>OU611814.1:2597500-12597500 GCA_914767695.1 Ptilodon capucinus | reverse complement strand
TCGAGGAACCCCCTCTTCCGTTCGTAGGTGCATCTTTGCACCTAGGAGCGCAGTCACTACCTCTCCCCTCACGGTAACTGCCCAAGCCGAGGTTGTGCCCTCTGTGGCGCGCTTGAGCTAGTTGCCACCCCTTTCCGCCCTTAAGGCCTTGGTTGGAGTGCATTCTGCGCTCGCCACTCCTCCGGTAAAGCTGTAAAGGCCACCTCACGGCCAACAGTGTAAGTCCTTCAAAAAAAAAAAAATCAATTATTCTATCTGAATCGTTCCTCTACAAACCCAAATAATAGTAGATAAGCCATTTTTAATGCGAGTGTTGGTATTATGCAGCGATATGAGGTAAAATATTCTCCTTGGTATCTTAAAGGTAACATGATTAACTAACCTTTGTTTTCAAGGGCGTAATAAGTCGTTGATCCTAACTCTGCTTGCGGTTATAGTGAATAAAACCTTCGCAAAAGTGACGCATTATTCGAGAGGAGGTTGGGTTATTAAATTTATTTTATTTTACCATCTAAACATATTTTTAATTATTCTCATTTTATAAATCCTATATTACGACTAGCTGAGCTAGCGACTTCCTACGTGAAAAATTTGGGGACCCTAATTACCCGGGACAAAAGGGTATTATTTTTTCTCGCGGAAACCTAATTCTTTCTTCTTCTTCTTCAGCCCGTGTCGTCCCACTGCTGGGTGTAGGCCTCTCCTCTTTCACGCCATCCGTTCCGATCCCGTGCGATCCCGTGTCTGGTGGTCTGCCTGGTTCCCTGTGCCCTTTTCTCGGCCACCACTCTGTTACTGCCCTAGTCCACCTGCCATCTTCCCGCCTTATCAAGTGTCCTGCCAATCCGCATACCGACATCTACTACTTTCGTCCGTCGACGAATTTCAACGTTCGGTATGCGATCTACGAGAGACATGCCTAACATAGGCCTCCATGGCTCTTTGTGCGACTCTTATTTTGTGCATGTAGTCCTTTGTAAGCGTCCACGTTTCGGCTCCATAAGTGAGCATAGGCAATGGCAATATTCTTTACCTAAAATCAAAAAGTCTTAAGTTACTGATTGTAACATCTGCTATCTGCCAGTGTAAGTCCCGTCAAAATCGGTCCAGCTGTTTGGGAAATTTACCTAAAACAAACAATATTCTTTTTAAATTGCATATTTGGTATAGGTGGCGTAAATACTTACATATTCATTTACGATTTATTTGTATATAGCTGGTCATACGACGAAATTGAACATAATAAATAACGGTTGATGTACTCGTGCTTTCAAAAAAGTTGATATTTTATCTGTCCGCGAACATGGCGCATCGCATTGCTGTTATCTGTGTAACTATGGCGCCAAAATTAATTTAACATAAATACCCAAGGACTAAATAAATAGCCGTTATTTCAATATTTTGGTCAGTACTATAGGGCGCTTCTCTCCTTAAACTGCCACCTTATCATACGTAATAGTTATTTTCTCTGCTTGTCATAGCCCATCAAAACCAAAGACAGTACCAATCAGAACCTGAGTTTTCGAAGCGTATGATCTCAAGGATCGATAATGTCATAGACGCGATATCATGCTGTCACTGTCTATCTCATTTATGTAATTGGTGGTGTGAGCAGGACGGAACACGCTTTTAATGAAACGCTCCGTCCGTAAATAGATTATGCCACTGCTCTCAGTTTGACCCTGTTCCCTTACCTGATTGAATAAATACAACACTACCCGCACAATAGTTCGTATCAGGAATACGTTTCATATACGTTCCGTGTTCGTAATAAGTTGCAAAATTTTCAATCGCGTTCCGTCAAAGTAGCTCTTAAACGTATCGAAAATGCGTCATGTTTTTTCTTAATCGCAGAATAACAGCAATGCAAGTAACATAATCGGCTCAATATACATGAGAAATATATTTTTACTGTTCGTCCGCCATCTTAATCACTTTCATCCCCATTTTAATGTAGAATGAGTATTTATTGAATTTGTTTTGGCTATAAATTACTTGACACTGGTTATAATATCCGCTAAACGCAGGTGGAGGCATTCCTTGTCTTAATCTATAAAATTTCATTATTTTGTGAAAAAAGAAAAATAAGTATGGGAAATATGCATGGATGAAGATTAAAAGTGCACGCAATTGACGCACTGTTATGCCAACTTTTATATCAAGATATGTCTACCGTGGTCCTATTATTCCAATTCACCCGTTCGTTACCGACGAGGAAAATAATAACGATAATACACCACGTTATTTTCATACGCTAACTAATTTAACAGTAGTTGTAACGGCGGGAGGCAGCGTGTTGTGTTGCAACCGACGAGCGGTTAGTGCTAGTGTCAAACAAATCTATACTTATTGCTGTAAATACGAGTACATAACCATAGAGAAAGTTATCATTACGTACATAACGCCTAGTGCACATAATATCTTCACCGTTTTGGCTAGATATATCATGGATGGGGGACCGCGGTGTCTTTTATTAATGGTATATTTTAAACATTTTATTTTACTGATTTTGTGCTCGCATTTGATGTGGGATTAGTTAGAGAAGTATTATTTGTAAACTCTGCGCGGAATCGGTATAATGTGACGAAATTGTTTTGACGAAATTTAACGAACGTGCCTGTGTTATAACAGAATACATACTTGTAAAACTTAACCTAGAAATCTTTTACCAAAGACAAAAATGCTACTTATTTTCCTTTATAATTGTTGACTGGTATTAATTACAATGTGATAAAAAATATAAGTGAATAGTAGGTATAAGGCTAGAAAGCACGGTAATTTATCAAAAGGCCAACTCAAACAGAAATAAGTAATAATTTGTGTAAGTTGTCATTATTTTTTTATTAATATCAAAATCGAAAACAAAAAAAAACGCGATGTGCTTGACAGCATGGTCAGTGAGCTGCGGCCAGACTGTGTCTGCGCATGACGCGAGGTGCGGCGCAGTTGCGCGTGGGCAGAGCTATCTCATTCTACAACACTTGTTACACCTAGTTTAATGAGTTCACAAAATATTTTAAGACTCGAGAGGATGGAGACGATATGTCTGGATACATTTTTGTAACATTTAAATATTTTTATGATCAGTTTTGAACAGAACTTTGAAGTATTTGATGCTTCTACTGCATTGGGTCTGTAGTCTGGACTAGAAAGGACAGTTATTTTTCCGATTTCTATGTATTTTTTTGGGGTTTAATGTTACACTTGTATGTTTCTTTCACAACCTTGGAGAGGGTAAATGGAAGGGTTTTATAGGTCCAGCAGTGGAACAAGCAAGCAAGTCAGCCGACAGTTTTGGTCTAGTATTCCGCTATAGATATGGGAGTAGATGTTATATTTATTTTATAACCAACAAAATTGTTTTTGTTATATTTACTTTATACTTTATCAAAAACACATGTTTGATTTTAAATAAAATATGTAGATACTTACATAATGGCCGAAGTTTCATCATAATTTACCATATCTACCGCATCGACAGTCGCGATGTACGCTCGTGATAATGTAGCGGTGAAAACTTGGCAACTTATACTAAAATAGGATTATCTACGTGCATAGAACAAATAAACTATCTTGATTTAGGAGTAGGGGTGACAGAAATTTTAATGAAATAACTTTTAACATAGAAATTCAATTTTAGTACATTGACACACAGTTCGTTTTGCCGATCGAGTTTCGTCGCCGCAGTGTGGAACAATATATTCGTTCGTTACATGAATTATGATTTGCACTTCTCCGTTCTTTGACCTAGAAATGTAGAGCGGGAAAATCCACTGATGTAATTGAATACGGGTTACGTTTAGTGTTTACCCGACTATAATTTAGATTTCAATAATTTTGTCAATGTTATTATTAAAGGCTTTTGAGTTGGACAATAATCTAAGCGTGAGTTGACATTTGAGGGTTGAACCGGATACTCAACGGCACACTTCACGGTATTAAATAAAACGGTATTAAATAAGAATAGGCCCTTTTAACACTAGCTGAAGTCTAACTTTATGAGGAACATACCTATTCATTAATTACCTACATTCTTCTAAATTAGGATCGTCGGACCAGGTCGCGTCAAGTATCGAGTATCAAGAGCATATTTTAAGAGCTATTTTAAAATAAATTACTATTCAAGCCAGCCCATGTTTCATACAAAAAATGATTTCTATTAGAACATCGTTGATCTATTGGCATATTACCAACGATAGCATAATAAAATGGTAGTAAGTGAAGGCAATAAAAAGCGTCATACGCGCCAACGGGGGGCACTAACGGAAATATCTCTGGTTAGGAGAGTTTTAATTTAAAAAATGTCATAAAGTTTAATTCTCTATGACGATTAGTTCTGCGACCTAATTTCTATGAAACCGTGGTGTATCGACATAAGTTCGTACTATGTCTCAGTAAAAATCAAGGCAATCAGGAGCTTGAAAAGTTTCGATTTAGTATAGTTTAAGCGGTACTAGCAAGCGCGCCAAGACGTAACTTATGTCATGGAATATGTCGATGATGTCTTTTACTTTCCTATGAATTGAGACAGTGAGATGGAATGCCGCGACATAATCCGTAGATCGCGTAGCTGTAACATAGACAAGTCAGAAATATTTAACCTTAAGTTTATGAAATCCTCATTCTTATCACAACTTTGTATAATATTTGTATCTTTATTGTAAATACTCGGTGATTGTTTGTAGTTGCAAAACTGTAGTAATAGGAGCCTATTATGTACTATAAATAAGCTTAAATGGTGAACAGTATACTAAGCAAAGTTACGCATTCGTAACTATATAATAATGTATAAAATCTTTTTGGTTGATTGACTATGTCGGCACCATTTCTATTGGGGTCTTGAGGCCGAGCACCCAACTGCTTTTGCACTATTGTTTACGTATAAGTTTGAATTTTATTGTTTAGTTAAATTAAGGCTAGGTTTAACAATATCATGTGCCCCACACATATCCCTTTCTTTTATTATAGTTTGACAAAGGATAGAAGAAAATGAAGGAATTATGGGCATGCGCATGGCTTAACGATATCAATAGAAGTGCGTTAATGTACATTTTCTGTTTCAATCCCCGTTGTATATATTTTGTTATTTGAATATTGCTAGTGTATAGCGTCTTGAGGTTATCGTCTCTTTTACAGAAACTGTCGAAACCCCGGAGCAGAATGACAGTGATCGGCTGAATATCAGTGATGTCTGTAAGTATCATGTCCATATCAAACTCTCAATATCGTACAACATTACGTCCAGAATTTATATACAGTATAAAACACCGTATATATATAGTTGTAGTCTCAAACTAAGTACAGCTATTAGAAACAGTCACCAAACCAGTAATCGAACCCAGCGAGCCAAGCGGCCTATAATTACTGCCACTATATGACTAGACTAAGCCGGAGCGGTAGTCGTAAGTGTCGTCATTTACACACGCGAATGAAATATTACTTGATAGGTAATGATGATGTAGAGATTCCGGGTCTTCACAGGAGTACACACCTATTTAGCCACGCGAAAATCATACCAAATAATCTTTGCATAAAAATCTAACGTAAAACGTATCGTATTATCTCAAGAACGTAATATTATGGTCGTACATGGTCAAAAATAATAAATGTCATTCGAATTCACGAAAGCTATCGTCACGTGAGTGGGTAGAAAATGTTTTGTTATGGCAAAAACCTATTTAGTGCTTCGTATTGTTCGTATTATTTACACAGAGCTACGTAATCCAGTTCCAAACGACAAACTATATACCTATCATTGCTGTTTCGTGTTTATACGATGATTAATTCCAAATGTAACCTTGTGGTCGCTTTAATAAGTCCCCACAGCAGCGGGCCGCACCGCGCGCCGTGCTTCCGGCCAAAAAACGGGTTTTTGAGATTTTATTGCGTTTTGTAAATATACATAACATTACAGTACATATTTTGCGCGGCACCTACACTAAGTTGTCTTTCCACACATTTTTTTTCAATAACCAATAATTAGATTTAAACTCATTGGTCCAAGAAACCAAATTAAATGAATTTATACGTAAGTGGGCTTTGCATTATGATATGCTGCGTAGATCTAGATGGTTTCACTGATATTGTGCTTGCTTGCAAGAGGTCGTGAATATGTTTCCTCTATAACCAACATATGTTACATAATCTCGCTATACTGATCGCCAGATATGCTTGCAAATGCGACATTCATCTCAATGGCGAATCCACAATAAGGGCATTGTAATTTCATTCTCATGTCGTCAAAAATTTAGTTACATCGTTATTGCACTTACTCTGATAGTTTGAAGCGAGAAAAATTAAGGTATTCTTAAAAATTGTTGATGTTAAGTCTTCTAAAATACTTCGAAACACGTATTTATAATAATCATTACGATTGATAGATTAACTCGGTCCTCTTGTAATCTTCTCTCTATCGACGTTATATCATAGGCATTTTGAATACCGTCTCCGTGGCAAAGACCCCTTAATTTTGCTTCATCCATTGAGGTTTGATTGGACGTATCTTGATCGGATAATCTCGCTTCTATAGTAGATGTCGCTCATTTATAAGTATTGACTTTTCGTATTACCCCATCGCGGAAAATAACCAAAACATTCAAGGTTCTTTACCTTAATTTGTGTCGTGTCATGTCGGTCACCAAATGTTCCAATCTGTCATGCCGGCGACGAATAACTGTCTTGATCTAGTCATCCGCCGTCTTTGTCACGTTCATCACCCATTTTTATTTATAATGCGTATTTATTAAATTTGCTCCTGCTATTAATTGCTTGACACTTGCTGAAATACACGCTACCCGCTATTCCTCATCTTTAGGGGTCGAAACTGGTCAGTAAAGTCAGTTTTTTGAATGGTGGTCAAGTAACAGTCAGTTTTTTCTGAAAATAGTAAAGTCAGTATTTTCAACTCAGAAAAACTAATATTCGTGTAAAATGTCTACGTCTTCAGAGAGTTACATACGCACACTTCTTTTAGGTACTACGGATATTCTTTCTTCATGCTTGACACTATGGGAGTGGCAGGCTTGCAAATATTCGTAAATTTTAGGTATTCCAATATTAATTTTTAAGGTTCTGTACCTCAAAAGGAAAGTAGAAACCCTCACGTTGTCCGTCTATCTGTTTGTCAAGCGACGTTTAATATACGGCGTCGCGACGCTCTCTGTACGGGCAGCGTCGTGACGCTTTATGGTAAGCGACGCGACGCCGTATAGCGAGCGTCGTGACTCCTTATAATGAGCGTTGCGACGCCTTTTCGTGAGCGTCGTGACGCCGTATAGTGATTTAAAGTTCGGTTAGGTCAGTAAAGTCAGTATTTTCGTGTATCACAGTCAGTAAAATCAGTATTTTTGACCATACAATCTGTTTCAACCCTGCAACTTATTCCATGAAATTTCATCATTTTGTAAAAAAAACACTGTCTCATTCTGATTATCGATGCAAATGATGTATCATACAAGCCGTACGTATCATTAATTATATAGGCTTTTGATTCCCGCGCGGGAAGTATACTTCCAATGACAATAGAACATCAATTATAGTAATTATGCGGAGCTGAACATGTCACGAAGGGCTTTCAATCCAACACTAAGCCATTTAAAATCCCCTTTAGGATGACTTGATTTCCCTATGTAGGTATGTTGAGTAAATCGCAAGATTACTTTAATAACTTGACTTCAACTTGCTAGAGATCTGGCTCCTTGATAATAATATATCATCAAGCCTGAGTTCCCTGAAAGGGTTGGGCAAAGTGCATTCCATGTATTTTTGATCCCAATGTAATAGAGCGGTGACCCTATTACCATGATATCGAGCGTACCCCTGTCAATTCGAGGGCGATTAGGTCCATAGTCCACCTCCATTGTGCTGGCCCATAGAGTCCTCAGTAGGTGTATTTCTATACACGTGCACGTCTGATTACTGCATTAGTATTTATAGATTAAGGAAGACACAATTGTCTTTGCGCACGTCCATCAGGCTCATATGAGCGCGTTGGCATTAAACATATCTCTTTCTATTGTCACATTTGTCGAGCAAATTTCACAAAGAGCCACTTCTGAAAGATGAAGCTCGACAAATCGGACAGTTGAATGAGATAAAAATAATGTTACCGCGCGGTGATGCTGAGCGTGCAGATTAAGGAAAACAATCTGGATTTTAATTTTTCCTCACAAAGTCATCGCTTGTGAAATCATGACACAAGCATTATAATTTAACCCGACAATGTACAGGATAACTTATAGGAAATAAACTGACAATTTAGTTTTAAGATACATAAATGATCGTAGGTTTCCTACCTGCCTATGATACCCATGTATGAAATACTAGCTTCTACCCGCGACTTCGACCGCGCTGACTTTCATCAATATCGTTATAATATATAGCCAGAATCGGAAACATAAACTTTATTAGTAGGAAACACAACCGTTCCTCAATACAGTTTCTAATATTCGTTAGAGCTATCTGTGATTTCACAGTTTACGTATGGACACCCCGGTCCGCGAATCCAACTCGTACTTGGTTGGTTTTTGGTAAAATCACTCGTTACTAAACGCATTGTAAATGTAACAAGAATTGTATTGTAGACTGAACAAATCGTGAGATTTAGTGTGTGTAGCAGCAGTGAGTGTGTGTAGATTTAGTGTGTGTGTGTGTGGTAGCAGCGGTAGCCGAGTGGTCGAACGCACGCCTTGCAATCAAAGTGTGCAGGTTCAAACCCTGGCTCGCACCTCTGGGATTTATGTGCGAATCTCATTTTCATCCGAGATTATCACTTGCTATGAAACGGTGAAGGAAAACATCGTGAGGAAACCTGCAAGTCTGAGGGAACTTGTCTAGTTCTCGGTAGATGTGTTAAGTCTAATAGAGGCCTGAATCCCCCTCGCATTGAGGGGAGGCCCGTGCCCAGCAGCGGGACGTTAAAATGGCTGTAGTAGTAGTAGTGTGTGTAGTGACAGGTTAATTGTTTGTCGCAGTTGACGCGATCACATTGGCGGACCCGTCGTTCGGCGCGGGCGCCGGCGCCGGCGTAGACGGCAGCATGGCGCGCCCGGCGCACCGCGAGGAGCCCTACGTGCGCATCATCGAGCAGCCGGCCAGCAAGTCGCTCAGGTACAGGTCAGACCTTATATATATTACAACGCCAAAACGAGCGGGCGAATCGAGTCTACTTGTCTTTAAAATGGACTCTATGGACAAATTTTGTACTTGTTACTATGGAGTGTAGATATAAGGAGAACAATCTGTGTATTGAAAAAGTGTGCGTCGAAATGCATTAAATAAGGGTGGCGCCACATTCGCATCAGGTGGCATTATTTTGTCAATTTTGACAATGATATTAATTGTTTTAACTCGGCATACTTTAGGTCATACCCTTTGTCTACACCAGCGCCATTGTGGAAGGTTTTTGAACTGTTATTTATAGCATACAGCTGGACACTTTCAACTTTTGTCCCATATGAGATTGCTATGTGCTAAAAGCATCGAGAGTAAAAGCCACACCCCCACGCTTCAGAATTCGCTCGCGGTGTCAATGACATTTGGTTGAAGAATGAACTTTTTCTCTCAGTCGATACAGTTCGTTTTGGTATTGACAAACATAACGACTGTACTTTTTGAACCACTGAAATTCCATCTTTATGTACCTGTAATACAGGTACATAAAGATGGAATTTCAGGTACATAAAGATGGAATTTCCGTGGTAAATCCACGCAATCACGCGCCATCAATGACATTTCGTTGAAGAATGAGCTTTTTCTATGTGTAGACGCACGCGTGTTGCTCCAGTAGTAGTGGCTTTAGATTTTCGCCGCCACTCGGTAGGTGTGCGCTAACCCTAAATATGCGTAAGTTCGTTCCGTCTCGCCCACGCCACATACTTCATAAATGAGAGTGACAGTGACAAAATACTTTTTCAATGATTATAAGATTGTATTGTTTTCTTATATTAAATATTTTTTGGTTAAAACATGCGTCGAGGGCCGCATGAAAACAAGCCGCGGGCCGTTGTTTGGACAGCCCTGTTTTAGATTAAAAATACTAGTAACTATCTAACGTCAGCATCAAAATTGGAGCTATAGTTAGTACAAAATCCAAAAATCATATAGCAGTAACAAGTTTATCCTCGTGCGTGACTCACCGCGGCTGTCGTTCAATTTGCATGCGCTTGCATACAAGGTTAACAAGTAGATTCAGAGAAATTCATTATTTAATAAGTGTAATTCATATAGTTATAAGCATTTAACTATGGCGTCTCTGTAAAATGTAAATAAATAAGTTTTTTTACGTTATTCTGACCGATAATGTGTATTTCTCGAGGATAACTTCTGTTGGCGACAGCTTGGGACCCATTTCTCGCAAATACATAATCTCTAATTCGACATATGTCGTAACAGAACCAATTAATACGACGAATTTGACATTTTGTTTAAACACATGTCGAATTAGAGATGAAGTGGATTTTACGAAAATTGGTCTAGTGGCTTGAGTGTATGCCACTGGGCGCACTGCACCGTGTGGTTGTGGGTTCGATTCCGCCAGTGGCAAATTTCCGAAAGGCTTTTTAGGAATTTTCGAAAGTCTGGGTGTACCTGGGTTTGCCCCCAGTCCCTTGTGTGTGTGGTACCCATAGTACAAGCTATGCTTATTTTGGGATCATACGATGAGTCTGTGTTGTCTGGCGATGTTATTACCGGTATTATAATTTAATAGATGAATCAAATTCAACCTATACGAAGGTACATTCTTGCAAGAAAGAACGTTAATGGATAGCCCAGGTAGCGCGCGAATCAAATGTCTACAAGAAATTTTTTTAACAAAAAACAAAAACCGACTTCAAAAACCTAGGTGCACTAAAAAGCTAGAAATAACCTTATAATTTGAAGACATTTGGAGTAGGTGCCAATCTACGTCAGACTAGGCAAATACACACATGAATTGACACCGACTTCAAATGTCTTCAAATTATGAGGTTTTTTCACGCTTTATAGTGTCAATAATCGTTGAAAATATGCAATTATTACCACCTCATAACAACCCTAAAAAAGTAAATATTTACAGCCAAACCCCCCCCCCCCCCTTTCCACTCCTTTGGGGGTAAGTTTCGATGTTTGTAAACAATCCGTATTAAACAAAAACTTATAATCAACCTAAATGAAAACTCCTTAAAAAGCCGTATACAACTACATCATTCACGTAAATAATGATCATAATAAACATAAAAATGTTCATAAAATGAAAACCGCTTGGCCGTACAATTTTAAATTTTTATGGGACCAAATGGCATCTCTTCCGCATCAAAAAAAAAAAGAATCACGTAAATCTGATCATAACTCGCAGCGTAATCGGTGTAAATACATTAAAAAAAAACATACTGGCCGACTTGAGAACCTCCTCCTTTTTGGAAGTCGGTTAAAAAGAAAACTACATATTTTGATTTTATTTATACTGGATAAGAAACACACACAGGTAGATACATTTATTGTCCCACCTCCTGGAATAATACAAACTGCGTATATGATATTAATTTAAAGAGTTACGATGCTTGGTCTTATCACTAAAATGCGTAGCACGTAGCATAAACCAGAGGAAGGCCCAGTATTAATAGAAGTTAAGTTCAGAGCGGTGTTTCACCGAGAAGAGCTGACTTTAAAATTAACACGATTTCCGTTTATTCTCGGTCAGTTTTGTTCCATTGCTCGCTCTAATTCCATCGATGACTCGAAGCTCTATTTTAGATTTCATGGCATTTGGCTCATACGTCATATGGGAATAGGTGATTGATTTAGACCGCAAACGATTGACAAATCGGATAAAAAATGTTAAGTGGATTTATCTTCCATCTTTATGCTTGTACATCACCCATTTTTATTTATAATGTTTATCTATTGAATTGAAGCAGTGGTAGCCGAGTGGTCGAACGCACGCCTTGCAAATCAAAGTGTGCAGGTTCAAACCCCGGCTCGCACCTCTGGGTTTATGTGCGAATCTCATTTTCATCCGAGATTACCACTAGCTATGAAACGGTGAAGGAAAACATCGTGAGGAAACCTGCACGTCTATAGAAAGGCGTGTGAAGTTCACCAACCCGCACTGGGCCAGCGTGGTGAACTATAGCCCAAAAATCTCCCTCGTATTGAGGGGGAATGTGCCCGGTATAATGGCAATAGGCTCGCCAATTATTACATTGGGACCAAAAATACATCGGCGAAGTGTGGGCACTACAGTGCACCTCTGCCTAACCCTTCGGGGAATACAGGCGTGATGATGATGATGTAGATGAAGATTTGTCGCATCTGTTAAATTCGACAGTTAGTCAGATATTGTGAATGAGTCACTGCATCACAATCAACCAATTGGGATGATACGTCAGTCACCCAACAAAAGGCTAATATAATTTTGCTTGTACTTACCAATTCTGATACCATAAGGTTGAATTAGTCTGGTATGACTGCTGCTTCTTCAAAGGGCCTTCTTGACTCTTAAACTCTACGCAATCAATTAAAAAGTTATTGCCCAGCAGTCAACACGACAGCTGTCCGATTTATCGGATACACAATCGTACAATTAAGAACATTCTCCTTGCTATAAATACTCGACATTGCCATAAATGATTGCAGGTACAGGCATATTCCTCATCTTATTCCATTAACATATCACTTATTTCGTAAAAAAATAAAGAAGAAACTTATCACGTAATTTATAGAATTGCCAATTAATCAAGAAATCATTTCCGAAAACACGTTCCATTCTTTTCCGAATATTTTTGATAATACCAATATTGTAAGTGTATCAATAATATCTATATGAAATGTAAGAAAAACGATTATCGATATTAATATTAAGACGTTGACCGCACTGGGGAATCACCTGTTGGAGTCGCACTTAATACGGCAAACCGGTCCCTATGGTAATATGTGATTCATCTTAAATGTACGCTTATGAACGAGTATAACAAAAGATTTGTTATATAATATACAAGCCAATTACCAAGTAGCTATTCTCAAACACTAATCAGCTATATTTGAATGCCTATCACGCCTATTCTGACGGGGTAGGCAGAGGTGTTCGATTATCAATTTGTCGTTGATATTAGAGTAATGCTTCAAAGCGTCGGTAGCCTTGTGGTTAGTAACGAGTTTTCTGGTTCGGCCCTATCTTAGCTTTTAAAGTATATACGTAAGCTCAATCCTAGCACACGCTTTTATGTTAGCTCGAGGGGCTAACAGGACTAGTAGTAATATCTCATGACTAGTAATATAAAAAAATACCAATCAAATTGAGAACCTCCACCTTTTGGAAGTCGGTTAAAAACAAATAAAAAATAACTTATTTAAAAAAAATGTGATCTCAAAAATGGAATCTCCACATTATTATGGGTATCTCCAAAAACAACTATTGCCCTCATGATTTCTGTTGTAAATCGTTTGTAGAAGGTTGTTAATGCCTTCAAATTTGAGCGCCGAATAATTATGACAATTGATTTTCTATTATAATATGGGACAAATACGTCTCGCGCGCGGATCGACAGATTAACGTCGCAAAATTTATAAAAGTAAGTAGCATTGTAGATGCACTTCAGCACTTTTGTAATGAAAAATTATATCGAGAGGTGAAAGCCTATTTGACTGAAGCGACACTTTTGGGTTTGGGCGATATTGACTTATATAGGTAGGTACATATTTGGAATCAGCTAATTTTTCTGCGTCGAATGAATATGCTCTCCAGTAAAGTTGGAAAAATGTCTAACTTTCTAATATTTGTCTTACTTTCATCCCTCGATATTGCAAATGGTTTGTTGACGGATTGAATATTTTTATACAGTTTTGAAGTAAACTATACACAAAGGCACTTCATCGTAATCGGCAGAGGTATAGGTACTGCAAGCAGTTACAAAGTCATAATAGCGTTGCATTAACACTACACTGAATAAGAAACAAAGGAAGTTATCATTGTAGATAACATCGCCTGCATACAAAAAAACGCATCGCTCGCTAATTGCCGGCTAGGCAATTATGTAACTCTTATTTCAATCAGCTCACTTAAGAAATCAAACATGGTGGATTTTCAATACTGACAGCAGCCCCCTTACCACCACTTCGCATGTTTAAAAGTATAGAGACCCAATTTGAAATTTTAGGATTTCGACTATAAATCTTAAAGGGTCATCATTTTTCAACAACATTATTTTTGAGTTAGGTCAGTATTCTATTAAGCATGCAAATGTTTTTAATATTACTTTCGGTAGGTTCTTCGCCATCTTTATCACTGTCATCATCCATTTTTATTTATAATGTGTTTTTATTGAATTTGACCTTGCTATTAATTACTCGACATTGCCATAAATACCGCTAATCGCAGGTCAGGGCTGTAGCTAGACTCGAATTTGAGGTAGGGCAGCATTGGGCGCAGGTAAAATCTACATTTTTTTACCTCAAACTATGAACAAACAATTTAATTATAATAATTTATCTTAGTTTTTGGAATACCAAAGGAATATTTAAGGTAGGGCATTGTGATTTCATGGTAGAGCATTGCCCCACCATGCCCACCCCTAACTACGGCCCTGTCGCATTCCTCCTCGTATTCCATTAAAATATCATCATTTCACTCCTTTCATCAAAAAAGAAGAATATTACTTTCCGTTTTCAACAGTTAACTCAGTACAAAATCTGTCATAAATTTACAATAAGTACCCTGTTTTGACAGAAGGTGATTGAAACTCGTTTGCAATAGAATTCATTCATTTCATTATCAATTTTTATTTATAATATGTATTTATTGAATTTATCCTTGATATTAATTAGCTTCTATCAATCCTTGCTGTCGTAGGTGCAGCCGTTCCTCATCTTATTCCTTTAAATTTCAGCATTTCATTCATTTTGTAAAACAGAAGAAGATATAATTTCGTAATCGTTCTCCAGTGGTGTTAGCATGCATGTCAAGACAAGACCTTCGTCACGGATTGGCTCGCTCACTCTCTGTCTACTTTCATACGAGAGAAAGAGACAACATTAAGGTATTCCGTGACATAAGTGTAGTCTTGGCGCACATGCTTCAACTACAGGTGTATTGTATTATACAAATGTGTATTTGTATTGAATAGTGCATGTTGTTACCGCGGCCGCGGTTCCTACTACGTTAATATTTTCCTGTTGTCCTTATTGACGACTCTATGTTCAGGGGAATGCGGTCGGTAATGGCGCGATATTCAAAATGATGACAGAACTTGACAGTTTTTTACGAAATTAATGAAGTGATGATATTTAATGGAATAAGAAGTTTTTTTATTATAAAATTTGTATAATTGGCGATTGGAGTCATCCGCCATCTTCATCACCTCATTTACCCATTTTTAGGGTTCCGTACCCAACGGGTAAAACGGGAACCCTATTACTAAGACTTTGCTGTCCGTCCGTCCGCCCGTCCGTCCGTTCGTCCGTCCGTCCGTCTGTCACCAGGCTGTATCTCATGAACCGTGATAGTTAGACAGTTGAAATTTTCACAGATTATGTATTTCTGTTGCCGCTATAACAACAAATACTAAAAAACAGAATAATGTAAATATTTAAGGGGCTCCCATACAACAAACGTAATTTTTTGCTCGTTTTTATAGATAATGGTACGGAACCCTTCGTGCGCGAGTCCGACTCGCACTTGGCCGGTTTTTGACGTTGATTAACTTTTTTTCCAATTGAAATAAGTAACCATTGAGTTTCTTACCGGCTCTTCTCAGAGGAAGTAGCATTCCGAAAGCGTTGTAGATCTAAATATTCGTAAGTGCTACGTTGGCCAGCGTTTGTCTATAGAAATATATGTATTTTGTGGAATAATAGATCATAAGAACAGATGTCTATGTTATTGACAACGTTGTTTTTCATCTGGCAGGTTTCGTTACGAGTGCGAGGGCCGGTCAGCAGGTTCGATTCCCGGGGTGAACAGCACGCCGGAGAACAAGACCTACCCGACCATAAAGATTTATGGATACATTGGACCTGTCATCATTGTCGTATCCTGCGTCACCAAAGAACAACCGTACAAGTAAGTATACTTCATCATCACGCCTTTCCCTAAGGTGAAGGCACAGATGCGCTGCAATGCACCAAGCAACGCTTCGTCGATGTATTTTGGTCCCAATATGGTGGACTATGGCCTGAATCCCCCTCGCATTTAAGAGAGGTCCGTGCCCAGCAGAGGGATGTTAACAGGGCTATATTAGTAGTACGGTACCCATAGTACTTTGCTTAGTTCGAGTATAAGTGAGTATAAACATTTATAATTCTTTAGGCTATGGCCCCCTGGGTCCCAATTCTACGAATGTTATTGGTGCACAAAGACTATTGCTTCATCTTTCATCAATGGTAGCTAGAATATGAATAGTCTAATGGCTACATGATCATATTCCAACTATGGTTGATATTTTTAGGGTTCCGTACCCAAAGGGTAAAACGGGAACCCTATTACTGAGACTTCGCTGTCCGTCCGTCTGTCGCCAGGCTGTATCTCATGAACCGTGATAGTTAGAGAGTTGAAATTTTCACAGATGATGTATTTCTATTGCCGCTATAATAACAAATACTAAAAAACAGAATAAAATAATTATTTAAGGGGGCTCCCATACAACAAATGTGATTTTTTTGCCGTTTTTATACATAATGGTACGGAACCCTTCGTGTGCGAGTCCGAATTGCACTTGACCGGTTTTACGTATTTCTATAAAGTGATGCCAAATGTTATTCGATAGTATTAACTTGATGCCTTAACTATACCTACCTGACCTAGTAGTAGAACATACCATGCGATTCAAATAAGAATAGGAATGTCAATAACCTCTATCTGTCAAATGTCACTTGAAAGACAAAGGTACGGTTTGCAAAAAACTTATTTACATATCAATAATAATAGTATTACATCAAATTTAAATAAAAAGGTTAAATTAGTAGTATATTGTCTTAATATAATATTTAATTATTTAAAGTCATAATTCGTTTTTTTAAACTAACCATTATCTTTTATTTTATTTTCATTTTTGGCGCAACGGCGCAATTTTGGCTTGGCTTCTGGAAGCCATGCCAAAATTATTTAAGAAAAAGAAAATAAGGACGCTAGTCGCCATTTTGTCGTTGTTAGAGTGTTTCGTCGTGCGACAAAGTGCATTTTTCACTCAACCTTTGCAAATACATTTTATTTAAAAATATCTTGTTTTGCTCACCCTACCTAACTGGTTAGAGTTGACAGCTACGAGTATGACGTCACAATATTGCGCAAAGTTGATCCTATTCTCATTTGAATCGCATAGTACGTTGTTTAAGCGATCGTCGAACGAATAACCGTCCATTTCTCCCCCCAGGGCGCATCCCCACAACTTAGTAGGTCGGGTGGAGCGCTGCGATAAGGGTGTGTGCACGATCCCCACGCGGATCACAGAGGAAACTAACGAGTACCAGTTCAAGAACCTCGGCATACAATGCGTCAAGCGGCGAGATATTGCCACGGCGTTGCTGGTGCGAGAGAAACTCCGGGTGGACCCATTCAGACGTGAGTACTTTGCTTTTTTTTTTTTAATGTGACTTTCGGCTTTGGATATTAGTCTTTTGAAGCCCGTAACTAGCTATCTAAATGTTCAGTGTCACGTTACCTCGCTATTATAAAGCCTCACCGTGCCATCAATAAACGCGCGACAATATTGTTTGCCAATACGAAATTGAACCCTGTGTCAATATACATAAAGATTAAATTTCTGCGGTAAAAGCCACGCCTCCACGCGTCGAAATTCGCCCGCGTCATCGATGACATTTCGTTGAAGAATGAGCTTTATGGATGAATCAATACAGTTCGTTTTGTTATTAACAAAAAAAATGCAGCGCGTGTCTTGACGCCCCAGTCTGTTCAGGGCTTGAAACTGTGAACTATTGTTATTCAGAAGCTAGTGTTAGTAAACGAGGGGGCCATGATATGTAGTAACAACGAGTATAATTGGACGCAATTAAACAAAAAGCAGTGGTAGCCGAGTGGTCGAACGCACGCCTTGCAAATCAAAGTGTGCAGGTTCAAACCCCGGCTCGCACCTCTGGGATTTATGTGCGAATCTCATTTTCATCCGAAATTATCACTTGCTATGAAACGGTGAAGGAAAACATCGTGAGGAAATCTGCACGTCTGAGGGAACTTGTCTAGTTCTCGATAGATGTGTGAAGTCTACCAACCCGCACTGGGCCAGCGTGGTGGACTATGGCCTGAATCCCCCTCGCATTCCCCCTCGCATTGAGGGGAGGCCCGTGCCAAGCAGTGGGACGTTAAAAGGGCTGTAGTAGTAGTAAACAAAAAGAGATCTAATACACATCAAGTCAATTCTGAGATATGGCAGCTTGAAGCTTGATAATGTATTACATGTGGGATAGTAACATAGGTGCTAAAAATGCCATTCGCTTCTATTTTTCGATGGGATCTTTTTTATTCATTGAAAATAATTTTGGAACCGGTACTTAATTTTTTTTTACCAATTTTGTGGATTGCATCCTTTTTGCTTATCTACGTACCTATAAATGATGGAGTTATCTTAAATGTCATGGCCCCGTGTCACCCAGACCCCAGACCCCTTTCAAGACCAGCATAGTGCCGATGACCCCACGCTTTGTTTAACGATAACTATGTTATACCTCGCGTCTGTGAGATGTCTCGTGCCGTCTTTTTGTGTCTATCGTGTTGTAGTTTTTGCTACGCATGTGTTATCTCAATATTACTACTAGACCACAGTAGTAATGATATAAGTAGCTACCTAATTATTTTGTTAAGTATCATTATTTGAATTATACTTAAACGCTGCTCCTTTTTTTGTCGGTTTTTGTATTCCTTTTGTGAAGGAACTTTGTACGAAAACTGCGGTCCCAATCTTGACCTCACTTCACGAAAGTCCCTCAGGACTTGTGGCGCCCTTGCAAGTTTTTAATAGCACAAGCCTACATCTTTTCGGCTCTTGTAAATACTTGTTAGGTACCTACTTACATAAAACTGCCTATAAAGTAAATCCTATTTGGTTTAATATCCTATCATCTTTTTAGGGTTCCATACCCAAAGGGTAAAACGGGAACCCCATTACTGAGACTTCGCTGTCCGTCCGTCCGTCCGTCCGTCTGTCAACAGGCTGTATCTCATGAACCGTGATAGTTAGAGAGTTGAAATTTTCACAGATGATGTATTTCTGTTGCCGCTATAACAACAAATACAAAAAAAACTGAATAAAATAATTATTTAAGGGGGCTCCTATACAACAAACGTGTTTTTTTTGGCGTTTTTATAGATAATGGTACGGAACCCTTCGTGCGCGAGTCCGACTCGCACTTGGCCGGTTTTTTTTAAGAAATTATTTAAATGATGTAATTTAATGGATCCATCTGCGGTTAGCGGGTATTTCAGTCAGTGACAATTAATTAATAGCGTGAGCATAAAAATGTTATAAAGATGAATCCAGATCCTTTAAAATGTCAAAATAACAACTTTTTAATTAATGCATATGAAAGTATATACGGTACTTGTAACAAAAATATATCTTTAAAATGTCTTGTCTGCCTGTTTGTTTGTTCTGGTAAATCTGCAAAAGCCTGGACCAACACTGACAAGAGTGACTGAGGATACATTTTCATTCAAATTTTCGCAGGTAACAGCTAGTCGTGTAATAAAATGAACTATATTCTCGTGGATGTGTTCAACATCACTTGTTTTATTGGCAAAATAAAACACACTTGTAAAACATTGGCGGATGCGTTGCAAATCTTGTTGATTGGCTGTTTTATATACTGTCTGCATGGAAAGTTTATGTGATGAGAAGCGGCTGTCCAAACAGGTGTAAAATTATACATTATATTAGGCACTAGGCAAATAATAGCTCCTTGCTATATCGCCCCTCAAGGCTACTGCTAAGAATTTAAAATTGTATCAATATATATTGAAATAAAACTATTTTACGGATTTTATCGCGTTTATTTACTATTTTATTTTACCGACGTTTCGGCTGCTTTACAGCAACCATGGTCACGGGAGGACTGAGGTGTTAGACGTCCTGATGTCATAGTTAATAACTGGGTACCCTCATATTTAGTTGTTGTTTACGGTCCGATTGTATCAATATATATTCCTTTATATCCACCTTGCGTTGTTTTACGGATTGTAGGTAATATATTAGGCAAGATATAACTGTGGTGTTTTATTATTTTACGGATTTTTTTAATATGTTGAGATCTGCTACATTCGCAAGAG
The DNA here is from genome assembly GCA_914767695.1 of Ptilodon capucinus. Classification (NCBI taxonomy): domain Eukaryota; kingdom Metazoa; phylum Arthropoda; class Insecta; order Lepidoptera; family Notodontidae; genus Ptilodon; species Ptilodon capucinus. The sequence continues at coordinate 12,577,249 of OU611814.1, read as the reverse complement.
CTATCTTGTAATTTAATTCGCGAGTGGAGTCATAAGAGAGCTTTAACAAATTCAATAAATACACATAGATAAATTATAAAATGGGTGATGAAGGTGAAAAAAAATACATCTGTTTCTTCTACTTCTTTTAAGAAATATGATTTAATAAAATTAGGAATTACTGCACCTGCGATTATGCAATTTATATTGCTATCTATCGTTTTCCTATAGAAACCCAAAATATAAAGACAGTGTGGTTTTCTGTACATTATGACAGCTGTTCTGGACTAGAGATAGGTTAATCGGATACATATTTAGGTACCTAAAGTTCAAATGTTGGCCACTATGGAAAGCACTTTTTATCGAAACAATTTCGAGATTCCGGGATTAACAAATTAAAGTGTATACTCCGTGAGATGTAATAATCTGATCTCTAGTTAAGATGGAAGGCGATTGAAAGAGGTATGTAATAAATCACGTAATCGTTCCGCGGACGTACTTCGCTCATCGGCGAACGATTACTACCGATATGTAACCATAACGGACGGCAGCGAGTTATATTTGGCTTGGCCTGCATGCAGCCGGATCTACGCGCGGTTCCATGACAACGCGCCGAGCCACTTTCCCGCGCCGTGGGGGGAGGGGGGGGGGGAGCCTAGTAGTTTAAATAACAAGTTAACTCTATATCATAAACAGGTAAAAGGCATGGACGTATTAATATAGGAAGATTCCACACCGCTCGCGTCGAAAGTGAAGCACCCTATTGATCTATGTGCATCAATGAATTTTTAGTAATGCCAGCTGACTTACAGTGGTTACTGGTTACAAGCGAGTTGACTTACATATGGTTGTACACTTGAAGTTTAGCGAGATTACGTCTGATCTTTTTATAGGGGTTACTGTACTAAGAAACTATTCACCGAATGAAGTAGAATCTTACACTATAGCAAATTTATAATGACATTTTGGTCCATCTATATATAAACCACATATAAATGCATTTATTTTAGTATAAAAGTGTTTGTTTTACTAATTCACTGGAAAGGGTTTATAACTGTCTTTAAACTTAAGAGTAAGCATTTAATTTAGGTCACTAACTATCGCTCTGTAAATAACAGCCATTTCGTACGATTAAATTGTTGGCCTCATTTGTTAAAGACTTGCTTCAGTTTCAAATTTTCAAACATTCCTGTTGAAACATAACCACGAATCGATTATCTACTATTGAATATCTACCTTACGACCTGTGTACTACGATCGAGTATTCCCTGTGTGGTACGCAGACAAGTGGCGGTTCAGAAATAGCCAGGCGACCAGAAATACCTAAATAACGGCCTCGCGGCGTGCTCCGCAGTCGCTGCGTCCCGGCCTGTTAACCCATAATACATCTTGTGCTAAACTGAACTATTTTCTGACTGATAGATCGATTATTCAGGTCTTTTGAATAGTTCGTAATCTACAAACTGTTTTAAATTGGCTCTAAAAATATTAAACGATATAACAACCGGTAATAGTTATAATATTATTAATTCTGTCTCTCGTTGAAATATAGGAATGATGACACGAGAGAAGTTTGACGCGCGGTCGCGTAGAAAATCTGTATGTACAATATTATTCAAAATATACAAACCCTCAAAATGAAGATTATCTAGTTTACTATAATCGAAATCAGAAATAATTCATTATCGTTTTGAATAAGATTTTTACGCGTTAGGATTTCCTTAAAAAATAAACATAGGTTCCAATTGAGAACCTCCTCCTTCTATTGAAGCCAGTTAAAAATTAAGTGCAGCACAGTTCTTAAACCAGCTGTTACTTTAAAGTCCCTTCGATCTAAAGAGCAATTATTTAGTAAGTCGAGGTGGTATCAAGCGTATACCAGCCGGTTGGACGAAGCACGCGACAATGCAACACGCAGAGGACAACACTTTCCCATCTTCAGTTATTTCAACCATTTTCCTGTTACGGCACCCACACGATACCGCGACCCGCATATCGACACAAATATTCGTGTATATAAGTGTGTTCATACTATAAAGCCCCGCGCACACTGGGGTTTCAATAGCAGTTCTACAATATCAAAACGAACTGTATTGTTGTCTCATAGAGAGTTCATTCTTTAGCGGAATGACCTAGAGAACCTAGGTATCGACTCCGCCCTGCGTATGGCTCTGTGGCAATTTTTTTGACGTTTATCTGACATCCGTCCTTAGGTACCTACTTACCTACCTTACCTTACCTACCTTACCTTATCTACCTTACCTTACCTACCTTACCTTACCTACCTTACCTACCTTACCTTACCTACCTTACCTTACCTACCTTACCTTACCTACCTTACCTTACCTTACCTTACCTTACCTTACCTACCTTACCTTACCTACCTTACCATACCTACCTTAGGTACTTAGGTACTTGATCCTGCAACTACATAGGGCGGATTCATCCGCCATCTTTATCACTGTCATACTCCATTTTTATTTATAATGTGTATTATTGAATTTGCCCTTGCTATTAATTACTTGACACTGGCTGAAATACCCGCTAAACGCAGGTGGAGCCAAAAAGAAACTACATAAGGCAAAGTAGGCAAATGTAATTAGGGTTGCCAACTTTTTTTTGACAAAAATACGTATAAAATGGTTTGGATACGAAGAAAATAAAGTATTTTTCACATTTTATGTTTATATTGCATTAAAAACGTATTTTTGTGTGCTTTTAGCAAATGCTAACGATTTTTTGCTGTCTTTAAATGTTTCAATGCTTGTTTAACAATCAAAATCTCCACCGCACAACACACCCCATCTGAGTGTGTGTGTCTAGTCATTATAAATAGTCTCCATCATCCGTTTTCACTTATGTGTACCGTGAAATTGTTAAGTACCCATAATGAGTGTTTTGTTTTATGCATCGCAGTAAAGGTTGGAAATAAAGTATATTCACATACTTTATTGGTATGCAAAAGTGTAAAGTATAATTACTAAAAATAAAATAGGATACTTTATTATCTATAAAGTATGGTTGGCAACCCTTACTGCAATGGCGGATGTCAGATAAACGTCAGAAAAATTTGCCGCAGGGCGGAGTCGATAGGGCTCCGTTATATAATTCGATGGGATAGCGCCAGTGAATAATGACACGTGACCACAGAAATATTTATGAGTATTGACATAGAGTGCATTTCCGCTCACATCACCATTCTAATGCCTTCTTACACTCTTTGGTCGAGATCCTGTATTATACAGTTCCGGCAAGTGAAAGTAGCCGCCTGAGCGAGGGGAAACCCCGCGAGTTCATTGCCATCGGAATTTCGTTCTTAATGCGTAGACTTGTCTGTGTTTATTTGTTTTGATACAACTACCAGTTTTGGTAACTGTATACAGGGCGTATCAGAAGTCCGAAATAATACTTTACCGTTTGCATGAGTATCAAGTAAACAATCGAATGGTATAAAAACAGCCCATTTTAAACTTGTCATATTTCCAGTACTATTTTAAATTTTCGAATTCTGTTTTGTTTTCCAAACATAGCCCGGGGTACAAAACAAACATTATTATCATCTTAACCTTATATTACATACCAATGTTCCTATTTGGGGTGACTCAATTTTTTAAAATATGTTTTTATGTGTTTCTTCTTGTGTAAAAAAAAATTCTAATAATATAGAAACGAGTTCGTATTTAATGGGTTAATAAAGTGAACGGTCGTATGTTGCAGAGGGTTTCGCCCACAAGGATCATCCGCAGAGCATCGACCTGAACGCGGTGCGGCTATGCTTCCAAGTGTTTCTACCGGACGACACCGGCCGCATCCGGCGGCCCATCGCCAGCGCCGTCTCCGACATCATCTACGACAAGAAGGCGATGAACGACCTCCAGATCATGCGCGCCAGCCACTGCTCCGGCACTGCTAGGGGCGGCGCGCAGGTCATCTTACTCTGCGACAAGGTAAAACAAAACCACATATGTCCATATATATAATAGGGTATATAGGGTAAAAGGCTAACTAGTGACTCAAACGCCATGTTGGACGGCATTGAGTTAGCATAGCAGTGGTAGCCGAGTCGAACGCACGCCTTGCAAATCAAAGTGTGCAGGTTCAAACGCCGGCTCGCACCTCTCGGATTTATGTGCGAATCTCATTTTCATCCGAGATTACCACTTGCTATGAAACGGTGAAGGAAAACATAGTGAGGAAACCTGCACGTCTGAGGGAACTTGTCTAGTTCTCGATAGATGTGTGAAGTCTGCCAACCCGCACCGGGCCAGCGTGGTGGACTACGGCCCAAATCGCCCTCGCATTGAGGGGAGGCCGGTGCCCAGCCGTGGGATGTTAAAAGGGCTGTAGACTACTACTAGTAGTAGACTTATAGCGTTGGAATAAGCGAAGTTTTCTCCGTCTTTTGAGCTGGGTTTCGTGCAAAGTTAGCAAAATGGCTCGTGCTTCGCCTCTTACACATCGATATGATAAAGTTAGTCGCGATCCAACTCCTACCCCAATCTGCACTGTACATGTACAGGTTCTGTACCCAAAGGGTAAAACGGGAACCCTATTACTAAGACTTCGCTATCCGTCCGTCCGTCCGCCCGTCGTCCGTAGGCTGTATCTCATGAACTGTGATAGTTAGAGAGTTGAAATTTTCACAGATTGTGTATTTCTATTGCCGCTATAACAACAAATACTAAAAAATAGAACAAAATAAATATTTAAGGGGGCTCCTATACAACAAACGTATTTTTTTTGCCGTTTTTATAGATAATGGTACGGAACCCTTCGTGCGCAAGTTAGACTCGCACGTGGCCGTTTTTTTTTTAAATCGTGTATACCTATAGCTATTGGGTAATCAGGAGCATCTGGTACCATGTGTTCGTATTGAACTTCCCGGTGTGTGTCAGGTGAACCGCGAGGACACGGCCGTGGTGTTCTACCAGGAGGAGGGCGGGCAGGTGGTGTGGGAGGAGACGGCCACGCTGCTGCAGGTGCACAAGCAGGCCGCCATCGCCTTCCAGACGCCGCCCTACAGGAACCCGCACACCACAGAACACGTCAATGTAACTTACATTTCCCGTACCCTAATTTACTAAAATCTCTGCACTTCAGCTTATTACGGAGTCAATTTTTCATGTGAAACATCTAATGGCCCGCTTGGCGAGTGACAGCGACTGTTGATGCCGCGATGCCGTGATTTCAAAACTTCGAGCAGCTTCGTGGCTCTTCGGTTCTTTCCGCTGCTTAGACTCCGCCCACCGGCTGAATCCGCTCACTCGCCGCTACGACGTTTATATTTTATGTTTCACATCTGCCAGGCGTCCCGCGACGGCTCATTTTTTTTTTGTTAATACCAAAAGGAACCTTTTTTGGGACTGAGCACGCCACACATTCCCGCCACCGTTACTCCTGTAAGCCAGGATCGACGGCGGCGGTATCCATTGGCAATACGAACTCTGTGACAATATATATAAAGATCGGATTTCCGTGGTGAAAGCCAAGCGACTACACGCCGAAGTTAGCCCGCGCTGTCAGTGTCATTACGTTGAAGAATTAACTTTTTCCATGTGTCAATACAGTTCGTTTTGGTATGAACAAGCCATTCGACGCGCGCGTCTTAACCGCTTGGTCTAGTGTTTTGAACGTAGCCCGCTCGGCTCACTGCATCGGTTCGAAAATGTCCTTTTCAGCATCCTTAGCATGACCGTGTAGACATAAGTTTTATCTCTTCGAACTGTCAGATTTGTCGATACGTCACTTTGAGCTTTTTGTAATGGACATCGCTCGGTGTGACGTCTTGCACCTCCCCTCACGGTAACTGCCCAAGCGAGATCGTGCCCTCTGTGGCGCCCTTGAGCTAGTTGCCACCCCTTTCCGCCCTTCAGGCCTTGGTTGGAGTGCACTCTGCGCTCGCCACTCCTCCGGTAAAGCTGTAAAGGCCACCTCACGGCCAACAAACAGCGTAGTCCATAAAAAAAAGTGACGTCATTTTCTCGACGAATCTGACAGTTGAAAGAGATTAAACTTATGTCTACGCGGTCATGCTACAGGGCCAGATTTTTGCTCTAGATCTACTTCCCATAGTATCAAGTGTTATCTAATTTGGGATCATGAGTATGTATTTGGTAAGGATAATTGTCATTATTATTCCGTCGCTCTCAGGTGCATTTCCAGTTGAAGAGATTGACGGACAACGAGCGGAGTAACTCGCTGCCGTACGAGTACATCCCGGAGTATCCAGGTACCGCCCGCAAGCCCGGCCCCGACCTCGCGCTCTTCGCGCGACTGCTAGACAAGCGCACCGACACCAACAACAACAAACACACACACACCCACACCACACACACCACAGACACCACAGATACCGCAGACCTCGTAGAAACAGTCAGCTCCACCACTGACACTGTCAGCGCCGTCTCAGAGGAAAGCGGCTCCGCTACCATCACAGACGTAAACGGCAATCTCTCCGCCCCCGACGTCCAAATGATCGACACCAACGAGAAAAGTCTTAATGAGTTACTCGACCAAGTCGCCGAACTCGACGAAATTTACTCCGAGAATCGCACGCGCTTAGAGAATATAACTACCATGGTGGCGGACAGCGAGGACGCGGAGGATTTCAACGACGCCGGAACATACACCAGCTTGCAACTGGCTTTCAAAAACCCCGTGTCTATTTCTGAACCCGACCCGATGCCTTACGAGGACGTGCAGGTCCAGACGTACCGCGGCCCCATCATCGAGTTCACCCCTCTAAAACGCGACACCGAAGACGATAGGGCGCCGCCGCTGCCCCCCAAGCGGGTCCGGAAGGCCACGTCCACCGAACCGTTCAAAACCAGTCAGACCTCCGTCGACAGCATCCTCAAACCCGGCCGTCCATTGCCCGTGACCAGAAACCCCGAGGTTTTAAAACACGAGAATAAGTTGACGGTCGCCCGCAGCGAGCCCGCGCTCCCCCCCGTTAAGAAGCGATCGTTCTTCTCCCGCCTGTTCAGACGGAAGGAGAAGTCTCCCGCCCCGAGCGTCAAGTCCGAGGGGAAGAGGGAGAAGAAGAGCAAGCCGGTCGGCCGCTCCGTGAGCAGCGTGTCGGGGCTGCGGCCCTCCAAGTTCAAGTCGTCAGTCTCGCACACTTCGCTCAAGGATAACGCGTCGGGCACCGGCCTCAGTTACGCGGATAGTATAACGCATATATCTCTCCACGGGGACGGCGACGAGAAGTCGGCGTCCCAGTCGTCCCTGCGCCGTCCCGCCAGCCTGGCCCCGCTGCCGCCCACGGACGGCGCCACCATTCTCGTCGCCGAGAGCGTCCTGGCTTTGGACGCCTCCGCCTTCAAAAAGCTCCAGGACGATCTGGATCTGACCGAGGCGGAGCACTACGCGTTGTACATGGCGGTCGCCCCGCACGCCACGGTCTCGGAGTTCGATGAAACCAGTTGCTATTACTCGCCCGTGGACGGCAGTAAATTTCAAAATTAACAAAAGTTAATAGAATAAAAATACGCCCCGCGTTGCATGTCGCTCGGACGCGATCATATTTTTTTGGACGGAGTTTTAACGGTCGAAGGGAAAGGTGTCGCTTCCGGCTGAAAGGCTTTCTTTCAGAGGCCAAAATTTCATACAACTTTATACATACACACAACTACACTATACACTCGTCTTTGATAATAATGTATTGTTCTTGCCAAGTGTCTTTTGATAAAACATATTTATACAATCTCATTCATTTACTAAACTAATTTTGTTGATTTGGGCAGTTCAAAAAGTTTCACAAATGATTCCCTTTCTGTCAGATCAATAGTCATCCTTAACTAGTAAAATTAAAGTATTTTATTCAAAATTGGAGCAGTGGTAGCCGAGTGGTTGAACGCACGCCTTGCAAATCAAAGTGTGCAGGTTCAAACCCCGGCTCGCACCTCTGGAATTTATGTGCGAATCTCATTTTCATCCGAGATTTATCACTTGCTATGAAACGGTGAAGGAAAACATCGTGAGGAAACCTGCACGTCTGAGGGAACTTGTCTAGTTCTCAATAGATGTGTGAAGTCTGCCAACCCGCACTGGGCCAGCGTGGTGGACTATGGCCTGAATCCCCCTCGCATTGAGGGGAGGCCCGTGCCCAGCAGTGGGACGTTAAAAAGGGCTGTAGTAAAAAATTCAAAATTGAGCTGAAGTTTTACTTAAAATCTGTTTTGGAGAATCGTAAGTGAATGAGAATGTTGCTAGTATACAACATATGTCTAATATAATCAAATTTAATGTTTTAGATAGAATTAAGCGTCGCAAAGTGGTGAACAGTATGTTGCAGGAACATGAAAGTAAGTTTAAGATCCTTGTGTATTTTATAAAATATGTTAATGACTCTCTGAAGCACCTGAATCCGTGCATGTCACTATTATCCTGTCATAGTACATGCTCGGATTTAGAATTGCTACGGGAACGGGGCTCGTTTAGACTAATGGGAAGTATTCTTAATGGTGAATGAATAACAAATATTATTGACCGATATTGATAGAATGGAACGTAAAACTTTATTTTATTGACACGTTCGTTGCGTAAGGATTTTTAGGGTAGGTACGAGCTGATGCATCATGTGGTTATGGTGTAGACCTAACTTTGTGAGCGCTGCGCTCTGGATGAAGGTTCACGAGTCAATATGACCTCACAGCAGCGAACGTGTTAAATAAGAGTTCTATCTTCGTGGCTAATCAAGTTATTTACTTTGGACTTAACCTACTCCATCATATCTTTTGTCCAGCTATATTTATGTATTTTTAGATATAATTGTAATATTCTACAATAATGTCTATAGTATTATTATATAAGTATCTATGTATTGGTTTGATCATTATGTAGCTTAGGTTATGGTAAAAATGGTGATTGGTATAACTAACATAGTTTATAAGTATTAAAGATAATGTTTACGTAAAAGATGTATTTTCAAATAGCATTATCAACAGTATTTAAATTTTGTAGATGTATGAGCCTAATTCTTAATTTATATTTGATACAAACATTTATAAATCTTATTGTCATGCTGTTTATGTATCAAGTGTGTTGCTTAACGAGTTCCCTTGGCAGCATTTGGTTTTGTCTGTTATCCTTAGAATAATTACACATAGAAAGATAGTCTTCATACAAGCGCTCTGTCAAAAGTGAAGCACTAAACCGGTTCACACAGGCGTGCCGATTACGTGCTTACGCCCGGCGACACGCACACATACACTTGTGTAATGTTGCCAGTGAAGGTCCAGTTTTCCCGAAAGTGGGGTAATGATTCGGCCGCTGATAACCATTTGTTTTTGGCAATCATGCATAAATAGCTATGTGTGGTAAAGTGTGGATATGGTAATGTTGTTATAATACGGGAATGTTTATTTTTATGAAACGAATAAAAGAAAACAACAACACGTAAATATATATATATTTTAATTATTGTATACAATTATGAATTTTTATACTGTGTAACTAAAGTAAACCAATCAAGTCAACAAATATTTCTAATCGAATAGTCTTCATATTATGAAAAAGAAAAAAATAATTATTAAAAAATAATCAGTTTAGAAACCTATAAAATATCGTTCGTATAGATATCGTTAAATCACACAAACACCTACATTAAAGAACAACAACAGTAAGTAACAGTAGCAAATGTTTTAAAATTAATTAGTCGGAGCAATAAATTCAGTTAAAATGGGAAAATATTTTAACAATCGGGCAACACTGTGCATTGAATTAAAACGTTTCTATTTTGTTCTATTTTGACTTAATTAACTACAAGATACTATGAAATACTGAAAACTTTCCTGTGAAAAGTGATGTTATCACATTTCTCTTGTTTTTCAGATGTGTTGTGATACAATTTAACTGCACAAATCGTCATAATATTTTTTTTTTCGCGAGACACGTTCGGCGTGCATTGACATTGAACACGCGGCCCGGCGTTTGGAGCCATTTATGGCTCCAATTAAGGTGCTTTAAAAATTGGCGCGCGGACTTGGTTTCTATGTGTAATTATTCTAAGCTGTTATCTGTAATCTAGTCATTTTTGTTGTTGTTTACCATGTCTATTTATTTTAATTTATTCGTTGAGTTTATGATTAATTAGATACTTATACAGGATTCGTCTAGTTACCGGTGCAGTCAAAAGTCTATCAATTTCTAGGATATTGTGTGATCCATAGGTTACCGATATTCCTACTAGTTAGATCTCATAATATGTTTCGAATAAAATCGACCTTATTACCAAATGGAAATAAATGTAACTTGCAAACTGAGTTCGAAGAGTTCGTTGAGAGTTTGAAGATAAGATTCTATATACAAATATATAGCAGTTTTCCGTTTGAATCAGGCTCCGTGAATGATAATACATAATACGTATATATAAAATTAAAGGAACGTTCGTTCTGAACCATTTCTAGATCTGAACGAGTCGCTATAAGTTATATAGTGTTTCTACTCTTCAGTTCACTCTTTAAGTACAAATAGTTTTCGCGATATTATGATAATAGAGCTAATATGGATATGTGTGTACTTAACAAAGAGAACTTACTCGTGTACGAATTAATTGTTACACTTATTAACAATCGCTTATTATTGTTTGTTTAGTTATTAGAATCTTGTGTGATTGAAATTCTGTGGATCCTATAAGGGTGCTACGGTATTTGGTACGTAAAAGTCGTCGGAATTAGGTGCGATTAAAAAATATAATCAGAATTTAATGGTGATAATATCGACGGCGGCGTTTATGCTTTCCAACGTCGGTATGATACCTAAATTGTGTTATTTGTACAGAATGTTTCAAAGGTCTGTGTAATTAAAACTGAAATTTCATAGGTTATTGCTTTTCTATCCTAAATTAAACAGTCTGTACAAATAACTTAATGTTTATTTATATTTGTTGTATGAGATTATAGAACATCATCAATGTAATATGCGGAAATTTAATAAAAAATGAACGTAGATTAATTTACAAGTTTTTTTCTATTCGATGTTTTACGGCTGAGTTGTCAACAGACAGGCAAAAACTATACAATTTTGGATTTATTTATAAATATTTTTACTTACACTTTGTTTAAGCAACGTTTTTTGTGTCTTTAGAAACGTGCATTTGTACTAGTTAAATATTTTAGAACGATTGTTTGTACCTATTCAATATTTTGTTATTTTTTTCAAATTTTGTTTTATACAGTGATCAATATACGGAACAAAGCTTGGTTGATGCGAAATTCTATATTAATAATGCTAATAAAATACATGAGTTTCATTCAATGCTGACCCCCCATGTCCCGAAATTACGGAGGTACGAATATTTTCATGTGGCATGGTTGTGATTTTTATTTATTTTTCAATATTTTTTTAGCCTTGTTCTCTTTTTGTTTGTTCCACACATATTCATGTTAGCTTTAAATATTTTCTTAATTTAGTTAGATTTTAATTAAAGCATGTTTTATTTTGCGCGATTTTTTTAACGATGCAGGTTGATTTTTTCGAGTCCTTTGTACAATTTTTATCTTCAGTTCATTTATGACATACAATATAAAAAATCAACCTGAATGAAGCCTGCAATAGAACTGGTATTAATTTTTTTTGTAAACAAGTACACTTTTTTCTGGAAATTGGTTCAAATTCATAGGAAATTTTATTTGATTTAAAATGGCATTATAAATTAGTATTTTTTTTAGTTTATTGCAGGCATTTAAAGCATGTTACTTGATGTTAACTATTGTTAATACTAATTTTGAAAAGTCGAAAAATTGGTCATTGTTTTAAAGTTATTTACTGTTTTTTTTTAAATTGATTTTATCCAGTCTGATGACCGATTTTTCATCAGTATAACATTGTTGTTTGGTGTAGTACTAGTATAATTAAGACTATTTTTTCCAATTATTAATGATTTCAATGTGTTTTAGGACTGTTCCAACAAGAACTGAAGCCGATCAAAGCGGAGCCGAGAGGTGGGTTCATTGTTATTAATATTTGAGGCAGTTCCCAGCAATGAGAACATTTAAAGAAAAATGTGTCGTTAATAGATAAAATTAATAGAAAAACTGTATCCTTCATGCAGAAAAAACCTCTCCGCATCACATGAGCAGTCCGCCTCAAGTGTTCTCGCCTCAGTATAGTGAACAGGTAATAAATCATTATATTTAATATTTACAGCTAAAAAAGCAGGACTACAAGTCGAACACTTATAATAGAATTCGAGCTAGCGATACAAACAATAACCTACGTAACAATATTTCACAATGTAATTACAATACCAACCTAGACAACATAATCTAACAATCCACAAACTTTCTTAAAACGAAAACTTATGACTAATATTACCAAAAATCCTTGGTTTGAAAGTGCCACTTCGCAAAATACTACATGGTTTAAAATAACCCTGACAAATATATTATTTAAATATCCTGGACAAAAAAAAAACAAAAAATAGTACTAAACATTAATTATCACTACGCTTATTTTTTAAATTTAACAATAATATCAATAATCATTAGAAAATAACAACTTGGTCAAACTCAACAAAATAACAATCATCATCATGCAATAAAGTAGTAGTAGTTTAATTCGTCCAATAGGACAGGCGAAGGAGTTTATCCATACTGCCAATTCTGAAGTTTCATGCAATAAAACAAAATTATAACACACAAGTTAAAAAAAAATGTAAACAAGGTTTTTGATTATGTCAGTGGTGTCAGCACGCATGTCACGACAAGACCTCTGTCACGGATTGGCTCGTTCGCTCTCTGTCTTATTTCATACGAGTGAAACAACATCAAGATATTTCGTGACATACGTCTAATGCTAAAAGTGCAGAAGGACAGTGGCAGACTGTGCATAAATCACAGAAAAATTAAAAAATAGAAGGATTCGAGCTTGCATCAAAATGGTCCCAAGGCACATTGTGGAATTTGACCTGATTTTCGGACGTGGTCTTTTTATTCCAGAATAAGATAGTGTTTAATATTTGAAATGATAGAGTAGAACTCCCGTGTGCCAATTATGAATAGTTTCACAGATATGTATTTTTTTAAACTCGTTTATTTTGGCCCAAAAAGAAATAATGCTCCGATGTTATAGGATCTATTATAATATGACTTCTCGATATATAGGAATGACTAAAGCTGCATAGTTTGAGCCTATTTTGAACCTTAGGGCATGACAACACTCGTTCAGAGCGACATGTCCGTACAAAACTAATCAAGGTCACAAACTGCCATTTTTATTAGAGATAAAACGGATATCCGGTAACTATCCGGTATCCGACCGGTCCGGCCTTGTTTGCACTATCCTTGTGGAAACTGGTGTAATTCAGTATCCGGCCGGATACCGGATAGTAATTAAATATCCGGCCGGATACCGGATAGTAACATTAAAAAAAAATCTCATTATTTTACACAAGGCAAATCATGCCACAATAGGTTATGGACACCGTTTATTTTTATAATCGCCCATCAAAAAAATTTGTTTTATTAATTAGATTAGCATTCAAAATTAATAATTGGCAAATCGTTGTGAATTAATAACAAATGTTCCGCATTTGTTGGTAAGAGGCGACTCCGCGTGGCTTCGTATATGCCAGCCATATATCGTGTACCAGCTTCTGAAAATAGCTCTTCGCTTTAAACGCTACTGCCAGGTGCTAAGAGATAAATTCTAGGAAACCTTGACAATTGCGGGTACTGGTGCAAATTAACTGACCACCGATCGATCGATTCCAGATGTCTATAAGGAGCGTCATGTAACGCGATAAAGGGCTGGTAGCTTGCCGAATATCCGGTATCCGGTCAAACAACTATCCGTTTCATCTCTAGCTTTTATGTTATAATTTATGGTTGTTTTGAGATAACAAAATAAAATAGAAAATGAAGTTAATAAAAAAACTATTTTAAATATTCACTTCCGGTTTAACACTAGAAAAAATAATCAAATTTGGAATCTTATTTATAAATTAAAAACAACAAAACACTAAAATTATTAATTTATTATAAATAACTTCAATATGAAAATAACATCCAAAAAAAGCCCTTCCGTTGATTAGGTGAATTTTTAGAACCCCATATTTTAAAAACGAAACGTCAAATAAAATAATATATTCTGTAAACATGTTCATATCCCCTAGAAACATAAATATGCCCAATATGAAAAAGATTCAGAACCTCATTTTTTTTACGTCCGCTTCACGTGAAATACTCCCCTTGTGTCGTTAGTAGAGCATGAGAATTCTTAGAGAATTTTACGATAATCCTACAGTTTGATGATTGGATTAACACGCGCACATTATAAAATCACGCCGTATTTTTTATTTTAAGAATTGGGGTCTCGACAACATCCAAGGGGGTCTAGCGGTGCCGGGCCCGAGCCACGTGCACAACCCGTTCGCGCGCGACATGTCCTGGCCCGCCACGCCCGCCCTGCCGCAGGCGCTGCACGCGCTCACCCCCGCCATGCACCCCATGTCCCCCGGCATGCAGGCCATGTCCCCCAACATGCAGGCCATGTCCCCCAACATGCAGGCCATGTCCCCCAACATGCAGGCCATGTCCCCCGGCATGCAGGCCGTGTCCCCGCACCACATGCAGCCCATGTCCCCCAATATGCAGCCGATGTCTCCCGGCATGCAGATCGTGCAGGGCATGTCTCCGAACTGTCAGAGCATGAACCCGAATATGCAGATTCTGTCCCCCAACCCCGTGGCGATGGGGGGAAACATCGGGAGGGTGTCGCCCAACATGGTGGCGCAGCACAGCATCAATCAGATTGCGCTTAATCTGCAGCAGCCCGATTATAATCAGGTGAGTCATTCGTTTCTGTTCGATTATTTATATGTACTTGACCCTAATGCCGATCTAACTACAATTTCATAGGTAGTCTCTTGTTCCATCGTCGTTTTTTTACAATACTTTGCCGTTTGCATCAGTATCGGGAATACAACGAAAAGATTTTCTATAATATTGGTAGTTTAACCTTCATAAGTGTAGTATACACTTCTGAATAGGGTTATGGATGTACCCAAAGGCCAGAACACGATACTCGTCACAAATGTTTAGGTCTATAACTTAGAAACTATGATAGTTAGGTATTCTGTCTTCACTAAGCAGACACATATGAGCTATCGTTCCCAAATTATTATTTCGCACTTCCGATACACCTGTATTATATTGCCTCAAGATATTAGTAAGTTCTCGAAATATGAACATGTTGCTACCTTACGACGAGTGTGCCGTGACCGACTTCAATAATGTAGGTCATGCAATACCGTCTTCACCATAAGGGCACACGGGGCCCGTGCCCAGGGCCCCCATACTCAGGGGGGCCCCGAAGGACCGACAATTTCTCTCACTAAATGTGTGAAAATTCTCAAAACATTTTTGTCGGGCACATCACATTACACTTTTTTCATTTTCACAAATCAGTAATCTTATTACAAGGGTATACAACAACTTAGTAAAAAAAGGTTATTATAATTCGTTTTTTCTACTTCCCAAAAGGGCCCCAAATTATTGTGTGCCCAAGGGCCCCAGCATAGTTTAAGACGGCCCTGAGGACATGCTCAATTCGACCCGTATGTTTTTTTATGTTTGTCATTTTTTTGTGTATATTTGTCCGGGCAGATGCCTCAGCAGAACGTGATGGAGCAGAACAGCAGCTCGTTCTCGAACCTGCTGCTGGACCAGGCCGAGGGCATCGTGTTCAACTCCTCGGAGCTGTCCAGCATCTCGTCCATGCTGGGCCGCACGGCCGCAGACATCTCCGACACCATGATACTGTGAACACTTGATACTTGAACCCTTACCATATTACCGAGGCCCTTAGTATAGGTTTTGAAAGTATTCTAATACTGATCGAATGTTTCTATACAGTTGTAAAGCACACTGGGGCTACAAAATTCGCGCGTAGAATTTTTTTTCCAATACCAAAGTGAACTGTATTGGTTCTCAGCAAAGGTTCATTCTTCAACGAAATGAACTTGAGAGAATTTTGTCGCGGGGTGTGACTACTGAAATTCAAAATACATCATCACGCCTGTATTCCCCGAAGGGGCAGGCAGAGGTGCACTATAGTGCGCCCGCACTTCGCCGATATATTTTGTTCCCAATGTAATAGGGGGCGAGCCTATTGCCATTAATACCGGGCACATTCCCCCTCAATACGAGTGAGATTTGGGCCATAGTTCACCACGCTGGCCCAGTGCGGGTGGGTGAACTTCACACGCCTTTCTATAGACGTGCAGGTTTCCTCACGATGTTTTCCTTCACCGTTCAGCAAGTGGTAATCATTGTTGAAAATGACATTCATCTCAGAGGTGCGGGCCTGGGGTTTGAACTTGCACCCCTTGCGTTCAAGGCGGGCGTTCTTGCCCACGAGGCTACCACTGCATTTCAATACAGGAATTCAATCTTTGTCAATGTATATTGACAGTTCGTTTTGGTCTAAAACAATATCGAAAGGTAAAAGGCGTAGTTACTTTAGCGCCACGTTGAACGATATTGTGTTACATATATCGTTGGAATCAGCGATTTTATCTCCTTCTATTGAGCTGGGTTTCGTGCAGTCACCAAAATGGCGCTTGAGTCAATTCGCCTTTTACCCATCGAATGATTTTTTGTGGGATTTATATATCGAATGTGTTCTAAAGTGATTTCCGTAATCGATAATCGTAATTGATCCGTTCGTAAGTAGCTTAGATATTAGCATATAACTTGAGTACGAGTTTTTCTTTCCGATCTGGGTTCTTTTATAAATAACGTTATTTTTTTATGTTTGTCAAATTGTGAATGTTGTTTTATTGTGATTGAGTTGTTTATAAGTAAGATTTTAAATAGTGTAACTAAAAAATTTTTTGGTTCACATTACAAAGTATGTATTATGTATTAAAAACCTTCGATCTAATAATGAATATTGTTTATAAATAAACAAATGTATAAAGCTGTTCAAACCGTGCTATAAATATAAACAGTTCACGAAAATGTCTTATGAAGATTAGTTTACGAAAATTAATATGTTTAAAATTAATTACTTAATTGTAAACAAATTAATTAATTCTTTACAGATGCAATAGAAGTATATTATCATCACAATTTATTTGCAATTCAAAGTAAAATTAAAATTATGTAAAGTAGGTAATGCATAGTTTTTTAGTTTTACAAATAATTTTGTCATGGTTTACTGGAAATTTTACAGAAAAGTTACATAATTGTTGGGTTCATAAGAATAATAAGTACATATTGTTATCTTCGTATGTTTACATCACTTCTCCACTTAGAGTTACAGCCCTCCAGATCTCTTATCGTATTTACTTCTTCGCATTTATATTTTGTATTATTTATGTAATATAGTAATTGTTAGTTATATTGTATATAGATCAGCATTGTCTTCAAATATATGTATTTGGTGCTTTTTACACTAACGGCTCTCCATATAACACAATTACATCGGGCTACTGTATAACTTTTGTTAGAGAAAGTTCTCTGCTGTTCCCGTTCCATACTGTGGGCTATCAGATAGGCCTACTAGAACGTAATAATGCTGTACAATGCGATCCAAATAAGAATAGGAATGTCAATAACCTCTATCTGTCAAATGTGACTTGAAAATTATGGTTTGCAGAAAACTTATTTTCAATATCAATAATAATAGTCTTACATCAAATTTAAATAAAAAGGTTAATTTAGTAGTAAATTGTCTCAATATAATGTAACGGATAAAGAGGAGCTGTGTTGATTAAAGGACGGCGAGAGTGAGGTGGCGGGGCGCGGCGAGGAGAGGAGAGGAGAGGAGGGGAGTGTGGTTAATAAAAAGCGGGGAGATTTGATTTGTGAACACATTTTTGCGTAAAAAATAAAAGTGATAACATCGTTATACTGATTATTAACATCGTGTTATTTTATTTAGGCTATATACCTAGTTATTTTACTACATAAAAGTATCATCCGTATCAGTCAGAAGTGGCATATTTTTTTTAGGTAACCCACATCAATTGAAATCGATCGAAATGAAAAGATCTAAGACAAACACTGCAAAATACGCGCAATCCAAAAGGAGCAAAAGGGTGCAAGTAAGTGAATCCAGTTCGTCGGTCAGAGAATTGATTAAAAAGAATGTAGACGAGGCAATTAAAAAGTGTATGAATAACGATAGTGGCGGTATGCCAACAAAAATCATGAAGCTACAAAATACTGAGAAATTAGTACCCGATTTTGACCCGGATAACCGTGATTTAAATATAAAAGGTTGGATTAAGAAAATAGAGCAATTAGGCATAATTTACCATTGGAATGACGAAACCAAATCATTTATTTTACAATCAAAGTTACAAGGACAAGCCAAACTTTGGTTTAATAGGTTAGATTCGTACGAACATTCGTGGGAGGAATGGAAATCTATGATTATGAAAGCCTTTCCACGTAATCACGACTTTGCATCCTTATTAGATGAACTTATGGCTAGGAGGAAATTATCATCAGAATCTATGACCAAATACTACCAAGAAAAATTAGCCATGTGTTATAGATGTCAACTGAGTGATCAAGCTGCAGTCTCTTGCATTATTCGAGGTTTACCTTACGAACTTCGCGCTAATGCACAGGCATTTCAATGCTCTACCCCTGACGAACTGTATGAAGGGTTTTTATCAGCTTTTGATTCATATCTACCCTCTAAAACACTTGGGGCATCGCGAGGTAATGAATTGAACATTAACCACATGCAGAAAGATAATCAGACAAGAAAACCACCTGTGTGTTATCGTTGCAATGAGATGGGACACGTGGCGACAACCTGCAAATTACCCGATAAACGTAAATGCTTCAGATGTGGTAAATTGGGTCACGTGGCTAATATGTGCAACTCTGTAGAAGGTGACCAAGTAATAAAGAAGGTACAATTAATATCGCATTTGAATGATGTCTACAAAAAGACGGTTAAGGTAAATGATGTGTTCATGAAGGCTTATTTAGATACAGGGAGCGAGCTGAATATAATATCCGAAGGGGCGTCAGATGCCCTTAAACTCAAACAGAATCCTACCAATACAGTCTTGAAGGGCTTCAATGGCTGCTCAGCTCGCGCATTGGGTGAAGTCCAATTTGATTTATTGGTAGATACGGTGCACGTAAAAACAACCGCTGTGGTTACAGATGTCGACTTAGGAGACGTCGTACTGATTATAGGACAGACTCTCATAAACAGGGAGGATGTAGTGCTGAACGTGTCCCAACAAGGAGTCAATTTGTCTCAAACATCGGTACCCAACGAGTTAATGAACATAGACGTGTGTGAGGAAGCGATCTGTTTCAGGGTAGAGTTAGCTGAAGACACGGAAGTTCCTGT
Organism: Ptilodon capucinus; assembly: GCA_914767695.1. Lineage (NCBI taxonomy): Eukaryota > Metazoa > Arthropoda > Insecta > Lepidoptera > Notodontidae > Ptilodon > Ptilodon capucinus. The sequence continues at coordinate 12,557,944 of OU611814.1, read as the reverse complement.
GGGAGATAACCTAGTACGCGTATTAGTCAATGCGGCTGCTCCAGGAAACTACTACGCCAAACCCAGGCAGTACAGCATGGGCAATGTGGTTTACGCAGTGGCCAGCGCCCTGCTCAGAGATGGCAGTGGCTTTGTGAGGGTCTGCAACATCGGTTCAGATACAATTACGTGGAAGAAGGGGATGACTATTACTAGAGCTGAGAAGTGCACATCAGACCAAGAGGTGAGTTCGTATTGCTTAACTTTGAGGAGAGATGAGAGAGAAAATAATTTTGAACAAGAATTAGCAAATATTTGTGTCGGTGATATTGGCACAAATAACTTGAATGACTTAAATGTACTATTAAAATCATATAGAGACTGTTTTGCTAGTACAAATAGGGAAATAGGATGCACCAACTTAGGAGAAATGGTTATTAAACTTAGTACAGATAAACCCGTCGTTCGAAAACCATATAGGTTAGCATATAAGGAAAGACAAATAGTATCTAATATAGTCGACGATTTAATAAGTGGGGGTATAGTTAGAGAATCTAGTTCGGAATACGCATCTCCTATAATATTAGTACGTAAGAAAAACGGCGACTTTAGATTATGTGTAGATTACAGAGACTTAAATTCAATAACTATCAAGGATCGGTTTCCTATGCCTCATATAGACGATCAATTGTCTAGTCTATCAGGTAAATGTTACTTCACTAATTTGGATTTATTTTCTGGCTACCATCACCTTAAAATCCACCCTGATTCAATACATAAGACGGCTTTTATTACACCTGATGGTCTTTATGAATATATGAGGGTACCCTTTGGATTATCTAATGCACCGTCAGTATTCATGAGAATTATTCAAAAATTAGTAAAACTTGTGGGTAGTCAAGACATTGTCACCTTTATGGATGACATGTTGTTACCTACTGTAAGCATACCTGACGGTTTGAGGTTATTAGAAAGAGTTCTTGTTCAATTGCGTAAAACGGATTTAAAGTTGAATATAAAAAAGTGTTCATTCCTTAAAACTGAAGTGTCATTTCTTGGACATGAAATAAGTGCAGAGGGTGTTAAGCCAGGAATACAAAAGATAGGGGCTGTATTTAACTTTCCGAAGCCTAGTAATTTGCATCAATTACGTCAATTCTTAGGTCTGTGTAGCTATTTTAGAAAATATATAAATAAATATGCTATTGTAGCAAAACCATTAACAGATCTGACAAAAAAGTGTTCAGAGTGGCAGTGGGGTAGCAAACATGATGTTTGTTTTGACGAATTAAAACATAAACTATGTTCTCGACCGGTTCTTGCCTTATATGACCCTTGTTTACCATGTGAGATACATACAGACGCCAGCAAAATAGGCATCGCGGGTATTTTATTTCAATTACATAACAAATGTGAATTAAAACCTGTATTTTATTTTAGTAGGGTAACTTCCCGTGAGGAGTCAATGTATCACAGTTACGAACTCGAGACTTTAGCTGTGGTAGACTCGTTAAAACGTTTCCGAATCTATGTATATGGTCATCCGGTTAAAATAGTGACAGATTGTTCGGCAGTTAGATATACATTACTTAAGAAAGACTTAGTTCCCCGTATAGCACGGTGGTGGCTTACTATTCAAGAATACGATATTCAAATTGAATATAGGCCAGGCGATAGGATGAAGCACGTTGATGCACTCAGTCGAAATCCAGTAAATAGTGTGAGAGATTCACTTATTAAAATCAATAGTTTAGAGTCATTTCCTCATAGTGTAAACATAAACGTGATATCCAGTGAGGATTGGTATTTAACTATGCAATTACAAGATGACAAATTAAAGAATATAATAACACAATTGTCAGAAGGTGAGGCGTGTCGAGACATTAAAAATAATTATAAAATAAAAAATGATCGCCTCTATAAGATAACTTTAAACGGTGATAGATTGGTAGTACCGGCGTTTGCCAGATGGAAATTTATGCATAAATTTCATGATCAAATAGGACACGTAGGGATAAAGAGATGTGAAGAACTAATTAAATCTGACTATTGGTTTCCTAAGATGACTAGATTTATCAAGAAATATGTAGGTAATTGTTTAGAGTGCGCTTACGCTAAAGGCCACCATGGCAAATCGAGTGGCGTGTTACATCCGATTCCTAAACCCACTGTCCCAATGGAAGTAGTACACATAGATCATCTCGGACCTTTCAGTAGAACAATAAAAGGGCACCAATATATTCTTATGATTGTAGATTCTTTTTCAAAGTTTTTGTTAGCACGCCCATCAAGAACTATTAATTCCATAGAGACTGTCACTATTCTTAGAGATATGTTCAGTTTGTTTGGTTACCCTAAAAAGGTAATATCTGATAGAAATTTAGCTTTTACAAGTAGAGTTTTTAAAGAGTTCTCGGTAAAATATCAATTTCACCACACGTTAAATGCTATAGCATGTCCGCGGGCTAATGGACAAGTCGAGCGCTACAACCGTACACTGTTAGATGCTATGCGTACCCGAAATGTCGACCCCAACATGTGGACTGAATGTGTGCCCGATTGTGTTTGGGGCATCAATAACACTATAAACGAGAGTCTAGGGTATCATCCATATGAAATTATGTTTAGTCATAGAAGTAGATTACTGCCTAACTTAGTAGGGAATGAACAGTCTGTAACAGTAGAACAAAAACGTAAAAAAACATCGGAGCGTCTAAAACAAAAAGCAGACATCATGAAACAAAAATACGATAAACGTCACAAAGCCGTAAAAAAATTTAATAAAGGAGATTTTGTTCTATGGAAGCAAGCACCTACTGGGGGTGAAGTTAAGACCGTAAACAATAAATTGCAAGTTTTGTATTCTGGGCCATATGTCATTCATAGGGTTCTTAACAATGATCGTTATGAAATTAAAAGTATCAAGGGCATGCGTGGCTACAAAAAGTTCTCTGGAATAGTAGCTGTAGATTCACTAAGACCTTATCGAAGCGCCCCAGAGTGTAGCGAGACTAGTAGTGATGATGACATAGTCACTAGGGATGACTTAATTGATTTGTTAGAAAGCTAATGCGGTGTATGCACCAATTGCGGTGCAATTGTTACAGGATGGCCGACTGTAACGGATAAAGAGGAGCTGTGTTGATTAAAGGACGGCGAGAGTGAGGTGGCGGGGCGCGGCGAGGAGAGGAGAGGAGAGGAGGGGAGTGTGGTTAATAAAAAGCGGGGAGATTTGATTTGTGAACACATTTTTGCGTAAAAAATAAAAGTGATAACATCGTTATACTGATTATTAACATCGTGTTATTTTATTTAGGCTATATACCTAGTTATTTTACTACATAAAAGTATCATCCGTATCAATAATATTTGATTATTTGAAGTCATAATTCGTTTTCGATCGTCACAATATGGCGCAAAGTCGATCCTATTCTCATTTGAATCGCATAGTAAATTGACTGTCGGTCGCTGATTTATATCGACGGGTGAAGGCTAAACGACTCAAGCGACATTTTTTTAACTTTACAAGAGAGCATGTCATGTTGATTCGACGCAGAAAAATTCGCTGATTCCAAATATGTAAATAAGTCAATATGAATATTATTTTATACAAATAATATTTATCACAAGGGCCCATACAAGTATGGTCATGGCATGGGACGGGATAGATACCTTAAAATCTTAAATATAGACAGTAAATTGAAACTAGATAGAGATAATAGATATATAAGAGAATACAATTGATATTATATGCAATTAAATGATCCAGTACCATTTCTACTAGTTAGAAATGACTATTAGGGAAAATATCCGTTAAACGGTAGGTTTTTTTTAATATAGTGCTAATTTTGTCGGCTTCGAAATAAATTATGCTGTGTGTATTGCGGCCTTTCTCATGTTCATACGGTAAACAATATTTTTAAAGCTGCCTTTATTTATGTCATTTGGATACAACGGATTTGGGGTCATTGTTGTTATTGGGTCGAAAATAGGTTGTTTTATTAACATATCCAAAGGTGTCTTATGAGCTTGATTTTAAATCTATAGTTTAAGTTTGTGATAAGCATCATCAACTACTTTCAAGACCAATAGTTATTATAATTTCTATAAATTAGCAGAACACATGATAATGTTATCTCCTCGCAAATGTATAGTAGTTTTTATTCAAGAAAAATGCCAATAAAGTACACTTTTTGATTTCAAACAAAAGTAAACTGTTAATAATCGTGTCGATTCAGTTGGTAAGCAACTAAACTAAGCATATTGCGGTCCTTCTCACGGCCGTAATGCTTGAGCAAGACGGCTATATTTTTAGTACAACAGAATTGATTTACAATAAGTAGCGAGTTAAAAACGTTTTTAGCTATTACAATAAATTAAGTACATTATTTGTTTATAATTTAGATCACACGCAGAACCTCTTCTTATATTTTTGTGTCTAAGACATTCAATCCATCATAATTTTATGAAAATAGATTTATTTAAAGAACTTTTTCGGTTTTTTATAAATGCTTATTACGGTTAAGTAAGATTTGTTACCAAATAGTTGTAAATATTCTGAAAGCACTAAGAATACTAAATTTGCATTTTTTTATGAAAAAAATGTTTATTTTATACTGAATTTAAATATGCTTTAGGATTGTTCAGTATAAGTAACGACAAAAACTGTCTTCCTCGGCCTTTTAGGTTGCAATGTCTTTAATATTTCCCACAAATCAAGCAATATAATTGCATATCCTTCTTTGGGTGACCCAGGGTACAACGGTTCTGTGAGATGAAACATCACATAATAACTCAATTAATTGTTATTTACATTAACGAATGTGCAATCGTGTGAACACGCCTAATTACTGAGATTGTTTTGTTACTCTTCTTTTTTTAGAAAACCAATAAAATTACCTTATTTGAAAATAAACAGTTTGTTTCTTTTGTACATCATCATTACTGATGTATTTCAGTTTCTTGTAGCAGGGGTCAAAACAGACTCCATAAAGTGAGTGTCACGACGACGTTTAGCGAGCGTGCCGACGCCTTATAATGAGCGTCGCTACAACGTAGTGTGCGTCACGATGCCTTATAGTGAGCGTTGCGACGCCTTATGATGATCATCGTTTGGGAGTCAAGTTCGGCCAGGTAAGGGCCACCTTGTTACTTCCCACAGTATGTGTACCTCATCCGTAAATAAACACACTTGTATAATTAAAACTTTTTATTGTTCTTTAACAAACTTTACAGATGGTAGGACAAAGGTAATATAATAATATAAATTAACAATTCACCAGTTTTACGAACTTGCGTCTGTAACAACCGCCATATCGTGTTGTCTCTCTTCTTAGGGAAACCGGTGTCATAGACAATCTTTTGACAAATAAAAATCAGAGTAATAGGCTTTTCGCCACAATCGCAATAGCTATAAGGGCCCCGCCACAGCTAGAGCGGCGCGATTTGCATCGCGACTTATCGTGGGCGCCGCGATGCCGTGTAGCACGGCCTCGCACCGCCCACAACAGGGCGTAATGATGCTCATTATAAGGAGTCGCAACAATCGCTACACGGCATCGCGGCGCCCACGATAAGCCTCGCGAAGCTCACTAGAAGGCGTCGCAACGCTTACTATAAGGCAAATTACATGGCGTCGCGATGCTTTACCCCGAGGCCACAGCTGAGAGCGGCTCGGCAAGCGGTGAGCGGCGAAAAGAAATGGTAGACGACATATGAAGTATGCCACATCTACCGGCGACGCGAACAGCGACCGCGGAGAGACGCGTGAAATTGAATGAATGAATTTTAAAGGTACTATCCGGTATCCGGCCGGATACTGAATAACTATCCGGTATCCGGCCGGATACTGAATTACTATCCAGTATCCGGCCGGATGCTGAACTATTATCCGGTATCCGACCGGATACTGAATTACTATCTGGTATTCGGCCGGATAGTGAAAACAACACCAGATAGGCCGGATACCGGATAGTTACCGGATATCCGTTTCATCACTTATTTTGACTTTTGAATTTTTAATTCCAAATTTTCAAATTAATATCCGATATCCGGCCGGATACTGAATTACTATCCGCTATCCGGCCGGATACTGAATTTGTATCCGGTATGCGGCCGAATAGTGGAAACAACGCCGGATAGGCCGGATACCAGATAGTTACCGGATATCCGTTTCAACTCTAATTTTGACGTTTGAATTCTTAATTTTGAATCCTGTATTCTGATTTAGAATATTGAATTATGAATTTTAAAGGTACTATCCGGTATCCGGCCGGATACTGAATTACCATTCGGTATCCGGCCGGGTACTGAAATACTATCCAGTATCCGGCCGGATACCGGATAGTAATTCAGTAAATCTTTAATTCCGTTATTCTCACTGGGAGAACTCCACAGGCATGGAACAGAAGCATGGTGGTTCTGTTTTTCAAAAAAGGAGACAACTCTTGAAAAACTACCGCCCGATTTCGCTTCTGAGCCAAGCTGTGTTCAAGGGTCATCACGAATCGTCTTGCGCGAAGACTCGACGAGTTCCAACCTCCAGAACAGGCCGGGTTTCGAAGCGGCTACGGCACCATAGACCACATCCACGCAGTACGGCAGATTGTACAGAAGACCGAAGAGTACAATCGGCCCCTGTGCTTAGCATTTGTGGACTATGAGAAGGCCTTTGACTCAATCGAAACCTGGTCCGTTCTGGAGTCCCTGCAGCGTTGCCAAGTTGACTGGCGATATATCGAAGTGATGAGATGTCTGTATAATGCCGCAACGATGACTGTACAAGTACAGAACCAGCGTACTAAACAGGTACACCTGCGTCGAGGAGTGAGACAGGGGGACGTCATATCCCCGAAACTGTTTACCAACGCCTTGGAGGATATGTTTAAGACGCTCGACTGGAAAGACTGTGGCATTAACATCAACGGCAAGCACATCTCTCACTTGCGATTCGCAGATGACATCGTCATTATGGCAGAGACGCTGCAAGACCTGCAAAGGATGTTGAATGGCCTGGCTGATTCTTCTCGTCGCATCGGTCTCCGCATGAATTTGGATAAAACCAAAATCATGTACAACGAGCACGTTGTTCCGGAACCGATTGCCTTAAATGGGATCCCACTCGAAGTTGTTACGCAGTATGTTTACCTAGGGCAGACGCTCCAACTAGGTAAACACAACTTCGAGAAGGAAATCCAGAGAAGAATTCAGCTAGGTTGGGCAGCATTCGGAAAACTCCGTCGAGTCTTCTCATCACCTATACCGCAGTGTCTAAAGTCAAAAGTATTTAACCAGTGCCTGCGGGATCGAATCCGGACCGAAGTAATTCGCCAGAGAACTAAAGTTATCGACATAGCTCAACGGATTAGCAAACTGAAGTGGCAGTGGGCCGGTCATATCTGCCGCAGGACTGACAACCGTTGGGGTAGACTCGTCCTAGAGTGAAGACCGCGAATCGGCAAACGTAGTGTAGGACGTCCTGTGACCAGGTGGAGCGACGATATACGCAAAGCGGTAGGCAGTGACTGGAAAAGAAGAGCCGAAGATCGGGCTCAGTGGCGCATCTTGGGAGAGGCCTACGTCCAGCAGTGGACTGACACCGGCTGATGATGATGATGATCCGGCCGGATAGTGAATTACTATCCGGTATCCGGCCGGATACTGAACTACTATCCGGTATCTGGCCGGATACTAAATTACTATCCGGTATTTGGCCAAATAGTGAAAACAACACCGGATAGGCCGGAAACCGGATAGTTACCGGATGTCCGTTTCATCTTTAATGTTGAATTCAGAATTTTGAATTTTGAATTTTGAATTCTGAATTTTGAAGGTACTATCCGGTATCCTGAATTATTATCCGGATAGTTACTGGATATTGTTAGAAATTATACTCCCAGTGGACGAGAATTACTTTTATTAAATAAATAGAAACAAACTGGTATTTCTTCCAAGCACACAATGACATAATAAAAACATCCGATCTCGTAATAAAATTATTTAAACTTCGAACATACTCATAGACAACGGCTATGATTATAAAATTTATATTCCAATATGCTCCCTAAATTTTATTATCCCAGCATCAGCCAGCTTTAACTAAACATAACACGAACACAATATATTTCATTTGAAATTAAACAATACTTTCTTATTAGGAACATAACAAACAATATCACAATCAAAACCAGCTTTATCAAAAATTGTCCATAACTTGATTTCTAATAAATTCAAACTGTTTATTAGGCTTTGGTAAAGCTTTGGTCAGAATATCAGCTATCTGATTAGAACTATTAATGTAGTGAATCGATAACTGACTTTGTTCCACTTTTTCTCTGATAAAGTTAAATCGCACATCTATGTGTTTAGATCGTCTGTGAAACACTGGATTACGAATTAACTTGATGGCACTTTGGTTGTCTACATACAAATCAACATGGTCATCAAATGGTTCGTCAATTTCTGATAAAAGCTGTTTAATCCATAACAATTCCTTAGTTGCCTCACATGCCGCCATGAACTCAGCTTCAGTCTTTATATTGAAGTTTTTCTTTATACCATCTAATATAGTATCTAGAATATTATCTTTTGTCGATATCAATAACGCATCGTCAACAAACAAAGTTAAAAGTACTTTTTCGTTATTGAAATACCCAACAAAAACACAATAATCAGATTGACATTGTTTAAAACCATAACTTATTAAAAAAAACTTGTAAACTTCTGATTCCAGCATCGAGAGGCTTGTTTCAAACCATAGAGACTTAATTAACTTACACACCTTTCCAGACTCTGCATCAACGCCTTTTGGTATCTCCCTAAAGATATCTTCCTTCAATTCACCATACAAAAAAGCAGTCTTCACATCAAACTGTCTAATTTGGTAATTATGCTTCGCTGAAATGCTGAGCAAGATTCGTATAGAGTCCATTCTTGTTGTAGGAGAAAACGTTTCCTGAAAATCAACTCCTTCCACCTGATTAAAACCTCTAGCGCATAATCTCGCTTTATACCGTATGTTATCACCATTTTCATTTCTCTTTTTTTTTTTTGAAAAACCCATTTCGAGGTTATTGGTTTATTCTTTGTACGGTCCACTATTATCCATGTACCATTTTCTTGATGAGCTTTCAATTCTTCGTCAATCGCTTCAATCCAATTTTGGCGATTCTCACAACTAGTTGCCTCCTCATATGTTACCGGTATACATAACTCCATAGCATTCACCTGGTAATTATCATGTTGGTCGATCATTCTGGGTCTTAACTCCATACTAGTTGGATTGCTCGAAATTTTTATGTTCTTATTAGGGATATAACTTTCATCAGGATCACCATAACTCACCATACTATCTTCTGATGTATCATTCGACTCTGGATCTTCACTCTCAGACAGAATATGACTCGTTTCTCTATCACGTGTTGTCTCTAAATTTACATCTATCTCTATTTTTTTTAAATCAGTTTCCTTTTCATCTGTTTCGTTGACTTCATCAAAAAAAACATCTCTAGTGATAGTGACTTTACGAGTTTCTGAATCATACATTCTATAATTCATGCAATCGTACCCAACCATCATCATTTTCTTACTCTTAGAATTTAACTTGGTTCTCCGTTCGTCAGGCACATGTACATATCCAATACTACCGAAGACTTTTGCATGATTCACAGACGCTTTCTCACCATACCATTTCTCATACGGTGTTCTATCAGGTGTCTGTCTAGATAAAACCCTGTTTAGTAAATAAACCGTACAATTAACAGCTTCCGCCCACATATTCGCTGGGATATTTTTCTTACTGAGCATAGACCGTGCACTCTCCATTATAGTTCTCAGCTCTCTTTCAGCTCGTCCATTTTGTTGAGGTGTATAAGGGGCTGTGCGCTCGTGCTCGATTCCCATACGTGACATAAAATCAGAAAAAATATTATTAACATACTCTGATCCATTGTCTGTATGCAACACTCTGACATTATGGCCGAATTTATTAGCAACTAATGCATTGTACTTCTTGAAATAATCAAATACTTCGCTTTTATGCCTCATAAAAAACACAAACTTGTAATTAGTGTAGGCATCTTTAAATAATACAAAATACTTCATACCTTGTACAGATTCCTCAGTCAATGGTCCACAAACATCGCTATATACAACCTGTCCGGGTTCGGTCAACTCTCGTTGGGATGTATGAAACGGCAATCTACTCTGCTTGCCCAATAAACACGCTTTGCATGTAAAATTATCATTATTATCGTCACATTCCTTTAACAGACCTAACTTAATCATATTTTTAACTTCTTCCACATTCACGTGTCCTAAACGCTCATGCCATAGTTTTAACGAACTCTTCGATGTTTGCACAAAATTGCAATCTTTGCTTATCACCTCTATATCCATATAATAAAGGTTATTAGAATTCAAATCCGCACGAAGCACAAGTTCATTGTCCTTGTAAATTAAAGCATGATTATTCTTTTTCTTAATTTCAAAACCTTTTCTCGTAATTGCCCCTTCAGAAAATAGATTTCTTCTTAATTCCGGAATATACAATACATTCGTCAAAATATTTTCTTCAGTGCGCCCATTTATACATTTTCTAAATATTATTGTACCAATTCCTTTGACATCCATTGTTTGTTGATTCCCCAATGTGACAGTTTTACAACCACTGTCATTTAAATTCAAATTTTTGAAAAAATCTTTTCGGAATGTCATGTGAGCAGATGCTCCGCTGTCTAGTAACCATGTATCCTCATTATTTAAAAACATTTTGCATTGTGTCATCACATTCACGCTTTCAATATTAAATGCCAATCTTTCATTTTGGTTCTGACCTTCATTTCTAGACCTTCTTGGTGCACGACACTCTTTAGAGAAATGTCCTCTTTTGCCACAATTGTAGCAGATAAATCGATGACCGCTATTATAATTCTTATTATAATTGTCTTCATTATTCTTTAGGTATCGAGAATTTCCTGATATCATCTGTCTGGCTGCCAATAACGCTGTCTCATTCTCTTCTTCGCAAGTTAAACTCGCCTCCTCATCCAATAGTCTTGAAGTCAAATTAATAATTGTCTGTTGCTTAGTATCCAATGACATCCAAGCCTGCCGGAGAGATCTATACTTACTAGGCAATGTACTTAAAATTTTCGTCACTATAGCTGTCTCGCTTAAATCTTCTCCACAATCTTTTAATTGCTGAGCAAGACTTTCTATCTTAGAAATATGTTGTGCTATACTTTCGCTAGTATTCATTTTGTATTGATAGAAACGCTCATGTACCATCATCTTACTTAGTTCTGATTTTTGTTCATATATTGAATCCAATTTATCTATTATTTCACAGGCATTCTGGCAATTCTCTATAAGCGCTATTTGCTTAAAATCCATGGCTGACGTAATGATATACATCGCCAATCCATCTTTTTCATCAGTTAATGTCTTACTTACATCGATACTTTTCGCCTTCAATGCACACTTAACTTGAAATTTCCATTGTCGATAATTGTTCCCATCAAATCTTTCTATACTGATCTTTGTCGACTCCATTTCCCCCATCGACATTCGAGTACACTTTTCTTTTATAATTTTCTTAACTGTACCGAGTTTTCTACTTTCTTCATTCAGTCTGGGCCCATAACCTGTTAGAAATTATACTCCCAGTGGACGAGAATTACTTTTATTAAATAAATAGAAACAAACTGGTATTTCTTCCAAGCACACAATGACATAATAAAAACATCCGATCTCGTAATAAAATTATTTAAACTTCGAACATACTCATAGACAACGGCTATGATTATAAAATTTATATTCCAATAGATATCCGTTTCATCTCTAATTTTTAATTCTGAATTTGGAATTTTGAAGGTACTATCCGGTATCCGGCCGGATACTGAATTACTATCTGGTATCCGGCTATATACTGAATTAGTATCCGGTATTCGGCCGGATAGTGAAAACAACACCAGATAGGCCGGATACCGGATATCCGTTTCATCACTAATTTTGAATTCATGAAAGTCATCATCAAAATGAGAAATCATGAACTCTAGTCGCGACGAAGAAAAGGGAAAAATTAAAAAAAATACAAATCGGCTAAAGTGCGTGAAGAGAAACGTCTCCACTCTGCCGAGATGCGAATGTTAAAATGGATCTGCGGAGTGACGCGAATGGATAAGGTGTGGAATGTGTATACTAGAGAAAAAGAAAAAGAGAATAACAGAAAACCGGCCAAGTGCGAGTCGGACTCGCGCACGAAGGGTTCCGAACCATTATCTATAAAAACAGCGAAAAATTCACGTTTGTTGTATGGGAGCCCCCTTAAATATAAATTTGATTCTGTTTTTTAGTATTGGTTGTTATAGCGGCAACAGAAATACATCATCTGTGAAAATTTCAACTCTCTAGCTATCACGGTTCATGAGATACAGCCTGGTGACAGACGGACGGACGGACAGCGAAGTCTTAGTCTTAGTCCGTTTTACCCTTTGGGTACGGAACCCTAAAAAGTGAGAATTAAGAGACTAGAATGGTTTGGGCATGTGATGAGAAGAGATGAGAAGCATGTGACTAAAAGAGTGATGAGTATGAATGTGGATGGATACAGAGCGAGAAGAAAACCAAAGAAAAGATGGATGGATTGTGTAAAAAGTGATATGAATGAGATCGGAGTCGGTATGACGGAAAAGCGAGATGAATGGAAGAAAAGGACATGCGCCGACCCCAAATAATGGGATATATATAATGCCACTATTAAGCCCTGCACACACTGGGGATACACGTATTTTTTTTGGCAATACCAAAAGAAATTATGTGTTAATAACACCGGCAAAGTAGCCCGCACTTTGTGACAATATGGCCCGAATTTTGAGATGGTGGCGAAAATTTTATGATAAATTGGCCCGAATTTTGAGGTAAAGTGGCCCGAATTTCGTGGTGTTATGGCCTTCATTTTGAAGTTCCGTGGCTCGAATTTTGCGACAATGTGGCACAAATAAAGTGGTGAGAATTTTATGATAAAGTGGCCTGAATTTTGAAGTTAAGTGTTTCGCTTTTTGAGACAATGTGGCCCGAATTTTAAGACCTCGAATGAATTTTACCTCCGCTCAACCTGTAACCGATGCTACCACAAATTCGAGTCTAGCGACAGTCACCCGTTCTCGCTTACTCAGCCGAGCCGGCCGGTAGGCGCACGCGATGCGAAAGAAATGTAACGCTCTCCACCGACCGACTGACGTCACTCGCTCAAAGATACTGCTATCAGAAATAAAGCAGTTACAAGAATCACTACTTGTATAAATTTGACTTGAAAAACGTGATTCGGTTACATGCCGCGTAGATTGTTATTGTAACTAGTGACGTGAAATAACGCCCACGTCTATTACTATATAACTAAACGTTAAACGTTGTGGTTGCGATGCGATTTGCGATGTTGCTTGTTTGATTCATATGCGCATTTTGTTTGATTTTATTTACTAAACAAAATGAATGAAATTAATGCAAACATGCCCGAACCAAAGAAAATTGGTGTGTGGGCGGAAGGAACGCATATTGAGGCAAAGTAAGCTTTGTTTGTTGCACATAGCTATAATAGTGGTCGAAATATTTGAGGATGCTTAGCATTTTTCGAATTTAGATAATTATCACTATTGGTTCACTTTACTAAGTTTTCACTAAATACTTGAACGTGCTACAATGGACGGCCATAAATTTTGTGATAAACTAAAAGTGATCTTTAGCAGCCAACCAAGTTCTTAAATGTAGATGCACTTAAAAATATCAACATTTCAGAGAATTCATAATTCCTAAGAAATCACCTGACTCCAGTGACGATATTCCAACAATACCGGACCTGGATGACCTGCAAGACATTCTAGAAAAAGAAATATCGTTGCCACCTATGTAAGTACTCACCAATACTGCAAAAAGCTATTGTAGGTGATATGCAGATGGATATTGATATTTCAATACATTTGGGTTCACTGAACTCAGCATGAATAACAATAATCTATTCCAGTACAGATCACAAGAACACAGAGACAGTCAGTACCCTTGCTGAAGTCGGGGGAGGCTTCTCTAGTTCAGCAGACAGCATAGAAGCAGTGTTGAATGTGCTACACTCGTACATACCTCACGCAGAAGCAGATACAGCGGATACGGTATGGACGGTGGACTCATTGCTGGCGGAACTGGCTGAAGATAGCCAGGATCCAGTTTAGAGTAAGGAACAAGATAATGTGGTTCTTGAGGTGATTCTCATGTACTTTTTTTTATAAAAGGTTTTTTCTTCTCTACGGGTGCTACTGAAGTTTCTTAAATGAACATTATAATGTATTTGTATACCAAGTCCATGATTGTAGGTCAATGTATTTAAAATTAAGTTGTACATATCCACAGATCAGGGTTGGCACTTGGCATGCACCACTAGTGGCAGTGTAGGCAGTTATCAGTTGCACGGCACCAACTAATTAAAATCCCACAGGCACTTTCAATAGTAACCATCATGTTTAGTAATACAGACTCTCATTCCCTTCCCCCCCTTCCTACTTCCATACCCTTCCTACTCAACTGACATTTGTGCTAGAAGTGGGCTTGTATCAAAGTCAAAGTCAAATCATTTATTCTGTATAGGCCTATGGGGGCACTTACAAATTGTCAAGTTTACATTTTTTTTCTTATATTCTACTATGCTACCACCGGATCGAAGCGCGACCTCAACTGAGAAGATCTGGCAAGAAACTCAGTGGGCTGATCATTTTTTAAATCGCCAAAACTTATTACAAATACATAGGTACATATAGCTCCAGTGTGTTGCCTTAGAGCTGTTTTTAATAATAAAGATAAGATAATAATATGTTAGTAAGGCAACACATGCTACACTTTGTCATGACATGATGGGCAATATTTTTAATTTTGTTATGAACCTGAGCTGTACAATCCCAATTATAATTCCCAATAATATCAATAGCTTATTGGGCCAGGTGGGTATCAAACTAGAATCTTTGATTTAGGACGATGGCTATCAATGTTTCAATTTACAAAACCTGTACTATACTGTACTCACTTGGTGTGTACTGACCCTATAGATGATGTTATAATATGGGGTAAATGTAAACATT
Source organism: Ptilodon capucinus (assembly GCA_914767695.1). Taxonomy (NCBI): domain Eukaryota; kingdom Metazoa; phylum Arthropoda; class Insecta; order Lepidoptera; family Notodontidae; genus Ptilodon; species Ptilodon capucinus. The sequence continues at coordinate 12,542,843 of OU611814.1, read as the reverse complement.
AGTAAAAAAATACATTTTATTCAATTTTTATTTATACTTAGTAAAAACATTAATTTTACAATTAAACACTGCTAGTAACAATTAGTGATTTATATTCGTTCCAATTGTATGGAATGATTGTTCTCACTTAAACTATAATTTATAAATAAATAAATGTAATAATTTTATTGTACATTTCATTATACCAATAGATTGGTTTTACATTATTTTCAGATACCTATTGACTTTAGAAAATAAACTTCCATATTTGGACCACAAACTATTTTGGAATTTCTCAATGTCTGAATTTACCTAGAAAAACATTATCTATGACTTTTAATAACATGTCTGTAAAATTCATTCATAACTATAAACTTGATATTTCTTAAATAACCATAAGTAAATTAAATTGACTGGCAATAATAATTAGTATTAATAAACAAATCATTACTTCTGCTATAATACATATAAATTAAATGTAAGCTGGTAATTAAACAGACTTCACAAAATTTTACGATGTCATAGTAAAGGCTGTGTTACACTTTCTCTTAAGAATGAGAAATAGCCAAATCAATAGTCAATCTTGAGCTCCGACACTAACAAATCAGTCCGTTCTATGATCTTACAGAGAAACTCTCGATGAGTCTCTTACTAGTACCACCAGCTGATCTGAAAGCTATGTAAGCGGTAATTATTAAAACAATATAAGAAGGTACGATAGTTGCAGCATACAACTCTTTGCTATTGAGTAAACTGAGTCCAGATACAAAGAAATGTGAGAGAACCACCCAGAGAACTTTAAGATAGTTCTTTTCATCAAATCCACTGAAGAATATGACACTCCAGAATGTGTTGAGGAGTATCATGCAGAGTGTCATTGCTGCACTTGTCACAAAGAAGTATTCCGAGCCACTGCGGAGCCCCAATGTACCGGGGCCCACCTGAACAATACAAATATAAAAATGTTAATGATGTATGAAATATTACAAGCTATATCTGAATTTATAATAGATATATACTAGTGTAGAATTAAAATAAATGTATTTAAGTTAGTAAGGATATAAAATTTTGTCAACAAATATAAAATTCTTACAAAAGAGGCTATACTGTTTCTTTCTACTTGTCTAGAGGGTAATCTAAAGAAAGATTAATTTTAATACTCACAGAATCAGCTAAAACATTGACCAGTGCAAAAGCACCACTCATGGTGCCGAACCCGAGACCCGACACATACGCCATCTCCAGCTTATTGATGCCAATGTTCTGGTTCTCTGATATCTCTTTGAGGCCAGCTTCTGTCTTCCTCAGTAATAGGTACATGCCGTAGCGGAAAATCTCCTGAAATGTAAATCCAATGAACGATATTAGAAAGTATAGATACCTAAATTTACAACAAGTTGTCAGAAAAAATCAACCAATATTAGTCTCATTGATGCCATGGTAGCCTAGTCTTATATATCTTGACATAGACAATCTCACATACATAGATATCACACAAAATTGGATGTGTGAAACTATATCTAAGAAATTAAATGTTTACTTTGATATAAAAACTCTTTGCATATGTAATTCTTAAATCATGTCATGAGTTGCAAGCATAATTAATATTTTTAAAAACGTAAAATTCTTCACTAATTTGCGACTTGTGTATACCATCTGGTAAGTTTGAATTAAAGAAGGGTGCTTCATTTGATGGGTAAGAAAGTATAGCAATGAAATGAGTCGCTAACAATATAAATACGAATTTATACGTTAACTTGACATAATTAAACTCTCACTCACCTGGAATATTATCGCGAACACCATTCCGAAAGCTAGATATGTTTGTAAAGGCACCACGGCGAACCACACCAATGAAGACAGGAGAAACGACAGTAACCACCCGAATGCCGCTACTATCATGATGATGATGCGCACAGGGTCGTTCGCCACCGTCAGGGCGAACATCACCACCGGAGCCCCAAAGGCTAGCAGGGAACAACTGAGGAACTCTGCGAGAGTCATCTTGTGAAGATAACTTGGACTTCTGTCAGTTATCTTTGTTTTGAGGGGCCGTATTTTTGCTGCGATTCATTAGTTATTATAATTACGGTTCATTATTAATAATGACGAAACGCTTGTTATTTTTTGAGAAAAACGCAACAGAAGTGAATCACTCACACAAATCGTAGTTTTGTTAGACTGATTTTGACATGTCAGTTGTACAAAAATAAAAAGTCGAAAACAAAACGTAACAATTACATTGCAGTGTATATTATTAAACCCAAAGACCTGAAATATGCTGAATTATGATTGAAATTCCATAATCTTTGCACAATAAGAGTGATTAATTTATTCAAATAATTTAAATTGAATTCTACTTGAATTTGAAACCATTGTAGCTTACGGATATGTGTGTGATTCAATAACAAAACGCGATTATACCTTCCCACACAATTTAACACAAAATAAAAATAACCTCACTTTTTCTAATCTAACCAATCATAAATAAACTTTTTTAACTTATTTTGTAACAGAAAATCATTGTTTACCGATAAAAATGCCTCCAAAACAAGCCAAAAAAACATTATGGGTGGACTGCGAGCGATGCGGTTGTAGTATAACCTCGAACGACAAGAATAGTCATGTTGAATTGAATTGTGCGAAAGATCAAGTGAAATGTCCCTACATCGAGGACGGCAAGCTGTTCACATGGCTGCAGAGGACTGGGGCGCCGCCCGAGGGGGCTCCGAGAGACGCCGTGATGGTGCATCCATCGGCTGGCACGTTGATAGGTGCAGTGATCGGAGGGACCTTGGAGCTGAGTAGGGAAGGTGCTCCATCGATGGTCAAGCGAATGTGGCCGTCGAAAGCGTCGGCCCCGGCTGCTGTCATATTGCCGGCCGCTGGTATGTTTAATTATACCATTTTAGTTAAAACTCAATTTTTGGTACTATAAACTATTAATGAGACCCTAATTATCCTATAAAGACCTGAAGAAAAGACTGTATCTTTTAAAAACTAACATTACTTTACCTGTGAGTTTTGTTCTCATAATCTAGAATTGTTGTATCTTTTCAGATTTATGTACTGCTTGGAGCAATGACAACAAGAAAGTGACAGTCTCTGTTATAAAAGATGAGATACCAAAAGCATCTCACGTAAAAGTCAAAATTAACAACCACAAAACAAACACAGACATCTGTGATATACTAAAACACCATTTTTATAACAACTTTATATGTAACGGTACAGTACTAGTGTACTATTACTTTGGTAAGAAGTTAGAAATTGAATTAATTGATATTAAATCTGATAAAATGATTGAAACAGGTCAAACTTGGTTTGTTTTAAGTGAAAAGACTTCGTGGAGTATGGAAAAAGAAACTGTACCTAAAGCAAAAAGAAAGGTACAATGCTTAGGTGGTGTAGATGACATTCTTGATGAAGTTAAAACATTTATACACCTATCTTTCAACACAGACAGTTTTACAGCTAACTTTCAACGAACTAGAGGTTTATTACTATATGGTCACTCTGGCATAGGTAAGACTGCAATTTGTAAATATTTAATTGAAAATCTCAACTGTTATCACATAGAAATCAATGGTCCAGCTATATTTAGCAAATATTTTGGTGAAACTGAAGGTACCATGAAGAATTTATTTACGAAAGCTATAGAAAATGAACCGAGCATTATCTTGGTAGATGAGATAGAAACTATATGTCCAAGACGATCATCGGGCAGCACTGAACAAGAGAGACGTGTCACATCAGCATTTGTATCTTACCTAGACAGTTTACATGATGAAAATAGTAGGGTATTTGTGTTAGCAACTACGAGGAAACCGGAGAACATTGATCCAATGTTGAGAAGATTTGGTAGGCTTGATAAAGAGATTGAAGTCCCAGTTCCAGACAGAATAAGAAGAAAGGAAATTCTGTACAGTTTACTCAAGAATCTTGCAAATAAAGTGGCTACACATGACATTGAAAGTATTTCAGACTTAGCTCATGGCTATGTAGCAGCAGATATGGTCAACCTCTGTACTCAAGCAACTATGAAATGCATAAAACGGTCGAGTGACTGTATTGAGCGAGAGGATTTGATAGCAGCATTGACTGTGGTGAGACCTAGTGCGATGCGAGAGCTCCTGATCGAGGTGCCTAATGTAAGGTGGGCGGACATCGGCGGGCAAGACGACTTGAAAATGAAATTGCGTCAAGCTGTAGAATGGCCTTTGAAACACGCCGAAAGCTTCCGAAGACTAGGCATAAGACCTCCAGGGGGAGTATTGTTGTATGGTCCGCCTGGCTGCTCGAAGACTATGATCGCGAAAGCTCTGGCTACTGAGAGTGGTCTGAACTTTTTATCAATCAAAGGTCCGGAATTGTTTTCCAAGTGGGTGGGTGAGTCGGAGAGGGCTGTTAGAGACTTGTTCACTAAAGCTCGTCAAGTAGCGCCATCGATTATATTCTTTGATGAAATGGACGCGATTGGGGGAGAGAGGGGTGCTGGTGAAGCAGGTGTTCATGAAAGGGTTTTGGCTCAACTGCTAACAGAACTAGATGGCGTGGTACCATTAAACTCTGTGACCATTTTAGCGGCGACCAACCGCCCCGATAGAATGGACAGGGCTTTACTGAGACCTGGACGATTAGACAGACTCATCTATGTTCCGTTGCCAGACTTTGAGACGAGACTGCAAATAATTGAGTTGAAACTTGGCAAAATGAGTACAAGTGATGATGTCAACTCTCACTATCTAGCGACAAAGACTGAAAAGTTTTCAGGCGCTGAGCTGCAGGCTCTCTGTCATGAAGCAGCTCTGAGGGCTCTGGAGAAGGACCTGGAATGTCAGGAAGTGACTATGGAGCATTTTGAACATGTTTTACAAGACTTTAAACCAAGAACACCAGAATCTCTGTTGAAAGTTTACGAAGAATTTGCTTTTGGGCAAAAGTCTGGATGATTTACCCATTGTAGCCATGTTTTATTAACTACAGCGTACAGCTCTGTAGCTGTACGCACATAACAGGTTGTTTTTGTTTGATATTTTATAAGAAAAGGTGCCTTTTTTCTATGTCATTATTTAATTCAATAAGAAATCCTTATATCTATTTGTATATAAATAAACATTAAATCTAGTCCTTATTAATCACATTGATTTGAATAATACATGTTTAACGCTCTGCATCCACTGTGGCGACCGAATTGATTTGCCTTTCTTTTCAAAATGTACTCTATTGACAATTTACATAACTACCAAATTTCTGCGTTAAAGACGACTAAAGATCTATGGTTAAAAGCCACGTGTGCCAAAACTAGCTCACGTCATCGATGACATTTCGTTGAAAAATATGCTTTTATGACTTAATACAGTTCATTTTAATAATGGCAAATATTTAACGCGCACCTTATGTCGCGCCTGTGGGCGCAGGGCTTAACCCAATTTTCTTAACGATACAAACACGTTAAGGAATGGCAACACTTTGGTTGCTACACACCTTTTGCATTTCAAAGGTGAATTTATACACCAATTGCTAATGCTTACATTTTTAAATGCTATACAGACCATATTATATTCACATAAGAATCTACGGATTATGTTTCTGGAATATATAAAAACAAAAAAAAACAGTCCTTTAAAACGAGGGAATTACACACACACACACACAATAAAAAGAGACTAAAGCACCGGGCACTAGCGAGGCGTCAAAACAAGTTCTGTGGCAATACACATAAAGATCAAATTTCTGTGGCAAATCCACGCGACCACGCTGCAAACTTGCAGCGCTGCTCTGCCAGTGACATTGAAGAATGAGCTTCTTTAATGAGTCAATACAGTTCGTTTTTGTATTAGTAAAAATTTTGCAGTGCTCGTCAAACGCCCCATTATACCCGGAGCTTAATGCGAGTTTATTCCATTACTTCTAGTCCCGTTAGCACCTCCGACTAAGCTAAATGCTCGTGCTAAGGCTCACGTCTACAGTGTTACGCTAGTAGCTGTAGCATGTGCGCCAAGACTAGACCTTTGTCACGGAATTTGTTTATCTCTTTCTCTCGTATGAAATAAGACAGAGAGCGAATACATGATAGAGATCAGTCTTGACATACGAGCTAACTCAACAGGTTTACCTCGCATGTCTCGCTCTCTGTCTATTTCATACGAGAGAAAGGGACAATATCAACATACTCCGTGACATAAGTTTTGTCTTGGCGCACCTGTAGTTGTAGCATGTGCGCCAAGACTAGACGTATTTCACGGAATATCTTGATGTTGTCTCTTTCTCTCGTATGACATTAGACAGAGAGCGAGCGAGTGAAACTGCTACCGCTATAGAGCGAGGCGAGGCAATCTTCGCGCCACTTGCTTAGTATTAAACACCCCATAATTGAATCACACAATAACCCCATTATTCATACATAGTTACAATACGGTGACAAAGGCGTTACAAATCACTTTTGTACCGAGGAACGCCTTGTTAAATTATTTGTAGAGGGATTGTAAGTTCCATCCATTTTAGGATAGGTGATAATTTAAATGCATTCTTCAATCAGCAGACAAGATGTCATATAATTACCCAAGCGACTCTTTTTTTTACGCAATGAGTGAAATGATGATATTTAATGGAATAAGATGAGGAATGGCTCCACCTGCGATTAGCGGGTATTTCAGCCAGTGTCAAGTAATTAATAGCAAGGGCAAATTCAATAAAAATACATAATGAATAAAAATAGATGATGACAGTGATAAAGATGGCGGATGGATACAACCAAGTGATTAAAGTTATTTGATGATTTATCTGTCCACCAATCTTATACGTGACAGTCGAGTTATCCGTCAAATGTAGAGCTGGGTACTCACTTAGCAGTGTAGCATGTAATGTATCAGATACTGTATCAAGTGAGTACGTAGGCACGGGCCCGCTGCGAGCCGCTCGCGCGAGGAGCGCTGTAAGCTCGCAGTGACCCGCCGAGTGGCGGTATCACTGCGAACACAAAGGCGGCTCGCAGTGTGCTCGTGGACGGCGACACGACCGCTTGTGTAGTGAGTACGTAGGCGCGAGCTTCAAACGAACTTAAGTATTCATTATGGAGTGGACTGAAGAAAAAATATTAAATATAATTGAGGTTTACCAAAATAATCCGGTATTGTGGGACCCTACAGATAAACAATATTTTATAAAACATCTAAAAGTGGATGCTTGGGAAAATATTGGACAAGCTATGGGTAGGTACGTCGGGCGAGCACTACGGATCCGGCAGCTCGTAGCTAGATACGCGGTGGACCGTGGACGAGCCGTACCCACTTGCAGTTTGATACAGTATCTGATACATTACATGCTACACTGCTAAGTGAGTACCCAGCTAAGCACATCTGACGTTGAATAATTATATTGCTTGCTATTTGTCGAATAAACACTTGTCTGTCAGTTAATCTGACGATTGTACGACGGTTATAGTCCACCACACACGGGCGTCAAGACGCGCGCGTCCTATTTTTTATGCCACACCAAAACAAACTGTATTGACTCAAAGAAAAAGTTCATTCTTCAACTAAATGAAACACATCGCGAGTGAATGATGACGCGTTGCTTTTACCACGTAAATTTAATCTTTTTACATATTGACAGTCTTCGTTTTGGTATTGACAGAAATTGTAACGCGCGGGAGTCGACGCCGCAGTGTGCGGGGGGCTTAACATGATGCCTAAATATCAAGCAGTTGCCAGTTGCTGTAGTATTCATATTTAGGCATCTCCGTAAGCCGTGAGTGTTCTTAAGAGTTCCCCGTTACGAAAACAGCTAGAGAACTGTAAGAATTTAGTCTTTTTGACCATTTCTCACATCATCTGTTTCTGCTACCAGCCGCAAAACAAATTGGAACCGTCTGCCTAACGACAGAAGGTTCATTTTTATATAATTTTGTTCATTTTAAAAGTATTTTGCCATCCAATTGGAATCGCGGCCTTAGGCCAACTTTTGACTAATTAATTAGTCTGTCATTTTGCAAATCCTACATTGAACCCGCAGTGGTAGCATCAAACTAAAGTACCTACAATTATTGCCGTCCTTCTCATGGTCATTATTTACAGGTGTATCAGTAGTCCGAAATATCTTTAACGTTTGAGCCAGTATCATCGGGTATACAACTGCCCCCTTTACCACCACTTGCGGGGCGATTTTCGTGTGATAGACATCAATCTCAATTAGAGATTATGTGGAATCGAAACGTCAAATTGGTCGTATTTTTTCTTTTGTTTCGACATATCTCTAATAGAGATCCATCTCTATCAAACGAAAATTGGGCCGGATAAACAGGGGCTGTCTGGCAGCGATGTTGACACTTCAATACTTAAAGAGGTGGTGGAAAGGCACCAGAATGGTGTATAAATAACTTTGATCAAAATTCGATTATTAATTTTAAAATTATTACCTACACTCGTGTAGGAACCATTTTCCGAATATTAGTAGCGGACCTTCGTGGATGTAGTTTACACTATTAAATAGGGTTATAGTTGTGCCCTAAGACCACGATACCCGTGACAATCTTATACCCAATAGTATAGTGCGATCCAAATAAGAATAGGAATGTCAATAACCTATATCTGTCAAATATCACTTGAAAAGTATGGTTTGCAAAATACTTATTTACATATCAGTAATGTGCCCGCGACTTCGCCCTGGACTTTAGGGAAATTACCCGGAAATATGGGTATTATGTTTTTCCCGCGGAACACTAATGCCTTTTCTAAAATTAAAGTAGCCTAAGTTACGCCTTGGAACGTCAGGTATCTGTCAGTGAAATCGGTTCAGCCGTTTAGAAGTTTACCGAAAACAAAAAGACAGACAGACAGACAGACAAAAAAATTTAAAATTGCGTTTTCGTTATAGGTATCGTATATACTTTCATACGCATTTGGTAAAAAAGTGTTATTTTGATATTACAAACAGACACTCCAATTTTATTTATTTGTATAGATGTATAGATAATAGTCTTACATCAAATTTTAAAAAAAGGTTTAATTAGTAGTAAATTGTCTTAGTATAATATTTAATTATTTAAAGTCATAATTCGTTTTCGTTCGTCACAATATGGCGCAGAGTCGATCCTATTCTTATTTGAATCGCATAGTACATACCTAAGTATAGTCAGTCTTCATTAAGCATATACATTTCAGCTTCCGTATTTATGCAACTAGAATGTTATTTCGGACTTCTGATACATTTTGTATGAGCGAGATAAATATAGTTCAGTTGTATTATGTACAAAAAATATACTGGTAAATATTGCACAGAGCGTTGAAAGCACTAACCTATTTACGTCTCACTCATACATTAGCAGTACGTAAAGGACGGCAATACATTTAGTACAGTTTGTATACCAACATAAACGGCATCAATATGCGTCAAACAACGTTGCGTTAGAGCCGGCGCAGACCGAGCGTAGAGCACGCGCGAACAATGACCGATGACAATCTATTATCAACCATATAACAATTACACTATAGTATGAAATCGCGTGGTATTGAAGACAATTGACAGATTTTATACATTCTATACTTAAAGGGGATGTCTAAATATTGATTGATTGATTAGGCATCTTATTAAGACTGTTAAGGTTAAGAGTGTTATGGCCCTTGCACACTAAGCCAACTAGTGCGGCAAGCCCGCCGGGAATGCCGGCGGCTTTGTCTGGCTCAGATCGGAAAATGATGCTGTGCTGCTATCCGATAGCTAAAAGACCGTTAAGTGAGTAAAACCCAATTAAGAGCTAAAGCAAAAAAATGCGAAAATTGATCTCGCTAGCAATTATTTGTTTCCATTTATCTCAATAACTATTAATGTTAGAATAATGACACAAAGACTGGCTTATAGATAAAACTTTTCGTTTTCCGACTACTAAGAAGCTATTTATGTGAGTACACCCAATTTTAAGTTACAAGCAAATATGCAGAAAGTGACGTGTTTAGAAATTGTGAAGGCATAGAGAGTTGTCTCAACTTAACTTCATAACTATAAATGTTAGAAAAATAAGACCAAGACTGGCCGACAGGAAAATTTTTGGCTTTCGTGCAGTAGGTATATATAACTCAAACTTACAAAATGTCACTTAGCGGCCTTTTAGAAATCGGACATAAGTGCGGCTTTGTACCAGTAGTTGTAGCATGTGCGCCAAGATTACACTTGTCACGGAATATCTTGATGTTGTCTCTTTCTCTCGTATGAAATTAGATAGAGAAGAGAGAATCCGTGACAAAGGTCTTGTCTTGACATGCGCGCTAACCCCACAGCTAGGCCAGCGGCACGATAAACCATCAGCGCACGCTCTACGATAGGTCTGCGCTTACCTTAAGTATCATAAAAACGCCAAACAGTGTCTCAACGTATAGGAAGTGAATAAAATGACGGCGACGGGTCCTAAACGCGCAGGATCTCAGTGTGGCGGTTGTAGCAGATGGCGATCCAGTCGGGCTGCGTGGCGCCCCACTGGATCTGGTTGACCTCGCCCTCGGCCGCGGTGTAGGCCAGGATGGGGTCCTCGATGGCGCGCGGCATCTGCTGGATGTCCCAGATCAGCGCCTGGTGGTCGTCGCCCGCCGTGCAGATGTGGCACGAGCTGTGGGGGCAGTACATTGTTGTCATCGCGCGTGTACTCGCCTGAGGGGTGGGCACGATTGCATTGCAGTACACTGTTAAGATAAGTCAAAAGTCGTTGACGCAGGCGCGGTGGTCGTTGAGCCGCGCGACGCTTGACGCCCCAGCGTGCTGCGGGAGGGTTGCGGCGGTACCTGTGCGGCGCCCAGGCGATGCCGTTGACGCAGGCGCGGTGGTTGTTGAGCCGCGCGACGGGCGTGCAGGGAACGCGCACGTCCAGGATGATGACCTCGCACGCATCCATGGCCACCGTGGCCAGGTAGTTCGGGTCCTGCTTGTTCCACGCCAGCCGCAGCAGCGGCGTGTGTTGCGGGTCCTACACACACGATACACCATATTCTATATGCTGGATGTATCAGAAGTCTGAAATAATACTTTAGGCACAGACACGGTAGATCTTACATAGATGCTCAGTGAAGACAGATTCTAGCTAACTCTCATGGTTTCCGAGTTATAGACCTTTGAATGTTTGTTACAAGTATCGTGCTCTGGCCTTTGTGTACATCCATGATTCTATGAAGTAGTGTAAACTAAGGAAGGGCTGCTACCAATATTCACAAAACAGAACATGAAATTTTAACGTAGAACTCGGGACAAGTTATAGAAATCGGCGAATTTCGATCAAGTTTTTGTGCCATTCAATTGTATACCCAGTACTCATGCAAACGTCAAAGTATTATTTCGGACTTCTGAAACACGCTCTATATAGTCTGAGTTACAGTGGGGTTAGCACGCATGTCAAGACAAGACCTTTGTCACGAGTTTGCTCGCATGCTCTCTGTCTAATTTCATATGAGGGAAAGAGATTAAATCAAGATATACTGTGGCATAAGACTCTGGTGGTGTGGTCTTGGCGCTCAGGCTACAAGTACAGACCTTTGTATATTTGTCACAAGTATATCGCGTAGTACTCGAGATATTTTTAAATTGGTAAAGAAAAAAAACATGTTCGAATTTTGATAAAAAATTGCTGATACATCCTGTAGGTATAGATAGGAGGACGATAGCATGAGATAGGTGTTAAAATATTTACATCAAAATAATTTAAATAAATAATTAGTTTTTTTTTTTTTGAAGGACTTACACTGTTGGCCGTGAGGTGGCCTTTACAGCTTTACCGGAGGAGTGGCGAGCGCAGAGTGCACTCCAACCAAGGCCTTAAGGGCGGAAAGGGGTGGCAACTAGCTCAAGGGCGCCACAGAGGGCACGACCTCGGCTTGGGCAGTTACCGTGAGGGGAGAGGTAGTGACTGCGCTCCTAGGTGCAAAGATGCACCTACGAGCGGAAGAGAGGGTTTCTCGACCTCGCCGGCGAGATAAATAATTATAGCACATTATATACTTCTTACGAAATCTATGTGTACTATTAAAATAATGTATTATCTATGAGTCTTTATAAAGAAATAAATTTAGTCTGTTTGCAACCGTTATAGTGTTTTAAGGTTATGGGCCCAGATCAAATAATATAATTTTAATATTTTATATCGTGTAATTTTGTAACAAAGTGCAGGAAATGTCGTCGGACAGTTACAAAGTAAACGTGCCGAAGTTAAAAGTCTCCGGATGACCTGACTGAATTAGATGATCACCATACCAAAGCAATTATTTCTATAACCATCTGTGGTTTAGAATAATCCCTTCATTTTAAATGGGAGTAGATGCACCTTACTGTACTAGCTTTCTAAGCGTCAAGACTATATTTGTATTTAATATTAGACTGCCGTGAGTATAATTCATCTCTAGTATTGTGGCAAAGGTGCGGTCTGCTCTCATGGCATTGCTGCTCCTGAGAATGTATTACTCGCAATTATCATTTTGAAAAGGGTAACTATTGACTTTCTTACCGGCTCTTCTCAGTGGAAGCAGCATTCCGAACCGATGGTAGAATCTGACTATTTGTAAGTGCTTTTTGGCCAAACGAATAAAAAAAAATTGATTTCGATTTTGACAGAAAAGCGAAAGCGAAGTTAATCATGACTATCGATCCGAAGCTATATGTGCATATTAAGAATGTGAACCAAATCTAGCACTTTCTGACATCTGTGATAAGGCTGGTACCTCGTATATGATGGTGGAGTGCTCCAGATGGCGCAGGTCGAACATGCGCACGGAGCCGTCGGCGCCGACCGACGCGAACATGTCGCGGCCGCCGCCCGCGCGGCTGAACGCGATGTCGTACACCTCCTGCGTATGTTATTGCGGTCACCCATCACCTCTCATCAGGCTGTTCACACTCAATTCCCTAACTTTCAAATCAAATCAAATTTATTTGTTCAAACATGAGTGTACATACAAAAAAGTGAGTGCATGCAAGATGTCAAGTATAAACAGATGTTCTCGTCATGTTTGCCACATTTAAGGCGTACAAATATTAGGTTTAATAAAAAAAAAAAAAAAGCTAATTAAAAATATTAAAAGGAACAAAAAAAAATTACAGTATTACTATCCGGTATCCGGCCGGATAGTAATACTGTAATTTTTTTTTGTTCCTTTTAATATTTTTAATTTTTTTTAAAAAAAAAAAAAAGCTAATTAAAAATATTAAAAGGAACAAAAAAAAATTACAGTATTACTATCCGGTATCCGGCCGGATACCGGATAGTTAACGGATATCCGTTTCATTTCTAGTTTCAAGTAAGGCCGCCGCTGACTATGATCTTTATTTTGGGACACATTCCCTTACTTCCTCTAGCCACAATCAACTGTGGTGAATAATACTTTGATCTATCTTAATATGTAGGAGTTGTACCTTATCATGAGCGATCAGCTGAGTCTTGACATGTCCGGACACCTCGTTGACCCTGCCCAGCACCTGGCCAGTCTCCAGGCCCCAGATGGTGCAGGTGGTGTCGATGCTGCTGGTGCCTATGAGGTTGGGGTCCACCTCGTTCCAGTCGAAGGAGGTGAGCGGCGCGCAGAAGTCCGAATTCTTATTGTTGTTTAGCACACACTCAAAGAGAGTGTATGGCTCTCCGGCTCGCCAGATACGGAGATAGTCGCCTGGCGAAAAACAATTAAATTAAAAATTATTTTATTGAAGTGTTGATATATCAGTAAAGCGGCCGACAATGGCCATTTATTTAATACATAATTGTTCTCAAGCTCCGCACTCACAGGCTATCAAAATGCGCGCAACCAAATTTTGCCAAACTTTTTTTAACCGTCTTCCAAAAGGAGGAGGGTCTCAATTCGATTGTTTTTTCAAAGTACACTACATTTGCTCACCCTGGTTAGTCAGAATGGTTTCAACTCAAAAAGGTACTACGTATTTTTAAATAAAAATACATCTTAAGAACATAGGTACTGCTGTTAATACTAGCTTAGGTTTCAAAGAGAATATTTCTATACACTCACCACTGGTAGCGAGCAAGTCAGGGTACACTCCCTTGCTGTCAGGTATCCACATGATCTTGGTGGTTGGGTACGGATGGTCGAAGGTGCTCTTGGCACTGAACTCACTTGTGTCTTCATCGAGAGAGATGATTTGCACCTAACAAATATTTTTCATAATTTCAAATCAAAATAAATTTATTATATAAATCCAAATGACTGACACCCCGGGCCTCCGCAACTTAACAAGATTGCCAATCCTAGAAGAATTCCTAAAAATAATTGAAATTTTAATTGTTCTAACAAAAACAAACCCAAGCTGCACTCGCGCACTGAGGCTTCTGTACCTAAACTATGAAATCACCGAACATTGTTCTAACGAAAAGATAAGAGACAAACTTAACTTTGTCGTTGTTATCCTGGTGTCCCCATACAAACTAACTACAAAATAAGTTTGTAATCGCAAACATATACTACATAAAAATAATATCTTCACGCGTTTCTCGTTTCAAAAAGGATCTTGACAGACAGACAGACAGGCAACAAAGTGATCCTATAAGGGTTCCGTTTTTTTCCTTTTTAGGCATGGAACCCTAAAAAGTACCTATTTCCTCAAATACATCTTCAGAATGCAGTCAGCTGAAGCCTTCTGACATGAAAAAATCTTACAAGGCTTACAATAGTTATTTTGATTACCTACCTTATTATTGTACTCCTCAACAAAGCTGCCCAGAGCAAGACGAAATCTCTTGTCAGGTCGCACTGACCAGTTCATTGAGTACAGGGGCCATGGAGCTTGGTATCTGTGAAGGAGAATGTTATACAATAATAATCAACAAAAGATCGATTTTAAGCCAAAATCGAAGGTTTAATTGAGGAGGTCCGGAACAAAAGCCGTTAATTTCACTTTGTGCATTTTTTTTTCTGGCTGCCGTAGTACTCGTACATACTATACATCACTCAGACCACAGCAAATTTCGTTAAAAACGTAATAAATAAGGCTCTAAAGATGGGCAGCCGGGCGAAAACCCAACAAATACAGGTATTCTTTTGCGTTTTCTGTAAAAATACGAAAAGTGGATTTATCAGTTTTTGTTCCAGGACCTCCTCAATTACTCCAACAGTGTGTAATGAAATGTCTATAAAATACAGTATTTTTTATTTTATTTTTATTTATTTATGTTTACTGTTGTTTTGTTGATTCCCCAAACTTCAGACTGTTTTGGCTGAGAAGTGATGATTTGGTCGAAGGTGGTTGATGTCGAAACCAAACGGTCAGTCAGACAGTAACATCTCATAGATGTGAGGTCCATACATACACACATTATCACGCCTGTATTCCCCGAAGGGGTGGGCAGAGGTGCACTGCAGTGTGTCCACACTTCACCGATGTATTTTGGTCCCATTGTAATAGGGGGTGAGCCTATTCAACCATCTCAACATATTTTTACTGCCATATACCAAAATCGTTGGTAATTTTAGTTTCATGTAGGTCAACAAAGAATGAACCAAGGGTTCAGAATGCTGCTCCCATTCAGAAGAGTCTGGAGGAGTTAGACTCAATAGTTTTTTTTTAAATTCAGAAATACAATATTCAACGATCCTCATGTCACAAGCTTGTAGCTTCAATTGCAATGATATTGAAAGGTTTTATATAACCAACAGCTCTGAGAAATACTACATTTTCTTAGCTGTTTGTTGCTGTTTTGTGCATGAAGTCAAATCATTCATTTTGTATAATTTTTGTTCATATACGCTAGTACCAGATCGAATTTAGACTACAGTAGGATTTGGCAATTTTATGACAACTATTGGATGATACACTAAAGTTGGCTCGTAGAGATCACTTTTAGTGATAAGCCAGGCGGCTTCAAAGTAAAGTAACATTTAAAGTGTTACACAGGGCATTGTAACACTTTAAATGTATATAGTATATTTACTTTATATTACTTTAAGAGCTAAAACAATAAAGTTTTATCCATATATGTTAAAAACTACGTAATAAGTAATTAATAACACCAACTTGTATATTTCCTTTCGTTTAGTGCTTGAACTAGTTGTGCTTGAGCTACTATGTGGCATCGACATCTTTCTAATTGTGGTAACTTTGGTAACTACTTCCGAAGACTAGTACTCCTGCAAATAATTTGAAATGTATCAAAATATTCAACAAATAATCACTTAAATCTTATGTTTATATCATCTGTGTAGAATAAATAGTAGTAAAACGATCAACAAACAACAATTTATATAATATAAACAATTATTTCGTATTTATTGTACTAAAATGCAATGCACAAATTATGATTACCTCGCTTATTAGCTGAATAAAACTTATATTCTCTTGTTTTGATACTCCTACAAGTATTCAAAATAAGTTTTTATATAGGGCACAAATGGTGATACACAACTTTATTTATTGTAAACATTAGTTTTCCATGTGAAATCCTGAAATACAGATTTACGGCATTATTTTTATAAAATTTGACGTATAAATCTTGACTGACAGTCGATATGACATTGACAGACACAGATATTCAGCAGACCACAGGCTATACATAACACTATTATTGGCCATCTTTATCACTGTCATTATCCATTTTTATTTATAATGTGTATTTATTGAATTTGTCCTTGCTATTAATTACTTGACATTGGCGAAATACTCGCGCTAGTCGCAGGTGATGCCATTCCTCATCTTATTCCATTAAATATCATCAATTCGCTCATTTCGTTAAAAAAATAAAATAATAAAACACTATTATCTTAGACAGAAAAGGAGAAAAGGATTCATCCGCCATCTTTATCACTGTCATTATCCATTTTTATTTATAATGTGTATTTATTGAATTTGCCCTTGCTATTAATTACTTGACACTGGCTGAAATACCCCCTAAACGCAGGGAGCTATTCTTCATCTTATTCCATTAAATATCATAATTTCATTCATTTCGTAAAAAAGAAGAAGACAGTTTATAGCAAAAAGCATAGAGTAATTGTAATTCATATAATAGCAAAGAAGTACTTTTGTCTAAGTACCTACTACTTTTAACTTAGAATTGTCTCAGAATGCATATGTAATTACTGAAGGAAGGCGACAATGATGGAGATTATGCTGGACACAAACAAACTCTTTATTACTAGGTACCATGACGGATGGCGCCATTTTCCTGGCCTCCACTCAACTCTATTTATTTAAAAT
The DNA here is from genome assembly GCA_914767695.1 of Ptilodon capucinus. NCBI lineage: Eukaryota > Metazoa > Arthropoda > Insecta > Lepidoptera > Notodontidae > Ptilodon > Ptilodon capucinus. Next base: position 12,525,692 of record OU611814.1, on the reverse strand, counting down.
TATTAGTTTGCCCCTACTAAATGGTAAGGTCATCAATCACGTTTTCGTTACAAATCTCAACAATAGGTTGTTAAGATAATCAAAATTAGGTAGGTACCTACTTACCTACCGACACTACGATTGTTAATTACAAAAATATTCATTCGTTTCCTGTGTGGTGGGGTGAACAAAGGCTTGTTGGAGTTTTATTTCTACCCTAACAGATCCCGGGCTTTAGTAGGTACTTACTTATGTAGGTCTTTCAGAACAAAAATAAGGCTTTCTACCTCCAAAACACGATTAGTTATGGGGCCTCAACACAATGCAGTTTTGCCTATATACTTCGAACAAGTAGATGCGTAGTTACCGACAAATATAAAAAAAAACATCTATGAATCTACCACCTACCCGTATGTAGGTAATAGTCCGACATATAGGTACACGCCTATGGTCCACCAACTGTTATTAGGTAGCTACATTATTAATAGTTATATCACGTCCATTACGTCCACTATTTAACTACAAATCAGATAGTTATTATATTACTCAGCACTTAATCCATATTTTGACCTACAATAAAACATTTCGGGCGAGCAATTGGCATTCCTCTGCGTTTGCGCACGGACGATGTTACCAGCCTAACTTTCTTACCGATTTTTTCGGATCTAACCTAATTACGAAAGTTCTAATGAAGATTTGCTCATGAAGTCATGAAAATTGAATTGAAGCATCCTAAGCTAGAAACTACTAGGTGTCCATCATACATACTTAGTTAGTAAAACAAATTAATTACCTAATAAAAATATAGCAGGTGTATCAGAAGTTCGAAGAGTATCGGGTATACAACGGAATTGTATTTTTTTTAAATCAAAATTGGAACATGATTTTGCAAATATTTTTTAATCGCCAATAAAATCTTGTAATATCTCGAGTTCTAAGTATAAAAAAACTTTAAAGTGTTTTCTTGGGAATATTAGTAGGTAGTTAGTAGTCACCCCTTGTAGATGTAGTGTACATTGTTAAATTTGTTTATACATAAGTGTGTTCTAAGGCCACAACGCGATACTTGTGACAAATAATCAAAGGTCTGTTACTTGGAACCTATGATAGTTAAGTGCCTATATGTAGCTATAATATTATTTCAGACTTCTGATACACCCTGTACACTACTTAGCAGGTAAGTTAAAGTGATAATATAAGTTGCGTAAGATCTGCCAAATAAGCCCAACGCTTATGCTAGGAGTACGTTTACGTTGATAAAACATAGGGTGGGACTCGAACTCGGAACCTCTCAGTTACGAGGGCGGTCGCTCTAACCACTGGACTATTGACGCTCCTAATAAAAGCTATCTTGACTTTATGCTAGAGTTTATTTTATCATGTGGCAACCCAAAATATGTTTTGTGTTTAACCCATAGGCTTCATACCTTTTTAGTATAACAGTCCTAATGAATTCAGTGCGCATGCGCCCAGCTCCGGTTAAGGACATAGCTTTCTTTCTTACATCAATGTGCGCGCAGAGAATTGTGATATAATTTCTTGCGCAAGAGTGCACTGGTACTCGGTAAATAGGTCTGTAATACAATGATCGACGAAATGTAGATTAACTTAATATCTACTATTGTACCTATCTATGGTTTAGAACAGTGGTGAGCAAATTTTCTTAATGGGGGACCTAAAGCTTAAGAAATTTCTAAGGAGGGCCAGAATGTACGTTCACAAGGACTGTGCTCTTATGAAAAAGTGGGGTCCCTCACAAATTAAAGAAGAAATTCTTAGAATTTTAGCCCCGAGTTGGGAATTATAGAGAGGGAGCACTGTACTAAGAAGAATCTACTTAATACTTCTGGACCGTCAAAATATAATTATCGCGGGCCATATAGGTACTATTCATGTCGAAGGACCGTCGGCGGACCGGAATAAATACTTTCGCGGGCCGGAGCTGGCTCGCGGGCCGTAGGTACTTTGCCAATCACTGGTTTAGATTATAACCATTCAGCTAACATTTTAATATGCTAGTATTTAGCAGCAAAGTCTACCTACTTTATAGATGCGTTGTTGTTCAGTAAAATTTAAACTTCAGAAGCTATCTACTTATTGAGATAGGATATTGTGACCTGCAAATGCATACAGAAAGTTAAGCTGCCACCTCCAATTTGAATGGATATGGGACATACCGCAGTTGTGAGCAGTCTGCTCATTACGTACCTACTTACCTATACTTTCACAAGTTCACCATATCAAGTAGGTTGGTAACTATAGATCGTATCAGAAGTCCGAAATAATACTTGGGGGCCATATAGGACAGATGATAAGCAATCAACACGTTCAAGCAAAATATACGTAACTAATTTAGTTTCTGAGCAATTTGTGTCCAAAGTTGGTGTCAAAACTTACGCACCGCGACCCTAAAAATCAGCTGATAAGGCGAATGAACTCGCTTTAAAATGATGAGGGAGTGATAGATATGACACAAGGTTTTTACCTACGAGCATAGTTCAATACAGAAATAAAAATCGGCCACTGTAGTTACCTAACTATGACAAAAAATCATACTTCATTTAAATCGATGTAAAGTAAAACTTCTACACAAGCAAATAATCCATTTTCGTTTTAGTTTTCGTGAACGGATTTCTTTTTAAACTGAAACATAGTGAGAGTTGATTAAAAGAAAATAAAATATTATTTTATTATTATTATTTGTCTTTATCATAATCACTACAATTCTCAGAATACAAGTAGGTACCTAATGATGTAGACAATTATTAGAATTGGTCTGGCATATCTGAAAGACTTTAATCTTTGATTACTCTAATAATCATGGCCGCGAATATGTCAATGTAGTGAACATTAGCGGGCGGAGATATCACACACAAGGACAATTTACGTCCAATGACAAATCATCGGCCATATTGCATCAGCGGTGATTGGCCCAGCGCTGCAGCGCGGTAAAACACTGTGCCTTCGTGCAATGTCGGAGCGGTCCTTTGATATTTTTATTTAATAATAATAACGTAAATCAAAATATTTAGTTCCTTGCAATCCGTCAAGGCGTTAACATGTGTTCCGAAAAATGTCTCGTTCTCCGCGTAATAGTGAAGTGTTTTCAAACTCGGAAAACTATGAGATGGTTTTGTGCATTGGTGCGACTAAAGGGAATACCGGTAAAAGTTTTGTGATTTCTTTTATGTCTTCTAAAAAACGTGAAAGTAATATTTACTCAAGTGTGCAGGTGGGTAGGTACCGACCTAGCTCTTTGTGATATGTGAGAAGTGAATAAATTCCAATTAAACCCATGGATTGATACACTGCACACATGGCCACGGGTAAATACTTACCTACTATTATTATCTTTATAGCAGTTTTTACTCGGACGATTGGGTCCTTTAATTAAGTAAGTGGTTACCCAGATACCTACTTACTATTACAATTAGTGAAGAAAATCTGTTAAACGAAAACTTACGTACCTACCTACCAACTAAAAACTTCGATAAGGTCGCTAGTCGCTACCCAGATACCTACTTACTATTACAATTAGTGAAGAAAATCTGTTAAATGAAAACTTACGTAGGTACCTTCTAATTTACAATTTTAATAACCTTACCAACCAACCTACTTCTTAAGAACGTAGTTACGTAATTAGGTAGATACCTAGACACCTGTTGTAAAAAGAAGTCATACATCTTATTCATTAGTACCTAAATAGTGTTTGTAAGGTAGGTAGGCCGTCTGGGATCCTAGATAGATACCTACACACTAACCCAAGTTTCAATAGCACAAACCCCCTACGGTAAAGCTGCCGCTCACGGCCAACAGTGTAGTCATTATCAAAAATAAAACAGCTACCAGGTTCATTTTGATAGAAAGCTACCTACCAAACCACAAAAGATTTAATAATGTTTACTATTTAGCAACAAAAAATAAAATGTATGAATGCGTTTTACAAAAGGTGTCTACCTAATTACATAATTACCTTCATTAAAGGAAGCTTGGTTCTCGGCGGTTTAATTTTACAGTAATTTCATTACCAATGTTTTGGTCATTCTCATACCTACCTAAGAATATCAAAATTACTGTCAATTACAATGACCGACGAGTGCGAAAGAGAGGCGCGAGTGCGTAAGAGACCGCTGTGGGCGAGTTGGCAACGGGCGACCGACACAATCAAAGCCGCTCAAAGACACCGCGCCGCCGCGCGCCGGCCGGCCGCGTGCCGCCGCCGCTTCACCCCTGTACCCCACCCCCGCGCGGCTCGTGTGATAGAGTACTAGTACCCGCTGTGGGCGGGGTTTGTCACAATGGGTGTGAAGCATTGACCTTTAAATAAACAGCTGGTCCACGTTTTGCGAAGGGCCGACCGAAAATTGTTTAAAAAATGAATTTCCTAGATTTGTATGAAAGAATAAAGTTAAGAATTTTAACTTAAAGTCTGGGCCATATAGCTCCACTCCTTATAGCGATATACAGGTTCAATTATTATTTCGGACTTCTGATACACCCTGTATAGTACAACGGACACTTAAGAAAAATGTGGCTTTTTGTGAGTAAAATATATTTTAGAATCAGATTATGTACCTACGTACCTAATTCTAAAGATTACTTCACAGGTCACTACTAGTACTAGGTACTCAATAAACAAACACAATTTTCTATGACTTTATAATACTTACTACTTACTACAGCCCTTTTAACGTCCCACTGCTGGGCACGGGCCTCCCCTCAATGCGAGGGGGAGTCAGGCCATAGTCCACCACGCTGGCCCAGTGCGGGTTGGCAGACTTCACACATCTATCGAGAACTAGTCAAGTTCCCTCAGTCGTGCAGGTTTCCTCACGATGTTCCTTCACCGTTTTATAGAAATTGATAATCTCGGATGAAAATGAGATTCGCACATAAACCCAGAGGTGCGAGCCGGGGTTTGAACCTGCACACTTTGATTGCAAGGCGTGCGTTCGACCATTCGGCTACCACTGCTTTTTACTTTTGAGGTTACTTATAAATATAAAAAAAGCTAGAAACAATAGAAAGTAACTAATACAATACTAACAGTTTATATAATGCACCTAGGTTCCAAAGATACTTAGACAATTTTGAATTGTAAAATAAGTAACTACTTACTTTTAATTATAGATGTATCAATTTGTAGTTCAATAAGAAACGAGGTAGGTACTCAAGTCACGATAACTCCTTAAAAACAATACACCTACTACACAATACTCAATGGTCTACTGCATCAAGGCAATAAAGGCCATTTTTCAACACAATACAAATATAAAAGCATTGATAATCTAACCGGTCCATATCAGAAATTAACCTTTGCAGACAAAGCCCATAGATGTGTTGTCAAAACATGACGAATGAATGGACGCACAAAAGCCTGTTATTAATATATCTAATAAATGCCTTGACCTAAGGGTGTTAGAATTTAGATTGGCTTTACATCAAGTAGGAATTGTTTATAGTAAAGAATTCGGGCCGGCATTTCTAGTTGAAGCTATATCCTTCTTGGATTTATTTCTGTGAATAGTATTTTGTAAATGTATGATTCAATTAAGAAAAATAAACATATAGCAACATGAAATAAGCGTTTAGAAGTTTAAAGATAACGACTTTAGTCATGGTTGGTTTAATATCCGCCATCTTTTTAACTTTCAAAACCTATTTCTATTTATTTGTTTTAAATATGTTGTTGTTTGACACAAGCAGAGTATCCACGCAGGTGTAGCTCATCTAATTCCATTCAATTTCATCATTTCGTAAAGGAAGAAAAAGATTCCACATCAATTTCGCTTTATTTAACTTTTATTTGGGATATTCATAAGATTATAGACAAGGCCACTAAAACTAGGTAAGAAGGCAGTTGCCTACCTAAAAACAGATAATTAACAGAATCTGAATCTTAGACGTACTTTTTTTCTGCATCAGAAAATCCATGTTCTTTTATATACATACCTAGTAGATTACCTCTCAGTCCTTATGTTTGAATAGAATTAGGTGGAATTTCGTCACATCGTCTCCATTCGCTCTGATCTATAACTCAATAGAACTTAGATCCAACTGTGACCCATGATACCAACAAGCGCTGCCAACAGTTCAGCATCCTAAAATAATGCTTCAGCCTTGATCCTCGACCTTTGGCATCGTGTTAAAACAATTAAATAGCTGACTGACCATTGTATCGAGATGGTGAGATTACTGTGAAGGATTATTGCGCGAACAAATCGCTTGGGGATTTCGGTTATATCTGTTGATAATTGAAGGTGTTATGATTTGTGAGAATTAGGCAATTAAGAAATGAAACTCCTCATTGTTGTTTTTTAAGTATTTGTAGTATGAATAAGAAGTGGAATGTCTTGCATAAAAATGGGTTAACACTATACACACACGCGCAATAATTCATTATCTAGGTGTATGTCTGGGTCTGGTGTATGTATCTGGGGATGTACTTATAGGTATAAGTACATCCCATACGTCTAATTTATATCTTAACTAAATTGTCCTCAACTTTTTTACAATATTTTGTCCATTTACAGAAAGTAATTTTACTGAATATTTCTCAGAACTAAAGTGCTTTGTAAATAAACAAGATTTAACTATAGCTTTCTTAAATATGGGGCCTTTTATTTGAAAAAATAGTGAAATTATTTATATGACGCAAACACCAAGAACTCGCGTCCACAATCATTTACATTACCTACTCATGCCTCCTCCGATAAAGCTGTAAAGGCCACCTCACGGCCATCAGCGTAAGTCCTTCAAAAAAAAAAACCTACTCATGCAGTCATAGAAACTAAAAATCTATTTTTATAGCTCCTATAAATCACTGCCCGCAAATATAATTCTGCCGTTTACAGGAAGTGTGGTGCAGTAACTATTTATTGCGGATACATATGGTTAATTAGTAATTATTTGTAGCTGCAGGATGTACCTACTGCTCAGCTAAAGTTCAAGGCTCTTTTGTGATCTAATCTCTTATGTTTGTGCTGCAGGTATGTGGCGAGATTGGAAGATAAATGGGACTGACTGCGGGAAGATAACGTAATCTTCGAAAAGTCTCATTTATCATCTAACTCTTAATGCCGGCTGCGCGATTATCAAAACAGTTACTAATTATTTGTCTACGTGTCTAGGAAAGCTCTGACTACATCAACAAATAAGAACAACTCTGAAATCAGCTATTTAGTATATTTCCCAGAAAAATGGCTACGAAACTCGGTACACCTGGTATGGTGCTACCCGTTGATACTTAAACTTCCTGTACAAAGATCGTAGGACAACCAAAACCATGAACAACACCCCGGTCCATATCACCAGGCTCTGCAGCTGAAGGGTGCACGATTTCACATCCTTAGGGGATATGGTCATGTAATACAATGACTTCTTGATTTGGTAAAGTGTACTTTTCCTCCGTTTCTTCATTAAAGCTTTTGTTCATATTTTTGTTAAGGGTTTCTGGAAGGTGAGGAACGGATTTAAAGGCAAAATATCTGGCACGAGATATTTATGGTTGAGGATTTGCAAAAGCAATGATTTCGAGATGTATGATGATAGGACAATCTTAAGCAGTTCTAAACGTTTAGACTGATCAGTTGTTTAATTAAAATTGACTAAAAGCAGGCGTTTTGCGCGCGGATGAACTTTGCGGCCAAAGTTCATCCACCAATTGATGTAGCTGATCAGCCTATACTTAAGCCATACTTAAGCCATTCCACCAAAGAGTGGTCTAATCGTCTTTGTAGTTATCGTAGAGTGTACTTGTATTATTATCAAGGTTACCTTATCAGTCACCTGTCGTCAGGAATCAAATACATCAAGTACAATGACCTCAGGATCACAGCGGTCACCACCAGGGCCCCGGTCCACGTTATCAGCGCGCAGAACTCCACGCCATACGATAAGTCTTCTTTACCCGCCTCTCCTCGCTTCAGGTGAAGGTATTTCTTCAGGGCCCCGAGCTTCCGATACTTCGTCTTGATTTGCGTTGACAACTTATTTTTGATGGTCTCGTGGGTGTCCCTCATCGATTTGAACCTTTCTGTTAGAGTGTCTGTCGTAGTCTCGTTCATCGTACATTTCGATTTTGCTTAATATAATGTGCATACGAAATTAGAGCCTTTTATATATTTGTTTTTAGAAATAATTTGGATTTTATGCTTGTGACTGACATTTTTGATAACGGAGACAGCTTTTTGGTATAGAATATTGTTTTTAAGATTTTAATGGCGTTTATTTGTTGTTGCTACACAAAACAGTATGGATTAACTATTAGAATTGTTTATTTATGAGATAGAAAGATATATGAAATATATATCTAATTATTGGAAATATGAGAAGTTATGATCGGAAAACCATAATGGTATTTTAATCTGAATGTTGGACAAGTTATATTCGCTTTACAAAGTTAACAACGCTTTTATTTAAAAAATAATGCCAAGAAGCGTGTGTGTATGATTAACGGTAAACTTGGTATAGTAATTCAGTATTTATAAAGGCTTTGTTCATGTGAGATTTATATAAGAAAATGAAAAAGTCACGCCCAGGTTTCATACTAAGGAATTTTAATGGGTAGATGAATTTGATAAACTAGAGGCCAATCATCAGATACAGGCACGTTAGGTAACTAACTACCAATAATGAAAAGTTTTCACTATTATTTCAATAAATAACCTAATCACATCTTTAAATGAGAATCATCAAGTGGTCACTCTCAAACCAGTGGGAGGTCATTGTGGTTCAAAACATGATCAATAACGATTAACATCCCATCAATTACACCCAGTGAGAGCCAGACGAACAATGGCCATTATGGCCCGAGACGGTATCAATTATACCATTATTTAGGAGTTGCACCATGGCTCGTATGGAAGAAGAAGCGATGGGAGGCAATTCACCATTCACGAAGCTAACTTCGTGAATGGTGGAAGCGTTTTAAGATATCGCTCGCTACCTAAAGGTATGTTATTAGAAATATTTGACTACCATAGATACCATATATATCCAAGATTATTTTGTGAGTTCCGAAGTATAAAAACCTTTATGGTTTCGCATCTATTAATTGATGGTTTGAAAAAAATGTTTAACTGATAAAGTGAAGACTTTATTCTTTGGAACCATAAGAGTCATATTTGCAAATCGTTGCAGATTTAATATTGCCAGACAACACATACTTAACGTATACTCCCAAAATGAGCAAAGCTATGGGTAACTATGGGAACTATACAGTGGATTTAGGGAGATTTCAGTAACAGGGCAAATTCCAAAAAGGGCATTTCCAAAATTTGTCGCTGATGGTAATCAAACCTTCAACCACCTGGTGCAATAAGCCGAGCTGATATCCTGAACAGAAAACTCAAACAGTCTCGTCACCAATATAACTTTATTCTTGTTATAAATCGTTTTATTTAAGCAGACACCAGCGACACTCGATTGCTCGCAAATGTAGAGCATTGTAGGGCACGTGATGGGGCTATAAAGCTACTTATATTTTAGGTATTAAAAAAAATCTGGCCTGTAAAGAGGTTTGCGGGCGACACACCTCGTTATATTTTAAATTGACTTTCTCGCGTGAAGGAAAACATCTTGTGGAATTTGCCCTAGAATCAATTAACACAGTCAGATTACTTCCAGTCACTACTGTCTACTACTACCAAACATGCATATACTCACGCCTGTATCCCACGGGGGAAGGCAGAGACTACCGTTTGCCACATGCTACGATCCTGACACACCTCTTACGCTTCATCCACAGTCATATATCTGCACTTCCGTCCGTTGAGGGTGCTACAGATTTGTCTTTTGTGGAAGAGATTGAGTTACCAGATTGTTTCTTTTTAACATTTTGTTCGAGAAAGAAATTACTGAGACTTCGCTGTCCGTCCGTCCGTCCGTCCGTCTGACACCAGGCTGTATCTCATGAACCGTGATAGTTAGAGAGTTGAAATTTTCACAGATTATGTATTTCTGCTACAGAATAAAAAACAGAATAAAATAAATATTTAAGGGGGCTCCCATACAACAAACGTGATTTTTTTACCGTTTTTATAGATAATGGTACGGAACCCTTCGTGCGCGAGTCCGACTCGCACTTGGCCGGTTTTTTTTACAAAATCATGAAATTTAATGGATGAGATGAGGAATGGCTGCATCTGCGATTATTGTGTATTACAGCCAGTGTCAAGTCGTTAATAGCAAGAGAAAACTCAATAAATACACATTATAAATAAAAATGGGTGATGAATGTAACAAAATGGCGAAGAAAACGAAGCCTTAGTAATTCTACAATGATTGTATTTAGTAGAATTCCAACTCTGAGTTGGAGTCCTGCTTGTATAAAAAGAGTTTCGTAACTAACGTACCCGATGTCTATTACTCATCAATCGTTACTCAAAACATTGTTTCTTACCGATTTCAATTCGTTTTATAGGTACCTAGAATAATGCAATATCCGTTATGAGACGCCAGAGTTGCGCACGCGCTGTTAGTCCGTCTCTGCGTCCGATTCTACGAAACGGATCGATTCGGCCATTGTTTGAACGGCACGTATAGCTTATATAATTGTAAAATGTATTGGTTTATTTCGTTGCGTTTATCTATTGATCTTGTGTGTAAGAAATCATTTTAGAATGTTTAGTTTGTACAGATTAAATTTGGAATTGTATTCAGAATTCTGATACGTTCGTAGCTTAAAAGATAGTAAGTATTACAAGTTTTAAGTGTCCTAGGTCTAAAAAAAATTAATTATTTGACGATTCATCCGCCATCTTTATGACATTAATTACACACTTTTAATTATACTACTACTACAGCCCTTTTAACGTCCCAATCTGGGCACGGGCCTCGCCTCAATGCGAGGGGGATTCAGGCCATAGTCCACAACGCTGGCCCAGTGCGGGTTGGCAGACTTCACACATCTATCGAGAACTGGAAAGTTCCCTCAGACGTGCAGGTTTCCTCACGATGTTTTCCTTCACCGTTTCATAGCAAGTGATAATCTCGGATGAAAATGAAATTCGCACATAAATCCCAGAGGTGCGAGCCGGGGTTTGAACCTGCACATTTTGATTTGCAAGGCGTGCGTTCGACCACTCGGCTACCACTGCTATAGTCAAAATTGTACAATAAAATAACTTCCTTTATAATAGTTATGGCTCAAAGTCAAACTTAAAATATTTATTACGTTTAGGCCTATGGAGGCACGACTACCATTGCTCTATTTAATTATAATGTGTATTTATTGAATTTGTCATTGCTATTAATTACTTGACACTGACTGAAATACCCGCTAACCGCAGGTGCAGCCATTATTCCAATTAATTTCGTGAATTCATTCGTTTTGTAAGAAAAGAAGAAGAAATTATTGGACATTGACTTAGTAGATCTACCATGAGTTTGACCGGTGATTGCTCGTGATCGTAAGCGTGTGCGTAAAATGTTTAGGATTTTTTACGCCATCCCAGGAAATAATAGTTTGCCATACTAATATTTTACGTGAACGTTAGCGTCTAAAGTAGAATAGAGCCTAAGCAAACCCGCGAGGCAGAAATAAGTACCTAAAAATTACAATGCAAATGGCGATGTAAGACGAGTAAATTCCATTTGAGATTATCATCGCACGAAGATAAGGTATTGAAAGAAAGTTATTTTTTTACAAAACAACAGTCCTTGACATATTTGGAACAAGTCATACGTTGAGGCAACTATGTGCGGCAACTATGCCGTTTTACAAACTTACAAACAACGCACACGGCATCTTTAACTACACTATGTAAAGTTCAAAATAACTGTGATTAAACGTAAAGGTTACGTTTGTATCGTTTCATTTGCGATGCGGCCCGCAGCTACGTTATTCGTTTCGGTTTCCGAACGCACCTCGTATCGTAACATTTTACCGGCAGCATAGACAATGCCTTTGCCTCTGTTTGTTTGACATCTGTCATTTGCATTCGCAAATTTTGGTGCCAATTTCCACATGATCCACCATTGAATCTTAGATTTATAGGTCATGGGCTTCTATTACGTGATTGAATGAAAATGAGTGAATATGTATTTGATTTGTGCCTACTTATCATTCTATCAGTCTATAGGCATATACCTACCTGGTTCTAGTCATCGAAAGTAGGACCTAAATAATATAGGTACATACTTACCTATAGGTGCATGGTGTTCACATGTATTCAGTATAAATCTAAAAAATAATTATTAACACATTAAATAAAAATATATATATATATACATCATCACGCCTGTATTCCCCGAAGGGGTAGGCAGAGGTGCACTGCAGTGCGCCCACACTTCGCCGATGCATTTTTGGTCCCAATGTAATAGAGGGCGAGCCTATGGCCATTATACCCGGCACATTCTCCCTCAATACGAGGGAGATTTTTGGGCTATAGTCCGCCACGCTGGCCCAGTGCGGGTTGGTGAACTTCACACGCCTTTCTATAGACGTGCAGGTTTCCTCACTAACAAATCGCTGCTCTTATAGATTTAGGGATGAAGCGAATCTAAGATAGGTATGTGGTTACTTTTAGCAAAAATTCGTTCTTGTACGCCTTTAACTAACGAGTTATTATATCAAAGAGGGAGCTTATACTAACTTTTGACTGTTCCACACAGAGTCAGATAAACTAGAATAAAAAAAACCGCAGCGTGGGCTCGAAAAGTCATCTCCGTTGTAATAAATGGACGTCTCCGTACATCTGATTGTCTACGTCAAAGCGTTTAAAACTAGACGACCATAGAACCCATGGAACTAATCCGATCCATTTTTTTAAACACATTTAGGTATTTATACTTTCAGATATCTTGTACTTTGTCATTAGTGGCGCAGAGTAGATTCATGGTGGTATAATTCAATTCATAATCATTGAGTTTGTTTCATTTATTATTTAAATGTTGTCTATTAAACATGTTGATAGAAAACCCAGCTAATAATAAACAGTACAAAAACGCCAAGATCACGAATTTACTTGGTAACTAGTATATCTGCAAAAAGCGAGGTGACGGGGGCGTGGGAAGCTAACAGAACGGCATTCAGTACACCGCGTTTGAACTTACGACTGCCTTAAATAACTTCCACAACTCGTTTACAAATCTGTTTGTTAGAATATTTTCTTACAGAGATCTAACATTGTTATCCCCCTTACTTGCAGCAATGTTAATAATAAGTCAAAGTCAAATCATTTATTTTGCATATGACTATGGGGGTACTTACAAGTTGTCAGGTTTAATTTTTTTTTCTTATATGCTACTATGCTACTATCGGATCGAAACGCGACCTCAACTGAGAAGATCCGGCAAGAAACTGCTGATATTTTTTTTAAAACGCCAAAACTTCAAATACATAGGTAGATATAGGAATATTACTTTGAGTTTTCGACAGTTAACTCAGTTCAAAGTCTTTCAACGATAGACAGTTACTATTGAAACAGCAATGGGAAGTCATCCGCCATCTTTATCACTGTCATCATCCATTTTTATTTATAATGTGAATTTATTGAATTCGCCCTTGCTATTAATTACATGACATTGGCTGAAATACCCGCTAAACGCAGGTGGAGCCATTCCTTATCGTATTCCATTAAAATTTCATAAATTCACTCATTTCGTAAAAACGAAGAAGAAGAAACAACAACACATTATGATGTGGTGGTAAGGGCCCTTATGTAAAATTATTGTCATAGAGTACATCCATTATGTTGAGGCCAGAAGAGCCTATTCAAAGTAGCGTTTTAAACGCTTCTAAGCTCGATTTTTCAAGTGTGTACAGGCGCGACGCAACGCGTTTATAAGCTCATTTAAGCGTGAGGCGCGTTTCAATTGTTTCTTGGTCGGAATTCATATTGCTGCTGACATTCGCCGCCACCGATTGGAGCGTAGACGCTAAAATAAGCGCGTTTAAGCGCGTATGCCGAAACAACCTTACAGGCAGAATCAGAATCAGAATATTTTTTATTCATGTAAAGTTTATAAGAATAGCAGTGGTAGCCGAGTGGTCGAACGCACGCCTTGCAATCAAAGTGTGCAAGTTCAAACCCCGGCTCGTACGTTAAAACTCGGACGTTAAAAGGGCTGTAGTAAGTAAGTAAGTAACTAAAAGTTTATAAGTGACTGTATTGATTAACATTGTAAACCAATACAGGCACTTATGAATCGTAGATAAATAATTAATAGTATCTCTACCACCCATTCGGAATGCATTTCCTATGGAGAAGAATGGGCAAGAAACTCCATGGTTGCTTTTTTCCAATACCGATTTACATTTTTGTGTTTTTCTTAATTAACAATTATAGAATATAAAGACAATAAAATCTCAAAAACCATTAATTAGCTACACATACTACGTGTTTAACAAGATTTAAAGGTAGGAAGGAGGAGGAAAACGGGACGAATAGCTAAAATCCCTCAAATGATGTCTGTGGAGCCGGACCAGCGCCTGACCAAGCGTGTTTATCCTCTATAATCACCTATTGTGTAGTAGCAGTGGCATTAAGAATAACGCTAGTCTATAAGCGCTCTTTAAAGTTATGTGCTTGCTCTAGTTACATAAACGTGTGTAGGTACCTAATAGAGCAATAGGCATAATCCGTGTTACCGCTTGCCTCGCAGTCGGCCTTGCAAGTCACTGACACGTCACCGGCTCACCACACCCTACGTATTATTGGTACAACACATAATACTAACTACAAAGTAACCGAATACCAATTAAATATCTACGTAGGAGTAGATATGAAGGATCACGACATTTCGACAGGAAAAAAGCCAAATAAATGCCCAAAAATAGATAAGAATTTATATAGAAAAACGAGACCTTTTTTGCCTGCACTAAAATAAATAATAAATATCCCCACAAGTGTGCAGGTTCAAACCCCGGCTCGCACCTCTGGGATTTATGTGCGAATCTCATTTTCATCCGAGATTATCACTTGCTATGAAACCGTGAAGCAAAACATCGTGAGGAAACCTGCACGTCTGAGGGAACTTGACTAGTTCTCGATAGCTGTGTGAAGTCTGCCAACCCGCACTGCGCCAGCGTGGTGGACTATGGCCTGAATCCCCCTCGCATTGAGGGGAGGCCCGTGCCCAGCAGTGGGACGTTAAAAGGGCTGTAGTAGTAGTAGTATATCCCCACACCACGCTTACTCATCGTATGATCCCAAACTAAGCAACGATTGTATTATGGCTTGGCTGAGTGTTACTGGGATCGCCCAAAGTCCATTGTATGGTACCCATAGTACAAGCTTTGCATAGTTTGAGATCATACGATGAGTATGTGTTGTTTCTGATAAATGAGTAACTAAATGGCAGCCGGCTTGTCCGTATGAATAGAGCCTAACGGAAATACCACTTTGCTAACGACATCTCCTTCAATTAATTCTTAACTTTGCACTTACTCGTACCTCAATAGATGTAAGGTACGTAGTGACGCAGCGAGCAAGGTCGCCAGGGACCGGCTGTCTGTCCGTCTGTTCAATACCTATGTACGGACCGCATATGTAATTAAAAGGACGTTTGATTAGTTACGTTCGATTAATTTAACATTTGGTGTAGGTTCATTGCTTTTATATTCGATATTCGGTGTAATTTAGTTCCAAATTTGAATACACATGTATTCAAATTTGGAACAAACAACAGCTATTGGAAACATAGGAAGGAATCATAGACAAAGTCTATGGTACACAGCTTACAGTTTTCACAGAATGCAAAAATGTAATTGAGAATGAATACAATATAAAAACTTACGTTTTTAAGAATTCCAGTTAGGTTAGTCAGAGTTAGGAACATTATTCAGATATTGAAATAAAACTATTTTACGGGTTTTATCGCGTATATTTACTATTTTATTTTCCCGACGTTTGGGCTGCTTAACAGCAACCATGGTCACGGGGGGACTGAGGTGTTAGACGTCCTGATGTCATAGTTAATAACGGGTACCCTCTTATTTAGTTGTTGTTTGCGGTCCGATCCACGCAGAAAATGCTCAGTGTCTTGAGGTCTTGCAATGGTACGCTTGGTTTTCCGTTGGTTTTGGTAAATACGTAAAATAGTTTTATTTCAATGTATAGTATTTGCGTAAATATGAGAAAACAATATTATTCAGATAGGTAATTAATACTATGTGGATCATATTATGGTAGGCACGGGTTCAGAAGTCAATATATTTTTTTATGTACCCATTTACTTTTATAATTTTTATGGAAATTCGCATTAAAAAGTAGATTATATATGCATCAAGTAAGCGAATATATCTAGTATATTTTATTTTTTTGATAATGTTCATACAATAAAAAAAATACTTCCGGGAAAGGCTGACCCGAACAATTCATAGACTATAAATAGACTTTATCTCTTAATATCGGCAATATCCTGCACTGAAAGGCAAGTCTACAGCGCTGTTGGAAAGCTCAGTGGCCGCCAGTGACCTTGACTCGCCGGCGCACGCGCAGCGAAAGTATGGAAACTTCACAAACTACCAGTATTTTATAATAGTATGTATAATAGTGTGTGGTTTGAGTTGCATTACACGCATGTAATGTGTCTAGATAACTAACACTCTTTAAACAGCCTAGGTCTAAATTGTATTAGCTGTAACTTAATAACTCCCTTAGATTTAAATATTCACTCAGCAAAAGGTAAAAGTGACTTAACTAGCTATGCCTAGGCTAAACAAAGCATATATAAAATAATAAGGAACTGCGTTCCAATAATGGTTTGAATTTTGTGGCAGAGAAAAAAGTTAGGTTATAATCCGTCTAAAAATAAAAAATTCACATAATGACAAAAGAGTTGAAGGCTTGTTATACCCATTCTGAATCACAACGAGGGGTGATATCCTATTTTACTTACCTGAGCGATTTTTTTTTAACTTTACGGGAGAGCATACTCATTCGACGCAGAAAAAATCACTGATTCCAAATATGTATGTAAGTCAATATCGCCCAAAAATGTCGCTTAAGTCATCTTTTACCCTTTTACCCTTCGACATTGTTTTTAAGTCTTAAGAAAATAAAAAACCGGCCAAGTGCGAGTCGGACTCGCGCACGAAGGGTTCCGTACCATTATCTATAAGAACGGCAAAAAAATCACGTTTGTTGTATGGGAGCCCCCTTAAATATTTATTTTATTCTATTTTTTTGTAATAAAATACATCATCTGTAAAAATTTCAGCTCTCTAGCTATCACGGTTCTTGAGATACAGCCTGGTGACAGACGGACGGACGGACGGACAATGAAGTCTCAGTAATAGGGTTCCCGTTTTACCCTTTGGGTACGGAACCCTAAAAAGCTCATTGCAAATCTTGTAGGTCAGTTATGTAACTCGCTAAGTGCTCTTCTGTTACCCAGGTGGCATCAGAATTAGTATGGAGGCGACGTATCTATGCTAACAGAATATAAATTCGACCACATCCATTGAGTAAACAGCTGGACCTTTCGAACGCGGTGAAGGTAACAGTGGACCAATAGTTGGCAGTGAAGTCGTCTCTATATCATTAAGAGCCTAAAATATCCGGTATCTCTAGTCTTATTGCAAGAAAAATTGTTCAAACAATAGGCTTATTCCGTCATTTTTAACAAGGTCGGGTAATTCCCTTACGCAAATAGTCGCGTCAAAACGCGCCATATTTCTTTGCCAATACAAAACGCAATGTATTTTAACATAAAAAAAACATACCAATCAAATTGAGAACCTCCTCCGTTTGGAAGTAGGTTAAAAAAAGAGCACATTTTTCAACAAAATTTCATTGATGACGCAAGCAAATTTATTCGCGTGGTGGCTTTTGCTGCAGACATTTAGCCCAGAATGGGTACATTTAAATGATAACACAAGTGAATTCGCTTACCCCAGTGAGTTCATGTCGTAAGGTTTCGAATTACATGTAATTTGAGCTGTATTACGAAGTTATAATCCAGTTTTTTCAAGGGCGCAACGAAACCTTAAAATTGGTCAATAAATCAGCTAAAAATATCTTATTTTACATCAACTGTTTAATTACGTAAGAGTCCGTCAGAAATGGAATATTTGTGGGTACTGTACTGCGATTTTTATGGTTCCGTACCCAAAGGGTAAAACGAGAACCCTATTACTAAGACTTCGCTGTCCGTCCGTCCGTCCGTCTGTCACCAGGCTGTAACTCATGAACCGTGATAGTTAGAGAGTTGAAATTTTTACACATGATGTATTTATGTTGCCGCTATAACAACGAATAAGAAACAAAATAAAATAAATATTAAAGGGGGCTCCCATATAACAAACGTGATATTTTTCCGTTTTTATAGATAATGGTACGGAACTGTTCGTGCGCGAGTCTGACTCGCACTTGACCGGTTTTTTTATATATGAATACTAATATATTCATATTTGAGACATGATATAACTAGAAAATATTGTATTTTTGTCCCATATACTTAGTAGACCATAAACATGTTTGTTAACTATGAAAGATATGTCTAAATAAGTACCTACATAATTTAAAATCTCATAGGTGTTGTTAATACATAATAAATGAATTAATGGTAAAAAAAAACTTTTTAAAAACAAGCTTTTATTTAATTGCCCTTAGTTTTCGTGTTCTCCTCAGCAAGCCCTTTCATTTGATACCCATACTGTGGTAGTGTAGTAAAAATAACTATTCCGCCATCTTGGATCCGCCATATTCGAATTAGGATGACGTCACATAGCTAAGCATGCATTTTGTCATCCAAAATAAGCATGTATACCAAATTTCAGCGCAATCGGTTAAAGATAACTGATTTAAAATTCAATTGCAAGAACATACCCGGACATACATACATTTATTTATTTATTTATTTATTTATTAGGTACAACATACAGCTTACAGCTAATTCCATGCGCAGTAGGTATAAATATTGTAACATGCAATGTATATAATAAAACTTAATGTGATTTGAATATGAGTATAAATAATTTCATGTAATTAATTATTTATTAAGGTGCTTAATTAATACTGCTACCAGTAGTCAACGTCTCGATGTAACGCCTAGCTGACGTCAAAAATGCGTTTTCGGTGCATGAGAATAAATCTGTTGTTGAGTCGTACGATAAGATCTCGTTATTGCAAGTTAATATAAAGCTTGTAAAAAATAAATAAATATCGCCATACAACACATAATTTCGTTTCATCCCAAACTAAGCAAAGATTGTACTACCATACAATAGACTGTATCTGCTGTACCATAAAATAGTTACATACTTGGTCCTTACAAAATGATTTCTATCATCATTAAGACTCTTCTTAAAATACGTACGAACCTAATTAGTATTATCTCGTATTGCAATATGACACGAAAAAAACTATTTTTGTGCAATAAATATTTTTTACGCAATTTTGAGCGCTTTCTGCTTTCACACCGTATCAATGATTCCTGTTTATGCAAATGGCGGCGGAGGAAATTGCGTGGTGCAATAACTGGTGCAGGGGCGAGTGGAATGCAGGTAACATTAAGTAATGTTTAGATTATGTTAAAGGACACCGCCCTGTAGCTCTACCAAGATTTTATACGCCAAGATAGGTGAGGGAGTTTATCCATACTGCCAATTCTGACGTTGTCATAATTGTTTATCTTATTCTAAGTCCGATTTTTATGAATCATCGTTAATGCTGACGAAGCTCCTTAATTACAAATTTTTTTCTTTATAATACTTTCATATTCTTCGTCAAAGTATGTTATCAAAGTCGTCTCCATGGTTGTACAAAGAGCGTATTCGTTCAAACAACCCCATAACTCACTATTCAAACGATAAATTAGCTTTTTCCTTTTTTATGGTCATGGAAAAGTCAGAAAAAGTATACCTAAGAACTACGTAAAACTAATTCTAGAGGGCTTTACGCCGCCACTAAATAAATAATACTACTACTACTACTACAATACAGTAGACTACTATTACAGCCCTTTTAACGTCACACTGCTGGGCACGGGCCTCCCCTCAATGCGAGGGGGATTCAGGCCATAGTCCACCACGCTGGCCCAGTGCGGGTTGGCAGACTTCACACATCTATCGAGAACTAGTCAAGTTCCCTCAGACGTGCAGGTTTCCTCACGATGTTTTCCGTCACCGTTTCATAGCAAGTGATAATCTCGGATGAAAATGAGATTCATATATAAATCCCAGAGGTGCGAGCCAGGGTTTGAACCGGGGTTTGAAATAAACAATACAACTGAAAATTATAAACAAGATAAGATGATTCGGCATCGTTTCATTGACGTCGTTTTTTACGAAATTAATGATATGTCGAATATAATGCGATTAGCGCAATTAGCGATTATTTTGTCAGTACCAAGTAATTTATAGAACATCAAATTGAATTAAAACATAATTATAAATAAAAATGGGAGATGAAGGTGATGAAGATGGCGGATAAATGCATTCCACATTTAAATTTGAAAACATCTGTAGGGACCATAGATTGAAAGCGCGAGAACTGCTTTGGTCGGGAACTCAGGTCGGGATCATAAATGTAAAATGTCACAAATAATCGATATCTCTGGCAAAAATATTTTTTAACCTAGCAATGCATACTTATCTATTATGTGCTTATTATGGACGTTGACAGCCACATAATAAGCTATTGTGTAACAGCGCGGTCAAATTTAACAGCGTTGTTACATAGCCAGTGTTACTCAGTTAAAAACTTGTTAGCTATTCAAGAAAAACGTTTCATGCGCGCGCGCATAATGGTCAAAAGAAACGCCCTTCTCACCGGTTTGCAGAGTCCTGAATTCAATGGGCTATTATGGTATATTTTTAAAGTATAGGTAGGTAGGTACTTTTTTTCCCATACATAAATGTGTCTAACAGTCGTCCAAACAAAATTATTTATATTCAAATTGGTCTTATTATGCCACGGCTGTCCAACCTCATACGTGACATATGCAATCAGACGAACGTACGTTAAAGTCAGCCACAAAATTGGACGTGAAAAACTGTCGAATTTTATGAAGAGCTTCCTCTTTGATAGAATAACTCTTTGGAAGGGGATATGGGGATTGAATTTAGAACCTACGCCTTTTTGAAGTCTCTTAACGAAATACTTGCCATCCCTTCAGGCTATACTATGGTGTGACATTAACCTTTGGATTCCGATAAGTTTCGTAATAAACAAATTAATATACAGTTTAGGAAATTAAATCAGAATGTAGAGTAATTACTCTATTGACCTTATGAGTACGTAATTTCGATAAATGTCAGAAATTGTAACTTACTGTGTTAGGGTTCAGTAGCTCGGCTCGCAGGTTTCCTCACAATGTTTTCCTTCATCATTCAGTCTTATAATTTTTATATTTGTTACTAGCGAACTTCGTACCGCCTTAGAATTACATACGAATGCAGCGCCACCTACCAGATCCAATTGTGAATCTAAACCATCCAGGGCGCCACCCAAACGCATACAAAAAATTCATTCAAATCGGTCCAGCCGTTTAGGAGGAGTTCAGTGCCATACACACGTACCGTAGAATTATATATATTAGGAAGGATTATACAAGTGATAAGTACTGCAATTTTTGATAGGCTCTTTAATTAATAAATGACATACATTCTATGTTAATGAAGTAGGTAAGTAATAAGCTGGTATTTTATAACAATTCACACTAACGCGGGCGCACGCGTGACCGTAGCGTGCGTTAGCGCAGCGACTTATCCAGTTAATTAAACCAAATTACGTTAGCTCGCTACCTGTAACACGTTACACCATTTATGACAATACATTATGTAATTAGTTAGGCTTAGAGCATACCCTTCAGGTGGTCCATTTATTAATGTAAAAGTTATATAGACAGATATAATACTATTTATTGTACATCAAATGGATTAAAAATGAAAAATAAAATAAAAAATAAATAACAAACAAAAACATAACATTCTTAGGTCTTAATAATTTAGGCTAGCCATGTAATTTAGGCTAGGTATTATAGTTAGGGTTTAATTTAACAGAACTATGGGCTCTGTTTTCATTATTTTTGTTAAGCTATCTAAGTATAAAACAACCATAAATGCAATTTATCTGCCAATTCAGCTACATCGGAAATAACATTAAATAGATACGAGATGTTATTCGTTTGGGGAATAGCTGTAATTAATGTCAGTGGCTTTAAAATATTCCTAGTTTCGGGATATTAGGAAGCGATACAGATTGATCCGCGTTCGATGCCGTACAGAGAAAACATTGTAATTAATATAATAATACATTGGGGGGGAGGTTATAAAGTGCGCCCGTGGTCGGGCCGGCCATTCGCCGCGCGTAACCTCCGCGCATGCGCAAGCGTCGCGAGTGACAGTGACAGTTCCCTTTAAAAAAAAATATGGCGGCCAAATTTTACGTAAGTGTCAAAAAATTAAGTGCAGATTATGTGGTTTTAGAACGCACCCCGCAGGATTACGGATTTTCGCGCGAAAGTGGAAAAAGTGGTTTTTATTTAACTTTTTTTTTTAAATTACTTTGTGGTATTCGAGCACGGTTATCACGTGAGGTGGTTCTAAACCACATATCTGTAACATTATTTCTGCATGTGCATTTATAAAAGGTTGATTTACGAATGTAGACTCTTTGTTTCGCAGTTTTTTAGTCTCAATAATAATAGATTAGTATAAAAAAGTGATCTTGATCTGAGTCGTGTTTTTGTCATATTTTTTACCAAATGTTGTTTGCTTACTGGCTATTTCTAGGCTCTTTTGTGCAATATATACAGGAAATAATATTCAGGAAATGACTATAGAATAATTATTGTATTTACAAATTGATCTGAATTTAATGATTATATTCCAGCTGTAGATCTATTTGCGTTAGGTACTTATTTATTTATATTAATAAAAATTATTTTTAACAAAAAACAAAAACCGACTTCAAAAACCTAGGTGCACTAAAAAGCTACAAATAACCTTACAATTCATTACATTTGGAGTAGGTGCCAATCAACGTCGGACAAGGCAAATACACACATGAATTGGCACCGACTCCAAATGTAATGAATTGTAAGGTTATTTGTAGCTTTTTAGTGCACCTAGGTTTTTGAAGTCGGTTTTTGTTTTTTGTTAAAAATAATTTTATTTCACGATTTTTAGTGTCAATAATCGTTGAAAATTTGCAAATATTATCACCTTATAACAGCCCTAAAAAAGTAAAAATTTACAGCCAAAAAAAAAAAAACACCCCCCCTCACCCCCCCTTTCCACCCCTTTGGGGGTGGGTTTCGATCTTTGTTAACAATCCGTATTAAACAAAAAAAGATTTTTCGAAATCGGTTCACTAACGCCGGAGATATGCTGTAGTCCGGATTGGACCCCCATTTCACCCCCTACATATTTTTTCTTTCAAAACTCCTGAAAGACGTGTTTTTTTATTTTGTATGTTAAATATATATACAAAGTTTCAAGTCGTTCAAAAAATATTTTTGAAATTATGTGACCTTCAACCCCCCATTTCACCCCCAAGGGGTTAGATTTCTGATAATATTTTGGAAATGGGACCAACCTTGAAGAATTCCCTAGCAAACCTAATAAAAAATTTCGAAATCGGTCGACAGACGCCGGAGATATGCGGTAACATACATAAAAAAAAAAAAAAAAAAAAAACATACGGGTCGAATTGAGAACCTCCTCCTTTTTGAAGTCGGTTAAAAATATAAAACGGCATAAACACATATAATAGATAAACTTTCAGTACCTACCTTTCATACAGCATCGACCTACTTCCTTTTAATAAAGTATCTGATAGTAAATTAAATTATATTTAAATTCAATTATTCACAACTTTAACGAGAACACTTAATTCTTACTTTCAATTTACCAAGGACATACAATAGGTCTAAACGTAGGCTAACCTTAAACATGTTCTAGGAAAGTTAAGTTGTAGGTAAGTAAGTCTACCTAGGTCTTAACTCGCGAGCTGAAAGGACAACCGTCTGTCCGGGTTGATAACCTATAAGTTACAATTATAGACTACTTACTGGCTATGCCCGCGGTTTCTTGCGCGTGGAGTTTAGGATCCCTAGTGACCCGGTTTTTTTCCCACGGAACCTCACAGATAAAAAATACCTCACAGATAAAAAATAATATTAAATTGTATGTTTGTTATAAGTAGCGTATATTAAGTATACGCACGCATGTAGTGAAAAGCTGTTACTTTGATATTAAAAACAGACCCCTCATTATTATTTATTTGTATAGAAGTCCCAAATTATAAAAACTAAAACCTTTATTTCTACATATCCCCATATTTAAACATATAATTATGTTATTTTAATTATGTTAAATAATTAATTTCAACGCTTATTAGCATACTTATACAAATATTGAATACCTAGTGAATATTCTGAATTAATTCTGCATTTATTGTCAACGCTTATAAACTGACCTTGTTGGTAATTTATACTGACATACTAAATAGTTTATTACAATAAAATCGTTGCCTTCCATGTGAGTCACTTTATAAGGTATTATGGGACAGTGTAGTGGTGTCATAATGATGTCTTGGGTTCGGTTCCCAGTTAAGTAATAAAAATATACCGCGAATATTTATCCAAACTAAGCAACTCTAGTTATATGGGTACTGTAGCATGATCTAGGGTCTTAGTAACAGTAAACAACTTAAGGAAAATTACAAATAATAGTTACAGTGGTTTCGAAGTTTGTCCAAACCGGATCCGGAAACTTCGTGCGTACTTGAATCGAACATATCCACGAACCAGTCAACTACCACCTACCCGTAATGGGTATACAGGCGTGATGATATAGTGATTTTCTACTAGCATACTATAGCCTGGTCTGAGCGACCGCAGCTGACTTCCTTCAATAAGTTTCACTTTCCGATAGGTGCTCGCTTTCGACGTGTTTTCACTTTTGCTAACGTTAAATAGCGGTGCTCTACCGCTGTTAGATAATACGTATTAAGCACCTTCGCAAACTGGGGCGTCAAAAACGCGCGTCAAAATATTTGCCAACGCCAAAATGAACTTTGTATCAATATTTATAAGGATTGAAATTCTGCAGTAAAAGCCACGCGAGCATGCGTCATAATTCGCTCAGCGCTCTCAATGATGTTGCGTTGAAGATTGAACTTTATCTATGTTTTACAGGTCATTTTAATTGGTAAAAAAATTGACCTTAGTGAAGTGAAGTGACCTTCGCACTTCTTTTTTATTGCCAATATCAAAACCAACTGTATTGACACTTTTGACATGTGTCAAAAGTGTCAATACAGTTAAATACAGTTACTAGAAACGGTTCATTCTTCAACGAAATGACACTGACACAGTGCGAGCGAATTTTTACGCGTGTGCCGTGTGGGCGTGTGGGTTTTATGATATAAATTCAATCTTTATGATACAGAGCTTGTTTTTGTGTTGCCAAAATTTTGACGCGTATTCCTAACGCCTAAGTGTGCTCAGGGCTTTAACGTGATGTTTTACGCTACGTGACGGGCATACGAAATCATGACTTAATACAGTTTTAAAGAACAACACATGTGACTACATTGCGTCGCTGCTTCACGGATTGTGTACACTGTCTAACGTTTTAGGGTTCCGTAACTAAAAAGGAAAAAAGGGAACCCTTATAGGATCACTTTGTTGTCCATCTGTCTATCTGACTGACTGTCTGTCTCACTGTCTATCTGTCTGTCTGTCTGACTGTCTGTCTGTCTGTCAATACCTTTTTTCCCTGGAACGCATGGAGGTATCGAGTTGCCGTGAGTGCGCAAGTGGCCGTGGTTTTTACAATTGAAAACACTAATAAATATCGCCAGACCTACCCATACACATCGTATGATCCCAACCCAAACTAAGCAAAGCTTGTACTATGGGTAGCATACTTACACTCTACCACCTTAATAAAATAATAGAGTTACATTTATGAGTATCTACTTACGCTTAATAATCTTGGGGCGCTTATAGTTAAATCACATTTTATACGCAAGAGGAACGCCTCTGCTTCGTTATTGGTCTTCATCAATCTTATGCCAGCAAAATATGCCTGTTAAGAATCATATATTCGATCTATATCGACGGGTAGGTGTATTGATCGCTAAATTATGGTCCACTGGTGTCTAGCGTGGGCATTATCTGGTCGGTACCTCGGAACAATTGCAACACCGCCCGACATTACCATAATAAATTAATGATTGCAGAAATTACTTCGTGATTCATAGCTTTGTTTCAGATAGTGATTCTTTTAACTTTTAAATTACCTTGGAAGTGGACTCAGCTTTGCCTTAAGCTGGGGTTTCTTGGGATCTGATCGAGTCGCCGTGCAAGGCTCAATTGCCTCGCTCAATTATGACCAAAGCACGGCATGCCTGAGGAAAACTTTATTTTTCCTCATTACTTTCCTTTATTTTTCACTTGTCTTATTTAATACATTTTTAAATTTAAAAATATAAGAAATAGTTCCCAACCAGCTTCTGGAACAGGGTCCTAGTTACTAGTGGTTAGGGCTCCAAAGAGAGGAACTTTTTCTATGCGCGCCGTCTCCAGAAGTACCGTCTTTTGAATCTGTACCTTGATCCAGCTGCGTAACGCGAGCCTCTTAAGGTGTTTGCCTCATTATTTTTGATACGGTGCTTTCGCATTATTTTACGATTAACATTTTTAACTACACAAAGTAGTGATGTAGTTCAAAAAGCTGACATGGACCTGGGCTGGACACATCTGTCGTAACATTACCACAGAGTTGATCCCAAGAAATGCAAGACGACATCTTGGCAGGCCCAGAAGGAGATGGCTGAATGATTTAGAAGCCTAACTTAAAAGAGTAGCTCAAAATAGAGATAAATAAAGGGAGACTGGAGGGAGTCTTTGCCCAGCAGTGGGGCTTAACAGACTTATAATAATAACAAGTTTAACTTCATAGTTGTATATGAACAGTGCCTAACATTTTACGCAACAGCTTGACATCTATAAATCCTTATTCGACTGGATTCTCGTAGGTCACGGCGCGGGGGAGGTGTGCTGGGGGTGGGGCGGGGCTGGGGTATCGTGCGCGCGCGCAGCCTGTCGCAACACCGCGCGGCCCCGTTCACAGGGACGCGGAAGTGTGTTGGGGATACAGATAGGCTCTCGGGGTTTTGTCCTTGCGAAATTTTGACCACATTGAGGTTTGATCAATGAACGATAGATGATTTAGCGCGGAGTAGGTCCCCAAGTATAACTATCATATAGAATATAAAACTTATTTTTTCCGGTTAATACACCAAACGGCTGGACCCATTGCGAAGACTTTCACTTGCAGATAGCCGATGTTATAACGAGTAACTTAGGTCCCTAAATTTCGCGCGTACGAAGTTGCAAGCCCAGCTAGTAAAAAATAAAACATATTATCGTATTATCGCGTTGGTTCATTTATGCTTTCTATACAGGGTGTATCAGAAGTTCGAAATAATATTTTGGGTACGGTAGCTCATATGTGGATGCTTAGTGAAGACAGATTATATCCAACTATCATAGTTTCCGAGTTATAGACCTTTGAATATTTGTCACAAGTATCGTGTTCTGGCCTCTCGGCACATCCTTAATCTTATCCAGCAGTGTACACTACATTTAAGACGGGCAACTACCAATATTCACAAAACAGATCTCGAAAATTTAACATCGATCTCGAGATAGTACAAGTTATAGAAAATGGAGACGAAAAAAAAAACATGTTTGAACTTCGATCAAATTTTTATACCATTCAGTTGTATACTCGATAGTCGATACTCATGCAAACCCCAAAGTATTATTTCGGACTTCTGTAACACCCAATATTGATACAGATAATTGCTTGTGAAGCAACTATTTGCGTATTGTAATAATTACAATCGACTTATTTGCAAGAGTTGTATAATAATGTATTTCAAAAGTCGCGTTACAAACTTACAGTACAAGTTGGATTTCAGCTTCGGGGTATATTATGTAAATCGTTGTATTTTCATTTGTGTGGAAATATGCGTGCATTGCATTGTACCTCTGCTTACCCAATTCGAGGAATACATGCGTGATGGTGTGTGTCTGATGGCCATTATTATGAATCAGGGTATTCGAAGCCTTTTTTGGTACAACAATACAGAATCGTTGCCACTTAATTCTTTGGTCAAGAGATCTTTAGCAAGACGGAATATTGGCACTATAATTTAGTTCAAACTTGTGTAAAGTCGAATCATTTATTTCGCATTGGCTTACGGGTGCACTTAAAATTGATTATTTTTTTTTCCCTTATTTGCTATCACCGGATCGAAGCGCGACCTCGACTGAGAAGGTCCGGCAAGCAACGCAGTTGGCTGATATTTTCTTTAAATTACTTTTGTTTTTAAACCGCCAAATGTTGATCTATCTCTTGTTATGCTATCCATAATATGTCATCATAGAATAAGCATCTATTCGTTCAGTAAAGCCGTCTGCTCGATAATTACGGGTTTAAGGGGTACGGATCTGCAAAAACAGAATATTATGTATGGAGACGCTCGCACGAATGGTCAGATTACTATCCCGTAAACTGAGAGCTGGTGTGAACATGTCATTCTCGGACAGCCGGCTATAATGTCAAATTACAGCATAAATAATCGTTGAAATCCGTATTATGGAAATGTAAATGTTAGTATTCAGTAATCACAGCTTTAATTAAGTAATGTAAGTCTCTTTAGCATTTAATCGTTACAAAGTGTGCATATTCTGGTTTTGACGTGTAAAAGTCACAAAAGTCTCATCTGTGTGGTAATGCGCGACTTTCTGCGCGTGCGCAAGGCTAGCTAGTGCATTCTCACGGCCCGCTCTGTTGCATGCATTACTCTATATACGTGCTATATTTGTCAATGTGTTGATTCATCAACGCTCCTTGAAACATACAATAATAATTTACGGAAATTAAAAAAAAAGAACAGTAAAAAAAACCAAATTATATATAAGAAATAATAATAATTATTGTATATATTCTTCAAGCGTTTTTGTATTTAGTCCTTCTTCCTGTCCTTTCGTCCTTTCGTCCTAACTTCTGAACTGATTTTATTTTAGAGTTTACTTATTGGGGGCTAAAGTTTCTAGCTCACTAAGGCATGAATATCAAAATGAACCTTGTGTCTATGTCCATAAAGATTGTCTCTGAACTTCCGTGGTAAATACCAAGTGACCACGCGTCAATGTTTGCTCGCGCTGTCTATGACATTTAGTTGAAGAATTAGCTTTTTGTACAAGGCAATAGAGCTCATTTTGGTATTGGCAACGATTGCAACATACATACATACATACATTTTATTGTAATTCCAATGCACGATACTTGATCTACTTCACTTTGACCTATCTTCAACATTCCTCAGTATATTCGCTCACAAAGACCGTGAGTTAATATCAGTTTTGATAACTGGGTCAAATACAAGTCTATAGATCACCTTGTTTACCTAAAGTTTGGGCGACACTCAATGACTATTTGTGAAAAATAATTAATTCCAAAAATAGACATTTAACATATTTGTTTTGAATATATATTAGCTTATTTAAATCATAGCAGCCTAGTTGTTAGGATGTCTAAGAAGGATTGAACATAGGTTCGAACCTCGATCAACCAAATCTACCTCTGCTACTTTCATTTTCAATTATTATTATAAGTTTACGATCAAGGTAAACTATTATAGGAATCAGTTCACCAATCCGCACTGAGCTAGCGTATTTGGACTATGACCAAAATCTCTCTAGTATTGAAGAGTAATGCGTCCATCATTACAGGGATCCCACCCTAACGCAGTGAGGCTACGGTGATCCCGTACAGTCTATGCAACACTTGCTGTCTTGTCCCCTTTGCCCAACCACCTGCACGAGGGAGGACCTGTATGCGGCCACCCCCAACGCGATTGTTATGGCATTTTTATTACAAAATGAGGTGTAGACCATTGACTCGAAAAGAAAATTACATTAGGACAAAAAATATATAAGAGAAGTGAGGGTGGCTACCGTAGCACCTCTGCTTATGCCTTCGGGAAACCGAGGAGTGATGATCCTACGAAAATGATAAATATAAAAGTTTGTAAGTATAGATGTATGTTTGTTATTCTTTCACGCAGAAACTACTGAACGGTATTTGATGAAACTTTACAGTATTATTGTTTATAGATCATAATAACATATATGCTATAATTTATAACGATATTGATTATTAAGCAATTAGTAAGCAGTGGTAGCCTCGCGGGCAAGAACGCCCGCCTTGAACGTAAGGGGTGCAAGTTCAAATCCCAGGCCCGCATCTCTGAGATAATTTTCATGTGCGAATGTCATTTTCAACAATGATTACCACTTGCTGAACGGTGAAGGTAAACATCGTGAGGAAACCTGCAAGTCTATAGCTTTCTATAGCGTGTGAAGTTCACCAACCCGCACTGGGCCAGCGTGGTGGACTATGGCCCAAATGTGCCCGGTATAATGGCAATAGGCTCGCCCCCTATTACATTGGGACCAAAATAGATCGGCGAAGTGTGGGCGCACTACAGTGCACCTCTGCCTACCCCTTCGGGGAATACAGGCGTGATGATGTATGATGATGTATTTATTGATTATTCGACGTCGGAAACTAGAAAATACACTAGGTATTCATATTTATTAATTGGTATTTATTTTCGTGCTTTGTTGAAGGTGAAATGTGTTAGGCTATTAAATTTAATAGTTTATCATTGTATACATAAAAATGGATGAACAGTTCACCTTTTAGGTCGAATCAAGAACATTGGTGTTAATTAATTCACCGAAAAAGTTAATTATCGTATGTTTTTGTGATGTTTTTCCTCTTACATACTCTAAACTGGACTTGCGTATTACTTATTTGTTTGTTTTTAGTCGCTTAGAGCTGCTATAATTGCAATACAAGAACTGGTAATCTCACCACCTTATCTCTATGAGTTGTTATAATTACAATGGAAGAATACATAACAGGAAACTTAACTACCTCAATGTGAGGGAGATCGAGGCCATACTCCACCAGTGTGGACCCAGTGAGGTTGGTGAACTTCACACATGTAAGTTTCCTCAAGCTGTTGGCCTTCACCGTTCAGCAAGTGATAATCATTAGTGAAAATGACATTCTCATATGAAATTAAAAAATCGTACAGGTGCAAGCCGAAGGTTTGAACCTGCTCCCCTCGAGTACAATGCGGGTACTTGAGGGGGAGCAGGTTCATCTAGGTTATTTATAAACTTATATTACATGGTTTTTAATAAAATACGATATCACTAGATTACCGCATGTTAAAACAGTAGTTAATTGTTATAAACGAGGTTATAACTTAACTACAATTACTTAAAAACCGTAACGTGATGCACCATTGTTCTGAAACCCAAACGTTTTAGCAACAATTAGTAAAACTCGTGATTCTCCAAACTGTGT
The DNA here is from genome assembly GCA_914767695.1 of Ptilodon capucinus. Taxonomy (NCBI): domain Eukaryota; kingdom Metazoa; phylum Arthropoda; class Insecta; order Lepidoptera; family Notodontidae; genus Ptilodon; species Ptilodon capucinus. Next base: position 12,494,359 of record OU611814.1, on the reverse strand, counting down.
AATAACATCACGCCGTTGCCCAAAAGGTCACGAGCAGAGACAAAGGCGCTTCCTACCAGACGAGGGTCCGTGACAAAAAACACGAAGCCGCCACGAATCAGTGGGTAATTGGAGGTTAAAGGTTTGAACCTTGAGGTTACGTTAACTAGAGGCTGTAACTACAGTATAATAACTATGGTTAATCATAATAACTGAAGGATCTGGTTAGAAATATTGTGAAGTTGATGGTAACTATATTATCTTTAGGCAGCAATGATCTAATGAAAAACTTTACTAACTCTATTGCTGCCCCTTTCATGGTCGTTATGAATGAACAAGACAGCAATATTTTTTCAGCTTCAGAATAAATTGTGTGCAACAACTTGGCGTCAATGTAGTTTTATCACAATCACGCTTTTATTCCCTAAAGGGGTAGGCAGAGGTTCACTGTGACCATACACTTTACCGATATATTTTTGGTCCCAGTTGAATAAGCAGCAAGCCTATAGCGGGTGCATTCCCCATCAATACGAGGGAAATTTGGGCCATTGTATAGTGGTCCAGTGCTAGTTGGTGAACTTAACATGCCTTTTAAAGACTTGCAGGTTTCCTCACGACGTTTCCCTTCACCAAGTGGTAATGATTATTGGAAATTACATTCGCACGTTGAATCCGAGATTTTCAGATGCCCTGGGCTTAAACCTGTACCTCATGTTTGCACAGCGGGCGTTATAACAACTAGGCTACTACTGCTCCATTTACATTTGATTTAAAGTTTAAAATTGTGCAACAAAATGCATGTATTTTGCAACGACGACATTTTATAATGCACCTTGCGGGGTAACCTTTAAAGGCTATTTAACATACTCAATAAGAATAAATGTTAAAAAAAATTAGAAACCTCCTCGTCGGTTAAAAAGGAGGAGGAGGTTAAAAAGATAAATATAGAAATTATTTTGGTAATTAATCGCTTTCTCCAGACTACAATTATTATTTTTAAATTCTTGTCTTGCAAATTTATGTTTTTAATTATGCGTGTAAAATGTTAGAAATTTGTTTAAATTTTATAAAACCACCGCGCTTTTGCATGTGGGTTGTACATCACAATGCCAGCAAACCTAATAGGGTCGGCAGAGGTGTACTTCAAAGCACTTAGGTACATTTTGCTTCCAAGGATATTATAAATTTGTGATTTTGTCTCGAACAAAAGCCAAACATACCTACAAACCCATGTAAGTCTACCCATGTAAGTCTTTATCCTGGGCTCCAATTTTCGCTTGATCAACATCATCTCTATTCGAGATATGTCGAAAAAATATTAAATAATACGCCCAATTTTACGTTTTGTTTCGACTTATCTTGAATAGAGATGATCTCGATCTCGTGAAAATCGCCCCGCTGGACTGTTACAGACCCACTCAACCTTTACAAACTCGTTCATGTACATGAATATAATAACAGTCGACCTTTCATGAGCCGAGCGTGTCCTGACCGCCCAAACACTACATCAGAGTCATCAACCGTTTTTTTTCAACTTTGTGAATAATTACAGCGTCGGACCTATGCATTCTTGCAAAGCAAGGTTGATACACAGATAATGTCCGAAATGCAATTGTGCATGTAACACAATGCCGAGGCGGTGGTGAGCTGGGTTTTACAACTTTGCGTTACGCGTCAAGGTTATAATTGAAAGTTATGTGAGTAATCATGTTGAATTTGGAGATAATATTAGTTTCCTGTATATTCTACCATGAGTGTAATTTAGAGCCTTTTTAAATCAGCCTTTTATCAGAGCGTATTAGCTCGTTTTGCGAAGTGCGTGTAGGTGCGTACAAGTGCGCCTTTTGCCTCACGCGAAACTTGTACTTGTACAAAGCGTACAGGCGCTTCTATGGTCGTTTATGCGTGAGCTGAGGTGTTCCAGTTGTTTTTTCGTGAGAATCTATATTGCTACTGACAGTCGCTACCATCCTGGTTCGAGCGTCGGAATAATTCGTATTTTTATTGCACGAAAAAGAGCTATTATCAGAACCTTAATAACGTTGTAATCCTATCGTAATATCGTTGTAACCCTATCGTAATATCGTTGTAACCCTATCGTAATATCGTTGTAGTCCTTAGTATCGTTGTAATGAGTCAAAGTCAAATTATGTATTTCTCATAGAGGTCTATAGCAGCGCTTACATATTATCAAGTTTACATTATTTTTCCTTAAATGCTACTTCTTATCGGATCGGAATACAACTTCGACTGCAAAGATCCGACAATAAACTCAGAAGGCGTGTGTTGTGTTCGCAATAGGCTCTGGAAAACAATCGAATGATCTAATCACGTGATCACGAGTAATCGTTACAATCGATATGAATCGATACTCGATCAAATGTATCAATCATGTTTCGTTTGTAACAATGTTTTTTAGAAAGCGACCATTTATGCGCCGAGAGCGGTCATTTATTTTTATTTATTATGAGAGACTAGAGTGTGGTGCACACTGGAGAAAAATGGCATATCTATACTAATCTATATTATAAAGAAGGAAGATTTGTTTTTTTGTATGTAACGAATTAATTTAAAAACTACTGGACTGATTTCAAAAAATATTTTGCCATTAGAAAGCATAATGTATTATCACAGAGTAACAAAGGCTATATTAAAAAAACCTTGCGGCCGGGACGGGTCGCTATTAAAATATGAAAATGACTAACGTTATTTAGTGGTTGTCCATTGATTGAAATTCGACTGTAAACTTTTAACGCTATTTTGCTTCTATTGGCAAAGACTAGTCTTGTATAGTCTATAGTCCTATAGTCTAGGTATACCTCCACATATTTTTTATGTATGTAGATTTTTTTTTTTTATTTATTGAATGTATTTCTAATTCATACTGTACAAAAATATCAGCTTTCTGCGCTTCTTCTCCATATAAACTTTACATGTGCCATTTTTCATACTCCGCGTGATACGATACTGATGCTGGCGTCCAAGTATTATTTCAGACTTCTGATACATCCTGTATAGGTCAATATCACCCAAAAGTGTCACTTAAGTCAAATAGCTTTTCGCACCTCGATATTGTTAATCGAATTAAATTTAATCATTACAGATATTTTTTTGGGTTGCGAATTTACCTTTAAGCAGCTTATAAAGTTATATACTTCGTTTCGTTTCGTTTCTGTTTCAAATTTAATAACCTGATGTAAGTAAGTACAATCATTTACTGTATGGATAATGGTGTAATAGTTTAATTAGGATTTTGTTGTTATAATTTAAGGTCTATTACAGAATTGCCCATTAAAAAAACTTTTACAAATATGCACAAGACTTCTTGGAAATACAAACAACAAAAGGCGAGTGGAGTTCACAAACTCAGGGCATGAAAACTTTGGCTAAAGTCCGGTAACGTATACGAGACTTAAAACGTGAATGTAACCTTACCCTAAGATTTTGAATTCGGTACACACGTGGGCTATTACACATAGTATTCCAATTATTATAAATTATGACTTGAAGTCATAAGATTAATTTATTGATCATATGGCCGCCGGCTGTTATAAGGCTAGGCCATAACTAAAGGTTATTATCTGTGTTATTAAAGACATACAACAAGTTTTAGTTCGTGTTTAAACCCTGTATATATGTGGCCATTTTACTAATAGTCATGTTATTATGTTTATATATAATAGTATCGCACCAATAGTTTGTGATAAATAATAATGTATTTATGTAACCTTATAGACAGTTAAGAATTGATTTAATCGTTGTCGTATAACACTTTTGTAATTAAAAATGATATTGTAGGTAGCTTGTGGATAGATAAAATTTTCAATTTATTTTGTGGCGAGTTTTCCATAATTGTACTCAACTTTTAATAGCTCAATTTGTGTAACGTTAATATTTACAACTAAAGAACAAGAGTTATAAATAATTTCTGCTTATAACTTAGTCTGGACTTTAATTTAGAGGCGTGTAAGCATTAATTATAATGAAACTAGGCTCATTATGACACGTTATGCATATGGGTCGAGGTTGTCCATGCAAATCTTTCTCACTCCGTGTTTACAGCCATTGTTTGGTTATCTGTGCGTCGGATCTCGGGCCCACAGCTCTGCCGACGCATGCGTGGGCTAACAATGTAGTTATGATAGCTATTTATGTACTAAATGATCAATATTTTTATGACTGCACGTAAGATCAAAGTGTGCGCGCGCGTTGATGTCTTTTGTTCTATGTAGCTTATCTAATTGTGTGGGCGTGACATGTCGACTGGTCTATATCAAAATGTAAGGTGTATAGTTTTAAAATCCATGGTTTTCCAGAAAGCCATTAGCATGGATATCATAATGTTGGTACAATCAATTTGTTAATAATTAATGTCATAAATTCCTGACTATTACGAAATTATTGTTCAGAGAAAGTTCCGCAATGGAATAGTGTTAAATGTAGGAAATAGTCTCTCTATCAATTGGGTAATACAACTGGAGTGATGTCATACTATAAAGCTTGAAAATAACAGTTCTCGAGTCGTCTGATAACAGGGTGGAGCTCTACTGATAATAAATCTTTGTTCGGTACCGTTTCGAAACAAAATTGATTGAATATCGACGCATACCAAAGATTATAATCTATATTATATATTTTACTACGGTTTGGTGTGAGACTAGACTTACTGTACCAGTGGTAACGGGTTTTAGTTCCATCAACGAAAAAATTTAGAAATATCCTTTTGGAATTTCTCTCGTCTGGGTGTAACAGATCAGCGAGGGTCGCTTGGTTTAAGATGAGCAGGTGCGATATTATTATATATTGTTGTCTGGTATCATAAATAGGTATAATTATTGATGAGAAGATTTTGTTTAGTTTTTTTTTGTTCATAAAAAAATATATTTCTTCATTACATGGGTTTGAAAAAATGTTTTTAGGTATTTGATATTTTACACTGAGTATTTAAAACTGTTTCGGTTGTTACAAGACGTTAAACATTCAATATTCAGACAATGGCGTAAGTTGATCGTTGATGTAACATAATAAGCGCAACGACCTTCAACTCCCCACCTGAAAAGAAAGTAAAAGTGCGTGGTAATTTAATATGAACCTAACCCGAAATTCTTAACCTACTCTACATAAACGAAACGTGCGTAAAATTGCGCGAGAGTTCGCTCTACATATCGCCCTTAGGACCGGTTTGTGCGCAAGCGCAGGGGACGGTCAAACAGCGCCACTTACCGGCTTTGTTACGCAACGTTCAGTTACTAGGCTGTTTAGTGACAATGATTAATCCCTGTACACACTGGAGCGAGTGAATTAAGATGACTTTAAATAAATATAAATATCTCCAGACAACGCACACTCATCGTATGATCCCAATCTAATTAAAGCTTGTAACATAGGTACCGAAAAGACAATTTCCAAAATTTACCGCTGAATCGAACCTGCAACCTTCCGATACAGTGATCCGAGCGGCCTAGACCAAGGGTCGGTAACCTGCGGCTCGCGAGCCACATGCGGCTCTCTGAATGCGAAGCTGCGGCTCTTTAGTTCCATAAGCAAATATTATTTATTTTATAAAAAACAACATTTTAAAATCGTTCTGAATCGATTAACGAGGATTGGGCACCATTTCTATTTTGTTGTTTTTTTTTATCTAAAAACTAAATTTATACAAGTACTTACCTATTTATTGTTGGCAAGAAAAAAAATTGTGACTCTTTCAAAACTTTCAAATTTTGTAAATTGTAATTTTTGTCTCTTCCGACTCAAAGGGTTGCCGACCCCTGCACTAGACCAAACCATCGTCAAATACTCTCTATTTGAAGAATACATTGAAGACAAAAGTCAAATTAGCACTTTTCCATTCATTAACGGTGTTTACGTGTTATTTTCTATTGTCGCGTGTCTGCAAGAAGGAAATGTCAAATTTATAATAGCTATGCAAATAGTTGCGTGGGCGGTGACAAAAAATGTACAGTGTTATGTATTATATCATTGCGCCGTTACTCACGATTGGGTAGACAGAGTTATAACACGATCGGTGTAGGAGTCCTAAGATAACTTTGCGTAATGTATGAGAGCATTTGATGAAAAAGCAATTGTAGCCAAGGGATTGAACGCACGCTTTACAATCAAAAGTGTGCAGGTTCAAACCCCGGCTAACACCACTGGGTTTTATTTGAGAATTTATTTACATTAAAAAGCTAGATACAATTAAAGTAAAAAATAAGTGGTAAAAATAATAAATTTTATACAGAGAAATGCCTTCACATCATCGTTTTATGTGTGAATGTAATTTTTATCGGAGATTAATACTTGCTAAAATGGTAAAGGAAAACATTGTGAGGAAAGCTGCAGAAGAGGAAGTAAGTACTTCAACTTCTGTAGGTCTCCTGACTTACTTAAATAGGCAATTGTCAATTATCATCTACTACTACTACAGCCTTTTTAACGTCCCACTGCTGGGCACGGGCCTCCCCTCAATGAGAGGGGGATTATCATCAGTTACAAATTTAAGAAATTGCCTTTTTGGAATTAGCCCTGGTCTAGGTGTAACTGGAATCGCCACCAGTCCAATGTATGATACCCATAGTACACGCTTTGCTTAGTTTGGGATCATACGATGAGTATGTACTGCTTAGTGATATTTATATTTAGTTTTAAGTTGGTGACCCGGATTCATTGCTCGCGAGTGCATTCAGTAATTGAAGTTCTTCTAGAAATTTCGACAAACGCTACTCTTGTTTCAAGGTTTTATTGTGAAACAACTCATGAGTTTACAGCAAGTAGGTATCGCATTCGGCTTAAGACAATGAGGACATTACTATGTCTTCACAAGTTGACACTTAATTATGCTCTTAATTAGCGTTTCAAAGGCTTATTAGATGTGTGTACAATGGATTGTAAATATTAAAGCCTCCCAGCGTTCTTCTTAATGTCCGTTTTGTAACTTAAAATGAGACGTTTCACTAAATCATTATATTTTTACAATGGCCCCATAGATATGATATTTTTCATTTTAATATCAGACAGGCTGACCAAATATTTTTTTGTTATCATTACCGTATATACTGTCATATATCTATTTAGTATAATGGCAATAGGCTCGCCCCCTATTACATTGGGACCAAAATACATCGGCGAAGTGTGGGCGCACTACAGTGCACCTCTGTCTACCCCTTCGGGGAATACAGGCGTGATGATGTATATTTAGTATAAAACTGATAATTTGACATAAAAATAGACGATTCAACTTTGTTAACTTGTATAGTTTATTAATTTTGCATTCTCTTTTCAGGTATGTATCCAGTCACAATTTCTGCGTATAAATGGTTTGGAATATAATATGTCATATCACACAAGCATGAACATTTGTCGAAATCCACTAAGTTGACTTAACGAATTGTCGACTTATTATACAACTCAACAACTCGACAACTCTTCCATACAAGATGTTCTGTCACTACATATCCGTTACTGTACAACTGAAGACGGCTATGTCTATTGGTTTGAGCGTATTCCTCTCGACTTACTGAACCCAAGTCGTTGCGGGTTCGACTCCCGCCAGTGGCAAATTATTAAATGAAAATTTGTCAAACATATGACGTCACATAGAGCTATGTCTAATAGATAAAGCTCAATGTGCCATTTTTCAACAAGTCTGACAGTTGGCACAGATAAAACTTATGTCTGCAGCATCAACAAAATATGGTTTCGGACTTCTGATACACCCTGTAAGCAAGACCGTAGAGTCAATTGAACTATAAAACAATCAGATCTATTAACCGGGGCTGTGACTAGGAATGGTATTAGAAAGGATATCGCCAAGGCTATGCCGTGTCCGCTACAACTATGGACAGATCTACATAGTATTGAAATGGTGGTTATTTTTTACTTACGTAGCAAGCCTTAAAAAGTAGTACCAACCTCGGCTTACGGAAACCATAGATGAAAAAAAAACATGAACTAATTTTTTTAAACTCTTGAAAGCAAGTAATACTTTTTTCATTTTGAGTCTTACCACCAATGATATTAGACCAATGATATTCTAGAGAATATCATTGTATTAGACAGGCAAAAAAATTACCCAATTAGACTCCTTAATATTCTTCTTTTTTTAACGGAATGAGTGAAATGTTGATATGTTAAAGGAATAAGATAAGGAATGGCTCCACCTGCATTTAACGGGTATTTCAGCCAGTGTCAAGTAATTAATAGCAAGGGCAAATTCAATAAATACACATTATAAATAAAAATGGATGATGACAGTGATAAAGATGGCGGATCCTCCTTAATATTGATCAGACGTCTTGACGACGTATAGACGTCAAAGTCAGACGAAATTGGACGTGTAAATCTGTCAAATGTTCGGAAAAGCTTCCTTTTTTAAATAATAACTCATTGCTTAATACATTGGTTTTGATAAAGTTAATATCATACATACTTACTTTTACGTTTCCAAATATTCGTTGTAAGTAGAAACTAACAAAAAAAGCAATTATAACAATCTTAATAATATCTGGAAAGTTACGGATTATCTATGATCTTATTGTTATTAAAAAAAAACGTGCGTGAAATGAGCACATTATATGCGTGCGCGCACCGGACGAGGTGATTCGACGGAAATAAGCGAAAGCAACACAAATCACGTAACAGTTTGAAAGTCATAATTTTTTAATGTTTACTTAGGTGTTCTTAGATTGTTGGTAATTATACTTATGTCGTTACAAAATATTAAATGAATATAAATATAAATTAAATGAAGATAAAATAAATAAGAAAAAATATAAAATATGTAAATCGCATGTATCTAAAGCAGCGGTAGCCTTGTCGGTAGAACGCCCGCCTTGAACGTAATGGGTGCAAGTTCAAATCCTGGGCCAGCACCTCTGAGATAATTTTCATGTGCCAATGACATTTTCATTAATAATTACCACTTGCTGAACGGTGATGGAAAACATCCTGAGGAAACCTGCACGTTTGTAGAAAGGCGTGTGAAGTTCACCATCCCGCACTGGACCGGCGTGGTGGACTATGGCCCAAAATCTCCCTCGTATTGGGGGAGAATGTGCCCGGTATAATGGCAATAAGCTCGCCCCCTATTACATTGGGACCTTAATACATCGGCGAAGTAGCGAATATATGGGCGCACTGAAGTGCACCTCTGCCTATCCCTTCGGGGAATACAGGCGTGATGATGATGATGATGATGTACATTGTTAGACCCACGCGGAAGCGTACCCAAGACGCTGGCTGCATTCCCTCGCTGAATGGCTAGAGCCACTCGTTGAGCGAGGAAATGGCCTGCTCTTGACTCTAGCTTAATAGTAAAACAATATAATAATAGAAGATTAACCTATGAAAATTAAATAATAGAAAATAATGAATTTGGCATTTTAATTTGCAATAATTATTAGTTTTTGTCTAATTATGTTAACTAAGCAATTTAAATTATTATGAAGTACAACCCGGACAAATATAAGTGGTTTGAAATTCAACATTATATTGTTTAAATTTCAAAAGTCAGAACTATTATGCTCAGGTTATTTAATTACCTTCCGAATATCGAGTTAAGTATGTATATTGCTACCTCACTCTAATTCACTCGCCTTTTTACTCAAAATGTACTCTATGTCAATATAGATAAAGATGGAATGCCTGTGGCAAAAGCCACGCGACTGAATTCGCTCGCTTTATCGATGACATTTCATTTCCTTTTTCTATGACTTAATACATAATGATCTTGTTTTGGTATTGCCAAAATAATTAACATGCGTTTTGATGTAAAATTATACAAAATAACACTACCCATAAGTCATCATTCTTACGGCATAGGTAGAGATACTGTTATTATTATTTATTGACTATTCATAAGTGCCTGTATTGGTTTACATGAATAAAAAAAATCTAATTCTGATTCTGCATATACTGTACAATTTTAGGTACTCAATTGAGAACCTTTGTCGAATAACTTGAAGTGCTTTGGAATGTGAATAAGGCCTGAGTTACCGTTGCGTGTTCACGGAAGATATACAGACACATCCATATTAAATGAAGTGTCTGGAGCGTGACAGACAAACTGACACGCTATTGCATAAGTGTTACGGTTAAACTTGTAGTTGAAGCATATCGGTTTCTGTAAACTGAACTTAATAAAATCTCGTCTATTATTGACGGAAATGTGATTGATCAGTGCTCCTCTACCTATCCTTTTAGGAATAAAAGCGTGATGTATGCATTCTTAAGGAGGTCACGTTTCTAATACCATCTGTTCATTAACATCAATCGAGGTACACTTGTTTCACTTTCACTACTCTTGACCCTATGAGTAACCGAACCTGATCAGCAATCAAGCTAGACTGGTTTGTGTCTTTAAACATTAAAACTAGCAAACCTCAAAAAAAAAATCGAAATCGGTCGACAGACGCCGGAGATATGCGGTAACATACATAAAAAAAAAACATAAAAAAAAACATACGGGTCGAATTGAGAACCTCCTCCTTTTTGAAGTCGGTTAATAAACTTTTATGTTAACCTTTTATAGTAAGCACGATCTGTAAGAGTAACAAAAACGATTTGTTACTCTTACAGACAATAATTCGTTTTATAGGAAGCCATGTTTTTGTATAAGCTTGGCGGGTCATAATACTTATGGATAACCGGACTTCCTATTGAGATATAGAAATCAATTATTTTTCTAAATGTCACTTCTGCAGCACAATCTGTGACCCTGATCGATACCTTATTAAACAATCGTCACGCAGAATCTTGACATTAAAAATGACAGGCTCTGTAAGCTCTTGTAATTACTCTAAATCACATTTGAAATAATGACTAATTATATATTAATCAAAGTTTAATCAGCGCAGACAGTTGGAAAGGTTTTTTTTAATATTATGGCGCCTCACTATCTTGTGTACGCAAGTATCTGATAAATACACAATATAATGAACGAATGGGTAGTAGAGATACTACTATTATTATTTATTGACGATTCATAAGTGCCTGTATTGGTTTATATGAATAAAAAATATTCTGATTCTGATTCTGATTCTGATTCTATACTGACTATTCTTGATATTATATTAGTTCTAATAGGCCTAATGATTGTGTATTAATTATCAAAGCGAGGAAAGCATGCAAAAATTACGTGAGAAATCCCTCTGCGTGCAATAACCGAGTTATAAAAAGATTTAATTGTCTATGGCATCGATCAAGGTGAACTGTCAAGTGAAAGTTTTGGCGGGAATAGAATGGATGCGTTCAACCCGTTATTATTGTTTTTATCGAAATGTCAAGGTTATATCTATTTACCGATCAATGTCATTGCGCGAGCTTAATGTATTTTAAATTAACAAGGGTCATTTTTATAACGAGGTTGCGCTCTCGGCGGATTAGAATAATTTGTCTATGGATTTGTGGTTATGTGAATATTAAAATGCGGACTTTACATACTAATATAATTTGTTTTCCTTATTATTTTTATTTTAATTAACTACAAAACTACTATCAATAATGACTTTATTATCTTATTATAATTTTGACATTGATTTACCAATTAACAGCTTGTAAACGCATAAACTTTAGAATCAATTTAACCATATTAAGTATTTGTGGACTCCATCAAAATTGAACGTACATCTTTTTCCATATCCAAAGATAGTAGAAAGTATAGTATAGTCTTGAAATAATAACTCTTTGCTATATTTTTTTCTGCTTGCCGTATAATATTGCATCTATATTGAATTTAATAAAAGATAAAAAAATAAAATTACAGTGTTATAATTAACTCATTAGTTTCAGTCATATATTTTATTGTACGGATAATCAAAACAAAAATAAACTACAATATTTGACAACGTGAAACACAGTGAATTCAATAGATTTTATTTTGATTAGGTATAGACTCTGTACCAATATACATAAAGATTGAATGTCTGTAAACCACGCGACTAGATTTGCTCTCATAATTGTTTGGTATTCCGTTGAAAAATGTGCTTCTGGGATGAGTTAATAGTGTCCATTTTGTAAAAACCAGAACTGTTCGCACGCACTACGACACGTGTATTTGCGTAGGACTTTACGATGATAGAGTTAAAACTACTCGGTAACCTTCCACATGTCGATACCGCGTACACTCTTGCGCAGCTGAATATGTCGTAACCTGTTAATTTCTGTTCGATTGAACTCTCCGAATGTCGGTTATTGCAACCCGCCGATTTTCCCATAATCATTAGTTGCACTTAAGATTGCATAGTTTTTAATTGTTAACGTTTTAAGGTTGGTTAAAGTTTTAAGAGCTCGAACGGAATAAAGTTAAAGTAGAGATTAATCTGGCAGCTCTACCATGAGTTACATTGATGTTCAACGCTCGCAAGTCGCTAGCGTATTCGAAAAATGTTTAATAAATTTTAGAGTGCTCTTCACAGCCTTCTCTGAATTATCTAATAAAATATTTTACACAAACCCTAGTGCAACGAATTGTAATACTAAAGAGAGCGCATTTCCTAACATTTGACAGTTTCACTCGTCCAATTTTGAGTGTGACTTTGACGTACACGCATTGTCAAGACGTATAAGACAATGTCAATGTCGAACTCATCCACCATCTTTATCACTGTCATCATCCATTTTTATTTAAAATGTGTATTTATTGAATTTGGCCTTGCTATTAATTACTTGACACTGGCTGAAATACCCGCTAAATGCATGTGGAGCCATTCCTCATCTTTTCTATTAAATATCATCATTGCATTCATTTCGTAAATAAAGAAGAAGACATCAATGTCAGTAATAGAATATTTGGACGTCTTTTGGATTAATTTATGGACTTATAATATCTGATATCGTTGCCTTAGTGATTAATTATTTAAAACAAACTTAAAAACAGTTAAAAGCAGTGGTAGCCGAGTGGTCGAAAGCACGCCTTGCAAATCAAAGTGAGCGGGTTCAAACCCCGGCTCGCACCTCTGGGATTTATGTGCGAATCTCATTTTCATCTGAGATTATCACTTGCTATGAAACGGTGAAGGAAAACATCGTGAGGAAACCTGCATGTCTGAGGGAACTTGTCTAGTTCTTGATAGATGTGTGAAGTCTGCCAACCCGCACTGGGCCAGCGTGGTGGACTATGGCCTGAATCCCCCTCGCATTGAGGAGAGGCCCGTGCCCAGCAGTGGGACGTTAAAAGGGCTGTAGTAGTAGTAGTAGTAGTAGTAGTAAACTTAAAAATCGTGGTAGAGCTTTATATAATCTGTGTTGGAAAAGAGGTTCATTGTCTTGTTAAAGAAATGCAGAAAGCTTATTGATTGCTACTTAAAAACAATAAAACGGCAAGAGGCTAAACTTGAATACTAAAAGGCTTATCCTATAGTAATAAGATATATCTCACTTTCACGGTGATTGGGTGGATGTCCGACGCAAGCGCATGTACAGTCCGGTACAGTTAATTAGTAAACAACAATTTGGTTTCACTTTTTTTAAATTGCACGTTAAGTTAATATTATAATTAATCGCAATGTTTCGACGTTTCGGATATATGATCAATGATATTTCTAGAAAGTTGTGCTCCATTTGTAGTGGGATTTTATATCATTTTTATGATGATTAATGCCATTGTAATCGGTTTGCAGATGAGTTATATTTTCTATAAATTTAGGCGTTTTATTATACCGTAAATTTTTACTTTTCCATGTATCCATAAACTTTTTGCGATTTACAATTAATTAAGTATGTAAGTATCTACTATTGAGTTGTTGACTGTACTTTCGTATTGCGCATGCGCGTCGCGGCGGTAGAAAGCAGATCGGTTTCACTGCCAGATGGACGGCGCCGATCTTTGCATCAGGATTTATAGAGTCATTAAACAAGAGGAAACACCAGTGTACCTATCTGGATACGGTTCCGGATATATATTAATTCGGATTATCTACTAGTTTCGGTTACAGATATTAGATTTTTAAAGAACTATAAGTGTAAAATACAAATAGCAAGATAAAGGATTTGAATTGATTTCTAGATTGTCATTTGGTTTTACAATCGGTCATTTAAGTAATTACTTTAGGTACTTTAAGTGCTATTCTATACAAAAACAACAAATTAATCTCTTGACATGTATCATACGCCCCTATTCTAAATTATTCAAAACTATTATATCAGTTACGGTTTTTATTTTATTTTGGACTAGCTGTGCCCGCGACTTCGCCCGCGTGGACTTTAGGGAGATTACCCGGAAATATGGGTATTATGTTTTTCCCGCGGAACCCTAATGCTTTTTCTAAAATTAAAGTAGCCTAAGTTACGCCTTGGAACGTAAGCTATCTGTCAGTGAAAGTCCCATTGAAATCGGTTCAGCCGTTTAGAAGTTTACCTCAAACAAACAGACAGACAGACAGACAGACAAAGAATTTTAAAATTGCGTTTTCGTTATAGGTATCGTATACAGGGTCTGTCGTAAATAATGGATAACCCGTAAACTGGAGTTGGTCCGAATGTGAAACTGTAAGAAAATCGTATTTTTTTGCCAGGGTTTCTAACCATATGAAAATGGCGTAGCCTTTTATAGTATTTTATAAATTTCGCTACTTTTTTCATTAATTCCGTTGCCATTTCATCAAATTTAGGTATTTCTATGTGTTTTTTTTAGTATTATAATCCTGAAGACGTGTATTATCTAATTTTAGTACAAGTTTAGGTGTTTTTAACGTTAAACATATTCAAAATAATCGTTTTATGCCCTTTTTTTAAACTATTTTTTTCTTAATGTCAACTTTGATCATTTACTGTGAAAAAAAAAAGTACGGCGCTATAGCTGCCCATTATCTTAATAAATTGTCTAGTATGTGTAGATTCTAAAAAGGTATTACAATGTGTACTTTACAAGCCATATCAAGTTACAGGAGTGAAATCAATATCAAGGTCAGAATTTTAAATTTTTAAGTATTGTTATAAATGGTTATAAAACTTCGTCATAATGATTTAATTCTACCAAGATTCTTAACACAAACAATATCGGGCCACTAATAAGGATATTCAGAAGAAAACCAGGTTAATTTAAGTAAAAAAAAATTATTATTTTATCAATAACTTAAACTAAATGCTCGAAGTGCCCTCCGCCGGCAGCAATACATGCTCTACATCGCCTAATAAAAGATCTTTTAATCTGTCGCGCATAACCAGCTTCTTCGATTTTACTTGCTGCTACTTGAATGCGCGCACGCAACTCTTCCACAGAATTTATTGCTTCGCTGTACACTTTTTCCTTAATACAGCCCCAGTAAAAAAAGTCCAACGGGTTAAGGTCTGGCGAACGTGGAGGCCATAAAATTGGACCCAATCGCCCTATCCATCTATCTGGATACGTGTTATTTAAGTGTTCCCTTACACGAACAGCGTAATGTGCTGGACACCCATCATTTTGACACACAATAAACAGCACTGCATCACCCACACCCATCACCCAATAAACAGATTGACATGACAATAAATTCTGTGGAAGAGTTGCGTGCGCGCATTCAAGTAGCAGCAAGTAAAATTGAAGAAGCTGGTTATGCGCGACAGATTAAAAGATCTTTTATTAGGCGATGTAGAGCATGTATTGCTGCCGGTGGAGGGCACTTCGAGCATTTAGTTTAAGTTATTGATAAAATAATTATTTTTTTTACTTAAATTAACCTGGTTTTCTTCTGAATATCCTTATTAGTGGCCCGATATTGTTTGTGTTAAGAATCTTGGTAGAATTAAATAATTATGACGAAGTTTTATAACCATTTATAACAATACTTAAAAATTTAAAATTCTGACCTTGATATTGATTTTACTCCTGTAACTTGATATGGCTTGTGAAGTACACATTGTAATACCTTTTTAGAATCTACACATACTAGACAATTTATTAAGATAATGGGCAGCTATAGCGCCGTACTTTTTTTTTTCACAGTAAATGATCAAAGTTGACATTAAGAAAAAAATAGTTTAAAAAAAGGGCATAAAACTATTATTTTGAATATGTTTAACGTTAAAAACACCTAAACTTGTACTAAAATTAGATAATACACGTCTTCAGGATTATAATACTAAAAAAAACACATAGAAATACCTAAATTTGATGAAATGGCAACGGAATTAATGAAAAAAGTAGCGAAATTCATAAAAAAGTATAAAAGGCTACGCCATTTTCATATGGTTAGAAACCCTGGCAAAAAAATACGATTTTCTTACAGTTTCACATCCGGACCAACTCCAGTTTACGGGTTATCCATTATTTACGACAGACCCTGTATACTTTCATACGCATTTGGTAAAAAAGTGTTATTTTGATATTACAAACAGACACTCCAATTTTATTTATTTGTATAGATAACCGATAGTTTCGATTACGGTAACGGCTCCATTACAGCCCTGATAGTATGAAATAAAACTATTTTACGGATACTATCGCGTTTATTTACTATTTTATTTTAATGTATAGTTATAGTTTTATTCAAATGTACAGTATTCGCGTAAATATAAGAAATATCGCTGATAGTTACTAAATAAAATCCTTTCCTTTCTTTATTTTCGCGGTAATTGTCTGGGTAGACATAGTGTAAGCACATGGCAACAAAATGTTTCTCAATAGACTGCACAAATCGACATTTGATTGTGGTTGTTTAAATGTCGTTTGGTGCACTTTCTTGTCGGACTCTCGGGTATTAAGCCATAGGGCATGTCTTTTGGTATTATATCTGTTTGCGTAGAGCATCTCCATTGGTATGGAGACATACCATAAGACATAACGCTATGGAAATAACTAAGAAATAAACTATTTTAGATTTCTACATCAGTTATGTCTATTTTTTTGTTTTAAAACTGAGTCTACAGTCGTCAAGACTTAACAGGCCTGTTTTGACGCCTTTGACGTCATTCGTTCCATTAAGTTTGAATTAATACTTAATGTGAGATTATCAACATAATCATTCATCCGCCATCTTAATAACCCATTTTTAGGGTTCCGTCCCCAAAGGGTAAAACGAGAACCCTAATACTGAGACTTCGCTGTCCGTCCGTCCGTCCATCTGTCACCAGGCTGTATCTCATGATAGTGATAGTCTCCCGTGATAGTTAGAGAGTTGAAATTTTCACAGATGATGTATTTCTTTTGCCGCTATAACAACAAATACTAAAAACGGAATAAAATAATTATTTAAGCGGTCTCCCATACAACAAACGTGATTTTTTTGCCGTTTTTATAGATAATGGTACGGAACCCTTCGTGCGCGAGTCACACTCGCACTTGTTATTTATAATGTGTATTTATTGAGTTTGCTCTTACCATTAATTACTTGACACTGCCTGTAATACCCGTTGACCGCAGGTGGAGGCATTCCTCATCTTATTCCATCATATCATTTATTTCGTACAAAAAGAAGAAGACATAAAGCTAACGAAATAAAAAAAAGGAACTATTTTCTCTACATCATTAAGTAAATTTGTTTAGAATCCAAACTGAGTCTATTCTATTTTTTATTTATTCGATCCTAGTGTACAAAGTCAAAATATATCATATAGATATTATGGGTCAAAATATATCGACTTCAGCAGAATTTATTTTGCATCAAATATTACCAGTTATATATGCTATCATTTTCACGGACGTAAAAAGGTATGACAAAACGCAATAATGATTAAGGTATGACAAAAGAGTTGCTAACGACAATTCCACCCCAATAATTATCCAACCAAGGTTGAAATTTAAATAAGACCGAGGTTATTACCGAGAATAATACAACAAACAAACATTTTCATTCTCAGTTAGGTGTAAATGATTACTTTGGCATAATTCAATTATTTTCGCAGCTGAATTCTATAATTGAAAATCTAGATTTCGATTTAGTGTTATCTGCTCCAAATATATATTTGTTACAATGGGGTCCCCACTTGCTGAATGGCAAAGATAACCATCGTGAGGAAACCTGCACGTCTATAGAAAGGCGAGAAGTGCACTTGACCAAAACGTACTAGGCCAACGTGGACGACTAATATAGCCCGAATCTTCATCATATTGAGGGGAATGTGCACGGCAATATATTCTCCCTCTATTACATTAAAACCGAAATACATCGACGAAGAGTGGGAGCACTACATTGTACCTCTGAGTACCCTTTTAGTGAATACAGGCGTGCTGATGTATAAAGTTTAAATGCAAACTAAAGTAATACGTACTACTTAGATATATTATTCATCTCCTCAAGCCAGACAGATGTTTTCAAAGAGTTGCGTTATTCATTCGGTAAATGAGCCATGAACTATTTGCATTTCAGTATTACATCATTATTACCTTTTTTTGGATGTTACAGATTGTTATACTGAGCTATTGTTAAGCTTCCTTGATGTTAAACCGTGCAGGTCATTCAATCTATTTCAACAAAGAATTCAAATTGATTTTAAAGTATTAAATAACGTACAAAAAATAAAAAACATTTTTAGGGTTCCGTACCCAAAGGGTAAAACGGGAACCCTATTACTAAGACTTCGCTGTCCGTCCGTCCGTCCGTCCGTCCATCTGTCACCAGGCTGTATCTCATGAACCGTGATAGTTAGACAGTTGAAATTTTCACAGATTATGTATTTCCGTTGCCGCTATAACAACAAATAATAAAACACAGAATAATATAAATATTTAAGGGGGCTCCCATACAACACACGTGATTTTTTTGCTCGTTTTTATAGATAATTGTACGGAACCCTTCGTGCGCGAGTCTGACTCGCACTTGGCCGGTTTTTATTTATTACTACTGAGCCCGCGGCTTCGCCCGCATTGAAATTAGGATAATATTTACATACATATATACATCATCACGCCTGTATTCCCCGAAGGGGTAGGCAGAGGTGAACTGCAGCGCGCTAACACATCGCCGATGTATTTTAGTCTCAATGTAATAGGGGGCGAGCCTATTGCCATTATACCGGACGCCTTTACCCTCAATACGAAGGAGATTTTTGGGTCATAGTCCACCACGTACGGGTTGGTGAATTTCACACGTCTTTCTATAGACGTGCAGGTTTCTTCACGATGTTTTCCTTTCCCGTTCAGCAAGTGGTAATCGTTATTGAAAATGACATTCGCACATAAAAAATATCTCAGAGGCACTGGTCCGGGATTTAAACTTGCACCCCTTACGTTCAAGGCGGCCGTTCTACCGACGAGGCTACCACTGCTCTGAATAGATCGATAATTATAGATTATCTTTAAAAAAGGGCAATTGTCACATAACAAGGCATTGTCCATGAAGTGTCGCGTCGCTTGCGCAACTTAGTTAAGGACGATCCTTTCTAAGTGACTGCGTGTTGAAGTACGCATCGAAACGTATCGATTTCGCGCCCTTAATCGATAATGATGGGAACGAGATAAAACGCTGTGTTTATGGACGACACACGATTTTTTTAAATATTTATGGTAAAAATACTATAAGGCCCTTTGTCTATGATGGCTGACATTCCCATAAGGCTTGTGGGAATGACAGCCATCATAGACAAAAGGTCATGCAAAAATCACGTGACTTACGTTATTTTTTATCTATTTCTGTCTACTGTTAAATTAAAAATAGAAGCAATTTTTAACAGACTTCAAAAAGGAGGAGTTTCTCAATTTGATTGGTTTTTTTATGTATGTAGGTACACTGATTACGCTGAGATTTATGATCCGATTTACGTGATTCTTCTTTACTTTGACGCGGAATAGTTGCCATTTGGCCGCATAAAAAAATGTCATTTTAATTCGTAACATTCCATTCCTTGCGCAAGTGCAATGATATTCTAAAGTATAGATAGTTAGGTGTGTCAAAAAGACGTCCCAAAAAATGGACCAAAATTGGTCTTATTCATGTCTCGGTTGTCCAGTCTTGACACTCTGACTGATCGATAGTCAGACATACGTAGATGTCAAAGTCAAACACTCAAAGTTATCTATGTTAAGACTTTTAAGACTAGACGACCGAGGCATCAATATGACCAAATTCTGTCAATGTTTTTTGGACATCCTTCTGACAAATTTACGTATCTTCTTCTTTGTCGGTATCACTCTTGACAGAGTGGTCGTGGTCATTACGCCGCCCCTCTTCTCTCATGGCCGCCTACCTCGTGCATTCGTGTAGTGATGATGAAACATTTATTGCCGCTTTTATCTGGTCAGTCCACCTCATAGGCGATCTTCCTCGTGGCCTGGTACCCTCAACCTTCCCTGGATCACAAGTCGCTCAATAGCCACCTCCCCTCGGCGTACGTATCTACAGTTTTTCATATCAATAGCTCCCTCTTTGATATAATTACTCGGTGCACTAGTGTTGCAACTTAATTAATATGTATGTCACTCATTAATAATTTTATGTGCACTGTATTACAAATTCCATTCATAAAAGTACTGAGTCCTTTATGATATTTTTATAGTGTTCATAACATGGCGCGTAACACTTTCGACTGTTGTGTAACGTTGTTTCTTAACTACAAGAAAATTGGTCTTAAATTCCAACACAACTGAAGCCATAATTAGGTAGTAGACGAAATAGATTCTCGCTAAAAAGTCACAACAGGTATACAAAGCAGTTTTTCATTTAAATCAACATGAAGACCATACCACCCGTATTCATTGAGACCTATTTAATAACTTAAACACGTAACACACTTTCGCTAAGTTGGGTAACTTACTTTGTAAGCGACATTCAAATGCGCTTTGCTTTCCTAAGCGTAGCATTGGGGTTCAATTGATAACTTAAGAGTATTACTTATTGTGCACCATAAGATATCAAGACTTGGGTTTTACGGGGTTTCTATATGGTTGAATCAATCCGAAACGCATAAAACAAAAGAATTAAGAAAAATAACAAGGGATTTGGAACTACTCACATGAAAACAAAACGTGCTTCGCCCGACATACACTAACACTGCATTAAGTTTTTACTTGGATCCTCGACTTTAGATAGGATTAACTGTCGTAGAACCTACACTAATATAAGTAGAGTATAACTAAAACAAAGAATACGAAAAGAAACGAGAAAAATATCAACTACCCACTATTGCGAAGCGGAAGGCAAAAATCTGATCGGGTGTGGGAGATGGACACAGAAATAAACTATTATAATATTAAAATGCGTTTAGCAATGATATACAAACGATGTTGTGAAAGGGAAAGGGATAAAAAAGGTTAAGGTTTTAACAAACAGATGATTCAGATTTTTTTTTCAATAACCATACGAATCGAATCACTTCTTCTTAACGAAATGTCATCAGTGACGGGGCGGATTTAATCGCGTGTCTTTTGCCAAAGACATTCAAGCTTTACCTGCATTTTACTTTGCAATTTAACTCAAGTGAATTCATTTATGTCAGTATGTTCTAGAAATTAATACTAAATATGCTACGTATAAGTAATTCTAAGAAACTTGTCGACCTTAACGGGATTATAACGAATTAAAGTCATAACTTATGTGTAACGTAACATTTAGAATTTATTGATGAAATGCTAATTAAACCAATTTTTATCGTTTAATAAGTTAAACTTTAACATTAAAGTGTCAATTGAACATGCTATTAAAGTTGCGACATTTCATGTAAATATATAAATAAATAAATGAAATCGCCAAACAACACATACACAACGCATACACATCGTACGATCCCAAACTGAGCAATGCTTGTATGGGTAATGGAATGGAAGTTATCTAATTTACTACTACTACTACTACAGCCCTATTTAACGTCCCACTGCTGGGCACGGGCCTCACCTCAATGCGAGGAGCATTCAGGCCACAGTCCACCACACTGGCCCGGTGCGGGTTGGCAGACTTCACACATCTATCGAGAACTAGTCAATCTCCCTCAGACGTGCAGGTTTCCTTACGATGTTTTCCTTCACCGTTTCTTAGCAAGTGATTCGCACATGAAACCCAGAGTTGCGAGCCGGGGTTTGAACACGCACCTTTATTGCAAAGCGTGCGTTCAACCACTCGGCTACCACTACTTCAAAGTTACACCCAGGGAAAATTCTGAAAAGGCCTTTCTGTGCTGTAGCAATCGAATCCGAACTTGGTGCAGTGAATCAAGCAGCCTACTCTTGAACCAGACTAAGCCGACGTCGTGATGTTATTGAATGTGAAAAGTTCTTTATCCAGAATGCTATTATCATGAGACCTTTTCCAAATTGAATACAATTGATCGTCGTAAGATCCCAAACTAAGCAATGCGTACTATGGGTACCGTACGATAGACTGCGGGCGACCTCAGTTATACCCAGACCAAATTCCGAAAATGGCATTTCCACCTGATGCTGTGGTCTAAGCGGCTAACTTTCAGACCACTAGACCGAGCCGTCAATAAGTCTGGAGTCTAGACTATGAGTACTTGGTCTTTCTCGTAGGTAGACGTTTTAAGTGTGCATCAGAAGTGTTTGCGGCAAGGATAACTGCTCTGTAAACTGGTTGGTAACCTACAGTTGGCGTGGGAATTAATTATTTTGCGACTCGTCTGTCGGGTCCAAGGTTCAGTTGGGTTCAAGTAAATAGCGATTTTCTTCTGACCTTTGCGTTGTTTCATTTTTATATCGATAACTATCTATGTAAGCAATAAAATTACTATTGTTTAAATAACTATATATTATTGAATTAAAGAGTAACATAGCCGAAGGTATTTATATTTTAGTATTGTTAACGGTTATCCATATTCTGTCTTCATAAAATGATTTCATATATTTTACACAATGAAGGGTTGTAAGGTAAGCCACCTATTTCGAATGACATTGTTTATTAATTAAATTGGTATTTGAAAAACTAAGCACTAGGTGAGTATATTAAAAGTAATTATGTCTGTCTAGAGAATATAACGTTGTTGTAGGAAATTTAACTATAAAATGATTCTCTAAACCCTTTCAATTTTTGATTGTCTGAAACTTCATTATCTAGTTCTTATATAACAATATTCAATGTCGAATCTGAAGGTAAAAATAATCAGAAAGTTTTCTTTTAAATGATGCAAGGTAGTTATTGCGTGGGATCCTCCATTTTAATTATACAAAACCTTTTAAATCACTTCAATTAATCAACCACAATTGCTCAAACATACCCACAAAACATTATTCCCACGGCGCACCGACGACGTACGCCCATAAAAAGTAAAGTCTGCAGCGCCACAAACTTTATTGTTTACGTGGACAAACCTGGAATTTAAGTTGTAGCTAATAAAGGAAATGTAATTTTGATTGCTAACATAAAAAATCTATTAACATGTTTTTATTTTATTTACGTAATTAATGAAATTATAAAACTTATTGTAATAACATGAGATATCGCTTCATCTACGACGGGTATTTCGCCAATGACAAATAAATAATAGCATGAACTAATTCAATTCTCTCGCATTACTCTCGATACTCACCTAAGTAGGTATTATAATATATTGCCAATGTAATTGTTTGGAGATATAGTGTTTAAAAAACTGGCAACAACTCGAAAGTAACAGGAAGCTATACTGCTAAGGAAGTTGTCGAAGTCTGAAAAGTTTGTTGGCGGGTGTCATCGGTTACGTTAACCGTCCCAATTGTCCCCTTAATACGCGCGCTTCGTTGCGTACGCGCAGTGAAAGCAAGTGAAACATATTGCATGACGTCATTTGATATTATTTGAGAACTGTCACAATAAGAAAGTGTCATATTGCTGGTTCGTTGGGACATATCGTGTGAACTACAGATTAAAGAGCTATTGAAATTAAGAAGGCGACACACAAATGCCTTGCCAATTTCGCACCTCATTAAGATACCTTATATCTTCTTAGAATTTGAAACTACACATGCTTGTCGACGGCTTGTCGTTTATCTTGGCTAATCGCGCCGGGTTGCAGGTTCAATGCTTATCAGCTAGCAGTAAATCCGGAAACGGCTTTTTCGGGAATTGCACTGGTCTGGATGTAACCAGGATCGTCCCCAGACTATATAAACTATGTTACCGATAGTACAAGTTTCTCATAGTTTGGGACCAAAGGATGAGTATGTGTTGTCTGGCGATATTATTTATTTAATACATACTCATCGTTATTCCTAAACTAAGTAAAGCTTGTACTATGTGTACCATACAATAAACTGGGGCTGATCCCAGCTACACCCCGACCAGAGCAAATTTCAAAAAGGCAACTTCCGAATTTTGCCTCTGTCCAGAATCGAACTTAAAACTACCTGGTGCAACACTAGACCTAATCGTCGTGAAATCCTTACTTCCTTACTTCCTTATCCTTATCCTTACTATATTATAAATGCGAAAGTAACTCTGTCTGTGTGTTACGCAATCACGCCTAAACTACTGAACCGATTTAAATGAAATTTGCTACAAAGATAGTCTAGAGCCTGAGAAAGGACATAGGCTACTTTTTAACCGACTTCCAAAAAGGAAGAGGTTTTTCAATTCGACTTAGGCTATATAATATCACGAAACCGCGGGCCCAGCTCTTTTTTAAAATAGCCTATTGAATGTCCCACTGCTGGGCAAAAGATTCCCCTTCCCGTCTCCACATGTCCCTGTCCTGGGCTTGTTGTAGCCACGTTTCTCCCGCAAAAGTGACCAAATCGTCGCACCATCTTCTCCTTGGTTTGCCACGATGCCGGCAACCGCCTTCGGGCGTCCAGGTGTTAACACGATTTGTCCACCTTTGCGGTTCCATTCGTGTTACGGGCCCAGTCAGTTCACAATAATTATAAAGTCAAAGTCAAAGTCAAATCATTTATTTTGTATAGGCCTATGGGGGCACTTACAAATTGTCAAGTTTACATTTTTTTCTTATAAACTACTATACTACCACCGGATCGAAACGCGACCTCAACTGAGAAGATCCGGCAAGAAACTCAGTGGGCTGATAATTTTTTTAAATCGCCAAAACTTATTACAAATACACAGGTACATATAGCTCCAGTGTGTTGCCTTTAGAGCTGCGTTTAATGATAAAGATAGATTATTAATACGTTAGTAAGGCAACACACGCTACACTTTGACATGACGGGCAATATTTCGATTTTTGTTTTGAACCTGAGCTGTACAATCCCAAGCTGATTTATCATCTAAATAATCCGAGATTTTGTAATATCCCTTTTGATACAATTTGGATTTGATTGCAATTTTAAATGTGTTAATGGGCAAATCTCTGATTTCTTTTGGAAGTTTATTGAAAAAGCGTATACTTTGCCCCATGAAAGAGTTATTTATTCTGTGGAGACGAGTAACGTGTACGGATAGCATATGCTTATTCCGTGTATTTAAGGAGTGAACAAGTCGTAACTCATACATATTAATAACGATGTCTAACAATAATCTATATATGGAGGTGTATCGTTGTTGCGCAACGGGCCCTATTGGTTGCGTTGCGTGGTCTGCGCGCTCGCAACTAGGCCGGTATGCGGCCGAGTTTTGTAATTAGCCGGTATTATTTCTATTGTATAACATAATTGTAGTATTGAATTACATTTTCAACGGCTGTGACTGTGTAAGTACGTGTTTATTAGAGGCTTCCCCGCTTCGGTGACTCGGATTAAGGGGTATTTAGCTCGCATTGTCGATCTAATTACGTCATAGCAAGCAATTCTCTATCGCCCAACATACCTCATTAGTAGAAGAATTTATTATAGTTAGACGCCGGTTTGGTCTAATGGTCTGAGGGTAAGTATCGAGCAAATGACCTCACATTCAACTTTTTCCACTCGTCATAGATGGTCATGCTGAGCCTGCAGGAATACATTCAAGTCTATTCTCCAGTATCTTGTGACTAAACTATTCTGTAGTCTATCTAAACCATAGACACAGAACAAACCAATCGACTTTGCTATTATTATTTTCTTCCTCGCACCACCAAATTGTGGAATGAACTTCCTGCAGCGGTGTTCCCGGAACGATGCGACAAAGGTATCTTTAAGAAACGAGCATACTCATTCCTTAAAGGCCGGCAACGCTCTTGCGATGCCCCTGGTGTTGCAGGTGTCCATGGGCGGCGTTGATCACTTACCATCAGGTGAAACGTCTGCTCGTTTGCCTCCCTATCTCATAAAATAATGAGGATTTTGTATTAATTTATTACTAAGTATAGATTAATCAATCCCTAACCACATATGAGCTCATAAAAGAATCACACTTTTATCGACATGTCATCGATAACGCGAACAAGTTTTGATGCGTGGCTTTAAACACAAAAATTTAATCTTTGGGTATGTATTTACAGAGCACATTTTCAAATAAAGTCAAGTCAATTCACTTTTCTTTGTGATTATGCCACGTTATGACGTCATCAGGTGAACAGCCTGCTGACCTTCGACCTTGGTTGATGATGGGTAACGGTCATTACCGCTTGGTCTGTAGTTACATAAGAAGGGCTAGTTAGTATACATTATAATATTCTAAATGCAAGATGATGCACGAAACGCAATATCACTCTCCACTTACTGAGGCGTGTAAATTTACTTCACTTTTTTATGTGTAAATAATACAGGGATGGTTTCCAAATATGTATATATGTCAATATCGTCCAAGAGTGTCGCTTAAGCTAGAGTCCGACCGAAACCGAATTTCGGCAACGGTCTCAGTTTCGGCCGAAACCGAAACTTTCTTACAATGATCATGTTTTCGGGGAAAAGTAAAAAAAACGTTATTATAATCAGTCAGTTATAACTTTTTTCTTTAAATCACATAGCTTTAAATAATAACTGAAATTCTTTCACAATATCACAATAGTTTTAGGTAGGAATTTAATATTTATTAAATATTAAAACAGCCTTTCACTCCTCGATATGTACATAGGCTGCGTCGTTATGCCATGTTCGGGATTAGGGTAACAAAAAGTTAACAATATCTTGTTCGCAAATTACAATGAACATCAAACGTGTTGCAAGGTGTCATCATTGTGCAACGGCCATTGCAGCGGCCATTATCCTTGTCCAAGAGAGTAATTAAACAAATTTATTGTATCTAGACACGCTCCGTAACTCCCAAATTACTCATAACTAGTCTAAATGATCATGCGAATGCTAAAGATAATCATTTATAGCCGTTGGGTTATCCTAATATTTTATTTCTAAATCAATTAATCATCATCATTTGTCTTATCTTTTTCGTTATTTGGGGTCGGTGCAGTATGTCCTTTTCTTCCATTCATCTCGCTTTTCCGTCATACTGACATCCACTCCGATCTCATTTATATCACTATTTTTACACTCCATCCATCTTGTCTTTTGACTTACTCTCGCTCTGTATCCATCCACATTCATACTCATCACGCTTTTAGGCACATGATCCTCATCTCTTCTCATAACATACCCAAACCATCCTTATCTCTTTTTAGCCTATTTTTTATAAATTAACAGGATAAACTATTTTATTATTAAAAAAAAACAGGATAAAAAAGGTTACAGGGGATAACGGTGCGTATGTTTATTGGTAGATGTCTGATAAATCATTTTTTATCTTTTCAGGTGATATGTTTCGTGCTGAGTATAGGTGCGGCGGCGGGCGCGCGCTCCCGGCCGAGACTACAGCAGCAACCTATTGAAGATGCGTACGACTACGAGCCACAGGGGCACGAGCGCGCCGCTGGTAATCAGGTAATATCACTACTACTAATACTACGGCCCTTTTAACGTCCCACTGCTGGGCACGGGCCTCCCCTCAATGCGAGGGAGATTCGGGCCATAGTCCACCACCCTGGCTCAGTGCGGGTTGGCAGACTTCACACATCTATCGAAAACTAGTCAAGTTCCCTCAGACGTGCAGGTTTCCTCACGATGCTTTCCTTTACCGTTTACCGCAAGTGATAATCTCAGGTGAAAATGAGATTTGCACATAAATCCCAGAGGTGCGAGCCGGGGTTTGAACTTGCACACTTCGATTGCAAGGCGTGCGTTCGACCACAAGGCTACCACTTATGCATAAATAACAACATTAAGAAAGATAAACTAAACAGCAGCAAGGAAACACGTGTCTTGTAGATTGGTAACCAAGAAGTTTCGCTTGTTGAGTCGATGAAGAAAATCACCACATCCGGGTGAAAACGATACCTATACTGGTTTAGAAACCAAAAAAAAGATAATAATATACAATCGACCTTGGTAAATTATTTGTAGGTTGTAAGTAATTACAATGTGCCTTTTAACTGATTAGGTGTGTGTAAACCCAGCTGTTAGGCTTACGGCATTCTTGGGTAGCTCAATTCTATTACTAACCCTAAAATTTTTGTTAATTTTACTGCAAAATTAAAAAGGAAGAAAATATAGTAAGTAAGTAGGTATTAATGGATACTCAAAGACCATTTACTTATTATACAGAATGTACATTACCAATAAGGATAATTATGGAGTAAGTAGACGAGAGACGTGCTCTTAATCGATGTTGCGCTAAAATCACATTGAAAATTACATTGCCGAGCTAATCAAGATAATCAATTTACACATTGCATGCTACAAAGTTCTCCAGATAAGCTCCTTTACCACTTCTCTTGCAGTAATGTTTTAATATTACTTTAGGCATCCTGACGCACCCGCTTAAATGTTTGTTAAAGCTAATACAAACTCTGTACCTATATTCATAAAGATTAAATTTCCGAGGTAAAAGCCACGTGACCACGAGATTTTTGGCGCGCGCGTCTTGACGCCTTAGTGTACCGGGGGCTTATTTTTAACAATTATCTTAGTACATACTATTACAGCCTTAGGTACGTGTCACTACAGCCCTTTTTAACGTTCCACTGCGGGGCACGGGCCTCCCCTCAATGCGAGGGGGATTCAGGCCATAGTCCACCACGCTGGCCCGGTGCGAGTTGGCAGACTTCACACATCTATCGAGAATTAGTCAAGTTTCCTCAGACGTGCAGGTTTCCTCACGATGTTTTCCTACACCGTTTCATAGCAAGTGATTATCTTGGATGAAAATTAGATTCGCACATAACACTACACACTTTGATTGCAAGTGCGTTCGACCACTCGGCTACCACTGCTATTAATTACTTAGTACATACTTAGTACATAATCTCTCAAAAATTGACAGTACATATTAAAACAAATACTATAAGAGGTGGTGGTAAGGCCCAAGTTCCTAAGAGGTGAATCTTCTAATTTAAATAAACCCTTTACAAATCCTTTGCAGGTGGTGCTGGTAGCAGCTGACTCCTACGACAACCTTTATAGGGCTGATGACAGACTGGATGATGAGTACGAGCAACGGCCGATACCGCGAGGACCTGCCAGGCCCAAGTCTCAGCAGCAACACCTGCAACAGCAACAACAGCAAGCCCAGGAGGGGCCCAAGCAGCCTCCTGTGCAGACCATCAGAAATTACAACAAGGTAAACAGGTTTTCTACCAAAATTTAGTGTTAGGGTGTAAGGGGCTGATATTTAAAATTCGTAAATTTTGTCTGACTACCATTAGTTCAGACATGCGCATACAAGATACTAAATTCTTATTATCTTATAAAGAAAATAAGTTGACTATACATTCAAAGAACAGCATCACAATGCCAAAGTTTTTTTTATTCCTTGTCTATATACGTCATAGAGTAAGACAAAATATAAGACAAGTCAGCAAATTTTAAAGGGCTTTTGGTGTCGAAGACTGTAATGGATACGTCGATTCAGTTCTATTAATTTTTTTCCAGGTAAATGACGACGGCAGCTTCACCTTCGGTTACGAAGCCGCCGACGGCTCTTTCAAGGAGGAGACCAGAGGCACAGACTGCGTGGTCCGCGGCAAGTACGGCTACGTCGACCCCGACGGTAACAAGCGAGAGTTCACCTACGTCTCTGGCAACCCCTGCGACCCCAATAAGCAGAACGAAGACGATGACCCAGAACCAGCCGGCGCTGACTCCGCAGAACGCGATGACCCCGAGCCCAATTACCCTAGACGACCGGCTCCCAGGCCGACGACCCCTCGACCAGCTACGACATACTTCCAAAACGATTTCCGCGATGCTGATGAGGATGAAGTTGAGGAGGAACCTCTGCAGCACATCAGACAGAGAGTAGTACAACGCCCGGCTGTCAGAAGACCACCTCAGTACCAACCCCAGCCCATCGCTATCACTCCCCGTCCCCTGCAAGTCACTTCACCCAGAACGCTGCCTCCTGCGACGACCTTCAGGCCTCAACACGTCCAAGTGACTGCGAAACCTCAACCTCAGATTCAGTACAGCCCTGAGCCTGACTACTCGCCGTCCCCTGCGCCAGCTCGCCACACTACTCCGAGGCCAGGCCAGATCGATTTCGCTGCGGAATTTGCGAAATTCCACCAAGATAACCGGTCCCCGTCCACAAGTTCTCAAGTCAACCCTACTAAGGCTACAGCTTCTGCCGCACCTAGTGGCAATCCTCTGTACTCCACTGAACTTGTCTACGATCCATCAAGTGGAGCATACAATACCCAGCTGTTCCAATCACTACCTCAGACAAAGGGTGAACTCAATCTAAACCAGAGACTGCAGCCTTACGTTGCACCTCAAGCTTCCCCAAGACCGTTCATTCCTTCTCCTCAAATCTCTCCGGTACCTTCTTCGGCCGCTCCTAGCGCGCCGCTGTATAGACATCAGCTCCAGAACCCTCAGGAGGTATACCAGAGGCAGCAAGCAGAGAGCCAGTTCCAAAATTCTCAGCAGTTGTTTGCCCAACAGCAACAACTTCAGCAGAGTCAACTGCAAAGGGACAGACAAGCAGCGAAGGCTCAGGCCCAAAGGATACCTGCAGCTCCTCAAAACCAAGCTTCCCCGCAGTTTTACTACGTCGCCCCTCGTGGAGCAGAGTCAGCGTCCACGGGACAGATCGACGCCTTCTTGAGAGGGCATGGCATCCAATTTTAGTCCTCAAATTTATTTAGCTGAGATAGAAAATTCGCTATCTACCACAAAAAGTCACACGTCAAAGCCATACAAGTCTCTGATTGGTCGAATAGTACAATCGAGTGCGCAAGTGTGTGTTACAATATCTAGTTTGGTGGACGGACAGTGGCAGCCGCCCGTGTACATAAGCAGTGTCTAATCAGTACCTTAATGTAATTCTAGTACATAGTGTTGATAAGTATAAAATATTTTTTGTGGCGTATGATGTTTGTGCGTGACAGTACACGCGCGTACTGCGTAAAAACTTACAAATGATTTAATTTGTAATATTTTTGTTTTAATAATAAATTATATTTTTAAATAATAATTTTGTTTGTTTTATTTATCTTCGTTGTTCTTTTTCGAAATTAATGAAATATATTGGAATTAGATACGTAATGGGTGTAAAACGAGCCTAGTCATTCCCAAACGAGCCTACTCATTCCTTAAAGGCCGGCAACGCACTTGCGATGCCCCTGGTGTTGCAGGTGTCCATGGGTGGCGTTGATCCCTTACCATCAAGTGAAACGTCTGCTCGTTTGCCTCCCTATCTCATAAAAAAAAACGTGCGATTAGCGAAGTACCTACCTACTAGGGCAACATAACCCAATAGAAGGCATGTGTCAACGATTAACAACAAAAAGCTTGATTAACGAAATAAATTAGAATGACTAGGATCGAGTGCAACAACATGAAATCTAGTGTATTAACTATTCGCAACTCGTTTGGTTATTATTAAAATAAATATATAGCATATAACGGCATCTATGGCATATAATAATAGCATATCTATTTACTTTATTCTGCAGGCTCAGCATGACCGTGTCGACATAAGTTTTACCTCCTCCAACAGTCAGATTTGTCGAGCAAATGACGTCACATCGAGCTTTTATGAAATCGTTCGATATGCCGACATTTTCTCGACTAGTCTGACAGTCGGAAAAAATAACATGTATGTTTACGCAGTCATGCTGAACCTGCAGGTAACAATTACACAACATAATAGACTTATAGTCACTACGCCAGTCATCACTCGCACATTAGCAGTTTAATTATTACTGAAAATACGGGTTCTGCGTTTATGTTACGTTGCTTCCGCATTCTTTTATTGACGCGAAAGCCGTTAGTATATATAATGTTATGTAAATGAAAGAAAATTACAAGTTACCTTGTTACGGTGAGATATTTTCTTGAATATACTTTAAAAAAAATCCGTATTTACGCCAACTTTCCATTGGGACTAGGATACGCAAGATTATCACCTTCAGTGCGGAACAGGCACTTATCGGCCCGCCGCAGTGCTTACGGTTGGTGTTCACAGTAAAAACTATAACTGTCGAAAATGGGATCGCATTTCGTCCCACTGTCGCACCAGTGATGTTAGCATGCATGTCAAGACAAGACCTCTGTCACGGACTGGCTCGGCCGCTCTCTGTCTTATTTCATACGAGAGAAAGAGATATAATCAATATATTCTGTGACATAAGTCTAGTCTTGGCGCTCATGCTACGACTACAGATTATGATTCAGTTACCGCAGCTAACGTGTTCACAAGTTGAAAGCCGAAACAAAATTGCCCAAGACTGAAAAACTTTTCAAAGTTTTTAGGTATTGCGTAGGTAATTATTTCTAAAAGGGTAGAAAGAAAATGAATTAGTATTATGAGTAGATGTGTAAGTAATTCATTCTAATTTTTTTAAATGAAATCTCTGAATTCAGCAGCCAAAGACTATATACTGAAAATATTCGAAATTCAAAAGTCCGTTTAAGTTTGTTTCACTCTTGGATACTTTGATCTTTGGTAAATTAATTTGACCCACGTTGCACAGCATTGATACAATAAATTTTAATAATTTATTAGATTCAATTATCACTACTTCGCGAAAAGCTTTACATTATTAAACGTCACCATACCTACTGTATATGAAAAATAATATTTAGACACCAAAATTAACCAAAATGTCGCATATTTTGTAGGTACCTACCTACCTGCTTATATCAAACCATCCTTCGTTGTATGATACTCAAAAATATTACAAGTAGCGACCTCACGTGGTAGAATTGAGAAATACTATCATCTTCCGGTTCCATAAAGTTTTAGAGTATTCAAATTATATTTGTACAGTGCAGTTCTGAAGTGAACGTGTTTTTTGTAGTACTTATATTATAATGCAGATGGCGTTACTATCGATTCATTCTCAGCATTCAATTATACCCTAGGGCGTCCAAACCCATATTTGCCAGTATAAAAACAAACTGGAGCCCAATTCTCGTATGATCAAAATTATATTTAATTCGACACATGTCGAAACAAAACGGAAAAGTACAACCAATTTAGCGTTTTGTTTCGACATATGTCAAATTAGAGATAAGTCGATCTTGTGAGAATTGCCTCCCTGAATTGACTCAGAAAAGTTCATTTATTAACTATATGACAAAGATGCCAATAAATTGTTACTAAGTACTTCACCACTACCTCCATGGTTCACCATGAAGGAAAAGTATAAAAAATATACCTACTCTATGGTAGAGATACTATCGAGTGACTAGTACCGTAGTGTAAAAGGGTGTATTCTCAATTATCTATACAAAAAAGGAACTTCAATTAAAATATACCTTATTAGTGGGACCAAAAATTAATGTTTAATCTAGTAATGTTATGGAGTTTACATAATTAAGACACCGTGAGAACACCATTATTCAACTTTGCATGGTATTGCAGCGTATACCTAACAAGCAAGGCTATATTCTCATGGTCAATCCGACTACCCCTTTATTACGGGTTTAACGGAAATGTACGTGCAGTGGTAGATGTCTATCTATCTATCTATCTATCAGCCAGGGACGTCCACTGCTGGACATAGGCCTCCCCCATAGATCGCCACAAATTACGTTCTTGGGCTTTATGCGCCCATCGACTCCCGGCGACCCTGGTGAGGTCATCCGTCCATCTGGTCGGGGGTCGTCCCACATTCCGCTTACCTGTTCGTGGCCGCCACTCTAGGACTTTGATGCCCCAACGGCCATCCGTTCTCCGGGCAATGTGTCCGGCCCATTGCCACTTCAAACGTGCAACCCTTCGAGCTATGTCTGTAACCTTGGTTCTTCTGCGGATGTCCTCATTTCTGATTCTATCGCGCAGTGAAACTCCCAGCATAGCTCGCTCCATTGCACGTTGAGTGACTCTGAGCCGTCTTATGAGTCCCATGGTGAGCGACCACGTCTCGGATCCGTACGTCATCACTGGCAACACACACTGTTCGAAGACTTTTGTCTTCAGGCACTGAGGAATATCGGACGAGAAGAGCCGAGTGGTAGATGTGTAGCGTGCTATTTAAATAATATAAATGTAAGCGTTTTGGGAAGTCATTAACCTGTGTGAATGCTTCTATGCATAATGTTCTACAACTTTACTTCAGTTCCCGTTACGCCCGTAATTATATTGCAGCCGGCGTTGCCGTGCGCATACTGCCTAATGTGTTTATGATTGTACATTAATGTAACCTAGATCCATATTATGGTTAATGAACATAAATTGCAAAGAAATAATATTGGATTATGTAGGTATATTTATGTTGATAAATACCAGACGCATTCCCCCTAATAACGAGGGACATTTGGACCATAGTCCCTCACGCTGGCCCAGTGCGAGTTTGTAAACTTCACACGCCTTTAAATTTTATTAGTGCAATTTTGTGAAAATTGGTTTGCGGCTAATTTAATTTAAGTTGAAAACCACAAAATTACTATTTATGGGTAGGTACATACTCTACAAACAACAACATGACTCAAAACGTGATGGTTATTACCAATTTGACTTTGACTGCTGTGGGAGCGGAGAGCACGAAAATGGCCATTCCAAACCGATCAAAAGAATAAACCAATTAAAATTACGGTATTTAAACTATAACACCCTAAAAACCGAATATGTCCGAGCGAGCTTTACAGAACTATTCGAACAATCAAACAATCGGAATCGTTCGCCGTGTGTGTGCATGAAAAAAGATTTTCCGTTTCAGATAATGTAACGACAACAATGGCGTCCGTTGCGCAATATTCGCACACTGTACGGCGCAGGTGGGGCGATATTTTTATATAGGGGAGCTGCGTGCGCGGGCGCAGCCGTACCGCCGTCATGCCGCACCGGCTGGGCTAGCGAGATGATCGTCTTCATCGTCATCGCGTGCATCACCACAGCAGCTGCTACCAATTCTACGACCACAAAAGATACCGTCAACCCATCTACAAATACCACCAAAGAAATACTCAAAGCCAGCGAAACAGCTGACCCTAAAGTTGAAATAGTAAAACAGATAAGACGCCTAAACGACGATGGCTCTTATACTATTGGTTATGAAGCTGACGATGGGACCTTCAAAATCGAGAACAGAGATGTCCTCGGGAACGTCAAAGGAACTTTCGGATACATAGACACCGATGGTGAAATTAAACGTGTCACGTATACCTCTTCCAGTGACAGTACCCCTGTTCCTGTACCAACGAGTACTACCGCAAGCACCCCTACTATGATCGTAAGAATGAATAAGACAGTATCTTCAACGACCAGAAGACCACTAGCCACTGTAGTTTACCCAACAAGAGGATCTTATACTACCAGAGGAACAGTGATCCAGTCGATTCCAAGAAGACGAGCTCATTCCACAAGGCTACCACATACGGAGACTACAACTGAAACTCCAAAAGCTGAAGAGACTACAACAAATATAATTAATCTTTATAAAACAAAATTGGACGAAATGAAGACGCGGACGCAGATTCTGAAGCCTATAGCGGCTACGATCAAAGATGATTTGGTCACCAAACAGACTACGACCAAATTTCCAGCTACATTGAAGCCAGTGTATGAACCTGATGTCGAAAGGGCTCCAGAGAGCGAAAATAAAGCTAACACAATTCGGAGAGAGTCGAGTGGAATAAGTCCTAACCCTCGTATGATTAGCTTACAACAATCAGTGGGAGATGACTCCACTGATGTTTACGGCAGCCATCTGTCCATG
Organism: Ptilodon capucinus; assembly: GCA_914767695.1. NCBI lineage: Eukaryota > Metazoa > Arthropoda > Insecta > Lepidoptera > Notodontidae > Ptilodon > Ptilodon capucinus. Next base: position 12,458,515 of record OU611814.1, on the reverse strand, counting down.
GGAACTGTCCGTCCACTGTTCACAACTACCACACCGAGACCAAGATTGGTACCTATACATTCATTAGTGGCCGCGAGGCAGAGAATTCGTCAGCAGTACCAGGAACCAATTCAGGAACAAGAAACGACTATAGAAGCTAGTACGGGACGTGTTTTCGATCAGGATAGTATAATGACGACAAACTCAGTGCCAGTTGTTCATATTCAACCTCAGAGAGAACCGGAGGCGAGAGTGTACGACCAACCCATTTACAGAAGACCACAGGCCGCGGCACAATTCAGGACCCGTGAGTACTTAAGAGACAATCCTGGTGCAGCCGTCCCTATTGGAAACCAGCGGCCCTTTCTCCACTACGAGTTTCAGGACAAAGTACTGGAGCCACATTTCGTGAAAGAAAACTCGCCAGGACCTCAGAAGACAGCTGAAGAGACAGACCAGCCTTATGAAGTGAGACCGGTTACAAGGATTATACCGATACCAGTTGATGAAAGAGGGATCCCTATCAATGGTTATCAAGCCAGGTACGTAAGCCCGTATAGACCTCAGCCAGTTTTCCAACCGAGATACGAGCCAGTGGACGAAATGGCCACAATATCAGCCCCAGTCAGCACCAGGGACTTACGCCGCCTGCTCCACATACTTCTAATTCGACAGAATCGATTGCAAAATATTATGGATCAAATGTTACCTCCCCCCTTGTATAGGGATAACGATTATCGATATCAGAATCGATACAACGACGATGACCGATACGATTATCGATATGATCAGTATAGACAGGAAATGTACCAGAACCAGTATGACGGTCAGAGGTACATGTCAAGGAGACGTCTTTATAGCCGCCCTTACGATACGGCGGGGTCTTCTTCAAATCACATTGAGGATATGCCAGAGTTTCTTCCACCAGAGATCAGGGAGGCTTTGCTGCTGCGAATGCTGATCTTAGCCATCAACCCTGACTACGTGCCGACTCCCGCTCCACCCACAGAGCTGACAACTGCCGCTCCACCAAGAAAACAAGTAAGAAATGTGCAAATTCTTGGCGAGGAAGGGTCCATGGATGACAAGAGAAACCACAGGCACTGAGGTAAATTAACTTATTCGTGTTATTTGTGTAGAATACTCATGTAATGTAAATAGTTTTGTCGTAATGAAACATTTTAATTCATTTGAGTTTGATTTCTACTATTCCGGTGGTTAAAACGCTGCAAGCTAAAGGCACAAGAGACTGTAAACTATAGCGATGTAGTAAAGTATTGCTTGCAATACTTAATTGCGAAAATTACACCGTTCTACAATTTACTAAGATATAATTCGAGTGTTGCTAATAACGCAATATAAAAGTGACATGCAATTAAATTGCTGTAATCATACCATTTGTTAATCTGAGGCCTTACCACTGTCTCCTGAAGTATCGTTGTTTAAATAGTAACTGTTAATTTTTGACAGAGTTAAATGTCAAATTAAAGTAATATTAAAACTGTGCGGTATGATAGGCAACGATTCATCCGCCATCTTTTTCACTGTCATCACCAATTTTTATTTATAATGTGTATTTATTGAATTTGTCCTGGCTATTAATTACTTGACATTGGCGAAATACCCGCGCTAGTCGCAGGTGAAGCCATTCCTCATCTTATTCCATTAAATTTCATCATTTCACTCATTTCGTAAAAAAAAAAAATGATAGGCAACCAAATAGAATATCTACGAAAAACATACATTAATTAATTTCCCATATTTATGGGTTTAGTTAGAGTATGACTAGATAGGGAACAAAAATCAAAATCGGTTTTCAAACGACGGAGATATGTGGTATACATTCATATACAAAACATACTGGGCGAATTGAGAACATCCTGCTATTTTTGAAGACTGTTAAAAATAACTTGCCTGATTTGAATGATATATGTATAACGTTAATTACTCGTACACGTTCTGTACTTCTCTATGGTTTGCTATACATATTTTACGTAAACGTTAACGTCTAGCGAGCGAATAACGTGCGTCAAACCAATGGTAGAACTACTGCTCAGCCCTCATTGTTAACATACCGTGATGTAACTTTTACTCTGCGTGCAACCGCCCATATTGTCATACGCCAAGGATTTTCCCAAAACATTAATTGCTCCAAAGGTACGTAAGTTATCACGTCAAACAATGGCCGGCCTTCACGGCTGCGAGTCTTGCACAAATAGGGTAGGCAGCGAGCTAGGATATTATTATCACCGTTAAAAATGGATATAAACATCGGTTAAAGTTAGTATTGCAAATAGGTACGTTAAAACACGAACGTCAAAATGAACTTAGTAAATCAATATCGCCAGACAACACATACTCATTGCATACAATGATATTCTAGTAAACAGATTTATGTTATGAGCGCGCACTAGTGAAGACTCGAATACATCCTAATTAGGACGTATATTTGATACCAACATGCGAATTGGTTGACCGATGAATGTTACATCAGATAGAAGCGCAAGTGACAACACTAGGTTTCTCTTTTTTTCTCGTTGTTTTTATCAAGCCATCTCTTTTGCACATTTCTACGTGTTGTGAAATGTAAAATGAATGAAAAGTGTGTATGTGTGCTGCTGCTGTTACGCGGAACACTTTTTCCGGTTGCTTTGTGCGTGTATAACATATCTGTTTACTAGAATATCATTGGTACCATACAATGGACTGGGGGCGGTCTCAGTTACACCCAGACCAGCTGGGCGATTTTCGTGCGATCGACATCAATCTCTATTAGAGATATGTTCAATCGAAACGTCAAATTGGTCGTATTTTTTTCTTTTCTTTCGACGTATATCTAATAGAGATAGATGTCTATCAAACGAAAATCGGGCCCCAGGGCTAATTCCGAAAAGGCCATTTCCGAAATTTTTGCACTGGCGGGTACCGAACCCGCAACAACCTGGTTCAATGAGCCGAGCTGCCTACGCTTAAACCACTACACCCTTCATAACTGTATTTACTTGTGACTTAGTAGCATGGTCGCGTGGCTTGCTACACATTAATTCGATCTCTATGTACATTACTAAAGAGCATATTTTCCAAAAAGTTTAAAGAATTCACTAAATCTATTTTAAGAGTATATTATGTACATGGATCATAAATTTAAAGAAACTTCAATCCGTTTACAAAGCATCTACAATAGTATTATTTAGTAACAAAGTGTTACATTGTCATTATAAGCTTATAACTTTCTATAAATTTGGGCGTTTAAAATCTGCAAACCATCAACTTTAAAACCTCGTTATTCTAACCAAACATATAACGGTAGTCCAATTACACAATACCCATGAAGGCACACACGTCTAGCCGGCATTCCCATGCATTCAAAACCATGGGAATATCTCCCACGTCCTCGATGTTTTGCTAAAACTCATAACAATGCAACTTGTTGTATGTTCCGATAATGCAATACGTTGTGCAATCAAATTAAAACTACTGATCTGTTTTGCTTGTGGCGCGATATGGATGTCAAGACATTTATTATGTTTTTTCTTCCAACTTCTTCTACTCCTTTTACTCCTTCTACTCCTTTCTTTTATGATCAAATTGCGTGCGGGTTCCAAAACCATTTAGCTTTTTTCCGGGACTCGCCGAGGGTCACATCCCGGTGACTTCATAAGATACCGCTGATTCTGGCTTACAGGAGTAACAGTGGTGGGCCTCTGTGGTAGGCTTAGTCCTTAAATAAAGGACTTTTATCATCAATGAGAGCTGGGCCACAAGTTCCCTGACACTATCGTTGAGGAGTTGCTATGACTTCAGTTTTTGCATGAAAACAACATCTTTTATCAATGGTAGCAAAATGATTAATAGTCTAATGGCTACCAAGTGACTATGTCTAATGACTACTAATATTATAAAGAGGAAAGATTTGTATTTTTGTATGTAACGAATTAACTTAAATACTACTGGACCGATTTCAAACATTCTTTCACCGTTGGAAAGCTACATTATCACTGAGTAACATAGGTTATATTATAAACCCGTCCAAAGCTGGGACGGCCCGCAAGTTGATCATATTTCAGCTACCATTGATACAAGATGTTAATTCATGCCTTAAGTCAGGCCTTGAGGCCCTGTCAAACTTCCGTCTCTAAAGCTCTATTGACACGGTAAAGTTGGATGTCTGATAATAACGAGTTTTAAGTGGAACATAATGTGTATTGGCAAACATTTTATACAGAAGCGTTCACACGAGCCGTCGGTTTCCGCGAGTCCTGCAAACAAACAGCTCGTGTGAAAGCTTTCATACATAATATTATATCACTTTATATCTGTTGCGGTTAAATCATTATAATGTAAATATATATATTGCCAAACAACACATACTCATCGTATGATCCTAACCTAAACAAAGCTTGCACTATGGGTGCGATTCAATGGATTGTGGGCGATCAAAGTTACACTCAGACCAGGCCAAATTCCAATAAGTCCTTTTCCGAAATCTGCCCCAGGCGGGAATTAAGCCCGCATCCAGCTGATTCTGTGAGCCCAGCGGACTCCAGCGGCCTTAGAGCAGACTACTCGACCAAGTCAAATTAGGCTTCTTTGTGTTAAGTATATTAATTGGTTTGTAAGTTTGTAAGCTCATCCATATAAAGTTACTTAGTGAACTTTATATGGATGAGCTAACTTTACAGAAGAGCATACCCACTCATTCGACGCAGAAACATTCGCTGATTCAAAATATGTATATAAGTCAATATCTTCTAAAATTGTCGCCCTTTCACCCCTCGGTATTCAATTATTATTTAAAATTTCCTATCTTAGGGTCTTGTAGATCTTATGCAGGATGTTATATTTTAGTAGGATTCAACATCTGAATGTAGACTTATATTTAAAGGCCGTTGACTAAATATCAGGAAGGAAACAAGGCATAGGAATTCCATTTGAGTGTTTAAACAATTCTTTCAAATTTCTTTTATAAAACGCGTTTTGACAAAACATTTAACTCAGTTTTGTTTAATTATTTTACAAAATAATAATCTATATATTTACAAAATGAGATTGAATATTTATTATTAAACTAATAGGATCCGAAAGTGATGTCGTGGAGTGGGGCGGCGCCTCCTTGGGGGAGGGAGTATTCCTTGAGAAGCTGGTCCAGCATGGAATAAGATTGGGTGTTCCTTTGTTGAGGGGGGAAGTTCGGCTGAGCGAACTGCCTTGATGGAGCGGGCGCGGAATAATCCGGAGAGTACTCTATCTGGGGTTTAGGGCTGGGGGAGAATTGCTGGAAGCTGGGGGCGGGCCTGAAGTCTTGTTTCGGCTTGTACTGCCTTTGCTGTTGCGGCTCGGGGTTGAAGAAGTTATCCTCTACCGGCGTGGGCGCAGCACCAGAAAAGAACGCCGGCTGAAATAAAATGAATGTTAATATGTATTAGTTTATCTTCGATTGGAAAATATATTTTATTGATAGTTCCATTTACTTATGTTAAAAGAATTCCGAAGTGACTGGGCTTACCTAGTAACTTCACAATGGTAGGTACCTATACCTACTCATATTTTGGATGAGTGTTAAAAATATCAGAAGTGTTTGAGAGAAATGAAATAGAAAGTGCTCCTCTTCTCCGGGAAACCTAACCCTTAGCTTTTCTAGTGTATAAACTTTACAAAAAAACTTACCTTAGGGGGAGCAGGTCCAGATGACTGCGGTGCTGGCCTATACTGTTGTTGCGGTTGCGGCGTGGGCCTGTACTGTTGTTGGGGTTGCGGCGCGGGGCGATATTGTTGTTGAGGTTGCGGCGCGGGGCGGTACTGTTGTTGGGGTTGCGGGGCGGGGGCGCGATACGGCGCGGGAGTGGGGCGGGGTGCCGGTCTCGGGCGTGGCGCTGGTGCTGGCTCATCGTAGTCGTAATCGTTCTGAGAGCGATATTGACCGTCTTGGTTCTGGTGGATATAAGAGTACCTTAACATTGTTATCTACACACTTGTAGGAGCTTAAGTGTCAGTAGGATGTTTACTGACATAATGGAAATTTCATTTTTAAATCAAAGCAAAGAAGAGTCGTTTCAGATTATTGATAGCCTTATGTATACTAATACAGTATAGGCCAGTCATTGAGCACTTCTAAGTGCCCAATGACTGGCTTATTTTTTAAGGTAGCTAGAATATGACTAGTCTAATGGCACCAAGATGACAATGTCTACACTGATGACGACGATGGATTCACTGTTTAATGCAAGAAAACTTTAGCATATTTTTATCAATGATGGCTAGAATATGACCCCTTTTGAGCCATTAGACTAGTCATATTTTACGACCATTGATAAAAGATGTTGTATTCATGTCTTGAAAAATTGTTGTACTACACCGATTGTGACTTGGGGTCCTGTTATAATTAAATGTCGATTGTAAAGGACCTTCCTAGATCGATGTCGACGGTGCGTCGCGAGTGTCAAGAAGATAGATACCCTACATTCATGGGGATAAGGTTACCTGTGATTTGGACCTCTGTGCCTCCTCTCTGGTCTCGTCAACAAGGGTAGGGGGCGCCACTGTGATACCTTCTCCGGCAGGCTGGAAACCATACTTGTTGGCTCCGTATTCGATCACACGGACCTAGAATGACCAAAGGCGTTTAAGTATTTCGTAAAACTAAAAATTGTAGTCCAAAGGATTCCAGTGCTTATTCCAAAATTACTCTACAGCGAACAAATTTTATTCATCTACAAGAATGTCTACTAAGAGTAAAGCCCGGGCAGACTAGGGCAACAAGACAGGCTCTGCAAAATTTGAAAACAAGCTCGCGTAGCTTTCATCATAGAAATTCAATCTTTATGTATATTAGATCAGAGTTCAATTCGATAAAGGCAACAAATTTGACGTACGTGATCTAATCCACTACAAGTGTGTTTGACCACGGTGATTTTGAAATTAGTTTTGGCGATTAAAAAAAATATCAGCCCACTGAGTTTCTTGCTGGATCTTCTCAGTTGAGGTCGCGTTTTGATCCGCTAGTAGTATAACAGTATTTAAGAATAAAAAAAAAAACTTGACAAGTTGTAAGTGCCCATGGGCCTATACAGAATAAATTATTTGACTTTGATACTAAGGCTTGTCAAAGCATAGAAATACAGAATTGAAACTGAACTGAACTGAAATTGAAAAAAACCGTTATCGATATTCTGTCTTCATAAAATGATTCTATACTAAGTGAAGGGTGGCAGGCTTGATCCATTTTTTATCTAGTTTTTGGTCAGTGTCATCACCTTGCCAGTGTCGTCCTTGTATCCGTATTTGCCCTTGACGTCGCCAGCGGGTGATTTTGTCTCGATTTTGAACGATCCGTCGGCGGCTTCGTAGCCGTATGTGTATGAACCATCCTCATTGTGTCTGGAATAATGGAAAATACATATAGGGCAAAAAATACTACTACAAGGGTAACTTATTGGGCTTGTAGTATGAAAATGCTTTATAATGCCAAAGATATAGGTATATTTAATGCTTGATAAAAAACTTTTTTATGCCAAGACTAAAACGAGTTACATAGTACCTCATTGAATAAGTACATTTTTCAACGAAATGTCATTGAATTTTGAACCGTATTCTCGTGAATTTTATCACAGAATATTTCAGAATATTTCCGCAGAGTTCGTTTTGTAATTGGCAATACTTTTGTAGTTAGAATGTTTCTGCAAGTATTGTACCTGTTGATCTGCTTGAGTATGGGCACCGGTGTGGAGGTCACCTTGGGCTCGGAGGCGATGTAGCGCGGCGCGCGCTCGTCCTGGTACTGCGCGTGCGCACACGCCACTAGCGCCAATAACGCCTGCAACAACAACCAACAAAACACATCAACAATCATCACAGATCTTACTAACTTGTCCGACGTTACTTAGCCGACTAATTATTAGTCATAATTATTTGTATAGAGAAAGTTACAATTAATTTTACTTTGTAAAATAGGTAATTTGTAATGTCACCGTCTGCCCCCTTAGCATGACAGTGTAGACATAAGTTTCGTCTCTTTCAACTGTCAGCTTTGTCGAGAAAATGACGTCACTTCGAGCTTTTTGTACTGAACGTGGCTGGGTGTGACGTCATTTTCTCGACAAATCGGACGATTCATAGACATAAAAATCTACGCGGTCATGAAAAATTACGTACGATTCGACATTTCGTTTCGAGATATCTCGAATCGAGATGAATGTCGATCGCACGAAAATCGGGCCCCAGGACTCGAAAAATTGAGCCTCTTTGGCCATAGCCTACTTATGATCATTATATTATGTTATGATAATTATATTATGAACTAATAATCGTTATATCGCGGGAATGGCTATTCGACTTAAGTGGCATATTTTTAACTTTACAGGAGACCATACCCACTCGACGTAGAATAATTCGCTGATTCCAAAGATGTATATAAGTCAATATCGCCCAGAAGTGTCGCTTGAGTCAAATGACCTCCCCTCCATATTACACTCTATAAAAGGCTTTATTGCCATTACAAAATATTTATATGATTACTGTAAGTCAAATAAAATCTGAAATAAAACTATTTTACGGATTCTATCGCGTTCATTTACATTTTTAATATGAGGGTACCTACCCAGTTATTAACTATGACATCAGGACGTCTAACACCTCAGTTCCCCCGTGACCATGGTTGCTGTAAAGCAGCCGAAACGTTGGGAACATTAAACAAGTAAATAAACGCGATAGAATCCGTAAAATAGTTTAATTTCGTAGTATTCGCGTAAATATAAGAAAATCAAATAAAATTTCTATAGGTAGGTACATTACTTTTAAACAGTATTGTATACTGTTTAAAATTAGATTAAAATGGGATCGATGTCTCTGTTTAATTAAACATTAGTTACTGAGACGAAAGGATTTTGACCGCGAATTATTTCAGGAATGGTGTTTTTTTCCGACACTTTACAGAACTAATAAATTCCTATGAAAACTCGCAACTGTATGTAATTATTATTATAATAAAGTTGATTTATATATAAGTAAATAGATAAAATATATTTCGCAAGAACTGAATATCTAATTTCTAGAATTTTGCAAGTAGGTAGTTAAAGTGTGTGACCCTGCCCAGTTTGAAATAACACGTTTCAATTAAATTGTAAATTGTACAAACCAAACCTGTAGCAATGACGCCCTTGGCCAAACTAGGCGAACTTAATAGATACTTTATATTGTTGAAATACTTAGAAATTTCATAATTTATACATTCTAGCGTTTATGCAATAAAAATTATACATTTCTCACAATTATTGTTAAATCTACTATCTATTGTTAAGTTGTCGTTTTTGGGAGTTTCATACATCATCACGCGTGTATTCTCCGAAAGGGTAGGCAGAGAAGCACTACAGTGCACCCATACTTGACCGATGTATTCTGGTCCCAATGTAATATGGGGCGAGCCTTTTATTATACCGGGCACATTCCCCCTCAAAGTGAGGGAGATTTGGGTCATAGTCCACCACGCTGGCCCAATGCGGGTTGGTGATTTTCACACGCCCTTCGCACGCACATAAATATCATCTTAGAAGTGCGAGCCCGGGATTTGAACCCTTGCGTTCAAGGCGGGCGTTCTTTGATTATTTCATAAAAAGTGTATTTTTAGTGAATTATTTAACGTTTTTGTAGGTACATTTTCTAAACCTTCCATTTCTCATTTATGAGCCTCCTTGCAGTCATAATTCGGCTTACGGATGATGAACTTTACTTCGGCCGTGCTTTGAAGACTTGGACGGACTCTTAACAACCCATAACCTAAACAAATATTTTTCTAAGACAGTCTAGCCACTACCACACTATTTCCACTGTTAAACCTACAATCTAGAAGTGATGACAAGTTCCGAGGAAAATATATTTTTTATTGATAACCGCGCGAAAGCTATGGTTGGAGGAGTGGATTGTATTCACAATAATAACAAATAGTGAAGATAAGCTTAAATCATTATCATAATACACTTTGTTAAATCAATCCTTGGAGTTTTAACCGACTTCCAAAAGGAGGTTTCTCAATTCGACCGTATATACCTATGTTCTTTTTTATGTGTGTTTGCGTATAACTACCTACTATTAGTAGATAGATACTACCTACAAGTACCTACCTACTTACTACATACATAGTATCTATCTACTACGTATATGATTTGGCTGGCACCGACTTCAAATAAATGAGTGGGTAGTGCTTATAATGCCTATTTGCGGTTTTGAAGTCGGTTTTGGTTTTTTTTTACTACAAAACTTTTAATATGAAAGCGTTTTAAGGATATTCGAGATGCTTTAAGGAATTTGATAGGCATGGCCCAAGCCAGTCTATGCCTTGAACCGTCGCTTGCATGTCGCAAGTTCACGCATTGATGGATTTACGTGTCAGATCGGTATGGCACAATTTGGGTCCAATTTCCTACTGATTTTTGGTTATGGGTTTTACAAAATAGGTTCGTGCGTATTACGTAGGGGCAATAGGGGCAATTCTCGTATTATCGACATTACCTAATATCTCTAATTTGAGATATGTCATAACAAAATGAAATAAATGTTTGTAGATAAAAGTTAAATATTGCGATTTGCAGCTAATCCATTACCCGTAATATTACCTATAGCCACTTCCCACTTCGGAGGTGGACAAGTATTTTAATAAGCATACAAAGGGAGCCAGATAGGAAAGTAGTATAGTTAGAGGCCACCGTTCACTGCCACCGGTCCAACTCTGCCACGCCCTTGGAAACTAAATTTTGAACCTTATTTTATAACACTAGAGTTCATAATCAATGCATATATGTCGCAAGTATGTAGTATTGGTGGAATGTAAACTTAAAGCATGAAGTGTTACGGTCGATTTTCCATTGGCGGCGAAAGAAAGTAAAATATGCGGAAATCCAATGCGTGTATAAATCGAACGGCACGCGATGTGTCTTTTTTGTAAAATTTCTGTCAAGGTAAAGAGTTACCGGAAGTGATTATTTTAATTGTCAATAACGGCTAATCTAGCGAAGCATTTTTTTGAGGCTTTAATTAAGCCCCTGGGCACACTAACAATACTAAAACGAAGTTAATTGTCGTATAGAAAAACCTCATTCTTCAACGAAATGTCATAGACAGCGCGAGTGAACTTTGAATTGGCGCGTGGGTTTTCCCAATGAAATTTAATCTTTATCTATATTGACTTAGAGTTCGTTTTGCTATTGGCAAAGATTATAACGCGCGTGTATTGTCGCTCCAGTGTGTCCAGAGCTTCAAATGTCGAAATATTTTACAACGCAACCTACATGGGACAAAAGTATTTAAGTACGTTAAGTAATTGACTTCTTTGTCCCAGTAATTGTCTCACAACTTTTTTCCGAAATTGCCACAAGGCTTGCGTTACTGTTCCACGGTATTGCAATGTCGCGGTGCGTGCGCACACGCCGCGGCCGATTATTGGTTATTGGCTGCGTGTCGCAGATCGATTTACAGATTTATTGGTAATTTAATTACTGAGTATTATTTGCTATATTCAATTGAAACATCTAGTGCTGTATTTTTAGGGAATTATTTATATAGTATTGAGGCAGAGGTGCTGCCTGCTCTCATGCTGTTGCTGCTCCTGAGAATCGTAAACACTCACAATCTTTACTATTTATCATTTTAAAAAGAGTAACCATTGAGTTTCTTACCGGCTCTTCTCAGTGGAAGCAGCATTACACGAATAAAAAAATGTTGATTTTGATTTAGAACTCTACAAATTAGAAGACTCTAAAACACCATTCAATATTTAATAGTTAGATGAGTACATAAAAACTTGACTCTACTTTAATAAGCTAGCAGTTTATGTATTATTATTGGTATATAGCCCAAAAATAGAGATGTCGTTAAAGACAACTCTATATAATTGATTACAAAAATACAATACCTAAATAGGTATCGTTTCAATTAGATATCTATAAACACACAAGTAGCTCTACCATGATTTTATATGTCTGCGAGTATTCGTTGCACGCTAACGTCTACGTAAAATACGTGAATATGGCTAACGCAAGCTTATGTTACACTTCTTTTAGCATTTAATTGATTTAACAAGTAACTGTTACAGTAACTATAACATGTTTACATAGTAATAAATCAAATTAAAATCACTCAGAAAGTTAACGAAACTAAAGAATGTTCCTATGGAAATGTTGATTGATCTCTCACTGTTCACAAAAACACTAATTTAATTAACAAACGCTTAACAAAGGAATCGGTAATCCGTGACGTCACTCTACTGAACACACAAAACTTTCACTTGAAACAACTCTCATTATGAACACACGCTGAAATAAAATGGATTAAGTTTTATAGATATAATAATTAAAAATAATTAATTTTTATTATTCGTTAAATTGGTACTCTATGATTTTGATAACACGTTCCAAATCATATTTTTTTAATAATATATTCATTAAAGCAAGTAATATTTAAAATTTGATTCACAACAATAGGTTGAAATAAAAGAACACATTACATTTATAGAAAAAATAAATAATAATAATTAGTATTTTCAGCCAATCACAATATTATATTCCTAAATGAAATAATTTAAAAAAATCGTAAGAAAGGTTCCAGTCAATCCCGGTTACCATTTTTTAAAATTAGAACATAAAATAACGTACCAAACGCGCGATCGGTGTCATGTTGTCAAATCGGAGGCGCGGCGCCGGCGCAGGCACCTTTTATATGACTACGGGGCTTGCCACCTTTCACTCAATTTTATATTTTTTCGGATTCAAGGGATGTTGGTTCCGAAATGATAGGGTAAGCTTACAGGATAGAGTTATACATCAAGATTATGTAGGTACAGTCTATATAGATGTTAAATTGATATACACATCAATATAAATCAATCTCTATTTTCCTAGGTCACGCCATAACTTGAGAACAACATTGCCGATTTCATAAATCTTTTTTTTTAAGTTTTCTAATACTTAGTAAAAGGTTCTTAGGGGAAAACAAATTGAGGAAATTGAAAATAATTAGGGTTCGTAAATTTCGCGCATACGAAGACGCGAACTAAGCTAGTTAGTGTTTTATAGAAAAGATGGAAGACCACAGATGTCCTTATTAACCACCTTAATCAGCTCAAAGGAGTGGAATGGACTTCTGATCCAGAATACCACATTTATCGCGATAAGTGACCGTGTAATCCTCTTCTTACATAATTTTCTTTCTTGACTTTTAAACATCATATCTATCGATTATGAATTCTTTTATCATATAAATCTGCGCGTGAATCACCTAAATGCTTACATATTACAAGTACATTTGATTGAATAGTTCTGGTGAGAATTCTGGAAAATAATCCGTGTAAGCGAAATTGCTCTGTGACCATTTTAGATCCTGTAAACTCAATGTGAAAAGGTCCAATTAATTAGTATCCGGAAGAAAGTGTCCGCTCACTAGATGTGATACAATGAATTACGTATCGAGTCTAGACTAGTTACCTATTTGATCTGTATTAGCGGCGCGGTGCGTACGCGCAAACAGGTGTTTAAGGTTCAAACGTATTGAACGACATATGTAAGGTATCTCATATAAGACCTAGCGTAGATGGTTAAGTAAATAATAGCGTAATCTAGTATCATCGCGCCTGTATTCCCTGAAGGGGTAGGCAGAGGTGAACTGCAGTGAATCCACACTTCGCCGATGTATTTTTGATTCCAATGTAATAACCTTATTACTGGCCACATTTCCTCGCAATGAGTTTGGGCCATAGTACGCCAGGCTGACTGAGCGTGGATCAGTGATCTTCACACGTTTTCCTATACCAAAAGGAACTGTATTGACTCACAGATAAAGCTCATTTTTCAACGTAATACCATTGACGGCGTGAGGGGATTCTGCAGCGTGGTCGCGTGGATTTTACCACAGAAATATGCATGCATATTTATTAACACAGGGTTTGTTTTAGTATTGTCAACAAAATACAGCGCGAATTGATACACCAGCCTGCTCTGCTTTAGACATGGCTTGATTTGACGTCATTTTCTCGACAAATCTGACAGTTAGAAGAGATAAAATTTATGTCTACGCGGCCATACTAAACCTACTTATCAACGCAAAGGGATCCAGTATTCCCAATATCCATAGTACCAATATTCAGTAGTCCAAAAAGAGGAACCAAGGACTTTCTTGTCCATTCTTCTCCATAGAAAATGCTATCCGAATGGAAGGTAGAGATACTTTTATTGACGAGTCTTAAGTGCCTGTATTGGTTTATTTTATATGAATAAAAAAAAATGCATTCTGATTCTTATTCCATTTGTTACATAACGGACGGCTGGCAGGCAAACCATAACATAGAAGTAGGACAAATGGGTATATATACAGTACATATAGGGTGTGCCCCTTTATTATCCAGTTTCTATGGGCCATTTACAGTCAAACAGACGAAAAATTCCGTAGATAAAAGGTCCGGAACACTAAAATCTACGAAGATAACTAAGAAAATGCATAACAAGTCCCTTACCTTAAGGCTTCGACACACATGAGCGATATAACGATTAGAACCACAGTCCTACTATTCGTTGGCTACGCTTACGAATCTTTAAACGTATTTCTGGATATATTGATTGTTTTTAAATTGAAATGTACTCTGTGCCAATATACCTAAAGGTTGAATGTATGTGGTAAAGTTAAAGTCAAATCATTTATTTCGTAAAGGCCTACGGGGGCACTTACAAATTGTCGTATATGCTATTGTGCTACTACCATATCGAAGCGCAATCTTGACTGAGAAGATCCAGCAAGAAACTCAGTGGTCTTGTAAATTTTTAAACTTCCCTTTTTTATCCCCAAAACTTACTTCATAAACTTCAAAACTCAAGCGACCACGCGAACAAATTTAACAAATTAGCCCGCGTCATCATTTGGCATTTCATTGAAAAGTATGCTTCTTCAATGAATGAATACAGTTCATTTTGGTATAAGCAAGAAATTTGTCGCGGGTGTTATAAACGCACCTGTCTGCATAAGCCTTAATTCGACAATTACATCATCTGTTTCATCTTCGGAACGCGTAACTGTGTCTCTGTGAGCATGACCACGATTCACGCTTTGTTTACATCGGCTCGGGTAAACGTGACGCTTGACACGTGATATACAGTAACCAAACGATTGACACTTTGAGTAGATAAAATGGAACTGGTAACGGGGTAAATCCGCCAACAATTTCAGGGTTCCGTACCCAAAGGGTAAAACGGGACCCTATTACTAACACATTTCTGTTGCCGCTATAAAACAAATACTAAAAAACAGAATAAAATGTGATATTTATGCTTGTTTTTGCTCGATATTGATAACGGCATCAGGTAGACGCTTGAAATATTCACAGAACATTGATGTTTATTATTCATTTGAAAAATAAATAATTTAGCAAAATAAAATTAATATTAATGAGGGCTCCCATACAACAAATTTGATTTTTTAGCGTTTTATAGATAATGGTACGGGACCCTTTATGCGCGAGTCCGGCTCGCACTTGTCTGGTTTTTGAGTTACACATGCACAGCACACCGACGCTGTTCCTATGAATGCTCAATACAATCAGATTACAACGCGGATGCACAAGTCAAAATGCCATAAGAAACCGGAAGCCTTTTGTAAAGGGTAATGTATAGCTTCGAATAAAACATGGTGGCTCTATTAAAATCTTTCCAACGATTAATTTAGCTTCAATCAAAATCAAAATCAATTTTTTTTTATTCGTGTTGGTCAAAAATCACTTACAAATAGTCAGATTCTACCACCGGTTCGGAATGCTGCTTCCACTGAGAAGAGCCGGTAAGAAACTCAATTGCGAGTAATACATTCTCAGGAGCAGCAATGCCATGAGAGCAGACAGCACCTTTGCCACAATACTAGAAAAGAATTATACTCCTGGCAGTCCAATATTAAATACAAATATAGTCTTTACGCTTAGGAAGCTAGTACAGTAAGGTGCGTCTACTCCCATGTACAATGAAGGGATTATTGTAAACCACAGATGGTTATAGAAATAATTGCTTTGGTATGATGCCTTCAACGCAGTATGGGAGAGAGAATGGTAAGTGATTATGAGGAAAATGGTTGGACCAGTTAAAATGTTAATGTTGATTATTTGACTGTACTAATAGCCAAATGCTAATTAATACCAATTAACATTTTGATGCAATCATTTATTTCAATGCGATCCTGAAACACGAGCATATGATTGTATTTTATTAGCTACATCCGTTAAATATAATTAGTGAGTTTAATTTCAAGAATCACTCTTAGCTATTAACGGTAGCGAAACACTCGCTTGACAGACCAGCCCCCTTCCCAACACCTAGCTTGCAGTAATGTTATTAATAACACTTTCGGTTTTAGACAGTTAATTCAGTACAAAATCTGTCAAAAATTTACAGTTACTGTTGAAACAACAACATTTTATGAGGTGGTGGTAAGGGCTCAGAAGTTGTCTAAGAAATTAACTCGTTCGCTGCGTACGGATTTAAGCGTACTTTCACCTGGTGCGTCATGAGGTTGTATTGACTCATAAAGTTCGGCATGAGCCAATATGACCTCACAACGCAGCAAACGTGTTAATATAAATAAGCCTAATGGGTTGGTTTATGGTTATATCTTATAACAATTTCAAAGTATTTATAAATTCTTAACAAGACTTTCAAAGTAAGCTTGATTCATTTATATTCATTAATCCATAATAAAATCTCTAATTTTATTAATAAACGATTAAATAAACAATTTAACTTATTAAAGTTACAAATTCCCACTAAATTAGATCACAATGACCTTGCTCCACAATTTTCGCCACAAAATCAAGATTCGTTGCACGTGCTCGTAGTTGGCAACCCTGCGGCCTCGCCAGGGCTGCCAAAAACGAGCGCTGAATAGTGATCAATAAGGTAAAAACATGGGTGCCAAAAAAAACTTGGTAGGTTATGGTTAAAGAGGTTGAAGATAAATACCGCCTGATAATTTTTAGTTTCTTAAAAATACTATTGATGCTCTACTACTCTACATAGCAGTATTATCCGATTGGTCAGACGCACGCCTTGCAATCAGGGTGTGCAGATTCAAACCCCGACACGGTTTTATTTACGAATCTCATTTTCATTCGAGATTATCACTTGCTGAAACTTGATGAAACGGTGAAGGAAAACATCGTGAGGAAACCGTCCGACGGAAATTAAGTAGTTCTCGATGGATGTGTGTAGTCTACCAACCCGCATCAGGTCAGCGTGGTGGACTATGGCCTGAATCCCCCCGCATTGAGGGGAGGTCCGTGCCCAGCTGTGTGATAATAATAGGGCTATAGTAGTTGTAGTAGTAATGCTCTACATCTCTAATACGCATTAACGACCTCCTCCGGTGAAGCTGTAAAGGTCACCAAACGGCCAACAGCGTAGTCCTTTAAGAAAAAAAACCCATTAACGTGTTACCTAAATATGATACAGTTGCTAGTTGCAGTTTATTGGATACTAGTTGTAGTTTATTGGTTGCTTGTTGCAGTTTATTGGTTGCTAGTTGCAGTTTATTGGATACTAGTTGTAGTTTATTGGTTGCTTGTTGCAGTTTATTGGTTGCTAGTTGCAGTTTATTGGATACTAGTTGTAGTTTATTGGTTGCTAGTTGCAGTTTATTGGTTGCTAGTTGCAGTTTATTGGATACTAGTTGTAGTTTATTTGTTGCTAGTTGCAGTTTATTGGTTGCTAGTTGCAGTTAATTGGATGCTAGTTGTAGTTTATTGGTTGCTAGTTGCAGTTTATTGGTTGCTAGTTGCAGTTTATTGGATACTAGTTGTAGTTTATTTGTTGCTAGTTGCAGTTTATTGGTTGCTAGTTGCAGTTAATTGGATGCTAGTTGTAGTTTATTGGTTGCTAGTTGCAGTTTATTGGTTGCTAGTTGCAGTTTATTGGTTGCTAGTTGCAGTTTAGTGGTTGCAGTATACGGCGGCTTGGTTTAGTCGTTTAAAACTTAGGCTGGTCGACTCACTGAACCAGAGAGTTGTGGGATACGCTCTTGTCTGGGTGTAACTGGCGACAACTCCAGTCCATTGTATAATACCCATAGTACATGCAATGCTTGTTTGGGTTGAACTTCATACTATGAGTATGTGTTGTCCGGCGATATTTATTTATAAATATATAAGCAATGGAAGCCTCGCGGGCAAGAACGCCCTGAACGTAAGGGGTGCAAGTTCAAATCCCTGGCCCGCACCTCTGAGATAATTTTTATGTGCGAATGTCATTTTCAATATTGATTACCACTTACTAAACGGTGAAGGAAAACATCGTGAGGAAACCTGCACGTCTATAGAAAGGCGTGGGAAGTTCACCAACCCACACTGGGTCAGCGTAGTGGAATATGGTCCAAAATCTACCTCTTATTGAGGGAGAATGTGCCCGGTATAATGGCAATAGGCTCGCCCCCTATTACATTGGGACCAAAATACATCGGCGAAGTGTGAGCGCACTGCAGTGCACCTCTGCCTACCCCTTCGGGGAATACAGGCGCGATGATTTATTTATTTATATATATAAATATCTCCTTTGTATGTAGCCTTCGCTATTGTCATGTACGGTACTATGATTATCGCTCGCCACTCCTCCGGTAAAGCTGTAAAGGCCACCTCACGGCCAACAGTGTAAGTCCTTCAAAAAAAAAAAAAAAAACGTAAATTCGCGCGTAAAGTCTGTACTCCCTGGCGCGATTTTTTTAATAATACTAAACTCTGTGACAAGTTTTTTTATTTATTAACCTTCATTATCCCACTGCTGGGCAAAGGTATCCCCCATTCTTTTTTTTTTTTCGTTCGTTCGTTTTTAGTTCGTTTTCATGTTGGAAAAAAATAATAACGCGCAAGCTTTAAATATCACCAGACCACACATACTGATCGCATGATCCCAAGCTAAGCATAGCTTGGGATCTGGACTGGGGGAAGTCTCAGTTACACCTAGACTAGGGCAAATTCCGGAAAGGCCATTACCGTAATTTGCCACTGACGGGTATTGAACCCGCAGCTATCCAGAGCAGGGTGTCGAGTGGCCTACGATCAAACCACTAGATCAGGGATCCCCAAACTATTTTGGGCAAGAGACCCCTGTTCGAAAATGAACTGATACCTCAGACCCTCATAGCTAAATTACTTTTAAAATCCTATCTCTAGTTTTTTTTTCTCCTATTGATACAAATTACTTACAAATTTAATTTAATTTAATTAGACCAAGGACCCGAATCTCGCATGAACGATATCCTTTCAATACGACATATTTGGAAAAAAAACTTCAAATTGGTCGTATTTTTTCGTTATGTTTAGACACATGTCGAATCAGAGTCGATCTTGCGAGAATTGCCCTCTTGCACACTAGCACGAATTTGTAGACATAAGTTTTATCTCTTTCAACTGTCAGATAAATCGAGAAAACGACGTCACTTCTAGCTTTTTGTACTGGACATGACTCGGTGTGACGTCATTTTCTCGACGAATCTGACAGTTGAAACAGATAAAACTTATGTCTACGCGGTCATGCTACAGGGCTTGGCCTTTTTCAACTGGCGCCCCAGTAGGAGGCCTTAGAATATTTAATTTAATGGTCTGGCAATAAAATATGCTTGAATACTAGATCACACTAAGTGAACATACAGGTCGTTATACATTCCACTGTAACCGACATCAATACCCCAACATGGCGTCATTTTGAAGTCATAAACCCTGCACTCACAGGCACGTCTAAACGCGAGCGACCAACTACATTCAAATACCATAACTAAGTGTATTAACTCATAGACATTTTTCGACGCCCTATGCTTAGTATGGGGTCATACGATGAGTAGACTGCAAAGATGAAGAAGAAGCACGTTTTTCAACGAAATTTCTCCGATGACGCTAGTTGATTTTAACTTTTTTAACGCGTGTTTTTTGCTACAGAAACTTTATCTTTGTATCTAATGATTTAGAGTACATTTTCGCTCGCCACGGTGAGGGCAGGGTATAAACCTGCCCACCTCGACGGCAGCATTCTCAACACGGAAAGGTCAAGAAACAGAGCACTTGCACATAATTTGATAATTTTAAAATCATATCTAGGACTCGCAATCAATCATTTAGTAACGTTCCGCACGGTCAGGATTTTGATGAGTAACCGCTAGTGGCCTAAACATATACGTCATCATCACGCAATCCCTGAAGGGGTAGGTAGTGGTGCACTGCAGTTCACTCACGCTTCGCCAACGTATTTTTGGTCCCAATTTAATAGTTCAATTTAATGGTAAAATTGTTAAATTTGGTACCTAACCCAATTTACCAAATAAAAATCAAAGCAAAAGCATAGCTGCAACTAAATCAACCTAACCTTCATGAGGCATATCACTCTGAAGTCCGAGTTCCATTCAAAAGAAGCTGGAAGGCATCTCACATGGTTGAGGTAAATTCTAGAGTAGGTACCTAAAGTATCTTCAATAAACTTGGTTAACTGGGACATAAAAGGGATGATTTCATTATTAATTATTATTGGTGTTCTATTTAAGCTTCTGTTAGTTTGTCTATTTTAATTTTGTCTAACTTTATTTTAGTTTGCATATTTTTATTTTTTCTGACCTTATCTTAGTTGGCATATTTTAGTTTTATGTAACCTTATATTAGCTTGCATATTTTTACCCTACTACGGTGAAGGGTTATGATTTTTGCAGTCTATGTATGTTTGCTAAGATAAGTATGCTCCGTAGCGCCTAAACTATTCATCCGATTTTGATGAATGAGGTATCAATCGATTCGTTATTATTGGCTACATTTTTTTCTCGTATTCGGGTTACAGTTTTTTAAACGTTTTTCTTGTTAGTCTTGTACCTTATGTTAGTTTGCATAAGTTTATTTAATGTTAGTTTTCATATTTTTGATCAATTTATATCCATCGTAGACTACTTATTAAACAGTGCTTATGTGTCACCCAGGTATAGGTCCTGTTAAACTGGTCAAACAGTAGACCAGCTCAAACTAGTTGTATACAACTCGGCCGAGGGTATATCCCGGAAGTACTTGTGACCTTGACAGCTTTCATACATTTGCACGTATGTTGTAGCATTACAATAAATCAGTGATTTAACAAAAATACCATATGAAAGGTATGAGCACCACGATCTGTATTATCTATACAACTATACAAATATAATACATCATCACGTATTCCCCGAAGGGGTAGGCAGGAGTGCACTATAGTACACTATAGGGCGAGCCTATTGCCATCATACCGGGCACATTCCCCCTCAATACGAGGGAGATTTGGGCCATAGTCAACCACGCTGGCCCAGTGCGGGTTGGTGAACTTCACACGCCTAGACGTGCAGGTTTCCTCACGATGTTTTCCTTCACCGTTCAGCAAGTGGTAATCATTGTTGAAAATGACATTCGCACATGAAAATTATCTCAGAGGTGCGGGCCTGGGATTTGAACTTGCACCCCTTACGTTCAAGGCGGGCGTTCTTGCCCACGAGGCTACCACTGCTACCACTGCTGTACCTAGTTAACTGTCAAAAACTGAACGTAATATTAAAAACATTGAGACAGGTGTTTTTAGGTGGCTTATTTACTATCTGTAACATAGCAACTGAAAATGATCACATACGTACCTACTTTGAACCTACTTATATTTTATCAAGTGAAACGAATTATAATTGTATCTCATAATAGGTGTGTTAGATACCTATTTTTTGTCCGCACGGATCTGACTTCGGAGCTGCGAGGTCAATGTTTTCAAAAGTCTAAATCCAATAAAAGCACATACAGAGAAAGGATTTGATTTATTTGAGAAGGTTATTGTAACTTTGGTAATGAAAGATCAGCCCCTCTACCACCTTGCAGACATGTTTTCAATATTATTTTCAGATTTTGAGTTAAGTAAGTCGCGTGCTCGCATTGCTTTTGCCACGGAAATGTAAACTTTATAAAAATAAAAAAACCGGCCAAGTGCGAGGCGGACTCGCGCATAAAGGGTTCCGTACCATTAGGTATCTATTAAAACGGCAAAAAAATCACGTTTGTTGTATGGGAGCCCCCTTAAATATTTATTTTATTCTGTTTTTTAATATTTGTTGTTATAGCGGCAACCGAAATACATCTGTGAAAATTTCAACTTCCTAAGTATCACGGTTCATGAGATACAGCCTGGTGACAGACGGACGGACAGACAGACGGACGGACAGCGAAGTCTCAGCAATAGGGTTCCCGTTTTACCCCTTGGGTACAGAACCCTAAAAACAGAGTAGGTACATCAAAAAAAATCTAGAAAATTCGATCGGCTCAGTCGGTGCAGGGCGGTAAAGAGATGTATGTCAGGCTTATAATATTTTGGCGAAAAATTGATCGCGCACGTAATGACGCGGGACTTTATAATTAAGATAAAGACTTTATAATGATGACGTTAATAGTACAGGAAGAAAAGAGTACACGAGGACTTCGATGGCATACGACCATATTACCTTATGACTGTACGTTACTCAGTGTGAACAAGGAAATGACATTTGGTAGCGTATAGAGCTCAAGTTGATTCGCACAGAGTAGTCTGATTATTCAGAATGTTCTCAAGGGTCTCAAGTCTACTAACAATTTGATGACTTTTCCGCCCTTAAGGCCTTGGTTGGCCACTCTGCGCTCACCACTCCTCCGGTAAAGCTGTAAAGGCCACCTTACGGCCAATAGCGTAGTTCTTTAAAAAAAAACACTCATTGATGAGTTAGCTTAGTCTAGTCTAGTCTAGTCTTAGTGGTTTGAGTGTAGACAGCTCGGCTTACTACACCGATTGGTTACGGGTTAGGTTCCCGCAAATGTTCCCGAAATGCCCCCCTTACAGCAATGTTCTTGCAGCAATGTTTAGAATACTACATTCAGTTTTTAACTTTTCTGAAATTTTTTAGGCGATTTTCTACTGAGTCTGATTTTCTACTGCTCAGTAGAAAATCTGCAAAAAAAATTCTGCTACTACTGAAACAACAATACTTTAGAGGCGGTGATTAGGTTTGGAATTTTCCCTGGTCTGGATGTAACTGAGACCCAGTCCATTATACCCATTGTAGAAGTTTTGCTTTGTTTGCGATTATACGATGAGTATGTGCTGCGTGGCGATATTAATCAAAAATCTTATACGCGGCGTGTGCTACTACGATGAATGGACTGAATGTGTCTATGCAATTGAAATAAAACTATTTTACGGATTCTATCGCGTTTATTTACTTTTTAATGTTCCTGACGTTTCAGCTGCTTTACAGCAACCATGGTCACGGGACACGTCCCCCCGTATATCCGTAAAATAGTTTTATTTCAATGTGTAGTATTCGCGGAAATATAAGAAAACAATATGTGTCTATGCAATGTTTTAGCAGTCTAAAACTATCACCGCATTATTGCCTTCCTAATGAAACAGGTTTGGGGCACAGCGGTTGGATGGTCTTTCTAACGGACATAGGTAGAAACAATTTTTGTATTCTATACGCATAGATGTACATAAATTAAAACCTACGGGTCGTAATAAGTAGTTCTTTTTCTGAGGTAGGTTAAAAATTACTGAAAATATAATTGGTCATTCAAATTTATGTATCTCTGAAGTTATAGAGTACACTGTGGATAAGTAATGCAAGGCGCGGTCCACATAACTTGTCGGTCGACGAATTCACGAGACGCGTGCGCCGACCAATACGAAGGTCTGAACGTGACCTTACATGAACGATTAGATATACTACATATCAGATTGTTTTAGCGTTACTGAAGTCTAGACCTCTCACTGAGTCACCTTTTCAAATGTCTGCACCTGGAATACTAGAGCCCGGATCTATCTATTAAATTTTTATCGCTTTTGTTGTTTTAACAATCTCTCGGCGCCTTGATTGTATGCCCTGGAATGGCCGGGGCGAGCGAATTAGTAAGACTTTTATTGAAACTGTATTCTATGATAATCAATCTAAGGATGAAATTCCTTTGGTAAAAGCAACGAGATCAAACGTCAAAATTCGCTCGTCGTAGTTAAAAACATTTCGTTTAAAATGTTTTTTTTTTCTAAAAGTTGATACGTTATAGTATCATTAGGCAAAAAAAAAACTAGCTAAGCTCGGGACTTAGTACGCGCGAAATTTAGGTACCCTAATTATTTAAATTTTCTTAAATTTTTCGGTAAGAACCTTCTACAAAGTATTAGAAAACCTTAAAATTAAATATTTATTTTATTCAATTTTTTAGTATTTGTTGTTATGGCGGCAACAGAAATACATCATCTGTGAAAATTTCAACTCTGACGATCACAATTCATGAGATACAGCCTGGTGACAGACGGATGGACGGACGGACAGCGAAGTCTTAGTAATAGGGTTTCCGTTTGACCCTTTGGGTACGGAACCGTAAAAAGATGAATGAAATCGGTAAAGTAATTCTCAAGTTATGGCGTGGACGATATTGACTTGTATACATATTTGGGATCAGCATTTTTTTCTGCGTCGAATGAGTATGCTCTCAGTCAACCGTACTACTACTACTTCAGCCCTTTTAACGTCCCACTCCTGAGCACGGGCCTCCCCTCAATGCGAGGGGGATTCGGGCCATAGTCCACCACGATGCGGGTTGGCAGACTTCACAAATCCATCGAGAACTAGTCAAGTTCTCTTAGACGTGCAGGTTTCCTCACGATGTTTTTCTTCACCGTTTCATAGCAAGTGGTAATCTCGGATGAAAATGAGATTCGCACATAAAACCCAGAGGTGCGAGCCGGGGTTTGAACCTGCACACTTTGATTGCAAGGCGTGCGTTCGACCACTCGGCTACCACTAACCGTGTAGATAACCATTGACTGTAAAGATAAAAAAATATCGTTTAAGTCAAATAGACTTCCATCCCTTGATATATAGATTAATTACGATCTATATTCTGTAAAGCAGTGGTAGCCGAGTGGTCGAACGCACGCTTTGCAATCAAAGTGCGCAGGTTCTATCCCCGGCTCGCACCTCTGGGTTCCATGTGCGAATCTCATTTTCATCTGAGAATATCACTTGCTAAGAAACGGTGACGGAAAACATCGTGAGGAAACGGCAAGAACGCCCGCCTTGAACGTAAGGGGTGCAAGTTCAAATCCCAGGCCCGCACCTCTGAGATAATTTTCATGTGCGAATGTAATTTTCAACAATGAGTAATCATTGTTGAAAATGACATTCGCTTTGCTTGCTTTCACTTGCTGAACGGTGAAGGAAAACATCGTGAGGAAACCTGCACGTCTATAGAAAGGCGTGTGAAGTTCACCAACCCGCACTGGGCCAGCGTGGTGGACTATGACCCAAATCTCCCTCGTATGGAGGGGGAATGTGCCCGGTATAATGGCAATAGGCTCGCCCCCTATTACATTGGGACCAAAATACATCGGCGAAGTGTGGGCGCACTGCAGCGCACCTCTGCCTACCCCTTCGGGGACTACAGGCGTGATGATGTATTATTATTATTATTATTATTCTGTATTTCTTTCTTCGCCTCCTAAATTTTAAATAATTTACACTTAATTTACACACGTCCTATAAAAGTGTCAAGTAATCATTACTTGTAACAAACGCGACCTTCCGACGACTCCCGCTTGACATTATGATAGGGATCGTGTTATGCAACAGTGAGACATGAGTTTCTCCTTTTTTGGTAGAGGTTAATAAGGCTACCTTTATTTAGTTGGGCTAATTATCTAGTTCAAATCTTTATTACCTAGATGTCTAGATTTGTTGTTTGACAATTAAGTTGAAATAGTAAATTGTCAGACGAGTTGTGTACTTAGGCATGTAAGTAATACGCTTTTTAACAAGCTTTATATTAACTTGCAATGTAGGTATGTCCGGGTGGAATCTTGCAACTGAATTTTAAACTGTTATCTTTTGCCGATTGAGCTGAAATTTGGTATACACGCTTACTTTGGATGACAATGCATTCTTCGCTATGTGACGTCACTCTAATTCCAATATGGCGGATCATCCAAGATGGCGGAATAGTTATTTTTTCTGCACTACCACTGTATGGGTATCAAATGAAAGGGATTGCTGAAGAGAACACGAAAACTTAGGGTAATTACATAAAAGCTTGTTTTTAAAACGTTTTTCTACATTTAATTATTATATTATTTAATTATTAAATGATTACTTAAACTATTTAATATTTTTTTGAAGCGAAGGTACAGTGTTACGATGGTCCTCAAATGCAGACAGCAATGTTTATTTGTATTGATAAATCAGCTAAATAAGGGCGTAAACGTTGATAATAGAAATAACAAAAAACTGAGCCGTCGTGTGACGCCTGGCAGATGTGAAACATAAAACATAGTGGTCTAGGCGGCAAGTGAGCGAATGAGCGGGGTCAGCCCGTGGGCGGAGTCTAAGCGGTCGAAAGAAACGAGGAGCCGAGGAGTACGAAGTGTGGCCGCATTTAAAACTATACTTTATGCATTTTGTAATAAGGTTGATTTCATTATGTTGTGGCGAAGCGTCGGCAAATCTCGCCACGCCAAAAATCAGATTTACCCCTCGCCTATAGAGGTTTCCAATCAATAGTTTTAACGGTTAAGGTAAGATCTTCCAGGCAGGCGTGTGGCTATGCCTGGCGGGGTCCGCTACGCCCCCACGTCCTTTTTGTTAGGGTATTTGCATATATAGTTAGGATCGTCTAGAACTCTTCTACCGCGATTCGGGATTTCCGAAGAACTTTGTATGGTGACTCAGAATTTTGTATACGTGGAATTGCGATGTGTTGGACGCCGCGCCATCTATTAGCGTATGGTAGAAGTTCGTTTTTGTCGCGAGA
This sequence comes from Ptilodon capucinus, assembly GCA_914767695.1. Taxonomy (NCBI): domain Eukaryota; kingdom Metazoa; phylum Arthropoda; class Insecta; order Lepidoptera; family Notodontidae; genus Ptilodon; species Ptilodon capucinus. Next base: position 12,431,718 of record OU611814.1, on the reverse strand, counting down.
TATACGAGTCTCCACTTAGTTTGCTATACATGAAATAGTAAAGTAACATTACAGCCAAAATTAATATAATTTATTTTTTTCTTGCATCGCAGTGCGTTGCCAGCATTTAAGGAATGAGTATGTAAAGCGATCTAAATCTAAATTTGAAGTGGTAACTCGGGGAAATACATTGTTGGTGCGTTATCGCATGACATCTAGGGCGCGGCGGGTGAGGCCGCCCACTCCCGCCGGATATAGAAGCCGCCCACGATGTTTCCGGTTCGATTTACTAACCAAAACCGTTCATTGTCCTTCCGTAATTAAATACTATTATGGTATAGATGACATATTAATTTGTAGATATTCCAATATCTCTACAAATCAGTTTTAACTGCATTTACAGTTTATAAGTATTCCACAACACCAATGTCCCTTTACATTGGTGTTGTGGAATACTTTTAAACTGCTGTCTATAGAATTTCAAGTTTGATGGAAATGAGGGATTTTTTAGGGTTCCGTACCCAAAGGGTAAAACGGGAACCCTATTACTGAGACTTCGCTGTCCGTCCGTCCGTCCGTCCGTCCCTCTGTCACCAGGCTGTATCTCATGAACCGTTATAGTAAGAGAGTTGAAATTTTTACAGATAATGTATTTCTGTTGCTACTATAACAACAAATACTAAAAAACAGAATAAAATTAATATTTAAGGGGGCTCCAATACAACAAACGTGATTTATTTTGCAATTTTTATAGATAATAGTACGGAACCCTTCGTGCGCGAGTCCGACTCGCACTTGGCCGGTTTTATTATTAAACTACTCTACACAATGGAAATTATACCTGATCTGTCTACACACCATGGAATGTGGTTTATACAAAATGGGTATACTAGTTATTCTAAGTGAATATGTTAAGCCAAATATATTTTACTATAGTTTTCAATAAGTTATTTGACATGTTCAGTTTTCCTTAAATGGATCAACCCAGTCCGAAAATCAGCTATCACTTTGAACTCTCTTTGTTATAGCAGAATTATGGTAAATACCCTCCATAAGCAGAATGGACAAGCGACCGAACCGACCATTAGGCTTGTCAAAGCGATCAATAAATTAACGATATTTTTTTTTTGGAAATTAAAATTACTTGTCGATAATCTGTCTTCATGAAAAGATTTCATGAACATGACGAAGGGTCGTTATACTTATTATGAACCGTATTGTAGAATGTGTATTAGGTTTATTTTCTACTGTGTAGCAATCGATGTTACATCATAATTGCATATGAAAGGTTTAGTACCAACGATCTAGACCACTTTCCCCTATTCAATAAAAGGAAAACACCATTTATTACATAACATATTGTATTTAAATCGTATATTTACAATCGGTACACGTATTATTTCGTACGCGGCGGCCATGTTGCCGGCGCGTGCGCAGCGCTAATGGAAGGATCGTTTATTGAGCATGCCTGTTTGTTATACAAAATATTGAATTATAATGATTGAATCACTCAGATTGAATCACTATATAGATATATAAGTCTATGAAAATAGGTAATTTTGTCTTATATACAATGATTACAAATACAAAATGTTTTTTTTTCTAGTTTTATTAAGGAGTAATGAATTTCTGAAATAGCGTTTCTACTGTGATGTAAAATTGGATATTTCGAGCTACAACATTTCTACTTTCTGTCGTCTATATAATATACACAAGTATATAGAATGTATATGCGTAAATATACGAAGGTATGGGACGACTATAGTAAAATAATAACAAAATACATATTTACTGACACATTTTAAAGATATGTTAATAAGTACATATATAAACATGATGTTAGTAAGTCATAAGAATTTTGAAGATATATAGTTTTTTTTAGATAGGATAAAAAATAAATAATTTTAAATGTAACATTGTTAGTCACAGATGTAATTAAAGCCGCACCACCCTCTGTAACTGTTGACTAGTACTAAAATTTACAAAATCGTATAAAAATCGTTCATCATCGTGAAGAACCTTGCCTTATTATTTAAAAATACATTTTGTACAATTTTATCGCAGTAAATACACTTGAATACACACTTGTGCTTGAATACACGAACTGCATATACCATATACATATTATTATTTATAGATAAAGATTTTTAAATATAATATATTATGACTTTGAAATAAGATAGAAAAGTTATCAAAATTATTTTGTTACTATCTCCTAAACAAGAGTAAAGCAGTTTATGTATTCTAGCACCTACCAATACAGCATGTAATATATTTGGCACAAATATTGTACAATATGCATAACGAGCAACATCACCCTGTAGCCAGAGTTGCAAGACATTCATGCCCTATTGTCTTGCAAAACTTGCAACAAAAAATGAAACATACAGTCAACATAAAAAATAACCGGCTAACTCTTTCGATACTCTCTAACCAATTATTTCATGTAGTACCTACTTGAATACATTTTTGTAGAGTATTTTATGGAGAGCTTTCAGGAGGAGACCTATGGGGTTCGGAAAGCTAACATAAGTGTTTATTGCAAGAGGCAACTGAAAACCATGACGCAGATTTGGTTTTCTCATAAAAATATGAACTGTTATAATAGACATTCCGAAATAGTTACAATCCTCAAAATCATCCATTATTTTTTTCTTTTCAAATTTATTATAATGTTGACTGCACCATTTCACAACATTCAGCAAACCAAACAACAAGTCGCACAACATTTATCCAACACACGATCATCAACAGTAAATGTTAAATCACTCATTTACCCGTATAATTAATAGTATAAGACCCAGTACTGGGGTCAATGTTCTGGGCGGGGTGACCAGATAATAGGTTGTAATTCTGACTCTGATAGTTCTGGTTCTGGTACTGCTGATTCTGGTACTGTTGGTTCTGGAAACCTTGGTAGGGTTGCGGAGTGTACCCCTGGTAGGAGAACTGGGGTTGTTGATGATAGAACTGACTTTGAGGACGGTATTCTTGTTGTTGAAGTTGAGGACGTACGTCTTGTTGGGGGAATTGTTGAGGAGATTGGTTTAGAAGGTTTGATTGCTGGTTGTATAGGGGAGCTGATCTGTATTGGGTCTGTTGCGGGCTGGTGTGGAAAGGCTGGACCCTGGCTGCTGTTTGAGCTTGATATTGAGCAGGAGCTTGAGCAGGTTGAGGTTGATACTGCCTGAAGCTCTGACTCGGTCTGCTTTGAGCTCTCCCATTGTACTTCGGATCTTCGTAAATGCTTGGGTCTTCACGGTACTGACCATCGTCTTCTTGGCCCTCAGTCAATGCATTCGTTGAGGACGGATCGTGCAACGTCGGCGGCGGCACCATGATGCCGGGGCCTGGAAATAGATGAGGTACTATTAAACATTGTACTTCTTAAATATGTGAAGTTTTCAACAATATGAAAATTTTAATTGGCTCTTAGCAATTAGTTAGCCTAAATGTAACTCCAACTAGCGATTTCGTTAGTTTAACTGGCATTTTAACTAATCGCTAACTATTATTTTAATTATCTAGTTGGATTGTTTATCAGTGCGTAAAGTGTTTTAGCAATTGTAAAGTTGAAATTTATTGTGAAATCTATATTTTAAAACATATACGGGGTGGATCAGAAGTGCGAAATAATATTTTATGCTCATATACATTTGATAATTGTAGACGTTTAGTGAAGGCAGGCTATGCCTAACTCTCATGGTTTCTGAGTTACAGACCTTGGAATGTGTTGTGTTGTGGCCTTAAACTCTACATTATACATTTTTCCAACGAGAAGTGACTATTAATATTCACGAAAGAAACCCTGAAAATATCGCATATGACTCGAGATATGACAAAATTATAAAATTGACGGCGAAAAAATAAAAACATTTTTTTTTAAATTTCAATGAAATTTTCATGTAATTCAGTTGTATACCTGATACTTGTGCAAATGGTAAAATATTAGATCGGACGTATTATACACCCTGCACAAACATTTATGAAATAAACTCAATTTACAATAACAAAACACAAGTGACGGCCAATTATTTACAAAGTGTTTTACCCCATTATAGAACTGTAACTATGATTACAAAACGCATTGGTTGCCTCAGTTTTACATTGCAAAATATAAAACAGTTTTGTAACTAAGTCAAAGTCAAAGTCAAATCATTTATTCTGTATAGGCCAGGCCTATGGGGGCACTTACAAATTGTCAAGTTTAAATTTTTTTCTTATATACTACTATACTACCACCGGATCCAAACGCGACCTCAACTGAGAAGATCCGGCAAGAAACTCAGTGGGCTGATCATTTTTTTTAATCGCCAAAACTTATTACAAGTACACAGGTACATATAGCACCAGTGTTAGTAGCAACTTATTTCGCTTATAACGTAAAGTATTAATTATCCTTATATGGTGAATAAAAGACTTAGTAAAGTACAAATAAAACCACTTATTAAAATCTTTATGTTTATCTAAAAGTGGTTACAATATCCATCACTTAATTTTGCAGTGGTAGCCGAGTGGTCGAACGCTCGCTTTGCTATCAAAGTGCGCAGGTTCAAACCCCGGCTCGCACCTCTGGGTTTCATGTGCGAATCTCATTTTCATCCGAGATTATCACTTGCTAAGAAACGGTGAAGGAAAACATCGTGAGGAAACCTGCACGTCTATAGAAAGGCGTGTGAAGTTCACCAAACCGCACTGGCCCAGCGTGGTGGACTATGGCCTGAATCCCCCTCGCATTGAGGGGAGGCCCGTGCCCAGCAGTGGGACGTTAAAAAGGGCTGTAGTAGTAGAATTTTGTTTTGGCAACACATAATCATGTAAACTCAAACTAAGCAAACCTTTTACTATGGGTACCATACAATGGACTGTAGTTGTAGCATTTCCTCAAAGACTAGACTTATGTCACATAATATGTTGATTATATCTCTTTCTCTCGTATGAAATAAGACAGATAGCGACCGAGCCAATCCGTGACAGAGGTCTTGTCTTGACATGTGTGCTCCCTTTTACACCCAGACCAGAGGACATTGCGAAATTTGCCACTGGCGGGAATCGAACCTGCAAACACCTGGTTGAATGAGCCAAGTAGGTCACATACAAACCACTAGACCAGGGCTTCCCTAACTGTGCGTCGCGACGCCTAGAGGCGCCGTGGTATTATCCCAGGGGCGTCGTGAGGCGATCCAAATAGGTTGGCTGTCTGTGTCGATGCGAAATTTAGATGCTATTTGGAGTTTTTCTAACAAATTGTTATTAAGCTAGAACAACAACCAGTAGGTAAGAAGGCCAGGGCGTCGCAAAAATATGGCAACTACACAAGGGCGTCGTTAAAATAAGTTTGGGAAGCCCTGCACAAGACGAAGCCGAGTTCAATTGCCTAGATGCATATTATTTAGACGTCTCGTTGTTTTAGTGAAACATTAACACGGCAGCTGCTACACTAGGTTTTAAAAGCCTTGTATCTTTCTGCTTATACGGACGGCGAAATCATGCTATTTCGCTGGCCACTGGCACTGGTCCTAATCAACCTGGCTGCGCACAGGTTAAAAGTACATGAAAACTGGCCTAGCAGCGAACGTGTTAAGCTATAGTAGGTTCTACAGACCATGTAAATATTGACACTAGTATGTGAATGGGCAACATATCGCAACTGGCCCAGTTGCGCTGAACCTGCACATGTTTACGTGTTAGGTAACTGAACCAGATACTAAACATACCAGTCCGCTCGGTCAGTGTCGACAAGGTGGAAAATTATATGTTGAATTTATTAAGGAAGTCGTTCAATTTGTATGTAATCACTTTAGAAACCTGCGCAAATAGGCACGGTGAAGCGAGCGTAACTGTTTTGCTATACCACAACGAACTCTATTTACAACGATATTATAAAACAGATGCTTAAATGTGCCAATAAAGCGTCCAAAAGAAAATGACCTAATTGGACGAATTAATGATAGAACCATGAAGTATAATTCGTCTTGAACTCTTGACATAGATTATCTGACGTACATAGATGTTGAAATTGGACGTGTGAAACTGTAAAATGTAAGGAAAAGCTGCCTCTATGATAAAATTAGTCGTTGTGAACTTATAAAAGGAGAAACGAACACATTATTCAACAAAATGTCATCGATGATGCGAGCGAATTAATTGCGTGGCTTTTGTCACTGATTTTCAACCTTCATGCACATTAGCATAGAGTGCAGTTTCAAATAAGTCAAGTTAATTCATTCGCCCCGGTGTGTTTAGTACGTAATACGTAATGTTGGTATTGGAGGTTAAGTGATTCGTTTATTGACTGGTTAATGATCCTTAGCCAATATGTAATATCAATGTTATTTACAAGTTGCTACAACATGTCACTATATTAGTTAAGAAGTTATAAATAAAGGTCGTAATGTTGTATGAAGATAGCTAGCTTTGTTAAGAAGATAGAATAGTAATTCTTACTGTAAATTACGTAGACATCAACATAAACAAATGAAATTTAAGGGAATAAAATGAGAAATGGCTTTACTTGCGACTAGCGGATATTCTGCTATTGTCAAGTAATTAATATAGAGCAAGAATTAAAAAAATAAGTAGGTATGGATGAAGAAGATGATAAAGATGGCGGATAATTCCCATACGTGTAGTAGTAACAGTGAGTAATCAACCACGCTAATAGAATTAAACCGTATTCTAATTTACATAAAGATGATAGTTAAGTATTACCTTCAGGCTCAAATCCTCTCTGGCTGCTAGCGCCATAGGATATCTCCCTCAATTTGCCTCCCTCATCGACATAGCCATATTTTCCAGCGACATCTCCGTTGGGGTACTTGGTTTCGATCTTGAAAGACCCGTCAGCGGCTTCGTAACCAAAACTGTAAGAGCCGTCGTCGTTCTGGCGATTCACTTGCTTCAGTATGGGAACAGGGGTCGTGGTTGGACCATACTGGCCTTGGCTGGTGACTGCGAGCCACGCCGCGCAGAATACGAGGGTCTGGAATTAGAAAAAAGTTAAATCAACCAAATTGAAAAATAAAATTGAAAATAATTGAGCGAAACGCGATATTAATAGATTAAATAACGCGAAATTGAGGAACCCTATTACTCAATTTCGTACGTACGCAGTCGCGACCTCAGCCGAGTGTTATATAGATATAAAAAATCTTTGTCATTATTAACTAAACCAGATAAATTAGAAACGTTTCTTACATAATAACTATAGAAAATACAAAATTCTATAATTTTTTAGTACTTAGGTACTTAAAAATATGTTTTTTAGTCACGTCCGTAGCGGAACGGGGCGCGCTACTAAGTTTATTATTATGTAATTACGCAATTAACATAACTGAGAAACGGTGTTAAGTTACTTGAGAGAAAAAGTGTATCGCGACCTTGATCTTGTCGGTGCGATGTCGTAACCGTAAAGCGCTCGTTACCTTTTTGAAGTACCGAGATACATTGAGATTCGTCTGCCATCTCTTATTCTCTATCACCTTCCTTACCCATTTTTATTTATGTCTATTTATTGAATATGTCCTTGTTATTAATTACTTGACATTGCCATAAATACCCGCCACAGACCAGATACAGACCTCGCAAGGGCGACCCCCGCGTTCGCCAAGCATATGTGATAGACTATCATATAAGCGAACCCGCCCTCATTCGGCGGTAAATGGTCTGTGATACACGCTAATCGCAAGTGCAACCATTCCTAATATTATTCCATTTAAATTCGTTTAGTAACATAGTAAGCTAGCTTAAGTAGGTTCTGTGGCTTAGAGGGCTACTGACATAGCGACTCACATAGCCCACAGGTTCTCCGATCGCGAAAAGCGCTGTTTATTTTACTATTTAAGGGCTAACGTCTATCGAGCGACAAAAACCCTTCTCGCACGCAGTCTCTGAAGACTAATAATTAAGTACTAACTATACAAAGGTAGGGTAAATTTGGTTATAGCAAAAATAATGAAACAAGAAAATCTACGAGGAGATATGCCCACGCCCAGCGAGTGAACGTACAACCTTGCGGTCAGCCGGACATACGTACAATAACAACGTCGCTATAATAATTAACGTGCCTCAGTTACTATATGTCGCAAGCTACAAGAAATCAATAATTAACTTTATCTACTTTTAACTAGTTTCATTTTTAATCTGTAGTCCATTTCAGTCTAGACATTACTAGCCTAGATCGCAGTCTCTGATAATACGCAATCTGTGAGATCCGCAATCGAATTGGTCTAACCAACGCAGACACTTCAAAATGATTAAGGCAATTTGGAAAGTGAAATGACATCGTTCATTAATGCTGCCATTGATGCATGATGTCATACTGACAGAGTATTCTGGGTCTTCAGACTGAGACTTCTGACTCCTGGAATCTTTCTGAATTCTTCTGCCTGAAAGTCTGATCGTAGCTAATTACCTAGGTACTACATAAGCCCCGGGTACGCTGGGGCGTCAAAACGTCAAAAATCTTTTTCCTAAAACTAACATTGTGTCAACAATAAACAAGATTGAATATCCTAATACAAGCTTTGCTTATTTTAGGATCATACAATGAGAATGTGTAGTCTGATTTAAATACATCATCACGCCTGTATTCCCCGAAGGGGTAGGCAGAGGTGCACTGTAGTGCACCCACACTTCGCCGATGTATTTTGGTCCCAATGTAATAGGGGGCGAGCCTATTGCCATTATACCGGGCACATTCCCTACTTCACACGCCTTTCTACAGACGTGCAGGTTTCTTCATGATGTTTTCCTTCACCGTCTGATTTATTTGTTTAAATAAATAAAACGTATTATGAAACAACCGGGAACTGACTTTATAACCTACATTTAATTATAGTCGCCAAAAATCTTGTTTTGCTTTTTTGCAAGCCTCCGTGACACTGCGCATATCACAACTCGATCTGTATAAGTAAGTATCTGCCTTAATGTATAAATTACACGTAGTTTGATATGACGTATATTAACTAATAGGGTTATCATTTGATATAGTTAAGTATCGCCTCCCAAGAAGGTAAGTATTCGTAACAAAATAATATACTAGATTTACTCTCATAATCTAAAGTTATTGAAGTAATAATTTAGAGTGGTTTTGCGGTGGTAGAACGCTTTTATTCTGAGCTATATAATTGTAGGTAGTTTGTAGAAGAATAAAAAAATCTTTAAATTTGGGGAAGACTAGGTAATAGCCGATTAACTTCTTTTGTACTGTTTCTTTTCACATCGCCAGACAATACGTAATCCTCCTATCATCCTAAAAATAGAAAAGCTTGTACTATGAGTCCCTTATAATGGACTGGGGGCGATTTTACTTACATCTTCACCATAGCAAATGCCGGAAAGGTTATTTGCCTCGGACGGGATTCGAACTCGCAACCACAAGGAGTAGTGAGCAAGCCGTCATCATCAAATCAATAAAACATCGGTTTGTTTTTCTTTTAGTAAACTCGCACCCCTACTTATCTACAACTTATTACATGTACAATTCATTTTCGCGATCCAAGTGTCAGCAAGGCCAACTTGTCGAGCCGCTGCGACGACCATAATATTATGGATGTATTTCAAAAGCTTTTGACTCGGAAACGTTGGATACCTATTTAAAAGGATATTCTTATGCATGATACTTCATCAACATTGCAAGTTACTACTAAAATTATGTTAAGCTCAAATAAGTAGTAAGTTAAGGAGCCCCCGTAGCCATAACCTATTCTTCCCAAATAGGTACGCAACACAAAATCCTAATTCCGTGGGTAAAATTCCAAAAACCACGATAGAAAAGATTTTGAGAAATATTTATATAGAACAGAAAATTTACGTACGGCCAGACGTATTTACTAGTGACATCTATTTGAGTTAAAATAAAGCTTTTACTTCGGAGAAATAATGATTTATCTTCTTATGGCGGTTTTTGGTTTCAGTTTTGACATCACGCGGACACAAACCTTAGATCATTATTAGTATATTGTTTTGTTAAATGAATTCCAATTCTGCCTTGGTCGGGTAATAAAAGGCCTGTTAGACTATGTCAAGACTATGACTATTCCTATGTTTATGGGAATGAATATAACACAATTTGGTCTTTAGTTCTAATCTACATAACAAAACACTTCCACGAACCAGAAATTGAAACAATACTTTCACGATTGGCAGGTCAATCATGCATTTCATTTCATAAAAAAACTCTTAAAATAGGTAGATAGATAAGTAAGTTTTTCACTGAAAATAGGAGACGCCTTAATATGAAGTGCAAATATTAAGCACCTGTTTGGCTATTTTAAATATTTAGGTATTAAGTTACGTCGTCACCTAGGGTCCGTAAAACGGGTATTAGTATCTATTAAAGTTGTAGCACAAAAAATGACCTTATAAAATGATTTTATAAGTGCCTAGATGGAATATGAAATCATATTGAGCACGTTTTATTACTGAGAATTTAGGCCACGCACAATAGGCTAACTAGAAATGTTATTGGGCGTTCACTTTGCCAATAGTTATTCAGGGTTTCATAAATCTATAGCTTTGAGTTATACTTGCATCTATTACAATTTTAAAACCTTCGCTGTAACGCGAAGAGGTTTGTTGTATACATTATCTGATAGGTAAAACTACTAAATAGGTACCTCTGATTACTTTATTTATTAGCAGAAGTACATCATAACGCCTGGATTAGTCGAAGGGGTAAAAGTGGTGGTAGCCTCGTGGGCAAGAACGCCCGCCTTGAACGTAAGGGGTGCAAGTTCAAATCCCAGGCCCGCACCTCTGAGATAATTTTCAAGTGCGAATGTCATTTTCAACAATGAGTAATCATTGTTGAAAATGACATTCGCTTTGCTTGCTTTCACTTGCTGAACGGTGAAGGAAAACATCGTGAGGAAACCTGCACGTCTATAGAAAGGCGTGTGAAGTTCACCAACCCGCACTGGGCCAGCGTGGTGGACTATGACCCAAATCTCCCTCGTATGGAGGGGGAATGTGCCCGGTATAATGGCAATAGGCTCAACCCCTATTACATTGGGACCAAAATACATCGGCGAAGTGTGGGTGCACTACAGTGCACCTCTGCCTACCCCTTCGGGGAATACAGTCGTGATGATGTATTTATATAGTCGAAGGGGTTGACATAAGTGTATGTATTTTGGTCCCTACGTAATAGAGGGCGCGCCTATTGCCATGATACCGGGCACATGCCCCTCAATACGAGGAAAATTTGGCTCAGTGTGGATTGGTGAACTTCACACGCTTTTAGATAGACGGGCAGGTTTCCTCATGATGTTTCCCTTCACACTTCACCAAGTGGTATTGAAAAGTGGTATTGACAATGCCAAATGAAATTAATACTTTTTTAACCAGTTAATTTTAGCGTTATTTATAGGGAAAATACAAGACATGTTATGGTCATACATAAATATCAATTTCCTGAAACACATGCCGCGTGTCCGGATATTAAAATGAAAAGTTATAACTTAAAACCTTGTTGTCCATTCACTTTATCCAATATTGTTATTGATTAATATCAAAATAACAAAAAAACCTTAATTGTTATACCTAGTTAACTGTAGCAGTGGTAGCCGAGTGGTCGAACGCACGCTTTGCAATCAAAGTGCGCAGGTTCTATCCCCGGCTCGCACCTCTGGGTTCCATGTGCGAATCTCATTTTCATCTGAGATTATCACTTGCTGAGAAACGGTGACGGAAAACATCGTGAGGAAACCTGTGTGCCCGGTATAATGGCAATAGGCTCGCCCCCTATTACATTGGGACCAAAATACATCGGCGAAGTGTGGGCGCACTGCAGTGCACCTCTGCCTACCCCTTCGGGGAATACAGGCGTGATGATGTATTTTTTGTGTATAGTTAACTGTATTTTTTAAAATTAAGTAGGCAACGAATTATTAAACAAGAAGGAGCTTTTATTAACATTTGACCGTTTTACACGTAAAATGTTGTGAGACTTTATTGTCTACGTACGTACAATGAAGGATTATCTTACTAAGCTGTTTATCATTTCGTAAATTCCTTTTCACCGCTTAAAATTGATCTTGAACTGAAACAAACACGCGTGAAAACTGTATTGTTTTTATAAACAAGCATTGCGTAATGCTAACTAGGCCAGTTGTGTTGGCTAAATCTATTTCTGAGCGGTTTCTTGCATACTTATAACCTGTGCGCGGAATTACAATAGGGCGCTCATTGACAAACGTTTCCAAGATTCGTATAAGCCTGCCGAGCCTGTAGGCTAACAAGATTGAAGGTCGATATAACTCAGTGAAAGACCTGGCAAGTCCCCATAATATTATCATTTAGGAGTTGCTTTGACTTTATTACGTAAGGTATGAAATCAATATCTTTTAGCAATGATAGCTAGAATATGACTAGTCTATGGCTTCAAAATGTCAATTCAAAATTTTAATGTCTACACTGTTCATATTCAAGCTACCATAGATAAATGAAGTTGTTTTCATGCCTTAAAAAATTCAGTCATAGTAACTTCACAAAAATAGTATTAGCCGACTTGGGGCTATGTTTAATCGATGATAGCTAGTATACGACTCGTCTAATGGCTTCTAAGTGACCATTTCTAATGTCTACACTGATCATATATTAGGGTTCCGTACCTAAAAGGTAAAACGGGAACCCTATTACTAAGACTTCGTCCTCGACGTCCCTCCGTCTGTCACCAGGCTGTATCTCATGAACCGTAATAGTTAGAGTTGAAATTTTCACAGATGATGTACTTCTATTGCCGCTATAACAACAAACACTAAAAATCTGAATAAAATAAATATTTGAGGGGGCTCCCATACAACAAACGTTTTGATTATTTTGCCGTTTTTATAGATAATGGTACGGAACCCTTCGTGCGCGAGTCCAACTCGCACTTGTTAGTTTTGTAGAGCATTACATTAAAAACTTTCCTATCTTATCTCAAGGGCTTCTTGAATAATTAACTACTGTGTGTACTATAAAGGTACTTACTGTTTATAATTTCAACATGATCCAGTTAGCTAAACGTAAATACCGACAGTCTATCATCTAGTGGAACAGACGGGCGCGCCCACCACTTTTGTGATTCGCATTCCACCCGGGTTCGGCGTCCATGGCGTTGCCTTGATTGTGCAATAAACTCGTTGTAAATTTGTAACGCAGTTTATACAGTATGCTTCAGAAGTCCGAAATAATACTTAGACGTTTGCATCAGTACCGGGTATACAAATAAATGGTATAAAAATCAGATCGAAATTCGACCATGTATTTCCAACTTTTTTTTCGTCGTCAATTTCTATAACTCGTAATATCTCGAGTCCTATGTAAAATTTGCGTGGTCTATTTTGTGAATATTGGTAGTCGCCCCTCATAAGTGTAGATTACACTGCTGAACAGAGTTATGGATGTACCCAAATGCCAGAACAAGATACCCGTGACAAATGTCTAAAGGTCTATAACTCCGAAACTATGATAGTAAGGTATAAAATGTCTTCACTAAGCATCCACATATGAGCTACCTTAAGTATACCCAAAGTATTATTTCGGACTTCTGATACACCCTGTAGATAGATACCTAAGTATTGCAGGGTAGATTTTTACGCCTGTGATTTAAACGAGTGGTATTGAATATCTGAACTCATTGACTGACTTACCTAATCATCTCAGAATTACTAGAACTTGAAAGCTACTAAGTAGCTAATTAAAATTTATATCTACTTTTATGTCTACTCTACGAAAGATTACGTCCAGAGGTTAAACCTCAAAGATTTTAGGACCATAAAGTCAGCAAAGTGATTATTAAGTTCATTACTTATTTCGGCAGCAATTTATAGACATGGGACATTTTCTTACGCTTGTTTCTATCCTTAAGGCTTCGTTGTAAGGTATTACACAGATATCTTGAACAGTTTTTAATAATTATAGTCTTCAAATTAATCTCCATCTTTTCTATATCACTACTTTGAAATTGCCGGAATCAAATAAGGCCTTCTTCAATGGAAAAAGGCTATTATAGAACAAAAACACTGTATAAAAGTGCTTAATTATTATACCTAATTGAAGATATGAGTTTGTACCGTATATCTGACTAGGCTCTGTTGTTATAACCTTCCAAGTTACTGTAACGTTCAAAAGCCCTATATTTCACTTAATTCTCACGAATAATTAAGTTGATTAACGAATATATTGAAACGTCTTCATTAAGTGTTATTAGACGCCGATGGATAACACGAACCGTTGGTTTAGATTAACATCGTGAGAAATTCGCAATATGATTTGTAACTTAACATTATTGTTTAGCTTAATTATTTTGGGAAAGGGCTCAAGGGTTTGTGTGAAATTAGATATATTAGATTAGTAGCTACAGCTACCTATCACAGTACCTACCTTGTATTTTATTTCATAAATCTGAACGATTATAATGGGGCGATGATATAGAATTTTCCGGTACGTTGTTTCCATAGACATTTTATATTATTTTTAATAAAAAAAATTAACATAAACATAAACATCACTATAGGGTAGGTAGCCTTAAAATAGTAAGTTACTAGTTAGTTATTTAAGTATCTACATGCCTACGTGCGGTAACAGTGATATTATGGCGTCACATTTTACTTATTAGGACTTAAAGAGATCTAGTCCCTAACCAATCTCAATTGGTAAGATAATTTGGATAAATATTTTGATTAACAACAAAAACTTTCTTAATGGCCGCAAAAAAAACAAAACGCGGAATAATTCCCGCCGTTTTTCACAAAAGAAAAAAATAACACTAACCTTCAAAACAAACATGGCGGTCGTGAAATGTCAAATTTTCCCGCTTTTTCACGCCCTGGTGATGGCGAGCGTTCACACACGTCTGTGGTACGGCTCGCGGCCACTTGTATTTATAATGTCGCTACTTACAACAGTTTGTCGGTCAGAATTATTGTTATGCAGGGCGAAGCCCTGCCGATCGTAACGTAAGACCCTCGTGCTATCTGTTGACATAGTACATGATTCATTGAGTAAATATGTTCGTAATATCTGTTAATTAAGTATTTAGTCTGGTTTTCGTGTTACTGATTCTTAATTAGTTACCTAATAAGTAAGTAGGTAGGTATTCAATGCCGGTTTTGACTAACTCTAGGAAACCCCTGACAACTGCTTCGAATTCAGGCATCACGTTACGTCACTCTAAAACGGACATAAATGGTATTGAAGTTAGATATAATTTCTTAACCGACTTCCAAAAGGAGGAGGTTTTCAATTTGATCGGATTTTTTTTTTATGTATGTACACCGATTACGCCGTGATTTATGATCCGATCCGAAAAATAGTATTTGCCTAGTCTGACGTAGATTGGCACCTACTCCAAATGCAATTAATTATAAGGATATTTTTAGCATTTTAGTGCACCTAGGTTTTTGAAGTCGGTTTTTGTTTTTTGTCTAAAAAAATATTTTTTCATGTTTAAGTATCTAATTCTTATTGTTATAATATTAACAGCTATATCTTAGAATTTATCTAAATTTTAAGTGTAGCTTGTAGGGTCGTATGGATACAGGAAACAGTGAAAGCCTGAGTATAAAAATATGCGATTCATCCTACCCTTTTTTTAAGCTTACCCCTACCGCTAGCCCCCCTTCTACACTTACTTATTCCTTACCTACCTACTTGCCGATTCTAGTCTTAATTTCTCCAGACAAAACTAAGCAAGGATTAATAAAAATTATAGGCACCAAGGTACTACCTCGTAATGTTGAAATAAAGATAAACCTCAAATCAGGCGCTTAAAGGAATTTGATGTCGCTGTAATGAATTAAATCGATAATTTAAAATACATAAATCATTATGTACTTACCTACCCTCGGAGCGCCCACAACAAGATCTAGATGCTTCCAGCAAGGCCAAGTACAACCAGTTCCTCTCTTTGCACTTAGTCCAAGAGGCGGGCACACGCAACATTTTTAAAAATAAATTCCTACACTACCTCCTAATATGAAAGTGTAATCATAAAGTAAATCCTGTTTTGGCAATTAAATTTAAAACGGGGCTTTATAAATTAATTCGGTCTCTATTGATATATATTTTTTTTTTTTGTTTTTTTTTCCTCAAATTATTTGCAATAAAAATGTGTTTAGTAGTAGTGAAATAGATGTAAAATAATAATAAAACCGTATGTATCGTTAACAATAGGTAAGTTGGTACCTATTTGAAAGACCTACAAATACAGTTTTGCAACCTATGAAAATAAGTATCTACATCGTGTCATGATGGATACTTACATAAGTAAATAGGTGGGTAACTAAACTATGTAATAAGTTACAAGGTATTATACATAAAGCACATTACGCATACATTCAATAAACTTAAGTAGCATTAACTCAGATTGCATGATTTATGTGACATTGCATGCACACGCATTGAAAAAATGCTAAATTATTAGAGCAATTTTGAAATATGGTTACAATAGTTACTTACCTAACTGTTTTATTAAAATTATTAAGTATCTTATTAGTAATTACTTAATAAGCAGTGGTAGCCTCGTAGTTAGAACGCCCAACTTAAACTCAAGGTGCGGGTTCAAACCCTCACAAGTCTGGGATTTTCGGATTTCATGTACCATTTTCGATAAGATTATTATTATTAGGCCCGAATCTCCCTCGTATTGAAGGGAATGCAGCAATAGGATATGTGGCTTTTAGCAATAGGCTCTTTATCTGTTACATTGAGGGCATAATACATCGACGAAGAGTGGATGCACTGCAGTGCACCTCTATCTACCTCTTAATCCAAATCCAAGCGTGATGATGTGTATTATTATTACATATATTTTCTAGGCTGTTGCTAAAAGTATTTACTCGTAGGCTCTTCGACTATTTTATGTTATTTAGATCGTGAACGACTTGACACAAAATATGTGGTTGAGCACACCGGTCGTACTGCGCATGCGTGTGAGATATATCTGGACACCTAAAATGGCCGCGACAAATACCTCAAAAACTAATTCGTTTCGTTAATTTATGGCCATTCTTAGCAATTCCGCAAATGTTCAAGTATTAGCGCGATTTACGCGCAGGTTCTTTTCACCGGCAGATTCATATTCGGTATATGTTTTATGCGAATAAAGCCAGAACATTGATTTTTTTGAGAAATTTTGTGGTCTTTCTAGACCTCCGTTTGTCGGTCAGCCGACACTCGAGGAAGTAGTAGCTTAATATCGACTTAGTAAACTTGTTATGATATGCGAATCTAAGTACCTACGTGGATACATAGAATAAGATGGTATTTAAGTAGGTAATACTTTAACTTATATATAGGGATAAGCGTGGGTTTAGAAGTTATATTGACCTGGATACCATCCTAGATGACTTCTATATCTGAGCCTAATTTGATTCAAACATTTGCAGCTGTTTTTTCTTTATATTCAGCCACACTTGGGTAGATACTGGATTCTGCATGAATGGCGTTCCAGTAGATACAGTGCGATTTACCAGGAATTTTCTCCCTCGCACCACCAAATTGTGGAATGAACTTCCTGCAGCGGTTTTCCCGGACCGATGCGACAAAGGTATCTTCAAGAAACGAGCATACTCAATACTTAAAGGCCGGCAACGCACTTGCGATGCCCCTGGTGTTGCAGGTGTCCATGCGCGGCGTTGATCACTTACCATTAGGTGAAACGTCTGCTCGTTTGTCTCCCTATCTCATAAAAAAAAGGTATGCTGCGTTGGCTGAATACATTTCTTCGTATGAGGTAATGGGACCGCGGACTTCAAGATGGATGTATCTTGTCTTAACCCGAAATTAAAAAACCGGCCAAGTGCGATTCGGACTCGCGCACGAAGGGTTCCGTACCATTATCTATAAAAACGAGCAAAAAAATCACATTTGTAGCATGGGAGCCCCCCTATATTTATTTTATTCTGTTTTTTAGTAGGTATTTGTTGTTATAGCGGCAACAGAAATACATAATCTGTGAAAATTTCAACTTTATAACTATCACGGTTCATGAGATACAGCCTGGTGACAGACGGACGGACGGACAGCGAAGTCTCAGTAATAGGGTTTCCGTTTTACCCTTTGGGTACGGAACCTTAAAAAAATGACAGTTAAGTTTTATTAAAAATGTTAAAATCTTTCTAATACGCAATTTAGCTGTTTACGACAACGACATAATATTATATTGGGTTGGGTCCTTTAGAGCCTTTTCAAATTAGCGTTTTGTTTGGGCGAATACCTAAGCTCGTTGGTGCGAGAGCCGCGATGTTCAATTGTTTCCTCGTGGAATTGGAATTGCTACTGACACTCGCCCAAAGAGTTAATATGTCACTCGCCACCACCGCACCGGTGCGTGCGCACCTGGTTACCAGAATAAGCTTGTGTATGCTGAAACGACCGTAGTTATACGCGCAAAAAATACGCTAGTCTGAAAGCGCTCTTAGTATCTCAAAGTTCAATGTTTGACACATTTGAGATAAGGGCTAAATATATTAATTATATTAGGTAGGTACTTATGAAACCTCCTCTAATATAGAGTACATGAGTAGGCACTGTAAACAACCACACGTCTCGTATTCGTTGTAATCAATACAACAAACCGCATTTTGAAATTAACCGTCAACAAACTTTCTCTGATATTTAATTCAGGGTTCTTGTTACTATTTCTCTTTGCGCTAATAGACCGAGCATACAGAATTCTCGATCGCGGGACCCATATCCCGATAATCCAGTTATACAAATGTAGGTAGGTATACAGACAAGGGGCCTTAGCATTACCACCATCTCTGGGACCTCTTAAAGTATTGTTGTTACAATATTAACTGATTTTTGACCGATTTTGTACTGAGTTAACAGTCAAAAGCTGAAAGTAATATTAAAGAGATTGCTGATATTCCCATCATATTCCACACAATCAACTATCTACAAAATGGATCCGATCACTGTCATAACACATTTTTTTATTTATAATGTGTAAGTATTTATTCAATTTGCCGTTGCATGACACTGGCTGAAATACCCGCTAAACACAGGTGGCGACATTCCTCATCTTATTCCATCAAATATCACTTCATTCATTTCGTAATAAAAGAAAGTCATTGCTTCGAGTCAGGTTTTGTAAGGGGACTGATTTTGACTTTTGATACATTGTCTGTTTATTCCAAACTTAATTAAGTAAAATATTCCATACTTACAAAAGATAAATACATTAGATAGGCTTGATTTTGCGCCAAACTTTATTATCTTTGCTTTTCTCCCTAATGGAACAATGAAATGGACTTGTTTAGATTTACATAACATATTTTGTATCTTACCATTTATTAAGGAGATAATCAGTCTGATATCTTGAAAGCTAATGACTGATTCGATAAAACAGATAAAAAATACGAGGTAGGTACATAAGTACGCACCACAAGGTCGGTGAGAGCGCTTCCGCGTTCAAGTAACTCCTGCTGACTCATTTCCAACGACAATTTTATAAATGAGTCAATAATTGTTGCTAAATTATTCATATTATCGTAATCTATCACGATTAATTATAGTCACTAACCCTTTCCGAATGGGGCAGAGCAATTTTCTAGTGATACCTAAGTGAAATTATTTTTTAGAATCGGATCAATAGTAAAAGCACTAGTTAGGTAACTAATGTTACCTACAAACCAACTTCTAATAAATTTTAGTCAACTAGTGCAGTGGTAGCCGAGTGGTAGAACGCACGCCTTGCAAATCAATGTGTGCAGGTTTAAACCCCGGCTCGCACATCTGGGATTTATGTGCGAATCTCATTTTCATCCGAGATTATCACTTGCTATGAAACGGTGAAGGAAAACATCGTGCGGAAACCTGCACGTCTGAGGGAATTTGTCTAGTTCTCGATGGATGTGTTAAGTCGGCCAACCCGCACTGGGCCAACGTGGTGGAGTATGGCCCGAATCCCCCTCGCATTGAGGGGAGGCCCGTGCCCAGCAGTGGGGCGTTAAAAGGGCTGTAGTAGTACCTAAGAATCAGAATCAGAATCAGAATATTTTTTATTCATATAAACCAATACAGGCACTTATGAATCGTCAATAAATAGTAAAAATAGTAGCTCGACCACCCATTCGGAATGCATTTCCTATGGAGAAGAATGGGCAAGAAACTCCATGGCTGCTTTTTTCAAATAAGGATTTACATTTTTGTGTTTTTCTTAAATAACAATTATACAATATAAAGTTAATGAGGCTATATATACATTCTCAAAACACAATTAAATCACTAAACAAACTACGTGTTGTACAAGATTTAAAGGTAGGAAGGAGGAGGAAAACGGGACAAATAGCTAAAATCCCTTAAATGAGTTCCTGTGGAGCCGGACCAGCGCCTAGTGCACCTAGTAGCACCTAGTGTAGGATTATTTAACCTATTGCATAAAGAAAAATGCATTACATATATGGGCGTCAGTTTGGTTTAGTGGTTTGAAAGTAGCTTAGGCCGCTCGGCTCACTGAACCTGGTGTTGTGGGTTCGATTCTCACCAGTGGCAATTTCCGGAAATGATCTTTTCGGAATTTGCTGGTCTGGGTGTTACTGGGATCGTCCCCAATACATTGTAAGATACCCATATAAGCTTTGCATAGTTTAGGATCATCCGATGAATATCATCCCATCTTGGATCTTCTCGCGCCCTCCCTTTGGAGAAGCGGGGATGCCATATCAGGATTTTCTCCTTTTTGGTGGTTGTCTTCGCTGCCCCAGGGCATTGGATGCGGCTGGTGAGGCTCGCATTTATTTTATTTGTGCTTGGGTTGTCTATGGGTATTAAGTCTCTCTGTAACTTGTAATTGCTTCTGTGGTGGCCTTGTATGGACTGGAGCAATGTCCTTTATGTGAGGGTGATGCGAGGCATCTGCTTTTTTAAGAAATGAATATGATATGCTTCCGATGAATATGTGTTGTCTAGCGATATTTATTTATTTAGATCCCTCATTGCTTCACCGTGTCAATGCCACATAAATATAAGTAGACAAAGGTGAACCTTCAAATTCTGATCTAGTTAGGATGCGCAAACGCGGCTGTCCTTACACGAATAACAGAGCAAGTAATTAACTGAGGAAATTCGAGGTTCCTACGGAGTGGGTCCCATTTTCACCGCATTACAGTTGCGATGCGCGTGCGCCGGCGGCCATGACACCCGCCGCCATTTGTATTCAATACGTCAAAGAGACGGCAACCGATAATTGCATATTATTTCTACGGTGTCACATGGTTTCGCGTTATGTATGATTTAATGGCACACAATTGGTTCTTGTAATAGGAAGGTTGCAAAACTATATACGTTCGACAACTTTTTCTAATGACGTAGATTCTAAATAGGTACCCCATAGCTTCTATATGTATTAAAGGCTAACTAAGCCGGCTTTATTTCATTTATAAAGCACCCGGGTGAATTGGTTTATATTTTTGATACTGAAAAAAAAACCTCAAAAATATCAATAAAAGAAAATTTATTAATCGCTAAACGAAGAAAATATATACTAAAAAATATTACATGAACAATGGCTTTTATGCGCTTACACCTAACTTATAGTAAACAGAGCGTAAGAAACGTCAGCCAGCAAATTTTGTACAAATTAGACTACTCGTCCACCATGACGTAACGTCTTAGACTCCTATTTTACTTGGTTACGAACATGCTGTAGAAAAATCTTAGTGTTCTTTATTCACAAACCTTACTAACACCTGTCTTGCAGCAAGGAATAATGTGTTTAATACATGAAGATATTATGACGGAGATGGCATTTCGACGCCTGCGCCGCGGCAATTTTTTCTAGTTAATCTGACTCCGCCATCTTTGTTTTCCCATATAGTTGACATATATTATAGGTACATGAGATGATAAAAATGGCGGAAAAATCGCCGCAGAGCTATGCGAAGAGTGGAGTCGTACTCTAGATACTCTATGGATTAACATTACTTTTAGACAATGTTTTCTTATATTTACGCGAATACTACACATTGAAATAAAACTATTAACGCGATAGAATCCGTAAAATAGTTTTATTTCAATTACTTTTAGATTTTGATAACTCAAGTATGTAACTCAGTAGAAAATCTGTTCTAAATCTGACATTATTGTGCGTTTGTTCATAAAATTTACAAATATAAAATAATTACATAATTCTTTGTCTCCATTTTTTTCATCAGTATTCCAAGAGCTAGAATTTTTCTTTTAGACTTTTGTGCGTTTGTAGCCAAAGAACTGTCTGGTGGACGAGTGGACGAGTGATCTCCAGAGTCTAGACCCAAGTTACGCTTATATTATAATTCCGATACACCAACACGAAACTTACAGCCATACCTCACAAATCAACATACAAACTGACATTTTGGATTTGACATCAATACATAGTATAAAACAAAGTCGCTTCCCGCTGTCCCTATGTACGCTTAAATCTTTAAAACTACGCAACAGATTTTGATACGGTTTTCTTTCTCGATAGAGTGATTTAAGAGGAAGGTTTATATGTATAATACATGCATAATATAGTAGTTTAGGTGGCGCTGATTTCGTATGACACTAATTCTAAGGCGGTACGAAGTTCACGGGTCTGCTAGTAATTATATAAAACATAGACAAAGCTGAGGATAATGATTAGTCGAGAAAACCCTCCGCCATCACATTCATCACCTATTTTTATTGATAATGTGTATTTATTGAATCTGCTCTTGCTATTATTACTTGATACTGGCTGAAATACCCGCTAGCCGCAGATGAAGACATTCCTCATCAATCCATTAAATTTCATTCATTTCGTAAAAAAAGAACAACCCACCATGGTTGAAATGATATAGGTTCAAATTAAATAAGTTAATTACATAATTTGGTTTGATTCGATAAACAGAAATTCACGTAGGTTAAATAAACACATTTATATATTTTGATATTACGACCTTACGCATTGATTGAGAATAACCTTTAATTAGGGCACTCGAAGTATTTATAGTTAAATACATGTGTCAATTTATGGACACGTTAGAAAGCTCGCCTTGATAACTAGGCGGTGCGCGAGTTCGATACCCCGAGGACCTTTAAGATTTATACCAATGCGTTCAAATGATTAAATTATGATTTGCGTTGATGATCAATATTCTTGTCCGTGGTCATTATTCACCTGAAGCTTTTTTGTTTAACATAATAGTGAGTTCTCATCTTTTCATTTCTTTGTTTATACTTGCTGCCATGACGTTATATAGCATAGGAAACCAATTTGTATGAGATAACTGCAGGTAGAATATCTGAGTAAATTAGTTCTTTTCAGAGTCCCCTAACTACGTTCTCCTATTCAATATTGTATTAATTTATTTGCGTTTTTTTTACAGTTAACTCAGTATACGGACTGCCAGGAAATATGAAGTAATATTTAAAAAATAGTACTTGAAGATATGATAGTAAGTTCTAAGGTAAGTCTGGCCAATATACGTGCAAACCACAGACAAGACAAGCAGACCGTACACTTAAAACTTGATACGTTTCTAGAAATTGCGTTAGTAACTAAACCATTTAGATCCGGAACCATTCTTTTTGACAGAGATAAGCGATAGTTAGCGTACCGGTTGTTTAATTTAGAAGATTTTATAAACAACTAAAATGTCAGCTGTCATCATAGTAGTTTTGTGACGATCAGCCCTATCCTTGGTAAATGGTGAACTCACATGAATTTTGTTACGCAATAATAGAGACTACAGGCAATTTTGTCGCTACTAAGGCAAATGCACGGATTAGACGGAATAAAGGTTCTGGTAGTCAGGGTCTACGACTAGCCAGTCGATACGAGGGCTGCCAAATCCAAAACGTTTACAAAACAAATTTATAACATAGCAACGAACCATCCAAATTTACATGAACACTCTATTTACAATTTCATTCTTACGTAACTTTCAGTTTTACCAAAAATGTACCTACTTAACGGACAATTTAACCATTATTAGTAGAGATTTTAGGACGTATTGTGCCCATACGACTGACAACATTTTATCTGTTAACTTAATATCGAGACGGTTAAAAGGCGAATTGACTCGTGCGCCATTTTGGTAACTTTTCACGAAACCCAGCTCAAAAGACGAAGAAAATATCGCTGATTCGAACGATTACTTCACACTTCACCTTTTACCCGTCTCGGCATAGTTTCATCTTTATCACGGCCATGGAGTATTATAGAAGTTAACACATAATTTGCATTTTTCTTACAGACGAAAATTGAAACACTGGCCGTCAAATATTTTCCAGTACTAAAACAAATTCTGTGTCAATGTGCAAGTTTGGATTTCTATGGACGGCCCCACGCGTCAAAATCCGCTCGCGCTGTCAGTGTCATTTAGTTGAACAATGAACCTTTTCTATGAGTCAAAACAGTTTGTTATGGCATGGCAAAAAAAAACGCACGAGGGTTGCCGCCCCAGTGTGCCGGAGCATTGATAGGTATACTAGTTCTCGTCAATATGGGTACAATGCATCCTAAAATATTATTATTTTTAAACGTACAAATATAATATCTTCAAAATATATCATAATGTAATTACATTTCTATTAATTTAAACAGATTTAATAATAACGCCTATTATGTTTAAACAAATTAAGCTTTAGATTTTTTTTGTTTTTTTCATGTTAAATTCAAAAAACAAAATAAGACACAAGTCGCCTAATTAATAGAAAATTAAAACACATTTACGGTGGCATTGCAGTACAATTTTGTCATCCAACAAATTAGTGGGGATAGATCTGTACATAGACGTCATGTTTTTTTAATTGAGACCCAAACAAATTAGGCATCTATAGCAATTTGTTTACAAACAGAATTAGCGCCATGTGACCAATATAAATATAACATTTAACTTCGGATTACATAAGAAACATAATCACGTGATAATAATTCGTGTAATTAATTTGGTAATAAGGTCTTGTCATGTTTTTATTGTCTCAGTTATAAAACGACAATGTTATAATTATTTATAAATGATCAAAACTAAATTTTAGTTTGTTAGGACTAAATGATTAAACACTCAATATATGACAGTTTACAAGAGATGAAATAAATAACTATTTTGATGATATTTTTTTAACGATCTGTATGAGATATAGATTTTTTTTTTTAAATTTAGGCGAGTAGGTATCGTACTCAAGTAATTTAGTCCTAGCAAGCTGTTCAGTTTTAATATCCGGCACAAGAAGGTAATAACGGACAGTTTTTTAATATACCAATGCCGGTTTTCAGTAACTCTGGGGGCCACCTAAACGCTTTGCCCAAATATTAATACATTGCAAGTGGCACTACTTCGCATATGGGGCCGTTCAAATATTACGTAAGCAGATTTATTACAATTATTTTTTGTCAGCAAAAGTAAGCAGAGCTCTTACCCCTTCCCCCCATGCTTACGTAAACATTTTTCAATTAAAAATGTATTTTTTATATTATAATGTTAAATTATTATTTTATCCCCGAAAATACGTTTCGTTTTCAAGCATAGACAATGTGCGGGTTGCCATTCGTGTAAAAAGGTAAATAACTACCGAAGACGTAATCATCATTTGGACTCCTCTACCTCCCATGTCATCCAAAATAAGCAAAACAAAGACCCCCCCCCCCCCCCATAGTGCTTACGTAATACTTGAACGGCACCTAAGGAGTCTCTTGGTATGAGGGAAATCGGGCATTAGCTGTTTGTAAAAGTAAGGCATACAAATGGTATTTACACTACAATACAATTACCCACGATTACAAATGTAAGGTCAAAATATAAAATGCAATATCATATCAATACTATATATGAATACTATATAGTAATAATTATTCTCATGAACAAACAAAATAACAAGGCATTTCTTCTGTCAAGTTCGGTCATTCAAGGCACTTACATAAGTTCAATAAATGTTGCGCGTACGCACTATGGTCATAAGCTTGTTTTGTCAATTGTTATAAAAACATTTTTGCCCGTTTTCCAGGGTGTATCACAAATCCGAAATAGGTCTTTACCGTTTGGATCCCAAACCAAGCAAAGTTTGTACTATGGATTTTATACGATCACAGTTACACCCAGACTACGACAAATCTCGAAAAGCCCATTTCCGAAATTTGCTCCTGGCGGGAACATAGGTACGCAACATACGGTGGTGCACTTTGACATATGCAACATACGGTGGTGCACTTTGACATATGCAAAATACGGTGGTGCACTTTGTCATATGCAACATACGGTGGTGCACTTTGACATATGCAAAATACGGTGGTGCACTAAGACATATGCAACATACGGTGGTGCACTTTGACATATGCAAAATACGGTGGTGCACTTTGTCATATGCAACATACGGTGGTGCACTTTGACATATGCAAAATACGGTGGTGCACTTTGTCATATGCAACATACGGTGGTGCACTTTGACATATGCAACATACGGTGGTGCACTTTGACATATGCAAAATACGGTGGTGCACTTTGTCATATGCAACATACGGTGGTGCACTTTGACATATGCAAAATACGGTGGTGCACTAAGACATATGCAACATACGGTGGTGCACTTTGACATATGCAAAATACGGTGGTGCACTTTGTCATATGCAACATACGGTGGTGCACTTTGACATATGCAAAATACGGTGGTGCACTAAGACATATGCAACATACGGTGGTGCACTTTGAAATATGCAACATACGGTGGATCACTTTGACATATGCAACATACGGTGGTGCACTTTGACGAGAGCGCCCCGCAGTCCTACTTTATTATACCTCCATGCATGCATATGAGAATTATTTCGGATTTTTAATACACCTGTAGCTAGGTGCCAAATAGATACCTAATTGTAGGTACATTACAAAATTCAGTTATTTTACAGGACGGTTACAACACACTATGATTATAGGCACATTTACAAGAGGCCGTCAGGTTAACACCCACAATATAAAGATTTTTCAATTCCTCTACAATGATGCTACAGAACAGATTGTACAAGGATTGTAACGTTTTCTACATTCTTAGTAGTCTTAGTAGTTAATTCTATCAGGGTGAGTTTATTTTAATATAAATATTGTATTGTAAATAAAACCTTAACCAAACGTCAATAAAGATATAAATTGCATGCGGTTTCGTACAGCAAAACAATAGAATCACAATGTTTCGATGCCGATTTTAAATAATGTACTTTACACCATCGTACATATGGTCTAAAATTGTATATTCACTGGAATTGACCAATCAGCGATTTGGATACATAGCGACGAATTACGTATGGCACTGAAAATATTTTATTTTTCATTGATTAATGAATTAATATACACATATTTATAGTACTCTTTATATACTTCGTATGGAGGCCATACAGGTTAGAGTTTGCATGACCACCGCCAGACAAACCCTAGCGTGTGTGTGATAAAACTGTACAGTGGCATGTCAAGACAAGACCTCTGTCACGGATTGGCTCGATCGCTCTCTGTCATATTTCAAACGAGAGAAACAGATGCAACATATTCTGTGACATAAGTATAGTCTTGGCACTCATGCTACAACTACAGGTATCTATCGGTAATATGAAACTCGGTTATAAAACTATTATACAAACCCTTAAGTGTATGGCCTCTATTAGACGGGCCAAGCTTGGGATTCACGAAAGTACAATAATAATTTAGAAAAGGTTATAACAAACCCGCAGGCCTTAAAAAAAATGTACTCTTGTCAATTTGTAAGTGCCTCCATAGGCCTATACAGAATAAATGATTTGACTTTGACTATTACATGTGCAGCATATGAAATTATTTTATGAAGACTGAATATCTATAGTACTTTTTCTCATATAGTAAAAACATTACTTTATTTCTATGCTTCGACGTTTGGTAAGTAAGGTCGCTTGTACCTTTTCCATGATAAACTTTAGATGAAAGGGAGTTCAAAATTAACAGCTGATTTTAGAGCTGTATTGCATCCAATTCGCGTTAAACTCTTATTAAAAAGTTGTAAAATATTTCTGATTTCACACATATTCGTTTAGAATAAGCTGGAGAACCTATATTTTAAAGGTTTATACCTATTTCGAATCACAATAGCGGCCCATCCACTAACGTTCATTCCTGCCGGAATCTACAACCCTTACGGAATGAACGCCAGTGGATTTGCAAGAGCGAGAAAGAATGACGGTATTAAAATCCCGCCTTCCCTCCCGTCGCGAAGGACGCGATGCGCTCTGTGATCAAGTCAATGCCTGTTTATTTGTCCGGCGTGATTGAGCGCTCGTTTGTTATCATTTCGTAAATCCATAAAGATAATTCAAAATGACGCGCATTCCTTTTAAATGACAACAATCGTCATAAAATTATAGGATTATAACCATCCACAGACACGCAATCCCTCGCTATGACTGACAAGATGCAAACTGACAGGAATGTACCTAAACGTGTGTATGGTCACTGAAGGATTGTTTTTCCTGTCGGACTGGTGTGTGGTGATAAAGTCAGGGGAAATAACGTAGGATTGTGGTTTAATTAGTGGCTTCAACGGTTTTATTTTATACCGTCGCTTTTCCGTACAGTTTGCACAACGGGACAAGTCAGAAGGAATGAACGTGAGTGGATGGGCCGCTAATGTATTAGTTACAACGGATTTGTACCTACAGCACCTACCTTCAAATTTGATAACACTGTTGCATCTTTTGTTATAATTATTCTTTTAAATTTTAAGCCAGCTCAAAAAATAAACATCAGTTATAATCTAAGTATAAAATATTTTATATATTCATGACTGTAACTTTTTTTTTAATCTTCGCCCATTTTAATTATAAGTAATACCAACTTATTAAGTTTGTTATTGCTATTAAATGGCAAAATACATGTTGAAGTCAAACTATTTAAAGTTATATTCAATTTCGCCTTTTAAAAAGGCAGAGGTTCTCAATTCCACCCCTTTTTTCGTACACGAATTAAAAGTTTTAAGTATTTCCGATCCGGTTCCAGCTTGACCCGTATTACGTGAGACATAAAGCAATTAATCGTTTGTCAATGCACATACGTAGTATTAAAAATATATACGATCTTAATATATATATATCAATTGTACTAAATAAAGGCACCGGGAACAAACAACAGTTGCTAGGTTTTTTTTTTAAAGAGGAACTTAACAAATTTTCTTACTTCAATATTTTGAGATCAATTAATTATTTTATCTGTACGTTGCCACTTGCTACCGTATATGTACCCAACATATTTTTATTTCAGAATTCTGATACACCCAGTATAATAGCATAGCACAAACGTCATTTTAAATTGAAATAACCACCATCTTGTTCCCTCAAATGCAGTCAAACACTCCCATTCAACAATAGAAATTTAATTTTCATAGAAATTCGTTTTCACGTACACAATTAAAATAATGATCCCCCTCCCCCCATTCTTACATTAACCACACTATCATCACGCCTGTATTCCCGAAGGGGTAGGTTAATTACAATTTACAAAATATCAAAATTCTATATAGTTCATTTTCATGATGGCACTTTATGTAGTTTATTTTTTGCTTATATTTATTACCGAACGCCCCGAACACGCAGGGGCGTCATGCAAGACGCGCGTGGCTACATTTTTGCCCACACCAAAACGAACTCTGCATCAATATAACTAACTAACTGCAGCCCTTTTTTTTAACGTCCCACTGCTGGGCACGGGCCCCCCTCAATGCGAAGGGTTTCAGGCCATAGTCCACCACGCTGGCCCAGTGCAGGTTGGCAGACTTCACACATCTATCGAGAATTAGTCAAGTTCCCTCAGACGTGCAGGTTTCCTTACGATGTTTTCCTTCACCGTTTCATAGCAAGTGATAATCTCGGATGAAAATGAGATTCGCACATAAACCCAGAGGTGCGAGCCGGGGTTTGAACTTGCACACTTTGATTGCAAGGCGTGCGTTCGACCACTCGGCTACCACTGCTATACATAAAGATTAAAATTCCGTGGCAAAAGGCACGCGACCACACGCTCCAATTACCTCACGCTGTCAATGTTATTTGAAGAATGAGCTTTATCTACGAGTCAATACAGTTCGTTTTAATATTGGCAAAAATTTAGACGCACGTGGTTTGACGCCCTCCCAGTGCAGCAGTGCCCGGGGTTTAATTGTTATATATATAACACATTCCTTACTATGTCAATATTGGTGCAGTGGATCCTTTATATTAATAATAATTTATCATCACGCCTGTGTTACTCGAAGGGGTAAGCGGAGGAGCACTACAGTGCACCCAGAGCCAGCGCCTAGTGCCATTGGCCGGGATATTCACGTATCTAACTATACAAATAATAAAATTGAGAAGTCTGTTTGTTACTAAATGCATATGAAAGTATATGCGCTACTTACTAACGCAATTATAAAAATGCTGCAGTCTGTCTGTTTCTCCGAAACGGCTTGACCGATTTTGACGAGACTTTCATAGCAGACAGCTGATGATACAGGCACTAACTTAAGCTACTTTAATTTTGGGAAAATAATTTGGGTTCGTATATATACTGCGCGTACGAAGTCGCAGGCTCAGATAGTAAAATATTTAAAAAATGCAAATTACTTAAAGGACCCACAAACCGTATAAAACTATCGAAATTACGTTAGTTTAAAATAAAATTGCATTTACTCTACAATCTAAACCTAATATAAAGTAGGTATATGGAACATACATAACGTATGTACTAATTATATGTTTATTTATATTATATTCATATAATATCAATAATAAATGAATTTATGACGAACCTACACTTTTGTGCTAGACATTGACACCAATTTTGTTGGACCCACACAAACTTGGGACTAAACTGCACTAAAAATATTTCCGTCTTCCTCAAACGTTACAATTATAAGAAGGACGTCAATATAGTAGTAAAGCCCCAAACACACAGGGACGTTAAAAGTCGCCCGTCAAATATTTGCTCATACCAAAAGGAGCTCTGTATCAATATGCATAAATATTGAATTTCTAAAATTCGCTCGCGATGTCAATGAACTTATTCCTGTGTCAATACAGTACGTTTTTATGTAGTTTATTTTTCGTATTTGCAAAAAAATAATCGCGCGGGCGACGTCGCCCCAGTGTGTGTAGGCGTCAACAAAAGTAGAACCATAGTCGAGAAATATTATTTTAAGCGCTATTTACACCAATAATATCTTTTCATTACCTTGTCATAAACGTTGACGAGTATATTATAATTCTTAATGTCTTTAATCATAAAAAATACTCTTAATCTACGACGTCTTACGTTTCGATAAATTGGACACATAGTTTGAGCTGCATAATCTTCAGAATGCCAATATCTTGGGGCTATTTAACACAAACGTTTAAAAATACGAAATGCACATCGAAATGATAGTATTGAGATTAAAGAATTTTAATACCGGATAACCAAATATAAACGGTGGGTGGTCGGCAGGAGATCCGCGCGGCTAGGAAACGGACGAAATCGCGTTGTGAGGCGAGCCCATCTGGGTCAACACTTTGTCCAGCCACTGCAGCGGACCGTGGAGATGAATCTCTATCCAGCAAGGCGTGGAGGTCACATCCTGACGATGGTACTCCGCCCCCCAACCTTTGACGAACGACATCCTAATCGTACACATCTTCGTGAGCTCATACACCGCTTCGAAACCGTGATTAACGCTCTGAGACAACAGCTGAGCAAACTCTCTATTGTTGAATATCTTCAGCGAGCACCCAGGTGGTATCTTGCAGACGGTAGACGGATGAAACCCATGGTGATGATTGCAGTTGCGACTCTGAACGAAAATCGCAGCATCCGACAAGCACTCCGCATACACCTCCCCGCCTACGTAGTACAAATGAACCCCTTTACCTATATGGCGTCTTGTATTCTCAATAGTTGAATTCCTGTTCACATTGCTGAGCTGACCGAGACAGAATCTGTCACTATTGTTCGACGGGTCCGTGAATCCGTCCACGACTACGGAATGCGAGTTGCAGTGGAACACCTCTCCGACGCGACAGTTCAATTCGTAATACGCAACCGAAGCCCAGTACAAAGGCTCCTGGTATGACACTGGCGCCACTTCTCCAGGCGGTTCGGAGTCGTCTGACGGTGGGGAGTATGCCGGTGGTGGTGTGTCAGGCAGTTCCGAGCTGGCTGAAGGTGGAAATCCAGAGCCCGAGTACGAGACGTTGTGCGGCATGGACGGTTCCGTCGTCCTTTGAAATGGGAGGAGAGAATGGCCGGGGGCGAATTCCGAATGCCTTGGGACCAGGACCGGCGGTAGCACGGGGCTTTCGACTCGTTTGTAATGGTACGGATTGATGCATACCTCCTTCTGTTTAGCGCTGAAGGGGTACTGGCACAGTTCTAATGGTTTGAGCTCGTGGTGGCTCTGGAGGTCTGGCCAGCGCCAGACGCGGCAGTATATCACGTGCGGGAGGCCTTTGCGGTGTGACACCTGGAAATTTACAATAGATACCATATTAACTAGATCCATACCTTTGCAAGGGCCAGCCAGTTGTGACAAGATAAAATGTGAGATATGTTAATTTTGTTTCATTCTCTCGTATGAATTAAGACGCACACTGGAGCGTCAAAACACGCGCGTCAAAATTATTGCCATTACCTATGGAGGATAGAATGGAAGGAGTGCAACCTCTTTTGGGGAAATTTAAAAAAGTGTCCGTCTAAATGCATAATTAGTTGTTCAAAAACCTTCCACAATGTCGTCAAGGTGTATGGTATGAATAGCAATTGTGGATGAACTGAAGTATGCCAAGTATACAATTGCTATATTCATACCATAAACTTTGTCGACACCAGTGCCATAGTGGAAGGGTTATGAACAACTAATTATGCATTTCGACTGACACTTTTTTGCTGTCTTTATAAACCTATAATAAGGCTATATACGTATTAATATCTATGTGTAGAGTTTGACACGGTCTGTCATGAGCGGTCTTACTATTGATTAACATTTTTCAATACCTAGATGTCACTCCCTCCATTCTACCCTCCATACCATTACCAAAACAAACTGTGTCACTATGCATAATGATTGAATTTCTGTCACAACGCGACGCGTCAAAATTCAATCGCGCCATCAGTGTCATTTAGTTGAAGAATGAACTTTTTCTATGAGTCAATAGAGTCAGTTTTGTTCTGGCAAAAAATTAAAGCGCCAGGGTCAACTCAACAGTCTGCGGGAGGGTTTACGTAAATTCCTATATGTAATTGATATAAGAGATTGTTTTGGTATTGACAGAATTTGAAGCGCGACGGTCAACGCCCCAGTTTGTCAAGGACAATGTACGAACCTGTAACCTTCCATCCAAAGACCTGGGTATCGTCACGCATTTGGAAGGTGTACCGGGGCACGACAGCGCCCTCTCCAACTCCTCGATGGCGCCTTTCCGCTTCTTCAACTTCTTCACCAGACTATCTACAGCCTTCTCTGCCCATTTCTCTTCTTCATCACCCTGTTGATGAAATTTTACACTTAAAAATTGACAGGTAACAATATTTTCCTTATATACAGTAATACAATTTAGTTGTAAGTTGTGTACAACAGAATCAACATCAATATTTACTTACATAAATTAAAATGTCACTGAAAGGTACCATCTGGTAAAATACTCTTTTAAATCTGATATTGAGTTAATTTAGATTACAAAAAAAAGTTTTAATGTTAAACAAGTAGGTAGTTTGTGAGTCAACAATACCCAGAAAGTGACTGCCAATTGATTGAGTCATACATTTATCAATAACAAGTGTTTGTATTTTTAACTATTTCATAACTGAACTGAAGTAAATACCATCACACCTGCAGTGGTAGCTGAGTGGTCAAACGCATGCCTTGCAAATCAAAGTGTGCAGGTTCAAACCCCGGCTTGCACCTCTGGGATTTATGTGCGAATCTCATTTTCATCCGAGATTATCACTTGCAATGAAACAGTGAAGGAAAACATTGTGAGGAAACCTGCACGTCTGAGGGAATTTGTCTAGTTCTCGATAGATGTGTGAAGTCTGCCAACCCGCACTGGGCCAGCGTGATGGGCTATGGCCTGAATCCCCCTTGCATAGAGGGGGGGCCGTGCCCAGCAGTGGGAAGTTAAAAGGGCTGTAGTAGTACACCTGTATTCACCATAGGGGCAGGAAAAGGTGTAGTGTATTCCACCCATACTTCACTTTGGTCTCAACGTAATAGGGAGTAAATGGATGCCCATTATACTAGCCACACTCTCCCTCAATATGAGGGAGATTTTTGGGCTATAGTCTACCACGCTGGCCCAGTATGAGTTGTTGAACTTCACACACCTTTCTATAGACGTGCAGGTTTCCTCATGATGTTTTCTTTCACCATTTCATAGCAAACCCATTCCCTAATTGCTTAATACATCATTAATAGTAGTGAATGAACTACACTGTTAGATAAATAGGACAATAAAAATCAATCTTTATACCTAGAGTAGTACTATGCACACCTGCATACCTACTTATTCCACAGATGATAAAGGTAGGTATAGATCTAGATGTCAAATGACTTATTACTAATGAGAAGAGCTCAATTTCAGTCTGAAATTTGTTCATTGAATTTCTCAACACAAATTACATACATGAATTCACGACTGAGATTACATGCCCAAATACTCTCAAAAGAAGAGTATGTTGGCAATGTTTTCAGGAATAAAAGCTAACAATATCTTCTTTTCTCAATAATGTTTTCTTGAAAAAGCAAAGATTATTTAGGTAGTATATTTCAGTTATAAATGCTATTATACAAGACAGCAAAGACTTATTTACTAAGAAAACCGTAATACAAAACATACCTGTTTCCAACCCAACAATTTCTTAACAGCCGGACTTGTAAACGAGAACAAACTGTTCAGGCTGGACATTGGCCCACTGCTGGACGATTCCCCATCGTCTGTATCCATGATTATCAGGTCCTCTTGTTCAAGCCCGCCAATGAGTCACCAACGACGGGAGCGCGCACCTCCCGCCAATAATTACACTGCGGAAATACTCAAACAGCCATCGATCTCCACCACCACTTGGTATTCCCCACGACGTCCCAGGAACCAATGACGAACACCACAAAACAGCTATTAGCGTGACATACAGCCGTCGGTCCAACACTATGATTTATAGCCCCAAGTAAATGTATCACGGTTCCATTTGTCCAATTCAAGGCCTACAGCGTCCTGCGGTATACATCAGTGTTGATTTTATGTATTTTGGAGGGCGAAAAACTGACCAAAAATAAAATAAAACACTCGTCAAACAACACAAGACAGATCGGTAGACATTTGCAAAATAGATACAGATAAAAAAAGTGCAAAAAAAACTATAGACGGTATTGCCATGTGAGATTTTTGTATATAATGGAGTCGGTTAAAAAAACTACAGATTTCCTAATTATTCTTTATATTTAGATTGAAAATAGCGACTTGTATCAAATTTAAGGTCCTTGGTTACGAACATCGAGATAAAGAAGTTACGAGAGGCAGAGATAGGCAAGGGTGCGAAAAAATAAAGGGTACCCACACACTTGACGATTTGCTAGTGATAGGACCACTTTATTTTACTGTATCTAGAAAACATTTTATTCATCATTAGTGCTGATTGAAAATTACTAGAAACAACTTAAACATAATTATTAATAAGAATTTCTGTTGCTGCTATGACAACAAATACTAAAAACATAATAAAAAAAAATAAGCGGGCTCCGGGGCAACAAACGTGATTTTTTGGCATTTTTTTATATAAATAATGGTACGGAAACCATCAATAAAAAAATGTAAACTGAGCCATCGCTCGACGCTTGGCAGATGTGAAATATAAAACATAAACATCGTAGCGGCGAGTGAGTGGAGTCAGCCGGTGGGTGGAAAAAAAATATTACTAATTTTTCCATTAAAATGATGGCTGTTTATTTAATCATCATTTATTCCCATTCAACAAAAAACAAAAAAATATTTTCAAGTGACTTCAGTAATATTTATATTCGATGCAGTAATAGTTTCATATCAATATATTTCCGATCTGCAAATGTCTCTAGCCGTGGTTTGTACATGCAAATTGTTTGATGTGTGGGTACCATTACTTTGAAGATTTCAGTTCGGGTATAATTTGATTGATTGGGGTTGGCAGTTGGCAGCACTGGTTCTGGCTCTCTGACGACGAGAAAATTCTCGAATTTGAAGTGTCATTTCTGGATTTCGCGTTGCTTGTTTGAGTTCGGCAAAAGAATAGTGAAATAAAAAAAATCGTGGAAGTTACATGCTAACTGAATTTATTAGATAATAATTAATTATAACGTGAATATTTGAGTTGTTCGAGACCTTGCATTATCGATAATGGAACAGGTAAGAGGTTATAGCGGCGCTGGTTGATTAGGTTTTTGATTGAAATATCGCAGTACTGCAGCTCTCAATTTCGTTTACTTCTTAGGTGAATCAGCTAAAGGAGAAGGGTAATGCAGCGTTAGCATCGGGGCAGTATTTGGATGCAGTGAGATACTATACGGAAGCGATCGCTTTAGATTCGAAGAACCATGTTTTATTTAGTAATCGTTCTGCTGCGTACGCGAAGGCGGAAAGGTATGCTGATGCTCTAAACGATGCTAACCAGACTGTCGCTCTGAACCCTTCTTGGAGTAAA
This sequence comes from Ptilodon capucinus, assembly GCA_914767695.1. NCBI lineage: Eukaryota > Metazoa > Arthropoda > Insecta > Lepidoptera > Notodontidae > Ptilodon > Ptilodon capucinus. The sequence continues at coordinate 12,395,113 of OU611814.1, read as the reverse complement.
GGATACTCTAGAAAAGGCAGTGCTTTAGCATTCTTGGGGCGTCACGACGAGGCCGTAGCGGCGTACGAGAAGGGTCTAGAATTGGACCCTAGCAACGCGCAGCTGGCGTCAGGACTGGCTGAAGTGAGAAAACAAGCTCTGGAAGTGAAAATGAGGTTAGAAAATCTGTTTGACAAGATCAAAGCTAACCCACAGACAAAGGAATGGTTGAATGATCCGGAATATGTTAAAATGGTTGAGGTAAGTGAAACATTTTGTATTGTATTGTATTATGGAGATATTACTCAGTTGCAATTTAATATAAGGTATGATTTATTTATGAGTCCACTGGGGTTTTTTTTTTATTATAGACAAGTTTTTTTATTCTTTAAAAAGAATTATTCACTATGATCTTGTTTATCATACTATAAGTGTATTGTAAAATATGCACAATTGTCTCACTCTGTTCTACTTAAAATGTTGGACCTGGTATAATTAATTATAATAAGCCATTGGCCCACTGGCGCGGCATAAATTCGCGCGACCAATTTTATTTCCATACCAAAATGAACTTTACCAACTCACAGATAAAGCTAATTTTTCAACAATATATCATCAATGACGCAAGTGATTTTTAACAAGTGTTTGCATTGCTTTTCCTTAAGAAATATGTTCTTATAAGCTTGAATACACACATGAGTACATTTAAAAGAAAAATTCTAGTTAATTCATTTGCCCCAGTGTGTCTGAAGCTTTAGGCAGTAGGTAGTGTCAAGGGTTGAACTTAAATTCTCATGCTGTGTTGCAACTTAAATTTTATTATTCACATACTTTTGTTACTGTAATAAATTCTGAGTGAATCGTATTGTAAGTATTACTAATTTCTATAAGATGTTTAAATAATTTTTCTTTTTTAAATTTTACTCAAAAAAAACTGATCTATTTTTTTATATTATCAAGGCATTTATGAGATGAAAAGGCATTTTTGAATACTGCTTAGACATTGTAAATTTGTAGTTGGAGTTTGTGACAAATCATTACTTATGAAAATCACATCTTATGTCCACAGCAAATAGCATTGAACCCACTAGATCTGCAAAATGTTCTTACTAAAGCTGAAGACAAACGGATTCTACCCACAATCAGCATGATGCTCGGCCTAGACGATGCTATGGATGTGGATCCACCAGCTCCTGAGAAGAAGCCATCACCCCCACCGAAGGCTGAAGAGCCTCCGAAGCCAAAATACGAAGACATGCCCGAGAATCGAAGACTCGCTTTACAAGAAAAGGACTTAGGAAATGAATCGTACAAGAAAAAAGACTTTGATAATGCAGTGAAACATTATCAAAACGCTATCAACCATGATTCATCGGATATAACGTTCTACACAAACATGGCCGCTGTGTATTTTGAACAGAAGGAGTATGAGAAGTGTATCAAAGAGTGTGAGAAGGCCATTGAAATTGGGAGAGAGAACAGGGCGGACTACAAGTTAATAGCTAAGGCTTTTACTAGGATTGGTGAGTTCTCTTCAAATTTACTTAGTATTCATATCCAAATCTTTTTATATAAGTTGTGGAAATTTGGTGTCATGTACTGGGGGCTCAATTCTCGCGTGTTGGTTATCATCTTTAATTCAATGTATGTCCAAAGAAAACGTCAAATTGGTCATAATTTCTCGTTTTGTTTTGACATATCGTCGTTTAAGTTCTAACACTGGATATCAAATTATGCAACTTTTTAGGACAGCAAGCAAAACGGTTTTATGTTTTTTGCCACACTGATATACCTATGCGGTGTTTTCTTTTTTTAATAAGGCCTCACCATTGGTTCAAACTCTCGTGTTTGATTCGTCAAACGCTGCGTCTTGCGATTCCCTATCGAATGATATACGAAACATATTTTAAGTGACGATATTATGTCAAATGGTTTTGCCAGACTTGCTCCCCTGTCCTACAAATAGATGGCGCGACTACCGACACATCGCAATTCTACGCGTACAAGAAATTATCCGCTATACAAAGTACCTTCTATGAAAATCCTAGCTCGCGGTACCGAAGTTCTCAACGATTTGAACTATAAATTCCCCGACAACATGAGGGGGAGGGGGGCATACCACCCGCCTGGCAGGAAGATTTTCCGCCAAACTATTATCACCTTCTTTAGCCATAAACTTCATATTGGTAGAATATCTGCGATTTTTTTTCCAATAGCAAAACATACTGTATGTAACTCATAGAAAAAGTAAATTGTTCAAGGAAATTTTAACGAAATTTGAAGTGCGCGTTTTGATTTAATGTACAGTCAATATTGTGGAACAATAGAGGCTGCCTCTTTTGAAATCTGTTAAAAAATATAAATATTTTCATAGGTAATGCATACAAAAAGATGGAGCAATGGAAACTGGCAAGAACATACTTCGAGAAGTCAATGTCTGAGCACCGTACTCCGGAGATCAAGACCTTGCTCAGTGAGGTGGAGCGGAGAATAGTGGAAGAAGAGAAGAAGGCATATGTCGACCCCGTGAAGGCAGAACAAGAGAAGGAACTTGGCAATGAGTTCTTTAAGAAAGGTGAGGAAATCTTGCCAATTAGTAATCAACTGTATTTTAACTTGATTAGAGTACATAATAGAATTAATGCTGTTGAGAAGACAAATCACAGCTATCACATTTGCTTTCATACTATTTTATACTTAAAAACAATGACTATACAACTCTTAATTGAAAATTCTATGTGTGCACACAGCACTGGGTTTGCTTCCACTAATCCTTAGAACAATTGAGACCATCGGCGCAAAAGTTGCCTTAGATTGAGACATACAATATGAAAATAATAGGGTTTGTAATTATAGAATCGTTATGCCAAGGAAAAAGGAGCCTTAATTTTATAAATTTTGAGTAGCTTTCACATTGACCAATAGCTGGGGCCCGATTTTCGTGCGATCGACATTAATCTCGATGCGAGATATGTCGAAACAAATGAAAAAAATACGTACGATTTGACGTTTCGATTCGAGATATCTCGAATCGAGATGAATGTCGATCGCTCGAAAATTGGGCCCCTGCCCTTTCATGGATATTATTTGAACAAGAATGTATTATTCTTATTTTGCTTGACACAAAATGGTCGCTGTTATTATGTGTATTGTAGCTATTGATAAACATATCTTAGTCATTATTATCTTTTAACCGCAGTACAATAACTTTGAACGTATTTTATTCCTCCATTAAATTGATAAAATTATGTACTTACTGCATGGTTAGTACTCGCGACATGACAAGACTTTGTCACTTATTATGTCGCACATATTCTCTTCCTCACTTTGTAAGTCAATTGCTGATTAACCATTCGAATACATCTTAACAGTTATCGCATAAAATAATGAAATTGAAATAATTGTTTTCAGGAGTAACTACTAGTACTAGGATAGCATAACAACAATGTATTGATATTAAATGTGCCAATAAAAAAAAATGAGTAGAGCATAATTTAACAATGCATTTTTCTAGATAGACATGTGTCACTCACTAGCATGTCTGTCCACTCCTTCATGGAGTACAGGCGTGACGATCATGATAAAGCCCCTCGCACAATAGGGCTTCGACCCTCGCGCGTCCAAATCTTTGCCAATACGAGATTAAACAATGTCAATGTGTATAAAGATTTAATTTCTGTGGGGGATCCCACGTGTCAAAATTCGCCCGCGCTTAAACTTTTTCTGTGCATCAGTACAGTTTGGTATTAGCAAAAGAAAATTTGCTTATAAAACTGTAACCCCACTACTACCCACTACTACGGTATTAAGGTAAATGTACCCTATGGTCCCTATGTAACCTGGGCCATAATTATGATTTGGAAGACACCTTATTCATCAAAATCGTATTAATAGTTTAGGTGCTATGGAGTAACATACTGTATGTTCGTGTTTGTATTTACATACATACATACAAAGCTGCCTTCCTCTTGGATTCACCATAGCAGGGTAAAAAAAAGACGTGCGACTGTAATTGTTCATGACTTATGCATAATAGCTTAATGATTGCATTATTGTTTTGCAGGCGACTACAGTACAGCCGTGAAGCATTACACGGAGGCTATAAAACGCAACCCAGACGACCCCAAGCTGTACTCGAACCGCGCCGCCTGCTACACCAAGCTGGCGGCCTTCGACCTCGGCCTCCGGGACTGCGACCTGTGCTGCCGGCTCGACCCCAAGTTCATCAAGGGATGGATCAGGAAGGGCAAGATTCTCCAGGTAAGGCGTTAGCCTCCATCACATTGCATGCTCTTAACATTATTGATGAAGCATAAGTACAACTGCATTGTAAGATTTCGGTAGGTTTACTATTATTTTACTGTTCTTCTTTATTTTCATATGTTTTCTTTCATTCTTTCTTTTATCATTTTGCATTTTTTAAATAATATCTTAAATATATCTTTAAAAAAAACATTGATGCAGAATAGCAAATACACTCAGGGTACATTAAGGGTAACTATACTAGTAAATTCACAACCTTGGGGGGTTAGAGTTGTTTTTGTTGTAATCAGAAATTGGTTCAATACATAAAAAACTGAGCCGTGGCGGGACGCCTGGCAGATGTGAAACATAAAACATAAACGTCGTAGCGGCGAGTGAGCAACTGAGCGGAGTCAGCCGGTGGGCGGAGTCCAAGCGGCGGAAAGAACCGAGGAGCCACGAAGCTGCTCGAAGTCACTCGTCGCTGTCACTCGTCAAACGCGCCATTAGATGATTCACATAAAAAAAAAGTTACATATTTATTAGATGCTGGTCCAACCATTTTCCTCTTAATGACTTACCATCTACTCTCCCATACTGCGTTGAAGGCATCATACCAAAGCAATTATTTCTATAACCATCTGTGGTTTAGAATAATTCCTTCATTGTAAATGGGAGTAGACGCACCTTACTGTACTAGCTTCTTAAGCGTAAAGACTATATTTGTATTTAATAATAGACTGCCGTGAGTATAATTCTTCTCTAGTATTGTGGCAAAGGTGCTGTCTGCTCTCAAGGCATTGCTGCTCCTGAGAATATATTACTCGCAATTATCATTTTGAAAAGAGTAACCATTGAGTTTCTTACCGGCTCTTCTCAGTGGAAGCAGCATTCCGAACCGGTGGTAGAATCTGACTATTTGTAAGTGCTTTTTGGCCTACACGAATAAAAACATTTTTGATTTTGATAACTGCTCGGTCAACGGAAATGGGTTCAATTCTCGGTAGTGTAAAATTTCGGAAATTAACTTTTTGGAATTTGCCCAGGCCCTGTAGCATGACCGCGTAGACATAAGTTTTACCTCTTTCAACTGTCAGATTCGTCGAGAAAATGACGTCACACCGAGCCATGTTCAGTACAAACAGCTCGAAGTGACGTCATTTTCTTGTCAAATCTGACAGTTAAGAGACAAAACTTATATCCGTGTAGGTCATGCTCAGGGTGCTGGTGTGGGTATAGCCGTGATCGCCCTCAGTTCATTGTATCGTACCCATCATAGTAAAAGTTTTGCTTATCTTGGGATCGAACAATGAGTATGTGTTGTCTGGCGATATTATAACATTAATTAATTAGTCAAAATTTATATTACCTAGCCTATTTTTGTGTTTATGTGTACAGGGTATGCAGCAGCACTCCAAGGCATTGACCGCATACCAGAAGGCACTGGAGCTGGACACCAGCAACGCTGAAGCACTAGAGGGGTACCGCGCCTGCTCCACGCAACTCAACTCCAATCCAGAAGAGGTAGAGTCCATTTTTGTTTGAACTTTTCTCTTCTAACTAATAACTCCGCGTATGTGTTTGTCATTTCACCATCTCTGGTAAATTTTCTAGTCTTTTGTGGTTTATAATGCTTTTGTAACTGTCTTGTATCATATTTACTACCAAAGTATCATATTTACTACCAAAGAAGAAATAAAATTTTTGTACTGGACATGGCTCGGTGTGTCGTCGTTTTGTCGACGAATCTGACAATTGAAAGAGATATAACTATGTCTACACGGTCATGCTAGAGGGCCAGGAGGTCATGTAAAAGATTTTGCTAATTATTAATCTTTTGTGTGTTAATTAAATTTGCTTCATTAGTGATACACTATCCGTTTCGCAGTAATGTCATGAGCATGACAGTTTTTTTTATCGTGCTGACGAAATTAGATGCGCAGTATGTGTAAGAATAATTTGCGTCACTATGTGAGTTAGGTTAGCTCAGAAAACATTAATAATGTTGTATGGGACAGGTACGCAAGCGGGCGATGGCGGACCCGGAGGTGCAGCAGATCCTGCGCGACCCCGCCATGCGCTGCATCCTGGAGCAGATGCAGCAGGACCCGCACGCCCTACAAGACCATCTCAAGAACCCAGAAATCGCCGCCAAGATACAGAAACTCCTTGAGTCCGGCCTCATCGCCATACACTAGCTCACAAACGCCTTTTAGCAATTAGGAGTTATTTATCTAATAGTATCGCGATCGATGAAAATAATAATCTACCATTTCAGCTGATTTATTTTACCGTTGGCAACTCCATAATTAACTAGTCAATTCATTCCATCTAAATTGTATGATCAGTTTACCCAGTGCATACTTAACCATTTCAATTTCAGGGTTATTTTGTCGATCGTGATAATGTGTTGAGTCTTCGACTCGTCATCTCAAGTACGTTATTATGGAAACCGAGTGTTGAAAGGCATCGCCTACCAAATGTTGAAAAACTTAATTAGGAATTAAAATGTCATCGCTTTTATACTGTGATTTTATTCAGTTGACGTTTTGTGCTTGTATCAAAGCTGTTTGTAGGCTTGTGGACCATTCCAAAGTATGCTTTTCCAATAAGATATGCAATTCCGTTTTTTTCGGTTTTAGGTTTATTTTAGCGTACCCACTTAATATTAAACTATTTTCTCTACGCAGATATACTGCCTAAATGATGGAATTTACATTAAAAGCGTTTTTGTAATTTATTCAATAAAGCGATATGTAGGCACAAGTTTGTTTTATTTATCCTAAATAGACCCAGAAAGCTTCAGAATGAAAGTTTTCGCGAGCCTTAGCTGACTGATAGAATACCGTTACATTTTCGGAAATAGTTTTGAGAATACAGTAAAGCGGAAACCCCCTGAATCCATCGGTTTCGACTGAATACGGCCTGATTACTCCGCTCCGTGGTAGAAAAATATGGCATGGACTACGAATAGGGGATACAAGATTCTGTATCCTACTACCAATAAGTTCCATTGTCTTCTTAGAACAAGCTCGGAGTGGGAATTTTCAAATACTTTAAGGTGGTACTGTGACGTTTTAGCACGTATATCAAACCACGACTAGGTTCTATATACACAGATTCGCTCGCTCGCTCTTTGTCATATTTCATACGAGCAATAGTAGAGACAAAATCAATATACTAATACATAATGAGGTAACGTAATAACGCCACTGAGATGTCTTAGTTAGATTTGAAAATGCTTTTTTATGATCATTAGTTCTAATATTCGTTCAATGATTCGAGATTTATTTAGCGTAATCTTTCAGTTGTTTTAAGGCCTTGAGAGCTGGTCACCCTAAATCAGTGTCATTTTAAACTGACGTTTACTTATTTGCGTGTCATAATTGACAGTACCTAATGCGCGTGCGCGCGTCGTCGTATGTTTTTTAGTTTATTCTAAGTTTAGTCACGAAAATGACGTTATGATAGTAGACTGTGCGTTTTGTAAATATTTATCTTACGTATAGAACGTATAAAATTATAATCAAATTATATAAGTGATGACAAACTTGGCGTCAGTGTTATTAGTAGTGATTTCTATTTCATAGCAGTGACAATAATAAAAATAATTAACTTATAGACATTACATAAATACCAAGTGATTTTTACAATTAAGTTTATCTAAAAACGAAGTAAGTAACTTCAATGCCTGCTTTTTTTCTTAAGTGTGCAAAGGGCATTAGGTTATGGTTGGGCAATTTTTTCTAAGTGTTGTCTGATAGGAACCCACTCATTAAATTATTATAATAAGTTCATAGTATCTGTAGGTAAACACAAAGAAAATGATGAATCATTTTTAGATTCACTAATTTTGTGATTGAAATGAAAACAAAAAAAAATCATCAAGAACATATAAAAAAATATTTAAAAAAACAAAAGCTTTTGTTTGTTTTTTTAATTATTACTACAGATTACAACCAGCCAGTAACATCGAGGCCAATACAGTTACAGTGTAAAGTTTATTCTTAAACAACAAGTAGTTATGGAACTAATTACTTTGGTGTGATGTACCTTCTACATAGGTGATATTTCACAAAGGGGTGAGCAGGGGTGCACTCTGTATTGCATCTACTCATTGTCAATATAATTTAGTTCTAATTTGAGGTAGGTATAAAATAGACTTTAAATCATAAATATTATTTATTTATACTCTCTCTAATACAAGCTATTTATTTATACTCTTTGATGTTATGAAGCAAGATTGCAGCAGATACTGATAACTAAATTATTTAAATACTTAAATACCTACTTACAGAGTTGGTTCCAGTAAACACAATGAGTTGTAATCATTATGACCTACATAATTTATGTCAACTGACTGTTTATATAGTTCAAAGTTTCAATATCTATTAATATGTAGGTATCTGCTAGTGTTATGCATGGTACAATCGAATAGGAAAGTGGGTACATGCTCTTAGAAAGTGCTTTTATTATTTTAGTCCTTAAACTGGGCCCTAAGTCTTATAACACTTGTTGTGGATTTGCTAAGACTTAACTTTTTAAGGTATTAAAACAACATATTTTATCAACAGTAGCTATAACATGACCAGTGTTGACATTAGACATTGTCACCTTGAAGCCATTAGTCATTTAGCCATGTCCTTGCTACCATAGATAAAAGATGTTGTTTTCATGCAATAAAAAATGAAGTCTTATTAAGTCTGCAATAATAATGGTAGGGGACTTGGGGCTCTGGCAGCTAAATGGCATTCTACAATAGAAAATCGGGTATTGTTAGTTAATCAAAACAATGAAGAAATGTTAATTAATAGGTACCTACCAAACTAAATCATAAACATAAGTAGGTAGGTATATGTAGGTACACTTAGATAATAACCCTTAAAGTCAAACCTAAATTATTCATAACACAATGTTTATTTACAGTACCTACTATTATGTGACACACAGAACAGTAGGTACTGTAAATAAAATAAAAGGAAATGATTCAAATTAGGTAACTGCTTACAAGTACCTACTATAAAATTATACTAACTACTTACAGATTTTTGTTGATTAATTCAATTATAGGTAAATAAGTAAATTAGATTCAGGCTATTATACGTCTTATGTATCTTCTTAAAAAATAATAATCTTGGAGTAGGTACGTAAGGTTACCAAACAAACTTTTTTGTTTAATTGCATAATGAAGGCCAATAAAAAAGGTATAACTAGCACACAGGAACTAGGTAACTCTTCCGCGTTCTACAAACTTAACGATGTCATTCTGAAATAATAAAATCAATATCTTATCATTACAACCCGTAAGTAGGTAGGTAGGTACAGTCAACATCAAACTAAATCAAATCAATTTATAGTTATCGTTGTTGTCATCTTTGACAGTTGTACTATATTATCTGTGTTATTTCTTCCTCGTACGTGTCAGTGATGAGTATACTAAAGATGGCGGCTGACCAATCACATCAACGTTTAATTATTACAACATTATGTCACAAAACTTCCGTCTTCCCAGCGTCTTCCCAGAAGCTTAGAAGACTGCTGCAGTGTCTCCTATATATAAAGTCGGCCCGCGCGATGATCTGACCAATTATAGACCTATATCATTATTAAGCGTTTTTTCAAAATTATTAGTAAAATTGACAAACAAACGACTGAGAACTTTTCTAGAAAATAATAAATTACTCTCAGAAAGACAATTTGGCTTTAGAAAACACAAGTCCACTGAAGATGCTGTCCAAAAGCATGTTAGATTGATTCATGGTGGCCTATGAAGTAGGAGGACGCCATGTCTGTAAGCACAATTAAACCGTAGAGCAAATTAGCGCTTCAATACGCGCGCTACCAATATTTAACGAACTGTATAACGAACTGTATGTAACCATTGTATAAAGCACATTTTCCAACGAAATGTTGTCAATGACGCGAGGGAATGAAGTCGCGTGGTCGCGCAAAATTTTGCCATAGAAATTTGATCTTTTTGTGTATTGACAGAGAATGCATTTTAAAAAATCTGGTCTTCCATTTCGATGGGTCTTCCCTATATTACCTTCAATGGGTCTTCCCAAATTACATCATAAATGTTTCCGGATTCAAATGTCATCATTTCATTCATTTCGTAAAAACACGAAGAATGCTTTTTGGAACTATGTACCGATAAAATATTTTCACAAGCCGATTAGGTATGTATCTACTACCTAAGTATTATACAGATATTTTTTCATCATTTGCCTTACCTTGTCCCATTATTTGGAGTCGGCGCAGTATGTCTTTTTCTTCCATTCATCTCGCTTCTCCGTCATACTGACATCCACTCCGATCTCATTCATATTTTCCTTTATACAGTCCATCCATCTTTTCTTGGGTCTTCCTCTCGCTCTATATCCGTCCACATTTATACTTATCACTCTTTTAGTCACATGATTCTCATCTCTTCTCATCACATGACCAAACCATTATAATCTCCTACTTCTTACTTTTTCTGTTATGGGCGCCACTTTTATACACATTTATATACATTATACACACTCTGATATACACATTTCTCAGTTCTCACCTTATCCATTCGCGTCTAAGTATTATAGGTACATTTATACTTAAAAAAATCATGATAATTAAAAAACAGTTATTATAGCTACACAAGGTTCCAGCAGATTGAACGGACTAATTAGGTGCCTACTTATATTTAGCACAATGATAATTAATATAACTATATTATTATACCTACATAAGACCGAAACCAGTGTTATTTTTTTGACAGAGATAAGCGAAAATTAAAGTTTTTATGGATAACCAAACTGTAATTTGTCATCAAAATAATATTGGGACTATTGCTCTACCAGACCTTCTTCTTGGTCGATGTACTCTTGGCAGAGCAGTCGTGGTCATGAGCTATCGACGATAGATTTGATGGTCCTCCTCCACCGATCTCGAACCGATGTCTGGCGGACGCATTCATTAAGAGGGGTCTTAGTCAGCGCTTGTTGGTCAGTCCAGCGTTTGGGGCTACGTCCTCGAGATCTTTTACCAGAGCTATCCTTGGTAAAATGTTGCTTGCTTGTTGGCTCGCAAAAATAGAGACATTAGGCAATTTTATCTATCGATCAGACAGATCCGTAGATAAGATAGAAGGTTTCTGCTGTTAGAAGAGTTGTATTTTTTTTTAAATTGCTCTGTTTATTATTATTATATTACATTAGTTCCTTGCATGTTCGTGTTGACTGTACCTTCAATCCGATTACAAGATAATATTCTAGTGAATTTAAAGGTTGGTAAGCATACTATCTGCAGGAATGTACTATAGAAGGTTTTTATAACCAGCGTGGTAGGCATGCCTTCGTACTTACAACCGACATCTGTGGATTTACCTTTCACCAAGGATAGGGCTGACAGAACAATCTTTTTTTTTTACGAAATGAATGAAATTTACTGGAACAAGATGAGGACTGGCTCCACCTGCGATTAGCGGGTAGGTATTTCAGCCAGTGTCAAGTAATTAATAGCAAGAGCAAATTCAAGAAATACACATTATAAATATGTGATTATAAATACACATAATAAATATGTGATTATAAATACACATTATAAAAGTGCGTGATGAACGTGATCAAGATGGCGGATGAATCCCGACCTATACTACCTCCATGATCCCGACAGAACAATCGTCCCAATATTATTTTGATGACAAGTTACGTTTTGATTTTTGGTTATCCATAGACACTTCAAACGTATAAGTTTGAAGTGTCTATGGACTGGTTCGCTAACTATCGCTTATCTCCGTCCAAAAATGATTGGTTTCGGCTATTGTGATTTGTGGCGAGGGAATTTTAAATCTGTATTTACCTACTACGAATATGCACCTGCAGAATTGACTCATTGTGAAATACCTTTGATTAAAGAATATAATCAGTTAGACCCAGATACCGCGACATATCCGACAGATTATAAATACCACTAGGTATTTCCACGTCAGATCCACTTGCTATCGCTCTATATCTGAAAATTTGACGCTCGGTTCACTTGTACCTAATGTGGTGTCTCGGGTTGCACAAATAATAATAAATAAATATTGCCAGACATCACATACTCATCATATAATCCCAAACTAAGCAAAGCTTGTAGTATGAGCCGTATACTTACTAGATTATATTTACTATAAACTATGAGTACCATAAAATGGACTGGGGGCGATCCCAGTCACACCCAGACCATGTCAAATTTTAAAAAAGCCATTTCCTAATTTGCCGTAGGTGGGAATCGAAGCCGCAATTACTCGGTTGAGTGGTACAAGCGGCCCTGGGCCACTGGGCCCCAAGTCTACTAACACTATAGTCGTGGAGTTGCTATGACAATTTTTTTTGAGAATGAATATGAGAAGAATATGAGCAGTGTAGACCTTGATGCCATCTGACTGGCCATATTCTAGTTACCATTGATACAAGATGTAACTTTTATGCCTTTAAAAATGGAATCATAGCAACTCCACGATGATAGTCTTAGCAGACTTGGGGCCGTGTAATTAAACCAAGGCTTCGTCAAAAAATTGCGGCAAGAGCAATGATGACCACCACATTTTTTATGAGCATTATTTAACTGACAGTGGACAATGGTAGCCGAGTGGTCGAACGAACGCCTTGCAATCAAAGTGTGCAGGTTTAAACCCCGGCTCGCACCTCTGGGTTTCATGTGCGAATCTCATTTTCATCCGAGAATATCACTTGCTATGAAACGGTGAAGGAAAACATTGTGAGGAAACCTGCACGTCTGAGGGAACTTGTCTAGTTCTCGATAGATGTGTAAAGTCTGCCAACCCGCACTGTGCCAGCGTGGTGGACTATGGCCTGAATCCCCCTCGCATTGAGGGGAGGCACGTGCCCAGCAGTGGGACGTTAAAAGGGCTGTAGTAGTAGTATATTAATATTACTTTGACATATTTTGTCAAAGTAAATACGTTTCTTGACGATAGCTGGGTACAGTGGTTCGAGCGTAAGGCAGCTCGGCCCATTGCACAAAGTGATTGGGTACGGGTACGATTATCGTTAGCGTCAAATTACGGAAATTACTTTTTCGGTCTGTGTGTAACTGAGATCGCGCCCAATCCATTGTATCGTACCTGTATGTAGTACAAGAGTTTATTAGTTTGGGATCATACGATGAGGTTCTTGTGTTGTCTGGATATTAATTATTATTTCAGTCGATCGGTTTGAAAATATTATTATTTTATGAAACTTTAAAGAAACTTGTAGCGACATCTATCTCGCCACATACGAACTAAATCCTGCACCGCGATATTAAAGTGATCCGAGCGATTGCACATATGTACAAGAACCCGACAACAACCGTCAAGCAGTAGCCCACTAGACACAACACCCGTCTGGTCGGAGGATCCTCCCTTTTCCTCCAAAAAATCCAAAATAAAAAACATAAACTTGCAACATTAACCCATCATAAATTCATATAATGACTAGCACCTATGATATACTATAGTGCTGTGATCGTTACAACTAATAACACAGTACCTACCTTAGTGTTTAAGTTGTTTAACATGTTAAAAGTCTTAAGATCGACGCAATAGGGTTTAAACTTGTATAACCCGTGATTAATAATAATAACCTTGGCATTTAAGGCAGGTAGATTCTATTTTGGTACCTACCTGCATATAATTTGACGGGGCTAACAAATAATAATAGTGTACCTATAAAAATATTAACTGTAGACTATTGATATATATACTATATTTAATATTGACTACGTAAATATTTTGTTTTTAATGTAAATATATTTTATTTTAGATATACTAGTTTGATTCTTTATCTTAATACTAATAATATAAAGAGGAAAGATTTGTATTTTGAATGTAACGAATAAACTTAAAAAAAAACTGTAGTTAAGTTTTTTTTTTTTCACAAATTGTATGCCTTAGTTTGTGCGGGGGCTATAAAATTGGATTTCCGTGGTAAAAACCCCCGCATGAAAATTCACTCGCGCTGTCATTTCGTTGAGGAAACAACTGTTTTTTTAACTCTACCACTCTATTATCACCACTGGTCGTGCAGCAAAGTTTTTTTTAAATATTACTCTCAGTTCTTGACGGTACACAATCTTGAAATAAAACTATTTTACGGATTCTATCGCGTTTATTTACTATTTCATTTTCCCGACGTTTCGGCTGCTTTACAGCAGGACTGAGATGTTAGACGTCCGTCATAGTTAATAACTGGGTACCCTCATATTTAGTTGTTGTTTGCGGTCCGATAGTAAATAAACAAACGCGATAGAATCCGTAAAATAGTTTTATTTCAATGTATGGTACACAATCTGTCAAAATTGGCAGTATGAAAACAACAATACTTGAGAGGATCATCTCTCCAAGTAAGGCCCATGGAGATATTATAACGTATATGGCATTTCGAGCCCGCGCCGCGGTAAACTTTTCTGGTTTGTCTGACTCCGCCATTGTTGTTTTCCTATATAGTTGCCGTATACTACAGGTACATGAGATAACAACAATGGCGGAAAAATTGCCGCAGAGGTTAACGAAGAGTGTAGTCGTTATAGGTACTCTAGATACTCTATGTTAATGCCCCAGTTAGTTCATTTTGGTAATGACAAAAATTTTGACGGGCTTTTGATTCTCCAGTGTGCTTAAAGGTTGCCTGGTAGAGATCACTTTTAGTGATAAGTCCGCCCATTATTGCCCTTAATTATTCAGAATCAGATTTTTTTTATTCACGTAAACCAATACAGGCACTTATGAATCTTTAGTAAAACATAAATGATATTAATAGTATCTCTAACACCCATTCGGAAGGCATTTCCTATGGAGAAGAATGGGCAAGAGACTCCATGGTTGCTTTTTTCCAATTCTTTTTTATTGTCGTACATGTATAACTTTTATTTCTCTAAGAGGTGGAACAATAAAGAGTTATCTATCTATCTTTCAAAAGCGAAGACAATCGTTCATGTTCATCATCAATTTCATTTGTTGCAGATAAATAAATCAAGATGGTATCTACGGAGAAGAAGAGTTGTTTGTTCATGGGATGCGGCTCAGTACTGGTCGTCATCGGCGCCATCATGGTGGTCTTCTGGCCGCCTATATTCTTCAGTCAGCTAAAGAATGTGAGTCTCAATCAGGTCCCCATAATAAAGACTTGGAAACCCCATACAGAATATTTTGTATTACACGTTGATCGAAAGTTTTATAAAACGTACCCGCAAAAGATAAAACACGAGCTTTTTAACCAACTTAAAAAAGGAGGAGGTTCTCAATTCGACCCGTGTTTTTTTATCAATGAGTGGCCTGCGCTCGTACTACTAAACCAAGCTGGTCATCTAGAGTACCTATGATTTCTTTGTTCAAAGTCAAATCAGTTATGTCGAATCAGAAACAGAATATTTTTTATTCATGTAAATCAATACAAGCACTTATGAATCGTCAATAAATAATAATAATAGTATCTCTATCACCCATTCGGAATTCATTTCTTATGGAGAAGAATGGAGAAGAAACTCCATGGTTGCTTTTTTCCAATAAGGATGTCGTATAGGCCTATAGGGGCACTTACAATTTATCAACATTTATTTCTCCGTATATGCTACTAACGGATTGGAGCACGACCTCGACTGAGAAGATCCGGCATAAAAATCAGTTAGCTTATCATTTTTAATAACCATATTGACTGGACCATCTAATTTCAGATGATGATATTATCAGAAGACTCGATGTCTTTTGAGATGTGGCGCGAGACCCCGATCCCCATGTACCTGGAGTTCCACATGTTCAATATCACGAATACGGAGGATATCCTCGCCAGGAGGAACGTCTCCCTCAGAGTCGAGGAGTTGGGGCCCTACGTCTTCCGAGAGACTCACATTAAGGTACCATGGTTGCAGCGATTTCTCATCTTATTCCATTAAAATTCATCATTTTATTCTATGAAATAATTGGCGATGTTCAAATTGCTTTACTTTTTTAGGGTTCCTTACCCAAGGGGTAAAACGGAACCCTATTACTGAGACTCGGCTGTCCGTCCGTCTGTCTGGACTGTATCTCATGAACCGTGATAGTTAGGAAGTTGTCATTGTCACAGATGATGTATTTCTGTTGCCGCTATAACAACAAATACTAAAGAGCAGAATTAAATAAATATTCAAGGGGGCTCCCATACTATATTTTCACTGAATTAAGTACTGACCAGTAGTTGTAGCATGAGCCCCAAGACTAGACTTATGTCACAGAATATGTTGATTATTTCTCTTTCTCTCGTATGAAATGAGACAGAGAGCGAGCGAGCCAATCCGTGACAGAGGTCTTGTCTTGACATGCGTGCTAACACCACAGCTTCGCATACTTTTTTGGGTCTAATACGCTCCTTACGTCACTTATAGACAATAGTAAGGAACCCTTCTTGCGCGAGTCCGACTCGCACATGTTAAACCTTTATTTATTTAGGCCTGTTGAAACACCCTGCATGCCTTATCCCACCACCTGTCTTGCCGCTTTACTTTCAGTTTTTTCCAATAACTTAGTATATAAAAGTCTGTAAAAAACTTACAGTTAGTAAGGAAACAACAAAGCTTGAAGAGGTAATGGTAAGGCCCTCGGTATCTGATAATCGGATTAATATTTCAGAAGTTTCATTGTCCGTATTCTGTTCTTGTGAAATTATTACAAACAAAACATTTTTTTATTGTAGTAGGTAGGTATGTAATGCCAAGAGAGTAGGTACGGTATATTGCTATCTCATGTTAGACAGTTCGTTACACTCACTGATAACAACATACTTTGTGCAGTATATTGTAAACAGTTAACCATTTGATGAAAAAAAACAGCCAAGTGCGAGCTGGACTCGCGCACCGAGGCTTCCGTACCTAAGCTATGAAAGCACCGAACATTGTTCTAACGAAAAGTTAAACTGGACAGAGAGACAAACTTAACTTAGCAGTTGGTATACTAGTGTCCCCATACAAACTAAATACTAAAGAAGTTTGTAATCGCGAAAAAAACATTTTGTAACAATAAATTTACAGTTTTCGGATTTATTCCTTTACTTGTGCTATAAGACCTTGCTTCTTGCCAAATTTCATGATTCTAGGTCAACGGGAAGTACCCTATAGGTTTTTGATTCCCGTGCAAATGTACTGAAAATGCAACATAAACCGCCGTATCTTTGGATTGCGTTAACCTAGAAGTTTGATTTTTTTTAGGGCACGAAGGGATAGCAGACTAGTCTCTGGTATAAATTTCAACATGATACCTCCACGCGTTTCTGAGAAAAAGGGTCTTGACAGACGCACAACAAAGTGATCCTGTAAGGGTTCCGTTTTTTTCCTTTTTAGGTACGGAACCCTTAAAATATCGCCAGACAACACAATGTTCATCGTATGATCCAAACTAAGCTAAGCTTGTACTATGGGTACCATACAATGGACTGGGGGTGATCCCAGTGAAACCCAGATCAGGGAAAATTCCGAAAAAGACATTTCTGAAATTATTATAAATTTATTTAATTACTCGCTTCTACCCGCGACTTCATACGCGCACACTTGCGGTGATTAATATCTTCATCATCACGCCTGTATTCCCCGAAGGGGTAGGAAGAGGTGCACTGCAGTTCGCCCACCCTTCACCGATGTATTTTTCGTCCCAATGTAATAGGGGGCGAGCCTATTGCCATTATACCGGGCAGATTCCCCCTCAATACGAGGGAGATTGTTTTGGCTATAGTCCATCACGCTGGCCCAGTGCGGGTTGGTAAACTTAACACGCCTTTCTATAGCTGTGCAGGTTTCTTCACGATGTTTTCCTTCACCGTTCAGCAAGTGATAATCATTGTTGAAAATTACATTCGCACATGAAAATGATCTCAGAGGTGCGGGCCCGGGATTTGAACTTGCACCGCTTACATTCAAGGTTTTTTGCGATGATTAAATATTGCTATAAAGTATAGCCTATATGTTATTCTCATTTATAATCAACAAATACTGTAAAGTTTTATCAAAATCCGTTTAGTATTTTTTTTTTTGCGCGAAAGAGTAACAAACATCCATCCTTCCTCACAAACTTTCGCATTTATAATATTAGTGGCATTATAAATAATAAAGTACAACAGTTGTGTACAACAATCAGTCTCAAACAACATGCAAGCATGTACATAAACGTGAGGCAGATTGATAAGATAATCACGTATAAAGATAAATAAAAAATTCATATACTGCTCGTATCAGAAGTTTGAAATAATAATCTAGGTACATCTAGGTACATGTAGCAGTGGTAGCCTCGTGGGCAAGAACGCCCGCCTTGAACGTAAGGGGTGCAAGTTCAAATCCCAGGCCCGCACCTTTGAGATAATTAATTTTCATGTGCGAATGTCATTTTCAACAATGATTACCACTTGCTGAACGGTGAAGGAAAACATCGTGAGGAAACCTGCACGTCTATAGAAAGGCGTGTGATGTTCACCAACCCGCACTGGGCCAGCGTGGTGGACTATGGCCCAAATCCCCCTCGTATTGAGGGAGAATGTGCCCGGTATAATCGCAATAGGCTCGCCCCCTATTACATTGAGACCAAAATACATCGGCGAAGTGTGGGCGCACTACAGTGCACCTCTGCCTACCCCTTCGGGGAATACAGGCGTGATGATGTATTATTATCTCCTTTATTTCTTATCTTTCTTATAAATTACATTTTTAAATATATATATAAAAAATACATTTAAAAAATAAAAAACAGTTCCCCACCGGCATATGGAACAGGGTCCTAGTTACCAGTGGTTAGGGCTCCAGAGAGAGGAACTTCCTCACAGTGCGCGCCGTCTCCAGAAGTGCCTTCTGAATCTGTCCCTTGATCCAGCTGCCTAACGCGAGCCTCTTTAGGTGTTTGTCGAGGCTCTTGGCTAATAAGCCATGGGCAGAAACGACTATCGGTACAATGATTGCCGCATCAATGTCCCACATGTCGACAACCTCGTGAGCCAGATCAAGATACTTGCTTTCTTTATCTTTCTCTGCTTTCACGAGATTCTCGTCATGGGGGACAGTGATGTCGACAATCATTGCACGGCGCTCTTGGCGATCTATCAGCACAATATCAGGCTTATTGGCTACAATAGTCCTGTCTGTGATGATAGACCGGTCCCAATACAATGTGATATGACCCTCTTCGAGAACTGGTTGTGGCTCATATGTTGTATTTTATGTACTGTAGCTGATATGTCGGTACTTAGTAGCCCCCTTACTGCCTTCTTGAGGCAATGCAAATTCTCCGTGTTGCAGTTACTTTCAGTTTTCGACGGTTAACTAAATACGGTCAATATTACAGTTACTATTTGAATACCAATACTTTAACAGGTGGTGGTAAAGCCTTTTTTACAACCTTTATATCTCCGGGTGGAGTCTTGCAACTGAATTTTAGATCAGTTATCTCTAACCGATTGAGCTGAAATTTGGTATACACGCTTATTTTGGATGACAATGCATGCTTAACTATGTGACGTCATTTTAATTCCAATATGGCGGACCATCCAAGATGGCGGAATAGTTATTTTTTCTGCACTACCACAGTATGGGTATCAAATGAAAGGGCTTGCTGAGGAGAAGACGAAAACGAAGGGCAATTAAACAAAATATTGTTTTTAAAAAGTTTTTTTTTTAACCTTATTTTGTTTTACAAGTGAAAATCCTTTGTGGATACCCCATCATCTTGGGGGAGATGAAGGAATTATGTGGAAGTCCCAGCGAAGTCGTATATCCACTAAAACCCATGGTTATCCAATCACCTGCCATATCAGAGGGGAATACTAACATAATAAAACCTGAAAATTAAGTAAGGGACTTTAATAGCCTAGTTTTTGTCCCACTCCTGGGCAAAGGCCTTCCGTCTCTCCCGCCACCGATCCCGATCCTGAGCCATTTCCGGCCACATCTTTCCCGCAAAGATGTCTAGATCATCGCGGCACCGTTTTTTTAGTCTTCCACGGCGTCTTGTACCTGCGGGACTCTATTTGGTACTTATGTTGGCCCACCACGGCGGGTCCATACGAACGACGTGGCCTGTCCACTACCACTTTAGTTTTGCAGACTTTTCCCCCACGTCCGTGAGTTGTATTAGGGAGCGCAGAGTGGTATTTAAAATTGGCTGCGAAAAAAACAGCTGAAAAACATGTTCCAATTTCGATAAAATTTTCAGGTGCAAACTATATAGTATTATTTCGGCCTTCTCATGCGTCCCGTATATACCTATACCTAAGGGCATATCTACTAACGTGCGTATTCTGATTTTGATAACGATATTTCGTAACAATAATAACTAATCGATATATTCGGTATGAATAGCAGACTTATGATGTCACGGCTTAACGGCGCATACATTTATAGGATTTAAGCACTTGAGATATGCGCATTGGAGTCTAGTTTGGCATGCGTTCGTAATACAGAACACTACGGATGAGTTTAGAAAGTATTACAAAACCTATCGAGTGATCAAATATTCAGCGATGAACCGGATGTTTTCGCTTGATCGCTGTTATGATACTGCCAAAACTCTAGCATACGCTTTATTCTAGCATACTCTACTACTATGCGATTCAAATAAGAATAGGAATGTCAATAACCTCTATCTGTCAAATGTCACTTATAAAGTATGATTTGCAAAAAAACTTATTTGCATATCAATAATAATAGTCTTACATCAAATTTAAATAAAAATGTTAAATTAGTAGTAAATTGTCTTAATATAATATTTAATATTTTAAAGTCATAATTCGTTCCTTAAAACCATACCATAACCTTATTTATTTTCATTTTTGGCGTAAAGGCCCAGAAGCCATGCCAAAATTATTATAGAAAAGAAACTAAAGACGCCAGTCGCCCTATTGTCGTTGTTAGTGTGCTTCGTCGTGCAACTGAGTGCATTTTTCACTCAATCTTTGCAAATAAATTTTATTTAAAAAATATCTTGTTTTGCTCACTCATTACTCACTCACTCACTATTCTCATTTGAATCGCATAGCATACTCTAGCATATTCTACTATACATCTCTATATGTCTTCTTTTTATTCTTAAGAGTCTCTTGTCGGTGGAGTTTTTCCATTCATCTCTGCTTTCCACTTGCTTTTTTACCTCCTGGTATCTATATATCTTTTAACATTTATTTTTTTATTTTATTTGGTCCCCCCTTCTATTTTCTATAAAGTTTAATAGGTTTCTCTGTTCTACTACTCGAGTTAATACTTCTTTATAATTTAATTTCTACATCCAGCTTACTAACTACTAACTACAGCCCTTTTAACGTCCCACTGCTGGGCACGGGCCTCCCCTCAATGCGAGGGGGATTCAGGCCATAGTCGGCCACGCTGGCCCAGTGCGGGTTGGCAGACTTCACACATCGAGAACTAGTCAAGTTCCCTCAAACGTGCAGGTTTCCTCACGATGTTTTCCTTCACCGTTTCATAGCAAGTGGAGTTTTGACTCATCGTCGCGTGGCTTTTAACACAGAAATTTCTTTATTTATATCTATACAGAGTTCGTTTTAGTATTGGCAAAAAAATCCCCTTAAATACGAAGGACATTCGGGCCATAGTCTTCCACGCTGTTCCAGTAGTTGTAGCTTGTGCGCCAAGGCTAAATTACTTATGTCACGAAATATCTTGATGTTGTCTCTTTCTCTCGTATGACATTAGACAGAGAGCGAGCGAGCAAATTCGTGACAAAAGTCTCGTTTTGACATGCGTGCTAACCCCACAGAGCAGGTTGGTGAACTTCACATGCCTTTTTATGTACGTGCAGGTTTCCTCACGATGTTTTTATTCACCTCTCAGCAAGTGGTAATTATTATTGAAAATTACATTCGCACATGAAAATAATCTCAGAGGTTTGAACTTGCATCCCTTACGTTAATGCACTACTACTGTAAAGTTAATTCTCCAAACACATGATGTGTATGTTTTTGTGTGTTGAGCAGACGAACATGACGTGGAACGCGAACAGCACGATCACGTTCTACAACCAGCGGTACTGGCACTTCCAGCCAGACATGTCGAACGGCAGCCTCAGTGACATGGTCACCAGCATCAACCCCATCATCGTGGTGAGTGACCACCCTTTTTTATAGCCTTTCTATGTAAAGGGGATACTTTTGTCCAGGAGAGGGTCCTGGGCAAAAGCCTCCTCTTTACTTCTCCACACATCTCGGTCCAGCCCCCTTAGCATGACCGCGTAGACATAAGTTTTATCTCTTTCAACTGTCAGATTTGTCGAGAAAATTACGTCGACGGGCTGGACTGAGATGTGTGGAGAAGTAAAGGAGGGGCTTTTGCACGGTCATGCGACAGGGCCTGGGCTATTATTTGAATTGCCATAAATGTGTAAAGATATTTAAAGTCACCCTTACAAATAAAAAAAAATTGCCAGACAACACATACTCATCGTATGATCCCTAACTTGTAATGTGGATACAATGGACTTGGGGCGATCCCGAATTTTGACAAGTGTGGGGCGGGGATTTTACCACGGGAATTCAGTCTTTATGTATATGGACACAGAGATCGTTTTAGTATTGGCAAATATATTGACACCTGATTTTTGAGGCAATGCATATAACATCCCAGCAACCTGTCGTAATTTACTGTATCTTAATTGACATTCGCACACTAAATCAGAAAATCTCAGATTTGCGAGACCGGGATTTGAACCAGCACCGCTTGCGCTTAAATCTGGCGTTCTGCGACATAAGATATTACTGCTTGTTATTTTTTTTAATTTGACTTTTTCTCACCCCAGACGGTGTCGTACATACTCCGTAATCAACGGACGTTATTCAATATCCCAGTGGATGTGTTTATGCGACTGCTGCACGACAACATGTTCCTGACGGCCAATATCACGGACTGGCTCTTCGAGGGCATCGACGACCCCGTCCTGGACATAGCCGCGCACTTCCCCAACCTCCCCTTCGACATACCATACGACAAATTTGGATGGTTTTATGAGGTAAGCACCCAATTTTACATTTTTACAAGCTTTATATTAACTTGCAATGTATGTCCGGGTGAAATCTTACAACTGAATTTTAAATCAGTTATCTTTAACCGATTGAGCTGAAATTTGGTATACACGCTTATTTTGGATGACAATGCATGCTAAGCTATGTGACGTCATTCTAATTCCAATATGGCGGGTCATCCAAGATGGCGGAATAGTATTTTTTTCCGCACTACCACAGTATGGGTATCAAATGAAAGGGCTTGCTGAAAGGGCGAACACGAAAATTAAGGGCAATTAAATAAAAGCTTGTTTTTATTAACATTCCATACAGACAGAATGTATAGTCTCATTAACTTTATATTGTATAATTGTTAATTAAGAAAAACACAAATATGTAAATCCTTATTTGAAAAAAGCAACCATGGAGTTTCTTGCCCATTCTTCTCCATAGGAAATGCATTCCGAATGGGTGGTAGAGCTACTATTTTTACTATTTATTGACGATTCATAAGTGCCTGTATTGGTTTATATGAATAAAAAATATTCTGATTCTGACACTTCAATTTTTATTTGAAGGTAACAGGCAAATAACAGGGAAAGTCATTTTTTTTTTCATATTTTATGAAAGGTATTATGAATTGTAATCATTAGAATTTTAAAAAAAAAGTTAACAGATGGCGCCAAAAATGCAGTTTTGTTTATGGCCAAACTATAGAATTGTTAGAATTGTTGAACTTTCAAATTGTGTTTTCTCAAAATTAATTAATTAGGACATTCATTCTTATTGGCCTGTACCCTTCATTTATTTGTGATTGGTGACTGTTAAATAACAAATCACTTTTAAATTCAGAGGCTCTATTTATACAATTTAGAACATTTACGCACATGAGTACAAGTGAGGTTTCGTATTAAGACTAACTGGCAAAGTTGCCAACAATAAAAACTATACATTTCATAGAGTAACATGCATAAACATATTAGAAAATGTAAACTTATTAATTATTTAAAAATATATAGAAAATTAAGGTTATTTAACTTGTTTATAGTTTAAACAGTGACTAATACCATGAAATAAATAACTCGGTGTTCTGAGCTGATGTTGAAGAGCGAAGTACTACTACTACTACTACAGCCCTTTTAACGTCCCACTGCTGGGCACGGGCCTCCCCTCAATGAGAGGGGGATTTAGGCCATAGTCCACCACGCTGGCCCAGTGCGGGTTGGCAGACTTCACACATCTATAGAAAACTAGTCAAGTTCCCTCAGAAGTGCAGGTTTCCTCACGATGTTTTCCTTCACCGTTTCTTAGCAAGTGATATTTCGGATGAAAATGAGATTCGCACATGAAACCCAGAGGTGCGAGCCGGGGTTCGAACCTGCGCACTTTGATTGCAAAGCGTGCGTTCTACCACTCGGCTACCACTGCTATTCGAGCGAAGTACAAAATAACATAATAAGGACACTGACTCATTCCAACTTCAGCAAACATAAATATTGTACACAGACAATGTCGGGACTAAACTGATGAATCATTATTATGGTGGCAGTAATTAAATCAAAAAATCCAAATCAAATATTTTTTTTATTCATGAAGGCCAAAAAGCACTTACAAATAGTCAGATTCTACCACCGGTTCGGAATGCTGCTTCCACTGAGAAGAGCCGGTAAGAAACTCAATGGTTACTCTTTTCAAAATGATAATTGCGAGTAATACATTCTCAGGAGCAGCAATGCTATGAGAGCAGACAGCACCTTTGCCACAATACTAGAGAAGAATTATATTCACGGCAGTCTAATATTAAATACAAATATAGTCTACTATAAAGGTACTATGCGATTCAAATGAGAATAGTATCGACTTTGCCATATTGTGGCGAACGAAAACGAATTATGACTTTGACTTGACTTTGCAAACCATACTTTTCAAGTGACATTTGACAGGTTATCGACGTTACTATTCTTATTTGGATCGCATTGTAGGTCATAAGACCGGAATAATATTCAAAGTCAATGTCAAATCATTTATTTTGTATAGGCCTATGGGGGCACTTACAAATTGTCAAGTTTACATTTTTTTCTTATATACTACTATACTACCACCGGATCGAAACGCGGGTTTTGGCGGGTATTGGCGGTATTGGCGGGTAATAGTCGAAGTGACTCAAACGCCATATTGGGCGATATTGAGGTTTTATAATATCCGCTATTTTTTCTCCGTATTTTGACCTTGGTTTTGTTCAAAGTTACCAAAATGGCGCTTGAGTTAATTCGCCTTTTAACCGACGATACGTGGATACGTTGGGTACATACATTATAGACACAAGTCATATTATAATATTCTATAACTATCATAGTTTCTGCGCTAGGTATATTTTTCACAACTTATATCTGTAAATTAATTAATATATGCATAGGAGTTTTACGAGTATTCCAAATTGGCGAAAAAAAGGCGATTTAAATACATAAATTAAAAATAACGATATTAAAAAGTACAGATACCTAAATGTACCAAAAAGACGTCAAAGTTACTTTTAGGGTTCCGTACCCAAAGGGTAAAACGGGAACCCTATTACTGAAACTTCGCTGTCCGTCCGTCTGTCACCAGGCTGTATCTCATGAATTGTGATAGTTAGAGAGTTGAAATTTTCACAGATGATGTATTTCTGTTGCCGCTATAACAACAAATACCAAAAAACAGAATAAAATAAATATGTAAGGGGGCTCCCATACAACAAACGTGATATTTTTGTTTTTTTATAGATAATGGTACGGAACCCTTCGTGCGCGAGTCGGACTCGCACTTGGCCGGTTTTTTACTATCTGTGAATTGTTGCCATGCCCATCTAGTATTATACGTATTGAGATCATAGAGTATCTAGAGTAGGTACCCATAACGACTCTATTCCTCGTATAGCTCTGCGGCGATTTTTCTGCCGTTGATGCTATGTCATGTACCTGTAGTATATGGCAACTATATGGGAAAACAACAATGGCGGAGTCAGATATACCAGAAAAAAATTCCGCAGCGCGGGCTCGAAATGCCATCTCCGTTATAATATCTCCATGATTGAGATAGGTTATCTGACGTACGTAGACGTCAAAGTCACACACAAAATTAGTCGAGTGAAACTGTCACACATTAGGAAGATATCCTTTATTGTATAATAACTCATTGAATATTATTTCGGACTTCTGAAACGTTCTGTTTATATTCTCAAAACCTCTGAAACGATTTTAAATTGTTACGCGGTGCTAATCATCTTCGAATATAAAGATCTTCTGTAATTTCCACGGTGTAACAGTGTACGTTTTAGAATGAATGTCGTAATAAGTTTGTTATGTCACTGTATTTCGCGGTAGATGGCCGAGTGACCGACTTCGAACCGGCACTATGGCCACGTACTAGTAAACCCGTAGCTCACTGGGGCGTAAAAAACCGCTCGCCAATTTTGATGTGAAACATCTAATGGCGCGCTTGGCGAGTGAGAACTGTTGGTGCCGTGATGCGAAAACTTCGAGCAGCTCCGTGACTCCTCGGTTCTTTCCGCCGCTTAGACTCCGCCCACCGACTGACTCTGCTCACTCGCCGCTACGACACTTCTCTCTCTACTCTAAATAACTTAATGTTTCACATCTGCCAGGCGTCCCGCGACGGCTACTTTTTTTTGTTTCCGTTACAAAAACGAACTGTGTGTCATTATACATAAAGATTGAATTTCTGTGGTAAATGTCACGTTTATCGCGTCAAAATTAGCGCACGCTGTAACGGTTATTTAGTTGAATAGGAATCAACTTTTTCTTATGAGTCAATTCAATTCGTTGTGGTTTTCGCAATTAAATTGACGAGCGCGGTTTGACGCCACACTGTGTGGGGAGCTTAACGCAGCGATGCGCAAATGTTTTCAATTTTTTTTTATGGTAAGTTATTATTCTATTATTAGCTGTAGCCAGTTTCGAATAATAAAGTCCAACATGAATTATCCAGTTGATGTTAATCCGAAGCAATTAGTTTGTTTATGATCTATTAAAAAATAAAGAACATAGATAATAAAGTACAACGTTCAAAAGATGAGAACTAGTGTAGTGAGCATTTATCATGGAGATATTATAAGCATTTATGGATTCATCCGCCATATTTATCACTGTCATCATCTATCTTTATTTAATGTGTATTTATTGGTAGCAGTGGTAGCCGAGTAGTCGAACGCACGCCTTGCAATCAAAGTGTGCAGGTTCAAACCCTGGCTCGCAAGTCGCACCTCTGGGTTTCATGTGCGAATCTCATTTTCATCCCCGAGATTATCACTTGCTATGAAACGGTGAAGGAAAACATCGTGAGGAAACCTGCACGTCTGAGGGAACTTGACTAGTTCTCGATAGAAGTGTGAAGTCTCCCAACCCGCACTGGGCCAGCGTGGTGGACTATGGCCTGAATCCCCCTCGCATTGAGGGGAGGCCCGTGCCCAGCAGTGGGACGTTAAAAGGGATGTAGTAGTAGTAGTAGTATTTATTGAATTTGCCATTGCTATTAATTACTTGACACTGGCTGGAATACCCGCTAACCGCAGGTGGAGCCGTCCTCATCTTATTCCAATAAAATTTTATTATTTCACTAATTTCGTAAAAAAGAAGAAGCGCGTTCAGATTTTTCATCCGCCATCTTTATCACATCACCCATATTTATGTATAAAGTGTATTTATTGAATTTGCTCTTGCTAAAATTCCCACTAATCTTAGGTGGAGCCTGATCTTATTCCATTAAATTCCATCGTTAACAGAAAAAGTATCTGAATGCAGTGCCCGATTAAGACTTGATGCCCTAAGCAATCTTTTCCTGTGGCTCCTCCTATCCTTAAGTGAACTACAAATAATTAATTGAAAAAAAAATGTGAATGTACGTATCGTAGGTAGAATATTGAAATTGCTTTAACTTTCGCGTGCTCGTTTTTTTTCTCGGTCGTCTCTGGTGCCCCCCTAGACGGGATGCCCTAAGCAATTGCTTAAGTAGCTTATAGACTAATCCAGGACTGTCTGAATGTAAATGGGATCCTAGACCGTTGTATGATACCAATAGTACAAGCGTTGGTTTGAGAGAATACGATGAGTGTGAGTTGTCTGGCGAGATTCATAAAATAGTCCACGTGAAATTGTTAAGTAGGTACGTCGGTATATTGCGTGCCTTCATGGATCGCGCAGTCTGCTTTCTATATTGTGCAACTACTAATATCAGGTACCTACACGCACGCTTTATTGGCACTTCACTTTATAAAGAGATCGTAATTAGTAATTCCTACCTACCTGCCTACCACTAACCCAAGCCATTAAAACCGCCGAGGACAGGAACACGTGGAAGACCATAGTTCATCAAGTGATCATTACGTTAGACTAGACACTACTAATAGGTACTACTACTACAGCCCTTTTTAACGTCCCACTGCTGGGCACGGGCCTCCCCTCAATGCGAGGGGGATTCAGTCCACTACGCTGGCCCAGTGCGGGTTGGTGAACTTCACACGCCTTTCTATAAACGTGCAGGTTTTTTCACGATGTTTTCCTTCACCGTTTCTTAGCAAGTGATAATCTCGGATGAAAATGAGATTCGCACATGAAACCCAGAGGTGCGAGCCGGGGTTTGAACCTGCGCACTTTGATTGCAAAGCGTGCGTTCGACCACTCGGCTACCACTGCTATACACGCAGACTAGACACGACCTTCATTAATGAAGGATGCCGACTAAGAAGAAGAATTAGTCATTAGTCCAAAAGATATCAACGGAAAGAAAGGGAAATCATTTGAGAGATGCTCACTATGTTTTCGGTTTTCCTCCCTTTTCCTACTATTAAATCTAGCACTTCTTTTGTACATCTCGAGACGTTTGAAAGGCAATCCTTACTATGCGTAAAAATCGTAAAATGAGTTATATAAAAATCTGGCCGTTCGAATCTATACATCTATACAAATAAATAAAATTGGAGTGTCTGTTTGTAATATCAAAATAACACTTTTTTACCAAATGCGTATGAAAGTATATATGATACCTATAACGAAAACGCAATTTTAAAATTTTTTGTCTGTCTGTCTGTTTGTTTGAGGTAAACTTCTAAACGGCTGAACCGATTTCAATGGGACTTTCACTGACAGATAGCTGACGTTCCAAGACGTAACTTAGGCTACTTTAATTTTAGAAAAAGCATTAGGGTTCCGCGGGAAAAACATAATACCCATATTTCTGGGTAATCTCCCTAAAGTCCTCGCGGGCACAGCTAGTGGTATATATAACTTATTTAACGATTTTTTTCCCTAAGTAAGGATTCCCTTTCAAGCGTCGATATACTCTTGTGTAGTTTAATTATTTTGTGTTGGCAGAGAAAATTATACCACAATTATACTTAACATTGTATAATTGTGCCATTAAGTAACTATACACAGGGTTATGTGATACTTAGTGAACATAGTTTATGTTAGAAGTTATGGATAACCAAAATGTCTCTAACAGCGCTATCTTTGGTAAACGGTAAATCCACATGACTGTTCGGACGCAACATAGATAAGATGGGTAATTTTATGCTAAGTAAGGCAAATCTGCCTCTTATTGAGGGGGAATGTGTCCGGTATAATGGCAATAGGCTCGCCCCCTATTACATTGGGAGCTAAATACATCGGCGAAGTGTGGGCGCACTACAGTGCACCTCTGCCTACCCCTTCGATTCCCACTTGGAATTCAGAAATTAAAAGTTCTTACCTGTTTCATCGAGCTGTTAGGTAGGTAGTATATGTAGTGTAGTGACGGTCACATGTTATTCGCGAACATATTTACAAAAAAACAAACTTATCTTGAGATTTATGTCGAATCCCCCATCGATCTATTATGTCATGTGTTATGTACATAATTATGTAATTGGTCTAGACTTATCACACGTTATAGAGTATTATCGTCTAATTACGACGTAAATGGACTTGTAGGTACATATTCCACTGAAGGATGTACTTTAAAAACGAAATTGTGGAATGAACTTCCTGCAGCGGTGTTCCCGGACCGATGCGACAAAGGTATCTTCAAGAAACGAGTATACTCATTCCTTAGAGGCCGGCAACGCACTTGTGATGCCCCTGGTGTTGCAGGTGTCCATGGGCGGCGTTGATCACTTACCATCAGGTGAAACGTCTGCTCGTTTGCCTCCCTATCTCATAAAAAAAAGGTGTTCTAATTATCAACTTCTTTTATTCCTCAAACAGAACTTGAAAAGTTAGCATAGGACTAGAGATATTACTACTACTAGTACAGCCCTTTTAACGTCCCACTGCTGGGCACGGGCCTCCCCTCAATGCAAAGGGGATTCGGGCCATAGTCCACCACGCTGGCCCAGTGCGGGCCAGTGCAGATATTACAAGATATTAAAATGGACGACGGTAAAAAAAATACTTGTACGAATTTCTCTAAAACTTTGACAACACTCAGTTTTATACCCGATACTCATGAAAACGTTAAAGTATTATTTCGGACTTCTGATGCATCCTGTACAATATTTTTGCCTTTTCATATTCGTTTAGAATAAGCTAGAGAACCTATAGTTAGTAATTACATTGTATACGTGTGTCATAGTATTGTATATGTAACCATAATAAGAATTCATCTGTTTGTCCTCAGCGCAACGGCTCAGTAGAGTTCGACGGCTCGTTCAACATGAATACGGGCGCTAGTGACTTCTCCCGTCTGGGTAACACAGAAATGTGGCGGTACTCAGATAGGACGCAGTATAGAGACGAGTGCGGCACGGTGAAGGGCTCCACGGGTGAACTCTGGGCTCCAGAGTTGGGCCAGGAGGAACTATATGTGTTCGCTTCAGACATTTGCACGTAAGTCTTTTTGCAGCGTCGCTAACGATAAAAATCAGGTGATAGGTGACGGAGTTTACCTAAGTTGTGTGATAAACTATATCACCTAGGTAAGGTGATAGGAGCTGAAGACCTCACCTAAATTGGGTTATAGGAGGTGACCGACTTCACCTAGCTCGAGTTATACGAGCTGACTCACTTAAGTCGGGTGATAGACGTGGACTGTCCTTACCTAGGTCTGGTGATAGGAATGTGCTGACCTCCTCTAGGTCTCACCTTGGTAAGGTGATAGGTGCTGAAAAACCTCACCTAGGTAAGGTGATATGCGTTGGCAAACCTCACCTAGAAGTCGGGTGATAGAGTCTGATCGACCGCACGTAAGTCGAGTGATAGGCCTCATCTAGAGGACATTATAGGCGCTGACCGACCTCAACTAGATCGGGTGATAGAGGCTGATCGACCTCACCTAGATCTGGTGATAGGGAGTGACCGAGCACACTGAGTCGAGTTATATGAGGTGACACACCTCACATAAGTCATTTGATAGGCGCTGGCAGACCTCACCCTTAGCGTGACCGTGTAGACACAAGTTTTATCTAATTCAACTGTCAGATTTGTTGGGAAAATGACGTCACTTCGAGGTTATTGTACAGCCCCCTTAGCATGACCGTGTAGACATAAGTTTTGTCTCATTTATCTTTCAGATTTGTCGAGAAAATGTCGTCACTTCGAGCTTCTTGTACTGGACATGGCTCGGTGTGACGTCATTTTCTCGACTAATCTGACAGTTGAAAAAGATAAAACGTATGTCTACGCGGGCATGCTACAGAGCCAGGTCGAGTGATAGGGGGTGACCGTTCACCCCTAAGTCGGGTTATAGGAGCTGACCAGCTTTATCTATGACTCACATAGATTGCGTTATAGGCGCTAGGTTTCTTAGTGGAAGTCTAAATTATAATGTTTGTCTACCAATTTCTCGCAAATTAATCGCACGATACGCAGTTTCACGATGACGGGGCAATAACAATTTTACAGGTTTATTTCATTAATCAATCGGACGGCTTTTGTTATCTGTGATATTAAAAATATTTATGTTATCTGGTATTACAGCACCGTGTACTGTTCGGTACTGTACAATGACGTCATCGCAGTAATTTACCGATAAGGAATAGTAGTGATGACGCGGTTGACGGGGAATGCTTAGTATTTGGAGGTAAAGGGAGGATCCTCCGACGGGTGTTGTGTCTGGTGGGCTACTGCCCGACGGTTGTTGTCGGGTTCTTGTATTTAGGTGCAATCGCTCGGATCGCTTTAATATCGCGATGCAGGATTTAGTTCGTATGTGGCGAGATAGATGTCGCTACAAGTAAATACAAAACGCTTAGCACCATTTTAATTTTTAGGGGTCCGTCCGTCCGTCCGTCCGTCTGTCTGTCACCAGGCTGTATCTCATGAACCGTGATAGTTAGAGTTAAAATTTTCACAGATGATGTATTTCTGTTGCCGCTATAACAACAAATACTAAAAACAGAATACAATAAAATATTAGGGCTTGGTAGCCCCCAAAATCAAGTTCACGTTTGTTGTATGGTTACAACAAACGTGATTTTGTTGCCGTTTTCATAGATAATAGTACGGAACCCTTCATGCGCGAGTCCGACTAGCACTTGACCGGTTTTATTACTAGCTGTGCTCGCGTCTTCGGACGCGCGAAATTAAAGAACCCTAATTATTTTTCCGAAATTAATGTAACCTAACTAAATTACTCCTTGAAAGATCAGCTATCTGCCAGTGTAAGTAATTAATTAAGAATAGTTATCTCGTCCAAACTGGTTGTCTGGAAGAAATTGCTTTTAGCGATAAGACCGCCCAATTGTACATAGCTACTGTATTTAGAAATAAGAATGTTTTGAGATTAAACTATTTTACGGATTTTATCGCGTTTATTTACTATTTTATTTTCCCGACGTTTCGAAATCCGATCCACGCAGCACTTTCTGCGTGGATCGGACCGCAAACAACAACTAAATATGAGGGTACCCAGTTATTAACTATGACATCAGGACGTCTAACACCTCAGTCCCCCGTGACCATGGTTGCTGTAAAGCAGCCGAAACGTCGGGAAAATAAAATAGTAAATAAACGCGATAAAATCCGTAAAATAGTTTAATTTCAATGTATAGTGTTCGCGTAAATATAAGAAAACAATATAATAAGAATGTTGTATTATTTTATTTGTTTGGTGTGTACAATAAAGAGTACTCTATCTATCTATCTATCTAAGTCCCACCAAAATATGTTCAGTTGGGAAATCACCCGGAAAATATGAGATTGATGTTCTTCCCGCGGAACCCTAATGTATTTTTATCTAAAAAGAAATTAACCCAAGTATCTCCTTGTTATATCAGCTAACTGCCAGTCAAAGTCTGTCTAAATAGGTTCCACAGCTTTATTAATGTCGTAACAAAATAAATACAATACAATACCTTCTTTTTTTGAAGTCGGTTAATAGTGAAACTAAGTCATTCTTAATTTCGTTATTTTTCGTGCAGATTTATTTTCACGGCGCTCTTTATTTGTGTTATGTATGCGCGCGCAGCTTCGCGCGCAAATGTTTGACAACCGAATGAGGTGCTTGAATAAACGTCAGTTTGTTACCGGTCATCCCGCCTTTCATTGTCGCCTCCGTGTCCCGTATTTAATAATTTGGTGAATACGTTACTACAGAAATGTTTTTTTTTAGTTATCTGACCTTGAGCAAGGACCGCGAGGTGACGATAGAGGGAATTACTGGCGTACAGTATGCAGCCAACGATTCCGCCTTCGACAACGGATGGAAGTACCCGCATATGGTAAATAACCCCTTATTATCAAGCACATAAGGCATAGTTAACTTCTCATAAATACATATAAAATATCGCCCGAGAATATTTTATATCATATTGTATGATCTCAAACTACGTAATACTTGCCATTCAACGTGGCAATGCTGCCAGCGTTCTGACCGACCGACAGTGGTGGGGGACTGTGGGGTTTATAATTTTTTTTTTGTTAAATTCCATTTTTTTTACTCTCATAGTGTTTGTAAATAATTGATAATATGAATATAACGTAAAGCTTATATTATTGATATCATACAATGGATTGGGGGGATCCCAGTTACTCCCAGACCACGGAAAGGGTGCTTTAAAATTTGCTGCTGATGGAATCGAACCCGCAAACGCCCGATGCATTAAACCGAGCCAAACCCCTAACGATACAGGCGTGATGATTTATGATGTTTCCAGGCGTGTTACTGCGCGGAAGAGAACCGCGAGACGGAGTGCGTGCGGCCGGGCGCGCTGAACGTGTCGGACTGCCGCTTCGGCGCGCCCGCCTTCGTCTCCCTGCCGCACTTCCTGCACGCCGACCCGCACTACCCCAGCAAGATCGACGGACTGCACCCTACTGAGTAAGAACACACGGCGTAGCGAACTTAGAAGGGGATACAGCGTAGCGAACTACGCAGGGCATGCGGCGTAGCTAACTTCGTAGGGGATGCAGCGATGCGAACTTCGCAGGGCATTCGGTGTATCTTCATGGGGATATGGTGTAGCGAACTTCGTAGGGTGTGCGGCGTAGTAAACTTCGTAGGGCATGTGGCGTAGTCAACTTCGTAGAGGATATGACGGAGAGAACTTTGCAGGCCATGCGGCGGCGTATTGATTTTCGTAGGGAATACCGCGTAACGAGCTTCGTAGGCCCTACAACGTAGCGGCTACGTACTGCGTAGCAAGCAGGAAGAAGCTTATTAGTGCTTGTAGCAGTTAAGGCGACGCTTAACCAACAACTTTCACCGTAAGTTTTTCACTAGGCGACTTGCGTTTTTGTCGTTTCTCACTGTGTATATATGATCATTGTCAAATATATCAACATTCTGAGTTGCCTAAGCTTACGCGATGGCGTAACAGAGTTGTATTTATGGGGGGCTCCTAGGATCCTTCGTCGACACCGTGTAGAATTCTATGCCAATGCAAAAATAAACTTTATTGACTTAAAGAAAACGTTAATTGTTCAACGACATGACGGTGCGAGTGAATGTTGACCCGTGCTCGCGTGGTTTCTACTATAGAAATGTAAACTTTATGGCCATTGATACAAGTTTTGATATTGTATGTTGATGGTTCTCGTGTGTCCAGGGACATGCAGTTCCGTCTGGTGCTGGAGATGTTCACGGGCATGCCGCTGGCGGTGTCCGCTCAGCTGCAGATCAACCTGCTCGTCAGGCATGTCACAGGCATCACGTAAGCATATTAATATTTCACCTTTATTTCTGTAGATTTACCTTACTACTACAGCCCTTTTAACGTCCTACTGCTGGGTACGACCCTTTAGAAAATGCTAGGGGGATTCAGGCCATTCACACATCTATCGAGAACTAGCCAAGTTCTCTCACACGTGCAGGTTTCCTCACGATGTTTTCCTTCACCGTTTCATAGCAAGTGATAATCTCGGATGAGATTCTCACTATATCAAGAAACTGCCCCTTAAAAGCACTTCGTCTTGCAGTATTTTTTTAATATGACTGAGTATTCTTGTCTGAAAATGAACGCAGTTTACGAGAGTTATCTCAGTACAAAATCTATTAAAAAAAACTGAGCC
This sequence comes from Ptilodon capucinus, assembly GCA_914767695.1. NCBI lineage: Eukaryota > Metazoa > Arthropoda > Insecta > Lepidoptera > Notodontidae > Ptilodon > Ptilodon capucinus. The sequence goes on along the minus strand of OU611814.1, from coordinate 12,359,430 downwards.
GTCGCGGGACGCCTGGCAGATGTGAAACAAAACATAGTAGTCTAGGCGGCAAGTGAGCGGATTCAGCCGGTGGGCGGAGTCTAAGCGGCGGAAAGAACCGAGGAGCCGAGTACGAAACGTGGCCGCATTTAAAACTATACTTTATGAATTAAATAATAAGGTTGATTTCATTTTGTTGTGGCGAAGCGCTCACCACACCAAAAATCTGGTTTACCCCTCGCCTATAGATGTTTCACATCAAAAATAACCGTTACTATTGAAATAAGAATACTTTAAGTGTTAATGGTAAGGTCCCTGTATCTAGTTGAAGAGTGTGTGTGTGTGTGCAGTATAAACAACGCGCTGCCGGACGCGGACACGCTGGTGCCGATGTTCTGGTTCCGGCAGGAGATGGCCACGACGCCGCAGTACGCCGCCATGGCGCGCTCCGCGCTGCGACTGCGCTTCTGGATGCCCTACGCCTTCTACACGCTCACAGTCAGTACCACACACCTTTTTATTTATCTAAATTAACTTGGTATGTTTAGATAAGAAATTTCGGATCCGGATACGATATCATACATAAGTTAAAACGCCTGTATTCCCCGAAGGGGTAGGCAGAGGTGCACTGTAGTGCGCCCACGCTTCGCCGATGTATTTTGGTCCCAATGTAATAGGGGGCGAGCCTATTGCCATTATAGCGGGCACATTCCCCCTCAATACGAGAGAGATTTGGGCCATAGTCCACCACGCTGACCCAGTGCGGGTTGGTGAACTTCACACGCCTTTCTATAGAGGTGCAGGTTTCCTCACGATGTTTTCCTTCACCGTTCAGCAAGTGGTAATCATTGTTGAAAATGACATTCGCACATGAAAATTATCTCAGAGGTGCGGGCCTGGGGTTTGAACTTGCACCCCTTACGTTCAAGGCGGGCGTTCTTGCCCACGAGGCTACCACTGCTTTACGTGCGTTTCACTGTATACGAATACGTGTAATATTTATATTACAAAACGTCTAAACGTATTATAAACGTCATTATAGTAAATGTCTGCTCGTTTGTCTCCCTATCTCATAAAAAAAAAAAAAAAAAAATATTGCTTTCGGACTCGGTTACGGATATGAAATTATTTCGAATTATCCGCTGGTTTCGGGTAGTTTCGGTTACGGTTTTTTAGGGCTCCGTATTTTTAACTTGATATTTTTTTAAATAAAAATAACAAAGTAAATGGTTTGACTTTATTTCTAGATTATAATCAGTAATTATTTTAGCTACTTTGAGTGTTATATACAGTATAATAACTATATATAGTAGCTATTGTGCTATAAGGTACTTAAAAATGCAAAACCAAAACATAAATCTCATAACATAACAGCATCCGAAATTGATTGAAACTTTTATATCGGCTACGGATATTTTTTATTTCACATATCCGACAGTTTCGGTTACCGTTACGGAGCTCCATAAAATCCCTGAAATAAACTATATCATCATCGTCACGCCTGTAGTCCCCAAAGGTGTAGGCACATGTGTGCTACAATGCCCTCACACTTAGCCAATGTCTTTTGGTTCCAATGACTACATTACTCGCCACATATTAGGATGGCGAGCCTATTGCTATTATACCGGGTACATTACCTTTCAATACGAAGGAGACTTGGGCCATAGTCCACCACGCTGGTAGACTTCACACGTTTCTCTATAGACATGACGCTGACGCATTAGCGTGTTAGTTTCCTCACTATGTTTACCTTCACCGATCAGCGAGTGAAATCCCAGAGGTGCGGGCTCGGGGTTTGAAACTGCATCCGAATCTCAGTGGGCTAATCATTTGTTTATTTCACTAAACCTTGTACTGTTTTGAACTTTCTAGGCGATAGGCGTCGTGCTGTTGGTAGCTGGTATCGCCATCCTGATGAAGAAACTCCTACGCTCTCCTGACACGACCCCCATACTCTCTCAATCTGGCTCACAAGAGTCCGTCGCGTCCCAGTGACCCTAGAATAGAATGGGTTAGAATGGAATAGAACAATTTTTCATTTGCACAGAAAGGTATTTACAATTAGGTCAAATATATTAAAGTCAGGCACGGGGGCATCAATACGGTCGCGTCAAATAAATTTGCCAATAACAAAGGGAACTCTGTGTCAATAGACATAAAGAACAAGTGTCTATGGTAAATACCACGCAATCTCGCTGTAAATACAGTTCGTTTTATTGGTAGAAATTTTATGCGCGCGTTTAGGCGTCTCCGTGTGCTCATACCTTTAAAGAAACTGACAATGATAGTCTAATATTAATTTACTTTATATTAGCAAACGCCTGTATGTATAGAAACTGATATCTTTGACTGATTTATCAAGTGAAATTAGTGTTAGATAAATGACGTAGCCTTAGATAGAGGCCAAATGAACAGGGACCTTATCACCATCATAAAGTATTGTTTCAAGTCACTGTAAATTTTTTGACCGGTTTTTAGTACTAAGACTATCAGAAACATTTCTGCAAGACGGTTAGTTGTAAGAAGGTAACACAACTGCTGTTGAATGACTATGGATTCAGTTTTATGGAATGAAAAACAACATATTTTATCAATGATAGCTAGAATATAACTGTTTGGCGGTAAAGAGAAGATCTTCCTGCCAGGCGGTTTTTTTTTTGGATATTACAGCTTTACCGGAGGAGGTTACAGCTTCACCGGAGGAGTTGATATTATCGGGGACTTTGTATATATAGTTCAGATCGTCGAGAACTCTTCTACCGCGAGCTAGGATTTTCATAGTACTTTGTATGGTGGTTTAATTTGTTGGAGGCGTAGAATCGCGCCATCTAGTAGCGATTGGTGGAAGTTCTGCTTCGAAATATAGGGTGCGCCACAACTGTCTAATGTCTACACTGGTTTTATTCTAGCTATAATAGATTTAAATAGTTTTTTATACATTATAAAGTGAAGCCATTGACATTTTACAAACGATGGTGTTAGAAGACTAGAAGTTCTGTACTAACTCAAAGAATCAATACTTGTTTCAAATGACGGGCAAATTTAGTAGCGTGACTTGCCACGTAAAGTTAATCTTTATGTATATTTATACAGAGTATATTTTCAAAAAAAGGTTAAATTAATTCGTTCGCATTAGCGATAGGTTATTTAAGTAATATGTCTATTGCAAATTAAATAAAGTCCTGGAAGAGGAGAGAGAAGAGAGAGAGAGGAAGAGAGAGGATTACCTAGATAATATTGTTATGGTGCATTGCAAATATGTACTCTATGTGTATTATAATAATGTACATAATATAAATGACCGATAGATTATATTCGTGAGGTTTTCACCCTTCTGAAAAGATAATGGTGCCGATTCTGTTTGCAACAAATTCGGACTAAACTAAATTTGATAGTACTAAACATATTGCCGCCTCGCACATACATTACGGCCATGTTCGGTACAAAAATATACTTGGTTTGATGCCAACAGAATCAACACCCATGTAATTTAAATGATCATGATTATCAGTGAAATTAAGTTTCCGTTTATATAATCGACGGAGAAGAAGCGAGACAATGTGGGGCTACCACACTATTGTCTTGTTTCTTCTCCTTCTACCATATCATCTATCAAACTTTAATTACCGACAGACATATTAAGAAAAAATGTGAAATTAAATTAAAATTTCTGATATTTAAATGAGATCATAAAATTAATAAATGCCTGTTTATCTTCCACTAAATAAAAGTCATAAAAGATTTAACAGATGTGAATTTACATTTTAAACACTTTTAATTTTTAAAAATATTTTATGAGGTCAATTAAAAAGGTTATATAATAATAATAATAAAAAGATCACAAACGTTCTTCGCCGCCATTGTACGGGCGATTACTTACGTACGTGAGGACGTGAGAGCTTCCAGACAGTCGTTTCTGTATACAGGGTGTTTCAGAAGTCCGAAATAATACTTGACCGTATGCTATATAACCGTTTGTATTTAACCGAATGGTATAAAAAAAAAAAAATTTGAAATTCGATCATGTTTTTTCAACTTATTTTTCATCGCCGATTTCTATAACTTTTAATATCTCGAGTTCTATGTAATATTTTTATGATCTGTTTTGTGAAAATTGGTAGCAGTCCTTTGCAAATGTATTTTACACTGCTTGGAAAGGCCAGAACACGTTACCAGTGACAAATATTCAACGGTCTATAACTCGGCAACTATGTTAGTTAGGTATAATCTGTCTTCACTAAGCATCCACATATGAGCTACCTTGTATACCTAAAATATTATTTCGGACTTCTGATACACCCTGTATAAAATACAGATAAATTAATAATTAGTGCCTTTTTAACGTGTTAAAACATTTATCTTAGCCAACGGCAGAGGACGGTTTGGTCTTGTGATTTGACTAGGGGTTGTGGGTTCTATTCTTATCAGCGGCCAATTTCGGAATGTACCCTTATCTGGGTGTTACTTGTTACTGGGATCGCCCCCAGTCCATTGTAGGGTAGCGATAGTACAAGTGTTGCTTAGTTTGGGATCATACGATGAGTATGTGTCGTCTAGTATCCCTAGGGGCCGTTCTTTAACCACGTGAGCATCGAAAGGGGGGGGGGGGGGGGTTGTGACCTAGACTCGCCATTGCCAGGCAACATCATTAATTACAGAATAAAATTAGATTATAGTTTATTACCTGTATTTAAAGATAATATTCTAAAAACATCAGATTCCATGCAGGTACTAAAAATACACGTGATTTTGGGTGTGTGGGAGTCTAAAACCTCACCACGTATCACCGAGGGGGAGGGGGGTTAAAAAACATCACGTGATTAATGGAAGGCCCTCTGGATGCCAGATTGGAGTGACTGTAGCTAATATGTTATTATTTTCGTTGAAAACGGGTTAAAAATCTGTGGCTGTACAATTTTGTACCTTATTTTTAGACTGTTAAGATGCATAATAATATGCCTGGTTACCAGATTCTTTATCCATTTACTGTAGAGGGCTTTAAGTGTATTTTAACCTAGTTTTTTAGTAATCGTCATAATATTTTGTAATTTTTTTTTTGTACAGTTAATTATATCTATTTTATTTTACATTAGTGTAATAAATTCACCAAATAGAGATATCTGTTTTAGAAAATTATTTTTGTATCAAATACAAGTTTTTTTTTTATGAGATAGGGAGGCAAACGAGCAGACGTTTGGTCTTGTTCATTCCATATTACTAATTTAATTATACAAAAAGATTAATAATTGTTTTTTATTGTTAGCTTTAACTAATAGTAAGTCAGTGACATTTAAGCTCTGCGTTCACAGATACGTCAAACACGCACGATCAATGTTTTACAAATACTTAAAGGAACTGTATTAAATCGTAGAATAAACACAATTTCCAACGAAAAGAAACTCTGTCTTAGTAGACATAAAGATTGAATTTCTGCGTGGAGGGGCGAAGGACTAGGTAGGACAAACCTTTGAGTAGGTCGCTGGGTTCTCCCTTGGCCGCCGGGAATTAGTTATATAGTTCAATTCTTGGTGTTTTTGTAAGCGTTACAGCGAAGCGGTGCGTTTTTCGTACATTTCGGTTTGGGCGCGCGGGAGCAGAGAGAAGGAAATGAAAGTGGTTTTTGGAAAAGAGCGAGAGCTAGTGAAGGAATGAGTGAGTGAGTATGTATGTGTTCAATATATGATAGATGGCGTGCGGAGGTGTATTTAGAAGCGTTATTTATGACAATATGTAAACAAATATTAAAAAAAAAATACAAATGCGTATTTGGGCGCATCCACTGCGGATAACGCCATCAAAATTCGCTCGCGCAGTCAGTGTATTGAAGAATGAACTTTATCTATGAGTATATACAGTTCTTTATTGGTATTTTGACGGACGCGTTTTGAATCGCTGTGTGCGCAGAGCTTTAGGATTTTATAGGATTATTTAATAATTCATGTGTATATATTAGTTTCTTATTTTTATGTATATTATAATCAGCACTTGTAGCATGAGCGCCAAGATTAGACGCATGTCACGAAATATCTTGATGTTGTCTCTTTCATTCGTATGCAATTAGACAGAGAGCGACCGAGCCAATCCGTGACAGAGGTCTTGTCTTGACATGCGTGCTGACACCTCTGTTGAATGGTCATAAAATCACATGAAGCAAGGAGATGAACAAAACATGTCTGAATATTTTATGTAACTTTTATAGATATATTTTTTATCGTTTGAACAGTTTAATAAGAGCGTTAGCTACCTGATTATAATTGTATGCATTTCGATAATAATTATGCTAATTTACCTGCTGACAATGATTTATACAATCTATACAACTAAATAAAATATGAAGTGACTGTTTGTTATGTCAAAAGTTGAAGGCATATCGACGCTTGAAAGGCGATCCTTACTAAGCAACAAAATATCGTATAACAAAAAACAAAAACCGACTACAAAAACCTAGGTGCACTAAAATGAATTATGAGGTTATTTCAAGCTTTTTAGTGCACCTAGGTTTTTGTAGTCGGTTATTGTTTTTTGTAAAAAAATTTTTCACGCTTTTTAGTGTCAATAATCGTTGAAAATATGCAATGATTATCACCTCATAACAAAAACCTAAAAAAGTAAATATTTACAGCCAAATACCTCCTCCTTTTTGGAAGTCGGTTATAAATGAGTTACATATAGGTACCATTCGAACGGCCACATTTTTCTGCGTAGTTTGGTATATATGACTTACTTTACGATATTTTGTCGTTGAGTAAGGATTGCCTTAAAGCGTCGATTTGAAAGTTACGATACCTATAACGAAAACGCTTTTGTTTTTTGTCCCTCTGTTTGTTTTGGGTAAACTTCCAAACGAGTAGACCCATTTTGACGAGACTTTCACTGGCAGCTGATGTTACAAGGAGTAACTTAGACTACTTTAATTGTGGAAAAATAATTAAGATGCAGTTAGTTTCTACAAAAATAAGAAACTGCAGGCTATTTGTTAAATATGCCATAATTTTCTAGTGTTTCGAAATTTCTCGATATTATAACATTTGTCGACCATGCCGTAGATGAAGCATGTGCGCCAAGACTAGACTGATGTCACATAATATGTTCATTTTGTCTCTTTCTCTTGTATGATATAAGACAGAGAGCGAGCGAGCGAATCGGTAAAAGAGATCTAGTCTTGACATGCATGCTAACCTCACAGAACCTCATAACAATTGAATTTGGTAACATTGGAAATAAGACTTTGTAAATATATCTCCAAGAGTCATATTTGCAAACAGCTATCGTTATACGCTTACTTAAATAAAATGTGCTCAATTTTTAATAATGAACTTATTTGTTTTTGTAATAAGGTGTTTTTTTCAACGCCCAACATGAAACCCAATCGTGTATCCGTCTTCCATCCCACTCACACATGTGTAAGACTGACAGAGATGGCACGTATCCAACAAAGATATGAAAGATAATGATACTTGTACTACAGACACCGAACACAATTGTTTGAGGTTCTGTCATTTGTTTGGGATGTCCAGATGTGCTGTTTCGGGTCAGTTTGGACAAGACATATAACCCTTGATGACCATGACATCAATTCACCCATGTAGATATGGAGGGTAGAAGTAAAGGAGGGCAATCTGTGTATTGAAAAAGTGTCCGTCGAAATGCATGAAATAATAGTTCAAAAACCTTCCACAATGGCGCTGGTGTCGACACGGGTATATATCTACGCCGCCCGGGAATAAACCGGTTATCGGAAAAATCGCTGATTCCGAATCTGACATAACAGCAAACAGTCCATAATAGCGCATACGGACTTATTCCCCGGGGGCGTCGATATATACCCGTGTGGACACCAGCTCCATTGTAGAAGGTTTTTGAACTAATATTTCATGCATTTTGTCGGACACTTTATTTTTTTTCCCATAGGAGATTGTCCTCCTTTAATTCTACCCTCCATACATTTAAGGCAATTTTTATTGACGTCTTTTTGCTGCATTTGTGTTTCTGTACTTTGAATATCATTGTATTGTATATGTATCTAATGTATTACATGATTTCATTCTTATCATAAAGAAATTCGTTTATATAAATGATTAAATTGTGATAAATAATATTAGGAATGAATATATGAATTATTGGTGCTAATTCTACAAACACAAATTGAGGAATAAAATTATATTGCTATCCTTCTCATAATCATAACGTGTGAGCAAGACAGCAACATATTTGTCGGTAGTGGTTTGGAACACAACAACCTCTAGACGCGCTCTGTAAATTTTTTGCACATACCAAAACGAACTTTACTTCAATATACATTAAGATTTAATTTCTATGATATAAACCGCGTAAAAATTCGAGCGACTAATTTTTAACTCATACCAAAACGAACTGTATTAACTTTAAGATAAAGCTCATTCTTCAACAAAATGTCATCGATGATGCGAGTCCGTTTAGACGCGTGATCGCATAGCTTTTATCACAGAAATTAAATCTTTACGTATATTGAAGTAAAGTTCGTTTTGGTGTGTGCAAAAATTTTACAGCGCGTGACTAGACAGATTTTGTATTAAAACAAAGTACATAATATCACAACAATGTTTTTAGGGTTCCGTACCCAAAGGGTAAAACGGGAACCCTATTACTAAGACTTCGCTGTCCGTCCGTCCGTCCGTCTGTCACCAGTCTGTATCTCATGAACCGTGATAGTTAGACAGTTGAAATTTTCACAGATTATGTATTTCTGTTGCCACTATAACAACATATACTAAATAACAGAATAAAATAAATATTTAAGGGGGCTCCCGTACAACAACGTGATTTTTTTGCTCGTTTTTATAGATAATGGTTAGAGACTTAAATTCATTGAAACTAATACTAGTAGACGCCTTAGTCTTAAATTGATACGATAAATTTAAATACATCATCAAGCAGTGGTAGCCGAGTGGTCAAACGCACGCCTTGCAATCAAAGTGTACAGGTTCAAACCCCGGCTCGCACCTCTGGGTTCATCTGCAAATCTCATTTTCATCCGAGATTGCCACTTGCTCTGAAACGGTGAAGGAAAACATCGTGAGGAAACCAGCACGTCTATGGAAAGGCGTGTTTCCTCACGATGTTTGCTTTCACCGTTGAGCAAGTGGGAAACATTATTTAAAATGCAGAACTTAGGCGTCAGGTTTAAGCGTCACCTAGTATTCGTGAAAACGAATATAAGCATTATAATGTACTTAAGACTTTATGGTCTGCAACTTTTTTTTGTTTTATACTGGTCATTCTTGTTCTGTATATAATAGTATAAGTATGGATATTTATTTTGTCTCTGTCGTCATTACGGTAACTTAATAATTTTACACCATGTGCATTATATTTACCTGTAAATGTATAAGAAGTCCGAAATGATATTTTAGGTTCATATCCAGGGGTAAAAGGCTATTTGGCTTAAGCGACACTTTACAGGAAAGCATACCCATTCGACGCGGAAAAATTATCTGATTCCAAATATGTATATGTCGGGGAAAACACAAAGATGACAGTTACACATTATTTTAATTCGCATATAAACAATATTTCGTTACTTTACAATAATTTCGAAAGGAAAATGAACAATTAAGACCGAGCAGCGAGTTCAAGGCACCGATCTCCCTTTAACCACCAGATACCCTCCTCGCAATGATCCAACTTGATCGGTCGCTCGCTCGCAATCAAATGTGACGCAAATACTCCTAGCCTCTCTAAAGTAAAGATGGCGCCTCGACCCCACTCGAGACACGTGCTCTGCTCTGATTGGTCGTTACGTAAATAACAAGATTAACAACTTCTAATACATTGGCAAGGTTTTTAAGCTAAAGAAAAATAAAAGAAATTAAATAAAATTAAATTTGGAATTTCTAAAAGTAAACAAATCAAAGTTTAAGTTGTGCGTCTACTTAGGTATTTTGGGGTTTATTCTGTCGGGGTGTCGCAGGTACAAATAAACGCGTCTTCGTCTTAATCGTCCATCTTGGTGTATCTTAATTAACATAGATAAAGCAGGCTTTAACATAAAGCATTTACAATGGTAAAGCAGGATGATTGGTTAGAAGATTTATAATAGCGACACCTATCGACACGATTGGGAACCGCCTGGTTTTAATCGATACTCGTATTGTCCCCGTGGTGTAGATAAGTATCGCTATTAGCACTACAGATGGCGCTGTCGTAGACATCGACTCATAGCTTCCTCTGACATATATAATTCAATATCGCCCAAAAGTGTCTACTTAAGACAAATATCTTTTCACCCCTCGAAATGTAGATGCATAATGAAGGCAGACTGTACCTAACTATAATATAGTTACTGAAATAAATGAATACATCATCACGCCTGTATTCCCCGAAGGGGTAGGCAGAGCAGTGCGCCCACACTTCGCCGATGTATTTTTGGTCCTAATGTAATAGGGGGCGAGCCTATTGCCATTATACCGGGCACATTCTCCTTCATTACGAGGGAGATTTTTGGGCTATAGTCCACCACGCTGGCCCAGTGCGGGTTGGTGAACTTCACACGATTATAATCTTTATTAAATAAATTAAATAAATCGATATATATAATCGATATAGATAATTTCTATAGACGTGCAGGTTTCCTCACGATGTTTTCCTTCACCGTTTCAAAGCAAGTGGTAAACTCGGATGAAAATGAGATTCGCACATAAACCCAGAGGTGCGAGCCGGGGTTTGAACTTGCACACTTTGATTTGTAACACGTGCGTTCGACCACTCGGCTACCACTGCTTAGTTACTGAATTTGTGGCCTAATAGCACACACATAACCTTATTTAACAGTGTTAACTACATCAAAGTGGGGTGACTATTAGGAAATATTCACAAAACACTTTTGCATAGGACTTGAGATATGACAAGATTTTAATATTGCCAGCGTTCAAAAAAAATTAAAAATATGTTCGTAAATTCAATATTGTAAAATCGTAAAGTAAAATATGTAAAAAAATACTGTTTATTTGTATATCCGATACTCATGCCAGCAAGGGTAAAGTATTATTTCGGACTTCTGATACACCCTGTGTATCAAGCACTACCTACTTAGATACTTGTGTTATTGACATTTAAGCATTTCTGGTTAAGATATTTTTTATAAGTGAACAAAATAAATAAAAATAATCAAGTTAAACCGTCGCGTTTCATTTATTTATTTATTTTTTATTTATTTATTTATTTAGTTTCCTTTTCAATGTATATTCATATTACCTACTACTACTGCTACAGCCCTTTTAACGTCCCACTGCTGGGCACGGGCCTCCCCTCAATGTGAGGAGGATTTCAGGCCATAGTTCACCACACTGGCCCAGTGCGGGTTGGCAGACTTCACACATCGGGCGTGCGGGTTTCCTCACGATGTTTATCTTCACCGTTTCATAGCAAGTGATAATCTCAGATGAAAATGAGATTCGCACATAAATCCTAGAGGTGCGAGCGAGCCGGAGTTTGAACGTGCATACTTTGATTTGCAAAGCGTGCGTTCGACCACTCGGCTACCACTGCTTCACATATTACATATGCAATTTACTTCTCCGGTAAAGCTGTAAAGGCCACCTCACGGCCAACAGTGTAAGTCCTTCAAAAAAAAAAAAAAACATGCAATATTTAATAAGTCCATTTTATTTTAATTTTTAAACCACTAGCTAGACCAAGGAGGCAAGGCAATCGACATATGACGACTTAGAGATAGTGTCGATCTTGAAAGAATTGCCCCTCCAAGCCGTCGTCGTAAAACTTAACCTCCCGCATACTGGGGTGTCAAGATGAGCAACGTTGATTTTTGTATCAATACCAAAACGAACTGTATTGACTCGTTCATTCTTCAACGAAATTACATTGACAGCGCGAGCGAACTTTGACGAGTACGGGCGTGGCTTTTACGACAGTTTTATTGGAACGAAGTTCCTTACGGCAGGCTTGGAGGGGATAGGGATTTTGCTACGCGACCGAACTGAAAAAAATGTGATAGTAAAACCGTAAGAAAAAGTGCGTGGAATCAAACCGATAATGAGACGACTTTAGTTGATAATTTGAATTACGATGTTTTTTTATTTTATTACTTTTTTTATTTTATTACTTTTATATTTTGTTGTATTTTTTTTAGGTTTTGCTATAGTTTTTATTTTATATACTAATAATAATACACACATTTTAAATACATTGAGTATACTGCCATCTGTGGGACAGTCGTTGAACTATTAAAATACATAGAACTCCGGGTCGTTATGGACCTTTTTTGTTTTTTTAAAATTTCATGTTATTTTGCTTTCACAAGTCTATACACGAATATAAACCTCTCATTAACAAAATAAAGTACGATCTTTTTTTGCAATTTGTGTCGATTCTACATTAGCCGAAGGAACTTCGTTCCTACCTGTAGGGTGATTTTAAAATACTCGGAATCGAATTCGGAAACGGAATCGAAAACTTCGAGTTGTCGATTCCGTTTCCGACGGTATGTCAAAACGCAATTTTGAATAGCGGACGGAAGGGCCAATTGGAAAGTTCCGACGTCGGAAAGATTGTGTGCGTTTACAAAGAACGTTTAAAAATGGTAGAAATGGTAGAAATAAAATTCGATTACAAAACAGTTATTAATACGAATTTTTTGGGCCAAAAAGTCTTATATAAACACACTTATCATAATTATAAAAATGGAAATTGATTACTTATTTAAATTATCGATTTAAAACTTACTCTCCTTCATTATTTTTGGTTATAACGAACCTCGAAAATTTTTACTGATACGTCAAAGTGAAAGTGAAGGGTAACATCACGCCTTTGCAACCACGAAGTTTCAGAGCTACGTCATAGATGGCGCATGACGCTGTATTTCGGTAAATAAAAACACAACCACGAAGTGAATAATGCAGCACGATTGTTTGCCGGCGCTGCACAGCAGCCGCCCTATGTTGTCTCCTATAAGATAATATTCCATCCTATCGAAGGTTGAAGGGAATAATTTTCACATTAATGTAAAGGGCCATAAAACAAGGGTAATGGGTTTATTTTAAACACTCTTTAGTACTGACTTACCTTAAATATTATGCAAGTATTTAGATAACACTTAAATTTGGTATTTTATTGATGTTTTTGTTCAATTTCGGAAGCTTTCCGCGAGGAAAAAGGTGTCGGAAACTTTCCGTCGATTCGGATGGGTTTATCCGACGAGAAATGTCAAAAATCGTCGGGTACGGAAATCAAAATAGCGATGGCTGGAATCCGTGACGGAAAGATCCGATTCCGTTTCCGAATTCGATTCCGAGTGTTTTAAAATCACCCTGCTGGTGTCCCACGACACCGTTTAATTTTTTTATTTATTTATTTCAGAAAAAGTATTGTACAAATACTTGTTACAATTGTTTCTCTTAATAACAATACACACAAAGTCCACAGTTCACGATACATTCCGATCTTACGTTGTCTTACAGATTTATACAAACTCCAGTACCTACAAATACATGATATGGGATGTTGAATGACACTTACTTAATAACAAAACTTTAACCTATTTCTTAACTTTTTGTTGTTGTGAATACAATTAAAAATTGTATGTACAACAGTTATTCAATCTTTATGTATATCATAGAGTTACTAGAGAACACATATTGTCTCCGGACTGCGTATGGCGCTGTGGAATTCTTTTTTACGTTTATCTGTCATCCGCCATTATTTCTTTTTTTTTTACGAAACAAATGAAATGATGATATTTAATGGATTAATGATAAGGACTGGCTCCACCTGCGTTTAGGGGGTATTTCAGCCAGTGTCAAGTAATTACTAGCACGGGCAAATTCAATAAATATACATTACAAATAAAAAATATTTTTTTAACAAAAAAAAAACCGACTTCAAAAACCTAGGTGCACTAACAAGCTAGAAATAACCGTAAAATTCATAACATTTAGAGAAGGTGCCAAACCACGTCAGACTAGGCAAATACACACATGAATTGGCACCGACCTCGAATGTAATATATTATAAGGTTATTTTTTGTTTCACGCTTTTTAGTGTCAACATAAAATGAAAACTGCTTGGCCATACAATTTTAAATTTTTATGGGTCCTAATGGCATCTATTCCGTATCATACAAAAAAAGAATCACGTAAATCGGATCATAACTCGCAGCGTAATCGGTGTACATACATTAAAAAAAACCGATCGAATTGAGAACCTCCTCCTTTTTGGAAGTCGGTTAAAAATGGATGATTACAGTGATAAAGATCGCGGATGAATCGACATCCGCCATTTTAATTACCTGTAGTAGGTATACGACAACTGCAATAACGGATTTCAGAAAAATTGCCGCAGGCCGGAGTCGATAGGGCATCTCCTTTATACATCTCGATGATGTATTGACACAGTGCGCTTTGATATAACTAACTACAGCCCTTTTAACGTCCCACTGCTGGGCACGGGCCTCCCCTCAATGCGAGGGGGATTCAGGCCATAGTCCACCACGCTGGCCCCGTGCGGGTTGGCAGACTTCACACATCTATCGAGAACTAGTCAAGTTCCTTCAGTCGTGCAGGTTTCCTCACGATGTTTTCCATCACCGTTTTATAGCAAGTGATTATCTCGGATGAAAATGAGATTCGCACATAAACCCAGAGGTGCGAGCCGGGGTTTGAACCTGTACACTTTGATTGCAAGGCGTGCGTTCGACCACTCGGCTACCACCGCGCTTTGATATAAGCAATTAAAAAAATGACGCGTGACTCTTGACGCCCCCCTGTGCGGGGGGGTAAACCACATTCACTATTGATACACAAACATAATCAAGAATTATGCAACACAGCATTCATACGCGTGTAATCAACGACTTGGGGACACATAAAAAAACCGGCCAAGTGCGAGTCGGACTCGCACACGAAGGGTTCCGTACCATTATCAATAAAAAAACCAAGGTGTCAAAGTCGCTTTTCAAGTTACGAGTGTGTTTTCGGTTTGAGTTAAAAGCTTCTAGTTTGTTTAAACACCAAAATTTTAGTCCCAATTTATGAAAATTATTAATGCACTGTATCAATGGTCAATTTATAATTTGAAAAAGATAAAAATAAAAACTCATTTATACAAATTTAGAACCCTAAAAACTAAAAACGAGCAAACAAATCACGTTTTTTTGTATGGAAGCCTCCTTCAATATTTATTTTATTCTGTGTTTTAGTATTTGTTGTTATAGCGGCAACAGAAATACATTATCTGTGAAAATGTCAACTCTCTAACTATCACGGTTCATGAGATACAGCCTGGTGACAGACAGACGGACGGACAGCGAAATCTTAGTAATACGTTTCCGATTTTACCCTTTGGGTACGGAACCCTAAAAATGACAAGCACTCTTAATAAGTAAGTAAGGCTGCTTCATATAAGAATCTACATATCACTGCCCTCACTTTCAAAGTTAACAGCTTTCAATGGTAGCATTGAAATAGATACTTGTATGACATAGTAACGCAGTTCGTTAGATCAATTAATTATCACAACGTTTATTTACTTTTTAGGGTTCCGTACCTAAAGGGTAAAACAGCAGGGTGATTATAAAACACTCGGAATCGAATTCGGAAACGGAATCGAAAACTTCGAGTTGTCGATTCCGTTTCCGACGGTATGTTAAAACGCGATTTTGAATAGCAGACGGAAGGGCCAATCGGAAAGTTCCGACGTCGGAAAGATTGTGTGCGTTTACAAAGAACGTTTAAAAATGGTAGAAATGGTAGAAATAAAATTCGATTACAAAACAGTTATTAATACGATTTTTTTGGGCCGAAAAGGCTTATATAAACACACTTATCATAATTATAAAAATGAAAATTGATTACTTATTTAAATTATCGATTTAAAACTTACTCTCCTTTATTATTTTCGATTATAACGAACCTCGAAAATTTTTACGGATACGTCAAAGTGAAAGTGAAGGGTAACATCACGCCTTTGAAACCACAAAGTTTCAGAGCTACGTCATAGATGGCGGATGACGCTGTATTTCGGAAAATAAAAACACAACCACGAAGTGAATGATGCAGCGCGATTATTTGCCGGCGCTGCACAGCAGCCGCCCTATGTTGTCTCCTTCGTGCTATAAGATAATATTCAATCCTATCGAAGGTTGAAGGGAATAATGTTTACAATAATGTAAAGGGCCATATAACAACGTTAATGGGTTTATTTTAAACACTCTTTAGTACTGACTTACCTTAAATATTATGCAAGTATTTAGATATCACTTAAATTTGGTATCTAATTTATGTTTTTTTTCAATTTCGGAAGCTTTCCGCGAGGAAAAAGGTGTCGGAAACTTTCCGTCGATTCGGATGGGCTTATCCGATGAGAAATGTCAAAAATCGTCGGGTACGGAAATCAAAATAGCGATGGCTGGAATCCGTGACGGAAAGTTCCGATTCCGTTTCCGAATTCGATTCCGAGTGTTTTAAAATCACCCTGCAGGAACCCTATTACTGAGACTTCGCTGTCCGTCCGTCCACTCCTGCTTCTACGCGCCTCTTACTTCTAATGTTATAACAAATGGAGTATAGATTAGAGCAAAGTCCGAAAAGGTCATTTCCGAAATTTGTCACTAGCGGCCATCGAACCCGCAACCCCGTTTAGTGATCCGAGCGGCCTATGCTCAAAACACTAGATCAAGCCGTCGTCATTAATATCGTCTAGACAATATTTGCTTGAATCAACGTACAAATTTCCAGTCGTTGAGATTTTCAGAGGCCCTTTCAGGCGGCTAGAATGTACCGACAATGTAACTAATGGGAGTCCCATTATTCTTCTTCTTTTTTTACGAAATGAATGAAATTATGATATTTGATGGAATAAGATGAGGAATGGCTCCACCTGCGTTTAGCGGGTATTTCAGCCAGTGTCAAGTAATTAATAGCAAGGGCAAATTCAATAAATAATAATAAATAAAATAAGTTTATTTTCTTAACAATATACCTTAAAACTGTAGGTTAAGAACTTCCGGTAAGTATGAAAATACTTGTAGTGGAAGTCCTCGCTCCTCCAAAACTCGGTTATTTATTCATAATTACAAAATAAACTAAAAATATATTAAATAGACATTATAAATAAAAATGGATGATGACAGTGATAAAGATGGCGGATAAATATGTCCCATTATTCGTCCATTTACGTTTTACTAAGGATAGGGCTGTCAGGACAATGTCCCAATCTCATTTTGATGACAACTGACATTTTGGTTACCCAAACTTCTTTAAAAACAAAATCATTTTTAGGGTTCCGTACCCAAAGGGTATAACGGGAACCCTATTACTTCGCTTCGCTGTCCGTCCGTCCGTCTGTCACCAGGCTGTATCTCATGAAGCGTGATAGTAAGACAGTTGAAATTTTCACAGATGATGTATTTCTGTTGCCGGTATAACAACAAATACTAAAAAACAAAATACAATGAATATTTAAGGGGGCTCCCATGCAACAGACGTGATTTTTTTGCCGTTTTTATAGATAATTGTACGAAACCCTCCGTGCGCGAGTCCGACTCGCACTTGGCCGGTTTTTTTTTATTCGTGTAAGCCAAAAAGCACTGACAAATAGGTAGATTCTACCACCGGGTCGGAATGCTACTTCCACTGAGAAGAACAGGAAATAACCTCAATGGTTACACTTTTCAAAGTAATAAAAATGCAAATTTGTTTGCAATATACAGTGGGAGTACGAAAAGGTGAGTGGGAGTACGGGTTGGTGAGCAAATGTCAACTTTAAGGTGATGGACCTTTTCTTACTCCGACTGTACATTCTCAGGAGCAGTAAAGCCATGTGAGCAGTGCCTGTTCACGCACCTTTGTCTCAATACTGGAAATAATTATAGTCAATCAGTCTAACATTACATACACATTTCTAACTTTTTTAGGGTTCCGTACCCGAAGGGTAAAACGGGAACCCTATTACTGAGACTTCGCTGTCCGTCCGTCCGTCCGTCTGTCTGTCACCAGGCTGTATCTCATGAACCGTGATAGCTAAAGACTTGAAATTTTCACAAATGATGTATTTCTGTTGCCGCTATAACAACAAATACTAAAAAATAGAATAAAATAATTATTTAATGGGGCTCCCATACAACAAACGTGATTTTTTTGCCGTTTTTATAGATAATGGTACGGAACCCTTCGTGCGCGAGTCTGACTCGCACTTGGCCGGTTTTTTTTTCGTGTTAATGGCATTTCTAACTTATACTATCGCTTATCTCTGTCAAAAATATTATTTTTGGGCATACGTCAATGATATTCTAGTAAATATCAATGGCATAAGTTGATGAATTCCTGTTCTTCCAAAGGCTGCATGGTAGAGATCACTTTTAGTGATAAGGCCGCCCATTGTTGGACAATTTTTTTTATCGTAAATACATGTATAGTTTGTATTTCTCTAAGAGATAGAATAATAAAGAGTTATCTATCTATCTAACATGCGGTATGGCTTCACCTGCGGTTAGCTGGAATTTCAGTCAGTGTCAAGTAGTTATAAGCGAGAGCATACTCAATAAATACGCATTACAAATCAAAATGTGTGATGAAGACGCTAACGATGGCCGTCACAATAAAACTAATTTAATTACCGAACACAAAACACGAGTCAATTTGTCATTGCTTCAATAAATTGTCACTGCTCCGTCATTCGACATCAATGAAAATTATCAATCCGTCCAGTTAATAGATAGACCGGCAGTCGGTCCTCGGGACTTCAGTGTCGCATGTCGCGTCGTTATCGACACACGTGTTGAATTTCCATTTTCCAACCGCGTAATGTGCCGCGTATTTACCCATCAAAGTGATAATTGACAAAATTTTCTTGAAATAAACAATAATAATCTGAGTTAACATTGACGGAGTGTCCAAAGTGTTGGAAGGGTAAGTTCATTGTTCCTTATTTGTTTGTTTGTGTAGATAACTAGACAGATTATCGCTTTTATCGGTTAATTTGCTTTCGTGATATATTTATAAATTTTAAGTATCTATACTTAAAATAGCAGTGGTAGCCGAGTGGTCGAACGCACGCCTTGCAATCAAAGTGTGCAGGTTCAAACCCCGGCTCATCCGAGATTATCACTTGCTATGAAACGGTGAAGGAAAACATCGTGACGAAACCTGCACGTCTGAGGGAACTTGACTAGTTCTCGATAGATGTGTAAAGTCTGCCAACCCGCACCCGGCCAGCGTGGTGGACTATGGCCTGAATCCCCCTCGCATTGAGGGGAGGCCCGTGCCCAGCAGTGGGCCGTTAAAAGGGCTGTAGTAGTAGTAGTAGTATCTATACTTACGCCGTAATATCTACCCGATGCCGATACCGTGACCGTAGAGTAATTGTTGTAACTATCTCGAAGTATTTTTTGGTATTGTGTAAAAGTAGTAGGTACGCCAAAGGGCTTAACGCTAAAAGTAGCGTCTCACTACTGGGCATGAGCCTCCCCTCATTGCGAGGGGCATTCAGGCCATAGTCCACCATGGCCCAATGCGGGTTGGGAGACTTCACAAGTCTATCGAAAACTGTTTAAGTTCTCTTGGACTTACAAGTTGTACCTACGATATTTAACTTAATGTTTTTTTATCAAGTGACTAGCTGTGCCCGCGACTTTAGGGAGAGTACCCGGAAATATGGGTATTATGTTTTTCCCGCGAAACCCTATTGCTTTTTCTAAAATTAAAGTAGCCTACGTTACGCCTTGGAACGTCAGCTATCTGTCAGTGAAAGTCCCATTGAAATCGGTTCAGCCTTTTAGAAGTTTACCCCAAACAAACAGACAGACAACCAAAACATTTTAAAATTGCGTTTTCGTTATAGGTATCGTATATACTTTCATACGCATTTGGTAAAAAAGTGTTATTTTGATATTACAAACAGACACTCCAATTTTATTTATTTGTATTTGTATGTATGTATGTATAGATATTACACCTAATATTATTTATAGTAAGCACACATCTGTATTAGGTACTGTTACCTAATGACCTAGAACAACTTTAAAAAATGGAACAAAAACGGTCTCATTGATGCCGAGCCCGCTTCATAGACAATCTTAATTTCATAGACAAAATCACTCACACCTCCATCTCAAAATTGGACGTTGGGGACCCAATTCTCGCATGATCGACAGCATTACTAATTCGACATACTATGCGATTCGAATAAGAATAGGAATGTCAATAACCTCTAATCTGTCGAATGTCACTTGAAAAATATGGTTTGCAAAAAAACTTATTTGCATATCAATAATAATAGTCTTACATCAAATTTAAATAAAAAAAGGTTAAATTAGTAGTAAATTGTCTTAATATATTATTTAAAGTCATAATTTTTTTTTAAAACCATACCATACCAAAGGCCCAGAAGCCATGCCAGAATTATTAAAGAAAGGAAAATAAGGACGCTAGTTGCCATTTTGTCGTTGTTGGTGTGCTTTGTCGCGCGACTGAGTGCATTTTTCACTTAACCTTTGCAAATAAATTTTATTTAAAAAATATATCTTGTTTTGCTCACCCTACCTAAGACTGCTATGACGTCACAATATGGTGCAAAGTCGATCTCATTTGAATCGCATAGTATGTCGTAACAAAAGGAAAAAGTCGTAAAAATATATTAAGGATAATAGATACGAAATAAAAATGGAGATGAATGATCTTGAATCATTGCGCGATGTTACACAACATTCTGTCAGTAACAAAATAATAACTCAAGGCCCGATTCACACGGTAGAGCCGACTGCATCATAATTACGTACGGTGTTATTGGCAACGGACATGTAGTAGCAGAAAAATATGAAGCTTTGCGCAAATAGGCGCGAAGAAACTCGCTTATCAATGTTTTTGTCAATACGACAACAACAACTGTATTATTTAAGTATAAGGATATTTTTAATGAAAGTTCAGGGAAGCCGTAGGTGGCTTTACCACAGTAATCCAATATTAGAATAGAGCACATTTTTGAAAATCTCTTTGGGTTGGCCCTATTGGATAGACTTAATATATTTCTGGCTAACTATAACTATTTAATTCATCGTTACTTACTTTTTTTTTAAGCGCCAATGTAGGTGTGTGCCTATGTAACAAACTAAATTTCTGTGACCGGTTTACGTCTGTGGTATGTATTTTTCCTTTTTTTAACGGAGGCAATCTAGGTTGTAAATAATATAGGAACAAATAAATCAGTCTGGGTTTTTTGACCGTCAATCGATAATAACTATTGATGCGCCGATCGTGGGTTAACGAACACTGCAAGCATCACACATTACAAAAATCTTTCATGACCCCAAATTAAGCAAAGGTACCATACAATAGACTAGGGCGATCCCAGTTACACCCAGCCTCGGGGCTCAATCTTCATTTGATAGACATCAATCTCTATTATAAATAGATCTGTCGAAATAAAAGAAAAAAATACGACCAATTTGACGTTTCGTTTCGACATAATTAGAGATTAATGTCTATTAAACGAAAATCGGGCTCCAGGGAAAATTCCGAAAAGGCCATCTCCGGAATTGACCACTGACGGGAATCGAACCAGGTTTAGTATGCCGAGTGGCCTACGTACAACCCTCTAGACTAATCTGTTGCAGAATTATAATTCACAATTCTACTATTCCACAATGTTAAATTTCTACGCTTAAATTTGTGTTGGCATTTTATTTTTATTTTGTTTAATGATGATGATGTATTTACATAACAACTATTTACGTGATAACGAAAAAAAAAAAACAATCAAATATAACAAAACTTGTTAAACATGTTAAAAAATATATTTCGATCTGCGGTTCGGTTGCAATCAAGTTGTAATCGAATTATTTGCATTCCGAACCAATTCTACTGACAACAGTAATGCTCATTTTTCATCGAAATGTCATCGACGACGCATGCGAATTATGACGCTTGTTCGCGTTCTTTTTATCACAGAAATTCGATGTTTGAGTATATTGGAACAGAGTACATTTCCAAATGAAGACAAGTTTATTCGCTCATCCCAGTAGTGAGTCCGGCGCTTCAGTAACAAAAAAAAACCTAGGTTTCAGAAGTCGGTTTTTGTTTTTTGTTAAAAATAATTTTATTCACGGTTTTTAGTGTCAATAATCGTTGAAAATATGCAAGTATTACCTCTTAACAGCCCTAAAAACGTAAATATATACAGCCGAAAAAAAACATGTGACTTCAACCCCCCATTTCACTCCCAAGGGGGTTGATTTCAGATAATATTTCAAAAATGGGATCAACCTTGAAGAATTCTCTAGCAAACATTAAAAACTTTTTCGAAATCGGTCGACAGACGCCAGGAATGTGCGGTAACATACCTACATAAAAAAACATATTGTCGAATTGAGAACCTCCTCCTTTTTGAAGTCGGTTAAAACTGTTCTATGTTTTTGATAATTAAGTGAAAATCGCAATGGAGTTGAAATGCAATAGCATCGCAAATGAACTTCAGCTGAACGGGCAACAGAAAATACGATCATGTGTAATCGTAATAGCTGATTTGCAATTTTGAAACATTGTATCGGTCATTAGCTCTGTCGAAACCGGAAGCTGTTTATATAAAGAATGTATAATTTCTGCCTTAATATTAAAATATCACATTAGTGTGATATCTAATTAATAACGAGTGTGCTGGCGCAAAAAAACCGTTTTACCAACTATTGGTCGACCTCGGCGAATAAGGATCCTAGGTGCCGCCTAAAGTTACTATACCGATTCAGCGACAATTGCGTACGTCCCCGTTGTTAACGCAAAAATATTCACAATAATAAAATGTCAACAACGCAAGTCCACAACTGAATAAAGGTGATAATTTACGAAAGAATTTATGTAATTCCGGAACAATAAATAAAATACGTTTTTTTTTTTTTTTTAACGAAATGAGCGAAATGATGATATTTAATGGATTAAGATGAGGAATGGCATCACCTGCGACTAGCGCGAGTATTTCGCCAATGTCAAGTAATTAATAGCAAGGGCAAATTCAATAAATACACATCTATATCTATACATACAAATAAATAAAATTGGAGTGTCTGTTTGTAATATCAAAATAACACTTTTTTACCAAATTCGTATGAAAGTATATACGATACCTATAACGAAAACGTAATTTTAAATTTTTTTGTCTGTCTGTCTGTCTGTCTGTCTGTTTGTTTGAGGTAAACTTCTAAACGGCTGAACCGATTTCAATGGGACTTTCACTTACAGATAACTGACGTTCCAAGGCGTAACTTAGGCTACTTTAATTTTAGAAAAAGCATTAGGGTTCCGCGGGAAAAACATAATACCCATATTTCCGGGTAATCTCCCTAAAGTCCACGCGGGCGAAGTCGCGGGCGCAGCTAGTTATAAATAAAAATGGATAATGACAGTGATAAAGATGGCGGATGACAACTGAGCAATAATCTTTTGTAATGTACGTTTAACACAGAGAGCAGAGTAGTATAACAATATGTCAAAGTGACAAGTATGAGACGTTTCATAGTTCACATGAATAGAGAGAGATGACGTATTGAGTTCAGTGTTGCAATTAATTCATTTCAACAAAATGGATACACCCGCCATCTTTATCACTGTCATCACCCATTTTTATTTATTATGTTTATTTATTGAATCTGCCCTTGCTATTAATTACTTGACTTGACACTGGCTGAAATACCCCCTGACCGCAGGTAGAGCCATTCCTCTTCTTATTCCATTACATTTCATCAGTCCGTAAAAAAATAAAGAAGAATCGAATAGCGAAAAACAACCAATAAGAGTCGCCTAGTGTGTTTAGGCGTCACCCTACATTGGAGATTACTTAGTTACACGGCGGTTTGCTTGTCGTTATTGAAAAAGGTCATTGGAATAGCAGAATTGGTCCCACTCGCCCACGCCACGCGACGATATGATAATTCACAATCCAATTAATCGAAAACTTTTTTAAAACAAGCTTTTATTTAATTGCCTCTAGTTTTCGTAATCTCCTCAGCGAGCCCTTTCATTTGATACCCATACTGTGGTAGTGCAGAAAAAATAACTATTCCGCCATCTTGGATGATCCGCCATATTGGAAATAGAATGACATCACATAGCTAAGCATGCATTGTCATCCAAAATAAGCGTGTATACCAAATTGCAGCTCAATGGGTTAAAGATAACTGATTTAAAATTCAGTTGCAAGATTCCACCCGGACATACATTGCAAGTTAATATAAAGGTTGTAACTTGTAATAAAACATACGTTCAAAATACAATTAAAGGTTATATTTTTATAAATTCAAAATTATATAATAATTGGTAACCTAACTAATTATTATGTTGCATCGGCAAAAAATATCTCGTAAAACGAAAAAAGAATTTAATGGTTAATAATTATAGAGTTGTCCGTTTGATTACAATCTTGAAATCGTTGAATTAGTATTCACCGCTCATAAATAAAATTTATTTGAAAATTCTAGTATCTAAATGCAGGATGTATCAGAAGTCCGGAATAATGTTTAGGTACACACCCGGTGACTTCTATGTAGAGACTAAGTGAAAGCAGAGTATGAAAAAATATGAATATAAAAAAAAATATCAGCGCACTGAATTTCTTGCCGGATCTCAATTGAGGTCGCGTTTTGATCCGGTAGTAGTATAAAAGAAAAAATCATGTAGGTAAACTTTATAATTAGTAAGTGCCCCCATGGGCCTATATAGAAAAATGATTTGACTTTGACTTTATGCCTAACTATCATAGTTTCAGAGTTACACACCCAAAACCGTATTTGGCAATGTAAACTACATCATCAAGGGATCGCTACTAATATTCACAAAACGGAACTTGAAAACTTCGCATCGGTCTTGAGATATTATATCTATGTTTATAAAATTTGTATAGAAGAAAAATGGAAAAATCATGTTAGAAAATCAATTTTCATACGGTACTCATATAAATACATCATCAGCAAATACGGATGAAAATGAGATTCGCACATAAAACCCAGAGGTGCGAGCCAGGGTTTGAACCTGCACACTTTGGTTGCAAGGCGTACGTTCGACCACTCGTCTACCACTGCACTACTACTCATGGAAACCTATTATTTCGGACTTCTGAAACATGCCGAATTTATATGTTATTTATATACTGAAGTTATTTATGGTATTGTAATGACCACCATCATTATTTAATTACAGTTTATGTGCTGTAACCAGGGCTGGGCAAAATACATGCTTTGCTTTAATTGAATACAAAATAAAATAAATTTATGGTAAAAAAACTTTTTAAAAACAAGCTTTTACTTTATTGCCCTTAGTTTTCGTGTTCTCCACAGCGAGCCCTTTCATTTGATGCCCATACTGTGGCAGTGCAGAAAAAATAACTAGTCCGCCATCTTGGATGATCTGCCATATTGGAATTAGAATGACGTCACATAGCTAAGCATGCATTGTCATCCAAAGTTAGCCTGTATACCAAATTTCAGCTCAATCGGTTAAAGATAAATGATTTAAAATTCAGTTAAAAGATTCCACCCGGACATACATACATTGCAAGTTAATATAAAGCTTGTAAAATACTGTATAGCAAGTTATTAAAAAAAAAAAAAACTTTAGGTAAGGTATTTGAAATGTAAATTATTATACTTTAAGTAAGGTATTTGAAATGTAAATTATTATACTTTAAGTAAGGTATTTGAAATGTAAAATACAAAATAAAGTACTTTAGCTATTTTTAATTGAAATACAAAATAAGTAATCTAGACCAGCATGTTGGCTACACTGCTTGACATTGACAATTTTGACGTACATTACAGTCATAGCATACAGTACACATAACAGGTGCAGTGTTGGTAACTCTAATAGCTGCTTAAGCATCATTGCACTCTCACCTCGCACTCACACTCACGATCCCTAAATGAAGGATAAATGTATTTTAATGTTAAAATGTATATTGAAGCCTCAAGTATTTGAAATACTAATTACAAAATACTTCGGCGTCAGGTATTTGAAATACGAATTACAAATTACATTCTAATGAAGTAATTGAAATACAAATACCAAATACCTATTTGTATTTCAATTACGTATTTTAATTACAAGTGATTCGTGACGTGAAATGCAATACCTAATACAAAGTTAATAAAAATAAAATTATATAGCTATTTTAAATCTAATACAAAGTTTTTAGCAATTGGACGTGTTCCACGAATTATCTAGTAATATACCATCAAAGAGAATACCTAAATACCTGGGATACCTAAATATCTAGAGAATCCTTCCTGAAATAAATTATGTACACTTTTTTAATTACCCGTGCAGATATATACATGGGACAATTTTTATGCATGGCTTGCCCGTGACGGTCACTTCAAAGTGTGCGCATAAAAAGTTAACTGAATCCACTTTACAAAATTATTTAAATAATCTTTATTTTTGTCTAGAATATTTTTAAGATCCAGACAAGATGCAGGTGGTCGATAACGCTGGGTGGACTTATTAAAAGCTTTAATAAAAAAAAAAAAATGCAATTTGTTGCATGTTTTACCTATTATAAATGAATTTTATGAGTTTTGTATAATAAATATATGTCCGCACGCTTGTATACTTCGAAGGGGTTGGCAGAGGTGCACTGCAGTGCACCTACTATTCGCCAACGTATTCTAGTCCCAATGTAATAGGGGGCCAGCCTATTGACATTATACGTCAATACGAGATATATTTGAGCCATACTCCACCACGCTGGCCCAGTATTGGTTGGTGAACTGCACACGCCTTTTCATAGACGTGCAGGATTCCTCACGACGTTAGCCTTCACCGTTCAGCCAGTGGTACGATATCATTAGTGAAAATGAATTTCGCACATGATATTCGAACCCTTGCGTCAAACCTACCAGGTTACCATGGCTCATTGAAGAACGACTGTACAGACTCTACTAACTGCATCCTAACATTCTACAGGGTGTATCAGAAGTCCGAAATAATATTTTAGGTACACATACGGTAACTCATACGTGGATGTTTAGTAAAGACTGTTTATACCTAACTATCATAGTTTCTGAGTTATGGACCTTTGAATATTTGTCACAGTTATCGTGTTCGGGCCTTTGGGTACATCCATAACTCTATTCAGAAGTGTAATCTAAACTTATGGAGAGCGACGACCAATATACACAAAACAGAACATGCGAATTTTACATAGGACTCGAGATATTACTAGTAATAGAAAATGCCGACGAAAAAAAAGTTGGAAAGACGTGGTCAAATTTTGAGCAAATTTTTATACCATTCAGTAGTTGTAGCATGTGTGCTAAGATCAGACGTATGTCACGGAATATCTTGATGTTGTCTCTTTCTCTCGTATGAAATTAGACAGAGAGCGAGCGAGTATGTCCGTGACAAAGGTCTTGTCTTGACATGCGTGCTGACACCACAGTTGTATACCCGATACTGATGCAAACTTCAAAGTATTATTTTGGACTTCTGAAACACTCTACACAAGGTCGGTTAAGGCTAATAAATACCTACTTATGAGGTGTACGTCTAAACTAGACCGTTATCGCCTGACAACAAGGGAAGGCTTGTTTCAAAGTGCCAGTGGCTCGACATAATATAGGCTAAATATGATGTTATCGCGATGCTATCATCGATTGGACCGGTCTCAACAGTGCGCTGACACAGATAAAATATATATACAAATAAGTAAAATTGAACTGTCAGTTTGTATTACTATACTGCATATGAAAATAGCAGTGGTAGCCGAGTGGTCGAACGCACGCCTTGCAATCAAAGTGTGCAGGTTCAAAACCCGGCTCGCCACTCTGGGTTTCACGTGCGAATCTCATTTTCATCCGAGATTACCACGTGCTTTGAAACGGTGAAGGAAAACATCGTGAGGAAACCTGCACGTCTGAGGGAACATGACTAGTTTTCGATAGATGTGTGAAGTCTGCCAACCCGCACTGGGCCAGCGTGGTTGACTATCGCCTGAATCCTCCTCGCATTGAAGGGAGGCCCGTGCTCAGCTGTGGGACGTTAAAAGGACTGTAGTGGTATATGAAAAAATATACCGGATTTATCCGCCTTCTTATCACTGTTATCACATATTTATATTTTGTATTTAATTAATCCTTGCCATTAATTACTCGACATAAATATTGCTAATCGCAAGAGCAGCCATTTTTTATCATATCCCATTAAAATTTCATCATTTCGTACAAATAGAAGAATAAAATATATACGATAATTATAATGGAAACGTAATTCAATTTTTTTATTTGTCTATTTGTTTGTTTGAGTTAAACTCCCAAACGGATGGACCGTTTTGGACGGAACTTTCACTGACCGATAGCTGATTTTTCAAGAAGTAACTTTGGTAGAGATCCTTTTATTATTATTTACTAGCGGCCCGTCCCGGCTTCGCACGGATTTATATTATAGCCTATGTTACTCAGTGATAATGTAGCTTTCTAAAGGCAAAATATTTTTTGAAATCTGTCCAGTAGTTTTTAAGATTATTCGTTACATACAAAAGTACAAATTTTTCCTCTTTATAATATTAGTATAGATAGTATAGATATAGATTGAAGATTAATAAGTGCCTGTTTTAGTATACATGAATAAAAAAAATCTGATTCTGTTTGAATTCTGATGAAAAAAAATTAATCTGTTTCCGGGTAATTAGATTTCCTAACTTCCGCGCGTACCTACAAACATCTCAGCTAGTAACAAATAAATATCACCAGACAACACACCTAAGCCCTTCACACACTGTGGCGTCTTCAAGAACTGAAAAGCTCATTTTCCAACGAATTATAACTGACAGTGCGAGCGAATGTTGACGCGTGATCGCATGGTTATACCACAGAAATTCAACCAAATCTCCGCTCGTATTGAAGATGACCAAAATACATGGGCGGAGTAATCTGCCTACCCCTTTGAGGAATACAGGTGTGATATAAAATGTTCTCTCCATTTGGGAATAGATAAATTGGTTGACTGTTTTTAGGGTTCCGTACCCAAAGGGTAAAACGGGAACCCTATTACTAAGACTTCGCTGTCCGTCCGTCTGTCACCAGGCTGTATCTCTTGAACCGTGTTAGTTAGAGAGCTGAAATTGTCACAGATGATGTATTTCTGTTGCCACTATGACAACAAATACTAAAAAACAGAATAAAATAAATATTGAAGGGGGCTCCCATACAACAAACGTCATTTTTTGGCGTTTTTATAGATAATGGTACGGAACCCTTCGTGCGCGAGTCCGACTCGCACTTAGCCGGTTTTTTGTATCTCGATGAAGTAAACAAATAAAAAGTACACGTTTGAGATAACGATGGCAAGTTATTGATCGTTGTTCTGTTAATAATAACACGCTCGTAAGATTAGCATTTTTGATATTTCACTCGAGATAGAGTAACGATAAAGCTGCGTTCACAGACGCGTAAAACGCGCGCAATCATTTCATTGCTAATACCCTCCTTACCACCACTTGCCTTGCAGCTACTACTACTACTACTACTACTACTACAGCCCTATTAACGTCCCACTGCTGGGCACGGGCCTCCCCTCGATGCGACGGGGATTCAGGCCATAGTCCACCACGTTGACCCAGTGCGGTTGGCAGACTTTACACATCTATCGAGAACTAGTCAAGTTCCCTCAGACGTGCAGGTTTCCTCACGATGTTTTCCTTCACCGTTTCATAGCAAGTTATAATCTCGGATGAAAATGAGATTCGCACATAAATACCAGAGGTGCGAGCCGGGGTTTGAACCTGCACACTTTGATTTGAAAGGCGTGCGTTCGACCACTCGGCTACCACTTGCCTTGCAGCCATGCTCTTAATATTACTTTCATTGGATGCCCTTGGTCTGTAGATTTAAATTCAACGTAAATGATAAAGGTACCTGTAGCAACTACATTCTTGAATTTATTTTTAATTATTATTACTTATTTCTTTTCACATAATTTTTAATATTTGTTTTTTTTTTCCTCTTTTTAGTTTGGTAATTATTTTAGTTTTATAATTTACGAATGTCAAAGGTCTTCGAAATGTATTTTAGTCAATATTGTAAAAAGCTCTCTGCGATACAGGCCTGCCTAGTGCAGAGAGTTTTGTTAATATTTGGGTAACGTGTTCACCTCCAGGTAACGAATCATAAAACATTGTAATTTATCAGCTAAGCAAGGAATATGTAAACTTTAAGTAAATAATTTTTTTTTTTTTCACAGTTAGCTTTGTACAAAATCTGTCAAAATATGAGTTAGTATGGAAACAACAATACTTTATTTATTTATTTATTTGGCTCACAACACAAGTTACAATCAGATTTTTGTAACATAAACATACTAAAAAATAGGCCCAGATTGCAACTCTAAATAAAATATTAAAAGTGTGTTCTGTATGGCGTCCAAAATTTATAATAAACTGCCGAACAATATTAAAGAAGCTAACAGCTTATATTCCTTGAAAAAAAATCTTACGAGACTTCTACATGATAAGGGTTATTATAGTGTACAGGAGTATTTTAATGATAAGTTGTAATCTTTTTTATTTTATTTTTAATGTTGTATACCATAAGTTTTATAATTGCATACCAACTATGTTAAGCATTTGCAACTAATGTTTAATATTTGCATACCGTAAGGTAGAATACGGCATACGCTACCTATACTGATACCTATGTCACCTTAGAATAACCTGTATTCGCAAATAAATTACTTTGACTTTGACTTTAAATATACATACATACATATATACGTACGCCTGTATCCCATGGGGGTAGGCAGAGACTACCGTTTGCCACACGCTACGATCCCGACAAACCTCTTTCGCTTCATCCACAGTCATACATCTTTTCATGCACTTCCGTCGGTTTAGGTAAACCGGACGGTAAACTCTAAATATGTATGCACATAATACACCATGTACAGAAGTTGTGCATTAGCTAATACAATAACTTAAAATCTAAATCCTAAAGGTACCTAAGTGATAAGTATTATTTCTAGGCTGGACTAAATCTGTTGGGTCATAACTTACGACTAATTGCAGTCCTAAAGTGCCCAAGTGCTTTAAAAGATGGTCTGTCCCTTATCAGGTCAGTCCGTGTAGAGCTGGAGTTAGTTCGGCTGCAAGTAGTTAATGGCTGTGTCCGGTGCGACTGCTGTGAACGTCTGAGATGATGGCCAGGCGGACGGGATAAGTCACTTATTTTAATTTAATACAACGTTGTTTTAACGAACGATTGAGTCCTTAATATCCGTTTTCCAACCAAACAAAGCGACGTCTAAATAAGTTTTGCCCAATATAAGGCGACGTCTAAACGAAAACTACTGTTTTACCATTAGTTTTTCGTTTTGTAACACTTTTTGACAGCTTTGGAAGATGTTTTCTTTCTTCTTTCTTTTTTTACAAAATGAGTGAAATGATGATATTTTAATGGAATAAGATGAGAAGTGGCATATTGACAAATCGAACTCTGATTTCAAATGCTGTACATAACAAATACCTACCTACTTTTAGTGGTCTAAAACCATATTCGCATTATTGTCTTTCTAATTCAAATATTTCAAACCGACATAGGTAGATAGAAACAATTTTTGTGTTTTTTATTTATTTACCTACTGTAAAAAAATCTAAACGAATTTATCTAAATGAGGTTGCGAGTACAGGTGTCTAATCATGGTTGATAGCTGTCAATCCTCGTGGAAACTTCTTACATAGAAAGTGTCTTGTAGAGCGGCGCCTACGCATCATGCACCGGATGGGTCAATTCATGTAAACACCAGTAATAACGAGTCGAGTGGCTTATTGAAAGATGGAGAGATCACAATCAAGAGAACTGTTGTCGTGTTATGTTCACATACGAAGGTATAGTGTAGTTATCGAACAGTGTATAAACGGATATAAAAACCTGCCAAGTGCGAGTCGGACTCGCGCACGAAGGGTTCCGTACCATCATCTATAAAAATGGCAAAAAAATCACGTTTGTTGTATTGACCCCTTAAATAATTATTTTATTCTGTTTTTTAGTATTTGTTGTTATAGCGGCAACAGAAATACATCATCTGTGAAAATTTCAACTCTCTAACTATTTATTTACTAAATCAGATGAATAGTTTAGGCGCTACGAAGGAATATACGTACATACATACATACACGCATAGACTGCTAAAACCCTTCCTTCGCCGTAGTGGCGTAAAAAAGTTAGTTCTTCAACGAAATGACACTGACAAGCGAGCGTATTTCGACGCGTGTGAGCGTAGCTTTTACCACAGAAATTGTTTGTGAAATGTTTATGTATGTTAACACAGAGTTCCTTTTAGTATTGGCAAAACAATTTTACGTGCGTCTTTTGACACCCCAGTGTGTGAGGCACCCCGGCTTTTCAATACGATGATACTATTACCTTGATTTCAGTTTTTGTATAGTAGGCTTTGATGTGCATTCTACACAGAAAGTAGGTGACTTATATTTTAGTATAGTTATGTGTTGGACTACGCATCGCTTACAACGAGAAATGGTAAAACCAAACCAAACCAAAGGGTAAAACGGGAACCCTATTACTAAGACAATGAGACAATGGCGAATGTCAGATAAACGTCAGAAAAAATGTTTTGACTGAGGGCTCCAAAGGGCTAGTCGCCAAAACATCATCACGCCTGTATTCTACGAAGGGATAGGCAGAGATTCACTGCAATGCGCCCACACTTCACCATGGTATTTTGGTCCAAGTGTAATAGGGGGCGAGTAAAATACAATTTAAGATAATCTAACTCAATAATAAATTAAAGTAGCTCGCAAACGTAGGTACAGTTACCACAACTTGTGCAACACTGGACGATTATTTAAATTTTGACATTTGAATGTTTGGTTCATATGACACATTGCCTTTTGTGTCTTTTTTAAAAATAATAAAACAAAACAACAACCGAACGAAACGTTTTAAAAATATTTTAAGTACCTACTTTAAATGAACATAACAAATGGTCAATAAATAATATACACCGGGATATTTATATCTTCATAGTATACAGGGTGTAATTTTTACAGATTTAGTCGGTTCGATTCCCGGGTGTGGCAAGCGAATTTTCGAAAATCTTTGAATGTAGTTTTCTTTATTTTCAAAAATAAAGGATTGTTTTCTTGGAGTACTTTTTTCTATCTACAGTATTAAGAGTACTTTCCCTTCATCCCGGTATTACAAAATTCCACCCTGTCTATAATTCTTCTGTACGTGTGTTTGTCTTCTAACTCCTCCTAAACGACTGGACCGATTTGGATGAAATTTTGTGTGTATATTTAAATGGTTTCCTGGATGGTTTGAAAACACGATTGGGCCCGGTAGGTGGCCCATGTAATTTATTAATTCTAAGGCGGTACGAAGTTCGCCGGGCCAGCTAGTATTATATCGAGGGGTGAAAGGCCATTTGACCTAAGCGACACTTTTGGGCGATATTGACTTATATACATATACGTATGCTCTTCTGTAAAGTTAAAAAAAGTATCGTATGTCAAATAGCTTTTAACTCATCGATATTCGTGGCGGCCCGTCATGGCTTCGCACGGGTGTATATTTTTCATTATTTATTTTGCAATAAATAAATATAGTGATAATGTAGCTTTTTAACGGCAAAAGATTTTTTGAAATTGGTCCAGTAGTTTTTAAGTTAATTCGTTACATACAAAAATACTAATTTTTCCTCTTTATAATATTAGTATAGAAGTATAGATAGATAAAACAGGTATCTAATTAAAGTTTCAGGTTTTTTTCTGAAAATCTATTTTTTATCTCACATTTAATTTAGATATTTTTATGGTCTAGGGTATGTATGGCAAATACAGGGGTCTAGGACTCCGAATATGATTTTGTCCCATTCGGTGTCGAAACCCTTGGTCCGTGGGGTCCTAGCGCTATAAGGCTTTTTAAGAAAATAGCAAAAATGTTAGTCGACATCACAGGAGACCGAAGAGCTGGCAGCTACCTCGGACAAAGAATTAGTCTAGCTATTCAAAGGGGGAACGCTGCCAGTATCTTCAGAACCTTGCCTAAAGGGACTGCTTTTAATAATATTTATTTTAGTTTTTAAATTTTAATTTGTTCATTATTGTAAATAGTTTCTTGACCTATACTTATATTTGCATATCTACACCATTTAAATTTACCTATATATTCACAGATTAATTATACTATAATATGGTTAGCCTGACCCGGCGACAGCGGCGAGAGGAGCATGTCTGCGTATCTACATAATTATCCGATCAGCAGCTTTGAATTTCACACGAAGATAGATAGCTATCTGTTAACATTTTTTTATACATTGATTTTATAACCTAAAGTGCGTTGATCCACGTTTTATAGATATTTAATGCACCTAGTCTTATAAGAAACACATTAGTAAACAAACACACTTAATTAACAGTTAGGTTTTCATCTATCTAATCTGCGAATTTGCCTTACCAAGCATACAAATGCATTTCCTACTAATCCTAGTAGGATTAGTTTTTTTTTTTTTTATTGTATCTGCATCACGGCAATCTGTTTTGCAACAACAATCCGTTATTGTGTCTGACGGTAGCTCGTCTGTAAATTCTTTTTGTTATGTGGAGCTGCCTTTGGTTAGCTCTCACTCCCTGTTGGAAAATCTGTCGATTAGTGTGGGCACACTGTGTCGCTTGAGCCTTCTGTGCTTGAAGCTGCTCTCGCCGCTCAGTTTAAGAGCCAGTACGTTTTTGTGTTGACTCAGTCTCTTCTGGTATTTTACACTGTAGTTAGTGATCTCCTGTTTGACAGTATTTAATTTTAGGTCATGATATATGTATTTGTTGCTAATGTGTTTAGGAATGTTGAAGATTGCTCTCAACGTCTTTGTCTGAAATCTTTCAAGGATCTCGACATTGTTGTTGCTAGCTGTGCTCCACAGTTGTATGCCGTAGGTCCAAATGGGTTTCAGTATGGCCTTGTAGATAGTCAGTTTACTGTTATTGCTCATTTGTGAATAGCGTCGAGCCAATACATATTACGTAGTTTCGTATCTAATTGCTTTCGTTTAGTCCAGATATGTTTTTGCCAGGTTAACCTTCTGTCCAGGTGTATTCCCAGGTATTTTAGTAGGATTAGTAATATTATAAATGTGGCAGTTTGTGAAGATAGATGGATGCTTGTTGCTCTTTCACGCAAAAACTACTGAACGGATTTTGATGAATTATGATATTATTGTTTATACATCAGAATAACATATACCTAGGCTATACTTTATGACCATATTGAATCAACGAAGTTAGTGCGGACGAAGTCGCGGATAGAGGCTAGTCTATATCTATACTAATATTATAAAGAGGAAAGAATTGTTTTTTTGTTTGTAACGAATTAACTTAAAAATCCCTACTGGACCGATTTCAAAAATTATTTTGCCGTTAGAAAGCTTTTTTTTTTTGTTGACGGGGAGTAAATCTTCAGAAAGATTCCTAGTCTTCTGTGTGGGAGAAGACTGGGATATGTGGGATTCTTACCCACTAAAACCTCCCCGGTGGCCGTCTTCGACACGTTAGAGGGACTCCGGGATCTACCGGAACGCACCGGTGTCCCTCTGTGCCTCGCTCCCGAGCGTAAGTGCCCAGGAGCTCGTCTCAGATGTTCGCTCCCCCTGCACCCTCGCAGTGCATACGGCGGCGAGAGCCACCCCTCGCCGCCGTCCTCCTCAGGGTCGTCGTCTACTTGAGAGCGTCCGGGGTCCACACCCCAGACGCTCACGACTCCAAGGGTGCCGTTAGAAAGCTATATTATCACTGAGTAACATAGGCTATATTAGAAACCCGAGCTAAGTCGGCACGGGCGGCTAGTATTTAATAAATTGATAACCTACTTATATGTATCTTAGATAACACAAAAGGAGTTTTATATGAGAGCGTGATTTCATTACGTGAGACTACTTGACTTAGGTACTTGAGTGGGTTATTATGAGATTTGTGTTAAAAACCAATTGATTATCATGAAGTGTTTTAACAAACACAATAACGGGCCATGCACTATCTATGTAATGTATACAGGGTGTTTCAGAAGTCCGAAATAATACTTGGTAGTTTGCATGAGAATCAGTTATACAACCGAATGATATAAATATTTTGTTGAAATTCGATCATGTCTTTTGAACTTTTTTTTCTTCGTCGATATCTATTACTTGTAATATCTCGAGTTCTATGTAAAACTCTCATGTTCTGTTTTGTGAATATTGGTAGCCACCCTTCTCACATGTAATTTATACTGCTTGATAGGATCATGGATGTACCCAATGGCCAGAACACAATACCTGTGACAAATATTCAAAGGTCTATAACTCAAAAACTATGATAGTTAGGTATGAACTGTCATAACTAAGCATCCACATATGAGCTACCGTTAATGTACCTAAAATATTATTTCGGACTTCTGATACACCCTGTATATTTTGATGTACATAAGTGAGATAGAATTAAGTGAAGGGCACAGGCAAATAACAGGGAATGGAGATCAATGCATACAATAACTTTTGCTTAGAACTAATATCTTGGACATTCCCAGTTCGTTTCGTTTTGGCCATAAACAAAACAGCATTTTTGGCGCCATCTGTTAACCTTTTTAAAAGTCTAATGATTAGAATATTGTTTTCTCATATTTACGCGAATACTATACATTGAAATAAAACTATTTTACGGATTCTATCGCGTTTATTTACTGTTTTGATTTTCCCGACGTTTCGGCTGCTTTACAGCAACCATGGTCACGGGGGACTGAGGTGTTAGACGTCCTGATGTCATAGTTAATAACTGGGTACCCTCATATTTAGTTGTTGTTTGCGGTCCGATCCACGCAGAAAGTGCTCACAGTGTCTTGAGGTCTTGCAATGGTACGCTTGGTTTTGGATTTAATCATATTAATTACTGGATCCCAAGTTGGTGGAGAGACGCACTACTTAGATTTACAGTTTTGGTTTTATTAGTTAAGTATGTCCTACTTTTAAGTTTTTTGAATGTATATATTTTATTAAGTTTCAGTATATGTGAGCATATTGATTGATTGATTGATAATAGATTGGTACACAACTGTCTGCCATCATGTCATTATGACAAAATCCTCTCCATCCAAAGGTTGTCTGGAAGAGATCGCAGCTCGCGATAAGATCGCCCAATGTACACTACTATTTGTTCCTTGTTTTGTCAATATATTTTGTGTAATATCCATGTAACTATTGGTGTACAATAAAGAGTTTTCTATTCTATTATATTCTAATATAGATAAAGATTGAATTGATGTCTCGCTCGCGCTGTCAACGTAATTTCGTTGATTATTGAACTTTGTCTGACCATCCGTCTTTATCACGTTCATCACCCATTTTGATTAATCTGTATATATAATTCTACTGTACGTGTGTATGTCACTGAACTCCTCCTAAACGGCTGGACCGATTTGAATGTTTTTTTTTGTATGCATTTGGGTGGCGCCCAGTAGGCTAATTCTCGTATTTACAAATAGTCCAAGCGTCGCCGCAGTTCCGACCCCGCTCTATCGTAGATCTATCCAAAATTGGTATTCTCGTAATATCAAAACATGTCTTTTGCACTAAATATCGTGATTTTCGTCGATAAATTACTCTTAAAATCATCATAATAAATATAAAATATGAATTGAAATTCAAAAAGCACTATTTGTCATGATTAAGCAGAAAGATGCTAAATGGATGCTAAATTGATTCTCGTATCATGTTTATATTAGATTTAAGCGTACGCGGTGGTAGCCTAGTTGATAAAACGCCCGCCTTGAAGTTCAAACCCGCACTTATTTTATTTTCATTATTTTTATTCTGTACTTTTTTATAATTTTCCTTAAAAAACATTCTATTTATTTTTTGTCACCTCTACAACAATAGATGGCCTTTAAGAGTTTGTTTGCATATGATAATAATAGACGAATGGCGGTATAGTTCGTAACATATTTTAATTTAAGTTTTAAAATTTTCCTAACGTATTTTAGGACTCGGAGCTCTTTTTAGGCTCCGAGTCTTCGAAATCGTAAAAACAGCTTAAGTTGGAGCACATTCATTATATTTTTCACGAGAACAATACATGTAATCATCGCAAATAACATACGAGTGTTCAACGGCATTTTGATTGCGAAATTTGATAGATTCCCGCTAGAAAGTAATTTTTTTTAGCTATGAGAATACCATCATGTCAACGTGGTGGAACGATTATTTATTTATTTATTCAGGACAACAAACAGGTATACAATTAAATACAAGTTATTGTAGGATATATCTTACTATTACTTACAGTATACCCTACACCATTGCCCACATAAACAATTATGACGACATATTTTGCTGCTATCCTAGTACTAAATTTCGTATGTAATATGATGAAGTGTAGGTATGTATCAGTGTGTTGTATGATGTGTGTGTGACAATCCCGCCCAGTCCTACATAATAATTGGTTATGTGGCGTCCGGCTGCCATCAAGAATGGATCAGCGACTGTGGAGAGATGTAAGGATGTTGTGTTTTGTTTGTGAGGTGAGTGTGAGAGTGTGCGTATGTGCGAGTAGCGTGAGTAGATTACAACGATATAAGTTATATGTTTAAAGTTACAGTTCAGGTTAAGTTGTACATTGCCTAAGATAAGTTTACAGTTTGCCTATTGGCATTTTTTTTTTTTTTTTTTTAGATTTTTTTTTATTTAGATTTATTTTTTATTTAGATTTTATTTAGATTAGAATACGATCAACGTTTATGCGAACAAATTCAACGACACTTCGACGAAAGTACTAAAAAATCGGTGCCGTTCAAGCTCGATAGACGGATGAGAATACCAAAAGGGCTTGAACGACTAATTCGCTACGATATCGCTACGTTTTTTATTACGAGAATCTGGGCACTGGATGGTTTAGATTCACAATTGGACCCGGTAGGTGGCGCTGCTTTCGTATGTCACTAATTCTAAGGCGGTACGAAGTTCACCCGGTCAGCTAGTAATGTGTATTTATTGAATTTGCCCTTGCTATTAATTACTTGACACTGGCTGAAATACCCGCTAATCGCAGGTGGAGCCATTCCTCATCTTATTCCATTTTTTATCGTATCATTCATTTCATAAAGAAGAAGAAATTTGTATATGGGAGAACTTACATTTATGCGTTTTTCGTTGTTAAATTATATTTAAGGGTCTGCCAATACCAAAACGAACTTTAATTATCCATAGACGAAGCATATTTTTCAACTTCAAATCAAAAATAAAAATATTGCCCGTCATGTCAAAGTGTAGCGTGTGTTGCCTTTTTTTTTTTTTTTTTTTAGTAGCCCGTAGTGATCCCACTGCTGGGCAAGGGCCTCTCCCAAACATTTGGGAGGAATTGCCATAATCGCCACGCTTGGCAGGCGGGTTGGCGATCGCAGTAAGATGTCAAACGGTTGCCTTACTAACGTATTATTATCTTATCTTTATTATTGAAAGCAGCTCTAAGGCAACACACTGGAGCTATATGTACCTGTGTATTTGTAATAAGTTTTGGCGATTTAAAAAATTATGAGCCCACTGAGTTTCTTGCCGGATCTTCTCAGTTGAGGTCTCGTTTCGATCCGGTGGTAGTATAGTAGAATATAAGAAAAAAAAATGTGAACTTGACAATTTGTAAGTGCCCCCATAGGCCTATACCGAATAAATGATTTGACTTTGACAACGAAATGTTATTGGAGACGCGAAGGATTTTTTAATTACCTCTTGAATCTTAATGCATATTGATAGAGTTCGTTTTGGTATGGCAAAAACTGCTACTTTTGACCCCCAGAGTGCAGGGAGGAAAAAGTATTTTATTTTAGGTTTAAGAACATTTTAACGTAGGTACAACAAGACCTTGTTTAGTGTGAAAGGTCAAGTAAGCAATACTAGAGCTGATACTAGATGTTCAAACAACTACAATTAACCTATATAATTATCAATGTAATAAATAACAAATAGAAGGTAATAATTACTTATATGAATTGGTAGGTAGACAGCCTGAACAAATTCACCAATAGTAAGTTTGTAAGAACAGAACTGTTTGTAACTTCTCTCTTCTTTTTTTACGAATTATGTGTAATGATGATATTTAATGGAATAATAATAATACATAATCACGCCTGTATTCCCCGAAGGGGTAGGCAGGGGTGCACCGTAGTGCGCCCACACTTTGCCGATGTATTTTTGGTCCCAATGTAATAGGGGGCGAGCCTATTGCCATTATACCGGGCACATTCTCCCTCAATACGAGGGAGATTTTTGGGCTATAGCTCACCACGCTGGCCCAGTGCGGGTTGGTGAACTTCCCACGCCTTTCTATAGACGTGCAGGTTTCCTCACGATGTTTTCCTTCACCGTTTCATAGCATGTGGTAATCTCGGATGAAAATGGAATAAGATTAGGAATGGCTCCACCTGCGGCTAGCGGGTATTTCAGCCAGTGTCAAGTAATAATAGCAAGAGCAAATTCAATAAATACACATTATAAATAAAAATTGATGATGACAGTGATAAAGATGGCGGATGACTCCTGTTTGTAACTGTAAATATTTGATACATTTTGTACTGAGTTATCGGTCAAAAGATGAAAGTAAAAATGCATAGGTGGTGGTAAGGGGGGCTGAATTTAAATTATTTATTTATGAAAGTGTATAAATAAAGATTTGGGCCTAAGACACACTGGGTCGATAACCCTCACTCGTCAATATTTTTGCCAATATCAAAATCAACTGTATTGGCTCCTAGATGAAATTCATTCTACAACGAAATGACATTGATATCACGAGATATTATAACGGAGATTTGTAACGCGGGCAACACTAGAGCGCCCTATGCGTAAGAGACGCGCTCCTCTTTGGAGTGCTGACTTTATATAATTATTACTCTATGTGTACTAAAAACTGTGATTGTCGATGGTTAGCGAATGATGATTGCTTGTGATTTTAAAGGATTGTTACTTTTGTTTATTGTAAAATTGATAAAAACAAGTGGATTAAAAGTACAGTGATTATACATGCCTTTATTTACTTTTGTTGGACGATATAGCACATACGCAAGAACTTGTGGCTACAGATTGCATTTCGAGCCCACGCTGCGGTAGACTCTTCTGGTTTATCTGACTTCACCATTTTTATTTTCTAATAAAGTTGCCGTATACTACAGGTACATGAGATAACAACAATGGCGGAAAAATCGGCGTAGAGCTATACGAAGAGTGGAGTCGTTATCTAGATACTCTATGGGCTTTTACGACTGACATTCAATCATCACAAAGAGTTATTTTTGGTATTGACAAGAACGGTCGAGTGTTGACGCCCCAGTGAACACTACCACGCTGCACAATTCGCTCGGGCTACATTTCGTTGAAGAATGAACTTTTCCTCTGAGTCAATAAAGTTAATTTTGGAATTGACAAACATTTTCCAGCGCGTCTTTGACGCCCCTGACTGCACTTAATCTGCATACCCAGTTTTGCCTGTATTAGATTATTAGGAAGCTACTAAAAATACCAACCCACGATAAACATAATCGTTTCATGATAAAAAATATAGTATTTAATAATAAAACCTAAGGCAATATTCACACGATAAATCCGGCTGTCCGATAATTGGACGTAGTTAAACAAAAAGGTTCCAATCCACATCAAGTCAGTTTTGAGATGTGGCAGCTTGGAGTTTGATTATGTATTACCTACATGTGGGACATGTAGGATGGTAATCTTGATGGTAAAAATGCCATTTGCTTTATTTTTAGATGGGATATTTTTTGTTGATTGAAAAGGCCTTCTTTAGGAACAAGACAGCTATATGTGACGTCATTTGTTCGACAAATCTGACATTTGGATGATAAAACATGTTTACGCGGTCATGTTTAGTCTTTAGAACTTACGTAAGACGACTGATGTCAATGAACATTATGCATGTATTATGTCAGTACATAATACATGCATAATGTTCTGCACGTCCGTTCCTGTTGAACCCCGCAATTGCCATGCAGCCGGCTTTACCGTGAGTATACAGCCATAAAACCATTTACTTATCTACCTCTGTATCTATAAAATATTATTGATGCCAGATACCACTCAAATAATTAAATGTATTCAAGTATTTTAGCAAACCGTGACACTAATTTAGTTCATTATATTAATTTATTGCACATTTTTTGTTTTTAAACATATTTAAATAATTGACTTGTTGTATTTGTTTAAATGCCAGTTAAGTGCGAGTCGGGATCGCAACGTGAGTGTTCCGCTGTTAATTTTTTCAGCAACATAGACTACTGACTTTTTAGTCAATTTAATGTTAATTTGCGTTAAGTACCTACATGAAATAAATATACATCATTACGCCTGTAATCCCCGAAGGGGTAGGCAGAGGTGCACAGTAGTGCACCCACACTTCGCCGATGTATTTTGGTCCCAATGTAATAGGGGGCGGGGCTATTGCCATTATACCGGGCACATTCCCCCTCAATACGAGGGACATTTGGGCCATAGTCCACCACGCTGGCCCAGTGCGGGTTGGTGAACTACACACGCCTTTCTAAAGACGTGCAGGTTTCCTCACGATGTTTTCCTTCACCGTTCAGCAAGTGGTAATCATTGTTGAAAATGACATTCGCACATGAAAATTATCTCAAAGGTGCGGGCCTGGGATTTGAACTTGCAGCCCTTACGTTCAAGGCGGGCGTTCTTGCCCGCGAGGCTACCACTGCTACAAATAAATTCGTTTAAATTATTTATTACATACGTACATAATACATGTGTAATGATTGTTATTGACATAGACAAAGAATCCATTTTGGCGAGTAAGTTAATATAATTTACACTGTATAAAATAATTTTATCATTACATAACTACAAAAACGTAAAATAATGTGGATGGTAATATGTTTTAAAATAAAAATCCTTCTTCGGTATAAATACTGTATTATCATTCGTAGAAACAATAAAATAAATTAATCTTTGTAACTTTTAAAATTAAATACGTCCTCTCTCGTTCGTCGTCAATCTTGCACATAGAGTAAAACGGAGATGCCCTATCTACTCTGCCTTGCAACATTTTTTTCTGACGTTTATCTTACATCCGCCATTGCAGTTGCCCCATGTTGTTGCCGGATCAAGTACCTAAGGTGTCAAACAAGGTAACTAAGGTAACTTCAATGGCGGATGTCATAAAAGTCAAAAAATTGCCGCAGGCCATACGCAGGGCGGAGTCGATAGAGGTTCTCTAGTTACTCTATAATCTTGCACCGCTTGTCACACTCACCGTTCACATCTTCACTCTTTTCGTCTCATTCAAACTTCGCGTTCAGATATTCCAACCAAACACTATTATAATCTTATTTGGAGTAGTCCATGGTTACTCTACAGTCTACACTAATTATGGAGTTTCTTGGTCATTTTCCTCCATACGAAATGCATTCCGAATGGGCGTTTTTTTTTGTTTGTTTAACGTTCCATAAGTACATGTATTGCGTAACTTGAATAAAAAATCTGATTCCGATTCTGTTGCATTGAAATAATTACGGCCCGTTTACAAAAGGGGTCATCTCTCCAAAATGTCTTGAAGAAATTGCTTATATCCTGTCTAGAAATAAATAAATAATTCATCCCGCCTGTATTCCCCGAAGGGGTAGGCAGAGGTGCACTGCAGTGCGCCCCACACTTCGCCGATGTATTTTGGTCCCAATAATGTAATAGGAGGCGGGCTTATTGTCATTTTATCAGGCACATTCCCTCAATACGAGCGAGATTTTTGGGCCATAGTCCACCACGCTAGCCCAGTGCGGGTTGGTGAACTTCACACGCATTTCTATAGACGTACCGGTTTCCTCACGATGTTTTCCTTTACCGGTTCTTAGCAAGTGATAATATCGGATGAAAATGAGATTCGCACATGGAGTCCAGAGGTGCGAGCCGGGGTTTGAACCTGCGCACTTTGATTGCAAAGCGTGCGTTTAAACACTCGGCTACCACTGTGTTTTTTTTTTGTCTAGAAAACTGGAAGAAATCAAGAAAATCTTATTGACCTTATCTATGTTAATTTAAATATTATGTGTCAGTGCACTGAATAATGTATTCGGAATCAGCTAATTATTTTACGGCTGCTGTCATACCTCTGATAAGGTTACATGTCACATAAAATATAAAAATTA
The DNA here is from genome assembly GCA_914767695.1 of Ptilodon capucinus. NCBI lineage: Eukaryota > Metazoa > Arthropoda > Insecta > Lepidoptera > Notodontidae > Ptilodon > Ptilodon capucinus. Next base: position 12,315,293 of record OU611814.1, on the reverse strand, counting down.
ATATAAGGAACACATAAAAATATCATTAACATAATAAACGCTGTTCTTTAGCAGTTAAAGTTACTTTATTTCGTGCATACTGTACTTCATTTTACTCGTGCAGCCTGTGGGCGAGGCATACTCGAAGATCGTATAACGCCCTTCGAGTCCAATTTAATAACGCGTTCCGGTTTTTGATGGGGCTGTCCCGCTTCTGCAGCGCTTCAGGGATGTTCGCTGAGGCTCGCGTTGATTGTTTCTTTGCGATGATGCGTAAGAAATGTGCGTCCTTGGTGCAGCGGGTGCGGGACAGCCCAAACATCATCTTGAGTTGTATAGCGAGCAGGCTTGACTGCGTTTATGTAAATCGCTGTTGTAGGCTTTCAACATCTGTGTTGATTTTGTAGTCCGTATAAGATTACAAAATCAACATTACATGTAAAATATTAATACTAACATAGTTAAGCAAAATGTTACTAACCCTGTTGAGTCATAGTTACTTAAATAAATACTTATTATATATATAAACATGTTGGACGGTATCCTGCTAAACAATAAGTGAAGCAGTAAGCATCCATAGCTAGTCGGCTCGCTAAATTATTTTTAACCGACTTCCAAAAGGAAAGGGTTCTCAATTTGATTGGTATGTTTTTTTTTTATGTATGTACACCGATTACGCTGAGATTTATGATCCGATTTTCGTGATTCTTCTTTAGTTTGATGCGAAATAGATGCCATTTGGTCCCATACAAATTGATAAATTATCTAGATTTCTTTAATAAATATTAATTTACGTACTAGATATAATCAGGTCTATCTGACGCCCTGTACACACTGGAGCGAGCGTTTTAATTTTACTTTTTAACGTCTACGGCGCAGCCAAAAAGAAGGGTTACGATGTTAACAGTCTATGTATGTGTATTTGTACTTACGTGTTCCTCCGTAGCGCCTAAACTATTCGATTTTGATGAATAAGGTGTTAATCGATTTATTATTATGGCGGGGTAACATAGGCTACATTTTAACCAACTACAAAAATAGGAGGAGTCAATTTTACCTTGTAGACTCCGATTTTAAGCGATGTCATTCCTTTTTAGGGTTCCGTACCCAAAGGGTAAAACGGGAACCCTATTACTGAGACTTCGCTGTCCATCCGTCCGTCCGTCCGTCTGTCACCAGTCTGTATCTCATGAACCGTGATAGCTAGAGAGTTGAAATATTCACAGATGATGTATTTCTGTTGCCGCTATAACAACAAATACTAAAATACAGAATAAAATAAATATTTAAGGGGGCTCCCATACAACGAACGTGATTTTTTTGCCGTTTGTATAGATAATGGTACGGAACCGTTTGTGCGCGAGTCCGACTCGCACTTGGCCAGTTTTTTGAAAATTGTGCTCTGTGTCAATACAGTTTAAGATCGAATTTCCGTTATAGAAACCACGGGACACAGGCCGTTGAAAAATGTGCTTCTTCTAAAATTTAATTCGGCTCGTTTTGATAAATAATGTTTTAAAGAGTTTTGGTAAAGAAGTATCGCACGCTTTTAACGCGCCTGCTATCACATAACTGTCTCAAAAAGATCACATCTTTTGAGATAATATCGCCAACTATTTTAAAGTTTATTTAATAATCGTGTGATTTTTTATACTAGGTATAATCTAAACTTTATCTAAGTTACCCGATGCTTATCTGGCCATACTAAATAGTAAAGTTATCGACGTAGCTCAACGGATTAGCAAACTGAAGTGGCAGTCTGCCGCAGGACTGACAACCGTTGGGGTAGACTCGTCCTAGAGTGGAGACCGCGAATCGGCAAACGTAGTGTAGGACGTCCTGTGACCAGGTGGAGCGACGATATACGCAAAGCGGTGGGCAGTGACTGGAAAAGAAGAGCCGAAGATCGGGCTCAGTGGCGCATCTTGGGAGAGGCCTGCGTCCAGCAGTGGACTGACACCGGCTGATGATGATGATGAAATAGTAAAGTAGGACCAAAAGTAATATGTTACATACTTAACACAACATTAGTTCAGATTAATATCGATTTCCCTATTTTTACAAGCTTTATAATTAACTTGCAATGTATGTCCGGGTGGTATCTTGCAACTGAATTTTAAATCAGTTATCTTTAACCGATTGAGCTGAAATTTGGTATACACGCTTACTTTGGATGACAATAGATGCTTAGCTATGTGACGTCATTCTAATTCCAATATGGCGGATCATCCAAGATGGCGGAATAGTTATTTTTTCTGCACTACCACAGTATAAGTATCAAATGAAAGGGATTGCTGAGGAGAACACGAAAACTAAGAGCTCAGGACAAGATCTGTCGAAAAGTTTACAGATAATATTGAAACAACAATACTTCAAGAAGTTATAATATCGACACTTGAAAGGCAATCCTTAGTAAGCGAAAGTCGTAAAATTAGTTATAAATACCACTAGCTGTGCCCGCGACTTCGCCCGCGTGGACTTTAGGGAGATTACCCGGAAATATGGGTATTATGTTTTTCCCGCGGTAACCTAATGCTTTTTCTAAAATTAAAGTAGCCTAAGTTACGCCTTGGAACGTCAGCTATCTGTCAGTGATAGTCCCATTGAAATCAGTTCAGCCGTTTAGAAGTTTACCCCAAACAAACAGAGAGACAGACAGACAGACAAAAAAATTTAAAATTGCGTTTTCGTTATAGGTATCGTATATACATTCATACGCATTTGGTAAAAAAGTGTTATTTTGATATTACAAACAGACACTCCAATTTTATTTATTTGTATGTATGTATGTATGTATAGAAGATTCGAACGGCCAGATTTTTCTGCATCGTTTGGTCTATTAACTCATTTTACGATTTTTTGTCGTTTAGTAAGGATTGCCTTTCAAGCGTCGATATGCAGATTGAGAAGTCTGAAATAATATTTCAGGGAGATATATGGTAGCTAGTTTGTATACATGCTTAGTGGAGGTAGATTACACCTAACTTGATAGTTACCTTAGGGCTGTCCATGTTTAAACTACGACTATGAGAGGTAATTATACTAATAATCTGTACTAATATTATAAAGAGGAAAGATTTTTATTTTTGTACATCATGTTTTGTATGGTTGCCCTATTTATATAGACTTACTACGTATCTACAAATCGACACTCCTTATTAAGAACAATCGAATTGCAATGAGAATACAATGTGCCTTGACATAAAAGGATTTGTTAATCTCAAGGGCTTTCGGAAACTGACCGCAGGGACCGCGACATGTATCACGTGACTCATTCTAAGTAAGATAATAAGACGATGCGATAATCTCTTGCTTGAAGATAATAAGGCATAATAAATAGAGTCTTAAGCAGTCTCATACCAAAACGAACTCTACGGGATGTTTTAGAAGTCCGAAGTAATATTTTAATACATATATGGTAGCTCATATGTAGATGCTTAGTGAAGACAGATTATACCTAACTATCATCGTTTCTGAGTTATGGACCTTTTAAAATCAAAATCTTTTGGAACGTAGTTCCTTGTCGAGCGTTGCGAAAGGGGGCTAGACGGAAAAAATTCTGACGAAAATTTGTAACGAAAATTTTGTAACGACACTTTTACATATGTGTGTGTGATATTTATGTATACAATAAAATTCGATTTCGATTGCGATTTCGATTTCGATTTCGATTTCGATTTCGATTTCGATTTAGATTTCGATTTCGATTTCGATTGCGATTGCGATTGCGATTGCGATTGCGATTGCGATTGCGATTGCGATTGCGATTGCGATTGCGATTGCGATTGCGATTTCGATTTCGATTTTGATGTGTGTGTGTGTATGTATATGTACAATTTTTTGCTTTTTTTATTTCAAAAGGATCTTCGTTCCATACGAGTGTCCCTTGACACCTCTCAAGTTTTTTTTTATTCGTCTCGGCCTAAAAGCAGTTACAAATAGTCTAGATTCTACCACTGCCACGGAATGCTGCTTCCACTGAGAAGAGCCGGTATGATACGCAATGGTTACTCTTTTAAAATGATAAATAGTAAGGATTGTGAGTAATACATTCTCAGGAGCAGCAACGCCATGAGAGCAGACAGCACCTTTGCCTCAATACTAGAGAAGAATTATTATTTGTCACAGGTATACTGTTCTGCCCTTTGGGTACACCCATAACCCTATCCGGCAGTGTAAACTACACTTATCGAAACATCCTGTATATAAAGTCAAAGTCAAAGTCAAAGTCAAAGTCAAAGTCAAAGTCAAAGTCAAAGTCAAAGTCAAAGTCAAAGTCAAAGTCAAAGTCAAAGTCAAAGTCAAAGTCAAAGTCAAAGTCAAAGTCAAAGTCAAAGTCAAAGTCAAAGTCAAAGTCAAAGTCAAAGTCAAAGTCAAAGTCAAATCATTTATTCTGTATAGGCCTATTGGGGCACTTACATTAATTAATTAATGTAAGTGCCTTAATTGTCAAGTTTACATTTTTTTTCTTATATTCTACTATGCTACCACCGGATCGGAACGCGACCTCAATTGAGAAGATCCGGCAAGATACTCAGTGGGCTGATCATTTTTTAAATCGCCAAAACTTATTACAAATACATAGGTACATATAGCTCCAGTGTGTTGCTTTCATCATCATCAGCCGGTGTCAGTCCAGTGCTGGACGTAGGCCTCTCCCAAGATGCGCCACTGAGCCTGTTGCCTTAGAGCTGTTTTTAATAATAAAGATAAGATAATAATACGTTAGTAAGGCAACACATATATATACATATATATATATATATATACATATCGGGTCTACGGTGATATCATTGCCGTCATCAGACATCATGTGGGCCGATAGTTAGGGTGATCGAGCAAAGAGGAACAGCAGAATACACAGTAATCAGGTTTATTGAATTGGCGCACTTATAACACTAATACACTTTTACACAAACGAAATGAATAACAGGTCCTAGTGTGGAGGTCTAATCTCGACGACGGCCAAATGGTAAGTAACCCCTGGCCCGACGCTATTCACCCCACGAAGCTCTTTTGTAGCACGAAGTTCGCCGAGTATCGACGTCATCGCGGTAGTCCTGCCGTCTCTCGTAACTCGTGCTGCGCTTCGTTTGGCGTCTTAATTATCGACTGTCTCCGACATACATATAGATTGAACTTCTGTGGTAAAAGATTATATCGGAGTGATGGCACTTCGAACCCGCACTGCGGTAATTTTTTCTGGTTTCTCTGACTCCGCCATCCTTGTTTCCCTATATAGTTGCCGTATACTACAGGTACATGAGATAACAAAAATGGCAGAAAAATTGCCGCAGAGCTATACGAAGAGTGGAATCGTTATGGATACTCTAGATACTCTACGATCAAAATGTACTGGCGTTATCAAAGTCTTTAATTTCGTTGAAAAATTAACATTGTTTATTGGCAAAAAACGGCAATGTCTTTGACGCCCCAGTATGCCGGCTTTATTTCATACTATTGCGCAGTCTTAGCAGTATCCTATTCTGTAACAATATAGGTACAAATCTCTACACACCTACGATTCTTACCTTGCCGTATCTTCTTACGCTACATTTAAATAAGTAATTATGTTATAATATTGTCCGAAGGTAATTCTTCGTACATCACACTCTTGTATATGTTACGGCTAAAACCCGAAGTGCGGCTACACCTAGTTTTAACCGGTTAGAACTAGGTGTAGTCACTTACTCTTGGTTAAATCTAGTACGAGCCGACTTATTTCGGGTAAAACTAGGTATATCCTTCATCATGCCGGCTGCAACTAGGTCCAGCCATTCCCTGTTGGATAAAACTAGGTCTATCCAACATCATTCCGGCTAGAACTAGGTCCAGACAATCCCTGTTGGATAAAACTAGATGCAAACAAGTTCATACAAGTAACAGGCGCCTGGCTCACGCGAGTCGCGCGCCCCTGCCGCCCGCCACCCGTACACCCGCGTTTGCCCTTGCGCTTTGAGTTTAGTACGCGTTGTGCCGTTGTACAAAACAGACGTACGTTCTTGTTTTTGCGCACTTATACAATCGAATTCAAAATGGCTGTGAATGAAGACCTACAGACTATGAAGTCAAGTTTTTTGGAACAGTTTCAGTGTTTATTAGCCATAAAATAAAACGATAAAACTAAGGCACGCGCTGCTGCTGCAGACGCTGTGAGTCACACTCGCTAGTAGACCTGCAGTAAATCAGCAGCACCTGGCGCTCACAACCTGCAGGGGCGCGTGCCTCGCTACGCCCTCCACCCCGCGCCGCTGCTGCAGATGCTGTGAGTCATGAGTGTGACGCGGGGCGGAAGGTGTGGCGGGGCACGCATCTAAGTTTTATAGTATAAGTGGATATTTTGGCAGCTTTAACGTCTTCTATAAACTTGGAATACTGCACATCATTCATATAGCTTTGATTTTCACCATATTTTGTGGCTAATAAACACTGAAACTGTTCCAAAAAACTTGACTTCATAGTCTGTAGGTCTTCATTCACAGCCATTTTGAATTCGATTGTATAATTGCGCAAAAACAAAAAGTACGTCTGTTTTGTACAATGGCACAACGCGTACTAAACTCAAAGCGCAAGGGCAAACGCGGGTGTACGGGTGGCGGGCGGCAGGGGCGCGCGACTCGCGTGAGCCAGGCGCCTGTTACTTGTATGAACTTGTTTGCATCTAGTTTTATCCAACAGGGATTGTCTGGACCTAGTTCTAGCCGGAATGATATCGGATAGACCTAGTTTTATCCAACAGGGAATGGCTGGACCTAGTTGTAGCCGGCATGATGAAGGATAGACCTAGTTTTACCCGAAATAAGTCGGCTCGTACTAGATTTAACCAAGAGTAAGTGACTACACCTAGTTCTAACCGGTTAAAACTAGGTGTAGCCGCACTTCGGGTTTTAGCCGTAACATATATACCAAAAGAGTAGGCACAGGTGCACTACGGTGCACCCAGACTTCGCTGATGTATGTTGGTCCCAATGTAATTGGAAGACGAGCCTATTGCTGTTATACCGGGCACATTACCCCTAATTACGAAGAAGATTTGTGCCAAAGTTATAACGCTGGTCCAGTGCGGATTGGTGAACTTTACACGCTTTATTATAGACGTGCATCTTTCCTCAGTGTTTGTCTTCACCGTTCAGAAAGTGGTAACTAGTTTGAAAATGATATTCCCATGTTCATGCGCTCCAGAGATTTAAACTAAGACCCCTTAGATTTAGCAACTAGGCTACTAGAGTTTTAGCTACTAGAGTTTCTGACATCTTTAGAACAATAAAAACCGGCCAAGTGGACTCGCGCACGCAGAGTTCCATACCATTATCTATAAAAACGGCAAAAAATCACGTTTGTTGTATGGGATCCCCCTTAAATATTTATTTTATTCTGCTTTTTAGTATTTTTTTTGTTATACCGGCAACAGAAATACATCTTCTGTGAAAATTTCAACTCTAACTATCACGGTTCATGAGATACAGCCTGGTGACAGACGGCCTGACGGACGGACGGACAGCGAAGTCTTACTCTTATTAGTAGGGTTCCCGTTTTACTTTTTGGGTACGGAACCCTAAAAACGATGTAACAAGTCTAACAACCATGTAGTTACAATCATTCCTCATTCATTTATTCCCACTAAATTTCCTCGTTTCATAGAAGAAGAAGCGGAATGGTCTATAACCAGCGTCACTATATATTGATTAACTATTTTTCGAGTACACACCAAGGATTAATGCACTAACGAGTGGGTATTATCTTTTGATAAAGAGTTGATTGATCCCACCTACGTTTTGTTTGTCAAATACCTTGTACAAAATAAACATCTTATGACTTGATATTGGATACTTAAGCTTGCACGATTAAAATGAAAAGTGCCTGAATTACACCGTAAAATATATTTCAATTATCCTTAACGTTTCACTCTCTTCTCCTCACACACGTGAATTTACACACAAACACACACATTAACACTGAATACACAGCATTCACTCACGTACCGATTAGTAATTGCACTAGCCCTCACATAACATTTAGTTACATTTAAAAATTTCATGTTCCTCCGGCAAAAACGTATGTTTTATTACTCTAAGGAAACCTGTAATTGGCTAATGTTCAGTTTAATTTCTCCCTTGTATCTTTGTGAGTGTAACTGCTGTTGTTTTCTAATAAATAAATCCCACCAAAAACATTTTCATGTAAAAATGTTGCCAATACGAGTCTAGTTTGCTTATCCTGTGAAAAAGTTATCAGATATCGTATAAAGCCAAGCTCCAAAGACTACACGCTCTAAACCTACAAGCCTTAACTTCACACACATTCTAGTTAAAAAGTGTGGCTTTGGAGCCAATTTTAGCTTTCTAAGACTTCAGGAAGTACCTACCCTAAGAATTTTGATGATCAGTGAATCAGTCAGTCGGTGACAAAATTATGGGTTTTGGAAATCTATAAAATCTAAAGTATAATAGCTACGATATTCAAACTTTGCATGTTTAATTACTGTACTCATGGTATTATATCTTGAAAATTTTAACTATCTGACATTATCCAAACCAAAGTTACGAGGGTTCAAAAATACGACGAAACGTTTCGAGAAAAGATAGGTAGTTGCTTGCGCTTCGCTTGGCTCGTCTTGGGTCCGTGCCCCCAGAAAAATAAAAAAAAGTTATATTCTGTCTAATCTATGGATTTGCTTTACTAATTATGCAATTGCCTGTCTTCTATATGCCTGTTTGTATTGCGACATTCATGTGAGATTTACCTTTTTAGATTGAGATTTAGACACCTTTTACCAAGGACACGGCTGACAGCAATCGTTCAAATATTATTTTAATGACAACTGACATTTTGGCACAGAACAGCGGGCTTAGCATGCCCCCGTAGACAAAAATATAATCCCTTCAGATCCATTCATGTCACATCGAGCTTTATCTACCGGCCCTAGCATGAGCACATTGGACACGACAGGGATTATATTGTCTTTAAACATATTCTAGTGTCGTGCTAAGCGTGCAGATTGCCTTTAGATACCATAATGGCGGACCCCGTGCTCGCCCCGTACCGCTGCCCAGAGTCATACTGCTTATAACTACCTAATAGTTTAAATTATTCTGAGATTGTAAAAATAATAATATAATAATTTCAAATGAAAACATTTAAATTCTCTACTTAAATAATATTTGAATCATTAATAAATGATACATTTTATTATACGTTATAAAACAGTAATATTTTATGACATCTATACATACATACAAATAAATAAAATTGGAGTGTCTGTTTGTAATATCAAAATAACACTTTTTTTACCAAATGCGTATGAAAGTATATACGATACCTATAACGAAAACGCAATTTTTTTTTTTGTCTGTCTGTCTGTCTGTCTGTTTGTGGTAAACTTCTAAACGGCTGTACCGATTTCAATGGGACTTTCACTGACAGATAGCTGACGTTCCAAGGCGTAACTTAGGCTACTTTAATTTTAGAAAAAGCATTAGGGGCATTTATAGGTTCCGCGGGAAAAACATAATACCCATATTTCCGGGTAATCTCCCTAAAGTCCACGCGGGCGAAGTCGCGGGCACAGCTAGTGTATAATAAAAATTATGCAAGGTTGGTATAATAATAAAATAACATAATTCAGTTATGCCAAATACCTATCTAGTGATATTTAAAATGATTGCGTAATAATATTGATTAGGACGTCGCATCTACTAGACCATTTTGTATGTAGGTAAAATAAATAATAATAGAATACATAATTGTATGAACAAGTTAGTTGGAATAAAAGCAGTAGGCAGTTGTCTAGTTAGTAAAATGCCCCCCTTCTGCTTAAAAAGTTACAGTTCAAAACCCAAGCCTAGAGATTTTCATCTGTGAATATCATTTTCAATAATGACCACTTGCTGAACGGTGAAGTAAAACGTCGTGATGAAACCTGCACGTCCATAGAAAGGCGTGTGAAGTTCACCCGCACTGGGCCAGCGTTTTCGACTATGGCTCAAATCTCCCTCGTATTGTGGGGGTAATGTGCCCGGTATAAAGACAAAAGGTTCGCTCTCTATTACATTGGGACCAAAAATACATTGGCAACGTTTGAGTGCTCTGCAGTGCGCCTCTGCCTACCCCTTCGGCGAATATGTGTTATGTATTCATTTACAGCTTTCGGAATGCTGATACTTTACGGATACTCTATGGTCACATTTTCATCATGACGATTTAAAAATGATCAGCCCACTGAGTTTCTTGCCGGATCTTCTCAGTTGTGGTCGCGTTTCTATACGTAGTAGCATATAAGTAAAACTTGAGAGGTGTCAAGGGATACCCGGATGGAACGATGTTCCTTTTGAAATAAAAAAAGCAAAAAAAAATGTACATATACATACACACACGCATCGAAATCGAAATCGGAATCGAATTTTATTGTATACAATAAAAATCACACACACACATATGTAAAAGTGTCGTTACAGTCTTATTTTTTTCCGTCTAGCCCCCTTTCGCAAGGCGCGATAAGGACTACGTTCCAAAAAAAAATTTAACTAGACAATTTGTAAGCCCCCATATGCCTATACTCGTATAAAATAAATGATTTGACTTTGACATTGATTAGCGTGAAATTTAGGGAAAAAATGGGCTTATATTTTTCCGTCGGAGCCCTGATTATTTTTCTAAAATAAAAGTCGTCTAAGTTACTCCTTGTATCATCAGCTATCTGTCAATGAAAGTCCCACCAAAATCGGTCAACCTATTTGGGAGTTTACCCGGCATTACCAGAAAGACAATATTAGATATTGTTTTCTTATATTTACGCGAATACTACACATTGAAATAAAACTATTTATGGATTCTATCGCGTTTATTACTTTTTATGTCCCCGACGTTTCGACTGCTTTACAGAAACCATGGTCTCAACACCTCCAACACCTCAGTCCCCCGTGACCATGTTTGCTGTAAAGCAGCCGAAACGTCGGGAACATAAAAAAGTAATAAACGCGATAGAATCCGTAAAATAGTTTTATTTCAAAGACAATATTATTTCAAAAATGCGTATTCGTTTAATGTATTTTATACATTTTACTTTCATATAATGTGCATTTAGTAAAATGCTGTTATTTTATTATTAAACAGACACATTTTTTTGTATTAGGTATTTTATTAATCAGTGTTTTATTGTCGCAGAGTGTGCAGTGGTGCGTGCGGCATGCGCGGGCGCACCCCGCGCTGGTGGTGGGTGGGCGCGGGCGGCGGCGCGGTGCTCGCCTGCGCGGCGCTCGTTGCCGCGCTCGCCTGGACCGCCATCTTTGATTCCGTGCTTGCTACCGTAAGTACCTAATACCGTGTACGGACCATTGAGCTAGTATATACTAGGAGCGGCCCTAAGGAGCCCGGACTGCGGTAAATTTCCGCCATATTAGAATTTGATTGTTTATATTCTTTGACACTTACGTACTTAAAGTAAAAAGTTCTTCTTCTTTTTTTACGAAATGAGTGAAATGATGATATTTTGATGGAATAAGATGAGGAATGCCTGCACCTGCGATCAGCGGTATTTATGGCAATGTCGAGTAATTATAGCAAGGACAAATTCAATAAATACACATTATAAATAAAAATGGATGATGAAAATAAAAATGAAAATATTTTATTTCAATAACACAAATAACACAAATTGTTGGAGTCTCCTTTTAAGCATGTCAAATGCCTGTGCCAGGAGGCTCCGCTCTTCCATATCTTATGCTAGTTTGTTACATTTGGTTATTATTTATTTATAAATGATATAATATAAGGTGCTGAGAATATTTATTAATTGTGTGTGTGTGAGTGAGTGTTATTGCGCGCGCGCGTGTGTGTGTGTGTGTGTGTGTATGTGTGTGTGTGTGTAGATGTGTGTTAGTTACTGTGTAAAAATTTTTGAGAGAGGGTATTTGTGTATGAGTGTGATAATCTGATGTTGTGGAAGATGACAGTGATAAAGATGGCGGATGAATCTACGTACTTACTTGATCTTAATCCTAAGATGGCAGATCTCATATAAACCATTATTGAAATCCTTCATAAAAATCGCCGTAGAGCATTACGAAGAGTTAAGTTCTTATGCCAACTCTATCTACTCTGTGGTACGGACCATTTTTTTATCGTGGGCTCTTAAGCACACTGCGGCGTCAACCCTCGTGCGTCAAATTTCATGGCATAGCAAAACGAACTGTATTGACACACAGAAAAAGTTTATTCTACAACGAAGTGACACTGACAGCGCGAGCGAATTATGACGTGTGGGGGCTTGAATTTAAAGAGAGAAATGTAATCTTTATGCATATTGACACAGAGGTCATTTGGTAGTGGCAAATATTTTGGCTAAAACCCTAATTAGAACTTTAAGGATCCATCTACAGTAAGTACAGCCTCCCAGCACACTTTGGCGTCGAGTTGCTTTTCAGAAGTTTTGCTTGTACCAAAACGAGCTATGTGTCAATATACACAATTGAATTTGTGTGGTAAAAGCCAGTCTTCTCGTTGAAGAATTAACGTTTTTTATGTACTTTACTTTAGGAGCAGTGGTAGCCGAGTGGTCGAACGCACGCCTTGCATTCAAAGTGTGCAAGTTCAAACCCCAGCTTGCACCTCTGGGCTTATGTGCGAATCTCATTTTCATCCGAGATTATCACTTGCTATGAAACGGTGAAGGAAAACATCGTGAGGAAACCTGCACGTCTGAGGGAACTTGACTAGTTCTCGATAGATGTGTGAAGTCTGCCAACCCGCACTGGGCCAGCGTGGTGGACTATGGCCTGAATCCCCCTCGCATTGAGGGGAGGCCCGTGCCCAGCAGTGGGACGTTAAAAAGGGCTGTAGTTAGTTAGTATGAGTAGATAGAACAGCTCATTTTGGTATTGGTAAAAACTTTAACGCGGTCGTATTGTCGGAATGTATAATGTATTTCCAACGCCCCCATGAGGGGGTAAAATACGGTCTAATACAGCTTAAGCGGGTTTCAGACTACGCTATAATATACTAGCATATCGTATATAGCTCATAGCACAACAATATCGCGCACCATACATTGTTATGGACACGTTCACACTGTACTGTACTATATATTATTGGCTTTGTATGGTGAGCGATATTGTTGTGCTATATTATAGCGTAGTTTTGTATTCCTGCTTAGCGATAAGAGACCTAATTGTTATTGCTAATAATTTTCTTTAGAAACCAAATAAGATAAGATTTCTGAATACTGACAAAGGAATTTATCGGAACTTTCCGATACTTTATTTCCCGTCAAACTTGTTATACAAAACGGACAAAAGATACAATGTAATATTAAAATACTACTGCTGTATGGTAGTAAAACCCCTTATTTCACTTGCTCTAAAGACTTTGCATCAAGAACGCACTTGTAAGGCTTGTTTTAAAGTTAGTTTACATGGTTTTCTCAAGTTTATGAACTAATTTAACTTAAGCATTTGAAGTCTTTGTTTGAGGCAGCATCAAAGCTTGTGTTTTATGATTTCAATACGGTTTATTATGATTAGAAGCTGTTGATAGAGATCAAAAGATTTGATATGTGTCCCGCTGGTCGTGGGCAAGTCTTGTATTTTATTTGTGGACTAGCTGTTCCCGTCACTTTGCCCGCGTGGACTTTAGGGAGATTACCCGAAAAATGGGATTTATGTTCATCCCGCGAAACCCTGGTGGTTTTTCCAAAATAAAAAAATAGCCTAAGTAACTCCTTGGATATAAGCTATCTGCCAGTGCAAAGTTCCGTCAAAATCGGTTCAGTTGTTTGGAAGTTTACCCGAAAGAAACAGACAGACAGACAAAAAATTTGTAAATTGCATTTTCGTTATACGTATCGTATATACTTTCATATGCATTTGATGGTAAAAAGGTGTTATTTTGATATTACAAACAGACACTCCAATTTTTATTTATTTGTATAGATGAGGGAGAACCTGATTTTACCTCGCAAATGCTCACGAAGTACACCTCATTAGAGGTAAGACTTTGATCGAACACGTACCTATTCACTTTATTCGCGTACTTAGCTGACTCACTCTAACGACTCACTCACCGCGACACCAACTTTTACATGAGACGTAAGAACGAAGTGAACGAGTGAGGCGGCCCAATTTTGAAATTCGAGTAACTCGTTCAATGAGGACTTCGAGTGAGTCGACTTATCAGAGAGGGACACATAACCCGCATTCGGCATGTATGGCGAACTATTAGCAATAAACTCAATCCTTGTGACATTTGGACCTAAAACAACATTAGCAGACTATCGGTACACCCCTGCCTACCCCTTCGGGGATAACTGACGATGGTGATAAGTACCTATCAGTGGGCTGATTCTCGTAATAAAAATCGTAGCGAATCTGTCGTTGATACCCTTTTTGGTATTCTGATCTTTCTGTCAAACTTGAACGGCACCGATTTTGCAGTACCTTCGTCGGCGTGTCGTTTTATTTGTTCGCAAAAACGTTGATCGTTCTCTAATCGTTGCTTTTACGAGAATGCCAATTTTGGATGGAGCTACGCCTAACGGTGTTGGACCGTTTGTAATCTCGGGAATCGGGCTACCGACAGATAACAAAACACCGAGTTATTTTATCTTGTTTTGGAAACAACTTGTAAGGTAAATATTATTAATTAACGTCGATTTTAAACCGGTTTGTAAACTGTGTGGCGCTATCAACAGATACCTACCTACTGGCCTCCACCAATACCATATTATAATTGTGTTTATATCACTTGTTAAATATGCTGAAACAACTATTATGTGCGGCTGCTTTGATGAATTTAAAAGTAATGAACCGAATTTAACAGACATACCTAGGTGTCACTGAATATTTTAACACGTTTGCTGCATCGTGAGGTCATATTGGCTCATGGCGAACTTTCATCCAGTGCGCAGCGCTCACAAAGTTAGGTCCTCCATGAGACAATATAACCTCATGATACACCAGCCGAAAGAAAATTAAAAATCGTTACTCAGCGAACGTGTTCTTCTCATACCATCAGCTATCTGCCAGTGAAAGTCCCTACAAAATCGGTCTAGGCATTTACGAGTTTACTTAAAAAAACCGGCCAAGTGCAAGTCGGACTAGCGCACGAAGGGTTCCTTACTATTATCTATAAAACCGGCAAAAAAATCACGTTTGTTATATGGGAGCCTCCTTAAATATATATTTTATTCTGTTTTTTAGTATTTGTAGAGATGATGTAGAGTACGTTTTAAAAAAGGTGAAACGAACTCGCTCACTCCAATGGATGCAGGGCCTTAAGTAGTTGGTCATCGTCAAGTATCTGATGTCATACATTTAAAATGTGCCTTATCACCAAACACCTGTTGATAAGATATGTCTCGTAGGGAATATACTACTTTATCATTACAAACATACGATAATTAATCATATTTCACACATACCTCATAATGGCTCCAATACATGCGTGAATAAGCCAACGGCATTATCAGGCCGCCGGCACGAAGTCCTCCATTCTCTTCTTCTTCTTTTTTAAAGAAACATTCGTTTCTCATTCTCATTCGTTCAAATGATGAAATTTAATGGTATAAGATGAGGAATGGCTCCACCTGCCGTTAGTGGGTATTTCAGTCACTGTCAAGTAAGAGCCAATTTATTATTTATACAATACATCATCACGCCTCACCTGTATTCCCCGAAGTGATAGGTAGAGGTGCACTGTAGTGCGCCCACACTTCGCCGATATATTTAAATGACATTCGCACATCATTTTTGTAAATTTTGTGGAATGGATGTTTTTTGCTTATCTACTTTCAATTATCATTATCGTTGAATCTAATTAGTACGTGACCGACTTCAGTCATCGTTCAGGTTACTTTTGTATGGTTTCGAGCGGTCGTTGCGTGTCACGCCATTTAATTCGATTAGAATATTTCGGTAGAGTATTTAAGACGTTATTGCTCAAATTGCTTTGAATGTATCAATCGACGTAACGTGTTAAGGTTATATTCGGTCTAAAGTGTATTGTATTCATTTCGATAGGTACCTATTTACTACACTGAGACCACGCGAGCGGAGCCACAGGCATAGTTATTTCAGTATGCATCATGGATATTAAATTATTAATGGTATCAGGCGTAATATTGCGGAAATCCATTGTAAATAACAAGTGTAGAGAAAGGGACCCAACACTCACCCACGGAATTGTCAGAATCCCAAATTATAAACCAAATAAATGTGATCGATAATAGAGGAAACCAATAAGACCGCACTCCCTGTCAGTCGAGAGTCAGTATGTCATAAGTCATAGACTCTAACAATAAGCAATCCGCCGCAGAACAATCGAATCTAAAAAACTAATTCGTCACGTGTTTCGCCTCTCAACGAGGCATCCTCCATTTCTCTACAATTGTTATTTATAGGTATTGTTATTTTTGTTGACGTTCGGGCTGACTTTCGCACCCCGGCGCCGAAATTTCTTAAGACCCTGGTAACTATTAAAAAACCATTGTGTAAATTTGTAGACTGATTAAAATTACTATGATTACGCGTATAAAGGTAATTTGAATTTAATTTAAAATTTAAATCAAATTACGTAGTAAAAGAAATATGTTTTACGATTCAAAGTTGTTTACTTTTTCCAAACTTAGTCGGCTCTAGGATTAGAAATTAAGTTGATTACCGGGAATTTCTATTACGAACCAATTTGCTAAAGTAATAAGCTACAGTATACCCGTGGGCCTTCGTCACCATATACTTACTTACCATAGATCAATACAATTGGAACACATTCATAATAAGCTTAAAACTATGACATAGACACATTTACACAAACATAGAGGCATTTGTTTGGCCATTATGGTATTCAAACCGTAGTAGTATGGAAGGTATTATTAGTAGCTACTACTCAAACAACTATGGTAAATAGCGTAAGGCGTGCAAGTTCAAATCCCGGCCCGCGCATTTTGAGATTTTAATTACCACTTGCGGAAAACATCATGAGGATCGTGATCTGCACGTCTATGAAAAGGCGTGTGAAGATCACCAACCCGCACTGGGCCAGCTTGGTGACTCTGGCTTAAATCTCCCTCGTATTTAGGAGAAATGTGCCCGGTATAATGACAATATGCTTGCCTTCTATTACAGTAGGACCAAAATGCATCGGCGAAGTGTGGTGTATTGATTCTACAGGGTGTATCAGAAGTCCGAAATAATACTTGGACGCTAGCATCAGTATCGTGTATACAACTGAATGGTATAAAAAATTAATTGAAATTCGACCATGTTTTTCCAACTTTTTTTCGTCGTCAATTTCTAAAACTCGTAATATCTCGAGTCCTATGCAAAATTTGCATGTTCTGTTTTGTGAATATTGGTAGTCGCCACTCATAATTGTAGTTGTACACTGCTGAATAGGTTTATGGATGTACCCAAAGGCCAGAGCACGATACCTGTGACAAATATTCAAAGGTCTGTAACTCAGAAACTATGATAGTTAGGTGTAAACTGTCTTCACTAAGCATCCACATATGAGCTGCCGTATATATACCCAAAGTATTATTTCGCACTTCTGAAATACAGTGGTAGCCGAGTGGTCGAACGCACGCCTTGCAAATCAAAGTGTGCAGGTTCACACCGGCTCGCACCTCTGGGTTTATGTGCGAATCTCATTTTAAAGGAAAACATCGTGAGGAAACCTGCACGTCTATAGAAAGGCGTGTGAAGTTCACCAACCCGCACTGGGCCAGGGTGGGGACTATAGCCCAAAAATCTCCCTCGTATTGAGGGAGAATGTGCCCGGTATAATGGCAATAGGCTCGCCCCCTATTACATTGGGACCAAAAATGCATCGGCGAAGTGTGGGCGCACTGCAGTACACCTCTGCCTACCCCATCGAGGAATACAGGCGTGGTGATGAAACACTCTGTAGATATGCTCTAGACTAAGTTAACTCTCCAATGCAATGTAATGATATTGATAGCTCCAGAGACGCTTGATGCATCTGGGCGTGGCTTTTACTTTACCCATAGAGTAACTAGCGACTTCACAGAACTTTATGTATCAAATTTTTTTTTTTATGAGATAGGGAGACAAACGAGCAGACGTTATATTTACACATATATCGTTATGCAAGTATTTTGACGTGCGTTTTTGACGCCTGTGTAACGGGTATCACCGACGTTATAACCGGTAGTGTAAACTATAGAGAAGCGAATGTGTGAGGGTGATAGCTTATCAGTATTTCGACAGACCAAACGCTCCACGGTATCACCGGCTTTCACATTATCTTGTTTGGACACAAAGTCCGGTGATAGCTCCTATTGCCTATTCAACGGTTAGAATTCTAGAAGTTTCCATTATAATTAAATGCTGTGTTAAAACCTTTTTAACACGGTAGCTGCTATACTAGGTTTTAAAAGCCTGGCTATGCGGGCGCCGAAACCGTGCTATTTCCCACTGGGCCTAATCGACCTGCAGGCCATGACCGTATTCTATACGCTACATAAATTTTATCTCTTTTAACTGTCAGATTTG
Source organism: Ptilodon capucinus (assembly GCA_914767695.1). Classification (NCBI taxonomy): domain Eukaryota; kingdom Metazoa; phylum Arthropoda; class Insecta; order Lepidoptera; family Notodontidae; genus Ptilodon; species Ptilodon capucinus. Next base: position 12,296,811 of record OU611814.1, on the reverse strand, counting down.
TCGAGAAAATGACGTCACTTCGAGCTTTTTGTACTGGACATGTCTCGGTGTGACGTCATTTTCTCGAAAAATCTGACAGTTTAAAGAGATAAAACTTATGTCTACACAGTCACGCTAAGCCTTCGCAGCAGTTTGAAAGTAGGTACATGAAAACTGGCCTAGCAGCCAACGAGTTAAGCCGCGCACTCACTGGAAAGTCAAAAGCCATTATCACCAATACCAAGATGAACTCCTTGACAATATACATAAAGAATTTCTGTGGTAAGGGCCACGCGACGCAAATTTCTACGCAAGGGTCAAAATTCGCTCGCGCGAAGAAGAATGAACCTTTCCTATAAGTCAATACCTACTTACCTACTACAGCCCTTTTAACGTCCCACTGCTGGGCACGGGCCTCCCCTCAATGCGAGGGGGATTCAGGCCATAATCCGCCACGCTGGCCCAGTGCGGGTTGGCAGACTTCACACATCTATCGAGAACTAGACAAGTTCCCTCAGACGTGCAGGTTTCCTCACGATGTTATCCTTCACCGTTTCACAGCAAGTGATAATCTCGGATGAAAATGAGATTCGCACATAAATCCCAGAGGTGCGAGGCGGGGTTTGAACCTGCACACTTTGATTTGCAAGGCGTGCGTTCGACCACTCGGCTACCACTGCTAACGATTACATTATAAGTCAATACAGTACATTTTGGAATTCGCAAAATGTGGATCGCTTTTTATACTGTCCTTTAATCTTTTCTATCTTTTCTTGCATTTAATTCAGAGATCGATATCGGGTTATTATTGTTTTGCATCGTCGCCTTTGTAAGCTGTAATTAGCCGCCAATTGCGGGCGATATCGAATATCACAAGGCACATCAATTGTCGACATCTGTCGCGTCACCTTGACCGGCAATAGATCAATATGTCGCAGATATACTCGTTAATCGGTCGGAATACCTCTTGACTCAAGGGTCAAACAATATCGCGATTCAATACATTGTATACTCCTAAGCTACTCGTACTGTGAGTACTAAGAACAGGAGCCTTACCTTCTTTTTAGGGTGCCGTACTTAATAAGTAAAAAAGGAGCCCTTATAGGGTCACTTTGTTGTTCGTCTGTCTGTATCTTAAGATCCTGTCTCAGGAACGCGTGGAGGTATCAAGTTGAAATTTATCACAAAGGCTCTTGTCTGCGGTTCCTTGAAGCTGTAAAAAAATCAAACTTCAAGGTGAACGAAGTCAAAAATATGGCAGTTTAAGAAGCGTATTCAGTACATTTTCAAGGGAATCAAAAACCTATAGGCAACTAAGGGCTATAGGGTACTTCCCGTTGACTTAGGATCAAATTTGGCAAGAAGCAATTTTGTATAGCACAAGTAAAGGAAAAAAAAACTGAAATACACTAAATTTATTGTTAGAACTCATTTTTAGGGTTCCGTACCCAAAGGGTAAAACGGGAACCCTATTACTGAGACTTCGCTGTCCGTCCGTCCGTCCGTCTGTCACCAGGCTGTATCTCATGAACCATGACAGTTAGAGAGTTGAAATTTTCACAGATGTTGTATTTGTGTTGCCGCTATAACAACAAATACTAAAAAACAGAATAAAATAAATATTTGAGGGGGCTCCCATACAACAAACGTGATTTTTTTGCCGATAATGGTACGGAATCCTTCGTGCGCGAGTCCGACTCGCACTTGGCCGGCTTTTTATGCTCGTTTTTGCTCGATATTGATAATGGCAACAAGTAGACGCTTGAAATATTCACAGAATATTGAGTTATATTATACACTTTAAAAATAAATAATTAAATTAAAATAAAATAAATATTCAAGGGGGCTCCCATACAACAAACATGATTGTTTGCCCTTTTTATAAATAACGGTACGGAACTCTTCGTGCGCGAGTCCAACTCGCACTTGGCTGTTTTTTTACTTTACAGGACAGCATACTCATTCGACGCAGAAAAAATCGCTGATTCCAAATATGTATATAGTTTGATACAAATTATTAATATACCGAACCGGAAGTCCTGAGATTGACGCGTCCAACCAAACAAACAAACACACTCTTCAGTTTTATAATATTATAGCAGACCCGGCCACGCGTTGCTGTGATCTAAGCTATCCTATCTCTCAAGTTGGACCAGACTGCTCACGGTGTGCCAATTTAATTTAAAATCGGTTAAGTAGTTTAGGAATCCATCGCGGACAAACATCGTGACAGGAGATTTATATATATAATATATATTATTATATAAGTATAGATTAAGAATTGTTTAATGTGGACATAACAAGTGGGTTAGTTAGATAATAAGTTATGATGGTAATGATAGAATATCGTGACCAGACGACATGTTTTTCAATAAATTAACACTTTATTACTTTTTTATTTATGTATGTGATAAAATAACTATAAAACTAGTTACTTACTTGGTTAAAATAATAAAATTCATTAGTTTTATGTAAAAAACTGGATATGATATATAATAGTTTGTTCACGTAAGAAACATTAAATAGTTTTAGTACCTTTACCATCTAAGTAATAAAAATTTTAAGCTTAAAATAACACAAATCTTGTTTTGTAAGAAACCCCACGGCGCATTCCTATTAAAATTATATTTTTTTTATAGTGAGAAAGAAAAACCGGCTAAGTGCGAGTCGGACGAATTTTTTATAGATAATGGTACGGACCATTATCTATAAAAAACAGCAAAAAAATCACGTTTGTTGTATGGGAGCCCCATTAAATATTTATTTTATTCTATTTTTTAGTATTTGTTGTTATAGCGGCAACAGAAATACATCATCTGTGAAAATTTCAACTTTCTAACTGTCATGGTTCATGAGATACAGCCTGGTGACAGACGGACGGATAGCTTTATAAAGCTTTCCAATGACCGCTTTATAATTGCCCATTTTTTAACCGACTTCAAAAAGGAGGAGGTTCTCAATTCGACCCGTATGTTTTTTTTTTGTTTTTTTTTTTTTTATGTATGTTACCGCATATCTCCGGCATCTGTCGACCGATTTCGAAATTTTTTTTGAGGTTTGCTAGAAAATTCTTCAAGGTTGGTCAATTCATGTGTGTATTTGCCTTGTCCGACGTTGATTGGCACCTACTCCAAATGTAATAAATTGTAAGGTTATTTGTAGCTTTTTAGTGCACCAAGGTTTTTGAAGTCGGTTTTTGTTTTTTGTTAAAAATAATTAAAGTATTAAAAAAAATAAAAATAAAATATACGCGTCGAATTGAGAACCTCCTCCTTTTTTTTTTTCGTCGGTTAAAAATGGATATAGTATGTTATCCTTAAGAGGTGGACATATGTCATTGCGGACCTTTCTGTAGATCTATATAAGATACACAATTCCACCATACATCTTCTTTGTTAGTATGCGTGGAATGGCGATGTGTTGATTGTGGCGCCATCTATTAGCGTACGGTAGAAGTTAATTCTGAAATATTATTTTTTGCAGCAATTGGCCCTGATTCCATCGTCCAGAGCCTACCGGGAGTGGGTAGAGCCCACCGTGCCCATCTACTTCGATGTCTACCTCTTCAACTGGACCAACGCCGTCAATTTCCCGGAAGAAAAACCCGCCATGGTGCAGCTAGGTAGCATCTTCATTCTTCACCTGCTCAAGTTCTCCACCTTGTTTATCTTATCATCTTCTCAAATATTTAATTGCAACTACTATATATTTTCTATTTGACATATTTTATAGCTTCTCTATCTTCGGCAATTTGAATAAGAAAGTGTTTTGTAATGCCATAAGAAATTAATCAAATAATTATATAAAGCAAGTCAATCTTTTATTGATATTCATAAAATATTTTTTTACTCTTTTACTCGTAAGTTATCATTACACAAGTTATCATTACAGCTGTGTCACAAAAATGGTAAGGTTTGACTCTCGGCAAGTTTTACATCTTGTTCATTTATTTATAGTATTATCTTACTTACAAACTCTATCGAATAAGATTGCAATGAAGAATATGGAAAGATGAGAAGGCTGATCTGTAGGTACTTTCTTCACTTTCTCCTTTCATTTTGACTTTATCATCCTAGCGATCTCTTCATCTTGATGATTGGTTGTTACTCCAGGTCCATATCGCTTCCGTGAGCATCGCCGCCATGTTAACGTAACCTGGCACGCAAACAATAGCTCACTGTCGTACCGCACCCAGAGGACCTGGTACTTCGAGGAGGCCAGCTCCAACGGGACCTTAGACGACAACATCACTACGCTGAATGTTGTTGCAGCTGTAAGTATCTTCTGGATATTAGGCAAGTTAAATAAAAAAAAATCCCACCTCTTCTCCCTCAACACTAGGGACTTATTAGGCCATAGTCCACCACACTAGGCCAGTGCTGTTTGGTGAACTTCACGCGTCTTTCTATAGACGTGCAGGTTTCCTCATCATGTTTTCCTTCACCGTTCAGCAAGTGGTAATCTTGTTGAAATTTACATTCGCACATGAAAGCCTCAGAGTTGTGCGCCCGGGATTTGAACTTGCATCCGTGACCTTTAAAGTGGATGTTTTACCATAATACGGCAATATCTGTATTCTGTGGTGCTACCAATAATGTATTTATATGGCCTTATGTAACGTTGTGGGGTTCATAACATCGTTATAAGTTCCGCGTAATCGGATCAGACCTTTGGGAGTTAGCCAGCTTTAACGAGCTTGAGGCAAGACACGCTCATCTATATATTATGTAGCCCAAAGGGCAATTGCTGACATCATTATTTCGTACAAACTTTTTTTTAAACTACCTATCAACATAATGTATGAATTTATGTGTCAAAAGCAACGTGTTAACGCTTCAAAATTCACTACCATACTCGATGCGATGGCAGTGAAAAATGTGCTTAAACTATTACGTAACACAGTCCTGTTTGATATTGGCACAAAAAATTGCGCACGTTCGTTATGAGTATTATATCGGTATCGTATCGTTATTATATAGGTTTTAACATTTCATGTTACATCCCCAAAAGGGTCATTTAAATTTGGGCAAAGTCATAATTGGTAAACAAGTCGACACTAAATTCTTCTTCAGTTTCCGTACCCAAAGAGTCTAAATGCAAGCTACCTAATTTGTTTGAAAAATGTACACGAGTATACACTAAAAAAAAATGTTCCAGTCAGCAGTCTATCGGTCCAGATACTGGGGTTTCCTCCGTCAGAAAGGATTGTCCATGGGACTGGCCATGTTTGGCCAACACCTGGCTATCTCTAAGCTGGCCAGGGAACTCCTTTTCGAAGGGTACGAGGACTCTTTGCTGGACTTAGCCAAGAGTCTGCCTTCAAGTGCCACCGGCGGAGCTCCGGTTGTGGACAGATTCGGATGGTTTTATCAGGTAAATAATCTCACGGAGGGGCAAAGCTATACACCAATATTTCGCTTTGTATAACGTTATTTATAGGCACTGAAGCTTGTCGCTATTCTTTATCGTGACCTAAATTTTATCTTGCTAATCAAAATACACCCTAAAATACCACCCTTTCCTTTCTCATACTCTATTTCCTGTATTCACAGATATTTCAATTGATCTACTTACCGTCTAAAATGCCATTTTATAATACAAAAGTGTTCTGTACACCGCTGTAAATTGATCATCTAGTAATTTTGGGAGTATCATTTCATGAGAACTGTCTTTCGTTGCAGAGGAACAACTCGATAGATACTGACGGTTTTATGGAGGTGTCGACGGGTCAGCTTGGTGGGACGCTGCCGGGACAGATCCTGAAGTGGAACTACAACGATCATCTGCCTTTTTACAGTGGAGAGTGTTCGAAGGTAAACAACAGAGTGGAAGAGACCGGGTACAATTAGGCAAATTGCTCCACGGTATGGAGGCCGAATAGCTGCCACAGTTATCTAAGACCTTAATGAAAATGAAGAAAGAATTTGAACTGTTATGAGTGAGAGAAAAGATCCCTTTTTCGGTATTGTAAATGGCAACAATCCGCAAATTTGAGTAACCTTTCAATTTATTGCAGTTAGACAATTAACCAACGCGATACTAAATGAAATATTCGTATTCATATTCATTTATTTTGGTAAATATTAATTTACAGGTCATATCACCTAGAAATGTCTTAAATTAGGTTTGGTATGCTCATTCTGGACGTAAAGAACTAAAATTAAAGAGCTGGCTCAATACCAAAATTTTAAAGCGTTATTGAAGTTCTATATGATTGGTTCGTTTTTTTGCAGTTAGAAGGTAGCGCGGGCGAGTTCCTACCACGCAACCTGACCGAGGACTCGGGGCTGATGATGTTCGTGCCGGACCTCTGCCGCACTGTGCAAATGGAGTATGTCGACAGCGGGGACCATAACGGACTCACGTATAACAAGTACGCCCTCTCGGAGAAAAGTTTCGATAACTGTGAGTCAAGGATTAACTCCACTCTTCTTCGATATGTGCCAATCCAATAGTGGAGTTCGGGCTTCGTTTGAGCATACTCTTTACTACTTACTTCACACTTAATTCGTACTAAGGTTACCATTCTGTACCTGTATATTGAGTTCTATATTTAAATAATTCTTTTTAATTTATTTTCATGATGAGTTGCAGCATGGTAACTGGTAAAACTCGCCCAAGAAATTAGTGTACGGCAATACAATACAATACAATATTTTTATTTGCACAAAACACGGGTAGGTTCAAATATACAATAGCTTGCACATTGATGTTATTAAAATTAGTGTCAGATCCATCATGTTTTACCATATCATATGGTGTACAAAGATTTTCTAAGATAAATGGAGTAAAATTATTATAATTATTTTAGTTTAAATAATAATATTAACCTAGCTAGAGTTTATCTTGTAAGAAGTTATTGATACTGTAGTAACAGTTTTGTATCAGTAACCTACTAAACCGTAGTCTAAATACATTTATATTTAGGTCCCTATAACACTTCGGAATTTTATTAAAGATTTTAGGCGCCATACATACTACACTTTTATGGAGAAGTGCCGTCTTTGAGGGATGCAAACAGAGTCTATCATTGCCTCGTCGATTTCTTTTGAGAATATCAGACTATTTTGGAAACTGTTCAGGATTAGTTTTGACGAATAAAGCAATTTCTAATATGTATAAGGACGGAAATGTCAAAATTCCATATCTAGTGAAGTATGATTTGCAACAGTCTGTCGTCTGTAGATTAAACATAGCCCTAATACAGCGTTTTTGCATTTTAAAAACAGATTCTTTTTCAGTGGAATTACCCCAGAAGATAATTCCATATCTGAGAGAGGACTCGATCAGCCCATAGTATGCCGAAAGTAATGCATTAGTATTGATTGTAGTCGAAAGTTTAAGTAAAGCGTAGGCCAGACTACAGATTTTTTTACAAACAGCTTCCACATGTTTCTTCCAATTTAGCTTTTTGTCTATTAATAGTCCAAGAAATTTTGCAAGGTCAACTTCGTTTATTGTATTATTGTCGTATTTTAAAGTAAAGTCAGATTTGTTTTGCATTCTTTGGCTAAAATGAACAATATTTGTTTTATTTAAATTTATTTTTAGATTATTATTATCAAGCCATGATATAATATCCCTCAGATAATTATTTATATCATTATTATAGGAATTATTTTTCATATCGGGTATAGTTATCGTACTATCGTCGGCGAATAGTGACATTCATTGTGCTGTTGCCTTGGGTAAATCGTTAATATAGATAGTAAATAGTAGTGGACCTAAAGTGCACTGAGTTTTTTCTCTTTTCAACGCCTATCATCTTTCAGGTGAGACTGAAGTAATATACAATCTGTGCAATTTTGTTTACCAAACCACGATACACTGCCCCAAGTAACTGTCTCACGAAATAGTTAGTCGCGTCTCGTCGATGCTAACATTAATGATTTTTTCTCCATCACATCATCATCACATCCCGTCTGGATTTCCCGAAGAGGTAGAAAGAGGCGCACCGTAGTGCATCTACACTTCACCGCTGAGTTCTTAGTCCCAATGTAAAAGGCGAGCCTATTATCATTGTACTGGACACTTTTCTCCACAATACGAGGGAGATTTTGGGTATTGGTCCACCACGCCTGGCTTAGTGCGGGTCGGTCAGTCAAACTCCTGTTTTATAGGCATGTAGATTGCCTCACGACGTTTGTCTGTACCGTTTTTTACTTTTACGTAATCATTTCAGGAAATTACATTCTCACATGAAATCTAAATATCCTAGTGATGAGAGCTCGGGTTTGGGCTTGTACCTCTTGCGTACAAGGCGGACGTTTTAAACTAGCTACCACTGCTATTTTCCTCCATCAAGGTTCGTATTCTATATTCATATATAGAGTCCTATTGTTGTCAGCTTCCTTGTCATCATCGAACACGTGCTTCTGCAACGGTGATTGCGCGTGGGGTGGTGTGATGAACGTGTCAGCGTGCCGGTTCAACTCCCCGGCGTTCCTGTCACTCCCGCACTTCCTGCTCGCCGAGCCGGCGCTGCGTGACCTGGTCGACGGCATGGAACCCGACCCCGAGAAGCACTCATTTTACTTCGCTGTGGAACCTGTGAGTTAAATCCAACTGGAGGTATACATCTATGTATGTTTTTTAAATAAGTTATGGCAATTTGAAAAGAGTAAATTAAAAAAAAAATATCCAATTGAGTTTCATGCCAGATCTTCTCAGTTGAGTTCGCGCTTCGATCCAATAGTAACATATAATTGACTGCTCTTTAGGAAGTGTTAGACTTGAGGAGTTCCGTTCGGAGGGTCGTTCAGTTTATTATAATTACACTTTTCTGATTTCAGAAACTAGGCGTGCCGTTGGACGTGGCTGCCAGGTTTCAGCTCAACATATACACAGAGCCTACTCCAAATATTGCGTATGTACCTACATTTTAAATAATTAATTCCATTTTTGACCTATAATGTGATAAGGTTATTCTATTGCAAACCTATTCCAATCAATTTCTATCAAAATGAATGGGAAAAAAACAGGCATGTTTTGTGGTTTTAATCGAAAATACTGGCAATTAATGTTGCATAATTGCCCGTCGGAAGTAAATGTTTATCAGAAAATAACTCCACAATAATGTTGGGATCCTACATTAGTAAGGTTCGCGAACTCTTATAACGCGATTCATTGTGCGTGGAGCCTATTAAACAGCACCATATATTAGCGCATTGAAGTAGTTATGTTTGTGGTGAGATTATAGGGGTCGCCACTGGTCACCTTATTTTTTTAAATGGTGTAAATTGAGTCCAATCCAATTCTGCTTCTTTGATACATTCCTTCTTCTGCTATAGTGAGAGTCTTTTTAAGATAGTGTTGTTTTAAAATTTGATAGCCTCTACGAGAACGTCCCCAGGATGCTGTTTCCGATACTGTGGGTGGAACAGAGGGTGAGGATAGAAGAGGGCGTGGCGAGCGAGCTCCGCTTCATTCGCGCTGTGTGCGAGTGGGGCGGCGTGGTGTGCGCGTGCTCAGCCCTGGTCTTCGCCGCGCTCGTCACAATCGTATGCACGTGCCGCTCGCGCAAGCCGCGATACGTCAAAGCCGAGATGATCTCGTCATGCGAGAAGCCGAAGGACGAAGCCGAATTAAAATTGAATCCTATATGATCGTCAAGCTTAGCATAAGCTTAGTTATAAACCTGTATATACTCAATATGGAGAGTGAGAGATGATGTCTGTTTTCTTCTGTGTTAAAAGGAAATGTTAGTTTTTGAGTGTCTCATATGTGGTATGACTGACGTGGTAGTGACTACTTTATTGTAGTCACCTATGATATTAAGTAGAAAAAAAAAATATTTTATTAAAAATAATTAAGTAAAAATGTATACTGAAATCTATGGTCATCAAATGACACTTGTTATTGGAGCTAATTTTGTTGGCACGATACTGCTATGGAGGGTAGATAGGAGGAGTGCAATCTACTATGTAAAAAAATTTAAAGTGTCCGTTGAAAAGCAAAAAATCCTTCCACAATCGCGCTGGTGTAGACAAAGGGTATGGTTTGAATATAGCAATTGTAGATGAACTGAACTGAAGTATGCCGAGTTCAAAAAAATATGTTTGTCAACTAAAGTACCTAGTTAATTGAAAAATTTCAACAACTTACGTTGTACAAAATAATGTTAGTAAATATAACCATAAATAATTATTACAAGAAAACTTACACCTAATAGGTCAGTATCTATATCTATACAAATAAATAAAATGGGAGTGTCTGTTTGTAATATCAAAATAACACTTTTTTACCAAATGCGTATGAAAGTATATACGATACCTATAACGAAAACGCAATTTTAAATTTTTTTGTCTGTCTGTCTGTCTGTCTGTCTGTCTGTTTGTTTGAGGTAAACTTCTAAACGGCTGAACCGATTTCAATTGGACTTTCACTGACAGATAGCTGACGTTCCAAGGCGTAACTTAGGCTACTTTAATTTTAGAAAAAGCATTAGGTTACCGCGGGAAAAACATAATACCCATATTTCCGGGTAATCTCCCTAAAGTCCACGCGGGCGAAGTCGCGGGCACAGCTAGTATCAAAATATGACTGAACATAGTTATAAATTATCGTATTATTAGGTAAAGACCAAAGAGATTTGTGTGTTTTTAAAAGTTGTTGTTATTTGATTTATGAACGAAGGTCGTGTCCATGTTTGTATAACTGTGCGATGTCGTGAAATTAATTACGTTAATATAATGCGGTTCAAAATGAGTATAGTAAACTAAATGAGTATATTAAGAGTATACTAAATTAAAATATAGCTTATTCTGAACAAATATGTGTAATCAGAAAAAAAAACTATTAAAGTTTTTTTTTTTACACGGACGAGATATCTTGGTCTGTGACTTATTATAACGATTTTTCACGAGTTAAGTTTTCATTAAAACACAGCCCTAAAATCAGCTGTTACTCTTTTTTAGGCTTGTCAAAGCGTCGTAAATTAATGTATTAATTTAGCGGGAGAAAATAAACTAGTTATTGAAATATCAATATGTGTTCATAAAACAATTCATGTTACACGCATTCTGAATACATAGCTAGATTGACCCTATTTAACATAATATTAGTGTCTATTATGTTGGCACCACAGTAATCCACAGAATAAACTAAACTAAAGCGTGCTGCCGTCCTTCTCACAGCCGTACCGTATGACTAAGACGGATATATTTTTAGAGCATTCTTATAAACCTAGTTTCGTTGTAGTTGGTGTAACAGAATTGATATTTTTACCATTCCAATTAATCAATCAGAAGTACGACATTACACTTCAGTTATTTGCGATAACGGTCCCCTTACCTTATAAGGTAGCTGATTATTGAAGACAGACTATAGTCTGGGTCTAGGTATACCTAACTATCATATTTTCAGAGTTACAGAACATTGCCCCTTACCACCACCTGTCTTGCAGCGATGTTTTTAATATATTACTTCCAGTCTCTGACTGTTTAGATTTACAGTTACTACTACTACTAGTACAGCCCTTTTTACGTCCCACTGCTGGGCACGAGCCTCCCCTCAATGCGAGGGGAATTCAGGCCATAGTCCACCACGCTGGCCCAGTGCGGGTTGGCAGACTTCACACATCTATCGAGAACTAGTCAAGTTCCCTCAGACGTCCAGGTTTCCTCACGATGTTTTCCTTCACCGTTTCATAGCAAGTGATAATCTCGGATGAAGATGAGATTCGCACATAAATCCCAGAGGTGCGGGCCGGGGTTTGAACCTGCACACTTTAATTGCAAGGCGTGCGTTCGACCACTCGGCTTCCACTGCTACTTGTACAATATTACTTCAAGAGGACCACCTCTACCACTACTACATACGTAGATGCTAAGTAAAGACAGACTATACCTATAGTATATACATACTTTCTCAGTTACAGATCTATAAATAAAACCCTGTAGAATTTAGGTCGCCAAGACGCCCGTGTCACAATTTTTCCCAAACTCAATGACCCTTAGCATCCCCTTAAAGTATTGTTGTTTTAATAGTAAAGTAACTGTCAATTTTCGACAGTGTTTTTTTTATATGACTACCGTGAGTTGGCCTCCGGTGAAGCTGACCGGAGGAGTGGCGAGTGCAGAGTGCGACTACAGACTACAGATTTTCTACTGAGTTAATTATCAAAAGGATTCATTCCCCATCTTTATGATTGTCATCAGTCATTTTTATTTATAATGTGTATTTATTGAATTTGCCCTTGCTATTAATTACTTGACACTGGCTGAAATACACGCTTAAAGCAGAGCCATTCCTCATCTTATACCATTAAGAATTCCATTCCATTCTTATACTATTAAGAAGAATTATCAAAAACTGAAAGTTATTTAAAAACATTTCTGCAAGACACGTGGTGGTAAGACGCAATGATATGTAACTCTGAATCTACTATAGTCTGTCTTCAATAATCAGCTACTTTGAACATACAGAACATACCTCAAATATTATTTCGGGATTCTGATACACCCTGTATAATTAAGTAAGTTATTTTTCGATAAGTATAATATTGTTTTGTTTAAAGTACCTATCCCGACTAGGAGTAGTCTTAGCGTGATGACTTAATTTAGGTATCGCATTAAGGCGTCTCCTAGTATAAGTTACAACTGTAAAAAAAAATCAGATTAATTGTCTATAAGATTAAAAAGCAAACCATGAGAGTGCTCAACTTCTTTAGATATTGATATAAAAAATAAAGTTTGTCATTTTGTAAAAGAGAATACAAACTAGTTTTATGTTGGTCATATGCCAACTTTATCATTATTGTAACCTATTTTTAATTATAATGTGTAATTAGTTTGTTGTAGCTATTAATGACTTGAATAATACCCGCTCACCGCAGGTGCAGCCATTTCTCATTATTTCATTTTAATTTCATTCATTTCATTAGATCAGGGCTGTCCAAACAACGGCCCGCGACTTGTTTTCAACGGCCCGCGACGCATGTTTTAATCAGAAGAAAATAAATTTTGGCTTGAAAATGGGATCGATGATGGGTAGCACTTATTTAAGTAAAAGTGCATATTCAACAATGAACTTAAAAAATTTAAGTATAGATCTTCACTTTCAGATTTATAAGTCACTTCTTCATGCAATTCATCTGGCAACATGACGTTGATATCGATAATTAATGAAGAACCAAATTTCCAAAGAAATTCCCCTTTGTTTTCCTTGAAAACCAAAAATTTTTATTTCTGCGGCCCTCCAGCTTTTGTTGTAAAATTAATTGACCCGCGAAGGTATCTAGTTTGGACAGCCCTGCATTAGATGAAGAAGAAAAACAAGTTTTATAGAAGTTACGATAGTATATTTTTTCCCTGTGATATGTAGGTGTGAATGGATGGTCGCGACAATATTATTAGATGAAATCTCGGAATTTATAAAATCTATGTTATTATAATTAGTTAATTCAATAATAAGAGGATTGTATACAATTTAAGATGTCGAGACGGCTCTGTCTGGTCTATTGACTCTAGTGTCTGGTGGCTCAAGTGAAGGCCGCTCGCACTGGGTTGTTGCGGGTTCGATTACCATGAGACGCGAATTACAGAAATTACCTTTTTAACCGACTTCCAAAAAGGAGGAGGTTTCTCAATTTGACCGTATTTTTTTTTAAGAATGTTCGCGGATAACTTCGTCGTCTATGAACCGATTTTGATGATTATTTTTTTTGTTGGAAAGGAAATATCCCGAGTGTGGTCCCATTTTCAAAATATTATCAGATATCAATCCCCTTGGGGGTGAAATGGGGGTTTGAACGTCAATTTTGTACATGTATTTTATTGGAATCAGAGTTTATAGACGATTATTTAACTGTCATTGAAACCAAACAACATGGCGGATTTGCATATCATTTTGACAGCTCTTTTGACAGAAGTTCAATAAAATTCTGTAGCTGTGATCGCCCCTCCTCCATTGTATGGTACCCATAGTACCTACAAGCATTGCTTAGTTAGGGATGATACGATGAGTACCTAAGGCTAGACGCGCACTAGGCAGCCATGGCTGCGCAGCCAGGGTGCAGCAGCCAGAATATTTGCACAGCCAATCCACGACTATTCAAAATTGTCTATATCTGTATTCTCTGTGTCTGGTTGCTACAACTAGTGCGCGGAGACTGACGGCAGCCACATACATTCACCTACACACGCTATGGCTGCCGTGCAAACAGGCGCGTTTTATTGGCTGCCGCAGCCGAGATTTCGTGGCTGCCTAGTGCGCGGGCTCCCATACAACGTCATATGTTCGTCTGGCTGCCGCACCCTGGCTGCGCAGCCATGGCTGCCTAATGTGCGCCTAGCCTAAGTGTTATCAAGCGATGTATTTTTTTAAATTAAGGTTTTATGTAATGTAGCTATTAGTAAAGGTGATATCATCACAAAATAAATAAAACCCACCATACAGTACAGTCAACAGCAGATTTAGTGTAATGCATTATTATTTTTTTCGGTCGTATTCTTTGTAAATTGTTCCCTATGTAAATATATATTGTGTCTTATAACCGGTGATATTTTAAACTCACATGAAATTTTGGACGCTTAAATAGAGAAGACAGGCAATTTTCCACATATGAGCTACCGTATATGTACTATGCGATTCATATGAGAATAGGATCGACTTTGCGCCATATTGTGACGTGAAAAAACTAATTATGACTTTAAATAAATATTATATTAAGAAAATTTATTATTAATTCAACCTTTTTACTTAAATTTCATGTAAGACTATTACTATTGATATGCAAATAAGTTTTTTTGCAAACCATACTTTTCAAGTGACATTTGACAGATAGAGGTTATTGACATTCCTATTCTTATTTGGATCGCATAGTATATTTTGGACTTCTGAAATACCCTGTAGATAAAAAAAAGTTACCGAAATGCTATCTACGTCTGCCGATGACTGTACCAACCCTAGAATACGACAACCCTAGGATCAATATCCAGAATCGATATATTTTTATTGTTCGACTTTGCGTGTATTGTGTGTGTTTGAGTGGTCGAGGAGCAGTGGTAGCCGAGTGTCGAACGCACGCTTTGCAAATCAAAGTGTGCAGGTTCAAACCCCGGCTCGCACCTCTGGGTTTCATGTGCGAATCTCATTTTCATCCGAGATTATCACTTGCTATGAAACGGTGAAGGAAAACATCGTGAGGAAACCTGCACGTCTGAGGGAACTTGTCTAGTTCTCGATAGATGTGTGAAGTCTGCCAACCCGCACTAGGCCAGCGTGGTGGACTATGGCCTGAAATCCTCCTCACATTGAGGGGAGGCCCGTGCCCAGCAGTGGGACGTTAAAAGGGCTGTAGTAGTAGTAGCGTGTATTGTAATAACAAAAATATTTGTACAAGCATTCGATGTAGTATTATTTAAGCGAACCTGTTTTCCAAACGTGTTTAACTTTAAACATTTGTAAGCAAAGAAATAAAATGAATATTGACAAGCTTGGGGTCAGCCGTTTGTTTATTTTAAATAGGACAACAACCAACTTACAATGCAGTTATATTATACAGTAATACAGTGACACACTAACCGAATTTGGTTTCTGTAACTGACAATAAGATTGTTTAGCAAAAAACAAACTCGGTTTCCGAAACTGACACTTGGTTTCTGAAAAAGTGATTTCCGAAAATTACACTTGGTTTCTGAAAAAGTGAAAATGACACTTGGTATCAGAAACTGACACTTGGTTTCTAAAACTGATACTTGGTTTCAGAAATGGACGCTTGGTTTCAGAAACTGAAACTTGGTTGCTGAAAAAGTAAAAACGACGCTTGATTTCAGAAATTGACGCTTGGTTTCAGAAACTAACACTTGGTTTCAGAAATTGCCATTTGGTTTCAAAAACTGATACTTGGTTTCTGTAACTCACACTTGATTTCAGAAATTGACGCTTGGTTTCAAAAACTGATCCTTGGTTTCTGAAACTGACATTTGGTTTCAAAAAATGAAAGATGGTTTCAGAAGTTAACACTCGTTGAAATAAAACTATTTTACGGATTCTATCGCGTTTATTAACTATTTTATTTTCCCGACGTTTCGACTGCTTTACAGCAACCATGATCACGGGGGAATTCAGGTGTTAGACGTCCTGATGTGATAGTTAATTATTGGGTACCCTCATATTTACCTACCACTTTTGCTACCACCAACTTGGGATTCAGTAATTAATATGATTAAATATAAAACCAATCGTACCATTGTAAGACCTCAAGACACTGTGAGCACTTTCTGCGTGGATGGGACCACAAACAACAACTAAATATGAGGGTACCCAGTTATTAACTATGACATCAGGACGTCTAACACCTCAGTCCCCCCGTGACCATGGTTGCTGTAAAGCAGCCGAAACGTCGGGAAAATCAAAATAGTAAATAAATGCGATAGAATCCGTAAAATAGTTTTATTTAAATGTATAGTATTCGCGTAAATATGAGAAAACAATAAATTAACGCTCGCTTTGAGAAATTGACATTTGGTTTAAAAAACGATACTTGGTTTCAGAAATTAACGCTTGGTTTCAAAAACTGACACTTGGTTTCAAAAACTGATACTTGGTTTCAGAAACTGTCACTTAGTTTCAGAAACTGACACTTGGCTTCAGAAATTGACGCTTGGTTTCAGAAACTGACACTTGGTTTCAAGAACTGATACTTGGTTTCAGAAACTGACACTTTGTTTCAGAAATTGACGCTTGGTTTCAGAAACTGACACTTTGTTTCAGAAATTGACGCTTGGTTTCTGAAACTGACAGTTGGCTTGTGTAATACCCATGTAACTATTGGTGTACAATAAAGAGTTTCTATCTATCTATATCATAAAGATTGAATTTCTGTGGTAAAGAAAATTCAATCGCGGTAAAAAACGCGACATCGAAAGCAGTTGTTTGGACCATTTGCTTTTTCTGTTAGTCTGAATATACAGAATAGTAAGTACAGTTTGTTTTAGTATTGGCAAAACCGTCGTGCGTCTTTTAACGCGCCTGTGGGTTCAGGGCTTAAGCCACCATGTGATGTGCCATAATATGCCAGGTAACATCTCCGAGTAGATATTCTGCATTGTTAGTTGATAACTTGAGATAACGATGGAGTTAGATGGAGATAAAATACTAAGGCGCGTACATATACAGTATATACTTGCATTGTATTTTTTTTCTGTGAAAACAGTAGGCTTATGTTGCTTCATAAAATTGTTACCACCGATGTATTAGAGAGCTGTTTTTCCAAATTCAAATAAATAAACAAAATTATTTGGAAAACAAACAGCTTCTTAGTCTATGATAGAGAAATATGATTAAATCTAATTGCCATTTACTTGTTTTCGCATTCATAATACTACAAATCCTGTTAGTCCGTATGGCTAATTGAGACATAACTAACTAACTACAGCTCTTTTAACGTCCCACTGCTGGGCACGGGCCTCCCCTCAATGCGAGGGGGATTCAGGCCATAGTCCACCACGCTGGCCCAGTGCGGGTTGGCAGACTTCACACATCGAGAACTAGTCAAGTTCCCTCAAACGTGCAGGTTTCCTCACGATGTTTTCCTTCACCGTTTCATAGCAAGTGGTAATCTCGGATGTAAATGAGATTCGCACATGAAACCCAGAGGTGCGAGCCGGGGTTTGAACCTGCACACTTTGATTTGCAAGGCGTGCGTTCGACCACTCGGCTACCACTGCTTTTGCAATTGAGACATATAATCTAATAAATGAAAATATGAAACACCAACACCGGCTACAGTCAAAGAACCGAGTCAAACCAACACTTTGTGAGATTCCGTTTACATTTACATGGATCCAAATCAAATAAAACTAGATCTAGATAATAGATACTCTGCACTTGTATATCTTTCTTAAGGAGGGGTATACCCTCCATAGTCTTTCTATAGTCTCGACCACAGAACATTATATCTTTTTATCTAGACACATAGAGTAGCTAACACCTTATTAACTTTAATTGGCATAATGCCATGGACAACTACTATATAACACATATCGCTCAAGACACTTGTCTATAACAGTAGAATTTTAAATTATTAGCAAAGTAGGTCTATATCCTTTTAACGATGGGTGAAAGGCTAATTTACTTAAACGACACTTTGGGCGATATTACCTTATACAGGGTGTATCAGGAGTCCGAAATAATACTTTGGGTACATATACGGTAGCTCATATGTGGATGCCCAGTGAAGACAGTTTAAACCTAACTATCATAGTTTCTGAGTTATAAACCATTGAGTATGTGTCACAGGCATCGTGTTCTGGCCTTTGGGTACATCCATAACCCTATTCAGCAGTGTAAACTACACATATGAGAGGCGACTAACAATATTCACAAAACAGAACATGGACATTTTACATAGGACTCGAGATATTACGAGTTATAGAAATCGACGACGAAAAAAAGGTGAAAAAACATGGTCGAATTTCGATCTAATTTTTATACCTTTCAGTTGTACCTACCCAATACTGACGCTAACGGCAAAGTATTATTTCGGACTTCTGACACACCCTGTATAAGGCTATACTTATTATATATCTTGGGGTGAAAGGCTGTTTGACTTAAGCGACATTTTTAACTTTATAGGAGCGCATAGTCATTTGACACAGAAAAAATCGCTGATTCCAAATATGTATTTAAGACAATATCACCCAAAAGTGGCGGTTAAGTCGAATAGCGTTTCACCTCTCGATTTAATATAAATACTTTTACATATAGGCAGAAAAAACAAGCCATGACAAATATAATATAAAAAATAAAACCCACTGAGATTATTGCCGGATCTTTGGGGGTCGCGTCCGGCTCCGGTCGTAGCATACAAGAAAACCGACAATCTGTAAGTGCTCCTGTAAGCCTAAACATAATAAATGATTCGACTTTGACTTAGAGTTTGCCGTGAACCAGCCACGGTCGACCCACCAATATGCCCTCGTCCTTACCCCGCTAAACACCACCGGTATGACGTCTCAAAGTCGTCCTTGGTGTCTCGGCGTCCACTTGAGCGGCAATCATGCAGTCAGCTAGATTGGCCAATTTACCAATCAGCTGCGCCCGCGCCGGCCCCGCAATCATCTCTGGATCAGCCAGCACCCCGGCATGAGGCACTGAGTTACCGAAGAACATTCAAACTCCAACAAAAATGCTACGATACCTGATTTTAGCGGCTACAGGTAAGTTAAAACTTAATTTTAAGATAATTGAACGATTTGTGAAGTCGGCGTGTCAACTCGTATTAGGCTTGAATCAAAATCAATTTTTTTATTCGTGTAGGCCACAAAGCACTTACAAATAGTCATATTCTACCACCGGTTCGGAATGCTGCTTCCACTGAGAAGAACCGGTAAGAAACTCAATGGTTACTCTTCAAAATGATAATTGCGAGTAATACATTCTCAGGAGCAGCAATGCTATGAGAGCAGACAGCACCTTTGCCACAATACTAGAGAAGAATTATACTCACGGCAGTCTAATATTAAATACAAATATAGCTTGCGTGGTGGATCCTGAATTTAATCTAGGGGAGTTTATCTGGTCTCTTTACCTATCATCTTCTTACCGAAATATACACTTGTGAAATGTTTTACCCAAAACAAAATCTGGGAAAATTAAATGTGTATGCACTCCTATCAGGGAATATAGACATGATGGTATTATTTTTAAAGTATTTTCGCTCTCTCTCGCATAAATCAATACTTCCTTACAGATGTCGGGGGGGACAAAAGTGAAACGCCTACAATAACTAATTGAGCAAAAACTTTTTTAAACACGATTTTGACTTTTTGTAAAGGCGCCGATATTATGATTAACTGTTTATAAGATTTCTTGTAAGCGTTAATTTAAGCTTATTCATACGGTTACTGTTTACTGACGAATATCGACAATACGTTTTCGATTTTGTAAACCATAAAACAGATACTAGATCCAATACTAATTACTATCGCAGCCACGTAACAGTTGAACAACTAACTCGCACGTAAAAAGAACTAATAACCGTGGTAACACCTCCTTTTTATCATTGTCTGAACGTTCAACCATTTGAAAGTGCAATTAATTTACTCAGTCTGAGACTGTATTGTATTGCTGTCCTCCTCGCGGCCGTATTGTATGGGCGAGACGGAAATATCTAGCTCAGGGATTCCCAAACTATCAAGAGACTTCCAAAAAGAACTGGTAACCGGCGCAACTCTGTCTTCCCCTTCAGGGAATAAAGGCGTGGTGATCTATACTGTTTAATTTCGTCGAATCATAATACCAAACTTACATAACAACTAGGTACTTACTTAAAAAAAAAATACATATTTGAATAAATAAGGAAAACATCTTTAGTAAATAAGCAACGACCATACGTACCTAAGTAAGAACCTACTTATAGTAAATTAAATAGTACAACGTCAAAACAACACTGTGACACATTTTAGTTTCTTTTTCTTTTAAGAAATGAAATTTTATAATTATAGCGATAACACTATGTTCTGAAAAAAACTGTTCTGGTTTCAAATTTCGCGCCATTACAGCGCGCAACTACTATAAGTTAAACAAGTAGCGCCATCTCGTTTAATTTAGGAGAAAAGTATATTTTGTTTGTATTTCAACCAGCTGTGCCACTTATTAAAGTTATTTGATAATATAACGTTCAATAATTGCAGTTAAAACTTATATCTACGAAATATAATAAGGAATCAACCATGTACGTACGTTTTCTAATTATTTTCAATGCCAAGTACAGTATTTACGTCCAAAAATAAAATCGCTTATTCCTAGTAGGGCTGCCAGGTCTTATTTCCAATTTACCCCAAACTTAGTCCCAACTGACCCTAAGTAACGCCATATTGTTAAAAATACCCCCAATCCGTTCAGTAGCTTTCAGTTTATTAACAAATAAAATAACAAAGAAACAGAAAAGATTTGTAAAAAAATCTGTATTTATTTCCTTATTGCATAAATTAGCAAACTATTTCATCATAAGAATAAATGTTATGTTGTGAGATAGGTCGTTCTTTACAAAATTATAAAATCTGTTGACTCTATTTCTAGCTTTAATAAGGTTACAGTCTGAAATGTCTAGGTACTTCCGAATGTTAACTAAAATAATAACAAAGTTTACCATATGAGTTGAATATTATTATTATAAAATTCATCTTAATAATAGTCTTAAAAATACCCTACAAAATACACCTTGGCATGACTTTTACCCTAAGTCTAGGAGAAATATTATAAGCTGGCAATCCTGAACGCACCTTCTTTTGACACTCGATAATAATGTGTTGCCAATTTATTGTTTTTTACTAGTCTACCATTTTGGTAGAAAAAATATACCATCGTACCAATATAGTATCTTAAAACAAACAATAAGCTTACAAGGCGAGATTACACAAATTCTTCTCACAGCATATATTTATTTTCAGCCGTCCTTGTGAGATCTGCTGAAGACGAAACCATGAGAAATTTAACTACAGTAACTTGGGCCCACGCTGTTAACAACAAAACATACTTGCAGGCAGCTTTGGCTAGTAAGTACCAACGACTAGTTTATGGTTATCTAATTAATCCGCACATTATTTTTTACCAATTTCTTTTATTTATTTACTTTATTTACTACCAATTTCTTTTGTGTTCTGTAATTTTGTACTCCGGTTAGTAAAAACCCCAATAGTATCTATTCTGTTGGCAACAATGTAAACTAAGCGTATTGTCATCCTTCTTACGTCTGTAATGTGTAAGCAAGATGGACATATTTTTAGTGGTATCAAATGTAGCTAAGCTATAGTTGGTGTACACAATAATGGACATAAATAGACAATAAATACTTTTTTACTTTTTTACCACATAAATCTACCTTATCAATCCTAATAATAAAACCTCAGTAAATTTGTACACAGGCCTACATACATTTAGTTCCTTATATGATTATTTACGGACTGTTTACTGTTAAACAGAAAATACAGAATGGATATTCCGTGTTACTCTACTTCGCTTCGCCAATACAAATTTATCGGTTCATTGTAAAACAAAACAGAACCAAAGCAAATGCAAATTCCTTTTCATATAAGTAGGCCCATTCAGATATAGTAAATCGTTACTTTACGTACATATAATTACCTACAGCTACTCGATGTACTAACTTCTAACGAGTACGTGCTCGTCGTACGTCGTCCCTGTCGTTCTTATTTACAATCTGTGCCATAATATAAGTCATACACGTGACCATTTATTTATTTTGATAGACCGGGACACATCTGCGGAAATATATAGTAAAAAATAGTTTTTAGTGTTTCACAAGTATTTTATTATAGAAGATAGATTAACACAAAATAATCAAAGCTCTAAACACAAAATAATTAAGTTGGCATGACTTACTAACGTCACCAGTAGTGGCGTGACTTCCAAGTCGTATTTTTGTATTTGTCGGCTGAACAATATTTTTTTTTAAATTCCTATTGGGTCTTGTTTATCGATTCGTGTGTAACTCAGTACATGATTTATTTATATTTATTTTCGTATTCAGAATAGCTTTCCCGTGCGGGGCGTCGGGCCACGCATTTCGAGCGGAACAAATAAATTTTAAACTATCGTTGAGTCTGCTTGCAAAACCGGGACTATGTTGGCTTCGCTGGGGATACCGGGACAGACTGCCTGAAACCGGGACGTATGCTCACGTTACTCAAACTTGACATGAGTCGAAAACAAATTCTCCAAAAAAAAAACATACCAATCGAATTGAGAACCTCCTCCTTTTGGAAGTCGGTTAAAAATTGCGTAATAGCATTGATCGATTGAGAAATTTCTGATTCTTATATTCAGGAAACGCCCCGTATAGTTAACAGACCACACTCACAAAATAAGTAATTCCATATGGATCCCAATAATCAACTAGTTTCTAAGAAGAAAAAGCGTTACTTTCACCTTTATAATTCGTTTATATAGAAACCCTGCATTAAGTATGGGACAGAAACATACACCGTTGGTATCGGATACCGACTAAGTCTGAACGAGGTTGTAACACAACTTGGCGTACACAATTACCATTAAACTAACATTCCAGAGCATACTGGGAACCAGCTGCCTATCAATCAACAATATACGCGGTTTCGTTCTAATGTTGTACGGTAGAAAGAGAGACACGATGTTGTTAGTACAAGGGTAATGTGATTTAATTGAGTGTGGTAACACCATAGGGTATGTGGTGTGTGGTCTAAGTTACAAGAGGCTGGTTCTAATTGCAAAACTTTTTTATTTAGTGATTAAAATCGTGATTGTGTCGTCAGCTCAAATTCTATGTCTAAAAATGTACTAAATAGGAAAAATTAACAATAAAGATAATAAATACATCATTATAAATCATCACGCCTGTATTCCCCGAAGCGGTAGGCAGAGATGCACTACAGTGTGCCGACACTTCGCCGATGTATTTTGGTCCCAATGTAATAAGGGTTGAGCCTATTGCCATTATACCAGGCACATTCTCCCTCAATACGAAGGAGATTTTGGGCCATAGTCCACCACGCTAGCCAGTGCGGGTTGTTTCTATAGACGTCGTGGCCAAAAAGAAATTATTTTGATTGTATAAATATTGCGTTTATACCTTAAACTGTATTTATACAAAAATAGACGTCTCGCATTTCATGCGCAGTGCGTCGGGGGCATATTGCAGTTCGTAGAACTGGTGGCAATTAATAACAATTAAAGCATAACAGATTTAAACTACGCTGAATTTACTGATGGGGAACATTTCACACGAATCACTACATTTTATACTTCAAAAATGTATATATATCAAATATTTATTAAACTTGATTTTAATGTTGGTAAATGTAACAGTCAATGATAATTTAGTAAACTGATATGTTATACACGCACAAAACAAACAAAAAAAGTGTTCCGCGTAACAGCGGCAGCACACATACACATACTTTTCATTCATTTTACATTTCACAACACGTAGAAATGTGCAAAAGAGATGGCTTGATAAAACCAATGAGAAAAAAAGAGATAGCTAGTGTTGTCACTTGCGCTTCTATGTGATGTAACATTCATCTGTCAACCAATCCGCATGTTGGTATCAAATATACGTCCTAATCAGGATGTATTTGAGTCTTCACTAATGCGCGCTCATAACATAAAATCATTGGTAACAGTGTACTCTCATCCCCTATGTATAAGGAAGCGTGAATGTTGTATAGCTTGGCTAAAGTTATTTCTGTTAATAGATTATAAGATAACTGTATATATAGTATTTCACCATGAGGGTGGCATAATCACGTCGTGATTAAACTCTCTTAAGTAAACAAAGAATAAAAAAAAAGTATAAATCAATAAATAAACATTACCATACAACACATACTCAAAGTATATTTCCAAAATAAGCAAAGCTCGTACTGTTATTAACACTGCCGTATTAGTATTTATAGTCAAATTGGCCTTTTTTGACGAATAACGCTACTGAAAGGTACCTACATTTTTTTTATATAAATTAACAGTGAATTAACTTTATTCGTTTAGTAGTCATTTAAGCAGCAGTGGTAGCCGAGTGGTCGAACGCACGCCTTGCAAATCAAAGTGTGCAGGTTCAAACCCCGGCTCGCACCTCTGGGATTTATGTGCGAATCTCATTTACATCCGAGATTATCACTTGCTATGAAACGGTGAAGGAAAACATCGTGAGCAAACCTGCACGTCTGAGGGAACTTGTCTAGTTCTCGATAGATGTGTGAAGTCTGCTAACCCGCACTGGGCTAGCGTGGTGGACTATGGCCTGAATCCCCCTCGCATTAAGGGGAGGCCCGTGCCCAGCAGTGGGACGTTAAAAGGGTTGTAGTAGTAGTAGTCATTTAAAATATTTATTTGGAGCTTGAAATAAGGGTCTTAGACAAACATACTTAATTTACGCTAAGTTATAAGTAATAATAATAAGTAATATAATAACAGTTATAAGTTTGAGAAAAGCTGTAAGCGTATCGAGGGGTGACAGGCAATTTGATTGAAGCGACACTTTTTAGCGATATTGACTTATACAGGGTGTTTCAGAAGTCCGAAATAATACTTTAAGTACATATACGGCAGCTCATATGTGGATGCTTAGTGAAGACAGTTTATACCTAACTATCATAGTTTCTGAGTTACAGACCTTTATATATTTGTCACAGGTATCGTGTTTTGGCCTTTGGGTACATTCATAACCCTACTCAACAGTGTAAACTACACTTATGAGGGGCGGCTACCAATATTCGCAAAGCATAACATGCAAATTTTACATAGGAATCGAGATATTACGAGTTATAGAAATTGACGACGAAAAAAAAGTTGGAAAAACATGGTCGAATTTCAATCAAATTTTTATACCATTCAGTTGTATACATGATACTGATGCTAGCGTCCAAGTATTATTTCGGACTTCTGATACACCCTGTATACATAATATTTGGAATCAGCGATTTTTTCTGCGTCCAATGAGTATGCTTTTATCTAAAGTTAAAAAATTTTCGCTTAAGTAAAATAGCCTTTTACCCCTTGATGTGATATGTATAATCGCTTTTCGTTTAAACCTTGTCCCGTGTATCTAAATATACCAGATGTCTCACGTAGCTACTTCTTGTTATGGTTACGTTTAAAAAAAACATGAATCTAACAAATTTACCTTTTTTTTTTGTTGACGCGGAGGAAATCTTCACAAAGATTCCCAGTCTTCTGTGTGGGAGAAGACTGGGATATGTGGGATTCTTACCCACTAAAACCTCCTCGGTGGCCGTCTTCGACACGTTAGAGGTACTCCGGGATCTCCTATCGGAACGCACCGGTGTCCCTCTTTGCCTCGCTCCCGTGCTTTAATGCCCATGAGCTCGTGTCGGGGGGAGCAGATGTTTGCTCCCCCTGCACCCTCGCAGTGCATACGGCGGTAAGAGACCACCTCTCACCGCCTTCTTTAGCCGAGTGGTCGAACGCACGCCTTGCAATCAAAATGTGCAGGTTCAAACCCCGGCTCGCACCTCTGGGTTTTATGTCTCTCATTTTCATCCGAGATTATCACTTGCTATGAAACGGTAAAGGAAAACATCGTGAGGAAACCCTCACGTCCGAGGGAACTTGACTAGTTCTCGTTAGATGTGTGAAGTCTGCCAACCCGCACTGGGCCAGCGTGGTGGGCTATGGCCTAAATCCCCCTCGCATTGAGGGGAGGCCCGTGCCCAGCAGTGGGACGTTAAATAGGCTGTAGTAAAAGTTCTTTCTCTGAGCGAGATCACATTATATTCCAAATGATACCTACATCAGTCTACAGCCCCTTTACCACCACCAGTTTTGTACCAATTTATGTGAAATCTTATTTTCAGTATTTATCAGTTAACTCAGTATAAAATCTGTCTAAAATTGACAGGAAACAACAATGGGAAGTCATCCGCCATCTTTATCACTGATAGATGGATGATGACATCCATTTTTATTTATGATGTGTATTTATTTAATTTGCCCTTGCTATTAATTACTTGACACTGGCTGAAATACCCGCTAAACGCAGGTGGAGCCATTCCTCATCTTACTCCATTTAATATCAGCATTTCGTAAAAAAAGAAGAAGCAGTGGTAGCCTCGTGGGCAAGAACGCCCGCCTTGAACGTAAGGGGTGCAAGTTCAAATCCCTGGCCCGCACCTCTGAGATAATTTTCAAGTGCGAATGTCATTTTCAACAATGATTACCACTTGCTGAACGGTGAAGGAAAACATCGTGAGGAAACCTGCACGTCTATAGAAAGGCGTGTGAAGTTCACCAACCCGCACTGGGCCAGCGTGGTGGACTATGGCCCAAATCTCCCTCGTAAGGAGGGGGAATGTGCCCGGTATAATGGCAATAGGCTCGCTCCCTATTACATTGGGACCAAAAATACATCGGCGAAGTGTGGGCGCACTATAGTGCACCACTGCCTACCCCTTCGGGGAATACAGGCGTGATGATGTATGATGTATGAAGAAGAAGAAACAACTATGCCTTAAGACGTAGTGGTCCTATCGCTAATATTGCTTCAGTTAGACCACATTCCATTGTTCGTAGAACAACAATAATAACTATGTATATACATAATCACGCCTGTATTCACCGAAGGGATAGGCAGAGGTGCACTGCAGTACGCCCACACTTCACCAAAGTATTTAATGAAAACTAGACGCGCGTGCGTTGACGCCCCAGTGTGCAGGGGGCATAAAAAAACTATCTACGCATGGACGTATAAAAAAGATAAGATGGAATCTCGTTAAACAATAAGTGAAGCACCCATACTAAGCAGTAACACTTAAGATAGATGTATAACATACCACCTTCTTTTACCAGGTGAAATCGCAATGCTGGAAGCGGATATAGTCCTCGGTAAGATTGTCGGAAAATCGGAAGTGATTCCAATAATGGCTCATCCGCCGGCGACCACATCGGACCTCTCCCTCGCGGAGTTCCTCGCCACAGTGGCGCAGTACAACAACGTGAACTCGAAACAGAAGGGGGTGAAGTTGGACTTCAAGAGCATTGAGGCATTTGAGAAGAGCCAGGAGCAGATAGCGGCTTATAGTAAACCGCAGGTAGGCTCCTCTACTACAAAGTTGAACTGGAGGGTCATTCCCCAATTAAATCCCGATTACAAACTAATTTTGTAGTTGTATGGAGACACATGTACCTACACCAACTGCAAAGTTAAGTTTGTCTCTCTATCCAGTTTATCTTTTTGTTATAATTTGTCGATGCTTTCACAGTTTCGGTACGGAAGCCGCGGTGCGCGAGCGCAGTTCGCACTTGGCCGGTTTTTGTTATCTCAAGTACCTGTAGTATACGGCAACTATATGCGAAAACAAAGATGGCGGAGTCGGATAAACCAGAAAAAATCATCTCCGTTATAATATCTCCATGCTTATGATCGCCCTACACACTTCTGAAACCATGAGTCACTTAGTTAACTACTTTTTAGGGTTCCGTACCCAAAGGGTAAAACAGGAACCCTAGTACTAAGACTTCGCTGTCCGTCCGTCCGTGCGTCCGTCTGTCACCAGGCTGTATCTCATGAACCGTGATAGTTAGAGAGTTAAAATTTTCACAGATGATGTATTTCTGTTGCCGCTATAACAAAAAATACTAAAAAACAGAATAAAACAAATATTTAAGGGGGCTCCCATACAACAAACGTGATTTTTTGTTCGTTTTTATAGAAAATGGTACGGAACCCTTCGTGCGCGAGTCCGACTCGCACTTGGCCAGTTTTATTTAACTAACACATCAGTCGTGACATGTTGTAACACAATATTAATTGATCAAAATTAAGATAAATGAGATGACTTAGCTTAAATTAGATTCGGTTACACAGTCATTTCGGTCACCATTTAACTATTCAAACGACATAACCCATGACGGACCCATAAACGCCAAGTTAAAATTAAACTTTACTGCTTTAAAAATAAAGTTATAATCCCAGTAATCATGTTTAAGTATCAATTAGGAGTATATGTAGGGGAATATGGAGTTTATTTACTGTATGTTTAAGGCTATTATGCGTTGGTTATTGTGATGAAGGCGTCTTAATTAGAAATATGACATAGCGTGTGAATAATTGGGAATTGGCTGCGTCTTGTGTGGTCGCTTTTTGTAATGTTTGGGCCACGAATACCGCGTTATATAAAGTATGGCGAGCCAATCATTTATATGACTCCTGCTGTAATGTACTTATTTTTTTTTTAATATTAACCGTAGCTCTTATACGTACAACTATATAGGGTAAAACCCCCAGCTATTGGCACCCTACGCGCTTACTCGGGGAAAATCAGTCACCAAAACGCTCTATGACCCGTTGTTTCGCTAAAAAGGATATCAAACTATAGAATATCCACTCGTGTTTGAATTTTTCGAGATTTTTGTAAAAAAATAATACTAGAAACATAAGTTTTTTTACATTTGTTCCAAAATTTTCTGATTACCCGGTTACTGGCACAAGTAAGAAAATGCGTAAGAAGGGCTTTTTTAGCCAAACAAACCCAAACAAACTTAAGGTTTGTACTAATTAAGTCTGAGTTTAAGGTTAAAGTTAAGGGTTTTAGATTAAAAAATGTACAATCTTTCCATTTTGGACGTAAAATCAGTGGTTAAAGTCAAGGTTCTTGTTATTTTAACTTAAAGGCATGGGTGCCAATAAGTGGGGGGATACCAACAGTGGGTATGGTTACCCTACCTACTTAAAATGTGATTCAGATTGGATATACTCATCCTTTAAATATAAGTTTTTTAGCTTATAGTAAACGAAAAAAAAAAATAGGTACCTACTTATTTGAGTTTACATTAAAACTTGCGTCGCGGTGCATGCCAAAGCGATCCCGTGGCGCCCCGATATAAGCGGAAGATGGTACACCGTCGGTTTTTAGTGGGTATACGGCCTTCTGCCGGGACTCCCACATAACCCTGTTACTTCCCCCGAGGTGGCAAGGCATCCGAGAATTTTCCGACGTAAAATAAAAAGTTTACCTTAAAACTTGGAGCAGAACAGCTCTGAAATTAGCTGTTACTTCTTAACTCTCTTTGATCTAACGGGACAAGTGACCTAACTGACCATGCCTATGGTTTTCAAAGCATAGATAAAATTTTAAATTTCTGAAAAAAAAATGTCGTCCAATTTTTTTATTACACATAATAACATAGGCTTGTGAAATGCATTATGCATATGTTCACAGGAAGTTTTAAGTCTGAAATAATATTTTTCACTCATGAACGGTAGCTGATATTGTAGATATCTACTGGGTGAAGAAAGACCGCACCTAATTATCTTATGAAGTTTCTAAGTTACAACAAGCCTTTGAATATTTGTCACAACTATCTTGTGGCTTGTGAAACAGTGTGAAGTATGTTCACGAGAGGCGACTACTAATATTGCATTCGCTAGTTTACAAGTCACACTTATAACAAAGATTTATTTGAGAGCACATGTCGCGGGCAGTCGGTCTGTCCCGAAGTTTGTGTAAAAACTGGCGCGTTAAACCTCCCGCACACTGGGGCGACAACTGTCGCGCGTTAATTAGCAAAAGAAAGAAGAAGTAAGAAACTACATTTATTCAACACAGATACAACGAACACAGATAATACAAAACTTAAAAATAGATACAAAAATTAATGTTAAAAAAACTTTTTAAAAACAAGCTATTATTTAATTAAATTTCGTGTTCTCCTCAGCAAGCCCTTGCATTTGATACATATACTGTGGTAGTGCAGAAAAAATAACTATTCCGCTATCTTGGATGATCCGCCATATTGAAATTAGAATGACGTCACATAGTTAGGCATGCATTGTCATCCAAAAAAAAAGCGTGTATACCAAATTTCAGCTCAATCGGTTAAAGATAACTGATTTAAAATTCAGTTGCAAGATTCCACCCGGACAATACATACGTTGCAAGCTAATATAAAGCTTGTAAAAAAGATTGATGTTTAATGTCATATTCAATAAAGATTACCACTTGCTGAACGGTGAAGGCAATACGACTGTATCTGCATGGTCATAAAAAGGCGTGTGGAATTCACAAACCCGCCGCACTGAGCCAGCGTGGTCGATTATGGCCCAAAAACTCCCTCGTATTGGGGAGAATTTTAAATTAAATTGTGACTAATCGCGAAGTGTGGGTGCACTTCAGTGCACCTCTGTCTACCCCTGCTTTGGAATACAAGCGTTATGAATGTGTGTATTGTAAACTTCAAACATGTTTGGCTGCTTTTTTTACGAAATGAAATGTGCAAGCAATAATAGACCGTGAACGGAATTATTTTAAGTCCATGTTTAGTAGTTAAACCTATACGTATATACGGGATGTTTCAGAAGTTCAGTATCGGGTATAAAACTGAATGGTATACACAATTGTTCGAAATTGGACCATATTTTTCCAACTTTTATTTCCTCGTCAATTTCTATACCTAACTCGTAACATCTCGAGTCCTATGTCAAATTTACATGTTCTGTTTTGTGAATATGACTAGTCGCTCCTCAGAAGTGTAGTTTACACGGCTGTATAGGGTTATGGATGAACCCAAAGGCTAAAACACGATACCTGTGACAAATATTCAAACTCAGATAGGTATAAACTGTCTTCACTAAGCGTCCACATATGAGCTACTGTATATGTACCCAAAGTATTATTTCGGACTTCTGATACATCCTGTATACTATGTATGTATATAACTTAAGTCCTACTTAATTATATGAGCGATGATCTTGTCAGTCTGAGGATATGATAGCTGGTAATTAACTGCAATTGGAGGCAATCAGGAGAGATGTGTCCATCGCAAGGAGATTCATGGCCGTAGATTTGTATCCATTACTTAGGGCCTGTCGTACTTATAGCGATACTATCATTCAGCAAGATTAAAACATTTTATGGTGTAAATATTTACTTTTTTAGGGTTGTTATGAGATAATTGCATATTTTCAACGATTATTGACATTAAATATCGTGAAAAAAAAATTACAAAAAACAAAAACCGACTTCAAAAACCTAGGTGCACTAAAAAGTTAAAAATAACCATATAATTCATTACATTTGGAGTAGGTGTCAATCCAATTCAGACTAGGCAAATACACACATGAATTGGCACCGACTCCAAATGTGAAGGTTTTTGAAGTCGGTTTTTGTTTTTTGTTAATTATTCTATCTACTTTTTAATTTAATGTAAATAAATAAGTATCCATCATACATATCTTTAAGTCTTAAGCATCGCGCTGCTGTAAGTGGTATGGCAGCTTGCGTGGCACATGTGCGCGAGCGCATCTTCCGCGTATCATTAGTGAAGTGCAGTCGCCCCGCTGCGTCTGCGCATCCACTGTTCTGCGTTCCACGCGCAATTGGTTGCCGGCGATGGTCGTGAACTTGTATAGCTTTTCTCAGACATTTCGAATGTATCTATTTGAAAGAAGTATCTATTTGAAGCATATCAATTTTAAAACACACTGGGGCGTCCAAATACATGCATCGAATTATTTGCTAACACTAAAAAGAGTAAATTGACTCATAGAAAAAGAACATTCTTCAAAGAATGGCATTGACAGCGCGAGGGTTCTTTGATGCGTGGGGGCGAGGCTTGTATCATCGAAATTCGATCCTTGTCTATACACATAAATAAAATTAAAGTGTCCGTTTGTAATATCACCTCTTTAATTTTAAATTCATATTAAAGCATAACAAAAATGCTTATAAAATTTGTGTCTGTCTGTTCCACGTAAACTTCCAAACGGCTGAACCGATTTTGACGGGAATTTCACTGGCAGACAGCTGATGTTCCAAGGAAAGCTAGTCCAAAGCTAGTCCTACTAATCCTATCATTTCCTACTGATATTATAAATGTGAAAGTTTGTGAGGATGGATGGATGTTTGTTACTCTTTCACGCAAAAACTACTTGACGGATTTTGATGAAACTTTACAGTATTATTGTTTGTACATCACAATAACATATAGGCTGTAATATATTAGGATATTGAATAATCGAAGCTAGTCTTTATTATTATTATAAAGAGGAAATATTTGTATTTTTGCATGTAACGAATAAACTTAAAAAGTATTGGACCGATTTCAAAAATTCTAGGCTATATTTATTCATTCCAAAATGTTTAAAAACAAATCTTCTACCCGAGCGAAGCCAGGATGGGCTGCTAGTGTATAATAAAGACAGCTTGTAGGGACACATAAGCTAAGTATAAAATAACCTATGTCAGCGAAATAATGTAAGCGCCCGACTGGCCAGTAGGTCACGCCAGTCGTCGCCCACCATCTGCGTTGTTCCCCCAAACTGGTGACCCCGACGTCGGGGTCACCAGTTTGGGGGTTCTTCTTTTGTTGGTTATGTAGGTTATATACCTAAATAAAATGCTTATTTTTCGATGTGTTACTGGTAGCTACAATTGTATTTCGACTGAAAAACGCAGATGGTGGGCGACGACTGGCGTGACCTAGTGGCCAGTCGGGCGCTTACATTATTTCGCTGACATAGGTTTATAAATTTATACTTTGCTTATGTGTCTCTACAAGCTCATTTTGGTTTTGGCAAACGTTTTGATGGATGGCTTTTAACGTCCCACTGGGCGGGGGTTTATTATTCCGCTTCCTCAGGTGACGTTCCCCCTCTGGCTCAACGCGGACATCCTGCCGGGTCCGGTGGCTGCCACCACGACCCCCGTCGACGCCGACACGTTCCTGAAGCTGGGAGCGAAGCACCCCCGCGCCGTGCTGTCTGTCGGCTGGACCACCAACTACGGGGACAAGATCACAGAGGGCGAGTACAGCGGCGAGCAGATCGGGACCATGCTTCGGATACTCAATGAACACCACATCAACCAGACAGTCACATTCCCTGTGAGTTGCTTGTTGGATGTTTAATAGTATTAACTATCTCGCTGCGCCCGCCATTTCGTTCGCGTGTACATTTAAATTTTTGATGTGAAACATCTAATGGCACGCTTGGCGGATGACTGCGACTGTTGATGCCGCGATGCCGTGATCCCAAAACTTCAAGCAGCTTCGTGGCTTCTCGGTTCTTTCCGCCGCTTAGACTCCACCCACTGGCTAACTCCGCTCACTCGCTCACTCGCCGCTACGTCGTTTTATGTTTCACATCCCGTCCCGTCCCGCGACGGCTCAGTATTATTTTTAATAAATCATTATTTTTCTAAAATAAAATATTAGTAGCCCGAGTTACTTGTTATAAGAAGTACCTATAAATTTATTTTTTTGCCATAATAATATCGTTTTAAGCACCAATAAAGCACCAATGGGAGTCATTCTCCATTTTTATCACCCCTATCACTTTGTGGCGCACCCTATATCTAGCCACGAAACACAACTACCACCAGTCGCTACTAGATGGCGCGACTGTAGACACATCGCAATTCTACGCGTTCATGAAATTATCCGCCATAAAAAGTACTATGAAAATCCTAGCACGCGGTACTGGTGTGTTCAACGATCTGAACTATATATACAAATTCCCCGACATCATCACGGGGGCGTAGCGGACCCCGCCAGGCATACCACCCGCCTGGCAGGAAGATCTTCCCTTTACCGCTTAAACTTGTTCTCATTTATGATGATGTTGGTTATTGACTTTGTTCTTGCTATTAATTAGTCGTCACAGGCAGAATACCCGCTAATGATAGATACCATAATTTCTCATCTTATTCCATTATATTTCGTAGAAGAAGAATTCCAAAAATGTTGCGTCAACAGATTGCATCATTTTCCAGGTTCGCGCGGGCCTCGCAGCCAACAGCCAACCGGCTCTGCTGGACCTGCTCCGGGAGACCTCAGCCCTGAACTCCTCCATTACGGTGTGGTCTAGCGTCGGCGACCACGTGGAGGTGGACCGTCTCCGCGCGCTGATGCTCACCGTGGGCCTGGAACGCACCTACCTGGACGTGCCCGAGGAGTTGGCAGCCAAACTTCACCTGCCTCCACCCAATACTAATGTTAAGAATTAAATTTAATTGTTTATTCTTGGTCATTGTGGGTTTTATTAATGAAGTTACCAGTATCAAGATTATTAAGAAGTACTAGCAGAAGCATCTTACTAGGAATTTACGCCAAGCAATAGATTTTGGTTTAGAAATCAAAATTTAAGCCCCGGACAGACTGGATCGTTAAGATGCACACTGCAAAATGTTTGGCAATACCAAAACACCAAACATCCAAAATGAACTCTGTGTCCATATGCATAAATATTAAATTACTGTGTTAAAGGCCACTCTACGCAGCAAAATTTGCTCGCGCTATCAATGACGTTTTGTTGAAGAATGAGCTTTATAAGTGACTCAATAGGGTTCGTTTTGGTGTTGGCAAAATTA
This sequence comes from Ptilodon capucinus, assembly GCA_914767695.1. NCBI lineage: Eukaryota > Metazoa > Arthropoda > Insecta > Lepidoptera > Notodontidae > Ptilodon > Ptilodon capucinus. The sequence continues at coordinate 12,262,006 of OU611814.1, read as the reverse complement.
CTGCCCATAGCGTTATAAATCTTCGATAACTTACGTACTCTTGAGGCGATTTAACTTACACACCTCTACCGCAGTTCCCAGAACAGTTCTAATAGTTTCGAGGTCATATGACCCCAAAGTTAAATGTCAAGAATGCGCCTCGCCCACAAACTCCACAGTAATTAATACGAAACACCGACTTTATTATATATTCCCATTGTCCCAGCGTCCCTGCCTCCTCATCACAAATCAAGAAGCATATCATTCCCGACTTTAATACTATCTAAATAAAGATTTTAATGACTGCAAATTATGATTTGTTGGAAACCATACCGGGGATAATAAAATAGCTCGGAATCAAGGGAGTTTAGACTTTGTGCCGTTGGATTAAAGATGGTATGGTTGTTAGAGATGAACGGTGAAAAGGGTGTCGACCTTTCCCATGTGGTGACCACGTGATGGATGGGTCTAACCATAAGGCATTGTCATTTGTAGTTGAGGAATCTGATAATGTTTGACTCTTTAGTCAAATTGTTTGACTATAAAAAGATTGGGTATGAAAGTGAAACCTCTGGTCCATTCACATTTGAAATAGAGTAACCTTTCCTTATGTATCTAATCTGAAATCATTGTACGAATTCCGAATTTTGATTTTGCAATTTACCAAAAAAAAAGTCTCCCGATCCTTTAAAAAATCTACGCTTTGTCAGGTCCCTTGTCCCTTCTATTGTGTTAATCTTTACGATAAAGACAGTTCATTTTAGAGCTGTGTTGTAAAGAATTTAAAAAAAAAACTCGTCACTAACCTTATAAAGATAATCTAGAAAACTTATATATTTATTTATGGGTTAATATCACATATTCTAAATCAAATTTTTGCTGGTTATACAATAAAGTCCAAAATGGTATCAAGGAGTCTAACTTAAGAGGATCTAGGTTTGATTCCCATCGTATTTATAGAACCTATGAATTCTTTATGGAAATTAAAATGGTGTCGATTATGAAAACACTAAACTAAATACGCGAAGCGTAGTTTAATCCTTATGGTTTTATATTTAGTTCTGTCAAATATACAAATAGTAAATAAATAGTTGTTGTTTGTGTAGCCACAACAGAAAAGACTTTATTGCCAGTTCATGGTGATGGCCTTAAAAAGTTTATGAAGGTAAGGTTAGATACATACAACATTATACGACCATAAACAGTGAACGCAGCTTAACGAACCTCCATCTTCCTTACTATGTAAGCTATCATTTCTACAGAAATACCCTCTTCAGTCTTGTATTGTGTTATTATCAATGATTCCGAGTAAATGCATAGTAGTATTGCTATTGAACATAATGTTAACTTTATTACTGAGGACAAGGACTTCTGTGAACCTTGAAACTGTTTTCAAATTTAAAGAAATTCCAATCCAAAAATAATAATTACAGAAATCAAGATCCGCGCTCACAGGCGGTTCAAAACACTGTATTAACTCAACGAAGAAGCATCTTTTCAACGAAATGTCATATTGATATGAGGGGTCTTTGACGGGAGGTCGCGATGACTACAATCCCACATTGTGACTCTTTCGAGTAGACGTGGGCCGTTACGTCATTTTCAAGAAACGTAAGGTAACCAGTTACTTGGTCGGCGTCACCTGTTCACTAGTAATTTTTGTAACTAGTTATTTTTATTTAGCTACTTTGATTGTTTGCATTCATAACTCCACCAACTATACAGTTACACACGAAACGAAACGAATTAAATCACTATCTAAGTGTTTTTAGTTTTACAGTTACGCCGTTCCACTGTTACGTGGTTTCGTTTTTTGTTGTATACCAGTACCACGGCACGTGTGCTTCCGGATTACTTCGGTTTTATTCGTGTCACCAGTTCTCACCATGCGAAAGAAAAGAAATGCCCTCCACCGACCGAGTGACATCTCTCGCTCACAGTTAATTTTAACAGAAATAACGCAGTTACAAAAATCACTACTTGTAATTAGACTTGAAACAAGTGATTCGGTTACATGCCGCGTAGCTAGTTATTGTAACCAGTGACGTAAAATAACGCCTACGTCTACTTCCGAGGGTCACCCGCTATCTTTATCACATTCATCATCCATTTTAATGTATAATGTGTATTTATTGAATTTGTTCTTGTTATTATATACTCAACATTGACATAAATACACGGTAATCGCAGGCGCAGCCATTACTCTAAAACTACTAACTAACTACAGCCCTTTTAACGTCCCACTGCTGGGCACGGGCCTCCTCTCAATGCGAGGGGGATTCAGGCCATAATCCACCACGCTGGCCCATTGCGGGTTGGCAGACTTCACACATCTATCGACAACGTGATAATCTCGGATGAAAATGAGATTCGCACATAAACCCAGAGGTGCGAGCCGGGGTTTGAACTTGCACACTTTGATTGCAAGGCATGCGTTCGACCACTCGGCTACCACTGCTTTACTCGGCTATCACTGCTTTTAGCCATTACTCATCTTATTCCATTAAAATATCATTCATGTAGTAAGAAAGAAGCAGAAAAATATCTCACATTTTGTCTTGTCCCAAATGTTCTGCAAATGCAGTTTTAGCGACAAAACGTAGCGGCTATTAAAATTAAATTCAGACTTCTGTAACAATAATTACGAAACAGTATGTTCTGGAACAAATGTCTTAAAGCCCCTAACATACTGACGCGAACGAATTCACTACAATTTGTGTGAAAATGTATTCAGTGCCAATAAACGAGTATATTTAAATTGCCACAGCGGCAAAAGTCGACCACGTGAATAATTTGACTTGCGTTGTCGATGAAATTTCTTTGAAAAATGTCCTTTCTTGATTAGGTAGTTACTAACAACGGAGAGTTGGTCGCACATCTATGTCTTTACGTATTTTCTTGCCTATACCAAAACGAACTCTGTGTCAACATACATAAAGATCGAATGCTAATGGCAAAATCTACGCGACCAGGCTGAGGAAATTCATTGAAGATTTCACAGTTAATTTTGGCATTGAACAAATTGGTCGCCTGCTTGTAGACGCGTCTGTTTGCTGAAGGCTTTACGCAATGAAACGGTAGGTATGTCAAAGGTCCCGTTCTATGTATGTAGCCACGCTGTTTGCTCTGCTGTGTAAATGTCATGGAGGACGCAATTCGCGGATACGACATTCGCGAAACAAAGCATTTGTAAATAGTTAACAGACCTGTGTAAACAGACGTGTAAAGCGTCCCACACAAAAACGAACTGTATTAACTTATAGAAAAAGTTCATTTTGCAAAGAAATTACATTTACCTACATCGCGAGCGGATATTTACCACAGAAATTCAATTCTTATGCATATTAGCATAGAGTTCCTTTTGGTATTGGCAAAGATATTAACGCGCGAATTTTGACGCACCAGTGTCCAGGGGGCTTAACACGTTCGCTGCGTAAGGATTTTTAGGTTTCCGTACCCAAAGGGTAACACGGGAACCCTATTACTAAGACTTCGCTGTCCGTCCGTCCGTCCGTCTGTCACCAGGCTGTATCTCATGAACCGTGATAGTTAGAGAGTTGAAATTTTCATAGATGATGTATTTCTGTTGCCGCTATAACAACAAATACTAAAAAACAGAGTAAAATAAATATTTAAGGGGGCTCCCATACAACAAACGTGATTTTTTTGCTCGTTTTTATAGATAATGGTACGGAACCCTTCGTGTGCGAGTCCGACTCGCACTTGGCCGGTTTTAGTGTACTTTGTGTTGTAGCGTCAAGAGGTTATATTGACTCATAGAGGTACTAACTTTGTGTGCGCTGCGCACTGGATGTACGTTCGCTATGAGCCAATATGATCTCACAACGTAGCTAACGTGAAGATGACGGCACACGTACCACTTGTTGAACACAAAAAAAGAAACATCGTTGCAATTGTATTCTAACTACAGCCCTTTTAACGTCCCACTGCTGGGCACGGGCCTCCCCTCAATGCGAGGGGGATTCAGGCCATAGTCCACCACGCTGGCCCAATGCGGGTTGGCAGACTTCACACATCGAGAACTAGTCAAGTTCCCTCAAACGTGCAGGTTTCCTCACGATGTTTTCCTTCACCGTTTCGTAGCAAGTGGTAATCTCGGATGTAAATGAGATTCGCACATGAAACCCAGAGGTGCGAGCCGGGGTTTGAACCTGCACCCTTTGATTTGCAAGGCGTGCGTTCGACCACTCGGCTACCACTGCTAAGCAATTGTATTAAAATATCGAAAACGGCCTGCACTCACAGGAGCGAGGGAATTAACATGACTTTTTCTGAATATGTATTTAGATAGACGGATAGATAACTTTATTGTTCCATCTCAAAAAGTTCTTATTAGAATATTACAGACAGAGTGTCACTATGTAATGCATCATCACGTCTGTTTTCCCCGAAATGGTAAGCAGAGGTGCACTGCAGCGCACCCACACTTCGCCGATGCATGTAGGTCTTTATGTAATAGGGGCTAGGCTATTGCCATCCAGGAAAAATCCTCCTCAATACGAGGGAGATTTGAGCTATAGCACGGGCCAGCGGGGTGGACTGGCGCTGGCACAGAGCAAGTTGGTGAACTTCGTTCTCCAAGGTATTTATACGCGAGGTCGCGCGCGTGGTTTTAACCATACTTAGATATTCTCGTATTTAGGTACACAGAGTACGCGCGAGGAAATAAAATGCGCTTGGATTTTGAAGTCTTCTCGAGGGCTCAATTCTACAGATCGACATTAGTCCAATAAAATTTGTCATATTATTATAGTTCCCTGGGTGTATATTTGAGGCGTTTGGGGTAGAAACTTTAGGTGCACGGGGGCTGGGTGCCCACCGGATGTTTTAAGACATTGTGAAACGTCTGATCGAAATATCAGGTGATCAGAACGCTGGAAACTATTTTGCACAGCACATCAGCATTGCCATTCAACGTCGCAATGCTGCCAACGTTCTGGGCACCCTACCGCCCGACAGTGATGGGGGAATGTGGGTTATATAATACCTATTAGTTTATTTTTTCTCGTTATAAAATATTTTTACAAAATTTTGTAAATAATTATTATAAATTTAAACACTCTTTTTATTAAATCCACCCATAGCTCGTTTAGTTGCTTGGAATCTAATAAAAAAAACCGGCTAAGTGCGAGTCGTACTCGCGCACGAATGGTTCCGTACCATTATCTATAAAAACGGCAAAATGGTTGTATGGGAGCCCCTTAAATATTTATTTTATTCTGTTTTTTTAGCATTTGTTGTTATAGCGGCAACAGAAATAAATCATCTGTGAAAATTTCAACTCTGTAACTATCACGGTTCATGAGATACAGCCTGGTGACAGACGGACGGACGGACGGACAGCGGAGTCTTAGTAATAGGGTACCCGTTTTACCCTTTGGGTACGGAACCCTAAAAAAATAAAGTATATAATATGCTACTTACGTTTATTTACGAACCTATATGTGTTATTGTTCAGACATTAACACTAACCTGTGGAGACTTTTAAATGGCTCTCTGATCACTATACTAATTATCTATGTTTTATACATATATGTAGCTGATAGTTTTCTTAAGATACATCATCATCATCATCGTCACGCCTGTATTCCCCGAAGGGGTAGGCAGAGGTGCACTACAGTGCGCCCACACTTCGCCGATGTATTTTGGTCCCAATGTAATAGGGGGCGAGCCTATTGCCATTATACCGGGCACATTCCCCCTCAATACGAGGGAGATTTGGGCCATAGTCCACCACGCTGGCCCAGTGCAGGTTGGTGAACTTCACACGCTATAGAAAGCTATAGACGTGCAGGTTTCCTCACGATGTTTAACTTCACCGTTTAGCAAGTGGTAATCATTGTTGAAAATGATATTCGCACATGAAAATTATCTCAGAGGTGCGGGCCTGGGATTTGAACTTGCACCCCTTACGTTCAAGGCGGGCGTTCTTGCCCGCGAGGGGTAGCCTGATGTTTTCTTAAGATGTAATAAATAAATAAAATAAATAAACCTACAGTAAATATTATACACGTTACCGTTAATATACAAGCACTAGGTAAGTACATAACTAATATGGTCTGATATTATTATCAGAAACACGACGGTTTTTCATATTATTTCCTCATGGAAAAATAACATGGTACGCACATTGAAATTAATTTAGTAATTATGGGAAGGTAAAAATATCGGCATGGGGATATAACACAGTACCCAGCACAAATATTAAATTATAAAGCGGGTTTCAGACTACGCTATAATATAATCAGAATCAGAATATTTTTACAAGCTTTATATTAACTTTTGCTTTATATAGCCGGGGCAGACCAAAACGACGATGGCAAGACGATCTAGTCACCTTTGCGGGTAATACTTGGTCACAAACAGCACAAGAACGCAGTGTGTGGAGGATTAAAGGAGAGGCCTTTGCTCAGGAGTGGGACACAAAATAGGCTTAAAAAAAAAAAAAAAAAATTACTGCAATGTATGTTCGGGTGGAATCTTGCAACTGAATTATAAATCAGTTATCTTTAACCGGTTGAGCTGAAATTAAGTATACACGCTTACTTTGGATGACAATGCATTCCTAGCTATGTGACGTCAATCTAATTCCAATATGGCGGATCATCGAAGATGGCGGAATAGTTATTTTTCTGCACTACCACAGTATGGGTATCAAATGAAAGGGCTTGCTAAGGAGAACACGAAAACTAAAGGCAAGGATATAAAAGCTTGTTTTAAAAAGTTTTTTTACCATTATTTTTATTCATATAAACCAATAGGTACAGGCACTTATGAATCGTCAATAAATAGTAAAAATAGTAGCTCTACCACCCATTCGGGATGCATTTCCCTTGGAGAAGAATGGGCAAGAACCTCCACGGTTGCTTTTTTCAAATAAGGATTTACATTTTTGTGTTTTTCTTAATTAACAATTATACAATATAAAGTTAATGAGGCTGTACATTCTCAAAACACAATTAAATCACTACACAAACTACGTGTTGTACAAGATTTAAAGGTAGGAAGGAGGAGGAAAACGGAAAGAAATGGCTAAAAATGAGTTCCTGTGGAGCCAGACCAGCACCTGACCAAGCGTGTTTATCCTCTAAATAATCACATATTGTGTAGTATACTATGATATGATAGCAGTATATAGCTCATAGCACAACAATATCGCGCACCATACATTGTTATGACCACGTTCACACTGTACTGTACTATATATTATTGGCTTTGTATGGTGCGCGATATTGTTGTGCTATATATTATAGCATAGTCTGGAACCCACTTTATGGAAAATAAATACTTACCGCACACCACGCCTGTTGGCTTAGTATGACCGCGAAGACATAAGTTTTATCTCTTTCAACTGTCAGATTCGTCGAGAAAATGACGTCACACCGAGCCATGCCCGGTACGAGAAGCTCGAAACGTCAATTTCTTGACTAATCTGATAGTTGAAAGGGATAAAACCTATGTCGAGATTCGCGTCATCCGCCATCTTTATCACTGTCATTATCCATTTTTATTTATAATGTGTATTTATTGAATTTGTCCTTGCTATTAATTACTTGACATTGGCGAAATACTCGCGCTAGTCGCAGGTGATGCCATTCCTCATCTTATTCCATTAAATATCATCATTTCGCTCATTTCGTTAAAAAAAAAAAAAAAACCTATGTCTACGCGGTCATACTAACCTATTGTATCACTACTAGTCTATTGACGCTATCTGTTGCAGTTATTATACAGCTTTAAGTGCTATAAGGTGTTTGGAAACTATCCAATTCGCTGATCTAGTCTCGGCTAATATACAGGACATGAGTCAAGGTCAATACCTATTTTCAGACGCTTCTTTGTGAATGCAAACTAGGTACCTACCTACTCACATTATTGTTGTGTTGAGAGAATCTCTTTCTATTTAACAAGGTTTTGTTTTAACAGTCGCTTTAATTTTATTTGTGTGTTTAGCTGTGGTAGCACGCCTAGCAATCAAAGTGCGCAGGTTCAAACCCCGGCTCGCACCTCTGCGGTTTATGTGCGAATCTCGTTTTAATCCGAGATAATCACTTGCTATGAAACAGTGAAGGAAAACATCATGAGGAAACTGGCACGTCTGAGGGAACTTGACTAGTTCTCGATAGATGTGTGAAGTCTGCCAACCCTCACTGGGCCAGCGTGGTGGACTATGGCCTGAATGCCCCTCGCATTAAGGGGAGGCCCGTGCCCAGCAGTGGGACGTTACAAGGGCTGTAGTAGTAGTAGTAGTAGTTTAGATATACTAACTGGTCCTTGAGTTAGTTGAATTGGCATTAATCTATTAATGCTAGGTTCCTATAAAATAAATTACGTTAAACTTTATTTATAGGAACAGTTTTGACTACAATAATATCTCGTTTGAAATAGTAACGGGACGTTCCTTGATTATAGGAATCCAGCATTAATAACTAGTGTATACACACGTACCTATCTATTATACCTACAGTTGTTTATCTCCATAATTTCTAAGTACTTAATCAAATTGTCAATTAAATTACAATGTTGATAATAAATAACTACTAATTACATACAAACAGCAAATTATCGCCGTAATCGTTTGTAAGTTACCCGTTTATCTCGATGCGCGTAAATAAAAACACTTTATATTTATACCGAGAATGCGAAGGTTTGCGACCCCTGACATCTATGTAGTACAACACGCTCCAATCAAATAGGTCCCTACCGCCAGTGATGGGAGACTGTGGGTTTTATATAATTCTTTAGTTTACATTTCGCATCTTTAAAAGTATATTTATTTTTGAAATTTTAGGGATTTCGACTATAAATCTTAAAGGGTCGTTCTAACGATCATTTTTCAACAACATTATTATTAGGTCTGTATACTTTTAAAGATGCGATTTGACTTGATTTTTTATAACAGTACATAAATGTATATTTGTAAATTGTATATTTTATTCACAGTAATAAAATAAAACTAACCACGTCGATAAATTTCGCATTTATATTTCGTCCCTTGAATGATGTCAGACTGGCTAACTGTATTGCCGCCCTAAACAAACGTTAGTCTGAAAGCGCTCTTCGAAGAAATAAAATGTATGCCAACGCGGTCATGCTAAGCCAGTCGTATGCATATTTTGCCGATACCAAAACGAACTCTGTGCTAATATACATAAAGATTAAATTTCTGTGATAAAAGCCACGCTCTCACGCGTCGAAAGTCGCTCTCACTGTCAATGTAATTTCGTTGAAGAATGAACTTTCTCTATCAGTCAATACAGTACATTTTGATATTGGCAATTATTTTGACACACCAGTGTGCGGGACCTTACATTGTACACAAGGTTATAATAGCATAAACATGGAATATCCAATGTATTAAATCAATTGAGACGCGACATTACATCACCCCGTGACATAATTAAACGATGTTGTCTCAGAGCACGGTTAAAAATAACTACAACACAGATACAAGCGTTTTAAATATAGTTTCTATCTATTTTTGGTACCAGCTATATTGACTTTTTTTTTTCATTTTCTTTTCTACTTCTTTTTTTACCGAAATGATGATATTTTAATGGAATAAGATGAGGAATGGCTCCACCTGCGTTTAGCGGGTATTTCTGATCGGATGACATTGATAAAGATGGCGGATGAATCACATATTCTTTTAATGCTACCGTGAATATGTATGTCACACTGAGTCACTTTCGTAATAGATACGGAAGAACGAGACGAAATTGACATATCTCACATTTTGTCTTGTCATAACGTTATGGCAAGACAAAATATGAGGACTGGCACGCGTTACAAGACATAAAATGTTTCTCTGGTCAATCGTTGCTCTGGGCTGGGTGGAACTGGCATCGCTCCCAGGGGCCCAATTCTCGCATTACGGATGACATATGTCGAAAAAGAACATAAAATTGGTCTTAAATTGTAAAATTGGACGAAAAAATACCTACGACCAATTTTACGTTCGGTTTCGACATTCGTCGATCTTGTGAGAATTGGAGGACCATAGTACAAGCTTTGGTTAGTTTCGAATAATAGAGATATGTCTGGCGATACTTAGTTATTCATTTAGCAGTGGTAGCCGAGTGGTCGAACGCACGCCTTGCAATCGTAGTGTGCAAGTTCAAACCCCGGCTCGCACCTCTGGGATTTATGTGCGAATCTCATTTTCATCCGAGATTATCACTTGCTATGAAACGGTGAAGGAAAACATCGTGAGGAAACCTGCACTACTGAGGGAACTTGTCTAGTTCTCGATAGATGTGTGAAGTCTGCCAACCCGCACTGGGCCAGCGTGGTGGACTATGGCCCGAATCCCCCTCGCATTGAGGGGAGGCCCGTGCCCAGCAGTGGGACGTTAAAAAGGGCTGTAGTAGTAGTAGGTACTGGTGGGATACATTTACAATTCACAATTCAAGTGACTTGCACAATATTTCGTGTGATTACGATACATGTAGGCGCCTTCGACCTACAGAAATCGAAACTCTGGGACTGTGACTTTTACTTTTCATTGCCCTCTAGCTTACTTAACTGGGGTACTTAGTTACAAGTTAACGCAAAGCCCGAACGCGGCCGAGCAGATTAGATAAGACTGCTGTTTAAATATCTCGCTTAGTAGTAATACCTAGGTGAATAAACGAGATATATGTTTAGTCACTTGCGCAAATTTAACAGTAAACACTTACCTAACCTACTAAATACTAGCTTCCGTAAATGCTAGCTAGGGCAATAGTAACTGTAAATTTTTGACAGATTTTGCAAACGGATGAACAGATTTCGACGGGACTTTCACTGGAAGATAGCTAATATTCCAAGGCGTAACTTAGGCTACTTTATTTTTTGAAAAACCATTAGGGTTCCGCGGAATGAACATAAAACCATTATTTTCGGGTAATCTCCCTTAAGTCCACGCGGGCGAAGTCGCGGGCACAGCTAGTCTAAAATAAAAGTAGCGAAGGTTATGTTACTTATGACCATATAATTAGATTTTTGATGGTACCGTTACAGTACCTACAAAATAATACTGATTTAAGTAGTTTTATAAAGGAGTTAAAAGTACCTACATATGTTCAGATTCAGGTCAACTATCCTTCATACTTCAAATAAAACGTGCAAATATGGCTAGTTCAGTTATACCTACATCTCAATTTTAGTCATAAATATACCGTTCGTGTACTTGTTGTTAGTCAAATAGATACACTGCATTTACAACTGTTTGCAACATCGTTACAAATCTCTTAGCTGATTGCTTGCTTTTATACCGGGCACATTCCTAGCACCTCTGCACCTCTGCCTATCCTTTCGGAGATTACAGGAGTGAGAATTTATGTATGTGAGTATATACAGTACTTATTTGACCCCTTTCTCCATAGCCTTTCGAAGATTCGGGTAAAACCCGGACTATAGTTATTCGGATTCCTTGTAGTAACTAAGTGTGGAGGACTCTCTATCGGCTTAAAAAGGCTTGGAAAAGAGCAACCATGGAGTTTCTTGCCCATTCTACTCCATAGGAGATGCATTCCAAATGAGTGGTAGAGATATTTTTTGTTTATTGACGTTCATATATTCCTGTATTGGTTTGTATGAATAGAAAATTCTGATTCTGATTCAAAAGATCCATATACTTATATCTGCAAATCACCCAAGTCTCAGTATCTCGGAGCAGACGTGCCGGTATGAATGGGCGGCGGAGTCGGGGCTATATTTATATCCTATACATAAATATAGGGTGAGTTCGTAAGAAAGGTAGGGTGATTGGTGCAGTTGTCGTCTCCCAAACTATGGACTCAAAAGTTTTTTTGACATTTATTTTCTAACGTCAAATTTTGTGTGTGACTAAGATTTACGCGTGTCAGAATCAAAAGTTGTAAGATGTAGGGTGAGATGGCCATTTAGAGGGTTGGATGATCACTGGAGCTGATGGGCTATAGGTATACTATGATCCTTGGACGACGCGTATGATCTACCGTGGTAATCTTTGCTACGATCAAATTATTATACTTAGGAAATTTGATTTCAACACAAAAATCAAAAACTGTTCATAACATATGATGTTTTCAGAATTTTGAAGTAGTTCAGAAGACGTAGGTACACGAAGGTAACCTAATGTTGGTAACCTAATTAATAATATAAGACTTTTTCCTCAGTAACAAACGCATTAGGTTTGGAGGCCGATTTTATAGGTAATTTATTGTATTTTATGTTATCCCAAGGGCATTTTATGCCATGTTAAGTTTTTCCTTCCATTTATACGCAAGGTGTTGTTAAAATCCAATAGGTATCTACTTCTGAGTTTATTTTATGGTAGGTTTCCCTATATATTTCTTAGTTAGTTTTTCCTATTAGTTAGTTTCTTTTCTCTCTTTCTTTCAGACTCCACAATTGTACAACAAATACAATGGCGCTCATTTTGGTGACACCCAATTAAACTAATAAGCATTGTGCAAATTAAATGAACCAAACAAAATAACAAACCAGGTTGATAACATCTTATTATATAGAGCCGTAAGTTATTTACACCTAACTGGTAATTAACTCGCTTTACAAATTAAGATAACTTTAGCTATGTTTACTAACGTAAATATCCTTGTTACATTCAAATACCTCTCGCGTTTTATCTCGAGAACTTTGTTTGTTTAATATTAAAAGTTTAATTAATTTCGTATTGGTTAATTAGTGGCGGGCACACAAAATACCTTACTATCTGATTAACTTAAAACTGTGTATCCCCTTGTTATTATACAAATATAATTTCCAAACAGACCTTATCTCGCCGGCAAGGTCGAGGAACCCCCTCTTCCGCTCGTAGGTGCATCTTTGCACCTAGGAACACATTCACTAGCTCTCCCCTCACGGTAACTGCCCAAGCCGAGGTCGTGCCTTCTGTGGCGCCCTTGAGCTAGTTACCACCATTTTCCGCCCTTAAGGCCTTGGTTGGAGTGCACTCTGCGCTCGCCACTCCTCCGATAAAGCTGTAAAGGCCACCTCAAGGCCAACAGCGTAGTCCAGTAAAAAAAAAACAAATATAATTTAGATATTGGTGGGTTTTTTTTCTTTTGCATAATATTAAGATACTATAGTTAAAATTTCCACATCTTAAAGTATTGTTGTTTCCACACTAGCTCTCAATTCTTGACAGATTTGGACTAAGGTAACTGGCAAAAATATAAAGTAATATTAAAAGCATTGCGGCGAGACAGGCGGTGGTAAGTCACTGTTGCATAAAACACGTCACATGGGCGCGATAACGCGAAATTAAATCACAACTTTATCCCTGTGCCGGCGACGGGCGCTCCCACCTCGCTTATTCCCGGCGTGCGTGCCATGTGGCCGGCCAGTCGTCTCGCCGCCGCGTCCGCACGATGCTGCGTCTAGCCCTCCTCGTGTCCCTGTTCACGGACCGCATCCTTACCGCTCACGTCACAGACAGACCGCCGCACATCAACAGATTCGATAAACTCTACGAGAAGCTCGAAAAATTGTCGAACACACCCGACCGACAACTGGGACCCACACCCGAAGAGAAGTTATATGAAAAATTGGATGAGTTGAATTCTCTTTCGCCGGAACGACTAGACCTGATCGAGGAAGATGAGGATCTCCTGTCTGCGATGCAAACGTGGATAAGTGCGGAGCATATGGCCGGCATGGTGAAGGACTTGCAGAGGATTAGAGATGAGAGGCGTGGCGTGACCAAGGAGATGATGGACCAGGAGTACGGTGATATGGATGATGAGGTAGGTGAAATAAATATCGCTGGCGATATTATGCACACGCATCGTCTGACCCTAAACTAAGAAAAGCTTCTACCATGGACTGGGAGCGATCACAGTTACAACCATACGAGAGCAAATTTGAGAAGCCCATTACCAAAATTTACCGCTGGCGGGATTCGAACCCGCTACCAATTGGTTTAGTGATTCAAGCTGCCTACACTTAAAGCACTAAACCAAGCCCTCGACTTTGAAATTACAGTTTCTTGGTGTTAGTTTGATTAAATTTAAATCTTAAACGTTGGAGTTTAAAGATTTTTCTTCATGTTACGTACCTATTACGGTTTAAATTTAAATGTTCATAATACCTTCACTATAATTGGCAACAGCCATCAACCAGCCATCTTGCAGCAATGCTTTTCATCTTATTTTTGACGAAATTAATGAAATGATGATATTTTAATGGAATAAGATGAGGAATGGCTCCACCTGCGTTTAGCGGGTATTTCAGCCAGTCTCAAGTAATTAATAGCAAGAACAAATTCAATAAATACACATTATAAATACAAATGGATGATGACAGTGATAAAGATGGTGACAAAAAAAAGCAATGCTTTTAATATTACTTTAAATTTTTGTCAGTTTTTGACTTTAAATGTGGTGAAAGTTGACAGAACAATACGTTAAGAGATGATGCTAAGGTCCATATAACTAGATCTAGACATACGTTAGGGCATCTCCTAGTATTAGTAAAACCGGGAAATCCGTAAGTATAGTTGGTATTACCAATCAGTCATAAATACAGGATATTTCAGAAGTCCGAAATAATACTTTGGGTATATATACGGTAGCTCATATGTGGATGCTTAGTGAGGACAGTTATACCTAACTATCATAGTTTCTGTGTTATAGACCTTTGAATATTTGTCACAGGTATCGTGTTCTAGCCCTTTAGTACATCCATAACCCTATTCAGCAGTGTAAACTACACTTATGAGGGGCAACTACCAACATTAAAAATAACAGAACATGCAAATTATACATAGGACTCGAGATATTATTGACGACGAAAAAGAAGTTGAAAAAACATTGTCGAATTTCGATCAAATTTTTATAAGTTGTATACCCGATACCTACTGATGCAAACGTCAAAGTATTATTTCGGACTTCTGAAACAGGCTGTATACTGCGATAATAAGAAAGGCCAGTTATCTCAGTAGGTAATTATCAGAAGTGATTATTTTCATGTATCCGCAAATTTGCTTCTATGATTTGATGGGTACTTGTAATAAGCTTTAAGTAAAAGCGGATTTCAGACTACGCTATAATATATAGCACAACAATATCGCGCACCATACAAAGCCAATAATATATAGTACAGTACAGTGTGAACGTGGCCATAACAATGTATAGTGCGCGATATTGTTGTGCTATGAGCTATATACGATATGCTATTATATTATAGCGTAGTCTGAAACCCGCTTAAAGCGTCGGCACACTGCGGCGTCAATAGGCGCGCTGCTAATGACTTGATATGATGTAATCGAATTCATATTTCTACATGAATAAACTTTAAAGTGTGAAGTGCTTATTCTACAGAAATAAGAAAATGATTAAGTATATTTGAGTAGTAGTGGACATTTTCAACAATACTACTTGCTGAACGGTGGAGGCAAACATTGTGAGGAAACATACACGTCTATAGAAAGGGGTGTGAAGTTCACCAACCCGCACTGGGCCTGAATGGTGGACTGTGGCCCATATCTCCCTCGTATTGAGAGGGAATGTCCCGATATAATGGCAATAGGCTCGCTCCAAAATTATTGGGACCAAATTACATCGGCGAAATGTGGATGCTCTGCATTACACATTTGCCAACACCTTCGGGGAAAACAGGCGTGGTGATGTATATTAAAAGTTCCAATTTTTCATTCCCGAAATACCTATCAAATACTTGCAGACAAATAGGTACAAGTTAGTAAAAATATTTATCAAACAGTTACAAATGAATTAACAGCTGTCTCTCTGTATTAAATTATACCTAATGACCGAAGACATATTAAAGTTGATTGCAAAATTGTATGAGTTCCCTTTTGATGTTGCGTTTAATTTTAAGTTCGCTTTCCACGAAACTGGCCCAGAGACAATAAACCGCTCGGCTGTGTGGCGCGGCGTCTGCGCGTGTGCCGCCTGTTTAGATAGCCAGATAGCACGTATAATACGTGTCAGATATTTACACTATCCCCTGTATACGTACTGGACCGAATTTATTTAGTACTAGCTGTGCCCGCAACTTCGCGCGCATGGAATTTTGTGAGATTACACGAAAAAAATGGATATTTTACATTCCCGCTTTGATTTTTCTAAAATAAATTAGCCTATGTTACTCCTTGGAACATCAGCCAAAGTGAAGGTCCCGCCAAAATCGGGTTATCCGATTGGAAGTTTACCCGAAACAAACAAACAGACAGACAAAAATGTTTAAAAATTGCGTTTTCGTGTATACCTACTTTCATATGCATCTAAGTATTAAGGTGTTATTTTGATGTTACAGACACTTCAATTTGATTTATTTGTATAGAAAACTAATACTTGGTGACGATAAAAGCTCCCAGCACACTGGGGTGTCAAGACGCGTGCTGCAAATTATTTTCCAATATCAAAATGAAATCTGTGTCAATATACATAAAGATTTAATTTCTATGGTAAAAGACACTCGGCCACGGTGCGAAATTCGCTCGCGCTGTCAATTAACACTTCGTTGAATGATGAGCTTTAAATATAAGTCAATACAGTTCCTTTTGGCATTGGAAACAACTTGGCCGGGGTTAACACAGCCTAACGAAGCAGCGCAATTAGGTACGTGGTGGCTGTAGATAGATACTTACGAGTAGGGGTGCGAACCATACTTTACCTATAATGAAGTATCCTACTTTATTTTTGGTAATCATACTTTATACTTTTACATCAATAAAGTATGTGAAAATACTTTATTTCCAATCTTTACTGTGATACGTAAAACAAATCACTAACTAAACTTAAATTACTTAACTATTTAAAGGTATAAATAGATGATGGATACTATTTATAATTAATAAACGAATTGTTAGATGACAGATCAGAAATTTGATTGTCAAACAAGATTTGAAACATTTAAAGATAGCAAAAAAATGTTAGCATTTGCTAAAAGCACACGAAAATACGTTTTTCAGGCAATAAAAACATACAATTTGAATTTTTTTTTTCTTTTACCATTCTATACGTTATTTTTTTTTAGAAGTTGTCAACCCTACTGACGAGGCATTAGTGATAGGTTTTTGCCTCGCCATGTATGGGCACAGCGGCGCGGGCTAATCTGATATTGATACACGGTTTCATTATGTTGACAAACCGGCTTTCTAGCAGGCTCCAATGGACCTACTTCTGATATTTATCAGATAATTGATACTACTACAGCCCTTTTAACGTCCCACTGCTGGGCACGGGCCTCCCCTCAATGCGAGGGGGATCAAATGCCTGTATTGGAATACCTGAATAAAAAAATCTGATTTTGATTCTATTTTGGTCCCAGTATAATAAGGGGCGAACATTTTGTCGTTATCTATACTAGCCTTAGTTCACCACGCTGGTCCTTGCTGGTTGGTGATCTTCACACACCTATCTATAAACGTGCAGGTTTCTTCATCATGTTAAGTTGTAGTTGTTGTAGTTAAGTTGTATTTTTTTTATTTCGCCAGACAATTTTGTTGCGAATCACGTCTTAAGCATTCTAACTTGTAAAATCAACAAAAATCTTCGAAAAGGAGGAGGTATGTAAATAAATATAACCATAAATGTTCCCGGACCGATGCGACAAAGGTATCTTCAAGAAACGAGCCTACTCATTCCTTAAAGGCCGGCAACGCACTTGCGAAGCCCCTGGTGTTGCAGGTGTCCATGGGCGGCGTTGATCACTTACCATCAGGTGAAACGTCAGCTCGTTTGCCTCCCTATCTCATAAAAAAAAAAACCAAACTAGCAGCCCGTCCCAGCTTCGCACGGGTTTCTCATATAGCCTATGTTACTCAGTGATAATGTAGATTTCTAACGGTAAAATATTTTTTTAAATCGGTCCTGTAGTTTTTGAGTTTATTCGTTACATACAAAAATACAAATATTTCTTCTTTATAATATTAGTATAGAAGTATAGATGAATAGAAGCATTAGATATAAAGTACATGTTACCAGCAAGCCAGTGATCGGAACAGCGCCCGCGCCGGGTTATATGTCGACCTATTTGGCTCGCGCGCTGTACATCTGGTCCCCGGGTTCCGGGTTCGCTTCCTGCGTTGCTTTTATTGATACTATAATAACTAATCTATATTTTAAATTGGCTATAAGATGAAAGTAAATGTGAAACTCGTGTTACACGTAATAGCGAGAGACAGTTATTGTATGTTTCTGATTTGGTTGTGGTGGTTCTTTGACAAAAAGGGGTGAAAGGCTATTTAAAATAAGCGACATTTTTATTGCAGGAGAGCATACTTATTCGACGCAGAAAAAGTAGCTGATTCCAAATATGTATATCTTGCCCAGGTACCCAATCAAAGAGTGCAAGTTCAAACCCCGGCTCGCACCTCTGGGTTTATGTGCGAATCTCATTTTCATCCGAGATTATCACTTGCTATGAGACGGTGAAGGAAAACATCGTGAGTGAAGTCTGCCAACCCACACTGGGAATCATGAACGAAGAAATCAGTTAGTTATTTAATACCCATAAACGGGCCTGAATCAATAACACCACCTGACTTGTGTTATTGTTTAAATATTACATTCAGTTTTTTAATAATACAAAATGCCAATTAATCTCAAAACAATCCCACTAATATTATATATGTGAAAGTTTTTGAGGATGGATGTTAATTACTCTTTCACGCAAAAAATACTCAACGAATTTGGACAAGACTTTACAGTCTTATTGTTTATACAACATAATAACATATGCTATACTCTATAGCAATATTGAATCATCCAAGTCTGCACGGACAAAGTCGCGGGTAGAAGCTAGTACTATGAGATATGACGGTGATGCCCCAGTTATCGACTCTATTTCATTACCTAATTTGTGAAAGTATCATTTCGGACTTCTGAATAATCCTTTATATACCTATCTCTAGTATGTAGAGTCAACGTAGTTATTTACTACGGCTCTATGAGGCCAGGATGTGAGGTCAAACGGCGGTGTATCTATATTTAATGATGTTGAAGTGTTCTTGAGTACAATTTAATTAAGATTATATATTTACTGCCTGTATAAGTCAACATGCAATATGTTATGAACTCGGATACTTGCTGTCTACCGACTACGGCGAGAAGCCAAATGGAAGGGTTATGATTTTAGCAGTCTATATTTGTAAGTGCAGTGGTAGCATCGTGGGCAAGGACGCCCGCCTTGAACGTAAGGGGTGCAAGTTCAAATCCCAGGCCCGCACCTCTGAGATAATTTTCATGTGCGAATGTAATTTTCAACAATGATTACCACTTGCTGAACGGTGAAGGAAAACATCGTGAGGAAACCTGGGGTGCTACTCTTGAAAACGATAATCGATATATCGTGACATTTGTCGTGTCGAATCCTACTCTAAGTTCCATCGTTTTTAATGTCGTATCGATGACTGAACGAACGATACATAATCCGATATATCGAGCTTAACCCTACTCTTAGGTTTAAATGTCGGACACGAATATTCGAATTTGACAACGACCAACATGTGATTTTTGCGATAATCTCAACGACACCTCTTAGGACGTCGTCGGCATTATCGTGTAGTGAATTTGGTATCCTATCAATATAAAATATTATTCAAATTCGTCAAAATATTATAAAAGTATGTGATATACGGAATAAAACAGTTTATTTATTTAAAAACGACCCACCAACAGTATAAGTACCTATCAACAATTGGGTAAGTAAAATATTAAATTAAAACTGTTGCACGATGTGATTATTTATAATTTTTATATCAAGTGTAGCCATGAGCTCTCCTGCTAATTTCTGTTAACGTTTTCAGAAGTTTACAATGTCAAGACTTTTACTATCTTTGGAAGCCTTATGATCGTAGATAGAGAAGACTGTAGTTAAAGCGAAACGGCGCTATACAAAAAACAGCGAACGTGAAAGAGCTAGCGAGTCTTATGTATCTTAGATTCTCAATCTATTTTTGTTACAGAGAGGCCCCACAGATTAAAAAATGAGGCCATAGAGAATATTCAGGTTTTCAACAAACTTTGCATTTATTATTCGTATCATTCACTCCGAACATAGTCTATGGATACGATAAACGACAAGGAATTCGAACATTTGTTAGAGTAGGGTAAGGTCGATATATTCGAAGTAATGTCGTGTCGTTTCGAATGTATCGTTGTCGATTTCAAGAGTAGCACCCCTGCACGTCTATAGAAAGGCGTGTGAAGTTCACCAACCCGCACTGGGCCAGCGTGGTGGACTATGGCCCAAATCTCCCTCGTATTGAGGGAGAATGTGCCCGGTATAATGGCAATAGGCTCGCCCCCTATTACATTGGGACCAAAATACATCGGCGAAGTGTGGGCGCACTACAGTGCACCTCTGCCTACCCTTTCGGGGAATACAGGCGTGATGATGTATTTATTTATATTTGTAAGTATATATTAACGTTCCTATGTTACTTCGTAGTGTCTAAACTATTCATCCAATTTAGAGGAATAAGCTGCTAAACGATTCGTTGTAATGACCCGGGTAACGTACGTAACTACATTTTAAGCGACTTAAAAAAATAGGAGGGTTATAGTTTTTCAAACTTTTTTTTTATCTACAGCCTAGTAATATTTTCTTTTCGAGCGGAAGATGGCAGACCTTTTTGTCGGGCCCACTACGTCCGTAAAGTTAAATAAATAATCAATATGGCCAGACAACACCTACTACAATGGACTGGGGGGAGCCTAGATACAGCCAGACCAAGGCAAGGTGTGGTGTACCTACAATACTAAAATATATTTTTTTATGTTGTCTCTTTCTTATGTTTAAATTTCGAAAGTGAGAGGGCAACTCCACCATTTACTATTTATAGCAAACCTATCAAAATCCAGGATTGATTTTTTTGTGTTCATTCATGATTCATTCTAAACTATTCCTCAACCAAGTTTACTTTATACCTAGTTCTTCGCAACTATGACACACTCTTATATCATAAATCAGTGCACGCTTTCGTAACTGTGTGCGCAGCGATAACCTGCGCGCGCGCATCCATGCAGGCAACACACACCGCGCACTGGGCGCGTGACATCACCACAATTAAATATGTTTGCTAAATCACAACATAACGCAACACGTACTGTAAATGTCAGTTAGAGCCTGTTTAGATGTCATTTACAGTCTATTCAATCGCAACCCGATCTTTCCCCAATGTCTGGAAAGGCCTTCCTCGAAGCATTTATATAAACTTGAACCAGTACACTGAGGCACGCGTCAAAATTATTGTCAATACGAAAACGAACTCTATATGAATACGTATAAAAATCACATTCCTCAAACGTAAAACGCCCCCATGCGTCAAACAATATGCGCTCGCGCTGACAGTTTCATTTCGATGTAGAATGAACTTTTTTCCATGTGTCAATACGGTTCGTTTTGCTATTCCCTAAAAATAGACGCTCCAGTGTACAGTTACATTAAGTTGAGTGATTTTTATAATACATCAACATCTTCATCACGCCTATCTTCCCCGAAGGGGTTGGCGCACTACAGTGTACCCACACTTCGCTGATGTATTTTAGTCCCAATGTAATAGGGGGCGAGTCTATGATATTTGATTTTGATAAGAAGACTATGTAGTATTATTAGGTGACGATCTACAAATAAATATGTAAAATAAATTAAATCAAAAATAGTACGATTGAAGAATTTGCGACGAAATCAACAAATTTTGTCTGGGTTTAATACAAAAACTAGTTGACCACATCGTTGACCAACGAAAATTACCATTATTAATTGAGTAGCGTAAAAAACAGTAAAGACATACCACCATTGCGTTCGTGGAAATGGCGGACAGTGCGGACGGGTCCGATTGTGCGCATACGCCACTAAAATAAAACTCAATTGAACCAATCACGAATAAATTATTGGAATGCTTTTCTAAAGGAACGTACTTTAACTGTTTTGTATCTTGTGGGTAAGTGTCTCGTTGAAGTTTTAAGCTTAGGGGTTCCGACTGTACCTATTAAGCTAGCACAAAAATACATCGTCATCATCACGCCTATAAACCCCGAAGCGGTAGGTGCACTGTGCACCCACACTTTGCCGATGTATTTTTGGTCCCAAGGTAGTGCGAGACAAAATTAAGACAATGGAAATTCTGTTGTCCATATAAGCATATAAATCTAGGGACTAGGTACTTGCCTGCCAGGTGCCTCTCGGCCTCCAGGCACTCTCCAAAAACGGATTATGGTCAGCGAGACCGCATTTAAGAGAAACGACTTAATTTAATTAACTACCTTTAGGACTGAAGACGCAAAGATAATGGCAATGAAATAAATACATCATCACGCATGTATTCCCCGAAGGGGTCGGCAGAGTTGTACTGCAGTGCACCGACACTTCGCCGATGTGTTTTGGTCCCAATGTACTTAATAGGGGGCGAATCTATTGCCATTATATCGGGCACATTCTCCTTCAATACGTGGGAGATTTTGGTCATAGTCCACCACGCTGACAAGCCCAGTGCGGGTTGGTGAACTTCACACGCCTTTCCATAGACGTGCTAGTTTCCTCACGATATCTTCCTTCGCCGTTTAGCAAAGGGAAATCATTATTGAAAATGACATTTGCTCATAAAAACTATCTCAGAGGTGTTGGCCTGGGATTTGAACTTACACCGGTTACAAGGCGGACGTTCTACTGACGAAACTAACACTGCTTTCGCACTTACCTATCTACAGTATTAACTGGTGGTGATAGACGCGTCAAGTACCTAGTTAATAGTGCGGTTTCATAGCGCTCTACCGCAGCCATCACCAGCTTCCTTTACAATACTTCGGAGACATTTTACAATTTACGAGCGTTTGAAGCGGCTTTCAGACTACGCTATAATATATAGCACAACAATATCGCACACCATACAAAGTCAATAATATATAGTACAGTACAGTGTGAACGTGGTCATAACAATGTATGGTGCGCGATATTGCTGTGCCATGAGCTATAGCGCGTCAAGTGTAAGTTGGCGTGTGGCAAAAAAACGTATCTACTAATTTTTAAATTGTTTAAAATCATTACGAAACATGCCAAATTAGTGCAGAGTGCAGCTGGAGAAGTTATTCTTGCTGTAAAACGTCTTTGTAAAGAAGAGAAACGTAATAATTCAAATTCAATAATGGGCCGATTATTCCATTTCAACAAGTGAATGCGCCGATGGAGGCGCCGTCACAAGAACGCCAACTTATACTTGACAGTCTGTAAACGATATGCAATAATATTATAGCGTAGTCTAATATTACGATAAAGTAGTTTAATATTACGATAAAGACATCAATAGATATAGCCCTGGGTACATAGAGGCGTCAACACGCATGCTACCTATTTTTTATTACATTACAAGCTTTATATTAACTTGCAATGTATGTCCGGGTGGAATCTTGCAACTGAATTTTAAATCAGTTGTCTTTGACCGATTAAGGTGAAATTTGGTATACACGCTTATTTTGGATGACATTGCATGCTATGTGTCGTCATTCTAATTCCAATATGGCGGATCATCCAAGATGGCGGAATAGTTTTTTTTTCTGTACTACCACCACAGTAGGAGTATCTAATGAAAGGGCTTGCTGAAGAGAACACGAAAACTAAGGGCCATTAAAAATAAAAGCATGTTTTTAAAAAGTTTTTTTACCATTAATTTATTGCTTATAACAAAACAAAGTCTGTTTCAATATACGTAAATACTGAATTCCTTCCTCATGAGACTGACCTAGCAAATGCCAGAAGTTTTTGCCAAAACCAACTCTATTGATCTATAGGTACAGAAAGTTTTTCCACAACGAAATTATATTGACAATATTGAATCGAATATTTATGCTTGGAACCGTTGCTTTTACCACAGGAATTCTTCTTCTTTTTTACGAAATGAGTGAAATGATGATAATTATTTTGATGGAATAAGATGAGGAATGCCTGCACCTGCGATATGTGGTATTTATGGCAATGTCGAGTAATTATAGCAAGGACAAATTCAATAAATACTACTACAACTACAGCCGCTTTTAACGTCCCACTGCTGGGCACGGGCCTCCCCTCAATGCGAGGGGGATCCAGGCCATAGTCCACCACGCTGGCCCGGTGCGGGTTGGCAGACTTCACACATCTATCGAGAACTAGTCAAGCTCCCTCAGACGTGCAGGTTTCCTCACGATGTTTTCCTTCACCGTTTCATTTCAAGTGATAATCTCGGATGAAAATGAGATTCGCACATGGAACCCAGAGGTGCGAGCCGGGGTTTGAACCTGCGCACTTTGATTGCAAAGCATGGGTTCGACCACTCGGCTAAAGAAACTAAGTAATTATTGTATGGTACCCTCTGCTTAGTTTGGGATCATACCATGAGTTCGACGTTCGACCACCCGGCTACCACAATAAATACACATTATAAATAAAAACCGGCCAAGTGCGAGTCGGACTCGCACACGAAGGGTTCCGTACCATTATCAATAAAAACGGCAAAAAATCACGTTTGTTGTATGGGAGCCTCCTTGAATATTTATTTTATTCTGATTTTTAGTATTTGTTGTTATAGCGGCAACAGAAATACATCATCTGTGAAAATTTCAACTATCCAACTATCGCAGTTCATGAGATACAGGCTGGTGTCAGACAGACGGACGAACGGACGGACAGCGAAGTCTTAGTAATAGGGTTCCCGTTTTACCCTTTGGGTACGGAACCCTAAAAATGGATGATGAATCTACCACAGGAATTAAATCTTTGTGTATATTGACACTACCTTTGTTTTGGTATAGGCAAAAAAATTACGCATGTCTTTTGAGGCTCCAGTGTGCGAGAGGCTTTACACTTAATTACATCAACAATTAAGTGTGTACAACTTTTATTGTTGTCCACTTAATTTTTGATGAGAATTTCATATTAATTGCGATAAGTAACTTTCCTCTTTTCTCATCATAAACACGGCAACACTACGCGAACGGAAGTTTGCTATTATACAGTAATCACTGTGAAATTGGCCCCAACTGCCGCGGTCAGCGTGTCAAGTGATTTTAAACATTATACCATTGCAATAAGGTGACATTTGTCGAGGTACCTTTGCATGTAATGTAGCTGAGTTGGAGATTCACGCATTAGTGCCGTTGTTAGTGTTTAGTGTGGTATTTTCATGCTTTTGGACACCCTACAACTTCTAAGACATTGCTGAACACACTGAACACACGCTGCTGAAATAAATCACTGGACGTTTTTTTTAAATTGTACTCTGTATCAATATACATAAAGAATGAATACCTTTGGCACAAGCAACGCGTCCAAGCGTCTAAATTCAATCGCGTCACCATAAATAGATAATTCACCATCTTCTTCGCCTTCATCACCGATGTTACTTATAATGTGTCTATATTTTTTGTCAATGGCAAAGATAATTGAGGATGCAGCCATACAGAGTATTTCAGCAGTCCAAAATAATGCTTTGACGTTTGCATCAGTATCGAGTATACAACTGAATTGCATAAAAAACCGTCCAAGTGCGAGTCGGACTCGCGCATGAAGGGTTCCGTATATAAAATTATATATAAAAACGGGTTATATATAAGAACGGCAAAAAAATCATATAGGGAGCCCCCTTAAATATTTTATTTTATTTTGTTATTAGTATTTGTTGTTATAGCGGCAATAGAAATACATCATCTGTGAAAATTTCAACTCTCCAACTATCACGGTTCATGAGATACAGCCTGGTGACAGATGGACGGACGGACGGACGGACGGACAGTGAAGTCTCAGTAATAGGATTCCCGTTTTACCCTTTGGGTACGAAACCCTAAAAAATGATCGAAATTCGACCATGTCTTTTTAACTCTTTTTTCGATGTCAATTTCTATAACTCGTAATGTAATATCTCGATTAAAATTAGCATGTTCTGTTTTGTGAATATTGGTAGTTGGATTATTAGCATGAATATATTATAACGGAGATGGCATTTTGAGCTCGCGCTGCGGTAAACTATTCTGGTTCACCTGACTCCGCGATTGTTGTTTTCCCATATAGTTGCCGTACACTACATGCTACATGCTACAAGCTACTACATGCTACAAGCTACATGAGATAACAACAATGGCGGAAAATTCTCTACAGAGTTATACGTAGAGTGGAGGGTCCCTGATACTCTATGATTAGCAGTAATAATAGTTATGTTTGAACAAACAAAAAACAACTGCTTGATCTAGTGGTTTGATCGTTGACCGCTCGTCTCACTGCACCAGGTGGTTGAGGGTTCGATTCGCGCCAGGCGCAAATTTCTGAAATGACCTTTTCGGAATGTGCCCTGATCTGTGTAACCAGGATCGCTCTTTTTTTTCGTGGGAAAATCCTTTATGGATCCCCTTCCAACCTCGGGGGAGGAGGAAGGGGTATGTGGGAGTCCCCGGCAAAGTTCCGGTATACCCACTAAAAACCCACGGTGTACCACCCGCCGCTATGGAGCGACACCCCAGATCCGCCCCCAGTCCATTGTTTAGTACCCATAGTACAAGCTTTGCAAGGTTTGGGATCAGGGCCGTCTTTACCCGGGGGTTCAAGGGGTGCGGAGTTCTAAGGGGCGCAAGGCGACCGCCATAAATTCGATAGGTACCTACTACCTAAGGCTACGGCGAATAAGGCTCTGTTTGGGATCATACGATGAGAACGTGTTGTCTGGCGATATAAAAATATTTTAATCTACCACGTTAAACTACTTAATGCTACAAATATACCAATACATTAAAACCGCAGCCTAAATAAACTATAAAGACCAACATCTCGATTCATATTTTAAAAGATCAAAGATCGAGTCGACACGAATCGATTATTTCTTTGAAGTTAATCGAATGCAATCGTTAAAAAACCAGACGCCTTCGACGCTAATCGCGTTGCTATTTTCGGCAGCGGGTATGATTCCCGCTCGCATTCCTGCTCAGTGACTGGTTTGTACATTATTATTAACGTAATTATAACTGTATTCCTTAAACCCTGGACACACTGCAACGTCAAAAGTCGTGAATTAAATATTTTTCCAAATCGAACTGTGTCAAGGTATCTTTTTCTATTAAGTTATTACAGTTCGTTTTGGTAAATCTTTATATATATAAATCTCCTGTCACGATGTTTGTCCGCGATGGATTCCTAAACTACTTAACCGATTTTAAATTAAATTGGCACACCGTGAGCAGTCTGGTCCAACTTGAGAGATAGGATAGCTTAGATCACAGCAACGCGTGGCCGGGTCTGCTAGTTGTAATATAAATAAAAGGCCACATTTCGAATTCTAGGATGGGGACTCTGACGATTATCCCATGGACGGAAACGAAGACTGGGAGCCCGAGGACTCCGGCGACACCAGCGCTGCCGCCACCTCCAAACCCCTGGTGTTGAGGATGTCGCCCTCGGCCATCACCAGAACATCTGGAGGCACTTCAGCAAAGCGTAGTGACGAGAATGTCATCGCAGCTGCCGAAGCCATTGCTGCTACGAACACTCGACCGAAGATTACTGGTAAGTCTATTGTTTCCGAAGTCTTGCCACCACTTCTTAATAGTTCTTATTTTTTACGAAATGAGTGAAATGATGATATTTTAATGTAATAAGATGAGGAATGGCTCCACCTGCGTTTAGCGGGTATTTCAGCCAGTGTATTTTCTTAATAGTTAGTATCAGTTTAGCACCCTAAACCGACGGAAGTGCATGAAAAGATGTATGACTGTGGATGAAGCGAAAGAGGTTTGTCGGGATCGTAGCGTGTGGCAAACGGTAGTCTCTGCCTACCCCCATGGGATACAGCCGTGAGTGTATGTATCATTGTTGTTCTTCTACTTTTATTATGAAATTACGAATTTTAATGGAATTAGATAAGGAATGGCTGCACCTGCAATTAGCGAGCATTTATGCCAAAGTCGAGTAATTCATAGCAAGGACAAACCTAATAAATACACATTATGAATAATAAAAACTAGGCACGGGTTCAGTACATTCTACTAATATTATAAATGTGAAGGTTTGTGAGGATGGATGTTTGTGACTCTTTCACGCCAAAACTACTGAACGGATTTTAATGAACCTATACAGAGTTTTTGCTTATACATCAGAATAATATACAGGCTATAATGATACTGAATAATCGAAGTCTGCGCGGACGAAGTCGCGGGTAGAAGCTAGTACACTAAAAAGCACCGAACATTGTACTAACCCCAAAGGAAAACTGGATTGAGTGAACAACTAAACTTTACCGTTGGAAAACTGGTGTCCTCATACACACAGATAGGTCGCAGTCAGTTTACTACTACAACTAATACGGCCCTTTTAACGTCCCACTGCTGGGCACGGGCCTCCCATCAATGCGAGGAGGATTCAGGCCATAGTCCACCACGCTGGCCCGGTGCTGGTTGGCAGACTTCACACATCTATCGAGAACTAGTCAAGTTCTCTCAGACGTGCAGGTTTCCTCAGGATGCTTTTCTTCACCGTTTCATAGCAAGTGATAATCTCGGATGAAAATGAGATTCGCACATAAATCCCAGAGGTGCCGGGGTTTGAACCTGCACACTTTGATTGCAAGGCGTGCGTTCGACCACTCGGCTACCACTGCTAGAGCAGTCAGTTTACCAACTGCAAATAAGTTTCCAATCGCAAAATACATGTTTCTTGCGTAGTAACTATAAATTTACTGGTTTCGGATTTCTTCCTTTACTTGTGCTATAAGACATTGCTTCTCGCCAAATTTCATGAAGTAAGTTCCCCTATAAGTTTTGATTAAATATACAGTAGGAACGACTGTTAGTAGACATGAGGCCCAGCGGGGTGATTTTCGTGCGATCGACACGATATGTCGAATCGAAACGTCAAATTGGTCGTATTTTTTTCTTTTGTTTCGACATACCTATCTCTAATAGAGATTGATGTCGATTACACGAAAATCGGGCCCCAGAACTGTTGGCACAACTAAAATAACATTAGCATCACTATAAATACCGCCGTATTCCGCATACATCAGGTCCGTGAAAAAGACACTCATACCTAAGCTTAGATTGGGTACCTACGGTATTCCAGTACAGTGCGGTGTACCAGGAATTTTCACCCTCGCACCACCAAATTGTGGAATAAACTTCCTGCTGCGGTGTTCCCGGACCGATGCGACAAGGGTATCTTCAAGAAACGAGCCTACTCATTCCTTAAAGGCCGGAAACGCACTTGCGATGCCCCTGGTTTTGCAGGTGTCCATGGACGGCGTTGATCACTTACCATCAGGTGGAACGTCTGCTCATTTGCCTCCCTATCTCATAAAAAAAAAACTATTATTGCATTCTTACGTTCACAGAGATCTTGTCAGACGAAGAGGAGTCGAGTCAACGCCACATGGCCATGCAGAGCTACCTCAACCTGTGGCGGTACGGCAAGTGCAAGGAGCCTCAGTCCCGCTGGCTGCTGATAAGGCAGCTCGCACCAGCCGCAGATACACAGTGAGCTAAACTATACTTTATACTGTGTAACTGTTATTTAAGAAAAACACACAAAAATGTAAATCCCTATTGGAAAAGAGCAACCGCGGAGTTGCTTGCTCATTATTATCAATAGGAGATGCATTCCGAATGGGTGGTAGAAATACTGTTATAACTTTTTGTATATTGACGATTCATATGTGCCTGTATTGGTTTATATCACTAAGAAAATTTCTGGTTCTGATTCTGAAACTTTTACTTGTTCTATAGGACTGTTTTAAGGGAGCCAGGAATACAATTTTGCTGTCCGATGGCTTAAATACCTTTATGTGATAAAACCTAATTTTGAGTTACAAGCAAAAATGAGAAAATCGATCTTAGAAATTATGAAGGCACACAAATTTGTTCCATTCATAAATGTTAGAACAATGAGACCAAGACTGGCTTATATATAAAACGTTTCGTTTTCGTGATCTGTGCTAGGTACCTGCCACCGTGCGTGCAGCTCCACCGCTGTGCCCCAGACGCTGGATGCTGCATTAACGACAGCGAGGTCTGCGCACCCGTCGACGGAAAAATAGTCTCCTTCCCAATCGCCGTGAGTTTAGATCTTTCTACTCTTTCACGATATCAAAAGCGAATTACCTTGTATTGTTTTAAAAATGTACTCTGTATCAACAAATATATAGACCGAATTTATATGGCAAAACTACGCGACCACGGAACAAAATGCAGTCGTATCATCAAAGACAATTCGTTGAAAAATTAACTAAAACCAGCGCCGTAAATAGGGCGGTGCCACCGGTGCCCAGGCACCACCCCAGGCACAGGGCGTAGACTCTGGGGGGTGCAAGAATGGCCAGACCAGCCAGGACTATTATTTTTTCGGTTTACTCCTGATAAGTTCCCGCTGTGCCACTAATATTTTTTTTAGATGTAATATCTAAAAAAAACAAGGGCGCAGTTATAGAGGCTCGCACAGGGCGCAGAAAAGGCACTGAGTAAAACACACAAAAATGATGACTGAATACAGTTTGTTTTGGTAATGGCAAAATGTTGATCGCACACAATTTGACGCGCAGGGTTTTATACCACAATACGAGTATAACAGAGTTATTAGCAGACGGCAGCAGTACATGCCAATACCTTAAATTAAGCTGAGATAATTTTCTAAAATTTCGTGGCTGCCTTGTGCGCGGGCTCCTATACAACGTCATATGTTCGACTGGCTGCCGTAGCCTGGTTGCGCAGCCATGGCTGCCTAGTGCGCGCCTAGCCTTATCCTCTTCCACTGGAGGACAAGGGATTCTGCAAAGGTTTTTCACACTGCAAAAAAAGGATTTAACTTAGATTTTTTAAAATTTCTTTATAGAGGATATATTAATTCTCAAGAGCCACACAATTCTTTCACAGCTCCGCAAAGCCGACGGCACTTTTAGGGCGTCCAAAATGCAATTCTTCAATCACACGAGATGCGCATGCGTGTCTCGGGAGAAGCTCCGGCACAGCACCGCCAGGGTCGGTAAGGTGAGCTACAGCGACGTGCAGGACGAGGAGGAACCGACCAAGCCGGAGATACTGCCAAAGCCAGAGCAGCGGTCGGCCAGAAGAGAGGTGGGGAACGAGAGACAGAACGACTGGAGGGCACCTACAGTTGAACCAACAGTGAAGAAAGACGAGGAAGTCACCGCACCACCACAACTACGGAGGTAATCTCTATATCAACACATGCACCCTTAGCATGACCGTATAGACATAAGTTTTATCTCTTTTAACTGTCAGTTCTGTCGAGAAAATGACGTCACTTCGAGCTTTTTGTACTGGACATGGCTCGGTGTGACGTCATTTTCTTGACGAATCCGACAGTTGTATGAGAAAAAACTTATGTCTATAGTGAATTTCACTTAGCATGGGTACCATGACATTTGATACGTTCCAATACACTCTCACTATTTTCATAAAATCTGATAAATATACATTTTTAATAATCACCAATTAATTTCCAAAGCAAACAATAATGCTTTATGATTCAAATTGTATTTAAATATGCGTTTTTACATTTTAAACAAATTAAAAAAGGTACAGAAAAAATATTATCCTAAAATTAGAGGCATGAAACGTTTAATGATAGGGATTGACACGTAGTAATTGGCAAAAACAAATAATCGTGTAATAATCGGTAAAAATAAATGCCAAAAAGAACAAAGTAGACCGTTTTAAACAGTCAAGCCCGGGAGTTGGTTGTCCGCTTGAGGGAATACTTTGAGCGGGAGCGAGAAAATGGCGGTCCATTATTATCTGTCTGTTAGTTGATCAAGTTGCACAGGCACTTGACATTGGGCGTAATACAGTGTCAAGAAGCTTTACATGTAGGATCGGAATCGGATAAGTGTTCCTATTCAGACAGATAGCGAATAAATGTATGAATAATTTAATATATTTTTTTTTTTATAATCTGTTAAAGGTTAACTTTTAACGCAATTGTACTCGACAATCGAATCACGTAAATTAATTATGCATGGTCACCTCACTATAGAGTTTATTTGACATGTGTCACCGTACCCATGCTAAGTGAAATTCACTATACGCAGTCATGACACATACCAGGTTCCCAAGTCCCCTAATACCATCGTTGTAGAGTTGCTATAACTTATTTTTTAAGGCATGAAAATAACATTTTTATAAACGGTAGCTCAAATATGGACAGTGTGGGTAGACAATATATATATTGTCACCATTAGACTGGTAGTATTCTAGCTATGATCTAGCGTGATTCAAAAACCAGTTTGGCGGTAAAGGGAAGATCTTCCTGCCAGGCTGGTGGTATGTCTGGCGAGGTCCGCTCCGCCCCGCTGTAATTGTCGGGGAATTGGTATTATAGTTCAGAACGTCGAGAACTCTTCTACCGCAAGCCAGGATTTTCATAGTACTTTGTATGGCGGTTCGATTTCTTGTACGCGTAGAATTGCGATGTGTTGGTAGTCGCACCATCTAGTGGCGACTGGTCAAAGTTCTGCTTTGTGGCGAGACAGATTTCGCCACACCAGCCTTAAGTATTTATACAAGATCCTGAGAAGAGTGACCATGGAGTTTCTTGGCCATTCTTCTCCATGATGCATCAAGAATAAGTTGTAGAACCGTATGTCCATTTATGCATACGCTTACATGGATAAAAACACATCAGATGTTAGATTTCTGCTCTTTATAAGCCCTGAACTGCCTTAAAACTCACAAAAAGCAACTCCAATTCCAGATGTACGTGTCCAGCTCTGTTCTTTGCTAGCATGCCAGCCAACGAGCCGTGCGCTTGTGTGTGCGACTGGCAGAACATCATGCGCAGACGTGACTGCCAGTCCTTGGCACGAGGGAAGGAAAACTTCGGCCTAAGAGACCGGGTTTGTGTCGCCAAAGGTGACTGCACGCAGCCATCTTGCGAGTACGGGGCTTACGACGTGCAGGTAGGCAAATGCCCGCTACGAAGGTATCGCAGAATAAGGTTCCACGGCCGCGGGAGGTACCAACCGGAGAAGCCAGTCGTCGTCTGAAGTTTAAGGAAACCAGAATTGGTTCGTGTATGGCCATGGACATTTCTTGATAAATAAAAGTATTTTTTTAACACGCTATACCTAACTAATGTCGCAGGGGCCTAATCATCACCTCTTATAACATTATTGTCAGTTCACATCTTTAAAAATATAGACACCCATTTTGAAATTTTGAGTTTTCGAATATAAATCTTAAAGGGTCGTTCTAACGACCATTATTCAACAATATTATTTTTGAGTTAGGTCTCTATACTTATATAGATGCGAATTGTTGACAGATTTAACTTAGTAAGTTAACTATCAAAAACAATAATGTAACAAGGGAGGTGGTGGTTAGGAGGCAGCTATGCCAACTTAAGCCTCGGTCACACTGGGGTGTCAAGATATGATTTTTGCCAATACTAAAACGAACTTTGTGTACTGTGCATAAAGATTAAATTTGTGTGGTAAAAATCACGCGATCACGCCGCAGAATTCGCTCGCACTAATAGCTTTTCGTTTAATAACAAGCTTTTTCTATCAGTCAATATAGTTCATTTTGGAATTGACAAACATTTTGCAGCGCACGTCTTAACCCCTCGGTGTGGCCGGGTCTTTAAGTTGTTTTTATAAGTTTTAAAATGGCCAGTCAGTTTTAACAAAATACCGTAGTCGTCCTAGCTAGTAATCCCAATCATTGGCAATGACTAAGATAAGGGACTTAATAGACAATCAAGCCAGTTGTATGTACCTACAATGTTTTTTCAATGCCATAAGGAACTGAACTGGAACTGTATTGTGTTATAATAAAGCTCATTCTTCAAAGGAACAACATCAACGCGCGAGCGGCAAAATTTTGACCAATACAAAAATGAATTCTGTGTCCATATGCATAAAGATTAATTCCATATGCATCAAAATTCGTTTGCGCTGTCAGTTTCATTTAGTTGAAGAAGAAGTCGGTTAATTATCTTCTTTATGAGTCAATACAGTTTGTTTTGGTATGGCAAAAATCGACATCATTTCTAATTCGACATATCTCGAAACAAAACGATTTGACGTATTGTTTCGACATATCGAACCTTTAAAAGTATAGAGACCTAACTCAAAAATAATGTTGTTGAAAAATAGTCGTTAGAACGACCCTTTAAGATTTATAGTCAAAATCCTAAAATTTCAAAATGGGTCTCTATACTTTTAAAGGTGATGATGCTGATTATGCGAGAATGGGATCTATGTATAGGTACCTAACCATTCACCAAGGTGACATTAAGACATTATAGTATTATATTAATTGCATAAAATTGTAATTAAAAATTCCCCCTATTTGTGCAGTACAAACATACGCCACAGCAATTG
Source organism: Ptilodon capucinus (assembly GCA_914767695.1). Taxonomy (NCBI): domain Eukaryota; kingdom Metazoa; phylum Arthropoda; class Insecta; order Lepidoptera; family Notodontidae; genus Ptilodon; species Ptilodon capucinus. The sequence goes on along the minus strand of OU611814.1, from coordinate 12,227,712 downwards.
CATACGCTATTCAAATATTAATTTTGTATAACAAATAAGTTTCGGTGTCATTTTCGCGATAGTGTCAATATGAAGTGTGTTTCGCCAGCATTGGGCGCGCTGCAGCGCGAAGGACACGTAGAGTGAATCCCTTAGCACACAAGGCCGTCAAAACGCGGGCGTCAAAATGTTCGCCAACACTAAAACGGACTGTATTGACTCGTACAAAAAGCTTATTCTTCGATGAAATATCATTGAAAGCGCGAGCGAATTTTGAAGCGTGGTTGCATGACTTTTACCTTCGAAATTAAATCTTTATGTACATAGACACAGAGTTCGTTTTAGTATGGCCTAGACCAGGTACATTCCTCCATCAATACAAGAGTTATTTGGGCAATAGTCCACTACGCTGGCCAAAGCGGATTGGTGTCCTAAAAATTTTGAAGCGAGCGTTTCGGTGCCCCAGTGTACCCAAGGCTTAATGCACCAATTGTTCAAATTGACGTATTAAATAAATATTTGTTATACAGGTACACTATCATCACCGTTTTTTGTAAATTGCATTATCATTTTACATTATTTTTATCATTACATGAAGAAAAAAAAAATAAAAAAATAGCGAGGAAATGGCCTGCCTCTTGGTGTATAACTTATATGAAAGTTTTTCCGCCGTTACCGAAAAAACGAAGCCATACGGTCGGTAGATATAGGGAGTTATACAGGCGAATGGTTATACAAGCGAATTATATAAAAATTTGATCGATATTCGATCATAATTTTTATATTTTAATTCACCGTGAATTTTAAAAACATCGACATTTTCAAGTTCTGTTTCCTGAATATTAGTAGTCGCCTCTCGTTTATGTAGTTTGCACTGTTAAATATGGCTGTGGATGTACCCTTAGGCCACAACACGATACCTGTGACAAATATTCAAAGGTCTGTAACTCGGAAACTATGATAGTGAGGTATAGTCTGCCTTCTCTAAGCATCTACATATCAGCTACCGTATATCAAAGTCAAAGTCAAAGTCAAATCATTTATTCTGTATAGGCCTATGGGGGCACTTACAAATTGTCAAGTTTACATTTTTTTTCTTATATTCTACTATGCTACCACCGGATCGAAACGCGACCTCAACTGAGAAGATCCGGCAAGAAACTCAGTGGGCTGATCATTTTTTAAATCGCCAAAACTTATTACAAATACATAGGTACATATAGCTCCAGTGTGTTGCCTTAGAGCTGTTTTTAATAATAAAGATAAGATAATAATACGTTAGTATATGTACCTAAAGTATTATTTCGGACTTCTGATACATCCTATATATGTCCTAAGCTATACAAACTTCAATCTACTTAGATATTTACCAGTCAAATTATATTACTCTTAATTTATTGTATACAACTTAACTACCCAGTTATGTACTGATCGTCATTTGCCTTACCTTGTCCCATTATTCGGGGTCGACACAGTATGTCTTTTTCTTCCATTCATTACCCAGTGATCTACTAACCCCCCAATTTTAAGAAAGTTATGATCAATTTACAATGGCGTTGTAGAACACTTGCAATGTAAAATCCCAATGCAGACGGATCGTAATTTCTAGAATGTTGTGGAAAAGGTCCTGTTTTAATTTAAATCTATGCTATGTGAAACGCATAATATTTTACACGTATTTTCAACATAAGTACCTATAATAAGGAGTATATATTATTTTGTAAGATATTTTAAGCTGTAAATAAATATGTTATGTAAGTACAACGATTTTTTTTTTATTAGGCTTCCAAAAAATAATCTTATTTTGACAACTTATATTTTTTAATGTTGGCGGCTTTCAGACTACGCTATAATATATAGCACAACAATATCGCGCACCATACAAAGCCAATAACATATAGTACAGTACAGTGTGAACGTGGCCCTAACAATGTATGGTGCGCGATATTGTTGTGCTATGAGCTATATACGATATGCTATTATATTATAGCGTAGTCTGAAACCCGATTAAGTTCTTAATCTAGTAGACAAGCTCCATCAGCAGCACGCTTCTCATGACACTATCGACAAGTTAAATCCTGTCGTGTCTATCCACTTTATCGATACTCTTAGCATGGAGATGACTAATGTGGTTATGCTAATGCCGGTAGATAAAGCTCGATGTGATCGATAAATCTGACAGTTGGATAAAACTTTTGTCTACGGGGTCATGCTATCCCGCAGGCTCGGTTTGAGCCCGATAAGAATTTTATCTTTTTCAATTGTCAGACTTGTCGCACAAATGTCGGCACATCGAACTGTCTCGTAGAAAAAACTCGGGTGTGCCGTCATTCGTTCGACACAGGAAACGGGAAACTGGGACACAATTCTGTTTGGACATATGTCGAAACAAAACTTCAAATAGGTCGTCGCATCTTGTAGTTTTGTTTCGACATAATAATGTCGAATTAGATGTCGATCTTACGAGAATTGCCCCGCTGGAAGATATCCTCCCTATTGGGAGACACCTATTATATTATTTTTTATCCTTGAATTTCTTATCTTTACCCTTCACAGTTTAAATATTAAAATACAAATATTATTACCTCTACTACGTATCTTGTAATTAAAGGCATGTTTGTCCAAGTGCTCGCCACAAGATAATGAAATTAAGGAAATTAATGCGCCATCACCATATTACCTACTTGACTTAAAGGTAGGTACATAGTTGTAGGTAGGTACTTATTATTTAGGACTACTTGTAGGTATGGCGTATGTACTCCATGATGTAACTCAACGGTAATATAATGTAGTTATTTTAAAATAATTTGGTAGGTAGGCAAAAGAAGGTCTTACCAAGAAAGTAAGGTATAAATTAATGGTAAAAAAAACTTTTTCAAAACAAGCTTTTATATAATTGCCCTTAGTTTTCGTGTTCTTTCAGCAAGCCCTTTCATTTGATACCCATACAGTGGTAGTGCAGAAAAAATAACTATTCCACCATCTTGAATGATCCGCCATATTGGAATTAGAATGACGTCACATAGCTGAGCATGCATTGTCATCCAAAATAAGCGTGTATACCAAATTTCAGCTCAATCGGTTAAAGATAACTGATTTAAATAATTATAATTTAATTCCACCCAGACATACATACCTTGCAAGCTAATATAAAGCTTGTAAAATATATGAAATCATTGAAAAAGTTGAGGAGCAGTGGTAGCCTCGTTGGTAGAACGCCCGCCTTGAACTCAAGCGGTGCAAGTTCAAATCCCGGGCTCGCACCTATGAGATGATTTTCACGTGCGCATGCCATTGTCATTTTCAATAATGATTACCAACTGCTGAACGGTGAAGGAAATCATCGTAAGGAAACCTGCACGTCTATAAAAGGGCGTGTGAAGTTCACCAACCCCCACTGGGCCAGCGTGGTGGAGTATGGCCCAAATCTCCCTCGTATTGAGGGAGAATGTGCACGGTGTAATGGCAATAGGCTTGCCCCCTATTACATTGGAACCAAAATACATCGGCGAAGTGTGGGTGAACTGTAGTGCGACTCTGCCTACTCCTTCGGGGAATACAGGCGTGATGATTTATATTGAAAAAAAGTCTATGTTTTGCTTATTTTGGATGACATGGGGGGTAGGGGAGTCTAGATGATGGTTACGTCATCGGTAGTTATTTACTTTTTTACACGAATGGCAACCCTCACATTGTCTATGCTTGAAAACGCAACGCATTTTCGGGGATAAAATTATAATTATAACATTATAATTATCAATATTGATTGAACAACTATTTACAAAATATTTACAATGCAAAATAAAATAAGTTAAAACTAATAAGAAATTAATATATATTTATAAAATATGTAAAAAAATTGGCCCATGCGGAAGCGTACCCTAGACGCTGGCTGCATTCCCTCGCTGAATGGGTAGAGCCACTCGTTGAGCGAGAAAATGGCATGCTCTTGGGTCGCCGGTTGTGTCGACCAATTTTTTGCCTAATATGTTCATTAAATTTTGGGTGCTTGGACCCCATGGACCTAGGGTTTCGACTCCAAAAGGAATGAAAATATATTCGGAGCCGATAACCCCGTACTTCCGCCGTTTCAGAGTCTCAGCCGCCTCTGCCGCCGAGCCCGCTTTCTGAGTGGTTCCCGAGTGATGGGAAGGAGCCAAAGTATCGACGCAGGTTGCATCCCACACCATGGCTCGTCCCATGCTCCAAGGAACCAGAGACATTCCGTCGGGTCTCTTACCATCGTCACGCACGATACCTTGCGGCTCTAAAATGGTCGGTACGTTGGCGGTGTCGGTACGTTGGCAAGAGAACGACCGATGATGTCATTCAGAGCAGCATGACGAGAGAGGTGGCCAGCACTCCTAGCGCAAGACAGTCCATGCCGTCCAAGCCGGTCGACGACAACTCCGCAGGGGCACGTTTGATTGATTGCAAATTAACGGTGAGAGTATTCTTTGAATTTCATCAGCGATTTCGCGATTGTTGGTTCAATCGCATCAGGAAATATTGGTGACCCAAGGAGATAGAGAGACTTTTTGTCAACAATTTTAATATAAAATTGATTATAATATAAAAAAATACATATTTAATTGAAAAATGTTTACGTAAGCATGGGGGGAGGGGGTAAGTGCTTGGCTTACTTTTTCTGAAAAGGGGGATGGGGGGAGGGTAAATAATTGTAATAAATCTGCTTACGTAATGTTTGAACGGCCTCTATGTCCTTTTCTAAGATGGCTAAGGAGCTACCTGGGTTGTAGGAATAGAAATCCCCTACATAAGATCTGTTTTAGGGGTTATATTTTTTTTTTATAACATAATATATCATCAGTCACGTCTACATTCCCCGAAGAGGGAAACAGAGATGCACTGCGAGGCACCCACACTTCGCTGATGTATTTTGCTCCCAATCGAATTGAAGGCGAGCCTATTACCATTATACCAAGTGCATTTCCCCTCAATACAAAGGAGATCTGGCCAATAGTCCACTACGCTGGCCCAGAGTGGGATGGTGAACTTCATACACCTTGTTGCGACATCTATCTCGCCACATGCGAACTAAATCCTGCATCGCGATATTAAAGTTAACCGAGCGATTGAACATACATACAAAAACCTGACAACGACCGTCGGGCAGTAGCCCACGAGACACAACAACCGTCTGGTCGGAGGATACTCCCTTTTCAATGGTGGATGAGGAACTTTACACCCTGTTCCTCACACCTTTCTATAGACGTGCAGGTTGTGTTTTCCTTCACCGTTCAGCAAGATTGTTAACAAAGACATTCGCACATGATAATTATCGCAGAGCCCCTGCGGGCCCGGGATTTGAACTTGCACCCCTTACGTTTAAGGTAGATCCTAAGGACCTATTCTTAACTTAACGGCCTTTTAGCCAGCGGGAACCTTTTCAGTGGCATTAACCACTAGGGTAATGACAAATTGTTTCGACTCGTGTCGGAAATTATTTTTTTTGGCTTATTGGCATTATTATTTGTACAGCTGTAACCTGACGTAGAGCCTCGGCGTGTGTGAACAAATGTTCGGGTTAATATAAATAGCTGGCACTTCAGAACCAAGGTAAAGTTGATGATCAGCGGGCTATAGAGACATTTGTCTTGGGCCCAAGCATCATGAAGACGGTTGCAGTCTTAGCGTGTTTAGTCGCTTTTGTGAGTACCATTTAATTATTATATTGACGGGTGCAAGGCTATTTGGCTGATGGGACATTTTTTAACTCTACAAGAGAGCATACTAATTCGACGCAGAAAAATTTGCTCATTTAAAATATGTCATTAACACCCAAAAGTGTCATTTAAGTCAAGTAGCCTTTCACTACCCGTTTAAACGTCCCACTGAGCACAGGCCTAGGGTATCAATGTGAGGGGGAATAAGACCATGGTCAACCACGCTGGCTCAGTGCGCGTTGGCAGACTTTACATGCCTATCGTGAACTAGTCAGGTTCCCTCAGTCATGCAGCTTTCCTCATCATGTTTTCGTTCACCGTGTTAACAAAGTGATAGTCTCGATGAGAATGAGGATCACACATGAAATTTGGACATTTTTGAGGTGCCCGGGAGATTTCAACCTGCACCTCTTGCTTCCAAGGTGGGCTTTTTAACCGACTTCCAAAAGGATGAGGTTTCTCAATTCGACTGTATATATATCCTCCTTTTGGAAGTCGGTTAAAAAGCAGTAGGAGCAGTAGGTATCTGTGTTCGCGGATAACTTCGTTGTTTATGACCCGATTTTGATGACTCTTTTTGTTGGAAAGGAGACTTCCCAAGGGTGGTCCCATTTTTAAATAATTAAATTCTATGTCAATTATTTGTACATAAGCTTCAATTAAACTATATCAGATAGTTCTAAAAAGGTTGCCAAGGCCATACACTTAGTTTAGTGTAAGCAGTTTAGTTTGTTGACAACAGAATCAATAATAATATCTTCTATGATTAATAGACTAATTAAGCCCCTAAATTACGCCTTATAGTATCAACTACCCGGCAGTGAAAGTACCGTCAAAATCGGTTCAGCCGTTTGGGAGTTTACTCGGATCAAATAGACAGATAATAAAATTTAAAATTGGGTTTGCATTGCATGAACTTGGGTATGAACTTTTATATGTATTCAATAAAAAGCTATAATTTAGACATTACAAATAGGTATTCTTTTAATTTGTAGGTATAGTTATTTATTTATTTATTTACTTAAAGTTAACATATTCCTTGCTTAGCTGATAAATTACAATGTTTACGATTCGTTACCGGGGAGTGAACATGTTGCCCAAATATTAACAAAACTCACGCACTAGGCAGGCCTCTATCGAAATATGCCAAGCGCGGGTCGGGATCATGTTTAATTCAAGCACAGAAAAATTATATTGTAGTGTTCGGTGTTAAAACCATTTCATTGGCAGGAAAAAAATAAGTTTATATTCCGCGGTATCACTATTAAAAACAAAGTAATTCCTGCGTTCGTTAAACTCAAACATAACGTGTAAAACTACTTTAAATACTACGGCCCTTATCCCATGCTAGGTGCGGTCGGCACAACATGATATCACATGTTGTCCTAAGATTTTGAAATTGCTTTAACTTTCGTGTGCTCCTTTGTTTTTCTCGGTCTTAGGATGCCCTAAGCAATTGATTAAATAGCTTACAGGTTAATCCAGGACTAGACATAAGACATTGTTTTCGGTGTAGTAGACGTAGGTACTAACTGTTGAATGTCCCTTCACAGGCGGCACTAGTGCGGGCTGACTCGCACATCTCCGATAAAGGTATGTTAATCTACAACATTATTTACAACTAATTGAGATCGCAACACCGTACGAGCGAAATGTAGGAACCCTAATCATTTTCAATTCCCTTAACCTTTTATTCCGTAAGAACCTTCTGCAAAGTATGAGTAAACGTTAAAATGAATGAATGAAATCGGTAAAGTCGTTCTCAAGTTACGGCGTGAACAAGGGAAATAGGGATTAATTTTTATATGTATAGATTCATCATCATCTTCATCATCAGCCGGTGTCAGTCCACTGCTGGACGTAGGCCTCTCCCAAGATGCGCCACTGAGCCCGATCTTCGGCTCTTCTTCTCCAACCACTGCCCACCGCTTTGCGTATGTCGTCGCTCCACCTGGTCACAGGACGTCCTACACTACGTTTGCCGATTCGCGGTCTCCACTCTAGGACAAGTCTACCCCAACGGTTATCAGTCCTGCGGCAGATATGACCGGCCCACTGCCACTTCAGTTTGCTAATCCGTTGAGCTATGTCGATAACTTTAGTTCTCTCGCGAATTACTTCGTTCCGGATTCGATCCCGCAGAGAAACACCGAGCATATCTCTATCCATAGCTCGCTGGGCGACTTTAAATTGGTGGACCAGTCGAACTGTGAGTGTCCACGTCTCGGCTCTGTATGTCATCACGGGTAGGACGCACTGGTTAAAGACTTTTGTCTTTAGAGACTGCGGTATAGGTATTGATTAAAATATACTAATTGTATATGTACCTATAAATTCTCTACCTTATTGCAAACAGTTGTGTGTTATTTATATAAGATTTATTATGTGTTAAGTGTTGAGAAGGGTACGAGAATGTTCCACTGGGCCCGTCAACGACTGTTTTCTGGAATGATTTCCGTCTTGGTATCATCAGAATTTCCCACCTCCACAGGACGTCACTTCGAGCTTTTTGTACTGGACGTCGCTCAATGTGACGTAATTTTTTCGACAAATCTGACAGTTGCAAGAGATAAAACTCATGTCTACGCGGTCATTCTAAGCGTACTGGGCGTGACTGGGATCGCCCAATCCATCGTTTGGTACCCACAGTACAAGCGTTGCTTAGTTTGGGATCATACGATGAGTACGTTTTGTCTGGCGTTATTTATACGGGCGTGATGAAGAAAAGAACATCGACAGAACAGTGTCAATTGTTAGACATAGATATAAAGCAAAATAATGTAACTAACATCTACTTATTACGTTCTGTTTAGATGTAAGACAGTTGTGTTTATAGTCACATATCATTGTTTTAGAACAAAATATATATAAATACTTGTAAATCAATTTAAGTGCCTACATAGGTTACTGCTTACCTAATGTCACAAAGTTAGTAAACGGATAAGACTATTGAAACTCGTTAAAATCCATAGACTCTTTTCAATGAAGAGTATTGTTAATATGTACTTACCTACCCCTAATCTACAGTTTATGTTGTACGTAGGAGTCAAACTTGCTTAACTTATAATACGACATGCCAGCTTATAAGATTAAACGGATTTCTTACGCCTTGAGCGATTAAATTTGTGAGAAATACTATAGTGTGACCAAGCATACTGAATCCACCGGCAGCTTTTAAAAACCTAACTATTGATTTTAGACCTTAGATCGACGGAGGAAAGTGTACATTACAAGGGCGGCGCAATATAAATAGTAACAGCGGCGACATACGACGTGATTTAAGTTTAATATTACGTTCTCAATACTATGATGCAGATAATTTTTTCACAGATATCATACAGCAAAACGGTCTCTATAAAGAGAGCGAAGATGATTATGTTAATTACAAGTCTGACGAGAACGTTGACGCGGAACACAAGGCGGAAAACAACAACGATGTTACTCAAGAGGATCAGCAAGACATACACGATGACGACGAATACCAAGGTGCTGAGACAATCAGTTTGAGACAAATTATCCCGTTCCGCAGGATAGGTACATCAAACAAAGCAAGCCAAAACAGAGTCTCAAATAACAGGGCGTCCAATAAAGTTGCCAAATCGCACAGCAGTCAATCGTCATCGGTAAAATCGTCATCAACAAAGTCTAGTGCGAGCAAGTCTAGCAGTTCTTCAAGCGTGAAACAAAGCGCCGCTAGTGCCAGGTCACGTGACACTAATGCTAAGAACCAAGGTACTGGTAGATCCGGCTCAGATTCTAACTACCAATCGGACAACACAGACTATTCTCACGAGGCTACGAGCCAGCAAAGTCAGTCATACTATGAGAAGAGCTCCCACGAAGCTGTATCACAGTCTTCCGCCAGCAGTGAGAGCAGTTCTAACGAAAATAGCCAACATGCCGCTGAGGCCAACTCAAATGACAATCAAGTATCTAATCATGGCAGAAATAGTGGTACCGAGCAGGAAAATGGTCGTTCCGCCAATAAAAGAGATTCAACCTACAAAGGCAATTCAAATAAGGTGAACAGCCAGTCATCATCCTATAAGAAGAGCTCCTACGAGGCTGCATCACAGTCTTCTGCCAGCAGACAGAGCAGTTCTTACGAAGGTAGCAACCATGCCAACTCGCTTGAAAATCAAGTATCAAATCATGACAGGAATACTGGTGTAGAGCACGATACTGAAAACTCAGCCAATCACAGAGACTCACACCACTCAGGCAACTCTAATAGTGAGTACAGCCAGTCAGCATCCAGTGAGGAGAGCTCCTCCAAGACTGAATCAGAGTCTTCTTTCAGCAGCAAGAGCAGTTCTAACGAAATAAGCCAGCATGATGCTGCTTCCAACTCACAGGACAATCAGGCATCCAATTATGACAGTAACGAAGGGAAAAATAGTGGTGTACAGCACGATACTGAAAACTCAGCCAATCACAGAGACTCACACCAATCAAGCAACTCTAATAGTGAGTACAGCCAGTCAGCATCCAGTGAGGAGAGCTCCTACGAGGCTGCATCACAGTCTTCTGCCAGCAGCAAGAGCAGTTCTAACGAAATAAGCCAGCATGAAGCTGCTTCCAACTCACAGGACAATCAGGCATCCAATTATGACAGTAACGAAGGGAAAAATAGTGGTGTACATCACGATACTGAAAACTCAGCCAATCACAGAGACTCACACCAATCAAGCAACTCTAATAGTGAGTACAGCCAGTCAGCATCCAGTGAGGAGAGCTCCTACGAGGCTGCATCACAGTCTTCTGCCAGCAGCAAGAGCAGTTCTAACGAAATAAGCCAGCATGATGCTGCTTCCAACTCACAGGACAATCAGGCATCCAATTATGACAGTAACGAAGGGAAAAATAGTGGTGTACAGCACGATACTGAAAACTCAGCCAATTACAGAGACTCACACCAATCAAGCAACTCTAATAGTGAGTACAGCCAGTCAGCATCCAGTGAGGAGAGCTCCTACGAGGCTGCATCACAGTCTTCTGCCAGCAGCAAGAGCAGTTCTAACGAAATAAGCCAGCATGATGCTGCTTCCACCTCACAGGACAATCAGGCATCCAATTATGACAGTAACGAAGGGAAAAATAGTGGTGTACAGCACGATACTGAAAACTCAGCCAATCACAGAGACTCACACCAATCAAGCAACTCTAATAGTGAGTACAGCCAGTCAGCATCCAGTGAGGAGAGCTCCTACGAGGCTGCATCACAGTCTTCTGCCAGCAGCAAGAGCAGTTCTAACGAAATAAGCCAGCATGATGCTGCTTCCACCTCACAGGACAATCAGGCATCCAATTATGACAGTAACGAAGGGAAAAATAGTGGTGTACAGCACGATACTGAAAACTCAGCCAATCACAGAGACTCACACCAATCAAGCAACTCTAATAGTGAGTACAGCCAGTCAGCATCCAGTGAGGAGAGCTCCTACGAGGCTGCATCACAGTCTTCTGCCAGCAGCAAGAGCAGTTCTAACGAAATAAGCCAGCATGATGCTGCTTCCAACTCACAGGACAATCAGGCATCCAATTATGACAGTAACGAAGGGAAAAATAGTGGTGTACAGCACGATACTGAAAACTCAGCCAATCACAGAGACTCACACCAATCAAGCAACTCTAATAGTGAGTACAGCCAGTCAGCATCCAGTGAGGAGAGCTCCTACGAGGCTGCATCACAGTCTTCTGCCAGCAGCAAGAGCAGTTCTAACGAAATAAGCCAGCATGATGCTGCTTCCAACTCACAGGACAATCAGGCATCCAATTATGACAGTAACGAAGGGAAAAATAGTGGTGTACAGCACGATACTGAAAACTCAGCCAATCACAGAGACTCACACCAATCAAGCAACTCTAATAGTGAGTACAGCCAGTCAGCATCCAGTGAGGAGAGCTCCTACGAGGCTGCATCACAGTCTTCTGCCAGCAGCAAGAGCAGTTCTAACGAAATAAGCCAGCATGATGCTGCTTCCACCTCACAGGACAATCAGGCATCCAATTATGACAGTAACGAAGGGAAAAATAGTGGTGTACAGCACGATACTGAAAACTCAGCCAATCACAGAGACTCACACCAATCAAGCAACTCTAATAGTGAGTACAGCCAGTCAGCATCCAGTGAGGAGAGCTCCTACGAGGCTGCATCACAGTCTTCTGCCAGCAGCAAGAGCAGTTCTAACGAAATAAGCCAGCATGATGCTGCTTCCACCTCACAGGACAATCAGGCATCCAATTATGACAGTAACGAAGGGAAAAATAGTGGTGTACAGCACGATACTGAAAACTCAGCCAATCACAGAGACTCACACCAATCAAGCAACTCTAATAGTGAGTACAGCCAGTCAGCATCCAGTGAGGAGAGCTCCTACGAGGCTGCATCACAGTCTTCTGCCAGCAGCAAGAGCAGTTCTAACGAAATAAGCCAGCATGATGCTGCTTCCAACTCACAGGACAATCAGGCATCCAATTATGACAGTAACGAAGGGAAAAATAGTGGTGTACAGCACGATACTGAAAACTCAGCCAATCACAGAGACTCACACCAATCAAGCAACTCTAATAGTGAGTACAGCCAGTCAGCATCCAGTGAGGAGAGCTCCTACGAGGCCGCATCACAGTCTTCTGCCAGCAGCAAGAGCAGTTCTAACGAAATAAGCCAGCATGATGCTGCTTCCAACTCACAGGACAATCAGGCATCCAATTATGACAGTAACGAAGGGAAAAATAGTGGTGTACAGCACGATACTGAAAACTCAGCCAATCACAGAGACTCACACCAATCAGGCAACTCTAATAGTGAGTACAGCCAGTCAGCATCCAGTGAGGAGAGCTCCTACGAGGCTGCATCACAGTCTTCTGCCAGCAGCAAGAGCAGTTCTAACGAAATAAGCCAGCATAATGCTGCTTCCAACTCACAGGACAATCAGGCATCCAATTATGATAGTAACGAAGGGAAAAATAGTGGTGTACAGCACGATACTGAAAACTCAGCCAATCACAGAGACTCACACCAATCAAGCAACTCTAATAGTGAGTACAGCCAGTCAGCATCCAGTGAGGAGAGCTCCTACGAGGCCGCATCACAGTCTTCTGCCAGCAGCAAGCGCAGTTCTAACGAAATAAGCCAGCATGATGCTGCTTCCAACTCACAGGACAATCAGGCATCCAATTATGACAGCAACGAAGGGAAAAATAGTGGTGTATACGATACTGAAAACTCAGCCAATCACAGAGACTCACACCAATCAGGCAACTCTAATAGTGAGTACAGCCAGTCAGCATCCAGTGAGGAGAGCTCCTACGAGGCTGCATCACAGTCTTCTGCCAGCAGCAAGAGCAGTTCTAACGAAATAAGCCAGCATAATGCTGCTTCCAACTCACAGGACAATCAGGCATCCAATTATGACAGTAACGAAGGGAAAAATAGTGGTGTACAGCACGATACTGAAAACTCAGCCAATCACAGAGACTCACACCAATCAAGCAACTCTAATAGTGAGTACAGCCAGTCAGCATCCAGTGAGGAGAGCTCCTACGAGGCTGCATCACAGTCTTCTGCCAGCAGCAAGAGCAGTTCTAACGAAATAAGCCAGCATGATGCTGCTTCCAACTCACAGGACAATCAGGCATCCAATTATGACAGTAACGAAGGGAAAAATAGTGGTGTACAGCACGATACTGAAAACTCAGCCAATCACAGAGACTCACACCAATCAGGCAACTCTAATAGTGAGTACAGCCAGTCAGCATCCAGTGAGGAGAGCTCCTACGAGGCTGCATCACAGTCTTCTGCCAGCAGCAAGAGCAGTTCTAACGAAATAAGCCAGCATAATGCTGCTTCCAACTCACAGGACAATCAGGCATCCAATTATGACAGTAACGAAGGGAAAAATAGTGGTGTACAGCACGATACTGAAAACTCAGCCAATCACAGAGACTCACACCAATCAAGCAACTCTAATAGTGAGTACAGCCAGTCAGCATCCAGTGAGGAGAGCTCCTACGAGGCTGCATCACAGTCTTCTGCCAGCAGCAAGAGCAGTTCTAACGAAATAAGCCAGCATGATGCTGCTTCCAACTCACAGGACAATCAGGCATCCAATTATGACAGTAACGAAGGGAAAAATAGTGGTGTACAGCACGATACTGAAAACTCAGCCAATCACAGAGACTCACACCAATCAAGCAACTCTAATAGTGAGTACAGCCAGTCAGCATCCAGTGAGGAGAGCTCCTACGAGGCTGCATCACAGTCTTCTGCCAGCAGCAAGAGCAGTTCTAACGAAATAAGCCAGCATGATGCTGCTTCCAACTCACAGGACAATCAGGCATCCAATTATGACAGTAACGAAGGGAAAAATAGTGGTGTACAGCACGATACTGAAAACTCAGCCAATCACAGAGACTCACACCAATCAAGCAACTCTAATAGTGAGTACAGCCAGTCAGCATCCAGTGAGGAGAGCTCCTACGAGGCTGCATCACAGTCTTCTGCCAGCAGCAAGAGCAGTTCTAACGAAATAAGCCAGCATGATGCTGCTTCCACCTCACAGGACAATCAGGCATCCAATTATGACAGTAACGAAGGGAAAAATAGTGGTGTACAGCACGATACTGAAAACTCAGCCAATCACAGAGACTCACACCAATCAAGCAACTCTAATAGTGAGTACAGCCAGTCAGCATCCAGTGAGGAGAGCTCCTACGAGGCTGCATCACAGTCTTCTGCCAGCAGCAAGAGCAGTTCTAACGAAATAAGCCAGCATGATGCTGCTTCCACCTCACAGGACAATCAGGCATCCAATTATGACAGTAACGAAGGGAAAAATAGTGGTGTACAGCACGATACTGAAAACTCAGCCAATCACAGAGACTCACACCAATCAAGCAACTCTAATAGTGAGTACAGCCAGTCAGCATCCAGTGAGGAGAGCTCCTACGAGGCTGCATCACAGTCTTCTGCCAGCAGCAAGAGCAGTTCTAACGAAATAAGCCAGCATGATGCTGCTTCCAACTCACAGGACAATCAGGCATCCAATTATGACAGTAACGAAGGGAAAAATAGTGGTGTACAGCACGATACTGAAAACTCAGCCAATCACAGAGACTCACACCAATCAAGCAACTCTAATAGTGAGTACAGCCAGTCAGCATCCAGTGAGGAGAGCTCCTACGAGGCTGCATCACAGTCTTCTGCCAGCAGCAAGAGCAGTTCTAACGAAATAAGCCAGCATGATGCTGCTTCCACCTCACAGGACAATCAGGCATCCAATTATGACAGTAACGAAGGGAAAAATAGTGGTGTACAGCACGATACTGAAAACTCAGCCAATCACAGAGACTCACACCAATCAAGCAACTCTAATAGTGAGTACAGCCAGTCAGCATCCAGTGAGGAGAGCTCCTACGAGGCTGCATCACAGTCTTCTGCCAGCAGCAAGAGCAGTTCTAACGAAATAAGCCAGCATGATGCTGCTTCCACCTCACAGGACAATCAGGCATCCAATTATGACAGTAACGAAGGGAAAAATAGTGGTGTACAGCACGATACTGAAAACTCAGCCAATCACAGAGACTCACACCAATCAAGCAACTCTAATAGTGAGTACAGCCAGTCAGCATCCAGTGAGGAGAGCTCCTACGAGGCTGCATCACAGTCTTCTGCCAGCAGCAAGAGCAGTTCTAACGAAATAAGCCAGCATGATGCTGCTTCCAACTCACAGGACAATCAGGCATCCAATTATGACAGTAACGAAGGGAAAAATAGTGGTGTACAGCACGATACTGAAAACTCAGCCAATCACAGAGACTCACACCAATCAAGCAACTCTAATAGTGAGTACAGCCAGTCAGCATCCAGTGAGGAGAGCTCCTACGAGGCTGCATCACAGTCTTCTGCCAGCAGCAAGAGCAGTTCTAACGAAATAAGCCAGCATGATGCTGCTTCCAACTCACAGGACAATCAGGCATCCAATTATGACAGTAACGAAGGGAAAAATAGTGGTGTACAGCACGATACTGAAAACTCAGCCAATCACAGAGACTCACACCAATCAAGCAACTCTAATAGTGAGTACAGCCAGTCAGCATCCAGTGAGGAGAGCTCCTACGAGGCTGCATCACAGTCTTCTGCCAGCAGCAAGAGCAGTTCTAACGAAATAAGCCAGCATGATGCTGCTTCCACCTCACAGGACAATCAGGCATCCAATTATGACAGTAACGAAGGGAAAAATAGTGGTGTACAGCACGATACTGAAAACTCAGCCAATCACAGAGACTCACACCAATCAAGCAACTCTAATAGTGAGTACAGCCAGTCAGCATCCAGTGAGGAGAGCTCCTACGAGGCTGCATCACAGTCTTCTGCCAGCAGCAAGAGCAGTTCTAACGAAATAAGCCAGCATGATGCTGCTTCCAACTCACAGGACAATCAGGCATCCAATTATGACAGTAACGAAGGGAAAAATAGTGGTGTACAGCACGATACTGAAAACTCAGCCAATCACAGAGACTCACACCAATCAAGCAACTCTAATAGTGAGTACAGCCAGTCAGCATCCAGTGAGGAGAGCTCCTACAAGGCTGCATCACAGTCTTCTGCCAGCAGCAAGAGCAGTTCTAACGAAATAAGCCAGCATGATGCTGCTTCCAACTCACAGGACAATCAGGCATCCAATTATGACAGTAACGAAGGGAAAAATAGTGGTGTACAGCACGATACTGAAAACTCAGCCAATCACAGAGACTCACACCAATCAGGCAACTCTAATAGTGAGTACAGCCAGTCAGCATCCAGTGAGGAGAGCTCCTCCAAGACTGAATCAGAGTCTTCTGTCAGCAGCAAGAGCAGTTCTTACGAAGGCAAAAGAGGCCGCTACGATCTTACCAAAATCCAGAATAGTAACGGTAGGTTTCTCAAGTAAATATTCACGAACAAACACAAGCAGCAACCACTTACTTTCATTATTATTAACAACATTTAACAAACACAATGCTTAAAAGCATTGCGTTTGAAGGCCCGAGATCATTTTCTCGAAGACATAGTCCAATAAAATGTGGACATTGTCCAACGAAATGCTTTTCCAAAGTAATTGATTATTTACGTACACAGAAAATTAAAAAATCGGTCGCCTCTGTGGGTGCACAGCATTATTCTGGTTATACGAGTGAGTAGTCAACTCGTGGTTTGTTGGAGTTCTCAGGCCACCTGCAAGCCATCAACAAGGTCTTTTAAATACAGAAGTAATGGCTGGTGGGAAACACGATCAGTAGTTGTAGCATGAGCGCCAAGACTAGACTTATATCACGGAATATGTTTTTTTTTTTTATGAGATAGGGAGACAAACGAGCAGACGTTTTACCTGATGGTAAGTGATCAAGGCCGCCTATAGACACTTGCAACACCAGGGGCATCGCAAGTGCGTTGCCGGCCTTTAAGGAATGAGTATGCTATGTATATTATTATGTTGATCTTGTCTCTACCTCTCGTACGGAATAAGACAAAGAGCGAGCGAGCGATTCCGTGGGAGACGTCTAACCTTGACATGCGTGCTGACTCCACTAAAGTGGAAATGGGTCGGTCACGTGGCACGAATAGACCGACACTTGTGACAAATACTCAAAGGGCTGTAACTTAGAAACAATGATATTTAGGCATTTACTGCCTTCATTAAGAGTTTACATATGACCAACCGTATATGTTCCTTAATAGTATTTCTACCTTTTATGCCAATATCAAAATGAACTGTATTAACTTGTAGAAAGAGTTCATTGTTAAACGAAATGGCATTGACAGCGCGAGCGAGTTTTGACGCGTACTGGCGTTTATATACAGATTGTTTTAGATGTCCGAAATAATATTTCGACGTTTGCTTTAGTATCAGGTATACAACTGAATGGTATCAAAATTTGATCTAAATTTAACCATGTTTTTTCAACTTTTATTCGTCGTCAATTTCTAGAACTCGTAATATCTCAAGTCCTATCTAAAATTTGCATGTTCTGTTTCGTGACTATTGGTAGGTAGTCGCCCCTCATAAGTGTAGTTTACATTACTGAATGGGGTCATGGATGTACCCAAAGGATAGAACACGATACCTATGACAAATATTCAAAGGTCCATAACTCAGAAACTATGATAGTTTGGTATAATCGGCCTTATCTAAGCATCCACATAGAGTTACCGCATATGTACCAGAAGTATTATTTCGGACTTCTGATACACCCTGTATATTGACACAGGAGTTCGTTTTGGTATTCACAAAAGTGTCAACAAAATACACAAATATTACACACGTCTATCGCATTTATAGAATTTATACAATAATTACATTTCCAGAACTGCAACGAGGTGTGGGTGCAGACGTCCACTTGAGAACGGTGATGGTCGATGACGGTTCAGACACCGGCCGTTGCTACTGCACGTGCGGCACCAACAGCCAGCCCGTCTTCCTCGAGATAGACCCCAACGACCTGCCGACCTCATACTCCAACCAGATCTACAACTAACCATCACCAACCACCCTACTCTAATGCATAACTTGACACTTCTCATGACCACGATACAATTAACTTAACACGTATTGGCAGAACAATAGGTACTTTTAACCCGAGTTGTAAATGTAATGTTAATATCAACGAGTTATTTCATCAAAAAGTGCTTTTCTTCACATTTTTCATTATCACACGTCCAATTTGGTGTGACTTTGACGTCTATGTCAAGGTTATGTGTCAATTTTTGGACGATTTTTTGGCAAATCTAAGTATCTGCACTTTTGATGTGAAACATCTAATGACGCGATTGGCGAGTGAGAGCAACTGTTGATGCCATGATGCGAAAACTTCGAGCAGCTCCGTAGCTCCTCGGTTCTTTCCGCCGCTTAGACTCCGCCCACCGGCTGACTCCGCTCACTCGCCGCTACGACGCTTCCCTCTATCTACTCTAAATAATATAATGTTTCACATCTGCCAGGCGACTCGCGACGGCTACTTTTTTTGTAATATCATTGGTTAATATTAAATAAAGAATGTAAGATTTCAACAAGAGTCGTTAGATATCAGATAGAGTAGGCAACGCAGGATTGAGCAGCAATATTATGCATATGAAACCTCTTCTACATTATTTTATTAATATTATTATTTTTATATTCTCACAGTCTACTTCTGTCTACTGCATATCTAATAACATATAACAATGGTGTACATTTAAACAAAGTGACAGTACGTAGAAGTGAGATATTATTTATACATTTTACTTTGGCAAACCATAAATATACGCAATGAATTGAAATACTATATTTTATTTATTTTCTTCCCGTAACTTGAATAGCCAATAGCAATATCATAGGAACCTCTAGTCGATTCAACACAGTCAATGTCAGCCAATAGCAATATCATAGGAAACTCTAGTCGATTCAACACAGTCAATGTCAGCCAATAGCAATATCATAGGAACCTCTAGTCGATTCAACACAGTCAATGTCAGCCAATAGCAATATCATAGGAACCTCTAGTAGATTCAACACAGTCAATGTCAGCCAATAGCAATATCATAGGAACCTCTAGTCGATTCAACACAGTCAATGTCAGCCAATAGCAATATCATAGGAACCTCTAGTCGATTCAACACAGTCAATGTCAGCCAATAGCAATATCATAGGAACCTCTAGTCGATTCAACACAGTCAATGTCAGCCAATAGCAATATCATAGGAACCTCTAGTAGATTCAACACAGTCAATGTCAGCCAATAGCAATATCATAGGAACCTCTAGTCGATTCAACACAGTCAATGTCAGCCAATAGCAATATCATAGGAACCTCTAGTCGATTCAACACAGTCAATGTCTCTAGGATATGGTATTAGTCGAAATGCCTACCCTGTAAATTGCCAGCACTAAAAACATTAAGGACGTAAAAAGGGTGCCAATCAATGAACATAATTAATTTATCGACTCTTTTGATTAATTAATATCGAGGGGTGAATAATTAGTTTTCACATTTCACCCCTGAAATGCTATTTGATTTAAGCGATATGTTTTTAACTTTACAAAAGGGTAAGTACTGTGTCGCTTAAGACGTATAGCCTTTCCCAACTCGATATGTTTTTAAATAAATACATCAACACGGCTTTCTTGTGCATTCATACTATTCCGATGCATTTTGCTCCCAATGTAATAGGGGGCGAGCCTATTGCCATTATACCGGGCACGTTCCCCCTCCTTTCTTGGGAGATTTGCGCCATAGTCCACCACACTGGCGCAGCACGGATTGGCGAACTTCGCACGTATTTCTATAGACATGCAGGGTTCCTCACGATGTTTGCCTTCACCGTTCAGCATTATTGAAAATGACCTCTTGCGTTCAAGGCGGTATTTCTAAAAACTAAGCTACCAGTAGTTACAAAATAAATTGATTTCATAAACACTTAATTATATTTAAATCAAGGTAGTTAAACATTAAGGTCGGTACTTAAGTGGCTAGGGTGCAGAGTAGGGCCGTGCCGCGCTTGACCCAGAAGTCCGAGGTCTCCTTGCCGGAGGGTAAGTCTACGGCCACTACGAATGCGCCCATACGCAGCGGGTAGTAGTAACATGGACAGATGTAACGGTCTGCGAACAACCATCGCTATCAACAAACGCACACTATAATGAGCTCTATAGTCATACACATAGGGATTTAATGGATTTCTATGGTATAAAAGCCACGCAATCACGCATCAAGATGCGCTCTCGCTGTGAATGTAATATAGTCTAAGAATTTACTTTTTCTATGGATTCACCCGCCATCTTTACCACTGTTATTATCATCCATTTTTAGGGTTCCCGTACCGAAAGGGTAAAACGGGACCCTATTACTAAGACTCCGCCGTCCGTCTGTATGTCTGTCCGTCTGTCACCAGGCTGTATCTCATGAACCGTGATAGACAGTTGAAATTTTCACAGATGATGTATTTCTGTTGCCACTGTAACAACAAATACTAAAAAACAGAGTAAAATAAATATCTAAGGGGGCTCCCATACAACAAACGTGGTTTTTTTTTTGCCGTTTTTATAGATAATGGTACGGAATCCTTCGTGCGCGAGTCGGAATCGCACTTGGCCGGTTTTTATTTATAATGCGTATTTATTAAATTAGACCTGCTATTATTTAACTACTCGATATTGCCATAAATACCGCTAATCGCAGGTGCAGGCATTCCTCATATTATTCCATTAAAATTCCTTCATTTCACTAATTTTGTAAAAAACGAAGAAGAACTTTTTCTATGAGTCCATACAGTTCGTTGTGGTACAGGAAAGAAATGTGTCACGCGACTTATATATAACATTAGGACTTACTGCGCAGGCGTCTGCCGGTGGCCCGTATCGGTTTGAAGTGTATCGGTGACATTGGGAACACGAGCTGCATGGGCAGTGGCTCTTGCAGATAAGACTCCTTCTTGAACCAGCTCGCACCCTCCAGATACTGGCCCCTGGGAGATCAACCAAGCATGACCGTTTAGACATACGTTTTATTAACCAACGAAAAAAAGGAGGAGGTTCTCAATTCGACGCGTATATATATTTTTTTCTTTATGTATGACCACGCATATTTCCGGCGCCAGTCGACCGATTTAGATTTTTTTTATGACGGGGAAATTCTTTGAGGATCGAAAATTTTGGGAATTCTTCGAGGATGGTCTCATTTTCAAAATATTAATCAACTCCTTCAACTGTCAGATTTGTAGAGAAAGTGAGCAACGACCAATATATCACCATGCCTAGATTTGTCAAAGCATATAAATAAATAGCTGTGCCCGCGGTTTCACCCGCGCTAATAGTTACTTTGGCGTAGAGTGATGTTATAAAGTCTATGATTATATAAGTCTGTAATACCCGATTCATGTTCGGGAATATTCGCGTTTCTGCCACATTATTCGTTGCTGCTACGCTCCTATTGGTCGTAGCGTGATGATATATAGCTTATAACCTTCCTCGATAAATGAACTATTTAACACAAAAAGAATTATTCAATTTAGCGCGTTCAACCAAACAAACAAACTCCAGCTGATTCCAAATATGTATGTAAGTCAATATCGCTCAAAAGTGTCACTTAAGTAAAAAATGGTCTTTCACCCCTCGATATTGTGTTACTGTAAATGTACTAGGATAACATAACATTCAAAGGCTATAGCGACTGTAGTTTGTGAGGTGTAATATTACCTGATGTAGACGCCGCCATCTCGCGGCGCCCGCACGAAGGACGCCTCCTCCATGGGCATCACTGTGAACTCCCAGCACAGCGTGTCTATGGGCCAGCCCTCACCGCGAGCTGTAGTCTAATGTCACAGTAAAGGCACAATTTGCAATCACTAGATAAATTGATTAACGTCGACTTGGTCAACTTGAGTGGCGGCCGCTCGGTCCACTGCACCGGATGGCTATGGGTTCAATCCCCATCAACGGCAATTTTCTGAAATGGCCTTTTCGGAATTATCCCTGGCCTGGGCGTAACTGGGGTTGCTCCGAGTCCATTGTATGAAACCATGGCTTTGCTTATACGATGAGTATGTGATGTCTAGCGTTATGTATAGGATTCCGATGTTAATGCTGCATGTGTGGGAGGTGTGGGCAGGTGTGGGCAGGTGTGGGAGGTGTGGGCAGGTGTGGGCAGGTGTGGGAGGTGTGGGCAGGTGTGGGCAGGTGTGGGAGGTGTGGGCAGGTGTGGGCAGGTGTGGGAGGTGTGGGCAGGTGTGGGCAGGTACCTGCATGACAGCGGTGAGGAAGCCAGTGGGCGCGACGAAGGCCGGCAGCCAGCACAGCGTGGGCGGCGTGCGCGGCGCGTTGGCCCAGCCCTGCAGGTGCGCGCCGCGCAGGGACAGCTCGCGGCACCACGACCCCAGCGGCTTCATCGACGGCCGCCCTGACCAAGGAACCCCACTACACCCAACCATAATGCCAGAGGCAACTGAAATACCTTAGTCCTACACAGGTGCACCTACACGCCGTTGTATTTTAGACCCACTAAAACACACTCTCGGCGTTCACTCCCCCTCAATATGAGGGTAATTTGGGCTTTAGTCCACTACGCCTGGCCTAGTGTGGGTCGGTGAACTTCACACGCCCCTATATAGACGTGCAGGTTTCCCTTCACTGTTCAGAAAGTGGTAATCGTTTTTAGAAATGACATTCGTACATAAAATTTTAAAATCGCACAAGTGCGAGCCCGGAGTTACGACCAGTCCCTTTGAGCTCAAGGCAGGCGTCCTATCAACTAGTCTACCACTGCTGTTAAATACAATAGGTTTATATAATGTTGAAATCCCCCACCTTTCTGCCAGAATGTGGGTACTTTGCCCTCGAATATGCAAGTGTACATGATCTCCAGCATGTCAGACATCACCACCAGGCCTTCGATCGCGCGCCGCAACTCCTGACCAACAGATATAAGCCATGTACCTACTAGCCCTACACTCCGGGATCCCCTACACTCCGGGATCCCCTACACTCAGGGATCCCCTACACTCAGGGATCCCCTACACTCAGTGATCCCTACAGTCGATGCAACACTTGCTGTTATGTCCCTTTTGCTCAACCATCTACACGAGGGACGCCACTCCCAATGCGATTGATATGGCCAAATACCTACTAGAATAAAGTCTTAACTTAGGACTTTTGACATGAAAAGAAGAGTACAAACACATAGCACCAGTGCAAACTTGACACGTCAAAATTTTTATTTGAAAACTATACTAAAATATTTCCGATTTCACATATCCGTTCATCGAGCTACGTTTCGGGGATAAAAACATCACTGTGACTTTATTTGCTTGACATAAAACTTATATCTACACGGTCGTACTGAGCCTGCTGAACCTATATATTTAAGGGTTATCCCAACCCTAACCCTACACTCTAAGAGTTATACAAACCCTTAAAAGGGTCATACTATCCTTCGAAAGGGTTGTACAAACTCTTGAAAAGGTTAACCTACCCCTTCAAAAAGTTATACTAACACTTGAAATAGTTAAACTAACCCTTGAAAGAGCTGTACTAACTCTTAAAAGGGTTATACAAACCCTTGAAAGGGTTGTACAAACTCTTGAAAGGGTTAACCTAACCCTTGAAAGGATTGTACTAAGTCTTGAAAGGGTTATAGTTATACTATTCCTTACAGTATAGGTTCTGTAGCTTAGATTTTCAGTGACATTATAATAGAATGGGTATTATGTAACTGTGTGGTACAGACCCTGAGTCCGGCGACGATCATGGTGATGAGCTCATTGAAGTAGCCGATCTCCTGCAGCAGCGACACGCACATGGGCATAACGATCTCCGGCCCCATCATGCGCTCCGTCGTCTCCATGTCGATCTTGTTCGGCAGCTTCGACATCATCTCCGCAGCCAGCTCGTCCACCTTACACAGTACATTCATCCTACTTATCCTACTTCATCACATAGTATAAAATAAAGTCGCTTCCCGCTGTCCGTCTGTCCCTATGTATGCTTAGATCTTTAAAACTACGCAACGGATATTAATGCGTTTTTTAATAGATACGAGTGATTCAAGAGGAAAGTTTAAAAATATAATTTGCCAAGATTTTGTATACATTGGCTAAAATATAATGATATTTGTTGGAGGTGTCGGAAAAAAATAAACCATCTGGGAGCTTTCAACGAAAAAGCTGCCTAAACCCTTTGAGACATAACAAAATGATGTATGGTGGAATTGTTTATATTATATAGGTCTACAGAAAAGTCCGCGATGGCATAAATTTTAATACTTAAAAAATGGGCAAATATTTATAAAGCGGTCATTGGAAAGCTATTACAAAGCTATCCTTGGAATAGGTTGCGGGAACGGGATCAAAATTTCATGATTACTTTTGGTCGCGGTAACCGACATCCACGCGGGTGAAGCCGCAGGCATCAGCTAGTATAATAAGAATGCGAACGTTTGTGAAGATGGATGGATGAATGGATGAATTTTTACGCATTGGGGGCCATGGCTTTTACGACATAAATTCAATCAATATACATATTGATATAAAGTTCATTTTGGAAGGCTTTGCACATATAAAATGATGATTAAATTATTCTGACTTCAGTAGGGTTAGCATGCATGTCAAGACAAGGCCTCTGTCAGGTATTCGCTCGCTAGCTCTTTCGTCTTATTTCATACGGGAAAAAGAGACACAATCAACATATTCCTTGACATAAGTCTAGTCTTGGCGCACATGCTAGAGCTACTGATATTAGTTTAGAATAAGCTAGTAAACCTATATTTAAAGGGTTATTATAGCTATTTTAAATCACACAATAGATAGAAAAGTATATACCTTTTGGTCTTCCCCACCGCCGCCGCCCCCTCCGCCGGTGGACGCTAGCGCGAAAAGTGTCGAACACATAATCAACGCGTCCTGCGGGGTTCATATACAAACAGTCCTGGATGAAATTGAGTTTAAAATGTGTCTTCCGGTTTTTCATCAAACACCTAGGTTTTTGATCAAAAACCTAATTTTATAAAAAACCAGCGACATATAACTCATTTAACTATTTTGTGTCGCTTAGTAAGAATTGGCTTTCAAGCGTCGATATCTTCTTATTCTATCTAGTCATTACCGGGTCACCTGGTTATATCAAATGTGGTCTTACAAAAAATTTGATTACAACTATTTCTACAACTGGTATTAGTTTACCCAAATAGCATTGTTTGTTTTAAAGCAATTAACATTAAATACGTATCAGCCGAACAAACACACTGTCCGCATGGCCATGCGGACAGTGTGTTTGTTGAGGCCTCAAAGCAAAATCTACACCTGTTATTATAAATTAAACTCTACAATATTTAAAGGCACAATTTATTATCGTAACGATGCTAACAACGCTGCTACGCTTTTTGACCCTTAATTACTCGCCATGACAACGTCTTGACGGACGCCGAGGCCTATCGACTCACGAAACCAGATAGCTCCGGGTTCGATTTCCGCCAGTGGCAAATTTTAGAATTCGCCTCGGTAACTGAGATCGCCCCCAGTTATGGTTGCCAACCGTACTTTATAATAAAGTATCCTACTTTAATTCTGGTAATTATATTTTATACTTTTGCATACCAATAAAGTACGTGAAAATACTTTATTTCCAACCTTTACTGTGATGCGTAAAGGTACTTAACTATTTAACGGTACACGTGAAAACGGATGATGGAAACGATTTATAATTACTAAACGAAATGTTAGATGTCAGATGTGGTGTCGTGTAATGTGTGCTGGTGATTTTGATTGTCAAACAAGCTTTGAAACATTTAAAGATAGCAAAAAAATGTTAGCATATGCTAAAAGCACACAAAATACGCAATAAAATCATAAAATTTGAAAAAAATATTTTTCTTACTATCCAAACCATTTTATGTTTTTTTGTCAAAAACAGTTGGCAACCCTAGCCCCGGTCCACTCTACGGTACCTATACTACAAGCTTTGCTTAGTTTGGGATCAGATGAGTATGTGGTGCCTGGCGATATTATTATATACCTGCGCAAGAGTGGCGACGTCCGCAGAGGCGTGTTGGCCCACTGACTCAGCGCGCTCGCTAGCCGGCAGCAAGTCCAGGAAGTCTCGGTACGACTCCAGGCTGCCGTCGCGAGGGATGTGGTACGCCGGGATCGAGGATAGCCTATACGCAAAGTATAAACAACTCTTACTGTATAGTTTGACATTTAAAAATTTGAAATTTAAATATGTGAGTCACCACAAAGTTCCTTAAAAATCCTGAATCGCGCTGGAAGAGTTCTCGACGATCTGTACTATATATACAAATCTCCCAATAATAATGTGTTATTGTCGGGCCTAAATAAATTTTATTTAAAAAATAATATCTTGTTTTACTCACCCTACCTCACTGGTTAGAATTGACAGCTATGACATCACAATATGGCACAAAGTCGATCCTATTCTCATTTGAAACGCATAGTACAACTAACAAACAGTAAAGGGTTCCGTTGAGTCTGAAATTGGTATTGGTTTACCTGTAGAAGGGTGTCTCGAGCGCGTCCTCGCAGAAGAACTGGTTGATGTAGGCGATGAGCACGCGCTTGTCCCAGTCGTCGGTGATGTGCCCGCCGTAGTTGATGATAGCGAACAGGTATCTCAGCGCGTCCCATGGCACCTCGTCGTACTCTTCCAGATAATTCGCCAACAGATTATCCGATACCTGCGCGAAGGTAAGTTAGTACTTACTTACATATTACAATTAATTTATAATCATTTAATAATTAATTTATAATCAATTATTAATTAATTCATAATTAATTTATATCTACTCTAAATAATTACCAAGCGTTAAGCCTGGCTTCGACTTTCGTTAAGGCTAACGATTGGTAATTATTTAGAGTATATTAATTATGAATTAATTATACATTAATTATTCAAATTCGATTGTGAACAACGATGACTGCGCGGACGATGTCACGGGTAAAAGCTAGTCTATACTAATATTATAAAGAGGAAAGATTTGTATTTTTGTATGTAACGAATAAACTTAAAAACTAATGTAACGATTTCAAAAATTTCTTTGCCGTTAGAAAGCTACATTATCATAGTAACATAGGCTATATTTATTCATCCCAAAATGTTTAAAAAAAAATCCACCCGTGTGAAGCTGGGACGGGCCGCTAGTTTGTATAATGAAACAATAGTCTAGTATAGGTCCAACCACGTAAACATAACGCTCTGAGCGACAGTGCACTGGTAAAGGGCCAGCGGTTGTTTTACATGACAGAACCAATATCAGCTAGTTGGAAGTATTATACTCACATCAAAGTCGGCATCATTGAAGCTGTAAATAGCGTTGTAGCCAAGCTGTCGGAACCTCTTTCTCGCGATGAGCGTGCAATGGAAGAAGGACACGCAGTACAGCAGCCGCCGGTACTTGGGCGACGCCTCGTCGTACTTATCCTCATTAATATTCGCGAACAGCCGCACCAGGTTGCCCTTCAGACCCTGGTCAAGACAATCATGTCAATAGCAAGACTATCGTTAGTTTATGGCGAGCCCTATCCGTAGAATTGCGATGTTATCGCGCCATCTATTAGTGAATGGTGGAAGTTTTACTTTGTGGCGAGTTATAGGGGTCGCCACAGGTTCTTGGTGTCTAAAAGTAAACTCAATATCATGTACACGGCTGGCAGAACTTAGTTTTTAACCGACTTCAAAAAGGAGGAGGTTCACAATTCGATTGGTATTTTTTTTTATGTATGTACACCGATTACGCTGCGATTTATGATCAGATTTACGTGATTCTTCTTTAGTTTGATGCGGAATAGATGCCATTTGGTCCCATAAAAATTTAACATATTTTGGCCTAGTAGTTTTAATTTTATGAACATTTTTATGTTTATTATGATCATTTTTATTTACGTGGATGATGTAATTGTGTAAGGCTTTTTTAGGAGTTTTCATTTAGGTTGATTATGAGTTTTGTTTTTTTTGTGGCTGTAAATATTTACTTTTTTAGGGTTGTTATGAGGTGATAATAATTGCATATTTTCAACGATTATTGACACTAAAAAGCGTGAAATATTTTTTTTTTAACAAAAAACAAAAACCGACTTCAAAACCTAGGTGCACTAAAAAGCTAAAAATAACCATATAATTCATTAGATTTGGAGTCCGTGCTAATTCATGTGTGTATTTGCCTAGTCTGACGTAGATTGGCACCTACTCCAAATGTAATGAATTATGTGGTTGTTGGTGTTTTTTGTTAAAAAAATATTTTTAAATAAAGTATTGTATCTTTGTTTATGCTACAAAGTTTCACTGTTGGCAATAGATGTCACTAGCAATGAATTAGCAAGTGTTAAGATTATTTATTTCAAGTATTAACGTAAAATGTGAACTCCATTCATAATGCAAATTCGCAGATTTCAAATAACTTGTACTAAATTTAAAATCTAAGGAAAATGCCTGCAGTTAGTACACATGTTAGGATTAGATCCGTCATAACCGTCACGGATTCGCTCGTGCGCTGTCTTACTTCATACAAGAGAGACAAAGAAGTAGCCATATTCCGTTACATAAGTCTAGTCTTGCCGCACATGCTACAACTGCTACAACATGCTGATGTTCGTGCTATCGACATCCATCTCTATTAAAGATTTATGTCGAATCAAAACGTCAAACTGGTCGTATTTCTTTCTTTTATTTCGACATATCTGTAGGTAATGGAGATTGATGTCTACCAAACGATGTATATCGAACGGACATAGAAAGTGTGTGATAGATAGTAGGGGAGGGTGATATAATGCAGTCAACGGTCACCTGCGGCGGCTCGGTGGTCATCTTGATGCTGCGCTGCAGCACGTTGAGCGGGAACTTGTCGTCGGGCATGGAGGAGAGCCAGAGCCGGAAGCGCGGGTGTATCTTGGGGTTGTCCAGGCCGCGCAGCGAGCCCAGCCACTCGCACGCCAGGTGGCAGTTGGCCAGGAACACCCAGCCGCCCTCCTTCATGCCGGTAGACAGCATTCTGCGCGACAACGGCAAAAACGTTAAATCGATGCGACTATCGTACGATCTAAAAATCTACTTATCTAAACAAAATTTTTTTACAAATCTAAAGCTTGTAATGTATTTTTTTGTAATAAATTTGTTTTGTATACAGGGTGTATCAGCAGACAAAGTCAAAGTCAAAGTCAAATCATTTATTTTGTATAGGCCTATGGGGGCACTTACAAATTGTCAAGTTTACATTTTTTTCTTATATACTACTATACTACCACCGGATCGAAACGCGACCTCAACTGAGAAGATCCGGCAAGAAACTCAGTGGGCTGATAATTTTTTTAAATCGCCAAAACTTATTACAAATACACAGGTACATATAGCTCCAGTGTGTTGCCTTTAGAGCTGCGTTTAATAATAAAGATAGAATAATAATACGTTAGTAAGGCAACACACGCTACACTTTGACATGACGGGCAATATTTCGATTTTTGTTTTGAACCTGAGCTGTACAATCCCAAGCTGATTTATCATCTAAATAATCCGAGATTTTGTAATATCCCTTTTGATACAATTTGGATTTGATTGCAATTTTAAATGTGTTAATGGTAGACAGAAATAATACTTTGAGTAGCGGTATAATACGGTAGCTCAGAATAATGTGGTTGCGTTTTTTTTTTTTTAAATGGACTTCGCTGTTGGCCGTGAGTTGGCCTTTACAGCTTTACCGGGGGAGTGGCGAGTGCAGAGTGCGACTCCAACCAAATGTGGATGCGTATTTAGTACTTTTTCAAAGGAATAAAAAACCCACAGGTAGGGTACTTCCCGTTGACCAAGGATCATGAAATATGGCCAAAACAAGGTTTTATAACACAAATAAAGGAAAAAATTGAAGACAATAAATTTACAGCTCCAAGGCAAAATTGTTTTTTTACGATTACCAAATTTATTTTGCACTTAGTTTGTATGGGGACAGCATTATACCAATGGCAAAATTAAGTGTGTCTCCCTATCCTGTTTATCTTTTCGAAAGAGCAAAGCTCGGTGCTGTCATAGCATAGTTATGGAAGCCTATAGAAGTGGGTTTTTTTCATTAAATTGTATGCCCGCGATTTTGCTATCAGTCATATTAAGGCGTCTCCTAATGTTAGTCGCGGTGGTGAAGCGGCACCCGGCGGTTACCTGGCGGCGGTGGGCGCCTGGCCCTGGCCGAGGCTGAGCGACTGGAACTTGTCGAACATCTTGACGTCGATCGCGAGCTGCAGCAGCGCGGCCGTGGGGTCCACGCCGGGCGACAGCACGAACAGCAGCGACGTCTTCCACGACGACTCCTCCCACGCCATCTGCCCACACCACATCATCCGCTCTTAAAATATGAAGGGCACAGGCAAATAACAGGGAATGTCACTAATTTTAACGTTTTTGTAGAATCATACCTTCGTCTATGGTATTTTGAATTCTAATCATTATAATTAAAAAAAGGGGCATTTCACGTGAAGCAGACGAAAAAAAAGGGAGGTTCTGAAATTTATTATATTGGGCATGTTTGTACTTGCTTCTACGGGATATGAACATGTCCACAAAAAATATTTTTTTATTTCAGGTTTAGTTTTTAAAATATGGGGTTCTAAAAATTCAACTTATTCACGGAAGGGCTTTTTTTTAATTATTGAATGTGTATTTATTGAATTTCTCCTTGCTATTAATTACTCGCTATTGCCATAAATACCGCCAATCGCAGGTGCAGGCATTCCTCATCTTATTCCATTAAAATATCATAATTTAATGTTTTCTTCATCCACCATCTTATCATTGTCATCATCCATTTTTATTTACTTATAATGTGTATTTATTGAATTTGCCCTTGCTATTGATTACTTGACACTGACTGAAATACCCGTTAAATGCAGGTCGAGCCATTCCTCATCTTATCCATTAAATATCATCATTTCATTCATTTCGTAAAAAAGAAGCAGCTAGTTTTGCTGTAGGAAAAAAAAATGATGCATGATGCGCGATTGTCTACGCTTCGGCATACGGGAGGCCTTACGATTTGATAAGAGTGATGTTGTATGTAGATACCCTAATGTCGAGTACTGGCGGCTCAACGTATCGCGGGCCCAGCACGTTGATGATGAAGGTGGTGATGCAGGCGGACACGCGGTCCGCGCGCAGCGACCGCACGAACAATATCTTCTGGAAGTCGCTGCAGATGTCGTTCCATTCGCCTATCCAAAGAGTATAACAAAATATCAGAGTGACCAAATACTCGCACCTCTGGAATTTTCGAATGACATTTGCAAATGAGATTCGAAAATTCATAGCCCTTAGTGATAAAGATGGCGAATGAATAAGAGTACAAATACTAGGTCGTACGGATACCGGCAAGAGACGTGACACCGTGTCTGGTGCGTATTTACAGTCAAATTATATGTCAATAATATGAAACACGTACTTTAAAGTTACCAAAATGGAGCTTCAATCAATTCAATCCTTTAAATCGTCGACATGTATACTTCTTAAGACTTAAGGGCTGTGGATTTTGCCTTCACCGTTCAGCAAGTAGTAATCATGATCGACAGATCAACAGATCATGATTACTACTTGCTGAACGGTGAAGGCAAACATCGTGAGGAAACCTGTACGTCTCTAAAATGACTAGCTTGAGCAGCTTGTTCAATATCTTTACGAGATATAGCCAAAATCCGTTCAGTAGTTTTTGCGTGAAAGGGTAACAAACATCCATCCTCACAAAGTGACACATTTATAATATTAGTAGGATATGTGAAGTTCTCCAACCCGCACTGGGCCAGCGTAGTGGGCTATGGACCAAAATCTTCCCCGTATTGAGGAGGAACACGCCCAATATAATGACAATAGACTCGCCCCCTATTACATTGGGACCAAAATACATCGGTGATATTTAGTTTCACTGCAATAGGTATCTGCCTACACCTTCAGGGAATGCAGACGTGATGACGTATTGACATAGTTACCAATGAGTGGTTGTGTTTCGGGCTCCGGGTTGAGGTACCACTCCTTCCACTCCTTGCTGAAGGTCTCGAAGCCGTCGATGACGCCGTGGAAGCCGGGCAGCTTGTCCAGCTCCGTGATGTTGTCCCAGCAGTCGTCAGGCATCCAGTCTGCAGAAGCGTATCAAACTTAACGTAAATATTGCTTGGTCTTGTGGCTTGAGCGAATGCCGCTTCAGTTCGAATCTTTTTGGTGGCAAATTTCAGAAATTGCCTTTTTGGAATTTACTATGGTCTGGGTGTAACAGGGTTAGCCCCCAATGGGACCTATAGTACAAGCTTTGAATATGTCTTGTCTGGCGATTTTTTTATTTAATGCTTTACACGCACCAGAGTGGGCGAATTCACTTGTCTTTTTTTTGAAAATGTACTTCTAAATCAATCAATCAATATATATAAACATCAATGCCACTTTACGTTGTAAGCTAACTCCTCCTAAACGGCTGGACCGATTTCAAT
This sequence comes from Ptilodon capucinus, assembly GCA_914767695.1. NCBI lineage: Eukaryota > Metazoa > Arthropoda > Insecta > Lepidoptera > Notodontidae > Ptilodon > Ptilodon capucinus. Next base: position 12,195,070 of record OU611814.1, on the reverse strand, counting down.
GATTTTTTTTGTATGCGTTGGGGCACCCTGGATGGTTTAAATTCACAATTGGACCAGGTAGGTGGCGCTGCTTTCGTATGTCACTCATTCTAAGGCGGTACGAAATTCGCCCGGTCATGATAAAATTGAATATTTGTGGTTAAAGTTACGCAATCACGAGACAAAATTCGCTCGCATCATCAATGACATTAAGTTGAAAAATATGCTTGTTCTGTGAAATAATATAGTTCATTTTAGTATTGGCAAAATTATTGGCGCGCGTTTGTATGCCTCTCTGTAGGCCCGGGGTTTAATCGGTGCTTAGTTTCAGACCTTACAATTTTGGTATTGTTACTCGATGTTAAAAAGAAGTAGTTAGATGTGAAAGTAACTGACTTGTGGGGTTGTCCGGCTGTTCCGAGCGGTCCAGTACGACGCCACCCTTAAGCAGGAACAGGTACTCGTTCATACTCATCTTGCCCATTTGAAACAGGATGCGAGACACGATGTGGAACGAGAGGAGCAGCTTGTGTCGCTCGAACAGCGCTCGACAAGTATTCCTGAGTACAATTAATACTTCTTTTTTTACGTAATTAATAAAATGATGAAATTTATTGGAATAACTACGATTAGCAGTATTTACGGGAATGTAAAAAATAGAGTCAAATTTATTAAATACACATCTATACAAATACATAAAATTGGAGTGTCTGTTTGTAATCAAAATAACACTTTTTTACCAAATACGTATGAAAGTATATGCGATAGGTACCTTTTTTTTTTTTTTTATGAGATAGGGAGACAAACGAGCAGACGTTTCACCTGATGGTAAGTGATCAACGCCGCCCATGGACACCTGCAACACCAGGGGCATCGCAAGTGCGTTGCCGGCCTTTAAGGAATGAGTATGCTCGTTTCTTGAAGATACCTTTGTCGCATCGGTCCGGGAACACCGCTGCAGGAAGTTCATTCCACAATTTGGTGGTGCGAGGGAGAAAATTCCTGGTAAATCGCACTGTACTGGAACGCCATTCATCCAGATGGTGAGGATGATAATGCAGTCGGTGGCGAGCCGTGCGATGGTGGAATTCAGCGGCAGGTATAATACCGAACAATTCCTCGGAACACTCTCCATGATAGAAGCGGTAGAAAATGCAGAGGGAGCCTACATCTCTACGCAACGCCAGAGGGTCTAGCCGATCGGTAAGCTTTTTGTCATCGACAATTCGAACTGCCCTTCGTTGCAGGCGGTCAAAAGGAAGAAGTTGGTACTGTGGTGCACCGGCCCAAAGGTGGGAGCAGTATTCCATGTGCGGACGGACTTGCGCCTTGTAAAGTTGCAGGCGATGAGCCGCAGTGAAATACCGCCTCGCCCTACCGAGCACACCCAGCTTTTTGGAGGCCAACTTGGCCTTACTTTCCAGATGACCGCGGAATTGCACGTCGTTCGATATGTCGACTCCAAAGATCCCGATACTTGGCTTGGCATTAAGGAGAGTGTCTTCGAAACGAGGAGATGCGACAAAGGGGTTCTTTTTGGCGGTGAACGCACAAATTTGTGTCTTATTGGGGTTGAATTGCACCAAGTTCAGTTTGCCCCAGTTCGAGACTAGATGTAAAGAAGTCTCGACTTCAGACACAAGTTTGTTCCGACACTCATCGACGTTTGCCCGAGAAATATTAGCACGACCGGTGTAAACAGCATCTCCTGTACTGTCATCTGCATAACAACGGAAGTTGCTGATATGATGCAACATATCGTTGATATGCAGCAGGAACAGGGTTGGGGATAGGACACAGCCTTGCGGGACGCCAGCATTTACGGACATGCGATCCGAGCATGATCCGTCGACTACGACAACGATGCTCCGATCCGTAAGAAAGCTGGCGACCCATTTGCAAAATTTCTCAGGCAGCCCGTAGGAGGGAAGCTTCGAAAGAAGCGCTTTATGCCACACCCGATCAAAGGCCTTCGCTATATCCAGGCTGACCGCTAAGGCCTCACCCTTGCTCTCGACCGCCTCAGCCCAACGGTGACTCAGGTAGGCAAGAAGATCACCCGCCGATCGACCCTGACGGAAACCGTATTGTCGGTCATTGATCAGCTGGTGGTCCTCTAAGTACCGAAGGAGCTGGCGGTTTATAATGGACTCCATTATTTTAGAGAGCAAAGAAGTGATTGCGATCGGTCTGTAGTTGCCTGGATCGGAGCGATCTCCTTTTTTAGGGATCGGGTGTACCAAAGCAGACCTCCAAGAGACTGGGACTACGCCGTTAGAGTAAGAGAGTCGGAAAAGACGCGTCAAGGACGGGGTCAACTCAGGAGCACATGTCTTAAGCACAATTGGGGGGATACCATCCGGCCCACTCGATTTATTGATGTCCAATGAGAGTAGCGCTCTACGCACAGACTTCTGTGTAAAACGGATCTCCGGCATGGAGTAATCACAAGGAGCTATAGTCGGCGGAGACATCTCATGGTCATCAATTCTGGAGTTGGAAGCGAAGAGAGAGCCCAGAAGATCGGCTTTCTCCTTCGCAGTCTGGGCCAACGAGTCATCCCCCCTGCGCAGTGGTGGAAAAGATGGCCGACAGAAATTCCCTTCGACAGCTTAACGAAAACGCAATTTTAAATTTATTTGTCTGTCTGTCTGTCCGTTTGTTTGAGGTAAACTTCTAAACGGCTGAACCGATTTCAATGGGACTTTCACTGACAGATAGCTGACGTTCCAAGGCGTAACTTAGGCTACTTTAATTTTAGAAAAAGCATTAGGGTTCCGCGGGAAAAACATAATACCCATATTTCCGGGTAATCTCCCTAAAGTCCACGCGGGCGAAGTCGCGGGCACAGCTAGTTTTAAATAAGAATGGGTGATGACAGTGATAACGATGGCGAATGAATACGAGTACAAATACTAGGTCGTACAGATACCGGCACGAGACGTGACACCGTGCCTGGTGCGTTTTTACAGTCAAATTATATGTCAATAATATGAAACACGTACTTTAAACTTAGTAAAATGGAGCTTAAATCAATACGCCTATAAACCGTCTATATTTAATACTTGTTATGACATAAGGGCTGTGGATTTCATTAAAAACAAAATAAAATCGTGTTAACTAACTTGTAAACTGAGTATGTATGGAACTCGTTAAGGTTGGCGATCCTGTCTTCCAGCTCACCGGCCTTGGGGCTACGGTCTATGGAGTAGTTGAAGAGGTCGATGTACGCGTCCAGCGAGAACTGGTACATGGGGTCGATGCGCGAGAGGTCGTTCAGCGCGAAGAACAGCACGGACGCGCGCACCGCCACCGGCACGTAGCCCTGACCACACGACACGACTATGCAAGGGACCTACCCTTTTAGGGATTAAAGTAGTAATTATATACTACTTTAACCCCTAAAAGGGTTGGCAACTGTACCCTATAATAACATACACTTAGCCGACGTAGTTAAGTAACTTTTAATTGCTTCCACTTCTCAAAGTTAAACAAACAACGATAGACATTTTGAGTGTTACAATGGTTGGTCTCTACCAAACAGCCTTTTATGTGCCGTGCAAACAGCCGGCGTGAAGACGTATTCCAAATTTATAAAGATTTATCGATATATATCTAACTAATGAACGAATCGAGGTCTGTGTGTAGTGTGTAGCGGCGCACCTGTCTGGCGGTGTCGATCTCCTTCTCCGTGACCTGCGAGGTGATGAGCGCCTCCTTCACCTCGAGCGATGTGCGTTGCGAGGTCTGCAGCGTGATGAACAGCTCTTCGTTCTCCAGCAGCGGCACCTGCGACTCGTACATTATGCGCAGCAGGTCGTTCTCCAGGTCCATCTGCGTAACATGCGTCACAGGTCACCCTGCCGTCTTTCTACCTTCATCATCATCACCCGGTGAACTTCTAATTATATTTTATATTAGTAATTTTTTATTATATTTTAAACACAGCACAGCTCTAAAGTCAGCTGTTACTTCGAAACTCTTGTTGATCTAAAGAAAACACAGAAAAACAACTACCTACAGGCGGCTGTACTGAGCATGTTTAGGCTTATCAAAGCAAAGACGTAGGTAGATGGTTGCTGTGTTAGATTAAACATTGTAGGTAGTAGATTATAAACGGTAAGTGGTAGATTAGGAATGTTAGGTGGTAGATTATAATTGGGAGAAGATAGATTATAGATGATAGTTGGTAGATTAGAAATGGTAATTGGATTGGTTAGATTATAATTGGGAGATGGTAGATTATAGATGGTAGTTGGTAGATTGGAACTGATATATGGTATAATAGAGACAGACAGGCAGGCAGTAGTCTATAGATTCTAAGTAGAAGATTATACATGGTATATGGACTATGAATGGATAGCTGGTAGATTATAAACGGAAGTTGGTAGATTATAGATGATAGAAGGTGGAGGGTACTGACGAGCACTTTCTTGTTGTGTGCGATGGTGAGCACGAGCGTATCCTTCATCTGCTCGAGCTGCGGGCGCTCCTTGCGCACCACGATGCCGAGCAGCTGCGAGGTCAGCCCCTGCTCCTTCACCGCGAAGTTCACCATCGTCGTTTTCGTTAGCGTCTCCGGCGTGTACACCGGGTTGCCTGAACCACATACCGTTAAGCCCTACGCTCCCAAGTATGTCAAATTACCAGCGACTTATTTTCTACCTAAGTATATGGCATTTCATTGGGACCCAAAACACAACAGTGAAGTGTGTGCATCTCTGCCTACCCCTTCGGGGAACACAGGCGAGATGATGTCTACTGTTACTTACCTAGCTTGGTGGTAAGATACATCCTGAAGGAGGTGTTGTACGGTACCATCTTCTCGTTGAACTTGATGACCAGGGAGTTGCCAATCTTTACGATGGCCTTGTCGAGTATGGGCGCGATGGACGGGTCAAGCACCTCGCCCACGTTCTGCACGAGGATGGGCTTGCCCTCCGTCAGTACTGTCTCCATCACCTTCAGGTAGTTGGGCTGCCCGAAGTCCACTATCTGGGTGGTGTTATAGCTGGATCATGAGCTCAAATACGTCATAGTCAAAGACAAATGATCTATTCTGTATAGGCCCATGGGGGCACTTACAAATTGACAAGTTTACATATATTTTCGTCGTTTGGTATATATAACTAATTTTACGATTTTTGTTGCTTAGTAAGGAATTTCAAGGCCTTTCAAGGCCTTTCAAGCGTCGATAGCAGTGGTAGCCGAGTGGTCGAACGCACGCCTTGCAAATCAAAGTGTGCAGGTTAAAACCCCGGCTCGCACCTCTGGGTTTCATGTGCGAATCTCATTTACATCCGAGATTACCACTTGCTATGAAACGGTGAAGGAAAACATCGTGAGGAAACCTGCACGTCTGAGGGAACTTGACTAGTTCTGTGTGAAGTTTGCCAACCCGCACTGGGCCAGCGTGGTGGACTATGGCCTGAATCCCCCTCGCATTGAGGGGAGGCCCGTGCCCAGCAGTGGGACATTAAAAAGGGCTGTAGTTATAAGCGTCGATATAAATGGTACTATAACAAATATGCAATTTAAAAAAAAAATGTCTGTCTGTTTGGGTAAACTCCCAAACGGCTGGACCGATTTTGACGGGACCTGCAGATATTTTATGTTAACAGGAGTAACACAAGCAACTTTAATTTAGAATTAGAAAATGAAATACAGTTATTAAATCCCACGCAAACGGAGTGACGGGCACAGCTAGTTAAAAGTATATCTACAGACGGACATGAGAGGAAGACCAAAGAAAAGATAGATGGAGTGTGTAAAAAGTTATATGAATGAGATCGGACTCGATGTCGGTATGACGGAAAAGCGAAACGAATGGAAGAAAAGGACATACTGCGCCGACCTTAAATAATGGGATAAGGTAAGGCAAATGTTGATGAGACGGACAGAGACAAAATATTCAAAAAAATGCTTATAAATTTGTGTGCAGTAAAAAATCCAGTTATTTTGACATTAAAAGCAGACACTTCAATGTTATTTATTTGTATGTAAGACAAAATTCTAGATTTGAAATACCCAAGTACTACCAACCTGTATTTCATTATGTTCTTCCAGTCTGGATATCCAGATGAGCGCCTGCCCCTGCGGGTCCACGGCCAGCGGCCAGCGCGTCGCGCGCACCACTATGATGCCATTCTCCGCGCTGAAGTTATCATCTACATGATTTTTTTTAATTTTTATTAAATTTCTTGTTTTCTTATGTTATTTTTTCTTAGTGTTAGCTCATTTTAACTCTTAATTTTTGATTTTATTTTACGTATATATATTTCTTTGTAATAATTTTAATATTAAGTGCAATATCTAATTTCTTATTAGTGGTTACCATAATATTAATGCATGTGGTGACACCTTCAAAAACTGTACATTTAATTTACTTTTGGCATACTTTATTCTATAGATGTTTACAATGTAACAGTTACTGGTTTGTCCTATATAAATAAATAAAAGGACTACGCTTTTGGCCTGGGGTGGCCTTTACAGCTTTACCGGAGGGGTAGCGAGCGCAGAGTGCACTCCAACCATGGCCATACGGGCGGAAAAGGGAGAGCAACTAGCTCAATGTGAAACATAATATTTTAATCACTTATTATGCGCGTGTTTACAAAAAAAACTAGGATGCGCAAGCGGCCTCAAGCGCTGAGGGTTCCGTCCAACTCGACTTGGCGTTGAAAACCCTTGTTTCCAAACATCGAGACTGATCAACATAACTATTTAGCGATATTTTTTAAATTTACAAGAGAGCAATTTACAAAAAGCAGTGGTAGCCGAGTGGTTAAATAAACGCACGCCTTGCAAATCAAAGTGTGCAGGTTCAAACCTCGGCTCACACCTCTGGATTTATGTGCGAATCTCATTTTCATCCGAGATTACCACTTGCTTTGAAACGGTGAAGGAAAACATCGTGAGGAAACCTGCACGTCTATAGAAAGGCGTGTGAAGTTCACCAACCCGCACTGGGCCAGCGTGGTGGACTATAGTCCAAAAATCTCCCTCGTATTGAGGGAGAATGTGCCCGGTATAATGGCAATAGGCTCGCCCCCTATTATAATAATATAATAATAATATAAGCCTTTATTACTGAAAAAAAAAAACCCCCTCAACCTTATTACATTTTTTTTTTTTTTTTAATTATTATTCTTCCTCGGTATCCTCAGTTTGCCTTCCGACATAGGCCTCTTCCAGAGACTTCCATACTCCTCTATCTCTTGCCTTTTGTATCCATGTTATTCCTCCTATTTTCTTAATGTCATCTTCCCATCTCGTTTTTTGTTTTCCTTTTTTTCTTGTTCCATCCCTAGGGTACCACTCCAATATATCTTTAGTCCACTTTTCTTTTTTGCTTCTCATCATATGTCCGGTCCATCTCCATTTTTGCTGTTTAATAATTACTTTTGTCTGTTTAGTTTTCAGTTTTTTCTTAATGGATTTTAAATTGATTTTATCCCTCAATTTTATGTTCAGAATACTTCTCTCCATGTTGTTTTGACATATTTGTAGCTTTTCGATATTATTTTTTGTTAGAGCCCATGACTGACAACCATAAGTCATAATAGGTAGAATGCATGTGTTGAAAACTTTACTTTTATCTTTTATTGGGATTCTTTTCTCCTTCATAATTTCTTTGAGTGACCAGAAACGTTTCCAAGCGTTATTAATCCTGTTATCTATTTCTTTGTTCATTGTGTCATATGGTGATATTGTTTGTCCCAGGTATTGGTATTCTTCCGCATATTCGACACTTGCTCCATTAATACTTATTCTGGTTTTTATACTATTAGTCATTATTTTAGTTTTACTTGTATTCATGGAGAGCCCCACAATCTGACTTTGATCTGCCAGCTCTTGAAGCATAATCTGAAGTGTTGTTGCATCATCCGTGATAAGTATTAGGTCATCAGCAAACCTTAAATGATTTAAGTTGGTACCATTTATATTTATTCCGTATGCACTCCAGTTGAGTCTTCTAAATATGTATTCTAGCACCGCTGTGAATAATTTCGGTGACAGTGGGTCTCCTTGCCGAACTCCTTTTTGTACCTTAAATTCTCCTCCTGTGGTTTCTAATTTTACTTTGGCTTTGCTATTTTTGTATATTTCCTTAATAATTCTTATGTATTTATTCTGTATACCTTGTTCTTTTAATGCTTTCCATATTTCAGTGTGCTTTAGAGAGTCAAATGCCTTGGTATAGTCTACGAACGCAACATAGTAAGATTTCCTGTATTCTGTGTATTTTTCTATAATTTGTTTGATTACCAAAATATGATCCATAGTTGAGTAACTATTTCTAAAGCCAGCTTGTTCTTTTGGTTGATTCTCTTCTAGTGTCTTTTCTAATCGGCCCAACAGCACTTTTGCGAACACTTTATATATATTTGAGATAAGACTTATGGGGCGGTAGTTGTTTATTTCGGTTTTGCTGCCTTTTTTATGTAATAGGGTGATTATGGATTTTTGCCATTGCTCGGGTATGGTTTCTTTATCTAGTATTTCATTGAAAAGATCCGTGATTGGTTTTAATATAACCTCCATCAAACCTTTAAGCAGTTCGTTCGTGATGCCGTCCCCTATTACATTGGGACAAAAATACATCGGCGAAGTGTGGGCGCACTATAGTGCACCTCTGCCTACCCCTTCGGGGAATACAGGCGTGCTGATGTATTTATTTATTTACAAGAGAGCATACTCATTCGACGCAGAAAATTTAGCTGATTGCAAGTTTTTTTTTTTACTTTTATTTTAGTCAATAGTGTCGCTTTATTCAAATTGCCTTTCACCCCTCGATATTATAAATGTTGTTGCTAAAGTGCCCACGATTTAACCTTAAAAACTTAGGTTTATAGGTAATCGCAAAAAAATATTACGGTTATCGGATTTTGCCCTTTCCTTTGTGCTATAAGACTTTGCTTCTTGCCAAATTTCATGATTCTAGGTCATCGGGAAGTATCCTATAGGTTTTGATTCCCTTGCGAATATCAAAGGCCATATCTTTTGATTGAGTTGACTTTGAAGTTTGATTTTGACAGCTGCTGTCGTTTTTTTTTAATCTTTATCTAAGGAGCTTCGTCAGCATTGACGATGTCGCTCCATAACAAGCTTACTTACTATATACATCATCAATTTTAATGGATAATTAAACAAAATATATGGAACAGTATAACTTGTATATTGCTTTAGCTGCATCAGACATTGGTTCAGCCAGAGCACTATTACAAGCACCAGCTCCTAGTGTTAAGAATCGCATCCTTATTTCTACATAATACTATTGTCGTCTCACTCTGACATTATTTCTCTCTCTTTCCTAGCTACGCGTCATAACAAGGGACACGTTAAAACAGCCAACATTACTTGTAAGTGCAATTTTCCTGTTAGTCCTGCAGGCCTAGCCAAGTGGCAAACGCTAGATATCGATTCCATTCGATAGAAGTCGAACGCTTTAGCGTTAGCGATAATAGATTGGTAGCCAAGTGTACAATCACTTGTCGAACGTTTATTCTATTCGAACGCTAGAAAAAAGTGCTAAATATTGTCTATGGTTTCGAAGACAAATGTCTGTTTGACGTTTAGAGACCGCGAACGCGCGGACATGCGAATGTTGTGTACTAAGTTGTGAAGTTGCGTGAAAAGTGAATAAAAGTTTTATTATCAACAGCGGTAAGTAAATCTCCCAAAAATAATGTACAATTATTAGTGCGTATTTAAACCAAGTGTATAATCGCACTTTAGAATTACATTGCACTCGTATTTTACAATGAATACAAAGTTTGTGCCTTCCTAATGTCAACGTTAAATAATTAAAGTATTTGTTCAATTTATAGGCATGGAACCGATGTTACGGGCCAGTCCAGAGCAATTCGCAGGTCCTGTAGACTTCATGGAGAGGTAATCTATATAGAAATAACTTAAATTTTTCTTCCTATATTAATAGTAAATCTACTAGTACATACACCTTGGCCCTTGAATAGAGGATAAGTAATATAAACAATGACGTTATCAATCATGCACTTAAAAGCTAAGGGCCATTAAATACTGAGTTTGTTTATTTTATAGGCGCGGCGACCTTTCAAGACCACAGCCGGGTCCTCAGGGAAGAATAAGAAGTGATCGGCTGTGGTTGGAACTGAGTAATGTTTATTCAGGAAGAACTGCTCAGTTGTTTCTGCTGTGTCAATACATCAATTAAACATTGACCTAGGATACTTATTGGCAATTGCTCACTATGTATGCACACAGTTAGTACCCATTCATTGTATTGTGTACATACATGGTGAGAATGCTATAAATATTTTTATACTACAAAGGTGACAATCAAACATACCTACAGGTATACATTTTGTTCACCTGACTGTAAGCAGGTAACCATTGATAATTATAACGATAATTTAAAAAAAGTCTGATGTTATTTAATTATAGTTCCTTTATTCTATTAACAGTTAGTTTATAGTACTACTTACAAGGATAAATTTAGAATATAAATGTATGTGTAGGTTATCAATCTTTCACTCATTTATCTGTTTCTTATTAAGTTAAGATTGTTGTATGTGTGCAATAACTAAAAATAAATGCAAATGCCAGTCTACCCACTGCACTGACCAATAGTGTGTCAAATAGTAATTATGTAAACTGTAGGTGTAAAAAACAGAGTAATTATTAAGTAATCATAAAGGATGTAAATTTAAATATACCAAAGATATTATATATATAACTTTCTTTATACTATAAACCATTTTTGTAATTACTAATCTCAAAATGTTTCATTTATATTAATACAACATGTGTAGGTGATGTTATGAGTAAAAAAGTATAGAAAAACTATTATCCAGGTTTTTTTTTATCCTTCGTTACAACTCAATCTACATTATAACATCAATTTTAATGCCCATCTACCTGAAATATTAACATAAACCTAAAATAACTTTTGAGTAAATATATAACATCATTTTGTATATGCTGTGGCCTGCTCCTTAGTAAAATATTTGAAACTGAGAGCTTATGGTAAATAATAAATTAATTTAAACTAAATCTTCTACATTATATTTACTAAAGAACTTAGCATTGCTCTGCCTTGCATGAGCTCGTTTTGGCTGCTGCGAGCAAATGGAGCAGCTTGAACAACTACAAATTCATCATCAGCATGTTTCTCGGCAATATCAGTTGGTGGTGGCAGACAAGCTTCCAATGCCATGTTATGCAGTACACAACAAGCAAGTACTATTTTGCTGGCAACGTGAGGATGATAATGGAGGATTCAGTGATTAAGCAAACACCTCCAACGTGCTTTGAGCATTCCAAAGCAATGTTCTTGCCTGAACATAGTCAAAGTCAAATCATTTATTTTGTATAGGCCTATGGGGGCACTTACAAATTGTCAAGTTTACTTGTCAAACAAATTACACATTAACAATTACACATCTTACAAATTGTCAAGTTTATGGCGTCTAGTATACTCCTCTTCTCGGGAACCAGGTGGGGCATCTGAAAACATAGAATTGTGTAATAATCGACCAAGTGTTGATTTTTAGGTTCTTCATTGTAGGACGCAGTATAAATATGTCTATGAGTGTTAATAACTTACCATCTGTACATTAATTGAGTGATATCCTTTTCTATTAAAAAATAGATGCTCATCTTGATTAGGTTTGACTATAGCTTTAGGGGTGCAGTCTATACAACTTATTACACCAGGCAAATGGAATCTTCTTTGGAACCTATAAAATAAAATAAACTAGTTTTTATATAATTTTATATAGGTAATGAATACTTTTATAAATGTTTGAATTCAATGTTACTCAGTCCTGTCTTATTTTTGACTTTTCTTGTGGGCTCTGAGGAAACTTAATATTACCCAAAATATAGTTGCTGTTTAGAGCTGCCACAACTTGCCTAATGCAGCGAATTGCTGTTCGTTGCGGCAAATGTTGCGTGATCCCTACGATTCTTTGATTAGAACCTGTAGCTAGGAAGCTTAGAGCACAAAGGACCTGCAAATAAAAACTATACATTAAAATCAAAGTAAGTGTAGGTACCTACCTAAATATTTAAAATCTCATTGCAAAAACAAATAGACAAAAACATCTACATACCTTTACTTTCAACGGAATTTCCTTAGTTCCTCGTAGTGAGGTATGGCCACGTAAATCCTCACAAAGCTTCCTAAAAGTTAGTTTATCTAATCTAAATCTCTGTATATAACAATTCCTGTATTTCATATATTTGCTCCAAAAATCGACGTCAAGTATTTCTTTTAGTGCGCCTGAGCCATACTTCTTCATTGTGCGCAGCCCACAAAAGTCTTAATGTGTGCATTTTTATAAAATTTTAATAAACAAATGATACAACAACCCAACACAACACTTAAATCACCAGCTGATTAAACAATCGCCATCTTGTTTGTTACTTTTCTACAGGGTCTTGGCGTTCGCTTACTATCGAATAGAACGAATCGACAACTTCGTGTTTCGCTTGTCAAAAATGCCACTTGGCTACGATTTTGTACGGAGGAAGTCGTTCGACTCCGACGTTTCGTTTCATCGGATAGAATGATTGACACTTGGCTAGGAATTTCAAGTTCGCTACGTCAGATCAAATTACCTATCGAAACCATATGTCAATCCCATACATTGACTATTCTATTCGTTTAGCGTTTGTGCCACTTGGCTAGGCCTGCTGGTCAGTAGCAATAAATAGTGTTTCAGTTCGAATCAGTGCCTTTTATTTCAGCTCCACTCATAAAAAGAGATTGCAGACCAGAGTATTTGATTTAAGTTTGAAACCTCCACGCGTTATTAAGGAAACCTCAACAAAAATTTCGAAATCGGTCGACAGACGCCGGAGATATGCGGTAAAATACATAAAAAAAAACTTACGGGTCGAATTGAAAACCTCCTCCTTTTTTGAAGTCGGTTAAAAAAGGGTATTGGCAGACCGTCTGACTGGCAACAAAGTGATCCTATATAGGTCCCTATTTACTTTTGAAGTGCAGAACCCTACAAACAGTATAACGTGCAGTAGTTAAAAACGAACCCGGCAATCCCATATAGTTCCAGTCTCGTAATGTAGCATCATCCAGCAAGAAATACTTCATGCTGAGATCCATGGTCACGGGCACAGATTCGTTATACACCTAAGGACAGATAACCAATGATTTCGACTGCGACTTCAATTCCTGCCAGCGAAATTTTGGAAATGACCTTTTGTGAATTTGCCCTACTCCAGGGCCCCGATTTTCGTGTGATCGAGATTCATCTCAATTCAAGATAACTCTAAACAAATGAAAAAAATACATACGATTTGACGTTTCGTTTCAAGATATCTCGAATAGAGATGAACCTCGGTGCACGACAATCGGGGCCCAGGGGCCCGATTTTCATCTCTATTCGAGATATGTCTAAGAAAATATGACCAATTTGACGTTTTGTTTCTATATATCTCGAATAGAGATGATGTCTATCAAGCAAAAATCGGGCCCCTGGTGCAACTGGGATCATCCCCAGTCTATTGTATGGCAAGCCATAGTACAAGCTTTGCTTAGTTTGGGATCTTATGATGAGTATGTGTTGTCTGGCGAAAATCATATTTATTTATAAAGTGGAAACGGACATTTTGTCCCTTGAAAAATGCGTTAGTGTAACACTGGGGTGTCGGACCTCAGGCGGCTAATTTTTTGCCATACCAAAACAAACTGTATTGACTAATTGAAAAAGTTAATTCTTCAACTATTGCCACTGACAGCGCGAGCGCATATTGACGCGTGGCGTGACTTTTACCACAGAAATTCAGACTCGATGCATATTGACACAGAGTTCGTTTTGGTATTGAGAGGCTTTTGTGGTACCTCCAGGAACCAGTCGTCCATGAGCGACTCCCGGTACTCGGAGACGAAGGGCCCGAGGTAGGCCACGAAGCCGGTCGCGATCAGACAGTCGCCGGGCAGGTGGTCGAACTCCTTGTCCAGCCGCTCCACCGTCAGCTCCCAGCGCTCCTTCTCGCCTGGTATCATTTACAAACCGCCTTCAAGTTGTCTATTATTTCAATCAATCTACAAACCACTTATAAGTGCTTTTCACGTCTTCTAGACCAAGGATCTGGTGGTCTGCGCGTAGGCTGCTCAGACCACTGCATAGGGTCCGCAACCACCCTATGTTCGGTCTTCGTCAGCGACAAATTTTGGTAATTGCCTTTTCGGCCATCGTGAGGGAACCTTCAAGGCGTGTGAAGTTCACCAGCCCGCACCGGTATAATAACGATAGGCTGACCTTCTATTACATTGCGACCGAAATACACCGTCGAAGTGTGGGTGCGATGCAGTGAACCTCTGCCTACCCATTGGCCTGCCGAAAAGGCTACAAAAGCTACATCTTTCGCAGAAGTTCGTACATCTTATAAAAGGTGAACCCATTAAACAGGATTTGAATCAAGTAGGAGGTAGAACTATGAGAAGTAATTTGGTAGTCCACCAGAGAGTCCAGTGATAAGGGCTTCAGCTCTCTCCAGCTTGAGCTGCAGCATCCTAGACTTCCTCTCCAGCTCCTCCTTCTGGGCCACCTTCTCGTCATACTCCTTCTGCAGGCGAGCGATCATCTCGCTCAGTTCCCGCAGCTTAGCGCGCGCTTCCGCTAGTATCTGCTGCTTCATGCGCAGAGACTCTAACGCCTCTTCTAGACGCTCCTTCTTCGGCTTCACGATCCTGGTTAATAAAGAAACAAATAAAACGAAAGCGAACTATGGCTATAAGAAAAAAATGTTCATGAAACAAATACTCAGAGTAACACAATAATAAACCCGTATAAAAGACAGTCTTCTACGGAGAGTTTGATAAAGTTATTTAACACCGCGTGCTAACACAACGCCATCGACAACAGTGGAAATTACTAGCGTAAACAAAAATGGTAGCTCAAGAACTAAGTTCTGCTTGCATGTTCACTGCCAGCTTTAGTTTTTGACAGTCCTGTCAAAAATTGTCAGTTACTATGGCAACAAGAATACTTTAAGAAGTGGTGGGCCCCTGATATATAAAAATTTTATTTTTAAATACAAGTTTGGACTCACTTGTAGACCTTGCCATACTTCTCTATGGCCCGAACCCATAGACACAGCGACTTGGCGGCGGAGGACACCGTACCGACTATCTCTGGATCAAAGTCCGGCTTGGCGGTGTACGTGCCAATCTTCTTTAAAGTCTTGTCCGAAATATTGTCCTTGTCGAAGTCACGCAGACGATCCAGGAAGTACTGGTCGCCGAGCTGGCGCTTCGCTTCAGCCCAAGTAGGCTCTTTCTTTACGAATATATCACAAGTGAAATTAGTAAATGGTTTCAGACGCCGCGCTCTCACACAATGACATTTTCAAAAATGATTAACATTTGCTGAGCAGTGACGGTAATCATCGTGGGGAAACCTGCACGTCTTTTGATAGGCGTGAAGTTCACCAACCCGCACTGGGCCAGTGTGGTCAAATCTTCTTCGTAATGAGGGGGAACGTGGCATGGTATAATGTCAATAGATTTGCCCCCTGTAACATGTGTGCATTACTGTGTACCCCTGGCTCTGCCTACAATTTCGGGGAATACAGGCGTGATGATCATGTTTAGAATTGCAAAAGGACCAATTTTAGACCCCCAAAAAGGCAAAACAAGGAGAGTATTTTCCATACCGTATTTTTCTTACCAAAATAACAATAAAGAGGAAGACTTTGAAATATTGAATCTGTAGTGGTAGCATGTGCGCAAAGACTAGACCTATGGCACAGAATGTGGTGATCATGTTTCTTCCTCCCCTATGAAATTAGACAGAGAGCGTCCGAATCTGTAACAGTTGTCTAGCCTTGACATGCGTGCTAGCTAACCCCACTGAAATGCAGAGGATGATAGATGTCATATTACCTGTAGCAATATGAGCACAGCCTCCAACACCATTTCCACTTTCTGCGGCGGTTTGGCGTAAGATTTCACTTCAGTGATGTCCTTCTTGTTCAGCGCGTCTAAAGCCTGCGAATACAAGAAAATTATTTGACGAAGTACGTATCACCTTGCTTAGAAAGGGGAGTAATGGGGGACGGGGTACATCATCTTGCTTAGAAGGGGGTTGATGGGAGGATGAGTGACAAATTATATAGAAGAGAGTTGAATTGGGACGTCAGCGTCACCTTAGTTTGAAGGGGAATGACGGGGGAGTGATTGTCACCTTGCTTAGAAGAGGGAAGGTGAGGGGGGGATTGTAACCTTACTTAGAAGAGGAGTAATGGCCGGGAAGTGATTGTCACCTTGCTTAGATGGAGAGCAATGGGGTGATTGAAACCTAGCTCACGAGGGAGTGATAGTCACCTTGACGGCCTCCTCGAGCGCGGGCATGGCGCTGGCCAGGTCGCGCATGGCGGCGTCGGCCAGCTTCTTGCACTGCACCTCCTCCTCCATGGTCTTCTTGCTGCGCGCCGCCACGCTGCGCTGCTGCTCGTCCGCGTTGCGCTGCTGCACGTTGATCACGCCCATGTACTCGATGCACTGCTCCGTGTACTCCGCCACTTGCACCTGCCCACAAAGTGTATCAGAATTCCGAAATAATATTTAGGTACATAGACTTTGAATATTTGTCACAGGTATCGAGTTGTTGCACATCCCTATGCAAGCTACATAAACGAGAGCCGACTACTAATATTAAAAAAACGGAACATGAACATTTTGGAAAGGATTCGAAATATGACAAGGTTAAAAAATTTGCGTGGAAAGAAAAACATGATTTCGATCATTTTTTTAGACCATTCGGTTGTATACTCAATACTTGTGCAAACGTTAAAGTATTATGACGGAATACTGAAAAGAAATCATTATAGTGTTCATAAATTCTTAACTTGGTTAACATAACCCAAAGGTAACACATGTTAGGCACTATGACTTGGACTTACTACCTCCTATAGTAACTGTAAATTTTTGTCAGATTTTGTGCTGAGTTAAGCTGTCGAAATCTGAAAGTGATATCACAAACATTGCTGTGAGACAGGTGGTGGTAAGGGAGCTGTAGGGTACCCATTGAGCTACTCCAGTAGTGAAGCACGCATGTCAAGACAGGACCTCTTTCACGGATTTGCTCGCTCGCTCTCTGTCTAATTTTATACGAGAGAAAGGGACATCAAGATATTCCGTGACATACGTCTAGTCTTGGCGCACATGCTACAACTATTGTGAAATTTACCTTAGCGAGGGCCAACTCTTCAGACATCTGGCCCACGAGCTTGGTGGTCTCCTCCACCTTGCCCAAGCCGTTGCGCAACTTATTCGCCTGCAAGGCTATCTCAAATCGCTTCGTTTTTAACATCCTGAGTAAGAAACAAATATAGATATAAGATAGCTTCACAAAAGATCCTTAGTGCTCAGACGGGTCCATCTCGTAATCGTGAGGTTTCAGATTCGCTTCCCACATATGCGACTACACTACCGTCTACCAGTGTGACTTCACTCCTGAGTACTCCTGACTCTATTATCTAGGAGTACTAGCAATGTCTCACATAGCTAATGTCGAGTCATTATTTAGTTATAATCATCTCGTTTAAATTTTATGTTGGGTGGATAAAAAAATCAAGATCTCTACCACCCGTTCGGAATTCATTTCTTAAGGAGAAGAATGGGCAAGAAAATCTATGGTTACTCTTTTCCAAAAGGATTAATATAGCTTACATTTTTGTTAAATTTACCTGATTGACGTACGAACGTACTCTGGTGTGTTTAATACTTATGACATGATATTTGGTTGTTACGGAAGGCGAAGAAAAACATCGTGAGGAAACCTGCACGTCTGACGGAACTGAAATAGTTCTTGATGGATGTGTGAAGTCTGCCAACCCAGACCGGGCCTGCGTGGTGGACTATGGCTTGAATCCCTCTCGCATTGAAGCGTACCCGTGCAAAGTAGTGGGAATTTAAAAGAGTTATAGTATTTGGTTGTACTCACTCCTTGTATCCAGAGACGAGCTCGAGATAATTGGTGGGTGTGACGTAGTTGGTCCTCCTCATCTCCTGCCACATCTTGACGGAGTACTTGCCCACAGACGAGTGGATGAGAGACATGATGGAGGCGACTGAAGCGCGGAGAATGTCCTCTCGAGACTCTATCAGGGACTCCTTGCGACGGACCTGCGAGGGTTTGCTCAAATGAAGGGTACAGTAACATAACAGGGAATGTCCTAATTAATGAAATACCATACACAAAATAGATTCTATAAAAAAAAAGTGACATTTCCTGTTATGCTCCTGTACCCTCCAAATGATGGAGACCGTAACCCCTCACCGTCAAAGCGTTAACTTAGTATGTACCGTGCCACAAACTTTAGTTTTAACATTCCTAGAACGGATTTATAGAACTTAAAAGCGTGTCATCGATGAAGCGAGCGAATACAGGATGTATCAGAAGTCCGAAATAATATTTTAGGTACATATACGGTGGCCAATATGTAGATTTATAGTGAAGGTAGATCATATCTAACTATCATAGTTTTTGAGTTACAGACCTTTGAATATATGTCACAGGTATCGTGTTCTGGCCTAAGGGCACACCCAGAAGCCTATTCCACAGTGCAAAATTCATAAACGAAAGGCGACTACTAATATTCACAAAACAGAACTTGAAAGTTTCGCAGAGGACTAGAGATATTTAACATTTAAAAAATTGGAGGCGAAAAAAAATTTGAAAATTAATTATTGAATTTCGAGAAATTGTTGACACCATTCGGTTGTATAGCCGATACTAGTGCAAATGGCATAGAATTTAAAAAAAAAACAATATCATTTTTTTTTATTCGTGTAGGCCAAAATGCACTTACAAATAGTCAGATTCTACCACCGGTTCGGAATGCTGCTTCCACTGAGAAGAGTCGGTAAGAAACTCAATGGTTACTCTTTTCAAAATGATAATTGCGAGTAATACATTCTCAGGAGCAGCAATGCCATGAGAGCAGACCGCACCTTTGCCACAATACTAGAGAAGAATTATACTCACGGCAGTCTAATATTAAATACAAATATAGTCTTTACGCTTAGGAAGCTAGTACAGTAAGGTGCGTCTACTCCCATTTACAATGAAGGGATTATTCTAAACCACAGATGGTTATAGAAATAATTGCTTTGGTATGATGCCTTCAACGCAGTATGGGAGAGTAGATGGTAAGTCATTAAGAGGAAAATGGTTGGACCAGTCCTCGCAAGTAGCACCCGTACACGAGCATGACTTAAGGAGCAGCCATCACTCTTCACAACCATATTCGTGGGAAGATGGTGACCCGCCTCCCATTTTATTATTATTTAACTCAATTATGTCGGACTTCTGAAACACCATGTATATGCGTGTTCCCGACCGATTCGATACTCTAAAATTAGTAACCGAAGATTTTCCCGGAAATCTTTTCGTCAGCCAAAGGTTCGCGGTATTTGTCCCTTGTGACGGAAACTACTAAACACTATTAGGTAATAAAATAAAATTGCCCTCCGTCTTTCAATCGAAGCCGACTTTCGCTAGACGGGAACGGAGAGTATAGCTTTATAATGCAGTTGCTAATGTAGAGAATAGATAGGGCATACCCTGGGCCCGGTGATGGAGGCCAGCAGTTCGACCCCATCAAGGAACTTGTAGGCCACCTCCAGCAAAGCCTCGCGCGGCCACTCCAGGAACCAGTTGGTGGTGGTCGAGTTAATCAGCGCTGGATACTGACGGATACGATTCCTAAACAATAGCAAGACGACATTATAGCACAAAGAAAATGTGTTAAAACATAATGTAGGGCTATACAAAATTAATTATCTGACTTAGATGAAAACTAACCATTTAATTTTAAAGGAAGGTTCGATATAACTGCTCAAATAATTGGTTTCTGACTAAAGCTATATAATATCGAGAAGTGTAAGTTTTAACTTTACAGGAGAGCATACCTCTAATCCACGCAGAAAAATTAGCTGATTCCAAAAATGTATATAAGTCAATATCGCTCAAAAGTGTCGCTTAAGTCAAATAACCGTTCACCCCTCGATATAATAATGGCACTTTTTTAATTGCCCTAGTAGAGGTGTTGTTGAGATCACCCCCAGTTTGCGATAAGATTGCTTTTCCACTATGAATATATATTTTTAATTGTTATTTATTGTCTACCCGCTACTTGTCCATTATAAATCTATCCTACTACAACAGCCCTTAACGTCCCATTGCTGGGCACGGGCCTCCCCTCAATGCGAGGGGGATTCAGGCCATAGTCCACCACGCTGGCCCGGTGCGGGTTGGCAGACTTCACACATCTATCGAGAACTAGTCAAGTTCCCACAGACGTGTAGGTTTCCTCACGATGTTTTCCTTCACCGTTTCATAGCAAGTGATAATCTCGGATGAAAATGAGATTCGCACATAAATCCCAGAGGTGCAAGCCGGGGTTAGAACCTGCCCACTTTGATTGCAAGACGTGCGTTCGACCACTCGGCTACCACTGCTATCTATCATAGAAGCGTTATTTAGTTCGGTATAACATTTATCTGACGATATTTATTAACAATGCATTTTAATAGTGGTAGCCGAGTGGTCGAACGCACGCTTTGCAATCAAAGTGCGCAGGTTCTATCCACGGCTCGCACCTCTGGGTTCCATGTGCGAATCATTTTCATCTGAGATTATCACTTGCTAAGAAACGGTGACGGAAAACATCGTGAGGAAACCTGTGTGCCCGGTATAATGGCAATAGGCTCGCCCCCTATTACGTTGGGACCAAAATACATCGGCGAAGTGTGGGCGCACTGCAGTGCACCTCTGCCTACCCCTTCGGGGAATACAGGCGTGATGATGATGATGATGTATTATTTTAATAGTGTAACAATGATGTTTAGCGCTCATGACTAAAGGTAATACAATTTATACCTAAACTCGTCTCCTATAGGGCTGAAAGCCAGCACTATATGCATGTTGGAGCGAACCCTGTCCACCAGGAAAAGATACACCGCTTCGGTCGTTTGCATAATGTTTGCCGTCTTCATCGGCTTCTCCAAAGCTGTTTTGATCTGTGGACAATAGTTACCTAATGAGCTACGAGCAATGAGTCATGAATAGTAGCAATTAACCTTAAGCAACAAGTCATGCTTGAAGCAAGACTAAATAGCCAAGCAATAAAATGTGTCATGAGCAAGCCTTTGGCAATGGAATATGTAAACAACAAGCCAGACAACCCATAAGCAACAAATTATAAGTCACACAAAGAGCCATTATTAATGACTAACGAATGACCCAAGCCATAAGTCATGTTGAACAAGTCATGCTTGAGGCACGACTATGGTGTATCTAGAATACCCATAACGACTCCACTCTTCGAATAGCTCTGTGGCGATTTTTCCGCCATTGTTGTTATCTCGGTGAAGGAAAACATCGTGAGGAAACCTGCACGTCTATAAAAAGGCGTGTGAAGTTCACCAACCCGCACTGGGCCAGCGTGGCAGACTATGGCCCCAATCTCCCTCGTATTGAGGGGGAATGTGCCTGGTATAATGGCAATAGGCTCGCACCCTATTACATTGGGACCAAAATACATCGGCGAAGTGTGGGTGCACTGCAGTGCACCTCTGCCTACCCCTTCAGGGAATACAGGCGTGATGATGATGATGTATATTGTTATCTCATGTACCTGTAGTATACGGCAAATATATGAGAAAACAACAATGGCGGAGTCAGATAAACTAGAAAAAAATACGGCAGCGCGGGCTCGAAATGCTATCTTTCGTTATAATATCTCCATGGGCACGACTGAACAGTCAAGCAATCAAATGTGTCAATGAGGCAATAGCAGTGGCACAATGTGCCACTAGACAGGAACAATGAGTTAAAGGCAAGTAATGAGTGTTGATAAGCCATAAGTCATGCGCAATCAGCAACTAGTGTTGTAGATGGAATTATCTCACGTCCTCGAACTCGTCGGGCTTGTAAAGGTTGGTGACCTCCCCGCTGCTGAGCAGGTTGTTGATGATCTCCGTGAAGGTCTCCTCTGCGATTTGCGTGTCGCAGAATATGAACGTCGTCTGCTTCGAGTCCACCCCGCACGCCGTGTACAGAAGCTACAAGATATTTCAACTAACTTGGTAACAGCTTGGTCTAGTTGTTCAAGCGTAGGCTTGACTCACTGCTACAGGTAGCTTTGGTTTCAATTCCCGTGAGCGGCAAATTTCGAGACGGCCTTTTCGGAATTGGCCCTGCTGGGCGATTTTGAAATGTCGAAATGAAACGTCAAATTGGTCGTATTTTTTTCTTTTGTTTTGACATATCTCGAATAGAGATGATGTCTAACAAACGAAAATCGGGCGCCTGGTCTGGATGTAACTGGGATCGACCCCAGTCCATTGTACGGTACTTGTTTAGTTTAGAATTTGACTCGTAGGTAGATATGTCAAATCTGTCTCGAAAATTATTATTTACCTACCCCCGAGTACCCTGATATTTAGTTGCTCTGTCCCTTTCCCCCCTGACGTGTGCCCTGACTGACCGTCGTGCGGATCGGACGCCTCTCGTGTGTGCTCCTGAGTCTAATCTGCGGATATTTCCTATAAACGTGTGTGATTGAGTGTGTGTAATACCTAAGAGACCCTAGAAGCCCTTGCCCATCAGTGTTAGTGCCAGCCAGCCTGACGATCCAGCCACCGCCGAAGGACGGCGCCTACGTCAACTCACAGGTACCGTACCCGCGTGACACTGACCTGACCCTTGCCCTTTGATTAGTAGCCTAATTACGGATTTCCCCCTTTAAATTAAACTCCCAGCTAGGGCCCAGTACATTTCGCGTACATTTTTGGTAGCAGAGCGTGGTTACAAAGTCCATGGGTGACATTGGTTCGACTTTGACAGTCTAGAACATTCCCTTGAATTATCCATTTAGTTCATACCTGTACATACTGTTACGTTTAGATTACCTTGCCTAGTGTTTTTTCCTATTAATTTATTGCTTTTCCCCATATATTTGGCGTAAATAACTAGTTGTGGAACAAATAATTTGTTCACCCGTTGACCTACATCGTAATAGATAGTTACTACGGCCGATCTTATCGCCCATCTGTCGCCGCTCGCTGCACGCGGATGACCCGTGCATTCCTTTGTTTACGTTATCGTAATAACTTGCTAATAATTCGCCTACACTCGGACCGGTTTTTATAAACGAATACGATTTGTTGTGCGGCCTATTGTTATTATTTTGTATTATATTGTACGTCGTGTTCCTTATTACCTATCGAGAACCCAATTGAGTTACCTCTGTTTTGTTTTTATATTGACTAGTACCTACCTGTTGTTTACCATGGCGGATAGCGATAACGACACCATTAAACATGCCTTATATACGGACACGGCCGAGTACCGTGACGCGATTGGATCCCTAAAATTTATAAGCGATTGGATTGATGATACGCATCAGGAGTTAGATTCCCTATCCCTCGCCAAATCACGAGTTCGCCTTGCGGAGGTTCGTACCTACCAAGAGAAGTTCTACCTGGCCTGTTCAAAACTACTTGGCGGTCTAGAACCCACTATATATACCCAGGAGTACGACTACGTCAAGGAACAAATGCGCACCACCCGGGCCAAACTCGACGACTTAAAGGTGCGTTGTGAGGAACTCCAGATACCTAATCAGAGCCTCGCGCAAGACCCCGCTGTCCTTACTACCCCAGTTCGATTTTCCACTCCCCCCTTTCGCCCTCTCCTTGACCAAACGCTCACTAAACTCCCTGACCTACCTATACCTTATTTCGATGGACGTCCCGACTCCTGGATAAGTTTCATGGATCAGTTCGACAGTGTTGTTGATTCCCAACGTGACCTTACCCCTACCCTTAAGCTGCATTACCTAGTAGGTGCCCTCGCAGAGGAACCCCGCCGACTAATCCAACATCTAAAAATTGAAGGCGGTAATTACAGTACAGCCCGCGACCTACTTAAGCGGAGGTACCATAACATGCGTGTTCTATCGGATACGCATATCGCGCACATCCTGTCCCTCCCCGTGATTTCCCCTAAATTAGCTGGACTGCGCATTTCCTTCTTAAACCCCCTTCTCACTTCTTATCGTTGCTTAGAACGACTAGATTTACCTGTTGCCCATTGGTCGTACCTATTAGTACACATATGCCTCGTTAAATTACCATCCGAGATAAAGTCGCGTTTTGAGCGACGGTGCGGTGATAGCCCTAAGAAACTACCGACATTCGATCAGCTGATTGCCTTCCTAGAGGACGAATGTCGTCATTACGATAATGTCGGAAGTGCATTTGTTGTTGATTCCTATGCCTCCGAGAATATAATTATGCGGTCTACCAATAGTAAACCTAAGTCGCGTTCCCCGTCCCCCGCGCCCAGAGTATACGTCACCGAGGCGCCCCCTGCGAGACCCAAGTGTTTTTATTGTAACGATATTTACCATTATGTCCGTGAGTGCCCCGATTTCCTGCGTCTGTCCCCAAAAGATCGATCCCTATTTGTGAGAGATACCAAGTTGTGCTACCGCTGCCTTGATCGACACTCGATTGCATCGTGCAAGCGTGAATATCGCTGCGCCCATTGTCGCCGTACCTCCCATCATACACTGTTATGTTTTAATGCTCCTGGCCGCTCCTCGCCGCAGCAGCGTGAACATACCGTCACATTCGATGACGCACGTAACTGCGCGCGCTCCTCACCGTCTCGCACGGGCGGGCAAGCGTCCCCGCGTTATAATAATAATAAATTACGGTCCCCACCGCCGCACGCGTCCCGCGCCCGCTATGATCATAGTAGCACGTCTCCCGCGCATTATCAAGATCGTAGTCCCTCCCCCGCGCCCCGTGAATATTATTCTAATAATCGCTCCCGTGCTGCTCCTACCCGTGGTGGTCAACACCATCGCGCCTCTAGGACCCCCAGTCCTAACCAGTAGCTAGATTGTACCCGCTCCCTCCCCCCTCGTTCTGTGAATATCCCCCCTAGTTCCCTAGTGCTCCTACCTACCGCGGTTATACATGTGAAGACATCCTTTGGATATTTTATCGAAGCCCGTGCTTTAATTGACACCGGATCCCAAGGCTGTATCCTTACCACTGATTTAGTGGCCACGCGAATGAATGCCCCCATGTACCCCTCCCCCGCGCCTGTGCTCGGCATAGGTAACGTCGAAACTGTTAGCTCCCGCGGAGCCCTAACCTTTAGCTTTAAACCCGTAAATTATAATTACCCCGAACTTACTGCGACTGCGATAGTAGTTGACGTCATCGCTGGTACTCACCCTGAATTAAAATTACCCGACCGCGTGGTGTCACTTACCCCTAATTTACCCCTAGCCGACCCATTATATTACAAACCCGGGCGTATAGATGTTCTCCTTGGTGCGGATGTTATAGGCTCTCTCCTAAAACCGGAATTATGCGTTTTACCTAACGGTCTGTCGGCCTTGTCAACAATATTCGGCCACATTATTTTCGGTCCTGTTCCCGGTCGGTTTCCCGAGCTTTTACCCCCGATGACCGGAGTATCTCTCTCCCAAATAGTTGAAAAATTCTGGAAGGTCGAAGAAGCTCCCCAACCTCCCCACTCGAACCCGTTAGACCAAGAGTGCGAAGAATTCTTTAACGCGACGACTACCCGCGGTTGTGACGGCAAGTATACGGTCAGGCTCCCCTTCCTTAATAATCGTCCCCCCCTAGGTGATTCGAGATCTACAGCCCTTCGATTTTTTTATAATATGGAGAAGCGTTTCCTAAACAAACCCGAGTTTCGCGAAAAATATGTAGCCTTTATGAGAGAGTACCTAGACCTAAATCATATGTCCCTGTCCTCCGTTAATCCCGAGTCTGAGCATTACTTTATCCCCCACCATGGTGTATTTAAAACTGGCAGTGATAAAATTCGTGTAGTGTTTAATGGCAGTAGCCCCACCTCCTCAGGTGTGTCCCTCAACCAGTGCTTACATTCCGGCCCTAAATTACAGCGTGACATAACCCACATCTTACTAAACTTTCGTCGGCATGAGATCGTATTCGTGACCGATATACGAATGATGTTCCGTATGAGCTGGGTTCACCCTGATGACCGAAAGTACCAATTAGTGTTGTGGCGCGAGCATCCTTCCCAACCTGTCCTAGCCTATGAGTTAAATACCACTACCTACGGCCTTCGTTCTAGTCCCTATATCGCGATTCGTACCCTCCTTGAGTTAGCTACCCAAGAGAGTGCCACCTTTCCCCGCGCTGCCTCAGTACTTCAGACCGACGTATTTGTAGATGATTGCCTTACTGGAGCAGACACCCTCGAGTCTGCTCGCCTCCTAAAATCCGAGCTTGAAGGTATTATGGCCTCGGGTGGCTATGAACTCCGAAAATGGATTAGTAACAAGCCTGAGCTCCTCGACGACCTTCCCCCGGACCATCTTCAGCTGCCCTACCTCTTTCAAGATTCCACCAACCCACAAACTATATCAGTCTTAGGTATACAGTATTGCCCGACTGGTGATTCTTTTACCTATAATTTTACCTTTAAGCCTCCCGTGAATATCACCAAGCGTCAAGTCCTGTCCCTAATCGCTCGTATGTATGACCCCTGTGGATGGATAGCCCCCGTCGTATTTAAGGCCAAATCATTTATTCAGCGCCTTTGGCTTTCTGGCCTCACCTGGGACCAACCCTTAGACAGTAGCCTTGCGGCTGAATGGGAATCCTTTACCCAAGACCTTAGTCGTATTTGCGAGGTATCTATACCTCGCCATATTATCCCCAGCGGTTTTACCTCCCTTTCCTTACACGGTTTTTGTGACGCTTCCGAGGCAGGTTATGCCGCGGCCGTGTACCTACGTGCCGAACTCCCCTCCGATTCCTGCTCTGTCCATCTCGTTATGGCCAAAACCAAAGTTGCCCCCGTTCGGACCCGTTTGACAATTCCTAAACTGGAATTGTTAGGAGCTACCCTCCTTTCTAAATTACTCCATCACGTCGCCTTCTGCCTTCAGAAGTCGCTTGTGCTAGAATCTATCTATAGTTGGACAGATAGCAGAATTGTACTTTCTTGGATAAATACCCCAACGCATCACCTTCAAACATTTGAGGCCAATCGAGTGTCCCAAATCAATAATTCAGAAACTGTAACCCAATGGAGACATGTTCCTGGCCACATTAATCCTAGCGATTGCGCATCCCGCGGCCTTACTATGTCGCGATTAATAAACCATCCCCTCTGGTTATCCCCTAATTGGTTGAAGCAACCCCCTGCCAGTTGGCCTCCCAATTTAAATAATCCCTCCCCCCTTCCGGACCTACCCGGCCTTCGGTGTTTCCTAACGACCCCTTCCTTACCCCCTATTGATATATCCTTTCTTGTTGAGCGGTATAGTACATTTAATAAATTAATAAATGTAACTGCCTACCTACTGCGGTTTTCCCATAATACGCGGAACCCTAGTTCTCCTAGAACCTCTCCCTTTATAACTCCCGACGAGCGGCGTAAATCCCTCCTACTATTAGTAAAGCTTATACAATCCCAATCCTTTCCCGACGAGTTAGATCGCCTTCATCGCGGCGTGCCTATTACTAACCCACTTAGGCGGCTTAGCCTATTCCTTGATGGCTCAGGCCTTATTAGAGTCGGTGGTCGTTTACGACACTCTAACCTATCCTTTGATGCCCGACATCCCCTTCTCCTACCTAAAAGCGGATCCTTTGTGTACCTCCTAATATCCCACTATCATCGTGAAAATACCCATGCCGGTGTGAACACCCTCCTCGCACTGTTGAACCGTGAGTTTTGGATATTATCCGCTCGTAGAGCTATCCAATATGTGATTTTTAAATGTCTCCCGTGTTACCGGCTTAAAGCAGCTGTTTCCCAGCCTCCTATGGGTGACCTACCTAAAGATCGTGTTACCGCTGCCCGTCCCTTTGACGGTGTTGGCACCGATTTCGCCGGCCCTTTCTTTACTAAAGTCCAAGCCTTCCGTAACCGAAAGTTAGTGAAAAGTTACCTATGTGTGTTCGTTTGCCTCTCCACTAAAGCCGTTCACCTTGAAGTGGTGTCTGACCTAACCACTGAGGCGTTCATCGCTACCTTTACCCGTTTCGTTTCCCGTCGTGGTTTACCTAGCCTTATACGTTCCGATTGCGGTCGAAATTATATCGGCGCGAATAATTACCTAAAAGAGTTAGAGACTTTCCTTAAACAAAATTCGCCCGTAATTGGTAGTGAGTTGTCGAATCGTAATATTAATTGGGTTTTCGATCCCCCCGTGTGTCCCCATTGGGGCGGTCTGTTTGAAGCGGCAGTTAAATCCGCGAAGTCCCACCTTAAGCGTGTCGTTGGAGAAACCCCCCTTACCTATGAGGAATTAACGACAGTGTTTACCAAAATTGAGGCAGTCCTCAATTCGCGTCCTCTGTGCCCTATCTCCCCTGACCCAAACGACCTTGAGATTCTGACTCCCGGCCATTTCTTGATAGGCCAACCCCTTACTTCCCTCCCCGAGTATCCCTACAAGGATGTTCAGATGAATCGTCTCTCCCGTTTTCAACTGCTTCAACAACTTACCCAACATTTTTGGTCGCGTTGGCACTTAGAGTACCTAAACACCCTACAAACGCGACAGAAGTGGACGTCGCCTATGAACCCTCCTAGTGTAGGCGAATTAGTGCTCCTCAAAGAGGATAACCTGCCCCCCTTGCAATGGCGTCGTGGACGCATTGTTCGTTTATACCCAGGCCAAGATAGTGTTGTCCGCGTAGTAGATGTTCATACCCCTACGGGCACCCTTAAGCGGTCCCTAACCAAACTAGTGCGTCTCCCTATAGATTAACCCCTCCCCATACGTAAACATTAGGTCATGTTTAGGACGGGCAATATGTTTAGTTTAGAATTTGACTCGTAGGTAGATATGTCAAATCTGTCTCGAAAATTATTATTTACCTACCCCCGAGTACCCTGATATTTAGTTGCTCTGTCCCTTTCCCCCCTGACGTGTGCCCTGACTGACCGTCGTGCGGATCGGACGCCTCTCGTGTGTGCTCCTGAGTCTAATCTGCGGATATTTCCTATAAACGTGTGTGATTGAGTGTGTGTAATACCTAAGAGACCCTAGAAGCCCTTGCCCATCAGTGTTAGTGCCAGCCAGCCTGACGATCCAGCCACCGCCGAAGGACGGCGCCTACGTCAACTCACAGGTACCGTACCCGCGTGACACTGACCTGACCCTTGCCCTTTGATTAGTAGCCTAATTACGGATTTCCCCCTTTAAATTAAACTCCCAGCTAGGGCCCAGTACATTTCGCGTACAGTACTCATACGGTACAAGTGTTTCTTAGTTTGGAATCATACGATTAGTATGTGGTGTCGGGCGAATAAATAAAATTATGAGCCGTCACGGGACGCGTGGCAAATGTGAAACATCGAAATTATTTTGTACAAGTAATATCCATAACTAAACTAAATATGGCTTAGTGAAAAAAATCAGTATTACTATTCTTTTTCCCTAAAACTGATGACTGTTTATTTAATTATTATTTATTTTCTTCAAATACAAAAATTCCAAATTCAAACATTTATTTCCAATTGCAACATCTCAATTGTTTAAATCAGTGACTTCAGTAATAGTTATATTCGATTCTCCATACCGTACAATGCGATATAAGAGTAGGAATGTCAATAACCTCTATCTGTCAAATGTCACTTGAAAAGTATGTATGGGTTGCAAAAAACTTATTTGCATATCAATAATAATAGTACCTACATCAAATATAAATAAAAAGGTTAAATTAGTAGTCTTAATAAAATATTTCATTATTTAAAGTTATAATTCGTTTTTTCACGTCACAATATGGCGCAAAGTCGATCTTCGATATTCTCATTTGAATCGCATAGTACACACTACTACATCATAGACTGTCTATATATGCCATCGCATGCTGTGGCGACGCGTCGCCACGGCAAGCGTCGCCACGCCAACAATCGGTGTTATCCGCGGGTATAGATGTTTCACATAAAAAAATGTTGGACACAGATTCAGCTAAATATTGACACATCTGTAGGGTGATTTTAAAACACTTGGAATCGAATTCGGAAACGGAATCGAAAACTTCGAGTTGTCGATTCCGTTTCCGACGGCATGTCAAAACGCGATTTTGAATAGCGGACGGAAGGGCCAATTGGAAAGTTCCGACGTCGGAAAGATTGTGTGCGTTTACAAAGAACGTTTAAAAATGGTAGAAATAAAATTCGATTACAAAACAGTTATTAATACGAATTTTTTGGGCCAAAATGTTTTATATAAACACACTTATCTTAATTTAAAAAATGGAATTTTTTAATTGATTACTTATTTAAATTATCGATTTAAAACTTACTCTCCTTTATTATTTTTGATTATAACGAACCTCGAAAATTTTTACTGATACGTCAAAGTGAAAGTGAAGGGTAACATCACGCCTTTGAAACCACGAAGTTTCAGAGCTACGTCATAGATGGCGCATGGCGCTGTATTTCGGAAAATAAAAACACAACCACGAAGTGAATAATGCAGCGCGATTGTTTGTCGGCGCTGCATAGCAGCCGCCCTATGTTGTCTTCTAAAGATAATATTCCATCCTCTCGAAGGTTGAAGGGAATAATTTTCACAATAATGTAAAGGGCCATAAAAGAACGTTAATGGGTTTATTTTAAACACTCTTTAGTACTGACTTACCTTAAATATTATGCAAGTATTCAGATAACACTGAAATTTGGTATTTTATTTATGTTTTTGTTCAATTTCGGAAGCTTTCCGCGAGGAAAAAGGTGTCCGAAACTTTCCGTCGATTCGGATGGGTTTATCCGACGAGAAATGTCAAAAATCGTCGGGTACGGAAATCAAAATAGCGATGGCTGGAATCCGTGACGGAAAGTTCCGATTCCGTTTCCGAATTCGATTCCGAGTGTTTTAAAATCACCCTGCTGGACTGGGGACGATGCCAGTTAGTCGCTCTCTGTCTAATTTCATGCGAGTGAAAGAGACAACATCAAGATATTTCGTGACATACGTCTAATCTTGGCGCTCATGCTACAAGTGCTGATGTCAGTTTATACCTTCAGGTCCTCTCTGAAGTCTTTGACGCCGTATGTCTTGGTGACGACCACTTGGAACGAGTTGTACTCGCAGATGTATGACGCCACGCGCGTCAAGCTCTGACGGCCGGACCCGCCTGCAACGCACGTGTTTACCTTACAGTATGACTACCAACCACCACGACATAATGGATAAGGTAATTTTAATTATTTTTGGCACTACCCTCGCTACTTATTCAATTATCGAATTTTACATCAAATGATTAATGATTACCACTTGCTGAACGGTGAAGGAAAATATCTCGAGGAGACTTGCACATCTATATAGTAAGGCGTGTGAAGTTCACCATTTCGCGCTGGGACAGCGTTATGGTTTATGACCCAAATCTCCCCCGTATTGCAAGAGTAGGTGCACAGTAGTGCCTCCCCCTTCGGGGAATACGGGCATAGGGATGTATAGTTATAATTAAATGCATGGTTACCGATGCCGACGCAGAGCATGTTGCCCCTGGGCTGGGAGATGACGCGCACGATGCGGCAGATGTGCTCTATAGCGTCCTTGAACAGCACCAGGTCCATCTTCACCACGCCCGGGCAGCTGTTGTACTCCTCCATCTGGTTCATTATATACCTGCATCGGACGTGACGGAAAATGAGTTTTATGTCGTTTGAATGGAGAATGAATTCGATTACTAAATAGATACCATTAGCTAAATCAATGGTAAATAAGCGTCATTTGCTTTTTTTTTTAAACCCGCATTTAATCAAAATGTATGCGAAAAATCTTAAGAACAAGTGGTACGCCCTGTTTACTGAACGCCCTGTATACTGAACGCCCTGTATACTGAACGCCCTGTTACTGAACGCCCTGTATACTGAACGCCCTGTATACTGAACGGCCTGTATACTGAACGCCCTGTATACTGAACGCCCTGTATACTGAACGCCCTGTATACTGAACGCCCTGTATACTGAACGCCCTGTATACTGAACGCCCTGTATACTGAACGCCCTGTATACTGAACGCCCTGTATACTGAACGCCCTGTATACTGAACGCCCTATATACTGAACGCCCTGTGTTCAGGTATATTGCATAGCCTGTATACTAGACACAGTGAATATTGAAAGCTTGTATTGTATAAACTGACTTCCTGAGCGCGGCGGGGTCGTTGAGGTCGTCGTAAACCTCATAGGGGTTGAGGAAGTGTCCGAAGATGGGCGAGGTTTTGGTGGGGCAGAGCGCGTGGAAGGTCAGCTCGAAGTGCTTGCCCAGCATGTCCGACATCTGGTTCATGAACCAGTCGCGGTCCCTGCACAACAATAATCACAATCAAACAATCGCGCTGCATTTGAAACACGTGTGTTGCCTCAAAGCCTTAATTTTTGGAACAAAAGTGTTTAGTTTCTATACAACTTGGGTCTATTATAATCAAATACACCTAGCGTGTGCGATAAGACAGGATTTCTGTCACGGATTATGTCGCGCTTTCACTTTCATATTCGTACGAAATGGTATTTAAAAATAATGTGATGTATTATATATCAAACTTGTGTTTTTGAAATATGTTTTTGGAATACATAACTACTACTTCTACAGCCCTTTTAACGTCCCACCTCAATGCGGGGGGGATACATGCCATAGTCCACCACGCTGGCCCAGTGCGGGTTGGCAGACTTCATCGAGAACCAGACAAGTTCCCTCAGACGTGCAGGTTTCCTCACGATGTCTTCCTTCACCGTTTCATAGCAAGTGATAATCTCGGATGAAAGTGAGATTCGCACATAAATCCCAGAGGTGCGAGCCGGGGTTTGAACCTGCACACTTTGATTGCAAGGCGTGCGTTCGACCACTCGGCTACCACTGCTATTTGGAATACATATTTAGGTTACAAAATAATAAGGGTAAGGTAATTTAAGGGATAATAGCTTACTTCTCTTCCGTGAGTCGGTCGCTGAAAACTCTGAAACATTCGCACACCCATAACCGCAGGAAGCGTGCCTTCGTGTTGGTGTAGTCCTTATTGCTGCGCAGGAGACCCTATCACAACGAACATAACCTCATAATTCGGTGGTTGCCTATTACTGAAGAGTGTATTATATTTTGCTAAATATTATTGACTAGCTTCCACTTAGCTATTGACCCACGATCATTCAATATCATAGTAAATAATAGCTTATATGTTATTTTGATGTATAAACAATAATACTGTAAAGTCTCATCAAACTCCGTTCAGTAGTTTTAGCGTGAAAGAGTAACTAACATCCATCCATCCCCACAAATTGACACATTTATAATATTAGTAGGATTAAGAGACTTTTCAAACTAAAGTTTATACGACTGTGTAATCTCGTTTATTGCCCGTCATGTTAAAGTGTAGCGTGTGTTGCCTTACTAACGTATTATTATCTTATCTTTATTATTAAAAACAGCTCTAAGGCAACACACTGGAGCTATATGTACCTATGTATTTGTAATAAGTTTTGGCGATTTAAAAAATGATCAGCCCACTGAGTTTCTTGCCGGATCTTCGCAGTTGAGGTCGCGTTTCGATCCGGTGCTAGCATAGTAGAATATAAGAAAAATAATGTAAACTTGACAATTTGTAAGTGCCCCCATAGGCCTATACAGAATAAATGATTTGACTTTGACTTTGACGTTTATCTACGTGCGCGTAGGCACGTACTATGCGTTTCAAATGAGAATAGGATCGACTTTGCGCCATATTGTGACGTCATAGCTGTCAATTCTAACCAGTTAGGTAGGGTGAGCAGAACAAGATATTTTTTAAATAAAATTTATTTGCAAAGGTTGAGTGAAAAATGCACAAAAATGCACGACGAAGCACACTAACAACGACAAAATGGCAACTAGCGTCCTTTTTTTTTTTTTAATAATTTTGGCATGGCTTCTGGGCCTTTGCGCTAAAAATGTAAATAAAAAATGGTATGGTTTGAAAAAACGAATAATGACTTCAAATAATTAAATATTATATTAAGACAATTTACTACTAAGCGAATTAATTAATTAATTTTAATTTTTATATTATTTTATTTGGTTTTCAAATATTTTTCTTGGCAAACCATACTTTTCAAGTGACATTTGACAGATAGAGGTTAACATTTGACAAATAACTATAATACACGGGCAATGGCGGCAGGCAAACTAAATGTACCTAAAGTTGTTAACTATTATGGTGATAGAACGCTTAAAAAACGTTTACCATACCTACTCAATAGTCTGCCGGTAGATATTCGAAGTGAAACTGACAAGCGTATATTTAAAAAGAAGTTGCTAAGATACTATTTAACCCAGTACCAATTGTGATAAGTAATAGTTATAAGAGCATATAATTATTACACATAGAAACCAAGTCCGCGCGCCGATTTTGAAGCACCTTAATTGGAGCCATAAATGGCTCCAAACGCCGGGCCGCTCCGTAGTGTTCAATGTCAATGCACGCCGAACGTGTCTCGCGAAAAAAAAAATATTATGACTATTTGTGCAGTTAAATTGTGTCACAACACATCTGAAAAACAAAAGAAATGTGATAACATCACTTTTCACAGGTAAGCTTTCAGTATTTCATAGTATCTTGTAGTTAATTAAGTCAAAATAGAACAAAATAGAAACGTTTTAATTCAATGCACAGTGTTGCCCGATTGTTAAAATATTTTCCCATTTTAACTGAATTTATTGCTCCGACTAATTAATTTTAAAACATTTGCTACTGTTACTTACTGTTGTTGTTCTTTAATGTAGGTGTTTGTGTGATTTAACGATATCTATACGAACGATATTTTATAGGTTTCTAAACTGATTATTTTTTAATAATTATTTTTTTCTTTTTCATAATATGAAGACTATTCGATTAGAAATATTTGTTGACTTGATTGGTTTACTTTAGTTACACAGTATAAAAATTCATAATTGTATACAATAATTAAAATATATATATTTTTACGTGTTGTTGTTTTCTTTTATTCGTTTCATAAAAATAAACATTCCCGTATTATAACAACATTACATTACCATATCCACACTTTACCACACATAGCTATTTATGCATGATTGCCAAAAACAAATGGTTATCAGCGGCCGAGTCATTACCCCACTTTCGGAAAACTGGACCTTCACTGGCAACATTACCCAAGTGTATGTGTGCGTGTCGCCGGGCGTAAGCACGTAATCGGCACGCCTGTGTGAACCGGTTTAGTGCTTCAATTTTGACAGAGCGCTTGTATGAAGACTATCTTTCTATGTGTAATTATTCTATGTATAAGAGACTCAATTCATCCCACAGTCAAACCGATTGTACGGTTTTGTAGGGCTGTGTATAATATCACTTGTACACAACATATTTTATGAAAAAAATTTCTCATTTGAAACGCATAGTATAAAGTGCGCCTATTGCCGCACGCAAGCTTGTATGTCGCGCGAGCCGCGATGTTACAACAGTTTCTTCGTCGGAATTCACATTGCTACTGACACTCGCCACCACGAGGTCGAGCGTCGAGACGACCGTAAAATAAAACCTAGTCTAAAAGCGCTCTGAGGTCGAGTATAAATACATCATCATCATCATCACGCCTGTATTCCTCGAAGGGGTAGGCAGATGTGCACTGTAGTGCACCCACACTTCGCCGGTGTATTTTGGTCCCAATGTAATAGGGGGCGAGCCTATTGCCATTATACCGGGCACATTCCCCCTGATTACGAAGGAGATTTGGGCCTTAGTCCACCACGCTGGCCCAGTGCGGGTTGGTGAACTTCACACGCCTTTCTACAGACGTGCAGGTTTCCTCACAATGTTTTCCTTCACCGTTCAGCAAGTGGTAATCATTGTTGAAAATGACAGTCGCACATGAAAATTATCTCACGAGGTGCGGGCCCGGGATTTGAACTTGCACCCCTTACGTTCAAGGCGGGCGTTCTTGCCCACGAGGCTAAATGAGTATAAATGAGAGGCACGAGTATAAATGACACACCTGAAATATCTTGGATATGTCTCTCAAGTTGAAGAGATAGTGCATCTTGCTGGGCGTCGGCAATAGTTTGGCGACTATATTGTTGAACATGTCGATGGTGGCCAGAAGTACTGTCTTTCCTGTTATATAATAAACATAGAACCAGAATTAAAAACTTTTTGATTCATATAAACCAATACAGGACACATGAATCTTCAATAACAAAAATAATAATAGTATTACACCGTAATACACCCATTCAGAATGCATTTCCTATGGAGAAGAATAGGCAAGGAACTCCACGGGTGCTCTTTTCATCATAATATTAAAGTCCCGTACCATAGAGCAAAATATAATAGTCTAGTAGCCCATATAAGTAATTTTAATATATTCCTGCCAGGCGGGTGGTATGCCTGGCGAGGTCCACTACGCCCCGTTGATATTGTCGGGGACTTTCTATTTAGAGTTCAGATCGTCGAGAACTCTTGTACCGCGAGCTAGGAGTTTCATAGTACTTTGTATGGTGATTAATTTCTTGTATGCGTAGAATTGCGATGTGTCGGTAGTCGCGCCATCTAGTAGCGATTGGTGGAAGTACTGTTTCGCGGCGAGATATAGAGTGCGCCACACAAACACACATTAAATTTGGGGATCAATCTTCTGCTGAAGTGAGAGACAATACAACTAAGACAAACCAAACTAAGACAACCTTAGACTATGCGTATCATATAATGGACTGGGTGCGTTCCCAGTTATACCCAGACGGAGGCAAATTCCTAAAAGTCCATTTCAGGAATTTGCCGTTGGCGGGAATCGAATCCGCAAACACCCAGTACAGTGATCCGAGCGGCCAACGCTCAATTCATAAGAACAGGTCATCGGCAACTGAGAGTTAAAAGTATAGTCTTACCGACAGACTTGGTCTCCTCGTCAAAGTCCTGCAGATGCTGGCCGAGCATGGTGCCGAAGATCTTGATGAGCTGCTGCTGCGTGGGCGGCGTGAGGAAGAAGGCGTGGAAGCAGGAGAGCAGGCGCGGCGGCAGCGGGGAGCGCGCGCCGCCCGGCGGGCCCGCCGCGCCGCACAGCACCATGTCCTGCGGCGGACAGGGGCTTCCGGTAAACATCACGACAATAGACACAGTTTTGTTTTCTTTTCTAGTCTACAGTCCCCACCATCATGCAGTAATAAAACTAACTACAGCCCTTTTAACGTCCCACTGCTGGGCACGGGCCTCCACTCAGGGGATTCAGGCCATAGTCCACCACGCTGGCCTAGTACGGGTTGGCAGACTTCACACATCTATCGAGAACTAGTCAAGTTCCCTCAGACGTGCAGGTTTCTTCACGAAGTTTTCCTTCACCGTTTCATAGCAAGTGATAATCTCGGATGAAAATGAGATTCGCACATACACCCCTCTGGCTGGTGAGAGCCGGGGTTTGAACTTGCACACTTTGATTGCAAGGCGTGCGTTCGACCACTCGGCTACCACTGTGGTAGCCGAGTGGTCTTTAATATTAGTTTTAGTTCCAGAATCAGAATATTTTTTATTCATGTAAACCAATACAGGCACTTATAAATCTATCAATATAATAATAGTATCTCTACCACCCGTTCGGAATGCATTCCCTATGGAGAAGAATGGGCAAGAAACTCGCATGATTTTGACAGTTTTTACAAAATATGTAAAAAAAATACAGTTACTATTGAAAAAACAATACTTTAGGGGTGGTAAGGCCCCAGCGCGGCAATTCTCGCATGAATGACATTATCTAATCTTTATCTAATCTTACTAATATGACCTAATATGTCGACATATGTAGAAACCAAACGCAAAATTGGTCGCATTTTTTTGGTGTTGTTTCGACATGTGTCCAATTAGAGATTATGTCGATCTTGTGAGAATTGGGGCCCCAGGTATGTTTAAAGGGCACATGTCTCCCTACTTCCTTGACAAAGCCGGTGGCCAGACGACACATTTAGCGGGAGTAAAAATATTTTTTTTTTTATGAATTGCAATCCATTAACTAATAGTGACATTTTCCAAAATATAAAGTTGTCTGCGATGGCTTTGGAAATAGATTATAACTTTTTGAAGTCATGCGACAGAGCGACTAAAAACCACGCGCGTCATAAATGGCGTTTTACTGAAATATGTGCTTCTTCTGTAAGATAATACAGTATCTTTTAGTATGACAACTGTTGCCAATTTATTGATGTTACCTTGACGTTCTTCCGCCACTGCTTCTGCCTGTCGAACCAGTATCCGTAGTCGTGCCAGAGCCGCATCAGCTCGAGCGGCGGCTGGGAGCCGTACTCGTCGCGCACCGGCATGTTGATGTCGTCCATAAACGCAATCATACGCTTGCCTAGATTGATTAAAACACATAAGTCATAATCATCATCATCATCGTCGTCATCACCATCATCATCGCCATCATAATCATCGTCGTAATCACCATCATCATCGCCAACGTCATCACCATCATCATCATAATCATCGTCGTCATCACCACCATCATCATTATCATCGTCGTAATCACCATCATCATCGCCAACATCATCACCATCATCATCATAATCATCGTCGTCATCACCACCATCATAATTATCATCGTAGTCATCACCACCATCATAATTATCATCGTAGTCATCACCACCATCATAATTATCATCGTAGTCATCACCATCATCATCGCCAAAATCATCACCATCGCCATCATCATTCATCACCATCGTCGTCATAATCATCCTCATCATCTTTGTCATCATCATCATTGTCGTTGCCGTCACCGTCATCACCATCATCATCGTGATAATGTGTGAGGTAAATGGCATATTCTATGAGTAAATACAGTACTCTCTGATATTGGCACTAAATTGATCAAGTTTTTGGTTTTATGAATGACTACGCTGTTGGCCTGGAGTGGCCTTTACAGCTTTACCGGAGGTTTGGCGAGTGCAAAGTGCACTCCAACCATGGCCATAAGGGCGGAAAAGGGAGGCAACTAGCTCAAGGGCGCCACAGAGGGCACGATCACGGCTTGAAATTGATCAAGTGATGTTACGAATGCCTATATACCATTTATTCACTTACCGCCAGCAGGCACGTAGTTCCCTTTGGTCCTCTTCTCCAGCCTCGCCTCTATAATGTCCTGGACATTGGCAGCCGTCGTCTGCGCAGACATGTTGATAACTTGTGTACTGTACCTACAAACACACACACGAATTAATTTCCAAATATATTTGCAACGTATGACACTGATGTTATAAACGTGGCTTTTATACATTTATTATCTATACACAAAAAAAAAAAATTTCTGTTGGCAATCTGAAAATATCGCCATTTTACCAAATGCATATGAGAGAAGAAAATGCAATTTTTTAAATTTTTATCCGTCTATCAGACTGATTTGGTGGGCGCCTTTTCCGGCAGATAGCTTAGAGCAGGAGCAACTTAAGCTAGTTTTATTTATAGAATAAGAATTGAGGTTCCAAATTCCACGCGGACGAATTTGCGGGCTACATACCTGGAGGAATCTAAGCTGGCCAAGGTGCCCTGAATAAGGAAGGTCTTGCCGGTGCCAGTGGGGCCGCCGATCAGGACTCCGTAACCGGCCCTCAGCATTTCCAGGGCTATGATTTGAACGCGGATAAACTCGACCGTAGGCACCAAGATTGTGTGAAAGCCCAAGCTACGTACAAGATAATAACATGATAAAGGGTTAATTAAAACAAAAACCGACTTCAAAAACCTAGGTGCACTAAAAAGCTAAAAATAACCTTATAATTCATTACATTTGTAGTAGGTGCCAATCTACGTCAGACTAGGCAAATACACACTTGAATTGGCACCGACCCTGGCTGGGCCAGCGCGCTGGACTATGGCCTGAATCCCTCACCCATTAAGGGGAAGTCCGTGCCCAATAATGGGTGGTAAGGGCTACTTCTTTTTATATACGTTAAAAATAAAGAAATACTGACCTTAAGTTGAACCGCCAGTTGTCTGGCAGCTTGTCCTCCCAGGGCTTGAACTGCCGCAGTCGCTCGTCCACGTAGTAGTCATACACGGTGTCCTTCAGCGGGAACACGCCCTCGTGCTCGCGCACCCAGTTGTCCAGTTTGCGGCGAGGCTCGTCCTCCAGGGTCGCGCACACGGACCAGATCAAACTGCATCATTAAACGTAAACTTTAGTGGCCAGTTAAGCGTCAAGATAAGCGTCAAGTTAAGCAAAAATTTAAGCGTCAAGTTTTGAATCAACTTAAGCGTCAAGTTAAGCGTCCACATTGTGCCAGACTCAATGGAAAGAGGCCATTAAACAAAAAAAGTTAAGCTTTAAGTAAGGCGTCAAGTTAAGCGTCAAGTTGCATGTCAAGTTAGGCATCAATACGGCAGGATTTCATCCGCCACATTTAAGACCCATCTACCTATATGAAAAATAATACGGGTTTAATTGAGAACCCCCTCCTTCTTTCACAGTCGCTTAAAATGAATCCCTATTACCCTCGACCACGCCATAACTTGAGAACGACTACCGATTTTACTCATAATTTTCTTTCACGTTTTCTAATATTTTATAGAGGGTTTCAACGGATATTTAGCGTTCATTAGTTTCATGCTTACGAAGTCAACAAGCAGGCTATAAATATGTTAGTACGTACGCAAACAGGAATCTCATCTTGGAGAAGCCCTCGTTGTCCTCCTCGTCGGGCAGCGGCGGCGCGGGCGCGGGCAGCGTGCCGAGCAGGCGGCACAGCGAGCGCACGCCCGTCAGCTCCTGCCCGCGCACGCTCGCGCCCTCGCTCAGGTGCAGCCGCTTCAGCTCCAGCACCGGCGTCAGGATGTTCAAGAAGTGACGACGCAACTGACACCCAGACACACCACAGACTTACATACCGACGACATTATCTCTCATTCGACATAATATGTCGAAAATAAGCGACAAAAGAACAAAAACCCTGCTAAGTGCGAGTCGGACTCGCGCACGAAGGCTTCCGTAGCCTTATATATAAAAACGGCAAAAAAATCACGTTTGTTGTATGGGAGCCCCCTTAAATATTTATTTATTCTGTTTTTAGGGTTCCATACCCAAAGGGTAAAACGGGAACCCTATTACTGAGACTTCGCTGTCCGTCCGTCCGTCCGTCTATCACCAGGCTGTATCTCATGAACCGTGATAGCTAGAGAGTTGATTTTTTTACAGATGATGTATTTCTGTTGCCACTATAACAACAAATACTAAAAAACTAAATAAATATGAATATTTAAGGGGGCTCCCATACAACAGACGTGATTTTTTTGCCGTTTTTATAGATAATGGTATGGAA
The DNA here is from genome assembly GCA_914767695.1 of Ptilodon capucinus. NCBI lineage: Eukaryota > Metazoa > Arthropoda > Insecta > Lepidoptera > Notodontidae > Ptilodon > Ptilodon capucinus. Next base: position 12,153,743 of record OU611814.1, on the reverse strand, counting down.
CCCTCCGTGCGCGATCCGACTCGCACTTGGCTGGTTTTTTAGTATTTTTTGTCATAGTCTCTAGCTATCACGGTTCATGAGATACCTACAGCCCGGTGACAGACGGACGGACGGACAGCAAAGTCTCAGTAATAGGGTTCTCGTTTTACCCTTTGGATACGGAACCCTAAAAACCGACTTCAAAAACCTAGGTGCACTAAAAAGCTACAAATAACCTTATATATTATTACAGTTGGACTAGGTGCCAATCTACGTCAGACTAACCAAAACACATGAATTGGCACCTACTCCAAATGTAATGAATTATAAGGTTATTTGTAGCTTTTTAGAGCACCTAGGTTTTTGAAGTTGGTTTTTTTTTTTGTCGTTTTGTTTCGACATATTATGTCGAATTAGGGATGTCGATCATGCGAGAAGTGCCACACTGTCATACTATATAGAATACCGACTACAGAAAGATGTAGCAATCGCTTGACGTTTTATGAAAATATTCATGGAGCTAATAACATAAAATTTAGAATCTGTCTGACATGCAAAAGTCACGCGACCACGCGATTATAGCGCCACGCTAACGCACGCGTCAAACCTGGCTCACCAAATTTTCTGCCTATATCCAAACGAACTGTATTAATCCATAAACAAAACGAAATGTCATCGATGAAGCGACTGAGCTTCGGATTTGTTGAACATCCTGTATAAGTTGTTAGTGTCTAAGTAGATAGAAGAAAGCTTTAATTATGTTCTTCTCTGTTTATTTCACGATTCATAAGTACCTGTATTTGTTTAAATGAATAAAAAAAATATGTTTCTGTGAGACCAGAATATTATTTTCTCTTTATATAATTAAAATCAAAACTTTTTTATTCGTGTAGGCCAAAAAGCACTTACAAATAGTCAGATTCTACCACCGGTTCGGAATGCTGCTTCCACTGAGAAGAGCCGGTAAGAAACTCAATGGAAATGATTCATTGTAAGGGTTTGGAGTAATACATTCTCAGGAGCAGCAACGCATGCATGTCATGAGAGCAGACAGCACCTTTGCCAGAATACTAGAGAAGAATTATACTCACGGCACTTTAAATTAGTACGAGGCTTTTCTCGGTATGATAGTAGTGGTTCTCCAACTCACCATCTCCCTATACTCTGGGTCGTCGATGGTGTCCAGCCAGGAGTTGACGTAGGGCCACCAGCCCCAGTCCTTGTAGTCGTTGTACACCATGCCGTTACGCGAGACGGTGGCCGGGGACGCCACGGCCAGGTCGAGCGTCTCAATCAGCAATGACACCTATGGAGGGCATATGGAGGGGTGAAAGGTTATTTGACTTAAACAACATTTTTTGATGTGAAACATCTAATGGCACGCTTAGTGAGTGAAAGCAACTGTCGATGCCGCGATGCCGTCATGCGAAAACTTCGCGCAGCTCCGTGGCTCTCGGTTATTTCCGCCGCATAGACTCCGCCCACCGGCTGACTCCGCTCACTCGCCGCTACAACGCTTCTCTCTCTACTCTAAATAACATAAGGTTTCACATCTGCCAGGCGTCCCGCGACGGCTACTTTTTTTTTAGCTTTGCAGGAGCATACTCATTCGACGCAGAAAAAGTAGCTGATTCCAAATAGGTATATAAGTCAATATCGCCCAAAAGTGTCGCTTAAGCCTTTCAGCTTTCGATATAAATAAGTATCTCATCGCATGATCCCAAACTAAGCAAAGCTGGCAACTGGCAAGTCCAGTTAATTGTCAAAATATTTTTTTGGGGATTTAAGCCATGTGTATCACACCTTAATTACCCAATGTGTAGTAATTAAATTTGTTGTCACTTACTAATTAATTACTTGTCACTGGCAAAATACCCGATGATTGCAGATGAAGCGATTCTTAATCTACTTCCATAAAATTTTGTGATTTCATTAATTTCGTAGAGAAGAGAGGAATAAGGTTTAACCATGATAACGACAGCAGTAGGTTCCTTGCCTACGCTTAAAAGTGAAGCCATTTCTCATCATATCCTATAAAATTTTAAAATTTAATTCATTTCCTTAGAGAAGAAGACTTGTGCCAGATCTTTGCGACACAGACCTGCGAGCCTAGTGCATGGATCAAAGGTAATAGATGTGTTTCTATTACCATTTTTAACTTTCTTGTTTTGGTAATAAATACCTTTTTTACAAGCTTTATATTAACTTGCAATGTATGTATGTCCGGGTGGAATCTTGCAACTGAATTTTAGATCAGTTATCTTTGACCGATTGAGCTGAAATTTGGTATACACGCTTATTTTGCATGACAATGCATGCTTAGCTATGTGACGTCATTATAATTCCAATATGGCGGATCATCCAAGATGGCGGAATAGTTATTTTTTCTGCACTACCACAGTATGGGTATCAAATGAAAGGGCTTCCTGAGGAGAACACGAAAACTAAGGGCAATTAAATTGAAGCTTGTTTAAAAAAAGTGTTTTAAAATTATTTTTTGTCATAATTGAAATATGTTTACTTCATACTTGCGCTGGCATCGATATCCTCTCGCTATTGACGAGTGTAAGCAGCTTGTTATCGTCCATCACAGAGTTCAGGTTCTCAATCCAGATGGCGTCCACGGGACCGTCGAAGATGATCCACTTGAGGTCCGGAGACTCATCTAAATAAAACATAGTATTATTACAAAATAAATACTTTCGGACAAATGGTAACCCTGGTGGCCACAGTCACAGCCGTGAAGCAAATTTTTGACCATACCAAATTAGCATGGCTACACAAATTAAATCTTTATGTAAATTAACACAGAGTTCGTTTTGAAATTGACTAAAATAATTGAATTTCTACGGTAAAAGCAACGCTCCCGAGCGTAAAAATTCGCTCGCGCTGTCAGTCATTTCGTTGAAGAATGAACTCTTTCTATGAGTCAATGCCATAGAGTATCTAGCTAGATTACCCATACCGACACCACTCTTCGTATAGCTCTCCGGCGAACTTTCCGCCATTTTTGTTATCTCATGTACCTGTAGTATAGGCAAATATATGGGAAAACAAAGATGGCGGAGTCAGATAAACCAGAAGAATTTACCGCAGCGCGGGCTCGAAATGCCACCTCCGTTATAATATCTTCATGGCCATCCTAGGCCATAGTATGCGATTAAAATGAGAATAGGATCGACTTTGCGCCATATTGTGACGTCATAGCTGTCAATTCTAACCAGTTAGGTAGAGTGAGCAAAACAATGTTCTATCTATGAGTTGTTGGGTATTCCGTAGGGATGTCAAAAAAAAAATCAATATATCGATTATTTTTCCTAATCGATTTAGTTAATAATAAATAAGTGACCTTGGCAAATATTTCTCATGATAGACGAGAGTACGCCGTCCTTCCACTCGCCGGTGGCGAGGTTGTACTCCCCGTAGAGCTCGCCCAGCGTGAGCGCCTTCGGGTTCATCGGGTTCACTTGAACGTTCTCGAAGCCGGGCACGCGCTCGCGGTGAAGACGGGAGAGGGTGGCCGCCAGCATCTTCCACGACACAGACTTCGCCGTGTTTGTATCTCCCAACAAGATGCTCGAGTGACGAGAATTCTGCGGGGAGATTTTCGTGCGATCGACGTCCATCTCTATTAGAGATATGTCAAATCGAAACGTCAAATTGGTCGTATTTTTTTATTTTGTTTCGACATATCTCTGATAGAGATTGATGTCTATCAAACGAAAGTCGGGCCCGTCGACACGAAAATCATTACGAGACAACAAAAAAAACGACACACTCATCGCTGGTACTGTGGTGGACTGGGGGCGATCGACATAAGTGGAAACAAAACGAAAATATACGACCAACTTGACATTTTGTTTCGACATAATTATGTCGAATTAGAGATGATGTCGATCATGCGAGAATTGCCCCCTTGGTGGTCTTCTTCATGTACAGTAACTGTGTAAAATCATTGTATACAGACAGAATAATCATAACAAAAATGGGACATTAATAAAATTTAGGTTTCTAAATTCCTCGTGGACGATGTCGCGGGCTCGTCTAGTAATCCTATAAATAAAAAATAACGTTGCAAGCTGAAAATTATCCAATCTATCACTTCAGTTAAGAACATAATACATAGAAATTGCCTCTAGCGATAAGACCGCCCTATTGTATACAGGGTGTATCAGAAGTCCGAAATAATACTTTAGGTACATATACGGTAGCTCATATGTGGATGCTTAGTGAAGACAGATTATACCTAACTATCATAGTTTCTGAGTTATGACCTTTGAATATTGGTTACAGGTATCGTGTTCTGGCTTTTGGGTACATCCATAACCCTATTCAGCAGTGTAAACTACTCTTATGAGGGGCAACTACCAATATTCACAGAACAGAACATGCAAATTGTACATAGGACTCGAGATATTACGAGTTACAGAAATTGACGACGAAAAAAATGTTGAAAAAACATGGTCGAATTTCGATAAAAAAATAATACCATACAATAGTTGTATACCCGTTACTGATGCAAACTTTAAAGTATTATTTCGGACTTCTGAAACACCCTGTGTAGCTATTTAGGCCTAATTTAAACTATAATTAGGATCTAAGATTTTTTTTTCTCCGTCCCTCTTATTTTGTGTGCAATAAAGAGCACTATATCTATCTATCTATAACATACCTTAGTTTCAAAGGTCTGTATAACTTTATGGAGTGCCGCTTTCATGGGTTGCAGCCCTACAGCCCTCATCTCAGCTGAGATGGCGGTCTCCAGCAAGTCATAGTCCAGGGTGGGTATCTCCACGTCGGGGAAGATGTCCTGCATGATGCCGTCGAACAGCGGCACGTCCTTCGCCGTCAACCGGGCCACGTTCATGTCGCGCATCGCCAAGATCACCATCTGCACGTGCGACAAGACATACAGTCACGGAGTATGTCACAGCGATTATGAATATTTTACGGATGTATTATAGAATAGAGCAGTGGTAGCCGAGTGGTCGAACGCACGCCTTGCAATCAAAGTGTGCAGGTTCAAACCCCGGCTCGTACCTCTGGGATTTATGTGCGAATCTCATTTTCATCCGAGATTATCACTTGCTATGAAACGTTGAAGGAAAACATCGTGAGGAAACCTGCACGTCTGAGGGAACTTGACTAGTTCCCGATAGATGTGTGAAGTCTGCCAACCCGCATTGGGCCAGCGTGGTGGACTATGGCCTGAAACCCCCTCGCATTGAGAGGAGGCCCGTGCCCAGCAGTGGGACATAAAAAGGGCTGTAGTATTATAGAATAGACCGATTTTAATTTTTAGCTTTATTAGTTGTGCCCGCGACTTCGTTAGCGCGGCATTTAAGAACCTAAATTATTTTTCTAAAATAAAATGAACGTAAGTTACTCCTTCTAATATCAGCTATCTGCCAGTGAGTCTTATCAAAATCGATCCAGCCGTTTTGGAGGTTACCCGTAAGTAACAGACAGACGGACAGGCGAAATTATTTTTTTAAAATGTGTTTTATTAGAAGTCCCATGTAACTACTTTCGCATTTAGTAAACGATAAATAATTAGTTCGTTTAAGTTCTAATAGTAAATTGTTGGTAAAACCACTTTTTAAAAACAAGCTTTTATTTAATTGCCCTAAGTTTTCGTGTTCTCCTCAGCAAGCCCTTTCATTTTATACCCATACTGTGGTAGTGCAGAAAAAATAACTATTCCGCTATCTTGGATGATCCGCCATATTGGAATTAGAATGACGTCACATAGCTAAGCATGCATTGTCATCCAAAATAAGCGTGTATACCAAATTTCAGCTTAATCGGATAAAGATACTGATTTAAAATTAAGTTGCAAGATTCCACCCGGACATGCATACATTGCAAGTTAATATAAGCTTGTAAAAATAACTGTGAAGCATGATTAAAATAATATTATATGATGTGGTAAGAGGGGTGGCTTACCCTACTAGGCTATTGCGTGGAGGTGGCGACCAGAGTCATTGATAGAAATAAAACCTAAGCAGAAAGAGGCCAGCTGCCAACTTATTTGTCAATAAGCGACCAACAGCCGCCTACACTACACTGCGCATCAATGGCTCTGGTTGCCGGATCCGCGCAATGGATAGTAGGGAAACTCCGTTATTTTATTTTTATCATGTTTTATATGCTGTTTATTATCCTTGTCCATAGCCTTTTGCTATTTTATTGTCTTTTTATATTGTTAATTTTAAGACGGGTTTACTTGCTTTTTTTTTTGTCATCATGTATTTTTTGACTTTTACTTGACATTGACTTTTCATTTATTTTCAATAAAAATAATCCAGGCTGGAGAAATTATTTTACACACATTAAACTTAAGGCTAATTTTAAGAACTCTGACCCCCACATCAGAGGTGAGCACGCGGGCCGGGCCGATAGAGGTCCGGATAAAAAAAAAAAAAAAAAAAAAAAAAAAAAAAAAAAAAAAAGAGGGGTGGCTGACCTCTTGTTCAGGCAGGTTGGGGTACGCCCTCCTCTTGACGCCGGCATACCGCAGCAGCGCGACCATGGACCGCAGCCCGAAGTCGTAGTGGTCCTGCTTCGACAGCTGCTGCATAGCCAGCTGGTACAGCGTGAACACCTGGAATATTAACCTACTTGTAACATTCTACTGCAGCTAAACTACTCACAAATTTTTTAAAATGTCTTCGAATAGTTGTCAAGTCACTTGTCTTTTCTGTAAATCATTGGGTTTCCCGCATACAGGACCCCAAGTCCAATAAGACTATCGTTGTGGAGTTCCTATGACTTCGTTATTAGGGTTCCGTACCTAAAAAGGAAAAACCGGCCAAGTGCGAGTCAGACTCGCGCACGAAGGGTTCCGTACCATTATCTATAAAAACAGCAAAAAAAACACGTTTTTTGTATGGGAGCCCCCTTAAATATTTATTTTATTCTGTTTTTTAGTATTTGTTGTTATAGCGGCAACAAAAATACATCATGTGTGAAAATTTCAACCCTCTATCACGGTTCATGAGATACAGCCTGGTGACAGACGGACGGACGGATGGAGAGACGGACGGACGGACGGACGGACGGACGAACGGACGGACAGCGAAGTAATAGGGTTCCGATTTTACCTTTTGGGTACGGAACCCTAAAAACCGAACCCTTGATCTACGTTAATAGGCGCATCAAGACGCGCACGACCAATATTTTGCAAAAACAAAACTGAGTGTGTTAGTCGGCTATGTGGGTAGCCCCCTTAGCCACAGAACTTACATATATTGGCTTACTATACAAAACAAACCGTAAATTCCTTGGCCCAGCGCGAAAAAAATGAGGTATGGTCGCGTGGTTTGTAACTGTAATTCAATCTTTATGCATATTGACAGACAGAGAGCTCGTTTTGGTATTGGGAAATAAATACTAGCTGTTTTTAAAAATCCAGTGGACTTAACTATAGAATAGTATAGAATAGAATAGTCGTTCTAAATCACATTGTATACTTATAACCGTAAAGTCTAATTTACATTACGACACTAGTGGCGTGAAAGTAGTGTCGTGACATTAGTTTCATCAACAGTTTCACAGTGTTAACGTCAAGTTTCATGCATTCATCATGCACGCATTGTGTCGCAATGTAAATAGGGCTTTAGTCTTATTTTCGCAAGTGTATGTTACCTTCTTAGCGTTGACCTTGTAGGCGGTGAAGCCGTCGGAGAAGAGCGTGTTCTCCGCGATGATGAGCGAGTCTGGCACGCACATGGCGATGGGACGGAACATGGACTTGAGATTATCCGGCAATTCCGTTCGGCCTGCATAACTGGACGAAAGAAATAAACCTTCCTAAGCTCTTTCGGCGACCTCTATTAAACATAACTACTATAATACGCTGATACAGTGTGTACCTATCATAGGCAGAGATCGGAATAGGTATACTAAACTTCGAGGAAGGAAGTATCATAGAGTGGATAATACCTAATCAAAATTCCCGGAATAATTATACGAATCCCAGTATTTAAAATTATTGATTGGACTTCATTTCTAGTAACAACAAATTATTGATTCGAATAATCATATAACAACTTAAAACTAACACATTCTTGATTTTGACATAATAATAATAATTATAAATAATTTGTAACTATAAATAAAGTCCAAATAATTGGTGATTTTTAATTCCCGGGATTAGTATGCTACTTTCTAGTTCGAAGTTGAGGTAAATATAGTCTACCTATTCCGGTGTCTGATCATAAGTCATAAATAACACTATGCGTGAGGGGGCTTAACCGTGAGGGGCGTAGTAGTTCGTGCGTACAAGCCGGAATAAGCCCGTCTACGCGCCTTCGACTTGTTGAAGCGCGCATAAACGTATTATTATTTTCAAATGCAACATACTGTAGATATTTGAAGTAAGTTTTGTCGATTTAGAAAATGATAATTTAAAAATAGTAGCAGTGGTAGCCGAGTTGTAGAACGCACGCCTTGCAATCAGAGTGTGCATGTTCAAACCCCGGCTCGCACCTGTGGGTTTATGTGCGAATCTCATTTTCATCCGAGATTATCACTTGCTATGAAACGGTGAAGGAAAACATCGTGAGGAAACCTGCACGTCTGAGGGAACTTGACTAGTTCCCGATAGATGTGTGAAGTCTGCCAACCCGCATTGGGCCAGCGTGGTGGACTATGGCCTGAATCCCCCTCGCATTGAGGGGAGGCCCGTGACCAACAGTGGGACGTTAAAAGGGCTGTAGTAGTAGTAGTAATTTAAAAATGTTTATCCCACTGAGTATCTTGCCGGATCTTCTCAGTTGTTTTGGGGGTTCCTCTAGGTTATATTGTTAACTAAATTAAATTATCATGTTTCACTGTGGTACTGGTAGCTACCATTGTATTTCGACTGAATAACGCAGATGGTAGGCGGCGACTAGCGTAACATACTGGCCAGTCTGGCGCTTAAATTATTTCGCAGACATAGGTTAATTTATACTTAGCTTATGTGTCACTTAGTTGTGGTCGGGTTTCGATCCAGCCCCCTTAGCATGACCGCATAGACATAAGTTTTATCTTTTTTAACTGTCAGATTTGTCGAGAAAATGACGTCACATTGAACTTTTTGTACTGGACATGCCTCGGTGTGACGTTATTTTCTCGACACGACACGGTCATGCCACAGGGCCTGTAGTAACATATAAGATAAAAATTGAAAACGTGACAATTTGTAAATGCCCCCGTAGACCTATACAAAATAAATGATTTGACTTTTTCAAATTACGCTAGTCTGAAAGCGGTTCTAGTTACCCAGGGTTCATGGTGATGAAGATGCCGCAGTTGGCGTCCAGTTTGATGTCGAAACCCTCGAACATGAACCGCTTCTGGAACAGCGAGAGCGCGAGCAGCACGGCCAAGATCTGCTGCGCGACCACAGACAGCACTTCGATGTTGATGCGGTTAAACTCGTCGAAGCATCCCCAGCATCCGCTCTGTGCTATACCTACGGTAATAGTAAAAACAATTTACTTTTGAGGGTACGTACTTACAAACCAACAAAATAGACGTTTCTGAGTGTTTTTTTCTTCTCATTCGTGTCGCTCTTGACAGAGCGGTCGTGGTCACGTCGAGGCATCCACGTCGGTGGTAGGGGCGGACACAGCTCTCCGAACGATCTCGCGCCTTCGCTGTTTGGTAGCAGACTGTCTCGCGCAGTCAGATACACGGTTACCCACTGCGGACTTCACTTGGACTGACCAAGACACAGCCACAATATCAAAATAGTAGCTTTTTACCAAATGCATTTTTGGTAACGCAATTTTGGAAACTTTGTACGAAACCTAGCTCAAAAGACGACAAAAAATTCGCTGATTCCAACGATATAATGTAACTTAATATCACCCATCATGGCGCTCGAGGCATTGAGTTTTTTACCCGTCAATATCTACACAAATAAATAAATTTGGAGTGTCTGTTTGTAATATCAAAATAATAGCTTTTTACTAAGCGCGTATGAAAGTAAGTATATACAAACGTACAACGAAAATGCAATCTTTTTTTTGTCTGACTATCTGATTGTTCCGCGTAATCTCCCAAAACGGCTCAACCGATGTCGACGGGACTTTCACTGGCAGATGGCTGATGTCACAAGGAGTAACTTACCCTTAGCTACTCTTTGTAACATCAGCCATCTGACTTTGATTTTAGGAAAATTTGTCGTCAGGTATTATAAAGCGAAGTCATTCTACAACTATTATATTAAAATACTTAAGGCGTTAGACCCCTTGTTTGGTGTACCAGCAAAACATTTGGCCATGGATTTATAGTCGAGGCCGTCGGAGCAGTTGGTGACGACCACCCAGCGGGCCAGCGCGCGGCCCAGGTCCTTGGTGGTCTCCGTCTTGCCCGTGCCAGCCGGCCCCTGGGGACTGCCGCCGCGGAACAGGTGCAGCGCCGTCGTCAGCGTGATGTAGCACCTGCCACACACCACCCCTTATCAACTACCTCTTACACACACCCACACTCCACAACACCGCTTGCGCACAATACTACAGGGTCGTCAAGACACGCGGCACACAAATTTTGTCACGAACTCTGTGACGTAGCTAATGTTTGAATTTCTGTGATGAAAGCAACGCGACTACGCGTTAAAATTCACTCGCGCTGTCAATGTCATCTTATTAAAGAATGAGCTTTTTCTATGAGTCAATTATTAGTTATGGTATTAGCAAAGAAACAAGACAAAACACGCTTGAGTCTTCGATGACATTTCATTAAAAAACGAGCTTTTTCCACAAGGCAATACAGTTCGTTTTCTAAAAATTGGAAGACCATGATTTGACGAGCTCTCTATATCTTCTTTTTTAATTTCTGCCGTTCACCTGTCCGTAAGCGGCGTGATGACGAGCCGGCCCGAGTTGCCGATGTACTCATACGTGTAGACAGAGTTGGTATTCGTCTGGCGGATGTAGCAGTCCTCGCGCTCGCGGTCCCAGTAGAACTTCAGCTGGGAGAACCACTCGAATGCGGTCACGTTCATGCAACCTGAGAAACGCGACAGCCCCGTGGTTAGGGCAACTGCCTCTGTACTCCTGGTCCCCGATTCGATACCCACGTAGACCATGACCACGTAGACATGACTTTTATCTCTTTCAATTGTCAGATTTGTCGGGAAAATGAAGTCACACCGTGGCATGTCCAACACAAAAAGCACGAATAAATTTAATTTTCTGGACATATCTAGCAGTTGACAGAGATAAAACTTATATCTACACGGTCTACTAAGCCTGGGCGCCTGGACTAGAATGTGACTAGTCTAATGGCATCATATTGACAGTGCCTAAAGTCTATAATGTTCATATTTAAGCTACCAGAGATAAAAGTTGTTGTTTTCATGCCTTAAAAAATGAGGTCATAGCAACTCCACAATGATAGTGTTAGTAGTCCATAAGCCTCTCCAGGGCCCCGAGTGGGGACTCGGGGACCTGGATAGGCTTACGGACCTACCAATGACAATGGCTTCAATTTATATTGAGTAATCAACTACAGATTGATTGGATTTTGTCGTTTTGTTTTGACACAATATGTATGTCGAACGAATATGAGCTAATGTCCATCATGCGAGAATTCCGCTCCCCCACAATTGAACATTATCCATAGTACAAGCTTTGCTTAGTTTGGGATCTTAAGATGCGTTTAAATTGCCTGGCGATATTTATTTATTTACACTTCATTGTAAAATGTGCTTCTTGTGTCAGCTAATACAGTTCATTTTGGTATTGTCACAAAAATTACCCGTCTTGTACATCCTGTCGACGGTGTCTCTGGAGTGTATTTCGATAACGCAGAGCGCGTTTACTTTGCATCTAAGGATTTTAGGTATATCCTTGCGAGACATCATCTGCAGCGTGGTGAGGATCAGGTTCTGCTTCTTGCGGAGTTTCTTCATGGGTTTCTTCTCCTTCATGATCTCGCAGCGGCAGAGTGTGCGAGTGCAGTCAGAAGTCCATTGGATCTGGACATCAGTGATTAGGTAGATCTACCTACTTACCATTGATGTGACACTAGTACTTTTACTTGAAAAAAATCGTGATGATACTCAAGTATATTTCGATTTAGTTTAGACCAACGGAAGTCGACAAATTTAAGTAGGTACCAATTTGAATTGAAAAAAAAAACAAAAACCGACTTCAGAAACCTAAATGAACCTTAAACAGCCGTATACAACTACATCATCCACGTAAATAATGATTATAATAAACATAAAAATGTTCTTAAAATGAAAACTGCTTGGCCGTACAATTTTAAATTTTTATGGGACCAAATGGAATCCGCACCAAACAAAAAAAGAATCACGTAAATCGGATCATAACTCGCAGCGTAATCGGTGTACATACATAAAAAAAAAAACATACCGGCCGAATTGAGAACCTCCTCCTTTTCGGAAGTCGGTTAAAAACAGTCATTATATCTAATTAGGCCATTAACAAAAAATAACTATGCAAATTAGATATAGGTACTATCGAAGTAATTTACCTATTTTTAGAAATTGTAATATATTAAGCTATTAATATTAGGTAGGTAATATTTCAACTGGCAACCGCTTCTTAATTAGGCATCGCGTTAAAGCGAAAACGGGTATCTACTACAAGTTCTATGTAACCTTGTAATATCTGTGGTCACAGTCGTGATGTTTTTTTTTTTGAGAGGACAACGCTGTTGGCCGTTAGGTGGCCTTCCCAGCTTCACCGGAGGAGCGGCGAGCGCAGAGTGCACTCCAACCAAGGCCTTAAGAGCGGAAAAGGGGTGGCAACTAGCTCAAGGGCGCCACAGAGGGCACGACCTCGGCTTGGGCAGTTACCGTGAAGGGAGAAGAAGTGACTAAACTCCTAGGTGCATAGATGTTCCTACGTGCGGAAGAGGGGGTTCCTCGACCTCGCCGGCGAGGTCGGTGTCTGTAGTCGTGATGTTTGTATGTAGATGTAGTATACGAACCTTGCTGCAGGTGATGCCCAGCTGTCCGGGGAAGTCGTTGATCCACTGTTCCCGCTGGTAGCGGCACTTGCGCAACGCCGCACGAGTCAATATCAATTGCTAAACAAACCAATGTTCTAATAGTTAGGTACCTACTTGTTGTACCCACATAATTAATCCTACTAATAACTAACTAACTACAGCCCTTTTTAACGTCCCACTGCTGGGCACGGGCCTCCCCTCAATGCGAGGGGGATTCAGGCCATTGTCCAGATTGTGAGGATGGATGGATGGATGGATGGATGGATGTTTGTAACTCTTTCACGCAAAAACTACTGAACGGATTTTGATGACACTTTACAGTAGGTATTATTGTTTAAACATAATAATGGGCTATACTTTATAACGATTTTAAATCACCGAAGTCTGCGCGAAGTCGCGGGTAGAAGCCAGTCATATTTTCGATGTACTTAAAACACATAGGTAGGTACCTCGTATGATACTGTTATATAAGCAGGTATTCATATATTTTATATTAGGTATACATCTAATTACCGATTTAATTAAATTTGGGCCCTTTTGGTCTTTAAGGGCACTATACTTTGAGAGTACAGACACTTCAATTTTGTATATAAAGATGTTTTTTTTTTTTTATAGCCAATTTTGTGTCCCACTCCTGAGCAAAGGCCTCTCCTTTAATCCTCCACACACTGCGTTCTTGTGCTGTTTGTGACCAAGTATTACCCGCAAAGGTGACTAGATCGTCTTGCCATCGTCGTTTTGGTCTGCCCCGGCTGCGGTGGCCGTTGCTCGGGGTCCAATTTGTAATGATGTTTGCCCACCTTTGCGGGTACATACGTATATAAAGATGTAAAGTTAAAAAACACTAGGTAGGTAAGTAATATTCTCACGTCTCTAAGCACGATGCGCATGGTGTGCTCAAGACCTAGCAGCCAGACCTCAGCCGGCCCGTCCAGGACCAGGTTGTACTTCCATTCGATACACTCCCCGTCCTCGGACATCATAGCCTTCGCAACGGGTAGACCTAGAGCGTTCTGCAATACCGCATCGACAATATATCATCACGCTTATAATCCGTGCAGGGGTAGGCATCGGTGGGACAGAGTAAGAGGTTTTCTCCTGTGAGCTACTATACCTAAATGTATTTCAATTTGACAACGCTGCAAAATTTCGGTCGCGCCTTCATTAACACTTCGTTGAAGAATGTGCCTTTTCTGAGGTAAAACCATAGAGGCAAAGAAGCCCTATCGACTCCGCCCTGCGGCAAATTTTGTGACGTTTATCTGACATCCGCCATTTTAGTTGCCAGATCAAGTAAGTCAAACAATATAAATAAGCTGCGTTTATTAAAACGCTTTATAACGTATGTTCTTTAATAAATAGGCAGCTTGTTTATATTGTTTGACACCTTAGGTAGGAACACACATAATCCGAAAACTGAAACAATTGAATGGCACCTAGTCTACTGATCCCCAATACAATTTCCCTGTATCCATTAGCAGGGTTCACCATAACAAAAAAGCACTGTGCCCTGTACTGAAGAAGAAAGTTATTAAGCATAAGCACGGCTGCATAGTAAGATTTCGGCATGATTACTATTATTTTACTGTTCTTTATTTTCATATGTTCGTATATTTCTTTTATCATTTTGCATGTTTTAAATAATATAGTTCATAATAAAAAAACTTACTTGATCCGGCAACTACAATGGCGGATGCCAGATAAAAGTAAAAAAAAAATTGCCGCAGGGCGGAGTCGATATCGCTTCTCTGTTTACTCTATGGTTAATACAGTTGATTTTGGTATTGCCAAGTATTTTAAAGCGTGCTTCATAGCGCCCCGTGTGCGCAAGGCTTAACGTGCCATAACCGGACCGACAGTTCATATAGATACATAAACAATTCTCCCGGAACAAAGGCACACAAAAAATATTATTTACTTAAATATTACTTTATTTGAAAACATTATGAACTTATAATAACATGGTCACAATTTCTTAGGATTAACAAATTAAGAGGACCTACTGTCTTAGACTACACTATTATATTATGCTTCATCATAAAAATAAATGTCAGTTTACTATTAACTTAATTATAACGCCCTGCACACACTGGGGGCGTCGAAACGCGCTGTGACAATATACATAGATTTTTTTTTTTTTATAATTACGCTGTTGGCCATGAGTTGGCCTTTACAGCTTTACCGGAGAAGATAGAGATTGGTATGCTATGGTAAAAGCCACGCGACCTAGCGTCAAAATTCGCTCGCACTATCAATAACGTTTTATCGAAGAAAGAGCATTTTAGGGTTCCGTACCCAAAGGGTAAAACGGGAACCCTATTACTGAGACTTCGCTGTCCGTCCGTCCGTCTGTCACCAGGCTGTGTCTCATGAACCGTGATAGCTAGAGAGTTGAAATTTTCACAGATGATGTATTTCTGTTGCCGCTACAACAACAAATACTAAAAAACAGAATACAATAAATATTTAAGGGGGCTTCCATACAACAAACGTGATTTTTTTGCCGTTTTTAGAGATGATGGTACGGATTTACGCACTTAGCTGGTTTTATTTCTGAGTCAATACAGTTCATTTTACAGTTACAAATTACGACGCGCGTGTCTTGACGCCCCAGTGAGAGCAGGGCTTGACGCTTATTCTAGCTAGCTTTTGCGTTGAAAGACAATTTAATGTGACTAGTATATCCTACTTATATTATAAACTAGCTGTGCCCGCGATTTCGCCCGCGTGGACTTTAGGAAGATTACCCGGAGATAATGGTTTTATGTTCATCCCGCGGAACCCTAGTGCTTAAGTTACGCCTTGGAACATCAGCTATCTGCCAGTGAAAGTCCCGTGGAAATCTGTTCAGCCGTTTGGAAATTTACCCGGAACAAACAGACAGACAGACAGACAAAAATTTAAAATAATGCATTTTCGTTATAGGTATCGTGTATCATATGCATTTGTTAAATAATGTTATTTTGATATTACAAACAGATACTTCAATTTTATTTATTTGTATGTATAGATGTGAAAGTTTGTGATGTGGATGGTTGGATGTTTCTTACTCCTTCACGCAAAAACTACTGAACGGATTTTGATGAAACTTTGTTTATAGGTACATCAGAATAACATATTGGTTATAATTTATAATGATATTGAATAATCCAAGTCTGTGCGAACGAAGTCGCGGCTAGAAGCTGGTTATCTATGTTACTGTATCTATACTACTGTACTGATGAGTGTATGCCAGATGGTGTATCTTCTCGGGTAGGGACATAAGGATTTTGAGTACTGCCTTCTTGTTCTCCGGAGTCCGGCACGACCACACCAAATGCAAATACTCACTGAGCAACCCCTGCGCCTGAGAACTCTTGTGGTACATGAGTAGAATCACTAGAGCCTGGAAGAAGGAATTTTAGAATATGATTATTTATACAAAGTTGAAGGAACTAGTCATTTACTTCGTATAGAACTATACTTATACGTAACTTAACTTACAAATTGTAAAGTTTTTTTTTTCATATAAACTACTATTGGACCGAAACACAACTTCGACTGAGAAAATCCTGCAAGGAACTCAGTGGGCTAATCATTTTTAAATTAAACATTTTTAATTCATCAGCTTATCGAACTTCAAATACATAGGTAGATATTGTTCCACTTGACTTTAGAGCTGTTTTAATAATAATTATAAAACATGTTTTTTTTTGTTTAATGGGCTCTTTCCATTGAGTCTGGCCAACATAGTGGCAAAGACACAATGGAGAACACGAAACCTCTGACAAATATTCAAAGGTCTATAAATCAGAAACTTTGATAGTTAGGTATAATCTGTCATCACTAAGCATCCACATATGAGCTACCATATATGTACCCAAAGTATTGTTTCTGATGCACCCTGTATATATTTATATACAAACCAATTCTTACCCTAACATATAGTCCGGCTTCATTCATGTCTTTAAAGTTATGCTCCCATGGAGGGCACCGCTTCAATAAATACAGGAGCTTGTTCCAATCGTGTGAGTATATGGCCTTACAACAAGCCACCCGGTGGACAGTCTTCCAGTCCTTGTCGTAGTACCGGTAGTTCTTATTATCTCGCTCATGGAATTTCTTGTGTGTCCGATTCTGCTGGAGTTTGAGGAGATTCCGTTTGCAGAAGATCTCAATGTGATCAGATCGTTCCTGAGTTTCCATTAAATTTATAACTTTCTTCTGGAAATATCAATTGACTGGTAAAAAATTAAATTACAAAATCAAATTCTGTAATGTGTTTATATGATACAAGATCAATAAAATGGCTTTAATCTAGCTTGAGGTGAGCTTACATTATCAAATCTAATGGCTACATTAAATAATACCTTGTTAACAAATGAATTGTTGTTGATATTCTTATACTATTAAAATATTAAATTATAAAGATATTATATTAGTCGAAGATCATGATATTTACCATGGTGTCCATTGGTATGTAATGGCATTTCTTTAAAATAGCTTCCATCGAGGTCTCCATGGGCTCCATCGTAAAATGTTAGTTTTCACAATAAACTCACAAATATATTACTATTTAATGTTAATAATAAATTAATTAGATTTTGCATGTAAGTATTACAAAACGTAAAAACAAAGTTATCACGTTAATTGAGTAAAATAAGAAAAGAGCGCGTAGGCAGGCGTACCTATCGCGTATTATTTTGCCTGCACAGTGCGGAAAAATGACAGTTGTTATTTTTTTAAGGCTGACAGTGCCAAATAATATTGCAGTATTTTACAAACAGTTTCTACCACATAAAATTAGGATCGTTTTCGGGTTTACCTTGTCAATCCTAATTTTGTTTACATTATCAAATAGTTTCTTCAAATGGACTTGGATCAGCTGCGGTTTCTTAGAATTTCCCAGAATCTCCAACATGTCATCGTTGGATATGAAATAAAATCTTGGAAATAGCTGGCGCTTCGTCTCGAGGTACTTTTCGAGGGCTCGTAGGATACCGTCCAAATTATCCACCATTTGGTTCAATTTATTGTATACATACGGTGCTGGCTTGTATAAACAAGCTTCTATAGCATTGACCCCCGCGTGCATGCTAAATAGAAAAATATAATTATTTGTACCACTATCACAAAATCTTTAAAAAAGATGGTAGAAGTGGAAACTATTAGAAAGTTCAGTACGTAAATAGTACCCTTGCTTACTTGCTAGTAATTTCTGTCCAATCAGCAGTAAGTGCATCGAATATTTTCACTTCTTCAGGTAGTTGCTTTCTTATATCTTCCCCGCTAAATATATTTTCTAGGTACAAATACCGTCGTTGTACTTGTAGTGAAATCTAATACATAGAGTATAAACACAGCTTAGGGTCTAATCCAAATTATGTCTGTTCTTGAACTAGTTAAATATAGCTTACTTCAATACATTCCGCCACATAACCCAGGGATTTCTCCCAATAGTCAACTTCTTTTATGAATGGCTCAACATATTTGGTGGATTTCATTGACGAAAGCTGCACTTGGTGATCTTCCAGAAACTAGTAAAGAAAAACAATATCACATGGACGCTAACTACTACTTGTATTTTTGATTGCATTCAGACTTCAAGACAAACCTGCATAACATCTTCAACATTCTTAATTCTGTACATTTCTCCTCTGTGATGCTGCATTTCATACTTTGTATTCTTCCATATCTCTCTAATGCCCTTCAGTCCATTCTCTATATTCAACTCCATCGTAGCGGCATTCGAAATCTCAGCTATTTCTTCTGCGTAAGCTTGGAAGTTCAACCGCATTATTAGCTCCAGTTTGAAATCTTCCGAGTTTTGGTCAAACTCACTATGTTTTGAATAAAACGCACATAATTATAATTGTAGTATTATTGTTAGTAATAAGTTACTTACGGGTGGTATACCAGAAGAAAACAATAATATGAAAGCTTAATGAACAAGTTATCCTTTATTTTGGCTTAATACCTAGGGTTCTACTAACACTAAACAACTACCATATTTGTATTAACAACTATGTGAAAACTCACACTGCCATGAGAGTTTTGATTCTATCCCAATGTCGTTCTCTCATACAAGGATTTTTTAAATCACCGATCAAAGGCAAAGTACGTCTAAACGCATCGACTTTTATTCGGGTCGTTTCAATAATATCCCATCCCTTATCCTTTAACTGACGTGACAAACGATTGAAATTTCTAAACAAGAACATAACATTTTCTTCCATTTCATCAGTTTCCATTTCCCAGAAAGTTTGCGTTTTGTATTTCTCCCAGGATTCCTCCCATTGAAACACTAAACCCCACACTTCCTCTAGCTTCTCCAGCTCCTTCTCCATTTTCTGTAAGTCCAGATTCACTGGAGTCCTACAAAAACAAATTGTCTATTTAATAATAAGATTACCAAGGGTTTGGATATAACTTAAATGAATAATTAAGAATTTACGTCAGATTAAATACAGCCAGTCCATCTCGTATCTGCTGCTCTTGGGCTCTAAGAGCATTTAATTGTTCTCTAAAAGCTTTCAACTGAGCCATGGCATCCTTGCCAGACACGTCAGAGCCGCAAGGTGCAGTCTTGTAAAAATCTTCACAAAATTCTTTAGCAGCCTCTTTGAACACCTAGAGAAAAAGATGAGGATGGGGAATGGTCGAGGAGTTTGGGAATATCTGGAATTATTGCCTTTTAATTTGGACGGTATTTGGGAAAGTAAGGTTTTGGTAGCTACGTGTACTTGTTATGTATCTTAATGAGAAACAATTGTTCAAATCACCTCAGCTTGCTCCAATAACTCAGTTTTGAACTTATCCTTGTTCATTTCTAGAGCTTTTTTAGCTTCATCTAATAGTGCGAGGTAGTCAGACCATAGAACAGGTATATTTTCATGACGGGTTACCATATCTGAACTGAGTTCCACCTCAAATTTTCCTACAACATACAGACAAAAAGCGTATACATTAAACATTTACTATACACATCAAACACACTCTATATTATTAATTCTTACCCAGTGTCACCATTTGATCAGTAATAGGAGGAAACGTCTTTTCTATGCTGGCCAGATCTGTTATTAGGCGGTCGTATGTTGCAATGGCAGATGCGAGTTCTTTCAAATCTGCTGGCATCTATAATCATTATTATTTTATGATAGCGAAATGATCACCTCACCTAATAAATATTCAATACAAATAGTAACTCGTTGATTATTTTAATTGTTCTACACATCTAACAAATGTTTAAAAAAAACAAGTGGACGTTATTTACTCGCATAGCTTCTTCGCTGCTTTTCTCAACGTAAGCATAAACAATATCAATGTCCGCTTCTGTGATTGTTCGTAACAACTCGCCTAATTTCGTTTGCCAAACGAGACAATTGTTAATTATAGACTTCTTCAATTTGCTAGAATTTAGAGTTACAAAATGTATCTGGAAAGAATAACACACTTTTATTGATCAACCTTAACTTTTTAACCGACTTCAAAAAGGAGGAGGTTCTTAATTCGACCCGTATGTTTTTTTTTTTTTTTTTTATGTATGTTACCGCATATCTCCGGCGTCTGTCGACCGATTACGAAATTTTTTTTTTAGGTTTGCTAGGGAATTCTTCAAGATTGGTCCCTTATCCAAAATATTATCAGAAATCCCCCCCTTGGGGCTGAAATGGGGGGTTGAAGGTCATATAATTTCAAAAATATTTTTTGAACGACTTGAAACTTTGTATACATATTTAACATACAAAATAAAAAAAACACGTCTTTCAGGAATTTTGAAAGAAAAAATATGTAGGGGGTGAAATGGGGGTCCAATCCGGAATACAGCATATCTCCGGAGTTAGTGAACCGATTTCGAAAAATCTTTTTTTGTTTAATACGGATTGTTAACAAAGATCGAAACCCACCCCCAAAGGGGTGGAAAGGATGGGTGAGGGGGGGTGATTTTTTTTTGGCTTTAATTTTTTACTTTTTTAGGGCTGTTATAAGGTGATAATATTTGCAAATTTTCAGCGATTATTGACACTAAAAATCGTGAAAAAAAAATATTTTTAACAAAAAACAAAAATCGACTTCAAAAACCTAGGTGCACTAAAAAGCTACAAATAATCTTACAATTCATTACATTTGGAGTCGGTGCCAATTCATGTGTGTATTTGCCTTGTCCGACGTTGAATATTTTTTATTGCAACGACACTACCGAGGTTATAATTCCTGCACCAATACTAGAATGGTTTGAGCATGTGATGACAAGAGATGAGAAGTATGTGACTTATATGAGAAACATGTGGATACAAAGTGAGAGGAAGAGGTGTAAAAAGTGATATGAATGGATCGATGTAGATATCAGTATGACGGTAAAGCGATATGAATGGAAGAAAAGGACATACTGCGTCAACCCCAAATAATGGGATAAGGTAAGGCAAATGATTATGATAGCTATAAATAAGCAAAAGTTAAGAATCGTATCTCTCACCTGGTTAATAGTTTCTTGTATCTGGACAGCGTTAGCTAATTCGCTATAGTTTATAATCAATTTCTCAAAGTCAGCCGCGACGTGTTTCTCCTCCCGATATTTCACCATAAACTCATCTTTATCTACTTGCCATATATGCATGTAAGGATCCCACATTCGAATGTGTTCCTTTATAAAGACCAAGTTATATTCAATTTCTACAAAAAATATATTGATATAATATGTAAACATTTGTGTAATATAAGACCTCTTTTTAAATTAATAAGTAGATTCGATAAATTATTTACCTTCATCAATTAATGCCTGAAGTTTATTACAATCCTGGTCAACTTTGAGGACTTCCCAAAACTTCTTTAATCCCCCTGATGGCAATCCAAACTTTTCGTACAAGCGGGGAACAGTACTCAATATGTGAACTATTTCCTCTAAAACAGTTGTGAACGTGTCCAAGAGCTCTTTCCTAGTTGGAATAAAAATAATGTCCTTGCCGAGAAGGTAGAGATCCATCTTGATTAGAGGAGCTGGAGCCATTGTTCCTAAGTAAATGAATGCCATTAGTTTTTACATCTATATTATATGGTAGTCAATTTATATATTCAGAACTTACCATCTCCATTTACGCACTTGTACATATTTTGCATAGTTGACTTGATTGCTAATCTCATTGCATCTTCTAAAAGACGATCAAACCGTCTCACGTACTTGATCCAGTGCTCTGCCATCTTGAAGATAAAATAATTGTTATATTTTGAAATTATGAATACACACTTAAGTATAATTAGTAAAAGTAGAAAAGTATAGGTACCAGTGTAATGTAAGCTTCAAAACCTTCATAGACTATAACTAAATAAACCACTATTTCCTTATACATATCCAGAATTTTCTCAGCAGCAACAGCTTCCATTTGTCTGATATCACGTCTCAAAATTTGAATCTCAAACACATTGTAAATATCAAATTCCACGAATGGTGTGTCGCATATCTTCTCCAATATTTTTACTAAATTAACGTTACAAACTTTGTACGTAGTCAAAAAATCTTGCAGCTATAAACACGGAAATTAGTAATTTAATATAATACAAGTATTCAAAGAAGTAACTTTTTTAATTACACAATTCTTACCTCTCCAATTTGAAGTACGCAGTCTGCGATATATGCATCAGACATTGTCGAAGTCCAAGTTAATTTTGTAATACCCGGTTGCACTTTTTTTTCACAAGCCTGTGCAGGACAAATTTATACTAATTTAGTAGATTTACATTTTAGGAAATTAGGGCAACAATTATAATATGTGAGGGAAGAATGGCGTTTCATTTTAGATATGTTTACTATTCGTGTACCTTTTGAAAAGTTATCAAATTATAATGTGCTAAGGTGATATAAATCTGTAATATGAAAAAACATAACTTTCTTTATTTATCTAATATGAATCTACCTAAGCATCAATCTATTTTTTTAATATACAAAATCGAAACTGTTTTCACGATTTTTTATGCTTGTAAAGGAATGCTCGGTTGCATTGATAACCGGTGTGACAGCACTGACAGCTAGAGCAACTGTTTACTCAAGTTTTAGAAATAAAAAAATACCAAACGTAAAGCGGCGGCTAAAATCAATTAACGCAGGTGGAGCCATTCCTCATCTTATTCCATTAAAATATCATCATTTCAGTCGTAAAAAAAGAAGAAGAAGAAAATCTATAAACTAAATAGCCTTAAGCCTTATGAAAAAATCAAAAAGATATCACAATGAACCTGGGCGACCCGCAGTTGGAACTAATCGACCCAACGCCGAACATTCACGCGCTATTCCTGCATTTCGATAGTTTATTTTTTCGTACTGTTCTGATGAGCCGGACAGTTGTGAGGTGGAGTAAAAGGATGTTCTCTTGCGCTGGGATATGCTAGTGAGTTACCTTCTATTTTTAATATTTGTAAAAGTTCTCTATTCGGCTATGAATACTTATATTTTGTTTTGACGTATGGGTTGCTTATTATGAGAGTTTAAATATCAAAGTCGTTAGCACATATAGCTCATCTAGCATGTGTAACAAGACTGGAATGACATTTTCTTGTCACATCTGACTGTGCTACCAATGCAGTGTGATTATTATTTTTTTTCTTTTTTTTTTAGTTTTTTTTCTCTTCTAAGTATTCATGTAGAGTAGGTAGGTATTAATACATGTCTGTGATTTAGCTATAAAGGAGGGGTGTGCGATGTTGCTCTGAGCGAGCCACTCCTGAAGCTCAGGCCTCGCAAGGACCTAATTGAAACCCTCCTCCATGAGATGATACATGCATATTTGTTTATCACTAATCAAGATCGGGACAGAGATGGCCACGGACCCAACTTTCAGAAGTTTATGCACAGAATTAACCAGGCAGCCGGGCTCAATATTAGTATCTACCATGATTTTCATGAAGAGGTAATGAGGTGATATTTTTCTGAAACATATCCACCCTTGCTTTTTAAATTGTCACACAAAACATGGACAAGTCTGATCTATACACCTTAATTTTCAATTGTTTGACATGAATGTATTTGATTACATACTATGTGCAATTATTTTTCTATAGGAACTTGCAGTTATATAATTATTTTCTACCTTGCACTCATCTCATCTTGCCTGGTAGAGATCACTTCTAGTGATAAGGCCACCCATTGTTACACTGATTTTTTTTTATCGTATATGTATAGTTTTGTATTTCATTAAGGCTAGGTGTGCACTAGGCAGCCAGGCTGCAGCAGCCAGTCGAACATATGACATGCATATGTACGGGAGCCACGGTAGCCACGAAATCTCGGCTGCGGCAGCCAATAAAACGCGCCTGTTTGCATGGCAGCCATAGTGTGTGTAGGTGAATGTATGTGGCTGCTATCAGTCTCCGCGCACTAGTTGTAGCAGCCAGACGTATTTTGGGTTCAAACTTTAAAAAAATGACTTTCGATACAGAGGATATTGAATAGTCGTGGATTAGCTGCTATAACTGGCTGCGCAAATATTCTGGCTGCTGCAGCCTGGCTGCCTAGTGCGCGCCTAACCTAAGAGGTGGAACAATATAGAGTTATCTATCTATCTAAACATAGAACTGACTATGTAAATATACATTTTCAGGTGAAATTATATCAAACACATTGGTGGCGATGTAATGGCGCCTGTCAGAATATGAGACCCCACTTTGGTATTGTGCGTCGATCGACAAACAGAGCTCCGGGCCCCTTGGACTATTGGTTCGAATGCCATCAACGAAAATGCGGCGGCACATTCGTCAAAATCAAAGAACCAGAGAAAAAGAATAAAAAATCAGCTACAGGTGTTACAAATAAAAAATCTGCTACAGGTGTTACAAACTATATCACTAATTATATAAATAATGCATCAGAAAATAAAACTACCATAAAACCGGTTCTTAAAGCTAGTAGTAACATTCCAACTAAAGGCAATATCAAAACTACTAGTTCCGCTACTGTCATTGTAAATAGGAAAAGCGTAATTATTAATCCTACTGTGCTAAAGCCTGAACCGATTCCAGTATTCATTGGCAGTGGACAAACTATTAGTAAAAGTGGATCAAATACAGTTGATGTAGTCGAAAATGTTAGAAACGTATGGGCTAGTAAAGTGATCGTTACAAATAATAATAATAATAATAAAGCTTCCAATCTGAATAAACATAAATTGTATGATGACGTTGCATCGCCACCCGCAAAAATTCAGAAAATAGATGATTATTTCAAAGCTGTAGCTACATCAGTAATAAAAGATTTGTATGGAGACGATATTGAGTTAACACATACGAGTGATACTGAGAAGCTAAAAGCAGTTAGCGGTAAAGTTAATTTAGTTGATTGTCCAATATGCAATGCCAAAATTAATAATAATAAAATTAATATGCATTTAGACGAGTGTCTAAACAAAGATATAATTGCAGAACTTAGTCAAAATGATACTGGTAATGATTCTATCGGAACTAAAGATGATATTGATAAGTCCGATGCACACAAAAAGCCATTAGGAGATTTTGTTGGCATTGTACCACAAATATCTGCGGTCAACGGTAACGAAGAACATGTAGATTTAACAAAAATCAAGACTGAAACAGATTTAGAGAAAATAAAAGAAATAAATTTTGAAAATAAAAATAGAAATTTACATAAATATTTTGACGACAGCACACTATTTCATACGAAGCCTAATAAATCAGAAAACACAAGGAAATCTAATAATTTCGTCACAAATACGAGGGGTGACACTTTAATTACTAATAAGGAAATTAAATCAGATGAGTTCGATCAGACGTGTCCGTGCTGTGGTAAGAAATACGATAAACCTATACAAGAACATTTAGACGAATGTTTAATCTTCTTTGACAATGATAATACATTGCCAGAAGAAAGACCATCTACTAGTAATGATGTAACGATAATAATAGATGATGATGACTGTGATGAGACGTCATTGCTGAATGATACAGGAACGAAGTGGCCTTGTCCATGCTGCATGCAGATGATCGAACAGGCCGACATGAATGACCATTTGGATGTCTGCTTGCAGTCATAAGTGTTTAATAATTTATGTACCTAAGTAATTATGGTTAATTTATTTTAAATTGCAATTTGTTGCTAAGTGACCACTTGTATCGATCTACTATTGTTGAATGATAATTTCGGTAAATGTGATATTAGATTTTATAGGTGTCTATTATAAACGAAATAGATATGATTGAAAATTTACAGTCTTTATATCAAGGCGATAAAAAACTTTACAAGCTCACAGCTGTCGCGTCGACCGAGGCGGGCAGAGAAGTTATCGTATTTCCTTGGCAAAAGTTTTACTGTTCGTGACACCTTTTCGGTAAATTTAAGAAAACCCTTAGTCGCTCAGATTTGGAGTGGTGATCTAATAAGATTAAGTGGCTTACCACCGTCAGAGGCTTAAATAGTAGTCTCTCCTCGTCAGACAGGGAATCCAATATCTTGTTGTACCCTTTCACCACCGCCAACACACTCTCGTACACATAGTATATCGTTTTGCTTTTTGCATATACCTATAAGTACCCAACGTTCAGTATACATTGCTTAATTGATAGATATATTTTAGGTAGTGCTACTTCTCAAGAAACAGAAAATAAACTGGGTATTTCGAACCCAGGTTACGTTTGGCATGCTAGGCTCGTGCAAGATGGCTGAACAATGCAGTAATTTTGTGTTACCTGAAAAGCGTGGATCGGTATTTCCAGGCCCAATTTCTCCCAATGAGCTGCCTCTTTGCACAGCTCTAGTATATTCCTGGAATAAAAAAAAATCATCACCATCCGCCTACAAATGTGGCTGCAATTTTAATGTTTAGTTTAGAAATGTGTTCATCCTTACACGTCAATATTGCACTCCAATAGGCCAGGGTTCTCAACACTTCTCCTCATCAGCGTTTTGTTCAGACCAGTACCACATTTCTCGTCTAGATTATGCTGTAAAATTGGTAAAGATGAGCATATTGTTTAGGCTTTTGTATAAAAGATGGAACTTATAGGTTTCTTACCGTCCAAGAGATCCACAGTTCTCTGATAGCTACGTCGATGGCTCCCATGAGTCTGTTGACGTGCATGATCACATCTTCGGAGTTGCTGCACGGCATCAACCACACAGACGCGTCAGTCATTACCTGGCGAACAATTTTGGTCGAAGGGAAAAATACATAGCAATTGAAGATTAGGGGCTTTAATAAGTTAAGGCCGTCACAGAACTTAGCACTTACATTAATTCAATACTTTACTTAGACTCGTTAATGTGATCAACGGTCTTAAAAGGTAATCTGATCTTAATTGATAAATCAACAAGTTCTAACGTGTAATAACGGTACCCCAAGCAATGCTTTTTGGAAGACCATGAAGAGACGGTAGTAGGCTGATACACTTAAAAGAAACCCACACCACATAAAGAAAAGTCAGGGAGGGGGGTGAAGAAACAAATGATTGATAACCATAATGGTGTTGACAGAAAGAAACCTACACCAATATTTCAAAAAACAGAAGATTTTAAGCGATGAGAACAGAAAAAGAAAGTTTGGATCAATTGTTTGTAGCAGCGCATCACTTCTAATTGGCCTGAGGTTAGTATTACTTGATTGAGTTTGTACCAGACATAGCATCAATAAGATGCTCCTACGTCTATTAAAGTACGTCTTAGCACGATGTGCCGTATTGTTTGCTTAGAATAAAGTAAGTCCATGCGTTTATGTATCAATAACTTTGAGTTCAGCTTACCTTCATCGTATAGCCCTAACGTCTAGCACAAATTCAAACTTACTTTCTTCAAGTAAACGAGCCTGTTCTTTCGCATCTTAAGCACGGCAGCCCGGCCCGCAAAACTGGGCAAGTCAGCCGGGTATTGGCTGCGACTCTCCACCATGTCTTTCTTGGACTCTTGCACTTCCTCGCTGAACATCGCCCAAACCTGGGTTACAAATCCGTAGTTAGATAGATGCAGAACCAAATATTTAATTTTGTTACTTTCATATTTTTAAATATACCCCTCCTCGGTGCTATTACAGTACCTACTTATAAAACGTCATTAATATAATGTCAGATCATAGATATTCACATGTGGGGACATGTGCCTGGATTTAGGGAACACTAACCTCCGCCGTCTTTCTCTTGAAAATGCGCTTCAAGCTGTTCCTCTTTGAGTAGTTATTCAAAGAGTACAGTGCTACCACCGCCTCTTCCACGTGGTTCACGGATTCGAATACAGTCTCCACCAGATTCTCAATGATTATCTAAAAAAAATTATGAGGATTCTAAGGATCTATGAGGTCATGTTTATCGAAAAAGTGTAAGTACTATTATTATTTTTGTACTTAGTGTGAACATTCTGTGGTTTCAATTGTATTAGGCCCATAATTAGGTCAGGTATGTGATTGTATTTCAAGATTTAGATCGTAAAGAAATCTACCCAGGAATAGGTTGAATATGGGGGGGGCGGATCGGTAGCAGTAGCATCGGTAGTAGTATCGGTAGCAGATAGAGCTAGATTATGGAGGTAATAAAAAAGGTATGAAAGTAGAATCACCTCAATATCCTTGATCACAGTCCTAAACTGCAATATATCATCGTACCACGAAGGCGCCTGCACGTCTAAAATAGTATGACTCACACCCCTTACATTGAGAAGTGCATCAAAAAATATTTTTTCAATTTTGTCACACTTTGCTTCGAACTGATCCCCGCGGGCACCGCCAAACATTGGCTTGTGTATATTTTCTAGTTCATCAATCCTGAAAATATTATTTAACTCATACATAAGAGTATTTTGGTATCACATTCAGTCCCCGCGCACGCTGGCTTACTAATATCAACACGAATGCTGATTCAATATACATAAAGATTGAATTTCTGTTGTACAGCCACGTGGCCACGCGTCAGTTCCCTCACGCTGCAAATGACAATTCGTTGATGAATGAGCTTTTTCTATAAGTTAATACAGTTTGTTTAAGTATTGGCAAGACTTTCGACGCTCGCTGCTGGACAACCCAGTGTTCCCAGAGCTTTAGTCTGCCCAGGTCATAAGACTGGCTTAAAGTTTAGGAGCAGCAGTTATGTCAAGTAAAAGTACTTGCCTCCCAAAAATAATCATGCAATTACAAACATCCAGCATATCAAAGCATCTCTGCACAAACGAGTCTATATAATTGAAAATGGAACCAGTGTCCAGCTCCCAGCTTCCGTTGTTTACGTCATTATGAGCTTCAGCCATCACGTCATAAATCTCCCTGTACTTCTTACAGCAATCGATACATTTGCTGAACTCGCCTAGCGCCATCTTGGTGTTACCATCGAACAGCTCGTCCAGCTTGATGTAGTTACGACAAAGAATGATGATCTGGTTACTCAGAGATTTGAATAAATTCGTGATGCGTGACTCGCTGTTATAGTAAGGCGATTCCATCCATATAAATCTGAATAAATTGATGATTTGTGGAATATGTTCGGCGATCTTGTCAGGGTCTACGACGCACTCTAGAACGGCGCATGGTTGGATAATGACTTGGAGGTATTCGATGTTGGAGACGGCTTCCTGGATCTTCTCGACGATTTCCTCGCACAAGGATTGGAATTGGTGGATGAATGTGGAGTGTGTGGTCACTAGGATTTTGGTAATATGTTTTACGGCGGGATTTTTCAGTTGGTATAATAGTGAGTTAAGGTTTTCATCTGGAAATAAGGTATTAAGTATAACTTTTCGCATATTCGATACTGCAATTATTTGGACTACAATAGTTATTTGATATATAAGGCTGATCAACTGTTTGTCGAGTCCAGCCAATATTAAACCTATGTACTTTCAATTTTTAATTCAGTTCCACTTACGCCTGTAAATCCAGAAGTCATACTCATCGCTAGGACACAGTAACTCCTCCTGCGATGCTACGGAGGCCTGGTCCTCAATGCACGATTTGATCTGATGGGTCCAGTAGACAACCACACCTTCCAGCCGCTTCACCAGCTCGCGGTCAGCGCTGGCCTGCTCAAAGGAAAGCTGCTGACCCTCGCGGGGTATATAAAGTACGGTCAATCCGAGCATTTTGTAGTACATGTCTGTCAATTTCGCTAGGAACGTGTGCACGTGAGAGCAGAATTCGCTTTTTACGCCTGAAAAATAAGTCGTAAAAACTGTTTTCCGCACTGAAGCATCCTCATTACTACATTATATCGATTATCTTTAGATACTCATTATACCTAAGTCATAGATATTTTGATACGTGACCTAGACAGAACCTTAGTCGTCGCGGTGCATGCGAAAGCGATCCCGTGGCGCCCTGATATAAACGGAAGATAGTACACCGTAGGTTTTTAGGGGGTATACCTACGGCCTTCTGCCGGGACTCCCAAAAAACCCTGTTACTTCCCCCGAGCAGGGTATCCATAAAGGATTTTCTGACGTTAAAAAAGGCAGAACCTTAGTAAATAATACAGTAAAGTCGATATGCCGTCCTTTTTACAGCTGGAATATATGAGCGAGATGGAAATATATTTTGTGCTGTTAAATAAAGTTTACTTGTAGTTTGTGTACAGCAGAATCGCCATCAATACCTGTATAATAAAGTTAGATTATCATTAAGCTAAACTTACTATCGGGCCATGTAGTAATCGCGAAGAAATACGGCGCATAAACCAATTCTAACATCTGAATCAAATTTGATTCGATCGAATCTACGAACGTGCCGAAAATTATGTCGTCATGAAACGTTTCAGCTTTGAAAACGAAATCTGGTGGCCTTAGGAAGTAGGTCATATCGTAGACGGGACTTATAGGTATATCACTCGTGGCCTTAAGCCTCGTCCCTCGGAAGTATATGCAGAGGATCAGAGCCTTAGGTTCTAGGATCCAGTCGATGATGCCTTGCTTGGTATCGGTAGCCCAGTCTTCATCCCGAAGGTCGTAGAGAGTGGTGATCTTCATAATGTAAGTGAGAAGTTTGTTAAGTTCTGCAGGGTCGTAGATAGGTTTCACCGGGGCCTCGGCTAGTTCCCTTTCAATTTGGGCGATGCGTTCGCGTTCTGAGGATTAGTTGTAGAAAAAAAAAATTAGTTCATAAACCCGGTGCGCGCATCTTTGAAACATTTAAAAATATTTATATTTAACATAATTATTTACAATACTACCTATTTATCGACCAAATAATATGCTGGGCCAGGCGAATTAAATTGTTTTTTTTTAAATGTACTCTGTGTCAATGTACATAAAGATTGAATCTCTTTGATGAAAGCAACGCGTCGAAATCTACTTAGGTATGAGTTAATACAGCTCAGAAATTGATTGTACCTTTTGGGATAGTACTATGACTGGTTTCCGAGCAAGATACAATGCCCCAGACCGACAGAGTTTTGTTTGCACTATGTTTGCAGGTAATATACACGTTTACACAACTAATAGTGAACCCTCTTTATTAGAGACAGAGTCAGCTATTATGCTTGCTATACTAACTTACCTCTTTCCTCCTCAGAGTCGTGACTCAGATCATCGCTCCACGCGACTTTTGGTCTCTTCTTCACTTGTTCCGCCATAGTGGCGTTAATTTACGTAAACAATCGTCAATGAAACAAACGCTCAATTACGTAGACGTTTAATTATAATTAATTCAATATTTTGTCAACAATTAAATTTGACAAGTTATATTATTGTAAATGACAGCAGATTTCGAAATTTAAATTTCATATCTTGTTTTTTTTGCTAATGATTATAATAACAGCCAGTACTGAAATATTTTAGCAATGAGTTTATTGTTAATTTAGGTCGCAGCGCAGAATGGATTATCAAATATCGATGAAACATTGCTTAGCAGCGGAATTAAGTTGAGGGTTGCGAATTAGTCAAGCGTTGGGTCCTGTGAGGGATATCGATAAAAATGCTAATAATAAAAAAACTCTTTAAATAGTTTTGCTCGGCCCGTTTACATAACACATTCGGTAATGGTAATACAATAACCTATGTCCAGTTGTATTTTCTGTTTTAATAACGTTATTATTATTATTCCTTTATTTCTTATCTTTCTTATTTAGTACATTTTTAAATATAAATATAAAATTATTATTGGGGCGATAAACTTGCGACGATAAATCTTCATAACTATTCTCTATGGCATTCGTTTTATTATTGACAGGACTAACTTTACATTCTCTTTGGATATGACGTCTCGTCAAAAATTTTTTTGCTCTGTGGAATATACCCTCAAGAAAAGTATTGAAAATAAAAAATATTTATACTTAGTTGTTAGTCGGCTAGCATGCACCTCCGCCAGAATGCCGTTGGATGGCGTGGTGCGTGTTCACGTTCACTAAGGATGGGCGCGAGCGGCTGGCGGGAGTGCTGCGCGCGCTGCTGATCGCGCAATTGGTCGTGTCCCTCTGCATGGTTATATACTGCTACAACGCATCTTTGAGGGTGATGCTGCTGCTTAAGCACATACATAAGGCAAGCATTACTATTATTAATTTGCACTAAATCAAGTTTTTACGATTTTTTAAATACCTACCCTCATATATTTTTACGAGATGGTGAAATATGTTTAACAGTATATGATGAGGTAAAAGCTGTAACAGAATAAAAAAAACACATTTATTAAAGGTGCTTAAAAGGTTATGATGCTGAACAAAATTGGCGGATCATACCTACCCTCATAAATATTTCTATCCACCTACCTACAAAATTCGTTATTGACTTGTTTCATTGTTAATTGAGAGAGACCCTCTAAGTTTCTGCGAAAGAATGAGTCCAAAGATATTTGTTCGTGCTCATATTTTGCAGTCGCTTCGTTAACCGAAATTTTGTGACTATTTAAGTTTTAACAAATTGCAAATAGCCGTAATTTTTTTAGTTCAACCTTAATATTGAAAGTAGGTAAGCATGTGAAAAAAGTACTCTGCGTCAATATTAATAAAGATTGAATATCTATGGCAAGAATCACACGACCACGCGTTTAAACTCGCCCGCGTCTTAAAAGACATTTCGTTGAAAAAAATACTTTTTCAATCAGTAAATACAGTTGGTTTTTGTTTAGTCGACTTATTTCGTTTATTACAGGTAACAGTAGTACTACTGTACGGCTTGATACTGTTCCAAGCGTACGCTATGAAGCTTCATTACACGGGTGGGCTGCGCCTGATCAGCCTGCTCATCAAGTGCCCGCACTGGTCGCGGGCGCCATTAGTTAGCACCGTGTGGATGGTCAGCGGGTCCATGGTCGCTGTCAACGGGATACTGGTGTATGCTGCTTGCAGAGGCACTTTGAAGGTACGTCTGATGTTAACTCTGCTACGCTGCGCCGACAGCCTACGCATTAAGCATCCTTTTAGGGCGAGCGAATAAAGTCGACTTTTTTTATTATGTCTGTGGCAACTGGCAAGTCAATATAAAATAGTGTCGCGACGCCATTATTAGATAATCATGAACGTCGCGATGCCACTATAAAATAATAATGTGCGTTGCGACGCCACTATAAAATTATAAGGGGTGTCGCGATGCTCGTTATAATTTTATAGTGGCGTCGCGACTTACGTTATAATTTAAGTGGCGTCGCGAGGCTAATCATCATTTTATAGTGGCGTCGCGACGCTAATTATCGTTTTATAGCAGCTTCGCGACGCTCGTTATAATTTTATAGTGGCGTTGCGACGTTCGTTACAATTTTATAGTAGTGTCGTGATGTTGGTAATATTTTAAAGTTGCGTCGCGACGCTAATTATTATTTAAAGGCACCGTCACGACCCTCCTTATAATTTTATAGTAGCGCTGCGACGTTCATTAACATTTTATAGCAGCGTCGCGACGTTTGTAATAATTTGACCTTCATACGTATGGATCGTGATTACGATCGATTCGAGATCATGTAACGCGATAAAGGGCCGAATATCCGGCAGCCGGATATCCGGCGCTCCGGCCTGATAGCTTGCCGAATATCCGGTATCCGGCCAAACCGCTATCCGTTTCATCTCTACTAATTATCATTTTACATTTTACAGCAGCGTCGATACGCTTGTTATAATTTTATAGTGGCGTCGCGACGCTAATTATCATTTTAAATTGTCGTCACGACGCTACGTATCATTTAATGGCAGCGTCGCGAAGCGCGTTATAATATTATAGTGGCGTCACGACTTTCATTAACATTTTATAATTAATTATTTGCGTCGCGAAACCACTTTAAAATTATAACGATGATGTCGCGACGCTCGTTATAATTTTATAGTGGCTTCGCGACTTTCGTTATAATTTAACAGTGTCATCACAACGCTAATCATCATTCTATAGTGGCGTTGCGACGCTACTATAAAATTATAACGAGCGTCCTGACGGTGCCTTAAAATAATACTTAGCGTCGTGACGCCCCTATAATATTATAACCAGCGTCGCGACGCTGCTATAAAATGGTACTTAGCGTCGTGACGCCACTATAAAAAGATAATTAGCGTTGCGACGGCACTTTTTAAGAATAACGAGGATCGCAAAAAACAACATTATGATTGTTACAGGCGTTGATGAAGGAGCTGTCCTCATCTCTTCGCATCGGCATCTCGCAGTACCTCATCGAACCCACGTGGAAGGCTCTCATGGATACGATGCAGGTTAAAAAATTGTGACCAAAAACAACGACTTAGCGTATTTTTAGTAGCGGGGTTTGATTTCCGTCTGCGGGAAATTTTGGAAATCGCCTTTTCGTTATCTGCTCTTTCCGTGTGTAACCGGGATCACCTGTAGTCCACTGTACCCATAGTACAAGCGTTGCTTAGTTTGGGATCATACAATGAGTATGTGGCGTGGGGCGACAGTTTTTTACATTGCATGTAACATTGGGAGTGGTGTATTACACAGACCTTGTTGAGACCAGAGAAAATTTCCGTGCGTTCAAACGGTTCTGCCATACCTATTACTGGAATCAAGTATAATGCAGCTCACATTGTTAGGTCCAACTAATGTCAAATAGCATCCGTGGTGCCTTCTTTATTTCTGTGGCAATTCAGCCAATACAGTTATTTTTTGTCTCCCGCTTTGCAATGGAGGGAAGTGGATACATTTTTCTTCCAACTCCTCCTACACCTTTTTCGATTAAATTCGTGCGGATTCCAAGACAATTTAGCTTTTCCCCGGGACTCGCCGAGGGTCAAACCTCGGTGTTTCCAATGGACACCGCTGTCGATCCTGGCTTACAGGAGTAACAGTGGTGGGAATGTGTGGCGGGCTTAGTCGCAAAAAAAAGTTTTTTTACATTATACTAGCTTCTACCCGAGACTTCGTTCACGCGGACTTTGATTTCAATGTGTTTTTCTGATTTATAAACAATAGTACTGTACAGTTTCATCAAAATCCGTTTAGTAGTTTTCGCGTGAAATAGTAAGAAACATACATCCATCCTCATAAACTTTCACAATTATGTTATTATTAGAGTTCCGTACCCAAAGGGTAAAACGTGAACCCTATTACTAAGACTTCGCTGTCCGTCCGTCCGTCCGTCCGTCTGTCACTAAGCTGTATCTCATGAACCGTGATAGCTAGAAAGTTGAAATTTTTAAAAGTTAGATATTTTATCTGATGCCGCTATAACAACAAACGTGATGTTTTTGCCATTTGTATAGATAATGGTACGGAACCCATCGTGTGCAAGTCCGACTCGCACTTGGCCGGTTTGTTTTTATAAGTCTGCCAACCTGCACTGGGCCAGCGTGGTGGACTATGGCCCGCATCCCCCTCGCATTGAGGGGAGGCCCGTTACTTTCTATAAAATTTGGGTATTTAATTTGATGATCGTTCTATTGATGGTTTGTACCCACCAGGTGGAGCTGAGCTGCTGCGGCGCGGACTCGCCGGGGGACTGGCACGAGGTACCCTGGATCAACATGGACTTCCTCAACGAGAAATCCGACATCGTCATGCAGTGAGTCCAAAATAGTTTAACTTTTGGGGTTTGTTACCCCGGTGGGTAATTAATAGTCTGGTTTCTTGTTGAGTCTGTAATTATGTATGGACGCAGCAGCAGGTGCAAAAGAAAGATTTTACTTAAAATAAAATTATAATATATTGAAATTAAATGGCTATAATAATGGCTAGCCTACGACCCGAAGTGAGGAACAAGAATGCCGTCAATCCGTGGGATTGCATTAACATCGCCGCGTCGTCGGTCACCCAAAGCGTGCAGCGTCAGCATTCGCGAAAGCACTCAATCCGTGGGAATTGCGTTATTGCCGCGTCGTCTTCCACCTAAAAGCGCGCTGCGTCAGCATTCGCGACCTGCGCTGTCATTAGGTATCATCCATATAGTCTGTATGGACGGCTGCGGCGTCCATATACCACGCTATCGTAACACTGTTTAATTACACCTTATAATACGCGTATTTTATTTATTTATTTTATATACATGGTATGGATATGCGTGAGTATCGGGTATACTTACAATTGATTGGCATTGGACACTTGCCGAATTTGCCCTGATCTGGATGTTCCCATAGTACAGTGTTTTTCCACCTTTTTCATGACACGGCCCCTTTAGTATAAAGAAATATTTCGCGACCCCACGACCCGTTGCTTTTTTTCATGTATTTTATGTATGAGCCTATGGCAATAGGCTCGCCCCCTATCACATTGGGACCAAAATACATAGGCGAAGTGTGGGCGCACTACAGTGCACCTCTGCCTACCCCTTCGGGGAATACAGGCGTGATGATGATGTATTATTATTTATTTTGAGACATTTGAGATTAGGGTTCGGATAAATACATCATTAAAGTAAAACGATGGGAGAAATTGGTTAATGAAAAACAAGCGCAACCTTCGCATTAAGAGTACTCATCAGATTGTCCTTTAGTTAAAATTTTTCTTAACTAACCTTTTAGACTTTATTGTTATTTTTTAAATTTCAAATAGCTTTCCCAACCTTTTGCAACTCCCCTATAGCCTCGCGACCCCCCTCAAGAGGCTTCGTGACCCCCCCCCCACCCCCCCACCCCCAGGGTGGCGACCCACACGTTGTAAAACACTGCCATAGTTCAAGCTTTGCTTAGTTTGGGATCACACGATGAGTATGTGTTGGCTTGCGATATTTATTTATTTATGACGTAGGTTAGCAGGCGCGGATGGCAAGGTGCTGCCTCCTGTGTCTCCGTACTCCTGCTGCACGCCCAGGGTGCTGGCGCCTTGCTACCACGACCCACTGCAGCAGGTAAGACTAGAACTTCGCATGGTTAAGTAACTATGCTCCTAGATATGATATCTAGATGCACATACTACCCAGATAATTTTCGCTCAGGCCATCTTGAAACAAAACTTTGTCTTGTAGGTACAATGTATTACATTAGATAATGTAACTGAGATGTGAATTAATTATTTTCATTCAATTTTGAATTTTACGTCAGAATCGTTTTTATGCTCCTTTCTAAAGTGTGACCGACGATGTTAAGGTACTTAGATCGTTGACTCAGTATTTGTGGGGTCTACCTAAAATTTCACACGACCTCACTCACTGAAGGTGTGATTCTTAGCATAACTTGGCTGATTCAGTCGGGAGCTTACATAGGCATAGGTCGTTCTGTTACAAGCTTCTGCTATCATCGTTCTTGCTAATGGAGGAGAAAGCGATTCAAATAGGTTTGCCACAAAATTATGCTATAGGCAAATAGAGTTCTCTTTAGATGTGCGGGTATAGAAGAAGACGTTAAAATCAAATAAATAGGCAACTACTACTACAGCCCTTTTAACGTCCCACTGCTGGGCACGGACCTTCCCTTAATGCGAGGGGGATTCAGGCTATAGGCCACCACGCTGGCCCGCTGCGGGTTGGCGGACTTCATACATCAATCGAGAACTAGTCAAGTTCCCTCAGTCGTGCAGGTTTCCTCACGATGTTTTTCCTTCACCGTTTCATAGCAAGTGATACTCTCAGATGAAAATTAGATTCGCACATAAATCCCAGAGTAGCGAGCCGGGGTTTGAAACTGCACACTTTGATTGCAAGGCGTGCGTTCGACCACTCGGCTACCACTACTACGACAAAGGCAAGACCTATGTCCCTCTGAGTCTCTCACTATCATAGTCCATAGGAGAGAGATAAAATTGAAATGTCTCGCACTGATGTGTCAGGTGTTGCGTCTCCGTGGCTTTTCAACCTTTATATGGACAACTGTTAGACAAATTTGAAAGGGTTCATCCATTTGGGCTAATAATGAATGAGTTGCATGTCAAGTGTCTTCTGTACGCCGACGATCAAGTTCTACTTGCGTCGTCGGAAACGGAGTTACAGGACATGTTAAACGTGGTAAATGACGCGTTTAAGGCGAAAGGAATGAAAGTGAATGTTAGTGAGACGAAAGTAATGGTTATAGAAAGAGAGCAGGATGTTACAGACTGTAACATAGTTTTAGATGGTGTGAAAGTGGAACAATTGCAAGAGTTTGTATATTTGGGAAGCATGATTACATGGGATGGTAAATGTGATAGTGGTATTGAGAGGAGAGTAACTGCTGGGAATATAATAAATGCTGCTTTTAATGCCATTGTGAGTAGCCAGGCTGTCTTAAAAAAGGCTCGTCTGGCGATTCACAATGGTGTTTTGGTACCTACTCTTATGTATGGCAGTGAATGTTGGGTATGGCAAAAGAGGCATGAGAGTAGGGTGAATGCGGTGGAAATGCGTTCCTTACGTAGTATGTGTGGTGTCACCATTGCTGACCGGTTGAGGAATAACAAGATACGAGAAGAATGTAAGCTGAGGGATGGTGTGGTGACTAAGATTGAGAAAAGTATGTTGAGGTGGTTTGGCCATGTACAGAGGATGAATGAAAGTAGACTGACGAAAGAAATATACCAGGCAAACGTGAGTGGAAATGTCGGAAGAGGGCGCCCGAGGAGGACCTTTCACGACCAGATTAACGGTCTCTTCCAGAAAGGTCAAGTCCGTAGCACCCTCAACCGACGGAAGTGCATGAAAAGATGTATGACTGTGGATGAAGCGAAAGAGGTATGTTAGGATCGTAGCATATGGCAAACGGTAGTCTCTGCCTACCCCCATGGAATACAGGCGTAAGTATATGTATGTATGTATGGTGTGTCAGTCGGAGTGGCGCTCAGCGTGGGCGGGTCGCGGCGGGCTGGCGGCGGCGTCGCTGCACGCGCGCGCCTGCGTGGAGGCCGTGCGCGCCCCGCTCGCGCGCGCGCTGCTCGCGCTGCAGTGCTTCAACATGCTCGTGCTGCTGCTGCAGGTATGCCACCTTCTTTACCACCACTCTACTATATTAGAGGTAGGTACCACAAGGCTTCTGGCGCTCGTGCCGTAACTATCTGTATCTATTATACAAATAATTTTAAAAAATTGAGGTTACTATGGTCTGTTAAAATAACAGTTTTTCACTAAATGAATATTGAGAGGTGAAAGGCTATTTGACAGAAGCGATTTTTTTTTAAATCTTACAGAAGAACATATTCATTCGACGCAGAAAAATTTGCTGATTCCAAACATGTATATAAGTCAATATCGACCAAAAATGTCGCTTAAGTCATCTAGCCTTTCACCCCTATCTGTGAATACCTATACCTATAATGTAATTACAACATAAATACAATTTTAACATTTATGTGTGTCTGTCTGTTTGTTCCGGCTAATCTCCAATACGGCTGCACCGATTTTGACGGAGCTTTCTCTGGCAGATAGTCGATGTTATAAGCAGTAACTCATACGTACGCTCAATTTATCATATTTAAAAAAAATATTATAAAGTTTCTAGATTTTATCCTAAAAATGAATGGCCAGGGTAGAATTCGCACCCGGAACCTTTCGGTCGCCAAGCGGCGTTTCTATCCACTGGGGCATTGTCGTTTAATCAGCAAGTTGTCTCCCGCAGGTGTTAATAGTGATTCTGACGCAACTGTTGCGCACGAGCGCGCGCGCCGCCGTGCTGAGCGGCGACAGCGACGGCCCCGGCAAGGCTGTGCTTATTGGCACACTCATCCTTGGAGATGCTCGACAGGTAACTTACAGATTAATAAGGAAATTAAGTTATATCTCAATAGCACAAGGTGTATTTCACAATGCACGCAACAAACGTCAGCTGTCATTCAGAAATAATTTTATACCTATTGCGATAAAGTTTAATTTTCTTAGTTAATCTGATCATTTAGTACAATGTGCTCTTTCTATATTTCTGATGCTGACTGTACCAGTAAATAAATGACGTCACAAATTACGCACTTTCCAAATGTTGTTATACAGATGGTTCTTTAATTTGTGACTATTGTTTGTTATTTAATACAATAAAAGAATGTGTCCTTGTGCGAAGGTCAGGTTTATGTCAAATGCTAAATGAATTAAATTGCTTACAATAAAATTAACAGTTAACTTTCCGTTTAACTACCAGCTACCTGCATGTCTTGTAGCCGTGCTGAGGTAGGCTCCAGCACGGCAAGCATGGGCGCCAAGACTCTACACGAATCACGGAATATGTCGATTCTCTTCCACTCCTATATAAGGCAGACATAAATAAGACTGGGTGAACGAGTGAAAAAAAAAATTCGCTATAAAGATTTTAAACCTTCAAATGTTTCCACTCGTGGGCTGTCGCCACCGCCTGACTTCTCCACATACCTCGTTCCTGGGCAATACTTCTTGCCACGATATCCCCGCAAAGTTAATTATATTATGAAACTAAATTTCAATTCAATTTCAATTGCAGTGGTAGCCTCGCGGGCAAAACGCCCGCATTGAACGTAAGGGGTGCAAGTTCAAATCCCAGGCCCGCACGCACCTCTGAGATAATTTTCATGTGCGAATGTCATTTTCAACAATGATTACCACTTGCTGAACGGTGAAGGAAAACATCGTGAGGAAACCTGCACGTCTATAGAACGGCGTGTGAAGTTACCAAACAGCACTGGGCCAGCGTGGTGGACTATGGCCCAAATCTCCCTCGTATTGAGCGGAATGTGCCCGGTATAATGGCAATAGGCTCGCCCCCTATTACATTGGGACCAAAATACATCGGCGAAGTGTGGGCGCACTACAGTGCACCTCTGCCTACCCGTTCGGGGAATACAGGCGTGATGATGTATTGATGTATTTCAGTTTCATTACTATACGTTGGTTTACGTCTGGGTTTAACATAATATTGAATTATTTGCAGCGGCCCAGTTCGAGCGGCGCGGAGGCTGGGGGTAGCAGTGTCGCGGGGGGAGCGGGGGGAGCGGGTGGAGCGGGGGGAGCGGGTGGAGCGGGGGGAGCGGGTGGAGCGCGGGGCGCGTGCGTGTGCATGTGGACGCAGCGCCGCGCGCGCCGGCGGCGAGCCCGCACCTGCCCCTACCTATCTTGACAGTGAGTGACCTTATGTTCCTTTTATTGGCATCCAGAAGTGCACCATACATTGTTATGGCCACGTTCACACTGTACTGTACTATATGTTATTGGCTTTGTATGGTGCGCGATATTGTTGTGCTATATATTATAGCGTAGTCTGAAAGCCGCTTTAGGGTATGAATAAAAAGTATCCTCCGTTTTTGATAAATTATGACTTTCATAGGATAGGTTTGTCAAAGCATAGATTATAAGATAGAGTTAGGTTATAAGATAGGTTGAAAGGTTTGTTGAAAGCGGTCAATGGGGTCGATGGGGTTACTTAGTTATTACATTTTACTAGTAATTTAATGAATTGTAGGCGTTGTTAATACCTAATAATCTGCCCAGTACAGGGGTCGGCAACCTGCGGCTCGCGAGCCACATGCGGCTCTCGGATGTGAAGCTGCGGCTCTTTAGTTCAGTACGCAGATATTATTATTTATTTCAAAAAAAATATTTAAAAATAGTTCTGAATCTATTAATGAGGATTAGGCACCATTTCTATTTTGTTATATTTTATCTAAAAACTTTATTTATGCAAGTACAGGATCTACTATTTATTGTTGGCAAGAAATAAATTATGGCTATATAAAAACTTTGAAATTTTGTAAATTGTTATTTTTAACTCTTTCGATTCAAAAGGTTGCCGACCCCTGGCCTAGTACATAATTTAGCCATATTAGAATATATGGGTGTAGACTTTCGTAACCAATTTGTAATTTAGGTATGATAATTGCAGGTAACACTTATCGAATGTTCAAGTGTGTGTTACAGAACTCTCTCACATACATATCGTATAAATATAATAGTTATATTTAATTAGGATGTAATTAAAACAACTCGAATGAATCAATGCAAAGGCTTTATTTTTATTTTTCCACTTTTTATAAACGGTCCTTACATTCTATAAATAATTAAGTAACAATGCGTATGGGATGCGTTTCGTTAAGCCGTCTCGTCGCGGCGTCGCGCCGTCGTCTTCTTCTTCGTTACATGAGTATGGGAATAAATAAAGTCGCGAAGTTACTTCGCAAGTCGCCCGGCGTGGCGCTCGCTCGCCAGTAACAAATATACAAAAATGCTCGTCGTATATACAAGCGGTGCGAGCGAGCGGAGCGGGCGGGGCCGAGATTAGGGAGGTCGCGGATAGAGAGGGGTCAAGGATGGAAGGGGGGCGTTAAAGGGGTGGCGGGCCGTCGGGGTAGCGCAGCACGGGGTCGAGCGCGAGGCCGGGCGGCGCGCGGCAGTCGGGGCTGGCGTGCGGCGCGAGCGCGGCGGCGCCGAGCAGCAGCAGCAGCAGCGCTTGGAAGGGGAGCGAGGCGCGCGCCACGCGGCACACGAAGCGCAGTCCGCGCTGCACGTGCCCGAGCCGTTGCCGCTCAGCCTCCGAACTCGCCGCCATCCTGTCGGGAACGTACCAACCGTCACTACACGCGGAATACCTTCACATATACTTCGACGACCTTCGTGAACTTGGCGGTAAGCGTCAATACACTTTGGCAACCCTAAAGAGTCTCCTGTGTATCTCTGGCAGGGGTCGAAACTGGTCAGTAAAGTAATTCATTTTTAAGGTTCCGTACCTCAAAAGGAAAATAGAAACCGTCACGTTGTCCGTCTATCTGTTTGTCAAGCGACGCTTATTATACGGCGTCGCGCTTATTATACGGCGTCGCGACGCTTATTATACGGCGTCGCGCTTATTATACGGCGTCGCGCTTATTATACGGCGTCGCGACGCTCACTATAAGCCATCGCGGCGCCCACGACAACGCGACGCTCAATAAACGGCGTCGCGACGCTCAATACAGTGAGCGTCGCGACGCCTTATAGTGAGCGTCGCGAAAACTTATGGTGAGCGTTGCAACGCCATATAGTGAGCGTCGCGACACCTTATGGTGAGCGTTGCAACGCCATATAGTGAGCGTCGCGACACCTTATGGTGAGCGTTGCAACGCCATATAGTGATCATCGCGACACCTTATGGTGAGCGTTGCAACGCCATATGGTGAGCGTCGCGACACCTTATGGTGAGCGTTGCAACGCCATATAGTGAGCGTCGCGACACCTTATGGTGAGCGTTGCAACGCCATATAGTGATCATCGCGACACCTTATGGTTAGCGTTGCAAAGCCATATAGTGAGCATCGCGACACCTTATGGTGAGCATCGCGACACCTTATGGTGAGCGTTGCAACGCCATATAGTGAGCGTCGCAACACCTTATGGTGAGCGGTGCACGCCATATAGTGTGCGTCGCGACACCTTATGGTGAGCGTTGCAACGCCATATAGTGAGCGTCGCGACACCTTATGGTGAGCGTTGCAACGCCATATAGTGAGCGTCGCGACACCTTATGGTGAGCGTTGCAACGCCATATAGTGAGCGTTGCAACGCCATATAGTGAGCGTCGCGACACCCTATGGTGAGCGTCGGCAACGACGTATACCGAGCGTGATGAGCGATGCTCATTATACGGCGTCCCGACAATCGCTACACGGCATCGCGTTGCCCACGTTAAGGCCTCGTGATGCTCATTATAAGGCGTCGCGATGCCGTATAGTGAGCGTCGCGACGCCTTATAATGAGCACCACGATGCCTAACGTGGGCAACGCGATGCCGTGTAGCGATTGTCGCCACGCCGTATAGTGAGCGTCGCGACGCCTTATCTGTTAGAGATTTGGATATGGATTAAAAGTTCTGTAAATTTTGGGGAATCTGTTTCGACTCCTGCTATGGTTATGATTGAAATCGACCGTAACGTGTCATTAAAATAAAACGAGTGGTTAGCTTTTGAAGAAAAGGTACACAATTGAATAAAACCGTGACGTTTTGCAAAGAAATAGTGTTATTAAATATTCACAGTCAGGGGTAACACTCACATAAACGTCAAACACATTCATGAAGAGTATTGTAGGACTGTACAAATTGTGTTGCTCTAATATTGAATTATCATAGACAAATGGGAAATATGCACCAAGAAATATAGAAAAAGTAGGTACCTATAAATC
Source organism: Ptilodon capucinus (assembly GCA_914767695.1). Classification (NCBI taxonomy): domain Eukaryota; kingdom Metazoa; phylum Arthropoda; class Insecta; order Lepidoptera; family Notodontidae; genus Ptilodon; species Ptilodon capucinus. Next base: position 12,109,461 of record OU611814.1, on the reverse strand, counting down.
TTGTAGGGAGGATGGGTATGATAATGTTTTTAAAGTAGGTACATAATTGATAATAATCTAAGCTACAATTGAAAAATTACGCAAATATAGACGTGTTAGGCGTTCAAACTACATCAAAAAATATAATAGGTATACTGTTACCACCATATACTTGGGTACCTACGTAATTATTGATGCTCAAACAAGCTAGGGCGAAAGAAATCACTTGTCTTTGAAAATGGACTTTGTGCTAATATACAGGGTGTATCAGAAGTCCGAAATAATACTTGGACGCTAGCATCAGTATCGTGGATACAACTGAATGATATAAAAATTTGATTGAAATTCGACCATGTTTTTCCAACTTTTTTTCGTCGTCAATTTCTATAACTCTTAATATCTCGAGTCCTATGTAAAATTTGCATGTTCCGTTTTGTGAATATTGGTAGCCGCCTCTCATAAGTGTAGTTTACACTGCTGAATAGGGTTATGGATGTACCCAAAGGCCAGAACACGATACCTGTGACAAATGTTCAAAGGTATGTAACTCGGAAACTATGATAGTTAGGTATAAATTGTCTTCACTAAGCATCCACATATGAGCTGCCGTATATGTACCCAAAGTATTATTTAGGACTTCTGAAACACCCTGTATACGTAAAGATAAAATTTGAGATAAATCATAATTTAAGGAAAAAAATTGACGGCAGTGGATAAGAAATCAATGTAGGAAAGCAGATGGTGGCAGAGTATTGTAACTTTAATATTAGAATAAACAAGAAGTAGACGCGACACTTGTGAAAAGATTGCAAAGCGTTTTAAACGGTCTTACAAGTCAAAGTCAAATCATTTATTATGTCTATGGGTGCACTTACAAAATGACAAGTTAACATTTTGTTCTTATATACTACCACCGGATCAAAACGCGACCTCAACTGAGAAGATCCGGCAAGAAACTCAGTGGGCTGATATTTTTTTTTTAAATCGCCAAAACTTATTTCAGATACACGGGTAGATATAGCTCCTTCTGACAATGTAACCTCATATAATGCTCGATTGTATAACGAAGGAACCGGACCCGTCATAAATATTTTATTTAGGACAGATTATATAATCGCCAGACGAATCTACTTAACTGTCAGTTTCGCAGTATGTCGATGGATCGGTTTAGTGGTCGAACAGGTTATTGCATCGAGTGGTTGGGGGTTCGCGGCAATTTTAGGGATTTTTCTTAGCGTGGGTTTAATTGGGATCGCCCCCAGTCCATTGTATGGTACCTACCCATTAGTACAAGCGTTGCTCGGTTTGGGATTATGAAGTATATGTCGTCCGGCCGTCAGTGTCACCTCTACTCTGTGTTTACTCTATGGCTCTACAAATAGTGTTGTACTTACTCGTCCTCGTCGAGCGGTGGCAATCGCATGCCCGACATATTCTGTTCGCTGTCGTCGTCCACAAGCTATGGAGGATAGAGATACATACGTCAACATACTGTGCGAAGCCTCTACGATTGTGATATTGTCGGGGAAAACGGTATTACTATTGCAAACACTCTACATTAAACTTAAAAGTTGTTTGTAACTGGATAATTACAAAAATAGCGTAACTACGAAGATTTTTCTCATTATTTCCTTTATAAAATATTTTTTTATTGATTGCTAGAGTCACTTTTTGGTACATTTTTAATAACCCATAAGTACTGGGCGTATATATATATATATATATTTAGAAAATAGTAACTATGAAGTTTCTGGACAAAATTTTGCTTTATACAATACTTTGTGATGTCATTTTATTGGAAGTTTTTAACTATGGAGGTTCTGTACGATAGGTACTTCATTATAGAAAATGCATTTTGATGGGATGTTATAGTCATTTTTGTTATATTTTTGGCGACTCTTAAGCATCATTCTCATTTACTAATTCTCATTCTCATTTACTAAATGAGAATTATTCTGATTCCAAATCGTATCATAGAAAATAATGATTCCATGATTTATTTAGATATCTAAATATTTTTAGATCAATAAACTGTTTGCAATTTTAATACATACTGGGGATTCAACACTAATAGATGCACTGATTCTATTGGCACCGTACTAAATAAACTAAATTCCGCCCTTCTCATAACCATATTATATGAGCAAGATAGCAATATTTTTAGTAATGACAACTTTAATATAACTGCCTAAACCATATATTTAACAAGTGGATTGTAAGCTGTACCAGTAGTATAAGTTAGAAGTTTTTATCGATTACCAAAATGTCAAAAATAAGATAAACTCACGGAAATTTGGATGCAAACATAGAGAAGATAGGCAATTTTATCTTTAGTAAGGCAAATCGACGGAGTAGATAGAATCTAGGTTTCCAATAGAATCAGTAGCATGGTCAACACTCTCTCTAATCTATCTTATTATGTTTGTTATGTCTAAATATACATGATGTCGGTATGTTTGGTATAATACTGCTATATAATACTATGCTTGCTCGTGTTTCTGTTACGATAATTGTGCTCTGTGGTCGGGGAAGCGGTGGGTTCACAAGGCGACTATAAAATACACGAATTGTTTCACGGGTTTTGATTTCAACAAGTGTACCTACTACTTAGATGTATTAGTATAATAAATAAAAGTGTGTCGCTACAGGTAACAATTATCACTTATTTGTTATATAATTATCTAAATTAAGTATCAATTTTGAAACAACTTCGCGGGGCTATTTATTATTGGAGTGAATTTTCTGTAAAATCATTATTAATTAATTAACAAGTATCTGGAGCTTAAATTTAAATTTCAACGTGACAATATAATAAAATTAGAACACAGAGGAGCCTGGAGCTATAACTTTATAATATAAACAACCGAACGGAAGAAATTACTACAAGTATGTATTTTTTTTATAATGGAGGTATGCTAGCTGTGTGTTTTGTGATGTGTCAGTGTATACACGTCTGTGTGTGTGTGTGTGTGAGCTCACCTGCGCGGGCGCAGCGGCGGCGGCGGCGGCGGCGGCCAGCACGGCGGAGGCGAGCGGCGCCGGCTGGCGGGCCAGCGCCGCGCCCAGCTTCAGCGCGTACACACCTGACAGCTTGCGCAGTGACTGCAGCCGCAAGCGCAGCTCGCCCAGTCTGCACGGACCAAAGGAACCGGTTAGCGTTTGATCACGCCATTTACAACACTAAAGGGTCTTAAAATGCTATTATAAGTTGTTGAAATATAATCAATTTTGGGATCTAGTTTTGGATCCAAGTACCTCTCGAATTGATTTAGTCTGGCCTAGCAAAAATATTCTATTTCGGATATTTTTGTGACTTCTGTCAGCCTCTTCTTTTGAGAATGCGTAGGTAAATAAATTTTGTGGATATTTACCATACAAAAACAAACTATTGACTCGTAGAAAAAGTTTATTCTTCAACTAACTGACACTGACAGCGCGAGACAGACACGTCGTCGGGGCGTTGCTTTTACCATAGAAATTTAATCTTTGTGCGTATTGAGATAGAGTTCGTTGTCGTTTATTGAAGAAACCTTAACGACTCACGGTTAGCATGATACTTGGTTTGATTGATTTATTTATTTATCAATTAGAACGGAAATACAATTGCCACTTACACTAATGACACAGTAATACAATAGGTAAGACAGATATACCTTTCACTCTTTCATCTCACACATCTTCATATTTTCTGACACTATCACCTTCCATTCATCAGCAAATAAGTCCAGCTTAGGATTTTGGCACACAAGGGCGTTGAGCGCAGTCAGCATGCGCGGTATGGGAGACATCGCGCGAGCGTATTGACGGTAGTTTTATTGGGGGTATGATGTGTACCTTCTACAAATATCGTCGGCGTTGTGCGGCGCGTCCCCGGTGCGCAAGAGTTGCGCGGCGTCGTGCAGCGCGAGCACGCGCGGCTCGTTGCGCTGCAGCTCGTCGCGCAGCTCCGAGTAGAGCCGGAAGTCGTGCTGCAGCTCGCTCGCCGCGCGCGACAGCCGCAGCGGCTCGCGCGCGCGCACCGTGCGCTCCGCCGCCGCCAGCTGGTTCACTAGCTCCACGACTGAACACCAAAAGATAACAGTTAGGTATAGATGGACCATTGTGGAACACTCTTATTAAAATACAGTTTTTTAGAAAATGTATTGTATTACAGAGTAGTATCAACTTAATAATGGATCGTTGAAGTTACTATACAGTATCACAACGCGTGTGAACAATCGAAAATTTTTTTTGACTTTGTCAAATACATCATCACGCCTGTATTCCCCGAAGGGGTAGGCAGAGGTGCACTGCAGTGCGCCCACACTACGCCGATGTATTTTGGTCCCAATGTAATAGGGGGCGAGCCTATTGCCATTATACCGGGCACACAGGTTTCCTCTCGATGTTTTCCGTCACCGTTTCTTAGCAAGTGATAATCTCAGATGAAAATGAGATTCGCACATGGAACCCAGAGGTGCGAGCCGGGGATAGAACCTGCGCACTTTGATTGCAAAGCGTGCGTTCGACCACTCGGCTACCACCGTGCGTTCGACCACTCGGCTACCACTTCGACCACTCCGCTACTTTGACTGGAACTTTGACTTTGTCAAAGTTCCAGTAAAATCATTTGTAGTATAAATCAATTGCTATTTATGTTCCCTTAAATAAGTGTTAGGTAAGTACCCATTGCACTGACGACTATGAATATCATAATAGTACGAACTGTACGAAGCATAGTCTGCAGTCCGCCAACCAATTAAGAAAAGTTCAAAAACAACATTATTCCTGACATCCAAAAAAAAACCTTTAATCTTTTTACCTAGCTATTCCTTGTGTACTTATGTAAATGATAAATGTAGTAATAAAGGATAGATACCGTTGTCGTGGAACTCCTGGTTGTGCACGAGCGCGTGCTGCAGACGGGCCTGCCAGGCGGCGGCGCGCGCGCAGGCGGTGTTCCAGCGCGCGTTGGCGGCCGCGAGCCGCGCGCGCACGCGCTCGCCCGCCGCCGCCGACGCCGCGTGCTGCGCCACGTGCGCGCCCACCACGTTCAGCGACACCACGATCGACTTGTGCGAGTCCAGGTCCAACAGGAACTCCCGGTGGTCCTGACGAACACGGAAACCCTTATCACAATCCACACTCCTCTACGAGACACGACATCTCGAACAGTGTATGGATTGTTTAACCGAACTCATAAATTCCCTTCCATAATTTGCTAATCAAATTGACCATCTTACTAAAGTTACCAAATAGAATTTAAAATTAACCCCTAAATTTATGAAGAAAGTCATCGTGAGGAAACCTGTCTATAGAAAGGTGTGTGAAGTTCACCAACTCACGTGGTGGACTATGGCCTAAATGTCCCTCATATTGAGGGGGAATGTGTCCCATATTAAAACAATAGGTTCGCCCTCAATTACATTGGAACCAAAATACATTGGTGCAGTGATTACACTGATGATGCATGATGATGTATTTGTGGATATTTATTTATTATTTATGGAAATATTGATAGCGATAAATAAACATTATTTTGTGGAAAACAGAGTTTTTTTTTTCAATTAAAACTAGTATAGAGTTGACAATCCCTTAAGAGTTCTATTAACTCGCCATACCTGTATAGCGTCTTCTAACAGGTCGTATTGTTCGGGCGGGTCGGTCCTGGCGTCCTCGGTAGCCTCCGCGAACTGCAGCCACTGCTCCAGCCGCCACAGGTCGTTATCCAGCTGCTTCCAGTTGCGCTCGGAACACAGCGGACACGTCAGCCGGCCTGTCTCACTGCGATCACCCAATCAACGGCTCAATAATGGCACAAGCTGATATTAACTTCAGTTAGGCACGCAAGAACAACAATTAACTTGAAATTTACATTGAATAAGGGTAGGAAGGTATTCTCACTTGTTACTACAGAAACTGTCAGAAATGATACTAAAATAATGCTAAGATGTTATAAATTATAATATCGGTCACGCGTGCCCAGCCTCAGTTAAATAGTTCCATGATGGAATGGATAGCGAAAAACTAAGTATTGAATTTACTAATAAATTGTATTTTTTTTATAATGTTCGTTGGAATGAAGCTATATTCAATCAATTAGTTTAACATTTATTAAGAATCCAACCGATCTTTATGTTCTCACGCTTCGTATCAACGCTCAAGAATGTTTAACTACAGATAAGTAGTATGTTATACTTTAATATTAACACAACAAATATGAAATCTAACGAACACAGACAAACATTACGTATTATAATAATCACCCAAATATATAAAGCAACTTAAACAAATTTAAAGTGTAAAACAAGTGCTGTGTAAATAATAGAATAGAGTGGTTTTACAACAAAAAATAAATGCACTAACTACCGTATAAATAAATACTATGGTGTGACATGCATAATCACTTGTTTTTCTGCTACACATAAACAATATTGTTATTAATAATAATATAAATATATACGTAAATAAAATTTCAATAATAAAATGAGTTAAAACCAGTTATCAATCGTGTTAAATCTAAGCAATTCAAAACTACCAATTAAATAAATCGTCTAGGTAGGTGATGCCAAATTAATCATTAACAATAACAGCTCAGATTTAAGTATATACGATGCTAATACAAGATACAAGAATACAATGTAACAATACAATACATTTCTATGTAGCAGAAATCAAACGAGTAGAAATACAAAATATTAGGTAAGCGGTACTCACTGTTCGCACGTGAGCGCGTATGACGCAGAGTGGGGCAACCTAGGGGACCAGAAAACGCATGTGTTTAGAGCATGCCGGGTTAGGAAGCTGTTACACACTCCGAGAGACAAATAATAACGTCCAAATACGCCATCGAGAAGGAAAGTTCGAAATAAAATGTGTACTGCAGTGATTTGTGCACTGTGAGGTAAAATAATTTCCAAATCTTGAATTTACAAGAAGTTTAATTCATCCACGCGTATTCTTTATTACTGGGGTCTTACCGCCACCTCTTTAAGTATCGTTATATGAATAGTAACTGTAATAGATTTTGCACTGAGTAAACTGTCGAAAACTGACAGTAATATCAAAACATGGAGATATTTTAACGAAGATGGCATTTCGAGCCCGCGCTGCGGTATTTATTTCTGGTTTACCGACTCCGCCATTGTTGTTTTCCCATATAGTTGCCGTATACTACAGGTACATGAGATAACAACAATGGCGGAAAAAATTGCCGCAGTGCCATACGAAGAGTGGAGCCGTTATGGGTGTATCAAAAACATTGCTGCAAGAGAGATTGTGGTAAGACGCTGTGACAAGATCTTCCCCAAAAATCAATTCTTTCAAATTTGGAAATTACGAACTTAACATTAATTAGTATGGCGTATCTACATTTTATTATTTTGCCTTCGCTCACAAGTCCTTTGTATCTTTGGCAACATCAAAAATTTCATTTAAATATTTACAAAATTCTAAAAGATCTCAGGAACTTCCTGGTCGAAAATAAGACATTTTCAAATGTGTTTTATTGTATGGTCATTACAATATCTTATAAAGGGGAACCAACTGTTTAGAGCCAAGATTGTTGGTTCAGCTATTGATATAACATTGAAGCCCCGTCACCGTATGCCAATCAGTGCTATATGTGCTACCATAAAAACAATAAAGTAAACATCAAAAACATTTAAAATTATAAACAGTGACAAATCATGTAATGACGAAATTCAAGAATAGGAAAATTATATACTGTGAAAACGACTACAGAAAGGTATGTAGGAGCAACAGAAACAAGTAGTAAATTGATATTGTTTAAGACTTATTTTCAAAATAATCATTTACATGAAGTGTCCAGAAGAAAGGAATTCGTTAGCTCCAACTATACGAATATTCAAAATTACACCATAAATAAATTCAAAATCGCACACCATCATAGACCTTACTGCGCGTTGCACAAAGTCTATATCCCATGTGCATTTGCTGACTCACCTCAGATTGTTGATTTGTAGCTCGCGTTTCTTCGCTTGCGTCAACAGGTCTTCGTATCTTAGTGACAGAGATTCTACTTCCTTCAGCATGGCCTCGTGTTCTGTCGCGTCGCATTCGGTCAAGAGGAGTTCAGATAAGTGTTTGGCCAGTTCTAGGGTTTGTGCGGGCTTGGCACCGGCTTTGGCGATTTCCTTAGCCGCCGTGGCAAGGTCTTCACTACCGGCGTCGTCCTGCGGTTGCCTTATTAGAGCAGTTCTCAGTGCTTCCAGAGCATCGGATGTTTCTCTGACTGCGATTGTCAGTTCCGCTCTGTATGTCTCTTTAGACGTTAACGTGTCTACTTGGAGTGAAACGTCTGTCTCCCATGTTAGTGTGTCCACCTAAAGGGACATAATTATTAGTAGTACATACATTTTAATTTATTTATTTGTGAACTGGATCATTATCACTGTCTATAGAGTTACTATCACTATCTATGACTTATCAGATCCTTACCTGCACAGCAGAGTCGACATCGCCTACGACCTCGGCCCGTGCCAGGTCTAGCCTCGTCCTGACGTCTGCGAACAGGGCTCTATATTCGGCCACCATGTCGGAAACTCCGGTCGCGGTAGCCACAGCCGCCGCCAGCCGGTCGGCGTCCTCCACCAGGGACTGGCAGTCTTGCAACTCGCACTCCACACCCTGGATCATATGAAGGGTTAACATATGAAGGGTTAACATTATAAGAGGTAATGTTTGAGATAGTGGATTAACGTCATGTGTTTAGTACACAATCATTTTAAAGTCCCTCCACAATAATACCTTCTGACACGATTTTGGAATAGAGGAAATAGTAATTTGTCAAAAGACACTCACCTCGAGTTCCCTCAGAGTGGCGACCTTGTCCATCGGCGCAGGTGCTAGGTGGAGTGCCCGCGTGAGCCTAACGTCCGCCTCGGCGAGCGCGACCACGGTTTTCCCGTGCGCGGCCACGAACTGCCTGTGGGCGTCCGCGCCAGCAGCGTCCACGCGCCCGCGCAGCTGCTGCCAGCGCCGCACGCTCGCGCGCAGCCGAGCCGCGCTGTCGGCGCCTGCGCCGCGGAGCTCGACACCCCGCGCTGACGCTATCCGACTGTATGCGTCTTCCAACTTTTTAATATCGGCCTGAAGTCCATCGAGGTCTTTGATTACGGTCCTGGATACGCCCTCGTCCTCAGGCTCGCCGCGCTGTTTTCTCGTCTCGATCTTCTCCACTCTCCTCTCGATGGAGTCGAGTTTCTTTTCAATCTTAGGCAGCAGGGAGTTCGTCAATTCGGCCGATTTGCGGATCTCTTTCAGAGCGTTCTTGCGCTGCTCGGACATGTCGCAGATGTTCTTCCATTTCTTCTCGACGATGTCAACCCCGGTGCGGAGGTTGCGGAGGTCGAAGTTGCCCTTGGAGGTGTCGGGGTCGTTGAACACCAGCTCGCAGAGGTTGAGGGTCTCGCCCACTACACCGCTCTCGCCCTCAATTCTCTTGTGGATTTCGTCACGGTCACTGAACTTTTCATCGACGGCTTTGGCCGTTAGGTGTTCTAATACTACTGGAGCTGACAAGTCCGATTCTATCGAGTGTAGCTTCAACCTAATTTCAGTCAATCGTTGTTCCAGTTGAGATATCGTCTCCAATAGTTCGTTGATCTTAGCTATTCTCGACCTTCCGGTTTCTTGCAGCTTCTCCCAACGCTCTTGCACATCTTTCAAGTGTTTAGTTGTATTCTTGCTGTAAGATTTTTCATCTTTCTTCGCCAGTTCAACTAGAGTCGTGCCCGTTTCTGTGATCCATTCAAACTCGCGTTCTTTCATCGCGGTTTCGGCTTGAACTTCAGAATTTATTCTTCTGATCAAGTCTTGAGGATCAATAGCACCGATTTCACTGCTTTGGTTTGAGGTTTCGAGACGTGATTCTAGAGTGCTTATCCATTGAATAAATCGAGTTAAACGCGATTCGAAAATCGTGTAGACTTCGAGCCTTTCCTGCAGCCGATGGATGATGATGGTCAGTTGGTGCTCCAAGTCAGCTCGCTGCTGTCTCAGTTGCCACACCCTCTGGTTGACTATTCTTATATCCTGAGGACTGAGGCATTCTTTCAGCTGCTCTTGTATCACGCTTAGGGCTTCAATTTGAAGTTCAGTCTTTTCAATCTTGGTCCTCAAGTCTGTGTACCTGTCGATAATCTTTTTCAACTGTGGCCTTGATAGTCTGTCTTCTTCGGAATACGATACGATATCGTCTTGAGTCTTAGAGTACAGCTTGTGGAGGTCATTTGAGAGTTTTTCGTATTCACCGATCAAGCCTAATATCCTCGTAAGGAAGTCTCGCCAAGTGTCAAGGCTAGCTTGTAAGTTTTCCACCCTCTTCACAATACCCGCGTACTCCATACGAACGGACGCCCCATACGCCTCTTCAGTGAATTCCAACACCTTCTTCAGGTCGCCTAGAAGTTTGTCAGCTTGCCGCCTACCTTCTGGCACTTTATCGGAGAGATTCTGTATTTTAGACAATATTTTGTTAACCCTCTTCATGTGTACGTATCGGAGTTGTAGTTTCTCTTTCTCGCGTTCCATATCCTTGAGCCACCTCAGCAGCTCCGTGTAGACTTCTCTATAGTCGTCCCACGCTGATATCCTAGTACACACTTCGTCGTGTCTCTCAACGATCCGCGCCAGCGTCTCGTTGTGTAGGTTCGTCATAGTATCGAACTTGTCCGCCAAATCTCTGTTCTTGGTCTCCCTGTTCTCGTTCATCAGCACGGATCGCTGTGACGTCAGCAGGTTCCTATGTACTCTGCATAAGCGTCGATGCTCCGTCAGATTCTCGTAATCTGCTGGAACCGTACCGGACAGGAACGACTGGAGGTCGAGCAAGTATTCGTGCCACAACCTCAACGCCGTGGCCGCGTCCCCAGACCTGACCAGCGCCGTTGACAGCCGATGGTAATGAAGGAATGTATCACGGAACATGGCTTGCCATAACTCTAAAATCCTAACTATGGAATGTTCATCGGAAACGTCGCGGTCAATATCTGGAAGTTCGGCCTTGGCCGGAGCGATGTCCGCCTCGCTCTTGCCTAATGCTATCAAATTGTCACGAAGGGCGATTAGTTTGTCTTCGACAATTTCGCCGTCTTCGTGTAACGGGGTCAAGTCCTGCAACAAGAAAAAAAAACAATTGTAACGCCTTTGATTCAACTTCTATCTTTGACAGATGGTAGTGTCTCGTAATTCACAATCTAGGCAATGAATACGTTTACAATTGGTCTCTAGTAGCTGTGATTTATTTATTAGATCGTAGTCAATATGTAAGTCAATGCCCTCCATTCTCGTTTCGATATTAAGAAACATTTTGTTTGTTCTCAAACTTATGAATATACTAATACCTAATAACATTATAATGTTATCGGCACCTGTCTTATATACTTTTAAAGATAGTCAGATTGGAAGTAACATAATAGCGTGAGACTCTGAAAACTGTAATGCAGGAATCTTACAATATAACAATGATAGACCTATATAACAATATGGAACGATAATATTAAACGTAGGTAGGCAAGTATGTGAAGTGTGGCATATGAAAGGCGAGCAGGGACAATCGATACTGCCGTTATGCATTGTTATTTCAACGGTCGAATTAGCTGTTATTCAATCCGTTATACTTTGAAAGCAACTAATCATAATATAATAGGTACATAAATGAACATATTGTTTGTTCTGTGACGTGTTAATTGTGCTTTTTAACCGATTTCCACTATTCTTAATATGTCGAGTATTCAAAAAAAAAATATCATAGACAAAGTTACGTAAGAAAAAAAAAATTTGCCATAGATCTGTAAACGCGAGATTTATTCCCATTTCAACACTATTAGTATTCATAGATCTCATTCATATAACTTTTTATACAGTCAATCCATCTTTTCTTGGGTCCTCCTCTCGCTCTGTATCCTTCCACATTCATCATTCTTCTAGTCAAAACAAAACTGAACTGACCTGTCTCATATCACAAAGCTTCTCTTTAGCGTGGTGTGCCTTCGCTCTGGCCACCTGCCTGGCTTCACCCAGGTCAGCCAGCACCTGCACGGCGCCAGCCACCAGCTGCAGGCGCCTGGCCAACGCGTCTGCATCGGCCTGGAGCGCGCGGGACCCCGTCTCAGCGGCCACCCTCGCCGCTAAAGACTGCAGCTCAGCCACCCTCGCTTCTTGTTCTAGGCATGCCTGTGAAACAAAATAATAAATCTATTCAGGATGTTACAGGCACTCAAAATTAAATTTTAACGCTTGCATGAGTACAGGACATACTCGTAAGTTTACACAACTGAGTGGTATACATTTTTTAACGAATTTGAATTTTTTTTTTCTATTTTTTTCGCCGTTTATTATAACCGAATTAAAAAAGGAGGTTCTCAATTCGGCCGTATGTTTTTATGTATGTTCTCCGACGTTTAAGAAATCTCCGATTTAAAAAATGGTTAGTTTGCTAAGAAATTCTTCAAGGTTGATCCCATTTTAAAAATATCCTTTGATCACTTTTTGAAACTCAGTATATATTTGTTTTTCATGTTCTGTTTTGTGAGTACTAAAGTAGCTGCTCCTTGTAAAAGTAGTTTACATTGTCTTATGCCCGTGCCTTAAGTTTAGACCCCGACAGTTGTGACAAACACTCAAAGGTCTGTAACTCAGTAACTATGATAGTTCGGTATAGTGTGTCTTCATTATGCATCTACATATTTGCGTACCGTGTTTGTACCTAAGATACTATTTTGGATGTCTGATACGCGCTGTATAAGCACCACTTACCTACTACGGATATAATTGTCGATTGATATGCATAATAGGACCATTAGTATGTTTAGTTTCGCAGGGCCAATATTGGACGGGACCGTGAGCTGACTACGTAACCAGATGTTCTTGTACCTATCTAGATAACTATTATAATACTAGATAGGTAGGTATCTACTCTTACAATTTGGTAGGTAGTTATTTATGGACCTACTAACTATTGCCGCTGTTAAGAGTTTAAGATTAGGGGCCAGATTTTCGTTTGATAGAGATGGATGTCTTTCAAACGAAAATCGGAATCCAGAATTTAATTCTTTGCGTTCAGCTTGTTAAATAAAACTGAATTGTTTGTTTGCAATGTCAAAGTAACAGCGTCAAAGTAAATAGACATGAAAGTACATATATACCTACATTTATACGGTAGGTACCTAAGCCAAAAAATATTATTTTTTGTCTGTTTCTGTCTGACTGTTTGTGCCGGGTAAGTAGGTAGGTAATCTCCGAAACGGTTGGCCGATTTTGACGGGACTTTCTCTGTTATGGGGAGTAACTTTATTTTAATCTTCTAAATTCCACCTAACATTATAATACACAGAATTCCTACCTAACATAATAATACACATAATCAAATACCTAGTCATAGACGAACGCGCGAACGTGACCAGAAAGTAAGCAAATATGTAGATTCTGCATAAAAGGCAATTTTATCTCGATAAATACTCAAGTTTTCAAAATGTAGGTTGTGATTGCAGTCGATAAAACATGATAATTTTGTCTGTACCTAACAATAAAACCAAATACGACTAAAACTAAATGTTTTTAATGAGATAATTGGTGGAAATTCTATCGAAACTAAAACTAAAACGTTCCTTTTTAGGGTTATAAGTTAAGTTTGTCTTTATCCAGTTTAAGTTTTGGTTAAAGCAATGGTCGGTGCTTTCAAAGTTTATGTAGTTACCGAAGCGTGGAAGTAGAAGTTGTACGGAACATTAGTTACCTATGTATGAATATTCGTTTTAAGGTGACACAATATTTTTATCTTTAACATTACACATTTAGTACAAGGTTCGATTACATCATCCATTTATCATTTCCTTATTGATAAACAGATTTCCTAACATAAATATTAGTCGCGTTGACAAGATAACTAACTAAATAATTAAAAACCATAGAGTAACAACAAACCTACTACGTATGGTTAGGTAGGTAGGTAATAGTGGATATCTACCTACTTATCTATTTAAAAAACCGGCTAAGTGCGAGTCGGAGTCGCGCACGAAGGGTTCCGTACCATTATCTATAGAAACGGCAAAAAAATCACGTTTGTTGTATGGGAGCCCCCTTAAATATTTATTTTATTCCGTTTTTTTGTATTTGTTGTTATAGCGGCAACAGAAATACATCATCTGTGAAAATTTTAAGTCTTCAACTAACATGGTTCATGAGATACAGCCTGGTGACAGACGGACGGACGGACAGCGAAGTCTCAGTAATAGGGTTGCCGTTTTACGCTTTGGGTACGGAACCCTAAAAACATCAAAAATTTAAGCAACTTCAACAAAATTAGGAATGTGTTCGGTATAAAGCGTTGACGTCCGCGTTCAAAATTTTGGTTCACCCTCTATTAGGTACATTGGGAGTTGAGACCAAAATACCTACATCGTCTAAGAGCACCACTGCAGTGCACCTCTGACTACCCTTTCGGGGAATAGAATCGTGATTATGATGTAACAAAATGCTTCTAAACTAAATCATAGCAAGAAGGAGATTTGTATTTTTATGTTGGGGACACCTTTTTTTCGATTTGCTAACCTAACCTTCCTAGTAAAAAATATTGTAATTAATAGACTTGATCTACTCTACGTTAGCTAAGACTGAAATTACAATACCCTTAGGTACAATACCTTTTCCTAGACCCACTAATAATGTAAGTACCTACTCATTATAAATTGGTACCAGACATCTAAGTACCTAGGTTCTGTGGGTTCATTTATACAAATTCCTATCATTCCCTGGTACACGCGGTATGGTTGTCGTCCTCTAGATCAACACATGCGCACGCGCATTACCGCAAGTTAGTAGGTATTACCGCAGTTATTATCACTTCCATGATGTTGTAAAATAAAAATTTAATACCATACCATACCGATAATGATGCAAACATCAAAGTATTATTTAGGACTTATGAAACAACCTGTATACATGATGGTCAATTGGTTACTGTACCTACTAGACAAATTATCCTTTAAATGTAGTTAACTATGTTGTCGCTATTGTTAAATATTACAAAAGTACCTACCTACTGAATGGTTGTTTATCCTTGATATTAGCTATAGAATTAGTTTAATTAATATGTAGGCAGTTAGCTTTTTCCTCTTAGCTTTAGATTTGTATCAGTAGTTCACAAACCACATATTGTACACACATATTGTCTGTGGATCTAACATGCTACGTTTTGACAGTAGTCATACATTACATTTAACTTTAGATTATTTTGTGTAAAAAATCCATAATTATTTTCTCACGTGACACGTATACAATTCTGCTACATTCAATTCTTATAGCTAGCCGTCAAAATGGGTCTCTCGGTAGCCATATTATGACAACGGCATAATGTTTCATGCAATTGCCAAAAAAAGTTGTCAATCTTTTTCATGCTCATTACATAACGAACTACTTACGAAATTAATAATAGATTGAAGATGTAAGGTTCAATATTGTACAATTTTATACGAACCTCGTGAGATACATTATATAGCTATCAAATAAAGTAATCCTTGCTTACTGGTTACATCACGAGTATTGTTTGACTTTCGCTAGGCACCGGACGTGGCCGTAACACTTAGGTACTTAGGTGTAGACGAAATTATTAGTTAGGTACCATTAGGATGGGACGTTCCGTCATTTCGTATTTCGACAGGTCATAATCGGCAAACTGGTAACATTACAAATAAGACTTTGTTTACATGACACCAAGAGTCATATTTGCACACTGGTATCGATGTAGATACAACTGTGTCCTTAGTATAGATGGATTTATTATCTTTGTTCTCGTGTGAACGCAGAATTTCTCTGGCGTTTGGCAATCGTTTATGCCGTGAATAGAATTTAATAGCGTCTGAATTGCAAGCATAAAATCAACATTTGCCAATATCAAATCGAACTCTATTTACGTATAGAAAAAGCACATTTTTCAACAAATGCCATAGATGATGCGAGCGAACTTAGACGCGCGGTCGCGTGAGGCTTTATGGTGTTCCAATATCACTAACTGTATTGTGAAGAGTCGTGACTTAAAACAGTGTCTAAACACTTAATTGTTAGTAAATTGTAGTAAAATCCAACAGGAATAATAAGTTTAGTCTAAGGGTTAAGACCGCCCTTGAAGACCGGGAAGTTCTTTGTTAAAACCCCAGTCGCGTTATTAAAATAATTGATTTGAGCACTTCAGAATGAGCTTTTAGCTTAGATAAAGAGGCTAACATGACTATTACTAATAAACCTTACACAAAGTTTACTCAAGTTACTCATACGTGCATCCAACACTCCCTAAACCCACCTTTTTAGACGTAACAACACAAGTATTCCATTAACTAAATTATATTACCTACCTAATTCATCATGTTATTATCGCAGACGCGCCCAAAGCTTCGCGAATGTAGCCAATTTGGCTAATGGAGCGGTTTCTAAATAATCCAGGCACATGGCTAGTTTATATTTGTATCGATACAGGGGTCAGGAGTGAGGGTCAGAGCCGTGAGCATCAAAGCTTTTAGCGTTCTGGTGAATGTACATAAGAGATTATTGTAATAATAGCAATGAATGATGCGTAGCGATCCTTGTAATGTTTACAACAGAAGAACATAGATCTATTTATAAACAAGTCAGGAATGTAGGATGTAACATTGGTGATGGAACGCAGAATGCTTAAGATGTTTGAAATGTGAAATGGAACGTTTATGGAGTGAAAGGGGACGATTAGATTTAATAAGAAAATTAAAAGCGATCGCGATATAATCTGACACATATGTTTTGTCTTGGCACTTGTGCTAAACAAAGCTTGTACTATGGGCACCGTATAATAGACAAGGGGAGATCCAGTTACACCAAGACCAGGGTAAATTTCCAAAAGGACATTTTCAAAATTTGCTGCTGGCGGGATCTGAACCTGCATCCGGAGCAGTGAGCCGAGCGGCCTACGCTCAGACCTCTAGAGACCTCTAGGTCTAGAGTCTAGACCAAGCCGTCCTCATACGGCATACCTTAGTATCTATCTATAGAGTATCAAAGGATAGACGATCGTAGTTACTACCTACACTATCTACTAAACTCAGACGCTATCATTATTGGCATAGTGAAAGTTTGTTTGAAGTTTGTAAACTTTTCTATTGATTAGTGACTGCCGGGAAGGTTGGTGGAATCGTAAAGTTTGTACTGACTACTGACGCAAAGCAAGGGCGCGCTATATCGGCCATAGACTTATGAAAGGGATAGGCTTGAAAATGTACCTGTCCGCCATCTTTATTACTATCACAGCCCATTTTTATTTTATTGAATTTGTCCTTGCTATTAATTACCTACTTGACATTGACAGAATACCCGCTAAACGCTAGTGTAGCTATTTCTTATCTTATTCTATTAAAATTTCCCAACAAAAAGAAGAATGAATGGTAAAAAAACTTTTTAATAACAAGCTTTTATTTAATTGCCTTTAGTTATCGTGTTCTCCTCGGCAAGCCCTTTTATTTGAAACCCATACTGTGGTAGTGCAGAAAAAAAACCTATTCCGCCATCTTGGATGAACCGCTATATTGGAATTAGAATGACGTCACATAGATAAGCATGCATTGTCGTCCAAAATAAGCGTGTATACCAAATTTCATCTCAATCGGTTAAAGATAACTGATTCAGTTGCAAGATTCCACCCGGACATACATTGCAAGTTAATATAAAGCTTGTAAAAAAGAAAGGAGTTGACCAAATCGACTCTGGTTGAAATATTGAATTATTTTTTATAGCAATGAGTGACAGATAAGTAATATTACGGTAATACTTATTTATTGTGAGTATTACTCACTGTATTATATAAATAACAACTTGCTTTATTAGGTGATGATCACATCAACCGGTTACAATGCCACCAAGGACTTATTTGAATGCTAATATTGCAGCGTTGGAAATGCATGCGATAAGACATTTTGTGGTGTTTAGTTTTAAGTTAGTAATGATTTTGAGTTAAATGTGTAATTATATCAAAGAGGGCGCTTTTCTTCTTCTTCTTCTTTTACGAAATGAATGCAATTATGATATTTTGATGGAATAAGATGAGGAATGCCTGCACCTGCGACATGCGGTATTTATGCGGCGCTTTTCTTAAATTTGACAGTCCCTTTGTGACTTTGACATCTAATTATGTCAGATTGTCTAGGAGGAGACCAATTTCAGTCATTTTTTGACGTCTTTCTGACACATTCCGTGGTGTTAGCACGCATGTCAAGACAATAACTTTGTCACGACTTGGTTGGGTCGCTTTCTGTCTTATTTCAAACGAGAGAAAGAGATATAATCTTCATATTCAGTGACCTATGTCTAGTCTTGGCGCTCATGCGACAACTACAGGTATATTTACTTTCTAATATCATTGACAGTGTGTGTGTACCTGACACACGCAGTAATAATAGCGATAAAACACAACACCTATTGACTTATATACATTTTGAAACGATCCAAAACAAGTAAGAGCTGTATAATATTGTGGTTAGCGTTCAGTCAGACTCATTATCTTTAAATAGCTACAAGCAAGAGCATAATTTAATGAGAACATACCGGGACGAGCTAATTCAATTGTTTTTATTCCTAAAATGTACTCTGAGTTGCTCTAAATAAAGATTAAATTTTCGTGGCATAAAACACTAATATTATAAAGAGGAAAGATTGGTATTTTTGTATGTAACGAATAAACTTAAAAACTACTGGACCGATTTCAAAAAATATTTTGCCGTTATAAAGATACATTATCATAGATTTTATTTAACAACAGTAACATAGGCTATATTTATTTATCCCAAAATGTTTAAAAAACCGGCCAAGTGCGAGTCGGGCTCGCGCACAAAGGGTTCCGTACCATTATCTATAAAAACGGCAAAAAAATCACGTTTGTTGTATGGGAGCCCCCTAAAATATTTATTTTATTCTGTATTTTAGTATTTGTTGTTATAGCGGCAACAGAAATACATCATCTGTGAAAATTTCAACTCTCTAGCTATCACGGTTCATGAGGTACAGCTTGGTGACAGACGGACAGACGGACAGCGAAGTCTCAGTAGATAGGGTTCCCGTTTTACCCTTTGGGTACGGAACCCTAAAAAAAGTCCACTCTTGCGAAGCCGGGACGGGGCGTTAGTCTATGATATTTCATTGAAAAATATGCTTCTTCTATCAGCTAATACAGTTAATTTCAGTATTTTCGATAATAAAGTCTTACGATAATAAATAGCAAACTACAATATAGCTAGCTAGCTTGGTATATATATATATAGTCTAGCTTAACATTATACGTCTCTCAGGTAGGTAAATGTATTGAGTCTGAGGTCATTGCTTTGACACTGTGCACTGTGCAGCAATGTATGACTCACTGTGAATTTAGTTAGTACGCGAGTGGAGTTTTAATTAACTAAATTAAATGGCTGTCATTTATGCACGCTTCGTGAAAGGTGTCCAGTCTTTTTAATTTGGTGAGTGTAAAAGATTATAATCTGTGATCGATGGAATATTTCGTAAGACGTTTTTTTAATTATTTTTTTTAATAACGTTCCCATTTTAATAAAAAGGTGTGCTTAGTAAATATTTATTTCGAATTCACAAATTTGAAGTTTTGTGAATGAATCAGTCTGAAAGTTTTTTTTTTATTGTGTTGGGGTAATGGTGTTGACTTCACCGCACGCGTCAATAAATTTGTCAGATATATATGCGATTGGAACGCGACCTCGACTGAGAAGATCCGGTGAAAGATTCGTGCATACATAAGTGAGTGAGTACTACGGTGTAAGCAGGAATCTTGATACCAACTTTCCTAAACACCACAACCTATTTTTTTCGTAACCGCGTTTTCCTCCAGCCATTACAATTTTAGAACTGGCCTTCAGAGGATAATATGGATGCTAAATAAAATTTCAAAATTAGAACGCATCATCGCGCCACCAATCGCTAGGCTCGATATTTCACGCCACTTGCGTCATCGTGTAGCCGATTCACCGGCATTCGAATTTCGAACGGATTTAGCTGAATAAAATGCAGGATGCGTAGGTGCTTGGTTTCTCTGTTTTTAGACGGCCCAGTCATCTTAAAGCACAATATGGTTAAAGTATGTGATCATCGTCGCTTTGGGGATGCTTCAAACAAAGCAATGCTTTAAAATTTGTAGATGAATTGAGTATATTTCACAGACAGAGTCCTATTGAAATTGTTTAAAATTGAGGTAAGATAAATGTAGTACCGAAGCAAGACGCTAACATTTTGAATAGGTACTGACAAAATGTAGTCTGTGTACAAAAGAATCGATGCCGTAATAATTTCAAGCGGATTTTCAATTGTTTTCATTAAATATAAGTGATTTTATCTTTCACACCAAAAGACAGATACCCTCATAAGGGAAATCTATACAATTTTATCGTAGGTTGTGAAATTGTAACGAAACTCAGCACTTTTGCAAGACACATCGATAATCAATGTCATACGTACCTACTAGTGATGGGTGATTCTTCTATTTTATTTGAGGATGAAGTACATTTTTCCTCGCGAGGTACACCACATTTGAGATGAGGCATGGATCGGGCGCACATTCTTAACGTAACTTTTACATGGGACGTGAGTAGATGAGTGAACGAGTGAGGCGATTCAATGTAGAAATTCGAGTAACTCGTTAGATTTGCTAACATATGAGTGGACTCATGAGTGAGGGACGCATCTCTAGTGCCTACCTGCCCACTTACGCAACTAATTGTCCTAATTGGGTACTCTAAAAGGCAATATCGGCCTACATTGTGTATTCCAAAACAAATAAGATATATTAGGTAGGTAAGTACCTACTTATATAACGCAAAATGTAACAAAAGTTGCTTTGTTTTCATAGTATAACGCCGCGCATCCACTGAGGCGAGTGAATCTACACATATCTAAAAAAATATATACTCTGTATTAACAAACATAGAGAATAAAATTCCATGGTAAATGCCGCGATGTGTCAAAATCAGCTCGCGTCATATTTCGTTGAACAATGAGCTTTTTCCATACGTTAGTAGAGAAGAAGAAGAAAGAAGTCAATAAGAACCCTTGGGCGACTCGGAACGTGGTGCGAAACGCCCTAGTAACCAAATAAATATTATTTTCCCGGCCGCCTCTAGACACTATAAAGGTTTGCATACATTGGCAAAAATAGGAAAGAGCGTCCTTGGCAAACAGTAGACTTAAATGTATCTGGCGTGGTAATTACCAGCGTTCCATGGCAATTAGTACAACCTCTGTTGATTCCAATTATACCTAATCGCCTGACTTTGAGAAGTTCACCATAACGCGAGCATGTCATTAAGACAATTCTGAATGTTTTTACCAATTTAAACTTTTGAATGACCTTGACGCTTATTTGGACGGATGGTGTGAGATAGCGAAAGACCGGGATGAATGGAAGGAGGTGGGGTAACCTTCGCCCAGCAGTGGTTCACAAACGGTTAGAAAAAAAAACTTTTGATGTGAAAAAAAAGATTTCAGTAGATAGGTAGACAGATATATATCTACCTATATGCTATAACCATAGAATAATTACTCATAGAAAGATAGTCTTCATACAAGCGCTCTGTCAAAATTGAAGCACTAAACCGGTTCACACAGGCGTGCCGATTACGTGCTTACGCCCGGCGACACGCACACATACACTTGGGTAATGTTGCCAGTGAAGGTCCAGTTTTCCGAAAGTGGGGTAATGACTCGGCCGCTGATAACCATTTGTTTTTGGCAATCATGCATAAATAGCTATGTGTGGTAAAGTGTGGATATGGTAATGTAATGTTGTTATAATACGGGAATGTTTATTTTTATGAAACGAATAAAAGAAAACAACAACACGTAAAAATATATATATTTTAATTATTGTATACAATTATGAATTTTTATACTGTGTAACTAAAGTAAACCAATCAAGTCAACAAATATTTCTAATCGAATAGTCTTCATATTATGAAAAAGAAAAAAATAATTATTAAAAAATAATCAGTTTAGAAACCTATAAAATATAGTTCGTATAGATATCGTTAAATCACACATTAAAGAACAACAACAGTAAGTAACAGTAGCAAATGTTTTAAAATTAATTAGTCGGAGCAATAAATTCAGTTAAAATGGGAAAATATTTTAACAATCGGGCAACACTGTGCATTGAATTAAAACGTTTCTATTTTGTTCTATTTTGACTTAATTAACTACAAGATACTATGAAATACTGAAAGCTTACCTGTGAAAAGTGATGTTATCACATTTCTTTTGTTTTTCAGATGTGTTGTGACACAATTTAACTGCACAAATCGTCATAATAATTTTTTTTTCGCGAGACACGTTCGGCGTGCATTGACATTGAACACTACGGAGCGGCCCGGCGTTTGGAGCCATTTATGGCTCCAATTAAGGTGCTTCAAAATCGGCGCGCGGACTTGGTTTCTATGAGTAATTATTCTATGGCTATAACACTATAAGTATTTGGACCCAAAAATACATCCGCACCTACAATTGGTAGGTGAACATCTGCTTAGGGGCTGTCTATTAATCACGTGAGGCTTGAAAAGGGGGAGGGGGATTGGCAAAAATCACGAAATGTTTAGTCTTAAACCTCACCCCATATCACCAAGGGGGAGGGGAGATTAAAAATGCTAAAAAAAAACATCACGTGATTAATGGACGGCCCCTTACCCCTTCGAAAAATAGGTAGGCAGGTAGGTACTTGTAGAGATTCTGTTGAAGATAAACTATTTACCTACCTACTCAGTTATTTTGTATTTTACATGCATAGGCATTGTTTTAAAAACTGCGCTTAGTTATTTATTTATCTATATGTTAGAACTGAATATCTACTTCGTTACCTAGCTAAAAACATAGACTTATCAAGTAGGTCACGACCTTGTGCGCGCGAGTTGACATATTGCCGAGATTTGGCGTAAACTGATGACTCCGGTCGTTACGTCACACCTAGTTAGGTAGGTAGGTAGATATCTGCCGTAGAAATATCGCAAGATAGCTACGCTGTGAGACAATTGCTGACATTATACAATTATAGACGATTTTATAGGTAAACACCTACTAACCTACTTGAAGACGTACATAATACCTAAATAATTAATAGGCATATTAGTAGGTGAAGGAAAACATCGTGAGGAAACCTGCACGTCTGAGGCAACTTTTCTAGTTCTCGATAGATGTGTGAAGTCTGCCAACCCGCACTAGGCCAGCGTGGTGGACTATGGCCTGAAATCCTCCTCACATTGAGGGGTGGCCCGTGCCCAGCAGTGGGACGTTCAAAGGGCTGTAGTAGTAGTAGTATATTAGTAGGTAGGTACCTACTTAGATTCATATAGTTAGGTAACAAACTTGACGCTAAAAAAAACATACGGGTCGAATTGAGAACCTCCTTTTTGAAGACGGTTAAAAAGAATTACCATGATATCAAATGAGTTTAAAGATCATTCATTGGTCACATAAAAAATGAATACTTACCTAGTGTTACACGGTACCTAAATACATTTAACACCAAATGTAGAGAAATCACAAGAGGTAGGTAAGTACATAATTAAAATTGTTTTGTAACAGCTAAGAAATAAATATAAAAGTTAGGTTAGGTTACCATTTAACAATAATGGTGCGCATTTTTCCCGCGAATTTCTTTTGACTCGGCCCAACGGACAATGATCTCACCGCGAATGACTATTTGCACAGATTACAATGAACTTTGCATTGAGACGTCCATAAACTGACGGCCTTTTGAATTCCTTTGCTATCAGCAAGCATTAAAAAAACGTTTTATAAACTTGTAGATGATTTGATATCTACCTACCCTACACTACAGATAAATCACATATTATTGATACTATAATCTTACCTCCTGAAGTGACATAATGCAGAACAATCACATGCTCCGTTGACACATATGCCTTATCACATCACTATTCAAAATAAAACCAAACATCGTAATCAAATCTTACATCGCACAACACTTTAAATAATAATAAATCCATCACATAATTAGTTCATTAGTTCGAATGTTCCTCGAATACCGATAAAACTATTTATTAATAAATAATTGAACATCGAACGTGCACTAATGAGGTCAATGTCATGACTTTATTTTGATACGATAAGAGTGAGGGTGGGTAAACATTTAAAAAAAAAAAAAAAAAAGAAACACTGGTTATTCGTTTGGCATAGCACTACCGTCTTCTTAATTTAAAAATTGAATGCGAAATTCAAATTTTCAAATTTGGAACATCGTTCACAATGGATTCACGGTCGCGTACGTCTACCAAGGTCGGTATTGTATGCAGTTACTGCTTTTATCGTAATGATCGAATTATGCATACAGCAGATAGCAAGTTAACACCGAGTGGCATTGTCGAAGTTCCCAAGGAATTTTATATCGATTAAATGTAACACTTTTATAATATTGATATAAATAATTTAATATTATTTATTCGAGTAATTGTTTCGAGTTTGTTCGTTTGTTTTTCGCGCTTGTTCGCCGGCAGACGTCCTTCGGCGTGGACGTCCGCGGGACAACTGGCTCGCGGTTGGCTGTTTTTATTATCAAAGCGTTATCAGCGTCCACGAGTAGCGAAACCCTCCACAAAACAAGCACGTCAATCAAAACGCTCGCAATAAATTTTATGCGTATACCAAAATAAACTGTATTAAATTGGTGTAAAAGCACATTTTTTAACGACAAGTCTGTTCATTCGCATGGCTATTGCCACAGTCATTTAAACTTTAGGAATATTGTCATAAAGCACATTTTCATAAAATATCAAGTGTATTCGCTCGTCTCAGTATGTTCAGGGTGGTGTTTCAGTTTCACTTCATTAAGCGCTTCTTATCGTGTGTTTTTGCGACACGAAGTACCTACGTTTTGATAGGCGTCTTAATTATAATAACCGGATTCTATTGGGGACGCGAATTTAATTGTATCCTTCCGAAGATGTTACAAATGTTACATTAAGATTAAAAGACATGATGACCTACTTCCTTTTTTTTAAAGGCTCTTTACTTACTTATTGCAAAAAAAAACTTAATGTCTCACTGACAAAGTAGGTAGTAGTCGGTTGGGTGTTGTGCTTTGAGCTTATCGGCTCACTGAACCAAGTGGTTTTGGGTTCAACTCCTGCCAATGGAAAATTTCAGAAATTGAATTTTTTGAATTTGTCCTAGTCTGGGTGTAACTGGGATCACCCCCAGTTCATTGTACCCATAGTAGGTACAAGCTTCGCTTATTTTGCGATGATACGATGAGTACCTACGTGTTGTCTGGCGATATTTATTTAGTTGGCTACTTACTTACTAAAACTTAATTTTTTAGGGTTCCGTATTCAAAGGGTAAAACGGGAACCCTGGCCACTATAACAACAAATACTAAAAAATTGAATAAAATAAATATTTAAGGGGGCTTCCATACAACAACGTGATTTCTTTGCTCGTTTTTATATTTATAGATAATGGTACGGAACCCTTCGTGCGCTAGTCCGACTCGCACTTGGCCGGTTTTTTTTAATAAATAACATCGTTAATAAAGTAACGCGTCGATTTATTACTGCGTGAATTGAGACACATCCACCAATGCGACTTAATATTGATGCTTACTTCACTTATTGTGTAGCGAGGTTCCGTCTGACATTTTTATATGTCCATGATAGGTAAGTTGGTATGTATAAAGTTACTTTAAAGGTACCTACCGCAGCTTGAAGACACGGATGCGTTAGGTAAATATAAACATTAGCGGAACGTGTGAACTAGTAATGCTATGTTATGAACAAAACGATTCAACGTACTGTATACAGGATGTATCAGAAGTCCGAAATAATACTTTGGGTACATGTACGGTAGCTCATATGTAGATGCTTAGTGAAGGCAGATTATACCTAACTATCATAGTTTCTGAGTTATAGACCTTTGAATATGTGTTCGTGTTCTGGCCTTTGGGTACATCCATAACCCTATTCAGCAGTGTAAACTACACTTATGAGGGGCGGCTACCAATATTCACAAAACAGAACATGCAAATTTTACATAGGACTCGAGATATTACGAGTTATAGAAATTAACGACGAAAAAAAAAAAAAAACAACAACTAAATATGAGGGTACCCAGGTATTAACTATGACATCAGGACGTCTAACACCTCAGTCCCCCCGTGACCATGGTTGCTGTAAAGCAGCGGAAACGGCGGGAAAATAAAATAGTAAATAAACGCGATAAAATCCGTAAAATAGTTTTATTTCAATGTATAGTATTCGCGTAAATATAAGAAAACAATAGACGAAAAAAAAGTTGGAAAAACATGGTCGAATTCCGATTAAATTTTATACCATTCAGTTGATACTGATGCAAACGTCAAAGTAGTATTTCTGACTTCTGAAACACACTATATACCTACCTACATACCTATTTGAAAAGGTAAGTAGGTATTTGAAATACATCATCACGCCTGTATTCCCCGAAGGGGTAGCAAAGCTGCACTGTAGTGCGCCCACACTTTGCTGATGTATTTGGGTCCCAATGTAATAGGGAGCGAGCCTATTGCCATTATACCGGGCACATTCCCCTTCAATACTAGGGAGATGAATTACTATCCGGTATCCGGCCGGATACTGAATTACTATCCGGTATCCGGCCGAATACTGAATTACTATCCGGTATCCGGCCGGATACTGAATTACTATCCGGTATCCGGCCGGATACTGAATTACTATCCGGTATCCGGCCGGATACTGAATTACTATCCGGTATCCGGCCGGATAGTAAAAACAAGGCCGGATAGACCGGATACCGGATATCCGTTTCATCCCTAGTCGATACAGTTCATTTTAGTATTGGCAATCATTTTGTCGCGCGGCGTTTGACGCCCCTGTGTGCGAGAGGTTGCAATCAGTTTCTCAGAATACATGACCTCTGTTTATCAGTATTGCTAATAATCGTACCGGACCTAGTGTATTGACCCGACCGCTCGCATGGACTATCTATCGAGGGGTGCAAGGCTGTTTTACTTAAACGACATTTTTAACTTTATAGGAGAGCATATTCATTCGACGCAGAAAATTAGCTGATTCCAAATTTATATATAAATATGTATATAAGTCAATATCGTCCAAAAGTGTCGCTTAGGTCAAATAGCCTTTCACACCGCGATGTATAAATAGAGTAGGTATATAAAGCAACTAAGATCGCACTTGACCGGCATAATGGCAATAGGCTGGATCCCTATTTAGTACATCGGCGAACTCCGGTAAAGCTGTACAGGCCAACTCACGGCCAACAGCGTAGTATATTCAAAACAAAACAGTACATCGGCGAAGTGTGGGTGCACTGCAATGCACCTCTGCTAACCCTCGGAAAATACAGGCGTGATGATGATGTATTTTCCTTTGTCAATAACTTGAGTAACGTTAAGATATGGAGAAATGCAACGAGTTAATACATATATCAAAGAGAGAGCATATCCTAAGGTTTGACACTTTCAAGCGTCCAATTTTGTGTGACTTTGACGTCACAACGTGTCATCGTAGCCGTGGCAACGAAAACAAGGACGTTTTTGGATACTTTTTTTTTAAGATAGGAAGGCAAACGAGCCGACCTTTCACCTGATGGTAAGTGATCAACGCCGTAATTTACAGATCTGTAATTTGTGATATCATTGAAGAAATGTATACGTATCCATAAAGTGAATTCTCTGAAACTACGAGACCCACAAAAATAATACTGCTCTGTAATATAACTTATAAAAAAATAAAATAACAGTGAAAGTTAATTATTATCTATGAAAAAAAAGTAAATCACGAAATAGCGAAGCAGAAACACGAAAGTTCGAAATTATTATATTTTAAATTTAAAAAGAAATTGTGAAGTATTTTTTTACAGAGATTTCAAATAAGGAACACGTTGTCTATGCGATCCGCTTTTAATTAAGTACACACTCACAAAATCGAGAGCACTATTACTCACTTCGCAGCACTGCATCATAACGCTGACTGACAGTCAATGTTAATAAATACAGCGATGACATCAACTGAAGTTCGCGCCATAACTCAGCGTCGTATTTGGCAGCCATTGAGAACGTACTCCTTTATTCAAGTACTTTGGGTCGTATACCTCATCTGTATGCTCAGGTATAATAATAACAAATACAGAGTGAAAATGAGTTTTCGTGAAAAGGTTGATATCACTCGTGCAGTAGTTATTAAAAAAAAACTGTGTGGTTAACTATTTGAGAATTTATGGATTTTCTAAGATTGTCTTAATCAACTTGTTCTATTCAATGAAAAACTGTGTTATTTTATAGTGAATAGATTTTTATCTTTGAATATATATTTATGTAACTCTGTTTTATTGCTAATAAAAAAAAATACAAACATCATAAAATAATTAATAATAAAATTTTACTGCCATCGGACTTAAAGAAATATTTGTATTTAACGTATAACACCTGTAACTCTCACATGCAAGTTATTTAGAAAGACAATACAAAGCACTCTATGGGGCTACAATGTTTTGGTATAAACGTGTAAATAAACACTTATGTGGCTCTAAAAGTATGAATTTTGAAGTTAGACTATTACAGTTATATGACACCATCTTTAAAATACTTACTGGTAAAGTAAGGCATAATATTTCTACACTAAAAGAGCGATATACAATCTAAAACTAATACTACTTACGCCATTAAAGGTTTTTTTAAGTTTACGTAATTGTATGTGGGTGTAACAGGGGAAGCAATGACCTCTCTGCTTGGCTACTTAAAAAAATAAGAGTTCATTGCACTCTCACGTAATTTAAGTACGTATCTAGTAATGACATTTCGCAAAATCATTGCAAAAGCTTTTTAAACGTTTGATTGATTGACCAAGATGTTTCCTCTTTAGGTCTTCTGAGGACGCCGGCGAGGATATTTTCTTTCAAAAATCTATCTACCTATTACAGGGTGTGTCGGAAGTCCAAATAATACTTAACCGTTTGCATGATACTTCTAATACAGCCCTTTTAACGTCCCACTGCCGGGCACGGACCTCCCCTCAATGCGAGGGGGATTAGGGCCATAGTCCAGCACGCTGGCCCAGTGCGGTAGACTTCACACATCTATCGAGAACTAGTCAAGTTCCCGCAGACGTGCAGGTTTCCTCACGATTTTTTCCGTCACCGTTTCATAGCAAGTGATAATCTCGGATGAAAATGAGATTGGCACATAAATCCCAGAGGTGCGAGCCGGGGTTTGAACCTGCACACTTTGATTGCAAGGTATAATTTTTTTATCGAAATTCGAACATCTTTTTCGACTTTTTTTATTAAGCAAATTTTTCAAGTTATGTCCTATGAATATTGGCAACCATCCTTTGTAGATATAGTATACACTTTTAAACAGGACTATGGGTGTGCCCTAAGGCAAACACGATACCAGCGAAAAATATTTAAATGTTTCTAAAATAAAGACTATTAAATTTACATATCGAGGGGTGAAAGGCGGGATTAGGATGTTATGGGTACTCTAGATACTCTATGGTAAGGCCGCTGTTAGCTGAAAATCTAATAGGTAACCGTATCCCCCTGAAACGGTGCAAGGAGCGTTGACCTCAATTAACGAAGTCGTGTTAGGTGCGGTCAGTCGTTGCGTGACTAGAGTGACGCCCTGAACACATAGAGGCGAGCTAATTTACTATCCTTTTTTATGGTTTATTCTTTTTTTTCAGAGAACACATACAGATCGTATGACCCCAAACTAAGCAGAGCTTGCACTATGTTTACCATACAATGGACTTAGGGCGATCCCTGTTTCACCGAGACCTGTGGTGTTAGCACGCAAGTCAAGATAAGACTTCTATCACGGATTGGTTCGGTCGCTCTCTGTCTTATTTCATACGAGAGAAAGAGATATGGTCAACATATTCTGTGACATGAGTCTAGTCTTGGCACTCATGGCTACAACTACAGGGCAAATTGCGAAAGGATAGTTTCCGATAGTTTGCCGCTAGCGGGATTGAACACGCGACCACCTAGTTCAGTGAGCCGAGCTGCCTACACTCTAATTGCTAGGCCAAGCCGTCGTCATCTCGTGGGATTGGGGATATTAGTATGGTTTATGAGAACTGAGGCATTTAAATATGTTAGGTGTCTGTTTTCCAGGGTTTTTTAAACAAGACTACCGGTTTTTAAAAGACAAATAAAAACACGCTCTCAATGATTTCTATTTAAAAATGTTACAAGAAACTAGATTTGATCATTAGTTTTTTAACGCAAAACCACAGACCTAAAACTCGCGCGCTACTAAATCTATAAAAAAATACTGTCAAGCAATTAAAAAAAACATTTCAGAGTTGATTCTTTAGATTCCATTTTCAAATAATGAACAAAGTAAGTATATACAAAAAAAATAATTACTTGGAATAAAAAATTACTTGCATCACAGCCAGTAACAGTTCCACATTTAAAACAATAAAATCTGATGCAGTTTACGCGTGATTAAATCAGCTACGGATCAACTCCTCTACACAACGATATCAAAGAACACGCTAACATAAAACAATGTACTTATTATTCAACTTCTGACCTTCCTACAACTATTTTAAAGTCGAATTTTTACAGACCAATTTCAACGAATGACATATTTTTGTAAAACGTTGTACACCGTTGAAAACAGTGAATATGACGTTACGTATGAAGGCACAGTTATAACGAGCCACGAATGTCATGTTTGCGCTTATCCGGATTATTTGTTGAGGTATTTTAACGGTTTTATAAAATGGAATGTGTGAAATATGCTATGTTATACAGCCTCATGGAGCCTTTTCTACAAGATTTAATACACAAACTCTTTGTCTTTAACACATAGCTCGATGTGACTTTATTAGCTCGACAAATCTGACAGTTGGAAAAGATAAAAATTATGTCTACGCGGTCACGCTGAGCCTGCTGCAAATACATGATCACAGAGAACTGTTCTATTATGCCAATATATCTACGAGAATATCATGTACGTAAGGAAAAATTTACATCTGTTTAAAAAAGTAGGTGATGGCCATCGTTTTAACACTAGAAATAAAGATAAATTAGATCAACCACACTTTCGTCTCGCTAAAATTCACAGATCTTTTATGGGGTACTGTGTCAAATTTTATAATATGATACCCTCAAATATCATTAACCTCAATGAAACCAAATTTAAAACTTGCATTAGACAAACACTATGCAGGCGAGCATACTACACAATAGAGAATTATCTAGAGGATAAACACGCTTGGTCAGGTGCTGGTCCGGCTCCACAGGAACTCATTTGAAGGATGTTTGATATTTGTCCCGTTTTCCTCCTCCTTCCTACCTTTAAATCTTACACTAACTTAGCTTGTAATTTGTATTGCTGATTAATTTTGTGTTTTGAGAATGTATAGCCTCATTAACTTTATATTATATAATTGTTAATTAAGAAAAACACATTGTAATACAAATAACATGTAAATCCTTATTGGAAAAAAGCAACCATGGAGTTTCTTGCCCATTCTTCTCCATAGGAATTGCATTCCGAATGGGTGGTAGAGATACTATTAATACTATTTATTTTTTACTGACGATTCATAAGTGCCTGTATTGGTTTACATGAATAAAAAAATTCTGATTCTGATTCTGATTCTGATTCTGATTCTGATTCTTATTTCCTAAAGAATAACGAATGATCTACTCTATTTTTAAGCGACTTAAAAAATAGTTGGAGGTTTTTAATCTGAACAGTTATTCTTTCTTCTAAATTTAAATACCACCTTTGTTTGTGTACCATTTCGATAATTCTTTTTTTTGTTCAAAATTTAATTATTAATTGTTGGTTCCATTTTTGAAATGAACCTGCCACACACTTGGGCGTCGATTCTCGCACGTAACATTTTTGCCATAACACATAGAAAAGTGCATTCTTAAACGAAGTGACACTGACAGCGCCAGCGAATTTTGTCACGTAGGGGCGTGCCTTCCACCACCAAAATTTAATCTTTATGCACGTTGAGACAAAGTTAGTTTTGGTGTTGGGTAGGTTTTAAAGCGAGAGCGTCGACGCCGCAGTGTGTACTGGCAGCTGAGTTGTGCTTAAATGTTCTCGTAAAATAAAGTAGAATCGTGGCAAGTCCTGCGAGGCGATTTTTGTAAGATCGACATCATCTCCATCCGAAATATGTCGAAACGAAACGTCTAATTGGTCGTATTTTTTTTTCGACATATCTCGAATGGAGATGATGTTGACCAAGGGAAAATTGGGGTCCTGTAATATGACTGACCTGTGCGGTGGTGGGCGCGTCGTCTGGTCGCAGCGCGTGCAGCAAACACTCCTGAGACTCAGCGAAGGCGCGCACGGCAGCCGCTGCGTCTCTGTACCGCTTCCACAGCTCCACTGCCTTGTGGTACCTGAGTGAGACACGTGACCTCATGAAGAACAGACACATAGGTATCACAATATGCGGTTAAAACGCGAATTGACTCAAGCGCCATTTTGGTAACTTTGCACGAAATCCAGCTCAAAAGACGGAGAAAAGCTTGCTGATTCCAACGTTATATATAACTTAATATCACCCAACATGGCGCTTCAATCACTTCACCTTTAACGAGTGGGTATGCTTCTTGCTTCGAACGAGAATATGGATCAGTTATAACTCATATGCTTTTTACTAAAATATAGGGAAGTCATATACGATGCACTTCTTGTTATGCGCAAGTATATTGTGAAGTCATAGCTTATGCGAGTCTTGCTTCTTCAAGAATGTAGGTAAGTCATAACTCATGCGTGTCTTGCTCCATACTAGAATATAGGTATGCCAAATTAATGCTAGAATCATAACTCATATGCTTCTGGGTTGATGCTAGAAGAAAAAATAAATCATGCATTACGAATCCTTATTGCATTTACGAGAGATAATCACTATGCACCTCGTAACATAGTGATCAGAACAGCATCGACGCAAAGTGAGTACACTGAAGTACATATCTTCCTACTCCTTTGGGAAATACATGTCTTGTATGTCCTAGAAGTAGTATATTGGGTGTTTACTTGTCGCACAGCTGGGTTAGATTGGTGCATGTATGCTCGTAGGCGGCGGCTGCGTCGTCAAGTTCTCTTCGCAGGCCGGCGGCTACGGAAGGCTCGGTGGAAGCCTCCAGGGGTGCCGCCGCTTCATTCAGCTCGCCCACCAGCTCACCACTGCGCCGGGACAGCGACTCGCTCAGGGTCTACCGAATAACACAATTATTAGTACTTGTTTTATAAATGCTGATAAAGACACGAGCCATCTATGTCATACTAAGGAAAATGGCGTCCTATATGGATTAAGGGATTATAAGACAGTCACAGGTCAGACCTATTTGCCTAGTGGTTAAGAAGGATTGCCCTCATAGCTAATAGCTTCTAATGAGTGCCATGCGTCAAGGGTCTCAGTCTCTTGGCAGCCCTCTTAAACGTATTTGGGAAAAAAATGTATCGACATAATTCTGTTCAACTCACCTCTAGTTTTTCGGTGGCCTTCAGCAGCCGGTCGTAGTCCACTTGACCCTGCACGGTGAGCAGCTCCATCATGTAGTCTGCCTCCCTGACTGCGCCCTGGACCAGCTCCAACTGCCGCTCGAACCGCCGCCATAGCTGCATCTTCGCTCGCAACCGAGCACTGAGTTCGCTACATGCGGCTTCCAACTCTGCGTGAGTTTCCTGTGAGAAAAATACAATGGCACATATAACAATTGGTATATAATATGAGGCAATTAAAAAAATTAAATTAAAACAATTGGTATATAATATCATTACAAATTGGACCCCAAGCAACGGCCACCGCAGCCGGGGCAGACCAAAACGACGATGGCAAGACGATCTAGTCACCTTTGCGGGTAATACTTGGTCACAAACAGCACAAGAACGCAGTGTGTGGAGGATTAAAGGAGAGGCCTTTGCTCAGGAGTGGGACACAAAATAGGCTTAAAAAAAAAAAAAAAAAAATGAAACAATAGCTTGTAAATGACGTGACTATCACTTGGTGAACGGTGAACGGCGAAGGAAAATATTGAGAGTTTGATCATCAAATGATGTACGAAGTCGTTTATCACTACTAAGCCAGTGGTCTGCATCAACCTAACCCGGAATAACCCTCGCATTAAACGGAAGGACTGCGTCCGTAACAGCTACTATACCCTGCACTAGTTTCATAACCATGTATCTATGGCTTGGCGAGTAAAGAAAAGTGTAAAAACTAACCTGTAAAGCGGAGATTTCTCTTTCTACGCCCGTTGGTGATACAACCACGCGGAGACTCGTCGGCAGAGTGTGTAACGCTTGTCGTAGGGCGAGGATGTCTCTCCACTGCGATGCCAGCTCTTCCACCAGCCTGTCGCATGTCTGCGAAGCCCGCTCCACCACGTCACTGCCTAACCTCTCAGCAGACTCACACTCTTCCAGTGTTAAACGTGCCCGACGCTGGCTCTTCTGACACCTAGCGATACCGGCTTGAACTTGAACTATCTTCTCTTTAAGTAGCATACTGCGCTCGAGTTCTTCCGAGATCTGGTCATCTAACATTCCCGATTGACTCAAAAGAGCTCCGAGTCGTTCCGATTCAGCCGTTGGTAATAAGCTCAGCCTGCCTAACTCGTTCTGTATCCTGTCAATACGGCCGGTCATCACTTGTAGTCTTTCTATGTACAAGTTTAGCTCGTCGGCGCTCTTGATAACACCTTTGAGGCCGTCCAAAGCTGATCGTAGTTCTCTTAGTTCTTCTTCGAGAATGTTCAGCTTCTCACCTGAAGACACATCGCGATCTGAGATGTTCTGTATAGCGGTGGTGTGAATATTTCCAATCCTCGATGCTAGATCACGCCACTTGTCCTCGATTTTAGAGAAGAATTCCCGTTGCACCATTTCGTCGGATATCGGGAGAATTTCGAGTGCCTTTTCGAATTGTATGCCAGATTCCGTCTTCAAGTTATTGTGCACTTCGTGTTGAGCCTTTAGCTCCCAGAATCTTCTCAAATTTCCGGTGGTTGTAATGTTTTCTGGTGTGATAAACTCTAATTCCCTGTTAGCGATCTTCATCCATCCTTCGATCCTGTCCACCAAATGATCGAATGTCACCCAGTTTTCTTTGAACGCCGTCAATCGCGTCAGCCTCGAGTCTACATCCTCTTGTAGTTTCAGTAACGTATCGAGTGCTACGGAACACTCCGTTTCCAATCCAGTACATACAATAAGGTTCTGAAGGCTTTCCGTTATTGAAAGTAGCCGTAACATTTTCGAGTAATGATGTGATATATCGAGACTAATCGATTGATACAGATTGATGTATTGTTCGTGATCCATGGAAGTCACGTTGGTGAGATCAGGTACTCTCTGCTGAGCGACTATAAGCCATTGTTGTTCATCCTTCATACCGTGTTGTAAGAGCGTCCATCTTGATGCTGCTAGCGTCATCTGTTGAGCGCGACACGCAGCTCTATCAATAATAACGGTGGCTCTATCGTGTAGTGAATTGTGTAGAGACGCATACTTGGCTCTAGTTTCACTATCTAAGTTATCCTCAAGAGATTCGAGTATGGCTCGACAATGGCTCAGGTTGACGAAGAACTTCCGATGTTTCTGAATTTCTTCACGTAAATGGTCCAAGTCTGATACAATGATCTTTCCGTCTAACAGAGCCTCGGCGACATCAGTTATCTGACCAAAGTCTTGAAGCGTTTGTTCATACTCTTCTGCTAAAGAAGTCAGTTGCAGGAGACGATCCCTTTCAGTGTTAATAGTGTTGTCAACTTGCTTCGTATCGTCATCACAATTGTACAGTTTTGTTGGGCATTCCCGTTTAGGGTTCGCTTCGATGAGACTGCGACACCTCTTGAACATATTTCTGACTGTTTCGAAATTGTCAAAGTTGTCCAATTCAATTTTGTCAAGTTTATCTAACTTCTGTTGTGTAGACATATCGGAGAGAATTATATCATCGAGCGTGTTCTTTACCTTATCGACAGATTCGCTTAGTTGGTCAGTGTCATTTAAGAATTTGATCCATTCTTTCTCCACTTCTTTCACTTTCACCGAGCTTTGACTGTTCAAAGTATTAACTGCGTTTACTTGGCGCGTTAATGTCTCGATTAGAGTGATAATCTCTTCATTCACTTCTGTTACTTCAATGATCTGTTTAAGATTTTGAATGTGCGTCTTCAGTGATTTGAGACGTTCAGTTTCTTCCGTGGTCTTAATGCCAGTAACAGTCTCTCGCTGGATCTTATACTGAATCTCTTCAAGCCAAATAGAAATGGTCTCTATTACTATAATGACACTCCTTTCCGTTCTAGTTGGGTCGTGCGTTCCTATTGCGTTCTTCACTTCTTCCATTTCTTTGTCAACAACTAATTCGTATGATCTTTCAACTGACGGATCTAATAAGGCTACAGTCATGGAATCATCTGGAATGTTCTGCGGATCAGTAGCCGAGTGGGTTCGTTTTTCTAGAGCATCAAGTAACCTCGCCTCTTTAGTCCTATAAGGCAGAATACTCTTGCTTGGGGATGGTGACTTAGATTTTGATCTTTGTACTACGTCAGAGTATGTCAGTTTGTGTTGTATAGGTTTGGGCATTATTGTTGGGCTCGCTAGTTGAGAAATACCTTCATCTATCGAAGACGTCTCCTTGCTTGATATATCTTCGCTGGTCGGTGTGATAGACATTGACAGCTCGGTATTGATTGGGTCTGATAAACTTTCAGGGGATTGCAATAAGGGTGAATCGGCCTTCTTTTTAGATTTACGCTTCTTCTGCTTGTGTTTTTCACCCAAAATAGACTGAGGTGGTTCTTCGAACGAACGTTCACTCTCAATGAAGTCGGTTGTGGCTTGAGGGATGGTAATCTGAGCGCGTAGGTGAACTTCATAAGGTTCATCCGTAGATGTTGAAATTGAGTCTTCTGAATAGAACCTAGGTGACGTTTGTTGAGTGGTATCTGTAGTTATCACGTCTCTTGTTTGTAATTCGAGTACTGGTACAGGCGTAGTGCGTTTTGATGGCTCCCTTGGTGAGGTCTGTTGTGTACTATCGACTGTAATAACTTCTCTCTTAGGAGCCTCAATTGTAGGTTGAGGCGTAATTTCTGTAGCTGGAAGTTCGACCGGTACTTCTGGTTCTCGAGGCGTTGTTTGTTGAGAACTCTCAATAGTTATGACCTCTTTCAGCTCGAGTTTGGGTACTGCTTCTTCGAATTCGACTCTTGGCGAGGTCTGTTGCGTACTATCGACGGTAATCACTTCTTTCTTAACGATTTCAAGTTGAGGTAACGCAGGTACTTCGGGTTCCTTGATCGATTCTGTGATCACTGTGACCGGTTCTAGTTCTGGCTCATCAGATTGAGTAAAAGTACTGACAAGAGGAACTTCAGGAGTCTGCATACTCATCTCTATCGTTTCTTTCTCTTGTATCGGTGTGGTCGAAGTTTCTTGATCAGTTATCTTTTGTTTCACAGTCTGAATGTCAGTTTCAGTTGTTTTAATGAGTACTTCAGTACTCTTTTCTTCTTTCTTCACTTCAGGTATTGGCGAAGTTTGCATTTCCCTAGATTCAGTCTCAATTTCAATTTGTTCTGGCTTCTGTTCTTCAACAACTGGTGACGTTTGCGCGAATTTCTCATCAGGGGTCACAATGTCGTGTGGAATGACTTGAGTTGTAGCTTCAATTTGGATAACCTGTTCAGGTGTTTCTGTCCTGCTTGTCTGCATTTCAGAATCGGACACAATTTTTTCTACTACTGTTGTTACCTCTTCGATAGTTTGAGTGTGAGTCTCACTATCTTCAACTGGAGTCGTTTGAGTTATAACTTCGCTCACAAATGTTGGTGTGGTCTGCAGTTCGATATCCGAAGTTTCCGGTCTTGGTAGCTCTTCTAAAGGCTCGGTTTCTTCTGGTGAGGTCTGGATGGAGTATTCTTGAGTTGCAATTTCTTCTACAACAGGCACAGGGAATGTGACTGTGGTTGGGACCTCTTTCTCTGCAATTTCCGGACTGCTCTGGACACATTCTTCTACGATTTTAACAGTGCTGATATCTGAAGTCTCACTGATAGTATGGTACGATTCATCCTTAGGTGATGTTGCAACTGTTTCAGTACCAATTTTTGGACTTTCAGGTTTAACAAACGGTTCAGGTTCTACGGCAGGTTCTGGCTGTTCTTCTACAGGTAAAGGTTCTATTTCATCTTCAGTTACAATAGAAGACTTTTTCTTGTGCTTCTTATCTTTACCTTTCTTTACAGGTTCTTGTGCCTCAACAGGTATTGTAACTGAAGTTTGCTCAGTTTCAGTACTTAGCTTAGGGTAAGTTGTGTCTTCACTCACGCCATGTGTCTTTCGTTTCTTCTGCTTCTTTTTCTTGTCCGGTGTTGGAATCGGTCCTAAAGAAATATCCTCGGGCTCATATCCTTTCTCTTCTGTAATAGGTTCTGAATCTACTAGAGAAGAATCTTCAGGTTCAAGCTGTATTATTTCGGGAGATGGTTGTAGTTCCTCTACATAAGAAACAGGCGATAGTTCAGGTACAGCTTCAACGGGCTCTAATACTTCTTCCGTTGGCTTAGGAGATTCAACTGCTGGTGAAGTAGGAAGTTCTACGTAGTGGCCGAGGGATGAACTGTCTGTGTCAGCAACGCTCTTTTCTGTTTCCGTATGCGAGTCCGGTTCAATCGAATGACTACTGGCCGAATCAGGCTTACGTTTCTTTCTCTTTTTACTTCGTTTATGATCTTTTATTGATTCTTCAGGTATCGCTTCTGTGATTGGTTGATCCTTTTTAATAACTTGCGTCGCTAATACCTTCTGTTCTTTAGTGATTTTAACGTCACTAGGTAACACCACATCGATATCTTTTTTTACGATAATAGGTTCCGAAGTTTCAAACTCTTCAACTTTAAGGTCGAACTTAACTTTCGGTTTAGTTTTTAAGCTTTCATCAGTCTTTGTTAATGACATTGAAATATCCACGCTCTGTTGTGGTTTATCTTGTGTTATGGAAGTAATATGTTTGAAGCCTCGTGAATCAGTGTCTTGACGTTCTGAATTGAGAAGCATAGTGACATCGTATTTCGCGGGAGGTTTGCTTGGCACAGCCTTCGTTTCGTCAGATTCTGTTTTTTGCGACGGCACAGACTTCTGCTCAGGTAGTTCAAAGGCAGCTAGAAGTTTATTGACACTTTCCGAAGATCCCTGTACTTGTGGCTCGAACTGTCTTATGTAGGAAATTTCAGGCGCTTCAGGTACCTCACTTGTATCGGTTTCAGTAATAACATTTTCCACTTTGATAGGCTCTACTTCAATAGTGGATTGTTTCGGTGTTTTTCCGGTTGTTATCTGACTTGCAGTTGTAGTTTCTGTGATAATAGTCTCTGGAGCGACTTGAAGAGGCACTTGCTCATACTTTCTTATACCTTCGTGCATTATTAGTTCCTTGGTCAAGTGAATAACTCCAACCTGAGGTTTCTTAGTGCTCTCCAGTAGAGCATCCTCGGGATGATATGCAGGTTCACTTGGCTGAGGAACAGATTTTTGCTCTTTCACATCTGTAATCGGTTGTAAAACAACAGATTTTTTGACTGGTGTATCTGTAGCTATCTCTTGAATTCGATTTTTATCTATAGTCACAACAGACTTCACTGAGTCTTGTTCTACTAACTCTTGATCTGTAGTTTTCTTTACAGCAGGCATTATACTTTCGGTTTCAGCGACTGGTAGTTCAGTAGATGGAATGACCTCGACATCTTTTGCTTTCTCAAGAGATTTTGTAGAATCTTGCAGTATAGATGGGACATCTGCAATTGGTTCAATAATAGTTTGTGGAACAACTGGAATATCATTCGTTTTTATTTCTTCAAACTTAACATCTGTTGTTCGTTCAAACTTTGTGTCAGCGGGAAGAGTACTTTCATTTTCTATAAGTTGTATAGTTTGTTCCATGACGTTGGTTTCTGGCTTTTTAAATGATGGCATGAAATGCTCTTCTGTGGGGAAATCTCCAATTATTTCTTCCAGTTTAGGCGCTGATGGTGTTACCTTTTCGAATGGTAGAGTTTTTTGGGTATCAATCTCTTCTTTCTCGGGACTAGGAAATCCAGGTTGTTCAGATATTGGAGCCTCTTGTAAGTCTTTAGGTACTTCAGCCGGTTTCGGTTGATATGCAGGTGCCCTAATGGTTTCCTGAGATTCAATCTCTAGTTGAACAGGTTCAGACACGGTGTCTTTCACTACTTTAGTAACAGTTGTAGTAGTAGCATCAGGTACAGAAAATACAGATTCTTTAACACTTTCTAGTTTTTTAACACTTTCTTTGATTGAATGATCAGTCTCGCTTCCAATTAAAGTCTTTGTGATGTCTATAAG
Organism: Ptilodon capucinus; assembly: GCA_914767695.1. Taxonomy (NCBI): domain Eukaryota; kingdom Metazoa; phylum Arthropoda; class Insecta; order Lepidoptera; family Notodontidae; genus Ptilodon; species Ptilodon capucinus. Next base: position 12,069,080 of record OU611814.1, on the reverse strand, counting down.
AGTTGAATCCTTCTTGACTTCTGTAACAGAGCTGTCAGTTATTTTAGAAATATCATCCTTGCAAGGTTTTGAGGCTATTTCTTGGGTAATAATTTCTTTTTCAGGACTGATAGCCAAAGGTTTGTCAGGTTTCAAAGTTTCTTGCTCTGTTTCGGGTTTGAGTAATTTAGAAGGTTTTGGTTTGTCCGCAGAGGTTTTAGTTATTTCTTGCGATTCTGTCTTAGATTGAACAATAACTTCAGTTGCTGCCTCCTTTACTACCTCCGGCTTAGGTACAATATTTTCTTCTATCTTAGTAATATTTGGAGTAATGATCACGAATTCTTCCACATTTTCAGGTATATCGAATGTTTTGGTTTCAACTGTAGTAATATCTTCAGGTATATCTTTTGCGGTCACTGGTTGGGCAGGTATTTTAGAGATAATTGAATGGTCAGTCTCACTACCAATTAGACTCTTTGTAATGTCAATAAGGTTTGTATCTTTCTGTACTTTTGTTACCGTACTATCAGTAATTTGAGTAATATCGCCTTTAGCAGGTTCTACTGTAGGTTGTAACTCAACATCAGTTAAAGGTTCTTTCGATTCCACGGTTTTAGCGAAATGGTCTTGTTTCTTATCTGATGTTACAGTAAGTGTTCCAACGACAGGCTTAGGGGTTTGTTTGATAGACTCTAAAACAACTTGTTTTTCCTTTTCGGGTTCTCCTATGATCGTGTCTTTGTCGGACGTATCATGTTTTTCTTCTTGAGTTTTATTGATATATTCAACAGGTTCTGGTGTTAATTTAATAACGTCTTTAATTGTGATTTGAGTTTCAGGTTCTTTTGAAACTATGGTTTCAACGGATGTTACAGGTTTTTCATGTTTTGTTTCTCCTTCAGGCTTTTGTTGTTTAGCAACGTCATCAATTGGTACGTCTGTTGATTGTTTTACTATTGGTTGTATTGGTATTTTCGAAGCAACCGAATGGTCTATCTCACTGCCAATCATGTTCTTAATCATATCAATAATGCTTGTATCTTTCGGTTTATCTGTCTGTTGTTCAGTAACATCTCTTGTAACTTCCGTGACAATATTTTCGGTTATTAGAGTTGTTTCTTTAACCTTTGTTGGTTCTTCGACAATAATTTCTGTTACTTTTGATGGCGATTCTTCATAGACAGTGACATCAAGCTTCTCGATGATGACAGTCTTTTCTACAGGCTTTGATATTTCGTGAATCTGAGTAGTAACATCTCTAAACACTGAATCAGTCGGCTGTCGTTCAGGTTTGTCAGATACTGATTCTTCGGGAGTGGTTTCAAGTTCAATGGACTCTGTTGTTAATGTCTGTGCAGGTTTAATAACGCCTTGGTCAATTGCAGGCTGTTCGCTAATTGTTTGATCTAAACCATTCTCTACATCTCCAATCAATTTCTGTTCTGGTTCTTCAGGAATGATTTTGTCTTCAAGCGCGTCTTTTTTAACTTCGATTTCGCTAGGTTTGATTTGCACAGGTTTAGTTTTAACTTTAGAAGAGGCTGAATGATCAATCTCACTTCCTAATAAACTCTTGGTAATATCAATAAGTCTAGTATCCTTGGGGGCCTTGGGTTCGGGAGTTGATATTACTTCGCTCTTTATAACAGTCTCAACGACGGTTGGCCGATCAGTATCTTTGGTATGAGTTAATGTTTCTACTACCATGGGAGTTACAGAAACTGTTATATCAGGTTCCGTGGTTTGAATCGATTTTTGAATATTTTGCATGACAATATCTTCTTCTTTAATAGGTGCAGAAATTTTATCTATTGAAGTAACTTCTTCACTAGTCTGAAGCACGTCTGGAACAATTTTAGTTAGTGTCTCAGTAATCAATACTACTGAGTCTTTTACAGGCTTTATCTCTTTCTCTTTTTCAGCTGGCTCGGTAACTACAACTTTTTTCTTGACTACGATCACTTCCGGCTGATTTTCAATCGTTACCTTGATTGGTTCTTTAGTTGGTTCTTTTGCAGGTATTATGGAAGTAGCTGAATGGTCAATTTCACTATCAATCAAACTTTTGGTGATATCAATCAATGAATCCTTCGGTTTGTCAACATCAGGTAATAAGGTTGTGATATTCGTTACAGTTTCTGTAATCTTGTGATCTTCAATAGGTGTTTCTTCTTTGGTTGCAGTCGTAGTTAACATTTCGTAAGGTTCTGTAACTAATGTTTGTTTTACAATTTGAATAGTAGCATCAGTTGGTGGTTCCGTTATTGTTGTAATAATTTCTTTAGGAATGTTGTTCTTAGGTGTATCCTTGTTATAGTCAGGCTTTTTAATATCTGTCACAGCAACAGAGGATTCATCCGTCTCATTGCCAATTAATTTCTTAGTAATATCCACGATTGAAGAATCCTGTTTTGTCACGTTTACTGTTTTGGTTGTTGTTACAGAAGATTGATCAGTTTCTTTTCCAATTACTTCGATACCTGGTTTGCTTAGCTTCACTTCTATATCAGCAGTCATAGTGGAGTCAGGAATGAACTCATCATCAGGTTCTTCGACGATTCGCTCAGTAACGTGTTCTTTACCGTCTATGAATTGTACTTGTTTTACAATTCTCACGCGTTTGGTTTTAACTCCTTCAGTTTGGATACTGTGTGACACGCGAGGTTCTTCTTCAATAACTTCTACATCATCAGGTTCATCGATCACTTCTTCAGTAACGTGTTCTTTGCCGTCTATTATCTGTATATGTTTGATGATACGCCGACGCGTTCTTGTTATCTTTCTAGTGACTTTTTGTACTACTGTAGCAACGTTTGTTGATGACGTTTCTAATGTTGAGTGTTGTACACCTTCAGATGTAAATGTAGTTTGACCTTCATATGGTTCTTGGACAAGGTAAGCTGTTTCCTGGGGTATACTTTGACCATTATCTGTTGAAGTCTGGTAAGTTTCAGATACAGTTACAGTTGTGACTGGCGTCGACACCCTTTCTTGCGATGTACGCACTATATCAGATTTAGTGACATGGGAGAAATCCCCACCTTCTTTTTGAATGAACTCCTGCATCAGTTGATCTAGTTGAGCCTGGGTTATGTCACCCGGGATAGTAACGGTCTCTTCTGTGATTTTTATATTCGTGTCATCAGGTTTGTCGTCACCCGGCTTACTATCATCGGGTTTTTTATCTGAAGGTTTGTCTCGAGGTGGAATTGCTGGATGTTCGTCTTTTCTATCTGAATCGTCACCCTCATCAAGTCCCGTTGGAATGTCACCACGGTCTTTTACGCTTATAGACACCCTTGGTATCTGTTCCTCAAAAACTTCAACGTTGTCAGGTTCTTCGATAACCTCCTCCGTCACGTGTTCTTTGCCATCTATTATCACAATACGGCGTATAATGCGCCTGCGTGTTTTAACAACTCGCTTTGTCACTTGTTGGACAACAGCTGTGACACTTGACGAAGATGTTTGTACTTGAGGAATTTCTCCCTCCGCTAGCTGCAAGATATCTTCAGGCCTCATTCCTTGTTCCATGGTGAAAACAATATCAGGTTTGGATGTTATTTCTTGGATTGTGACTTCACCACCAGGAAGGCTGGATATAACTTGACCACCATAAGTCTGGTATTGGACACGTTGAATCCCACCATCATCCATCGTAGTAGACGTTGAACCCTTATCTTCTTTCAATGTTATTTGTGAGAATGACTCTTGCGGCATATCAGCGGACAATATTTGCGTTCTGTGCTGTTGAGTTTGCAATGTTTGCTGTCTAGTCACTAATGTCTTTCGTATTTTTTTTACAATAATCCTCTTTGTGCCGTCTGCGTCTACGACGACCTCTGTGGTAGTTTCATCAGGTTCGACCATGACAGTTTCAAAAGCCTGCGGTAGGCTGTGTGTTATGTTGAGTTGTGTATCTTTTCTAAAGTTGTCACCAACAAAAGTATCTTGGTAGTTGGCATCGACTAACAATGACTGATCTTCGATTTTCTGTTCTCTGAAAACAGGTCTACTCGCAATTTCGATTGTTTCATGGCCATCGGAAATTGTTTGTCTAACCAGTATATTTTCTAGTATTTCCTTCTCTCCAGAATGTGGCTCACTAGTTTGTACTTCGACCTCCTGAGGTGGTGCACACGTTATTGAAACATCGTGAGTCGCAATTACGTCTGGTTTGCAAATAACAGATTTGTCAGTAACGGATGGAGGTTCCGACAATAGACTTTTCCCGGTTTGAGTTTCAATCGCGACTGTCTCTTTTACGATTTGAACCTCGACCGGTACGGGTTCCGGTTTCTCATGACTAGGCTTACTCTCATGTACTGTGGGCACATTTTTGACACTTTCTTCTGACGACTCTTTTTCAGTAGGAACTTTTTCAACGACTTCTCGCTTGGATGGTAACTTTTCTGGTAATTCTTCCTTGATGATTTCACTTTCCCTCGGAGTGACCACCTCTTCAGGCATCGACGTTGAATCAATTGTTCTGTCGGTCTGTGAGATGTCTTCCTCCACAACCTCCGGTGCTGTCCTTATGTGCAGAAGCACTTGCCTTAATCTCTCTATCTCTATAATGACTAGATGCTTAGTGTCTTCCAACGCCTTCTGCATGGCCACCAACCTCACCCTCAACGTCTGACTAGATTCATCTTGACTTATCACAGTTATTGACTTCAGAATAATTTCGTACTCTTCGTATTCTCTTATGTACCGCTCGTAGATTTCGATATATCTAATAATATCCTCCTCAATCAGGATGTCTGTTTGGACTGTGGTTTCTTTGAGTCCGTTATTGATGGTCTCGAGCCAGCGGTCGAGCTTGACAATTTTCTCCTTCTGTTCTTCAACCTCCTTTGCTTGTCGAGCCACTTCCACTTTGGCATTCTGAAAATATTTAATCATCATGTAAATAAAAATCTGATTATCATAAATATCGGGTTAATTACTAAAATGTTGATGATTAATAACTGTCCAAACCACGCAAGCTGTCGATAAAAAAAAACAAGCTGCTAAAGAAAACGAAAATTACCTTTCTTACCTGGATGATGTGTAGTCCGTCGCGCGCTTGCGTCAGCAGTTTGCTGATCCTACCCTTCATCATCACCAAATCCTTGAGAAGGGTCTGGATCTCCACCTCTTGCCGGTACTCCATGATCTTCGTTTCGAGGAGATCCGCAGCCTCCTCGCACTTGACGAGAACTGAGATTCCCTCCTGGAAGAATTCCCAATAAATATTAAAGATGTTTAGTATCAATATATATTTATTCTAATATAAAAACTTATGAAGAATAAGAAAGAAAAGAAGAGTAGGTAGCTAACAGAACGCAAGAGTAAATAATTACGTAAGTTTTCTTATATTTACGCGAATACCTACTATACATTGAAATTAAACTATTTTACGGATTTTATCGCGTTTATTTACTATTTTATTTTCCCGACGTTTCGACTGCTTTACAGCAACCATGTTCACGGGGGGACTGAGGTGTTAGACGTCCTGATGTCATAGTTAATAACTTTAGTTAAATTAATAGTTAAAAACGTCGGGAAAATAAAATAGTAAATAAACGCGATAAAATCCGTAAAATAGTTTAATTTCAATAATTACGTAAGTGTTAAGTAAAATCGTGACAGATAAGTATTATTACATTTAGGAATTGAATAAAGCTTCAAACCAGAGCCATTCCGTAAAAGATAATTGCCCAAACTTAAATTCAAAGATAATAGGAATAGTAGGTAAAACTTCTTAATTCGTTGTGTACAGAGACAAACTACAAGTTTCAGCAATATTGATTTGATATTACTTTGTACGTTGCCAGGTAACTTAATAACTGTCTGTGTAAAATTTCAGTAGGTAATGTTAAAAAAACACTGCAGAAGTGATGGTGGTAAGGAATCTACTAAAAGGTATCTACTTGTTTGCTTAGACGTATCTGACGCAATGTTTACGAATAGCCAAGACGAGAAAAGGTTTATTTCCATTTATAAATTACATAGGTTGAATATTAACATCGCATTGAATAATCTATTTTAATTTATAACTTGATAACTCAGGGGTACTTCACACCTATTTTTTTTTCAAACCACTCCAATATTAGACCGGATGAAATAAATGTCTAATGGGTCAAGCCGTTTTTCAGTTTTAGCTAACTATTTTTTAATATTTTTTTTATGAGTTAGGGAGGCAAACGCAGACGTTTCGCCTAATGGTAAGTGATCAACGCCGCCGCCCATAATAGCGAAAAGGATTTTTTTTTGGCATCTATCAAATTTGTCGCTAATCATTAATTAATAAGTTGATGAGCCTATAGCCCGAGAAGCTAAATGCACTGGGTTGGGCGCGCCATTCAATTATATTTCATTCATTTCGTATAAAGAGAATTGAATCTTCCAATTGTTTTATTATAGTAGTGGCGAGCTTGTTATTGCCTCGTTTATGCACCGACGACGGTATAATTGATAGTGATAAACTATAAATAAACATGGCGACGTTGTTTCGTGGTAAAAATCTATATTTAAACGTGATATGAGCCGGAAAATATGTCACGCAGCACCGCTCATACCTCTTATGTCAGTATAAGCAGGTAAGTAATGCTGTTTAAATAAAATCATTGTTCTAATATGTACAGGAGCAAATTTTTGCTAATACTAAAACTTAATGTATCAACTCTTTTCCTGTTTTTGCGAAATGATGACATTTTAATGGAATATAATGAGGAACGGCTGCACCTGCGATTAGCGGGTATTTCAGCCAGTGTCAAGTAATTAACAACCAGGAAAAAATCAATAAATACACATTGTAAATGAATATGTCCTTCTTCCCCGCGTAATTTCATGGAACGTTTTGAATTCCTAACAATAAATAATCATTTCTCTACTTATCTATGAAAATTATTTTGATAAAGATGGCGGATGAACTCTAAATGTCATGGATAATGCGAACGAATTTATCCGCGTGCTTCATCGAGATATATAACGGAGATACCGACTCCGCACTGCGGCATTTTATTATTATTTTACAAGCTTTATATTAACTTGCAATGTATGTCCGGGTGGAATCTTGCAAATGAATTTTAAATCAGTTGTCTTTAACCGATTGAACTTAAATTTGGTATACACGCTTACTTTGGATGACAATGCATGCTTAGCTATGTGACGTCATAGAACATGTGAAGGTTAGAATGCTCATCGATGACTAAGATGCAGTTGCAAGAAGAGATGATATAATTCACGCAGCTACAGGCCCGACCTATTTTCCTGTATATTTAAATACTCGGCCTTCGCGAAACCGTGTACTCAGAAAGTTCTTAGATTAAAATGGCGTTTCCAGAATTAAATTGGCGATATTATTGTTCAGGTAATTGTTTGGTCAGCTAAGGTATGCTTGTATTAACAAAGATTGAATGGCACAAACAGCGCAACGAAGCGTTTATAATCTCTCGTGTCATCTTAAAAACCAAATCATAATTTATAATGACTTGGTTTTCACACGATAATGTTAGGGGGCTTGGGGCCCAGTCATAGGTATGGCAAATTCGTTTAAACGTACATCCTTGTGAACAAACATCGCTTTGAAGTCAACAATAAACCTCACATCAATCCGTTCTATCCGGCTGACTGCAGGACAATACCCCACCTGTCCATTCGCTATTGAATACCAAATTAACTCATTTGGAACGAAGCAGGGCGTTTTGGAGTTCAGAAATAATACTTTAATATTGGCAGTACTATTGGGTTATTCAAACTCAATGCTGCATAGATAAACTTGATCGGAACCCGAAAATGGTTTTGTTAAAAATACTTGTGACAATTATTCAAAGCTATGATTTTTAGGTATAGTTTGCCTGGTATAAAGCTACCTAAAGTAAAATTCTGTACTTCTGTTACATAATTTTTTTACTACTCATGAAATTATCGAATGATTATTATTAGCTCGCTAGGTACACAGGTTATCAGTTCAATGTAAAAAAGTCATTGAACATTTCACGATATTAAGTGACATAAACTATAACGAATGCGATTAATTTTTTCACTGATTGAAAAAGCCCATTCATCAACTAAATCTCTCTTGACTGCGCTAGCGAATTTTCACGCGTGATGGCTTTTACTATTTAAATTCAATCTTTAGGTATATTGACATAGAGTTCAAAGTCATACAGCGCGCGTTTTGACGCCCTGCACTTTAATCGCGGATTCGATGATTATTGGACCAGTATTACCAAAACGGCATATTAAAACAAAAAAAACATAATAAGGAAATAATTGCTATTAAAATCATTACCATCATCAGTAGTGGTATCCTAGTTAGTAGGACGACCGCCTTGATAGCATGGGGTGCAAGTTCATATATCGGACCTACTGGATTTTTCGGATATCATGTGCGAATCTCATTTTAAAAAATTGATTATCACTTGCTGAAAGATGAAGGCAAACATCGTGAGGAAACATACACGTCTATAGAAAGGTGTGTGAAGTTTACCCGCACTAAGACAGCCTGGTAGATTATGGCCAAAACCTCGCGTAATGAGGGGGATGTGCTCGGTATAATGACTATATACTCACCCCCTATTACATTGGAACCAAAATACATCGGCGAAGTGAACCTCTGTCTACTCCTCCGGGGAATACAAGCATAATGACGTATAATTATTAAAATTATTACCTTTGAAAAATCAATTCACAAAAAGACACTTGAACATCCACAGTAAACAATACATAATTGTAATCGTTTCTATTAATTCTCGTTAGTTTTATTCGTATTCGACTGCACCGCGATGGCGCTCGTTAGCTAGTGCTGGGTGATGCCAAACACTAATATTATTCTCGACTGAGTGTCGTAACGCATGTCCAAATGACATCATTGGGTGAAACATCGCGGTATCTAACTCATTGTCATGGTCGAACCTTTGGGGCGATCATTGACAATAGACGGCAGTTAAATCCGGTAATTCTCAGCATCCACTAGATCAGAGAGTCGCAAAGTGGTTGATATCGACCCCGTGGGGTTAATTTCGGTTTTCCAGGTATCGTCTTAAAGGAAAACTGATGTTGGGAGTCCACGAGGTCTAAAAATCGACCCTTAGTAGGAAATATCATTGATCTACTTTTTTAAAACTCAACAAGTCGATAAGAGTGCACAAGACAAACTTGTGAGTATTTTTTATCAATAGGAAAAAAAACTAAAGGTTTGAACCCATGATGAAAATGAACTAATACCTCAGAAGGTATTAGTTCATTTTGAACTAATACCAAAATAAACTAATACCTCAGATGGTATTAGTTCATTTTGGTATAGAGGTCTCTTGCCCAAAATAGTTTAAGAATCCACTAGATTGAGCTAGTTCTTCTTCTTTTGACAAAACGAGTAAAATTATGAAATTGAATGAATAAGATGAGGAATGGCTTTACCTGACACTAGAGCGGGTATTTCACCAATGGCAAGTGATTAATAGCAAGGACAAATCCAAAAAATACACATGCATGAGGATATAAAAATGCAGGAAGAACGTGATAAAACTGTGGCCTTCGGTTTTCAGCTAATAGTAACCTCTTGAAAAGTGTACGACATACAGTGTTTTTGCTACGTAGCGTTGTTTCTAGGAAATTATCAGGTTTCTTTAGCATGAACCTTAAATAGCTACTTAGAAAATAGAGAATCGACTTAAGTTTTCTAAATTTTTAGTCTGAGTCACTTAAATCTCTGAGTTAAAAGTCTGAGTAAATTTTCAGTTATTTTGGGGATGTTATCACTAGACGCCGGTGGTGATGTAATCAACTGTTTACATCTTTTATCTTCGGATAGTTTCCGCTAATGCATCTTGAATGCACGCTGAATGTATCTACTTGCCAAGTTTTTAAAACTGTTTTCATCAATATCTCAGACGACGCCGACAGTTTTTTCCTTTGATATTCGACAAACAAAATAACGCAATCACTATTAATAATTATAATAATATTAAACTACAACTACAATAACGTAAATTATTGCTAGTTTCATTGATAAGATTGCAATATTTCAATTGATTTCACTTGAAAGTTTCGTCTCGTTCGAACCAATTATATCGCCTCGCATAGAAACCGCCGTGTCTATATTTACCGCGCATGCATTTACGTCACAAGGAATTTGGGGCTGTTATTTCTGATTAATGGCGTTCGTACAGTGAACACTTACCCGTAGGCCTTCCTCCATGGCGTCGAGACTCTCATCAGGCAGGTCCGAGAGGCGAGTTTGTACATCTCTTATCTCTTCAAGCAGAGTTTCTATATCGTTAGATAATTCATCCTGAGGACACACACTTATATTAGCATTGCACTCATTTTACAATATTGACGAGGAATCAAAACTAGGACGATTCATGCTATGAATTGGATTCGTTTTCGCTGGGAGTGTTATGTTCTTATATAAAAAAATCTTCTTAGAACAGTACTCAAAAAATGTCAAGTTACAAAAAATATGGAACATTTTGATGAGTGCATTATAAGCACGAAAAACTATTTTAGAGGGAAGACATAATATATGCAACGTAGAGAATACGTGCAGAGAACAAAACTATTGAATACACAAAAAAACCGACAAATTTTAATTTTCAGTCACAGCAAATTAAAACCATGACATCATCATACAAAACATAAATATGCCACCACATGCGTACTGAACCGGGGCCAACACATTGACAAAATCTAACATTCCACAACAGAGGTACAAAATTTTAAGCAAATATTCGTCGGTTTTTGCAGACACTATGGACATAATGGATTACGTTTCCTATCTGGAAGATAAATCATGATTAAACAGATCACTGGTACAAATAGTCTTGGATGGAGTCCAAAACGTAAATTATGAAAGAACAGAGAACCGTGAAACGTAGGTAACGTGGGCATTCATAATGAATAAATACTATACATTTATATATCATACAATTTCAGAGAGTTGGCACAGAAAAACGGTACATACATGTACGGAATTGGGTTGAATTTGGTTTGAAATCCTGAAAATTGAACTTTTCATCGATATTTTAGTCGAAAGCTTTCAAATGAATAACTGGATTTAGATCTAGCGTATGTAGATATAATTTTTGATTCCACGTCGTGAATATTAAAGAAAACTAGGTCCGCGCGATCATTCCAAACGCATGGACCATGTTAGGGACACAACACAACAACAAAATCAACAAATTAGTTCATAACATCAATGTTGGCATGACATGCGTTAACAAGAGAATGTTGCTAAATAGGGCATACTAAAATAGTTTGGGTTAAAAAAACTGGTCAGTCTGGACAAACGAGTGTCCCATACCGGTGAAATTTTGTGCCACAATTCGGAAATTGAACATACCAAAGAGATTTTAAGGAGTAATTTTGCAAGAGAGATCTTAATTTTGGATAATATGACATAAAATCTTCTCCTCCAATGGATATTTCAATTTTATTGTACTGAAGATGTGTAACGTGATCTGTTTCAAAATTGAGATCCCTCAATTAGTAAGTTATTTTGCGTGTTCAAGCGTGTGATTTTACACACTGACAAGCAAATTTGCCATCGGTACAGAACACTCCACTATAATTAATATTATTCCAACTAGAGCAACGGGATGGTGCATTCATTTACCCAACGGATCTTTGGTTTCAAAATATAATGCAATAAATTTCTTGCTTCTTGCAATAAATAAAAATCTTCAAGGGGTCTTGCATCATTCAAATATAGCAAAGAAATAAGACTGACCTTAGCTTAATTTTGAACTATTAAATTGCAGACTTCAGTGATAACTCAAACTATAGCTATTTATAGCTATTAGTCTACCTGAGTCTAATTCCCATCAGCTTTTAAGTTCAATACAGACTCTAAAACAACCTTTAAAAGCGACATGTTTCGTCTCGTAGCAGCCAAATTTTGACGGGGGATATAAATTATCAATATTTAATACAATCATCATATACATAAATAAAACAATATACTTAATAATTATTTAATTTATTATAATAAAAAATATCAGATCACTGACAAAGACTAGAATAAAATCAGATTGACTAGACTCGACTAGAATGAATTCACACAATACAAATTAATTGTTACTACGAAAAATGCGACGCTATGCTACGTTGTATTATTAAAGTGCACGCCAAAATGTGGCTCTACAAGACGGGCTGTGACACGGCTAGACACCTCACAATACAGAGCTTCGTAATAAGTGAAATTAAAAATTTTGTTATAATATCATGCCAAACATAAAGTATATATTTAAAAATTATACAGTACGACTGTGCGTCAGTCACCTTTGCTGTCCTCGCGGGCGCGGCCTCCGGCTCCTGTTTGGATGAGGATGGGGCTGGTGCGAGAGGTGGGTTGGTTAGTATATCCTCCCTAGGTCCAGGCTCGTCTTGGTCGGCGGGCGTCTCGGCGCTTAGGTACGAAGACTTATCCCTCCAGCTACATATACCACCGGGTAGGTCCATGGCTATATAGCTGGAGTTGTAAGGCGAGCCGGATGGCGACTCTTTAGGCTCTTCGCCCTCGGAAGAGTGACCCGAGCTACCGCCCGGGTCTTTGTCCTTATCGTTTTGATCTTTAATTTCGATATCGGTAGTCTCAACCGGTGTAGGTTTTGTTTTGCTAGCCATGTTTATGAAGTACTGGCATTCAGCGTCGTGGTACACATGTTTTTCGGGCCAGAACGAATGGTCGTTTATTATGTTTTCCTCGACGCTGATGCCCTCATCAATATGAGTGTCGTCAGGTATAGTGGTAATATGTTTTTCGACTGATTTACGTTCGATTAAACGTAGTTCCGCGTCATCTATTGTATGTTTGTCCGTCCAAAACGTATCCGTTTTTAAGTTGAGAATGTTAGTAGTGGTATCAATGTTAGAAGGTAACGTATCAAACACGTGTGTTAGTTCAGGTTTTCCTACTTCAGTTGCAACTACTGTAGTGGATTGTACTGTGACTGTATTTGTGTCTTGAGGTGTGCTAACAAACGTTACTTCTGCAGCTGGTATTTCAATTTTTTCAGAAGAAACTGGTTTGTCTTGTAATCTTTCTGATTGAATAAACGCGTTGATGTCTGTAATTATTGATTGTTTTGTAGTGATGTCCTCTTTTGGAGTTATTCCAAATAATTTAGATTCCACTTGAGTTTCTTCCCTAACTGGCAATTGCTCAGATGTTATGATGGTTATTTCAGAACTCTCAGTACCAGCATGGTCTTTTTTCTGTTGGGGCCATGTCATTGCTATGTCAGTTACTACATTTGGATCTGTGACTGGCGTCGATACGATCTTCTGTTCGAATTTCTCCTCATTTTCCTCTAATTCCTTAGCTACGTGTGCTGTTGGCAGCACTGTAGTATCTATTGGTGTGATAACTTCAGTTTCCTTGTTAAAATCTCTTGGAGTTTCTTCTTCTTGAGTAACTAAAAGATCTTCAGTGTGTTCTAAAGAATGAGTTTCAGTTATAGATATAGGTTCAGTATCATCCAAAAGAGAATCGATAATACTCATGCTGATGTGTTTGTCGTCAAGTTCTTCATCTTCTTTAGGTGAAGTATCTTGTTTTACCTTGGGCACATTAAACTCTATTTCAACTGTCTTAGTGTCAAATCCTTCAATCAACTCAGGGGTGGCCAAGGACGGTGACATGTTATCTAGCAACTCATCGTATTGATATTCCAGAGACGTTTGAGTGTCAGTCAGTTCCTTAGGTGTGTCGTCACTAAGCAAGGAAGAATCATTCTCCGGAAGCAGCATTTCTTCAATCTCTCGCTGCAAGTCCGCCATTTTACTTTCAAGCGATTGATCTTCAGTTATTTTACCTTGAATTTCTTGACTTTCACTTTCGATGGCTGACATTTCTTCGGTGATAAATTGTGCGGCTGACTTGATCTGTCCATCTGTACTCGCAGGAATATCAACGGGTATAAAATGTGTAGGAGCTTCCTTCATCTCAATCTTGATAGTCTCCGTAGGAGTATGAGTCACTTCCACAGATAATATTTCAGATACATTGCTCAAATCTTGTAGACCGCTAGGATCCACTTTCCAATACTGAGCTTCATTGTAAAATCTATCCTTGACCGGTGTTTGTAGAGTTTCTGGAGTAGTCACTGGAGTTTCAACATCTTTCTGTAAGCATTTCAAAGTCTTAGGCTTAGATTTGATTGCCGTTTCTTGTTCAGAGGATGTGACTTCAACTGAGGACAGAGTTTCCGGTTCCATAATTTCAACAGTCTTTTTATCCTTCTTCTTCTTCTTGCTCTTCTTTTTAGGTTCTGATTGAACAGTTTCAGCCTTCTCAACTTTTGGTTCCTCTTTTGGTTCCTCTTTTGGTGCTTTCAGCACTTCCGGTTCTACGTTTTCCTCTGTAGGTTTAACTGAAGTTTCCTTTGTTTTAGAGGCACGTTTCTTTTTGTCTTTTTTAGGAGGTTGTTTGTCTTCATCGGACGTGCTGGGAGGAACAACTGGCACTTGAGGTTTTAATTCTTTTTCCCTAGATTTCGAAGCACGACTTTTCCTAGCTTTCTTAACAGGTTTATCATCCTCTGCGGGAGTCTGCGTTGGTTCTACATTATCAGGTTTTAGAGTGCTAGTTAGAGCTTCGAATCTATTTTCAGATTTTTCACGAGTATCACGCTTCGGTGACACATTGGAAAGAGAACGGTTATCTCTTGACTTGGACCTAGATCTTCTACTTCTGTCGACGGTGATAAAACCATCAGCATCAACAGCGACATCGACCTTGTGATCCACATCAGACTCGTCTACTAAAATCTTTGGTGGTTTGCTCGGAGCATGACTAGTTTCTATGTGAACAGCTTCAATTTTCTGAGTCCTCTCAGGAGATGAACGTTTGGTAGCTACAATCTTAGCCCATGAACCTGCAGGACTTTCTTTATCTTGTCCAGTTTCCATCACTTCATGTAGTTCTGGAGTATGTTCAGGTACTGTTTGAACCACTTTTTTTTCTAGTACTGACTCAAAGATTTTCTTTTCTTTTGGTTTTTCTATTGGCAGTTGTACAAATCCTGTAAATTCATGAGTTAGGTTTTCAGCCACAACTTTAGCGTAGGATTTGCCGTCTTCAGCAGCTTTTGTCCATACGTTTATTGGTTCTTGCGCAGTTACTTCAGGCTCAGATAAAATTGGCTGTGAATTCAATATTGGTTCTACCACTTTAGCTGGAGCTTCTTTTTTATCATCTTTCTTTTTCTTCTTTTTGTTTTTCTTAGATTTTATGTCGCATTGTTCCTCCTGGACATCTTCAGTAACTGTCAGTTGATCTGATGTAATAGGTACTATTTTCTCTATAGGATGCGTTTGTGCAAGCTCTATGTTTTCTTTCTTAGTTTGTAATACTGAAGAGTACGATATTTGAGGAGTAGTTGGGTTTTCTTCGATCAATACTTCAATGACTTCGTCTTTTTTAGGTGCAGATAGGGGTGCATCTTCAGCTAAACTAGGTCTACTCTCAGACTCAGTAGTCGTTACAGTCTGATACATATAGGAAGGTGTGAACTCAGGTGCATCAGCAGACAACTTTGAATGCAATACAGTGTTCGTAAAAGAAGGTTTAAATTCAGGGATAGAATCAATTTCGGGAAGGAGGTCATGCAGGTTATGTATAGGAGATTTCTCTGATCGGCTAGGAGATTCGACATTGGTTAGTTCCGTTTCAGTTATTTCACTTATAACTACGTTATCCGTACTGTCCGTAGTAGCGTGCGTATCGATAGGCTGTTTATCGGTAATGGTTTCTGGGAGGTTTGATTTGGATTGTGATATTTCATTTTTAAGAAATTCCGCCGAGATAGTATCAGGCTTGGCACCGGACGTAAAGCTAGCCGCATGTTCTAAATTTTTATCAAACAACTCAGTTTGTGAAGGGATTTCTGTGAAATCTTCACTTCCGCCGATTATGACAATATCTTCACCAATCTCTTTAATAGGAGTCGTTACACGATCATTTTGAGTATCAGGAACATCAGTTATTTGAAGATTATCTGCACTTGATTTAGCGAGTTCGTCTCGTGTTGCATTCATAGATTTCTCTAGATCTTTGATGTCACCAAACACAACGGGTACAAGACTTTCAAGATCATCAATGGAAAAAGTTTTGGGTTTTGTTGTAGCTAGTTCAGGTATATCAGACAAACATTCTGCGAACACGGGCTCTTCAAGGGCTTCTTCTATAAGGTCTTTAACAATCCTTTGGTCATCTTCGGTTAATGGTTCATCGCTTGGTACAATTACTGGAGCATTCTCATCAGGTACAGTAGTCACTTCTATGACTTTATCAGCGATAGATGTCTTGCTAATTTCAATAACTTTAGTTTCATTTTCAAGACAATGCGAGGTAATGTTTTGCTCAGTTTGATGAGTTATAATGTCCGAATCTGCAACTTCACTATATTCAATTATTTCAAATGAATCTTCAACTTCAGTGGAGATTGGTTCTTCTGGAGTGGCTATTGGAGAACTTATTACTTCCTCATGAACGATTGCACTGGACTTAGTATTATCTGTGACAGCAATTGCATCATTCTCGGTGAGGTCACTACTCGGTAGGACAAAACTGGAGGCATTTGTTTCAACGCCAGGTGTTGCATCTTCAGTGTTACCATATACAACTGAGACAGGAGTGTTACTGAGATCATCAACTTCGAACGAAAGAGCAATTTTTTCAGGCAATTTAGGTACATTTTCTTCAGTTTCCTCTAAAGGTTTGTCTTCTGTATCAAAAGATTTTTGGATTCTCTTTTCATTGTTGATAAAATCGAAGCTTTCGTCAGCAACAGATTTGACTGTGAGAGTAGTTGTTTGCAATAACTTATCCTCAACGGCAACTTGTGACTGTTGGATATCTTCTATGGTTTTCTTAATATCTGCAATAGATGCTTCTGTAGCATTAACATCAACATCTTGAGACTTGGTAGTCACTTTCAAAACAACCGGTTTAATTACATCTGTTACAATAGCTTCAGTTGTGGTATCAGAGACGCTAATAGTGTTAATTACATCAGTTATTTGAGTCTTGGTAGTCACTTCATCAACATCTGGTTTAGTTACATTTGTTACAATATCTTCAGGTGTGGTATCAGGTACACTAATAGTGCTGATTTTATCAGCTATCTGGACTGAGGTACGTATTGCAGCAAACTTATTTTCAGCATCATTTATTTCGTTATAATTGAATCTTGGTACTTCATAGATTAGTTGCTTAGGCTCTTCGAGTTCTATTTTATTATCACTTGCTTTAAGGATGTCATCGTTTATTACCGCTTCCTCTTTACTAGGAGTTATATCAGCGAGTATTTCAGGTACGGACGGTTTAAGAACATCTGTGCCGCAAATAGATACAAATTCCTTTTTAATCTCATCTCTCCTAGTACATTCAACAGTAACCACATTTTCATCTAGCAAAACTTCTTTGCTGGCTATCGCAGAGTTTATAGCTGCCAATAGATTTTCCGTATCAGAAATTTCATGATAGCTGACTTGTGGTTGTACGTGAATCAATGTTCCTGGCATAGCATTTGCTTCATCTACTTTAGGTTCAAGCAGTAAATCTGTCTTGAGAGAATTTTGTTCAGTTGGTAGAGTTACAATATCAGGGATAACTTGGTCGATTTGATCAGTAGCTGCAATTATTTTTGTATCATTTGCGCATGGAACATTTTCAATGGTTTCAGATATGGCAAACTTTGACAGTGCTAGTCGCTTTTCAGCATCGAAAAGTTCTTGATAGCTATGACGTGGAGGGGCTTCATGTAGAGAGAGACTAAGAGACCCAGATTCATTTTCTATACCTTCTGGTTTACCAGCCTCTATACTTATTGAAGTACTTTTATCTTTATGTGCTTCCATTAAAAAGCTTTCGCCAGTTATGAAGTCGACGGTATGTTGAATATCAGACTTTGTTGACACGTCAGGCATAGTCTGCGCAAGTAAAACTTCGTCCACTGCAAACAACTTAGATTCTTCAGACACCAGATTTACTGCTGATTCAGTTTTATCGACAACAGACTTTTCAGGGGCTTGAGGCTGCTTATCCTTAGCTATTTCTATAGAAACGCTCGTTTCCGAGGTAAGATTTTCCACAACAGATTTTATTTCTGTTTTATTAGATTTTGTTGTATCGGTAGCTAATAAAACGACATTGTCTTTGGTTACAATGTCGTCATTTTTAGGTAATCTATCTTTTGGTGGTGATACTTTAGAAATCTGTTCAATTTGTGGAATAGGTGTTTCTTCCACAGGAGTATCTACTGTAATATCTACGGGTTTGTCACTACTAGTGGTAGTGTCTTCAACATCTTTAGTTTGAATAGACGAGGATACAACTTCTTTAGCAGTGTCAATTACTTCTTCAGTAAGTTTACTAGATAATCGAGACGCTAAGATAATTTCCGCTTCTCTAATTTCCTGATAATTAATTCGAGGTACTTCCTCTTTAGCAGGAGAGGATCTAAGATCTTCATTGAGTTTTTCAACTTCAGCTGGAGTTACAAGAATAGTGGTTTGTTCAAGTTTAGGTTCAGTTTCAAGGCCAGATACATCTTTAGTAGGTTGTACAGTATCATGTCCAGTTACAGTAACCATATCTGTCGTATCGATTTGTGTGTTTATTGATATGTCATCGGATATTTTTGTTGACTCAACATGTTTTATTTCAATACTAATAAAGTCCATGTTTTGTTCAGTTTCAACTTGCTGTGGCATTTCGGAAACTTTAGTAAGAGCTTGAAGTAATATGTCTTCAGGTTGGAATTCTGGTACTACATCTTTTAGTGTAGCTTGCTCAGTAGTTGCAGGTGCTGCTATAGGTTCAGGCTTAGGATCTTCTTTCTTTTCAGATGGTAATATTTTTGGCTCAGGTTTTGGTATTATCACCTCTTCAAATTCCGTTTCATTTATATTTTTGGGCAAGTTATCAATGTTGTAACTTGAGTTTTCCTTCTTATTCTGCATCAATTGATAATACTCATAATCCAGTTGGTATGTGTCTAAGTCCATAGAGTAAGTCTTGTATTCATTGACAAGTTCTTGATATGGGATTTTAGTTGATTTCTCTTTGTTCCGTTTATCAGATGCACCTTTGTTCCTACTTTGGACAGATCCAAAAATAGCTTCCTCGAGAATAGTGTCTGTAAAGTCAGCTTCTGTGATAGGTTTATCCTGAGGTATAATTAAAGGCGTAGGTTCAGTAACAATTTCTTTTTGTTCAGTTGTAATAATATTATTAGTCACTGTATGCGATTCTTGTATAAGAGTATCTTGAGCTATTTGTGGTTCTATTCCTTTTTCAACGCGTTGAGAACTTTCAAGTATTGTTTGGTCCTGTGGTATTTCTTCTTGGATATATAGTTTTTTGGCCAATTCTGTCTTAATTGTTGATTGCTCTTCTAAGGTAATGTCCTCACTTAATTTAGACTGAATTACTCTCATTGTCTCTGTGATGCTTATATCTTCAGTTGTTTCGGTTCCAGTGTGTACTGTCACTATAGACTCAGTACTCTTCTGTGCTGTTTGTTTTTCGGAATTATCTTCTGACACAGTAGTAGATTGTACTCCTCCACTTTCAGCAAAACCTTGCGTGGAAGCAATTATTTCTTGTGCTATAAAAGCATCTGTCATATTCTTACTATCCTGTTCGGTAGCAGAGACTGTGGTGTTTGTCGAATTATCAATTATATTTTCGTCACTAACAATAATGGAAGACTTTTCATCAGTGATTTTGTTATTTATTTCTTCATTAATACTAAAACTATCTTCAATCGGTTGAGATTCTTCTAAAGAATTACTCTTACTGCTAAACATCTTAACTGTTCTAATAGGAGGCAATTTCTTCTGTTCGTGAGTTATCAAGTATATTGTATGGGTTTCGATATCGCGAGTGATAGGCTCATAATGAGTTATCTCTTCAACGATGTTGTAGGAACCTTCTTTTAACTCATCCGCAGAGAAGTATTTGTCATTATTATTTTGCTCACTAGAAGGACTTGCAACAGGCGTGAGTTCCCGTCTCTTATCTAACGTATCGACTACTTTATTATCAACAACTTTATCAGAAACTGTTTTAGTAGTTGATTCCAGAAGAGATACTTCACTTGTACTAGACTGTTCTGTTCTTAGAACTTTTTTATCCATTATCAAGTTGCTAACTTCTTGAAGAATAGTCAC
This sequence comes from Ptilodon capucinus, assembly GCA_914767695.1. Taxonomy (NCBI): domain Eukaryota; kingdom Metazoa; phylum Arthropoda; class Insecta; order Lepidoptera; family Notodontidae; genus Ptilodon; species Ptilodon capucinus. Next base: position 12,048,926 of record OU611814.1, on the reverse strand, counting down.
TTGGTTGGCGACTTGCTTAGTTGTTGAGGTGGTTAAATCAGATTGAACTGGAGCTATTGGTTCTACTGTAGTCTCAGTTATGCCTTCATCTTCAGCCAATAGAGCATTCCAGTCTATATGTTCTACAGGTTTTAAAACCTCTGTAACTTTTTTAGTCGTTAGTTCTTTCTCTTGTTTTAAGCCAATAGCGTTTATATCTTGCTGCTTGTCCTGTATATTTGTTACTAAATTACTTTCTGTTTTTGGCACTTTCTTCTTTTCTTTCGGTTTCTTTTTAGAAACTTCTGATTTTTCTATTTCCTTCAAAGCTTTTTCAATATCGTCATCTTCAATCTTTTGTTTTTTGGACTTTTTCTTTTTGGGAACCTTAGTTTCTTCAGCAGTTGAAGTTTCTTCGATTTTAATTTCAACTTGTAACTCCGGCGCCGGTTGCAGTTGTTGTAGAGGTAGAGTCATTTTAGTATTAGATTTAACTTCATCAGCTTTAGATTTTGATTTCGATTTCTTCTTAGAGCCCCTAGAGTCCTCGTCGACATTAATTTCCTGTATATTAGGAGATATGATACTAGTAGTACCTTGCTGTTCGGTAGCAGTAATATTTTTATCCGGACTTTCCTCACTTTTATCGATAGTTTTACTCTTTTTAGATTTCTTCTTTTTCAACTGTTTCTGTTCTTCGACTTGTTCTGATACATTCGACTCTTTAACATGTTCGATATTTTCATGTATGATTTCCACGACTGGTGCTGCAATTTCTTTGGATTCAAAAACACTTTCAGGTGTTTTTTCGTGTTGCTTATGTTTTTTCTTTTTCTTGTTCTTCGATGTCACTTCACTTGTTTCGTCACTTTCAGCAATGGTAACTACTTTTTGTTCTGACTTAAGAAGCTCAGGCTCTTGATCAATCAACTTTACCGATGCACAAGTATTGCTTGACTGACTATCTTCCGGATGTTCTTTTCCTTTTTTAATTTGGTCTACTAGTTTAGGTGTCGATTTATTTTCAACACTGAGTAATTCAATTTCTTTCGTTTTCACAGTTTCTAAATTATCTTTGTTCTCATAAGAGTCACACTGCTTGTTTTCCGGTGTATAGCTATCAACTTCTACTAGTTCTTGCGACTCCTGTGCCTGAATAAGTAATTCTTTTTCCACGACATTTTTAGGATCAACATTTGCACTTTCAAAGTTTGCACCTGGTATTTCACCAATATCAAGTATTGGGACATCATGTTGATATTGCTCCTCTGTAAATTGCACATTTTGTGATACATTTATTGTTTCCGAAAACGTTTCCCTGATAAAACTCTCTGCCAATGTTTCGCTTTTGGCTTTATCAACCTTATTTACGTCTACCGATTCAACAGATGATACAATAAACTCTGATTCAGTTTGTTTCTTATCTTTGAATGTCTTACTAGCTACATCGTTTGAAGATTGCTTATCAAGAGTGTGAACATTTATTCCTACTGCAGGTTTTACAACATCAATAGTTCGTTCTTCAGTTTCAGTTTTTCCTGAAAATTGTTTGTGTTCTTTTTTCTTTTTATGTTTCGTCTCCTTTGCTCCTTTTTCGGCATTTTCCAGCACACAAATCGTTGACTCAGCATTTATCAATTCTACATTGATGTCTTTAGACTTGTCAGAGTCAGAGTCTTTAGGACTCTTCTTTTTCTTAGGTTTAGTGATCGCCTCAATTTGTGGTTTGATTGTCTCCAATACATCAGGCTCAACATAAACTTGTTTAACAATCCCAACTGTACTCTCTTTACTTTGATCGCGCGGTTCTTTAACTTTTTTCTTTTTCTGTCGCTCTATTCCTTCAATTTCTTTGAGAGCCTTCTGTATCTCATCCTCAGGTGTTTTAGGTTTCTTAGACTTGTGTTTCTTTTTGGATTTCTTGTGTTCAACATCCTCATTAGACGTTTCCGGTTGCTCTGTGATCATACTGGATACGTCTTCTACGACCGTTGGACTGTGTTGCAATTTTTGTGTAATCTCTTTAATTCCCGTATCAGCCGGCGGCTCTACGGGCGCAGTTTTAGCCGGAGAATCTGTGATCGTATTTAATTCCACCAAAACCTGTAGGTCGGGTTCATCGAAATCTTGCACTTCGATAACTTTCTTTGTAGTCTTTTTCCTTTTTATGATCTGAACGTCATGGGATTTTGTAGATCGTTTCTGTCGAGGTGTCTCTCGGGATCGACTCCTAACTGGCGGTCGCTCCGACCTGTCGGGTTTGGGTGGCCTCTCAGGTCTCTCTGACAGGTGGATTCTCTTGGGTCTTATATATTTCTCGGTATGGCCTATTATAGCATCTCGTTTTGATTCATAATGTACCGGTGGTTTTTCCACCATCCTGTTTCCATCTATCTCTTCAACGAGCTCGACCCGCGCAACTGGCGGTAACGGCAAAGACGAGACGCTCTGCGCACGTGGCTGTCTGCGGCTGCAGAGGCCGAGCGCTAGGATTTCAGCGTAGGACAGTTCCTGCGAGTGACGCTCCGTCATTGGACTCGGGACCCTCTCTATCTCGATCGGGACCAACGCTGCGGCCCTCTCCATCTCGGCCGGAGCCAACTCTGTGGCACGCTCCGTCTCAGCCGGGGCCAATTTCGCGATCATCCCCTTCGGCGTGCACGCGGCGTCTGTCGGCCGGCTCGGCTCCCGCTCGGTGGGCGCATTATATAGGACCTCCCGGTATTGTTCGTGGACCGGTTCGGGCTCGGCGCTCCGCGCGCACTCATCGCGATATGCGTTCACATCGCCTACACGACTCTCCTCTATTTCGATCGGCTCATAGCGAATCTCCACGTATTCCCGTTGGATATCGTCGCACTCGTGTTCGTCACCATCTCGGGCGGTACGGTCGCGACTCGGTTCGTGTTCGCTTTCGTGTCGGGGCGAGTGAACGGCGGGCGAGGGCGAGGGCGATACCGAGGGTCGCTCTAGTGGGCCGGGCGTGCGATGGCGGGCGTCGCGCTCGGCGAGGCCTTTGACTATCTCGGCGTAGGTGGTGCCACCCGGCGCCCACGCGGGGCTGGCGAGCCGCTCGGCGCGGGCGGCGCGGGGCGGCGCCAGGCGGCGGGCGGGCGAGCGAGCGCGGCGGGCGGGCGCGCACTCGCCGCTGTCGGCGAGCGCGGCCAGCGCGGCCGGCTCGTCCGCGCCGCCCATCACGAAGTACGGGTCCAGCGCGTAGATCGTCGCGGTCAGCTCTTCGATACGCCGGACGACCTCCTGATACGCAAGTACGGACAAACATATGATTTACAAGGGTGTCTCTCGGGCGGACGCGGCGGGAGCGAAAGGAAACGACTGTGCTGCGATGAGTATCGTGTATTCGGGCGCTATCGCGATAAAAAAATTACAGAGCGAGACGGAGGAATCGACTTAAAACTAATGCGCGGCCGGTCCGCGCCTACGCGTCACGCGGGGGCTCGGCGTCGGGCGCGCCGCGCTGCACGACGAGCTTGACGCGCTCGTTGCGCGCCTGGATCTTGCTTTGCAGAGACTTGACGCGCTCGCGACATTCCTGACCGGAGGATCGGGTCGACGTGTTAGTGGGGGGAGGCGGGGGAGGGACGACAGAAAGAAAACCAAACGTGAGTATACGAGCGAGCTACGCGGGACGCGGTCGCAACACATAAACAAAACTAGAACGCTCGCTAGCCACCTACTCCCTACGGGCTCACCTGCTGGTGTCGCTGCGCGCGCTCGGGGTCACGCGGGCTGTAGTGCGGCTGCGCGGCAGCACGCAAGCGCTGCTCGGCCTGCAGCAGCTGCGCGCGCAGCTGCGCCACGTCGCCGCAGTACGCCTCCACCTGCGCCAGCGCCGCCGCCAGTGCCGTGGCCTGCGCGCCCGTCTGCACGGCCAGCGCCTCCAGCGCCGCCGTCAGCGTGCGCGCGCTCTCCTCCGCCACCTCGGGCCCGCGGGACTGCGCCGCCACGCCATCCGGCCCGAAGTGCACCTGCCGGAGACCACACGTCAGACACTGACCACTTATTTTGCGAATGAAACCAAAACCACCTAAATTCGGCTAAAGACAACAAAACCATGATAAATAATAATACGATAAGAAATCTGAAAGGAAAAAGCGACGACGGTCCTCACGTTGAGTTTCTCCACCGCGTACGAGATTTTTGTCTGCTGCGTTGAGATGTCGTTAATTAGTTTCTCCCTCAATGCGAGGCGGTCCCTGAGCGGTTTCTTTGCATTCTGTGGCGCCTCGAGAGTTCTCGAGGTCGCTTCGAGCCAGTGGCCCGCGTCCTTCAACTTCCTCTCGCACCGCTCCCATTCCTCTGCGAGCTCTTGAAGTAGTCCATTCTGTGAAAAGATTGAAACTTTAAAGAGAATAGTGTCACGTCACGATGCGGCGGACCCTCGGCGCGGACCGGGGCACTGACCGTCTTTGCCAATTTCTTCTCGACGTCGACCGTAGCATTCTCTGCGGCCTCTAGTCTCGCGGGCAAGTCTCCCGGACTCGTTACACGTTCGATGGCCTCGATCTCCTTGGCCATGTCCGCCAAATTCTTCGCTTGCTGCTTACAGCTCTTGAGCGCGTTCTGAAAACACCGGAGAGTATTAGTATACGTTAACACCGAACACATTACACTTGCTTCACGAATACGCACCCCATATTCAGTCTGTTTCTGTTGTGCCTCCTGCAAGTCGGCCAATGGGAGTGGCCGCGCAAGGAATGCACGCTGTGTCTCGACCCATAGGAGGACTTTCTCCAGTAGCGCCAGGAACCTGGCTACGGCGTCGCAGGCGTCTTCCACGGCCGCCTGGCGCGCCTCCAGCTCGCTGCAGACCGCCGCGAACTGGTCAGTGAGCGCCGTCACCGTTGACTGCACCAGCTGGCGCTCGCCGGCGTCGCGGCTTCCCTCGACTATCGCGCGGGCGTTGCGGGTCAGCCGCTCGACACGGTCGGCTACGTTCGGCACTTCAGATCTGGTCGCAACTATGCGCTCTCTGTAGGGTTCGGGCGGCAGGGTTCGGTCTCTTGCCGTCAGTTCCGCGGCGCGCACCCACGCCTGGACGTCCTCGACGTCGGTCGCGTATTCCGAGCGGGCGGTGCGCGCGCGCTTCCATTCCCTCTCCTTTTCCTCCATCGCCGCCGCCAGTGCCTCGGAGGACAACTCTAACGCGGACAATTCCTGCGCTACGTCAGCCGGCGCCGATCCCCCGTATCGCTTCCTGCTCTCTTCGGTGAAACTCTTCGTGCGTTTCACTAGATCGGACACTTCCTCGGTGAGTTCGCGCACGCCGTCCGCTTCGTCCTCTCCGAACACGTAGAAAGTCCTCACTTTCGCGGTCAACACTTCGATCTGCTGCCGGAGCTCGTCGATCCTCTCCGACACGCGATCAAAATCGGACACAATGTCGTCGATCTCCGCGAGCCGCGCCGCAAGGGTCTGTCGCAATCTGCAATAGAAATGGTGATTTGAGCGAGTGAACGGTGCGGATTTGTGTTATAGAGGAGCGCGCGAGAGGCGAAGCTGCCAAATGCGACGAAAATAATCCGGGCGGCGCGCGGTGACGCTGCGCCCGTGACGGTGCAAGGTCGCGCGGCGCGAGTACCTCGTCGTTCGTGATCGTTCGCTCGCGGCGCTCCGCTCGCCTCGCCCGCCCGTCGCTCAATGAACCGTTCTCCGCGGATTCGCTGGACGCGTCTAATTTTACATTCCACGCTCTAATGTTTGCACGGTGACATCATAGCGCGCGAGTTTTTTCGGTGCATTATGCCGGTGTGTTTACGTTTTGCGCGCACACGCCCGCCCGGCGCGGCTTCGGTTGCCTCACGATAGGCTAGGGCGACGTGACGCGTGACCTTCGAAATATCACCTTCCATAATCTATACAAATGCATAAAATTCAAGTGTCTGCTTTGTAATGACAAAATAACAGCTTTCTACTAAATGCTACCTATGCTATCTACAACGAAAAGGAAATTTGTTTGCAATTTTTACTTTCACTAGCAGATGGCCGATATTACAACGAGTAACTGACACTTCTTTATATTTCTTCCCGATGATTACGAGTTCCTAAACTGCCAAAGCCGCAGGCTCGTTTAGTATGTACATAAATACAGAACCGACTTTAAAAAACACTAATCTGAGGCGTGATTTCATCAGTATTGTGAAAGCCGGGGCCAGGTCTGCCATGGTTTGTGGATCGATGAAGGAAACACTGAGAACTGCAATCGGTTATACACTATTATAAGGAATACTCCCGTAGATCAATGAGGCTGGTCTAAGGTAATAGGATTGCAGATATGAGTCATTGCGTCGGCACACGAAACAGTCTCATATGATTCGAAGAACGAACGCACGGCCGCGACACAAACTTAAAGCAAAAAACACATTTCTATACCGTATTCTCACAGCTTATTTTGGCACCAGCACCGTTTGGCTTTCACAAAAGGGGATTCTCTTCACTCGTTTTGTAACGAACCCCGTGCACACTACCATTGCGTCGTTTCAACGCTTTTTATCAAGTAAATTAAGTTTTCTTGTTGGTGAAATGGCGTTCCGTTGTATTCAGTACTTCCAGTGCAGACTGAGGCCGTGACTCATAAGCGCTCGCATGCGCACTGAGCTACTAGCCGGCCGGTTCGAGTAACGATTACGTCTCCCCAGCCCTACCGACTGTCTGGACAATACGCGGCTGGAGAACCAACCTTATCCCCTTGTAATAAACCTTGTTTCTCTGTGGAGCGTCAACGCAGAGCGTCTGTCGTGTCGATTCGCTTACTGATTGCTTCTATACTTGTCTGCGAATGCGGAGATATTTTGCGAAATTTGTATAGAACGCGAATTACGAATTATAAGCAATGTATATTATGAGATATACTTTTTTATCTATTTAAAAAGGTTTTGGTGATATTTTTTTTTATTTTTTTTTAAATGAACCTCCTTAATATTTCCGCACAACCATGACAAGAACCGAAATTATTGGAGGAAATAGAATAATAAAAAAAAAACAAAAATACAAGACCTCTGAGTTACTTCCCTATCTTTTCAGTCGAGGTCTTCTCCGATCCGCTAGCACCACGGCATTGGCATGCAAGAAAAAAAACCTGACAGTATGTAAGTGCCCCCGTAGGCCCATACGAAATAAATGGTAAAGAATAGAGATCTAAATTATTATTTTTTGTTTATTGACGATACATAAGTACGTGTATTGATTTACGTGTTTGAAAAAAACTCGATTCTTTTATAATTATTTGATTTTGACTTACCTAATAAGTAGAGACTTATTATACTAACAACTTATAGGTACTTAAGTCTTAACCAGATTGTTAACCGCAGATGTTCTATGGCTTTACTGTTACGTCCTGCTATGTCACCCCAAGATCAAGGAATTACTGTAATGCGAGTGTATAACGAGTGGTAGCCGAGTGGTCGAACGCACGCCTTGCAAATCAAAGTGTGCAGGTTCAAACCCCGGCTCGCACCTCTGGGTTTATGTGCGAATCTCATTTTCATCCGAGATTACCACTTGCTATGAAATGGTGAAGGAAAACGTCGTGAGGAAACCTGCACGTCTATAGAAAAGCGTGTGAAGTTCACCAACCCGCACTGGTTCGTTTTGCTATTGGCCAATAAATAAGACGCGAGCGTTTTGACGCGTGGTCGCATCACACAAATTTAATCTTTATGTATATAGAAACAGGGTGCGTTTTGACATTGGCAAAGAATTGGTTAAAATAAATGACAGTCTACAGCTGTTTCATTGTTTGAAATATATTCCCCCGATAGGAAGAATACAGAGGGGTGGATTATTAAATCATGGGGTTGCTTAAGGCAGGGGCGAAGTTGAAAGAGTACGGCCAACAAAAATGATACCTACGTACGCATCTATGTGGATGCTTAGTAAACGCATTAACGCGCAGAATGTATAGTAAATAGGCGCAAGTTACTATATTGAGCTTATCACATTTCATAGTCAAATCAATACATCTTAACAAATTGACACATACTTCATCATTATCACGCCTGTATTCCCCGAAGGGGTAGGCAGAGGTGCACTGTAGTGCACCCACACTTCGCCGATGTATTTTAGTCCCAATGTAATAAGGGGCGAGCCTATTGCCATTATACCGGGCACATTCCCCCTCAATACGAAGGAGATTTGGGCCATAGTCCACCACGCTGGCCGAGTGCTGGTTGGTGAACTTCACACGCCTTTCTACAGACGTGCAGGTTTCCTCACGATGTTTTCCTTCACCGTTCAGCAAGTGGTAATCATTGTTGAAAATGACAGTCGCACATGAAAATTATCTCAGAGGTGCGGGTCCAGGATTTGAACTTGCACCCCTTACGTTCAAGGCGGGCGTTCTTGCCCACGAGGCTACCACTGCAAATTGACTACGTTCAATATTAGGTATGTATATTTAACCGCGCTTCGAACAACTATTATGTCATACTTATTTACTGAACAGGAAACCAACGCTGAGATTAGGCACCTACATTGTGTTCCAACAATAGCGTTTACCTGTACCTACATGTATTGCGATGTTATTCATACGATTCTGTGGACACATTTGTAACGTCCACTTCCCGTTTTATACATTTTATGGCATAAAATTAATTTTGACTTATGAACTGTTCTTCTATATATACAAATAAATAAAATTGAACGGTCTGTTTGTAATTTGAAAGTAATAGATTTATACTAAATGCATAAATGAAAGCACGCACGCTACTTACAACGAAAATGCATTTTTTTGTCGTTTCTCATGTCTGATTGTCCGAAGTGATCTCCGAAATGGCTGAACCGATTTTAAAGGGACTTTCAAAATCAGATGGCTGATATTAGGAGCAGTAACTAAGGCAACTTTTTCTTTGATTAGCCTGAATTTCACGCTGAAGAAATCGCAAGTATCAAACAGCTAGTTTGTTTTAATAATCGTTCATATTATGTAGTACTTGATATATTAAGATGAAATTACATAATTAAAGACTATGTTTTTATAGTTATGTACCTACCTACCTACCTACTACTTATCGCTTATTTGTTCGCATCCTTTAACCATAACAAAAGTTTCTAACATTATAACTACTAACCTATATTTACAACGGCGACGAAACACATCCTACACGATAACGAGTCAATAACCCCGCAGCTCCGGCTAGGTACGTAGGCACATAGTGGCATTAGCCAGCCAGCATTTGGCAAACTGTCTCTGTAATTGTCTCACTTGGTGCCAGAAGTTTGGCTACGTTTTAATAAACAGACGTCAGAGTCATAAGACTGTCTGTAGTCCATTCGCGTAATAAGTTATGAGGATACATCATACCGGACATTGGACGAACTAATACATCATTACGCCTGTATTCCCCGAAGGGGTAGGCAGAGGTGCACTGCAGTACACCCACACTTCGCCGATGTATTTTGGTCCCAATGTAATAGGGGGCGAGCCTATTGCCCGGTATATGGCCTATCTCAGCCAGTGGTAATCTCTGAAAATGAGATTGGCACATAAACCCAGAGGTGCGAGCCGGGGTTTAAACCTGCACACTTTGATTGCAAGGCGAGCGTTCGACCACTCGGCTACCACTGACGAACTCTTAAAGGGATTAGTACTTCTAATTCTAAGTATTACTACTACTTCTAAGTAGATTATAGAAATTTCGCAAAGGTTTCGCGAAGCATTTTTCTTAACAAAACATTTAGTTTAGTTTTTTAGCATACAGCAAAATTTCTGTAAAGTTGTAAATTCAATTGACACTACTACAATAATAAGGATGATACAATATAGTTTGATTTGCCATCTTTATTGTTTTTCAGCTTTGCGTTGATTAAATATTTATTATTTATAACGTGTATTTATTGAATTTGTCCTTGCTATTAATTACTTGACATTATTGGTATAATACCTGCTTATCGCAGTTGCAGCATTTCTCTATCTTAATCCATTGAAATTTCATTAATTTCAAGTGTTATGTTACACACCGGAAGAATCATAACCCTTCGCCATAGTCTGGTAATAAAGTTGCAATTATTTATATTCAGACGACGTTCAAATACGACTCGATGACACAACAAGCACTTAGTTTTTGCATGGAATCAGCAAATGCTTGTCAAATTGAATCAGTATAATTATAAGCAGATGTTTACGACATGGTTACGCAATTAAAACATGACCTCACCAAGCTGCTTACACTAGAGTCACATTTTGTGTACAAAATCCGAGCCGGAGGCACGGAGCAAGGTCACCTAGCAGAAACGCGCCAAACCATCCATCACTGTATTATAAACCTCGGTTTATTTGGAATTCGTAGTAAATACAAGGTTAAAATACTCTCGGAGTGTAGGACAAGGGAGTCCAGAATATCTAGAGCATCGAGGGGACCCTTGTGAAATCATAAAAGAACAAGTGCTCAAACAACTATGAATCCATCTGATTGTTTATATGAGCGAGATTTTGTAAGAGTAATGCTCATAGAATTCTACGAAGTAAGCATTACCAAAGGCCAGGATCCCAAGTCCCCTAGCAGTATCGTCGTGGATTTGCTATGACTTAATTCTATAAGTCTTGAAAACAACATCTTTTGTCTAAATATATAAAATAAGACTCGTGTATAAATTAGACATTGTCATATTGAAGACATTAGACTAGTCATGTTCTGGCTACCATTGATATAAAAACTAACTACAGCCCTTTTAACGTCCCACTGCTGGGCACAGGCCTCCTCTCAATGCGAGGGGGATTGATATTAGATGTTATTTTCATGCCTTAAAAATGAAGTCATAGGAACTCCACAACGATAATGTTACGTAACTTGGAGCCCAGCATTACTTAACCTATGCCAAGGGTCGTCTTAACCGTCGAAGATTACAGGATAAAGACAACATTGAAGGCAAAATACAAGTTGAACAACTAGAAACAAGATAATTGATAGCAATCGATAGTTTACCCCACGAGAGAGCATTACAAGAATAACACAGTGATACCAATACAAAGATTCTATGTCTTGAATGCCTTACTACAAGAATCTTATAAGACCCTTATAAAGAAATAGTTAGGATCAAAGAAGCAGATTTCAAATAATACTCTTACATCGAAATGTACAGTAGCGGTGGCTCACGTAATATTTCCAAGAACATACGAGATTTTACTAAAGCTCATCGATTGAGGGCTATCAAAATAAAACAGCCGTGACCGACAGGTGGGTGTTTTACGTGAACGATCAATAAATCGAGCGGCGAGATAGTGAAAACGTTTTGATTGGTGAATATTCGCACAGATTTCTAATTCGGACTAATTAACATTAATAAGTTTGCGTGTTTAGTGATTCTGTTCACAGTAGATTCTTTTTGAGGGTATATAACGTACTTCAAGTGTTCTCTATGACTTATTTGCGAAGGATGATGATAGAAATTGGGGATACCCACCCACGCGAGCGAAGCTCCAAGCGGAAATACTTTCAATTCATTTGTTTTGAACAATACTTTGTTGGATAGTTACTTAGAATTTTCATTACCGTTAATAGTTCTCTGAAATCTTGATAAATTGTGTCTCGATCATCAATATAATAAGAACAATGGGCAATAATAGCCCCAGTTACCAAATACGTGGCATACCTACACGAGATGACGTCACGAGACTTAGAAAAGGCTCAGGGTGTTATTTTAATAAGCTGCGAGGGATTTAGCTCAATGATGTCATCGTATCACAGCGGACACGGTTTTACAAAAGTTGTCTTTATTCAATAGAAGCTAAAGCTTAAAATCATTTGAGAAATATTCTCGCTTAAGCATTTTAGTATCCTTTCATAAGATCTTTATGTGCGACAGAATAGAGATGGAATTCGCTTGAAAGCTATTTTAGCTTTAGCATTCAAGATCCTGTGTGTCATAGATTGCGTAACGCAAATTTTTGAAACGTTACATAGGTACCAATATTGAAAGCAGGGATATCTATTCATAGTACATCATTTTTAGTATCTTTAGATCCTATAATTTATTGAACTATAGATTGATCCACTGGAACTGTACCTTAAATTCTACCAAAAAAAATGTTTTAAATGGCTGCATCGTTACTTGTTTTAGAAATTCATTAGAAGTAACAAATTAATTAGGCGACAAAATAGTTTCTATGGCATTTGCTTGGAGACAGAACCCGTTCAAACCTAACTGCGCTTTGCACTTGACCGAATTCCATTGAGGCCATGATGATTCCCAATGATTTTAAGAATATTTATTCCTGCGCAGATGGTTGAAAGCTAAATCACATGTTATTATTGGTGTCTACGCCACCGTCCTCAAGCATGCGGTCATAGCGACACACTTTTATACAAGATGAGAATAAAAACGACTTTATTATTAATACGTCTGGGCCTCACATATGTAAGGGTGTCGGCATTTTTGAATAATACAATAATGTTGATAAAGTATTTCGTGTAATTAACAAAGGTACCTGAATTGAATGCTGCTAATATTCTGAATATGCAGTTAATAGTTAGTTCTTTTATTTATTTTAACGAATCAGATTAGTATCTAAATGTTACTAACTACGAGTTTGAGTAACCTTAAGTAAAATTAAACCATCCGTCACCAGAAGAGTACATATATAGACATCTCAGGTATTTCGTTGCAAACTGTTTATTTTACGGTTTCTATTCATTAATTTCACATGTTTTGGACCATTTAGAACTGGGATCATGTTCTTTAATGTATTTGCTTTTATTATTCCAAATATGATAGCAATAATCGCGTGTTACCAGTTGAAATAAATGGATATCAATTACCATTCACCCAGTTTAAGCGAACGTTTTCTCGCTATCGTTTATTTTGTCATGTCAAGCCGAGCCTTAATCCGCTGCAAATGCAATGAACTGGTCGTCGCTTATAAGCCCGCCCTTGACTTGCCCGTATACTGACATTACCAATTATGGTTCAGACTTGTGGTTATTATCATGATCTTTTTTACAAGAGATTTAGAGCTCAGATTCCTCCAAAATTATGTTTTCCAACTGCGTATATATTTTGGCAATTGTTTCGTTGAGTGTACCATCTATAAAGAGGGTTTTATTTGCTCTGTCTTAAAGTTTATTTTGGATTGGCATCGTTAAGCTTAAATCATGTCTGGCGGTTACATGCGCGACAATGTTTGGTGAAGAATTTTAATGTTTGGAAAATAAAGCAACGGCCATTATTATATTTTTAAAACACGTGCGTGACTGCATGTGAAAAAGGTAAAAATAAGGGCTACCTAATTGTAATAAATAGCTTTAGCGAGGGTTATTAAATATTTGGCATCTATATTGTTTTTCATATGAGAAAATCAGTTACTAGCTGTACGTGTTTTATTTGTATTCAGTTACCAAGTAATGAAGATAGTCAAACGAACATTAAAACTATTCACAACCTCCAAGATATTCTAACATTCGAACAGCCCAGAATGCTAGACGCCAACAGAATTTAAAACAACACATTTTACTGGCGACGATATTAAAACAGACGAAAGCGAACCATGGGCTGATGCAACAGAGCCCATAATTGAGACTAATGATTTGTTCGCAATGATCATTGTTTTGAAGCTGCTCCGTTAGCGCCGACCTGTCGACTAGTTGATGCCACGCCAGAGAGAGGCGTTTTTTCTTCCGGAACAAATTGGCAGAGGCGAGGACCGAGTGCCCCAGTTTCCGAGATGTTTTTATTTAAAAATATTCTCTGAAAGACCACCGCTGTGAGCCTTCTGAACGCCATAATATTGTTTTAAGTTAAACACCAATCTTCGTTGTTTTCTCTAGCTACAGCTAAATGGAAATCACATTTTAAATGTGGCGATGCCTTTACAATTTCTTCCTTATTTGCCAAACATTCTAAGGCACTTGTTTATTTAACTTTTCATTTACTGACTGTTTTTTTGGACGCCAGACAGAACCAGAATCACTATATTTCATTGAAATTGTTATTCTAACTCTTGCAAATAAAATGCTTTATGCATCAACAACATTAGATCTTGTTTGTGCATGAATAGAAGACCTTTTTTTTACAAAAACGAAATTTTTAAAAAAAATATGGAGCCAGTAGCTCACAACAAAGCTTACTTGCGCTCAATAGTTACACAAAATAACCCTGTTAAGCACCAAATTGAAGACACTTTCACGAGCTCAGACCGAATGATTGGAACACTTACTAATCGTGTTACGTGAATCACTTGACCATATCACTGGGTCCATTGGAAGCGACATTAAAGGGATATCTTTAGAAATGATTCATTTGCACATTTTGCTTTTAAGAGGCCATTTAGAGGGCAGACGAAACCACAAAACGCGTTGCTGAATAAAAAGTAATTTTAGTATTACAGTTAACTTTTTAAGTGAAGGAAACCATTGGTCCACGTTGCTACCGGGATTTCAACCTTTGAATCACAAGGTAGAGCCAATCCCAATGACCATGACTAACAAAACGTAGTATAATTGTGACGTAAAAGAAGATGACTTGAGAATGACCTTCAAATGATCTAAGGACATAGATACTGATATCATCCGTAAAAATATATGACATAGACAGATTTATAATGCTCTCTTCGATATTTTGAACAAGATCCGAAAGATCTGATCAAATCCGCAATAGTGACGCTAAACATACTATCGCGGCTAAAGTCACTTGACGTTTTTTTCGAAAATGTACTCTATGTCTATATACATAAAGATTGAATGACTTTAGCACAAGCATGGGAATAAATTCGCTCGCAACATCGATGACATTGCGATGAAATATGAGCTTTAAATATGTGTGACTAGAGTTCGATTTGGTATTGGCAAAAAAAAGTGTCGCAGGCGCCTATTTGAGCAGTTAAAACGGAAAAGCGAACTTAATACAAAATGCCTGATTACGCAAGTACCCAGATAGCCAGCCTTTTTCTTTGCTGATGTCACCATTTAAATACAATCAAATAAAAGGTTCAATGGAGTTCCACATCACGTCCCAAGATCACACACGGCGGATCCGACGGTGACGTAGGTAGGCATGCGTGGGCGCACACGTGATGACACAGACTTGAGCTAATGTAACGTATTTTATGCGTTCCACAAATAATCGATTTTTTGAAATACGAATTGAATGCCGATATTTATATTTGAATGTTTTTTATCTGTTTTGTTGTTCAAAATACATTTTTATAGCTGCTTTGTACATGCAATTATAATTTTGAAGCTTTTTGTTGATCCAAGCACATTTTTGTAGCTATTTTGTTGATTCAAGTACATTTTTATAGCTATGTTGTTGATCTTAGTATAATTTCGTAACTGTTTTATTGATTCAAGTAAATATTTTAAGCTATCTTGTTGACCCAAGCACAATTTTGTAGCCGAATTGGTGATCCAAGGAAATTTTTGTAGCTGTTTTGTTGATCCAAGTATAATGTTTAACTGTTTTGTTGATCCAGGTATAATTTTTAACTGTTTTGTTGATCCAGGTATAATTTTTAACTGTTTTGTTGATCCAGGTATAATTTTAACTGTTTTGTTGATCCAGGTATAATTTTTAACTGTTTTTTTGATCCAGGTATAATTTTTAACTGTTTTTTTGATCCAGGTATAATTTTTAACTGTTTTGTTGATCCAGGTATAATTTTTAACTGTTTTGTTGATTCAAGTAATTCTTTGTAGCTTTTTTTGTTTTCCAAGTACAATTTCGAAACTATTTCGTTGACGCAAGTTTAATTGTATGTTACATATTGCAACTATTCAGATACATGTTTAGAAACTAACACGTCCATATAATTCAAACTAAATGTCATATACAGGATGTTTCAGAAGTCCGAAATAATACTTTGAAGTTTGCATCTCTATCGGGTACACAACTGAATGGTATAAAAATTTGATCGAAATTCAACCATGTTTTTCTTACTTTTTTTTTGTCCTCAATTTCTATAACTCGTAATTTCTCGAGTCCTATGTAAAGTTTGTAAGTTATATTTTGTGAATATTGGTAGTCGTCCCTCATAGGTGTTGTTTACACTGCTGAATAGGGTTATGGATGTACCCAAAGGCCAGAACACGATACCTGTGCCAAATATTCAAAGGTCTATAACTCAGAAACTATGATAGTTAGGTATAAACTGTCTTCCCTAAGCATTCACATATGAGATACCGTATATGTACCCAAAGTATTATTTCGGACTTCTGATACACCCTGTAGTTATATAATATTCATATGATTAAAACAATGCAGACACTGGAATAATACGCAATTAATACATATTTAATGAGACGCCGTTCGTTACCTGCGCCTTGAGCCGTAACTGCAAATAATTATATAAACTGCAAATAATTAAATAAAGCAACTCTAAGATTTTCATGTGCGAATATCATTTTTCAATAATGATTACCATTGCTGAACGGTGGAGAAATACATGGCGAGGAAACCTGCACGTCTGTAGAAAGGCGTGTAAAGTTCACCAAGGCGCACTGGGAAAGCGTGGTGGACTATTGTCCAAATCTCCCTAGGGAGGATGTGCCCGGTGTAATGGCTTTAGGCTCGTCCCCTATTACATTGGGTTAAAATACATCAGCGAAGTGTGGTGCACTGCAGGGTAGCTCTGCCTAACGCTTCGGGAATACAGGCGTGATCATGATGACCTACCTAGTTGACTGAACAGTTACACACAATAACAACCGGATTCCCTGATGTATGATATCGCTTGCGCTCAAAACACTTATCTGCTAAATTTAACCATTAAATTTGACAAGCACATGCAACAAATGTTTGATTTATAAAACAGGATTTGAGCGTTATGTATCTAAAAAAAAATGCTTCTAGAGGTACTTTATGTATGATATAAAGTGGGAACGGCTTGTCATGCAGTGAGCAATTCCAAAACTGAAGTCGTTGAGATCTAAGAGGCAGTTTTGAAAGGTAAATGATTATAATTTGTATATCATAATCGTAAATATGTAAATATTTTAATATTTAGTTTATGCAATAAGCAATGAATTTTTTTTTATTGAATTGAGAATCTCCTCCTTTTTGAAGTCTGTTAAAAATTGATTGTTATTAGTTGGGTTGTCCGCACAAAAGATATGAATATTGAAAAAAATAAAACCCAACATGAAATAATTATATAAAATTACCATTTTGCTTTTGAGTTCAAAAACACTTATTAGTATTCGTTCGGTAAATAATAATATATTGTGAGAACATTTAATAAATATCATAACCATTATGGATTTTTTTTTTGCCGAAATGTGTGACAGGTGTCAAAATAGGCCTCTTAGATCTCGACAACTACCATTTAATCAGTATCTTGATACCAAATTTGTCAAAAATCTAAGTAGTATTGAAATAAGAATGCTCAAAAAGTGGCTATTTCCTTGATCCCATCCCCGGGCAAACACACAACTTACTTTTCATATGCTTCAACGAGATCTTTGACATTCTTCTCGGTTTCATTGGCGGCATCCTTGGAGTGCGTCTTCAACAGGGCCACGACAAAGTCCGCATGCTCTAGAAGCTCATCTTTGGTCTCCTCCAGACTGGATACTTCGCTTTGAAGTTCCTGTTACAGACAGTTTACAAATCAAGACAAGACAAAATGCAAGGTATGTCCATTATGTCTGGTTCTCTCATATGAGTTACAAAAGTAAGAAGGCGTCTCGATGCGACACAATCCGTGACATAATTGTTTTATTTGGCACACTTTCTAGCCGTGCTGCATTGAAACTGCACAAGGAACAGCTGAGAACTGAATTCGTCATGACATATGTCACGTTATATAGCTTATCGATGTTAGCGCCCAGCACTATTATGAATAACTTACTTGGCACTGGCTGAAATACCCGCTTAACGCATACGGTTCCTCATCTTACTCCATTAAGTATCATCATTTCGTACAAAAAGAAGAAGAAATATCGCCAGAGAACACATACTCAACGTATGTGCCCAAACTAAGCAAATCTCATACTATAGGTACCATACAATGGACAGGGAGCGATCCCAGTTATAACCATAGCAGGGCAAATTCCAATATTTGTCGTTGACAGGAATCGAACCCTCAACTACCCAGTGCAGTGAGCCTATGCTAAAACCGTTGGCATCGTCGAAGGAAGATGTATTCAGATGTTATCTGACCTGTAGGGCATGTCTGGTGTCAAGCGCCCTCCTCCTAGTGCTAGGACTGGCGTCGAGCTGTCTCAAGCGGTCCGAGGCCGCGGTGACGGCAGCCGCGAGTGCGCGCTGTACGTCCAGGAGTTGGTTCCAGCGGTGCAGCTGCTGGTCGGCAGTGGCGGCCCGTTTAGCCAGACCTGGCAAAGAGACAACAGGAACACTCTTAATTATCACAATGGAATAACGTCTTTTGAGGTACACCTATCTTTTTAATATCCTATTGAATATCTCACTGCTAGGCAAAGCCTCTGTCATGTTTGAGGGGGGTTTGTACCATAGTCCATCACCCTGGTCCAATGTGGGTTGAAGGAGAGGAGCCAGAGCCTCGTTCGTTAGTCAGCAGGATACACCGCGACCAGGTAAGGTTGGCTTGGGTCTTTTAGATGTTAGTAAGGCCTTACACGCTATTACCACTGTGAAATCGTTGCGAGCTAAGAGGCCTGTTTTAACAGCTATGACAATAGTATGTAACTGAAACATGTAATCGATAAAATTATAAATAAAACTAACAATGCCTTGGGCTTAAAAACACTTCCTGCGTAAAATAATATGTGAGAACATTATTTGATCGGAGCGCGAATTAGCTCGAGTCATCTTGAAAAATGTCATTTTTCTATTTGTAAATACAGTTCGTTTTGGTGCGGGCAAGAACTTGATCGTGCAAATTTGCCCCCACTGAGGGTTTGGGGCTTTATGTCTCTACATAGTTTGAAACTGTTTCTCACCTTCGCATGCGACGTTCCATCCGTCTGCGAGCTCTCTGGTCTTGTGCTCTACACGTTCGCCGCTAGCTGCGTCCGCGCCGGAGCACAGCTCTCGCGCCCGCTCCCGGACCACGTCCAGAAGCGGCTGCTGGTTCTGTTAATGCAAATAGCGTAATGATATCAAAGGTTATAATAACTACATTGTAGGTTATACATAAAGTGTAATTTGTTTGAAATAGTGCTATCAATTATTATAGAAAGTAATAAATTTGTCTAAATTTTGGACCGAAATTGGTCTTATACGTCTTGACATAGATAATTTGCCGTGTGAAACTGTCAAATATTAAAAAAACCTTCCTCTTTGTTATAATAACTCGTTGATGAATTCCATACATCTGTTTTTACTAAATTAATTAAATGATAACATTTTATGGAATAAGGTGGATAAAAGGCTCCACCCGCGATTAACGGGTATTTCAGCCAGTTTCAAGTATAATTAAAAGGAAGAGCAAATTCAATAAATACACATTAAAAAGATGATTAAAGATGTCGGATCAAATCATTTCCGTAAAAGTGAAAAACGTTGTCATTTGCGAAAGTTGACAACTGTGCTGCAATGTCGGGAATAAATCACAGACTATGCGAGAACTGTCGCCTTTTAATCGAGGCGGAACGTTTCGGTGACGAAAATGAAATTCGTCGGAGAAAGTAATATAAATGGAGTACCGTCATTTACGTGGTTGCCAAATAGTTGGTAATATTTCCCCGTTGATATCAATGAAAGTGATTAAACGGGTGAAACATAAAGCAAAGATATTGGCTGACCAACTGCACAGCTTTTAATAGTCACGTCTCAAGTATTCTTGTGGTAATTACCTACTTATAGTTACGCTTGACCAGTGTCCATACAATTATCTAAAATTGAAGTGTTTTTTAAATGTCAAAACAACAGCAGTTTCCTAAAGTAAATACGAAACCTATAACGAAAATGCAATTTTTAAATGTTTTGTCTGTCTGTTTGCTCCGGGTAAACTTCCAAAAGGCTGAACTAATTCTGACGGGACTTTCACTGGCAGATAACCGATGGCACAAGGAGAAACGTTATTATTTTTTAAAATAAATAAGTTCCCACTAGAAAAATATCCACGTAAAGTCTCATCCCCGTTAAGTCCACGTGGGCACAATCGCACGCACAGTTATGGTTACAAATGAAAATGGATGAGTTCCATCAAGTTTACAAAACGAACGATCTCTGAAGGGTTGATACGGGCACATTGAAATTTGGTAATAAACAATAACACATCATCACGCCTATATTCCCCGAAGGGGTAGCCAGAGGTGCACTGCAGTGCGCCCACCCTTCGCCGATGTAAATTTTGATCCCAATGTAATAGGGGGCGAGCCTATTTCCATTATACCGGGCACATTCTCCCACAATACGAGGGCTATAGTCCACCACGCTGGCCCATTGCGGGTTCGTGAACTTCACACGCCGTTTTTATGGATGTGCAGGTTTCCTCACGATGTTTTCCTTGACCGTTTCATTGCAAGTGGTAATCTTAGATGAAAATGAGATGCGCTCATAAAATTAGAGGTGCGAGCCGGGGTTTGAACCTGCACACTTCGATTGCAAGGCGTGCGTTCGACCACTCGGCTACTACTGAAATTTGGTGATTATGCGGATATATGAACTGTAAAATTGTCCGTCTCCACCTTGACCCGTTAAGCTATACGAGGAACGACAATAATGGTCCCATTGTGCATGTGACCTGTAATTGAAAACCGGACGTGACGTCCCACGACGTCTGGTTAAACCTCGTTAAACCCAAACGCCAGCAAAAGTTTATTCTTTAACGAAATGACATTGACAGCTTGAGCGAATGTTAATGCATTGTTGCGTGGCACTGAAATTTAATCTTTCCATATATTACCATACAGCTCGTTTTGGTATTGTCAACCATTTTTACGAAGACCTTGGATGGCCCGGGGTGTAATTATCGGCAGGCATTGCCGTGTGATTGTAGCCTTTGCCGCCGTAATCTCGATAGGAACATGTGAAAGAGAGCGCGACGCACACGAGTGTTTACAATGTTATCAGTTCTATGTGCTGATGACTGATAAATATACCTGATAACAGGCGCCACATTCCGAATGGTGGCATTTTCTTTCACCGAGCATGCATTTACGAATACATTTCGCTTTATTACAATATGCACCTACCCGTACACATACCCATAAAAGTTATCGTTGATCTTACAGGGGGCAATTCGCAAGATCGACATCATCTCTAATTCGACATAATGTCGAAACAAAAAATCATCATTTTTGTTGTTATATTTGGAAATATTATGTCGAGGTACAGATAATATTATGTCGATTATTCAAGAATTGTCCCCTTGGTCGTATTTTGTCATTTTATTTCCCCACAGGGGCCCGATTTCCGCTTGATAGACATCAATCTCTATTCGAGATATGTCGATACAAAACGTCAAATTGGTCGTATTTTTTCGACATATCCTCTATCAGGCGAAAATCGGGGCCAGCAGCCTTACCACCACCTCTTAAAGTATTTCAATACTAACTGTAAATTTTTGACAGATTTTGTACTAAGTAATTGTCCAGAAGTGAATGTAATAATCAAAACATTGCTGCAAGACAGTAGTTGTATCATATGCGCCAAGACTAGACTTATGGTTATGTCACAGAATATTATGTTGATTATATCTCTTTCTCTTGTATGAAATAAGACAGAGAGCGAGCGTGCCATTCCGTGACAAAGGTCTTGTCTTGACTTGCGCGCTAATACCGCTGTGGTGTTAGCTAGTAACGATCCTTTAAAGGAATCGAGAACTATTCAACTTAAATACTCTGTGGTTAATTCGTTCGACTAGCCTTGACTCTCTGCCTCAATGTGGCTATTTATAGTTGGCGCTTGAGAAAAACTTTATTAGCCGCGAGATTGCAACACTCCATACCTAACAATACAGCCCACACTCCTATCTATTTAAGACACAAAAATCGATGCATACTTCTCTCTCTATTTAATCTCTTCAGTCAGGCATTTGATCATCATTTCATCATTTGCCTTGCCTTACCTTATCCTATTATTTGGGGTCGGCGCAGTATGTCTTTTTCTTCCATTAATCTCGCTTTTCCGTCATACCGACATCCACTCCGATCTCATTCATATCACTTTTTACGCAATCCATCCATCTTTTCTTTGGTCTTCCTCTCGCGCTTCATTTAGATGAAGAATGAACTATTTCTATGAGTCAATACTGTACCTACTTATTTGAATTTTGATTTTTTTGTGAGGTTTGTTTTGATATGGCAAAAAAAATTAAGGGGCGTGCGTCGACGCACCAGTTTGCGGTAAAGCTGTAAAGGCCACCTCACGGCCAACAGTGTAAGTCCTTCAAAAAAAAATGCGGGAGGCTAAAAAAAATATATCGAGGGGTGAAAGACAATTTGTTTTGAGCGACATTATTTCGACTTTACAGGAGAGCACACTCATTCGACGCAGAATAATTTGCTGATTCTAAATATGTATATAAGTAAATATCGCCCAAAATGTAACTTAAGTCGAATAGGAAAGGCTATTTGACCCCTCGATATGGAGAAGGAGTGCAGAATAAATAGCCAAACTACACATAAGTACTCATCATATGACCCCAAACTAAGCAATGCTTGTACTATTGGTACCGTACAATGGACTGGGGGCCAGTTACACCCAGACCATTCCGAAAAGGACATTTCCGAAATTCCTGACGGGAATAGAAGTCGCAACCACCCGGTGCAGTGAGCCAAGCGGCTTATGATCATACCACTAAACCAAGCGGCTTATGATCATACCACTAAACCAAGCGGCTTATGATCATACCACTAAACCAAGCGGCTTATGATCATACCACTAAACCAAGCGGCTTATGATCATACCACTAAACCAAGCGGCTTATGATCATACCACTAAACCAAGCGGCTTATGATCATACCACTAAACCAAGCGGCTTATGATCATACCACTAAACCAAGCGGCTTATGATCATACCACTAAACCAAGCGGCTTATGATCATACCACTAAACCAAGCCGGCTATATACAGAGTGTATGAGAAGTCCGAAATAATACTTTGGGTACATATACGGTAGCTCATATGTGGATCCTTAGTGAAGACAGTTTATACCTAATTATCATAGTTTCTGAGTTATAGTCCTTTGAATATTTGTCAGAGGTATTGTGTTCTGGCCTTTGGGTACATCCATAACCCTTTTCAGTAGTGTCAAGTACACTTATGAGGAGCGACTACTAATATTCACAAAACAGAACTTGCAAATTTTACATTGGACTCGAGATTTTACGAGTTACAGAAATTGACGACGAAAAGAAATTTGAAAAAACATGGTCGAATTCCGATCAAATTTTTATACCATTCAGTTGTGTACCCGATACTGATGCAAACGTCAAAGTATTATTTCGGACTTCTGAAACATCCTGTATATAATAAGTATTCTTTTATTTTGTTAAAGTATTCGCATATTATTTGAACCCTACCTACTGTAACCGAAATATTACATTTAACGTAGACTGAAATGACATTGACACAATAGCGTAGGTAACGTGATGGAATCTTATTGAGGAAAAACCTTCATAATGATAATAATATGGCAGCGCTTAAATTACTTGTTAAAAAAAGTTCAAAAAGTTGTTAAAAGACTATATTCTATGAAGTGTATAATACTGACCTGAATTTCGTTTGGGTAAACAGCAGAACAGCTGCATAATTATGATTACCATAAGGTGACCTTGACCGACAAGTTCAAGTCCACAATAATACCTATACATAAAGGATTTTTTTTTAACTCTTTGAACAATTAAAATTACTATTCTTCATTTAAAATTTAAATTAGGAACGCAATATAAACAAAAAAAAATGTTTTCAAACATTATGAACCATCAAAGACACTATTTTCCAAGGTCATGTAAAGACTTCCTTCTTCGTCAAATTCTGAACAATTTATTAGGTAAGTTATTAGGTATGCGAGTTTTTTAAGTCTGTTGGTACTTGTTGGAAATTAAATTGACTAAAAAAGTTTAAAGACTAGGCAGGGAACTAAATACTGAATGAATTGTTATCTGTAAAATAAAGTCGATTCAACCTTGAAGGTGCTCCTTTACAACAAGGAAAAATGTCCAACAGTTCAAGTTAGTGTCTTTTAAATTCTACACAAAATTTCGATTATTGTAGATTTTATCTATTCTAAAACACTATTAATCTTTTTTTAATACGTAAGGACACAAAACACATTTAATTCAAGTTTACTTCCAAATAACCCTGACCTTGAACTCACTATAAATAAAAAAAACAATAAAAAAAAGATGACCGGCACATAATCCATCACAATAAAACGCCGCCGGGCTTCAATCACTTACCTTCCTTTTTCGCGGAATTTTTAATACCTACCTACGACTACAAATTAAAAAAAAAAAAACTGTCTATGATTTATGTAAACTATGTAGGCACGTGGTTATAACACTTGTAATGTGTGAAAGCAATGCGATTTGATGCGTGTTGTGGTACAGATCTCATCGCGGGTGTGTGCAGTCACGGACTGGCGGGCTGCGCGCGAGTCGGCGATGGTGACGTCACCCCAGTTAAGGCGAATAACGACTCATGTAGTGCAATAACTATGACAGGTGAGATAATCGAGTAATTACCTACATTTTCAGGACGTTACAAAATATTGAAATCAAAATCAATTTTTTTTTTATTCGTGTATGCCAAAAAACACTTTCAAATAGTCAGATTCTACCACCGGTTCGGAATGCTGCTTCCACTGAGAAGAGCCGGTAAGAAACTCAATGGTTACTCTTTTCAAAATGATAATTGACATGCTAAGCCTGTATTATAGCAATCTTTCTAAGTAATATTACTTTCAGTTTTCGACAGTCAACTTAGTGCAAAATCTGTCAAAAAATTTACAGTTACCTTTTACATTAAAATAAAACTATTTTACGGATTTTATCGCGTTTATTTACTATTTTATTTTCCCGACGTTTCGGCTGCTTTACAGCAACCATGGTCACGGGGGGACTGAGGTGTTAGACGTCCTGATGTCATAGTTAATAACTGGGTACCCTCATATTTAGTTGTTGTTTGCGGTCCGATCCACGCAGAAAGTGCTTACGGTGTAAATAAACGCGATAAAATCCGTAAAATAGTTTAATTTCAATGTATAGTATTCGCGTAAATATAAGAAAACAATACACTTTCAAATAGTCAGATTCTACCACCGGTTCGAAAGGCTGCTTCCACTGAGAAGAGCCGGTAAGAAACTCAATGGTTACTCTTTTCAAAATGATAATTGACGCTTGGATATACCTCCCTGTCCTGTGCATGACCGCTTAGGCATAAATTTCATCTCTTTCAACTGTAAGTTTTTCGAGAAAATGACGTTACACCGAGGCACGTCCAGTGCAAGAAGCTCGAAGTGACGTCGTTTTCTCGATAATTCTTACAGTTGAAGAAGATAAAACTTATGTCTACACGGTCATGCGAAGCCTGTATTATAGCAATCTTTCTAAGTAATATTACTTTCAGTTTACGACGGTCAACTCAGTGCAAAATCTGTCAAAAAATTTACAGTTATCTACTATTGAAACAACAATGTTCTTAGAGGTTGTGGGTAAGGCCTCAGTAAGACACAGGAGACAAAGTTCGTTGTAACGGATGAAGGAAAACATCGTGAGGAAACTTGCACGTCTATAGAAAGGAGTGTGAACTTCACTGACTCGCACTGGACCAGCGTGGTGGACTATGCCCCAAATCTCACTCGTATTGAGGGGGAATGTGCCCGTTATGACATTAGTCTCACTCCCTATTACATATTACACAATACAGGCGTAATGATGTATTTATTCGTGGTTATTTGTTTAACAAATAAAATATGTGTGATGGTTGCCGAGTGGCCTGCCTGGTAAATATCTGAAGAATGAAGCGAAGAAATATAATGTTTAGTATCGCATTCTTATTTTTCATTTATTACCAATGTTCCTTTTATGTTATTCCTCTTAATTATGCATGTTTTGGCACCATTGTTAACTGTGCATTTAGTTTTTCCTTATTTGTATTTTTTAATGCTACAGTTTTTGGATGTCCTATTAAATAAATAAAGACAAGACAGACAGATGTCAATCTGCAACCAAGACAGCTATAGCTGCTATACTAGTGACGTAACCAACAACTATAACATTAAAAACCAAATCATGCTTCATTTTAAAAGAGAAAAAATATTCCGTTCTTGGACTTCCATTTCAATTCGCCGGCTTGAGAGTGATGAATGTGTAGTGAATATTAATATTTTCGCTATAAAAGGTTCTGTCAGGCCTTCTTTAGAGGAATACCAAATGCTGATATGCTTTGGGAATCTTAGAACAGATAAAGTTCCTTCACAATTAACACTATAAGGGCACATAATGAACGTTCGAGTTCGTAAAATGTATATGAGCTCGTGTTTATTGTTAGATTAAAATACAATATAGGTAATAAGGTTACACATTTTGCTCCCCGTTTGCTAATATACTTAATGTGTATAATTTAAAATGCTAAAAAGAATACGCATCTACACAGATAAATAAAATTGCCGTGGCTGATTGTAATATCAAAATAACAGTTTTTTTCTAAAGTCAAAGTCAAAGTCAAATCATTTATTTTGTATAGGCCTATGGGGGCACTTACAAATTGTCAAGTTTACATTTTTTTCTTATATACTACTATACTACCACCGGATCGAAACGCGACCTCAACTGAGAAGATCCGGCAAGAAACTCAGTGGGCTGATATTTTTTTTAAATCGCCAAAACTTATTACAAATACACAGGTACATATAGCTCCAGTGTGTTGCCTTTAGAGCTGCTTTTAATAATAAAGATAGAATAAATAATACGTTAGTAAGGCAACACACGCTACACTTTGACATGACGGGTAATATTTCCATTGTGTTTTGAACCTGAGCTGTACAATCCCAAGCTGATAAATGCATGGAATAGTAGGTATTTACCGAGGGGTGACCTAAGAGACTTTTTAACTTTACAGGAGAGCATACTGATTCTACTTAGAAAAAAATCGCTGAGTCCAAATGTGTATGAAGTCAATATCTCCCAAAAGTGTCGCTTAGGGCAAATAACCTTTCACCCCTCGATATAGGTACGGTACACGGTACCTATAGTGAAAAGGCATTTTTTTAAAATTTTTGGCTCTCTGTCTGCGTTTCTGTTTGTTCCGTGTAATCTAGTAAAAAAGGCTGAACCCATGTTGACGGGACCTTCAATGGCAGACAGCTGACGGTATAAGAAGAAACTTAGGTTACTCTTTTTAACCGACTTCCAAAAAGGAGGAGGTTCTCAATTCGATCGGTATGTTTTTTTTTATGTATGTACACCGATTACGCTGCCATTTGGTCCCATAAAAATTTAAAATTGTACGGCCAAGCAGTTTTCATTTTATGAACGTTTATATGTTTATTATGATCATTATTTACGTGGATGATGTAGTTGTATACGGCTTTTTAAGGAGTTTTCATTTAGGTTTATTATTAGTTTTTGTTTAATACGGATTGTTGACAAACATCGAAACTAGGAAATCCCCAAAGGAGTGGGAATGGAGGGATTATTTTTTGGCTGTAAATATTTACTTTTTTAGGGTTGTTATGATTAGAAAAATAATTAGGGTTCCTAAATTTAGAGCGTGTGAAGTCGAGGGCTAGTCTGATTCGCTGAGTAACTATAAGCAAACATGAAAATGAAGTAAACGCGTATTAAAGTTCTTTAAAGAGAATAACCAGTAGCCTGTCATAGTGAGCAGTGTACCCTTAACTCAAGCTACAGCGGGCCTTGGAAACCAAGTGCATTAACCTAGTGGCGAATATCGGCTATAAATAGGCGACGCCAACCGCTTGGCTGTGCAGGTTGCTAAATAATCGATGAAAACAAACCAAGATTATAAACAAACAAACTTGCTTGTTAAACCGACAAAGAAGCCGACAAGAAACTGAATGAAAAGACTAATCGTGTTGTCAGCTCTTCTCGGAAACAACAACATAAGTGGTTTCAAATCAATAAAAAATATAGTGTGGGCCAAAAAGCACTTAGAAATAGTTATATTCTACCACCGTTTCGGAATGCTGCTTCTAGAGAAAAGCCTTTACTTTTTTCGGTCGTTCAATGGTTACGGTTTGTACTGCACTTATAAATCGTCAATAAATAATAATTATAGTACCTATCTCTACTAAGGAACCCGTGGAGGTATTAAATTGAAATAATATTAAATATATACAGAATGTTTGCAGAGTATCGTACTGATGACTTTGCCGCCATTATTCGCAAAAAAACTGCATCCCTGATTCGCAGGCTGCGGAGCAGTCGCAACACCATCCTGATGACCATAGCGGATCGCTATACGTCTCCGCTGTGGAGGAGCTGTGTGCAAAGGGTGATCACGGGCATTTTTTACCTTCCTTTGTAATTTTGTGATTACCTATACCTAGTTCTTTAAGATTCTACTGTACTAACCCGATAAAGTGTGTATTTACTAACCCATATGGATCCTTTTATCCGAAATAAACAATTTTTATTGTTTTATTATTGTAATCCCTCGGAGCTGTATAGGAAATCAAAGTTCTAAGTTAACGCTATCAAAAGAGACGGTCGTTTATGCCGCATATTTTGAAACCAAAACCTCTAGGGTACTTCCCGTTGACCTAGAACTATATAAAGTTGGCAAAAAGCCGTCAAGAATCATATAAATCCAAAAACGATAAATTTGTAAAATGAAAATTTGAAAAATCTCTGAGTTTCGATTTCCCTGGTAGACGAACTATTTAGATACCAACAAATTTGTACGGAACCCTCGGTGCTCGAGTTCGACTCGCACTTGGCCGGTTTTTTGCTTAGGTATACTTAACCTACAATGAGATTTGGCACGATACTTAGTAATGGGCAGCCAGATAGAACTAGTGAGCGAAACTATCTTTTATATCAATCAACAAACGAAGCTGTTCTTAAAAACAAGTACCCGACTCGGCTCTCAGTCTGAAAGGTCGATGACCCAGTGAAAGTTGTGCCAGACCGGTGTGCAGGACTGGAAGAATCGCACAAAAGGAGGTTTACATCTGTAAATGTACGCCTGAACATACCCAGGTAAGTTCACTTGGCTTTCTTCGAAAATCTACTCTGTGCTTCTTTTATATTGATTTTAAAATCAGACACTTCCATTTTTATTTATTTGTATGGATATAGATGTATAGATGTGAATGAATTGATTTGTTATTACTATTAGCAGTGGTAGCCGAGTGGTCGAACGCACGCCTTGCAATCAAAGTATGCAGGTTCAAACCCCTGCTCGCACCTCTGCGATTTATGTGCCAATCTCATTTTCATCCGAGATTATCACTTGCTATGAAACGGTGAAAGAAAACATCGTGAGGAAACCTGCACGTCTGAGGGAACTTGTCTAGTGCTCGATAGATGGGTGAAGTCTGCCAACCCGCACTGGGGCAGCGTGGTGAATCACCCTCGCATTGAGGGGTATTGTGGCCCATATAATGGCAATAGGCTCGCCCACTATTATTTTGTGAACAAAATACGTTGGCTAGGTGTCGGTGCACTACAGTGCACCTCAACCTACCTCTTCGAGGAACACAGCACGGTATGTATACAAAGGAAACAAACATTGTCAAAGAACGTATGAGATCATGATAATTCTTATTTTTTAAATGTTTAAAAATAATTCGTAGAATGTTATCATTCATGTAAATGTTATCTGGACACGCGATATTATGCGATACGGACAGTAAGTGTCACTAATTGTATGATATGCAGAAATAATGTTGTGCCGTAATAATGACTGGTCGTTGGTAGCCGAGTGGTCGAACGCACGCCTTGCAATCAAAGTGTGCAGGTTCAAACCCTGGCTCGCACCTGTGGGATTTATGTGCGAATCTCATTTTCATCCGAGATTATCACTTGCTATGAAACGGTGAAGGAAAACATCGTGAGGAGACCTGCTCGTCTGAGGGGACTTGACTAGTTCTCGATAGATGTGTGAAGTCTGCCAACCCGCACTGGGCCAGTGTGGTGGACTATGGCCTGAATCCCCCTCGCATTGAGGGGAGGCCCGTGCCCAGCAATGGGAAGTTAAAAGGGCTGTAGTAGTAGTAGTAATGACTGGTCCATTTTACAGTGAAGACTGCCTCCACAGATAAGGATGTATGAAGTAGGGATGTTATGGATATGAAATTGGTCTGGATACTGTGATGTATGGAGGTAAAGTAACACTAATTGATAATACGACATGTAGGTCAACAAGAACTTGTGACTCTGTTGTAAGATCGTCTTGTCAGTCGCATTATACGTGTAACCGTGCCCAGTTGTTTTATTACTCACATCTCAAGTACTATATTCTTCAGACACGAATACGGATATAGGAACAATATTATACCGATTTCGGATACGGATATGAAATTATTTTGGATTATCCGCTAGTTTCGGATAGCTTCGGTTACGGATTTTGATAGTAAAATACAAATATTAAGATATGACTTTATTTCTAGATTTTAATTTATATACATCATCACGCCTGTATTCCCCGAAGGGGTAGGCAGAGGTGCACCATACTGCGCCCACACTTCGCCGATGTATTTTTGGTCCCAATGTAATAGGGGGCGAGCCTATTGCTATTATACCGGGCACATTCTCCCTCAATACGAGGGAGATTTTTGGGCTATAGTTCACCACGCTGGCCCAGTGCGGGTTGGTGAACTTCACACGCCTTTCTATAGACGTGCAGGTTTCCTCACGATGTTTTCCTTCACCGTTTCATAGCATGTGGTAATCTCGGATGAAAATGAGATTCGCACATAAACCCAGAGGTGCGAGCCGGGGTTTGAACCTGCACACTTTGATTTGCAAGGCGTGCGTTCGACCACTCGGCTACCACTATAGAAAGGCGTGTCAAGTTCACCAACACGCACTTGGCCAGCGTGGTGGACTATGACCCAAAAATCTCCCTCGTATTGAGGGAGAATGTGCCTGATATAATGGCAATAGGCTCGCCCCCTATTACATTGGGACCATAATACATCGGCGAAGTGTGGGAGCAGTGCACCTCTGCCTACCCCTTCGGGGAATACAGGCGTGATGATGTATAACAGTTATCGCGCCATTTAACGTTGCGATAATCGCCATTATTAATTCCGTTCGGTCCGCAGCGCAGTGCGCCCACTCACTGTGAAACGTTGCGTTATTGATCTTTTTTTTTTGTCTCATTTAATAACCATTGTTCATGGTATACGCTGTTAATATTAATTACAGTTATTGTGCTACATGTAGTGACACCTAGCGGTGATTTATTGTACTGATTCCATTTAATTTTGTTTCGTTAATGGAGTTACCAACGAGTTTTTACATCTAAAATGAAGCTTTTATTAGCATTCGACAATTTCACACGTCCAATTTCGTGTGTGAACAACGTCTACGTGGGTCCAATGATCTATGTCAAGACGTGTAAGACCATTGCATCAATTCACTCTTTTAGATATTTTTTTAGGTCGTAGATTTGTCACCGTCGGATTTTAGTGGGTATACGGCTTTCTGCCGGGACTCCCACATAACCCTGTTACTTCCCCCGAGGTGGCAGGATATTCATAGAGGATTTTCCGACGTTATAAAAAGGACGTAGATTTGGCACATTAAGGTATTATTCTGTACCTTTTCATTACAATTGGGATTTAGTTATATTTAAAAAACGATCCAACATATCACTTCTTATTCCATATCTAAGTACAGTACAGTATAACACAAGAGCATGATAACCTTCGTTTTTAAAAAGATAGTACGTATATACATTTTGAGTAGGTCCTTTCACTAACAAGTACATGCTCTGAAAAAACACATCCCGGGGATCCCCGGTCGTAACCAATCTGTTATTGGATGTAATTTAGGAACTAACAAAGTATGATAAGGAAAAACCCGTTTGACCTTAGTAATAAATGAACAATGACTTATTGAGTCATAGAATAAATCAGCTTTAATTGAATGATTAACACGTATTGAGTTTGTTAGAAGTTTGCATTCTTAAACTAGCAATCGCCGATAAAATCGAACCTGTCAGTGGTTTTCTTTTAAATTATGCGAATCTTTCGGTTTAGATAAATTAGTAACTATTTATAGCATGTGCACCAATTCTAGACTTATGTCACAGAATATATTGATGTTGTCCCTTTCTCCCGTATGAAATAGGACAGAGAGGGAGCGAATGAATTTTGTGACAGAGGTCTGTCTAGTCTTGATACGCGTGCTTAGCCCACCGTTCAGTGTGTATTGACACAAAAAATACTTAGCAATTAGCATCAGTATAGGTACATTTGGTCTCTTCTAGACGATTTTTAGATGGAGAAGATTTAAATTGTAGTTTGAAAGAAAATTATATTCAAAATCAGTGAACGAACATGAAGATGTTGGTAATCAATCAGCTGTTTCATAAAGTAATCTTGTTTCATAAAGTTATTGGAGTTACGATGTGTTACAAAAAGTATTCCAATATTTTACGTAACTATAAAAGTCAAAGTACAATTGTAAAAATCAATTCACTCACCTCCAAATCATTCTTGGCGTGGTTCAGCTTCTCCAGGTGCAGCCTGAGCGCGTCCACTGATGACACCGGTTCATCTTCAATGTCATTCTTGTCCAATATCGCCTTAATCTTATCCACCAGTTGACAGAAGTCCTTCCAGATCTCGAGGTCTTGTTCCAATTGCGCCTGACGAGACTTGGCAGAGTTCAGAGTGTTCTTCAGCAGCTGGTTGTGTTTCTGATGGTCTTTGGATAGCTCTTCTTGTTCTGAAGCAGCTAACGATATCCATATCTTGTCTACTATATCTTGCATGCGTTTGCCGACTAGATCTTTCATAGAAGGTTCGGAGGTGTTGAAAAATGATTTGTGTTCTTCTAAATCGGCCTCGATGTTCTCAAAGTCTGTTCCGTTCTTACCCATGTCTAGTCGTATGGTTGCTTCGTTCACCCAAATGTTGAGTTTCTCGACCAGTTGTAGGTATTGTTGTCTGTGTTTCTTGTGGTCTTGTAGGTATTTTTCGCGGTTGGCTAACTCCGCGGGCAGCGATGTCTTAAGAGAGTTGCCGTCTGACACCATTTCTAGCAAAGAGCCAGGCACACCGTCGTCATTTTTAATAATATCAGTGATCTTCGTAAGTTTGTCGAGATATGATTGTATGTTTTTAGCTAATGTCGCGTGCTCGATGAGCTTTTTATCGACACTAGCGACATCTCTGTTTAAGAATGGTCGTGAATGTACGATTGCTTCGTTCTCGTGCAGCCATTGGAGGATTTCGGACAAATCGGATGCGAGTTTCTTGTGTTCAGCTGCCGCACGCTCGTGTTCTTGACGTTTGGATTCCACAGTTCTTCTTAAAGTTAGCAGTTGCTGTTTCAAAGATTGCAGAAGTTCAGTAATGTTGTTTCTGTCGATAACAGTGCCTTCGGCGGCGATTTGCTGACCCTTGTCAGTAGCTGCCGCAAGCAATGCTTCACAACCTTGGATTTTAACAATAATGTCATCGTATCTTTTGATCTTGTCCTCCAAGGAATCATTAGACTTTTCAATTTCGGAAGTTAGGTCAGTGTATTTAGAGATAAATTCTTCGATCTCCTTTACTAGTGCAAAGAACTGCTCTCTTAGCAGTAGGAGTGATTTCAGCTTGGATATTTGGTCTTCAATAGTACTCATTAGGTCGTCTTGTTGAGTGAGGATATCTTGGAGGTCGTGTAAGTTACCGCCTTGAAGCTCATTCAACATTGCCTTATTCTTCCTTAAGTCAGCTAGAATAGATTCATACGCTTGAATGACAGGCTGTACATCCTCTACTTTGCTGCCTATTGGTTTGTTCAATGCTTTAAGTTTATTTTGAATGTCGTTCAGGAATTCTAATGCAGCGGCGATCTTTGCCGCAGCATCCTTGTATTCCTTGATGTGTTTGAGTAGAATACTCTTCTTATCGTTGATGATAGCATTGATTCTAGCGAATTTATCTGATAGTACATTAACTTGTTCTTTCAATTGTAGTTTGTTGGAATCTGAGAGGGATTCCATGATGTCTTTAGATTTATCCTTGATTTTTGTTATGTGCTTCTCGACATCCTCGGCTTCTTTGCTAAGTTTCTCAAATTTAGCGAGCTGTTCCTCCAGAAGCTGGAGACTAGTCGTACGTAGCTCAGGTGTGGCAGCGACTTCAGCCTCGTTCAACCAGCTCTGGCATTTAGCGACTTCAGATTCGAAGTCATTCCTACCTTGGAGGAGTTTATTGAGCGCTGCAAGTTTGTCATCGATGTCAACCTTAGCTGAAGTATAAGACTTGTTCAGATCGTCTAAAACTGCTTGTAGCTTAGCCCTGTCTTCGGGAGAGCAGTCCTTGGACACGGCATTGCCTCGACGTATTACTTCAGTTAGGGTATCATTATGGAAGTCAGAAAGTTCGGTTTGATGTTTCTTATGGATTGCAATTTCCTTTTCTACTTTAGCTGCTTCTAAAGGTATCGGCCCACCTAACTTTTTAATCTCCGCCAATTTCGCTTTAAGCCAATTCTTTGCCTTCTCAATGTCATTTTCGAGTTTCTTCCTATCTTCAGCAGATGTACCTAACCTTTCGATTTCTTGTTTGATCAGAGAAGCGAGCTGCTTTTGCTTTGATGATAGTTCAGACAACTCTGATTCTAACTGCATTTGTTCAGAAGGTTCCAATTCGGACTGGATGTTGCTTACCTTCTTCTCCAGCGAATCGATGACAGTTTTCTTACCGTCCGTTTCTTTGAGTAGGTTGGCTATTTTCTTCTGTCTCTCTTTGACGGTCTTGCTTTCGTATCCGAGTGGTTCGGGGTGCAGGATGTTGTATATTTCTTTCTGAAGCCATTCGTTTTGAGCGTTAACCTCGCTCTTTGTACCGTCGATGGCTTTGTATGTGATCTCGAGCATTTGCAGTTTGCGTTGAATGCGTTTGGCGATATCGTTGTATCTGCGCTCCACAGATTTCATCTGAAAAGTGTTCGAGTGTTAGAACTGTACGGACATTTCATTACTTTAGAAATTCACAAAGTCATGAATTTCAGGGCTATTTTCAAAAAGGCAAAATTGTATTGCATAAAATTGATCCTTAACAGATCAATTGTTGAAAACCTGTCATGACAGTAATAAGAGGTGATGAAGTCACTTGTAACATTGAAAAGATAATGTACACAGGTTACAATACTTACTTGTTCCTCAACTTGCTGAGACTCCAGATTGCTGACAATATTGATAACCTTGGATCCCACTGTCTTGATATTCTCCACCTTCTCTTTTCCAGCCTGTCCGAACTCAGCAGTCAATTCCTTCAACGCACTCAGCTTCTGCGGGCACGGCAGACCAGACCCTTTGTCAGCTAAGCACATCTTCTTCAACACTGAATCGAACCAGTCGTGGATCTCTTGGCATTTGTGACGGAAGTCATCAATGATGCCTTGGTTATTCTTCTCTCGCTCTATAGCTTTGAGTATAGCTTGTTCTAGAGTATCGAGTTCTTCCTCCAGATTGATTTCATCTTCAAGTCCTGAGGGAGAGAATTCAGTTAGTTGAGACTCTGGAAAATTACTTTATGCTTTAGATAGTAAGAGGGGAAAAATAAATAAATAAATTAATATCGCCAGACAAACAATCGCATTGTAGGTATGATATCAAACTACGCAGAGGTACTATGTGTAAAATGGACTGGGGGTTATCCCAGTTACACTCAGAGCAAATTCCGATTAAGGTGGCAGGCCAAAGGCCATTTTCAAAATTTGCCGCAAACAAGAAAAAAATCTGCAACGACCCGGTGCAATCAGTCGAGTGGCTTACGCGCGAACCACCAGACTGAACCATCGTCTGGCTGTTATCTTTTTATAAATTCAGCGGAGGTCTATGAAGAGGTTGTCAACAGGAAACCAGGAATATTAGAGGAGACATAAAACGGCTAAAGTAACAGACAGTCCAAATTAAATCTTATTGGTCATATTATAAGGTTAAACATGAAACAGCAACCTACCTTCAGTGGGTATCTCAGTGAGCAACCTGTTCCTCTTCTCACTGAGCGAAACTAGAGCGTCATTCATAGCGGCTATGTCCTGCTTAGCCGCCTCGGGCCGCAGTTTAGATGGGTTGGCGAGCCAGTCACGGGCAAGCGCGTTGTGGACGCTTATCCACTCCTGGATTTCGATGACTTGCTTCATAGCCTCCTCCATGCCATGGACGGCATCTCCTAAGGTCTCTAGGTGGCTTTGAACCTAGGGAATAATTGTTTATAAAGAAAATTAAGGCACTTGGATTTGCATCATACTTCATAATATCCTCTTATTGATGGTGGAATGGTGCAATCTTGCAGCAATGCTTTTAATATTTCTTTCAGGTTTCGACAGTCAACTCCAGTGTCATTTAGTTGAAGAAAGAACTTTCACTATGAGACAATACAGTTTGTTTTGGTATGGCAAATAAATTTACGGCTTCTCCTAATGTCATTGAAAATAGGCCTCGGTAGTATAAAGCATGATTACTCTCTGTTAGTCTAGCAAAGCCTTACCTTATTTTCGAAACTGGTCACTTTGTCGACGAACTCCGGCGCTTCGAGGTTCTTTAATATAACCTCAATGCGCGGTGCGCTCTCTACTTGGCTCACATGTTTCTAGAAACAAACCATGCATCACACACATAACACAAGTGCGTGTTAGTGGCAAACGGTTAAGAGAGAAAGAATTGATTTTAATACCAACGAACTGAGAGCACTTTTGGTCTCAGTAGAATGTGAGGTTACAGCCATCTCCAAAGTTAACTTACAGTTGCTACAGTATTCATAAGAAATATTCAAATTACCTCAGTTTTTACGAACTTTTATGACCGTTTAATTTTCTTTAATAATTATATTATGTCAACATTTTGGCGGCAACTTCTATTAATACCACAGACCAAAAATTCGGTTGCTCATCCTAAGTCTATGGTTAAAACCTCCAAGGAGTCTTCTCTCTATAATTACAATGCAATAAAATATTATCTAAACACTTTCTCTCTTATACATAATAAAAACTATTATTGTTATCGTGTATAGGTAAGTTGGTAGTCTGTCTACGATGCAGGTGCATGTAATACAGTCTAATTGATACCTACTTCGGTGATTCACTGTCTGCGTGTTGATTAAACAATTAGTTCAAACAGTCAACGATACGGTGAACTGTGTGACTCAAGATTATTCAGAAATTGAGTAGATAAATAGATAGAACTGGGCGTAATTCTGCGGGTATCCATTGTAAAAGAATAATTGCTGAGAGAGACATTTTTTGCCAATATGAAAACGAACTGTATTGCCTCATGCATAAAGTTCATTATATAGAAATTTTATATGAAGATAGAATATCTATAACTTATTTTTTTTCTTCCTCGTAATTAAAACATTAATTAATTTATATGCTTTGAGAAGTATAGGCATAATCGGTGCTTATCCCTTCTGCCGTTTAAATATTTAGATCAACGGAAGTTCAAAATTAACTGCAAACTTTAGAGACATAGGCCTAATTTTAAGCAAAACTGTACAAGACAAAAATCTTATTAAAACCAGTTTATTTACTTCTTATATTCGTTCAGAATAAACCAGAGGGCCTATATTTTAAGGGATAGTACCCACATTAATTTTGAATCATATTGTATTGACACATAGTCCGTTTTAGTATTGGCAAAATGTAGCGCGCGTCCTGATGTTCAAGTTACCGGGACATAATCATATCTCATTCAGAACAATCTCGATTCAATTTAACAAAAAACCAGGTGCACAAAAGTTACATAGCCAACGGTAAAGCCTCAACACCATTGTAGGTTGATACTAACTACACTAATACTACCAATTAGTTAAACTATTCCATCTCGTGTTATTCATTATACAATAGAAAGAGAAAAGAGATCTTACGTCATCGTTACATAGGTTTAATTACGTTGGTTCTGTTCGTTTTGTTGACCTGGCGAACTTATGAAGCATATTAATTAAATAAATTAAGTATTAATCATTATTCGCATATCATTTCGGTGTATAGCAAGCATTTGGGTGGATTGTGTCGCATTTATTTATTTAAATAAATAAATAACATAGCATTGTGGGTAAAACTAATATATCGCTGTCTTGCTTATATAGACGGCCAAAAAAGGATGGCAATACATTTTATTTCTGTTCAGTTTGGTGCCAAGACAATTGACATTATTAAGTACCTACTTGATCACAAATAAGGTTTATTTTAAAAAGTGACTACGCTGTTGGCTGAGAGTGTCCTTTACAGCTTTACTGAAGGAGGGGTGTGCAGAGTGCACTCCAGCTATAACCATAAGGGCGGAAGAAGGACAACTAGCTCAAGGGCCCCAAAGAGGGCACGACCTCGACTTGGGCAGTTCGAAAATTGCTCGCGTTATCAATGACTTTTCGTTTAAAAATGAACTTTTTCCACGAGACCATACAGTTCGTTTTGGTATGGGAAAAATTAGTCGCTCGTATGGCTGTAGGCCCGGTGCTCAATGTCGTCTCTTCTTCGTCATTGATGACGTCATAATTCGAAACGACACATGTCACTCTTATATCGATCATATATTTGGATAGTCACCGCCCTAATCTATTCTAAAAGCATCTCGCTATACAAATAATACCTAAAATGATGCCACACGATCCACCTTGGCTACCACAATTCAAAACACAGCTGACATTAATCCACATAAGGGCATGGCCAGCATGCATGCCAAGACTAGACCTGCATCACGGGTTATGTCGCCCACTCAATCTTACTTTATAGAGACAATGACATAAGTTTAGACCTGGCGCGCATGCTAGAAGTCATTAGAATTAGAAAGAAGTTAGAACATCCGAAGCGAGTATGTTGCAGGAGGCATTTGATACCTGGTCGATGAGGTCCTCGAGTCGCGCGCGGACGTATAGCTCGCGGGCCGGGATGGGCAGGGGGGCAGTGTCGGCGGGCGATGAGGGCCGAGAGACTGACGCGGCGGCGGCCGAACAAGCGGCCACGGCGGCAGAAAGACGACTCTTCTCAGTTTGCAGACGATTGTGTAGTGCCTGAATTACAAATGTCTTATTTAGAGGAAAAGTCACGCTGGTGATTAGAAGTAGGTTCTTTCACATTAGTAAAAACTTAGTGTTAAGTAAATAATAAGCGGTAATGGCTTAACAGTGAGACGGACCACTCTCGTAACTGGAAGGATCTATTGAGATTAATAGACATTATTAAGCAATATAATAAAACGGAAAAGTTGTGTTTGTATACATTATAATCTCAAAAGCTACATTATTGCCATAAATTTAATGCAATATGTAGCTATGATTACATATATAACAATTAAATATTTTAATTTTAAAAATACGCCTGTAATAATAGACTTAGTGGTACTATGACAAAACTGCTCAGAGGTGAAAGCAAGGCACAACTTCTAACAACATAATGAAGAATATCCATACCCAGTGTAAATAAAGTTGAATAATTTTTCACTCAATTTGAGACCTTAATATTATAAACAGAGAGAGTACATACCCTAGCTTTGTCAAGCAAGTCTCGTCCGTGGGACAGCCCGTCGACCGGCACGTCCAACTCTGTAATCGCGGGCTCCATCTCGTCCAAGTTATTCAGTATGCTTTCCAGAGTATCCTCATACTCCTTGAACTTGGCCAAACCTTCCCTGAGACGCCTTTCGATCTGTAACGCCGTAGCCAGTAGACTTTTGTGACTGTCGTTCACGTTCTTAAGCTGTTTGCCGACTGTCTCACGAATATTAGGAGTCGTCTTTTCATATCTGTCGATTTGAGCTTGCCCCTTGCCTTCTAACTCGTCAAGTGTTGATCGGTACTTCTGGATGTCATCAAGCAAGACCGCATGTTGAGCTAACTGTTCCTCCGTTTGCTCCCTATTAGATATGTATAAGGAGTTATGAGCCATCAACTGGAAGGAGATCTGCAGGAGCCATTTCTCAGTGTCTTGTAAAGATTGGTGGTATTGATTGTAGTCTTTGATCTCCGACTCTAGTTCCGCCTTCTTAGCTGCGCATTTAGCTCTTAGTGCCTTGCATTTCTTTTCTATTTCTGTAACAGATTGTTTGACAGCGGGTTTCTTGGCCCAACCGCTCAATTCAGCGGCTTCACTCTTAAGTCTTTCGAGTTCTGGTTTCTTATTATCAATCTCGTCTTCGATATGCTTGTATTTTTCTAGGAGTGTCTTCATTTCACCCAATTCTCCACCAGTCGGAGGCACTTTGTCGAGATTCTGTTCTGTATCCTTGATCCATTGGTTCATTTTGTTCTTGGAGTCTTCAAAGTCTTCCCATTTGCCGATAGCCGCTTTGAGTTGAGCGGTGATTGAGTTCAAGTCTATCTTGAGTTGGTCCCAGCTCTCTTGTAAGACTTTCACGTCGTTGCGGAGACCATCTTGTTCATCAGGAGGTGTGTTGTTAAGAGCTTTCTTAAAGGCTTCTTGCAACACGACTAACAAGTGATGACCTTCTGTCATTCTGTTATTGACTAGTTTAACGGTTTCAAGTTTATCCTTGGTTGTGTCAATATCTCCCACTCCGATAGAGTCTTGAACGGTACCGTGAGCTGTCTCCAGCCACTGCTGAAGATCTTCTTTAGCTTTAATAAACTCGGTATGGTCCGATAGATTCTTTTCGCCGTTGGAAACTAGACCTTGTATCTTTGTGAGTAAGGTTGTGTACTCGGTTTGCAAGTTCACAGTTTTGTCGCGAACCCACGCACAGGCACTCTGTTCCATAAGGTTTTCACACCTATCGTTTAGTTCTTCTAGGACGTGTTTGTGTCCTAACGCCTCAGATAATAGGTCCTGCAAATTTAACAAATTATTGCACATTGCTTACAATAAACATATATTTAGAAATAGCTATATATAAATTGTCGTAGTTATAAAAATAATCATTAACCTAGCCCTTTAACATCTGTGTTTAGAAACCTACTTAAAGCATTTAAATTATATAAGTATCACGTACCCGACACTTCTCGAGATGTTCTGGGGTAATTTTGTCAACTTTCTCCACGGTCTTAAGTTTGGTAT
Source organism: Ptilodon capucinus (assembly GCA_914767695.1). NCBI lineage: Eukaryota > Metazoa > Arthropoda > Insecta > Lepidoptera > Notodontidae > Ptilodon > Ptilodon capucinus. Next base: position 12,007,923 of record OU611814.1, on the reverse strand, counting down.
CAAACTCCTTTACCCATTTGCTCATCTTGTCAGACGTCTCGATGTAATCCGACCAGGCTGACAGACATTTCTCAAGAAGCTTCTTCGTGTCCTTGCATATTTGTTGCAAATTCTCCCATTCGATCTTGAGCTGTTTGATTTCTTGGTTGATGCTATCCTTGCCCTCAATGCCAGTAGTTTCTAGTACTGCCTCGCTTAAGCTTATAGCTTTTTCTAAGAGAGCTTCGCCTTTGGGTAACGATTCGATGATCTTGTTGACATTCTTGAGTTTTTTCTGTACGGAGTCCTTCTCGCCGTGAGAGTCCGAGCACTGTTGGATCTCGATCTTGCAGTTGCGAATCCAGTCGTAGAAGTTATCGTAGGATTCTTTGTATTGAATATGTGAGTTGACGTAGTCTTCGAGTTTCTAAAAAGTATATTTTTTAAATTAGAATGACTTTTAAATCTGCTTTAGTTACATGCCCTGCAGCTGTATCCTCCGGGGCAAGAGAAAGATCTTGACTTTATTTGAAAATATACTCTGTGACAATATAGATTCAAATTCAATTTCTGAAGTAAAAACCATGCGACCACGCGTCTATCAAATAACGTTCACGTCACCGGTGATATTGAAAAATGTGCTCCATATAAGAGTTAATACAGTTCGTTTTATTACAGGAAGGAAATTTGTCGCGTGCGTTTTGTCGCGCCTAAAGACAAGGCTTTTAACGTAATTAAGTTGTCAGAAATACTTACAGCGATCATCTCATTAACCGTCTTCCTGATCTCATCGTAACGTTTCAGCGTGTCCTCGATGCCCTTGGACTTGAGAGACGAATCTTCTTGCAGCTTCTCATTGAGCCTCTTGACGAGGTCGCTATGTGAATCGATATCCCTGTTGAAGGTCTTGAACTTCTCCAGTTTGGCCTTCTTCTCAGATAGGTCGTTGAGAAGGGAGTCATCTGATTGTATCTTCTGATCGATATCGTCTAGCCATTCCACCAGGAGTTTGTGGATCTGTGAGGCAAGTTTATTAATCAACATGTGTCACTTGTAACTCTTCCTAAATTCGGGGAATGTCATTATCCTTTACAATAGCAATGTAGACCACTTTCGTAATGAAAACTTTTTATAAATTGTAGGATGATTATTATAGTTTATATACAACTGAATCTAGTTTATCCACTAAACGCAAAAGTCTACCAACTGCTACCATGTGTGCCAAAGCAAAATCTATGCCCCTATATCCCACTAAATAGCTCGCTCTTTCACAATTCATACGAGTGAAAGACACAAAAAAGGGTTATGGATGAAGGAGATTCTTCTTACCTTTGAAATGTCATCAAACTGCGCCGCTCTACTCGTCAACTTGTTTCTGACATCCTGCAGATCAGCAATCAGCTTATCGAACTCTTGCTTCAAGTTATCCGTGTCCTCCTGTATCTTCGCCGCTCCGGCCTGTTCCGTGTTCATTATCACCTTCTCCTTTAGTTCCAGAAGGTACCTGAGTTTGTTTTGGCCTTGTTCCAACGATTGACGGAGCAGTTTGACAGTGTTCAGTTTGCTATTCACTTCGGGTAATGTGTTCGGTATTTCGGCGCACTGGTTCAGCTTCTCACGGGTCCGGTCGAGCCAGTCCTGACATTCGCCGTACAGTGCGTTGTGTTGTTGGTGTTCCTGGTAAAGATAAAGTGAAAATAATACTACATCATCACGCCTGTATTCAATTATGGTATCGGCATAGGTGCACTGCAGTGCCTTCACACTTCGGCGGTGTATCTTTGTCCGAACGCAATAGGCGGCGATTTACATTATTGCCATTATATCGGGCACATTCTCCATCTTTTAACAAGAGTGGCCTAATACAATTTGGAAAACTTCACAAGACGTGTAGGTTTCCTCATGATAAATATATGCCTTCACCGTTCAGGAAGGGGCAATCATTATTAAAAATCACATTCGCACTTGAAATTCTAATATATCTGAGGCGGGAGCCCGATTTCAACCTGCACCCCTTAAATTCAAAGCGGGGTGCTACCAAACTAGGCCACCACTTTTAAATAAAACAGATTGCAGTCAATTTAGTGAAAGTACCTCTAATAGATTGACATGTCAATCCAATACGTCTGGATTGAACCTAGGATAGAACTAGTCATAATACAAGAGTGTGCATGTCTGAGATTCTCAATATTGTAAAACCTATGACATTAATATCGAGCAGACAGAACCTATAGACCCTTTTAGATGGGAGGAGCGGGCATCGAATAGGCTAGAATGGAGAAATTCCATTAAAAGGAAAGTCCACTCTTTTGAAGAAAGACGGTGCATCGAACTTGATGTCAAGCGTGATGCACTGAACGCCCGACCACCTGCGGTGATTCATTAAAATTATGTGAACGATATGCTCACATGCCCGCAATGTGCGAGAGTCTTCTTAAAGAAGATTGGCTACATTAGCCACATGCGAGCGCACGAACGCTAAATCTAGCAAAGGAGTTGAAGTTGTCGCCATGACCGAAATCGGTCGGATCACATCATCATCATCATCATCAGTCCCACTACTTGTATCATCGACGACAGTTGGAAATTTTTCTGTGTCAGTCAATTAGTTTATACCTGATAGTGTAGTTCCAGCCTCTTCATGACCTCCTTGGCTAGGGACAGCAGCGCGTTGTACTTGGTGGTGAGCTGAGTGATGCCGTTGGAAACCCTCGTATCTGAGCAGGTCTCCAGCAGCATTTGCGCGCGCACGTTCAGCTTATCCAGCTCCGCTTGCCAGTCGAACAGCATTTGTAAGTGTCCCTGGTGGAAAATTACCACTTATATTGCAGTATTATTTCGTTCTGAATGCTTTGAGCTTCTCCCGAGATGTATACGTCCAATAATAACAGAATATTAATGGTTTTGACTTCGGACAGCTCATAATTTTGATGGAAAATCTAATTATTTACAACATACTCTAAACCCAACAATAAGCAAGTCAACTCTCATCGCCTAAACTCGATGGAAGCCATAGATTTTTAAAAAGTGAAGTGAAGTGAACTTTTTGAAATTTGCGACACAAGTAACTTTAATAATCCAGTCTACTAGACTGGATTATTAAAGTTACTTGTGTTACTGATTATTAAAGTTACTGACCTGGAACTCTTCAAGAACGACCTTTTTCTGTTCCAAGTTGTTCTGCAGCTTGTTGAATGATTGCACCAGTTTCTCAGTCTTGGACAACCAATCTAAGGCTTCCTTGTACTGCTCTTCGTATTCCGTCCACTTGACGATACCGCCCTCTATCAAAGCTTTGGTGTTGTTAAGCTGCTCACTGTAAAAAGAATACCACAATATAACATATTTTACACAACTTAACTAGAAAATTTATTAGTGTCTAATTAGAAATTGCAAGCGACGATTTCTTTAGGAAATCTTGTCAGAACAATTATACATAAGGTATAAGAAGCCTGCAATTCTTCGTCATGTACAGTATAAAATCGTTTCATGGCCACATAATATCGGAAACTCAATATTTTTGTATTTATTTATTTCTACACTTGGACGAGTTGCGTCAAATTTCATGAAAAACTTTACACAATAAAATCTTATGGAAAATTTAAATATATCTGATTTCACATATCCGTTTAATATAAACCAGAAATCCTTTATTTTTTGAGTTAATATACCAAATTTAGAGCCACATAATTTTTTGGAAACAATCCTATACACATATATTAGAACAGGTCAATACTTACACATAGGTATCGTACTCTTCTTGCATAAGAGCCACTTCTTCTTCTATTTCCTCTCTGTCGTCCTCATCAGCCATACTGCAGGATACCTCCCCTTTTTCAAGAGCCTTCTGCAGCTTGGCCTGGCCTTCCGGCAGTTCGCTTTCCAGCACTTTAAGCTGTGATATCTTACTACTCAACGACTCTTTATCGCCGGTCGCATCTGAGCACTTTCCTAATCTCTCTTTAGCAGCCCTTATCCATTGAACGAAGTCCGCACCAGCATCAATAAACACTTGATGCTGTTCAACAGTTTCTCTCTGTTTCTCATACAAATCTTTGGCCTGTTTGGACAGTGTTTCATATTTGCTAGTGATTTCGGACGCCGGAGCTTGTTGCATAAGTTCCGAAGCCTTAGATGTTACAGACTGAATCATGGGTTCAAACGAAACGATATCTTGCACAATATTGTTTGTTTGACGGAGCGTAGCTTTTCTTTCGCCCAGGCTGAGGCCCGTCGTGAGTCCGGCGAGACGGTCCTGGCCTTTCTTTGACTTGGCGACTTTTTGCTCGCAAACTTCTTGGAGTTTCGCTTCTCTATCGGAAATCCATTGTTGGAGTTGTGAATAGCTTGAACTGTAGTCGGCCCATTGAAGCATGGCCGTCTCGAGGTGCACTTTGGCAGTTGTCATCTTCTTGACGAGACGATCCCATTCATTTTGGAGTTCTTTAAGCTCGGTATTAATTTTATCTTTGCCATCAGATCGAGTGTTTCTCAGTACTTTTTCTCCACTGTTAACGGTAGCATGAACTAGATTCTGTCCTTCCTCACGACGTTTCAGTAGGTCTTCGATCTGTTCTAGTCGCTTTTGAAGGGCTTCCTTGCTGCTATTGCTACCAGTTTCACTGCCGCTGCGAGTGATCTCCCACGCATCATCAATCCATTTCTTGGTCTTAGTATAGTTGTCGTCGTACGCTTGATGTTGTTCGTAATTAGTTTCTACCTTCTTCAGAACATCGTTAGCCATGTTGACGAGTACTGCGTATCTAGAATTGAGATGACGTAGCTGGTTGGTCACGTAAGTGTCCAAGTGTGAAGATAGAAGGCCAGAAGCAGAGGCATTGAAGTTGTCAATGTCAGCTTTACCTTTGTTCAGCTGATCAACGATTTCCTTAACCTCGTTGACTTGACCTCCCTTCTCTTTGGCCGTGCCTAATAGAGCCAGTTTTTGGTTCTTGATAAGTATCTCTTTCTGCTGCAGCCAATCTGAAAGTCTTTCGTACTCATCCTTGTATTCTCGCCATTGGCTGACGGTCTCCTCCAATTGGTTCTTCTGCTGTTTGATTTCATTGAATAAGTCATCGAAGCTTTCTTTTAATGCTTTCATCTCATTCTTGATGATCGTCTGACCATCAGGTGATGTACTGGCTAAGACAACTTCACCTGTATGTTGTAGATGTTCAAGTAACAGTTCTCCTTGAGCTTGCTTGTTGATTAAAGCTTCAAGTGGTGCTACAGAGTTTTCTATAGCCAGTTTGTCACTTAATGGTTTGGATTTCAAAGAGGGTACCTTTTCTCTAGCTCTGCCCAACCATTGAATCAACTCGTCGTGAGCTTCTTTGTATAGCCTGTGATCTTTGTATTGTTCTTCGCGATCAGCAAGCAGCTTCTTGATCTTGTCATACAAACTATCAAACTTGTTGAGAGTGTCCTGTGCTTTGGCCGCCACTTGGTTTTGTTGTCCACTGGCAATCATCTCAGCTGCTTTAGCTTTCAATGTATCGACATCCAAGCGGTCACAGCGAGCTTTTTCTTCAACTTCCTTGAGTTTTTCCAATTGATTTCTTTTATCAGATATTGAAGTCTCGAATGGCGATAACTCGACTAACATGGTTTCCAGCCAGGTGTTGCTCTTCTCTATAAGCTGGATTTGTTCTAAGAATCCAGCCCATTTTGTCACTGAGTCGTCTAGCATATTCTTGGTTTCGATCATTCTTGAGAGTAAGGCTGACCACTGCTCTTGTAAAGCTATCAAAGAATTATTGATAGCTTCGTGGCCAGCAGGCGCAGTGTTAGCCATAACGTTTTGCGCCAGTTCAACAAGTGATTGTACTTTTGTGAAACCTTCATCCTTAGTAAGTAAAAGGTTTTGAATCAGCACCAGTTTGGTTTCCAGGTCGTCATTGGAGCAAGAGCTCAAATCAGCACAGAAGTCAAGCTTGTCTCTCAACTCTTCGATCCATTGCGAGCATTCAGTGACGTTGCTGGCGAATTCTTGGTGAGTTTTAACATACTGTTGCCATTTATTTGTCAAATCTTTGACCTTTTGCGATAGGGTTTGATATTTAACAGACAAATCGGATATTTGCGATCCGCGTGGTCCTAGCATGCCTGTATACAAATGCTGTGCTTTCTCAGTAATATTGTCAATTTCGAGTTCCTTAGCGCGTACTTCGCCTTGCAACTCTTGGAATTTGTTGAACTGTTCCTGTTTTTCTGGTAGTGTAGCCTTTAAGTCGACAGCGTGGATTTGCGTGTCGGTATTTCTGATCCATATTAAGCACTGGTCTTTCATATTTTCATATTCATTCCACTGCTGAATCTTGTTCTCGAGAGATTCAATGGTCTTGTTGATAAATGATACGAGGCCCTCCCATTCCTGGTGAGAGGCGTCGATCTGGTTCCTGATATTCGCTTGCCCACTGCTTATGGTGCCTGGCAATACCTTTTCGCCTATTGAACGTATCTTATCAATTCGGTTCTTCTCTTCTGGCAAGCTTACTTGTAGTGATTTAAGTTTTTCGCAGTTACTACTTAGCGCTACACGTTCCAAATTAACATCACCCCATAGTTGAGCAGTGTTATGTGTAGCTTCAACCCATTCTTCCAGATCTTTGACAGCTTTGGTGTACTGCTGATGGTTGTTAACGATTGCTTCGTATTGCTCAACGAAGGACTTCGCTCTATTCAAAATAGTCGAGTGCTTTTTCTTCAGTTGGTTGATTTCCTTTGTGATATCCTTCGTTACGTCGGGTAGACCTTGAGCATGACTTTCCAAATCCAAAATATCTTGTTGGTGAGCGATAGCATCTTGCAGATAAGTTCTGTATACGTTCAATTGGTGACGTTTTTCATCTAATGTTGCTTTCAATTCGATTTCCTTTGGTAAGTTCTTCTCAGCAATCGATAGCCATTGTTGTACGCTCTTAAGGTTATCCTCGAATGATGACCATTTGTTAAGCTCAGAATCCAAGTCTCTCTCAGCTTTGGTGATATTGTCGTATAAGTTGTCGATAGCTTGTTGAATATCTTGAAGTTGTTGTTCAATGATTTCTTTGCCTTCGGGCGACGTCGATGGGTATAATTTCTCACCTAGTTCAAATGTGTTGTTTACGAGAAGTGTAGCGTTTCGTCTCTGGCTAAGCAAGTCATTGAGACTTTCTCTCTTAGCGCTGATTCCTTCGGGAGTATTGGATAAGTTTTCATTGCACTCGTTAAATTTGTGTTGGGCTGCTTTCAGCCAGTCGGTGCATTGGTTATACTTATCTTGATAAGCTTTGTGGTCGTGGACAGCTTGTTCGCATTTCTTGACAAGTTCTTTAGCTGTAGACTGAACCGATTGGAACCTTGAAGTCATCTGTTGTAGGTTCATAGTGATCCTAGTATCGTTGCAATTTTCAATAAGATCATTAAATTCATCAGTGAGTTTGTCTACATCATTCTCAGTCTTCTTCAGATTAGCCAAGATAGCCTGAAAATGAACTCTCGTTAGATAAACATACGAATCAAAATGCATCATTAGGTAAGTTTAATCTGATCTACAACAACTACCATTAGTATCGTCAGATATAAATGTATTGTCAACATTAGAGTACCAAGAACCAAACCCGCTAAATTAGTAGTAATAATATAAATAGATAAATCAGATGTTTATAGTATTCTAGACAAATACAACCAAATATGTAATTAAGTAGAAGTATACTAATTTCTTGTTAGAATTTTCTAATGATTACACTGTGAAATTAGAAATCTACTGAAAATTAGGCTACGTCCTACTGTGCTGACGATAAAATTGTTCCCTTCATCTTTTCTTACTTGATCCAAAGCTTCGCCCAAAGCAATGACTGCGCTCAAATCATTTTCGTGATTATCAATCGCTTTACATAAATCCTGTTTCAAAATTTTTCATTAAATCCAAGTGTATACTAGAACTAGGTACTCATTTAAATAATTAAAGTTAAACATCTTATAGCAGTGGTAGCCGAGTGGTCGAACGCACGCTTTGCAATCAAAGTGCGCAGGTTCAAACCCCAGCTCGCACCTTTGGGTTTCATGTGCGAATCTCATTTTCATCCGAGATTATCACTTGCTATGAAACGGTGAAGGAAAACATCGTGAGGAAACCTGCACGTCTGAGGGAACTTGAGTAGTTCTCGATAGATGTGTGAAGTCTGCCAACCCGCACTGGGCCAGCGTGGTGGACTATGGCCTGAATCCCCCTCGCATTGAGGGGAGGCCCGTGCCCAGCAGTGGGACGTTAAAAGGGCTGTAGTAGTAGTAGTAAACATCTTACCTGATACTTGTTCAGCTGATCCACCTTCTCATCCAGGGTTGCTTTGGGAGTGTAAGTTTTTAAGCTCATCTCAGTATCGCTCAGCCAATGTTGTAGGCGGTCATTGGCACTGTCAAACTCAATCCATTGCTGGATCTTGTCTTCGATACCGCGTTTCACATCGTGTACTGTCGCTGTGAACTTCTCCAAGTCGGCTCTAAGTAGACCCAGTTCCCTGGACATGCCATCTTTACCTCTAGGCGAAAGTTTAGTACCATTGTTTTCAATAATGTCAGACAAGATCTTCAGTTTGTTGTTTCCATTTGGTATGGCATCCAGTAATTCTTGAATCTTTGCCAATTTGCCTTGTAAAGCTGCTTTGTTACCGGTGAAATCTGAGAGCAGATGAAGTCGATCCCAGAGATGCTTCTGATATTCTTGCAATGACTTTTGTTGATCAGCGAATTGCTGGTAGATGTCAAAGTTGCTCTCGTGTTTGTCGATTATGGCTGACAGCCTGTTTGTCAAAGTGTTGTATCGGTCCCATACTGATTGAATGATGGCCGTCATCTCACCGCTTTCTCCCTTACCAGAATGAAGAGTAGCAGCTACGTTTTTAGCTTTCTCAGTGACTGTTTCGATAACTCGCTTATGTGAGTAGATTTCTTGTAGTAATGTTTTGTTCTTTAGTAATTTCGACTTGATCTCTTGTGCCGAGTTCAATACCGCTTTTTCTTCATTGTCAACGATTTTCTCCTTCTCGTCCAACCAAGATAGTGTTTGTTGAAGCACATCTTGGTAGCTGGACCATTGTAGAGTTTGAGACTCGTACTCCTTCTGTTGTTGTAGTATTGTATCATTAAGTTTGTCCCATCTTTCTCTTAATGCTCTAATCTCTGCACGAATGCTTTCCCTACCATTCGCAGCAGTTTCTGGCAGAACCTTATCACCCGCAGTTGTTAGAATACTAATTTTGTGTTCACCATTTTCTCTTTCCATTAAGAACACTTGAAGCTTGTTTCCTTTGGTTTCTATGCTCAATTTGTCTTCTTTAGTTACCATCTGAGATAATTGTTCTTCCAACGGACGCAGCCATGCATCGAACTCGGAGCGAAGTTGAGCATACTTCCTGTGATCTGCGACTAATTCTAACCAATGATTTACGATTTCCTTAGAAATCAAATGTAGTTGCTGGTATCGGCTACTCACTTGAGTCACAAGTGGCTTAAGTCGTTCAACGCCACTTAGTTGGATAAGACTGTGTGACTCATCAACAAACGCATCTATATCCTTTTCCTTAGCATTGATTTCGTTACGTAGGTCGACGTATCTTTGGAGTTGTGCTTCCTTTTCTTTCAGAGTTGAGCACAAACTCTGGTCACGGCATTTTGATTCCATGTCTTTAAGCCATTCAGTGATGGACTCAATCGAAGAATCAAACTTGTTCCAGATTTCTAGAGTGTGTTTGAGTTTTTGTTCAGCAGTGCTAATACCCTCAACAGCATTTCTGAGTTGTTCATGAAGGTTATCAATTTCGGATTTGATGGATGCGTTACCGGGCTCAGAAGTGCTCTTGCTGACGGTACCGAATACTGCTTTAATTTCGTCTAACCTGCTTGAGCCCACCTTTTCGATGTCTTTAAGGGAAACTGCGGATTGCAGCTTTCTAATAATTTCCGGCTTTTCCCCAGTAGCATTTTCGATGTCCAACAATTTCTCGGATTGTGATCCGAGCCATTCTTTGTACTGTTGGATGAGACGCACTAAATCTTCGTGTTTTCTCACGCAGTCTTCCAGATTGTCCTGTAGATTTTGAGATTTTGTGACAATGTTCTGGAATAATTGTTTGATAGACTGCAAGTAAACATTCAAGGATGCGTCATGTGTCTGATCGACTAATTGTTGAGCTTTGTCACACACAGACTCGACCAACTGTTGATGGGTCATAATTTCCTGGTGCATGATTTTGTGGTTCTGCAACTGGGCTTTCTTCTCTTCCAAAGAAGCCTTGAGTTCAGTGTGACGCTGCATTGCCCTCTCAACATCTTTCAACCATTTAGTTAATTGTTCCTGGGCCAAACTAAAATCTGAGAACTGTATTAGACACTGGTCTAGTTTATTTACTGTTTCCTGGAAGCTATCGCCAAAACTATCCCACAGTGTTCTAATTTTGCGAATCTTCTGACGTATAAACTCTCTGCCATCTGGACTTGTATGCGTGTAGAGTTTTTCACCCAAACTTAAGAATTCTTCAAATACTGGGGTCTTCTTGTTTCTAGTTTCGTAAAGTTCCTTAGCTTTGTTCTGCTTTTCTTGTAAGACAGCGTAGTCACCAACAATTTCATTCAAGTCTTGCAATTCGCCGAGCATTCCCATGAGCCAACTCTCCATGTTGTTATATTCAGTTTCAAATGTTTGGTGCTCGGACACAAATACTTCGTACTTAGAAATAATTTCATTAACAAGGTTGTTCAATGTGTGATATCTCGTTGCCAACTTTGACGTCTTGTTAGTGAGTTCAGATTCGCTGGCCACGTTTTGTTTCGTATCAGTCAATGCCGCAAAGTCAGCACTCCTAGAAGCCAACTCGCTTTGAATTTCCTTGACTTTCTGTAAGTGAGCAATCTTAGCTTCAAGATTACTCTTAAGGCTTTGATCCCTAATTTGGTTTTCTTTTACTTTCAACCATTCTTCAAGTTCATCCAATGTTTTCTGACTCTCAGTCCATTGCTTCAAGGTATCCTTTAGTTTTTTGTCTTGTTCTTTACATTGCGTTGCTAGTTGGTCCAAAGAAGATTTGAGCTGCTCATATTCACTGATGAGAACTGGATGCCCATTAGGACTTGTAGATTCAACGACTCTCTCTAGTTGTGACTTTAATCCGCCAAGGGCGTCTTGAATGTCTTTTGCCTTGGACGTAACTTTTTCGATAGCAGCTATTTTACCATCAACATCATCTTTTTGAGTTACAGCTGCATAGTTAAGCATACTGTTCTCAGCGACGATGTGATTCAAACGGTCGCGAATATCTTCGAACATTTGCACATATTTCTCATGTTCAGCTACGTGGGACTCGCACGTGGATATTCTCTTTTCCAATTCCTTGGAGGTACTCCTATATCTATCAATAGTTTTAGATAAACTCTTTTCAGCTTCATCGTCTGGCATTAATTGAATCTTTTCGGTCAATTGTGTTAACATCGACTGATGTAACTCAACTTCTTGGTGTAAGATTTTGTTTCCGTGTAGTTGCGCTTTTTTCTCTGGTAGTGTGGGACACAGCTTAAATTCTCCAAGTTCCTTTTCTTTATCACTTATCCATTTCTGAACTTGATTAAACGTATCGTCAAACGAAGATCTCTTATTGATCGTTGTTTCGATATCTTTGATAACATTGTTGAGGGAATCGACAGAATCTTCAAAGTAATCCCTCAGAGCTCTTAATTCGTTTCTAACTTTTTCGCGTTCTTCAGGAGTAATACCGCTGAACAGAGCTTCACCAGACTCGATGGCGTTATTCAGTAGTTTTTGGCCTTTGTCTTTGTTTTCATTCAGTTTTTTTACTTGGTCCAAGTCAGCTGCTGTAGGTTTAGCATGCTTGCTCATAACTGCCAAGTCCTTGATCCGGGCGTTAGTATCCTGCAACCAGTTCTTGAACTGAGCAATAGATTTGTCGTACTTCAGTTTGTTGTCTTTCAAGTCCTTCAGTCTGTTAAGGTGACTATCCATGAATTTGCTGACTGTGTAATACCTAGACACGAGGTGATTGATGTGCTGAAGAACACGGGAGTCTGGGTTACGCGCCAAGATCTTCTCACCAATTTCTGAGAGTTTATCCAGCTCACCGCTGTAATTCTTTATTTCTTGATTTAATTCTTGGACTTCGGAAATTTTGGCGTCTATTTCATCCAGATTTAGTAAGTTAGCAGCTTCTTGACGAACCCTGTTTTCTTTTTCTTTTAACCACTCAGATACGTTATCCAAAAGCGCTTCGTATTCCTGCCAAGCGTCAATGTTCTCTTTCAAACTGTCCTTGATTTCTGAATAATTTGAAGTAAGGACGTCCAAGTTCTTTTGTGCCTTCTCAGTTTGTTGTGCTGCTTCCTGAGAGATTGCTGGCTCAGCGACCACCTTCAATATATCATGAGCTTCTTTAAGTTCTTTAATTTTATTTTTACAATCTGTTATACCGTTTTCTACATCAACCAAAGCGGCACTTTTGACTTCCAAGTTGTATTTATCGCTGGTGACGTCAGGCATACACCATCTTGTTTTGTCATCTAATATCTTGAGGTTCCTATTGAATATCGCTAATTTGTCTGTGAATATTTTTTGCAGGAAAGTAAGCAGAGTCACTTCGGTTTTATTCGCGTGCACTAGTACGCTTTCGAATCGTTTCTGCAATGTACTTAGTTCTTTAGGAACAAGCGACTCGTAGAAACCTGGGTAGTTGTCGTTCATTTCAGATACATTTATTGAAAGGTTGTCAATCTCATCACTTAAGTTTTGTAGTTCCGCTTTGCACGCTTGACATTTCTTCAAGCGATCTAATATTTTCGCGTTATCACCAGTCATGTCATCGCATTTGATAATGTCATCGCGGATTTTACTGACCTTATCCGACAAAACTTTGATCTTATCTTTCAGCTTGGTTTCCTTAGTTCCAAGTGAAGACACTGCACTCTCTAGATTATCAGCCAATGACTGCAGAGCCAAGAACTCATCATCCAAATAGTCGTTTATTGAGGAGACCTGTCCTACAGAAATGCTCTTGTTCATGTTGGTTATCTGCTCGCATTTAGCTTTGATGCTATTTTTAAGACCTAAATACAAGGGTAATTCTTCCTTATACTTGTTAAGATGACTTTGGCCAAATCTGATTTCTAGATTGTCACAAGCATTAGCTAAGTTTTGGCCGGTTTCGCTTAACCAAGCGATTACTTGATTCTTTGTATCGTCGATCTGTCTCCAAACAATAAGTTGTGATTCCAAATCCTGTATTCTCTTGATAACAGCATCGTTGACTTTTTCCCAGTGTGTTTGTGAATTAAGGAAAGCATCTTCCAACGGACTTGTGTCAAAACCTCCCAATGTTGAAGTTTGTTTCAACACAGATTGCTTGATAACGTCCATTTGGTCAAGCAGCCCCTTGGATCTCTTCAGAATTTCATATGATTTTTTCGCTTTGTCTAGAGATTGTGTTGTCTGCACATAATCGTTGGGAGCGCTTTTACAGTCATTGTAAAGTTGTTCAGCTCTACTAATTTCTCTGTCGAATGCTCCTGTAAAGTTCTTTAATTCCTGAAGTGTAGATGATAGTAAAATGTACTTGTTCTTTGTATCACGCACAGTGTTGATAATTTGGTCCCAATTATGATCAGCGACAGACAAGGCGTTTTGAATAGTCCCCATATTGGGCTGATCTTCTCTCATCAAGTGTAATCCTTCTTCTCTCAATTCCTTTCTAATTGATTGTTTGTCTTTCAATTCTCCGTCAACTTTATCTAACTGTTCTGTCAGATCCTGGATAGTAGCTTCTGTCAACGGTACGGGTTTCTGGGCCATGTCGTTAAGTACGCTTTGTACGTTGTGTAAAACTTCAGTCAAAGCATTGTGTTGTAGATTGAATTTATCCCACCTAGCTCCGACTTTTTGAACTAAGTCTCTCTTACCTGTGACTTGATTTAGAAGGGCTTCCGCTTTCACTTCAATTTCTTTTACAAGGCTTGTGGGTGACATAATGCGGCCAGTGTTTTGGTCTGTAACTTTAACTCTAGAAGGTCCGTCCAACAAAGCTACATTGCTCTTCCATTCCGGGACTTTAGTTATGACGTTCACAAGTTCCTGTCTGAGGACTTCGTAACTTTCTGGCGTGAGTTTGGGACCTTCGATTTGGTACTGAATGTGACCAAGTTGCTGTTTAGTCTCATCATACCAGTTCAAAAGGTCTGACCACTTTTGTAGAATGCCTTTGTTTTGTTGAATGTTGCTTTCGATGATCTGGTAATGTTCGGCGATGTTTGAATATGTTTCGCTTAGTGACCGTGATTCCTCTGGGTGCGAAGCTAGTGTCATATTCTTGATTTCATTGTATATGTCGGTAAACTCGGGTGCTTTCGCTGCATGCTCTTGTAAAAGTACATGCATACTCTGGAGTGTTGGTTCTACTCTATCCGCACCGATCTGATCGTAGCTCTCAGTTTTTCTCCTGAAGTCAGTGATCCAGTTGTCAAAGTTATGTAGCTTTGTCAAGAACTCTTGTCTGACAATAATCTTGTCTGAGAACTCGTTGACCCTGGACCTTACTGTTTCCGCTAGATCGTTCGTGCGCTGTTTAATATCCGAAACTTTGTTCTTAAGCACAGTGGCACCCTCAGGTTGGATATTATGGCAGATGTTATCACAAGTCTGCGACAAACTGATGATCTTAGCTTGTTGCTGCGAAATTTCATTTCCGAAAGACTTTAATTTGTTTAATTCTCTGTCTAGCTTTTCTACTTGTGGAGACTCGATGGACACGTTTCTGCTGCTTAACAATTTCTCACCGTTTTCAATCCACGTTTCAAGTTTTTCAGCTTCTCGCTCAAAGTTCTCCCAATTGGCCACAAGTTTGTCCAACTTATTATTCCATTGATCTGCTTGGTCGTGGACGACAGCCCAGCGCGAGTGGATAGCGTCAACTTCATCAGGCGCGCTGGTCTTTCCTGACAACTGATGGCTGACACTAGATAAGATTTGCAAATTCGTCAATTGTTTATCGCAATCAGTAATAAGGGCTCTCGATTGTTGTTGCAGTTGTTGAGCTTCGGGCAATGTTGATGGTTTGGGCACGGTGCCCAATTTTATTTCAGCCTCTTCAATCCAAGGTTTGATTTCTGCTACTCCTTTTTGGTACTTCTGCCAGCTTGCTAAGTCATGTTCTACCACTTTGGTTTGGTGTTCTGTAGACCGTTGCAGATCAGCCATCATTTTTTCGAGTAAAACTACTTCACCTTTAAGTCTGTTGGCGTCTTGAACGCGGTGTTCTACTGCCAACTTAGTGCCTTGATCTGCGATACTCCTTACGGTTTCAAGTTTCTCAGAAATAACCTTTTGTAACGCTTGAGACTTTTCTACTCTCTCTTCTGGAGTAATATTCTCTGATCGAATTTGGTGAATCAACACAGGGCTCTCTTTTTTAATCCATTCTCTGACGTGCTCTAACTTGTGTTCGATTTTAACCCATTCCTGGTTGAATTTCTCCAAATGTTCAACTTTAGTTTGAACTTGATCTTGTACTTTTCCTAATTTGCTTGCAATGATCTCCAAATCTTTCTCGATTACAGGTTTCGGTTTGTTAGCGGTTAGCGTGCGCAGTTCTGAATACGCCTGTTGCAACTGCGGCAGCCTGTCAGATTTAGCCTTTTCAATATCAGTCTTGAGTATTCTTGTTTCTTGTAGCTCACGACCAATGTTGGTAGCTCCAATTTCAATTCCAGGATGGACCACAACGCCTTCAATTTTGTCCAGATCTGACAGCAGCTCCTCTTTTTGGTACTCATAGTTAGACCATACTTTCTGTGTGTCACGGAGTTTGTGGAGACGGTCCGTAGAGGTCTCGTACGCCGTGTTCCAGCCGGTTTCAAGGTTCCTTACGTCCTCCCTGACAAACGCTGGTGCATTAGCGTCCTTGATGAGTTCCTTGCCTCTTTGGAGCATTGACATCACGGAAGGACGATGACGGTCGAGTTTTTGTACGGCGGCCTGTTGTTCCATCACGAGTTGTTCAACATGTTGTAAGGTCTGCGGTTCTGGTTCGGCCATGGCTTGTTGTTTGGCACTCTCTAGTACGCAAATCACCTCGTGGACTTCTCTGCGATAGGTGTAGCATCGAGTGTACGTCTCTGTCTTTATCATGGTGATCTCTATTGTTGGTATGAGGTTCTTGTACCTCGCGATGAGGTTCTCTAGTTTTACTTGCTCATCTTGAGCTTCCGTATCTGAGCAGTGGTTTGTGAGCATATCAAGTGTCTGCACGAGCCATTTCATATCCTCGCGCTTCTTGTCAGCTTCTCGGCAGATATTCTAAAACAAGATTACACAATACATACTCAATTGTTCTATTATTAGACTCTAGTAAGTGCTAATTTTGCACTAACCTATCTAA
Organism: Ptilodon capucinus; assembly: GCA_914767695.1. Classification (NCBI taxonomy): domain Eukaryota; kingdom Metazoa; phylum Arthropoda; class Insecta; order Lepidoptera; family Notodontidae; genus Ptilodon; species Ptilodon capucinus. The sequence continues at coordinate 11,991,529 of OU611814.1, read as the reverse complement.
TAAAAGACATACTCCTTTTTGGAGTCGGTAAAAAAAATCTACCAAAAAAAATCAGTAATTGAAGTTAATATTTACCATAAGTTCCTTTAACTATTTCCGTAGGGAGCATTAATGTGAGAAAATATAATTAATACCTTATCAGCTAAACCAGGCAGAGCAGGAAATACATACAACTTATTGACAATCATATTCGCAATTAATCTAAAAAGCCCCTCACAGGATAATAAGACTTAAAGACTTACCTGGAAGATAGTCTTTTCCTTCTCAAACGCCTCAGCCGAGTCCACTTCCCGGACAATGCTGTCCATGGTCTTATCCACGTGGTCCATCCAGCGTTCCATCTCCCTGAACTTCTCCCTGTACGCGTCCCATTTAGCGGGAATCCTCTGCAACTGCTGCCTAAATTGCTCCACCCTCTGCACCGTACTCTCCCAAGCCTGTTCACATTTCCTCACGGATTCTTCTAGGCACGTGTCGTTGGTCTGATGTGTGTAGCTAGTAGAGATCTTCTTAAGGTTCTGAAGACAGTGTTCCACTTGCATGATCTTGCCCTGGTTGCGGAAGTACTCCTCGTTTCTTATTAGGATGCCGTCTGCGTCGTCACTCTGGTTGTAAGCCTAAGGAGGAGAGAGATGTTGAAAATCATATCAGTAAACATAGACTGACGGAGAAGACGGTGCCGAGACCACTTTGACAACTTTGTGGGGAAACGTGGCTAGAGGATGCCAAAGACAGAGAAGTGTGGACGAAACAAAAGCCTTTGCCCAGGAGTGGGGCACTGCTATAGGCTAGTAAAAAATGATGTAAACCTTCAAGAGTGAAGTCCTTAGATGAATATTTATGTATGAAAATAAAGTATATTGTGATACCTGTTCCTCGTAGACGATCTCCTTCTCGATGTCCTTGATGCAATGTTGGAAGACGGCCTCGTCGAGGCGGAACTCAAGGCGCATGAGGTGCGGTGGCGCGCGCGCCAACAGTTGGCGCCAGCGCTGCTGCAGCCCCTCCACCGTAGACACGACGCGCGCGCGCTCGTCTGGACTCACCAGCTATGCCCCACACATAATAGCGACATTAAGACGAAACCATGGCTCTGACGTTCATAATATTTTAGCAGTCATAAAAACATCAGGCAATTAATAGTTCAACGGTGGCCTGGTCTGGCGTTCTGGATGTAAGCTAATCAATTATTGCAAGTTCAATCCCCATTGTCGTAATTTAAGAAGTGCCCTGTTTGTATTTGCTTGGGAGGGACCCAGTCTTTCTATGAATGCCCGTAAAACTTACAAGCGATGCATATTATGGAGTCGTTGAATTTTTGTGTGGGATTAAAAATAGCTTACATAAATAAAAATTCGGTAACTATATTATTAAACCCTGACATAACGATGTCGATTCCCAAAACCAAAATACCACGTACCTCAATGAGCTCCCGTCCAGATCGCACCAGTTCAGACACGGCCCTCTCGTCGGCACCCTGGAAGAATCGCTTGTGGAAGTCCACGGCCTGCTTAGAGTCAACCCGACTGTCAGCCAGCAATGCCTCGGCACGAGCAGCCCACTCCTCGATGGCGCGCTTCTTGGACTCGAAGTCCTCCCAGCCTCGCACCAATCGCTGGAGTTCGGCCTCGCGGCGCGTAGCCTCGGATGATACATGAGCGAACCTAGTAAAGACACACATCCTTAATTCTTCTATCTTTTTTCACTTATTCATATATTAGGATCTGCTACCGGCTGTTTACGGTAACAAATAACGGTTATTGATGGGATTATGAATGCACAATTAAGTTGGTCGAGGACTCGCTGTATTTTTCAGCGCCATCTATTAACGAATTTTAGTATTTCAGCTTTGCGGCGAGATTATTAGGTGTCTCCACAAAGAAAAAAAGAACTATCGCTGCCTCCTTCATTTTTTTTCTCAACTTACCTCTCATTGAGGTCTCGCATGAGCGTGACCTGGTCGGTGACGTCTGCGCTGTGGTCCACGTCTGCCGCCTTCACAATGTTCTGGAACACCTTGTTCTTACTCTCCAGCATAGACCTGTAGTACGTAGTACGCGAGAAGAACGAACGGTGAATCTCATAGCGTTCCTCTATCACCTCGCTGTTGGAATAAAAAATACATGATTACACACCTGTATTGCCTGAAGGGGTAGGCAGAGGTGCACTGCAGTGCATCCACACTTCGCTGATTTATTTTGGTGCCAAGACAATTTACTATATGACAATTTACAAGCCAATGTTAGGCCAAGACAATTGACTACTAATTTAACCTTTTGCAATTAAGTTTTGTGCAAACCATACTTTTCAAGTGCCATTGGACAGATAGAGGTTATTGACATTCCTATTCTTATTTGAATCGCATAGTACATTATAGAAGTACAAACGAACATAGAACCTCGTTCTTTTTTAAAATTGATAAAAAAATTCACACCGAGTTGTTTCTTGTGGATTGTTCAATGCTTCCTGTGCGCGGTCGAGCCAGCCACCGATCTCGCGCTGGCCGGCCTCGAGCGACTCGTGCTGCACAAGCAGCTGGCGGTGCTGGTGCAGGCGCACGGGCACGCTCGCGCGCACGCGTACCAGCGCCTCCTTCTGCTGCTTCAGCTTTGCCATGTTCGCCTCCACCTCCGACCGGGGCATCTCCGCGATCGCGTTTTGGAACGTTCTAGAATAAATAGAATATATTCAAAATTGGAACGATCGTTCGCAGGACGTTGCGAAACATTCTAGAGTATGGGGATAATATTTAAAATTAGAACATTTTGTTATTAGGAATAATGTCTTGGAGTTTTTTAGAACACATATTTTTTTGAAATTGGAACATTTATCTTTACTGCGCAGTATGCGGGAATAATAGCGTCCTAAGAGGGTATTTGCATAAATATTCAAAAACAAAAGGTTGGAAATCCACTTTTCAGTCTTAATTTGTCCTTGCTATTAATTACTCGACATTGGCATAAATACCCGCTAATCACAGGTGCAGCCATTCCTCATCTTTTCCCATAAAAAAATGATCTTTTCGTTAGAGAATAAGATTTCCAAAGAAAGAATTCCGTAGATTTTTGTCATATGTACTACTAGCGCTTTAAAAGAGTATTTATTCGGTATCTGCTTTTACTAATCATTTTTTTTTTAATTACGTCAGCTGTCAAACTTTTATGTGACGTACCTGCTAATAGTCTTGAACAGTTCCTCGTGGTGTTCGATCTCCGAGTTAAGCTGCAGCAGCTGGTCTATGTAGGCCTGGATGTCGGCGGTGGTGGCGCGGGGCTGGCGCGCCAGTAAGTTGTCGGCGGCTGCGAGCCACGCGTCCAGCGCGCGCACCCCTGCAGCCAGCTCGCGCCGGTTGCGGAGCGCGTCACCGCCCCGGACGTAACTACATAATGTCAAAATGTCAATGTCAAAACCAACCGTGGGCCGTCACACTGATGCGTCAAAATCCAATCTTCAAATTTTATTCCAATACCAAAATAAACTCATAGCAAAGATCCTTTATCAACGAAATTACATTGAATTTCTACCACAGAAATTCAATCTTTGTGAGTCAGTTTTGGTACTGGCAAAAATTGGACGCGCGGCCTTCACTGGGTTTAACTTCCGACAACACATAGCCATTGATCGTTTGATCCCAAAATAAGCAAAGCTATGAGCAGCGTCCAATGGACTGAGGACGCACCCAGTACACCCAGACCAGGGCGATGAGGTCATTGCTGAAAATGACCGCTGGCGGGACTCGAACCCGCAAGCACCCGGTTCAATGTGTACGCTCAAAACACTCTAGCTAGACCAAGCCATCGCTATCTGGCTATAACTATGTTTCGTATAATTCATGCGATTTATTTATGAATCAGCCGAGACACTTATTTATAAAAAAACCGGCCAAGTGCGAGTCGGACTCGCGCACGGCGGGTTCCGTACCATTATCTATAAAAACGACAAAAAAGTCACGTCTGTTGTATGGGAGCCCCCTTAAATATTCATTGTATTCTGTTTTTTAGTATTTGTTGTTATAGCAGCAACAGAAATACATCATCTGTGAAAATTTCAACTCTCTAGCTATCACGGTTCATGAGATACAGCCTGGTGACAGACGGACGGACGGACGGACAGCGAAGTCTCAGTAATAGGGTTCCCGTTTTACCCTTTGGGTACGGAACCCTAAAAACTAGCTGATGCGCGCGGCTTCACCCGCGTGGTTGTCGGTTATCGCGATCAAAAGTATTCATGAATTTTTAGCCGACGTCATCACACAAAAACTTTCATCCCCAATTTCAAACTCTTACAACCCTATTTCGAATTAAAAAGTAGCCTATGTCCTTTCTCAGGCTCTATAATATCTCTGTACCAAATTTCATTCAAATAGGTTCAGTAGTTTAGGCGTGATTGCGTAACACACAGACAGAGTTACTTTCGCATTTATAACTAGCTGTGCCCGCGACTTCGCCCGCGTGGACTTTAGGGAGATTACCCGGAAATATGGGTATTATGTTTTTCCCGCGGAACCCTAATGCTTTTTCTAAAATTAAAGTAGCCTAAGTTACGCCTTGGAACGTCAGCTATCAGTCAGTGAAAGTCCCATTGAAATCGGTTCAGCCGTTTAGAAGTTTACCTTAAACAAACAGACAGACAGACAGACAGACAGACAGACAGACAGACAAAAAAATTTAAAATTGCGTTTTCGTTATAGGTATCGTATATACTTTCATACGCATTTGGTAAAAAAGTGTTATTTTGATATTACAAACAGACACTCCAATTTTATTTATTTGTATAGATTATGTACACTCTTCCTTCACTAAATATCTTCTTAATATCAGTTACAGTACGTATAGGTATGCACATAAAATATTATTTCGGACTTCTAACTAACCCCTATCTAGAACAATGTAATAATGCTCACCGTTCAGCTTCCTCCCACACGCGCTCCCATCGTTCGGTGATCTCCACGTACTTCCTCTTCACTTCAGAACTGATCTCTTCAGTGCACGTCGCAGCCAGGAAGCCAGCTGCATTGCCCAACAGCTGGTGCCGTTCCTTCCAAACAGTCAGGTCTTGGAAGAACTCCAATCTTTCATCTTCCGACACCCTCAGCATATGCTGGGCCTTGTCGAGCCAGTTGGTGAAGTCATCAGCTAATGCGTTCCATCGCTCCCAGTGTGCTATGACTTCCTCAAGCACACTCCTCGCGCATCTCACATCGGAGGCCACTCTTCTCCAAGTTTCGGACACCTCTTTCAGGAAGGAATCAATATCCCTCGCCTCCGTTCTATCCACCTCACAAACCCTCTTATACTCATCGGCTACCTGCTTTATATCCACGTAAGCTCGATCGAACTCCTGGAATATCTTATTCTTAGTCACGAAATTATCGTAGTCATCTAATAAGGCACGCACATGTTCGATACGACCATACTTCCCGGTCCACGCGGCGAGTTTCACTTTAGTTAACTCCGTGAAGGCTACTATGCAGCATTTGTGTTCCAGGTATTTTAATCTGGCTTTCCTTTGTGGGGCCCGTCGACTGACGGTCTCGAGGCGCTGTTTCATGTCCTGGAGTCTTTCGCCGGGGATTCTGGCGGCGTCCGGCGATCTGAGCCCCTCCTCAAATCTGTCAATGATTTCTGGTAGACCAGCGAAGAATGCGCTGTGTTCCTCTAATTTCTCGCTGATGATTGCGGCGGTTCTTTCGTCTAAGCTTGTAGGGATTTCGTCGAAATATAGAAGGTATTCGGCTCTCGCGAGCCACTCGCCGACTGTTCTAAAGTCTCCGGGTAGGTCGGAGTCTAGGAGCCACAGCCATCTTCTGTGGAGCCTTTCGAGTTCTATCCATAGGGTGACGAGTTCTCGCCAGGACTTGGGTGCGATGGCGACGAGGCTCTGCGTATACATGAGCTTTTCCAGCTTCAGGTAGACGGGCTCGCGGACGAGACGTTCATTCTCGGCGCGCATATAATCGTCGTAGTTGTGCGATAAAGTTCGCGTGTCGTATTGCCTCTGAATTATGGTGACTCGCTCCGTCAGCCACATTCTAAGAGATTCGTACTCCTCCTGCACTGCCGCCACGGCATCCGGTCCTGTTGTCTGTACCAAGAAATACAAATCGTAATATAAAAGTAATGTAAAGTAATATAAAGTAATTAACGGAATGGGTAATTGTACAAAGACAACTTGACATTCGTTGTAGACATCACCGTACGTGATTGACTAACCTTAGGTTCGGGATACCTATGCAGGAACTGTGCCACGTATGTCATGATGGATCGTTCGTCCGGCTTGTCGACGTCCACATCCTCGGCGTCCAGCAGCCTAGCGATGCCCAGCTCGCTCTCGGCCACGTCGAACGCATGCTCCAGCCGCTGTCTGTTACTCTTCCTCTTCATCTCAGCAAGATTGATGAGATTCGCTTTGATCGCGTCGATTATCGCCAAAAACGCAATGCCATCGCGCCAGGACGGCCCGAAGTCTGTCACTTGGATGTTTGAATCCCTAAAAAATAGGGCCGTTTTAGAAGTGCGAAGTACCTTCATTGCTTAGTCAAGACACAAGAGAATGCAAAAGACATCAAATCTCTTAAGCATTCTCTTGTAACATGAATAATAGAAACATGACGCAACTTCATTACGAAGTAGGTAATTTGGAATTGTCTTTAGCTATTACAAAACAAGGGCTGCTTAGTTGGGTTAGCTAAAACTACTATTACTATATAGGTAATACACAAATGACTTTGTAAAAAGTGGTCAGTTCAAACTTGGTTTTAAGCAGTTGCTAATTGTCGACCATTAGAGTATTTACAGTGTTAATTGTATAATTTTGTGCTATAAAAATAAGCTCATTTTTGGTACCAACCTGTACTGAAATTCCTGCAATTTCACTATTATGCTTTATGATTTCCTTTGAAACAGTAGAATTTGATCCAGCTGCAGACTATTAACAAATCTGAGTCTTATATAAATTTGGTTACGCCATAATATTGAAGTGCTCACTAGTTGTCCAATATATTTACAATATCCCTCGAGGCCCGCGGCGGTAGTCTGTAGTCTACAACTGCCATAGTCTTATCAGCGTGTGTATTATTGATATACTCACTTAGGCAGTGCGTTGGCGACCCATTGCAGTAGCGTCTTCTTGGCGCCCTGCTTCCATTTGTCCTCCGCGCGCTGAGTAGGCGTGGCGGCGCCCGACTCGTAAGACATCGCGGACGCACATCGCGACCCTCCAAGATACTCCAGCGCCCGACTGTTCTCTTCGATCTGAAGGTAAGCCAACCAGTTAGGATTATAGATTTATAGAGATATTTCATGAACATATTGACTGGAATAATTTGATGATATTTCAAACGATCTTCACAGGATGATTACCTATGTTAATGTTGACTTGAATTCAAACTCACGCATGTGTTTTTCTCAAAATTGGAATCTAAGTTTTTTTTTACATTATTTTATGTCTAGAAAAATCAAATTTCGGAACCCTATCAAATCAACTCATGCTATGTGAAATACATTCCACACAAAAGCATTCTATTTTTAAATAAATGAAAAACCGGCCAAGTGCGAGTCGGACTCGCGCACGAAGGGTTCCGTAGCATTATCTATAAAAACGGCAAAAAAACACGTTTGTTGTATGGGAGCCCCCTTAAATAATTATTTTATTCTATTTTTTTATTTGTTGTTATAGCGGCAACAGAAATACATCATCTGTGAAAATTTCAACTCTCTAACTATCACGGTTCATGAGATACAGCCTGGTGACAGACGGACGGACGGACGGACAGCGAAGTCTCAGTAATAGGGTTCCCGTTTTACCCTTTAGGTATGGAACCCTAAAAATGACCCTTAACAACTTCATGCAGATAGAATAATAACAGACCGTACTACACACGAACCAACTTTGAATGTAAATAAAAACGAAAAAGATTGTCGAAAAACATTAGGACTTTCTACTAACGAAAAATTATGTTCAAGCAACTAATGTTATTCATACTTCACTAATTTTGCCACGAGACCCGAATTTATAAGCAGTGATCCACCCACCTGTGATCCTTTATCCTGTGGGTCCAACATAATCAGCGAAGCTTGCGCAAACAAAATTTGTTCAAGCCAATTAAAATGAGAAAATACCAATTTCTTAAAACACATCATCAACATAGACTCAAATCTAAATTGTGCAATCATTGAACTAGATGTTATCCTCATTTTAAGGGTTTAATAAGTGCAATGGTGTCTATTCTGTTGTACCTAAACTACAACCAAACTGTTTTTGACATTACGGAAGCACAATATGGTAGCAAAAGACGCGCGTCTGTTTATTTTGCTGATACCAAAACGAACTCTTTATTAATATACATTAAAATTGAATTTCTGAGATAAAAATCATGTCATTTATTGAAGTTTGAACTTTTTCTATGAGTCGATACAGTCAATTTTGGTATTGGCAATGAATTCTTCAATGAAGGCCATCTTCTCTCCCATACTGCGTTGAAGGCATCATACCAAAGCAATTATTTTTATAACCATCTGTGGTTTAGAATAATCCCTTCATTGTAAATGGGAGTAGACGCACCTTACTGTACTAGCTTCCTAAGCGTAAAGACTATATTTGTATTTAATATTAGACTGCCGTTAGCATAATTCTTCTCTAGTATTGTGGCAAAGGTGCTGTCTGCTCTCAAGGCATTGCTGCTCCTGAGAATGTATTACTCGCAATTATCATTTTGTAACCATTGGAGTTTCTTACCGGCTCTTCTCAGTGGAAGCGGCATTCCAAACCGGTGGTAGAATCTTACTATTTGTAAGTGCTTTTTGGCCTACACGAATAAAAATATTTTGATTTTGATTTTGAATTCGACGCGTGACTCTAGATGCCCCAGAGTACCGAAGCCTATACACTTAGTGTAGTCTAGTTTAATTTTGTTCCAACAGAATTGCTACCAATATCGTTATCATTTAACATACAACGTGCAATACCTATTCTAGATAAGGGATCAATTATACATGTAAGCAATCATACATGAAAATACTAATATTTTCTGACAGACTGTTTGTACGCAGGATGGAATTTTGTAATGCCACCTGAATGGAAAGTACTCTTAACACTGTAGATAGAAAATGAGCCTCAAAGAAAACATTCCTTTATTTTTGAAAAGAAAGAAAACTGCATTCAAAGATTTTCGAGTTTTCCTTTCATTTAATTTACCAAGTTTGTTCGAGAGATTTCATCCTTAAAATTGACCCTAACGATCGATGCAATAAAAGTACAGGGTGTAATTTTTATACATTTTAGTCAGTTCGATTCCCGGGTGTGGCAAGCAAATTTTCGAAAACCTTTGAATGCAGTATTTTTTCTTTTCATAAATAAAGTATTTTTTTCTTTGAGTACTATTTTCTATCTACAGTATAAAGAGTACTTTCCCTGCATGTGGCATTACAAATTTGCACCCTGTATAGTTAGGCGGTAACCACTGTACCACGTCTTAGGAAGGCGCTTTGAGGTGGGACATAGGAATGAAAGAGACTGACGCGGGAAGGACTGAAGGGAAGGAAAGGGAGTGACAAGGGAAGGAGAGGGCGTGACAGAGCGGAGTGGCCTGCGTTGTCCCCCCGTCTAGCCGCGCATATACCTCAGGCGCGGTACAGAGCGGTTCCAGTCAAACTATGGTAAGATTGCACACACCAATACATTTGCAAAAAGTAAGGTAAGGATTACAAGACTCTAAAATACGAAATGAGCAGATTGTAAATAATAATGTAGAAATAGATAGAAGATTTTAGACTTGATAATAATGCTTTTAGATTAGAAGGAATTATAAATATTAATGCCCTTATCAGTATTTATGAGAGGGGTCTAAGTGTTGATATACCGTCTAGAACAACTAATATATACAGTGGGAATGCCATCCTGAATATTAATCTAAACTAACTCTTAAGTATTCATACTACACGGTACTTAATCCAATATGATCAATTTGCAATCTGCAATAGGATCTCCAGTCACGAAATTTGATACTGACCAAATCTTTCGCCGATTCCGCATTTAGAAAGATATTTTTTGGAGTAATTTAATATCACAGTGAAAGTAAATTTAATATTAGTTCCTTCGCTTAAATAACTCGTTTTGATTATATCTTAATATTGATTTTAAGTTATATAAAGTAGCACTCTCTATTGCATTGTTATCTTCAGCTTTGCGCTCACAGGCGCGTAATTTAGTCTTTATGTATATTGACGCAGAGTACATTATAGAATAAAGAAAATTTTATTCGCTCACCCTAATGCATGCCCAGAACCAATATCACCAACAAAATAAGGGTTTACCCTCAGGGAGATAGAGCCACACTTATTCTTGTCTTTTATTAGAGAAACAAAGAAACCAACATCAACTATGTTCTTTAAAATGATTGTATTTCATTTTTTCGCAAACTTTAATACTAATTGTTTTCCAAACTCCTACAACCTCTTACCATTTAGAGTTACATTAAGTTACAATGCCATCAACGTACATTTATGTACATTCATTCTATGGTTTTATGTACATCATTTATGTACATTCTTTCTATGGTTTTATGTACATCATTTATGTACATTCTTTCTATGGTTTTATGTACATCATTTATGTACATTCATTCGTTCCTACAACTGTAGGTATCGGTCGTGTCGCTATTGTGAGTCTTGACTGAATGCCAAAATAGTGCCTATTACATACCATAATATGACATCATGAGCCTTTAAAGTCACATTGACCCATTAGAAAGTATTATAACTTACTTTAGCCAAAAGGTAAGTCATCGATAAGTAGCATCAAGCATACACATACAACCCTTGTTCGAAGATCGATACTTAAATTAGTTTTGAAGGAAGTATACCATATGCAGCACTAGTAGCACAGCCGATTATAACGAGACAAAATGAGAGATAAGTATATTTTGTCTCTCTCACGCGCATGCATTACGAAAGAAAGAGAGTGACTCCATGCGATATAACCTGGGATACAGTCCTTGTTTTGGCTTGCGTCCTAGCTCTTTGCAGAATTAAACTATCGATTGTTATGTGTATATATGTTCTATACAACTGGTTTTAAGATTATCAAAGTTAGGAATTCAACAGGAACTGTAGTCGTATCACTTCTATCATCGACTAAGCATGTTGTAATACTTTCATCGTTTTCAAATATTTTAATTTCATCACCAAAAGATTCGAGTAATAAATTTGCTTAAATAATCTACCACAACAAACTGGAGACTACCATTGCAGCTTACACAAACCCTACAAATATCAAATAATCCGTAAGACCGTACCTGGAAGTATAGGATGATGGTCCATATGAGACCCAGCACGACGGCTGGTCTGCCGTCGACCAGGTCTGCCGCGTTGATGTTCACCAACTTGATCCTCTTCCCGGCAAGGAAGCGGAGGGCGGTGTTGGCGTTGGACAAGAAGTGGGGGCGTCTTAGAACACGGCCGCGTTCCATTGGCTGTGGATAAGAGAATTTATAAGATGTTTTGAAGGCAACAAAATAAATAGCTAACGTTTTGGATTTGCATTTTTTTTATTTGAAGGTATTCAGAGTTAGTATAACATTCTAATGGCTAGACAAATATTTTCTCATAAGTGCATCCACCTTTTAATCTGTCCGTTTCTGTAAATTTCAGTCATTACTAAAGTAAAGGAAGAAATAGGCAAGATAAGAAAGTGATCGGAGGATCCTAAGTTTCAAGGAACTTCTCACATTCGTATTAATACCTCTGAAGTTGAAGTTAAAGACACAAAATTTTCCGAGTATGCTCCGACAAAAGCCAATTAAAAAGTTGATGCTGTAGATGTGGACATAGAACACTCACCAGCTTCTCCCCTGATAACACTTCGAGCAGCGCCAGCAGCTTGGTGCCATCCCGCAGGTCGTAGATCAGGTCATCGATACGCAATGGCGGTATGCGCTGCAAAGGAAAACAACCTTAACATACCTTATATATACCTTAAAATACCTTCTTAGTGTAGACACATTTTTCTTTGCGCTAATCCTTTTTAGAAGAGCTAATTCTTATTCTCGAAGATATTAGAACGGCACATGGACGTATAGTAATGGAGGATTCTGCGTCACTCACATTGAAAGTGAAGCAACAACGGTGACCATCGACTTACTATGGTGCAAGTATGTATGCGATAAAGGTGTACGTACTAGTGAATCGACTTACTAAGGGTGTTTCATTTTGTGTTGAGCAAGATTTAGTTCGACTTTTTTCTCGTACCTAACTTGCTAAACGTCGGTATATGAGATATGCAACCAGCTATTTATGTACAAATGTTAGTTAGCTCACCTTCGATAAATGTGAATTGATCCAATTAACGAATGTCTTCTTCTGCACTCTCTCTTGTTCATCTGTAACAAATGCAATTAACGATTTTAGTACGGATTGTATTATATAGCAAAATCAATGGTCGACATTCAATATATCGAATCCTATTCTCAGTGACTTCGTTAATCACTGTCGTACCTTCAACGTCCATGATGACGCCATAATCCAACAAATTGTGCTGCTTTTATGAGTTAATACAGGTTTTTGCAAAAGAAAAATATCATGGAAGCCAACAAAACACTTAGGTACGATTAGTAAGTCTATCATCATCTACTTGAATGAAACAAATCATGGACACTCGCCAAAATCCTAACCTTGATCAAAGAAAAGAAAATATTATTGGCTCTTCATTTATGAATGATGTTGCAGAAACTAATATATTTAACATCGAAAAAAAAGGCCAGTAATCGTAACAATCGTATGCCTAAAATTTTATGTTATTGTATCCAAAAATAAGGCTAGCAACAACAATACCATAAAAGCCATTTGGCACTCACTCCGAAGGGAATCATTTGCCAGATTTGGCACAGTCTTTACGACCTAACGAGCTGACTGTGTGATTCACTTTCTTTAAGCGCATCGATGCTGCCAAGTTCACTGTACCATTAATTTGTTGCTTAATGATATAATCAGTGGAGTCGTCTATACTAATAAATATAATTGAAGTGTCTTTTTGTAATGTCATAAAAACAGCTTTTCACTAAACGCATACGAAATTATATCCGCTACCTATCGATCGCTTGCCTATGGAGCGAAGACTGCGCAATCTTCGGTGATCGCAAATTTTTAGCTAATAGCACAGCGGATTTTTTTTTGTCGGTCTGTCTGTTAGCTTGAGGTAAACACCTAAACGGAACAGAATGCAAGCTAATTAGGCTACTTTAATATTGGGAAAATAAATTTCCTAGTTGACAATAAATCTTTAAGTAATAAATAAAAGACAGATGTATCGGAAATCCATAATAAGTAATACCATGGACTTTGAAAGTATGATTGGCCCATGACAATACTAAAATTAAAGTTTTATAGATAGTTTTCGCTTTCGCGATCGCATTTCATAGATTGAAGATTCATAGATTAAATTGATACCAAATTGTACTTCTTGAGAGTTTCCTATCTTACCATATAAACACTATTTAATAAATCTGCCAACATCTGAACTGTACGTAGCGAACGCTTATCAACGGAAATAAACGATAAATCGATTCATAACATTTGGAATTCTATTTCGAGTTTATTAGTTCATAGACTCGGTAGCCCTGCAGTACTAATATAAGGATTACACAATATAGGAAGTTTATGTGTTGTATCAAATGCCCGAGAATTTGGAGTGTATTTTTGTAACATGCTTGACGAATCATACGAGTGAGAGTGATACCAGATTTGGTCTAAAACATGGCGACAAACTAAGCACCTACAAATGTTTCTAAGTCCTCAAACACCGACCGTGGTTTTACTATTAGAACTTAAGCAGCTATGAAAGCTGATGTTAGTTTCATAAATCAACTTTCATAGCTACCTAAGTCTTTTATAATGTGTTATTTCAGGGGGTCAATAGAAAATTTATTACTTTACAAGACTTGTTATTAATTTTAGAAAGTTTATATGAAACGAAAACGTACCGTACATACCAAACGTAAATACCAAAACGAACTCTGGGTTTACTACGAACTGGACTGGAACGAACTACATAAAGTATTAATTTCTGAACTCGCTGAGGGTCAGACCTCGGTGTCTTCATTGGATATCGCTGTAGATCCTGACATACAAGAGCAACATTTGTGGAAATGTGTAGCGGACTTATTCAACAAGAGAAAAGCTACAGCATATCACCCACTGGCAATAGGATCTATGCAGAGAACCGCACAAAAAAAATATCTTATTGGAAGCTTCTGCATAAATAAAAGCCTCTTCCTAGTCATCGATTTAAGAGAGCTCCGTATCAGCTCGTACCATGCGTGCGTCAGTTTCCACGTGGCAGACAGGTATGCGTGACTTATAATTGACAGAACCCCCTTCTTTATCCGGCATTTTATGTCTTTTCTTACGATTATTTAGGGTGAAAAGAGGTCATTGTTGTTATTCAAATATTGTTTGTTCTTTATGTTATGGGGAATAATACTTGGCTATTACCGTATTTTAGTTGTTTCGGTGAGGATTGCTCATTGTTTGGGTCCATGACTTATGAGAGACATACTCTCGACTGACAGGGAGTTCAGTCTTGTTGGTTTCTTCTATTATAAAACAACATATTATGGTTGTAATTTTGGCAATGATTTGGATTTATCTACAAATGCTTTTTATAATATTTTGGTTCTTAACGATAACACAAAAGAATGCTAATACAAGATTAAGTACCTAGTATATTTGGTGCCACTAAAACCACTCAAAGCATTGCCTAGTAGATAAACTTTTTTAGGAAGACCACAATAAACAACATTCGACCAATATTCAATATGAATAATACATCAATATTAATAATTACTGCAACCCTATGAATATTTCATAAGGCTCCCCTGAAGTATTTTACAGGCTATTTATGGGATCGCGTGCATGAATACTGAAAAGAAAATATTTTTTTACCCCGTACGGGTAGGCAGAGATGTACTGCAGTGCACTTGGTCTCCAATCTAACAGAGTGCGGGCTCATAACAATTTTTTTTTGTCCGGGGGCTATATTGGCCCGCCCCACGAGCTATCTCCTCTGACATTATCAGAGATTTTACTTAACTAACTGTGACAATTTCAGTTTTGCTTATATAAATTAATTACTCTATCTCTTGTACTCCTAGCTTATTATATTTTAACTAATACTATAACCTATATTATTAGATTGTACATAAATGTTTCTTATACTCTACTTTTAAGTTATCTATTTATTTTACTGTATTTGGATTAATGTTGACAAGCTCATAACTATTAAGAGACCAATAGCTACGATAGGTTGGTATAGTGCAGTGATGGACAAAGTACGGCCCGCAGGCCAGCTCCTGCCCGCGAATAGCATTTAATCCGGCTCGCACACGATCCTTCGACTTGTTTATATGGCCAGCGATAATTATATTTTGACGGTCAAGAAGTATATAGTAAGTAGATTCTACTTAGTAGATACAGTTCAACACGAAATGCATTTTTGTTTTAATTTTAACCCTCCTCTGAAATTTCTCTTTTTACAAGCTTTATATTAGCTTACAACGTATGTATGTCCGGGTGGAATCTTGCAACTGAATTTTAAATCAGTTATCTTTAACCGATTGAGCTGAAATTTGGTTTACACGCTTTCTTAAGATGTCAATGCATGCTTAGCTATGTGACGTCATTCTAATTCCAATATGGCGGATCATCCAAGATGGCGGAATAGTTATTTTTTCTGCACTACCACAGTATGGGTATCAATTGAAAGGGCTTGCTGAGGAGAACACGAAAACTAAGGGCAATTATATAAAAGCTTGTTTTTAAAAAGTTGAATTTTTTTCAATACCAAAACGAACTCTGTGTCAATATGCGTAAAGACTGAATATATGTGGTAAAAGCCAAGCCGCCACGCTTCAAAATCCGCTCGCGATGACAGTGTTATTTAGCGGGAAAATAAACTTTTTCTATGAGTCAATACCGTTTGTTTTAGTGTGGCAGAAAATAGACGAGCGAGTGTCGACGCCCCAGCATGCGTGAGGCTTAATGCTTGACTAAAGTACTCGCAACAAGTGGGCAGATACACGATTGTACAAAACAGTTACAGAACATACAACGCGTTTATAAATTGCATTGATCTCGATATCGGAGCGGCTCTCTCTACGTAAAGTGTTCTAATATGCCTCCATGTAGGGCGCGTAGGATCGTGAAACGCACAATTAGATATCTGGGTCGACCGAATTTTATGTGTTCTCTTCGTAATCTACTTCGAGAGCTGGAACTTTACTTCGAACTTTACTGGAAAGCATACTCATTCGACGCAGAATAATTCGCTGATTCCAAATCCGTACTAATCCTATCCTACTAATATTATAAATGTTAAACTTTGTGAGGATGGATGGATGTTTGTTACACTTTCACGCAAAAACTACTGAACGGATTATGATGAAACTTTACAGTATTATTGTTTGTACATCAGAATAACATATAGGCTATAGTTTATAACGATATGGAATAATCAAAGTCTGCGCGGACGAAGTATTATAAATGCGAAAGTAACTCTGTCTGTGTGTTCCGCAATCTCACCTAAACTACTGAACCGATTTAAGTGAAATTTGGTACATGGATGGAGAGCCTGAGAAAGGACATAGGTAGGCTACTTTTTAATTCTGATTCTGTTAATTTTTAAAATTAAAAATGCTGCTGAAAGTTTCTCTTCCACGCGGATGGAGTCGCGGGCACAGCTAGTATATATAAGTTAATATCGCCCAAAAGTGTCGCTTAAGACAAATAGCCTTTAACCCCTCGACCTGACGTTCACCAGATCTAGACTAACATCCATATTGATCCCAAACTAACGTAAAACAGCTAGTAAAGCTTGTACTATGGGTACCAAACATTGAACTGGGAGCGTTCCCAGTTACGCAAATTCCGAATTCGAAGTTTGCCACTGACGGGTATCGAACCGGTTCAGTGAGCCGAGCGGCCTACGCTCACACCACAAGACCAGGGATCCAATTCTAGCATTATCGACAACATCACTAAATCGATATATGTCGACAAAATACGACCAAATTAACGTTTTGTTTCGATATATTATGTCGAATTAGAGATCATGTCTATCTTGTGAGAATTGCCCCCCCCCCCCCCCAAGCCGTTGTCAAATGCACAAGCGTTCACCCCATCGAGCTAGTATATACTAAGGAGCGGCCTTAAGGAGCCCGAACTGCGGTAAATTTCCACCATATTAGAACTTGATTGTATATATTGTTTGACACTTACGTACTTACTTGATCTTAATTCTAAGATGGCGGATCTCATATAAACCATTATTGCCAATCTTGAAAAAAATCCCCGCAGGGCATTACGAAGAGTTATGTTTTTATGTCAACTCTATCTACTCCGAGGTTCCCCCTCACATTTGACATTGTCCGACTGGCGCCATGCCGGTGACGTCAGCCGCCGTTACGACATGCCGACAGCCAATTAATAGTCGGTACACTATCTACGATGAAAATAGTGGCCATTGTGACCTTACCTTAAAGCTATTAGGGTCTGCAGGCTAAGCCTCGAACACACTACAGCGTCAAGACGTCCGCTTCAAAATTTTGCCAATACTAAAACGAACTCGAATCGAATAGCTCATTCTCCAACGAGACGTTATTTACAGCACCAGCTAGTTTTGATTTGCTAAATTGAATTAAAATTTGATCATGGTTAAATAATAATACTACATAATCACGTCTGTGTTCCCCGAAGTATTGTGTAGTATTGCGAAGTATTGTGGCGTAGGTGCGGTCTGCTCTCATGGCATTGCTGCTCCCAATTATCATTTTGAATGTATTACTCGCAATTATCATTTTGAAAAGAGTCACCATTGAGTTTCTTACCGGCTCCTCTCAGTGGAAGCAGCATTCCGAACCGGTGGTAGAATCTGACTATTTGTATATGCCTTTTGGCCTACACGCATAAAAAAAAAATGATTTTGACTTTTGATTTTGAAGGGGTAGGCAGAGGTGCCCCACACTTCGTAGAAAATATAGAAAATTATCATTTATTAACATTGACATAGAATAAATTTTCAATTTAATTCACTCTTTTTCAATTCATTTTTTTTTACCAATTTAAAAAATATAAAATACCTCGAGTCCAATGCTAAATGTTCAAGTTCTGTTTTGTAAATATTAGTAGTTGCTTCTCGTTAATGTAGCTTGCACTGTTAAATAGGGTTATGGATGTGATACCTGTGTACCTTTGGATTCATCCGCCATCTTTATCACTGTCATTATCAATTTTTATTTATAATGTGTATTTATTGAATTTGTCCTTGCTATTAATTACTTGACATTGGCGAAATACCCGCGCTATTCGCAGGTGAAGCCATTCCTCATCTTATTCCATTAAATTTCATCATTTCACTCATTTCGTAAAAAAAAAAAAAAAAGGAATAGGGTTATGGATGTACCCAAAGGCCAGAACACGATACATCCACAACCCTATTCAGCGGTGTAAACTACACTAATGAGGGGCGACTACCAATATTCACAAAACAGAACATGCAAATATTACATCGATCTCGAGATATGACGATTTATAGAAATTGACGACAAAAAAAAGTTGGAAAGACATGGTCGAATATCGATAATTTTTTTTTGCCATTCAGTTGTATACTCGATACTGATGCAAACGTCAAAGTATTATTCCGGACTTCTGAAACACCCTGTATAAGTCAATATCGCCCAAAAGTGTCGCTTAGGTCAAAAAACCTTTCACTCCTCGATATAATAAATTCTCAGTCTATACGACAGACAAGGTGTCTGTAGCATCTTCCAGCTTTGTAATATTTAAAACATTTTGCTTGTGAAAACATGACTTATGATTTAAATAAAGCTATTTTACGGATTTTATCGCGTTTATTGACTATTTTATTTTCCCGATAAAATCCGTAAAATAGCTTTATTTCAATGTATAGTATTCGCGTAAATATAAAAAAAATATACATGACTTAAGAGTTAAATTATTCCAAAGAACGAACTCGCGGCTCTAGTTTTATTGTTACGTTTTTTTTTATTCAAACTATTTGATTTATAGCTGTCTAATAGACGGCTTCAGAATACTGGTTACTGTTTGTTGGAATTTTTTAATGATACAAGTAGTTAAGTCTCGGGAACTTGCGTAAGCAGGCTCCACCTCTGGCATTAAACCGAAACCCAAAAGCGGCCTCTAAACTCTGTAAGGATAAGTTAGGATAAACGCACGATAAATTATTTTTCCAATGACGAAGGAAGGAAGTATAGATAGGTACCTAAAGGTGTCAAAAAGGCGTCCAAAAAATTGGACCGATATTGGTCTCATTAATGCCGCGGCGTCTAGTCTTATATGTCTTGACATGGACCGTAGACGTCAAAGTCACTTAGCAAATTGGACGTACGAAACTGTCAAATTTGGAACAGTCAAAGCTCCCTCTTTGATCTAGTAACTTGTTGTTTTTGCAAACCAAAACGAACTGTATTAACATATAGAAGAAGCACATTTTAAAAAAATATACGAGCGAATTTTGTTTCTTGGTCGCGTAACTTATACCACAGAAATTCAATCTTTATGACTATTCAAACAGAGTACATTTTAAAAGTCAACATAGAAGCAAGCAATGATATTTCTAATTATACTTAAAGTATTCCTAAATCTAGTTAAGCATATTAAATTATATTAAAAACCGGCCAAGTGCGAGTCAGACTCGCGCACGGAGGGTTCCGTACCATTATCTATAAAAACGACAAAAAAATCACGTCTGTTGTATGGGAGCCCCCTTAAATATTCACTGTATTTAGCTTTTTAAATACATCATCTGTGAAAATTTCATCTCTCTAGTTATCACGGTTCATGAGATACAGCCTGGTGACAGACGGACGGACGGACGGACGGATGGACGGATGGACGGACAGCGAAGTCTTAGTAATAGGGTTCCCGTTTTACCCTCTGGGTACGGAACCCTAATTATATCTTCTGAGTTATCGGACATCTTTATCACTTTCATCACCCATTTATATTTATAATGTGAATTTATAGAATTAGCTCTTGCTATTAATTACTTGACACCAGCTCAAATACCCTCTAATCGCAGATGGAGCCATTCGACATCTTATTCCATTAAATTAAAACATTTCGTAAAAACAAGAAGAAGTATAATGAAATATTAAACGCATCCCAAGGTTGTCTCTCGTGAGAGATAAAAATCGCAATGGAACGAGACTAGCTATAGGTCTGGCAAGGTGAGCATAGTCATTGAATATTGCTACATATATCACACGCACGTAATAGCGTAAATTCACACTGAATAAAAAAAAATCTTGGACAATGCACCAGCATTGCCATTCAACGTAGCAATGGTGCCAGCAGCGTCCTGAGCAACCCGCGGTGATGGGGAACTGTCCGGTTTTATATTTCTTCTTCTTCTTATTTTCGTGTCAATGGTTCTTACTTCTTAGTCCGTTAATTTGCAGAATTATTGTTTTGTAGAGATTGATCAGCGTAAGACACGGCGTTACCGTGCAGACCTGCTACCCAGGCAGGGTGCGCCGCAGGGTTAAATGTTTAGTTTAAATTTGATGCTTACCATATTTTTTTTATAATCCTACCAATACTATTAATATTACAAAGAAATGGACAGTTTGTGAGGATGGGTGGATGTTTATTACTATTTCACGCAAAAACTTCTGAACGGATTTTTAGTACAAATAAATAAATACATCATCACGCCTGTATTCCCCGAAGGGGTAGGCAGAGGTGCACTGCAGTGCGCCCACACTTCGCCGATGTATTTTGGTCCCAATGTAATAGGGGGCGAGCCTATTGCCATTATACCGGGCACACAGGTTTCCTCACGATGTTTTCCGTCACCGTTTCTTAGCAAGTGATAATCTCAGATGAAAATGAGATTCGCACATGGAACCCAGAGGTGCGAGCCGGGGATAGAACCTGCGCACTTTGATTGCAAAGCGTGCGTTCGACCACTCGGCTACCACTGCTTTTTAGTACAAACTGTACAAAAATATTTGTATAAGTCAGAATAACATAGAGGCTATAAATTTATAACGATATAATCAAAGACGGCGCGGACGAAGTCGCGGGGAGAAGCTAGATGTATATTACTAACTAATTATTACTATAATATACTGAGTTATTTATAAAATTGGCGTGTAGATTTTATATTTATTTATTTATATATCATAGTTTCTGATTAACATAACCTTGGATATTTATTTCATGTATTGTGGGGGCAGGATAAAGATGATTAGGGTTTTTACAAAAGTTGTGATTTTACCTATTTACAATTCTGTAAATCCATATTTGTATTCAAACTAATATTATAAAGAGTAAAGATTCATATTTTATTATGTAATGAATAAACTTAAAAACTACTGAACCAATTTCAAAAAAACTGGCCAAGTGCGAGTCGGACTCGCGCACGAAGGGTTCCGTACCATTCATCAATAAAAACGGCAAAAAAAAACACGTTTGTTGTATGGCAGCCCCATTAAATATTTATTTTATTCTGATTTTTGTATTTGTTGATATAGCGGAAATAGAAATAGATCATCTGTGAAAATTTCAACTCTCTAACTATCACGGTTCATGAGATACAGCCTGGTGACAGACGGACGGACGGACGGACAGCGAAGTCTTAGTAATAGGGTTCTCGTTTTACCCTTTGGGTACGGAACCCTAAAAAGTGTGGGCGCACCGCAATGCACCTCTGCCTACCCCTTCGGGGAATACAGGCGTGATCATGTATTTATTTTATTATAAGTTTTATCTGATACACAGATAATATTCAGAATATTCTAAAACACAATGCTATAAAACAGCTATAAATATACATGACAAAAAACGCCATCGCCATTTAAAAAACAAACTTATGTCGATAGAAACAAGATCTAAAATCCACCAAGGAAAACTTTTACGCGTAGACGTCGTATTGTACGGTGAAAAATCGCACAGTGTGTCTATACGTTTACTAACAGACGAAAACGAATCGATGCCAAGGTCGTTCGTTGTAAACACGGCGGCCGAAGATACTGTTTCTACGTCCCCCTCTAATTTAGCACACAGAGTAAAAAGCGATGATCTATTTGCCGCTGTCAACGGGAAAATAGAATATCTCATGAACTAATCCGACAACGAGGTACAATTTAGAACAACAACTTAGATACAACACGCCAAATAGCCAACAAGTTATCAAAGGAATAGGGTTTTACTAATATTTGTCAATTTTTTTGGATGACTGACGACTACTACTACTACAGCCCTTTTAACGTCCCACTGCTGGGCACGGGCCTCCCGTCAATGTGAGGAGGATTTCAGGATATAGACCACCACGCTGGCCTAGTGCAGGTTGGCAGACTTCACACATCTATCGAGAACTAGACAAGTTCCCTCAGACGTGTGGGTTTCCTCACGATGTTTTCCTTCACCGTTTCATAGCAAGTGATAATCTCGGATGAAAATGAGATTCGCACATAAATCCCAGAGGTGCGAGCCGGGGTTTGAACCTGCACACTTTGATTTGCAAAGCGTGCGTTCGACCACTCGGCTACCACTACTTTGCTGACGACTGCGTACGTCTAATAATATTACTTTGAATCATGGAGATATTAAAACGGAGATGGCGTATCGAGCCCGCGCTGCGGTAAATTTTTCTGATGTATCTGACTCCGCCATTGTTGTTTTCCTATATAGTTGCCGTATACTACAGGTACATGAGATAACAACAATGGCGGAATAATTACCGCAGAGCCATACGAAGACTAGAGCCGTTATGGGTACTCTAGTTACTATATGCTTTGAATGTACAGCTTTATAAAAACAAATATGTAAATATGCCTTCAACCACAAGTCGGTGCGATGATCTAATGGCGCCCTTGTCACGCATAGGTGGCACTGTCTCGGTCCATTTATAATATTGTATTTACGTATGCCTTAGTAGATAGCAATCAATTTAATTGATCAGAGATATGAAACGAGAATTAAATTATATGTAGATACGTAAGGCAAGCCCAAAAAAGCAAGGACTTTGTCTAATACAAAACATAGATATTCACTTCACTTTTTTAAATTATATGGCTTTTTTGTCAATGATTTGGATAATGACATAGTTTGAGAGTACGTAAAGTAGGAAGTAAAGTCAATGGTCGGTCTGTAAGACTTTGCAAGTTACAAAATGTAAATTTAAATAAAATTTACGGTCGAATAAACAACAATAAAACTTTATCAAGCAATGATTCCATTGATGATATCATGTACCTATGTCAAAGTATTGTTTACATATTACTTTGATTTATTGCCACAAACACTGAAACTAATAATCAACTTCATAACTCATTTGTATTTATTGAATATTTTGTTCTTGACACTGAAAATTTTAAAAGGTTGACTACGATTAAGTTGTTGAAAAATGTTCAAACGAGATCATTCGCCATCTTTATCACTGTCATCACCAATTTTCCGGGGGCCGAGTGCATACTGGATGTTGCGAAACGTCTGATCGAAACACATCTATTTCGCACAGCACATCAGCATTGCCATTCAGCGAGGCAATGTTGCCAGCGTTCTGGGCACCCTACCGCCCGACATTGATGGAGGACTGTGGGGTATATAATTTTCAGGGTTCCGTACCCAAAGGGTAAAACGGGAACCCTATTGCTGAGACTTCGCTGTCCGTCCGTCCGTCCGTCCGTCCGTCTGTCACCAGGCTGTATCTCATGAACCGTGATAGTTAGAGATTTGAAATTTTCACAGATGATGTATTTACTAAAACCAGGATAAAATAAATATTTAAGGGGGCTCCCATACAAAAAATGTGATTTTTTTGCCGTTTTAATAGATAATGGTACGGAACCCTTCGTGCGCGAGTTCGACTCGCACTTGGCCGGTTTTTTACTTAATTTTTTTATTATTATTAGTAATTTTTTGACTATGTCAATATTTTGTTTTTAATGTAAATAAAACTATTAATCATTTATTAAGATGAAAAAAAAAGTGTATTTATTCAATTTTTCCTTGCTATAATTCACTTGCAATCGCAGGTGCAGCCATTCCTCATCTTATTCCATTAACATTTCATCATTTCGTAAAATAAGCAAAAGAAGAAGAAAATTCAGTCTTTAAAACATGCTATAATAGTTCAACTTCGCAAAGAAGAAGCATATAAATAATTAAATCTATGACGCAAAACGCTACGCAAACAGTGAACATTAATTTTGTGAGGAGCCATAATCTAGAAATTATTCTTAATCAGAGTTGGCACGGTGGCCCAATTTATTTTTTGTGGAACCTTGGCTGGACTCGAACTCGGGCCCTTGTCGGTCGATGACGTCGGTTACATCATTGATCACAAAACGCCAGCGGAACTAATAGGTCTTTGTTTGCGAGTATGAGGAACCGATCCAAGGTTCCGACAGGTTCGACCTGTTGGCTGTACAGGTAATTTTTTGTGAGTTTTAATTGCAGTTAGTACGTGAAACAAGTTGGGCCTCCTTGTATGGATTTTGAAATGGTTTTCGATTAACTGCGTCTTCATGATGTTGTCGGAACAATGTTTTTATATATTACCAATAAATTTTAAGTGTAAAACATATAAGAAGCTGTTCATTATCATGACGCGTAAGAGCAAGGCTTTTGTCACAGTAATTCAATCCTTATGACTATTGATACAGAGTTAGTTTTGTTTGCCCCTGTATGCGGGGGCTTAAACCTTTTTTATAACGTTTATTTATTGATAAATTCTTCTTAAGAGCTTAAGGACGACGTTCAGAACTTTATTGGCTAGCTTCCATATTGATAGACTACAGTAATAATATACATCATCATCATCACGCGTGTATTCCCTGAAGGGGTAGGCAGAGGTGCACTGCAGTGCGCCCACACTTCGCCGATGTATTTTGGTCATTATTATTATTATATCTTTAGTAAATACTGGTATAACGTATAATCTAAATTTAGTCTGAAATTAAGTACGTTGCCTGGCAACGGCGAGTCAATGTATGTCACACTACACGCCGCTTTGAGGTTTAGAAATCGCGCGTTTGATGAAAAAAATTATACACGTGACACCACTAGACGAATTCATTGTCAACATCACTAGGGGCTATTACCGTCATGTCTCTCGGAAGGTAACCATTAATTGATAGCATCAACAGCTGAACTCACAGCCGTCAGATGAAGCCCTGCGTTCATAGGGGCGTTAATCGCTCGCGATCAATGTTATATGAATACCAAAACGAACAGTATTAATCATAGAGTAACTAGAGAACCCTTATCGACCCTGCCCTGCGTATGGCTTTGCGGCAATTTTTTTGACGTTATATTGTTTGACACCTTAGTAAGTAGGTCCACTTACTTGATCTGCAATGGCGGATGTCAGATAAACGTCGCAAAATAATGCCATGAGGCGGAGTCATAGAGTATCTAGAGTACCCATAACAACTCTACTCCTAGTATTATTCGGCGGCCCGACTAGACTTTGACGTAATCGCGCCAATGCATCCCACCCACTTCCCCAATAATACGAACCACCGACCCGACATACTTGACATGGCGCTCCTGAAGGGGGTAACCTTAACGTTGCGCTCTTTAGAGGTGCTCTCGGAGCTTCACTCGGACCACCGTCCTGTCCTTATGCGACTCGGACCGACCCCGTCGTCCACCCCACCCACGCGATCGGTGCTGGATTGGCACGCGGTAAGAACTACCTTGGCGGATGCCGCTTCGGTACCTATCGCAAATGTCCCTACCTCCATCTTGTCCCCTGAGGACACGTCTCAGGCCATAGGTGCCTTCACTGAACACCTAAGCTCGGCCATCAGCCAGTCTTCCAAGCGGGTCGTAGTGAGTGATCTTCACCGCTTCGTCCTGCCGGATGACATCAAAGACCTAGTCCGAGTCAAGAACGCCTCCATCAGAGCGTACGACTCTTACCCCACCGTAGAGAACCGGGTCCGCATGCGCGCCTTACAGAGGGACGTAAAGCGTCGCATTGCGGAACTCCGGAATACTAGGTGGGATCAGTTTCTAGGAGGGATTTTGCCATCACACCAGGCATACTGGCAGGTGGCGAGAGCTCTCAAATCAGACATTGTAGTCCAGATGCCCCCCCTTACGCGCCCCTCAGGCTCCCCCCCCGCGTTCGACGATGACGAGAAGGCCGAGCTTCTCGCTTCCGCTCTCGAAGAGCAATGCTCGACTAGCTCCCAACCCGTAGACCCCGCTCACGTAGAGCTAGTAGATAGGGAAGTAGAGCGCAGGTCCTCCCTACCCCCATCCGAACCTCTCCGCCCAACCACCGAGACAGAGGTCAAGGATCTGATTAAGGGGCTTAACCCCAAAAAGGCCGCCGGCTTCGACGGCATTACCAACCGAGTTCTTAAACTCTTACCCGCCCAACTCATTTGCTTGCTTGTGACCGTCTTCAACGCCGCCATGGCCAATTGCATCTTCCCCGACGAGTGGAAAGATGCAATTGTCATTGGCATTCACAAGCCAGGCAAGCCCTCTACTGTCCCGTCTAGTTACCGCCCCATCAGTCTCCTTAAAGCCATTGCCAAACTCTACGAGCGCTTGCTCTATGCAAGACTCAGAGAGTTTGTCACTACCCATGGTATTCTCATAGATGAGCAGTTTGGCTTTAGAGCCCAACACTCTTGCGTCCATCAGGTGCACCGCCTCACGGAGCATATTCTCAAGGGGTTTCATAGACCGCGTCCCCACAGCACGGGAGCCCTCTTCTTCGATGTGGCGAAAGCGTTTGACAGGGTCTGGCACAACGGCTTGATCTACAAGCTGTACCTCTTGGGTGTGCCGGACAGTCTCGTGCTCATCCTGCAAGACTTTCTGTCGAACCGCACCTTTCGCTACCGCGTTGAAGGGGCGCTCTCGGCCCCTCATCCCATTAGGGCAGGAGTCCCTCAAGGCTCCGTTCTCTCCCCCCTTCTCTATAGCCTGTTCACGAACGACATCCCTCGTTCGGACAGAGTTCAGCTCGCCCTATACGCGGATGACACCGCTCTCTATTTCTCGCATAGAAATAGGGGCGTTATCACCCGCACCCTCCAACGCGCAGTAGATTCTTTGGGCGAATGGTTTCGGAAATGGCGCATTGAGGTGAACCCGGAAAAGAGCGCCGCTGTGCTCTTTACCAGGGGAACCCCACGGCGTCCCCGAGCTCCCTGGTTCAGTCTAGGGACCATCTCCCTGTTCGACCAAAGCATCCCTTGGGCAAACCGCGTCAAATATCTAGGTGTCACTCTTGACAAGTCCCTTACTTTCGGTCCCCACATTAGAACGGTGAGCAACCGAGCAGCTTTTGTGCTCGGTCGCCTTCACTATTTGATCTGCAAGCGGAGTAAAATGTCCCTTAGAAATAAGGTGACACTTTACAAAACATGCATCCTCCCCATTATGTCATATGCCAGTGTGGTTTTCGCTCACGCGGCGAAGACACACATCAACCGCCTGCAAGTAGTGCAGTCCCGGTTTCTCCGTAGGGCCGTAGGTGCCCCGTGGTACATACGGAACGTAGATCTTCATTCCGACCTTGGCCTCTTCTCAATTCGTAAACACTTAAAAATAGCGTCCGAACGCTATTTTAAAAAAGCCGCGTCGCATTTAAATCCTCTAATTGTCGCCGCCGGCAATTACGAGCCAGACCCCGCGCACACGTCATCAACCCGTCGCCGCCGTCCGCGGCACGTATTGATTGATCCTCCCGACACGATCACCGCCCTCCTCAACCCGGGCGTTGAGAGGGCCACCAACACACCTACACCAGCCTCAAACAGACACCGATCTCGCCGGCGAGGTCGAGGAACCCCCTCTTCCGCTCGTAGGTGCATCTTTGCACCTAGGAGCGCAGTCACTACCTCACCCCTCACGGTAACTGCCCAAGCCGAGGTCGTGCCCCCTGTGGCGCCCTTGAGCTAGTTGCCACCCCTTTCCGCCCTTAAGGCCTTGGTTGGAGTGCACTCTGCGCTCGCCACTCCTCCGGTAAAGCTGTAAAGGCCACCTCACGGCCAACAGTGTAAGTCCATCAAAAAAAAAAAAAAAAAAAAAAATATTATTCGGCGGCGATTTTTTCGCCATTGTTGTTATCTCATGTAACTATATGGGAAGACAAAAATGGCGGAGTAAACCAGAAAATTTTACCGCAGCGCCGGCTCGGCCATCTCCGTTTTACTCTATGGTATTAACACACAGATGAAGATTTTTACGGATACGTCATCGATGATGTGAGCGTATTTCGACGCACGGTCGCGTGGGAAATTCAATCTTTAAATATCGACACAGAGAACAATAAAAAAAAGTCACGTTAAATCGTTCGCACCAGTGGCTGTATAGCGTCAAAGAGACGCGTCGTCTGTAAGTTAAAAATATCCCAGCAAATTGGGTGAAAGGAGAAGTGTCGTTGAGATCTTAGTAAATTTCATTAATTGTATATTTCTGTTTCTGCGTGAACTACTTTTGCGACTGTAAATCACTACTACTACTACTACTACAGCCCTTTTAACGTCCCACTGCTCACGGCAGTCTACGCTCGCTCGCTCTCTATCTAATTTCTTATGAGAGAATGAGACAACATCAAGATATTCCGTGACATAAGTCTGGTCTTGGCGCACATGCTACAACTACTGGTGTTGATACAATATCTTATGTTTGTACTGGAGGGCAATTGTCGCATGATGGACATTATCTCAAATTCGACATCTGTTGAAAAACAAAAAAATATGTTGTGTTTCGACAGCAGTGGTAGCCGAGTGGTCGAACGCACGCCTTGCAATCAAAGTGTGCAGGTTCAAACCCCGGCTCGCACCTCTGGGTTTATGTGCGAATCTCATTTTCATCCGAGATTATCACTTGCTATGAAACGGTGAAGGAAAACATCGTGAGGAAACCTGCACTTCTGAGGGAACTTGACTAGTTCTCGATAGATGTGTGAAGTCTGCCAACCCGCATTGGGCCAGCGTGGTGGACTATGGCCTGAATCCCCCTCGCATTGAGGGGAGGCCCGTGCCCAGCAGTGGGACGTTAAAAGGGCTGAAGTAGTAGTAGTAGTTTTGACATAATAATATGCCGAATTTGAGATAATTTCGATTTTGGGAGAATTGGGCCACTGTCCATATTCTTGCTGTCATTGATAGTTTTTTTTTTTAGGCATTATAAAGTTAAGACACTGATATTCCATAATGATATTAAGCTTCTTGACGCCCCTGTGAGCCCAAGTTTTATTATTAATTCTTTATTACTACCTCTACTTTATGGCAAATATAAGAACGCAAATATCTGATATCTAAAATGTTATCTAGCATATAAAGTAGAGATGTAAAGATTAACATTTATATTATTGAATACGAATACATAGCCGAATCCCATCTCAATGTTGTAAATTGAAACATAATATTATGTTTTAACGACTTAAAAAAGAAGGTCAATCTGACCTCTTTTTTTAATGTCAGGTATAGAGTTGTTTGTTTGATTTAAATATAATTTTTATATGGCTTCATCTGTACCGAAGTGTTATTTTTTGCATGATTTAAACTATTTCAATAAATATTAATAATATTTCATTAAAAATCGTATAAAAATATTGTTAAAAGAATACAAAAATCAGACTTCAAAAATATAGGTGCGCTATATAAAATATACATCACGCCTGTATTCCCTGGAGGGGTAGGCAGAGGTGCACTGTAGTGCGCCCACACTTCGCCGATGTATTTTGGTCCCAATGTAATAGGGGGCGAGCCTATTGCCATTATACCGGGCACATTCCCCCTCAATACGAGGGAGATTTGGGCAATAGTCCACCACGCTGGCCCAGTGCGGGTTGGTGAACTTCACACGTCTTTCTATAGACGTGCAGGTTTCCTCACGATGTTTTCCTTCACCGTTCAGCAAGTGGTAATCATTGTTGAAAATGACATTCGCACATGAAAATTATCTCACAGGTGCGGGCCTGGGATTTGAACTTGCACCCCTTAAGTTCAAGGCGGGCGTTCTTGCCCGCGAGGCTACCACTGCCACTGCGCTATAAAGCTATGAATAACCTCATAATTAATTTGGACTTATCTATTATTAATGTTAAGATTGCTATTCATTACGAATTGATTGTCGAATATAAATGTGGCGAGCATACTGAAAACAACAAAACATTTTGTATTTCTATCTAGGCTAGTTAAACTGTTTCGTCTGAAACTGAAAGTTTTAGACATAATAAATAGTTAACAGATATTCTGCGCGGAGCACGTTCAGGTGTTCTTAACAACATCAGCCTCGTTCAAACAGATTACCTACTCCGCTGACCCAAATAATTGGGTTAATATTCGACATGTTCTTTGGAGGTTTCTTAGCCTTGATAGCAACGGTTTATGATCAACGTACAAATTGCTTTTGATGCCATTATAAAAAGTAGGGGTTACTATTATATCAAGGGGTTACGGCTATTTAACTTAAGCGCCACTTTTGGGTGATATTGACTTATATACAGATTTGGAATCAGCATTTTTTTCTGCGCCGAATGCTCTCCTACTACAGCCCTTTTAACGGCCCACTGATGGGCACGGGCCTCCCCTCAACGAGAGGGGGATTTGGGACATGCTGGGCTCTCCTATAAAGTTAAAAAATGTCGTTAACTACAAGTTTTGGGATGTTTCCCTTCGCTTGTGCTTAAAAAAATCCTTCTTCACATATGTCATTATTCTAGGTCAAAGGGATAGGTTTTAATTCCCAAGCGAGCCAGAATATGCAGCATAAACGGCTGTATTATGAATGCATTGCCTTAAAAGTTTATTTTGTTACAGTTCCAAAGGAATTGCAGACACCATAGTATTTGATAATAATTTCAACTTGATACATCCGCACGTTCCTAAGAAAATGGGTCTTGATAGACAGACCGTCAAACAGACAGAAGAACAACGACGTAATCCTAATTCAATAATATTTTCCTCGTGAGGTACGGAACCCAAAAAAAATAATAGTAGGTATACTTTACCACCAATTCGAAATTGATTTCCTATGGAGAAGAATGGGCAAGAAATTCCATTGTTACTCTTTTGCAAAGGGATTACTTAAGTATATTATTTTTTCATGATTATATAGTTACTTAATAAATCAAAGTCAAATCATTTATTCGGTATAGGCACTTACAAATTGTCAAGTTTACATTTTTGCCCCATTATAATACTACCAGATCGAAACGCGACCTCAACTGAGAAGATCCGGCAAGAAAATCAGTGGGCTGATCTTTTTTTTAAATCGCCAAAACTTATTTTAAATACACAGGTACATTAGCTCCAGTGTGTTGCCTTCAGAGCTGATATTATACAATTAAACAATATAAATGTATCTACAAACACACAAATAAACCTCCTTTTCTGTTTTATAAATAAAATAGAAACATTTAAGTCAGTATCTATCAATAAAATTCCACTTTCATTAGCATACCGATAACAGTTATTAGTTACTTAGCAATACGTAATCAGGCATATCTACATCGAGAAACAATATTTTATCAAGAAATCTAATCTTCGTTGCGATCTGTTAGTTTATTATATTTCTGTTAGCTCAATAGCATACGAATGGGCTACTTATACCCAGTACTGACAGAAGCGAGAGAATTAACTTGACTTTCTTTGAAAATGTACTCTGTAACAAAAATCATAAAGATGAAATTTCTGTGGCAAATGACACGCGACCATCAGTCAAAAGGAAACAGTATTTTGATGTTATTAACAGAGATCAACTTATAGAAAGTTTTAAAAGTGCAAAAACCGGCGAGTGTTAGTCGCACTCGCGCACCATACCAGTATTTATAAAGACGAGCAAAAAAAATACGTTTGTTGTATGAAAGCCCCCTTAAATATTTATTTTATTATATTTTTTAGTATTTGTTGTTATAGCAGCAACAGAAATACATAATCTGTGAAAATTTCAACAGTCTAACTATCACGGTTCATGAGATACAGCCTGGTGACAGACGGACGGACGGACGAACGGACGGAAGGACGGACAGCGACGTCTTAGTAATAGGGTTCCCGTTTTACCGTTTGGGTACGGAACCCTATAAATCAGAGAGAGTCAATTATATAGGAAAATTAACGGGATGAGGTATATCAATTGGAAGATCATTTATTGGGGAAACTAATACGGGCAGAGGAGTGCTGTAAACTGACACTTGAATGGTCGTGTGAACGCTTCCACACAAAACTTTCTTCTACTAAACATTCGTCCGATAAGGCAGCCGGCTTTACCGTGCAAATAAACACAAGACAAAACATCAAATAATTATTCCAGCAAGCAAACCGAATTAATTCGACACTGCACACTTCATATTCAATTCAGCATCAATATTCTACAGTATAGCTTACGAAACGAGACCTTATCATTGTAGGGACATGGTTACAATTCAATTGACTAGTGTTCTGTATGACAGAGAGGCATGAGGTCATCTAGGTGAAACGTTGGACATTTACGCAAGCGTTTCGTAGGAATGGATGGGCTCACGAGTTTTGTATATGAGTCGCTAAAAACTAAAACTAAACTAACTACAGCCCTTTTAACGTCCCACTGCTGGGCACGGGCCTCCCCTCAATGCGAGGAGGATTCAGGCCATAGTCCACCACGCTGGCCCAGTGCGGGTTGGCAGACTTCACACCTATCGAGAACTAGTCAAGTTCCCTCAGGCGTGCAGGTTTCCTTACGATGGTTTCCTTCATTGTTTCATAGCAAGCGATAATCTCGGAT
Organism: Ptilodon capucinus; assembly: GCA_914767695.1. NCBI lineage: Eukaryota > Metazoa > Arthropoda > Insecta > Lepidoptera > Notodontidae > Ptilodon > Ptilodon capucinus. The sequence goes on along the minus strand of OU611814.1, from coordinate 11,958,755 downwards.
GGAAAGTCTCGCTAAAAACTAAACACTTTAAATTCTAGATGACGACCTTTTGAAGTTTCCGAGAACTAACAGAAGCAAGTACACTGATGTCAAATACCCGAGTACTTTACGAGTTACGACTATTAATGTTCACAAAACAGAACACGAAATGCTGGATACGACTATCCATACAACAAGAATTGTAAGATGGCGACGAACTTTTTTTTTTTAATTTCGTTTAAATGTGTATACCATACAGTTGTATAACCGATACCCGCATACGCTGTATTATTATTTCGGACTTCTGAAACACCCTGTATACTGTAGCCCGGCTATTAAGACACGTCGAAGTGTTTTCGCGTTTTCACGTGAAGTCATTTATGTAATATTCATAATAACAGCTTTACTAACCCATAAAATAGCTAGCTTATTGAATAATAATGATACATCATCACGCCTGTATTCCCCGAAGGAGTAGGCAGAGGTGCACTGCAGTGCGCCCACACGTCGCCAATGTATTTTGGTCTCAATGTACCTAATAGGGGGCGAGCCTATTGCCAACATTTAACATTAACACAAATATTGTTACACTGATCATTTTGGTATTGACAATCATATTGCAGCGCGTCTTTTAACGCCCCAGTGTGCCTAGGACTAACTAGTCTAACTACGAACGGTCTGGTAAAGGCTCAAAAAAAATGAGTTGGTAAAAGCTCCAAAACCAAAATACCTGTCGCTTACAAATTTCAAGATAAGATATTATGAATATCAGCATACAATGTTTCGTCAAATTTTCATTGCTAACAAATAGATGGTATAAATAGTCGCATTATCCTTTTACGACATTATGCGCTGCGCGGGCTCAGATAGCCGCGCATTCCAATTTTATCTTCCATTTTGAATTCCACTCTCGAGTCGTCTGGACAACGAAAGGTCGAATTTTATATTACACGAAAAAATTAATCTTTTCTACAAAGATATGAAGTCGAGTTTGTCGTGACAGACAGTGCGTACGTTTTTAAGGCAGCGGCTGTTAGGTACATGCAATATTGATCCCGTATTCTGTTTTGCAAGTGTTAGCTTCAGTGCCTATTCTGAGTTCGTAACGACGTGCGCCTAACGATTTTTTTTATGAATTCAAGGAAATATCTTTTTAAATTTAGAATTACCAGAATAAAGCGACACAGATTATAAACCCGAAGAACTTGTTTTTATTTAAATGCCATAAATATAGATGGCGCTAGCGCGAGTGCCAAGAACCTTAGGTCATAAAGTATGTAGATGTTGTCTCTATCTCAAATTTGAATTTAGAAGGTGAGAGGGTGACTCGGCGCGACGTATCCTGTGACTTATAACTTGTAATCAATTTCGATTTCAGAACAGACTTGAACGTTATATAAAAGGGTTTTAAAGTGAGGGCGTCACACATGAAGTGCTATGACCTACATTTTAATAATAGGGGGCCTTTGTTTGGGACTCTTGTAATTTCAACATGCACCTACCTACTAATTTACCGAAATTAGTTCCTACCGAGGACATCCGCAGAAGAACCAAGGTTACAGACATAGCTCGGAGGCATGCACGTTTGAAGTGGCAATGGGCCGGACACATTGCCCGGAGAACGGATGGCACTTGGGGCATCAAAGTCCTAGAGTGGCGGCCACGAACAGGGAAGCGGAATGTGGGACGACCTCACCAGGGTCGCCGGGAGTGGATGGGCGCATAAAGCCCAAGCACGTAATTTGTGGCGATCTATGGGGGAGGCCTATGTCCAGCAGTGGACGTCCCTGGCTGATAGATTGATAGTTCCTACCGTTATTTGATTAACGTATTTAAGCAATAGTAGTTTAGTTGGTAAACCGCTCGCCTTGAATTTAAGGGATACAGGTTCAAACCATAACCTCGCACCCCTGGTTTCATGTGCGAATGTAATTTTCAATAATTATTACCACTTGCTGATCGGTGAAGGAAAATATCTTAAAGAAACCTACACGTCGATAAAAATGGTGTGTAGTTCCCGAAGGACCAGCGTGAGAGACTATGGCCCTAACCTCTAGCGATATCCTTACCCCATTTAATATTGGGACCAAAAACATATCAACGTAGCGTGGGTGCACTGTAGTTCACTTCAGCCAACCTTTTCGGGGAAAACTAGCGTGATGTTTATAAAGTTAAGAATCAGAATCAGTTTTTTCAGATTTTGTAAACCAATACAGACACTTATGAATCGTCAGTAAATAAAAATAATAGTATCTGTACCATTCGGACCATACCCATTCGGAATGCATTTCCTATGGAGAAGAATGGGCAAGAAACTCCATGGTTGCCTTTTTTCCAATATGGCTAACATAATCGTGTCTCCTTTCAAATTTACATCAAGAGCACGCGCAGAGATATAAGTTAGTCGAATAGGTAATTTATCAAATGTCATTAGATCATTGAATAAAATCGCGCAGTCCGGTTAGTTGCGCAAGCGCCGCGAGTGAGGTCACCCTGAGAGGGACAGAGAAAACTACACTCGAGAGAGAAGGAACGACGTCTATACAGGATGGTTCAGAAGTCCGAAATAATACTTTGACGTTGGCATCAGTATCAGGTATACAACTAAATGGTATAAAAATATTGAAATTCGAACATATTTTTCCAACTTTTTTTTTCGTCGATAATTTCTATAACATCCTCCAGTCCTATGTAAAATTTTCATGTTCTGTTTTTTAGGGTTCCGTACCCAAAGGGTAAAACGGGAACCCTATTACTAAGACTTCACTGTCCGTCCGTCCGTCCGTCCGTCCGTCCGTCTGTCACCAGGATGTATCTCATGAACCGTTATAGTTAGAGAGTTGAAATTTTCACAGATTATGTATTTCTGTTGCCGCTATAAAAACAAATACTAAAAAATAGAATAAAATAAATATTAAACTTGGCTCCCATACAAAAAAAATGATTTTTTTGCCCGTTTTTATAGATAATGGTACAGAACCCTTCGTGCGAGTGTCCGACTCGAACTTGGCCGGTTTTAAATATTGGTAGTCGCCCCCATGAGTATAGTGCACACTGTTTTATAAGTAGTTTAATGTTGTAGAATAGGGTTATGAATGTACCCAAAGGCCAAAAGACCTGTGACAAATATTACAGGTCTATAACTCAGGTACTATGTTAGTTAGCTAAAAACTGTCTTCACTAAGCATCCACATATGAGCTACTGTCTATGTACCCAAAGTATTATTTCGGACTTCTGATACACCCTGTATATTGTGAGCAGTTTATGTTGTGAGAGGGTTTAGGGATGACATCATTTTGCATTCTTTTGGTACCAAATAGGTGCCTAGACCTCGCTATGATTAATACCGTCAGACAAAAAATAACTCATCGTATGATCCCAGACTAAGCAAAGCTTGTACCATGGGTACCATACACTGGACTGGGGGCGATCCCAGTTACACCTTTATCAGGGCAAATTGCGAAAAGGGCGTTTCCAAAATTTGCCGCTGACTGGAGTGAACCCCTCGATTTCCCTGTGCATTGAGCCGAGCAGCCTACGCTCAGGACCCCAATTCGTTCGTATTTTCGATCAAGCGAAAATTGGGGTCTAGGCGATTTTCGTTTGATCGACATCATCTCTATCCGAGATATGTCGAAAAAATACGACCAATTCGACGTTTTGATTCGACCTAGCTATACTAATATTATTAAGATGAAAGATTTGCATTTTTTACCGACTTCAAAAAGGAGGAGGTTCTCAATTCGACCCGTATGTTTTTTTTTATTATAGTAGATATGAAACGAATTAACTTAAAAACTACTGAACCGATTTCAAAAATTATTTTGCCGTTAAAAAGCTATATTATCACTGAGCAACATAGGCTATATTATAAACCCGTGCGAAGCTGGGACAGGCCGCTAGTATCTATAATACAGATAAAAAAATATATAAAATCGCCTAGACCCCAATTTTCGCTTGATCGAAAATACGACCAATTTGACGTTTTGTTTCGACATATCTCGAATAGAGATGTTGTCGATCAAGCGAAAATCAGCCTGCAAACCACTTCATCAAGCCGTCGTCAAATATATGTAACTTGAATGTACAAATTAATTGGCACCAGCAGCATGGTTATGTAGAGTAGGTTTCATGAGTAACACTTCCGCCCGTCCTATGAATTATATGGATAACTACCTACGTAGCGAGCGTATTTTAGGTTCGTTCGTAAAGAAATATAATTTTTAATTCATTATGTAAAGTAAGTATGTAGGTAACCTGCATATGTGTAGGTTTTTTTTGTAGTTTATTTACAATATACAAAGTTTTACATCTGCAATTTACAAAAGCTGTACCACGCAGACCTCATAGGGTCTATCTGGGTATCAGCGAGTCGTTATAAATATAATATTGTTACTTGCTTAACATCGGTACATAGTGTCTTTTCAAAGTTGGTTTTAATTTTTTGACATCAGATATATATAGAGCATTTGGAGATTCTCCGGAAGTTTGTTTAAAAACAAAGGAATCAAACATTCATCGGTTCGTTCCCCGTACGAATTGTTAGTTTTAGGTAATATATATTTATTTCTATGTAAAATAGAATGAAGGTCTTATTCTTTTATCAAATTTATACACTTATTTTATTTTTATTTCTAGCACGTTCATTGCGTTGTGAGGTCATATATATATTATCCATGCCGATCATTCATCCAGTGCGCAGCGCTCACAAAGTTAGTACCTCTATGAGTCAATACAACCTCATGACGCATCAGCTGAAAGTACAATAAAATCAGCAGCAAACGTGCTAAAATGTACAGGTTCTTATCATTGGAAGCAACTTTCCGATACTGTGCTAAAATGTGACAATTTGAAAGTGTTTTTTGGCCTACACACAGAAAATAATATGGGTTTTAATTTTAAGAAATGAAATAAAATGACGAAATAACATGAGTACTTATTTCATCAATCATGGACCCTTAATTCTCATGGATTTACCTACCCAATAGAAATATTAAATCACATAATACTAAGAAAAAAGTGAACGTTTTTATTTACTTTTAATTCTTCGCATCGTTTAAATGCCTGTAGCAACTTATAAGGCTCTTCTAATACGATACAGGTTATGCTGCAAGATACGGCCAAGCTAGTAAACATGTAGAAAGATTTGAAATCGTAAATCGACTCCCACGCATGGCAGACAATACGACGCATAATGGTTACAAAAACCATTAAAAAACAAAGCGGCGGCGACGCTGAGTCCAAGGTCAAGGCTGCATGCATTTACTGCGTACTGACTGACTTTTACACGTTATGAATACTGCACATCAACTCCCACACACAGGGGCGAACGAAATAACTTAACTTTGGTTGAAAAGGTACAGAATGTCTACTCTCTGGAAAGTCAGGCTAGGTCAGAGAAGCAAAAGGTGGTCAGAGATTGTCAGAGAAAAACGATAAGTCAGTCCAAAAGTCAGGGAACTTTCAGATAGCTGATCTTACATGGTTACGTAGGCTACTTTAAAATAATAATTAGGATATCCTAGTTCAAATGAACTTGCTTGTTAAAAAAAAAAGCAGTGGTAGCCGAGTGGTCGAACGCACGCCTTGCAAATCAAAGTGTGCAGGTTCAAACCCCGGCTCGCACCTCTGGGTTTATGTGCGAATCTCATTTTCATCCGAGATTACCACTAGCTATGAAACGGTGAAGGAAAACATCGTGAGGAAACCTGCACGTCTATAGAAAGGCGTGTGAAGTTCACCAACCCGCACTGGGCCAGCGTGGTGAACTATAGCCCAAAAATCTCCCTCGTATTGAGGGAGAATGTGCCCGGTATAATGGCAATAGGCTCGCCCCCTATTACATTGGTACCAAAAATACATCGGCGAAGTGTGGGCGTACTACAGTGCACCTCTGCCTTCCCCTTCGGGGAATACAGGCGTGATGATGTATTATTAAATGAACTTGCACCCTTTGAGTTCACGGCGACCGGTGCACTACTTTTGTCAGTGATCATTAGGAAAAAGACATTGTAATGCAAATAACATGTAAATCCTTATTGGAAAAAAGCAACCATGGAGTTTCTTGCCCATTCTTCTCCATAGGAATTGCATTCCGAATGGGTGGTAGAGATACTATTAATACTATTTATTTTTTACTGACGATTCATAAGTGCCTGTATTGGTTTACATTAATAAAAAAATTATGATTCTGATTCTAATTCATTGTGAATGAATGTTTAAAGATGTTTATTCTCATAAAAGACAAATCGCCACTTACATGAGAACAGATTTTACATATAAGTAGTAATTACAGTTGTCTTTCGAATTTCGCTTTGCCCCCTTAGAAGAAGAATGAGTGCAACAAAACCTTTTTTAAAGTATATTCACGATATAGTCGGCTATTGAGCAATTTACGTTCGTGCCTTATCATCGTGACACATTAGGTACGTGAAACGATAACAGTTAGGTACTTACCTACCATAACATCTACATACATGTATGCATAAAGGCCCGAGCACACTGGAGCGTCTGTAATACCAAAACGAATTGTAATGATTCATTTTTTTTATAGCCTAGTTTTTGTCCCACTTCTGGGCAAAGGCCTCCCTAAACGCTGGTGACTCATACAATAAAAACTTTTTAACAAAAAATTAAACCTCCGAAAATTTTAAAATGCAAAAAATAATACACCTTTTTTATTTAACCTTAATAACAAAGTTTTTAAACTAATGTAAGTATACCTAAGTCATATTGAGTCGGCGCCAAACAATTAATGAACAATAAATTTAAACAGAAATTAACCCCCTTGGGGGTGAAATGAGGGGTTGAACCCCTAATTTCACCCCCGAGGGGGTTAATTTCTGATAATATTTTGAAAATGGGACCACCCTCGAAGAATTCCTTAGCAAACGTCATAAAAAAATTCGAAATCGGTTTAGTGACGCCGGAGATATGCGTGATCATACATAAAAAATAAAAATAAAATATACGCGTCGAATTGAGAACCTCCTCCTTTTTTTTTTTTTCGTCGGTTAAAAATCTTCTTCTTCTTCTTTTTTTACGAAATGAGTGAAATGATGATATTTTGATGGAATAAGATGAGGAATGCCTGCACCTGCGATATGCGGTATTTATGGCAATGTCGAGTAATTATAGCAAGGACAAATTCAATAAATACACATTATAAATAAAAATGGATAATGACAGTGATAAAGATGGCGGATGAATGAATGGATGGTTAAAAATCAAATCTTTCAACCAAATGACATTGACAGCTCGAGCGAATTTGGCAGCGTCATCGCATAGTTTTTACCGTAGAAATTCCATCGTTATGTACATTGACACAGAGTTAGTTTTGGTACTGGGTATTGAATATACAGGGTGTTTCAGAAGTCCGAAATAATACTTAGTTCTTTGCATCAGTATCGCGTATACAACTGAATGGTATAATTTGATCAAATTCGACCATGTTTTTCCAGCTTTTTTTTCATAATCAATTTCTTTAACTAGTAATATCTCGAGTCCTTTTAACTAGTAATATCTCGAGTCCTATGTGGACTTTGCGTGTTCTGTTTTGTGAACATTGGTAGTCGCCTCTCATAAGTGTAGTTTACACTGCTGAATAGAGTTATAGATGTACCCAAAGGCCAGAACACGATACCTGTGACAAATGTTGAAAGGTCTATAACTCGGAAACTATGATAGTTAGGTATAAAATGTCTTCACTAAGCATCCACATATGAGCTACCTTATATGTACTCAAAGTATTATTTCGGACTTCTGATACACCCTGTATAAAGTAGGTACCTACATAGCTAATTTGCATACGTTTGTCTATTATATTGCATATATACACTAACTACACCAACACTATATTTGATAGCATTAAAAATATGGTTATTGAGATGGTCAACCATTTAGACAAGCGGAGTGCTGACGTATGATGTACTGACTAGCAGACTGACTGATGTAAGGAATATACCAGTAGGCTTAGCATGACGACGTAGACATAAGTTGTATCTCTTTCAACTGTCAGATTTATCAAGAAAATTACATCACACCGAACCATGTCCAGTATAAAAAGCTCGAATCGACGTCATTTTCTCGACAAATCTGACAGCTGAACCATGCTGAGCCTTAATCCACTATGGCGCAAACCTCCCTCGTATTGAGGGGGAATGTGCCCGGTATAATGGCCGTAGGCTCGCACCCTATTACATTAGGACCAAGATACATCGGCGAAGTGTGGGTGCACCGTAGTGCACCTCTGTCTACCCCTTCAGGGAATACAGGTGTGATGATAATAAAACTATTCCATTTCGGCCGTAAGTAGGACGGTAATACGCCAACGATTCACACTTATATGGTATTTAATACGTTTTCTGCGTTGTGAGGTCATTTTTGTTCATGTCGAACTTTCATTCAGTGCGCAGTGCTCACAAAGCTAGTACCTCTATGAGTCAATATAACCTCATGAAGCACCAGCTGAATGTACACTTAAAATCCTTACACAGCGAACGTGTTAAACTAACAATCATTAGATTTTATTATTGTTCGCGTTTGATATAGTCTTGTGACTCACACTTTGTATTACATTACTCTTTCTTAGTAAAAAGTTTATGTTGGTGCATATCGGATCCCTTCGGTATAACGCCACTATTGATACCTTCATTCGTAGGTACAATACGAATGAAGGTATCAAAGGACAAAATATAAAAAGGATTTCCAATAATTAATTTATTATTATTTGACTTTCCGTAATGTTTGTATTATTATATTTTTTATCTATGGTTATTTGTTTGTTCCCAACCTGTCATAGAGATGTCGATGGCAACAAAATCTTTTTCCAAAAACGATTGTTGAATAAAAATCGGCTGCAGCACATTTCATCAATATAAAAAATAAAATAATCCACAATCGCGCGTTTAATTCGCGCTACCTACGTAAATAAAAACCGGCCAAGTGCGAGTCGGACTCGCGCACGAAGGGTTCCGTACCATTATCTATAAAAACGGCAAAAAAAAATACGTTCGTTGTATGGGAGCCCCCTTAAATATTTATTTTATTCTGTTTTTTAGTATTTGTTGTTATAGCGGCAACAGAAATACGTCATCTGTGAAAATTTCAACTCTCTAACTATCACGGTTCTTGAGATACAGCCTGGTGACAGACGGACGGACCGACGGATGGACGGACGGACGGACAGCGAAGTCTCAGTAATAGGGTTCCCGTTTTACACTTGGGTACGCACCCCTAAAAAGGTGACATGACATATTTTTAGGTTATCTATGTTGTTATTAAACTACTCCAGAACCCGGATTTTTTTTACTAAAACAACCTTGTAGGAGTTAATTTTGTAATATGTAGTCTCTAAAACACAAGGTTTGACTTTGATGCAACTTGGGACGGGATTCCATACATCCATGCCCATTGTCCTTTGTGGCAAAATGTCTTGCACGCGGCTTTTGATGGGGCGTTAATAAGGATCTTCATTCCAACCTTGGCTTCTTCTCAATACGAAAACACTTCAAAATAGCGTCCGAACGCTATTTTAAAAAAGCCGCGTCGCATTTAAATCCTCTAATTGCCGCCGCCGGCAATTACGAGCAAGACCCCGCGCACACATCATCAACTCGTCGCCGCCGTCCGCGGCACATGTTGATTGATCCTCCCGACACGATCACCACCCTCCTCGACCCGGGCGTCAAGAGGCCACCAACACACCTACACCAGCCTTAAACAGACACCGATCTCGCCGGTGAGGTCGAGGAACCCCCTCTTCCGCTCGTAGGTGCATCTTTGCACCTAGGAGCACAGTCACTAGCTCTCCCCTCACGGTAACTGCCCAAGCCGAGGTCGTGCCCTCTGTGGCGCCCTTAAGATAGTTGCCACCCTTTTCCGCCCTTAAGGCCTTGGTTGGAATGCACTCTGCGCTCGCCACTCCTCCGGTAAAGCTTTAAAGGCCACCTTAAGGCCAACATCGTAGTCCATTTAAACAAAAAAAAAGCGTCAATAAGTTGAAGAATGAACTCTTTCTATGAGTAAATACAGTTCGTTTTGCTATTAACTTCGAAACCCGGGGCTTAATGGACCTTTCGTAGTAACTCTACAATTTAGGTTCTCGTAATAAAACTGATTTATTTCGAGAACCAAAATTGTAGAGTTATGTGTCACGGGATTATTCGTAGTCCAAACTGTGGTTTGGTTGCTTCGTCACAACTCAACTTTTCTAATCATCGTGCCGACAAGCCCGGCGGCATTTTGAAAGAAACTCGTTTAAAAACAATTAGGATTATCAGTCAGGTAGATGCATTTACGACTACAACATAATGTGCATTCCTAAGTCTAAACAGTCATTTCAAGTTGTCGGTAATGTAATTCAGAATGGTACATACCCTTAAGTTACATACCCTATAAGTGCTCTAGCTTATTGGTATGTGTAGTCAATAAAAAGTCATCATTTCCAACAGATTTCAATAACCCAGGAGCACCAAAAAGGTGGAAATAACCTCAAAATTTATTTCATTTTGGAGTGAGTGCCGATTCCAGTGTGTATCTACCTAGTCCTGCTGTAGTATGAAGGCAGATTAGCACCTACTCCAAATGGAATAAATTATTAGGTTATTTCTAGGCTTTTGAAGTAAGTTCTTGTTTATAAAAAATATACTATAGTTTCAAGCTTTGACAGTTAACTTAGGACAAAATGTGATCATCTCGGATGAAAATTAGATTTGCACATAAATCCCGGAGGTGCGAGCCGGGGTTTGAACTTGCACACTTCGAATGCAAGGCGTGCGTTCGACCATTCGGCTACCACTGCTATTTACAAAGTACATACTACTAAACGATGTGCTCGTTAGGAGTTTTACCTACTCCATAATAAAAGAATTGTTTAGTATGAAACTATGCATTAAATGTAGTATTTGTGTGTACCTACTAAGTTCCACAAACAAGTTCTGAAATTTCACCCATCCATCACTTTGGAAAGCTGCAAGATTATTGTTGCCTTATTTAGTGCCTCCACGTACCGAACCATCACTCAAAAGACAGATAGGCAGGCTGACTATAAACAAAGGTAGTAGAGAACGGTTGCATTCACAATGGAGAAATCGACAAGCCAATCCCATATTATGTCAATATCCTACTAATATTATAAATGTGAAAGTTTATGAGGACAGATGGATGTTTGTTAGTCTTTCACGCAAAAACTACTGATCGGATTTTGATGAAACTTCACCATATTATCTTCTTTATATAATATAATTCTACTGTACGTGTGTATGTCACTGAACTCCTCCTTAACGGCTGGACCGATTTGAAAGATTTTTTTATATGCGTGTGCCCTGGATGGTTTAGATTTATAATTGGACCCGTTAGGTTAGGTTAGCTACTTTCGTATGTCACTAATTCTAAGGCGGTACTAAGTACGCCGGGACAGCTAGTTGTTTATAAATCAGAAAGAAGCTAGTACGTACAAAACAAAGCACAAATCTGCTTAGACCATACAAATGTCTTGTGGAGAGAGAAATCGCGATGTCAACTTGATAAACACCTTTATTTCGGCGTTGATACGTAGAGGTCTCGTACTTGAACTCACAGATAAGTGCTAGTTGGTTAATCACGAGTCGGCAGGCGGTGACATCACTCTGCTAACGCAACTGAGAGCACCACAAAACGATTTACAGGGCGGTATCGCACTTAGTAATAGTTATTTAGACGAGATTCCAGTTAACGACGAAATAAATGAAAGGCATACATTATATACAACACATCATCACGCTTTGATTCTCCTTAGGGGTATGAAGAGCTGCACTACAGTGGACCCACACTTCGCCGATGTAATTTGATCTTAATATAATAAGAGGCGAGCCTATTGCCATTATACCGGGCACATTCCCCCTCAATAAAATCTCCCTCCATTTGGGCCATAGTCCACCACGCTGGCCCAGTGCAGGTTGATGAACTTCACAAATAAAACTGAGGTGCCTGTTTGTAATATCTAAATGACAGCTTTTTACTAAATAAAGCAAAGCTTGTGTACTATTGGCACCATACAATGGACCGGGCGCGATTTGCACCTAACCAAGCACATATTTCGAAAAGGCCATTTCAGAAATTTCGCTCAGAACAAAACGGCAAATTTGGTCGTACTGTTCCGACATATCTCGAATTAGATATAATGTCGATCATTCGTGAATTGTCCACAAGCCGTCGTAAATTAAAGTTCTCTTCTTGTTTTAATTGAATTCAGTCCCTGATATGAAGCTAATGAGCGACTTCGACAGTTCTGACTCATGAGATAGCTAATCTCAACTCAAACGGCCCGCGCATCACAATATCTGGAATTACCGCAGTAGTACAACCACTGGCGTACGTCACATCTAGTCGCGAGATCACGTGACTGACTATTAGGGCCATAAATAGGGTTGCCAACCATACTTTATAATAAAGTATCCTACTTTATTTTTGGCAATTATACTTTACACTTTTGCATACTAATAAAGTATGTGAAAATACTTAATTTCCAACCTTTACTGGGATGCGTAAAACAAAACACTCATTATGGTTAGGTACTTAACTAATTAACGGTACACATAAGTGAAAACGTATGATGGAACCTATTTTTAATTACTAAACACACACACACTCAGATGTGGTGTGGTGATTTTGATTGTCAAGCAAGCTTTGAAACATTTAAAGATAGCAAAATATGTTAGCATGTGCTAAAAGCACACAAAAATACGTTCTTAAATAAAAATAAAACATAATATTTGAAAAATACTTTTATTTCTACTAAATACTTTATTTTTTTCCTATCCAAACCATTTTATACGTTTTTTTGTCAAAAAAGTTGGCAACCCTAGCCGTGAACCTAGCAGATGGACTGCTGCGGTTATCTGTTACACGATACCTTACACTTGTGGATACTCATGCCTTTTGTTGTTTTACATCCAAAATATTACTATAATCTTGGAAGATTGCACTTGGCCCCCTGTGAGCTTAGCATAACCGCGTAGACATAACGTTTATCTCTTTCAACTGTCAGATTTGTCAAGAAAATGGTGTCACACCGAGCTTTTCGTACTGGATATGGCTCGGAGTGACGTCATTTTCTCGTCAGATTTGTCAAGAAAACGACGACACGCGGACATGTACTGGACATGGCTTGGAGTGATGTCATTTTCTCGACAAATCTGACATTTAAAAGAGTTAAAACTTATGTCTAGGCAGTCATGCCAAGCCTACTGTTTCAGAAATAGCACGTACTATAAACAATGTCATGGCATTAGCTTTTGTGGTTATCTTTCTGTCGTATGAAGAACTAGTTTCTTACTACGACTTCGTCCGCGCAGACTTAGATTTTTGACTATCGTTAAGTATAGCCTATTTGTTATTCTGATGTATCTATACATACAAATAAATAAAATTGTAGTGTCTGTTTGTAATATCAAAATAACACTTTTTTACCAAATGCGTATGAAAGTATATTCGATACCTATAACGAAAACGCATTTTTTTTTTGTCTGCCTGTCTGTCTGTCTGTTTGTTTGAGGTAAACTTCTAAACGGCTGAACCGATTTCAATGGGACTTTCACTGACAGATAGCTGACGTTCCAAGTCGTAACTTAGGCTACTTTAATTTTAGAAAAAGCATTAGGGTTCCGCGGGAAAAACATAATTCCCATATTTCCGGGTAAATGTAAGTAAATAAATTTATCAATCTGTAATTTGTATGGAATTAAATAAAGCTTTATTATGTACTAGCTGTGCCCGCGACTTCGCCCGCGTGGACTTTAGGGAGATTACCCGGAAATATGGGAATTATGTTTTTCCCGCGGAACCCTAATGCTTTTTCTAAAATTAAAGTAGCCTAAGTTACGCCTTGGAACGTCAGCTATCTGTCAGTGAAAGTCCCATTGAAATCGGTTCAGCCGTTTAGAAGTTTACCTCAAACAAACAGACAGACAGACAGACAAAAAAAAAATTGCGTTTTCGTTATAGGTATCGTATATACTTTCATACGCATTTGGTAAAAAAGTGTTATTTTGATATTACAAACAGACACTCCAATTTTATTTATTTGTATGTATGTATGTATGTATGTATGTATGTATGTATGTATGTATGTATGTATGTATGTATGTATGTATGTATGTATGTATGTATGTATGTATGTATGTATGTATGTATGTATGTATGTATGTATAGATAGGCCGTAGTATTATTGTGGTATTATGATTATAAGAGTAACATAAGCCGTAATTAGTATAACGTAATAATGAGGCAATCGTCTTTTTATAACTTCATTATCTTTTAGCAAAACAATGTGTTTGATATATACAGTTGATCGTCCTTGAATTACTCGAGACCTCATGTATTAGTTCCATTATCTGAGTTCAGGCTTCATTCACACGGGAAACCGCCTGCCTGTCATATTCAGAATCAGTTTTTTTTATTCACGTAAACAAATACAGGCACGAATCGTCAATAAATAATAATAATAGTATCTCTACCATTCATTCGGAATGCATTTCCTATGTAGAAGAATGGACAAGAAACTCCATGGTTGCTTTTTCCAATAAGGATTTAAATTTTTGTGTTTTTCTTATTTAACAATTAAACAACATACAGTTAATGAGAATAGAGTATATGAGGTAGAGATACTATTAATACTATTTATTTTTTACTGACGATTCATAAATGCCTGTATTGGTTTACATGAATAAAATTCTGATTCTGAGGCTATACATTCTCAAAAAACAATTAATTAACAATACAAACTACGTGCTGTGCAAGATTTAAAGGTAGGAAGGAGGAGGAAAACGGGACAAATAGCTAACATTCCTCAAATGAGTTCCTGTGAAGCCGAACCAGCGCCTGACCAAGCATGTTTATCCTCTAAATAATCACCTATTGTGTAATAAGTGTGCTCGCCTGTATAGTGTATGTCTAATGCAAGTTTAAAATTTATTATTTTGTTTGCTTAGCGTACAGGACTCCCATAAACTGAAAGCTCGCGTGGACAGTTCCACACAATTCTGGGGTGCTACTCTTGAAATCGACAACGATACATTCGAAACGACACGACATTACTTCGAATATATCGACCTTACCCTACTCTAACAAATGTTCGAATTCCTTGTTGTTTATCGTATCCATAGATTATGTTCGGAGTGAATGATACGAATAATAAATGCAAAGTTTGTTGAAAACCTGAATATTCTCTATGGCCTCATTTTTTAATCTGTGGGGCCTCTCTGTAACAAAAATAGATTGAGAATCTAAGATACATAAGACTCGCTAGCTCTTTCACGCTCGCTGTTTTTTGTATAGCGCCGTTTCGCTTTAACTACAGTATTCTCTATCTATGATCATAAGGATATTGAGTTAAATCTGTGATCATAATTAAGTGTCAAACTCAAACAAAAGTTGGAGCGAGAAAAATATTTAAATTTGTTGGTAAGAAAGTTTTTAAATATATATTTTTGTTATTGCTATTCATAATTTACACGAAAAACCTTATATGAAGATCTACTATCTTCTAGAGGTTACCTTTATTACTGGGTCAACACCAACAATATTTTTTTTTGTAGGCAGCAGAGGTACTATATCCATACAAATGTCTTCAAACAGTCTTTTCTTCAGCCTATAATTATTTACAAATTCTCCATCAGGAATGTATATATAATGAAAATGATCCCGCATTTGCTGCCTCCTCCTTCTCCGTTCAATATTTTCCTCCCTGACGGCTTCCAAAGACAGTAAAAGTCTTGACATTGTAAACTTCTGAAAACGTTAACAGAAAATTATAAATAATCACATCGTGCAACAGTTTTTAATTAATATTTTACTTACCCAATTGTTAATAGGTACTTATACTGTTGGTGTGTCGTTTTTAAATAAATAAACTGTTTTATTCCGTATATCACTTACTTTTATAATATTTTGACGAATTTGAATAATATTTTATATTGATAGGATACAAAATTCACTACACGATAATGCCGACGACATCCTAAGAGGTGTCGTTGAGATTATCGTAAAAATCACATGTTGTTCGTTGTCAAATTCGAATATTCGTGTCTGACATTTAAACCTAAGAGTAGGGTAAAGCTCGATATATCGGATTATGTATCGTTCGTTCAGTCATCGATACGACATTAAAAACGATGGAACTTAGAGTAGGATTCGACACGACAAATGTCACGATATATCGATTATCGTTTTCAAGAGTAGCACCCCTGGCACTATCCACCAGTTTCCGTTACAATTATCGTATAGTCGGCTTTACCGTATAAATAGGGCTTTACGTTTCTTTGAACAGCAGTCAGTACAATATCTAATAACAACAATTCTTTTTACAGAAATTTGTACGCATAAGCGCTTTGGTTTCATTTTATTAATTACCATAATAAAGCAGCAACAAAATTATCAATGAACAAGAGAATCCCATTATTATGCAAAACTAATTTAACCATCCATGATATATAAGTAACGTTTAAGACTCTAACGTAGAGGTAACAAAGTTTGAATTCGCGGAAGCGTGTCGCGCCCGGTTAAAACTTTGTTAACATTTGTCCAATTATAATTTTATTCTGCTCAATGCTAATTCAGTGGCTCTGACATCATATCAATTATAATACATTACACATGCGTAGTGACGTAATCCATGACAATTTACAGCCGGTTTGCAACGGTTTTATAGATGGTATATATAAATACATTATCATCACGCCTTTATTCCCCGAAGGGGTAGGCAGAGGTGCACTGCCGTGCGCCCACACTTTGCCGTGTATGTATTTTGGTCCCAATGTAATACGGGGCGAGCCTATTGCCAATTCATTCACAGAAATATAAATAAATCGAGATTGATAAAAATATATATAAATATATCTTGATAGAAAAAAGGCGTGTGAAGTTCAGGAAGACGCACTTGGCCAGCGTGATGGACTATAGCCCAAATCTCTCTCGTATTGAGAGGGATTTTGTAGTTGGTTACTAAGGTAAACTTTATTTTGAAAATCAATTATAACATTGATTTATGCTTAAAATATTCATGGAAAAAATTTTGTGACGTCAATATACTCACCTTACTAGTCGGTCACATTACTCATGACATAATATTTGCAAATGATTTTAACACGACCTTCTTAATATGAAATCATAACAAAAGTAAAAAAAACACCGACGTACAATATACTAAAGTAAACGACGTAGTAACAAACAAAATAGATCTTATAGCTATAAAATATCTAACATGCCATGAGGATAATAAATGAACATACAAAACCTAACCTAACAAATAAGTTAAAGGTTATATGAATTATATGTCAGATTGAAAGAATTCTTAAAAATTAATGTTAAAAATACTTTTTAAAAACAAGCCCAAAAATTTATTTAAATGCCCTTAATACAATAGTAGAGAAAGGGACCCACCACTCACCCTCGGAATTGTTTAGAATCCCAAATTATAAATCAAATAAATTTGATCGATAATAGAGGAAACCAACAAGACCGAACTCCCTGTCAGTCGAGCGTCAGTATGTCATAAGTCATGGGCCCTAACTATGAAAGGATTGCTCAGATTGCTCAGATTGCGCAGGATTGCTGGGTGAGTGGTGGGTCCCTTTCTCTACTATTGTATTAACAATGGATTTCCGCAATATTACGCCTGATTCCATCAATTAAATGCCCTTAGTTTTCGTGTTCTCCTCAGCAAGCCCTTTCATTTGATACCCATACTGTGGTAGTGCAGAAAAAATAACTATTCCGCCACCTTGGATGATCCGCCATATTGGAATTAGAATGACGTCACATAGCTAAGCATGCATTGTCATCCAAAGCAAACGTGTATACCAAATTTCAGCTCAATCAGTTAAAGATAACTGATTTAAAATCCAGTTGCAAGATTCTACCCGGATATACATACGTTGCAAGCTAATATAAAGCTTGTAAAAACAGTGAAGAGGGTGCTAGAAGTTAAATCCCAGCACACTGGGGCGTATCGAAACTATTGCCATTACTAAAACAAACTATATTAACTCATTTATAAAGCTCATTCTCCAACGAAATATCAAATGTCAGATGTAACTGTACTATTTTAGGAGAGCGTAGAAGGAAAAATCGTTGTCAAGTTCGATCCAATTAGACAACAAATGCAATGTTTATCATTTCGCTAATACGCAGGGAACAAACACTGTAGATAAGATAGCGAACAGCAGATTGAACGCAAATAACGTATCGCGAATTAGTCTTTATACCTCTGATAATAAGAACTTAATTTATGTGTCGCGAATTATTGGAATTTATAGTATCCACTGTTACCATTCATGATTGGGTTAAGCACACTGGGGCATCATGACGCGTCGATACGAAAATGAACTTTATTGGCTCACACAATAAGTCCATTCTTCAACGAAATGACGATGGCAATACGAGCGTATTTTGACGCATGGTAGCGAGGCTTTTATCACAGAAATTCAATCTTTATGTATATTGACACAAAGTACATTTTGGTAGCAACATTTTGATGAGTGGCTTTTGGCGCTCCAGTGTGCATATTTTTGACACTTTTGGTGCGTAGTGTACTTTCAACTGGTGGGTCATGAGGTTATATTGACTCATAGAGTACTAACTTTGTGAGCGCTTCACGCGGGATGAAAGTTCACCATGAGCCAATATGACCTCACAATGCAGCGAACGCAATAAACTGTAGTAAAACGAGGCGTTTCATCGCATCTATTTATTATTGGAATACTTCTATCATATACCTTACTAAGTATTAATATGAAAAGAAATAAAGGATATGCTTAGGATGCAAATAATTCCGCCCCCGATTACATTGGAACAAAATAGATTGGCGAATTGTGGCTGCTCTCCATTGCACCCTGTAATCCCTTCATTGTAAATGGGAGTAGACGCACCTTACTGTACTAGCTTCCTAAGCGTAGAGACTATATTTGTATATAATATTAGACTGCCGTGAGTATAATTCTTCTCTAGTATTGCGGCAAAGGTGCTGTCTGCTCTCAAGGCATTGCTGCTCCTGAGAATGCAATTATTATGCATCGCAATTATCATTTTGAAAAGAGTAACCATTGAGTTTCTTACCGGCTCTTCTCAGTGGAAGCGGCATTCCGAACCGGTGGTAGAATCTGACTATTTGTAAGTGCTTTTTGGCCTACACGAATAAAAAAAAAATGATTTTGATTTTGCACCGCTGCTGGCTACCCCTTCGGTGAGTTCAGACGTGTTGATTTATTACCTACGATTATTATGATAACCTACTTGTACTCAAGGATAAATAAATAAGTTCTGTCTCAGTCACGAAGAACACAAACAATGTGTGGTCGAATTTAACAAAAGTCTGGTGATTATATCGAGGGGTGATAGACTATTTTCTTAGCGATATGTTACTCAGTGATAATGTAGCTTTCTAACGGTAAAAGAATTTTTGAAATCGGTCCAGTAGTTTTGAGTTTATTTGTTACATACAAAAATACAAAAATACAAATCTACCCTCTTTATAATATTATATATTATATTATAATATTCCTTTATTTATCATTTTTCTTATTAAATATAAATATAAAAAATACATTTCAAAATATAAAAAACAGTTCCCCACCGGCATCTGGAACAGGGTCCTAGTTACCAGTGGTTAGGGCTCCAGAGAGAGGAACTTCCTCACAATACACGCCGTCTCCAGAAGTACCGCCTTCTGAATCTGTCCCTTGATCCAGCTGCCTAATGCGAGCCTCTTTAGGTGTTTATAATTATTAGTATAAGTATATATATAGTATATAGAAGTATAGATAGTGATATATTAAGATTATTACAATCTTATGTAAATATACAAAAATATGCACTCCAACAAAAATACATGGATTACTTGGAAATGAATTATAATGTGATAACGACTGTTAGTATACTTAGATAAGAGTAAAAATTATCTGAATTATATTTCACAAAATATAATTTTAATATAACTTTAAACAGTGGAAGCCTAGCTGGTAGAACCTAGCCTTGAACGCAAGGAGTGTAAGTTCAAATCCCGGGCTCGCACCTCTTGGATTTCAAGTGCAAATATAATTTTCAATAATGCTGAACGGAGAAGGCAATCATTGAGAGGAAATCTGAACGTCTATAGAAAGGCGTGTGAAGTTCACCAACCCGCACTAGGACGTGGGTGGAACCGAATCTCCCTCGTATTGAGAGGGAACGCGCCACGTATAATGGCAATAGGTACGCAATTACATTGGGACCAAAATACAACGGCGAAAAGTGGGTGTACTACAGTGCATCTCAGCCCATCCGTTCCGGGAATACAGTCATGGTGTACATTTATTTTTAAAACTAAGAAGGTGTGAGGTAAAAATAAAATCTTCAAGACCAAAGAGTATCAAATAAAATTGTGGTCGCCTCAGGCAAGCCGAAACCTTGAAAATCAAGACACAAGCTTTTAAAGCTAAAACTTGGCCACAAAACCTGTTTTTGCGTAACATGTTACCTCTCTTTTTTAGAATACGTTACCGATGATGTCATCCTGATCATAATTACCGAATACAGGAAAATAAAATATATCTTTTATTGGAGTCTAAACTATACTTAAATTTGAATACCAAATAGCCGTTTGTTGACTACTTCATATAGTCAAGGCCGCGTACTCTTGACATTTGCCGGTTGTTCAAGTTCAAATTAATTATTTATTGCTCGAATGCAGGCGAAGTTATGTGCAGTTGATTTGAATTTGCAATATTATTTAACGATTCAAATGAATTTAATTAGGGGCGAAATCCGCCATATTTATCACCCTAATAACCCATTTTTAATTATAATGTTTATTATTTAATGTGTCCTTGCTATTAATTATTTCATATGGGCAGGCAGAATATCCGCTAATTGTAGTTGCAGTAATTCCACATCTTATTTCATTCGTTCCGTAATAAAATTTAAGAAAAGTTCGTTTTAGAAATATCTTAATTCCTTTACATGGTATCACCAGACAACAAGATGCACCATAATACAATTTTGATCTCGTTGCAAATATGACTCTTAGGATACCAAATAACAAAGTCTTATTTTAATTGTAACCAGTCAATGACAACTTTGTTTGAGGGAACCGTCGATACCTGTCCTTGAAAATGCAAAACAACGCTGAAAACATCTTACCGCGTATTTCTGCAATGTGGGAGTCATATTCCGATTTGCTCCTCAGGTAATCCTTCCTAGGAGCGGTCTGTAAGGTCTGCTGCTTGTATTCCGAGTACCATTCATGCTGTGGTGACTCCGCCCGCTCCTCAGTGCGGGTCTCCGTCACCGTCCTTTTAACCACCCGTTCAAACTTGACGTAGCGGACTCCAGCGGCAAGATCCCCCTCTTCGACCTGCCGCTCGAACCGCTCCGTCTCCTCAACGGGCTCAACATGCCTCAACTTGTAACTAGGAAAAGTCGTTTCAAAACTTTTCGTGGGTGATTCTCCATCACGGGTGTGTTTAAGTTTAACTTCGATTTTCGGCGATTCTGGACGCCGTTTACGCTGCTCGATGCGACGCTCTATGTCGTCTACATCCGTGGTCGCGTCCACCGCGTCATTATTGGATTGTCCAGCCCATACTTTCTCGAAGAAGTTGACGCGGTCACGAAGACCAGTTTGCGACGGGGAGTCGCGGCCGTCCGACATTGCGACATGACCTCCTCGCACGGAGGCTCGCTCGATACTGGCCTGGCGGGTGGATATGTTACTTGGAGGTATTGCGGTGCGCATGCACTATGTGAGAGATTCCACGTGCGATTGTAGACATCGCCTAGACAACACCGGCAAGCTTAGGGGTGTTTTTTTATAATGGGGTGGTCGCCGGCCGGCCTTTCGAATTATGGAAACAATTCAACTTTTACCAATACTCACAGATCGGTAAATTTTGATCCTAATCATCCACCATCTCTATCACCCATTTCATATTTATACTGTGTTTTTATTGAATATGTTATTGCTATTAAATTACTTGTAACAAGTATCAACCAATTGTGGATGAAGCTAAGGTCTTACTTTATTATATTTTATTTAGTAAAAGAAGAACATAGAGTGCATATGTAGAGCATTATGGATTTCAATAGAATTATTTTTTGAGTTTTACGAATATATTTATTATTTATAGACTTTGTATATCTCATCTATATACCTGCGACAAACTGTATAGAAATTAGAATTAGAATAGAAATTACGATATTTCAAATTTAAAATTAAAATCTCCCTCGTATTGAGTGGTACTGTGCCCGGTATAATGGCTTGCCCCCGTATTACATAGTTCCAAAATACATCGTCGAAGTGTACTGCAGTGCACCTCCGCCTACTTCATCCGGGAATATAGGCGTAATGGTGTAACTTTTTAGTTACAAACTTGGATAATTGAAACGAGAATATCATTAAATTGTTTATAAATATAGGTCACTGTATAAAAGTTAGGTAATTTTAAGGCGCGATACAACATCGTAACGAACGATTCCATGTGTGTTATCATCACGATGATAATGAAAATGACGTTATCCGATGATATCAGCAATTATGTAAGTTACTTCGGTGATGCTATCACACGCTACTGTAATAAACCGATCAAGATATACCATACGTAGCTAGCTGTTTATATCAAACATAAATAAAGTTTAAATACATAATCTGTGGAAATATTAACTGTCTAACTATTACGGATCATGAGATACAGCCTGGTGACAGACGGACGGACGGACAGACGGACGGACAGCGATGTCTTAGTAATAGGGTTGCCGTTTTACCCTTTGGGTACGGAACCCTAAAAGTACGAGTCGGACTCGCGCACGAACGGTTCCGTACAATTAACTATAAAAACGGCATAAAAAAAACATGTCTTTTGTATGGGAGCCACCCTTAAATATTAATTTTGTTTTGATTTAATTATTTATTTTAAAGTGAATAATATGACTCAATATTTCAAACGTTTGCGTGTTTTGACAACTTTTTCATCAAAATCGGATGATAATCTAGGTGCTAAGGAGGAACATACGTAAATACAAACATACATACATAGTCAAACATCATAACCCTTCCAATATATGGACCTCATGTAAACTCCACTTAAGAATTCGTGCGTAGCATCGCAATACCAAGCCAATCTGATATTTACTATTGAAACTACCCACATGTTTTGTTCGTTTTTGATAATTTCGTTTTTTAATGTACCAACCTACTGGACAAAGATTTACTAGGCAAGTGTGTTGTTATGTAACCACTTAGCCATTTATGTACTATTTCTCGTAAGTGATTGATTGTAATCTTAGATAAATAACTGTGGTAGCCGAGTGGTCGAACGCACGCCTTGCAATCAAAGTGTGCAGGTTCAAACCCCGGCTCGCACCTCTGGGATTTATGTGCGAATCTCATTTTCATCCGAGATTATCACTTGCTATGAAACGGTGAAGGAAAACATCTTGAGGAAATCTGCACGTCTGAAGGAGCTTGACTAGTTCCCCACAGATGTGTGAACTCCGCCAACCCGCACTGGGCCAGCGTGGTGGACTATGGCCTGCATCCCCCTCGCATTGAGGGAAGGCCCGTGCCCAGCAGTGGGACGTTAAAAGGGCTGTAGTAGTTACAGAAATGAAGAAATTCTTACCGTATTTGTCGGGTAAAAAAGTATCAATAAGAGTCGCCTAGTGAATCACGAACGGTAAAACTAAAGTTGTTGTTTAAATGTCGCGATGATGTATATTTATCCTTATAACGTCATGCAGTAGGTAAAGAGTTGCTAGATACCTATCTACTTTCTTGCGTGGGCGGTCTCGGGACAATCTAATACACGGTTAATGTCACATCACCTTATAACAATCGCTCATTCGGGTTAAATCATTACAAATTCACTTTGTAAGTTCCCACTATAAGTATACCTATCTTCTTAATGTGGTACTTACGGTATTAACCGACAACGAAAAAGGAGAATTAATAAATACCGCCAGACAACACTTTTTTTTTTACCTACATTGTCCCACTGCTGGGCGAAGGTCTCCCCCCTTCTCCGCCACGCATATCTATCTCCTGCCAGATCAGTCCATCTCTCCAGATAACGGTCCAGGTCATCGCACCACCTTTTCCTGGGGTCCAGTTGGTGCATAGTTTTGCCCACCGGGTGTCATCTATTCGGCTTAGATGTCCCGCCCACCCCCACTTCAGCAGAGCAGACTTTTCACCTACATCCGCAATGCGAGTCATCGAGCGCAGTAAAGTAAGACGCGTCTTAACTAGCTTTGAATGATATCCCAGCACGACATTACAGCACAATTTAAGTTACGCTTCAACTAGTTTTGCTCGTCATAAGCATTTACTCGTAATAAGCATTCGAGCAATGATTCTTCGAATGCTTGGTACCCCATCATTCGATTAAATTCGTGCAGGTTCCAAGACAATTTAGCTTTTTTCTCCAGGACTCGCCGAGGGTAAAACCTCGGTATCTTGAATGGATACCACTGTAGATTCAGGTTTAAAGGAATGTGTGGCAGGTCCCTACCAAGAAAAGGAGACTACATTTTATTCTTATACCAAAACGAACTCTGTGCACATATTATGATTGAATTTCTGTGGTAATGCATCTTCTCATTTATAATGTGGTCTTGCATCCACTGAGGCTCGCGAATTAACTTGACTTTTTTATGAAAACATACTCTGTGTCAATGAACATAAAGATAAAATTTCCGTGCTAATAGTCACGCGACTACGCGTCAAAATCCGCTCGCGCAATCAATGACATTTCATTGAAGAATGAGCTTTTTCTATGAGACAATACAGTATGTTTTAGTATTGGCAAAAATTTTGACGCGCGCGTCTTAATGCTCCAGTGTGCGGAGAGCTTCATTATCGCGCAGTCGGCTTTACCGTGTCAATAGATTCGTAGTAACTCAACAGGTACCTGTTGTATACATTACATCATGTACGAATTTCAACATAAAACTGACTCCGCCACTAACGGCACAACCAATTCATTCACAAGACACAATGAACCAATTTAACAATTAACTCGCAAATAGGTCATAGTCTGGTGCGTTTTGGGTCGCGGATCAAGGGCAGTCGGGCTTCGGCCCTCCGTGAGTGACAGAGATGAATGATTGATTACGTATATGTGGGAGAGAGATGAACGCTGTTGATGGTATCAATCAGCTGATTTACATTCACAGAGGGAGTTTGTACAAGGATTGTTTTGTCTGGATGACTGAGATATTTCGTTTTTTTTTATTTAAAGTACTCTTGTTACTAAATAGCAGTTGTAAATGTTTGGATTTCAATTGCGAATCTCGTTTTCATCCGAGATTACCACTTGCTATGAAACGGTGAAGGAAAACATCGTGAGGAAACCTGCATGTCTATAGAAAGGCGTGTGAAGTTCACCAACCCGCGCTAGGCCAGCGCGGTGGAGTATGGCCCAAGAATCTCCCTCGTATTGAGGGAGAATGTGCCCAGCATAATGGCAATAGGGACATTCAAATATTACATTGGGACCAAAATACATCGGCGAAGTGTGGGCGCACTGCAGTGCACCTCTGCCTACCCCTTTGGGGAATATAGGCGTGATGATGTATATTTTTCTCGCGCGACTTTTGACGGTCCAATGTGCGGGCTTAATGTACAGAGATCCTTGTAATAAACTCATTATACTATAGGAGTTGTTAAAAGGTTGTAAATAATTATGATTGAGACAGAGGTCTTTAACGACTGTAACGTTTATCAGAGACTTGTGTGGTATAAATAGAAAGCAGGCCTGCCTTGACCCGGCGTAATCGATTGACTCCATCAATCACTTTGATGCGTATAAGGTAGGCCGGTGGAGTCATTGAAAAAAGTAGCTTTATGCCTGGCCCTAAACTCCTTTAAGACTATCGCTGTGGAGTTGCTATGACATCATTCTTAAAGACACTATAATAACTTATAATATTATTTTATCAAAAGCTAGAATTTGACTAGTCTAGTGAGCTAGATAAAAATTAATTCATAGAAACTGCACAGAGGGGACTTGGGGCCTTGATGCCAATCTACCCTTATAGTTATTACGTTAGGACTTATGTTTCACCAACACTAATTCCAAAAATGTTTACTATTTGCTAAATTAGTAGGCGGAGGTGCATTGAAGTGCACCCATAACAACCCTAACTTAACAACAACGATAACAGCTACGGCAATACCATTTTTAGAGAATTTAGAAATCAAAGATTTTTTATAGTCATATCGTTATCATCTATTGACTATAGATGGTCAATAGAGTCAGAAATCGAAATGAAGGAGAAGTAAGGTAATTTTAGGAGTCCTACATTTAACTTAGAAATAGAGAATCCGAACTATTCATATTTTCCTTAAACGGTGAAATAAAACTATTTTACGGATTTTATCGCTTTTATTTACTATTTTATTTTCCCGACGTTTCGGCTGCTTTACAGCAACCATGGTCACGGGGGGACTGAGGTGTTAGACGTCCTGATGTCATAGTTAATAACTGGGTACCCTCATATTTAGTTGTTGTTTGCGGTCCGATCCACGCAGAAAGTGCTTACAGTGTCTTGAGGTCTTGCAATGGTACGCTTGGTTTTGGATTTAATCATATTAATTACTGGATCCCAAGTTGGTGTTAGCACCCAGCCATCTTCCCTATTGAAATTAGGATGTTTTTTAATTTCAATGGCCTCACGTATCATCCTTGGTCGGAGTCGGTGTTCTTTTGCGAGGATATGCGGTTTATCAAATCTGATATAATGGCGGGTAATAAACGCGTTAAAATCCATAAAATAGTTTTATTTCAATGTATAGTATTCGCGTAAATATAAGAAAACAATATTCCTTAAGCGGTGTCATAATTATAATTAATTTAAGTGCTGGATTATTCATGGGTTTATAAATAGTCGATGGTAGACTAAGATGGTAGAGTTAGCTGATGCAAATAAACTTAGTACTTGTGTTGTGTATCTATTTGCAATTGAGATTTTATAGAGCGCCGTCTTGTCGTGTAGAATTTACATAAAAAACAGAATCAGTATTTTCTATTCATGTATATTAGTAAGCCCGAAACGAACTCTATGTTAACATACAAAGATTGAATTGAAGTGATAAAATTAATGGTAAAAAACTTTTTAGAAACAAGCTTTTATTTAATTCCCCTTAGTTTTCATGTTCTCTTTGCAAGCCCTTTCATTTGATACCCATACTGTGGTAGTGCAGAAAAAATAAATATTCCGCCATCTTAGATGATCCGCCATATTGGAATTTAAATGACGTCACATAGCTAAGCATGCATTGTCATCCAAAATAAGCGTGTATACCAATTTTCAGCTCAATCGGTTACAGATAACTGATTTAAAATTCAGTTTGACACACATACATTGCAAGTCAATATAAAGGTTGTAAAAAGCCTGGAGACCACTTGTTAAAATCCGTTTGCACTGTCAACGACTTTTATTTGTAAAATGAGCTTTTTTATAAGTTAATACGGTTTGTTTTAGTATTGGCAAACATGAGTTTTGACGCCCCAGTGGGAGTGAGGCTTAACTTGCAATATCAAACCAAGCAAAGCTTTGGGGCGCGGTTTTAACCCCAGCAGTTGTAGCATGTGTGCCAAGACTAGACTTATGTCACAGAATATGTTGATTATATCTCTTTCTCTCGTATGATATAAGACAGAGAGCGACCGAGCTAATCCGTGACAGATGTCTTGTCTTGACATGCGTGCTAACACCACAGATATTCAATATTTATATCGACGCTTGATAATGCTATTGTTGATCGAAGCTTGAAAGGCAATCCTTACTTAACAACAAAAAATCATAAAATGAGTTATATATACCATTCATCTCATCTCATTTACATCCGAGATTACCACTTGCTATGAAACGGTGAAGGAAAACATCGTGACGAAACCTAAACGTCTGAGGGAACTTGACTAGTTCTCGATAGATTGTGTGAAGTCTGCCAACCCGCACTGGGCCAGCGTGGTGGACTATGGCCTGAATCCCCCTCGCATTGAGGGGAGGCCCGTGCCCAGCAGTGGGACGTTAAAAAGGGCTGTAGTTAGTTTTTATACCATTCGAACGGTTAGATTTTTCTGCGTCTTTTGGTATATATAACTCATTTTACGATTTTTTGTCTTTCAAGTATCCATATACATATGTCCCAGTGCTCAAACTCAAAGATTTAACATAAAATCATGTCACAGTAAGGACAATCGAAAATTAGCTAGTCGGCGGCAAATATTTAAAAAATACATGATCTCGTTCCAAGTTTTTTTTTAAACTGAAGCAAATATTCAGCACAGAATAATTACAATGCGGACCATAGTTATGGCAGAATTTTAAGCATACCATAAAGTTCGGCGTTGCAAGCCGGCACGCCATCATAGCGTACACAAGGTTCTTGAACCTTCGCCAACTTAACGTTTCCGCACGAGATTTCCAACTTTACTTTCTTAGACATAAAGTTTATTTCACTTATTAGTTACACTTTCTGGATGTAACGTTAAAGAATTTTGGACTTTATTCCTTAAGCTTAAGATGTTAAATTACGTTACTTATTTATAGGATAAGGAATTAGTATCTAAACGTTCGTAGGTGCGGCCTAAACGAGATTTTAGCATTTAGCATAACGCATTTTAGCTGAGTTTAGAAGCGACATAGGGACTATGAGGCCAGCCATGTTCAATCTCCATGCCATAAGACAATGACTCTAGATTCATTTTGCTGGCAACAACAGCTTGGTCGGCTTGGTCTTGTGCTTAGAACGTAGACAGCTCACTGTACCAGATGCTTTCAGGTTCGATTCCCTGCAGCGAAAAATTTCAGAAATTGCCTGTTCGGAATTTGCCTTGGGGCCTGATTTTCGTTTGAAAGAGATCAATCTCTATTAAAGATATGTCGAAATAAAAGAAAAAAAACCGACCAAGTGCGAGTCGGACTCGCGCACGAAGGGTTCCGTACCATTATCTATAAAAACAGCCTGGTGACAGATGGACGGACGGACGGGCGGACAGCGAAGTCTCAGTAATAGGGTTCCTGTTTTACCCTAAAAATACGACCAATTTGAAGTTTCGATTCGATATATCTCTAATAGAGACAGATGTCGAACGAAAATGACCCCGCTGGCCTGGGTGTAACCGAGTTCACCCCCAGTCCATTTTATGGTAGCCTTAGTACGAGCTTTGCTTAATTTAAGACCATACGATGAGTATGTGTTGTCTGGCAATATAATTCGTTCGCAGTAGTTTGATATTGGCAAAAAACTGGCCAAGTGCGAGTCGGACTCGCGCACGAAGGGTTCCGTACCATTATTTATAAAAACGGCAAAAAAATCACGTTTGTTGTATGGGAGCCCCTTAAATATTTATTTTATTCTGTTTTTTAGTATTTGTTGTTATAGCGGCAACAGAAATACATCATTTGTGAAAATTTCAACTCTCTAACTATCACGGTTCATGAGATACAGCCTGGTGACAGGCGGGCGGACGGACGGACGGACAGCGAAGTCTCAGTAATAGGGTTCCCGTTTTACCCTTTGGGTACAGAACTCTAAAAACGGTCGCGCGCGTTTCAAAATGGTTTTAAACACAAGGTTTAAAATGTGCCCTCAAAGTCACCTACACAACAAGTCTTTCCTTTGACACAACTTAATTTTTGCAACACTGTTTGTAATGTTAAAACTGATATGAAAATCATTGTAAATACGTGTTATTTTCGCGTCACGGTGTAATCTATTTCCTTGTGAAATTTAAATATCCAAGCGTTGCGAAATATATTAAATCGTTTTAAATACTACTGAGGTGGCACGTTGAAAGAAGATTAGAAATAGTAAGAACTCAACAAAGTATATAAGACTATCATTGATTGAATGACACTGATAGTGCGAGTGAATTTTTACACGTGGGCTTTAACACACAGAAATTCAATCTTTATAGATAATAACACAGAGTTCCATTTGGTATTGACAAAAATTCGGACGCGCGGTCGTCGACGTAGCCCAATGTAGGAGGAATTGCTCGAGTGGCCATTTTAGACAGTCTAGTTGAAATGTTAACTTCACTGTAACATCTGCCGTATGTATTTCACACTGTATCAATCAGATGAAGACCAAATTAAAGCACATACCTAATTACGCACTATTTATATCATATCTTCACACGAAAGTAGAGAATCACCGTATTTTAAGCTTGTATATGAGACGTGTAACGGTAAAGGAAAACATCGTGAGGAAACCTGCACGTCTGAGGGCACTTGACTAGTTTTCGATAGATGTGTGAAGTCTGACAACCCGCACTGGGCCCGCGTGGTGGACTATGGCCCTCGTATTGAAGGGAGGCCCGTGCCCAGCAGTGGGACGTTAAAAGGGCTGTAGTAGTAGATTATATTTTTAGCATATCGCCCAGACAATGCTAACAGTTAATACTCTTAATGCCAAATCTAAATAAACATGGGTGAAGCGCACACTCAGACAAGACGATCCGGTTGGTCCGGTCCGCAATACGACACGTCTCAAGACACCGCATTGTCTGCGTACGCGCATATGTGTGTATTTGCGCAACGTTCTGTACCAACAATGATTTTATGTACAACAATGATCTGCTACACAATGAAAGATGCTTTTTTTGTACATGTATGATAATATGAGATCAATGACCGACCCAAGATTTTGCTTGGTACTAAAATTATATGAATGACCCTAATATCTAGGAGTTTATGGCAGCAGTGGTAGCCTCATCGGCAAGAACGCCCGCCTTGATCGTAAGGAGTGCAAGTTCAAATCCCGGGCCCGCACCTGTGAGATAATTTTCATGTGCGAATGTAATTTTCAGTAATGATGACCACTTGCTGAACGATGAAGTAAAACATCGTGAGGAAACCTGCACGTCTATTTAACTTTATACTTATTGGACGCAGATAAATTAGCTGATTCGAATTAAGTATTTGAGTCAATATCGCCCAAAAGTGTCGCTTAAGTCATATAGCCTTTCAGCCCTCGACATGAAAGTATGTATGCAACCTATAACGAAAATTTCAATTTTGTTTGTCTGCTTTATTTGAACGGAACTCCCAAACGGATGAACCGATTTTGACAGGACTTTCACTGGCCAATAGGTAATCATACAAGGAGTAACTTGTGCCACTTTAAATTTGGGAAAATAATTAGCGTTCCTAAATTTCTCGCGTACAAAATCGCGAGCTCAGATGGTCCACAATAATGATACAAAATATTTATCCTTTGACGAAGTGATTCTGAATCTCGCAAATAACCATTTTACGTGAATGAATTAAGCGTAGTTTAATTTACCAACAGTATAGATATCATTATCTTTCCTTAAACCACTGTCTCAACAAATATCATATCTAACAGTAGAGCTACGTTTAAAAGCATAGCAACACACAGCAGACCAACAAAACAAGATTATTCAGTGATTTAGATAAACATGCAAATTATGAACTTCAAGGTGATGTCGCGCTCACATTACTTATTCCGCTCCATCAAAACGTTACGTAACATACAAGGAAATGCAGTTTTAACATTGAAATATAATAATATTGTAATATTACTCTTGCAGAGCAACCGTTGCTGGTATGGCCACTCTAATATAAGAAAAATACGGAGACCTTAACACCACCTCCAACTTTTCACAGATTTTAGGTATACATCTTCACGCCTGTATTCCCCGAAGGGGTAGGCAGAGGTACACTGAAGGGCACACACACTTCGCCAATGTATTTTAGTCCCAATGTAATAGAGGGCGAGCCTATTGCTATTATACCGGGCACATTCTCCTTCAATACGATTGAGTTTTTTTTTCAATTACTGGCCCAGTACGCGTTGGTGAACTTCACACGTATTTCTATAGACGTGCAGGTTTCCTCACGATGTGTTCCTTCACCGTTTCATGGCAAGTGGTAATAGCGGATAAAAATGAGATTCGCACATAAACTCAGCGGTGCGAGCGGGGGTTTGAACCGTGCGTTCGACCACTCGGCTACCACTGCTTTCACAACGTTTTTTTCTAAGTTAACTGTTAAATACTGAAAGTAATATTAAAAATTGCTGCAAGCCATGTGGTGCTGAGGGGGCTGGTATTTCAACCATAGACCGCTTGAGTCAATATACTGGGTGGTTCCGAGACCTCGGAAATGGTGTTTCGGCATTTGGCCTGGTCTGGATGTAACTTCGATCACCCTCAGTCCATTATACGGCACCCATAGAACAAGGCGTTGCTTAGTTTGGGATCATACAACAAGAAGGGGTAAGCTAGGGATATTATTATTAATATCTGCATAGAATTGCGCAGCATATTTGTCGTTCGCGTAACAAGTTCTCCGCCTACGTGTAGGTAACCGAGGCGTCCAGAATAAGAGCAGGCAAACAGAGATAGCGAAGAACCGGTCCAACGAGGCTGGCTAGTAATATGAGCGGATCTATTGTTGCACGAGAACTGTCTAGGTCATCTCAATGCATAGTTAAACGCATAAGAAATTGTTACTGACTAGGCTGCGGAATTCTCTCCTGAGTAATGTGTTTCCTGACACATAAAACATGGGTTCAAGATATAGTGTACCCATAATGACTCCACTCTTCGTATAGCTCTGCGGCGATTTTTCCGCCATTGTTGTTATCTCATGTACCTGTAGTATAGGCAACTATATGGGAAAACAACAATGGCGGAGTCAGATAAACCAGAAAAAAATACCGCAGCGCGGGCTTGAAATGCCATCTCCGTTATAATATCTCCATGGTTCAAGCACACTGGCGTAAAAAGTCGCGTGTCCCTTTTTAGTCAATACCAAAATGCACTCTGTGTCAATATACATAAAGATTTAATTTCTGTGGTGAAAGCTACGCCCTCACGCATCAAAAGTCGCTCGCGCTGTAGTGACATTTCGTTGAAGAATGAACTTTTTCTATGAGTCAATACGGCTCGTTTTGGTGTGAGCAAGAATTGTGGAGAGTGGGAACCGAAGGTGGGTTCAGGCATCTTAGAGGTACGCTCGGTTCAGCCTAGACTACACAGGTTGAGTCAAGCGCATGCCAATTTAATAAAAAAATACATAAATAATAACACAACACAAAATTCAGGTTTACAAATCAAACAGTGGTGTTAAAACATGATCTTATTTCTGTTTCACGAGCGTTCCTATATTAAGATTATAGAGTAACTTTAGCTCCTAATGTGGGACTTTCAAAACAACAGTGGTACTGAAAGCACCAACACACTGGAACGTTAAGACGGACGTCTATTTCTTGGCCAATCTTTTTTTTTACGAAATGAGTGAAATGATGAAATTTTATGGAATAAGATGAGGAATGGTTCCACATGCTATTATTGGGTATTTCACCCAGTATCAAGTAATTATAAGACACACGTAATTTTTTTTTTAAATATATACGTTCGAAAGCAGTGTGGTCGAACGCACGCTTTGCAATCAAAGTGTGCAGGTTTAAACCCCGGCTCGCACCTCTGGGTTTAAGTGCGAATCTCATTTTCATTCGAGATTATCACTTGCTATGAAACGGTGAAGGAAAACATCGTGAGGAAACCTGGACGTCTGAGGGAACTTGTCTAGTTCTCGATAGATGTGTGAAGTCTACCCGCACTAGGCCAGCGTGGTGGACTATGGCCTGAAATCCTCCTCACATCGAGGGAAGGCCCGTGCCCAGCAGTGGGACGTTAAAAGAGGTGCAGTTAGTTAGTTTAAGTTTTATATACGTTCGAATTGAAAAACCTCCTCCTATTTTAAGTTGGTTTAAAATGGGTGATGAACGTGATACCGATGGTGTATGAGTCTTGTATTGAATGATCCATTATGTTTTAACGACATGTCTTTGACAGCGCAAGCGGATTTCGTCGCGTGGCTTCCAACAGAAATTCAATCTTTATGTATATTGCAACACAGTTAGTTTTTTATATTGACAAACAATTTGCCGTGCGTGTTTAAACGCCCCAGAGCTTAACGGTACCCAAAGCGAATACGGCACGGAGACCCGCACGGTGCTCGCTGGGATTTCCTTTCCAGTGTTGAAAGCGTGATCCTAACACGGGCTAGAGTCACGTTTCCAGGAACAAAGTGGAGCATTTCTAATAGCTTTAATTGCTTTGGGATCTTTGTTGCACATGCTTCGGTTTATAAGATGGGGTTGCATGATCAAAAAAATACAATTACCATGCATTATTTTGAGATGGGATTCCACTGAAGTGATTTCGCCTTTTGCTTATTAAGCAATATATATCCTTATGACATAAAACAACTTTGTTTTTTAAGATGATGATTATTACTTAAGATGTTTTTATAGGTTTAGTAATTGGAAAATATATGTACGATCATTTAAATTCATTAGAATTTAAGCGATAATTATTTTTGTTTTAAAAAGGTTTTAAAAGTAATATGTTTTTCTTAAATTTGTCGCAATATAACTCTATTTAATTATCTCTGATGTAAAGATTAATACAACAGAAGGTACAAGTGACGTAGTATCGAAATAAATTAATGTTTCAATTTTGTGGTAGAAAATAAACTAATCGTGTAACGGTCTCAGAGAGTTGCATGCTTTCTAGCCGAATACGGCGGAGCCAAAAAGAAAGGCTTATGATTTTAGCAGTCTATGTATTTACGTATCGAGGGGTAAAAGACTATTTGCGACGCTACTGGGCGATATTGACTTCTATACATATTTGAAATGAGCGCATTTTTCTGCGTCGACTGAGTATGCTCTCCTGTACAGTTCAATAAATCAATCAAAGCCTTTCACCGCTCCATATGTTTCTCCGTAGCACATAACTAATCATCCAATCTTGATGAGTAAGATGTCAATCGAATTGTTATGTTGTTATGGTCCTAGTAACATAATCCACATTTTCGTCCGTAGCCGGGGTACATGTTTTAGGGTTCCGTACCCAAAGGGTAAAACGGGAACCTAAGACTTCGCTGTCCGCCCGTCCGTCCGTCCGTCTGTCACCAGGCTGTATCTCTGAACCGTGACAGTTAGCGAGTCAGAATTTTCACAGATGTATTTCTGTTGCCGCTATAACAACAAATACTAAAAAACAGAATAAAATAAATATTTAAGGGGGCTCCCATACAACAAACGAGATTTTTTTTGCTGTTTTTATGGATAATGGTAACCCTACGTGCGCGAGTCCAATTCGCACATGGCCGGTTTTTTAATAATGTTTCTTGTTATATCCATTTTAAATCACATTGCATACACACATACCTGCCTTACGGTTGCTTAGTTTAGAACTACAGTGTATTTGTTTATGAAGTAATGTAACAAAACGCAACGCATACGGGTTCAAACAAAAAGCTATATTTAACCGACTGTTCCGAATCGGGAGCGAGTGTAATGTTCTATGTAAAGTCTAGACGTTTAGTCTGGCACGTCCCAGCTACGTTATTGATAGGTTTAATAACTTCCTGAGAAATTGGCTAAAATTGTGGAATAATCTAGACTAATAAATAAAGCACATCATATTTTTCGCTGAAATTCTTCATGATTTTCTATGGAACGTGGTGTAAAATAACTTTTTTTTTCAGTCTGAGTTGATCTAGGGATGAATAACGACTATATCAAATTGTTTGACAATGAAAGACTTGCAAAGTTAACACGTTTGTTAAAACTAGTCTTATGTAACGGATAATGTCGCGCCGACTCCGTCTTTCACTTTCATAATTCTGATAAAAGAAAGAGACAACAAACTAATGTTATGCTACCTATGTGTAAAACAATGTTACTAGCTGTGTTTACGTTATAGATTTAGATAAGTCACGAGACGACGCTATATGTAATTATTAATTCGTTAAGTTCCTTAGCCTGTGCCTGAATATATAAAATAGCAACAACTTTTAGTCGGGTTTATGCGGTACATTGCTACGCATTTGGTTAAGTGCAAAGATATTTTTCTGAATAATTTAATTTGAAAAGTTTTAATATAAATTTAATTTATTTTGATAGCAAATTAATTTAATCATCATAGTATTACGTTCTATTTTAAACGCGTAGTGTATTTTTTGGGTTAACAAAACCTTTTTAAGTATGGATAAGTGGGTACACAAAGTTTTCTTGAAGTTATTCTTATATGTTCTCACCGGATGTCACCTCATCAACTTTGTCATAACACATAAAAATATGAATAAGTAAATTTTTATTATTATATCTCAGGTAGGTAGGTACCACTTGCATTATGTATAGGTAGATACATAAGCAATATTCCCGAGATGAAGCCGATGACATCAGACACGTCTCTATCAAGGTTAGCCAGCCTATAAAAAGTGTTAAGCCTTGCAAACATAAAGATCCTGGCACACTGCGGCATCAAGACGAACGCGTCAACACTTTTCTGGTACTAAAACTCACTTTTCTAACTAAGCCCGCCACACATTCCCACCACTGTTACTCCTGTAAGCCAGGATCGACAGCGGTGTCCATTGAAGACACCGAGGTTTGACCCTCGGCGAGTCCCGGGGAAAAAACTAAAAAGTCCTGGAACCAGCATGAATTTAATATGAAAGAGGAGTTGGAAGAAAATGTATCCACTTCCCTCCATTGCAAAGTGGGAGACAAAAATGAATGTATTGGCTGTATTGCCACAGAAATGAAGGAGGCACCTCGGATGCTATTTAACACTAGTTGGACCTAACAATGTGAGCTGAATTATACTTGATTCGAGTAATAGGTATTGGCAATCTTTTTGAGACGCCCGCCTTGATGCCCCAGTGTGCTAAGGGATTAAATCGTGAGTCTGTACGTAAACAAGATGACCTAAGTCCTAGACCTTGCTAAAGGTTACGGTGGTATGGCATGCAAAATGCCTATAAAGTGGATAATAACCTCCATTCGTATGTAGTACTAGCAAACTTACTTCCTACTAACCGATGCGACAAAGGTATCTTCAAGAAACGAGCATACTCATTCCTTAAAGGCCGGCAACGCACTTGCGATGCCCCTGGTGTTGCAGGTGTCCATGGGCGGCGTTGATCACTTACTATCAGGTGAAACGTCTGCTAGTTTGCATCCCTATCTCATAAAAAAATGAATGAAATATATAAATAAATATCGCCAGACTACCCATACGCGTGATCCCAAACTAGCCAATGCTTGTACCATAGATAGGTACCACTGGGCGCGATTGCTGTTACACCCAGACTAGGGCGAATTCCAAAAAGGTCATTTCCTAAATTTGCCGCTAACGAGAGTCGAACCCGCAAACATAGGGTTCAGTGACTCACCCACACCACGCTCGGAACATTAGATCAAGCCGTCATAAAATGCCTATGGGGCGTCAACGCTCACGTGTCAATTTTTTTGCCATACTAAAACAAGCTGTATTGCCTTACAGAAAAAGTTCATTCTACAACAAAATGACACTGACAGCGCGAGCGAACTCGCGACGCGTGGGTGCGTGGCTTTACCATAACAATTCAATCTTTATGTGTATTAACACAGAGTTCGTTTTGGTATAGGCAAAAATGTTGCGTCTGCGATTCTGTGGGGGATTTAAAGTTTTAACAAATCCTCGTAAAAACTTCATCATCCGCCACTTCGGCTTCCATTACGGTGTCTGTCAATCACAGGGCAATCGCATAATCGGCCCAATTGCCTACTACTACTACAGCCCTTTTAACGTCCCACTGCTGGGCACGGGCCTCTCCTCAATGCGAGGGGCATTCAGGCCATAGTCCACCACCCTGGCCCAGTTCGGGTTGGCAGACTTCACACATCTATCGAAAACTAGTCAAGCTCCCTCAGACGTGCAGGTTTCCTCACGATGTTTTCCTTCACCGTTTCATAGCAAGTGATAATCTCGGATGTAAATGAGATTCGCACATAAATCCCAGAGGTGCAAGCCGGGGTTTGAACCTGCACACTTCGATTGAAGGCGGCGTTCGACCACTCGGCTACCACTGCTACATAGAAGTTTGCCTGCCATTTAAATTTAGTTAATACACACAAAACGGCAAGAGTTTTGACCGTCGTCGGGTATCACTCATCGCCCTGGCCGCATTCTGCCGCTATTGAAGTACCTACGCAGATGCGCTATTTTAGAATAACTGAGAATAGGGACATTGACCTCACAGCCCGATGGGCGTGTGCCACCGTTGACATATCCTAAGACTCTACATCATCTCTACATAGACACACTCTTTGTTAAAACCTATGATCCATTTACAGTATATTTGTAGATTACTTTTTAGTGCAAAATGGATTCACAGGTGACCTTTAACAATAGGATAGAATTACTATGGAGTATGAATCAGCTGATTTTAAATTAATGCTAAGGCGTGTATTAGGAAAATAGATAATATGCTGACATTTCTCATGTCTAATCATGACGATATCAAGAGTTAAGACTTGAACTTACAGTCAAGAGGAACGTCAATGGAAACCATGTCACTGAGAGTAGAATTAATTTACTGTTTCCTTTTGTTTCGATTTAAAAAAGTTTTTTTTTAAACTCTTAAGCCACTGGGGCTCGCGTCGAAATGTTTGCCAATATCAAAACAAACTCTGTATCAATATGTATAAAGTTCAAATTTCTGGCGTATAAGCCACGTCACGTCAAAATTCGCTCGCGCTGTCAATGTCATTTCGTTGTAGAATGAACTTTTTCTACGTGTCAATACAGTTCGTTTTGTGTTTGAGCATTGATGCCTCATTGTACGGGAGGCCTTACAGGTATATGTACCGCTCAGTTTAATATGGAAGTTTTGTTGTTTAATAAGTTTTTTGTTTACTCAACTGTAAATTCTTATCGTAAAATTTAGCTTTATTATCTTGTACAGTCTCACCATAGAATCTCACCGGCCGACTAAGTGTTTTTTACATTCTCTGTTGTTGGCAAAATACGATGGAGACCATAACTGTAAAAGTGAAGTGAGAGTAGGATTCGACACCACGAATGTCACTTAATAATACAGATTATTGATTTTGGGATTTGATGCCCCGAATCTGGAATAATAATCATACATCATCATGTTTGTATTCCTGGAATGAGCCGAAAACCAACTGTATTGACTTAAAAAAAAAGACACATGGGAGCATGCTTTTACCGCAGAAAATCAATCTTTATACATATTGACGCAGAGTTCCTTTTAGTATTGGCAAAAAAATTGACGCACAAGCGTCGACGCCCCAGTGGCTTTAAACCTGTAGTTGTAGCATGTGCGCCAAGACCAGACTTATGTCACGAAATATGTTTATTATATCTCTTTCTCTCGTATGAAATAAGACAGAGAGCAAACGAGCGAATCTGTGAGAGACGTCTAATCTAGACATACTTACTAACTCCACTGTACAACCCTGTCATATACTATTATTTAGGATATAACGTGGGTTTTTAGTTCTTAGGTACCTTGATTTGACCTTAAATTGTGTCTAGAATAACATTTTCACGGACAACGCCGAGCAGTCAGGTAGCCAGTACTGGGACAGGTTATCAGAGTACCAAAAATACATTTGGCAAGGGTAAAGTAAAGAATTAGCGATAGATTAGCCGCAGACATGTGATGTTTTATTTTCGTTCGCGTACTAAGGTTGAGGCCGACCATGGCTTGCGGA
Source organism: Ptilodon capucinus (assembly GCA_914767695.1). Taxonomy (NCBI): domain Eukaryota; kingdom Metazoa; phylum Arthropoda; class Insecta; order Lepidoptera; family Notodontidae; genus Ptilodon; species Ptilodon capucinus. Next base: position 11,919,210 of record OU611814.1, on the reverse strand, counting down.
CAGACACAACACGACATAATAATAACAGTTAAAACGATGGTATGAAAGAAAGCAGAGATTTAATTTAAAGAAGCCCAAAAGAAGCTCTATTGACTTGTAGACAAAGTTCTTCTTCATTTTTTAATCGAATAAGATGTGGAATGGCTCCACCTGCAATTAGTGAGTATTTCAGCCAGTGTATAGTAATTAATAGCAAAGACAGATTCAATAAATACACATTATAAATAAAAATGTAAGATGACAGTGATAAAGATGACAGATGATTCTAGAAAAAAATCATTCTTCAACTAAATGACACTTTTTTGACGTGTGTCGTTTTACAGAAATTCAATCTTTATGCATATTGAGACGGAGTTCGTTTTGGTGTTGACAAAAACCAGGGCCCCAAGTACCCTAATACTATCGATTTTCTGCTCCTGAGAATGTATTACTCGCAATCCTTACTATTTATCATTTTGAAAAGAGTAACCATTGAGTTTCTTACCGACTCTTCTCAGTGGAAGCAGCATTCCGAGCCGGTGGTAGAATCTGACTATTTGTAAGTGCTTTTTGGCCTGCTACTACAGCCCTTTAATGCGCTACTGCTGGGCACGGGCCTCCCTTCAATGCGAGGGGGATTCAGACCATAGTCCACCACCCTGGCCCAGTGCGGGTTGGCAGACTTCACATCTATCGAGAACTAGACAGTCCCGCTCTGGCAGCCGCCGCGTGCACACGTGTCCGTCCGCTGTGCGTCGCTCGTCCGTTCCGGGCCAGGGCCGTCGTCTCTCCCGCGTCCTTGGATTGCCGTTATTACGGCGGTCCAAAGCCGGGTTACATGATATCCACACTACAATTCTTGTTGTTTGTGTACTCAGATTTGGTGACGCGTCCCGCGTCGCCCTCCCGTCCCGTCGCTACCTGCCGCATTCGCGCGCTTTGTGTGCGTCCGTTGGCGACCTTGGTCGGCACACCTGTGCGCCCCGCGCCGAACCTCCGACGCCGTCACTAGTTGCAATAGCAACATTGTTGTTATTCTAATAACGACTCTGTTGCCATATTGTTTCTTCAGACAGCTTTTGTTTCTGGTCAAGTTTTTGCACTACCGGCGGGAAACCTAACGGTGACAACAAGTCGGTAGTGAGCGTGCCCCGAGCGCTCGCTGTCCCCCTTCAGGGGGGACTACACACCCCCCCTGTCGTAACAGGGTGGGACTGTAAGCAGGTACCTCTCTCCCCGGCAATGGAGTCCGTAGGCTCTCCCTCCATTGATTTCCTCCGGGAACTCTTCGCTGTAGTCAGCAAACAGTTCCCTTCGGTAATTGAGTCGTTGGCATCCAAGTATGCCGCGTCTTCCCCAGCCTCTCCCGACCTCTCCCTCCCGGCCTTACCGGCCGCCGCGCCCGTCGTAACTCCCGCGGATCCCGTGTCCGAACCCGACTCCGAGTCGGATTCGGACATGCTCGTCGACGCCGTCGCCGACGCAGCCGCCTCGCCCTCCCAGTCCTCTTCGGAAGAGGACTTTATCCCGGTCATCGGGAAGAAACGCCTGCGTAAGCAGCGCGATCTCCCGCCACCGAAGGTCAGCAGGGCCATCCCCGCCGACAAACCAGCCACCGTGGCCTCCCCACGCGCAAATCCCGCATCCCCCCGCGCCTCCCCTACCGCTGGTTCACCCGGAGCCTCGGTATCCTCCCACCACACCGCGTCCCCACCCGCACGTAAGTCCCCCCCGCCCCCCCCTATTGTCATCCAAGACAAGAGTGGGTGGGAGTGCATTTCTCAGGCGCTCCACGAGCGCCGTATCCATTATCTCCATGCGAGGCAGTCTGCGCATGGAATCACTGTCAAGGTGCAAACCTCTGACCACCACCGTGCCCTTTCGCGCTTCTTGCTCGAAAACAAGATTGCGTATCACACTTACGCACTTGAAGATGAGCGCGTCCTCCGGGTCGTTATCCGGGGGATCCCCAAGGAGGTCAGCACTGACTTCATCAAAGAGGACCTCGTGTCCCAGTCCCTCCCCGTCCGCGAAGTGCACCGTATGTACAAAGCACGCTCCAAAGACCCCTACAATATGGTCCTCGTGGTCCTTGACCGCACCCCGGAGGCCGCAAAATTTTTAATATCAAATCCCTGTGCCTTCTGTCAGGGATAGCCGTGGAACCCCCACACAAGAATGGCACCCCTTCGCAGTGCCATAACTGCCAGCTTTACGGGCACTCGGCCCGTAATTGCCACGCTCGCCCTAGGTGCGTCAAGTGCCTAGAGGACCACGCGACCCCTCAATGCTCACGCAACAGGTAGACCGCGACCGAGCCACCTGGCTGTGTCCTCTGCGGGACCGTGGGACACACCGCGAACTATCGCGGTTGCCCCAAGGCTCCAAAGGGGAACGCCGGGAGGGCCGGACGCGGGCGCCCTGGCGTGCCCCGCACCACCGATCCCGCGCCCTCTGCGCCCCGCCCCCCGGTACCAGTACCGGCAGCCGCTCCCTCTGAGCGCAGCTGTCCCCCCTCCGCCCCACCCGCGCCCAGCAACGTATGGCTCAAACCCTTGCCGCATACCGCGGTGGGGGCTTCACCCGTTGCTCCCGCACCCGTGCCCCCCCCATCTAAGCCCTCCCCCTCACCCTCGGTGAGCGGGGTGGCATTTAACGCGGATCTGTCCTTGATGCGCATTGCGTTCAACGCCTTCAACGTTGAGAGAGTGCGTTCCCTGGCTCACCTCCTCCGCACAGCCACCTCGCCCGACGACCTCATGGCCGCGGTGGGGTCACACTTGGATGTCTACGACTCCATGACCTCCTTCCTCTCCCAAAGAAACCCATAATGGATCCACGCCCTTGTAGAACCAAACCCAGACACCTATCCCTAGCGTTTTTCAACGCTTATGGCCTCTCCCAGCAGAGAGATCAAGTCGGTGAGTTCCTCCGGGACCACCAAGTTGATGTCTTCTTAGTGCAGGAATCTTTATTAAAACCTTCCATTCGCGATCCCAAAATCGCCAACTACGTTATGGTTAGAAATGACAGAACCACCTCCCGCGGGGGTGGCACTGTCATTTACTATAGAAGATCCCTGCACTGCATCCCTCTCGACCCCCCTGCGCTCACTAACATCGAAGCCTCGGTCTGTCGTCTCTCTCTAACCGGCCACGCGGCCATAGTCATTGCATCTATTTACCTTCCACCTGACAAGCCTCTACTCGAGAGTGATATCGAAGCACTCCTTGGTCTGGGAAGCGCGGTTATTCTGGCTGGCGACTTCAATTGTAAGCATGTCAGTTGGAACTGTCACTCTTCCACTCCCAATGGCAACAGTCTGTACGCCCTGACTAACCGACTAGACTTTGACGTAATCGCGCCAATGCATCCCACCCACTTCCCCAATAATACGAACCACCGACTGGCGATGGCGCTCCTGAAGGGGGTAACCTTAACGTTGCGCTCTTTAGAGGTGCTCTCGGAGCTTCACTCGGACCACCGTCCTGTCCTTATGCGACTCGGACCGACCCCGTCGTCCGCCCCACCCACGCGATCGGTGCTGGATTGGCACGCGCTAAGAACTACCTTGGCGGATGCCGCTTCGGTACCTATCGCAAATGTCCCTACCTCCATCTTGTCCCCTCAGGACACGTCTCAGGCCATAGGTGCCTTCACTGAACACCTAAGCTCGGCCATCAGCCAGTCTTCCAAGCGGGTCGTAGTGAGTGATCTTCACCGCTTCGTCCTGCCGGATGACATCAAAGACCTAGTCCGAGTCAAGAACGCCTCCATCAGAGCGTACGACTCTTACCCCACCGTAGAGAACCGGGTCCGCATGCGCGCCTTACAGAGGGACGTAAAGCGTCGCATTGCGGAACTCCGGAATACTAGGTGGGATCAGTTTCTAGGAGGGATTTCGCCATCACACCAGGCATACTGGCAGGTGGCGAGAGCTCTCAAATCAGACATTGTAGTCCAGATGCCCCCCCTTACGCGCCCCTCAGGCTCCCCCCCGCGTTCGACGATGACGAGAAGGCCGAGCTTCTCGCTTCCGCTCTCGAAGAGCAATTCTCGACTAGCTCCCAACCCGTAGACCCCGCTCACGTAGAGCTAGTAGATAGGGAAGTAGAGCGCAGGTCCTCCCTACCCCCATACGAACCTCTCCGCCCAACCACCGAGACAGAGGTCAAGGATCTGATTAAGGGGCTTAACCCCAAAAAGGCCGCCGGCTTCGACGGCATTACCAACCGAGTTCTTAAACTCTTACCCGCCCAACTCATTTGCTTGCTTGTGACCGTCTTCAACGCCGCCATGGCCAATTGCATCTTCCCCGACGAGTGGAAAGATGCAATTGTCATTGGCATTCACAAGCCAGGCAAGCCCTCTACTGTCCCGTCTAGTTACCGCCCCATCAGTCTCCTTAAAGCCATTGCCAAACTCTACGAGCGCTTGCTCTATGCAAGACTCAGAGAGTTTGTCACTACCCATGGTATTCTCATAGATGAGCAGTTTGGCTTTAGAGCCCAACACTCTTGCGTCCATCAGGTGCACCGCCTCACGGAGCATATTCTCAAGGGGTTTCATAGACCGCGTCCCCACAGCACGGGAGCCCTCTTCTTCGATGTGGCGAAAGCGTTTGACAGGGTCTGGCACAACGGCTTGATCTACAAGCTATACCTCTTGGGTGTGCCGGACAGTCTCGTGCTCATCCTGCGAGACTTTCTGTCGAACCGCACCTTTCGCTACCGCGTTGAAGGGGCGCTCTCGGCCCCTCATCCCATTAGGGCAGGAGTCCCTCAAGGCTCCGTTCTCTCCCCCCTTCTCTATAGCCTGTTCACGAACGACATCCCTCGTTCGGACAGAGTTCAGCTCGCCCTATACGCGGATGACACCGCTCTCTATTTCTCGCATAGAAATAGGGGCGTTATCACCCGCACCCTCCAACGCGCAGTAGATTCTTTGGGCGAATGGTTTCGGAAATGGCGCATTGAGGTGAACCCGGAAAAGAGCGCCGCTGTGCTCTTTACCAGGGGAACCCCACGGCGTCCCCGAGCTCCCTGGTTCAGTCTAGGGACCATCTCCCTGTTCCTGTGACCAAAGCATCCCTTGGGCAAACCGCGTCAAATATCTAGGTGTCACTCTTGACAAGTCCCTTACTTTCGGTCCCCACATTAGAACGGTGAGCAACCGAGCAGCTTTTGTGCTCGGTCGCCTTCACTATTTGATCTGCAAGCGGAGTAAAATGTCCCTTAGAAATAAGGTGACACTTTACAAAACATGCATCCTCCCCATTATGTCATATGCCAGTGTGGTTTTCGCTCACGCGGCGAAGACACACATCAACCGCCTGCAAGTAGTGCAGTCCCGGTTTCTCCGTAGGGCCGTAGGTGCCCCGTGGTACATACGGAACGTAGATCTTCATTCCGACCTTGGCCTCTTCTCAATTCGTAAACACTTAAAAATAGCGTCCGAACGCTATTTTAAAAAAGCCGCGTCGCATTTAAATCCTCTAATTGTCGCCGCCGGCAATTACGAGCCAGACCCCGCGCACACGTCATCAACCCGTCGCCGCCGTCCGCGGCACGTATTGATTGATCCTCCCGACACGATCACCGCCCTCCTCAACCCGGGCGTTGAGAGGGCCACCAACACACCTACACCAGCCTCAAACAGACACCGATCTCGCCGGCGAGGTCGAGGAACCCCCTCTTCCGCTCGTAGGTGCATCTTTGCACCTAGGAGCGCAGTCACTACCTCACCCCTCACGGTAACTGCCCAAGCCGAGGTCGTGCCCCCTGTGGCGCCCTTGAGCTAGTTGCCACCCCTTTCCGCCCTTAAGGCCTTGGTTGGAGTGCACTCTGCGCTCGCCACTCCTCCGGTAAAGCTGTAAAGGCCACCTCACGGCCAACAGTCCTTCAAAGTCCTTCAAAAAAAAAAAAAAAAAATAGAGAACTAGTCAAGTTCCCTCAGACGTGCAGGTTTCCTCACGATGTTTTCCTTCACCGTTCTACACGAATAAAAAAAAATGATTTTGATGTGGATTTGCTATGACTTCATGTTTAGAGCAAAAAAAACATCTTCTATCAAAATTAGTTAAAATATGATCAGTGTACACATGAGACATTGTCACCTTGGAGCCATTAGAGTAATACCAACAAGGCCATTTCAGAAATTTTCCGATGCGGGAATCAAACTCGTAACCACCTGCAGATGAGGAATGTCCGACAAGACGAGACTTATATCACGGAAGATGTCGATTTTGTCTCATTCTCTCGTATGAAATAAAACAGAGAGCGAGCGAAGGAATCCGTGACAGAGGTGCTAACACGAGTGCTAACCTCATAGGGCAAACGCCGAGAAGGTCATTTCTGAAATTTGCCGCTGGCGGAAATCAAACCCGCATCGTCCTGATGCAATAATCCGAAACGACCTATGTTCTAGCTAGACCAACCCCTCATCACGTTTTCCTCAAATGTTTCCACGACTTCTCGTCACCATCGACGAAATAAAGAAATTCTTGACGATTTGATAGCGGACGATGCCGACATAGATGTAAAAATAGACGTATCGACGTAGGCGGCAGTTGCTGACGATATATTTATAAATAAATAATTTTATTTATGGAATCACCCGTATTTGAGTAAAGCAACTTCGGACGGTCGTGTGCAATGGGATTCACACGATATCCAAGGCAATTTGTACCGTATTAACCTTTGTCTTAATGCTATAATGCAGTGATGGTATAATATAAACTTTGTCACGTCGGGGCTTAGACGGTTAAATTATTGAAACAGCAGATTTAAATGAAATTCTACATAATGTGACCGTTCAAGTAATGTATACATGATTAAAAGGCATGTCTTTTAAAGATATATTCATGTTTGTCATTCTTAGGTTAGATCTCTACTTGACCCCGCCTTAGGAACTCTACTGAATACATAATATCTTATACTTATTCTATTTCAAAACAAAAATACACGATGTACATGTTTTATTTTCGTGTGTAATACAAAGTAAAGTCATGAGATTGAACGTACAGATGTAGAGTACGGGCCAGGTCTTAATGGGAGCAAGAAAAAATTCTTAGTTACTATAGTAAATTAACTTGCTTGCGATAAGCATGCTTGAACCGAGCATGGTAGAGACTCATGCTAGAGACTTATAGTAGAGACTCGTGGTAGAGACTCAAGGTAAAGCTACAGGTATATGGAATTAATAGCTAACCATAAACCCTGATTGAAATAACTGTCGCGGTCGTACAATACTCCAGTGCCTATATATTTTAGAACCTGAACTAACATTCTGTTTCACAGGGAGTACAAATATTTTACGAGCATAGATGCGAGACTAAATCTAATGAGAAGCCAGTGTAATAAACGCCCACGTGACTTATAGGATTTACATCTCATGTATGAGGTGAAAGCAATATGATTTATTATAATTTTCAGGATATATCAGAAGTGCGAAATAATACCTTATCGATTTCATGAGTATCTGGTATACCTACAACTGAATGGAATCAAAATTTTATCTATTTTTCAATAACCTTTCACCCCTCGATATAAACTATCTTTCTTCAATATGCATCTTCTTATTAGCCACCGAATACCTAAAATATAACTTCGGACTTCTAACTCACCCGTAACTTCTGTGTCGGCAGACATACATGCAAAAATACAATTTTTTGGGGCGAAAATCTTCAGAAAGATTCCCAGAATTATGTTTTTTGTTATTATTTTTTCAAGTAGTGGTTGACTCGTCTCGGTAAAACGCACGCTTTGAACGTAAGGGATGCATGTTCAAATCCCGGGCCCGTAATAGGAAATAGGCACGCACCCTATTACATTGCGACCAAAATACACCGGTGATGTGTGGGCGCACTGCATTGCACCCCTGCCTACCCCTTCGGGAAATAAGACGTGATGATGTATATTTTTTATGCAATTGGACTTATAGTAAAACGACAGCCATCTTTCGACGATCCTATAAGCATCACAAATGAATGACTCTCAAATGTTTACGCTCATCTGTCACCCGGCCTAATAGACCTTTGGCAGATTTCAATAATTGCGCTCATTATAAACGGTGACACTGTTTCTTGGAAGCAGTTCATTCACTGCCACTTCGCATTTGGGTCACGCCACGCAAATAGCAAGAACCAACTCGTTAATGTTACTCAAACATTGATGAAGTCTTGGAATGTTACGCATAATAAACTTGCAATTATGAAATACAACATAGATACGAAGTAATAGGGTTAGAATGGCATTGGCGATGGTTTTTTATGTAATGCACTGTTGCCAGTTGTACGCAAGTAAACAATAATTGATTATTACATCTTATATGTGCCCGGTATAATGGCAATAGGCTCGCCCCTAATTAAATACAAGACCAAAATACATCGGCGAATAGTGGGCGCACTACAGTGCATCTCTGCCTATCCCTTCGGGGAATAGAGGCGTGATGTTGTATTGTATGAAAAGTAAGGGTGCATTTGTGGATTTTTGACTTTTGTAACATAGGATTAAAGCATCACATCACATCATAATGCAACACGTATGTGTATCCGATACAACAGTCAAAGTCAAATCATTTATTTTGTATACACCTACGGGGGCACTTATAAATTGACAAGTTTCAATTTTTTTTTAGATGCTACCACCGGTTCCAATCGCGACCTCAACTGAGAAGATCTGGCAAGAAAATCAGTTTTTTTTTTAATCGTCAAAACTTAATTCTTACTTCAATATACTTGCATTTTTTTAAACTACTCTCTTTTGACAGTGATTAAGCGATAGTTAACGAACCGGTGGTATAAGTTAGAAGTTTTTACGGATTAACCAAAATCAAAAATGTCAGTCGTCCGTCATCAATATAATATTGGGACGAATGCTCTGTCAATCGCAGGTGCAGCCATTCCTCATCTTATTCCAGTATATTTCATTCATTTCGTAAAAAAAAGAAGAAGATTTCACTGTCATCCCTATCCTTAGAAAAATGGGGGCACTGAAATAGAGACGACAGAAAATGTTATCATTTAGGCAAATTCCAAAAAAAAGTTTTCTGATGTTAGAGAGTACCGAAATCGTTCCTCAATAAACGACTCGTTGTGAGTTAGGAACCAACAAGAGGTGAATCGGACGCAAATGTGAACCAAAGTTTGACAACCCGTATCCGTAGGGCATGACGAAGTTGTTAAAATAGAACTAACCAGCCGCAATGTGCCGCGGCTTGGGTCGGATTTTGGCACTAATGTACTCGTCCCTCTTATAAACTAAGAATGCGGTAATGGTTTAAAACGAGCTACGAAAATTACCTACGTTTAACACTGCTCCAGGCCAAAAGGTACGGAGTTCAACGACACGACTGACTCAAGAGTATAAAGACTTACCTTAATAAATAAACGCTTCCGTATATGTGTAAAATGTACCTGAAAACAGAAGAATATACATGAAAATAAGTTTTAAAAAGAATCAAGCATTTCTAACAGAATTAAGCCAGTGAGTGAGTTTTTAGGTCTTTCGATTTTGACTTAGCTCGTGCTCGGCTAAGCAATGTACATAGTTACATTTATTTTGGTACATAACAGGGCCGCAAGTCCCCTGACATTATCGTTGTGAAGTAGCTATGACTCGATATTTCAAGGCATGAAAACCAGATCATTAATCAATGGTAGCTAGAATATGACTAGTCTAATGGCATCAAGGTGACAATATCTAATGTCTGCACTGGTCATATTTTATGTACCATTGGTCAAATGTATGGTTTACATGCCTTGAAAATCGAAGTCATAGAAACTCCACGACGTATCTATCGTAGCAGTGGTAGCCGAGTGGTCGAACGAACGCCTTGCAATCAAAGTGTGCAGGTCCAAACCCCGGCTCGCACCTCTGGGTTTTACGTGCGAATCTCATTTTCATCCGAGATTATCACTTGCTATGAAACGGCGAAGGAAAACATCGTGAGGAAACCTGCACGTCTGAGGAAACTTCACTAGTTCTCGATAGATCTGTGAAGTCTGCCAACCCGCACCGGGCCAGCGTGGTGGACTATGGCCTGAATCCCCCTCGCATTGCGGAGAGACCCGTGCCCAGCAGTGGGACGTTAAAAGGGCTGTAGTAGTAGCAACTCCACGACAATAGCGTTAGGGGACTTGAGGCCCAGGTTCTTTGCTTAGACACATCAAAGTAATGCTTCGCCAAGTCGTACTTTAGACTTAGCAACGACTGGGTCTTAACGTGTTAACTAAACTAGCTAACCCTAAAACTAACCTTGAGGAGTTACTGTCGTAATTGTCTAAGGTATGAAAACATCATAATTATTTTATCACTTCGTTGCTAAAATATGAGCAGTGTAGAAATTAGATATACCTTGAAGCCATTAGTCTAGTTATATTCTTATTTCCCCATTACTTATTCGTTTAAAATAAGCCAGAGAACCGATATTTATCTTACGGGCTAGTATAAACATTTTAAATCACAATATACCGCGACAAAACAAACCTTTTACTATAGGTACCATACAATGAACTTAGTAAAAACAAATGCAATAGATTATTAAAATTAAAAAAACCGGCCAAGTGTCGGACTCACGCACGAAGGGTTCCGTACCATTATCTATAAAAACGGCAAAAAAATCACGTTTGTTGTATGGGAGCCCCTTAAATAATTATTTTATTCTGTTTTTTAGTATTTGTTGTTATAGCGGCAACAGAAATACATCATTTGTGAAAATTTCAACTCTCTAACTATCACGGTTCATGAGATACAGCCTGGTGACAGACAGACGGACGGACGGACGGACGGACGGACAGACGGACAGCGAAGTCTCAGTAATAGGGTTCCCGTTTTACCCTTTGGGTACGGAACCCTAAAAAAACACATCTTTTTATATCATTTAAAAAGAGCTGGTGTACAATCCGCCATCTTTATCACATTTCTAACCCATTGTTAATTTTGGGGATTCATACTTCATCTTATTCCAATCCATTACAATGCGTAAACAAAGATAAAGATTATACAATATTGTATACAAATAAAATATTATACTATCAACTTAATGACTTATGCACTGACAGTGGAATTTCATATGCATCTTTAAATCATCGCGCCCTATATCCAAATTACTATAAGTTTTACTGTCGGCAATTAAAATAATTCATGGGCTATTGAAATGGGGAGCTTCCCTAGTCTAGGAGCAATGGCGCCGGCGCCCCCAATTTCAAAGTCGCTCAACCCTCTATTTCCTGGCTGCCGGCCAGAAAGATGGCTTCGTGGTGTCTGCGTCAATGCTTTGAAAATTGTATATGAATACATCATCACGTATTGCCCAAAGGGGTAGCCAGAGGCGCACTGCAGTGCACCCACTCTTCGCCTATGTGTTTCGGGTCCCAATGTAATAGGGGCAAGCCCATTGGCATAATACCGGGCACTTTCCCCTCGAGGAATTAGTAGGTCATAGTGCACCACGATAGCTCAGTGCGGTTTGGTGAACTTCACACGCCTTTTTATAGACGTGCAGGTTTTCTCCCGATGTTTACCTTCACCATTTCTACTACTACTCCTACTACAGCCCTTTTTAACGTCCCACTGCTGGGCACGGGCCTCCCCTCAATGCGAGGGGGATTCGGGCCATAGTCCACCACGCTGGCCCAGTGCGGGTTGGCAGACTTGACACATCTATATAAAACAAGTTCCCACAGACGTGCAGGTTTCCTCACGATGTTTTCCTTCACCGTTACATAGCAAGTGATAATCTCGGATGTAAATGAGATTCGCACATAAATCCCAGAGGTGCGAGCCGGGGTTTGAACCTGCACACTTCGATTCGAAGGCGTGCGTTCGACCACTCGGCTACCACTGCTATCGTTCACCATTTAGCAAGTGTTAATAATTTATGAAAATTACATTCGCATATGAATATTATCTCAGAGGTGCGGAATTTGAACTTGCACCCCTTACGTTCAGGGCGGGCGTTCTTGCCCACGAGGCTAAAGAGTTTAAGAGCTATTGCTTTAGAGTTGCAAAATACCGTATATAGTACTCCCGGCGTCTCTTACAGCTGATTTGAATCTAGGTTTAACGTCACACGCCCCCGCGATTATAACACTTACGTCAACAGCTAATCGCTTGTAAAACGCTCGGAAACTGTTGGAAATTTCGAGGTCGATGCACGCACGGATATTTTTCGCCATCTCATTTCTATTATTTGCATACCGGATTGTTGTACCTACGTTCGAATTATTTCTGGATGCTACGATCGCTTGTATCTCTAGCTGTTTGACTTTAAGTCACGCTATTATATCATTAAAAAAAATAGATGCCTAGGAAAGTATTTAAGACAAAAACTTACAAATATGACTCAAAATTTGTTTGTATAAAAATATAGCTTCTCTAGCTTATTCTCGACAAATCTACTGATACGGCTGATACTTATATATAGTAAAATAACTAGGTATGTAAACTAAATAAAATAGCACGATGTTAATAATCAGTATAACGATGTTATCACTTTTATTTTTCACGCAAGAATGTGTTCACAAATCAAATCTACCCGCTTTTTAATAACCACACTCCCCTCCTCTCATCTCCCCTCCTCGCCGCGCCTCGCCACCTCACTCTCGCTGTCCTTTACTCAACACAGCTCCTCTTTATCCGTTACACTACTACTACTACTACTATAACTACTACAGCCCTTTTAACGTCCCACTGCTGGGCACGTGCCTCCCCTCAATGCGAGGAGGATTCAGGCCATAGTCCACCACGCTGGCCCAGTACGGGTTGGCACAAATCTATCGAGAACTAGTCAAGTTCCCTCAGACGTGCAGGTTTCCTCACGATGTTTTCGTTCACCGTTTCATAGCAAGCGATAATCTCGGATGAAAATGAGATTCGCACATAATTCCCAGAGGTGCGAGCCGGGGTTTGAACCTGCACACTTTGATTGCAAGGCGTGCGTTCGACCACTCGGCTACCATTGCTCGACAAATATTTTATCATCGTTTATAATAAGATTTTTGACGTTTTAAGTTTTTCTGAAAAATTTGGCGCCGCAACTGATTTTACAGCCGTGTTGGCTCTAAAATCTGCTGTTAGTTTTAAGCTATCCTTGATCTAAAGATATAATACAGCTTATGTTACAAGTACTGTATTTAACCATACCTAAGTTTTTCAACGCTTAGAAATAAATTAATGTTTTCGTTTGATTAGAAAATTACTTTTTTGTTATTCCGTCTTCACAAAATGATTTGTCATACTGTTACAGAGTTGCACTGAATCACACTGTAATTGTATTGTATTATTGTTACATAAACTACATCATGGTTTTCTTTTAGATTTCGGTGCAACATAAAATGTATATGATTAAAAGCTCGCCGTATGCTGGCACGTAATCGTTAATTACACGAATAAGATTATGATTCAAACGCGCCGTGTACATAAGCTATTCATGATTAATGTAGCCTTCGGACTCTACACTTCAGTTTAAAAATAATACACGAACGCGATGAAAGATCAGACCAATCGCATTACGCACTGCAGCCACTAAGACGATCCAAATTACTTGACTTTTTTCCAAAATATACAGTGTGCACGTTCAAACCCAGCTCGCACCTCTGGGAGTCATTTGCGAATCTCATTTTCATTCGAGATTACCACTTGCTATGAAACGGTAAAGGAAAACATCGTGAGGAAACCTGCACGTCTATAGAAAGGCGTGTGAAGTTCACCAACCCGCACTGGGCCAGCGTGGTGGACTATAGCCCAAAAATCTCCCTCGTATTGAGGAAGAAAGTGCCTGGTATAATTGCAATAGGCTCACCCCCTACTACATTGGATCCAAAATACATCGGCGAAGTGTGGGCGCACTGCATTGCATCTCTGCCTACCCCATCGGGAAATACAGGCGTGATGGCGATGTATTACATATACTTAACAAATTCAATAAACCAAAAAGAGTGTTAAAGTTAAGAAACATGAATCCTGAAAGCCCTCCGACATTTACCAACAGAATTTCGCTACATTATTATATGCAAATCAAGAATAGAATTTGAAATTTCGTAATACAGGAAATGTTGGTCATTACAGTACTGACCGCGTCAGATCTGGCACAAGGTGGATGATCTCAGCCAGTTCAGTGTTACGATTTGCACGTCTGCATACATACACGACGTGCACTGTGATACATTAGAGCATTGTTTATTTTGGCGCAGCATCATCAATGTATCTAATGCGAGATTAAGTGGCGATGTGGAGATTGATGTAAGGGCAGAGTCAAGTACTCGACTTCTATAATAATATCGCCACAAAACACATACGCATTGTATGATCTCAAGCAAATCTGTTACTATGGGGACTGGGGGTGATCCCAGCCCCAGGTACACCCCGACCAGGGCAAATTCCGAAAATACGGTTTCATCATTACTCATGTATTCATCAGAGTAGCACTCCGCAGACCCACATGCCCCCCCGCTCCCCTAATGCGACCGAGATATGAGCTATACTCCACCACTCTGGCCCAGTGCGGGTTGCTGAACTTCACAAGTCTTTTAAGATATATGCAGTTTGTCTCACGATGTTCACCTCCACCAAACAGAAAGTGGTAATAATGGTTATTGAAAATTACATTTGCACACGAAATTGGAAAATCCCAAAGGTTCATGTTATGGATTTGAACTTGAACCCCCTTGCTTTCAGAGCCAGCGTTCCACCAAACTAGGGTACCACTGCTTTTTGTAGACAAATATTTCAAATCTATATGGCAACTTGTGTACAAATGTGTATGGATACAGAAGAAGACCCAGGAAAAGATGAAAGTTTGTATAAAGGTGATATGAATGAGATTGGAATAATTATCATTATGACGGCAAAACGAGATAAATGAAAGAAAAAGACCTGCTGCGCCGACCCCAAATAATGGGAAAAAGGTAAGGCAACTGATGATGGCAACTTGTTTACCTCAGTTTAAAGATATTGCAACTACATTTTCAAAAGTAAATATTTGTGTTTAAAAATTGAACATACTTGTACAATCAGACTCAAAGTCAAATCATTTAGTTTGTACAGCTCTATGGAAGCACTTACAAATTGTGAAGACTACATTTTTTTACTACATATTACTACCGGATCAAAACGCGACCTCAACTGAGAAGATCTGACAAGAAACTCAGTGGGCTGATCATTTTTAAATCGCCAACTAAAAGCTAAAGTTATTTGGCGTGCAGCACATGAAAAGACGTCGAAACAATCGCATTCCATCTATCAAAACAGTTGATAATGAGGAAACAAGAAAACGTGATGTCGTTGGAGAATTCGTTTAGAGAGGTAAGCGGTGCAGTTGTGTGTTGTGACTGACGTGGAGACGCACGCGGCCCCACTTCTGTCACCAGGCTGATTGACGTGATACTCACTGCAACCGCCCCAGAAATTACAGTATTTGGCGTCCAACCAAATACTATACGACTGAGCCTGTTAGCTAAACTTGTGAATACGACTGATAATCTCAAATATTCATTTACAAAACCTAATTTCATTGCAGATTTAATTTTCATTGTGTTTGCCGCAGATGTAATTTGAATTTTAATTACTAATCACGTGGTCAGTCAAAGTGAAGTCAAAACTTGACTTTTTTGAAAATGTTCTCCGTTTAAATATGCATAAAGATTGAATTTCTGTGACAACAGCATTGCGACTATGCCTCAAAATTCTTTTCACGTCATCAATGTCGAAGGATGAAAGTCTATGTGACTTAAGCGACACCTTTGGGCGATATTGATATACAGGGTGTATCAGAAGTCCGAAATAATACTTGGACGCCAGCATCGGTATCGTGTATACAACTGAATGGTATAAATATTTGATTGTAATTCGACCATGTTTTTCCAACTTTTTTTTCGTCATCAATTTCTATAACCCGTAATATCTCGAGTCCTATGTAAAATTTGCATGTTCTGTTTTGTGAATATTGGTAGCCGCCTCTCATTAGTGTAGTTTACACTGTTGAATAGGGTTATGGATGTACCCAAAGACCAGAACACGATACCTGTGACAAATATTCAAGGGTCTGTAACACGGAAACTATGTTAGTTAGGTATAATCTGTCTTCACTAAGCATCCACATATGAGCTGCCATATATGTACCCAAAGTATTATTTCGGATTTCTGAAACCCCCTTTATATACATATTGGATGATGATGTATTTGATGATGTATTTATATATTGGAATTAAGCAGTGGTAGCCTCGTGGGCAAGAACGAAGCAAGAACCACCTTGAACGTAAGGGGTGCAAGTTCAAATCCCAGGCCCCCACCTTTGAGATAATTTTCATGAGCGAATTTCATTTTCAAAAATGTTTACCACTTGCTGAACGGTGAAGGAAAACATCGTGAGGAAACCTGCACGTCTATATAAAAGCGTGTGAATTTCACCAACCTGCACTGGGCCAGCGTGGTGGACTATAGCCCAAGTCTCCCTCGTATTGAGGGGGACTGTGCCCGGTTTAATGGCAATAGGCTCGCCCCCTATTACATTGGGACCAAAATACATAGGCGAAGTGTGGCGCACTGCAGTGCACCTCTGCCTACCCCTTCGGGGAATACGGGCATGATGATGTATTATGGAATTAGCGATTTTTTCTGCGTCGAATGAGTATGCTCTCCTGTAAAGTTAAAAAAAATGTCACTTCAGTCAAATAGCCATTCTCCTCTCGATGTCATTGCGTTGAAAAATGTACTCTATCTAAGTGTAATACAGTTCGTTTTGGTATTGGCAAAAAAAAATTTCGACTGACGCGCATGAGTTACTGACCTGATTCCTAGTAACTCTGAATTCAAGCGTACTGTTTGATTAAATCCCTCAAAATGCAAACAGGTCGAACATCGATCAAACTGTTTTAGAACGCGGAAGTATCCTGATCGCTGTCGAAGTAAATATCGCGTGACTGAAGACTATAACCTTAACTGACGAAACCCAATATAACGATGATACTCACGAAGTTACCGTAGGATTGTTTTCTTATATTTACGCGAATACTATACATTGAAATTAAACTATTTTACGGATTTTATCGCGTTTATTTACTATTTTATTTTCCCGACGTTTCGGCTGCTTTATTATTTTTATTTTTTTTTAACGAAATGAGCGAAATGATGATATTTAATGGAATAAGATGAGGAATGGCATCACCTGCGACTAGCGCGAGTATTTCGCCAATGTCAAGTAATTAATAGCAAGGACAAATTCAATAAATACACATTATAAATAAAAATGGATAATGACAGTGATAAAGATGGCGGATGACTCCCGGATGAATCCCCGGCTGCTTTACAGCAACCATGGTCACGGGGGGACTGAGGTATTAGACGTCCTGATGTCATAGTTAATAACTGGGTACCCTCATATTTAGTTGTTGTTTGCGATCCGATGCAGAAAGTGCTTACGGTGTCCTGAGGTCTTGCAATGGTACACTTGGTTTTGGATTTAATCATATTGATTACTGGATCCCAAGTTGGTGGTAGCACCCAGCCATCTTCCCTATTGAAATTAGGATGTTTTTTAATTTCGTCGGGAAAATAAAATAGTAAATAAACGCGATAAAATCCGTAAAATAGTTTAATTTCAATGTACCGTAGGGTTATTTAATGGAATACGAAAAAATAAATTACAAGGACGACCGATTCTAATACTGTACAACAAATAAATCACAGTATTTTTTGTGTATTAGTTACAGTCTCGACTCTCGTTAGACAATTAGCTATTGCATGCAACTTCGTTCGCGTGAAATTTAAAAACATATAAGATAAGCTGGAAGTCCCTTTAAAATTTCTTCAGACTTTCAGAGATTATCCAAAACAAACAGACACGAGAGACAGACAAATAGAGACGATTTTTTTACAATATACGGTTTCATACGCACAGTTCTTAGTTTGATATTACATTCACTTTAATTTTTGGACAAATAGATAGTAACAAAACCATGGAGATATTATAACGGAGATGGCATTTCGAGTTCGCGCTGCGGTAAATTTTTCGGGTTTATCTGACTCCGCCACCGTTGTTTTCCCATATAGTTGTCGTATACTATAGGTACATGAGATAACAGCAATGGTGGAAAAATCTCCGCAGAGCTATACGAAGTGTGGAGTCGTTATGGGTACTCTAGATACTGTTTGAACTCAACTAAGATTTAAATGTAAAAGTAATATAGGTATGTACAATACAGCTATAAAAAAGAATTACTTAGTTACAAAAGTTAATAGCAGCGTGACTTGAAAATCAAGGGGCGTTCATGAGCTGGTTACAATTAAGAAGATTTCCATAAAACTGACACAATATTCATTTCTTCTACACCGTGCTGAGAGCACCGTGGGCGTAATGACGTACATGAAAGGTAAGCTGTTGATCATCAATTTTCCACATGATTGCTAAAGGCGACATGTTGGCGATACATAATATGACGATATTAATAAACGAGATTCTAGATAACTGACGTAGTTTAAAACCATGCGGCCACAGGCAAGTCAGAAGATACACTACTAACTTTCTACCAATACGAAAATTAAGCGTAAAGCACATTTTCAAACTAAATGTCATCGAAGACGCGACTGAATTATGAGTCGTGGTCTGGAACCCACATTGCATGCCGATGTATTTTTGTCCCAACGTAATAGGGGCGAGCTTATTGCCATTATACCGGGCACATTCCCCCTCAAGACGAAGGTGAATTGAGTCATATTAACGCAGACTACCGTGTGTGGACACCCCATATTGATTTAAACAAAGTTTCCATCAGCATTTTCGCCGTTCATCAACAACATTGATCACCTGTTGCTAAACAAATGTTTACCATGAATACGGGGCTATAGTCCGCCACGATGGCCCAGAGCGGGTTGGTGAATTTCACACGCCTGTCCATTCTTGCAGGTTTCCTCATGATGTTTTTCTTCACGCTTCAGAGAGTGGTAATCGTTATTGATAGTTACATTAGCGAGTAGAATCCAAATATCACAGAGATGCGGGATTTCAACTTGCACCACTGACTGAATAGCTGAATTATATAAATGTATTCCTTCAAAGAACCTCTATAAAACGCGATGGTTGATGATCGGAGTAAAATACGACATGTCTCAATGAGTCAAACGGATAATGGGAACACGAGCGAATGTGTAATAATTAAATTTAGTGCACTCTGTTTGTTTACATGCACACTTGCATGTTGGCAGGCGTCGCAGATTTTTTCGTTGTGATGATGACATTAAAAATAATTTGAATCGGGTCAAGTGACGCTTGCAAAAGTGTGGGAATCACCGCTGCTATCTTACGTTTTCGTCTCCCAACAACAATTTGTATTATCATTCTTAAATCAGTCTGTTGTGTTGCATACAACAGTAATTCGTGTCGTTGCTGCGATGTTAGCGAAAATAAATATTGTGGCATCGACCATTCTTGAATTCCAAGAAATCTTGTCTGTTTCTTCAATGTTTTGATTCCATAAATTAAGTAAAATAATGTTTTAAAATTTTAAAAACTGTTCCAAGTAATTGTCAGGTAAGTTAAAATTGGTCGATTGGTAAAATGTACTCGTACACTATTCTGGGCGAAATCTTAATTTCTAGAAGTATTTATCTCGTTTAATTTATACAATAATAGTCTATATAACAGACCAAAAACATAATCATCATCCCAAACTATGGGTTTCATCGAATGAATTGAGAGTATATTCAGTAACACCAAAATAGAGACTGTCTCATTCTTAGTCACTTATTTATTGCTGAGTACACTATTGAGTCATGTACTTCTTTTGTAGTCTTTTGATAATATATGAGTGCGACATTGTACCTACTCTGATATTTGAAAGTATGGTGTGTGTAGAAGTAAAGGAGAATCATCTCGGATGGGAATAAAATTGAAGAGTGTCCAGCTGTATGCTATAAATACTACTACATCCCTTTTTACCGTCCCACTGCTGGGCACGGGCCTCCCCTCAATGCGAGGGGGCTTCAGGCCATAGTCCACCACGCTGGCCCAGTGCGGGTTGGCAGACTTCACACATCTATCGAGAACTAGTCATGCTCCCTCAGACGTGCAGGTTTCCTCACGATGTTTTCCTTCACCGTTTCTTAGCAAGTGATAATCTCGGATGAAAATGAGATTCGCACATGGAACCCAGAGGTGCAAGCCTGCGTTTGAACCTGCGCACTTTGATTGCAAAGCGTGCGTTCGACCACTCGGCTACCACTACTATTGCTACTGATGCTATAAATAACAGTCATAAACCTTCCACAATGGCGCTTGTGTCGACAAAGGGTATGTCATGAATATAGCAATTGTAGTTAAAAAATATATTATTATTTTGGCGGAAAAGGGAAGATCTTCCTGCCAGGCGGGTGGTATGCCTGGCGGGGTCCGCTACACCCCCGGTGATGATGTCGGGGAATTTGTATATATAGTTCAGATCGTCGAACATACCAGTACCGCGAGCCAGGATTTTCATAGTACTTTGTATGGCGGATAATTTCTTGAACGCGTAGAATTGCCATGTGTCTACAGTCGCGCCATCTAGTAGCGACTGGTGGAAGTGGCGAGTTATTGGGTTCACCACATTATCATTGTCAAAATAATGCCACCCTTATTTAATGCATTTCGTCAGACACGTTTTCAATACACAGATGACTCTCCTTTACTCATACACTCTATATTTAAAATTACAGCTATAGTGAATTTCACCAATCATGGGTACGGTGACACATGTCATATAAACTCTATAGTGAGGTGACCATGCAGAATTTATGTGATTCGATTATCGAGTACAATTGCGGTTAACCTTTATTGGATTATTAAAAAAATAAATATATTCAATTATTGATACATTTATTCGCTATCTGTCTGAACAAGAAGACTCATTCGATTCCGATCCTACATGTAACTGTGTTATTCTTGACACTATATTACGCCCAATATCAAGTGCCTGTGCAACTCGATCCACTAACAGGCAGATAATAATTGACAGATAATAATGGACCGCCATTTTCTCGCTCCCGCTCAAAGTATTCCCGCAAGCGGACAACCAACTCCCGGGCTAGACTGTTTAAATCGGTCTTCTTTGTTCTTCCCGGTATTTATTTTTGCCGATTATTACACGATAATTTGTTTTTGCCGATTACTACGTGTCAATCCCTATCATTAAACGTTTCGATTCATGCCTCTAATTTTAGGATAATATATTTTCTGTACCTTTTTTAATTTGTTTAAAATGTAAAAACGCATATTTAAATACAATTTCAATCTTAACAAGCATTATTGTTTGCTTTGGAAATTAATTGGTTATTTAAAAAAAAAAATGTATTTATCAGGCTTTTTTAAAATAGTGAGAGTGTATTGGAACGTATCAAATGTCACGGTACCCATCCTGGATGAAATTCACTATACCTATCATTAAGACATCCCAATGAGGTTTTAACGAAATTGGTCTCATTGATACACAGTCTTATACGTCATGACAAAGACAGTCTGACGTATGTAGACGTCAAAGTCACGCGTAAAATTGGACGTGCATAACTGTCAAATGTAACTCGTTGTTTGTACCCTACGGATGGTGAGACAACGCCTTTTGAAATTCTGACATATTCATCAACTAACCTTGTAATAACTGAATCGTAGCTTGATACTCCGCAAGTTTTTCGTCGACGTAGCCCTCCTGTGACTGCTGAGCGATGATCTCGGCCGTGGACGGGCCACGTTCCTCCTCGTCTTCTTCGTATATCATCGGCCGCGGCGGAGGAGGAGGCTCCAAGGGCACTCCCGCGTAATCGAACTCCCGAACCGGCTCGTATGGCGACGAGTAGTAATATTCAGGACTCTGCCCCAAAGTCGGGGACATAGGGTACGGAGATATGGAGAAATGAGAACTCGGGGACGGTGAATGCTGTCTTAGCGTATGAGGGGAGTGTAAAGGTCTGAAGGGTTTCGGTGAAGGATGGACTGGCGGTGGAGTGACTATAGCTGAGGAGTGCCTCGGGCCGGAGATGAGGGGTGGGGGGCTCGGGGCCCAGGGTGAGGGGGGCCGGTAGTTGAGCGGGGAGGATGGGCCCGGGGGCCGCGCGCGACCGCGCCCCGGTGGCGGCTGCGACATCTCGCGGATTGATACACGTCAACCCGGTGTCACGCCACCATGTACATTGCTGGAACAATAGATAACAGATATTGTACATACTATTTAATTTCAAACACTTGCATAAACTAGATGATTTTTAGAGTATAGTAGAGTAGTAGAAGTAGCCTTTTTCTTGGATGTAATGCTTTATATTTAAAGTGCAAACAATAATTTAGTCTGTACCTATTTCCAAGATGTCAGTCTACAAGCATTTCTACAAATCGTTCAAAAAACACACCTCGAATTGAGAACCTCCTCCTTTTTTTAAGTCGCTTAGAAAGGAATCACATACGTCACATGATTACTTAACAAGAGCATATCGAGGGGTGAAAGGCTATTTCACTTAAGCGACACTTTTGGGCGATATTGACTTACGAGTATATGCATATTTGGAATCAGCATTTTTTTCTGCTTCGAATGAGTATGCTCTCCTGTAAAGTTAAAAAAATGTCGCTTAAGTGAAAAAGCTTTTCACCCCTCGATATGTTATATGCATAAATTTTAGCCAAACGCATATATGTACTTAGTAATCTCAAACAATTTGTAAAACTGCTTGTTGAACTCGGAAATCCACGAAATCAAGCCCCTCTGGATTTCGTTATTCAAGCTAAGCGACATCACCAACTGGCCCTGTTAATTTCCAACAACAAAAATAACTGCAAGCATTCAACCAAGTAATCCCCAATCGGAGCCACTTCGGCATCTATTTTAACAACAGGGTTACGGCCCACAGACTTCGCAACGCACAAAAACAGATGCCCAATAACTTTTATTGGGTACGAATCGTTTCATAAGTGTGTTCATTTCGATAATGTTGGAATGTGATGAGTGTATTCGAAAGCGTTGAGCTGCCTTTACAGACAGGGCCGTCTTTTTCCGGAGTTTCATGGGGTACAGAGCACCCCCATCCTCCCTCTAGGACTCTGGGGCGCTCTCTCTAGGGGGCGCAAGCCGACCGCCTTAGAATTTTATGGGTACCTACTATACTGGGACCACGCGAGCGAGTGGAGCTACGGGCACAGCTAGTTTAGTATACATCATAGGTATGGTTTACTAAAGAGGGGGGAGGGGCTGACTTTCGCACCCCGGCGCTTAAGGCTGGCCATAGACGGACCGCATGTTGCAGTCGAGACCGACTGCTCTAGAGCGGTCGCGTTGAAGTCGTACACGACGGCAACACGACCGCATAATGCAGTCAACTACGACTGCTTGGAGCAGTTGTATCCGACCGCAAAATAATACTGATGCGAGACTCCTCCGGTAAAGGCCAACTCACGGCCAACAGCGTAGTCCATTCAAAAAAAAAACTGATGCGAGTTTATTTACAATATAGATTTCGATGATGTAACACTGCTTCTTGTACTACTATTACGCAAGCGTAGGCGTAGAAGACACCGTAGTATGTGGGTGCGTCCAATACTACAATCAAGCCTGCGGTTGCCTGCCGAGAGGAAGGGACTGGTACTCAGCGGGGAGCGGGGAGGGAGTGGCGCGCGGTCGGCAGCAACTGCTTGTAGCGGTCCGTGTATGGTGGGTCTAAGACGGCCCTGTTTACAGAAATACAATGTGTACAGGTACAACAAGTCTGCCACCCTTGATCTTGAACAGGGCCCTCACCACCACCTCTTAAAATATTGTTGTTTCAATAGTACCCGAAAAAATTTGGCAGATTTTGTACTGAGTTAACTGACAATTAATGGTAAAAAAACTTTTTACAAACAAGCTTTATTTAATTGCCCTTAGTTTTCGTGTTCTCCTCAGCAAGCCCTTTCATTTGATACCCATATTGTGGTAGTGCAGAAAAAATAACTATTCCGCCATATTGGAATTAGAATGACTTCACATAGCTAAGCATGCATTGTCATCCAAAATAAGACATACCAAATTTCAGCTTAATCGGTTAAAGATAACTGAATTAATATTCAGTTGCAAAATTCCACCCGGACATACATACATTGCAAGCTAATATAAGGCTTATAAAAACTGTAAGTAATGTTGAAACATTGCTGCAAAACAGAGGGGTTAGCACGCATGTCAAGACAAGACCTCTGTCACGGATTCGCTCGCTCACTCTCTGTTCATACGAGAAAAAGAGACAACATCAACATATTCCGTGACATTAGTGCTACAACTACAGTTGGTGGTAAGGGAGCTGTTTATGAAATCAGTTTATGAAGACGGAATATCGATAAATCAATTCGTTTTTAGGGTTCCGTACCCAAAGGGTAAAACGGGAACCCTATTACTAAGACTTCGCTGTCCGTCCGTCCGTCTGTCACCAGGCTGTATCTCATGAATTTTCTTTAACGAAATTAAAATATTACGTTATTTCTACGCTTCAACACGCCTAGGGATGGTCAGTAAATTAGCTTGTATGGTCCCTATATACTCCCTATATATGTCCCTATATATTATACTAGCTTAGTTTAGGTTCATACGATGACTATGTATTATCTGGCGGTATCTTACAAAGTAGCTCTGCCCTCGTAAACCTTAATAAAACCCTAAATCACATAGCCAACTCATTTTAACCACTTAATATAAAATTCTAAATAGCCCTAATCGACCACCGGTCTTAACCAAATTAATATATGAGTATTTACGTCATAGAATATATTTTTTTTAAAATACCATAACTTCTAAATAATCCTCATTCATTTCAAAGTGTGTTTTTTAGGGTTCCGTACCCAAAGGGTAAAACAGGAACCCTATTACTGAGACTTCGCTGTCCGTCCGTCCGTCCGTCCGTCTGTCACCAGGCTGTATTTCATGAACCGTAATAGCTAGAGTTGAAATTTTCACAGATGATGTATTTCTGTTGCCGCTATAAAAAACAAAATACAATGAATATTTAAGGGGGCTCCCATACAACAGAAGTGTTTTTTTGCCGTTTTTATAGATAATGGTACGGAACCCTCCATGCGCGGGTCCGACTCGCACTAGGCCGGTTTTTTTTATTTGGATAATTTATATAAATAGTGGACCTAAATAACATGGAATTAGCCTTGATGTCGCTTGCACGTTGCAACGATATCATGTTATGAAAGACATAACTTTAGGATAAATTATATTGGACGAGTGCCAATGTCAGGGGAGATGGATGAAAAAAAAGTGTTACGCCGCGCACCCACTAAGGCGAGCGAATCAACTTGATATTTTGAATAATATACTCTGTGCCTATATAATTAACGATTAAATTTCTGTGATAAAAACCACGCCACCATGCGTATAATTTCATTTCGTTGAAAAAAGAGCTTTTTAGGGTTCCGTACCCAAAGGGTAGAACGGGAACCCTATTGCAGAGACTTCGCTGTCCGTCCGTCCGTCCGTCTGTCACCAGGCTGTATCTCATGAACCGTGATAGTTAGAAGAGTTGAAATTTTTACAGATGATGTATTTCAGTTGCCGCTATAACAACAAATACTAAAACACATAATAAAATAAATATTTAAGGGGGCTCCCATACAACAAACGTATTTTTTTTGCTCGTTTTTATCGATAATGGTACGGAACCCTCCGTGCGCGAGTCCGACTCGCACTTGGCCGGTTTTTCTAGGAGTCACAGCTCGATTTGGTATTGTCAAACATATTGGTGCATGAGCCTAAACGACCCAGTGTGCGAGAGGCCTAAGTATTTATCTACCATGAACTATGAAAGATGCTAGTTGGGGTTCTATTCCGCAGAAATTGTCTCATAATTTCCTGACTCAATTTGATTATCAAGGAAGTAGATGAAACGAGAAAGTAGGACTAGATAATTTGTAACAAGAATATTTCACACAACATGACCATATTAGCCACGAGCAAATAATGTTTAGGTTTCGAAATCTAGACAATGGCCGATGTTTATATAACATGACTTGGTATATTATATCGCAAACAACATAGACATACAACAGTAAGGTTACATAACGTTTACAATGAGGTAGTAATAGAAGGTGCACCACAGATCAAAAAATACAACCAATCTTCATTATTTTTTTACGAAATTATGATATTTAATGGAATAAGATAAGGAACGGCTCCACCTGCGTTCATCGGGTATTTCAGCCAGTTTCAAGTACATCACGCGTGTATACCCCGAAGGAGTAGGCAAAGGTGCACTGTAGCACCCACACTTTGCCGATGTATTTTGGTCCCAATGTAATAGGGGGCGAGCCTATTGCCATTATACTGGGCACATTCCCCCTCAATACGAGGGAGATTTGGGCCATAGTCCACCACGCTGGCCCAGTGTGGGTTGGTGAACTTCACACGCCTTTCTACAGACGTGCAGGTTTCCTCACGATGTTTTCCTTCACCGTTCAGCAAGTGGTAATCATTGTTGAAAATGACATTCGCACATGAAAATTATCTCAGAGGTGCGGGCCTGGGATTTGAACTTGCACCCCTTACGTTCAAGGCGGGCGTTCTTGCCCGCGAGGCTACCACTGCTTAAGTTTCAAGTAATTAATAGCAAGGGCAAATTCAATACATACACATTATAAATAAAAATGGGTGATGACAGTGATAAAGATGGAGGATGAATCCCCAAAACATACATCAAAATAAACTAAGAATTGCATTTGTCTTGCTCACGGCCGTAACGTATGAGCAAGATGGCAACAGTTTTGTTTCTATAAAAAAAAAATGTTTGTCACATATAAACTATATCATAAACATATGCCATCTGCCAAAGTAATACGTTTCTAGAGCCCTAAAATATGGAACTCAGGACAACCAAACACAAATTCAAACTTAAATTATTTATCTTAAATAGGCACTTGCCAACCAACACTAGGCCAGCGTGGTGGACTATGGCCTGAAATCCTCCTCACATTGAGGGGAGGCCCGTACCCAGCAGTGGGACGTTAAAAGGTCTGTAGTTTGAAATAAAACTATTTTACGGATTTTATCGCGTGTATTTACTATTTTATTTTCCCGACGTTTCGGCTGCTTTACAGCAACCATGGTCACGGGGGGACTGAGGTGTTAGACGGCCTGATGTCATAGTTAATAACTGGGTACCCTCATATTTAGTTGTTGTTTGCGGTCCGATCTACGCAGAAAGTGCTTACGGTGTCTTGAGGTCTTGCAATGGTACACTTGGTTTTGGATTTAATCATATTAATTACTGGATGTAGTATTAGTAGTAGGCACTTGATAATTGAAAAGTTTACAGATGTATTACATACATTACTGAGATCAGCCCAGTTAATTGTACGTTACCCATAGTACAAGCTTTACTTAGTTTGGGATCATACGATGATTATGTGTTGTTTGGCGATATTTATTTAATCCGATCCAACAAGTAACTATCAATAATCGTGTCATCCCTAATTCCGGATGCAGCCATACCTCATTCCGTTATAATTGAGAAAAGAAGAAGACTGGAAATTATTGCACAATAAAATCTACACGTAACCAGAAATAGTCAACGAACCCGCGGAGAAATGGCGGCTGTAATGGCTGCCGGCCAGACGGTCGTACATCAAAAAAAAATAACGCTTCGGACAATGCACGGGCTCTGGACGGCCTCCAACCGTGTCATTGGTAAGACCTCTTATGTAATTGGAACAACGCTGGGACTGGAGAAGATAGTGCCAACACGACTGTTGTTGGCCTGACTGAAAGGGACAGGTGACCGTTCATTGTGGGTTTCGCGGAGGCGTAAACTGTTTATGATTGTAAGCCGTTTGATGCTTATCTATTTAAAAACAAACCTACATTATAATGGTGTCACAGAAGACGTACGAGTTCCTCAAAAGACGAAGGGCGAGCCGAATACCTTGACTGTTAATGAAAATGTACTCTGTGTCAATATGTATAAGGATTGAATTTATGTGGTAAAAGTCCACTCGTCAAAAAATGCTCGAGTTATGAGTTCACTTAATAAGATTTAAAAACTAGTCATAGTAGGTTATGAGATATTTGTACTGGTGTTCATATTTGATGGACGTATCAGCAGTGTGTCAACCGTCATTGTATGTTTTTTACATAGAGTAACTAGAGAACCGATATCGACTCCACCTTACGTATGGCTCTGCGGCATTTGTTTTACGTTTATCCGACACCATTGTAGATACCTGTGGCAACTACATAAGGCAACTGCAATGGCGGATGGACGTCAAAAAATTGGCGCAAGGCGGAGTCGATAGGGCATCTCCGTTATATATCTCGATGGTTAGTTACTTTATATTAGTTTACTTTACGTTAGTTATACTTGTTACAATAAAAAAACGTCATAAGTTTGCTTCTAAATGTTGGCATACAATTTGTAGCGCGGTTTGTATGTACCTGTCCACGCTGATCGGTTGATTATTATTGTTTTGGGATGTCTACATCCCGCGCGGAGCTCAGCGCATTAATCGAAATCATGACATTGATTTAGGCAATACCTACAACGACTGTGACGATCTCCATTCTACAGACATTCAAAGTTTACAGATCATTAATGTCATCAACACATAAATAATTATGCCAAAATAATAACCTATTTCCCGTAAACTATAAGAATATACACGATCAGGGGCCCCATTTTCGTTTGATAGACATCAATCTCTATTAGAGATGTGTCGAAACGAAACGTCAAATTGTTCGTATTTTTTTCTTTTGTTTCGACATATCTATAGAATATATATAAACGAAAATCGGGCCCAGGATTACTTAACAAACAAATACATCAACTTGACAATCCATAAACTACTGGAATAATTCAACCGTAGAACGCGAGATCTGTAAATCATGAAACGAAATATTTACAAGGCTACGTAGGCGTCCGCGTGGGTTCACATCAAAGTTACAAAATAGCCAGCCCGCTAGCCCACTCGAACGAAACATTTTATTATGAATAACCGATAAATATTGGCAGGAACGCGGATGTAAGGAGGGCAGCCACGAAAACAATTACCAATTTCGCAAAAACCAGAGTCGTCAAGATCCAAAGAGAAGAATTTAATGAGATGATGAAAAAGAAACTGTCAACTTTTTTGGTACAAAAAACACTAAACTCCTTTTTTCGTTAAATTATCTATGAGAAATGTTAAGATTTTTTTTTACGAAATAAATGTATTGAATGAGAGTAAATAAATGTATTTTTAATTCCAATACTACACTGAAATTTCTAATCAAATGCTTAGCATGACATCCTCTTAATAAGTCCTGAAAGGCTGTAGCAACTTCCCTAAACCCCAACTTCCCACGTCGCACTAACTTCGCTTCTCGGTCTGTAATTCTAATTTCTCAAAATGATTTAATATACTGCTCATAACAAATCTTACAGGCATTATGACTTGTGTAATAAACGATATGCTACCAGATTTTCGGCGGATATTGATATATTTATAGAAGCAAAAAAGTTAATGGGGAGGGTTTTAATTAGCTTTGAATATGCTTTGAGACAACATTTTTAAATATCAACGCTTGAAAGACAATCCTTACAAAGCTACAATAAATCGTAAAGAGTTATACCAAACCACCCAGAAAAATCTTTCCGTTCGAAAAAACCTATATATAACTCATTTATGATGTGTTGTCGCTTAGTGAGAATAGCCTTTCAAGCGTCGATATACAATTTTCATAGGTATCAGCATCATCATACCGATCAGCACTAAACAGGTGTAACACGGAAAGAATGAATAAACAATTTTAAGAAAACGGAAACAATAACTGAAAACCAAACATCAGGCACACGTCATAGAGATTCGTAATAAAGTTAAAAGAAATGATACAGAATTAGCCATACTTCAGGCAGGCTGGAAAAGATACGGTCTAATTCTGTCGGTTATATCACGGGGACGGTGCAGAATGCTAACGTTGCTATTATTAGGAGATAGACTATTGACTCCAGCGGCCGAGATTGACATGCTGCTCTAGAAAAATCTGATATAAGTAACCTGGAGTCATCCGCCATCTCAATCACATTCATCACTCATTTTTATATATAACTAGATGACCTGGTGAACTACGTAGGTCCTGCGTTTATTTTCTATCTTTTCTATTACCCTATGTTTTTTTTTAAACCGGACCTTTAGTAGATTCAGAATATTTTGATTCATGTAAACCAGGCACTTAAGAATCTTTAATAAAAAATTATATCTGTACCAACCATTCGGAATGCATTTCCTATGGTGTAGAGTGGGCATTCTTTTGGTTGCTCTTTTCCAATGGTAAAGTGAACAAAACAAAATAATACATTGAATCGGTCTAGATGTTTTTGTGTCTTAGCGAGACTAACGAACAGAAATAGTATTTTATTGTCATAGATTTGTTATTTTTATTAATTACTTGACACAGACGAAATACCCGATAGTTGCAGGTGCAGGCTTCCTCATCTTATACTAGTATTTTTTTAAATTATTATTTCGTAAAAGAAGCTGACGAAAAATGACCTGACGAGAGTGGGATCACAATAATCTCAATATTAGTTACCAGTGCGAGCTATCATACAGAATTTTAATAGTATCGACAAATTGTGGTTTGAAAAAAGGAAAAGTGTCAAAAGTGGCCCTTCGAAAACCACCTCCTTTTTCAAAGTCGGTTAAAAATATAGTCAGACAAACACACATTGTAGGTCCCAAAATAAGCAACACAGGTGTTGGCCTGAGGGTGATCCTAATGACACCTAAATCAAGGCAAATTCCACAAAGGTCAATTGAGAAAATTGCCACTGATGGACTTTTTTCCAAAGAAATTCATTTTTTACGTCATTATCATAGAGTGCATTTTCGAATAATTTCACTTTTGATTCACTCACCCCAGTAGATGAAGGGCGTTATTTTTTCGTTGATGCGTGACAGTTGCGAACGTAACGCCGAATGCGCATGTATTATCGTCTGGCGATGCGCCAGCGCACCACAAACCGAAGCTCGTGAACTTCAGTTTAAAAATGTACTGAACCTTCAAACGTATAAACGGATAAATTAAAACGTGGAAATCATGATTATTTTTCTCGGTTCCAAATTTAAGAATTGAATCAATAGCAAGTTACTTTTTCGTAAATGATTATTGACTGAAGGTCTTTTGACAAGGTAAAGCCGGCTGCCCGTGTATTACTGAATTAACGGGCAGCTTTACCGTGTCAATAGACTCTGATAGACTTAAGAAACAAACAATAAACAGCTCTATCATTTCAAAGTACTATACTATACTATATCGGATTACAAGACTCCCTTAAACCAGAACGTTTCCGTTTATAATATTTTGCCACTGACTACCTTTTCCGTTTAAGCCGTAATTATCGTGCAGTCGGGCTCACCGTGTGTTTGGAGCCTAACTGACCTGATTCTCTTGCGGTTTGTTTAGCACTAGTCTGATGCGTCGTAGGACCAAGTTCACCTTGCGTTCTGATTTATAGTTGGCGCACATTTAAACACCACTATAAGAAAAAAAAAATTACATAATTTTTCCACAATTTTTTTTTTGAATAATATTTCTGTTACCAATAAACTAAACTGAACGCAACTAAATGTATGATACTCATAAAAGCAAGATGGCGTTATTTTTATTTTATTTTAAATATATACCTAATACAATGTTATTTAAAATTAGTATACTAACCCTAAAAAGCTCCCTTATACGAAACGAAAATATATTATTATACCAGTTTTTTTTTTTTCATAAAATTCCCTGTCACTTTTGAACTCCCTTTAATCTGAAGATTAACACGGCTTAACTGACCACGCTTAGGCTCGTCAAAGCTTAGACATAAATTGATGACATAGCACAGAGTATCTAGAGTACCCATAACGACTCCACTCTTCGTATAGCTCTGTGGCGATTTACGCCATTGTTGTTATCTCATGTAACTGTAGTATACGGTAACTATATATGAAAACAAAAAAGGCGGAGTTAAACCAGAAAAACCGGCTAAGTGCGAGTTGTACTCGCGCACGAAGGGTTCCGTACCATTATCTATAAACACGGCAAAAAAAACACGTTTGTTGTATGGGAGCCCCATTAAATATTTATTTTATTCTGTTTTTTGTATTTGTTTTATAGCGGCAACAGAAATACATCATCTGTGAAAATATCAACTCTTGAAATTAAACTATTTTACGGATTTTATCGCGTTTATTTACTATTTTATTTTCCCGACGTTTCGGCTGCTTTACAGCAACCATGGTCACGGGGGGACTGAGGTGTTAGACGTCCTGATGTCATAGTTAATAAACTGGGTACCCTCATATTTAGTTGTTGTTTGCGGTCCGATCCACGCAGAAAGTGCTTACGGTATCAACTCTCTTAACTATCACGATTCATGAGATACAGCCTGGTGCCAGACCGACGGATGGACAGCAAAGTTTTAGTATTATGGTTACCGTTTTACCCTTTGGATACAGAACCCAAAAAATGTCGGAGTGCGGGCTAAACATGCCATCTCCGCTATAATATCTCAATGATTCATAGCGAGAGATTTTGTTTTCTATTATTGTATTTTGCAACCTGCAAACTTGATATACCCATTTTAAATCACATTCTATATTTGACAGCAATAATTGTATGTTAGTCATAGCTTGTGTACAGAACCGAAGAAATTCCGACTACCGACATCTCAAATAATATTCATAAGAAAACGAATAAAAAGGGCTACTTTATGACCAGAAAACACGCACTTAAAATCCTGCGTCCACAGAGGCGTCGAAACGCGTGTGATATTTTTTTTGCCAATACTAAAACCAACTGTATTTGCTCATAGAAAAGGCTCATTATTCAACAAAATATAATCGATGACGTTCGTGGATTTTAACGTGTATCTTTATGTAACACTAAGCTGAGCCGTCGCTTTCGTACGCGCAGAATTTAGGAACCCTAATTACCCGAAAAATGGGTTTTATTTTTTCCCGTGGAACCCTTACTCTGTCGCTAAAATAAAAGCAGCTGCAGTTACTCCTAGTATTATCAGCTGTCTGCACTGGCATAACGGTTGTATCGATTTTGACAGGAATTTTACTGGAAAGTCCCAACAAAATCAGTCCAGCCGTTTTGGAGTTTTCCAAAAAAAAAAGCAGACACAGAGACATACAGAAAAGAAACTGTGTTTTTGTTATGGGCAGCGTTTATACTTTCATAATGTGTTTAGTAAAAACACAGTTATTTTGACATTAGGTACATACTTAAGCATTTAAATATTTTGTTGGTATAGATTTTAAGTCCATCCACCCATTTTTATTTATGTGTGTTTATTGAATTTGCCCTTGCTATTAATTACTTGACACTGGCTGAAATACCCGCTAAACGCAGGCGGAGCCATTCCTCATCTTACTCCATTAATAAATATCATCATTTCGTAAAAAAAACAGGCCAAATGCGAGTCGGACTCGCGCACGGAGGGTTCCGTACCATTATCTATAAAAACGGCAAAAAAATCACGTCTGTTGTATGGGAGCCCCCTTAAATATTCATTGTATTTTGTTTTTTATTATTTGTTGTTATAGCGGCAACAGAAATACATCATCTGTGAAAATTTCAACTCTCTAGCTATCACGGTTCATGAGATACAGCCTGGTGACAGACGGACGGACGGACGGACGGACGGGCAGCGAAGTCTCAGTAATAGGGTTCCCGTTTTACCCTTTGGGTACGGAACCCTAAAAATGGTTTTTTGTTTAATACGCTCTAATATATAGGGATAGTTTAAAATTTAAAATTATAATTAATTGTTGTTATAACAATGTTTTGCCACCACACATCCGTTCCCGTTAAATACATAATTGCAGCTGTACCGTGCGAATGAAGCCTTAGCTAATAGCGAACAGAGATATATATCGATGATCAATTGACGTCATTCAATCAACGCGAACCGGTGAGATGTTTAAGACACGACCCACTTATGCTAGGATTGCGTAGAAAAGCAAACATTATTGATTTACAACACGTTTTGTAGGTCGAATACGATTCCGTTTACAATTCTTTTGGTTTTCAGCATCAATAAAGTAACGCGCCGCAGACACCTGAGCGAGCGAATTAACTTGACTTTCTTTCTAGGGTTCCGTACCCAAAGGGTAAAACGGGAACCCTATTACTGAGACTTCGCTGCCCGTCCGTCCGTCCGTCCGTCCGTCTGTCACCAGGCTGTATCTCATGAACCGTGATAGCTAGAGAGTTGAAATTTTCACAGATGATGTATTTCTGTTGCCGCTATAACAACAAATACTAAAATACAGAATAAAATAAATATTTAAGGGGGCTCCCATACAACAAACGTGATTTTTTTGCCGTTTTTATAGATAATGGTACGGAACCCTTCGTGCGCGAGTCCGACTCGCTATTGGCCGGTTTTGAGTTTTAACGAGACTTACGAACAGCAATTAATTTCTATGTATAACATAATAGATATATGTGTACTTATTGAATTTGTTTTTATTATTAATTACTTGATATAATAATTACAGAAAAGTCGGTGATCTCAGGTGCAGCCGTTCCTCGTCGAATTCAATTATACTACAGCATTTCAATTCATTTAAAATAATAAAAAAACTGGCCAAGTGCGAGTCGGACTCGCGCACGAAGGGTTCCGTACCATTATCTATAAAAACGGCAAAAAAAATCACGTTTGTTATACAACAAACGTGGAGCATACGGGAGCCCCATTAAATATTTATTTTATTCTGATTTTTAGTATTTGTTGTTATAGCGGCAACAGAAATACATCATCTGTGAAAATTTCAACTCTCTAGCTATCACGGTTCATGAGATACAGCCTGGTGACAGACGGACGGACGAACGGACGGACAGCGAAGTCTTAGTAATAGGGTTCCCGTTTTACCCTTTGGGTACGGAACCCTAAAAAGATCTATTTCATCATCCATGCACTATTACTGTCCGGAATGACCTAATAAGTGATGCAGCCTTGAGATGGTCACGATAATGAAACCTAATTGCTAGGAGCAAATCTGAGAAATATAGAGCTTCTAATGAATGTCTAAACAGTTGAAACAACGATGCAGTTCCTCGTTAAAAAAGTAGAGACAATAATAAAAATAACAAGAAAATTTCAAGATAGACGAATAAATTGTGTGGTGCGAGAGTTATGTCTCTACATAGAGCTAGACTATAATTACGTAATATATATCTCTTTAAGTAACACGAAATTGTAATGGAGTTTCTTGTTCATTCTTTACCAAAGGAAGAGCATATGAATAGTTAGTAGAGTTCCATATCTTTCTTCGGATATGAATTCCGAAAGGGTAGAGTGGTGGAGTCATAGGAGATTATTGTTATTTGACGATTTATAAAAATGATACTGATTAATAAAAAAATTCAAAAAAATCATTTATGACATTAGCAGTATGACTAACAATGTTAGGCTTATCGCAATCCTAGTAGTTTAGTTAGCCTCTCCAACTGAGCTAAATACTTGTACTAGAAGTGGGCTCAAGTCAGTAATTGACCATGGTGGGAACCGAACCCGGAACCTCTCCAATCTAACCACTGAGCTATCTACGCAATAGCCGAATGAAGTTATTATAAAATTACATTCAGAACTAAAACAAATGAAATTGTAAAGTAAAGTAACTTTAACAATTTCATTTGAGTCACGAGAGAATTGAAGCGAAATATTTTTCATAACTGAAAATGTTTCAGTTTATATGTTAAAGTTCACAAGAAACCAACAGAAATAGATTGCAGAGTAGGTTAACTATGTAACTATCAAAATGAGTTTGACAACTTTCAGAATAATAATTTGGGCTAATTACACAATTATCTTAGACTTTTGGCTAAGCTAAGCTGACTTTTTTTTTTCCAAATACCCTACATATTACAATTATCCTCGGCCGTTTTACTAACGATTAATATTTTTATCAGTAAATAAAATTCCTCGTCTCAATACTCAATAGGTTCAAATTATGTTAAGAAGAGACTAGCGCCTAAGATACAGGCTCGGCCTAGTTTAGGCGCTATTGTTCATTGGCAACCACGCAAAATGTATATGGTACCCTAGTTTAATATAAAATAGTATAATGCATGATTTGTATTCAATAAACTTTTTTAATTTAATTTAATTAATTTAAGTAATGGCAAAAGGCACAATATCTATTCAAGGAAATGAAATTAATGTGTCGGTTGTTTCGTCATAATAACACCTTTTTACTAAAATGCATATGAATGTATAGACGGTACTTTTGACAACAATCAATTTTTGGAAGATTAGTTTGTCTGTGAAGCGGCTGCGCCGATTTTGACAGGACTTTCACTCGCAGATAGCTGATGTTATAAGGAGGAATTAAACTAACATAATGTTTCTAAATTTCACACAGCCGAAGTCGCAGTATAACATCACAACCTTTAATAAAACATACAATTTGAATATTGTACAGAGATAAAACACAACAATAACGCTTGAATTCTTCAGATATATAGGATTATTCAGGGATCTGCAGCAATACTAATACAACGAAACGAACTGTATTAACTCATGGAAGAAGCACATTTTTCAGAATCAGAATCACATTTCATTATTCATGTAAACCATTATAGTGCCTGAACACCATCAAACAAAAAAATAGATCTAAAACCCATTCGGAATGCATTTCCCATAAAGAAGAATGAACGAGACACTCCATGGCTACTTTCCCAAACTTTATAAATCTCTTTTTTAAGATATTTCTGTCTAACATCCGCAAACTTTGACAGTAAACGTAACATTATACGTTATTTTAAAAAAAATCCAAAACCTGTAGTATTTTCAAGAAATCGCGAATTGTTTGGTAGAGAATTATTACTATCAAGCACGAGAGGAGCCGGCGTGAATGGAATAAAATGGCGTGCTGCATTACGGCCCTAAGCATATAAGGGGCTAGCGAATTAACTTAACTGTTAATGTACTGTCATTTTCATCCGCGATTATGGTATGAAACGGTGAAAGAAAACATCGTGAGGAAACCTGCACCTCTGAGTGAACTTGACTAGTTTTCGATAGATGTGTGAAGTCTGCCAACCTGCACCGGGCCAGCGTGGTGGACAATGGCCTGAATCCCCCTCGCATTGAGGGGAGGCCCGTGCCCAGCAGTGGGACGTTAAAAGGGCTTTAGTAGTAGTAGGTAATGTACTCTGTTTTAATATACATACAGAGTGAATTCCTGTAGCAAAAGCCACGGTCACGCGACCGAATTCGCTCGCCTCATCGATGGCATTTCGTTGAAAAATGTGCTTTTTATATGTGTTAATATAGTTCGTTTTAGTATTGGCAAACACATTGTCACGCACGTCACGACACGCCTATTAGCACGGGACTTTTATACGAAGCATTGAAACCCCTTGAAAACTAACCCTTTTCTTATGGGAAGTATTTAAATGTGGAAGGCAGGAACCACAGAAAACGACGTGCTACGTTTTTAATCTTTTGAGACCATTTATCTGGTCATGGAAGAAGGCGTGAAGGCATTTTGAAACATGCCTGTTCCAAAGTAATCGTCAATATCCCAGTAGTTTAAAGCGCCGCTCTCGTAACTGAAAAGTTTCGGGTTCCATTCCAACACTGGGTATTAAACCATATGAGCTAACTCCCAACACGAGCATTTAGCTAAGTGCAAGAGCCTAAAGGGACTATTAGTGATGTAATAACCGGTATCTTTAAAAAGAAAATTTTAGCAGGGTTTAATAGGTATACCTATTACCAAACCCGACTAAGTCTTGGTTGCTCCGTTAACACCCCCTCTTATACGTTTTAATGGATTTTAAAATATCCACCATCAAATCCGATCGTTAGTCAATGTCTAAAATAAACTTTACGTGGAACTAAAACGATCATAAACGGATCAAAGCTCACTTTATGAGACTTCGATGGATCTCCAACGTTTTGCATACGGTATTAAAACAGTTTCCGGTTTTATAACAATGAATAGTCATTCTAAATTAAGCTGTAATCGGGTTAATATAAGAGATAAGAGGCGTGGACTAATAAAACAAATCAACAAAATGCGAGAGATGGAAAATCAATACGGTCAGCCTCCGTAATGTCTAGACTACAGACACCGACCGGCGTCTGTAACCTGCAAGGAAGTCTGACGCAATGCGGAGAAAATAACGCACGTTGGAGTCAGGAAATGCATCGAAATTCAAGCCTTTTAACGGTAAACTTACTAGGTAATTTAAAAAGGACGTATTTCATACCATATGTTAGGACACATTTTAGAGGTTATGATAAAAGCCGGCGATGGGTTAGTAGCAAATACGTAGGTAAGCAACACACAAGGAATGACGGTGAAAATAATTTTGGAACGGTCAGGCGGACATATTGAAACTCAATACTCTCGCCTCCAGAGCGAAAAGCGAGCCGCCGCCTACCGATCCCGTGTTAGTAAAGTAAATCTCTGACAGATGAAACGGTAAAGCGATCAACGAAACAATAATACGTTACCGGTAACTAGGAACAACGTTCGGAGGTCCACAACACTATCACTTAAATACACCGATCGTGAAAAATAAATAAATTTGAATTCACTGGATTTTCACGGACGCGTTCCGAATATGGTATTCGAAATGGTTTGTCGTGCGTCGAACGCCGTATACGGTGTGACCTTACCAAGTGAACGTTTCGTTACCGCGCGTTCGGATGCGATGGTTTGGAAATGACGGAGCGGCCGTTAGCGATGGACTGAGGCGGGCGGGCGGATTCGGCCGCGTTCGGCTCCATTCGGCCACGATTATATTTAGAATTTGGCTCTCTCCCCGGTTTTATATAGCAGTGAGTACATCGCCTATAAACCGTTTTCGAGATGCGGTCGCCTATGTATATGTATATATAGGAATTACGACTTTTTATTGAGTGGATTGTACATTTTTGCATTCCACCCGTTGGTATGGGATGGCTGATATTTCTGGGCGGGCGGGACTTTTTTTGGCAATGTTAACTAAATGTTCACCCACACGGTGGGAACGATGAATTCCTGTGACTTTTTTTCTAGAATACGTACCTTTAGTAAATGGTAAGATCAACAAGTAAACAGCAATACAGAGAATTATAGAAATAGTTGCAATACATTATTTATGGTATGGTATATTTTACAAAAGTCTTTAGTTGTTAATTTTTTAAAAGTTTTTTTGCAAACGTCAAAAAATCCAAGTAATATTAAAACAATATTGCTTATGTGTGGTCATCACGGAGTAGCCGTCGACAGCCACGAACGCTTCTGTTTTTGGCCACGCGGTAGACGCACATGGGTACATTTTCAAGAAATCTGTATTGTATAAAAAATAATCCCTTTTTCTCTTAATCACTCCTTAACTTGAAAACGACTATACCAATTTCATTCATCTTTTGTTCGTAAGTTACCCAATACTATATAGGTAGGTACTTACGAAAAGAAAGTGCAGAAAGTTTTTATTAATATTTCGAAACATGTTCATTCCCAGGTAACGAATAACCGTGAACATTGTAATTACTATCTAAGCAACTAACATGTAAACTATTAAAAAAAAAAAAAAACTGTGGTCCACAATTACCCGCGCATTCACTAACTCAGTTGGTATCTATTTAATAAATAAATAGAGGATATATTATATTGAATAATCCTAATGGTGGCCAGTATCAGTAGGTAAGCATTGGGCCCATGGATATATTATAAAGGAGATGTCATTTCGAGGCCGCGCTGTGGTAATTTTTTCTGGTTTATCTGACTCCGCCATTGATGTTTTCCCATAAAGTTGCCGAATACTACATAAGATAGTTAACAACAATGGCGAAAAAATCGCTGCAGAGCTATAAGAGTATAAAGTTGAGTCAAGAGTGGAGTCGTTATGGGTACCTACTCTATGATTGGGTATACCACATTTGGAGTAGGTGCCAATCTACGTCAAACTAGGCAAATACACACATAAATTGGCACCGACTCTAAATGCAAGGTTAGGTTATTTTTAGCTTTTTAGTGCAGTTTTTGGTTTTTGGTAAAAATAAAACTTTCACGCTTTTTAGTGTCAATAAGCGTTGAAAATATGCAAGTACCTACCTATTATTACCTCATAGCAACCCTAAAAAAGTAAATAAAGTAAAAAAAAAACTGGTACTGATTCTGAAAGATAGACGTAACTACGCAGTTTATCAGAAGAAAATATCGCTTACAACACATTTGTTACGAGCTATATAGGTGCCGTTAGACGGTTCCACATTCACCACAACAACACATTGTAAACCTATTATACCGCAAATAGTCTCTAAGTGGCTTCTACAATATGACGGTAAAACGTATTTTCTGAAACAATAACTATTCCCTGGCAAATAAGTTAAGTAACACTATCTTCTTTATATAATAATTCTACTGTATGTGTGTATGTCACTGAACTCCTCCTAAACGGCTGGAACGATTTGAATGATTTTTTTTTGTATGCGTTTGGGTGGCGCCCTGGATGGTTTAGATTCACAGATGGAACCGGTAGGTGGCGCTGCTTTCGTATGCCACTAATTCCTGTGCTAAGGAGGTACGAAGTTCGCCCGTTCAGCTAGTTTATTATAAATTCTTTAGTAGGTTTCAACGATGGTAAAGGTTTGAACATGGCAAGAAAAAAATACTATAAAATCTTAGTACCGGCAAAGCCAAAAGGAAAGGATAATATTTTAGAAGTCTATGTATGTTTGAGGACATCCGCAGAAGAACCAAGGTTACAGACATAGCTCGAAGGGTTGCACGTTTGAAGTGGCAATGGGCCGGACACATTGCCCGGAGAACGGATGGCCGTTGGGGCATCAAAGTCCTAGAGTGGCGGCCACGGACAGGTAAGCGGAATGTGGGACGACCCCCGACCAGATGGACGGACGACCTCACCAGGGTCGCCGGGAGTCGATGGGCGCATAAAGCCCAAGAACGTAATTTGTGGCGATCTATGGGGGAGGCCTATGTCCAGCAGTGGACGTCCCTGGCTGATAGATAGATAGATAGACTATGTATGTTTGTAGTTAGGTATGTTCCGCCGTAGCGCCTAAACTATCCGATTTTGATGAATAAGGTGTCAATTTGTCACTATGGCCCGGGTAGTATATGCTACATTTTATTTGACTTCAACAATAGGAGGAGTCGATTTTACCTTGTAAACCTCGATTATGACCGTTTTAATTATTTTTTGCAGGCAAGCAAGCAGTGGTAGATTCGAGGGCAAGAACGCCCGCCTTGAACGTAAAGGAAACGGTGAAGGAAAACATCGTGAGGAAACCTGCACGTCTATAGAAAAGCGTGTGAAGTCACCAACCCGCACTGGGCCAGCGTTGTGAACTATGGCCCAAGTCTCCCTCGTATTGAGGGGGAATGTGCCCGGTATAATGGTAATAGGCTCGTCCCCTATTACATTGGGACCAAAATACATCTGCGAAATGTGGGCGCACTACAGTGCACCTCTGCCTACCCCTTCGGGGAATACAGGCGT
Source organism: Ptilodon capucinus (assembly GCA_914767695.1). NCBI lineage: Eukaryota > Metazoa > Arthropoda > Insecta > Lepidoptera > Notodontidae > Ptilodon > Ptilodon capucinus. Next base: position 11,877,764 of record OU611814.1, on the reverse strand, counting down.
GATGATGATGATGATGATGTATTTCATTATGTTTTTCCATCACAGTTTTTTAAACATTTTTCTGTTTAAAACTTTATAGTTTATAGGTACAGTGTTGTCTCCATGTAACGTCACTCGATTTAACTACAAACTCCCTAAAGCGTCGAAATCACTTGGCTTTGATTGGTTTTGCTTGCCTTCCATACAATGATACACTCTATATAGCATTACACCCACTCTCAATAACGACAACTATTTGCCAATTGTTATCACATAGCTTTAATATCGCAAGATATTAATAAAATGAGTAGAAAAAATATTTTTTAACAAAAAACAAAAACTGACTTCAAAAACCTAGGTGCACTAAAAAGCTAGAAATAACCTTATAATGCATTACATTTGGAGTAGGTGCCAATCTACGTCAGACTAGGCAAATACACACATGAATTGGCACCAACTTCAAATGTAATGAATTATAAGGTTATCTCTAGCTTTTTAGTGCACATAGGTTTTTGAAGTCGGTTTTTGTTTTTTGTTAAAAAATTATATTTTTTCACGCTTTTTAGTGTCAATAATCGTTGAAAATATGCAATTATTACCACCTCATAACAACCCTAAAAAAATAAATATTTACAGCAAACCTGCTGGGCCGTACAATTTTAAATTTTTATGGGACCAAATGGCATCTATTCCAGATCAAACAAAAAAAGAATCACGTAAATCGGATCATAACTCGCAGCGTAATCGGTGTACATACATAAAAAAAAAACATACCGGCCGAATAGAGAACCTCCTCCTTTTTGGAAGTCGGTTAAAAATACAACAATATTACTTGTGCTGCAAAAGAAGTCAGACAAAAATAACAGACTATACGCAATAGAGTTGAAATAAGATTGTTTTTATGTACATAACTAATAACACTAGTCTGAAATAAACTTATTCTGTATCTAATTCAGATTTTTCTTCTCTCCATTTAACGACAACTCTCTTTAACGCCATAAAATGCACAGTCTCGTTATATAGAGTTTACACTGAAGTATATTAAGTAAATAGTAAGTTATAATATATTACTAACTAGGTACGTAATTACAACGCCTTAGACAAGTGATTTGAGAGTAAGCCGCTCAGTTCACGGTTGCAGATTCGATTCCAAATAGCCTTTTTAGAATTTGCCTTAGTGTGGGTATAACTGGGATCGCCCCCAGACCATTGAATGATAGTACAAACTTTGCTTAGTTTTAGGATCATACGATGGTGTGTTGTCTGGCAATGTTTATTTATAAGTAGTGACGTTAAACAAGCGGCTCTATGGTTGCTAAACAACTTTAATACATCTACAAACCTCCTAAAACATCATTTTAATTGTATAAGTGTTTTACAATGCCCCTACAAATGGATTTAAGTGTTGCGGGAATAATCTTTCCATCTCTTCTCTAACATAAAGATTCATTGTTTTGCCGCATTGCAGATGCATTTATGCGGTAAACACATCCTGTCTAGGGCATTACGCATTGCACACACAGGAGCGAACGAATTAGCGTGGCTTTTTCTCTAAGTGCACTCTATGATAGTATAAATAGAGATTGAATTTCGATGAATAAGCAGTGGTAGACTCGTCGGTGGAACGCCCGCCCCGAACGTAAGGGGTAGAAGTTCAAATCCCGGGCCCGCAAACTTCTGACATAACTTTCATGTGTGAATGTCGTTTTCAATAATGATTAGCTGAACGTAAGGAAACCTGCACGTCTATGGAAAGGCGTGTGAAGTTCACCAACCCGCACTGGGCCAGTATGGTGGACTACGGCCCAAAACTTCCTCGTATTGAGGGAGAATATGCCCGGTATATTGGCAATAGGCTCGCCCATTTGGACCAAAATACATCGGCGTAGTGTGGGCGCACTGCAGTGCACCTCTTCCTACCCCTTCATAATATCGAAGCGGCAGCTTTTCCTAATGACATGTGACGCAATCCGCCGATGAGCATCGATGAGACCAATTTTAGTAAAAAGAAAATTGCGTGTTTTTGACATATTTAGGTATCTACACTTTCTAATATCATTGGTACCTACTTACCTATGTCTGATTCAAGTCTTGTCAAGACCGGCTGTGCTGCTAATTGTGGACTGGTGACTGGAGATTCATCCGCCATCTTTATCACTGTCATCACTCATTTTTATTTACAATTTGTATTTATCGAATTTGCCCTTGCTATTAATTACTTGACACTGGCTGAAATACCCGATATACGCAGGTGGAGCCATTCCCCATCATAATCCATTTAATATCAGGTTCGTTACGTATCATTAAACATTAATATTATTACTTCATTCTTAACGTAAAAAAAGGAAAAAAAGAATTAATGACCGAGCCCACACCATGATAGAGTTTAAGTAGTAAGTAGGGTATTAAATTTAAATCATTATAATAATGTCAGTAAGCAGAGAAAGTAAGGATTTCAAAACTCCGTATTTTGCAACCTACCCTTCATTTTCCACACAATTATCAGCATATACGTAAGATAAACTAGGAAGGTATGTAGGTAGGTAGGTGTAAGGTAGGTGTAAGGTATGTGTAAAAAAATACTTAGTGCTCATGAAAACGAAGAATGTCCATCTCGAAAGTTCGCCAATCATTACATCATTAAGTTAGCAGCTGTTACCGGTTTATCTTTAGAACAGGGATTTTTGACCAAAGAGAACATTACAGTGTAAAAATAACCTATGTACCGCAGATAATGTAGGTAATTACTACGTTGTTTACCTACAAATATTTTTCCTAATTTACTTTAATCTATTAATTACATCACGGCTTCAAGTACCTGCTAATTAGTAATTATTTGCCAATATTTTTCAAGTAAAAGACGAAGAAGTAAACTTCCCCGTTTATAATTTAATTATTTAATTCATGTCGTACAATATAAATAAATTAAAAAATATGCTTAAAGACAAGTATAGTCATTATAAATTAAACGAAATTAATTACCGCTCTTTGTCACATACCTCTTGACGCCTTTTTATTATTTCTGAACGCACCTAACTAACGTCATTTGTCAGTCCGCTGCCATTACTTATTTTACTCTTTGGTCTGCTGTCAAATTGACTACTATAAACATTGGATGATTTTATTTTTATTTTGTATTTGGCGTGAAATATTTGATATGAACTAGTTACTACAATTTAATATATACAAATAATTGAACTGAAATAACTTTCAACATTATGTATTGTTAGATAAAGTCCTTTTGGTGTACATTTATCAAGTTAACTTTGTGTTTTCGACAAAATCAAAATGCTTAATCCCGATATCAATGACTACCAACTGACTTCAATAATCACGGAGTGCTGTGGGGGCGAAGCTGTTGTTTATTCGGCATTATACAAGCCGAGCAACCAGAATGTCGCAATCAAAAGGTATTTTGTTGACAAAACGAACGAGAACGCGAGTCTTATACAGGTATGCATAGCAATAATATTACGATCAAAAAAGTTCAAAGGGTGACCTTAGGTCAATCAATGGCGTATAAAGGACAGAAATGCAACACCCAATAAACCATGATGAAAATACAAAAAGTATTTCGAAGAAATTTTCAAACTGCCTAGGAAAAATAGTATTATGAGGAGGTCCGGAACAAAAGCCGACAATTGCAGTTAGTGTAATTTTTTTTCTGTCAGACGTAGTATTCACACATACTATACATTACTCAGACCACAGCAAATTTAGTTAAAAACATACTAAATAAGGCTCTAAAGATGGGCTGCCGGACCTGAACCGTTGGGTTAAATACAGGTATAATTTTGTGTTTTATCGGTAACCTATTGATCCGCACCTCCTCATATAGTTTCTGTATTTTTAAAAACCATAACTTCTCTATTTACTGGTCAGATTCAATTTTAAAAAATTGAAAGCTTGTAAGAATTACCAATTTTAAATTAATAATATCCCCAGTCAACACTTATTCATTGTATGATCCCAAACTAATCAAAGGTTGTACTCCGGGTACCATACAATGAACTGTACCCTTTGCATGACCGTAGACATACGTTTTATCTCTTTAACTGACAAATATTGCGAGAAAATGACGTCAATACAAGCTTTTTTAGTGGACATTGTTTGGTAGCTTTCTAACGGCAAAATAATTTATGAAAATCTGTCCAATAGTTTTTTAGTTTAAACGTTACATACTAAAGTACAAACTTTCCTCTTTATAATATTAGTATAGTCCTAAATAGTCCCAGTCCAATGTAAGATATAACAAAAGCCTTACAAATGCTTTACCATTTCTTCTAATGGTGTCTTTTCGTGATTTTCAGCAAGATATATTAACAAGAAAGGAACTTCAGCATGTGAACATACTCCCGTACCTCACATCATTTGTCTATGGACGGGAGCTCTATATAGTGTCTCCCCTGATGAGCCTGGGGTCATGCCGTGACATCCTGGACCAGTACTTCCAGGAGGGCCTTCCGGAGCTTGCCTGCGCCATGATACTCAGAGATGTGCTGTTGGCATTACAGTATTTGCATAGACAGTTGTTTATTCATAGGTAAGTATAATGCATGAATCAGAGGTCTGAAATATTTTAAGGATATACAGGGTGTATCAGAAGTCTGAAATAATACTTGGACGCTAGCATCGGTATCGTGTATACAACTGAATGGTATAAAAATTTGATTGAAATTCGACCATGTTGTTCGAACTATTTTTCGTCGTCAATTTCTATAACCCGTAATATCTCGAGTCCTATGTAAAATTTTCATGTTCTGTTTTGTGAATATTGGTAGTCGCCTCTGATTTGTGTAGTTTACACTGCTGAATTGGGTTATGGATGTACCCAAAGGCCAGAACACGATACCTGTGACAAATATTTAAGGGTCTGTAACTCAGAAACTATGATAGTTAGGTATAAACTGTATTCACTTGGCATCCACATATGAGCTGCCGTATATGTACCCAAAGTATTATATCGGACTTCGGAAACACCCTGTATACTACAGGTATACAGAATGTTTCAAAATCTTAAATAATACTTGGCCGTTTGCATAAGTATTGGATATACAACGGAATGGTATAAAAATTTGATCGATATTGATTGTAAAGAGTTATCTATCTTTTTAAACAATTGATATATTCATAAGTTGGGCTGTTCCATATATAAAGTATAGAAATTGGTTTTGGTCTACAGGAGCGTCCGCGCGAGTCACGTGCTGATAGGGGCGGGCGGAGGTGTGCGCTTGTCAGGGTTGCGCACTGCCGCTGGGCTGGTACTGCGCGGCAGGCGTCAGCGCCGCCTACACACGCTGCCGCCCGCTGACAGGGATAACTCCAACCTCATGTGGCTAAGCCCTGAACTTCTCGAACAGGTAAACTCACAACCTAACGTCTACTTCATAATATTAAAAAGAACCGGCCAAGCAACTCGCACTTGGCCGGTTCCGTACCACTATCTATACATTATCTATAAACGAGCAATAAAATCACGTTTGTTGTATGGGGGCCCCCTTAATATTAATTTTATTATGTTTTGTAGTATTTGTTGTTATAGCGGCTACAGTAATACATCATCTATGAAATTTTCAACTGTAACTATCACGGTTCATGAGATACAGCCTGGTGACAGACAGACAGACGGACAGACAGCGAAGTCTTAGTACCTAATAGGGTTACCGTTTTACCCTTTGGGTACGGAACTCTAAAAACGAAATCTCCAGACAACACATACTCATCATATGATCCCAAACTAAGCAAGGCTATGGGTAACATACCATGGACTGGGGGCGATCCCACTTACACCCACACTAGGGCAAATTCCGAGAAGGCCATTTCGAAGATTTGAAGCTGGTGGGAATTGAAGACGTAGCCACCCTGTTCATTGAGCCTAATGACGTACGCTGTAACTACTAGACCAAGTCCATAATCAAAGGATACCTACATGTTTTGACATGAAAGTTATACAATCGTGTCTGACAGCGTGTGACACTGTGTGTGTGTATGATATGTGTGTGTGTGTGTGTGTGTGTGAGTGTGGGTTTGTGTGTGGGTTTGTGTTTGTGTGTGCGTGTGTGTGTGTGTGTGTGGGTTTGTGTTTGTGTGTGTGTGCGTTCGTGAGTGTTTAGGTGTGTATGATTTCTACCGTTTCAGTATAATCAAATTTTTGTAGCCACTATGCATTTGATTAGAGACATAGCATAGGATAGTATATACAAAACTATTTGTTTTGTAGAATCTAAAGGGTTACGACGAGAAGTCGGACATATATTCAGTGGGCGTGGTGTGCTGCGAGCTGGGTAACGGCGCGGTGCCGTTCGCGGACGTGCCCAGCACGCTCATGTTCACGGAGAAGGTCCGCGGCAGTCGCCCGCAGCTGCTGGACTGCTCCACCTTCCCGGAGACGGCCCAGCACGACCCCGCCGACGACACCAGTGAGACTACCATCGACTCTACTATCTATACCATCCTTTCCCAAAGTGGGCGATAACGCCCCCTTATGGGCGCTGCAGGCCTAAAGGAGGCGGTAAGAGACCCAGAAACAAACTGGGGGCGTTGTGTAGTGACTTGGGGGCGATTTGTAATTTCATCTAGCTAGGAGGACTCTTAGACTAAAAATGTATTCTCAGAGTGGGCTATACACAAAATAAGTTTGGGAACTACTGATCTATACTAATACTAGCTGACCGAGCGAACTTCGTACCGCCTTAGAATGAGTGACATACGAAAGCAGCGCCACCTATCGGGTCCAATTGTGAATCTAAACCATCCAGGAACGCATTGAAATATGCACACAAAATTTCATCCAAATCGGTCCAGCCGTTTAGGAGGAGTTCAGTGACATACACACGTACAGTAGAACAATGATTACCATCATTGTTGAAAATGACATTCGCACATGAAAATTATCTCAGAGGTGCGGGCCCGGGATTTGAACTTGCACCCCTTACGTTCAAGGAGGGCGTTCTTGCCCGCGAGGCTACCTTGAAATGTTTATTTGTTTCGTAGGTATGTACAACACGGACAGCGGTGTCGGGGACAGTGCGGACGCGGTGTCCAGACTTCGCCAAGTGTATGGCAGTAGGAAGCTATCGGACACGTTCCATCATCTCAGCGAGATGGCGCTACAGAGGTAGGCATGTGACTTGGAGGAGAAAAAATCGATTATTAAATAATCGATTGTTCTCTCTTTAAAATAAATCGATATTAAAAAAATAGTTTTTTTTATATTTAGATAATCGATTATTAAAATTCGAGTTTTAGAAAAAAATAATCGATTTTTTTTAAGAGGGACCGTCAGAAGAGCCGTACAAAAAGTAGTCCTGTTACCCGTGGATGATGTTGGAAACCAGCCGTCCCAAGGGGCGGAGGATGTTCACGCACAACATGCAAAATAAATGATTTAACTTTGAAATCTGTGTTCAGGGACCCAGATAGAAGGCCGTCGGCTACCCAGCTGCTGAACCATCCATTCTTCAAGCAGATCAGAAAGACAGACTTTCTCCCAAGTCTCATCGGCCGAGTCAAACCCATCAAGCCTGACTCTGGTTAGTTAACCACCCACAACATAATTACTATGCGATTTAAATAAGAATAGGTATGTCAATAACCTCTATCTGTCAAATGACACTTGAAAAGTATGGTTTGCATAAAAACTTATTTGCATATCAATAATAATAGTCTTACATCTAATAAAAATATATAATATCTATCCAATAATATATATTTAATAATAATATATAAATTAAATAAAAAGGTTAAATTAGTAGTACCTAAATTGTCTTTAATTATTTAGTCATAATTCGTTTTTTTAAACCATACCATAACCTCTTTTATTTTAATTTTTGGCGCAAAGGGCCAAAAGTCATGCCAAAATTATTAAAGAAAAGAAAATAAGGACGTCAGTCGCCATTTTGTCGTTGTTAGTGTCCTACGTCGTGCGACTGAGTGCATTTTTCACTCAACCTTTGCAAATAAATTTGATTTAAAAAATATCTTGTTTTGCTCACCCTACCTAACTGGTTAGAATTGACAGCTATGACGTCACAATATGGCGCAAAGTCGATCCTATTCTCATTTGAATCGCATAGTACAAGGCATCTCTCAAACGACATTTGCAGAGGGTTTGTACATAGCTTCTGGAACTTCTGTAAATTAATCTTTGTGAAAATAGCTGATACATTTCAATTGGAAATGGATTTCAGAGAATTTAGACGCGGGGCGGCGTGGCTTTTGCCATAGAAAATATTTTTTTATGTTCATTGGCACAGAGTTCCTTTTGGTGTTGGCATCATATTTGACGGTCTACTTTTGACGCCGATTGTATAATAGAGACAGTTTTTTTTTGTTTTTTTTTTTTATCCGGGCCGCCATTCGAGCCTATTGCCATTATACCGGGCACTTTCCCCCTCAATACGAGGGAGATTTGGGCCACAGTCCACCACACTGACCCAGTGCGGTTTGGTGAACTTCACACGCCGTTCTATAGACGTGCAGGTTTCCTCACGATGTTTTCCTTCACCGTTCAGCAAGTGGTAATCATTGTTGAAAATGAAAAAATAATATACAGCATATAAAACATGATAAAAGTAAAATAACAGGGTTTCCCTACTATCCATTGCGCGGATTCGTAATAGAGACAGTTAGAGGAGGGACAGAGACGGAAGGTTTTATCGACACGCCGTTTTTGTTTCAGATGACATGTCGGCGCTATTGATAGAGGAGCAAATGACAGAAATGGATATTGAGAAGACGACCGAGTGGGACTTCTAGTTGGCGTCATGACGTCACCAACCGTCGTGACGCCTGACGTTTAAAGCTAATGATGACGCCGCCGACACTGGAACCTTCGTTTTAAGCCCTTTTTATAGTATTGATATATGCAAACATGGAGAGTTTATTAACAGCATGTCGACTTGGTGTGGTGGTTTGAGCGTAAAGCCGCTTGGATCACTGCACCGGGTGGTTTTAGGTTCGATCCCCGTCAGTGGCAAATTTCGGAAATGATCTTTTTAGAATTTGCTCAGCACCCGTAGCATGACCGTGTACACACAAGTTTTATCTCTTTCAACTGTCAGATTTGTCGAGAAAATGACGTCACACCGAGCTTTTTGTACTGGACATGGCCGTGATGTCATTTTATTGCCGAATCGGACAGTTGTAGTTATAGCATGTGCGCCAAGACTACACTTGTGTCACGGAATATCTTGATGTTGGCTCTCTTTCTCTCGTATGAAATTAGACAGAGGGCGAACGAGCGAATCCGTGACAAAGGTCTTGTTTTGCCATGCGTGCTTAAGGCCACTGAAAGAGATAAAACTTCTACGAGGTCATGCTACACGGCCTGGGAACCGCGTGCGATCAACATTCATCTCGATTGGAGATATCTCGAAACGAAACTTCAAATCGTACGTATTTTTTTCATTTTGTTTCGACATATCTCGAATCGAGATGAATGTCGATCGCATGAAAATCGGGCCCATGGTCTGGGTGTAACTGGGATCGCCCCAGACCATTATACGGTATCCATAGTACAAGCGTTGCTTAGTATGGCATCATACGATGAGTATGTGTTGTTGTACAATGGCACAGTGGGACACTTGTACTGATATCTTTGGGAATTGATTGAAATTTGTATAAAATTGGTATTATGTTTATTGCTGTATTGTTTACTGTCCTTATGTTAGAGCGAGACAACTATATTTTTAGTAATGTGCTTTCTGCACGCTGGGGTGTCAAAGTTCGCGCGTCAAATTTTTGATGTGAAACATCTAATGGCGCGCTTGGCGAGTTGGAGCAACTGTTGATGCCGTGATGCGAAAACTTCGCGCAGCTCCGTGGATCCTCGGTTGTTTCCGCCGCTTAGACTCCGCCCACCGGCTGACTGCGCTCACTCGCCGCTACGACACTTCTCTCTCCCTCTACTCTAAATAACATAATGTTCCTGTTCATCTGCCAGGCGTCCCGCGACGGCTACGTTTTTTTACCAATGCCAAAACGAACTGTATTGACACAAAAAAGTTCATTTTACAACCTGACAATGAGAGCGCAAGCCAATATTGACGCGTGGTGCCGTTGCTTTTACAACAGAAAATTAATCTTTATGCATATTGACACAGAGTTCCTTTTGGTTTTGGCAAATAATGTTTACGCGCGAATTTCAACGCTCCAGTGTGCAACACGGCGATAGTTTTAGTGCTGACAAATTTCAGTTTAGGAGCCCGTTTTTCGTTTGATAGACATCAATTTGGTCGTATTTTTTGGGTCCGTACCCAAAGGGTAAAATCGGAACCTTACTAAGACTTCGCTGTCCGTCCGTCCGTCCGTCTGTCACCAGGCTGTATCTCATGATCCGTAATAGTGAGAGAGTTGAAATTTTCACAGATGCTGTATTTCTGTTGCCGCTATAACAACAAATACTAAAAAACAGAATAAAATCAATATTTAAGGGGGCAACAAACGTGGTTTTATTGCTGTTTTTTATAGATAATGGTACGGAACTCTTAGTGCGCGAGTCCGACTCGCACTTGGCCGGTTTTTTCTTTTGTTTCGGCATATCTCTAATAGAGATTGATGTTTATCAAACGATAATCTGGCCCCAGGGGTATTGGAGTCAGCCAAGCAGATAATCTTGGAATCAAACTAAATTTGACTAAACAATCAAAATGAGCTAAGTGTATTGCCCTCGCACTCATGGTCCTGGTGTAAGAGTGAGACAACAATATTTTTAGTACTATAAAATTTAGTTTATTCAAAAATTAACGTCTGACACAGACATACAGATGTGTGTTGAAAGCATGGACACATTATAATGGAGATGGCATAGTGAGCCCGCGCTGCGGTAATTTTTTCTGGTGTATCTGACTCCGCCATTGTTGTTTTCCCATATAGTTGCCATATTTTTTTTTAACGTCGGAAAATCCTTTATGGATGCCCTGCCACCTCGGGGGAAGTAGCAGGGTTATGTGGGAGTCCCGGCAGAAGGCCGTATACCCACTAAAAACCGACGGTGTACCATCTTCCGCTTATATCTGGGCGCCACGGGATTTCGCATTTTCGCAGATTTCGCATGCACCGCGACGACATAGTTGCCATATGCTACAGGTACATGAGATAACAACAATGACGGAATAATTACCGCAGAGCCATACGAAGATTAGAGTCGTTATGTGTACTCTAGTTACTCTGTGGTTGAAAGTAGTATAATATATTTTGTCAATTTTTAAATACAGATTATGTCGCTATGAACATAAATAGAACGAATGATTGTTTCATATATTGTTTTATTTATTACATATAAAAAGTTACAATACAATAATAAAGCATTTGTTGCATTGTAAACAAGGAATTTAAAAAAACTGTTTTTTTTTCAAACCGACTATGGAAATAAGGAATGAAATCAGGGTTCTCAAGGTAACATCGACTCCTCCTATGGTTGTAGTCGGTTAAAATGTAGCCTATGTTACCCGGGCTATAATAAATAATCGATTGACACCTTATCAGACTTAGCAGTGGTAGCCGAGTGGTCGAACGCACGCTTTGCAATCAAAGTGCGCAGGTTCTATCCCCGGCTCGCACCTCTGGGTTCCATGTGCGAATCTCATTTTCATCTGAGATTATCACTTGCTAAGAAACGGTGACGGAAAACATCGTGAGGAAACCTGTGTGCCCGGTATAATGGCAATAGGCTCGCCCCCTATTACATTGGGACCAAAATACATCGGCGAAATGTGGGCACACTGCAGTGCACCTCTGCCTACCCCTTCGGGGAATACAGGCGTGATGATGATGATGATGATGACCTTATCAGAATCGGATGAACAGTTTAGGCGCTACGGAGGAACAAACAGACTGCTAAAATCATAACCTTTTTGCTTCGCCGTAGTCATGTAAAAATAATGCTACATTATTTATTTATTTAACCAACTTATACGTAGGTTACGTTTATGTTTCAGAAGTCTGAAATAACACTTGGCCGTTTTCCCGAGTATCGGATATACAACTGAATGGTATACAATTTTCATTGAAATTCGATCATGATTTTTCAAATACTTTTTTTCGTCTCGATTTTTCAAATTGTTAAATATCTCGAGTCCTCTGCGAAATGTTCAAGTTCTGTTTTGTGAATATTATTAGTGGCCTCTCGTTGTTGAATTTTGCACGGTTGTATAGGCTTATGCATGTGCCCTAAGGCCACGATACCTGTGACATATATTCAAAGGTCTGTAACTCAAAAACTATGATAGTTAGATATGATCTACCTTCACTATTCATCTACATATTGGCCACCGTATATGTACCTAAAATATTATTTCGGACTTCTGATACACCCTGTATATACATATTAGGTAATGGCTTATTAATTATGAACTTACTTCTAGTTATGTTTTTTTTATAATTTGTGAATGATATGTAGCAACATTGTTTTGAGCCATATGGCGGCTGCGCGCGCACCGGCGTCCTCGTCTTTGATGTACCCGCTCGCCACGTACGAAGCCCGCCCAGCCCTGACCAACCAAATATACTATATTTACGTTTATGCAAATTGACTCAAGCGCCATAAGTTGGGTGATATTGAGTGATACATATCGTTGGAATCAGCTAATTTTTCTTCGTCTTTTGAGTTGGGTTTCGTGCAAAATAACCAAAATGGCGCTTGAGTCAATATTTTATAATTATGTGGTAAGTGATAGCCTCGTCGGTAAAACGCCGACATTGAACGTAAGGGATGCAAGTTCAAATTTCGGGCCCAGACGCGTGCGAATGTGTCATTTTCAATAATGAATACCTAAATAAATTCAATAATTGCTGAACGGTGAAGGAAAACATCTTCACTGTTCACACATGTTCACCAAACTTCACTGGGCCAGCAAAGTGGACTGTGATCCAAATCTCCCTCGTATTGAGTGGGAATGTGGCCGGTATCATGACAATTGGCTCGCCCCAAATTACCAAATACACCAACCATTGAGACCAAAATATATTAGCGAAGTGTTAGTGCACTTCTGCCACCTCTATCGGCGAATTTAAGCGTGATGTTGTACCTCGCAACCATGTTAGTGGTAGCTTTTGCTCCTATTTCGGCTGCATCCACGGTCTTATTCAGCAGCACCTTCAGATCAGCAGTTAAGTTATGTTTGAAGGTCTCGGCCGCTGTATGTAGGGTGTCCAACTGAAATAATTAAATTCAGAATCAATTTTATAAGTTCTATCCTAGCAGTGGTAGCCGAGTGGCCGAAAGTACGCTTTACAATCCAAGTGTGCAGGTTCAAACCCTGGCTCGCACCTCTGAGTTTCATGAGCGAATCTCATTTTTATCCGAGATTACCACTTTCTATGAAACCTTCACGTCTATAGAAAGTCGTGTGAAGTTCCCTAACCCGCACTGGGCCAGCGTCGTGGACTATAGCCCAAAAATCTCCTCGCATTGAGGGAGAATGTGATCGGTACAATGGCAATAGGCTCGCCCCCTATTATATTGGGACCAAAATACATCAGCGAAGTGTTACAGTGTGGGCGCACTGCAGTGCACCTCTGCCTACCCTTTCGGGGAATACAGGCGTGGTGATGATGATGATGACAATTTGAGTTTATTTTTTATAGATAAGTACCTATCGCCAATAAAGTCGAGAATTGATATTCGTGTCGAGTTATTGATGTGAAACATCAAATGGCGCGCTTGGCAAGTGACAGCGACTGTTGACGCCGCGATGCCGTGATTCCAAAACTTCGAGCAGCTTCGTGGCTCCTCGGTTCTTTCCGCCGCTTAGACTCCGCCCACCGTCTGACTCCGCTCACTCGCTCAGTTTCTTTTCTCTAAGGATAGCCTGCGGGCTATCCTTAGAGAATCCTATCCGCAGATTGCTTACGGATACTGTAAATGGTTTAAGAGATACGTCACCATAGTCCTGTCCCCGGGCTCCGCCCCACCATACTTGGTGATGGCGTGCATCGCGCTCTCCCAAGCTGACAACCACGCGGTCACGTCGTGGGTCTCAGCACTGGAAATAACAGGGGTTATACATCAATTATTAATAATATCGTCACGACTGTACTCTCCAAAGGGGTAAGCAGAGGTGCATTACAGTTCACCAGCTTCGCCAATGTATTTTGGTCCCAATGTAAAAGGGGATGTGATGATGTGGTTATATACAAGGTATATCAGAAGTCCGAAATAATACTTTGGGTGCATAAACTGTAGCTCATATGTAAATGCTTAGTGAAGACAGTTTGTACCTAACTATTACAGTTTCTGAGCTAAAGACCTTTTGAATATTTATCACAGGCCTTTGGGTATATCCAAAACCCTATTCAGCAGTGTAAACTACACTTATGAGGAGCTACTACCAATATTCACAAAACATAACATGTACATTTTACAAAGGACTCGAGATATTACGAGATATAGAAATTGACGACGAAAAAAAAGTTGGAAAAACATGTTTGTATCTCGATGAAATTTGTATGCCATTTAGTTGTATACTCGATAGTCATGCAAACGGCCAAGTATTATTTCAGACTTCTGAATTACCCTTTATAATACAGCGTAAGGGGACTTGCGAAGATTTTATTCACTAGACTATGAATTTTAAGGTAACTTACTAAGCGATCGCCTGTGAAGCCGCCGCGAGTCCTAAGCTGTAGATGCCGCCTGAGGTCCCTCCCATGTCAGTCTCCGCGATCTCTGACAGTTCCCACAGCACGTGAGCGATGTACTCAAGAGAAGCCTTCTCCAGATATGAGAGTACGGCTAGAAATAACAAGAACATCAGCCACTCTCTAGTGACATCTTTAAAGATAACTCTTCTACAACGACTCCCAAATTTTAGAAGGATTCCGTCCTATTTCACTGCAGATAAGCATCCTTGGGACAGAACATGATGAAAATCAGCTTTGTCTTATTCTCAAAAACAATAGGAGTGAATTCACATAATAAATAATAAAATCTGTGATTTAAAGTCTTGCAGCGTTTACGTCGTAGCGAGTGTCCCTTTGCCCGAGGTTGTCAATATCTGTAATGATTTCATCCCCATACAATGGCATGCCAATATATTACAAATGCCCGTATTCTCTCCTACAACTCCCGTCTTCAGCTACCCAGAATCAAGATATGACTTGTCAATACCCAGCACGACAAATCATCTCATACAACTCGAGTGACGAAGTTATATTATCACTAGCTGACCCGGCGAACTTCGATAATGTATTCATCATAGTAGGTACCATGTCCAAACTTCTTGAGAGTGATCCCGCAGTCTCCATCGCCACACCCTGAGTCTAGTCTGTTCAGTAAATCTTCATTTTGGATCAGCTCCTTTGCTGCAGCTGTTAAACTCCCGCGCAGTAACTCTTGGGCTTTTGTTGATAGTGAAGGACCGGACGCAGCCTACGAAAAATGAAGCCTTAATTTGAAACAATCCTAATGCTGTCCCTTCATGGCTTGTCAACGATCATGAATTGAGGGAAATAAAGATCAGATTAGGTACATTATTTTTATGACTAATGTTAGTTCCTTTGCCCTTGAGCTTGCAGTGCCCACTCTAAAGGCAACTCTCACCTTTCTACCATCACTTTGTAGCAGCGTATCATCGTCGACGTGGTCTTCCTCGCTTCTCATGGAGATATCCCGGCCGGTCCAGCCCGCAGCCTCCGTGGGCGCGTCCAGCAGCTCCAACCACAGGTCTCCGTGGTCCTTGTTCAGATGCAACAAGCAGATTTGGAAGCCGTGCATCTCCAGCGAAGTCTTCAGGTGTCCAGAGTAAATACGTTCTACGGTCATCTTCTTGTTTTCTGTAATAAAAAAGTTTTACTTAACTATGGACGAAGTAATCTGATAGATACGGATATTGAAGAAGTTGAGGTATTTTCTTCTAATATTGGTACGAAGAATAATTAACGTTAATGTGATAATCTTAATATCTAGATTAGAAAATCAAGTCACGCCAAGAGTAATTTACAAAGTAACGTGCTGGGTTCTTGGCAGTTTACTATAATTTATGCCTTTACGTATATAGGACGTATTCCATTTTGTTGGAAAAAATAATTAAATAGGTCTCGAGATTTTTTAATTACGATTTTCATGTTCTGATTTGTGAATATTGGTAGTTGCCCCTCATAAGTGTAGTTTACACTTCTGAACAGAGTTATGGATGTACCCAAAGGCCAGAACACGATACATGTGACAAATATTCAAAGATCTATAACTCAGAAACTATGATAGTCAGTTATAAACTATCTTCACTAAGCATCCGGATATGAGCTACCGTATATGTACCTAAAGTATTATTTCGGACTTCTGAAACATTATGTATACCTTATTTCATTGTTTTATATGTACCTAAGTATTCCTTAGTTTCAGCGCTTATAATATTCATTTCGAGCAGTGACGTTCCACCCAAGTTGTTGATCGTTACTGCCACTCTGTCGCCATCATTAAGTTTCAAATATGCAACCACCTGAAAACAAACTTTATCTTCTTAAACTATAGTAATATTTTTAATTACTTCTGCATTTGTATCATCAACCACTAAAACCTTATATCTAGCGTTTATATTACCTCGTCAAGAATCATCTTCACGACTTCCTTCGCCGTCCCCATCTTGACTTTACAAATGCCAGCCTCCCCGTGAACTCCTGCTCCTAGTTCCATCTCATCACGAGCTATCTCGAACAGAGGTGGCTGACCTGAAAATTGTAATTGACTAAAGGTTTCTAGGAGTTAACAATTTGATATACAAATAGACATAATATATTTATCGATTCTCAGTTGTTTATACAACCTCGATGTCTATCTTGGTGTTTCTTTAAAATGATTGAGGTGATGAAACATACTGAGCTATGGTCGGACCTGCGATAAGCGTGTCTTCTGCCAGTGCCGGGTAATTAATCGCTAAATAAATTCAATAAATACTTATTATGAATTAAAATATGAAGTTGATAAAGATGGCGAATGACTCTCCCTCGATGTCTTTATAGATATCATTTTAGATCCTGGTTTAGAGTAGTACAGGTAACAGTCGTCGGAATATTTAGTGGGTTTAGTATATGTGGACGTAGATAATTAAGCAAAAATGATGCTATCCACAAAAATGAGTTAAGTATACCATACGGTTCCTAAAGGAGGCTTTTTCATTCAACATAAAATAACCCGTCGAAAAATATAAGCTAATAGCATTTTTACCACCTAAGTTACTATCACACATGTAATTGTAACTGCGTTCAAGTATTTCTAGATAAGTGTCTGAGGTATGATAGAAAACACGTACCAGGTAATGAGCAAGCACTTAGACACACTCCTAGAGTACCCATGTACTTGTTCATCTCGACTGCAGCGCTGCGTATAGTCGCCAGGTCGTAGCCCTTCACAGACATGGCACCACATAACTGGAACAAGTGGAAATCAAGCGTGAAGGTGCATTATTCCTTAGCTAAAAACGCCTGAAAGCCCGGCTTATACATCTTTAGAATACAGGTTTGGGTGCAGGAAGGCAGCTGTTTCTTAAGTTTCTAAGGCCATGATAAATACCGATCTTAGACAGGAAATGAAATTAGTAGGAGAATAATTTAAGCGACTATAGCGTGGTAATGAAATAGACCGTTCTCTTAACAGAGAACAACTCAATTGTTCATGTATTGCTCTAAAGAGTTAACAGTCTAAAGAGTTATCTAAATGGTAGTACTAAGGATAATACGAGGTGGTCAAAAGTTGTAACCTTATAAAACAGCACTTCGCCAACCATACTGCGGCCTCCAGTCTTATTCTTGCTTGACGCAACGTCTTCCCCGACTATGATACCTTCCACCTTGATGCCAGCTATTTTAGCCTTCTCAATAGCCTTACCGAAGTTCAGTCTGTCACCCGTGTAGTTCCCAATAATGACCAGGACACCGCCTGGAGAATTAACGATTGATTTTAACATGTGAAATAAATTTATAGGGCTATCAGACATGAGTCTGCGTGAGAATTCGTTTAAGAAAGTCGAGTCGAGTCGAGTCGAGAAATTAATAGTTTTTTTTTCTAAACGAATTGTAAATTCGTCTAGTGTTTTGTGGGTGGGTTTACTTCAATGAACATGCAGAAGCAGTACCCCAATTCTCGCATAATCGACATCATCTCTGTCCGACATATGTCGAGAAATACGTCAAATTTGACGTTTTGTTTCGACGTATATCTAATATAATTGCCCTGCAGTGCTTCAGAATGCCTCAAACGCCGCAAATATAGTTCCCTGGGTGTAGGGTATATATTTGAGGCGTTTGGGGTAGAAACCTTAGGTCCATGGGGGCCGGGTGCCCACCGGATGTTTCAAGACATTGCGAAACGTCTGATCGAAACATCCGGTGATCAGAACGCTGGAAACTATTTCGCACAGCACATCAGCATTGCCATTCAACGTGGCAATGCTGCCAGCGTTTTGGGCACTCTACCGCCCGACAATGATGGGGGACTGTGGGGTACCTATTTAATTTTCTATTTTTATTATTATTATTTTTTCTTTTTATGCTTAGGCTTTTTAGAATTACTTTATTACCTATCTGGATGATAAAAATATTTACCTGAATTATATTTGTATATCTGTGCTATTCCATACAGGACATTCCCGGTAGGGGGTGATGCAAACACGCCACCAGCCACACAGCCCTCCAGCATGCCTGAACCAACGAAACCTGGAAAATCAAAATCATTTTTATTGTAGCCCAAAAACACAAATAGTCAGATTCTAGCAACGGTTCGATATGCTGTTACATTGTGGAGAGCTGATAAGACAATCAATGGTTGCTCTTTTTAAGAAGAATGTGATGACTTTCTCGAGGACTAGATCTTATTAAAAGAGTATTTACCTGCTGCAAATGGCTCATGTCCTGAACCGCCTCCTCCAAGCAATGCAACCTTTCCTGTGTCACTCTGTGAGTAATCAAATTAAATAGAAAACATGATTATGAAAGCTCTTGTTAACGGACGCATTAGGGTGGGCGATTCACTTGTCTTATTTTTCGAAATGTGGGTACTTAAATATAAAATTTCTGTAGTAAAAGTCGCACGACCACATACACATCAAAATTCTCGCGCTTTATACGATGGCACATAGATAATACACTATGATGGCATTTCATTGAAAAATGTGCTTCCTCCATGAGTGATTACAGTTCGATTTGGTGTTGCCAAAATTTTGTCTGTGTGCGCAGGGCTTAAAGTATATAATATACCTTCCTCCTGATGGTGATGACGCGATGATTAGGGTGCAGGTGCAGCATGGGGAAGGTGGCAACCACTCCACGAAGGTTATCATCCACGCAGGTTTCAGGAGAGTTGATCAACTTCTTCGTAATTGGCTTGTTTGTGGCCATTTTGTTCTGAGTGATATTTAAAAAATGTTGACGACTATGAAATAGATCAGAATTAAACCACTGAAAAGCTAGGTACTCATGAAAGGTAATAATTATAAAATAAAACGAAAATTACGAAACTCTATTATCCATTCCTCTTGATTATGTTTTATTTATAGAGATGAAATAGATACCTACTTACCAAGAATCTCACAAAAACACAACAAAAGCAGATTATAGTTTCTAAATGCAAATTATAATAAAAAGGGTACTTTTTGTTTAAATTAGTAGGTAGTGATGACATTTTGGGTGCAGTAATTTATTTAAGTAGATACCCACTTAATCAAATTAAATTCTTAAAAAAAACAAAACACCTTACCTTGTAAACGACACTTAATGAATGCCGAATGATAAGATAGGTACCCACCACTCCAATGACGAAACAATACCAATCACATAAACACACGTTACATAACAGATTACCTTATCTCTGCCAAAGTTTACGACCCCGATGTATCAATAGTACGATACATAATGTAAATGAGATAATTATAACCCCTTTTAATATCTCACTACTGGATACAGGCCTCTCCTCAATGCAAGGGAGAGTCAGCACATAGTCCTCTAAAACACTGGCCCAAGCAGAGTTTACTGATGGACTACGTATATATTGAATTGGTTAGATTCCATAGTCCACCAGCCTGGCACGGGCAGGGTTGCCAAACAGATCACTCCTATAAATAAGCTCAGGGGCGGCCGTAGCATTTTTTTTGGGTGGTGCGAGATCTCAATATGGCGCCCCTCTAAATACAAAATTCGAATCAAATAATACTAATACTCCTATTTGTAATTTTTATTAATCACATTTCCTCCTGTTTTATAAACTCTCAATTTTTATTATTCGCCGATGACATGAAAATTTTCCGCGTTGTTAACAATGTTGCCGAGGGATTACTGCTTCAAGATGATCTGAACCGGCTTAACTTGTACTGTCAAAAGAACAAATTAGATCTAAATGTATCCAAATGTTGCTCTATCACTTTTACCAGAAAGCGCACTTCTTTCTCCTTTACTATAAATTAAATAATTCTGACCTTCTGGCTACCAATGTTGTTAGAGATCTTGGCGTATTGCACGATAGCAAATTATTATTTAAACAACATGTCGAATCTATTATCAACAAAGCATACAAAGCACTAGGTTTTGTTATACGTGCTTCGAAGGATTTTAAATGTATGAAAACGATTAAAATTCTGTACTGTACCTACGTCCGTAGCCACCTCGAATATGCATGCCAAATTTGGAACCCCTGCTATAATATTTATAGCAACAATATTGAGAAAGTCCAAAAACGTTTTGTTCGATATCTTGGATTCAAATTCAAATTACCACACCTTGATTATAACGAACAATGCAGTAGACTTCATCTATTACCACTTTTTCTTCGCAGAAAAATTCACGATGTTTGTTTTCTTTGTAATATGGCTCAAAATAAGATCGATTGTCCAGAGCTCCTCGGCAATATCAAACTCAACATCCCTACTAGAAGATTACGTGCAAACAATCTACTTCACGTTCCTCTCTGTCTCAGTAATTTCAGAGGTAACAGTTACTTGCCCAGAGCTCTACGTCTGTTCAATACGCTCAATCAGAACACTGAGTTAGACTTGTTTTGTAGCAGCACACGAAATGTGAAAAATATTTTAAGTAATCAATCATCACTACTATTATAGTTATTATTTGCCAGCAACAACCTTAGTTCTTATAAAATTGTATCGATGCAGATTAGTTTACTTGCATTTTTTTTCTTTTTATTATAATTGTTAAGTTTTATTTACATGTTTAATACTTATACTGTTTGTTGTAACATTTCCAGCCTGTATGTGGATGCTTGTAATTGGCATTTGCTAATTTATGTTTGCTCTACTTTGTAAAATTAGCCGTAAGCTTCCCGAAAAAAATAAAATAAAAATAAAAATAAAATAAAGATCGTGGACGCGACACTCGTAACGCTCTGCCTTGACGCCTCGCTGAATAGCGTCGCGACGCTAACTTTGAGGTGTCACGACGCTTATCACATTCTATAGGCAAGCAAGAGCGCAATATTTTAAAAGCTATTTATGAAATCTATTTTTGGGCGACACTTTTGGGTGATATTGACTAAGGTATATAAATATTTGGAATCAGCAAATTTTTCTGGGTCGAATGAGTATGCTCTCCTATAAAGTTAATAAAAAAAATGCCCTTCACCCCTCGAATGTAGTTTCTTAGTAGTTTATGTGCAACAAAGTCTACATAACTATGTTTTAGATTTAGAACTAACTTGCCCTATCTTTATGATATCGACTCTGCACTGCGTATGGCTCTGCGGCAATTTTTTTGACGTTATCTGACATCCACCAGAGTAGTTACCTTTAAGCCCTATTTACATTACGAAACTAGTGGCGTGAAAGTAGTTTCGTGACACTAGTTTCATCAACAGTTTCACAGTGTAAACGTCAAGTTTCATGCATAGGTACAACACCAATTCATATTCATATTATATTTTCAACAATGTAATTCAACACTGCCCTTAGCCATATGGCTACTGCCCGTGCGCCGGCGTCCTCATCGTTGACGTATCCCCTCGCTACGTACGAAGCCCTCCCAGCCCTGAGAAAAGATGAACGTGCAGTACAGTTTAGATTATTCGAGTTAAAAGGTTTAGACCTAGTCTTCGATAATACAATAGATTATCGTTCGTGTACCGACATAATTAGGTTTCATTTACCTTGCAACCATATAAGCAGTTGATTTAGCTCCTTTATCCGCTGCTTCAGAAGTCTTGTTCAGAAGATCCTTGATGTCGTCGTTCATGTTATGCTTGAATGTTTCAGCAGCTGAGTGTAGCGCGTCTAGCTGTAAATAATTTAAGTCTGCCTCATCTGGTAATAAACTTCACCGGGCTGGCACCCCTGGGATTTTCAGATTTCAAGTGCGCATGTCATTTTCAACAATGATTACCACATGCTGGACGGTGAAGACAAACATCGTGAGGAAACCTGTACGTCTATATAAGGGCGTCGGAAGTTCAGCGACCAGAACTGGACCAGAGAAGTGAAATATATGCCAAATCTCCCACGTATTGTTGTCCACCAATATATAAATGCTTATAGCCAGTGTGGAATTCAAATTGAGAACTTCTAGACGACCCTTGAAACCACTAATCAATTGACGCTTAAGATAAGGAATCTACCATAGTCCTGTCCCCGGGTTCCGCCCCACCATACTTGGTGATGGCTTGCATCGCACCCTCCCAAGCTGAAATCCATGCGGTCGCGTCATTTGTTTCAGCACTGAAAAAATTAAACTACTTGATGATACAGCAATGTAATGTACATTATATTAAAACACTAGCTGTGCCCGCGACTTCGCCCGCGTGGACTTTAGGGAGATTACCCGGAAATATGGGTATTATGTTTTTCCCGCGGAACCCTAATGCTTTTTCTAAAATTAAAGTAGCCTAAGTTACGCCCTGGAACGTCAGCTATCTGTCAGTGAAAGTCCCATTGAAATCGGTTCAGCCGTTTAGAAGTTTACCTCAAACAAACAGACAGACAGACAGACAGACAAAAAAATTCAAAATTGCGTTTTCGTTATAGGTATCGTATATACTTTCATACGCATTTGGTAAAAAATTGTTATTTTGATATTACAAACAGACACTCCAATTTTATTTATTTGTATATGTATGTATGTATTGTATGTATGTATGTATGTATAGATATAGATTTAAATATCGATTGACTTAGACTTAGTTAAGTCCCCGGGCGTCAAAAGTCGCGCGTCAGATTTTTTGCCAATACCTAAAGGAACTATGAAAATATACATAAAGATTGAATTTCTGTGCTGAAAACCACGCTTCCACACGGAAAATTCGCTCGTACCGTCAATTTCATTCCGTTGGAGAACTAACCTAAAACCTAGTCAGTTGATTTTGGTATTGGAAAAAGAATCGACGTACGCGTCTTGAGACCCAGTGTATGAGATGCTTTATTGTGAACTAGCTGTGCCCGCGGCTTCGCACGCGTGGAGTACCTGGAAAATTGTACCTGGAGTAAAAGGAGTACCTGTTTTTCCGCGGAACCCTATTGCTTTTTCAAAAATTAAATTAGCCTAAATTACGCTTCGGAACATCTACTGTGTCCCAGTGAAAGTCCCATCAAAATCGGCTTAGCCGTTTAAAAGTTTACCCGAAATAGGACACACAAACATTTCAAAAGTTGCATTTCCTTATAGGTATCGCATATATATTTTCATATCCATTTATTAAAAAGGTTGGTATTACAAACAGACATTCCAATTTTATTTACTTCTTTTTTAAACTAACCAGAAATAAGACAAAATCATACACAATATTTTATAATATAAAACGGCAAGTTTTTCGAAGTCGAAGTCATAGTCATTTTTTTATTTACGGATGGCTGTTAGTTACGAATACATTTTTTACGGATATTCGATATTTTTTTGGGTATCCTATAGTTATGTTTACGGGTTTTTTTACGGATTTCTGATTGTAACGGATAAAAGTTTTCAGATATCCGATAGTTTCGGATATTTTTATTTTGGATAGTTACACTAACGGATAATTAATTCTTTTCGGATTTCGGATAGTTATTCGACCGGATACTGAATAAATATCCGGTATCCGGCCGTGTTCTGAATAACTATCCGGTATCCGGCCGGATACTGAATAAATATCCGGTATCCGGCCGGATACTGAAAAAGTATCTGGTATCCGGCCGGAAAGTGAAAAACTATCCGGTAGAAAGGCGTCACGACGCTTTATATATTTACTTATATTTTTTGGCTTTAAATATTTACTTTAGTAGGGCTGTTATGAGGTGATAATACTTTTATATTTTTAACGATTATTGTCACTAAAAATTGTGTAAAAATAAATAATTTTAACAAAAAACCGACTTCAAAAACCTACTTGCACTAAAAAGCTTCAAATAACCTTATAGGTAATGCATTACGTTTGGAGTCTTTGCCAATTCATGTGTGTATTTGCCTAGTACGGCGTAGATTGGCACTTACTTCAATGTAATGAATTATAAGGTTATTTGTAGCTTTTTAGTGCACCTAGGTTTAATTGTGTTAAAAAAGGTTTATGCTAAATTGGAAGTAGATTGGATCAAGGAATCACGTCGTTGTCCCATACAAACGTTGCCCCCCTTTTTCACCCCCTTAGGAGTAGAATTTCTGAAAATCCGTTCTTAGTGGATGCCTACGTCATAGAATGAACACACCTTCCAAGTTTCAGGTCTCTAAGGTCAGGGGTTTAGGCTGTGCGTTGTTCCGTCAGTCATTCAGGACAAAGCCTTTTATATATAGGTAGGTTTGGTACACTACTTAGCAATCGCCTGTGAAGCCGCCGCGAGTCCTAAGCTGTAGATGCCGCCAGAAGTGCCTCCCATATCGGTCTCAGCGATATCTGACAGTTCCCACAGCACGTCCGAAGGATACTCAACTGACGCTGTCTTCAAGTATGATAGAATTGCTGTAATTTTTACAAAAGGATTACAAACCAGCTGTAATAAGGTTTTAACTTCCTCATGCCCGAGACGCTATTAAATAAATAAAATATACTACCGTACGATGGCTAAGAGGCCTTTAAGTGACACTTTGCCTCATTTGAGTTATTAAATATATATGAAAGCGAAATATTTTCTCCATCGGCCAGTCTAAGTTGAATTTTTCTAACATTTATAGTGTTTAAGTTAATTGAAGACAGCTTTCTGTATATTTGCTTGTTATATTCACATTAATAGCTTAACGATTTATCTATAGACCAGTCGAGTCTAATTATACCTTGTCCAAACTTCTTGAGAGTGATACCGCAGTCTCCGTCGCCGCACCCTGAGTCCAGCCTATTCAGCAAGTCTTCATTCTTGATCAGTTCCTCTGCCGCAGCAGACAAGCTGCCGCGAAGGAGTCCTTGCGCCCTAGATGAAAGCGAAGGTCCCAATGCTGTCTGAAATAATTCATTTATTTCTTTCAATATTTTCACTTTCTTTTAACAATTGCGTATGCTATTATGTTCTCGATAACATCTACAGGTTGAACAGTCATCAAGAAGTCAAGTCCATTCAAGCAGTTTGTAGAAGGGCATATAGAGAAATACGAGTGCGTGAGCACAGAATGTGATAGAACTTCCTTCTATTAGTAAAAGAAATGTTAATCCTTATTGGAACTTTATTATAGGAAGTGCATTGCAAATAGGTGTTAGAGATAACAGGTATTATTAGTTTTTGTTGATTGACAATTCATAAGTACCTGTATTGGTTGATATCAATAACAAAACTGATTCTGATTCTATCGTTGGATAAATTTTGTCGTGGTTCAGAGACCTTAACATAAAACACAAACCTTTCTACCCTCACTCTGCAGCAGCGTCTCATCATCAATATCCTCTCCCTTATTCGGCACGGAATTGGCACCACCAGTCCATCCCGCAGCGTCAGTTGGCGCATCCAGCAGTTCTAACCAAAGGTCTTTTTTATCTTCGCATAAATGCAGCAAGCAGATTTGTACTCCTTTCATCTCCAGTGAAGTCTTCAGGTGTCCGGAGTAGATGCGTTCAACGATAATACTTTTCTGTTCTGTAAATTATGAACTAGCTGATAATTACGTGTAATTTAGGAACCCTTATTACCTGGAACAAATGGCTATTTTTTTCTCCCTGGACCCTAATTATTTTTCTGTATCCAAAATAAAAGTAGTCAAAGTTACTCGAAACATCACCTATCTGCCAGTGGAAGCCCGTCAAAGTCAGTCCAGACGTTTAAGAGTTTACCTCAAACCAACTTGCTGACAGCCAGACAAACATTAATGAAATTCCGTTTTCGTTATAGGTAGTGTATACTTTCATATTATGCATTTAGTAAAAAGCTGTTGTTTTACCATTTCAAACAGACCCTTTTATTTTATTTATTTGCATAGATTACCAGTTACGTCTGGAATTATAACTAAATAAATAATTTACCTAAATAGTCCTTAGTTTCTGAATTGATGATGTTCATTTCAAGAATTGATGTGCCTCCCATATTATTAGTAGTTACGACAACTCTATCTCCTGCCTTCAGTTTCAGGAACGCAATTACCTGAAAAGTAATACGTTATCGATATAAGACAGTGCTTGTTTCTCAATTTTTAAAATTCTAGTAATCACAAGCTTCTTACTTACTTGATCAAGAATCATTTTAACAACTTCTTTTGCGGTTCCCATCTTTAATTTTGCAATTCCAGCTTCGCCGTGGACTCCGGCGCCTAATTCTAACACATCGTGAGCTATCTCAAAGAGCGGTGGCTGACCTGGAAATTTAAGAGCTTTTACTATGCCCATTCAGAGCGCTAAGGTTGCTGATATTGGGAATCTAAACAGAACGCACCAGGTAAGGAACAGGCGCTGAGACAAACTCCCAGCGTAGCCATACGCTTGTGGATCTCAGTAGCTGTGCTGCGAATAGTTTCCAGATCACAGCCTTTGACAGACAAGGCGCCACACATCTGAAAATAAAGGTAGTGACGTCAAATTACTGAAGGAGCACCAACTGAAAACTAACAGAGAGTACCACAATAATTTTAGTTGGGTTTTCAAGTCTTTGTCACGTAGAGCCCGTCATTCTAAATTAGATGATAGCAAATTGTAAGACCATATAACCTCCAGATAAAAAATCAAAGGATACAGGTACAGGAACAAAGGATCTGGATATTTTATTATAGCAAAAGTGAATATCTATGCAGATGTTACATAAGTAAGTTCTAATGTATGTAACTTTATAAAATTTGCTAAGAGCTACAACGTGCGTAACTCTATTCATTTTAAACATCTTTGGATTCTTCTAAATCTGTCACAAATTTTGTGGCCAATTTTTCGATTCCCACAGATAAGTTGTCCCACCTTATTTTACAAAATGATTTGTCCCTTTATCAATTTATAATAATACATCATCACGCCTGTATTCCCCGAAGGGGTAGGCAGAGGTGCACTGCAGTGCGCCCACACTTCGCCGATGTATTTTGGTCCCAATGTAATAGGGGGCGAGCCTATTGCCATTATACCGGGCACACAGGTTTCCTCACGATGTTTTCCGTCACCGTTTCTTAGCAAGTGATAATCTCAGATGAAAATGAGATTCGCACATGGAACCCAGAGGTGCGAGCCGGGGATAGAACCTGCGCACTTTGATTGCAAAGCGTGCGTTCGACCACTCGGCTACCACTGCGCTTATCAATTTATCATTTAAATAATTTATTTTTCAGGTTGTCTAGTTATTTGTTAAATAAAGCACATCTGTCGGTATCAAAAATGTATGTCAATACTTGAATAAACAGTCTTTTAGTTTACCGGATGATTTAAAAATCGACCTTTTATGGAGAAAAGTTGTATCGACTTGGCGGGGGCACTACCTTGCCCTCAGATGTACCAATTCACTGACCTTATACAATACCACTTCGCCCACCATGCTCCGCCCGCCGGTTTTATTTTTAGCAGAAGCGACATCTTCGGCTACAATGAAGCCTTCCACTTTGACTCCAGCCACTTTAGCTTTCTCTATAGCTCTGCCAAAGTTTAGCCTGTCGCCTGTGTAGTTGCCGATGAAGAAGAAAACTCCACCTGGAATGATGAACAGGTAGTTCTTAGTTTTTTATTCGTTATTATGGGGATAGTTATGTTGCTGTCTAGTATTTTGCAAGAAGAAAGTAATAAAAGTAACTTCTGTAACTAAGTTACTATGAAGAAAGTAATAAAATAAATGTAATTTCTATAAACTTAAACGTTTTAAGTAATTTAGATAGTACAAAGATATATTTCATGGATCCTGACAAGTCGTTTTATTGTCTATCCAGATAATACTTATACTGCTGCTTATAAATGACGACAAAGAGAAAACTAAACGCAATCACCTGAGTTGTATTTATGTATCTGAGTTATCGCGTACAGGACGTTGCCGGCGGGTGGGCTCGCGAACACCTCCCCCGCTATAGCTCCATCCAGCATCCCATGGCCCACATAACCTGACACAAATGGCTCATGCCCTGACCCGCCGCCTCCCAGTAAACCCACTCGACCAGTATCATGCTGCAAAGAAAACATTCCCGAGTGACCTATGGGTTTGTCGGGGGGTATAAATTCTTGTTGTTGTTGGTGGTATAAATAATAATATAATACATCATCATCATCACGCCTGTATTCACCGAAGGGGTAGGCAGAGGTGCACTGTAGTGCGCCCACACTTCGCCGATGTATTTTTGGTCCCAATGTAATAGGGGGCGAGCCTATTGCCATTATACCGGGCACATTCTCCCTCAAAACAAGGGAGATTTTTGAGCTATAGTTCACCACGCTGGCCCAGTGCGGGTTGGTGAACTTCACACGCCTTTCTATAGACGTGCAGGTTTCCTCACGATGTTTTCCTTCACCGTTTCATAGCAAGTGGTAATCTCGGATGAAAATGAGATTCGCACATAAACCCAGAGGTGCGAGCCGGAGTTTGAACCTGCACACTTTGATTTGCAAGGCGTGCGTTCGACCACTCGGCTACCACTGCTTCTATAATAATACTTCTATTTTAATGTGTTACTGGTAGCTACGATTGTAATTCGACTGAACAACGCAGATGGTGGGCGACGACTGGCCTAACATACTGGCCAGTCTGGCGCTTACATTATTTTGCTGACATAGGTTAATTTATACCTAGTTTATGTGTCGCTACAGGTTAATTAACACGTTGGCTGCTAGGCCAGTTTACATGTACTTTCAAACTGTGCGCAGCTAGGTTGGTTAGGCCCAGTGGGAAATAGCACGATTTCGGCGCTCGCATAAGCAGAAAAATACGAGGAGTTTAAAACCTGGTGTTGCAGTTAACGTGTTAAGGGCCGAAATCAACATTTATCTTGTCAGAGATTAATATGCGGTAGTTAGTGAACTCGTAGTATAAGTTAGAAGTTGCTATGGATAACCAAAATGTCAGTTGTTATATACATCATCACGCCTGTATTCCCCGAAGGGGTAGGCAGAGGTGCACCGTAGTGCGCCCACACTTCGCCGATGTATTTTTGGTCCCAATGTAATAGGGGGCGAGCCTATTGCCATTATACCGGGCACATTCTCCCTCAATACGAAATAAATTTTTGGGCTATAGTTCACCACGCTGGCCCAGTGCGGGTTGGTGAACTTCACACGCCTTTCTACAGACGTGCAGGTTTCCTCACGATGTTTTCCTTCACCGTTTCATAGCATGTGGTAATCTCGGATGAAAATGGGATTCGCACATAAACCCAGAGGTGCGAGCCGGGGTTTGAACCTGCACACTTTGATTTGCAAGACGTGCGTTCGACCACTCGGCTACCATTGCTAGTTGTTATCGAAATTATATTGAGACGATTACTCTGTGAGCCCTATCCTTGGTAAAAGGTAAACCCACATGAATATTGGGATGACCCAAATGGAGAAGATTGGCATTTTTTTCCTTAGTAAGGCACAGATTAAACAGATCATAGATCTTTTCTGTAAGGGAACTCTAGAACGCCATTTGATAGGCATTCAGAGCCCAGCTCTGTACAGCTTAGCAGACATGACACATATTTTGAGAACTGGTAGTTCTCTAGTAGACCAGTTAGCCTCTCCAACTAAGCTAAAAGCTCGTGGTACGAGTGGGCACTCGTCATTAGTTTAATAACCAGGTTGGGGATTCTTTAAGTTTTTCACGGTGTGTTGCTTAAGCGTTCAACAAGCGACGATCACTGTTGACAACTTGAATGACAGAACACCGCCTTATCATAGTGAAAGTCAAGTCAAAGTCAATTCATTTGTTTTGTATAGGCCTATGGGGGCACTTACAAATTGTCAAGTTTACATTTTTTTTCTTATATACTACCACCGGTTCGAAACGCGACCTCAACTGAGAAGATCCGGCAAGAAACTCAGTGGGCTGATATTTTTTTTAAATCGCCAAAACTTATTACAAATACACAGATACATATAGCTCCAGTGTGTTGCCTTAAGAGCTGCTTTTAATAATAAAGATAGAATAATAATACGTTAGTAAGGCAACACACGCTACACTTTGACATGACGGGCAATATTTCGATTTTTGTTTTGAACCTGAGCTGTACAATCCCAAGCTGATTTATCACCTAAATAATCCGAGATTTAGAGAATAAGTCCATTTACTTAAAATTTTATACGAATTGTATCAGAAGTCCGAAATAATACTTTGGGTACGTATACGGTAGCTTATATGTAGATGCACAGTGAACACAGTTTATACCTTACTTTAGTAGTTTCTGATTTATAGACATTTGAATATTTGTCACTAGTATAGTGTTGTGGCCTTTGGGTACACCAATAACCCTTTTTAACAATGTAAACTACATTTACGAGGTGCGGCTACTAATATTTCTAAAACAGCACATAGAAATTGTACATAGGACTCTAGATATGTCAAGTTTTAAAAATAGGCGACGTAAAAAAAGTTGAAAAACATGTTTGAATTTCGATGAAATTTTTATACCATTCGGTTGTATCCCCGATACTAATGCAAACGGCCAAGTATTATTTCGGACATCTGAAACACTCTGTTTAATTGTATATATCTCCAAGTTGGAGAACTCAAGTCAAGTCATAGTGCAGACGATTACCTATACGATATGATTTGGTCCTTTACTAGTTGTTCCATGGGGGAAAGGCTTGGGGTTCTGTCTTTACCTTCCTCCTGATGGTGATGACGCGATGTTTTGGGTGCAGATGCAACGTGGGGAAGGTGGCGACCACTCCACGCAGGTTATCATCCACACAAGTTTCAGGTGAGTTCATCAACTTCTTCGTTATCAGCTTGGTTGTGGCCATCTAAACATAATAAAGCTTCTATTTTTTAAATATTTCGTTCCGTTTCTGGACCAATATCTCAACTTAAAGATTTAATTGGCTCTTGTCATTGCTTTAAGCACATATTCTTATGTATACTTATAACCAATCTAATAATAATTGAGTGTGATCATTGGGCTATTTGAAGCACGGATAGGATTGTCTATTAATAAACAAATGCTCGCAACTATGAGACTACTTAATATCATTGTTAGGAATGATAGGAGTGAATGATGAATTTAGGAATACCATTTGATAATTGCATCATTATCATCACGCCTGTATTCCCCGAAAGGATAGGCAGGGGTGCACTACAGTTCACCCACACTTTAATATTATAAATCTGAGGATGGATGAATTAGATGTTTGTTACTCTTTCACGCAAAAACTACTGAACGGATTTTGATAAAACTTTACACTACTTATTATTGTTTATGCATCAGAATAACATATAGGCTATAATTTATAACGATATTGAATGATCGAAGTCTGCGCAGACGAAGTCGCGTGTAAATGCTAGTACCTACATTCATATGCGTTTACTAAAAGGCTGTTATTTTAATATGAACACTTAATAGACACTTCCGTTCTATCTATTTGTATAGATTTTCAGCGTAAGTTGCAGCTCACTCTAGGCAAGCCTGGTGTATGGAATATGGAATATGTTAACTAATGTAGGTACATCTTCCGGCTAATGGACGTACCTATACAATTAAATCCGAAATCCTAAAACCCCATTTGGTTCCTTTGACATACACAATTTTAACAAGCATCGGCAGTGCGGTGCGTGTACCTATTCTTACACATTGTAAAAAATGTAGGTAAGTATCTAATTTACATACACTTACCGTTCACCTTGATAAAACTATAACACTTTAAACATCAACAGTAACTCATAAACAACACACTGTCTCAACAACACAACAGTATTATCTCCTTATCGAATTAACTGTTATTTTATAACCGGCGGAATGTTATCAGATGATTAACACGTTTAATGCGTCACTAATTCATGTATACTTTTTATTCGGTACAGGGCGTTTTAAACCTGGTTCTATTTAAACAGATAAGTTTGTGTTTTTCTTAGTGAGACACGGACTGGGTGTTTTAGAGACGGTATCGCACTCAAATTGTTAATACGTGTGTCGTATTGGGTCGTGCGAATTGAACTAAGTTCGGAGTAGTGCTCCAATACCTATGTTCAATCAGTCTCAATTGTGTGCGCGTAATGCTTGCGTACATATTGCGCTAAGATATTCGTACTATATTAAACCTCCAGCATAGAGGGGCGTCAACGTTCTTACGTAAATTCAATTTGCCATACCAAAACAAACTGTATTAACTCATAGAATAAGTTCATTCTTCAACTAAATGACACTGACAAGAGACAGCACGAACGAAATTTGACGCGTGGGGGCCTGGCTTTTACCAAAGAAATTCCCTCAAACAGACACCGATCTCGCCGGCGTGGTCGAGGAACCCCCTCTTCCACTCGTAGGTGCATCTTTGCACCTAGGAGCGCAGTCACTACCTCTCCCCTCACGGTAACTGCCCAAGCTGAGGTCGTGGTATCTGTGGCGCCCTTGAGCTAGTTGCCACCCCTTTCCGCCCTTAAAGCCTTGGTTGGAGTGCACTCTGCGCTCGCCACTCCTCCGGTAAAGCTGTAAAGGCCACCTCACGGCCAACAGTGTAAGTCCTTAAAAAAAACTGAATGGTGTCGTGGGACACCAGGTAGGAACGAAGTTCCTTCGGCTAATGTAGAATGAATGAAAAGAAAGAGAAAGGTATTATACACTACTCGCTTGTGTATGCGACTGTCGCGCCTGCGCACGTCTCATTTAACGGTTTTATTCCACGCACTTTTTTCCACGGATTTTTTCTTACGGTTTTACTATCACATTTTTTTCAGTTCGGTCGCCTAGCAAAATCCCTATTCCCTCCAAGCATGCCGTAAGGAACTTCGTTCCAAAAAAAACTAAAGAAATTCAATCTTTATCCATATTGGCTTGGGCAGTTACCGTGAGGGGAATGGTAGTGACTGCGCTCCTAGGTGCAAAGATGCACCTACGAGCGGAAGAGGGGGTTCCTCGACCTCGCCGGCGAGTTTTTTTTGGTATTGGCATTGGTATGTATCTTCATACGCGTTATATTAGTGATGGTTCTTTTATCACCAAACTAAATTACACTACTATTCTTCGGCAACCGGAAGATCTTCCTTACAGGTGAGTGGTATGCCTTGAATGGGCCATTCGTTGAAGAATTAACCTTTTCTTCGGTTACAATACGGTTCGTTTTGGTATCGGCAAAAATATTGACGCGCGGTCTTTGACGAGAGGGCTTTATTTACAGGAAATTTTACTAAGAACTTTACCTAAAAGATGGTTGTAGAAGAAGATTTTATAAGTGTTTATTTTTATGGCACAATTCCGCAAACAAAACAGTATGTGTAGTGAACGTTATCTGACAGTGACAGCTGGCAGATGATGGAATAGTGGGATCTGTGGCGAGCAGTGGGAAAGGGTTAGCATATACTACTTTGATTGTTAAACGGTGTACGTGTGAAATTAATATAAATAAAAAGACATAATAATTACGAAGACTGTTTTAATTAAATTACAACAACACAACAGTATGTTTACCATTCTTGTTTGGTAAACATACTGTTAAAATATGATGGGTTCTTGTTTAAATTATATTATGAAGTAGCGTGTATATATTTTGTCCGCGGATCATTGCCCTTATCGACAAGGAAACGTCGAACTAAGCAAGCAGAGGATAAATTATTAAATCTATAACTAACCGCTCACTTCTCAGTGTTACTCATTATATTATATTGTTTAGAAAATTTAAATAGCGTTACCTACCTACTTAAGCATGTTTTTTTAGGGTTCCGTACCCAAAGGGTAAAACGGAAACCCTATTACTGAGACTTCGCTGTCCGTCCGTCCGTCTGTCACCAGGCTATATCTCATGAACCGTGATAGCTAGAAAGTTGAAATTTTCGCAGATGATGTATTTCTGTTGCCGCTATAACAACAAATACTAAAAAAAAACAGAATAAAATAATTATTTAAGGGGGCTCCCATACAACCAACATGATTTTTTGCGGTTTTTATAGATGGTACGGAACCCTTCGTGCGCTAGCCCGACTCGCACTTGGCTGGTTTTAATGAATTTCTTACCTCTAGATATTTGCTACAAGCACTTATACCTCCTCGCCATGCCTAATAACTTCTTGAATTTTCTATAATCGCGTTTAGTAGAAATACAGTAAAGCAAGGTAGGCAGACTAATTCACTGATGAATTTTGGTCCCAATGTAACAGGGGGTGAGCCTTTAGCCAATACACTAGGCCCATTACCCCTGCTTACGAGAGATATTTGGGCTATATCCACCACTCTGGCCCTGTATCTCTACTACTACAGCCCTTTTAATGCCCCACTGCTGGGCACGGGCCTCCGCTCGATGCGAGCGGGATTCAGGCCATAGTCCATCACGCTGGCCCAGTGCAGGTTGGCAGACTTCACACATCTATCGAGAACTAGACAAGTTCCCTCAGACGTGCAGGTTTCCTCACGATGTTTTCCTTCACCTTTTCATAGCAAGTAATAATCTCGGATGAAAATGAGATTCGTACATAAATCCCAGAGGTGCGAGCCGAGGTTTGAACCTGCACACTTTGATTGCAAGGCGTGCGTTCGACCACTCGGCTACCACTGCTACCACACTCGCCCTGTATCACACTCGCTGTATGGGTTGGTGAACTTCACACGCCTTTGTATAGACGTGCTCGATAACTCACGATGTTTGGCTTAACCGTTCAACAAGTGATAATGATTACTGATTTGACATTTGCACATAAAATGAGAAAATCTCAGAGGTGCGTGTCCAGGATTTGAATATGCACCCCTTGCGTTCAAGGCGAGCGTTCTACTTACTAGGCTACCACAACTTTTTAACCGACATCCAAAAGGAGGAGGTTCTCAATTCGATTGGTATTTTTTTTATGTATATACCTACACCGATTACTCTGAGATTTATGATACGATTTACGTGATTCTTCTTTTGTTTGATCCGGAATAGTTGCCATTTGGTCCCATTTCCTAAAATATTATCAGAAATCAACCCCCTTGGGAGTGAAATGGGGGGTTGAAGGTCGCACAATTTCAGAAATATTTTTTGATCGACTTGAAACTTTGTATAATGTACGTTACGTAGAAAATAAAGAAACACGTATTAAGGAATTTTGAAAAAAAAATTTAGGGGTGAAATGATGGGGTTATTTTTAGCTATTTAGTGCAGTTAGGTTTTTGAAGTCGGTTTTTGTTATAAGGGAAATATTGCGGCCAACTTCAAAACATTGCGTACCTAAGGCTTCAAACAAAAAACACATAAATTTAACTGCTATCATTTATTAACTGTGTGACATTAAAACTGTCTGTTTGTCCGCGGAACTGTGTGATGGTGCCGAAGATGTTGCGCGCGGCACCGAAGTACACTATGCGATGGGGGGCCAGGGCGGCGTCTTCCGGCACACGCCACTCGAAGGTGGCCCTGCTGGTGCCCACCAGCGTGAAGATACGTTCCCAGTGAAACCTGGAAAGACACAACATGAGACTTAAATACATATCTCGAAAACTTTATGGTTTTAAGAGTGTGTTGCCACACAACAGAACTTCTACCATACGCTAATAGATGGTGCGACAATCGACACATCGCAATTCCACGATAAATAAATCTGAGTCACCAAACAAAGTACTTCGGAAATCCTGAATCGCGATAAAAGAGTTTTCGATGATCTTATCTAATCCCCCGACAATATATTATTTGGGGGCGTGCTTGCATTTATCTAGAAATTAAATTCTTTTTCTGAAAAAGAGAACTTATGAAACTATTGATGACGACGGCTTTGTCTTGTAGTTCAAGCGGAAGCCGCTCGGCTCATAGGTATCGATTGGTTGCGATTCCAATTTCAGTAAGTATAAAATTTCAGAAATGTCATAATCGGAATTTGCCCTGGTTTAGGTGTAACTTAGATCGCCCCCAGTTCGATGGAACTCGGTACAAGCGTTGTTTAGTTCAGGGCCCCGATTTTCGTGCGATCGGGTTCATCTCTATTTGAGATATCTCGAAACAAATGAAAAAAATACATACGATTTGACGTTTCGTTTCGAGATATCTCGAATAGAGATGAATCTCGATCGCACGAAAATCGGGGCCCAGGATGATGATGAGTAGGTATGTGTTGTCTGGCGATAGTTCTTATATTATATTTATTTATAGTCTTCAAGATGTAGATTTCTCACTTGGTGTTCCAATCAGCGTCATTCGCGACCACGACCCACTGGCCTTCCTCCAGCCGCTCGACCACCGCGTGGCTGGTCTCCTGTCTCAGATCATTCCTTGGGTTCCCTGCCATCTGCCAAACAAACAGAATCAGAATCAGAATATTTTTTATTCATATAAACCAATACAGGCACTTATAAATCGTCAATAAATAGTAAAAATAGTAGCTCTACCACCCATTCGGAATGCATTTCCTATGGAGAAGAATGGGCAAGAAACTCCATGGTTGCTTTTTTCAAATAAGGATTTACATTTTTGTGTTTTTCTTAATTAACAATTATACAATATAAAATTAATGAGGCTATACATTCTCAAAACACAATTAAATCACTTAACAAACTACGTGTTGACACATACCACTATTAGATTATTCAAATGGAAATCGCAAGGTAAAAGCCAAGTACAAATTGACACAATCTGTGTATACAAAGACTAACAGCAAACCAAAGACAAACCAAGATTTACTGCATTTTGGAGATGGATACAACCAAAAGCAGTCAATTTATTGTGATATTTTAAGAATAAGAATAATTTATTTACAAAAAACTTATATAAAACATTATTCGTGAGCGGACCAAACTAGATTCGGGGTCTGTCTGTGCTCTTATGACATAGTATTTGTCTAAGTAAATCTAGAAATAAAATTAAAATTAAGACTAGAGAGAAATTAAGAAATTAAAATAATTATTAAAAGAAAGCAAAAAAGAAAAAGAAAACATTAATCAATTTACGTGTTGGACGAGGTGTGAGTGTGTGTTTTGCAGAAAAAATTTTATAATAGATTTTCCGTATATAAATGTGTAACTAAAGTATTCACGTTTATACAAGTCCCGACTAAAACTGCAACAAAAACAGTCAATAATTGCAGGTGCCATCCCATCGCAAATACATACAAACTTCAAATAAGTTTATCAATTTGTGGGATGGAGACCTATGTATTTTTTATATATAGAAAGTTAACTCTTTATTGTTCCACCTCACACATACAAATTACATAACCTCAGGGTTACAATGGGTGGCTGTGTCACTAAAAGTTTAGCTCTACAGAGCAATCCTTAATAAAGTCGCTGAGATTGGTATATTCTCATCACAGACCATATAGCATACTATGTCTGTGATTCTCATCAAGGTAAATGGGCCCTAACACTATCGATCTGGCTGGAGTTACTATGACTGATTTTTTTAAGTATGAATGCAACATATTTTATCAATGGTAGCTTAAACATGACCAGACATTAGACTAGTCTTTTCTAGAGATCTAGATTAATATTTTGATAAAATATTTTGTTTTCATGCACTAAAAATTAAGTCATTTCAACTCTGCAACGAAAGTGTTAGGAGACTTGCGGGTCAGTAGAAATTGCGACACTTACAAAAGTAGCGCTCACAAGGTCTCCCCTTTGTACCAGCGCTGGTGGTGCGCGGATCACGTCGCCGAACTCGCGGCCGAGCTGCGAGAGGTCGAACAGAACTGGCGCGATGAGGGACAGCGCGCCGGCTCTATGGTCCGCCGGCTCCGGACCGGCGGGGACCTCGCCACCCTGGATATGGACAAAAAATAAATACACAATTAGTATCGTAACCAAAGTATTGGTATGTATTGGATCGGGAATGGTTTACTACACAGACCTTGTAGAGACCAGGGAAAATTACCGTGCGTTCAAACGTTTCTGCCATACCTATTACTAGAATCAAGTATAATGCCGCTCACATTGTTAGGTCCAACTAGGGTTAAATAGCATCCGTGGTGCCTTCGTTATCTCTGTGGCAATTCAGCCAATACTTAAGCAGTGGTAGCCGAGTGGTCGAACGCACGCCTTGCAATCAAAGTGTGCAAGCTCAAACCCCGGCTCGCACCTCTGGGTTTATGTGCGAATCTCATTTTCATTCGAGATTATCACTTGCTATGAAACGGTGAAGGAATACATCGTGAGGAAACCTGCACGTCTGAGGGAACTTGACTAGTTCTCGATAGATGTGTGAAGTCTGCCAACCCGCACTTGGCCAGCGTGGTGGACTATGGCCTGAACCCCCTCGCATTGAGAGGAGGCCTGTGCCCAGTAGTGGGACGTTAAAAGGGCTGTAGTTAGTTATTTTTTTATCCCGCTTTGCAATGAAGGGAAGTGGATGCATTTTTCTTCTAACTCCTCCTACACCTTTCTCGATTAAATTCGTGCGGGTTCCAAGACAATTTAGCTTTTCCCCGGAACTCGCCGAGGGTCAAACCTCGGTGTCTTCAATGTACACCGCTGTCGATCCTGGCTTACAGGAGTAACAGCGGTGGGAATGCTGGCGGGCTTAGTCCCATAAAAAATGTATGAAGGCAATAGAGCCTTTTCAAACTAGAGTTTAGACGAAAATATAACCTCGTTTTTCGGAGTGCGTGTACTTACGTCTAGGCGCGCCTATTGCCTCACGCTCAACTCAAGCATTGACCAGCTCATAACGCACGCTTAAGCGCGTAGCAAGAAGTTATTACACCAAAGATGAAGCTTTTCCTAACATTTGACAGTCCAATTTTGACTTTCACGTGTAACTGTGTGACTGTCAACCGTGAAATAAGACCAATTTCGGTCCAATTTATTTGATGTCCTTTTGACACATTTAGGTACCTATATTTTCTTATATCATGGGTAGATAGTCAAGTACGGTTCAGCTGTACTTACCATGTGTCTAAAAGCTAGAGAATACGAGTCTAGAGCTTGTGAGCATAGTCCACCACGCCAAATCAATGTGGCTTGACAAACTTTTTTACAGGAAGATGTTACCTCAATAGCAGCTGTAGTAAACTCGTTAAACTTGTTCAGGAAAATGTCAAGAGTGTTGGGACCGTATATTGTGGAAGCAGCCTCATATCTTTGAACCTGTAAAAATGATTCAGAGAGTCGTTACTGAAATCGAGCCGGAGGACAAGAATCCCAAGGTACTGCATGTTTTTTCCACCTTTAACAGATAAAATTCTTACCTGATACTCTTCAAAAGTGGACACATAATGTATGTACTCGTTTGTGAGGCCAGACACGATGACTCGGGGTTCGAAGCCGTGCCTTTCCATGGCGTTACCAACGACCCGCTGCATGCGTCTGCCGGCCATTGTGGTGGGCTCTCCCGGGACCCCGAGGATAGCCACATCGCCGAGCCAGATGAGGGAAACTGACACGATGCGAGGATGCCAAGGGATGGGGAAGTTAGCCTGACAAACAAAAAACGGGAAGTTGAGTTAGTTAATATGATGTGTGCCCAAAAGCGGAAAAATGTCAGACGAGAGTACCAAAACATGGTAAAATGGTTAAGGTCAATAAGGGTGACTGGTGTCATAGATATCACAGTTGGTGAAGATCAAACTAGCAATGAGGCAATAAGATAGCTAATAGCGCTAGGAGTGAGCATGTTTGATGGCAAGGGCATTTTAGATACAATCCTGGAACCCCTCAATGGGGAAGGCAGTCGTTCCAACCACTTACCTGTTAACTGGCCTGTTAATACTCACTTTGTGCAATCTAAGAAAGTATTTTAAAGTATAAAGCTTGCTTACCCTGCCAGTAGCCAGCAGTATAGGTTTGGGTTGATGGCACTCCACATCTTCCGGTGTAGCCTCTGCTATAACACCGCTTACAAGATCTAGCAGCGAATTCCCCTCAATAGTACCCTGTATCCAAACAGGAATGAGATGTAGCATTTTATGATATAAAGCGACAGGCTCAATATGAACACATAGACATACATTCTATGTCTTCCAACTGTCAGATTTGTCGAGAAATTATTTTCTGTGTCACATCGAGATATGTCTAGTCATCGACACATAACGGAGACCCTATCGACTCCGTGATGGGGCAATTTTTTCTGACATTTATGTGACATCCGCACTTGCATTCGGCCTACATAGTTGCCGAATACTACAGGTAACTACAATGGCGGATGTCAGGGCGGAAATTGTATAGGTTCTCTAGTTACTCTGTGTCTAGTATAAAAAGCTCAATGTGTCGTTAATTACTCGGCAAATCTGGCAGAAGGAAGAGATACAATTTAAGTCTACGCAGTCTTATTGTACCCCGCTTGTATGGTATACAAGAAAGTATTCTTAACGTATTCTCACCTGTGTAATATTTAGAGTGTTAGCACCATCAATTGTACCTGAAGCGAAACTGTACCCCATGGCTGGTACACATCCCCTTACTGGTTCATTCTGCAAAAAAACAATAACGTAACGTAAATTAACGTATTGAGATTATCTATGATCTTATATAAGGGGTGAAAGGCGACGAAGCCACATTTTTTTCCTTTACAAGTGAGCATACTCATTCGACGCAGAAAAAATCGCAGATTACAAATATGTATATAAGTCAATATCACCCAAAAGTGTCGTTTAAGTCAAATAGCCTTTCACCCCTCAATATGGATGGATAAATTGGCAGGGATTATTCCGTACTTACAGTGATAAAAGAGTCTGATACAGGATCGTATTTAGCGACAACCTCCTCAGGCATCTCCACGAACTGATGGATCACCGCCAGATTTCCCCTCAACTCCTCAGCGGGAGAGTTCAGAACTTCCTGTAAGTTGTTACATTATAAACCACGAGCTCTTCGTTGCGGTTTCAGATCCATAAAAGTCTGGGAACTGCAAAACTTTATAACGATTCAATATTTTTCATTCTCGAGAGTTTCAGATAGTTTTATCCAAAATTATTATTCAGAAAATTGTGACGAATTATGAAGATAACAATATGGTAATTAGTAAATAGCAGTGGTAGCTGAGTGATCGAACGCACGCCTTGCAATCGAAGTGTCCCCGTCCCGTGTGAACCCCGGCTCGCACCTCTGGGTTTATGTGCCAATCTCATTTTCATCCGAGATTATCACTTGCTATGAAACGGTTAAGGAATACATCGTGAGGAAACCTGCACGACTGAGAGAACTTGACAAGTTCTCGATAGATGTGTGAAGTCTGCCAACCCGCACTGGGCCAGCGTGGTGGACTATGGCCTGAATCCCCCTTGCATTGAGGGGAGGCCCGTGCCCAGCAGTGGGACGTTAAAAGGGCTGTTGTTAGTTAGATCTAAAGATTAACACGGCAGATAGACGGGACCAGCTCCTAACTGACCATGCATAGGCCTGTCAAAGCATATAAATAAATAAATGATTTAATTTGGTAGGAGACAAAAACTTATCAATATTTCATATACTGGACATGACGAAGGGTACCAGGCTTGTTAAAACTATTCTGATTCACATTGTGGAACTGTATACGAGGGTTATAGAGACAAGAGTGCTAATTACAGTTACTAACCATAGCTCCTTCGAAGACCTTAGTACCTATGATCCTGGTGCTCTCAAACATGTCCTCGCCTGGGCCGGTCGAGAAGCAAAGTTCACCGGCACCGCACAGGAGGAAGTGGTTATCGCACTCCGCTCCACTGAACTCGCATTTAGCGCCACGCGTGTTCGGAGACACGTCACCGAGACTCGATGAGAAGAATCCCGCCACTATATTCGGCTGGAAAAAATGCTAGACTTTTCACCAAATTTGGTAACCAAAGTTTATGTAAATAATTGTCTCTCGTCTCGTCTTGTTATCCAAAATAGAGGTATCGATATAAGATGACACTGAAGAAGTCACAAAGAAGGCAAATTCTTCAAACATTATCGATAAAAGATTATATAGAATGTATCATAATAAAGTCCCGAGCACACTGGGCTGTCAATACGCGTCAATGTATACAGGGTGTTTCAGAAGTCTGAAATAATACTTTGGGTACATATACGGTAGCTCATATGTGGATGCTTAATGAAGACAGATTATACGTAACTATCATAGTTTCTGAGTTATGGACCTTTGAATATTTGTCACAGGTATCGTGTTCTGGCCTTTGGGCACATCCATAACCCTATTCAGCAGTATAAACTACACTTATGAGAGGCGACTAATTCACAAAACAGAAAATGTAAATTTTACATAGGACTCGAGATATTAGGAGTTATAGAAATTGACAACGAAAAAAAGTTGAGACTTGATTTAATTTTAATAAAAAAATTATACGATTTAGTTGTATACCCGATACTGATGCAAACGTCAAAGTATTATTTCGGACTTCTGATACATCCTATATAAAGATTGCTTTTCTGTGGTAGAAGTCACGCGACCACGTGTCGAAATCCGTCAATGACATTTCATTGAAGAATGAGTTAGTCAGTTTATATTTTCCTCTCTCTACATTACTCTAAGGTTGGCTGGTAGAAAATGCCTGAGGCATTAGGCTTAC
Source organism: Ptilodon capucinus (assembly GCA_914767695.1). NCBI lineage: Eukaryota > Metazoa > Arthropoda > Insecta > Lepidoptera > Notodontidae > Ptilodon > Ptilodon capucinus. The sequence goes on along the minus strand of OU611814.1, from coordinate 11,834,952 downwards.
CTTTTTACATTTTTTTACTCATGTAGAATTGTGCAATAAATAAATAAAATAAATAATGAGCTTCTATGAGTCAACACGGTTGGTTTTAGTATTGGCAATGAATTTTACGCACGCGTAATAACGACCTAATGTATCCGGCCTTATTTTAATAATGCTTGGAAAAAAATCATGTATTCTAATATCTCCTGTGTCAAACGAACCTTGCCAGCCAAAGTTCCCGGGTTCAGCTCTTGCTCCATCCTCAGTGCTGCATACCCCAGATTGTCAGAGGATATGAGGAAGTTGGTCATATTCATACTGGTCGTATGCACCGAGAACCAGTTCATCACTCCGGCCAGGCTGCCATCTTCCTTTACTATCCTAATCTGAGTTAAGATGTCGTTTGTGATGCTGTCGTATCTAAAAGTGAAAAAAAAAACATACCGACCGAATTGAGAACCTCCTCCTTTTTGGAAGTCGGTTAATTAATGTGCATAATCAGTGGTAGCCTAGTTGGTTAAACGTTCACCTTGAACGCAAGGGTTGTTGGTTCGAACCCTGGTCATTTTTAATGATTAACACTTGCTGTGGGGTTAGAACGCATGTCAAAACTAACCTATCTCACGGATCTCCACCCTCGCTCTCTGTCTTGTTTCATACGAGTGAAAGAGACAAAATCAAAGTATTCCGTTACATTAGTCTAGTCTTGCTTGCAAATGCTTCAACTACTGATCTTTGAAGGCGAACATCGTGCGGAAACTTGCATGTCTATAGAAAGCCATATGAAGTTCACCAACGCGCACTGGGTCTGCGTGGTGGACTATGGCCGATATTTCCCGCCTAATGAGGAGGAATGTGGAAAGTCCATACGCAATAGACTCGCGCCCTATTACATTGGGACCAAAATACATCGCCGAAGTATGGTTCCACTGTAGTGCACCTCTGCCTATGCCTTCGGGAAATGTTTGAAGATTTATGAGACCTATGATAACGTTCGTCATCATTCTTCTAGTCATCTCTTCCAAACTGATTGTCTGGAAGAAACTGCTTTATGGGGAAGAAATTGCTTTTAATTTTCAATGTTTGGTGTACAATACAGAGTAGTACTTGTACGGGGATATCCGTACTAATAGTGCTGATGAGAGGTAGGTCGATATAAACACTGATAACTTATACTGAAATAATTATATTCGTAAACTGATCTTATACGTAATGAATGAGAGTGCAAATAATGGTAGGTGATAACGTGCGGTTTACTTGAGTACCGATACAGAACTGTCTTTATTACTTAAACTACGTAAAGGTTAATATTTAGGTCAACTGATTGCTGAGTCGGCAAATGTACGTGCATGCTCGTACTATATCTATCTAACACCTACTCACCTGGCTCTCTCTTCAGCTGGGTTGTATCCATAGGAGTAAGGGGATCTGTTCATATGAGCGTCGAACACTCGAGTCTGGCCGAAGTACAGGCGAGCTGGTACCATGTTCTCGTGAGCACGGATTATGCTCTGGAAACGTCTTGTCATTAGGATTTAGAATTATATAATTAAGAACCTTATAAATATTTTTTTCCGAGACTTGCAACCTTAAGAAACCTTATTTACAGACTTGCAACCTGCGACTTTATCCGGGTGGAATTTGGAAAGTAAAATATGCTGTACTATACTAGCTTCTACCCGCGACTTCGTCCGCACAGACTTCGCTTATTCAATATCGTTAGATTTTTGTTATTTATGTTATTCTGATGTATGAACAATAATACTGTAACATTTCATGAAAATCCGTTAATAGTTTTTGCGTGAACATGTACCAAACATCCTTCCATCCAACTACCCTTATGTCATCCTTCCTGGTATGAATAGATGGATTCCATCCTTATGTAAGATGGAATCCATCCATTGTGGATGGATTCCATCCTCACACACTTCGAAATTTATAATATTTGTAGAACTTACTCTTGTTATACCCGCAACATAAGCGTCGAAGGTTTCTCTAGAGAAGCCGAGAATACTGATATCCAGCAAGAAATCCACGAGATGCCCACCGGGGATGCTGTGGGTGTGTGTTCCGGTCACTATCACGTTCCTGAGCGAGTACATATCACCATACCGTCGCCTGAGGTTGTTCACCACCTATAGAATGTACATTTCTTCATAATTTACGTCTCAGTAGATACTATAAAAAGTTTTAACAAGCTTGAAAGAAGTAGCTACTGTTTTTTTTGTTACTTTGGTGCCAGTAAACGAATTTAAAAAATATATTAGAACTTCTAATGAAATACCTAAACAACGCAACCACGTCTTAAAATCTATGCCGTTTCGTTGAACAATGAGCTTTCTCCATTAGTCTATACAGCTGGTTTTATTATTGGCAAAAAAAAATACGCCTTCTACCTACTACTACTACAACCCTTTTAACGTCCCACTGCTGGGCACGGGCCTCCCCTCCATGCGAGGGGAATTTGGGCCATAGTCCACCACGCTGGCCCAGTGCGGGTTGGCAGACTTCACACATCTATCGAAAACTAGTCAAGTTCCCTTAGACGTGCAGGTTTCCTCACGATGATTTCCTTCACCGTTTTATAGCAAGTGATAATCTCGGATGAAAATGAGATTCGCACATAAATTCCAGAGGTGCGAGCCGGGGTTTAAACCTGCACACTTTGATTGTAAGGCTTGCGTTCGACCACTCGGCTACCACTGCTTACACTGCTTACAAACCTACTGGCGTGAACAAATGAAATTGTATTTTTTTTAAATGTACCGTATTATAATATCTGTAAAGATTGAATTCGTGTGGTAAACGCCACGGGACCACGCATTGAAATTCTCTTGCATCAGCTAGGACATTTAGTTGAAAAATGTGCTATTTCTATGACATAATACAGTTCATTTTAGTATAGGCAATAATTTGTATGCGTGCGCCTTGACACTTTTTTTGAAATAGTTCTCTGTATTCACATAAATAAAGATTGAATTTCGTCAAAATTCTCTAGCATTATCTGTGCTGTGACATTTCGTTGAAAAATGTGCCTTTTCAGTGTGTTAATACAGTTCAGAGCTGGACAATTTGCGCATACCTCTCGTCTGACAGCGATTCCCACGGCTTGCACCTCAGCCGTGACCAGCACTATCCTTGTGTCTCCTCTCTCGAAGATAAACGATCTGGCAAACTGCCGCAAGTGTATGCCTTCCCCTGTCTGCCCTAGATCTGCGTAACCCATCTGGAAATCATAGATATATGTTGAAGGCTATTTATGTTCTTTTTAGAGTTGAATACCTAAAAACCGGTCAAGTGCAAGTCGGACTCGCGCACGAAGGGTTCCGTACCATTATCTACAAAAACGAGCAAAAAAATCACGTTTGTTGTATGGGAGCCCCCTTAAATATTCATTTTATTCTGGTTTTTAGTATTTGTTGTTATAGCGGCAACAGAAATACATAATCTGTGAAAATTTCTACTCTCTAACTATCACGGTTCATGAGATACAGCCTGGTGACAGACGGTCGGACGGATGGATAGACGGACGGACGGACGGACAGCGAAGTCTTAGTAATAGGGTTCCCGTTTTACCCTTTGGGTACGGAACCCTAAAAAGGAGAAAAAAAACCCTTGAAGGATCACTTTGTTGTCCATGTGTCTGTCTGTCTAGACTCTTTTCCTCTAGAACGCATGGGGGCATCAAGTTGAAATTTATAACAAGAATCGCTTGGAGCTCAAACTTCTAAATTAACGCAATCAATAGATACGGCGGTTTAAGTTGCGTATTAGAATCATGAAATTTGGCAAGAAACAAGGTCTTATAGCACAAGTCAATAAAAAATTAGAAAACAGTAAATTTACAGTTAAAAAAAATATTTTGCAATTACAAACTTATTTGCAGTTACTTTGTATGGGGACAACAGTATACCAACGGCAAATTTAAGTTAGAGATACAAACTTCCAGTTTATTTTTTCGTTAGAGCAATGTTCGGGGTTTTCATAGTTTAGGTACAGAAGTTTCAGCGCGCAAGTCCAGCTCGCACTTGACCGGGTTTTTTAATGATAGAGCCAGCCCCACAATCACGACAAGCGCAAGCGGTCAAGATATAAACAGCGACAAAGCAGTGGCGTTAGCATGCATGTCAAAACTAGACCTCTGTCAAGAATTCACTCGCTCGCTCTCTGTCTTATTTCATACGAGAGAAAGAGACCAAAATCAACATATACCGTGACATAAGTCTGGTCTTGGCATGTAGTTGTAGCATGAATATGCTACAACTAGAGTAGTCTGTCACCAAGCGACAACTGTCTTCAGCGCCTATCGCTGAGCGGTTGTCAATGCTACCAACTTACAAAATTAATTTCAACACACGGTCCAGTCATGTCAGCAATGCCAACTCCCACTTGGTACACCACACTGCCGTCGTCTGCTGGCGGCGCTGGTGACGTGGTGCCAGGAACTGTCACCACATTATCATCTCCATCGTTTACTACCAGTACTATGGTTGCTGTCATCCCACCTATCACGGCTAGGGTAACCATGCTTATCACAATCTTACCAGTTAATGTGATCGCCATTGTATCTGGAAAATTAATAAAATGTCCAGGATAGTTTACAAATTACAGCCCTTTTTTAACGTACCTCTGCTGGGCACCCCACTCAATGCGAGGGGGATTCAGGCCACAGTCCACCACGCTGGCCCGGTGCAGTTTGGCAGACTTTACACATCTATCGAGAACTAGTCGAGATCCCTCAGACGTGCAGGTTTCCTTACGATGTTTTCACCGTTACATAGCAAGTGATAATCTCGGATGAAAACGAGATTCGCACATAAATCCCAGAGATGCGAGGCGGGGTTTGAACCTGCACACTTTGATTACAAGGTGTGTATTTGACCACTCGGCTGCCACGGCTACCAATCCAGGATAGTTTACAAAATTAAAAATTTATACCTTTATGCTTGCTTGAATTTTCCAAATTTAAAAATCGACTCTTGAAAGGCAATCTTTACAAAACGACATAAAATCGTAAAATAAGTTATACAGGGTGTATCAGAAGTCCGAAATAATATTTTAGGTACATATACGGTAGCTGATATGTAGATGCTTATTGAAGGCAGACTATACCTTACTATCATAGTCACAGACCTTTGAATATTTGTCACAGGTAACGTGTTGTCGTGAGGAAAGGCGTGTGAAGTTCATCAACCCGCACTGGGCCAGCGCGGGCAATCTCCCTCGTATTGAGGAGGAATTTGGCTGGTATAATGGCAATAGGATCGCCCCCTATTACATTGGGACCAAAATACATCGGCGAAGTGTGGGCGCACTGCAGTGCACCCCTGCCTACCCCTCAGGCGTGATGATGTATTTTAAGCCCCTACATTAGGCCATTTATTTACACCTCTACATGGTCAAAGATACATAGAAAAATAACGCAGTACATAACAACGGTAAAATAGCTAAGTATTTATACAAAATACTCACACAATCAATTGTAAACGTGATCACTATATAAAAATAACTGTGATTATTTACAACGAATTTTACATACACACACCATTCCATACGCACTGAAAATGTGAAAAAAAAAACACGATATAATAGCATAGGTAAGTAATTTTATATTAATTAATCAAAATAAGCCTGATAACAAAACATATTATCAGTGTGTTTCATATCGAAAATGTTGTGCAAATTATTATCATTTTTCCATTGGAATTCAAAGGCTAGGGGGTCTAAGGAATTCCTTGAAAGGGAGGAAGGACGGTCATATAAACCCCGCATAGGCAATATGACCTTCCGTTTACTCAAATCAGATCCAGATTTTTTTTTCATGTGAACTAATACAGTTACTTATAAAGTGTTAATAAACACAAAATAAAAGGTTAATATTATCTCTACCACGCATTCGGAATGCATCGGAAAAGAATGAGCAAGAAACTCCATGCTCCATTCCAATAAGGATTTGCATTTTTGTGTATTTTTCATATTTAACTCAACCATCTATATCAAAGACTAGCTGTGCCCGCGGTTTCACCCGCGCTAATAGTTACTTTGGCGTAGAGTGATGTTATAAAGTCTATGACCTTCCTCAATAAGTGCAAACTTTAACCGTTTAGGCAGCGTACGCAACGGAGGCTTTCAAAAGGAATATTTATTTCCCGTTTTTGCCACATTATTCGTTGCTGTTCCGCTCCTATTGGTCGTAGCGTGATGATATATAGCTTATAACCTTCCTCGATAAATGAACTATTTAACACAAAAATAATTATTCAATTCGGACCAGTAGTTCCTGAGATTAGCGCGTTCAACCAAACAAACAAACAAACTCTTTAGCTTTATAATATAATAAAAAAATAAGTATAGATGGGTATCTCGTCTATTTAATTTGAAAATGAGAGAATATCTACCTCATTTTAACTCTCGTGGTGGTCACAAAGTACAAATTATTTGAGGTGAGGCATCGCTCGAAAGCGTAATCATTTCATTCGCTCACTTAGCTTAATCACATACCTACTGTAGTTGTAGCATGACCGCCAAGACTAGTCTTATGTCACAGAATATGATGATTATATCTCTTTCTTTCTGGACTATGGCCCAAATCTCCCTCATAGCAATAGGCTCCCTATAACATGGGGACCAAAATACTTCGGCGAAGTGTTGGTGCACCTCTACCTCTTCGGGAATTCAGGCGTGATTGTATATGTTTTTGACGATACAATTCATAAGTGAGTGAAAATTTATCTAATCCTCTAGTCAAGTATTGACAACATTAATTAATTACGCAATTTAATTATCGCGCGTGCCACAAACCAAAAGAAAGATAAAATATAATACGCAACAGATAAGAACATTTTTACCTCCGTACCTTATTGATTACGAAATTTTAATTAGAATATGTAGATAAAAACCCTCTAAAATTACCTACTTTATAGATTTGCCTATATACTGATCTAGATAGTGAAATGATCAAGACATAAAAAATCAATAAAATCAATCATCTAAGTGAATTTAAACGTATTCTGTATAAAGGGCGCGTGACAAGACAAGTTTTATGTCACGGAATGTATTGCGTCGGGTCACTGAGTCACTTCTCTAATTTATAGTACAAAAAGAGACAGTATCGATACATTCGTTGACATAAGCCTTGTCTTGGCGTACGTGCTTGACCCGAACGAAAAAAACTAAGTTTACTATGGTTTTTAGGGTTCCGTACTCAAAGGGTAAAACGGGAACCCTATTGCTAAGACTTCGCTGTCCGTCCGTCCGTCATCTGTCACCAGGCTGTATCTCATGGACCGTGATAGTTAGAGAGTTGAATTTTTCACAGATGATGTATTTCGGTTGCCGCTATAACAACAAATACTAAAAAACAGAATAAAATAAATATTTAAGGGGGGTCCCATACAACACACGTGATTTTTTTGCCGTTTTAATAGATAATGGTACGGAACCCTTTGTGCGCGAGTTCGACTCGCACTTGGCCTGTTTTTTTATTATGAGAGTATCATTTTAAATAAGTTTCCCCAGCAGATGTGGTATTCCTATAATTATCAAATAAATATAATATTAAAACACATATAAAAATAATATTTAATTTCATTTATTTACTTTGGTATTCCCGTACACAGTAAGTATGTAAGCACATAAACATTGTGCATTGCTTTACATAAGTATCACAATTTTAAATTTCGAATAAATGTAAGTAGGTATCTACCACCACTAATTATTGGTGAATTTATGACAGTTTTAAAATTACGTACTAAATATTGACATAGAATATAAAATATATAAGTATATTTTGTGTAGTTATTTTAAGTAATGGTATCTTTTAAACAAATAACATAAGAAATATTTTTATGTAAAAAATCTTTATAAAAAAAGACATTAATACATTTTAAGTTACGTATACAATAGTGAGGCACACAAAATGTTATGAAAATCAATACCTACTCAGTAAGCAGGTATCATAGTCGGTACTAATTTAAATCAAAATGGCGGACAAACATTAACCGACCGAGAGATCAATAAATATTTTAAATGCTTACCTAAGTTTAGTTTTATAATTCAATTTAGAACTCTCCTCTCTGCTCTCAAGGCATTGCTGCTCCTGAGAATGTATGACTCGCAATTATCATTTTGAAAAGAGTAACCATTGAGTTTCTTACCGGCTCTTCTCAGTGGAAGCAGCATTCCGAACCGGTGGTAGACTCTGACTATTTGCAAGTGCTTTTTGGCATACACGAATAAAAAATAATAATTTTGAACTAAAAATGTTGAAGCTTATATCTATGCCAATACAGTTAAGGCAGAAATGACTAAAATACAATTCTAGAATCAAATCATCTTAAATAAGTTTTCACATAATAATTATATCTACTCATTGAAATAAAACTATTTTACGGATTTTATCGCGTTTATTTACTATTTTATTTTCCCGACGTTTCAAAACAACTAAATATGAGGGTACCCAGTTATTAACTATGACATCAGGACGTCTAACACCTCAGTCCCCCCGTGACCATGGTTGCTGTAAAGCAGCCGAAACGTCGGGAAAATAAAATAGTAAATAAACGCGATAGAATCCGTAAAATAGTTTTATTTCAATGTTTAGTATTCGCGTAAATATAAGAAAACAATATATCTACTCAGTTAAATACAATAAGAATGTTAAATTTATCTACAGGAGTATCAGAAATCCGAAATAATACTAGAGGTGCATATACTGTAGCTCATATGTGATAGCATAGTGAGGGTAGATCATATTTAACAATCATAGTTTTTGTGTTACAGACCTTGGAATAGTCACAGGTATCGTGTTCTGGCCTTACGGCACATCTAGAAACCTATTCAACAGTGCAAAATTCATCAACGAGAGGCGACTACCAATATTCGCAAAACAGTACAATGCGATTCAAATGAGAATAGGATCGACTTTGCGCCATATTGTCACGAACGAAAACAAATTATGACTTTAAATAATTAAATATTATATTAAGACAATTTACTACTAATTTAACCTTTTTATTTAAATTTGATGTAAGACTATTATTATTGATATGCAAATAAGTTTTTTGCAAACCATACTTTTCAAGTGACATTTGACAAATGGAGGTTATTGACATTCCTATTCTTATTTGGATCGCATTGTACTTGAAAATTTCGCATAGGACTCGAGAGAGAAAGAAATAATTAAATATCATGATCGAATTTCGATAATAAAAATTATACCATTCAGCATGAACGCCAAGACTAGACTTATGTCACAGAATATGTTGATTGACTCTTTCTCTCGTATGAGATAAGACAGAGTAAGCGAGCCAATCCGTGACAGAGGTCTTGTCTTGACATGACATGTATGTATTCTTTCGGACTTCTAAAACACTCTGTATAAAGTGAATTTAATTTACATAACATTAATGAATCTAACTTGCTTCTAAAACAAATTAACTCAGATATGGCTTTACGATTGCGGAATACATTTTTGGCGTTCCAAAAAATTACACAGTTGTCTCTGGCAAGTTTGATACACAAATTAAGTGACTTCGAAACTGTCGGTGAAGCCATCGTAGGGGTAAATCCCGCCAAGCACGTACTTGTAGTTGCCGAAGTGATGGATCCTGTAGGTGCCGGGCGGCGCGCCGGCCGGGATCTCCCACTCCACCTCCACGTGGCTGGTCCCCATCACCTTGGAGTCGCGATGCCAGATAAACCTGCATTGTGATTACGTTATTAAATTGCAAAAAGTTTCAGTCACTTTATGTCTTTAAGATATATAAGAAAAACCGGCCAAGTGCGAGTCGGACTCGCGCACGAAGGGTTCCGTACCATTATCTACAAAAACGGCAAAAAAATCACGTTTGTTGTATGGGAGCCCCCTTAAATATTTATCGTATTCTGTGTTTTAGTATTTGTTATTATAGCGGCAACAGAGATACATCATCTGTGAAAATTTCAATTCTCTAACTATCACGGTTCACGAGATACAGCCTGGTGACAGACAGACGGACGGACGGTCGGACGGACGGACGGACGGACAGCGAAGTCTCAGTAATAGGGTTCCCGTTTTACCCTTTGGGTACGGAACCCTAAAAAAAATAACTTGACAATTTGTAAGTGCCCCCGTAGGTAGGACAAAATAAATACTTTGACTTTGTCAAACGGCTGTTAAAATGTATTGAGAATCCGCCATGTTATTTGGTTTCTAAAGAAAATTGAATGCGTTAAAAGTTACATAATAGCCTAGCTGTAGTTGTAGCATGGGCGCCAAGACTAGACTTATCCCAAAGAATATGTTGATTATATCTCTTTTTCCCGTATGAAATAAGACAGAGAGCGACCGAGCATATCCGTGACAGAGATCTTGTCACATGATCAATTGATAGATTTAAAATCTGCCCGTTTTTAAACGGCACTAGAAATATTCCTAGCACCTAAGCCAAGAAATTGATGCGTCTGAGGGGCCCCCTCGGACGCATCAATTTCTTGCCAATACAGAAACCGAACCGTATTGACTAATAGATAAAGATCATATTTCAACAAAATGTCAACAATGACGCGGGAGAATTTTGACATGTGGTCGCGCCACAGAAATTCCATCTTTATGTTTATTGACGCACAGTTCGTTTTGGTATTGTCAAACATTTTGCCGCGCGAGTTTGACGCCCCTGTGTGTGCAGGGCTTAAGGGAGCTGATAAGAAGATACATACTTGGTCTCCCAGTCAGCATCAGTGACGACAACGGTCCATGCATCATCAGCTTCTGACTCCAGTTTCTCTATAGCGGCATACCATCGACCGTGGCGGAGGTTGTTCCTGGGGTGTCCTGACACCTATACCCAACGTTTTATTATATTAAAGAGAGATCTTTTTCTAACATTTCGCATCTTTAAAATTATAGAGACCTAACTAAAAAATAATGTTGTTGAAAAATGCTCGTTAGAACGACCCTTTAAGATATATATTCGAAAGCCTAAAATTTCAAAATGGGTCTCTATACTTTTAAAGATGCGATTTGTCAGTGTCACACGTCCAGTTTTGTGCGTGACTTTGAAGTATACGTACGTCAAAGTGTCTATGTCAAGACTTATAAGACTAGACGGGGGCCTGACTCAATGGAAAGAGGCCAATAACACAAAAAAAAAGACTAGATACAAATGAGAACAATTTTATATATGATTTTGATACCTAGGTATATACTTTCCAATATCATTGTTAAAGCATTACTGCAAGAGAGATTATGGTAAGTGGTGGTAAGGGGTGGAAAGCTGTGAAAAGGAATGTTAAGTGTAGTAAAAAGTTGTAAGGGGTGGTAAGGACTGGTAAGGACTGGTAAGGAGTGATAAGGGGTGGTAAGGAGTAGTTAGGAGTGATAAGGGGTGGTATGGAGTAGTAAGTACTGGTACGGAGTGATAAGGGGTGGTAATGACTGGTAAGGAGCAATAAGGAGTGATACTGGTAAGGGGTAAAAAGGGAAATCAAGGCTCGTATCATAATGATCAAATAGAAAACTATGTAGTTGGGCTGAACCTTGAGGTGACATTAAAGACTAACACTGAAGCAATATTACAGACAATTTTGGAGTTACAAGAACGCTTACAAGCGTTTAATTAATATGAAAAGGGTTACTAATGATACTAACAAAGGAGGCCGTGACAGTGTCTCCGTAGCTGTAATGCTTCTGCGGCTGCTGCAGGCAGTCCCCGTACTCCTTGCGCCAGGGGGCGGAGTCCCACAGTACGGGCGTCACCAGCGTGATGAGCTGGTTGCTGAAATCCGGCGGCTCTGGTCCCGCATCCACGGACTTGCCCTTAAAAACATCAGGGTAACTACGTAATTAAATTGCAAACAAGTTTCAATCACATTCTGTCAAAATGTATTGAAAATCCGCCATGTTCGAGTATCTAGAGTACACATAATGACTTCACTCTCTGTATAGCTCTGCGGCGATTTTTCCGCCATTGTTATCTCATGTACCTGTAACGGTAACTATATGGGAAAACAACAATGGTGGAGTCGGATAAACCAGAAAAATTTACCGCAGCGCGGGCTCGAAATGGCATCTCCGTTGTAATATCTCCATGGCTGTAAGTAGTTGCCGTATACTTCAGGTAACTACAATGGCGGATGTTAGATAAAAGTCAGAAAAATTTGCCGCATGGCGGAGTAGATAGATCATCTCCGTAAGCAGTGGTAGCCGAGTGGTCGAACGCACGCCTTGCAATCAAAGTGTGCATGTTCAAACCCCAGCTCGCACTTCTGGGATTTATGTGCGAATCTCATTTTCATCCTAGTTTATCACTTGCTATGAAACTGTAAAGGAAAACATCGTTAGGATACCTACACGTCTGAGGGAACTTGACTAGTTCTCGATAGATGTGTGAAGTCTGCCAACCCGCACCGGGCCAGCGTGGTGGACTATGGCCTGGGTCCCCCTAGCATTGAGGGGAGGTCCGTGCCCAGCAGTGGGACGTTAAAAGGGCTGTAGTAGTGGTTTTACATAGGTATATCTCGATGATATTATGTTATGAAATTCTGTAGAGCCTTACCGATATGAGTGCATTTGTGAGTTCGACGTACTTATTGAGATATATATCGAGGGTGTGGGGTCCATATATAGTGGATGCTGCTTCGTATCTCTGAGCCTGTGTACAATAATTAAACATTTATTATTAGCCTTTAAAGTAATCGGATGCTATATAATGTAATGATAAGAACAGCGGTAATTTTAAATTTCTGCATCTGTGTGCGTTTTGGGAAAGGCCTCCCCCAGTGTTCTCCATTCTCTCTCACTTGCAGCCACTCTTGTCCAGGTTCTGCCAGCCATTCCTATAATTTCATTCTCCCAGCGTCGAAATTGTCTTTTAAAATAATTTTGCTCCATTCGTCTGAACCCCTTATGATTTGCCCGGCCCACTTCCATTTCAGATGTTTGATTTTGGTGGTAACAGCGGTAACAGCGGTTACCCTTGTTTATTTTGTTAACCGTCCCTTTTGTTAATTAAACATTTATCATAATTTACCACATTATCGTAAAAATCCACAAAAGAATCTCATAAGTTCCATAAAATCTTACTAGTTGATCGATGACCTGCATTTTTCAATTACCTGGTACTCCTCAGGTGTGGCAACATAGTCGGAATAAATGTTGGAGAGTCCAGCGATGACGACTCTCTTGGCTTGCGGGGTGGTCTTGTAGAGCAGGCTGCGCAGGCGCCGGCCCGACATGCTCGTGAACTCTCCCGGGACGGCCGCCAGGAACAGCCCGCCGATGCGAGCCACGGAACAGGAGACGGTCTTCGGCTGCCACTCATATGGGAATTTCGCCTGAAGAAGTTAAAGTTTGAGTCGAAGGGATCCAAGATATTTGCCAATCAATACATAGTACAAAACAAAGTCGCTTCCCGCTGTCTGTCCCTATGTACGCTTAAATCTTTAAAAATACGCAACGGATTTTGATGCGGTTTTTTTAAATAGATAGAGTGATTCAAGAGGAAGGTTTATATGTATAATATAGTAGAGAAACACTGATAATTTTTGGTGGCGCAGCTTTCGTATGTCACTAATTCCAAGGCGGTATGAAGTTCGCCGGGTCAGCTATACCAAATAAAACTCTGTGTCAATATAGGTAAAGTTTGAATTTCAGTCACGCGGCCACGTTGCAAAATTCACTTGCGCGCTCAATGACACTTCGTTGAAGAATGAACTGCGGGGCAATTGTCGCAAGATCGACGTCTTCTCTAATTATCGAATTATACAGGGTGTGTCAGAAGTCCGAAATAATACTTTGAGTACATATACGGTAGCTCATATGTGGATGCCTAGTGAAGACAGATTATACCTAACTATCATAGTTTCTGAGTTATGGACCTTTGAATATTAGTCACAGGTATCGTGTGCTGGACTCCGGGTACACCCATAACCCTATTCAGCAGCGGGTTGGAGGTGACGGTGCCTGCTTGAAGTAAAGTCTCACCCGTCCGGTGGCGAGCAGGATGGGCTTGGGCGCCTGGCACTTGATGTCGTCGTCTGTGGGCTCGGCGATGAAGTCGCGCACGGCGTTCCACAGCGGGTTGGAGGTGACGGTGCCTGCTTGAAGTAAAGTCTCACCCGTCCGGTGGCGAGCAGGATGGGCTTGGGCGCCTGGCACTTGATGTCGTCGTCTGTGGGCTCGGCGATGAAGTCGCGCACGGCGTTCCACAGCGGGTTGGAGGTGACGGTGCCTGCTTGAAGTAAAGTCTCACCCGTCCGGTGGCGAGCAGGATGGGCTTGGGCGCCTGGCACTTGATGTCGTCGTCTGTGGGCTCGGCGATGAAGTCGCGCACGGCGTTCCACAGCGGGTTGGAGGTGACGGTGCCTGCTTGAAGTAAAGTCTCACCCGTCCGGTGGCGAGCAGGATGGGCTTGGGCGCCTGGCACTTGATGTCGTCGTCTGTGGGCTCGGCGATGAAGTCGCGCACGGCGTTCCACAGCGGGTTGGAGGTGACGGTGCCTGCTTGAAGTAAAGTCTCACCCGTCCGGTGGCGAGCAGGATGGGCTTGGGCGCCTGGCACTTGATGTCGTCGTCTGTGGGCTCGGCGATGAAGTCGCGCACGGCGTTCCACAGCGGGTTGGAGGTGACGGTGCCTGCTTGAAGTAAAGTCTCACCCGTCCGGTGGCGAGCAGGATGGGCTTGGGCGCCTGGCACTTGATGTCGTCGTCTGTGGGCTCGGCGATGAAGTCGCGCACGGCGTTCCACAGCGGGTTGGAGGTGACGGTGCCCTGCTTGAAGTCGAAGGCGCCGGGCCCGTCCGTGGTGCCGGCCGCGAAGCTGTAGCCCATGCCCGGCAGGCAGCCCGACACGTTCACGCTCTACGCGAATGTAATTTTCAATAACGATTACCGCTTGCTGCAACGCTGAAGGAAAACATTGTGAGGAAACCTACAGGTCTATATAAAGGCGTGTGAAATTCGCTTACTCGAACTGGGCCAGCGCGGTGGACTATAAGCCAAATCTCCTATATCCGCACACATTTCCACTCAATACGCGGGATCGTATTGAGTGGAAATGTTCTCGGTATAATGGCAATAGGCTCGCCTCCTTTTAACTTTGGAACCAAAATACATCGGCGAGATGTGAGTGCACTTCAGTGCATCTCTGCCCCCTTTCAGAGAATACAGACGTATTCGTAATTTATATATTCATTACACTTATAAATTTATGTACCCCCATATTTAGGAAATTTAACAAAATTAATTACACTGCCATTTACTTATGTTCTAAAACTACTAAAATAATATAAGTGTAAAGATTCTATGCAATAAAATTTACTGTTGGATTTCGACATTGGGTAATACTCGTCACTTCGCGTACTCAGATATTGCTGGCTCTTGCAAAGAAACGTCGATAATGTCGATGCTGATAACTCAATATTATCAAGAACACTTGTACACAATATTATACCTTATTATAAGTACATTAAGTTTGTATTAAAATGAAATGATGAATTTAAACGACTCACAGTGTCGAATGTTTCGCTGACTGGATCGTAAGGTGCTACTTGTTGTTCAGGCATATTGACGAACTGGTGCACGATGCCGACTGGACCGGTCAGGTCTTCACCAGGTTCTTTTAAGATTTTCTGAAAAAGAAGCAGCAGTAATTGGTAGAATGTCTGCCTAGAACTCAAGGATTGCAGATTCAAACATGGGGCTCGCACCTCTGCGATTTTGTAGTTTCATATATGAATGTAATTTACTACAATGATCACCATTTGCTGAATGGTGAAGGCAAACATCGTAAGGAAACCTGTACGTTTATAAGAAGGCGAATAAAGTTCACCAACCCGCACTGAATCTGTGACAAGGTGGTGGACTATAGACGAAATCTCCCTGATTTTGAGGAGAAATGTGCCTGGTATAATGGGAATAGGTTCGCCCCGTATTACATTTGGATCAAAACACATCCTTGCAATGTGAATGCACCGCAGTATACCTCTGCCTACCCCTTGATCATATTAATATTGTCTTACCATAGCCGTGTCAAACATCTTAGTGGCGATGATCCTGGTGCTCTCGAACATGTCCCGGCCGGGACCTGAAGCGAAGCACCGCTCGTCGCGTTTGCACACCTTGCTCTGCTGGTCGCACGGCTCCCCGGAGAACTCGCAGTGCGGTCCTCTTGTGTTGGGAGACACGTCACCCAGATTCGTTGATGCGAATGCACATACTATGGCACCCTAGATAACCACAATAATGCAGTGGATACATTTTTGTTCCAACTCCTGCTACATCTTTTTCGATTAGCTTTTTCCCCGGGACTCGCAGAAGGTCAAACCTCGGTGTCTTTAATGGAGACCGCTGTCGATACTGGCTTACGGGAGTAACAGTGGTGGGAATGTGTGGCGGTCATAGTCCCAAAATACAAAATAAGCACAATAGTGAGCACAAAAACGTATTAAATAGAAGTCGCCTCTTATAGCATTACTATTTTAACATTACTTTCACATTATATGATGATCTTACTACGCGAACTGTCTAAATAAATACATGTTTTAAAATTATAAACACCTGATGGTAAGAACAAGTTACTTGGATTTTTTTTTCGAGATTTTTCGTAAAAAATCTTTAATGAAATCACATGGTGACTTTAGTAGTATAATTCCCGTTTTCACTAAACCTAGTTTTACGCCTTATCGCCTTATCGCGATGCCTAAATATTTGTGAGAGGGTAATGCGAATCAGATTCAGATGTAAACCATTACAGGGCCCCAAGTCCTCTTACACGATTGTTGTGGAATGGCTATAACTTAAAACAGCATATTTTGTCAATGGTAGCTGGTCTATGCCTTGTCTGATAGCTTCAAGGTAACAATGTCTCATGTCTACACTGGTCATATTTTAGCTTCCATTGATACAAGATGTAAGATGAAGTTAGGGAATTTGGGGCCCAGCGTACCAGTGAATCATCAAACAGTTATACGACTCTACCACCCATTCGGAATGCATTTAATACGGAAAAGAATGGGCAAGAATCTCCATGACTACTCCTTTATGGCAGAAGAGACGATGGAAGAAGCTCACCTTCCCAGGGAGAGTGTTGTTCCCATTGAGAGCTTTCTCCATCATGATGGACGCATAGCCCACGTTGTCTGATGATATCAGACGGTTGGTGTTGTTCATGCTGGTCGGGTGGACGGCAAACCAGTTGATCACGCCCAGGATTTTGTTGGCAGGAGTCAAGAAACGGATTTGTGAGAGGGTCTTGTCGACATCATACTTGTACCTAAAATGAGTATCGTTTCTATGTTTCATTGGAGTAGATTTACAGTTAAATGAGAGTAGATTGAAAACCAACTAAATACAAGAATGAAATGTGGCAAGAATATATGAAGAAGAGAGTCAATGCTACTGACACAAAACTTAACTGCTTATTACTATAATGAAACGTATTGCCGTCCTTTTTACAGCCATAATGTATGACCAAGACGAAGAAAGCAAGCAAGAAGTTTCCTGGTATGTAGTTTGTGTACTAAAGAAATCATATCAGCTGCAATTGGCCTTTTCAGAATTTTCCCTAGTCTGAGTGGAACTGGAATCGCTGCCAATCCATAGCTTAGTTTGGGGCCATACGATGAGTAGGTGTCGTCTGGTATGTATTTATTATTGAACTAAAAAAGAATAGGTTGTAAGGTATTCGTAAAATTGTTAATTATTAAAATATGTGGGTAACTTGTAACCGTCGTTGAGTTAGTCTCGATTAAAACGTTCGTGTGTAAGAGCTCGTATTATTTACAATATAACCCTGTCTAATATCGTCAAGTATGTAAGCGTCCTTACCTTGCTCTTTCTTCGGGCGGGTTCAACAGATAGGATGTTGGAGATCTATTGATATTGGCATCCAATAGTTCAGCTTCCTTGTATTCTATACGAGCTTCAGTAAGTCTATTATGAGCCAATACTATACTCTGAAATAGAAATAAAAATGCAATTTTGAAACTGTAATTAGATTTCAGGCTTATTAATATTCAAACAATTACCTACCTTAAAAATGCCAATGACATAGGAGGTGTAGGTTTCCCTGACGAATCCCAGGATCGGAAGGTCGAAGAGGAAGTCCATGAGGAAGCCGCCGGGCGTGGAATGGGTGTGTGTGCCGCTGATAACCACATTACTCTCCGTGTACAGTTCCCCGTAACGTTTGCGTAAACGTTTGATCACCTAGTACAAGATAAAAGTGAATACAATAACACCTGAAATTAAAATTTGACCTTGAGACTTGCGCCACAAGATCACAATTCCAAAGGTTTTAAGCACGGATGGTCAGTTGATACATAAGAGTGGAGACTGTATTCTAAGACTTGAAATGTGACAACTTGTGGTGAAGAACCTTATAATAAGCGTCGCGACACTTTATAGTGAGCGGAACGTCTTTTAATTGGCGTCCCGACGCCTTATAGTAAGTCAGAGTTGCTTTTTTTTGGCCGTGAGGTGGCCTTTACAGCTTTCTCAGTTAGAGTCGCGACGCCTTATAATGCTCAACGCAATGCCATATAGCTATCGTCGAGAGACCTTATAGTGAGCGTCGCGAGTCCCTTTCGACTTATACACCTGCTGAAAATGGCTTTTAATCTGCGCAGACGCAGTTGTCGGGTACAGCATGTCTATGATATTTACCTCCTTTCTAACACCATGGCCCATCATAGCAGCGTCCACGGAGACGAACACGAATCTCTGATCAGCGTCGTCGAAGACGAAGGCTCTAGAGAATTGGCGCAGGTGGATACCGTGACCAACTTGTGATAACTGCGCGTACCCCATCTGGAAACCCACAATAAGATACAGGGCATCACTCAGGTGCGTGCACGAATAAAAAAACAAATGAGGTTTGTTACGATTTTTAACGCGCCTTTTTTTGTTTGCTTTTTTTATTGGAACGTAGTTCCTTATGGCGCGTTGCGAAAGGGGGCTAGACGGAAAAAATTAATACTAAAAGTGTCGACCGACACTTTTGTAAATGTGTGTGTGAGAGTAAAAGTTATAACGACACTTTCGTAAATATGTGTGTGATTTCGGTTTCGGTTTCGGTTCCGGTTCCGGTTCCGGTTCCGATTTCGATAGTGTGTGTATGTATATGTACAATTTTTTTGGTTTTTTATTTATTTCAAAAGGAACTTCGGTCCATCCGGGTGTCCCTTGACACCTCTCAAGTTTTTATTAAACGACAACGAAATCGAACGCTTACGATGTCTACCTCCCTACTTTAAAGCCCTTTTTTTAACGTGGGGAATTCGTCATGGATTCCCGCTCGCCTCGAGGGCGGCGAACGAGCTATGCCGGACTCATACCGTCTAAAACCCCACGATGAACCTCCTTCCGCCTTATTCGGTGGGGCAACGGGAACACTTTTATACTCATCCCCTACCCTTACTACTTTAAAGCCCTGCGAAAAAAGGGGCGTCAGAACAAGCGACTAATTTTATGTACCTAAGCACATTTTTCTAAGAAATGTCATCTAGCGTGTGGCTTCAACCATAGACATTTTTATCTTTATTTAGCATATATTTTCAATAAAAACATAATACGTTCAGTCGCCCATATTATATTCTTAGGTTTAAAACAAACCGGTAAAATTCGAGTCGGACTCGCGCACGAAGGGTTCGGTACCATTATCTCCATAAAAACCGGCCAAGTGCGAGTCGGACTCGCGCACGTAGGGTTCCGTACCATTATCTATAGAAACGGAAAAAAAATCACGCTTGTCGTATTCATATTTATTTTATTATGTTTTTTAGCATTTGTTGTTATAGTGGCAACAGAAATACATCATCTGTGAAAATTTCAACTGTCTAACTATCACCGTTCATGAGATACAGTCTGGTGACAGACGGACGGACAGTGAAGTCTTAGTAATTGGGTTCCCGTTTTACCCTTTGGGTAAAAAAGCACGAAAGACGCTTATGAACGATAGAAAGAACTGGATGTTCTCGAGACATATAATATCTAAGTACGAAGTACAAACTTCGTTATCCGGTGTTATGAAATAATATCATTGTTATTGTAAACGAGTTGTAACTGGTCTTTGAGCGAGGAGTTAGTTTTTAAAACAAAGGGACCATTAAAAGGATACCAAGAAGCGAATCATTCATGCAACGTGAGTATCCAGCTATATTGAACTATGGTTAGGTACCTACTGTTAGTTATGATGAGATCATTCGTTCCATATTAAAATTTCTTTTAGTCAAGCTTTAGTAGTACCTACAGCCGGTTATGACAAGACAAAATTGTCACATGAGTTACGAAAGTGTTACTGGCTTGTCTTGGAATGCGAAAGTATTTGTGAGTATTTTTAAATTAAGTAAACAGTACCTACTAGTAATGAGAGGTTCTAGTAATAGCGTTAGCCCTTCTAACTAAGCTAAATACTTTCGCTAGAATTAGATTCACGTCAGTAACGAACGCTATAAGCACAGCATAAATATCTACACAACATAATAATCTACTAATAAAAAAAACACAATATGTAATTTTATTGAACACTTCCTATTTTTTTTTTCCTACTTTTTTTTTGTTCCTATTTCATTCACAACGAATTTAATTTTTTTTATTAATAAATACATTCAAAATACAATCCAAAAATAGAAAGAAATTCAAGTACTTAGGTAGATGAAATTAAAATACTGTAGGCGGGCAGCCCTATCGCGTGTTCACGTACCGCGCGGCTGTAGGTATCTTTTTCAAGGACACGGCCGAGTCCCATTACTGTACATATTTATGCTGTACTATAAGGTTACTTCAATAGCAATGACCAAACGCGGATCTTATCAAAATCGGCTCAATGTTTACACAACCGCATTTGATCACATAAAGGTGTTAATTAGGTACCTACACGTCAAATACGACGTTTGGTACAGAAAGAAACGTCCTTCAAATAAAATAACCTTTATATTTAATGTTTCCTTATGGGTCATAATTTTTATCCTGTAGTAGTTTTTATGTAGAATAATGTAGGTAAATACCTACATGAAAATTTCACAGTAGGTAGGTATGTTATATAATGACGAAATATAAAATAGGCAGTCTTGATAGCCATGGGTAAAGAAGAGAATATACATCACCACGGGGTGACCATTGGTGCACTGCAGTGCGCCCACACTTCGCCGATGTATTTTTGGTGCCAATGTATTTAATATGGGGCGAGCCTATTGCTATTATACCGGGGACATTCCCCCTCAATACGAGGATGATTTTGGGCTATAGTCCACCACCCTGGCCCAGTGCGGGTTGGTGAACTTCACACTTTATATTATAGACGTGGACATTGGAACCAAAATACATCGGCAATGTGTGGGTGCAGTGCATCTCTGGCTACCCCTGCGGGGAATACAGGCTTGATGATGTGGTATAATTCGCTCGCTCCAGTGAGTGTAGGGCGTTATGATAGCAATGAGTCAGCGACCTTGGTGGAGCATTAGCTAGTGATCCAATTCTCGGAACATCACACAGATAGTTCCTTTGTTGACTTTACACAATCATGTTTTGCAACTAAGCACACTATTAATAATGTAATTACTACAATTAAGATTGTTACACTAATTGGACGTGGTTAAGCAAAGAGGATCCAATCCACAAAATTGTTAAAAATAAGTTAAGTATACGAAACGGTTGCTAAAGGAGGCCGTTTCAACAAACAAACAAACAAACATCTCATCGAGAAAAAAAGATAATAGAAATTATAGCATCTAGGTTACAATAGCAGTGGTCGAACGCACGCCTTGCAATCAAAGTGTGCAAGTTCAAACCCCGGCTCGCACCTCTGGGTTTATGTGCGAATCTCATTTTCATCCGAGATTATCACTTGCTATGAAACGGTGAAGGAAAACATCGTGAGGAAACCTGCACGACTGAGGGAACTTGACTAGTTCTCGATAGATGTGTGAAGTCTGCCAACCCGCACCGGGCTAGCGTGGTGGACTATGGCCTGAATCCCCCTCGCATTGAGGGGAGGCCCGTGCCCAGCAGTGGGACGTTAAAAGAGCTGTAGTTAGTAGTAGTAGGTTACCATCCATGGATATATTATAACGGAGATGGCATTTCGAGCCCGCGCTGCGGTAAATTTCTCTGGTTTATCTGACCCCGCCATTTTTGTTTTCCCATCGAGTTGCCGTAATACTATAAGTTCATGAGATATCAAAACAACAATGGCGGAAAAATCGCCGCAGAGCTATACGAAGAGTGGAGTCGTTATGGGTACTCTAGAAGTCTAGATTGTCTATGTTACCACCCCACATGTAATACATTATCAAACTTCAAGCTGCCATATCTCAAAACATCTCCCGCAACATCTTTTAATAATTCACCGATATCTCACTCGATCACTGCAGTAAATACCATTTCCAATATAGAAATTACACTCGAAGAAGTGCAAAAACTGCTACAATCCTTGGATCTCAATAAGGGTGCAGGACCTGACGGTCTTCCCCCATTTTTTTTATCTAACTGCTCTCGGTCTCTATCTCTTCCACTGTCTATAATATTTAGGCGGTCTATTACTGAAGGTTTAGTCCCGTACATTTGGAAATCAGCGTTTGTGACTCCGATTTTCAAGAAAGGTGATCGTAGTGCTATATCTAACTATAGACCCATTTCCAAACTGTGAATCTTTGCTAAAATTTTTGAAAAAATTTTGCATAACCAACTCTATGCTGCGGTCTCACAGCATCTCTTGAAAGAACAGCACGGTTTCATTAAAAAACGCTCGTCAGTTACCAACTTATTGTTATCCGAAGAGTTTATTTCGTCTGGCATGGACGCTGGGGGTCAGGTTGACGCATTATTCACAGATTATAGCAAGGCCTTTGACCGTATTCACCACGAAATTCTACTAAATAAGTTATCACAAGCAGGAGTCCACGGATACCTTTTCAGCTGGTTCACTTCATACCTTAAAAATCGTACCCAAGCTGTAGTTATTAATGGTTTTCAATCAGATTGGGTTCCTATACCTTCAGGAGTACCGCAGGGATCATTGCTAGGCCCTCTCTTGTTTATATTATTTATTAATGACATCAAGTCATGTTTTCTCCACTCGTACTTCCTGCTATACGCAGATGATATGAAAATCCTCAAGCAAATCAATGATCTGAGTGACTGCTTATTACTACAAGGTGATCTTCATCGCCTAGAACAGTATTGTGTCATCAACAGCTTAGACCTTAATGTCTCTAAATGTCTAGCAATCACCTTTACCCGAAGTTCCAACCCAATACTGCATCATTACATTTTGAAAGGTGAATTTGTGTCTAAAGTGGAGAATGTTAGAGACTTGGGAGTAACATTCGATTCAAAATTAGCGTTTGACAAGCATATTGAAAACATTGTTAACCAGGCCTCTAAAGCTCTTGGTTTCGTAATAAGATCTGGGACTAATTTCAAAACTATAAAAACCCTCAAAATCCTTTACTGCGCCTACGTGAGAAGTGGCCTTGAGTATGCATGCCAAGTGTGGAATCCGCAATATAACATCTACATCAATAAAATTGAATCAATTCAAAGAAGATTCTTGAAATACTTGGAATTTAAGACCAAAGTTCACGATGACAGCTACACTGTGCGATGTATTAGGCATCACATACTCCCACTAGATCTCCGAAGGAATACTGCAGACATATCGTTATTAATTGAAATTGCCAATAGCAACATAGATTCTCCGGACCTCATCGGCAAGATAAACATATGCGTTCCTTCCAGACCTCTACGACATCCCCCATGTCTTGCCTCCTCGGCATTTAACACGAATTATCGCTCTAACTCCTACTTTCTGCGCACCAGTAGAATGTATAACAATTATCAAAAAGATTTAAATTTGGACCTATTCCAGCTTGCACAAAAGCAATTTCGATCCATGCTAACTAAAAAATTCTTTACTTCTCAACCTGTACCCTAATTTAATTTTATGCAATTAGTGTGTTTATAAATCTGTTCTCTTTTTCAAGAACCAAAATAGTGCTTATTATTAAAGTTTACATTATTTAGTTGTATATTTGCATTCACTTTTATTTATTCTTCTTTTTACTATAGTTTATGTATTTTTCGCTTTTTAAAATTTTGTTACTATATGCCTTTTTTTTTTTTTTTCATTTATGTACTTTCATTGTAAAGTTTATCTGTGAAAACAGTAGGCTTATGTTGCATATCACAATTGTAACCACCGATGTACCTAAAAGCTGTTGTTTTTCCAAACTCAAATAAATAAATAAACTGACTTCATGTGGATTGGATGGTTTATAACCGACTTCCAAAAAGGAGGAGGTGCTCAATTCGATCGGTATGTTTTTTTTTATGTATGTACACCGATTACGCTGCGAGTTATGATCCGATTTACGTGATTCTATTTTTGTTTGATACGGAATAGATGCCATTTGGTCCCATAAAAATTTAAATTGTACGGCCAAGCAGTTTTCATTTTATGAACATTTATATGTTTATTATGATCATTATTTACGTGGATGATGTTGTTGTATACGGCCTTTCATTTAGGTAGTCAAGTTTAAGGGAGCAAAGAAAATATATTTTTAAAAGTAATTAAAAACTATATTAAAATTTACTGAATTGTTACAGTTAGTGTCGGGTTGTCCGAACAAAGCGGGATGCTCAAGACAACTGGACTTATGCTAATTGTACACGCGTATTGTACGCGGTGGTCCGGACGCTGTTATCTTCATCAGCAATTCATTAGAATTGTTATGAAGACTACGACCACCGGCTAAACTGCATATGCAGTTTAGTTAGAAACTGTTGTTATCAGGCGTCCGGGCGACCGCATAACTAGGTTGATTATTAGTTTTTGTTTAATACGGATTGTTAACAAACATCGAAACTTATCCCCAAAGGAGTGGAAAGGGGGGTGTCGGGGGGATATTTTTTTTGGTGATAATAATTGCATATTTTCAACGATTATTGACACTAAAAAGCGTGAAAAAAATTTTTTTTAACAAAAAACAAAAACCGACTTCAAAAACCTAGGTGCACTAAAAAGCTAGAAATAACCTTATAATTCATTACATTTGAAGTCGGTGCCAATTCATGTGTGTATTTGCCTAGTCTGACGTAGATTGGCACCTACTCCAAATGTAATTAATTATAAGGTTATTTCTAGCTTTTAAGTGCACCTAGGTTTTTGAAGTCGGTTTTTGTTTTTAGTGATTTAACTACGTCCAATTGACACATAACTCAATAATTTATTGACGTTCTTATATTTAAAAGCAGTTTAAACCTCTATGCTTCGTTATACAGTTACCCTTCTGGAAAATTCCATGTTCTGTAGAACAACTTTTTTTTTTGTATTTCGTCCATTACCTTGAGAATATAAATCACTTTATGCACAACTGAACACGAATTTGTGCCCTTCTAAGCCTTTTTAAAATACTCATAATACAAGAGGCAATAACCTCATACGATTGTAATTATTTGCAACGCACATTAACGCATAGAAAACAAGATAAGGTCAGAATGGCCGTAACGATAGTTTTGTATGAAAACCAGAGTTGCACATAGGTAAAAAATAAGTGATGATTACACCTACATAAGAAGTAAGGCACTCATTCCTCGGATTTATTACTAACTTAAATGGCATCTACGCCTTTCCTTATTTTCAATTTTAGTCCATTATGAGGCAACACGTGGGTATAGCTTTCCGGTGTTACTATAAATCACAGGTGTTATCCGAATTACATAGACAGAAAACTGGTGAGTGATTTGTAAGCGGTATTTGATGCTTTGACACTTATATTAAGCTCCGAACACACTAGGGGGTCAAGATATTAGCGTCAATTTTGATGCCAATACGCTCATTCTTCAATGAAATGTCATTGACAGCGCGAGCGAATTGTTACGCGTAGACACGGGGCTCACAGAAATTCAATCTTTATGTACATTGATACAGAGTTTTATGATTATGATTTTCATGTGCGAATGTCATTTTCAACAATGATTACCACTTGCTGAACGGTGAAGGTAAACATGGAAACCTGCACGTCTATAGCTTTCTATAGCGTCTGAAGTTCACCAACCCGCACTGGGCCAGCGTGGTGGACTATGGCCCAAATCTCCCTCGTATTGAGGGGGGGTGTGCCCGGTATAATGGCAATAGGCTCGCCCCCAATTACATTGGGACCAAAATACATCGGCGAAGTGTGGGCGCACTAGTGCACCTCTGTCTACCCCTTCGGGGAATACAGGCGTGATGATGTATTTATATATTTAATACAGAGTTATTTTTGGTAAGGGCAAGAATTTTTACTCGCAATTCTCTAAGCCGCAGTGTACCCGGGAATTTAGCATCTGTCGCGTCTGGCAGTGAGTTGGTACCGCCCGCTTATACACTCTTATCTTTTCTTGCACTCTATGATGTAGAGCTACCGGTCCTTATACAAACAGTGGCCGACCTTGCGTTGTATTGCCCGCTCGCAGTTACAAAACACAGCCGGTCGCTGGCACTAGTGAAAATTACTTGTATAAAAGAGAGCGTCGGCAACTATGAAGCCCTGTGCAAACTAACGCGTCAAGGGTCGCGGTTTTAAATTTTTGATAATACCAAAATATTCTATGTCAATATAGGATGTTTTAGAAGTCCGAAATAATACGTTGACGTTTGCATCAGTATCGGGTATACAACTGAATGGTATAAAACTTTGGTCAAAATTCGACCATGTACTTCCAACTTTTTTTGCGTCGTTAATTTCTATAACTCGTAGGTATAACTCGAGTCCCTATGTCAAATTTGCATGTTCTGTTTTGTGAATAAAGAAGGGGAAGGGAAGGGAAGGAATATGAAGGGGGCTCCCATACAACAATCGTTTTACGTACGTTTTTATAGATAATGGTACGGAACCCTTCGTGCGCGAGTCCGACTCGCACTTAGCTGGTTTTTAGTTATAATGTAATTTATTGAATTCGCTCTTTCTATTGTTTACTTGACACTGGCTGAAATACCCGCTTATAGCAGGCGGAGCCATTCCTCATCTTATTCCATTAAATTTCATCATTTCGTCAAAAAAAAGAAGAAGTAGGAGAAAAAGAAACCATGGACCTTCACACCATGCCTTATTTATGGCTACAGTAGGTAATCTCCAAGATTCTTTTTCCGGACTAATTTGAATAATGGGCTTAAGTAAGGCTAGTAGTTCTCGTATAAGATCATATTTATTGAGGAAATGTCCACTCACAAGCAGACGTAGAAACAGTCAACAAAGTCCCGTGCAAACAGACGCATCAAAACATTTTGCCAATGCTGAAACGAACCGTATGTTCTCATGGAAGAAGCACATTTTTCAATGAAGATGTCATCAATGATACAAGCGAATTAGGTCTCGTGGTCGCACGTCTTTTAACACAGATATTCAATCTTTATGTACATTGACACAGAGTACATTTTCAAACGAAGCCTGATAAATTCGCAAAACATTAGAGCTAGATTGTAAGTTAGCTCCAAATTATCACACGAGGAAAATTGAGGAGGAAGTGTTTCAGAAGAACATGGAATATTTCCTGTAGGAATGTTCAACCGGGACGCAATGGTGAAGTAAGGGGTGCAGGTTCGAATCCCCAGGCTCGCAACTCTAGGCTTTTCTGATTTTATGAAGTGTGGTGGGGTGAAGGATGGTGACTACGGTGGAACAGCGGCGAAGACTGGTCTCCGACTAGGTCTGTTCCGTTTTAATTCAGACGAACGAACGAACGGCAAAGAAATCACGTTTGTTGTATGGGAGCCCCCTTAAATATTTATTTTATTCTGTAGTATTTGTTGTTATAGCGGCAACAGAAATACATCATCTGTGAAAATTTCAACTCTCTAACTATCACGGTTCATGAGATACAGCCTGGTGACAGACCGACGGACGGACGGACAGCTAAGTCTTAGTAATAGGGTTCCCGTTTTACCCTTTAGGTACGGAACCCTAAAAACATTGCTGCAAGACAGGTAGTGGTCTCGGGAATGGATACTCACGAAAGTGACTTCGGCAGGCGGGCCCGTGACGTCAGCGATGCCGACGCCGACGCGCAGCGCGTGCGCAGCGCACGCGCACGCGAGCACGCACCACGCCACCACAGACATGCCACCAATCTGAAAGTAGATTGACATTGGATGATTTATGAGCGCAATGACATAAGGTATTATCAGACAGGCGGAAACACTCAGACGCCCATATGGCCATGGTTGACGTGCACTCTACGCTCGCCACTCCGGTAAAGCTGTAAAGGCCAGTCTCGGCCAACAGCGTAGTCATTCATAAATAAAAAAAACAACACAGATCAGAGAGATTTTTTTTTCGTTTAACGGACACGACATTATTTAAATGTGCTCTTAAACTTATTTTCATCTTAGTTTACTGCGAACTTAATCATCAGCTTCAATATCGTCATATCTTAAGACGAAGATGACACATAAAATGATTCAACGCCATTATTTTTTTTAACGTCTGCGGTCTCAGTACGCCTGCCAAGATAAGACATTTTCTCACGGATCGTGACGTCATTTTTGTGGCAAAATCGTTACGTCTTATTTGCTAGCATGGCGTAAATATAAAATGGGTTTGACAGTTAAATACAACGTGTTTGACGTATGGATAAGATGTTATATCTTAAGTGCTAGCATGGGTTACCAAAATGTACCATAGAGACACGAATTTGACAGGTCAACGTAAAGAAATTTCTCACGGTCAAAGGCCGGTGATGAGAAAATAATTAGGGTGAAAGAAGTACATAAATATAGCATTTTATACACTATTATAACAAATAATACTTATTTTACTCCATCCTTCGCCAATATCAAGCGGACTACATGCAAAATTCTTCCGAAAACGAACACGTAAATTTATTTTCGTGTTCGACAAACAAAAACAAAAAAATGTAGAGACATTTCTATCTGTTTTATTTTCTTCCAAAAATCCCCATAATCCTACTCCACGTGATTTAAAATCCATATTTTACAAAAAATCTGTAGGTTTGAGGTTAGATTTTGTTTGGCATCATACTTTGCGTGCTTTTTGCCGTTTTACAATGTAAAGTTATTTAAATTGGCAAATAAAAATAGTATAGTGCCCAAGAAATAAATTTTAAGCATAATACCACCGACCAAATGATAATACGTAAAGCTTCCGGCATAATAAAAAAGAAGCTATGCCCAAAGATATTTTTAATCTGTGCATAAACAATCTAATATATTCTATGATGTGTATGCAGCATCTTTTTTCTTTGTAAAGCTCCGTCTCGCTCTATTTGTCATTTCAATGAACGAATGAACGAAAGATCGTAAACTGTGAGAAAATTTTAGCAGGCTGTCTATTTTTAAACATCTTGGAAGCCATGTTAGCAAATAAGATATGGGAACGCAAGTTGACAAGATGTTTTAGGGACTTGTGAGAAAACATCTTGGCAGGCGTACTGAGGCCGCTGAAAGCCCTTTACGGATAAAAGGCCTACACACGAACCTAAAATCAGTGGCGATATCGGGACAGTGGTGGGGAGGACCCTAAATCGTACCCTAAATCACCTCGTGTATAGGCAAATCGTAACCCAATTTTTATTGTTTACCCTAAGGCCGCATACCCAATAAAAACCGGCCAAGTGCGAGTCGGACTCGCGCACAAAATCACGTTTGTTGTATGGGAGCCCCCTTCAATATTTACTATAGCAGCAACAGAAATACATCATCTGTGAAAATTTCAAATCACTAACTATCACGGTTCATATGAGATACAGCCTGGTGACAGACGGACGGACGGACAGCGAAGTCTTAGTAATAGGGTTCCCGTTTTACCCTTTGGGTACGGAACCCTAAAAACCGACGGTGTACCATCTTCCGCGAATATCGAGGCACCACGGGATCGCTTTGGCATGCACCGCGACGCACCAGTATATAATTCAACGCCTTGCCACAACCTCTACCTATTGTTTTTTTTTTTTTTTTAAGCCTATTTTGTGTCCCACTCCTGAGCAAAGGCCTCTCCTTTAATCCTCCACACACTGCGTTCTTGTGCTGTTTGTAACCAAGTATTAATTTTAAATTTGACTATTTATTAGTAGGTAATTGTAAATTTGACTATTATTATTGTTAAAGCATTTCTGCAAGATAGGTAGTGGCAATTACGACTGCTCATAAAGTCACTGATGATATATATAGAAACATAGCGGCGAATTGAGAACCTCCACCTTTTTTAAAGTGGTATTTATAATCATTTTGTCTGAATCACTCTACGGTACAATGACTGAACTTGTCGAGGATATAATAAACAGGAAATCAAGGATAGCTATGTATATGTAGGTAATGATAATAAAACATTTGAAATCACCAATCAACAAAACAACATCTGGCATTAATTACAAATATATTCTTACAGTTGAAAACATGGAAAAAGAACCATAATCTAACGCTGTTTATAAAATACCAACCGCATTGAACAGGTTGCAGTGACTCATAGAAATAAACAGATCGAATCAGGATTCAACTCGTGCGCACGCCCGGAGCAATGTCACACTCACAGACAATGCCCCTCTTCCGTGAAACGTGATTTGTTTTTGAAACGTATCGCAGGTTCAGGCATTCCTCATCTTATTCCATCAAAATATCATCATTTCACTCATTTCTTAAAAGAAGAAGAATGTAAAGATATTATTTTTTTTTGCTCATTTATGTGAGCAGGCTAAAGTCATTGAGACCATACCGCCTCGTCTTACGTTTTTCTTCTCTTAGTTGGGATGTAAAGATAAATTAAAGAACGCCAATGGAGGAGTCAAGAAGTTTGCTTTTCTTAGAACAGCTACTGACAGTGGCCTCACCAACACTTGCTCATAATAAACTGTTATTTCTTGACAGATTTTGTATAAAGTTAACTGTTAAAAACTGGAATTTATTGACATTACAAACTAGTAACAATGAATATAAAAACATATATACATCATAATCATCACGACTGTATTCCCCGAAGGGGTAGGCAGAGGTGCACTGCGGTGCGCCTACACTTCACCGATGCATTTTTGGTCCCAATGTAATAGGGCGCGAGCCTATTGCCATTATATCGGGCACATTCTCCCTCAATACGAGGGAGATTTTTGGGCTATAGTCCACCACGCTGGCCCAGTGCGCGTTGGTGAACTTCACACGCCTTTCTATAGACGTGCAGGTTTCCTCACGATGTTTTCCTTCACCGTTTCAAAGCAAGTGGTAATCTCGGATGAAAATGAGATTCGCACATAAACCAAGAGGTGCGAGCCGGGGTTTGAACCTGCACACTTTGATTTGCAAGGCGTGCGTTGGACCACTCGGCTACCACTGCTTTTTAAAAATAAAAATATAATGATGAAAATAAATTTTAGAATCAGAATCAGAACTTTTTTATTCATGTAAACCAATACAGGCACTTATGAATAGTCAGTATAAAATAAATAGTATTAATAGTATCTCTACCACCCATTCGGAATGCAATTCCTATGGAGAAGAATGGGCAAGAAACTCCATGGTTGCTTTTTTCCAATAAGGATTTATTATTCAAAAAGGAATGCCTACACATCGCCGTCGATACCGAAAGTTGTCACTTGCCAGCAGGCTGGTCGCATTTGGCGCTGAATAGTAAACAATTTAATATTAAACATTACTTGATTGAAAGTATTTTAAGAAACATTAGACAGCCGCCATTTTTACCACGTTTTATTTATAATATGTATTGAATTTGTCTTTGCTATTAATTACTCGACATTGGCAATTGAAATACCCGCTAATCGCAAGTGCTAGTATTCCTTACCTATTTCTATTGGAATTTTATCATTTAGTAAAAAAAAGTTATAGAAGAATAAGATTAAAAACATTAGGTACTATAAGTAAAGGTACCTACTTTACTAAAGTACCTTTAGTACTATAAGTAAAGTACCTTTACTTATAGTACTAAAGGTACTAAAGGTACTTTAGTACGTTTAAAAAACTGCACTTAGCCTATTGCTGTCCTTCTCACAGTTATAAATTATAATGTGCAAGCAAGACGGCATTTTTTTTGTACTGACATAATATACAGATGGTTCACAGTTTTACCCAACACATTTACCTTATTATCTGTCTATTTGTTTAAAGGTTACACAAACAAAAATAACTATAAACTGACTTTTATTCGCTGTAAAATACAAGTACAGTTTTGCTTATAAGATTTTTTATACAAAGGGTAATAAGTATAATTAAAAGGCCGAGGTGTAAATTAACATCAGAGTTAAAATTACTTTGAACGTTATTGATATATAGTTTAGTTGCAATTTAAGTATAACAGAATCAAAATAATAATCGCTACTAAAAAAAAATGTATATGTCCTCGCAGCTAAACGATTAAAAATCAAGCTAAAATAATATGATTTAATTAACGACCTTTACAACACTGATAAAACTAGGTGTGGGTCATATACATTTAAATACACGATATTAGAAATGTATGGTGATCAGACCAAATATATAAGCTTTCGCAAAATGGCGAATAAGTAATAAATCTATTTGCAAAAAAACCTCTGAATACACCCAAAAACTAGATAAATAAATAATTAGTTTTTCTGCTCGAAATTTAATATCACATTGGCACATAGAGTAAAATGGAGATGCACTATCTACTCCGCCCTGCGGCTACTTTTTAGGGTTCCGTACCCAAAGGGTAAAACGGGAGTGAAGTAATAGCACTGTCCGTCCGTCCGTCCGTCTGTCTCATGAACCGTGATAGCTAGAGAGTTGAAATTTTCACGGATGATGTATTTCTGTTGCCGCTATAACAACAAATACTAAAAAACAAAATACAATGAATATTTAAGGGGGCTCCCATACAACAGACGTGATTTTTTTGCCGTTTTTATAGATAATGGTACGGAACCCTCCATGCGCGAGTCCGACTCGCACTTGGCCAGTTTTTTTGACGTTTATCTGACAACAGCCATTGCAGTTACCAGTTGTAGTTGCCGGATCAAGTAAGTACCTAAGGTAACTACAATGGATGACAGATAAACATTTAAAAAAATGCCGCAGAGGCATACGCAGGGCGGAGACAATATAGGTTCTACAATATAGGTACTCTATGCATTGGCACCGTTACAGGTATAGGATACTTGTATCAAGGATATAATGAACCTAAAAAAGGTGTTAACATTTGAATGTTTTTACAAACAAGACACGCGATAATACTTTTTCACTTTAGTCGTCTCTTCTTTTCCGAATTGATGATATATAGAGCCATCTCATTATTCAATGAAATGTCATCAATCACGTATTATTGGTACAGACATACAACCTTTAATAGCACAGAGTATATTTTCAAAAAAGTCAAGTAAATTCTCTCGCGGCAGTATGTACGAGGCTTTATTATGAATTGGTCAATTGTGAGGAAGACTCGAGCAAAGAGGATACTCTCTTCAATGAAGACGGCTGGGTAGGCCGCTTGGCTCACTGCTCCGGTTTGATTCCCGTGAGCGGCAAATTTCAGAATTTACCCTGACCCGAGTGTAACTGAAATCGCTCCTAGTTCATGGTATAGAAACTATAGTAACGAATTTCCTTAGTTTGGGATCATACGATGAGTATGTGTTGTCTGGCAATTTATATCTATTTGATTAATTTCTTAAATCATTTCAAAGTACTTACCCGTAGTTGAATTAATTTATTAATATTTGTTTATGGCCCGATTTAACACAACAAGCGAACCAGTGGCTGCGGATAGAATTAGTCACAGACTGAACTGTGTACTGAACTATTAACGAACGCGGCGCAGCGCTGCCCTTGAACTTGAGCCTTAAGGACGTTACCATACTGTTAATTATTCATTATACGATAAGACCTCTAATCATGGTTGAGAAATGTATACATCAAAATAAATACATCATCACGCCTGTATTCCCCGAAGGGGTAGGCAGAGGTGCACTGTAGTGCGCAGACACTTCGCCGATGTATTTACGAGTAGGTCCAAATGTAATAGGGGGCGAGCCTATTGCCATTATACCAGACTTTTTTTTTTTTAAGGACTTACACTGTTGGCCGTGAGGTGTCCTTTACAGCTTTACCGGAGGAGTGGCGAGCGCAGAGTGCACTCCAACCAAGGACTTAAGGGCGGAAAGGGGTGGCAACTAGCTCAAGGGCGCCACAGAGGGCACGACCTCGGCTTGGGCAGTTACCGTGAGGGGAGAGGTAGTGACTGCGCTCCTAGGTGCAAAGATGCACCTACGAGCGGAGGAGGGGGTTCCTCGACCTCGCCGGCGAGATCGGTGTCTGTTTGAGGCTGGTGTGGGTGTGTTGGTGGCCCTCTCAACGCCCGGGTCGAGGAGGGCGGTGATCGTGTCGGGAGGATCAATCAACACGTGCCGAGGACGGCGGCGACGAGTTGATGATGTGTGCGCGAGGTCTGGCTCGTAATTGCCGGCGGCGACAATTAGAGAATTTAAATGCGACGCGGCTTTTTTAAAATAGCGTTCGGACGCTATTTTTAAGTGTTTTCGAATTGAGAAGAGGCCAAGGTCGGAATGATTATACCAGGCACATTCCCCCTCAATACGAGGGAGATTTGGGTCATAGTCCACCACGCTGGCCCAGTGCGGGTTGATGAACTTCACACGCCTTTCTATAGACGTGCAGGTTTCCTCACAATGTTTTCCTTCAGCGTTCAGCAAGTGGTAATCATTGTTGAAAATGACATTCGCATATGAAAATTATCTCAGAGATGCGGGTCTGGGAATTGAACTTTCACCCCTTACGTTCAAGGCGGGCGTTCTTGCCCATTGGGCTACCACTGCTTTTTTTACAGAAATGTATGTGAAGAAAGTAATCCATCTTTCTATTTAATGTGTTTTGAAGTATAATCGTATACTTTGGTTGTGGTTTAATTTCCATCAGGATTGATGTCGAATTATTTTCTTAAACCAAAAACCACATACGCGTCGAGTTGAGAACCTACTCCAGTTATGAAATCGTGTAAAAAGAGACATGGCGGTTTTTTGATACATTTTGGAAACTGTTTTGGCGGGAGCCGTTTGAAATAGGTTTGCATAAGACATGTAATCGCCCACCGGGTGTGTTTCTCTGACAATATTTTATTTGTCTTATGGGAATCGCCTACATAGGAAGTTATGGATTGTAATACTTGACTGCTTACTTATTTCCAATATTTATTGCTTACACAAACCGGTAACTTACCTACTTTAAAATATCTTTCAAACTCTCTAATACAGAACTAGTGATGTTACGTAGATGAGAATTATCGATAAATACGTAATTTCCAAATCGGACAGTTTTAATAATAATTGTAAGATTTTCTAGGAAGTGCCCACTGCTAGCAATTATTTAGGCTTATATTATTCAAAGTTACATTCCTAATTAACTAACTAACTGAAACTTTGAGTAGTATTGAGAATATTAGGCCGATTCTTGGCAAACAAATTTGTCAAGATTGAGGACACAGTCGGTTCTATATTCTATACATCCATTGTTTAACAAAAGTAAGTAAACCCACACATTACTCGAAGATACAGGTTACTCCGTGTGCTGAGATACCTTACGGGACTGTCTTTTACTGGGTTTTGACAATTTAACACATGATACTGCAATTTGCTACATAAGCGTTTCTATATGTATAAACATATCTGTTTAGGTGTTTTATCCAATTAGGATATTATCAATTCGCTTCCAAAAACATAGGAAATAAAAATACATCGACGAACTGTGGGTGTACTACGGTGCACCTCTGCCTACATAATACTGGCGATACTAAATTTATTATACGATATATATGACCTTATTATATTATTATTTGGACGTATATATACTCTGATTGTACATTTAACAAAATTTAGCCCCGATTTCGACAAATGTCCAATTAGAGTTAGTGTCGATCATACGAGAATTGCCCCCCATATCCCACACACAAGTAGTAACATATGTTGGTACCTAAATATACTTTTCTCATAATATAGAAGGACAGTTTCCAATCGTTCGATCTCAAAACGAAATAACGGTTTGTGTAATTCTAATTTTAAAGATTATTTAAATAATCTGCAGTAGGGGTGAACAGAACTGCAATTAGGTACGCACTAAGATTATATCGATAACATCGATAACTTTCTCTTTGTGTGCAGAGATAAGGTGTGTGTCACAACACTCGTCCGCAATAACCGCAATTATGAAAGTGCAAGAGTGTGATAGATTATTTAAATAAAAATACTTTTAATTACTAAATAAGTATGTGTCTGTGATCAAATGAGGTGTTTATGTTAAAATAGGAACGATTCCTGTTAAAATATACTAACTTTTTTAATACGATGTCTTAAAATAGTTAATAACTTGGTAAATAACGAATAATATGTATAAATTGTTTTGTAGAAATGATCAGTAAGGCTTTGTATAAATATTAATATATTAATATTTATACAAAGCAATAATCACTATCCAAAAGGCTTTAGTTTTCATTTTAGCAAAACACGTGTCGAGTGACGCCAGTTGTTTACCCGCCACAGTGTCGCCGCCAAGGTAGAGTGACGACGGTTTTTTACTCGTCACTATAAAAGAGCTGCCGCTCGGGTAGCTTGAGTCTTTCTGTCTTCAACCGTCGGTCCGAACGGAGCTCTGGTGTAAAGGAGTAATCTCAAGCTACGTAAAATTTTATAATTTGTTTGTAATGTTTAGTAGATTATATTTATTGTAAATAATAAATAATTGTTGAATATTTATTTATTTATATAGGTTAAAGTCAATATATAATATTTTTACGTATTAAAAAGTACCTGCAATATTGAGTAATTTCATTTAAATAATAAATTAGTCTGATTTTAACTGTTTTGTATTATTTTATATTTTTATAAGTAGAAAATTTTATTAAGTGCATCGGCACTCTACAACTATGTGTAGAAATGCACTTCGCACACATTTCTTCAGTGAAGCCCTACTATGAGTTTAACGCGTGTTTTACGCTCACGCGAGTCGCTAATGCCTACGTAACATCTTCTCGCCTGTATTCCCCGAAGGGGTAAGCAGAGGTGCACTGCAGTGCGCCCACACTTCGTCGATGTATTTTGGTCGCAATGTAATAGGGGGCGAGCCTATTGCCAGAACGAAGTGGCACCTTTTAAAACGAAATATTTAAGTAATTTAATGGCAAGGTCGCTTATCACACGCTTTAAAAAACTCAAGGGAATTCGCTCGCCCCAGTATGTTCAGGGAGTTTTAAATGTATAAATATTAGCAAAATGTCATGTCTTCAAAAATGTTAAATGTTAAATCGGCTTCGACATTGACCCGCTTTCGTAAACATGCATACTAACGCTGTGTTTATGATCATAATTATGTAGATACTTACAAACATACTGACGTGTATATGTTGAATTTTATAATGTACTTACTTACTTAGCAACAGCGCGGCTAGCACGAGCGCCAAGACTAAATCCTCCACACAAACACACTGGGGCGTCACGCATCGATTTGTTTGCCATACCAAAACAAACTGTATTGACTCATAGAAAACGTATATTTCTCAACGAAATTACACTGGCATGGCAGCGCGAGCGTATTTTGACGCTTGGGAGCATGGCTTTTGCGCGAAAAATTCAATCCTTATGTGTATTGATACAGAGTTCGTTTTGCTATTGGCAAAACTGTTGCCGCCCGAGCGTTGATGCCCCGATGTGTGGAAGGCTTAAGCGTATGTCACGGAACTAATACAATTTTAATGGATTAAGATGAGGCAGAAATGATAACAAACGAGGATGTATTGAAAAGAGTGCAAGAACGAAGAACATTATTAGAGACAATAAGGAACAGAAGAGGAAAGATGATAGGCCATCTCATGCGACATGACACCTTTATTAAGAACATCATAGAAGGCAAGATCGACGGAAAGCGTGGGAGAGGTAGACCGCGAATATGTTACATGAGTCAAATAAAAGATAAGGTTGGTGCCATGTCGTATGTAGAGGTGAAGAAGGCTGTACTGGATCGACCCAGATGGCGGGGACTTCTTCAGATGCATCGACAAGGGCCGAGCCCTTAAATTAGAAGAAGATGACGAGGCATGGCTGCACCTGCGATTAGCGGTATTAATGCCAATGTCGAGTAATTAATAACAAGGACAAATTCAATAATTACACTTTATAAACCAAAATGGGTGATGAACGTGATAAAGCAGGCAGATGATCACAGAATACGTCGATTGTTTTCATTTTCTCTCCTATGATATAAGACAGAAAGGGAGGAACTAGGTATGACACAATCCGTGACGAAAGTATACTCTTGGCATCATGCTTGGCATGCATTTAATCCTGCAGGTACCATACTACGTGCAGCGCCACCTATACGTTTACTCGAGGGTAATAAATAAATAATTGGTCTCGCACGCGGCGCTCCGCGAGACCAATTATTTATCTATGTGGAATAAGATGAGGAATGGCTACACTGGTATTTTGTCAGCGTCGAGGAATTAATAGCAATAGCAAATACACAATATAAATAAACACGGGTGATGAGGGTGATCAAATGGCGGTTGAATCCTCTAATAGAATTTAATATTGAATATATTCAATCTGACAGTAAACAAACAGACAAAATCAAATTAAGTAAATTTAAATGCAACAGAAATATAGAGCTCCGCCATTGTTTTCACCTTCGTAACCTATTTTAGTAATAACTAAAATGTGTATCTATGGATCGTGTTATTATAACTTGACACTGGCAAAATAACAACTACCTTTAATCTTATTTCTCTGATTGAGCCTTTTTTACCGACTTAAATATCAAGAGGAGGCTCTCAATTCGATCCGTATGTTTTAACCAACTTATTAAAGTACTAGCTTCTACTCGCGACTTCATCAGCGAAGACTTGGATTATTCAATATCGTGATAAATTATAGCCTACTATTACTCTGATCTGTAAACAAAAATATTGTCAAGTTTAATCAAAATCAGTCCAGTATTTTTTGCGTGAAAGAGTAACAAACATCCATCCTCACAAACTTTTACTCTTTATAATATTAGTAGGATATATTCATTAAGTAATTGTTTATTATAATACATAATTAAGTATTTATTTTCTAAAGTGACATTCCTTCGTTTTTCATCGCCTGTAATAACTGGCCTAACTATTAAAATATGTATGACAAATATAAGTTTTCTAATGGTCTTTCTGTTACCCAAAGGTACCTAATATCTACCCAAAACTACCAATATACCTAATATCTCAAGCCTACCTACTTTATTACAGTAATGGCCCAAAAATAGGTCCAGCTCTGCAAACACAACACCTTAATAAATTTGAATTTTAAGCACACCACTTTTAAGTAATTAAGTATGTAGGTATCTCAGTTGGCGATCAGTATTTATACTAATTAGATTTGTTTAGCTACCTGTTCTTATACGGTGATCAATTGGCTAATGTCGAGATATCGATAAAGGTAGGTAAATATTGTTTTATTTGTTTGCATCACGCACCTATAAGATAACGATAAAAATAGGTAGGTACGATTTAGTTCAACCAAACAAAGGCATAACGTGGCAATTTGTTAATAATAAAAACTGTGACGACCTATACTCTATACCTAGAAATAAATAAAATTGAATTGTTTTTAATGTAAGAATAATAACTTTTTTATAAATGATTATGAAAGTTTTTTTTTTATGAGATAAGGAGGCAAACGAGCAGACGTTTCACCTGATGGTAAGTGATCAACGCCGCCCATGGACACCTGCAACACCAGGGGCATCGCAAGTGCGTTGCCGGCCTTTAAGGAATGAGTAGTTACTTATAACAAAAAAACAATTTATATATAACCTATACCTACCTAATATTTTTTGTTTGTCTGTATGTGACGGGTAAACTCCGAAATTGCTGGAATGATTTTGACGGGGCTAACACTCCAAATAGCTCATATTGGTGTCTGACAAATCCAGTTTTGTGATATGATAGTCATAATTATTTTCATTGCAATTCCGGCCAAATCAAAAATGTAGGGTCCAC
The DNA here is from genome assembly GCA_914767695.1 of Ptilodon capucinus. NCBI lineage: Eukaryota > Metazoa > Arthropoda > Insecta > Lepidoptera > Notodontidae > Ptilodon > Ptilodon capucinus. Next base: position 11,795,000 of record OU611814.1, on the reverse strand, counting down.
CATTTTGAAGTAGGTCATTGATTTGTGGTTAGGATAGTAGGCAGGTACCAATCGAAATGAATAATAAGATAAATAATCCGGTTGAATCATATCACATGATTATTAACTATGTGTTATGATTTAAATGCGTAAAGTCAGTATTTTTCTATATTAATCGCAGTGTGATTAGGTACCTCTACTTGTTAAAAACACGTTAAATGAAACGAACCTCTGAAATACAATATATCTACTCGCAATTTCCCGCGTTCGTTATCTCAAATAAAATACGTTTCTATTACGTTGCAAAGGCAAACGAGCCTAAAAATAAAATTAAATAAATAATTGAAGCTTTTTACCATTTTATAATCCCCAACAAAAATGTTTCGAAAGAAAACTAAACAGATCCAACGAGTAACACAGGTTATAAAATTAAATCACATTTTGCCGCCAAAAAATTGCACATATCACAACGAACTCGACATTGCGTTCAAACACGAGTGTCCAATGATTTATCTATAAGTTCTGTTACTTTTTACGTAAACCTTGTTTTTATAAATAATGACGCGGAAAGTGAACGCAGCGCAAAGGACAAATAAAATCGACGTAGGTCCTCCGCAGCGTCGTGAAACGTACTAAATTATTGTTTCTTTTGTCGCCGTCTGTTTTATTCAGAGCTAAATCCGTCCGTATGAACGACCCGTGTTGTGTATTTGGGACAAAGGATAACATAATACCGTTATGCCATAGTATTTTTAATACCCAATTAATAGCGGCCTAACGTATGTTTTACCTGCACAAAACTAGCAATAAAGAATAATTTTATAAAAATCCCCGTTATCATGATGTAAGTAGGTATGCGTCTATGGGTATATGCGCAATAGAGATTCTGATCTGACAGTTATTGTGAGACTTGGATTGTAAATTCTGCGCTATGGAGTGTATAAGTAAAGGAGAACAATCTCCTATTGGAAAAAAAATAATTAAAAAGTGTATGTCGCAATGCACGCTTCTACAAGCCTATAATAGACTTAAAGAATTCCCTCAATCTAAACGAACCGTCTTCTCATCTTCTGCATGAGGGAGTTGAGAAATTGAATCTTAAAAGTAGTTATACACTTTAAAAACTCGGAAGCATACTGTGACACTGTGACATGTATACTTAATGGGGTTCCTATTGATAAATAAGTACCTACCTATATTAGTAAGTATACACTAGCTAGGCAATTCTAAAATCTTTAATTAAAGCAAAGAGTATTAAATAAACTAAATTTCATAGAACAGCAGTTTTAAAAAAAGTATAATAAATAAAACCTTATTCTATAAGAAGACTGAGTAACACTTATTCTATGTATGTACCTACCTACTTGTGGCCCAAAATAGTTACTCGACTTAGGCATAGTAATGTGGTAAGCAATAGCCATAAAAATCAGTTCGCGTTAATCATTCAGTCGGTCATTCTCAACCAATCAATTTTATCAATGCAGTTCGTTCAATCAATCGTTTGTGCGATTAAAGTTTAAATATGGATTCTAAATTTGTAAAGTAAAACACATTGGTTGGTGTGTTACTGTGGTAAATGTTACAACGATTTTCACTTTTGTTGATGAACCTACATCAGTAATAACCTTATTACTTACCTTCTATTGAAAATATGTTTGTAGAGCCATGTATAAAGTCGGGTTTGAGATGTGTTACTATTTTTTATTTTTTTCTGTACTTAGCTTATCTTTACGCTTGAACAAATGTTTTATGCTTTTGATACTTCGACTGTGTTTTCCTAATAAGTTTCCTAAACCAGTTTATTAAAATAAAACGACAGCCATTGATTTAGGTACCACTAGCTCAAGGTATGTATACATGTTTATTTAATTATTATTCTTATTAATTTCTCCCTGCCCTTGATAAACTGTCATAGCTAATAATTTTCTTTGTGTCTCAGATATTTCGGCGAGTATTAAACTTGACTTTTTTTTTCAAAAAGCGCGCGATTAACTAAGCGACCTTTTTAGTCACACTACCGGCATCTATTGTAACGAAAAGTAAACAACGTTTATTAACCGACTTCATTTTAAATTATCTAACGCCCTCTACAAAGCACAATCATGTTTGATATCCGTTGGATAGATGGCGTTAGTATGCGATTCACGTGCTTGAGGCTTTATTCACACGGTGGTAACCTCCCGTTATATCTATGCCGGATGCGTTATATCCTTTTAGAGGTTGCCTACTTGTGTTATAAACATACCTGCGTGTATCTGGAAGAAGCTAAAGCTTATTTTCTATCTTATTAGGGGGAGACAGGGGGTGATAGGTAGATACGTACCTAGCTTCATATAAGCGCATGGCGTGCAGAGTGGAAAACGTGAACAATTCCAGAAGGTATAGATAGCCGTTACCTAATCAATCGAGATACCGACGCGCTAAATTTACTTTTATTTATATGAGCACTTAGAACGATATCTTCATCGTAGGCGCTTCTTTTAAAACGAGTATGTCACATTCCGAATAATACAATTTATCCATAACCATGGGACAAATAAATAAGCGTAAAAACAAAATAACTTTTTACTTAAAATCGGTTGTATTTACATTTCGTCCATTGTAGAAAATCAATAGTGTTCAACATCACAAATAAATAAAATCGTACTAAGGTATTCACATAAATCGTACATAGTACAAATATGCGACAGCTCATTCTTACCATAAAAATGAAAAGGCGGGACAATAAGATTTACTCATAAGATAATTTTATTGATTTCCATGTCAATTTTCTCTAATGAAAAACATCTTTGCTCCCTTTGGTATTCGAATTTCGACCGCCAACGGAACAATACGCTAAATGCTTCTCAAAACATCTCGCCGTCTCGCTCGGGGGCCGGCAGCTGCATAAAAATCATAAGTCATCACGCATCGGCTGGCCGATACCCCGTGAGAGACTGAACCCGAACGGTACGAAAACTGTTTTCACGAGAAGGTATCAAAAACGCTCACGAAACGATCATCGGCGTCTAGTTGGCCGCGCGCGTACATGGCCGGTGTGCCGCGGCGCGAACCCAAGCGGCGATGTACAACGCGCAACGGGTGATTTTCCACGCGACAGCGCGCGTCACCGCGACGTGGTACGCGGCGGCGGCGGCGGCACGAGGGCGCGGCGGGGGGGGAGGGGGAGGGGAGCGGCGGCAAATCGAACGAGGCCACGCGCGGACCCACGCCGCGCCCGCCGCCGCCGCCGCCGCCGCCCTCACCCCGCCAATGGCGTCCTTTCATACAAAATGACGTACATCCTACATACTAAATCACTTTAACCTAGGAATCTCTCATTCCACACCGTGAGACACTGGAACGAGGAGCCGGCGGCTCCGTCCTAATTAACAGTATGGACAAAAATTACAGGCCGGTTTTAGTATATTTTCGAGTGATCGCTATCTCGGCGCGGCGGCCGTCGCGCTCTCTTTATCGGTCGTTTGGAGAGCGGGCGGACGACGCGCGAAATCCGCAAGATAATGGCAAAATTGTGATGTTTTTCTAGTAGAGTGAGTCGCCGCGTCTCGTGTCGGGTGCGCTTCCTCGTCCTGACCCGCTGGCCCTGGACGACACCAACCACCTGTATCGATTCCATCGCAGAGTGATATATTTACTAGACTTTGTCGTTATTAAAACATGTCTCGGCCCAGTGTGCGAAAGAGTCGAACGAGGGAACGTGCGAGGGTGAAACTAAAAGACGCGACTGTGGATGTACTGTATAAAAGAATACGATTAACCTGAATGCAACGATCACACTATTCAACATTACTGATTATCAAAATCACAGGCTTCACTTACGCTAAATATGTACACACAAACTCTCATCGACAACAAGAAAATGAAGAATTGAGCTTTGTGACTTGTAGCTTATTCACTATTCGCCGTTTCGGGCTTATTCATATACTTTATTATAACCGGATAGGATTCTACGGAATAGAAAAATATCACAACTTCACCATTCGACGGGCTCACAGGTAGACCTAGAATACAGAGTGGATTTTTCACTTAGAATAAAGTTTACTTCCGAAAAACACATTTGTACATTTCATGACAAAATTCAACAGCATTCTACTAAGTCTTAATTATACGCTCGCAATAGAGCATAGAAAGTAAAGATACACCTTGTAGTATCGAACTTAAAAAATGTAAAAAAAAAATTAAAATCTGCATTGAATTCGACTTAATTAATTACATTTGTCATTTAAATAAAACTGCACCCGCTTTAGGTGGGAGCGTTGTCGGCCCCGCGTGTTCCCAACTGTAAGTGTCACTGTGGTTGGGCTTTCGCTGTGTATAGAGACAGTTGGGGCGAAGCGGGGCCGCGCCTGTCCGGGCGTCACATACACTAACACATCACTGTGACATTGTCCATAAAAGCGCACAAGGCGTATTACGCATCGTCCTCTTCCTCTTCCTCGCCGAGTAGCTCTTCCTCCACTTCCTCATCATCTGTAACAATGATCGCGCACTCTAAATTATATAATTACTTACTCGATAAAACTTAAATCGAGTGTTAAACTTTAACACTCCACGTATTATCATACAGATATTACAAGATTAGACTAACTTTACTACCACAGTGAACGACTGCAAAATTAATAAGTTAAACAATTAAATACGATCGAAATTGCTGATAATACTGGATAATCAAACATAAGTTAGTCTAAGTGCAATGCGATTAGTTCAAGACTACGCAATAAAGCATAACATGACCCATGATGTCAAATTAACTTGATAATGTAATGACGAGATAAATGGATATGGTTAGAAGAGTAATGGTAATTTTGAGTTACTAACCATCGATCTCGTCCTCTTCCCCCTCGCCGATTTCTTCATCGTCTTCTTCACCTTCTACTTCTTCGTCATCGTCTTCATCACCGTCGCCCTCCCCTTCTAGGCCCTCCTCGTCACTATGCGGCTCGTCATCTCCACCGCCGCCGTTTTCTTCCTTTCGCGCCTTTTTCGCCTCTGTCGTTTTCTCCTAAAAAATGTAACGAATTATTGGCGGGAAACCTGTAGTCTCGTCATTGTTTACATATAACACGACTTTACGCAGCGCGTCTTGGTATGTTCAAGATCAAACACCTAATAACTGGCCATTAGCCAAAATCATTTTAATTTTGAATGCACGGTAAGATCCGTTTCAGAAACCATTTTGTGGGAAAATGCTGCATGTTACCTGCATAATAGAGAGACGCAGGTGACAAAGATTCGTAACGATAAAGTAGCGTGGGTCATTAGCTGTTGTTGTGTGGGGGTATTGGGGGAAAGAGCGGCGTATAGAGCGGGGCCGGTGGGCGTCATACGGCCCTTTTTACCGTGGCAAAGTCGGGCGGGGAACGCGGTCACCGCGCATACCTACCTAACCGTTCACACAGCGACGCCGTATACTAACCTACACGAGAAACTACACAACCGCCTAAATAACTATGATACACAACCTTCGAGCGTGGTTCATTAACATACACGTTTTCAATCCGTATTACACGAGAATAACCTATACAAACTAAACATTCCTACAACAAAACGTAGCCACGCCATGCGTTCTCATGCATGCACGTAATGTTGCTAGAAAGAGACGGAAAACATAAAACATTCCCAATATTAGCGAAATTGCACCGAATCTGCGAGATTCCCGCTCAATTTAGGTCGTCGACCAAACTCTACGCGTCTACTTCCTATGAACAAGTGCTTGTTGAACAAAGGATATGTATACCTACTACGTATAATACACCTACATGCAAATAATGCCGGGTCATTGACTACTTTTCTGTGTAAGCACCTAAATAAAATAACAATTGTGCAAATCTCATTGGCGTGCGTGACAAATTCATGGCAGACTTGAATTGGACGCCGTTTAATAATAACTAATGATATAACCATACTAGATAAGTTAAAGTGCTCGTTTCGCGGCGACTAGTGTCAATCCATTCCGTCTCGAACATTGTCATTCGCGCCGGCCATGTTACTCATCCGTCTAGCGTCACGCTTCGATGAACGCAAGCCCTGAGAAAGTCTAAAATAGCCATAACACGCGATATAATCGATAATCAAATATACTTGTAACCTACAACACAGTCATTTTCTATAATAACCACATCAATGAGAGCGGCGTACGTTCTCGCGCCATGTTTTTTTTTCCACCAAGGTCATGCCTCGTAACGAAAACTGGTAAACAAAAGCTAAAAAATTACTGGCCCTCACGTTCATCGGGCGATAGTATAGATTCGGACATTTGTTATTCCATAAGGCTTGTAGCTGTTAGGTCATCGATTGCCCGCACACATACAAATGCAACCCAACAGACATGACATCCAGAAATACGCCGGTTACCAAACGTATCGCTCGCTTACCTCTACAAATCATTATTTACCACGTGGAATTGCGCACGAAGGTTATACAGATAGTGGAAATTAGTGTAATACTGCCTTTATAATAGCGTTCAATAAAATGGCGAGCGATTAAATGAATATATCTGTTGGACATGTGCACTCACCTCTGCTGCCCTTTTGGCTCCTTTTAGGTCACTTTTCGCATCACCCTTCTTCTCATCTCCGACCTTGTCGACGGCCACTTCACTGTTATTTTCGTTGGAGCTCATGATTGTTCTGATTTGGTGTTAATTACTAGAATAAGTAAGCAAGTTGTACGACTGCCCGAATCCGACGCGCGACTGACGGAGCGGTGGACGGCCGGAGTTTGAAAACGAAGATGGCGCGGGCTTCTGCACGCCTCGATGCTCATTGGCGGAGAGGGGCGGCCATTAAAAAATTGTGACTACCATGTGGGCAAAATTGGTAAATTTTATTTTCGTTATCACACAGTTTGGTTAGTCAAATGGTGGTTAAATCGGTGTTAAAACTAATTTCAAACCTTTTGTCAACATGAATTCGTCGTATATATGTTTATATTTCGAAAAAAATCAAAAAATGTAAGTGCGTCGGCACGGATTAGTTCCAAATATTGTCACCACGTGTCGTTATTGTGTGTCTAAGATAAAGCGGGAAAATAAAAAGTTAACTTTTGGCTGGCTGATAACCATTTTATTCATTGCCGAATTGCGTTATTTTGTTATTATTTTAGCACAGTACCTACTTGTTTATCGTAGTTACTATTTAGTTGATACTGTACTGATGAATTACGAGAGACCTTAGATCTATGGTCAGTACACAGTATCCTATTTATTTATTACAAGTATGTTTTAGTGCATCACTACGTTAATATTGGGCTATTTTTACGCCACACAATCTGCATTACGAAAACTCACCCAATTTATTTTCACTATCCTCAGCACTGATAGGCCCGTATCGCGAACTATGTTAGATTACATTTTCAGGTCATACTCTATCAACACAAAACAAACAGCTCATAAATAAAAAGAGAAAAGAATATTCAAAATCATCATTTATTTACACATTGGGACTAACTTTACATTTTGCATCGCACACATTTGTAGGCAACAAAATATAAATAAATTATCGGCAAAATGACCCAGATGAGCGATGAGGGATTAAAATACAATGAAAACCTGAATCTCTCATAGATAGGTTCATAAAATAGCATCTATTCTGGACATAGACGAATTATATACATTTTGAGAAAGCAGATAAGTATCCCTTTAGTTATGGAAAGGCATGATCAAAACTTTATGTGGGTTCTTTATTTATATGTAAAAGGTAATATCGTGATTTCCGTATGTATTTAAAGGATCACGTCTAAATAGATTATGTTCTAGTTAAATAAATATTGTTGTATTCAAAAATGTATAGTATATGGTCGATACAGACTGTAGAATTAAAACTGGCACAATAAACAATTACTTTTGAGGAAGCAAAACTAATCTGGATATGTGTCATTATTATAATATTGGGATCAATTTTCCTTACACAGAATAAGTTAGATGAATTCAGCCTGTACAATAAAAGTTGACAATTCAAATATCTGGGGCCACAACTATTTTTGTTTCAATAATAAGGGTAAATTTACAGACAGATTTCGTACTGAGTTAACTGTGAAAAATTGGTCGTACGTATTGTTATGACTTATAATAAATATCCTGAATATTATTACAATATTAGAAACAGTTTAAGGGAACCTCCCGGCAAAAGTTATTAAGTATATATTTATCTATTCAGTTATACACAAACCATATTTAACAGTACTAAAAATATTGTCGGGCTGTTCATACATTATCAAAGCCTGCAATACGATTAGTTTAGTGGCAACAGAATCTTCGCCAGTGGGGTTAGGACGCATGTCAAGACTTTTGTCACGGATTTGCTCGCTCGCTCTCTGTCTAATTTCATACGAGAGAAAGAGACAACATCATGATATTCCGTGACATACGTCTAGTCTTGGCGCCAATGCTACAACTACAGTTAATACAATTAATAAACCAATGGGAGTTTTTGGATAAGCATCACAATATTGTTTTTAGGATTTAATGAAATGAGAATAGTTTTTTAATGTACTCCAAAATAAAGATGGCGTTTCAACCATAGTACAAGCAACGAAACATCAAACCAAAAAATAATAATTTAAAAACTCAAACGTTGTTTTCTATCAATATATGTATAGATATCAAAATATCAATAAAATCATTATATATATCACAGGCATATACATGTTACATAGAGTTGTTACAATTTACATTTTTACCTAAACAAATTTCCAATTATGGTAGAGTGCGGTTTCCCTGAGCACAAAGTTACGGGATATTATTACTGTTTTTTATTTTACTTAGAATGGCATATCACATAATGTAGTATAGGTATTTACGGCGTCGATTGTGGTGTGCGCGCGCGCAGAGACTAACCTGATTGTACAATATAGTGACCGCATGTTTCAACTTACGGTTAAAATGCAAAGTGACCCAAGCGCCATCTCATGTTATATTGAGCTATATACAGGGTGTTTCAGAAGTCCGAAATAATACCTTGACGTTTGGATCAGTATCGGGTGTACAAATGAATGGTATAAAAATTGGGTCGAAATTCGACCATGTTTTTTCACCTCTTTTTTCGTCGTCAATTTCTATAGCTCGTAATATCTCGAGTCCTATGTAAAATTTGCATGTTCTGTTTTGTGGATATTGGTAGTCGCCACTCATAAGTGTAGTTTACACTGCTGAATGGATGTACCCAAAGGCTAGAACACGATAACTGTGACAAATATTCAAAGGTCCATTACTCAGAAACTATTATGGACAGGTATAAACGGTCTTCCCTAAGCATCCCCATATGAGTTACCGTATATGTACCCAAAGTATTATTTCGGACTTCTGAAACATGTATATATCTTTGGAATCAGCGAATCTTTCTCCATCTTTTGAGCTGGGTTTCGTCCAGTTACCAAAGTGGCTCTTGAAACAATTCGCCTTTTAACCGTCGCCATTATAGTCAGGACTTAATACATAACCTCCAATTTATAATGGAAACGACAAACGTCCATTTTCACATATCCACAAAAAATAAAAAACATACCGACCGAATTGAGAACCTCCTCCTTTTTGGTAGTCGGTTAAAAACTAAACGAGTGTCATGTGTATGTTTCGTGTTACATTAAGTTTACAATTGAGAATAACTAATAGTTTATACAAAACGAGGATATGGAAATAGATTTAGATGCAACATCCTATGTTTAATGTATTTTGACGATTTTGTGACATTAAATGTATATCTATACTCTATACTGATATTATAAAGAGAATAGATTTCTATTTTTGTATGTAACGAATAAACTCAAAAACTACTGGTCCGATTTCAAATATTCTTTTACCATTAGAAAGCCACATTATCACTGAGTAACATAGGCTATATTAGAAACCCGTGTGAAGCTGGGACGGGCTGCTATATCATATAAAGTTGACCTACTTGTGGAGAGGTCAATCTGCCGCGAAAATCCACTAAGTAAAAACGTGAATGAATGGAAATTTGTGCTAATTCTGTTGACATACTTAATTTGGCAGCACTATAAATATTGCCATGTCGCTCATACATTACTGACGTGAGCAAGACGGTTTGGTTCCGAGCGTAGGCTGTAGGATGGTAACGGGTTCGATTCCCGTAACAAGCAAATTTTGGGAATGGAATTTTTTGAATTTTCCCTGTTCTGGTTTTTTTTTAAAATGAGATAGGGAGACAAACGAGCAGACGTTTCACCTGATGGTAAGTGATCAACGCCGCCCATGGACACGTGCAACACCAGGGGCGTCGCAAGTGCGTTGCCGGCCTTTAAGGAATGAATATGCTCTTTTCTTGAAGGTACCTTTGTCGCATCGGTCCGGGAACCCCGCTGGTGTATCATGGACCACCCCCAGCACATTCTTATGACACCCATAGTACAAGCTTTAATTAGTTTCGCATCATACGATGAGTATGTATTGTTTGGCGATATTATAATAGCAATAGAATATCAATTATTTTAAATATTTGAGTGTCCGTTTTATTGATTACTGCTGGGAATTGAACTATTGGGTTTTGAATTAATTATGTTATTTTTTTTTAAACCTAGCACAGAATGTACACCACTAATATGAATGCTGCATATAAACCTACAACCGTAGTACGCCGATAGCGACAAGACATAACATAATTATAATACTATCAGAATAGATCAGTGGTGTCAGCATGCATGTCAAGACAAGACCTCTGTCACGGGTTGGCTCGGTCGCTCTCTGTCTTATTTCATACGAGAGAAAGAGATATAATCCACATATTCTGTGACATAAGTCTAGTCTTGGCGCTCATGCTACAACCACAGAAGTGAGAATGAACCTTTAGACATTATGAATCCAAATCACGATATTAGCATACCATGACCCGACGATATGATATAAGCTGGTTTTATAGTCTCGCGCGTTGTAAGCGCAGCTGACAGTTAAAATACAGCGGCGGTTCAGACGCGTAACAATAAAACAGATGTGGATGGATACATTTTCCGTGACAGAAACGCATAGAGACAGGCATTGATGGCAGATGGCGCGAAAATAAAAAAAAACATGTTTTACTTACATTTTGAATATTTAAAAGACTTAATTTAACTGTTCGCAGCAACGGCGGGTAGTTATATTGCTTTAATCGGTGTAATCTCGTTTGGAATTAATTTAAAACGTTACGAAGCAACAAAGTTACATCAAATAGCTTTTTTTTAAACTTTAACTCCAGATACAAGCCTGCAACCCTTCTTCATACACTACTACTATTACTACAGCCCTTTTAACGTCCCACTGCTGGGCACGGGCCTCCCCTCAATGCGAGGAGGATTCAGGCCATCCTCCATCCTCTTCATACACATTATATGAAATAATTTTATGCAGACAAAATATCCGTAACTGATTAAAGTTATTTTATTAATCAAAGAGGGAGCTTTTCCCAATATTTGCCAGTTTTACACGTATAATCTTGTATGTGACATCGACTAATTCGAAGAAAAAAAAAATTAGACATCTTTTTACCACATTTTGGTATATATAATAATAATACATCATCACGCCTGTATTCCCCGAAGGGGTAGGCAGAGGTGCACTGTAGTGCGCCCACACTTCGCCGATGTATTTTTGGTCCCAATGTAATAGGGGGCGAGCCTATTGCCATTATACCGGGCACATTCTTCCTCAATACGAGGGAGATTTTTAGGCTATAGTTCACCACGCTGGCCCAGTGCGGGTTGGTGAACTTCACACGCCTTTCTATAGACGTGCAGGTTTCCTCACGATGTTTTCCTTCACCGTTTCATAGCAAGTGGTAATCTCGGATGAAAATGAGATTCGCACATAAACCCAGAGGTGCGAGCCGGGTTTTAACCTGCACACTTTGATTTGCAAGGCGTGCGTTCGACCACTCGGCTACCACTGCTTGCTTTGGTATATATACTTTCAAATATAATTGTTTTACTCGTATTATCGTTTTAAATCATTTTAAAAATTATAGTAATACACCACTAAATACCGTTTTGCCGCGAACGATTCAATTGCGTCTTTTCTTGAATAAAAAAAAAAAACTACATTTTGAATTTAAAAACGTTACATACAATTAGATTGAGTCTGAACTGTAATTAAAAAAATCGCACCATCAACATTCAGAATTTCGTGACTATAAAACCTTGCATAGTGTTTGGTGGTCCCGGCGGAAGGTTGTGGCAGGTTCCGGAGAGTTCTAGAAGGCGGTGCACAGGTTGCCGTCGAACTCGATGTTCCCGCCGTAGGGCGGCACCTCGTCGTCGGAGAACAGCCTGTTCTCGCCGCGCCACGCGCTATATAGTGTAGGTAAAAAATCGTTGAACAGCGGACTGCGGAGCTGCGACACGCTATTCTCACGGAGAACCTGAAATTACCGAATGCAATATGAATATGTCGTTCGGGGTATTGGTATGGTGGTGTAGGCAAAGTCACGTGTCTTCTTTGTTACATCTCATTTATTAGTAACGTAGTACATTAACTAACATTGTAACTTCTAATGTCTAGCTATCTACTAATCTAACATCACTATGGAGTGGCTATCTTATTAGTACCCCGTATAATTACTTATCTTATTACGTGCTAATATGTACTTTCTATAACTGCTTTGGTATTCCCAATTTACCATGTTCGCATTTATCGCAGTACGTGCTTACTATACTACAACGACAATAAGCGTGAGCAGTGGCAGGCATGTCAAAACAAGACCTCTGCCACGGATTGGCTCGGTCGCTCTCTGTCCTATTTCCTACGAGAGAAAGAGATATAATCAACATATTCTGTGACATAAGTCTAGTCTTGGTGCTCATGCTACTACAGAGGCCGCTGGAGCATGGGGCAGCAAATTTGTTGACCAAAATGTTTTTTTATGTCTTACACCAATTGAAAAGTATTAGTAGTACATGGATGAGATTTTATCAAGTTCAGAAACATACACAAAAACTATATCTTTTTTGCAATTTTATTATTTTTTTGGGGTTTAAACACGTTCGCTGCGTTATGAGGTTATATTGGCTCATGACCAGCTTATATCCGATCTCTATGAGTCAATATAACCTCATGACGCACCAGCTGAGAGTACGCTAAAAATTCTTACGCAGCGAACGTGTTAAAGTAATCTATGAACTGACACAATGATCCTCTAGTTCACACTGCTACCAATTACGGAAAAAAAAAGATAAAAGGTCCCAATTAGGACGATAGGGCACAAGTGCTCATAAAGTTACAATTTCATTGACATTTTTTTTATTCATATGATTGTGAACCTATAGTCGTATTTTTAATTAGACGAAGTCAACTGACGTTTGCTGTGTTGTCAGTTTGTTTGATGAAATAAAAATAGTGTTGTGACAAAGTGAATGATTGAAAAAACTCGTGAATGAATGAAATTGTCTTTTTTAATTTGAAATGATTAACTATTCACACTCATTGTTCATTCATCTGATTGAACGAGAACTGAACGCATCACTATTACTTTAAATATGGCAACATTATTTTACTAAGTGACATTAGCTACTGTCAGTTGGCTTCGTCTAATTAAAAATACGACTATAGGGTGAATTATCCGCCATCTTTATCACTGTCATTATGCATTTTTATTTATAATGTGTATTTATTGAATTTGTCCTTGCTATTAATTACTTGACATTGGCGAAATACTCGCGCTAGTCGCAGGTGAAGCCATTCCTCATCTTATTCCATTAAATTTCATCATTTCACTAATTTCGTAAAAAAGTAACGACTATAGGGTGTTGAATTCGAGAAAAGTCAAACAAAAAGAAAAGTGTACCTGGGCTTATTCCGGAGTGTACACTCGAACCGGGTGACGATGTAGCGTGTTTCAGTAAAAAAAATTGGCATTTTCGCTACTGTTATGTGTTTTTTTTTTTTCAATTAAGAGACATACCTTCTCTAAGCCATCGTAACAGGGATCTTTGTGACTCCTGGGCACCCAGATCTTGACGTCCTTGTCCAGCCCGCTCGTCGCCAGAACGGGACACCTGGGATGCGCCTCTATACAATTCACCTGAAAATGTACCAAGCAGATTTTCACCAACACTTAGGAGACTTACAATAAATAAATAAAAGCCTTGAAATTATAATAATAACTGCGATTAATATTATTGAAAATGCAGCCAGCGTTCTTGCCACCATCCCACGCGGATCAAGACTTTTTTAATTAATCATTATTTATATTTGTTGTAAATGTATATAAATAAAATAAATAAATATTAAGCAAATTAACAAAATTAAGGGGTATCACTTTCTATATGACTAAATAAAATTGATGCTACAAGGCATATGTAGGCCAAGTTACTCCTTCTACTACTTTAGATAAAGAATATGGGTTCTGTGAAAAAAAAACATACCATTTTGTACTTTAATTTTGGGAAAATAATTAGGGTTCCTAAATTCCGAGCTTACCAGGTCCTAGTTTTTCTTAATTTTGTCTGTCTGTTACGGGTAATCGCCGAAACTATCGAAACGATTTTGAGGAGACTTTAACAGGGTAATTTTCTTTTTGGCTGTAAATTTTTACTTTTTTAGGTCTGTTATGAGGCGATAATACTTGCATATTTTCAAGGATTATTGACACTAAAAAATAGTGAAAAAAATAACAAAAACCGAGCTTTTGAGTGCCTATCTGTGGTCTTGAAGTTGGTTCTTTGTTAAAAATATGTTTTATTTTAAAAATATAACATGATGCGTTCCTAAAAACCACGCTAACGGCGTCACAGACAGCACATATAGTGTCAATGTTGTACTCACTACCCCGTTCGTGTCGCCATGGAGCCACTGCACCAGCGACTCGGTCTTCTTGTCCCAAATGTAGATGTAGGAACAGTCCGAACCGGAGATCACGTACTCGCTCCGCGGCCCGAAGAACGCGACGCCTTTGAACGTGGCACTGTTCCTATGGCCGCTGTAGCGATGCGTGAAGCACTCCTTCACTTCTGAATTGTCCCTGAAACAGACAATAATAACAGTTTTATACGCACACTAACAATAAACAGAGGTCTTAAAATCACTTATTACAGTATTTTTGTTTCAATTGTAACTGTAAGTTTTTGACAGATTTTGCACTTCGCTGTCCGTCCGTCCGTCCGTCCCTCCGTCTGCTGTATCTCATGAACCATGATAGTTAGAGAGTTGAAATTTTCACAGATGATGTATTTCCGCTGCCGCTATAACAACAAATACTAAAAAACAGAATAAAATAATTATTTAAGGGTACTCCCATACAACAAACGTGATTATTTTGCCGTTTTTATAGATAATGGTACGGAACCCTTCATGCGCGAGTCCGACTCGCACTTAGCCGGTTTTTATTTATAATGTGTATTTATTGAATTTGTCCTTGCTATAATTACTCGACATTGCCATAAATACCGCATATCGCAGGTGCAGGCATTCCTCATCTTATTCCATCAAAATATCATCATTTCACTCATTTCGTAAAAAAATAAGAAGTAAAGCCCCGAAGCCCCATTAAATATTTATTTTATCCTGCTTCTTAGTATCTGTTGTTATAGTGGCAATAGAAATACATCATCTGTGAAAATTTCAACTCTCTATCTCTCTATCACGGCCTGGTGACAGACGGACGGACGTAATAGGGTTTCCGTTTTACCCTCTAGGTACGGAACCCAAAAAAATTGGCGAAAAGATTCGGACATCTGAAACGCTAAGTATAAGTAACTCACTTGTCGTAAACGTCGTTTTTAACATCAAACAGGTAGATATCCTCGTCGTTGTAGGACCCCAGAATCTCAGACCCGTCGTGATTGTATACCGCGCAGGTTAAATGCATCATAGACATGCGCACTTTCTTCTTCACATTGCTACTGTTCTGAAATCATGAATAAAACTCATCATCACACCAGGTCAAAGTCAAAAGTCAAATAATTTATTTTGTATAGTCCTATGGGGGCACTTACAAATTGTCAAGTATACATTATTTGTCTTATATACTACTATACTACCAGGCCCTGTAGCATGACCGTATAGACTTAACTTTTATCTCTTTCAACTGTCAGATTTGTCGAGAAAATGACGTCACTTCGACCTTTTTGTACTGGATGGTTCGATGGTGCTAAGCCTACTGTATTCCTTGATGGGGTAGGAAGAGATGCGCTGCAGTGCAGCTACACATAACCGATGTATTTTGGTCCCAATGTAATAGGGGGCGAGCCTATTGCCATAATACCGGGCACATTCCCCCTCAATAGGATGGAGATTCGGGTCATAGTTCACTATGCTGGCCCTTTACACGTCTTTATTAAGACCTGCAGGTTGCCTTCACCGTTCAGCAAGTGGTAATCATAATTGTAAATTACATTCGAACATGAAATCCGAAAATCCCAGAGCTGCGGGCCCAGGACTTGAACTCGCACCCATTGCCTTCAAGAAGGATGTTCTACCAATTCTGCTTTACAGCATTACATCATTTTATAGACCTGCAGGTTTCCCCACAATGTTTGCCTTCACCGTTCAGCCAGTGTTAATAACTAGACTGGTAGTCTGGAAGAAATTCCTACTACTACGCTTACTTACGCTACTGTATTAAGAACTAAGAATGTTGTATTATTTTCTTTATTTGGTGTGTACAATAAAGAGTACTCTATATATCTATAGAAAACGACATTCGCACATGAAATCAGACAATCCCAGAGAACAGGGCTGTCCAAACAACGGCCCGCGGGCCGCATGCGGCGCGCGGATTTTTTTCATGCGGCCCGGCCCGCGACGCATGTTTTAATCAGAAAATATTTTTTTTTTGAAAATGGGATCTATTACTCACTCACTTATTTATGTAATAGTGCGTATTCAACAATGAACTTTATAATATTTAATTTAAGTATAGATCTTCACTGCCAGTTAGATAATTGATATCGATATGATTGTTAAAGATAAATTAACGAAGAACCACTGAACGTATGAAGAAATAATTACCCTTTATTTTTTTTTACTTGAAAAACCGAAAAAAAAAATGATGCGGCCTTCCAGCGTTTGTAGTAAAATTAATTCGGCCGCGAAGGTATTTAGTTTGGACAGCCCTGCCAGAGAATATGGAAGATGGCGTTACGTTAACAGTAATATAAGAATTGTTAGGTGTGTCCAGTGTGTGTATCTCACAGCGTCATCGTTGAAGGTCCCCGGGCAGTAGAGCGCGAGCGGCTTGCTGGACTTCCTGCGGTCGTAGAGGCGGACGAACTTGTCGCGGCCCGCCACCACCAGCTCGCGCGGCTCCAGCGGGTGCCCGCACACGCTGTACAGCGGCACCGTCACGCCGCGCTCCTTCACTTGGAACAGCCTGCAACGTTGTACACTGAGATTGCAACAAACACTCGGAAAAATTAGAATAGAATAGAAAACTCTTTATTGTACACCAATAGTTACATGGATATTACACAAAATATATTGACAAAACAAGGAACAAATAGTAGTGTACATTGGGCGGTCTTATCGCAAGCTGTGATCTCTTCCAGACAACCTTTGGATGGAGAGGATTTTGCAAAATTATGCCATAAATTCTGTAATTTCAAAAAAATAAGTGCCAAGTGCGAGCTGGACTCGCGCACCGAGGCTTCCGTACCTAAACTGTGAAAGCACCGAGCATTACTCACACATAAACTGCTTAATTGCAATAGAAGGCACTAGACCGCGCGGAAGGTCACCCACGCGTTGGACTGACCAGATCAAGTCCGCCATTGGAGGCTCAGTCAACGAATGCAGCAGGATGACCTCTTGGCAGACAGCGGTGGCGAAATGTCGTGAAGCGTATTACATCTGCCCATTCCAATACTGATACTTTACGATCACGACCGCTCTGTCAAGAGCGTACCGGATAAGAAGAAGAGAAACTGCTTATAGAGATAGATAGAGACAAACTTAACTTTGCCGTTGGTATACTGGTGTCTCGATACACAGTAACTACACAATAAGTTTGTAATCGCAAAAAAAAAACAATTTCTAAAAATAATTTTACACATTCGGATTTTTTAATTTACCTGTGCTACAAGACCTTGCTTCTTGCCAAAATTCATGATTCTAGGTCAACGAGGAAAATGCAACGTAAACCGCCGTATCTTTTAATTGCGTTAACCTAGAAGGATGATTTTTTAGGGCTCCAAGGGACCGCAGACATAAGTTTCTGTTATAAATTTCAACTTGATACCTTCACGCGTTTCTGAGAAAAGGGGTCTTGACAGACAGACTGACGGACAACAAAGTGATCCTATAAGGTTTCCGTTTTTTCTTTTCTAGGCATGGAACCCTAAAAATATAGTGGTTTATTTATAATTTTGAATAGTAACAGAAGCAACCATGGAGTTTCTTGCCCATTCTTCTCCATAGGAAATGCATTCCGAATGGGTGGTAGAGATAGTATTATTATTTATTGACGATTCATAAGTAGTATTTACATGAATAAAAAAAACTCTGATTCAGATTCTTTCGACGAAATGTCATGGACAACGCGAGTGAATTATGACGCGCGGTGGCTTTTACCGAACTGCCGAGGCGCTCCCGGTTCTTCTTTTAAATTATAGCAGACAAACATTTGATTGTGCGTACACTGCGTACAGACAGGATCGAGAATAACAAAAGTTAAGGATAGTGTACCTGGAGGCGTGCTCAGCCCGCACGTCGCACTGCATGACGAGGCCGTCCTCGCCGGCGGAGATGACGAGATGCGGCTCGGCGGCGCACACGTGCAGCTTGTGCGCGGCGCGCGCGTGCGACGCCAGCCGCCGCCGCGACACCGCGCTGCCGCCGCTCGGGTGGCACTGCAGCAGCCGCACCTGACACACCCCGCCACACATATATAACATACACTACTAGTACACACAAGTAAAAATAATAACAGTGTTTCTTCTTCGGAATCCATTTAGCAACTGACTCTTATACTATGAGAGCCGCCGACGGCTGCCGCTGATCTCTTTAGTTGAGATGTCGACGGCTGCAGTTGCCTATCCCGTTGGTAACATGCCGCTCTTGTGTAAGAGCACTAAGTCACTATCGCTCAAAGTGTCGCTTAAGTCAAATATCTTTTCACCAGTCGATATATATATATATATATACATCATCACGCTTGTATTCCCCGAAGGAGTAGACAGAGGTGCACCAACACTTCGCCGATGTACTTTTAAGTCCCAATGCAATAGGCCGTTTCGTGACATGTTGTTTAATTTAAGTTAGTTTACCATATGAAGTAAGTTTTTATGATTAGCCCACTGGGTTTCATGCCGGATCATAGGCATAGCAGTTGAGGTCGCTTTTCGATCTGGTAGTAGCATATAAGAATTAAAAGTGCCCCCATAGGCCTATACAAAATAATTGATATGACTTTGACTGCTTACAAACCCAAAGATCGGTACATCCAATAGTTAATATTGATGTAACCAATCTCCTTGAACTGTTCGTGTATCAATAGTTTGAAAAATATTTATGGAAATTACTTAATTATTGATAAATCACACATTATTTACAAACAAATTGTTAGCTGATAATATTATAATCATGAATCACGTGTTTCATTTATCTTTTAAACTACAAATTTAATATTGCAATAACTATAACAAAATGGTAAACAAAATTTGATTGGAATATAAAAAAAACTTGCCAAGTGCGAGTCAGACTCGAGCACGAAGGGTTCCGTACCATCTATACAAATAAATAAAATTGGAGTGTCTGTTTGTAATATCAAAATAACACTTTTTTACCAAATGCGTATGAAAGTATATACGATACCTATAACGAAAACGCAATTTATAATTTTTTTGTCTGTCTGTCTGTCTGTTTGTTTGAGGTAAACTTCTAAACGGCTGAACCGATTTCAATGGGACTTTCACTGACAGATAGCTGACGTTCCAAGGCGTAACTTAGGCTACTTTAATTTTAGAAAAAGATTAGGGTTCCGCGGGAAAAACATAATACCCATATTTCCGGGTAATCTCCCTAAAGTCCAAGCGGGCGAAGTCGCGGGCACAGCTAGTTATCTATAAAAACGAGCAAAATCACGGGGCTCCCATACAACAAACGTGATTTTTTTATTCAGTTTTATTAGTATTTGTTGTTATAGCGGCAACAGAAGTACATAATCTGTGAAAATTTCAACTGTCTAACTATCAGGGTTCACGAGATACAGCCTGGTGACAGACGGACGGACGGACAGACAGCGAAGTCTTAGTAATAGGGTTCCCGTTTAACCCTTTGGGTACGGAACCCTAAAAAGTAGATACGTATTTAATCTAAAGGGTGTTATGGCTTTAGGGCACACCCATAACCCTATCTAACAATGTAACTACATCTACTCTACGAGGTATGGCTACTAATATTCACAAAACAGAACTTGAAAATGTCGATACTCCGACTCGAAATAAAAAAAAAAAAAAAAATAGCTGACGACAAAAGAGTAAAAAATAATGTTCTAATTTCAATGAAATTTGTATACTATTCAGTTGTATACCCAATACTGATGCAAACGTCAATAAATAATTTGTATATTATTAGCTGTATTCCCCGCAGGGGTAGGCAGAGGTGCACTGCAGTGCCCCCAATGTATTTTGGTCCCAATGTAATAGGGGCCTATTGCCATTATACCAGGCACATTCCCTCTCAATGCGCGGAAGATTTGGGCCATACTCAACCACGCTGGCCCAGTGCGGTTTGGTGAACTTCACACGCTTATCTATAGACGTGCGTTCCTCACGATGTTTTCCTTCACAGTTCAGCAAGTGATAAGCATTGTTGAAAATGACATTTGCACATGAAAATTATTTGCAACCCTTACGTTCACAACTGCTCATTATAAGTATATCTTAAACACCGTGTATAATGTTATATAGATCTATACTTGCAGCATGTGCGCCCAGACTAGCATTGTCTCTTTCTCTCGTACTAAATAAGATAGAGAACGAGCGAGCGAGCGAATCCGTGGCAGAGGTCTAGTCCTGTACCGTTAGCATGACCGCGTAGACATAAGTTTTATCTCTTTCAACTGTCAGATTCGTCGAGAAAATGACGTCACACCGAGCCATGTTCAGAAAAGTGAAGTGACGTCATTTTCTCAACAAATCTGACAGTTAAAAGAGACAAAACTTATGTCTACACGGTCATGCTAAGGATGCTGACACGCGTGATATCACCACTCAGGTTTATGTATTGGTTTATGTATTTATCTTACCTGACCGTCTCTCGCGCACGTGACAATGTTCAGTTGGCTCTGCGCATTGAGGAATAGGAACTTGCTTTGGAATACGTTCGACTTGTGGCCCGTTTTGATGGTCTGTATGGCTGCGTTGCGGGCCCAGTCCCACACCACCACGTTCTGATCATCCGAACCTGACGCTAGGAGTTGTCCTGATGGCATATATAAATATCGTTAGTTTATTGTAAACTAGCTGATGCGCGCGGCTTCATCCGCGTGGTTGTCGGTTATCGCGACCAAAAGTAATCATGAAAATTTGCCGGCGTCATCACACAAAAATTTCATCCCCTATTTCAACCCTGTTTCGAATTAAAAAGTAGCCTATGTCCTTTCTCAGGCTAGGCTGGAATATCTCTGTAGCAAATTTCATTCAAATCGGTTCAGTAGTTTAGGCGTGATTACGTAACACACAGACATAATTACTTTCGCATTTATAATATTAGTAAGGATTTAGTTAGTATAATATAGTAGTGGTAGCCGAGTGGTTGAACGCACGCTTTGCAATCGAAATGCGCAGGTTCAAACCCCGGCTCGCACCTCTGGGTTTCATATGTAAATCTCATTTTCATTCAAGATTGCCACTTGCTAAGAAACAGTGAAGGAAAACATCGTGAGGAAACCTGCACGTCTGAGGGAGCTTGGCTACTTCTCGATAGATGTGTGAAGTCTGCCAACCGGCACCGGGCTAGCGTGGTGGACTATGTACTAAATCCCCCTCGCATTGAAGGGAGACCCGTGCCCAGCAGTGGGACGTTAAAAGGGCTATAGTAGTAGTTTATTGTTTATGAGAGCGTTAATGGCGACACTGGTTTTCATAAAAAAACTATTGTTAATGCCATTCTGACTTTATTTTGCTTTGGCTTTGGTAGATAGTTCGATTCCCGCTAGCGACAAATTTTCGTGGGAACCGAACCGGCAATCACCTGAGCGGCCTCACTTCGAACCACCAGAACAAGCCATTATTGGCCATGGACTATAAAAAAAAATAGTAAAGTTTTTTTCGTTAACATGTGCACTACTAGACCAGTGCAGATAGATGCCTTTGAAAATGGTAAAAATAAAATAATAGTAGTATGAAACCCATAGACAATGGAAGAATGTAACAAAAAAAATTGGAAAAATTATTTACGGGCGATCTCAGGTCGGGAAGTGGATGGGTGTGCGGTTTTAAGGGTAAAAAACGGTTTATCTCGATTTCCGCCAAATCCGTTTTTTACCCTTAAAACCGCACACCCATCCACTTCCCGACCTGAGATCGCCCGTAAATAATTTTTCCTATTTTTTTTGTTACATTCTCTTCCTTTGTCAACGGGTTTCATCCTACTATTTTTTTTTTTGTTATATTCTCTTCCTTTGTCAACGGGTTTCATTCTACTTTTATTTTATTTTGTTTCAAAAATTATCGGCCCTGGTCTGTACTGGTTACATTGGTATTCATAAAATATTGTCATTACTGCCGTTCTAATTTTATCTTTTTATTCTATGTTATTTATCTACCTTCGGGGTGGAAATTGATGGAGTTGACGCAGCCTTTATGCTTGTTTAAATGATGGAGTTTCTTCATTCTGTATATCGCGTGCAGCGACCCGTAGAATTTTTGCTCAAACACTACATCCGCCTGAGCCTTCTTACCGCACGGTAACGTGAGACCCATCTCCCTGTTTATTATCTCTGAAATTATCATCAAATTATAGCAGTGGTAGCCGAGTGGTCGAAAGCAGTGGTAGCCAAGTGGTCGAACGCACGCCTTGCAAATCAAAGTGTGCAGGTTCAAAACCCCGGCTAGCACCTCTGGGATTTATGTGCAAATCTCATTTTCATCCTAGATTATCACTTGCTATGAAACGGTGAAGGAAAACATCGTGAAGAAACCTGCACGTCTAAGGGAACTTGTCTAGTTCTCGATAGATGTGTGAAGTCTGCCAACCCGCACTGGGCCAGCGTGGTGGACTATGGCCTGAATCCCCCTCGCTTGGAGGGGAGGCCCGTGCCTAGCAGTGGGACGTTAAAAGGGCTGTAGTAGTAGTAGTATAGAAAGTATAATGGAACAGGCGCCAATTAGTTGCCAATACCACACCAAACTGTATTAATTCATAGAAAAAAAAACTGAGCCGCCGCGGTACGCCTTGCATATGTGAAACATAAAACATAAATGTCGTAACGGCGAGTGAGCGAGTAAGCGGAGTCAGCCGGTGGGCGGAGTCTTAAGCGGCGGAAATAACCGAGGAGCCGCAGAGCTGCTCAAAGTTTTGATATTCCCGAGTCACCGTATTTAAAAGTATACTTTATGAATTAAGTATAAAGGTTGATTTCATTTTGTTTGATACCATCGCAGAGCGTGGCGAAGCGTCACCACGGCAACTCTCGCCACGCCATAAATCAGGTTTATCCCCGCCTATAGATGTTTCACATCAAAAAGCTCATTTTCCAACGAAGTGTCATGATTTCATCGATGTCGAGAGCTAAATCCCTGTTTGGACACTGGTGCTTCAAGACGAGCGTATTTTCAGGGTTCCGTACCCAAAGGGTAAAACGGGAACCCTATTACTGAGACTTCGATGTGTCCGTCCGTCTGTCACCAGGCTGTATCTCATGAACCGTGATAGCTAGAGAGTTGAAATTTTCAAAGATGATGTATTTCTGTTGCCGCTATAACAACAAATACTAAAATACAGAATAAAATAAATATTTAAGGGGGCTCCCATACAACAAACGTGATTTTTTTGCCGTTTTTATAGATAATGGTACGGAACCCTTTGTGCTCGAGTCCGACTCGCATATGGCCGGTTTTGTTTTGTCAATACCAAAATGGACTGAATTGACTCTAGAAAAAGTTCATTACTCAATTAAATTATAATGACTGGGAGTAAGAGTTTTGACACATGGAGGCGTGGCATTTATTTACCACAGAAATTCGATCTTCATGAATATTGCTAGTTGTAACTTACTAGTACATTTTCGAAAAAAAAGCAATTGCATTGGGACCAGAAACACATTGGCGATAAGTGAGTGCACCACTGTGCACCTCTACATACAGGCGTAATATTGATGATGCTTGCGATGCTGACAGAGACAAAACTTTTTTTTACCTCTAAGTAATAAATAATTGTGTTTAGGCCGTGACTTGAGCAGGACACTTGGCGGTTTCCCCTTGTTCTCCTCATTTTCCTCCTCCTCATTGCTCCGTTGCCAGAATGGACCCTCATCATCTGTGTCCGTGTCCCCTGAACCCATTTCCACCAAGTTCTCTGTGTCATAGCTGTCATTGCTTCCTGATGAACTGCTTGAACTGTAGAACAATGAGAAAACATCAAGAAAGAGTCAAATTCTAACACCACCCACAACCTGCATGCCGAGATCTACAGCGGTCTCCAATGAAGACACAGAGGTTAGACCTGCGACAAAGTCTAAGGCCCAGATAAATAAACGTTACTTAGCACGATCTAAGCCAAAGTACTGACTAAGTTCACGAAATTCCATTAAATAGACTTGACTTTCAGTTGTCAGTTCTGTCAGAAGTCGAACTCGGCTAAGCCAAGTATTAGTCAAGATTTTTGATGACTTAGCATGGTCTAAGCAACAATTTCACTAAATAAAATGATTTTTGAACTGTCGTATTGTATGCTGCAGTATGTTTTATATTGTAATAGTGATTCATCCGCCCTATTTAACGCTGTTATCATACATTTTTATTTAAAATGTGTATTTATTGAATTTGCCCTTGCAATTAATTCCTTGATACTGGCTGAAATACCCGCTAAATGCAGGTGGAGCCATCCCTCATCATCATTAATTAAATATCATCATTTGATTCAGTTCGTAAAAAAAAGAAGTAGGTAGTTTAGTGTAGTATTTGTGTTTACTTCAGTAGCCAAAAACAAAGGTTTACCTTTATCATTATTATTCTAACTAAAAATAAAATCAAAAAGTTCATCACTTGCATTTTCATTTAATCCGAGAGGAAGAAAGACAAAATGTAATAAATGCACACAATAACACAAATCTTCTTCTTTTTATACGAAATGAATGTAATGATTCAATTTTTTCCGCTGCACCTGCGAATAGTGTGTACATATGCCAATGTCGAGTAATTAATATCAAATCAAGGACAAATTCAATAAATAAACATTTTAAATAAAAATGTGTGATGAATTTATCACAAATCAACAACAGAGGCAAAACTAAATATCAACTGCCAAGTGTCATTCTCCCAAAAAGACCATCGACACCAATAATTTACCACAGAATTCAGTGCGTTAATTTTTTGAAATATGGCCATTTGTATAAAAAGCAAACAAATCAAGTTTTCCATTGTGATCACAAGTATTAAAACATTTTTTATTATATGTAATACATTTATATTGATATAGAACTGTTAATATTAATTATTATATATTAATTTTTGACAATATTAAACCCGACACTTTCCCAATCTCTGAACGCTTCTTTTTATGCAAAAGTATTACTTTCGATTTTGACTTAGCTCGTGCTCGGCTAAGCAATGTTTATAGTTACGTCTATTTTAGTACTTAACAGGTGCTTGGCTTAGACACGTCAAAGTAATGCTTCGCCAAGTCGTACTTTAGACCAATGCTTAGCAACGACTATTTATCTGGGCCTAAGAAAAGCTAAATAGTCTCAACACCCGCACAAACTTAGTCAATAGAAGTGGTGTGATTGAATTGAAAGCAAAAATTAAATGTACTCCTGAATATATTATAAGCTACCTTCAACTTTTATTGACAGGGGAAACTTATATACCATCCAATCAATGTATTTCCCTTACTAACTACAGCCCTTTTTAACATCCCACTGCTGGGCATGGGCCTCCCCTCAATGCGAGGGGGATTCGGCCATAGTCCACCACGCTGGCCCGATGCGGGTTGGCAGACTTCACACATCTATCAAGAACTAGTCAAGTTTCCTCAGACGTGCAGGTTTCCTCACAATGTTTTCCTTCACCGTTTCATAGCAAGTGGTAATCTCGGATGTAAATGAGATTCGCACATATACGTATTTCCCTTACTCAGGTTGAAATTATTTGTCTTCACTATTTTTGCATCTGATACTCATATGAGTTTACTAAGAATAGGACTGATTGACAACTGGAATAGGTGTTTGTAAGGAAAATTTATATTACTTTGATGACATCTAACATTTTGGCTATGAATAGAAATTTTCAACTTAACTGTCCGCCAGCACTTTTCTTTGTCAAAAAAATATTGGTTTCGGCTCCAAATACTATATCAATATACACCTAGTAGTTTCAACTCACCTACTACCCGAGTCATCAGTTCCCGGAGAAACTATATCACCCAATGTCATCAAGTCATCACTCTCCGTCTCCGAATTGCTGTTATCATTTCTCCTCGGTGACGGCGCGTTCTCATCTGCCGATAAATCGTCAGAATCCCTCGAGGAGGTGTTACTATCCGTCTCTCTGTCCGGAGTCTTCCTTTTCCTGTAATTTCTGTTCCGTCTCGGTCGTCTCAGATTGAGAAGGATTGCGCGAACGTTGCTGCCAGATGGTGCTGCGTTGACAACCTCGTTTGAGGGACCCTCCGAGGTGGCGGTGGTCCGATCGTCGCTACTGGGGCTCTCAGACTTATCAGCAGACACCCCGCTGTCCACATTCTCATCAGTACTGTGCGACACTATAAACAGTAGAAGCAAAATGGACACACTTTTTACGTCATATTTTTTTTTCTACCCATTACCCGATACTAAAATTACTGTTACCTATGTCTTTGAAACTGTCCTGTGAACTTCCATCGTTTAATTTTAATTTCTTTCCACCTAATTTTGGGCTTACGGGCGAATCCTGAATTTCTTCGTCGCTCGAAGGATTATTATCTTCCATTTCTGCTTATACTGCTTACGTTGAAATAATTATCTATAATGAAACTAACATTAATTAATAACTAAAATTATAACGCAAAATAATTCTAGCTAATCACAAAGCAAAAGTTGAGAAAATATTACAGAAACGTATTCCTAGGATTCAATGGAGGATTTTTTCTAAGATTTTGACGATTTTTAGGACAGAAAAGACAAAAATACTAATGTTGCCAATACAAAAAAGTATCCTTAAAACTTTAATAAAGGCCGTACGTGGTATATACTAGGGTACTCTATGGCTAGTACATAATTCGTATGATATATGGCTGAAATTATATTTATATCTATCACCCATTTTTATTTAGATTATGTATTTATTTTATTAGTTATTGTTATTTATCACTTGATACTGGCAGAATACCTACTTATCGCAGCAATTCATCATATATTTCATAATTTTGTTAAGATTAAGCAAATTCATTCATTTTTACCCAATAAGAAAGTATGTCATTACAAGTCAATACGTATCATTCAACATCTTATTCACCTTCATCCACAAATTATTATATACTTTAATAAACACAAAAGTTTTTGTAGGCAGAAACATTATGTGCTAGTGAAGATCCTTTTATAATCGGACCATCAGTTTCAGAGATTAGCTGAAACAAACAGACATATGACAATCTTTATTTTTAAAGTATTTACTATATTATTAGAAAACCTTGCAATGTTATTTATTTGTTGGTTGAGTTGCCACCAAGACCATTGCTATCATATTGCTATTATTATATTTGACGTTATCCATTACCTCTGGCGGATATCATTGAATAAATAATTGCAGATATGCGTAATACTATTTAGGCATCTTGAACCGCAAAGGTGGTTACTCTTACTGTCATAACCAGCCATAGCTGTCATTGTGGTAGACATTACTATCTGTCATGTAGGGATGTGACTTGGAGGAGAAAAAAATCGATTTTTCCATCTGTAAAATAAATCGATTTATAAAAAATCGTTTTTTCTCTCTTAAAAATAAATCGATTTATAAAAAATCGATTTTTAACAAAAGAAAATTCGATTTTTTTATAAGCTACTCGAAAAAAATGTTGTACTTAAAAATAAAAACCAACTCATTAATAACTAAAAAAATTATTTTTAACAAAAAACAAAAACCGACTTCAAAAACCTAGGTGCACTAAAAAGCTACAAATAACCTTACAATTCATTACATTTGGAGTAGGTGCCAATCAACGTCGGACAAGGCAAATACACACATGAATTGGCACCGACTCCAAATGTAATGAATTGTAAGGTTATTTGTAGCTTTTTAGTGCACCTAGGTTTTTGAAGTCGGTTTTTGTTTTTTGTTAAAAATAATTTTTTTTCACGATTTTTAGTGTCAATAATCGTTGAAAATTTGCAAATATTATCACCTGATAACAGCCCTAAAAAAGTAAAAATTTACAGCCAAAAAAAAATCACCCCCCTCACCCCCCCTTTCCACCCCTTTGGGGGTGGGTTTCGATCTTTGTTAACAATCCGTATTAAACAAAAAAAGATTTTTCGAAATCTGTTCACTAACGCCGGAGATATGCTGTAGTCCGGATTGGACCCCCATTTCACCCCCTACATATTTTTTCTTTCAAAATTCCTGAAAGACGTGTTTTTTTATTTTGTATGTTAAATACATATACAAAGTTTCAAGTCGTTCAAAAAATATTTTTGAAATTATGCGACCTTCAACCCCCCATTTCACCCCCAAGGGGTTAGATTTCTGATAATATTTTTAAAATGGGACCAACCTTGAAGAATTTCCTAGCAAACTTCAAAAAAAGTTTCGAAATCGGTCGACAGACGCCGGAGATATGCGGTAACATACATAAAAAAAAAAAAACATAAAAAAAAAAAACATACGGGTTGAATTGAGAACCTCCTCCTTTTTGAAGTCGGTTAATAACAATTTGTTGTCACATCCCTACTGTCATGGCACTTGATAGAATTAGAAAAAGATAGCTTTATCAGATTTCTACTAGGGGTGATAGAGATATCACCAAAATATTGGAATTCACGTTGACGGCAGCCGTATACAATAGTAGTCTTTGGACGGCAGCGTGGACTGACAGTATCACCGTATGCTCGTAATTAACCTGTAAATATTGCAAATTGAAGTATAAACGAACATATACAATGGAATCTCAGTCAGAAATGCTATCATTCCTCGATTTCCTTGATTTGGATGAAGAAATTATAGATGCGCGGTTAAAATCTCTGATGGTCAGGAGTACTTTTTCCAACAAACATCTTGCAAGTATTATACTGCTGTTATCGTATAAAAACCTAATAAATAAACAAGAAGACACGGATTGTGACAACGACGAGGAGTTTGAGTTCACTGTGAGGTTGTTGAGAGAAGTAAATAGTGGTAATGTTGATGACATCTGCAAAATAGTGAATATCGTTCTCAACCTTAATAAAACTAGTATTGTCAGCAAATCTGAACACTTACTGCAACAAATAATATCGAATATTGATTGCCAATCGAACACATCACCTGGAGATGTGGAAAATCGGGAAACTTTAGTTAATTTAAAGGTATGTGATAGTATTCTTGATGCCGCTATAAATAATAATGAAAAGATATCATTATTATTCCTAGAGACACCATTAGAGAAAGTTATTGATATGGCAGATGAAAAACTAAAAATCCATTTCCTAACTAACACAGTACCAAGATTATTTGAAGGTGTAGTTGGATATAATATATTAGATAGAATTTGGACATATATTCTAAACTTTAACAATGAAAAGATAGTTAATGCTTTGAAAATACTGAGCAGTCTATCAGACTACTACCTACCATCACCAGGTTTTCAAGGAGATAGCAAATATGTATCAGAAATTGTATTTCAATATCCCTTTTGGAATATAATCTTATTTGGCTTAGAATCACATGATTCCGCCTTAAGAAAAATATCAGTTTACCTATCAAAAAAAGCTATAGATTATGTTATAGGGATGAAACAAGCTATAAAGATACAATCGGAGACTAAAACCATATTTGTATGGGAAGCAAATAATGATAAAACATTAAAAGCTATGTGGGATAATTTCTTCATACTCCTTGATAGTCTAGAAGAAAAACAATCTAATATTGTACTGCCATCGTTGAAATTATTTGAAAGTGTACAAATCGGTGAATGTTGGGTGAATTGTGCTTACAATATGGGTATGAGACATGACAACACACAAATCAGACTGAAATGTGTTGAATACAGGCTTAGAAATGCTATTTGTAATGAAGCAGATGCTGTAACGGTTCTAGAAGCTCTTAATGATATAAATATATACGATCAAAGATCAGACTGTGAA
Source organism: Ptilodon capucinus (assembly GCA_914767695.1). NCBI lineage: Eukaryota > Metazoa > Arthropoda > Insecta > Lepidoptera > Notodontidae > Ptilodon > Ptilodon capucinus. Next base: position 11,764,623 of record OU611814.1, on the reverse strand, counting down.
GCACTGAAAGCTATTATCAGTCATTCACTTAGTAACATACAATCTTTGGCAGTGATTGTTGAAGCTGTACCTCTTGTAAAATGGTCACCGGTCCCACTGTACCATTTCAGTGAAGTACTATCTAATTTGAAACAAAATTATCCATTCAGTCATAGAGTAACAGATATAATTAAAATACCTTGCAACAACATTGCTATTCGAAGAGCAGTTAATGCGAATATGATTCATTTCATTAATAACTGCTGTGGTAATATTAATTGGATGGATGTGATTAATGTTTTTTCAATCTGTGATGTTAGAGTACCCAGAAATAATAATATTCATTTACTTATCAAAGGCATTTCAATAAAGAATGAGGAAAAGCTAGCATTTTATAAGACTCTGACTGAAAGTTATAAAACTATAGATTATCTTTTAACATACTTGTTTGTTAATGAGGAAGATGTTGATATACTTATTGGTGTAGTTAATGAAAAGATCAGAACTGTACATAATATAGTCAAAAGACAATATTCAGAGAAGAAAGAATGTCTCAATGAAGGAACATTTCTTATGCACCTATTAACAAAAACATCTAATAAAGAAAATAGAATAACAGCAATCCTAAATGAATCAATTGCCAGGGAAAGTAAAACTTTATCATTGTACATACAAAGTCTGTTATCAAATGATTCAAGTCTGACTATTGAAGAAATGAAAACATTGATTGGAGATTTCAATGTTTTTGGTAAAGATTATAAAGAACTTTTGCTGCAACTTTACAAATCATGTGTTTTGTTAATACAAAACTCTATTGACTTGGATAAAACGGTTCTAAGTGCCATTGTCATAAGGGCTACTATGGGGAATCAAAATATGAATGAACATTTTAAGCATGAAATGCTTGATGTGAGAAGATTATTAGAAATTGTCAATAAATTTAAATTTGATGATCTTAAAAATCAGAGTGTTGGTAGATTAAATAATGTACTATATGAGACAGTTTGTGACATACTTTATATGCTTATAGATGAAGATAATAGTAGAATTGATCAGGACATTAAAGGTGTGGTTAATTTTGTGGAAAATGTTTTAGAATGTGGTGGCTATGGATGTCTCAGATTAATATTAAAAATCATCAACAAAACAGTCAGATCTTTACTCAATGAGACTATCAAATTTGATATGGTACAATTTATAAACAGAACATGGAATGAAATCGAAGAATTGAAATCTAACAGTCAATACACACCATGCATCCATGAATTTATAAATCTTCTAACACAAGATGCTATTTTAGATAAATCTATGTTTAACAACGTAGTGATGTTATATTGTAATAAAATATTGGAATATGGACCATTGAAAATTTCTCCATTGCACTATCTTATAACAGTTCTTTACAGTAAACAAAATAAGGATTATGGTCATTTAATTTATGTTCTCTGTGAGATATTGCTGTATTGCCCTGTGCCTAGAAAGGATCAAAGGTATGATAAAGATATTATCATAATTAGTATTGGACAAAACAATATGGAATAACTTTAATTTGGTGGTTTCAGAATCGTTGATAAAGTCACTTTAGAAATATTGAGAGAGTCAAAGTATGGAGTTAATGAAACAGAGTAAGTTGGATACTACACATAGATGTTTGTGGGGTTATTTGTGGTCCTATTTAATAACCAGTTATCAGGACTATTTGAATAACCATATTCACTAATACAATTACATAAAGGTCTTAGTGAGATTCCTAAATATTAAGCATTTGCCTAATGCAAATTATTGTTTCATCAAATGTTAGACAATTACTAAGGGTCCCAAAGCAGCATAAAGTGTGGCGACGCGAAAGTTTAGGCAACTGTAAATTCGGACACTTCTCCGCGAAGATTTAATTCTTAACAATGAAGAGAGAAAAATTTAAGTTGACCGATAACTAAATAAAGAGAAACAGTCAAATAAGGGTGAAAAAAGAAAACTGAAACAATAGATTTTTCTTAGGCATCGGCTTACATTACTAAATATTTAATTTAGCGTCACTGGTTGTTCGTGAAGAAGGGCACTAAGAGTCCTAATCAGTTTTTGCTTTCGTAATACTAATATTTATCTCACAAAATAAAACTAATGTGTTCTAAATTTGCAGCCTTGATATCCATTTCAATTTTGAAATCCAAAATCTGGCAGTTGCAACATTAACCAAGATAGAAAACGCTGAAACAATTCAAGTTATTTCTTCATTCATTATTAAAAGAATAAATGAAACATTTAAAAACAAGCAGAGGTATCATGGGAACTCTCAGCATCACAGACTACTCTTGATCGCTTTACAACATCTTTTAACTCTCTTGATAAAGTCTAGGAGTCGTTTGGAGGAAGCCTTTGATTGGAGCTGTGAGATGTTCTCAAAATTGCCACACCAGCCCAGTGTCCGAATCTGTTTTGAGTGGTATATTTCTCTGAATTACTATATTCAGGTGAGTTTAACATGCTAAATCCTTTGTTATGTTTGTAAGTAACAACTTACAAGTTGTCTTTATACAGGGTTATTTCAGAAATCCGAAATTATATTTTAGGGACATATACGGTACCTAGCTGATATGTAGGTTCTTGGTGAAGGCAGGTTATACCTAACTATCTTAGTTACCAAGTTACAGACCTTTGAATGTGCAAACTAACGTTGAAAATTCATCGAATTTAAGTACCGCTGAGTGGTATACCCTATACTGATGCAAACATTAAAGTATTATTTCAGACTTCTGATACGCCCTGAATATAATATCTGCAGCTAAGTAGTTACGAGTCGACGACATCTTAAGTCGTTCCAAACAACTGTTTATTTTTATTACAAGCTTTATATGAACTTGCAATGTTTGTCCGGGTGGAATCTTGCAACAGAATTTTAAATCAGTTATCTTTAACTGATTAAGCTGAAATTTGGTATACACACCTATTTTGGATGACAATGCATGCTTAGCTATGTGACGTCATTCTAATTCCAATGTGGCGGATCATCCAAGATGGCGGAATAGTTATTTTTCCTGCACTACCACAGTATGGGTATCAAATGAAAGGGCATGCTGAGCAGAACACGAAAACTTAGTGCAATTAAATAAAAGCTTGTTTTAAAAAGTTTTTTTTACCATTAATTTATTTTACTTTGACTTTTGCAGAAAAGTGTTCTCAACGATGAAATGCTTCAAACTTTAAGGACAAAAAGCGTACCTTTAACATCACAGTTCTATATAATTTACTGGATATTGAAACATAGAATATCAAATGATACATACACGAACGATGAATATCAATTCGTAATGGATTTCCTATTGTCACATACGATGGGACAATTATTTAATGTCAGATTGCTCGCGCAGTACCTGGCATTCAAACTTTACAATATTGCTAAACTATCATCAAAATATTCGTACATTATTGATATTATAGAAAGAACGTTCACAGACAATGTAAACGATAAGAATTTTGTTAGGCTCCAGAACGATTATCTGGTCAATGACTTCGATATAATCAAAAATTTAAGCCCTTATTTTATTTACTATGTATTACCGAGATACTGTGGAGACACTTGTAATGAAGAAGTGAATAATAATATGGAATCCGTTAAACATATCACAGACATAGATGATAATTTAAGGATTGATAAAGATGGAGACGATTTTAAGAAGGAATGGACGGATTACTGTAAATCAGATGAAAAATTTGCGAACATTGCAATAAGTAAAGATGTCAAGACTAAAACAGCTGATGATATGGAAACGTCAGGAACTATACAGAAGAAATATGTACCTTGGAAGAATATGAGTGATGTCAATGCGTATGATGTTGAAAAAAAGGTGAGACAACAATAAAAATTGAATTCTGATGAGACAGATGCATCAAAAACTATTTTTCAAACAGGTGCCTTACCACTACCACTTAAATTATTATTGTTTCAATAGTGGAACTGAAAGCAATATTAAAAACATTGCTGCAAGTCTTCGTCTGTAGGTAACGAACGCCTTGCTTGGTCGTTGATACATTTACATCAACTCTACAATTAATTTTCTTAAGAATTTGCAAAGACAGCATACACAGGGACATATTTGAAAGTTGTCTCGATTATTATTGGAGTACTAAATTCTCGGTTACTTTCATTTACAGATAGAAAGTTCTAGCCAATTAATAGTAGTAGCATCATTAATAGATAAGCTACCAAATCTAGGCGGGATGGCAAGGACCAGTGAAGTCTTCGGTGTTAAGACTTACGTTGTGGACAGCTTACGCCATTTGCAGGACAAACAATTCCAAGGGCTCAGGTAATCTAGTCAGCTCGTAACTGCGCAAGGGCGTGAGATACTCAAAGGAAATGTTTGTATTGTTGAGCTATTTGTGATTTTCAGTGTGTCAGCTGAGAGGTGGATCAACGTAGAGGAAGTCCGACCAGGTCGACCACTAAAAGAATACCTTAGTAAGAAAAAAGCGGAGGGGTATTCAGTTGTTGCCGCAGAACAAACTTCGACCAGCTCCAAACTGCAAAGTTTTAAATTCCCCAAAAAGACCTTATTACTGCTGGGGTAAGAATGCTTATTAACTTTAGTGCTATGAATCTATAGGATTGATGTTATTTATAAAGATTATAACTAGAGATGAAACGGATATCCGTTAACTATCCGGTATCCGGCCTTGTTTTCACTATCTTTCTATCACTTCTCATTATTTTCCTCAAGACAAATCATAACACAATAGGTTATGGACACAATATTTGTCATATTAATTAGTTTGGTACTCGAATGAACACCAAATGTTCGGCATTTGAAGCATCATGTAAAGCGATATAGGGCCGGATATCCGGCGCTCCGGCCTGGTAGCTTGCCGAATATCCGGTATCCGGCCAAACCACTATCCGTTTCATCTCTAATTATAACATTTAGATTTTTGAGAAGGCTTTGATATAAATGACGATCATAATAATGTAAGAGTCTCCTCTTATGCTAATAAGGTTTACCATATTTAATTAGTATTATATTATTCAAAAGATTTAATGATCAACACTGTCTATATGATTCGGTCACAGCTTTGGGCTGTTTTATTTGTGGGTGCCACAAGGATCTGTACTTATTATTCTTTACCTAATAATAATATTTAATGCTTAGTAAAACGTTAATGTTAAATTAAACACATTTTATTTACAGACATGAAAAAGAGGGCATTCCATGTGACTTATTGCCTATGATGGATCACTGTGTAGAAATTCCGCAGCAAGGTTACGTCAGATCTTTGAACGTGCACGTTACGGCCGCCATTTTTGTATGGGAATACGCCCGACAAAACATTTTATAACAAGATTCTTTAAAATAAATTATTTATATTCCATGTTATTTATTGTAACCTAAGTACTTATTTATGGCAGTGTCAATTAAAACCTATTTCAGCTTCCATAATAAATTAAACACTATTTATTTGCGGTGTACAAAATAATTTCACTACTTTCGGAAGTAATGTTATTTTAATGGGTTTGACTTCAAATTCTTCTTGATCTATCTCAAGAGTGACTTCCTTATCAGATTCTTTCGGCAACAACTCTATTGTTCTAGCACTTAGAGCTTCAGCGAAGTTATCATTCTTCACGCGATTCCATCCTTCGGATACGAACTCTGTGTAAGTGTAACCATTCTTACCAATACCTACACTTAGAGCCGGAATCTCTTGGCCATTCCGTAAATTGGACGATTTAATTCTAAAATCGCAGGTTTTAAAGCACAGTTCTCGAGACACCATGCACTCGGGGTTCTGTATACTGCAGGGATCCATTTCAGCAACCATTGGAGCATTAGGTACAAAGAAAGCCCATTTTCGCTTAACCTCAGGCCGTTTTTTCAAACAATTGCTACATCCCGTACAAGGGGGTGTGTACTTAATGACACCGCTGCAGTTCCACGTCAAAGACTGTCTGTAACCATTGAAAATGTACGCCGCATACTCACGTAACGATCCATACATCCAATACTTGCCCTTCTTCGTGATGACGTCACGAAACGCACCCCATTCAATAGAGGTCATAGCATAAATAGGTTTATTAGGTGTTTCTTCCTCGCTTGCAATTGGTTCTATTTTCATTGCGTCTTTCCATACCGTGTTTCCTTTGATGATAGCCATGGAAGCGTCGATCAGCTGCTTAACTTTTTCGACTCCCTTGCCGCCGGGGAAGAGAAGGTTTCCAATAGTGTTTGTGGCTCCGAGTGGAAGGACTCCGAGAGGGAATCGGTTAGCTTCGTCATTTCTTCGTAATAAGCCTGAAAGAGATTAAAAAACTGAAGTAAATTATTTTGACTTTATCTTTCACATATCATCCAGTATGTAGTTCAGTGTACTATGCATTTATCTTACTAATGAAGGAAGAGGAAGAAATACTTAATTTGTCATTATAACTTAATTGTGACCTCAGATTATTTTTCTGATCTAAAGATGTACTTTCTCCTTTAATACATAGACGTAATAGCTGTACTTAGTATGCGATGCAGTCACATACATTTTTAGGGCAAGTAACTCAGAAGACCTTACCAAAGTTTCATCACAATCTGATCAATGGATTAGAAATGCATAAAGTACAAACACTACACTAGCAGATACTTGTGTGTGTTACTACAGTTAAAGGAAATAAGCAGTTTGTTTATTTAATGGCTTAAAACCATCTTCGCATTATTGCCTTGCCAATCAGTTGGATGGATTCAAAGTCTATAACAAACATAGGTTTTATATAGATAGAAGAAATGTGTATAGTGCCATTATTATCATCAGTAATATGTCCATGAGTTGATCTTCCTTACCAGTAATAGTCTCAGACAATGTCCCATCTCCGCCTGCAACAATAATAGCCTCGGTTCCCCTCAAGGTCTCCACGATCTCCTTAGCATTGCCCTCCGAAGCTGTCTGTATAACATCCACTTGTAATCCGGCTAAATGTAGAAGTGGTTCGCAGTACTTCTCAAAATCTGTTTTAGCCTTCCTCTTGTTCGCGACAGGGTTCAGTATGACAGTAACAAGGGTTGGGTTTCGCTCCATGGGAATTAAAGTATCACCATATTTTGCGGCTTCCTTGCATGCTGCTCTCATTAGTAAGTTGATCCTGAGAAATAAGTCATTTTCTTTTTTTACCACCAGACAACACATACTACATATGTATCAACGCACTGCGAAACTACATGCGGAGCACTGGAACAGCCTGACAGACTGCAGGCAAACCAAGCTCGTCCTCAGAAGGACCGACCGCCAACTCTCGAAGGCCCTATTACAGCTAAGTAGACCTCGCTTATGCATTATAACAAGTGCTCTGACTGGTCACGGCAACTTTATTAAACACCTCTTTAATTTAGGTATCACAGACAGCCCCCTATGCAGAGCATGCATGGAGGCTGAAGAAACAGCCGCCCATATCTTGCTGGAATGCAACGGGGTAGCCACCTACCGGGCACGCTACCTGGGCTCACCGGGTAGTCTCCAGGAAGTCTTTGGTGACGTCAAGAAGCTGGGGAACTTCCTGGCAGAACTTGGATGGCTGGAGTAACCAGCTCACCTTCGTCACACAAAACAGGCGCAAAGGTCGTCGATTTGTGGAAAAAGCCCACAAGAAGAAGAGAAGAAGAAGAACACATACTACATACCAAACTATGCAAGGCATGTACTACGGGTACCATACAATGGACTGGGGGCAAACCCAGAAAAGCCTATGTATTGTCATTCGATTTCAAAGTGGGCACAACCAAAACTGTGTAGTTTTAACTACTTGGCCAGGTCTTAGAATTTTGTATTATAGAGTTGGTTCAAAATGAAATTATAATAATACATCATCACGCCGCCTGTGTTCCCTAAGCAGAGGTGCACTGCACTGGCCCACTCGGGCGATCTAAAGATGAGGCTGCCACTGCTTTTGCAAATTAAAAATGAAATTGTCATTTTTATATTATTACGAAACAGAACAAGGGAGTGTTAGATAAGAGTAGTTTATCCAAGTAAAACAATGGCAGGACGGATAGCTTACTGTGTTAATAATAAAAGGTCCGGTAATAGTTAATTAAACTATAAACTGTAGAGAAAAATTACTTACTCATATTTTTCTTTAGCAGTAGCAGCGCCGTAGTATAAGGCTATTGCACCAACTACGGATTTTTTCCAATTATTTCGTATTGTTTGACTAAATTTTATTATTTTCTCCATATTTTGAAATATTTTATATAAATTACGCTATTTTTTTTGGTTATAATAAATAACATCAGCTGTTTAGGACACAAATGATGACAGTAGCACAGATCACAGATGACAGTAATAGTGGTCAGCTGTCATGAATTCTCTGTTCCTACCATTCCTATGGTTCCTATTCAATACTGGAATTTCTTCTTTCATCCATCTTCCATCATAGTTCCTACTTTAAGCAGCAAAAAAGTATACATATTATTTTTGTTGAGAATGAAGTTTGGAGAGAGTTGGGGAGACTTTCCATAGGCTTTACGAGCATAATTATAATACTCTGTGAAGAAAAGAGAGTCATTTGCTATCTTCTTCAGCTATATCACTTCTACTATTTTATTTACTTGATACTGGCAAAATACCTGAAAATGGAGGGTGCGGCTCTACTTCATCTTATTCGTTAATGTAGATACAAAATAGCACTCAAAGAAAACATTTCTATAATGTTGAAAATAAAAAAAAACTGCTTTCAAAGATTTTCGAAAATTCGCTTGCCACACCCAGGAATCGTTTTTTGTAAATATTTAAAATAATTAAAGGTTTCATAGTTTTACTTTCATTTAATTTACCAAGTTTGTTAGAGAGATTTCATCCTGATAATTGACTAACGATCGACGCAATTAAAGTACAGGGTGTAATTTTTACAGATTTTAGTAGTTTCGATTCCCGGGTGTGGCAAAGGAATTTTCGAAAATCTTTGAATGCAGTATTTATTTCTTTTCAAAAATAAAGGAATGTTTTCTTTGAGTACTATTTTGTATCTACAATATAAAGAGTACTTTAAGGTTACAGGTGGCATTACACAATTCCAGCCTGTATAAGAACTGAGATAGTATCAAAGATATTCTAAGTAAAACAATACGTTATGAGCGCGCACTAGTGAAGACTCGAATACAACCCATTAAGACGTATTGTATTTAGTCTATGTTACGCATGGCGACACGGTTTTGCAACGAGCAAATTGTCGCGGTCGTTTCAATAATTAATAATTATTTCTAATATATTTCACATTCCAGACAACAGGCACCTGCTTTTAATCATCGCATACATTTAATTAAACCCATATTTGATAAATACACAACAATTCGGCTCCATTCCGCTCATAGTCATAATCCTGAAATAAAAAATCTCTCTAAGATACAGAAAAGAAATAAATTGAATCTTTTCGAAGGTGTATGATTTAGTAAAAGATAAAAAAAAATCTTTTACATTGTGTTTTATTTCTCACCAACCTACCTTTAGTACTATTTATAAGGTTTGTTTGTGTAGAATTTTGATGAGATAGAAGGTACAAACGCGCGGTTTGTACCTTCTGTCTCATTAAATTTGTTAGTCTTTGATACCAACATGCGGATTGGTTGACGGATGAATGTTACATCTGCGTAACACTTTTTTCGGTTGTTTTGTGCGTGTATAACATATCTGTTACTATATAGAATATCATTGGATAGTATAAAGACTTGTATTTGTAATAAAATACTTCGCAGTGAACGTGATAAAAAGAGTAAAAACGTAGAGATATTGCTCTATGAAAAAAAAACAAAACAACGCTCTCTATGGCTTCTTATGTAAATTTACTTGATTAGGAAAATTGTACTCTATTTTGATCTTGTTCGGGTTCTTAGTCGATAAACTTGTGCAACGTTATGACTTCAAGCAACATCATAGAGAAAAACACAAATTGATTTGTCAAATAAATACCTACATTTTGTGATGTGTAAATGGTATCTATATAAATATTTCACAGTAATTCGTGATGAATACTGAACAAAATGAAGTAGGAAAGTTGCCTGATGGCTGGGTACTTTGTACATCCAAGTCTAATCCAGGTAGAAAGTATTATTTTAATAGGAAAACGGGAAAGTCGTCATGGACACAACCCCAGGTGAATTTCGTAATTTTTTTGTATTTTAGTTTACTAAATTTGACTAAGAACTGGTTTGTAATGCGATTTCCGGACATTATAATAAATTGAGTATGTTCATAATACTGTTGGGTGTGGTTAGATGTGATAATTTTAATGATTCAAGGCTAATGAGAAGTCGGATAAGAAACACAAAGGCAAGAATGAATTGGCCAGTAAAGAGAGGAATAGGAAGGAGGAAATGCAGAAAAAGAGTCTGAAGAGGAAGAGTGGCGGGCAGGCGGAGCAGGGATCCTCATACAAGAAGACTAAAAATGGTAGGTGCATGATGTTTTCAATCAAAAAGTAAAACTGGGAGGGTCAGTGCTATAGATAGGTATTTCTACTTAACGCAACTAGCACACATGAACATGACTGATATTTTTTATGCAATACATTGTCTTTATAGTACAAAAAGAAATTTCTCCCAGCTTCTACCCCTGTTTTAATTAAATTTCTCCGAGTTCAAAGACAATTAAGCTTCTTAAGGTGCCAATCTCATTGTCTCCGATACTTTAACTCCTAGCTTACAGGCGTAACAGTGGTGGGCCCCTGATACTTACTTCCTGGCACTGATGATTTTATAGTTCGTTAAACATGAGGTTTGCCTGGAAGGGAGCCCATACAAAAATCACACCACATTAATTTTCAGAAGCACCAACCCCGGAGAAACCGAAGACAACCAAAAAAGAAACCCCACCGAAACCCACACCGTCAAAATCAGGGAGCAGCAAAAAGCCTACCCCAGAGAAATCAACCCCAACGAAGAATGTTGCTAACAACAGACTATCACAATTCCGATCACGATTATCAGCAGAATCACAAGAAAATGACAAATCACCAAACAAAAAACAAAAGGTCACACATACAGACACAAAATCAACAAAATCTGATACAAAAAGTCCGAATTCTAGTGAAAGCAAGGCAAATTCAACCCAATCACCTAGCAATGATAGTCTACAATCCATTCCATCGCCTTCTCAATTCTTTACTGCTAATAAAATCATATCATCCATGAAGGCTCAGTTGTCCGAGGAGTATTGTAACAAAAGGAAACCTAAAGACACATTTGCTGATATAGAACAAGGGATATGCAATCAGACGTCCGAATATCCGTTTATGAAACACCCAGCCACTCCACCGCAGTTTTCTGAGGCCAGCAAGTTGGTTTGTGCCATCAACTCCAAGCTGACGAAGGTGGCAAGTAAAGATGTCATTGTCGCAACTTATAAGTCAGCTAATGAGAGGCTGAGTGCACTGAGGACTAGTCTGAGTATTGATGTGATGGAGACTGCGGAAGATAATTTAACAATAAGTGAAGATAACAGTTCAAGTGAAGCTATGGATGTGGATTGTAAGGAGGTTTGTTTATTTAATATGTTTTTTTATTTAGACAAGTAAACAAAAGCAGTGGTAGCCTTGTGGGCAAGAACTCCCGCCTTGAACCCGCCTTGAACGTAAGGGGTAAGTTCAAATCCTGAGACGCACCTCTGAGATAATTTTCATGTGCGAATGTAATTATCAACAATGATTACCACTTGATGCTGAACGGTAAAGGAAAACATCGTGAGGAAACCTGCGGCCCGCGGGCCGTTGCTTGGACAGCCCTGCCTTAAAAAATGGAGTCACAGCAACTTGTTAGCAGACTTGGGGCCCTGTACTACTGATTGTGTAGGACTAAAACGCTCATTCTCTGTCTTTTATAAGAGAGAATGAAAAAAAGTCAACATATTTTGTGACATAAAAACCTTCACTCGCGAATTATCTTTTTTAGAAAATGTACTTTGTGCAAATGTACATACAGGTTAAAATTGTGTGATAAACGCAATCATGCTACAAAATTTCGTTGAAAATTGAACTCTTTCCATGAGTTAATACAGTTTGTTTTGATATTGGTATCAAATTTTGTAGCGCGCGCCCCAGTGTGTTTGAGTCCCCCAGTTTTATGCTGAAACGTTGATGGGAATAATCTATGGTACTCCGTTTTTTTTTCAGACAAAGCAAATCACCACACCATCATCAAATACAAAGGACAGTATCCTTAGCAAAGTGGTTCTTGTTGTGGACACAAACATATTCATACACGAGCTGGATGTCATCAAGAATGTCCTCAACTCCAATATAAAAGGTAAATAATTATCTTAACGGCAATACATCATAATGCCTGTGTTCCCAAAGGGGTTTGCAGAGGTGCACTGTATTCCAACCACACTTTGCCAATATATTTTGGTTCCATTTTGATAGGGGGGCCATTATACGGGGCACATTCCCCCTCAATATGAGAGATATTTGGGCCACTCTGACCAAGGTTGGGCAGTCTTCATGTATGTCACGAACCAGTTAGTTATTTTAGCTAGCTTTAAAGCTAGCTGAAATAGGAAAAGACTAAGAATGAGGTAAGAAAGGATAAGCTTTGTATAATGAATATTATAATGTAAAGTTACAGAGAGTTTTTATTTGAGCCTGTATAGACCTAATGTAGAAAGTTTTTGTTAATACTTGGCAACATTTTCGTTTCCAGATAACAAATAACCATAAACATGGTAGGTAATTACCATCTTAATAGCGCAAGGCACACGTAAACTTATTAAGTAAAGGAGGATGGGCAAAATGTATGGGATGTGTCCCCACCTACCAATAAGGACCAGACGTATATCGTTGGAACTTCTTTTTGTGACTATCACTTGTTACTATGGGGGTGAACTTCGAATCGTTGTGTGAAAAAAGTTATAGCTAAAGGTAATCTTCAATTTTTTTTAAGATTTCTTTTTGCTATAACTTTTTTAACCGACTTCAAAAAGGAGGAGGTTCTCAACTCGACCCGAATGTTTTTTTTTTTTTTTTTATGTATGTTATTCACACAACGATTTGAAATTTTCACCCCATAGTAACAATTGATGGTCACAAAAAGCTTTCCAACGATATATGTCCGGTCATTATTGGTCAGTGGGGACATTTTGCCCATCCTCCTTTGTAATCGCGAATTTCGTTATTATCTCCAAAATGTATTGATGAAGGTTACCCGGAGCAGCCGACCCTGCTGGTCCCGTGGCGCGTGGTGAACGAGCTGGACCGGCTGAAGGACATCAACAACTGCAGCGGCGCCGTGTGGAAGCGCGCGCGCGCCGCCATGGACTACCTCTACAAGTCTCTGCCGGAGAACACACGGATCAGAGGTTCTTTTTGTTTGTTTTTTTTTTCTCTTGAATGGGACTACGCTGTTGGCCGTGAGTGGCCTTTACAGCTTTGAGGCCGTCCATTAATCACGTGTTTTTTTTTACCTTTTTTAACCCACCCTCCCTCTTGGTGATACATGGTGAGGTTTAAGACTAAACCCCCCTCTCCCACCCAAAATCACGTGTATTTTCAGTACCTACAAAGATTATTTCTGACTGCTGCCTGATGCACCCAATATTTATATCAATAAAATCAGTGTGGTTTGTTTTTTGTGGTTAAGGTCAGCTTCTCCGCGATGCCACCTCCCATATATACCCTTGCGAGACGCCAGACGATGAAATCCTGAACTGCTGTTTGCAACAGGCAGAAAGGGGGAAATCTGTGGTGAGTACTGCTAACCAAAGTCAAAGTCTAATCATTTATTTTTTAAAGGCCTACATTTTTCTTTCTCATATACTACTACCGGATCAAAACGCAACCTCAACTGAGAAGATCCGGCAAGTCCAAATAAAGCCAAATTAAAGTGTCCACTTTCTAGAAAGTCAGAGAAAGTCTGGGAAGCAAATCAGTTGGTGATTGTCAGGAAAACACCTCAGGTCAGCGGGGCAACTCTCGCATAATCGACATTATCTCTATTTCGACATTATGTCGAACCAAAACGACAAATCATTATCACGCCTGTATTCAACGAAGGTGTAGGCAGAGGTGCACTGCATTGCACATATATACTACGCCGATATATTTTGGTCCCAATGTAATAGGGGGCGAGCCTATTGCCATAATACCGGGCACATTCCCAGTTAATACGAGAGAGATTTGAATAACAGTTTACCACGCTGGTCCAGTGTAGGTTGGTGAACTTGACACGCCTTTCTGTAGACATGCTGGTTTCCATACGATGTTTTTCTTCACCATTCAGCAAGTGGTAATCAATCTTAATTATCAAGTGATTTCGCTCGCCCCAAACTGGTGTTCAAAACTAATTTCCTTTTGCAGATATTACTCTCAAATGATAAGAATCTGTGTAGCAAGGCGTTGATTAACAGCATTAAAAGTATGGGGCTGTGCGAGCTGAAGGATCTACTGGAGGACAGGCCGCAGGAGACAGCCGACCCTGGTCTGCGGGACCTCGCCAGGCATTACGAAGACACCATCTATCAGCTACTCGCTAATATCCTTGAGGTTTGCAAACAACAATACAATTTCAGACACTATGAGAGAATGAGTTATAGCAAATGGGCATGACATTTGCATATTAAAATCTCAGAGGACCCGGGATTTGAACTTGCACCCCTTACGTTCAAGGCGGGCGTTCTGCCGACCGAGCTATCAATGCTTTACGACATATACAGTGTGTATCAGAAGTTCGAAATACTTTAGAGTTTGCATGGGTATCACGTATACAACGGAATTATATTTTTTTTTATCGAAATTCGATCCATTTTTGAACTTTACTATCCGGTCTCCGGCCGGATACTGAATTACTATCCGGTATCCGGTCGGATACTGAATTACTATCCGGTATCCGGCCGGATATTGAATTACTATCCGGTCTCCGGCCGGATACTGAATTACTATCCGGTATCCGGCCGGATACTCAAATACTGTCCGGTCTCCGGCCGGATACTGAATTACTATCCGGTATCCGGCCGGATACTGAATTACAATCCGGTATCCGGCCGGATACCGAATTACTATCCGGCCGACTAGTGAAAACAAGGCCGGATAGGCTGGATACCGGATAGTTACCAGATATCCGTTTCATCTATATTTTTTATTTATAATGTGTATGTGTATTTATTGAATTTGCCCTTGCTATTAATTACTTGACACTGGCTGAAATACCCGCTTAACGCAGGCGGAGCCATTCCTCATCTTACTCCATTCAATATCATCATTTCATTCATTTCGTAAATAAAGAAGAAGTAGGCCACTATGATACTTGTGACAAATACTCAAAGGTCTGTCATTTCAGAAACTATGATAGTTGGTTATAGTATGCTTTCAAAAATTATGATACATATGTGCTACTTTATGCCTTTGCCCAGCAGTGGGACATCTAATTGGCCAGTGTTTTTCAACCTTTTTCATGACACGGCCAAGGGGCCAAGGGGCAAAACTAAAGGTAGTATAAAGAAATATTTCGCGACCCCCCTACTCTACTATTGCTTTTTAGGGTTCCGTACCCAAAGGGTAAAACGGGAACCCTATTACTAAGATTTCGCTGTCTGTCCGTCCGTCTGTCTGTCACCAGGCTGTATCTCATGAACCGTGATAGCTAAAAAGTTGGAATTTTCACAGATGATGTATATCTGTTGCCGCTATAACAATAATACTAAAAATAGAATAAAATGAATATTTAAGATGGCTCCCATACAACAAACGTGATGTTTTTGCCATTTTTATAGATAATGGTACGGAACCCTTCGTGCGCGAGTCCGGTTCGCACTTGGCTGGTTTTTTTTAATTTTTTATTATTATTGTTTGTTTATATTATTGTTTTTTTTCTGCAGTAGCTTTCCCAACCTTTTGCAACTCCCCTATGGAAGCTTCGCGACCCCCCTAAACACTAATAGGCTACAAAAAAAAATGATAATATTTTATGTCCTTAAATATTATTTCGGATTTCTGATACACTCTGTATATGACCTACTTTTATGTTTGTTTCAGAACGAAATGCGAGCGAAATACAATAATCTATGGCAGCGTGTGCTGTTCAAAGCGCCGCCTTGGACACTCGCAGACGTCCTCCAATGTCTGCTCAAACACTGGATAGCGGTCTTCAACGAAGTATTCCCCAGGATAGAACATTTGCTCACCGATTTGAAGAACACCCTTGCGACCATAAAGAATAAGGGCGAGTTTTGTATAGCAGATAATTTTAAAGTTAACCTCTTAGATATTAAGATGGATAGACATCTATTGCACGTCTGAGGGAACTTGACTAGTTCTCGTTAGATGTGTGAAGTCTACCAACCCGCACTGGGTCAGCGTGGTGGACTATGGCCTGAATCCCCCTCGCATTGAGGGGAGGCCCGTGCCCAGCAGTGGGACGTTAAAAGGGCTGTAGTAGTATGTAGTAGTGCCAATCCATGACAAAGGTCTTGTAATAAATAATATAAATTCTACTGTACGTGTGTATGTCACTGAACTCCTCCTAAACGGTTGAACCGATTTGGGTGAAATTTTGTGTGTATATTTCAATGGGTTCCTGGATGGTTTAGATTCACAATTGGACCCGGTAGGTGGCGCTGCTTTCGTATGTCACTGATTCTAAGGCGGTACGAAGTTCGCCCGGTCATCTAGTAATAAATAAAATATTTTCCAGATCCAAAATCTCTATCGGTGAACGAGGTGTCAAACTTCAAGGAGTTGTGTTTGGACGTGGCCAAGAAGTGTCAAATAATCCCGGAGTACATGGAGTTGGCCAAGCTGACGGTGGAGCGGCTGGAGGGCGAGCGGCGGCAGGAGGCGGCCGTGAAGGACGCATTCGAGAGCGTCTGGACTGTCTTCTCCAGTTACTGGTCTGTTATTCACCAAACAATCCTACTAATATTATAAACTAGCTTCACCGGCGTGGATGTCGCTTATCGCGACCAAAAGTAATAATTAAATTTTGATCCCGTTCCCGCAACCCATAGGAACCTATTCCAGGGACAGCTTTACAATGGCTTTCCAATGACCGCTTTATAATTGTTCACTTTTTTAAGTATTAAAATGGATATAGTATGTTATCCTTAAGAGATAGACATATCCTGGACTTTTTTGTAGACCTACATAAGATACACAATTCCATCATCCATCATTTTGTTATATCTTAAAGGGAGCGTTTTCGTTAAAGTTCTGGCAGCGTTTTCGTTGAAAGCTCCCAGACGGCTTATTTTTTTCCGACACGAATGTCATTATACTTTAGCCAATGTATACATAAACTTGACAAATTGTATACTAAAACCTTCCTCTTAAATCACACTGTCTATTTAAAAAACCGCATCAAAATACGTTGCGTAGTTTTAAAGATCTAAGCATACATTGGGACAGACAGACGGGAAGCGACTTTGTTTTATGTGTACTATATGTAGTGATGTGATGGTTTGTCAAGTTGGATGAATGAATTGGTGGTAGTATCTATATACTATTATAACCTTTTGTATATTGACGATTCATTAGCGCGTGTATTGGTTTATTTGCGTTTATTTCCGCTTCTGATTCTGATGGATGTTTGTTACTTTTTCACGCAGAAACTACTGAACGGATTTTGATGAAACTTTACAGTATTATTGTATAAACATCAGAACACACATAGGCTATAATTTATCATCATCATCAACATAATTTGCCTTACCTTATCCCATTATTTGGGGTCGGCGCAGTATGTCATTTTCTTCCATTCTCCTTTTCCGTCATACCGACATCCACTCCGATCTCATTCATATCACTTTTTACACACTCCATCCATCTTGTCTTTGGTCTTCCTCTTGCTCTGTATCCATCCACATTCATACTCATCACTCTTTTCAAGATTAAATGCGTGCGTGCGTGTCTGTGTGTGTGTGTGTGTGTGTGTGCGTGTGTGTGTGGGTGTGTGTGTGTGTGTGCGTGTGTGTGTGGGTGTGTGTGTGTGTGTGTGCGTGTGTGTGTGGGTGTGTGTGTGTGTGTGTGTGTGTGTGTGTGTGTGTGTGTGTGTGTGATGCATGTATATTTCAGTTTGGGTATGAACACCATTTGTGTTTTGATGGTAATCTCTCAGTATCAATGTTTTTGATGGTAATTGACTTATAATATTTTCTTTTATTATTCTAGTTTGACATCATTAATTTTCTTGTACTCATTAAGTAACCAGAAACTGAACTTTATAACTGTATTCCTATTTAATATTATTGACATGTAAATCAATATTTACCTAAATAAATGAATATGAATATAAACAACGACGCGCGGGACATTTGTCGGCCCAGTGTGCGCCCCTTTGAGGTGTCTTACTAAGATGTATGTTATTGTTGCAGTGCCAAGCTGTCGTCGTGTCTGGGCGTGGCTCACGATATAGAGGACAAGCTACCCAGCAACGACCCCGTGGAGACTTTAACCAGCAAATACGAGCTGTTCAATGAACAAATCACATCCTTGACACTCGCCATCAAAGGGTACATTAAAATTTATTATTTTTAGGGTTACTAAAAAGTATTAAACGGAACCCTTATATGATCAATTCGTTGTCTGTCTGTCTGTCTGTCAAGACCCTTTTTCTCAGAAACGCGTGAAGCTATCAAGTTGAAATTTATAACAGACTTATGTCTGCGGTCCCTTGGCGCCCTATAAAAATGGTTTTTTGTTATGTAACCCTATTTCCGAAATAAAAGTAGCCTAAGTTACGCCTTGAAACATCAGCTATCTGCCAGTGAAAGTCCCGTCAAAATCGGTTCAGCCGTTTGGAAGTTTACCCTGAATAAACAGACGGACAGATAGATAAAATGTGAATTTGGTAAAAAGATATTATTTTGATATTTCAAATAGACACTCCAATATTATTTATTTGTAAAGATGTAATGTTAATTTCGTAGGACCCTGTCTACGGAGCCAGCGGACCCCACTATAGAAGAACACTTATCCCACCTGGAGACAGTCTTCAAGGAAAGCCTGGTGCTCATCTCTTCTGACGCTTCCATCGTGAACATCGACAATCTAAAGCTGTTTTCTATCAAATGCAGGTAATATCATCACGCCTGTATTCCCCGTAGGGGGTAGGCAGAACTGCATAGGGTTATAGATGTACCCAAAGGTCAGAACACGATACCTGTGACAAATATTCAAAGTTCTATAACTCAGAAACTATGATAGTTAGGTATAATCGGACTTCGCTAGGCATCCACATATAAGCTACATTATATATACCTAAAATATTATTTCGGACTTCTGATACACCCTCCATTTCTTTGAGGCGATGTATTGACGCATAATATGCGATCCAAATAATAATAGAATGTCAATAACCTTTATCTGTCAAATGTCACTTGAAAAGTATAGTTTGCAAAAAACTTATTTGCATATCAATAATTATAGTCTAAATTTAAATAAAACGGTTAAATGAGTAGTAAATTGTCTTAATATAATATTTAATTATTTTTAAAGTAATAATTCGCTTTTTAAAACCATACCATAACCTATTTTATTTTCATGTTTGGCGCAAAGGCCCAGAAGCCATGCCAAAATTATTAAAGAAAAGAAAATAAGGACGCCAGTCGCCATTTTGTCGTTGTTAGTGTGCTTCGTCGTGCGTCTGAGTGCATTTTTCACTCAACCTTTGCAAATAAATTTTATTTAAAAAATATCTTGCTTTGCTCACGTCACAATTTGGCGCAAAGTCGATCCTATTCTCATTTGAATCGCATAGTAATAAATAGCAGTGGTAGCCGAGTGGTCGAACGCACGCCTTTCAATAGGAGTGAGCACGTTCAAACCCCGGCTCGCACCTCTGGGATTTATGTGCGAATCTCATTTTCATCCGAGATTATCACTTGCTATGAAACGGTGAAGGAAAACATCGTGAGGAAACCTGCACGTCTGAGGGTACTTACTAGTTCTGGATAGATGTGTGAAGTCTGCCAACCCGCACTGGGCCAGCGTGGTGGACTATGGCCTGAATCCCTCTCGCATTGAGGGGAGGTCCGTGCCCAGCAGTGGGACGTTAAAGGGCTGAAGCAGTAGTAGTAAATTATGCCATCTGTTTCAGGACCATGCTCCAGCTGGCGCACACCAAGTTCTCGCAGCTCAAAGAACTCCTAGAAATGTGTAAGAATACCATAACCGAATAAATTTTTACATACTACAAGTCACATATCAGCGCGTTGCATCGCAAAACGAACTGTAACCATTCGGTGATAGAACACAAATTAGTTTGTAACTATCTACTGGGGTGTCATTTTCTTTGCCAATACCAAAAGGAGCTCTGTGTAAATATATATAAAGTTTGAATTTCTATATAAATAAATAAATACATCATCACGTCTGTATTCCCCGAAGTGGTAGGCAGAGGTGCACTGCAGAGCGCCCACACTTCGCCGATGCATTTTTGGTCCCAATGTAATAGGGGGCGAGCCTATTGCCATTATACCGGGCAAATTCTGCCTCAATACGAGGGAGACTTTTGGGCTATAGTCCACCACGCTGGCCCAGTGCGGGTTGGTGAACTTCACACGCCTCTCTATAGACGTGCAGGTTTCCTCACGATGTTTTCCTTAACCGTTTCAAAGCAAGTGGTAATCTCGGATGAAAATGAGATTCGCACATAAACCCAGAGGTGCGAGCCGGGGTTTGAACCTGCACACTTTGATTTGCAAGGCGTGCGTTCGACCACTCGGCTACCACTGCTTCTTTGTTACCACGCGTTAGAAATCGCTCGCGCGGTCAATGTACATTTCGTTAGTGAATTGATTTTGGTATTTGTAAAAGTTTGACGCGTCGCTTTTGACGCCCCAGTGTGTCGGGGGCTTAAAAGGCGAATTGGCTCAAGCGCCATGTTGGGTGATATTGAGTTATATATCTATCATAACAGAAAAAGTAAGAAGTAGGAGATTAGAATGGTTTGGACATGTGATGAGAAGAGATGAGAATCGTGTGACTAAAAGAGTGATGAGTATGAATGTGGACGGATACAGAGCGACAGGAAGGCCTAAGAAAAGATGGATGGAGTGTGTAAAGGGTGATATTAATGTACGGACCAAACACCACTAGACGTAGTATTCTTGCACTTTTGCGTGAGATTGCAATCGTCAATACGCTGCGGGGCAGAGGGGAAGACAACGCATTTTGATTGGTTCGTTCAAAGTCATGACGTCAAATGCACTCACACTAGAGATGTGGCACATTTCTTTATCGATAACATTTTACGATCGTTGATACATGAGTATAATAAAACAATTTCTTCACATCAATTATTTATTATTTATCCTACAGGGTTTAAAATAGGGGGAGGGGAGGGGGGGGGTACCAACAGTATTTGACTTCGAAGATTTAATTCATTTAATAGATCTACCCTATGGTAATCATAATAGATAATCAATAAATAAAATCATATTTAGAGTAGGTGTTGATAAAAACTTTATTTTTATCGATAGATATAAAATGTTTGTCACATCGTCTCATCTCTAGCTTACACGTGCCGGTGATAGTGCGAGACAACATTATGGGAATATGCATAAGAAAGAAAGGGATTAGCAGTGGTAGCCGAGTGGTCGAACGCACGCTTTGCAATCAAAGTGCGCAGGTTCTATCCCCGGCTCGCACCTCTGGGTTCCATGTGCGAATCTCATTTTCATCTGAGATTATCACTTGCTAAGAAACGGTGACGGAAAACATCGTGAGGAAACCTGTGTGCCCGGTATAATGGCAATAGGCTCGCCCCCTATTACATTGGGACCAAAATACATCGGCGAAGTGTGGGCGCACTGCAGTGCACCTCTGCCTACCCCTTCGGGGAATACAGGCGTGATGATGATGATGTATATTAAGAAAGGGATTTGAATTTAGACATCAACGGGTGACTTGCGGTGTGTTCTTTCTAATTTGTTATTTGTTATTATGTTTTATATTCATTATTAAATCAACAATAACTAACCGGTGAAATGAAATGCCATCAATTTTAAGGTTCGATGTCCTGCTGCATTTTCCACACCACTTTATTGAGCAGTTCGGCATTATTATAGGTGATTTTAGTTTTTATAAAATTGAATAGTACGATGTTAGCCGTATGACTCTCGGAAGCTGTATGAGGCGTGGAATGGGGGCGGGCCCGCTTATATGATGGTCTATCACATAAGCTTGGCGAACGCGGGGGTCGCCATTGCGAGGTATATGGTATCTGGTATGTGTATGAATGAGATCGGAGTGGATGTCAGTATGACCAAAGATGAATGGAAGAAAAGGACATACTGCGCCGACCCCAAATAATGGGACAAGGTAAGGCAAATGATGATATAGTTGGAATCAGATAATTTTTCGCCGTCTTTTTAGCTGGGTTATCAAAGTTATCAATATGTCGCTTGAGTCAATTCGTTAACCGTCGTAATCGAAGAGTGAAAGGCTTTTTCGGCTTGAGCGACTTTATTTTAACTTTACAGGAGAGCATACTCGTTCGACGCAGAAAAAAATAGCTGATTCCAAATATGTATTTATGCCAATATCGCCCAAAAGTGTCGCTTGAGTTAAATAACCTTTCACCCCTCGATATGGTGGTGCTACTGTTCGATATCGAATACGATCTTGTACTGTTGAGACTTGTAGTATACCCCTAGTACAGTCGTGGTCACGCGTCTTCAAAGTGTTGATGTTGGTTTAAGTACCCGGAATTAGATCTTTAGATATAAAGCCTTAGGGGGCGTCCATTAATCATGTGATGTTTTTTCAGCATTTTTAACTCCCTCCCCCTCCCCCTTGGGGGCCGTTCAAATATTACGTAAGCAGATTTATTACAATTATTTATCCCCCTATACCCCTTGTCAGCAAAAGTAAGCCGAGCTCTTATTCTTATTTTATCCCCAAAAATGCGTTTCGTTTTCAAGCATAGACAATGCCAATGCCAATGCCTTCAATGGTTGCCATTCGTGTAAAAAAGTAAATGACTAACGATGACGTCATCATCATCTAGACTCCCCTACCCCCCATGTCATCCAAAATAAGCAAAACAAAGACCCCCCCACGCCCCCATAGTGCTTACGTAATACTTGAACGGCCCCTTGGTGATACATGGTGAGGTTTAAGATTAACTCCCCCTCCCCCACCCAAACTTTTTGTACCTACCGACAAAGAATCTTTTTTTTTTCAAATATTAACTTTAAATACAGGTACAAAGTTTAATCCAATTTAATTCACATGTTAAAGACGGCGAGTCAAGGGCACACTACACGCCGCTTTTCAGTTTAGGAATCGCGCGTTTGACGAAAAAATAAATACACGTGATATCTTACTACCCCCCCCCCCCCCCCCCTTGTGATATTTCGTGATTTTTGTCAAGCCCCCCCCCCCCCTTTCGAATCTCACGTGATTAATGGACGGCCCCTTACGCACAATAGGGCGACGAAGCGCGCTCGTCTCTCGTTTCAGCAAACATTTCGACACGCGAATTTTTGCCGCCTCATTGTATTATGGACTTTAAGCGGTGTTTGGCGTCATATCCACTAGCGTTGATTCCCGCTGGATGTATAAATGTTGTATATAGTTAACGTCAATGTATTTCCTAATGCAGTATATAATAATAATTGCGATATAAGAAGCTCGGGTAATTTATTTACAATATTAATTTAATCGTTGGTGTCTATATTCTATTCGCACCGGACTTGACTATTGCCGTCTCTCTCACGATCGTAATGTATCAGCGAGACGGCGATACATTTGAGTACTGTCAAATATTGTTTAGTCGTAGTATCTGTACATTTAAAGGTGTCTAATTATTTAAAAAATAATGGAAGTGTTGCAATTATAAGATTAAATACCATATCGAAGGGAGAAAGGCTGTTTAAGAGAAGCGACATTTTTAGCTTTACAGGAGAGCATACTCGACGCAGAAAAATTAGTTGATTCCAAATATGTATATAAGGCAATATCGCCCAAAAGTGTCGCTTAAGTCAATTAGCCTTTCGCTCCTTGATATGTTACGAAAGGGAGGGGGGGGGGGGGGTCTTTGTCTGTGTTGCATATACATATGCAAAACAACCACATATTAATAAAGAAACACATATTTATGTAATATTTACTTTTGTAAATAATTAAATCTTTTCTATTAAACATGCGCATGTTATTAATAACGCATTTAATTTAGTTAAATAATTCCGTACACGTGACCTCGATTGGACTTTAGTTTAGTCCGTGTTTGGTACTAAAATGTACCATTCACGCATTTAGTCCAATGACGCATGTAATGGTCTGATATACGAGTTTGTTTTCTCGTACTGTGTCATGTATTTAAAACACTGATTATAAATTAAAAGCAGATGAGTCGGTCCGTATTTAACACATGAAGGTTTTCTTATTAATTTGAAATTTTGTGAGAACAGTATACAGGTATCAGAAGTCCGAAAGAATATTTTAGGTGATATGTAACTGCTCAGTGAAGAAAGAGTGTGCGTAACTGTCATAGTTTTTGAGTAACGAGCCTTTGAATAAATGTCACAAGGATTGTGTTGGGGCCTAAAGGCACATATAAAACCCTATTAAACAGTGCCAACTTTATCAATAAGAGGCGACATCTAATATTACAAAATAGAACACTAAAATATGGCATAAAACTCAGATTTTGTCTGAATTTCGATGAAATGCCATTGCAATGCCATTTGATTGTGTGTCCGATACTGATGCAAACGTTAAAATATTATTTCGGATGCCTCCTCCGGTAAAGCTGTAAAGGCCACCTAAGAGCCAACAGCGTAGTCCATTAAAAAAATATATATTTCGGACTTGTCATGTATCCCGTACAGGGCCCCGGTTTTCGTGCGATCGAGATTCATCTCTGTTCGAGATATCTCGAAACAAAACATCAAATCGTATGTATTTTTTTCATTTGTTTCGAGATATCTCGAATAGAGATGAATCTCGATCGCACGAAAATCGATGCCCAGGACGTATAACAAATCTGACATGATATGTTAGGTACATACTCGTTAGCTGATTTAAAGTTGCTTTACAACTATGGTAATTAGACATGGTCCGTCGCCACTATATCTAATTATCATAGTTGATAGTTGTTTGAGTTTTCCTGTTTAGACCAGTACCTATGCACAACCAAAGGCTTATAATACATTATAAACTACATTTGTTAGACGCGGCTTCTATTTTTAATATAATAGATGGAATCAGGCGTAATATTGCGGAAATCCATTGTTAATACAATAGTAGAGAAAGAGACCCACCACTCACCCTCGGAATTGTTTAGAATCCCAAATTATAAATCAAATAAATTTGATCGATAATAGAGGAAACCAACAAGACCGAACTCCCTGTCAGTCGAGAGTCAGTATGTCATAAGTCGTGGGCCCTAACTATGAGCAATCCTCCGCAGCTCAATCGAATCTAAAAAAATAATTCGACACGTGTTTTGCCTCTCAACGAGGCATCCTCAGGACGGTTGGGCTGCGACTGAGTCTATTTTTAATATTATTCTAATACTAGAACAGTTAGACATATCGTCTCCCGGACTTATTTGTAGGTCTCCCGGACTTATTTGTAGGTAATTATGAGTATTGCAAACGTGTACTACAATATTTAATGTATCATCATTAGTTTTCGCAGCACACACCAAAATAATAACATATTAAGCAAATTTTTTGAACTTTGTGTTATCTTCTTCTTATCCGGTGCGCTCTTGACAGAGCGGTCGTGATCGTTAAGTATCAGTATTGAGAGGGGCAGATGTAATGCGCTTCACGACATTTCGCCACCGCTGTCTGCAAGAGGTCATCCTGCTGCATTCGTTGACTGAGCCTCCAATGGCGGACTTGATCTGGTCAGTCCAACGCGTGGGTGACCTTCCGCGCGGTCTAGTGCCTTCTATTTTTCCTTGGACGCCAAGGCGTTCTATGGACTGGTTGTCACGCCGAGAAACATGTCCAAAGAATGTCAAGATGCGAGATTGTACAATCGAAAACAGACGTTTGTGTTATATTATTGCGGTATTTGTAGAGATTTCGATTTGTTTTTTAAATATTATAGTATAAGTCCTTTAAGGACTACCCAGTCCTCAGGCATATTGTTTCGGACTTCTGAATCACGTGTATATGTTTTTTAACCCTATTCGAATTGAGCGTCTCGTGATATAAGAAACTTTTACATTCAAGTAAGTTTATTTTATCTTGTGTAATATTGGTATATCTATCTATTCCGGTACAATTTATGTTACATGCCTCATACATGCGTTAGTGGTCAAAATGCGTTATGCTCCGGGCATAGAGTGGCGTCAAGACGCATGCTGCAAAAGATACAAACTCTGAGTTACAGTTAACAGAAATACAAATCTTTTGTATGTTTGTACAGAGTTCATTTTCAATAAAAGTCCAGTTAATTCGCTAGGCGATAAGGTCAGTATAGATTACACGGTAAGTCTCTCGAACTGTCCTCACTGTATTATACTGTGTACTTCCATATAAATAATTATACAGGATGTTTCAGAAGTCCGAAATAGCACTTTGACGTATCAGTAACGGGTAGGTATACAATTCAACGGTATACAAATTTGTTCGAAATTCGATCATGTTTAAAAAAAAATCCTCGTCAATTTCTTCAACTCGTAATATCTCGAGTCCTATGTAAAATTTGCATGTTCTGTTTTGTGAATATTAGTAGTTATTGTGTTGTTAGGTAGTTACTAGAAACTGTCTTCACTAAGCATCCACATATGAGCTACCGTATATGTACCCAAAGTATTATTACGGACTTCTGATACACCCTGTATACACATTGAGTTTCATGCACCAAAATTTATAAAATGAACTTATTAACGTCTTAAAAGACTGATTAAACATTATTTTTTTACATGTTCAATACTGTAATAATAATACAATAGCCATAGTTAAATATTCTAGTTTTAATAAGCAAAAGGAAACCAACAAAAAATAGCACTAAACGTTATTTTTTTTGGGTAACGGTTTATTACACTATCAAATATCTTTGATCCCTATATCCTGGTGTCGCATTATTGAAGTGATCGTGTAATTACATATGAGCTACTGTATATGTACCCTAAGGATCATTACGGACTTCTGAAACACCCTGTTGACGTTGTTTAGGTATTGTCAAAATGTGTCCGACGCTTTAAGTGTTTTAATGTGTTGAATATAATGTTTAGCGCCTCTAATTGTCGATACGGAAAACTATATGTTGTAATTTAAAATATAAAACCCTAGTAATTATATAAACTGAGCGACTTCAAATCCAATTAACTTTCCCTTTTCTTTGGTTTTTGGTAACCCATTCTAATGTGTATTAAAAATGTTCATGCAATAATGAGGATCATACCAATTTGATCTCTATTCGTCTGTATTTAAATCGAATTTATAAACAAAATAAAATGATGGTTAACTTATTATTGCATAGCGCGCTCGCTAACATTACGGGTATCTGATGTGGTTGCATAATGTAAATAAATTTATATATAAACTTGATATATTGTAATGTCAATATGGAATGTCTTTTGACAAGACTTCGACATATTGAAGATACCGCATGGAGTTAATTTGAATTTGAATAAGCCCTGGACATACTGAGGCGTCATAATGTTTATCAATATCAAAATGAACTCTGTGTCGATATACATAAAATTGTTTTTTTATGGTAAAAGCCTCGCCCCCACGCGTCAAACTTCTCTCGCGCTGTCAATGGCATATCGTTGAAGTATGAACTTTTTCTCCTAGTCAATACAGGTTATTTTGGTATTGGCAAAGAATATAGACGCGCGTGATGTGACGCCCGTGTGTGTGTGGGGTTAAATTCCATATCTGTCTACATTATTTCAATTTCTATGCCTGTTATTCTCGCTCTCACATGGAGACGCCTTAACGTGCTGCCGTAAATGATCTGTTATTTACCTTTAGGTATGTAAAGTGAAGAGTAGTAATTTATTTATTATTCGATGAGAAATAATAATTCCATGGCACCTTGTCAATGCTTACCCTTTCAATTTCGCCGTGTGTAACTCACCTAAGAATTGGGTTAGTCATTCTTCTTCTTGGTGGGTATCAGTCGTATTCGAAAGGGTTTCCAACCGAAAGGGTTCGAACCTAATGTTGCTCATACCCCTATAGCTAATTAACCCTATCACAGAGTGTACTTGCTCAAGTTGTATGTATAGGGTGTGAAAAGTATGAAATAATATAATTGGCATTTAAATAGCAAAATTGATATGTAGATGCTCGGGGAGCACAGAATATACCTATGTAACTGTTATAATTATAGAGTAAAACGTCATCTGTTATGTATTTTCGGTTTGCTGTATAAGAACATAATCTAAAGGCATTAGCCAACAATGCAAAGCAATTACGTATTTAATGGCTACAAATTTAATAAATAGTGTGTAATGATAAATGTGAAAATATTATTGCAGACTTCGTGAACACTCTGTATTTCAATTTGACGTATACGCACGCAGTGGTTTCTTTCTCTCTCTCTCTTTTGCGGTGGCTTTGAAGACGCGCCCGACGTTGTGCAATTTTGTCGGCATTAAAACAATTGAAATTACCAACTTTATGTCAAACTGACAGCTGTCATTCAGGAGCTATGTTCATTTGAAAACATGTCTTGTGTCGGTGAGATAAAGTTTAATTTTCTCAGGGCAGATTTTTCAATCGTCAGCTAGAATGTCGTACAGTTACTGTCAATTCAATAACATTACAGTCGAGTTATGTGTCTTAAAAATGCCTAATTATTTGACAGTTGAAAAATCGGCCTTTACAGATCATTTTACAGTCAACGTAATCTCAGAGGCCCATATTGACACCTGTCATTCATTATATTTATTTTTTTGATTATTTCCTTAAAAGCAAAGTGTGTTTTTGAAACCAAAAGTTAATAGTTTTTTAAACCATGCTAATTTACATTATATTCTCATGGCTTGCCGTCGAAACGGGCGTCATAGATCTCGACGAATGTAAGCAATCTCTTGGCTTCGAGCTTTTTTTAGGGTTCCGTACCGAAAGGGTAAAACGGGAACCCTATTACTGAGACTTCGCTGTCCGTCCGTCCGCCCGTCTGTCACCTGCTGTATCTCGTGAACCGTGATAATTAGAGAGTTGAAATTTTCACAGATGATGTATTTCTGTTGCCGCTATAACAACAAATACTAAAAAACTGAATAAAATAATTATTTAAGGGGGCTCTATAAAAACGTGATTTTTATACCGTTTTTATAGATAATGGTACGGAACCCTTTGTGCGCGAGTCCGACTCGCACTTGGCCGGTTTTTTGTACTGGACATGGCTCGGCGTGACGACATTTTCTCGACGAATCTGATGAAAGAGATAAAACTTATGTCTACGCGGTAATGCTACAGGGCCAGATAATTATAATGCCGACTGTACCTAATCTGGTATGAAGCGGGTTTCAGACTACGCTATAATATACAAGCATATAGTATATAGCTCATAGCACAACAATATCGCGCACCATACATTGTTATGGCCACGTTCACACTGTACTGTACTATATATTATTGGCTCTGTATGGTGCGCGATATTGTTGTGCTATATACTATAGCGTAGTCTGAATGTATAATAAGGCGATTATACCTACCTATGCTGTTTTAATTGCACCCAAGTGTATGTAAATTTAATCATAACTACATTTTTATTTGTAAACTAGCTGACCCGACAGACTTCGTCCTGTCAAAAAGATTTGTAATGTGGCAGTTTTTGTGCCTACGTATTTTAAAAAATTCTCCTGAACAGGACCGTCACCCTGGTGATAGTGCGTTGTGAATAAAAAATAATTAAATAAAACATATATAAGGATTTAAAAGTAAGTAATCGCTTTATTGTTAATCATGTGAATCATAATTATTATTATTATCATTGTAGTGCTTTGTGGTATACGATGTTTTTTGTTTGATGACCTGGCGCATAGATAAACAAATCTGATGGTTTTCCAACACGGGAACAGGCAACATACAATTGACCATGTGAGAAACATGGGTTTTCTAGATTAATACCACAAACACTTAATGATTGCCCCTGGGACTTGTTTATAGTCATAGCAAAAGCAAGCCGCACTGGAAACTGTAGTCGTTTAAACTCAAATGGCACATCAGTCGGAATCATTGGGATGCGCGGTATGAGAACATCTTCTCCTTTATACTTTCCTTTGAGTATAGTTGCTTCTATCACATTGTTTAGTAATTTTTTTATCGCTAACCGTGTACCGTTGCAAAGACGCGGTTGGTTGATATTTCGCAACATTATAACCACCGATCCAACCTTTAATTGAAGATTGTGAGGTGGCAATCCTGGCAAATCCAGCGAGTTTAAAAATTCCGGTGGATAGTTGACTACATCATATTGATTAGTAGCCGAATCAACTGATTTATATATCCTCAATTCGCCTGTAATTTGTTCTTGAATTTTGAAATTTAATTCATTTACATCTATGTTTTTTGCAGCCAGTATAGCTCGTTCGCTCAACCAATCATGGTTTCTGTAATTTTGAGAAACATCTGGAAACACCTTCTGAATAAGTTCATCTTTTGATCGAGTTAACTGACAAAAACTTTGAGGAAAGTTAATGCAGCCAGTCAACATGTCTATAGGAAATTTGCCATTACCAATGTCAATGAGTTGTTTAGAGAATATGTTTCCAGATTGGTCATTTTGCAACTCGACACGCATATTCTTGCTTAAATGAAGTACTTTGACATGTTTCCACAAATTGGAGGACTTTAGACATGCATTGAGTTCATCAGCTGGCGTTGATCGTGGAATCACTGGCAATGTTTGACGAAAATCTCCTGCTAACAAAATCATTGCACCACCAAATCGGTTATTATTGCTCCGTAGATCTTTTAAGGTTCTGTCTAAAGCCTCCAAAGATTTTTTATGTGCCATCGTGCATTCATCCCAAACAATCAATTTACATTGCTGCAAAACCTTTGCCATTGCAGAGTTCTTCGAAACGTTGCAGGTTGGAGTTTCATTGCTTTGTATATTTAATGGCAATTTTAGTGCTGGATGGGCTGTTCGACCACCTTCAAGCAAAGTTGCTGCGATTCCCGACGAAGCGAGTGCAAGTGCAATTTTATTTTGTGAGCGAATTGTTGCTAATATTAATGAAATCAAAAAAGTTTTTCCTGTACCACCAGGTGCATCTAAGAAGTAAATCCCTCCAGTTTCATCATTTGTTACTTTCATAAGAGTTTCAAATACATACTTCTGTTGTTCATTTAACAGTGGAAGATTTGTTTGAATTAATTCTTTCAAAGCGTTGAGATCATACAGTTTTTCTCGATGCAACTCTTGGTTAAAAGCGTCATGCATTGGACGATTGGGCGCGGTCAGGCCTAATTGAATTAATAGTTTGTTTGTCATTATCAAGCACATGTCCTCAATTGAAATCAATGCTTCATTGTAAATTTCTTCACTGATTTGTATATTTGGATTTCCCATTCTATTCCGTATTTGATACAAAATATCATCACACATATAATCTTTGTACTTGATCCACAAATCAATTGGGTTTGATGGGAAGCATGTAGATATGATTATAGAAAACAATGTTCGTATTTGATGAGTGTGTGATGATATTACAGCATCATTGAGAGTTTGATCCCAATGAGCGTCATTTTCAAGCAATTGCAAACGTTGACAGGCTTCTCTGTAGGATCCACACAATTCACCATCAACAGTTCGTAACTGTTGGAATGATGTTGGGCCACGTACATTGACTAATAGCAGTCGTAAATAAAAACATTCATCATTGCTTGGATGTACTGAATAAATCATATACATATCATATCATATCATATCAATCATATCTGTCTGATGTATCGAATTGTTTTATTTATTTAAAATTTGGATATTAAAAATAATAAAACACTGTTGGTAACGCGATTTTTGTTTGACTGATGTAATGACGTGGAAACTGATGCATTTTATTTCGCGTGCCGAAACTAATACAAAAGAAAAGCGAGTTTCGGAACGCGACATTAAACTCCTCCAACTATGTATTCTGTGCTCCAACGCACACACGCACATTGTTTTGATAAATATGATCTTTGACGTTAGGAACACACCTACATTGCTTAGACAACAGTGAGTGCTTGTAATTTAATATGAACTTTATACCATAGCAATAAAGCTCAAATTGACTACGTTTTAGTTACAAATCATTTGTATGGGAAAAATAAGGGCTATTTTTAGGGTTTTTCCAGCAATAATTCTAATTTTTCTCGCCGTAAAAACCATCCTTGAACTTCAACGAACATTTTAAAAAAAGATTTGGCCAAATTGGTCCAGGCGTTGTTGAGTTATGCGCTTACCAACACATTTTGCGATTCATTTTTATATTATAGATATTGCGTAACTTGTAAATTCTAATAATGTTAAAAGTAATTTAAAATGAAGTTAGCGTACGTGATTAATTGTTGTAAGGAAATAAATGTGCAAGTGGACGGTGGGAGATCAAATAATGTTGGTTTTATTATACCCTGGGCACAAAAGGATTAAACTCGCCAATTTTTGCCAATAACAAAACGAACTGTGTGTCTGTATACATAAAGATGGAATTTCTGTTGTGAGAGCCACGCCCCACGCGTGAATATTCGCTCGCGCTGTCAATGTCAGTTGAAGATGTTCGTTGAAGAATGAACTTTTTCTGTGAGTAA
The DNA here is from genome assembly GCA_914767695.1 of Ptilodon capucinus. Classification (NCBI taxonomy): domain Eukaryota; kingdom Metazoa; phylum Arthropoda; class Insecta; order Lepidoptera; family Notodontidae; genus Ptilodon; species Ptilodon capucinus. The sequence goes on along the minus strand of OU611814.1, from coordinate 11,731,983 downwards.
ATACAGATCGATTTCGTATTGGCAAACGTGAATTTTAATGCCCCAGTGTGAGCGGGGTTTATGCGCTTCCACAGCGACCGGCCAGTTCAAAGGAAACCATATTTGATTTTGATTATTTTCAACAATACCTCATCATCACGCCTGTATTCCCCGAAGGGGTAGGCAGAGGTGCACTGTAGTACGCCCACACTTCGCCGATGTATTTTGGTCTCAATGTAATAGGGGGCGAGCCTATTGCCGTACCGGGCATATTCTCCCTCAATACGAGGGAGATTTGGGCCATAGTCAACCACGCTGGCACAGTGTGGGTTGGTGAACTTCACACGCCTCTCTATAGACGTGCAGGTTTCCTCACGATGCTTTCCTTCACCGTTCAGAAAGTGGTAATCATTGATGAAAATGACATTCGCACATGAAAATTATCTCAGAGGTGCGGGCCTGGGATTTGAACTTACCCCTTACGTTCAAGGCGGGCGTTCTTGCCCACGAGGCTCCCACTGCTTTTTTTTTCAACAAAATATAGTTTTATCGCCTGTTTGTTACTACGATATTATTTAACGGAAATTCATTATCATGTTATAAGAATGACGCGAAATTAATCAGCTGATTTCAATTTGTTGTCTATAGGTACCAACAGTCGTGGTGATCTAAGCATGGAGATATTATGCCGGAGATGGCATTTCGAGCCCGCGTGCAATATTTTTTTTCTGGTTTATCTGACTCCGCCATTGTTGTTTTCCTATATAGTTGCCGTATACTACAGGTACATGAGACACACAATGGTAGAAAAATCTCCGCAGAGCTATACGAAGAGTGGAGTCGTTATGGGTACTCTTGATACTCTATGGATCTAAGAGACACATGACACATGGCAATAATTACATTCAACTTGGATTATTTCGCGTAAAAACCATTTTTTGTGTAATACAAAAAAGTTTTATTATAGGTACCTAGGTAATAAAGAAGTGTCTCTGAACGCCAAAACTTATTAGTGTTTTTTATTCTTGATTTCTTGCTAAGTTACATTCTATTGTCATAACTAGCGTCTCTTAGATCTGGAATAAGCACACCAATATATAAAACAAAATGTTTTATTTTGTATCAAACTTTGTTACTTAACAAAAATGTGTAATATTTTTTAAATAGACTCCGAAACAAGTAACTGTCAGCACATCCCATGTCAGGGCGCCGAAGCTCGCGTGTAATTGTTTTTGCCAATACCCAATTGAACTTTGTGTCAATATGCATAAAGATTGAATTTCTTTGGTAAACGCCACCATGCGTCAAAATTCACTTGCTCTGTCAGTGTAATTTCGTTGAATAATTAACTTTTTCTGCATCCATACAGTTCGTTTGGTATTGAAGCGCGAGAGTCGATGCCCCAGTGTGCGGGATGCCTAATAGGAGACGCCTTAACACGTTCGCTGCGTTGTGAGGTCCTATTGGCTCATGGTGACCTTTCATCCAGTGCGCAGCACTCACAAAGTTAGTACCTCTATAAGTCAATATAACCTCATGACGCACCAACTGAGAGTAGGTACACTACAAATCTTTACGGCAGCGAACGTGTTAATGCGATGGCTAAATATTAACAGACTACTAATGGCAATTGGTTAACATTTAGGCATAACGTGTTAGTGGAGATCGACATTTATGTTCTATTCAGATCCTGAAACCCAAACTACCCTCGTAATACTAGCACCGCACACAAAACCGATTTATGATTCACAACTTTCATAAAACACCCACCAACAATCGCATCAAGCGAATAAAAGTTTTATTTCGACAGAATAACTGTTAAATTCCCGTAAATCAAACATCCAGTTATAACTTTATGCCATGATCTTCTTTTATCATATCGGCAGCTTTCTCTGCTATCATTATGACGGGCGCGTTGGTATTGCCGCTGACAATGGTCGGCATGACGCTTGCATCCACCACCCGGAGACCTTCCACCCCCCGCACCCTCAACCTCTCATCCACCACCCCCTCCCCCCCTCTGCCCATCGCGCAAGTCCCACACGCATGGTACTGTGTACTCGACGTACTCAACGCGTAACATTTCCAATACTCGTGACTGGCGAATGTCAAGTGATTACAGTCCTCCACGTCCAAATCAACGATAACGGAATTTTCCTTTTTAAAATACGTTGTGTTGGTCACAGTTGTGTAATCTTGTATGCATCTCGCAAACATGTCGATGTCAGACGCATCGGAGAATAAACCTGAGTGGATTATTACTTGGTCTTCCGGGTTGGAGCTTCGAAGTGTTATTTTTCCACGAGATTTTGGGTGCAGTAATGTTATCGCTGCGGCTAGACTCTCCCTGCCAAAAGACGCTTTTGTGAACGCAGTACACGATCTATCGTTCAGGGTAAATGCGTCTGAGCACAGTAAATTCGGTAATAACGCAAAACACGGGGCACCGAAGGCGATGATCTGGTAGTCCGGTCGACTTTGCGATTTGTCTAGAGCCCCAAAACCTATGAAGTTCGCCGCTGGGAATGAGCCCAAATTTACATTAAAATTCTCAGTAACAGTGTGATAATTCTTTTCCCCTTGTAACAGTATCGGGATCATCGCGTGATCTTGCAAATTTTTGCCAACATTTGGTGAGTTAACTCTGACTTTGATGTTAATTTCTTCTAGATCTTCTTTTGCACCTATGCCCGACAGCATAAGTATTTGAGGGCTGTTCATTGCACCAGCAGATAATATAACCTCATTATCTGCTTTAACTGTTATAATTTGACCATTGGGAAGTTTGACTTCTACGCCAACGGCTCTGTGTCCATCAAACACAATACTCCTAGCTAATGTTTTCTTGAGAACATTTAAATTGGTTCTATCTTTTATTGGTTTCAGGAAAGCGTTGGCAGTACTCTGTCTGGTATCATTGTAAATCGTAAACAGAGGATCCGAATATCCTACTTGTTCTTCGCCGTTGATATCTAGAAGTATCTTGCGACCGTTATCTTCGAACGCCTTAAGGTATTTGTCGACGAATTCTGGTTTCCTTTGTCTAGAGACACTTAAGTAACCGCCAGTACCGTGTAAATGCGTGGAGTCGCCATTCAAGATGTCAGAATCAGTGAGGTTTTCGCTTTTTTTGAAATAAGCGGAGACGTTGCCCCAATTCCAGCCGTGGTTGCCCAGTTCTGCCCAGCTGTCGTAGTCCGCCTTGTTCCCTCTCACGTAGTACATGAAGTTGACTCCGCTGGAGCCGCCCAGCATCTTGCCTCTGATGCTACGGATGCTCTTTGTCTTGAGTGCCTGGCTTGAGTAGCCGTCGTTGGTCGTGTAATAACCCCAGTCCGGTAGCAATGGCACTGTGAGTATTGACAGGGTGGGGCTCTGAAATTAGGACAATTAGGGCATCATCACACCAGGGCCCAAACTCCCCTAACACTATTATTGAGGAGCTGCTAAGACAGGTAGCTAAAATGTGACCAATGTAGCGTAGACATTAGACATTGTCACCTTAAAGCCATTAGACTAGTCATATTCAAGCTACCTACCATTAGTCTCAACAAATTAAGTCATAGCAACTGCCCAACAATAGAGTTAACGGACTTGGGGCTCTGCTTTCTTACCACTATCTGCAGTTGTAGCATGAGCGCCAAGACTAGACTTATATCACGGAAAATGCTGATGTTGTCTCTTTCTCACGTATGAACTAAGACAGAGAGCAGGCGAGCGAATCCGTGACAGAGATCTTGTCTTGATATGCTTGCTAACACCAGTGTTTAGGAGTATTTTTAAAGCCTTTTTTTACAGTTTCTGTACAAAATGTATATAAGCAACATGGGATTTTTTTAGCGCTGTCAAATGTAGTTTAGGTATATTTTGAGTATCACAGAATTGAGATCATTAGGTACTTGCGTTGGATAGAGTAGGTGGGGCGTCCCCAGCTTCTATAAGCAAGACGCTCCAGTTGTTCACTTCAGTGAGTCGGTTTGCAAGTACGCAGCCTGCTGACCCCGCCCCGATTATTATAAAATCGAAAGCTTGACCATCTGGAATATAATTGTACGTTTAAGCCTCACACATTTCTGCCAATAACAAAACGAACTCTGTGTTAATATGCATAAAGATTAAATTTATGTGGTAAAAGGCACGCACCACGCGTTAAAATTAGCTTACGATGTGAGTGTTACTTAGTTGAAGAATTTCCTTTTTTTATGAGTTATACAGTTTGTTTTGGTAAGGCAAAAATATTGACTCGTCGTCGTCCCAAAGTGCGCAGCTTTATAGTAGCTTTTGGTGGTAGCATATGCGCAAAGTAAAATTTTATCAGGCGCCTAGAAACCGTAGCTAGTCTACCAAATTTCAAGATCAAACCCTTCAGGTGGTGGTAAGGCCACAAATTCTTTTGAAAACCCTATAGACTTAAATATAAAATATTATTTATTAAAGAAATAGTTAAATCTATACGGAATACGATGAGACATGGCTACACCTGCAAAAGAAGAAATTCTGCCAATGACAAGTAAATAATAGCAAATAGAAATAAAAAAAATTAAAAGCCAGCCTCCGAAAAACCCAAGTGAGCTCAAAACATTTTTGGGCATGGTTAATTATTAAAGATGTATCGTTCCTGACACGTCTGCCGTTTTGAGTCCTTTGAATATGTTGTTATAGAAAGGTATGAAATGGGTGTGGAACGACGTTCAGAATAAAGCGTTCAAGAGGAACTGGAATCGGAGCGCACTTTGGCACACTACAAACTAAAACCCAGAGCATTGCACAATAGTGACGTATGACGCCGGTCTCAACGGCCTTGCGCGATGCCAGCCGGACGGCACAGAACGGGTTACAGCGTACGCTTCACGTTCTTCATCTAAAGCCTAAAGCGGGTTTCAGACTACGGTTTAATATACATCATAATAATACATCATCACGCCTGTATTCTCCGAAGGGGTAGGCAGAGGTGCACTGTAGTGCGCCCACACTTCGCCGATGTATTTTTGGTCCCAATGTAATAGGGGGCGAGCCTATTGCCATTATACCGGGCACATTCTCTCTCAATACGAGGGAGATTTTTGGGCTATAATCCAACTTGGTGAACTTCACACGCCTTTCTATAGACGTGCAGGTTTCCTCACGATGTTTTCCTTCACCGTTTCATAGCAAGTGGTAATCTCGGATGAAAATGAGATTCGCACATAAACCCAGAGGTGCGAGCCGGGGTTTTGCACCTGCACACTTTGATTTGCAAGGCGTGCGTTCGACCACTCGGCACGGTTTAATATAATAATATATTATACTAGCTGTGCCCGCGACTTCGCCCGCGTGGACTTTAGGGAGATTACCCGGAAATATGGGTATTATGTTTTTCCACGGAACCCTAATGCTTTTTCTAAAATTAAAGTAGCCTAAGTTACGCCTTGGAACGTCAGCTATCTGTCAGTGAAAGTCCCATTGAAATCGCTTCAGCCGTTTAGAAGTTTACCTCCAACAAACAGACAGACAGACAGACAGACAGACAAAAAATTTTAAAATTGCGTTTTCGTTATAGGTATCGTATATACTTTCATATGCATTTCGTAAAAAAGTGTTATTTTGATATTCACTCCAATTTTATTTATTTGTATATGTATATGTACTGGTCCATGAGGGATCTCATGAAGGGCCACCTTCCGATATCCTTAAAGCGTAGACTCGTCGACATGTGTATCTTGCCCGTCCTAACCTACGGTGCACAAACATGGTCACTGACAGAACAACAAAAATCCAAACTTAAGGTTTGCCAAAGAGCTATGGAACGCAGCATACTGGGTGTGAAACGAACCGACCGGATCAGAAACACTATCCTGCGTGACATCACTCGCGTTCCGGACGTGGGAAAAAAGACGGCGAAATTGAAGTGGGAGTGGGCTGGTCACGTCTCGCGCATGGACCCGCATAGGTGGGCTTATATCACCACCAGCTGGATTCCCAGTACTGGCCGCCGCCGCCGGGGTCGACCGAGAAGACGGTGGCGAGACGACCTTGACACCTTTGTGGGAAAAACGTGGCCGGAGGTTGCCAAGGACAGAGAAGTGTGGAAGAGGAAAGGGGAGGCCTTTGCCCAGGAGTGGGACACTACTATAGGCTAGTTAAAAAAAAAAAAAATGTATATATGTATATATATATGTATATGTATGTAAGTATGTATGTATAGATAGCTCATAGCACAACAAAATCGCGCACCAAACATTGTTATGGCCACGTTCTATGGCACTGTACCTACTGTACTATATATTATTGGCTTTGTATGGTGCGCGATATTGATGTGCTATCTATGATAGCGTAGTCTGAAAGCCACTTTAGTCAACTATGCGCAGATTCAGAAGGAAGCTGTCGCTATTGTATTCGCAATAACGAAGTTTCATCAGTATTTATAGGGTGATTCGAATCCTTCTGTTTTATGAACGGACTGCAAATCCCTTTTATCAATTTTTGGATGCTATTTTTTTTTTGAATGGACTACTCTGTTGGCCGTGAGGTGGCCTTTACAGCTTTACCGGAGGAGGATTTGGATGCAATAGTCGCCACTAGTCGTAGCAGCCAAACGGTTACAACAACGGTATGCTTTATTTTTATCAGCATATAATGTGAAGTTAAATAAGTTAAAAGTGATAATGTAGCAGACTTTTTGTCTCGCTCGGTCAAGTTGCCGATCCTAAGTAATTCTGAGGATATTGAAGATCTTTAGTGTTACGTTAATTTTATTGGTGACATTGTTTATCCAACAATCACAGTTGATGACATTAAACATGAAATTGAACGAGATGTCACTCTACAACAAGTGATAAAATTCATAGCTGATTATTGATGAGTCATCCGCCATCTTTATCACTGTCATTATCCATTTTTATTTATAATGTGTATTTATTGAATTTGTCCTTGCTATTAATTACTTGACATTGGCGAAATACTCGCGCTAGTCGCAGGTGATGCCATTCCTCATCTTATTCCATTAAATATCATTTCGCTCATTTCGTTAAAAAAAAAACAAGTGATAAAATTCATAGCTGATTATTGATGAGTCATCCGCCATCTTTATCACTGTCATTATCCATTTTTATTTATAATGTGTATTTATTGATTTTGTCCTTGCTATTAATTACTTGACATTGGCGAAATACTCGCGCTAGTCGCAGGTGATGCCATTCCTCATCTTATTCCATTAAATATCATCATTTCGCTCATTTCGTTAAAAAAATAAAAATAAAATCATAGCTATAGGTTGGCCTGTGGTGTCAGCACGCATGTCAAGACAAGACCTCTGTCACGAATTGGCTCGGTCGCTCTCTGTCTAATTTCATACGAGTGAAAGAGATCATGATATTTCGTGACATACGTCTAATCTTGGCGCTCATGCTACAAGTGCTGCTAAGGTTGCAGATTCTGTTTTGAAATCATTTATCTTGAGCCGTTACGAACTTTCTGTTGAAAAGGGATGTAAGCTGCGCGGCCATAAAGTGGTGATTCCGGCAGTGTTTCGAGGGCGATTATCAGAAGACTACAAACAGAATTACACAATTCCCATTTAGGTGTCGGGAAAACGAAATCTGAAGCTAGATCCAGAATGTGGTGGAAATATTGATAGACATAAGGAAGAGAAAATTGGTTCATGCAGCGTTTGCAACACAATGAAGAGCAGTCCGCCAGTTATCAGTAAAGTTAGTGAAGTATTTAGTCGATTCGGATTAGTGCGAACTATTGTCACTGATAACGCTACAAATCTTTGTTCAAATGAGTTTAACACGTTTTGTCGATTAAAGTAAATGGTATTTAATATTTGACTAGCGCCCCGTATCCGGAATCAAATGGACAGGCGGAGAACACTGTAAAGACAATAAAAAAGGGTTTAAAAAGTATTTGTTTTAAAACCACTAACATAACGAGTATAGTAGATAGATAGATAGAGTACTCTTTATTGCACACACCAAACAAAGAAAATAATACAACATTCTTAGTTCTAAATACAGTAGCTATGTACAATTTGGCGGTCTTATCGCTAAATGCAATTTTTTCCAGACAACCAGTTTGGACGAGAAAACTAAACTTAATTAATAGTAATAGGATAATTAAACTAATTATGGTTTGATTACAGAAATTCAGTTCATTTAATTAGGGCGCCTGCTCAGTTGATGCTCGGTCGTCCTTTGCGATGTCGTTTAGATTTGTTGAGAATAAACTCTGAAGAGAGTCAGAGCGACAGGTTATCCGGGCGGGTCATCGTCATCGGCAGCGGATGCTGATGTGAAAATAGATAGATGAAACAATGTAAGCAGTTTAGAGGTAGTAGGAACTTGCACTTCATGGTGAGGGACAAAGTTTTAGTTTAGCATTTTGATTGTAATAGTACGAAACATACATTTAAAGTAGGTATTGTCAATATTGGATCGCGAATGTTTACTGTATACATTCCAGAATAAGATATTTCTGCAAAGAAACATACCTATTATCGACCAATAGTTAGCGTATAAAGGAAACTCATTATGTTTTGAAGATAGTGGAATGGAGAACAGAAGTAGTCCATGCGGGACCGAGGCCGCCGCGGCTCCGGTCTTTGACACGGCCGCGGTTGTTCAGCCGAGCAGTTCTGACTCGACCTCAGCTGTCACATTATGAGTTTCACGATGCTGGGTCTCCCGAGCCACTTATCGTGAAAGATTCTGCTAGGTCTGTTAGTGAAGGGGCACAGGAGCCTCAGCCAACACGTCGTTACCCATTAAGAATGACAAGAAAACATATTAATTACCTATAGCAGTTAAGTTTTTAGTGTATGTTATTGTTTAGTTATTTATTTTATAAATAGTGGTGGAGGTGATTGAATTGTTTTGTGATTTGACGTTCGATTTCGAATTCATGAGCTTGTCAAAATGGAATAAACTACGTTTGCTAGAGTTTTGTTGATTAGAACTAATATTGCATTCATCCGCCATCTTTTTCACTGTCATCACCAATTTTTATTTATAAGGTGTATTTATTGAATTTGTCCTTGCTATTAATTACTTGACATTGGCGAAATACCCGCGCTAGTCGGAGGTGAAGCCATTCCTCATCTTATTCCATTAAATTTCATCATTTCACTCATTTCGTAAAAAAGAAGAGTTTCGTTTTCGTATTTAAATATCTTAAATACATAATACCATACCAAGGTACTTATATTAATGCTAATGATTACTTACAGATTGAAATTTGAAATGCAGATCTTCATTGTTATCTTAACAATAGCGTCTGTTTTTATCTTATTTTAGACTAGTTGAGCTTGCGACTTCGTCAATTTGGAATTTGTGGCCATACGATATAAAAGAAACATCATTATCACGCCTGCAGAGGTGCATTGCAGTGTACCCACACTTTGCCAATGTATTTGGGTCCCAATGTAATGGAGCGCGAGCCTAATACCGTTATAACGGACACATTCCTCCTCAAAACATGGAGATTTGGGTCATAGTCCACCACCCTTTTTTTTTTGTTTGCGCTGGGAAATGCATTTACGCATACCGCCCAAGCCCGGGGGAGCAAGGACGGTTATGTGGGACTCCCGGTCCAAGTGACCGGACTACCCATTAAAACCCAGCGGTCTGACCTCACCGCCTTTTGGGAGACGCCACAGGATCGCTATAAAGCCCATAACTGTGACGTCTCGGCGGCAGACCTGAGATTGGCCTCAGGTCGAAAAAAGTCCACCACCCTGGACCAGTATGGGTTGGTGAACGTCACACGTCTTTCTATGTATAGACCTAGGTACAGATTTCCTCACGAATGTGTACCTTTGCCATTTAACAAGTGGCATTCGGACATGGCCTCTTGCCACCACGTGTCTTGCAGCAATGTTATAATATTAATTTCAGTTTTTGACAGTTGACTCAGTATACAATCTGTCAAAAGCTTACAGTTACCATTGGAACAACAATACTTTAAGAGGAGTTGGTGGTAACTTAAGGGAGTAATTTGTCATCTTTATCACGTTCATCACCCGTTTTTAGGGTTCCGTACCCAAAGGGTAAAACGGGAACCCTATTACTGAGACTTCGCTGTCCGTCTGTCCGTCCGTCCGTCCGTCTGTCACCAGGCTGTATCTCATGAACCGTGATAGTTAGCGAGGTGAAATTTTCACAGACGATGTATTTCTGTTGCTGCTATAACAACAAATACTAAAAACAGAATAAAATAAATATTTAAAATTATAAATATTTTTGCCGTTTTTATAGATAATGGTACGGAACCCTCCGTGCGCGAGTCCGACTCGCACTTGGCCGGTTTTTATATAAATTGTGAATTTATTGAATATGCTCTTGCCATTAATTACACGACACTGGCTGAAATACCCGCTAACCGAAGGTGGAGCCATTTCTCATCTTATTCCATTAACTTTCACCATTTTATTCATTTCATAAAAAAAGTAGAAGTAGGATGTGTAGGTAGCCCATGAAATCCAATCCCAGATGTGAGTGCCCGAGGTTTGAACTTGCACCTGTTGTTCTACAAGTAGGCTATAACTGCACTGTACCATAGGTACAATCAGGTGCAAAAAAAGTAGATACATACCATGTACAACAGCCTGTGATGGGTACTCAAGATGGGTTCCCTGGCTGAGGGCTGAGAGAGCCACCAGGGTATACTGGAGAATCCTAATCACCGGTATCACAATTTTCATCATAAACACTGAGTATAACTGGAATGAAAATCTGTAAAAGAAATTTGGTATCAAAAGCAAACCGGCAAGAGTTCCAGTTCAAGGTATCGAGTGTTAAAGATTTTTTAACATAAAATTTCAATAAACAAATTTTTAGTGAAGTAATTACACTTATAGTAACTACACTACATTGCTTCTCGCTAAATTTCATGATTCTAAGTCAACTGGAAGTTTAGGGTTACACCGGTTTACACCCTATAGGTTCTGATTCCCTTGAGTTTAAAAAATAAAAATATATACATCATTAAGCATGTATTGCCCGAAAGGGTAGGCAGAGATGCAAAGCAGTGCGCCCACACTTCGCCGATGTATTTTTGCTCCCAATGTAATAGGGGGCGAGCCTATTGCTTTTATACCAGGCACATTCTCCCTCTATACGAGGGAGATTTTTGGGCTGTAATCCTCCACGCTGACCCAGTGCGGGTTGGTGGTGGACTTCACACGCCTTTCTATAGACATGCATGTTTCCTCCCGATGATTTTATTCACCGTTTCATAGCAAGTGGTAATCTCAGATGAAAATGAGATTCGTATATGAAACCCAGAGGTGCGAGCCGGGTTTTGAACCTGCACACTTTGATTGCAAGGCGTGCGTTTGACCACTCGGCTACCACTGCCAACACATACTCATCATATTATGATCCCGAGATCCAGGTTCAAACTCCGGCTCGCACCTCTGGGTTTAATGTGCGAATCTCAATTTCATCTGAGATTACCACTTGCTATGAAACGGTGAAGGCAAACATCGTGAGAAAACCTGCACGTCTGAGGGAGCTTGATTAGTTCTCGATAGATGTGTGAAGTCTGCCAACCCGCACTGGGCCAGCGTGGTGGACTATGGCTCGAATCCCCCTCGCATTGATGGGAGGCCCGTGGCTAGCAGTGGGACGTAGTAGTGTTCTCTGGCGATATTGGATATTTATAAAATCGTTTTTGTTATTCTAATTCCGCCGCGCTATTCTGTCTTCAAAGCCTTTGGTCTGGGTTTTTCAAGTATCATAAATCATGATAATATAGTGTAATACCGTGGGCAGGCAACAGAGGCGCGGTATTAGGAGTATTTATATTATCAACTAGCTGTGCCCGCGACTTCGTCCGCGTGGACTTTAGGGAGATTACCCGGAAATATGGGTATTATGTTTTTCCCGCGGAACCCTAATGCTTTTTCTAAAATTAAAGTAGCCTAAGTTACGCCTTGGAACGTCAGCTATCTGTCAGTGAAATTCCCATTGAAATCGGTTCAGCCGTTTAGAAGTTTACCCCAAACAAACAGACAGACAGACAAAAAATTACAAAATTGCGTTTTCGTTATAGGTATCGTATATACTTTCATACGCATTTGGTAAAAAATTGTTATTTTGATATTACAAACAGACACTCCAATTTTATTTATTTGTATGTATAGATACCTCGATGTTATTACTGTTGGCTATTGGCTATACAGGGTGTATCAGAAGTCAGAAATAATACTGTGGGTACATATACGGTAGCTCATACGTGGATGCTTAGTGAAAACAGATTATACCTAACTATCATAGTTTCCGAGTTAGAGACCTTTGAATATCGGTCACAGGATATGTTCTGGCCTTTGGGAAGGTACATCCATGATCCTATCAAGCAATGTAACTACATTTACGAAGGGCGGTTACCAATAGCTATAGAAATTTATGACGAAAAAAAGTTAAAAAAATCGATCATGATCTCATTTAAACAATTATCACCCGACTGAGTTTCTTGCCGGATCTTCTCAGTTGAGGTCGCGTTTCGATCCGGTGGTAGTATAGTAGTATATAAGAAAAAAATGTAAAAATGACAATTTGTAAGAGCCCCCATAGGCCTATACAAAATAAATGATTTGACTTTGACTTTGACTTTTGAACAAAAAAATTATACAATCCGGTTGTATACCCGATACTCATGCAAACGGTCAAGTATTATTTCGGACTTCTGAAACACCTTGTATTAAAAAAGCTTGTTTTTTATCGTCTAGATAAGACTTATTCAGTTGGCACGTTTGTTCGTAGACCAGATTCCTATTAGGCCAGTTCCTAAAAGTCGAGTTCCTATAGAACCAGATTCTTAAGTGGACAATTAACTCTATGGACTTTGAATTTGCAAGGACGTGAATTATACAAAACCGGCCAAGTGCAAGTCCGACGCGCGCTCAAAGGGTTCCGTACCATTATCTATAAAAACAGCAAAAAAATCACGTTTGTTGTATGGGAGCCATTCTGTTTTTTAGTATTTTTGTTGTTAGAGCGGCAACAGAAATGCATCATCTGTAAAAATTTCAACTGTCTTACTATTACAGTTCTTGAGATACGGCCTGGTGACATACGGAGAGACAGACAGACGGACGGACAGCGGAGTCTTAGTAATAGGGTCCCGTTTTACCCTTTGGGTACGGAACCCTAGAAAGACGCCTGTTGTGACGCAAATTAATATTTTTCCTGTCAGAGATAAATATGTGATAGTTAGCAAACCGGTTCTATAAGATATACGTTTTTATGGATAACTAAAATCCGGTGAAGCTGTAAAGGCCAACTCACGGCCAACAGCGTAGTCCATTAAAAAAAAATAAAAAAAAGGTTAACTAAAATGTCAGTGGTCGTCAAAATAATATTGGGAAGATTGCTCCGTCAGCCCTATCCCTCGTAATTGGTAAACTCACATGAATTTTGGAACGCAAAAATAGAGAAGACAGGTAATTTTATCCTTTGTAAGGCAAATTCATAGATTACACATAATATCCAGGGGCGAAAGACTATTTCAATTAAGCTACTTTTTTTTTAATTCACAGGAGAGCATAAAGAATCAGAATCAGAATATTTTTTATTCATAAAATCCAATACAGGCAATTATGAATCGTCAATAAATAGTAAAAATAGTAGCTCTACCCATTCGGAATGCATTTCCAATGGAGAAGAATGGGCAAGAAACTCCATGGTTGCTTTTTTCAATTAAGGATTTACATTTTTGTGTTTTTATTAATTAACAATTATACTATGTAAAGTTAATGAGGCTATACATTCTCAAAACACAATTAAATCACTACACAAACTACGTGTTGGACAAGATTTAAGGTAGGAAGGAGGAGGAAAACGGGACAAATAACTAAAATCCCATAATGAGTTCCTGTGGAGCCGGACCAGCGCCTGACCAAGCGTGTTTATCCTCTAAATAATCACCTATTGTGTAGTATGCGCGCCTGCATAGTGTATGTCTAATGCAAGTTTTAAATTTAGTTTCATTTAGGTTAATGACGTTAGGGGGAATTTTATTATAAAATTTGACACAGTACCCCATAAAAGATGTGTGAATTTTCGCCAGTCGAAAGTGTGGTTGGTCTAATTTATCTTTAAACTTATTAGGGGTGTGACATTGTACATAAAAAATCGATTAATAGTAATTCGTCTCGACCTAATATTAATTCGCGCTCCAGCCAGACTTAAATGACGGGCAGATGAAAAATCGATTAAAAAAATCGATTATTTGCAATATAAAAATGATTATTTTATTAATCGATTATTTTTTCACATCCCTAACTCATTCGACGTCGAAAAAATTGCGGATTCCAAATATGTATACAAATAAGTCAAATAGCCTTACCTTAGCGTCAAACACCCCTCGATATAGATTCCCGCCGTTAGAAGTATTTTTAGCGTAACTGTGTGTGCACTGCAATGTACCCCTGCCTACCGCTTCGCGAAATACAGGCGTGATGATGTATTCTACTTTATTGAATGATGAACGAAAATTACAAGGTAGTCACATGTTTTAAATGCTAAAATCTTACTTAGCACTATAAGTAAGAACCTACTTAATTAGTACCACTCACTAATTACCACGAAGTAATACGAATAAATTAAATAATTTACAATAATTACACAGTAAAATTAATAACAAGGACACAAACTACTACAAACTAGAAAGAGATATGAAATATATATATATTAGATATCTACCTATTATAGAAATAAATAACAGTTTAATTGTCTGTTTGTAATATCAGATTATTATTTTTGGCTGTAAATTTTTACTTTTTTAGGGCTGTTATAAGTTGATAATATTAGACAATTTTCAACGATTATTGACACTAAAAATCGTGAAAAAAAATTATTTTTAACAAAAAACCGACTTAAAAAACCTAGGTGCACTGAAAAGCTACAAATAACCTTATAATTCATTACATTTGGAGTAGGTGCCAATCAACGTCAGACTAGGCAAATACACACATGAATTGGCACCGACTTTACGACTTTTTTAACTTTACAGGAGAGCATACTTATCCGACGGTGAAAAAATATCTGATTCCAAATATGTATTCTCTGATTTCAAATAAATATGCGTTTTCATTTCAAAATTCAATATCGCCCAAAAGTGTCGTTTAAGCCGAATAGCCTTTCACCCCTTGATTTAAATAACCCGATGCTTGATATTGGCAAAATGCTCACTAATCGTAGGCGCAACCATTCCTCATCTACTACTACTACTACAGCCCTTTTAACGTCCCACTGCTGGGCACGGACATCTCCTCAATTCGAGGGGGATTCAGGCCATAGTCCACCACGCTGGCCCAGTCCGGGCTGGCAGACTTCACACATCTATCGAGAACTAGTCAAGTTGCCTCAGACGTGCAGGTTTCCTTACGATGTTTTCCTTCACCGTTTCATAGCAAGTGATAATCTCGGATGAAAATGAGATTCGCACATAAACCCAGAGGTGCAAGCCGGGGTTTGAAATTGCACACTTTGATTGCAAGGCGTGCGTTCGACCACTCGGCTACCATTCCTCATCTCATTCCACTTTAATTCGTAAAAGAAAAATAATAACTATTTGTCCACTTACTTAGGTTGATTTGCTATGAAAATTCCTAAAACAGCACATAGTATTATAAATTTCCACCGTGATATGTACCCGAACATGGTTTAAAAATTATTAAATAATAAATAACGCAACTTTTTTTAAGCAACTTTTTGGTCTTCTTCAATTATTCGAATATATATAAGTAGTAAATAATTATTTAAGATATAAATAAGTATGTCCGCATGAAATGAAAGGCGAACCAATACTGAATTATATTCTCTGACTCATTTAAGTATTCAGCTTCCACATCAATACGGCTGTGTCCACAATGGAGAACCACAAGCTGACGACGTAAAGCGCGAGTCGCGACTGAAAATCGTTCTTAGTAAATAAGCGAAGAGATCACTTTGTCTGTGGCTCCTACTGGATTTAAAAATCAACTACTTCGTCCCATAATGTCCTAAAAATATCAAACTTCTAGATTAGCGCAATCAAAAGATACGGCGGTTTATGTTGCAATTTCAGTACATTTGCACGGGAATCAAAAACCTATAGGGTGCTTCCCGTTGACCTAAAATCATGAAATTTGGCAAGAAGCAAGGTCTTATAGCACAAGTAAAGGAAATAAACCGAAAACTGTACATTTATTGTTTAAAAATGTTTGTTTGCGATTACAAACTTATTTTGTAGTTACTTTTATGGGGACACCAGTATACCAAAAGCAAAGTTAAGTTTGTCTCTCTATCCAGTTTATCATTTCGTTAGAGTAATGCTCACTTGGCTGGTTTTTTACTTAATTAATGAAATGACGAAATTTTAATAGAAAAACTTAAGGAACGACTGCACCTCCACCGATTAGCGGTATTTACGGCAATGTCGAGTTATGAATAGCAAGGACAAAAATAATAAATACATATCTTATAGCTACTGTATTTAGAACTAAGAATGTTGTATTATTTTCTTTGTTTGGTGTGTTCACTAAAGAGTACTCTATCTATCTATCTATACTAATACTATAAAGCTGAAGAGTTTGTTTGTTTGGTTGAACGCATTAACCTCTGGAACTACCAGTCCGATTTCAAAACTTATTTTAGCACTGTATAGCCTACATGGCCTATAACATCATGCTACATTTTTTTAACGATGATATTAAATATTTTTCTGGAGTTTTAAACGTACCACACAGTGAGCACACTACCTTACAAGTAAAAAAATTTAATAGTGCGCTCGGGCGACACCGTCTGTTTGTCTGTCTGTCATTACATTTTTTCTCAGAAACGACTGAAGATATCAAGTTGAAATTTATCCAGTATCCGGCCTATCCGGCCTTGTTTTCACTATCCGGCCGGATACCGGATAGTAATTCAGTATCCGGCCGGATACCGGATAGTAAAACAAAAACCGACTTCAAATGTAATGAATTATAAGGTTATTTCTAGCTTTTTAGTGCACCTAGGTTTTTGAAGTCGGTTTTTGTTTTTTGTTAAACATTTATTTATTTTCACGCTTTTTCAATAATCGTTGAAAATACACAATTATTATCACCTCATAACAACCCTAAAAGAGTAAATATTTATCGTTAGCTATTGGATTTTGTTTTTCTTGATCGCGACAATCACTGCTATTATCCTTTAGCACTTCATTGAAACAGTTCCAAAAAGTATCATGAGCTTCACGTGTGAAGTTGGATCCAGTTTCTTCTTCTTTCATTCGTTTAGCAGGTGTTGAAAACGGCGATGATTTGTTACTGTTAGAAGGGGTTTCGTCGTAAGTTTTTTATAGACTCTGTCATGATTTTCCATCGGGCTTAGTGATCAACAAAGAACAAATCAAACAAACAAAGATCAACAATCAACAAAGTGATCCTATAAGGGTTCCTTTTTTTCCTTTTTAGGTACGGAACCCTAAAAATAGACAAAATGGAATTAGATGAAGAGTTGCTGCTCCGATTAGCAGGTTTTCTGCCAGTGTTAGTTAATTAGCCATTCCTTACTCTTATCCTTATTCTGGTAGAGATACTATTAATATTATTTATTTTTTACTGACGATTCATAAGTGCCTGTATTGGTTTACATGAATAAAAAAAATCTGATTCTGATTCTTATAGTAAAAGAAGAAGAAGTAATGTGGCTTAACAACTAATGACTAAAGATTTATGATAAAAAATAATATAAACTATTATGACAAAATCAGAATTGGCAGTATGGATAAACGTCTTCGCCGGTCCTATCGGACGAATTACTAAAAAACATGACATTGACAGATGAGAATAAAAAAAATGGTATTTTGGTAATATACTGTTTCATTTTGAATAAAAAATGTCGAAACTACGCCAAATTATAAATAATATATCGTATTGCCGGTATTATAGTGTTAAAAAAGTGCAGAAAAAACTGCCACTTATAACGTGTAAACGGCCGCAATTCAATCATTACGAGGGGCAAAGTTACAGCAAGTTCGACGGCGTACCGCTCGCGTCCGAGGGCTGGTTGCACCGTAAATCGAAGAACGATTACTTCATAATATACGGGAATGCGAATAAGAAGGAAGAGAAAGTTGTGTACCATAAGAGTTTCGAAGAAATCTCCGTTTGTCCCAGTTTAATTGAGGTTATGTCCGAGCAGGGGTTTACTTTACCTACCCAGATACAGACTAAGGCAATTCCGGCTATTTTGAAAGGTCATAACACTGCTGTAACAGCGGAGACTGGGTGCGGGAAGACACTGGCGTATTTACTGCCGATTTTTCAACATATTTTGGAGTGGAAACCAAGTATTAAAGAGGATTTCAACAGTCCCTTGGCTGTAGTCATAACACCGAGCAGAGAATTAGGTAATTTATCCAACAAATATAATATCTTTACCATGAATATATTAAAAAGGTCAGACTGATCTTGCTAAATAGTAAATGAAGCAACTTGTAGTTAGTGGAGTTGCTTCTACGGACGCTACGCTAACAAGAGTCCATCTTTTATTATGTCTATGCTTACCATGTATGTTAAGTCATCTGAGCAATGGTTGTGGTTGTCTTTGATAACATAGAATTTAGATTTTACTAACACTTAAAAAGCAAATCACAGTTTGAAGCAATTATTGTGATTGTGGATTTTTTTTCAGCGACTCAAGTAGGAGAAGTCGCCCAGAACATAGCCCAGCGCATAAACTTGAATGTCACCACCCTGGTTGGGGGACGGACCAAACAGAAAATGCTTAACCCTCCCATCGAGTACTGTGACATGCTGGTCACTACCTTAGGAGCATACAGCAAGCTCGTAACCACTGGTATTTACAAGATAAACAACATACACCATGTGGTTTTAGATGAAGCTGATACGTTACTCGATGACAGTTTCATTGAGAAATTGACTCATTTGATGAGAAAATTTGCAGTATGTTGATGTACATTAATTATTCGATTAACCTTTTTTAGGTCTCGCACACACTAAGGCGTCAATGATGACGCGTGAAATATTTTGGCTGTACCGAAACAAACTGTATTGACACGTAGTAAAAGTTCATTCTACAAGGAAATGACACTTATACCGCATGCGAATTTTGACATGGTAGCGTGGGATCAGAAATTCAATCTTGGTGCATATTGACAGAGAGTTTGTTTTGGTTTTGCCTAATATTTCGACGCGCGACCTATGCTTTTGTTTTAGGGTTCAGTACTTTAAAAGGAGTTTATGCAGCATATTTTGAGTCGCAAGGGAATACAAACCTATAGGGTACTTCCCGTTGACCTAGAATAATGATATTTGACAATAAGCAATGTCTTTTTAGAACAAGTAAAGGGAATATAATAAGCAGTGGTAGCTGAGTGGTCGAACGCACACCTTGCAATCTAAGTGTGCAGGTTCAAACCCCGGCTCGCACCTCTGGGATTTATGGGCGAATCTCATTTACATCCGAGATTATCACTCTTTACACTCGCTATAAAAAGGTGAAGGAAAACATTGTGAGGAAACCTGCACATCTGAGGGAACTTGACTAGCTTTCGATAGATGTGTGAAGTCTGCCAACCCGCACTGGACCAGCGTGGTGGATTATGGCCCGAATCACCCTCGCATTGCGGGGAGGCCCATGCCCAGCAGTGGGATGTTAAAATGGCTGTAGTTAGGTAGTTAGGTTATGTTAAAGAGAATAATCCGAAAACTGTAAATTTGTACTTACATTACTATAAATATTGAAGACTCGATTACCGTGATGGACAACCTATATACTTACCAACAAGGTCTCTTTCAGATCCATCATAAGGTGGAGGTCCAGACCCCACCAATTGGGTGTCAGCTCACCCTAGTAAGTGCAACATTGCCCCACGAATTGCCAGCCACTGTCAGCTCATTCGTAGACCCTGATTCCCTGAAGACAGTCACCACATCCAATATTCACAGATTACTGCCTCATGTACCGCACAAGTAAGTTGTCTTTGAACATATACACTTTATTAAAACCACCCAGTAGTACAGGGAAAGGTAGAAGGAACCAGATCGCGCGGCAGGTCACCTATGCGCTGGACTAACCAAGTGAAGTCTGCAGTGGATAACCGTGTGTCTGACTGCGCGAGATCGTTCGGAGAGCTGTGTCCGCCCTTACCAACGACGTGGATGCCCCGATGTGACCACGACCGCTCTGTCAAGAGCGAAACGAATGAGAAGAAGAAAACTATATAATTTATCTTCTACTAGCTATTACTACCTGAGACTACAAATGCGTGGAATTTAGAAAAAAACAGAAGAAGTAGTCTATGTTACTTCTTGTAAAAATCAGCTATCAGCAAGTGAAAGTATCGTCAAAATCGGTCAAGCCATTTGGGAGTTTAAATCAACCAAACAAACATACAGACAGACCGAGAAATAAAACTATTGCGTTTTTGTTATAGGTTGCATTCTATCCTTTCATATCGACACTTAAATGGCGATGAACTTCGTACCGCCTTAGAATTAATGATACACGAAAGCAGCGCCACCTAAAATTATCAGTGTTTCTCATGTATCTATACAAATAAATAAAATTGGAGTGTCTGTTTGTAATATCAAAATAACACTTTTTTACCAAATGCGTATGAAAGTATATACGATACCTATAACGAAAACGCAATTTTAATTTTTTTTGTCTGTCTGTCTGTCTGTCTGTCTGTCTGTCTGTCTGTCTGTCTGTTTGTTTGAGGTAAACTTCTAAACGGCTGAACCGATTTCAATGGGACTTTCACTGACAGATAGCTGACGTTCCAAGGCGTAACTTAGGCTACTTTAATTTTAGAAAAAGCATTAGGGTTCCGCGGGAAAAACATAATACCCATATTTCCGGGTAATCTCCCTAAAGTCCACGCGGGCGAAGTCGCGGGCACAGCTAGTTATACATATAAACCTTCCTCTTGAATCACTCTATCAATTTAAAAAAACCGCATCAAAATCCGTTGCGTAGTTTTAAAGATTGAAGCGTACATAGGGACAGCGGGAAGCGACTTTGTTTTATACTATATATTGATTATTGCTTGTCCACAGATTTCTTCGTATTGGCAAAGCACAGAAGCCAATAGAACTGTTGAAACTGGTGCAAGCCGATGTGAACCTTAAGCGTCCCGTGATGATCTTCTCGAACCA
Source organism: Ptilodon capucinus (assembly GCA_914767695.1). Classification (NCBI taxonomy): domain Eukaryota; kingdom Metazoa; phylum Arthropoda; class Insecta; order Lepidoptera; family Notodontidae; genus Ptilodon; species Ptilodon capucinus. The sequence goes on along the minus strand of OU611814.1, from coordinate 11,710,877 downwards.
GACGTCCACCTGCGACTTTGTATCCATGTTCTTGAACGAGAACAACATTGAATGTATAAACATCAATGGCAAAATGGCGGTGCCATTGAAAATTGGCAAATTTGATATGTTCAAAAATGGCAAAATCAACGTATTGTCATGTACTGATATTGCTTCAAGAGGACTGGATACTACGAGGGTGAGCTGCTTTTTAAAATAAATATTTTAACACTAGCTGACCGGGCGAACTTCGTACCGCCCTAGAATGAGTGTCATACGAAAGCAGCTCCACCTACCGGGTCCAATTGTGAATCTAAACCATCCAGGGTGCCACCCAAACGCATACAAAAAAAAACATTCAAATCGGTCCAGCCGTTTAGGTTTAGCTTACAACGAAAAGTGGCATTGATTTTTAACCGACTTCAAAAAGGAGGAGGTTCTCAATTCGACCCGTATGTTTTTTTATATGTATGGATGTTGCCAGACAACACATAGTCATAGTATGATCTCAAACTAAGCATAGCTTGTACTATGGGTACTGTACAATGGCCCAGAGACGATCCCAGTTACACCCAGACCAGTTAGACTTATTTTACGCAATATCTTGATTTTGTCTCTTTCTCTCGTACGGAACAAGACAGAGATAGAATCAAAATAAAATAAAAATATTCATGTAGGCCAAAAAGCACTTACAAATAGTCAGATTCTACCACCGGTTCGGAATGCTGCTTCCACTGAGAAGAGCCGGTAAGAAACTCAATGGTTACTCTTTTCAAAATGATAATTGCGAGTAATACATTCTCAGGAGCAGCAATGCCATGAGAGCAGACAGCACCTTTGCCACAATACTAGAGAAGAATTATACTCACGGCAGTCTAATATTAAATACAAATATAGTCTTTACGCTTAGGAAGCTAGTATAGTAAGGTGCGTCTACTCCCATTTACAATGAAGGGATTATTCTGAACCACAGATGGTTATAGAAATAATTGCTTTGGTAGAGCGAGCGAATCCGTGAGAGACGTCTAATCTTGACATGCGTCCTAACTCCACTGGGACATTAAAAGACGCGCAGACTGTGGCGTTAAAAATGGCGCGTCAACAATTTCACCAATACCAAAATGAACTCCGTGTTAATATACATAAAGATTGAATTCCTGTGGTAAAAGCCACGAATGTACACGTCAAAATTCGCTCCCGCTGTCAATTTAATTTTGTTAAAGAATGAACTTTTTCTATTAGTCAATAGAGTTCGTTTTGGTATTGGCAATAAAACGCTCGTATTGACACTAGACGGGGGCGTTATTTCACGTCACTAGTTACAATAACTTGCTACGCAAGATTAGCAGACTACAAGTCAAATTACAAGTAGTGATTTTTGTAACTGCGTTATTTCTGTTAACCAGTAACTGTGAGCGAGAGACGTCACTTGATTGATTTAACTGTATGTATAGCTAAAAACACTTAGAGATTTAATTTATTGTCTTTTCGTGTGTAACTGTATGTGGACTTAACGATCACAGTAGCTAAATTTAAATAACTGTTTACAAAAATCACTAGTTTTGAAACAGATGACGCCGACCAAGTAAATGGTAACGTTACGTTTCTTGAAACCGACTTCTAATTGACACCCCAGCACTTGTCGTCAAACACTAATAGCATTCTTTCATCTTGTTTCAGGTGCAACACATAATAAACTATGATTTTCCGCTATACACGGCTGATTACATCCACCGCTGCGGCCGCACTGGCAGGATAGGGTCCCCGGAGAGCTGTTCCGTCACCAACTTCGTGTCATGGCCTCGCGAGATACAGATGGTTCAGAAGATTGAGACCTCTGTGAGAAAGCACAGCGAACTGCCAAGTGTCAACGCTAACATTAAGAGAATAATCGAAGAGCGCATCGTCAGTATGGCGGGTGCCGCATAAATATAGCCGAAACCCCAATTTCATAGATTTCAAATCCATACTATGCGATCCAAATAAGAATAGGAATGTCAGAATCAGAATCAGAATTTTTTTATTCATGTAAACCAATACAGGCACTTATGAATCGTCAGTAAAAAATAAATAGTATTAATAGTATCTCTACTACTATCAATAAGTTCTATCTGTCAAATGTCACATGAAAAGTATGATTTGCAAAAAACTTATTTGCATATCAATAATAATAGTACCTACATCAAATATAAATAAAAAGGTTAAATTAGTAGTACTAGTACTACAGCCCTTTTAACGTCCCACTGCTGGACACGGGCCTCCCCTCAATGCGAGGGGGATTCAGGCCATAGTACATCACGCTGGCCCAGTGCGGGTTGGCAGACTTCACACATCTATCGAGAACTAGTCAAGTTCCCTCAGACGTGCAACTTTCCTCACGATGTTTTCCTTCACCGTTTCATAGCAAGTGATAATCTCGGATGAAAATGAGATTCGCACATAAACCCAGAGGTGCGAGCCGGGGTTTGAACCTGGACACTCTGATTGCAAGGCGTGCGTTCGACCACTCGGCTACCACTGCTAAATTAGTAGTAAATTGTCTTAATAGAATATTTAATTATTTAAAGTCATAATTAGTTTTTTCACGTCACAATATGGCGCAAAGTTGATCCTATTCTCATTTGAATCGCATAGTACACATCATCAATACATCATCTCGCCTGTGTTCCCCGAAGCGGTGGGCAGACGTGCACTGGAGTCTACCAACGCTTTGCTGATGTATTTTGGTCCCAATGTAATAGGGGGCGAGCCTATTGATATACCGGGCACATTCCCCCTCAATACGAGATAGTCGTAGTCTTCCACGCTGGCCCATTGCGGTTTGGTGAAATTCACACGCCATTCTAAAGACAGGTTTCCTTACGATGTTTGTCGTCACCGTTCATTTGAACTGGACCCCTTGTGTTCGACCAGTAACAACTAGGGGGGGGCGTTAAAATATTACGTAAGCAGATTTATTACAATTATTTACCCCCTCCATCCCCCTTGTCAGCAAAAGTAAGCAATGCTCTTACCCCTGCTTACGTAAACATTTTTCAGTTAAAAATGTATTTTTTTTTATATTAATATAAATTTATAATTATAATTGTATCCCCGAAAATGCGATTCGTTTTAAAACATAGACAATTTGAGGTTGCATAGGGTTGCCATTCGTGTAAAAAAGTAAATAACTACCGATGACGTAACCATCATCTAGACTGCCCTACCCCACATGTCATTCAAAATAAGCAAAACAAAGACCCCCCCCCCACCCCCCCATAGTGCTTAAGTAATACTTGAACGGCTAACCTACTACTGCTTTATCAGTACAGAAGTGTTTTACATGCCATATGTAAATGGTTCGTAACTCTCAATTTGTTTGCGTGTAAAAATGTATATTGAAATTTAGAGAATAAATGTTGGAATGATATTTTTCGCTTTTTTTAGGGTTCCGTACCGAATGGGTAAAACGGGACCCTTTTACTAAGACTACGCTGTCCGTCCGTCTGCCACCAGGCTGTATCTCATGAACCTTGATAGTTAGACAGTTGAAATTTTCACAGATGATGTATTTCTATTGCTGCTATAACAACAAATACAAAAAAAAAACAGAATAAAAGAAATATTTAAGGCGGCTGTCATACAACAAACGTGTTTTTTTTGCTCGATATTGATAACAGCAACAGATGGGCTTGAAATATTCACAGAATATTTAGCTTTATATTAACTTTAAAAACAAATCATGAAAATAAAATAAAACAAATATTTAAGGGGGGCTCCCATAAAACAGACATGATTATTACAATTTATTAAGTCCTGGGTAGATTTTTGCCAAAATATCAAAATGAACTGTATTGACTCACAGATAAAGCACATTCTTCAATTAAATATACTCGCGTGGCTTTTACCACAGAAATTCAATCGGATCTTGACAAAAAAAATATTTTTTTTGTTATATTATTTATTATAGAACTCCACATCATAGACAATCCAAATTAGAAATTTTCTACTTAAATTACACACTGACAGATCCCTTTTTTTTATACACAATTATTGAACACTGGGATCGTATTTGTGAGTATGGCAACTCTAGACTAGATACATTTTGTTCTAAAAATAAAGTGTCTATACACACCAATTACAATTACTACTAATTTGTATATAGATAATAGGTACAATTAATATTGCTTACATTGACGATTTTATCTATTTAATTAAAATAATTATCCAAAACACATACTCTTATAACCCCAATCTAAGCAACGCTTGTACATGGGTACCATACTGTGCGATTCAAATGAGAATAGGATCGACTTTGCGCCATATTGTGACGAACGAAAACGAATTATCACTTTAAATAATTAAATATTATAATAATACAATTTACTACTAATTTAACCTTTATAATTAAATGTAATGTAAGATTATTATTGATAATGCAAATAAGTTTTTTGCAAACCATACTTTTCAAATGACATTTGACAGATAGAGGTTTCTGACATTCCTATTCTTATTTGGATCGCATTATATAGTGGTCTGGGGCAATCTCAGTTATACCCAGACGAGAGCTAATTCAGAAAAGGCCATTCTGAAATTTGCCGTTGGTGGGAATCGAACCCGTAACACGGTGCGGTGACCCAAGCGGCCTACATTCAAACCACTGGACGAAGGGGGCAATTCTCGCATGATCGACATTATCTCTAATATTAATCGAAAAAAACTGAGCCTATGCGGGACGCCTGGCCGATGTGAAACAAAACATAGTAGTCGTAGCGGCGAGTGAGCGAGTGAGCAGAGTCAGCCGGTGGGCGGAGTCTAAGCGGCGGAAAGAACCCAGGAGTGCGAAGCGTGGCCGCATTTAAAACTATACTTTATACATCAAGTAATAAGTTTGATTTCATTTTGTTGGGGCGAAGCGCTTGCCAAAAATCAGGTTTAAGTGGTTATTACACTTCACTGAATTTAGTCGCTTAATTCAGAAGGAATTTTAGAATTAGAAGCTTCTGATAACACTGTCATGAATTCAGTTACCAGTTTAAGCGCTTTATTTTTTTTTAAATCGGCAAAAATTCGGAAACACCAATCGTGTCGTGCACAAATCTTACGTCCTCCACCCAAGACGGGCGACTTAAATCGGTGACTAAATGCGATTACGCGTTCCTAAATGCGTTTCTAATTAAGTCAGTCAGAAACCATCCTGAATCTGAATTTGGGATCCTAGCTTGCTAAATGCGATTACACTTGACTTCATTCAGGAAGGACTGAATTAAGGTGACTAAATTCAGTGAAGTGTAATAACCACTTTACCCCTCGCCTATAGATGTTTCACATCAAAAAAATGTCAAAATTGGTCGTTTTGTGTCGACATATGTCGAATTAGAAATAATGTCAATCATGCGAGGATTGCCCCCAAGCCATCATCAAATATAGCGAGGCTACTTAACTAGTGACGTTGTCAAACTAAACTACCTTTTGGTGTCAATATTCCTTTTGCATCAAAGTAATTTGTACATGATTCCTTATAATGTATACACACTTACCCCCATTATTTACAATTCATCTAAAATTGTATTTTACATTTTTTCTTTTTTTTTTTTTACGAAATGAGTGAAATGATGAAATTTAATGGAATAAGATGAGGAATGGCTTCACCTGCGACTAGCGCGGGTATTTCGCCAATGTCAAGTAATTAATAGTATTTTACATTACAAAAGTTTTATATCGAGGGGTGACAGGCTATTTGACTCAAGTGACATCTTTAGGCGATATTGACTTATATACATATACTCAATGGTCAGGGTCTCAGCGAATTTTTAGGGTTCCGTACACAAAGGGTAAAACGGGAACCCCATTACTAAGACCTCGCTGTCCGTCCGTCCGTCCGTCCGTCACCAGGCTGTATCTCATGAACCGTGATAGAGAGTTGAAATTTTCACAGATGATGTATTTCTGTTGCCGCTATAAGAACAAATAATAAAAAAAACAGAATAAAATTAATAATTAAGGAGGCACGCATACAACAAACGTGATTTTTTTTGCCGCTTTTATAGATAATGGTACGGAACCCTTCGTGTGCGCGTCCGACTCGCACTTGGCCGGTTTTTCTGCGTCGAACGAGTATGCTTTCCTGTAAAGTGAAAAAAATGTCGTTCAGTCAAATAGCCTTTCCCTCCTTGATATGATGCCACTGTAAATGAATCGTATTTCTATAAATGTAAGGATTGAAATTACATTATCTATTTACCTATTACTACTTTGCTATTATGAAAGTAGATATACTTACTAAGCAGTGGTAGCCGAGTGGTCGAACGCACGCTTTGCAATCAAAGTGCGCAGGTTCTATCCCCGGCTCGCACCTCTGGGTTCCATGTGCGAATCTCATTTTCATCTGAGATTATCACTTGCTAAGAAACGGTGACGGAAAACATCGTGAGGAAACCTGTGTGCCCGGTATAATGGCAATAGGCTCGCCCCCTATTACATTGGGACCAAAATACATCGGCGAAGTGTGGGCGCACTGCAGTGCACCTCTGCCTACCCCTTCGGGGAATACAGGCGTGATGATGATGATGATGATGTATTTATATACTTACTATGAGTAATACATTGTACATAATCTAAAACTAAATCTGAGCAATACATTATCTAGTATTTGATAAACTATCACAATTAAATGAAATATGTTTATAGGAAAATAGAAAATATTATCTACAAAGTCATGAAATAATATTTTTATATAATTAATTTTTCTTCTATTAAGTATAAAGTATACAGATCTTAAACTATACATAGTCATACTTGATTATATCCATAAAATATCTTAATGGAACTAATTTTCCTCGTACTGAAATTCCGTGCTCTTAATTACTAGAAGACGGTCCAGGTCTCGCATCTTCAGTAGATTTCCACCTACTCTCTAGCACAGTCTTTCCTTTCGAATCCTGGCTTACGTTTTGATGGCTGTATCTTCGCTGTTCATCAAAAGCCCTGGTTAAACTGAATACACTATCAGCGCTGGTCTTCCTTCTAGTGTCAAGGGTCGTCAGGCTAGTGGCAGTTGGAGATATCCTGTGCGGAAACCGCGGAGACCCTTTGATCCTCTCACACGAGCTTTGATTGGACGTTGGCTTATGCGTTTCTGGTAACACAAAATTGACTTTCGTCTCTGGTTCGGCTACATACCTCTGAGGACCCGTGTAGGGCTCGTAACTTGAACAAGAAGGTTCGTCGTCCGTTATTCTGATAATAGGACCACTTTTGGCGTAGGATTCTCGCCTCAATTTCAACTCTGGGTGTGGTACATGAAGAGTATTGCAGGATAAGACCATGGAATGCTTTCTATTCCCCGGTACGAGTCCAGCAATCATCCCGACATGCATTTTCAAAGCTGCTGCGATACTCTGTCCTGTTGGATCCGCTATAGACATGGTAGATGCTTTTCTACTCGACGGTCTACTGCCAAAGAAACTTTTCAGTCTACTCAGAAGACCGGTGTGTTCTTCTCGCTTATTCAGGCAAAGGTTGTATAGGTCTATCGCTGGTTGTGACTTCCTATAGTTAAGCTTCGGTTGGGAGCTGAAGCTGACCGAGTTTCGGCCTCTGAATGCTTCGGCGGACGGCCAGCTAGCTCGGGGTATGACTGGAGGGAGGACTGAGAGTAGCAGCATTGGTAGACCCCCGCCGATGCTTGGGGTGCGTCTGTCGTCACGTGTTAGGCCTTCTTCTTCTACCGTGTTCAGTTCAATCTGGAATCACACAACAAGATTATTAAGCTCAGGCAGCTTTCTGTAGTTTTAGCTTCATGGGATGGGATAGCGAAGATTTAAGGTGCTCAGACTGTGCCTTATGGCAGGTTTTGGATGGTGCTTAGAGTATCTTAAGTGTGTGGACTTCAGCGTCAGTTAAGACATGGTATCAACATAGGGAACTATATAACTAAAACTTAACTTACTCGTTTATGCAAAGCTATAGAAGCGTTAGAACTGCTTATGGACTCCAGTGGTTCAGACAGGAGTTTCTCCAGTCTTCCTATCTCCTTGTCCAACGCAGCCACCTCCCTCTTGTAGACCTTGTTCTGTATCTCTATCCTGAAGTGCAGTTCTTGTGTTTCATCTGTGACGAATCTTCGAGTCTTACATTCTAGTCTTAGGCCCATGCTTTGGATGATTGGGTCGTCCTCAGCTGGAAATTATATAAAAAATGTATTCGAATTATTTGTTTATACCAGAAATCTAATGGTATTTCTGATTTGTGTTCGGCAGTTAGAAATTTATAAGCGTATAGAATTCCTCGTTACGTACTGTTCCTCCTAATGGCGATAATCTTCGGCAGAAATAACAAACACAGCGTTGAAGTAGTGGTTATTAGAATTAGACTTGTTATAGTAATGTATGCCAGAGTTGCCCTCTCAGAAATTATAGTTCCAATGACCACCACACTAGCGCTAGTGATCACAACGGAGTATACGCTGATCCCGATGTACTTGGAGTCGTTTAGGGCTGATATCTTCACGTTTCTGGTCTCCCAGGCCATATAGACCCCCACAATTAGGAGCAGGCCCTTGTAAGCGTAAAGGGCGCAGAGCCAGCCGGTCGTATTTTGGGATTTGCAAATTTCTATCTGAAAAATGAGCAATTAAATTGAAGAATCACGAAGCATAAAATATATAAATTGATACAATACATTTTGAAATTTTCTCTTGCGTGATTTAATTTTATATGGAGAATCGGCATCTTTGTACTAGCATCTTTAATTTTGGTTGACCGCCATTAATCGCAGCAAAAATGAAACTCACATATATTCCAAGGTAAACTAGACTCCGGGTTATCTCCGAACCGATTTAAACGGGAGTTTCATTGGCAGATAGCTGACGTTATAAGGAGTAACTTTGGCTACCTTTTTATCGTTTATTCTCCTAAATTCCACGCAGACGAAGTCGTGGGTAACGGCTAGTAGTTAATAAGATCACCAACCTGCGGTTGATAAGTGACGCTTCTGTCTGTCGTGCTGATCTCAATGGTCAGGTTCTTCAGGTGTCTCTCCATAGGGTCCAGCATGGCCCAGAGCGTGACTATCATGCCATCGATAACCAAAAGCGCACACACCAGGGATATAAGTGGTGTGTCCTGCAGTAATTTGGTCTTGCATACTCCGCTGCGGTTGCTAAAGAATTTGGACATGAAGATAATACAAAACACATACATCATCACAACTGTATTCCCCCAAAGACGTAGGCAGAGGAGAGCCACACTACGCTGATGTATTTTGCTCTCGATGTAATACTATAATGATGCAGGTTTCCTCGCGATATTTGCCTTCACCGTTCAGCAAGTGGTAATTGTTATTTTAAAATTACATTCGAACATGAAATCCAAAGATCCCAGAGGTGCGGGCCCAGGATTTGAACTTGCATCCCATGCGTTCAAGGCCGGCGTTCTACCAAATAGGCTACCACTGCTTTTAATTTGAAGTTATCCTTTTATTCATAGTTATGGTAGCACCATCAACCGACGGAAGTTTATGAAACGATGTATGAATGTGGATGAAGTGAAAGAGGTATGTCTGGATCGTAGCATGTGCCAAACAGTAGTCTCTGCCTAGCCCCGTGGGATAAGGCGTGATGTATGTGTGTATGCAACGGTCATAGGTGTAAACTAGTACGCACCTTATAAATATCCTGTGAACTCTATATGTCTTCGCAAACATAGAACCAAAAGCCAATGAGAATCCAGCTGAAAGGATGTACACTCTGCCCTGAAAAGAGATGCTTGATATGTACAGTCAGTGTCGATAAATTATTAAATAGAGATCGTCATAGTTGCCATGAGAACTGGCAATATGGACTAGAGGTCTTGAATGTCATAAGAAATTTGAAGCTTTCACCCTGAACACGCTAGACTCTGTAAGAAAGAATGCATTTCACAGGTAAAAGCAACGCGACCGCGCTCCAAAATTCTCTCGCTTCATTGATGTAAAATGTGCTTTTTCCAACAGTTAATACAGTTCGTTTTGATATTGGCTATAAATTGGTTAGACTTTGTGGGCATTTAGTAGACGTCATCAAAATCATGCACAAATGACTAGCATTCTAACTCAATTATTTTGTGACTGAAATATGCTGATGATGATGACCTAGGTTCGTTACTCCAGCATGATGGAGATGTAGACCGGGATGTAAAGCGGCGAATCAATGCAGGATGGCAGAAGTGGAGACAAGTTACCAGCACAATCACAAGTAACCCCAAAATGCCGTTAAAGGTAAAAGGAAAAATTTACAAATCAGTTATCAGACCAGTAATTATGTACGGCTCGGAATGCTGTGCGGCTAAAGTGCGTGAGAAGAAACGTCTCCACTCTGCCGAGACGCAAATGTTGAGATGGATGTGTGGAGTGACGCGAATGGATAAGGTGGGGAATGTGTATATTAGGGGTAGTATAAAAGTAGCACCCATAACAGAAAAAGTGAGAAGTAAGAGACTAGAATGGTTTGGGCATGTGATGAGAAGAGATGAGAAGCATGTGACTAAAAGAGTCATGAGTATGAATGTGGATGGATACAGAGCCAGAGGAAGACCAAAAAAAAGATGGATGGAGTGTGTAAAAAGTGATATGAATGAGATCGGAGTCGATGTCGGTATGACGGAAAAGCGTGACGAATGGAAGAAAAGGACATACTGCGCTGATCCCAAATAATGGGATAAGGTAAGGCAAATGATGATGATGAAATATGCTGATGAGATGAGATAGAATGAAAAGCGCGTTCCTTAAACGATTTGATAAAGTAATAAATACTTGAATAGACCTACCTCTGAGGAAAGCGAACTCTTGATGGGATAGTTGCTGCAGAAGTCTTGGCTGGGAGAGAGAGTACCTTCTAAGGAATGCGAACTCTTGGTTGAGACAGTTGCCGGAGAGGAAACCATCGATTGCAATGAGCAATTGGTTTGGTGAGGATTGTTTGATCAATCAAAATAATTCGACGTCTTCTTTGAACTTTTTCAAGATACTTACAGTGCACATCGCTGAGAAGGGGACATAGGAAGGCAATGTTGCGTTGTCAACTCCTAAAAGAGCTACAGCTGTGTAGACTAGCACGCAGCCAATCAGCGTCATGTTGTTAAGGCGCGGTGATGATAGCTTGATTGACCTGAAAGTGATTTAGGTTGCAGTTAAGAATTTTAATCCAGGGCCCGTAGTAACTTTTAAAAATATCGTCGTGGAGTTGCTATGAATTAATTTTGTAAGGCGTGACAAGAACATCTATTATCATAGCTTGAATATGACTAGTCTAATGACTTCAATGTGAAAATGATGTTTTTACGCGATCCCCCTGCAAAATTTTCTCGCGTCTTCAACAATAAGCTTTTTCTGTCATCTGGCGGAAAAGGAGAGATCTTCCTGAGGGTCGGGTAGTATGTCAGGGGGGTCCACTACGCGTTCGCCAATGGTTAATGTTGGGGATTTTTATATATAGTTTCGATCGTCGAGAACTCTTCTACCGCGATTCAGGATTTAAATTGTGATATGGTGGTTGTCATGCCATCTATTATCGTATAGTAGAAGTTCTGTTTTGTGGTGAGATATAGGGGTCGCCATAGAATCAATACAGACGCCCTTGCTGAGAGAGGGTGGCGAAAATAAGAATCTTTAGCGTACCTCCTCTTGCTATAATGCAAGTTGAATGCCAGAAATGCCAGGGCCAGGGCTACGCCAGCGGCCGCCAGTCCAGCGACTGCCAATCTCGCTGGCGCCCAAACGGAGTCCACTCTCAGTACAAGGACTCGTTTGGCAGCGGGGATCCCACCTGCCCACTGCGGCTTGGCACACTCAGTACACACCATCTCGTGACCTTGTGTGTATAAGGCTACTATTCTTGGTCTACCTCCTGAAGAATAATATCTAAGTATACAAGCTGTATCAGAAGTCAGAAATAATATTTCACATATATACACGGTAGCTGATTGCTTGGTGAGGGCGGGCTATAACTATGGGGCATCAAATTCCGCGTCAGGATGTTTGCCAATACCGAAACCAACTCTGTGTCAATATACATAAGGTTTGAATTTCTGTGGTAAAAGCTACGCGACCACGTCAAAGGTCCATTGAAGAATGAGCTTTTAGTTTGAGTCAATACAGTTCGTTTTAGTATTGACGAACATTCTGTCGCGTGACTTATGACGCCCCAGTAGAAGCATAATAGTTAGTGAACGTGATGTGACACTGACAACTGTCATGTGACAGTGACAGCTGTCAGTGTCACATCACGTTCACTACAGTTAGTATTAGTTTCCGAGTTGAACTCCGCGTCGAAATTTTTGCCAATGCTAAAACGAACTTTACTGACTCCTAGACAAAGCTCATTCTTCAACTGAACGTTATTTGGCAGTGCGAGCGCATGTTGTCGCGTTGACGTATAGCTTTTATCACACAAATTTGATCTTCATGTTTATTAACACAGAGTACGTTTGGCATTGGCAAACAATTGACGCTCGAGTCTTGACGCCCCAGTGTGCGCGGGGCTTTAAGCTTTGTCTAACTTTTAAAGGAACATATTATGTGATGATGATGTATTATATTCAGTTTTACCTTGGATTTGGTAGAAGGCAGATGTTCCTATTCGGTCGGCTCCATTGAATGAAACGGGACCCTAAAATAATAGGAGTTCCATTAATATAGTTTGGAAAATTAAATACAATTATATCAAGTGTTTTATTATAATTAATTAATATTAGTTGCAATAGATGGAGCTAGTGTAGTTTACAATCGCGATATGATTATCTTATAGTCGGAACTAATGATTGTTTAGATATTAAGAAGTGTTATTATAGTTAGCGAACCGGTACTAGGTAGATATAATTTAGAAATTTCCATGGATGATCTAAAGGTCAGTTCGTAAAAAATCCGTAAAATAATGTTGGGACGCTTGCTCTGCCAGTCAATGACTGGCACCGGCAGTGCAAGCCAGTCTATATATACATTTTTTTATGTTATAAAGCTGAAGAGTTCGTTGGTTTAGTTGAACTCAATAATCTTTGAAACTACAAGTCCGTTTTCAAAAAATATTTTTGCATTGTACAGCCTGTTCATTGAGGAAGGTTATAGACTTTATAACATCACGCTACGTCACAGTAACCATAAGCGCAGGTGTAACCGCGGGCACAGCTAGTCCTTGATAAAAGGAAAACTCACATGAATGTTGGGACACAAACAATTTAGAAGGTACAATTAATTAGGAAAATCAACAGATTACTACAGATTATAGGTTTCAGCTGTTATAGATATGTTGATCAATTGATAATTGATTCATACTGGACCTGAGGTTTTAATTCCGATACGTTAAGCTCAAAGACTTAAACTTATTCACTTGGCTTTGTTATTCAACTAAATCTGTATACGGGATACAAAATTATGTCAGTTTCCCATCTGCGACGAACTACACCCCAACTTATGCTAATCTATTCCATCACGCGATTAATTCCAACAGAGTGGTATACAAATCTCTAGCCTAACCTTAGTCGCTTTTGGCTTTGGTAATATTGATAAATCTAGGTATAAGGTTACATAATTGTTGTTGGCTCTCTTATGAAATCTAATTCAACCTCCAAGCCATTTGCAATTGTTTTACAAAGTAGTACACTGAAGAAGATATGTGTAGGTATAAAAATAAATAAAATTTAATTTCTTTGTAATTGTCGATATAATAGCTCTTTACAAAATGCATCATGAAAATATATACACGGTATCATTTTTTTTGGTCTACCTGTTATTTGTTTAGGGTAATCTCGGAAATGGCTAAACCGATTTTGACGGGACTTTCACTGGCGGACAGCTGATGTTACAAGGAGTAAATTAGACAACTTTAATTTTGGAAAAGTATATACGGTTCCTAAACTACGCGCGTACGAAGACCGCACAGCTACTGAGTATTAAGTACAATTTAAAACACTCACCGATACACCAATAAAACTCAAATTAGCGATTTGCTCCAAGAATTCCTTCGCCATATCCTGCCTGTCATAGTCGAAATAACTCAACGCTAGCTTCGTTCCATTGTACGCTTTCTCAGTTCTCCACAGGTGTTCAGCATTGCTCAACGCTAGAGCGATAGCCCAGACAGCATCGTAGGTCTGTGGTGCGAAAACTGATACTGGGACGCCTACCGCTTCCATTTCCCGGTGGAACATTTCATTCGTCTACAAGTAATAAAGTATCGAAAACCTGGGCCCCAAATCCACAAACCTTATCGTTGTGAAGTTGCTAAGACTTCATTTTTTCAAAGCATGAAAACAACATCGTTAATCAGTGCTAGCTCAAAGTCAAATAGGGGTTTGGTGGTTTGGCTTCGGGAAAGAAAGTAACGTTATCAAACAGGGGCCTTACCACCGCCTCTTAAAGTATTATTGTTACAATAGTAACCGTTCTATAGACAGATTTTGTACTGAGTTAACTGACCAAAACTGAAAGAAATATTTAAAACATTGCTGCAAATACAGCTTATGGTAAGGTTGTCATCCGCCATCTATATCACGTTGATCAACTATTTTTATTGAATGTGTATTTATTGAATTTGTCCTTGCTATTAATTATTCGACATAAATACCGCTAATCGCAGGTGCAATAATTTCTCATCTTATTCCATTAAATTTCATAATATCATTCATTTCGTGAAAAAAAAGAAGAAACTGGTGGTAAGACGGCTGATCCGCAATAGTCGCGATCCTTAGAACTTGAGAGAAGAAAGAAGGTTTTATAGCAAATCCATCTAGAACTTACAAGTCCAGAATAAGAGGCAGCATTTCCGACGATTCCTCTGTACGCGGTTACAGTGACGAGCCCCTCGAGCGCACGGGCGAGCTGCGCGCGCGCACAGGGCGCTCCGCCTCGCAGCTGTGGAGGCGCACCAGCCACCAGCCACGCGTACTCCGCCCCAAACATCCCCAGACGGAACGCCTGCGATCCCGCCAAACACGCACCATTTACCACGTTGGCTGCCAGGCCGGTTTTCATGTACTTTCAAACTACGCAGCCAGGTTGATTAGGCCCAGTGGGAAAACGTTCGATTTCGGCGCCCACATAGGCAGAAAGATACTCACAAGGCTTTTAAAACCTGGTGTAACAGGTACCGTGTTAATACAAATAATTAAAACGAAAGTTTATGAAGTGGTATCCAAGTTGGTGGAGCGCTTCTCTTGATCACAATGGGTGCAAGTTCAAATCCCGGGCCCGCACAAATGTCCTTTTCAATAATATCGTGAGGAAAACTGCACGTCCATAGAAAGGCGTGTGAAGTTTACCAACTCGCACTGGGCTAGAGTGGTGGACTATGGCCCAAATCTCAGTGTTATTGAGGGGAATGTGCCCGATGTAATGGCTATACGCTCGCGCTCTATTACATTGGAACCAAAATGCATGTTCCTCTGCCCATCTCTTCAAGGAATACAGGCATGATGATGTATGTATATGGAAGTGAAGAAAGTGTCATACATATAGGAACAGTTTCCGTGGCGTAAACAGTAGGTATGTGAAGGCAGCTCACCTCACAAAATATCTTGGGGATCATTTCTTGCGAGAAGCTACCGATGATAATCCGAGTGTCTAGCTTCTGAAAACAAAGTATTAAGATAGTTCTACACATACCTTTAAAAACGTCATGTGTGTATTTGCCTAATCTGACGTAGATTGCCACCTACTCCAAATGTAATGAATTGTAATGTTATTTGTAGCTTTTTAATGTAACTAGGTTTTTGAAGTCGGTTTTTGTTTTTTCGTATTGTTTCAACGTATGTCGAATTAGAGGTAAAGTCGATATTGCGAGAATTGCCCCCCCTCCCCCCCCACCTGTAGGCACGTACCAAAAGGACGGAAAATACAAAGGAAGTCCTTTAGTACATATGTAAAGTTCGCCAAATTTACACCCTAATTATAATAGGAACCAAAATATAAATTGTCAAATTGTGGGTGGACTGTAATGCGACTCCTCTTTGGACAATTAATGAGTAATCTATCTATACAAATAATTAAAATTGGAGTGTCTGTTTGTAATCATCAGTTTGTTATGAAAATACAGGATGTTTCAGAAGTCCGAAATAAAACTTTGGGTACATATACGGCAGCTCATATGTGGATGCATAGTGAAGACAGTTTATACCTAACTATCATAGTTTCTGAGTTACAGACCCTTGAATATTTGTCACAGGTATCGTTTTCAGGCCTATGGGCACATCCATAACCCTATTTAGCAGTGTAAACTACACTAATGAGAGGCGGCTACCAATATTCACAAAACAGGACATGCAAATTTTACATAGGACTCGAGATATTACGAGTCATAGAAATTGACGTCGAAAAAAAAGTTGGAAAAACATGGTCGAATTTCAATCAATTTTTTATACCATTCAGTTGTATACACGATACCGATGCTAGCGTCCAAGTATTATTTCGGACTTCTGATACATCCTGTATACAGGGTGTTTCAGAAGTCCGAAATAATACTTTGGGTACATATAAGGCAGCTCATATGTGGATCCTTAGTGAAGACAGTTTATACCTAACTATCATAGTTTCTGAGTTACAGACCCTTGAATATTTGTCACAGGTATCGTGTTCTGGCCTTTGGGTATATCCATAACCCTATTCAGCAGTGTAAACTACACTAATGAGAGGCGGCTACCAATATTCACAAAACAGGACATGCAAATTTTACATAGGACTCGAGATATTACGAGTCATAGAAATTGACGTCGAAAAAAAAGTTGGAAAAACATGGTCGAATTTCAATCAATTTTTTATACCATTCAGTTGTATACACGATACCGATGCTAGCGTCCAAGTATTATTTCGGACTTCTGATACATCCTGTATACAGGGTGTTTCAGAAGTCCGAAATAATACTTTGGGTACATATAAGGCAGCTCATATGTGGATCCTTAGTGAAGACAGTTTATACCTAACTATCATAGTTTCTGAGTTACAGACCCTTGAATATTTGTCACAGGTATCGTTTTCAGGCCTATGGGCACATCCGTAACCCTATTTAGCAGTGTAAACTACACTAATGAGAGGCGGCTACCAATATTCACAAAACAGAACATGCAAATTTTACATAGGACTCGAGATATTACGGGTCGTAGAAATTGACGACGAAAAAAAAGTTGGAAAAACATGGTCGAATTTCAATCAAATTTTTATACCATTCAGTTGTATACACGATACCGATGCTAGCGTCCAAGTATTATTTCGGACTTCTGATACATCCTGTATACAGGGTGTTTCAGAAGTCCGAAATAATACTTTGGGTACATATAAGGCAGCTCATATGTGGATCCTTAGTGAAGACAGTTTATACCTAACTATCATAGTTTCTGAGTTACAGACCCTTGAATATTTGTCACAGGTATCGTTTTCAGGCCTATGGGCACATCCGTAACCCTATTTAGCAGTGTAAACTACACTAATGAGAGGCGGCTACCAATATTCACAAAACAGAACATGCAAATTTTACATAGGACTCGAGATATTACGGGTCGTAGAAATTGACGACGAAAAAAAAGTTGGAAAAACATGGTCGAATTTCAATCAAATTTTTATACCATTCAGTTGTATACACGATACCGATGCTAGCGTCCAAGTATTATTTCGGACTTCTGATACAGCCTGTATATACGCTGCTTATAAAGAAAACATTTTTTTTTACATTTATGTCTGTCTGTAGGTTTGGTTCGGGTAATCTCAGAAACGATTGGAATGGAAACATTTAGACGGGACATTCATTAGCAGATAGCTGTTGCTATAAGGAGTAATTGAGACATTTATTTTTGAAATAGAAGTAGGGTTCTACGGGACAAAATAAAACCCATTTGCCAGTCCTAAAATAGTCATCTAGTCTAACCAATTCTATCACAAGTAAATTTTTTATCACAGCACGCCATGCTAGCTCATAAGACGCAGCGATTATCTCACATAAATTGCGATACGATCCGTGAGAAAAGCTTTTATCTTGACAGATGTGCTCAAGCCACAGGTAGTACATAATACATTTAACAAAGCAGGTTTCTCACGGCGGTTTTCTCATTCCCGAAGCGTCACGCGTCTTGCCTTCGCTGTAACTTTAATTAATCAATTTCAACTACCTACCTAACGTTACAGACACATTAAAACGCTCTGAACATACTGCCGCGAACGAATAAATATCGCCAGACATACTCATTGTATAACCCCAAACTAAGCAAAGCTTATACCTACTATGGGTGATGTACAACGGACTGGGAGCCATCCCAGTTAAATAAAGACCAGAGTAAATTTTGAAAAGGCCATTTCCGTAATTTGCCGCGACGGGAATCGAACCCGCATCCACCGGGTGTAGTGAGCCGAGCGGCCTCACTCAGACACTTTTTTGAAAATGTACCTACCTACTTTGTCATAATATATGTAAAGATTGAATAGTTGTATCAAAAGCCAAACGACCACGCAAAGAACTAAATTTAGTAACGCCATCGATGTCGTTTCGGTGTAAAATACGCTTCTTTTATGAGTTATTACCAGTACCCATAAAGACTCCACTCTTCGTATGTAGCTCTGCGGTGATTTTTCCGCCATTGTTGTTATCTCATGTACCCGTAGTACACGGTAACTATACGGGAAAACAATAATGGCGGAGTCAGATAAAGCAAAAAAAAAAACCGTTATAATATCTCCTTTGACAAAAAATGGCTCGTGAGTGTTGACGCGCCTATTTGTGAAGGGTCTAAGTCGCACGTGAAACTAGGGAATGAGCGACAATTTTCTAAAGTGCGAAGACTTGTAACTTGCCTAAATTCTCAACGACGCTACGTTTTCTCACCTCAACGTTCAATCTTTGCTATTGCGCGATCTACCTAACTATGATTGGAACCTTGAATTTAAACTCAAGAGTGGTTACGTAAGTTCTTTACAAACAATATAAATTGTCTTTCAAAATTGGTTTAACCCTTAAAATATAAGTTTTCTAGCTTATTCTAAACGATTTTTAAATTACAGATTTTAATAAGATTTTTATTTTTACTTATTTAAGTTTTCCTTGAAATTCTGCGCAACACAGCTGTAAAATCAGTTGTTACTATTGAACTCAATTTGATCTAAAGATTAACACACGGGCCCGATCCGTTTGATAGACATCTATTCGAGATATGTCGAAATAAAACGTCAAATTGGTCGTATTTTTTTCGACGTATCTCGAATAGAGATTGATGTCTATCAAACGAAAATAGGGTCCCAACAGAAGGCACAAGTAACCTAAATGACCATGCCTAGGCTTAGGGGTAGGGGTAGGCAGAGGTACATTGCAGTGCGCCCACACTTAGCCGATGTATTTTGGTCCCAATGTAATAGTGGGCGAGCCTTTTGCCACTATACCGGGCACATTCTCCCTCAATACGAGGGAGAGTTTTGGGCTATAGTCCACCACACCGACCCAGTACGGGTTGGTGACACAACTTCACACGCCTTTCAATAGACGTGCCGGTTTCCTCACGATGTTTTCCTTCACCGTTTCGTATCAGAACAAACATTCATAGAAGGTATTGATATTTATTGTATATTTTTAAAACGGTCCGTGCAAACTAAACAACCAAGCGAAGGTTTTTTAGGATTCCGTAGCCAAAGGGTAAAACGGGAACCCTATTACTGAGACTTCACTGTCCGTCCGTCCGTCCGTACGTCCGTCTGTCACCAGGCTGTACCTGTCACCAGGTTTTTACAGAGTCTTGTCCGCTTACAGTCCTTTTCAGCAATGTTGTTTTACTATTACATACAATATTGCTAAAGAGGTAAGGCTCGGAACTTCAATTTCAAGTTTTATATAGCCAAAAACTTTTCAGGAACCAACATTACAATTTTAATTAATTTAATTTTGATTTATTAATTTGTTGGAGTTGGTACCTTCTGGAAATACTGAAGTAATTTTAAAGTGGAATATTGTTCTGTTGCGGTCGTCGCAAACAAAGATTGGAGTTTAACAACTTTCAACTGTGCGGTCTACGCAACAAAGTTCTTAGGCGATTAGCAGTGGTTTTATCCTGTACATACAATACTTACCAGGAACAAACAGACAGGCAGACAGAGTGCCAGAGAGTCAAAAAATAAACCTGTGGTTTCGTTATAGGTAGGTACAGTGTATTTTAACATTACAAATATCTAAACATTTTTTTTTGTGATTTTATTTAGATGTGCATTTATTGAATTTGTTTATGCTTTGTATAACTTGAAACTGGTAGAATAACCGGTAACTGCAAGTGCAGTTATTTTATTGCTTTGAATTTCATCACTTGGTAAGAGAAGGAGAATATTTTTAAACTTGAATCTCGTTTTATTTAAACAATCACTTTATAAAACTAAATTATGCAGCCAAGAGTTGTACAGCAGAGCGTTACTGTACCATTGTTTGACTATATTTTTTTAAATAGCAACCATTTATAACGTTAAACTTGAAAAAGAAAAAAAATATAAACGATTGAAAAAGTCTTGTTTCTAAAGGCTCTTATAAAGAAAATGTGACAGTGAGAAATCGTTCGGTTCGAAGTAGCCTCGTTTGTTTTTCTTTATTTGTATATCATTGCGACTTGCTGCAGTATTTATATTCTGTATTCAACGTGAGTGCTTTACGATTATCCTTATATACTTAAGGGTAAGTACCTATGTTTATTTTAACTCAGGTATAGTTAAAACTAAACCTATTTTGTTTTTTATTGTCACAGATATTGATAGGGAAATCAAATATTTTAAATTTTTCAGGCATCATGTTCTGGCCTTTGGGTACATCTATAACCATATTCAGCAGTGTAAACTACACGTATGAGGGGCAACTACCAATATTCACAAAACAGAACATGCAAATATCGCATGACAGACGAGATATTACTAATTATAGAAATTAACGACGAAAAAAGTCGAAGTTCGATATCATTTTTAGGGTTCCGTACCCAAAGGGTACAACAGGAACCCTATTACTGAGACTTCACTGTCCGTCCGTCCGTCCGTCTCTCACCAGGCTGTATCTCATGAACCGTGATAGCTATAGAGTTGAAATTTTCACAGATGATGTATTTCTGTTGCTGCTATAATACAATGAATATTAAAGGGGGCTCCCATACAACAGACGTGATTTTTTTTGCCGTTTTAATAGATTATGGTACGGAGCCATCCGTGCGCGAAGCCGACTCGCACTTGGCCGGTTTTTATACCATTCAGTTGTATAGATACTTTTGTAAACGTCAATATTATTTCGGAGTAGTAGGACGTAGGTCGTAGGCCCATGGAGTTTCTTGCCCATTCTTCTCCATAGGAAATGCATTCCGAATGGGTGGTAGAGCTACTATTTTTACTATTTATTGACGATTCAGAAGTGCCTGTATTGGTTTATATGAATAAAAAAATATTCTGATTCTGATTCTGATTCATACTGATATAAAGTATGAAAACACATAATTAGACAGTAAATGGGTGGCTTTCATTTCACTCAGGTGCATAATGGAAATCTATTAGCCGAGACAGCGGGGGATTGATTCACATCGCCAACTTTCAATGGCGTCATGTCGGGGACCGGGATAGGGGGGAAATGGGGGTACAGGGTGGGGGTGTACTGCTGCCTGTATTGACGTAGATAGGTGCTAAAGTGTAAAATCCAGGTAAAGAGCTAGAAAGTGGATCGTTACGGTCTGTTAATTAGACCTTTAATGGGCGCAATGGGGAGTCAAGACACACGCGTCGAATTTCTTGATAATACCAAAATGAACTGTATTAACTCATAGAAAAAGTTGATTCTTCAAGAAAATTACTCGCGTGCGAGCGTGGCTTTCACCACAGAAATTAAATCTTTATGTATATTGACACAGAGTACGTTTCTTAATAATCATAATTTCACATAAATGTCATAACATGTATCATTTGGAGTACCCTATCCAATCAGGTATGTTATACACGCACAAAACAACCGAAAAAAGTGTTCCGCGTAACAGCGGCAGCACACATACACACTTTTCATTCATTTTACAACACGTAGAAATGTGCAAAAGAGATGGCTTGATAAAACCAACGAGAAAAAAAGCGATAGCTAGTGTTGTCACTTGCGCTTCTATGTGATTGATGTATTTACATTACGTTAATCTGTCAACCAATCCGCATGTTGGTATCAAATATACGTCCTAATTAGGATGTATTCGAGTCTTCACTAGTGCGCGCTCATAACATATCTATTTACTAGAATATCATTGACCCTATCCGAAATTATTGGAAACTTACATTGATTTCGGGTACGGATATTTTTTTATTGCGGGTATCCGATAGTTTCGGATACGGTTACTGCGCTCCTTAACATCCCTGGTGACAATGCCTAATGTCTACACTGGTCATATAGTATTTTACTCTCTTTACAGGTTGTATCAAACGTCCGAAATAATACTTTGGGTACATATACGGTAGCTCATATGTGGGTGCTTAGTGAAGACAGATTATACCTAACTATCATAGTTTCTGAGTTACAGACCTTTGAATATTTGTCACAGGTATCGTGTTCTGGCCTTTGGGAACGTCCATAACCCCATTCAGCAGTGTAAACTACACGACGGGCGATTAACAATATGAATAAAACAGAACATGCAAATATTACATTGGACTCGAGATATTAAAAGTTATAGAAATTGACGTCGAAAAAAAAAGTTGAAAAACATCGTCCAATTTCAATATTTAGCCATTCAGTTGTACCCGATAATGATGCATACGTCAAAGTATAATTTGGGACTTTTGAAACATTCTGTATATTTAGGAGTTAATAGTTGAGTCTTCAAGGAGTCTTTAATCCATAGTTACTTCACTAAGCTAATAAGTATGCTGCCACGGTGAAATAATCAGATAATTTCATCCGACATGAAGTTATTACTTGTATTAATGGATACTTATTTACTAATGTACATTAGTTACGAATAACATACGTAATTCGTTTTCTAATTTTCCCCACTAAGGTCCTATTCACACGGCTAAGCTGGCTGCCTGATTTGGTTTAACGGGAATAGTAATGCAGTGTCAGAACATTACATATGTAGGCGTTTACATAACCTGACTGATTATAGGGTTCCCGTGAACCGACAGATCGTGAGAACGCTTTCATACACAGCACAGCAGGGGCCTTAACATATTGTTGTATCAATAGTATCAACTATTGAAAATTGAAAGTAATATTTAAAAAACTTTGCTGTAGGACAGGTGGTTTTTTTGGCGCCCCAGTGCGCACGGGTCTTAACAGTAATAGATGTGCAGTGGCAGGCCAAGCAGGGGCTTAAAGTCAAAGCCAAAGTGAAAGTCAAAGTGAACGTCAAAGTGAAAGTCAGAGTGAAAGTGAAAGTGAAAGTGAAAGTGAAAGTCAAAGTCAAAGTCAAAGTCAAAGTCAAAGTCAAAGTCAAAGTCAAAGTCAAAGTCAAATAATTTATTCTGTAAAGGCCTATGGGTGCACTTACAAATTGTTAGGTTTTCATTTTTTTTCTTATAAACTACTACACTACTACCGGATCAAAACGCGACCTCAACTGATAAAATCCGGCAAGAAACTCAGTGGACTGATAATTTTTGCCTGTTATTATCAAGCGGCCGGCTTTACCGTGTGAATAGATTGTAATAGGTATAAGTAAGGGCGACCTTCGCCCCATCAATCCCAGATCGCCGTCAGCTGGAGCGTTAAACGAACCAACTTTCGCCCAATTACTGCCTGTTGGCGGACACTCATGATGGAATTGAGAATTAAAGTACCAAAGAAAGTTCTTGACATTTAGGTGCGCCCTGTAAACACTGGGGCGAGCGAATAAATTTTACCTTTTACTGTAAAATTCTAGTTCTCATAAGCTCTCTCTCTCTCTAATTCTAAAAAGCAGTGGTAGCCTCGTGGGCAAGAACGCCCGCCTTGAACGTAAGGGGTGCAAGTTCAAATCCCAGGCCCGCACCTCTGAGATAATTTTCATGTGCGAATGTCATTTTCATCAATGATTACCACTTGCTGAACGGTGAAGGAAAACATCGTGAGGAAACCTGCACGTCTATAGAAAGGCGTGTGAAGTTCACCAACCCGCACTGGGCCAGCGTGGTGGACTATGGCCCAAATCTCCCTCGTATTGAGGGGGAATGTGCCCGGTATAATGGCAATAGGCTCGCCCCCTATAACATTGGGACCGAAATACATCGGCGAAGTGTGGGCGCACTACAGTGCACCTCTGCCTACCCCTTCGGGGAATACAGGCGTGATGATGATGTATTTAAAATTCACTCTGCGTAAGCATCAGTACCTATCGGGTAGGTATACAACTGAACGGTATTAAATTAGATCGAAATTCGACCATGCTTTTCCAACTTTTTTAGGGTTCCGTACCCAAAGGGTAAAACGGGAACCCTATTACTCAGACTTCGCTGTCCGTCCGTCCGTCTGTCACCAGGCTGTATCTCATGAACCGTGATAGCTAGAGAGTTGAAATTTTCACAAATGATGTATTTCTGTAATGAAAGAAAATGAATATTTAAGGGGGCTCCCATACAACAAACGTGTCTTTTTTGCCGTTTTTATACCTTTGTGCGCGAGTCCGACTCGCACTTGGCCGGTTTTTTTCAATTGCCTTTAATTTAGTTCCAATTTCGGTTTTCTTATGGACTCTAAATTCGGATTTTTAAATCTAGTCCCCAACAAGAACTAAAAATAAAGTGCCTTTCTTAGCTGCCTATTGCTTCAAATTTGGTCATCATACCTTTAACTGCTGCAACTGTTCTTTGAAGTCTGACTCAGCGAAGGTGATGGAAGCTGCGCAGGTGATGTTAGCTGCCTCCAGCTGCGTGACCAGCTCATTCACAGCCAGCGAGTATATCTCCTCATTCTGGGAGAATGCTGTCACTGTGTCCCAGCCGAATTGCCTGTGACAAAGGATTAATTGAAAGCCAATTTTCAACTGGCCTGCCCCCTTACCACATGGCTCGCATATTTTTTTTTATATTATTTTCAATTATCTCAGTACAAAATCTGCCATAAATTGTTAGTTAATATTGAATCAATAATACTTTAAAACCTTAGCTGCGGCAAATAAATCATAAACTTTCATCTCGTGCGGTGGCGGGACGAAATGCGCCTCCAATGACCTTTCCGACCAACCGTAAGCACCGCGGCGGGCCGATATATGCCTGTTCCGGTGTTAAGGCCCCTGTGCCTATTGATTGTTACAGTCCATAGCTACTGAACCACTAGTACTATACAGGATGTTTCAGAAGTTCTGTATGCTATATGGCTTTCATGAAGTTTTCAAAGTTTAAATTCAGTTTGTGTTGTAAACTCAGTTCTTCTGTGAGGCAGCTTCTAAAGCTTCGTTTTCACAAGTTAGCCACCGAGGTTATCTAGATTACACGAAGCAACGCAGCTTGTGAAGAACTAGTATCTAGCTGTTTTTAATTAACGAAGCTCCAACTTTTATCTTGAAACTGGACAAAAGTTTTCTTGTAATCTAAATGATAGTTAAGAATTTTATAGGTTCAGGGGCCACCTTTTAAAGTATTCTTGTTTTAAATAGTAACTGTAAATTTTTGACTGATTTCGTACTGAGTTGGTACATATCGACTCAAGCGCCATGTTGGAAGATATTGTATTACATGCCCAAATCGCCCTCGTATTGAGAGGGAATGTGCCCGGTATAATGGCAATAGGCTCGCCCTCTATTACATTGGGACCAAAATACATCGGCGAAGTGTGGGCGCACTACAGTGCACCTCTGCCTACCCCGTCGGGGAATACAGGCGTGATGATGATGTATGTTTGTATATCGTTAGAATCAGCAAATTTTTCTAAGTCTTTTAATGTAGGTTTTGTGCAAAGTTACCAATATGGCGCTTAAGGCAATTCTCCTTTTAACCTTATAGGGGTTGTAGGTCATATACATTCAGTACAAAGGTGTTATTTTGTTCTTACAAACAGACATTTCAATTTTATTTATATAGATTATAGTGTTTACCTAATGAAAGCGATCCGCGCCGGGTTGTGTGAGGAGTCCGGTGCCACGGTTCTGCAGAACAACGGGAACTCGGTCCTGTCGCTCAGGGCTGGCGATGTAGATCCAAAAGAAACCTTAACGATAGAGATATAAAGTGTTTTATTACTTATACAACTATATTTACATATACAATAATAGAACAATAGTGGGACATCGGCCTGAATTAGCATTTTTTGAAAATGTACTCTGTGCTAATATAAATAAAGATTGAATATCTGTAGCAAAATCCACACGAATACCTTTTGCAACACAATGGAGCGTCAAAGCCACGCGTTAAAAATTTTGCCGATACAAAATTAACTCTATTGACTTATAGACAAAGTTCATTTCTCAACGAAATGATATTGACAGCGCGAGCGAATATTGACGCGTGGGGACTTGATTTGTACCACAGGAAAACAGTCTTTACGTTATATTGTTTTCTTATATTTACGCGAATACTATACATTGAAATAAAACTACTTGGGATCCAGTAATTAATATGATTAGATCCAAAACCAAGCGTACCATTGCAAGACCTCAAGACATAGTGAGCACTTTCTCTAACACCTCAGTCCCCCCGTGACCATGGTTGCTGTAAAGCAGCCGAAACGTCGGGAAAATAAAATAGAAAATAAACGCGATACAATCCGTAAATTAGTTTTATTTCAATCTTGATGTTATTGAATCTAGAGTTCGTTTTGGTATTGGCAAAAAAACAAAAAAAAAACAAAAACCGACTTCAAAAACCTAGGTCTGTGCACTAAAAAGCTAAAAAATCACGTAAATCTGATCATAAATCTCGGCGTAATCGGTGTACATACATAAAAATAAAAAACATACCTATCAAATTGAGAACCTCCTCCTTTTGGAAGTCGGTTAAAAAAATGTATTCAAGTTTGTGACATTCCTTGTTATTTGTTATATGAAGGGTACAGGACCCTTCATATACGATATTCATGCAAACGGTCAAGTATTATTTCTGACTTCTGATACACCCTGTGCATAAATACTTCGTTCATCTGAAGTGAATGATACGAGTGTTATTGAGTACAGTTCAATTATCACCTCATCATTCATCATAATAAACTTGGTTATTGCTCTATCAGACGCATGTACGGAATTAATTATACCCGATAATTAATTATATCGCATTAGCTGGTGTACGCACTGTTGCT
The DNA here is from genome assembly GCA_914767695.1 of Ptilodon capucinus. Lineage (NCBI taxonomy): Eukaryota > Metazoa > Arthropoda > Insecta > Lepidoptera > Notodontidae > Ptilodon > Ptilodon capucinus. The sequence continues at coordinate 11,683,720 of OU611814.1, read as the reverse complement.
ATCTGATATGGATTGCGAGTTAGGAAATATAATTATTATTGCTAATTATTTAGGTATTTGAACTTCATAATTTAAACCGTAATCCAGACCGTAGTCGAACGCACGCTTTGCAAATCAAAGCGTGCAGGTTCAAACCCCGGCTCGCACCTCTGGGATTGCGAATCTCATTTTCATCCGAGATTATCACTTGCTATGATACGGTGAAGGAAAACATCGTGAGGAAACCCGCACGTCTGAGGGAACTTGTCTAGTTCTCGATAGGTGTGTGAAGTCTGCCAACCCGCACTGGGCCAGCGTGGTGAACTATGGCCTGAATCCCCCTCGCATTGAGGGGAGGCCCGTGCCCAGCAGTGGGACGTTAAACGGGCTGTAGTAGTAGTAATAATCGTAATTCAACTATCATGCATTACTCTTTATCCGAGGCGGGAACGCCGCGAAATTTTGCCGCTTTGTGCAATTTGACAGAATGATATCAGCGGGGCAATTTTAGTATGATCGACATTATGTCTAATTCGACATATTATCGCATCTTTAAAAGTATAGAGCTCTAACTCAAAAATAATATTGTTGAAAAGTGGTCGTTAGAACGACGCTTTAAGATTTATATTCGAAAACCTAAAATTTCAAAATGGGTCTTTAAAGATGCGTTATGTCGAAATAAAACGCCAATTTGGGACCCAATTCTTGTAAAATCGACATTATGTCTAATTCGACATATGCTGGATTAATGATGATTAGGCGAGAACTGTCCCACAGTTTGATTGCATGTAGCGGCAACGTAGTCTGAAAAAAGATCTTTTCTCACTGTATCTACAACTCAATTCAATTTAATAAAATAAAATTACAAATAACTCTAAAAGCAGTGGTAGCCTCGCGGGTAAGAACGCCCGCCTTGAATGTAAGGGGTGCAAGTTCAAATCCCGGGCCTGCTCTCAGATGATTTTCATGTGCGAATGTAATTTCCGACAATGATCACCACTTGCTGAACGGTGAAGGAAAACATCGTGAGGAAACCTGCACGTCTGTAGAAAGGCGTGTGAAGTTCACCAACCCGCACTGGGCCAGCGTGGTGGACTATGGCCCAAATCTCCCTCGTATTGAGGGGGAATGTGCCCGGTATAATGGCAATAAGCTCGCCCCCTATTACATTGGGACCAAAATACATCGGCGAAGTGTGGGTACACTACAGTGCACCTCTGCCTACCCCTTCGGGGAATACAGGCGTGATGATGTATTTAACTCTAAAAGAAAGGGTTTTTAAGTATGAGTGTTGATCCTAAATATATGTTTAGTAAAAGCTATAGAACCAGTTTTTTAAGTTAATTATATGTCAAATTGATCGGTGAACAGTTTTATAGGTAGTTAACTATATTAAGTGTATTGTTATGTAAAATAAATACATTATATTTCAAAAGGAATCTCACAAATGGAGAACGTTCTAGAATGTTAGTTTCCATTATTAGGTTTGATGAAAGGAATCGCTCAGTGAATCGTACTAGCGCGATGACGCCTGGGGCAGACTGAGGCGTCAAGATAAGCTCTGCAATATGTATGCTAATACCATAACTATATCATAGATAAATCTCATTTTGACAAGTTTTATATTAGCTTGCAACGTATGTATGTATATGTCCGGGTGGAATCTTGCAAATGAATTTTAAATCAGTTATCTTTAACCGGTTGAGCTGAAATTTGGTATACACGCTTATTCTGGATGACAATGCATGCTTAGCTATGTGACGTCATTCTAAATCCAATATGGCAGATCATCCAAGATGGCGGAATAGTTATTTTTTCAGTATAAGTATCAAATGAAAGGGCTTGCTGATGAGAACACGAAAACTAAGGGCAATTATATAAGAGCTTGTTTTTAAAAAGTTATTTTAACATTAATTTTTCAACGACATGTCTGTGACAGTGCGAGCGTGTTTTGACAGGTGGTCGCGGCTTTAACCACAGAAATGTATTCTCTATGTATATTGACACAGAGTTCGTTTTGGTATTGGAAAAAAAATACAGTGGATGTCTTGACGCTCCAGTATGCTGAGGGCATCACTGACAAGCCCAGCTAAACAAACGCTACCAGCATTCAAATATTGGGTTAAGACCGGCTACATTCAGAATAGTATGCTGCTAGTACGATATACAACCGTCTATCTCCTTTATCGTCTATATCTTACAGTCCATTTTACATCGTCTTTACGTATAATCACGAGGAAACCCAACTGCGAAAATATTCAAATATATTACAAAGGTAAGCTCTTGAAATGTTTGTATTTAATTATCGGCCGGCGTTACCGTAAGAACAAAGCTTTTTTTTTTTTTTTTGAATGGACTACGCTGTTGGCCGTGCGTTGGCCTTTACAGCTTCACCGGAGGAGTAAAAACAAAGCCTTATAGGTCCTATTTTGAGATTACATAATTTGGTCGTAGTGTCTTTTAAAATGTCAATTTGGGAACCTACCTACCGCAAGATCGACATCATCTCTAATTTGACATATATTATGTCGAAATAATTTTTTTTTTACCAAAAATAAAAATATCTTCAAAAACCTAGGTGCACTAAAAAGCCGATTGATTGCGTTATCGCGTTCCCGTTACCTTGACTCCTTGACTCGTGGAGGTGCAACGTTGGTTTTTAGAGGGTATGCGGTCTCGTGCTATGAGTCCCACATACTCCCTACTATCCAACCCCGAGGATTGAGGGGGGATGCAAAGCATTTTCCAAAAATAAAAAAGGGTGCACTAAAAAGCTAGAAATAACCTTATAATTCATTACATTTGGAGTCGGTGCCAATCTACGTCAGACTATACAAATACACACATGAATTGGCACCGACTAAACAAAATAAATGAAACTCCTACAAAAAGGTTATTCCTTCAACACGAATATTGCAGCGTGGCGCGTGACTTCTCCACAGTAATTCAATCTTTATGTGTGTAAGCATAGAGTATAAACTCAAAAACAGTCAAGTTATTTAGCTCATTGCAATACGTGCAGGTGTTCCATTCAACTTTGTACTTAAGATTCAAACTGGGGGTTGCATAAAGTCATCCACGAAGTTTGTTAATTTGATATAATCGTTTGCAGGTAGGATCGGTTCGAACTAGTTTAAAGTTTCATTACCATTCATGGATGTTGAATTGAACCCGTTCACCATCCAATACCGTATTCTAATGGGTTAAGTTTTAATGTTGTCTGTTTGGATTGATTACCTACAGGCCCCCAAATCAACTGACACAATTGTTATAGTTGCGTATGGCTTTTCAAGGCCTGAAAACATCATATTTTATTAATGTGTATAACAATCCCGAAATCGATAGCAAAATTCTTTTTTTTTTGCAAAAAAAAAACTTTTTTTGTTTTATATGCCAGACATTCAACATAATAATATGTAGAAACAGAACGAAAAAAAACGGCAAAGTGCGAGTCGGACTTGCGCACGAGGGGTTCCGAACCATTATCTATAAAAACGGCAAAAAAATCGCGTTTGTTGTATGGGAGCCCCCTTAAATAATTATTTTATTCTGTTTTTTAGTATTTGCTGTTATAGCGGCAACAGAAATACATCATCTGTGAAAATTTCAACTCTCTAACTATCACGGTTGATGAGATACAACCTGGTGACAGACGGACGGACGGACGGACGGACGGACGGACAGACGGATGGACGGACAGCGAAGTCTCAGTAATAGGGTTCCCGTTTTACCCTTTGGGTACGGAACCCTAAAAAATACGACCAATTTGGAATTTTGTTTCGGCATTTATTTCGTAACAGAGATAAGGTCGACCATGCGAGAATCGGGCACCAAGCATAGTCAGTTAGATAGCTTCTCACTTCTGCTATATTAATCTTTAGATCGAAGAGGTCAAAAGTAACAGCTGCCTTAAGAAAAACTTTTCACGTCATAAATCTTATTAAAAATTATATTAAAATATTTCTGATTTCACATATTCGTTTACAATAAGCTAGGAAACCTACATTTAAGGGTTATTATAGTCATTTTGAATCAAATTGTATATTTTATATTCTTATGCCATTTGTCGTATAAAAAATATGAAGTCATATTTCAGGTACCTGAGTACTAATTATATTCCATTACAAAAATCATACGTAAATTAACATCAATTGATTTTCTGCGCTTGACATTTTCGTAAACGATCGGCATGACCAAACAATCTAACGGCGAGCAGGTTCGTACGTACTGGACCTAGTTTCGAGCAGAAAAAAAAAAGAAAAAACAACGAGGGAAGCTGATTGGGTCTTTGGTGGCGAGCGAACGTGGGGCGATGAAGTATTGACACGAGGCAAAGCGTAAAAGGACCATTTAGTGACGAAAAATAAGATTTTAGATGCTCTATCTTTGGCGCCTATAGCTCTACCATGAGATTTACGCTCGCAAGTCTCTAGCGTCTGCGAAAAATATTTGAATAAAAATGATACGACAAAGAAATTAATGTGGCTGTGTTGAATATCTGTGTATATGTCGAATATAAGTGTGTCTTATAAAATAGGGCTATGCCGAATAAATGTACCTGTGTTGAATAAATGTGGTTAAATCGAATAAAACGTGTCTGTCTCTAAAAATGTGTAGAATGCAAATATAACGTGGCTATGTCAGATAAAAGTGGCACAGTGACGAATAAAGGTCATAGCTCATTAAAGCCACCCGGCACCCGACCAGCACCGCCTCGGCTCGAGTGGTCAGTATTCTTTATATGGACTTCTATGGATACGCATAGTCTTAGTAACCCCGACCCGGTGACGATAATGAACTGTAATGAGCTATGACCTTAAATACATCATCAAATAAATACATCATCACGCCTGTATTCCCCGAAGGGGTAGGCAGAGGTGCACTGTAGTGCGCCCACACTTTACCAATGTATTTTGGTCCCAATGTAATAGGGGGCGAGCCTATTGCCATTATACCGGGCACATTCCCCCTCAATACGAGGGAGATTTTGGCCATAGTCTACCACGCTGGCCTAGTGTAGTTTGGTGAACTTCACACGCCTTTCTATAGACGTGCAGGTTTCCTCACGATGTTTTCCTTCACCGTTCAGCAAGTGGTAATCATTGTTGAAAATGACATTCGCACATGAAAATTATCTCAGAGGTGCGGGCCCGTGATTTGAACGAGGCTACCACTGACCTTAAATGTCTCAAATAAAATGTGTTCATGTCGAATAAATATAGATGTTTTTAATAAATGTTTCACTTAATATTACCTGAACGATGTTCCAATACGGTACGATTTTGGCGATACTCTCGGTGACTTCGGAGCAGGCTGAACCCAGCAGCATCACCATCCGAGAGTCCCGCTCTGTGTACAGCGCGTGGAAGAACCGGTCCACGCCCACACCTGGGTCACACTGTGGACAAAATAATGTTACAACAACTGTGGACAAATTAACTCTTCTTTTTATTATTATATAAATTCTTCTCTAGTATTGAGGCAAAGGTGCTGCCTGCTCTCATGGCGTTGCTGCTCATTCTCAGCCTAGGTGCACTAAAAGCTAAAAATAACCTTATAATTCAGTTCATTTAGAGTAAGTGCCAATCTACGTCAGACTATGCAAATACACACACCTGAAATTTCATGATTCTATGTCAACGGGAAGTATCCTATAGGATTTTGATTCCCGTGCAAATGTACTGAAAAAGCAACATAATCCGCCGTATCTTTTGATTGCGTTAACCTAGAAGTTTAATTTTTTTAGGGCACCAAGGGACCGCAGATATGTCTCTGTTAAGAATTTCAACTTGATACCTTCACGCGTTTCTGAGAAAAAGGGTCTTGACAAACAGACAGACGGGCAACAAGGTGATCCTGTAAGGGTTTCCTTTTTAGGTGCGGAGCCCTAAAAAATACACGAATCGATTCAACATGCGATCGTTAAAACGGTTTATTATATTCCTACTTATTTTTTAATGTTGTTTTCATAAACTTTAGTCAAAGGTTTACGTAAGTATATTAATGAAAATGTTAAACCAAGTTAGGCTGTTTAACCAAGGTAAAGTAAGGTTTGAGTGTTGGTAAAGCTTCCTACGCTCGAATTACTAGAACAGGCCTTCGTTAAATAAGGATCTACCTTGGTATCATTCGTGATAAGATGTAGTCGGTATCCTGGCAGCAGGTCCCTCTTGTTGACATGCTCCACGGCAAGTCTGGCTGCCGTCAGCTCGGACACCCCATCGATCCTCGGAGAGTCTCCGACAGACAGCTCGAAGAGACCAAGAATGGAGACAATCCGATTTGATTTATTTTTCGGGAGATCTGAAAAAGAAGACCATCTGATGAATTAAAAAAATATTGCATGACACCACATACCTACTCATCTTAAGCAAAGCTTCTTATGCCAAATGAATGAAATGATGTAATCTATGAAATAAGATGAGAAATGGCTGTATCTTCTGTTAGCGGGTATTCTGCCAATGTCAAATCATTTATTCTGTATAGGCCTATGGGGGCACTTACAAATTGTCAAGATTACATTTTTTTTTTTTTTATATACTGCTTATACTACCACCGGATCGAAACGCGACCACAACTGAGAAGATCCGGCAAGAAACTCAGTGAGCTGATCATTTTTATTAAATCGCCAAAAGGTTCATGTCATGTATTGAATCCATGTTATGTTCATGTAATTGAATTTATTTGATATTCATTAATAGCACGGATAAAAGTCAATTATAAAATATTTCCGGTAGTGATAAAGATGGCAGATGACCTATCGTGAAATCGTCTATAGTGTTAAATTATTTAGTTTTGTGTTACATCGTTGTTAAAAAGGCAAGAAGAGTCAATTCTTATATAATAATATTGTATTCTAAGGCCTATCTTTGTAGTAAACATGCGTAATGTATATATTTTGGGGATAAACCTCAAATATTGTCGTTATTAGGTACTGTTCAGTGACATAAATCCTCAGCCTTAATATGCCAGTTTGAATAGGCAACATGATACCACTGACCCGTCGCGGACAAGCTGGACGCCTGTACGACACATTAGACGCCCCATTAACTTTTGATGGATACCCTCTACGTATACAGATCCCATCCCAACGTTATGTATATAAATTCGGTGAAAATGGTAGCTATTACCCGTAGTACAAAGCACGAGAAAGCATGCTGTCATTGTCATACTCATTTGTTATATCTGCAGTGTGAGCGAGATGGGTTAAGCTAACGCAACGTACTACGACAAAAAAATACTAACGCTTACAAAAGAGCCTACTGTGGCTACGTGTAGGCCCTACGGCGTAGACCACTTAGGGCGTCTATGAGTTGAGTCTACGGTGTAGAACGTGTACTGAGGCAACGCGTAGGGTCTACGGCGTAGAACACCTAGGGTGGCTACGCGTTGAGTCTACGTTGTAGAACGCCTACTGAGATGTTGCGTAGGCCCTACGGTGACTACTGACTACGCTAGAAACCTACGGCGTAGTGCTCTTACTAAGATTACGTGTAGATCCTTCAACATAACGGACCTATTACGCCTACGCTGCTACGCGTAGAGCTCACGCGTAGGCGAAAGCTTGCTTGGTAGCAAGTTTGATCACTTTATGTTTCATTTTCGATATAACATTTATATACTTCTCATCAAAAAAATCGAAACACTTTCGTTTTTATTGTTTTTGTCCTAATTTTTAAAATTACTCATCATACAAAATACGAAACCTATGAAGACTTAATTTGAATTTAGAACATTAACATTAGGATTTATAAACCTCATACTACTCACTATTAAATGACATTTTACATTTATTCCTAAATATACACATTTTTCTGATAATCCTTATCAAATCATAAACTGCGAGGTGTTTCGATTTTTTTGATGAGAAGTGTATATATTATTACATATAGTGTGAATGTATTTCGATTTAATACAGCACTTTTTGCTACAGGGAAATGGTATTGTAAATTATTATTTTCGTCAGTTCAATTGTACATAATCAACTTAATTAAATGTCTGGCTGTTAGCGCGTCCGTTAAACAATAAAATTTACGGCATAAATTGTAATATTGCAATTTTATTACCAGCCGTAAATCTCAGCCGGAGGCACTTCACGAGATTCTAATAAAATGCGTTTCATCCCTCGACATTGTAGACCTCTTAAAAAGTTAATTCGCTTGATGGAAGTTTTAAAATTTGCATTGAAACTCTTGGTACCATTTAGACTGGATTTAAGGGATTTTGAGACTTCGGGACTACAATGACACAGGCCGATGGACTGGGTATAACTGCGATCGCCCCCAGTATATTGTATGGTATCCATATTTCATGTATTGCTTAGCCTAAAAAATCATGTAGGACATGAGATTTTAAAAGTTTTTAAAATTGACAGCGATAAATAAGTTGAAAAACATGTTCGAGTTTCAATTAAATTTAAAAAATAGTGTTAAAGTTTTACTTCCTCACCTAGTAAGGTGAGGAAGTAAACTTAGTAGGGGAAGTAAACTAGCAAGTATACTTATCCAGAAATACTTTTGGCAATCCAATATTTAACGGGAGGGATACAGGCCAGTCGTAGTTTGGGTTCCATAGTCACTATAAGTTCTATCGTAATGTAATTATACTATACAATCATTGGTTTAGAGATGACTAAACTTACGTTTTATAAAAAAAAAAAAACAAGGGATAGTTAAGTATAAACTCAAGTCCATCTTGAGTGCCTTCAGTAAACTTTTCCATAGATAATAATAACTTATTTTGATTAATGTAGCTAAGTAAGTCGTATTTTTTCCAGTTCAATCAAATTTTAGATTCAGTAGTTACCATATACATGTTACACTTCGTTCGCATTTTACGGATTTGAATATAATTACCTACTGTCTATTACTTTTATTTTTAGCTAAAAAAAAAATATTTAATCTGTGCAGATTTGTTAATAGCACGGGACTACATACTGGTATCTTAATATATTAATACTATTTGTCTGTAAATCTTCCTAACAATAAATAAATAAATAAAGTAACGTATGTCGCAAGATATCCAATTAAAAAAAAACTAAACGATATAACCCAACACGTAATTGAATTTATTCTACGCACTTACTACAGCCCTTTTAACGTCCCACTGCTGGGCACGGGCCTCCCCTCAATGCGAGGGGATTCAGGCCATAGTCCACCACGCTGGCCCAGCGCGGGTTGGCAGACTTCACACATCTATCGAGAACTAGACAAGTTCCCTCAGACATGCAGGTTTCCTCACGATGTTTTCCTTCACCGTTTCATAGCAAGTGATAATCTCGGATGAAAATGAGATTCGCACATAAATCCCAGAGGTGCGAGCCGGGGTTTGAACCTGCACACTTTGATTTGCAAGGCGTGCGTTCGACCACTCGGCTACCACGCACTTGTCATTGATAAATTATAACGAACTTATTACTCAAAACAAGGACTGCTAATAACCACTAATCGATCTTTTCCCATTAATACTTAATTGTCAGCGTATAGGTACACACAGGTAACTTTCAAAGGGCGTTCTATAGCCCACGAAACCTCAAGTCGATTACTCTACATCAAGCACCAGCTAGCGCCATCTACAGTGTTAATTGGCAAACCGAGGCAGGACAACGGTAAGTGCATTAGTGACCCCGGCAAAGGTCACGGGTTAAAGGTCACAGAGGCTGACCTCATTGTGCGTTAAGAACAGTGCCCCAATTGTCATGTTCTAAAGGTCACATCGGATTTAGTGAAAAAATCGGTATGAGGCATGAGAGATTATTAGGTTCTGTTGTTGAAAAGGAAAAATAAACTGCATCTGTTTTCAGGATCCATATCTGTGGGTGATATCATTTTATTCTAGCTATTGGGCGTCTATTTTACGACGCAAATGTGTTTATGAATGGGTATAGTACTTTTGTCACGTATATTCATCCTATATGTATATAGAGGGTGTAGCAGAAGTCTGATATAATATTTTAGGTAAATATATGGTAGCTTATGTGTACCATAATTAGTAAAAATAGACTATACCTAACTATCATAGTTTCTGACATACAGACCTTTGTACCTTTGACCAGTATTTGTCACAAATATCGTATTGTGGCCGAAATGTATGTCTTAGGGCACATCCATAATCCTAATTAACAATATAAACTACATCTACGTGCGGCGATTATTCATATTCATGGAACAAAACATGAAAATATCGCATAGGACCCGAGATATACCAAGATTTGAAAATTTGCGGCGAAAAAAATTATTTAAAAATCATGTTTGAATTTCGATAAAAAAAATATACCATGCAGTTGTATATTTATTTATTTATTTGCACAATTCTACATAAGTAAAAAACCGGCCAAGTGCGAGTCGGACTCGTGCACGGAGGGTTCCGTACCATTATCTATAAAAACGACAAAAAAATCACGTCTGTTGTATAAGAGCCCCCTTAAATATTCATTGTATTCTGTTTGTTAGTTTGTTGTTTATTTGTTGTTATAGCGGCAACAGAAATACATCATATGTGAAAATTTTAACTCTCTAGCTATCACGGTTCATGAGATACAGCCTGGTGACAGACGGACGGACAGACGGACGGACAGCGAAGTCTCAGTAATAGGGTTCCCGTTTTACCCTTTGGGTACGTAACCCTAAAGCTGTACAAAGGTAAGCTTAATGCCGTGGGCATTTTCTGCGATGTAGAGAGAGGAAAAAAAAAAAACAAAGTCAGTGCAAGAAATAAAAGACGTGAATGCAAACAGAGAAAAGTAGAAAAGTATTACGATTAGTGGACGCTAAAGTACTATTTCGGATTTCTGATACACCCTGTACATATAGAGTACACTTTCATAAAAAAAGTCAAGTGAATTCACTCGTCCCAATATGTTGAGGGCGGTAACACTCACGTACTTAAATAAATCCGTTTAAATAGTTTGTTGAAATTTATTTCAGGCGCTCGTAAATTCGCCTGTCCGCTTGTTGGTGTAATCTTTTACAGGGAGGTTTCCACCCGTCATATCTAGTTGGAAATGTGGGTTTAGCGGTAATCCAGCTCGGGTTATTTGTGGAAACTTGCTGTATAATTCTTTACATCATGGCTGTATTCCCCGAGGGGTAGGCAGAAGTACAGGGCAATAAAAGGAAATGTGTTTCTTTTATGGGTTAATACTGTTCGTTTTGGTAATAGCCAATAGTGCGTATTTTGACGCGCGGGGTCGCAGGCGTTCACAAAAACCGGCCAAGTAAGAGTCAGACTCGCACACGAAGGATTCCGTACCATTATCTATAAAATTGGCAAAAAAATCACGTTTGTTGTATGGGAGCCCCTTGTATATTTATTTTATTCTGTTTTTTAGGGTTCCGTACCCAAAGGGTAAAACGGGAACCCTATAACTAAGACTTCGCTGTCCGTCCGTCCGTCCGTCCGTCTGTCACCAGGCTGTATCTCATGAACCGTGATAGTTGAAATTTTCACAGACTATGTATTTCTGTTGCCGATATAGCAACAAATACTAAAAAACATAATAAAATAAATATTTAAGGGGGCTCCCATACAACAAACGTGATTTTTTCGCTCGTTTTTATAGATAATGGCACGGAACCCTTCGAGCGCGAGTTCGACTCGCACTTGGCCAGTTTTTAGTAATTGTTGTTATAGCGGCAACAGAAGTATATCATCTGTGAATTTCAACTCTCTAACTACGAACGGACGGACGGTCGGACGGACGGACAGCGAAGTCTTAGTAAATAGGTGTTAACCATATTAAAAGTAATGACGTTTAAATAATTTAAAATATTAATTGAGTATTTTGCATTGATAAAGTCAATTGAGTTCCGTAATATAATAACGGAAACTCAATTGACTATCCTAGGATATAAAACTTGGAACCACAGCCATGAACGGGCATTCGTGTACTCACGAGCGGTCAGTGCTGACTAGAGGAAACTACCTATACCTAAACCTTATTATTGTTAATATTGGTATTAAGTATAAAATACATTCACAGTGATCAGTAAATACAATGTTATTATTTTACCTGTGAAAGTGTATAGTCGTTTATATAGGGTTCCCGTTTTACCCTTTGGGTACGGAACCCTAATAAAGCCCTCCTGCACACTGGGGCGTCAATAATCGCGCGTCAAAATATTTGGCAATACTAATACGATCTCTGTGTCAGCATAAAGATTGAATGACTGTCGTAAAAGTCACGGCCACACGCGTCATTCGCTCGCGCTGTCATTTCGCTGTAAAATGAACTCTATATGTATGTCAATACAGCTCGTTTTGACGCTCCAGTGTACAGGAGGTTCAACGGTATACAATATTGTTTACCAAAACACAATGCTATTCAAAGTAACTCATGCATAAAGTCAACAACAGAAACATAACGCTAACATTAAAAAATATGAATGCGGAATTGTTGTTTTTGGCGAAAGCGAAATGTGGTTTAACATCCTGAACATACTGTGGCAGGCGAATTGATTTATGGTTTTTAAATAAATACATCATCCCGCCTGTATTCACCGAAGGTGTAGGCATAGGTGCACTGCAGTGCGCCCACACTTCGCCGATGTTTTTTGGTCCCAATGTAATAGGAAGCGAGCCTATTGTCATTATACCGGGCACATTTTCCCTCAATACGAGGGAGATTTTTGGCCTATAGTCCACCACGCTGGCCCTGTGCGGGTTGGTGAACTCCACACGCCTCTCTATAGACGTGCAGGTTTCCTCACGCCACAATCCGACAAATAAATATTGAAGCAAAATCTAAATTCGCGTCAACGATGACATTTCGTTGAAAAATGTACTTTTTGTGCGAAGTAATACAGTTTGTATTATATTGGCAAAAAAAAATCGCGCGCGTTCTGACGCGTCTATCGACACAGGGCTTTAATACACGCTTTCCAACGCTAAACAATTGTATTTATCTTTTTAACAATTTTTACTTATTATTTTCGGCATGTGGTATAATTTCAAATTAATTTTCTCCCGACCTTTGGATTTTGCACGAAACAAGACTACTCAATAAGTTCCGTATTATTTCCCGTTTCCCCGTTAAAATGATGGATATTTTACAACGCTTGCCATTTGCATTAATCCAATTAATTTCCTTTTAGACAACAATCTACTGAGATGAAATTATAATGGCCGAGCGAACACTTTGTTATAAAAAGAAAAATAAACTTTATGAAAGTTCCGATGGAGTTTTAAAGGGTAAGGAAATCATTACCATCTTTACCTGTTAAAGTTAATAACCTTATTATTATTCACTTTGCATGTTAAAAAAAAGCTTTGTTGTGTTATTATTTTAGTAAAAAGTCTTCATCTCAAATATTTTTTATTTATTTAATCAGCTTTTACTATTTTATAAACATTTTAACAATGTCTTCTCATGTCAGGTAAGGCAAGACGTTATCATTTGACAGCTTTCACTGTCACATGACAGCTTTCACTGTCACATGACAGCTGTCAGTGTCACATGACATCTGTCAATATCACTTATTTATGTTCACTACACGCTTTGCCACAGAAATTCGATTTGTAAATTCGATTTTTATGCATATTAGCACAGAGTTCGTTTTGACACATATTGAAAAAAAAACACAGCGCGCGTCCTGACGCCGCAGTGTGCCCAGGGCTTAATTAATACCAATTTTAGGTAATATATCGGTTTGAAAAAAACTACTTTGACAGATGCGGTCAGTTTCCGTCAAACTACACTAGCTGTACTTATTCCAAGGAAAATAATTACGCAGTATATTAAAAGCGAATAATTTTAATTGCAATACGCATTCAAAGTATTTTATTTTCTCCTATAATTTTATTTTCACAGCTAAGTATTTCTCATTAAAACATTTCACTTGGAAGTGAAAACATCAGTGAAAATTCCTTTTAAGTTATATTTACTAGGGATGTGACTTGGAGGAGGAAAAAAATGATTATGAAATAATCGATTTTTCTCGCTTTACAATAAATCGATTTTTAATATATAGAGAATCGATTATTAAACATCGATTATAAGAAAAAAAATATCGATTGATATAAAAATCGACTATTTTTCACATCCCTGACTACAGTCCCTAGGACTTGGAAGGGAAAAAATCGGTTACCTACTAAACCAACGATTTTTTTTTCTGTAAAATAAATCGATTTGTAAAAAAACGATTTTTAATATTTAGAGAATCTATTATAAGAAAAAAAAATCGATTCACAAAAAAATCGATGATTTTTTCACATCCCTGATATTTACGTGAATATTTAAATAAAAACTGTGAATTCTGCAACGCTGAAATAAAACGAACGGCGATAAAATGCTGAGTCAACTCAGCACAGACTGCAAGTAACGAAGTTGAAATAATCGTCAAACAAACGTTTTATAATCTACAGGGTGTATCAGAAGTCCGAAATAATATTTTAGGTACACATACGGTATCACATAATGTGGATGCTTAGTGGAGACAGATAATACCTAATTTGCATAGTTTCTGAGTTATGGACCTTTGAATATTGGCATATGTATTTGGGTACAACTATGACCATTTTCAGCAGTGTAAACTACACATATGAAGGGCGGCGACCAATATTCACAAAACAAAACATGCAAATTTTATATAGGACTCGACATAATACAATGACGACGAAAAAAAGGTTGGAAAAATATCATCGAATTTCAATGAAATGTTTATATCATTCAGTTGTATACCTGATACTGATGCAAACGTCAAAGTATTATTTCGGACTTCTGAAACACCCTGTATAAATGCTTTGTAAGTACCTATACTATGAATCACACCCGAAAAATACCAGCCCCGATGATATAAAAAAGCATAGATTATCTAAATACGTCTAAAACGCGTCGAATTTTTTTTTTACCGAAATTGGTCTCATCTCATCTTGTCATTGACAATCAGACGCACGTAGACATCAAAGTCACACACAAAATTGGCCGTGTGAAACGTTCTAATGTTAGGAAGAGATCTCTTTGATATCATAACTTGTCGACTATTCCCTTACCATCAGCTTTTTACCATTCTCTTTTTTATTAAGATCTTTTGACAGTTTTCATAGCACCGAATCTGTCAAACGTGACAGGTAAAAATACTACTATTCGAGGTGGTGGTACTACTCATGGCCACTGTACAATAAACAAGAAGAAATGGTATCAATTTAAAAGGGAAATAAATAATTATTATTTAAATAAATACATCCACACGCGTGTACTGCCTGAAGGGGCAGGTAGAGGTGTGCTGCAGTGCACTCAGACGATGTATTTTGGTCTCATTGTAGAAAGATAGATAGATAAGTCTTTATTGTTCCGCCTCTTAGTGAAATACAAACCATGCATATACGATAAAAATAATAATAATTAAGTTAAACAAATCACTAAAAGTGATCTCTACCAGGCATCCGTTGGATGGAGAAGGACGAGGTGTACTAAACAAATAACATAGACGAATATATACGATAACATAAATTAAATATATTGTATACGAGATATACTAATTTAGCTACGAACAACTAATTGTGTAATACAAATAACCGTCCATAACTGAGTATGTGAATAAACAGGGGGCAAGCCTAATGCCATACCGGACACATTTCCCCTCAATACGAGGCCGATTTCGGCCAGAGACCATATACGCGCAAAAAAAACGCTAGTTTGAAAGCGGTCATAATAGCCGCTTTCTAAGCCACTCACCTACTCTTAGAGCCCTCTGTATGCCATTAATTTCTTCCAACCAACATGCATCACGCTACACGTCAGATCCCACATTACTCTAACAAATGGCTACAGAGCTTTTGTTTTAGCCGAGGTAACCCGGCTATTTATTAGTGAGATTTCTTTTTGGTCTCTTATTCAATGATCATTCTGGTATTATTGATCTCTTAGTCTCTTATTCAATACAAGCAGTGGTAGCCTCGCGGGCAAGAACGCCCGCCTTGAACGTAAGGGGTGCAAGTTCAAATCCCAGGCCCGCACCTCTGAGATAATTTTCATGTGCGAATGTCATTTTCAACAATGATTACCACTTGCTGAACGGTGAAGGAAAACATCGGGAGGAAACCTGCACGGCGTGTGAAGTTCACCAATCCGCACTGGGCCAGCGTGGTGGACTATGGCCCAAATCTCCCTCGTATTAAGGGGGAATGTGCCCGGTGTAATGGCAATAGGCTCGCCCCCTATTACATTGGGACCAAAATACATCGGCGAAATGTGGGCGCACTACAGTGCACATCTGCCTACCCCTTTCGGGGAATACAGGCGTGATGATGTATTTATGTATGATGTATTCAATGATAAGATACGTAAAACCTATTTCTTTCTATAAAAACACACTTAGGCTAAAGGCCGTGCGCGTAAAATGTTTGCGAATACCAAAACGAACTCCGTTTGTCCTGTGCGTCCGTCCGTCTGTCTTCAGACTGTATCTCATGAACCGTGATAGTAAGACAGTAGAAATTTTCACAGATTATGTATTTCTGTTGCCGCTATAAGTCAAATAGGTATTAAAAACAGAATAAAATATTGAACAACAAACGTGATTTTTTTGCTCGTTTTTATAGATAATGGTATGGAACCATTCGTGCGCCAGTCCGACTCGCACTTGGCCGGTTTTATTGATCTATAAAGATTGAATGGTAGGAGCCGCGGCCACGCATTAAAATTCGCTGGCATTGACAACATTTCGATGAAAAAGTGAGCTTATTCATCAAAATCGGTTTAATAGTTTAGGTGCTACGGTGGAACATACCTAAATACAAACATACAACATAACCTTTCCTTTTGACTTCACCGTAGTCGGGTAAAGAGGTACTACTGTTTACTTATTTATTATTTGCCTGAATGTGCGTGAAAATTCACAAATAAGAGAAAGTGTAATTTCGGCGTTTGGAAACCCTATGAATTTGGGTGTAAATAATTCTAGAAGCTACACACATAAGCATAGACGTCTGAACGACGTCTTGCCCCTTTCAAAATTGAACAGCCAAAACGAAATAGAATGTACCAAGCGGTACTACAATTTGCTAAATGGGATGAACAGGTTTCGGATGGACAAAATCGGTTTCGTGAACATTTCCTTCACTGGAAATGTTGAATTTAAAAGCGTGGAATACATTCCAAAGTAAATTTATTTTGGTAGTTTTTAGAGTTATAATTTAGAGAAAGAATAATGTAAAAGGTTTAATTGTAAAATAACTATTGTAAAATTGATATAGTATAATGGCGAGAATGTGATTTGTATGTACATTTTAAAACCTCCACATGCTGAACTGTGAAGGCAAAAATCGTGAAAACCCCTGCACGTCTATAGAAATACATGTGGAGTTCACCAACTCACACTGGGCGTGGTGGAAATGTATTAATATCATATGGCATTTTTATTAAAAGTGAATGAAAGTAAAGTGTGGGCGCACTGCAGTGCACCTCTGCCTATCCCCTCGGGAAATGCAGGCGTGATGATGTATTTATTATTATGTTTATAAAAAACCTTTTAACAGATGTTTTAACCTGAATGTACGGGGGCGAGCGTAATCACTTTTTAGAAAATATGCTCTGTGTGAATATATATAAAGTCAAAATTCGCTCGAGTCATAGATTTGTGGAGAAATGTTGAACTCGATAGGAAGAAGTGGATTTCGCGCATGACTAATATGGCTCTGCTAAGATCTGCATATTACACCAGCTCCAGGCTGGTATACTGCTGGTGTAATGGCTCTAGCTATTCTACATACATACTATTAACTATTTTGTATGGAGCTTCTCAAGGATAGGCTTTATTCAGCTAATTTATAAAATATCAATCTTTGCTAATTCTTCTTCGGAAACGTAGGAAAATCCTTTATGGATACCCTGCCACCTCGGGGGAAGTAACAGGGTTATGTGGGAGTCCCGGCAGAAGGCCGTATACCCACTAAACCACCGCGATCAAAAAAAAAAAAAATACTCTAGCGACATACATCGCAGATGAATGCAATAAAATAACTAAGATTTTAATTTTACTTCTTCTGTAAATTAATAAATATAGCAGTGGTAGCCGAGTGGTCGAACGCACGCCTTGCAATCAAAGTGTGCAGGTTCAAAACCCGGCTCATGTGATAATCTCATTTTCATCTGAGATTATCACTTGCTATGAAACGGTGAAGGAAAACATCGTGAGGAAACCTTCACGTCTGAGGGAACTTGACTTGTTCTCGATAGATGTTTGAAATCTGCCAACCCGCACCGGGCCAGCGTGGTGGACTATGGCCTGAATCCCCCTCGCATTCAGGGGAGGCCCGTGCCCAGCAGTGGGACGTTAAAAAGGGCTGTTATAGTAATAGTATAGTAAATTAATACAGCTCCTTTTGTAAAAAATAGTTCGCCCGCAAATTGACGCGCCTATTTTCGCTGGGCCTTATCGACGTTTAAATGTCAGAGTTTGGTTCCCAGAATCTAATAAATCTCGAACCACTTTAATTTAACCCTAATTGATGTCTATTTGATTTTAACCCTTTAGTCTGACTCCGTTACTACGTAGCAGGCCAAAGTTGTAACACCTTTCATCGATATTGGATTTAAACCACACACCTACATTAGGCTTCGACCGCACGGTAAATGCGGCTGCGTTTAAATAACAGGCCACGGATGTGAAGTAGCAGAATCCTATCCTACTAATATATAAATGTGAAAGTTTGTGAGGATGGTTGCATGAATGGATGGATGGACGGATGGATAGATGAATGGATGTTTGTTACTCTTTCATGCAAATACTACTGAACGGATTTTGATTAATCTTTATGAATAACATATAGGCTATAATTTATTGAATAATAAAATCAAAAATCAAAAGCAAAAATTTTTTATTCGTGTAGGCCAAAAAGCACTTACAAATAGTCAGATTCTACCACCGGTTCGGAATGCCGGTAAGAAACTCAATGGTTACTCTTTTCAAAATGATAATTGCGAGTCATACATTCTCAGGAGCAGCAATGCCATGAGAGCAGACCGCACCTTTGTCACAATACTAGAGAAGAATGTTTTTTTATTTTTATGAGATAGTGAGACAAACGAGCAGACGTTTCACCTGATGGTAAGTGATCAACGCCGCCCATGGACACCTGCAACACCAGGGGCATCGCAAGTGCGTTGCCGGCCTTTAAGGAATGAGTATGCTCGTTTCTTGAAGATACCTTTGTCGCATCGGTCCGGGAGCACCGCTGCAGGAAGTTCATTCCACAATTTGGTGGTGCGAGGGAGAAAATTCCTGGTAAATCGCACTGTACTGGAACGCCATTCATTCAGATGGTGAGGATGGTAATGCAGTCTGTGGCGAGCCGTGCGATGGTGGAATTCAGCGGCAGGTATAATACCGAAATTAGACTCACGGCAGTCTAATATTAAATACAAATATAGTCTTTACGCTTAGGAAGCTAGTACAGTAAGGTGCGTCTACTCCCATTTACAATGAAGGGATTATTCTAAACCACAGATGATTATAGAAATAATTGCTTTGGTATGATGCCTTCAACGCAGTATGGGAGAGAAGATAGTAAGTCATTAAGAGGAAAATGGTTGGACCAGTCCTCGCAAGTAGCACCCGTACACGAGCATGACTTGAGGAGATACACAATAGATGTCTGCGCGGGCGAAGTATATAATTTCAATGCACCATCGAAGTGGAGCAAAGGTCCGAGAGACACGGATCTAATATCCTGACGAGTGTAGACGAGTGACTCTTGAACTATTGCCACGACGGAGTAACTACGCAGCCACCACATTATACTTTTGTACTATTCGAAGTATTCTTCATAGCTTTTCTTCTATTCAAAGGTAACAAATTTCAATAACATAGCTGTAAGCAAGGCAAGTGTAATACATAGAGAATGCTTCAAATGCAACCAACTCCGTTTATCACAGATTTAATTTGAGAACGTATGCAGCATGCTTTATAATTCTAATTGAAGTGCACCTCGACTCATGCCTTTGGTTGTATTTTTTACAGATTACTATCGAAATGAATTCGCCGATGTATTTTTTGGTTCCAATGTAATAAGGGGCAACGTCACCTATTACATTACTTAAATTTGATGTTATTGCCATTATACCGGGCACATTCCCGATCAATACGAGGGATATTTGGGCTATAGTCCACCACGCTGGCTCAGTGCGGGTTGGTTTCACGTCTTTCCTCACGATGTTTGGCTTCACCGTTCAACAAGTGGTAATCATTACTGAAAATGACAATCGCACATGAAAGCCAAAAAAACTTGAAAGCTGTCAAGGGACACCCGGATCGAACGAAGTTCCTTTTGAAATAAAAAAAGCAAAAAAATATGTACATATACATACACACACACAGACACATATATATAAATTGAAATCGAAATCAAAATCGTTATATCAACTAGGCTACCACTGCTGAAAATATAAAAAAACTTTTTAACCGTCTCAAAAAACAGCTATGCCTGTGTCACCCTACCACGTTCAACAAAAGGTCGAAGTTGAACTGGTATTGACTTGCTCTATAGATGTTCTATCCCAAAAATGTCACTTCTGAATATATTGGACTAGTTGTTAAGAGTTTGTAGTCACGGGCACTGAAATACGATCTAGGTTCTAGATAAGAACTGCTCAGGGTTGTCTATTTATCTCATCAGGGGATAAAAACCTTGCTGCCCCCGTAGACGCAAGAATGAACTTTTTCTATGAGTCAATACCGTTCGTTTCAGTACTGGCAATAATTTAGACGCACGTGTCTTCACGCCCCAATGTACACAGGGGACTCAGGGTCTGATGGGTGATTGGGACTAACCCAGCTAAAGTCATGGCCACCGACAGTGCCAGATTAACTTGATGCGGCACTGTCGGATTAAGGTGTCCTGTAGTGAACTATAAATAATTTATTGAAAAAAAAGTGAATACGTATCGTAGGTAGAATATGAATGTGAAGTTCCTTCTGCCCTGAAAGGTCGGCACGACATGATTTCAGATGTTGTCCTTAGATTTTGAAATTGCTTTAACTTTGGTGCGCCCGTTTTTAGGGTTCCGTACCTAAAAAGGAAGAACGGACCCCTTATATGATCACTTTGTTGTCCGTCTCAGAAACGCGTGAAGATGTCAAGTTGAAATTTACAGGTGTCAAAAGTAGAGATGAACCGGATATCCGGTAACTATCCGGTATCCAGCCGATTCGGCCTTGTTTTCACTATCCGGCCGGATACCGGATAGTAATTCAGTATCCGGCCGGATACCGGATAGTAATTCAGTATCCGGCCGGATACCGGATAGTAAAATTTCAAAAAATCTCATAATTTTACACAAGGCAAATCATACCATAATAGGTGGACACCGTTTATTTTTATAATCGCACGACAAAAATGATTGTTTTATTAATTAGTTTAGTAGCTTCTCAAAATTAACAAGTGGCAAATTGTGATGAATGAATACCAAATTTTCCGCATTTGTTGGTAAGAGGCGACTCCGCTTAACTTCGTATACCAGACCAGCTTCTGAACTGACTAGCCTTTCGCTGTAAACGCTACTGCCAGGTGCTGAAAGAGGTATTCTAGCAAACCTTGACAACTGCGGGAAAAATCTGACTGTTACTGACCACCATTCAAAAAACTGACTTTAACTGACTTTACTGACCCGTCGGTCCCTTGGTGCCCTAATAAAATCAAACTTCTAGGTTAACGCAATCAAAAGATACGGTGGTTTATGTTGAATTTTCAGAACATTTGCACGGGAATCAAAAACCTATAACGGGTACTTCCCGTTGACCTAGAATCATGAAATTTGGCAAGAAGCAACGTCTTATAGCACAAGTAAAGGAAAAAACGGGTTGTTGTTAATTCGTCATAAAGTAAATTTGCCACAGAAAAAAGTATGTGTAAATTCGCCACAATTCTTTATTTTTAAGAAAATTACTAATATACCAATTTTGACTATTGTAAATTCGTCACATTATTTTTGTTCGTACAGACAGCAGAAAAATCTGTCACTGTACTGTGTTGTTATCCGATACGGCTTGCAATAAATTTTCGAGCGCTAGAAACTATTAGCTTTGTCTGCTATCGGTACTTTATGCAAAAATAATGTAAAAAGAAGACCTGTGACGAATTTACAATAACTCTTATCTACTTGTGACGAATTAACATATATTTTTAATGGATGTGGCGAATTTACTTTCAATGTATGGAGTTTAAAAAATGTGACGAATTTACTTTGTGACGAATGTACAACAACCCGAAAAAACTAATATTTTTGTTAGAAAATGTTTTTTTTGCGATTACAAACTTATTTTGTAGTTACTTTGTATGGGGACTCCAGTATACCAACGGCAAAGTTAAGTTATTGTCTTTATCCAGTTTATCTTTTTGTTAGAGTAATGCTCGGTGCTTTCATATTCTCTGGGTTTATGTGCGAATCTCATTATCATCCGAGATTATCACTTGCTATGAAACGGTGAAGGAAAACATCGTGAGGAAACCTGCACGTCTGAGGGAACTTGTCTAGTTCTCGATAGATGTGTGAATTCTGCCAACCCGCACTGGGCCAGCGTGGTGGACTATGGCCTGAATTCCCCTCGCATTGAGGGGAGGCCCGTGCCCAGCAGTGGGACGTTAAAAGGGCTGTAGTTAGTTAGTTTTAGCTAGAATATGACCAGTATAGACATTAGGCATTGTCATCTCGAAGTTATAAGACTAGTTATGTTTTAGCTACCATCGATATGTTGTTATCATGCCTTCAAAAATGATGTCATAGCAACGCTCTAACGATATAGCTTAGGAGACTTAGGGCCCAGTTTTAGTGCAAACTGCCTTTTTAATCAACAAATAAAAAAACCGGCCAAGTGCGAGTCGGACTCGCGCACGATGGCCTCCGTACCATTATCTAAAATACGCCAAAAAAGTCACGTTTGTTGTATGGGAGCCCCCTTAAATATTTATTTTATTCTGTTTTTTAGTATTTGTTGTTATAGCGGCAACAGACATACATCATCTGTGAAAATTTCAACTCTCTAACTATCACGGTTCATGAGATACAGCCTGGTGACAGACGGACGGACAGACGGACGGACGGACGGACAGCGAAGTCTCAGGAATAGGGTTCCCGTTTCACCCTTTGGGTACGGAACCCTAAAAAACTGAGGAGGTTCTCAATTTGACGCGTATAATTTACTATTCAAGTTTCAACCCCATGTGACATGGATCTAGATTTTACAGATGCGAATAATTTAACAGACCGACATAGCTCTGCTGGAATATTTTAAGTGCACTTCGAGGTGATGGCTTCGACTTTTATTGACAGACGTATTCTGAGAGAAATACGCTTCGACGTTTAGTGTCTACATTTTTAACCTGTCTAAAGAAGTAGTTCTTCAATTTGAGACGTGCTTTCAAATATGTAAAGCTAAGTGTATTTGTTATTTTGACCCTGCAGCGCCTATATTTAGGCTAATAAATAACTATTGATTATTTATGTTTGCAGTGGTAGCCGAGTGGTAGAACGCACGCTTTGCAATCAAAGTGCGCAGGTTCGAACCCCGGCTCGCACCTCTGGGTTTCATGTGCGAATCTCATTTTCATCCGAGATATCACTTGCTAAGAAACGGTGAAGGAAAACATCGTGAAGAAACCTGCATGTCTGAGGGAACTTGACTAGTTTTCGATAGATGTGTGAAGTCTGCCAACCCGCACTGGGCCAGCGTGGTGGACTATGGCCTAAATCCCCCTCTCAGTGAGGGGAGGCCCGTGCCCAGCAGTGGGACGTTAAAAGGGCTGTAGTAGTATTTATGTTTGACACCCTAGATATGTACGAAGCAATAAAGCGTCCCAAACTGGGGCGTCGCGTCGACCCTCACGCATATTTTTTTTGCCATGTCAAAACAAACTGTATTGACTCATCAAAAAAGTTCATTATTTAACTAAATGACGTTGATGTCAACGTAAGCGAATTTTGACGCGTGCGGGTGTGGCTTTTACCACAGTAATTAAATCTTTATGCATATTGATATAGAGTTCGTTTTGAGGATTGACGCCCCAGTGTACTGGCTTAATTGGTTTCATTGATACCGCGGCTGTCTTTTTTTTTTTTTTTGAGGGGGACGAAATCTTCAGAAAGATTCTCTGTGTGGGAGAAGACTGGGATATGTGGGATTCTTACCCAATAAAACCTCCCCGGTGAACGTCTTCGACACGTTAGAGAGACTCCGGGATCTCCTACCGGAACGCACCGGTGTCCCTCTGTGCCTCGCTCCCGAGCTTTGTGCCCAGGAGCTCGTCTCGGGGGGAGCAGATGTTCGCTCCCCCTGCACCCTCGCAGTGCATACAGCGGCGAGAGACTATTACTACAGAGACTACCTCTCGCCGCCGTCCTCCTCAGGGTCGTCGACTACTTAAGAGCGTCCGAGGCCCACACCCAAGACGCTCATGACCCCAAGGGACCGCGGCTGTCTAGTCTTATACGTGTTGACATAGACCAACCTACGTACGTAAACCGCAGCGTCACATACAAAACTGGACGTATGAAACTTAAATTTTAGGAATGAGTCCCATTTTGATATAATGACTCGTTGCTGCGAAGCTCATATTTTGATTCCCAAATGTTCCTTAAAAATGTAAAATTATATATCATTTAACGATTAACTTGAAAGTGAAAAACTAATACTTAAAAAAAATATAGCTTTTTGGTACGTTCAAAATTTGGAATTCAAAATTTGATTACATTTTTTTTTAATACAACCTTTTTTAATGCAACTACTGGGATCAATATTTTTCTATTCTGTACAGCAAACCTTTTTTTAAACTCAAAATTTATGGTCTGTTCTCAAAAGCTTCGCAAATGTTGCTAGAAAAATAAATATTAGAATAAAGCACGCCTGACTTCACAGCTGTAGATATTTCATTCTGGCTCCAGTATCCCCTAATACCCCTATCAACTCGTCCGATCTTTTCACTTTGTTACGCATTACGTGAGACGCCAACTTAGCAGTTTAAAACGCCCCGAGGTATTAAGCCCTGTGCTCACGGATACGTCAAACATGCGCTAATATCAAAACTAACGCATCTAAGAAGCATATATTTCAATGATATAATTTTTTTACAAAATCATGAAATTAAAATATGATGAGAAATGTTGAATGTTAGCAAGTATCTTGCCAATGTTGGTTTCAAGAAATTAATAGCAAGGACAAATTCAATAAATAAACATATAGATATAACATAAATGAAATTGAAGTATATGTTTGTAAAGTCAAAATAACAACTTTAGATAGTCTTTACGCTTACCAAAACGAAAACGCAATAAAATAATATCTGCCTGTCTATTTAATTCTGCATCTGTTTTTAGGGTTTCGTACCCAAAGGGTAAAACGGGAACCCTATTACTGAGACTTGTCCGTCCGTCCGTCCGTCTGTCACCAGGATGTATCTCATGAACCATGATAGCTAGAGAGTTGAAATTTTCACACATGATGTATTTCTGTTGCCGCTATTACAACAAATACTAAAATACAGACTACGATGAAAATTTAAGGGGGCACCCATACAACAGACGTGATTTTTTTGCCGTTTTTATAGATAATGGTACGGAACCCTCCGTGCGCGAGTCCTACTAGCACTTGTTTAGGTAAACTCCCAAACAGTCGAGCCGATTTTAACGGGACTTCCACTAGGAGATAGCTGATATTATAAGGAGTAACTTAGGCTACTTTTATTTTGGGAAAATAAATCGTATTCCTAAATACTGCGCGTGCGAATTCGCGGGCTCAGCCAGTTATAAATACCAACAGGTAATGAAAGTAATAAAAATGGCGGATGAGTCCAACAAAATATCATCAATGACGCGAGCGTTTTGGCGCCTTAATTAACTCGCCTCTGTGGATGCAGAACGTGATTTTGACCTCTGAATATTATGACGAGAAAAGCGATTATGAACTTCATTCAAATTGCTTAGTGTTCAAAGTTTGATAGCAGTTCTAACTTCTGACTATAATAGCCCATTCTAAATCACACTTCTTAAGTAACTATCTTATTTTCAAAGAACTTAAATATATCAATTAATTCTTTGGTATTCTTTGATGAGTTAGTCAGGTAATTAATCAGAAATTATAATTGAGAATATAAGTTGTCTATCTATCACAAATAATTTTAATAAAGATGGTATAAGAATATTTGAGGAGAATCTTTTTATTAGAAACTAGCTGTGCCCGCGACTTCGCCCGCGTGGACTTCAGGGAGATGACACGGAAATATGGATATTATGTATTTCCCGCGGAACCCTAATGCTTTTTTCTAAAATTAAAGTAGCCTAAGTTACGCCTTGGAATATTAGCTGTCTTCCAGTGAAAGTCCCGTCGAAATCTGTTCAGCCGTTTGGAAGTTTACCTCAAACAAACAGACAGACAGACAAAAATTTTTAAAATTGCATTTTCGTTATAGGTATCGTGCATACTTTCATATGCAATTCGTAAAAAGGTGCTATTTTGATATTACAAACAGACACTTCAATTTTATTTATTTGTATAGATTTGTATACATACACAAAAAAAATACGCGTCGAATTGAGAACCTCCTCCGTTTTTTCGTCGGTTATTATAGTTGGCTTTACACTTATTAACTGACTTCAAAAAGAGAAGGAGCCTCTCAATTGGACTGCCGTGAGTATAATTCTTCTCTAGTATTGTGGCAAAGGTGCGGTCTGCTCTCATAGCATTGCTGCTCCTGAGAATGTATTACTCGCAATTAGCATTTTGAACCATTGACTTTCTTACCGGCTCTTCTCAGTGGAAGCAGCATTCCGAACCGGTGGTAGAATCTGACTATTTGTAAGTGCTTTTTGGTCTACACGAATAATTTTTATTTTATATTGATTTTTAATTGGACCTGTACTTTATTATACTTTCATTTCAAACACAAACACACTAGTGCGACAAGAATCGCGTGCCAAATATTAGACAGTACCAAAATGAACTCTATATTAATAAACATAAAGATTGAATTAGTGTGGTATTTGGCATTTGTTGCAAACCTTTGAAGCCTAAAGCACATGTTTATACAGGGTGTTCCAGAAATCCGAAATAATATTTTAACGCTTGCAGCACTATCGGGTATACAACTGAATGGTATAAAATGTTTATTGAAATTTGACCATGTTTTTGCATCTCTTTTTCGTAGTCAATTTCTATAACTCTTAATATCTCGTGACCTATGTCAAATTTGTATGTTCTGTTTTGTGCATATCGGTAGTCGCCTCTCATAAGTGTAGTTTAAACTGCTGAATAGGGTTGCGTACATACCCAAAGGCCAGAACACGATAACTGTGACAAATATTCAATGGTCTATAACTCAGAAACTATGATAGTTACGTATAAACTGTCTTTACTAAGCACAAACATATGAGCTACCGTATACGTACCCAAAGTATTACTTCGGACAACTGATACACCCTGTATAATCTGTGTAGCCACGGCGGAAAATCACCGCCGTACATGGCAACACCTATTAAAATAACTGTTTGTTTGGCTGTTACGTGAAAGTTTGTGGGTAACATTGAAATAATACCAAAAACTTGTGGCCTCGTTTTAACGTTTGGCAACTTTTAACAATGTAACCAAAACTAGGGGAGCATTGTTTTATGTAAACCCGATTAATGTTTCTGTGAATAAATAACAGTTATGGTTAGCATTACCAATGAAAATAGGTACAAAATTAAGTCTAATATAGCAACCCTCACGATAGATATAGAGACTATTGTTTTCTTATATTTACGCGAATACTACACATTGAAATGAAACTATTTTACGGATTCTATCGAATTTATACATCATCATCACGCCTGTATTCCCCGAAGGGGTAGGCAGAGGTGCACTATAGTGTGCCCACACTTCGCCGATGTATTTTGGTCCCAATGTAATAGGGGTGAGCCTATTGCCATTATACCGGGCACATTCCCCCTCAATACGAGTGAGATTTGGGCCATAGTCCACCACGCTGGCCCAGTGCGGGTTGGTGAACTTCACACGCCTTTCTATAGATATGCAGGGTTTCCTCACGATGTTTTCCTTCACCGTTCAGCAAGTGGTAATCATTGTTAAAAATGACATTCGCACATGAAAATTATCTCAGAGGTGCGGGCCTGGGGTTTGAACTTGCACCCCTTACGTTCAAGGCGGGCGTTCTTGCCCACGAGGCTACCACTGCTTCTATCGAATTTATTTACTTTTTATGTTCCCGACGTTTCGGCTGCTTTACAGCAACCATGGTCACGGGGGGACTGAGGTGTTAGACGTCCTGGTGTCATAGTTAATAACTGGGTACCCTTATATTTAGTTGTTGTTTGCGGTCCGATCCACGCAAAAGTAAATAAACGCGATAGAATCCGTGAAATAGTTTTATTTCAATGATGTATAAACTATTTAACTAAATATACCTTACTAGATTTTACGCCTGCTAGGCCGCTAAATCAAACCGTCCGTCATGTACTAACGGTACCTAATACAAACTTAAAATTACCATTTTGAACTCTAAAGTTACCAGCTATAGGAGCACAAAAAATAACGCCTGAATTTAAAGTTACAGCGAACTTTTTTTTATATAATATCCCGGTGACAAGTTCAGAACGAAGTCAAGTTATTTCGCAAACTTTGTCGGTCCTTGTCACATTAATATTTTTTCATCGTCGCCAAAGGATTTAAATAAAAAAGTGGGTGAACTTTTCATAAGTTAATTGTTAAAGGTAGGGAAGTTTGAGTTTCAAAGATTTCAATAGCCTTTTAAAAATGTTTACGGAAAGAAAATATGCCGTTAGGCCGCTCTGCTTACTGCTACTACTGCACCTGGTAGGTCGATTGCGCCTGCGGTAAATTAAGGAAATAGCCTTTTCGGAATTTGCCCAGGGGTGGAAGTCTGTAAACACTATCGTTGTGGTTTTGCTATGACTTCATATTTTAAGGCACGAAAACAACATGTGTTATCAATGGTAGATAAAATACTACCGATGGAGACATTAGACATTGTCTCCTTGAAGCCATTGGACTAGTTATATTCTAGCTACCCTTGATAAAAGATGTTGTTTTTGTGCCTTAAAATATGAAGTCATAGCAAAACCACAACGATAGTGTTTACAGACTTCACCCCCAGGTCTACGTGTAACTGGTATCGTCCAGTGCCCATAGTATAAGCTTTGCAGAAGGGATCGTACGTGAGTATGTGTTGTTTGGCGATATTTATTTAGTTATTATTTAAATTAAGGACGTTAGGACATTAATAGCGCTAGCTTGGTCCAATATAACCGATATAATTGTTTGCTATAAATAAAACATTGTCTGTCAGTACATCTGACAATTAAAAATTCTGCTAAAATGGTCGTTAATTATAAAATAAAAAAAGCAGCAGTAACGAAACGAATGGATATATTTTTTATCTCGTTAACATAAGAGCACTGTGCGGAGACGGAACATTTTAATTAATTGCATTTTGGGCAAATGCCACGACTCAGCACTTCGACATTGGAGTAACACAATTTACGTTACATCATCACGCCGGTATTCCCCCAGAGGTGCACTGCAGTGCGCCCACACTTCGCCGATGAATTTTGGTCCCAATTTAATAGGGGGCGAGCCTATAACCATTATACTGAGCACATTCTCTCTCAATACGAGGGAGATTTGGGCCATAGTCCACCACGCTGGCCCAGTGCGGGTTTGTTGAACTTCACACGCCTTTCTATAGACGTGCAGGTTTCCTCACGATGTTTTCCTTCACCGTTTCATAGCAAGTGGTAATCTCGGGTAAAAATGAGATTCGCATATGAAACCCAGAAGTGCGAGCCGGGACCTCCACACTTTGATTGCAAGGCGTGCGTTCGATAACTCGGCTACCACTGCTCTTTACAATTTACATATTATTTGTAAATAAGTATATAGGTACTTTGGCTTGGTCTAGTGATTGGAGCGTAGTCCGCTCAGTTCAGTGCACCAGGTTCAATTCCAGTCCATGGCAAATTTTGTAAAAGGCCTTTTCGAAATTTATCTAAGTCTGAGTGTTACTGGGATCGCTTCTAGCCCATGGTGCCTATGATGCCCATAGTACAAATTTTGGTTAGTTTGTAATCATACCATGATTAATGTATGTCTTGTCTGACGATTTGTATATCAACAATAGCTATCTGTCAAATCGGTCCAGCCGTTACGGAGATTACCCATAACAAATAGCCGAATATGAATTTAGTAAAAAGCTGCTATTTTTTACATTTCAAACAGACACTTCAATTTGTTTTATTTGTATATATTTTTTTACATTACTTGTAGTCCTCATAGCCTCTCTAACGAAGCTAAATGCTTGTCCCAGGGGCTAGGAGACGTCATTAGTTTAATGGCCATTGTGGGGATCGAACTCTGTACCCTGTCATAGTGTCACCTGTCTAACAACAAGGCTACTGCCTCGCTTTGCCACAAGAAAATGTTTGCGAAAAGTAGAAAGAAATCTTATTTTTCAGACGAAATAACATTGTCCAATCTCTTTGTATAAATTAATCGAGATTCTCATCTAACTAATGGTCGTCCATTACCTAAATCGACATCCATATTCTGTTTGTATTCCAGAGACAATATAACATGCTCCATCAATCAAGGCGACTTGCAAGTTTTATGAGCTAAGTCGCAGCTGAATGTAATCCCTAAACTAGAGTCAATTAAGACTTAAGGTAGACTTGTTATTTGTTGGACTTTAATCCGTTGATCTAAAAATTACCAGTATACGCCCTGGGGACGACCACCGCCGCTTATTACATGGGTACTATAACAATAGCATGCCTTTAAAGCATGTTTGATTTCAAGCTAAAATCACCATAGTTTTTTAGCAATTTTGATGTAGTTGCGTCAAATAGATCATTCAAAACGTGCTATAGCAATCTTCTTTTTTTACGAAATTAATGAAATGATGAAATTGATCTGACAAAACAAAGGCATTACTAAGTACAAAGGAGCCTTGCAATTCTCACTTTATTCATTATAGAGTTTTATGAATTTAGGATTAAAGTTGAAAATCACTTACCATCAAGAAATCCTGGCCGTATTGTGCGGTGTGTTCCAGTAATTGGAGGAACATGATATGCCGTTGGTGCACGTGTAGGAAATGCTAATGACTCATCCGATACCCTCTTTATATCTACTTCCATTTCATCGTACTCAACCGCCGTATAAAATATCGAATCATTAAAATTTAAATCGATATTATCGGTTTTCGATTCATTCTTATCGATATTCTTGCTAACGGTTTTGGAGAAATCCGTGAACAGTTTCGTTCGGGTTTCTTCGTCGAATTTAATCTGTCCAAGAGGGTTATCTTTGTGGTCTGAGTTATCGGTGTCTAGTACAATTTGAAAATCAGAAGTATTAAATGTATTCACTGCGTCTTCATTACTTATATTTTTTCTTCGAAATCTATCGATAAGTGTCTGATATTTGCTATTAACAGCATCAATAAGCTCACTTTCTTCACTAATATTAGAATTCGTAAGTTTTTCATTAGAAATAATTTCTTTTGAAACATTTTTCACAATATGGGTTGGAGAAATCATTTGTGAAGTGATAATGGGTAAAAGAAGGGTTAGGGATAAAAGTGCTTTGGGTATCTTCAAGGTTGGATCGTAGAGGGGTGAGCTGAGGTGTAGGGGCGAGGCGGGACGTGGTGGGCGCGTCATGCCAGGCCGGTCAGTCCCGACTATCCTGTAACAAAAAGGAGGGCATTTACTCAATGGTTCCCATCCAATACAATGAGGAGAGAGTTTACTTATGGTTTGAATGTTTTCTCATGGCAGAGCTACAGCAGGACACCAATAATCAACTGTATTTCGGATTTTCTAGGGCTGATTTTTCAATCCATAGGCTCATAACTACCCATAAACTAAAATTAAAATATTTAAAAACCAATTTATCACTTTTCCGTTTGCGTGAGTATCAGGTATACAACGGGGTGGTATAATAAATTAGATCTCCGCAAATTTTCAAAGTGTAGCGCGTGTTGCCTTACTAACGTATTATTATTTTATCGTTATTATTAAAAGCAGCTCTAAAGGCAACACACTGGAGCTATACGTACCTGTGTATTTGCAATAAGTTTTGGCGATTTAAAAAAAATATCAACCCACTGAACTTAGTGCGCTGATCATGAATGAAAAATGATCATCCCACTGATCCGGCAAGAAGTTTCTTGCCGCATCTTCTCAGTTGAGGTTGCGTTTCGATCATGTGGTAGTATACTACCATCGGATCGAAACGCGACCAAGTTGTCAAGTTAACATTAAAGTCAAGTTGTTAATTTAAACTTGTCAATTTGTAAGTGCCCCCATAGGCCTGTACAGAATAAATGATTTGACTTTGACTTTTTAAAACCGGGGCGTGAAACGGTCTCGCGAAAAATAGTACAAAAGACTAAGAATTTGTATTACAATACACTACATTGTACTCTAAAACCATGAAAATACACTTAATTATTGAGTGTTATCAAAACGTTGTTGGCACGTTCGCGTACTCTACTGTTTCTGCTGTCACGTCTAACTTGTAAGCCACCGTTGACATTTCTCCAGTGATAAATGAGTTTAGTTCAATTTTTATACTATAACTTTCGTATCAATTAATTGAGTTTCAGAAGTGAGGCGGATATTGTTATTAAAAGTTAAGCCGTTAAGTTTTAGTTTTGTTAAAAGGTGTTGATTTATAAAATAGTTAATTTAATCAATATAAATTTGCTATTATATTTTGTGGTTGATGGAATCAGGCGTAATATTGCGGAAAGCCATTGTTAATAACAATTGTAGAGAAAGATAATTGTAGAGTTGTTCCTTTCTCTACAATTGTTATTATTATATTTTGATTATATTTTCGTCTACGGAACAGTGGTAGTGTAATTAACAGAACGTCCTCGAACTCAAGCGGGGCAGGTTTCAGACTTCTGGGTTTTCGTGTGCGAATGTCATTAGCAGTTTAACAACCACTTGTTGAAGTGTGAAAGCAAACATAGTTGGGAAACCTGTCTATAGAAGGGCGTGTGAAGTTCACCAATCAGCACTGGGCCAGCCGAGTAGACTATGGCCCAAAAGTCCCAAATAAACTCGTGTTCCCGGTAAAATGGCAATAGGCTCGCCCTCTTTCGCTTTCGGACGAGAATACATCTGCAAAATTTAGGTCCTTTGCCTACCCCTTCGGGGAATACAGGCGCGATGATGTATTTATTAATCAATAGTCTCGATTTTAGCAAGAACCTACGCTAGTGGGTAAGCCGCTTTTGAATCATTCCAATCAACTCAGTTCTATTGTCGACTCTATTACAATTAACTGTATCCCATTCACCAAACGCTGACAAAAGTTACCTACAATCTACTTGGGGTTTCTATACGATTTTCGGCCTTCACTTAATATATTCAAGGTAGGATTTACGTTGATCGCACGCAGCTATTGGATTTAAGGTACCCCTGATTTAAATCTTTTGTCGGGTTTCAGGGAGAAATGTTTTTTGTTTGCATTTTGGAGACGTGACGCGGCAAAGGAGTATCGACTTGGAAGTATTGAAAATTGTGTCTCTATTATATTTTTAAGGTTAAGAGAAGCTTTTCATAGAAATTTTTTTCCTTCTTTCAGCTTGCAAAAGTCAAGATTGCCGAAGAGCTAAACAATGTAGAATGTTAGCACAATTTTCACCGCTGAGACGGCTTTAGAAAAGAAATCAACTAGGTACCTAGGTAACTCTTAAGTATATTGATTGATTCTACTTTATATCGGTTTATTTTGAGGGTTCCGTGCCTAAAAGGAAATAAGGAACCCTTATAGAATCACTTTTTTGTCTTTCTGTCCGTTTGTATGTATGGGACACCAGTATACCAACGGAAAAGTTAAGTTTGTCTCTCTGTCCAGTTTATCTTTTCTTTAGAGCAATGTTCGGTGCTTTCATAGTTCAGGTACGGAAGCCTCGTACGGAAGCCGGCCAAGTCCAGCTCGTACTTGGCCGGTTTTTTTATGGATGTACATTGTTTACCAATTTTATCTTTGTTTATGGTTTTATATGAGTTATTTATTATATGAAAGAGGTAAAAAGAGGTAAAGGTAAAAAGGTACATAATACCTATAGGTCATAGTATAGGTCAAGTGGTAGCCGCTATCGGGGCCGTTTGCCACGCGGCGCAATTAAGACGGATGTACTCGACATCGGGGAAACGCCGCAAACCCAGTGCCAACAACTTATTGTCCTGCGCCTAGTAACGCGATCGAATTAATTTGACTTTCTTTGAAAATGTACTCTATTTTAAAATTAACAAAGGTTAAATTCCTTTGGGGAATGCTACGCGATCATGCGTCAAAATGCTTCTTCTATGAGTTAATACCTACAGGTCGTTTTGGAGCCGGCAGGAAAAAAAAAAGCGCGTGTTTTTACCCTATTATTCGGTGGGCTTAAGTCCTCCGCCAACAGGTACGTCATGTCGCACATGTTGAATTTTTTGCCAATACTAAAATGAACTGTATTTACCCATAGAAAAAAGTAGCAGTCGCGGGACGCCTGGCAGATGTGTAACATTATGTTATTTAGAGTAGAGACAAAGAAGCGTCGTAGTGAGTGAGCGGAGTCAGCCGGTGGGCGGAGTCTAAGCGGCGGAAAGAAACGAGAAGCCACGGAGCTGCTCGAAGTTTTCGCATCACGGCATCGCGGCATCAACAGTTGCTCTCACTCGTCAGGCGCGCCATTAGATGTTTCACATCAAAAGCTTATTTTTCACGAAATTAAATTGACTGCGCGAACGAATCACGACGCGTGGGAGCGTAGCTTTTTACAAGTTTTATATTAGCTTGCAACGTATGTATGTCCGGGTGGAATCTTGCAACTGAATTTTAAATCAGTTATCTTTAACCGATTGAGCTGAAATTTGGTATGCACGCTTATTCTGAATGACAATGCATGCTTAGCTATGTGACGTCATTCTAATTCCAATATGGCGGATCATGAAAGATGGCGGAATAGTTATTTTTTCTGCGCTACCACAGTATGGGTATCAAATGAAAGGGCTTGCTGAGGAAAACACGAAAACTAAGGGCATTTAAATAAAAGCTTGTTTTTGAAAAGTATTTTTATTACATTAGTTTTATCACAGTAAGTCAATCTTTATGTATATTGGCACGTTTTGGTGTTGGCCAGCACTTTGACGCGCGACTTTCGATGCCCCAGTGTGCGCAGGGCTTCAACACGTCCGAGCTATATTTGATAGTGATCAGTCAATTTCCTGTAGCGACTACATCGACCAATGTCGCTCCGCTCGACGTATTGCGATAACCCCTACATATTTATTAGGCTAGAACATTATATCATTATTTACCCCAAATTTATAGACAGTTAACCCCTGTGTGAGAAGAAGAAGATAGACGCCCTAGAGATGTGTGCTGGAGGAGAATTCTCGGAGTATCGTGGACTGAATTCCGTACCAACGAGTCTATACTTCGAGAACTCTGCATCAAGCAACGTCTTCTCACTTCAAGTTATCAGTTCTCCTTAAGTTCTCACTTCTCACTCGCCTTATAATTCATTACATTAGGTTTTTGAAGTCAGTTTTTGTTTTTTATTAAAAAATTACTTTTTTATTTATAATGTGTATTTATTGAATTTGTCCTTGCTATTAATTACTCGACATTGGCATATATACGGCTAATCACAGGTGCAGCCATTACTCACTCATTCATTTATTAAATTCATATCGTAAAAAATAAGAGTAAGAAAAAAAATAGTGTTGATTTTGGAATTAGCAAGAAGTTCAGCGCGCGCGTCTTGGCGCGACTTAATTCCCATTTCATCACGGGATCCTCAATTCAATCTGCCAAACGTAACGAATTGAATTCGTAATCATTGAATTCAAGTAATCTTGACACCAATTCCGAGTTAGCACACATGATAACCTTTAATTCCGGCATTTCCCTCCCCCCCAGCTCCCCGCTCCCCCCTCCCCCGAATAATTAATGACGTTGAAGGCTGGCAACACGACCGAGGTGATTTAATCTAACATGTAAATATTTTATCCCGTTCTCCTGTGAGAGTCGTGTTCGATGCGTGCTGTTTTTTAGGGTTCCGTGTTACATATAAATACATATAATAAATATCATCAGAAAACACCAATAATCATCGTGTGATCCCAAACTATGCAAAGCACTGAGATCGACATCAGTCCATTGTATGGTATCCATGGGGTAACCATGGGGGGATCTCAGTTCTCAGTTAACCCAGATCAGAGCAAATTCCGAAATTTCTACTAACGGGAATCGAACCCGCAATTACCCAATTCAGTGAACCAAGTTGTCGTCACACATGAAGAAGTAGTTTTAGGTAACCCAACCATTTCATTTGAGGATAAGAGAGTACCTCAGTTTACCTCGCAAGGTGCTCACGAAGTACACCTCATTTGAGGTGAGGCATCGCTTGAGCGCGAATTCACTTCATTTGCTTACTCAGCTTACTCACTCACTCGCAACACGATCAAACTTTTCTCAGGAACTTTTACATATGACGGGAGGAGGGAGTGAACGAGTGAGACGGATCAGTTTTGAAATTCGAGTGACTCATTCAATTTACAAACATGAAGACCTCAAATGAGCCGACTTATGAAGACACATCTTTATAAAGAAGTTACCAATGCTTATATACGCCGACTGACAAGCGAGCGAATGGAAATTGCACGTATAATAAGGCGCTCTTATTTATAACTTCTATTTCCATACGCAAATCTGGTGTAAAGTTATTTAATTTACATACGGAACTTAAAGCGCGCACCTAACTCATTCTTGATAATTTTATTTTTTACACTGAATACGAGATAGATGTTGTGTCCTTGTCATACCATGGTTTTATTCGTGTGTAGCTATGCAGAGGAAATGTACGCTTTGCGATACCATAACAGACTGTATTCACTCATAGCAAACAGCGCGAGCGAATTTTGATGCATGGGGGCGTGGCTTTTATCACAGATATTCAAACTTTATTAATCAAAATCAAAATCATTTTTTTTATTCGTGTAGGCCAAAAAGCACTTACAAATAGTCAGATTCTACCACCGGTTCGGAATGCTGCTTCCACTGAGAAGAGCCGGTAAGAAACTCAATGGTTACTCTTTTCAAAATGATAATTGCGAGTAATACATTCTCAGGAGCAGCAATGCCATGAGAGCAGACAGCACCTTTGCCATAATACTAGAGAAGAATTATATTCACGGCAGTCTAATATTAAATACAAATATAGTCTTTACGCTTAGGAAGCTAGTACAGTAAGGTGCGTCTACTCCCATTTACAATTAAGGGATTATTCTAAACTACAGATGGTTATAGAAATGCTTTGGTATGATGCCTTCAACGCAGTATGGGAGAGTAGATGGTAAGTCATTAAGAGGAAAATGGTTGGACCAGTCCTCCAGTCCTCCATTAATATTGACACAGAGTTGGTTTCAGTATTGGCCGCTTTTGACGGCTTTTGTGGCTTGCTTAATGTCTTGAGTCGTCATTTAGAGATATATAATTTACTTTAAAGTAACATAAGGAAAGGTGTCAGCAGGGGTAGCATAGGCGGTAAAACGTAAGGGGTGTACGTTTTCTTCTTTACATTTTCAATCATGACCACCACTTGTAAATCTTTATTTACTTTAAGTATTTTGTTTTTTTAACGATTATCAGCGTCTTGATAACATCCCATACATTTTCTGTCAGCGACATGCAACATCCAATCAGTAGTCGAAATGGGAATGAACGAGGAACAAAGATTAATTGATACCGTTCATTCTTCGGAACCATTCGTTCATTTGATAAATCAATGCCCTGTCAACATTTCAATTATTATCCTATTCGTTGGGCTCTAAAACCCAATAAGTGGGTAACTTCAAATGGAGGGTTTTTTACAGCTAGCATGTACTACTCGTCCTAGATTGATCTAGAGGTTACAATAAGCTCACTACACCTAATTGATGCCAGTTTGACTCCCAACAACGACGATGATGTATGGCGATTTACTGCCGATATTATATTAATTCAAACCCTCTCCGTATTAGGGTTACATAGGTAATTTGGTTAACATAAGTAATTAGGTTAACACATATAATTAGGGATACACAAGAAATTAGGGTAATCCAATAAGAGTAATGCGCGTGGTTGCGTTGATATAATAAATTATCTTTACGAAGGTCCTTAAAAACTTGACTCAAAGAATTGTACTCGGAATCAAATTTAATATTATTGAAAGTCATTGTTTTTTACATTATATTAATTAATAGTTTAGTCGTTTTATAGAAATTAGCACATCATAAATGCAATTTAATGAAAAAATTAGGGCTAAGAGTATGTCGGAATTTCAATCATCTATATAAATGTCGTACAAGGCGTCACGGAGACCTAAGAGGCCCCTTTCAATACCTGTTAATTTTGTTATTAATTACAACGACATTCTAATTTTGGATTGTTTCGTGAAAAAGAACTTAAAATGTGTTTTCACATAAGTGTTATTTAACGCACTAAAATAGAAGACATTTTTGTGCCTCAAAATTTGGTACTTACTTTTTTATAATTTCCTTGATTTCATGCTATAGACCGTCTGTGTATCATGCATTGAGATATATAACGGAGATGCCCTATCGACTCATACCTGCGGCAATTTTTTTGACGTTTATCTGACATCCGCCATCGCAGTTGCCGTATACTACAGGTAACTATAATGGTGGATCTCATATAAACGTCAAAAAAAATTCCGCAGAGCCATACGAAGGGCGGATTCGATATTGGTTCTAGTTACTGTATGGTTATGCTAAGTTACATTATATTATCTTATCTAACTGACAAAATCTGCCCCTTAGATCTCGCTGAGTGTAATATCGATCCGCCATCTTTATCACATTCATCACCCATTATTATTTATTATGTGTATTTATAGCAGTGGTAGCCGAGTGGTCGAACGCACGCCTTGCAATCAAAATGTGCAAGTTCAAACCCCGGCTAGCACCACTGTGTTTATGTGCGAATCTCATTTTCATCCGAGATTATCACTTGCTATGAAACGGTGAAGGAAAACATCGTGAGGAAACCTGCACGACTGAGGGAATTTGACTAGTTCTCGATAGTTGTGTGAAGTCTGCCAACCCGCACTGGGCCAGCGTTGTGTACTATGGCCTGAAACCCCCTGAGCGGAGGACCGTGCCCAGCAGGAGGACATTAAAAGGGCTGTAGTTAGTTTAGTTAGTATATGTATTTATATAATTCACTCTTGCTATTAATTACTGGACATTGTCTGAAATACTCGCTAACCGCAGGAGGAGCTATTTCTCATCTTATTCCATAAAATTTCATTCATTTCGTCAAAAAAGAAGAGAGTAGTGTAGATATATAAAAAGGGTCTAAACATATCGCAAGAATGAAATGAACCGAACCATACTTATTGGATGTGTTAGTACCTACACGAATCAATGGATTTATGCACACAGTACACACAAAATCCACTTCATCTTAAAAAGCTTCGCATTCTTCAGCCTACCCCGTGATCGGATAAGCGTGAAGTGGAAAATAATCATTGTTCAACAAAGACGGGGAACCGTGAAGATTTTCTAGTTCACTGATAACCTGAGCCTCAACTTGATAGTAATTTTAAATCTTATTGCGATGGAAATAAGGGTTAAGTTATGTTCGTATTTCTACGGCATCTTGTTTAATACACGTATGAACCTATTACCTATACAGTTCTGTTTGCCTGGTACTCGTATTTTTTAAGTACTCGTAAGCTTCGTGGGCAAGAACTCCCGCCTCGAACGTAAGGGATGCAAGTTCAAATCCCTGGATCGCACCTCTGGGATAAATTTCATGTGCAAATAGAAAGGCGTGTGAAGTTCAACCCACACTGGGCCACGCGGTGGACTATAACCCAAAAATCTCCCTCTTATTGAGGGAGAATGTGCCCGGTATAATAGCAATAGGTTCGCCCCCTATAACATTGGGACCAAAATACATCGGCGAAGTGTGGGCGCACTGCCATGCATCTCTGCCTACCCCTAGCCGCTAGTAGCCTATATAGCAACATTTCGATTCTCTAATATAATATTGGACATAGTTACGGACGGAAGCTGAATAGTAAGAACCTCGGGGAGACGCGAACTCCCTTCAGTTACTTTATACTCAAACTTTTTTCCTTACTTCGGGATCGAATTTCCTTAGGTACATACTTGGACTTACAACAAAAGTCAGTCAGAATACCACTAAGCAATTAAGTGAAGTAAGTCGGATCGCTTGTACGTATGCGACAATCTGCACGGACCAGGGCCCCGATTTTCGTGCGATCGAGATTCATCTCTATTCGAGATATCTGATATGATTAGATAATTTGACGTTTCGTTTCGAGATATCTCGTGGCCCAGGCCCTGTAGCATGACCGCGTAGATATAAGTTTTATGTCTTTTAACTGTCAGATTCGTCGAGATAATGACGTCTCACTGAGCCATGTCCAGTACAAAAAGCTCGAAGTGACGTCATTTTCTCGACGAATCTGACAGTTATGCTAAGGGGGCAGGGGCAAAAAATACGACCAATTTGACGTTTTTTGATTAGAGATGAATGTCGATCGCACGAAAATCGCCACGCAGGGGCCTAATTAATATGTCGTAACAAAACGCCAAGTTGGTCGTATTTTTCTTTTGTTTCGACATATGTCGAATTGGAGAAAATTTCGATCTTGCGAGAATTGTCACGGATTGGCTAGGTCGCTCTCTGTCCAATTTCATACGAGAGAAAGAGACAACATCAAGTTATTCCGTGACATACGTCCAGTCTTGGCATTTATGCTACAACTACAGATGCAACAGAAAACTCAGAGGTGTGGGCCCGGATTTGAACCTACCTACTAGGATACCACTGCTTGATGAATTTAAAATAAGTTGTAGAGGGCGATAGGAGCGCATTAGAGCTCGGTGTTCGTAAATGAGATTTGGCAAGCTCGTTACGTGTTCTAAGCCTCACTTTGATGACGCAATTTTCCTTTTTACAACGGGACTCCAGCCCTAAAAACAGCGGGGTTACCACCACCTGTACCTGTCTTGCAGAAATGTTTTTAATATTACCTCCTCCCATAATTTCAAGGATCGGGTAAAGATTTTTTAACTATTTTTTTAGTACACATTGTATTTGTTTATTTTTTAAGCTGTTTTGTTTTCACAGGATATTATATTGTATGTATGTATGTAGAATTTTAAGCTATTTACTGTTAGTATCTATTATTAAGTACACCCTCGTCTTAATAATTCAGTTAGATCCTCTCCATACTAAGGTTGCCTGGTAGAGATCGCTATTAGTGATAAGGCCGCCCATTGTGACACTGTATAATTTGCGTGTAATATTTTGTTATTTTTTGCGGTGGAACAATAAAGAGTTATCTATCAGAATCAGAATCAGAATTATTTATTTGTCAAATATCTATCTATTTTCAGTTTTCGACAGTTAACTCAGTATAAAATCTGGAAAAAGGCGAGTGAAGTTCACCAACCCGCACTGGGCCAGCGTGGTGAGAGTGAGAATGTGCCCGGTATAATGGCAATAGGCTCGCTCCCTATTACATTGGGACCAAAAATACATCATCTAAGTGTGGGCGCACTGCAGTGCACGTTTGCTTACCCCTTCGGGGTATATAGGCGTGATGATGTGTGTGTAAAATCATTTACAGTTACGATTGAAACGACATACTTAAAAAGGCCTGTATTGCGCAGAATTTGAAGAAAAACTGATTATAGAATACTTCCGGTTTCATTATTTTTTTGATTAAGTTAGATAACCTATATAGGATACTATATAGGATACTTATTACGGATTAGTTTAACTATTTTAATGTCATTTAGATAATTAAAACATAATAATATAGTAACGACATTCAGTAAAATTGCATTAACGTAAATGAGTTTTTGCTCGCGTGGAAGTACGCTCATCGTCGTAGAAGTCAATCGGAAATTTGCTCCCTGTTCATCTCCTTTCAAATTATACGTCGTTATGACCTGTATCTGCAAGATTGCTGGTTCAATTTCTTGCCAATACCAAAATAGACTATATTATCTGATAGGAAAAGGACATTTTTCAATGAAATTACATCAATGACGTAAATATTGACGCGTGGTCGCATGCATTTGCGAAATAAACATCATGTAGCAGTATATTCCCTCGCACAGAGTACATTATGGGATTCATCCACCATCTTTATCACTGCCAGCATCCATTTTTTTTATTTTTTTTTATGAGATTGGGAGGCAAACGAGCAAACGTTTCAACTGATGGTAAGTGATCATCGCCGCCCATGGACACCTGCAACACCAGGGGCATCGCAAGTGCGTTGCCGGCCTTTAAGGAATGAGTATGCTCCTTGAATTTGTCCTTGCTATTAATTACTCTACATCACTAGGGGCCCGATTTTCGTTTGATAGACATCATCTCTATTCGAGATATTTTGTCCAAAAAATACGCGACCAATTTGAAGTTTTGTTTCGACATATCTCTATTAGACATTGATTGGAGATATTATAACGGAGATGGTATGCCGAGTCCACGCTGCGGCAATTTTTTTCTGGTTTATCTGACTCCACCATCTTTGTTTTGTAGCAACAATGGCGGACAAATCGCCGCAGAGCTATACGAAGATTAGAGTCGTTATGGGTACTCCAGATACTCTGTGAAAGCACCCTACTCACTTTGTATAACCGAATTTGGCGAAATCTTTGTAATATTTAAAGCAGCAAAAAATGCATTTGAATTGATTCTGAATGGCAGTTTGAATGAAGTGTTATTTTGCGAGCTCGAAAAAAATATGGTAATCCAAAATATTAACATATGAAAGCTAAATAATGTACTGGACGGGATTCTGTTGAATTTTAAATTCGGTATTTGCATTTTTTTTGCTTGACGTGTGGCAACACTGAGTGAAATTTGATCGAATTTTTATTTATGTGATTTACTTTATGCGCTGAGCCCATAACTACGTACGCGCGGAATGTAGGAACCCAAATTATTTTTCTATATAAAATGTAGCTGTTATTCCTTTTAACATCAGCTATCTGTCAGTGAAAGTCCCGACAATATCAGTCTAGCCTAGCCATTCGGGAGTTTACCTAAGACGGACAAACATTTTTCTTTTTATTGCGTTTTCGTAAATGCAATCTTTAAATTTTTTATCTGTATGCCTGCGTGTCTGTTTGATCTCCGAAACGACTGGACCGATTTTTACGCGACTTTCACTGGTAGATAGCTGATGTTACAAGAAGTACCGTAGGCTACCACGATATATACTTAATTAACATAAAAAATCTTAAATAAAAAGTACAAAAACCGACTTTTAAACCTAGGTGTACTAACTCAGTTGACTACTTACCTAATGCATATGGGTTCTTGAAGTAGGTTTTTGTGTATTTATATTAAGAAGGAACCCCAAACATCGTCACAGC
Organism: Ptilodon capucinus; assembly: GCA_914767695.1. Classification (NCBI taxonomy): domain Eukaryota; kingdom Metazoa; phylum Arthropoda; class Insecta; order Lepidoptera; family Notodontidae; genus Ptilodon; species Ptilodon capucinus. Next base: position 11,640,309 of record OU611814.1, on the reverse strand, counting down.
AAACACGTCTCTCCCGTCTTGGTGAAGTTATTAAATAAAAATAACTGCGCTCCGGGCGTCCGAACAATAATTTGATTTCCTGTAGTCTGTTTGTTCGAGTAATTGTTTTAACAACAAATAACAATGTCGTTCCTTATTCACACGGTAAAGCCGCCTGCTTGATAAACCTCCCCGGGCGCTGTAGCGTCAAAAGCCACGCGTAAAAATTTTAACAATACCAAAACAGACTGTATTGGAGGTCCCCTGCTGCGTCAACGCTTGGGATGTGACTTCCAAGAGAGCAAAATCGATTATTATATAATCGATTTGCTCGCCTTAAAATTAATCAATTTTTAATTTTTAGAGAATCGTTTATGAAAAATCGATTATTAGGCAAAAATAATTGATTAATATAAAAATCGATTATTTTTCACATACCTATTTTGTTCTGTTGTACGCAGTGGATCGCCCAATGACAGTTAGGGATATGACTTGGTCAGGAAAAAAAATCGATTACAAAATAATCGATTTTTCTCACTTTAAAATAAATCGATTTTTATTTTTTTGTTAGTATCAATGATTAAAAATCGATTATTTGAAAAAAATCATCAATTAATATAAAAAAAAATCACATTTCATTATTGTCTCATAGAAAAAGTTAATTCTTCAACGAAAATACACTGATTGAGTGACTTTTCACGCGTAGGGAGTTCCTTTTACCAAAGTAATTAAATCTTTATCCGTATTGGCATAGAGTTCGATTTGGTTTTGGCAAACATTTTGACGCGCCGCCATTGACGCCCCAGTGTGCAAGAGGCTTAACGCGTTCGGGTGTGTAATATATTTATTTTTATGTTTGTAATATATTTATAGGAAAATATTGGTTTACGAAAGTCCTGTAATGCGACAGCTCATGTGTATGGTTCCATAGAAAAAAATCTTCGTGAAATCCGTAATTATCAGGCAGTCGGCCTTACCGTGGATATAAGGCCTCATGCTGACATTTTACCCGACATGCCTATCTTGTTCCTTGTTAAATATTTGTTTACAAAACTGTCTGTTTCTTCTAGTTTTTTTAGGGTTCCGTACCTAATAAGTAAAAAACGGACAGGATAACTTTGTTGTCCGTCTGTCTTTCTGTAAATTTTATTAATAAGTAAACATGCCTTCTGTGCGAAAAAACTAACGCGGGGTTAAGACGCACGCGTCGAAATATTTGCCAAAACCAAAACCAACTCTGTGTCGATATGTAAAACGATTGAATTCGTGTGGTAGCCACGCCACGCGACTGTGGCTCGCGCTGTCAATGATGTTTCATTCAAAAAAATACTTTTAAAAATAAGCTTTTATATACTTATCCTTAGTTTTCGTGTTCTCCTCAATAAGCCCTTTCATTTGATACCCATACTGTGGTAGTGCAGAAAAAATAACTATTCCGCCATCTTGGATGATCCGCCATATTGGAATTAGAATGAGGTCACATAGCTAAGCATGCATTGTCATCCAAAATAAGCGTGTATACCAAATCATTTCAATCGGTTAAAGATAACTGATTCAGTTGCAAGATTCCACCCGGACATACATTGCAAGTTAATATAAAGCTTGTAATAATAATAACAACGTCATAATACACGTCACAATAATGTCATTTTCAACAATGATTGCCACTTGCTGAACGGTGAAAGAAAACATCGTGAGGAAACCTGCACGTCTATAGAAAGGCGTGTGAAGTTCACCAACCCGCACTGGGCCAGCGTGGTGGACTATGGCCCAAATCTCCCTCGTATAGAGGGGGAATGTGCCCGGTATAATGGCAATAGGCTCGCCCCCTATTACATTGGGACCAAAATACATCGGCGAAGTGTGGGCGCACTACAGTGCACCTCTGCCTACCCCTTCGGGGAATACAGGCGTGATGATGTATTTATTGATGATGATGTATGTAATAATAATAATAAAATGTGCCTTTTCGATGAGTCAATACAGTTCGTTTTAGTATCTTCTATTATATATATTTTACATACATACATACATACATACATATATACATACATACATACATACATATATACATACATACATACATACATACATACATACATATATACATACATACATACATACATACATACATACATACATATATACATACATACATACATACATACATACATACATACATACATACATACATACATATATACATACATACATACATACATACATACATACATATATACATACATACATACATACATACATACATATATACATACATACATACATACATACATACATACATACATACATACATACATACATACATACATACATACATACATACATACATACATACATACATATATACATACAAATAAATAAAATTGGAGTGTCTGTTTGTAATATCAAAATAACACTTTTTTACCAAATGAGTATGAAAGTATATACGATACCTATAACGAAAACGCAATTTTAATTTTTTTTGTCTGTCTGTCTGTCTGTTTGTTTGAGGTAAACTTCTAAACGGCTGAACCGATTTCAATGGGACTTTCACTGGCAGATAGTTCCAAGGCGTAACTTAGGCTACTTTAATTTTAGAAAAAGCATTAGGGTTCCGCGGGAAAAACATAATACCCATATTTCCGGGTAATCTCCCTAAAGTCCACGCGGGCGAAGTCGCGGGCACAGCTAGTCGGTAATAAATCTTAACGCTTCAATATTGAATGCTTGGGTTTCAGACGGCCTTCCTATTCTACCTCTTGTTTGTTTCAAAAAGTCTCGTTTTCCCTTCTTTATGGATTTTTTTTGTTTATAAATACACACCTATACGAAATAAACTTTTGTTAACACGCCAGTTAAATGTCTAATGTTTGATTGAAAAGGGTATAATTGTTCTGAACAGTCCCTATAGAATAATACTGTTTAACATTGTTTCGTTAGTAGAAAATAAAAAATGTACATTGAGAAAATACATACAAAATAAATCTTTCATGATTTAAAAAGATTTATTTATTTATTAAAACATCTCCCTTACGTCTATCATTACAGGTACTATATCTAATGCGATAGTGAGGCTTATTTTCTAATCTATACTAATATTATAAAGCTAAAGAGTTTGTTTGTGAACGCGCTAATCTTAGGAACTACTGGTCCGAATTGAATAATTATTTTTGTGTTAAATAGTTCATTTATCGAGGAAGGTTATAAGCTATATATCATCACGCTACGGCCAATAGGAGCGGAGCAGCAACGAATAATGTGGCAAAAACGGAAAAAAAATTTTCCTTTTGAAAGCTTCCGTTGCGTACGCTGCCTAAACGGTTAAAGTTTGCACTTATTGAGGAAGGTCATAAACTTTATAACATCACTCTACGCTAAAGTAACTATTCGCGCGGGTGAAACCGCGGGCACAGCTAGTACCTAATAAATATAATAAAACAATGGCTTACACTAATACCTACTCATTATAACATAAAATAAATAACAGAATCTTTGCGAATTCCTTCAAATGACACGTTAAAACATCAATTTTGGCATGAAGTTCGTTAATTACGTGGATTGCACGGGTAAGAGGTGTCTTAGCTAGTAAGTTGGTCCTAGCTGTCGGCACGGCCAGCAGTGGCGGACACCGCCGCCTCCACACGTAGCGGTTTTTTTTTTTTTTTTTTTTAAATGACTTACACTGTTGGCCGTGAGGTGGCGTTTACAGCTTTACCGGAGGAGTGGCGAGCGCAGAATGCACTCCAACCAAGGCCTTAAGGGCGGAAAGGGGTGGCAACTAGCTCAAGGGCGCCACAGAGGGCACACGACCTCGGCTTGGGCAGTTACCGTGAGGGGAGAGGTAGTGACTGCGCTCCTAGGTGCAAAGATGCACCTACGAGCGGAAGAGGGGGTTCCTCGACCTCGCTGGCGAGATCGGTGTCTGTTTGAGGCTGGTGTAGGTGTGTTGGTGGCCCTCTCAACGCCCGGGTCGAGGAGGGCGGTGATCGTGTCGGGAGGATCAATCAACACGTGCCGCGGACGGCGGCGACGAGTTGATGATGTGACACGTAGCGGTCCGGTACACACAAATTCAAGAGTTGCATCACTCCTGGATTATGCTAAGATATTAATTTATTTAATAGTAGTTGTTTGTAGGGTTGCCGATTACTTTAATTTAAATTTTGAGTGTATTGTATGGATATTAGGTAAGTTGTTGAATATATGATTTGAAAATTATCATACAGGTGCAGTATGAAAATGTAGCTTTAAGTTTGCGAACAATTTCGGGTTCTATAGTCTGATAACGAAAATCACGTCGTTTAGGTATAGTAGTTAGTAGTGGACTATGGCCCAAATCTCCCTCGTATTGAGGGGGAATGTGCCCAGTATAATGGTAATAGGCTCGCCCCCTATTACATCGGGACCAAAATACATCGGCGAAGTGTGGGCGCACTAGTGCACCTCTGCCTACCCCTCCGGGGAATACAGGCGTGTGTAAATAGATATAGCAGTGGTAACCTCGCGGGCAAGAACGCCCGCCTTGAACGTAAGGGTTGCAAGTTAAAATCCCAGGTCCAGGTCCAGTCCCAGGTATGGCACAAATCTCCCTCGAATAAGTGTGGGCGCACTACAGTGCACCTTTGCCTTTTGCAATTGCAATAAAACATTAAATTACATAACCGAGATTGTACGGTGTGTTTAAAAATACTTTGGTGAAAACAGTAATTCTCCCGGAAAGGTAGGTACGTAACAAATTGAATTCGTCTCAACATCTAACGAACCGACTCCACTGCTTATTGTGTTGCCAGCTGCCGGAGCGAGGTTTTAATTTTTAAATTTGTTTAAATGGATTTTCAGATTCAGCGAAAGAGTAGGTATACAATTTTATCCAGAAGTAATAACAAGCTTGCGACAAGCTTGCTCTCCGTCATGCAGATTTACGTCATATAGTATTATTATTTCAATTGTAACTGTAAATTTTTGACAGATTTTGTACTGAGTTAACCGTCAAACACTGAAAGTAATATTAAAACATTGCTGCAAGAAAGATCGTGTCAAGGGGGCCGTAGATAAAATCATTGTCTGTAGACATAATATCAAATACACAATGTTTTTTCTATGTGAAAAAAAAAACACCGGCCAAGTGCGAGTCGGACTCACGCACGGAGGGTTCCTTACCACTATCTATAAAAACGGCAAAAAAATCACGTCTGTTGTATGGGAGCCCCCTTAAATATTCAATGTATTACGTTTTTAGTTTTGTTTGTTGTTATAGCGGCAACAGAAATACATCATCTGTGAAAATTTCAACTCTCTAACTATCACGGTTCATGAGATACAGCCCGGTGACAGACGGACGGACGGACGGACGGACAGCGAAGTCTCAGTAATAGGGTTCCCGTTTTACCCTTTGGGAACCCTAAAAAATACTACTACTACTACAGCCCTTTTAACGTCCCACTGCTGGGCACGGGCCTCCCCTCAATGCCAGGGGGATTCGGGCCATAGGCCCCCACGCTGGCCCAGTGCGGGTTGGCAGACTTCACACATCTATCGAGAACTAGTCAAGTTCCCTCAGTCGTGCAGGTTTCCTCACGATGTTTTCCTTCACCGTTTCATAGCAAGTGATAATCTCGGATGAAAATAAGATTCGCACATAAACCCAGAGGTGCGAGCCGGGGTTTGAACTTGCACACTTTGATTGCAAGGCGTGCGTTCGACCACTCGGCTACCACTGTTATTTTTTAACACGCTCGTTTAGAATAAGCTAGATAATCTAAATTCGTCGAGCATAGTCTCATAATTCTGAATACAAAGATTATTTTTTCATTTTATTGGGCAGGCAATAGGACGACAATATGACGGTGATAGGAAACCGATGTGTCGCTGTTGTCACGAATTGTAGGTACATAAATGATATAAGTTCTGTGAACAAAAGGTACAAGCAGACCTGGCTCACGCTGTCCCAATGGGAGCTTGGTCCAAGTTACGAACTGTAGAGTACAACAGGATAATTTAATAGATAATAAAAAAGCATCCAAAAAATCACCAAAATCTGCTGCAAGAAAGCAGCGGTAGCCGAATGGTCGAAAGCACGCCTTAAAATCAAAGTGTATTCAAACCCCGGCTTGCACGTCTGGGTTTCATGTGCGAATCTCATATTTTTCCGAGATTACCACTTGCTATGAAACGGTGAAGCAAAACATCGTGAAGAAACCTGCACGTCTATAAAAAGGCGTGTGAAGTTCACCTACCCGCACTGGGCGAGCGTGGTGGACTATAGCCCAAAAATCTCTCGTGTTGCGGGAGAATGTGCCCGATATAATGACAATAGGCTCGCACCATATTACATTTGTAGGTACCAAAATACATCGGCGAAATGTGGGCGCACTGCAGTGCACCTCAGTCTCAGTATCAGGTTATTTGAAAATCAGTTTAACACAAGTAGGTATGTTCAATTGCCTCGACAATAATCTAGAAGTAAAAGTTGTGACAGCGACGAAATTATTTAAACACGTCACATTTCGTCGGAGTGGCAACGTTCTCGGACTCGCTTTCGCTTAAATATTGAGACATAAGCAATTTCCCGAACAATATACCTGTTATTGGGTTCTGCCCGAACGGATTACGATTAGGAGATCCCTAGGGACACCCCGTGAGCTCCTCCTAACCTATAACTCTCTTTTATATACATTTATACGCTATTTTATTATTATTAGCAATACTAGCTGTGCCCGCGACTTCGCCCGCGTGGACTTTAGGGAGATTACCCGGAAATATGGGTATTATGTATTTCCCGCGGAACCCTAATGCTTTTTCTAAAATTAAAGTAGCCTAAGTTACGCCTTGGAACGTCAGCTATCTGTCAGTGAAAGTCCCATTGAAATCGGTTCAGCCGTTTAGAAGTTTACCTCAAACAAACAGACAGACAGACAAAAAAAATTAAAATTGCGTTTTCGTTATAGGTATCGTATATACTTTCATACGCATTTGGTAAAAAAGTGTTATTTTGATATTACAAACAGACACTCCAATTTTATTTATTTGTGCAATGTGCAATATAAGGTTAGATTTCTTGTTGGTAATTAATCTATTGATGTAGTTTACACAATTATATTTAATTGGTTGGTTCGACCACACAAAAGCCCTGGGCATATCGGGGCGTCGAGACCCGCGCTGCCAAATTTTCGCCAATATAAAAATGAACTGTAATAACTTGTAACTTATTCTTTATCGAAATGTCATCAAAGACGCGGGCGAATTTTGACGCGTATACACGTGGCTTTTACTACAGAAATTCCTTAATATATTGAATAGCTGTGCCCGCGACTACTCCCGCGTGGAATTTAGTTAAAAAGTAGTCTAAGTTACTCCTTGTAACATCAGCTACCTGCCAAAGAAAGTCTGTTAAAATCCGCCAAGCCGTTTGGGAGTTTACTTCAAGAAAACAGACAGAGAGACACACTTTAAAAAAAAAATGCATTTAGTAAAAAGTTGTTATTTTGACATTTCAAACAGACACTTAAATGTTATTTATTTGTAGTTAGAGAGATCATTTTTGAAAATAGTCAAGTGAATTAGCTCGCTCCTGTGTGCGCAGGGCATAACATTAAAGCAATTCTAGGGTCTATAACCGGCCCTCAGTTAGCCTTTAAGGGTAATTAGATACATAATAGTACTGTACGTACCGGAAGGATTGCGGTAATGGGCTACAAGCCCTTTGGGACAGTTACATTATGGTTAATTTAACTTTGCCGGCATGTAGAGATTACAGACACCAAGTCATATATGTTGAGAAGGCAATAAAGCGAAAATATCTTTAAAAAATTACAATGATTATTATAAGGAAAACGCCCTGAACGTACTGGGGCGAGCGAATTTACTTGACCTTTTTTTGAAAATGTACTCTGTTTGCAAAAGGCGGCTACGTCTATTCACAAAACATAACTTGTAAATTTCGTATATTACTAGAGATATTTCAAGTTTTCAAAACTTTTAAAACGGTTTCGGTGAAGGAAAACATCATGAGGAAACCTGAACGTCTGTAGAAAGGCGTGTGAAGTTCACCAACCCGCACTGGGCCAGCGTGGTGGACTATGGCCCAAATCTCCCTCGTATTGAGGGGGAATGTGCCCGGTATAATGGCAATAGGCTCGCCCTCTATTACATTGGGACCAAAATACATCGGCGAAGTGTTGGGTGCACTACAGTGCAACTCTGCCTACTCCTTCGGGGAATACATGCGTGATGATGTATTATTTTTAAAACGGAGGCCGTAACTTAATTTTGATTTAGTTTAGGAAAGAGATGAATATATATCTAAGATGACCTATTAAAATAGAATGCAATCAGAATAGCTTTCTGATATTTACGCGAATACTACACATTGGAATAAAACTATTTTACGGATTCTATCGCGTTTATTTACTATTTTATGTTCCCGACGTTTCGGCTACTTTACAGCAATCATGGTCGCGGGGGGACTGAGGTGTTAAGCGGCTTTCAGACTACGCTATAATATATATATATGAGGTCTGTCCATCTTGTTGGTGATCTGCTGCTCCCGCGGATAGACCTCATCAAGTCCTCAACGAAGTGTACCCTTAATGAATGTGTACGTAATGCTACTGACAGAGAGAGATGGAGAAGTCTCACAAAAACCGCAACTAACCAACTAGACAATCCATGACTAAGAAGAAGAATAATATATAGCACAACAGTAGTAGTAAGTTATGATGATATGTAAATAAATAAAAAATAAATATCGCGCACCATACAAAGCCAATAATATATAGTACAGTACAGTGTGAACGTGGCCATAACGATGTATGGTACGCGATATTGTTATGCCATGAGCTATATACTATATGCTATTATATTATAGCGTAGTATGAAACCCGCTTTAGACGTCCTGATGGCTACCGTACCCAGTTAATAACTGGATACCCTCATATATAGTTGTTGTTTGCGGTCCGATCCACGCAGGAAGTGCTCACAGTGTCTCGAGGTCATGCAATGGTACGCTTGGTTTTGGATTTAATTATATTAATTACTGGATCCCAAGTTGGTGGTAAATAAACGCGATAGAATCCGTAAAATAGTTTTATTTCAAGAATGCAGTCAAACGAGGTCTTAAACGCCCCGTTCCGTAGGAATGGAAAGAATACAAAAATGAGTGTCAACGTGTTAAGAGGTGGTGGTGGGGTACAATATCGAGGGGTGAAAGGCAATTTGACTTAAGCTAAATTTTTTGGAATGTAGTTCCTTATCGCGCGTTGCGAAAGGGGGCTGTACGGAATAAAATAAGACGAAAAATTGTAACGACACTTTTACATATGTGTGTGTGATTTTTAGGGTTCCGTAACCGAAGGGTATAACGGGAACCCTATTACTGAGACTTCGCTGTCCGTCCGTCCGTCTGTCCGCCTGTCACCAGTCTGTATCTCATGAACCGTAATAGTTAGAGATTTGAAATTTTCACAGATGATGTATTTCTGTTGCCGCTATAACAACAAATACTAAAAAATAAAATAAAATAAATATTTAAGGGGCTCCCATACAACAAATGTGATTTTTTTGCCGTTTTTATAGATAATGGTACGGAACCCTTCGTGCGCGAGTCCGACTCGCACTTGGCCGGTTTTTATTGTACAATAAAATTCGATTTCGATTGCGATTGCGATTGCGATTGCGATTTCGATGTGTGTGTGTGTATATGTACAATTTTTTGCTTTTTTTTTATTTCAAAAGGAACTTCGTTCCATCCGGGTGTCCCTTGACACCTCTCAAGGATTTAACTTGTCTGGAGAGTATACTTGTTCAACGCAGAAAAAGGCTGATTGCAAGTATATAATTGAAATAAAACTATTTTACGGATTTTATCGCGTGTATTTACTATTTTATTTTCCCGTCGTTTCGGCTGCGTTTCGGCGTTCGATAAAATCCGTAAAATAGTTTTATTTCAATGTATAGTATTCGCGTAAATATAAGAAAACAATAAGCAAGTATATAATATAGTATACAAGTCAATATCGTCCAAAAGTGTCGCTTAAGTAAAACAGCTTCGATATTATCATTAAAATTGCTACCGTAATTTCAGATAGCAACAACGAAAATAAACATTACTACATGTTGGTAATATTGGTCCCAATTTGAACGAAAACCAATTAAGCCAAGATGATTTATTGCTTAATTAAGAACAAAACGTCAGCGAGTCTACGCGGCATTTACGTGTCGTAATTTTACGTTTCCATTAATTCCAAGCTGTTGATGTTGTTATGTTATTTTCGTTATGTTGTTATCGTTATTTTACGTTATTAATAACGTAATTTTTGATTTTGCGAATTAGGGAATTAAGAATTATTCAATGACTAAAGAGGCAATTTTCGATGGTATTTGAGTTGATTCTATTGGCATCAGTTTAAACTAAACGACTCTAAACTGAAATACACTAAACCAGAGGTCGTCAACCTTTTTTTAGTCAAAAGAGGCAAAAATTACAATTTGAAAAAAATCAAAGTTTTTAAAGAGCTACAAAATATTTTCTTGTCAGCAATAAACAGTAGGTACTTGCATAATTATTTTTTTTGATAAAAAACAACAAAATAGAAATGGTGCCTAATCCTCGTTAATCGACTCAGAACGTTTTGTAAATTATATTTTTTTATAAAATAAATAATATGAAACAGAAGGGTAATATAAAAGACGTAACGCACTTAATCACTTTTTATTTTAATAACTGTCGATGCACATTTGGACAGAGTTTCGGCTTCGCTGAGTGCTCTTAACAGAATGACGCTCCGAATGGTGGACTTTAGAGAGATTACTCGGAAATAATGGTTTTATGTTTATCCCGCGAAACCCGAATGCTTTTTCTAAAATAAAAGTAGCCTAAGTTACGCCTTGGAACATCAGCTATCTGCTAGAGAAAGTTCCGTCGAAATCTGTTCAGCCGTTTGGAAGTTCACACGGAACAAACAGACAGACAGACAGACTAAACTTTTAAAAATTGTTTTTTCGTAATTGTGTATCTTTCATATGCATTTGTTAAAATAATGTTATTTTGATATTACAAACAGACAATCCAATTTTATTCATTTGCACCTATAGATATAGATGTATAGATTGCTGTGGATATCTTGAATCTACAAGTGTTCGAAAATTGTACACAAACTCATCATGAATGTGCGCATAGGCCCCTATCGCTGTGTCATAGGAATTTGGAATTTTATAAAGTGTATCCGAAGTCCGAAATCATATTTCAGGTACAAATACGGTAGCTGATAGGTACCATGAAGCCGGGATATACCGTAGAGTTCCATCACAATTGTTCAGTAGTTTTTGCGTGAAAGAGTAATAAACATCCATTCTACTATCCATCCATCCTCACAAGCTTTCATTTTATAATATTAGTAGGATATTCATGTAAATGGTGTAGTATTATTTCGTATTTCCGATACACGCTGTATAATCATAGCTGGAAATAGTATTGGATGTCGTGTTTATTCTAGAGATAAGTCCATAGACGTTGCTCGCTCATTGAATCGGAAACAGACGGGCTTCTAAGGACACTATATTCATATGTGAAAAAAGGTTTTATAAGTTTGTTATTTCATGAAGTAGAGACATACTTGTGAAAAATGCGAAATAAGTTGTTTTTATACTGTGGTTCTATTTACAGAATTTAAATTAAAACAAGGAAATAGAACAGATAAGGAATCAGAATCAGGATCAGAATATTTTTTATTCATATAAACCAATACAGGCACTTATGAATCGTCAATAAATAGTAAAAATAGTAGCTCTACCACCCATTCGAAATGCATTTCCTATGGAGAAGAATGGGTAAGAAACTCCATGGTTGCTTTTTTCAAATAAGGATTTACATTTTTGTGTTTAAGGAAATATAATAAATAGGCACAGACTTGATTAATTGTATTATTAAATCAATCTGTAAGCCAACGTATAACGAAACGTACAACCTATTTAAAAACTAATCAACTATTACACTCTTGCTCTCAAAAAAAATGTAATGCTTTTTTAAATTGATGGAATAAGTAGATAAGGACGATTTACAATTGTAAATGATTATTTTTATGAACGAAACGAAATTCATACTACTTTTACAGTTAAACACTGTAAAAGTAGTATGAATTTCGTTTTGATTTTCTTAAAAATATTACCTGATATAATCTTCAAAGTTATCTTTACTATTGGCATATAACATAACAGATATACGAAACAGATAAGTTCAGGTCACATTTGCGTCCTTGGAAACCGATATAAGTTCTTATTTGAAAGTCAAACGTGTACCGGGGCCGAGCGTTTCAAAGGAGAAGTGCCCTTAGGGAGCGATACAAACGTAATTGGGAAATCTAGTTTTGGAAAGGTCAAGCTGGACACGAGTTGGATGTTTCATTTGACCTAACAATCTGTCAGAATGGACTTTAAATCCGATGCAACTGAATTAGGTGCGATATTGGACGTTAAATCCGTTGCATCTAAGTATTAAGCGGTTATTAATTGTAGCTTGATTTTATGTGCGGAGATCGGCGCTTTACGGGTATTTCTTTAGTTGTCTGTTATGGTGATATTTAAGATTAGTGCGGCACTTTATTAGACACTAGCGTCGTCTACGCACGGGTGTATTATATACCCTATGTTACTCAGTGATAATGTAGCTTTCAAACGACAAAAGAATTTTTGAAATCGGTCCAGTAGTTTTTTAGTTAATTCATAACAAACAAAAATACAAATCTTTCCTCTTTATAATATTAGTATGGATATAGATTGACCGGAATGTATATTTTCACAAACTGCGCGTTATTGTGTCGTAAAAATAATCCCTGTCTACATTTTATAACTTCTACATAATGTTTTTATTTTATATTATTCGTATATATAAGGACGCCATTTTCAAACAAATGAATAATAAAGCAGAGGTGTCACGGTGATATAATTTAGAGCAAACTGCCAGGTAATACGTAAGCGGGATATGAATATAAACGTCTCGAGGCTCGGATAAGCCCGCCCATCAAGAAGCACAACGAATCGAGAAGAGACGGGTACAGTGAATACTAAGCTTTAGAGTGGGCAGACGGGCTGCAGATTTGCGGGATCAACTTATCAAACTAAGAATATTACGATTTATGGCCCCGTACCTGGCTTGTAGCAATGTTTTTACCTGTCTACGTCAAAGCCAAAAGGAAGGGTTATGATTTTAGCATTCTATGTATGTATGTGTATTTGTATATATACATATGTTCCCTATACGTACGTATGTTCTCCAGTAGCGCCTTACATATAAAACGAATTATTATAAAAAAAAATATGACCCGGGTACCACCTGAGCGTGATCTCGACTGACTAGATACAGCAAGAGATTCAGTGGACGTGTCTTTTTTTATTCCATACTTAAATTAATATTTTATCGTTGCTTCTAGTACATAGGTGCACGTGTATAAAGAGAATATTTCTTCCTATATTCCTCCTTCCTATTATAACCTAAAGTGAAGAAATCTCTACCCAGCGACCAGAACTCTACAGATCTCTATACAGATCGACATCTTCTCTATTCGAGATAGGTATGTCAAAACAAAACGTCAAATGGGTCTAATTTTTTTGGTTTTTTTCCGACATATTTCGAATAGAGATGATGTCGATAATGCGAGAATTGGGTCCCAGAGCATTATTAAAGGAATGTCCTATACGTTGCTGAATATTGAATTTGTGTATCTATGTATACGCCAAACGCTTGAGTGAGTCGCTACGTACAGAACTCAAAAGTACGTGACGCGTTCGTTAGCAACTTTAAAGTGTCCTACGTGTCGCCCGTGTGCAAACAGATTACGTTTGTTACCTGGTTCCCTCGGGAAATTGTCGCGAGAGCGACGTTGTACGCAATTCGTATGCCGCTTACCGCCGCGGTAGACCATTTTATAGACTTAATGTATTATGAGTTTCAATGTAAGGCATTATTATTCATTTGGCGCGTATTGATCTAACGCAGAAGCAGTGGTCGCCTCGTCGGTGGAACGCCCGCCTTGAACGTAAGGGGTGCAAGTTCAAATCCCGGGCCCGCACCTCTTGGATAATTTTCATGTGCGAATGTCATTTTGAATAATTATTACCACTTGCTGAACGGTGAAGGAAAACATCGTGAGGAAATCTTCATATCAATCGAAAGGCCGGTAAAGATTATGTAGTAATATAATTTTAATAATTTAGTTGCAACCACATTATTTACAATAAGGTGAATAAGGTTAACAGAAATCAAACTTAAAAAATGAAATATATATGACGGCGGAGGATGTTCAGCGTCATCAGTAGGTTCCATAATTATAACCTCCAAGCTGCGGGCGTCGATGGGTAATGTTGGAGCAACGAAATGCAGTGTTCAAATCAACTCGTTATAATGTCTTAACACTTATTCGGTGGTAGTTACAGTGGTAGCCGAAGCAGTGGTAGCCGAGTGGTCGAACGCACGCCTTGCAAATCAAAGTGTGCAGGTTCAAACCCCGGCTCGCACCTCTGGGTTTATGTGCGAATCTTATTTTCATCCGAGATTACCACTAGCTATGAAACGGTGAAGGAAAACATCGTGAGGAAACCTGCACGTTTATAGAAAGGCGTGTGAAGTTCACCAACCCGCACTGGGCCAGCGTGGTGAACTATAGCCCAAAAATCTCCCCCGTATTGAGGGAGAATGTGCACGGTATAATGGCAATAGGCTCGCCCCCTATTACATTGGGATCAAAAATACATCGGCGAAGTGTGGGCGCACTACAGTGCACCTCTGCCTACCCCTTCGGGGAATACAGGCGTGATGATGTATTATTATTACTTATTCGGTAGGTAGGTGCAGAATTACACAGCTATAACTAGGAACGAAAGTCGGTTTCAATATTCGACCGCACTGGCCGGCTGCCGCTCGAGAAGTGCCGAGCGCGCCGTTCAGCCGATCAATCATTGACTCCGTTGAGCGCCGGCAGAGGGCGCTGGCGTTCCGGATATGACTTGATTTATAAGTATAAATAATTACTGAAATATCTGGTTTTGTTGGTTAGAACAAAAAATCGCAATCGCAAGAGCATACCCATCTCATTCGACACCGAAAAATTAGATGATTCCAATTAAGTATACACGCCGCGAGCGAGACCGATTATTTATCTATGTATGTATACTTATAAGTCGGGTCATGGTGGGTTCTCTGAATACTTGAACCGATTCAAGCTTATAGAAGACCCATCATGCATATGTCAGCCTGGCACTCAAGAAACTCCAAGTCATATACTTTTTGAATGTCCACTATACGAATATAAGAAACTCAGAACCGAAATTCAACTAAATAGTAAACTAAGGATTGATAATGTAAGCATACTAATTAAAGATAAGAAAAATAGAAAAAATATATTAGAATACTTTATAGAAATAGCCAAAATAGTTATAAATATAAATAAGACATAAAAAATATAATGATGTCAACATATTGTGATAATATGTATTGTCAACATTAATCCAAATACAGTAAAATTAAAGATTAGATTAAGATTAAAGATTATTTATTCATTTAAAAAACATAGAATTATAACAATAAAGTGTTCGTAAACAACTGCGTTAGTAGAAAACTGTGTTGCAGCTGTTTGCGCCCATCTCCGTAAACAATAGATTGTGTTACACTAATAAAAAATTATACACTAGAGGTAAAAAGTAAAGCAAACGTATAACAAAACAAAGCAATGACCATTATAGGTCTACTTGGTTTATTTTAATTGGTTTTTTTTTTTTTTTTATTAATTATATTAATATAATAGCATGCATGTAAATAAGTGTGTGTGGGTGTGTGTGTGTGTGTGTGTGTGTGTGTGATGTGTGTGTGTGTGTGTGTGTGTGCATGTGTTTTTTTTTTTTTTGTTTATGTGTTTGTATATATACCTATCAACAGGTGGGAGTCAATATGTGTTATGTAATAAGACATTCAGTATCATCATAAGACTGGTCTTGAAGCCAATTTAAAATCTTATGTTTACATTCCCGATGCGAAAGGGGATAAATATTTAAGATTTTATTTACCCCATTGTAAACTTTAGAACTCAAGAAATAACTATGACGCCTAGCAAGGCGAAGTCTACACGGGTAAGTTATACATACTCTCTCGGTTCTACGTTTGTTTAAAACAAGATTAGAGTCAAATAATAGTTTAGAGTGTTTGCGTAAAATTAGGTTTTTAATAAATAATTTCCTCACAGATAACAGCTTACATGTTGAATACAGTTCATGAGTAGGAAATCTTAATGGTTTGTTTAAAAGCTTTTTGAGCACAGCTCTTTGGGCCCTTTCCAGTCGGAGAAATAGAGTTTTTGGTGCACCGCCCCAAGCGGTAATACAATAAGACAAGATCGATTGCGCCAATGTATAATACACTGTCTTTAGAGTTTGAGGGTCAGTAACGGGTCGAAGAGTCTTAAAAACAAAAATTAATTTTCGGGTGCGATTAATTAAGGACTCAATATGTGGTTTCCAACTCATGAGGCTATCAATCAGGACACCAAGGTATCTTATATTATCTACGCGTGAAAAAGCAGCACAGTCACATGGAGTTGAGGGATAATTGTTACAGTTATGGGCAAGAATCGATGACGTATATGGTGGAAGTGATGTTAGGTTGGCGGAAAAGGGGATAAATTTGGTTTTCTCTAAATTTAGGGTTAATAGGTTGGTTGAGAGCCATCGCATTACAGTATGCATTGCAGACTCAGCACGCGAACTAACCTCATTCCAGGTACCACCAGTAACTAGCAAAGCTGTATCATCAGCATAAGATATGATTTTGCAATAAGGTATGGACAGTTTGCAGAGATCATTGACATATATCAAGAACAATGACGGACCTAACACACTGCCTTGCGGCATGCCACACGTAAGGGATAAGTCCTCACTTACAAAATCACCTATTTTGACACATTGAGACCGGTTACTTAGGTAACTTGAGAATAAGTCCAAAACGAGGCCCCTAATACCAATCATCTCAAGTTTATGCAGCAGTGTGGGAACAGAGACAGTGTCGAAAGCCTTTGATAAGTCCAAGAAAATACCTATCGTTTTACGTTTGTTATTTACAAAGATTTACAAAGAGTCACAAAGATCCAAGATAGCGTCTTCAGTGGATCGCCCTTTTTGGAAACCATATTGGTTAGTGGCAAGAATATTATTTTTATTTAAGTAGCTAATTAGTCGAATGTTTAGAATTTTTTCCATTATTTTAGAAAACGTTGTTAAAATCGATATAGGTCTATAGTTGTTGACATTGTTTCTGTTCCCAGACTTATGTATAGGATGAACAAGTGCCTTTTTATATACTGTAGGAAAGTGTCCTGAAGAGAAACATAGATTTATGATATGAGTCAAAATAGGCACAAGTACAGAACGCGCAGCTTTAACTAACGATGTTGAAATAGAATCCCATCCGGAAGCACAGTTTTTTAGTTGTTGAATAACACACTCAACTTCTGAGCTGTCCGTGCTTAGCAGAGTCATTGAGTTAAGTTGAGACCACGATTGAGTGAACAGAAAATCGTTTCCATTCCGCGGGACGTCAGGGGCTGCAGTCGGATTCATTTTAATTTTTGAGGCGAGTGAAGTACCAATATTGGCAAAGTAGTTGTTAACCATATCAACAGATGAAGCAGGACTCGGGGAAACGGATAACAGTTCGTTAGCTGGGGAAGTATCTGTGTTCAGATGTGCTACATTTTTTATTAGCTTCCATCTGCTTTTAGAGTTACCTTTACCTTTTTTAAATTCAAGGCGTTCATAATTGCGTTTAACTTTTTTTAAAATGTTGTTACAGAACTTCTTGTAGCGCATATAAGTAATAGTAAGAGTATGATTAGATGGATCCTTTTTTGTTTTCCTATAAAGATTGTCTCGGTTTCTAATGCACCGCAGAAGCCCGGGAGTAATCCACGGCTTTATTATCCGTTTTTTACTAGGTACTGTGACTGTAGTCGTGTGTTGCATAATTACTGTGTTTAAAGTATTTACAAGATCGGAGGCAGCCTGTTCTGCATCAACGCTTGATAATATAAAAGAAAAGTTAATATTCTCAATTTGCTTAACACAAGCATCCTCATTAAAACGGGTTAGAGTGCGCAAAGCTTTGCGTATAGGGGGCTTGTGACTACAACACAACATGACGGGCGCATGATCAGTAATGAGGCAGTCGAGCAATAAAGTAATTGCAGACATATTTGTTTTCAATAAAACATGATCTAAACAATTATTATTCCGTGTAGGAAATAAATGAGATGGCAGTAGAGCATGTGATGCGACCATATTTAAATAGAGCTCACCGTCAGTGGTGTTATGATTTTGCTGTATATTTATATTAATATCCCCAATTATAGCTATAGTTTTGAATATTTTAAGTGTGGTTAAAACCTCATCCAAACAGGTAATAAAATTGGTGATATTTCTATACGACGGAGAGCGATAGAGACCCACAATTGCAATGTCTTTGGAAAACTTTAAAATAAGACAGTTTGCTTCTGAAAACTTGGGTTTTTCCACAGTACAGGGTAAACTTTCCTTGACATAGGCAACCACGCCGTCATTTTGGTTGGTATATTCAGTCTTAAATGATATATAACCAGGTAGTACTGGTAATAGGGAGCACTTACTGAGCCAGCACTCACTTAGAAGGAGAACATCAAAATGTATATTTATGCGTTGCAGTAATACTAAAAGTTCATCGAAATTACCACCAATACTTCTTATGTTGACATGAAAAATGCTCAGGGCATTATTGTTATTAGAAATATGGTTGACGCTTTCTTCAGGAGTGCAGATAAATGCGTTGGAAACAGACAATTTATCAATTTCAATTGCAAGTTCATTTGTGTTATCCAGTTTGAAGATAAAATTTAACAAATAGAATAGGCATAACAAATATTAATACTATTTTCTTGCTTGGGGATGATCTGAGTATGCTGTAGTGCGAATGATAAAGGTACATTAAGTCTGGAAATAAACGTTGATGATAGATAATGAATGATGTGTGTATAATGTGTTTATGTGTGTCGTATATATACGAAATCAGTGTGTTGCATGTGTGAGAGACTAGAAATATGTGTAGCGTGTTTGTTAGTAAATTACAACTAGTATAACTAAACTGACTAAAATAATTGCAATAGGTATTGTGGTACATTAAACAGACCAAGAACAGTCATTTGTTTCCAGATATTTTCTTTAGGTCCAATTCATTGCGAATGAGATTCAACGGGGCACCATCCGCCTTGCGAAGGAAGATCTTCCCGTTTGTGACCCAGCAGTATAAATACTGGTTCGTCTTCGCATAATCCCTTGCTAGATAAAACAATCTTTTCATTGTATGTGACAAGTTTTCGGAGATAAATATCGGCTTGCAGGGGCCACCAAGTTTTAAGCTATCAGTGGTTAATTTGTTTGGTCCTTTATTATGTTGTCTGTATTTGCGAATAATATTATATAATAGAATAGAAGCGAATAATAAATATATATATAACAAAAGTAGAGTATTAAAAACATTTATGTACAATCTAATAAAATAGTAATATGATAGTGATATTGAGAGGAGAGTTACTGCTGGGAATAGAGTAAATGGTGCTTTGCATGCCATTGTGAGTAGCCAGTCTGTCTCAAAAAAGGCTCGTCTGGCGATTCATGATGGTGTTTTGGTACCTACTCTTATGTATGGTAGTGAATGTTGGGTTTGGCAAAAGAGGCATGAGAGTGAATGCGGTGGAAATGCGTTCCTTACGGAGTATGTGTGGTGTCACCATTGCTGACCGGTTGAGGAATAGCAAGCTACGAGATGAATGTAAGCTGAAGGTTGATGTGGTGACTAAGATTGAGAAAAGTATGTTGAGGTGGTTTGGCCATGTACAGAGGATGAATGAAAGTAGACTGACTAAAGAAATATACCAGGCAAACGTGAGTGGAAATGTTGGAAGGGGGCGCCCGAGGAGGACCTTTCACGACCAGATTAACGGTCTCTTCCAGAAAGGTCAAGTCCGTAGCACCCTTAACCGACGGAAGTGCATGAAAAGATGTATGACTGAAGATGAAGCGAAAGAGGTATGTCAGGATCGTAGCGTGTGGCAAACGGTAGTATCTGCCTACCCCCATGGGATACAGGCGTGAGTATATGTATGTATGTATGTAATAAAATAGGTTATAGTATTAGTTAAAATATAATAAGCTAAGAGTACAAGAGATAGAGTAATTAATATATATAAGCAAAAATTAAATTGTTACATTCACCCTATTAGTTAAGTAAAGTCTCTGATAATGTCAGAGGATATAGCTCGCGGGCCGGGCCAGTATAGCGCCCGGACAAAAAAAAAAATCACCCCAAACTGTCGCTTAAGACAAATAGCCTTTCACCCCTTGATATTATTATATTGTAACATAAAAGCCATTATCACACGGCCGCTTGTTGCTTTTCCTGTGAAGGCAATTTTCCCCGTTTAATTCGCTCAAACGGTCGACGGGTACCAAAAATAGGCAATTTATTCCCTCTTGTGCCCGTGATTTTGTATTAAGGCGCTATATTTAAGGTGTACTTATAAAAACCGGCCAAGTGCGAGCCGGACTCGCGCACGAAGGGTTCCGTACCATTATCTATAAAAACGGCAAAAAAACACGTTTGTTGTATGGGAGCCCCCTTAAATGTTTATTTTATTCTGTGTTTTAGTATTTGTTGTTATAGCGGCAACAGAAATACATCATCTGTGAAAATTTCAACTCTCTAACTATCACGGTTCATGAGATACAGCCTGGTGACAGACGGACGGACGGACGGACAGCGAAGTCTCAGTAATAGGGTTCCCGTTTTACTCTTTGGGTACGGAACCCTAAAAATGATAGGAATACCTTTATTTTGCTTGATAACAATACATCTTGATAAAATATAACGTCTTGATAAAAAATATTGCCCACTGAGTTTCTTGCCGGTTCTTTTCTATTGAGGTCACTATTCAATCCGGTAGTAGCAAGAAAAAAAAAACTTGATCATTTATAAGTGCCCCCGTAGGTCTATACAAAATAAATGATTCATCTTTGACTTCAGCTATCTA
Source organism: Ptilodon capucinus (assembly GCA_914767695.1). Taxonomy (NCBI): domain Eukaryota; kingdom Metazoa; phylum Arthropoda; class Insecta; order Lepidoptera; family Notodontidae; genus Ptilodon; species Ptilodon capucinus. The sequence continues at coordinate 11,619,235 of OU611814.1, read as the reverse complement.
GCGTTAGTTATTAATTAATATTTATGCTCAAATACTTTATACATAAGAGTTATGTTCTGCGTTAATAATTCACATCGTTCTAGATCTCGAGATAACTTCGGCAAGTTATTCAAAATTACACGAACCATTACTAAAGCCGAGAAGTTTGATAACTCGCGTGTGCCGGCCTGAGGCTTTTCTGAAACCTTTTCTCTCAAATTTTCATATATTTACTTTACGTTTTTTTGGTTATGTGGCAATTTGTTTCACAGTTCGTGTTAACTGTCAACAACTGAGAGTAATGTTAAAATAACACTGCTAAAGAAGTGGTAGAAAGGGGGACAAGTTATCTATGTGGATGTAGTAAGTTGTGTTGTGATTTTTCGGAAGGTTTTTTGACCAGATTGTCACTTATTTTTTTAGTCACACACAGTAAGGCATTGCCGCGTTAGTGCGGAATTGGGAATCGTAGTTCGTGAACTCGCTGCTAGAGGTATTGTACGAGTTAACTAACTTGTATAATAAATGAATTGTATAACGAATGTATTGTAATTGTGCTTTCATGACCAAATTAACTGTCTCTCCCAGAAAGGTCAAGTCTGTAGCACCCTCAACCGACAGAGGTGCATAAAGAGATGTATGACTGTGGAAGAAGCTAAAGAGGTGTGTCAGGTTCGTAGCATGTGGCAAATGGTAGCCTCTGCCTACCCTCATGGGATGCTGGCGTGAGTATATGTATGTATGTTGTAAATTCTATAAAAAATATTGTAGATTGAACTGAACGTGTAAGAGTGTAACGTTTATAAATTTCCGTCTGCCAATTAATATGTTCTCTATTTCATAACGAAAAAAATGGCGGATAAATTATCAATATCGTTAGACAACACATACTCATTGTATGATCCCAAACCATGCACTGGCTACGAAACCCAGTAACCCAGACCAAAACAAATTTCGAAGAGATTATTTTCTTAATTTTTCGCTATCGGGAATGCAACCCGCAATCACTTGGAGAGATCCGAGTAGCCAACACTTGAACCACTAGACCATCCTTTCCCAAAGTGGGCGATAACGCCCCCTTGTGGGCGCTGCGGGCCTAAAGGGTTGCGGTAAGAGACCCAGAAAAAAAATGGGGGCGTTGTGTAGAGGCTACTGCGCTTAGGTCTCAAGTTAACTCTGGCCGGCTATAGTAAAAGTCTCGTTTAGAATTAATGTTTAATCTCCGCTTATATAGCTCACAATAATCAATTAATTTAGTTTGACGTTATAGTGGTTTTTAATTAGGTGACAAAATGGGGGGGGCTAAAAAATAATTTATTCTCAAAGTGGGCGGTATACAAAATAAGTTTGGGAACCACTGCACTAGACCATGCCGTTGACATGTCATAACAAAACTCTTAAAGGTCCTTACCCCTTTACTATAGGTAATAGTAATGAACTTGGTGGAATGTTTCCAACGTCGAAATGCTTAGTAATAAAAGTATTTAACTGTTTCGTGTACTATCGACATATAGCCAGATAGCACGCTAGAAGCACGCGCTGAAAAATATTTGCCATCACCAAATTGGACTCTGTGTCAATATAAATAAGTCACACAATCGTAATTTTAAAGTTAGTAGGAATATGAGGTTTTTTTACTACAGTCTGTGTTTAACCTTATGTTATGTAATGAATGCCTCACATACGAACTTGGAAATTATACATACAACCTTGAACCTACTATTCATTTGGAATAAGGCATACTTTTCAACACTGTTCTACTACTTATTATAGGGTCGCAATTCTCGCATGATCGACATGTTCTCTAATTCGACAATGTCGAAACAAAATGTCTAATTGGTCGTATTTTTTTGTTTTGTTTCGACATATGTTAACTAACATATGGTTAGCTTTAAATATTTACTTTTTTAGGGTTGTTATGAGCTGATAATACTTGCATATTTTCAACGATTATTGACACTAAAAATCATGAAAAAAAAATGTTTTGACAAAAAACAAAAACCGACTTCAAAAACCTAGGTGCACTAAAAAGCTAGAAATAACCTCATAATATTTGAAGTCGGCGCCAATCCATGTGTGTATTTATATAGTCTGACGTAGAATGTTTATTTGGTCGTTTTTTTCGTTTTGTTTCGATATAATGTCGAATTAGAGCATATGTCGAACATGCGAGAATTGCCCCCCGGAGCTTTACATTAATAGTCTTTGTCAACTTTGAGCGGATTGCTCGACTTTCAAAACAGCGAATTGCAAAAAAAATCGACAATTAGGAAAGCTGCTACAATAGTACCACTCTCAACATCTTAACGCGTTCGTATCGTATTCGAGTAAAACGCTGTCGTCAACGTATTATCGTTTTCAGCTTTTACATAAAAATAATTTATATTTCTGACATAATTATCTAGACGCCCGTCGCATCGTCGCAAATACGGGATTAATAAAATATTTACCTTTAGAACTCTCCTGTTTTTAATTTAAATTTAAATTATTCGGTTCAAACGTCAACTGTGACGCTGGAATTAGGTCTCCGGGATCCCGGACTCCATACCGGGACGCGGGACTCGCAGACGTAGTAATGTTTATTAAAATATCAAGATGGCGATTTTTCGTATGACAGCAAAGTTGATTATCTTTTCACGGCTGCTTTCACGTGAAACGGTGACAAATTATTTTGTTCATTTATATCAGTCTCAAGCAGTGATAGCCGACTGGTCGAACGCACGCTTTGCAATCAAAGTGTGCAAGTTCAAACCCCGGCTCGCACCTCTGGGTTTCATGTGCGAATCTCAATTTCATACGAGATTATCACTTGCTAAGAAACTGTGAAGGAAAAACGCCGTGAGGAAACCTGCATGTCCGAGGGAACTTAAATAGTTCTTGATAGATGTGTGAAGTTTGTCAAATATCACCGGGCCAGCGTGGTGGACGATATCCTGAATCCCCCTCGCATTGAAGGGAGGCCCGTGTCCAGCAGTGGGACGTTAAAAGGGCTCATCATCATTTGCCTTACCTTGTCCCATTATTTGGGGTCGGCGCAGTATGTCTTTTTCTTCCATTCATCTCGCTTTTCCGTCATACTGACATCCACTCCGATCTCATTCATATCGCTCTTTATACAGTCCATCCATTTTTTCTTGGGTCTTCCTCTCGCTCTATATCCGAAAAAAGGGCTATAGTAAGAATATCAGTCTCTACATTTCCTAATTGCGACCTAATTCATTAAGGGGTTAGATTTAAAATTACTGAACACGCATTAAAACGCATTGCTGAAATTATAACACTGCTATTTCTATTGTTACACGAACTAAACTTGACTAAACTAATGTGTGATTCCTCTTGAGACGTTTTCTTAGTCCAGTTTTGGGTGCGATTCCCGCTAACAGCAAATTTCAAAATGGCATTTCGGTGTTTTTACTAGTCTGGGTGTAACTGGAATCGTCCCCAGTCCATTGTATGGGACCCATAGTACAAGCGTTGCTTATTTTGGGATCATATGACGAGTATGTTGGCTGAAAATATAAGAACATGAACAAGAAAGATTATTTATTGTCAATGACTGTAATAATGACTTTGTCAAAGGAACTCCTATGGCAGCCCAAGTCTATGTTAATATAGGGTGTTTCAGAAGTTCGAAATATACTTTGACGTTTGCATCAGTATCGGGCATACAACTGAATGGTATAAAAGTTTTACCGAAATTCGACCATGTTATTCCAAATTTTTTTCGTCGTCAATTACTATAACTCGTAATATCTCGTGTCCTATGTAAAATTTGGATATTCTGTTTTGTGAATATTGGTAGTCGCCGTTCGTAGGTGCTGTTTACACTGCTGAATAGGGCTTTGGATGTACCTGAAGGCCAGAACACGATACCTGTGTCAAATATTCAAACGTCTATAACTCAGAAACTATGATAGGTACTACTGCCTTCACGTAAGAATCCACATATGAGCTACCCTATATGTACCCAAAGTATTATTTCGGACTTCTGAAACATTCTGTATAAGGGTCGATACATCTCGAAAGTACTCACCTCAGCAACCCAAATCACATCCTTGCGCATTTTTTGCTCAAATCTCGTGAGCATCGAACTCAAAGGGACACTTCAGCCCTGTGACTTTGATCTGCACCTTTGTTAGACGCGCCCAATTTGTATCTTTGTGTGAAAAAGAAATCAACTTCTTTAATAGGTACCTACTTGGGAGTGCGCTCTTTTTGATGTGGAACTTTTTCACATCATTAAAAGTTTTGGGCGACAGCCTGGGCCTCAAGTCTACTAAAACTATCGTCGTGTTGTTGCAATGACTCCATATTTTAGGGTTCCGTACCCAAAGGGTAAAACGGGAACCCTATTACTAAGACTTCGCTGTCCGTCCGTCTGTCACAAAGCTGTATCTCATGAACCGTGATAGTTAAAGAATTGAAATAAATACATCATCATCATCACGCCTGTATTCCCCGAAGGGGTAGGCAGAGGTGCACTGCAGTGCGCCCACACTTCGCCGATGTATTTTGGTCCCAATGTAATAGGGGGCGAGCCTATTGCCATTTTACCGGGCACACTCCCCCTCAATACGAGGGAGGTTTTTTTGGGCTACAGTCCACCACGCTGGCCCAGTGCGGGTTGGTGAACTTCACACGCCTTTCTATTGACGTGCAGGTTTCCTCACGATGTTTTCCTTCACCGTTTCATAGCAAGAGGTAATCTCGGATGTAAACGAGAGAATTGAAATTTTCACAGATATTGTATTTCTGTTGCCGCTATAACAACAAATACTAAAAAACAGGATAAAATATATATTTAAGCTCCCATATAGCAAACGTGATTTTTTTTGCTCGTTTTTATAGATATTGGTACGGAACTCTTCGTGCGCGAGTCCGACTCGCACTTGGCCTGTTTTAAGGGCATGAAAATAACAACTTTTAACAATGGTAGCGAGAATATGACCAGTAGACATTAGATATTGTCACCTTGATGCCATTTTACTAGTGATATTATAGTTTCCATTGATACAAGATGTTATTTTCATGCCTAAATGGAGTCATAGCAGCTCCACTGGCCCTGGTCTAGTAGTTTGAGAATAGGTCGCTCAGCTTACTGAACCAGCACCCCAAGCATGACCGTGTAGACATAAGTCTCTTTCAACTGTCTTGTCAAGAAAATGACGTCACTCCGAGCTTTTTGTACATGGTTCGGTGTGACGTCATTTTCTCGACGAAACTGACGGTTGAAAGAAATAAAACTTATGGCTAGGGGCACAATTCTAGCAAGATTGACATTGTCTCTAATTCGACATATCTTCTCTTATTACTTTTAGTAAGCAAGTATATCTAGTACTTACTAAAAGTAAGCAAGTATATCTAGTACTTACTAAAAGTAAGCAAGTATATCTAGTACTTACTAAAAGTAAGCAAGTATATCTAGTACTTACTAAAAGTAAGCAAGTATATCTAGTACTTACTAAAAGTAAGCAAGTATATCTAGTACTTACTAAAAGTAAGCAAGTATATCTAGTACTTACTAAAAGTAAGTAAGTATATCTAGTACTTACTAAAAGTAAGCAAGTATATCTAGTACTTACTAAAAGTAAGCAAGTATATCTAGTACTTACTAAAAGTAAGCAAGTATATCTAGTACTTACTAAAAGTAAGCAAGTATATCTAGTACTTACTAAAAGTAAGCAAGTATATCTAGTACTTACTAAAAGTAAGTAAGTATATCTAGTACTTACTAAAAGTAAGCAAGTATATCTAGTACTTACTAAAAGTAAGCAAGTATATCTAGTACTTACTAAAAGTAAGCAAGTATATCTAGTATTTACTAAAAGTAAGCAAGTATATCTAGTACTTACTAAAAGTAAGCAAGTATATCTAGTACTTACTAAAAGTAAGTAAGTATATCTAGTATTTACTAAAAGTTAGCAAGTATATCTAGTACTTACTAAAAGTAAGCAAGTATATCTAGTACTTACTAAAAGTAAGTAAGTATATCTAGTACTTACTAAAAGTAAGCAAGTATATCTAGTACTTACTAAAAGTAAGTAAGTATATCTAGTACTTACTAAAAGTAAGCAAGTATATCTAGTACATACTAAAAGTAAGCAAGTATATCTAGTACTTACTAAAAGTAAGTAAGTATATCTAGTACTTACTAAAAGTAAGCAAGTATATCTAGTACTTACTAAAAGTAAGCAAGTATATCTAGTACTTACTAAAAGTAAGTAAGTATATCTAGTATTTACTAAAAGTTAGCAAGTATATCTAGTACTTACTAAAAGTAAGCAATTATATCTAGTACTTACTAAAAGTAAGTAAGTATATCTAGTACTTACTAAAAGTAAGCAAGTATATCTAGTACTTACTAAAAGTAAGTAAGTATATCTAGTACTTACTAAAAGTAAGCAAGTATATCTAGTACTTACTAAAAGTTAGCAAGTATATCTAGTACTTACTAAAAGTAAGCAAGTATATCTAGTACTTACTAAAAGTAAGCAAGTATATCTAGTACTTACTAAAAGTTAGCAAGTATATCTAGTACTTACTAAAAGTAAGTAAGTAAGTATAGATAGTAATTATAAAGAGGAAAGATTTGTATTTTCGTATGTAACGAACTAACTTAAAAACTACTGGACCGATTTCAAAAATTCTTTTGCCGTTACAAAGCTTTATTACCACTAAGTAACATAGGCTATATAAGAAACCCGTGCGAAGCTGGGACGGGCCGCTAGTGTCGATATGTAACGAAAAATATACCGGCCAAGTGCGAGTCGGACTCGCGCACGAAGGGTTCTGTACCTTTATCTATAAAAACGAGAAAAAAAATCACGTTTGTTGTATGGGAGTCCCCTTAAATATTTATTTTATTCTGTTTTTTAGTATTTGTTGTTATAGCGGCAACAGAAATACATCAACTGTGAAAATTTCAACTCTCTATCACGGTTCATGAGATACAGCCTGGTGACAGACGGACGGACGGACAGCGAAGTCTTAGTAATAGGGTTCCCGTTTTACCCTTTGGGTACGGAACCCTATAAAGACGATCAATTTGGCGTTTGGTATCGACATATTATGTTGAATTAAATTAGTTGCGACAAATGACAGAAATGACGTTGTATAATTATAATGTGTATTTATTAAATTTTCTCTTGCTATTAATTACTTGACACTGGCTGAAATACCCGCTAATCGCAGGTGGAGCCATTCCTCATCTTATTTCATTATTATTTCACCTCTTCATTTCATTTCGTAAAAGATGAACATTTAAAATTCAGTACATTCGGATTGCGAGTGAAAACTTTTAATTTGAATTCTGCTTTGAAAGTACCGCGGTTACGTTTGGTTCGGCCACTGTTGTTCCGTAGTTTCGTTCAGTGGAGACTGTTTGGTTAGATTCAACAAAGATGGCGTCCAAAATTTCGCTTTGATTAATGAGAAACATTTTTCGTGTCGATATTTTTATTGTCCTGTTCTGACAGTAGTGTCACGGGTTTAGTTTTCAGCTAGCTGTGCCCGCGACTCCGTTCGCGTGTGACAGATATTTAATAATATAAATGTTGACATGAGAAGTATTTTGTATAAATAATTGTTATAAATAATGTAGGGTAGTTGTAATTTTTTGTTTGATTGTCGTTCAGAAAACAGGAAATTATTAATATTATAAGGTATAACATATAGTGATTGTATTCTAAATAGAAAAGAGAACACTTACGTCTGTTGGGTCTGCCAGTTGGATTCAGAATGCCCTGCTAAAAACATTTCGTTTCGTTTTTAGGGTTCCGTACCCATAGGGTAAAACGGGAACCCTATTTGTTATTTTAAAAAGCACGCAACGTTTTGAGTTGTTTATACGACATTGGCTTATAATGATTCGTAGTCTAACAAAACAAGATACACTTTAAAAAAATAGACAATCTAATCAGCTTAGAAAAAAAACTAGTAAACTTTTTGTCGATTTTACTACTCTATGGTAAACATCGGTGTTAATTCTAAATTTAAAAATCCCCTAAACTTTTTAAATTAAAAAAGCGATATCGCCAAAGACCGATAACGCTCGAGTGTCAAAGCCAGCTTCTCCTAACAAAAAAACCAATGACTCACATTTATAAAGTACCCTCCAAGACCCTTCTACTTGATGCTAGACCACCTCTTACACAGCCCAAGTGCTTTTAAAGCCGTGGCCTATTTCATTAGACTTCTCCCTATCCAACGAACTTTCCACCTTATTCTGTAAGCAACAACGTTAAATTTTGAAAATATGCCAGTTATGTCACAATTCAAACGCTGCAATCAAATTTCAACTTAAACTCGTGTGTACAGGGTATAGTTTTGATCGTGGTAGTTTAATGCCAAAGAACAAAAAGTTTAAGACGTGATAAATGGCGAACTTCAATGTTTAATTAAAGGTTTGTGGTGCTGGCCGTTTATTTTGCAAGCATCGCGTACCTTCATTCTTCATTCTTAATCACTACAGAATAGTAGAAGGTTCGCATAATTATTTTATAAATAAACTAGCTGTCCCGGCGAACTTCGTACCGTTTTAGAATTATATACGAAAGCAGCGCCACCTACCGGGTCCAATTGTGAATCTAAACCATACAGGGCGCCACCCAAACGCATACAAAAAAATCATTGAAATCGGTCCAGCCGTTTAGGAGGAGTTCAGTGACATACACACGTACAGTAGAATTATATATATTAAGAAGATAAATATCGCCAGACAACAAATACTCAGCTTATGATCCCAAACTAAGCAAAGTTTGAGCTATGGGTACCAAACATTCGACTGGGGGCGATCCCAGGTACACCCAGACCAGGGCAAATGTTGGAAAGGCTATTTTCGAAATACATCGCAACCATTTGGTATAATGAGCCGGGCAGCCTACGCTCATACCACTAGAATAAGCCGTCGTCGAAGAAATAGTTTTTAATTTTGGGAGAATAGTTTATTTAAAGCAGAGGTGCTTTAAAGCAGTTTTTTTTTTAAGGACTTACACTGTTGGCCCTGATGTCGCCTTTACAGCGCTATATAGCAGTGGTAGCCGAGTAGTCGAACGCACGTCTTGCAAATCAAAGTGTGCAGGTTCAAACCCTGGTTCGCACCTCTGGGATTTATGTGCGAATCTCATTTTCATCCGAGATTATGACTTGCTATAAACCGGTGCAAGAAAACATCGTGAGGAAACCTGCACGTCTGAGGAAACTTCTCTAGTTCTCGTTAAATGTGTGAAGTCTGCCAACCCGCACTGGGCCAACGTGGACTATGACCTGAATCCCCCTCGCATTGAGGAGAGGCCCGTGCCCCACGTTAAAAAGGGCTGTAGTAGTAGTAGTAGTATTCGGTATGAAAGGGGTGCAGATTCAAACCTTGGGCTCGCACCTCTAACATTTTCGGATTTCATGTGTGAATTTCATTTTGAATAATGATTATCATATTAAAAATATCATATTATCATATTAAAAATATCATATTATCATATTATATCCCTTGTTCTGTTATTAAATGGATCTTAGATTTAAACAATTATCATATTATTATTATAAACCGCGATAGCAGATAGCTAGTGGCTATTTTAAAAATAGAACTCAGTAGCAATTAAAGCAAATTATTTTGAAGATAATTTTCTAACGAAATAAAATGTACATTACCAGATACAAAAACATCTTTGTTTCGCTATGCTGCCATCACATTTATGTTATTTTCACGAAAAATACAAAGGAGTATTATTTTTAGAACGTTTCGTGAGAATTCGCGCCGAGATATTGTGTTGTGACAATTTTTCGATGGGTATCTGATACCCAACTGTTTAGGAAATGGCTCCATGATCAAACGGTTTGCCTTGAATACTATAAGGTCTACGCACACTACGGCATCAAATTTTTTGCTAATACCAAAACGAACTCTGTTTCAAGACACATAAATATTAAATTCACGCGTCAAACTTCGCTCGCCCTCTCAATGTCATTTCTTTGAAGAATTAATTTTTTGTAGAGAGTCATTCGCTATCTTTATCACGTTCGCCTTCATCACCCATGTTTATTTATTAGGGTTCCGTACCCAAAGGGTAAAACGGGAACCCTATTACTGAGACTTCGCTGTCCGTCCGTCCGTCCGTCTGTCACCATGGCTGTATCTCATGAACCGTGATAGTTAGGCAGTTGAAATTTTCACAGATTATGTATTTCTGTTGCCGCTATAACAACAAATACTAAAAAACAGAATACAATGAATATTTCAGGAGGCTCCCATACAACAGACGTTATTTTTTTGCCGTTTTTATAGATAATGGTACGGAACCCTTTGTGCGCGAGTCCGACTCGCACTTGGCCGGTTTTATTTATCTACCTACCTACCTTCCTACCTACCTACCCACCTACCTATCGATTTCTACACACAGCCACCTCAGTTAGTTTTGTCTCCGGTTTTGCAAAGGAGGGAAGTGAATAATATTTTTCTACCAACTCCCCCTACACCTTTTTGTCTATATAATTCGTGCGGGTTCCAAGACTATTTAGCCTATCCCCGGGACTCGCCGAGGGTCAAACCTCGGTGTCTTCAACGGGCACCGCTATCGATCCTGGCTTACAGGAGTAGCAATGGTGGGAATGTGTGGCGGGCTAAGTCTCATAAAAGAAAGTCAGTCACTATACAATTTTAACAAGAACTTACCAGATTTATTGTCCATATAAAAACTCAATTACTTTCAGAGGCACGTAATGTAAAACGTATATCGGCGACTTTGGTGTGAAAAAGCTTTTTATAACGGTCTTAAAACGCGATTGCCACATGTCGCGGTCCCACGAGTGATGGGTGGCAGATGGAAACAGAGGAAAATGAGAATTTTATTTCTTCGTTTATTTTTTGGGAACATCGTTGTACAGTTTACTCGTTGGACGTATCAGTACGAAATTGCAATAGATGCCTAAAAACAGAAGCTATAAACAGGATCTGTCGTAAACAATGGATAACCAATTTAATTTAATTTAATTCAATTTAATTCGTATTAATTTCTATAATCTTTATTAAGCTCATTTTAATGTCGTATATTTTTATAGACTTTGTTATGCCAGTGTTACTTTTATTTTATTGCTTATGAATGTTTATTTTCCCAATATCTTAGTACATATTTTATTTCATTTTATTTTAAGTTTAGTTAACAATAATACCTTAAGTTCCTATTAATTTTATATTTTAGTCTCTATATTCAAGTCGTCTGCTTATTATGAATGTTATGCATATTAGTAATTGGCGTAGCACATGCCCTATATTTAGGAAAGCAATATGTAAATGTTTGTGTTCCACTCTGTAAATATGCCTTAAATAAATAAATAAATAAATAAACCCGTAAACTGGAGTTGGTCTGGATGTGAAACTGTAAGAAAATCGTATTTTCTTACAGTTTCACATCCGGACTAAATCCAGTTTACGGGTTATCCATTATTTACGACAGAACCTGTATATTCCATAGCATGTACCTCAAAAAATTATGATCGTTGGGTAAAATCTGTCTTCACTGAGCATTTACATATCAGCTACCGTATTGTGCCTACCTAAAACGTTATTTCGTTATTTCTGAGACACTTGTATAGTATAATACAGGTTCAGGAATACGTATAGTAGGAGTACGATATACTGGCAGAGGTATACTATAGTGCACCCATACTTCAGCGATGTATTTAGGTTCCATTGTAATTGGTGGCGAGCCTATTGCCATTATACCGGGCACATCCAGGGTGAATCGTTGATGTTCACACGCCTTTCGATAGATGTGCAGGTTTCCCCACGGTGTTTTCCTTCACCGTTCAATAAGTGGTGATCATTATTGAAAATGACATTCGCACGTGCAAATCTCAGAGGTGAGGTCCGGACTTTTTGAATTGAACGTGCACTTTCGTTCAAGGCGAGTGTTGTGCCAACCCGGCTACCGCGGCTTTCTATTGACCGTAAACATAAAAAACCGGCCAAGTGCGAGTCGGACTCGCGCACGAAAGGTTCCGTACCATTATCTATTAAAACGGCAAAAAAATCACGTTTGTTGTATGGGAGCCACCTTAAATATTTATTTTATTCTGTTTTTTAGTATTTGTTGTTATAGCGGCAACCGACATACATCATCTGTGAAAATTTCAACTCTCTAACTATGACGGTTCATGAGATACAGCCTGGTGACAGACGGACGGACAGACGGACGGACGGACGGACGGACAGCAAAGTCTTAGTAATAGGGTTCCCGTTTTACCCTTTGGGTACGGAACCCTAAAAAATGTTTTACCATCATAACTAACAAGATACTATTTTCATATTATCGTAGCATGAAAGGATGTTTACATTACATACAACAATATGCAAATCTGTTTACATAAATAATAAATTTTATACAGGGTATTTCAGAAGTCCGAAATAATACTTTGACGTTTACAACTGTATCTGTAGCATAAGCGCCAAGATTAGACTTATGTCACAGAATATGTTGATTATATATCTTTCTCTCGTATGAAATAAGACAGAGACCGGCCGAGTCAATCCGTGACAGATGTCTTGTCTTATCATGCATGCTAACGCTACTGAATGGTATGAAATTTTGATTGAAATTCGAACATGCTTTTCCAACTTTTTTTCGTTGTCGATTTCTATAACTTGTATCAACTCGAGTTCTATGTTAAATTTTCATGTTCTGTTTTGTGAATGTTGATAGCCACCCCTCGTAAATGTAGTTTACACTGCTTCTGCCTTCAATAAGCATCCACATATGAGCTACCGTATATGTACGTGGTGCCCTAGATATAAAAAGAGAAGTAAAGGCAGGCAGTATGAAATATGGGAAGATGATATCAAGGAAGTAGTTAGACCATGCTGGATGAGAATAGCAAGGGATAGAGTGGGACGTTGTGGAGATCACTTGGGGAGGCCTATGCCAAAGAGCAAGACAATCACGAAACCGGTGTCTAATTAAAAATAATAACGTTAATTACGTTGCTTTCATAAACAACCATGTTTAATATTAGTAGTACATAAGTAGTTATAAGATGAAATGTAACACATAAGATTGTTAATAAAGGCTTTTATTATTATGTACGTACCCACAATATTATTTCAGACTTCTGATACACCCTGTATAACATCTACTTGTAATATTACTCAGCAATTTTCTGAAAATCCCTGAATATCGGAGCTGAAACATAAACTTGTGTAAATAGCGCCGCTATTACCAACTATCGCTAAAGATAAGTGGAGCAGTATTTTCAGAATAAAAATATGGTAAAACAGTCGACCGACCTTACTTATTTTGGATGTTTTTACAAAAGTTGTAATGTATACTACCATTCTACTCCAGATTTACATAAAATTCTGAAAGGTTAGGCGAGTTTTTGAGAGGAATAACGCTGTAGGTAAATTCTCTTGTTTTCAAGCTGAAAGTTGACCTGTTGAAAGTTGATTTAGATTTTTCTATAATTTGCAATTGTAAATATTGGTTATGTAAATGAGAAAAATGTATATTGTGCAGAGTGCGACTCCAACCAAAGTCTTAAGAGCGGAAGAGGAGGGCAACTAGCTCAAGGGCGCCACATGGGCACGACCTCGGCTTGGGCAGTGGCCGTGAGGGGAGAGGTAATGACTGCGCAGTCATTACCTCTCCCCTCCTAGGTGCAAAGATGCACCTACGAGCAGAAGAGGGGGTTCCTCGACCTCGCCGGTGAGGTCGGTGTCTGTTTGAGGCTGGTGTAGGTGTGTTGGTAGCCCTCTCGACGCCCGGGTCGAGGAGGGCGGTGATCGTGTCAGGAGGATCTATCTTGCCGGCGGCGACAATTAGAGAGTTTGAATGCGACGCGGCTTTTTTAAAATAGCGTTCGGACGCTATTTTGAAATGTTTTGGAATGGAGATGAGGCCAAGATCGGAATGTAAATCTACGTTACGAATGAACCACGGGGCTCCTACGGCTCTACGGAGAAACCGGGACTGCAGTACTTGCAGGCGGTTGATGTGGGTCTTTGCCGCGTGAGCGAAAACCACACTGGCATAGGACATGATGGGAAGGATGCAAGTTTTATAAAGTGTTACCTTATTTCTAAGGGACATTTTACTCCGGTTGCAGATCAAATAGTGGAGGCGGCCGAGCACAAAAGCGGCTTAGTTGTTCACCGTTCTAATGTGGGGACCGAAGGTAAGGGACTTGTCAATAGTGACACCTAGATATTTGACGCGGTTTGCCCAAGGGATGCTTTGGTCGAACAGAGAGATGGTCCCCAGACTGAACCAGGGAGCTCAGGGACGCAGTGGGGTGCCCCTGGTAAAGAGCATAGCGGCGCTCTTTTCCGGGTTCACCTCAATGCGCCATTTCCGAAACCATTCGCCCAAAGAATCTACTGCGCGTTGGAGGGCATCTTTCCACTCATCGAGGAAGATGCAATTGGCCATGACGGCGTTGAAGACGGTCACAAGCAAGCAAATGATTTGGGCGGGTAAGAGTTTAAGAACTCGGTTGGTAATGCCGTCGGAGCCGGGGGCCCTATAAGCACTTATATAAGCACTTTTTACAACGAAATATCGGGCTTGTCTTTTACAATAGTATTTGAAAAATAATGTGATAAAGATGGAGGATGAATGCCGATTTCACGCAAGATTGACATCATCACTAACCGTGAGCCGTCACGGGACGCCTGGCAGATGTGAAACATCGCGATTGTTTTGTATAAGTTAAAATAAAAAACATTTAAAACTATACTTTATGTCGTAAGTAATAAGGTTGATTTCATTTTGTTGTGGCGAAGCGTCGGAAAATCTCGCCACGCCAAAAATCAGGTTTACCCCTCACCCCTCGCCTATAGATGTTTCACATCAAAATACGACCAATTTGACGTTTAGTTTCAACATATATCGAATGAGAGATGATGTCGATCTCGCGAGAATTGGATCCCATCCCTCTTACCACCACCATGCAGCAATCTTATTGATATTAATTTCAGTTTTTGACCCTAATCTCAGTATAAAATCTTTTAAAAATTGACCGTTACTATCGCAAGAAACAATACTTTAAGAGCTTACTAAAGCAGCTTTTAAAAATCAATGAAGTTGTTTTAATGAAGTTACGCTATACTCCATTTGTTATAACATTAGAAATAGGAGGCTCCTAGAAGCAGGAGTGCAAAACATTTTATTTCAAAAACAAAACAATAACAATGGAAAAACAGTAACAAATAACTACAAAATTACTAAAATTCGGTAATAACAACAAACAAGGCGTAGCATTCAGAAGTATTCACATGTGAATGACAATCACAGAACATTGTTTACGTCAATTTGACTGCCAACATAACCGGCAAAATAAGAAAGATCATGTTGTCATAACGGATGAAGGGATTAGGTAACATTTTAGATTTGGTAGGATTATAGTGAAACGAAAAACGTTCCCAGTAGTATTCATCCCGGCTTATTTAGGTTTTTTGTATCGACACTGTTATTTTAAATTGGAAAAAAAATATATATCTAAATGAAAGCCATTTCATTTAATAAGTTAAATAGTGAAAATGGTTAGTTACAGTGAGACTGCTGGTTTAAAAATATATTATAATAAATTGGGCGTCAATCGTAAGTGTAATATGTTAATTGTTACTTTTGTTACAAAGTGTACATTAAAAATAACCTTTTTTTAACTTTTTTCTAATGCTATAACAAATGGAGTATAGCATCCTCATAATATTTGACAGTTCAGCAAAATACAAGAAAACTTCCCTTTACAAAAACAACGTTTTGACATATTTTTCTTCTAAAAAACACACTCCATTATTTTTCACGCAGGTAAAAGAGGATTACACACAGATAATACGGACAATTCTTTATATACAGAGTGTATCAGAAGTCCGAAATAATATTTAAGCTACATACACTTTAGCTATTATTATGTAGATGCATATCGAAAGTGTGATATAGCAGTGGTCGAACGCACGCCTTGCAATCGAAGTGTGCAGGTTCAAACCCCGGCTCACACCTCTGGGATTTATGTGTGAATCTCATTTTCATCCGAGATTATCACTTGCTATGAAACAGTGAAGATGAACATCGTGAGGAAACCTGCACGTCTGAGGGAACTTGACTAGTTTTCAATTGATGTGTGAAATCTGCCAACCCGCACTCGGCCAGCGTGATGGACTATGGCCCAAACCCCCCTTGCATTGAAGGGAGTCCCGTACCCAGCAGTGGGACGTTAAAAAGGGTTGTAGTAGTTATAGTGAAAGTAGATTATACCTAACTATCAAAGTTTCTCAGTTATAGACCTTTGAATATTCGTCACAGGTATCGTGTTTTGGCCTTAGGACACACCTCAAAGCCCTATTTAATCATGCAAACAACATTGACAAGGAGTGGTCACTAATATTCTCAAAGCAGAACTTGGAAATTTCGCATAGGAATATTATAATAGATGAAATACCTGTTTTGACGTACGTGTATCATTAGTATTAAGTAGGGAAAGTAGGGATATTTTTGTATGATAGAGCTTTTTGGAAAGTGGGGCAACTAACCGGCTTTTACCCTACTATGTAGTTAGATTATATTTGGACTTGAAATAAAATATTACAAGTTTAAAAAAAGTAAAAAAAACCGACCAAGTGCGAGTCGGACTCGCGCACGAATGGTTCCGTACCATTATGATGGAGTCCCATCTTGCAATCCTATGATTTAGTATCTAGCATGAATAGTTTTTATGAGATCATTTACAATAGGTTTAATGCATGTATTCCAAAAAAACTGAGAAACACTAACAGCCGTAGACGTTATCCAGTCTGGTTCACCCGGGATATCATAGAGGATTTGAGACAAAAGATTAAACTACATGCAGTATGGAAACGTTCGAAATGCCCATTAACTTATCTGTCTTTTTCTGAATTAAGGGCCGATTTAAAAACACGCATTACAGCTGCTTATAGATCTTATCAATATCGCATTGAGAATAACCTCTATAAAATGGCAAAAAGATCACGTTTGTTGTATGGGAGCCGCCTTAAATATCAATTTTATTCTGTTTTGTAGTATTTGTTGAAACGGCAACAGAAATACATCATCTGTGAAAATTTCAACTCTCTAACTATCACGGCTCATGAGATACAGCCTGGTGACAGACGGCCGGACGGACGAACGGACGGACAGCGAAGTCTTAGTAATAAGGTTCCCGTTTTACCCTTTGGGTACGGAACTCTAAAAAACATGTTCGCATTGCGATCCAATTGTTATAAACGCCAGAGTATTAGTTCGGACTTCTGGTAAACCGTGTAAATATGTACCTATGTACGGGAAAGGAAGCGAGCCGCGAGTAAAGAAAGCTTACGGGTGTAATAATTTATATTTTCCATATTCGGGAGGCCTAAAATAACACAGAAGCGGCAATTCAACTAAAAAAATTCAGGTAAAACATGTATTTTGGCTGTATCTATCTATCTTTGGAGTTAATTGATGGAATCAGGCGTAATATTGCGGAAATCCATTGTTAATACAATATTAGAGACAGGGACCCACCACTCACCCTCGGAATTGTTTAGAATCCCAAAATATAAATCAAATAAATTTGATCGATAATAGAGGAAACCAACAAGACCGAACTGAGTCGCAGCCCAACCGTCCTGAGGATGCCTCGTTGAGAGGCGAAACACGTGTCGAATTATTTTTTTAGATTCGCTTGTTCTGCGGAGGATAGTTAGGGCCCATGACTTATGACATACTGACTCTCGACTGACAGGGAGTTCGGTCTTGCTGGTTTCCTCTAATATCGATCAAATTTATTTGATTTATAATTTGGGATTCTAAACAATTCCGAGGGTGAGTGGTGGGTCCCTTTCTCTACTATTGTATTATCTTTGGAGTGGTATATGTGAAGAAATGAAGCCTATACAATAATACGTCATCACGCCTGTATTCCCCCAAAGGGGTAGGTACAGGCGCACTACATAACATCCACACTTCGCCGATGAATTGTGATCCCAATGTCTTAAGGGGCGAGCCTATTGCCATTTTTCCGGGCACATTCCCCCTCAATACGAGGGAGATTTGGGCCATAGTCCACCATTCTGGCTCAGTGCGGGTTGGTGAACGTCATACGTCCTTCTATAGACGTGCAGGTTTCCTCACCATGGTTTTCTTGACCGTTCAGCAAGTGGTGATCATTGTTGAAAATGACATTCGCACATTAAAATAATCTCAGAGTTGCGAGTCTGGGATTCTAACTTGCACCCTTGGCGTTCAAGGCGGGCGTTCTACTCAGGATCCATATTTCAAAATCCAAAAAAATATTTTCAAAATGGAGTCAGTGAATTGATTTGATATACTTTTAAAATATTTTCTGTTACAATATGCATAAGGATTAAATGTCTTCTGCAACGAGTAATATATCAAAGAGGGAGCGTTTCCTACCATTTGACAGTTTACGTCAAATTTTATCAGTGACTCTGAAGTTTACGAACGTCTTTTAATCTATGTCAAGACGTACTATGCGATTCAAATGAGAATAGGATCGACTTTGCGCCATATTGAACCGAACGAAAACGAATTATGACTTTAAATAATTAAATATTAAATTAAGTACCAACCCGCATTGGACCAGGGTGGTGGACAAATGGTCCAAACCCCCTTAACTTTAAAAACCTTCACACATCTATGGCAAGTTAAATAACAGCCCAGGACCGAGATGTGTGGAGAAGTAAAGGGGAGGCTTTTGCCCAGGAGTTTACTACTAATTTATTTCATGTAAGACTATTAATATTGATATGCAAATAAGGTTTTTGCAAACTCTACTTTTCACGAGACATTTTACAGATAGAGGTTATTGACATTCCTATTCTTATTTGGATCGCATAGTATAAGACTACGGCTATGGCATCAATTCACCAATTTAGGTAAAAAAAATTTTTTTTGCCACATTTAAGTATCTGTACATTTGATATCATTGGTCTTCATCTTGTTATACAGGTTAATCTTCTTTTTATTACACTGCCAATTAATTTATTATATTAATATCTTCGTTATAATAACAAAAAGTAATGAAAAGGTATTTCCAAGAATATTTCCCATTAGCTATCAAGTAATTTCCTCGAAAAGCCATTCTCGAGTCCTAACTAGAGCTTCGCATTTTGTTTGAGTTTATGCCAATTTACTTTAATGATTTTTGATTGCTTTAGCCATATTCAAATTTACAAGGATCACTTCATTACAACTTTGTTAATTTTAAATTTATAAACTCATTTTTTATTTTAAAAAATCATACATGTCGAATAAAGAACCTCTTCCTTTTTTTAAGTCAATTAAAAATAAAGTAAATAATGTTATGTCTATGTGTGAGTTGTAATATTTAAAAAAAGGAACGTAAAACTCACTCCACCACTTTCAAATTTCCCGCCAAGAAGCACAGATTTTGTTATTACGAAATTAATGAAATGATGAAGGTTTTATGGAATAAGATGAGGAATGCTTGCACCTGCAACTAGCGGTATTTATGGCAATGTCGAGTAATTAATAGCAACGACAAATTCAATAAATACTTATTACCTACAAATAAAAAGAATAAAGAGAGTGATAAAGATGGCAGATGGATCAAGCCCATAATCAAGGCCAGTTTAAATAATATAGTATTATCTATGGCACAGTTTTTTTTCAAGAATTCGGATTCTCGCAAATGAATGAAATGATGATATTTAATGCTTTCCATTTCCCGCCAAAATTTCGTCCACATGAGTCAAATATGGCGTCCAATTTGGATAAGTACAAAAACAAAGAAGCTATCGTAACGCACATATTTAATACAAAACTTAACACGTTCTTATGGAATTATAAAAACTTATAAAATACCTAGTGTAAATATGTCACACAAGAGCGTTTTCGTGTATAGTCTTCGTCTATGTTGTGTATCCGAACTTTTTCCTTATCTGTCTCGGTCGATACGATATGTCAGTCACGCTGGGATTCTCGCATGACGGATGACAACATCACAACATTCTAAAAATAGTTGTGCGACCGCTGTTTACTTACATTAAAATTGATAAAGTGAGCTTTGTAATAACGAAATTACCACAAAAACACTCATTGCAAACATATTTAAATAAAGTTTTTATATATTTGGTGATGCAACTGGATTTTAGTGCAATTTATTGTGAAAACCGGAACTTGTTTTACGTTGATTGTAACTCCAGATAATATTTTTTATCAGATTCGATATCTCAACAGTTAATATAACTTTCACATAGATAAACAAATCAGTCGTTTTATTGAAAAGAATTGATTCGTACGCGTTTAAAACCTTATTTACAAATTGAAGTGAATCTCATTGTGTGTACATATCTACTGAAATGGGTATCTGTTCCGAGATAAATCTGTTCAAACCGGCAGACGACGTGTTCCAACCTGGCGGTGTAGTGGCTGGCGTCATCAAGTATTCAGTCGACGAACCAACAGAATTCACGAAGATCACAGTCTCTTTAAAGGGACATGGATATCTGCGAGTTACGGATAGGACGAGGAGACGACGAGGCGGGAGGAGTGTGTACAGAGCAAGCGAACAATACGTAGACGACGACATCACCCAAGAACGCGACGGCAAAGCAACTCCAATAGGCTCCTACGAAATCAATTTCAACTTCAACTTACCAAGGGACATACCCAGTTCACTGAAATACTCACAATTCATCACGAGATACTCCGTCAGATGCGACATAGGATATTACGTTCGGATCAAATTCGAAAGACCTGGTTGGTTTGCCTTCGCTAAGCATTACAAGAAAGACATTATGGTGGCATCCACGATTACTCCAAGACTTCCCAAAGAGCCAGTGATTTACGGACACCAGAAGAAACTGACCCAATTTTTTTCGAGTAAAACGAGTATCGTGAATATCAAAGCTAGCATGCTCACATCTGTACTCGCACCAGGTGATACAATCAAATTTGAATACGAAGTGTTAAATGATACAAATGTCGAAATCAAAAGCGTTGACACTAAATTGATTGAAGAACATACATTTTTGCCAGTAGGACATACTGATATTAAGGTTCACGAGGATATACCGGGAACTGATGGAAAGGGTGGTACCGTAGCGTGTGGTGCGACTCAAGTTATGCCTGTAGAAATTAATCCACCGTCTGACTTGTTTTCCTTGGAGAATTCGGAAATTGTGAAGAGGGAATACTTGGTAAGCATAACAGTGGAATTGCCGATGCCTCATCGTAATGCCGTCTTGACAATACCTGTACAAATAGGCCACGAAGAAAGACAGGTGACGATGACTAATGACGATCTTCCCCCATCTTATTGGGAGGCAATGGGAGAAGGGAAGAAGGAGAGTGGGTCAGGTGACGAAGATGAAGAGGACGATGAAAAGTCTTGGGAGATGGTTTGAAAATATACTTATGCAATGTAATCACAGCTTGGTCTAAATTTTTCGTTGTTTTCGGGTTCTGTTTTTTGTGACTTCAAGTCTCTTTAGTCCTACCAAGTAATATTGCTTGTGTTGGGGTTGGGCACGAATTAATAGTTTAGTGGCCAGAGTGTGCATAAAGGCCGGAACTCCTCAGTTACCAGGGCGATTACTCTACCTACAAGGCTACTAAAGCTGTGCGTTTGAGTTGACTGCTTTTTAGTATCATTTATTTGTATATCAGTACACGCGTCATATATTTTTTAATGGTTATGTTGAAGCTAGCCACGGAAAAGGGAACTATCCTGAGTCAGCACTGCCGCTAAAATGACCTTTATGACTTGTTAATTTAAGGAAATAGTCAATCGCGACCACAAAGTATTTTCCTTACTTTAAAGTGGTCACGAAATCGCGGGTACAGTGATTGAATTTCGTAAATTACTCATTTACCATCGTAAATAATTAGCATAGTAATTACCTATTAGCTACATAATCATTACGTAGGTAGCAACTTTTTGTAGCTTCGAGTTGAGTTACGTTTGTCTTTGTATTTACTTATTTTTTTATGTAATACTTGACCTTTCGTGACAAATACTTCATAAATAAAAAAAGCTGGATTATAGAGTAACATGTTTAAGTTTTAAAATTACGAGAACGTTACAGGCATTTATGTTTTTTTTGTAAATAATCATATTTACATACATTTTTTTTTTGTTTTAATATATTATTCAAAGACTAGTAGTTATTATCTTCTTATTCTACTTTTAAAAATGGTTAAGCCCTTCGGGGCAACTCTCGCATGTATGATATCATCTCTAATTCGACATATTATGTCGAAACAAAAGGAAAAAATACGACCAATTTGGCGTTTGGTTTCGACATAATATGTCAAATTAGAGATATTGTCGATCATGCGAGAATTGGGTCGCTGGGGGTGTCAACACTCGCGCTGTCAGTGTAATTTCATTGAATAATGAACTTTGTCGATGTGTCAATACGGTTCGGTTAGTATTAACAAAGAAATTTACACGCGATCATCGACGCCCCAGCGTGCGAGCTTCATGCCTCAGATGTATTTTGGGTTTGATTCCTGTCAAATTCCTCAAATGGCCTTCTTGGAATCTACTCTGGTCTAGGTGCAACTTGGATCGCCCCCAGTCCATTGTACGGTACCCATAGAAGCTTTGCTTAGTTTGAGGTGATATGTGGAATAAGTGAGGTCTGGCGAACTGAATATACCTGCAGCTATCATAAGGATAATTTCATCAAACCAGATTTAAGGAAATACATCGTGAGTAAGCGAGATAGCAATACTCTGATATGCAAGCGAGTATAACTATTATAGGAAAAACACAATAATTCGTATTATTATTATATCATTTAATGAACTGCCAGTGAAGTTTCGCTTAGTTAATTTAAATTTAGATAAATATTTATATATCTTAAATATTTTATTATATTCTTTAATTATGTTTCAGAAGTCCAAAATAATACTTTGACTTTTGCATCAGTATAGGGTATACAACTGAATGGTAAGAAAAAATTATCGAAACTGGAACACGTTTTTCCAACTTTTTTTCGTCGTTATTTCTATAACTCGCAATTATCTAGAGTCCTTTCTAAAATTACCATGTCCTGTTTTGTGAATACTGGTAGTCGCCCCTCATAAGTGTAGTTTACACTGCTGAATAGGGTTATGGATGTACGCAAAGGCCAGAACACAATACCTGTGACAAATATTCAAAGGTCTACAACTCAGAAACTATGATAGTTAGTTCTTTCTGCTTTTTTTAAGAATTGAGTGATATTATTATATTTAATAGAATAAGATGAGGAATGGCTCCACCTGCGTTCAGCGGGTATTTCAGCCAGTATCAAGTAATTAATAGCAAGGGCTTATTCAATAAATAAGTGTTATAAATAAAAATGGATGATGACAGGAATAAAGATGGCGGATGAATCCTAGAAAATATATTTTTTTTTTAACGAAATGAGCGAAATGATGATATTTAATGGAATAAGATGAGGAATGGCATCACCTGCGACTAGCGCGAGTATTTCGCCAATGTCAAGTAATTAATAGCAAGGAGAAATTCAATAAATACACATATTAAATGAAAATGGATAATGACAGTGATAAAGATGCCGGATGACCCTAGAAAATATTAATTCTTCAACTAAAATATTAATTCTTCAACTAAAATATTAATTCTTCAACTAAAATATTAATTCTTCAACTAAAATATTAATTCTTCAACTAAATGTCATTGACAGCGCGAGCGAATTTGACGCGTGAGGCTGTGCCTTGTACCACAGAAACTCAATCTTTATGTATACCAATATAGAGTGCGTTTTCGAATTGACAAAATTTTTGGCGCATGACTTTACAACTGCAAGAGAGACGGACTATATCATTTACTGTATATTAAATATTTTTTTTTACTTTACAGTAGAGCATACTCATTCCACGCAGAAAAAATTGTTGATTTCAAATATGTATATAAGTAAATATCGCTCAAAAGTGGCGCTTAAGTCAAATAGCCTTTCCCCCCACGATATAATGTACTACTAACACAAAAAAAATTTGACATTCAAATTATAATCGCTTTAAAGGATACCCTTAATCTAATCATTTGATCGTCTACTAATACCAACTGGAATTTGAAATTGCGACGTAAATACAGGGTGTATCAGAAGTCCGAAATAATACTTTGGGTACATATACGGTAGCTCATATGCGCATTCTTAGTGAAGACAGTTTATACCTAACTATCATAGTTTATGAGTTATGGACCTTTGAATATTTGTCACAGGTATCGTGTTCTGGCATTTGGGTACATCCATAACCCTGTTCAGTAGTGTAAAATACACTCATGAGGGGTAACATAGCACTCGAGATATAACAAGTTATAGAAATCGGCGACGAAAAAAAATTTAGAAAAACATGTTCCAATTTCGATCAATTTTATGTACCATTCAGTACATAAAATGGATCGAAATCGGAACATGTTTTGTGTCAGCACGCATGTCAAGACAATACCTCTATCACGGATTGGCTCGGCCACTCTCTGTTTCATTTCATACGAGAGAAAGAGACAGTATTAGGGCATTTCGCGACATAAGTCTACTCACATGCTACAACTACAGAACGTCTACTACTGATGCAAACGTCAAAGTATAATTTCGGACTTCTGAAACAACCTGTATATGAACATTGGAATCTACTTTCTGATGCGCAATATATATCTGATTGAATCGTGACGTACTTATTGTTGTTACAATTGATTTGATTTATACAGGGTGTATCAGAAAACCGAAATGATATTTAAGTACATCTAAACGCTGGCCAATATGTAGATGCATAGTGAAGGTAGATTATACCCAACTATCATAGTTTCTGAGTTGCAGACCTTTGAATTTTCACCACAGGTATCGTGTTGTGGTCTTAGGGCTAATCCACAGCCATATTTAACAGTGCAAACTACATCAACGAGAGGGGCCTACTATTAGGCAGAAAACAAATCTTGAAAGTATCGCTTAGTACTAGAGGTATTTTAAGTTTTTGAAATTGGCGGTGAATGTAAAATTCAATTTGTGGGGTTCAAAAGTGCAAACAAAAACATCGCGTGATTAATGGATGGCCCCTAATTACTTTGCAATCGTTCTACATATTACATTAAAACATGTTGTATTATGTCTTCTATTATGAATACTTGGTATTCTCATAAGACATCTCGAATCAACTCATTTTCCATCCTTATAATAAAAAATAAAATTAGGTCAGCTTAATCTATTTCTAATTTTGGAGAGTATTTCAATAATTTAAAACAATATTGAACACATAAATAAATAACCAATACCTATTGAATCATACCAGGAAAACCACAGATCGTACAGCGACTATTTACAAATGGGGAAAACTATTAGTCTTATACAAAAGTTATTGAGTCAATCAGTCATTATATCATCACTATCATCATTTTTAGTTTCATCATCGGAGTATATCTGGTAATCTGTGAAATGTCACTGCACTGCAGGGCACCTCTGACTACCCCAATGGGAAATTGAAGCGTAATGCTATGTACCATCCTAATAACTTTAAGCGACTTCTTCCATAGCATCCCAAGGCGATTCTTCTTTATAGTTCCCAACATCGTCAAACTTCCTCGAAATCACTACAGGTATCTCCACTGATGCGTTCAAATGCGGTAAAGGCAATCTCACCGTGATTTTCACTTTGTACTCTCTCACTATTATCTTAGAGTGTTGAATCGATTGTAGTTCCGGTAGCGTCGGCACCATCATGGATAGCTTTGTGACACAATTATTTTTCACTGTCGACGTCTGATCTGTCGTTTCCTTTAAAATCTTTTTAGTTTTCTTCTTATGACCAGTTTCTGAAGTGTATGTGACGTATCTAATCAGTTCAGTTTTTACCGCAGTTATATTCACATCGCTGGCATTGCTTATTGTTAATGCCAGTTTTATGTAACTGTCTGGTGGGACTAGTGTCTTGTCGACCATAGCTTTGAGACTTATAGCGTGTTCCTTAGACGAGAACGGTTTGGATAGTTCCTTGTGGAGTCCAAATATGATGGGTTCTGGTGAGCATGGAACGCTGTTCCCGAAAACTATGATTGGAGCATCGAACTTAATGTTTCTTGTGAGAAAACCCGGCCTAACGAATTCGATGCATACCTTATAAGTTATATTACCGATATTGTCTTTAAATGAGGTGGGTATGTTATCTGGTAGATAGAAACAGAAGTCGTGGACATGTTCTCCGCCGGCCACAGAAGCTACTTTCTCATTTTCGCCCTTTTGAAGAAGACTTTGGTATATGACCACGTATTTTTCCTTACCGCTGTAGGATATAGATGAGGGGCCGTTTGATGTGTTCGTGGATTCCGACCATGAGCACTTTCCTTTGCCGATCAGTGACAGGGTGATCTGTTCGAAGTCTCCTGGTTTCTCTATGTTGTACTTAATGGAGCCGATGACTGGATGACCAGCTCGGTGGACTCCATCCATCGGTTTCTTAAACAGTATCTGGCACGTCACAGTCATTATCTATTATATGTAGTGCGCAACGTGTTATCACTTCGACGGTTTGCAGACAACTGACCGAAGCTAAACGTAGAATGTTATATTATTGTTTTGATTGGTATGAGTAATAACCAATGTAGGAAAATTGGTTAGATAGTTAGTAGGACCCAGCGAACATTAGGTAGGTATTTTATTATTAATTGTAAAAACTGGTTAATGATTGATTTAATGGTGATTTATATCCGGGTATTTATTTTTACATTTTTCTAGCAGCTTCTTCCAAAAACTGTTTTAGGTTGTTTTTGGTAGCTAACATTTGTGAAGATCGTGCAAACGATTGAAACAATTATGGTGGATTATTTTTCTGAAATAAATTTAGTATAATTATAATAATATAGTTAGGTATCATGCCTTTGTTTTAGGTATTCAGTGATATCAATTGTATTTTAGCTCCATAATTGTCTTCTATGGTTGTTTTCAATACTGTTTAAATCTTTATTAGTGTAAATGGATAAGGATTTCTATAAAATTTTACCTTATCAATGCGTGTATCAATTAATTATTATTTCTGAAACTGTTTGTCGCCCTATAATTTCAATATAAACAGAGGTACTGCAACACGTTCATAGATGGCGCTGCAGACTACGTTGCATGTAAAATACTAACTCACATACAATACTGAATCGCGGTAGAAGTTTACGACCAACTTTACTATATTGTATAGGCTTAGCGGCCGAGATGCCACCAGGCACACTACACTGGCTGGATCGGCTACAAGTTTTATTATTTTATCTATAATATGACTCAGAATGAGTATAACAAGCCTGAAACACTTTGTAATGTAAAATAAGTTAATTTGTGGGTAAATTATGCTAAATTATGTTATGTAGGAGACACAACTAGGCAGACCACCAGGCAGGTGGTCCGATGGCATAAGGAAGGTGGCCGGGACATGTTGGACCAGATTGATTGAGTGTGAAAGAGGAGAGGCCTACACCCAGCAGTGTGTCCACACAGGCTGAAAAAGAAGAAGGAGGTTGCTTAAAAGGAGACTCCGTTCACCAATCACTATTAAAAACAATCTGGTAATGAAAATAAATAAAAAAGTATGTGAACTGATAAAGACAGAATATCAACAAGTTTTATTTAATATTCTCGCAACAAATTAAATAATTAATGTATTAATATGCTTTGACAAGGCTGGCATTGATCTATTAGGCCGCTTGTACCTTCTGATGTGTTAATCTTTAGATCAAAGGCAGTTATAAAGGGACTACTGATTTTAGAGCTTGGTTGTGCTGAATCTGAAGGAGCACGTACACGTCAAAAATGTAATTAAAAACAATAATAAAATATTTCTGACTACATATTCGCTTAGAATAACCTAAAAATGTAAGTTTTACTTTTAAGAGTTTGTATTTTTTCATTTTAATTGAGATTGTATAGTTATTATCATTAACTTAACAGAAGAAGGGTTTGGGACTGTGCATTATTTTCATTGAATCATCATCATTAGCATCGGGTACAACAGACCCCGCCGCGGGGTAGACAGCTACATAAATTGTACCCTTAGTTTGAACAGGTTAGCAAGAAATCCGCGATAGGAAGATGTTATCTTAGAGTTCAAAATAGCTAGTTTATTTAACTTAATGAGGTTAGTATAATATCACGACTGTATTCCCACAAACGGTAAGTAGAAGTACACTTAATCAAATAGAATTTTTTTAGGACTTACAAATTTTCATTTTCATAAATGTAATAATGACATTATGACATAAGGTTTTCTTTACCTTTTCAAAAAAAGTGAAGTGATTTAGCTCACTAAAAAGGTTTCAACATACATGTTGAAACCTTTATTATCCAAACAAAAGAATGTGAGCATTCTACCACTATACCGAGCATACTATCCCTGTGTGAGATCAATTTTTAACCGACTTCAAAAAGGAGGAGGTTCTCAATTCGACCCGTATGTTTTTTTTTGTGTTCAACTCTTTCGTAAGCGCCTAATATAATATGGAGGTGTTTGTCCGATTCCGTCCGCATTGTTAACAAATATTATATTTTTTACAGGCGCTGTTTGATTGTAAAAGGTAAATTACAAAAATCGGGTTCTGACAAAAGTATTTGAAGAAGTTAATATCTATAAAAAAATCGTGATTTTTTTAAATACTTGATCTAATATAGATCTTTTTAATACTTGATATTGGCTGAATAACTAGGTACTAATTAATTATGGTTATTGTACATAAGATTGAAACAGGGGCCTTAAAACCGTCACTTAAAGTATCTTTGTTCTAATAGTAACTGTCAATTTTTGTCAGATTTAGTTCTGAGCTACCTGTCAGAAACCGAAAGTAATATTTAGAACGGAGTCTTCCACCATCTTTATCACTTTCATCATCCATTTCTATTTATAATATGTATTTATTGCATTTGTCCTTGCTATAATTACTCGACATTGCCATAAATACCGCTAATCGCAGGTGCAGGCATTCCTCTTCTTTTTTTTTTTTTACTAGCCTTTACATTTCCCACTCCTAGGCAAAAGCCTCCCCTTTACTTCTCCACACATCTTGGTCTTGGGCTATTTCCTGCCACGATGTCCCCGCAAAGGTGTTCAAATCATCTCGCCATCTCTTCCTCGGGCGACCTCTTCGTCGGCGACCGTCAACAGGTATCCAATTGGTAGCGATGTTTGCCCACCTTTGCGGGCTCATGCGGGCTACATGGCCGGCCCACTCCCACTTCAGCCTCGCAGTCTTTTCTCCTACATCTGTTATTAGAGTTATGGAGCGCAAGATGGTATTCCTCTTCTTATTCCATTAAAGTATCATTCACTCATTTCGTAAAAAAAAAATTAAGAACATTGCTGGACAGAGCCCCAAGTCTCTTAACACTATCGTTGTGGAGTTGCTACTACTACTACTACAGCCCTTTTTAACGTCCCACTGCTGGGCACAGGCCTCCCCTCAATGCGAGGGGGATTCTGTCCATAGTCCACCACGCTGGCCCAGCGCGGGTTGGCAAACTTCACACATCTATCGAGAACTAGTCAAGTTCCCTCAGACGTGCAGGTTTCCTCACGATGTTTTTCTTCACCGTTTCATAGCAAGTGATAATCTCGGATGAAAATGAGATTTGCACATAAATCCCAGAGGTGCGAGCCGGGGTTTGAACCTGCACACTTTGATTTGCAAGGCGTGCGTTCTACCACTCGGCTACCACTGCTATTGAAAACAACATCTTTTATCAATGATACCCAGAATATGACTAGTTAAAAGGCTTCAAGGTGACTATATCTGCTGTCTACACTGGTGATATTCGAGCTACCATTAATAAAATATGTTGTATATATGCGTCAAAAAATGTAGTCATAGCAACTCCACAACGATAGTGTTACGAGATTTGGGGCCCAGGTGGTGGTAAGGGTGGTAAGTGTACCTCTGATGGGGGTCAGAGTCCTTAAAAGCGTAAGCCTGTGTGTGCAATCATTTCTTCCCAGTCTTTTTATTTAAATAAAAATTAATTACTTTATTTTATTTTATTTTTGTTTATTGGGAACACAAACAGTATTACAATACATGGTAGGTACAAGATATAATGTATAAGTATGAGTAAATGTAACACCAACTACGTTTTCCACATGTTAATAAATTAAATAGGAGGGCTACATGGTTAAAGAAAAGTTAATTAACTGAGTAAAAATTATGAAATGTGACTTATAACAAATTGAAGCACTTATATTTAGAGAAGTTCTACATTTGATCTCGTTCAGAAAGGATTGTCCGAACAACCTTTGTGAAGCTGTATACAGAGCATGCAAATAAGTCTACAGCCCCAAAGTGTTTATTATATGATTCAACCATACGATAAATAGGAGCTCGCTTGCCAGCATTGGTATGACAGAGATGTGACGCAAATAACTTGCGCGCACACACTTGCCGTGGAATGGCCGTTCTAGGAACTACGTAACATAACTTATTGACTAAATTCATACAATCGATATTGTTGTTTATTATTTTATACAAAGTGGTTACCTCTAGGTATGTTTGTCTAGATTCAAGAGAGTGAAGTTTATATTTCTGTAGTAGTTCAGAGTAACTTAGGTAGCCACGGTTACATCTGTCATGGTTTTCAAGTATTTCCGCTGTACTTTTTCAATTGCCATAATATACTTTTTATAGAAGGGGTTCCAGACAGGTGCAGAATACTCTAGCTGAGGACGAATAAGGGATGTGTATAGATAAAGATATGTAGATATTTGTTTAAAATGCGTTGCAGCTCTGAGCACAAATCCGTACATTTTAAAGGCTTTATTTATAATCCTTCCTGTATGCCTTAAACGCAGACTCGTCGACATGTGTATCCTGCCTGTCCTAACCTACGGTGCTCAAACCTGGTCACTAACTGAGCTACAGAAATCTAAACTCAAGGTATGCCAACGTGCAATGGAGCGTAGCATATTAGGTGTTAAACGGACGGACCGCGTCAGAAACACCACCCTACGCTCCATTACTCGTATTACTGACGTGGGTGGGAAGACGGCAAGGCTGAAGTGGGAGTGGGCCGGTCACGTAGCACGAATGGACCCGCAGAGGTGGACAAATCGTGTCAACACCTGGATGCCCGAAGGCGGATGCCGGCATCGTGGCAGACCAAGGAGAAGATGGTGCGACGATTTGGTCACTTTTGCGGGAGAAACGTGGCCACAACAAGCCCAGGATAGGGACATGTGGAGACGAGAGGGGGAGGCCTTTGCCCAGCAGTGGGACATACAATAGGCTATAAAAAAAAAAAAATTATAATGCTTTCGCTGTGTAAGTCAAGACACAGATGAGTGTCTAACAGAACGCCGAGGTCTCTGAGGGATGATACTCTACACAAGGTGACGCCATTAAGATTGTAGTTATAAGTGAAGAGAGTTTTGTTTTTAGAGAATGTTATAACGTTACATTTAGGGAGACTAAGATGCAGTTTGTTGGCAGAACAGTACGCTGTAAGCCTGTCAAGGTCCTGCTGTAATAACAAACAGTCGCTATCGGTTCTAATGGGCTTGTATACCTTGAAATCCTCAGCATATAGTAAAAATTTTGAATTAATAAAACATTGCTTAATGTCGTTTATGAAAATAACGAATAAAAGGGGGCCTAATATAGAAAAAAAAATAAAAGTCAAAACGTACATAATAAGTAACTTGTCTTAAAAATTAACTGCGAAATATTGCCATGATGGTACTTTTTTATAACTTTTGATAACCTATCCCTACCCACCTTTTTTTTTTTTTGCGTGGGGATATGCTTTACGCATCCCCTTCCGACACGGGGAATCGAAAGGGGTATGTCGGACTCCAGCAGATTGCCGTGTACCAACTAAAAACCCACGGTGGTCCAAACACCTGCCTTGTCGGAAGAGCAACGGGAACGCAAAGCGGACATCCGTGACCCTGCCACCTCCTCCCCGCGGCGGCGTTTCCCTACCCACCTAAATCAAGTTTGTAGGTACTTACCTACTTGCCAAGTAAAATTCATGCCAAAAGTATCGTTTAAACCTACTTTACTAGTAAGTAGTTAGTTACTTTATTTAGTAAGTAAGTAGAGCAAGGATTTATTCATAATGTATTTGGTTTTATTTTTATAAGTATATTGCCGTAATGCAAATCTCAACGCAATATAGTACGCGTGTCACGTCTTTTCTGATATTTGCCTGTAGGGTGACTAAATATTACGTTTTAAATAGGTCGGTCTCTGTCGTATTGAAATCCGAGACTGAACGCGATCATAAAACAACGGTATACCGTAACCCATATCAAACTTTACTTTAAGCATTTAAATATTCCCAGAAGTGGTAAAACAAATATGGCAATAAATAACGAAGCCAATAATAATAAATTTTTATTTTAGCGCTTCGCTGTTACTTCGAAGTTAAGTCCCCTTTGCTGTCAACGGCCCCACTCATACCCTTATTTATTACATTATTTTGCTGTACACCGTTATATTTCGGTATCGATATGGATATTTGAGTAATCGCTTTAAAATAAATATCATTAAATAAACGTCAGTATAACCTGTAGGCTTCAATCACCGTGTGTACATTAGTTTTATCTCTTTCAACTGTCAGATTAAGCTAAGCCTACTGTTTTTGTGATAAATCAGACCCTGATTCAGTAAAATTGGGCGCAATACAGCTCTAAAATCAGTTGTTACTTTTGAACTCCCTTTGATCTAAAGATTAACACCTAGGCTTATCAGTGTATATAAATAAATTAATGGTTTAATTTTGTGAGGGAAAACGTCATATGGATAGTCTTTATAAAATGGTTTCACATACTGTACCCGACGAAAGATGCAGGCTTTTTATACACATTCCTAATCACATAGTACAGCAAGCTATATTGTGGACCGCGGCGCCTATATGAAGTATTTTACGACGCCATTTTAGTATACCTATCCTTACGTAATCATGCCCGTTCTTCTCCTTAAGAAATGCATTATTCCGAATAGGTGGTAGAGATACTATTATTACTTTTTGTGTATTGACGATTCATGAGTGCATGCATTGGTTTATATAAATAAAAAAAATCTGATTTGGATTCTGATCATGGTTACCCTATTCGTACGAATAAATTGAATATTTTTTTTGTCGCTCGCAATGTACAAGTAATCTTTCAAGTGAGTAATAATATCAAAATATAATGTATTTTGAACCATATTACAAGGATTGACAATAATTTAATTTCAAATTTGTCTTCTTTATAGAGAACGCAGAATAAACCTCAGCACACTGAGGCGAGACGTTATTTGAAAATGTACTTAATGCAAATATACGTAAGAAATAAATTTCTCCGGTAAAAGCCACGCGATCGTGCGTCATCGATGTCATGGCGTTGGAAATGGAAAATGTGCTTTTGCGTTCAGATAATACAGTTCGTTTTGGTATTGACAAAAAATACGTCGCGCGCGTTTTAGCGCGTATGTGTTCGCAGGGCTTTATTCAAACAAAAGACAGGTACCTACTGTTACTTTATACTTTTATTATAATGTCGTAGTTGCTTCATATATGACGTGAACTAAACACATTAAGTAGGAATTAGTCTTTATATAAATAGATATAAATACATCATCACGCCTGCATTCCCCGAAGGGGTAGATAGAGATGAAAATGACATTAGCAGATTAAAATTATCTCAGAGGTGCGTGCCCGCCAGGAAACCTACACTTCTATAAAAAGGCGTCTGAGGTCAACAAACTCGCGCTGGGCCAGCGTGGTGGACTATGGACCAAATTTCCCTCGCATTGATGGGGAATCTTCCCGGTATAATGTCAATAGGCTCGCTCTCTATTACATTGGGACCAAAATACACCGCAGTGCTTCCTACCCCTTCGGGGAATATATGCTTGGTGACTTATTATTAATATTAACATTTGCAAAGCAATCCTGAGAACGCCCTTTTTGGCACTTTTGCATTCCATGATCACCTCTTATCTACTTCTTTATGAATCACACATGCAAATAGTAATTATCACTGATTGCATCACTATCCAAACTTCACCACGATAAAATTATAACCGTGACTCATGTAATCAAATAATATATTACTCATAACTCGCACATCTTTTCAATCCTTGCCATAATCTTCACTCATTATTTCCCAATACGAAGGCGGTTCCTCCACCTCATCAACTTCACCAGTGTGCCTTTCTCCAATCACAAGTGGTATCTCAACGTTAGCATTAACATGCGGCATTGGCAATCTTAATGTCACTCTCAATTTATACTCTCTTGACATGATTTTAGAACATCTAACCGTATACAGATCTGTCCGAACAGGAATCATATTAAACATATTTGCTGTACTATTCTCTGGTACTCTAGGACTGTTTAACTCTTTAACAACTGCTTTCTCGTTTTTAACGTGTCCTGAGTCGTCTCTATACAGAATCTTGCTGACAAGTTCAGTTTTAAGACTGATATTAACATCACTGTCATTTGTTACAACAAAATATATGGTACTCTCTCTCCCTGGGGACAGATAGCCACTGTCTAGTTTCCCTTTCAAGTGTATTGCCTGATGTTTCTTCTTATTGAACAGTTTTATCAATGTTTTGTCGAGTCCAAATGAGATCGATTGATCGGGTATTGAAATCGGTATATTCGGA
Source organism: Ptilodon capucinus (assembly GCA_914767695.1). NCBI lineage: Eukaryota > Metazoa > Arthropoda > Insecta > Lepidoptera > Notodontidae > Ptilodon > Ptilodon capucinus. The sequence goes on along the minus strand of OU611814.1, from coordinate 11,584,663 downwards.
TATATCTTTATGTTCCTCGTTGAGAATTTCTTTGGTGTTTTGGTAGGACTCGATTTGTCGAATGTCAACGCTATATGGTACTGAATGTCGCATACTTCTGTATTTACAGATGGAGGTATATTCAAAGGTAGTTTGATTTCGAATGGATGTTCGTATGTTCCAGTTTCAATCGTTAAATCTCGTCTCCTATCATTGATTAATAATTTCTCAATGAGTATTCTCTCGTTGCCTTCGTATTTAATGAAATTGGCTTCTTGTCCATTGCGTTTAATCTTATTTTGCTTTGTCCATTCGCACCGGCCTCTGCCGATCAGCGATAGGGAAATATTGCTGTACTGAGTTGGTCTACTAATTGTATACTTCACTACGCCAACTATTGACTCGCCGATGATGTATCTTCCATGTTTCGATGGCTTCACTAGTATCTGACACGTCACTGTCATTATTTATTTAAACTATACGTTTGGCAACACGTCTGAGTTCTTTGACGTTTACTCGTCATACTAAATGATTCGATAAGTGTGATATCTTTGGTGTAGGTGATAAGATATGAAATGGGATATTACTGACTGAATTTTGTTCTGCCGTTTGAATTTACTTACAGAAATTGTATTCGATGCTTTTGCTTTTATTCACAAATATTATAAATGTGTGTGGTGAAGGATCAGATCGTGAGGATACCTGCATGTCTGTAGAAAGGCGTGTGAAGTTCACCAACCCGAACTGGGCCAGCGTGGTGGACTATGGCCCAAATCTCCTTCGTATCGAGGGGGAATGTGCCCGGTATAATGGCAATAGGCACGCCCCCTATTACATTGGGACCAAAATACATCGGTGAAGTGTGGGCGTAGTGCGCCTCTGCCTACCCCTTCGGGGAATACAGGCGTGATGTTGTATTTATTTATTTATTATAAATGCGAAAGTTTGTTAGGATGGATGGATTGTTGTTACTCTTTCACGCCAATAACTACAGAACGCATTTTGATAAAACTTTACTGTATTATTGTTTGTACATCATAATGGCATATAGGCTATTATTTATAGTGATAATGATCAACCGAAGTCAGCGCAGACGAAGTCGCGGGTAACAGCTAGTGTTATAATTCAAGGATATGGATAATTAAATAGTATGTTAAAATATCAGAAATATAAAGAAAATACAACACCTATGACAAGCAAATATAAAAAAATAACTTTTAAGCCTTTCACATAGGAGCTTTACATAAAATCATAATTTACACAGAATGTGAATAAAATTACCTTAAAGGGCGTCTCATATGTCCGTAATAATACTGTATCTTTTAAATGAGTATCGGGTATACAACTGAATGGTATAAAAAAACATACGGGTCGAATTGAGAGTAAGAGTTTCAGTAAAAAACATGTAATTTGTTAATAGTTTTTTAGGCCACTTTTTAAAACGTGTAATATCTCGAGACGATTGTTTTCTTATATTTACGCGAATACTATACATTGAAATAAAACTATTTTACGGATTCTATCGCGTTTATTTACTTTCAATAGTATATTCTATCCTAATTTCAATAGGGAAGATGGCTGGGTGCTACTACCAACTTGGGATCCAGTAATTAATATGATTAAATCCAAAACCAAGCGTACCATTGCAAGACCTCAAGACACTGTGAGCACTTTCTGCGTGGATCGGACCGCAAACAACAACTAAATATGAGGGTACCCAGTTATTAACTATGAGATCAGGACGTCTAACACCTCAGTCCCCCCGTGACCATGGTTTGCTGTAAAGCAGCCGAAACGTCGGGAAAATGAAAAGTAAATAAATTCGATAGAATTCGTAAAAGAGTTTTATTTCAATCCTATGATACATTTTTAAAGTTCTGTTTTGGGAATATTAGTAGTCATCTCGCATAGATGTAGTTTACACTGTTAAACTTGCTTAAAGGTGTGTACTAAGGTCACGACACGACACCTGTGACAAATACTCAAAGGTGATTATTGAGTAACTAACTCCGAAACTATGATAGTCAGGTAAAGTGTGCCAGGTAAAGCCAGGTGCTATTACCGGTAGCGAACTACATATTTTGTATATACAGTATGTAATAGAAGTCCGAAATAATACTTTAGGTACACAAACGGTATAACATGATACTGCTGTATATCTGAAATTATTATGTCTGACTTCTTATACTTCCTATATGGAAAATCGATTTTGTATCATATAAACGACGCCACGTAATGTAATATTCATGCTATTGACTTTCAGTGGTAGCCGAGTGGTCGAACGCACGCCTTGCAATCAAAGTGTGCAGGTTCAAACCCCGGCTCGCACCTGTGGGTTTCATGTGCGAATCTCATTTTTATCCGAGATTATCACTTGCTAGGAAACGGTGAAGGAAAACATCGTGACGAAACCTGCACGTCTATGAACAAACGTGTGAAGTTCATCAACCCGCACTGGGCCAGCGTGGTGGACTATGGCCCAAAAATCACCACAGTTAACAATACACACAATACAGTACAGAACACAATACAGATACAGTACAAAAACAATACAGTTTTACAACAACGCTAATAGACGTTTACACAACGTTTTAGACACGTTTTTACGGCGTATAATAACAAATTGCCAGCCAACAACAACCTTTCGCTGTGTATAGTAATTGAAATCATATTGTTGAATTCCGAATTTAGATTAGTCAATTAAAACGGTAATTGGTTTCCAAGCTTCGACCATCCTAGGCATGCTCAGTTAGATCGCTTGTCCTTTCTGCTACGTTTATCTTTAGGTCAGACTTTAAAAGTATCGATTTACGAGCTATGATGAGTCGAATTTAAAAAATACTAAAAATCCTATTTAAAAGAATGGAGATGTATTCACGGCTTTACAACCGTTTGTAATTGTTGGCAACCCAACATTACAGTATTTTTTATGTGTGCATATTTCGGACCTCATATCGACTGGACTTGTTTTCTTTCCCTCCATACAGCGACCTATCCAAACTATCCAATACAGTCCACTATCCTTATACAACCTTTAACAATAATATTGTTGAGAATCCTGGGTACTCAGACATAGGATATTTCGGAGTCCAAGTATATCACTTACTTATATTCAGAAATAACGTTCATTATAGTTTTTCTGTATGATCATAACTAGGATTCTCATAGTACAAGCGTTGCTCATTTTGGGATCATATCGAGGGGGGTATTACACTTAAGCGACATTATTTTTAACTTTACAGTGGTGTCAGCACGCATGTCAAGACAAGACCTCTGTCACGGATTGGCTCGGTCGCTCTCTGTCTAATTTCATACGAATGAAAGAGACAACATCAAGATATTTCGTGACATACGTCTAATCTTGGCGCTCATACTACAAGTGCAGGAGAGCGTACTCATTCGACGCAGATAAATTAGCTGATTTCAAAATATAAGTCAATATCGCGCTAAAGTGTCGCTTGAGACAAATAGCCTTTCCCCCTACGATATGATGAGTGTGTGTTGTCTGCGATATTTACTATTATTATGCATCATCATATTCCATATCTTTGCAAGATATCAGAGACAAAGTTGAATAATTTATTTTGTATAGGCCTACGGCCTTTGTAAAAGAAAGGAGTGGTAGCCGAGTGGTCGAACGCATGCCTTGCAATAAAAGTGTGCAAGTTCAAACCCCGGCTCGCACCTCTGGGTTTATGTGCGAATCTCATTTTCATCCGAGATTATCACTTGCTATGAAACGGTGAAGGAAAACATCGTGAGGAAACCTGCACGTTTGAGGGAACTTGACTAGTTCTCGATAGATGTGTGAAGTCTGTCAACCCGCACTGGGACAGCGTGTTGGACTATGGTCTGAATCCCCCTCGCAATGAGGGGAGGCCAGTGCCCAGCAGTGGGACGTTAAAAGGGCTGTAGTTAGTTAGGCCTACGGAGGGCATATACTAAGTGTCAAGTTTAAAATTTTTTTCCTTAAATGCTGGATTGGAACGCGATTGAGAAGATCGGGAAATAAGATCAGTAGGTTTGCCTTTTTATTAATTACAGTGATTCAAAGTCAAAGTCAAAGTCAAATCATTTATTCTGTATAGGCCTATGGGGGCACTTACAAATTGTCAAGTTTACATTTTTTTCTTATATTCTACTATGCTACCACCGGATCGAAACGCGACCTCAACTGAGAAGATCCGGCAGGAAACTCAGTGGGCTGATCATTTTTTAAATCGCCAAAACTTATTATAAATACATAGGTACATATAGCTCCAGTGTGTTGCCTTAGAGCTGTTTTTAATAATAAAGATAAGATAATAATACGTTAGTAAGGCAACACACGCTACACTTTGACATGACGGGCAATATTTTTATTTTTGATTTGAACCTGAGCTGTACAATCCCAAGCTGATTTATCTTCCAAATAATCCGAGATTTTGTAATAGCCCTTTTGATACAATTTCCATTTTATTGCAGTTTTAAATTTATTAATGGGCAAATCTCTGATTTCTTTTGGAAGTTTGGACTTAACTTCGGGGATAAGGGTCCAACGCGTAGAAGCCACACAAAATACAGTGACGTGGTTCCAGTAGATGTAAAATGGAAGAAATATAAATTAGGGTTATTGTAATTAATTTTGTATGGACATATAATTGGTCTTTAGAAAAGGGTTCGAACACCGTATTATTGAAAAAAACTTACCATTATTGGGTAACCTTTAAATACACCAATTAGTTTTATGATTTTCAGGCACTGTTATAAAATATACTAAACACTCCATTGTTTTTATTTAAACCAATAGTAATTTTATCTCAACATAAAATACAAAGCACATTTTAAAAACTCAAAATATAAAATTTGGCATTTACACAAATTACGACACTTTTAATAGTACTTCGCGTACCGAATGCGAAAGTTTCGGCGTAGCGCGTCCGCTGCCGGCGTAGCGATCCCTACGAGGGCTACGAATCGACTGCCGTGGCGTGGCGCTACGTAGAGGTACGGATGCTGCGTAATTCACGGGTGAAGTCATAATTTTAATTATTCAGCAGAATACTTTGATACTAATTAATAAATTATAAGTTTTATGATTTTAAGATGAGTGCAGAAGCTAATGATTCAGGAGTAACTTTTTGAGAGACTTAAATTCAGGTGATGAATGAGACCGAATTTGAAAAATAATGTCGCTTATTGCTTTCGTGTGGATTGTGTGACCTCACACAGTTGGCGGGTGTTCTACCAACTAGGATACCACTGTTACTAGATAGGTACTCATATTTGTACGACTCAGTGTCTTAAGTCCCTGTATATAAATACTAGTTTACATTGTTAAATAGAGTAATGGGTATGCCCTAAGGCAGGATACCAACTTGTGTCAAATACCTAAAGGTCTGTAACTCAGAAACTATGATAAGTATAGTCTGTATAGTATAGTCTCAGTTTTTGGGCGCATTGATAATGAAGGTATATATATAAAAAAATGTCTGCAGACATCTGCTTTGTGCTAACAAGATGCTTGGGATGAAGGTCGCTACGCCCCTTCTGAAATCTTATATCTGGTAATCTTATATGGTAGTAAACTCTTTCATCGTGATTTAGGTTTCTATGTGGAATGGTGCTTTACATGCAAAGTAGCCACCAGCGCCATCTGTTAGCGTACTGTAGTAGTTAGTGTGACATTATAGAAGTCGCCACAAATGTATGTAAAATTCCGACCTACACCCAGGTAACAATACACATTTAGATTAAATACAACTTCTATAGGTTGTATTATGAGTCCGAATAATATTTGAAGTATATAGCTGATATTTAGATGATTGGTGAAAACAGATACTATATTGAGTATATTTAAGAGATCCAGTTGCTAATACTCAGACAAAACTTCATAAAAAAATTGTATAGAACTCACGATTTTCCTTATTTTTTATGAAATTCAATGGAATAAGATGAGGAATGGCTCCACCTGCGACTAGCAGGTATTTCTGCTAGTACCAAGTAATTAATAGCATGAGATAAAAATGGGCGATGATGATGATCGTCGAACTCGATATATTACACTTTTAAAAATCGCAAAAAAGAAAATAGCGGATCATTTCGTCATTACGAAAAAAAAAAGATAGACAACTTAACTGTTAGAGATACAAAGTATACTTATACGATAAAAAACTAACCAAGTGCGAGTCGGACTCGCACACGAAGGGTTCCGTACCATTATAAATAAAACACGGCAAAAAATCCCGTTTGTTGTATGAGAGCCCCCTTAAATATTTATTTTATTCTGTTTTTTAGTATTTGTTGTTATAGCGGCAATAGAAATACATCATCTGTCAAAATTACAACTCTCTAACTATCACGGTTTATGAGATACAGCCTGGTGACAGACGGACGGACGGACGGACGGACAGCGAAGTCTCAGTAATAGGGTTCCCGTTTTATCCTTTGGGTACGGAACCCTAAAAATTAAGTGCAACAATGGGCGGCCTTATCATTAAAAGTGATCTCTACCAGCCAACCTTTGGATATATGTATGTATAAAGTTATTCATTTGTATACCCGATACTCGTGTATATGTGAAAGTATTGTTTCGGACTTCTGAAACAGCCTGTATACTTAAATATGTTTGCTTAGGATGTCCCTTGTGTTATTCGTGGTGTTACGTGGTTCGACCTTCGTAAGGCTTTGAATCAAATTCGGGTCCTGTACTCTACATCACTAATACCTTTTACATTGTTATAACAAAACATGGATATGGTAAATATATCGAGGGGTAAAACGCTATTGACTTATGACTTAAGCGACATTTTTCTTACTTTACAGGAGAGTATACTCATTCGAGCATATTCCAAACACGTATATAAGTAAATATCGCCTAAAGTGTCGCTTCAGCCATACAGCCTTCGAAGTAGGTATTAGCGCTTAGAAGATGGCTTGAATCCTAAACAGCCGTTAAGTGACAAAACCAAATTTTGTTTTAAGTACAAGCAAAAATGCGAAAATTGATCTCGCTGGGAATTATGAAGACACAAAAATCAAAATCAAAATAAAAAAAAAATATTTTTGTAGGCCAAAAAGCACTTACAAATAGTCAGATTCTACCACCGGTTCGGAATGCTGCTTCCACTGAGAAGAGCCGGTAAGAAACTCAATGGTTACTCTTTTCAAAATGATAATTGCGAGTAATACATTCTCAGGAGCAGCGATGCCTTGAGATCAGACAGCACCTTTGCCACAATATTAGAGAAGAATTATACTCACGACAGTCTAATATTAAATACAAATATAGTCTTTACGCTTAAGAAGCTAGTACAGGAATGTGCGTCTACTCCCATTTACAATGAAGGGATTATTCTAAACCACAGATGTTTATAGAAATAATTGCTTTGGTTGCCTTCAACGCAGTATGGGAGAGAAGATGGTAAGTCATTAAGAGGAAAATGAATCAATAACTATAAATGTTAGAACAATGAGCCTATGACTGGCTTACATATAAAACGTTTCGTTTTCTGACTACTAAGAAGCTAGACGAGTATACCCAATTTTAAGATTCAAGCAAATATGGAGAAAGTGATATTTTCAGGAAATGTGAAGGCATAGAGATTTGACTCATCTTGATAACTGTAAATGTTAGGAAAATAAAACCAAGACTGGCCGATGGAGAAAATGTTTTGTTTCTCATGTAGTATAAAATAAAATAAATAAAAATAAAAAATAAAAATAAAAAAGCCTTTTATTTCACACCTAATAATTATACAATACATATTCAATTTTTGTTGTAGTTATAGTATACAAATATTATTTTAATTTATTAATATACCTAAATGTGGAAATGAAATTTCATCATGCATTATTATTATACATTTTAAAGATTATTTATTAATTTTTATTTGTAAATTATTATTTAGTATTCTTATTATTGATATTTATTACTTTGAATTTTTTTTTAATGTAGCGTGAACCCCTCTATTTGAGGGTAAAGGCCTCCTCCAAAGATACCCAATATTCTCTATCTGTGGCGATTTCTTTCCATAGTTTGCCAGCCGTCCCTTCAATGTCGTCCGCCCATCTTCTTTTTGGTCTTCCTCTTTTTCTAATTCCCCGGGGGCCTGGCCATGACGTCAGCCGGGAAGTCCATCTATCGTCGCTCATTCTTGCTACGTGACCCGCCCATCGCCATTTCAGTCTCATAGCATAGTTTAGTGCGTCTATTACTCCTGTTGCTTCTCTTATGGTAGTGTTGCGAATTTTTTGAATTTTTCGTATTTTCATCATGCTTCTTTCCATGCTCCGTTGGCAAGAGTTTATTTTGTTTTTAACTTTGTGTGTGAATTTCCACGTTTGGCAAGCGTATGTGAGTGACGGTAGGAGACAGGTATTCATGACGTTTCTTTTAATTTTAATTGGCATTTGACTTTTGAAAAGATGGAAGCCAAACACTTTTAAAAAAAGAAGAAGAAGAATTTTGAAAATTTCCTTTAAGCTCCAAAATTTTTTCCATGACCCTTTTATCCTTCTTTCAATTTCCTGTTCATTACTTATATTTTCGAAAGAGAGTTGTTTGCCTAGATAGATGTATGAGGCGACGAATTCTATCGAAGTATTATCAACTTTTATTTCATTTTGCAGTGAATTTGTAATTACTTTTGTTTTGTTAAAGTTGATTTCTAGGCCTGATATTCTGCTTGATTGTTGCAGTGTATCTATCATGTGTTCTAGCTCTGCGCTGTTCTCAGATAGCAAGACAAGATCGTCAGCGAATCTTAAATGATTTATATACTTTCCATTTATATTTAATCCCATCGTGTTCCAATTTAGTTTATTTATTATGGACTCTAATACTGAGATGAAAATTGTTGGTGAGAGGGGGTCCCCTTTCCTAACACCTCTTTTAATTGGAATGGGGGTTCCAGTTGTCTCTAGCTTCACTCTGCTGGTGCCGTTTTTATATATATATTTTAACACTTTGATGTATTTAGCCTCTACATTCTGGGAATTCAGGGCTTCCCATATTGACGAATGGAGTATAGTGTCGAAGGCCTTTTGGTAATCTATGAACCCTATGTAGAGCGGTCGCTGGAATTCCTGGTATTTCTCGATAAGTAGTTCCACAGAATGAATGTGATCGACTGTAGAGTAACCTTTCCTAAAGCCTGCTTGTTCTATTGGCTGGTATGAATCAAGTGTAGCGTTTATTCTGTTTTTTATAATTGACGAGAAAAGTTTATATAAAGACGGCAGAAGGCTGATGGGTCTATTGTTGTTTATATCATTGGGATCACCCTTTTTATATAACAATATAATATCTGACTTTGACCACTGCTGAGGCGTAGTAGAGGTGTCTAGTATTTTGTTGAAGAGAATCATTAGCGGTGTGGCTAGGATTCTGTAAGCCTCTTTTATTGCTTCGTTAGTTATTTTATCTGGACCCGGACATTTTTCTGATTTTAGGCGCTTAATTTCTCTTATAATTTCAGATTGTTCTATTGGGTTTATTTCTGTGGTATTAGATTCATTATGCAGATGTGGCGCGCTTTCGTTGTCCATTTTTGGGGCGTAATATAACGTTTTGTAAAACTTAGTGGCTATTTGGAGTATGTTTTTTCTATTGTGTGTAACTCTATCCGATTCGCTAAGGCCCTCAATCCATGTTTTGTGAGATCTTAGTGCTTTGTATGCTCTTTTTAGGCTCCCTGATGTGTTGAGGTGGCTTTCTATGGTTTGTCTTCGATGGTCTTTGTAATCTTGTCGTATATACTTGCTTATAAGTTTGTAGAGGGCACTTAATTCGTTTTTCATTGCTCTTGATTTAGGCTTTGTTTTTTGTAGGTATTTTCTGCGTGTTATTAATCTTTTTGTGCGTTCAGATATAGCGCTACGGTTATTGCTGGGTGGTAGAGCCATTTTCAAACTGTTTTCAATAGCGGCTGTTATTTTATTGTAGTAAGTCTGAACTGTGTCGCTTTCATGGTTGTCAAGAGACTCTTGATACATGCCCAGAGTTTCTAAGTACTTAGAAATTTCTGCATTATTTTTCAATGTGCTTTTTGAGGTACTCAAGTAGTTGTTTCTTCTTTTTTTGATACATTTTAAGTTAAAAGTTGCCCTTACGCACCTGTGATCTGATGGATATTGAATATTTAGTACCTCTACGTTTTGAACGTTTTTATGTATGTTGGTAAGTATGTAGTCTAGTTCATTTTTGGTTTTTCCATCGGGAGATCTCCATGTCCACCTTTGTTTGCTTTTCTTATTAAAGAAAGTGTTCATTATACTGAGGTTATTTTCGTATGCAAATTGAATCAGTCGTTCTCCACTGCAGTTTCTTTTGCCATACCCATATTTGTTTACTACTTGACTGTCTTCGCGTGTCGATTGTCCTATTTGCGCGTTAAAATCGCCCATAATTACAACGTTTCCATCAGATAATTTTACAGCGCTTTCGATAGTATCATAGAAAGCCTCTTTGGTTTCTTCGGTGGCTCCGTCTGTCGGTTATTTTGAATCCTTTTATATTTAGTTTTAGGAGTGCCACTCGTTCTGATAAGCCGATAAAACTTTCTATGAAAATTTTGAGATACCTTTTCACCAGAAAACCCACACCATACAGTCCTGGAGTTTGTCCTATGTAGTAAAGTATTACATTTTGGTATTCTTGTATTGTATTACCTAGTCGTCTAACTTCCGATAATCCAATAATGTCGAACTTTGTATTTTCTAGTGCATTCAGTATCTCTAGGAGGTGTGCATGGGTTGATAGAGTTCTGTCGTTGTATGTAGCTATATACCATAAGTTTGCGGTTTGCGGGTCATGTAGTATACATGACTCAAATTAGCTAGGATGGATTAGTAGCAGTGGTAGCCGAGTGATCGAACGCACGCCTTGCAATCAAAGTGTCCAAACCCCGGCTCGCACCTCTGGGTTTATGTGCGAATCTCATTTTCATCCGAGATTATCACTTGCTATGAAACGGTGAAGGAAAACATCGTAAGGAAACCAGCACGTCTGAGGGAACTTGAATAGTTCTCGATAGATGTGTGAAGTCTACCAACCCGCACCGGGCCAGCGTGGTGGACTATGGCCTGAATCCCCCTCGCATTGAGAGGAGGCCCGTGCCCAGCAGTGGGACGTTAAAAGGGCTGTAGTTAGTTAGTTAGCTAGGATGTCACTTATCGGCCTTTTAGCAATCGGGCGGCAGAACAGTGGTTCGAGGGTAAGCCCTTTGGCTTAGAGCACCGGGTAGTTGGGAGTTCAATTCCCGTCTGCGACAAATTGCGGAAATGTTCCGTTGCTTGGGTGTGAAGGCAAACAATGTGAGGAAACCTGCACGTCTATAAAGAGGCGTGTGAAGTTAACCAAGCCGCATTGGGTTGGCGTAGATTATTGCGAGCTTTTTAGGGTTCCGTACCCAAAAGGTAAAACGGGAACCCTATTACTGAGACTTCACTGTCCGTCCATCCGTCCGTCCGTCCGTTCGTCCGTCCATCCGTCCATCCGTCCGTCCGTCCGTCCGTCTGTCACCAGGCTGTATCTCATGAACCATGATAGCTAAAGAGTTGAAATTTTCGCAGATGATGTATTTCTGTTGAAGCTATAACAATAAATACTAAAATACAAAATAAAATAAATATTTAAGGGGCTCCCATACAACAAACGTGATTTTTTGGCCATTTTTATAGATATTGGTACGGAACCCTTTGTGCGCGAGTCCAACTCGCACTTGGCCGGTTTTTTTTGAGAATGTACTCTGTGGTAATATGTATAAAGCTGGAATTACTGTGACAAAAGACACGCGTCCAAATTACTCGTGACTCTTGTTATATATGACATTTCGTTGAATAATGAGCTTATTGGATGAGTAAATACAGTTCATTTTGGTATTAGAAATAAATATTATTAATTTGCCTACTTCATAGTTGTTTAGCTCGATGTTTATAATTGAAATCAATTAGAGGTATGAGCCAGCCCACAGAGGGCGCTCACGGGCCTAATGCGATTTTGGGTGTTCGCTTATTTACCTACATAATAAGGTATTATATGAAATTATTAACACTATAACATATATAATTATAACCAGCTGTGCCCGCGATTTTGCCCGCGTGAAATTTAGGGAGATTACCCGGAAAAAATGGGTTTTATCTTCTTCCCACAAAACCCTCATGCTTTTTCTGAAATAAAATGTACTCTTTGGAACATAAGCTATCGGTTAGTGAAAGTCCTCTCGAAATCGGTTCAGCTCTCTGGAAGTTTACCCTGTAAACACGGTAAACTTTAGTGCGCTTTCGTGAAAGATAGCATAATACTTTAATGTGCATTTAGTAAAAAGGTGTTATATTGATATTACAAATATACACTTCAATTTTATTGATTTGTATAGATACCTATATACCTAACTACTACTACTACTACTACAGCCCTTTTAACGTTCCGCTACTGGGCACGGGCCTCCCCTCAATGCAAGGGGGATTCGGGCCATAGTCCACACCGCTGGCCCAGTGCGGGTTGGCAGACTTGTTAGTAGTTAAGTTCCCTCAGACGTGCAGGTTTCCTCAAGATGTTTTCCTTCACCGTTTCATAGCAAGTGATAATCTCGGATGAAAATGAGATTCGCAAATAAATCCCAGAGGTGCGAGCCGGGGTTTGAATCTGCACACTTCGATGGCAAGGCGTGCGTTCGACCACTCAGTTACCACTACTGGTTGCTTACAGACTAGCGTTTGTTTTTTACGCGTAAAGGGTCGTTTCAGCATACGCGCTTACACGCGCGTTTCAATAAGACGAACGCGCGTACACGGGCTTGTTCCTATGTGAACGCTCGACCCAGTGTTGGTGAGTGTCAGTAGCAATATGGATTCCGGTGAAGAAACAATTGAAACATCGCAGTTGGCGCTTATACAAGCTTATAAGCGCGTGGATGCTTGTACGAGTTGCGCGTGTGGCCAATGGCGCGTGACAGATAATATAAGTATTGACATGAGAAGTATTTTGTATAAATAATTGTTACAAATAATGTAGGGTAGTTGTCATTTCCTTTGTTCGATTGTCGTTCAGAAAACAGGAAATTAATCATATTATAAGGTATAACAAATAGCGATTGTATTCTAGAAATATTTAAATGATATTGCAATATTTTAAGATTAGTTTTACAATTTATTTTATAATTCATTCAGTCATTTGACTAAATACAATGATTGTCTGTATGGTGGGGAGTAGGCCGGTAGGCTATAAAGACGAAACGAAATGTTTTAGCAGGGCATTCTGAATCCAACTGGCAGACCCAACAGACGTAAGTGTTTCTCTTGTATATTTATAAATACTAGGAATCATCCCAGTAGGTTACTGATAAATTGTATTGTTATATTATTTGTGTGTTATATTATTCTTATATATTATATATGTAAAAACCGTATAGCCTATAATATTAATGTAATATTAATATGTGTAATAAATATCGTAAGGAAATTTAAAGACAACTCATAAAGTTATGTCATGATTTTATTCCAATCTCTGAACAAGGGAGTTATCAGTATTATACGTTACTAAATAACACTTTATGGATTTTAGAAGGTTAAACTATCACAGCTGATTAATAGTATAAATCTAACATCAGAAGTGGGATATAATCTGGCTTTATTATTAACATAAAAAGACAAGTTTCAGGATGGTTGCTGAAGCAATCAATGGTCCTCTCCAAGCAATTCGCGATGCTGTTACTGCTACACATCGGAAGGATGACGACATCGCGCTACCACTGTTCGACCCCGAACAGAATAACTGCGGAGCTACTAGCTGGTGCAGCAGCGTGGAGGCCCTCTCTAGGGAGCTGAAGTGGAGCAGCATCAGGACGCCTGACAGAGCTGGTAAGGGAAAATCTCAGCCGAGGTATTGTTGATGCTTATCCCTAAAAGAGGAATCTGAAAGACTATCTAAGGCGGTTCTTTACTAGTCTGACGCAGTGGATTCTTACAGTAAATGTTTCGCAATACAAAAATAACTTTTACGGTTGATCAACTGATTGAGCTGGTATGTGGTGGCATTAGTGATGTTGACGTTAGAATGACATATTTAAATAGTAGTGTCACTACTACTGCAGCACCTGTCAACATACAAGAAACTATCAGTAGATAATGGTGGTTCCGGACCCAGATGAGCCAAAAGACCTAAATTTAGCACAAAAAAAAAAAAAATCAGTTTCAATGCCAAAAATTCTCAACTTCAAACAGACCAAGCTCGACAGGTTCCAAAACATAATTATTCTCTTTTAAAATCGTGCACTTACTGCAAAAGGGTTGTTTCATAAGCAGGGAGCTGATTCAAAAAGATCTGTATCTTTTGGTCTCTACAAACAAGTAATTTCCTTAAGAAAATCCAATAGAACTTCACACCAGTTTCTATTAATGGTTAAGTCCCTTGTAAATACTGGGGCGAATCCATAGCAAGAAAACTGGGGTGTCGTTGAATTCCAATACCCTTTTATTTAAATGGAATAGGAAAAGTAAAATTCTTATATTATCTGTCAACGTTGACTCTGTTGAAATAAAGGACAATCTTTCTTACATTGCGATAAAAGCGGAATTTTGAGGTTTAGGAAATTTGACAAATATCATAATAGTAAAAGATAAATTAAGGCTATCGCCTGGTCATTAGAAAGATGAAAATACATCTAAACAATGATCAATAATTGTAATACATAATTATAATTGATGATACATAATCCTACAATTACTCTATTGTTAGATTATGTAGTTTATGTGGATAGTTGTCAGATTGGCCGAACGAATTGTGAAATATTATATGATTTACGTATACTTACTTTATTCTACTTTATTGTTGTATTCAAAGCAATGACCAAAATGATCACTATACTACTGACATGATTGTGACCACTACTGACATGATTGTGGCTGACTTGTCAACCTAATGTGAGAGGTATGACAGTAGCTAGATGGAACTGCTGAAGTCCTCTGCTTTGTCTAGCCTGTCTCATGCGCAGCAGGTGTGGGGCTAGACGTTGTTAAAGCATTTGACCGTTGTTACTAACCCTATATGTGACTGGGAAGGTAACAATGCGCTATGTGTAGAGATTAGCTGACTTGTCAACCTAATGTGAGAGGTATGACAGTAGCTAGAGATTAGCTGACTTGTCAACCTAATGTGAGAGGTATGACAGTAGCTAGAGATTAGCTGACTTGTCAACCTAATGTGAGAGGTATGACAGTAGCTAGAGATTCGCTGACTTGTCAACCTAATGTGAGAGGCCTGACAGTAGCGATAAAATTATATAATAATTTTAAAAATGTATTATGGTTATTCAATATTATGTATATAATTATAGTCATATGTTTTGTATACTTCGAGAGCGAAGTATAGTCAGTATGGCCGTGACAGATAATATAAGTATTGACATGAGAAGTATTTTGTATAAATAATTGTTACAAATAATGTAGGGTAGTTGTCATTTCCTTTGTTCGATTGTCGTTCAGAAAACAGGAAATTAATCATATTATAAGGTATAACAAATAGCGATTGTATTCTAGAAATATTTAAATGATATTGCAATATTTTAAGATTAGTTTTACAATTTATTTTATAATTCATTCAGTCATTTGACTAAATACAATGATTGTCTGTATGGTGGGGAGTAGGCCGGTAGGCTATAAAGACGAAACGAAATGTTTTAGCAGGGCATTCTGAATCCAACTGGCAGACCCAACAGACGTAAGTGTTTCTCTTGTATATTTATAAATACTAGGAATCATCCCAGTAGGTTACTGATAAATTGTATTGTTATATTATTTGTGTGTTATATTATTCTTATATATTATATATGTAAAAACCGTATAGCCTATAATATTAATGTAATATTAATATGTGTAATAAATATCGTAAGGAAATTTAAAGACAACTCATAAAGTTATGTCATGATTTTATTCCAATCTCTGAACAAGGGAGTTATCAGTATTATACGTTACTAAATAACACTTTATGGATTTTAGAAGGTTAAACTATCACAGCTGATTAATAGTATAAATCTAACACGCGCATGTACGCATTCGAAACACAACCTAATACGCTCGCATAAAAGGCTATTTTGAAAAGGCTCTTAACAACAATGTCTCCAACATGACGTAATCGATTTCAATGTGACACTTCCCGTTTATTTTGGTCGAAGCTTTTCGAAATAAATTAAATTTGAATAATTCCTACGAATTAATTTTGATCAGAGAATTGTGTTCTGAGTTTTTTAAAGCTGTGTTATTACGACGATGCGGAAGAATATGAATGAACCTACTGGAGCGAATGAAATTAACTTGAGTTTGTTTTGAAAATATAGGCACTAAATGTAAGTTTGAATGTCCATAGCATCAATCACACGATAATTCGTCAAAGTGACGTTTGGTTGAAAAATGTGCTTCTTGTAGCAGTTCATTTTATTATTGGCAGAAACTAGGTCGCGCGGGACATGACGCGTCTATGGCCGCAGGGCTTTTGTTAGCTCCAAAATCCTGAATGTTAGTGACAGCTTAATTCCATTGTTCACATTTTATTATAATGTCATTATAATCAATTTACATCATCATTACGCCTGTATTCTCCATAAGGGTAGGCAGAGATGTACTGCACGGCAAACACACTTCACCTATGTAATTTTGGTCCTAATGTAATAGGGAGCGGGTCTATTGCCATTATACTGGGCACATAGAGATTTGGGCCGTAGTCCACCGCGCTTGCCCAACTCGGACCGGTGAACTTCACACGCCTTTCTATAGACGTGCAGGTTTCCTCGCGATGTTCTTTCAACGTTCATCAAGTGACAATTATTATTGTGAATTAACATTCGCACATGAAAATCTCAGAAGTGCAAGATTTGAACTTGCACCCCTTACTTTCAAGGCGAGTGTTGTAACAACTAGGCTGCTTTTAAACAGGTAAATAATACACTCTTAGACACTTTCGTAACAGTTTTAATGATTATTGTTTTTTAAATATTTATGTATTCCGTGACAGTAATCGTACATATATTCATCCCATCGTATTTGAGTGGGGTCGCAGGGAAACTGGCGCTTGTCCTCGTGAGATAAAGTGGAACTCAGTTCCCGTGCTTTAGCCGACTTCATCACCCAAGATCGCATCGTGAAGTACTCCAGGAAGTACCGAATACATATCACTCTTTTTTGGATTTTGACATATCTGTAAACATTACAGGGGCCAATGATATTCTAAGTAAATATGATTGACAGGGGCCCAATTTTCACAACATGAAATACGACCAATTTTAAATTTTGTTTCGAGAGATATGTCTAAACAAAACGTCGAATAGAGATTGATGTCTATCAAGCGGAAATCGGGTCCAAAGACGAAAATTCTCGAATCATCGACGTTACCTCTAATTCGACATATTATTTTGTCGAAACCAAATGGCAAATTGGTCGTATTTTTTCGTTCTATTTCGACAATATGTCGAATTAGAGATACTGTCATTCGACGGTTGGGTCGGTTTGGGATCATACGATGAGTATGTGTTGCCTGGCGATTTTTCTACTTACTTTGGTGGTCTTCCTCTTATACGGAGAAACAAGTCTGCTATGTATGCCGGAATCAGTTGGAAGAGTATAGTCAGTATCGTTAAGATAACTCTAGATTCAGTGCGAATGTAGAAAGGGTGTGGAATGTCATCTGGAAACCAAATCGCGATGAACAAGACATAACGAACTTTGTGTCAATATACATAAAGATTGAATTGCTGTGGTAAAAATCACGCAACCAAGCTATATAGCTCGCGCTGTCAATCACATTTCGTTGAAAAATGAGTTTTTTCTCTCAGTTAATACAGTTTATTTTGGTATTAGGAAATATTTTGACGCGTGCGTCTTGACGCCTCAGTGTGCCTGGTTGAATAATAAATAAACTATATTTTGACAGCTTTAATACTAAGTTAATAGAAAAAAATTAAAAGTAAAAAAAAAAACAATCCAATCTATCCCTTAAAAATTAATGGTAAAAAAACTTTTTTTAAAACAAGATTTTATTTAATTGCCCATAGTTATCGTAATCTCTTCAGCGAGCCCATTCATTTGATACCCATACTGTGGTAGTGCAGAAAAAATAACTATTCCGCCATCTTGGATGATCCGCCATATTGGAATTAGAATTACATCACTTAGGCATGCATTGTCATCCAAAGTAAGCGTGTATACCAAATTGCAGCTCAATGGGTTAAAGATAACTGATTTAAAATTCAATTGCAAGATTCCACCCGGACATACATTGCAAGTTAATATAAAGCTTGTAATAATAATAAAGTATTTTAAGTATTTTGATCTGGCTCACGAGGTTGTCGACATGTGGGACATTGATGCGGCAATCATTGTACCGATAGTCGTTTCCGCCCATGGCTTATTAGCCAAGAGCCTCGACAAACACCTAAAGAGGCTCGCGTTAGGCAGCTGGATCAAGGGACAGATTCAGAAGGCGGTACTTCTGGAGACGGCGCGCATTGTGAGGAAGTTCCTCTCTCTGGAGCCCTAACCACTGGTAACTAGGACCCTGTTCCAGATGCCGGTGGGGAACTGTTTTTTATATTTTTAAATGTATTTTTTATATTTATATTTAAAAATTTACTAAAAAAGAAAAATGAGAAATAAAGGAATAAAGCTTTTAAAAATAATAATTACAGAAAATATTTTTAAAATTCGACCAACCTCCCTGCCAATCATAAAAAAAATCGAAAACGGGTCACAAACATATTGAGGTTACACATGCGGTAACCAATATTAAAAAAAAGTTACGGTTCGAATGACCACGGTGAGAACCTGCTTCTTTTTTTGAAGTCGGTTAAACATTACATTCCAAGAGAAGTGGTATTTAGGGGTCTGTTTCCTGATCACCTTACAACTTTTTGTAACTATTTTGTACTTACTGAGTCCACTATCAACATTAGTTTTCATCATGAGTCTAAACACCTCAGTCAGCATAATGGGATTTTCTGAGCTGGTGCAGCAGTTGAATACTTGAGTCTCTTTTGACCTGAAACATAGCATCACTACATAGTATAAAACAAAGTCGCTTCCCACTGTCTGTCTGTCCCTATGTATGCTTAGATCTTTAAAACTACGCAACGGATTTTGATTCGGTTTTTTTTAATAGATAGAATGATTCTAGAGGAAGGTTTTAGTATATAATTTGTCAAGTTTTTGTTTACATTGGCTAAAATATAATGATATTTTTGGAGGTGTCGGAAAAAAAGCCGTCTTGGAGCTTGCAACGATAACGCTGCCTAAACCCTTTGAGATATAACAAAATGATGTATGATGGAATCGTGTATCTTATATAGGTCTACAGAAAAGTCCGCAATAGCATATATCTATACCTTAAGGATAACATATCCATTTCAATACTTTATAAAATGGGCAATTATAAAACGGTCATTGGAAAGCTATTATAAAGCTATCCTTGGAATAGGTTCCCATGGATTGCGGGAACGGGATCAAAATTTCATGATTATATTTTGTCGCGATGACCGTTTAGACATAAGTTTTATCTCTTTCAACTGTCAGATTTAACGAGAAAATGACGTCACTTCGAGCTTTGTGTACTAGACATGGCACGGTGGGAATCATTTCTTTGACAAATCTGACAGATGAAAGAGATAGAATCAGAATAGGATTTTTTTATTCATGTAAACCAATACGGCACTTATGAATACGATTCACTTACTTATGGCACCTGGCTGCAGCTAAAATGGTAAGATTACAGACATAATCCACGGGAATCAGGTCTATGATACACTTCTCTGTTCCTAGACCAACTCTCTCCCACCCAGTGCCAATGTTGTGGAACATTCTTGTACCACCAAACCAGTTGTCCAACCAGCCTTTTATAGGGTCTTCTAGGATTGGAGTCACTGGAAATAACGAGATTAATAGTAGTAGCATGTGCGGGAAGATTAGACTTAGCCGTCACACAGGGGTGTCATAAGTCGCGCGTTTAATTGATTGTCAATTTCAAAATTATCTGACGTAACAAGGAGTAACTTGGCAACTGTTTTCCTATATTCCACGCAGGGTGAAGTCGTGGGTACAGCTAGTAAACAATTAAAATAAAACATATCGAGGGATTAAATGATTAAGCGACATTTTTTTTACTCAACATGAAAGCTATATACTCATTCGACGCAGAAAAAATAGCTGATTCCTATATAAGTATCGGCCAAAAGTGTCGCATAAGTCAAACAGCCTCTCACCTCTCGATTATTAAAAACAGCGGGCTTCGCGTGACCCCGTAGACAATTTTGGTTATCGAGTTATGGTTTATCGAGCGAATGACGTCAGATCGAGCTTTATCTACCGGCCTTAGCATGACATTCCTTATCTTATTCTAAAAGTGTCGATAAAATCGGTACACACGACGAGGCTTAAGCTGTCGATATACCTACATATTGCAGAGTGTCATGCTAAACATGGAAAGGCCCGATTTTCGTTTGATAGACATCAATCTCTATTCGAGTTATGTCGAAAAAAAAGTCGACCAGTTTGACGTTTTGTTTGACATATCTATAATTGAGATTGATGTCTATCAAGCGAAAATCGGGCCCCAGGTATTATCCGCGTGGAATAGTAGCCATGAATTATTGACTTTAATGATAAATAATTACCTATTGATGGTCGTATAATGATTGTGGGTATACCACCGTTGTTCTCCGCTATATAAGACTCAGTTAGCGCTTTTGTAAATGCGTACGTGTTGGGACGAGGATCTGAAATTAAAGAGGATAAAGGTAGCTTAAAAAATGGAGGGTATTTAAAATTTAAAAATAGTACATGTCATCATCATCAGCCGGTGTCAGTCCACTGCTGGACGTAGGCCTCTCCCAAGATGCGCCACTGAGCCCGATCTTCGGCTCTTCTTCTCCAACCACTGCCCACCACTTTGCGTATGTCGTCGCTCCACCTGGTCACAGGTGGAGCGACGTAAATACATGTATATATACTCAATTATTATTGCAAATAAAATGCCCCAAGTAACCATGTCACAGATTTTAGACATGAAAAACGAAATTTATAAATTTTCAAAAAGTAATAAATTTGAATTTGTGACTTTTTGAAAATCTATAATTACAATGAGTAACTACAGTTACTAGTCTTATTTTACATCATCACGCCTGTATTCCCCGAAGGGGTAGGCAGAGGTGCACTGTAGTGCACCCACACTTCGCCGATGTATTTTTGGTCCCAATGTAATAGGGGGCGAGCCTATTGCCATTATACCGGGCACATTCTCCCTCAATTCGAGGGAGATTTTTGGGCTATAGTCCACCACGCTGGCCCAGTGCAGGTTGGCAGACTTCACATATATATTGAAAACTAGTCAAGTTCTCTCAGACGTGCAGGTGTCCTCACGATGTTTTCCTTCATCGTTTGATATGAAGTGATAATCTCAGATGAAAATGGGATTCGCACATAAATCCCGGAGTAGCGAGCCGGGGTTGGAACTTGCACACTTCGATTGCAAGGCGTGCGTTCGACCACTCGGCTACCACTGCTTAGTAATTACAGTATTACAGTTACAGTAATTACACTGACTAGTAATTACAATAAGTAAAAATACGCAATTTTTTCTTCTTTAATATGGACCGAATGGTCTCATATTTTTTTATCTATTATAGTTACACAGGTCTTAGTTCTTGACTCATAAAAAAATTACACAATTTTATAATAATGTATACATCAAGGGGTAAAAGGCTTTTTGACTTAAGCGACACTTTTGGGCGATATTGACTTATACAGGGTGTTTCAGAAGTCCGAAATAATACTTTGGGTACATATACGGCAGCTCATATGTGGATGCTTAGTGACGTCAGTTTATACTCAACTATCATAGTTTTTGAGTTACAGACCTTTGAATATTTGTCACAGGTATCGTGTTCTGGTGTTTGGGTACATCCATAACCCTATTCAGCAGTGTAAACTACACTTAGGAGGGGCGTCCACCAATATTCACAAAACAGAACATGCAAATTTTACATCGGACTCGAGATATTACGAGTTATAGAAATTGACGACGAATAAAAAGTTCGAAAAACATGGTCGAATTTCAATCAAATTTTTATACCATTCAATTGTATACACGATACTGATGCTAGCGTCCAAGTATTATTTCGGACTTCTGATACATCCTGTATACATATTTGGAATCAGCTAATTTTTCTGCGTCGAATGAGTATGGTCTCTTGTAAAGTTGAAAAAAAAAAACGCTGAAGTCAAATAGCCTTCCCCTCGGAATGCTTACATGCCACCAACCTATAAATTTGATAGTTTCTTTAAGATCATAACCATGAAGTTCTATAAATTTATAAACATCCCTTAGTTCCGCTGGAGGAGGGTATATAGTCTCTTCCAGTGTCTTTATATGGGTGTGAGTATACGCAGTTGAAGTGTAGACGCATACCTTAAATAAAAAAAAGAAAATTAGGCTTTCTAAGGGGTGAAAATGGGGGTGTTGAGATTCTGGATTCGGTCAGTAATAAACTCCTATAAACTGAAAGTTTTTTTTTAATGTTGATTAAAAAAAACTTCCAGTTTATAGGAGTTTATTTCTGACCGAATCTGGAATACTGTACTGTACACCAAGACACAAATTAGTGACGTAGGTCAAAAAGCTGCCAAGCTAAAATGGAACTGGGCTGGACCCATCTGCCGCATGTCAGAACAACACTGGGCGATAATAACCACAGAGTAGATCCCCAGTAATGCAAGAAGACATCGCGGCAGGCCCCAAAGTAGTTGGCGGGATGAACTGGACTCCCATCGAAAGGAGTGGCCCATCTTGGCTCAAAATAGAGAGGAATGGAGGAAGGGAGGAAAGTCTTTGACCCAGCGGTGGAACATTATAGACTCATAATAATAATAATTATAGGAGCTAACTTAGTACCAAAGTTCTCAAAATATAGTAAATGTATTGTTCAACCATTAATGCTAAGCCACGAGAAAGCTAGAGCATCATGACGCACGTGTTACAATTTTAGACAATACCAAAATGAACTCTGTATTAATATTCATAAAGATTCAATTTCTGTGGAAAAAAACACGTGTCAAGCGTCCTAAATATTGCTATCGCTGTTAATGTAATTTCGTCTTTTTCCATGTGTTAATAAAGTTCATTTTTGCATAAGTAAAAAATACAACACGCGTGCCCTGACACCCTGTGTACTTTATTTGCTATTTCAATTTTACCTGTAATTGTTTCATACGTTTACATAGCTCCAGGACTTTCAGAGTACCTTCAAAGTTGATGTTCATAGCCACCGGCAAAGCTTCATTGAACCTTACTGTAGCTGCTGAATGGAATACTACTGAAACCTGAAAATAATAACAATTAATACTCGTAGAAATATTTACCTATTGAAAAAAAAATTGAAAATATTAGTCATTAGGGGCCGGGTGCCCACCGGATGTTTAGAGACATTGCGAAACGTCTGATCGAAACATCCGGTGATAAGAACGCTGGAAACTATTTCGCACAGCACATCAGCATTGCCATTCAACGTGGCAATGCTGCCAGCGTTCTGGGCACCCTACCGCCCGACAATGATGGGGGACTGTGGGGTATATATTTTTTAACTTTTAGTTTTTATTATTTTTAGTAAATTGTTGACTATGTACATATTTTGTTTTTAATGTAAATTGTCATAAAACAAATTTTTTTTATAGGATTTTTCTGAAATGTCATAAAATCGGACCGCAAATAAATATGAGGGTGCCCAGTTATTAACTATGACATCAGGACGTCTAACACCTCAGTCCCCCCGTGACCATGGTTGCTGTAAAGCAGCCGAAACGTCGGGAAAATTAAATAGTAAATAAACGCGATAAAATCCGTAAAATAGTTTTATTTCAAGTTTACATAATATTTTAATTTTGACACAAATTAAGAGTAACATTTGCTTTAATTTGATTTGAGCAACCAACGCTCAATCAAACCACTGAACAAGCTGTAGGTATTCTAAGTAATATAATAATAGGTTTTATAGACAACACATACGCAAACCAAGCAAAGCTTGTACAATGGGTACCATACAATGGATTGGGGCGATCCCAGTTACACCCAGAACAGGGTTAATTTAAAAAAAACTGAGCCGTCGCGGGACGCCTGGCAGATGTGAAACAAAACATAAACTTCGTAGCGGCGAGTGAGCGAGTGAGCGAAGTCAGCCGGTGGGCGGAGTCTAAGCGGCGGAAAGAACCGAGGAGCCGTGGAGTACGAAGCGTGGCCGCATTTAAAACTATACTTTATGCATTAAGTAATAAGGTTGATTTCATTTTGTTGCAGTGGTAGCCTCGCGGGCAAGAACGCCCGCCTTGAACGTAAGACGTGCAAGTTCAAATCCCGGGCCCGCACCTCTGAGATAATTTTCATGTGCGAATGTAATTTTCAAGAATGATTACCACTTGCTGAACGTTGAAGGAAAACATCGTGAGGAAACCTGCACATCGATAGAAAGGCGTGTGAAGTTCACCAACCCGCACTGGGCCAGCGTGGTGGACTATGGCCCAAACCTCCCTCGTATTGAGGGGGAATGTGGCCGGTATAATGGCAATAGGCTCGCCCCCTGTTACATTGGGACCAAAAATACATCGGCGAAGTGTGGGCGCACTACAGTGCACCTCTGCCGACCCCTTCGGGGAATACAGGCGTGATGATGATGATGTATTTATTTATTTGTTGTGGCAAAGCGCTCGCCAAAGAAATTGGACGCTGGCGGGAATCGAACCTGGTTCACCAAGCCATCATCTGGGTAATATTATATTAATACTGCTAAAGAGTTGATGGGAAGATATTTGTTTGTCACTGCCTTTAGACGGATACGATTTACCTGGTCTAATAGAGCCTTTTCATCATCTGCCTTCAAACCTAGATTAGGTAGGGCGAGGTCACCAATCACTGGTACGATCTTTTTCATGAACCCTGGTCTCTCGGTCCGTAATCTATTAAACAGCTGAAAGTAAACGACACAAATTCATATTGCTTCATTTTATCCGACAATACAGCAATAGAATTGTTTATTTAGTTTTTGGGCGTAAATTTTTTTGTCAATACTAAAATGAACCAAACTTCACCGTAGGTAGCATAGGAATTGATGTAGTGGACAAATACATCTATCTTGGACACTGTTCATCTTTTGACCGAGACTCGCAAGTACAAGAGATCTCTAGACGAATCCAGCTAGGATGGGCGGCCTTTGGAAAACTCGATGGCGTGTTCAAGTCAAAAATGCCGCAATTTCTCAAGGCGAAGACATTCAATCAATGTGTTTTACCCATGCTTACTTACGGAGCCGAAACGTGGACGCTTTCAAAGGAATGCATGTACAAAATAAGAGTCGCACAAAGAACCATGGAGCGGGCTATGTTAGGCATCTCTCTCGTAGATCGCATACCGAACGTTGAAATTCGTCGACGGACAAAAGTAGTAGATGTCGGTATGCGGATTGCGAAGCTTAAGTGGAAATAGGCAGGACACTTGATAAGGCGGGAAGATGGCAGATGGACTAGGGCAGTAACAGAGTGGTGGCCGAGAAAACGGCACCGGAAACCAGGCAGACCATCAGGAAGGTGGACGGGACATGTTAGACCAGATTGGCACGGGACCGGAACGGATGGCGTGAAAGAGGAGAGGCCTATGCCCAGCAGTGATCGACATAGGCTGAAAAAGAAGAAAGAAGAAGAAAAATGAACTATATTGACTCATTTAAAAAGCTCATTCTTCATTGCGAGTGGATATTGACGCGTGGTCGCGCGGATTTTATCACAGTTGAACGTTTATGTACATGTACGATAATAAATATTTAATTTCTTTTATTATTACATCATAAAGTACGTTTTGTTATTGAAAAAAAAAAAATACGTACGCAAATTGTTTTTTTTTTTTTAATATGCAAAGATACTCATTTAAAAAAAAAACATTTTAACGAATTATCATCTTTGAGTGGATTTTGGGACAGAAATTCAATCTTTATGTATATTTTACACAGAGTATATTTTTAAAAAAGTATTTTTTTTTTATTGAACCGCTGTTGGTCGTGAGGTGGCCTTTACAGCTTTACCGGAGGAGTGGCGAGCGCAGAGTGAACTCCAACCAAGGCCTTAAGGGCGGAAAAGGGTGGCAACTACCTCAAGGCAGTACAGAGGGCACGACCTCGGCTTGGGCAGTTACCGTGAGGGAAGAGGTAGTGACTGTGCTTCTAGGTGCAAAGATGCACCTACGAGCAGAAGACGGGGTTCCTCGACCTCGCCGGCGAGATCGGTGTCTGTTTAAGGCTGGTGTAGGTGTGTTGGTGGCCCTCTCGACGCCCGGGTCGAGTAGGGCAGTGATCGTGTTGGGAGGATGTTAAAAAAAAGTCAAGTTTGTTCACTGGCTACTCAGGGTTTAGGGCAGGGTTTCTCAAACTTTTCCAAAACCCCTTTTCCAAAATTAACTCATACCTACCTCAGACGCCCCTAGTGAAATTACTTTAGAAATAGTATCTCTAGTTATTTTCCTAATCGTACAAAATACTTACCAATTTAAACACTTTGCCGTTGGTTAAGTGACTAACCTCAAAGTGGTAAACCAGGGATGCCTATAGGGGTTGATATCGACCCCTTTGGGGATCCCTGGTTTAAGGGATACTAACTCACCGTATTTTGAAATACTTCTTGGATCCTATCATTGACGTTAATACCTTTTCTCTCTCTTATAAACATGTATATTCTGTCTAGATCTTTACAAGTATATAACAGTTTCTCTATTAACACCTGAAAATAAAATAATACTTCATGCCTGTATCCCCCAAAGGGGTAGGCAGAGGCGCACTACAGTGCACTCGCTCTTCGCAGATGTATTTAGGTCCCAATGTAATAGGGGGCGAGTCTATTGCCATTATACCGGGCATATTCCCCCTCAATACGAGGGAGATTTTGGCCTCAGTCTACCACGCTGACCCAGTGCGGGTTGGTGAACTTCATTGGACACACACACAGATACATAAATATTGCCAGACAACACATACCCATCGTGTGACCGCAAACTATGCAACGCTTGTACTATGGGTACCATACGATGGCCAAATTCCAAAAAGGCCATTTCTGAAACTTGCCAACTGCACCGACGGGAATCAAACCCAAAACCACCTGGTTCAGTGAGCCGAGCCGTTTCATAATATCGAGGGGTAAAATGCTATTCGACTTAAGCGACATTTTCGAACATTACAGGAGATCATACCACTGGTCTACAGTGGTTTTGTTGTCCTAGATATGAAAATGATTTTTGGTCTATTTATGCACACAATTCATGAAACTATGAATGATTTTGTAAGATTTTGCTCTGATTTTTTTTTAAATCTTTATTTTCTTTTTCCATTGCGATAACCAAAAAACGAGAAACAAAATAACAGATATATTTCAATATTGTCAAATAACTGAGATCTCAGCTGTCCTGTAGAGCAAGGGGTCTGAGAGTGGTGATCACGTGATGTTTGTATGTGTTTGTATGCTTAAAAGGTTGCGCAAAAGCCTAATCATGGCAGAAAAATGAAATTATATTTTTAACAAGCCGATAATTGTTCAAAATATA
Source organism: Ptilodon capucinus (assembly GCA_914767695.1). Lineage (NCBI taxonomy): Eukaryota > Metazoa > Arthropoda > Insecta > Lepidoptera > Notodontidae > Ptilodon > Ptilodon capucinus. Next base: position 11,557,092 of record OU611814.1, on the reverse strand, counting down.
AGATATGCAAAAATCTTAAAAATAAAAACGAGCACATTGAGAACTTTCATGAATATATTTATTTATTTATTTATATTAAGACATACATTTGTTTTAACAGGTTAAACCCAAGCTAATATTCGTAATCTGGGCACTTGAAAACGTAAAAATTTGCAATGATATCCAGGTCCACAATTTTTTTTTTTTTTTTTGTAGAGCTGTGTACTCATTCAACGCAGAAAAATTTGCTGATTCCAATATATAAGTCAATATCGCCCAAAAATGATGCTTAAGTCACATAGCCTTTCAACCCTCGATATGTACTCACTCTTGTAAATTCGATAGTATTAAATTAAGTTTACTTTAGTTGAACTGCTAACCTTCCCAAGGAACCCAGTCCCTCCGGTTAGGAATACGGATTTCCCAGCGTAGAAATCCGCAATAGGTGGAAAGGATGAATTATAGTCATCACTCTCAGTAGCATCCGAACTGAAATATAATATAGCTAGTTGAGACCGCTGTTAGCCGGAAATAGCTACAAATAGAGAACAAAGGATCCCCTTGAAGGAGGCTTTTATCCAAAGAGGGTCCATACAAAATAATTTTGCAATTATGATAGTTAACAATGTTACCTAACTATTTTTATATTATTAAAAAAATGCTGGAAATTACTTGTAATAATTTTTATGGAATTAAATAAATCTTTAAAATAAAATACAGCTGAGACCGCGACTTCTTACGCGCAAAATTCAGGAACCCTAATTTTTTTTTTCGAAATCAAAGTAGCCTAATTTACTATTTATAATATCAGTTATCTGCCCGTGAAGGTCCTGTCAAAATCAGTTCAGCCGTTTGGGAGTTTACCTCAAACAAACAGAGAGACATGAAAAGTTAAAATTGTGTTGCAGTGGTAGCCGAGTGGGTTTATGTGCGAATCTCATTTTCATCCGAGATTACCACATGCTATGAAACGGTGAAGGAAAACATCGTGAGGAAACCTGCACGTCTATAGAAAGGCGTGTGAAGTTCACCAACCCGCACTGGGCCAGCGTGGTGAACTATAGCCCAAAAATTTCCCTCGTATTGAGGGAGAATGTGCCCGGTATAATGGCAATAGGCTCGCCCCCTATTACATTGGGACCAAAAATACATCGGCGAAATGTGGGCGCACTACGGTGCACCTCTGCCTACCCCTTCAGGGAAAACAGGCGTGATGATCTATTATTATGTTTTATTATAGGTACTTTCACTTGCATTTTTGAAAAAAGCTGTTATTTTGACATTCCAAGGTGTTAGCATGCATTTCAAGACAAGACCCCTGTCACGGATTGGCTCGGTCGTTCTCTGTCTTATTTCATACGAGAGAAAGAGATATAATCAACATATTCTGTGACATAAGTCTAGTCCCATTGAAATCTGTTCAGCCGTTTAGAAGTTTACCTCAAACAAACAGACAAAAAAAAAGCGTTTTCGTTATAGGTATCGTATATACTTTCATACGCATTTGGTAAAAAAGTGTTATTTTGATATTACAAACAGACACTCCAATTTTATTTATTTGTATAGATGTAGATAGATAGATTAATTATCCGTAAAAATTACTTACCCAACGATATCCGAAGTGATTTTTCTATTTCTACACAACAAACTTTGGTTTTCTGACATGATTGATATGATATGTTGTATTATTCAAAATGCTATTAAATATTATAATAACTCTTATATATAAGGCTTAGGTACCTACGCTTGGCCTCATACTTTATTACTATGTAATAAATAATGGTTACACCATGGACGTGTAAAAAGATAGACTCGGCCCCGCTCACGTTGAAAGTGATAGTGAAAGTGATGCAATAGATACGTTAATTGGGAAATACCAACTAATGTGTGCGAAATACGCATATGCGTATAATCAAGCCGACTTACTGTGGGTGCTTCACCTATTATTCAGTGAGTTGCCGTCGGATATATTATAACGTCTATGGGTTACAGACTATTAAGTTTAATGTGTTATTTAGCCTTATCACCTAACATTTTATTATTGTAAGTACCTGTAAAGTAAATGATTAACACACTATTATCACGCCTATATTCCCCGAAAGGATAGGCAGAGGTGCACAATAGTGCACTCTCAATTCGCCTATGTATTTCGATGCCAATGGGGTGCGAACCTAATGCTACTAGATGATGGCTCAGAGTCAATTTTATTTAAACTTCATCAAATTTCCAAAAAATAAAGGCAAGAGCGAGCGTGGATCGCACACCGAGGGTTCCGTACAAACTTGTGTGTCTGTAAATAGTTCCAAAATCACTGGAATCGAGTCGAAGCAGATTTTTAACAAACATTAAAAAACAAAAATTGTGATGCAGGTACTAAAAATGTACAATTTTCAGATTTTTCATTGCTTGTTGCAAGATTTCATGATTTTTATTTCTGGGTCAACGAGAAATACCGTATAGCTTTTGATTCCCTTGTAAGTGCAAAACTATGCGGCATATTTTTAATTCCGTTGACTTGGAATATTAGATTAAATTTAATATCTGCGTATTTGATATTAATTTCAATTGGATAAATCAACGCGTTCCTGGGGAAACAGGGGTTTGACACACAGATAGATGGACAATGAATTTATCCTATAGAGTTCCTATGTAGTAACGGAACACTAAAATATGCCTGTAAAAGAAGTAAATAAAACAATCCAGGGTCTGTATCATTTTAATGTTTTGTATTTTTTGGCATCAAATATTTATATATTCCATGACAGTAATCGTGCATATATTCACCCCATCGTATTTGAGTGGGGTCGCAGGGAAACTGGCGCTGGTCCTCGTGAGATAAAGTGGAACTCAGTTCACGTGATTTAGCCGACTTCATATCCCAGGTTCGGGCAGTGAAGTACTGCAGTAAGTCGCGAGAACCTATCACTTTAGACTGAAGTTTAACATACCTGAAAGCAGGAGTAGTATGTATCAGGGGCCTTACCACGACCTCTGAAAGTATTGCTGTTTCAATAGTAACAGCTGTAAATTTTAGACAGATTTTGCAGAAAGATAGAATACCAACTATGATATGATAGTTTTTTAATCAATTACACTTCTGGCCAAGTGCGATTCGGACTCGTGTACGAAAGGTTCCGTACCATTATCTATAAAAACGAGCAAAAAAATCACGTTTGTTGTATGGGAACTTCCTTAAATATTGATATTATTATGATTTTTAGTATTTGTTGTTACAGCGGCAACAGAAATACATAATCTGTGAAAATTTCAATTGTCTAACTATCACGGTTCATGATATACAGCCTGGTGACTGACGAACGGACGGACAGCGTAGTCTTAATAATATACCCTAAGATACGAAGCCATAGCAACTCCACAAGGATAGTGTTAGGGAACTTGGGGCCCAGTGAGTGCGCTTTATCATACTCACTTCGGTTCTCTTCCTCTAATTCGCAAAAACAGGTCAGCTATGTGCGCAGGAGTCTTTTGAAAGATTATTGTTAATATCTTCAATGCAATTGTAGATTTTGTGAAGATAATGAAACGGTATGGGACTGCGTCTAAAAAGATAGATACACAATACAGGTGACCCCATACAAAATAAGTTTGTAATCGCAAAAAAACGCCTTTCTATAGCCGTGTAGGTTTCCTCACGATGTTTTCCTTCACCGTTTCATAGCAAATGGTAATCTCGGATGAGAATGAGATTCGCACATGAAACCCGGAGGTGCGAGCCGGGGTTTGAGCCTGCACACTTTGATTGCAAGGCCTGCGTTCTACCACTGCTCCAATCGTTATAAATTATAGCTTATTTGTTATTCTAATGTATACACAATAAAACTGTAAAGTTTCATCAAAATCCGTGGAGTCGTTTTTGAGTGAAAGAGTAACAAACATCCATCCATCCTCACAAACTTTCACATTTATAATATTATTAGGATAGGATAAGTAGAATTTAGGGTTAATTTTGAACTAACTTTGACCACTCGCAGTACTGGCTCGAATAATAAAATTCCAAGAATCAGACAACGTGATCGGATTTTCAGAGGAAGTACAGCAGTTTAAGACTTCAGTGACTTTTGACCTGAAATATAGTTAATATGATAGACCATTATCATCATCATTACGCCTTATTCATTATTGTTATTGTAATATAACAAAATTAAGGAATGAAAATAATAAAACAACAATATTGTAATATTATTTTCTTCATTTACTTATAAGTGACATCTATTGTCGTGACTAGCTGACAAAATGGGCTTTTCAGATGTCGACGACTATAATCTTATAAGATTATACAATCGGGAAGCCGGCTTTATCGTGACTAGATCATTAGTTATAAAAATAGACTCACCTCTTATACCTGGCCGCAGCTAAAATGGTAAGGTTACAGACGTAATCTGCTGGTATGAGGTCCAAGGTGTGACTTTTTTCCCCCAAAAGCACGCGGTTCAAGCCCATGGCAGTGCTATAGACATTCATTGTGGCTCCGAACCAGTTATCCAACCACCCTTTTAAGGGCTCCTCTTTGATTGGACCGACTGGAAATACAAAAGGTTGTAGTCTAGCTGTAACCACGGCACAGGACTCCAATTCTCGCTTGGTAGACAGCATCTCTATTCGAAATATGTCAATGTCACGAGAATTGCCCTGCTGTATAGTATCCAAGAGATAGCAAAAGAAATAGAGGCAGATAAACCAAAAGATGGGAAGACGACCTAAAGAAAATAGTTGGTCCGACATGGACCCGTTTAGCAAGAGACAAGAATACGTGGAAATCTTTAGAGGAGGCCTTTGTCGATAGACAAGCTGTTTCACAAAAACACTCAGTTGCCGATCATTCAAATGCAAGTTAGAATAGATTAAGTAAATTTAGTTTTAGAAAGTAGGCATGTAATAATTAATTTTAAGGAAAAGAAACAGTAATAAAGGTTATTTTATTTTTATTTATAGTATCACTAGACGCTCGGATTACTGGTGCCGATGAATGGATGGATGTCTGTTACTCTTTTTTCTGATTATTGGTTATACATCAGATTAACATATATTCGATACGATATTGAATAATCGAAGTCTGCGTGGATGTGTCCCACTGCTGGGCACGGGTCTCCCCTCAATGCGAGGGGATTCAGGCCATAGTCCACCACGCTGGCCCGGTGCGGGTTGGCAGACTTCACACGTCTATAGAGAACTAGTCAAGTTTCCTCAGACGTGCAGTTTTCCTCACGATGTTTTCCTTCACCGTTTCATAGCAATTGATAATCTCGGATGAAAATGAGATTCGCACATGAAACCCAGAGGTGCGAGCCGGGGTCGAACCTGCACACTTTGATGGCAAAGCGTGCGTTCGACCACTCGTCTACCACTGCTTTATGCTGCTGTATATGGGTTAGAGGCTAGTAGTAAATAATTACCTATTGATGGTCGAATAATGATTGTGGGTACACCACCGTTGTTCTCTGCTATATAAGACTCTGTTAGTGCTTTTGTTAATGAGTACGTATTAGGAAGTTCACCTGAAAATAATAAATGTGTTTTTAAATAATTTGGAGTCGAGACCATCCACCTAGTTCCACGGGGTCCGAGCGCCCAAAATGTAATAAAAGTTATTGGCACAGAAATTGCTTGATACAACCTGCAACCCAAGAGATGACCCCAATTGCTTAATTACCCTAACGAGTGGCTCTAGCCATTCAGCGAGGTGAGAAAATGCAGCCAGCGTCTGGTGGGTAAATTTTTATACCTATTTGTTATAATTATTATTTTCTTAATTTAATTTGTAAATTATTGTCAATCGGTGTGCATACAAAAAGTTGTTAATTTTTCTAATTTGGTTATGTATGACCTATTTCACAAACACTAGGGTCTGGTCGACGCCTTATGTTAAAGAGTCTCGTAGTTTTCACTCTACACTCGTAATGGAAAAAAATAATACGCCACCTTTTAATATTATTCTATTTGTTTTACAGCTAACTTAATATCAGATATTATAATATCAGTAAAGTAATATTAAAACAATACTGTTTTAAAATTATTAGCCGGACATTAAATCTAGAATTGCTCAGGCAAAACAAGCATTTATAATAATTGATGGAATCAGGCGTAATATTGCGGAAATCCATTGTTTAGGGATTGGGTCCATAGGTTCTGCGGAGGATTGCTCATAGTTAGGGCCCATGACTTATGACATACTGGCTCTCGACTGACAGGTGAGTGGTGGGTCCCTTTCTCTACTATTGTATTAAGCATTTATAAATAAAAGACAAATATTCACGTCCAAAATATCAAAAAAGGTAAAGAAAAAGTTTATAAAAGCCAATGTCTGGAGTTTTGCACTATATGGGTGCGAGACATGGACATTCAAAAAGATAGAGAAACGTTGGAGGCGTTTGAGGTGTTGGAGGAGAATGGAAAAGATCAGCTGGACAGAAATGATAACAAACGAGGATGTATTGAAAAGAGTGTAAGAACGAAGAACATTATTAAAGACAATAAGGAACAGAAGAGGAAAGATGATAGGCTATCTCATGCGACATGACACCTTTATTAAAACATCATAGAAGGCAAGATCGAAAGCGATCGGAAAGCGTGGGAGAGGTAGACCGCGAATATGTTACATGAGTCAAATAAGAGATAAGGTTGGTGTCATGTCGTATGTGAAGGTGAAGAAGGCTGCACTGGGTCGACCCAGATGGACTTCATCAGATGCACCGACAAGGGCCAAGCCCTTAAATTAGAAGAAGAAGAGACTGTTTAAAAATGGGGGGGTAAGGATCCGGATTTTGGGAAAAATTAAGACAAATAAAAATTAATGTGTATTAGGTACCAACCTATGAATTTCTTAGTTTCTTTTTTGTCATGACCATGTTTTTCAATAAATTTATACACTTCACTCACTTCAGCTGGAGGAGGGTAAAGTGTTTCCTCTAGTGTTTGGTTGTTTGAGTGCACATACGCAGTTGATATGTGTACGAAAACCTTTATAAAAAAATAGAAAAACAAATATAAATATCTTCTTATTTTTTTACGAAATGAATAAAACGATATTATTATAATTTTAATAGAATAGGATGAGGGATGGCCGCACCTGCGATTAGCGTGTATATGCCAACGTCAAGTAATTAATAGAAAGAGCAAATTCAATATATATACACATTATAAATAATTAAATTTTTAACAAAAAACAAAAACCGACTTCATGAACCTAGGTGCACTAAAAATATAAAAATAACCATAGTATAATTAATAACATTTGGAGTAGTTGCCAATCTACGACAGACTAGGCATATACACATGAATTGGCACCGACTTCAAATGTAATTAATTATACTATGATTATTTTTAGCTTCTTAGTGCACCTAGGTTTACGAAGTCGGGTTTTGTTATATGTTTAAAATTATATATAAAATTATATCGTCTAGGTAAACAAAATCTGTTCATAATTAAAAAAAAAACATAATATTAAAACTACTGGGCCTCACTATGTTAAATTTTTATGGGACCAAATAGCATCTATTCCGCATCAAACTAAAGAAGAATCACGAAAATCGGATCATAAATCTCAGCAAAATCGGTGTACATACATAAAAAAACACAATCAAATTGAGAACCTCCTCCTTTTGGAAGTCGGTTAAAAATGGGTGATGATGAACGTGATAAATATGGCGGATGACCTGGTATTGTTCTAGTATAACTGTTTTTTTTGCAAGTTAACTGTCAAAAAAAAAACAAAAACCGAATTCAAAAACCTAATTGCACTAAAAAGCTAGAAATAACCTTTTAATTCATTACATTTGGAGTAGGTGCCAATCTACGTCAGACTAGGCAAATATACACATAAATAGGCACCGATTTCAAATATAATGAATTATAAGGTTATTTCTAGCTTTTTAGTGCACCTAGGTTTTTGAAGTCAGTTTTTGTTTTTTTTTGTTTTTTTCACGCTTTTTAGTGTCAATAATCGTTGAAAATATGCAATTATTATCACCTCATAACAACCCTAAAAAAGTAAATATTTACAGCCAAAATGTTCATAAAATGAAAACTGCTTAGCCGTACAATTTTAAATTTTTATGGGACCAAATGGCATCTATTCCGCATCAAACAAAAAAAGAATCACGTAAATCGGATCATAACTCGCAGAGTAATCGGTGTACATACATACAAAAAAATAAAAAAACATACCAGCCGAATTGAGAACCTCCTCCTTTTTGGAAGTCGGTTAAAAATGTAAAGTAATATTAAAACATTACTCCTAGAGAGGTGGTGGTAGGGGGTATAACCAACCAGTGGTTATAAAAATCTCACCTGCAACTTTTTCAGACGTTTTGATAAATTGAGGATCTTTTGGGTACCTTCAAAATTTACATTCATAGCCACAGCAAGGGGTTCGTTCAGCACTACGTTGGCAGCCGAGTGGAATACTACTGAAACCTGAAAACCATTACTTTTCTTTGAAACTTTCTGGAATACAAAATTATTATAAAGAAACTATGATAGATAGTGGCCCGGCCCGTCTTGAAGCCACGGGCTCGCTTTTGGGATTTTCAGATTTAACCCGCGAATGTAATTTTCAATAATGATTACCACTTGCTGAACGGTGAAGGATAACATCGTAAGGAAACCTGCATGTCTAGAAAGGCGTGTGGAGTTCACTTACCCGCACTGAGCCAGCCTGGCGGACTATGGGCCAAATATCCCTTGTATTGAAGGGGAATGTGCCTGGTATAATGGCAATAGGCTGGCCCCCTATTACAATAGGACCAAAATACAAAGGCGAAGTTAGGGTGCACTCCAGTGCACCCCGGCCTACCCCTCCGGGGAATACAGGCTTGATGATGTATATAATTATGCGCAATTATTTTAAAAATGACCAATAAAAAAAATAAAGACCTTATTCTAAAGCATGATTTAAACGATCATGTGAACCTATTGTTGTATCGTATTCAAGGATTTTCAGTCTGCAAATAAATATAATTGAACTGTCTGTGTGTTTGTAATGCTAACAGCTTTTTACTAAATACATATCCAGGGGGTTATTTGTCTTAAGCGACATTTCGCTTAGTCAAATACCCGTCGATATGAAAGTATATACGCTACTTATAACGAAAAAAAAAACTTGTCTCTTTGTTTGAGGTAAACTCCCAAACGACTGGACCGATTTTGACGATACTTTCACTGACAGATAGATATTTTGCAAGGAGTAACTTAAGCTACTTTTATTAAGGAACAATATAAACTTATTTGGTCCTAAATTCTGCGCGTACGAAGTCGCGGGCCCAGCTAGTATTCAAAGTCAAAGTATTTTTTTTGCGAATATAGGTTATTCTAAGGTGACATAGGTATCAGTATAGGTAGCGTATGCCGTATTCTACCTTACGGTATGCAAATATTAAACAATAGTTGCCAATGCTTAACATAGTTGGTATGCAACTATTGAACTTATGATGGTATACAAAATTAAAAATAAAATAAAAAAGATTACAACTTATCATAAAAATACTCCTGCACACTATAATAACCCTTGAAATGATTATTAACTTGAGTGATAAAATCTTCAACTCGCTAAAACAATGGATTTTACCTAAAATGTAACATTCAGAACCCACAGCAAAAACTGGTTTCCATTGTTCAACAAGTGAGGAGTGTCTGTCTGTTAGAAAAATAACATGAACAAATTAACTCTTGTTAGGATTCATCCGCCATCTTATCACTGTCAGTCATCATTCATTATTATTTGTATAGATGTGTATTCATTAAAATTTGACCTTGCTATTAATTACTCGACATTGCTTTTAATACCGCCAATCGTAGGTGCAGGTTTTCCTCATCTTATTCCATTAAAATTTCATTTTTCATTCCTTTCGTCAAGAATATAATTTTATATAGACAGTAGGTATATATATAATCGAATCCTTTTTTGCCAGCACACTATTAAAAGTAAATAAATACATCATCACGCCTGTATTCCCCGAAGGGGTAGGCAGAGGTGCACTGCAGTGCGCCCACACTTCGCCGATGTATTTTAGTCCCAATGTAATAGGGGGCGAGCCTATTGCCATTGTACCGGGCACATTCCCCCTCAATGCGAGGGACATTTGGGCCATAGTCCACCACGCTGGCCCAGTGCGGGTTGGTGAACTTCACACGCCTTTCTATGGACGTGCAGGTTTCCTCACGATGTTTTCCTTCACCGTTCAGCAAGTGGTAATCATTGTTGAAAATGACATTCGCACAAAAAAAAAAATTCAGAGGTGCGGGCCTGGGGTTTGAACTTGCACCCCTTACGTTCAAGGCGGGTGTTCACACATTTATTTCTATGTTTTGACCAGCCTAGGCATGGTCTATTGGGTCGCTTGTACCTTCTATTGTGTCAATCGAGTCAAAGGGAGTTCAAAAGTATATACCTAGAGCTGCGTTTCTCCGAATTCTAATTAAAACTTCACAACGCTTAAAATCTTGTAAAATTCTATACAAAAACAATTCCAATTTCACTTACGTGTTTAGCATAAGCTCAATAACATACATTGTAGGGTTAGTTTCGTATATCAATTTAGAATAAAGTGTTATATCTCAGTTTCTTATCTTATATAACCTTACCTTATCTATCAGAGCTTCTTCAACTTCTGGCTTTATGCCAAGACCAGGTAGAGTTATATCACCGGTCACTGGTATGACCTTCTTCAAAAACTCAGGTTTGCTATTCCTTATCCTTGTAAATAGCTAGATATAAGTATAAAAGTGCAAGTTTATTTTAGCCGTACCTAAAATTGTTGCAAAATTTGCTTTTTCTATGAGTCAATACAGAGTCTCAGGTCTCCTAAAACTATCTTTGTGAAGTTGATAGAACTTATTTTTTTAAGAAATCATTTTTTATCAATGGTAGCTAGAATATAACAAGTTAGCTTCAGGTGACAATGACTACCATCCATTAGCCTTAACTTATCCCATTATTTGGGGTCAGCGCAGTATGCCCTTTTCTTCCATTCATCTTTTCCGTCATACTGAAATCCACTCCAATCTCATTCATATCACTTGTTACGCACTCATCCATCTTTCGTTGGTCTTCCTCTCGCTCTGTCTCCATTCACATTCATACACATACTCATCACTCTTTTGTCAGATATGACCAGTCATTGTCAGCGCGTTCTTGACGCCCCAGTTAGCTCGGGGATTTGTTAATTTAATCTTTATTATATGTTGTATAGGACGCCATAATGTTGCATAATTTATATCATACCGGGTTCTGGAACATTTCTTCCATTCTATCATTGATGTTCGTATTTTTCTTTTCCCTTATCAGCATATATATTCGGTCCAGATCTTCACAAGAGTAGAGTAGTTTTTCAATTAACACCTGAAAGCACGTAGTATTATAAAGGCTGGCTCAATGTAAGCTTAAGCCCCGCGTCAGAATTTTTGATATACTAAAACAAACCCTGTGCCAATATGGATAAGGATTGAATTTCTGTGGTAAAAGCCACGCCCCACACTTGAAGAAATTTGACGCCCCTGTTCACAAACTTTAAAAGATGCAGTTGTTAGTTGCAGTCGTATTAATATTTAGGCATCATCTTTAAGTGTTAGTGAAACGGCCATTTATTAGTCGTTACTTAGAACGATCCAAGCTAAAGTACTTACTCGCTTTTAGCAAGAGATATTCGGTACATCAGTTTTAATAAAAGTGAAAATTTAACTACTACTTGACCATCAGAGAGAGGCAGAGGTACACGGTGGTGCACCCACATTGCACCAAATAATCGGTCCCTATGCCCGCCACACGTTCCAATACCTGTTACTTCTGTAAGCCAGGATCGATAGCGGTATCCAATGAAGACACCGAGGTTTGACCCTCGGTGTCTCACGAGGACTAAACCTAGATTTTCTTGGAACTTGCACGTATTGAATCAAAAAAGGTGAAATAGGTTTTTATTTAGTTTAGTTTAGTTTTATGTTAACCTTGCCAAGGAATCCCGTGCCTCCAGTGAGAAATACTGATTTGCCTGCATAAAAATCAGCTACCGGTGGATACGAATCAGTTTTATCTTGAGAAGTATTCTCCCTGTAACAATAACCCAATTGTTTATTGTAATTTATAATCCACCAGCTGAGCCCGCAGCTTCGCAACTCATGGAATTTGGGAATATGGGAATCTAAAATAAAAGTAGCCTTAGTTACTTCTTCCAACATCAGCTATTTGCCAGTGAAATTCCTGTCAAAAGCGGTGTAGCTGTTTCGGAGACCACCCAGTAAAAATGTTTTTTACGCGTTACCCTAATTCATTTTCTAAACTTTATGTAGCCTAAGTTACTCCTTGCAACATCAGCTATCTACTAGTGAAAGCCCCGTCAAAACTGGTCCAGCCGTTTGGGTACCCAGAACAATCAGACAGCCAGACGGATACAAACATCATAAGTAGCGTATATACATTCCTGCATTAAGTAAAACGCTGTTATTTTGTCATTACAAACAGACCCTTCATTTTTATTTATGTGTATAAACAAAAAAATACAGCCCTTTTTTTAACGTCCCACTGCCGGCCACAGGCCTCCACTCAATGCGAGGGGGATTCAGGGTATAGTCCACCACGCTGGCCTGGTGCGGGTTGGCAGACTTCACACATATATCGAGTACCTGTCAAGTTCCCTCAGACGTGCAAGTTTCCTCACGATGTTTTCCTACACCGTTTCATAGCAAGTGATAATCTCAGAAGAAAATGAGATTCGCACATAAATTGCAGAGGTGTGAGCCGGGGTTTGAACCTGCACACTTTGATTGCAAGACGTGCGTTCGACCAATCGGCTACCACTGCCACTAATGTCTCGCGTGTAAAAAAAATAAAACAAGGCGGAGCTTCCCAATGGTCATGGCTACTACTTTATGGACTCACCCGAGCAAAGTAGAGTTACATCTCACACTATACTTGCTTTTAGAAATATTCCAAAACATAACTGATTTTTTATAAATATTACTTTGAAATTTCAACATTGTTGTACCCCGATTCCGAGCTGGTTCAGCGGAATGTTGTTTATTACTGTGAAGTAGTCGTATTTATGAGCTATATGTACAGTCAGCCACAAAAACGTCTTGAAGCAAACGAAAAATACATCATTAAAATACATCATTACGCCTACGCGCCTGTATCCCCAATGGGGTAGGCACAGATCCACTGCAGTACATAAATTGTAGCCTTATGTCATTCTTTCGGCCACACTCTATAACAATGCAAGGGAGTTATTTGGACCATAGTCCACGCTGGTTCAGTGCGGATTAGTGAACTTCACACACCTATCTACGTGTACATTTCTTCACGATGTTTAAATTTAATTAAATTGTATGTAAAAAGCAGTGGTAGCGTGGTCGGTAGAGCGCTCGCCTTGAGCGCAACGGGAGCAAGTTCTAATCCCGGTCTCGCACCTCTGAGATGATTTTCATGTGCGAATGTCATTTTCAATTCCATTTCCTGAACGGTGATGGAAAACATCGTGAGGAAACCTGCACGTCTATAGAAGGACGTGTGCAGTTCACCTGCCCACACTCGGCCAGTGTGGTGGACTATAGCCCAAAATCTCCCTCATATTGAGGGGGTATATGCCCGGTATACTGGCAATAAGTATATTAGTAACTAGTAATAGTAATAGGCTCGCCCCCGACAGTGGAGCACATCTTGCTTCATTGCCCTGTGTTTGCGCGCCGAAGGCATGATGTTGAGATGACCTTAGGCGTAGCCTTAGTTTTATCCAGCCTAAGTAAGCTCGTCATGGACAAAGATAGACGTGATACCCTACTAGGCTATTGCGTGGAGGTGGCGACCAGAGTCATTGATAGAAATAAGACCTGAGCAGGAAGAGGCCAGCTGCCAACTTATTTGTCAATAAGCGACCAACAGCCGCCTACACTACACTGCGCATCAATGGCTCTGGTTGCTGGATCCGCGCCATGGATAGTAGGGAAACTCTGTTATTTTATTTTTATCATGTTTTATATGCTGTTTATTATCCTTTTGCTATTTTATTGTCTTTTTATATTGTTAAATTTAAGACGAGTTTACATGTTTTTTTTGTTATCAGGTATTTTAACTGACTTTTTTTTTACAAATTTTAATAAATTTTGTTGACTTTTTATTTATTTTCAATAACAATAATTCAGGCTGGAAACAATATTTTATACACATTAAACTTAAGGCTAATTTTAAGAACTCTGACCCCCACATCAGAGGTGAGCACGCGGGCCGGGCCGATAGAGGTCCGGATAAAAAAAAAAAAAAATAGGCTCGCCCCCTATTACATTGGGACCAAAATACATCGGCGAAGTGTGGGTGCACTGTAGTGTGCCTATGCCTACCCCTTCGGGGAATACAGGCGTGATGATAATTTATATTAGCCTGCGGTGTAACATCCGCCTTGACCTACCATACATACCTCACGCGTCAACCCTCGTGAAGCATTTTTTTTTGTCATAAAATAATGTTATGTTTTTTTGTCATACCCACAGACCATCTTTATTGAACGAGACTGCCAAATAGTTCATTTAGAGTTAGTTCCCGAAACTTCTGGAAAATAAAATAGTAAATAAACGCGATAAAATCCGTAAAATAGTTTTATTTAAATGTTAGAGTTAGTTTATCATTTATAGGTTCCAACATGTCCAATCACAAAAAAAAAAGTGGATAAGTGCCACAATAAAAACATAGTTTTTTATTTACGTCATTTCACGCAGTCTAGTTCATTTTCATTACAAGGACCATTTTCAATCCGTGTAATATACGTATTAAATAGTTGATGTTTAGAAATTGATTTATTGTACTCATGTATCAATGATCGTAAAAAGTTATCGATTAAGAGATGCCCTCATCTCTAGCAAAAATGCACTCGACGTCATGACTTTGAATGAACCAATCAAAATGCGCTGTCTTCCCCTCTGCCCCGCTGCGTATTGACGATTGCAATCTCACCCAAAAGTGCAATAATACTACGTCTATAGGTATATGGTCTGTGGTCATACCAAAACCATCAGTATTTGACTATATACGCTATAAAGTCACGATTGGAAGCGACCAGCTATACCTTGTAAACACTATTGGTGCATGAAGAAGAGCTGAATATAACAACAAATACAGTTTTAAGTAATACAGATTCCAGAATAATTACGATGAAATTTTGAAATTTAAGCGCCTATTTTTATTATTGTCCGTTAAATTGAGATTTTGTTTGCTATGTTATATTGTGTAGGCGTTTAAATTTGAATTCAGAAATGTACTGATAACGGCTTTAGTTAGATAATCCAATCCACCAATCCAATTTAAGCCCCGGGCACACAGGCGCGATAATATTTAGGGTTCCGTACCCAAAGGGTAAAACGGGAACCCTATTACTAAGACTTTGCTGTCCGTCCGTCCGTCCGTCTGTCACCAGGCTGTATCTCATGAACCGTGAGAGAGTTGAAATTTTCACAGATGATGTATTTCTGTTGCCGCTATGAAATAAATATTTAACGGGGCTCCCATACAACAAACGTGATTTTTTTGCCGTTTTTATAGATAATGTTTTTGTATTAAGAATTAGACTTTCGCGCGTAAAATTTTTTGACAATACTATCATGAACTATAACGAAGTGCCGGATCGTTAAAAATGTGTATCCGCGGTAACGAATACGGATCTTATCAATTTTATAAAAACTTCCTATAGGTACTAAATTTGCCATTGGTCTCATTATAAAGATAGTTGATTTGCAATATAAAGGTGCCAAATATTTGATTCTAAGAAATAAAAAAACATTTTTAACAATAAACAAAACCGACTTCACTAACCTAGGTGCACTGAAAAGCTACAAATAACCTTATAATTCATTACATTTGGAGTAAGTGCCGATCTTCATTAGACTAGGCAAATACACACATCTCCCCGTGAAAGTCCTGTCAAAATCGGTTTAACCATTTGGGATATAACCCAGAAAAATTGGTTTTATATTTTTCCCCTGGAACCCTAATTCGTTTTCTAAAATCAAAGTAGCGTATACTAAAATATTCCATGTTTTTTTTTTGAAGTACTGACGCTGTTGGCCGTGAGGTGGCCTTTACAGATTTACCGGAGGAGATATTCCATGTAACATCCGATATCTGTCTACGAGTGTCCCGTCCAAATCGGTTCAGCCGTTTGGGAGTTTACCACAAACAAACACAGCAGACAAGAAAAATTGAAATTGCGTTTTCGTTATCGGTAACGTATATACTTTCATATTGAGGGATGAAAGGACTTTTTGCCCTCAGAGTCGATTTTATTTTGGTTTCATCAAATTTTCCGAAAAAAAGGCAAGAGCGAGTTCGAATCGTGCACAGTCAAACCGCAAATAGTTCGTCCATCACGGGAATTGAGTCTAGCAGATATTTAACAAACATTAAAAATTGTATTTCGTGCTACAGTTAACTCTCTAACTTGTGGCTATTATGATTAATGAGCGTGATGCTAAAAGATGATTAGGATCAATTATTCAAATAAAATACTTAGTAATGCTCTGTATGTCTTCTTTGTTTCACACCATAGACATTTATATCTTATTCTAATGCAGATTTTTAACAAACATTAAACATTGTATTTCGTGCTACAGTTAACTCTCTAACTTGTGGCTATTATGATTAATGAGCGTGATACTAATAGATGATTTAGACGATTAGGATTTATGACGATTAGGATCAATTATTTAAATAAAATACTTAGCGATGCTCTGTATGTCTTCTTTATTTCACACCATAGACATTAATAACTTATTCTAATCATCATCATCTATAAGTTGTATTGGCATAATGCCATAGACAACTACTAATATAACATTAACTACAAATGTATGTTTTTCCTTTTACTTGTGTTGCATTATAAGTCACTGCTTTTTGCCAAATTCCACGATACCAATTTCTAGGTCAACCAGAAATACCTAATAGCTTTTGATACCCCTGTAATTGCCGCATCTTTTTAATTGCGCCGATTTAGAATATTAGAGTATTTGATATTAATTTCAATTTGATAAATCAGGGTTTTGACAGACAGACGGACAATGAAGTGTTCCTTACTTAGGGAACCCTACAAATGCATGCGAAAGCAGTAAATACAACAATCTAGGGTGGATGTGTATCATTTTAATGTTTTGTATTTTAAGACATCAAATATTTATGTATTCCATGACAGTATTCGTGCATATATTCACCCCATCGTATTTGAGTGGGGTCGCAGGGAAACTGGCGCTTGTCCTCGTGAGATAAAGTGGAACTCAGTTCACGTGCTTTAGCCGACTTCATATCCCAAGTTCGGGCAGTGAAGTACTGCACTGAGTCGCGAGAATCTATCGCTTTAGACTGAAGTTTAACATACCTGAAAGCAGGAGTAGTATGTATCAGGGGCCTTACCATGACCTCTGAAAGTATTTTTGTTTCAATAGTAACTGTTAATTCTAGACAGATTTTGTAGATAGATGGAAAACTCTTTATTGAACATCAATAGTCTTATGGAAATTACACAAAATATATTAACAAAACAAGGAACAAATAGTAGTGTACATTGGGTGGCCTTATCGCAAGCTGCAATCTCTTCCAGGCAACCTTTGGATGGAGAGGATTTGTATTGAGTTAAGTGTCAAAAACTGGAATTAATATAAAACACATTGCTGCAAAACGTGAAATGGTCGTATTTTCCTTTTTTTCTACATATCTCGAATAGTGTTCAAAGTGTATTACGTTAGTGTTCAAAGTGTATTATATTTTTTTTTATGTTTATACAGTCCACACTTTATAATCACATCACTACGAGTTTTGTCTTTGGTTCATTGTATGCAGTTAGTTGTCAAGAAATCACGAAGGAGATCGCACGCATTTTTATTCGAAAAGAAACACCCAATGTGCCACTCACCCCATCAAACCAATACAGACTTTAACGGCCTGAACAAATAGAGATGATGTCTATCAAATGAAAATCGGGCTCCTGGTGGTGGTAAGGAGGCAAAAGTCTAAAATAATATTTTAAGTACATATACGGTAACATCTGCCATACCTATTACTGGAATCAAGTATAATGCAATCACATTGTTAGGTCCAACTAATGTCAAATAGCATCCGTGGTGCCTTCTTTATTTCTGTGGTAATTCAGCCAATACAGTTATTTTTGTCTCCCGCTTTGCAATGGAGGAAAGTGGAGACATTTTTCTTCCAACTCCTCCTACACCTTTTGCGATTAAATTCGTGCGGGTTCCAAGACAATTTAGCTTTTCCCCGGGACTCGCCGAGGGTCAAACCTCGGTGTTTTCAATGGACACCGCTGTCGATCCTGGCTTACAGGAGTAACAGTGGTGGGAATGTGTGGCGGGCTTAGTACCATAAAAAAAGGTAACATAAAGATTCATAGTGAAGGCAGACAATAATAATAACTGTCATAGTTTCTGAGTTAAGCCCCCGCATACTGGAAGGTCATAAGTTGCACGTGTTTGAACGCCCAAGGACTCCAAGTTCCTTAACACTATCTTTCTGGATTTGGTATAAATTCATTTTTTAAGGCATGAAAACATTTTTTATCAATGGTATCAAGAATATGACTAGTCTAAAGGCTTCAAGGTGACAAGGACTAAAGTCTATACTGGTCATATTTTAGCTACCATTGCCTACCTTAAGATACGAAGTCGTAGCAACTCCACAAGGATAGTGTTAGGGAACTTGGGGCCCAGTGAGTGCGCTTTATCATACTCACTTCGGTTCTCTTCCTCTAATTCGCAAAAATAAGTCAGCTATGTGCGCAGGAGTCTTTTGAAAGATTATTGTTAGTATCTTCAGTGCAATTGTAGATTTTGTGTGGATAACGAAAGGGTATGAGACTGCGTCTGGAAAGATAGATAGCCAACTCTTTATTGTTCCACCTCCTGATGAAATTCAAACTATGTATGTATTGACACCTACGATACAAAATAAGTGTTGCAATGGGCGGCCTTATCATAAAAGTGATCTCTACCAGCCAACCTTTGGATGGAGAGAAATTAAAATACTAGAAGGACAAAACATAGGACCACGATGAATTCTCCTTCTTTTACGAAACACACACAGAACACATATCCCAGTCTTCTCTCACACAGAAGACTGGGAATCTTTCTGGATATTTCCTCACCGTCAACAAAAAAAAAAATCTTTGTTGCTGAGCCTGACATATCCCGTTCGTTTCCCATAGCGAGTGGGTATGCGTAAATGCATTTTCCACATGAAAAAAAAAGGTAACGACACAATATCGTGTATTTAAAGTATTAAAGGAATTAATTATACAAAATAATGTACCGAGTGGTTAATTATTATCATTTTTTACGAAATGATTGAAAGGATGAAATTTAGTGGAATAAGATAAGGAATGGCTTCACCTGCGAGGGCGGGTATTTCGCCAATGTCAAGTAATTAATAGCAAGGACAAATTCAATATATACACATTATAAATAAAAATGGATGATGACAGTGATAAAGATGGCGGATGAATCGAGTCGTTAATGGCAAGCAAGCAATAAAAAGTATTGTTGACACTGACAGATTCTTTAGTGTCTATGGTAGCGTTCCTATTCACGAATATGGGTTGCTATTCACAGACGGATGATTGTCGTTGCGCCATCTAGTGACAAATGGTTAACTTAGGTTGTTCATGTTGATCACTAGTTGGCACCTTACAAAGTATACACTATAACTAGAAATAGGTGATGGACGTGATAAAAGTGGTGGAAGGAGTGATGGAGTGAGTTTATTTACTGCACTGGTGCGTCGTTATGCCAATTTAACGAACTTTGATATCGTTATAAATTATATCTTATTTGTTATTCTGATGTGTTTGTTAAGTCGAGCAAAAATGGTAATAACGCTTGTCCCAATAACATGCATTATAATGGACAATCTGCCGACACAGGACCCGCCATTTGCAATCTCTTCGCAAATTACTTTCAGTCGACATTTCTGTCTGCAGCATCGAGTCATACTGATATTCCCGTTAATGTGGACATGACGAACCATGCAAACCATTCACACGTTATAGGCGATATTGAAGTTAATCCCGAAAACCTAAGAAAGTTGCTTGAGGCAGTTGACCTTACCAAAGGGGCTGGACCTGATAAAATACCACCTAAGTTTATTGTAAGTTGTGCAAAAGGTCTAACCAAACCTCTTACTGTTCTATTCAGACGCTCCATCAAAGAAGGCACCGTACCTAATATTTGGAAGTCTGCCTTTATCACTCCAATACATAAAAGTGGTAAAAAAGAAGAAATTAAAAACTATAGGCCCATCTCAAAACTTTGTATTTTTGCTAAAATTCTGGAACGTATTGTGTATACACAGCTTTACAATTCCATATCGTCTATATTCATTCCCACCCAGCACGGATTTCTCAAAAACCGTTCCACTACTACGAACTTACTTTCTTTTATAGAGTATACAACTTAAGGTATGGATGCGGGTGGACAAGTTGATACCATTTTTACAGATTATAGCAAAGCTTTTGATCGAATTGACCATAAAATACTTCTCCAAAAGCTACTGGCGGCAGGAATTCATGGCAATTTATTCCGTTGGTTTACCTCTTACATCGAAAACCGTTCGCAAGCAGTTGCAATAAATGGCTTCATATCAACTTGGAATATAGTGCCATCTGGAGTTCCCCAGGGATCACTATTGGGACCACTGCTGTTTAATATTTTCATTAATGACGTACATCTCTGTTTTACACACTCTAATATCTTACTCTACGCTGACGATATGAAAATCTTTAAAGAAATTCATTCAATTAATGACTGTTACCTTATTCAAAGTGATCTTTTAAAATTAGAGCAATATTGTAAACGGAATAATCTAGACTTGAACGTTTCTAAGTGTCATTTCATAACTTTTACTCGAAAGCCTACATTTACAGAATTTGACTATACTCTTAAGGGTATTAAACTTAATAGAGTTTATGAAGTTCGGGATTTGGGTCTAATTCATGACACTAAATTAACCTATGAAAAACATGTAGATTATATAGTTAAAAGAGCAAACCAAATCTTGGGTTTTGTTCTTAGATCATGTTCGCAATTTAACAATATGAAAGTATACAAAGTACTTTACTGTGCATATGTGCGAAGCATCTTAGAATACTGCTCCCAGGTCTGGAACCCTCAATATGAGATTCACATTGACAGAATTGAATTAATACAGCGTAAATTCATGAGGTTTCTTCAGTATAAGTGTGGAACATATGACAATTCTTACCATGCAAGATGTAAACGACATCATATACTTCCATTACACGAGAGGAGAAAAATAGCGGACCTGTCGTTGTTGGCAAAAATAGCGCAATCGCAAATTGACTCTCCGTTCCTACTATCTAGTGTGCAATTACATGTTCCCAGAAGGTCAGTTAGACATCAGACTCTACTACATATCCCGCATAGTGCCTCTAGGTACAGGAAGAACTCATTTTTCTTGAGAACAGGAACTCTGCTGAATGGACTGGTTCACTTACCTGATCTAGATCTAGATTTATTTAATTTGGATCCATGTATATGTATTATTGTATACATGTATAATTGCAGTGGTAGCCGAGTGGTCGAACGCACGCTTTGCAATCAAAGTGCGCAGGTTCTATCCCCGGCTCGCACCTCTGGGTTCCATGTGCGAATCTCATTTTCATCTGAGATTATCACTTGCTAAGAAACGGTGACGGAAAACATCGTGAGGAAACCTGTGTGCCCGGTATAATGGCAATAGGCTCGCCCCCTATTACATTGGGACCAAAATACATCGGCGAAGTGTGGGCGCACTGCAGTGCACCTCTGCCTACCCCTTCGGGGAATACAGGCGTGATGATGTATGTATGTATGTATATGTAAACGGAATCTCACAAAGTGTTGGTTTGACTCGGTTCTCTGACTGTAGCCGGTGTTGGTTTCATATAAATATATATATTTTTGTTTTTCTTCATTCACAAGTTTATAAGTATGTTTCAATTAGCCATATGGACTAACTGGATTTTTAGTATTAAGAATGCGAAAACATGTAAATGGCAACTAGACTTAATCATATTTTTTTTTTATTATAGACTAAGAAGCTGTTTGATTTCCGAATAAAATAAAGTATAAACAATAATACTGTAAAGTTTCGTCAAAATCCGTGGAGTCGTTTTTGCATGAAAGAGTAACAGACATCCATCCATCCTCACAAATTATCACATTTATAATATTAGTTGGAAGAGTAGGATTTGGGGGTTATTTTGAACTTACTTTGACCACTCGCAGTATTGGCTTGAATTAAATATTGAAAAGAATCAGACAGCGTGATCGGATTTTCAGAGGAAGTACAGCAGTTAAAGACTTCAGTGACCTTTGACCTGAAATATAGTTAATATGTTGGACCATTATTATCATCATTACGCCTAACTCAGAGGTGGACAGCAGCACACACTTCGCTAATGTATTTTGGTCCCAAATTAATTGGGGGCGAGACTACTGCCATTATACCGGACACATTCCCCCTGAATACGAGCTAAATTTGGGTCATAGTCCATCACGCTGGTGCAGTACGGCTTGGTAAACTTTACACGTGTAGGTTTCCTCACAATGTTCGCCTTCACCATACAACAAGTGGTAATCATTATCAAAAACGATATTGGCACATAATAAATCTGATAATAAACGACCATAATTTTTTGCAGTTATATGCAACGGCTGCACCTGCAAATGAAAACAATATCTTTGGGAATTTTTTTGAGTGAACAAAACCATAGGGCCATCACAAACTACCCTAGCCACATCTTTGGCAGACTAGTGCAATAAAGAAACTTGACAGCCTAACTAAGATTATACAATGTGGAAGCTGGCTTTATCGTGATTAGATCCTTAGTTATAAAAATAGACTCACCTCTTGTGCCTGGCCGCAGCTAAAATGGTAAGGTTACAGACGTAATTTGCTGGTATGAGGTCCAAGGTGTGACTTTTTTCCCCCAAAACCACGCGGTTCAAACCCATGCCAATGGTATGGAGAAGCATCGTGGCTCCGAACCAGTTATCCAACCACCCTTTCAAGGGTTCCTCTTTGATTGGAGCAACTGTAAATACAAAACGTTGTAGTTTAGCTGTAACCACGGCTCAGGATTTCAATTCTGGATGGATGGATTACTCTTTCACACAAAAAATACTGAACGGATTCTTATGAAACTTTACAGCATTATTGGTTACACATTAGAATACCATGTATTTGTATAACCATATTGAATAATCACCTATTGATGGTCTTATGATGATGGTGGGTACACCACCGTTGTTCTCTGCTATATATGACTCTGTTAGCGCTTTTGTAAATGTGTATGTATTAGGACGTTCACCTGAAAATAATACATATCGAGGGGTGAAAGTCTATTTGACTTAACCTTTCGTATGCCGGAACGCAGGTTTGCGCTCAAATTATTGAAAGCTTTATTAAGCCGGAACGTAGATCTGCGCGATATTACAGATATACGCACAATCAAGCGCGCTTGAAGATGAGCGGCAGTCGAGATATTTTTGACGCGGTATGGGTTGGCAATCGGCATACGATAGGTTAATAAGGCATTCGTGTATTTACGTAATATAAAAACTCTACACTCGTAAAGGAAAATAATAATACGCCGCCTTTTTAATATTATTATATTTGTTTTACAGCTTACTTAATATCAGATATAATAATATCAGTAAAGAAAGATTAAAACAATACTGTTTAAAGATGGGGAGGTAAGGATCCGGATATTGGGAAAAATAAGACTAATAAAAAATACTATGTATTAGGTACTAACCTATGAATTTCTTAGTTTCTTTTTTATCATGACCATGTTTTCCAATAAATTTATACACTTCACGCACTTCAGCTGGAGGAGGGTAAAGTGTTTCCGCCAGTGTTTGGTTATTTGAGTGCGCATACGCAGTTGATATGTGGACGAAAACCTTTATAAAAAAAAAAAAACAATATAAATGTTTTATTATTTTTTTACGAAATGAATGAAACGATAATATAAAATATACTTTAATGAACGATCCATGCTAAAGAACCTACTCGCTTTTAGCAAGAGATATTCGGTACATCAGTTTTAATAAAAGTGAAAATTTAATTATTACTTGACCATCACAGGGAGGCAGAGGTACACGGTGTGCACCCACATTGCACTTAATAATTGGTCCCTATGCCCACCACACATTCCCATCCCTGTTAGTTCTGTAAGCCAGGATCGACAGCGGTATCCAATGAAGACACTGAGGTTTGACCTTCGGCGACTCACGAGGAATAAACCTAGATTTTCTTGGAACTTGCACGTATTGAATCAAAAAAGGTGAAATAGGTTTTTATTTAGTTTAGTTTAGTTTTATGTTAACCTTGCCAAGGAATCCCGTGCCTCCAGTGAGAAATACTGATTTGCCTGCATAAAAATCAGCTACCGGTGGATACGAATCAGTTTTATCTTGAGAAGTATTCTCCCTGTAACAATAACCCAATTGTTCATTGTAATTTATAATCCATCAGCTGACCCCGCAGCTTCGCAACTCATGGAATTCGGGAATCTCAATATTTTCTATAGAAAGTAGCATTAGTGACTCCTTGCAACATCAGCTATCTGGCAGTGACAAGACCCATCAAAACTGGTCCAGCCGTTTGGGTGTTTACCCGGAACAAACATACAGCCAGACGGATACAAACATTTTGTAAAGTTACGTTTTCATCCTAAGTAGCGGCCAAGTGCGAGTCGGACTCGCTCACGAAGGGTTCCGTACCATATCTATAAAAACGGCAATAAAAGCATGACTGTTGTATGGGATCCGCCCTTAAATATTAATTTTATTTTAATTTAATTATTTATTTTTAAAGAGAATAATATACTCAATATTCTGTAAATATTTCAGATGTCTACCTGTAGCCGTTATCAATATCGAGCAAAAAAGAGCAAAAAAAATCACGTTTGTTGTATGGAAGCCCCCTTAAATATTTATTTTTTTGTTTTGTAGTATTTGTTGTTATAGCAGCAACAAAAATACATCATCTGTGAAAATTTCAATCGTCTAACTATCTCGGTTCATGAGATACAGCCTGGTGACAAACATACAGATAGACAGACAGAGTGACGGATGGACAGCGAAGTCTTAGTAATAGGGTCCTGTTTTACCCTTTGGGTACGGAACCCTAAAATGCTGTTATTTTGACATTACAAACAGACACTTCAATTTAATTTATGTATATAAAAAAAAAGGTGGAGCTTCTCAATGGTCATGGCTAATACTTTATGGACTCACCGGAGCAAAGTAGAGTTACATCTCACACTATACTTGCTTTTAGAAATATTCCAAAACGTAACAGATTTTTTATAAATATTACTTTGAAATTTCAACATTGTTGTACCCCGATTCCGAGCTGGTTCAGCGGAATGTTGTTTATTACTGTGAAGTTATCGTATTTATGAGCTATATGTACAGTCAGCAACAAAAATGTCTTTAAGTTAACCTATTTAGGAGATTACACGGAATAAATAATATGTTCTTCCCGCGGCACCCTTAGTTAATCCTTGTAACATCAGCTATGTGCCATTAAAAATCCCGTCTTAATAGGTTCAGCAGTTTGGGAGATCACTCGGAATAAATGGTATTTATGTTCTTTCCACGGAAACCTAAAGCTTATTCTAAAATGAAAGTATCCTAAGTAACTTCTTGTAACATCAGCTATCTGCCAGTGAAAGTCCCATCAAAATATGTTCAGCCGTTTGGAAGTTTACCCGGGACAAACAGACTGAGAGACAGACAGACAAAACTTAAAAAAATTGCATTTTCTTTATAGGTATCGTTTAATATGCATTTGGTAAAATGAAAAGATGTTATTTTGATGTTATAAACAGAGACCAATTTTATTTATTTGTATAGAAAACTAGCTGACCGGGCGAACTTCGTACCACCTTAGAATTAGTGACATACGAAAACAGCGCCGCCTACGGGTCCAATTGTGAATCTAAACCATCAAGGAACCCATTGAAATATACACACAAAATTTCATCCAAATCAGTCCAGCCGTTTAGGAGGTGTTCAGTGACATACACACGTACAGTAGAAATATATAAATATATAAATATAGACACTGTTGCACGCGTCGCCTTAGTTTCTTTTTAGCTTTGTGTCAGATACTGAAAATAATTACATATTTATTTGCTAGATTTTGCATATACACTTGTATGGTATAAAAATGTATTCATTACTCATGTTTTTTGTTGTTGACTGTTTAATCTATTCAAATAAATACAATTAAAGTGCCTGTTTTTAATGTTAAAATAACATATTTTTACTTTAAATTCATATAATATTCGTATATACGATATTCGTTACGAAAACGCAATTTAAAAAACAATGTCTGTCTATTTCTTAGGGGTACATTCCAAAACGGCTGGGACAATTTTAACATGTCATTCACTGACGGACAGCTGATGTTACAAAGAGTGATATGGCTACTCATATTTTGGAAAAAAAATATGGTTCTGCGGTAAAAGGCCCTTTCAGAAATTTGAATTTGTCCAGCGAACGGGTCCAGGCATGAAAACAACATCTTTTATCAATGGCAGCTAGAATATGACCAGTCAATCCTTAGGATTAGTGTACTTTCAACTGGTGAGGCATGTGGTTATATGTAGTATGTTATGTATGTTATATAGTATATAGTAATCAGTATATAGCAGTGGTAGCCGAGTGGTCGAACGCACGCTTTGCAATCAAAGTGCGCAGGTTCTATCCCCGGCTCGCACCTCTGGGTTCCATGTGCGAATCTCATTTTCATCTGAGATTATCACTTGCTAAGAAACGGTGACGGAAAACATCGTGAGGAAACCTGTGTGCCCGGTATAATGGCAATAGGCTCGCCCCCTATTACATTGGGACCAAAATACATCGGCGAAGTGTGGGCGCACTGCAGTGCACCTCTGCCTACCCCTTCGGGGAATACAGGCGTGATGATGTATTATTATAGTAATCAATATATATAAAAATCAATGCCACTTTTCGTTGTAAGCTAACTCCTCCTAAACGGCTGGACCGATTTGAATGATTTTTTTTGGGTGGCGCCCTGGATGGTGTAGATTCACAATTGGACCCGGTAGGTGGCGCTGCTTTCGTATGTCACTCATTCTAAGGCGGTACGAAGTTCGCCCGGTCAGCTAGTATTAGTATAGATATAGACAACACAGTGAACGTGTTAAAATATTACGTCACAGCAACTCCTTCAAATAAGACACATATTAGCGTAACAAAATTTATTGATTTTATATCTTATGTTCTAAGAATCTTCGAACACCCCAGCAGTAATCAGCCATGTAATCATCCCACTGGATGTCGGCGGGGTCACAGGGGAACATGGTGCGATCGTCGGGTGACAGTTCAGCATATAATCGTCGGATGCCAGCCGCTTGCATCAGCCAGGAGTGAGAGGTGAAGTACGCCAGGGCATCTCGAGTTTGAATCACGAGGGATTGAAGTTTCATGTACCTGGTGGATGGAGAGGTTTTATCTTTTGCTGTATTTACTTAGCAGCAGTGGTAGCCGAGTGGTCGAACGCACGCTTTGCAATCAAAGTGCGCAGGTTCAAACCCCGGCTCGCATCTCTGAGTTTCATGTGCGAATTTCATTTTCATCCGAGATTATCACTTGCTACGAATCGGTGAAGGAAAACATCGTGAGGAAACCTGCACGTCTGAGGGAACTCGACTAGTTCTCGATAGATGTGTGAAGTCTGCCAACCCGCACTGGGCCAGCGTGGTGGATTATACTCCGAATCCCCCTCGCTTTGAAGGTTGGCCCGTGCCCAGCAGTGGGACATTAAAAGGGCTGTAGTTTAGCATGACCGTGTATACATCAGTTTTATCTCTTTCAACTGTGGGATTCGTCGAGAAAATTACGTCACATCGACCCATGTCCAGTGCAAAAGGTTCAATGTGACGTCATTTTCTCGACAAATCTGACAGTTGAAAGAGATAAAACTTATGTCTACGCGGTCATGCTAAGGGGCGGGATTTACCTTGGCCGTTTCCCCATGAACTGTCGCCACGTATCAGCCATATACGCTGGTATTATTTGGAACAGTAAAGTCACGATTGGAATCAACCATCTGTGCGTCGTAAATACTATTGGGACATGAAGAAGAGCTGAAACAAAAAATAGTTTTAAGTTATACAGATTGAATTGATTAATTTATTTATATTTATTTATATTTATTTATATTTATTTATATTTATTTATATTTATTTATATTTATTTATATTTATTTATATTTATTTATATTTATTTATATTTATTTATATTTATTTACATTTATTTATACAGATTCCAAAAATAATTACGATACAATTTTGAAATATTTTTTTGAGCGCCTACTGTTTTTAACCGACTTCCAAAAGGAGGAGGTTCTCAATTCAATTGGTATTTTTAGGGTTCCGTACCCAAAGGGTAAAACGGGAACCCTATTACTGAGACTTCGCTGTCCGTCCGTCCGTCCGTCCGTCTGTCACCAGGCTGTATCTCATGAACCGTGATAGTTAGAGAATTGAATTTTTTACAGACGATGTATTTCTGTTGCCGCTATAACAACAAATACTAAAACACAGAATAAAATAAATATTTAAGGGGCTCCAATAGAACAAACGTGATTTTTTTGCTGTTTTTTATAGATAATGGTACGGAACCCT
Organism: Ptilodon capucinus; assembly: GCA_914767695.1. Lineage (NCBI taxonomy): Eukaryota > Metazoa > Arthropoda > Insecta > Lepidoptera > Notodontidae > Ptilodon > Ptilodon capucinus. The sequence goes on along the minus strand of OU611814.1, from coordinate 11,528,398 downwards.
TCGTGCGCGAGTCCGACTCGCACTAGGCTGGTTTTTTTTTTTATTATAGCCAGTTGCATTGAGATTTTGTTTGCTATGATATATTGTGTAGGCGTGTTTAAATTTGAATTGAGAAATCGGCTTTAGTTATTATAATCCACTTGAAGGCCACTGGAAAATAACAGGGATTGTCACAAATTTTATTATGTTTTTATGGAATCATATCTTTGTCTATGGTATTGTGAATTCTAATCATTAGAATTTAAAATTAAAAAGTTAACATATGGCGCCAAAAATGCAGTTTTGTTTATGGTCAAAACGAAAAGAACTGGGAATGTCCATGACGTTAAAGCAAAAGTTATTGCATGCATTAATCTCAATAAAAATAATATACTTTTAAACTATCTAATTGTTTTTAGGGTTCCGTACCCAAAGGGTAAAACGGGAACCCTATTACTAAGACTTCGCTGTCCGTCCGTCCGTCCGTCCGTCTGTCCGTCCGTCTGTCCGTCTGTCACCAGGCTGTATCTCATGAACCGTGATAGTTAGAGAGTTGAAATTTTCACAGATGATGTATTACTGTTGCTGCTATAACAACAAATACTAAAAAACAGAATAAAATAATTATTTAAGGGGGCTCCTATACAACAAACGTTATTTGTTTGCCGTTTTATAGATAATGGTACGGAACCCTTTGTGCGCGAGTACGACTCGCACTTGGCCGGTTTTTAAATTTTACTTTCAGTTTGTGACAGTTAAATCAATACAAAAACTGACAACATTACTTCAAGAGGTGGAAGGGCCTAAACATTATAATAGGTCGTGTTGAATAAATCTGAGGGTAGATCCTCTTACATTCGTCATATTTGATGGTATCTTCTTTGAAGGTCCTCAATATTTTACCCAAATGGATAGGGTTGCAGGCGCTGGTGCAGCAGTTATAAATTGTCACTTCGTCCAACCTAAAATTGATGTCATAATAAATAAGAAATTAATGCTTAAATTTTAATATGCTCCTCCTATTCAGTGTATAATTGTTGAACCAATAAACTTATGTCTCTGTCTGGTCTACTATCTGGTTTTTATAGTCTCTACCGACTTATTATATCAAAGAGGGTGCATTTCCTTATTTTTAACAGTGCTTCTACTTTGTATTCTTTTTTTACGAAGTAAATAAATTATGTGATAAAATTTTAATGGGATTTGCATGAAAAATTAAATTAACATGAGAAATGGCAAACAATTCGACTCTCGCGTTTTGACACCTTGGTGTGAGGGGTCTTAAGACTAAGCGCCCGTAGCGTGAATGTCACCCATTTTAGTTTTTTTCTTGGAAGTATATATGGCACATTTAGGTATCTACGAGTATATCTAGGGGACTATCTTTGACTTAAGGGACATTGTTTTTAAACTTTACAGGCCCCGTAGCATGACCGCGTAGACATAAGTTATATCTATTTCAACTGTCGAGAAAATGACGTCACCGAGCCATGTTCAGTACAAACTGCTCGAGGTGACGTCATTTTATCGACAGTTGAAATAGATAAAACTTATCTCTACGCGGTCATGCTACGGGGCCAGGAGAGCATACTCATTCGTGGCAGAAAAATTAGCTGATTCCAAATATGTTTATAAGTCAATATCGCCCAAAAGTGTCGCCCTTCACCTCTCGATATATTCTGATATCATTGGTGCTAACATACCTTCTAGACTTCGCTCCTGAGACTATGACGGCATTGGCCACGTAGTCCACGGGTATAAGGTCTATAATATTTTCCTCAACACCATGCACGATTCGATTCATGCCTTTAGCTGTAGAAGTTGATAGGCCAGTTGCGCCGTACCAGTTTTCCAACCAACCCTTTATGGGATGCTCTTTTGCTGCTGTCACTAAAAAACAGATATTTCGAATGATTTTTCCATCATGATTACCACATTTGCACGTGTGTGCAGTGGTAGCCTCGTCAATAGAACACTTGCCTTGAACGTAAGGGGTGCAAGTTTAAATCCGGGGCCCACACGTCTGAGATTTTTATGTGCGAACATCATTTTCAGAAGTTCACCAACCTGCACTGGGCCAGAATAGTGGAATCTCCCTCGTATTAATGGGGAATGTGTCCAGTATATTGGCAATAGCCCCTATTACATTGGGATGGTGGTTCTACCAACTAGGCTACTAATGCTTAGTATCTATGCTGTCAAAGAATATTCTTCTAATTTAAGGATTTGACCCTTGTTGGTGCATCTGACAAAGCCCCCGCCAACCGCCAATCAACGGCTTACATCAACACAGAAGTACTTAAGATATTACAATTTTTGAAATTTGGCAGCTAAAACAATTTTGTATTTTTTTTCTAATCTAATTTTGTATTCCATTCTGTTGAATACCCGAAAATTCCAAAAAAGCTTGTATACTAGGTATTATCACGTATTCCCTAGTAGTTTTGCACTAGTTCTCGATAGACGTGTCAAGTCTGCCAACCCGCACCGGGCCAGCGTGGTGAAGTATGGCCTGAATCCCCCTCGCATTGACGGGAGGCCCATGCCCAGCAGTGGGACGTTTAAAAAAAGGTTATAGTAGTAAAAAGGCTGTAGTAGTTTTTTGCAAAGAAATACATACCAACAGAAGGTCTGATGATAATTGTTGGTACAAATCCACGGTTCTCGGCGACCAGATGTTCAGTTATGGCTTTTGTAAACGTGTAGGTATTAGGACGACCCTCTGAAATGAACAGAATTTGACGTAGTTAGATAAATCAGATAATAGAAAAGTCACAAGAATACAATAAAACCTTTATACTTAGCTTTTGTAGATTACTCTAAGGCATTTGACAGCGTATCACACAATGCCGTAATGTCTGCTCTCGAAAATCAAAATATTAAACCACCTTATATAGACCTGCTCCGTAACATATACGACAATAATACAGCTAACATAAAGTTACACATCCCTGGACCCAAAATTGACGAAAAACGGAACTTGTTGATATTTACCCATAGGCTAGGTCAAAAAAAAAGAAAAAAAAAGATAAAAAATATCAAATCCTTATCCTTTATCCTTTTGCTTTAATTTTTCGATGGGATATTTTTTGTTGATTAAAATGGCCTCCTTTCGAAACCGTTTGGTACACTTAACTTTGGTGGATTGGATTCTTTTTTTGGACAATTACTGAGAAAACATTATGTGGTCAATGGGGCGGCGTCAAGAGGCGCGCGTCATAATTTTGCCAGTACTAAAACGAGCTTAATTGACTCATAGATAAAGATCATTCTTCAACAAAATGTCATTGACAGCGCGAACGATTTTTGGCAGTTGTAAGCCTGGCTTTTACCACAGAAATTCCATCTTTATGTTTATTGACACAGAGTTCGTTTTAGTATATGTACAAATTTCGACGCCTTCGGGGCTTTAAAAGACTTACTGAGAATCTTCTTAGTCTCCGCTGCGGTGACGCCCTCTTTGATCTTAAGATACATCTCGTCTATATCTGCGGGTGCTGGGTACAGGATCTCCTCTACCACCTGTCTGTCTGTATTGGTGAATGCCGTCGATATATGGATGAATACCTGCAGATGGAAATAATTAACCGTTCCGTCCCATTATCTATAAAAGCGGCACAAAAATTCATATTTGTTTTATTTTAATTTAATTATTCATTTTTAAAGTCAATATGTAACTAAATATTCTGTGAATATTTCAATTAATATTATCAATTGCCGTTATCAATATCGAGCAAAAAAGTCACGTTTGTTGTATGGGAGCCCCCTTAAATATTTATTTTATTCTGTTTTGTAGTATTTGTTGTTGTATGTATAGTAACCAACCGTCTAACTGTCACGGTTTATGAGATACATCCTCGTGACAGACGGACAGCGGAGTCTTATTAATTGGGTCCCGTTTTACCCTTTGGGTACGGAACCCTAAAAATAGCGATGCAAGTCGTTTTAAAATCTAAATAGTGTACACGCAGAGCGCGGAAATCTTGAATAATGTTGAACATTTATGTTAATTGACAAAGTTATATCACCAGTTGGCTAACTCATTAGTTTATTGGTGTGAAATAAATTTTATTCAAAGTCAAGTGCAAGGTTACATAGTGTACCGAGCGCTGTGAACCGAATGTAAGTATATTTTTAGGGTTCCGTACCCAAAGGGTAAAACGGAAACCCTATTACTGAGACTTCACTGTCCGTCCGTCCGTCCGTCCGTCTGTCGCCAGGCTGTATCTCATGAACCGTGATAGTTAGAAAGCTGAAATTTTCACAGATGATGTATTTTTGTTGCCGCTATAACAACAAATACTAAAACACAGAATAAAGTAAATATTTTCACATACAACAAACGTGTTTTTGCCGTTTTTATAGATGATGGCACGGAACCCTTCCTGTGCGAATCCGACTCGCACTTGGCCGGTTTTTTTCATTGTAACTTCCCTCTAATAATTTCCTAAATATATTTTGTTACGAAATGAGTGAAATGATAAAAATTTAATGGAATAAGATGAGGAAGGCTCTACCTGCGTTTAGCGGGTATTTCCGCCAATGTCAAGTAATTAATAGCAAGAAGAAAATGGAATAAAAACGGTACCTATAACAAAACATTACTTTTAAATGGAAAGCATCGTGACGAAACCTGTACGTAATAGAAAGGCGTGTGAAGTTGATCAACCCGTACTGGCCCAAAAAGTATCCCTCGTGTTGAGGGGGATGTGCCCGGTATAATTACAATAGGCCTCTTATTACATTGCGACCGAAATACATTGGCGAAGTGTGGGCGCACTGAACATCTGCCTACCCCTTCGGGGAATACAACCGTGATGATATTTATATGTATACTTTTTAAATGTTTACTCTATATGACACTTACTTCAATATTTTTCATCCGTCTGCTCAAGTCCACCATCATTCTAGTACCTTCCACGTTGATCTTCCAAGCTTCTTTAAGCGGTTCATTGAACTTTACCGTCGCCGCAGAGTGGATTATAACAGATACCTATGGAAACATCAGCTTTATTTCAAGTTACAACCTTCTCATAAACGTTTTAAAATACTTATACAAACTACCTACAGAAGCACAATTTTGCCAGTTGGCGTTCAGTGCCAACAAGCGTTCAATAATTGTATATTCGTGCGGATAAGAGCGTAAGTGGATGAAACGTTTTTTTTTTCTCAATAGGCGTAAAATTCTCAATTTTTAAATTCTTATTTTATTTTTTTAATATTTCGCTGTTAAAGCGGGAACACAATACATTTTTAAAATTACTAATTTTTATTTCAAAACAAATAACTTTATAATAATTTTAAAAAAATTGGTTTGGTCTGTATTCTTGTTTCGGATAATCTCCGGAACGGCTGGACCGCCGATCTTTCACTGGCAGATAGCTGTTGTTACAAGGCGTAATTTAGTCTAATTTTATTTACGAAAAAGACTTAGGTTACTGCGGGTTAAAAATTTAACACATAGGCTACTTTTAACTATGACAAAAAATGAGGGTACTGCGGGGATAAAACCATTTGTTTCATGTCAAATTGCTTAGGTAGTCTCACCATCCTACCAAAATTATAAACGTGAAAATTTGTAAGTATGGATCGATGGATATTTGTTACTCTTTCACGCACAACTCCTGAACAGATTTAGATGAAACTTTACAGTATTATTGTCATCAGTATAACATATAGGCTTTTATTTATAATGATAGTAATCATTCAATCTTATTGGAAATGAGCAGCCATTAGTGTCTTACCCATTCTTTTCCATAGGAAATGCATTCCGAATGGATGGTTGAGATATTTTAATAACTTTTGTACATTGACGATTCCTAAATGTATTCGTAAGATTCATAAGGTAGCAGTGGTAGCCGAGTGGTCGAACGCACGCCTTGCAATCAAAGTGGGCACGTTCAAACCCCGGCTCGCACCTCTGGGATTTAAGTGCGAATCTCATTTTCATCCGAGATTATCACTTGCTATGAAACGGTGAAGGAAAACATCGTGAGGAAACCTGCATGTCTGAGGGAACTTGATTAGTTCTCGATAGATGTGTGAAGTCTGCCAACCCGCACTGGGCCAGCGTGGTGGGCTGTGGCCTGAATCCCCCTCGCATTGAGGGGAGGCCCGTGCCCAGCAGTGGGACGTTAAAAGGGCTGTAGTAGCAAATGTATTGGTTTACTCGAATGAAAACATTCTGATTCTGATTCAATCGAAGTCTGTGCGGACGAAGTCGCGGGCTCAGCTCAGTAAATCAATTAATTACCTTTTCTAACAGTATTTCTTCATCACTAGGATTCAAACCTAAGTTTGGTGATTCAATGTTGCCTGCTATCGGAACAATTTTATTCAAATCAGCCGGCCTTAGAACTTTGAGTTTCGAAAAAATCTGAAAAAGAGCAAAATTAAAAAAAAAAAAGAAAAAATCAACAAAAATCTAGTTGTACTGAAACGAAAAAAAAATGGCCAAGTGCGAGTGAGACCCGAGCACGAAGGGTTCCGTACCATTATCTATAAAAACCGGCCAAGTGCGAGTCGGACTCGCGCACGAAGGGTTCCGTACCATTATCTATAAAAACTACCAACAAATCACGTTTGTTGTATGGGAGCCCCCTTAAATATTTATTTTATTCTGTTTTTTAGTATTTGTTGTTGTAGCGGCAACAGAAATACATCATCTGTGAAAATTTCAACTCTCTAACTATCACGGTTCATGAGATACAGCCTGGTGACAGACGGACGGACGGACGGACAGCGAAGTCTCAGTAATAGGGTTCCCGTTTTACCCTTTGGGTACGGAACCTTAAAAACAAGAAATAGCCTCATCACGTATTTCATATCTGAAAACATTTTTCAGATGGGACCATTCCAGAAGCCTAGCAAAAATAAAAAAAATCCACATCTGTTCACAAAAGTCGGAGATATACGATAAGAAATAAAAAACCATATCGAGGGGTGATAGGCTATTTCACTTAAGCGCCATTTTGTTAACTTTACATGAGACCTTACTCATTCGACGCAGAAAAATTTGCTGAATCAAATAGCGTTTTATCTTCCGGTATGGATTAAATTTAGAATTGTACTCACGGGGTTGTTGATGAAACCTTTGACCCTTTCATCCGATGAAGCCCCCTTCTTGGCACGTATAAGCATGTATATTTTATCAATATCGGGACAGCTATATAGTAGCTTTTCTATGAAAACCTTAAAAATAACATAATATTTTAAATAATCGCCAGACAACACATACTCGTCGCGTGGACCCAAACCACGCAACGCTTACACTATTGGTACCGTATGCTCGACCCCATTCCCACTTACACCCGGAACAGTAATAATAATAATACATCATAATGCCTGTATTCCCCGAAGGGGTAGGCAGAGGTGAACTGTAGTGCGCCCACAGTTCGCCGGTGTATTTTGGTTCCAATGTAATAGGGGGCGAGCCTATTGCCATTATACCGGGCACATTCCCCCTCAATACGAGGGAGACTTGGGCCATAGTCACACGCTGGGCTCAGTGCGGGTTGGTGAACTTCACACGCCTCTCTATAGACGTGCAGGTTTCCTCACGATGTTTTCCTTCACCGTTTCATAGCAAGTGGTAATCTCGGATGAAAATGAGATTCGCACATAAACCCAGAGGTGCGAGCGGGCGTTTAAACCTGCACACTTTGATTTGCAAGGCGTGCGTTCGAACACTCGGCTACCACTGCTTTTAGACATTAGTAGTAAAATATTAAAAAAAACTTACCTTGCCTAGGAACCCGGTGCCGCCGGTGATAAATACAGATTTGCCAGCATAAAAATCTGTCACTGGCTCATAATCCATATCACTAGACGTTTTAACAACCATCTTAAAGGTTCTATAATTATTATTTCTTTGAGACTATCTTGACTCGGGCAAGTCTAATGCGAGACTGCTTAGATTCCTTTGGGATCTTGATAAATAATGCAGTACGTTAATGATCTCACGGTGAGTTCCACTGTTCTAAATAAAACAATGCTGTTTTGACTCATATTTATAAACATTGACATTTGTATGTAGCAGTCAAACCACGCAGTTGGGATTATATGAAAATCACCAGCCATTGAATTCATTTCGAATATTTTGCAACTAAATTTGACATTACAAAAATATTTCTTCCTGCCGCGTACATTACAAAAATGTAATAGAAAACCCTTTTTTTTAAATACAAATGATTTTTGTTGAAAGTATTCATCAAACCAATAATATATGACTTTTATCACTACCAGTGGTGTCAGCACGCATGTTAAGACAAGACCTCTGTCACGGATTGGCTCGGTCGCTCTCTGTCTTATTTCATTCGAGAGAAAGAGATATAATCAACATATTCTGTGACATAAGTCTAATCTTGGCGCTCATGCTGTAACTGCAGGCATCTAAAGAGCACATTGCGATAAATAAAAATTACAATATTTATTTATCCTATCCTAATCCTTATAATTTTATAAATCTTAAAGTTTGTGATGATGGATCCTTGTGGATGGACTCTTTCACGCAAAAACTACTGAACGGATTTCGATAAAACTTTACAGTATTATTGTTTAATAGCTGTGCCCGCGACTTCGCCCGCGTGGACATTAGGGAGATTACCCGGAAATATGGGTATTATGTTTTTCCCGCGGAACCCTAATGCTTTCTCTAAAATTAAAGTAGCCAAAGTTACGCCTTGGAACGTCAGCTATCTGTCAGTTAAAGACCTATTGAAATCGGTTCAGCCCTTTAGAAGTTTACCTCAAACAAACAGACAATAAAAATTTAAAATTGCGTTTTCGTTATAGGTATCGTATATACTTTCATACGCATTTGGTAAAAAAGTGTTATTTTGATATTACAAACAGACACTCCAATTTTATTTATTTGTATGTATGTATGTATATGTATAGATACATCAGAATAACATATAGACTATAATTTATATCAATATTGAATAATCGAAGTCGCGGGTGGAAGCTAGTAATCTTAACAATGACTTTTATTTTGTTGTACATACATACACTACAGCTAAACAATATACACATCATCATCAGGCCTCTATTCCCCGAAGTTACTTTGCGCCGCACCAACGCTTTGCCGATGTATGTAATAGGGGAAGAGCCTATTGCCATTACACCGTCCACATTCCCCCTCAATACGAGTGAGATTTTGGCCAGCCACCACGCTGACTTAGTCCGGGCTGTGGGGTTAGCAGGCATGTCAAGATAAGATCTTTGTCACGGATTTGCTCGGTCGCGCTCTCTCTAATTTCATACGAGAGAAAGAGACATCAAGATATGCAGTGACATACGTCTAGTATTGGCGCACATGCTACAACTACTGGTGTACTTCACACGGCTTAGTCAAAATATTTGCCAATGCCAAAACGAACTCTGTGTCAATATACATAAAGCTTAAATTTCTGCCGTAAAAGTCACGCCCTCTCGCATCCGAATTCGCTCGCGCTTACAGTGTCATTTCGTTGCAGTATGAACTTTGTCTACTTGTCAATACAGTTCGTTTTGCTATGGCAAAATATGGCCGAGGGTTGACAGCCCCAGTGTGTGGGAGGTCTAAACCTTCAGCCATTGTGTTTAAGGCATCAATATGTATAACGGAAACCCGCCCAGCAGCAATTTTTTTATCATTAGTGATCAGAGATTTTCATTAGAGAACATCCGCCATTGCAGTTGTCCTATGTAGTTGCTGTATACTACAGGTACCGACAATAGAGGATGTCAGATACACGTCAAAAAATTGCCGCAGAGCCATACGAAGGGCGGAGTCGATATGGGTTCTCTAGTTACTCTATGGTTTAAGGCTACCACGTAAATTCAATTTGAAGTATTGCGGTCGTAGCTGTAGTATAATAATACACTTATTTTAGTTCAGTTCTAGTAATGTGGCAAAGGTGCTGTCTGCTATGAGAGCTTTTTTTTTTTAAAGGATTACGCTGTTGGCCGTTAGGGGGCCTTTACAGCTTCACCGGAGGAGTGGCGAGTGCAGAGTTGGACGCCAACTAAGGCCTTAAGGGCGGAAAAGGGGTGGCAACTAGCTCAAGGGCGCCACAGAGGGCACGACCTCGGCTTGGGCAGTTACCCTGAGGGGAGAGGAAGTGACTACACTCCTAGGTGCAAAGATGCACCTACGAGCGGAAGACGGGGTTCCTCGACCTCACCTGCGAGGTCGGTATCTGTTTGAGGCTGATGTCTGTTTGTTAGACGCTATGAGAGCAGCCTTGCTGCTCCTGAGAATGTATTACTCGCAATCCTTACTATTTCTTATTTTGAAAAGAGTAACAATTGAGTTTCTTACCGGCTCTTCTTAATGTAAGCAGCATTCCGAACCGGTGGTAGAACCTGACTATTTGCAAGTGCTTTTTGGCCTACACGAATAAAAAAAATATATTTCGATTTTGTGTTTGAAGCCAGCAGAATCAATACTACTAGTATTGTTATTTTATACAAACAGACAAATGTAAATATTGCTGTAACATAATCATGTTACGAATGAGCAAATAATGTAAATCGTATCATAATATAAAAATTACAATAAAGATAATAGCAAGAAGTATTTTTACGGCATTAGGTATTGTAACTAAAATAACAGTATTTCCTTATATTTACATTAAATATCTGCTCCCGTACTATCACCTGTAGTTGTAGCATGAGTGCCAAGACTAGACTTATGTGACAGAATATGTTGATTACATCTCTTTCTCTCGTACAAAATAAGACATAGAGCGACCGAGCCAATCCGTGACAGAGGTCTTATCTTGTACTGTCTCGCAGCAATGTTTTTAATACCACTTACAGTGTTTGACAGTTAACTCAGTACAAAATCTGTCAAAAATTTAATTCTGTCAATAATTTAAATTTAGTTAGTATGTAAAAACAATACTTTAAGAGGTGGTAGTAAAGCCTCTGCTCCCAGACCACCCATGTTGTTTTTTTTAAGATTTTTGACAGGTAATTCATTACACATAGTAGTAGCAGTGGTAACCGAACGCACGCCTTGCAATCAAAATGTGCAGGTTCAAACCCCGGCTCGCACCTCTGGGATTTATGTGCAAATCTCATTTTCATCCGAGATTATCACTTGCTATGAAACGGTAAAGGAAAACATCGTGAGGAAACCTGCACGTCTGAGGGAACTTGACTAGTTCTCGATAGATGTGTGAAGTCTGCCAACCCGCACCAGGCCAGCGTGTTGGACTATGGCCTGAATCCCCCTCACATTGAGGGGAGGCTCGTGCCCAGCAGTGGGACGTTAAAAAGGGCTGTAATAGTAATTCATTACACAATTGGTCTTCTCCATATAGCGGATGTAGAGTCCGGCACAATCTGTACGTCTCCCGTGAGGTCCCACACGCTTGAGGGTTTCCATAAAAATTCCCCAAAGTAAAAAGAAATAAAAATAAAGCATGCAATTTGTCAAAGTGTTTAGTTACTATTTTACGAGAAAGCCTCTTTAATAATAAATAAAAAAAAAAAAAAAATACGAGGTGGTGGTAAGGCCCTTATTAGTTACTTTACATATTTTTTTAAATTAGATATGGCGACCTTATTATTCAGTCGATGATTGTGCGAACGACAGAGTACAATAAAACACTTATTCCTATAATTTAAGGGTTACACCCTTGTTGGTGCGTCTGATGAAGCAAGTGCCATCTTATTCGATCCAGAGCAGCCTCTTTCACCTCCACATACGTCATGACATCAAATAGTATCTATTATCTTGCTTATGTAGCATATTCCCGGTCTTCCTCTCCCACGCTTACTATCTATCTTTCCTTCTAAAATGTTCTTTAAAGACCAAGTGTTGGTTCTATCTATATTTTCTGATCTTTATTTAATTACAAAATATTACAGTCTATTTAGTAAATGTTACTACATACTTTGTAAGTTTTACTATATGTTTCGTAAACAGTTAGCTGTACACTTGTACAGTGAAGTGTTGGGCGGGTGATACACTGAGTGTAACACTACCCCCGCTGCAGTTACCAGCTATACGTCGCACCACTCCAGCTACGTCCGCGCTCACTGTCACACATTTCATTTCAGGCAGAATCAGACCTATCTGAAAAGAAAAGACACACGTGGAATACTTCAGTAAAAAACAACTTTAATTTTGTTACGTTTTTAGTTAAAAAATTGGTCGACACAACATGCGACCCAAGAGCAGGCCATTTCCTCGCTCAACGAGTGGTTCTAGCCATTCAGCGAGGGAATGCAGCCAGCGCCTTTGAATTTTAAATATTTTGTTGTTGTGATTTGAATAAATTATTTTACTTTAATTTTATTTGTTTGCATTTACAGGGTGTATCAGAAATAATACTTTGGGTATAATAATATATACGGTAGCTCATATGTCAATGGTTAGTGAAGACGGTTTGTACCTAACAATCATAGTTTCTGAGATAAATACCTTTGAATATTTGTCACAGGTCTTCTGGCCTTTGGGCACATTCATAACCCTATTAAGCAGTGGAAACTACACTCATGAGGGGGTGACTACCAATATTTACAAAACAGAACATCCAAATTTTACATAGGACTCGAGATATTAGGAGTTTAAATTGACGATGAAAAAGAAGTTGGAAAAACACGGTCGAATCTCAATCAAATTTTTATACCATTCCGTTGTTTAACCGATACTGATGCAAACGCTAAAGTATTATTTCGGACTTCTGATACATCGTGTAGATGTCGGGGTCGGCCGATATGACAGTGATGACCTTGCAACCTTTGTGGTTCCCAAGGATAGAGAAGTTCGGAAGACAGAAGGAGGACTTGACCCCTTACCCAGGAGTGGGACAGTGGCTAGTATATAAATGTAGAGTCACCTGTATGTCGACCGAGCTATCAGTCATCATATCCGCGTCGACTTCATTTGATTCCGTGTACATAAGCTTGGCCTCATCAATGTCTAAACAGTTTCCACATTTCCATATGCCACCATGGAGTACCGGTTCCTCACCTCTATCTGTAAATATCCACGCCCTGCACGGTGATTACATAATTAAATTGCTAACAAGTATCGATCACATTCTGTCAAAACAGCTGTCAAAATGTATTAATATTCCGCCATTTTGTTTGGTTTCTAACCAAAATTTATAGCAATAAGGGCCTAGCCTACACTTACAAAATAGCCTAGCTGAACACTGGGTCCAGCGAATTCGATTGGCCTTTTTTAAAATGTACTTTATATCAATATACATACGGTTTGAATGTCTGTGGCAGTGGCACTACTAGACTAAATGCGCTCGCATCATAGAAAAATGTGCTTCATGTATGAGTTAATACAGTTCATTCAGTGTTATTGGCAATCTGATGAACGCGTGCTTTTTAAATTTTAACAACACATACTCATCTTATGATCCCAAACTAAGCAAAACGCGTACTAAATACATGATCATCATAATCACGCCTGTATTCCCCGAAGGGGTGGGCAGACTACACACAGATCCACACTTTGCAGATGTATTTTGGTCCCAATGGAATAGGGGGCGAGCCTATTGCCATTATACCGGGCACATTCCTCCTTAATACGAGGGAGAAAAAGGGGCGAGGGGAAGCTTGTACTATTGATACTATATATAAACGAATGGGGGTGATTCCACCAATATCAGAGCAAATTCCGATGTCTTTTCCAGAATTCCGATGTCATTTCCAGAATTCCGATGTCATTTCCAGAATTCCGATGTCTTTTCCAGAATTCCGATGTCTTTTCCAGAATTCCGATGTCATTTCCAGAATTCCGATGTCTTTTCCAGAATTCCGATGTCTTTTCCAGAATTCCGATGTCATTTCCAGAATTCCGATGTCTTTTCCAGAATTCCGATGTCTTTTCCAGAATTCCGATGTCTTTTCCAGAATTCCGATGTCATTTCCAGAATTCCGATGTCTTTTCCAGAATTCCGATGTCTTTTCCAAAATTCCGATGGCGTTTCCAAAATTCCGATGTCTTTTCCAAAATTTTCCGCTGTCAGGAATCAAACCCAAATTCAGCTGCTTAACTTGACCGAGTCTGAACTGGTCTACGCTCGGACCGCTAGACCTAACCGTCTTACCATCTTCTTCACTTTGCTGTACTGTCTCCATACTACCGCCATTCAGTAACATGTTGATCACTGAATCAATGTATTCGTCATCGCTGGTCATGTCCTCACAATATACCACAGCACATAGAAGCAATATTATATTAACTTTAAACAACATTATTTTATTATTATGTTTATAATAATTCTCAGTGTACTCGTGTGAATTATTTAATCTATTGTAAGCAATGTATTTTGTTTAACAATTGACTTCTTGAGACTTGTTGGGGCGCGGCCATATAAAGGTTCCTTTTTAGGGTTCTGTATCCAAAGGGTAAAACGGGAACCCTATTACTAAGACTTCGCTGTCCGTCTGTCCGTCCATCTGACACTAGGCTGTGTCTCATGAACCGTGATAGTTAGAGAGTTTAAATTTTCACAGATTAATAAAATATATATTTAATTTTTTTTCCCATATTTTTTTTTAAATATTTATATTAATTATAGATAGTTTCTGAAACCGCCTTTACATTATGATAATATTATTATGTATTTCGCATACTAGTATCATTGACCCCGATGTGATAGCGGCGTACGACGATCGGGTTCAAGTATTAGTGATACAATTAACATTATATAACAAAAATGCAACTTCTGGGTTGACTTTTCATTTATTTTGCCTACATCATCACGTCTGTACTCCGCGTAGGGGTAGGCAGAGGTACAATGCAGAGCACCGACACTTCCCCGAAGTATATTGGTCACAAATGTAATACGAGGGGCAAGCCTATTCCTATTATACCGGACACAGTCCCCCTCAATACGGGAGAGATTTTGGGCTTTAATCCACCACCCTGGCCCAGTGCGGTTTGGTGAATTTCACACGCCTTTTTTAATAGTTAGGTTAGGTTAGGTTGTCATTTTTTTTTATTTCAGTTTCTAAATAGTTACGTTAGTTTGGCCGATGTTTTTTTTTTGTAAAGCTATGTTATGTTAGGTTGGTTTTAGACGCGCAGGTTTCCTCACGATGTTTCCCTTCACAGTTCAGCAAGTGGTAATCATTATTCAAAATGTTGTACGTACTTGAAATTCTCAGAGGCCCAGGATTTGAACTTGCACCATTTACGTTCAAAGCGGTCGTGCTACCAACTAAGTTACTACTTTCATACTTCAGCTTTATATAAAGTCTTAAAAGGTACGATAATATAAAAACATTCTGAAAATACTGTAATCCCGGCTTAAGGGATTCTGGAAGACCAATTTACTATAAGCTTGTTTTTACATTCTTGTAAAATATATTATGAAAAGCCTCGGCCGGTAAGGCTCCAGAAAGATGTCTCTATAAGTATGGTGGTGTGTCAGTCCCGACTCCTTATCTTTTGTGAGCAATAGCAGACTATCAAGCACTTCACTCGAGCCACAGAGTATTATAATATATGGGGAGACTGGGGCACACTGGAGCTGTATGCGTGGATTGTAAATCGAACTCTGTGTCAATATTCATAACGATAAAATTTCTGTGATAAAAGCCACGACCTTTAGCGTCAAAATTCGTTCGCGCTGTCAGTTTCATTTAGGCGATGAATTAACTTTTTAGGGTTCCGTACCCAAAGGGTAAAACGGGAACCCTATTACTAAGACTTCGCTGTCCGTTCATGTGTCCGTCCGTCCGTCTGTCACCAGGCTGTATCTCATGAACCGTGATAGTTAGAGAGTTGAAATTTTCACAGATGAATGATTTATATTGCCGCTATAACAACAAATACTAAAAAACAGAATATTTTTTTAAGGGGGCTCCCATACAACAAACGTATTTTTTTGCCATTTTTATAGGTAATGGTACGGAACCGGACTCGCACTTGGCCGGTTTTCTATGTGTCATTACATTCCGTTTTGGTATAGGCGAAGGAATTAACGCGAGCGTTAACGCCCCAGTGTGTGGAAGGCCAAATTTTTCAACGACATGACTTTAATGGTGCGAGCTAATTTCGCAGCGTGGTCGCATTGTTTTTATTTTACTAAAGATATTCCATCTTTATGTATATGAGCATAGAGCACATTTTTAAATACGTCAAGTTAATTCCTTCGCCCCAATTACGCAGGTGAGACAGCGACTCGATGCGACATAATCCATGAGATATGTCTTGTCCTGTCGCAAATGCTGATCGAGCTGATTCTTTAGTTCCCACTAGTATAAGTAATATTATTCATTAGTAACCCGATATACTAGTTCTGTTTATGCTCCTGTCAGACCGTCGTCTTACGGAGACAGACAATATAAGATCACGGAGTTATTCTGGAAGATCTTCACTATAAAGAGTTCCTTTTACAGGAAATGATGTTTATAGATTTATAGTTCTAGAATCATGAAATTTGGCAAGAAGCAAGGTCTTATACACAAGTTAAGGAAAAAATACGAAAAATTTAATTTAATTTAGAAAATGATTTTTTGCGGTTAAAAACTTATTTTTTGGACTAAACTAACTAACTAAACTTTGTATTTGGACACCAGTATACCAACGACAAAGGTAAGTTTGTCTCTCTATCCAGTTAATCTTTTCGTTATAGTTATGTTCGTTGCTTTCACAGTTTAGGTACGGAAGCCTCGCTGCGTGAGTCCAGCTCGCACTTGGCCAGTTTTTTTTTACTAATTGAATACAATTCTAATGGGATAAGATGAGGAATGGCTGCACCGGCGATTAGCGGTATTGATATGAGTGAAATGATCATATTTTTAGGGTTCCGTAACCAAAGAGTAAAACGGGAACCCTATTACTAAGACTTCGCTGTCCGTCCGTCCGTCCGTCCGTCTGTCACCAGGCTGTATCTCATGAACCGTGATAGTTAGACAGTTGTAATTTTCACAGATTATGTATTTCTGTTGCCGCTATAACAACAAATACTAAAACACAGAATAAAATAAATATTTAAGGGGGCTCCCATACAACAAACGCGATTTTTTTGCTTGTTTTTATAGATAATGGTACGGAACCCTTCGTGCGCGAGTCTGACTCGCACTTGGCCGGTTTTTTAATGGAATAAGATGTTATACCAATAAAATATCATCATTTCACTAATTTACTAAAAAAAAACTTTTTTTTTAATGGCCTCTTTCCATTGAGTCTGGCCCAATAAGATTCTGCCAACGTCATCGTAGTGGCGAAAGAACTTGATAGTTGATGACCCCTGTACAGAATAAGGACGTTCCTATCTTCCCCTTGTCAATAGCCCATTCCGTCACTGAGTTAGGACGTATGCACATGGGTTCACCTAGCCAAAATCAGCTTCACTGATAAGACTGTCAATCATTCATCAAACCCAGGCCCTTACCTGGTGGTAAGGGCCTGGTGTGATAGTTTAAAGTATTGTTGTTTTCCAAACTCACGATTTTTGTCAAATTTTGTAGGTTAACTTTTAAGGTTAGGTTAACTGTCAAAAACTGAAAGACAGTCGGTGGTAAGTAGCATGGAGATATTATAACGGAGATGGCATTTCAAGCCCGCGCTGCGGTAAATTTTTCTGGTTTATCTTCGCCATTGTTGTTTTCCCATGTATTTGCCGTATAATACAGGTACCTCATGTACCTCATTACAACAATGGCGGGAAAATCGCCGCAGAGCTATACGAATAGTGGGGTTGTTTTGGGTACTCTAGATACTCTATGGTATGGTAAGGAGGCAAGAATAGTCAGTTGAAAATTTAAAAAAAGCGAGTATAAAAAAAAAAAAAATGGAACTCCATTTGAATTTGACGTCAAATTACGTTGATATAAAACATTTTTTTTTGCCTTCAAAAATTTAATCATACCAACATTACAATAGTTTCAGTCAATGAAAAATAATCTTGATTTCTACCCTAGAGATCTAGAATCTTTCATTGACGATACGTAATTCCGGATTCAGGTTCTGATTCTTAAGACCCCATGGTTAATAGATTCAACCATTTCTACCTCCATTCTGTCTGCAGCCTTACCCGTAAGTTCTCCGATGGCAATAATAGTGACAGTAAATGTTTTAATAGTCGTTAACCGCCATCTATCGGTCGTAGACGCAATTAAACGTTATGACGTCATCGGCGCCTTTATCTACAGTACTTCCGAACATTAAACATCGCGACTGAACTTCCGGAGGGGCAGGCAGAGGGGCACAAACACTGCGTACAGACATCAGTGGTAGAGTCCGTCCTCAGGTTCGACTAAGGCTTGGTTTAATGGTTTGAGCGGAGGCCGTTTGGGTCACTGAACCGGTAGGCTTAGCATGGTCGGGTAAACATAAGTTTTATCTATTTTAACTGTCAGATTTGTCGAGAAAATGACGTCACTTCGGGCTTTTTGTACTATGTCTATTGATGTGACATCATTTCCTCGACAAATCTGACAGTTCAAAGAGATAAAACTTTTGTCTACATTGCTGAGTTTGGGATCATACGACGAGTGTGTTGTCTGGCGATTATTTTTATTTATTCAAAAAAATACCTAAATATAAAGACTTAGAGTCTATAGTTACTTTCATCAACATATTATTTACAAAACATAAAGGCCACTGGGAGAAACATAACGCATCTTTAAAAGTATAGAGACCCATTTCGAAATTTTAGGATTTCGAATATAAATCTTAAAGGGTCGTCCTAACGACCATTTTTCAATAACATTATTTTTTAGTTAGGTCTCTATACTTTTAAAGATGCAATAATGGCGCAATAGCATTAACGCTCTAAACATACTAAGACTAGCGAACGCACTTGACTTTTATTGAAAATGTACTCTGTGTCAATACTCGTAAAGTATAATTTCCTCTGGTAGAAGCCACGCGTCGATTTAAATTCGTGTTATCAATATTTCGTTGAAAAACTTGCTTATTTATTAACCGACGAATAAAAAAAGTGGAGGAGGGACTCAATTCAACGCGTATCTACAGGATGTTACAGAAGTCCAAAATAATACTTTGACCTTTGCATCAGTATCGGGTTTACAACTGAATGGTATAAAAATTGTATCGAAATTCGACCATGTTTTTCCAACTTTTTTTTCGTCGTCAATTTCTATATCTCATAATATCTCGAGTCCGTCGAGTCGATGTAAAATTTGCACTTTCTGTTTTGTGAATATTGGTAGTCGCCCCTCATAAGTGTAGTTTACACTGCTGAATCCCTAGTCGGCAGTGTAAACTACACTTATGAGGGGCCACCGGTTATGGATGTACCCAAAGGCCAGAACACGATACCTGTGCCAAATATTCAAAGGTCTATAACTCAGAAACTATGATATAAACTGTCTTCACTAAGTATCCACATATGAGCTACCGTATATGTATCCAAAGTATTATTTGGGACTTCTGATACACCCTGTATTTTTTTTTATATATTTTTTTTTATTATTAATTATTAATTTTGGTATTGGAATAAAATTAGTCGCACGAGGTTTGACGCGCCTGTGGACGCAGTGCTTCAGTTGTTCGACAATTGCATAAGAACACAAAGGCATATTGTTTAAGTACGTGGGCTCTCATTTTCTCAACGCACCTACTTAACTGTAATGTAGAAATCTCCTGAAAGAGGGAGGCTTTTTTTTCAATCTATAACAATTTGTGTATGTATTGTCACCATCATGGATGTTTAAAAATACGGGACAAGGGAAATAATACAGGCTATGGAGACACGCCTGCATTCCCCGAAGGGGTAGGTAGAGTGGCACTGCAGTCGGCCGGCACTTCGCCGATGTATTTTTTGGTCCCAATGTAATAGGGGGCGAGTCTATTGCCATTATAACGTGCACATTCTCCCTCAATATGAGGGAATTTTTTTGGGTGATAGTCCACCACACTGGCCGCGTATTTTTGGGTCCCAATATAATAGGGGGCGAGTCTATTGCCATTATAACGTGCACATTCTCCCTCAATATGGGGGATTTTTTTTGAGCCATAGTCCACCACACTGGCCGACGTATTTTTGGGTCCCAATAAAATAGGGGGCGAGTCTATTGCCATTATGCAAGGCATATTATCTTAAATATAAGGGAGATTTGGACCATAGTCCACCATGCCTAGAGCAGGTCAGTGAACTTCAGACGTGCAGGTTTCCTCAAGATGTTTGCCGTTACCGTTCACCAAGTGGTAATCATGATTGAAAATGACATTTACACATTATATTAAAATTTTTGTCTGTCTGTTTGTCTTGGGTAATCTCCAAAACGGCTAGAACGATTGTGACGGGACTTTTCTGATGTTATAAGGAGTAACTAAGGCCACTTTTTTATTTTGAGAAAATAATTAGGACTCCTAAATTCTCCGTGTACGAATAATTTCATATGTATCCTGAAAGACCAGAGCGGTCTGGCCACAGCAATGCGTAATTTTATATCGACATGGCTGCATCGTAAGTCCTTATAAAGACGGATTTATTCGCGGGCTTATGCCCTCAAATGCGGCAATTACTCCTAAAACGATGCCTATTCCGATTCGAATAAAGTCCCCCGCACACTGCGGCGTCAAGGCACGCGCGTCTATTTTTCTCAACACCAAAACGAACCCTATGAACTGATAGAGTAAGTACATTTTTCAAAGAACGCAAAAAAAAAATGCGTTCTAATAATAAATTTACTGTTTTCGGATTTTTCACTTTACTTGTACTGTAACGCAATGCTTCTGGCCAAATTTCATGATTCTAGTTTAAAAGGAAGTGCTCTATAGGTTTTGGATTCCCTTGCGAATGTTCTAAATATGCAACATAAAGCCCTATTTACATTGCGACACTAGTGGCGTGAAAGTAGTTTCGTGACATTAGTTTCATCAACAGTTTCACAGTGTAAACGTCAAGTTTCATGCATTTATCGATGCATGCATTAATTTCACGACACTAAAATAGTTTCGTGTAGCGCGCGATTTTTGGATGACACTAATGTAATGCAACTAATGTCATCGTGTAAACGCGACGTAAAACTAGTGTCGCGACACCGCCTGTGCTGATAGGACGTTTGTTTTTTAGTCGTGGTAGTCGAAAAAATATTTTGTGTAACCAACTAATAAAAATATAAAATTTATCAATCCACCCTCGAATCAACTTTCGAGACAACCTTTTTTTAATTTTATACAATAACAGCGCTGATGATGGCGAAGCCATGAACTCAGACATACCTTTTTTTTTTTTTTAACGTCGGAAAATCCTTTATGTATACCCTGCCGCCTCGGGGGAAGTATCAGGGTTATGTGGGAGTCCCGGCAGAAGGCCGTATACCCACTAAAAACCGACGGTGTACCATCTTCCGCTGACACTATTATTTTCGATGAAACTAGTTTCACAGGTAGTGAAAGTAATGTCGTGAAACTAATTTCATCATGCATGAAACTTCAAAATACATCGGCGAAGTGTGGGCGCACTGTAGTGCACTTCTGCCTACCCCTTCGGGGAATACAGGCGTGATGATGATGAACTCGCTTGCCTCATATAACCAAAACTGATCAAATACGAATGTAATAATTTTCACTGGATACCAATGATACCGTAGCATTATCTAAATCGTCTCAGCAGGTTTTCAGCAAATGAAACGTCATGAACATTTGCGAGCGCTGAAACCCGTCCGATGCAATAATTTGAATACTTAACTCCTGATTCTGAAAGTTAGGAGATATAGTAAATGTTTTTTTTTTTTGGGACTAAGCCCGCCGTATATTCCCACCACTGTTACTCCTGTAAGCTAAGATCGACAGCGGTGTCCATTGAAAACACCGAGATTTGACCCTCGGCGAAAAGCTAAATTGTCTTGCAACTCGCAACTTGCAACTCGCACGAATTTAATCGAAAAAGGTGTAGGAGTTGGAAGAATAATGTATCCTCTTCCCTCCATTGCAAATCGGGAGACAAAAATAACTGTATTGGCTGAATTGCCACAGAACTAAAGAAGGCACCACGGATGCTATTTGACATTAGTTGGACCTAACAATGTGAGCTGCATTATACTTGATTCCAGTATATACATATATATCACCAAATAACACGTACTCATGATACGATCCCAAAGTAAGTAAAGCTTGTACTATGGACACCATACAATAGACTGGGGGCGATCCCAGTCACATCCAGACTAGGGCAAATTTCGAAAAGGCCTTTTTTGAAATCCAAACCCGTCTTCGCACATTTCGCAGATTTTCGGATTTCATATACGGAAATAATTTTCAATTTTAAAGCAGTGGTAGCCGAGTGGTCGAACGCACGCCTTGCAATCAAAGGGTGCAGGTTCAAACCGCAGCTCGCACCTCTGGATTTATGTCCGAGTCTCATTTTCATCCGAGATTATCACTTGCTATGAAACGGTGAAGGAGAACATCGTGAGGAAACCTGCACGTCTGAGGGAACTTGATAGATGTGTGAAGTCTGCCAACCCGCACTGGGCCAGCGTGGTGTACTACGACCTGAATCCCCCTCGCATTGAGGGGAGGCCCGTGCCCAGCAGTGGGACGTTAAAAGGGATGTAGTAATGCATTTGCTGAATTGTGACGGCAAATATCTTTAGAAATGGTACGTATATATACAGTCGTGTGTAGTTCACCAACCCGCACTGGGCCATTATGGTGGACTATGCCTCACCCTAACATAAGAAGGGGTCCTTGCATGCTAGCATGGTAATTATAATTATAATTAATAACAATAGTAAAATTTATGTAACTATGTAATTTAATTTAAAAATAATAATATTGAGAATGTGTAACAATAAATCACAAATTAAATGAAGAATATAGGAAATAACAATTTTGTAATTATAATTGAGAATTAAAAAAAATATTTTTAACAAAAAACAAAAACCGACTTCAAAAACCTAGGTGCACTAAAAAGCTACAAATAACCTTACAATTCATTACATTTTGAGTAGGTGCCAATCAACGTCGGACAAGGCAAATACACGCATGAATTGGCACCGACTCCAAATGTAATGAATTGTAAGGTTATTTGTAGCTTTTTAGTGCACCTAGGTTTTTGAAGTCGGTTTTTGTTTTTTGTTAAAAATATTTTTTTTTCACGATTTTTAGTGTCAATAATCGTTGAAAATTTGCAAATATGATCACCTTGTAACAGCCCTAAAAAAGTAAAAATTTACAGCCAAAAAAAAATCACCCCCCCTCACCCCCCCTTTCCACCCCTTTGGGGGTGGGTTTCGATCTTTGTTAACAATCCGTATTAAACAAAAAAAGATTTTTCGAAATCGGTTCACTAACGCCGGAGATATGCTGTATTCCGAATTGGACCCCCATTTCACCCCCTACATATTTTTTTTTTCAAAATTCCTGAAAGACGTGTTTTTTTATTTTGTATGTTAAATATATATACAAAGTTTCAAGTCGTTCAAAAAATATTTTTGAAATTATGTGACCTTCAACCCCCCATTTCACCCCCAAGGGGTTAGATTTCTGATAATATTTTGAAAATGGGACCAACCTTGAAGAATTCCCTAGCAAACCTAAAAAAAAATTTCGAAATCGGTCGACAGACGCCGGAGATATGCGGTAACATACATAAAAAAAAAAAAAAAAAAAAAAAAAAAACATACGGGTCGAATTGAGAACCTCCTCCTTTTTGAAGTCGGTTAAAAATGAAAAATAAATAATTATCTATACATATTAAGAATAAGAAACTATTAGTAACAAAAATAATACAATACTGAATCAATCATAATAATAAGAATATTTAATGCAATGCGTTATATTTAATATAGAATAGTTAATTTAATTGAAATGTAATGTAATGCAAGAAATAAAAGGCTTTTTTATTTATTTTATTATGCCTCAAATACTTGTAAATGATATAATAACCTATAAATATAATACCTGGTATAATAATAAAAGGCTCAT
Organism: Ptilodon capucinus; assembly: GCA_914767695.1. Classification (NCBI taxonomy): domain Eukaryota; kingdom Metazoa; phylum Arthropoda; class Insecta; order Lepidoptera; family Notodontidae; genus Ptilodon; species Ptilodon capucinus. The sequence continues at coordinate 11,504,553 of OU611814.1, read as the reverse complement.
AATGGAACCAAAATACATCGGCGAAGTGTCAGTGTACCTTTTGGTATCCCTTTAGGGAATACAGGCGTGATGATTATTTATACATAATTATAGGTTGCAGGCCTGTTTCTAGGGTTCCGTACTGTAACGAACACGTCCAGCCTACCCTATACCTATTCAAACTCGTGTTATTTACCTACCTATTTTAATCGCGGCTAAAGATTGTTTTGGCTCGTGAATCTGTCTAGCGCTCGCGATATTTGATTTTTAATAAGGACCTCTACGTTGTGTTTATAATATTAATTAAGAAAGAGTATTTAAGAAAGTATTAAAAAAAACATTTAAGAAAGAATTAAAGAAAGTATTAAAAGAAAGTTTCATACGTGTATCCGGAAATTAAATAATTATCAAAAATTACGAAATAATCCTGTGGAAAAATACATCACACAATAAAATAAGAAAACAACAGAAATAATAAAACAAAATGATCATGCAAACAAAATGATGAGCCGCCGACGTAAATGCTATAAAATAAAACACGTATAAACACAATAAACATCGAAGCGCACGACGACTCGTAGATGTAGTTCCTCGCACAAAATCTCAGTCTAGTTAGTCTTGGTCTAGCACTTACCCCACGCCAACCACCAATGTTCTTATATACACATACACTCACTGTTATGGCACCCGCACTGCCTTTACGTATTTATTTATCGCAGAACGATCCGCGCGCCCGAATATTATTTATTTGACGTAATAACGAATAAATGTGAAACCATATAATATGGTGAATCCTTTTTCCTAGCGATATAAATTAACTGGTCTCCCTTCCAACCTAGCAACCAGTGCTTATGGCAAAGACCACGTGCCCCAGCAAATCCATCAAAGACTAATCGACCCATGTATTAGCTAAACTATAACATCAATCAACCACATCATTCACTCACAGCAATAGACGTTGAACTCGAACAAGCATTCCGATCATCTTTCTTATACCAATCTAGATTATCCTATTTGAAATCTAACAACAGATACTCATTCATTCATCACCAGCCCTAATGTAGAATTCTACAACATTCGTCGAGGTGTTCATAGAGAACTTTATATAGAGTAAATTTTCATAACATGATAAATTATTTGAGTTTAGAAAATTAATTACATAAGCTATTATTGGGTTGCTTGATGAGCCAAATAGTCGATTTTGACACCGGAAATCAATATCAACCATTAATTTCTGTTAATTTGTATTGAGTGTTTCATGTTCAACGATAAGAAACCGTTAATGCCAAGGAACCCCAAATCTATCGTCTGTCTGACCTTGAGAACTATTATCCTGGGGGAGTGATACCCATAGAAGTATTCCTGCGCCCTTCTTCACAGCCCTCAAGTTTCTAAACAATAGGTGGTACCAAAACAATTCCGGACTTCCCCGTTTCCCATGAAGTGTGTACGACATGTGTGTGTAGTAGTGAGGTCGATCTCTTCTGCGATCAGACTGTAAGTTAGTGTGTAACGTACTCCCCCTTCCTCACCCGAGACCCTAATGGTAGCCCGATGGAGAGCCTGGTGTAGATAGCGTATGCGTGTGTGTACAAGACTTTTCTGTACTAAATCTAGATCACAGCAAAATTACTTTCACTGTTCACCAGACGTAGCACGTTTAGTCCCTACGTTGTTCAATGCAAAATAAAACTAATGATAACCCTGTGGTTATGGAAATAAAACGTAATAAAATCATACCTGATCATACACTCTCTTTCATACAATTGCACTCACCTACGACATGAAATAATAGAAGAATCGCCACGAGAATGAAATCAACAATAACAATAACCGCACTAACAGCAGACGTCGTAACTGCATAAACCGAAGGATTATTTTATGTTATTTAAATCGCAATATTAAATATAATATAAATCATGGAATACCGGACGTACGAAACTTTCATAATAATAACACGGAAAATAAATACGACACTCCCGACGCGAACTATTCACATAGGTGAATTATATAGGTTCCTAGGAAATACCGCGCGACTAATTAGGATACCTTTGACCCGTCGCAACCGACTCTCTTGCGTAACTTTTTCGAACTCCCTGTTCCCACTATCGTCAAAGCTTTTATTTCAGGAATACTTATCCCCACCTAATTTTTAAATACGCACATATGGCTTATGCGTGAGGTTGAAATCTAATCTCTATAATAAGTAATAATTGACATTCTTTCTCGAAACTTCTAATATGTGGAAATCACTTGAAACGGCTCCACGAATTGCTTATCGGCGAGGCGAAATAAATTTATGAGGTTTAACAAAAAATAGGATTTTAAGTGGATTTGCGTCGCCCCCAGGCTGAACCGTTACAGTACCCAAAGGGTAAAACGGGAACCCTATTACTGAGACTTCGCTCTCCGTCCGGCCGTCTGTCACCAGGCTGTATCTCATGAACCGTGATAGTTAGAGAGTTGAAATTTTCACAGATGATGTATTTCTGTTGCCGCTATAACAACAAATACTAAAAAACAGAATAAAATAATTATTTAAGGGGGCTCTCATACAACAGACGTGATTTTTTTGCCATTTTATAGATAATGGTACGGAACCCTTCGTGCGCGAGTCCGACTCGCACTTGGCCGGTTTTTTCTATATCAGAAGTAAGTAAGTACCTAAATAAATATTTCATAAAATAAGACAAGAACCAAATTTTGTTAAAGTTTTCAGTAAATGTTCTATCAGAATAGGGATTCAATGTACCGTGGCTTTGAGACTTTCCTGTTGGGCGGCTCAATGTACCTGCCGGGTTACACTTTGTGGCCCAACTATCGCTGGTTCTGGCTCAATTGCACAGTAAAATTAATAATTATTTCAATGAGGAATGTTCTAATAGGTCTAATATAGCCACTGAGCAATTTCTCTGAAACAAATTCCTTTGTTGATCTTTCAGCAGTTCCTCTCGTAAGATTCGCTGCCCCTATAAACTTAGGGATTTCAATTCATCAGCAGATTCATATTTTGTATTACTACTCGGGATTTGCTAAACAGTCAGGAAATTAATCCTTTTAATATTTTTTTATTAAATTTCTCGTTATCTTATGCTATTTTTTCTTAGTTATAGGTAGCTCATTTTAACTCTTTATTTTATATACGTCTATATAGATTTCTTTGCAATAATTTTAATATACATCATCATAATCACGCCTGTATTCCCCGAAGGGTAGGCAGAGGTGCGCTGTAGTGCACCCACACTTCGCCGATGTATTTTGGTCCCAATGTAATAGGGGGCGTGCCTATTTCCATTATACCGGGCACATTCCCCCTCAATACGAGGGAGATTTGGGCCATAGTCCACCACGCTGGCCCAGAGCGGGTTGGTGAACTTCATACGCCTTTCTATAAACGTGCAGGTTACCTCACGATGTTTTCCTTCACCGTTCAGCAAGTGGTAATCATTGTTGACAATGACATTCGCACATGAAAATTATCTCAGAGGTGCGGGCCTGGGATTGAACTTGCACCCATTACGTTCAAGGCGGGCGTTCTTGCCCGCGAGGCTACCACTGCTATATAGATTTCATTGTAATAATTTTAATATTAAGTGCATTATCTAATTTCTTATTATTGGTCACCATAATATTAATGCATGTTCAAAAACTGTACATTTAATTTACTTTTGGCATACTTTATTCTATAGATGTTTACAATGTAACAGTTACTGGTTTTTCTTATATAAATAAATAAATAAATATTCACTTTCATCCACCATTTCATTTCTAACGTTCATCTAGTCAATTTTATATTGTTATTAAATTACTTGACATTGGCAAATACGGGTGCAGCCGTACCTCATCTTATTTCAAATCATTTCGCAAGAGAAAAATAACTGCATTCTCAAATAAAATATTTTGACGGAAAGATTTCCGTCAGCCAAAAGCCCCGCGCACAGCATGGCATCAAAAGTCTAAACCCTATTACTAAGACTTCGCTGTCCGTCCGTCCGTCTGTAACCAGGCTGTATCTCACGAATCGTGATACTTAGACAGTTGAAATTATCACAGATTATTTATTTCTATTGCCGGTCTATCAACAAATACTAAAAATAAAGAATAAAATAAATATTTAAGGGGGCTCACAAAGGTATAACCCTTCGTGCGCGAGTCCGACTCGCACTTGGCCGGTTTGACACAGTAGCAAAAACGTTGACGTGCGGGTCTTGACGCCTTAATGTACCCGATACTTTATGTTAACAAAACTTATGAACCGCAGTCACAATGACTGGAATACAAACAGAAAAATACTGAAACAACTGTAAAATAAGCACAAAAGCGGGGAGTTGCTCTAAATATACAACCCGGTCGAAATCTCACAATGGCCACCCTCGCCTCTCCCGCCATTGTTCCCGTAGCGCACATCCACAAAGCACCCTGCACACACTGAGGCGAGCGAATTAAAGATCGCAAGACAACACGTACTCAAAGGTATCTTCAAAAAACGAGCATACTCATTCCTTAAAGGCCGGCAACGTACTTGTGATGCCCCTGGTGTTGCAGGTGTCCATGGGTGGCGTTGATCACTTACCATCAGGTGAAACGTGTGTTCGTTTGTCTCCCTATCTCATAAAAAAAAAAACCCATCGTATGATCCCAACCTATGCAATGCTTGTGGACTGGAGGCGATCCCATTACCCAGACCAGGGCAACTTCCGATATGGCCTCCGAAATTCGTCGCTGCCGGGACTTGGACCCGAAACTACCTGGTGCAGTGAATCAAGCGACCTACGCTTGAATGACAAGACTTGTTTGAATTATCGTGTCCTTTTTTAAAAATGCTCTTTGTGTACATAAGTGTGAACATATCTAGCCATTATAACTCGCTTGCGTTACAGATGGCATGTTTTTGAAAAATGTATTTTTTCTATGAGTTAATAGAGTTCAATTTTGTATTAGCAAAAAATTGGTTCCCGCATTTTGTAGCGCCTGTGTGCGCAGGGCTTGATACCCGTTATTATGTGATACAGCAACTTCTTACTTATTTTATACAGGACAAGGGTTATTATGTACTGAATCTGGTTATTAATTTACTCAATGGTAACCCCATTCAATGTATCTTTAGAAGGAAATAATAGTAGCCCTGTGAAATCGTTCCTATATACAATTTCTGATAAAGTTTTTTTTATAGGAATATCAAGAAAATAATCGTATCAAAATACTTAACTAATTATTCGATGTACTTAATCGTTTTACACTTACTAAGCTAATTTATTTTTGTGTCTTTGATGTGAAACATCTATAGGCGAGGGGTAAACCTGATTTTTGGCGTGGCGAGATTTGCCGACGCAGCGCACTAACAAAATGAGATCAACCTTATTCCTTAATAAATAAAGTATAGTTTTAAATGTGTCAACGCTTAGCCACGCTATGCAATGGTATCAAACAAAATGTAATCAACCTTATTACAAATTATTAAATGTTTGTCAGCACGCATGTCAAGACAAGACCTCTGTCATGGATTGGCTCGGTCGCTCTCTGTCTAATTTCATACGAGTGAGACAACATCAAGACATTTCGTGACATACGTCTAATCTTGGCGCTGATGCTACAAGTGCAGACATACATAATCTGTGAAAATTTCAACTGCCTAAATATCACGGTTCAGCCTGGTGATAGACCGTCAGCGAAATCCTTAGTAATAGGGTTCCGTTTATACCCTTTGGCACGAAACCCTAAAAAAGTACTTGATGTATACAAGAGATCGATGTTTTTTTCAAAAAGCAGTGGTAGCCTCGCGGGCAAGAACGCCCGCCTTGAACGTAAGGGGTGCAAGTTTAAATCCCATGCCCGCACCTCTGAGATAATTTTCATGTGCGAATGTCATTTTCTACAATGATTACCACTTGCTGAACGGTGAAGGAAAACATCGTGAGGAAACCTGCACGTCTATAGAAAGGCGTGTGAAGTTCACCAAACCGCACTGGGCCAGCGCTGCAGCGTGGTGGACTATGGCCCAAATCTCCCTCGTATTGAGGGGGAATGTGCCCGGTATAATGGCAATAGGCTCGCCCCCTATTACATTGGGACCAAAATACATCGGCGAAGTGTGGGCGCACTACAGTGCACCTCTGCCTACCCCTTCGGGAAATACAGGCGTGATAAGGTATGTTTTTTCAAAGTGGACACCCCTAATTCACAAGAAAAGACATAGGCGAAACATGGTATATTAATTTTGTGAAATCTGTACTCCGGCAGAGTCATCATTTTATACCATCCGGTAAATCTAAATCTAAATCAGTATTGATCCGGATGGTATAAACTTCCTTCCTCCTAAGTATTTCTTGTGAATGAAACCATAGTGACTTCTCAAACTAACCTAGCGACATCTATCGTTGGCTTGTACAACAAAAATCTACCTTAAACTAAAGCAAGGTTAGACAAAGACACAAATAATAAATATTAGCTTAGTAAGTGTAGTTTGGACAGACCCTAAGAACTCAGTCTATAAGATCGAAACAATGCACTTCCGCCCACCCTATTGGGGGGTTATACAAGCGTGATATTATTTAATAAATCTCTGAACTCTGTGATTCGTTTCTGTTGCTCAGTATGCTATATAAAATTACTTCCCCTCATTAAATTCTGATTAAATCACCCTAACAACTTGGTAAAACAAAGACTTTAAGATGAGATGCTGGGCGTCGCTTGGTGGTTATTGCAAATTTTACGCTACATCGCACCGATTCCTTCTCATCTTTAATTAACAAAAAACAAAAACCGACTTCAAAAACCTAGGTGCACTAAAAAGCTACAAATAACCTTACAATTCATTACATTTGGAGTAGGTGCCAATCAACGTCGGACAAGGCAAATACACACATGAATTGGCACCGACTCCAAATGTAATGAATTGTAAGGTTATTTGTAGCTTTTTAGTGCACCTAGGTTTTTGAAGTCGGTTTTTGTTTTTTGTTAAAAATAATTTTTTTTCACGATTTTTAGTGTCAATAATCGTTGAAAAATTGTAAATATTATCACCTTATAACAGCCCTAAAAAACTAAAAATTTACAGCCAAAAAAAAAATCAGCCCCCTCACCCCCCCTTTCCACCCCTTTGGGGGTGGGTTTCGATCTTTGTTAACAATCCGTATTAAGCAAAAAAAGATTTTTCGAAATCGGTTCACTAACGCCGGAGATATGCTGTAGTCCGGATTAGACCCCCATTTCACCCCCTACATATTTTTTCTTTCAAAATTCCTGAAAGACGTGTTTTTTTATTTTGTATGTTAAATGCATATACAAAGTTTCAAGTCGTTCAAAAAATATTTTTGAAATTATGCGACCTTCAACCCCCCATTTCACCCCCAAGGGGTTAGATTTCTGATAATATTTTGGAAATGGGACCAACCTTGAAAAATTTCCTAGCAAACCTCAAAAAAAATTTCGAAATCGGTCTACAGACGCAGGAGATATGCGGTAACAAAAAAAAAAAAAAAAAAAAAAAAAAACATAAAAAAAAAAAACATACGGGTCGAATTGAGAACCTCCTCCTTTTTGAAGTCGGTTAACAAATCCGTTCGCTAATATGATCAAAAACCGTTTGGTTTTACAGTAAACCAATAATTTCTATACTGTTTGTACAGACACACCTCACTCTACTAGTTTCCTAATCGTAATACCAACATTTGTACTTAATAAGACTTAATATGGTTTGTACCTGGGATTGCTCCAGTGTAATTCTTTAATTTACAGAGAATATTGTATTATATTGTATGTATGTAGGATGTTATATTGTATTTATAATATGTATGAATATTTTTGAAACTATTTACTGTTGGTAGATATAAATTATTAAGTACTCCCCCGCCTTAATTCCCTAGATCTCCTCCATCTTAAGGTTGCCTGCTTTCAGGACTACCTGAAAATGTAGATTACTCAAAAACTTGCAAAACTGATTTTTGAAAAGAGTAACCGAGTGTATAGCAGTGGTAGCCGAGTGGTCGAACGCACGCCTTGCAATTAAAGTGTGCAGGTTCAAACCCCGGCTCGCACCTCTGGGATTTATGTGCAAATCTCATTTTCATCAGAGATTATCACTTGCTATGAAACGGTGAAGGAAAACGTCGTGAGGAAACCTTTCCTCACGATGTTTTTCTTCACCGTGTCGTCCGTGCAGGTGCACGTCTGAGGGAACTTGACTAGTTCTCGATAGATGTGTGAAGTCTGCCAACCCGCACTGGGCCAGCGTGGTGGACTATGGCCTGAATCCCCCCCGCATTGAGGGGAGGCCCGTGCCCAGCAGTGGGACGTTAAAAGGGTTGTAGTAGTAGTAGTAGTAGTAGTAACCATTGATTTTCTTACTGTCTCTTCTCAATGAAAGCAGCATTCTGAACCCGTGGTAAGATCTGACTATTTGTAAGTGCTTTTAGGTGTACAGGAACAAAAAAATGATTCCGATTTTATGACAGCAGACAGGCTAATGTCTATCCTCTGTCAAGCTCGCGCTACCAATTTTTGCCCATACCAAAACGAACTGTATTTACTTATATAAGAAGCACAATTTCGAATGCTGACGGATGATTGCGTGACTTTTACCACTGAACTTAAATCCTTCTGTAACCACAGAGAAAATAAAAATATGGGAATTCCCTGGCCCTTGTATAACTATCTTATTAGGCTCAATTTAATCAGAGCAGCACTCTATATCTGATAAATAAAAGTGACTGTACAAAATTTCTGTAATCGCATTTATTTCCACCTGAAAACTAAAAATCCCAGAGATGCAAGCCCGAGGATTGAACCTACACCCCTTGGTTACACTGCGAGCGTGCTAGCTACTAGTCTACTATCGCTGATTATGTTTTTTTGTACAAACAATGGTTGCCATTTCTCTGCAACAAACTCATAAGAAAAGTCTGCGATAATTCAAAAGGAACAGCTAAAAAACAAGAGGTGTACTTGGATGGATTATATCAAAGAAATTGGCCATACAAAGGCGGGCCTCATTATCGCGACGGACGCGGTCCTCGTTACGAGCAGAACGCGTAAAAAGTTCCTCTCAGGCCTTTTTACCAGTAATGACTGCAATAAATCTTACTTTACAAGTAGTTTAACAAGCTCCGCGGGTCTTTTGGGCGTTGCCAAAGAGGTTGTAGAAAGACCTTTGAGTGAGTTGTTGTATTTTCCTACTTAGTTCATTGTAGTTGTGATGTCGAGGGGTGTAATGCTATTCGACTTATAAGTTTTCACGAAAGCATACTCATTCGGAGCAGAAAAAACCGGCCAAGTGCGAGTTGGACTCGCGCACGAAGGGTTCCGTACCATTATCTATAAAAACGACAAAATATCACTTTTTTTTATAAAGTTACTTTACCTTATTTATATGTCTGTGCAGTTGATGTAGTTCTATATCAGATTCGTGACTTTTATGTATATTGTCTAATGAATACATAGAATCGATATGTTTCGTTTTAAAAAAATCGTCAATTAATAAATTGTACGAATAACTCTAATTACTTAATTACAATAACCAAGTTTGAGTTATGACTGCACCAATCTTCCACGCTCTTTATTCCTTAGTCATAATCATAAAATCCTTAACAAATAATGTGGCTTCACTTTATTATTGTATTGGGTTCATCTCATTTACGCCCTGCGTCCACTGTGGAGAACGAATTAAAAAAAAACTCATTACTCATTGTATGATCTCATAGCAAGGAATGCTTGGTACCATACAATGGACTTGGGGCGATCCCACCAGGGCAAATTCCGAAAAGGCCATTAAGAATATTTGCCACTTACGGTAATTGAAGTCACCTAGTGAAGTGAGCCGAGTGGTCTACGCTCAAACCACTGAACCTTAGCGTCTTTAATTAACATACCTTTCCTTGAAAATCTACTGTATATCTTTAACAATAAAGTTTGAATTTCTGTGGTAAAGGTCACGCGAGCCCATGTCAAAATTCACTTCCTTCGATGAGATTTCATTGAAAAAACCGGCCAAGTGCGAGTCGGATTCGCACAGGAAGGGTTCCGTACCATTATCTATAAAAACGGCAAAAAAACACGTTTGTTGTATGGGAGCTCCCTTAAATATTTATGTTATTCTGCGTTTTAGTATTTGTTGTTATAGCGGCAACAGAAATACATCATCCGTGAAAATTTCAAGTCTCTAGCTATCACGGTTCATGAGATACAGCCTGGTGACAGACGGACGGACGGACGGACGGACAGCGAAGTCTCAGTAATAGGGTTCCCGTTTTACCCTAATAATTGCAGATTCCAAGTATAATAGGTAAGTCAATATGGCCAAAAAGTCTCGCTTATGCCAATTAACCTGTCACCCCTCGATATTGTGTTTCAGAATGGGTATATTAACACTTTATACCATTTAAGTACCTCTAGTGTATCCAAAGCGATTTTCAGGTCAGAAATTTTTATCGTATTGAATTTTTTGTAAATATAAGATATTTTATAATACAAAAATCTGACTTCAAATTAAGGGATGATTAAAAAAACTATAAATTAAAATAAATACAGGTTCAAATAACAGATCGCACCTCTGGGATATTATATACGAATATCATCTTCAACAGAGATTATCATTTGTTGAAACTGTGTAGGAATATGTCACGAGGAAACCTGCACATCTGAGTGAACTATTTCTCGATAGATGTGTGAAGTCCGCAAACTCGCACTGCGTCGGGCCGTGGAAGATTGCGTTATCGCGTTCCCATAGCCCCGACTCCTTCTGACTCGTGGAGGTGCAACGTTGGTTTTTGTTCTGTCCCACATACTCCCTACTATCGCCCCCGAGGATAGAAGGGAGATGCATAAAGTATTTTCCAATTATAAAAAAAAGGATGGTGGACTATGGCCGAATCTCCCTCGCATAAGTAATACAAATATTAGTAGAGATACGTTTATTACGTTTATATATTGACGATTCGTCTGATTCTGATTCTAATTCTGAAATAAATAATTAAAGACTTGCCGGTTTTGATTTTTTTATCTGGTTTTGATCTCATAAGAATACCTATCAAGAGCAGTTCAAGTTTTGAAACATGCCTCATAGATTGGTAATATTATTTTCCTTATCACCTATTAACTCCGCAGACATGTGAACTCTGTGAACTCCAAGTTACCAATGGAATGTGATGCTCTTATCGGCTGTAATCAAGCATTTCGCCGGTACGGGCTTCCGCACAAGCTCTTTTAATATTAGATAACACGACAATTATATAATTGTTCATTATTTTGTTGCACCCACGCAATACCCACATTTCACCCATATGTAGGTGATTGCACCCTTATCTCAATCATTCGTATATACGGGGTCTATCAGAAGTCAGAAATAGTACCTTAGGTATATATATATGTGGATGCTTAGTGAAGACAGATTATACCTAACTATCATAGTTTCTGAGTAATGAACCTTTGAATATTTGTCACAGGTATCGTGTTCTTTGGGTACATCCATAACCCTATTCAGCTGTGTAAACTACACATGAGAGACGACTACCAATATTCACATAACAGAACACGCAAATTTTACATAGGACTTGAGATATAAAAGTTATAGATATTGACGACGGAAGAAAAAGTAGACCAAATTTTTATACCATTCAGTTGTATACCAAATATTGATGGAAACGACAAATTATTATTTCGGAATTATGAAACATCCTTTTTTTTTTAACGTCGGAAAATCCTTTATGGATACCCTGCCACCTCGGGGGAAGTAACAGGGTTATGTAGGAGTCCCGGCAGAAGGCCGTATACCCACTAAAAACCGACGGTGTACCATCTTCCGCTTATATCGGGGCGCCACGGGATCGCTTTCGCATGTACCGCGACAATTATGAAACACCCTGTAGATCATTCGTAAGTACATCATTGACTCATATTGATATTGTACCCATATAGCACCTACGTTGAAATCCTCACAAACACGCCCTAGTGTAAAGACAAAAATTATGCCAAAACAAACTGTATCGACTAATAGAAAAAGTTCATTCTTCAATGGAACGTCATTGTATGCGCGAGCGACTTTTGAAGCGTGGTTTTTACCAAAGAAATTCAATATTTATGTATATTGACACAGAGTTCGTTTTAATATCCGAAAAAATCTATGCTTAGTGTCCGGGCATCATTGTATTTATCAAAGACTTAGAATTAGCTTTACACATCAAGTTTTTGTTAATATACTTAAAAACAAAAGCATTTATTCTCGTTCATAAATTAAGTCTTAAAATAACTTTAATCACACAGTTATGTCCTTAGCTAATACATTAGTTCATTCAGAATCACTGTCTCTATGTAAGAGTTCCGCGGTAGAGTCGTCTCCTAGAGACCTTGCATCGGCCGAGGAACTCTCCTGGTTGGCGCTAGAGTCCTGGAGAGTCTTCATTTGCTCCCGCTTATAACGAATGAAGAAACCAAGCTGAAACAATAACACAAGCAAATTAGTTCCAACTATGATTTATACAAAATTCATCATCACGCCTGTATTCCCCGAAGGGGTAGACAGAGGCGCACTGCAGTGCGCCGACACTTCGCAGAATTATTTTGGTCCCAATGTAATAGGAGGCGAACATATTGCGATACCGGGCACATTCCCCCACAATACGAGGGAGATTTAGGGCCATAGTCCACCACGCTGGCCTAGTGCGCTTTGGTGAATTTCACACGCCTTTCTATACGTGCAAATTTCCTCACGATGTTGTCCTTCACCGTTCAGCAAGGGGTAATCATTATGAAAATGACTATGATTTATGATGAGGCGAAAGAAAAAATGCTGTGACAAAAATGATGCAGCTTGTAAGTTTACTGAGGATTGACCCGCCATCTTTATCAACATTATCACCCATTTATATCTATATTATAAATAAATGAAATAGAAGTGTCTGTTTGTAATGAAAAAAGAACAGCTTTTTAATAAATTAAAAAAAAAAAAAAAATTTAATTTTTGTCGTCTGTCTGTTTGCCCCCGCTAATCTCCGAAACAGCTGAACCGATTTCGACCAGACTTCAACTGGTAATTAGATAATGTTATAAGAAGTAACTGAGACTTTTATTCTAAAATAATAATGCGGATGATAGCTAGTTATATTATAAACCGCGTGGAATTTAGGTACCCTAAGTCTTGTGTTGGACCGTGTGCTACCCCTGCTGAGGTACAACGACAAAAATTACATATTTGTAGACATAATTACTTGTTAGATTTTCGTTACTTGCCTTTTTGAATCCGTAGGTTATCAGGGCTAGCAGTACCAATCCAGCAATTACTGACCCAACAATGATCGGCCAGATAATTTTAGCCGGTTCCAAATTGAGAGTCGTTTGAATCGCTTGTACTCTGAAAGAAATTATTAATGATTATTTTACTGGTTTGAATATGAAAACGAAAAAGCAGTGGTGGCCGAGTGGTCGAACGCACGCCTTGCAATCAAAGTGTGCAGGTTCAAACCCCGGCCCGCACCTCTGGGTTTATGTGCGAATCTTATTTTCATCCGAGATTATCACTTGCTATGAAACGGTGAAGGAAAACATCGTGAGGAAAACTGCATGTCTGAGGGAACTTGACTAGTTGTCGATAGATGTGTGAAGTCTGCAAACCCGCACTGGGCCAGCGTGGTGGACTATGGTCTGAAACCTCCTCGCATTGAGGGGAGGCCCGTGAAGACAGGGGCACCCACAATTATCATATTAGTCTACTACTACTACTACTACTACTACTACTACTACTACAGCCCTTTTAACGTCCCACTGGTGGGCACGGGCCTCCCCTCAATATTAGTCTACTTACGTGTATTTAAGTTTTGTATGTAACTCGATGACTGTGGTCGCGTTATATGTTGTGTTAGTCTCCATAAAATCACCTGTAATATTAAAACATTATATGAAGTGGTGACTAGACTATTTGACTTAAGGGACATTTTGTTAACTTTACCATACTCATTCGACACAGGAAAAATTGCTGATTCCAAAACAAATAAATACATAAATAAATATCACCCAAAGTGTCGCTTAAGACAAATGGCCTTACATACCTCGGATATTAAATATCTTTGTTTGAGCTAAAAAGTTATGTTAACTATTACTAGCCAGCGTCTTGGGTACGCTTCCGCATGGGCCAAATTTTTTACATATTTTATAAATATATATTTTCTTATTAGTTTTAACTTATTTTGTTTTGCATTGTAAATATTTTGTAAATAGTTGTTTAATAAATTGACTATTACTTCAAGTGTATCAATAATAATGGAAGAAAGAAGAAACATCAATTTTTCGAAATCAAAGGGCTATAAAAACGCAGTCTTGAAGCGATTAATCCGCTGAACTTTTATTAAGAATTCACTTTATACCAATATGTACGTCTAGCATACACACATACATCATTACGCCTGTATTCCCTGTAGGGGTAGGCACAGGTGCATGTATACGACTTGGCATAAACAATTTAACGCACGTAGACTTTTAAGTCATACACAAAATTGGACGTATGAAACTGTCAAATGTTAGCTTTCCATCGCGTGTCATTTTTTTTTGCCATAGCAAAACAAACTGTATTAACTCTTGGAAAAGGTTAATTCTACAACGAAATGACATTGACAGCTCGAGCTAATTTTAACGGGGTGGGGCTAGTAGCTACAGAAATGTAATCTTTATGCATATTGATACAGAGTTCAGTTTCGCAGTGTACCTCGTTGGTAATTTGCTATTAATTTCTTACCGTGTTCAGCCAAATCGAAGCGGAGTGGGATGACAACTGGTATAGTCACATTAGCCGGGACTGACCACTCGCACCAAATGGATCCAGTGCTATTCTGACACCCATTTATTTGACCTGACAGATTTATCTATAAACAACATAGAAATCAATCATCCGCCATCTTAAACACGTCCATCACCCATATTGGCCATATTTGTTTATAATGTATATATATTGAATTTGTCCTTGCTATTAATTACTCGACATTGGCATATATACTCGCTGCTCGCAGATGCAGCTATTCCACATCTTATACCTTAGAAATCCATAATTTAGTCAAATAAGAAATTAATGTTAAAAATACTTTTTAAAAACAAGCTTTTATTTAATTGCCCATAGTTTTCGTGTTATCCTCAGCAAGCCTCATTTGATACCCATACTGTGGTAGTGCAGAAAAAATAACTATTCCGCCATCTTGGAGAATCCACCATATTTGAATTAGAATGACGTCACATAGCTAAGCACGCATTGTCATCCAAAATAAGCGTGTATACCAAATTTCAGCTCAATCGGTTAAAGATAACTGATTTAAAATTCAGTTGCAAGATTCCACCCGGACATACATTGCAAGTTAATATAAAGCTTGTAATAATAATAATAAAAAGAACAAAGAAATCTAATAATTAATAGCGAGAACAAATCATTATGAACACAATCTATATAAAAACCGGCCAAGTGCGAACTGGACTCACGCCCCGAGGCTTCTGTACCTAAACTGTAAAAGTACTGGACATTGCTCTTATGAAAAGATAAACTGGATAGAGAGCCAAATTTCATGATTCTAGGATGTCAACGGAAAGTACCCTAAAGGTTTTTGATTCCCGTGCAAGTGTACTGAAGGTGCAATATAAACCGCCGTATCTTTTAATTGCGTTAACTTAAGTTTGATTGAGACATAAGTTTTTGTTATAAATTTCAACGTAATACCTCCACGCGTTTCTGAGAAAAAGGGTCTTGACAGACAGACAGACGGACAACAAAGTGATCCTATAAGTGATCCGTTTTAGGAACCCTTAAAATGGGTAATACAATTTCGTCATATAGGCGAGATTTAAGTCAAATAAGGTCGCCGAAAGTATGTTACTGTAACATTATTCAATATTTAGACAATTCGTTGCATTTACCTTTTGTGAAAGATGAATGTGTGCAACCACAGACGTCCAATCCGACGGTCCAAGATTCGTAATCTGAAATCGATCAGCACCCTTAGCATGACAAGTTTTATCTATTTCAACTGTCAGATTTGTCGAGAAAATTACGTCACTTCGAGTTTTTTGTACTGGACATTGCTCGGTGTGACGTAATTTTCTTGACGAATCTGACAGTTGAAAGCAATGATATTCTAGTAAACAGATATGTTATGAGCGCGCACTAGTAATTAGAATGTATATTTGATACCAACATGCGGATTGGTTGATAATGTTACATCACATAGAAGCGCAAGTGACATCTAGCTATCTCTTTTTTTCTCGTTGGTTTTATCAAGCCATCTCTTTTGCGCATTTGTACGTGTTGTGAAATGTAAAATAAATGAAAAGTGTGTATGTGTGCCGCCGCTGTTACGCGGAACACTTTTTTCGGTTGTTTTCTGCGTGTATAACATATCTGTTTACTAGAATATCATTGGTTAAAAGAGATAAAACTTATGTCTCCGTAGTTATGCTACAGGACCAGTTGTATCAATGATTTCGAAGACGACTTGGTCTCGTGGTTTGACCGTAGGCCGCTTAGCCTACTCAACCGGGTGGTTACAGGCTCAGTTTCCCTCAGCGGCAAATTTCGGAAACTGTCTTTATTGAATTTGCCCTGGTTTGGGTGTAACTGGCATCGTCCCCAGTCCATTGTATGGAACCCGTAGTACAAGCTTTGCTTGGTTTGGGGCCATAGGATGAGTATGTGTATTAATGATCCATCAAATTGTTTAAACAAATGTTTTAAATACGTTCTTTTTTTATTTTTTTAATAGCCTATTGTCTGTGCCACAGCTGGGCAAAGGCCTCCCCCTCTCGTCTCCACATGTCCCTATCGTGGGCTTGTTGTGGCCACGTTTCACCCGCAAAAGTGACTAATAATTTTAAATACGTTACCTCATAATAATGTTTGAATGTGAAATTTTCAGCAGCATTAAATCTATCTCTTGTGATATTTAACGTCGGATTTGGAAGGGACTTTCTGAAATAAAATAAAATCCTTAAGCACTGAACACACTGGGGCGTCAAAAAGGGCGCGTCAACAGTTTGGCCAATACTAAAACGAACTGTATTGACTCATCACTTACAGCGCGAGTAAATATTGACGCATGGTCTTTTACCACAGAAATTCAATCTTTATGTATACCGGCACAAAGTTCATTTTGGTACTGACAAAAATGATAACGCGTGCGTCTTGATACCCTAGAGTACCTAGGCTTTAAAACATCAAACATACAACAAATCAGTAATCTATATACAGTTGTAAAAATACAAGGGCAAACATTTTATTTCATTGCAAAAATTCCTTTTTTTTATCAGCCTGTATCGTCCCACTGCTGGGCAAAGACCTGCCTTTCCTTCCTCCACTCCTCTCTGTTCTTTCCCAGTGTGGACCAGTCTGTATGGTGCGAGACCAATTGCTTATTCAACAAAATCCTCCACAACAACAGTTACTTACCCGCTAACATTGAAACTGGCCATAGGCGTGACATTAAGAGTCACTTCCTTAAACGCATCTACAGTAACATTTCTGTACAACGGATCACATAACTCAGCAGTGACATTAAAACTGATATCTTCAGTTCCATTCAAATGATATTCCAACTCTATTTCCCATACAATATCTCCGTTTCTGTTGAATGGAGACGGGACATTGCAAGTCATGTTTGTCGCTAGCAAAGAACACTCGCTTGGTAATCTTTTAGGTTGCAGTGGAAGGACGATGTTGACTTTGGCACCATATGCTGGCTCTTCTTGATTCGTGACGGTAATTCTCACACCTAATCGCGAGGAATCACCTGGAACATAAGAACTGTTGTGGATTGTGATTACTGTTTTAGATAATGAATTCATTGAGTATCTAGAAGCTGGTACGTTGGAAATAGATGACCAAATGACATAGAGGTTACATCTTCTTCCTTTTTAACTCCTGCATTTTATGAGACGATTTAGCTTTTTCAGGTGACTTGTATAAGGTTACGCCCACCATTTTCGTTGGGTACCTCTATAGATTCTTGACTATAGTACCACCATAAGATTGTTAGAAGTGTTTCGTGGTAGTAAGCACCACCACCTAAATAGTGGCTAGTAAGAAAACGTAAAATTCAATTCTTTATAGTATAAGGATGACAATATACTAGATATCCTGGTGAACTTCGTATCTCCTATATTTTTCATGTTTTAAACGACCCTTGTATTAGACAAAACAAAAAAAATATTAATCATCCAAACCGCTTTTTGTATTTCAGGGTGACAAACGAACATCAGTGATTTTTAAAACAAACCTTTTAAACCTAAGCACCTAACCTTTGCCCTACCATACGTATGCCATAATGAAATAATTAAAAGTAAAATTGGAGCATTAAATGTTGTATTTCAGAGATTTTCAATTGATTTTGAAACTTACTTGTCCAAAGCCTCCATTTCCATAACCAACCATGGCGTACAGACCATGTCTTCGCCACAATCCCTGACCAGCTGTATCAGGAATGAGGTTTTCAGGATAGAATCTTCAGATAACCTAACTGCTTTCGTTAAATATTTCGTGTCGTTATCTGAAATGATAATAAATCTGCTGAAATTATGAAGACTGATAATTATTCTCAAAGGTGTGAATTTATGAAAAAAAAAATATCTTGACATACAATAGCGTTTGTATATAAGTGCGATTGTAACTTTTAAATAAATTACTAAAACTGTCGTGAAATGCTAATAATCTCTTACCATTCATAATTTCATTTGCTTGTATTTCAAATATTATAGAAATTGGTTTGGACAAGTCTGCTGTTGGCTGTAAAAAAATAAAATTTAAAATC
This sequence comes from Ptilodon capucinus, assembly GCA_914767695.1. Lineage (NCBI taxonomy): Eukaryota > Metazoa > Arthropoda > Insecta > Lepidoptera > Notodontidae > Ptilodon > Ptilodon capucinus. Next base: position 11,485,810 of record OU611814.1, on the reverse strand, counting down.
ATAGACATATAAAAAATTAAGGCCAGCACGCGCCGCTGACGTCCAAAGTGAAGCACCTTATTGATATATGTATGCAATAGTTGAATTGTTACCAACCTATAGACGTGCTTTCACTGTTTAGCGAGTTGGACTTTTTCAAGTAAATTATTGGATTTTTTCAATTGTTCAACTAAGTAATTCTTAACTCATATAATAATTCAACTTTTTCCATTCCCACATGAAAATCTCAGAGATGCGGGTTCGGGATTTGAACTTAAATTCAAAGTGGGCGTAATAGCAAATAGTCTGGCACTGATACTAAAATTGAGTATGCGAAAATTGGTAAGTAGTGGCAACTGGCAAAGCAGTCATCATCATTTACTTACCCTCACTTCCACTATCTGTTCATCACAAGACTCCTGGGAAGGCTTCAAATGAATCCTGTACTCCGAATCACCGTTTGTCATCGCTCTGTCGTCTTCTGGGTCCACTGTTATCCGACCAATCAGATCTGTAAAAGTACAAGATATCCAACCAATAGTGGCCTCATTACAATCAACTAAAGTCTTATAAAAAAGTTATTTCAAAAGACCAGCGTAAAAAGCGTATTCAGAGGATATTCGCGGTCATATGCCACTGTGCCCTAAAGCGTATGGTCGCTTACTACAATTAGAATGTATTGTTTTGTTAGGGTAAGTTTTGTTAGATATTTATGGAACAATGATTACCACTTGCTGAACGGTGAAGGAAAGCATCGTGAGGGAACCTGCACGTCTATAGAAAGGCGTGTGAAGTTCACCAACCCGCACTGGGCCAGCGTGGTGGACTACGGCCCAAATCTCTCTCGCATTGAGGGGGAATGTGCCCGGTATAATGGCAATAGGCTCGCCCTCTATTACATTGAGACCAAAATACATCGGCGGAGTGTGGGCGCAGTACAGTGCACCTTTGCCTTCCCCTTCGGGGAATACAGGAGTGATGATGTATTTTTTTATGGAATTATTCTTGTTACATACAGTTTCATGAATATGTAAATTCATACTTTTTATAGAAACATACTCGGTACGGTTCTATGTGCATTAAGGTGCGTATTATTATAAGCCTCGACAATATGCTTACCGATTTCAACATGAGGCCATGATGGTCTTGGCGATGCGCTTACGCAGAATATAGCCGTAAAGTCGGTGGTGTTTTGAGGTAGATTAATAGCATCGGGCACTCGGATTGAGGCATGAACAAGCATTGTGTGCACGCTTCGATACAAATATACAGTTTCCGATGCGTATGCGCCAATTGCTAGATCTAAAACAATATTAAATTGTAATTACGCAGAAAATTAAATCTTAGAAAGAAGGCAGTTGGTATAAATTATATTAGCTGCTTATCCTGCAAGATTTGATTGCAACATAAATAGATTTCAAATTTGACATGCCTTTATGAAGAAAAAGAGAGCCCACTTGGAACTTAGAGGGTGCATGTTCGAATCCCGAGCTCGCAACTCTCCCACACTCGGATTTCCAGATTTCACGTGAGTATTACTTTTTCAATAATGATTACTACTTGCAGACCTGTAAACATGGTGAGAAAACCTGCACGTCAATAAAAAGGCGTGTGGAAATCACCAACTCGCACTGGGCCAGAGTGGTGGACTATGACCCAAATCTCCCTTGCATTGAGTGGGAATATGCTCGGTATAATGGCAATAGGCTCAACTAGGACCAAAATGCATCTGCGAAGTGTGGGTGCGCTGAAGAGCACCTCTGCCTACCCCGTCGGGGAGTACACACATGACTATTAGTGTATATGTACAAAAATACTGATGTCCTGCTTAAACATTACGATATGGAGAAGGATGACGGTCAATACACTTACGTTTGGTGTTTCATTTCATCTTACCTGTACAATTATTGTGATCAATATCAAATCCTTTTGATATTGATATGCCGAAGCCCTTAGCATCTTGCGGCTCGATCTTTTGGGCATACTGACTTTTAAGCCCTTGCAAACTTCCTCGATAAATGTATACAACGCCTTTACCATTCTCCCATGGAGCACCTATAGCAATATCTGAAAGTAAATACCACAATTAACAACTTTATCTTCATGTTCTTCGCTTAATTTACAAAAATAATAAAGTGTGGAGGACATTCTTTAGAAAATATTTAGAGACGTTTAGGCACTACTACATTCAGTCACCCTTTATAGACGGTGTATAACTTGATAGGTACAAACCAGCAAATCCATCCCCGTCAATATCACCAAGATCGGCGATGGTACTACCAAATCTGGCAGCATCTATTTCAGAGCCAGTCAAATGTCCTGCCTCCTTCAAGATGAAACTTGAAGACTGAAATATAAAACAGCAAAGTAGAGATCCATTTCTTTGCATATATTTGTGACAAAGTCGTTTAGCGTACTTTCCTTATTACATAATCCAGCTGCTACCCCTAGCTACGGAAATTCTCTTGAGGTCAGATTCCTTACAGTATAAACCTAAATTCTAACCTGTAGATTTGCCTTATTAAGGTTAAAATTGTCTGTCTTCTTTACTTTTGTGTTCTAACATTCATGTGAGTATACTTTTTACCAAGGGTAGGACTAACAATCACCCAATTATTTTGATGACAACTGACAATTTGGTCATTCACAAAAAACTTCTAAGTAGCCATCGGTTTACTGTTGCCTTAACATAAGCCGAAAGACTATAAGTGAATGAAGCTTATGAACCTAGAAACCTACTCGCTAGTCTTTATTAACAGCAATTTAACATTGTACTTTGGTCTAAAAATGCCACTGTAAATGCTTTGTACACAGATTAAAAACACTTAGAAACACAAAGAATGGACTTTATACTACTATCAAAGAGAGGATGTCTATTTATTTTTGCGGAATGAGTTGGTTTTTGAGTCTTTTATTACCTCTTCTTTTGTTAAATAAATGAACACGGCTCCTTGATCGTGAGGAAGACCACCATCTTTTTTGACGTACATCGGAGCTCCAACCAAAAGGTCATCTAGGCCATCTCCATTCAGGTCTGTGGTACAGAGACTTGCTCCAAAGTAAGCACCAAGCTGAGGTCCTTGCAGCTTCGCTAATATCTTCAAACCCCCTTCATTGATTGGTGGCAGAAACACCAAAACCTGATAAAAGGACAGAGTTATAGCATGAGCGGCAATAGACTGGCATCACGGAGTATGTTTATTTTGTCTCTTTCTCTCGTATAAAATAAAATAGAGAGTGTGCAAGCGAATCAATGACAGATGTCTACTTTTGACATATGTGCTGCCTTAGCAATTCATTTTATGAACTATGTTTGATTATTTTGATGAAGTAGCAGAAGTAACTCAGCAGTATATCCAACTTGGATTACCTAGTGCATGGTCCCCGGTGGCTTTTGCACTCATCTTAATTGCCACACAGGATAACATGTTTGGTATAATATTACCTGTCCATATCCTGATTTGGATCTGGGAGCACCACCTACATACAACACTCTGCCGGATCTTTCAAAAACTCCAGATTCCACTGCATAACCTATGAATAATATTATTTTATTAAAATCACAATCAATACTTCAGACAAGAAAGAAAAATCCAATATGTACTTTTACTGTCCATGAGTAATTAGAGAATTGACGTGGCGTGATCTAGTGCTTTAAGCGTAGGTAGCTCAGGCTCACTGCACCAGGTCGTTGCGGGTTCGATTCCCGTTATTGTCAAATTTTAGATATTAGCTTTTACGAAATTTGCCCTGAAGGCTTAGAATGACCATGTAGACATAAGTTTTATCTCTTTCAACGTACAGGTCTGGGTGTAACTGGCATCGCTCCTAATCCGTTGTAAGCCACAAGCTTTGCTTAATTTGAAATCATACGATGAGTATGTGTAGTCCTCGCGAGATTGGATGTTTAAATTTTGTTTTTTTTCGAAATCTTACCAAAATAATCGTCAGGTCCAATGTCTCCAGTGTAGTAAGGGTTGGCTATCGGCTGCTTCTTCACAAACGCACTGTTGTCATCGGGATCAAAGGCTAGGCTGACTATGCCCCCTATAAATTACACACAAATAAAATTAAGAGCCCTGGAAAAACTCATACATATATTCCTATTTATAAAATGGTCTGTTTGTGACATGGAATCAGAATCAGAAATATTTGTTCAGATAAACCAATACAGGGATTTATGATAAAAAAAAAAAACTTATCTAGATCTCTTCCAATCCTTTGGAATGCATTTCCTATGGAGATGAATGGGCATGGTTACTCTTTTAGTGGTGATATTGGTGAAGGTAATTATGTTATTCCCTTAATAAGATCCATAAAACATGCTTGTTCTAGTGGTTTGAGCTTAGACCGTTTGGCTCACTAAACCTGGTTCAGTGAGCCGAGTATGCGGGTTCGATTCCTGCTAGTGGCAAATTTTGGGAATAGTATTTTTGGAATTTGCCCTGGTGTAACTGGGGTCGCCCCCAGTATGGTACCCATAGCTTTGCTTAGTTTGGGATGATAAAATGAGTATGTATTGTCTGGTGATGTTTATATTTTTTATAGGCAAAGGCCTCCCCTCTAGCCTTCATGTCTAGCCTTGGTAGCCTTGGTCTGCCACGACACTGACAACCGTCTTCGGGCGTCCAGATGTTAACTCGATTGACAAATCGAGTTAACATCGGTGGACACGATTAAGGTGGACACACCTTGGCCTGTCTATTACCTGTCCACTGTAGAAGACCTGGGGCTCCCAATATCACTGTGTTATCTTGTGTGACTTTAGCTGATATCCCGGCTTGGCCGTACGCGTAGAAGTTCAGATGAGTGCCGAAGTCTCCGTACTCTGGTCTCTTTCCATCCGTAATAAAGGCTTGCCGATCTGTTAGCGAAAACAATACTAGAATATTCTTTGCAATAAGGGTATGTAGACAAGAATCAATGGCGAAAACTGCCAATGAAAACAGTTCTTCAGTTTCAAAAATGTTTTTATCACATTTGCTGCGTAAGGATTTTTAGTGTACTTTCAGCTGGTGCATCATGAGGTTATATTGATTCATAGAGGTGCAAACTTTTTGAGCGCTGCGCACTGGATGATAGTTCGCCATGAGCCAATATGACCTCACAATGCAAACATGATACGTAAGTAAGTATGAATGATATTGATGAAGTTATTTGGAAAATATTTCTTCTCTTTATCGAATGTAATACAATATGATATAAGTCTTGTCTAGCCACACGTGCTAACCCAGCGTAATCAAGCTGGTGGACTGATCGATCGTTGCAATTTGAACCTTGTTTGAGAGGTAATATAACTCACTATTTTCCTTTAAAAGTTTTAGTATCCAGTCTCTGTTCTGTGTTCTTAAGTAGCTCGCTCCGTTCGCCAGTAAATGCTTCTTGCCTAAAGGTGTGGTCCATCTTGGAGCGTTTATCTGTCAAATTAAATCTATATTTAACTAGCAGAGTTCCCGACTTCGTAAACGCGGAATTTAGTAATCCTAATCATTTCCCCAAACTTAATAGAAAGCCTTAGTTGTCCTCATAACCTCAGCTATCCAGTGAAAGTCTCGTCTAAATCGATCCAACCGTTTTAGAGGTTATCCGGAAAAACAAATGTTTAAAATATTTTTTATCGTGAAACACTTCGTTTTCTAAAATGAAAGTACCCCAAGGTACTTGTCCTAGGTCCTTGTAACATCAGCTATCTGCCAGTCAAAGTCGCGTCTAAATCTGTCCAGCTTTTTCGGAGTTAATTCGGACCAAGCAGACGGTCAGACAGATATATATTTTTTAAATGCGTTTTTGTTATAATTTGCACAATACTTTCATATGCATTAGTAAAAAGCTGTTATATTTTCATTCCAAACAGACACTTCAATTATAATTACTCGTAAAGATGTTATCTTACCAGTAATCTGCCGTTAGAGAGAAATACAATGTTAGCGCCGAACCACATGTCATCTTGAAAGAAATCATTTGATATCTTCCTTCCGAACCAGGTTTGTCGGTTCTCTGTTAAATAAAAGAATTCCACAATATTTTACTAATTTCCAGGCACACTGGAGTAGGATGATGGGTCGGGGGGCTCATCATCCATTGCACGGCTTCATCGGTCTGGGAGACGGTCAGGGTACTACCAAGCCGTCTCTTCTCAGCGCCGGAGACCCAGCCATTGTTGAGTTATCCGCTGGTGCGTCGCGGTGCATGCGAAAGCGATCCCGTAGCGCCCCGATATAAGCGGAAGATGGTACACCGTCGGTTTTTAGTGGGTATACGGCCTTCTGCCGGGACTCCCGCATAACCCTGTTACTTCCCCCGAGGTGGCAGGGTATCCATAAAGGATTTTCCGACGTTAAAAAAAAAAAAAGGCACACTGGAGTATTCAAAGACGTGCGACAATATTTTTTCCAATACCAAAACAAACTCTATTTCAATGTCCATAATTTCTGTGATCAATGTCATTTCGTTGAAAAATGAAATTACTTGACGAGTCAATACAGTTCGTTTTAGTATTGCCAAGGGACTTTGGATACATCCACCATCTTTATCACTGTCATCATCCATTTTTATTTATAATGTGTATCTATTGAGTTTGCCCTTGCTATTAATTACTTGACACTGGCTGAAATACCCGCTAACCGCAGGTGGAGCCATTTCTCATCTTATTCCATTAAAATATCATCATGTCCAATATTTACTTTAAAGAATATTATTGATCATGTCACTCATTTCCTAAAAAAAGAAGAGCCCTTGCCACTACTTCTTATACTATTGTTATTTCAAAATTAACTGTCAATTTTTGACATATTTTGTATGGAGGGTAGAATAAAAGGAGGGTAATCTCCTATGGGAAAAAAATTGAAAAAGTGTCCGTCGAAATGCATAAATTAGTAGTGCAAAAGCCTTCCACAATGGCGCTGGTGTCGATAAATTATACATACATATCGATGCCCCCCTGGAATAAGTCAGTAAGTGCCATTCTGGACTTTCTGCTGCTATGCCAGATTCGGAATCAGCGATTTTTCCGGTAACCGTTTATTCCCGGGGGCGTCGATATGTCAGTTACCAACACCAGCGTCATTGTGGAAGGTTTTTTAACTACTAATTATGCATTTCGATGGACACTTTTTCAATACCTAGATCACACTCCTATACTCTACCCTCCATAATATTTTGAACTGAGTTAACTATCAAAAACTGTAAGAAATCAAAAATATCGCTGCAAGCTGGTGGTGGTAAGGGGATAGGTACTTCTATCTATCTATCTATTAGCCAGGGACGTCCACTGCTGGACATAGGCCTCCCCCATAGATCGCCACAAATTACGATCTTGGGATTTATGCGCCCATCGCCTCCCGGCGACCCTGGTGAGGTCGTCCGTCCATCTGGTCGGGGGTCGTCCCACATTCCGATTCCTTGTTCGTGGCCGCCACTCTAGGACTTTGATGCCCCAACGGCCATCCGGCACGATAGGTACTTACTTAGATCTGAAGTTGGCGCTATGATCTCGCATACCACCTCTGTTACATCTAAATCCTGAGTGGAACAGTTAAATACTCCTCCGGATTTCACTGCTGGTTTATCTGGCCTTGCCGCTTTCGGTGCACCCACAATCAACCTGGAATTTTAATCTGATACATACGACTATGCTGAAGACATCTGCTTGTCGCGACAAGACCTTTGTCACAGATTGACTCGCTCGCTCTCTGTTTTTCATACGAGAGAAAGAGACAACATCAAGATATTCTGTGACAAACGCCTAGTCTTGGCGCACATGCTACAACTACTGGTGATATTTCGAGGGTTGAAAGGCTATTTGCCTTTCACACCTCGATTTAATAATGATACATAATCACTTCGGGATAGGCAGAGATGTACTTCAGTATGAAGTTCACCAACCGGCACTGGGCCATCGTGGTGTACTATGGCCCAAAATTCTCTCGTATTGAGGTGGATTGTGCCCTGCAATAGGCACGACCCGCCATTGGGACCAATATACATCGGTGAAGTGTTGGTGCACTGCAGTGCATCTCTGCCTACCCGTTTAAGGAATACAGGCGTGATGATGTATGTATGCATGTATATTGGCATGTCCGTTAACATAATTGTGTCGGTGACTCATAGGATGTGTGTAGGCGTTATTCATAGACATGGCTACACTGTCATTTTATTTCATGAAACTAGCCGAGTGGTCGAAGGCACGCCTTGCAATCAAAGTGTGCAGGTTCAAACCCCGGCTCGCACCTCCGGGATTTATGTGCGAATCTCATTTTCATCCGAGATTATAACTTGCTATGAAACGGTGAAGGAAAACATCGTGAGGAAACCTGCACGTCTGAGGGAACTTGACTAGTTCTCGATAGATGTGTGAAGTCTGCCAACCCGCACTGGGCCAGCGTGGTGGACTATGACCTGAATCCCCCTCGCATCGAGGGGAGGCCCGTGCCCAGCAGTGGGACGTTAGTTGTAGTTAGTTATTGCAGAAGGCTCAAATTGTTTATTTATATCGCAACTATTTACAAAACGTACAGGGCCCAGTGTCGCCTAACATAATCGTTGTAGAGTTGCTATGAACCCCGTTTTTAGGGTTCCGTACCCAAAGGGTAAAACGGGAACCCTATTACTAAGACTTCACTGCCCGTCCGCCCGTCTGTCAATAGGCCCGTATCTCATGAACCGTGATAGTTGGTAACTTGGTTAGTTTTTAGACTTCGCTGTCCGTCCGTCCGTCCGTCCGTCCGTCCGTCTGTCACCAGGCTGTATCTCATGAACCGTGATAGTTAGAGAGATGAAATTTTCACAAATGATGTATTTCTGTTGCCGCTATAACAGCAAATACTGATAAACATAATAAATAAATATTTAAGACGGCTCCCATACAACAAACGTGACTTTTTGCTTGTTTTTATAGATAATGGTTCGGAACCCTTCGTGCGCGACTCGCACTTGGTCGGTTTTTTTATGGCATGAAAACAGCATTTTATCGATAGTAGTAGCTAAAATATGATCAATTTACTAAGTTACTTTTGAACTCCCTTTGATCTAAAAATTAACACAACGGTAGTTGTAGCATATGTCCCAAGACAAGACATATGTCACGGAATATCTTGGTGCTGTCTCTTTCTCTCGTATGAAATTAGACAGAGAGCGAGCGAGTGAAACTGTGACAAAGGTCTTGTCGTGACATGCGTGCTTACACCACAGAAGGTACCAACGACCTCATTGACCATGCCTAGGCTTGCCAAAGCATATACATAAAAAAATATGACTTCACGTTCTTGACAGAGGCTAGCAGGCTTTTCACACCCATTCCGAACATGAAGGTAGTAATACGGAGATGGTATTTCGAGCCCGCGCTGCGGTAAATTTTTCTGGTTTATTTGACTCCGCCATCTTTGTTTTCCCATATAGTTGCCGTACAGGTACATGAGATAACAAAAACCGGCCAAGTGCGAGTCGGACTCGCGCACGAAGGGTTCCGTACCATTATCTATAAAAACGGTATAAAAATCACGTTTGTTGTATGGGAGCCCCCTTAAATAATTATTTTATTGTGTTTTTTAGTATTTGTTGTTATAGCGGCCACAGAAATACATCATTTGTGGAAATTTCATCTCTCTAACTATCACGGTTCATGAGATACAGCCTGGTGACAGACGGACTAACGGATGGACAGCGAAGACTCAGTAATAGGGTTCCCGTTTTACCCTTTGGGTACGGAACCCTAAAAACGGCGAAAAAATCGCCGCAGAGCTATACGAAGAGTGGAGTCGTTATGGGTACTCTAGATACTCTATGATTCCGAATCACATTGAAGTCAAAATTAGATTGAGTTAATACGATTAGGAAAATAACTTACCCGTAAGGATTTAACACCACACAAAATCCGAATAATTCAGCTGATGTTTCAGGACGATACGTGATCTTTGAACCTTCATGAAATAGATTTAAAGCTGTAGTATCCTTTGCAATGAATAAATACACCACTATTGTCCTTATTAACTGGAGCATAGTCAAACCTCGTGAATACATTTCACAAAAAAAAAAAATCACTCAAATCACTTTTGTTTGCACTGATTAAAAGAAAAACTATAATAAATCTGTACTTTAGTGTTGACTATTTAACTAAATTAAGCATATTTACGTCCTTTTTACGGCCGTAGAATATGAGAGAGACGGAAATATTTTTGTGCTATCATTTCTCGTCCAAACTAATCAACATCTTTACGTATCTTCTTTAATTTATCGACGTTTGAAAGGCAATCCTGACTAAGCGACAAAAAATAGTAAAATGTGTTATTTATACCAAACGACGCAGAAAAATCTGGCCGTTCAAATGGTATATACAACTCAATTTAGGATTTTTTGTCTCGATTGCCTTTCTAGCGTTGATATTCATTTAATAACTTAAACAATAATTACAAAGCGTTTGTAACTACGCTACGGAGCCTTTGCAAAATATACACATTGACTTAAAACAAAAAATAATTAATTAATTTATTATTATCGTGACAGAGGGATTCACAACCGGTCTGTAAGCCTGACAGGCGCAAATAGTTTCATGTGTCACGAGTCCATTGGAACTTTGTACTGCAGACAGTCGGTACCTATGTCAATAAGTAGGCAATTCCTTTGTCTATATATATCTATATCTATATCTATACATCTATACAAATAAATAAAATTGGAGTGTCTGTTTGTAATATCAAAATAACACTTTTTTACCAAATGCGTATGAAAGTATATACGATCCCTATAACGAAAACGCAATTTCAATTTTTTTTGTCTGTCTGTCTGTCTGTCTGTTTGTTTGAGGTAAACTTCTAAACGGCTGAACCGATTTTAATGGGACTTTCACTGACAGATAGCTGACGTTCCAAGGCGTAACTTAGGTTACTTTAATTTTAGAAAAAGCATTAGTGTTCCGCGGGAAAAATATAATACCCATATTTCCGGGTAATCTCCCTAAAGTCCACGCGGGCGAAGTCGCGGGCACAGCTATTTAAAACTATAAGTAACGTATTGTGACTAATCACTTAATTATCTAATTATTATTTCGAATACATTCAAAGGGTGATCCCCAATAATAATGTTCTTGTCACCACCGCATAGCAGTACCTAGCGAACCCACTGTAACATAAGGGTTGTAGGTTCGATTCCCGTCAGGGGTTTTTTTTTCTTATAACTGAGTGATATTAGAGTCACCACTAGCACGTTCTGCAAGATACCTTTTTAATTATATTAATTTTCTACTATGCTGTAGCCGCGACTCTGTGCGAGTGGAATTTAGTCAAAAACCGGCCAAGTGCGAGCTGAACTCGCGCACCGAGGCTTCCGTACCTAAGCTGTGCAAGCACCGAGCATTACTCTAACGAAAAAATTAACTGGATAGAGAGACAAACTTAACTTTGCAGTTGGTATACTGGTGTCCCCATACGAAGTAACTACAAAATAAGTTTGTAATCGCAAAAAAAAACATTTTCTAACATAAAAACTACAGTTTTTGGATTTTTTCCTTTACTTGTGCTATAAGACCTTGCTTCTTGCCAAATTTCATGATTCTAGGTCACCGGGAAGTACCCTATAGGTTTTAGATTCCCGTGCAAATGTACTGAAAATGCAGCGTAAACAGTCGTATCTTTTGATTGCGTTAACCTTAAAGTTTGATTTTTAGGACACCAAGGGACCTCTGAGACAGACAGACGGACAACAAAGTGATCCTATAAGGGTTTTGTTTTTTTCCTTTTTAGGTACGGAACCCTAAAAAAGTTACTTAAGTTACTCCTTATAACATCAGCTATCTGCCAGTGAAGGTTCCGTCAAAATCGGTTCAGCCGTTTCGGAGATGAGCCGGAGCAAACAGACATAAATAAAATGAAGCTGTGTTTTCGTTCGTGTACTTTCATATATGCTGTAACGGTCACGTCCCGCCTACCCTATACCTAATCAAACACGTGTTATTTACCTACTTATTTAAATCGCGGCTAAAGATTATTTTGGCTCGTGAATCTGTCTAGCGCTCGCGATATTCGATTTTTAATAAGGACCTCTACGTTGTGTTTATAATATCGATTTAAAAGAGTATTTAAGAAAGTATTAAAAAAAAGGATTTAAGAAAGTATTAAAAGAAAGTTTCATACGTTTATCCGGAAATTAAATATTTATCAAAAATTACGAAAGAATCCTGTGAAAAATACATCACACAATAAAATAAGAAAACAACAGAAATAATAAAACAATATGATCATGCAAGCAAAATGATGAACCGCCGACGTAAATGCTATAAAATAAAACACGTATAAACACAATAAACATCGAAGCGCACGACGACTCGTAGATGTAGTTCCTCGCACAAAGTCTCAGTCTGGCTAGTCTTAGTTTAGCACTTACCCCACGCCAACCACCAATGTTCTTATATACACGTACACTCACACTTATAGACACCCGCACTGCCTTATATATTTATTTATCGCAGAACGATCCGCGCGCCCGAGTTTTATTATTTGACGCAATAGCGAATAAATTTGGAACCATAGGATTATGGTGAAACCTATTTCCTAGCGATAGAAATTAACTGGTCTCCCTTCCAACCTAGCAACCAGTCCTTATGGCAAAGACCACGTGCCCCAGCAAATCCATCAAAGCTAATCGACCCATCTAATAGCTAAGCTAAATCATCGATCAACCACATCACACAGTCACAGCAATGAACGTTGACACACCTCGAACAACATTCTGATCATCTCTCTCACATCATTCTAGTTTATCCTATTTGGACTCTAACAACAGATACTCATTCGTTCATCACCAGCCCTAATGTAGAATTCTACAACATACGTCGCGGTGTTCATAGAGAACTTTATATAACGAGTAAATATTCGTAACATGATAAATTATTTAAGTTTAGAAAATCAACTACATATGCTATTATTGTGTTGCTTGATGAGCCAAATGGTCGATTTTGACTCGCGACATCAACATCAACCATTAATTTATGTTAATTGGTATTGAGTGTTTCATGTTCAACGATAAGAAACCGTTAATGCTAAGGAACCCCAAATCTATCGTCTGTCTGGCCTTGAGAACTATTATCCTGGGGGAGTGATACCCATAGAAGTATACCTGCGCCCTTCTTCACAGCCCTCAAGTTTCTAAACAATAGGTGGTACCAGAGCAATCCCGGACTTCCCCGTTTCCCATGAAGTGTGTACGACATGTGTGTGTAGTAGTGAGGTCGATCTCTTCTGTGATCAGACTGTAAGTTAGTGTGTAACGTACTCTCACCTTCCTCACCCGGGACCCTAATGGCAGCCCGATGGAGAGCCTTGTGTAAATAGTGTATGCGTGTGTGTACAAGACTTTTCTATGCTAAACCTAGCTCACAGCAAAATTACTTCCACTGTTCACCAGGTTAGCACGTTTATTCCCTACATGGAGCAATGCAAGATGAAAGTTAATAAACATTATAATAACCCTGTGGTTATGGAAAACAAAAATGTAAAAAAAATAGAAATGCACTCAATCACACATTCTCTCATTCAATCACATCCACCTACAACAACAGAATAAAATATGAAATATCTTGTCTGCATCCTTCGCCGAAAGAAAACAATCACTATCCTCAATAGAACGCGAAACTTACACGAACGCACCGATTATTATACTAATAAGACGTTATAATTTATAGTAAATAAAGAAAACCGTACGAAACTTCCTTAATCACGCGAAAACAAAACAAAACGTCACTCCCGCACTCCCTATCACTATACATCAGAGTCAATTAACACTCCCGATTATATCGCAACACTTTAACTGTATCAATCGCACTCACTACACTCCGCTATCTTAAAACTTTGAAAACTTTAAACCTCCCGAGAAAAATCTCCGTAACCGCTAGAAAAACTCTTAAAAAAGTCCAAAAAAGTCCTCGAGCAACCGTGTGCTCGCTAATATATATCCTCGGTAGCCACAAAAATAACCCCTCTCCACATTTGTTATTCACCAATCCTTGGCTGATTAGTAAACATTTAAAGGTAAAGGTAACGCCCCTAACTTATGTAAAATTGCAATTCTAACCCTTAACAATATGTAACTAGGATCCTTATTCCACTCTATCCGGAAAGATGCAACATCATTGCTTTAACAAACATGACTCCGGTGTCATAAAACAATAAACATTTATCAGTTTCATATTTTGCGCGTTCAAAGTTTTTCCAAATCTCATTGTTTTCCGATGGCCGAGGTGAAGTTAGTTTATGATGTTCCTTTGTATTGTGTTATCTTTATTGCTCAATAGCCGACGCACATGTTTTACTGCCTTGGTTATCTCTGCAAAACAATTATGTTAAAGTTTTTTTATGGGACACTATTTACCATTATTTTCTAAGAAATTCAAGCGTGTGAATATCAGTTGGGACTGGTTCACAGTTTCCTTGTCGGCGAATCGATGCAAGTTGTTAAATTTTGATAAGATAGGTTTTTAAGTAAGATTTGCATCGACCCCGGTATGAACCGTTACAATGCATTCAGTAAATCTAGAAGCTATTATTTTGACATTACAAACAGACACTACAATTTTATTTATTAGTATTAGATAGATAACTAACAACAGTGTAATGAACACATCGTAAGATAGAAACACTTATCAATACATTCTGCCCTATTTAACATTGTTTTGCAAAAGTGCTCTTGGTGACAATTTAACTGACATTAAACGACTTATGACCGAATCTACGGGGTGTGTCAGAAGCCCGAAATAATACTTTGTACATATGAGGGACCTCATATGTGGACGCGTGAAGACAGAATATACCTAACGATATAAACCTTTGAACATTTGTCACAGTATTGTGTTCTGGCCTTTGGGTAGGTACATCCATAACCTTATTCAGCAGTGTAAACTACTCTTACGAGAGGCGACTACCAGTATTCACAAAACAGAACATGCAAATTTTAAATAGGACTCGAGATAAAACGACGAATAAAAAATTGAAAAAACGTGTTCGAATTTCAATCAAATTTTTAAACCATCCAGTTGTATACCCGACACTGATGCTAACGTCAAAGTATGATTTCGGACTTCTGACACACTCAGTAAAGTTAGCTATAGTTAACCAACCGGTAGTATGTCAGGAGTTTCTTTGCATAACCAAAATGTCAGTTACCATCGAAATAATATTAGGATTGCTCTGTCAGCCCTATTTTTATAAAAAGTAAACGGTCATGGAACTTGAGACACAAACAAAAAACATACGGGTCGAAGTTAATTTCATCCTTGATAATACAAATCCTTTTTTAACAACATTTTTTTAAGACAGAACATTGTTTTCCTATACTGCTCGTTTCCTTACACTTATCACTCTGAAATAAAACTATTTTACGGATTTCATCGCGTTTATTTACTATTTTATTTTCTCGACGTTTCGGCTGCTTTACAGCAACCATGGTCACGGGGGGACTGAGGTGTTAGACGTCCTGATGTCATAGTTAATAACTGGGTACCCTCATATTTAGTTGTTGTTTGCGATCCGAGCCACGCAGAAAGTGCTCACAGTGTCTTGAGGTCTTGCAATGGTACGCTTGGTTTTGGATTTAATCATATTAATTACTGGATCCCAAGATGGTGTAGCACCCAGCCATCTTCCCTATTGAAATTAGGATGTTTTTTAATTTCAATGGCCTCACGTATCATCCTTGGTCGGAGTCGGTGTTCTTTTGCGAGGATATGCGGTTTATCAAAAAATAAAATAGTAAATAAACGCGATAAAATCCGTAAAATAGTTTTATTTCAATGTATAGTATTCGCGTAAATATAAGAAAACTTATCACTCTGTTAAAATAATTGAGGAGGCCCGGGACAAAAGCCGATAAATAATCCACTTTTCATATTTTTCAGAAAACACAAAAACTTAGAAGTGCTTGTATTGTTAGCTGAACTTATAATCCGTCAATTTGGAGAGTTAGACTGCCGTGAGTATAATTCTTCTCTAGTATTGTGGCAAAGATGCTGTCTGCTCTCATGGCATTCCTGAGAATGTATTACTCGCAAATATCATTTTGAAGAGAGTAACCATTGAGTTTCTTACCGGCTCTTCTCAGTAGAAGCAGCATTCCGAACCGGTGGTAGAATCTGACTATTTGCCTACACGAATAAAAAAAAATTGATTTTGATTTTGGCTTGTAGCAAGGACTTTCAAGTATGTAACATTAAAAAAATTTAGTGTTGATAGTTTCCCCACAATTTTAGATTCAAATTAGAAATTATCGCCATTTGTTCCGGACCTCCTCAATTGTTAGTTTTGGAAGTAAGTGGTCCTTATTATTAACACACATAAACACAGTACATAGAAGAACTATTGAGTTGATGCATGCATTAGTATTACACTCGTTTTATATACAGAGAAACACCAATTTTTCAAACTGCTGTTAACAAAGCAACTCACATCGCGAAGGCAAGTTACATACTGAGATATTTAACCCATAGATAATTACTTTGTTGTTCAGATAATTGCATTGACAGATAATATTTGATCTAATACCACATGCATACAGTACAATTTCCTTTGCACGTGCAATATTTGATAAGCAAATGGGACAGCTTTTGTTTTGATTATATTTGACTATGAAGGTAGTCACTTCCGTTTATTTTAATGATAATATACCCTCTAGGACAGTGGTAGGCAATCTTTCATAATAGGGGCCACAGAGTTTAAGAAATATCAGAGGAGGGCCTGAATTAAGGCAAAAATGCATTTTGTGTTTAATAAAATTACAATTTAACTGTTATTCAAAGGTCTGTGAGTCCTTCTGGACCGTCAAAATATTATGTGGCCCTTCGCTCTTTTTTTTTAATTAACTTACATTTCTTATTTTTCTTCATTAGATTTTTCTGCTGTCTGTACGAACAATAATAATGTGACGAATTTACAATAACCAAAATTGGTATATGGGTAATTTCTTTCTTAAAAATAAAGAATTGTGGCGAATTTACACGTACTTTTTAGGGTTCCGTACCCAAAGGGTAAAACGGAAACCCTATTACTGAGACTTCGCTGTCCGTCCGTCCGTCTGTCCGTCCGTCCGTCTGTCACCAGGCTGTATCTCATGAACCGTGATAGTTAGAGAGTTGAAATTTTTACAGATGATGTATTTCTGTTGCCGCTATAACAACAAATACTAAAACACAGAATAAAATAAATATTTAAGGGGGCTCCCATACAACAAACGTGATTTTTTGCCGTTTTTATAGATAATGGTACGGAACGCTTCGTGCGCGAGTCCGACTCGCACTTGGCCGTTTTTTTTCTGTGGCAAATTTACTTTGTGACGAATTTACAACAACCCTTCATGTCGAAGGACCGTCGGCGGGCCGGATTAAAAGCTTTTGCGGGCCGGAGCTGGCCTGCGAGCCGGGCCGTACTGTGACCATCACTGCTCTAGGAGATGCCTATATAATAGCCCAAGCGAGCAACTAAGCTATATAACTATATAGTTCTAGTGGTCTGAGCGAAGGCCGCTTGGCTGACTGCACCGGGTTGTTGTAGGCGCGATTTCCGCTGGTGGCAATTTCGGAAATGGCTCTCGGAATTTGCCCTGGTTTGGGTGTAACTGGGATCGCCCCCAGTCTATTGTATGGTACCCATAGCTTTTATGAGATAGGGAGGCAAACGAGCAGACGTTTCACCTGATGGAAAGTGATCAACGCTGCCCATGGACACCTGCAACACCAGGGGCATCGCATGTGCGTTGCCGGCCTTTGCTTAGTTTGGGATCATACGATGAGTACGTGTTGTCTGGTTCAAGCTTCGTACACACTGGGGCGTCGAGACGCGCGCGTTAAACCAAAACGAACTTTGTGTTATTAAACATAAAGATATAATTTCAGTGGAAAAGCCACGCCACACGCGTCAATGTTCGCTCGCGCTTTCAATGCCATTTCGTTGAGAAATGATCTCTGTCCATGAGTCAATACAGTTAATTTAGTATTGGCCAAAAGAAACGCGCCTCTTTTGTCGCCCCAGTGTGCCGTCTTTAACTGTATCCGCTGTTAGTGGGTGAAGGGTAAACATGATTGGTTGATGATGATGGTTTTATTGGCTCCGTCAAAGGATATCATTATTGCTGCGACACAGCTGACAACCCGTACTCACTGAAGCGAACAAATAAACATTACCTAGCCTTTTAAAAATGCACTTTGTTTCAATATACTTAAAGAATGAATTTCAGTGGGAGACACCACGCGACTAAATCCGCATGCGAAAATGATCCGTCATCTTTATCACGTTCATCATCTATTTATTTATAATGGTGTATTTATTGGTCTTGGTATCAATTACTTGACAGTACTTGACACTGGCTGAAACATCCGCTAATCCCAGGTGGAGCCATTCCTCATCATAGTCTATTAACTTTCATCATTTCATTCCTTTCGCCAAAAAGATTAAGAAATCAGCTTCCGTCAATGAAGACATTTCGTTGAAATATGTGCCTTTTCTACGAGTTAATACAGTCCGTTTTAGTATAAGCAAAAAAATATCGCGCGTGTTTTAACGCGTCTGCGGACCCAGGGCATGGTGCCTGGTCTATTCTCATTTTTATTATCCGACTTTTAAAAGAAGGAGCACGATTTTCAATTCAATATTTTTATGTAGGTAATTATGTAGTTATGTTATTCATCATGACGCCTTCCCCGAACTGATAAGCAGTGTTGTAATAAAGTTCGCATTGTTACACATTTCCGCCGGTGTTTTGGTACGTTGGTAGCGCCTTGCAATCATTAGGACGAGCGAACTATCTTGGCTCTGTTTCAAAATGTGTTTTTCTTACAATACAGAGTGCAGAGATAGTCAAGTGGTCGAACGTATACTTTGCAATCAAAGTGTGCAGGTTCCAAACCCGGCTCGCACCTTCGGGTTTTATAAGCGAATCTTATTTTCACCCGAGATTATCACTTACCTACTAACAAACGGTGAAGGTCTGAGGGTACTTGACTAGTTCTTGATAGATGTGCGAAGTCTTCCAATCCGCACCTGGCCAGCGTGGTGGACTGTGGCCTGAATCCCCCTCGCATTTAAGGGAGGCCCGTGCCCAGCAGTGGGACGTTAAAAGTGCTATACCTAGTATTTACAATAGAGATATGTTTTCTTCTTGTTTTTTTACGAACTGTAATGGAATAAGATGAGGAATGGTTGCCTCTGATTAGCGGGTATTCTGTCAAGTAAATAAAATCAACAACAAATTAAATAAATACACTTTATCTATATATATAAAAATCAATGCCACTTTTCGTTGTAAGCTAACTCCTCCTAAACGGGTGGACCGATTTGAATGTTTTTTTTGTATGCGTTTGGGTGGCACTCTGGATGGTTTAGTTTCACAATTGGACCCGATAGGTGGCGCTGTTTTTGTATATCACTCAATTTAAGGCGGTACGAAGTTCGCTCGGTCAGTTAGTAATTTATAAAAGTGAGTGATTAAGGTGATAAATATTGCGGATCACTCCAAAATGACGTCATACATGTTGAATTATTCTTCGTATTATTTTACGTAATTAAATAAATGATGATGATAATTTTCGTTGTAAAATGAGCTTATTTGATGAGTTAATACAGTTCCTTTTGGTATTAGCAAACTGTTAGTTACGAGCGATAGCACAATGTATTCGTTGCAGTGATTAATTTGTACATCCCGCTTACTACCTCTTGCAACAATGTTTATAATATTACTTTAAGTTTTTGACAGTTTACTCAACATTATTGGGAGGGTTTGCCCTAATCGCCACGCTGGGCAGGCAAGAAGGCCAGAAGAGCCGAAGATCGGGCTCAGTGGCGCATCTTGGGAGTGGCCTACGTCCAGCAGTGGACTAACGCCGGCTGACGAAGATGACTCAGTACAAAATCTGTCAACAATTGACAGTTAAGCGGGTTTCAGACTACGCTATAATATAATAGCATATAGTATATAGCTCATAGCACAACAATGTCGCGCACCATACATTGTTATGGACACGTTCACACTGTACTGTACTATATATTATTGGCTTACTATACGCTATAAATTGGTTCGATGCGCTGAGTTCGTTCTGTGCTATATCGCGCGCCGCCCTTTTCCTCCTCCCTCACCCCCGGCCGTCCCGGCAACTGAGCTTGTTATAAACTATAAATGTTTGCGATAATATCGCGTAATGTGAACGCCATGCTATCCTATACTATATAGCATCCTTCTTTGCTGTACTATATAGCACAATAGTATAGCGTAGTATGAAACCCGCTTAACTATTGGAACAACAAGGTTATCTTACGAAGTTTTCTTTCACCGTTCGGCATTCGGTTCGCATAGACAGGGCCGTCTTAAACTAGGCTGGGGCCCTTTTGGAAAGTAAAAAAAGCTAATTATGATAACATTTTTTACCACCTTCCGATTTCTACCTTCTATATTACTGATTTGTGAAAAAAGTGTAATGTGCCCAACAAAATATTTTGAGAATAAATGTGTGAAAGAAATTGTCGGTCCTTCGGGGCCCCTGAGAATGGGGGCCCTGGGCACGGGCCCCGTGTGCCCTTATGGTGAAGACGGTAATGCGTGTAGATACGTCTATTATTATTTTGTTAGGATAGCCAATCAGAAAATTATGAATGACGCACTTGTTTTTCGAAGTGTGTTTTATATTTTATGGCTAGGTTTTGGTCTCCTATTTTATAGCATGTTGCTTAAAAAATTGCAGAATAGCGATAATGTTTGTCGCATCGTAGTATGAACGTATATCGTGATACATATAATTCAAGTGCATAAGGTGTTTTGATAAACACCTACGTACCTTTCAGTCATTTATTGATGTAGTTTGCTCAATGTTTTATTTCAAATAAATACCGTCAGACAATATACTCATTGTTTGATCTAAAATTAAGCTACTATGGATACTATAAAATGGTCTGGGGGCGATCCCAGTTACACCCAGATCAGGGCAAGTTCTGAACAAGCCATTTCCAAAATTGATACCTGCCGGGAATCAAACCCGTAACCACCCGGTACAGTGAGCTGGTCTACGGTTCTAACCACTACACCAAGACGTCGTACAGTAAGTACTTAATAATAAGAATACTGAATAGGAGGCTTAGCATGACCGTGTAGACATAAGTTTTATCTTTTTCAACTGTCAGATTTGTCGAGAAAATGACGTCACTTCGAGCTTTTTGCTCGGCTCAGTCATGCTAAGGGTGCTGGCTCACGAGGTTGTCGACATGTGGGACATTGACGCGGCAATCATTGTACCGATAGTCGTTTCCGCCCATGGCTTATTAGCCAAGAGCCTCGACAGACACCTAAAGAGGCTCGCGTTAGGCAGCTGGATCAGACAGATTAAGAAGGCGGTACTTCTGGAGACGGCGCGCATTGTGAGGAAGTTCCTCTCTCTGGAGCCCTAACCACTGGTCACTAGGACCCTGTTCAAGATGCCCGGTGGGGAGCTGTGGTTAATATTTTTAAATGTATTTGATATAAGTATATTTATAAAGCACTTGCGATGCCCCTGGTGTTGCAGGTGTCCATGGGCGGCGTTGATCACTTACCATCAGGTGAAACGTCTGCTCGTTTGCCTCCCTATCTCATAAAAAAAAATGTAATGAATAAGAAATATGAACAATAAACAGAGAATACCTATTTGTCTATAGGTAGGTACTACCTACTATTATAAAGAGGAAATATTTGTATTTTTGTTTGTAACTAAATAAACTTAAAACTACTGGACCGATTTCGAAAAATTTGCCGTAAAGGTACATTATAACTGAGTAACATAGGCTATATTTATTCATGCCAAAACGTTTAAAAAAAATGTCCACTCGTGCGAAGCCGGGACGGGCCGCTAGTAAATACAGTAGGTACCTACTTAACTAATAAAGTAAATAGCTACTTATTATTAATAAATGTGTGTCTACTTAGATAATGAATGCGGTTACATACAATGATCAGAATAACATTAGGTACGTATAGAAGTCTGTATAATGTATTATTTGCTTACAACTTACTAACTAATGTATTTTATTTATCGCTTTTAGCTAGTTACCTAATTAACTAATCGTGTCAGACTAAACGAATAGCTTTTGACTGTATGCTTTTATAATTATAACATTTAAGTAGGTACCAACCTATAATCTATACCTATCTACATAATAACTACAGCCCTTTTTAATGTCCCACTGCTGAGCACGGGCCTCCCCTCAATGCGAGGGGGATTCAGGCCATAGTCCACCACGTTGGCCCGGTGCGGGTTGGCAGACTTCACACATCTATCGAGAACTAGTCAAGTTCCCTCAGACGTGCAGGTTTCCTCACGATGTTTTCCTTCACCGTTTCATAGTAAGTGGTAATCTCGGATGTAAATGAGATTCGCACATGAAACCCAGAGGTGCGAGCCGGGGTTTGAACCTGCACACTTTGATTTGCAAGGCGTGCGTTCGACCACTCGGCTACCACTGCTATTTACCTATCTATCTACATCTGTACCTACAAATAAATAATATAGAAGTGCTGTTTGCAACGTCAATTTAGCAGCTTTTAATAAATGCCTATGGAAGTACAGGGTGTGTCAGAAGTCCGAAATAATACTTTAGGTACATATACGGTAGCTCATATGTGGATGCTTGGTGAAGACTGTTTATACCTAACTATCATAGTTTCTGAGTTATAGACCTTTGCATATTTGTCACAGGTATCGTTTTGTGGCCTTTGGGTAGATCCAATAACCCTATTCAGCATTGTAAACTACACGAATAAGGGGCAACTACCAATATTCACAAAAAAGAACATGAAAATTTTACATAGGGCTCGAGATATTTGAAGATAAAGAAATTGAAGCCGAAAAAAAAGTTGTAAAAACATGGTCGATGTTCATACCATTATGTTGTATACCCGATACTGATGCAAACGTCAAAGTATTATTTCGGACTTCTGAAACACCCTACCTACGAGTATAACGAAAACGCAATAAAAAAAATGTTTGTCTATAGGTATGCCTGTATCCACATTCCAAACTCCCAAACGGCTGGGTCCATGTTGATGGGGCTTTCACTGGTATATGGCTGATGTGACAAGGGGTAACTTAGGCTACTTTGATTTTAAAGAAATTATGAGGGTTAATTTTGCGCTTACGCAGTCGCGGTTTCAGCAAGATAAACATAAAAATAGGTAATGAATGTGACAAAGATGGCGCATGAATCATATGCCTAAATAAAACTGATATTATTATTATTTTATAAATTGTATTGTGTAATTATAATTTAAAACTTGTTATTTTGCTGTCGAAGTTCATAAATTATCGCAATTCGTGCTAAGCAACTTTTAGAAATTCGTATAATGTATATTTATAGCGCCCTCTAGTGGACAATAAACACACTATTACAGTTAGGTTTTATGTAAATTTTATATAAAGTACGTTATAAAACGAATAGATGGCGCTATTTTACGTTTTTATTCAACAAGAAATGTCCATCGATAGTGCCATCTATTAGAGAATAAACGCACTATTACAGTTGTGTTATCTCATAGTTGCTTAACCAATACAAGTTATTTGAGATCGTAATAAAACGAATAGATGGCGCTGTTTAATTTTGATTGATAGTTTTTTGGAAAACTTCAGTAATGCTTATTTTGGTCATAAGTTATTTATAATACAGTGAATTTAAAAACAACAAACACTTTATACAGTAAAAAGTTAGTTAAGCACAGTTATTATCTAAAACTGAAAGTACTTTTATTAACTGGTAAGTAATTCTTTAATTTCTTCTCATTCTACAATCGGTTCCATAGTTCAAACGAACCATTAAAAGTTCAAAATGTAATAGGGTATGATTAAAATAACCTTGCATGCACTTTGTGATTGCATAGATGCAGTTGCCAATAAATAACGGAAGACATCAATACAAACTCTCGTTCCAAACACAGAGAAAAAAAGACTTTGTTTTAAAAACAGAACACGACCGGTTTGTTTTTTTAAATACATAGCTCGATACGTGTATGTTCATTTTGAATTCCGAACATTGTAAATTATCATTCTATTGGAACTTAAATAACTACTTGTAGGTTTAACAAAAGTGATTGTTTTATTCTGTGTTCTCTGTGGTTGAGAGAAGACGTTTTTATACATATTCCAATTTCAAATTTAAAAGACGCTTCCAGCAAAATTGAGCAAATCAAAGGTAAGTCTATTAAAATATTTACAAAACATTAATAAAGATAATACGAATTAATTTTTCGAAAAATATATACCTAATTAAAATTCTATTGACAAAAGATCATTCGCTCTTATAATGGACTGCTGGTTGTAATATTGGCAATTTTTTTTCTGCACGTGTTTTTATAAACAGCGTTGCGGTCTTAGAATAAGTTCCTATACCTATTTATAAATACTACGTAAAACCTCTCAAAATAATTGCGTGAGCGTATTAACTTAACTTTTTCTTATTTATGTACTCTGTGCGATTGAATGTCTAGGTACTGCAAAAGCCACGCGACCGCGCGTCAAAATCAATGACATTTTATTGGAAAATGTACTCTTTCCATAAGCTAATACAGTTCGTTTTGGTATTGGGAAAAAATGGTCATTATGTGCTATTGACCCTGCGAGTTGTTTTGCTCATTATTGTGGATACATAAATTTTATCTATTTCAACTGTTTCAGAAAATGTCATCAAATCGAGTTATTTTTAGTAGACAAAGATAGATGACGTCATTTTCACGACAAATTCAACAACTCTAGTTTTAGCATGTGCGTCAAGACTAGACTTATGGCAAAGAATATGTTGATTTAGTCACGTTATCTCGTATGAGTTACGACAGGGAGCGAGCGACAGAATCCGTGACAGAGGTCGTC
Source organism: Ptilodon capucinus (assembly GCA_914767695.1). NCBI lineage: Eukaryota > Metazoa > Arthropoda > Insecta > Lepidoptera > Notodontidae > Ptilodon > Ptilodon capucinus. The sequence continues at coordinate 11,460,981 of OU611814.1, read as the reverse complement.
TTGACTTGCATGCTAATCCCACTGGCAGATGTAAAGTATATGTCTACGCGGTCATACTGGACCTGCACCCTCAGCATGACCGTGTAGACATAAGTTTTCTCTCTCTTTCAACTGTCAGATTTGTCGAGAAAATGACGTCACTGCGAGCTTTTTGGACATGGCTCGTCGTGACATCATTTTCTCGACTAATCTGACAGTTGAAAGAGAGAAAATTCATGTTTAGTTACACTATAAAATTGTGTCACGGCAAGCCTGCTGCTGCATCATTATAATATCTACAATTAAATAAACGATTTATATAAAAAAAAAAAGTGAATTGAGGTGCAGCTGAATCGATGGATGCGCGCGCCGGAGCTAACATGGCTTCTTTCACCCCTCACACCGATGGTAACATCGCTATAGACGATGTACATTACGGTTTAACTACTGCTGAGAATAAGGCCGTAGGAATAAGACTAGAAATGGACATTAAAATTAATACTATAGGTGGCATAAGATGGATCGTGATAGAAGGATCGAGTTAGAGTCTAAAGAATTGTAGGTTAGCGTTCTCTCGCGCGATAAACCAAAATAAATAGTAGACTGCGGAATGTTTTCATAACAAGACACGTAACCAAAATCTGTGAGTGTAAATATAACTGCAAAAGTTGCTGAACTAAGTGTATTTGGTCACGAAGATAATTCAATTACTTAGAAAGAAATTTAAACAAAAATAATGTACAACTAAATTTAATTAGTGAATTGAGTAACTCATATACCTATATCAGTTATAATTATATACAAGTTAGAGACATATAATAAACCAGCGGAACAAGGAAACCAGGTCGCGGGATCTGGACTGGACAGTCCAATTTCTCTTGTAATGGAGAAAAGTGCACGCTTTTCAGGATATTTATTTGCGAAGATGAGCCCGGGAGACAGGGGGCCGAAGACTACTGAGGACCGGTCAGCTCCCTTAGAAGCGACTGGTCTGAAGAAATTTCTAATTGACAATGTCATGCTTGCGGTAACTTTACTGGGCGTGCTAACTGGGATTGCTATTGGTAAGTGGACATAATCATTTTCAGCAGACCTGTACTCCTGAAGGGTTAAACAGAGGTGCACCGAAGTGTATGCACGTTTTGCCGATGTATTTTGGTCCCAATGTAATAGCGTGCGAGCCTCTTGCCATTGTACCTTGGACATATCCCCTCAATAGAGAGAGATTTGGGCCAGGGTTACACATGTCATTTTTTCAAAATACGTGCAGGTTTCCTCACGATGTTTTTCGTCACCATTCAGCAAGTGGTAATAATGACTGAAAATTACATTCGCACATGATTATTGGAAAATCCTAAAGGTATGCACCCGGGGTTTGTACTTGCACCCCTTTATTTAAGGAGGGCGTTCTACCGAATAGGCTACTGCTTGAGTGCAAAAATGCAAAGATTATCAGTTTGTAAACGGCCAACGAAAATATCCCGCGGAATTTTACATGTCCTAGAGAACTTACTTAGCTCTCGAAAGAAGTGTCAAGTTCTTAACCGGGCCAGTGTGGTGGACTATGGCCAAGGTTAGATTTAATATCAATAGGCTCGCCCTATTACATCATGCAGCGTACATCTGCCAAACCCTACCCACATGTTAATTTATGTATCTCGAGATTACATTTCTGATAATCTTCCTTATTTCTAGGCCTTGGTCTCCGTCCATACCATCTTGGTTCTGATGCTCTAATGATCATATCCTACCCTGGCGAGCTCTTCATGAGATTACTAAAGCTCATGATTCTGCCACTGATCATTGCCAGTTTGATAGCCGGGTCTGCGAGCTTAAACGCCAAAATGAGTGGTAAAATCGCGGTACGGACCCTGCTGTACTTTATTCTGACATCGATGTTCAATGCTTTGCTGGGGATATTGCTGGCAATGCTGATACACCCTGGACAGCCGGAGTTGAGAGATAGCTCAGGGGCGGTGAAGGAGAGGAGAGAACACAGTATTTTGGATAGCGTTTTGGACATTGGCAGGTGAGACAAATGCGGGTTCTAACTTCTAAGGCCAACTTGCAGTTCCGATTGGTCGACGTTCACACCTCGTAGTTTTACTTGGTTATCATCTGTAGATCCGGACTTACAGGAGTAACAATGGTGGGAATGTGTGGCTATCTAAATCCTATTAAAAAAGATGAGACAAGTTCTGAAATTAATAGTAATCCTATACTTATCTTAAAGAAACTTGCTTAAGAAATTCACCTAAATTGAGGTTATTATAATACATCAGTCTTACTTTAGATGAGCTTACCACTTGCACTTTGGTAATTTCCATATAAAACATGTTGGTTTGTCGATCCCGGTTGAAGAAAATACCCATTTGAAATTCTTACTTATTATTATTAATATTATAAATGCGAAAGTAACCCTGTCTGTGTGTTACGCAATCACACCTAAACTACTGAACCGATTTGAATGAAATTTGGTACAGATATATTCTAGAGCCTGAGAAAGGACATAGGCTACTTTTTAATTCGAAACAGGGTTGTAAGGGGATGAAAGTTTTTTGTGTGATGACGTCGGCAAAAATTTAATTATTACTTTTGGTCGCGATAGCCGATAACCACGCAGGTGAAGCCGTGAAGGTGGTGAAGGTGAAGTATCTAGACAGGACGGAAACATCTTTATAGACTTGAACTTAAAAGATTATCAAAACACACAACACACAAGTAAAAAAAATATTGACTCCATATTATTTCGGTCTGATCATTATTATCGTTTATGTTTTATTCATGAATCGTTGAGAAGCACCAGTAGCATCCAGATTCCATATTTTCGTATTAATAAGGAGTCAATGACCAATTTTAATATGCTCTTGGAGTACGAAATCTTTTTGTGTCGGTAATATCAAAATCAAAAATCAAAATCATTTTTTTTTTATTCGTGTAGGCCAAAAAGCACTTACAAATAGTCAGATTCTACCACCGGTTCGGAATGCTGCTTCCACTGAGAAGAGCCGGTAAGAAACTCAATGGTTACTCTTTTCAAAATGATAATTGCGAGTAACACATACTCAGGAGCAGCAATGCCATGAGAGCAGACGGCACCTTTGCCACAATACTAGAGAAGAATTATCAAAGTGTTGAGATACTTATTTGCGACAAAAGTTTTATTATTCATTACGAGGAATATTGCTGGACTAATCCACATACTGTGGGCACTTGTCCAATACCTCATTATTGAAACAGCTCATTAAGTCGATTGTAATAGTAGTAATAGTCTGTATTAGTCGATAGTTGAAACGGTGAAGGATAACATCGTGAGGAAACCTGCACGTCTGAGGGAACTTGTCTAGTTCTCGATAGATGTGTGAAGTCTGCCAACCCGCACTGGGCCAGCGTGGTCGACTATGGCCTGAAATCCCCCTCGCATTGAGGGGAGGCCCGTGCCCAGCAGTCGGACGTTAAAAGGGCGGTAGTAGTAGTAGTAGTAGTCGATAGTTCTTCTAAAACCTTATGCCTACATTACCCAAACAAGTCAGAGGCAATGGTCAGGGGTTTTCTACTGTGCACCCACATTCAGCTGATGTATCCCGGAGTAATAGGAGCCTAGTATATTATAATAGCAGGTTTTCTCATGATTTATACATTTGCCGTTCAGCATGTGGAAATCATTGTAATTTGTTTCAAGATGCCCTTTTTGACCATATTAGCATGGTTTGTAAAGTAGATAATTACCGACGCCAGGCCATATTTTAACCTTGTTGTACATACTCAAACATAAAATTGGTGAATAAAATTAAAAAATGTCAGAGGTGCGAGCCCGGGATTTGATTCTAAACTCGTTGCTTTCAAGGTTTATTCTACTGCTTCTTTCGTCAACAAAAATCTGATTATTTACTTTTCTACAATCCTGGAATTCATTTGGCAATTCAATAAACGAGTATGACGGAACTCAAGATACAGGCTGGTCTAATTTGGGTTTTATAGACACCATTACTTATATTGTAATTATCTTGAGATTTTTTTTTATTCTAGAAACATATTCCCGGACAACATTGTACAAGCTGCTTTCCAACAAGCCCACACAGTGTATGCAGAGCCTCCAACTATGTTCCTAAGGAATAACACGGAAAATGACACGATGCCTGTTTTAATAAGAGTTGTAGCGTACAGGTAAGTTTTTTGAAAATATCCCGTAACTAGCTGTGCCCGCGGTTTCAACCGCGCTAATAGTTACTTTGGCGTAGAGTGATGTTATAAAGTCTATGATTATAAGTCTATAATACCCTATTCATGTCCGGGAATTTTCCCGTTTTTGCCACATTATTCGTTGCTGCTCCGCTCCTATTGGTCGTAGCGTGATGATATATAGCTTTTAACCTTCCTCGATAAATGAACTATTTAACACAAAAATAATTTAACACAAAAAGAATTATTCAATTCGGACCAGTAGTTCCTGAGATTAGCGCGTTCAACCAAACAAACAAACAAAAAAACTCTTTAGCTTTATAATATTAGTATAGATAAACAAAGTGAGAGTTATGAAATGACAATCCTCGTTTTCATCGGAATTGGCATGAATGATGCAACACTACGAGGCGTCATTAAGTGATCATAGATACATCATCACGCCTGTATGCCCTAAACGTAGGCAGAGGTGCACAGTAGTGCACCCACCCTTTTCCGTTGCATTTTGGTTCCAATGGAGGCGAGCCTATTGTAAAAGGACCCAAGCGATAAAATGTTTCCTTTTTTACAAAAATGAGCCAAAAATGTGCTAAATAGCAAACAATAGACATTCACTATATTGAAGACACTTTGCGTAACAGTATAAAAATAACCGGCTCAGTGACAGAAACTAAGCTTTGCGACCTTACAAGATTGCCGCAGCTAATCTTGTTAACATCGTAAAGGTAATTCAGGCCACAACCCACCACGCTGGCTATGTTACTTCATAGTATTTGCAAATCTATTCTAATATTATAAAGCTAAATAGTTTGTTTGGTTGAACGCATTAAGGTCAGAAACTTCCAGTTCGAATTAAAAAATATTTTTGCACTGTATAGCTTATTTATTGGCAGGATGGACTTAATAACATCACGCTACGACATAGTAACCATAAACGCGGGTGAAGCCGCGGGTATAGCTAGTAGTAAATGTAAAAGGTTGGTATTGTAAAGTAATATTAGATAGGTAGGTGTATGAAAGGAGAGAAAACAAGTCCATTCATAGTAAAGCTTATCAGAGAAACAGTTAATGCATAATATAATAATAATAAGCATATTAAACCTTACAAATTTCTACCAAAAATAATGTTATTTATTTCAATAGAAGCACTCGTATAGTAAATGTTTTATGAATTACTATTAAGTATGTTTATAAGCAGTGGTAGCCTCGTCGGCAAGAACGCCCGCCTTGAACTTAAGGGGTGCAAGTTCAAATCCCGGGCCCGCACCTCTTAGATAATTTTCATGTGCGCATGTTATTTTCAACAATGATTACCACTTGCTGAACGGTGAACGAAAACATCGTGAGGAAACCTGCACGTCTAAAGAAAGGCGTGTAAAGTTCACCAACCCGCACTGGGCCAGCGTGGTGGACTATAGCCCAAATCTCCCTCGTATTGAGGGAGAATGTGCCTGGTATAATGGCAATAGGCTCGCCCCCTATTACATTGGGACCAAAATACATCGGCGAAGTGTGGGCGCACTACAGTGCACCTCTGCCTACACCTTCGGGGAATACAGGCGTGATGATGTATGTTTATAAGACTGTTTGGTCTAGTGGTACCTACGTGTGTGGCCACTCGTTTCAGTGCACCGAGTGGACGCAGGTTCCACTCCCAACAGTAGTAAATTTCAGAAATGATATTTTCGGAATACAACCCATATGTAATAATAGTAAATATGGGTATAGCAGTCACAGTAAAAGCGTCGCTTGGATTTGGATTGTAATGAAAAGAGATGAATTCAGATATCTTCAGAATAAAGCTGCACTACATTGCCAAAGCAAATCCGACCATTAGCCAAAGGTCATAAAGGTCCCCCACGAATTTCACATACCACCACGATGTTGTTTTTTTTCACTTTGGGTACCATAATATCTTCTTACAAATGTGTACATACCTTTTCCAGATCAGGTACCAATACTCTAGGCCTCGTGTTCTTCTGTTTAGTCTTCGGAAGTCTTCTGGGAACGCTAGGACCAAAAGGCCAGGTGGTGATAGATTTCTTTCAAGCGATCTTTGAGGTGATTATGAAGATGGTCACAGGTGTCATGTGGTTCACTCCAGTAGGGGTCTGCAGTGTTATAGCTGGGAAGATACTCGGGGTTGAGGATGTGGGTAAGTTAGCTAACGTTTATTTTAAAACATGTATGGTAGCATTTATGTTGGATATTTTATTATGATTGTTCAGATGCTTGACTTGTTTGAACATTGGGTTGAGTGAATTCTTTAACCCTTTTTGAAACGTTTTCTGTATTATCTGTGTGATAAAGATTGAATTTCCTTGGCAAAAGCCAGGCGGTTGAATTCACATGCGTCATCTGCATCCATGCCGTTGAAAAATTGATCATTTTCTAGGAGTTTTAGAGTTCATTTTGGGATTGGAACCAATTTGGTCCATTGCGTTTTGAAGCGACTATAGTTTATACAAGGAACAGCCCCCTTACCCCCACCTATCTTACAGAAATATATTTAAAATTACTATCAGTTTTCTACAGTTAACTCAGTACTAAATCTGTCAAAAATTTGCAGTGACTATTAAAACAACAACACTTAAAAAGGGGGTGGTAAGGTTAGGCCATCACCATTTGTTGAACTATTGCATTAATGTGCACTGTACATGTTTGACAGATAGTGTACGAAATCATATTTATTTACATTAAACACTAAATTCAAAGAAAATTATAATACAAGGGTAGAGTTAACTACCAAAAACCAAAAGCAATATCAAAAACATTAGTGCGTTCGCCATCTTTATCACTGTCATCATGCATATTTATTTATAATGTGTATTTATTGAATTTGCCCTTGCTATTAATTACTTGACACTGGCTGAAATACCCGCTAACCGCAGGTGGAGACATTCCTCATCTTATTCCATTAAAATACCATAATTTCATGCATTTCGTAAAATTTACATAAAACAAAAACCGACTTCAAAAACCTAGGTGCACAAAAAAGCTACAAATAACCTTACAATTCATTACATTTGGAGTAGGTGCCAATCAACGTCAGACAAGGCAAATACACACATGAATTGGCACCGACTCCAAATGTAATGAATGGTAAGGTTATTTGTAGCTTTTTAGTGCACCTAGGTTTTTGAAGTCGGTTTTTGAATTTTGTTAAAAATAGTTTTTTTTCACGATTTTTAGTGTCAATAATCGTTGAAAATTTGCAAGTAATATCATTTTATTTTTTATCATTTTTATTTATTTTTTGTATAGGCCTATGGGGCCCTTACAAATTGTCAAGTTTACATTTTTTTCTTATATACTACTATACTACCACCGGATCGAAACGCGACCTCAACTGAGAAGATCTGGCAAAAAACTCAGTGGGCTGATATTTTTTTTAAATCGCCAAAATTTATTACAAATACACAAGTACATATAGCTCCAGTGTGTTGCCTTTAGAGCTGCGTTTAATAATAAAGATAGAATAATAATACGTTAGTAAGGCAACACACGCTACACTTTGACATGACGGGCAATATTTCGATTTTTGTTTTGAACCAGAGCTGTACAATCCCAAGCTGATTTATCATCTAAATAATCCGAGATTTTGTAATAGCCCATATGATACAATTTAGTAAAAAAAAGTATAAAATTACAGAAAAAAAAAATCACCCCCTCACCCCCCCTTTACACCCCTTTGGGGGTGGGTTTCGATTTTTGTTAACAATCTGTATTAAACCCAAAAAGATTTTTCGAAATCGGTTCACTAACGCCGGAGATATGCTGTAGTCCGGATTAGACCCCCATTTCACCCCCTACATATTTTTTCTTTCAAAATTCCTGAAAGACGTGTTTCTTTATTTTGTATGTAAAATACATATACAAAGTTTAAAGTCGATCAAAAAATATTTTTGAAATTATGTGACCTTCAACCCCCCATTTCACCCCCAAGGGGTTAGATTTCTGATAATATTTTGGAAATGGGACCAACCTTGAAGAATTCCCTAGCAAACCTCAAAAAAAAAAATCGAAATCGGTCGACAGACGCCGGAGATATGCGGTAACATACATTAAAAAAAATAAAAAAACATACGGGTCGAATTGAGAACCTCCTCCTTTTTTAAGTCGGTTAAAAATAAGAAGAAATACATTACTGGAAGTGAGGTAATGGTAAGGGACTGATCAGTTTAATTGTATGCTATTGTCATTTTCAGTTGTAGTGATGTCGCAGCTGGGCTGGTTCATAGCCACAGTGACAGTGGGCGTGTTCTTCTACCAGTGGATTGTGATGCAGTTAATATACTTCGTGTTCTTACGGAAGAATCCTTACAAGTTCTACTGGGGGCTCTCACACGCTATGCTTACCGCATCGGCTACTGCATCTACGTAAGTACTTTTTAGGGTTCCGTGTGCAAAGGATAAAACCTACTACTGAAACCCTAAAAAACCCTATTACTGAGACTTAGCGAGTGCCAGCCAAGTGCGAGTCGAAGTCGCATGTATTTTTTCTTTTTTTTTTTATCTATGTAATCCATCTAATCATTGTCATTAATAGTTATCGTTTTACCCTTTGGGTACGGAACCCTAAAAAACAATAAAAGAATACAGCTCCCAGCTCTCAGCTTTTGATAGCATCGTCATTATTTCATCATCATTTTTTAATTTTCTTTATTAGTTACTCTTTCTTTTTTAATATCTTGTATTTATTACATATGTCACCGATGCGACAAATAAATGTATTTTTTCTTTTTTTTTATCTATGTAATCCATCTAATCATTGTCATTAATAGTTATTTCGTAACTTTCAGTGCTGCAGCTCTCCCGGTGACATTCAGAGCAATGGAAGGTCCACTGCGTATTGACAAGCGCATCACACGCTTCGTACTGCCTATAGGTTGCAATATAAACATGGACGGCACGGCGCTATTCCTAGCCGTAGCCAGTGTCTTCGTCTGCCAGATGAACAGCATGCATCTAGGATTCGCGGAGTTGGTTACCATTTTGTAAGTATACAACACACTTACAATGACATTATAATGAATCATAAGACTTGCATACTGGGGCGTCAAAACGCAAGCGTCAAATTTTATGCCAAAATGTACTGATGCTCCTTTTATAGCATCGTTGTTTCAAAACTAACTGCAAAAAAAAAACATAAGGGTCAAATTGAGGACCTCCTCCTTTTTGAAGTCGGTTTTGTTTTTTTATAGCCTTTCTATGTCCCATTTCTGGGCAAAAGCCTCCCCTTTAGTTCTCCACACGTCTCGGTCCTGGGCTATTATTTGACTTGCCATGGATGTGTGAATGTTTTTCACCTCCAACAATTATCAATACAATATTTGTATTTAATATTAGATTGCCGTGAGTATAATTCTTCTCTAGTATTGTGTCAAAGCTGCTGTCTGCTCTCATGGCGTTGCTGCTCCTGAGAATGTATTACTCGCAATCCTTACTATTTATCCTTTTGAAAAGAGTAACCAATGAGTTTCTTACCGGCTCTTCTCAGTGGAAGCAGCATTCCGAACCGGTGGTAGTATCTGACTATTTGTAAGTGCTTTTTTGGCCTACACGAATAAAAAAAAATGATTTTATTTATCATTATATTTTAAGTAAATGTATACAAAAGCTTGACAAATTATAAACTAAAACCTTCCTATTGAATCACTATCTCTGTTAAAACCATCATAAACTGTTGCGTAGTTTTAAAGATCTAAACATACATAGGGACAGACAGACAGCGATGGCTGATTCGATTCTTTAAAGGTGTTTATTTTCAGTCTAACTTGTACGGCAGCATCTGTATCTTCAGCTTCAGTTCCATCAGCAGCGATGGTACTACTTCTAGTTGTACTGGCCGCGGTAGATGCGCCCACGCACGATGTCTCTCTACTATTCGCTGTGGACTGGCTGGTGTGAGTACTAATACATAATTACGCCTATATTCCCCAAAGGTGTAGCCACACTTCGCCGATGTATTTTGGTCCCAATGTAATAGGGGGCGAGCCTATTGTCAGTATACCGGGCACATTTCCTTTCAATAGTCCACCACACCGGCCCAGTGCGGTTGGTGAATGGCACACGCCTTACCTTACTCACGATATTTTCCTTTACCGTTCAGCAAGTGATCAAAATAACATTCGCACATGAAAATCTTGACCATGAGATTTGAACTTGCACGTACCAACCTGCACGTATATAAAAGGCGTGTGAAGTTCACCAACCCGCACTGGACCAGCGTGGTGGACTGAGACCCAAATCTCCTTCGCATTGGGGGAATGTGCCCCGTATAATGGAAATAGGCTTGCCCCCTATGGCATTTGGACCAACATATATCGGTGAAGTGAGGGTCCACTGCAGTGCACCTCTGCTTACCCATTCGGGAATACAGGCGTGATGATGATGATTTATTATTGATTACATTTAACAGTGATCGAATAAGAACTACAAACAATATGCTGGGTGATTGCTACGCGGCGGCGGTAGTCGAACACATGTCGAAGAAAGAGTTGATGGCTTGCGATGCTATTAATGAGGTTAGTACTGATTATGTTTCTAAATAAATGTGCTTCTGCTGTTAAGATTATAAAGAAATAATGAAACATTAAAATAATTTTGACATAGATAAGTGATGATCAAGGGCCTCGCCACAACATCTTTTGTTTTTCTTCTCATCTTACGAAATGATGAAATTTCATTGGAATAAGATAACGAATGGCTGTACTGTATCTGAGATTAGTGCAAATTAAATAAATAAAAAAACTAAACTAACTACAGCCCTTTTAACGTCCCACTGCTGGGCACGGGCTTCCCCTCAATGCGAGGGGGATTCAGGCCATAGTCCACCACGCTGGCCCGGTGCGGGTTGGCAGACTTCACACATCTATCGTGAACTAGTCAAGTTCCCTCAGACGTGCAGGTTTCCTCACGATGTTTTCCTTCACCGTTTCATAGCAAGTGATAATCTCGGATGAAAATTTGATTCGCACATAAACCCAGAGGTGCGAGCCGGGGTTTGAACTTGCACACTTTGATTGCAAGGCGTGCGTTCGACCACTGATGAAATTTATAAAGATTGGATCAATCAATATGGCGGATTGGATCAATCAATATAAATTACTTCACATTGGCAGATTACCCGGTAATCGCAGGTGCATTTCTTATCTTATTCCAAGTTTTAGTTTAGTTTTTATTAGTTTCGTAAAATATTAAGAAGATCCATCAAAATATCATCATTTCACTCATTTCTTAAAAAAGAGAAGTAGACGAAGAAGACAAATAATAAGTCATTGCGTTTGCAATTCTAGGATCAATTGAACGGCCTGACTCCGAGCACAGAGGTGGACCTGGGCATAGTGACGCCCAGTGATAAATCGATAACATCCGATGATATAATTATAGATATGCATATACGCAATCATTTGGATCCCATCCAGCGAATTTAGTGGAGCGTTTATTTGCCACTTAAAAAAACATTAAAAATATAAAACCCAGCTCTCCACTGGCAACTGGAACATGGTCCTAGTGACCAGTGGTTAGGGCTCCAGAGAGAGGAACTTCCTCACAATGCGCGCCGTCTCCAGAAGTACCGCCTTCTGAATCTGTCTGATCCAGCTGCCTAACGCGACCCTCTTTAGGTGTCTGTCGAGGCTCTTGGATAATAAGCCATGGGCGGAAACAACTATCGGTACTATGCGATCCAAGTAAGAATAGGAATGTCAATAACCTCTATCTGTCAAATGTCACTTGAGAAGTATGGTTTGCAAAAAACTTATTTGCATATCAATAATAATAGTCCTACATCAAATTTAAATATAAAGGTTCAATTAGTAATAAATTGTCTAAATATAATATTTAATTATTTAAAGTCATAATTCGTTATCATTCGTCACAATATGGCGCAAAGTCGATCCTATTCTCATTTGAACCGCATAGTACAATGATTTCCGCGTCAATCTCCCACATGACGACAACCTCGTGAGCCAGATCAAGATTCTTGCTTTCTTTATCTTTCTTAGCCTTCACGAGATTCTTGTCATGTAGGACAGTAACATCGTCACTCTTGGCGATCTATGAACATACGGTATTATTATTAAGTTCCCGACTTGTAACATTAGCCGGTATTGAATTGATGTGTCTTCGTTAATATGCAAGCCTTATTCATATACGTAATTTTAGCTAGAATATCAAATACACCATAGAGAGGGGATAGTCACGTTTTGTCAAATCCGACAAACTTAATGACTTAAACGTAGGCTTAGCATGACCGTGAAGACATAAATTTTATCTCTTTCAACTGTCAGATTTGTCGAGAAAATTGCGTCATTTCGAGTATGCTAAGCATACAGGGGAGCAATTCTCACATGATAGACATTATCTAATAAAGTTAAAAGTAAAGGGCCGAATCTACAAATCGGTTTTAAGACCGGTGATTATGTACGGCTCAGAATGCTGGGCGGCTAAAGTGCGTGAAGAGAAACGTCTCCACTCTGCCGAGATGCGAATGTTGAGATGGATGTGTGGAGTGACGCGAATGGATAAGGTGAGAAATGTGTATATCAGAGGTAGTATAAAAGTGGCCCCCATAACAGAAAAAGTAAGAAGTAGGAGATTATAATGGTTTGGACATGTGATGAGAAGAGATGAGAATCATGTGACTAAAAGAGTGATGAGTATAAATGTGGACGGATATAGAGCGAGAGGAAGACCCAAGAAAAGATGGATGGACTTTATAAAGGGCGATATGAATGAGATCGGAGTGGATGTCAGTATGACGGAAAAGCGAGATGAATGGAAGAAAAAGACATACTGCGCCGACCCCAAATAATGGGACAAGGTAAGGCAAATGATGATGAGACATTATCTAATAAAATACGACCAATTTGGAGTTTTGTTTCGACACAATATCGGATAAGAGATTATGTCGATCATGTGAGAATCGCCCCTGGCACTGTAGCATGACCGCTTAGACATAAGTTCAATCTCTTTCAACTGTCAGATTTGTTGAGAAAATGACAGCACATTGAATTTTTGTACTGGGCATGATGTTACGTAATTTTCTCGACGAATTTGACAGTTGAAAGAGATAAAAATTATGTCTACGCGGTCATACTAAGGGGGCTGATGTGGATTGGATCCTATTTGTTTAAATACGTCGCGCAGATGGGTGCAGGGATTTGTAGAAACTTTAGCATTAAAACTATTATAACCTTCTTCCTAATTATAACCCCTCAATTATAAATGTGTACTTTTATATGAAATTATATTATTACTTATGTATTAATTACAAACAAACACGATTAGTAGTTTTAGACCTAACTGTGATAATAAAACATTTTTAATTAAATTACTGCTTATTATTGTTTCACCCGCCTTGAACCAAGCTCAAACCAAGGGCTTGCAACTCTGGGATTCTCGATCTATGTGCAAATGTCATCTTCAATAATTATCATTTGCTGAACGGTGAAGGCAAACATTGTGAGGAAACTTGCACCTAAAGAAAGATGTGTGAAGTTCACCAACCCGCACTGGGCCAGCGTGGTGGTGTTATACCCAGATTCTCCCTGGTATCGAGGGGGAATTTCCCCAGTATAAAGGCATCTAGCCCTGTTTTTACATTTGGGATCTAAGTACATCGGCAAAGCGTTGGTTCACTGCAGTGCACCTCTGCCTACACCTTTGGGAAATGCTTGGTAATGTGTACCATACTTACAATATCTTAATTAAAATATTTGTATAACTTCTTTAAAACACGGCGTTATTGTGATAAGGGGCTACATAAATACCAAGAGGAAGATATCCATTATCTTTCTAAAATTAAACTCCAAATTTATTGAACGTATATCTAACATGTTCTAACGAAAAGTAATATGAAATATTATTATAAAATAATTATTGTTTAGTGTATTAAAACATGATAAAATTGTTACTTTAATAGAAATAATATATAAAGTTAAATCATTAATTAAATGTGTATTTAAAACACCCAAAAAAATATTGCATTTAGTGTAAGTTAGATTTCTCAAGTGCAGTTTAAAATGGAGAAAAGTGAACGTTTCACAGAATATGAGTTCACAAAGATAGAACCGGAGGACACGGCATTGAAGACCGCGGAAGACCAACCAGCTTCATCAACTGGCTTAAAGAAATTCTTAAGAGATAATATTATGCTGATTTTAACTCTTATGGGTGTAATAAGTGGGGTGGCTTTTGGTAAGTTCATTTTCATTTTGTTATACAAATTAAAAGTGATCTAATACAGTAAACTATTTTTTGAAAATAAACTCTGTGTGGGTGTGTGTCTGCATGCAGTAGTAGCCTCGACGGCAAGAACGCCCGCCTTGAACGTAAGGGGTGCTAGTTCAAATCCCGAGCCCGCACCTCTGAGATAATTCTCATTTTCAACAATGATTGCCAGTTGCTGAACGGTAAAGGAAAACATCGTGAGAAAAGCTGCACGTTTATACAAAGGCGTGTGTTGTTCACCAACCCGCACTGGGCCAGCGTGGTGGACTATGGCCCAATTTTCCCTCGTATTGAGGGGAAATGTGCCTGGTATAATGGCAATAGGCTCGCATTGGGACCAAAATACATCGTCGAAGTATGGGCGCACTGCACTGCATCTCTACCCATGGAGGAATACATTCGTGATGATGTCTAAATACTTTGTGCCAATATACATAAAGATTGAATGTCTGACAAAAGCCAGTTGACAATGAGAATACATTTGCTCGCATAATCGATGAAAATCCTTTGAAAAAGGTGTTCCTTCTGTGTGTGTTGTGTCTGTAAGTGATCACATTTCTGTCTCTAGTGTTTCCGTGCCTCAAAATAAATTAACAGAGTGTTCACAGATTTTATGTAATTGCTGATATCAAGTTAATATTAGCATACGTTATCAGATTATGAACAAACATTGTTTTGTTAAATAATATAATGAGTAGCAATTTTGTAATTGTATGACGATAATCATGATAAAATCGAATGAAATAAAAAAGGTGATGGTGAGGGACCCTTGAAAAAAAAAGTTCGTAAAAAATCTTCGCTAGCATTATTTTTTTAGGTTTCATTCTCCGTCCGTACCGTTTCGGAGCTGATGTATTAGTAGTCATATCCTATCCTGGCGAACTCTTTATGAGATTATTAAAACTCCTTATCCTACCGCTGATCATTGCCAGTTTGATCTCCGGTTCTGCCAGTTTGGACGCCAAAATGAGCGGCAAAATTGCCATTCGCACGCTACTTTACTTTGTGCTGACGTCTATGTTTAATGCAATGTTGGGGATATTTCTGGCAATATTGGTACACCCTGGACAGCCGCAGATGAGGAAGATGCATGCTGCGGCACAAGGCAGAAGTGATGGGACTTTGGATAGCATTTTGGATATTGGCAGGTGAGACCATTTCGAAGTGATTAACACGTTTTTTAGTATAGATACTTTCAGCTGGTGCGACATGAGGTTAAATTTACTCATAGAGGACCTATCTTTGTGACCTAATATGACCTCACAACGCAGCAAACGTGTTAAATTATCTACTAAGCAGTGGTAACCTTGGTCAAACCCATCTTGGAAGGAAGGGGTATAGGTTAAAATTCGGGGCACGCACCTCTGGGTTTTTACAACTTCATGTGAGATTCTTATTTTCATCTGAGAATAGAAAAGTGGCTTAAGTTACCCCTTGTAACATTAGCTATCTGCTAATGAAAGTGCTGTCAAAATGGATCTAGCCTGTCAGGAGTTTACCCGGAACAAACATACATACAGACAGACAGACAAGAGATAAGGATGGCGGAGGAAAAAACACATTGTTCAACAAGCAATAAATTCGGAACAAGTTTTCTACTGTAGGTGCGGTTCACTCGATTATCTCTTGATTATTTTTAACAGACTTCAAAAAGGAGGAGGTTCTCAATTCGATGGGTTTTTTTATGTATGTACACCGATTACGCTGCGATTTATGATCCGATTTACGTGATTCTTTTTTTGTTTGATGCGGAATAGATGCCATTTCGTCCCATAAGAATTCAAAATTGTATGGCCAAGCAGTTTTCATTTTATGAACATTTTTATATTTTGAAATTAAACTATTTTACGGATTTTATCGCGTTTATTTACTATTTTATTTTCCCGACGTTTCGGCTGCTTTACAGCAACCATGGTCACGGGGGGGACTGAGATGTTAGACGTCCTGATGTCATAGTTAATAACTGGGTACCCTCATATTTAGTTGTTGTTTGCGGTCCGATCCACGCAGAAAGAAAGAGAGACGAAACAGAAACACGAAGCACGAAACGTCGGGAAAATATAATAGTAAATAAACGCGATAAAATCCGTAAAATAGTTTAATTTCAATGTATAGTATTCGCGTAAATATAAGAAATCATTTTTATATTTATTAAGATCATTATTTACGAGGATTATATAATTGTATACGGTTTTTTTAGGTGTTTTCATTTAGGTTGATTATTAGTTTTTGTTTAATACGAATTGTTAACAAACATCGAAACTTACCCCTAAAGGAGTGGAAGTGGAGTGGAAAAATATCCCCCCCCACACCCCCCTGGGTATGGGGGGGGGGGGATTTTTTTTGCTGTAAATATTTTTTAGGGTTGTTAGGTGATAATAATTGCATATTTTCAACGATTATTGACACTAAAAAGCGTGAAAAAAAAATTAACAAAAAACTAAAACCGACTTCAAAAACCTAGGTGCACTCGGTGCCAATTCATGTGTGTATTTACCTAGTCTGACGTAGATTGGCACCTACTAATTAATACCTACTTACTATGAATTATATGGTTATTGTTAGCTTTTTAGTGCACCTAGGTTTTTGTTTTTTGTTAAAAATTTATTTTTGTCATTTCAGAAACATATTCCCGGACAACATTGTGCAGGCTACATTTCAACAAGCTCACACGGTGTACGAAAGAACGGGTCAGAATGGTCTGACACGACTTATAGCCTACAGGTAATATTTAGAATTTCTGAAAACAGACCATCGTGATTATTTCATAGTGGTGTCGCGACCCTCGTTTTAATTTTATATTGGCGTCAAGACTCTCGCCATATATTTTTAATGACGTCGCGACGCTCTTTATAATATTATAGTGGCGTCGCGACGCTCTTTATAATTTAATAGGAGCGTCGCGAAGCTCTTTATAATTTTATAGTGGTGTCGTGACGCTCGCTATAATTTTATAGCGGCATCGCGACACTCGTTTTAATTTTATATTGGCGTCACGACTCTCACCATGATTTTATAATGGCGTCGCGACGCTCTTTATAATATTATAGTGGCGCCGCAACGCTCTTTATAATTTAATAGAAGCGTCGCGACGCTCTTTATAATTTTATAGTGGCGTAGTGACCGTGATACCGGATAGTCATTCAGTATCCGGCCGGATACTGGATATTCATTCAGTATCCGGCCGGATACCGGATAGTAATTCAGCATCCGGCCGGATACCAGATAGTAATTCAGTATTCGGCAGTATACCGGATAGTTAAATTATATTATCTGGTGCCGAATAATTATTAGAAATCCGAATCCGAATCCGAATACAATTAATTATCCATAACCGTACCGTACTATCCAAAAAAATCGGGTATCAAAAAAAATATCAAATATCCGAATAAAAATTCGAAACTATCGGATATCTGAAATCTTTTATCCGTTATTTCCGACTTCTGCCTATAATTTTATACTGGCGTCGCGACGTTGCCTATAATTTTATAGTGGCGTCACAACGTTGCCTATAATTTTATACTGGCGTCGCGACGTTGCCTATAATTTTATAGTAGCGTCGCGACGTTGCATATAATTTTATAGTGGCGTCGCGACGTTGCCTATAATTTTATACTGGCGTCGCGACGTTGCCTTTAATTTTATAGTGGCGTCGCGACGTTGCCTATAATTTTATAGTAGCGTCGCGACGTTGCCTATAATTTCATAGTGGCGTCGCGACGTTGCCTATAATTTTATAGTGGCGTCGCGACGTTGCCTATAATTTTATAGTGGCGTCGCGACGTTGCCTATAATTTTATAGTGGCGTCGCGACGTTGCCTATAATTTTATAGTGGCGTCGCGACGTTGCCTATAATTTTATACTGGCGTCGCGACGTTGCCTATAATTGTTTAGTAGCATCATGACGCTGAATTTATTTGTGGGGTTCTTTTTTACCGTTTTCAGATCTGGAACCAATACACTTGGCCTCGTGTTCTTCTGTCTGATCTTCGGAAAACTTCTGGGGACTTTAGGGTCCAGAGGACAGGTCGTAAAAGATTTTTTTCAAGTGATATTCGAAGTGATCATAAAAATGGTGAGAGGGGTAATATGGTTTACTCCTGTGGGGGTTTGTTCAGTGATAGCTGGCAAGATTCTCGGTGTCTCAAATGTTGGTAAGTCTATACGATTAATGTCCGAAAACAATATGTTTTTGACAAATATAGGCGATAGTTAGCGAGCCGGTAATATAAGTAAAAAGTTTATGTACAAAATTCTCTACATATTTCCATAAAAAAATAGTATGACGATTGTTCTGTCAGCCATAGGGCTTAAGGGCTTAAGCGGGTTTCAGACTACTAGAATAGCCTTAGTAAGAGATAAACTCACATGCTTTTTGGAATACTAAAATTAAAGATAACAGGCAATTTAATCCTTAGTAAGAACACAGTTACCGTTTTAAGTGCCTCTTACTAGATCACTGTGTTGACTTAAACCTGTTGATAATATTTCTTTGAGAAATGTGCTTATTGTTTAAGTCATTACAGTTTATTTTGGTATTGGCACCTGCGTGGAAGAGTTTGATTCAAACATGCTTTCATGCAACCTTTTTTCAATGTTTATTCATTAAGTTGTCTTTGAAGGTGCTTTATTGATTTACTTCTTGGTTTTTTATTACAAGCTTTATATTAGCTTGCAACGTATGTCCGGGTGGAATCTTGCAACTGAATTTTAAATCAGTTATCTTTAACCGATTGAGCTGAAATTTGGTATACACGCTTACTTTGGATGACAATGCATTCTTAGCTATGTGACGTCATTCTAATTCCAATATGGATCATCCAAGATGGCGGAATAGTTTTTTTCTGCACTACCACGGTATGGGTATCAAATGAAAGGGCTTGCTGAGAAGAACGCGAAAATTAAGGGCAATTAAATAAAAGCTTGTTTTTAAAAAGTATCTTTTTACCATTAATTTTTACTGTTTCAGTTGTAGTGATGTCGCAGCTGGGCTGGTTCATAGCCACAGTGACAGTGGGCGTGTTCTTCTACCAGTGGATTGTGATGCAGTTAATATACTTCGTGTTCTTACGGAAGAATCCTTACAAGTTCTACTGGGGGCTCTCGCACGCTATGCTCACGGCTGCTGCTACAGCGTCCACGTAATCATTTCCTGTTAATAACTCAAAAACGAATAGACAGATTTATTTCTTTACTTTGTTCTATTCCCCCTAATGCAGGTGTGGCGTTGAAAAAATATGTACTTAATACAGGCTCTAATGAATCGTCCATAAAAAAACAAATAGTATCTCTACCACTCCATACTCCATACTCTTTAGTTTTTCAGTGCTGCAGCTCTCCCGGTTACATTCAGAGCAATGGAAGGTCCACTGCGTATTGACAAGCGCATTACACGCTTTGTACTGCCTATAGGTTGCAATATAAACACAGACGGAACAGCTCTGTTCCTCGCGGTTGCTGGCGTCTTCGTATGCCAGATGAACAATATACCCTTGGGTTTTGCACAATACGCAACTATATTGTAAGTGTGAAGTAGTGGTTGCTTAATTAGTAAAACACGGGGGGTAAATAAGGGGTGCAAGTTCAAACCCTGGGCTCGCACATCTGATATTTTCATATGCGAATGTCAGTTTCAACAATGATTACTAGTCGCTAAATGGTGAAGGAAGACATCGTGAGGACCTGCACATACCGTGGGGCCAGCGTGGTGGACTGCAGCCCAAATCACACTCGTATGTGACGACAATTCGATCTTCAGATACTTGGTTTGAGTTTAGGCCGTCCAGGTCATTGAACAAATTTCGGAAAAAGCCTTTTTTCGGAATTCGCCCTGGTCTGGGTATAACTGGGATCGCCCCCAATCCATTGTCCGGTACACATAGCTTTGCTTACTTTGGAATCATACGATGAGTATGTATTATGTGATATATTGAGGGGAACGTGAATGGTATTATGGCAGTAGGCTCGGCCCCTATAACATTGAGATCAAAATACACTGACAAAGTTTTGGTGCGCTGCAGTGCACTTTTGCCTGCTTTGGTCGCACTTGATCTGGGTTTTTTTTCAGTCTTACGAGTACCGCAGCGTCTTTATCCGCTGCCTCGGTGCCGTCAGCTGCGATGGTGCTACTACTCGTCGTGCTAGCTGCTGTAGGCGCACCTACGCATGATGTGTCTCTGTTATTTGCCGTTGATTGGCTAATGTTAGTATCATAACAGGAGCTACCCCTTCGGTAACTTTGGTTTTCATTAACAAACAATTTTTGTAAATAAAAAATATTCCTATAGCCGTATTGAGTGAACAATTAGTGGCATCAAGATGCCTTCGTGTCCGGTGCCGTCGCGAAGCCCCTGTAACTAGCACTGCGACTCTTAAGCAGTATCATGATGCTACATAACCAGCATAGCGACGCCCTTTCAATCAGCAGTGCGACAACCTAACAAATAGCAACGCGACGCCCTCGTTACCAGCGTTATGACATCAATGTAATCAGCTTCAGCTCGCTCTTTTAACTGACTTCGTGACGCCCAGGTAATCAGCGTCGTGACGCTTTCATAACTATGATTTCCGACTCCTTCAAAACTGGCTTCGTGATAAGCGAAGCTTGACTGGCGTCAGACAACACGATGCCCTGATGACTGGTGTCTCTGGTGACTCTGATTGTAATGATAACCTATGATATTTTTATCTTATGCCTACAGGGATAGGATACGAACAACTAACAACATGTTGGGTGATTGCTACGCATCGGCTGTTGTTCAACACTTATCTCAGAAGGAGCTGATGGCTTGTGATGTGGTAAGTTAACCTTGATTATTATGTATGTTAGTCCTATTTTGCCTTTAATTGCTCTTAAAATAATATTTGCTCAGAAGGTGGTAGTAGGGGCCAGTGGTCGTTCTATTTCTTCTATGCTTTGCTGCCTGCGTTATGACGCGCAAGTTAAATGTTTGCCATACCAAAATAAACTATGTCGCAATATACATAAAGATTGTATTTCTGACGTAAACGGCCCGCACCCATACGTCAAAATTCGTTCACGTTCTAGAAGAGATATCGTTGGAGTATAAGCTTTTTCTATGAGATAATACAGTTTGTGTTGGCATGCAGCCGACTATTTTTTCCTGTTTTTGACATCTTGTATACCTATTACAAAACTTCAATCAGTTTCAAATTAGAAATCCGTGTGTAGAAAATCCATGTAGATATTATAAAGGAGATGGCATTTCGAGCCCGCGCTGCGGTAAATTTTCTGGTTTATCTGACTCCGCCATTGTTGCTTTCCCTTTATAGTTGCCGTATAATACAGGTACATGAGATAACAACAATGGCGGAAAAATCGCCGCAGAGCTGAACAAAGAGTGAAGTCATTATGGGCACTCTAGGTACTCATGAGAAAATCACACTTGAGATCATCGCTCATCTTCGTCATATTCAAAACCCATTATTGTATTGTAATGTAACTGTAACTTTGTTTCAGGATGAACCAGACGGTTTGATTACAAACGCAAAGGTCACTGATAACCTAATGGAGACCAATAACAAAAATATACCAACAGATGACGCTGTTATCAATATGCAGTAATTATTATATACCTCACTAGCTGTGCTCGCGACTTCGTTCGCGTGGCATTTAGGGACACTAATTATTATTTCTAGTTAAAGTAGTAGTCTAGGTTACGCATTATAACATCAGCTATCTGTCCGTGAG
Source organism: Ptilodon capucinus (assembly GCA_914767695.1). Taxonomy (NCBI): domain Eukaryota; kingdom Metazoa; phylum Arthropoda; class Insecta; order Lepidoptera; family Notodontidae; genus Ptilodon; species Ptilodon capucinus. The sequence continues at coordinate 11,438,872 of OU611814.1, read as the reverse complement.
TCCCGGCTAAATCGAATGCAGACATAATTGTTAAGAATTGTGCTTTCGTTATATTTAGTAAAAAGCGGTAAAATTGCAGTGGTAGCCTCGTGGGCCAGAACGCCCGCCTTGAACGTAAGGGGTGCAAGTTCAAATCCCAGGCCCGCACCTCTGAGATAAATTTCATGTGCGAATGTCATTTTCAACAATGATTACCATTTGCTGAACGGTGAAGGAAAACATCGTGAGGAAACCTGCACGTCTGTAGAAAGGCGTGTGAAGTTCACCAATCCGCACTGGGCCAGCGTGGTGGACTATGGCCCAAATCTCCCTCGTATTGAGGGGGATTGTGCACGGTATAATGTCAATAGGCTCGCCCCCTATTACATTGGGACCGAAATACATCGGCGAAGTGTGGGCGCACTACAGTGCACCTCTGCCTACCCCTTCGGGGAATACAGGCGTGATGATGATGTGGTATACTGTCACTTAAATTTCACTTATTTGTATTGGTTTAACACAATATTGTCTTGGTAAAATATCCTTTTCACGATTGGACAGAAAATATTAGACACAATTCGTAGGGTTATTGGGATTGGCTTCGCCGTTAAAAAATGGAGCAATAAACATTTTTTTTTAATTTCAATTTATTTCCACCTAAACAATATCAATACAGTCGGTGGATACTAAAAGTATAATATTAACATTCATACGCTAACTTTAATTAATATTTACAACTATTTAAACTATGTCTCAGTTCAGATTTTTTGTCAATCATGTGATTTATTATTTCATTACAAAAAATCGCAAAACGTAACTGTATTTCCATATTTTCCAATTATGGTTTGTCCCACCAAATTACCTTCTTGTTGCTTTATAAGTTCTAATTACATCATATCATAAGACGTGACTGAAAGTAATTATATGTAATTTGCTAATAACTTTTCCTTGACAATAAAATGGTAAATTTTATTCACTTATTTTTAACCTTTGTTCCACGGCTGGTGAAAGATTTCCCCAAATTTCTTCCAAGCTCCTCAATCTTCTGCCAAATCTCCACCTTGTGGTGCCTGCCACCTTTTGGTGGTAAGGCAGAAGAGATTTGGAGATTTGAAGAAATATAAAAAGATTAGTGTTATTTTAATATTATTGTTGATATTTTATTATTTTATTTTAAACTAGCTGTGCCCGCGACTTCGCCCGCGTGGACTTTAGGGAGATTACCCGGAAATATGGGTATTATGTTTTTCCCGCGGAACCCTAATGCTTTTTCTAAAATTAAAGTAGCCTAAGTTACGCCTTGGAACGTCAGCTATCTGTCAGTGAAAGTCCCATTGAAATCGGTTCAGCCATTTAGAAGTTTACCTCAAACAAACAGACAGACAGACAGACAGACAGACAAAAAAATTAAAATTGCGTTTTCGTTATAGGTTTCGTATATACTTTCATACGCATTTGGTAAAAAAGTGTTATTTTGATATTACAAACAGACACTCCAATTTTATTTATTTGTATAGATATAGATTAGCTGTCAAAAAACTAACAGTACCTATATAATTAATATTGTAGACATGTGCCATCTTTCTTACATTAGTTATGTATTTTAATTTATTATTGTATTGATTGAATTTCTTCTTGATATCAATTACTTGATTTTGGCAGAATTATTATTAATGGGTGTAATCGCAGGTGCAGCCATTCCTCATCTTATTCCATTAAAATTTCATTATTTCGTAAAAAGGAAGAAAAAACCATTGTTTAGGACTGGGTGGTAAGTAGCAGGTCATCGTCAAATATTTTCCTGTGTCATCTTGGAACAGCAGTGAAGCCATCATACAAGGTTGTTCTCTTACAAAAAAAATCTGAACCGAGCGTCTTTAGGCATTTCTAGAAAAATCACAGTAGAAACGACACTTCGTTAAAGGCAATCTCATTGTTGAAGGAATACATATTAGCAATTGTTTTTTTACAAAATAATACAAAACGGGCGTAATAAAACTAACCTTAAATCGTGATCAACAAAATCGATTAAAATTTTAACTGTCGATACATTCCAATCGATTTGGCACATCACTAAGAAATTTCAAACTCCTATAATAATACTTATAGCTTAATGTAAAGCTGATTCGTTCTTTAAACATAAAAAAATGGCAGTCTTTATTATATTTTTACAGTGAACTACATTATTATTTACATTAAATTTTACACCCGATTATAATTTTATATACATTTACCGCAAAAATCGGTAATAAGCGCTTAGATAATCACTTTGAGCATATCGAAGAAGTCTATATAATAATATGCACAAAATGAATAGAGGTCAATCAGATCAACCGAATAAATACTACTTACTACACTATAGGCAAAACAGTCGTCAATATATACAATCACTAAGATAAAGTCCTCATATCCTCATAGTGGAATGCGGTGGCTTCCTATTGGCTGGGGCAGGCGGTAGGCCCGGACCGACTAACGGAGACATCGATGGTGATCTCGTGGCTAATGGCGATAGTGACGGCGAGAAGGATGGAGACATAGCCGCAGCTGCAGAAAACCCTCCTGGCACGTCATGGCTTATCGGAGACCTTGGCAGCAATAGCTGTGGCTGCCTACACGACAAGGATGGCGCTGGACAACTTCTCGGAGCCACTGTCGTCAGCAGAGGGGGTGGGATGCTTTTACCTCCGGACAGCGATGTGGATTTGCTCTTAGCGCTCGAAGCACCACTGTTACCGCTCTGCAAGGATACCGCGTCATCCTTTAATCTTGCTATTTCCGAGAATACATGCGCTAAAGGTTGGTACTGCGGTCCCCAATCAAGCAAGTAGTCCCAATTGTAACTGCCTGTTAGTTCTTCTTCTGAATGTACTATCGAGCTTAGGCTCCCCGTCATTGAAGGCCCAGCGGTAGGCACTGCCGTGTTATCGCCAGGAGTACTGGAGAAAGCTCCTAACGCCATAGCTCTATCTACAGCAGCGCTAGCTTCATCTGCACTACTTGCTCTCTCACTACCAGTCACTTCATTCAATTTCGCGTATATCAAGTTAGTGATATCATTCTCATGAGCACCATCTTCGTCGAACATGTGCATTGAGTCCATAGGGGCGTGATGAAGCATAGTGTCTTTAGTTCCAACGTTTTCTGAACATCTTCTTGATGAAGTAGACGCTCCACCTCCAGTACCAGTGTCAACAATGCCTAATCTTGCTAAATATTCTTGAGTATTATGTACAGATACGTCAGATAAATTATCATCATCTAATCCATTCGCTTGTCTGTGAATACCAGGGTCTCTTTGTAATGGCCCTTCGTTAATCATTCTTATTTCTTCATCTTCACCATCTTCACCGTCCTCTGCTGAACCTCGACCGCTAGAGCCTGATTGGTCAGAACCAGACAGTTCTGAGGTTGTCGCTGCTCCCGAATTGGAACTAGCTGTGTGCGGGCCGTATGGTGGAATTTCATCGTATTTAGGTGGTGCAAACTGGCCAGCAGGATTTACAGCACCAGTATTTCTGATCGGTATTGTGTCAAACGCACTTGGATCCACATAACTGTTGGTAGCTCCAACACCTTCGGAGTTCAAGCCCGGTTTATTGACTTTTTTATGTCTTTTATTTTTCATGTGTAAGAATACAAATGCGGCCGCGAATATTATAATTATTACTATGAAAACAACGAGCAATCCTAACGCCCAGTCTGATAGACCCCCACTTGGTGCAGCTGATGCATCACTAATTTCATTCACATCTGAAGTTAACGCCATATCGTTCATTCCAATTTCTAAAGCGGTCTTATTGGTAAGGGAGCCTTGTCTTCCAGAACTTGCAGTAACTACTAAACTGATCGATTTATCTGATCCGAAAACATTTTGTACTGAATCAACTTTCTTCTTTAGGATAATAACACCGGTTGTTCTGTTTATTTTGAAGTATGGATGCGAAGTAGAGAGTTGGTAGACTATTCTACCGTCGATGCCTTTGTCTCTGTCGGTTGCCGTTGCTTGTCCAATCACATAACCAGCTGGAAGGGACCCTGACTTTGGCACCCGGAATTTGTAAGTTTTCTGAGTGAATTGAGGGTAGAATTCATCTCTGCTCTCGACGTCTATTCTAACCTTGACAGTAGTACTTTTACCTCCTAAATCAGAGGCTTTTATGGAGAATTCATATTTGTTCTTCACTTCATAATCAAATACAGCGTTCGAATTAACCAAACCAGATGAGGAATCGATTAAAAACATTTTCCAAGAATCGTCATTACTATTATAATTATTCGAGGGTCCTATAGAATAATTTAGTTGTCCGTATCTACCTTTGTCTAGATCAGTTGCTCTAGCTGTAAATATTGAAGTGCCAACTCTCTCGTTCTCTCCGATAGTTTCAAAGTACTCGTTCACTGGGAATGCTGGACCGTTGTCGTTTTCGTCTAATATCCCAATTTTAATATACACCGCGTTACATAGCGATGGTATACCTTGATCACAAGCGACTACAATCAGTTTATACTCATTATTTCCTGTATCATAATCAAGACTTTTGTTTACAGTGAGAATTCCAGTAGCTGGATGTATGAAAAATCGTTTATCATCGTCACCGGAAGTGATATTATAAGTGATAGCAGAATTTGGAGTGCCGTACAAGTCTGCATCACTCGCCGCTAACTGTGTCAACGTATAACCAATTTTGACGTCTTCACTGACTGTCAACTCGAAATCATTGGTAGAAAACATTGGTGCGTTATCATTTGCGTCTGCTACAGTAACAAATATCGTTATTGAAGTTTTGTTTTGATTATGAGATAGCACTTTCCCTTGTTCTACAGCAGCCAGTCCAAGGTCGTAAGAATCTTGTGTTTCCCTGTCCAATTTGTTAAGTAGTATCAGTGCTCCGTCGAGTGTGACGTCAAACATGTCTCCTTCGTTGCCAAAGATGATGTGGAAATCCAGATTGTACTTCTTAAGTACGTCGTTAATACCACCAATTTGCAGGAGCGAAGAACCTTTCTCGGTGTTTTCGTTCACTGTGATCCTGAAATTGAAATAAAAATACTTGTTATCTGTCTGTTATATAAATTACAACGAAAGTTTACAATGTGTTCATTCAAAATGGTAATACTAAAACAGATTCTGTTGCTTAATCTAAAGAAACATTTAAAATCAGGAATGTAATATTATTATTGTGTTTTATTAGATTTCGAAGTGTTAAGTTTTCCTTGAAATTTGGACTCACTATGATCGAAAGATTAACACGGCAGAAAGTACAAGCAACCTTACTGACCATGCCTAGGCTTATTAAGGGTAAAAAAGTATCATCGATATTCCGTCCTCCTAAAATAATTTCTTATATTGTTCATGATGACCGGCTACAGGCTTATTATACATATTCTGAATTATATTGTAAACTCTAACTGCAAAAATGATCTCGTCTTCTAATTACATCAATCAATCAATCTCTAAGACCTGTAAAGTCCTTGCTTCTTGCAAATCCTACATTAACTAGATCAGTTTGGTTAGTTGAAATTAAATGGCGAATCGATGCTTACCTGTAATTGTCCTGTCCAATGAAAGGTTTAATTTCTGAAGATGCTCCGGTGCTAATCCTCACAGATGCGACTGCGCTTCTATTAGGTTTTCCATGATCAGTAGCTACGACAGCCAATTGAGTATCCCTTTCGTTAGGTGGCAATGCACTGTAGTTCACGAAGATGGATCCAGATATATTATCGATGTAATATCCTTTAGTTGGCCTTAGGATTGAATAGGAGATCTTGCCGTTGTCGCCGCTATCCTGGTCCTTTGCGCTGACCGAACCGATTTCAAGAGTATCTGTGCCTTCTGTAAATATAATAAGAGTTATGTTAATGTATGGTCTAGGTTGTAATGGTATCGATTCTATTGGTACTGAAGTAAATGACACTAAACGTATTGTCGTCCTTTTCATGGTCGTAATGTACAAGCAAGACAGATATACTTTTGGTGATGTCAAATTTAAATTTATCATAGTTTGGTTCTAACAGTGGCTTTAGCACGCATTTCAGGACCAAGACCGCTGTCACGGATTAGCTCGCTCGCTCTCTGTCTTATTTTATACGAGAGAAAGAGAAAATATTCCGTTACATAAGTCTAGTCTTGGCGTACATGTTATAACTACATATAAAAAACTTTTTTTTTAATTGCAGGAGTAAATTTGTGGAGAACAAAAATTTGACAGTAAATCATAAAATACAAAACATACCCGGTAATATTCTGTTGTATGATATATCGTCGAAAATCGGCGAATTATCATTGACATCAGTAACTTTTATCGTTAGCGTCGTCTTTGCGACGTGTTCGCTGTCCGACGCAGTGACATTCACTTCATACTTCTTCTTCGACTCAAAATCCAGGGGTCTATTCAAAACAATCTTTCCGCTGTATCGATCTATCGAAAAACTACTATCTCCGTTCATTATAGAGTATTTTAATGCCGGATACGTATCAACGTCATTCGCAGTGACAGATGTAAGCACCGTTCCGACTTCCGTTCCTACAAAAAAACAAAACAGAACATTATACTGATGGGTCCCCTTTGACTGCCGTTTTAACGATCCGCCAAAATAAAAATTCTCTAAAACAAAACCAGCGCCGACTTACAATGACATAAAAAGGGAACAAAAAGCGATCCGAACGCCGCGGACCGTTGGTGAACCACTAAACATGCACTCGGAAAAAAAATGTAATACCATCCAATAAATATTGATCCTAAAGGAGTCCATTTTATTTAATCTCGGCGTTGGCATCGAAAAGTCGCAATGTAACCAACTCGAGAATACAAATTATGTAAAATGCCTCCCTCTCTGTGGTAAGCTTTTTGTTCTACCAATTTATTTCGGAAAGTCGATAGGCTGACTCGACTGCAATTTAAAACCCGAATACGATGTGAACGCGTAAAAACGTACCTTCTGACACTAAAATGACATTCGGTGGTGGGAATGTTGGCTGATTGTCATTAACGTCCACCACGTTGATCCTCAGCGTAGCTGTGCCTGTCATCTGCGGGTCACCCTCATCCGTAGCTATCACTGTCAGTTTATACATCTCCCTTATCTCCCTATCCAGCACTATATTAGTTTTCACCGATCCAGAAAACGCCGGCTCAATAATAAACGCGTTATCATGATTACCGTCCACTATATGATATAAAATTCTCGCGTTCGCACCGCGGTCCCCATCCTTAGCGGCCAGTTGCACAACAAATTCGCCCTTAGTGTTCCCTTCAAGGACATTCGCAATATACTGCTGCTGCGTAAACCGGGGAGCGTGGTCGTTCTGATCGAGCAGATTTATTATAACGTCGCAATACCCGTAAAGGGCGGGCGAGCCATCAGTGCGAGCGACTACAACAAGCTGCCTTCTCGGACCGGGGTACGACTCATAATCCAGATTCGCGGAGTTATTCACCCTTATTACGCCCGAATTAGAGTCTATTTCGAATGCGTACTGATCGTTCCCGTTTCCGATTTCATAAATTATCCTCTGTCGTCGACCGTCGCTCCTGACTGCGGTGACTTGAAGTACATCTTTGCCGTACGAGATATTCTCTTCTATAGTGACATTGTACATTGCGTTTTGAAAGTTTAGTGTCGGTGTTTGATCTGAAAATTCACCGACCCTGATTTCTATGAGACCTATGGAACTTTGAGGTGGATTTCCCTTGTCTTTTGCAATCACTTTAAGGTGTATTAATTTTCCATTTTCGCTCGCTAGGCTTTGGGTAGCGGTTAATACACCAGATGTCGGGTTGATGCGAAACTTGTGATTCGATGTGTCCATGAGTTCATATAGTATTTCCGCATTAATTCCTATGTCATTGTCGTTTGCTGAAACTCGAAGAAGGCTTTGTCCGGGAGGGGCCAATGTAGCTACTTGTTCCTTGAAAGGGTATTTGGTAAATATTGGTTTATTGTCGTTAACATCATTTATCGTGACCTCCACTGAGACCCTTTGGGAGCGGGTGACGTAACGACCCTCATCTGTAGCTACTGCTTCGAAATGATAGACGCTTGTTTTCTCTCTATCAAAGGTTCTGAAAAAATGTTTGATATATTATTAAAAAAATATCGCCAGATAGCACATGCTCATCGTATGATCCCAAACCACGCAAAGCTTATATAATGGACTGGGGGTGATCACAGTTACATCCAGTTCAGACTAAATTCCGAAAAGGACATTTCTGAAATTTGTCAAAGGTGGGATTCGAACCCGTAACCACCCTGTGCAGTGTCCCGAGCGGTCTATGAAACAACTAGAACAAGCCATCGCCAAACTAAATGTATAGTAATGAACGCAACTACAATAAATTAAAACAACAAATTTTCAGTTGTGTGTTTTGCAACTACTCACCCAGTAGTAAAAATAATTCCAGTTTTATTATCAATCCTGAACAATCCTTGACTCTCATTAGCCAGTGAGTACACGATCCGTTTATTGAAACCCAAATCAGCATCAGTAGCTCTCACTTTGATTACTGATGTATCAATCATCGCATCTTCTGGTATTGCTGCAGAGTAATGACCCGTATCAAATACTGGATCATTATCATTTTGATCTTCAACTATGATAGTTATATTGCAGGACCCTTGTAAAGCCACTGGCGATCCATGATCGAAAGCTGTTATCGTCAGATGATATTTAGACTGAGTTTCTCTGTCTAAGGTCCTAGCTGTTAGTCTCCCAGTAGTTGAATCAATGGAGAACTTATTGCCATTGTTGCCTGATGTAATGCTATAGGTTATTACTCCATTTGCTCCTATGTCTTTATCAGTTGCGGTTACAGTATGGATGACTTCAGGATCATTATTTTCTGGTACAGCTAAAGGGTAGCAAGACCCTGTCTTGAAACTTGGCGGATTATCATTAACATCCATTACGCTTATAGTCATTGTAGCCACATCAAAGTTGGTTGTAGATTGATATGTACTAGAATCTGTTACGTAGATTGGAAATACGAATTGATCTCTATCTTCTCTATCGATTCTTGATTTGACTGTGATCGTTCCGAGACGGTCATCGATTGTAAATTTATTGTCTGCTACTCCAGAAGGTATCATATATGTGAGATTACCTGGAAATGAATTGACTGTTAGCAATGTTGGTACTTAAAATATTTGGACGTTATTAAGAACAAGGAAAACAAATGAATACTTACTTGCATTACCCTTAGAAGATTTAGCAGATAGTCTAGTAACAAAACTGCCAGGTCTGATATCTTCACTGATGTTAGCACTATAATAAGAGTCTGTAAATCTAGGTGGAACATTTGTGGACTCTTGTAAAATCAACACTAGCGTCATATGGCTCTGCCTAGGAAACGGTATGCCATGATCTGATGCAGTTAAGTTCAATTTGTATTGGCCAGGCCTAACTCTTGATACGTCTTGTGAGTATTTATTAGACAGTGACAATTTTCCAAGGTCGTAATCCAACGAAAAGTAAGCGTAGTCATTACCGCCGGATATGTAATAAGATATCTTGCCATTATCACCAGAATCGGCGTCAATAGCTAATGCTTGGTATAGAATACCTGATATAGTACTCAGTGATACGATTGCTTTCTTAGATGATACGAAATAGGGTGTATTATCGTTTGCATCAGTTATAGAAATATGTACAGTTTCTGATGTCACCATTCTTTCTGACAGATTAGTCGCCAGGTCGGTCGCTTCAACGACTAGCCAATACTCTTTCAATGTTTCGAAGTCTAAACCAGATGTTAGGGTCAAAGAACCAGTTAGTGGATCCAAACTGAAGACGTCTTTACTGGCAGGTAATGATGATACTACTCGGTAGTTCAATTCCCCATTCGCCCCTTCATCGGTATCTTTCGCTGTGAAATTGTATACTGTAGTACCAATCGGAGTGATCTCTGATATTTCAATGTTTACAGGATCTTCGGGCCACTGTGGTGCGTTATCATTAACGTCTACAATTTCAATTTTGACAGTGACAGCGCTGCTTTGTGGGTTGTTCGTCGCTGATGTATCTAGCGCCCTTACTTCTAGTCTGTATTCATCTTGAATTTCTCTATCCAATTGTCTAGCAACAACCAATGAACCCGATCGTCTGTCTATTTCGAAAGTGCCAGGTGAATGATCGGCTGTTAATGACATAAGAAGGTAAGATATCTGCTTTTCATCATCATTATTCACCGAGTTCTCTGTTATGTCATTATCCCCAGAAGCCACAGTACCAATTACATCACCGATTTTTGCATTTTCTTTCACCTGCAAAATAAATACAGTGTTATTGATCTGTAAACTTAAGTCCACTTCTAAAGTTAACATCAGTAAAATCAATGGAATACTCACTTTAAAAGACAAACTTGAACTTGTAAAAGTAGGTCTATTGTCGTTTAAATCCAAAACTTCTACTTTCAATTGCCTTACAGTCTGCTTGGGAGGAGAGCCACCATCAGTAGCGGCGACTGTTAATCTGTAGATCGATCTTTCTTCATGATCTAAAACTATAAAAAAGGAATACGTATTAGCTTAGCGAATGAAATCCCGGGTAGGTACACCCGGGCGTCATAACAAGCACTGCAAAATGTTCGTCTATACTAATACGAACTCTATGTCAATGAAAATAAATATTGAATTTCTGTGTTAAAAGCCACGCACAATTTGCTCGCTCGCTCTGTCAACGTTATTTTGTTGAAGAATGAGCTTTGTCTATGAGTCAATACAGTTGGTATTGGCAAAACAATTGCAACGATTGATGAGTTAATTTAATATTAAGTTACAAATTCTAAATTTAAATATTTACCTGTGCTTGTTTTTATTACTCCAGTATTATCATCTATAACGAACACGCCAACACCGTCCATGTCTCGTTCACTCAATATAGAGTATTTAATGGTAGAGTTCACGCCATTATCTCTGTCTATGGCTTTGACTCTAGCTACTTCAGCGCCAGGCGGTTGTTCCTCCCTCACACTAACAACATCTTCTCTAGGATCTATAATTTCTGGTGGATTATCGTTAACATCGGTGATTTTGATAGAGACTGGAACTCTACTAGACCTCGGGAGTGTTCCCTGATCTTTTGCCTCAGCGAATAGAGAGTAGGACGCCTTGAATTCTCTATCTAAACTCTCTTTGGTAGTTATTACTCCTGTAACAAAAAGTGTTATGTTGTAATTTGACTTTTTAAGGAAATGAAATCCATTGCGACTTATAATTAGGTGAGGGGATGTTATTGGACAGATGGGAGGTGTCATATTTTCAAAGCATGCACCTTAAAATTACAAAAGTTACATTAAGGGGTTTATGTCGTGAGCCAAAATTATGTCCAATAACAAAACGAACTCTGTGTTAACATAAAGATGGAATTTCTGTGATAAAACCCACGCCCAGTAGTTGTAGCATGTGCGCTAAGACTAGAATTATGTCACAGAATATGTTGGTTATATCTCTTGCTCTCGTATGAAATAAGACAGAGAGCGACCGAGTCAATCCGTGACAGAGGTCTTGTCTTGACTTGCGTGTTAACATCACAGTCGCTTCAAAATTATCTCGCGCTGTCAATGTCATGTTGTTGAAGAATGAACTTTTCCTATGAGTCAAAAAATCTTACCGGTGCGCATGGACGCCCCAGTATGTAGACGGCTCAATTGTAATATCTTCGAATTTAATTTACTTCTGGAATAACACCAAAAGGGTGTTGAATTCGTCTCGTACTTTTTGCGCTAAAATTACTATACTCTGACAAAATTTCTTACAATTGTGAAATATAATGAGTGATCCACTTATCGTCAACATTCCGTTTTACATTGTTGTTACAAAACAAAGAAAGAATCGTCTACAACGCCGATCACAATTACCTTTTTTGTTCACAACTTATTTGTTATAACAATACATTATCAATACATCATCACGCATGTATTCCCCGAAGTGGTAGGCAGAGGTGCACTGCAGTGCGCCCACACTTTGCCGATGCATTTTTGGTCCCAATGTAATAGGGGGCGAGCCTATTGCCATTATACCGGGCACATTCTCCCTCATTACGGGGGAGATTTTTTTTTGGGCTATAGTCCACCACGCTGGCCCAGTGCGGGTTGGTGAACTTCACACGCCTTTCTATAGACGTGCAGGTTTCCTCACGATGTTTTCCTTCACCGTTTCAAAGCAAGTGATAATCTCGGATGAAAATGAGATTCGCACATAAACCCAGAGGTGCGAGCCGGGGTTTGAACCTGCACACTTTGATTTGCAAGGCGTGCGTTCGACCACTCGGCTACAGGAATTTATAAATAGCGCAACGTCCCACAAGTGACATTCCACCCACATTATACACCTATAATTCATTTGAGAACGCATCCTTACAAATAAATAAAATGAAGTGTCTGTATGTAATTTCAAAATACTAGCAGTATAGTGAATGCATATAAAAGTATACACGGCAGCTGATATGATCAAGAGTATAAGTTACACCTTATAACATTAGCTATCTGCCATTGAAAGTACCGTCACAATTGTTCTAGCCGTTGAAGAGACAACCCTGAACAAATGCGATTACCTATATTGCTCGCGGAACCGTATTTTTTTTCTAACATAATAGTAGCCTAATTAAATACTTGTAACATCATCTATCTGCCAGTTAAAATTCCGTCAAAATCCATCAAGCCCTTTGAGAGTTGGCCCAGAACAAACAAACAGTCAGACAGGCATTTTTATGTAAGCTGTGTTTCTTTGTAACTAAATTAGGTATATACTTTCGTATGCATTGAGTAAAAAGCTGTTATTTTATGTTTACTAACAGACACTTAAATATTATTTATTATATCTATACGGATTTATGAATTGTCATCTGATAGTTCTTAAATCCGTGCAAACGAAGTCGCAGGTAACAGCTAGTTGAAAATAAAAGGTGTTCGTATATCGAACGAGTTGTAGCGAGTCTTACAAAGCATTTGTAACGTACGAGCTTTAAATAGCCGACGACAGTATCGTATGTACCAGTCGCAATAAAACATGGGGAGAGAATAGCCATGCTCCTACATGGCAATATTTTAATAATAGTTAATGGTGGGTCACGGCGAATGCGCGAGCGACGACGTTTAAACCCCCCGCAGACTGTGGCGTCAAGGGTCGCGCGTCAAAGTGATCGGCAATACCAAAAACGAACTCCATAGAATAAGACTCTGATTTTTTTGATGTGACACAGATGTGTCAGAGTGTGATTGTAGATATAGGCGAGGGGTAAACCTGATTTTTGGCGTGGTGAGCGCTTCGCCACAACAAAATGAAATCAACCTTATTATCAAATGCATAAAGTATAGTTTTAAATGCGGTCACGCTTCGTACTCCTCGGCACCTCGGTTCTTTCCGCCGCTTAGACTCCGCCCACCGGCTGAATCCGCTCACTCGCTCACTCAACGTTTATATTTTCTTTCACAACTGCCAGGTGTCCCGCGACGGCTCAGTTTTTTATTCAAGTAAACCAATACATGCACTCACGAATCGTCAATATACAAAGAGTAATAGAAGTATCTCTACCACCCATTCGGAATGCATTTCCTATAAAGAAAAATGGGCAAGAAACTCCATGGTTGCTATTTTCTCATCAGGATTTACAATTTTTTGGGTGGTTTAGTTAATTATACAATATACATAAAGATTAAATTTCTGTCGTAAAAGCCTCGCCCTCACGCGTCAAATTTGCTCGCGATATCAATGTCATTTCATAGTAGAATGAACTTTTTTTTATGTGTGAATACAGTTGATTTTGCTATGGCAAAGAACTTTACGCGCGTTCTTTGACGCGACATTGTGCGGGAGGGTTTATAACTCGAAATTGATGGGCATAAATCCAGTGAACGCTGGCCCCAGCGTCTCCCGTAGCGAGGGGCTCTGACATTACCAGATAAAAATTGTCTTCAACGCATAGATTGATAATGAACGAGTCTTTATTAACATGAGTGAATTACGGTTTCCCTCCGGGAATTAATATCGGCAGACAATACTTATTCATCGTATGATCCTTAACTAAACAAAGCTTGTACTATGGGTACCGTACATTGGACTGGAGACGATTACAGTTACAACCAGACCAGTAGGCTTAGTATGATCAGACAGAAATTTTATCTATTTCGAGCATGTTTTTGCCATTTTTTTTCTGCAATTTCAGAATAAATGTATCTCGAGTACTATGTGACAATTCAAGTACTGTTTATGGATATCATTAGTCGCCCCTCGTTAATATAGATTGTTAAATAGGATTACAGGTGTGCCCTCAGGTCACAACACAATTGGGGTGTCGCGGTACATGCCTCGGCGATCTCGTGGCATCCCTCCATAGCGGCGGGTGGTACACCGTGGGTTTTTAGTGGGTATACAGGCACTATGCCGGGGACTCCCACATACCACTTCCTACTGCCCCAAAGCTGGAAGGGGATACATAAAGGATTTTCCACGAAAAAAAAAAAGTCACAACACAATACCTGTGTTTAATACTCAAAGGTCTGTTAGGTGTAGTCTGCCATCACGATGTATCTACATATTAGCTAGGTCAAAGTCAAAGTCAAATGAAGCGCCTATGAAGGCCTATGAAGAACTTACAAGTTGTCAAGTTTTCATTTTTTTCTTATATACTACCACCGGATCGAAACGCGACCTCAACTGAGAAGATCCGAATACGTAGGTACCGAATACGTACTTAAAATATTATTTTGTACTTCTGACACATCCTGTATAAGTTATGAAAGCAAAAGAAATCTAGCTCGTAATCTCCATGAATAAATTTTCAAAGTCCTACAACCAAAAGTCAAATCACTAACTAAAGACGAAGACGATGTGCATAAAAGGTCCCAACTTTTTGCCACCAAAACTTAACCGCACCTGCTAAACGGGACCACATACACCCGTCGAGATGATTTACGAATCTTGCGCACACCACAGAGGAGAGCTCTGTGCAAACAGGCGCGTCAAAATACGCGTGATTAATATTATGCCAACAACAAAACGAACAGAAAATGATTACCTAGTGACTAAGTTTACCGACTAGATTGTAGTCGGTAAACCTAGTTGGTTCTTTTTTATTTTCAATGACTATGAAAAAAAAAACGATCTGGTATCACGCCCGTCTTGACTGCAAGTACAAACCCCTGGCCCGCATCTCTGGGATTTACGGATTTCATGTGCGAATATCATTTTCATGGTGAGAAAACCTGCACTTTTTTAGAAAGCTGTGGATAATTAACCAACTCGGACTGGGCCAGGGTGGTGGACTATAGCCCAAATCTTCGTCGTATTGAGGGGGAATGTGGCAATAGGCTAGCCTCCATTTACATTGGAACCAAAAATACATCGGTAAAGTGTAAAGTCAGTGCAGTCCACCTCTTTCTACTCCTTAAAGATGATGTATATTCAAATTAATTATATGAACTCAAAAAACAAGCATATTTTGAACGAATGTCAACTTTCAATTTGGCCATAAAAATTTAATCTTTATAATGTGTAGATGTAGAGTCCATTTTAAAATAAGAGGTTAAATGAATTCGCACGTCCCTGCGAGTGCAGGATGCAAGCACTAACTAGTGGGGTGTCGATCGGAGATATGCCGAATTGAGACGAAAACCGCCACCATTCATCAGTCAGTTAAACCATATAACGAACTGCCAACCACCCTCTAAAGAGCGTATCGATGCGAAAAACTCACACGATTTCGGTGATACAGATCTTGAGATAGCGATCTATGGTGCATTAACAAAATTCGTATATGCATATCGGGCTTAATGTTATGAGATTGAAGGAGCGATAAAGCCGCATATCAAAATGTTTGGCAACACCAAAATAAACTCTGTGTCGATTTACATAAAGATATAATTTCGGCGGCAAAAGCCGGCATCCGTACCACTGATTTTTGAAACTGTCTTTTAATAAAAAATATTGTAAACAGCACCAATGGCAACACACTAGACCTATTTTCATAGGATCTATCCATCTCTATAATAACTACAGCCCTTTTGAATGTCCCACTGCTGGGCACGGGCCTCCCCTCAATGCGAGGGGGATTCAGGCCATAGTCCACCACGCTGGCCCGGTGCGGGTTGGCAGACTTCACACATCTATCGAGAACTAGTCAAGTTCCCTCAGACGTGCAGGTTTCCTCACGATGTTTTCCTTCACCGTTTCATAGCAAGTGGTAATCTCGGATGTAAATGAGATTCGCACATGAAACCCAGAGGTGCGAGCCGGGGTTTGAACCTGCACACTTTGATTTGCAAGGCGTGCGTTCGACCACTCGGCTACCACTGCTGTGCTATCCATCTCTAACGGGAACCGATTGTCTTCATAATTATCTCATCATTAAGCATTAAAATAAGAGTAAAAATTCCGAAAACCAGCTGCAATGGAAAGCTGTGTATGGGTAAGTCCCAAGCAAACACCGCCATCGGATCTGCTCCCTATATTTTCAAATTGTGCAGGTATTAGAATGTTCTTGTTTATCCAATGTGTTTGTTCTATCGATGAGTATTGAGCCTACCTACTTTGGGTTTTAGCTTTCAAAGTGCCGGCAGGTATAAAGCAAGTGGTCGGGTGTGGAGATGTTCGCTTGATCAAATATCCCTTTAGATTGTTGTTACCCTCTGTACCCGGAGAAGCGAGCGAATTAGGTGGATTTTTCGTATGAAAATGTACTCTATGTCAACGTATATAAATACTGAATTTCTGTGTTCAAAGTCACGCAATCTGTGTTGAAATTCGCTCAACATTTCGATGATATTTCGTTGAAAAATGAACTTCTGTGAGTTAATACAGAAATCATCCACCATCTTTATCACCTATATAACCAAATTTTATTTATAATTACTAAATTTGTCCCTGCTAATAATTAGTCAAGATTGGCATAAATACCCGCTAATCGCAAGTGCAGTCATTCCTCTTCTTATTCCATAAAAAAACATCATTCCATTCATTTCATAAAAACAAAAAGACGAAAACTACTCCAATCTGTTTTGGTATCGACAACAATACGCGCGTGTCTTGACGCGTCCGTAGCCGCAGGGCTCTACCGTAAATATCATTGTTCTAAGTTAGTTGAGTACACGGCGTAATGAGTCGTGAAGCGCCATTAGTATTTTTTTTAACCTCATTACAGTCTGGAATTATAGAATTCTGAAAGTGAATTTGCGCTGGCCTATGAATATTACAGATCATTAACAGAATCAGAATCAGAATTTTTTATTCATGTAAACCAATACAGGCACTTATGAATCGTCAGTAAAAAATAAATAATATTAATAGTATCCCTAACAGCTAACATCTAACAGTTCATTGTATATGTAGTGCTTAAGATATAAGCGTTGCTTAGTTTGGGACTATATCCTTTAATTATTTTTGATACCTATCTTAGCAACGGAGGCTTAGTCCTGGTTTTTTTAACGGAATAGAATTTACTCAAGTTCTCTGTAGATTACTTAATTGAAATGAATAAAGCTGTTCCTAACTTAAAAATCTATGCTTGCATAGGTGGAACTAGAAGACGTTTATATGACCATCAACCTTATTCTCAAGGTCTTAAGGCCGAGTTCAATCCTGTAACTTCTATAGGCTTGGTAGTGTTGATAGTAATTTTTTTAGAGGTCGAAACTCGTCGGAAGCGACGTTGGGCGGATTATTTTGATTAATAGCGCCATGACGTCATCCACCACCAACCGTCTCTATACCTAGACTAAATAATGTCATTCATAAATCAAAAATGTGCTTTTTTAGTTAATTTTTTCCTTCAAAAATAAATCCGCGTAATAACTGGCCAGGACAAAACTTATTGTTCGAGCAAAAAGTTTTATAAGATAATATATTTTTATACAATAAATAATTGCGTTCGGTTCAGAGTGCAAGCACATAAATAATGTGGTATTGTGAGCGTTTAAATGCAAAAGTATTAGAAAATTATGATAAAATAATGAAGGTTTGGCGGGGAAACAGACTATGATAAATTGCTAACATAAAACACAGAAACACAGAAACTTGAGGCGCCATATAAGCCTTGAACTTATAATTTTCAAATACCATTTTCTTGAACGGAAGACTTAAATGTGTCAAACACATAATGTCTACGCTTTTAAAAATTCAGGTTTTAAATGCTTCGAAGATTATAATATAAAGTACACCCTAATCTTTTATCAATTATGCAATTCCTCTTAGATCACTTTTAGAAACATGACATAAACGATTTGATTTGTATAACTTTGTGAGGTGGGACAATAAAGAGCTACCTTTCTACCTTCCACCTTAT
The DNA here is from genome assembly GCA_914767695.1 of Ptilodon capucinus. Classification (NCBI taxonomy): domain Eukaryota; kingdom Metazoa; phylum Arthropoda; class Insecta; order Lepidoptera; family Notodontidae; genus Ptilodon; species Ptilodon capucinus. The sequence goes on along the minus strand of OU611814.1, from coordinate 11,420,616 downwards.
CTATCTTATGACAGAAATCAATATTTTTTTTTGACAGATATAACCAATATTTGGCGAATCGGTAGTATCACTTAGAAGTTTCTATGGCTAACCAAAATGTCAGTTCATCAAAATAATATTGAAACGATTGCTCTGGTAGCCCTATCGTTGGTCAACTTACATGTATGTTGGACGCAAATTTAAAGAAGATAGGCAATTTTATGTGTAAGTCCACACAGTTAAGAGGTTCACGCTATTAATCTACGGATAATATTAACAAAACTTACCAGTAACAGGATTGACGTTGAAACTCGTGTTGGTGGGAAACAGGCTGTATCTAACCACAGCATTGTCTTCCAAATCCGCATCAGTAGCCGAAATTTTACCAACGAAAGCACCAGTCTTCTTATTCTCTTCAACTTGGAACTCATACGCAGCTTTACTGAAGACTGGATCGTTATCATTAGCATCTATTACATTGACTATAAGTTTGGCCGTCGCTGTTAGCTGTGGTATTCCATTGTCAACTGCAGTTATAACCATCTGGTGTTTCCATGTTGTCTCCCTGTCCAGCTGTTTGGCTAGGTACACCCAGCCGGTATTAGCTTGCACTTTGAAGTGTTCGTCTGTATTGTTTGTGGTTCCTGCAACCACTTTGTAGGTGATTCGTGCGTTGTTGCCCGTGTCTTTGTCGATCGCTTGTATTTCTAAAATCTGTGGAGAGAATAGATTCGTTAGAATATGTAATATGCATCATCACGCCTGTATTTCCCGAAGGGGTAGGCAGAGGCTCCCTCATAAATTACGGTCGTAAGGAGGACGGGAATACGCTTAGTTCTGTGCCAACAGAATCCACATACATAATATAATCTTGCTTACCTTTGCATTAACTGCTTCGGATTCCAGTACATTAGCGCTGTAAGACTCATGTTCAAAGACAGGAGGGTTGTCATTCACATCTTGAACATCAACAACTAGGGTAAGGTTTCCACTGAGCGCTGGTACTCCACCATCTCTGGCAGATATCATCAGGGTATGACGGACGAGGTTCTCATAGTCCAGAGATCTGTAAAGGAATATAGCACTGTAAACATACAATTTAGCATTGGTGACCTCGTCGGCAGAACACCCGTCTTGAACGTAAGGGGTACTAGTGCAAACCCTGGCCCGCACCTCTGAGATTTTCATGTGCGAATGTAATTTTCAATAATGATAACCACTTGCTAATCGATGAAGGAAAACATCGTGGGGAAACCTGCACCTATAGGTGCAGGTTTCCCCACGATGTTTTGGAGGCGTGTGAAGTTCACTATCCCGCACTGGGCCCAAATCTCCTTTGTATTGAGGGGGAATGTGCCTGGTATTTTTGTTTGAAATTAACTCTGTACGCATAAATATTGTCTTCAGCAAAGTCACACGGAAAATAAAAAATGATAAACTTACCTCAACAACGTAACTAGTCCATGTTGAGGGTTAACAGCGAATGTATTAGCTGGTCCGGAAGCAGATACAAGATGGTAGGTGATGATGCCATTTCTGCCACTGTCCTCATCGTCGGCCTTGGCAGCGTACACCACGGAGCCGATAGCAGCAGACTCTGCCACGGAGACCCTGACTGATGATGTGCCGAATTCTGGAGCGTTGTCGTTCACGTCTTCCAGGGTTATTTGGACCTGGATGAAAATGGATTGGGCTATATACTTTTTAAAGGAAAGGTTTTGTGGAACACTTTTAAATAGTCATCTCATCTGTAGCCAAATTTTAGACAGTCATCTTGGCTGCGGCTGTATCTAACTTAAATATGGTCGTCTTGGCTACAGTGCTTGCCAACTTTTATAAATACATCTTGACGACAGCTGTAGCCTATTTCTTCGTTATTGGTGTAATGTGTAATGTTTTTAATTGTGATAACCTAATAACACTGACCTGTGTTTGATCAAATCCCGAAGGGTTTCCGGTTGTGGCTCTAACGTTCAACAGATACGAGGAGCTGGTCTCCCGGTCCAGTAGCCCTGAAGTTCTGATGGCACCGGTAAGGGGCTCGATGGTGAAGCGATGCTCAGGATCCCCGGAGACTATACTATAGCGGATTGGTGGTTGACCTGGGATGAGAAAAGTTGAAATTAGAAACAAATATTAGAAAAAAAAATCGATAATCTGTCTTCATAAATTGATTTCATGTACTGTTCATGACAGAGGGGTGCATGCTTGTTATACCCACTTTGAATCATTGTATTTATCTTACCTATCTGCATACACTAATTATACGAAGTAAATTAATAGTGGTGTGCCCCGGGGTGCGTTCTAGGGCCGCTATTGTAATGTCTTTCAACTTTACATTCTTGTTCCCTTTGCTCTACTAATTGTCTGAATGCTTGATACCCATGATTTACATACAAACGTATCGACTATTGTCTGTATGGATTGGACGAAATTGCCTATTGGTAGCGAGGCACAAAAAAATATAATGTTTTACATATTTTGACGACGTCTTACGAGGCAATTCTCGCTTAATGGACATTGTCTCTAATATGTCGAAATAAAACGCTTTGTTGGTAGTTTTTTTTTACGATATATGTCAAATTAGATATAATATCGTGCGAGAATTGGGCCCCTGGTCTAAAGGTTTGAGCGTAGGCCACTTAGCTCTCTGCACCAGATGCTCGCAGTTTCGGTTCTCGATTGCGGATTTTTTTTTTAAATGGCCTCTTTGGTATTTTCCCTGGTGTGGGTGTAACTGGAATCGCCTCATTCCATTATATGGTACCCATAGAACAAGCTTTGCTTAGTTTGGGATCATACGATGAGTATGTATGTCTAGCAGTGATAGCTTAGTTGGTAAAACACCCGCCTTGAACTCAATGGGTGAACATTCAAATCCTGGTCTCACACCTCTTCGACTATCGAATTTTATATACGAAGGTTAAGATTTAATTACTATTCTTAAAATGCGCTCGCGTGTCCTCAATGACATAACATTGAAAAATATGCTTCTTTTATGAGTTAATACAGTTCATTTTGGTATGGACAAAGGAATGGTTGCACGCGTTTCGACGCACCTGCATGTGCAGTGCTCCACGGTGTGATTATTTGGGTATAATGAATGGCACACAACGAATACGGCTCGATCGCATTTCAACGAATTACCATTTTGACACGTGAACATTTCGACGGGCCAACATCAAAAGGAGGGCTGTATCTATCAATTTTTAATTGGCAGTTCTCACAGCAACTTAAAGAGGTTCATTGTCGAAAAATTTCTTTGCCTTTTTCCTTTTTTTTAGCCGTATTTTTACTTTTTTGCGACGCCGACGACGGGCGGAGAGAGCTTTTTTCCGGCGGTCGTTTTGGGCAGGTCTCTGACGTACGATTGATATACAGGCGTATTTGAGGACATGTTCGCCAGTCTTTGTTTGTGTAACTGGTCCCGGCGATCTCCCCGCGCTTCCCGCTTCACCCCCGCGTCGCCCCTTTGTCTCTCTCCTCTTTATACAGTCGGTGATGCGCAAACGCAGCCTTATTTTCGGCCGGATTCGCAAGATTTGCCGTAACCGCTTTTGTTTGTTGTTTTTTTTTTTCGCGTGGAATTGTCGATTATTTGGAGGATTTGTTCGGTATTCTGGTGATTTTGGTACTTAAACTTGAACTGAGTACGAACTATTTCAAAACTGTATAGAAATTTGAGTCCCTCAACAAACCTTTTGCAATGTATGATAACTTACTACGTATTTGGGGCCATAACTACAGGTTTATTTAGAAGCCCAATTGAATAATATATTTGTTGCATTTACAGTAACTAATATGTAGATGTTTACTGATAGTGAAGGAATAGAAATATCATGTTCAATATTGAAATAAAACTATTTTACGGATTCTATCGCGTTTATTTACTTTTTTATGTTCCCGACGTTTCGGCTGCTTTACAGCAACCATGGTCACGGGGGACAGAGGTGTTAGACGTCCTGATGTCATAGTTAATAATTCTCATATTTAGTTGTTGTTTGCGGTCCAATCCACGCAGAAACTGCTCACAGTGTCTTGAGGTCTTGAAATGGTACGCTTGGTTTTGGATAAACGCGATAGAATCCGTAAAATAGTTTTATTTCAATGTGTAGTATTCGCGTAAGGAAACAATATATCATGTTCAAAATTATTATTATAATAAAAAATATTTATTTGATATTGAACTCACAAAAACATCAAAGTGACCACCACCCAAGAATGATTTCCCAAAATATACTTCACACAAGCAAATATCGCATTTTATGTCCTAATCCGCGAAAATTGTATTCTTATTCGACTAAACCCTCACCATATCTGAATGGTACAATTCATGTCTCCATTAAATTATCTTAAGCCTGCACCGGGGATTTAAGATGGCCGTCGCGAAAATACGGCGGCAATAAAGTCGTGACTGGACCTCTTAAGAACACCACACACGGGAGCGTGAAAAATGTTACCAAAATGAACTGTATTGACCAATAGGAAAAGTTCATTTTCCAACGAAATGCAAATGACAGGGTGAGCGAATTTTACGCGTGGTGACGTTGGCTTTTACCACAGAAATTCAATATTTATTTTTATTGACACAGAGTTCGTTTTGGTATTGGAAAACAGATTGACGGACGGCTTTTGACGGCCCAGTGTGCGCTCAACACTCACTGACGCGAGCGAATTTACTTGACTCTCTTTGAAAATGCTTCAATAACCATAAAGATTTCATGTTCGTGGTAAATAGTTACGCGAGCACCTGATGACATTCCGTTGAAAAAAATGTTCGTCTATGAGTTAAAACAGGATAAGTCATCCGTCATCTTTGTCAGGAGTGGAGTGGGACATAACGATGCTATAAAAAATGTGTATTTATTGAATTTGTTCTTGCCCGTAATCCCCGTTAATCGTAGATGCAGTCACTTCTCACCTTTCAAAGTTAATTAATTAATTAATTTCGTAAGAAATAATAAGAGTTCAAACATTTCGTTTTGGCATAAAGAAATATCGCGCGCGTTTGACGCATCTGTGTGTGCAGGGCTTAAGTTCGGGGTCGGGTGTTTAGTCAATTCATTAACGATCGAGACTTATTTATTCTGTGGACGAAGACACTTCACTTTAGGGCTGGTACTACGTTAAGAAGTCATAATTCATTATTTGATTTTTGATGTTAAAACTTCGTAATAAAATGTAAATTTGCATAAGTATCTCTATATAACTGTCTTGTTTTTCTCTTTGTTGGTATTAATTTATTGACGTGACTACTATTTAACAATTGTGCAATTTATGTACAAATAAAAAAAAACAGTAAGTAAACATTTTTTTTTGTTCTTATGGCTATGATTATGAGGTTCAAGGTTTTATACCTGGCCGTTGCTATGTATTATTTGTATAAGACCAATATTTGAACATGACATAATGATCCAAGTAGGTTTTTTGAACAAACATCGAATTAAATACTTTATTTAAGTCGTTCACCAGACCCTATCAAAAAAACCGTAGTATATCTATGCATCAGTCCCTTTCTAAGTTGAAGTAATTGAAATAACCGCAATAGATACTTCAATTAAGACTTTCAAATCCTTTACCAATACTTAGACTTCAGATGCCGACGATATTTTTACAAATTCTGTTAATTTATATTTTAATTGCTGTGGCGGGTTTGACCTTGAACTATGAACAATATTATTTTGATATTACACATATTAGCATTATTACCTAAGAATGCAAGTAATATGAGAAGAAATCTTGATAAGTGAAGAAGTCTGATCAAACCATTGTCCTAAGATACTTAACGCTTTAGGATATAAATATTTTTTTATGTAGTTTTATCTTAGTTGCATTCTGAAATTCCGGTATTAATTTAAATTTAGGCATTATGAGGTTCCTACTAATCTCATTAGCACTTTAACTAAGCTAAGTGCTTTTGCTGGGAGTGGATTCCTGTTAATATTTAAATGGCCAGGGAGTCGAACCTTAAACCGAATTTCTCGATGGACTGAGGACTATGGTAGTTACACCCAGATCAGAAAAACATCCGTAAAGGTTATTTCCAAAATTTGCCACTAGCGGGAATCAAACCCGTAACCAACTGGTTCAGTGAGCCGTGAAGCCTACGCTCAAACCACTGGACCATCTGTCGTCAAATCAAGAACTCAAAAACCGGCAAAGTGCGAGTCGGACGCGCACACGAAGGGTTCCGTACCATTATTTATAAAAACGTTTGTTGTATGCGTGCCTCCTTAATTATTTATTTTATTCTGTTTAATATTATTTATTGTTATAGCGGCAACCGAAATAAATCATCTGTGAAAATTTCAACTGTCTAACTATCACGGTTCATGAGATACAGCCTGGTGACAGACGGACGGACGGACAGCGAAGTCTTAGTAATAGGGTTCCCTTTTCACCCTTTGGGTACGGAACCCTAAAAACTATTAAAGATATCAGAAATCTTGCGATGTGGATAGTGTTTCACTGAATTTGCATTTCGACCCTAAGTTGAAATCATTAAGAGGGTTAGTGATTATCTCGCTCAGGCGACAAGCTCGGTTCAATTAAGTCCCCACCTATGCGGACTGTTAGATTTTAGATTCGTTTCGAATGAATCGAGTTATCTGAGGTCAGATTATCTCGGTTTTGAATAATGGGCCCACGATTTTGATGTGTCTTTTTTAATTGGAGCTTTTCAGTTACATTTAATCCAAATGATTGTGTGGTCTGAATCTAATATGCTATAGGGAATATGCTTGCATCAAACAGATAATCTAACGTGTCACGTAGAATAATTAAAAAAATACACAAAAAAAACTGGACAAGTGCGAATTGGACTCGCGCACGAAGGGTTCCGTACCATTATCTATAAAAACGGCAAAAAAATCACGTTTGATGTATGGGATTCAGCCCCCTTAAATATTTATTTTATTCTGTTTTTCAGTATTTCTTGGTATAGCGGCAACAGAAATACATCATCTGTGAAAATTTCAACTCTCTAACTATGAGATACAGCCTGGTGACAGACGGACGGACGCACGGACGGACAGCGAAGTCTGAGTAATAGGGTTCCCGTTTAACCCTTTGGGTACAGAACCCTAAAAATGTGAAATTCGCACTGTTTTAACATGTTCGTACTCTTTGACATCTAAGTTTCCTCACAAAGATTATCTTCACCGTTCAACATGTCAAAGTGTTTTACCAGGAGTAAGCTGTACCCCCTGATTGGCTCTAATTGCTCCAACTAGTTAGTAGGTATTTAACAGTTAAGATCATAACGATGAAGCGCATCTGATTGTTTCAACCTTTGGTTACTAATCGGCCAATTCATAATTCAAAGCCTCTATTAAACATCCACACAGCACCAAACTGAACCGAACGCGATGCCTCTGTCGGCTGGTGTAAAAAGTCGAGAATAATTGTAGTACCTACAGGACCTTTTAAAAAAGGATGACTAAAAGATGTGCGAGCAAAAACTGTCGCCGCAGCAAGGGGTCGGCGACCTCGGCTGGATTTATTTGGGTGTACCGATGGTAGGTAGACCATGGAATAATAGAACCGTGGACAAATCAAAGTCTAAACTCAGAAATAGTCTACTTTTCACTTGCGCCCATTTCTAGCACGAGATAATCTTAGCTGGTACTAAATGCACTATATATACTAAATTAGATTTACAGCCAAGATTTCGTGAGACACTTTGGATGATGTTTTGTGGTAAAAGTACTTCTTCTCTGTCTTTTAGAAACAGGCGATAGCGAACTTTTATGCATCAAACTATTCCATACTAAAGGTACTCTTTTCTGTCCTTCTCATGTTTTGGAACAGCTAAATTGGGGTCACTATCAGCTTAAATTAGTCTTCTTTAGTCCAGAATAGAGCTAAACATAGCTCTCTTATTAGGCATCTCGATTTCCTCCACTGGCGAACCATTTAAGGAACGCACGAATTCCTATCAAAAGGAATCTAGACTATCCTACGTTGTTACGTGTAATTGGTTGCCCTGCGCTTTGCCGTGTGCCCGCGCACCCAGATCCGATGTATCCTTGGCTCTCTCGGGATTCGAATTTCAAATTTTCAGTTACTGTGCGATTGTGTGCGAGCGTGAAAATACTTTTTATTAAATGTTTAACTGAGACTCCGATGGTGTCCCTCCCCTTAACACCGCCTATTTAAAGGAACCTACTTGGAGTGATTGTTTAACAGTTATCTCTACAAATTAATTTTAATGTCGAAAAAATTGCTATTTACTATATGCATATGAGAATGATCATCCACCATATTTACCTATCACGTTCATCACCCAATTTTTATTATAACTTGTATTGATTAAATTTAATTTTTTCTATTAATTACTTGACACTGCCTGAAATATCTGCTAACTGCAGGTGGAGCCATTCCTCATTTTATTCCACTGAATTTCATTAATATCGTAAAAAGTATGTAATATAGTACTTATAACAAAAAACTATTATTAAATGTTTGCCTCTCCGTCTATTTGTTTGTTCCAGCTTATCTTCGAAACGGTTGGACCGTTTAGACGAGACTTGCACTGGCTGATAGCCGATGTTGTAAACAGTAAATTAGGTAATTTTTATTTAGGGCCCGTCGTTTTGGTATTGACAAAATGTTGACGCCCTTCTGTACCCTTGAGTAAGTCGTGATAGTATTATTAAGGTACCTACCTAACATAAAAAGGCATTCTTATTTATGTTAATCTCACTCATACCAAATGGTATTTATGTCAGGATTAATGTTTTAAATAAAATGAGGTTGCCGTAACCAATCCGATTATTTTCGCGGACAAGGTCAACAAATGATTTCGGCTTCTTTTATTGTTATTGTATTTAAATACATATCATCACGACTGTATTACCTTAAGAGATAGGCAGAGGTACTCACACTTCTCCAGTAATCTCAGGTTTTCCCAATGTGTATACAAGTACTAATATTATAAAGAGGACAGATTTTTATTTTTGTTTGTAACGAATAAACTTAAAAACTACTGGATCGATTTCGATAACTATTTTGCCGTTACAAAGCTACATTATCACTGAGTAACATTTATTTATCCCAAACAATATTTCCACCAGTGCGAAGCCGGGACGGGCCGCTATTATGTAATTTGGGGCGAGCCTAATGCCTACTGGGCCATACAGGGCCCCAATTCGCCTAACACTCTCGATGTGGAGTTGCTATGACTACATTTTTAAGGCATGTAAGTAACCAACATATTTTATCAATGGTATCTGGAATATGACTAGTCTAAAGGCTTTATGGTGACAATCTCTAATGTCTAAACTGGTCATATTTTTCCAAAATTAAACGTGCGGAAATCGCCACACTCTTCGAATCGATATAAGTATATCGATACTAAGAATAATTAATCGATTGCTGTCTAATCAAATATCGATTTGACTTGTCTACGTCACGTCCGGACCACACACTGTTGCCAACCTACTATGCCCTGCATCCACTGAGGCGAGCGATATTCCTTGTTTTTTTGAAAATGTACCTTCTCTCTATAAATATAAAGTCGAAGTTTAATCATTTATTTATGACAAGGCATGACATGATTTTATTAATAAAAAGATTTAATTTCTCTGGTAAAATCTACTCGTCAACAATGACATTTTGTTGAAATATGAGCTGTATCTAAGAGCTGATAGAGTTCATTTTTGGGTGGGAGAAAAAGTCGCGAGCGTTTTGGAGCATGACGCGCCTATGGGTGCAGGGCTTTCATATTAATTTATCATCTGTGGCAGTCAATCTTGTGAATAATTCCGAACACCGTTAATACTACTAATGAGAGTGCATCTAATATTTTTTTAATTAAATATCGGCAGACAACACATAGTCATCGTATGATCCCTAACTAAGCAAAGCTTGTGGAATGAAAACTTATTGGACTGGGGGCGATTCTTGTTACATCCAGTCTAGGATAAATTATGAAAAAGTCATTTCCGAAATTTGTCACTGGGGTTCATCAAACTTGCAACTACCCTGTTCAATGTACTCACTGTCACTGTAGTCGACTGACTAGCTTACACTCAAACCATTTAGTAAAATTGGGAAACTATGCACATAATAATTCTAGATTATAACCTTTTATGTATTAATAATCGTTTACATACTTATTCACTGCCGCTTCCGCTCACCTCGCTCACAAAACTTAATAATCTTTTTTTAATTAATGGATGTTTATCTCCGGGCGAGGCTGCAATAAATTTGACGAGGGCGTGCGTCTCAGCATCCAACATAAACGTTATGGACCTCTTTCTAATTAACCCGGGCCTGGTTTAGGCGCGGGGCGAGTTATAAAAGGTAAGAATTTACTGCAATCCATGTCTCATTACTCTACTCTACTCCTAGCCATCAAATAAATCAGAATATGAATCATATTGTTTATACATATAAACTAGTGATGTGCCGGATATCCGAGGGAAAAGAAAGACACTTTTTGGCGGATCTTTTACTATATAAATTTTAAAAATACATTCTTATACTTATAGGTAATTAGGTAGCAATGAAAAACTTAACCTCCATTCAGTTTTTTTTCCTTAAAATCAAATGTTTGACACCTTTATATTGCAAACATTTATCGTCGTGACTTACCATACCAATATATCATAACTGAAAGGTACTAAATCAACCATCTTTATAATGAGATCATTTACAAATCTTTGTGACAAGCTTATTAAAAATTTACTATAGGAGGTTTTTATAAAATTGTTAAGATCCTAGAACCTATACGTATCCGCAGATATACATTTTTAACGATCCGGCACATCTCGGCGGCAAAAAATATCTCTACCACCCATTCGGTATGCATTTTGTATGGAGAAGAATGGGCATGAAACTATGGTTCTATCTTATATCTTCGGCTAGAGTTACCCATTCCTAAACTAAGTTATTTAATGAATTTAACTTATATAATCTGACGTCCAAGTTAGCTCACGACATTTGTGAACTGCCTGCGACCGTCTTTGCTTATCAGAAAACGAGTATTTTAATAAAATATAATCTAGCTGCCCCGAGACACGACACAGCGTACAGTAACTCTAAATAATATAAGCATTTTCAAATGGTATGATTCTTACCAGTTACGCAGACAGAGTATTCGTTAGACAAAACTCGATACATATATACTAACTAACTACAGCCCTTTTAACGTCCCATTGCTGGGCACGGGCCTCCACTCAATGCGAGGGGGATTTAGGCCATAGTCCACCACGCTGACCCAGTGCGGATTGGCAGTCACACATCTATCGAGAACTAGTCAAGTTCCCTCAGACGTGCAGGTTTCCTCACGATGTTTTCCTTCACCGTTTCATAGCAAGTGATAATCTCGGATGAAAATGAGATTCGCACTTAAATTCCAGAGGTGCGAATATGTTTGTAATGTCAAAAAAACAACTTTTTACTGAATATATATGAAAGTAGGTATATTATACGCTAACAAAAACGCATTTTTGTGTATCTGTCTGTTTGTTTGAGGCAAACTTCTAAACGGCTGGACTGATTTTGACGAGACTCTCACTGATAGCTAGCTGATATTACAAGGAGTAACTGAGGTCCGATTTCTGGCAGTAGCAAATTTTGGGAATAGCCTTTTCGGGATCGCTCCCAGTCCATTGTATGGCATCAATGGGACAAGCATTGCTTAGTTTAGGATCATACGATGAGTATGTATTGTCCTGCGATATAAATTTATTTCTATTTAATTTTAATATATGCATAACCGTTTATCTAGTCTATGGTCATGCTCCGTCCGTGGACCGCTATCTGTGTCTTAACAATGGTGTAGCCATGGCGTAGAGTTCCCATAGACAAGTGCGCGTACCATAACGGTAGAGTTTGCAATTCAGTGATTTACAGTGCTGGAACTTACAACAGAATATACGTGGGCCAGCGGCTGTAGATTACACCAATACGAACAAAGAGACTATTCTAATGTTAAAGTTTGTGAGGATGGATAGATGGATGTTTGTTAATCTTTCACGCAAAAACTACTGAACGGATTTTGATAAAACAATACAGTATATAGGTTTAAGCTAATTTTAAGAGGTGAGTTTACCTTTATTTTGTATCGAGATTTTTTTTCAAAATCGTGTTTCGGTCACAACAATGTTCTCAGCAATATGTTCAAGATTAACATATATTTTTCTACTGCCACAAAATGGATATATATGGCTTAAACATCGTGTGAAAGAAGCGTATTTAGCTGTTGTCAGCCTCTTAAACGTATCCGCTATTTTTATCACATTCATCACGCGTTTTTGTTTCATCATTCTCATTATATTCCATTAAATTAATTCCAGAATTTATCAATTCATTAATTTCGTAAAAAAGTAGAACTGGGTACATTATTTTAGCCATTTTGATTTGGTAGTTAATACAAGATCATCCCTTTTTATGTTAAGGCAAGTCTATGATGTATTTTTATTTGTGTTTGGGATAAGACATTTGTATTTAATATTACAGTACGGTGTAACAGCGTCCGGAGAGGCTGTATAAATATTAGCGAACGCACCGCGTCATTCGCTAGTAAGATACCAAGCATAGTTGATTCTCTAACATGTTTAAAGGATATTTATACGATAAACACAACTTTTGGACGAAATAAATGTGATTCAGAAATGTACAGGGGACTTACCACTCGCGGTGCATGCGAAAGCGATCCCGTGGCGCCCCGATATAAGCGGAAGATGGTACACCGTCGGTTTTTAGTGGGTATACGGCCTTCTGCCGGGACTCCCACATAACCCTGTTACTTCCCCCGAGGTGGCAGGGTATCCATAAAGGATTTTCCGACGTTTAAAAAAAAAAAAAAAGGGGACTTACCACCATCTTTTAAAGTATTATTGTTACAATAGTAACTGATAATTTTGTACTGTGTGACTATGGAGGGTAGAAGTAAAGGAGGACAATTTTGTATGGGAAAAAAAATTAAAAAGTGTCCGTCGAAATGCATGAAATAACAGTTCAAAAACCTTCCACAATGGTACTGGTGTCAGCATGGGTATATATCGAGTCCCCCCTGTAATAATTCGGTATGCGCTATAATGGACTTTTTGCTGTTATGCCAGATTCGGAATCAGATATTTTTCCGATTACTGATTCTAAACTGGCAGATAGCCGACGTTACAAGGAGTAACTTAGAATACTTTCATTATGGGAAATTGCGAACACTTGTAAATATTTACATTGTATATTTGCGTACTACTTCTAAAGAAAACACCGCTTATTAGAAAAAAAAAATTATGCCGCCAAAACCATAAAAATATTTGATGTTCTTATAAAACCGTGATTTGCACTCACTTAAATATAGTTTATAACTTTTTAATGTACCAGTAGAGTAATAAAAAGCACCTTAAAATTTATGTAAAAGTTTGGAGGCCTGCGCACACCTGCGCGTCAATATTTTTGCCAATACCAAATCGAAGTCTGTGACAATACACATAGGTATTAAATTTCTGTGGTACAATCATAGAGTATCTAGACTCTAGATACTCTATGATTGTACCAGACCCTAGATACTGTATGATTGTACCAGACTCTAGATATTCTATGATTGTACCAGACTCTAGATATTAGATATTCTATCTAGAGTACCCATAACGACTCCACTCTTCGTATTGCTCTGCGGCGATTTTTCCGCCATTGCTGTTATCTTATGTACCTGTAGTATACGGAAACTATATGAGAAAACAACAATGGTGGAGTTAGATAAACCAGAAAAATTTACCGCAGCGGCTCGAATTGCCATCTCCGTTATTATACAAGTACAAGCCACTCTCCTACGCTACATATCGAAATTCAAGCGCTGTCAGTGTCATTTTGATAAAGAATGTTTATTTGAGACAATGCAGGTATTTACTCAAAGAAAAAGTCCCAGCTATTAATTACTCGACATTGGAATAAATACTCGCTAATTGTTAAGTGTAGCCATTGCTCATCTTATAAATCTAATCATTACGTAGTAAAGGCAAGAAGCGACAATACAGTTAATTAAAAAAATAGACGCGTGCGTTTCATCGCCCCAGTGTGTGGATGGTTCAAGTGACGATTGCGGTCCCATCACAAGCTCCTAATTAATTATATTCTTTGCATTAAATACGGCGTTTAAATTTTATGACGCCCGGACAGACGGCAGTTGTGTGATAATAAATTATAAGGCCGCATAATGAGCGCAATACATCATCGTTGAGTCATATTTCATACGGAATTTGTCAGTGTATCAGAAACCCACCGGATTTTTACTCGTGCGTATAATTTAAATCATTTTATTTTTCAATGTAAACATCTAAAGCTATGTTTGCACGACAAAGCCGGCTATCGGATGATTAACGGATGTGCTAACTGTGGATTTTACAATAAACTGTTATCGATGCCAGCCGAGTGTTGCCATACAAATTCAATCTTTATGTTTATTAAAAACAGAGTATATTTTCAAATGTAAATTGAATCAATTCGCTAGTCCCGGTATTATCAAGGCGTATAGCCCCGATCACTTGGGGCGTCAAGACGCGCGTTAAAATGTTTGCCAATACGAAAAAGAACTATGTGTCAATATGCATAAATATTAAATTTCTGTGATGGAAGTCACGCATAAAAAGTCTGTCGATTTTTGTCAGTGTCATTTCGTTGAAGATAGAACTTTATCTACATTTCATTACAGTTCGTTTTGGTATAGCCAAAATAATTGCGTTACTTTTACGATATCTGAATACTTTCAAACTCATACTAAGCACACAGAACTTTCGAGAAATGTTCGATGATCGAGGATTCCATAGGCTCTTAAAAGCCTTAGAATTTCGAGTCGAGTGCCACACATCATACTCGTGATACTGGTAAAAGACAATAGGCGATTACGTACTGTTCCTCTGGATAGCTTTAACTTGAAGACTGTGGCCCAAGTTGTTAACTTGTTGTGATTTTCGAAAAGCGATTTAGTTTGTTTAATCGGGCATTTACAGAGTGTGTCAGAAGTCCGAAATAATACTTGGCTTGTATGAGTGACAGTATACAACCGAATGGTATAATTATTTTTTAACGAAAAACTATCATTTGTCGAATCGTTTTTTTGTCCTAACAGAATTTTTCAAGTTCTGTTTACTGAATATTAGTAGTGCCTCTCGTTGATGTAGTTCGGCACTGTTAAATAGGGTTATGAATGTGTAAAAGGGCACAACACTGTGGTGAATATTCAATGGTCTGTAACTCAGAAACTATGATAGTTACGTATAATCTACCTTCACTATGTATTTACATATTAGCTACCTAATAACACTTAGGTACATAATAATATGTATCAGAGCCTGTATATTTGTTAAAATTAGGGGATCGTCTTTTACTAATTTTGCTATTACCATGGCTCATGTTTTGCCAGAGGTGTACCGCAGTGCACCCACTCTTCGCCGATGTTTTTTTGCCATTATATAGAAGGTGAACATTTGGCCATTATTGCTTTAGCCCTAACATTCAAGGTCATATCACTGTTGCATACTTATTATAACCCTATTTTTATATTTATAGTTTATGTGCGAATCTCATTTTCATCCGAGATTACCACTTGCTTTGAAACGGTGAAGGAAAACATCGTGAGGAAACCTGCACGTCTGTAGAAAGGCGTGTGAAGTTCACCAACCCGCACTGGGCCAGCGTGGTGGACTATAGCCCAAAAATCTCCCTCGTATTGAGGGAGAATGTGCCCGGTATAATGGCAATAGGCCCGCCCCTTATTACATTGGGACCAAAATACATCGGCGAAGTGTGGGCGCACTATAGTGCAGCTCTGCCTACCCCTTCAGGGAATACAGGCGTGATGAGGTATTTATTTATATATGTATTTTATATTTATTCATAAACTACTCAGACTCTATCCAGATTTGTCTCTATACCCTTTCTTATGCAGTCACCAGAAATATAGAGGCATTTTAACATAATGTTTCTCGCTAAAAGCTTTTAATTTGAATAGAAACAGCTGTGGCACGAATTCAATAAATTTGTTAAAGCAAAATGAAGCTATAAGGTGATTCCGGTCAACGGTAGTTCTAAGAGATTAAATTGTCTCCTCATTTTTTGATTTCCGGTAATGATTCGACTACGGCTTCTTCCACAATGAGCGGGTTCGATTCCCGCTAGTGGTAAGTTTCGCAAATAGACTCTTCGCAATTTGCGCTGGTCCATTGTAACGATCCCAATCTAAGAAAAGCTAAGCTACTATGGGTACCGTACAATGAACTGGGGGCAATCCCAGTTACAGCCAGACCAATGCAAATTAAAAAAAAAAACATTTCCGATATTTGCCAGTGGCGGGAATCGAACCCTCAAGTACCTGCCTCAGCAAACCGTGCAGCCGACGCTCCAACCATTATACCAAGCAGTCAGTCAGAGCTCATAGATTATCACTAAACACCACAACGTTCTGTTTATATAACTTTCTTTCCCGGAATGTTAATGAGGCCGCAAGATGTTGACACGTAAATTGATCTTACTTTGTTTAACATCAATATCATTGCTTTTACTTCAACGAACATATTACTTAAGTACTTTATTTGTTTTTGATAGTGCTCCGTTTATTTTCCTCGTACACGTCTTTCCTCTTAGAGTTTTATAGCAACAAAAATGGGACTCTTACACGTTGCTACTTTACTAAGAGATGCCTAAAAATGTAATACTACTTTACACATTAAGGCATCTGCTAGTATTGGATAAAACGGGCCTTAACAACATATTTCAACCACAGCTACTTTATATCTGGGATTTATCTCTCTAGATATAGGCTAACACGAGAAACGCAAAATCTACAGCGGTATCCAATGAAGACATTGAGGTTTGGCACACGACAAGTCCCAGAGAAAAGCTAAGCTGTCTCAGAATCCGCTATTGTATGCAAAGACTGTGTAGGAGTTGAAAGAAAATTATCGTAGTTCTATAGCAAACAAAATGAAGACAGAATACTAATAACAACATATAAACTTACCTCGATCGCTGACAGTAGCTTTCAAATTCCCGACGACACTCCCAATTCGTACATCTTCTTTAATCCGAAAATTATATCGCGGCTTATCAAACAACGCCGAACCGACACCAGCGGACATAACAGCAACATGTACTATAGCGTTCTGAGGCGCTGTCAGTCCTCCACCATCACTAGCCGATACTTCCAAGTCGTATTTCCCATTCGCTTGCACCAAAGCCGGTTTCGTCACCAATATCTCACCAGAGCTTCTGTCTATCCTGAACACATCGTTTTCATTTCCACTTACAATTCTGTAAGTCACCGTTCCGAATCTACCGGAATCTGAATCAGTGGCTGAGACTGCGATTATTGGCTCATTGGTTATCCTCCCTTCTTTCAATGACACGTTATAATCCTTAACAGTAAACGCTGGTACATTGTCGTTGATATCGAGGAGTTGGATCTTCACCATAGCGGTCGTGGACAGGCCCCCTGCGAATAAATAATTGGTACATTGATTCGTATTGTCTGTAATTCTATGTTTAATTGACAGGTCGTTGATTTATGCGCATGTCATCGCGTTTAGCTGGTGTTTTGTGATTGTAATCGTCTGTAGTTTTTTTTAAAGACATTTCCTGCTTGGTTGTTGATGTGATGGCATGGATAAATGTATACAACTATCAGCTATAGCTTTTAATTATTATTTATTACTATCCTGTTACGTGAAATATCGATAGAGAGGAATAATTTGTTTTAAGAAGTTATTTGTAAACTCACTGTAAATGGATTTTATTTATTATATTTTTGGTCGTAAACAACAATGGAAGTAATGATTACATTGGATACATACAGGAGACCGTGAAATGAACGACGATTCGCGTTAATGCCTCAACTGCAGTAAAATTATAATACCCATTACAGGTGTGTACTGTTAACTATTACAGCATTCCATTACTTTGTATTATAGCGACACCAGTTCGAGCTGCGAAGCGTTTATTCACAAGGAAACAATGGGACAGGCCGGTTATACTTGAAAACTTTATGCCGATAACTTTTGTAAAAGCTGCTTTGAAATTATTTTTCTTGTTTTATACATAATTTAAAGAGCGAATATGTTTTCAACGTCATACATGTCCTATCATGACCGTATTCCGCGAAGGAGTAGGCAGAGGTGCACTGTAGTACCACCAAACTTGACGTATGTACTTTAGTCACAGAATAATGGGAGACTAGATTACTTTGGGCACACTCCTCTTGATGTATTTAATAGTCCAATAAGCGGGTCCAGTGAGTGTCAACGAACTTCGCACACCTTTTTATAAAATAACATGGACGAAATTACTATACAAACATTAATAGAACACTACAAAGGATAATACTAGGTAATGATCGTCCACCAAGTTATCAGTTGAAATATTTTGGCATTCTACATATTGAACATAATAATAATATGATTTGGATTTCGTCATCATTTTCTAATCTACAATGCGTTTTATAGAAACATATACCAACTAAATAAATCATCACAACAAACTCAACGAAATCATCGAAAAATTCCGTGTCGTCGGAGACACTAAGTTGCCGCGCAAGCAAGACCAAACGAAATAAAAGCACCAAGTCATAGTTCCACAGTTTTCGCCCCGTAAATCAAGCGGCTCGGGCCGGCCAACTGTCGACGGTCATCAACAGAATTTATTTCGGACTCACATATGCCCCGGTCCGCATTCTCGTATAAAAGTGATTGTGCACCTCGGCGATTTCAAGAGTATCGCAATTTGGTGTATGTCGATGACTTCATTTCGTCGATAAAGTAATTATTTGAAATCGAATTGATTAATCAATACCAAAGTGACAAATGAATCGAATAAAATAATATAGTATAAAATAATAAAGCATTTCTAAGTTTTTTTAGTAACGGTAAACGTTTATAGTAAAATAAATAAGTATTACTAATCTTGTCATAAATTGCCGTAACTGATTAGTCTCTTCCTTGCTTTAACAAATGCTAAATATATTAATTTTGTATTGTATGTTGTGCGTTGAACAAGAAATACGAAACCGGTTTATTATTAATAATGTTAATGTATTTAGAGAATATTTATGTACTATTAATAAGTATTTCCTTTCCATCAATTTAATCTACCAAGATCGTTGCGTGTGTATGGACCACCGTTATTATTTTGCAAAACACAATTAACTAGTTTCTGAACTAACATCGCAAGGAGTTAATTATCAGAAAATTAATAAAGGCTAGTAGGAATGCTGTTAACCTACTTTGGATAAACAAGTAAGTACGTATTTCACAAGAGCCGTGCCATGGAATTTAGATAATTATTGGACACATCTTGGTACCTGAGACTGTATTATTAAAATGATCTCTTTATTTGATGTCTGTATGTATTTATTTAAAATTGATCTATTTTACCTTCAGTACTTATACATTTAAATGATAAGCTAAATGGGTAGTTTATTCGGGTTCCATTTTCAGTATTGTCAATTCCAAAAATATTCTGCCATTGCTGAATATTTTTCAAATATCTAAACACACGTTTAGATATTTGAAAAAATGCAAGTGATGTTAAGATATTACTCCTGCAAAGATGTTGGTAAGGTGTAAGCTATTTGGTACTTATGTTTTGTTAACTGTAGGTACATATTTCAGAATCGAGCATTTTCTGGAACTATCTGATTTGTGTATTCTTTGATTTATAATCTGTTATTTATAACAATATTCAACATACCTCTGTCAGTAGCAATGATAGGAAACTCGAAATCACTATTCGCTTCATAGTCCAGAGGGGAGGACATGCACAGTTCACCGCTATCGGCCTTCACTGAAAACTGCCCTTTGTAAAAGTGTTCGCCGAGGGTGTAGTTCACTAAAGCGTTGACACCGCAGTCGGGATCGATGGCAGACATCTGTGGAGAAGAGAAGAATATTTATAACAAACATAGAAACAAAAATGAAATTGGTTCACAAACGTAGTAGATATGCGGTAACAAATATGTTATAAAAAATCCATACAGTTCGAGTTGAGCACCTCTATCTTTTTTAAGTCTGTTAAGGTCTTAGTCATAACAGTTTAGTAAAAGTAATCATCGTTATAGTGAAATACAAGTGTCGAACGCAAGTAGGAAAAAAAACAAGCAAATATTCAAAAACGAGTGAGACAAAATGAAACAAAACATTAAAAAACAAGTTTGTATATTCGTTGGAACAACGTTAAAATTAGTTTTAATATAAAAAAAAGAAAACTAATAAAAATAAGAAATATCCTTAGCCCCACAAACCTTATAAATAAACCCCATTCCATTACTGACTCCTAACCACACCTCTTTTGCTATAACGTTTCTAATATCACTCTCAGTTTTTGACAGTTAAATATTGAGATATCTTTTAATTTCAAAATCTGTAAATAATTACAGTTTAATATTAGTACTACTATAAGA
The DNA here is from genome assembly GCA_914767695.1 of Ptilodon capucinus. Lineage (NCBI taxonomy): Eukaryota > Metazoa > Arthropoda > Insecta > Lepidoptera > Notodontidae > Ptilodon > Ptilodon capucinus. Next base: position 11,400,239 of record OU611814.1, on the reverse strand, counting down.
GGTGGTGGTAAAGCCCAAGTACCTATTATTCCTAAAGCTTTGGACTTGAAAAACGAGGTACCATCACCAACAATATCCAACGCTGGAAACCTTAGAACATTTTCAACTAAACGGGAATCTTGTTGGTATCAAATGACACGTAACAAAGGTTCCGTACAGAGGAGCCACGACTAATTGCCAATTGCCATCCACAGTCCTAGCTCAGATAGCAATCGTAATTAATTAGAAGCATTTAATTCGAAATGAATTTATCAGCCTTCTGTGGGGTCTTATAGATATGCAGGCTACCCTTAGATAACCCTAGCGGACCTATGGCATATTTATTTAAGCTGACAATCATTTACTACCTACAATTCTTAAGAATGTAGAGGCACCACTGCGATTTTGGGATTTCCTATGGAAATGTAATTTTCAATAATGATTACCACTTGCTAAACGGTGAAGTGAAACATCATGAGGAAAATAGCATGTCTATAGAAAGGCGTGTGAAGTTCACCAACCCGTACTAAGCCAGCGTGCTGGACTATGGTACAAATCTCCTTGGCAATGAGGGGAAATGTGCACGCTATAGGACAGATCCAACTACGTCGGCGATATGTGGATGCACCGCATTGCACCTCTGCCAATCTTTTCGGGGAATGAGGCGAGATGATATATGCGATGTATTATTAATTCTCAAGAACGTTTCCCTACTCACAAATAAGTATTTAAGACAACTGACATTCGTACTAAAGTACTCCTGTATATCCTTTTTAAAAACAGTCGTGATGGTGCGAAGAAAATAATACTTAAATAAAATTAATTAAAGGCAGCGACGAGACACGATAACGATATTTATTTTAGCATCGTTGAAATAAAGACTTAAACATTTCACGAAAGGAAAAAACAAAGGGCAAACAAGAGAACACAAGATTGACCTTTTCGAGAGCTCATTATAAAAATAAACAGTCTAAATACATCCGAACCGATGATAAATGAGACGCTAAAGTCGTACACGAAATAAATCAACACGTTTCAGTCGACGGTAGTCGCGATCTGCTAAGGGCGGACTAACCAAAGCGATTGGGTTTTGGCGGGTACCAACTTAATTTAAATACATATAACACTTCAACCGTAGATACAAAAACTAAGATACAAGTATCTTGGAACCATGAAAGGGATAGCGATATTACTCGGGTTTAAAAAAAACTGCATTAGAGAAATGATGTGACGTTATTGATATACTATAGACATTAGACATATCTACTGTGATTGTGTGTGCGAATAATAAAGTAAATTTATAGCGAGTCAAGTGTAAGGAAATTGACTCAAGTTTTTTTTTAATTAATACATTTTGTGATAAGTGAATACTATTTACTGGGATTCGCTTTTATTTTAATAAATAACAACTTAGTAGCATATAATATTTATATTAAAAAAACATTATGTTCATTATGTATTACTACATTATGTAACCAATTAGCGATTAATTTCTCATATAAGTGAATGTAAATTCTTTTGGGAAATAAAGTTATCTTAACCACAAAAACTAACTTTGTTCAGACATTGATCTTGATGGTGATTAATATATTTGGAATTAGGTCAAATAGTATGTGTCTTTTCACACATTATATAGTATAGCGTGTGGCTTTAAAGTGAAAAGTAATTTACTCCAAAAAGTCTTTTAAAATATCAACTTAACAAAAGGTTAAACATCTTCAATCTAAACTATTCTCTCTCTACGCACATAAACGAAAGCGATCGGAACGCGAAACCGAAAATTTCAATACCGAAACGTAATAACCGACAAATTGCCTCTGTAGGGTGTTAAGTGGCTAAATAAAAGAGCAACACAACATCAAAGATAATTAGCCTGAAATCATCTTTTAGGGTTCCGTACCTAAGAAGGAAAAAAAAACGGAACCCTTATAGGATCACTTTGACTGTCTGTCAGTCTGTCGAGATCCTTTTTCTCAGGAACGCGTGAAGGTCTGCGGTCCCTTGGTGCCCTAAAAGATCTAACTTTTAGGTTAACGCAATCAAAAGATACGGCGGTTTATGTTTCATTTTCAGTACATTTGCACGGGAATCAAAAACCTATAGGGTACTTCCCGTTGATCATGAAATTTGACAAGAAGCAGGGTCTTATAGCACAAGTGAAGGAAATAATCTCAAAATTGTTAATTTTGTATAATGCTTGGTGCTTTCGTAGTTTATGTACGGAAGCCTCGGTGCGCGAGTCCAGCTCGCACTTGGCCGTTTTTTTTCTTTATCTCGGTTATATTACGTACGTGACATCGCCGCTTGATTAATTGCATCCACGTCGAATGGTAAGATAAATTGTTAAGGGTGCGTGCCAGGGAATTCTCGACTTAGACACTTTAATTATACGATATAAATTGCATGATAAGTTATGGGCCTCGCGAAACGGTGTTAGTTTTAGCGATTCCGCTAATGGCTTCATTCTTGTATCTTGTCTTATTAACATTGTTGGTCAGTCATTGATATAAATTGGTTTGGTATGAAGATGTTTTAGAAATTTTGGATGCAGAATAGTGATGACTTTATTGACATCCAAATGGGCATTCAGTGCCCCCTTTTGATTTGCTTATCTGTATGATTTTATCTTAGGGCTAAGCTCATTTGTGTTTGTTTTTCCTATAATTATTTGGGGGTTTTATCCAATTGGGATACTTCAACCCCATCGTACCTTATAACTTAACCATACTTTACATATAAATCAACGTTCCTTTAAATATAGATAACTATGTATACTTTCTTCATATATTAACATTATTGATTAAATAAACATTATTTACAATTTACAAATGTGCATTTATGTAAAATTATTAAAAAGAAAAATGAGCCTAGATTAACATAATTTATGTTAAAAAAAACTTTTTAAAAACAAGCTTTTATTTAATTGCCCTTCGTTTTCGTGTTCTCCTCAGCAAGCCCTTTCATTTGATACCCATACTGTGGTAGTGCAGTAAGAAATAACCATTTCGCCATCTTGGATAATCCACCATATTGGAATTAGAATGACGTCACATAGCTAAGCATGCATTGTCATCCAAAATAAGCGTGTATACCAAATTTCAGCTCAATCGGTTAAAGATAACTGATTTAAAATTCAGTTGCAAGATTCCACCCGGACATACATTGCAAGTTAATATAAAGCTTGTAAAAAATATAAAACGCAATTGTTTTTTTGCATGTGTGCGTGAATCGAGGCTTACTGACTTACTACGAAGTGAGTTTGAGCGAGATATACGTACGTTTAAATCGACTCACAATGGTTTTAGCAAAATTCCATCCGACCTTTATAAACTCTCATGGTAAATATTGCATCAAAACTTTCAGAAACCAACCTCCAAAATACATTTTGATCAATTGAAAATAGTTTAACATGAAGTCGATTAAAACCTTTTTATAACCAAAATGGCGTAGTGGTTTGTGAACAAATTTAAGTTCCATAAAATTGTAGTTTATAATTAATTCTCAAATGCCATCATGATCTTTGTACATCGAGTAATGTATTAAAATGATATTTGACACACTGTTACTTAACTGTCATGTACATGCGATAAACGAATGTTATTTACATGCCGAAGCATTACATCCTCATTACCAATTGATAGGAAACTCTCTCCGGATTGAGTCACGAATCCCTTTTGTTTGGAGCATTCACTTTTCAGATCATTAAGCGGGCACGCAATGCGCTTCCGAGAAACATTCGTAGCCGATCCCCGAATCAGATGGACTTGCTTTATTATTATTGGTCGTACGATGCAGCTGCGCTGATTGATGCTCAAGCGATCAACCCCCTTAAGACAAGACATCGTCAGTATGTTCATCATCACGGCAAACTACATAGCAATGACAAAAGCCACATGATAACTTTGTCATCAGCTAATGTCGGGTCTAAATTTGAGTGCGTCTCGTTTGGTATTAGCAGTTGCAGACTAGTTTTTGCAAGAAAAGGACTGAAATAGATTGGAAATGTATAGTAAACAGTAATAGTGATAGATAGAAATACATCATTATCATCACGCCTGTATTCCCCAAAGGGGTAGGCAGAGGTTCTCTGTAGTGCGCCCACACTTCGCCGATGTATTTTGGTCCCAATGTAATAGGGGGCGAGCCTATTGCCATTACACTGGGCATATTTCCCCTCAATACGAGGGAGATTTGGGCCATAGCGACTATGGCATAGTCCACAACGCTGGCCCAGTGCAGGTTGGTGAACTTCACACGACTTTCTATAGACGTGCAGGTTTCCTCACGATGTTTTCCTTCACCGTTCAGCAAGTGGTAATCATTGTTGAAAATGACATTCGCACATGAAAATTATCACAGAGGTGCGGGCCCGTGATTTGAACTTGCACCCCTTACGTTCAAGGCGGGCGTTCTTGCCCACTAGGCTACCACTTCACAGTTATATATGGAAAGCAATAAAACAAGTATGTTCTTAGTATAGTCCGAGAGGCAAGAGAGACTTTATTGGAGTCAATTTTGCACATTAAACTATACAAATTTCTACCAAAAACAATTTCTGTTGGTTTGCCAAACGCATGTTCAAAAATGATGATGTTTGGTAGAAATTCTTGCAGAGCTGGTCTAGGCCTGGCATGTAAATTGAATTGATCGAAACTGGTACTTCGCGTGGACAGGTATCGAGATTGAAAAATATGTCCAGAGACGTCTCGATGGACAACGGGACGGTTTCCGCGGTCATTAATTCCGTTCTGCCGCTAAACAGTGTTTTATTTGATCTCCGTCCGTCCATTCATTCTGTGCTCGCTGTCCGCATGATGAGTTTTGTTGCTCTCGTTTTAAAGTTTCATTTCTGTTTACGTCCCATCATCAACCTTATTAAGGAAATTGTTGAAGTTACATTCCAAAAATAAAATGCTTTTGAATGTCTCAATCATAAATATCATAATGTTATATTTTACAAACATTCCATGAGTACCTTCTTATTCCACCCAAATTTTGTAAGTCAAAATATCTTTACCGTATCTTTTCACAACAATCTACCATAGCGAAGTGTTCTCGCAATGCTACCAACCGCCAGAAGTGGAGAAGCATTGCCAAATCGGTAACCCTCGCCAAGGAGAACGACGACACGGAAGATCCACGAGGCACCCCATCTCAACAACCACGACCACTCTGACAAGAGTGCCCGACTGAGAAGAATCTTTTCGCATGGTAGTTACTAAGATATTCAGCAGTCTCAAACAAGAAAGTTTCTTAAATCTTACCTGGACATTCAACTTTTTAAGTAAACTCCTATCTCAAGAATTTAGCTTCATTGGACACAGTGACGGAACTACTAATGTATGATAATCACACATTGCTAGTTTAAAAAAAAAACAATCTTTCGTCTGTGATTACTTGCATCATTCGGTTTCCCAAGTCTTCCGCTGTCCTATTCGCCCTCACTTGTCAATGCTACTAATTCTACACTGACAAAACCCCTGCCAATTGTTACTGTAGCCATATCTCATCTTACTCCTTACTAAAGAAAGATTAAGGATTCATCCTCCATCTTTATTACTGTCGTCACCCATTTTTATTTATAATGTGTATTTATTGATGGCCCTCGCTATTAATTACTTGACACTGGCTGAAATACGCGCTAATTGCAAGCGCAGTCGCATCATTTTCCATAAAATGTCATCATTTCACTAATTTCGTTAAAAAATATGAAAAAACATTCACAATCAAATATTTGAAATTACTAACAGTATCACTGGACAATAGTGTCTTAGCAAATCGTACCTTTATCATCTGTCCACATACATTTAGGTATCCAGATGAATGGCATCTCCAAACCTGGTCCTGTCCACATTTTAGCTTTAATGAAGAGATCTCTGATAAGTTGCTAAGCTTTCGTTTACCACGTAGGGATGGGTAATAACGTATTTGATGAATATCATATCTATATCGAATATCAAAATTAAATATCAGTTTTTTAATTAAGCACCTATATAGGTAATAGAACATTTTTCGAAGTTATATCTACTCCAAATTACTAGAAATTTCAATCGATCAACAAATCACGCAATTGTTTCGTAATTCTGGGGGTTATATTTTAATCTGTTGGATGTTCTTACACACAAATCTGTAAATTACACTTTCTGGTCTTTTATAAGTTGGATAACTAAATATAGTGTATCTGCCATAATATTATTGTCAGTAAACCTCCATAACATATATTTTGATATCCGTGAATAGCAAGATATTAAAACTAGCAGTAATATCGATATTGCGACATGTGTCGACACATCTCTACTACCCACACACGATGTTGCCAGTCATCAGTGACTGTAATCTCTGATATCGGCATCTTAAATCGGTACAGTCCGATAACATGTTTTATGCGATATAAAAGTGACATTTTTGAAATCTCATCTGACGTGGGGTCAAATTTTGTGAGTTCGATTTTTATTGAGCCATAAAAATGTATATAACAGTTTTATAGTTTTAATTTTCAGCGACTACGATAGTGCCTCAATGCTAATAAATCAAAATGAAATCGGTAATTTTATCTATGGAACATAAAAAAAAACTCCAATTCGGTTTGAATATAAAGAGTTTTATTAATTTGTTAGCACTTGTTATCACTGTCTCGTTCATACATAGATAACGACAATATATATATTTTTTTAATGGACTACGCTGTTGGCCGTGAGTTGGCCTTTACAGCTTCACCGGAGGAGTCAGGAGGTAACGACAATGAGAAGAACAGCAATACAAGTTTTGATTGTGTTTTCATTTTTGATTAGGTACTATTGAATTAATTTTTATCCCTAGAAAACTGATGCAAAATGCAAAAAAAAAAAACCTATTTTATTTCTACTTTTTTTGATTAATCAGCTTTAAAAATAGAATATAAAAAAAATTCGCTTAATCCAAAAGTGCCTTAAAAAAGACCAATAAAAATGTTATACCACTCTGCTCTCAACAATAGGAGCAATCCGCACTTGAAAATATTGAGCGTGCGAAGATAAACCAGCTCGATCGGAACATTTAAAATGTTTTATATTATTTAAATTCTGCTCCGCATTCGCCCGGACCATATCGGCTACCTCAATATGTAGATAAGAAGTGGTCACAATGAGATTTATTACACACAACCGGAGTACTTAACACCTTAAATGTTCCATTTGAATTGTCCAGGATATCTCAATTAGTTGCCTTAAATGTGCCGCTAATGTTCCGACGTGAGTGCAAAAATATCGCGTGAAACAAAAAATATTTGAATATATTATCTAACGTGCAGCCCAGTTAAATGTGTTTGACATTATGTGCGAGCGTTTTTTTTTAAATATGACTGTATGGTTTGTCAAAAGGAGACAACAAGATGCTGACGTTAAATTCGTTTTCGACAATGTTTAGAATCGGTAGGGAGTCATCCGCCATCTTTATCACTGTCATTATCCATTTTTATTTATAATGTGTATTTATTGAATTTGTCCTTGCTATTAATTACTTGACATTGGCGAAATACTCGCGCTAGTCGCAGGTGATGCCATTCCTCATCTTTTTCCATCAAATATCATCATTTCGCTCATTTCGTTAAAAAAAAAAAATGTTTAGAATCATCCGTCATCTGTTACCCATTTTTATTTTATAATGTGTATTTATTGAATTTGTCCTTGCTATTGTCCTTATTCAACATTGGCATAAATACCCGCTGATCGCAGATGCAGCCATTTCTCATCTTAAACCATTAAATGACATCATTTTACTCATTTTGTAATAAAAAGAAGAACCTTCATTTAGAGCCTTGTCGCTCTGAACCATCAGCTTAAAAAACAAAATTCAACGAAATTCGAATTCGGAACGAATGCGTTTCATGTTTGTATTCAAACGCCAGATATTCAAATTGAACTTGCGTATTCGAAATTCGAATCGTGCGACTTCTATATAAAGCAAACATCTGCCCAGTTTACTCGAAAACTAAAAAAGGCACAAAATAAAATGATTTGCAACAAAAATAATAAAGAAATTCTTACTCAGTTCGGGCCGTCCGTAAAGGACATTGTAATTCAACCTGATTGGCACACAATAATGGTATCAAACATAAACAATTTAAAAACTGTCCATGGAAAGAGTTAAAACGGGCCAAGTGCGTGTCTGGTCACGCACGAGGTCGGGATCCGTTGCCATGTCAAAAATAAACCCCTACCAAACTATCTACAATAAGAAAGTATAAATTAATTTCTACTAAATTAAAGAGATTAACTTTAAGTAATTATTTGATGTATTTCGTAAACAGTAGGTAAGTTTTTACTAACCTATTTTAAAAAACATTAATAATTGACCAAAAAAATTTTTTTAAGATATAAAAATAATTGCTGACTGATATTTTATTATTCCGGTGCCTATCACAAAATATTTATTTACATTAAAAACCAATTAAAAATACTAGTTGAAACTTATAAAATAAGAATACCTATTTAAATACAAAGGATGATACAATAATAAACTATAATATTGGTGCCTTACTTCAACCTTATGCAGTTCGTAGACTACTGAATCTACGAACTAACTATGTCATTTCGACGGACAGACAGACTGACAGATGGACATATACAGGCCTAAAAGGTTCCCTCCATTTCCTACAGAACTCTAAAATGCAACTGGACGACAGTAGTGTAAGGAGCAAATAAACTTCTCCGGGGACAATACCTGGCGTGGACTCCCAAGGATTTGTACGGTCATTAGTCCAACAGATACAATTGTATACAAACTGAATTCCAACTCTATAATCTTCGCGATAAAGTCGCAATTGGAACAACAGAATCATTTTGGATAATTAAAAAAAAAACAGAAATTGTGACCCGCATACTTGGCGACTATCACTTTCTTTTGTAATTGCTTTAAATTTGGAACGAATTTAAAATCAGAACGTAATCACTTCTTTTTTTAAACTTTCGTTTCATTTTTATTTTCTCTTATCTAAATTTTAAGCTTCTTGATAATGAAATTACGAAATTAATGAAGTATTTTCAATACTTGAAGTAAGTCGAGAAATGGCTCTACCTGTGGTTAGCAGGTATTTTAACCAGTGTCAAGTAATTAACAGCAAGAAAAAAATTCATAAATACATAAAAATGGGTGATGATAAAAATGCCGGATGCATTTTCGCACTTAAAATTCAATCAATTTATTTTAGTACCATAGCGTCAATGCTTACTTATTTATACAATTGGTATTTAATAATTTTTTAAAAATCTAGTCAGTTTTATCGATTTAAAAATATATATCGATAACATAATCGATAAAATTAAAAGTACAGTTTAAAACAAAAGTGCGAACGCTCGTCGGTTATTTCATTAATTGAAGGTACAGTCAACGGGTGACCTTTCCTTTTGTATTGCCCATTACACACTTCATTGTCCGGCCAATTTATTTCGTACATTTATTTTCGAGAATTAAAAGCGATAATTTCGGTTCAAGCTGTTTTATATCTTAAATAAAATCTGATGCTCGTACTGTGTGTGTCCTTTTTTACTTTGTAAAATAAAAAATATCAACCTATTTGCCGCTTAAAGGCCCGGGTTGACGGGGGCGTCTAAATTGTTGAAATGAACGCTTTGTCAATATAAATAAAGATTGAATTTCTGTGATAAAAGGCACGTGATAACACTGCAAAATTCGCTTTCGCCGTCCATGGCAGTTCGTTGGAGAATGAGTGTTTGTCCATGTGTGTCCAGTGACAAAATGTTTGTCTAGTGTGTTCGGGGGTTCAGTTTTCCCTCATCATTTGCCTTACCTTATCCCATTATTTGGGGTCGGCGCAGTATGTCCTTTTCTTCCATTCGTCTCGCTTTTCCGTCATACCAACATCGACTCCGATCTCAATCATATCACTTTTTACACACTCCATCCATCTTTTCTTTGGTCTTCCTCTCGCTCTGTATCCATCAACATTCATACTCATCACTCTTTTAGTAACATGCTTCTCATCTCTTCTCATCACATCAGGGTTCAGTTTTCCCTGTGATTTTTAAATATGTCGGCCCATGTCACGGTCAGAATCACATTTTTTTATTCATGTAAAGCAATACAGGCACTTATGAATCGTCAATAAATAATAATAATAGTATATCTACCACTGAGGCGCACTAAGTCACTCGCTATCTATCTTATTTCATAGGAGAAAAAAAATCACAAGAGTTTAAGAAATAAGTCTAGTCTTGGTGCTCATGCTAAGCGTGCTGTTGACTTAAAATTAAAATGAACTAGCGGCCCGTCCCGGATTCACACACATTTTTTTAAAACATTTTGGGATAAATAAATATAGCCTATGTTAATCAGTGACAAAGTAGCTTTCTAACGGCTAAATAAATTTTGAAATCGGTGCAGTAGTTTTTATGTTTATTCTTTACATACTAAAATACAAATCTTTCCTCTTTATAATATTACTAGCGGCCCGTCCCGGCTTCACACGGGTTTATAATATAGTCAATATTACTCAGTGATAATGTAGCTTTCTAACGGTAAAAGAATTTTTGAAATCGGTCCAGTAGTTTTTGAGTTTATTCGTTACATACAAAAACACAAATCTTTCCTCTTTATAATATTGGTATAGATTATAAGTCGTATAGATTATAATCTCAAGTTTTTGAGTTCTATTTGCATCGAAATTATGTTATCTTTTTTCCGAAATTCAAGACTAAACAAAGTGATTTCAAAGTCATTGTTTTGGGAACGAGGTGTGTAGGAGTGAATTGGTGATACACACCGTAATTTTATAGCTGCGCGTGAGTTTGTGAGTGTCATCGCGAGTCAATGACGCCACATGAGATTCAGGGGCCGCACGAACACCTCTTTTAACGCAGAACTGTTTTAATATTTCTTTGATTTTTTTTGACAGATTTTGTGCAAAGAAAATTAAAAAAAAAAAAACAATATGCTGCTAATGTGATAAGCTTTTTGCTGAGACCATGCCACCACCTTTAAACAATGTTACCTTTATTTTGTTGACAGGTCTTACTACAGAAATTACTGTCAGAAATTCAATCTATTGTATAATATTGCAAATCAGTGGGATAAGCATGCATGCGAATACTAGACGCTCGCTCGCTTTCTTATTTCACACGAGAGAAAAAGGCAACATCTACATATTTCATGACACAAGTCTAGTCTTGTCGCACATGCTACAACTTTTGTCTGTTTTTAACCGACTTCAAAAAGGAGGAGGTTCTCAATTCGACCCGTATGTTTTTTTTATTTGTTTTTTTTTTATGTATGTTACCGCATATCTCCGGTCCCATAGAGTAGGTGCCAATTCATGTGTGTATTTGCCTTGTCCGACGTTGATTGGCACCTACTCCAAATGTAATGAATTGTAAGGTTATTTGTAGCTCTTTAGTGCACCTAGGTTTTTGAAGTCGGTTTTTGTTTTTTGTTAAAAATAATTTTTTGAGTATCAATTGTGATTTTGTCTTGACGATTGGTAATTAAATCATTTAACATCACACCTGTATTTACTAAAAAGTTGACTCTAAAGATATGGGATGCTTTCACAGTGTATCCACTCATTACAGATGTGTTTTTGATAAGTAGTCATAGTGACGTTAAAAACCTTTTAAACCTGATTTAAGAACATCGATATTATTTTTAATTTAAATTCTATAAAGAATATATCATTCGTTCGCATAAAGGAATAAACAGATGCATTTTATAGATGCACGTAATAATGCGAGGTGACGACGCGTGTCGCTATCGAGTGTGAGCATAATATAAGCATTAATTATCGATACTTTCATTTTGATATCGAAAGCTTTTATCGACCATTGAACTTATAGTTAGTGTGACACACTAACAAAACAAACCAGAAATTGAAAGTGACACATTCCTCTCACAGTCCTTAAGTGTGTGACAATCAAATTGTGGGCATTCTTTAAAGTTTTCATCAATTAGTATATCTTACAACAAACATATTTATCAAATTTGTTTGTTATTCGTACGTCACACATTCTATAGATACTAAATTTTGTATACTTATGTCGTTGACATGCTTTATTTGTGTCAACCAACAATAAGCATTAAAGTACCTTTTAGAAGGGATAGGCAGAGTTGCACTGCAGTGGCCGATGTATATGTGTGTCCATATCTATTGGTATTAGTTAAGCGGTAACGTATTCACCTCAAACGACTCTTTACTCATTCAGATCCCTCAGACATGTGTCAAATGCAAGGATCGATTTAATAATTTAAGAATTAGTAAAATAGCAATTTTATCGATATTGTCCAAGTATTCAAGGACATTACTAATCTTCGCACCTATGTTCGCACCGTTCGGAAGGGACACCCGATACGAAAACCGTGTCGCGGTGCGTGCGCGCATCGCCGCGTTTTGTACAGTTGCCGACAATGGTGAGAGAGTAACAATAAAAAATGTAAATTAGGGTAATTATAATTACAATGAGCATTTTATTGTGGAAATTATTTTAAATATAATTACTAGATGACATCTAGATGATAAGTCAATATAATGCAATTTATTATAAAATCAAGAAATAATACAAAAACCACTATTATTTTTTTGGATATTGTACTAACATTAATTTTTGAAATAATCCTACTATAAGTGTGTTGAATAATGTCAAATTCGACCTCTTAAATCTCGAAGACTGTTTTTATTTTCTTAAAATCATTAATATTATGAACTTTTACTGGATGTTAATAAATAATTATTTCGCTTTAACGCACCTTTAGAATTATAGAGAGCTAACTAAGTATTATTTTTTTTTGGAAAACATTGAGTAAAGTATTGTACTAAGGAGGGGAGTGTAAGTGAGTGAAGCGACCGAAGTGTATGTTTGTCCCCTTCTGATCTACTTTCGGTTATTCTACTATTAACAGTCGATGAAAATAGTCCATCTTGGTCCATTTATGATTTAAAGTCGAAATCTTATAATTTCAAAATGGGTCCCTATAATTCTTAAGGTGCCATATTATACTATACTATAATGACTCTTTATTTCTGTGGCAATTCAGCCAATAGAGTTATTTTTGTCTCCCGCTTTGCAATGGAGGGAAGTGGAGACATTTTTCTTCCAACTCCTTCTACACCTTTTTCGATTAAATTCGTGCGGGTTCCAAGACAATTTAGCTTTTCCCCGGGACTCGCCGAGGGTCAAACCTCGGTGTTTTCAATGGACACCGCTGTCGATCCTGGCTTACAGGAGTGACAGTGGTGGGAATATGTGGCGGGCTTAGTCCCAATTTAAAAAAAATATACTATAATGATATTAATATACTGCTGCTTCTACTGACCAATAGGTACTTACTGCAATTTTTTTTTTTAAATAATATTTTATTTCTTGATATTAAGAACTTTCGCATGTAACTGTACCGGTCGTAGGTACACCAAACTTCTTCGGCTCAACGATTGTACTGTTTTCTGTTTTTTTTTTCATGATTTATTTGCATTTCCGATGTTTGTCACGAATAACACTTTAAAGTTGTTGAACGAATGCATTTTAGTGGGAATATCGGATTTCATTCGCGTTGAGGACGTCAACGTGTGATTCAGCCGATTTGAATACACTGCGATGAGTTAATTCAATTTTAATTCATTTGAAAATGTACTCTGTGCCTATATAGTTAAGGATTAAACGTCTATGGCAAGCCAGTCATCGATGACATTTCGTAGAAAAATATGCTTCTTCCCTGAGTTAATAAAGTTCGGTTTAGTTTTGTTGTAGCATCTTTACTTTAACTTAGCCTTTGCCTTTGACTTTAACTTTGACTTGAAGTTGATTGTGCGTGTTTTCACTCACCTATTTGCGCTGGAATTCAAGAAAAACCAATTTTAACAATAGTATTTTTGGTAGATACCTGTTCCTATGTTTAAGATAAATATATTATTTGTCTTATACTCTGACTGTTTAATACACGTGGGATAAATAGATATAGATTTATCTTTTGACATTGCACACACAAGATTAATAATATTTTTCTATTAATTTTATATCGCAAAAAAACTAATATAAATTTTATTGAGATCAACATAAACGAACAAAAGGAATTTAAATTTATATTTGACAATTCAATTTATATTCTTGCGTGGGTATGTAGAGATTATTGAATAAGTTTTGCAAAAAATTAATCCGACAAAACTCTTGGTTTATAAAAACCGGCCAAGTGCGAGTGGGACTCGCGCATGAAGGGTTCCGTACCATTGTCTATGAAAACGGCAAAAAAATCACGTTTGTTGTATGGGAGCCCCCTAAAATATTTTATTTTATTGTTTTTAGTATTTGTTGTTATAGCGGCAACAGAAATACATCATCTGTGAAAATTTCAACTCTCTAACTATCACGGTTCATGAGATACAGCCTGGTGACAAACGGACGGACGGACGGACGGACGGACGGACGGACGGACGGACGGACGGATGGACGGACGGACGGACAGCGAAATCTCAGTAATAGGGTTCCTGTTTTACCCTTTGGGTACGGAACCCTAAAAAGTAATAAAATAATAAGCCATGCCCCGCTTGACTATAATCAGTAAATATTTCGCCTATATCGAGTTAGTAAATATCATATTAAATACATTACCACGCCTGTATTCCCTTACAGGGTAGGCAGGGGTGCACTACCATATACTCAAACTTCGCCAATGTATTTTGGTCCTAATGTAATAGGGGCCGAGCCTATTGCTATTATACCGACCACATCCCCCCTCAATACGAGTGAGATCTGGCCCATAGTCCACAATCTAGCTCAGGGCGGATTGGTGAACTTCACACGCCTTTCTACAGACGTGTAGGTTTCCTCACGATATTTGCCTTCACCGTTCAGCAAGTGGTAATCATTTATTGAAAATGACATTTAAACATGAAAATTTGAACTTGCACCCCTTACGATTAAGGTGGGCGTTCTACCCACGAGGCTACCACTGCTTCTTGGTTTGAAATGTTCCGAGTCTCCTAAATATACGCAAAGGGAATCCTACTATTATTATAAACGTGAATGTTTGTGAGGATGGATGGATGGATGTTTGTTACTCTTTCACGTAAAAACTACTAAACGGATTTTGATGAAACTTTACACCACTATTGTTTATACATCAGAATGATATTGTGCTATAATTTATAACGTTGTTTAATAATCAAAGTCTGCGGGGACGAAGTCACGGGTAGAAGCTAGTCACATAATACCGCTAATTGACACAGAATGGATTCATTTCTAAGATTGCCAAGTCGCGGTGCAAGTAACGGAGTAAGAGCGATTTGCGGTAATAAAGTAATCAGGAGAGATAGCGGTAACTATGTGAACTTAGCATGAGATTAAGTTACATAACTTAAATAAAATACCGGCCAAGTGCGAGTTGGACTCGCGCACCGAGGCTTCCATACACAAACTATGAAAGCACCGAACATTGGTCTAACGAAAAGATAAAATGCCCCATTACTGCTACCTGACTTGATTTTCATGTAACTTTAAGTTTTTGACAACTACGTAAGCTACTACGTGTAAGCTACCAAACTAGACAATATACAGTCACCAGAGTCGCCACATCACACCGCGACAGTATCAAAATGGACCTCGGAAGAGATAGCACTACTGCTGTATGTACGTAGGAAAAGAGATACATAGCGACACTGGCGGCCGGACTGGCGGCTGAGTGAGTGAGATACCATACAGCGCTATAGTAATTAGTGGTGGCGCGACCAGAAACATTCTGTGCTGTTGTCCAAGCTAATCGCGCCGCCAAATTGGTTGCGCAACCAAGCGGACACCAGGTGAGTAACTCTTTAAAGAGCTGTACACATTTTGCTGGTAGCGGTGACTGGTTGCGCTGCATGGTGTCGCGGTGAAATATAGCCCTAAGAGGTGGTAAGGCCCCTGGATTGAAGAACATACTTAACTTTGCCGTCGAATATCTATTGTTCTTATACATTGAGATAGGTTGCGGTCAGTTTACCGACTGCAATTAAATTAATAATCTAAAAAAAAAAAAAAAATGTGTTCTAGCTCCCATTAGAGGCGTACCATTTACATGAGATAAAATCTCATCATCGCTGCTGCTAGAAGTAAAAAGGATAATCCATTCGAGATGACCTCTATCTATGCTTAATATTACAAGCTTTGCTTAGTTTAGGATCATACGACGAGTATGTGTTGTCTGACGATAAAAAAAATAACGACTTTAACAGGGTTATCACCGCACGCATTTAACGTTTGCTATGAAACGGTAAAGGAAAACATCGTGAGGAAACCTGCACGTCTGAGGGAACTTGACTAGTTCCCGATAGGTGTGTGAAGTCTGCCAACACGCACTGGACCTGCGTGGTGGACTATGGCCCGAATCCCCCTCGCATTGAGGGGAGGCTCGTGCCCAGCAGTGGGACGTTAAAAGAGCTTTAGTAGTAGTAGTAGGGTTATCATTCGACGTTTACACCGCGGCGGTGTTGAGCGCGATAAATTTGTAACGACATGCGCGGACGCATCCCACACGCTGCGGCTGGGTGACCACTATTTTTATTCTTGTAACTACTAAATCTACAACTAAAATAATAGTTTTCAAAGACTTCTTAGAACTCGTTATATGAATGGTATATAATCGGAATTTTGGTAGATTTTTATTTTACTCTACATTGCTTATTTATAGTAAGCAAATTTACAAAGCAACATTCAAAACAAAAGATACCGTCCCTATTTTTTCTTTAGTGTCAGTAAGAATATTATAATGTTGGAAGACTTCGATACAAATAAGGAGAAGGGGAAGCGTTGTTTAAAAAGCTTCATTAAATCAATGCTACCACAAAAAGAAATTTCATGGTCATAAAACTACTAAAAAAGTAGGAATCTACTGAATGTGGTCACGCTACGCTACGGGCCGCTAAAGTTCATTTTCATAACAGGTCGCGCCGGTATTTTTTTCATGTACCGAGTCTGATATTCGTTGGGTGGTTACGGAGTCTTGGAGACTAAACAATCGACAGCAAGCAACGCGTACAAAAGGTCCGGTTTTGGATGGGTAACCGCTCATATGTCTTTATATCTAGTACGCTTAGCATGACAGTGTTGACATACGTTTTATCTCTTTCAACTGACAGATTTGTCGAGAAAATGACGTCACTTCGAGCATTTTGTACTGGACATGGTACGGTGTGACGTAATTTTTTCGACCAATCTGACAGTTGAAAGAGTTAAAACTTATCTCGACGTGGTCATACTAAGCCTATAGGTATACACGATTCACATTGATATTAGATTTACATTGATTGTGTTTTGAATTAAACGATAGAACATTATTATTTTAACATTAACTAAGCACCTACTTAGGTTATTCTATTTATTACCAAATGGTAGAATATGAAGCAACATAGTTGTAAGTACGTAGAAAGAAATCAATCAACAAAACCCGTCTCATATCATCACCATTTATTTTCTAAAAGAATTCATCACACTATTAGGGTTGCCACACGTTTCGAATTCTTAGACTCGTCCTCTTCCCATAACCACTTTTGTAGTGTTGCTATAATGTTATTTTAATTTTGTGACTGTCAATTTACTACAAAAAAAGTACATCGGCCAAGTGTTGGCAAACTGCAGTGTACCTACCCTCTCGGAAAATATAGGCGTGATATTTTTTTATTTGACTTTTCTCCTTTTTTTTTTTAGGGCTTATTATTTCATCCCCAGATAATATCGAGGGGTGAAAGGATATTTGACTTAAGTGACATTTTGTCAACTTTACAAGAGAGCATACTCATTCGACGCAGAAACATTCGCTGATTCCAAATATGTATATAAGTCAATATCCCCAAAAGTGTCGTTTAAGTCAAATAGCTTTTCACCCCTCGATATGTCGAATACTGTCAATCCAATACATTTTGATTGAGTTATTTGTCAAATCAAGTTGGCCTTGAATGACAGGCCAGACCTGTCAATTACCAGATCGAGTCTTTGTTTGACGACCAAATCGACTCTTCAGATTCATCCGCCATCTTTTACTATGTGCATCACACATTTTTATTTATATTGTGATGTTGTTTTATTTATTGAATTTGCTATTAATAACTTGATACTGTCTAAAATACCAGCTATTCATTCCTTAAAAAAGAAGTAGAGGTATCTCGACTGAAATTTATTGATTTAAACAATTGGCCCTAATCCTAATCAATATGAATATTTGAAATGTGAAAAAAATGAAATGCAAAAAGTATTTTATCTTTAATGTCCTATAAAAGTAACATTAGCTTTGGAAGTGGCCGCCCGCGCCAGGGGCCGCCCGCGCCACGTTGCGTTGCGCAAGCGCCGATAATCTCGCCCGTGATAAAAGCGACACTAATGCGATACAGATTATTTGTTAATCTTCTACTTTAACTGTTGTTTAGATTAATTATTTTTATGTGAGAATTACTTACGGCGACTTTTGAATTTCACTTCATCCTATATAAGACTAGTTTCACTTGTTCAATATCTTTATAAATTATAGCCTAATTAATTCTGATGCATAAACAATAATACTGCGTACTATTTTTTGCGTGAAAGAGTAACAAACATCCATCCATCAAACCATCCATCCTTACAAACATTGACATTTATAATATTAGTAGGATTTGTAATTACTCGTTTAAAAGACATAACCGTATTGTTTTCTTATATTTACGCGAATACTATACATTGAAATAAAACTATTTTACGGATTTTATCGCGTTTATTTACTATTTTATTTTGAGTCCCCCCGTGACCATGGTTGCTGTAAAGCAGCCGAAACGTCGGGAAAATAAAATAGTAAATAAACGCGATAAAATCCGTAAAATAGTTTAATTTCAAGACATAATCGTCTTTGAAAAATAAGGACGTTCTTAATCCTATCATTCTTCTTATATCTATGACGACGGCTTGATCTAGTGGTATTCGGGGGAGTCTTCGTGGTTATTTCAACCCGATAAGAACCTAATTCAATCCCAATAAGAAACCTGAAATCTGTGAATATTTTCTCATGTCCCTTCGATGGTAAATAAGATAATCTAATCTACGTAAGTAATTACAATGAAAGTTAACGGGTTAGAGAAAAATTATTCTAATTGGCTGTCGTTACGTATTAGATCAGTCTGCGCTCGGTAATGGACGTTTTCGCCGGAAATGTTAATCCGAGCTTGATAAGATATTAATGTCAGTGTGTGATTAGACTCAATGTATCATCGGCGGAGATATTTTGTCTTTAACCGCCATTTTACTGGTATTTTTTTAAATGGGACCAACCTCGTGGAATTGACTATGAAACAAAACTTTCTTTTATAATGGGTTCACAAACGAAAGAGGTATGAAATAACAACAATACAAAATACATATGATGCAAATTGAGAATCTCCTTTTTTAAGACGGTTAAAAAACTCTACTAACTATTGCGACGATTTCCCAGCGGTTCTAGGGTAGAGCACTTGGCTGACTGCATCGTAGGTTCAAATTGTTTTAGATTACGAAAATGGCTTTTCAAAATCCGCGCCAGTCTGAATGTAACTGGAATCGTCAATGTATGGTTCACATAGTATTGCTTAGTTTGGGATCATCCGATTAGTACGTAAGTAGGGAGGACTCACTTTAAATCAGGTGGTAGTATAGTAGTATAGGTATCTATCTATTACAGCCCTCTTTAACGTCCCACTCCTGGGCACGGGCCTCCCCTCAATGCGAGGGGGATTCAGGCCATAGTCCACCACGCTGGCCCGGTGCGGGCTGGCAGACTTCACACATCTATCGAGAACTAGTCAAGTTCCCTCAAACGTGCAGGTTTCCTCACGATGTTTTCCTTCGCCGTTTCATAGCAAGTGATAATCTCGGATGAAAATTAGATTCGCATACAAATCCCAGAGGTGCGAGCTGGGGTTTGAACCTGCTCACTTTGATAGCAAGGCGTGCATGTGAACTTGACAATTTGTAAGTGCCCCCATAGGCCTATACAGAATAAATGATTTGACTTTGACATTGAAATCTTTTGAAATTAAACTATTTTACGGATTTTATCGCGTTTATTTACTATTTTATTTTCCCGACGTTTCGGCTGCTTTACAGCAACCATGGTCACGGGGGGACTGAGGTGTTAGACGTCCTGATGTCATAGCGGTAAAATCCGTAAAATAGTTTAATTTCAATGTATAGTATTCGCGTAAATATAAGAAAACAATATATTGAAATCTTTTATTGAAAAGTCCTTTAATTAAAACGCTTTTTCTAGCTAGAGTGTAGCCTTTTGATAGTACTCTGAGGTGTGTACATCATAAAGTGGGTATTGTACTATGATGAGCTGGTTCTAGATTAATAATATTAAAATTCTTAGATCGCAGTCCTTTTATAACTTTGGTGGATTGTATTAGACCTCAATGTATCTTGATTGTATTAAACTATAGCCTGAATCCCCCTCGCATTGAGGGGTGGCCCGTGCCCAGCAGTGGGACGTTAAAAGGGCTGCAGTAGTAGTAGTAGATTGTATAAGAAACTTCACAAAAATAATACTTTATCACAAGAAGCGGCACCACAAACCAGTATAAAATTCCTCTCAAGGTTTTCATAGCAGAACATAAGCGGGCTTACATTAGCTTTATCTCATTATTCAGTACGGGGTATAAATCTCGCTAATGCCGCCATATCTTATAAATCTCTGGCTTGCTTAATTAGAATGGACCGGGATTCTGTGTCGTCTGTGTGATCAGAGGTGGTATTTTCTAATGGGGATTTATTTTGGGTGCTGTGAAGGTTAATATCGTGAGGAAACTTACACGCTTATGTGAAGACGTGTGAAGTTTGCTAACTCTGAGCCTAATTGGTGACTATAGCTTGAAATCCCCTCGTGTTGATGGAGTGTTCCTGGTATATTAAAAATTGGGCTTATAATTGGGCCGAAATAATACTTTCGGTACATAGTTAAGGCAGAATATAAATATCATAATATCTGGGTTGATAACCTTTGAGTATTAGTCACAACGTGATATGTGGCATTTGTGCACACCTACAACCCTATTAAACAGTTTAAAGTACGTAGTACGCCTACTAGTATTGATATAACAGAATATGAAAATATCACGTATCGGGAGATTTTTAATTGGCGACGAGAAAAACAATTGAAAAATCATGTTCGCATTTTGAAAATAACAATTATAATTTAGTTGTATACCCTATAGTCATGTAAACGGTAAATTATTGTTTCGGACCCTGTGTATGGGGCATCTAAGTGGTAGGTACTCTATAGCACCTAGTTGCACCCCCTTATTTAGGGGGCATTTTTTAATTACCGCATCTATAAGTCAGAGAATCTATTCGCGATGAAGTATTGCGGCGCGGGATGAGGGATCGCGCCCACAGCCGCACGCGGAAATGCATTAGATGCAAATGAATAGATAATGCTGAGCATTATTTGTTCGCAACATCACGACCGTAATACGCAAGGGGTAGGTAGGCAGAGAACATTTCTCAGAATTTTTACATTTATTGGGACTTCAAAAAAAATGCGTAATATTTATTTCTCGCGGAACCCTAATTATTTTTTTAAAACCCTATATTAGTTCCGGTAACGCCAGCTATTTGCCAGTACAAGTTCCGCCAAAATCGATCAGCTGTTTGGGAGTTAACCTAACATACAGACAATTTTTTTTTTATTTCGTCTTTGTTATGCGTAGAAACTTTTATATGCATCTAGTAAAAATCTCTTATTGTTACATTACAAACGGATACTTAAATTTCATTTATTTGTATAGATGTGAGGTTATGGAATTATTAGTTATCTGTTAGCCAACTAAGCTAAGCTAAATGATTATGCTATAAGAAGATTTGTATGTTTTATATCCTATTTATTAAAACTTAAGCAATGAGTAGACCATGCGGTTTGGTTCAAAGATCTCTGTTCGAAAGAAATGGTATCTCATTTTGAATAAAATTATTCTGAATAAATGTACTGATACTATCGATATTAATATCAGTACTAGTATATCAGATATGAATATTCAAAGCACACCACAACTTTCTCCTCGCAGTACAGTAGCGTACAAAAGTGATTGCGCAAATAAAAATTAACATTCGCAATCGAACAGATGCAATCGTTCGACAAAGCAACCACTCAATGGTGTTTGTACAAGAGATGGACGATAACGTTTTATAACAAAGGCCATTCATTGTAAATGAAGTGCCGGAATTAAGTGGCGTACAGGCGAGCAAAAAAGTGTTGGTCATAAAAAAAATGTTTTGTTAATTGTATTCGACTAAGTATTCAAATAGATCTGTACAAGAATAGTGTTGTATAAATATAAAAGAAGATTTGTGACGCTGTTCATGAGATAGTTTTTTACTTACTTAAATAAATGTATTATTTTGGTATTTACGGCCACAGCCACCTTACCACTGCTTCATAAAACAATACTATTGTAATATTACTTTTGTTTAAAAATGGGTTGTGAGAGTAAATGTGAGAAAGTTTCCAATGCATAAATATTATTTGTCTCAGTTGGATTTTTATTTAATTATTTATTAACAAAAAATTCTAAAAACTGTTTTGTCAAATTTTGAATCTCAAGATACCATTTTTTTTTTATCAGCCTGTGTCGTCCCACTGCTGGACAATATTCTCCCTTCCTTTCCTTCACTCCTCTTGGTTCCTTCCTAGTAAGGGTCAGTCCCTTGTGCAAGTCCAACTAGTTTTACCATCATTGTTTAGGCGGACAGCAATTCCGTTTGGTTCCCGGTTAGTTTGGTGCAGAAATACAGATTTAATATGATAATTACCTACCGACATATACTTTGTATGTAATAATTATCAGCTAAATGTTTGCGGAGTCGCGTACTTATTACGCGGAAATGTAATTCTCTTCAGTTTAGATCTCAAAATGACTGAATGACATCTCATGGAGTGTTAAAATGCCATCGAAAATAAGTAAACGTTAAGCGAGCGAACATAGTACAGGCAGCGAACATAACTTGAGACATTTTGCTAATATTTGAGAGTAGTGTTGGATAATAGTTTTTTGGTGATTGATGCAGCGTGTGTCGTATGAATTATAGATCTCACTATACTTGTTTACAAAAGTATAGCAACACAACAATTAATTAATTAAACATTTAAGGCAGTATTTAATAGTATGTGTATTTAATCAGTCTAAAAACGGTCTCAGCAAACGATAATACTGAGCATTAAATAAACTTTTAGTGAAATGTTTAATAAATCATATGATTTGGAGTCACGTTCAAACAACGTGAGCTATGAGACAAGCGAACATTCGCTCACTTTCAGCGACGTTTGTTCGCTCCTGTTTGATTATAAATTCACAAGTAGGTACTTATAAATGACTTCGTTATACGGGCTTTTCTTACTAGCGATATGTTACAAATGCAGACTGTAAATCTAGAAAATTCCATCTTGCCGCGACGGTATTTTATGAAGTGCGATAAAAATGCATTGAGTCCACCTGATAAGGCATTTGCAAGTCCATTGCAACGAGTATAAATTATATGTAATGAGTTTTAATCATTTAATTTATGCTTCATGTCAAATACCGGCTGAATATCACAAAGTATCTACAATTTTAATAAGAATAAGAAATACTAGTAGTTGTAGTTTCATTTTCTTAATTTTCAAACATGTCTATACTATGTAGCTCCGGGCCCACAAATGCGTTCAAATTGACACGCCATTATTTTGCCATAAAAAAGTTAACTAATAGAAAAAGCTTATTTTTTAATGAAATTTCGTCGATGGTGTCAGCGAATACTGACGACTGGTGACGTGAGTTTTATTACGAACATTCAATCTTTATAGAGTTATTTTTGGTATTAGAAAAACAAATGACGTCTTTACGCCATTGAGAAATTACACGACAAAGTTACAAATAATTAAACAAGTAATAACAAAGTCACAAAACTTCTCACCGCGTAACAAAAAAAAGTACTTCTAGGAAGAAATATTCTCAAGCTACATGTTTCAGAAAATATTTAGTTGAATATCAGTGTCAAAATAATATATTTTGATTTTGACAACTTTCCTCTCGACTGTACTTGTAAATGCGATAATAACTTAAGGGCGGGACATACATGATCAAAAATTTAAAAATAGAACAAGAATATTTCGAACAATTAAATTTAAAAATACTATTACGTAATTAATGAAATGATGAAATTTAATGGAATAAGATGAGAAATGGACTACACCTGTGATTAGCGGGTATTCTCCCCATGTCAAGTAATTAATAGCAAATCCAAATTCAATCAATACACATTAAAAATTAAAATGGGTGATGAATGTGATACTAATGGCAGATTATCTCGTCTAGTCTTGTCTAAAATACATAAGTCTTGGGATCGCCCGTTCCATTAAAAGGTTCCCAGTACCTTTGCTTTGTTTGGGATCATATCGAGGGGTGAATGGCAATTTTATTTAAGTGACATTTTTTAACTTTAAAAGTGTCGCTTATCCCCTCGATATGTTGTAAAGCAATATTAATTTATACTTATATTTATTCGTTATAAAGTGACGTTAGCATTCAAACGTCTAAAGCCGTGCCATTACGGCTAGTTCCATCAAAAGACGGTGGGTAAAGCAATAAAATTAATTAATTACCATTACCCAATAACCAGTTGCATAAGGAAGCAAGATAAATGTGCATTATCCTTTATAAAACGAGAAAGTTTCCTGAGTAGTGATGTAACTATGAAAATTACTCTGTGAGTCAAATATTAGACGTACAGAGTGTAACAGTAATGCGAAGTAATACCGTTTGCATGAGTATCGGGTATACAATGGAACGTTATAAAAATTTGATCGAAATTTAAACGTGTTTTTTTCACCGCCATTTCAAAATCGTGAAGAAAAACATCGTGGGGAAACCTGCACGTCTGAGGGAACTTGATAAGTTCTCGATTGATGTGTGAAGTCTGTCAACCCGCACTGGGCCAGCGTGCTGGACTATGGCCTAAATCCCCCTCGCATTGAAGGGAGGCCCGTGCCCAGCATTGGGACGTTAAAATGGCTATAGTAGGTTATTGAGATTCAATCTTTATGTATATTGAGACAGAGTTCATTTTGGTATTGGAAAAATGTTTATGCGCGGCTGTTGTCGCTCCAGTCTGCT
The DNA here is from genome assembly GCA_914767695.1 of Ptilodon capucinus. Lineage (NCBI taxonomy): Eukaryota > Metazoa > Arthropoda > Insecta > Lepidoptera > Notodontidae > Ptilodon > Ptilodon capucinus. Next base: position 11,375,161 of record OU611814.1, on the reverse strand, counting down.
TTATCATTAATGACAACGACCAGCGACATCGCGGCCTTAATATCTGCCCCCGGGCGATATAAACATGAAAGCTAATATCTAGGCTAGACTTGTTATGACTGCTACTAGAAAGTCTAGTTACACGACAGTCTCAAATTTGTTTGCACATACCAAAACAAACTCTGTGCTAATACGCATACAGATTAAATTACTGTGATAAAAGCCTCCCCCACGCGTCAATATTCGCTCGAGCGGTCAGTGTACTCCTTGTAACATAAGCTGTCTACCAGTGTAATTTCCGTCAAAATCGGTTTAGCCGTTTGTGGATTTTACCACACGATTTTTTAGGGTTCCGTACCCAAAGGTTAAAATGGGAACCCTATTACTAAGACTTCGCTGTCCGTCCGTCCGTCTGTCACCAGGCTGTATCTCATGAACTGTGATAGTTAGAGAGTTGAAACTTTCACATATTATGTATTTCTTTTGCCGCTATAACAACAAATACTAAAAAACAGAATAAAATATTTAAGGGGGCTGCCATGCAACAAACGTATTTTTTTGCACAATTTTATAGATATGGTACGGAACCCATCGTGCGCGAGTCCGACTCGCACTTGGCCGGTTTTTTACCTATATTATACTCAGAGTTCGTTTTGGTATTTGCGAAAAAAATTACGCGTGCGTTTTGACGCCCCAATGTGCGCAGGGCTTCAAGCTAGCAAAAGCTTATAATATTAAAGTTTCAAAGGAGTTTTCATGTTTTTTCTCTTTTTAATAAGCTTCAAAAAAGAGGCTCTGTGTTAGATCCGTATATTCGTTTTTTTTTCATAAAAATATTGTCACTTCAAAAAAAGCCTTATGGTCAATGACCATAATGACCGCAGCAACTCTGACAACTTTATAGTGAATGCCGAACATCGCTGAAGTAGTACCGACAGGCCGAGCCGCCGAACCATAGCTTTATGTAAATAGCTTCGACATTTTTCCCTCTGTTCGTTTGCATCTAATATTGAACTCTTGCGCATGTTATTTATGCGCTCTATCTCGAGTAAGACGTACCTGTCTCTGCAGTCGTCGTTTCGGTCACTAATGACGTGGGACTAACCCTTTTTTACTGTCTCTACTAAATAATGTGGACGTGATTCGTAAACTCGATTTTGTTTCTATCTGTACCTTCAGTTTGAGGGAATCCTATTTAAAATTATAAATCTGAAGGTTGGTGAGGATGGATGTTTTTTACTCCTTCTCGCAAAAACTACTGAGCGGATTTTAATTAAACTTAACAGTATTATTGTTTATAAATAAGAATAACATAATAATCCAAGTCTGCGTTGACGAAGTCGCCGGCATAAGCTAATAGCTAATGCGATATCAGTGAAATTGACTTTTTCGGGTATTTTTAATGCCTCTATGAGCTGGAGTCCACCTCGCCCCGGTTTTTTGGGCTGTAAATATTAACTTTTTAGGGCTGTTATGAGGTGATAATACTTGCACATTTTCAACGATTATTGACACTAAAAATCGTATTCCAAATGTAAACAATAAGGTTATTTGTAGCTTTTTAGTGCATCTAGGTTTTTGAAGTCAGTTTTTGTTTTTGTTAAAAATATGTTTTTCATTCAAAGCGAGCGTTAACAAACGTGGATGGTCCTTATTCTATGCTGTGCGTATTAGGCGGATTAATTAAGTCTTCTTTATCATCTTTGACATAAAACTGATTGTTTTTATAGCGAACTTATCATCACAACCTATCTTTGCTGTCATATATCTTGTCCATTTTCATATATTTTGCAAATAATTTGTGGAGTCTTCAATGGTTAAAATATGTATTTTCTTTCTTTTGAACTAAATTTACGGCGCCTAAAAGAACAGCCCTTGAACCTACTCTCAGCGGTTGATTTTGCTCTTGCTTGCCCTCAGTGGCAGCTCCTCGCTGTCAACTCTTAAATTGCAGGATATCAGTAATTTATTCATTTCATAAAAGATTATTTCTAGTCATCCCTAGTATTAAATTGTCTATACTTGCAACCTTATAGTTACAGTTAATGCAAGCAATAACTAACAAAACAGTTATGTACCACCCGTTCCGTGACCCATAGCCACCGACAGCCACCGATAGCCACCCAGTTATTACCATCGTCTGCAAACGCACCAATTAAACGGTCCCAGAAAGGTACTGGACACACTCATTCAACTGAATTTCACCCTACGTCCTAGTAGAGTTGCATATCGATATTTTGAATGGTTCCAAATCCCATCGTAAAGAGAATGACGAATGACCAAGTATGGATGGTCGACCCTAAACGCAAGGGATGCGAATTTTCGAATTTCATGTGCGAATGTCACTTTCAATAATGATTACCGCCCGTTGAACGGTGAAGACTACCTGCACGTCTACAGAAACGCGTGTGAAGTTCCCCAACCCGCACTGGGCCTGTATGGTGGACAATGGCCTAAATCTCCTCAGAGGGAACATGCCCGATATAATGGCAATTGGGTTGAAAATACATTGGTGAAGTATGCACCTATACTTCACCACTGTAGTGCTCCTTTGTCTACCCTTCGAGAATACAAATGTGGACTGTGCGGTATCTGTATTCCTTGTTATTTCTATATGTATCCACCAGTGGTCTGAGAACAGTGGTCCGAGACCCCTAAAGCAAAGAGATTCAATTAAAATGGCCGACGATAAATCAAAATTGGTTTTCAATTAACCATCCCAATGGTTTCGCGGCATTAATCATTTTATTTCAATAGCGCGGTCCAACCACCTATCAGACCTATCCGTTATATTGTTTAAAATTTAGTTTAAACTAATAAATAAATATCGATAAGCAACATATACTCATTAATCTCATTATCAAATTAATCAAAGCTATGGATGCCATCTAAAGGACAGCGGGCGATCCCGGTAACACTCAGACCAGGGAAAATCCCGAAAAGGCCAATTCCATAATTTTCCACTGCGGGAAATCGAATCCACAGCCACAGGTTTAGTGAGCGGCCTACACTCAGACACTAGACCAAGCCATCATCAATTATGAAATCGTTTAATGGCGTGTTCAGATGTCTGTGGATGGCAGATATCTCCTATATGTGAACGAGGACCGTAGTCCTACCTCTTCAAGTATTGTTGTGTCAATAACTGTAAATATTTGAAAAATTGTGTAATGAATTACCTAACCGTCAAAAATTGAAAGTAATATTAAATATATTGCTGCAAGACAAGTGGTGGTAAGGGGGAAGATCTTTGTGTTATCCTATCTTCTATCTATATATATGAAAACCGGCCAAGTGCGAGTCGGACTCGCGCACGAAGGGTTCCGTACCATTATCTATAAAAACGAGCAAAAAAATAATGTTTGTTGTATGGGAGCCCCGTTAAATATTAATTTTATTCTGTTTTCTAGTATTTGTTGTTATAGCGGCAACAGAAATACATAAACTGTGAAAATTTCAACTGTGTAACTATCACGGTTCATGAGATACAGCCTGGTGACAGACGGATGGACGGACAGCGAAGTCTCAGTAATAGGGTTCCCGTTTTACCCTTTGGGTACGGAACCCTAAAAATCAATGCCACTTTTCGTTGTAAGCTAACTCCTAAACGGCTGGATCGTTTTGAATGATTTTTTTTGTATGCATTTGGGTGGCACCCTGGATGGTTTAGATTCCCAATTGGACGATATGTGGCGCTGCTTTCGTGTGTCCCTCATTCTAAGGCGGTACGAAGTTCGCCCGGTCAGCTAGTCTAGTATACGATTTCTTTACTAAAGACATCAACGTATCTTTATTAAAAGAAAACGCTATGCTAGCAGTTCGCAATAAATTCACGAGTCGTTAGTCGTTAAATGAGGCTATACATCATAGAATTATCTTTTATGATCTTTCATAACACTGTAACTAAATTCCTACAGATATACCAACATAAACACATTATCTTGCTTTCTCCAATCGGTAAGACGCTATGGGCAATGTATCTACGGTACGATCGCCCTTTATATCCTGCAGTAACAGCAATGGCCCACATTTGGTCCCATAACACATTTAGCTATTTTAACTTTCTATACAATGGGTCTTCTGATTGATACGAACACGTTTTCTCATTTATTGGGACGATCCGGATTCAATATTATTGTTACTTGTAACAGATTATAATGTAATCTACATTGAAATAAAACTATTTTACGGATTTTATCGCGTTTATTTACTATTTAATTATCCCGACGTTTCGGCTGCTTTACAGCAACCATGGTCACGGGGGGACTGAGGTGTTAGACGTCCTGATGTCATAGTTAATAACTGGGTACCCTCATATTTAGTTGTTGTTTGCGGTCCGATAAAATCCGTAAAATAATTTTATTTAAATGTATAGTATTCGCGTAAATATAAGAAAACAATATGTAATCTACATTTTAATTTAAGGTGTTGAGTTGCTATGTCAAAATAACTTTTTTTTACTATTTCATACGAGAGCCCTTTCATCTCATTTTCATCCGAGATTATTACTTGCTATCAAACGGTGAAGGACAACATCGTGAAGAAACCTGCGTTGGCGTTTGCATCGAGTATACAATTAAATGGTATAACTTTTTTATTGAAATTCGAATGTTTATCCAACTTTTTTCCGTTGTCAATTTCTATAACTCGTAATATCTCGAGTCCTATGTAAAATTTGCACCTTCTGTCTTGAGAATATTGGTGGTTGCCCCTAATAAGTGTTGTTTACACTGCTGAATAGAGTTATGGATGTACCCAAAGACCAGAACACGATACCTGTGACAAAAATTCAAAGGTCTATAACTCTAAAACTATGATAGTTAGGTATAATCTGTCTTCACTAAGCATACACATAAGAGCTACAGTATATGTACCCAAAGTATTATTTCGGAATTCTGATACACCCTTTACCACTTTGGCCAAAAAGCACTTACAAATAGTCAGATTCTACCACCGGTTCGGAATGCTGCTTCCACTGAGAAGAGCCGGTAAGAAACTCAATGGTTACTCTTTTCAAACTGATAAATAGTAAGGATTGCGAATAATACATTCTCAGGAGCAGCAACGCCATGAGAGTAGACAGCACATTTGACACAATACTATAGAATAATTATACTCACGGCAGTCTAATATTAAATACAAATATTGTCATTACACTTAGAAAGCTAGTACAGTAAAGTGCGTCTACTCCCATTTACACTGTCGGGATTATTATAAACCACAGATGGCTATAGAAATAATTGCTTTGACATGATGCCTTCAACGCAAGATGGGAGAGTAGATGATAAGTTATTAAGAGGAAAACGGAAAATGGTTGAACCAGTCCTCGCAAGTAACACCCGTACACGAGCATGACTTGAGGAGCAGCCAACACTCTCCTCAACCATATTCGAGGGAAGAGGGTGACCCACCTCCCAGAGCCACCACAGGCACTGTAGCCCAAATCTCTCTTGCGATGTGGGGTTATGTGCCCGGTGAATGTCAATCGGGTCATCCCCTATTATATTGGAACCAAAAAAAATACAAATAAAATATTATTATTATGAAAATCCTATATACTATAAAATTGAAGGATATATTATCTACTAAGACGTGAGCATACCAGACCCGGTTACCGGTCGCCGCCGGCTGAAGCACTATATAACCCTACTCAAATAGGTGCGTCTAGGAACGTGCAAGAATTTTTATGCAAAACGAACTGTATTAACCCATAGAAAAAGCTCATTTTACAACTAACTTTTATGGATGGCAACCGAGCGATGACTTTTGGCATTGAAATTCAATCTTTATGTATACCAGCACAGAGTACATTATCAAAAAGAAGTTAAATGAATTCGCCAGTTCTGGTATTATCAAGGCGTAAAGCCTCCGCCACTTTGGACATCAAGACGCTTCCGTTAAAATCTTTACGAATACCATAGCGAACTCTGTGTCGATATACATAAAGTTTGAATTCCTGTGGTAGTCGCGCGAGCACGCGTCAGAATAGCCTCGCGCTGTCAAATGACACCTCGTTGGAGAATGAGCTTTTTCTGAGTCAATACAGTTCGTTTTGTAATTGGCAACTATCTTGACGCAAGCGTCTTAACGCCCCAGTGTGCTGGTCAAAGCTCTGTCGGACGAACCGTTTAGTGGGACGAATCGGGCTGAAGGGTTATTAATATAACTAACGGACCACCATCCGTTGGTTTCTGCGCAATTGAATACGATCCAAGCCTAAGGGTTTAATAGGCGGAACTTGATGTGACCTAGATCCTAGGAAATATACAAGAGGGTACAGTGTCTTCAATACAAATAAATAAAATTGAAGTGTCTGTTTGTTATGTCAACATAACAGCTTTTTATTTAATGCGTATGAAAGTATATACGCTGCCACTAACGAACTCAATTTTATTTTATTTTTGATGTGAAACATCTAATGGCGAGTGGGAGCAACTGTTGATGCCGTGATGCGAAAACTTCGAGCAGCTCCGTGGCTCCTCGGTTCTTTCCGCCGTTTCGACTCCGCTCACCGGCTGACTCCACTCACTTGCCGCTACGACGCTTCTCTCTTTACTCTAAATAACATAATGTTTCACATCTGCCAGGCGTCCTGCGATGGCTACTTTTTTCTCTGTCTGTATGTTTCTTTGGGGTTATCTACGACGAAATTTAACGAGACTGACTGGCAGATAGTTGATGTTACAAGGAGTAAGGTAGACTACTTTTAATTAAGAATGAGGGTACTGCGAAAAAAATAACATTAGGGTTCCTAAACTCCGCGCGTACGAAGTCGCGGGGTCACCTAATCTTCAAATATAACTATAGAGTTAGAAAGTTAATAATCGTCAGATTATACAATTAAAAAACGCCAGTTGAAAGGAAGCTGTGCAAGTTGCAGTTCGAAAGTAAACCATGTTAATAATATCATACGGTATCTATTTAATTGCAGCGCAAAGGGTCCCATGATTGCGTAGGACTTTAATTAATTTTAAATGTTCAAGGAAATGTCTTTGGGCTTTTGCAAGCGGCCGTTACAGGTGGTAGATTTGATTCCATGACCATGATTAGCATGACCGCGTAGACATCAGTTTTATTTCTTTCAACTGTCAGATCCGTCGAGGAAGGACGTCACACACAGCCATGTCCAGTACAAAAAGCTCGAAGTGACGTCATTTTCTCGACAAATCTGTCAGTTGAAAGAGATAAACCTTATGTCTACATGGTCATGCTAAGCCTACTAGATCTCGGAAGAGTAGATAGGCCTTATATGCTTTAAGACATAGCTTCTAATCATCATCATCACCATCACGCCTGTATTCCCCGAAGGGGTAGGTTGAGAGGTGCACTGTAGTGCGCCCATACTTCGCCGGTGTATTTTGGTCCCAATGTAATAGGGGGCGAGCCTATTGCCATTATACCGGGCACATTCCCCCTCAATACGAGGGAGATTTGGGCCATAGTCCACCACGCTGGCTCAGTGCGGGTTGGTGAACTGCACACGCCTTTCTATAGACGTGCAGGTTTCCTCACGATGTTTTCCTTCACCGTTCAGCAAGTGGTATTCATTTTTAAAAATGACATTGGCCTGGGATTAATTTTATATTTCTAGGTCAACGGGAAGTACCCTATAGGTTTTTGATACCCATAAGTTTCAAAATGTTTACGATTAGATATGAAAGATAAAAGGATTAAGTAGGGGTGCATTGTAGTACACCCATATTACAATTTAACAAAAATGCTGCTTACATTATATCACTTATCAGTGTGTTCTATTATTAATTGAATTAAACTAATTTTCTATAACTAATCTATATCTATACAAATAAATAAAATTGAAGTGTCTGTTTGTAATATCAAAATAGCACCTTTTTACGAATTGCATATGAAAGTATACACGATACCTATAACGAAAATGCAATTTTAAAAATTTTTGTCTGTCTGTCTGTTTGTTTGAGGTAAACTTCCAAACGGCTGAACAGATTTCGACGTGACTTTCACTGGAAGATAGCTAATATTCCAAGGCGTAACTTAGGCTACTTTAATTTCAGAAAAAGGCATTAGGGTTCCGCGGGAAAAACATAATATCCATATTTCCGTTTAATCTCCCTGAAGTCCACGCGGGCGAAGTCGCGGGCACACCTAGTATTATATTAAGTTTAACATAAATCTAACTGATTTTGGTATCATGAGATAATTTATGTTTCAATTAAGTTCAACTTCCTAAACTTAACACTGAATTTTGATCCTTAAAAAACAATGGCTAAAGTCAAGTTTTCCGCGCAGTTTCAATTAAGGTTGACAGGTTATTGTAAAGCGTGTTTCATTTAGTATCTATACAGGGTGTTTCAGAAGTCCGAAATAATACTTTGACGTTGGCACCAGTATCAGGCACACAACAGAATGGTATAAAAATTTGATCGAAATTCGACCATGTTTTTCCAATTTCTTTTTCGTCGTCAATTTCTAGAACTCGCAATATCTCGAGTCCTATGTAAAATTTGCGTGTTCTGTTTTGTGAATATTGGTAGTCGCCCATCATATGTGTAGTTTGCACTGCTAAATAGGGTTATGGATGTACCCAAAGGCCAGAACATCATACCTATGACAAATATTCAAAGGTCTATAACTCAGAGACTATGATAGTTAGGTATAAACTGTCTTCACTAAGCATCCACATATGAGCTACCGCATATGTACCCGAAGTATTATTTCGGACTTCTGATACATCCTGTATAGGTAAAGTAAAGCTCATGTAATCAAATATTATTTAAGAGCCATTAAAAAGTAGTTAACTTTGGTGATTTTATGTTCACATTAGAGATTATAAAGTTTTAATATCACATAAATTATATAGCATGTATCATATGTCCGAAACAATACTATACGGTACCTCAGTATCGGGAATACATTTATAATCAACATTCAAGTATGATTTTTATTTTTTTTACTTCTTAAAAAACCGGCCAAGAGCGAGTCGGACTCGTGCACGAAGGGTTCCGCACCATTATCTATAAAAACGGCAAAAAAATCACGTTTGTTGTATGGGAGCCCCCTTAAATATTTACTTTATTCTGTTTTTTAGTATTCGTTGTTATAGTGGCAACAGAAATACATCATCTGTGAAAATTTCAACTCTCTAACTATCACGGTTCATGAGATACATCCTGGTGACAGACGGACGGACGGACGGACAGACAGCGAAGTCTTAGTAATAGGGTTCCCGTTTTACCCTTTGGGTACGGAACTCTAAAAAACATACATACTCATCTCAGATCTCAAACCAAGCAAAGCTTGGACTATGGGTATCTTACAATGAACTGGGGGCGATCCCAGTTATACCCAGAAAAAAATCTGATAAGGAAATTTTTCTGAAATTTGCCGCAAGTGGTAATCGCTTGTAGATGTAGTTTACACTATTAGGGTTTTCCTAACTCCTCCTTTTTTCTAACTCCTCTGACGTGGGGATCAGAGTCCTTAATTATACTTAGGTTATTAAAAGGCTGGGGGAGGGTTTCTTTATTTTTCGCTAGTTTTTTGTGCTATCTGTTGTTAAGCCAGGGTACACTATTAGGGTTATATGTGTGGTCTAAGACCACAACACAATACTTGTGAGAAATACACAAAGGAGTGTACTCAGAAACTATGATAGTTAGGTATGGTCTACTTTCACTAAGCAACTCTATTGATGTGTAAAAGGCGAAATGACCCAAGAGCCATGATTGGTGATATTGAGATATATATATATATCGCTGAAATCAGCGAATATTTCGGGTTTCGTGCAAAGTAACCGTCGCTATGTTAGCAACGTCAGTGTAGGCGCACACTAGGCTGTGGGCCCCGGACGCTCTTAAGTAAACGACGACCCTGAGGAGGAGGGCGTATGCACTGCGAGGGTGCTCCCAGCAAACATCTGCTCCCCCCGAGACGAGCTCCTGGGCATTAAAGCTCGAGAGCGAGGCACAGAGGGACACCGGTGCGTTCCGATAGGAGATCCCGGAGTCCCTCTAACGTGTCGAAGACGGCCACCGAGGAGGTTTTAGTGGGTAAGAATCCCACATATCCCAGTCTTCTCCCACACAGAAGACTGGGAATCTTTGTGAAGATTTCCTCCCCGTCAACAAAAAAAAAAAAGGCGCACACTAGGCGACACGCGACAGCGACAGCTCGGCGACTAGACACAACGACAGGCTGCGGCTGACAAATCCATATACATTGTTAAAAGTCACACTTGGCGTCAGAGTCGCGGAGTCGCAACGACAAGCTAGGGGAGTCGCGCGCGCTCGCTACTTGTCGCCGCGTCTAGTCGCGCAGTGCACGCGCACACACGACGATTGTCGCGCGACAGCTCTGCGTCAGTCTCATTGTGAGCGCTGAGGAAGGTGCACGTGTTTTTTTACTGCACGACGACTAGTTGCCGACGCTAGCGACAGCTCCGTGACTAGACGCCAAATGCAAACGACAACGCCGCGACAAGACGCGGCGATTAGTCGCGGCTACAAGTCGCCTAGTTTGCGATGGGCCTTATATTTACCTAAAATATTGTTTCGGACTACTGATACATTCTGTATCTATATAATACGGCCGATAAGAGGTAATCTAGGTAGTGAATATTAAAGTTTAATTTTGCGTGTTTATAAATAATTGTACAATTAGCCCCCCGCTACGAAGGCTACCGACAGTTGGCATTAACTCTCCCATGTCTATAGGAATGACATTCCTACAATGTACTTAATTCAAAATGTATACACCGTGTTCCTGAGGATGTGCGTTAACATTAACTAACTAACTACAGCCCTTTTTAACGTCCCACTGCTGGGCACGGGCCTCCCCTCAATGCGAGGGGGATTCAGGCCTTTGTCCACCACGCTGGCCCAGTGCCGGTTGGCAGACTTCACACATCGAGAACTAGTCAAGTTCCCTCAAACGTGCAGGTTTCCTCACGATGTCTTGTCTTCCTTCACCGTTTCATAGCATGTGGTAATCTCGGATGTAAATGAGATTCGCACATGAAACCCAGAGGTGCGAGCCGGGGTTCGAACCTGCACACTTTGATTTGCAAGGCGTGCGTTCGACCACTCGGCTACCACTGCTAACAACATTAACATTAAAAAATGCTTTTATGGCTGTTACTTCACGTGGTTAGTAGTACTTAAAAACCCCTTTTTTAATTTTATAAAGTTGTACAGTAAGAAAGGATCTTTATTCGGGCTATGTTGCCGCTAGCCCGCTACATGAAATCAAACTGTAAAGTGAAATCCCATCAAAAACATAAATGTGAAATGAGAGCCAAGTTCAATATTATGAACATGCCCTGGTTGTTGACTTCAACGAAAAAAGAAGTGAGATCTAAATGTGTGCCAAGTTCAGTGGTCAGTCCAGAAATTAATTTATAATAAAATAAAATATTTCACATCAACTTAATATATCATTTCTTCTTATAACTTAGGATAATTCATTGAATCCAAAGGTCTGACTTCAAGACATTTAATTTGTATGAAAACCAAAGTAAACAATCTAAATTATAAATGTGTCTTGAACGAAAGATGGTCTGATTTAGCATGCTGAAGTTAATGAATATCCTCAGGAGGACGGTGTATACATGATCACGTCTGTATTCCCCGAAGAGGTAGGTAGAGGTGCACTGCAGTGTAGTCACACTTCGCCGATGTTTTTAGTCCCAATTTAATAGCGGGGCGAGCCTATTGCCATTATACCGGGCACATTTCCGTTGGCACAGGATTGGACGCGCGAGTTTTGACGCGTTGACGCGCTTGTGGGCACAGAGCTTTAGTTCTTCTATCAATGTATTATAATGACCATACCATAGAGAGAAAGTAGAGTAAAGTGTACGTAGTGATTAACTGTGACTATTATTTCTTAATATAACAGGACAAAAGCCTTAGCGAGTAACTAACACTGTGTGTGTGTGTACTATATGTAGGGTGACCATGTCAACAGCGTCTTTTAGAAGTTCGAAGTAATACTTGGCCGTTTTCATGAGTATCAGGTATACAACCGAATGGTATAATAATTTGATCGAAATTCGATCATGATTTTTCAACTTTTATTTCGCTGCCAACTTTAAAAACCAAATCATCTATGCGAAATTTTCAAGTTGTGTTTTCTAAATATTCCTTAATTCCTTGAGGCCTTTGTCGTTGTAGTTTGCACTGTTAAATAGGGCTATGGATGCCAAGGCCACAACACCATACCCGTGACAAATACCCAAAGTTCTGTAACTCAGAAACTATAATAATTAGTTATAAACTGTCGCCATGTCGTCACTAAGCATCGTATGACCTACCGTATAATATGTACCCAAATTATTATTTCGGACTTCTGATACATCCTGAATATGTAGGGGGTCTATATTTTTATCTACTAGCTAAGCCCGCGACTTCGTTTGCGTACACGCATTAAAGAAGCTTATTATTTTCCCAAACTTAAATTAGGCTAAGATACTCCTTGTATAGTCTCTAATAGCTATCGTGCTAGCTATCGTCTATAAAAGTCCCGTACCCGTAACAGACAGACAGACAAACAAATATTTTTAAATAGTGTTTTCTTTATGAGAAACGTACATACGTACGTATAACTACATAGTTATTTTCATATCGAGGTGTGAAAGCTGACCTAAGCGCCATTTTTTTACTTTACAGGAGAGCATACCTACTCATTCGACGCAGAAAAATTTGCTGATTCCAAATATGTAAGTCAATATCACCCAAAAATGTCGCTTAGGTCAAATAGCCTTTCACCTCTCGATATGCATATTACTCTGTCATCTTAACATTTCCCATTCATCCCACCTGTTACAGAATCCATACTATAAACTATTTAATTGAAGATATTAAACTTCTAAGATCTTAAGGACTGTACCCTGTATGTAACAAATCATGGTCACCCTAAGATAATGTAAGGGCCGACTACCGTCGTCTCTGCTTTCTACACCATAGAGTAATGACTGGCAATTAATATCGGGTCTTTTCGAGCTGACTGCTATAGAATCAAGAAAACCATTCTACACTCCCACGCAAACCAAACTCAACCCTATCTTCAAGTAACTAAAATTCAAAATCATTCCTCAATGTATTGCTAAAGCAATCGCGTTTTCATAGAGGCATATAGCTCGTGAGTTTCAATTTCAACATTAACACTTAAAAAATAGAGTTCGAAATTGTCTGTGTTATACTCGCTCGCTTCCGTAGTGTGAAATGTGCTTAAATAATAAATAGCGTTATAATATTATAACCATTATACATTGATCTTTAAATGAAGGAAGTTGGGAATTAGTTTGGTTCAATGTATAATGGGATGTAATGGGCTTTTTTAATGGTACGGAACTTGAATGATGGTGTGAGATAGTAGAGAATTGAGACTTATTATCTGATAACATGAGTGTTTCTTTTATTACCCTTATTTCCTTCACATAAGGCTCATTATTCTTGTTAATATGTCGTGTCAAACAGCGATAGGAGGAACGTAAAATTATTCTCGACTTTATTATTTGGTGCATAAGTCTTATTTTCCGCAGTATTTGTCAAAGGTACTACTGTAGAATAATAAAATATTCCTGACCATCAAGATTAGTGCAGTAATGGTTTAATATTACTTTTATTTCTTGACAGGTTGACTCAGTACAAAATTTTCAAAAAATATGATGATAAATGAAATATATTCGCATCTTCATCTTTCATTTCATTTCATTTTTAAAAGTATAGAGACCTAATTCAAAAATAATATTTAGGTATATTCGAGTAGTATAGTATTTCGTATATTGTAAGCAGTGGTAGCCGAGCGGTCGAACGCACGCTTTGCAAATCAAAGTGTGCAGGTTCAAACCCCGGCTCGCACCTCCGGGATTTATGTGCGAATGTCATTTTCATCCGAGATTATCAATTGCTATGAAACGGTGAAGGAAAACATCGTGAGGAAACCCGCACGTCTGAGGGAACTTGTCTAGTTGTCGATAGATGTGTGAAGTCTGTCAACCCGCACTGGGCCAGCGTGGTGGACTATGGCCTGAAATCCTCCTCACATTGAGTGGAGGCCCGTGTCCAGCAGTGGGACGTTAAAAGGGCTGTAGTAGTTAGTAGTATATTCGAAAACCCAAAAATTCAAATTGGATCTCTATACTTTTAATGATGCGAATTATGATTTAAGCAGCTGCTAAAAGTGAAGGAGGTAGTGCCTTCTAATCAGTATTCAAATTATCCTTCAATAAACCATCTACAAAGGTTCCCAAAAGTATTATTGAAGGAATTGCAAGTTGATCGAAAATGTATACAAATTTGGAATTCAGTCTTAAACTTATAGCGGTGTCTATTAAAGACCAAATTTCAATAACTGTTATTTCCGCTGGTAAAATGTCCCATTACCGACCTAATTGATCATGACAAAAACATCAAGCAATCAATGAATTATTTTTTTCTTCAAATACATATATGTCGGTGAGGGGTCGGGTTCTTCGTGTGAGCCGGCGGCGTCCATGTTTGTGGGCGCTGGTTGTAGGTAGGTTGCACTCGTAGGTCAACAAAAACACTCACTTATTTATCTCTTTTAATTACACTTAAATTACACACAACAATTACAATCACTATAGGTTATACTGAGCAAGAAAGGCACGAATTGAGGAGACGTGGTGTTCTCGACGTGCGCGCGCGACGTACCCGACCGCTCTGCCTAGTCGCCCGTCTCGCGCTCGCTTTGCGCCGCATGCCGATTACACCCGAACGTTGTTTTTATTCAACGTTCGACGTTCCTCGTTTCCGACACGGCCATTCTGACCTGTCATTCGTCCTCGGATGACATCTCTGTAACAAAGCACAAGGCAACGAAAGTAGTCTATCCGCTCGGTCGTCCTGCCTTAACCACAAAGGTTTCGAGAAGACTTCAAAGAAAGATTTCACAATCATTTGGAGTTCTATTTACACCATTTACTTCTTAAATTTAACTCCTTTACATTCGTAATGGGGTTTAGTTAGATAATGAATCAACTGAAAATCAGATTTTAGTCTTGGTTACGTCAGTCTTCGATCTAGGTACATTGTTACTGCCTCTACCATACCTCACATAAGTACGCCCAGTGCTTACCCAGCACTCTGACACTATCACTTAACCAGCGATAGTAAAACCCCAGTGCTTAACCAGCACTCTGCCACTATCACTTAACCAGCGATAGCAAAACCCTAGTGCTTAACCAGCACTCTGCCACTATCACTTAACCAGCGATAGCAAAACCCTAGTGCTTAACCAGCACTCTGCCACTATCACTTAACCAGCGATAGCAAAACCCTAGTGCTTAACCAGCACTCTGCCACTATCACTTAACCAGCGATAGCAAAATGGTGTGGTAGAGTCAATACACGTGATACAAATCACGTAATTTTAATTATCCTTAGTAGAGTCTTGCTCTACAGACTCCGTGTTGGCTTCTAACGCGATCTGATTTTCAGGCATTCGCCTCAACCGGTCATGTGCGTACTTGTAAGTCCTATTTCCAGTTAGAGCTTTCATTATGTATCGGTCACCATCGAGAACTTCTAAAATTTTTAACGGACCTCTATATTTTGGATCAAGCTTGGTTTGATTGCGTTCTTCATTTTTTTAAAAGTACAAAATCGCCAACTAAGAACCTGTTAGGCTTAGCCTTATTGCAATCAAATCTAGTTTTATCATAGGACGCATTTTTCGTAATGTTTTCTAAAGCCAAACCTCTAACTGTATCTAAATCAACTACGGGTTCAATACAATCGGCAAAAAGCAAATGTAATGGTCGCGCTACTTTACCAATCATCAATTCTAATGGACTACTTTTGGTAACACGGTTGGTAGTGCAATTCAGAGCCAATTGAACTTGAGGTAAAGCGTCTTGCCATGATTTATCACCATTAACCTCTACAACCGTAAGCAAATTTTTCAGAGTACTCATAACCCGCTCCACCTGACCATTAGCACGGGCACTACCGGTGGCTATTAAATGAAGCGAGATGTTGTGAGACTGACAATATTCACGAAAGCTTGCGTTAGCGAAACATCGGCCTTGGTCCGCAATTATACGCGTAGGGGAACCAAATAACGACACGGCTTCCTCCATGGCCCTAATACTACTAGTGGCATCAATGTTATGGGAGTGATGCAAAAGAACGAATTTAGTAAAAGCGTCTACTAGAACGAATGCATACTCCTTCCTATCGTTTTTTCCACTGAGCTTTCCTGTGGCGTCAATGTGAACAGTGTGCCACGGGATAGGAACTTTGGGAATGGGATGCAGTTCTACCTGAACTTTGCCAGATTGTGATTTAGACACTTTACAAATAACACAGTTTTCCACAAACTTTTTTACGAACTTGGCCATGTTTTCAAACCAGTACATGTCGTAGAGTTTTTCAAGAGTTTTATCCCAACCAAGGTGCATTATGGCTTCATGAGTAGAGCTTATAACAGACCATCGTAATGCTCTAGGTAGTATGGGCAAGCAACGAGTTTTACCATTTCTCTGAATTTTTCTATGGAGGACTCCTGAACGAACCTCGTACGTTTTCGCTACTTCACAATCGAGATGATTTTCATGCATATCCTGTAAAATCTTTTGGATTTCATCGTCACGTTGTTGTTCAGCGGAGAGCCATTCGCTACTGAGATTGGTAACATCTACGCGTTTATGCTCTACGCTTTGGGAACAATGACTATTATCAGGCTCCTTTATATTTTGATGATTACCACTATTTTCAGGCTGCACAGGAAGGGGGTTTCTCGAAAAGAAATCTGCGTGAGCCATACGTTTACCTTCTCGATGTATAATCTCAAAATCGAAAGCTTGAAGAAAGGCCCACCACCTGTGCACCCTGGGAGCAAGATCCAGCTTTTTACGGGTTGACTGTAGAGAGTTGCAGTCTGTGACTACGGTGAATTGTCTGCCATGTAAATAATGTCTAAAATGCCTGACTGCCTTAACAACAGCAAGAGTCTCTAGCTCATAAGAGTGATACCTTGACTCTGCTGATGTTGTGCGTTTACTGAAATAGGCGATTACATGAGCTCTACCATCTTTCTTCTGCATTAGAATTGCACCGTAGCCTATAGAGCTTGCATCAGTATGCAGCTCTATCGGACAGTTGGGATCAAAGATCATTAGCACCGGAGTATTAGTCAAACATGATATTATTTTCTGCCTAATTTTTTCATGAGGCGGTTTCCATTCGATATTACCTTTTGGTACGCTTGTAAGAGCATGGAGTGGGGCCATAATCTCGCCAAATTTGTGAACAAATTGCCTAAAATACGAAGCTAGACCTATGAACTGACGTAACTGAGTGACAGTTTGCGGTGGAGGTAAGTCTACTAACGATTCTATTTTCTTTTGGTTAGGTCTAATCTCGCCACGGCTAACTTCAAAGCCCAAATATTCGACTCTCGTTTTCAGGAAAGAACATTTGTCTATGTTCAAAGAAAATCCACTTTTCGTTAAGACTTGTAAAACAACACGCAATCTTTGTAGAGCCTGCTCTACATGGGACGCTACGATTAAAATGTCGTCCATGTAAACAACCACATATGTATTGGCGAGCTCTCCTAGCGATTTAGTGACTGCACGCTGAAAAACTGACGGTGCGTTACGTAGTCCGAATGGCATTGTAAGGTACTCGTACTGTCCGTCGGGTGTAACGAATGCTGTTCGCTCTATAGAGCCCGACTCTACACGAATTTGATGGAAGCCACTAGCCATATCTAAACTTGTAAAGAGGTGTGCTCCGTGTAACCGATTAATTTGATCTGAGATAAGGGGTAGCGGAAAACGATCAGGTATAGTGTTATCATTTAATTCTCTGTAGTCGACGCACATGCGGTCTGTGCCGTTTTTCTTTTTGACGAGCAAAATAGGACTCGCGAAAGGCGAACAGCTAGGTCGTATGACATTTGCAGAAAGAAGCTCGTCAACCTTGTTACGCACTATTTGCCTTTCATTTGAACTCAGCCTATAGGGACGACGACAAACTGTTTTATTGGGATCCTTTAACTTAATTTCTATTGGGTCTGTATCAGCCGGCGAGTTGGGAGTTCCACGAATGAAGAACTTTCTGAACTCACTGAGTAGAGAAAGCAACTGAGGCTGATATTCAGGAGGACAATCAGTATCTAAATTGGAAAACATTTCACAAGACTCTACCAACAACTCTTCCGTCGACTCTACCAATGACTCTACCGGCGACTCTAGCGACGACTCTACCAAAGACTCTACATACAAACTAGAAGAGGGATCCTGAACATTTTCTACTTCTTTATTTTGTTTAGGGTTCACTACGTCAAAAGTTACCTTTTCACTTGTCATATTAACAACTAAACCATGGCTCAAAATTTCACGACCAACCATAACGTCATGCGATAAGTAGTTGTCCGGTAACACATGAAATTTAATATCAAAAGTTACGCCATTAATCTGTACCGTGGCTATAATTTGATGATTACATTTAATGCTGGTTTGGCCAATACCAATCATTACTACAGTATTATAACAATGTTGGCCATTCAGTTTATGTGCCACTGACAGCTTAATCAACGAACATTCCGCACCAGAGTCATAATGAAATTTAAAGCACTGACCAAAATTTGTGAGATGACCAGAAGGCGCGCTGACTGTGCACAGTTCCACCCGCTTCTCCGTTGCAGCCTTGGAGCTCCCGGCGCCAACCTCTGATCCTGGGTTGACAGATCGCAGTGGACACCTCGATGCGTAGTGTCCCACGTGACCACATTTGAAACAGGAATTAGATGGTGCGCTCGACGTCTTCACTGTGCCTCGATCCTTACTAAAATACTGCTCGTTAGAGGTGCTCGGCTTGCCAATCTTTCTCAAAGTATCCGTATTTGTCCGACACGTCGCTGCCTTATGACCTAATTTCCCACATCGAAAACATTTGACGGGTTGAGATGAAGTTGTAATGGGTTTAAATCTCTTCTCGTCTCCTGCATCATGTTCACCACATCCGGCCTTCCGCTTCAAGAATGACATGGCCTTTAGCTCCTTTTGAAGTTGGTTTCTATCTCCTATATCCGTTGTAAATGCTAGTCGCTGCACACGATTTTCAAATCTACCCACATGTGCCATTACTGTAGAAACGGCTATTTGCTCAGTGGTCAAATTTTTCCAACGTGACATAAGTGAGGTCATCAAACGTGCTGAGTATGCGGCTAAACACTCACCTACTTTTGGAGAACCGTTGTTCATATTGATGAGGAAAGCTGCGGGCGTTTCTTGGCAGTCAAAGCGAGCAATAAAAATATCCTTGAACTCAGCCCAAGTCATACCCGGGAATGAAATTAGTGATAGCCACGATGATGCCTGACCTTTAAGAGCGCGGCTGAGGGCAATCATCAGTGATGACCCCTGAACAGGGTTATCCGTCATGCAAATATCAGCCGTAGTTATCCATGATCTCGCATCCACGTTTTCTTTTTCAGGGTCAAATTCCGGTAACACAATAGTATTTTTTCTAGAAGCGTTCATCTCTTTCAACAGTGCCATAAAGTTTTGGTTCTGCTGTTCCAACAAAATTTTCCACATACTATTGTCATCGGAAACTTGCTGAGTGGTCCTGCATCCCACTTCTGATGTCGGTGAGGGGTCGGGTTCTTCGTGTGAGCCGGCGGCGTCCATGTTTGTGGGCGCTGGTTGTAGGTAGGTTGCACTCGTAGGTCAACAAAAACACTCACTTATTTATCTCTTTTAATTACACTTAAATTACACACAACAATTACAATCACTATAGGTTATACTGAGCAAGAAAGGCACGAATTGAGGAGACGTGGTGTTCTCGACGTGCGCGCGCGACGTACCCGACCGCTCTGCCTAGTCGCCCGTCTCGCGCTCGCTTTGCGCCGCATGCCGATTACACCCGAACGTTGTTTTTATTCAACGTTCGACGTTCCTCGTTTCCGACATATATATACAGTATGTTTCAGAAGTCCGAAATAATACTTTGACGTTTGTATCAGAATCAAGTATACAACTGAATGGTATAAAAAATTGATCGAAATTCTTTTTTTTCGTCGTGACTTTCTAAAACTCGTAATATCTCCAGTCCTATGTTAAATTTGTATGTTCTGTTTTGTGAATATTAGTAGTCACCCCTCATAAGTGCAGTTTACACTGCCTATGACAAATATTCAAAGGTCCATAACTCAGAAACGATGATAGTTAGGTATAATCTGTCTTCACTAAGCATCCACATATGAGCTACCGTATATGTACTTATATATTATTTTGGACTTCTAATACACCCTGTATATTGTAAGTTCTATTAAAGCGGACTCTATATTATGTAATACACTTTTTTTTCACAGTGTGTGTTCACAGTGTCAGTATGAAAGAATTGATAAATAGATTTCATGGTAGGTACGCCCACCGGCAAAACTCATTACCCCACTTTCCGCGCGGTCGGCTAAACAGAATTATCTAAAGCTACACCCACACACGGGTGCCTACTGGTTTCTAATTAGCGCGTATTACATTAAGTACTTAGATAGTACAGTGGAAAAAATGTAAGTAGGTACTTAGGTAGGTACTTAAAAAAAATGAAAGAAAAAGAAAAGGTGGTGCGATGACCTAGACCGTTATCTGGAGGGATGGAGTTATCTGACAGGAGATAAAGATGTTTGGAGGAGAATGGGGGAAACCTTTGCCTAGCTGTGGGACAATATAGGTTAAAAAATAGGTGGTGTGATGACCTAGACCGTTATCTGGAGGGATGGAGTGATCTGGCAGGAGATAGAGATGTGTGGAGGAGAATGGGGGAGACTTTTGCCCAGCTGTGGGACAATATAGGTTAAAAAAAAAGTTACTTAGTTACTTTTTTTGGTGGTGTCCGCTTTGGTTTTGCGATTGCCACGGTTTTGCAGACTCCAACTTTTTGAGGTGGTTTGGCCATGTAGAGAGGATGACTGAAAGTAGACTGAGGAAAGAAATATACCAGACGAACGTGCGTGGAAGTATAGGAAGAGGGCGCCCGAGAAGGACCTTTCACGACCAGATTAACAGTCTCTTCTAGAAAGGTCAAGTCCGTAGCACTCTCAACCGACGGAAGTGCATGAAAACATGTATGACTGTGGATGAAGCGAAAGAGGTATGTCAGGATAGTAGCATGTGGCAATCGGTAGTCTCTGCCTACCCCCATGGGAGACACAATAAGACTTTGTGATTTTTTATGTAAATCTCGTGAAAAAATATTTATTTTTAACAAAAAACAAAACCGACTTCAAAAACCTAGGTGCAATAAAAAGGCTATAAATGATCTTATAATTCATTACATTTGGAGTAGGTGCCAATCTACCTCAGACTATGCAAATACACACATGAATTGGCACCGTTTTTGAAGTCGGTTTTTGTTTTTTCCGTAGTCAGGTTACAGTTTTTTAAACATCTTTCAACTTTTTTGAGCAAAGCTTAACAGCGAGTCGTGGCAACAAGTACTCCACACGTCTTACACAATTTTTTCAATCATCGCTCAGCTACTAACAATTTTTGTAATCAATTTGCATAGAACTAACACTTAAGATAGTTCAGAGTGTCGAATACTATAATTTCGCTTTATTACATCGCAATTAGGGTACGTTACCTTATACCGTATGTGGCATTACGAGGTATTCGAATGGATTTTAATTCCATATTATTTGATGACGGCTGTGGGAATTTCGTGAGTGGAATTAGGTCGGTAACACGTGGTTAAGATTGGGTAAGAAAGGTTGGTAATGAGATGGGTTCAAAAAATATCTTGTTACAAGCTACACTGAGGATTTATACGAAAAAAATTAAAATATAAATGAAAATGTCGTGAGCGTTTTCTGTTTAAGACTTAATCATAATAATAACATCATGACGAATACAGGGTCATTGGTAATTCGACGTATTCGCGTTAGGAGGTGATCTCTAGTATTGTGGCAAAGGTGCTGTCTGCTCTCATGGCATTGCTGCTCCTGAGAATGTATTACTCGCGATTATCATTTTCAAAAGAGTAACCATTGAGTTTTTTTACCGGCTCTTCTCAGTGGAAGCAGTATTCCGAACCGGTGTTAGAATCTGAACTATTTGTAAGTGCTTTTTGGCCAAAACGAATAAAAAAAAATTATTCTGATTTTGATGATAGGAGTGACTATTTGCGATAATTTTAACCGATACTGATATTATACTGCACCGAATTATACCGATATTATACCTAACTGATATTGTAAATGTGAAGGTTTGTGAGAATGGGTGGATGTTTGTTACTCTTCAACGCAAAAATCTACTGAACGGATTTTGATGAAACTTAAAAATATTATTTATTGTTTATAAATCAGAATAATGATTTGAATAATCGGAGTTTGTGTAGACGGAGTCGCGGGTAGAAGTTGCTAGATACAACTAGTAGAAGACAAGGATCATTGGAATCTGGTATCTGAGTATAGCGGTTATACGGATTTTTTTTAAGGACTTACGCTGTTGGCCGTGAGGTAGCCTTTACAGCTTTACCGGAGGAGTGGCGAACGCAGAGTGCACTCCAACCAAGGCCTTAAGGGTGGTAAGAGGGTGGCAACTAGTTCAAGGGCGACACAGAGGGCACGACCTCGGCTTGGGCAGTTACCGTGAGGGGAGAGGTAGTGACTGCGCTCGTAGGTGCATCTTTGCTCACTGAAGATAGAGACTTAGATCACTCAAGATAGAGCGTCGCCACGCCTGCGCAGATTTCGATGCAGCATCCTACTTCATAGTCATGGGATGATTTATCGATACTTTACTAGTGGCATTATTTTATTAAATTGGTACAACTTAGCTATTTAACTTTCATATCGAGGGGTGGAAGGCTATTTTTTCAAAAAAGGAGGATGATCTCAATTCGACACGAATGTTCTTTTTTCTATTTGTTAAACTAAACACGAGGGAAGAGTCAGTCACTACCCACTGAGGTGGTTCAAAACCTGGTAAAAGGCGGTGGTAATAAAAATTTATTCGAAACCGTCGCACAACCGCCGAGAAAAACTTCAGAGCGGTAAAGAGTTCGGAACAACGAAAGCTATTTCAACGACATTACTTTGACGCAATCCTATTAAGCGAGGTGTTACGCCCTAAAGTCACTAGAGCGAGCGAATTAACTTAACTTTTTTTTTATCTACTATACGTCAATGTAAATAAAGATTGAATTTCTGTGCTAAAGGCTTTTACGCGTCGAAATTCGCTCGCCTCATAGATCTCGTTGAAAATTGTGCTTTCTCTATGAGTTAAAACAGACCGTTTTGGTTTTGGCATAAAATAGTTCGCGTGCGTTTAGACGCATCTGCGTAGGCGCAGGGCTTTAACGATGGCCGAATCTCGATTGACGCATTATCCACGATTCAACTATAATCTGTATCCCATATATGGCGTAAAACACAAAACCCATCTTGTTCAAAGTTGGCCGAAAGCATTCTTCGTTTTGGTGATTGAGTAATTACGCATAATGGCGTCCAGACGGTCGGGTAACACCGGCGACGCTCGGGCATCCTCGGCGCTCGGTTGTCGCCATTTTTTGCGGGCCGACTGCGCGGGCGCGGGCAATTTTTAATTAAAATTTAACGCTTTATTGTGAAAACTATGCGCAGCGCAAAGGTGGTATGAGAACCGCTTTTTGTTCGTGAGAATTCAGTTATTACAGTTTGTTACTTAAGTAATTTGAATGTGTTTTTAATAAGCTGTCGGCTAATTATTTTGATTAAGTTAATGACCGTATAACAGTGCTAGTCCATTTGGTAAACCGTCTGCTTTGGACCCAAGAAATGTAAAACCCTTGGCTCATTTCAATGACATATGTAATAATAATAATAGCATTGTTTATTCCATACATGCAAGATTACAAAAATATAAAAAAAAAAATATATGGCATATGTATTTTTTTAAAAATATTACCATTTTCTGAACGGTGAAGGCTTGAGGAAACCTGCACGTCTATTTAAAGGCATATTAAGTTCACTAACGCGCACTAAGCCACAGTGGAAAAATATATATATTCTGTCTGATCTTTGAGTTGATTAAGATTCTTTATACAGGTTCGCAAACCATTTCTTATCTATGCAAAAAAAATATCACACATGGGTTTTTACGTTGCTTCACTTTCGATGTGAGCGCCAGGAGTCTTCCTTATTATACGTCCATGAGACGGATATAGAAATAGTCAAATCTCAATATTAAATCATCTACTTATCTTATTATCCCTTTCTCATGTCGCATCGTATAAAACTAAACATGGAATTCGTTCTCAATAAACAGGACCTCCCAAAAACGGAGAGACATCCCAACACAACCAAAGGTCATTGTTTTAAATTTTAATTTCCAAACAGCTTGATTGATCTGTATTCATAAGGAGAGATAAAAATACACGGCCCTGGCGACACCTTCGAGGCCCTTTTCCGATTATTTTTTTACTTTTTCGTTGTTGTCGCCGTACCACGCGGTTATCGGGATCTTTAAGGAAACTTCTGTGAAGATATTTGATTTTAATGTTTTAGAATTCCGTAATAATAATACCTACTAATTTAAAAAAAAACTAGTCATATATTTTTTTGGTAACTGTACGTAGTTAATATTAGTTATGCGAGGATTTATGGTGACTGTACGCATGAGAGAAGTCGAAGTTGGCATCCTCTATTCTATATTTACGTTGTAAATACGGTTTTTATGTGCGCCCGCGCTTCACCGTACAACGTGTGGTATTTGTCAGGAGCGGTAGCAATCTTGAATAATTAAGATACTTTATTTTCTTTGTAAATTAATAACTCATGTCAAAGATGAGTACCACTTCCTGAACGGTGAAGGAAAACATCGTGAGGAGGTCTATAAAAAGGCGTGTGAAGTTTGTTTGTTAATGTCACCAGACAAACCACAAAATTGTCCCAAACTAAGCAAAGCTTGTACTATGCGAGGTATACATAAGACTCGGGGCGATCCCAGTTAGACCCAGACAGGGTGTAACTGGGAAAGGCAAACAGGGCAAATTCCGGCGAATTCCAAAATTTTCGCAATGATGCAGGGAGCCAAACGACTTACGCTCTCACGTGTAGGGGCAATTTTCGCAAGATATGTCAATTGTCGCATATGACGAAACAAATCGACCAGTTTGACGTTTTTTAGGGTTCCGTACCCAAAGGGTAAAACGGGAACCCTATTACTGAGACTTCGCTGCCCGTCCGACCGTCTGTCACCAGCCTGTATCTCGTAAACCGTGATAGTTAGAAAGTTGACATTTTCACAGGTGATGTATTTCTGTTGCCGCTATAATAACAAATACTAAAAACAGAATAAAATAAATATTTAAGGTGGCTCCCATACAACAAACGTAATTTTTTTGCAGTTTTTATAGATAATGATATGGAACCTTTCGTGCGCGAGTCCGACTTGCACTTGGCCGGTTTTTAGACATAATTCGAATTAGAGATGATGTCGATTTTTCGAGAATTGGGACCACAGCCGTCGTCAAAGTAACAACTTAATTATAGCAACCGCTTTTAACTTGAACCACAAACGAAATGCTAGAGACATTGACATTGTAGAATGGCCGTTTAAAACCCTTTATTCGACATTATTTGAAGTAAACCATTCTGTGCCCATTGGTCGAACGCACGTCTTGCAAATCAAAGTGTGCAGGTTCAAATCCCGGCTCGCACCTCTGGCATTTATGTGCGAATCTCATTTTCATCCGAGATTATCACTTGCTATGAAACGGTGAAGGAAAACATTGTGAGGAAACCTGCACGTCTGAGGGAACTTGACTAGTTCTCGATAGATGTGTGAAGTCTGCCAACCCGCACTGGGCCAGCGTGGTGGACTATGGCCTGATATCCCCCTCGTATTGAGGGGAGACCCGTGCCCAGCAGTGGGACGTTAAAAGGGCTGTAGTAGTATTCCTGAAGCCAAATATAATAAGCTGCTACGTACAGTTAGCTTGCATGTCACTTTTTATGGCTCTACCATGTGTGTTCGATAAGCCCAAACGATTTTCATGGACTGTCTTCAACTTTGTGAACTGCTAACCTAACCAAATTTAGTTAGGTTAGTGCTAATTTGACTTTGACTTTGACTTTGTCGGGGTGTGGTTTTGATATCCATAAAAATGCAAACTATTGTATAAATAAATAATACATCATCATCACGCCTGTATTCCCCGAAGGGGTAGGCAGAGGTGCACTGTAGTGCGCCCACACTTCGCCGATGTATTTTTGGTCCCAATGTAATAGGGGGCGAGCCTATTGCTATTATACCGGGCACATTCTCCCTCAATACGAGGGAGATTTTTGGGCTATAGTCCACCACGCTGGGCCAGTGCGGGTTGGTGAATTTTACACGCCTTTCTATAGACGTGCAGGTTTCCTCACGATGTTTTCCTTCACCGTTTCATAGCAAGTGGTAATCTCGGATGAAAATGAGATTCGCACATAAACCCAGAGGTGCGAGCCGGGGTTTGAACCTGCACACTTTGATTTGCAAGGCGTGTGTTCGACCACTCGGCTACCACTGCTTGTATAAATAAAATCAAATACAAATAATTTTACTAAAATATTTTCATGTTTAGTTATAATAAGTGACTAACTAAGTACACGACCTGTGTTAAGGGCACTGACTTAAAGCATTTAAACGCAAAGGAATGCAAAAAGTAACCCATAAGTTATTGTGTTTGCGGCGAATTTTACGTAGAGTACCTACTACCTACCGAACTATTAGCATTTCACTGCTACATCCTTAGAACAGACGTGACGGGCACGACACGTGAACGATTTGAATACTGAAAGCTATAACCATGAGACTGTTACGCGATTATGTAACTATTATTGCTTTAGAAATCAAAAGAAACATAACAAATTTCCAATACATTTTGACAGGTGATTGTAACAGAATTAAATAATGACCTTGCTGTATCTATAATGTTCTTTTGTTAGATACTTACTAATCGCTACACAAATTCAAAATCGAATTATTAATCCTTGTTAGGCCTAATGAGACACTTTAATATTATTTTTCTTTCCATCTACAACCGGCGAGAAACAAAACCTTAAAAAAATACTTTATAGTAATCTAATGTATGTAAATATACAGTTTTGTTTTTCTTTTCTTACGCGAACTACCTGATGTTAGATTTTTTTTTACAAAAAGATATTGTTAAAAAGCAGTGGTAGCCTCGCGGGCAAGAACGCCCGCCTTGAACGTAAGGGGTGCAAGTTTAAATCCCAGGCCCGCACCTGTGAGATAATTTTCATGTGCGAATATCATTTTCAACAATGATTACCACTTGCTTAACGGTGAAGGAAAACATCGTGAGGAAACCTGCACGTCTATAGAAAGGCGTGTGAAGTTCACCAACCCGCACTGGGCCAGCGTGGTGGACTATGGCCCAAATCTCCCTCGTATTGAGGGGGAATGTGCCCGGTATAGTGGCAATAGGCTCGCCCCCTATTACATTGGGACCAAAAATACATCGGCGAAGTGTGGGCGCACTACAGTGCACCTCTGCCTACCCCTTCGGGGAATACAGGCGTGATGATGATGATGATGTATTAAAAATATATTATAAAAATATTATATTTGTGGTATCGTCGCGTCTAACAACCCTTGCTCAGCTACTTGTTCTGTCCTGTCTACAAAACTTTTATTTTTCTTGACCGCAACCTCTTTAAGTTCATAAGTGCCTAACGCGGTACCTACCTACGTGCTAAAGTAGACATAGTTTACTACCAGCTTATGCAGTGTACTAATACGAATCTGTATGTTGGCATTTCACTAACAAGAAAAGCTTGGATTGGGATCATGCGTATGTGTTGTTGATTACCACTTGCTGAACGGTGAAGGACAATATTGTAAAGATACCTGCAGGTCCTGCACGTCAATAGAAAGGCGTGTGAAGTTGACCAACCCGCACTGGGCCAGCGTGGCAGACTATAGCCCAAATCACCATGTATTGAGGGGAATAAGTCCGGTATAATAGCAATAGGCTCGCCCTCTATTACATTGGGACCAAAATACATCGGCAAAGTGTGGATGCACTGCTGTGCACCTCTGCCTACCCCTGACTACAGGCAGGATAATGAAGTGTTTATTAATGAAAGCTTGAAGAGAGAACTCAAACCTGCCTTCCTACAAAACTGATTTAAATTTATATCTTGTTTGAATAACTCGGATGAGTCAATCAATGAAATATAGCGATGGCCTTTTTAAAGTGCTTTTAACCGCTTAATAAATTAAAAATAATGATTTAAGTCTCGTGTGTAGGGAATTAAAAAATAGTGGCAATTTAGTTCGGGGCGAGAAAATTTTAAAACGATGTAATTAAATGATACAGCAAGTTTCTTCTCAAAAGTTATTTATAACGAATTGCAAGGATATATAAGCGTCAATAGACTAGTGGTTAGAAGGGCCGCCTTCATAACCAAGGGTCCGGGTTCGAGCCCTACTCAGGCCATTAAATTATTGACTCGACCCCACTCCTAAGCATACGTATTTTGCTTAATTGGAAAGACTACAAGGACTGTTAGTAATGTGATCAACTAATAAATAATATATACATCATCATCACACCTGTATTCCCCGAAGGGGTAGGCATAGGTGCACTGAAGTGCACCAACAGTTCGCTGATGTATTTTGGTCCGAATATAATAGGGGGCGAGCCTATTGCCATTATACCAAGCACATTTCCCTTCAATGCGAGGGCGACTTGGGCCATAGTCCACCACGCTGTCCCAGTGCGGATTGGTGAACTGCACAAGCCTTTCTAGAGACGTGCAAGTTTCTTCACGGCGTTTACCTTCACTGTTCAGCAAGTGGTAATCATTATTAAACATTATATATACGTGGTATATTCACAAGATAATCAAATAACAGCAGAGAATGTCAAGTCTCTATCTTCGCAAACAAAAATACGAAATACGTTCACTTCTATAACTAAACATCCTTTAAAACAGCCAAGCTGGACCTCGGGTTTTTGACGAATCAAATAAATAACATCCTTTTATCGGCTGGCAACACCTAACAGTACCGAAAACAGCCGCGTCGATGTACATAATTAATCTTATTTTAGCTAATTAAGACATTATATTTATAAATGACTTGGCTTTCAACATTATATTTTTTTTTGGTTAAAACTTGTTTCTCCGTTTTTAAGCCCTGCAAACACTGGAGAGAGCGAACAAGCTTGACTATTCATGAAAATATCCTCTATAAATACACTTATAAAGATTGAATTACTATGGCAAAAGCTTCGCGATATTCGCGTTGTATACGCTTTATCATTGTGTTAATACAGATTGTATTCGAATTCATCCGCCATAAGCACGTCCATTTTCATTTATCACGAGTATTTATTGAATTTTGTGTTTGCTAATAATTACTTGACACTGGCTGAAATGTCCAGTAATCGCCAGCCATCCATTCTATTCTATTAAATTTCATTTATTTCGGAATAGACGAAGAAGAAAATTTATATACTGTGATAAGAGGCACGCAAACATACGTTATTATTCGGTCACGTCATCGATAAAATTTCGTTAAAAAAATTGCTTTATCTATGATTTAATACCGAGTTAAACACAATCCTTACTGAAAAAAGCAACCATGGAGTTTTTTGCCCATTCTTCTCCATAGCAAATGCATTCCGAATGAATGGTAGAGATACTATTATTATAATTTATTGACGATTCATAAGTGCATGTACTGGTTTACATGAATAAAAAAGAACTCTGTTCGTTATGGTATAAATTGCGTCGCGCGCGGTTCAACGCGCCGGTGAGTGCAGGGCTGATTGACATTGTTATCAGGGATGTCAGTTTTAAAACAGATAAGGGTATATAATACATGTTTCTTGGCTAACGTGAGATCATCCGTTGATTTTTTCGAAAGATCGACTATTGATATTGATTAGAATAGATTAAAAATAATTGACGGAGAATGATTAGGGTGTTAATAATAAAACTTTTTTTTTTTTGTTTATGAATATCTTGACCATCGAGTTATTATATCAAAGAGTGACCTTTTCCTAATATTTGACAGTTTCACGCGTCAAATTTTGAATGTGACATTGATGTCTACGTATTATGTCAAGACGTAGAAGACTATACGGCCGTATCAATGAGACCAATTTCGGTATTCTTTTAATGTCCTTTTGAAACCTTTCGGTATCTATGTATAGTTTCTTCCATCGTGCTTACTGGTTTAAAAAGGTATTATAATGCGAGGGAATATTAACAAATGGTAAAAATGACAGAAATACTTACATTTCGAAGTCAATAACGTAATTATCACCTTTTATTGTTTACTTTTCAATGTGACATACCTGTAACAAAAAATATTTTTTAA
Organism: Ptilodon capucinus; assembly: GCA_914767695.1. Lineage (NCBI taxonomy): Eukaryota > Metazoa > Arthropoda > Insecta > Lepidoptera > Notodontidae > Ptilodon > Ptilodon capucinus. The sequence goes on along the minus strand of OU611814.1, from coordinate 11,344,854 downwards.
TAATAATTTCTTGCGAGACGACCTTGACATCTTTGTGGGAAAAACGTGGCCGGAGGTTGCCAAGGACAGAGAAGTGTGGAAGAGGAAAGGGGAGGCCTTTGTCCAGGAGTGGGACACTATTACAGGACAGTTAAAAAAAAATCTTAAGATATTTAAAATAATTAGGTAAAGTGTTAGAAAAAGCTCCCTGCTTTTCCTAACACTTGACATATTCACCCGTTTGTTATTTTGACGTTTATATACGTCAAACAATCTATGTCAAGACGTATAAGACTGAGAAGCCAATCATACAACCATGAATTTGACAATTTATGTAAAAAAATTGGACTTTTTGCAGCACATTTAGGTAACTGTACTATTTAATATTATTGTAGATCGCGCGGCCATCACTGAATCACGACACATATATTTGGGATTCCAAGAAAATATCAATGTAGAGATATATATTTTTACGAAGGGATACCTTATAGTGAATTCTTATTTTCAATTTGTTGACTGAACGAAACAGCCATCAAAGAAGTTAAATACATATCGACGCTTGGCAATCCTTACTAACCGACAATACATCATAAAGTTAGATAAATATACCAAACGACGCAGAAAAATCTGGCCGTTCAAATGGTCATCATTTGCCTTACCTTGTCCCATTATTTGGGGTCGGCGCAGTATGTCTTTTTCTTCCATTCATCTCGCTTTTCCGTCATACTGGCATCCACTCCGATCTCATTCATATCTCCCTTTATACAGTCCATCCGTTCCAGGCCGTTCAAATGGTATATATAACTATTTTTTTTTTACATTTTTTTTCGCTTCATATGGCTTTTCAAGTGTCGATATACAGGGTGTTTCAGAAGTCCGAAATAATACTTTGACGTGTGCATCAGTATCGGGTATACAACTGGATGGTATAAAAATTTAATCGCAATTCGACCATGTTCTTTCATCTTATTTTTCGTTGTCAATTTCAATAACTCGTAATATCTCGAGTCCTATGCAAAATTTGCATGTTCTGTTTATTGAATATTGGTAGGTGCCCCTCATAAGTGTACTTTACACTGTTGAATAGGGTTATGGATGTACCCAAAGGCCAGAACACGGTACCTGTGACAAATATTCAAAGGTCTATAACTCAGAAACTATGATAGTTAGGTATAATCTGTCTTCACTATGGATTCACATATGAGCTAGCGTATGTGTACCCAAAGTATTATTTCGGATTTCTGACACACCCTGTATAGACGGCTAAATCATAACCTTTCCTTTTGGCTTTGTCTGGTATAATATAACCAACTTTGGCATCACAAAAAAAAAGGTTGAATCCCGCGTTATCAGCCATGCAAATATCTTTATGACAGAAACGATGTTGATGATAAAAAAATTCTCAGCATACGAACAATTGTGACGGCGCGCATACCAAGTGCCTCTCGGCATCGGTCGTGAAGATATGTACTGGATAAATATGTAACGATACTAGCTTTGACCTTAATGAGCGCTCATTGAGGTGAGTGACGTCAAGTATTGTGTTTTTGCTGTCATAAAAATTATGTCTTCGTCACGACTTCCTCTGTTACGAATCCTACCAATATTATAAACGAGCGTCTAACCGCGACAACGTTTGCGCAGACTTCGGTTATTTAATATCGTTATAAATGATAGCCTTCTGTTATTCTGATATATGGTCGCATGATAAGAGGTCAAGAGAAATGGAGTAAAATTGTGACACGATGGTACCCTAGAGAAGGGGAAAAGGAAAAGGGGCAGACCACAGAAAAGATGGGATGATGAAATCAGGCAAGTAACATAGAACAGAGTGGCCCAAGATAGACAGGAATGGAAAAGGTTGGAGGAGGCCTTTGCCGATATAACAAACCTACAAAAATTAATTAAGTATTAGAATAGATTAAGATTAGCTACAAAAATATTTAGATACAATCAAACTCTTAGATTTAAGTTGGTTCTTAATACTTTGTGAAATAGAGACTAAGTTGGTCTGAATAAAGGGCTTTATTATTATTATTCTGATATATTATAGTGTTAATTTCATCAGAATCCGTTCAGTACTTTTTGCGTGAAAGAGTAACGAACATCTATGATATTAGTAGGATGTGAAAGTTTGTGAGGATGGATGGATGAATGTTCTGTTACTCTTTTCTCCTCCTCCATTCAATACTAGAGGGATTCAGGCCATAGACCACCACGCTGGCTCAGTGCGAGTTGGCAGACTTCACACTTCTGCCGAGAACTAGTTAAGTTCTCTCGGACTCGCAGCTTCACAATCTTTTCCTTCACCGTCTTAGCAGTTGGTGATCTGGGATGAAAATGAGAAATGCAACTGAGCGCGAGGTGCGAGCCCGGGATTAAAACCCGCACCCTATGCTTAAAAAACATCTTGAAGATTAGTTCCAATGAGACAATTAATTCTCAATACATCCTTTATAGTTCTAAAATGTGGATAACGAGATAAATTATTCTCAGTGAAAGTTTTTTCATAAAATACTAGTGAAAATAGCTCCATAATGGATCAAGACAACAGGTATGAATGATTTTATCTAAAGGACCTGAGTTTGAAACTTAGTTTATCTTCATCCAGTGTAATTTTTTTAACAACGAAAGGCCTCTAAGTATCTAATATTTTTATAAAAAGTTAGGTACACTTTCTGGCAAATTAAGTATGCATCCGTCGTTGACTCGCTTGTAACTTTGATGTGCCGCGTTGTACAATCTCTATCATACACGTGAAACGTGCTTTAAATAAATTGCATAAAAAAACCGGCCAAGTGCGAGTCGGACTCGCGCACGGAGGGTTCCGTACCATTGTCTACAAAAACGGCAAAAAAATCACGTTTGTTGTATGGGAGCCCCCTTAAATATTTATTTTATTCTGTTTTTTAGTATTTGTTGTTATAGCGGCAACAGAAATACATCATCTGTGAAAATTTCAACTCTCTATCACGGTTCATGAGATACAGCCTGGTGACAGACGGACGGACGGACGGACGGACGGACAGCGAAGTCTCAGTAATAGAGTTTCCGTTTTACCCTTTGGGTACGGAACCCTAAAAAATACTTACCTACCTTACATCCTTGATGTTAGTTTATACTTTTATATGGCACTACAGTATATTTCTCATGGCGTTTTTACAAATATAAAGCTTTTGGTAACATTGCATGCGTGTTACAAATTTTTGTGCTAACACTAAAACGACCTCTACAAAATAACAGAAAAGGCTCATTCTCCAACAAAGCATCAATGATAGCGCAAGCAATTATTGCAGCAGGGTCGCGTGACTTTTACCAAAGCAAATTCAATCTTTATATATACTGACATAGAGTACATTTTTATAAAAAGGACAAGTGTATGGCATCCTGACAAAATATGTATGAATGTGGATGAAGTGGAAGAACTATGTCAGGATCAAAGCATGGTAACCAGTAGTCTCTGCCTACCCTCTTGGGATACAGGCATGATAATATTAATATTGCCAGACAACACACATATCGTATGATCGCAAACTAAGCAAAACTTGTACTATGGGTACCATACAATGGACTGGGGCTGATCGCAGTTACACCCAGACAAGGCCAAAAACCGAAAGCCCATTATCGAGATTTGCTACAGTCGGGAATGGAACCCGCAACCAGTTACACCCTTAGCATGACCGTTAGACATTGTCCGGAGTCTTGGAGACTAAACAATCGACAGCAAGCAACACGTACTAAGGTCAGGTTTTGGATAGGTAACCGCTCATATGTCTTTCTATCTAGTCGGCTTAGCATGACCCTGTTGACATACGTTTTATCTCTTTCAACTGTCAGATTCGAGCTTTTCGTACTGGACATGGCTCGGTGTGACGTCATTTCATCGAGAAATCTGACAGTTGAAAGTGATAAAACTTATGTCTACTCGGCCATGCTAAGTCTGCTGGGCCAGTGAGTCGAGCGGCCTCCGCATAAGTCACAAGAAGTATTATTGCGTAACGCATTTTCGAGGTCCAGCCTATTTCTATATTATTACAAGATTAACATCAAATGTTTTATTATTATAATTTCCAACAATTCAATATACAATAAAATTGGAATGTGTTTATAAATGGCATTTAAACGAGGCGTTTGAGAAGTCCGAAATAATATTGGTGGGCGAAAGACTTAAACCCTATGTACATATTAGGAATCAGCGATTTTTTCTGCTTCGAAAAAGTATGCTCTCCCTTAAAGTTAATTAAAAAAATGTGGCCTAAGCCAAACAGTCTTTCATCCCTCGATATAATTTAGATACGATTGAGTATCAAACAACATAATATGTCAAAACTGGAACATACACATCATATGCCAAAAATATAAACTAAATCAATCTTATATGGGATATTTTTTTAGTGGTCGCTTCTTGTTAAGTTTACCCTATTATTGTAATCCAGCAGTGGTAGCCGAGAGGACGAACGCACGCCTTGCAAATCAAAGTGTGCAGGTTTAAACCCCGGCTCGCACCTCTGGATTTCATGTGCGAATCTCATTTTCGTCTGAGATTATTACTTGCTAAGAAAGGGTGAAGGAAAACATCGTGAGGAAACCTGCACGTCTAAGGGAATTTGCCTAGTTTTCGATAGATGTGAGAAGTCTGCCATCCCGCACCGGGCCAGCGTGGTGGACAATGGCCTGAATCCCCCTCACATTGAGGGGAGGCCCGTGCCCAGCAGTGGGACGTAAAAAGGGCTATAGTAGTAAGTATCGATATTTATTTCGGACTCCTGTTACGTTTTGTAGAGTAAACAAGTTTTTCAATGCGTCAGTCGACATTCGCACGCTCGCTCCTTAGGTCAGAGGGCTCTGATTGAATAAGGTGACCGCTCACTGTAAGTACCATTGCTCAAGCATTACCAACAGCTATTTGAGTAACACACAACTTAATTTGAAATAATATCTTTATGCTTCGATTTCAATGGGGAAGGCAGACTCTATCACGGGTAATGCAAGTCAATGCTCACCAAAACCACATTAAATATGTCTGCAGTATGAATCAGATTCAGATTTTTTTAATTCATGTAAACCAATACAGGCATACGAATCGTTAATAAACATATAATAATAATAGTATCTCTACCACCCATTCGGAATGCATTTGCTATGGAGAAGAATGGTCAAGAAACTCCATGGTTACTATATCCGATAAGGATTTACATATGATTCACCACAAAGTATGTATTAGATATTTATTTATAATGTGCCCACGTCTTTGAAAAGGCGCGTGAAGTACACCAACCCGCACTGGACCAGCGTGGTGAACTATATCCCAAATCTCCCTAGTATAATGGCAATAGGCTCGCCCCCTATTACATTAGGACCAAAATACATAAGCGAAGTATAGGTTCGCTGCAGTGCACCTCTGTTTACCGCTTTGGAAAAGACAGGAGTAATGATTAACAAAAAAAATAGACCATACGGCTTCCTGCTATTATTGTGTGAACAACTTTAAGGCATCGAACCCACGGCGAAAGAACGCATTTCACGCCAATAAACCTATGGTATAAACAATACGATTTAACGACGACTATACAGGGTGTATTGGAAGTGCGGAATAATATTTTAAGTACGTATACAGTAGCTGATACGTACATATTTAGTGAAGGCAGGCTTTACCTAACTAGCCTGGAGTTTCTTGCTTATGCTTGGCCATAGGAAATGCATTCCAAATGGGTGGTAGAGTTTATTTTGGTTTTTGACGATATTAATTTTATATGGTCCTAAGTATCTGTAAAACTATACTGATTCTGATTCACAGTTTCCCAGTGACCTTTGAATATTTGTCCCAATGACATAGATAGAGTACCTACTGTTTTTTGTTCACAAAACAAAGATAATAATACAACATTCTTAGGTCTAAATACAGTAGCTATGTACAATTTTGCTGTTTAGAGATGAAGATAATGTACTTAAATTTTATGTATGTATAGATAACATTTAAGAGTATTGGTATTTAGTTAATCTTCTGCTACACACAGCCCTATGCAAACAGATAAATATGATTAGTTTTACATTTCAAATTCGCGCAAACATTGCCAACATTATCAGTAATCTTTTATAGCGACAATGTATTACAAAATGTTATGTTAAAGTCATATTTGCGTTGTGTATGAGGCCCGCGGTGTACTCCCCTCCTCCCGCCGCTTAAAGGGCACCTCCTTCCTTTGTAATCGGAAGAAATAACGCGATGTTACCTTTGTGGTCGCATTATTAGCGATTTTCTATTACAAATCCTACTAATATTATAAATGTGAAAGTTTGTGAGTATGGATGGATGTTTGTTACTCTTTCACGCAAAAACTATTGAACGGATTTTGATGAAACTTAATAGTAGATATTATTGTTTATACATCTGAATGAAAGATAGGCTATAATTCATTGAATAATCGAATTTGCGTGGATGAAGACGCGGGTAGAAGCTCTAATATTACAAATGTGAAAGTTTGTGAGTATGGAATGGATGTTTGTTACTTTCTCACGCATAAACTACTTAACGGATGTTGATCAAACTTTACAGTATTGTTGTTTGTACATCACAACAGCATACGAGCTATAATTTATTACGATACTGAATAATTCTGTAAAGTTTCATTAAAATCTGTTCCGTGGTTTTTGCGTGAAAGAGTATCCATCCTCACTAACATTCACATTTATAATTTTAGTAGGATTTGTAATAGAAATAATGCGACGAGTATTAGTAGGATGTTTTAAGGTTAAACGTACGGATCGTTTTGAGAACCTTCTCCCTTTTGAAGTCGGTTAAAAAGTAAGTCCATCCCGCTCGCGCTGCCGCCGCGCTGCCGCCGCGCGGTCCCAACACCGAAATACCAGCATCGTGCTTTCAGCAAAATGCCGGCGAGCGGTCTCCATCGCGATGTGTTAATATTATTTACAGCGGTACACTTTCGTAATTGTTCGACAAGCGAGCCATAAGGTACATTTGACTTGTTCAGCAAGTAACGTCTGAGGTACCATATCGGTAAAATGCGAATTGTCTCAAGCGCCATTTTGGTAACTTTGCACTATGCAGTATAGAAGTAAGGGAGAGTCATCTGTGTATTGAAAAAGTGTCCGTCGAAATGCAGAGCAAAAAGCATTAGGGTTCCGCGGAATGAACATTAAACCATTATTTCCGGGTAATCTCTTTATAGTTCACGCGGGCGAAGTCGCGGGCACAGCTAGTATATAATAAAGTACCACCTTCAAAAGATATCAATTAGTTATGGAGGGTAGAAGTAAAGGGAGCAATCTGTGTATTGAACAAGTGTCCGTCGAAATGCATGAAATAATAGTTCAAAAACCTTCCACAATGGCGCTGATGTCGACAATGGGTATATATCGACGCCCCCGGGAAAAACCCGGTACGGAAAAATCGCTGATTCCGAATCTGGCATAACAGCAAAAAGTCCAAAATAGCGCAACCGACTTATTCTAGAGGGGCGTCTATATATACCTTTTGTCGACACCAGCGCAAGATTTTGAACTATTATTTATCGACGTACACTTTTTAATTTTTTTTCCCATAGGAGATTGTTCTCCTTTACTTCAGCCATTGAAGAGGGTGTGGCTGAAAATCAGCGTTGGGGGAAGCAACGCTCCAGCATGTGCTGAGCCATTACCTTTTCGGCACAGTTCACACTGAGCTCTTTTCCTTTTGTTCTTGTTTGTATCTATTTTTAAGTTTTATATTCTCTGTGTGCTGTGTTGAATAAATGTTTTTTCTTTACTTCTACACTCCATACTTTGCACGAAATCTAGCTCAAAAGACTCTATATTGAAGATGTAACTCAATATTGCCCAACATGGCGCAAGAGTCACTTCGCCTCTTGCCCATCAATATCCCAATAAGTTTTTTTTTACGAAATCATGAAATTTAATGGAATAGGATGAGGAATGGAATCTGCGATTAGCGGATACTTCAGCCCACGTCAAGTAATTAATAGCAATAATAATTTAACTAAATTACTTACAACTACTACTACTACAGCCCTTTTAACGTCCCACTGCTGGGCATAGGCCTAACCTCAATGTGAGGAGGATTTCAGGCCATAGTTCACCACGCTGGCCTAGTTTGGCTTGGCAGACTACACACATCTATCGAGAACTAGACAAGTTCCCTTAGACGTGCAGGTTTCCTGACGATGTTTTCCTTCACCGTTTCATAGCAAGTGATAATCTCGGATGAAAATGAGATTCGCACATAAATCCCCGAGGTGCGAGCCGGGGTTTGAACCTGCACACTTTGATTTGCAAAGCGTGCGTTCGACCACTCGGCTACCACTGTTTCAACTTGGAACTTTTACAACAGATGAAAGTAATTCATTTGATACACAGCTCTATCCTAATCATCACGATTTATTGTACAGTGGTAAATCGCAAAAACCTGGCAACACTACTTTTTTTTAAAGGAGCAGTCTCTAGTGATGCCAATTAAAACTGCCAATAAATCCACAATCCTGGTACGGTTGGATATCAAACAAGAAAAGGGCTGTATCACTCGATGCTTTGATAATCGATGAGCAGGTGCATCACTGAAACTGAATTTTACGGTACTCATCGCGCGATAGGTAACCATGGGTGGTATTCAGTTAGGATTTTAATTGAAAGGTTGAAGGTCGGTTGAATTACAAGTATAGATAAAGTTTTCACTATAGAATAGGGTTGTACCTGTACAATTACTTAGTGATATATAATATATCAGATATTTTGATAAAAAAATACACTGTGGAACACTGTTTGAAGTCATCAGTTTTTTTAGGATTTGGAAGTGAGGTTATCTTTACAGTACAGGCTGCTGTAAAATAACCTCTGTTTGGGCTTAGTAAGGAAGCACTAACGAGACTACTGCCCGGCTAATAGTCGCGTAAGCTAAGCTAAGCTGCTAGTGATAGGAGTGGACTCACTTTAATTTGTATTTTATTAGTTTAATGGCAAGGTTATGGATCAAATCCAGGACCTCTCGGTAACAAGCGCTGTCTAACCACTACACTGTCTCTATTGAAACAGTTTTAAGTATCGAAAATTTACAGATCCGTTAGCATAACGTTTCGTTACTCGAATATAGGAATCGGACATAACAGTATAAAATATTTTCTCAATGTAATTAATAGCTACGATTTATGTCGCGAACCTAACTGCATAACAGGGCAGGACATTCGCAAATACCCGGCCATTACTCATCAGACATTGTCTAAGGCTGGTAACAGCGGTGCGATTGGTGATTACGACAATATCTTTAACGGTAAACGCGGAGGTAGGCTCCGTGCGGCCCACACGGACCCGTGGTCAGTTGTAAGGCTCGATACGGAAGGAAGATTAAAAGTTGCAATAAAAAATATCAGCTAATATTCTATGTTATTACAACAAAAAAACAGATATTTATTGGCAAATAGTTTACGAGTTTATTAGTAATAAGGCACTCGTAGATAAGTTACTTACTTACTTTCAAATTGTACGTGGTATATTTAAAATAAAAGTATTTAAAAAAAACAATTCCGTAAATTCATTCGATCGCCTCCCAATCCTAGCATTGCAACTCTACTTTAGCGTTGTAAAGTAATAAACTTTCCTAGATCTGAATATAGAACTTTTTATAAAAAGTATTTTAACTTACAAATTTATTTAAAATAAAAAACTCAAATTCTTAAATGACTTTAAGTAGGTATAGTATTTCTTCATAACAAACATTTCTCTTTAACTTTCACTAAGTGAGTACCTAACATTTGTTACCTTTATGATGTATGTACTTAAATATAAACTTTGTACATAATAATCTCAAATCTCAAAATGTTTCCTCTATAGCCGCCCTTAGCTACATGTTCGAGCAATGGGCAACTCCGCCGCCTGTCGCCGTACACCGCTCCAGTCATTTGTGCCATATTATCGACACTTTACTCACGATTACAACGATCCATAAGTATTTAGATAATTTAATAGACAGTTTTGTTTGATGGGAGCGAAACGGAACATAATTCCCGTACCTGTTACAATGTGAAAGGTGCCTTATGCCATGTAAATTACTAGTATAAGTATAAACACATCACTAACTTATGATATGAAAAATAAATAATGAATATTGTTAGACAAAACATACTCATCCATTGTCGTATAATCCCAAACTAAGGATAGCTAGTATTAAGGGTACCATATAATAAACTGAGGGCAATCCTAGTTTACACCCAGACCAGGGCAAATTACGAAAAGGGTATTTGGGCAAATTACAAAAAGGGTATTTCTGAAATTTGCCATTGGTGGGAATCGAAGTCGCAACCATTTGGTTCAGCGAGCCGAGTGACATATGCTCAAATCACTAGACCCTAGACGTCGGTCGGTATGTTTTGGTGTTAGGACTTACAGTAACTACAATTCTACTGAATTTGTTTGCAATAAAATATGGTTGTCTCAGTCATATCCGATAGCAATTGATTGAGTTTAGTGTAGTTTATAAAAAACAGTAATATCAGTGCCATAGTATCCTCTAACGGGGATGTCAAGTCAGTAAAAGATACGTCATATCAGCTACAGTATTATTAATAGTATCTACTTACACGTGGAATCTTCACCTAACCGAAGCCACACTCCCCACCTAGGCCACCAATAAAAACCCAACGGTTACGATTAATTTCATTCCAACATCAACTAAATTAGAATAGTAGCCATTAAAGTTTATTAACACGGCAACAGAGGAAGCGATTCGTATAATAAAATACTCCAGTTGTTGAGATCACCCGTCGGCAACGCACAAAGGGGTATAAATGACTGCAATATTATCCTGGTACTGTACTTGTTAAGAAAAGTATTAGAAATATAATTGAAAAGCGATACCAAAGACTGACATGTATTTTTGGTGATATCAGGTTTTTTGTGAAATTCAATAGACATCCCTATTCGCTACTGATTTCAAGTTAAGAACCAAATATATATCAAGTTAGTACAAACGGCCAAAACCTTTGTTGTATAAAACTGAAGGACAGACAGAAAACAAATCAAAGAACGCACTAAACCCGCTCGATACGTCAAACTATCTGACACCTAGCCACGTTCTCACCAAACATACAACTACTTCCTAAAAATAATAAACACACGATTTTCAACCTTATGTCTAATAAATTATGGATTATGGATACATAATGGAGAATCAATAGTAAAATTGTTGATGGAAGATTGACGGCTAATACCGTTACGTGAGGTCGGAGCACTGCACTCGTATCCGAAAGCGAGCGTTATCGACGATGCGCACATCACTACTCCACGATATACGCGTTGTTTTTAAAAATGGAATGCGGTTTTCAAATTGGGGAACGTGTTCGGCCGACGATATTTTTTTAAAAAAGGAACCTATATATCTTTTGTTTCTGCAGCGGAATATGAATGACAAAATTTTCGTAAAAGATTTGTGCGATTCGGAGATTTATTTCTACAAAATGTATGTAATAAAGATTTGTGTAATTTTTATCTGTGCAGAGATGAAGGGTAATGTTAGTTGTGTAGGTGGCCAGTTATTGTTTAGTAGAAATCTCTTTTTGGCTGGGTATGGTTGCGATAATATCACAGACAAAAACTAATAGGATACGTATTACAGTTAGAATAAAAATTACTTTAACATTTAGAGAAACACATATATGGTTTAAATACAACTAGACTTGTTGCTTTAAAGCTTAAATGAGGCAACCTAATCTATTTTAGACAAGGTAGCTAGTTTTATTTTTCAATTTAAAAATCATTCTTCGTCACTTTAGGATCAGAGAACCTCTTAATAACTACTTAAACACTAATCAGAATCTAATATGATCAGATAATTATTTGAAGACACAAAAAATGGCTGGATAATCAGCAATTACCATCTGACGTCATACGCACATCAAAATCGAGGCGCGAAACCCTGTGCCAACAGGCGCGTCAATACCCGCGCGACCAAACTGTTTTCCAACACCAAAACGAACTGTATTAACTCATAGTTAAAGATATTTTTTCAACGAAATGTCATCCGTGAGCGAATATTGACACGTAGTCGCGTGACGTTTTCCACAGAAATTTAATCATTATGTATGTCGAGGGGTGAAAAGCTATTTGACTTATTAAGTGTCATTTTTTTTAACTTCACAGCAGAGCATACTCATTCGACGCAGAAAAATAGCTGATTCCCAATATGTATATAAGTCAATATCGACCAAAAGTGTCGCTTAAATCAAATACCCCTCGATATTGATACAGAATACATTTTCGAATAAAGTAATGGAATTCGCTCGCTCTAGTGGATTTAGGGCGTTACATTAATAATTGAATAAAAACAGTCACACCCCAAATGATAGGCAGATTTATAGCGAGTAACACAACTTCGTGAACAGATTAAAATTTCTTATATTTTTTTTTGCAAATGGCAACGTTAACTCCCGAGTCATTATTTTTTTCACCGCGCCATAATTTCACCGCAGTTTTTAATTTTCGAACTATCGCACAAGTTTCTATGCGGCCAGTAACATTTTTATGCGCGAGTTTTTAAAGCTGGTATTACCATGCGCTAGGGATCGAATGAACAGTCGGTACTTGATACCAATCTGTGGTGAAGAGGTTATTGAATAGCCGTGAATTTTTGCCGACTCATACACAATTGGCTGGGTTATATTGACACGGCGGGGTGGCCCGCATAGTGATGTGAAAATGTATCGGTATTATGTAAATGAGGTTGAATGAGTATCTACCGAATATGAGTTTATGATTTTTATAAGTGTTTGAAGGTAATAGAATATCAGTAGTAATTACTTTGTTTTAGTGAATAAAATTATATTTACATGTCATTTTACATCGTTATGAGCGTGAGTAGGTATTGTCAATATTTAAAAAATAAATTTACATTTAATTCTCAATGCAAATTTGTGTTTTTTTTTTATATTTTTCTTAATAGTAATGAACACTTCACTAGCCATTATGACCTCAATATAGGCGGCGCTCTCTCATCATTTCGCCAGATCTGTATCTACACTATAACCTTTAAATCCAGTACAATATGAAGCATTTCTTTATTTTCTACTACGGTCAAACAATTTAATTATAGTATTTAATTATCGGTACCGAACGAAAGTTCAACTGCTCCATGCAGATTTTTGTAACAGATTATACAAAAAAATATAGAACGTTTGATTATAGAACGCGGCAAATCCAAAAAAAAAAAAGGAATACAATTTGAATATTTTAAAAATTTCATAGTCAATAAATTTTGTAATCCTCTTGTCTATTGCGTGCAACATTCTTTGTAATTAGATTTCCATGTAATTTGTTTATATGGCTGTAATCATTTTACAGCCAGCCAGTATGATTGGTCCAAAAGAATAGTAAGTTATTTTATCAATAAAACGCGGGTAAATGTCTAAGTACTTTTACGACTCACGTCAAAAATATACAGAAATTTTTAAAGGAAGTATTTCAGAAATTGTAATGAAGAAACCGCTAGCCATTACAAGATCCCATATAGAAGCGAGCCATTACGACCGAGATAATTGGTACAACATTATAAAAACTTGTTTCGATCAAACTAATCTGTGTTTAGGTGTGTTTAAGGTCAGTGTGTACCCTTGGGGGCGCTAACCTAACCTAACCTAACCTTTTTTTTTTTTGTTTGCGCTGGGAAATGCATTCCCAGCGCAAACAAAAAAAAAAAAAAATAACCCTAACCTAACCTAACCTAACTCCATAGAGCCCCCAAGGATACACCCCAACCGTGTTTAAACTTGAATATGTATCGTAAAATGTTTTTGTCATTACAAACTGAATCTGAACTAAATCTTAGTCTGACATACAAAATCTGACGTACCTACGAAGACATAATTGTCACACAAAATTGGAAATGCGAAAATGTCAAATGTTATGAAAAGCTCCTCATTGGATATACCCATCCGCCATCTTTATTACGGTCATCACCCATTTTCTTTTAAAAAGTATCTATATTTTTTTATTCGTCCTTGCTAAATGCAGGCGCAGCCATTCCTTATCTTATTCCATTAAAATTTCGTAAAATAAACAAGAAGATATACCCATTGGATGTTACATTGTTTATGGTATGCAAGGAGTTTTAAACTAAAAGAAAAGAGTTCAGTAGATAGGAAGGTAATTCTAAATACAGTGACATCACGAGGCCCAGTAAACCCAAATAAAAAGCAATCAACGGCCCACAGCCCAAGAGGCAGGCCACTTAAGCACCACGCCGGTACAGATAATTGAAAAGTTCCCAACGTTGATCTGAACGGAATGCTACTATTGTTAGTTCGAGACTTTCACCGGCCGAAGCGTTGGAACAATTAAATTCGTCATCATAATTATGTTATATGGTATTCTGTAATAAGTAACGGTGAAATATACAAATCGGTATATATTTTATAAAGCAAAAATAGGTTTTCATCTTTTGTTATAGCAGTTTATGGTATTTAGTTAACGTAAAAAAAATCTAAGAGTAGAAGAAGCGCAAATTTTGTAAAAAAAAACTCAATAGATATTCAAATTACTTTCGAAATGTGGGATTTTCCTTAACAATCCCTGCTTATCCCTGACCAACTTTAGCTTCTCGGACTTTTCAGAAGTGGATACTCTGAAAATAAGTCTACAAATTTTCGTTATGCAAAGTAGGTAAACTCGTATGAAATAATTTAATATAGGCTGTATTTCGATTAGTAGCCATATTTAAAATCAAAATAAATTATTAAAAAACAATGAGAGATGAATTTGTTTATTCTTGGACAAGACAATATGGAGTCTTAATCTCAATAATACATGACAAAGTGTTGTTTTACATTCTTAAATCAAACTGCGAACAGGCTATTAAAATATAATCAAAGCAAATGTCAAAATAATAACATTCGTTGTGAGTTTCGCTCATTTGTGGCAAAACTCACAACGAAAATCGTTAAAAACAAATCCAAAAACCAAAAAAAATTATGAAGAAACGCAAAAATAATAACTCTCGAAAGGTTACGCTTTGTAATACATTAATAATAGTTTTATGCTCACACAAAATGACCCATAATCATATGGGATAGAAAATTGTTTTCAAAATGACGCCGCGGCGGATAAAAAACATTGATGGCGGATCGCATTATCGCGGTCCCAGAGATGATGACGCTTAAAATTTTGAGCGAAAACGAATTTGGGCTCGGAACGAACGTGAATAAGCCACATTCAAGCGTTGAGACGCGTGCATCGGATTCTTTGCCCATACCAAAACGAACTCTGTGACAATGAACACAAAAAATAATGTTAAAAAAAACTTTTTAAAAACAAACTTTTATTTAATTGCTCTTAGTTTTCGTGTTCTCCTCAGCAAGCCCTTTCATTTGATACCCATACTGCGGTAGTGCAGTAAAAATAACTATTCCGCCATCTTGGATGATCCGCCATATTGGAATTAGAATGACGTCAATTAGCTAAGCATTCCAGAATAAGCGTGTATGCCAAATTTCAGCTCAATCGGTTAAAGATAACTGATTTAAAATTCAGTTGCAAGATTCCACCCGGACATACATACATTGCAAGTTATTAAAAAGCTTGTAAAAAAATAAATTTCTGTGGAAGAAGCCATGCACCGACGCCCCGAGATTTCCCCGCGCTGTCAATGTCATTTCGTTAAGACTATGGAGGCTAGACTTAAGGAGAGTCATCTCATATGGGGGAAAAGTTGAAAGTGTCCAGTTGTATTCTATAACAGTTCAAATACCTTCCACAATGGAGCTGGTGTAGACAAATGGTATGGTATGAACTGAAGTAAGCCGAGTTAAAAAAATTACAAGCATTGTCAAAATTGTCTAAATAATGCCACCTGATGCGAATGTGGCGGCACCCTTATTTAATGCATTTCGACGGACACTTTTTCAATACACAGATGACTCTCCTAAATACTACCCTCCATAGTTAAAACTCATAGCAAACGTTCATTCTTCAACAAAATTACATTGTAAACGCGAGCAAAATTTGAAGTATGGTCGCGTAACTTTTTCCACAGAAATTTCATCTTTATGTATATTAACACAGAATCCATTTTGGTTTTTGGGAAAAAAGTTGATGCAACTATTAACGCTCCAGTGTGCGGCATTCATATTCTCAGAGTTTCTTTGATTAGTCGACGACGGCGCGTAGTGGAGGACGTTGAACCCTAACTTTATTAATACTAGCTTCTGTCGGCAGATTTGGTTGATGTTTAACGTGGCTCATTCATGATTCCGGTTCTCACTGTGAGACGTAAAGTGTAGTACTTTCATATAACAACTGATTCATATGTAAGCAACACATATCGGCCAAACAACACATTCTTATCGTATGATCCCAAACTAAGCAAAGCTTGTACTTTAGGTGCAGTACAATAGACTGCGGGTGATCATTTTTAGGGTTCCGTACCCAAAGGTTAAAACGGGAGCCCTATTACTAAGACTTCGCTGCCCGTCCGTCCGTCCGTCCGACAGACGGACGTCTGTCACCAGGCTGTATCTCATAAATCGTGATAGTTAGATAGTTAAAGTTTCCCTATCTTTTTTAACCGACTTCAAAAAGGAGGAGGTTCTCAATTCGACCCGTATGTTTTTTTTTATTATTATTTTTTTTTTTTTTTTATGTATGTTACCGCATATCTCCGGCGTCTGTCGACCGATTTCGAAATTTGTTTTTAGGTTTGCTAGGGAATTCTTCAAGGTTGGTCCCATTTCCAAAATATTATCAGAAATCTAACCCCTTGGGGGTGAAATGGGGGGTTGAAGGTCACATAATTTCAAAAATATTTTTTGAACGACTTGAAACTTTGTATATATATTTAACATACAAAATAAAAAAAACACGTCTTTCAGGAATTTTGAAAGAAAAAATATGTAGGGGGTGAAATGGGGGTCCAATCCGGAATACAGCATATCTCCGGCGTTAGTGAACCGATTTCGAAAAATCTTTTTTTGTTTAATACGGATTGTTAACAAAGATCGAAACCCACCCCCAAAGGGGTGTAACGGGGGGGGTGAGGGGGGGTGATTTTTTTTTTGGCTGTAAATTTTTACTTTTTTAGGGCTGTTATAAGGTGATAATATTTGTAAATTTTCAACGATTATTGACACTAAAAATCGTGAAAAAAAAATATTTTTAACAAAAAACAAAAACCGACTTCAAAAACCTAGGTGCACTAAAAAGCTACAAATAACCTTACAATTCATTACATTTGGAGTCGGTGCCAATTCATGTGTGTATTTGCCTTGTCCGACGTTGATTGGCACCTACTCCAAATGTAATGAATTGTAAGGTTATTTGTAGCTTTTTAGTGCACCTAGGTTTTTGAAGTCGGTTTTTGTTTTTTGTTAATTACGTCTCTTATCTACAAATCAAGGAAAAAGTACAAATTCACGTGGTATAATCGCTGTGAGAACACTCGGATAGAGATGGGCCGATTCCGCACAGCACATAACCGCTAATTACCGAGTTATGAGCGACGTCACGTTCCCACCATTAATGGACTGGTAAAACTATAACTGTGTCTTATAGCGAGGTTATATTGACTTTACAGGACATTTTTTAACTTTACAGGACAGCATACTCATTGGACGGAGAAAAAGTTGCTGATTCCAAATATGTACACAAGTCAATATCGTCGAAGTGCCGCTTAAGTGAAATTGCCTTTCACCCCTCGATACATATTTTTTATTACCTCAGTTATCAGGTCAATATATCAGCAATCAATATTCTATGTAATACGATTTATATTTATAATAGAAGCAGTGGTAGCCTCGTGGGCAAGAACGCCCGCCTTGAACGTAAGTGTGCAAGTTCAAACCCCAGGCCCGCACCTCTGAGATAATTTTCATGAGTGAATTTGATTTTCAACAATGATTACCACTTGCTGAACGGTGAAGGAAAACATCGTGAGGAAACCTGCACGTCTATAGAAAGGCGTGTGAAGTTCACCAACACGCACTGAACCAGCGTGGTGGACTATCTCCCTCGTATTAAGGGGGAATGTGCCCGGTATAATGGCAATAGGCTCGCCCCCTATTACATTGGGACCAAAATACATCGGCGAAGTGTGGGCGCACTGCAGTGCACCTCTGCCTACCCCTTCGGGGAATACAGGCGTGATGATGTATATATATTAAGCCATTAAGCCATTAGGCATTAAGTCCGCCTTTGTACATCTTTGTGCTAAAGTCTTAATAAATAAATAAATAAATATATTATATTTATAACGATGGCTTGATCTAGTTGTTGTAGCGAAGATCGCCGCATCGAGTGGTAGCGGGTGGTATTCTCGTCAGCGAAAAAATTCTAAAATGGCTTTTTAGAAATTTGTACACAAATTTCATCGCACTAAAAATATTGCATGGCACCCAAGCTTGGCTTAGTTTAGGATCATGCAGTGTTTAGACGTTTTCTATATTTATTTAAATAAAAAAATATATAAAACAATAACACAGTCTTATTTAGGTAAAAAGTAAATGCAATTTATTTGCATTGTACCAAAAACAAAACTGAGAAAAACCAATATATAAATATAAGTGCAAAAGTTACATTCACACTTAAATTTCGTAACCTTAACTGACGCATTGTCAGTCACACATGACAGAATTTTAATCCTTCATCAAACAACACACAATCCAATCTCATTTTATTAACGAGATTCCGGTATCGTCCGCAAATTGATTAACTTAGGGCAACCCCAAAAAAGTCCGGTTTAAAATCTGGCAACACAAAGATTAATTGTTTTGATCTTACGCGGGACCGGGTCTCGGGTGACGCGCCTCCCGCGCGGCCGTTGTACCCGATACCGATTTTTTATCGAGTGATTTATCGATTCGAGAGAGTGATTGTCCCGTCACTATTTATGTCACTTAATTGAGTGTGTGCTAGCCGCAGTAGTTTTGGCAGGGATACTTAAGGTGTCTTTTTTAATTCTTATTGATCAATGATAGGCTTTACATACATATTAGATATTGGTGCTTATTTTGTTGGCACCAAAACACGGCTCAACTAAATTTGCCAGCACTAAAAGTATTGCTATCTTCCTCAAACATTACGGCCGTGAGACTGTAGTACACATAATGTAAGTTTAGTTTAACCTAACTAATTATACCATTAATGTGTTCTTTCAGTAAATGACACAAAGTAAAAATGTTGTTATTTCGAATTTCAAATTTCGTTCTTAATTTAAAGATCTTCATCTTTTTTTTTCTTGTTTCTAACCTATTTGGACGTCAAATTCAGTGTACAGTAGATTCTATGTCATTGCTATCACTTTCATAGACATTACCTAACTACAAACTATTTTGATTAAGTTTTTTTTTTTAATGCTTTTTTAAAATAATAATTAGAATGTAACATTACAGCCTGTTTCAAAAGTAACTAGTTAATATATAGAAAACGTTAGATAAACGCTCGACCACGTCCGTAGTCATAAATCACACATTTTATATTAATAGTAAATACATAATACCATTATTTAATAATTTATTCGGTATACCAATATGTACGCAGGTACATTTATGTTGCAAGCAATCCAAAATGTTAACCAATAAATATTTACGACGTATCAATCACATTACTTTTTATAAACGATTTGTTTTAATTGAAATTGAGACTACCGTTTAGAACTATCGAAATAAAAATACGTCTAACGGTAAACAATGAACAAGTTAGCGATGGGTAACTTTTTTATTTTAATTAAAGACTTGCTATGTCCGCGACGTCACTCGATTGGAATTTAAAAGTCTTCTACGATACTCCTTGTAGCATTAGCTATCTGCCGGTTAAAGTCCCTTCAAAATCAGTACAGCCATTTGGGAGATTACCCGAAAAAATATTTTTTTACCGAGAAACCGTAATTCTTTTACAGTAAAAAACTGTGTGTAGGCATTACAAACAAAAACGTAAATTTTATTAATTTGTATAGGTGAGGGTTTACCTCATTTGAGGTGAGGCATCGCTCAAGCGCGTATTCAGTACGTTCTCTTACTTAGCTTACTCACTCACTCGCGACACGCTTACAACTTTCTGAGCAACTTTTATTTGAGACGCGAGAACAAAAGAGTGAGTCGGTTCAATGTTGAAACTCAAGTAACTCGTTCAATTTACTAACATAAAGACTTCAAATGAATGGACTCATGAGTGAGGGATACCTACATCTCAAGAAGAAGTTGTGGTATCGATAAAATAAATCGATAAAACTAGTGCTGGGATGTGCCGGTTGATAAATAAATGTTCAAAATTGCGTGTCCGAACGTAACTGGCTGTCGTTTTGGCTTTTACATTTTAATATGCGGCCGTCGACGGCCGGAGTCAAGGATACCCGTTTAGCTCATCACTTGGAGGCATTTTTGAAAAAGGAACACAAACTTTGATTATCAATTATTTTAAAAACAAAATGGCTTCTTCAAATTTGGGTTGGAACTCGGAATCTGATTCTGAATTCAAAACATGAGTTTTGATAGATTTTGTACCTACTATAAAATCTGACCAACAATTTAAGTCAAATTAATTTCTTAATAACCTTAATATCAATGATATTTTAAAGTAAAGATACCATAATGTGTCAAAAAGTCCCAAAAATATTGTCCGCGTGCCACATGACCATTTAGTCTTTTACGCCTTGAGAGTATTTGACGTAGACGTCAAAGTCATACAAAAAACTGTCAATTGTTTGGAAAAGCACCCTTTTAATATAACAAGTCTTTTTTTAAGTCATTCGTACCTATTTATGTTAAGCCTAAAGGTAGGTGCATACCAATAAGGAAACATAATTATTTTAGTTGAAATTCCGGGAATGATCCACGTTGTGAAAGAACCACAATTTAAACACCCCCCTCCCCCAACTGCCCGCCCCTAGACGTTAATACCATCCGCCTCGATACGCGCGCGCGCACCCAACCCGCGGAGATGTTTAATTAAAAAACGGTACTTATTCGAAATTCGTAAAATCGCATGCGCACTGATGTATTATAATGTAAACGATAATTTCACGTAACTGTTGTTCTGGAGATAATGAATTTAATGTTGTTGTTTCAGAAATTTTCTTTTATTACAAAATGTTTTCGGACGTATTAATATAAAAATTTTTTTGGAACTTTGTCACATTAACGTATCTATCTTTATTGAAATTAAACTATTTTACGGATTTTATCGCGTTTATTTACTATTTTATTTTCCCGACGTTTCGGCTGCTTTACAGCAACCATGGTCACGGGGGGACTGAGGTGTTACATATAACAAACTAAAAGATCAATAAAAACCCGCGTAAAAGAACATATAGCTGACGTGAAACACCGACGCTCCACGAAGTCTGCAATCTGTGAACATGTACAGGACCGCACCCGCCATTATATCAGATTTGATAAACCGCATATCCTCGCAAAAGAACACCGACTCCGACCATGGATGATACGTGAGGCCATTGAAATTAAAAAACATCCTAATTTGAATAGGGAAGATGGCTGGGTGCTACCACCAACTTGGGATCCAGTAATCAATATGATTAAATCCAAAACCAAGTGTACCATTGCAAGACCTCAGGACACCGTAAGCACTTTCTGCGTGGATCGGACCGCAAACAACAACTAAATATGAGGGTACCCAGCTATTAACTATGACATCAGGACGTCTAACACCTCAGTCCCCCCGTGACCATGGTTGCTGTAAAGCAGCCAAAACGTCGGGAAAATAAAATAGTAAATAAACGCGATAAAATCCGTAAAATAGTTTAATTTCAATGTATAGTATTCGCGTAAGAATAAGAAAACAATATGTATCTATCTTTATTTTGAAATATCATTGTTATCATGATTATTAGGAAATGAATTCGAGTCTGATTGTGGGCCAGCTTTTGTAGTACAAAATCGGTCAAAACTCATGTTATGATTTTTTCATGAGAATTATTAAGTACTGTGAAATTTTTAGTGTTTTTCAGTTTTAGTTAACTTTAGTTTAGAAAATATTTCTTCTATTATATTTTCTAGCTAGTTGCTACCTTCGAATTGGTTTGCGTGTAGGTCCCGTCAAAATCGGTACAACCGTTCCAGAGATTACTCGGGACAAGCTGACTTGCAGACAGACGAACAAAAATTTTAAAAATTACATTTTCGTTTTAGGTAGCGTATAATACTTTCATGTTTTGTAAACAGCTGTTATTCTGACATTACAAACAGACACTTTAATTTTATTTATTTGTATGGATATAAAACCACTATATACTCGTAATATATTATCTAACCCTCTATATACCTTTAACACACGGCAGATACTGAATCTTGCATACATTTCGCGCCCAACAAAATCTAACTACTTCCACCGGCGAGTTTTATAATGTTCTTTTTTATCAACTCTCGCGCACCTCGTATCTGTTGTCACGACCGCTGGACTTTGTATGGTAAATAGTTTTGATAGAGTTTTGTTTTTTGTGACTCTACACCTTTAGCGCCTATTTTTACTCGACTACGGCAAACCCAAAAGAAAGGGTTATGATTTAAGCAGTCTATGTATGTTTGTTTTGACGTACGTTCCCCGTAGCTCCTGAACTATTCAATCAATTCGTTATTACGGCCCTGGTAATATAAGCTACATTTAAACCGACTTCAACAATAGGAATCGATCGATTTAAATCGGTGCCTTGTCCGATTTAAACCGATTTTATTCATTCACAATTGGACGTAGGCAAGCAAAAAGGATCCAATCTACAAAATTGTTCAAAATTAGTTAAGTATACCAAAAAAGGTAAAGGAGGAGGAGGTAAAGGAGGCCTTTTCAATCAACAAAAAAGATCCCATCGAAAAATATTAAGCAAATAGCATGTTTACCACCTAGGTTACTATCCCACATGCAATACATTATCGCACTTCAAGCTGCCATATCTCAATAAAACCGGCCAAGTGCGAGTCGGACTCGCGCACAAAGGGTTCCGTACCATATTTTATAAAAACGGCAAAAAATTCACGTTTGTTGTATGGGAGCCCCCTTAAATATTTATTTTATTCTGTATTTTAGTATTTGTTGTTATAGCGGCAACAGAAATACATCATCTGTGAAAATTTCAACTCTCTAGCTATCACGGTTCATAAGATACAGCCTGGTGACAGACGGACGGACGGACGGACGGACAGCGAAGTCTCAGTAATAGGGTTCCCGTTTTACCCTTTAGGTACGGAACCCTAAAAATGACTTGATGTGGATTGGATCCTTTTTGTTTAACTGCGTCCAATTAAACATCGAATAAACCGCGAGCAGGTGTTGCGGATATATCGATACATCGTTATCGGGGAATCGATTCGGGGCGGCGATTATCGATACAATCGACACGTATCGATACGTGTCGAGTCGAGCCGAGCTTTATTAGACGTGTACGAGATTGCTGCGAGGTAAATGAGCGTAGTTTCGTTTTGATAAAGGTTTCATTCTTGGCCGGTCGTAGATAAAGTATTGAATGGAGATAAGAATTTGATTTTGTAAACTCTAAATGCTGTTATATTAGGGTTTAATTTACATAAGCTCAAATAACTTACTGTTACCTGCGATTTTTGCGACTGCTCAAGGAGTTTAGAAACAAAAAGTTGCCTAAATTACTTCTGATAGAATTAGCTATCTGCCAGTGCAATTTCCGTCAAAATACTGATTCGGAGATTATCCTGAACAAACAGGCAGACAGACGATACCTAACTATTACAGTTTCTTAGTTACAGACCTTTGAATATTTACGATAAGGTATCGTGTTATTGCTTTAGGGATGACTCAAGCCCTATTAAACATAAAACGAATTCTGTAAGCATTGGATACTAATATTCATAAAACAGAACATACAAATATTTAAGTACATAAAATTATTAAAAAATTATATTAAATCTCGATCTAATTTGTATACCGTTCAGTTGTATTATTGTATTATTTCGGAATTCTCATACACCTAAGTATATACTACATTCTATATATCCACATAAATATATCCATTTACCCGCTACCCGATAGGGACTATTTTCTATGAATCCCCATAAAATATCCCACTTACTGCCCACACTTTATTACTAAGTTGTAACATGTATTTCCCATTCGGTTTCCCTGCATTCTTCGCCTTAGATGTTATTATTAGGACCTTAGACTGGGTATTAGCATTCGCTCGAACGCTTTTAGATCGGGATACGGCGGTCACGTATTGTAGCAACATTGTAAAGACCACTGACAATACGCTTCTGTACTTTAAGATACAGCAAGACATTTCAAAGTGCGAACATACTTTTGAACTTGATAGACTATCCTATAGGGTTACCTAATACAATGTAATTCAAACGGGTAAACTTACCCTTAAAATAAAGGTTACATAGCTGATTCTAAACGAATATGTTAATAACAGAAATATTTTTTACGTAAACACCTAGTCATCGTATGACGCTTTTTAAGCTTGTACTATGGGTAACATACTATGGACTGGGGGCGATCCCAGTTACACCAAGACCAGGCTAATTCCGAAAAGGTCATTTCGGAAATTTTGACTTTAGCGGGAATCGAACCCGCAACCTCCTGGTTCAATTAGTCGAGTTAGCTTACGCCCAAAACACTAAATTAACCCATCATCCTACACGGCCATACCTAGGGAGGGGGGGCATTTATGGGCAATGCCCTGCCTCGAAATCACAATGCCCTACCTTAAAAATACCAAAAACTAAGATAAATTATTGTAACTAAGATAACCCTGTCATCCTATTAATATGGTATTTAGTTTAAGTGTAGTTTTATTACTCAATCGAATTGCAATTTGTGATTTATAACTGTGCAAAGATCTAATATCGTGGTTTATCATTAGGACAGACAGTAAATGGTCGTTCCAGTTTGCAATTGAATAAATTGTAATAAACAATCCGTGTGATATTCAATTCCAAGTTGACGGCAATTAGGGACATTTAACTTATCAAGTTTTTACTAACTCATATCTTTTTAAATGTTTTTTTTTAAGTTTTCCAAAAAAAAGTACACAAAAATAGACTTTAAACTTAAGGGATTTTTGGCAGAATGATGGATTGTGTTCTTCTATTGAAGTCATACAGGCAGTCTTTATCTAAGGAGAAATTATTGCTAGCTTCTTTTGAAAACCAAATGTATTTCCTTGTCGTTGCACTGTGTGTTGCTATTGTATTTTCTTTCTTTAGAAAAGGGTCCATCTATTTTTTTTTAATCGGCCCATTCTACGGGGTCTTAGGAGAGTTAAATTTTTGGAATGCTGGCCTTAACGCTTTAAACTTATAAGGAAAGTCGATAATGGTAATAGCAACATGGTAACTTATCTACAAACACACAGCTATTAAATACATACTTGGTAAATCTATTTATCAATATTCAATCGTACCAAACCAAATAAGTCGTTTCAGAATATAATTATCTATTAGATTTGTGTGTTCAAGTGAATTGATGCATATTGTAATATTTATTATCTGAGACTAACCACTCTAGGCGTTCTTCTGATATAATTATTTTATTGGTATTTATTTATATTATGACACTGAATACGAATTCGCCGATGAAAGTAATATGCAAGCGAAATAAGCATACGCTTGCCCATTTTAAGATAATTAACGGAATTGCTACAGTTCAACTATAAAAACAAGAAATGCATTCGTTTAAGAGTTTTATTCTAGAGCGGCTCTTCTTCAATCGGTTAATACTTAATTACCCTTAATTAGGGAAACTTCTATAGATTTATCTTCAAGAGGTTTCCCTGTAAAACCCTTTTGTTATTCTATAGGGTTAGGTATAGAAATGTAATAAAAATATTTAAGTACATACTTATAAGTAATCAGTGAAATAATGATACGCCTATTAAGTTGCTTACGAAGAGTAAGCAACTTAATACTGACGAGGTCG
This sequence comes from Ptilodon capucinus, assembly GCA_914767695.1. Classification (NCBI taxonomy): domain Eukaryota; kingdom Metazoa; phylum Arthropoda; class Insecta; order Lepidoptera; family Notodontidae; genus Ptilodon; species Ptilodon capucinus. The sequence goes on along the minus strand of OU611814.1, from coordinate 11,318,991 downwards.
CGCCTCGATCTGGTTATTAATATAAGGAAAATAATAATAATTTAAAATTTTTAAGTGACCCCGTAGGTCTACACTATTTGACTGTTACTTTGATTTTGTATTTCATTATGTAGAAGTACCTAGGTTGTGTACAATGTTTCTCCTCTTATTTACGAAGCACGTTAGGTAAATAAAAGGTAAGCAACAACAGCGGCGGAGCGGGTGCGCCGGCGCAGCGCGACGCATAAATCTTGTCGGAATGTGGGCCAGCGACGTCAGGTGGCCGCGGACGAATGCCCCACTAATTGTGGGATGAACTTTTGCAGAACTTTTTAAAACAATAAAAGTATCAAAATTTGTTGACAGTTCTTTTCTGTAAAAAAATTATACTACTTAAAGAAGGTGATAACTATGGCCCCTTGATCAAGAAAACTTGAGGTCGGTTACAAAAAGTGCGGGTTCAATTCCTGTTTAAGTCACGGATTGTTCTCTGCATGTAAGATGTTTTAAAAAATAAGTTTCAGTTTAAATTATATCGCTCCCCAATTAGACATAACATTGATTTTTTACAGGTGTCATACTACTAAGGCTGCAAAACATCATATGTTAAAATAATACCACTGAAGATTTGGTGTTAAGTAAATCAATGACAGTTTTCACTTACACTAGGAGATCCCTAAAAGTAATACCTAAGTATTAATACTATTGCAACGGACAACGGTATACTATGTATGCATCACTTTACGTTAAAGCATGCCCTAGTGATGTTGAAAAGGGTTATAACTCAAGTAGTTAAAACTAACCTATAAAGTAAATCGATTAACTCTTCAATCTATCGTCACCTGACCCACTTTCTACCTACCATCAAGCGATAATGAGCGTGAAGACACACTGAGGCGTTAAGACCTGTAGTTGCAACATGAGCAAGACTAGACTTATGTCACAGAATATGTGGATTATATCTCTTTCACTCGTATGAAATAAGACAGAGAGCAAACGAGCCAATCCGTGACACTTGTCTTGACATGCGTGCTAACACCACTGCGCGTATTTTTTACCCATGCCAAAATGAACTATATGTCGATATGCATACAGATTGAATTTCTGTGCGAATAGCTACGGGACTACGTGTCAAAATTCCCACGCGCTTTCAGAGTCATTTCGTTGAAGAATGAACTGTTTTTATGAGTCAATACAGTTGTTTTTGATATTGGTTGTGTAAAAATTCTTGCCAATACTAAAATGAACTCTATTAACTTATAGAAAAAGCTCATTCTATAACGAAATATCATCGACGATGCGAGCGAATTTCAACACGTGTTCGCATGGCTTCTACCACAGAAATTCAATCTTGATGTATATTGATACAGAAAATAAATAAAGTTAAGTTAATCCTCTTGCAGCAGTGAATGCAAGGTGCAGTGGTTACGCCGCTTATCACTTTCCAAGATTGATTTATTTAGATTTATCTAGAACTAGTTTAGCAAAGTTTATGTACTGTGGATGAGATAAAACACTGTTTAATTATGGGTATCTGTTGAATGGCTAAGTACCTATAAAACCTGATTTATAAGGCTTACAATAAGCACGCAGCCCTATGTATAATCTTTGAAATAATTTTGGAAAGTCAGAATTTCGGATAAAACATGTCCTCATATAATTAAAATATTAATAAAGCCTCAAGTTGACTACCTACTAACGTAGTAAGCAACATTGTCAATAATATTAATTTAAAAAAATCTCATCATCTCACCTGTATTCTACAAAAAGGTAAGCTGAGCTGCACTGCAGTGTATTTTGGTCTCGTCCAAATGGGGGCCTATTGCCGTTATACCAAATGCATTTCCACTAACGACGAAGGAGAATTGAGCCATAGTCCACGAGACTGCGGACTATGAGTCATTTGCGCTGGTCAAATATTTGCCTGTACAATAAGCGCGAAAAATTAAATCAAGAATAAACTCCGAAAATTCCAGAGGTATGGGAGGATTAGAATCTACACCCCTTGCATTCAAAGCGGTCGTTTTACCAACTGACCTACGACTCACACATAAAAAACTACAGTTTTAACTGTATTTAATTGGCACACAAAAGTTATTTATGGAGTTAATTACAAGCCAATACGGACCTCATAGTTAAAATATTGTTAGAATAAATTTCAGTTCGTTAAAATACAATTTATAGTCAATTAGTAGTTCCAGGCCATTCATCATGTTTTTACTGAGATATCACCAGTTAAGATTTAATTAAATTAAATAATCAACGGTTTACAATCTAGCCATCGAGTTTATATATCTATTAAGAGGTAGGTAAGGTCATTGGTTGGCAACTTTGGTTACAACTTTAAGTTAAATCCAATGTTTTAAAGTGAAAAGGTGCTCCGAAAATTCGCTGTAAGTTTTTATAAATACGTCTGTAGCTAAAAAAAAAATTAATATATGCGACGCTTAAAATACGCAAATGTTCTTTGAAACGTGTAAGTTCATTTTGGTGATACTAATTTATATTGGCCTTCTGATGTAACTATCATATTCAAATTCTTTGCTACGAGCAGAACCCTTATTTCCCGATTTCCGTAAACATCCAAATAACTAATCCAATTTCTCAAACTTCAAAACCCACAATACGCACCTAAACCTTATTATATAACAATACAATATCCAAAACCGATCTATATGTCCACATTTTCAAGTCACATTGTGTTTTATCTCGACATCAACACAACGGACCGATACGTCGATTCCCATATAATCATGGAAATTATCGGTTCGTAGAAGTACATTCGCAATTATCGTAGAGCGTGGTGTTAATAAGGGTACCTCGGTGTAAGGGTACTTGGGCCTTAATTGCGTGTGACCGAGTTATGTGCGATGACTTGATAGACATCTCAAATAGCTCATATTTCTGCTATTGATTACACAATGTGTATCAGAAGTCCGAAGTAATATTTTAGTTACATATACGGTAGCTCATATGCAGATGATTAGTGAAGACAGATTAATCCTAACTATCATAGTTTCTGGGTAATGGACCTTTGAATATTTGTCACAGGTGTCGGTGACAGGTGTGTTCTGACCCTTGAGTACATCCATAACCCTATTCAGCAGTGTAAACTACACTTTATGAGGGGCGAATAGCAACATTCACAACACAGAACATGCAATTTTACATAGGATTCGAGATATTAAAGTTGGAAAATCAAATCGGATTTCAATCAAAATTTTTATACCATTCAGTTGCGTACCCGATACTGATGCAGACATTAAAGTATTATTTCGGACTTTTGAAACATTCTGTATGTTATAGGAAGCTATATATTTTATAACTGTAGCAAATAAATTGTAGCAGCCTAGTTAGAAGAATCCTGTCTTGTAAACAAGGAGATGCATTTTTGTTCATTTATTTGGATAAATAAACAGTAAAAAATTAAAAACTTACACTTTAGATTTATTTTCAAAGAACATGTAAATTTGTAAGCAAAACCCATTTACCACAGTTCGAGAAGAGGGATTTCATGTGTGAATGTTATTTTCCATAGAAAGACGTGTGAAGTTCACCAGCCTGCACTGAGTGTCATTTAAAAGGTAGTCCACCAGACTAGCACAGTAAGAGTTACCCCCTAAAAGGGTTACCAATAACCGTTCATCCAATAAAAACCAAATGAATCTCATTAACTCTCACTGATATAAGCATCAGAATGATAGGGTTTTTAAGATTTGTCTACAGTGTGTACCGACCCTTGTACAGTCCACGCAAATACTTTGTATCCACGATTTATTTAAGTACAAGATTGACACTCGTTTGGCTCTCATTGCTCAGGTAAAAAAAAACCTAGGAGTTATTTTAACGAGTAGTTCTGGATGTTAAAAAAACTACCGATCAAGACATAACAGTCGCTGGCATCTTATGAATGGGTTTCCTTTGCACATGCGTTATATAGTACAGTCGGCGTCAGATATTTGTATCAATACTATTAACACTAAAACTAAATTAAGCGCATTGCCATCTTTCTTATAGCTGTAAGATGTGAGCGAGATGGTTATATTTTTTGTGCTGTCAAATATAGTTGAGTTGTGGTTAATAATCAACATTGATGTCGAAAAATAATCGTTTTAAAGTATTAAACGGGTTATTAGCAATTTTTCTAAAAGGGAAACATTATTTACAGAACTGAGTGTCAATAATTAAAAAAGTATGAGTCTTCCTATAAATATATAAAAAAAAATGATTACATTTAACAAAAAAAAAAAATACAAAAAGTCTTTTCGCCATCTTTTTCACTGTCGTCATCCATTTTTATTTATGATAATATGTATTTATTAAATTTGTCCTCGCTATTAATTAGTTGACATTGCCATAAATCCCGATAATCGTAGATGCAGGATGCACTCCTCATCTTATTCAATTAAAATTTCATTCATTTCGTAAAAAAAAGATTTCGTAATAAAAAAATCAAAAGTAAATGGTATGGTATTTAAACAGAAAGTTCTTTTTTAAAATTTTGGAGTTTAATCTACAGTAAAAAGAAAGATGCATAATGAATTTGAATTAAGAAAATTTTTAGTGTTATTCTTGTGCAGTGTAGAATAATGCCGACTGTACTTACAGCGAAGTGAGAAAAACTAACGGTTTAATTAAGTCCGCTGAAACACGCAGCAGTTAATGGCTTGTTTATGTATTATATGATACTGTCAATCAGAAGCGAGGTCGCAAGTTAAGGCGCGAACTTTTTATTGGTTAAGTTACGGTTAAGTGGGCCGGCAAACGGATGGGTGGATTGTAAGTACTTACTTGTCTTAGAAAAAACTACGGTATGGAGCCCTTTATATCGCATTGGCTATAAAATATCTACTTAAAAATTATTTGATTGGAACGAAAAATTCTTTAACAAAGTATGTTTTGAACATTTTTTTTAAAATACATTTTTAAATACAACATGCAGTGCATCCACATTTCGACCATGTATTTTGGTGCCAAGGTAATAGGGAATGAGCCTATTGTAAGGCACATTCCCCCTCAATACGAGGGAAATAGCCATAGTCACAGCCATAGTGGCCATAGTCCATCACGCTGGCCCAGTGTGGGGTGAACTTCACACGCTTTTCTACAGACGTGCATGTTTCCTAACGCTGTTTGACTTCATAGTTTAGCAAGTGGTAATAATTACTGAAAATGACATTCGCACATAAAATCTGAAATTCTCCTTAAGTCCGTGATTTGAACTTTGGCTCCTCGCGTTCAAAATGGGCCTTCTACCCACTAGACTACCACTGCATATAATTTTATAATGATATGATTTATAGTACCAAATGCTTTTACATACGCGTGTCCCTTTTGACCTTACGCTTTCACCAACGTGTGAACTGATTCGCTCGCCTGACTCTAATGGCGCCCAGATCATGTTCAGATAAACAAACAAAGCCTATTACTAACGACCACCCTTTACGCCCTGCACACACTGGGCCGAGCGACCATACTTGACCTTTCAAAAACATACTCTATGTCAACATACATAAAGATTGAATTTCTTTGGTAAAAGCCACACCATCACACGTCAAAATCCGTTCGCGTCATCGTTACGTCCAAAAATTGACCTTTTCACGGTGTTTATACAGTTCGTTTTACGTTGGCAAGCAATTGATCGCCAGTGTTTTGACTCGCCTGTGTGCAGAGGTTAAGGTCGTCAATAGGTCATCTGAATACACTGAAAGTGTAGAGCTATAGAACTCTATAGCCGCTACCACTTACTGAACAGTGAAGGAAAACATCGTGAGTAAACCTGTCTATAGAAGGCGTGTGAAGTTCAGCAAGCCGCACTGGGCCAGCGTGGTGGACTATGGCCCAAATCTACCTTGTATTGAGGGGGAATGTGCCCGATATAATGGCAATAGGCTCGCCCCCTATTATATTGGGACTAAAATACATCGGTGAAGTGCGGGTGCACTGTAGTGCATCTCTGATTACCTCTTCGGGGAATATAGACGTGATGATTTATAATTTGAATAAATTGGGAGTTGATATAAATATATATTTCTTGTATTTCAATGTCTTAGTGTGAGGATAATATTAGCCAATAGTAGCACTCAATTATGCCGTGATTAAAATGACGTGACATAGAAGCGATTCTATTGGTCCGTTTTGCATTTCGTGGACAGCCAACAACGCAAGCGCAGTCACGAGTCAGAGGCAAATTAAAAAAAAAACAATTGTATGCGCGCGAAGGACAGCGGTCAACAAAAGAGAGACATGCATATTCAGTTAGTGCGCGTGTTATTGCATAATGCCATCCATTATATTGGCCACTATAGTTGCCGGACGCGTTTGCGCATTTTATTTTATAATGACACGAATAAAAAAAACTGTCAGTTGTATTCAATTGATTTCTGACCGGTATAAATATGGTATTTTAAAAACTATTGAATACAGGCTTCTGCCCGCGACTTCGATAATTCAATATATCTATAAAGTATAGCTTATTATTATTCTGATGTACAAACAATAATACTGTAAAGTTTTATCAAAATCCGTGCAGTAGTTCTTGCGTCAGAGTAACAAACATCCCTCCATCTATCCATCCCCACAAACTTTGACGTTAATAATATTAGAGGGATACGTGACTTTACCATAATTTCGAACCTTTCAATCCTTTTGAGGACTTGGGATGGGCTGTTAGTACAGCCAGCCATACTCGCACACTGGGGCGTTAAACGCCGCGCGTCTTTAATTTTCCCAATACCAAACAGTGTATATCAATAAAATTTGTCCTTGCTAATAATTACTCGATATTGGCATATAAACCGCTAGCAGCAGGTGGAGCCATTCCTCTTATTCTGTTAAACTTCCATTAGTATATTTCAAAAGAAAAAGAATAAATAAAAAAAAAACTTTCCAAAAAATTACTCAAGTGTGTCCGGAATTGAACATCGAATTTAGTTTTCGCAGAACCCGTGAGAACCATACAAACGTAATACATAGGAGGCGCGAGCGCACGTTATTGTAGATGCCTAACAAGGCAACCATCAAATATAAACTCCCACATAATACATCATATTTAGATATCAAACAAATCAAAATGGTAACTATTAAACCCTGGCCAAATACGAGCGTTTATTCGCGCGAGATATTATTTTAGCAATAGGTACCCCACACAACGGATTGAGTTAACATGATTTAAAATGTGTATTCATAGAATTTGTGCTTGTTATTGGCGACGGCTTGATCTTGTGCTAGTTGCGGGTTCGAATCCCGGTATTGGAAACTTCGAATGGCCTTTTCGGTATTCGCCCGGGCCTGGCTGTATCTGGGATCGCCCCCAGTACATTGTGTGTGTTGTCTGGCGATATTTATTCATTTTATTAATTACCTGATATAGAAAGGATAGCTCCTAATTGCAGGTACAACCATTGCTCATCTTATTCCATTACATTTTCATCATTTCTTTTACAAAGAAGAAGAAGATAGAAGAATGCCATTAATAATACATCATCACGCCTGTATTCCCCGAAGGGGTAGGCAGAGGTGCATTGTAGTGCGCCCACACTTCGCCGTTGTATATTTGGTCCCAATGTAATAGGGGGCGAGCCTATTGCCATTATACCGGGCACATTCTCCCTCAATACGAAGGAGATTTTTGGGCTATAGTCCACCATGCTGGCCCAGTGCAGGTTGGTGTACTTCACACGCCTTTCTATAGACGTGCAGGTTTCCTCACGATGTTTTCCTTCACCGTTTCATAGCAAGTGGTAATCTCGGATGAAAATGAGATTTGCACATTAACCCAGAGGTGCGAGCCGGGGTTTGAACCTGCACACTTTGATTTGCAAAGCGTGCGTTCGACCACTCGGCTACCACTGCTTACTTACACATTAATGTCATCGATGTTGCTCCCGAATTTAGCCGCGTTGTCACATTGCTTACGACACAGAAATTCAATCTTTACGTATATTAACGCAGAGTACGTTTTTAAGGAAAAGTATAGTAAATTCGCTAGCAACTAGTGTGTCCAAGTTCGTTATTATAATATGATACCTATTTGTTCTTTTTTAGAGTTCAAAGTATGACAGTTACATACACAAGAAACGTTTTAACTGTTTAGCATGATTGATTATGATTGCTGACACACGATAATACTTATTTTTTATAATGCGTTAACTCCCTGCACACGTTGGGGCGAGCGAACTTTTTATTAAATAAATATCGCTAGACAACACATACCCATCCCGAACTAAGCAAAGCTTGTACGATGAGTACGGTAAAACGGACTGGGGGGCAATCACAGATACACCTAGGGAAAATTCCGAAAATACAATTTCCAAAAAGTGCCTCTGCCGAAAATCAAACCTTTGTGGTGAGCCGAGCGGACCATGCTCAAATCACTAGATCGTGCCATCGCCAAAATGTACTCTGTGGCAATGCATATGCAATGCTCCGTAAAACTGTGCATGGTTCTAATTCCCCTGTACCCAGGCTGTGTAAGCTTTTAAACAAAATGGAAAACATTGACATATTTCACACGTCACTATACAAGCTTAAGTACCAAGTCCTTAGCAAGTTGCTTGCTTTGCTTTGTATATTATTTTTTGTTTTTGTTATTATAGTGTTATTTATTAATGTATAATTTTTTCTACCTACTGGCTGGTTTCAGCAATACGTCACAGATTTAATATCATGTTGTGTTACTTTTAAACTGCATGCTCTGTACTTTTGAGCTTACTGTAAGATCGTTTTTTACTTCTTACCTACCTATTTAAAATGTATTATCTTTATGTTCTCTCGCATACCTAAATAGTAATGTAGTTTTTGCATGATGTGTTTACCTTAGAGAATTGTACACTTAGTTTTAGAAAACCTTGTTTCCATTTTGTTATTTTTTGTGTAACAATTATTGGTGAACCTTAAATAAATATCAAGATTGAATTTCTGTTGTAAAATCTCCGAGATCACACGTCAAAATTAGCATAAAGGACGTTTCATCGTGCTTTCTTTTTCTTTGAGTCAATACGGTTCACTTCTTTTTTTTTTTTTAATTTATTTAGGATTTCCAACAACGAGTGCACCGTGTGAAATAACAAGGTACATGCATAGGTTTTAAGCTAAAAGCCCTGTCAATTATAGGAAATCGCAGCATGCATAAATAACAATAGGTAAACTACTTAAGACTAAATTATATAAACATAATATTACCTTATCATAAAGGGACACAGTAACCAAGCAAAAGTAACAGTAAGCGGCGTTTTTTTTTTATCTAAGGACAATACGTTAAATATTTGCTGTGAAAAACAGGTCACATTCATTTTGACAGTCTTCATACAATGAGTACATACGAGGTAACGGACAAAATTTCCTCAAATTAGTGCGTGAAACCGGATGAGAGAACCACTTTTTCCAACACGATCTCTGAGTTTTAGTGGATATATTGGTGGTAGTTGATCGCGCGTTTTCACGCGCCTGTGGGCACAAGGCTCGGTAACGATTGGTGGGTGAATTACTCATTTCGGGCTAGTTAAATAGAAAATGTTGTTTTTTATGAGAATGTTCGTGAAAGAAGTAATGAGTTATAAAGTGTACACACTAGGGCGAACGAAATTATTTGACTCTTTTTGAAAATGTACTTTGTGACCATATAATGTGGGATTCAAAATGCTAACCAGCCCCTTTAGCATGACCGCGTAGATATAAGTTTTATCTCTTTCAACTGTCAGATTTGTCGAGAAAATGACGTCACTTCGAGCTTTTTGTACTAGACATGGCAAAATTAAAAAAAAACATCCTAATATCAATAGGGAAGATGGCTCGGGGCTACCACTAACTTGGGTACCAGTAATTAATATAATTAAATCCAAAACCAAGCGTACCATTGCAAGACCTCGAGACACTGTGAGCACTTTCTGCGTGGATCGGACCGCAAACAACAACTAAATATGAGGGTACCCAGTTATTAACTATGACATCAGGACGTCTAACACCTCAGTCCCCCCGTGACCATGGTTGCTGTAAAGCAGCCGAAACGTCGGGAACAACGCAAATAAACGCGATAGAATCCTTAAAATAGTTTTATTTCAATGTGTAGTATTCGCGTAAATATAAGAAAACAACATCTGACAGCTGAAAGATATAAAATGTCTATAACTACCTACCTAGGTACTATGTAACCTTGTTTGTTACCTTGTTGTACTATGTATTTTATCTTTAAGTTCATCGAACAATAATATACATCTTCGTTACATATGAACCTCGTCTCATCTCAGCAGCTTTGTATGCTAACCGGTCACTCAATGTTTTGTCAATCGATCTTACGCGTATAATCATGTATCAGGAGTCCGAAATAATATTTTAGGAGCATCTATAGCTAATGTGCTCAGTGAAGATAGAATGCACTTTACGTAACAGTGAGCCTGTCATAACCCTTTGATTATTTGTCACAAGTATCGTTTTGTTGTCTTACAGTGAAAATCTATATTCTGTCTAATCTGTGTATTTGCCTTACTATGCATAAAAGCAAGAAGCAGTGGTAGCCGAGTGGTCGAACGCACGCCTTGCAATCGAAGTGTGCAGGTTCAAACCCCGGCTCGCACCTCTGGGATTTATGTGCGAATCTCATTTATGATAATGAATCGAATCTCATCATGCTATAATACGGTGAAGGAAAACATTGTGAGGAAATATGCACCTCTGAGGGAACTTGACTAGTTTTCGATAGATGTGTGAAGTCTGCCAACCCGCACTGGGCCAGTGTGGTGGACTATGGCCCGAATTCCCCTCGCATTGAGGGGGGCCCGTGCCCAGCAGTGGGGGAGGCCCGTGCCCAGCACTTGCCTTTTTTCTTTTCTTTGAATGTTGGAACTAATAATCATGTAATCATGTCATAGTTTACCTTTTAAAGATAGGGCTGACAGAGCTAACGTCCCAATAATATACTGATGACATCTCAAATGTTGGCTATGAATAATCTAAATTCTTCTACCTTATACAATCGGATCGGCTAACTATCTCTGTCAAAATAAAATTGGTTTCGTCCCCTAGGGTACATCTATAACTTATAAAATGTATTACATTTCTAAAAATATCTGCGGCAAATAATACATTTTTGGATTTCGATTTATCATATTAAATAGTTGCATTTCAGCCCTCTGATACACCTTATATATACGACGTCGAGCCAGAAGGAATTTGCTAATAGAGGTCAACGCTTAGTATGCGCAAAACGCACATGGCGGTGCATCCGCCAAGTCCTTTAATTTCGTCATATTGGCAGAGATAAAAGCTTAGTAACTATAACCCTGTACATGCTCTAAAAAAAACAATATTCTTTACGTACCACGCATTTATTGTTATTTATTCAAATTTCATACCTGCAACAGAAAAAACAAGTAATTAGTACGAGAAAATGTGAAACACAATTTATGCTTTGTGAAAATTAGGATTCAATAACAATACTATTAAAATCACTTTAAAATGATTTATCAAATGACTAGCAACTTCATAAATAGGAATTACTCCCAAATGCATCAATAATTATTAATTATATCAAGAATTTTGCTCGCCCCCATTACATTGGGACCAAAAATACATCAGCGAAGTGTGGGCGCACTGCATCTGCCTACCCCATCGGGGAATACAGGCGAGATGATGTATTATTTATTTAATTTTGCTAGAATTATGAGAATGTTGACCAACTTTTGTTATGATATATATCACTGTAGTTACAAATCTCAAGAAAAAGTCCATAAATTGTGTGTATTGTATGTTTTAGTTTATTTTCAGGCTCAGAAAACGTATCTCCGTTTTATTTCTTCGTAAAATTCCTCTTAGTTAATATTTAAATCAGTCGTAAAAAGCGTGGGTTTCAGAGGATACTGTGGGTCTATATTTAAAAACTAAAGGATATGACAAACGGACAAGCAGTATCTGCAATTCATATTAGTAAGTAAATACGGCAAATTAATCTTCCCAGGGGGCGGGGACTGCAAAATGTTAGCCTTTGTTCGCAGCCAAGTTTCAAGTTTATTTGGTTGTGGTACAAGCGGCTAACTCCTATCTCACCTCACTCGCACTCGCACCTACTTGCACCTCCTAACAGACCTTATTGGATTACCAGAGGCTCGATTTTCGTTCGAAACAAAACGTCAGATTCGTCATATCTTTTCGTTTTTTTTTCGCCATATCTCGAATAGAGATTGATGTCTATCAAACAAAAATCGGGCCCCTGCCTCTTTACCACCATCTGTCTTGCAGCAGCGTAATATAACTTTCAGTTTTTGACAGATAACTCAGTACAAATCTGTCAAAAATTTACAGATACTATTAAAACAACAATATCGTAAGTGGTGACTGACTCAATGGAAAGAGGCCATTAACAAAAATAAAACCGTAAGAAGTGGTGGTAAGTCCCCTGATCTCTTTGCTGAAAACACTCAGTTCACTAAAGGTAACCTTTTTGTTGAGTTAAAAAAAGTTTATAGATTGAAAGAAGATTCTTTATTTAAATTTAAAGTATTTGGCTATATTATTCCATTAGAATGTAATAATTTCATATACAAGAAGAAGAATGGACTGTTCGAGTATAATTATTTATCTAAGATGCTGCCCGTTCTGTATCGGAATCTATATTCTTCACAAACTTTAATTTTGAATAGAGTAACCAACCGGTTCTTCGTAGCTATAGCTAAAACTCAAACCGGTGGTAGAGTTTGACTGTTTGTATTTTGTTGGCCTACATGACTTTTTAGAAATGTATTAGTATTTATTTTAGCCAGCTTATCGATTGCACCACACGCCGTGATAGATGCAAACTCATCTGCAAATCAAATTGGAGACCACGCATTACGGGGCGGCGGCGGACGACGACAACGACGACGGATGTCAACAATATGTTGTGTGCCACGATATTTTAATGTTATCTAAATGTGTAAAGTTTAACACTGACTGAAATACCCGCTAATCGCAGGAGCCATTCCTCATCTTATTCCATTAAATATCTTCACTTCATTTATTTGGTTAAAAAAAAGTTCTCATTGATTTCACCACTGTCTAGTCATATACGTCTTCTTCTTTTTTAGGGTTCCGTACCCAAAGGGTATAACGGGAACCCTATTACTGAGACTTCTCTGTCCGTCCGTCCGTCCGTCCGTCTGTCACCAGGCTGTATCTCATGAACCGTGATAGTTAGAGAGTTGAAATTTTTGCAAATGATGTATTTCTGTTACCGCTTTAACAAAAAATACTAAAAAACGCAATAAAATAATTATTTAAGGGGGCTCCCATATAACAAACGTGATTTTTTGCCATTTTTATAGATAATGATACGGAACCCTTCGTGCGCGAGTCCGACTCGCACTTGGCCGGTTTTTATAATGATATTTTAATGGAATAAGAAAGATTTTCTATATCAAGACGTACCTATAAGGATTCATCCATCCATCTTTATCACTGTCATCAACCATTTTTATTTATAATGAGTTATTATTAAATTTGTCCTTGCTATTAATTACTTAACATTGTCATAAATACCACGCATTGCAGTTGGAACCATTCCATTAAAATTTTATCATCTCATGCATTTCGTAAAAAAAACTATAAGTCAATATAGGTAGTATGTTGTAGTACGACAAAAAAAAATACGCGTTTCCTAGTGCTATTGTAGATGCGCATCAGATACCTTTAAAAACTAACGATCTATCTCATAAATCTACTGGGTAGCAATTGCTGAACAGCTTCCCTAGGCCGCGTGCTGTTTGTACAAGCAGCTTGTTACAGGCGTGCGAGCGGCCACTGATCACCGTGTTCGTCACGAAGCGGCCTAATAACAATAATATCCATATTTCCGAGCGGTTAAGGGTATACGCGAATTAGGATACGGCCATGAGAACAGCGATTTTGTTTTCCAAGCGGCCAACTTAAGCCGTCAATGTAAGCGACCAAAAGTAAGCAGTTCATTTAAGCGACCAATTTGAGCGGCTAAAAGTGAGTGGCTAATTTAAGCGGCTAACTTGAGCGGCCAATTTGGGTGGGTAATTTAAGCGGCCAAATGTAAACGATAAAGCACTGGCTGGGTACCTTTGCATTGAATCACACCCCAAGTGTATAGTATACCCCAAGTGTTTGACGGTCACTTTTCCGTTGGCACCAGACTACCTAATGCTTTCGTTTTCAATAGAATTACTTATCAACCCTGCTGCTCACTAATAAGTCATTAAATCTATAGAAAATGACACAGGATAGCGCAAACTAAGAAATTATAGTAATAAAATTAGGATCCACGTAGCAACATTAACAGTGCAGTCAAGAAACATGAATTACTCAAGAATACAGAGTACCCGCGTTGCATTAGGCTCGGTTTTATGTAATCGCGCCTAGTAGAAGGTACATTAAACATTACCTAACGAAAACTGACAGTTATTTATGTCGTTGTTAAGTAAATAAATGTTTTCACAGTTAAAGCCCGGGGACACTGGCCAAGACCCGTGCTGCAAAATGTTTTCCAACATCAAAACGAACTCTGTGTTAATATACATAGAGAATAAATTTCTCTGCTAAAAGCCACGCGACTGCGCTTCAATCTTCGCTAGCTCTGTCATTGAATTTTCGTAAAAAATTTAGGTATTGGCAAAAATAGCTTAAATCTGTTAGTTACGAAATAAAATTTGTAGTGTATTTTTTCTCATATATCGAATCCTAGTTGTAAATGTCTTGTACATCGCTCGTCAATGACAAGTTTATAGAAAGATAAGAGAACATTGACAATCGCATCGCAAAACACGTGTACAAAGAAATGCACAGTAGATGTTTCTTTGTAGGAATTTGAAAAAAAAAAAAAACTTTCGTATTTTACACGTGTCTTTCAATCCCGTAAAGGAACTTTATAACAAATACAACATCGCCCATTTACTGGCCACGCTCAGAAACTTTGTCGGTGATTCCGATTATCATACAATACCCACTTGCGATGCGGCCGTGTTGACAGATACGCGTTTCCTGTAACCGAAACGGGTGGCGGCCATTTTGTTTTGCAGTTCGAGTGCCACGAAATGGCGGCCGCGCGGTGTGACCAGTTTACATGAAATAAGCACCTTCATGATTAGGTTAAGTGGAATTATTCATATGGATTCGTTTATTTATTGTTTGGGTTCATGTTTATTATTTTTTTATGTATGGGAACGCTTTGTTATACTCTATTGTATAATGTTATACTCAATTGTAATTATGTTGTCGAAATATGAATATAAATATAGCTACACACTGTCCAGCAGATTGATTATTTAGTTATATAGTTATGTGTTATTACATAATTATATTGCATAGTTTCAATAACCGCCCGTCAGAACAGCTGTCAATGTTTATAGAAAATCCGCCATGTTGTTTGGTTTCTAACGAAAATAAGGTACTAAATCACTTAGCTTACGAGAAGGTAATATAATATGCGCTGTTGTATATCTACTGAATGATGTGAGCCTATTCTCTTGTAGCTCAAGCGTTTAGTTTAGTTCGAAGTACTAATAGGATTAAATGTGGAAATTTATTTTAATAACAGTTTAACGCCTTGCAAACAAAGTGTGCAGGTTCAAACCCAGGCTTGCACTTCTGGATTTTATGTGCGTATTCAATTTCCATTCGAGATTATCACTTGCTATCGAACAGTGAAGGAAAACTGAGCAAACCTGCACGTCTGAGGGAACTTATCTAGTTCTCGATAGATGTGTGAAGTCTGCCAATCCGCACCGGGCCAGCGTGGTGGACTATGGCCTGAATCCCTATCTCCTCCGGTGAAGCTGTAAAGGCCAACTAACGGCCAACAGCGTAGTCCATTCAAAAAAAAAAGGCCTGAATCCCCCTCGCGTTAAACGTAGGCCCGTGCTAGCATTGGGTCGTTTAAATGGCTATAGTAGTAGTAACATTTTAAAATCTAGTCACTATTTGTACTTAATACCACTTGCAACATATAGTTAGTATCAAGTATAATGCATTTACACGAGCTTCCTATTATGATGTGTCACGGTGTACTCGTCGAGTATAATGTTGGACGTGACGCGTGCGCACGCGCTTGGCGCGCCATTGTTACGTCATCGCCGTTGCCGGCGTTAATAAATGCTTTTCTAGCCTGACCACGGGATACAGAACTGGTAATATGAAGCACGTAACATAGGTTGGTAGAGTTTCATACGACATTACTTAGATATCCTTTCGAAAGTACCTTCTAAATACAGACCTGGGGCCCGAGATAATAATACGTAAGAAAAACGAAAAAATACGACCAATTTGATGTTTCGATTCGACATTTCTTTAATAGAGATTGATGTCTATCAAACGAAAATCTGGGCTCAAATTGTCAGTAGCAAGGTATCCGGGTGTTTTTCTTCTGCTGTAAATATTTTTTAGGGCTGTTATAAGGTGCTAATTACTAGCACTTAGTACTTCCATATTTTCAAAGATTATTTACACTAACAACCGCGAAAAAAAATATTTTTAACACAATCCAGCTCCAAAACCCTGGTTGCATTAAAAAGCTACAAATAACCTTATAATTCATTACATTTGGAATCATGTGTGTATTTGCCTAGTCAGACGTAGATTGGCACCTACTCCAAATGTCATACCTTATAAGGTTATGTCTAGCTCTTTGGTGCACCTAGGGATTTGAAGTCGGTTTTTGTTTTTTATCGTTTTGTTTTGACATATTATATCGAATTAGAGGTATAGAAAATCATACGAGTATAGCCCCTAAGTGTGTGCTTCCAAAGAAATAGATATATTATGTCCTTCACTTATCAGTCGACTCATTTGAAGTCCTCGTGTTAGCAAATTGGTCGAATTACTCGAATTTCAACTTTGAACCGCCTCACTCGTTCACTTCGCCTTCACGTCTCATGTAAAAGTTTTTGAGGAAAGTTATAATCGAGTCACGAGTGAGTGAGTAAGCTTAGTGAGTGAACGAAGTGAATACGCGCTAGAGCGATGCCTGACCTCAGATAAAGTGTACCTCATGAGCACATTGCGAGGAAAAATGATCCCTCGTAATTTTTTTAAATTGCTTTTTTGTTATAGGTAGCATATGCAGTTCGTAAACACATTACAAACATACATTTTAATTTTATTTATTTGTATAGATTTGCTGAACGAGTAACGACTAAACATTACCTAGAACATATCAACTCTACATTTCCAAAACCGGACTATTGTTGCATATCTCTGGTAGGTGCATGTATTTATCAATTCAAGCGTGTATCTCGGCTAGAACTCTACGAAATATTAAAATGTTTTGTAGAGTTCCCCTCATAGATCGTGGTGGGGACAGGTCCCACGGTGTTTCAGATCACGACCACATTTTTGCCTATAATATAACATGTTACCTATGTAGAGTCTTAAAGAATAGTTTTGTTGGATTAACATGAGATCATGTTATTGTTATGAAGTCTATCTACTTTATTTTCTATTCCGAATATCTGTAATAAGCAGAGATCGGAATAGTTAGACTATATTTACCTAAACTTCGAGAAAGAAAGTAACATAGAGAATCGAAAGTAACATAGAGAAGAATAACTATAACGAATTCCGGGATTTAAAACTCACGAATTATTGATTGGACCCTATGTATTGTAACAACAAATATTGATATGACACAATTTTACTAAGGAACCCGAAAAAAATGTCAAAAAAATGGCAAATATATTCGATGGACCACTTTCTAATGGACTTGCATACGTTTTCATAGATGACTAGTTTCTACCCGCGACTGCGTCCTCGCAGAATTCGACTATTCAATATCGTTATATGCTTTTCTGATGTAACAATAATACTGTAAAGTTTCACCAAAATAAGTTCAGTAGTTGTTGCGAGATAGAGTAACAAACATCTATCCATACATCTTCACAAATTTTCACATTTATAATGGGATTTAAATCCATAGAAAAAAACAATTCGATGTTTAAATTTACTTCGGGTATCATCGGGTTTCCCGAACATCACCGAACAAGCTGGTACAGTCAGCATCGTAATTCCCTTCATGTGCGCATTACACGCGTTCCTACACTTTCGCAGTACGATAACAACCTAAAGGAGATTATTGTGACAGCTTACAATAAGGATGAAATAGAGTTTCCCTACTTAAAGTGCACACCTAGAATCATTCACACATCTTATCTTGTTAATGATAAGGTTTAAAATTGAATGGTGATCAGTTTGTGACGCGTAAAGTTATGTTTGTTGAAATAGTCCCGGGCTGTATGAATGATGCTTGCAATAAGTTTAAATACTCAAAGCGACATGTTAAATAAGTGTATTGTGCTACTGACGGCTCCGTGGGATTATATTGAATTAATAGTGAATTTTCAAATTAAAAATGGCAGCATTAATTATTTATGGGATTATCTATTTGAATTTTTGTTGATGTCGATGTATGATTATGAATGCGTATAATATTGAGAGTCGAAAGGCAATGTCGCTTAAGTCTTATAGCCATTCTCCAATTATTCCTTTTTTTGTATGTGAAAATAAAAGGAAATCTCTATGCCTTTTTGGCGTCTATGGCTTATCCTACTTTGGGATCCATAGATAACTAATGTACCAAATTATTACCTACAATGTATTTTTTTTATCATTTTCATATTATATTTAACTTATTATATATATTTACTAATCTAAAGTAATAACAAGACAACTGCAAATAAATTATGAGTCACGATAAATAGTAATTTTGAATTTATTTTTCAAGGTTTTTTTAAGTATTGTTAATCGTAAAATCTATTTTTAACCGACGAAAAAAAAAAAAAGGAGGAGGTTCTCAATTCGACGCGTATATTTTATTTTTTTTATTTTTTTTTATGTATGATCACGCATATCTCCGGCGTCACTAAACCGATTTCGATTTTTTTTATGACGTTTGCTAAGGAATTCTTCGAGAGTGGTCCCATTTTCAAAATATTATCAGAAATCAACCCCCTTAGGGGTGAAATGGGGGGTTGAAGGGTACACAATTTAAAATATATTTTTTGATCAACCTGAAACTTTGTATATGTAATTTACATCCAAAATAAAGAGACACGTGTTTTAGGAAATTTGAAAAAAAATATATGTAGGGGGTGAAATGGGGTGATAAAGTTTGCATTCTTTTTTATGTATGATCACGCATATCTCCGGCGTCACTAAACCGATTTCAAATTTTTGATGACGTTTGCTAGGGAATTCTTTGAGGGTGGTCCCATTTTCAAAACATTATCAGAAATCAACCCCCTTAGGGGTGAAATGGGGGGTTGAAGGGTACACAATTTAAAAAATAGTTTTTGATCAACCTGAAACTTTGTATATGTAATTTACATCCAAAATAAAGAAACACGAGTTTTAGGAAATTTGAAAAAAAAAATATGTAGGGGGGAAATGGGGTGATAAAGTTTGCATTCTTGACTATAGCATATCTTTGGCGTTAGTGAGCCGATTTGGAAAAATCTTTTTTTGTTTAATACGGATAGTTAACAAATATCGAAACGATGGGATGGAAAGGGTGGTGAGGGGTGAATTCCTTTTTTGGGCTGTTATGAGGTGCTAATACTTGCATCTTTTCACAAAATAGATACTAAATTCGCCTTCAAAAACCTAGGTACACTAAAAAGTTACAAATAAGCTTATAATTCATTACATTTGTAGTCGGTGCCAATTCATTTGTGTATTTGCCTAGTCTGGTGTAGATTGGCACCTACACCATGATATACATACGCCCGCATGGACTTTACTTGGAATTATACCCATTTTTAACCAACGAAGAAAACAGAAGAGGTTCACTATTCGACACGTATTGGTTAGGGTATAACTTCGAAGTTGGTCCTATATAAATTAGGAACAAAAATCCTACCCGAAAGGTGGGAAAATAGGGAGAGATTTATTGTTCATTCCCAAATTTTAATGCTGAGTTGTGTATTACAAAAAAATAAGCAGTAGATTCAGATTAAGTAGTAGATTTTAGCCACAAAAAATTATAAAATAAAAACTTTTTAACAAAAAATTAAACCGCCGAAAATTTTAAAAAGCAAAAAATAATATAACTTTTTTATTTTACCTTAATAACAAAGTTCTTAAACTAATGTAAGTATACCTAAGTCATTTTGAGTCGGCGCCAAACAATTAATGAACAATAAATTTAAGGAAATAACCAAATGAAATTAACAATGCAACGTGAAATCTTCAGCGACAAACATTAACATTCCAAAAAATTTGCTCTCCGTACGATCACTCGCACAATGTGTGCACTCACGTATGGGCACATACGTGAGTGCAAACATTGTGTCTCGCTATCTCGCTGTGTATTGCTGTCTCGCTGACATTAACTTCGTGAACGCTCGGCATTTTCCGGCGAAGGGGCGTGTCGCGCCGCGCCGCCGCCGCCGTACATCACACTTTACTAAATTAATTAATTTGCTTGTTTGGCGCCGACTCAAAATGACTTAGGTATACTTACATTAGTTTAAGAACTTTGTTATTAAGGTAAAATAAAAAAGTTATATTATTTTTTGCTTTTTAAAATTTTCGGCGGTTTAATTTTTTGTTAAAAAGTTTTTTAGAATTCACACTCGACTGTGCACCGCGTTAATGTCATAATATTACTGACATTCATCCCAACATCACGATCGATAACCACGATGATCGATTTTTTTCACATCCCTCAAGGGCGAATCATCGCGTTCATAGTTAACTACGAAGCCTTGGGCACACTGCGGCGTTTTGACACGTGCGTCAAAATTTTCACGATACGAAACCGAACTGTATTGACTCATACATAAAGCTAATTCTATAACGAAGTATCATTGATAGTGCGAGCGAATTTTGAAGCGTGGTTGTGTGTCTATTACCACAGAAATTCAATATTTATGCATATTGACACAGAGTTTACGTTGAAGGAAAACATCGAGAGGAAATCTGCACTTTTTTGTCTGGTAATTGGGTGAAATCCACGATCGCGATGAAGGTATTACTCACGCCTCATCACTAGTAATTGGTATTCCCTGAGCTACGCCTGGGGGTCCGAGGATTGGAAGGGTTCCTATTTAAGAACTGAGCTAAACCCTCCTAGTCATAGGGTGGTGGTGTAGCTAGTAGAAACACTTGTATCTAGCCAGTAAGTCGTTTAATTAAAGTAACACAAGTTCAACCGATCAGTGCGTGTTTCATTCCTGACAATTGCCAAACAGACCATAATAAATGGCCTTCATATAGCCATATGAAGCCATACTTCCCATGCCTTTACACACCTTCATATAGCAATATGAAGGCGTGTGAAGTTCACCAACCCACACTGGGCCAGCGTGGTGGAGTATGGCCCAAATCTCATTCGTATTGAGGGAGAATGTGCCCGATATAAAGGCAATCGGCTCGCCCCGATTACATTGGGACCAAAAATACATCTGCGAAGAGTGGGCGCACTGCAGTGAACCTCTGCTTACCTCTTTGGGGAATATGGGCGTGATGGTGTATTTATTTTGGTATTGACATACAAATTGACGCTTGCATTGACGCCTGCGTGTGTCCGAGTCTTAATGACATCACGCATTGACAAAAGCAATATCAGTACCGATTAAATTATACATAATAACAGAAACCGCGGACAATTGTCTCGAAAATATTATGGGGAAAACATATAAAAAACCTGCCAAGTGCGAGTTGGAGTTACGCACTGAAGGTCCCGTATAAACTTGTAGGTATGTAAATGTTCCATAAGTCCATAAAGGGAATCGATTCTCAATGATTCCGTAACAAAATATAAAAATCATTAAATAATATTGTTTTCTTATATTTACGCGAATACTATACATTGAAATAAAACTATTTTACGGATTTTATATTTAAAATAGTAAATAAACGCGATAAAATCCTTAAAATAGTTTTATTTCAATCACTAAATAATTTTCGAATTTTCCTCTTGACTCGCGCAATATACGTAACATTGCTTCTTGCCAAATTTCATGATTCTAAATTAACGGGAAGTACTCTATAGGTATGTTTTGATTCCTTTACACATTAAACTGTGCAGCATAAAAGGCCGTATCTTTTCATTGCGTTGACATGTAAATTTATTTTTTTTATTCTCCAAGGGATTACAGACCTAAATATTTGATATTAATTTCATCTTGATACGTTTTTGAGAAAAAGGGTAGATATAAATACAAACGGACAGCGAAGTGAGGGTTCCTACTTTTATTTCCAAGTGAGGACCCCTAAAAACCAATTCGAAGCCGACACGACGACGGCGACCAAGAAAAAATAACGAAAAATTCATTTATTTCTTACGATTGTCGGCCGCGACGATTACTGTACGGTTTCCGCCAATAAAGAAACGGCAACCGACAGCCGACACCGACTGCAAATAACCGACACAGTGTTTAAAAGTCTCAAGACTTTTTCGAACAACCAAAGACACGGTGTATACAAATGGAATACCGCCTAATGATAGTCTTGGTTGCGGTTAGACCATTATTAATTCCATCTCTCTCGCACTTGAGGAACGCCAGTAAATTAAAGGGAGAGATGTAATCAGAGATCCAAGACTACGTGATCTCCATTACACTTCGCTGATGCGTTTTGGATTCTTTTGTTCGCTTTTTTTCTGGTTTTTAGATTAGTTATACGCGGTTAAGGGAGATTACAAAGTCTGGATACAACTGTTTGTATATTTTTTGGGTATTCTTGTAAGACACTCGCACCCTGCGGCGTCCAAACGCGCGCGTCAATTTTTTTTGGCAATACCAAAATGTATTTATTAATAAAGTTAATTCTTCAACAAAATGGCATTGATAGCTCGAGCGAATCTCAACGCGTGGGTGCGTGGTTTTTACCACAGAAATTCAATCTTTATAAAGCGTGTTTCAGAAGTCCGAAATAATATGTAGACGTTTGAAGCAGTATCGGGTATACAACTGAATGGTAAAAAAAAATGTTGAAATTCGGCCATGTCTTTTCGAATTTTTTTCGTCGTCAATTTCTATAACGCGTATTATCTCGAGTCCTATGTAAAATTTACATGTTTTGTGTAGTCGCCCCTCATAAGTGTAGTTTACACTACTGCTGAATAGGGTTATGGATGTACAAAGGCCAGAACATGATACCTGTGACAAACATATAAAGGTCTATAACTCAGAAACTATGATAATTAGGTATAAACTATCTTCACTAAGCATCCACATATGAGCTACCGTATATGTACCCAAAGTATTATTTCGGACTTCTGATACACCCTGTATATATTGCAATAGAGTTTGTTTTCGAATTGGCAAAAAAATTACGCGCGTTTTGACGCCCCAGTATGCGGGGCTTTATGGTGTGCGTTGTTGGCTAAGAGTAGATAGAGTTGACATAACAAATTAACTCTTCGTAATGCTCTGTGGCGATTTTTTTTAAAGTTGGCAATAATGGTTTATATGAGATCCGCCATCTTAGAATTAAGATCAAGTAAGTGCACCTCTGAGATTTATGTGCGAATCTCATTTTCATCCGAAATTATCACTTGCTATGAAACGGTGAAGGAAAACATCGTGAGGAAACCTGCACGTCTGAGGGAACTTGTCTAGTTCTCGATAGGTGTGTGAAGTCTGCCAACCCGCACTGGGCCAGCGTGGTGGACTATAGCCTGAAATCCCCCTCGCATTGAGGGGAGGCCCGTGCCCAGCAGTGGGACATTAAAAGGGCTGTAGTAGTAAGTGCGTAAGTGTCAAACGATAGAAACAATCAAATTCTAATATGGCGGAAATTGACCGTAGTTCGGGCTCCTTAGAGCCGCTCCTTAGTATATACTAGCTAGATGATTGTGTGTCTGCGAGCGACACGCCACGGATCTCCAAATATTACTTCACTCAAAACAAATGACAGTTTACATGATGTGACTAGTTCTAGATCATAGAGTAACTAGAGAATCCATATCGTCACCGCTCTACGTATGGCTCTGCGGCATTTTTTTGACATTTATCTGTCATCCGCCATTGTAGGTACCTGTAGTCATCGTAGTAGGTATATATAAAGGAGCGGCCCTAAGGAGCCCGAACTGTGGTAGATTTCCGCCATATTAGAATTTGATTGTTTATATTGTTTGTACGTACTTCATCATCATTTGCCTTACCTTGTCCCATTAATTGGGGTCGGCGCAGTATGTCTTTTTCTTCCATTCATCTCGCTTTTCCGTCATACTGACATTGTTTGTACGTACTTACTTGATCTTTATTCTAAGATGGCGGATCTCATATAAACCATTATTGCCAACCTTCAAAAAAATCGCCACAGAGCATTACGAAGAGTGTCAACTCTATCTACTCTGAGCCTGTAGTATACGGCAACTATATGGGACAACTGCAATGGTGGATGTCTGTTAAACGTCAAAAAAATTGACATACGATTGAGACATACGTAGAGTTGGTTTTTTTTTCTATGCTAGTATGCTACTACCGAATCGGAACGGGACCCCAACTGAGAAGATCTGGCAAGAAATTCAATCTCTTACCTCTGTCAAAAAAAAAGATTTGCGTAATAAGTAACTAAGCCAAATAGCTACCTATATTAATAAAGTGTCATCATAATACAACCGGGAAAACCCATATACCTAGTGGTCAACATTATAATTCCCACCACATGCGCCAACAGTTTTTCAAATAGCAATAGGTATGTGTTACGTACTCAGAATAATAATTTTAACAATTTTTGTGACATAGGGTTTGCACAGTTGAAACTATATTCCAAATGTCAATAACGTCCTAATGTCAACTTTTATTCATTACAAGCTTTATATTAACTTGCAATGTATGTCCGGGTGGAATCTTGCAAATGAATTTTAAATCAGTTATCTTTAACCGATTGAGCTGAAATTTGGTATACACGCTTATTTGGGATGACAATGCATACTTAGCTATGTGACGTCATTCTAATTCCAATATGGCGGATCATCCAAGACTGCAGAATAGTTATTTTTTCTGCACTACCACAGCATGGGTATCAAATGAAAGGTCTTGCTGAGGAGAACACGAAAACTAAGGGCAACTAAATAAAAGCTTGTTTTTAAAAAGATTTTTTTTTCTGTTCAAAATGTAGGAACTACAAAACATGTACTGTGGCTTTAAGAGATTTTCGAGTTCATCAGACGTCGGTTTGGTCTAGCACAGTGATGGGCAAAGTCCGGCCCGCGGGCCAGCTCCGGCCCGCGAAAGAACTTAATCCGGCCCGCCGACGGTCCTTCGACATGAATAGTATATGGCCCGCGATGATTAAATTTTGACGGCCCAGTCGTATAAAGTAGATTCTACTTGGTTCAACACAAAATGCATTTTTGTTATAATTCTGGCCCTCCTCTGAAATTTCTTGAACTTTCTGGTCCGCCATTGGTAGCGGGTCAATGCCCGCCAGCGGTAATTTCTGAAATAACCTTTTCGGGATTTGTCCTGGTCTGGGCGTAACTAAGATCATCCCCAGACCATAGTACAAGTTGTGCTTACTTTGGGATGTTACGATGAGTATGTGTTGTCTGGTAATATTTATTTATCTCTTTATTTATCAATGTGAAATTTGTATATGAAATTGTAGACTGCAACCAAATTACGCTCAAAAAAAAAGTAATATAATGTAGAATAATAAATGTTTATGTTCTCATGCCCTTTGGTTTTACATTATGACAATAAGTTCAATGTTTGACAACCCTAAGTAACTGTTTGAACTTGTCATTTAGGGTTTTCCAAAAAATTCGAGCAACGTGCGTTGTCGCTTCCTAATGTTGGCACGATGACCTAATGAGATTGTTCGTCTGAGGCCACGCTAGGATAGAACCAGATAGAAGATAAAACTTACCACAGTAACTGGAACGCAGAATAAAAATTGGACATAGTGCTTATCTATGTCCAATTTTTATTCTGCGTTCCATCATCCAAAGGATCCAAAGGATCCAAAAATGTGATAGTATACCATACTGTTCCTAAAGGAAGGCCTTTTCAATCAATAAAAAATATCCCATCGAAAAATAAAAGCAAATAGCATTTTTACCAACTAGGTTACCATCCCACGTATAATACATTATCAAACTTCAAGCTGCCATCTCCCAGAACTGGCTTGAGGTATGAGAGATTTTTGTACATAGTTCGTTGATTAAAACGATTCAGTCTGCTCAGGGCTTTATAGGATTCTACCACCCATTCGGAATGCCTTACATATGGAGAAGAATGGGCAAGAAATCTCCATAGTTACTCGCATCTAAAAACATAATATTATCCTAATCATTTGGTAAAAGTTACTAACGAATATAATTACACAAAATAATGTAAGTATATAGCACTACTATGATATATAATAGGAGTCGATGCGATGAGAATAAATTGCCATCAGTTATATTAAGCCATGAGAATTAACCATCATGGTTAGAACTTACTCTCCCATAAAGATACGATAACATCACACTGTATTTTAAAAAATCTTAGTAAAAAAACTGTCTCGCATTACTTGCGCAATGTTCTTTAATTAAAAAGGGGGTGTGGTTATTAAAATAATTACGCGCCGCCCCTCGGCCAATCAGCGGGCGCGGCGGGCGAGCCACCCAATTAGGCATCGAGACATGTCGGGATCACATGCGTACGCGCACGACACAGTTTTTGCGCGGGATAACATGGCCGGCGCAATGGCGTCACGGGAAGAATGAAAACTGTAAAATATCTGTAAGAAATTATAAAGTTCCTTTATCTAAGTAAATGTTTTGAAATTATAACAGTAAGGTGTACTTGGGAGTTTAAGTTTGTAGATATTTTATTTAATAAAAACAGTTTCACAAATTTCAAACTGTTAACCAAAACAAGCTTTGTGATGATATGCATAAAGATTACATTACTATCGTAAAAGCCCTCGTGCTTTAAAATTCGCTCGCGTTGTCAGTGTCATTTCGTTGTAGAATAAACTTTTTGCATTTGTTAATACGGTTCGTTTTCCTATGGCAAAACAAAATACGCGCGATTTATGTAACAATAATTGAGGTCATATTTATTTATATAGGCACCGAAGTAAAATACTTTTTAATACATTTGAACTTGAAAATAAATATTCTAAGTTTATTTTTATTCGATCCGTTTGGAATGCAATTTAATAAAAATATTTCTATCGAATCAATACAAAAGGTTTTGTACACTGTTTCAACCATTTTATAACTAAGATTTGTTTTCTTGTAACTCAAGTTAAACCTTTTTTAACAGGCTTACAAGCGTTAATTTCCCTGCACAACGCATTCACAGGATGTGATTTAAGTTCAAAATAATATTTTTAGTATTCATGTATTGCAGTAATACCCGCTGTCACCTGTTGACAGCTGACAGTTGCCAGATGGTTTGTCCGTTGGTATAGTTCTAAGTCTAGATATAGAACACATTAATAATTTAGTACATACTACTACAGCCCTTTTAACGTCCCACTGCTGGGCACGGGCCTCCCCTCAATGCGAGAGGGATTCGGGGCATAGTCCACCACCCTGGCCCAGTGCGGGTTGGCAGACTTCACACAACTATCGAGAACTAGACAAGTTCCCTCAGACGTGCATTCGACCACTCGGCTACCACTGCACCATACCAAACGTAATAGTATTATTTCGGACTTCTGATACACCCTGTACTAAAGGTATTAAATATTACTTGAATAGCGTCCAATTTCAGCGGTTTGCAGATACCAAAAGACCGCTTGCGGCTCAAAAAATTTGCGTGCAATTTTAAACCATTGGAATAAAGTTGAATTTTGCTTAACATTTTTATAGCTTCATGACTTAGTATGGTGGTTATCAAGTGTTGCTCGCAATGCCCTGTTTCTTGATGCGAATGAGATATGACATATATGTTCTGTTGGTTTATCAATTATAGATTACTAGAAGCAGTGGTAGCCGAGTGGTCGAACGCACGCCTTGCAATCGAAGTATGCAGGTTCAAACCCCGGCTCGCACCTTTGGGTTTCATGTGCGAATCTCATTTTCATCCGTTATCAGTTGCTATGAGACGGTGAAGGAAAACATCGTGAGGAAATCTGCACGTCTGAGGGAACTTGACTAGCTCTCGATAGATGTGTGAGGTCTGCCAACCTGCATGGGGCCAGCGTCGTGGACTATGGCCTGAATCACCCCACCGAGCGTGGTAGAGACCAGTGCCGAGTAATGGGACTTTGAAGGGGTAATATCAGTACTAGTAGCTTACCAGCTATGGAATATAGGTAAAATACAAGAAAAAAAGTTAAAAAAAACGACTGTGGAATCAAGGTAAAGTCTACTTCTACTATTGTTGAAATCAGTTAAAATACTATGTTACTCGGGCCATAATAACGAATCGATTGACACCTAATTCGTCAAAATTGGACGAATCGTTTAGGCGCTACAAAGGAACATACATAGACTGCTAAAACCATAACCCTTCCTTTCGGTTTCGCCTAAGTCGAGTAAAAATAAAACTAAATTACTTCTTATACCATCAGATAGCTGTCAGTGAAAGTCCCGTCAGAATTGGTGCAACCGTTTTGGAGATAACTCAACATAAACAGACAAACATTAAAATAGTATAATGTTTATTATATGCTCAGGGTTTAAGCGTTATATTATTAGGCGTTAATATAACATTATAAAAAAATAATGTTATGTTATTTTTTCATGAGCAACGAGCGAAGGCGTGGATGTGACATGGACATGACACTAATTAAGGAACTTCAAGACCAATAAGAGGTTTTATTCCTGATTACAAACTCACAAACACAGCCAGTGTCAACCTTAACACAAGTATATAACGCTTAAACTTGAATACCGCAAACGCACAGCTAAATTGTCGCAACTCACAATGAAGATTGAAATCTTGTCGCATTATAATAAGGTTGAAATTCATGTGTCATTCAGAGATGTCACTTCGATAGCAGTTGACAATGACTACGGATTGAGCGATCCGATCAGTCGGTAATCGATAAAAGATCGTAAATCGATTAAATCGATTCGTCTCGTTATTTCAGACGTTGATTATCGGGTATAGGTGGTGCACTCGGTGACATTATATTAAAATGCTTTTAATATTTTTTAATTCAAAGACCTACCACGATTTATATAAATACATCATCACGCCTGTAGTCCCCGAAGAAGTAAGCAGAGGTGCACTACGCCGATGTATTTTGCTTCCAATGTAATAGGGGGCGAGCCTACTGCCATTATACCGGGCACATTCCTCCACAATATGAGGGAGATTTAGGCCATAATCCACCATACTGGCCAAGTGCGGGTTGGTGAACTTCTCACGCCTTCCTATATACGTGCAGGTTTCCTCACGATGATTTCCTACCCCGTTCAGCAAGTGGTAATCTTTATTGAAAAATGACATGCGCACATAAAAATATCAGAAGTGAAGGATTTGTACTCACACCCCGAGCGAATTTACCCGCGTACCACAGAAATTCAATCTTTATGTATATTGAAACAAGAGCTCATTTGGTATTGGGAATTTGATGTGAGTTATTTAAATAAATACTTACTCATCGTATGATCCCAAACTAAGCAAAGCTTGTACTATGGGTACCGTACAATGGACTAGGAGCGATCATAGTTTGACGCCCCAGTGTGAGTGGGGGGGGGGGGAATTATAAGGCGGGGGGGGGGGGGGGGATTTATAAGGCCGGGGGGGGGGGGGGGCTTTATAACGGAAGCCATGATAGGTATACATATCTGCGGGATATATCGCGGTTAATATTATAGCGTAACACGTTCGTCGGGTCGCCGATTACATCTGTAATTCTGTAATATCCGTCGTTATAAGCTTTGATCGTAACGCCGACTCTAGTAGGTACTGCTAACTAAAAGGGATGGGTTTGTAGTTATAACTCTACTTATATAGGTACCTACGTAAATTATACGGGGAACAATAAAAGTGATAAAAATACAACATCCTGTACGTATGTAAATAAAAAAAAACGGAATTTTATGATTTTTAAATTCAAAATTATAAACATGCAAAAAAAATCAAAATACATACATACATCAAAATTACATATAACTTATATTTTAGTAAAACAGCGTTTTACTAAAACTTTTGTTTTATACGGTACCTACTTAGAAGAAAATACTAATTTATAATATTTCATCAATTATTTTATATTGACAGAGGGACAGACAGACAGACAGACAAACAACGAAGTGATCCTATAAGGGTTATTTTTGTCCTTTTGCGGTACGGAACCCTAAAAACGGTAGCATTGAACTTGAAACTCAACAAGCGAGGTACTAGAAGACAGGACACAGATATTCACTAATTAATTTATATTATATACTAACAGGTAGGTAGGTGTGTAGGTGTGTGTAGTGGCAGCCGAGTGGTCGAACGCATGCCTTGCAATCAAAGTGTGCAGGATCAAACCCCGGCTCATTTTCATCCGAGATTATCACTTGCTATGAAACGGTGAAGGAAAACATGAGGAAACCTGCACGTCTGAGGGAACTTGACTAGTTCTCGATAGATGTGTGAAGTCTGCCAACCCCGAATCCCCCTCGCATTGAGGGGAGGCCCGTGCCCAGCAGCGAGACGTTAAAAGGGCTGTAGTAGTAATATACTAACAGAGCGGGTTCAATAGGATAAAGCCTCCCACACACCGGGGCGTCGTCACTCGCACGTATTGTTTTTGCCATACCAAAACAACCTGTATTGACTTATCGAAAAAGTTCATTCTTCGACTACATGAGACTGACAGCGCGTGCGAATTTGACGCGTGGGGGTGGGGCTTTCCCTCATGGAGATATTATAACGGAGATGGCATTAGAGCCCGCGCTGCGGTAAATTTTTCTGGTTTCCGACTGACTCCGATCTGACTCCGCCATTGTTGTTTTCCCATATAGTTGCCGTATACTACAGGTATATGGGATAACAACAATGGCGGAAAAATCGCCGCAGAGCTATAAAAAAGAGTGGAGTCGTTATGGGTAATCTATGCTTTCACCACAGAAATACAATCTGTATGCACAGAGTCCGTTTTGGGATTGGCAATTTTTTTACGCTCGAGTGTCGAGGCGAAGTGTGCGGGATGCTTTACCGGAATTGGTGAAAAGGCAGCCATTAAACATACAAACATACAAACGCGAAACAGCCGATGTCACAATTAACATCTTGGATAAATAATTATAAAACTTTGTGTGTTGCTAGCCTTAACTTACCCATGGATAGGGGTACTTACAATTATTACCTTTATAAAATAAATATTGACTTTAACATTATTAATTTATTTTGAAATAAAAACTTTTTAACAAAAAAATTAAACCGCCGAAAATATTAAAAAGCGAAAAATAATATAACTTTTTTATTTAACCTTAATAACATAGTTCTTATACTAATGTAAGTATACCTAAGTCATTTTGAGTCGGCGCCAATATAAACGCGTCGAATTGAGAACCTCCTCCTTTTTTTATTTTTCGTCGGTTAAAAAAAAACACTACTTCAAAGTGAGCGAAATGTCAAATGTTTACTAGTCGGCGGGTTCGAACTTGGAATCTCTCGGTTACGAGAACGACCCGCCTAACAACTAGGTATCATAGACCTAACCGCTTGGTATCTGAGATTATATTTTAACAACCCTATATCAGTGGTATAAGCACACATGTCGCGACAAGACCTTTGTCACAGGTTCACTCGCTCGCTCTCTGTCTAATTTCATACGCGAGAAAGAGACAACATCAAGATATTCCGTGAGATACGTCTAGTCTTGGCACACCTGCTAAAACTACAGTACGTTTTTATTTTAAGGAACACTAGAGAACCTTTACTTTAAGGTTTAGTATTTATACATTATAATATAGCATCTATGTAGATAGCTATAAAGTTACAAGTGGAACAAACAGACCAATATGTGCCATTAAAAACATCCGCACTTTGTTTTTCAAAGGGATTAGTATTAGCCGTGTGAATTCGACCCACTTATCGTGTCAACACCATCTATAGCAAATTCAAATATCCGTTTTAATTTCAGCTATACAGTTCACAGATTAAAAAATAATTTCCTGTCAATTAGTAACTGCTTGTGTGAAAAAGAAATTCATCCTTCATACGATGACTTCTAGGTCTGGTGCAGGGTCGGCAACCTTTTGAGTCGGAAAAGTATTTTTTTTTTAATTTTCCTTTTTTTTTATTTTACGAAATGAGTGAAATGATGAAATTTAATGGAATAAGATGAGGAATGGCTTCACCTGCGACTAGCGCGGGTATTTCGCCAATGTCAAGTAATTAATAGCAAGAACAAATTAAATAAATACACATTATAAATAAAAATTGATTATGACAGTGATAAAGATAGCGGATGAATCCAATTTTCCTTTTTTAGGTCTGTTATGAAGTGACAATACGTGCATATTTTCAACGATTATTGACACTAAAAATCGCGAAAAAAAAAATGAACAAAAAACAAAAACCGACTTCTAAAACCTAGGCGCACTAAAAAGCTAAAAATTACCTTAGGATTCAGTACATTTGGAGTAGGTCCCAATTTACTTCAGACTAGGCAAATACACACATGAAATATTTTTTTAGTCCATATCATCTTAGCTAAAGGGGCAGATGTCCATTCTCTACGTCCGTATGTCTTGAACTAGAAGCAATCACCTTGTTGGGCCGATATCTTGTACAGCTGCCTCGCCGTTAGATGAAAACTTTCGCGTAAAACAACACACTGTGGCGTCAAAAACTACGCGTCAAATTGTTCCCCAATACCAAAATGAAAACAGTATTGACGGAAAGAAAAGTCAACGAAATGACATTGACAGCTTGAGCGAAGTCAATCTTTATGTTTATTGACACAGAGTTGATTTTAGTAATTTTAACGCGCGGCCTTTGACGCCCCAGTGAGTGTCTTAACTGCCTCAGTTAATGGGTTTTTATAAGGTCCAGGAGATGGGCGTGCGTGGATAATATGTTATGGCGAAACTGCGTAATGACGTTTAACAAGATTGCGCGTGTTACACCCTGCACTCATTGGGGCGAGTGAATTAACTTTTTTTTAAAATGTACTCTATTATGATGTACATAAAGATTAAATGATAGCAGCAAAACTAGCGTCAAATTTAGCTTACACATACGATGAAAATATATCGTTGAAAAATGCGCTCTTCATCGAGTTAATACAGTTCGTTTTGGTAGTGTCTAAAAATTGGCTTTGACGCGCCTGTCGATGAAGGGTTTCATCCGAACGTAAAAACAATTCGACCAATAACATGGAATTAAAAGTGACGTTAATAGCTCATTATCATTTACTGAGCAATCTCTCATTATTCGCCGACTGCAGAAAAAAGTTTCTCAATTTCACCTCGTATGTTTTATTTTATGTTGATTCTTAACTTCATCGTTTCTGAACGGATATATGTAATATTTTTTTAATTGATAAGTTTTTTTAAGAGTGGTCCCATTATAAAAATATTTTCATTATTCAACCTACTCATGGGGTGTAATCGGGGATAGCAAGTCGAAAAAAGAAAAATATTTGTTGTGTGAATCAAAACTCGGTATTTGTATTTCATATACAAAAACACGTGTTTCAGGATTTCGGATAAAAATATTATATGAATTTGTATACCAGAGTACGGGATATCTCCTGCCTGATTTGAAAAATCCCTTTTTTTAAGAATGTTCTCCACAAACAAAAGAACCCCCTACCCCCTTAAAGTATGCTATAGTGGGTTGGAGGTGAAAAAAAAAATTGTGCTTTCACTAATATTTTCGTGAACACAAATGTCTGGAAGAAACTTAATCCATGTTTTGTAAAAAACTATTGTAAAAGACACCGTGTAGAAACATTCCCAGTTGGTTCAAGCACATTCTAACATCGTAAATCAAAATAAACTTAACTACTAACCGAGGATTAACAGCAATTGACACAAACAATGTTTCGTAACGAACGATCGACAGGGCACATTCGTTTTGCATATAACGTTCGAAACACAGACACACAGGAAATGGTGTGATGATATTTGTCTATGGTTAATAGTTACAGCCCTGCGTACACACGCGCGTTAAACCTCCTGCGATCAATATTTTGTCAATACCAAAGACCTGTATTACTACCTACAGCCCTTTTAACGTCCCACTGCTGGGCACGGGCCTTCCCTCAATGCGAGGGGAATTCAGGCTATAGTTCACCACGCTGGCCCGGTCCGGGTTGGCAGACTTCACACATCTATGGAGAACTAGTCAAGTTCCCTCAGACGTGCAGGTTTCCTCACGATGTTTTCCTTCACCGTTTCATAGCAAGTGATAATCTCGGATGAAAATGGGATTCGCACATAAATCCCAGATGGTGCGAGCCGGGGTTTCAACCTGCACACTTCGATTGCAAGGCGTGCGTTCGACCACTCGGCTACCACTGCTTAATACAGGCATTTTCAGGCACACCAAAAATGCCTGTATTATCTTCTCATTTTTTAACGAAATAATGAAATTGAATGGGAAAATATGAGAAATGGCTCCACCTGCGGTTAGCGGGTCTTCCAGCCAGTGTCAAGTAATTAATAGCAAGGGCAAATTCAATAAATACACATTATAAATAAAAATGGATGATGAACGTGATAAAGATGGCAGATGCCCCTTATCAATGATGAAATGTCATTGACGTCGTGTGAGAATTTTGACGAGTGTTCGCGTGGTTTTCACCATGGAAATTAAACCTTTATGTATACTGACATAGAGTACACTTTATAAAAGAGGTACCTGTAGCTAATTCGCTCGCTCGAGTGTATGCAGCAGATAATGGTTTGTTTGGTTACCACTGCTGGCAGGAGATATCCTTAATGGTTCCGCACAGCATGTAAAGGTTTAAAGGTTGAATATGTCACAGAAGTATTTCCTGGCTGACTGACAGAACGTTATGTCCTCAAGTTCCAACTGACTTTAAAGATAGGAGATAGTTAATAACTATTTAGTTTGCTTGCAACGATCGTTTATTTCAACTTCAGTTAATAATACTTGTTTAAGATCAAATAAGAAATAATAAATTCAATGTTTGTACGTTCATAGTACACCCATAGAATACTAATAATCATACAAGCATGACTATCTTCGAGTACGTTTCAATTTCAATGTCAAAATACTAAATACCTACATAAGGGATGATTTATTTAAAAAAAAAACTTTCTATTCCGTTAAGGCCAGTTATATTAAGATACAATATTAATAACCAAAAAAAGGAGAAAACATAAATAATGATGAAAAAAGACTTGATCCGCGTGGGATGGTGGCAAGAACGCTGGCTGCATTTCCTCGTTGAATAGCAAGTCCTATTCGTTGAGCGAGGAAAGAGCCAGCCCTCTTGTCACCTGTGGAGGTAATTAATTTTGGGCTTATTTTTCTAAATAAACTTTTAGCACTTTGGCTCCATGGACCTACAGAATGATATTTATATACTTATGCATCATCACCACGCTTGTACGCCATGAAGGGGTAGTCAGTGATGTACTGAAGTGTGTAGCAATAATTGTCGATGTATTTTGGTCCCAATGTAATAGGCGAGCCTATTGCCACTATACGGGACGCATTCCCAATTTAATACGAAGGATATTTAGGCCATAGTCCACCATCGAGGGACGTTTTTTAACTTAACAGAAGAGCATACTCATCCGACGCAGAAAAGTAAGCTGATTCCAAATATGTATATAAGTCAATATCGCCCAAAAGTGTCGTTTAAGCCAAATAGCCTTTCACCCCTTTACATTATAGTTCATTATTCTAATTTCAGATTTATGCAAGGTTTCTATAAAATGAACCTCTGTCGGTTAGATAACAGTAAAAATAACTAAATGGTTTTTCTTGAGTTAAAACTGGAAGACGTGGCCGGAAATGGCTCAGGATCGGGATCGGTGGAGGGAGAGAGGGGAGGCCTTTGCCCAGGAGTGGGACACAAAATAGGCTATAAAAAAATATGGTTTGTAGCAAAACGTAATGCAAAAAGCAATATGTCATTGACTTTATTGCAATATAGCTGATAAGTTAATCAAAGTAAACAACTAAATATTCAGTGTATGATCATTTAATCTGTATTTCAATCTTAATCATCCATTCTTAGTTAACAATGGAACCACCTCGCGCAAAATTAAAATATACCACAGTCATTGTCATCGCAGAACACGCACGCGGCCCACAGCCTAGCAATAACATAAACATAGCAGATGAATCACTGTACAGACGAGTATACTATTTGTTTTGTTCATGCATGTCGTAAAATGGACAGCGGCCGTGTCTGTCATAAAGCGACCAAGGGGGGGCTTGATAAGCTGGCCATTTGCATATTTCGCTGCTCTGTGGCGTCCGAGGAATGATGACAAGGGGTTAGATAAGTGTTAGGAGGACGTTACTCATCCGACATTATCATATTGTGTTAGATTGTCAATTTTGTATTATTGCTTGTCCGATGCGAATCTATTGTTTATGCGTGGTTAGTTGTATGTGATGCGGTTAAGCCCACGGAGGTGACAAGAAGCGAAAACGAACTGTATTGATTCATGGACAAAGCTCATTCTTCAAAGAAACGTCATTAATAGCGCGAATGAATTTTGACGACTGATCGCGTGGCTTTTACCAAAGAAATTGAATCTTTACACAGAGTTCATTTTGGTATTGGCAATATTTTTAACGTGTGCTTCTTGGCGCCTCATTGTGCCTGGGTATTTAAACAATATTATTAAGACATATAAATAAATATAATATATTTAATCCCTAAGGTTGACGAGCCCTGGCGACTTGGCTGGCCCAGTGCGGGTTGGTGAACTTCACACGCCTTTTATAGACGTGTAGGTTTCCTCATAATATTTTCCTTCACCATTCATCAAATAGTAATAAATATTGAAAATGGCATTCGCACATCAAAAGGTGCGAGCCCGGGATTTGAACTTGCACTCCTTGCGTTCAAGGCAATCGTTGAACCAGTTAGGCTACCACTGCTTTTCTAGTGTTACATTTTTACAGATTTTTAATTCAAATCTTTATTAAGACAATATTACTAAAGAGGTTATAGGTCAGGCCTACGAACTCGTTTCATTGCCCTATAATACTTTTATGCATACCATTAACAAAACGTAGATTCGTTTTAAAAGTAAATAGTGAAGCAATCAACGGTATCGATATTGCAATAAAATGAATTCCAAATGCGATAGTTGACACGTATATCCCTGCACATACAGGCGCGTCAAAGCGCTCGTGACCTTTAAAAAAAACCTATTGTTAGAAACAGCCTTTAATGACATGTAAACTTAGTCTTTTTCTTTAAAATGAATGAAATTTAATGGAATAAGATGAAGGATTCTCCCAATATCAAGTCATTAATAGCAAGGAACAAATTCAATGATTACACATTATAAAAAATGGGTGGTGAAGGTGATAGAGATGGCTGATGAGTACACTCAAGTTCTTTTTTTTATGAGATAGGGAGGCAAACGAGCAGACGTTTCACCTGATGGTAAGTGATCAACGCCGCCCATGGACACCTGCAACACCAGGGACATCGCAAGTGCGTTCGTGCATCGGTCCGGGAACACCGCTGCAGGAAGTTTATTCCACAATTTGAATTTGGACGCGTGACCTCGTGCATTTGCCACGGGAATTCAATCTATACATTTTCAAATACCGCAATCTCTCTTTCAATAGGCTCGCGTCCTATTACAAAGGGACCAAAATATATCGGCGAAGTGTGAGTGCACCGTAGTGCCTACCCCTTAGGGGAATACAGGCTTGATGATGATGTATTTTAAAATTCAAGTTAAATCACTCGCCCCGATGGATACAGAGCTTTAAATGACTTCCATCTTGTGTCAATGTTCCATAAAAATTGGTGACTTCACTACTATTATCTATGGTAGTATTTTTTTTATTTCCTTACACAAACGTATCGTCTATGGTCGAGGTATTCATTTCGAAAGCACACAACTCTACATTTAACGATACTTTTACGACGACAGAAAACGCCCTCATCGTGGAAAAAGCCGTATGTAAAACATATTACATTTTAACTGTAATTTTACAATGCACAACAATTATTACAAGAGATCCATCACATAGTTGTAAAATGTTTTAAGTGCGCGTGATTTTAATTTTGTGTTCGTCAGTTGAGCAGTCGCTAAGTGATTTTGTTGTGGTTTTTATGACTTTGAATATGTACAGACTCAAAGGAATTGTGAATACTTTCTTGGAACTTATTTGGTTCTTACAGCTGGACAGATGGTACCTAATCCCTGCCCGTTAAAGAAGTTATAAGGTCCTTCGTTTAAGTAGTTAATACATCTCTTGGGCGCCTAACATATCCTAAAGCTCTGAGCTCACAGGCACAATATGTCGCTAGTACAAAACGTACTGTATATACTTATATATGAAGCTCATTTTTGAGTGAACTTTTACGCGTGGTCTGTTAGCACAGAAATTGAAGGTTTATGTATGTAGGCAAAGAGTACATTTTCAATAGAGTTTAGTAAATTCGCTGTCTCCAGTGATTGGTGTAATGACCTGTATTTACAGTAGGTATATAGATATTAAACTAATAACAAAAATATTGATCAGATTTACGTAATATGAAACCATAGCACATAAACATAATGGCGCAGGCGAATTCAATTGACAATGTACTCAGTTCCAATATACATAAAGAATGAACTTCTGTAGCAAAAGCAACATGTGACTACGCGATCGAATTCGAACGCGCGCAATAATGTGGTTTACCTTTGACCCAATACAGTTCTTTCTGTATTGGCAAAAAATGCAGTGCTTAAAAGGACCACTATTGTAAAAACACTCTTCATATACCTACAATAAAATCGCTGCACATACTAGGGCGTCAAAATTTGTTTTTACATTCATGAATGAAATAACATTGACACCGCGAGCGAATTCTGACGCTTCCTGGCGTGGCTTTTACCACGGGTAGATATTAAATCTTTATATACAGGCTGTTTCAGAAGTCCAAAATAACACTTTGACATTTGCATCACTATCAGGTAAACAATTTAACGGTATAAAAATTTGATCGAAATTCGAACATGTTTTTCCAACACTTTTTTCGTCGTCAATTTATATAATTCATTATATCTCGAGTCTTATGTAAAATTTGCATGTGCTGTTTTGAGAATATTGCTAGTCACCTCTCATAAGTGAAATTTACACAGAATACGATAGCCGTAACAAATATTCAAAGGTCTATAACTCAGCAACTAATAAGTATAATCTGCCTTCACTAAGCATCTACCGTATATGTACCCAAAGTATTATTTCGGACTTCTGAAACAGCCTGTATATTGACAAGGAGTACGTTTTGGTATTAGGAAACATTAGCCTCAGTGTGGCTTAAAAAATACCACTATTGTAAAAAAAACTGCCTTCATATGCAGTAAACTGACGCTATTCATCATACGCTAACCTTTCTAGAGGTAGAGAACTCTACGTGCCTCCGTACATTTCTATGGCTACCTATCGTCAAAAGCAGCCATCAGTTAGAGCAGCTTAGCATTAAAAGGGTGCCCAGTCCAGTGCGCAATGTGGGCAGATATTTATGAATAATGCTTCACTAGGATAAGCCGGGCGCAACGACAGTTTCTCAGTAAGGGGACTTCCTACTCCATGTCCATATTTCATGATGTTACTGTCTGCGGGAATGCGAGATGAAATACTATTTGTTAAACGGTCGAAACAGTGTCCGCTGAAAACTAATTATTGTTGGTCCGTTCGTGAATGCTTATTGCATAACGTGCCATTGTAATTTTGACACCTATGTACTGTGCAACAGCTATAACAGTGGTAGCCGAGTGCTCGAAGGCACGCCTTGCAAACAAAGTGTGCAGGTTCAAATCCCAGCTCGCACCTCTGGGATTTTTGTACGAATCTCGAATGAAAATGAGATTGCCACTTGCTATGAAACGGTGAAGGAAAACTGCACGTCTATAGAAAAGGCGTGTGAAGTTCACCAACCCGCACTGGGGCCAGTGGGGTGGACTATATCCCGAAAATCTCCCTCGTATTGAGGGAGTATATGCCCGGTGGCCCGGTATAATGCAACACAGACCGCAATAGGCTCGCCCCCATTACATTGGGACCAAAATACATCGGGGAAGTGTGTGTACCACTGCCTAACTTAAACATTTATCATTCTGATACCTTATCAGGAAACTCATGATTATAAAAGCTTATCGGACAATATAATTTTTACACAATAAGGTGTTTTCACGTTATATTAATAAAGTCTATAATTTATTGTTAGCCATTGCTATAGTTATGGTCGAGTGGTCGAACGCACGCCTTGCAAATCAAAGTGTGCAGGTTCAAACCCCGGCTCGCACCTCTGGGTTTATGTGCGAATCTCATTTACATCCGAGATTACCACTTGCTATGAAACGGTGAAGGAAAACATCGTGAGGAAACCTGCACGTCTGAGGGAACTTGACTAGTTCTCGATAGATGTGTGAAGTCTGCCAACCCGCGCCGGGCCAGCGTGGTGGACTATGGCCCGAATCCCCCTCGCATTGAGGGGAGGCCCGTGCCCAGCAGTGGGACATTAAAAAGGGCTGTAGTTATTATTATTATTATTGCTATAGTTAATGCTTATTGCATATTATTGGATAACGGTGGATCTTTAATATCAGCGATAAAAAGCAGAAACAGTTTAAATCCGTTAGTGTAGCATGTTGAAAACGGTATATAACGTCGGGTAATAGAAAATTTAGTACGTTAGGGCGGTGCTTGGCAAGACTTATATGCGCTTTAAACTACGGGCGTTTAAACGCACGCGCCAAGATGTTTTTCCATAGTAAAACTAATTCTATCTCAACATAAATAAAGATTGAATTTCTCTACAAAAAGCGAACTAGTCAGTTGTGTAGACTCATGTAAAAGTTAAAGTATTATTTCGGACATTTGATACACCCTGTATATCTATATACATATATATATACATATACATATATATACAAATAAATAAAATTGGAGTGTCTGTTTGTAATATCAAAATAACACTTTTTTACCAAATGCGTATGAAAGTATATACGATACCTATAACGAAAACGCAATTTTGAATTTTTTTGTCTGTCTGTTTGTTTGAGGTAAACTTCTAAACGGCTGAACCGATTTCAATGGGACTTTCACTGATAGATAGCTGACGTTCCAGGGCGTAACTTAGGCTACTTTAATTTTAGAAAAAGCATTAGGGTTCCGCGGGAAAAACATAATACCCATATTTCCGGGTAATCTCCCTAAAGTCCACGCGGGCGAAGTCGCGGGCACAGCTAGTCGTTAATATTAGTACTTACACACTTTCACGATCAAGCAGATGTATGTATGAGTGTATATCGCTTACCTGAAAACAAAACAAAAAATATTAGCCATTTAATATCATATTATATCATACTAATATTTCTAAAGTTTGTGAGGACGGACGGATGGATGTTTGTTAGTATTTCGCGCAAAAAATACTGAACGGATTCCGATGAAACTTTACAGTATTATATTATTGTTTATACATCAGAATAACATATAGTTGTACTTTATATTGATGTTGAATTATCGAAGTCGCGGGTAGAAACATTTCAATTGGAAAACCGATTAAAAACCTTTTCTTTCTCTCTTGTGAGAACTGGAGAAAGGCATTAGACACGTTTGCACGTCTATAAAACAGCGTGTGAAGTTCACCAACTAGCATTTGGCCCTCGTGGTCAATTATGGCCCAAATCTCCTTCGTATTGAGGCAAGTGCCCGGTATAGATCAATAGGCTCGCCTCCTAATACATAGGGATTTACACACATTGGCGAAGTCTGTCTACCCACTTTGAGGAATAAAGGGGTGATGATATATATAAATGGAAAATATAACTGTTCCCTTCTATTAGACTTTTACTTCCCGTAAAACAGACATAATGCACCATAGAACATTCATTGGCGTTAGAAATTAGAACCTAATGTATCATTATTAAGAGTTACAGTCATTAAATTACCTAGCACTTCCTCTATTTACGCTAGCCACACTAAAATATATAATTATAGATCATACATACATACCCGAGGTAAGTAGAGGTACACTGCATTGCACACACTCTTCGTCCAAATGTAATAGGGGGCGAGCCTATTGCCATTATACCGGGCATATCCTCCCTCAATACGAGGGAGATTTGGGCCATAGTCCACTACGCTGGCCCAGTGCAGCCTGGTGAATTTCAATCCCTTTTTTATAGACGTGAAGGTTTCCTCACGCTGTTTGGCTTTACCCTACAGCAAATAGTTATCATTATTGCAAATGACATGCGAAAATCCCAGAGGTTGGCTAGGTATTTGAACCTCAACTCCTGTGCCAACACGGCTACCACTACTACCAGTAATACAGACATCAACACTATTGGTCACATGAGCAACTAACAATGTTTAATGCATCTATTATAAGATTATAACGTCAACTTTGGCGAGTAACTGAGGTGAGCGAATTTACTAACTACACTACTAACTAACTACAGCCCTTCCAACGTCCCACTGCTGGGCACGGGCCTTCTCTCAATGCGAGGGGGATTCAGGCCATAGTCCACGCTGGCCCAGTGCGGGTTGGCAGACTTCACACATCTATCGAGAACTAGTCAAGTTTCCTCAGACGTGCAGGTTTCCTCACGGTGTTTTCCTTCACCGTTTCATAGCAAGTGATAATCTCGGATGAAAATGAGATTCGCACATAAACCCAGAGATGCGAGCCGGGGTTTGAACTTGCACACTTTGATTGCAAGGCGTGCGTTCGACCACTCGGCTACTACTGCTGTGAGCGAATTTATCCACCTTTATAATAAAATGTACTCTGTAGAAACATGCATTAGGTCTAAATTTATGTACCAAAAGCCACGTGACTAGGTTCGATCTTCGATCATCATCGGTGACGTTTCATTGAAAAATGTGCTTCATTTAAAAGTCAATACAGTTCGTTTTGTCAAGACATACGCCCAAAAAACTTTTCCAATACCAAAACTAACTCTTGTGGCTATACACATAAAGATTAAATTTCTATGGCAAAGGCCACGCGACCACGATGCAAAATTTGTTCGCGCGGCCAATGGAATTTCATTGAAGAATGAGCGTTATCTATGAGGCAATACAGTTCGTTTTGACTTCCTGAAGCACGCATGAACCCATACTGTAGTCCTGCCGCTGTTAAATATGAAAGCATATTCGATCATAAATTATAATTAAAACTGTACAACAGAAAGGAGCGGCGAAGCGTATCGAAAATTATCTAATTTAATAATAATTTTACACTTACGCCCTGAACACACCGGGGCGTCAAGAAACAAGCGTAAATTTTATTGCAAAAACCAAAATGAACTTATTGAATCATAGAAAAACGCAACTGCGACGAAATATCATTCACAGAGCGAGCGAATTTCGCAACTTAGATGCATGCTTATTATTCATCATCACGCCTGCATTGCCCGAAAGGGTAAGCAGAGGTTCACTGCAGTGCGCCCACACTTCGCTGCATTTTGGTCCCAATGTAATAGGAGGTGAGCTTATTGCCATTATACCGGTTACATTCGGATGAAAATGAGATTCGCACATGAAACCCAGAGGTGCGAGCCGGGGTTTGAACCTGTGCACTTGAATTCCAAGGCGTGCGCTCTAACACTCGGCTACCACTGCTGCATGTTTATTACCAAAGAAATTCAATCATTATAACTATTGACACGGAGTTCGTTTTGTATTGACGAAACTTTTAGACGCGCGCATCTTGACGTTAAGTTAATTAAAAAGTTATTGGCAATAACACCCATTATAATCATGTACACCGTGTCTAAAATGAACTGTGAACACTTGAGAAATTCCTCATAATCAAAATAACTTCCTGAATCTTCTTTTTTTTTTTTTTTTGAAGAACTTACACTGTTGGCCGTGAGGTGGCCTTTACAGCTTTACCGGAGGAGTGGCGAGCGCAGAATGCACTCCAACCAAGGCCTTAAGGGCGAAAAGGGGTGGCAACTAGCTCAAGGGCGCCACAGAGGGCACGACCTCGGCTTGGGCAGTTACCGTGAGGGGAGAGGTAGTGACTGCGCTCCTAGGTGCAAAGATGCACCTACGAGCGGAAGAGGGGGTTCCTCGACCTCGCCGGCGAGATCGGTGTCTGTTTGAGGCTGGTGTAGGTGTGTTGGTGGCCCTCTCAACGCCCGGGTCGAGGAGGGCGGTGATCGTGTCGGTAGGATCAATCAACACGTGCCGCGGACGGCGGCGACGAGTTGATGATGTGTGCGCGGGGTCTGGCTCGTAATTGCCGGCGGCGACAATTAGAGGATTTAAATGCGACGCGGCTTTTTTAAAATAGCGTTCGGACGCTATTTTTAAGTGTTTTCGAATTGAGAAGAGGCCAAGGTCGGAATGAGCCTCCTGAATCTTCGTCAGAACCGTAGCAATACTGCTATTTATGGTAAAATGATTTTAAGTGGCATTTTGGCGATTCATAAGTACGTGCACTGTCATCGTCGTGCAGTCTTTTCCAATTGTCAAATATAAAATGTTCGTAGAAAGTTTATACGATTTCGGGATTGTGAAGCG
Organism: Ptilodon capucinus; assembly: GCA_914767695.1. Classification (NCBI taxonomy): domain Eukaryota; kingdom Metazoa; phylum Arthropoda; class Insecta; order Lepidoptera; family Notodontidae; genus Ptilodon; species Ptilodon capucinus. The sequence continues at coordinate 11,274,496 of OU611814.1, read as the reverse complement.
TAAATAGGATTTTACGGTTAATTCAAAACCGGATTAAAATCTTCTACATTACTTTAAAAGTGACCGATTTAAACATGCGTTAATTTATAGACGGTAATTTCATTGAGGATATAAAATACATTATTAAAATAATTAAATACTCTAAACGATTTTACGAATAACAAATTCTTAAAAACTCTAATATAGGTATGTATTATACTATATTATGTATTAATAATGATTCCCACTTGCTTAACGGTGTGTAAAAACATCATGATGAAACTTGCACGTATATAGTAAAGCGTATGAAGTTCACCAACCCGCACCGGGCCAGCAGCGTAGTGGACTATGCCCCAAATCTCTCTCATATTAAGAGGTAATGTGCCCGGTATAATGGCGAGTCGCCTTCATTTGCACTGCAGCACACCACTGCCTACCCCTTCAGGTAATACAGGCGTGATGATGTATTTATACTATGTAGTATGTAATTAAACTTTATAGTATATAATAATTTATTGTTTATAGGATATGCCAGACCGTAAAACAGGTCTGAGATCAGCTAAAATTATAAATGTTTACACAGCGAACATTAAGTTTTGAATGAAACAATAAATTAAAATTAAATTGCGTTGGATTTGTTGCCTCGTAAAATTCTAATCGGATTGTAGTTTTTTTGCAAAATTTTCAGTTTAAATACTTGTGCGGAACCATGAGAATACTTACAGTAACTGTACCTTTACCAATATTTCTTTATAAGTATTGTTGATTTATATGCAAAAATAAATACTAAGTCAAAAGTAATACTTAACCAATACTACTCAGAGGTAACAAATGTAACAATATATCGACTTATGGTGTCGTGTCATTAAGTTCCCGAGAATTTTGGCCGATTAAACAAAATGGTATTGTTGTAGTTTTGCAATGGAAAACCATCACAGACATGGCGGGTTTTTGTGACATTTTGACAGAACCACAATTGTTTTTAAATTATACATCATCACGCCTGTATTCCCCGAAGGGGTAGGCAGAGGTGCACTGCAGTGCGCCCACACTTCGCCGATGTATTTTGGTCCCAATGTAATAGGGGGCGAGCCTATTGCCATTATACCGGGCACACAGGTTTCCTCACGATGTTTTCCGTCACCGTTTCTTAGCAAGTGATAATCTCAGATGAAAATTAGATTCGCACATGGAACCCAGAGGTGCGAGCCGGGGATAGAACCTGCGCACTTTGATTGCAAAGCGTGCGTTCGACCACTCGGCTACCACTGCTTTTTGTTTTTAAATTAGTTTACAAATAACGAATAAAAAAACCACCAATATCCACTATCTATAAAAAACCATTATCTATAAAAAACGGCAAAAAATCACATTTATTGTATGGGAGCCCCCTTAAATATTTATTTTATTCTGTTTTTTAGTATTTGTTGTTATAGCGGCAACAGAAATAAATAATCTGCGAAAATTTCAAGTCTCTAGCTATCACGGTTCATGAGATACAGCCTGGTGACAGACGGACGGACGGACGGACAGCGAAGTCTCAGTAATAGGGTTCCCGTTTTACCCTTTGGGTACGGAACCCTAAAAAATGCAAATAATCTTGATGTATTCCCTATCAATCATGAAATGTGAACATAAAACCATCTTCCTTTTTTAAAGTATACATCATCAACACGCCTGTCTTTCCCGAAGGGGTAGGCAGAGGTGCACTGCAGTGCGCCAACACTTCGCCGATGTACTCGTATTTTGGTCCCAATGTAATAGGGGGCGAGCCTATTGCCATTATACCGGGCACATTCTCCCTCAATACAACGGAGATTTGAACTTCACACGTTTTTCTATGGACGTGCAGGTTTCCTCACGGTGTTTTCCTTCACCGTTTCATAGCATCATGACAGTCAGTTCCAGCGAGATTTTTCTTAAAACCTTAAATAAGTTGGTACATGCTAGAAAAATCATACATACTTGGGAAACCTTTTTTTGTCTCGAAACGGAATCCTAAAACAACCTAATTCAGACGCGGTCTGCAATTTTTATAGCTCTACGCTCTATACATTAATTAACCTTTATCGCTACACTGCTTTACATGTGCCTTTATTAGATACTTAAAACATGTATTAAATATATGAGTATTTTAACTCGTAAGGCGTAATGGCGTAAAACAAACAAACAAACAAAAACTGTATTGACTAATACTACAGCCCTTTTAACGTCCCACTGCTGGGCACGGACCTCCCCTCAATGAGAGGGAGATTCAGGCCATAGTCCACCACGCTGGCCCGGTCCAGGTTGGCAGACTTCACACATCTATCGAGAACTAGTCAAGTTCCCTCAGACGAGCAGGTTTCCTCACGATGTTTTCCTACACCGTTTCATAGCAAGTGATAATCTCGGATGTAAATGAGATGCGCACATAAACCCAGAGGTGCGAGCCGGGGTTTGAACTTACACACTTTGATTGCAAGGCGTGCGTTCGACCACTCGGCTACCACTGCTTTGTATTGACTAATAGAACAAGTTTATTCTTCAACTAAATGACAATGACAGCGCGAGCGAAGTTTGACGCGTGGTGGCGTTACCACTGAAATTCAAAAGTTATGCATTTGACACAAAGTTGGTTTTAGTATTGGAATACATTTGATGCACTGGGGAGTGTGCCGGGGGCTTAAACATACCTTGGCAAAACATGTTTTATTAAAATGTTTGAAAATATACCAGAAGGCATAGTACTCTCACAGGTAGAGTTCTTGTCTTTCTGGTGATTTATTTCAAAAAGGAAATGTATGAACTCATGAAAAAAGCCCAATTTTCAACGTCATCGATAATGCGAGCGAATTTCAACGGGTGATTTCAAAGCGCATACCAGAGAAATTGAATCTTTATGCGAATTGAGATATGGTATAATTTCAAAAAAGTTATTTGGCTTGCTCCAATGGATGCTAGGCATTCTTCTCAGACCATATTCCCGTGTTCTACATCGTAACCATTCTCATTTGGACATGTTAAAGTTACGATTCGTAACGTGATTGTGCTATTTTCATCTATATATAAAACGATTATGACAAGTAAAAAATGTGTTCTATTAATTTAATGGTGTTTTATCAGTTCGATCGGCGATTTGTAAGTCGGAACAACGCACAGCTGGCTATTAAGGCCTATATTGGTGGTGAATAGATTGAAATTGAAAAAAAAAAAAAGAGACAGATGATACTTATTCAGAGACAGGCGACCCATATTCTGTCAAATCCATGGATGGGACTAGGGATAAAATTGCCAATCTCCACTATTTGTGCATCAGAAAATTCATGAGAATCCTTTTTACGAAATGAATGAAATGATGAAATTTTAATGGATTAAGATCAGAAATACCTGCACCTGCGATTAGCAGTACTTATAGCAATGTCGAGTAATTAATAGCAAGGAGTTATTCAAGAAACACATAATAAATGGTTGATGACAGTGATACAAATGGCGGATGAATTCCCATGAGAGTTTAAATTTTAGCAATGATAGGGCTAACAGACTGTACAGACGGCCGTCACCTTCACAAATATAAAAGGAAAATCTTAAAATTATTATTTTCACTTAGACATGCCCAAAAGAATTAGGTATGACACAATTAAGTAAGACACTAATTTTAGTAATTCTCACATCTTTAATTTATGTACTCCTCTTGCATAGAAACTACCTTCTTTACCATGTTAGTCTGGCAAGTAATTTGTAGGAAATAGTAATTCATAGTTTTAACAGGATCTACAGAAATAGTTCACAATAAAATAAGAGTTTATTTTGGTAAAGTAGGTAATTACACTTAGTAACAAATTAGGTAAGTAGATAGATATAAATACCAATCTTACACTCAAAGAATTTAGGGTTATCACGATCACAACGGAGTCCTAAAGTTTACTAGACGATCTACAATTCATTTGGCCAATATTCCAGATCACAACCAAAGCGTAAAGTATTTTATATTTGAAAGAATTAGGAGCTTAGGCATAGTCTTCTATAGATTTCATAAGCAGGTACTTATCTTGTTTAAGGACAGCTAACATTTTGGTTATTCATAAAACTATAACAATGATATTTTTAATGACTAAATACTCTGCAAAGCCACCGTAAATGTACCTATCACAACTCAAAATCAAATAAACTTTTCAGATGATTGTAACAAAAAAGTAACTTTTTTATAAACCAAAATAAATTATACATTTTACATTATAAAAATACTATTTCTTATTTCCATTCTATTGTGGACCCATTAAATTTCAATTTGTTCGTTTTTTAACAAAGCGCCTCGCCTTAACGGCCGAACGGCATATTCTCATTGTATAGTCATTGTAAAGGTTTTTTTGTAACAGTTTTTTTGTTGAGTTTTTCGTTACAGCGCAAGGTCAGGCGCATGCAGATGATGCTGATCGATGACATTACATGGAACACGACTGAAACCCTGCATCCGCAAGGGCGTCAACGGCGGCGAGACGCGTGCGTCAATGTTTGCAATACTGGGAGAGAATGCCTTTGGCATTAAGTCCGCCTTTGTACAACTTTGTGCTAAAGTATAAATAAATAAATACTAAAACCAACCGTATTGACCTGTAGACAAAGCTCATTCTTCAACAAAATATCCAAAATGAACTTTTTGTCAATACAAATAAGGATTAAATATCTGTGTGAAAATAGCATACATCATAGATGACATATCGTTAAAGAATGATTTTTTTTTTCTAGGAGTCAGTTCATTTTGGTTTGAACAAGAAAGTGACAGCGCGGATTTTGACGCGCCTGTGGATCCGTGACTAGTTCTTAAATTTTATTGCGTTTTTTTTTTGTTTTAAAGTAAAAACTTTTTGGCAAAATGTATTAGATACGGATTAGTATACAAAAAAAAACTATAAAATACTCTTGTGTAAAATTTTATTGGTGTGAATAAAGTAGTTTATTTTTTAATTTCAGATTCCCAGGATTGACGACTAAGATTTTTCATTTCAATAAATACATACATTACAAAAATCTTCCGGATTTTGTTTTTTTTATTTTATTAATGACAGATAGCTGTTGAATTTAAATTAAACAAAACGTATTTCGAAACTTTATTTATTCTTCATTTAAAACAAAAAGATATATTTTTTTATTTACTGGTAGCCGAGTGGTCGAACGCACGCTTTGCAATCAAAGTGCGCAGGTTCAAACCCCGGCTCGCACCTCTGGGTTTCATGTGCGAATCTCATTTTCATCCGAGATTATCACTTGCTAAGAAACGGTAAAGGAAAACATCGTGAGGAAACCTGCACGTCTATAGAAAGGCGTGTGAAGTTCACCAACCCGCACTGGGGCAGCGTGGTGGACTATGGCCTGAATCCCCCGCGCATTGAGGGGAGGCCCGTGCCCAGCAGTGGGACGTAAAAAAGGGCTGTAGTATTAGTAACTATTTTTATTGGGCATTGATCAATGTAACTTGGCAGATATATATTTATTTGTTTGGGGCTAAGCCCACATACATTCCCACCACTGTTACTCCTGTAAGCCAGGATCGACAGCGGTGTCCATTGAAGACACCGAGGTTTGACCCTCGGCGAGTTCCGGGGAAAAGCTAAATTGTCTTAGAACCCGCACAAATTCAATCGAAAAAGGTGTAGGAGGAGTTGGAAGAAAAATGTATCCACTTCCCTCCATTTACGTGTATTTATTGAATTTGTCCTTGCTATTAATTACTTGACATTGGCGAAATACCTACGCTAGTCGCAGGTGATGCCATTCCTCATCTTATTCCATTAAATATCATCATTTCGCTCATTTCGTAAAAAAAAAAAGAAGGTAAGCTTTGATTGACAGAACAGAATAGATTTGAACCCCTGAACAGATTTGTCTCTGAGGTATCTTATTATGTATGCCAATACCAAAAAGAACTCTGTGTGTATGTGTATAAGGATTAAATTTCTGTGGTGAAAGTCACGCTCCTATGAGTCAAATTTCACTCGCAATGTCTGTGTCATTCAGTTGAAGAATTAACTTTTCACTTCAGTAGCTCAAACATGTAGGTTTTGCTGTCTGAAATCAGTGATCAAAATGCGATTTTGCTCACTGAGTGAGACAAAGTAACTTTTTAAAATTTTTTTTAAATATAGATCCCTAGGCTGAATAAGATATTCGCGGCTTTCTGAAAACAAAAATTAAAAAGTTACTTTGTCTCTGATTAACCAATCATACAATTCGAAACATTCACACTCTAACTCTTTCCCGCCATTAGAAAGACAGAGAGACAAAGCCCAGCCCTTTCGAAGTTCCGATTTTGAATTCGACCTCAAATACAAACACGTTCGGAATTTTGTAAAAAGATAATTAAGTCTTTTAATGTAATTTATTAGATTTTCAACATATTGTTGTATTTTAAAATTAGTATTTCCTGCAAATAAAACTGATATTTAACCTGTAAATATTTATTTTTAGTTTCAAGATAAACTCTTTGGAAAAGTTCATTCTATAACGAAATGACACTGACAGCGCGTGCGAATTTTGACGAGTGGGGGCGTGGCTTTTACCACAGAAATTTAATCTTTATCTCTATTGATACAGAGTTCAATTTGGTATTGGCGAAAATTTGACACGCGAACGTTAACGCCCCACAGTGCCGAGGGCTTAATTCTAAATGAATGCAATAACAAATAGATTTCAACATTATAGTACAACGTTTTAAAATTACATGTATAAAGACTTAATTACGCCGTAAAAGCATGCAGTTATTTGAAATTAGCGAAATCAGATAAAGTCTGAACTGGCTGTTTATCACATTTCCAAAGCGAGCGAGCAGTCTGCCGAGTGATCGTGCACCTTCATCCATAAACGACAGCGATTTTAGGTAGGTAATTTATAAGCTGTAAGCGGGAAACAATAATGGAGACACAACAAAAATTACAATCACTTCCCCTTCCAATTCGTAAAAAAAAAAAAAAAATTGCATTTTTTGCCCCAATGAAACAAAAACAAAATATACCTACAGATCAAATTGAGAATCTCTTTCTTTACTGAAGTCGTTTCAAAAGAGTCATATCATTTATATATCTATTTATTGAAAAAAAAATACTTTGTACAGTTTGTTTATGGTCCAACTTAACATTTTGGGGAACAAATATTTCTATGTCAATTTTCCTACGTAATCATAGGACAGGAAGATACAATATATTATTCTGTAGTTAACTAGTTAAGTATCTTACAGTTCTTCAATTTATAAAATTATGTATTTGTATAGATTTTTTTAATGTTGAGAACCAATTTTTTTTTTTACAAAAAAGCACACTTGCACAATAAATTTCCTTAAACCTGACATCTTTTTTTTGTTATTCGGTAACTTAAACCACAAGTTAATTTATTTTAAACTCCGGCACGCAATAAGTTACATTACACTTGTATTATGGCAATCTTTAATCAGCTTAACATTCGTTGCATTTAATGCTAAAGGTTCTTACAGACAGATGCACTGCCTGCGACAATTCTCAAATTCGTAAAGAAAATTCGCCAGGCAGCACATATTATCTTGAATGAAGCAAAGCTTGTACTATGTGTATACCTATCGCTCAATAGACTGGGGGCAATCTTAATTACACCAAGATCAGAGCAGAGTTTGATTTTTCCGCTGTCGGGAATCGAACCCGCAGGCACCGATTCAGTGAGCTGAGTGGCCTACCGTCAAACCACAAGACCATGGTGACTCAAAAGGTCACCTCACGCCTTACGATCTAAAAGTACTTAATAGCTTCAAATTCCAGATGCTAAAATGCATCAATGTTTTTTTAAGGTAAAACGGGAACCCTATTACTAAGACTTCGCTGTCCGTCCGTCCGTCCGTCCGTCTGTCACCAGACTGTATCTCATGAACCGTGATAGTTAGAGAGTTGAAATTTGAAATTCGTAGATGATGTATTTCTATTGCCGCTATAACAACAAATACTAAAATACAGAAGAAAATAAATATTAAAGGGGGACCTATACAACAAACGTGATTTTTTTGTCATTTTTATAGATAATGGGTACGGAACCCTTCGTGCGCGAGTCCGACTCGCACTTGGCCGGTTTTTTATTAAAAAATCTATATCCGTAAACCTCATGCCTAAACTATGTATTTTCAAATGGGTATATCAAGCCTGGGATCTATCGTTAACATCTGTCTTGAAACAATATTTTTAATATTACTTTCAGTCTTTGACAGTTAGCTCAGTACGTTATCTGTAAAAAAAACGACAGTTACTGCTGAACCTGAATAATACTTTATGAAGTGTTAGTAAGTCCCTAGTTTGTGATATCATTTTATGAACGCACAATTCGCGTCGTCTGTCTGTTAGATGCTTAATTACATACTTTTTAATTACGTACACAAATCCATTTCTGGTTGTGAGATGAACAGAGGATGATATAAAAATAAAGAATTTTATAAAGTGTCCGATGTAATGTATCGATGCATATCTGTGAAAATATATATGTGTTTTTGGACCTTATAATACACAATGTAGTTATATTAATTGTAATGGACCTAATTAGTCACTTTACTTTTTATAAAATTAATTTAATAAAAAAAGTATTTGATATAACTCTAATAAGTAAGGTTTAAGACATAAGACAAGATTATTGCTAAAATTGTTGAAAATAATATCAAATACGAGTCACCCAAGCAGTGGTAGCCGAGTGGTGGAACGCACGCCTTGCAATCTAAGTGTGCAGGTTCAAACCCCGGCTCGCACATCTGGGATTTATGTGCGAATCTCATTTTCATCCGAGATTATCATACATCATCAATAAATACATCATCACGCATGTATTCCCCGAAGGGGTAGGCAGAGGTGCACTGTAGTGCACCCACACTTCGCCGATTTATTTTGGTCCCAATGTAATAGGGGGCGAGCCTATTGCCATTATACCGGGCACATTCCCCCTCAATACGAGGGAGATTTGGGCCATAGTCCACCACGCTGGCCCAGAGCGGGTTGGTGAACTTCACACGCCTTTCTACAGACGTGTAGGTTTCCTCACGATGTTTTCCTTCACCGTTCAGCAAGTGGTAATCATTGTTGAAAATGACATTCGCACATGAAAATTATCTCAGAGGTGCGGGCCTGGGATTTGAACTTGCACCCCTTACGTTCAAGGCGGGCGTTCTTGCCCACGAGGCTACCACTGCAATCCGAGATTATCACTTGCTATAAAACGGTGAAGGAAAACATCGTGAGGAAACCTTCACGTCTAAGGGAACTTGACTAGCTTTCGATAGATGTGTGAAGTCGCCAACCCGCACTGGGCCAGCGTGGTGGCCCGAATCCCCCTCGCATTGAGGGGAGGCCCGTGCCCAGCAGTGGGACGTTAAAAGGGCTGTAGTAGTACGAGTCATCCGCCATCTTTATCACTGTCATCATCCATTTTTATGTCTAATGTTATTAATTACTTGACACTGGCTGAAATACCTGCTTAACGCACGTGGAGCCATTCCTCATCTTATTCCATTAAATATCATTTCATTCATTTCGTCAAAAAAGAAGAATATCAAATTCTCAAATCTGCAAACCCTTGGACTTAACAAAATAATTAATATTATCATTACAGGAGCACCGAACTTCCATTTTAGCATACAATAACCACAATTTCAATGTGAATAAAGGACTTGTTTCGCATTCGACTCCATACATCCATTTTATTAACATACAACATAAATGACTACAAATCAATCTTGTTGACATCAAACGCTTATGTCCATAAACTCATTACTATATAAGTCTTTTCCAGTATTTATTGCTTACTTTTATTATTTAATCGACTTAAAAAAAAGGAGGCTTTTTTTTTTTTGCTTTTAGACAAATATAATTTGTTAAGCAATATTATGAAACTAGATTGATCTGTGATAACATATATTGTGTCAATGTCAAGTAATAATTAATAGCAAGGACAAAATCAATAAAAACACATTACGTTTGGTAGGGAATTCTTGGTCTCATTTCATTGACACTTTGTACAAAATCTGTCCATTCAAAGTAGGTCGGGTAATATTAAAACAAAGCATTATTTAAATATTTATTACCTTATTGACAAAAAATCCTCATAATCCTAAAAAGCCACGGTAAAAACACCTAGACAATTGACTTCTTTTGAAGTTCTACGTACGAACTTCGTACGTAGAACTTAAAAAAAAAGACAACTGTACCTACTACGAAGTTACTATTGTTATTCTATTATCTTAAATGTCCGTACGTATCTGTCATGCCAAATTTAGCGAATGATAACACATAATATACGACTTTGTGTACCAAGAGTGACGTACGCAAAGGTGTAATGTGATTTATTACCTATATCTTAGCAATAGGGTAGACACATCTCGTATGTTTATGACAAGCCTTTATGAAAGACAAGCTAGACTAGACACCAAGTTTTCTACCGGATCTTCTCAGTCAAGGTAACGCGCTCCAATTTGGTAGTAGCACAATAGCATATGAGGAAAAAAAATACCCTAGAAAAATGCTAGTGCCCCTTGGGCATATACGAAAAAAAAAATACTTTGACGATGGATACATAATGATTCAAGAAAGTAACACTCTTTAATCGGGTCCAACTTCATCTATAGTATTTTTTGTCACACATTTGAGCTAAGTTGTTATTAACGTCGATAAATAATCTTATTTTACTTTAAGATTTTGTGTAAGCTTTGTCTTCAATAACTAAATAAAAATTAACTACTTACCAGTAAATAAATACATTTATTTCAAATACATATATTTATATGAAAGAAAATAAAACGAACATTGAAATAAAACTATTTTACGGATTTTATCGCGTTTATTTACTATTTTATTTTCCCGACGTTTCGGCTGCTTTACAGCAACCATGGTCACGGGGGGACTGAGGTGTTAGACCTCCTGATGTCATAGTTAATAACTGGGTACCCTCATATTTAGTTGTTGTTTGAAAACGATTATGAAAAAAAATTGCAGTAATTTGGCTTATACGGAAGCGAACACAAGACGCTTTCTTCAATATCCTAAGTTACGTCTATATAAACATGGCCACCGTACTGACCACTCATATGTTAAGCAACTGACGATTGATATGTCAATTATTTATATTTTGACGTTTCAATTAAATAAAAATGCTTTTTTATTATTACAGGCTTTATATTAACTTGCAATGTATGTCCGGGTGGAATCTTGCAACTGAATTTTAAATCAGTAATCTTTACACACGCCTACTTTGGATGACAGCTTAGATGCATGCTTTGGATGCATGCTTAGCTATGTGACGTCATTCTAATTCCAATATGGTGGATCATCCAAGATGCCGGAATAGTTATTTTTGCTGCACTACCACAGTATTGGCAAAAGGTAAACGAAAGGGCTTGCTGAGGAGAACACGAAAACTAAGGGCAATTAAAAAACCATGTTTTTCAAAAAGTTTTTTTTTACATTAATTTTTAGCTACTTACAACATGCAAAAAGCGGGATTCTTGATTGCAAAATATTACACGAGTAAACAAGCACTTTTACTAACCTGGTCCTAACAAGAAAAGATAGCTCATTCAGAAAAATAGTGCCTTTAAAAGTCTCACTATTTAAGATTTAATATTAAAAATAACTATAATTTTCAAAACATACCGGAGGTGAAAAGCTATTTTACATAAATTATTTTGGAACATAGTTCTTATCGCGCGTTGCGAAAGGGGGCTAGACGGAAAAAATTAAGACTGGCACGAAATTTTGTAACGACACTTTTACATATGTGTGTGTGATTTTAATTGTATGCATTTATGTATACAATAAAATTCGATTTCGATTGCGATTGCGGTTCCGGTTCCAGTTCCGATTCCGATTCCGATTCCGATTCCGATTTCGATTTCGATATGTGTGTGTGTGTATGTATATGTAATTTTTTTTTGCTTTTTTTATTTCAAAAGGCACTTCGTTCCATCCGGGTGTCCCTTGACACCTCTCAAGTTTTTTTTTTAACTTTACAGGAGCGCATACTCATTCGACGCAGAAAAAATAGATAATTCCAAAATGTATAAAGTCAATATCGCTCAAAAGTGTCGCTTAAGACAAATAGCCTTTCACCCCTCGATATAAACAAAAACATTGTGCATTTCAAGATGGCAACATTAGTTTTTTTTTTATTTCAAGATGGCAACATTAGTTTTTTTTTAATTCAAGATGGCATTATTAGTTTTTTTCTACAACGTAATCTGTTGAAATATTATAATCACTGTTATAAATATGGGGTCACAAAATAGTCGTTGCGACTTTTTGTAATGTGTCATTCAGATTTTGTACGCAAAAACTATGCCACATTTTAAATATGGCCGCGGCGGTCGTTTTAATCTCGGGTTTATTTGACTTTAATTAAATAGCATCGTTCATTTGTGCTGCAAATATATTATTATCTTTTTTCATTTTAATTGTTTTTTTTTTCTCGAAGCGTTTATATAAATATTATGGCTGCAAAAATGTATAATCATTAGTTTTAATTTCGATTGATTTATTGCAATGAGTTATTATAACAAAGAGGGAGCTTTTTATAACATTTGACAGTTTTACAGGTTCTATTATGTGTGTAACTTAAACGTGTACGTCCGTCCGAAAATCTACTACTACTACTACTACAGCCCTTTTTAACGTCCCACTGCTGGGCACGGGTCTCCCCTCAATGCGAGGGGGATTCAGGCCATAGTCCACCACGCTGGCCCAGTGCGGGTTGGCAGACTTCACACATCTATCAAGAACTAGACAAGTTCCCTCAGAAAATCTATTAGATAGATTATCAAGACTAATTTTATTGGACTGGTTTTTGCCACATTTAGTGATCTGTACTTTTTAAATTGGTCATTTCCGAAATGTACCCCTGTCGGGAATTGAACCCGATACCACCCGATGCGGAAAGCCGAGCGTCTTACGCTCAAATCAGTACAGCAAGCCGTTGTCAAATTGACATAAACATTGTTGCTAACAGGAAAAAATCCTATAAATAGTCTTATAGTGCGAATTTAAATTTTGTATGTGTCAACACAAAAACTTGTTTACAATCAAAGCCCCTATGCCCAAATGGACATGTTGCAAAAAACCTTACGCTTGCAGCGATGTAGGTATTCGATTTTTTTCATATGTGAACTTTTTGAATGAAATCAATTAGGTGTTTATTTTTTATTCAAATTCTATTTGCATCTGTACAAGAGAATTTTTGTGAATGATTAGATTTTTTTTTGTTTTAAATGGTCTACAAATTCTTCGATTTGGCTGTCGACGGGTTGGGGTTCCTACACATTATCATGTCTTGGTAGGAATTTGGGTCGGCGGAATCAAAGCTCAACATTACCCAACCTTTCGGGTGCCTATTCTACAGGTGTATCAGAAATCCGAAATAATACTTTGGGTACATATACGGAAGCTCATATGTGGATGCTTAGTGAAGAAAGTTTGTACCTAACTATCATAGTTTCTGAGTTACAGACCTTTGAATATTTGTCACACACATCATGTTCTGGCCTTTGGCCACATCCATAATCCTATTCAGCAGTTTAAACTACACTTATAAGGGGCAACTAACAATATTCACAGAACAGTACATGCAAATTTTACATAGGACTCGAGATATTATGAGTTATAGAAATTGGCGAGGAAAAAATAGTTGGAAAAACATGGTCGAGTTCCGATCAATTTTTTATACCATTTAGTTGTATACCCGAGACTGATGCAAACGTCAAATTACTATTTCGGACTTCAGAAACACCTTGTATATAATATTATATGACCAGACAACACATACTCATCGTATGATCCCAAACTAAGCAAAGCTTGCACTATGTGTACCATACAATGGACTGGGGGCGATCCCAGTGACACACAGACCAGGGCCAATTTCAAAAAGGCCATTTCCCTGCAAGTACTAACCCCGGGGTCAAACCTCTGAGATTTTTAATTTGCAAATACTAAAATAATAATAATTAATAATAAAATAATTACCACTTACTGAACGGTGAAGGGAAACATCGTGAGGAAACCTGCACGGAAAGGCGTATGAAGTTCACCAACCCACACTAGCCCAGCGTGATGGACTATGGTCCAAATCTCCCATCTCCCTCGTATTGAGGGGGATTGTGCCCGGTATAATGGCAATAGGCTCGCCCCCAAGATTGAGCCCATCGACGAAGTGTGGGTGGAATGTAGTGCACCTATGACTACCCCTTCGGAGAAGACAGGCGTGATGTATGGAGTGTGTATTTTATTTATGGATATATTTGTTTAAAGAATTGACATGTAGAGCGGTGTATGATTGTCTCTCAAGTAGAAAAGCTCGGGAGATAGCACATTCGCGCCGCACACCGTGATACTTTATATCATCTCCCATTAACCATAGAGCTATGACTATTGTAGACCTGACAGCGGTATTCAAGTCAATTGACCTTCTTTATATAATTGCACACGTTATATCATGCCACGTATAGGTTTGCCTAAATATTAGTATTACGTAAGGAACTCGACTAACTGTTTATAGTTTGTATTTCATTAAGAGGTGGAACAGGAAAGATTTATCCACCTATCTATTTTTCTTTCTAAAAATCGAATAAGTATTTTTTTAATCCTGAAATCTCAGTTTTACCGGTATATTTTTTACCAACTTATTATTACCGGTACGACTTCTATATATAATTTAAATTAGGAATTGAATCTAATTAAATAATATTTAATGTGTTAATGGTTTGCTTTGATTGATGTTTATGACATATTATAAAGATCTGCGCGCGCAAGAGCGTCAAATTGCGCGCGTCAATATTTTTGTCAAACCGTACTAACTAACAAAAAAAGTTCAATTTTCAACAAAGTATCGTCGATGGCGCGAATGTATTTTGTCGCGTGTTCGCATGAGTTTTAGCACGGAAATTCAATCTTTATTTATATTGACATAGTGTACATTTTTGACATGAGTCAAGTAAATTCGCTTGACATAGTGGATACAGGGCGTTGAACTACTTCACAGATAACATAAAATTAAAATTTGTAAGTGCACTTTTTCATTTTCGCCTTATCTTTTAATAACCGTGTTACTTTGAACTAAATTGACAACCAAACGACCCAAAAAAACATGTCTGCTTAGATAAAAACTTGAAGAAACTGTAATTAATTTAAAAAATAAAGGTGATATCATTCGTACCTTGCATAATTTATTGCGCTTGATAAATAATTAATAAAAATGATTCAATTTATTTGTCACGATTTATAGATTTTTTTTCTGTACATGTCTACTCGAATGGTGGTCTGTGTATGGGTTCAATGTACCGACGGAATGCCGCGGCGGCTCTCCTGCGCCCGCGCAGCGTAGAAGCGTAATTAGTGTTCTCATCTCATCCTCGGAGCGATACTATCGATAGTAAGCTCATACATTGAAGATTATGTACTGCTCTTAATATCGCTGTTAGACCATATCCGCGCAATGTATTTGCATTCAATAGATTATGTGAATATTTCCCAGTTAATTTGACAACGGCTTTTAATTAATTTAATGTTGTATCTAATATACAAGCATTGGTAGCCTTGTTGGTAGAACGCTGGCCTTGAACGTAAGGAATGCAAGTTCAAATGCCTGGCCCGCAACTCTGATATTTTCATGTGTAAATTACATTTTAAATAATGATTACCACTCATGATGAACGGTGAAGAAAATCATCGTGATGAAACCATAGAATGACGTGTGAAGTGAAGTTCACCAACTCGCACTGGGTCAGTGTGGTGTACTTTGACCCAAATCTCCCTCGTATTGACGGGGAATGTGCCCGTTAAAATGGCAATAGGCTCGCCCCTTATTACACTGGGAACAAAATACATCGTCGACGTGCGCATTTCAGTGCATGTCTGCCTACCACTTTGGGAAATACAGGCGTGATCATGTGTATTATTTTAATGACAAAATTCAAATGAATTTCGATAAAGTTGAAATTTTATAGAAAAATAAACTTTTTGAAGAGTACATAAAGTTCGTTGTGGTATCGGCAAATAATTAGTCGCACGCACGCGTCTTGTCGCGCTTGTTTGTTGGAGCCTTACCATGTGAAAAAGGCCTTTGAGACTCAGGAGAAACTGTAAATCCCAAAAAAATATTCACAATAATAAGTATTGATGAGTGATTCACTAAATCTCATTACACATGAGGCCAATATAAAGTATAAAAACATTTAATACCCGCGGACAATGTCGATACCGATACTTTAACACGAATCCGTGTAATATACATCGCCTGCCACCACCATTTGTCATAAGCGTGAATAATCGGCCCGCGTGGGGACTGATAAATTTATTTTTGGCAGCAAGTTTAATTTGTATGGCGAGTATCGTTTAAAAGTTATGTGAGCCACCCATAGCGAGCTGGCGAAAGAACTCAGGGTACTTTAGGAGTTTAGAAAAATCATTTGGAACTGTAAAGTTGAGCAGAATAGTTTTCGTATGTTAATATTTGACCCAGTGAAGTTGATAGTCAGAATTATTGGTCACCTATTTTTTTTTTTTTGTATAATACAAACGATACAAAACTTGTGTTGGCAGTAATGCCATTAACTAAGGATGATCCTAAAAATCACCTAATTCAGGGCAAGTCAGTACATTTTCCCTAAAATTAATTATTAAGAATGTTTTTGAAATACGACGCTTGCATTAAAGAAATACCCGTGTTCATGATTTTATTCAAATATTTAAAAAAAACTTGCTTCTTTATTAAATAAAAAGAGTTCAGAGTCCTTAAGTGGTGGTGGTAATAGCAATAATTTGTAACTCAAGGAAATCTTGAGCATTTAAAGTTTGCATACCATATGGTGGAATGTTCAAGGATGCTTTTTTAAGAATTTGACATTCCAAATATTAAATAAACGATATCTCTTTAGGAATTATTAATAGCATCGAAATTTAGCCGGTCATTTTTCCGACTAGAGTTTTTTACAAGCTATGATTTACATTTTGAAACGAAAACACAATGTTAGAAGTATTTAATTTTTTAAGTAACTTTGACCTGTACTCGAAAGCGGAATATTAAAACGGTCACATAAAACCAAGAGATCGTAAAAACACTTGTAATACTATTTCTTAAGGGTGCGATACTGTTTTATTGTCCTCTATTGTACTGTAGACATTATGCCCTGTAGTTAGGTGCCACAATTTTCTAGTTGCGCCTGCGCCGTGGTATGAAATGAAACACTATATTATTTCGCGCGAATAAAAAGAAGACAGGGCTACTACAAATCACGCTGCGCAGGCGACGTCCGCGCGAACAATACTCACGCGCCTCGGCTCAATTATAGACATAGGGTTGCCATCAATAGTGTCCTTTATGTAAATAAATAAAAAATCTATACAAATTAATTAAATTGAAGTAAAATTCACATTATCAAGCCTACAGGCTTGATAATGATAATTTCTTGAAGGGGTAGGCAAAGGTGCACTATAGTGCATCAACACTTTGCTGATGTATTTTGGTACCGATGTAATAGGGGTCGAGCCTATTGTCATTGTACCGGGCACTTTCCCATCAATACGAAGTTGATTCGGGCCTTAGTCCATCACGCTGGCCCAGTGTACACCGGTATACCGTCGGTTTTTAGTGATTATACGGCCTTCTGCCGGGACTCCCACATAACCCTGTTTCTTCCCCCGAGGTGGCAGGGTATCCTTATAGGATTTTCGGACGTTAAAAAAAAATGTTGGTGAACTTAACATGCCTTGCTATAGACGTTTCTTCACGATATTTTCTTTCAACGTTCAGGAAGTGGTAATCATGATTGAAAAGGTAATTGATTGAATCAAAGATTGAAAAGACACATGAAAATCACAGAGGTGCAAACCCGGGGTTCGAATTTGCACCCCTTATGTTTAAGGCGAGTGTTCTATCAACTAGGCTACCACTACTTAGAACGGTAGTGTCTGTTTAATATTTATTTATATATATTTTATTTAATATTTTAATATCAAAATAACTGTTTGTCTGTTTGTTTGAGATAATCTGCGCAACAAAGAGAGATAACAAAAAAAAAAATGAAAATAACGTCTAATTAAGTCATCTTTTATTATTTTTTTAATGTTTTAGTTAAATATTGTCGAAAGGAAACTAATTCACTCGTATCTCTTTTTGATTCATGTTTTTTTAATGTACCGGTAGGTACATTTCGTTTTTGTTCAAAGATAAGTACTTCCAATTGGAAGTACTTATCTTTGAACAAAATCGATTTCTGACGCAGTCTGAAAAGCGCAGACTATATAAACCAATCTAGACCACAGACTAAAATAAAAACAAAAAAAAACACTTTTCAACTATTGAGTTAGTATACTTGATGCTCGTGTAATCGGTAGACAGCCCTATGCGCAGGAGTTACACAGGCACGCGCGACGTCACCGAGTCAGTGCTCGCAATGTAGGAGTGAGGGGGGAGACATTTTTTTATTACATTCATGCTTTATTTGCTCTCGCACTGTAGATCTGAAAAGAAGAGGCTGTAAACTGATCTTGCACGTGGATACAAAAAAACAAAGTCCCTAAGTGTGGGAAATTGTAAATATAAAGATAGTCCCTACTTAGAGGCATGAGAGTAAGGCGGATGCAGCGGAAATGCGTTCCTTACGGAGTACGTGTGGTGTCACCGTTGTTGAACGGTTGAGGAAAAGTAGAATGTAAGCTGAAGGATGCTGTGGAGGATTTGATTGAGAAAAGTATGATGAGTTGATTTAGCCATGTATAGAGGAGGAATGATTTATCTCGGTAGGACACAATCCTACCGAGATTCAGAAATTACTCAAAACAGCACAACGCCATCTAGTGGCGAATAGCTAAACTATACATTTGGACAGCCTTGAATTGCGTACATAGAGTCAATGTGCTACAGACAGGAATATGTTTACATCATATATTATACTATGCTATTCGTGTTTGACATACTAATAAGTAATTGTTGGTACGCAACTCATTGAAATTGCCTTATTATTGTAAAATACTAGTTTATGCTTGTAACTTGAATTGTAAAGCTGATATCCCCCATCCCAAACTAAGCAACAGTTAAACTATGTGTGCTACACATACAATGGACTGGCATTGATATTGGTTACATCCAGACTAGGGCAAATTACGAAAAAAAAAATTGATTAATTTTCCGTTCTCGGTAATCGAACCCGCAATCGCTCGGCTTAGTAAGCCGAGTGCACTCAGTTCAAAGCATTAAAACTAAGCCATATATAAATGCACAACAAAACAATTTTTTTATTGCTAGTAAAGCATAACCTGCCATAGCAAAACGAACTGTATTGACACATATAAAAAGTTCATTCTTCAACGAAGTGACACTGACAGCGCAAGCGATTTTTAACACGCGAATTCGATCTTTATGTTTATTGACACAGAATTCGTTTTGTTATTGGCAAAATGCTTGACGCGGATACCACATTAGGTAGGTACCTACTACTTGCCCCGTTACATCCTATAACTAAGTTAAATAGTTGTACTAAGACTGCGTTTATGTCAATAATTGAATAGCCACGATGAGATAAAGCAAATCCAAAACCAATCGCTAACATAAGGCAAATTCAAAGTTAAATCATTTATTCTGTACAGGCCCATGGGGGCACCCACAAATTGCCAAGTTTTCTTTATTTTTTCTTATATACTACTTCAGGTTCGAAACGCGACCTCAACGGAGAAGATTCGGCAAAATACTCAGTAGGCTGATCATTTTTAAGCCGTTTAATTAATTGAAATATAACACAATATTAATTATTGGAACACCAGCTGACCTTTGTAAGTCGCTAATACTGACAAAGATTCTATGATCAGCAGATTTTTATGTCATAAAAAGGCAATAAAAACCTCTTGAAACGATCTTTATGTGACCGGCCGTCACGTATTTCGACTGTGGTGTTATCTTCGGATAATATCAACTTTTAATGTGTCTGATTTATTATTAATGGCGATTTTATTATTTAACTAGCGTCCACGTTGAGATCTTCTTATGAAATAGACAAAAAAACTATGTCTGTTTGAATAAGAGAACATTTTTAAATAAAGAATGAAAAATATTGAGTAACTGGCTATTCCCAAAGAGTGTATATCCATGTTTCAGTTTTTATTAGCGAAATGAAAAATGATGAAACCTTTTTTTTATAATGTATGAATGATCGAATAGGTGAGGATACATGTTTGAATAAAGAATAAGTAATGAAAAATATAACTGGCAGGTCCCAAAAAGTTTATATCCATATTCCAGATATAAAATATTAAAAATAAATTAAAAGTGATCAAACTTTTTTTATATTGATGGCACAGTTTAAAGAGGCGATGTACCAAATTATAAAATTTATTGCTTTTTCATATGTATGCATGTCAATTTATGCAAATATTATGCGTGGGTTTTGTTTTTTATACACCAACAACAAAAAATATAATTTGTGTAGGTAGCCTATTTTATATAATAATTCGGTGACTAGTTGAAATATTGCCCAGCAGTGATATTGATCCCTGACTTAATTAAATTACATAAATAATAACCAAAATATGTAGTAACTGGTTCACTAACACTTCACTGTTTTGTTTTTAATCTTATTTTTTTAACATTTGAATTAGTACAATAACTGTAAAAGCAGTTTTGTCTGTCTATCTGTTCGTTTGAGGAAATCTCCCAAACGGCTGACCGATTTTGAAGGGACCTGCACTGGCAGATGTAGCTAATGTAACAAGGAATTATTTGAGGTACTTTAATTTTGGGAAAATAATTAAGGTCCTTAAATTCCGCACACACGAAGTCGCGGCCAAGTGCGAGTCGGACTCGCGCACGAAGGGTTCCGTACCATTATCTATAAAAACGGCAAAATAATCACGTTTGTTGTATGGGAGCCCCCTTCAATATTTATTTTATTCTGTATTTTAGTATTTGTTGTTATAGCGGCAACAGAAATACATCAACTGTGAAAATTTCAACTCACTAACTATCACGGTTCATGAGATACAGCCTGGTGACAAACGGACGGACGGACGGACAGAGAAGTCTTAGTAATAGGGTTCCCGTTTTACCCTTTGGGTACGGAATCCTTAAATATGAGCAAAATATTATTTCAATATTTTGCGTTGATTATTAACATTATGGGGCTTAACTACCACCTCTTATAGCACAATTGTTATAATATTAACTTTCAATATTCGACATATTTTCTACGTTAACTGTCAAAAATTAAAAGTAAACATAAAATCATTAGTGCAAGGTGGTGACGCAGTTTTACAGTATTTTACAAAACAACGGCAACGCGCCATCAGTCGTGCGATAATATAATTTTTCCCATTCCAAAAAGTTCATTAACATTGGATTACGGGCGATCATTAATAGCAATTTGTACCAATTAAATAATAGTAAATGAAGTTCGGCACACGATCTGATCGACGGCGGGTATATGAGGGTAACGAATCGGTAATGGTGGCTATGACTTGTGAATCAGCCGGCCGGCGTTAAGGGGAGTACTGGGGAATTTGGATAGAGTTAAAGCCTCCCCAAACAGTCGCTTAAAGGGAAACACTGGGGAGTTTGGGTAGAGTTGAAACCTCCCCAAACAGTCGCTTTAAGGGGAATGCTGGGAAATTTGGATAGAGTTAAGGCCTCCCAAAATAGACGCTTTAAGACGCATGCGATGAACATTTTCCAATACCAAACCTGGACTTATAGACTCCAGTGCATGTTCATTTCGCTGATGTATTTCGAGCCTATTGCCCCTATACTGGACATATTCTATCGCAATATGAAGAAGATTTGGACTATATTCCACCACGCTGGCTCAGTACGGGTTGGTTAACTTTCACACGCCTCATCCAGGTTTCCGGACGATGTTTGCCTTGATCGTTCAGCAAGTGACATTCGCATTTAGAATCCGAAAATCCCAGAGGGACAGGCCCGGGATTTAAACTTGCACCATTCTTTGGTAGAAGGCTGTAACTGTTTCAAGTTTTTTCACAAAAAATAACAATGAGTTGTGATGATTCTTGGATAAATTTGAGACTGGTAGAATACCCGTCCTCATCTTATTTCATTAAATTCCATAAGAGATGAATGACATTTGAGTGAATATCAGTATGACGGAAAGCGAGATGATTGGAAGAAAAAGACATACCGACCACAAATAAAAGGTAAAGCAAATAATGATGATTTCATAAAACAAGAAAACAAGTTTAAAAAACCGGTCAAGTTCGAGTCGGTCTCGCGCACGAAGGGTTCCGTACCATTATCTATAAAAACGAGCAAAAAAATCACGTTTGCTGTATGGGAGCCCCCTTAAATATTTATTTTATTCTATTTTTTTGTATTTGTTGTTATAGCGGCAACAGAAATACATAATCTGTGAAAATTTCAACTTTCTAACTATCACGGTTCATGAGATACAGCCTGGTGACAGACGGACGGACGGACGGACAGTGAAGTCTTAATAATAGGTTTCCCGTTTTACCCTTTGGGTACGGAACCTTAAAAACTATGTTCCAACTACGGAAACAAGGTAAAATCGACTCCTCCTATTGTTGAAGTCGATAAAATGTAACCTATGTTAACCGGGCTATAATACCGAATCGATTGACAGCTTAATCATCGAAATCGGATAAATAGTTTAGGCACTAAGGAGGAACATACGTAAATACAGACATAGACTGCTAAAATCATAACCCTTTATTTTGGCTACGCCGTAGTCGGGTAGAAAGAAAGGCTCATGAAGCACCAGAGTCGTTCGCCTTAATCAGGCGTCGATGGAAAAAAATATCGAAAACAATTTGAAATGTACAGAAATCAATGGGCTGTGTTGCCGTTATCTCAACAATTGGAGGCAATTTGTATACCTCTAGTTCCCACAAAAACCATTTTGTTCATTTCAAAATATTTGTACGTAAACACCGTGACTGAGCTGATAATAATATTTATTTGTGATACGAGCCGTACCAAAGATATACAGGTGTTTCAGAAGTCCGAAATAATACTTGGACGTATGGACGAGTATCGGATCTACAAACTGATGGTATAAATTTTTTATCGAAATTCAATCATGATTTTCAAATTCTTTTTTTCTGATATTTGACTCATATTTTGCGAAATTTTCAAAATCTGGTTAGAGAATATTCCTAGTCGCCAATAGGCTTTTGAATGTGCCCCAAGGCCACAATTCGATAGGTACCTATGACAAATATTTAAAGGTCTGTAGCTCAAAAACTATGATACTCAGATATGATCTAACTTCAGTATGCATCTACATATTAGCTACTGTATATGTACCTTAAGTATTATTTCGGACTTCTGATACATCGTGTAATTAGATAATATTTTTGTTTGCCATGAAACGTTGGAATTAAGTAAATTGACGCGTGGCTGCGACGAATCGCCTGATTTTTCGGAACTGGCCGGTTTTGTCTTGGGTAAGGAATATAACAACGGTTTAAATAAACGTTATGAAGACCTGCACACACTGAGACGAGCGAATTTACTTGGCGTTGTTTGTAAAATATGTATTATATGTTAACATACCAATTGATTCTTCTTTCATATATTTACGAAATTAATAACATTTTAATGGAATAAGATGAGGAAAGGGTGCACCTGCGATTAGCAGGCATTCTGGCAATATCAAGTTATTATTAATAAGAGCAAATTCAATAAATACACTAAATCTATACTAATATTATAAAGACGAAATATTTGTATTTTTGTATGTAACGAAAAAACTTAAAAACTACTGGACCGATTTCAAAAAATCTTTTGCCGTAAGAAAGCTACGTTATCACTGAGTAACATAGGCTATATTATAAACACGTGCGAAGCCGGGATGGGCCGCTAGTAGGTAATGAAGATGGTGGATGAATTTCTACTCATTGATGCTTGGAAGGCAAACGTTACGTTACTAAGCTACAAAAAACGTAAAATTAGTTACGTAAAATTAGTATACCATTCGAACAGCCAGATTTTTCTGCGTCGTTTGGTATATATTACTCATTTTACAATTTCTCGTCGCTTAGAAAGGGGTTCCTTTCAAGCGACAATGTATAATTAATTTCTGAAATTTGTCCACGTCGTAGATGACATTTCGTTGTAAAATACGCTTTGTCTACACTTTGGTACTAAAAGAAAATTGGTCGCGTTTTGCCGCGCCTGTGTGTGCAGGGTTGGATGGTACTTGCCGATCGTGAGATCTCTCATTATTATCTAGCGACGTGAACATAATATATACATACCTGTAGCCATAACAAATCAGTTTGACCATGACGGAAATAACGAAAAATATTTTTTATTTTTTTTACCTAAACTGTATCTAAATTATGTTCTTTTATATTACAATAATAGTTTTAAATGAACTTGTTCACAACAGCAAAGATTTTATCTATGGAAAATTCAAAATTGTACGAATATAAAATCATACAATAATGTTTTACAAAGCATTTTAAACGTAAGAAAAACTATCGTAGATCGAACAAGGGCTAGTCACAAATATTTTTCTGTATCAGGCCCTGTAATTTATTAAACCTCCTTGGTTTAAAAAAGAATTAGTGTAAAGCCAATATTTTGCATCGTAATAAAAAAGCTTACCAATATTAAACCGTAGACCATCACGATAATATGCAGTTTTGTGAGAACCTTATTTGTATTGATACGGGATCACATACCTGAAAAAAGAAAAAAAAAACAATGAAATCTGGGAACCTTTAGCTTGCAGACCGGGACACTCAAGCAGTATTCCATAATATGGAATCCATATTATTATTAATGTATTCTATTGGAAATGTCATTGTAACCAGAGATTATTTTTTTCCTTCTATTTATGAGAGTAAGTTTTGTTTCACATTTTTTTTTTTTTTATTAAATACATAATAATTAGGTATTGTTTTAAAGCTGAATTTTGAATTTTCAGATATGTCTTCATTTGAGTAATAACTTAGCTAAGATGTTTTGAATTGACATTATTCAACATTTTGTCTATGAAAAATGGGCGATTTATTATAAAAAAACTTTAAAGGTCGATTAAGAACTTGTTACTTAATTTGAATTTCAAAAACACAATTTCAACATTCTTTATTTAATAGACCACTGCTACTGGCTGTTACTTGAAGTGTCGCAGTCAAAATCGCATTTACGCCGTAGCGACAAATGACCGGTGGTAAGATTTTTTCCCGAAATGACGCCATTATCTATCTCATCACGCGATGTCTAGATTAAAGTAAATAATGCTTAAATTACATGGTATCGCGTCGGTATGTCGACAAACGAGTTTGAGTTGTTTTTTTGCTGTATTTACTACTTTTTTTTGGCAAATATAATATTTAAGTAGGTTTACCTTAGAAATATATTAAACTAACGAACTAACTATATATTATGTAAGTAGGTCTGAAATTAGTAATAAAAACAAAATCGCGTGCATCTGAGTGTCGAAAAATGCAAATATCCACTATTGATTTAGCTTCATTAACGTGGTCTTGTAGAGTAATCACTGTATGTCACAATTATCAGTTACGTATTATATGACGTATGAGACACAGATAAATTATTTAAAAAAAAAAGTAAAAAAAAATACCATTCAATAAAAAATATCAAAATATCGTTATAACCATCGTCATTCTCCACCTGCCCCGGCGATGTCATTCGGCTCTGTACACGGAAATCTTACAAATTACCCGTTCGCAGACGTGTCATTAGATAGAAATTAGTGGTTTATTATTGTCGAATTAAGTTTCCGAGTAGCGGCCGAGACTGATCCGTTTTTTGTTCGGTTTTTTTTCCTACAAAAAAAAAACAATCCCCCGATCCGTCAGTCGATAAGCACTGGTGTGGGAGGTGATTACATGTGTGAGAAATTGGACTGGGTTTAGTTTTGTTTTAGTCCAGTCGCTTTTGGGGGTTATAAAAAAATCATAAAACATCGAAACTCGTTTTATGTTAGCAGAATTAAAGTTCGATGTTAATAAACTGTTTTAGTACGGTTGTGGAGAAAGTACTTCTGAGAAACTATAAATATTAAGTCGTTTTGATCGAAGTTAGATACCTATCTATGCTTGTATTTTAAGTATTCGTGAATATCTCCTTATGTACGAGTATACTTACACACTAAAAAGCTTATACAAGGTCTGGTGTAGTAGGTTCTATTTGTATAATAACATACAAAAATATGATTATTTACGTTAATTTCGCATTTAAAATACTTAAAACAATCCTGAAGAATGTCACACAATAGCCACAAACATCAACCACAATGACAAACGTCATCGCCTCCACGATTCTTTAAAAAATAAAAGAAATAAAAAACCACAAAAATAACAACACATCCGACCGCTAGATAAAGATGGCGGCTGAGTTTTTTATACGTAATTATTGTCAGTATTTTTTTCGAACGGTCATTATCCATCCAAATCCCGGCATGTTGCGGCTCGTAATGATATGAAGTCAAATTATAAGGCTCCGAGATTTCGGGGGCCGATTAACATACCTAGCGTTGGACGTGTATCATTTGAGGTTTTCGGAAAATAACGAACTACGAAGGTCAGTAGGAACTTTGCGATAAATACAATAGTTTAAATATGTACAACATTCTAAATTCAATTTTTGAAATAGGTTTCTTTTTAGTACACCAAATAGTAATTCCAAATTCAAATAGAAATCAAACCCTAACACATTTCGAATTCGATATTTAAAAAAATCATTTAGTAATACATCATCATCATCATCATCACGCCTGTATTCCCCGAAGGGGTAGGCAGAGGTGCACTGTAGTGCGCCCACACTTCGCCGATGTATTTTTGGTCCCAATGTAATAGGGGGCGAGCCTATTGCCATTATACCGGGCACATTCTCCCTCAATACGAGGGAGATTTTTGGGCTATAGTTCACCACTCTGGCCCAGTGCGGGTTGGTGAACTTCACACGCCTTTCTATAGACATGCAGGTTTCCTCACGATGTTTTCCTTCACCGCTTCATAGCTAGTGGTAATCTCGGATGAAAATGAGATTCGCACATAAACCCAGAGGTGCGAGCCGGGGTTTGAACCTGCACACGTTGATTTGCAAGGCGTGCGTTCGACCATTCGGCTACCACTGCTTTTTTAGTAATAGACAAAAAATAAACGTAAGATAAAACAAGCAAAGAAAAGGAATAACATCGAGACAGCGTGACCATTATATTTACGTTAGGGCTTCGGTCAACGGCATTAAAACTAAATATTTCCCGCCTTAACAGCACATTAATAAAACCATAGAGCTACCTCTGACTCACAGATAAAAAAATGGAGCCAAAAGCTCTTAATTCGTCTATCTATCACCTGTGCGTGGAATCTTTATAACCATCAGTCATGTTTATCAAATCTACCTGAAGCGCATTACTCATTACTAGGCTTTGAAAAAATATAAGGCAAGTGTGAGAGTGTTTCAAACATCGATGGTTCCGTATATGTGTGGCTAAATATAATTACTTGGAAGCTCGTAGAGTCGTTATAAGAATCTTTATGAATCATCGTAAATACACTTGTTATCTTATAGTTTTTTTTTTAAATAACTGTTTTTTGAAAAAAAAAAAATTTATTTCAACATAGTCAAAATTTTACTTATAATATTTTTTGAAAAGTACACAAATATCAGAAGAACCGTCTTATTCAAGGAACGAAAACTAAAAGTTTTGCTTCAGAGCGCTTTCAGACTGACATTTTTTAACGCGCATTCAGTCGTTTTGTCATACGCGCGTATACATTTCTTATTTCGGCGTGTACGCTCGAACCTGGTGGTGGCGAGTGTCAGTAGCAATATGGATTCCGACGAAGAAACAATTGAGACATCGCGGTTCGCGCGACACACCAGCTTATAAGCGCGTCAACGCTTGTACGAGATGTGCGTGTAGCAAAAGGCGTTTATACGCACTTTGAAAAGCGAGTTTATACGGTCGAATACAACGCTAGTTTGAAATGGCCCTTAGGAGTGTTCGTCGAAGTATTTTTAAGTATGAACTGCGGATCCCTAAAATAAGTAAATCTCTGGGCGGTATCTAAGCTTCGTGCTTAATACTAGACGCATCTACTATGTATAATTGAGCTTATTTATCATGGTGATGTTTTAATAAGTGTTATGTGTATAATTTGTATGAAGACTATAGAAGAGAACGCTCAATTCTTATTTTTGATAATTTTTCTTATGTTCAAATTATAAGGGTGTGTAGATTTGTTGGTTTATGGACTACAATCTTGAGGTACCAGAAGGCTTAGCATGACCGTATAGACAAAAGTTTTATCTCTTTCAACTGTCAGATTTGTTGAGAAAATGACGTCACATCGAACTTTTTTTTTTTTGAAGGACTTACGCTGTTGGCTGTGAGGTTCCTTTACAGCTTTACCGGAGGAGTGGCGAGCGCAGAGTGCACTCCAACCAAGGCCTTAAGGGTGGAAAAAGGGTGGCAATTAGCTCAAGGGCGACCTCGGCTTGTGCAGTTACCGTGAGGGGAGAGGTAGTGACTGCGCTCCTAGGTGCAAAGATGCACCTACGAGCAGAAGAGGGGGTTCCTCGACCTCGCCGGCGAGATCGGTGTCTGTTGGAGGCTGGTGTAGGTGTGTTGGTGGCCCTCTCGACGCCCGGGTCGAGGAGGGCACGAGCTTTTAGTATTGGACATGGCTCTGTGTGATGTCATTTTCTCGACAAATCTGACAGTTGAAAGAGATAAAACTTATGTCTACGTGGTTATGTTAAGCCTGCAGGTTCGATTCCTAGGTTATGGCGCTGTTAAGAGTGTGTTAGGACGGCTGAAATATGGGTGCACAATATCACGATTATATAATCTGCAGATTGTATTTTAGGGTTCCGTGTTATATAAGCAGTGGTAGCCGAGTGGTCGAACGCACGCCTTGCAATCAAAGAGTGTAGAACCCCGACTCACACCTCTGGGTTTCATGTGCGAATCTCATTTTCTTCCGAGATTATCACTTGCTATGAAACGGTGAAGAAAAACATCGCGAGGAAACCTGCATGTCTGAGGGAACTTGACTAGTTCTCGATAGATGTGTGAAGTCTGTCAACCCGCACTGGGCCAGCGTGGCGACCGACTATGGCCTGAATCCCCCTCGCATTGTGAGGAGGCCCGTGCCCAGCAGTGGGACGTTAAAAGGGCTGTAGTTAGTTATATATACCTAGTTAAGTAAGTATGTAATGGCGAGTTCCTATAAAAACGAATAGTTATCAGTAAGAGTAACCTGCCCTATAGGTCACTGATTTTCTGTTTAAACTTATGGGTACAGATAACAGAATACAATCAATTGTTAGTTAAAACATCAGATTTGGCAAAATGAAATAGACCAAACGTAAGCCGTAGTTTCACAGGGACGTCACAAAACGAACTCTGCGTCAATGTACATAAGGATTAAAATTCTGTGGTAGAAGCCACGCGTTAAAATTCACTAGCAACATCGATGGCATTTCGTTGGGAAATGAGCTTTATCTATGAGTTAATACAGTTTGTTTTCGCCAAAAACTTGGTCTCGATGCCGCTAGTGGGTAACCACTGAAATCGTAAAAATCAAATCATAAATAAATTCCACAATCAACATAAAATCCTACTCCAGAGAACTCATCAGGGAATCCATCTTTTTTTCAATTTCATTACCCAAAATTAGAAACCAAACCATACATACCTACCGACAATGACACAGGCAGACACTATAATTACCCCTCCCTCCCCTTCCTTCCCCCCCCCTACCGTGGGGCCAAAATTACCACGGCTCCCATTAACCACCATCCCGTACTTATAAAAAGGTACGGTCAGTAAAAAAGTCGTATCACCGCAGCCAATGGCGGACATTCGCCGCGATACAGATGATATTCGACTTAATTGACACATGATAAAGTTGGTTTTTGATTGATGGGTGTCGGTCATCAAAGAATGACGAGCCGATTTTTAAGACTATGAGGATTTCTATCGTGTATGTGTGCGTGTTATGTTGTTTGTGTGTATATAATAGGACGGTAGGTGAAATTAGCGTTATTGCTTTTGTATGGAATTCAGGTTTTGTTTGGTTGTAAAAAAGTGTGGTGGATATTTTACAAGATGGACTTCTTAACTCGTGACTACATATCTAGTTACTGGCATAATATAAAATAAAAATGTCCCTTCACTATAGACGTCAAATTTTTAAAAACGGAACGATCTTGGTTACAATGATCAGTTGATTTTATTATGTATTTTAAATATGGAACCTAGATAAAAAAATCTGTTTAAAATAATGACAACATTCAATTTAAACTTATGACACTCATTCACAATATTTTGAACAACAAACACATTCAATTTTAATAATTAGTAAGTAATGTTTTAAATTTGAACGTAGAACACTCTTTTTTTAAACACAGTCCTATATTTCCTGCCAGAACTAAAAAGGAAATAAAAAAGTTTTTATTTCAATATGCTATTAACCTCGCATCAATTACACGTCATGCTGTACTTTACAATTAATAATATTTGTAGCAGTTATTATACGAATATAGCTCACATTTTATAGCGACCGCGGCCGCCATTTTTGTTTGGCGAGCAATTGAATTGTGCGTAATAAAATTTTATTAATGTTAATTGTCGGTAAGTTTACGATCATTGAGGTCCGTACGCGGGAAGAAGATGATTTGCGGTTATTGTGCCGGCGACATAGTTTCGCACTCAACATTGAAATGTTTCCTGATGAGACATAACACGGCTGGGAAATGAGATCTTGATAGTATGTTCTTTAATTATTAATTAACTTTTAAGTAAATTAATAATTACCTATTTTTTTTTCAATGACTCTGATTTACACAACATTTTAAGTCGAGTATATTTTTACTGCAGGTATGTACAGTCATTAAGGTTCAAATTCTGATGGGTTTGCGGCTGGCGAGAAGGAATGACGGTATTAAAATTCCCCTTAGCTTTTATACGTAGGTATAGATGCTGACATTTATATTAGACAGATTGTAGCCATGTCAGTGATTCTGTAAAAAAAAGAAATCTAGTCTATGGGCTTCTTATGTTATATCGTTCTGCTCGTTTTCCTCTTGATGTTATACTTTCTTAAATTAAAACAAAAATCTTTTTTATTTGAAAAATATAATAGAATAAGACTTAATATTAATTTCTTAAAAAAAGATACAAATTGGTACCTACTCATTTCAAAAATAGAATATCATCTATGGATTTCACGAATATACCATCCAATGAATACCAAGAAAATTCCATTTTCAAACACCACATTGTTCTTATTTCAAAAACTTATCAGCCACTTTCACAGGTAATAAAGTTCGATAAAAACAAAAGCGTTTTGCTTACACCACTCGTGATCTCGCCACTACAGAATTTAATTGTACCTAGCCGCTAAATAGGCCCTGAATGTAGCCAAATATGGCCCTTAGGTGCCGCGGCGGTCACGCCCGAGGGGCGAGATCTGTTCCACTGGGAAATATAGCCGCCAGTATTTGTGTTTCGTTCGAGAAACTACTATTTTAGATCGTTTGGATTATTTTAAATTTAGAATGATTGGAAGATTAGATTCCTTAATATAGTCTAAGAGGCAGATTGCATTTGTTTTAGTGATTTAGATATTAAGCAGTGGTAGCTAAGTTGGTAGCAAGCCCTTCTTAAACGCATGGGGTTTAAGTTCAAATCCTGGGTCAGCACTAAATTCTCGGATTTTATCTACGAATCACTTTTAAAGTAATGATTATCACTTTCTGAACGATGAAGGTTAAAATCGTGTAGGTTTCCTCACTTACAAGTTACGTGAGGAAGTACATGTGTAAGTACAACTTCACACGCCTTTCTATAGAAAGGCGCGTGAAGTTCACCAACTTGTATTGGGCCAGCGTGGTGGACTGTGGCCCAAATCTCCCTCGTATTGAGGAGGAATTTGCCCAGTACAATGGCAATTGGCTCGCCGATTTATTTTGGTTTCAAAGTCCCCTACATTAGAACTAAAATACATCGGCGAAGTGTGCGTGCACTGCAATGCACCCTTGCTTACCCCTCTGGGGAATATAGGCGTGCATGTACCCTAGACAGAGTCGATAGTATATTAATGATTTAATGTTAATAGATACTTGGCGTGGCTTCTAATTGCCGCATGCTGCTAATTAGGGCCAGTTTGCCAAGTAAGGTCCGCCGCTACATTGGGAGTCACGCCTGAAGCGCCGCTTGTCGTTTTACGGAATATACGACCTCCACGACATCCGCGACCCTGGGGGATTTCATTCCACGGTATGTTTGCATGTGAGTTCTATCTAAAGTTCATAAGGCTCAAATTAAGTTGAATTTGTTTACGTTTCTGAGCTGTCATTTTTTTTTCTAACAGCTTTTTTTGTAGTCACGTGACACTCATTGTTTGGTATATCTCACACACACATAGACCAATACGTTGCTTCACTTTCATGTCTCTCATTTTATAAAATCTGTCTGTATGATAGCGCTTACTATTTCGTCTCTACATTATCGGTAGAGATGCCGTGCCTTATATATTTAAAGGTGGTAGAGATTTTCATTCAAAATCTCAACTCAGTAGAGTTAGCTACTACAAGAATCTCTTCCATTCATAAAAAGTAAACATAAGGTATATAAGGCTGGTTACATACACACGACAGAGTACCCGTTGGAACAGCAGCAGAAAACTATGTTTTTTAGGGTTCCGTACCCAAAGGGTAAAACGGGAACCCTATTGCTGAGACTTCGCTGTCCGTCCGTCCGTCCGTCCGTTCGTCTGTCACCAGGCTGTATCTCATGAACCGTGATAGTTAGAGAGTTGAAATATTCACAGATGATGTATTTATATTGCCGCTATAACAACAAATACTAAAAAACAGAATAAAATAAATATTTAAGGGGGCTCCCATACAACAAACGTGATTTTTTTGCCGTTTTTATAGATAATGGTACGGAACCCTTCGTGCGCGAGTCCGACTCGCACTTGGCCGGTTTTTTTTCCTGTCAATACATACTCATAGTCCGATCCCAAATTAACCAAAGCTAGTACCATGGATACCATGACGGCTCTTTTAAATGATCACGACGTCTGAAGGTTTGGTCTATTGGTAGAGCGTAGGTAACTCGACTCACTGCGACTGGTGGTCGTGGGTTTGATTCCCGCCAGCAGAAAATTTCAGAAAAGCCTATTCGGAATTAGCATTGAAGTAGGTTTAACTGGGATTGCTACAGTCCATTGCACGATACCCATAGTACAAGCTTTGCTTAGTTTGCCATCATGAGATGACTACGTGTTGTCTGATGCATGGTAGAAAAATTGTTCCCAACCGGCATCTGGAACTGGGTGCTAGTTACCAGTGGTTAGGTAGAGAGAGGAACTTCCTCTCAATGCGCGCCGTTTTCAGAAGTACCGCCTTCTGCATCTGTCCCTTGATCCAGCTGCCTAACGTGAGTCTCTTTAGGTGTTTGTCGAGGCTCTTGCTAATAAGCCATGGGCGGAAACGACTATCGGTACAATGATTGCCGCGTCAATATCCCACATGTAGACAACCTCGTGAGCCAGATCAAGATACTTGCTATATTATTAACCTTGCGACAAAATATTCGCATATGTGGATATGTAAGCAGCCTATTATTAACTAACCGTGTGTGCATAGCATCTCCGTACAATGGACCGGCACCGAATAAGGCTGTAATTGGAAATTCTGGACGACGCACGCCATTACAGGAGGGTTACATGGACCGGGTACTACTAATGCCGCGTCTACACGATCGGGGCCTATTTAGAACCCATTTGGATCCCATTTAGGGGCAATAAGGGGTTAAAAGGATTAGGAATATTCATTTTATATAAATATAAATAGCGCCAGACGACACATCGTATGATCCCTATCTAAGCAAAGCTGGTACTATGGGCTGGCGGCGTTCCTAGTTAAACCCAGACCAGGGCAAATTTAGAAAAGGCCATTAACGTAATTTGCCGTTGGTGGGTATTAAAGTCGCAACTATACGGTTCCATGAGATGAATGGCATACACTCAAACCACTAAACCAGGCCGTCGTCGATTATCTTTAAAAAAATATAGACAATGTTTTTTTTCAATCATGTCATCCGCGTATAAAGCATGGTTTTTTCGGACTGTGGGTCGAAAAAGCCCATTCAAAAGGAACACCCCAGTGATTTGGAAAGTAGTGCGAACAGCTCGTGGGGCGAAACGCCGAAGTACTTACATTTTAAGGGTTAATACACATTTTGTACCCATTATAAATCACATTGTACCTATAAACCTGGACTGGATTCCCGACAAATACTTTGTGAAACAAATTACTTTTGAGAAATGATATTTTCAAAACTTGCAGTACCGCGTCGCCCCGTTCAGACGGTAGTTAACGACTGCCAACCACATTCGCCGTTAAAATACAGAAATATCAACTTTATGACGCAATAAATAAAATACAGTCGACGTGAATAGTTAACGTGGCACGAACGTGCTTCCCAGCGCGTACTGTTGACATTTCCCATTTTTACTTTTTTTCTATTGTAAGAACTCGTTTATTATTTATTATTTTGTGGCTATGGAATTGGTGGTTAGCCGATAGCGGATCGATTAATATCTTGCGCCTAAACAATTAGATTCCAAATAGGTATACTAACTCATAAAATATAGATTACTTAGCCGAGTGGTCGAACGCACGCCTTGCAATCGAAGTGTGCAGGTTCAAAAGGCTCGCACCTCTGGGATTTATATGCGAATCTCATTTTCATCCGAGATTATCACTTGCTATGAAACGGTGAAGGAAAACATCGTGAGGAAACCTGCACGTCTGAGGGAACCTGACTAGTTTTCGATGGATGTGTGAAGTCTGCCAACCCGCATTCGGCCAGTGTGGTGGACTGTAGCCCGAATCCCCCTCGCATTGAGGGGAGGCCCGTGTCCAGTGGGACGTTAAAAGGGCTGTAGTAGTAGTAGTAGGTTACTCTAAACGAATACGCGATATCAGAAATATTTTATCATTTTTTATTACAGTTTTTGGCGACGGCTTGTTGTAGTGGTTGGAGCGTTGGCCGGTTTACTGCACCCGGTGGTTGCAGGTTCGATTCTCGTTAGTGGCAAATTACGAAAATTACACATCCAGAATTTGCCCTGGTCGTGGTGTAATTGATATCAGTCCCAGCCCATTGTGTGGTATAGTACAAGCATGACTTAGTTTGGGATCATACGATGAGTATGAATCGTACTGCGGAATTACAAGCTTTATATTAGCTTGCAACGTATGTATGTCCGGGTGGAATCTTGCGACTGAATTTTATATCAGTTATATTTAACTGATTGAGCTGATGTTTGGTATACACGTTTATTTTGGATGACAATGCATGCTTAGCTATGTGACGTCATTCTAATTACAATATGGCGGATCATCCAAGATGGCGGACTAGTTCTTTTTTTCTGCACTACCACGTTATGGGTATCAAATGAAAGGGCTTGCTGAGGAGAACACGAAAAGTAATACAACATCACATTAAAATAACTAAACGATAAAAAATAAATTAATGATATTGGTAATTAAATAAAAGCTTGTTTAAAGCCTATATTTTTATGTATTTATATAAAAGAAAATCGAGAAATTTGACATTCTGTGATATAAAAGGCCATGTGCGTCAATAATTTAGCTAATACCAAACTCCAAAACAAAGATTGAATTCGTCAAAATTCGCTATTTACCTAATTTCGTGGAAGAATGAGCTTTACCTACAAGTCAATACAGAACATATTAGTGTTGGCAAAAAAATTTGCCCTATTATGCCCGAGTTTTTAAGCCCGCTGTTCTAATAGCCGCATGCGAATAGCCCGCAGTTTTATATATCGGCCGCAGATCGCTGTACCAAGTGGCTACCATGCCTTATTATTTGTCACGGCTATTAATATTTACTGCTCACCCGACTTTGTTAAATGTATTGCAAACTAAAACAATACATACTAGGTAATATAGCAACACAACGTCTAATTGACGTGGTGTTGCTATATATAAAAACAGTGAGATTTATTTTGTAAACCAGAAACCAGATAATTTCGTATCACCTACATTTTTTTTGGTATTTTTTATTAATATTTTTTTAAAACATCCTGTATACGAACCAAAAAAAATTAAGGATGAAGACCTTTTAGATTTATTTGGAAAATGTACTGTATACAGCGCGTGTGGCTAAAGGCGGGCCTATACGCACTTCAAAAGGTAACAAACGAGGCCGTAATGCGACAAGCCAACCAGAAACGGAAACTTTTGTCCATCATAAAAAAAAGGAAAATTTCATATCTCGGTCATGTGCTCAGGCATGAAAGGTATCAACTCCTGCAACTAATTATGATGGGCAAGGTCATCGGCAAGAGGCGAGTTGGTCGCAGGAAGAAATCGTGGCTCCGCAACATACGGGAGTGGACTGGAATCTCCAACGCAGCCCAATTATTTCGCCTTGCACAGGACGGGACCGAATTTCAGAAGTTGATAGCCAACCTTCACTAGTTGGAGAGGTACTTGAAGAAGAAGAAGATACACACTTTGAAAATCGAGCTTCTACACTCATATTAAACGCTATTTTGAAAAGGCTCTGAATGTTACTTAATCACCCACCATAATACTGTTGCAATGCAATATAATTAATCGATTACTAATTACATTTGGGCATCGCATACCCTTTAACTAAAATATTTAATTACCCCTTATTTTACCGGACCTATAAAACGATCTATATATACATTTTATAGTTTGCAATAAACGTCCAAGTAACGACATTTGTACGCCGAAGTTGTAATCTCATACATTAAGGCATCTGTCCACACACAGGGGCGTCAGAACGCGAATTTTTTTTTTTGTTTTTTTGGCAATATGAATACAAAAAAAATCTTTAACGAAATCGGAAAAAGGATCGTTCGCCATCTTTATTACATTCTCCACCCATTATTGCGTATCTATTGAATTTGCTCTCGCTATTAAATAATTGCTACTACGTATTACAACACGCACGGCTTCTGAAGTGGAAATGGGCAGGCCCGCTCTTCTGAAGAAAGATGGCCCAAACGAGTAACGAAATGGACAGGTCCGGGAGGCAAAAGACAAAACAGACCAAAAGCTCGGTGGATAGACGACATACTTCAATCGGCAGGAATAGACTAGATGAAAACAGTTAACGACAGGGAAAAATGGGGGCAACTGGAGGAGGCCTTTACCCGGAAGGGGCCATGGCAATAAATACCTAGTTTTTTTTTAGTTCTTTATATATATTTTTGTAATGTCATGGAAACAAATAAAGGCTTATTATTATTATTATTGATTACTTGACGCTGGCTGAAATACCCGCTAATCACAGGTGGAGCCATTGCTCATCTTATACAATTAAATTTCATCATTTCAGTAAATGAAGAAGAACGCAAAGACATTGACAGGAAGAGCGAATTTTGATGTGTGGGGATTTAACCACAAAAATTCAATCCTTATGCATATTTCCAGAGTTCGTTTTGATATTACATTGACGCGGGCGTCTTATCGCCCCAGTGTGCGGTAATCTTAATTTGCAAAGAGCCCGCACGCTTGTAAAAATGTATTAAAAACCAAAGGGACAGTTAAAATAAGTGGATTCTTGGAATATTAATAAAAATGGACTCGATATGACTGGAATGGTTACTCATCTCATTTTTTATCGATAACGTTAACATATTAAAGCTCAAATATTAAAAGGGTATTTATTTGCTTCTCTATTTGAAGGTTATCTTTGATTTCGTGACTAATTGTCAAGGTAAGGCGTCAACATTTGTCTTGTCAAATTTATCGTGTCTTCATCAATGTGAGAAGGAACGACAGTGAAAGCAATGTCACCGAGAATAGGACTATAATACCCAGTGAGAAACTATTGCTAACTAACACAGCTTTTTCAGCTAACAAATCTATAAAACAAACTGAATAAGAGTCCAATTGCACCAAATTGCTTAAAACGCTTTTTAGACACTACAACAAACACAACTAAGTCTGTACGTCTCTATTCCCGCGATAAATCTGACAATAATATAACTTGAGGCCCTGTCTAAAGAGACAGGGCCTCAAGTTACCTGTAGTAGTCAGATTTATTGCGTGTAATTTAGTGTCACAAGTTGTCGGATTACTGGACTCCGTTAAAGACCGGAGTGCAGTAATCCGACAACGCTTCCATATAAACGTTTTGCTACTACACATCCGTATCCTATAAACCTGTAATCATCAGTCGTCTAGTCGGCTTCACCGTGTTAATGGACTTAGCAATACACGCAAAAAAATGCTATTATCGTGACTCGCAAACTTCCGCTACGTCATCCAATCAATCGATAATTTTCAGTACACAAGGAAAACAGATCCGAAAACCTGTCAAATGACTCGGATAGCTTCCCACCCGTCCAATTTGCTTACTAAAATCCTGCACCAACAAGTGCGTCAATATACGCGCAATTGCATTTTTGCTAACACTAAAACTAGCTCTATTAACTCATAGAAAAAGTTAATTTTTTGATAAAACAACATCGATCACGTTGCTTTTACCACAGAAATTCATTCTTTAACTATTATTATGTTTGACAACGAGTTATTCTAGTATTTTGAGCGTATGCCGATCGGCTCTCTAAACTAGGTAGTTGCGGGTTCGATTCCCGCCAGTGGGAAATTTTGTAAATGGTCTGATATGGGTGTAACTTGGATCGCCACCAGTTTATTGTACGTGACCCATAAGTATAAGCTTCGCTTGATTTGTGTTCATACGACGAGTATGTGTTGTCTGGCAATATTTTTTAATGGTAAAAGAGTACATTTTTAAAAATAGTCAAGTTATTCGCTCGCCACCGTAGCGACAGGGCGCTATACCAACCGCAGCTATTTGGTAGACGTCAAACAGAACCGACTAATGGCGTCGCTTCCGTGCGACCATTACTTTTTGCCGGCCAATAGCATCGATGCGCTGGCGCCGATCGGCGATTTGTCAATTTGGAATGGTCGAGCTTGCGGTCTGGCGTTATTAGTATAAGTTTTTTCATACGAACAAATCTTGTGAAATGAGCAAAAAATTTTTAGTCGAGAAAAAATCAATTGTTTCGCAGTTAGATACTCTGTGTTCGTTTGTGATTACTTTACAATGATGCCTTTGGAACAGGATGCTTGATTAGTTAAGGTTTTGCTGATTTAAGATGTAGCCAGCATCAAGGCTAGTCTAGCGGATATATACAAATGTAGATTACAAAGTAAAATTATTACGGATGTGTTGAAAACACTTATTTAGAGACATAACTTCAATATAAAATAACCTTCCATAATCCATCCACAATGGTTAACCAACCCGCAATAGGCCAGCGTGGTGGACTATGGCCCGAATCCCTCTCGCATTGAGGGGAGGCCCGTGCCCAGTGGTACGTTAAAAGGGCTGTAGTAGTAATGCTCCTGATAATGGTTTGTAAAGAGATTTGGATTTGTTAAAATTTAGGGGTTAGGTTTTGCAATGAAAACCTGATTTTAGATGTTTGTTTTATCGCATATTTTGCAACATCGCTTCGGTCTTCTGCCAATATTATTTCGATTAAATACAGTAACCATTAATCAGTACTGGATTATGATTTAAGTATATATATTTACTTTTCTACTCCTCTGAAAAGACAAAATATAACGAATTAAAGTGAGGTGTGGACACACCCAAAATTAGCAGGCATTCTGTCAGTGTTAAGAAATTAACAGTATTTTTTGTGTTTGAGCATGCTATTAACTACTTGACACTGGGAACGATATCCTCTAATCGCAGGTGGAGCCACTTCTCATCTTATTCCATTAGATTTCATTAATTTCGTGATAAATAAAGAAATGCTTTAAACATCTACTAATTTGAATTCGCACAGTCAAACTGACTGTACGGTTTTGTGGGGCTATGTATAATACAACTTGTACACCACATAGGTACTTATGAAATGAATAAATAATATAAAATAATAAAACGAAATGGCTGATGAAGATGATAAAGATGGCGGATAACAACCGAGTTTTACTCAAAAATACATCATCATCATCATCACGCTTGTATTCCCCGAAGGGGTAGGCAGAGGTGCACTGTAGTGCGCCCACACTTCGCCGATGTATTTTGGTCCCAATGTAATAGGGGGCGAGCCTATTGCCATTATACCGGGCACATTCCCCCTCCATACGAGGGAGATTTGGGCCATAGTCCACCACGCTGGCCCAGTGCGGGTTGGTGAACTTGACACGCCTTTCTATAGACGTGCAGGTTTCCTCACGATGTTTTCCTTCACCGTTCAGCAAGTGGTAATCATTGTTGAAAATGACATTCGCACTTGAAAATTATCTCAGAGGTGCGGGCCTGGGATTTGAACTTGCACCCCTTACGTTCAAGGCGGGCGTTCTTGCCCACGAGGCTACCACTGATACTCAAAAAATTTAAGATAATTTTAGTATTTACATGACCAGTACATGTGTGTCAACGAAATTGCTCTCATATTTTCAACTTGAACTTTCAACAGACTGACAATTGGGAAGAAAAACATATATTATTATGAGATCACGAGACGAACGGTGGCCGTATTCGGATGAAGATTTCACTATACAACACAAATTTAGTTTAAAAATAATTTAACAAGTGCACTGCTTAAAGAGGAAACTTAGATCTCTTTAGTAAAACGCTTTCGTACCAAAAGCTAATTACAAGTAAGTAAAAAATAAAAACCAGAGATTAAGACTCATTTCGAGTTTGGGAGACCCTGACTCCGAAAGAAACATGAAAATACTTGAAAGAAGATGCTAATATCTGTACTTGAAAGTGGCTTTTATTGAACTTTTAACACATCAATCTAGGATGTAAAGGTTCCGATTCCAGGAGCCGACGGACATAAAATTAAGATTTATTGCAACCTATAGTGTTAGCCACCGTGCTTCTAACACGTGAATATACGACGGATGCTGGATGTAATGATCTTCGTAGGTATAATATTTTGTGCTAATTTGATTTTGCAGGTTCAAACCCCGACTCGCACCTCTGGGTTTCATGTGCAAATCTCATTTTCATCCGAGATTACCACTTGCTATGAAACGGTGTAGGAAAACATCGTGTGGAAACTTGCACGTCTATAGAAAGGCGTGTGAAGTTCACCAACCCGCACTGGGCAAGCGTGGTGGACTATAGCCCAAAAATCTGCCTCGTATTGAGGGAGAATGTGCCTGGTATAATGGCAATAGGCTCGCACCCTATTTGGGACCAAAATACATCGGCGAAGTGTGGGCGCACTGCAGTGCACCTCTGTCTATCCCCTCGGGGAATACAGGCGTGATGATGATGTATAATTTGATTTTGATAGTTTTTTTTCCACCGAGTTATTATATCAATAGAGGGA
This sequence comes from Ptilodon capucinus, assembly GCA_914767695.1. Classification (NCBI taxonomy): domain Eukaryota; kingdom Metazoa; phylum Arthropoda; class Insecta; order Lepidoptera; family Notodontidae; genus Ptilodon; species Ptilodon capucinus. The sequence goes on along the minus strand of OU611814.1, from coordinate 11,233,151 downwards.
GCTTTTCCTATCATTATACTGTTACTGACGTCCAATTTTGTGTGTGACTTTGAAGTGCATCTATGTCAGATTGTCTATGTAATTTTTTTTTTTGCATTTCTTTTTAAAACATTTTCAATATCATTGTTTTGTTATACGAGGTAAAATTTGGTTAGAAGACTTATTAGAAGCTTTGATAGTATCATATAATGTGTGTTACAGGAATAATCTATTGCTTTTATACGGCAATTGTTTTCAGGTTTTTATTTGAAAAAGAATTCGACTTGAATGTATTGTAATAAAATTTTGTATGGAGATTCAAATTTCTTAGTCAAAAAATTATCGCTAAAATTGAAATTCCCCTGAAACTGAAACGCGCGACGATTCGTTCAATTTATTAAGCTCTACTTATATCTTTACCTTTTAACAATATTAATACTCAAGTTAAAAATAAAAAATAAAAGGTTAAAACAATAAATTACAACTTGATACGCGAACTTCACGCGTTTCTGAGAAAAAGGGTCTTGTTAGACCGACATGACATACAGACAGACAGATAGACGGACAACAAAGTGATCCTATAACAGTTCCGTTATTTTCCTTTTTAGTTACGGAACCCTGCAAATGAACACTAGAAAATCTCCTAAAATATTACATCCAACAATCCAAATAAGCATAATTTTCCCATACCGAATCCACAAGAATTTGCAACCTTGCCCCATCAAAACATTACCCATCAGGGAGTCCGGACAAAGTAAACACACACTGACATTTGGCTCGCTATCTCCTAGCCGATCAACGGAATACATTAGACTTAATAAAGGGAACAGGGTGCTTTTCATTAGCGAGCCTGGCTCTATCTTGATACGTGTCCAAACGGCGCCCTACAGGGCTGTCAGCCCTTTGAATGGGTCTACCATTATGGTAGGAACATAATTGTGGTTGAGATTAATGTAATGATAATGCTCTTGCTGCTTTTGGTATGAAAAAAATTGCATTATAGTATGAATGAATAAATATTGCCAGACAACACATATGATCTCAAACTAAGCAAAGCTTGTACTATGGGTACCATATCGAGGGGTGAAAGGCTATTTGACTTTAGCGACATTTTTAGGGTTCCGTACCCAAAGGGTAAAACGGGAACCCTATTACTAAGACTTCGCTATCCGTCCGTCCGTCCGTCCGCCTGTCACCAGGCTGTATCTCATGAACCGTGATAGTTAGAGATTTGAAATTTTCACGGATGATGTATTTCTATTGCCGCTATAACAACAAATACTAAAAATCTGAATAAAATCAATATTTCCATACAACAAACGTATTTTTTTTTTGCCGTTTTATAGATAATGGTATGAAACCCTTCGTGGGCGAGTCCGACTCGCACTTGGCCGGTTTTTTTTAACTTTACAGAGATCATTGACGCAGTAAAAATCGATTCCAAATATGTGTGACCAGTACTTGTAGCATGAACGCCAAGACTAGTCTTATGTCACAGTATATCTTGAATTTGTCTCTTTCTCTCGTATGAAATTAGAAAGAGAGCATGCAAGTGAATTGGTGACAAACGTCTTGTCTTGACAGGCGTGCTAACCCCGCAGTATAAGATTAGTATAAAACTAGTCGGCCGTGACATCAATGGGACCAATTTCAGTCCATATTTTGTGTGACGTCTTTTTAACACTTTTAGGTGTCTTAATCTTTGAATAATTATCATTGTTTGAAAAGAATATTGGAGCTCCCCCGGCTTTTAAAAGCTTTTTTGTGATTCCGTCTTCATTTTGGGAGAGGCCTACGTCCAACAGAGACTAACAGGCTGATGATGATGATGATGAAAAGAATATTATTATGCACGTTCCCAGTCGCAGCTGAGTAGTTACAATACATTTTAAACGCGTTTTGTCAGCCCTACAACATTGACTTCTGGCGCTACCCGGAATTGTCTGGAAGCTGATCGACGTCTCCCGTTTACTTTTTTGTTACTAATTAGTTTAATGAGGTGTTTTGTGCTAGGTTTAAATAGAATGCCTTTTCAAAAAATACTAATTGGTAGTGTAGCAATCCAAGTCTCAAAATCCCTATGTTTTCATTGGATTTTTTATATTTTCTTTTTGAATGAGTCTTAAAAATTTATGTTTGTTTTGCATAGTTAAAGCTCTCTCATCTATACTCTATACAATACATACAATACAAATAAATAAAATTGAAGTGTCTGTTTGTAATGTCAAAATAACACTTTTTTACCAAATGCGTATGAAAGTATATACGATACCTATAACGAAAACGCAATTTTAAAAATTTTTGTCTGTCTGTCTGTCTGTTTGTTTGAGGTAAACTTCTAAACGGCTGAACCGATTTCAATGGGGCTTTCACTGGCAGATAGCTGACGTTCCAAGGCGTAACTTAGGCTACTTTAATTTTAGAAAAAGCATTAGGGTTCCGCGGGAAAAACATAATACCCATATTTCCGGGTAATCTCACTAAAGTCCACGCGGGCGAAGTCGCGGGCACAGCTAGTGAGTCTATAAAACAGATTCACTAAAAGATTGTACTAGAAGAATTCAGTCACTAGGACACACGACTTATGTCAAAGAAATACAATCTTTAACATAACAGAGTGCATTTCCAAAAAAAACATCACTCGCCCCAGTATTCAGTAAAAAGTTCTTGCATTTTTAACTATGAGAGAACCCAAAACTGTCAGTCATAATGAGATTGACTCTATTTGTTCTTACCGAAACAGATCCGGGACCATCATATTAAGCAAATTTAGTTCTAAATCGTGCTCAATAAAGCCTAAAGTCCTAATGTAAAAACTGCAATAAAAAATACCAATTATCGAAAACAACGCAAGTATTATGCTTCGGGTACCCTGGGGCGTCGAGAAGCACGCTGCAAAGTAATTGCCAAACCAAAACAAACTGTATTGACTTAGACATAGAGCTCATTCTTTATCGAAATGCCATTGTCAGCGCGAACGAATTTTGCAAATACCAAAACAAACTCTGTGTTAATATACATAAAGATTGAATTTATATGGTAATAGCGTCAGTATTCGCTCACACTGTCAGTGTTATTTCATTGAAGAATGAATTTTATCCGTGAGTCAATACAGTTCCTTTTAGTATTAGCAAATATTTAGCAGCGTCTTGACGCCTGCATGTGTCCGACGTTTGTTTTGTCGAGTACAGACAGCAATAAAAGTGTAGACGAAATGTTATATCGCGATCGCACGGCGAATGCAAGACGTAAACCAGATAATTGGTTTAAAATCCACTGTAAAACTCACACAAGTTACATACAATCGAGTTTTTACTCGCGTATTTGGTAGGATCATAATTTCTTGTGGAGTCTTGCGTGTTTTTTTATTGCCCAAAGTCCATGCGGCCTTTTTTGATACGTTCGCCAGATAATTCCCGCTTCGCCCGGCATTCGGAATAAATGTTGGCTACTTATTGCGAATGCTGACCGTACCTCGCATGTTATATAAGAGACTGGGTTGTTTTTTTTACAGTTTTTGTCTCAGAATTCCAGTTGCGTCCTGTATACACAAGTGCGGGCGAATTACATTGACTTCCTTTGAAAATGTATTTTGGGTTAATAGTTAAATAAATACCGCTAGACAACACATACTCACTATATGATCCCAAACTAAGCAATGCTTGTACATGCAATAGCCAATAGGTGCTGCAATAGGCTGCTAATTCCGAAACGGCCATGTCTTAAATTTACCGCTGTCAGCATTCGAACTCTAAACAACCAGGACCGCATAGACATAAGTTTATCTCTTTCAAATGTCAGATTTGTCGAGAAAAAGACGTCACATTGAACTTTTTGTACTGGACATGGCTCGGTGTGACGTCATTTTCTCGACGAATTTGACAGTTCCAAGAGATAAAACATGTCTACACGATCATGCTACAGAGCCTGGAGCAGTGAATCAAGCTGCTTAAGCTTGGACCACTAGATCAAGCCGTCTTCCAGACACAGATTAATAAAATACATAAAGATTGAATTTTTAAGGCAAAAGCCTCGCGTCGCAGAACGCTCGCTTTATCTATGCCATTTTAATGAAAAATATGCTTTTTGTACGCGATAATACAGTTCATTTGGTATTGGAAAGAACAATCGTGCGTATTTTGTTTTGACGTACAAGTAGTCACGTGGCGTTTACTACTGAAATTGAAGCTTTATGTCCATTGCAAAAAAGTACATTTTCAAATATACGCTCGCTTCAGTGAGCGCAAGGCGATATTGTCCTGTAATGGGGTGTGATAAAGCATTTTTATGAATTTAAATTTGTATGTTTCGAGTTTGTGTACAGCGATATTGGACCTTATGTCTTAAGGGGTAAGGCCATGCGATGATTATGGTATTCATTACTTCTAAAAGATATTGTAAATTTATGTAATTTTCGCCATATTATTGTAGCAGCACGATCTGTTCACACCTTGGTATTTATAAGATGTAAATGTAATAATGCAGAAGCAATGTCCTCCGGTAGAGCTGTAAAGGCCACCTCACGGCCAACAGTGTAAGTCGTTCAAAAAAAAAAAGCAGAAGCAATGATAGCCCAGTTGGTAGAACGCCCGCCTTCAACGCAAGGGGTAAAAGTTCGAATCCTGGCCTCGCGCAATGATGATTTTGTTCAGTTTTCGAAAATGACATTTTAAGATTTGCAGATTTCTTAAAAATAACGTGTAGTATAGTAAAGACTTACTGCGATACTGCGAACATGGTAAATTGGGAATACTAAAGCAGTAATAGAAAGTACATTAGTACATAATGAGATAACCAGTATATAAGATAGTAACTCCAGTCTGGTTATTAGGTAGCTAGTCCTAAGAAGGATACAATGTCCATGTACTACGTCACTAATACATAAGATGTAACTAACAAGACACGTGACTTTGCCTACACCACCTCAACAATACCCCGAAGAACATACAAACGGTCCCAATGGATGACCAGCGCTGGTTTTTTTCAACCAGCACATGCTGAATTGGGTCCGTTGGTTTGTGGTGAGCAGATTTTTTTTTTTAATTATTACTTGTTTATTTTTTGTAATCTTTTATTTTGCTGCTAGCCACAATAAAGTTTTTTCTTTCTTTCTTTCTTTAGACATATTTATATTGCAAACGTTCTCAAAAGCAATCCGTATCATCCGTAATACCAGTTGATGGTCGAAGAAACTTACAAGTCTATAGAAAGGCGTCTTAAGTTCACCAAAACCAATCCCTGCTTTCTTCCTCGTATTAAGGGGGAATGTGCACGGTCTAATGGCAATAGGCTCACCCCCTATTACATTCACGCCAAAATAGGCTAAGTGTCGATACACTGCAGTGCTACCTACCCATTCGGGGAGTTCAAGCGTGATGATAATGATTTGTATAACTTCTACCTACTGTCAAAGAAATAACTTTTTGATCGGGTAAAGTCTCCCAACATTTTTGCCAATATCAAAACTAACTCTGTGACAACAGGCATAAAGATTACAATACTGTGACACAAGCCCCTACGCGACAAGATTCGCGCGCGCTGTCAGTGTCATTTAGTAGCAGAATGAACTTTTTCTAATAGTCAATAAAGTTTGTTTTTGTATGGCGAATCATTTGCCACGCGAGGAGGCTTTAGTACCTTTATAAAAGTTCCGGCGGTAAGTACGGTTAGAGATAAAAGCTTGAACCGGCTACCCATCGCGAGCATAATGTAATTACAACATTATACATTGCAGTTTCCTGGCAATAACATAATTTAAACCAAATATTGGCACCAACGATCAGATAACTGTACGAACCGTTGTATGTAGCGGCGACTACAAAAGTGATTTCAAGTATTTAATTTTATAATGTTTTAAGTACTAAATTAGATGGTGATTTTAAGATATTTATTTAAGTATATGTAGGTCAAAATATCAATTTATGAATACCAATAAAGGACTTACATAAACGTTTTAATTTCTCGAGACAAGAAAATAAGGTAAAATAAAAAAGAATTAACTATACGTATATATTTCTGTTGATTATGTTGGCAACATACTATACAAAGCGAATTGCTGTCCTTATTACGACCGTAATGTATGAGTGAGATAGCAATATTTGTGTTGCATAAAAGTATCAACATAATTGTTTAATTATATATTAATGTGTCAAGAAATTCATTTAACTGTCATAAGGTTTACCTATTTTAATATCAACTAAAAATATGATTACCTCATACTGGGCGATAAATCTAGTTTTTGACATATTTTAAACAAGCAGTGTCATGGTGTGTCAAATTCACTAGCTTGACTCACACAATCCGGTTCTTACACTAATTAAAAATGACAACACGCCGTCTGTCTAATTTATTACAATCATAAAAAAAATCTGACATATTATTTTATGGCTTGAAATTTATTGTTTTTTTTTCTTTTAATACAATAGCGTTTGCAAATTTTTCGAGTATATCGAATTTTATTGCATTACGTATAAGCATAAGCGTAAACTGTATTTATTTAAATCTATTTTGCGCTGATAAAACAAAACAGTATCTGCTTTTTAACATTTTTACGAGCTTGATAAAGTGATTTTTATGCAAATCGCGAGGTTAACGGATTGGAGTTGGCGACAATAGGTAGGAATGATAATGAACATATGCTCAATATGGAAGTCAGTTGTTGATCTCTAATAAGATATTTGTTAACTTGTAACCCATATTATTTTATTGATGTTTCAAAATGTTTATTTTGTACAAGGATATAAAATTCTATGAATGTTAATTAGCAATGAGAAAATTATCATTAAAATCAACAATATATTTTCTGTTTTTTTTTCAACAAAACAGCTCCATGTAGTATTTTATAATTGTGTTTTTATGACAATATTTTTTAAGGATAATCACTTTTACTCTCGACTGTACTTCATGCGAATTTAACTCGAGACAGACGCAACGAAATCACGATTTGACGGCAGACACGAAGCGAATGTTTCCTTTCTTTAAATACTCAAATCTTATTATGCCTTCCCACACTGGGGTGTCAAAATGCGCGCGTATAATTTTTTGCCGCTACCAAAATGAACTCTGTGTCAATATAAATAAAGAATGAATTTCTGTGATAATAGCCAAGCGTCAAAATTCGCTCGCGCTGTCATTGTCGTTCGTTAAGACAAGATAATATAAGATAATTTATTTACCCTTGGGGTCGTGAGCGTCTGGGGTGTGGGCCCCGGACGCTCTTAAGTAGACGACGACCCTGAGGAGGACGGCGGTGAGAGGTGGTCTCTCACCACCGTATGCACTGCGAGGGTGCAGGGGGGAGCAAACATCTGCTCCCCCCGAGACGAGCTCCTGGGCATTAAAGCTAGGGAGCGAGGCACAGAGGGACACCGGTGCGTTCCGATAGGAGATCCCGGAGTCCCTCTAACGTGTCGAAGACGGCCACCGGGGAGGTTTTAGTGGGTAAGAATCCCACATATCCCAGTCTTCTTCCACACAGAAGACTGGGAATCTTTGTGAAGATTTCCTCCCCGGTAACAAAAAAAAATATAATTTATTTGCTAAAACAATGGTAGGTACATAGGGTACTCGTTGAGGAATTAAGTTTATCTATGACTCAATACAGTTCATTTTGGTATCGGAAAAATATTTAACGCGCGGCTTTTGACGCCCCAGTGTGCTTAGGCTGACTCTATTCTCCGGTTTCACCTTTTACAAAAACATAGTAGTGATGTATTAATATGAACTGACAATTTTTGAAAAAAAAATCTTAGACAAACTGTAAAGAACTATTTTTTTTATAAATCATTTATTGTCTCGATCATTTCGTAATAAGATCTAGCTGTTACTTGCCATTCCGTTCCCGTGAAAAACTGGAACGCATTTTTTTTTTCAAATATAAAACAGAACTAGATTAAGTTGCTCCTTAAAATATCAGTGACAGAATAAATTGGTCTAGATTACCGTAACGTATCTCCTCGATAAGGGTAAAGATTTCATCACGAATAAAATTAAAAAAAAAACATACTCATCGTATGATCCTAAAATAAGCAAAGCTTGTACTATGGACTGATACAGTTACCCCAGTTACATCCAAAAAGGTAATTTAAGAAATTTTCACCACTGGCGGGAATCGAACCCGCAACCCCCTAGTTCAGCGAGCCGAGCGGTCTACGCGTTTGACACCACACCATCGTCCATTACAAATTCATTGTATTCTAATATTTACTAACGTCAAAGTAGTTTTGTTTCTTTTTGACAGCTTTCGTCAATTGCACGAGTCAACTTCACCGGGCACGAAGACGCGGCCGAGAACCGTGCCATTAAATTCAAATAACTCCACACAGAGAATGTCCGATTCGCCACGCATGAACTAGTTAATCATCGTATGCGTTGTAAAAAATAAATAATTTCGTTGGTCGGTTTTTAATCTTCCTTACACCGTTATACTTCTGTATGTGAGTGTACGCGAGTCAATTCGTCTCATTTGAACCCAAGTTTGCCATACGAAAACGAACTGTATTGACTTATGGAAAAAGTTCATTCTTCAACTAACGGACATTGACAGCGCGAGCGAATTTTCACTCGTGAGGTGTGGCTTGTATCACAGAAATTCAATATATACATATTGTCACAGAGTTTGTTTTGGAATTGGGCAAAAATTTTTTGCGCGAGTTTCGACGGCCTAGAGTGCTTATTCTGAAGGAATTTGGTCCCAACAATCGCATTAAGAGTAGCATAAATATATTGCATCGTGCAGTTGATTCGCCTCAAGGGTCATGATACCAAGTCCTGCATTGACCATACCATTGAACCATAGTCCATCACGCTAATGCAGTTTATAGAACTTCACACGCCTTTCTGTACGCTGAACCGTTCATCATTATTGACAACAACATCTATATCTATACAAATAAATAAAATTGGAGTGTCTGTTTGTAATATCAAAATAACACTTTTTTACCAAATGCGTATGAAAGTATATATGATACCTATAACGAAAACGCAATTTTGAAATTTTTTGTCTGTCTGTCTGTCTGTTTGTTTGAGGTAAACTTCTAAACGGCTGAACCGATTTCAATGGGACTTTCACTGACTGATAGCTGACGTTTCAAGGCGTAACTTAGGCTACTTTAATTTTAGTAAAAGCATTAGGGTTCCGCGGGAAAAATATAATACCCATATTTCCGGGTAATCTACCTAAAGTCCACGCGGGCGAAGTCGCGGGCACAGCTAGTTCAGACATATAATCCGAATTCTCAAAGGATTTGATCATGCACCCCTTTGCGTTCAAGGCAGGCATTCTACCAACTAGGCTGCTTTCATCATACATCTGATACCACCCATGCACTCTCTTATTAACCTCAAAAGCTAAATATATTCAATTAATCTAACCAAACAAACGTTTACCACGATAAATCACGGACGCTGAGAAGCAACGGTAGCCGGGAGTCGAACCGGCTACCCGATAGCCCCGGGTCAGCAGATACCATCGAATCGCGACATTCTCCCAACGTTAATTGTGGTTGCACGATTTAATTGACGCCGTTTCGTTGGTAGTCACCATTGTATAGATTGGGATGGTAGGGTTGGTATTCGGATTATATGCTACATTTAAAAGTCGCGAGTTTGACTTCCGGTTCATGAGAATTTGCCAATCTTACTACCATCGCTGAAAGCGCTTCTTCTTTTATATTTCGAAATGATGATATTTAATAGAACAAGATAAGGAATGGCTCCACCAAGTAAAATTCGGTTAATAAATACACATTATAGATAAAAAAATGGTGAATATTTTTTTTTTATTAGCCTATTTCGTGTCCCACTCCTGAGCAAAGGCCTCTCCTTTAATCCTCAACAGTACTCCACACACTGCGGTCTTGTGCTGTTTGTGACCAAGTATTACCCGCAAAGGTGACTAGATCGTCTTGCCATCGTTTTGGTCTGCCCCGGCTGCGGTGGCCGTTGCTTGGGGTCCAATTTGTAATGATGTTTGCCCACCTTTGCGGGCCCATACTTGCCATGTGACCAGCCCACTCCCACTTTAACTTTGCGGTTTTTATCACCACGTCAGCGATGCAAGTAATGGAGCGCAGGGTGGTGTTTTTAACGTGATCTGGTGAATATTATGAGGATATAAATCTAGGATCTAAATATTATCTGTTAAAGAGTTAACTGTCAAAAGAGGTGGGGAAGTAGGCAGGGCCTTTTGAGTTTTAAAAGCAGATAAATATGGGTACGGCTAAGGGCTATGGCCATATTTTTCGAGGCTTGATTATTTACGAGCCCGGGATTCAAATCCCAGGCTCGTACATACCTAATCAAAACAAAAGCAAATAGCTTTTTTTTAAATAATAGATTCCTAAGAATAATTTGGAAAAAAATGAGCAGCAGTAAGTTAATATTAAACGAGTCTCTAAGGCTGTTATAATAAAATATAATGGATCAATATCTCATCAGCTTGTCAATCTCGATATTCATACCTTAACACAACACAATAAAGTCCATTTTCATGATAATGTTTTATAAAATAACAATATTAATAATAATTTATGGAGATAAATTGGCGCATTATTCAGATTAAAATCGACAGAATGGTTGAGGAATATCTAGGAGTCTTGATTCACCAAAGAAAAACATGTTATAAGATTTTTTTTTCATTTTTGTTACGTAAAATGTGTAGTATTGGTCAAAAAATAAAATCACTGTACTCAATTTATTTATAGATAAAATAAAAAAAATGGAATAACTAAAGTGCAAATTCCGAAAAGGCCATTTGCGTAATTTGGCGCTGGCGGGAATCGAACCTGTGACCACTAGATTTAGTGTACCGACAGGCCTATACTAAAACCACGAGACCAAGCCGCCATTTTTCCTATTACACAATAATCAAAACGAGATAGCAATAACATCCCATCGGAATTCGATGATTACACCTCAATTTCTTGATTACATTTATACGACGTAAAAGTGTATAAATGCTTTTATTGCCCACAGTTTATATTGTTTAGTGCTGTAAAACGCTCATTTTAGCCTTTTTATCTTTTTTTTTTCTCTTTTTAAAAAGCCGTTGAAAGCAATAATAAAATATTTTTAGAGATATCATAATGGTTTTGTGATAGTGATATAATTCACATATAAACTTTGAATATATATTAAACGTGAAAAGAAAATACATACAGGCATATTTAGAAGATATACAATAGTTAATTGTGAAAGATTTTACTGTTTTTTTTTTTTTAATTTTAATGCTAACGTTCGATTTATTTATTTGATAAATCCTAAATTTTTTTAGTGTTGTTATTTACTCAAAACTAAAAAAAACTCCGCAAATATGAAAACTACTTAAAATGTCATTTTACAATTTAAAACTGTTTTACAATTCAATGTAAATACATCATAACTTTCTATAAATTTGAGGGTTAATTATTTGAGAAATTGAAAACAAAAAAATATTAAAAATAAGATTTAGGTATAATTTTTTTAAACTGGAAAGTTAACCTTTTAAAAAGTCGGCCTAATTAGATGATTCACGAATCTGACGGAATCAGTCGATGACTGAAACACCAAATTGTTTATGTGTTCCAAGGAGCATGTAATTAAAGGCGCGCAATAGATATACATAGTGTGATAGAGCTAGGAGCCGGTTTGGGTCGACTGCTCGCTCCATGGCTCTCCACTCTCCATAGTCCAGACTTTTTACGTATCTTTAAAAGACACACCAAGACTATGAATAACATACGTCTGAAGTGGGACACTGGTGCGTCAATAGTTGCGCGTCTCAATGTTTGCCACCTCCCGCACACTGCAGCGTCAGCGATCGCGCATCAAATTTTGTAGCATAGCAAAACGAACTGTATTGACACATAAAAAAAGTTCAAACTACAACGAACTGACACTGACAGCGAAAGCGAATTTTAACGTGTGGGGCCGAGGTGGCTGTTACGACAGCAATTTAATCTTTATGCATATTGACACAGAGTTTCTTTGCTATCTATACTAATCATCCATATTTATAAAAATCAATGCGCAATATATAAAAATCAATAAGCAGTGGTAGCCTCGCGGGCAAGAACGCCCGCCTTGAACGTAAGGGGTGCAAGTTCAAATCCCAGGCCCGCACCTCTGAGATAATTTTCATGTGCGAATGTCATTTTCAATAATGAATACCACTTGCTGAACGGTGAAGGAAAACATCGTGAGGAAACCTGCACGCACGTCTATAGAAAAGCGTGTGAAGTTCACCAACCCGCACTGGGCCAGCGTGGTGGACTATGGCCCAAGTCTCCCTCGTATTGAGGGGGAATGTGCCCGGTATAATGGCAATAGGCTCGACCCCTATTACATTGGGACCTAAATACATCGGCAAAGTGTGGGCGCACTACAGTGCACCTCTGCCTACCCCTTCGGGGAATACAGGCGTGATGATGTATATACAATGCCACTTTTCGTTGTAAGCTAACTCCTCCTAAACGGCTGAACCGATTTAAATGATTTATTTTTGTATGCGTTTGGCACCCTGGGTGGTTTAGATTCACAATTAGACCCGGTAGGTGGCGCTGCTTTCGTATGTCACTCATTCTAAGGCGGTACGAAGTTCGCCCGGTCAGCTAGTATACTATTACATATACTAATATTATAAAGAGGAAAGATTTGTATTTTTGTATGTAACGAATTAATCAAAACTAATGGACCGATTACAAAAGTTATTATGCCGTTATAAAGCTATATTATCACTGAGTAACATAGGCTATAGTAGAAACCCGTGCGGAGTCAGGCTGGGCCGCTAGTTGGCACATATTTGGACGCACGAACGTGTCGGGGGCTTAATCCCTTGAGCATACGTATGGTGATCTGAACGTGAGTGAAGGAAGTAGCGAAAGATTGCTATAGTTTACCTAATATAGAGATGCGTCAATGGAAATTGTACCAGTTTTATTTTCACACATATTATAAAGTTTTGGTGACCGATAAATAAAGGAAGCCGCGACATTTTTATTTCCCAATTTGCATAATAAACGATAGTCAGTTCGATTTTTGAATCGACAAGGACACCTGGCTTGTAATAAACTTTAATTTGTAGTAGTTATTTGATTTAAAAAAACTCAGTCTATGGTTTTGATCGGTTGCGTTTCGTTTTTCAAATATATATTAGGGTTCCGTACCCAAAGGGTAAAACGGGAACCCTATTACTGAGACTTCACTGTCCGACCGTCCATCCCTCCGTCCGTCCGTCCGTCCGTCCGTCCGTCTGTCACCAGGCTGTATCTCATGAACCGTGATAGCTAGAGACTTGAAATTTTCACAGATGATGTATTTTTGTTGCCGCTATAACAACAAATACTAAAAATAAAATAAAATAAATATTTAAGGGGCTCCCATACAATAAACGTGATATTTTTGCTGTTTTTATTGATAATGCTACGGAACCCTTCGTGTGCGAGTCCGACTCGCACTTGGCCGGTTTTTTTGCATTGATACTTTTTAAGATATTGGAATAAAATTAAAAATTTAAATAGTTTTCAAATATATTAATATGTAATTGCATATTCCCGAGGGAACTTACGAACTAAAAATTATCCTGCAATTTTATCAATTGCTTTAGTTGGTCAGGACACTCATAACTACAGATAACTGAAGAAAGTTTGATGACCTCGTTAAGTGTATACTGCCTTCTGTCAAAATTGTAGCCTTTGAAGCATTTTGATGATAACTAGTTTTATTGTCCCTTCTTGTACGTACATTGTCATTATTGCCTTTCAGCCAACAATAACGCCTTGAAAAGTGTACGTGTGTACTATGTACCTAGCACTACTTCTATTATGATATCCGAGTTCTTTGAATGACAGAATTATTAACAGTAACTTAATTTATTTTATGCTAATGAGTAGGCTCGGCTGGTTATTGTAATATTTATGCAAAGTTTTACTTTGGTAGCGCGGATCAAATTTCATAACATAACATTTTTTTGATGGATAAATTATTTATGTCTTGTATTTCTACCATCAATGACCCTATATTTATTCAAAATACATTGTAATGTAGCCCGTATAACTACACAATACAGTGCATATTTGTATATCAAAACGTATAACATTCTAATATGTAATAACTTTAAAATTATTCCAATACAAAACTACTTGGCGAAAGGCAGACCGTAGCACATGGCGGTCGGAATCTTAATACGTATTTCACGAACACAGTAAAAAATCAACGCTAACCCTATCTAAATAGAAATAATTTTTCATTGTATGTGGGGGATATTTTTTGATCAAATGAAAACCGACTTTATAATTTAATGTTTAAAGTTGAATGTTGGTTTTTTAGCGCGTGTGAGTATTAAGTTTCGGTCTCACTCCGTCAGGTGTCGCTAGCGGCGTGGCTTTGTTTTGCTCAGTTTTGTTCTACGGAGTGTGAACTCGACAGAAACCGGGAGGAAGCGAGGCGTCGAGTAGAATAGGCACCTTTTTGTACTTCCTTTATTGTTTTTACCCTTTGACGTATGAAAAGGCATGTGTTTGGGGGTCGATTCTTGTCTTTTTTATTGCTTTATCAGCATGAATGTGTCGTCTCACGATCGTAAAAGTCTGTCACGAGCTTGCAATCAAAATTTTAAGTACTCAAATGTACAGAAAGTTGTAAACCAAACTCATTTACACCAAATTCATTTACAGTGGCATTTTGAAACACTTTTCAAAATGAAATAAATAATATATTGAAATAAAACTGTTTTACGGATTTTATCGCGTTTATTTACTATTTTATTTCCCGACGTTTCGGCTGCTTTACAGCAACCATGGTCACGGGGGGACTGAGGTGTTAGACGTATCAGGACGTATCAGTTAATAACTGGGTACCCTCATATTTAGTTGTTGTTTGCGGACCGATCCACGCAGAAAGTGCTCACAGTGTCTTGAGGTCTTACAATGGTATGCTTGGTTTTGGATTTAAACATATTAAATACTGGACCCCAAGTTGGTGGTAGCACCTAGCCATCTTCCGTCCCCCCGTGACCATGGTTGCTGTAAAGCGGCCGAAACGACGGGAAAATAAAATAGTAAATAAACGCGATAAAATCCGTAAAATAGTTTTATTTCAATGTACAGTATTCGCGTAAATATAAGAAAACTATAAATAAATAATATTTTATGCTATATCTTTATATTATAACGATGTAAGTGCCTTTTGTTTCTTATTAGCCTACATAAATAAGTTTTTTGACAGAGATAAGCGATATCGAACTCTTAGTAAAAGTTAGGAGTATTTATGGTGTACCAAAATGTCAGGTGTCCTTATAATAATATTGGGACTCAGTCAGCCCTATCCCTGTTAAAAGGTAAAATCTCATGAATGGACGCAAAAATATAGAAAGTCCATTTTATAGTTAGATGAAATGTATTTAAGTTGAGTGTAATTTTTTTAACTTTACTGGAGAGCATACTTATTCGACGCAGAGAAAATCACTAGTCACAAATTTGTATATAACTCAATATTGCCCAAACGTGTCGCTTAATACGAATTGCCTTTCACTCCTCGATATGTATCCACTGCTAGGGGTTACCATGCTATAAATACTTCAAGTGAACGACTCAATATAATTTTTAGGGTAAAAAAATAAAAGTTGTTGTGTGTTTTATCAGGGTGTGACGTCATCGATCATCATGGTTTATCTCCCCCACAATGTTATCTGATCCCGCCGGCGATACCCGCGTGTTAAATACTACCCATTGTGACAGTTTCACTTTGGGCATTAGCGTCTGAGAGCCGGTTGTACGGACAGCAACCAAATCTATGATGCTCATATTAGAAATTTCATTTTTTTCGTAAAAAATATTTTAAAGTAGCTCTCATCTGCGATTCCATCCTCGTGAAATAAGGTTTTTAAAAAAGTAGCCTAAATTACTCCTTATAATGACAGCTATTTGCCAATAAAAGTCACGTCAAAATCGGTAAAGCCGTTTCGGAGATTACCCGCAACCAACAGACAGGCAGACTTTTTTTTGGTCCTGTTATAATTACCTCTATACTCACTATATGCGTATTTATTAAAAAGCTACTACTTTTATATAACAAACAGACATTTTAATATTATTTATTTGTATAGACGCCAAACATGTAATGTGAGTTGTACGGTGAAGGCAGTCATCGTGAGAAATCAAGCACGGTGAAGTATAGGTGCACTGCAACAAAACCTGTCTACGCCTTCGGGGAATAAAGAGATGATAATATATGACTATTTAAATATCATCTATTTGCATATTCAGTGTTAAAAAAATAAAATAAAAAATAAAACTGCTTTTGTTGCTATCTGTACATCAAACATTCAAGTTTTAATCCACGCTTCGTGTAAGTATTTCAACACGATCCCCGTCTGGGTAGCTCGTTCGGCGACATACGTCCGTCCCTTTCTATCGTACATGTGTTAGAGCGAGAGGCAAGACGCCGCAACTCAAAAAGTCCGGAACAGGCAGTCTCATTAACATGAAGAGAATAGGTGTGGAGTAATGCATTCTCTTGATAATTTTAATCCTAATATTAAAATTGTGACTGACTCATCACAGGTGATGACGGCTTGGGGAACTAGTTTTAATTTTAAGGGTTGGCAACACTAGTTACAAAAAAAATACGGGTAACATTTAAAAATAGAACACATTCTTTTTTTTATATATCACGCATATTGTTTGCGTCCACAGTCGATGGACCACAGGGCTATAGCATAGATTATAAAATGGAACGCACTTTATTCGGTTCATTTTTTAATTATTGTTTTTTTACAGCTTAGGGCTGTTATTTAGACAGTCAGAAAGTCATAGATATTTTATAGGTTATATAAATAAAGTACATAGACATTCTCCAAATAGTTTGCATGCAAATTAAACTTATGCAAGTATAAATTACCACACTGCAGAACTAAAGTTGATAGTTTACCTGAAAACAAACAAAAAAAACTTAATTAGTTAACATTATTAAAAACAAAGATATTTTAAAGTATAGATACGTAAATGTGTAATAAATACGGCCGAAAAAAATTGGACCCGATTCCGTTTTCGATTCCATTGATTCCGTCTTGTATTATACGCTTTGAAATAGACGTACGTAATCGCCATAGAGTAACACCTCCATAAAAGTTACTCATAGAGTAACATAGTTACAATACCAGAGATATTCTAACGGAAATGGCATATCTAGCCCGCGTATTTTTTTCTGGTTTACCTGACTCCGCCATTGTTGTTTTCCCATATAGTTTCCGTATACTACAGGTACATGAGACAACAACAATGGCGGAATACCGCAGTCAGTATGAGTAGTCTAATTACTCTAGGATAGTTACACACAAAACTTGACATGTTGATTAAAAAATTTAAAATTTTATGGAAAAGTAATTCTGTTATCTGGAAAAAAAATAAGAATATGTCATTAGCCAAACGTGTGAAGTTCACCAACCCGCACTGATTCAGTGTAGTGCACTTTGACCCAAATTTCTTTCGTATTAAGAGAATCAGCTCGACATAATGCAATAGGTTGGCCACATAATACATTGTCATGCAAAAGCCTATCTTATCTCAATGAAACCCCGTTAATTACATAAATTTGTTTATGTATAACTTTTTACCTGTTTCAAATTCGAATACCACCTAAAAAAGTTACGAATATTCGATAATCCAAAATTGACGAATATTTGCAGACCCTAATTTGGCCCAAAAACACATCGGCGAATTGCGCACCTCTGCCTACCCATTAGGAAAATACAGGCGTGGCGTGGTGATGATAAATTTATAACATAAGAAATCATTCATGTCTATTATTGTCAATAACCTCCTGCCTGAAACCCAGCGAGCAGAAATAGACAACTTTAAAACCATTACTTTTTTGCACGTTAATTACAAGTTAATTACTCTATGCTTTGCGTTATTTCGCCGTAATAAAATCCAAGGAAGGTACATGCCAACTTTAATTATTATTAAAACTCAGATTGTCCTTATTTTAATTAGCCGTATTAATTTATAGTGGTTTTATGATCATTATTTTGTATTATAGTCCAGTTATTAAGATAATTGAAGTAGATAATCATATATTTTTTTTAATTTGTGTACGAAACAACATCTAACCGTTCTTTTAAGATTGACACAAAGCATATAAAGGGTAAAGACAAATAACAGGGAATGGGAATCACTTTGTTTATGGCCAAACTATGCATTTAATAGAATAGTTGAACTTTCAAATTGTTAATAGGGAAGATGGCTGGGTGCTACCACCAACTTGGGATCCAGTAATTAATATGATTAAATCCAAAACCAAGCGTACCATTGCAAGACCTCAAGACACTGTGTGCACTCTCTGCGTGGATCGGACCGCAAACAACAACTAAATATGAGGGTACCCAGTTATTAACTATGACATCAGGACGTCTAACACCTCAGTCCCCCCGTGACCATGGTTGCTGTAAAGCAGCCGAAACGTCGGGAAAATAAAATAGTAAATAAACTCAATAGAATCCGTAAAATAGTTTTATTTCAATTTCAAATTGTTTTTTCTCGAAATTCATTAATTAGGACATTCCTGTTATTTGTCTGTACCATTCATATTTTAAAGACTACGGCTTGATATGATAGCTTGATCGTAAGCCGCTCGTCTCACTGCAGGGTGGTTGCGGATACGATTCCCATCAGCGCACAAATTTAAGACGTGACCTTTTCGGAATGTCTCTGGTGTGTTTGTTGTCTGGCGATTTATTAAAATACCGTTCAAGTGCGAGAAGGACTCGCGCACGAAAGGTTCCGTACCATTATCTATGAAAACGGCAAAAACATCATGTTTATTGTATGGGAGCCCCCTTAAATATATCTTTTATTCAGATTTTTTGTATTTGTTGTTTTATCGGCAACAGAAATACATCATTTGTGAAAATTTCAATTGTCTAACCATCACGGTTCATGAGGTACAGTCTGGTGACAGACGGACGGACAGCGGAGTCTTAGTAATAAGGTCTCGTTTTACCATTTAGGTACGGAACCCTAAAAGAACGTACCAAAAAATATACGTAACGAAATATTAATATGCCATACGAATATTATTATTTTGTTACTATATTATAAAAAACCATATTTTGAATACTCTATTAAGAACGCTCATTGATAATCAATAAACTATGCGTCCAATCACCTAGATCATTTGGAATAGACCCAGATTGTATATAAATTGTCCAAATGTCATCGACACATATCGTTTTATTCAAATATTTAAAATTCTATTCGAATTTTAAAAACCTGATTTTGATAGTGAATTCGTGGACGAATAAAATACTAGACATGATTTGACTTTCATCATTGATGCGATGTGTAAAAGTGATAATAATATCGAGGGGTGAAAGGCTACTTAAGCGACTTTTTTTCAACTTTACAAGAGAGCATACTCATTCGACGTAGATAAATCAGCTGATTCTAAATATGTATATATATCAATATCGGCCAAAAGTGTCGGTTTAGTCAAATAGCATTTCACCCCGCGATATTACAATTACATTAAATAAAGTAATTATATGCAGAATAAATATAAATTAACGTTAAAAAAACTTTTCATAAACAAGCTTTTATTTTATTGCCCTTAGTTTTCGTGTTCTCCTCAGCAAGCCCTTTCATTTCATACCTAAACTGCGGTAGTGCAGAAAAATACCTACTCCGCCATCCTGGATGATCCGATATATTGAAATTAGAATGACGTCACTTAGCTAAGCATGCATTGTCATCCAGAACAAGCGCGTATACCAAATTTCAGCTCAATCGGCTAAAGGTAACTGATTTAAAATTCAGTTGCAAGATTCCACCCGGACATACATACATTGCAAGTTAATATAAAGCTTGTAAAAATAGTATATAATTTTATTACCTCTACCTCCTTTTAAAGTATAAGCAGTATTTGTAGCATGTGAACTAAGAATAAACTTATGTCAAAGAATATGTTGATTTTGTCTCTGTCTAGCAATAAGCTCACATCAACAGCTTAATAACTAGGATAATAAATGGCACCCGAAACCTTTAAATTTCAATTGCTCGTCTAACTACTAAGCTATTGCAGCTCCAAATACATTACAACGCTTTGTAAAAACTTATAAAACTATTTTATACATTAAAATTGGTAGGAGAATAATTTACATAAAATTTCCCGCGAAATTGTTCAATCTTGTGTCTTCCTCGTCCATGCCTATATAAAGTAGCTGCATTATAATAAATTCGAAGCTTATCTCTACGAGACACATTTGTCGGTAGCTAAAGAACTGTGTTTTTTGGGCTTGGTGGTCATTTTGCATGGCTGATAACAATATATAGATATAAAATGAACAATGACCCGTAATGTCTCCATTTGGAACGGATACATGAGACATTATTTTGGAAATATATAGTGATTTAGTATAGTTTATTAATGTAGAGTTAGTGGTAGAGACGATTGCGAAGGCAATTTAAATGAGTTGTGTGCATAGAAAGTGTCATAGTTTTATTTACAGTTGTGTGTAAATGTAACTCTCCTATTTTATGGAATAGGAAATAGTACGATCTCTACAATGATAGAATTTGACAAAACCGTTTGATCAACGGATACAACACATAGACAAACTTGTCTATTTTGTTTCAGAACTCTGAAATTTATCTATACTCTATCAAAATTTCTACTTCGAACCGAGATATGGTTAGGTAAGAAGTTTTCAGAATCAAGAGATATTTTTTCAGAAATTTTATATCAGAATCTGAGTTTCTTTATTCATGTAAACAAATACAGGTACTTATCAATCGTGAATAACTTTAAAAACTACCGAAATATGACTCTACCACCCATTCGAAATGCATTTCCTAGAGAGAAGAATAGGCAAGAAACTCCATGATTATTCATAATTTGTTTCTACCCTCAACTTCGTCAATTCAATATCGCTAAAATGATAGCCTATAATATGTTATTCTGACGTGGAAACACTGTAAAGTTTCATCAAAATCCGTTCATTAGTTTTTGCGTGAAAGAGTAACAAACATCCATCCATCCTCACAAACTCTCACAATTATTATATTAGCAGGATTTAGTTACTCATATATAATGTGAAGGATTATCACGGACCTCTAAAACATCCCGTACAATGTAAATTAAATTCTTTTCTCAAAGTCATAAGACACAATATTGGGCATAAACTTTTTCGTTTTACTATTTTCTCAATTACTAAAAGTTAATTTCCTGTAAAAGCCATAAAACACGTGAAAGTGTTACGTCCCCCGCACACTGGGGCGTTAAAAGTCACGCGTTAAAATTTATACCAAAACGAACTCTGTGTCAATATATATATAAAGATTGAATATCTGTGGTAATAGCTACGCCCATGTGTCAAAATTCTCTCGCGCTGTCAGTGTTGTAAAATGAACGTTTTTACAAGCTTCATATTAGCTTGCAACGTATGTATGTCCGGGTGGAATCTTGCAACTGAATTTTAAACCAGTTATCTTTAACCGATTGAGCTGAAATTTGGTATACACGCTTACTTTGGATGACAATGCATGCTTAGCTATGTGACGTCATTCTAATTCCAATATGGCGGATCATCCAAGATGGCGGAATAGTTATTTTTTCTGCACTACCACAGTATGGGTATCAAATGAAAGGGTTTGCTGAGGAGAACACGAAAACTAAGGGCATTTAAATAAAAGCTTTTTTTTTTAAAGTAAATTTTAACATTAATTTATAAGTCAATACAGTTTGTTTTGGTATGGCAAAAATTTATACGCGCGAGGGTGTACAGGAGGCTTTATCAAAGTTTGTTTACGACTTCACATAAAAATATGATGTGCCGGTGATCAGAAGCCTCATATTATTGATTGAACATCCAAGTTACGGGTCTATACAGCGCGTATCAGAAGTCCGATTTTTTTTTTCACGGTAGCTAATAGATAGAGAGAGTATTCTCTATTGTACACCAAATAGAGATAGAGAGGGAAATATAGAACAAATAAACAAAAATATAACATTCTTAGGTCTAAATAAGCAGTGGTAGCCAAGTGGTCGAATGCACGCCTTGCAATCGAAGTGTGCAGGTTCAAACCCCGGCTCGCACCTCTTGGAATCATGTGCGAATCTCATTTTCATCCGAGATCATCACTTGCTATAAAACGTTGAAGGAAAACATCGTAAGGAAACCTGCACGTCTGAGGGAACTGGATTAGTTTTCGATAGATGTGTGAAGTCTGCCAACCCGCACTGGGCCAGCGTGGTGGACTATGGCCTGAATCCCCCTCGCATGGGGAAGCCTGTGCCCAGCATTGGGACGTTAAAAGGGCTGTAGTAGTAGTAGGTCTAAATAGTTGTGTACAATACTAATATGAAGAAGCATAGTGAAAGCAGGCTATATAGCTGACTATCATAGTTTCTGAGTTACAGACCTTTAAGTATTTGGGGCCTCAGGACATACATTTAACTCTATTTAAAAGTGTTAATTACATTTACAAGGCTACTTATATTTATAAAATAGAAAATGTAAATTTTGAATTGGACGTGAGATATTATAACTTTTTTTTAATATGTCGGTGAAAAAAAGTTGAAAAACATGTTCGAAATTCGATTAAATGTACCATTCGGTTGTTTACCTGATACTCATGCAATCGTTAAAATATTATTTCGGCCTTCTGATACACTCTATAGAAATCATATCCATATAAAATTTGCTAGTGATGTACATTATTAATTTTAGTCGACTAGTATCGCAAACAAAAAAAACGATTAAAATAATTATTTTATTGAATAATGTCGATTATGTTGACAACACACTAAACTGAACGTATTGCCGTCCTTGTTACCACCGTAACGTACGAGCAAGGTGGCAACGTTTTTAAAGTGGAAATGCTGCCAAGCCCTCTGGGAACAGTGCCAAGCGAGAGTAGCAAGCTACTTAGACAACTATATTATTTTTAACGACATCAAAAAGGAAGAAATTCTCAATTCGACACGTATGTTTTTTATGTTATTTTTAATTATTATTTTTAACCGACTTCAAAAAGGAGGAGGTTCTCAATTCGACCCGTATGTTTTTTTTTTTTTTTTTTTTTTTTTTTTTATGTATGTTACCGCATATCTCCGGCGTCTGTCGACCGATTTCGAAAATTTTTTTCAGGTTTGCTAGGGAATTCTTCAAGGTTGGTCCCATTTCCAAAATATTATCAGAAATCTAACCCCTTGGGGGTGAAATGGGGGGTCACATAATTTCAAAAATATTTTTTGAACGACTTGAAACTTTGTATATATATTTAACATACAAAATAAAAAAACACGTCTTTCAGGAATTTTGAAAGAAAAAATATGTAGGGGGTGAAATGGGGGTCCAATCCGGAATACAGCATATCTCCGGCGTTAGTGAACCGATTTCGAAAAATCTTTTTTTGTTTTATACGGATTGTTAACAAAGATCGAAACCCACCCCCAAAGGGGTGGAAAGGGGGGGTGAGGGGGGGTGATTTTTTTTTTGGCTGTAAATGTTTACTTTTTTAGGGCTGTTATAAGGTGATAATATTTGCAAATTTTCAACGATTATTGACACTAAAAATCGTGAAAAAAAATTATTTTTAACAAAAAACAAAAACCGACTTCAAAAACCTAGGTGCACTAAAAAGCTACAAATAACCTTACAATTCATTACATTTGAAGTCGGTGCCAATCAACGTCGGACAAGGCAAATACACACATGAATTGGCACCGACTTCAAATGTAATGAATTGTAAGGTTATTTGTAGCTTTTTAGTGCACCTAGGTTTTTGAAGTCGGTTTTTGTTTTTTGTTAAAAATAATTTTTTTTCAATTTTGTTATGTAAATATTTTTTTCTAAATCTTACTAATGTAATAAATGTGAAAGTATGTGAGGATGGATTTGTTATTCTTTAACGCAAAAAATATTGAACGCATTTTGATGAAACTTTACAGTATTATTTTTTATACATCAGTATTTATAACGATATTGTATAATTGAAGTGTGCGCGGACCAAGTCGCGGGTAGAAGCTAGTAAACTATATTGGTATGTAATTTAAAAATATATCGACTAACTAGACTAAATCATCACATCACTACCCCATTGCCAACTAATTAGTTTCATCTCCATCAAGATGAGAAACTGTGTGATTGATCAATAAACCGACTCAATCGTAACTCAAACTATCATTACTAATTTAAGAAAGCTTTTAAAAAACATTTAAAAGTTTTGATTAATGCGGTAAAAGTACTTTGATATGAATGGTGAATGCTACCAGTCACTAATACTGATTACTTGATACATAAAATACTTTTTTAGGGTTCCGTACCTAAAAAGAAAAAAAGCGGAATCCTTATAGGATAACTTTGTTGTCTGTCTGCCTGTCTGTCTAGACCCTTTTTCTCAGAAACGCGTGGAGGTATCAAGTTGAAATTTATACCAGAGACTCTTATCTGCGGTTTCTTCGTGTTCTAAAAAATTCAAACTTCTAGGTTAATGCAATTAAAAGATACGGTGGTTATGTTGCATTTTAAGAACATTTGCACGGGAATCAAAAACCTATAGGGTACTTCCCGTTGACCTAGAACCATGAAATTTGGCAAGAAGCAAGGTCTTATAGCACAAGTAAAGGAATAAACCCGAAAACCGTAAATTGATTGTTGGAAAATGTTTTTTTTTGCGATTACAAACTTATTTTGTAGTTAGTTTGTATGGGGACACCAGTATACCAACTGCAAAGTTAAGTTTGGTAGACCAATGTTCGGTGCTTTCATAGTGTAGGTACGGAAGCCTAGGTGCGCGAGTCCAGCTCGCACTTGGCCGGTTTTTTTTACAGTAAATCTCCGTATAGCAGTGGTAGCCGAGTGGTCGAACGCACGCTTTGCAATCAAAGTGCGCAGGTTCAAACCCCGTGTTCGCACCTCTGGGTTTCATGTGTGAATCTAATTTTTATTCGAGATTGTCACTTTTTAAGGAACGGTGAAGGAAATCATTTTTGCGAGTAGACTCTCAGTCCACTGACAATAGACGGTACTCGTAAAACGCGTGCTAAGTACTTAATGACGTCATTAAGCTCGTATAACACACTATTGCAAAATTAATACCCTGTCAGGTCGGTACGTAATGAAAATGTCGTAAACATCAAATAGGTTTCACGCGAAAATGGACTTAGTCACCTTGAAAATGAGTCTGAAAATGGCTGAGATAGCATAGCAATATAAATTTCGAACGATCTGAACAAGTCAGGGAATGTGGAAGCTCATCCATAGTTTTTGCTAATATATGAGATGTCTGTTTGGATGATACGATTTTTGAAAAATCGTGAACTAAACGTAATATTATAAAGAGGAAATATTTGTATTTTTGTATGTAACGAATTAACTTAAAAACTACTGGACCGATTTCAAAAATTCATTCGCCGTTAGAAAGCTACATTATCACTGAGTAACAGGCTATTTTATAAACCCGTGCGAAGCCGGGACGGACCGCTAGTCATCAATAAAAAAAATACTAGGGCAATTTTTGGCACACAAGTGTCTTATAACGTCACAGTAATGGTATCATTTTGAAAAGAGTAACCATTGAGTTTCTTACCGGCTCTTCTCAGTGGAAGCAGCATTCCGAACCGGTGATAGAATCTGACTATTTGTAAGTGATTTTTGGCGTACACGAATAAAAAAATATTTGATTTTGATACAATTTAGCTAGATTTTTATCAAAGTAATTTACATTTAAGCATGTATTTAATTTACATGTAATTTATATTTGGGTAAGCAGTGGTAGCCGAGTGGTCGAACGCACGCCTTGCAAATCAAAGTGTGCAGGTTCAAACCCCGGCTCGCACCTCTGGGTTTATGTGCGAATCTCATTTTTATCCGAGATTACCACTTGCTATGAAACGGTGAAGGAAAACATCGTGAGGAAACCTGCACGTCTATAGAAAGGCGTGTGAAGTTCACCAACCCGCACTGGGCCAGCGTGGTGGACTATAGCCCAAAAATCTCCCTCGTATTGAGGGAGAATGTGCCCGGTATAATGGCAATAGGCTCGCCCCCTATTACATTGGGACCAAAATACATCGGCGAAGTGTGGGCGCACTACAGTGCACCTCTGCCTACCCCTTCGGGGAATACAGGCGTGATGATGATGATGTGATGTAATTTACATTTTTTTAATGAAGTGAATAAGATTATTATTATTGAAGTTTTTTATTGTTTTTTTTGGGCGGGAAATGTAACAATTTATAAATAACAAGAGTTTTATCATATCAAGGGTCGAAAGCCTATTTGACTTAAACGACATTTTTTATTTATTTATTAAGACTTTAGCACAAAGATGTACAAAGGCGGACTTAATGCCAAAGGCATTCTCTACCAGTCAACCTTAGGGTGATGCAGAGAAAACAAGGTAGGTGCACTATAAAATATGTTGGAAATAATTTCAGACATTGACATATAATTTACATACAATACGATACACAAATACTTATATACATTAGATTAATATATATGTTAAATATAAATAAATATATATATATATGTTAGATAAATACATACTATACTAATGAGATGATTCTGCTAACATGTTTTTAGTTATATGTTCGCGAGTTCCCTTTTTGAAGGCGAAACGATTCTTTGCCATCCTAATTTCAGGAGGAAGATTATTCCAAAGAAGAATGGATTGCACAAGGAAAGAAGAGTGAATAAAGTTAGAACGGTGTAACGGTCACTTTTGACTGTACAAGAGAGCACACACATTTCATGCAGAAAAATTCGCTGATTCCAAATATGAATATAAGTCAATATCGCCCAAAAGTGTCACTTAAAATACTATTGTAAATGAAAATATACCCACTTAAATACGAATAAGAAACAACGTAATCTTAATTATTTTAATTTTATTATTTACATCATCACGTCTGTATTCCTCTATGGGGTAGGCAGTGGTGCACTGCAGTACACCCAGCCTTCGCTCATGTAATTTTGATCCCAATGTAATAGGGGGCGAGCCTTATCCATTATACCAGGATCATTCCCCTTCTATTTTTTTTAATGATCCTTACAATAAATTTTATAAAGTCACTTGCTTATCAATAAAATTGGTACCTACTAAAATAAAATCGTATTGACGTCGTATCGTGCATAGAAAACGCCCATTTGCCTCATGATGTGCTGTAAAAAAGTAATCAACAGTAGGCGGTACATAGTTAATGGACTTTATTAACGTTGTCGTAGAGTTTGATTTGGATTGGCGTACATGGATTCCATTTAATAGTTTTGTGAACGCGCTTGGAACTTGGCTTTTTTGATCGCTTATTATTAAAATTCGCGCGAAAAATACTTTAGTTTAGTTTTTAACCTGTGAAAGACAAGTTAACTAGGTTATTGCAAAACGATGATATGAAGCCAGACATACATTTTCTTCGCAGATAATAAGATTAAAAAGCCTTGTTGGTAGAAAGCTCGCTTTCAATGTAAGAAGTGCTAGTTCCTCTAAAATGTTGACAGAGGTAGGTGCAGTGCTC
Source organism: Ptilodon capucinus (assembly GCA_914767695.1). Lineage (NCBI taxonomy): Eukaryota > Metazoa > Arthropoda > Insecta > Lepidoptera > Notodontidae > Ptilodon > Ptilodon capucinus. Next base: position 11,205,680 of record OU611814.1, on the reverse strand, counting down.
CCACACTTCGCCAATGTATTTTGGTCTCAATGTAATAGAGGGCGAGCCTATTGCCATTATATCAGGCACATTGTGTGCACGTGGCTTGGATATATAAATTCATATCTGTGAATAGTGATACAAAACAAATCCATTACTAATTGTAGTACAATTGCAAAAAAACTCAATTACTAAAATAAACTACTGCTCAGTAGTCGTCTAGACCGAGCTATTAGCCGCCATTAGTCATTTTTTATCAGTTCTCATGCGCTCGGCGCAGTCATCGACGTCCATTTAAAATCACACTATTTAAATGTTACACTGAAATTAATAACCTTAGGTATCAATATAAGGATATTAAAATCAATATTTTTAATTATGAATATTAATATAAAGCTATTAGTATTTATTTCATATAAAAAACCTATGTTAAGTTATTAACTATTAATACTTCTTAAGGAGTGTAGTTGGTGAAACGACCGCCTTGAACGTATGAGGTACAAGTTCAAATCCGAGCCCGCACCGCTGGGATGTTATTTTCAATAATAATTACCACTTGCTGTACAGTGAAGGAAGTCTTCGTGAAGAAACCTGCACGTCTATAAGTCACACCTAAGTGTGTGAAGTTCGCCAACCCGCACTGGGTCAGTGGACTATGTGGGACTATGTTGGATATGTGTCCGCGGTGGTGGCAATAGGCTCCCCCTCTCCTCCCTATTACATTAGGACCAAAAGTAAGTTGGCGAAGTATGACTGTCTTTAGAGGCGTGAAGATTTATTTGTACTAAAGTTACTCATGTATTCATGACTTGGTGTAAAGTGGCCTGAGCGTCAGTAGCAAATTTTGGAAGTGGCCTTGTCGGAATTTACCCTGGTCTGGTTGCAACTGGGATCGCCCCAAGTCCATTTTATGGTTCCAATATACAAGCATTGCTTAGTTTGGGATCATACGATAAGTATGTCTTGTCTGACGAAATTACATTTATTTACAAGTTTTTGCTCGCGTAGAAGTCGAAAATGGTTCTAATAAAGTTTATGCAAAATTTGAAGAAGATTGGACTAAGGAATCACGTTGTCCAATACAAACTTTGCCCCCCTTTTTCAGCCGCTTAGGGGTAGAATTTCGGAAAATCCTTTCTTATCGGATGTCTACGTCATACAAAGAACTCACCCTCCAAGTTTCAGGTCTCTACGATCAGCGGTTTAGGCTGTGCGTTGATCCGTCAGTCAGTCATTCAGGACAAAGCATTTTAATACGCTTCTAGGGCGTTTCGTCTAGTAATGATTGTTTTAACGCGCCAGCCTCCATTGTGCGCGTGATACGGCGCGGCTGCGCGGGAGCATGCCAGATTCGACATACCCACGTGAGTGTAGTTTCAACACATTCAGTGCCTAAATACGCCATCTGTTCTATACATTGTGGGCTTACAAATATTTGAAGTATCGTTTTGTGGCTACGGCAGAACATGCAGGGGCCTTACCTTACACTTCTTAAAGCATTGTCATTTCAATACTAACTGTGAATTTTGGACAATAGTATTTTTTTGACAGATTTTATACTCTGAAAACTGAAATTATGCATACTAAAAACATTGATGCAAGACAAGTCATGGTAAGGGACAGGGGCCCGATTTTCCTTTGATAGACATCATCTCTATTCGAGATATGTCGAAAAAATACGATCAATTTGTCATTTTGTTGCGATATATCTTGAATAGATATATATGTCTAGTAAGAAAATCCCTAGTGAGATATGCGATATGGACCGAACCGGCGCGGCGCACAAAACACACGCGCATCCCGTAAGACGGTAAACGGACTACGGGATGCGCGGGTTCGGTCCATATCGCGTTTTGTTGCTAATTGTTATTATTTACTGTTATTATTGTTTAGTGATTGGGAAAATACATCTCTGTAGTACAATTGTACGTTTTTATTTTAATTCCCTTAGTATTCCGCAGATAGGGAACTATATATGCTATAATTTGCCGAAAAAGAAATGTCTCTATCTCTATAATATTGTATTAACAATGGATTTCCGCAATATTACGCCTGATTCCATCTATTATGTCTCTATCAAATTAAACTAACATTAAATATCTCAAGGCTTTGAGCACCCTATTGGTTAGTTTTAATTGCAACACCTACAATGAAACGGCAACGCCGAGCGCGACCGATGCGCGGGCGCAGGCCAGCGTGTTGAGTTATACGCATGTGCGCACGACCCGACTGCGCGCTGATAAAATGTGAAATAATGCACCGAGCGGCGCGCGTGCGAACCTGCGCGCTTAGAGCAACAAACACTTGCTATAAACGCTATTATACGTAGAGATGAGAAGTGTTCTTTGATTTTATAGGGATGTGAAACATGTAATGGCGCGTTTGGCGGGTGAGAGCAACTGTTGATGCCGCGATGCTGTGATGTGAAAACTTCGAGCAGCTCCGTGGCTCCTCGGTTCTTTCCGCCGCTTAGGCACCGCCCACCGGCTGACTCCGCTCACTCGCCGCTACGACGACGCTTCTCTCTCTTTACTATAAGAAACATAATGTTAAACATTTGCCTGGCGTCCCGCGACGGCTACGGTTTTTTTATTAGAAACTCGATGTATTGTTTTTCTTGTTTTAGCCACGCGAATGGTCAAAATATAAATAAATAAATATTACCAGACCACACATAATCATATCGTATCGTCATATAATCTAAAACTGAGCAAAGCTTGTACTAAGGGTACCCTGGACTAGGGCAATCTCGGTTGCACCCAGGCCAGGGAAAATTCTGAAAAGGAATGTCGGGAATGGAACCTGCAACCACTTAGTGCAGTAATCGAGTGACTTCGGACGTCCCAAGCAGCCGTCAATATTATCGATATTTAGATTTTGTTATCTGAATAGCACTGGTAGCCGAGTGGTCTAACGCACGCCTTGCAATCAAAGTGTGCAAGTTCAAACCCAGTCTCGCACCTCTGGGTTTATGTGCGAATCTCATTTTCATCCGAGATTATCACTTGCTATGAAACGGTGAAAGAAAACATCGTGAGGAAACCTGCACGTCTGAGGAAATTTGGCTAGTTCTCGATATATGTGTGAAGTGTGCCAACCCGCACTGGGCCAGCGTGGTGGACTATGGCCTGAATCCCCCTTGCATTGAGGGGAGGCCCGTGCCCTGCAGTGGGATGTTAAAAGGGCTGTAGTAGTAGTAATTAGTATCTGAATAGATTCCAGTAGTTGTAGATTGTGTGCCAAGACGGATGTGTTGATTTTGTCTCTTTATCTCGTATGAAATAAGACAGAGAGCGAGCGAGGGAGGCCGTGACTGAGATTTAACATGCATGCTAACCCACTGGTAGGTATTTGGCTTGTACAGTTCTTTGACACTGAGACCAACTCACATTGCCTCAAACATATAAATATAAATTCAAACCCACATTTCCTCCGCCAATCCTTTCAACCTAGCTATAAAATATGCTCGTAGGCGGCCGAATAACAAGGTTTTGTTGTTTAAACGACAACTATTGTAAGTATATCGCAGTATCGGTCGAGATCTGTGTGTTTCTGCATCTCTAGGCTATCTGGGGATGGTGTTTTAGAGAGCGGACACACGGGCGTCAAGAATTAATAGCGGTTTAGCGAACATTTTGGCTGGGAAATGAATAATAAATAGCTTCTACACGCAACTTGGTCCGCACACACGATTATTCAAAGTCATTATAAATTATAGCCTTTATGTAATTCTTCCAATATCCTCAAAGCGTAAACTCGTCGACATGTGTATTTTGCCCGTCCTAACCTATGGTGCACAAACGTGGTCGTTGACTGAGCAACAGAGGTTCAAGCTCAAGGTTTGTCAAAGAGCAATGGAGCGCAGCATTCTCAATGTCAAACGAACCGATAGAGTTAAAAATACCATCTTGCGCTCCATAACTCAAATAGCAGATGTAGGAGAAAAGACTGCGAAGCTGAAGTAGGAGTGGGCCATGTAGCCCGCATGAGCCCGCAAAGGTGGGCAAACATCGCTACCAATTGGATACCTGTTGACAGTCGCCGACGAAGAAGTCGACCGAAGAAGAGGTGGCGAGATGATTTGAACACCTTTGCGGGGACATCGTGGCAGGAAATGACGAATGATGATGATGAAGCCCAAGACCGAGATGTGTGGAGAAGTAAAGGGGAGGCTTTTGCCCAGGAGTGGGACATGTAAAGGCTTATTATAAAATTTATAAAAAAATGTAATTCTGATGTATAAACAATGATACCTACTGTAGAGTTTTATAAAAATCCATTCAGTAGATTTGGGGTTTTGAAATTTCAGATTTATAATATTAAGGATTTGAGTTATATGCAACCAAGAGAAAAGCTTTGGATTGCAATTTTTGTAATTATTGTGTCCATGTATCGACAGACTACAAATACTCAATTTGTTCCCCAACTAAGCAAAGCTGATACTATGAGTTCCATACAATGGCGGCAATCCCAGTTACTTCCAGACCGGGGCTAATTCCGAAAAAGCCATTAAAACACAAGGTGAAACTATAACAAGGTGCTTATAAATCGTCAAACACTTATAGGACTCTACCACCTATTCTGAATATATTTCCTATAAAGAAGAATGGACAAGAAACTGCTTGGTTTCACTTCGAGCAAGATCATTGTCTGGGTTTCAAGTCCCTTAACACTATCGTTGCTATGACTTAATTTGTCTCCTCCGGTAAAGCTGTAAAGGCCACGTCACGGCAAACAGCGTAGTCCATTAAAAAAAAAGACCTAATTTAAAAAACATGAAAACAGCATCTTTTATCAATGGTAGCTAAAATATGGCCAAATTAGACATTAAACATTCTCACCTTTAGGGCATTAGACTAATCATATTCTAGCTACGATTGATAAAAATAGTTGCCTTAAAAATGAATTCATAGCAACTCTACGATGTGTGCACTCTACTTGGGGCCCTGTTCGCCGGATTTTTTGCTCGTGTGTGACCTGCACGCTGGAACACGGTCCAAGGGGATGTGTTCAGAGTAACAAGGCACCGTGGTACATGCTATATCCCGCATTTAACGACGCATTTGTTCTAATGTGCCGGCCCGGGAAAGAACGATTCCTTATATCTGCTAGTGAGAATTCAATTAAACAATTCACCAACATTCCGCGCGGAGAAAATCTGTTTTAAATAATTATAAATATGCAATTATTTTTATATCGATTTTGATTTGTAATCATATAATCGGAGTATGATTATATACATCGGAAATCAGAACTGGAACGCCCATATTCCCCGAAGGGGTAGGCAGAGGTGCACTGCAGTGCGCACACAATTCACCGATGTATTTAGGTCCCAATGTAATAGGGGGCGAGCCTATTGCCATTATACCGGGCACATTCCCCCTCAACACGAGGGAGATTTGAGCCATAGTCCACCACGCTGGCCTAATACGGGTTGGTGAACTTTACATGTCTTTTTACACACGTGCAGGTGTCCTCACGATGTTTTCCCTCACCGTTCAGCAAGTGGTAATCATGATTAAAAATGCCATTCGCACATGAAAATAATCTCAAAGGTGCGGGCCCGGGATTTGAACTTGCATCCCTTACGTTCGAGACAGGCGTTCTTGCCCACGAGGCTACCACTGCTGCCCTATCCGTCAGCCCTATCCTTGGTTAAAGCTAAACTCACATGAAGGTACACAGAAATAGAGAAGACACGAAATTTAATCTTTAGTAAGGTAAATCCATAGATTAGACAGAATATAGATCTCCGCCGTAAGTCTATATATATATAGCCCGCTAATGGTGTCACTATGTACCTAATACTGATTGTAGGTACCAGATATATTAAATTTCTATTTAGTTCTTTATCGTTTCAAAAATATATCCCTGGCAGCCGTTTGGCCCGCCGCACACTGGGGCGACAAAACTGTTGAAATATTTGTCAATATTAAAACGAACTGCATTGACACTTTTTCTTATTTTTATTACGAAATGAGTGAAATTATAACATTTTATGGAATAAGTTGAGAAATGACAATTTCACATCCTACTTATGTTATAAATGTAAACTTTGTGAAGATTCATGTATGGATGTTTGTTACTCTTTTACGTTAAAACTACTGAACGGATTTTGATGAAACTTTACAGTGTTATTTATTATGCATTAGAATAACATGTAAGCTATAATTAATAACGATATTGAATAATAGAAGTAATAGCGAACGAAGCAGCGTGTAGAAGCTAATTATAAATAAAGATAAAGATGGCGGAGAACCCCTGCCCCCGTTATCAACAAAATCCGTTTATACTACAGCCCTTTTAACGTCCCACTGCTGGGCACGGGCCTCCCCTCAATGTGAGGGGGATTCGGGCCATAGTCCACCACGCTGGCCCAGTGCGGGTTGGCAGACTTCACACATCAATCGAAAACTAGTCAAGTTCCCTCAGACCTGTAGGTGTCCTCACGATGTTTTCCTTCACCATTTCATAGCAAGTGATAATCTCGGATGAAAATGAGATTCGCACATAAATCCCAGAGGTGCGAGCCGGGGTTTGAACCTGCACCGGTTAATAAACTGTCAAATCTGTTTATAATTGACAGTTACTACGGAAACAACTGTGGCGAACCCAATACTTCGCCACTTCCACCAGTCGCTACTAGATGGCGCGACTGTAAACACATCGCAATTCTACGCGTTCAAGAAATTATCCGCAATACAAAGTACTATGAAAATCCTAGCTCGCGGTACTGGTGTGTTCGACGATCTGAACTATATATACAAATTCCCCGACAACATCACCGGGGGCGTAGCGGACTCCGCCAGGCAGGAAGATCTTCCCTTTACCGCTAAACAAGAATACTTTAAGAGGTGATGGTAGAGCCTCTTTATAAACTCATGGAAAAAGATCAATCATCAACGGTATGACATTAAAAACGCGAGCGAATCTTGACGCGTGTTTCAGAAGTCTGAAATAATACTTTGACTTTTGCATCAGTATCGGGTATGCAACTGAATGGAATAAAAATTGTATCGAAATTCGACCACCTATTTTTCGTCGTCAATTTCTATCACTCGTAATATCTCGAGTCTTATGTAAAATTTCCACGTTCTGTGAATGAATATTAGTAGTCGCCCCGTATAAGTGTACTTTACAATGCTGAATAGGGTTATGGATGTACCCAAAGGCCAGAATACGATACCTGTGACAAATATTCAAAGGTCCATAACTCAGAAACTATGATAGTTAGGTATAACCTGTCTTCACTAAGCATCCACATATGAGCTACCGTATACCCAAAGTATTATTTCGGACTTCGACTTCGGACTCTTGACGCTCCAGTGTGCAGGGTGCGTATGGTGCTGCTTTTGAGTTACACACGCGCCGCGGCGAGCTAACAAGGCTTGTTATACGCACCCATATACAGGGTGTTGGCGCTGCACTTGCTCAAACATTATACAGCGTGCTAACAGCCTGTTAGCCGGGGACGCTCATTGAATTTGTCAATTGTTTACTGATTTTTAGGGTTCCGTACATAAAAAGGAAAAAAAAACGGAACCCATAAAGGATCACTTTGTTGTCCGTCTGTCTGTCTACCTGCCTGCCTGTCTGTCTGTTTGCCTAGACCCTTCTCAGAAACACGTGGAGGTATCAAGTTAAAATTTATAACGATAAATCTTTAGTCTACGGTCCCATCGTGCCCTAAAAAAACAAACTTCTATGTTAACGCAATCAAAAGAAACGGCAGTTTATGTTCATTTTCAGTACATTTGCACGAGAATCAAAAACCTATAGGGACTTCCAGTTGACCTAGAACCATGAAATTTGGCAAGAAGCAAGGCCTTATAGCAACTATAAATGACCGTTATCGTTAATCAGAAGTAAGGGGTTCAAGTTCAAACCCCGGGGTCACACCCCTGGGATTTTCATGTGCAAATGTCCTTCTCAATAATGATTACCACTCGTTTAACGGTGAAGGAATACATCGTGAGGAAACCAGCTCGTCTATAGAAAGGCGTGTGAAGTATACCAACCCGTACTGAGCCAGCGTGGTGGACTTTAGTCCAAATCACCCTCGTATTGACGGGGAATGTGCCCGGTATAATGACAATAACTAATATATCCACTAACTTAAACTATACATTGAAATAAAACTATTTTACGGATTTTATCGCGTTTATTTACTATTTTATTTTCCCGACGTTTCGGCTGCTTTACAGCAACCATGGTCACGGGGGGACTGAGGTGTTAGACGTCCTAATGTCATAGTTAATAACTGGGTACCCTCATATTCAGTTTACTATACACCTATGAAATGTATACTTTCAAATAACCGGTATAGTACAATTCCAAAATCACGATAAACAGTCCCAAAGTCGTAAAACACTATTCCGCATCGAATAACTCCGTTTCATCACTATTGTCTCAACACCATTCGCGTGCGTCGAAATTTTTCAACTGTTTTTATCGATAAATAACTCGATTACCGAATAAATAACGATCGATAAACGCAACCGAGTCATCGGCGGTTGGGTATTACGCTCGGACGCCCACGCGATAACGGGATATCGGGGAAAAGTTACTTAAATACCACTTAAATATGAATCTTAAATAATTATCTGATGAATGCTATTGGTGGTAATGCGTTCCTTTTTAGGGTTCCGTACCCAAAGGGTAAAACTGTAAAGCTTAAACGTTACAGCTTTACGTAAAGGCCACCTAACGGCCAGCAAAAACCTCCTTTAAAAAAAAAGGTAAAACGGGACCCTATTACTAAGACTCCGCTGTCTATCCGTCTGTCACCAGGCTGTATCTCAAGAACCGTGATAGTTAGACAGTTGAAATTTTCACAGATTATGTATGTATGTTGCCGCTATAACAACAAATACTAAATAACATTAAAATAAATATTCAAGGGAGCAACCATACAACAAACGTGATTTTTTGCTCGATATTAATAACGGCAATAGATAGAAATATTCACAGGATATTGAGTTATGTTACCTATTCACTTTAAAAAGAAATAATTAAATTAAAATAAAATTAATATTAAAGCGACAACAAACGTGATTTTTTTGCCGTTTTTTATAGATGGTACAGAACCTTCGTGCGCGAGTAGACTCGCATTGGCCGGATTTTAAATTGATGCAATTTTTTTTAGATTTTTTGAAATTGGAATCAAAGACTTGAATTTTTAAAATGATTCGATTTTAATTATGTGAATTGAGACCACCCGTTACAGACATAACGTTTTACAGAGTATTTTATGTATGTGATTGACGTTATTGAGTTTTTTTTTTTAACATCGATGCAGATCTTTTAGTGTTCTTGCGAGTAAAGCACACTGGGACGTCGATACTCGCGCGTCAAATGTTTGCCATACCGAAACAAACCTTATTGACACATAGAAAAAGTTCATTATTCAACGAAAATAAACTGACAGCGCGAGCGAATTTTGACGCGTGGCGGCGTGGCCACAGAAATTCAATCTTTTTACATATTGACACAGAGTTCGTTTTGGTTTAAAGAGTAGATATTTTTACCAGGTGGCAGTTTATGTCGTTTATGGCAGTTTATAAAGTAAAGTTGGTCAAGAACTCTTTTACATTGATTCAGGATTCGACACGAATCAGCCCCCTGCCAGTTATAATCCCATCAATATCTATCCAGCCGTTCTGAAGATATCCCTAAACCTATAAACAACTAAAAAAATGTTTAATTTAATTAAAGTATCGTTTAAACTTTCATAAGCATTTAGTAAAAAACTGTTTAGTAACTTTTGACAATACAAAAAGACACTTCAATTTTCCTTTATTTGTCATCATCATTTGCCTTACCTTGTCCTATTATTTGGGGTCGGCGCAGTATGTCTTTATCTTCCATTCATCTCGCTTTTCCGTCATACTGACATCCACTCCGATCTCATTCATAACGCCCTTTATACAGTCCATCCATCTTTACTTGGGTCTTCCTCTCGATCTATATCCGTCCACATTTATACTCATAACTCTTTTAGTCACATGATTCTCATCTCTTCTCATCACATGTCCAAACCATTCTAATCTCCTACTTCTTACTTTTTCTGTTATGGGCGCCACTTTTGTACTACCTCTGATATACACATTTCTCACCTTATCCATTCGCGTCACTCCTCACATCCATCTCAACATTCGCATCTCGGCAGAGTGGAGACGTTTCTCTTCACGCACTTTAGCCGCCCAGCATTCTGAGCCGTACATAATCGGCCCTTTTGATTTTCCTTTATTTGTATAGATTAGCAATTCAATACATAAATAGATACTATGCTCATAACCTCAGTTTGATAATTAAAAAAGGGTTTATGACCCGCTGTAGAATTTCACCGTATCATTTTAACCATCTAACAAAATGACAATAAAAATTTGCTATTACATAACGGCTAGCTTGGAAGACAATCAATCGCTTACCAATAACCGGTCATAACAAAGCCCTTGACAAACAGAGGCGTCAAGACGAGCGCTACCATTATCAAAACGAACTGTGTATCAATTAATATTGCTAGACAATACATATTCATCGTATGATCCCAAATTGAGCAAAACTTGTACTATAAGTACCCCACAATGGAATGGGGTTGATCCCAGTAACACCCAGTCTAGTGCTCCAAGTCCCCTAAAACGTTGTGAAGTTGTTATGTCTTAATTTATTAAGGTATGAAAACAGAAAAAAACTGAGCTGACGTGAGACGCCTGGCAGATGTGAAACATAAAACATAAACGTCGTAGCGGCGAGTGAGCGGAGTCAGCCGGTGGCCGAAGTCTAAGCGGCGGAAAGAAGCCACGAAGCTGCTTTAAGTTTTGGGATCACGGCATCGCGGCATCAACAGTCGCTGTCTCTTTTTTAATGGACTGCGCTATTGGCCGTGAGGTGGCCTTTACAGCTTTACCGGAGGAGGGCAGTCGCTGTCACTCGCCAAGCGCGCCATTAGATGTTTCACATCAAAAATTGAGCGCACTTTCCGACGTCTCAGTCTGCCCAGGGCTTTGCCACTAACTTACAACCCTTTGTACCGTTAACTCATAAACTTGAACTGTTATTTTAACTGTGAGTTACGCTAAAATTGTACACTATTGTATACATGGTGTGCAGATATGTTTAAAGCTATATCCGTACAAGTGCGGGAATAATAAGGATCTGAGGCTTTATTACTACCTCTTAAAGTATTGTTCTTTCAAGAGCACCTAATTGTAAATTTATGACAGATTTTGTATTAGTAGCCAAGTGGTCGAACGCACGCCTTGCAAATCAAAGTAAGCAGGTTCAAACCCCGGCTCGCACTTCTGGGTTTATGTGCGAATCTCATTTTCATCCGAGATTACCACTTGCTTTGAAACGGTGAAGGAAAACATCGTGAGGAAACCTGCACGTCTATAGAAAGGCGTGTGAAGTTCACCAACCCGCACTGGGCCAGCGTGGTGGACTATAGCCCAAAAATCTCCCTCGTATTGAGGGAGAATGTGCCCGGTATAATGGCAATAGACTCGCCTCCTATTACATTGGGACCAAAAATGCATCGGCGAAGTGTGGGCGCACTGCAGTGCACCTTTGCCTATCCCTTCGGGGAATACAGGCGTGATAGTGTATGTATGTATGTATTTTGTATTGAGTTAATTTTCAGAAACTGAAAGTATTTTTTTTTTGAATGGACTACGCTTTTGGCCGTGAGGTGGCCTTTACAGCTTTACCGGAGGAGTGGCGAGCGCAGAGTGCACTCCAACCAGGCCTTAAGGGCGGAAAAAGGGTGGCAACTAGCTCAAGGGCGCCACAGAGGGCACGACCTCGGCTTGGGCAGTTACCGTGAGGGGAGAGGTAGTGACTGTGCTCCTAGGTGTAAAAATGCACTTACAAGCGGAAGAGGGGGTTCCTCGACCTCGAAGTAACATTAAAGTAATATTAAAACATTGCTGCAGGTGGTAAGAGGTCTGATTTGTCTTACCTGAAGGGCCTTGAGTCTGTAAGTAGACTATCTGTGTGCAAAATTGCTGTACTTTATAATGCTAGCAAAACTATTAGCTAGAATATGATCAGTGAGACGAGGGCTTGTTCTAGTGATTTGAGTATAGGCAACTCTGCTCTCTGTACCAGATGGCAGCGGGTTAGATTCCCGCCAGTGGCAAATTTCGGAAATGGCCCTTTAGGAATTTGCCCTGTAGGCTCAGCATGGTTCTAGTGACTTGAGTATAGGCCGCTCTGCTCTCTGTACCAGATGGTAGCAGGTTAGATTCCCGCCAGTTCAAAAACCTTCCACAATGGCGCTGGCACCATTCGGACAGCCACATTTTTCTGCGTCGTTTGGTATATTTAACTCTTTTTACGATTTTTTGTCGCTTTGTACGGATTGCCTTCCAAACGTCGATATGTATTTATTAAAAAGGTGTTATTTTGATATTACAAACAGACAATTCAGTTTTATTTATTTGTATAGATTGCCAATTAGTATAATCATAAAATCGTCGCCGCCATTACAGGAGGTCCCTTTATACGTAGAGTAATACGGGAACTCCTCGCGTCGAGCACCTGACACCTAGCAAATTAGTGTTAAGCCACAGTTGGTAATTGAATATTGTGTTAAAATTGCAATAAAACCTACTGATAGTTTATGTGCATATAAATTTGTGCGAAATAAGGACTGTTGAGGCACACTGTGGCGGCGACACTCGCGCGTCAAAATTTTCATCACGAAGTACCTATGTGTCAATATGTTTGTAGCAGTGGTATCCGAGTGGTCGAACGCACGCCTTGCAATCGAAGTGTGCAGGTTCAAACCCCGGCTCGCACCTCTGGGATTTTTGTGCGAATCTCATTGTCATCCGAGATTATCACTTGCTATGAAACGGTGAAAGAAAACATCGTGAGGAAACCTGCACGTCTGAGGGAACTTGACTAGTTTTCGATAGATGTGTGAAGTCTGCCAACCCACACTGGGCAAGCGTGGTGGACTATGGCCCGAATCCCCCTCGCATTGAGAGGAGGCCCGTGCCCAGCAGTGGGACGTTAAAAAGGCTGTAGTATGTTTGAAGATTGAATTTCTGCGTTAAAATCCAAGCTTCAAAATTTGCTTGCGCTATCAGTGTTATTTAGTCGAAGAATGAACCTTTTCTATCAAGTTTCGACACCCAGCACTTGGCTGGTCTTAGCATGATCGTGTAGACATACGTTATATCTCTATCAACTGTCAGTTTTGTCGAGAAAATGACGTCACATCGACCTTTTTGTACTGAACATGGCTCAGTGTGACGTAATTTTCTCGACGAATCTGACAGTTAAAGGAGATAAGTCTTATATGTACGTGGTCATGCCTTCAGGGAGGCTTTAATCTTTAGGCTCACAGGCGAGTTAAAACGCGACAATTATTTCGCTCATACCATAACGAACTGTAATTACATATAGACAAAGCTTAGTCTTCAACGAAACGAACGAGCGATTTTTCACGCGTGACTTTCCCTACACTTAAAATTAATCTCTATGTATATTGATACAGTGCATGTTTTGATATTGGCAAAATTACGAGCGTGTCGTGACGTCCCTCTGTGTACAGGCTTTTATATTTTGAACGCCATTAATTTGAATATATGTATTAAATCTGTAGGCATATTTATTTTTAATTTAGTGTCAAAGATTTATTATCTATGGGTGATTGGACCCTTAAATATAAATTACCAATTTTGACGAGCTGACTTCCTGGTCGACTATGGTTAGGTGATACATAAAATCCTGCCTTACCCGTAAGTTCCTACCTAAATTAATATATCGGTATTTTTTGTAAGAAAACTATATTTGCACGTATAATTTTTACTAATAAAATAAAAGTAGCGTAAGTTACTCTTTATATTATAACATCAGGTATCTATCAGTGAAAGTCTCGTCAAAATTGGTTTAACAGTCCTAAAGACTATCCGGAATAAACATACAGACAAAATTTTAGAAAATTGTCTTTTTTGTAAGAAATACCATAAATATATTCATATGCATTTAATAAAATAAATGTTTATTTTGAAATTTATTTGTATGGATTTACAGGGATAACATAATAAATGGTAGTTTGGTGGAAAAGGGAGGATCCTCCGACCAGACGGGTGTTGTCTGGTGGGCTACTGCCCGACGGTTGTCGTCGGGTTCTTGTATATATGTGCCATCGCTCGGATCGCTTTAATACCGCGATGCAGGATTAGTTCGCATGCGGCAAGGTAGATGTCGCTACAGTAGAATATTTTAATGTAAAATTATAATAAGTAACCCACAAGGTATCCGCTGTAATTTTTATTACGACGCGCATATAATAACCATCAATCCCTGCACTCATAGGTGCGGCAAACCACGCGCGATATTTTTCCGCCAATACAAAAGTATTAAACTTACAGAAGAAGCACATTTTTCAACGAATTTTTTTTTTTTTTTTTAACGAAATGAGCGAAAATTACAAAAATGTTACGAATTATGTGTCAAATAATGACACAAGCTAATTTGAAATCGACCAGAATCTGATGGAATTTAAAAAAATACAAAATATAAGATTTTTATATGGCAATATGAATTGTTATCTGTCATATCTACTTACGAGATCTGTCAACTGCTGCTGGAATTTTATGATGTCTCTATAAAAATGACTGTTTATATGTAAAAATGTCGAAAAAGCCACTTCGATCACAAGCGAGAAATATTGTTTTCAATGTTTATCGTAAATTACACGAAGAAAAAGGTGTAAATCAAAACCAATCTTTGATTTTAAAACGCGTCGGGATTCAGAAAATCGCGAGGGGGATTCAGACTTTAGTCCACCACTCTGGCCTGGAGCGGGTTGGCAGACTTCAAACACCTATCGAGAACTAGTGAAGTTCCCTCAGACGTGCAGGTTTCCTCACGATGTTTTCCTCCACCGTTTCATAGCAAGTGATAATGTCGGATGAAAATGAGATTCGCACATGAAACCCAGAGATGCGGGCCGGAGTTAGAACTTGAACACTTTGATTGCAAGCCGTGCCTTCGACCACTCGGCTACCACTGCTTATTTGCAAATAATTCAAGTTAATTCGTCCGCCCCAGTCAGTCCAGGGCGTTGTACTCGCGAAGCCTGCTCGCGAGAACAATGCGTCGTATATTTCACATTGTAATCAGCCATTTATTACTTATATGCGTAAAAAACTAATGCGTTTACATGTTTTATGGTTAATTCATTATGTAGCCTCATTTTACAGTTGAACTACCAACACCCTGTGACTTTGTCCGAATTTGAGAACTTTAAAGCTGCGTTTTGATATTGGCAAACATTTAGACGCGCCACTTTTGACGCCCCTGTGTGTGTTAATCTTAATTCTGTTCCTAAAATAAATGGATGGTAAGTAACTCCTTATGACATCTGCTATCTCTCTGTGAAAGTCCCGTGAAAATAGGTCTAGCCGTTTCCGCGATAACTCATTTTTTTGGCACGGAATGCTAATTATTTTTCTAAAATAAAGGTAGCCTAAGTTACTTCAAGTAACAGCAGCTATCTGCCAATGATAGACCCGTCAATGGCGGTCCAGCCATTTGGGAGTTAATCCAAAACAGAGACAGAGTTTATTTTTTTATTCTGTTTTCGTATAAAACATTGTATACTTTCATATTATGCTTTTATTAGTACGCTGTTATTCTGACGATACAAATAATTTAACTTAGTTTAAGGATCTAACTGTTGGCAATTGTCTTGATAATCAAAACCTAAAACTCATAATAGCAAAGCAAACCGTTGCCACATAAATATAGTCCTTATTACCAATAGAAGAAATCCCTAACAAAACCTAGTTTGCCAGACAAAAGTGACCTTAAATACCCACATGACAGTACCTCTACAAGACCATTATTTACCATACCTACAAGTCACATAAATTTATATTACACTATGCCCAGTAACCGGCAATAACTTCCCTATAAATCTCAAGTTTAGGTCGTGTACTCACTGGCGTACGAGCGTTTGACAGGCATATTTTAACATTTGCATTGTAAACCGATAAGGGAAATGAGGTGAGGCAGTGTGGACCTCGCCTAATTAGAACACCAAAGCTAGCATTTACATGCATTTATGGTTTAACGGGAGTTTGGTCGATTAGAGGAATTTCTCACGCTGTGACTGATATTGAAATCAAAGGCAGTTGATTACAAAACACATCATCACACCTATAAACCCCGAAGGGATAGGCAGAGGTGGACTGCAGTGCACTCACACCTCGCCGATTCATTTTGGTCTTAATGTAATCGGCAAGTCACTTGCCATTATATCGGCCATATTCTCCTTTTTTTACGAGGGAGATTTTAGCCATAGTCCACCATGCTGGCCCAGTGCTATTTGGCAACCTTCATACGCCTTTCTATAGACGTGCAGGTTTCCTCACGATATTTTTCTTCAACGGTCAGCGAGTGGTAAAAATTCAAGAGCTGCAGGCCCAGGATTTGAACTTGCGCTCCTCAAGGCGTTCTACCAACTAGACTACCACTGCTCTACTGCTCACTGTATCCTACGCATACTAACATTTTCAAAATTAGAACTGCCAAAGTGACATGTGTCATAATAATACATTTTTCAGTAGTTTTAAACGTAAACCTTACCTCAGATGAACGAAGCTTTTAAACAGATGGAGGTAGTAACAAAAGTTTGTCCTAAGTCCCATTTTAATTTCGTCTGTCATCTATTAGACGCCATCTTGAATCATACGCTCAACCTCTTCCCTACTATAAAACTTCGTTAGAAACGATTTGTCGACGGAATCTTTACACTGAGAGGAGCTAATTGTTATTTTTAGAAAATATACGCTGTGCCAATATATGTAAAGATTGAATTCCGATGTTCTAAGCTACGCGACGACGCGTCATTATTTGCTCCCGTCATCGAGGTATTTTATTGAAAAGTGAGCTTTTTTATGAGATAATACAGTTCCTTTTGGTATTGGTAAACATTTAACAGCGTCCTTAACGTTCCTATGGACCCGGAGCTTTTAATGACAAACGTATGGCTCACTTTTTATGTAAGTATAATCACTTATTGTTTACAACTGGCAACGCTGGTTATTATAAAAAAACCGGCCAAGTGCGAGTCGGACTCGCGCACGAAGGGTTCCGTACCATTATCTATAAAAACGGCAAAAAAATCACGTTTGTTGTATGGGAGCCCCCTTAAATATTTATCGTATTCTGTGTTTTAGTATTTGTTGTTATAGCGACAACAGAAATACATCATCTGTGAAAATTTCAACTCTCTAACTATCACGGTTCACGAGATACACCCTGGTGACAAACGGACGGACGGACGGACGGACGGACAGCGAAGTCCCAGTAATAGGGTTCCCGTTTTACCCTTTGGATACGGAACCCTAAAAAATATGTTACTGCCGTTCTAAACGTATTCTTGTTTTCTATGCGTGTAATTTATAAAGCAGTCCATCAGTTCATCTTCAAGAGTATTGATCCCACGAAAACGAGGTCCATTATAAACCCGCAATTATAAAGATACTTACACAAAATCGTAAAAATCTTTTTAAGTTTCTCTTACCGAGAAACCTTGAACTGAAACACATAAAATCCTGCACCCATACCAGCGTCAAAAACGCGCGCGATCTATATTATAATGCACTGTATTGGCTCAAGGAAAAAGCTAATTTTTAGGGTTCCGTACCCAAAGGGTAAAACGAGAACCCTATTACTGAGACTTCGCTGTCCGTCCGTCCGTCCGTCCGTCTGTCAGTCTGTCACCAGGCTGTATCTCATGAACCGTGATAGTTAGAAAGTTGAAATTTTCACAGATGATGTAATTCTGTTGCCGCTATAACAACAAATACTAAAACACAGAATAACATAAATATTTAAGGGAGCTCCCATACAACAAACTTGTTTTTTTGCCGTTTTTATAGATAATGGTACGGAACCCTTCCTGTGCGAATCCGACTCGCACTTGGGCGGTTTTTTCAATGAAATCTCATCGAAGGAAGTGAATTTTGACATGGGCTCGCGTGACCTTTACCACAGAAATTCAAACTTTATTTTTAAAGATATACAGTAGATTTTCAAGGAAAGGTATGTTAATTAAAGACGCTAAGGTTCAGTGGTTTGAGCGTAGACCACTCGGCTCACTTCACTAGGTGGTTCCGGGTTCAATTCCCGTAAGTGGCAAATATTGTTAATGGCCTTTACGGAGTTTGCCCTGGTGGGATCGCCCGAAGTCCATTGTATGATACCAAGCATTCCTTGCTATGAGATCATACAATGAGTAATGAGATTTTTTTTTAATTCGTTCTCCACAGTGGACGCAGGGCGTAAATGAGATGAACCCAATACAATAATAAAGTGAAGCCACATTATTCGTTAAGGATTTTATGATTATGACTAAGGAATAAAGAGCGTGGAAGATTGGTGCAGTCATAACTCAAACTTGGTTATTGTAATTAAGTAATTAGAGTTATTCGTACAATTTATTAATTGACGATTTTTTTTAATCGAAACATATCGATTCTATGTATTCATTAGATAATATACATAAAAGTCACGAATCTGATATAGAACTACATCAACTGCACAGACATATAAATAAGGTGAAGTAACTTTATATAAAAAAAAAAATAACAAAAAACAAAAACCGACTTCAAAAACCTAGGTGCACTAAAAAGCTAGAAATAACCTTATAATTCATTACATTCGGAGTAGGTGCCAATCTACGTTAGACTAGGAAAATACACATATGAATTGGCACCGACTTCAAATGTAATGAATTATAAGGTTATTTCTAGCTTTTTAGTGCACCTAGGTTTTTGAAGTCGGTTTTTGTTTTTTGTTAAAAAAAAAATTTTCACTCTTTTTAGTGTCAATAATCGTTGAAAATATGCAATTATTATCACCTCACAAGAATCACGTAAATCGGATCATAACTCGCATAGTAATCGGTGTACACACATAAACAAACAAAAAAAAGACATACCGGCTGAATTGAGAACCTCCTCCTTTTTGGAAGTCGGTTACAAAATTATCTAGGCTTTTGTAAATGATATAATATCATGTAGGCACTTGGCCGGCGCTCTGCCGTATGCATGTAATCACATCTATCTATGAAAGCACTTTTGTATTTATGTTTGACACATTATTAATGGTGCATTCATGTTAATTCACAAAAAAAAATACTGTCTGACACATCCGGACGACATTACAAAATGTTAAAAAATTATATATGAAAATTATGTTCGCGGCCCACGTGTTTTGATGCGACTTGATAAACAGTGCGTAGACGAGGGTCTTACGAAATTGCTTCTCTAGACATTTCACCAGTGAGAGATTCGTGGTTGTAAATTTTGACCTAAACGACAGCCCACAAAGACATATGCATCCAAACCACCACATGTCTTGGACAGTTTCACAGTTTTAGACAGGCCTCTGGAGCCTTACTTAGTTCTCGATAGATGTGTGAAGTTTGCCAACCCGCACCGGGCCAGCGTGGTAAAACTATGGCCGGAATCCCCCTCGCATTGAAGGGAGGCCCGTGCCCAACAGTGAGACGTTAAAAGGGCGCGGTAGTAGTTATATAGAACCGAGTGGTGTGAGCCGGATTTGAACTTGTAAACTTTGATTGCTAAGCGTGCGTGCTTACATATATAATGTTTGGGAGAGTTATTTTGCAGGTTGCAAACAACAATGTTACTATTGATTCATCGATGCGGCAAATCTCTTTTATTTTTGTTCTCGAATAAATCTGAAAGCGAATTGAGGACGCGCCCTAATATATGGCTCCTCATATAATAAATCGAAGATTTTTGATAGCTTTAATTGGTAAATGCTGTATGAAAAGTTTACGAGTCTCGGTACCGGAGACCACTTTTTTGTTAGCAGACATTTTAGCTGAACATAAAATGTGAATCAGTGGAGTTAGTACACTTATTTTTTTTTTTTTATGAGATAGGGAGGCAAATGAGCAGACGTTTCACCTGATGGTAAGTGATCAACGCCGCCCATATAATGTCTTCTAGCTTATTGTTAATGTCTCTGTGAAGATTGAAATTATTTTTCATTGTTTTTAAAAATACATATCGAGCGGTGACTATTTCACTTAAGCGACACTTTTGGGCGATATTGATTTATATACACATTTGAAATCAGCTAATTTTTCTGCATCGAATGACTATAGCAGTGGTAGCCGAGTAGTCGAACGCACGCTATGCAAATCAAAGTGTGCAGGTTCAAACCCCGGCTCGCACCTCTGGGATTTATGTGCGAATCTCATTTTCATCCGAGATTATCACTTGCTATGAAACGGTGAAGGAAAACATCGTGAGGAAACCTGCACGTCTGAGGGAACTTGTAGTTCAAATACAAAGTTCCCTGCCAACCCGCACTGGGCCGGCGTGGTGGACTATGGCCTGAAATCCTCCTCACATTGATGGGAGGCCCGTGCCCAGCAGTGGGACGTTAAAAGGGCTGTAGTAGTAGAATGACTATGCTCGCATGTAAATTTAAAAAAAATATCGCTTGAGGCAAATAGCCCCTTTCACCCCTCGATATAGAGTTTTAAGTTTCAGTAGCTCTTAAATCTGCTGTTACAATCTCTGAGCTACAGATAAACAACGGACGGGATAATCGACCTTCCTAACCGCGTTTAGGGATGACAAATCATAGAAATAAATTAACATTTTGATCTAGTGGGTTTTTTTTATTCAGTTCCCATAACATAAAGAGTGAGTGAGTTTTTAAATATTATTTCCCTTAGTTACAACTTAAATTCGTTGGAAACATATCGAGGGGTGAAAGGCTATTTTTACTTCTGCGACAATTTTTTTTTCTTTTACAGGAGATCATACTGATTGGACGCAGAAAAAATAGCTGATTCCAAATATTTATATAAGTCAATATCCTCCTAGATGTCGCTTAAGTCAAATAGCCTACCCTACCTTACCCCTCGATATAAATATGTATCAAAAATTTCGAGATAAGTCAAGCGTGCAAAAGAGACGTGAATAAACTTTGTTTCGCGTGTAAAAGAGATAAAAGTCGGTCGTAAGGTTGCATTAAATTGTCACAAAGCGGTCGGAGGCAAATTTGTGGGCAACATAATTTTTATTTTATCATCTTAATACGACATACTGTGAAATTCACGTTATTAAACCCCGCGCACACAGGAGCATTAAGACATGCGCGAGAAATTTTATGTCAATACAAAAACGGACTCTGTATAAATGTACATAAAAATTGAGTTTCTGTGGCAAAATCTACACGATCACGCTACAAGATTAGCTTTTGCCATCAATGACATTTCGTTGAAGAATGAATTTTATGTAATAGTTAATACAGTTCATTTTGATATTGACAAAAATCTGCGTGTATCTTGACGCGCGAGTATGCACGAGGCTGTAGTATTCAGGAACACCATAGTAATAATTGGTATGACTTAAACAATAACGTCATAGCAACTCCATAACGCTAATGTTGGGGGACTTGAGACCCTAGTATACTGGGATCTAGTATATTACATTCAAGTTGGTCGTAAACTCTTCTATCGCGATTCAGAACAAAATGTAAAGTCGTACTTTACATACAGCGTAGTCTTTAGCGCCATCTATTAAAGTAATGTTTAAACACAATGCAAAAAGTATATGCTTCGAAATTTGATTTTAAAAATAAAATTGTGAAAGTCATATGCGCTGGCTCAGTTTCGTATGGGAACATCTTCGGCGAGAGATACCCGCAGGGGGCCTAAGCGACCGCGGCCATAAAGATTGCAAATATAGAGTTCATAAAACGTCATATAATATAACAGGCTTGTATTTTTATAGGAAGTAGGTAATATTAGTAGAGTGATACAAAGTTGATCAAATTATATTTCATCATCACGCCTGTATTCCCCGAATGAGGACACAGAGGTGCACCGTGCAACCACACTTCGCTACTGTATTTTGGTCCCAACTTAATAAGGGACGAGCCTATTGCCATTATATGGGGCACATTCCACTCAATACTGAGGAGATTTGGGCCATAGTCCACCACCCAAACTCAGTGCGAGTTAGTAAACTTTACACGCCTCTATAGACGTGCAGGTTTTATCACGATGTTTGTCTTTTCAAGAAGTAGTCATCATTTTAAAAAATATATTTGGAACATAGAATCCTTAAATCCGAGACGTGCGAGCCCGGGATTTGAACTTGCACTCCCTGCGTTCAAGATGAGCGTTCTACCAGCTAGGTAGTCTAGCTGCTTAGAATTTAGAATCAGAATTAGATTTTTTTTTATGTAAAGCAATACAGGCACTTATGAATCGTCAATAAATAATAATAATATTATCTCTACCATCCATTCAGAATGCCTTTCCTATGGAGAAGAATGGGCAAGAAACTCCATGGTTGCTTTTTTCCACTATGGATTTACATTTGTGTTTTTCTTAATTAACAATTATACAATATAAAGTTAATGAGGCTATACATTCTCAAAACACAATTAAATAACTATACAAAGTACGTTTGTGCAAGATTTAAAGGTAGGAAGGAGGAGAAAAACGTGAGAAATAGCTAACTTATTTCAAATGAGTTCCTGTGGAGCCGGACCAGCGCTTTATATAAAGAGCACTGTTTTGAACCGTATAGAATATCCTGAATTTCCTGAAATTATTTACCCAAAGTACAGAGTCGCATTATATGGACGGGTAAACGGCGACGTGACAAAGCGCCATGTTGGGCGATATTTCGTGATATACGTCGTTGGTATCAGCGAACTTTTCTCTATCTTTTGAGCTGGGTTCCGTGCAAATTTACCAAAATGGCGCTTGAGTCAAATAACCTTATAACTTATACTGTTCCCCTGGCCCCAACGTAACGGTCCGTTCGATTTATGACGCCGTATCAGCTGGCGACGGCCGGCGCTAATTGGTGCGTGCTGGAGCGTGCTGGTGCGTGCTGGAGCGCCCCGATCAGCGTATGCGCAGGACATAGGGTACCTACGCGATATATACACAATACTCAAAATTCTAGATTTTTCGACTAAGAATATTAAGGCTTGGCAGGGGACAAATTACTTTTCACAAATAAATAAGAGATTTAGAATATTAACTATAATCTAATAAGGTAAATAAGAGGTCGGAGCGATTTAAATGCAGATATTTGACTCGTGATACGAGTCAGATATAACAATATCACGATGGTAGAATTTTTTTTTTATTTATTGACGATTCATACTCGTAAGTCAGGCACTTATTGGTATATTTGAATTTAAAAAATCATATTCATATTCTGAACGTCCTTAAAAAAGGACTCGTCGGCATAGAATAATATCGTTAAAGAGTATCTTAACAGCTAAAACATTCTGGTAATAATCTACATCTTTATAAAGCGAATATTCTATTCAAAATCATTGAATTCCTTATAAAATTACAAAACAATCCCCAAATAAAACCAAACAACACAATTGTCCACAGCTTACAAATCCGCTTGTTTGTAGCAACATAACGCTAAATTCACTAATCTTTACAAACTTAATTGTACCATCCGAACACATAATATCACTGTTCTTCCCACCTTTAATGAAACGCAGCAAGGACCGTTTTGGTATAAAATCTTTTTAACTGGACTGTGAATAATGTTGTACAGATCAATAGCGCTTGATACGTTGGTCGCAGTCGGTTCAGCCTTAAATCTCTTTCCACACCTTTATTAGGATTCCTGTTGCGTTTGCGTATACCGTTAGCAGTGGTTACCAGTTTCGTTGGTACGCATAATCTAATAAAACCACCGCAGGTTATGGATGAAATGGTATTATTCCAACCATTTCCTGAATGATATTTATTTCCTTATCCTGTTGATGAGATTTGGGGTTGAGAGCATAGCATTTCATTTCCTAACACCCGGAATACTGCAGCGAGCGAATTCACTTGATTTTTATTTAGAAAATGTTTTTTTTTTTTATGTGATAACGAGCAGACGTTTCACCTGATGGAAAGTGATCAACGCCGCCCATGGACACCTGCAACACCAGGGGCATCGCACGTGCGTTGCCGGCCTTTAAGGAATGAGTAGGCTCGTTTCTTGAAGATACCTTTGTCGCATCGGTCCGGGAACACTGCTGCAGGAAGTTCATTCCACAGTTTGGTGGTGTGAGGGAGAAAGTATGAAAATTTAACATGTCGTCGCTGCATGATTCATCACTACAAACAGTGGTAGAACGCCTGCTTGGACGTAAGGGGTGAGAGTTCAAATTCCGGGCACACACCTCTAACATTTTATTAGATTGCCACTTGTTGAACGGTGAAGGAAAACATCGCGAGGAAACCGACATGTCTATAGAAAGGCGTGTGAAGTTCACCAACTAGCATTGGATCAGCGTGGTGGAATACGGCCCAAATCTTCCTCGTATTGAGGGAGAATGTGCCCGGTATAATGGCAGGCTCGCCCCTATTACATTGGCACCAAAATGCATCGGTGAAGTGTAGGCGCACTACAGTACACCTCTGCCTACACCTTCGGGGAATACAGGCGTGATGATGTATGTAATTAGTTCTTTTAATATCCCATCACAGAACACATTTACTTTTAATTGGTAGAGTTAATTTGAAAGCAATCATCGCCAAAACATAATGTTTAATTAATTGCAAATTCTTTTTCGTTCAAAGCAATTTTCTATTTAATTTCTAAATAATATATTCTACGTAACCTCGCGTCTCTCTCTGCTATATAATTAAGTCAAAGGATGTTCTTCTGAACCGCAAATTAATTATTCTTATGTTAGCCCTTTGGTTTTAAAGACCCTTTGTTATGGGATTTCTAAGAAGGATTCTCAGGCCCACTGCAGTATGTTGAAATCATTGATATAAGAAATTATACATAAAACAAAATGTGTATCACCAGCACTTGTAGCATGAGCGCCAAGACTAGTCTTATGTCACAGTATATCTTGATTTTGTCTCTTTCTCTCGTATGAAATTAGACAGTGAGCATACGAGCGAATTCGTGACAACGATCTTATCTTGATATGCATGCTAACACCACAGATATCACAAGACAACACATACCTACTCATTGTATGATCCCATACTAAACTTGTACTATGGGTACCATACAATGGAACAATCCCAGTAACACCCACCCAGACCAGCGCAAATACCGAAAAGCTCAATTCGCCGCTGATGAGAATCGAAGCCGCAACCACCCTCTGCAGTGAGCGGTCAAAACCGGCCAAGTGCGAGTCGGACTCTCACACGAACGCTCCATAGCATTATCTATAAAAACGGTAAAAAATCATGTTTGTTGTATCGGAGCCCAGTTAAATATTCATTTTATTCTGTTTTTCATTATGTGTTGTTATAGCGGCAACAGTAATACATGATCTGTGAAAATTTCAACTGTCTGACTATAACGGTTTATGTGATACAGCCTGGTGACTGATGGACAGACAGATAGACAGACGGCACCATAAAAAGCTCTCAAAATCAAAGTCTGCAGTAACATTCCTTGATCCTTGAATTCCATGAGAATCGATGTATATAATCGAATAGAGCATTCCAATCGATTTGATGATTTGTATCGATTCCAATTTCACACCGCTTCCTTTGTGCTACGAATTGTTCTGAACAAAGAGAATGTTTTCTCGAACAATATTGATCCAGAAATGAGTATTCGCGTCAAAAATAAATTTAAAGCGCGCGTGTGGTCTAAATTGAAAGCTATTTGTTTATTTTAGAATAAAAGAAACTTTTTTACGTCATTGTTAGATTCGTCTTTTCTTTATGACGAATGCGAAAAACAGAAATATTATTCAAGTAGGTATAGTGCGACAAGACTTAAAACGAACGTATTTGACATATTGGCGATGGCGCGTTACTGTCATTACCTATAGGTAAGGTTAATAATGATGATAAGGCTCCATACTACAATTATGTTCATGATTTTTATTTACTACACTTTCATTTACTTGTGTGAGCGTGTTTGAGCGAGAGCGTGAGCTTATGTGTATAACAATTAAGTCTTTCATTTCAAATACCGTTTCAATAATGAACTGATCGCATATCGCCTATCGCTGACTCTCCTATTATATACCAAACAAAACCGCAGAAGAAGATATACCACCGCCCTCGAAATAACAGCGCAATCGGCGATACACCACAAATGGGACCTCTAAATTGTTTCTACATCCCCGGGCGAGGCTACAATGTTGTACAAACGCAGAAACACCCCACATCGCTCGAAGCGCTCGCTGATTTGCTTATAAATATTTAATGAATTATTCAAAAAAAAAATTTTATCCTGAGTATTGATAATTTGATGCGCTCATGAACAGTATGGAAGTAATGTACGTAGTCGAAAAACTTAATGCAATATAAATAATTTAATGGTAGAAATTACTAGGTTCTATCAAATATCGTTTCTAAAATTGGCAAAAATATTGACGCGCAGGTTTTGACGCGCCTATTCCCGCAGGGTAAACTACAAACAACTTCAACATTAACTGCAATGATGCTTTCGCATTAGTGCGGTGCAACACACCGCATATCATATCGATAAAGAACGATTATCGATATAAACTATGTCGATAGCTGCTATGGCGGCATTCTAATCGTATTAAACTCGAATGAAGTCTATACGTTATGTTACTCATAGCATAACGACAAAATCATATCAGTATTATGCTAATTGTAACTAGTTACTTCAAGAGTGTACTTTAAGGAATTACATTGACAGTCTAGTGTTGGGATGAAATAAGTTAAAGGTTTTCTAGGTACTGTTTTTCATTGGTAACTTTTATAATTTGAGAGTAATGTCTGAGAGGTTTGTTAAGTTTAAGAATAGATACACATCATCTTGACTACACCTTATAGTGAGAAAAGTTACCTACATAAATATTTGTTCCATGCCAGTTTGAAGTACTTAACTATATTTTTAGCGTCGCTTTTATAATAACGCCCTGTATTACACGCCGTTAAGGGTCCCAATGATATAAAAACTCGAGTAAAGTGTAAAATAAAATCCAAAACCATGTCGCAACACTACAACTATGCAATTAATGTTCACTAGTGTTGAGCGTAGGAAGCCTAGCGGCTCGATAAATCGATGCGTATATAATGAACTTTGAAGGGTGTACAATAAAAAAAGAAACACGAACACCGTTGAAGACTAAACCAGTCACAAACGCGTCTCTCTGCATACTAGACTCGAATCCCCACAGGCTGTAACCAACTCATTATCGACTGAATATGAAATATGGTTGCGCCAACGTTATCGATAAAAAAACAACTTGCACTCCTCAATTTGACATAACACGATGCGACTGGCGTAAACGCATTACGGAGTTTCCCTTTTAAAGCGGCGTCCTGCGGTGTCCGGTTACCGGTCTTGTAAAAAATAAAACTCAGATTAGCAATTACTATATGCGTACGGCGAAACGCGGTAAAATGCATGCCTCCCAGAATAAAATATATAAAGTCGATGCAATTATAAGCCAACTGTAATGTACCTACACGACCGACATTTTCATCAGGGCCATTTTTTTTTTAAATTACGATTATGCGCAGTCAAGTTTTGTGTCAATATGATATGTAGTGATGTGGTGTTTGTTTTTATTATCGATAAAACTAATATAAACGACTATTTTGCGATTGCAAATAATTGCCAGCGTTTTTACATTATATGAGGATCAAAACAAAATATTTAAAAAAAAAAACCATAATAATCTTGCTGAGCTGCTTATCGCAAAATTAAATGTTCTTTACGGTAAGTAGTAACAATATAATTATATCAATAATTGTTTATTGTTATTCCCGTCGACTTATCACCTTTATTTTCTTTATAATTTTCAAAACGCAATCAAAAGGATTGATATGAAGGAAGGATATGAAGGATTGTAGCTTTTTTCAATTAATCTTGAAACCAAACTTTTAAATATGTATCGATATTACACAGTCCACTCTAATATCATTGAAGACAAGTAAATAAAAAATCATGAGAATTGTCGACAACGACATGCCAATGTTTGGCCTAATCAAAATTGGATTGATCATAAAACTTAGAATTCAATCAACGAAAGTCTTAAATTTAATTTATTGAACTAGAGACAGATCTATTTGAGTTCTTGTAGCAATATTTCAAACTGATTTGCTATCTCTTTTACATAATTTTATTGGTCGTGCATTTGCATAATTGTATTTTTAGTAACACTGAACTTGATAGCTAATATTATTGCATTCCAAACGCATTAGTTAGATTTAATGCTTAAATGTATTCAATTTAAAAGCTATTTTTGTTTGTCAGATATCATCCAATGACCAGTGTTTACGTCATTGTACCATTACGCTCATCACATTAAATCGTTATTTCTTTCATTCAAGGAGCACCATAACCTAAAAAAATCACACTTTCAAGCCGTTTTTAAGACTATTAATGAACAAAAATAACTTAATAAGAAGGCACCCATAGGCCTTATTGTTGACGAATTCTGACCTAATCTTGTAAATAACTTGAATAAATGCTTAAAGCTTATAAAAATCCGGATCTTTTTATTGCGTATTAATAAAATCTTTGTGTGTCACTAAATCTTGTTGCGCAATAGTCGATAAGGCGTTCTCAATCTGACACACGTCTCTAGTGATCCGGTAACGACAAATGAGAAAGGCGTAGCTAAAACTATCGATGTCAATCCTGACAACGATAATCGATTACACAACACTACCTGCGTACTGTATCGATGCAATGCTTCAAAACGATTTGTTTTGAACGGGCCCATAGATAATAAATACATTTGAAAATGGAATGTCAAAATTACCTTGTTCTTTTTTATATGTGGCCTGTATTATAATATTGATTATTATGGGATATAGGTATGTATATGTCAAACTCTTTGCAAATAGAGATTTAAAAAATAAGTTACTGACTCAAGGTGTCAAATCAATTTTATGAAAATATTACAACTAAAGGAACCGATTACCGATTAACCGATCTTTATCACAGTCATCATCCATTTTTATTTATAATGTGTATTTATTGAATTTGTCCTTGCTATTAATTACTTGACATTGGCGAAATACCCGCTCTAGTCGCAGGTGGAGCCATTCCTCATCTTATTCCGTTAAATTTCATCATTTCACTCATTTCATAAAAAAAAAACAGTCTGATCATTTCCCTTATCAAACTGAAGTCATCTCAATAACATTTCCATTCCACACTTGATGTTTACTACACCAATAAACATTTAAATAAACCAAAACATTTATAAATGCATTAATTTATAAATCAAATATGCAAAGTGATTTCCTGTAGTAGAAATAACTTAGGTTGACGAATAAAAATGGCCAAACAAGTGACAATAAAAAGTTATCGTTGACAACGGTGACACACAACTCGCTGCCCTGCGTCAACAGACGCGTCAAAGCTCGCGCGACTAATTTTATTGTATTAAAATGAACTGTATTAACTTATAGACGAAGCACATTTTAAATCGAATTATGATCGATGACGCGATATTTAACGCGTGGATAAATGGGTTGTATCACAGAAATTCAATCTTTATAAATATGTTAGCACAGAGTACATTATCAAAGGTGACGGAAAATAGAAGCACGTCTACAGAAAGGCGTGTGAAGTTCACCGACTCGCACTGGGCCTGCGTGGTGGTATGTCCTAAATCACCCTCGTATTGAGGGGGAATGTCCCGGTGTAATGGGAAAAGCCTCGCCCCATATTACATTGGGATCAAAATACATCGGCAAAGTATCTGTGCACGTCTGCCTACGCCTTCGGGGAATACAGGCGTGATGATGTGTTTATAGTATTGATTCATCTACATAATATATTACATATTATAGTATATATTTTTAATAATTAGTAGATATATATTATAATAAAAAAAAAACATTTAGTTCCGGCGTCGCAGTGTGTGCAGGACATTATTCTAGACGTGTTTGATGGATAGATCTAGATTTAAGATGTTAAAGGTTAAATGACACCTATTTTAGCGGTCGTAGTGTGCGTGCGCATATAAATTAAGTTTTATAAAGTGCGAAAATCGAATTATATTTCTTAATTACGTAGAGTCCCATAGGTATGTATTTTTTTAAACTAACACAGTGTAACGATTTTACTAAACTATTTTTTTTAATAAACAATATAGCTGGACAACACATACTCATCGTATGATCCTAAACTAAGCACAGTACTGCGGGTTCCATACAATGGACTGGGGCGATCCCAGTTACATCCAGACCAAAAATTCCAAAAATTTCATTTAGTAGTTCCATACATTATCTATATAAAAAAACCCGGCCAAGTGCGAGTCGGACTCGCGCACGAAGGGTTCCGTACCATTATCTATAAAAATGGCAAAAAAACACGTTTGTTGTATTCCCATACAACCTCTTAAATAATTATTTTATTCTGTTTTTTAGTATTTGTTGTTATAGCGGCAACAGAAATACATCATCTGTGAAAATTTCAACTCTCTAACTATCACGGTTCATGAGATACAGCCTGGTGACAGACGGACGGACGGACGGATGAACGGACAGTGAAGTCTCAGTAATAAGGTTCCCGTTTTTCCCTTTGGGTACGGAACCCTAAAAACATTTAAAAATCCTCCTGAATCGATTAACGAGGATTAGCCACCATTTCTATTTTATTGATTTTTATGTTAATTTTTTTATCAAAAAACTTTATTGATGGCAAGATGACAAATTGGGGCTCTTTAAAAACATAGAAATTTTGTAAAATGTTTTTTTTGGCTCTTCCGACTCAAAAGGAAACCCCTGCACTAGACCAAACCCGTCG
Source organism: Ptilodon capucinus (assembly GCA_914767695.1). NCBI lineage: Eukaryota > Metazoa > Arthropoda > Insecta > Lepidoptera > Notodontidae > Ptilodon > Ptilodon capucinus. The sequence goes on along the minus strand of OU611814.1, from coordinate 11,174,937 downwards.
CCGCAATTTATCCATAGACATAGACACTACTTTTTTACAACATTCCAAACTAACATTGAAGAACGAAAAGAAAGTACATTTTTGTACAGTTCATACAATATTTACTTATCAAACCCTTTGCTATGGGCCTACCATGACACACACTTGGACAAACATCGTTTTATTAGCCGTAATATTGATACTAAATAGACCCCTTCCATATCACACTTTCAAAGAATACCTCAAAGGAATATCTTAAAATAGAGCTCATGTTAGGTTTGACGCATATTTTTGTTTTCTAATACGCCGAAAGATGAAACAAAAAAGAACTGTATTTCGTTTCTTTTGAGACGTTTTACGTGTTCGGAATAAATAATTCAAGGAATATAACTAGCTTACGCTATAGAATTTGGCTATGTAGAGTCAGATGGTTATTCTGAGGTTAGTGGGGTGATTCTCGCTTTATGGACATTATACCTCTGATTCGAAATAATGTCGAAAAAAAAACGTCAAATTTTGCCGCTTAAACCGTCTTCTTTTTTACAAAATGAATGTTTTAATGGAATAAGATGAGAAATGGCTGCACCTACGATTAGTGGGTTTATGTCAATGTCAAGTAGTTAATAGCAAGAACAAATTCAATTAATGCACGTTTTTAATTTAAAAAAATGCGTGATAACAGTGATAAAGATGGCGGACGACCAACAATTTTTACTTCTGTTTTAGTAACGTACGCTAAGCGTGTTTCTTAAATGTATGTTTGTTTGTTTGTTCTGTTAGTGTTAATGTGAGTCTTTACACGTTTCAGAATTATGAATTATTGAATAGAGGTATTGTACTAAGCTGTGCCACTTTAGGAGTGTATGGAGTGTTGATATGATGAATGGGGATTTCGTAAAAATGTATTTTGGACGACTTTAGTACGTTTATTACTAACCAGACTATCCTAGAATGACCCAGATGTTTGTAGACTGGCACCGATACGTCATGAGAAATTTTAAAAACTATCATAGAGTTATCTATGTCTCTTCACATAGATAGATAGAGGGTGTTTCAGAAGATGATACTCTGACGTTTACATCTGTATCGGATATGCAACTGAAGGATATAAAATTTAAAAGAAATTCCACCATGTTTTTTTTTCGTCATCAATTTTTATTTAACTCATAATATCTCAGGTCCTATGTAAAATTTGCATCTTCTGTTTTGTTAATATTGGTAGTAGCCCTTCATCAGTGTAGTTTACACTGCTGAATAGGTTCATGAATATACCTACATGCCAGAACAACTAACTAAGAAACTATGATAGTTTGGTTTATTCTGTCTTCACTAAGCACCCTGAGCATAGTTTCATGAGCTATCGTATATGTACCCGAAGTATTATTTCGGACGTTTGATACACCCTTTATAGGTAGATAGATAGGTAGAGCAATATATAGATGTATGGATGGATCCATCTATCTATCTCTCTCCCTATTTAAATTTGCGACGAAAAAAATAATGAAAAATATTCGAGTTTCGATCAAACTTTTATACCATTCAAATTTTAAGATATTATTTCTGACTTCTGAGATACACTGTATATAAATACAGAGAAGTCAGTTTAATTCGCTTGCTATATAATATATATACATCATCACGCCTGTATTCCCCGAAGGGGTAGGCAGAGGTGCACTGTAGTGCGCCCACACTTCGCCGATGTATTTTGGTCCCAATGTAATAGGGGGCGAGCATATTGCCATTATACCGGGCACATTCCCCCTCAATACGAGGGAGATTTGGGCCATAGTCCACCACCCTGGCCCAGTGCGGGTTGGTGAACTTCACACGTCTTTCTATAGACGTGCAGGTTTCCTCACGATGTTATCCTTCACCGTTCAGCAAGTGGTAATCACTGTTGAAAATGACATTCGCACATGAAAATTATCTCAGCGGTGCGGGTTGCTATATAATGTGGAATCATAATCGCGGGATTTAAAAATGGCTACTTATTGATTAATGCGTTCACCCCTCCCCTTTGACTCGTTCCGTTCGATTAATAATCATTTATAATTTGTTTTTTAATAACTCGATTTGTTAGATAGTTATCACGTGTAATTATATAGTGGGGATTGTTCATTTTATTAGCGTGAACATACCTACAGACGGGAGCAAGTTTGATTGACTGTTTTTAGGGTTCTGTACCTAAAAAGGAAAAAACGGAACCCTATAGGATCACTTTGTGTCCGTCTGTCTGTCTGTCAAGACCCTTTTTCTCAGGAACGCGTGAAGGTATCAATTTATAACAGAGACTTATGTCTGCGGTCCCTTGGTGCCCTAAAAAAACAAACTTCTAGGTTAAGGCGATCAAAAGAAACACAAAGCGAACTCTGTTGTACATTTTTTTTTTAGCCTAGTATATGTCCCACTGCTGGGCAAAGGCCTCCCCCTTTCGTCTCCACATGTCCCTATCCTGGGCCTGTTGTGGCCACGTTTCTCCCGCAAAGGTGACCAAATCGTCGCACCATCTTCTCCTTGGTCTGCCACGACGCCGGCAACCGCCTTCGGGCATCCAGGTGTTGACACGATTTGTCCACCTTTGCGGGTCCATCCGTGCTACGTGACCGGCCCACTTCCACTTCAGCTTTGCCGTCTTCCCACCCACGTCAGTAATACTGTCTCTGTTGTACATACATAAAGATTAAATTTCTGTCATAAAATCCACGCCCCACACGTCAAAATTCGCTCGCGCTGTCAGTGTCATTTTGTTGTATAATGAACTTTTTCGATGACTCAATACAGTTCATTATGGTATGGCAAACAATTGACGCGCGAGCTCTGACGCCCCAGTGTGCCGGAGGCCCCAATAATCATCAAGATAAAACACGTCCATATTAATGTTATTTATATAGCTTTTAATGTGTATAGTTTGCAAATAAGCTGCTGAATTGTCAATGCTCGCAGTAACACGGGCAGTTTCCATACATTTATTATAATATCCGCAGATAAGACGGTAATAAGATGAGTCTACACTGGGGCCTTACCGACACCTCTTACAATATTGTTGTTTAACTGTCACAGAGTTGACAGATTTTGTACTGAGATAACTCAGTACAAATTCTGTCGAACACTGAAAGTAATTGAAAAAAACTATTTTACGGATTCTATTGCGTTTATTTACTTTTTATGTTCCCGACGTTTCGGCTGCTTTACAGCAACCATGGTCACGGGGGGACTGAGGTGATAGACGTCCTGATGTCATAGTTAATAACTGGGTACCCTCATATTTAGTTGTTGTTTGCAGTCCAATCCACGCAGAAAGTGCTCACAGTGTCTTGAGGTCTTGCAATGGTACGCTTGGTTTTGGATTTAATCATATTAATTACTGGATGCCAAGTTGGTGGTAGCACCCAGCCATCTTCCTTATTGAAATGAAGATGTTTTTTTAAAATTTCAATGGCCTCACGTAACATCCTTGCGTATCATCCTTGCGGCCTCATCTGCGGTTTATCAAATCTATAATGGCGGGTGCGGTCATATAATGTCGGGAACATAATAAAGTAAATAAACGTGATAGAATCCGTAAAATAGTTTTATTTCGATGTGTAGTATTAGCATAAATATAAGAAAACAATAACTGAATGTAATATTAAAGATATTGCAGCAAGACAGGTGGTGGTGAGCGGATTGTCTGACAGTTAAAAAGTTGACAGTTAATTGACATTTGCTATCATTGGGAGATATCGTTTTCATCTGCCATCTTTATCGTATTCATTGCCCATTTCTATTTATAATATCGAGGAGTGAAATGCTATTTGACTTGAGCGTCACTTTTGGCCGATAAACATATTTGTAATCAGTTTATTTTTTCGCGTGGAATGAGTATGCTCTCCTGTAAAGTTAAAAAAAAAACGAATAAGTCGAATAGCATTTCACTCCTCGATATGTATTTAATTTTTCCTTGCTATTAATTATTTGACATTGGAAGAATAACCAGTACTCGCAGGTGTAGCCATGCCTCATCTTATTCTATGAAAATTTTATCATTTTGTAAAAGAGAACGACGACTTTAGTTCTCAAAATGTAGATCACGTGACTTAAAATAAGTCTTTCCCATACATGTCATATCAAAATTCGTAGAATAACGCTTCTATTATTTAAAAATTATTCGAAAACAAGTTTAGAAATTGTCAATATCTTCTGTCAGACAGAATTGTCAACTTTTATCTTGGCGATACGCCGATGTATACACTCCCTTTGTCGAACGATAACAGACAAGAGTTTTCGCTAAGTGATATCGATTAAACGGTCGGTTTTATTGTTATTCAATTATTATATAAATGGACACATGAATAAATAATTAATTGGGTGTTTTATATATTACCTAAATTGAAATGTTCTACTACTGTCACACAGGCTTATCGCGTTGACATAAGTTGTATCTCTTCCAATTGTCAGACTTGTCGAAATCGACCCGTCATCTTTATCATTTTCATCATCCATTTTAATTTATAATCTGTATTTATTGAATTTGTACTAGCTATTAATTACTCGACATTGACATAAATACCGCTAATCCTAGGTGGAGCGATTTCTCATCTTATTGCATTAAATTTCACCATTACATTTATTTCGTAAATAAATAAAAAGATGAAACTTGACATGGTCACGCAGTATATCAAATAAAAAAAATATACAATTGAATTAGCCATGAAAAAAAAAACCTGACTTATGTTGGCCGTGTTGAATACACAATGAGCGTATGTCAACCCCCACCCTCATGCAAACGGGGGTGGTGGTTGACACACACTCAAGAATCCGCATCATACATATAATATTACCTGACGTGATGGTAATCGCGAGCTTACCTGCACAAAAGAAACAAAACGTTTAGCTCACGGTAGACATACACATAATAACATTATTATAAAGACATCAACATCATCACGACTGTATTCCCCTGAAGGGGTAGGCAGAGATTCACTACAGTGCACGCTTGTCTCAATGTCATAGGGAGCGAGCCTATTGCCATTGTACCGGGCACATTTCCCCTCAATACGAGGGAGGTTTGGGCCATTGGACTATGGCCATATGACACTGGCCCAGTGTGAGTTGGTGAACTTCACACGCCTTTCTATAGACGTGCAGGTTTACTCGTGATGTTTTCCTTCACCAGCAAGTGGTAATCAATATTGAAAATTACATCCGGACATGAAAATCTTAGAGACGAGAGCCTGGGGATTGAAGTTGCACCCCTTAGGCGGACAAGGACTAACGGCCCCTTATGAGCGATATTGTGATTTTTTTAAAGGACTAAGCTGTTGGCCGTTAGGTGGTCTTTATTGTGACAGTGGATAGTAAGCTAGATAGGTACTGAGATGACTGGTATGTCATCACCAGACAGATTCTCTCATAACCCGGCGCGCGGAGTGGCGCGCTGCACACGATGGCAGATGGACGTGGACGATAATACCCCCTGATACGGAGTACTGGGAATTGTGTTGCGATACATCGGTATGAGGGACAAGCTGAAGCGTTTAAACATACCATCTTCCAACTCTTCCTACACCTTTTTGATGTGAAACATCTTTAGGCGAGGGGTAAACCTGATTTTTGGCGTTGCGAGATTTGCCGACACTTCGCCACAACAAAATGAAATCAACCTTATTACTTAATGCATAAAATATAGATTTAAATGCGGCCACTCGCCGCTACGACGTTTATGTTTTATGTTTCACTTCTGCCAGGTGTCCCGCGATGGCTCAGTTTTTTACATGGCTTCAAAATTTTAATAAAGTGTTTATGTAATATCACAGCTAAGTGTTAAAATTGAAATAAAGCGAATTTCGCTACCGTTCGTGCATTGGGTCTATTAAAATCTTTTTGTCTTAATAATAAAAATATCTCAGTGGCACGACAGCATCCGAGGCCTCTTGCGGAGGTAACTCATGCGTCGTACGTGCTATAACCTCTCCCTTACGTAGGAGGGGAACGATTTCTGGAAATTTAACTACGTGTAAGGAAGATTTTTTTCTTCATTGCAACGTTTTGTCAATGAAGACGTCGTATAAAAATAGAAATGATTATAAATCACCTCATTTATGTTTTACCTACTTGGTAAAACATAAATGTACTTAATGTACTTGTATTGTTTGACATGAATAAATTTTTAAGTACCTATTATTGATTTAACAGATTTTATTCAAGCTCAAAATCATTTTTTTTTTATCGTGTAAGCCAAAAAGCAATTACAAATAGTCAGATTCTACCACCGGTTCGGAACGCTGCTTCCACTGTCAAGAGCGGGTAAAAAACTCAATGCTTACTCTTTTAATAATGATAAATATGAAGGATTGTGTGTAATTCATTCTTAGGAGCAGCAACGCCATGATAGCAGATTATCTTTGCGAAAAAAAATATACTAGAGCAGTTCAATATTTGATATAAATTGTGGCATTACGCTTAGGAAGCTAGTATAGTAAGCTATAGGTCTTAATGTTGGTATATCTCTATCCATCCATTTCTTCTAGTTTTAATCTTTTATCATTGAAGTTATAGTCTACAGAGAACGTGACGGAGAAACCGTCCCAGAATTTGGGAGCACAAAAAACGACCCATAACCCGTACGGTAGCGTTCAAATGTTTGCCATACAGTTAGCACCTCGGGCTCTAAACGCAATAGACTCTGTAATAAAAACTATTTTAGTGCACCCCACTGTAGCGTTGTTTCCGAGTGTTGGCTTTACATTTTAAAACAATTATAAGTTGGGTTAATGAAAATGAGTCTAATTTGGCCTTTTAAAATGAATAGTAATAGACAGTAGTGCCTTAAAATGAGTTAAATCCTACTAATATTAAAAATGTGAAAGTTTGTGAGGATGGATGGATGTTTGTTACTCTTTCACACAAAATCTAGAGAACGGATTTTGATGAAACTTTTTCAACCTGTGGGTCTCGACCCCTTGGGGGGTCGCGAAACTTCTTTACGGGAATTGCAAAAGGTTGGGAAAGCTACTGCAGTAAAAAAAACAATACAGTTTGAATTAATTATGTATTTATCCGAACCCCAATTATGAAAACGAATAAATTGTGTGGATTGAATATTAGTCACAAAATAAAAGACATGAAAGAAAGCAACGGGTAGGGGGGTCGCGAAATATTTCTTCATACTATAGGGGCCGTGTCATGAAGAAGGTTGAAAAACACTGCTTTACAGTATTATTCTGAATAACATGTAGACTATAATTTATTACGATATTGAAGAATTGAATTCTGTGCGGACGAAGTCGCGGGTAGAAGCTAGTGTTTGTATATGTGTCTAATTTGAAAAATTAAGGGTTGAATAGCTCATAATTGAATCGGTTAATGAATAGACTTAACTCGGGATACTTTGATTTTATTATTGCCATTAGTTTTATTCATTTATTTTGCTTTACACATTTACCACGACTGTAGGGTTAATTATTATGGCGTATGTAACTTTTACACAAGTAGTAAATAACTTCAGCAAACCGTGCTTACATAAGACATAAGTTTTATCTCTTTAAACTGTCAGATTTGTCGAGAAAATGACGTCACATCAAGCCATGTCCAGTAAAAAATGCTACATGCTACAACACGTGTAAAAACGTTTCTAAATATTTCAGTATCGAATACGCCTAATCAAAAACCCCACACACAACATGGCCCCTAAAACCCCACACACAACACGGCCCCTAAGACCGCGCCTATTATCTTCTGGCTCCTAATAGTGTGAATCAGTTATGTACACTCTCGCCCCCGACAATTCTTGCGCGAGTATAGCCTACAGGAACAATTAACACTCACAATTTAAACTTTTGGGATTCGAATTTTAATTTTTTTTTACGGAAAGTTAGGATAAGATGCAATTTTTTTTTTGTTAAATGGAACCTTACCATCAGCTCTTAAACTATTTGTGTTTCCATGGTAACTGTAGTTGGCTGAAAATCAGCGTTGGAAGAGATTTCGTTCCCCTCCAGCACATGCTGAGCCAAATGCCTTTCGGTACAGCTCACACTGTAGGAAATGCAGCTTTCTTACCTTATGTCTATTTATTTTACTAATTTTATAATTATGTGCTGTTCTTTTCTTATGTGTGTACCGTTGTGCTGATAAAAAAAAAATATTTTCATTTTCATTTAAAATTTCGTATTGAGTGCATGTCAAAACTGAGAGTAACATTAAAAGTATTACTGCCAGACGGCGGTAAGGGCGATGGATTTGGTGTTATTCGCTTAGTTAATTGATTTAAGCTTACCATCATGTCGATGGATGAAAGTGGAAATGTCATATCTCGATAATTGTCCAAAATTACTTATTGATATAGAATTGATTAGAAAAAAAATAATGGTAAAAAATCTTTTAAAAAACAAGCTTTTATTTAATTGCTCTTAGTTTTCGTGTTCTCCTCAGCAATCCTTTCTTTTGATAGCCATAATGCGGTAGTGCAGAAAAAATACTATTCCGCCATCTTGGATGATCCGCCAAATTAGAAATAGAATGACGTCACATAGTTAAGCATGCATTGTCATTCAAAATAAGCGTGTATTCCAAATTTCAGCTCAATCGCTTAACGATAACTGATTTAAAATTCAGTTGCAAGATTCCACCCGGACATACATTGCAAGTTAATATAAAGCTTGTAAAAAAAATCGCGTCCAATGGTCTATGCCTCGTCAAAAAAATAATGATACAGTATTTAATTTTTTGTAGTTTCAATATGTAGGTATGGATTGAAATTAAACTATTTACGGATTTTATCGCGTTTATTTACTATTTTATTTTCCCGACGTTTCGGCTGCTTTACAGCAACCATGGTCACGGGGGGACTGAGGTGTTAGACGTCCTGATGTCATAGTTAATAACTGGGTACCCTCGTATTTAGTTGTTGTTTGCGGTCCGATCCACGCAGAAAGTGCTTACGGTGTCCTGAGGTCTTGCAATGGTACACTTGGTTTTGGATAAATAAACGCGATAAAATCCGTTAAATAGTTTAATTTCAATGTATAGTATTCGCGTAAATATAAGAAAACAATATGTAGGTATGGATTTTTGAAATAGTTTTTTTGGTTCTGGTGTAAAATTAGATATTTCGAGATACAACATATCCGATTTCTGACGTAGATATGATAAAGTACTTTGAATTTAAAGTAATATTAAAGCAATATTCTTTAAGGAATGATAATAAAAGTGTAGTAGCGCATGCGCTGACGTATAAACGCACACAATAACATTTTACAGAATATTTGTCGGGTTTTACTGCTCATTTTATAGTTACTAAAGATAGGCAATTAAACCGAGGAGGATAGTCATTCAAGGTTATATTCCTTGTTAAGTACCCATTTATAGGATTAGGTTAGGTACGGTAGGCTCATTAAAGGTTGTTTTTTTTGTGGCTGTAAATTGTTACTTTTTAAATTTTTACTTATTTTTAGGGCTGTTTTAAGGTGATAACATTTGCATATTTCCAAAGATTATTAACACTAAAAATCGTACAATCGGTAGGTAGGTAGGTAGTAGGTGCCAATCTACGTCAGACTAGGCAAATACACACATGAATTGGCACCTACTCCAAATGTAATGAATTGTAAGGTTATTTGTAGCTTATTAGTGCACCTAGGTTTTTAAAGTCGGTTTTTGTTTTTAAAATAATTATATGCCTTTAAATCCCAGTTTAACGCTCCCTGTGGTACAAAATCTGTCAAAAAATGCAGTTATTTTAAAACAGTACTGCTTAAGAGGTTTAGTTTATTTAGGCTACTTTTTAAATGGGACTAAGCCCGCCACACATTCCCACCACTGTTACTCCTGTAAGCCAGGATCGACAGCGGTGTCCATTGAAAACACCGAGGTTTGACCCTCGGCGAGTCCCGGGGAAAAGCTAAATTGTCTTGGAACCCGCACGAATTTAATCGAAAAAGGTGTAGGAGGAGTTGGAAGAAAAATGTATCCACTTATTTAGGCTACTGCAAATGATAACGTATTGATAATATGGAGAAAAATTAAATGTCATATAAGGTATTTTCCAATGGACCCTAAAATCCAGAGACGCGCCCAGCGCGCATGCGTCACGAGGTGGAGGCGACGCGAAGAATTCCGAACGGGCTGAATTCGACTTGTTGGCTCGCAAGCCTGTCGACGCCATCAGAACAATAGGGAGGGGACACGGCACCACGATAACAATGTTTTACCGTTACCTCTGCATTAAAAATTTAAATGGATCTTTTTAAATAGGAAAATCATAAAATTAGTGAACATAATAATTCAAGGCAGCTTACTAAAAAAAAAAGATGGGTACTAGGTTTTTCAAAAAAGTATGTCAAAGCTTATTTTTGTTATGATTAGTAGTCAGCATCGAAATAAGATACTGTACATAATTATTATAAATTAAATATATATAGAAATATTGCCAGACAACACATACTTACTTGCATAGTTTGGGATCATACCCAAACTATGCAAAGCTTGTACGTACTATGCGTATTAGACAATGGACTGAATGACAATGAAATCCAGTTACATCCAGACCAGGGCCAATTGCAGAAAGGAATCGAACCCACAACCATCCGGTGCAGTAAGCCGGAGCGGCCTATGCTCAAAACACTAGACCAAGTATCGTTAGTTTTGATGTGAAACATCTAATGGCGCGCTTGGCGAGTGAGAGCAACTGTTGATGCCGCGATGCCGTGATGCGAAAACTTCGAGCAGCTCCGTGGCTCCTCGGTTCTTTTTGCCACTTAGACTCTGCCCACCGGCTGACTGTTTCTCTCTCTATACTCTTAATAACATAATGTTTCACATCTGCCAGGCGTCCCGCAACGGCTACAATTTTTTTTATATTCCCAAAAGTAAATTAATAAACCATCATAATATTTGTTACTTGTTCAAACTATCCAAATAACTTACGAAAACCTATTACGATAAGTAGTTTATCTCAACAGCAGGCAATTAAATCGAATTATGTATGTATGAGAACAGTTTGTTTTGACTCAAAACTACGATTCGAATAATGGCAATAAAACTTAAAAATTAACATACAAAAATGCTATCCATTCACCCATGAAAATATTAATATTTAATTTCCTACCTATATGGCAGGTCAGTCATAATTTACTTTGCATGTACCTACATATTTCAACACTTCGTAGCTCGACAATATTTCCGTGAAACAGTTAGAAACTCATTTCATATTATGCGATACCATATTCACAAAATTGTATTCAAATTGTGTTACAAATAAAAGATATTTAGCTATTTGAATTCATTAACAATGAATCATTAACTCATTATAATACCAAATTCGTTTTAATAAATACGTTTAAATACTTTCGTAGATACAAGAGTTCCCTAATTTATGGCAATTAGATATTAATTCTGCTTCTGCTGAATTAGTAATGTTTAATTAATAATACGTGTCTATTACTTCTAGCCGGTTTGAGCATTATCTCCAATATATCGATGTATATAAATATAATTTAAATAATAATAGCTTAGTAGTTTATGTACATACATAATAAAAACCTGGAAATATCTTACTTGATCTACAAAAAAATCATCAAAAAATTTTATCGACACGTCCCATCACTATGCAAAAGCGCGGCAACATTGCCATCATCCATCCCTTTCGCGCGCTCCCCTAAAATCCTTCTTCCCGCTCGCACGCCGACTACCTTATTTAAATAAGAGTGAGCGTGGTTGCAATATCTCGCCCCATTTTAATTCGGCCTCTCGTGGTCTTATTTTAGGGTTGTTTTTTCATTACAGGGTGAAGTTCAAATGGTAAAAAACTGGTGAAGGCAGGTTAGTAAGCTCGCGAGCACCGTCTAGAGGGAGACACTCAAGTTTTAAGTGTGTTTTGACCGGAAACTTGGTCCAATTTTTGATTGGTTGGCCTTGACACTGATGATCCTTGTGGTATTACATAATGATATCAGGGGAGAATAGCTATTTGACTTCAGCGGCTTTTTTACTCATCAGACACAGAAAAAATATCTGATTCCAAATTTGTATATAATTCTAAATCGGCCAAAAGTGTCGCTTCAGCTTTTCACCTCTCGATATGGGTTTTATTGACGTAAGTTGTTCTAGATTAATTACTTAGCTATGTTAGTCTATGTTTAGAAATGTATTCTGTACAGTATCTATTTATTATACAATTATACAATTAAACTCACAATTACTCCAGACTTATTTATTCAGCTTACATTTCTCAATCCAGTAGCTTACACAGATAATATAATAATATAACCATAGATCACTAGGTACATTGCTAGTGATGACACGGAACATATTCTTTCTCTTCAGAGCTAGTTTTTCCATTAATATCTACTTTCTACTTGCTTATTTATACCTCATAAAATATTACTAACACCTAAAGAGGCTCGCGTTAGGCAGATGGATCAAGGGACAGATTCAGAAGGCGGTACTTCTGAAGACGTCGCGCATTGTCAGGAAGTTTATCTCTGGAGCCCTAACCACTGGTAACTTGAACCCAGGGGGTGAAGTCTGTAAACACTATCGTTGTGGTTTTGCTATGACTTCATAATTTAAGGCACAATGGCTCAAGGAGACAATGTCTAATGTCTCCATCGGTAGTATTTTATCTACCATTGATAAAATATGTTGTTTTCGTGCCTTAAAATATGAAGTCATAGCAAAACCACAACGATAGTGTTTACAGACTTCCACCCCTGTTCCAGATGACGGTGGGGAGCTGGTTTTTGTATTATTAAATGCATTTAAAAATGTAATTTACAAGAAACTTGATTTGCAATTAGTCAACTATAATTTCAATAAATTAATGGTAAAAAAACTTTTTAAAAACAAGCTTCTGTATAATTGCCCTTAGTTTTCGTGTTCTCCTCAGCATGCCCTTTCATTGGATACCCATCCGCTATCTTGGATGATCCGCCATATTGGAATTAGAATGACGTCACATAGCTGAGCATGCATTGTCATCCAAATTAAGCGTGTATACCAAATTTCAGCTCAATCGGTTAAAGATAACTGATTTAAAATTCAGTTGCAAAATTCCACCCGGATATACATTGCAAGTTAATATAAAGCTTGTAAAAATACGGTAGCTTAAAGTGATAATAACTCAACCCTGCTTACCCATACATCACTACCGCCCACCGCAACAGAACTTAATAGAATCTGCGCAAAACAAATAATAAACGATTATTCAAGTTTACTCCAACATAAGTTAGATCTAAGTTGGTCTCAAGTCGGATTCACTTTGCAGTTAAACACGGCTAAAATTACTAATGCACTATTTTTATGGATGGATGTTTGTTACTATTTCTTGACTTCTGCTACATCAATCGTATCTCAATACATTCCGGAGTGTTTAATTTCTCTTCGCACCCGGCAATCGAACCCGCACCGACCGGGTAGAGTTACGCCCTGTAACCTACTGACACGGACTCCGGTTACACACAGGCGACGAATCGTTTACTTACAATACCGCAAAAACAGTGTTGTATTACCTATTAGACGATGGTTATATAGGAATACATTTGTTTAATAGTTAGTCGGCATCTAGGTACCAACCAAATAATTATCGTTTTAATATTAACTATAAAAAAAACTAAACTAAACTAAACGTAGCAGTGGTAGCCGAGTGGTCGAACGCACGCCTTGCAAATCAAAGTGTGCAGGGTCAAACCCCGGCTCGCACCTCTGGGTTTAGGTGCGAATCTCATTATCCGAGATTACCACTTGCTTTGAAACGGTGAAGGAAAACATCGTGAGGAAACCTGCACGTCTATAGAAAGGCACGCGTTCATACGTGCACACGTTCACCAACCCGCACTGGGCCAGCGTGGTGGACTATAGCCCAAAATCTCCCTCGTATTGAGGGAGAATGTGCCCGGTATAATGGCAATAGGCTCGCCCCCTATTACATTTGGACCAAAAATGCATCGGCGAAGTGTGCGCGCACTGCACTGCACCTCTGCCTACCCCTTCGGGGAATACAGGCGTGAATGTATGATGTATAAAAAAAACTTAAAGTAATTTTAAAACATTGCTGCATGGCACGTGCTCATTCCTCCTCAATATAAGAGAGCTTTGGGAAGTAGTCCACCATGATGGCGCAGAGCGAGTTGGTGAACTTCACACCCCTTTCTATAGACGTGTAGGTCCCTCACAATGTGTTCCTTCACTGTTCAATAAATGGTAATGAATAAAGCTACCAATCAAATTGAGAACCTCCTCCTTTTGGAAGTCGGTTAAAAATGATATTCGCACATGAAAATCTGAGAGGTGCGGGCCTGTGATATGAACTTGGACCCCTTGCGTTCAAGGCAGACGTTCTACCAATGCTCTACCACTGCTTTTTAACTGACTTCCAAAAGAAGGAGGTTCTCAATTCGATTGGTATATTTTTTTAAAAGTCTAATCGAAAGTTTAACTCTACAAATAACGTAACGAAGGCTCGTAATCTCGTTTCAGACAGATTGTATAACGGTTTGTGAGCGAGTGTCCATGTTACCCGACTTAGTTAAAGCGGTAAGTGCGTTTTACACCCATTACGAGTACTGTTGAATTGATGGCGCTTTCTCTAACTCAGATACGTTTAGTTTATTCATTCCGGTCTATGTTTTATGCGTTTTGCTTGTATAAATAACGGTTATGTCCATTTAAATCCTACTATCTAACTAAATCATTACTCAATGGTGTTGATTTTGTTGGTACTTAAACTACACTATTACTTAGTTTATTGCCGTCTTTCTCATATCGAGGGGTCAAGGTTATTTGACTTTAGCGAAATTTTTATTTTACCAAAATTTAAGTACCATAAGTTAGTCCTTATAAATACATTGTATTCCTAACCACATCTATCTCCCTATTTCAGCGCCAACTTGGCTTTCTAGTTCATATTATAAATAAACTGCATTAACTCCGGGCACACACAGGAGCAAGAAAATTATCTCGACTTTTTGTGAAAGTGGTAATCAGTGGTAGCCGCCTCGTGGGCAAGAACGCCCGCCTTGAACGTAAGGGGTGCAAGTTCAAACCCCAGGCCCGCACCTCTGAGATAATTTTCATGTGCGAATGTCATTTTCTACAAGGATTACCACTTGCTGAACGGTCAAGGAAAACATTGTGTGGAAACCTGCACGTCTATAGAAAGGCGTGTGAAGTTCACCAACCCGCACTGGGCCAGCGTTGACTATGGCCCAAATCTCCCTCGTATTGAGGGGGAATGTGCCCGGTATAATGGCAATAAGCTCGCCCCCTATTACATTGGGACCAAAATACATCGGCGAAGTGTGGGCGCACTACAGTGCACCTCTGCCTACCCCTTCGGGGAATACAGGCGTGATGGTGTTTGTGACATTTTGAAAATATACTCTGTTACAATAATATACATGTTTGAATTTGCCGCGTCGAAAAAAGTGCTTTATGTAGGAGTTAATATAGTTGTTTTGGTATAGTAAAACATTTGTATCGCATTTTGACGCCCCTGTGAGTGCAGGTCTCAACTTGGTAAGTTTAGTTGCATTCAGTAACAAATTCCTAGCCTCTATTGTAAACTGTTGGTAAACCTGAGTTAAACCTCTCCAGTGGGCGGAGTAATTTCATTTTACAACGAACGATTCGCTGAGCTTTCCGTGTTGTAAATCATTTTTATGAAGGATATTAAGGAAGAAGTACTCTGTGGATCCGGCAACGGTCCCTACGGAATGGTACAAGCCTTTTGTTAGATTAGAGAGAGTTAGACTACTACTAACTACTATAGAAATTTTAACGTCTTACTGCTGGGCACGGGCCTCCCATCAATGCGACGGGGATTCAGGCCATAGTACACTACACTGGCCCGATGCGGGTTGGCAGACTTCGCACATCAGAGAACTAGTCAAGTCCCGGCAAAATCTGTTCAGCCGTTTAGTAGTTTACCCGAAACAAACAGGCAGAAGGCACGGGCACAGCTATAACTAGGTAATCATATTACGCCTCCAAGCTAAACAACGCTTGTACTATGAGCAATTAGTTAGTAGTTCTCGCTTTAATGGCAAACTGCATCGCGAATTCGTACCGTTTCATATGAAATATATACGTACGCAAAGGTCTAACCTTTTATTAGGTGGTCCTTTAGCTGGCATTCGCAAGGGAACACGATAGGCGGCCGACGAAAAAGGTGCCCCCAAAAAAAGTTCAAAAGCGTAGCCACAAGAAACCCCACCACGGCCGGAGCCGCTCGACTGTGAATTCTCAAAACAACGCGTCCGATCAGAGTTATACGGTTCCAAAAAGTTACCGAAAACCACTCTGTTACCGGTCAGTTTAATAGTATTGTGTTACTTTTACGCTTTGGGTAATAATAATGGTAAATTTCCTTTGGGGGATTGCGTTTGCAAAGGTTTTTGAAATGTTGAAGTTTTAGTTGATCAAATTCGAAATTTGATTTACTTAAGTGGAAGTCCGAAATAATTTATTAAATATGCATTACTATTGGGTATACATATTTATAAAAATAGATCGGCCATCGAACATGTTTCTTTAACTTTCAAAACTTGAATATGTATGGAGGGGAAATGGCAAAATCGACACCTTTAGCGCGACCAAAATACACTGCAGTGCACATCTATCTACCCCATTTGGGAATACCGTGATGAAGAAGCTACAGTTAAATAATTGTTTATTTACAACCCTATGTAGAAAGTCCGCCACACACGGCGCAGAAGGCGGTAACTGTAAAAGTTGGAACGCGGGCGTATCGCGCAGATCAAGCCTGGCACAATAGCGGCCGGTATGTCCGCTTGCAGTTGCGTGCCTATGCGCGATGCCCGTCGGCCGTGGAACTGTACGTTACACTATAACAATTGAACTACTAACATACATGTAGCCTCACATTGTCTATTGATTTCGAACTTTAATTCGTTATAGTTACAGATCAAATTGGTTTTTCTGTGTGATCACTGATTGATAGGTTTTTGTTTACTAATGTAAGATTATGATATTGTTACAACTACGAATGGGTTTTAACTTTTTTCAGGATTACATAAATGGCTTACAAAGTGAAATGTGCTTTAAGTGGACGCCGGTTATGTTTATAACGCCTTGTAATTTCGCTTGCCCCAGTATGTTCAAGGCGTACATCTCATGACACGATAATACGGGGCGTCCAAAGTAGCGCGTCGTAATGTGAGCCAATACCAAAACGCACTCTATGTTAAAACACATAAAGACTAAGTTTCCGTGGTACAAGACGCGTCCCAATGTCATTTCGTTGAAGAATAAACTTTATTTATGAGCCAATACAGTTCGTTTTGGTATTGGAGAAAATTCAACGCTCGCGTTTTGGAGCTCCAGTGTGCAGCTTAAGCCCCGCTGCACTCTATGGCTATAATCACAGTGCCCGTGATAAAGTATTACTGTACATTTTGAGCCCGATCGGTATCGCGGCGGCATGCGCGCGCGCATCCCTCGACAGAGGTTACCGCTAAGTAGCCAGACTATGCGCACGCATTGAACTGTCAGATTCCATGAAGTTTTGTCTATAATACTTTCCTGTTAGAAGCAGTGATAGCCGAGTGGTCGAACGCACGCCTTGCAATCAAAGTGTGCCAGTTCGAACCTCGGCTCGCACCTCTGGGTTTATGTGCGAATTTCATTTTCATCCGAGATTATCACTTGCTATGAAACGGTAAAGGAAAACATCGTGTGGAAACCTGCACGTCTGAGGGAACTTGACTAGTTTTCGATAGATGTGTGAAGTCTGCCAACCCGCACTGGGCCAGCGTGGTGGACTTTGGCCCGAATACCCCTCGCATTGTGGGGAGGCCCGTGCCCAGCAATGGGACGTTAAAAGGGCTGTAGTAGTAGTAGTAGTATACCTATAAGTAAATATCGCCCAAAAGTGTCGTTTAAGTCAAATAGCCTTTATCCGCTCGATATTGACACACCTGTTTGCATTTTAATGAGTCTATGACGCGTGTACGGTATATAAGTCTTTATGACTTAGACCGCGGAAATGAGCCCATAATGCTATCTTATCTTGAGGCCGTTAACCTAGGCGGGGGTAAATAATTAAAAAGGCTTGTGTATTGAATGGGCCACTAAATATGGCTGGGACACACTGTCCGCTGCGCAGGCGCACGTGACGGCGGCTTCCGCGTTATTGAGAGCGTGTGCGCTAAGCTTTATAAATTACCTCAGTATAACAATTAGTTATGGATATATAGATCAATCCAGAAATCTTGATTAAAATTTCATCAATTTTGTGGCTGAAAATCAGCGCTGGGGGAAGCAACGCTCCTCCTGCATGTGCTGAGCCATTACCTTTCGACACAGTTCACACTGAGCTCTTTTCCTTTTGATCTTGTTTGTATCTATTTTTAACCGACGAAAAAAAAAAAAAGGAGGAGGTTCTCAATTCGACGCGTATATTGAAATTAAACTATTTTACGGATTTTATCGCGTTTATTTACTATTTTATTTTCCCGACGTTTCGGCTGCTTTACAGCAACCATGGTCACGGGGGGACTGAGGTGTTAGACGTCCTGATGTCATAGTTAATAACTGGGTACCCTCATATTTAGTTGTTGTTTGCGGTCCGATCCACGCAGAAAGTGCTTACGGTGTCCTGAGGTCTTGCAATGGTACACTTGGTTTTGGATTTAATCATATTGATTACTGGATCCCAAGTTGGTGGTAGCACCCAGCCATCTTCCCTATTGAAATTAGGATGTTTTTTAATTTCAATGGCCTCACGTATCATCCTTGGTCGGAGTCGGTGTTCTTTAGCGAGGATATGCGGTTTATCAAATCTGATATAATGGCGGGTGCGGTCCTGTACATGTTCACAGATTGCAGACTTCGTGGAGCGTCGGTGTTTCACGTCAGCTATATGTTCTTTTACGCGGGTTTTAATTGATCTTTTAGTTTGTCCTATGTAAGAGAGCCCACATTCACAATCGAGTTTTCAAAACAACAACAAAACAAACAACAACTAAATATGAGGGTACCCAGTTATTAACTATGACATCAGGACGTCTAACACCTCAGTCCCCCCGTGACCATGGTTGCTGTAAAGCAGCCGAAACGTCGGGAAAATAAAATAGTAAATAAACGCGATAAAATCCGTAAAATAGTTTAATTTCAATGTATAGTATTCGCGTAAATATAAGAAAACAATATCGACGCGTATATTTTATTTTTATTTTTTTTTATGTATTGATCACGCATATCTCCGGCGTCACTAAAACGATTTCGATTTTTTCTATGAAGTTTGCTAAGGAATTCTTCGAGGGTGGTCCCATTTTCAAAACATTATCAGAAATCAACCCCCTTAGGGGTGAATTGGGGGGTTGAAGGTCACACAATTTCAAAAATATTTTTTGATCAACCTGAAACTTTGTATATGTATTTTACATACAAAATAAAGAAACACGTGTTTTAGGAAATTTGAAAAAAAAAATATCTAGGGGGTGAAATGGGCTGATAAAGTTTGCATTCTGGACTTCTTTTTTTCTTAATACGGATAGTTAACAAATATCGAAACGATGGGATGGAAAGGGTGGAGGGGGGTGAATTCCTTTTTTGGGCTGTTATGAGGTGCTAATACTTGCATCTTTTCACAAAATAGATACTAAATTCGCCTTCAAAAACCTAGGTACACTAAAAAGTTACAAATAACCTCATAATTCATTACATTTGTAGTCGGTGCCAATTCATGTGTGTATTTGCCTAGTCTGATATAGATTGGCACCTACACCATGATATACCTACGCCCACGTGGACTTTATTTGGAATTATACCCATTTTTAACCAACGAAGAAAACAGAAGAGGTTCACGTTTCGACACGTATTGGTTAGGGTATAACTTCGAAGTTGGTCCTATATAAATTAGGAACAAAAATCCTACGCGAAAGGTGGGAAAATAGGGAGAAATTTATTGTTAATTCTCAAATTTTAATGCTGAGTTGTGTATTACAAAAAAACAAACAGTAGATTCAGATTAAGTAGTCGATTTTAGCCACAAAAAAATATAAAATAAAAACTTTTTAACAAAAAATTAAACCGCCGAAAATTTTAAAAAGCAAAAAATAATATACCTTTTTTATTTAACCTTAATAACAAAGTTCTTAAACTAATGTAAGTATACCTAAGTCATTTTGAGTCGGCGCCAAACAATTAATGAACAATAAATTTAAAGAAATAACCAAATGAAATTAACAATGCAACGTGAAATCTTCAGCGACAAACATTAACATTCCAAAAAATATGCTCTCCGTACGACCACTCGCACACATTGTGTATCGCTATCTCGCTGTGTATTGCTGTCTCGCTGACGTTAACTTCGTGAACGCTCGGCATTTTCCAGCGAAGGTGCGTGTCGCGCCGCGCCGCCGCCGTACATCACACTTTACTAAATTAATTAATTTGCTTGTTTGGCGCCGACTCAAAATGACTTAGGTATACTTACATTAGTTTAAGAACTTTGTTATTAAGGTTAAATAAAAAAGGTATATTATTTTTTGCTTTTTAAAATTTTCGGCGGTTTAATTTTTTGTTAAAAAGTTTTTATTAAATTTTATATACTGTGTGTGCTGTGTTGAATAAATGTTTTTTCTTTCTTTCTTTCTTTCTTTCTTTCTTTCTTTCTTTCTTTCTTTCTTTCTTTCTTTCTTTCTTTCTTTCTTTCTTTCTACCTTTCTTATATCATTCATTTCTTAAAAAAGAAGAAAGCTTTCGCGCAACGTCAACAGATCTAGGCCAAGAAGCTTCGTGAGGCTCTCTAGGTCAGGACGAAGGAGTCTGGGCTCCGGACTAACTGTTAAATTATGTCTTGTAACTATACTGAAGTACGAAAGTAAGGCCCAGGAGACGATCACCATTTGTCTAGCAGCAATGCTTTAATTGTACTTTCAGTTTTGGACAGTTCACTCTGCACAATATCTGATAAAAACTTACAGTTACTATTGGCTGTAGCAGTGGTAGCCGAGTGGTCGAACGCACGTCTTGCAAATCAAAGTGTGCAGGTTCAAACCCCGGATCGCAACTCTGGAATTTATGTGCGAATCTCATTTTCATCCGAGATTATCACTTGCTATGAAACGGTGAAAGAAAACATCGTGAGGAAACCTGCACGTCTGAGGGAACTTGTCTAGTTCTCGATAGATGTGTGAATTCTGCCAACTCGCACTGGGCCAGCGTGGTGGACTATGGACCGAATCCCCCTCGCATTGAGGGGAGTGTCATGCCCTGCAGTGGGACGTTAAAAGGGCTGTAGTAGTAGTATTGAAACTACAATACTTTAAGAGCTGGCGGTAAGACTCCGGTAGACCCATAAATACCTTAAAGAGATGTAACCCAATATTCAAACTCTCAATCGGTATTTAGCAGTGCGCCAGCGCGTTCCCCAAGCATTACAGTGCCACTTTCGTACGTAATTGAAAATCTAGATAGAAATCCAAGTATACTTATGTAAATCGGCCATCTTAAATAACATTACTTGTCGCGGAACAACGCTTGCGTGGCCGGTTTAACATACAATTTATTTCCAATCTTATCGTTGCGATGACCATTGGTTTTAAGTGAGATTCCGGATTCGACTCTTCTTTTTTTGACAACAACTCGAAAGCTTTACTGGGGCCTTACCACCACGTATTATGTATTGTTGTTTCAAAATTAACTGTTATTTTTCGGACTTTTTTTTTTCAGATTTTTGTCAGATTTTGTAATGAGTTAACTATCTGAAAGTGAAATTAATATTAAAAATTTATGTTAAAAAATACTTTTTGTAAAACAAGCTTTTACTTAATTGCCCTTAGTTTTCGTGTTCTCCTCAGCAAGCCCTTTCATTTGATACCCATACTGTGGTAGTGCAGAAAAAATAACTATTCCGCCATCTTGGATGATCCGCCATATTGGAATTAAAATGACGTCATTTAGCTAAGCATGCATTGTCATCCAAAGTAAGCGTGTTTACCAAATTTCAGCTCAATCGATTAACTGATTTAAAATTCAGTTGCAAGATTCCATACATAGGCATACATACGTTGCAAGCTAATATAAAGCTTGTAAAAACATTACTGCAAGACAGGTGGTATGTCAGCTTTAAGCCTCGGGGTGTCAAACAATGGGGTATCAAAACGCACGTCAAAATCGATGCTAATACAAAACGAACTCTGTGCCAATATACATACAGACTGAATTTCTGTGGTAAAAATCACGCATCTAAATTCGCTCGTCCTGGCAACGAAACTTCGTTAAAAAATCTTCCCCAGACCAAACGACACAGAAAATTCTGGCAGTTCGAATGGAATATATAACTCACTAGCTGACCGGGCGAAATTTGTACCGCCTTAGAATGAGTGACATACGACAGCAGCCCCACCTACCGGGTCCAATTGTGAATCTAAACCATCCAAGGTGCTACCCAAACGCATACAAAAAAAAACATTCAAATCGGTCCAGCCGTTTAGGAGGAGTTAGCTTACAACGAAAAGTGGCATCGATTTTTATATACCTACTAGCTGTGCCCGCGACTTCGCCCGCGTGGACTTTAGGGAGATTACCCGGAAATATGGGTATTATGTTCTTCCCGCGGAACCCTAATGCTTTTTTCTAAAATTAAAGTAGTTACGCCTTGGAACGTCAGCTATCTGTCAGTGAAAGTCCCATTGAAATCGGTTCATACGTTTAGAAGTTTACCCCAAACAAACAGACAGACAGACAGACAAAAAAATTTAAAATTGCGTTTTCGTTATAGGTATCGTATATACTTTCATACGCATTTGGTAAAAAAGTGTTATTTTGATATTACAAACAGACACTCCAATTTTATTTATTTGTATAGATGTATAGATATCACCCAAAACTCACTTAGTCAAATGGCCTCTCAACCCTAGATATGTTAACGAACTTGCTGTTTCTATTTTGTATCGATTTAATCATTTTATAGACTTAAACACAACATAATGTGTATGTTATGTGATTGCAAGATTGGCGAAAGTTAGCTTTCCAGTTTTAACTTCGCGTCTCATTTACTTATCCTAATCGCACCATCTGGATGGCTATCTACTCTCAATACTGCTACCGAGATAGCTAACGTAGAGAAATCGTTATTGATTACTGGCGTTACTGATTTAAACTGCTTATGTTAAAATAGCACCTTGATAAAGTAACTCGTCGCTTTATCGTCGTGTATAAGCTAAGAGTACATTTTTGAAAAACCGTCAAGTGAATTCACTCATCCCTATGTTAAAGGCGTTTAACTAGCTCACTCTGACGGAACAAAACCGTAAGCATTAAATTATAATCACATTAATTCAAAAAACTCGTGTAAAGTATAAGCTATCCGGCAATGTAGAATGGATCTATTTTGACAAGTTCCCTGCAATTTAATAGTAAAGGTCCGTTTACACTGCAGACCGACTTTGAGTACGGTGTCGGTTCTCTAAATTATCATATGAGATAAATATTCAACGTCAAATTATTTATTTTGTATGTTGAACTGTTAACTTTTTTATTTTATTAAAAGTAATATTTATAATAAAACTAGTTACATGACTTCTTATCACATTTTTTTTTATTTCACCCCTGTTTTAGAACGAACTAATAATATTCAAATTGATATTGCCGATTTATTGAGTTTTAACCAGACTAACGAGCAACATTTGTATAATAGACTAGCTTCCACCCGCGATGTCGTCTGCGCAGACTTCGATAAATAAATATTGCTATAAAATATAGTCTATGTTATTATGATGTACTAACAATAATACCGTAAAGTTTCATCAAAGTCCGTTCAGTAGTTTTTGCGTCAAAGATTAACATACATCTATGTATCTATCCATCCATCCTCACGAAGTTTCACATTAAATATATTAGTAGGAAGTAGGATTTCACGCAAGTGATAAAATTTTTTTCTCCGACATTATTTGTACCGTGACCGATACTGCAGTGTGCAAGGTGCCTTATACAGTTCCCACACTGTCGGCATACAGCCTGTGTGAAAACACTAATAGTCTATTCATCGTCAATTATGATCTATCGTGAGAATAGCGAACAAAAACTACGCCATTCCGCGCACTTGACACCGATTTCATTTAATTAGGAAGAGGTTTGTTAACGACTGCTTTTTTAGAAAGAAAGTATTCGAAAATAGAAAACTATAAAAACTTTATTTTATTTTATTTGAATATGGAATATAGCACCCGCCAGACAGGTCAAAATTCGCCAAACCAATTTTAGATCATAAGAAAACGAACTCTATTAACTCTCATAAAAAAACTCATTCTTCAACGAAACGTCATTGGCGACGCAAGTTAACTTTGCACCGTGGTCGCATGACTTTTAACATAGGAATTCAGTCTTTATGTGTACTTACACAGAGTTCGTTTTGGTAATGGAAAAATGCTGAGGGCCTGAGATTGAGGTTTAAATATCTTTGCCTAATTGCTGACGTTTCTTGGATCCTCCATATTTCCCCACATTTAAGCCCTCACATACGCACTTTTGCCAATACCAAAACGAACTCTGTGTTAATACATATAAAGTTTGAATTTCTATGGCAAAAGCCAGGTGACTGGGCGTCAAAATTCTCTTGCACCGTCAATGACACTTTGTTTTAGAATGAGCTTTGGCAACGAGTTAATACAGTCCATTTTAGTATTCGACAAAAAAAATCGCAATCGTGAAGAGAATCGTGTGTACTACTACTACAGCCCTTTTAATATCCCACTGCTGGGCACGGGCATCCCCTCAATGCGAGAGGGATTCGGTCCATTGTCCACCACGCTGGCCCAGTGCGGGTTGGCAGACTTCACACATCTATCGAAAACTAGTCAAGTTCCCTCAGACGTGCAGGTTTCCTCACGATGTTTTCCTTTACCGTTTCATATCCAGTGATAATATCGTATGAAAATGATATTCGCTCATGAAACCCAGAGGTGCGAGCCGGGGTTTGAACCTACACACTTTGATTGCTAGGTTCCACCACTTGGCTAGCACTGCTACTGTGCACTAGCCGACAAATATTGTCGGTCTCCGTTGCAATGTGAAGGAGCCCTTAAAGTAAGTCGCGACTAACTGTACCAGCGGTACTAATACTTGGGCTAGAAAACTAGGACCCTATAAATTATCTTGTTGGTACAACCTTGAATACATCTGACATACTTAAATGGACCTACGGAAGTAACCGACTTATAATAATCTATACATATAAATGAAATTCAAGTGTCTGTTTGTTATGACAAAAAACAAAAACCGACTTCAAAAACCTAGGTGCACTAAAAAGCTACAAATGACCTTACAATTCATTACATTTGGAGTTGGTGCCAATCAACGTCGGACAAGGTAAATACACACATGAATTGGCACCGACTCCAAATGTAATGAATTGTAAGGTCATTTGTAGCTTTTTAGTGCACCTAGGTTTTTGAAGTCGGTTTTAGTTTTTTGTTAAAAATATTTTTTTTTCACGATTTTTAGTTTCAATAATCGTTGAAAATTTGCAAATATTATCACCTTATAACAGCCCTAAAAAACTAAAAATTTACAGCCAAAAAAAAATCACCCCCCTCACCCCCCCTTTCCACCCCTTTGGGGGTGGGTTTCGATCTTTGTTAACAATCCATATTAAACAAAAAAAGATTTTTCGAAATCGGTTCACTAACGCCGCAGATATGCTGTAGTCCGGATTGGACCCCCATTTCACCCCCTACATATTTTTTCTTTCAAAATTCCTGAAAGACGTGTTTTTTTATTTTGTATGTTAAATACGTATACAAAGTTTCAAGTCGTTCAAAAAATATTTTTGAAATTATGCGACCTTCAACCCCCCATTTCACCCCCAAGGGGTTAGATTTCTGATAATATTTTGGAAATGGGACCAACCTTGAAGAATTTCCTAGCAAACCTCAAAAAAAATTTCGAAATCGGTCGACAGACGCCGGAGATATGCGGTAACATACATAAAAAAAAAAAACATAAAAAAAAAAACATACGGGTCGAATTGAGAACCTCCTCCTTTTTGAAGTCGGTTAAAAATAACAACATTCTACTAAATGCATATCGAGGGATGACAAGGCTGTTTGACTTAAGCGACATTTTTGGGCAATATATATATTTATATACATATTTGGAATTTTGTCTGCGTCAAATGCGCATGCTCCTCTGTAAATTAAAAAAAAAGTCACTTCAGTCAAATAGCCTTTCACCCCTCGTTATGAAAGTAATTATACTCTGATTAAATTTCCGACAAGATTTGACGGGAATCGAACCCACATCGACCCGACCGACGCAGTGAGCTGAGCAGCCTACGTTACCACTGAACCACACTGTCACAATAGAGTAATGTTAACACATATCGAATCCCAGACTCCTTTGACCATTATGAAAATAATAATACAATACATCATCACGCCTATATTCCCCGAAGGGGTAGGCAAAGGTGCATTGCAGTGCGCCCACACTTCGCCGATGCATTTTTGGTCGCGATATAATAGGGGGCGAGCCTATTACCATTATACTGGGCACATTCTCCCTCAATACGAGGGAGATTTTTTGGCTATAGTCCACCACGCTGGCCCAGTGCGGTTTGGTGAACTTCACTCGCCTTTTCTATGGGCATGCCGGTTTTCTCACGATGTTTTCCTTCACCGTTTCCTAGCAAGTGGTAATCTCGGATGAAAATGAAATTCGCACATAAACCCAGAGGTGCGAGCCGGGGTTTGAACTTGCACACTTTGATTGCAAGGCGTGTGTTCGACACATGAAAATAGCACACAAAATATATACAGTTAGAATACTGGAAGTTATTTATCTAGTGTCCTGTATGGTGTCATTAAATAACAAGTGCATAGGCACTTAATAAGCTTGAGAATAATATTATATCATCCAGCATAGAAATGGGTAAGTGTGTTTAGCTCAGTTGGAGAAAGCTCATGTTGGTTTTATGAAGCAGTTGGATTATATAGACTTGAATCTAGGTCCAACAGTGGAATAACCACGTTGTGTGCTCCGATGTGAACAAAGACACATAAACTAAAGATATTATGTAAAATTTTACTACACAACATCAAAGACGCCGCTAATAACTATTTTTGCAATACAACAATTATATATCCAGTTATGTTTTACTTAAGCTCTGACAATGGGTTGTACATCATATTATGGGGTATTGAAATAAAATTATTTTACGGATTTTATCGCGTTTATTTACTATTTTATTTTCCCGACGTTTCGGCTGCTTTACAGCAACCATGGTCACGGGGGGACTGAGGTGTTAGACGTCTTGATGTCATAGTTAATAACTGGGTACCCTCATATTTAGTTGTTGTTTGCGGTCCGATCCATGCAACCAGCCAACCAACTTGGGATCCAGTAATTAATATGATTAAATCCAAAACCAAGTGGACCATTGCAAGACCTCAAGACACCGTAAGCACTTTCTGCGTGGATCGGACCGCAAACAACAACTAAATATGAGGGTACCCAGTTATTAACTATGACATCAGGACGTCTAACACCTCAGTCCCCCCGTGACCATGGTTGCTGTAAAGCAGCCGAAACGTCGGGAAAATAAAATAGTAAATAAACGCGATAAAATCCGTAAAATAATTTTATTTTAATGTATAGTATTAGCGTAATTATAAGAAAACAATATATTATGGGGTACATAAAAATTAAATTGAAATTACGCCAGATAACACATACTTATCGTATGATCCCAAACTAAGCAAAGCTTGTACAGTGGGTACCGTACAATGGACTGGGCGCGATCTAAATGTAACACTATTTATTTATTTATATTGTTGATAAATTAGCTTTATATAGAGTTTATTGGATTGTTTTTGATATTTTAACTTTACCTACTTATATATCTCGTAAATTTTTGCCTATACTAAAACTAACTGTATATTTATGTACATAAAGATTGAATTTCTGTAGTAATAGTCATGCGATCAAGTTGCAATATTCGTTCGCGCCGTCAATGTCATTTCGAAGAAAAATTAGCATTTTTCTATGTTGATACGGTTTGTTTTGGCATGGACAAAAAAATTGCATCGCGCATCTTGTCGCCCCTATGTTCTTGGGGGTTAGAACCTAATAACAACTGTATGGCAAATAAAATAAGGTCTAACCCCGAATAACACGTTCATACATTTTAAAAAGAATTTATTTTTAAGTATTTTGACTTATACTACAGTTAATCCGTAACATGTTTTATTCCCATCAATTTGTACATTCTCAATACGAAACCGACCAATCAGAGCGCGGCAAAAAAACTGGTCATAGACTCATTAGGCGCTTTCGCATTTTCTTTGCAAAAAGTGTCTATGATAGATAGAGAGGAGGTCGGACAATGATTTATTGAATTTATCGACTGTTGTAGAGCAAATATGGGCATAGGATGTAGAGATGAGAAATCTATCAAACATCGACACTTGAACCGGTTGAGAATTGTATCAAGCAGATTTTTATTCTGAATTTGTTTTGGAGGCGTTGATAAATATTATATTGCTGTTGATACTACGAGTATTGGTGCTGAACTAAACTGACTACTGCCGTCCTTGTCACGTCAGTAATGTATGAGCGAGAAGATTTCTTATTTGGTACATACAGAATTAGAACAATTTTTTTCATTAAAAAAAACCGCTTTATATCTCCCGTTTTACATACTAGGTAGATACACTACATTAGTTTAATTGGTTGTAAGCTATACTGACCATATAGTAACTAGGTTTGGCACTATATTATCCATAATCATAATAACTTCACCACAAACACCTTTCTCCAGCTAATTCACCACATAAACACCAAGAAAGCGTCTGTAGCGAAAAAGTCACCGCCGTATCAAAGGAAGTTTTCTAACAGAACCACTCGAAGAATGCAAAGTTTAATTGTGGGGAAAACTTTAATAACACCCTCGATTCCGCAAATGGCCGGTGACGGTAGAAACTCTCCGAGTGAACGGGAAACTTAATATATAATGGATGCGGTAAAGTTGTCTAGGTACACTACTATACTATACCGGCGATTTAAAAAAAATATCAGCCCACTGAGTTTCTTGCCGGATCTTCTCAGTTGAGGTCGCGTTTCGATCCGGTGGTAATATAGTAGAATATATCAGAAAAAAAATGTAAACTTGACAATTTGTAAGTGCCCCCATAGGCCTATAAAAAATAAATCGACTTCACCTTACGGCAATTTTTTTCACGTTTATCCGACATCCGCCAGTGCAGTTACCCTATGTAGTCGCCGTATACTACAGGTAACTACAATGGCGGATATAAGATAAACGTCAAAAAAATTGCCGCAGAGCAATACGCAGGGTGGTGTCGATGCTGGGGACCCAACCATTGTTGAGTTATCCGCTGGTGCGTCGCGGTGCATGCGAAAGCGATCTCGTGGCGCCTCGATATAAGCGGAAAATGGTACACCGTCGGTTTTTAGTGGGTATACGGCCTTCTGCCGGGACTCCCACATAACCCTGTTACTTCCCCCGAGGTGGCAGGGTATCCATAAAGGATTTTCCGACGTTAAAAAAAAAAAAACAAAAAAAAGGGTCGTGTTGATATGGGTCCTCTAGTTACTCTATGATATCACTGCCTATGTAGTAGTATCTTATTAGTATTAACTGTCAATGTTTGATTGTATATGTATTGATTTTGACGTTTAAAACTTAAAGTTATATTAAAAACATTTCTGCAACAAAGGTGGTAATAGAACTGGAGTGGGCAAGCATTGAATGCTATTAAAATGTGACAAATATAATAAATCAGTCACGTTATCAGTCATTTAAGTGAAAACAAATATTTTGTGGCACCAAATACGACTTATAGGCTATAAAAGGCTCATATTATCACAACGTCATTAGAACAATTGTAAAAAATGTTTTTTTTTTTATTTTTTTTTCAAAATATTACTGTTAAGGTAGTCACAAGTTCTACATAGATAAATATTGAAACTTAAAAATATTCTCAAAACCTAACGATAAATCTAGATGCAATAATATCTTAGGGTCAACTTTTCAATCACCAGATAAAATATTGAATACTATCAATTTAATACTTTTCTGTCGAGTTATTCGTTTTATAAAAGCGTATCTGATCATTCAAAAATCGACTTTAAATTATCACATTTCGAAGACGTATTTTTGGTCACCTATCGTGCATCAATTTTGTAATATACCACCTCCATTCCCCATAACTGCATCTCCTCGCATGCCTCCGCGGCAATTAATGTCACCTTAGAAACTAAACCGCGGCGGCGTGTGCGCAGCAAAAACGCACTTCAGTTCAATGAATGGATGCCAGCGCTTCGTGATATACCTGATCTGGGGATTGAGCAGGTGGTTGCCGAGTGGTCGAACGCACGCCTTGGAATCGAAGTGTGCAGGTTCAAACCCCGGCTCGCACCTCTGGGATTTATGTGCGAATCTCATTTTCATCCGAGATTATCACTTGCCATGAAACGGTGAAGGAAAACATCGTGAGGAAACCTGCACGTCTGAGGGAACATGACTAGTTTTCGATAGATGAGTGAAGTCTGCCAACCCGCAGTGGGACAGCGTGGTGGACTATGGCCTGAATCCCCCTCGCACTGAGGGGAGGCCCGTGCCCAGCAGTGGGACGTTAAAAGGGCTGTAGTAGTTGTAGTTACGTCGTAGATAGATAGATAGATAGATAGATAACTCTTTATTGTTCCACCGCAAAAATTAACAAAATATTACACACAAATTATACAGTGTCACAATGGGCGGCTTTATCACTAATAGCGATCTC
Organism: Ptilodon capucinus; assembly: GCA_914767695.1. Lineage (NCBI taxonomy): Eukaryota > Metazoa > Arthropoda > Insecta > Lepidoptera > Notodontidae > Ptilodon > Ptilodon capucinus. Next base: position 11,144,215 of record OU611814.1, on the reverse strand, counting down.
TACCAGGCAACCTTAGGATGGAGAGGATTTAACTGAATTATTAAGACGAGGGTGTACTTAATAATAGATACAGTAAATAGCTTAAAATGCACATATAAATACATACATACCATATAACATCCTACAAACATACATAGATACATACATACCATATGACATACTACATACATACATAAATACATACATACAATATATCCTGTGAAAACAAAACAGCTTAAATACTTACAGTAAAAATATATAAACAAAAAAAAAAAACAAATACAAGGTGCAGTTAAACAGAGAGATAAAACTTCTTTACCCGATCCATGAAAATATAAGAGGAGGTCGATTGTCTAATCAACACTGGCAGTGAGTTCCATAGGCGGACAGCTTCCACAGTGAAGGAACCATCATAGAAGCTGCTGGTATGAGAGGGCATTTTGAGGGACAGGTTTTCTGATGACCTTAAGGTGTACACATTGGAATCGTGTAGAAACTCGAAACGTTCCTTGAGATAGCGCGGGGAAGAAGGATTGAATAATATTTTATAAAGAAGAGAAAGAATGTGAGTATTCCGGCGAAGACGTATGGGCAGCCATTTGAGCTTGGTACGAAACAGAGAGACGTGATCATATTTGCGCAAGCCATATATGAATCGTATACAAAAGTTTTGGAGACGCTCAAGTTTATTAAGCTGGTTCTCCGTGAGGTCTGGATAGCAGGCATCAGCATAATCAAGAATTGGGAGTAGAAGAGATTGAGCTAGCGTAATTTTAGTGGTAGTAGGCAGAAAGTTGCGTAGTCTTCTTAACGAAGCCGCTGCAGCATATAATTTGCGACTGGTAGTTTGTATCTGTGGAGCCCAACTCATACATTACTTAGTCACAAAAAAAATTAATAGAAAATGCGTTTTTTTTTGCTTTCATTTAAAGTCCTGGGTCGCCACGATACGCGCTGATATATTCTTGGTGAATTTATATGGTGAAAGCCACGCGATGACACGTTAAAATAAGATGACGAATGGCCCCATCTGCAGCTAGTCCTTCAGCCAGGGTCCAGTTATGAATAGTAGGAGCAAATTAAAAAAATAAACATAATAAATAAAAATGGGTGATGAACGTGATAAAGGTGACGGATGATGGTCATTATTTACTTAATACAGCAAAAAAGCAGACCGTCTGTCTGTTCAATTGAGTTGTCAATGTTAGTCGGCAGTTGACGCGGGGCGGCAAATTGCTTAGATGCCCTTATAAGTTCTAGTTGATCCTATTATCTCTGATGGCATACAATAAGGAGGCCTTAGTCGCACGGTAAAGCCGGCTACCCAGTCGTTAAGGAAGACTTTCAATGGCAGATCGCTCAAACCAATACACCAAGCCTTCGTCAATAAAAAGGTGTTTATTTATTTACTAATGTTTGATAGAACAATTGGACTTTCTTTTTATTTATTTAAAAGAAAAGAAACACAGTTTTACTAACTTCTACCCGCGACTTCGTCCGGGCAGATTTTGATTATTTAATATCGTTTAAATTATAGCCTATATACTTATTTTGATGTACAAACAATAATACTGTAAAGTTTTATCAAATACCGTTTTTTAATTATTGCGTGAAAGAGTAACAAACATCCATCCTCATAAACATTCACATTTATAATATTAGTAGTATTTAACCCTGTTTAAAACTTGAGCTACTATAGTACTACTTAACGTTGTCGCTTGCAACTAGTGACTTCGAGCGAAGTTAGAATGTCATGATAAAGGTACAGTACATAACATCTACCCGCGAACCTGCTACCGACATACCCAAAACCCGCCCCAACTCCACCGGTTGCACTTGCACTCACAGACGCGTCGAAAAACACGCGATGATTATTTTTCCAAAACCAAAGCTGGCCCTGTAGCATGATAGTGTACAGATAAGTTTTATCTGTTTCAACTGTCAGATTCGTCGCGAAATATCACACTGAGTCATGTCCAGTACAAAAAGCTCGAAGTGACGTCATTTGCTCGACAAATCTGACAGTTGAAAGAGATAAAACTTATGTCGACACGGTCATGCCAAGGGTGCCTGTTGTCTGGAAGAAATTGCTTTTAGCGAGAAGACCTCCCAATTGTACATAGCTACTGCGTCTTAATATGTCGAAACAAAACGTCAATTTGGTCGTATTTTTTCGATATATGTCGAATAGAAATGAAGACGATCGTGCGAGAATTGGGTCCCTGTTTTTAAAACAGTTGTCTTATTTTCTATGTTTGGTGTACAATAAAGAGTACCCTATCTATCTGTCTAAAAACAACTATATTTACTCATGCACAAAGCTCATTTTACATCGAAATGTCATCAATGACGCGTGAGAATTTTGTCACATATCCTTTACCACAGAAATAGAAACTTTAATTATATTGACACAGAGTACATTTAAAAAAAATTTAGTATCCCTATGTCGGCTTAGTCCAGTCTGCGCGAAGGCTTCTCGGCTCACTGCATATAGTTGCAGATTCGATTCCCGCCCGCGGTAAATTTAGAAGATGGCTTGTTTGGAATTAGCTCTGTGTTTATCTGGGATCGCCCCCTGTTCATTGTTCGGTACCCATGGTACAAGCGTTGCTTAGTTTGGGATCATTAGATGAGTCTGTGTTGTTTAGCGATATTTTTAATTCCCTCGCCTCAGCTAGTTCACGGCGTTAATGGGATATGCCTGTTTTACAAGCGGACATCATAAATGCATAAAAGACAGGTTATAACCAACCCCTAGCGATAAAAAATCAACCCCTTTGTCCTTAAGAGCCGCCCATTAACACGTCCGAGACACAAGAGTACTGGCGCAGAGAGAAGTGTTTTATTTTATGAAAATATTTTACAATAGATTTATTAAACACGTCTTTTGTTCTGATAAGGTTTGCAATGACATACTCTGTAGGTTAAAGACTGATTTGTCTATAATACAAATAAAGAACAATAAATGAATAAGATTATAGTATACACATATACAAATAAATAAAATTGAAGTACAGCTGGAAATATCAGCTTTTAAAGTAAAAAAAAGTACTATTAAGTACTACTACTTCATACGAAAGTATATAGGTACCTACTCAAAACGCATTTTTTTTTCAATATGTCGGTATGTCTGCGTGTCTGTTTGTAACGGCGCACCTACGCAACGGCGGACCTATTTTGACAGGGCTCTGATAGGCAATATTATAAAGAGTAACTTAGGCAACCCTTTTTGTTAATTTAAGAAATGAAAGTTATGGCGGGAATCGAACCCGCATCCTTCCAGAAGCCGAGCGGCCTACGCTCAAATGACCAAAACGTCATCAAAACTAGCTAAAAATAAACTTATATCGCGGTACACATATAACGGTGTCTTTAAATAAAAGCAGCTTTGTTCACAAGCATACATTCCTAGGCGTAGGCCCCGAAGGCAGAGCGGGCCTCATCCGAAACAACGTGGTCAAAAAAAATATTAAAAAAAAAAACTAACGCACAGGTACAAAAGTCCGTACCGGCCCGTGACGAATATGTAACGAAATTGAAAAAAAAAACACCTCTATGCGCGCGGCCATCATGATATTCTGAATTCAAACTGCTTTAAATGTCAGTAATAATTATAATATATTTTTCATACGGGATACATGATGAATGAAAAAAGCAGTGGTAGCCGAGTGGTCGAACGCACGCTTTGCAATCAAAGTGCGCAGGTTCAAACCCCGGCTCGCACCTCTGAGTTTCATGTGCGAATCTCATTTTCATCCGAGATTATCAATTGCTACGAAACGGTGAAGGAAAACATCGTGAGGAAACCTGCACGTCTATAGAAAGGCGTGTGAAGTTCACCAACCCGCACTGGGCCAGCGTGGTGGACTATGACCTGAATCCCCCTCGCATTGAGGGGAGGCCCGTGCCCAGCAGTGGGACGTTAAAAAGGGCTGTAGTAGTAGTAGTAGTAGTACATGATGTGAATTAAAATAGGTACAACAAGCCAACCCTTCTTCATGTACAGTCAATGAATTTTATTTAGACAAAAAACACCCCAGCCAATTCATTTCTGCTACTAACAACTCAGTAATAGGGAAAAGAGACCCCACCAGATTGTTATTACACAATTGTAAGACAGCCTTGTTTGAAAAAAACTCATATGTAATGTGCATTAAAATATTTAATAAATTACCCAAGACATTTAGAGAGTCGCCAACAATGTTAATGAAAAGACAACTGAGACAATGGCTAATAGATAATACTTTTTATACGCTCAATCAATTTTTCACTTTTAAATGGACATGAATTTTATAGAATTATTTTTTATTTATCCCAATGATTGTAAAACATTTTATTGTTAGAATTGCATGTGTACCAGATCCTTATTATATTAAATGCATACCATCTCATATGGTGAAATGTGCCGAGCTTACTAATTTAAGATCTTATGTTACACCACGTTTCGAGCATAATAAATCATTTCATTTCATTTCATTTAAAAAAACATTTTATGAAGACAAAATATATTATCGTTATTTCATTTTTATTTCAGCCACAAAATTTAAAAATTAGTTAATCTCTATGCTATGGTCTCTTGTCCCGTCTGCCATTTTCATCTTTAGAACGAATAAATCAACAAATTTTATTTTATTTAGAGCTCTATTGCGCCGAATTTAAATGATAACGATCCATAATCAAAAATCCTATTAAAAAAACTATATTAATGGAGTTGTGACTTCACACATTCCTTGGGAATAAGTTAGGTTACCTTTATTTTAAATGGTTGGTGTACTAATTTGACGTCGAATAGAAGTTTAATTTTTTTACAGTTCCAAGGCATTGTAGACTTAACTATTTGTTAATGTCAACTTGATATCGTCACATATTCCCGAGACAATGGGTCTTGCTTGATAGATAGACAGACAGACAGAGAACAGACGAAGAACAAAGTGATCCTATAACGGTTCCTTTTAAGGTACGGAACCCGAAAACTGTCATAAGTAATCAAAAACAATACTACTATAGACCGGGAGGTGGGTTACAGTAAATCCACAACCGCTATATACCTTTTGATGTCCGCGAAATTGTGGAACGATGACGCTGTACTATTCTGTATAGTTCTTTTTTTTTTTTTTTCAAATAGCAAAACTAGTTCACGGTTTGGACCTCTCAATGGCGTATTTAATGCTTCATTTTATGCTATTTAAAGATACTGTTGATAGATTTAAACCCCGAAAACACTTCAGCGTCAACAGTAGCGTCAACTTCAACATTTTTTTCCGATGCCAAAACGGACTCTATCGACTCATCGACAAAGCTCATTTTGCAACAATATGACGCTCGAGCGATTTTTGACTCGTGGTCACGTGGCTTTAAACACAGAAATTCAACTTTAATATACAGGGTGTATCAGAAGTCCGAAATAATACTTGGACGCTAGCATCAGTATCGTGTATACAACTGAATGGTATAAAAAATTGATTGAAATTCGACCATGTTTTTCCAACTTTTTTTCGTCGTCAATTTCTTTAACTCGTAAATATCTCGAGTCCTATGTAAATTTTGCATGTTCTGTTTTGTGAATATTGGTAGCTGCCCCTCATAAGTGTAGTTTACACTGCTGAATAGGGTTATGGATGTACCCAAAGGCCAGAACAGGATACCTGTGACATATGTTCAAAGGAATGTAACTCAGAAACTATGATAGTAAGGTATAAATTGTCTTCACTAAGCATCCACATATGAGCTGCCGTATATGTACCCAAAGTATTATTTCGGACTTCTGAAACACCCTGTATAATGGCACAGAGTTCATTTTGATAAATTTTAAGACGCGAGCTTTTTCACATCGCAGTGTTTTTATACTGAGCGAATAAAAGACACAATTGCTTATGTTTGTTTTGAAAAGAAATGAAACCCTAGTTATATATTACAGAGCTAATAAAACCATAGACATATAAAAAAGAAGACAGCGTCGCACATTAGAAGTGAAGTAACGTATCGAACTATGTGTGCGTGAAATGCAAGACATACAAATCCAAAACCATAATATGTAAGCGTGTGTAAGACACACGTGTACGAACAAGCGAGTAGACTTCTCGTATATGCTTCATTTCTTGTTCAGCGAAATTCCATCAGGTATTTTTAACACATTGATGATAATGAAATTACAAAACACTAAGGCTTTATAGAGTGTATTTTAATGCCATTGTAAATAACTTGCAGAGGCAGTACAAAGTCTATATTATTTGGTTGACGAAAAATGTTGTGATTATCAACACACGATGACAAGAGTTCACTATATGTAAAACTGCTGGCCTTTTTATAGTACAGTCAGGTAGGTAACGATAGATCGCTTAGGAATTTCGTCTACATACCTATGATTAGAAACACATACATTTTCACATGACTATTCCGAAACGGTGTTTTATCAATAAATATACAGAGAGTATCAGAAGTCCGAACTGATGAATTAGATACATATACGATAGCTAATATATAGATGCATAGTAAAGGCAGACTATACCTAATTATCACACTTTTTAGGGTTCCGTACCCAAAGGGTAAAACGGGAATCCTATTACTAAGACTTCGCTGTCCGTTCGTCTGACACCAGGCTGTATCTCATGAACCGTGATAGTTAGAGAGTTGAAATTTTCACAGATGATGTATTTCTGTTGCCGCTATTACAACAAATAATAATAAAAAACAAAATAAAATAATTATTTAAGGGGGCTCCCATACAACCAACGTGATTTTTTGCCGTTTTTATAGATAATGGTACGGAACCCTTCGTGCGCGAATCCGACACGCACTTGGCCGGTTTATTAAGTTATATTCCTTTGAGTATTTTTCACAAGTACTGTATTGTAGCTTCAAGACAAATCATAACTACAGCCCGTTTAACGTCCCACTGCTGGGCACGGGCCTCCCCTCAATGCGAGGAGGTTTCAGGCCATAGTCCACCACGCTGGCCCAGTGCGGGTTGGCAGACTTCACACATCTATCGAGAACTAGTCAAGTTCCCTCAGACGTGCTGGTTTCCTCACGATGTTTTCCTTCACCGTTTCATAGCAAGTGATAATCTCGGATGAAAATGAGATTCGGACATAAACCCAGAGTTGCGAGCTGGGTTTTGAACCTGCACACTTTGATTTGCAAGGCGTGCGTTCGACCACTCGGCTACCACTGCTCCTGACCACAAGGGCTAAAAAAAAATTAAAGGACCCCCCCAAAATCAAATATGGAATAATAACAACAATAAGCCCTGGAGCATAAAACCTCAACTGAAATTACCAACCCACACAAAGACTTCGTCATAACAACCATCCGTCACACATCTAACACGAAAAACCCGGGCCACAGTCTTGACGATTTTATAATAATACCGGTCTACAAGGGACGGAGGGTCTAAAAAACTATATTCCACTATTCCGAGGCTCTACGCCCATCCTAACCCTTATTACTCTATGCTTGCCGTGTACAATCGGAATTCAACTTTGATCAGTAGAATTTAAAGTTGAATGTAGGTTGGTGAGCCAGAGCAGTAATCTCCGAGGTTCATCAATTATCTTCAGCCCAAGTTAATTACTTTTATAGCGGTTGGAGGAGTTTTTTTAGGATTCCGTCGCATCTAGGATGTAGAGTTCACTTTCTTTGTTATTTAAATGAAATAACATTACGATTCCTAGCAAGCGAGATTAGCACGACTTTTGATTATTTTCAAAAATACTTGACACTGTTATTTGAATAAGTAATAATGCAATAATCTTGTTATTATGGCACAGCCAAGCATGAATAACAAAAATAGCAAAATAAGGACTTACCAAACATTTGACAATCGGCCAAAATGTACGATTTAAAAATCTTACATTTTATATTATTCCATAAAGTAAAAAAAACAAATGGAGAAGTTTTAATACATACCTGCATACATTTATCTGTCTTACTAACCATTTGAGAACAGTTTCTTATGGAATAATAGCAATTGACACGTGAAATATCAATTTTTTGAAGTCTGGAATGGCAGAAAAATTGCAAAACTATTTTCAATACGCCATAAGTACAAAGTCAGTTCATTATGTTCTTTGTACTACAAAACTGATCAGAATAGCATACTGAACCATATTAATATATATCCCGAGCAGTTTTGACTCCACATTTATTTAATAGTGAATACTGGGTTGCGTCCGCGCAGTCCAGTTTCGTGAGGAGCTGATTGTTTCTTAGAAATTCTAATACAGCGTTACCAATCCCGACCATTTTAGACTTTTATGACCCATATCGATAAAGGTTTTACTATTTTTAACCGACTTCATAAAAGGTGGGAGTTCTCAATTGGTAATAATACATCATCATCATCATCACGCCTGTATTCCCCGAAGGGGTAGGCAGAGGTGCACTGCAGTGCGCCTACACTTCGCCGATGTATTTTGGTCCCAATGTAATAGGGGGCGAGCCTATTGCCATTATACCGGGCACACAGGTTTCCTCACGATGTTTTCCGTCACCGTTTCTTAGCAAGTGATAATCTCAGATGAAAATGAGATTCGCCCATGGAACCCAGAGGTGCGAGCCGGGGATAGAACCTGCGCACTTTGATTGCAAAGCGTGCGTTCGACCACTCGGCTACCACTGCTACCACGGCTCAATTGGTAGTTTTTTCCATTTCGACGACGACAAATTTACGGTTACTATTGAAACAATTACTTGTCATAGACAATCACTCAGTCTGCGCTGATCCTAATACTGTATACTAATAATAATAATAAAGCCCTTTTATTTCCAATCCACAAAAAATAATTGTTATTACATGCGATTTAATAAATATTAACATTAGGTATTTGATTTTTACTCGCTATCGTTACTTTCTTTAGTACCATTGATCGGAACCCCTTCTCGGGTAAAGGCCTCCTCCAGCTTCTTCCAAACCTCTCTGTACATGGCTTTATTTCTCCAATCGCTTCCTACTATGGCTTATAGATCGTCTATCCACCTTTTTCTAGGGCGCCCTCTTCTTCTTCTTCCTTTTGGCCCTTTCCATATAGTTGTCTGTAATGTCCATCTTTTGTCTTGCTATATGTCCCTAATACTGTATACCACATAATAAATAATAATAATACATCATCACGCTTGTATTCCCCGAAGAGGTAGGCAGAAGTGCACTGCAGTGCGTCAATGTAATAAATTGGCGACCCTTTTGCTATTATACCGGGCACATTTTTCGTCAATACGAGGAAGATTTCAGGCCATAGTCCACCATGCTGGCCCAGTGCGGGTTGGTGAACTTCACACATCTTTTAATAGACGTGTAGGTTTCCTTTTGATGTCTTCACCGTTCAGCAAGTGGTAATCATTATTGAAAATGACATTCGCATATGAAAATTATCTCAGAGGTTTGAACTTGCACCCCTTACGTTCAATTCCGGCGTTCTACCGACGAGATTACCACTACTTACCACATAACTCAACAGTAAAATTTATCTAAGTACAACATTATATGGTCGTGTACGATCTACGACACATCACAACATGTTTACGATACGGCGCGGTCGACGCGTGCGTTACCCAAAGTGCGCGGGCGCATGCGATCCGCGCATATCACGGCATCATGAATATGGAGTACGGAAGACGCCGTGCCAACTAACACGCACGTGTTATGATACGAATTATGATGCGTTGGACTGTCACGCGCTTGGGTTACATCATAAATTTACAAGTTATACTAATGTTATTTAACATGGTGTACGTATTGATAAAGTAGGAGATAGAACCCGCTCTAGACTGCCTCGTCCCCATATTATTATGTCCGACATATTAGTTTATTTTATTTTGACATCATCATAGTTTGAAAAAAAAAATTGTCATCCTGCATATTTATCAAGTGCATTTCCGATTGTTATTTAAAGTGTTTATTAATTGAATTTTTCATAGCTATAAATTACTTGACCCTCGCTGAAATATCTCTTTAAATTCCATCGTTTCATTAATTTCGTAAAAAAGAAGAATTTGAAATAAATATATTACAAAACGACGGAGTGATCCGTAATTATAAATACATAATCACGCCTGTATTCCCCGAAGGGGTAGGCAGAGGTGCACTGCAGTGCGCCCACACTTTGCCGATTATTTGGTCCCAATGTACCTAATAGGGGGCGAGTCTATTGCCATTATGCCGGGCACATTCTCCCTCAATACAGGGAGATTCTTGGGCCATAGTCCACCACACTGGCCTAGTGTGGGTTGGTGAACTTCACACGCCTTTCTATAGACGTGCAGGTTTCTTCACGATGTTTTCCTTCACCGTTTCTTCAAGTGATAATCTCGGAAGAAAATGAGATTCACACATGAAAACCCAGAGGTGCGCACTTTGATTGCAAAGCGTGCGTTCGACCACTCGGCTACCACTGTAATTAATTGGATTAAAAAAAATAATACACATTATATACTTAAATAAAGATGGGTGATGAATATCAAACAACATTGATGTTCCCGCCAAGACACCATCAAAAAAATCATACATCCCTATTGCTATCTACCTGCGTGTAGGTACAATTGTAACAATATTCTCACTATTGTGAGCGGGCAATGATAGGGATATTTTGAGAAAATAGATAAAAAAATCTCACTGCCTGGCGCCAGTTACATTATTAGTAGGTACCTGCGCTTCAGACAGTGTTTCTCAAACTTAGATTGACGTGAGCGAACTGCTCGTGTCATCATTGCTCCGTATGCTTAATAGTAGACACACACTTGCTCGCTTGTACACGTCTAGACCAGCATGACCGCGCTAACCTAACCACGACTGTTATTTTTTTTGTGCCCTGTTATTAGTATTTATTATTATTTTGTGGATAACGGTATTGGTTGTGCAATTATTAAAGTATCTATCTTTAACTTATTGTACTCATAGTAATGTTTTATTGTACAACTGTTTGTTGTCCTTACTAAATATAAAATAAAAAAATAAAGACTGGACATCATCACACGCTGATATTCTTCGAAGGAGGTAGTCTGAGGTGCACTACAATGCACCCAGACTTTGCCAATGTATTTTTGGTCTTAATTTGATAGGGGGCAAGTTTATTACCATTATATCGAAAACGCTCCCCCTTGCGAGGGTGATTTGGGCCATGGTCCACCACGCTAGCCCAATACGGGTTGGTGAATATCACACGTGTTTTATAGACATGCAAGTTTCCTTGCGATTCTAAACCTTCACCATACGTGATAATCATTTGAAGAAATGCCATCGATTTAATCGAGCTTATTAATTCAATATTTAAATATTATACAGTCAATATTTCATGAATACCGAAGCATTGAGAACAGTGATTGTAAAGTATTTTGTAAGTCTTTAGGCGATATCCAAGATTAATTTGGTAGTTTCGTAAAAAATGTGGTCACTCCATCCAAGTTCCTTAAGTTAGTCATTACACATGTAATAGCTACATCAAATGTAATCAATTACCGCAACACCAAAAGAGCTTTCAACTTACTTAGATAAGCTGTGGCTATAAAAAAAATAATTACTAATTATTCATAGATCATGTCTAGTTTTTTTTTTTCAAACCATAGAATACCGTCGCTTACGCAAATGAAGCAAGTTTTTTTATGACTTTTATGCCTTTTTAATTTTTTTATCTGTATCCAAGTGACCGCGAATAAATTAATTCGGTGAGATCAAAGGAATCGTAAAACTTTAATATTATAGCTTCCTTCGTTACATACGTAATTATTAATTTAATGCAACGTTTTTGATGGCTGTTCCTTTTTGATATTAAAATTTTTATGTTCATATAATGGGCTCATACTATTTTTATGTGAAAAGGAACCAAGTTTCAATTAATCAGTTAGTTTATTACTGAATACATTGACCTAATTTTTTATGTATCCACAGGAAATACGAATAATCTAAGTTGACAGCTAAGTGACAGCACTCAAATATCACTATCATGTTCATAAGGTATTTATTGAATTCGTCCTTGCTATTAATTACTTGACATTGGCAAAATACTCGCGCTAATTGCAGGTGATGCCATTCCTCATCTTATTCCATTAAATATCATCATTTCGCTCATTTCGCAAAAAAAAAAAAATGTTCATAAACTACAAACATGATAAAAAGAGCATAATACTTAATGTAGAATACTTTACTTTAGTACCTAACAGAATAAGATTAAAAGTGTAGCTAAAATGCTTCGAAGATCTATTCAAATTTAAGTAAATACATTCACCAGAATCCCTAATAAGCTACTATGAAAATACTTACTAACGAATTGATACAAACTTATAAATTAATAGTGGAAATAAAATTGCTATACATTTATGAGCCTTTAAGGGCCATATAAAGTTGATTTTAAACTTATGATCGTCTGTAATTGTAATAAAATCTCGGAGAATATAAGATTTAAAAATACACTGAAAAGTTTGAGAGCCGCACCGCCCATCATCACAGCTACCTGAACAATTGTCTGGTACCCGAATTGAAACCACTGTAATTGCCATTATTACTGCCGGCAGGTAGACGACCCCACTTTTATAACAATTGTGAATAGACAGAAATACACTTCAAATTATTATTGCGTGTATTTACAATTTGAAGAATTTCAAATGCCAATCTTATATTCTTTTTTACTTAATTTCATACACATCTTGGTTAGGTTTTTATCAATTTAACTATGTCGAGTAGCAGTGGTAGCCGAGTGGTCGAACGCACGCCTTGCAAATCAAAGTGTGCAGGTTCAAACCCCGGCTCACACCTCTGGGTTTATATGCGAATCTCATTCACACCCGAGATTACCACTTGCTATGAAACGGTGAAGGAAAACATCGTGAGGAAACCTGCACGTTTGAGGGAACTTGACTAGTTCTTGATGTGTGAAGTCTGCCAACCCGCACTGGGCCAGGGTGGTGGACAATGGCCTGAATCCCCCTCGCATTGAGGGGAGGCCCGTGCCCAGCAGTGGGACGTTAAAAAGGGCTGTAGTTATTTAATTATGTCGAGGGGTGAAAAGCTATTTGATTAGAGCGACATTTTTAATCTTTACAGGAGAACATACTCAACTTACGTTAAAGAGCAGTACTTAACGCTGTGATCACCTATTGTCACTATTATCACTATTATCTTATTTCTTACTATAACCATGTATTATTACTATATCTATATTGTATTATCACCTATAAATTTACATATATATAAATTATGTATGTATGTATATGTGTATGTATTGCTATTTTATATATTGATTTATTATTTGAGTATACCACCAACAGCTGCCCGTAATTAATTTAGTATAGTTTTCTCGTCCAAACTGGTTGTCTGGAAGAAATTGCATTTAGCGATAAGACCGCCAAATTGTACATAGCTACTGTATTTAGAACTAAGAATGTTGTATTATTTTCTTTGTTTGGTGTGTGCAATAAAGAGTACTCTATCTATCTATCTATACTCATTTGACGCAGAAAAAAAATAATGGTATAAAAACGTTTTAATAACAAGCTTTTATTTCATTGCCCTCAGTTTTCGTGTTCTCCTCAGCAAGCCCTTTCACTTGATACCTATAATGTGGTAGTGGAGAAAAAATTACTATTCCGCCATCTTGGATGATCCGACATATTGGAATTATACTGACGTCACATAGCTTACCATGCATTGTCATCCAAAATAAGCGTCTATACCAAATTGCAGCTCAATCGGTTAAAGATAACTGATTTAAAATTCAGTTGCAAAATTCCACCCGGACATACATTGCAAGTTAATATAAAGCTTGTAAAAATAAAATTAGCTAATTCCAAATATGAATACAAGTCAATATCACACAAAAGTGTCGCTTAGGTCTCACCTCTCGATATGAATCAGAAAAACGTTGACAGCCACTGTTGATTAAAATAAAAATAATATCTAATGATATTTTTTAAACTTACCATTTCACTACTTAAGTCAGGAGATGTTTATTTTCATAGAGTTTCACATACCTGTGAACAAAAAAAAAGAATTGTGAGTTGGTATTATTAAACATACTTAGTAGTTCATAATTAATGGTTTAAACTTACATACATTTACTCACGCCTGTATCCCATGGGGGTAGGCAGAGACTACCGTTTGCCACACGCAACGATCCTGACATACCTCTTATAATAATAAGTTAACAAATATCGCTTTAGTCAAATAGCTTTTCACCCCTCGACATAATTAAATAACTACAGCCCTTTTAACGTCCCACTGCTGGGCACGGGCCTCCCCTCAATGCGAGGGGGATTTAGGCCATAGTCCACTACGCTGGCCCAGTACGGGTTGGCAGACTTCACACATCTATCGAAAACTAGTCAAGTTCCCTCAGACTTGCAGGTTTCCTCACGACGTTTTCCTTCACCGTTTTATAGCAAGTGATAATCTCGGATGAAAATGAGATTCGCTCACAAATCCCAGAGGTGCGAGCCGGGGTATGAACCTGCACACTTCGATTGCAAGGCGTGCGTTCGACCACTCGGCTACCACTGCTTATTAAAAAAAAATATATTAATAATATTTACTATATTTACAGGCATTACTTGCCTGACAAAAAAAGAAGATCTGAAATCCTTTAACCTCATTCCTATGGCAACCCTAAAGTGACCATGATTAATGATTCACATACCACACTGATGTGCCATCAAAGAAATTATCAAAAACGCACTTATTATTTTGTACTTAACTGTTAGATAAGTTTTTGTTTGAAACAAGTAAAAAAATCATCCATATTAAATGTGCATCACGAAACTTGAAAGAGAACACGTCTTTGTTTGGATTTGTGCGTCCCTTTCTGTATAGTTAGGAGTGACAGAGACGACAGCTGACTGGGTAATGAAAGCTAGTCAATAAACAGTATTTTTATATCTTCACTATAATTCCCTTAGTCATCTTAGCAAGTGATATTCCTAGATGAAAAAAATCACATGAAATTCGAAAATCTCACAGGTCTGAGCCCAGGATTTGAACCTGAACCTTTACTTTCAAGGTAGACTACTGCTTTTTAATAACAACAAAAAATATAGGATTGACTGAATAAGGTGACGTAACATAAAATTTGTGAGTACGCAAACCTTTGTATAAAACTCTATAGTCTATACACTGGCACGAATTAGACGTCGATTTAGCCGCATAATGGCTGAAGTAAAAATGTACTACACCTTTGTCCACGAAGACAATGCAATGGTTAATGTATTCTTCAGCCTTTCGAACGGCCCGGCCTCGCTTGTCAGTCAATCCTGACAAACTGCTTTTGGATCGTGTTCACACCGAGCTGGCTATTAGCAGTAGAGGAAAAGCTATATAAGAAGCCTTACCAACATCTTTTAATGTATTACTACTACTACTACAGCCCTTTTTACATCCGACTGCTGGGCACGAGCCTCTCCTCAATGCGAGGAGGATTCGGGCTATAGTCAACCTTGTATTTTTTAAATTAATTTTTTGACAGATTGTATACTGAGTTAGCTGTCAATAATTGGAAATAATATAACATGGCTGCAAGGGAGCAGAATAGACTATATCATCTTGACCTTGATTTTGATAATACATTTATAAGTCAACCACGAAATCAATACCAAAACCAACTACCGAAATCAGTAATTGAAACCAACATCAAAATCAATCCCAAAACCAAACCAGAAACCGACTATGAAACCAACGCTGAAACCAATCCCAAACTAACTATGAAAACCAATCCCGAAACCGACCATGAAACCGAACACGAAACCGACCATGAAACCAACCTTGAAACCAACCCTGAAACTAATCCCAAACTAACTCTGAAACCAATCCCGAAACCAACCCCGAAACCGACCTTGAAACCGAACATGAAACCGACCATGAAACCAACCTAGAAACTAACCGTGAAACCAATCGCAAACTAACTCTGAAACCAGTCCCGAAACCAACCTCCGAAACCAGCCTCTTAAATAGTCAGACAGTCAATTGTCTTCAGTATGCACATCCACTTATAAATTACATTAATACCACTATACACTGGCCTATCATGTTTTGCGTAACGAATGCCCTCGGGGCGCAATGAGAACTGGTAGCTAATGTGGCAGAGTATGAGGTAATAAGTGTAATTACAATACTTAATGTCTGTATCGAAGTTCGATATTCATTGATAGGTAACGAGTCGAATCAATTATTTTTATTTGAGTACTTTAAGCGAAATTAATACATTAATAAGTTTTGTTTAGTTACGTAACACATTTAATGGGAAATCTCAATTTGTTTAGGTAACAAATCCTGATAAAATTCACATCATTTTATTTAATAAAAAAAAAACCACATGCACTATACTTCTCAAGTCGCTAATAGATTCAGATTTTGTAAATTTATTTATAATTTAAAAAAAAACCCATTGAATTTTTATTCCTCAAAATATTGAATGACAGCTATTTAATTTGAAACCATAAAAATAATTTTCATTTAATTAAGCCGTTGTATATATTAGCAAATTAATGTCGCGTTCATATTAAAACGAATCGTAAACCGTAAAAGCAACTATTGGTTATTGAGTCGTAAGAGGCATCAGGAACGTCACTTTCAAAACTAATTTACGATACCGTTTAGTTGCAAATTCCCATTACAGAACGAGGTGTGAATATAGGAATCGAACATTAGGTAGCCATTGGAACTGCACCCTTGCCAGTCTTTTTTTTTTACGAATAAAGTGAAATGATGATATTTTAATGGAATAAGATGAGGAATGGCTCCACCTGCGTTTAACAGGTATTTCAGCCAGTGTCAAGCAATTATTAGCAAGGGCAAATTCAATAAATACACATTATAAATAAAAATGGATGATGACAGTGTTAAAGATGGCGGATGATTCCTTGCCAGTCTTGCAGCAAAGCTTTTAATATTTCTTTAAATTCTTGACAGTTAGTACAAGATCTGTCAAATTATTACAATTAGTATAAAACAACGATATATATGTGGTAAGTTCTCTGTACTTAATTTATAGTGACAACCGCTAACTTAGTGTACGAAAGCGTATAGACAACTCCACGGCCGTATTCGCGACAACAAGCTCTACAAGCTCTACATTGTAGCGTTCTTTACCTGCCTTATCTTAATCCGGCGTGCTCAAATAACGCCCACTGCTACTGTGGCATAGAGTCACCAAGACTTCATAAATATACGGGACATTATCATTAATTTTTTGGGACATCATTTTAGTCATTCACTTTGTGGCCTATAATTAAGATTACGGGACGCAAATAGTCCTAAATTGTGTCCGTGACCACATCCAGCAATATTGTTTTAATATTACTTATGAATTTTATCATTTTTTTTTCTACGCTGTGATATAATATGCGTCCCTGTAATGAATCAGAATCATAGCTTGTTTTATTCCCGGGGACATACCACCACCTTTCTAAGTATTTTTGCTTCAATAGCAACTGTTTTTTTTTTACAAAATGTAAAAATATAAAGTGATAATGGGGCATTGAATCAATACAGATACTTATGAATAGTTAATAAACAAAATAATAATATTATAAACCTCTACCACACATTTGGAATGCTTTTGCTAGTGAGAGTTTGGAATGCTTCTTTGCGTAAAGAATGTGCAAAAAAAAATCCAAAATAATAAATATGGATTTACATGGATCGGACCGCAAACAACAACTAAATATGAGGGTACCCAGTTATAAACTATGACATCAGGACGTGTAACACCTCAGTCCCCCCGTGACCATGGTTGCTGTAAAGCAGTCGAAACGTCGGGAAAATAAAATAGTAAATATACGCGATAAAATCCGTAAAATAGTTTTATTTCAATGTATAGTATTCGCGTAAATATGAGAAAACAATATGGATTTACAAGCTTAAACAATTTATGAACAAGGTAGCGATGTTTTTACTACTTTAAAATAAAGATTAGTTCAAATTTGTGTTCATCAGAATATTAACCTTTAATACCTCCCATAACTTCCGTACATCAGAAAATCAAACAAACAAACCCAAAACACGTCTTAGACGGCCATATTAGCAACACATAACCGTTGTCCGTCCTAACGTTGCGACATAAACACTCCGTTCGGTTAAAATTAATTAAGCGACAATCAAGTTAAATAATTTTCACATCAGAAAGAGTACGGTCGCTAACTTGACTGTAAATAAGAAAGCGGATGTCAATATTTAATGTGTTAACACGTCACTTCCGGTGGAAGAACAGTGGTGCGTTGTAGAATTAGAACGGGGCTGGGATGCCACCAATTAATATTAAAACAGTGAGAATGGTTGTAACGTAACCAATTACCAAATATCACACGTTATATAGAATCGTTATTTATTTGTATCGTGAACAGAAAACTGTCATAGAATCTTTTTTTTAATCATATAAACAAATACAGGAGCCTTATCATCAGATAAGGCTCCTGTATTTGTGGTGAGGTGATCCTCTGCAGTGTTGTTTCAATAGTAATTATATTTTTTTACAGATTTTGCACGGCGTTGACTAACAAAAATTTAAAATAATACTGAAAATATACTTATGAATCATCATTAAACAAAAATAAATAGTAATTCGGAATGCTTTTTCTAATAAGAAGAATGGGCAAAGGAACTCCATGGTTACACCTTTCCAAAAAGGATTTAAATTTTTGTCTATTTTTAGTTAGATAGAAAAGGATCTCCAAAAAGTCTGATACCCGTTTTTGCTACTACCTTACGTCTAGACATCTTAAAACCCTGGACACACTGCGGCGTCAAGACGCACGCGTCAAAACGTTTGCCAATACCAAACCCAATAAAACCGACATATTCTATTCTAATATTATAAAGATGATTTGCATTTTTGTATGTAACGAATAAACTTAAAAACTACTGGACCGATTTCAAAAAATATGTTGCTGTTAGAAAGCTACATTATCACTGGGTAACATAGGCTATAGTTATTTATCCCAAATTGTTTAAAAAAATGTCCACCCGTGCGAAGCCAGGACGGGCCGCTAGTCCTTCAATAAAATCTATGGTCACAATAGCCACCCAAACACTGTACTCATAAGTATTACAATCTATCAATTTGTAATCGAACAATAGCTGATGTAATACGTGATCTATTTATATCTGAATTAGGCTCAAAGTCCTTTGCTCTTGTTTCCGTCTATGATTATCTAAATTATGATGTCAATGGTATTTCACAAAGTCATTTGGAGTTGCCAAATGCTGCTTAGTTCGCGATAAGATATGTTTTAAGACTTCAGTTGAGACAAGTATTAGGACAGCCTACAGATTAAGGCTGGAACTTTAAGACACAGACTGGGGTGTCAAGACGCGCGCGTATTGTTTTACCAATAACAAAACGATCTTTATTGACTTATAGATAAAGTTGATTTTTCAACGAAATTACATTGACAATTTGAGAGAATTTTGGCGCATTTATGCGTGGCAATCTACCACGGTAATTAAATCTTTCACTTTCTGAACAAAAGTGTTCTTCAAAACCATTATAAATAGATCACAAATAACTATTGTAAACAGCGTAAACCTGTAGTTCCAATCACAAGATCTGGTCTCCGTCATCGATCGCAAGTGGTAGCGCCGTATTTTATTTTAATTAACAGTCGCCTGCGCACCGTGGGCGCGTGTGATTGAGGACCGTCAGTTGCGGCAAAAAAGACGCAGCGGCGAGACCAAGCCTTAATGAGATATAGACCTGGTTTCTAATGCGGTTGCAAGCGACTAACCCTTCACTCACAGGGACAAGTGAATATATTTCCAGACAAAACATACTCATCGTATGATCCCAAAGCTTATACTACGGGTACAATGAAATGGGGGCAATCCCAGTTTCACCCATACCAGGGCACATTCACAAAATACCATTTTCCGAAATTTGTCGCTAGCGATAATCAAATCCGCAACTGCTTCAGTGAGCCGAGTAGCCTACTTTCAGACTAGACCAAACCGTCGCTAACCTGATAATTTACAAAAATGGTCTCTGTATCAACGTGCATAAAGATTGAATTGCTTTGTTAAAAGTCACGGAATCATGCGTTAAAATTCGCTCGCATGATTCATGACATTTTGTTGGAAAATGTACTTTTTGTGTAAGGTAATACAGTTCTTTTCTGTATTGGAAAAACTCGGTTGCGCGTGTTTTAACGCGGCTATAAGCGAAGGGCGAAGTATTGGACCTGTTTATCTTTGTTTTATTGGCGACTGATTTGTAAGTGATCTTGATAAGTATCTATCGTGGCTGGATTATAGATATAAGCAGCAGGTATGTTTATTCAATGTTTTTTTTTAATATCAAACCCCTCGCAACCTGGGGGATGAAGATCCGCGCATCAAAATGTTTGCCAATACTAAAATGAACTCTATCGACTCATAGAAAAAGCTCATTTGTCAATGTCGGTAATGTCATTGATAATGCATGCGAATTTTAAAGTGCGGTCGCGTGGCTTTTACCACAGAAATTCAATCTTTATACATATTGACACAGAGTTCGTTTTAGCGTTTGTTCGTGTTTAATGGTGTATTTTAAATTTATTTCTAATCTAGTACGAATGATGGTAATAAAAAACAATCATAGGAATATTCCTATGATTGTTTTTTAAAAGTTAACAGTTTAAAGTTGATAAGTGGTATATTGTGGTTGATAAGCCGAGTGGTCGAACGCACGCCTTGCAAATCAAAGTGTGCAGGTTCGAACCCCGGCTCGCACCTCTGGGTTTCATGTGCGAATCTCATTTACATCCGAGATTACCACTTGCTATGAAACGGTGAAGGAAAACATCGTGAGGAAACCTGCACGTTTGAGGGAACTTGACTAGTTCTCGATGTGTGAAGTCTGCCAACCCGCACTGGGCCAGCGTGGTGGACAAAGGCCTGGATCCCCCTCGCATTGAGGGGAGGCCCGTGCCCAGCAGTGGGACGTTAAAAAGGGCTGTAGTTAGTTAGTAAGTGGTATATACCACTTATCAACTTTCAGCATTAATTACCTTTAACTTCGTTCTGTTTTCTATACTCAAGCTAGGTAAAAAAAAACATACCGATCGAATTGAGCCTCCTCCTTTTGGAAGTCAGTTAAAATAAATATAACATTTTACGGCCCTAACAATGTTAGAGACATAATTACTATTAACAAATGAAGCATTCTGATTCCCAAGTGAAAATAAAGGAGGTAGCGACTTCCCCGGCCATCGAACTGGACACCCATTGGTTACAAATCAGCTGATCATGTAAGCGACAGTAGAGACACCATATAATCTTTGCTAATAAAAAAAACTACTGGCAGTCAACATAAACTTGTCCAAAAATAGACCCTGTGTCAATATACATAAAGATAGAATTTCTGTGATAAAAGCCACGCGATCTAGCGTCTAAATTCACTCGCACTGTCAATGGTACTTCGTTGAGAATTAGTTTTTCCTATGTTATTTTTATTTATTTCTAAAAACTAATTATACTTCGTTTTGGTATAGGCAAAAATGTTGAGTATTAGATTCTTAATCAGAATGATCTAGATTGCAAAACGAATCCTAAATATTACAGTCTATTTATTTAGAAAACCTTTATTTAAAAAAAACTTGTTAAACTCATTTTCTTTTATTTATATGCACGCTCTGTTAGACGGAAACAAATATTTTGAACTCAACTTCATACGCTTCGTTCTACAAATAACTATCTCTCGAAAATGAAATTTCTGGTGGCTCTACATAAGGTCGGTGCGCACGCGCATCGCACACAAACGACTCTTGCTTTACAATGACCTTTTAAAGCAAAGCTAGTAGTGGGAACTATCATTGATGAAGTAAAGCACTTTTGAGTACTTAATTGGTTTCCTAGAAATGGTGTCACCTACATACAAAAAAGGTTAGTAACTGCTTTCACACGCTAAATTAGCTTAAAATTAGCTTAGGATGTATCCTAGCGAGATTCTATTTTTAAGATTTCCCCAGATTCTTTTGGATTGACTTTAAGTCTACCCTAATTTTGCTAAAATCCTTGACCGTTCAACAATCCCTTGACTACAATAATACAAAAATGGAGGTGCGTAAAAAAATAAGAAAACTTATAGAAATCTTGCAATTACTCGCAAGAAGTGCAAGAATGTTCAAGCTATCTGTAGTGACCGTATACTGTTAGTTAGGCTGTTGAACATTTCTCCAGTAAAAACGAAGCCAATAACTACTATCCTTATTTAAATTACTAAAATGATAACCAACACTGTTTGAAAAATTAAATTGGTATTCTTCGCCGATCTGAACAAAGATTTAATCGCACATCAAATCAATTCACATAAACGGAGCGACTTAAAGCCGCTCCCAAAGTCTTAACGCGCGAGTGCCGCGATTAACTAAACGTCACAATTGGCTCCGACGCGAGCCGCACGGATCCCAGCAAAACTGCAAAAAGACAAAGCGGCGGACGGCAAAAGCTATATTTATGATTTCACGGCATCCAGACCGTCATCGCTTGTTGGACGGGATCCACATGGAGGGATTATGTTGTGGATACGGTTATAGCAACAACACATTAGCGCTCTAACCAAATGGCTATCCACAAACGGTCCTATACATGACAAGTAGAGCACATAACAATCATTCTAATAGATTTTAGCGTAACAATAAGTATAAACCTCGCAAAGGTATTTTCAGGTACAAAGTATCCTTCAAAGCCAATTTGATCATAAATTTTCATAAACTGATAAGTCTGCTAATCTTTTTATAACTATTGTCGTAATCATTTCATAATTTTACGTAATAATTTTCATATAATATACACCTATTTTAAAATCAAATGTGCCAATAAGAAATTCTACATAATATTGATTACTCTATAATAGAGTCGATCACCACGATTACTCTAGATAATTTTACCGATGTGAACAAAACAAAATTTCAAAAATAATAAAAAAAAATATAAACGCTTTCACTAGAAATGCTTTCAAGATACCTACTTCACTTGTGAGTCAAATTGTCATTCACATTCATTCACGAGTATAGTCGAAATTTATATTTCTCACGCATTATAAATAAAAGAATACCGCATCCATTTTATTAGCATTCAAGTTCTTTATTAGTATACTGAGCGTAGGCACGAGCTCAGTGGAGCGCGCAGCCTAGGACAAACAGACAAATGCAGACTGGAACTAATTTAGTAGGCGTATAAACTAAACTTAACTAAAACTATCTTCACATATCCCTCCAATTTCTATCTTATTTTTATCAAATTTCAAATTACAAGCCGAAGGCTCCGATATTTTTTTTTTTTCATGCTACTACCGGACTGAACCGCGTCCTCAACTGAGAAGATACGGCAAGAAACTCAGAGGACTCACTTTTTAATATCCAAGTATTATATCCTGTTCTCAATTAATGAGGGCTACTAACTGACCACTTTAAACTAAATTCCCGGCCAAACTTCGAGTACTAAGCCGATAATCATCGCTATGTTGCATATTTATTAGGCCCCCAGATGTCCTCGCGTCTTGACTCAAATCACATTAACATAAAAGCTCTGCGACTTGTCTTTTTTACGAAAATATACTCTGTGCGAATATACATAAAGATTGAATTTCTGTGGTAAAAAGCAAACGTCAAAATCCGCTCGCGTAATTGAAATATGAGCTTTATCTATAAGCTATTACTGTTCGTTTTAGTATTGGCATAGGACGCGAGAATTTTAACGCGCTTGAGAGTATAGGGTTTAATTCAATGAGCAAATCAACGTAATCAATCAGTTTGACCTTCAAATCACAGACAGAGTGGCGCGAATGATCAAACAAATATACATTTTCATAACAAACATTATAACGCGGTTTTGACTACTTGATAGTAGACAGTAAATAAATCAATATCGCCAAACACATACTCATCGTATGATTCCATATAAAGCAAATCGTCTCAATATTATGTATATTTAAGACGACTTGGTCTATTGATTTGAGCGTAGTCCGCTCGGCTCACTAGTCACTGTACCAAGTTTTTTTTTTATGATATAGAGAGGCAAACGAGCAAACGTTTCACCTGATGGTAAGTGATCAACGCCGCCCATGGACACCTGCAACACTGAATGAGTATGCTCGTTTCTTGAAGATACCTTTGTGCCAATAATTTAAGCACTAAATCGTATACAACCTATTGTATACATAAAACAATATGCTGTCCATGTTGGCGCGTACTAATAAGGCCACTAAACATCGCTCAGTAAAATAACTTAGTAATAAATACGAATAAAGACCTGCGCACGCTGGTGCCTGAAAAACCGCGCGTTAAATACATACATCATCACGCCTGTGTTCCCCGAAGGGGTAGGCTGAGGTGCAATGTAGTGCGCCCACACTTCTTCAATGTAATTTGGTCCCAATGTAATAAGGGGCGAGCCTATTGCCATTATACCGGGCACATTCCCCCTCAATACGAGGGAGATTTTGGACCATAGTCCACCACGCTGGCCGAGTGCAGGTTGGTGAACTTCACACACCTTTCTATAGACGTGCAGGTTTCCTCACGAAGATTTCCTTCACCGCGGGTCAAAATGTTTGCCAATATCAACACGAACTGTCAGCAGCGAACTAAGCAATAAACATAAAGGTTGAATATCTGTGGTAAAAGCCACGCCCTCACACGTCCAAATTCAAAATGTTCAAAACCATAGAGTATCTAGAGTACCCATAACGACTCCACTCTTCGTATAACTCTGCGGCGATTTTCCCGCCATTGTGGTTATCTCATGTACCTGTAGTATACGGCAACTATATGAGAAAATCACAATGGCGAAATCAGATACCGCAGCGCGATAAAATTTACCGCAGCGCGGGCTCCAAATGCCATCTCCGTTATAATATCTCCATTTTCAAAACTTATCCGCCATCTTTATTACTGTCATTACCAATTTTTCTTTATATTGTGTGTTTATTTTTGTCCTTGCTTTTAATTTCTCGAATTTGGCTGATTGGCATCAGCTGTAGCCATTCCTCATATCATTAATTTCTCATAACATTTCATCATTTCGTAAAAAAAAGAAGTAGAAAAACTTTATCTATGAGTTATAGCACGTTTTGGTAGTAGCAAAGAAACAAGACTTAAAGTCTTGACGCTCCAGTGTGTGGGGGGCTTAGTTAGCTTTAAATTCAGTCTGGGACGGTGCGACTCACGAATGGGCCTAATGGACATTAAAGGCAATGATCCTAAATCTTTTTAATTTAGCCCCCTTTAAGTCATTGCTAATTGGACTAGTGTTGCCTTTTATTGCGATTCTCAATCTTACAATCTAGACATTTCAGTTAAACCGAAGTTGTTTATTATTTAAAGTCGTTAAGTCTCGAGTGGACTGTGGTGCATCAATACGTACGCTACAAAAATTGCCAATACCAAAAGGAACTGTACTATCTCATTAAGAAAGCTCATTTTGCAATAGCGGATTTTGCAGTTTGATCGCATGGCTTATAGCAAAGAAATTCAATCTTTATGCATATTGATACTGAGTTTGTTTTAGTATTGGCCATAATTATTCAGAGCGTGTCTTAATCCCTATGTACTTTGAGAGACGTTCTAATCACCTTTGCTAGGATAGTAACCCACAAATTTATGCCAATTAAAAGTTATCTCATAATACCTTCACAATATACGCAATAACCTGAATAATCATTGAATATGATATTTGCATTGTAATGCTGGTTTTATAGTCGCGTTCAAAATTCCGCCTGCGGTAAACGGTGCGCGCCGGAACAATATCATATCAACTCCCGTTTAACGACAGTGTCGTCCCACTCATGAGAAAGGCCTCCTTTCTGCAACGACCTCCACCCCTTCATGTGAGAGTAAGGAAAGGGTTTTACCATCGTAGAATTGGTACACAAACGCAACGGGACGACGAGTCTCTGATTTATACAATCCATCTATGGAGGAATTTATTATCATCTTCTTATCTCCCAGCGTTTACCCAATGGCTTTCATAGCTCAACGATTATACATGCAGGAATGCCTGCTACAAATAACGTAAGAAACTGTATCGTTGCTGTTATGCGTCTAATCAGCGCTGTCTTTTCAAAAAATACTACAGAACAAGGACTACTACAGGGCAAGAACGCCCGCCTTGAACGTAAGGGGTGCAAGTTCAAATCCCAGGCCCGCACCTCTGAGATAATTTTCATGTGCGAATGTCATTTTCAACAATGATTACCACTTGCTGAACGGTGAAGGAAAACATCGTGAGGAAACCTGCACGTCTATAGAAAGGCGTGTGAAGTTCACCAACCCGCACTGGGCCAGCGAGGTGGACTATGGCCCAAATCTCCCTCGTATTGAGGGGGAATGTGCCCGGTATAATGGCAATAGTCTCGCCCCCTATTACATTGGGACCAAAATACATCGGCGAAGTGTGGGCGCACTACAGTGCACCTCTGCCTACCCCTTCGGGGAATACATGCGTGATGATGTATTTTTTAATATTTTAATTTTACTACAGAACTTCTGAGCTGCGATTACCGGACGCGCGAGTGTCAAGCGCGACTACAAAACCAGCCTTAGCTATAAGTAATAAGGCACGGTCGGCCTTCGTACGTCAAATTATACGCACGGCCCACAAGTGATATTGACAAATTAAACGCGTGTTGCCCAATGTTGCGCAACAATAAATTGTTGCCCATGTTCAACCATTCGATACCTATTTGCGGCTTTATGTAACCTATTTGTAGCCTGTCACTTTGTATGAAATAAGTTACAAAGGACTTTGAAATTCACACTTGGGTTATGTATGTTAAATATATGTGATTTGTCATTGTTATATTTTTTTGTATGTAAATGAGTGATGATTACATACACGCAGTTATGGGTATAGAATACTCATTTTGTGTATAAAAGAAGATTTGTTTTTTATTTCATGGCGCATTTTAATGATTTATGTTTTTTTTTTTATTTGTTATAACGTGGGAACGTTTGATATTGGTGATCATTCCATTGACTCTAAGCTAAGTGTATTGCTATTTTTTTCATTTTCTAAATATATGAACAAGGTAGAAATACTCTAAGTACTGGCAATATTAATTAATAATATTTTGTTGTACACAATCTAAGCTTACACTATCAAAAGATTATTTTTATAGCCTTTCTAAGTCCCACTTCTGGGCAAAAGCCTCCCCTTTACTTCTCCAAATATCTTCAAATACATAAGTAGATTTAGCTCCAGTGTATTGTTTTTTAGAGCAAAATAATAATAAAACCGGCCAAGTGCGAGTTGGACTCGCGCACGAAGGGTTTCGTACCATTATCTATAAAAACGGCAATCAAAACACGTTTGTTTTATGAGCCCCCTTAAATGTTTATTTTATTCTGTTTTTTAGTATTTGTTGTTATAGCGGCAACAAAAATTTCAACTCTCTAACTATCACGCTTCATGAGATACAGCCTGGTGACAGACGGACGGACAGACGGACACGGACGGACAGCGAAGTCACAGTAATAGGGTTCCCGTTTTACCCTTTGGGTACGGAACCCTAAAAAGACGTACATGTGAGAACACAACATATTAGTATCTTAGTTTTAAATTACGAATATAGTTTAGTGTTAAACAATAAAATCTTAGTCTTATTATTATGTTACAACAAAATCAGAAGCCAACGACGTGAATATTCAAATTTTATTCGATCGAATAAATCGATTACATTACCCGAATATCGATTTCGAGTAAACAATCGATACTTAAGAGTTGTAAACGCACAATACGATCTAAGGGAATTTATTACAAGGCTTGTCCTTGCGAATACTTACCTTATTGGTTACCACATCAATCTTACAAAGGCAACGCAATTTTAGATTTTATCGGTGACAATATAAAGTTCAAAGTTCGATACGATAATGCGTAATTCGGTATTTTAGGAGTTATGTGGTTACTTCACTCTTGTTAATATATGAGTTTTATAGGTAATGGTCTAGGGGTGAACCCAGTTATAATATGCCTTTATAAATTAAGTATGTCTTATTTTATACCGGTAAGTGTTTTTTATTTATATTTGTGACATAGTTAAATATGTCGCAATAAAATCTACTACCTATAGGATAAGGCCTCCCACATACTGGGCTCATTCGTTTTGGGATTGTCAAAAAAAGTTGGCGCGCGAGGGTATACGTCCCAGTGTGTGGAAGGCCTTATGGTACCATTTTATGGTTCAATGTCATAAAATACGCAGCTGCAGACACAGCATGCCAGTTTTCCAATTGTCAGATTTGTCGAGAAATATACGTCTCATTGAGCCATATCTACCATATATCATATATTTTTCGACAAGTCTATCAATTAAAAAATATCAAATCTATGTCTACGCGGATAAGCTAAGTGTGTTGGAATGTTTCTTATTCAGCGGTAACTATGAATAAATAATACATTCTTATCGAGATAAAGTTACCGACCATTTACAAACTAATTGTAATCGGTCCTTGTACGCAGCAAAACGGTTACAATACGAAGGTGCGTTTCGAGATATCGTGGGAAATGTCAACTTTATCCAATCAAAATGGAATTTATTAAATAGGAAATTGTATGCGTATGGATTTGTCGGTGCCGTGCTTTAATTGGCTACTACTACTATACTTATATAGCGCCCTGCATTAACTGGCGCGTCAAGACGCGAGCGTAAATTGTTTTGTACATACCAAAATGTACATACGTAGGTATTTTTTTTTTTATTTTACTTATGTTTACTCATATGATTTTAATTTATAAGACACTTATACATTATATGGCGTTCGTTTGTTATGATTAGGCTGTCAGTATGACTGTGCCGTGAAGTCACCAAGCGGCTCCGACGGAAGACCAGCGCTGGTTGTTTTACAACCACCACATGCTGAATTGGGGCCAATTTGCGACTTGCATTTGAATATCATCTAAGCTTGTAGTCCCGAACGGGACTTTTGTTCTAATCTTCATGTTAAATCTTAAGTTCAAATGTATTTGTCTCAAATAGGTACCCGGATATCGGGCGCTCCGGCCTGGTAGCTTGTCGAATATCCGGTATCCGGCCAAACCACTATCCGTGTCATCTCTAGTGCTTAACACTATTAACTTTCACTGCATTGATAAAAAAGGCAAAGATACGATTCGTCGGATTGGCTTGGCGTTTGCTAAAGGCGCCCAGCCGCCGAGATGCGAGATAACGTACAAGTTGATCTTACTATCTATGACCTACATTGTTGGCAGTCACCGTCGAAATGTATAGCCTTTTCAAACTGACATTTATAAGATCGTATAGGCTCGTTTTTGGAAGTGCGTATAGACGCGTGCTTTGTCACACGCGCAACTCGTACAAGCGTTGAATCAGAATCAGAATCAGAATATTTTTTTTATTCATATAAACCAATACAGGCACTTAAGAATCGTCAATAAATAGTAAAAATAGTAGCTCTACCACCCATTCGGAATGCATTTCCTATGGAGAAGAATGGGCAAGAAACTCCATGGTTGCTTTTTTCAAATAAGGATTTACATTTTTGTGTTTTTCTTAATTGACGCGCTGATAAGCTCGTATAAGCACTAGCCGCGTTTCAATTGTTTCTTCGTCGGAATCCACATTGCTACTGACACTCTCCACCACCGGCTCCAGCGTACAATTAGGAATAAGCCCGTGTACGCGCGTTCGGCTCTTTAAAGCACCAAATGAAGCGTGGGTGTAAACGCATATACTGAAACGAGAGAATACGCGCAAAAAAACTCTAGTCTGAAAGCGCTTTTGTAGTTATCTAGCGGATACCTGCGACTTTGTCCGCGTTGCATTTAGGAAAATTAAAAAGAAGCCTAGGCTATTCCTTATTATAACATAAGCTATCTGCTAGTGATAGTCCCGTCAAAATCAGTCCAACCGTTCCGGAAAATACCTATTTGGAATTAACAGGCAGACAAAAAAAATAAAATGTTTTTTTTTCTTTTGCAGTAGGTACCGTATATACTTGTATATGTATATACTTTTTATTTCACATTACAAACAAACACTTCAATTTTATTTATTCGTATATAATTATGTAACTTGCGAAATGTATTTCTAATCGAGTCTTGTCAATTTGATACTATTAGATAGATACCAATCGCGTTTAATGTCGTTCAAGATACTTTATTCTATTGCGCAAATAATTACCTACTCAAAATTGATATGGACAATGATATTAGAAAGTATTGATACCGAAATGTGACAAAAAGACATCAATTTTTGTTACCGGATTTGTTCTCAGAAATAAACATTATTGCAAATGTACGCCTCGCAGTGAACTACTACCCACCCCTTCTAGGAAAGCAGTCGCGATAGCGTCTTATTATTAACAGCCTACAATAGAGTATCGGTATTTGAGTATCAATGAGCGCCAATGCTTAAGATAATTGACCCCGCAGGTCGCGTGATAAGATCGGACCCCGGGAGGTAGCTTATCGATCTCAATAATTAATTCTATTCTATGTTATTGCCACTTCGCACAAACACAGAATGACGTTTGAAAACTGTATATATTTTATCAATTTGTAAAACTGTATTTGGATGAGATTAGAATTTGAAGATGAAGATACGATTTTTTTCTAGCTGTACTAAATTTATCCTTGATATTGAATATAGTTCCAGAAATGGTATGTTTTCATACATGCAGAGGTTAAGTATATAAACTCGTTGTAATGATACCGTATATAATTACCTCTCAATTATTCTGAGATATTCTGAATTCTGGAACTCAGGGAATAAGCTGGGAAACCAGGAATTAGTATTCACAATATAAAAAAAAGTTTATTTTCTTTTACTATATACCTTAAAACTGTAGCTTAAGAACTTCCGGTAAGTACGAAAATACTTGTAGTGGAAAACTATAAGCATTTTCTTTATTTGTTAAACTTTAACAACAAAACAGACTTGTTAAACTGATACCCGGCCTCATTTAATCTCAAATTTACCTAATTGCCTTTGTTTATATATTTATATAATCAAAGCCTAATACCATGGAGTCATCCGCCATCTTTGTGATAATTTAGCTTTCTAACGGCAAAATATTTTTTGAGATCGGTCCAGTAGTTTTTAAACATAAAAAATACAAATCTTTCCACTTTATAGTATTAGTATATATAGATATATTTAAATTTGTTATTGCTATTAAATATTTGACACTGGAAGAATACCTACTATTAAATTTAATTTGGTAAAAGAGGAAGTTTATTTCATCATCTAATTAATAACTGCCAAAATGCAAAATCTTTTACATATACATTAAACACTCATTTTAAAAGCTTGGCTTTATAAAATGACCCTCAAAGGTACATTTAAAGGGCCCCGCGTTAACACAACACCATCGCCTTTCAATACACACCAAGCACAATGTGTAGGAGCGCATCAAATACTTTAATCTATGGGATCCACTATTCACCCATAAAAAACAATATCATGTCGACCGGAGAACATGGGCCTTAATTACAGAGCTGTAAATTGACATACAGAGCAAAATCAACTTTAGATGTGACGATGTAGAGTTCAATGTGTGCTGGGATCGTCTGTTGGATGTAATAAGCTTTCTAAAAAAAATGATTCGACGCTCGTAAGAGGAATGCGGCTCGTGAGTGGTGCAGTAAATTCGAAATGTGTTGACTGTGGCGGGTGTTATGAAAAATATTGAAAAATAACGCTTAATGCCCCCAAAAACGAACTCTGTGTTTATTAAGCATAAAGATTGAATTTCTATGGCGAAAGCTACGCCCCCATGCATCCAAATTCGCTCGTAATGTCAGTGTAATTTTGTTGGAGAATGAACTTTTTCGATGTGTCAATACAGTTCGTTTTAATATTAGTCGAGAGCGTTTTGATCTTCCGCCATCTTTATCAAGTTCATCACACATTTTTGATTACAATGTCTAACTATTCATTGAATTTGTCCTTGGTATTACTAACTTGACATTGGTGAAAGGTGAAATAGTCGCAGAGGAAGCTATTCTCCATCTTATTCCATTAATTTCAATCATTTCGTAACATGAGAAGCCGTTTTGAGCAAAACCGTTTTGACGTTCGAAGTAACTTAAAATTACGTTAGGACCCCACACAATAATAAACTGAGTATACAAGTCATCTAGAATGTATAAGCAATGGTAGCCTCGTGAGCAAGAACGTTAAGGGTGCAAGTTCAAATCCCGGGCCCGCACCTCTGAGATAATTTTCATGTGCGAATGTCATTTTCGACAATGATTACCACTTGCTGAACGGTGAAGGAAAACATCGAAAGAGATCGAAACTTGCACGTCTATAGAGAAAGCGAGAAGTGCACAGAGCCAGCTTGGTGGACTATGGCCAAAATCTCCCTCGTATTGAGGGGGAAAATGCCCGGTATAATGTCAATAGGCTCGCCCCCTATTTCATTGGGACCAAAATACATCGGCGAAGTGTGGCCGCACTGCAGTGCACCTCTGCCTACCCCTTTGGGGAATACAGGCGTAATGATGTATTTATTTAAATGTAGAATTTACCTGCGGTGGAGTTAATTTATACAAAAGTAAGCTAGCAAGGTCTTTATAACATTCCCTGGGACATTGTAGCAGCTAATTATGGCAACACGATGATCCATCGTTTGGCGGCCGTATTCCGATGTAGGTATTCCTATAAAGGGCTCTTTGCATTTAAATAGCCCATTTACCTTGTTATTTTAGTATATTCCACGCTTTTTGCGATAAGTGAAGCTTTATAGTTCGTGTTTAAGTTATAAATATGCCAATTTCAGTTGGCATCATTGAGATATATCGTTGTATATAGTTGCCGTATACTACAGATAACAACAATGGAGGATGTCAGATCAACGTCAAAGAAATTGCCACAGAGTCATACACAGGGCTGAGTCGTTATGGGTTCTTTAGTTACTATGGTTGGGATGCGTAACTTGAATCAGAATCAGGTTTTTTTTGTGCATGTAAACCAATACAGGCACTTATGAATCGTCAGTAAAAAATAAATAATATTAATAGTATCTCTACCACCCATCCGGAATGTATTTCCTATGGAGAAGAATGGGCAAGAAACTCCATGGTTGCTTTTTTCCAATAATGATTTACATGTTATTTGCATTACAATGTGTTTTTCTTAATTAACAATTATACATTATGAAGTTAATGAGGCTATACATTCTCAAAACAATTGGCTATTGTACGCTTTCGCGACCCCTTTAGAACTGAAGAAAGATACTTATACTTGTCATAAATAAAAAAAAAATGAAATAAAACCCTCATATTTAGTTGTTGTTTGTGCAAGACCTCAAGACACTGTGAGCACTTTCTGCATGGATCGGACCGCAAACAACAACTAAATATGAGGGTACCCAGTTATTAACTATGACATCAGGACGTCTAACACCTCAGTCCCCCCGTGACCATGGTTGCTGTAAAGCAGCCGAAACGTCGGGAACATAAAAAGTAAATAAATGCGATAGAATCCGTAAAATAGTTTTATTTCAATGTATAGTATTCGCGTAAATATAAGAAAACAATATAAAAAAAATCGAATAAAAATAAAAATTTGTACGCTCATATTATATGGGTACCGCACCGTACTTTTTTTTTTGTTGAATGGACTACGCTGTTGGCCGTGAGGTGGCCTTTACAGCTTTACCAGAGGAGACCGCACCGTACCATACTTTGACCAAGTATACTAATCGTGTAGGCGGTCAACTAGTTTGGGCGTAGGCCGTTCAATACGCCGCGTGGTGCGGATTCCGTTCCCTTCAGCGGCAAATTTTAAAAATTGCCTTTTCGGAATTTGTCCTTATTTGGGTGTTACTGGGATCACCAAGTCCATTGAATGGCACCAATAGTACAAGCTTTGCTTAGTTTGAGATCATACGATAAGTAGGTATTTATTTTTCAAAAAAATTAGGGCATTTTTTTTTTTAATATAGTTCTTTACAGTATCTAGACACGTGATAGCGTGTCAAGCCAAGTTCAAGCTGGCGCGCGTGTGTAATATTACACGAACCATTTGGAGCTCGAATTGACAATACTTGTCTTCACAGACTTCTTACAACATATAATTTTTAGGGTTCCGTACCCAAAGGGTAAAACGGGAACCCTATTACTGAGACTTCGCTGTCCGTCCGTCCGTCCATCCGTCTGTCACCAGGCTGTATCTCATGAATCGTGATAGCTAGAGAGTTGAAATTTTCACAGATTATGTATTTCTGTTGCCGCAATAACAACAAATACTAAAAAACAGAATACAATAAATAATTAAGGGGGCTCCCATACAACAGACGTGATTTTTTTGCCGTTTTTATAGATAATGGATTCCCCTCCATGCGCGGGTCCGACTCGCACTTGGCCGGTTTTTATCATTTAATTCAATTCTTTACCTGGATGAGTATTTTTTTTTACTTACGTTCAACGGATATAAAAATAAATGGATTGTATAATTAATTATTTCCTAAACTTTTTAATTGATCTAAAATGAGCATACAAGTATATTCCGCCGCGAATTCGGGTCGCGAGATATAACTATCGCCAGAATTTGTCTAAAAAAGCCAATAAACCCTGGACACACTGAGACGACAAGTCGCGCAATGCAATTTTCTTGGCAATACAAACTGTATTCACTCATCGAAATAGCTAATTTTTAAACGAAATAACATTGAGAAATTTGGTAGGGTGGTCGAAAAATGCCAATACCAAAACAGATTCAGTGTCAATATACATAAAGATTGAATTCCTGTGGCAAAAGCCACGCGTTGATATTTGCTTACGCTGTCAATGACATTACGTTGTAGAATAAACTTTTTCTATACGTCAATAAAGTTTGTTTCACTGTTTTTTTATAATTAATTTGTAAATACTTATAAATAGTAATGTAAGTAAATATTATATCGTGACTTTAGAGACATTTTTTAACTTTACAGGAGACCATACTCATTCAACGCACAAAAATGAACTGATTCCAAATATTTGTATCAGGCAATATCGCCCAAAAGTATCAGTTAAGTCAAATAGCTTTTCAGCCCTCGATATACAGGGTGTACCAGAAGTCCAAAATAATACTTTAGGTACATATGCGGTAGCTCATATGTGGGTGCTTAGTGAAGACAGTTTATACCTAACTATTATAGTTTCTGAGTTATAGACCTTTGAATATTTGTCACAGGTATCGTTTTCTGGCATCTGTGTACATCCATAACACTATTCTGCAGTGTAAACTACATATATGAAGGGCGTCTACCAATATTCACAA
This sequence comes from Ptilodon capucinus, assembly GCA_914767695.1. Classification (NCBI taxonomy): domain Eukaryota; kingdom Metazoa; phylum Arthropoda; class Insecta; order Lepidoptera; family Notodontidae; genus Ptilodon; species Ptilodon capucinus. The sequence continues at coordinate 11,109,062 of OU611814.1, read as the reverse complement.
AACAGAACATGCAAATTTTACATAGGATTCGAGATATTACGAGTTTTAGAAATGGACGACGAAAAAAAAGTTGGAAAAACATGGTCGAATTTCGATAAAAAAATTATACCATTCAGTTGTATACCCGATTCTGATGCCAACGTCAAAGTATTATTTCGGACTTCTGAAACACCCTGTATATTTAGTAAGGATGTCAAAAAAACAAAAATTAGACTAGAACAAAAATATTTGCGTCGTTTTCGGATTGGCAAATAACTTTGACGCGCGTGTCTTCACGCTCCAGTATGCGCAAGGCTTTATTGGCTGCCTAACGAGGGTTCCGTACGTAAATACAGCGGATGGGAAACCACTGATGAACACGAACTGGTATTAACCGTTAACGTATGATAAGTGCGTTTCTTGATGTTTTAATGATTGAAGATGGGTTTTAGTATTTGAGTGTGAAATGTTGAAAAAAAAATCTATAACGTTGCTAGTTAATTTTTTTTTGGTAAATTTAAGCTGGTGAGACGCGTTGGACTCGCACAATAGAGACTGGTCCACACTGGGAAAGAACAGAGAGGAGTGGAGGAAGGAAAGGGAGGTCTTTGCCCAGCATTGGGACGATACAGGCTGACAAAAAAAACTGGCCAAGTGCGAGTCGGATTCGCGCACGAAGGTACCATTATCTATAAAAACGGCAAAAAAATCACGTTTGTTGTATGGGAGCCCCCTTAAATATTTACTTTATTCTGTTTTTTAATTGTATTTGTGTCTTGTATTTGTTGTTATAGTGGCAACAGAAATACATCTGTGAAAATTTCAACTCTCTAACTATCACGGTTCATGAGATACAGCCTGGTGACAGACGGACGGACAGCGAAGTTTTAGTCATAACTTAGGCTACATAGGGTTTCGCGGAAAAAAAATCCGGGTAATAAGGATCCTATGTTTCATGTGTACGAAGCCGCGGGCTTTTCTAGTATATTAATAAGAAAACATCAAAATTACACATACCAAAAATTTTACAACGGTAATTTGAAATATTCATATTAATAACTCAGCGAAAGTTGGCATTTCATAAAATAATAGCTTCCAACATTTTTCTCTTGATCAATTAATACACAATCTAATATGTACCTTAATGTCATAGTAATAAAGACAAGGAACGTACAAATAAAATGTTTTAAAATATGGCTACTTAAATGTTTTGCATATTGATGTTATTTTATCACTTCGGCGAATAGTAGGGTTGGTGCACTCTTGAAATATCAATAGTATTAAAATGGTAGCCTAGTCGATAGAACGCCTGCCTTGAACGTGTTAGATGCAAGTTCAAATCTTGGTCCCGCACCACTTGGATTTTTAATTTAAAAAAAAACGCCAGACAACACATACTCGTCGTATGATCTCAAGCTAAGCAAAGCTTGTACAATGTTTAGCATACAACGAACTGAGGGCAGTCCCAGTTACACCCACACCAGGGCAAATTCCGAATAGGCCATTTCCAAAATATGCCGCTAGCGGTAATCGAACCCGCTACCATCCGTTGCAGTGAGCTTGGCTGCCTACCTTCAAACCACTAGACCAAGCCTTGATCAATACTCGTCGTAATTCGTGTATACAGGGGCCTGATTTTAGCTTGATAGACATCAATCTCTATTAGTGACATGTTGAAAAAAAACTAAAAATACGTCAAATTTGTCGTTTTTAACCGACTTCAAAAAGGATGAGGTTCTAAATTCCACTCGTATTGTTTCGACATACACGAATAGAGATTACTACTGCTACTACAGCCCTTTTAACGTCCCACTGCTGGGCACGGGCCTCCCCTCAATGTAAAGAGGATTTCAGGCCATAGTCCACCACGCTGGCCCAGTGCGGGTTGGCAGACTTCACACATCGGGCGTGCTGGTGTCCTCACGAGGTTTTCCTTCATCTTTTCATAGCAATTGATAATCTCAGTTGAAAATGAGATTCGCACATAAATTCCAGAGGTGCGAGCCGGGGTTTGAACCTGCACACTTTGATTTGCAAAGCGTGCGTTCGACCATTCGGCTACCACTGCTAGAGACGAGAGAATAGAGATTGATGTCTATCAAACGAAAATCGGGCCCCAATTGGTCTAACTACTGGTTGGTACAATTATTTTGTTAAATGACAACCCTATAGCGCGGCGACTAAAAAAAAGTCGTATATTAAAGGCGCGCTCGTTAAACTGCGACACTACCACAAACTTGATAACAGAACATTAGGAATTAATAAGCTTCAGCATACTCCGATAACCACGGACTAATCGGCCATTACGCACTGGCTATGACCGCCTTTGAAGCCGGCATTGAACGGAAAAAATTGTAACAACTACCTTTAAACCCTCACGTTTTGTTGGCACTACTATGCAGTGGGATCCTTGTTGGTTAAACGCCTGCCTTAGCGTAAGGGGTGCAAGTTCACTATACAGAAATACAGGGCCCAAGTCCCAACACTATAACTTATTTTGATGTTGTAGCGACATCTATCTCGCCACATACGAACTAAATCCTGCATCGCGATATTAAAGTTATCCGAGCGATTGAACATATATACAAGAACCCGACAATAACCGTCGGGCAGTAGCCCACCAGATACAACACCCGTCTGGTCGGAGGATCCTCCCTTTTCAATGGTGGATGAGGAACTTTACACCCTGTTCCTCACACTCCCCAAAATGTGAATGCGCTTGGCAAGTGACAGCAACTTCGAGCAGCTTCGTGGCTCCTCGATTCTTTCCGCCGCTTAGACTCCGCCCACCGGCTGTCTCCGCTCACTCGCCGCTTTTATGTTTCACATCTGCCAGGCCGTCGACGACTTAGTTTTTTTTTTTAACAAGACAACAACAAACTTTATCAATGTTAGATTTAATATGACCAGAGCAGACATTAGACATTGTCACCTAGTCATATTCCAGCTATCATAGATAAAATATGTTGTTGTATGCCTTAAAAAAATAAGTCATAGCAACTCTACAACGATAGAGTTAGGGGACTGGGGGCCCAGGTCTTTTGTTTAAATACAGACAATCCTGTTTTTAGAAAGTTCACTTTTTTGCTTTGAATATTTAAAACGGACTTGCCTTACATATCTTTTTCACTGCAAAAAGTTTATAATTTCAAATTGCTTTAGATCACTGCGTCCTGTCTTTATTCAAATTTTGCTTCTGCGGGGTTAGCTTGTTCATATTTAAAACTCCATTACTGCCACCTCTTTTATACTTCTAGTCAGTTAACTCAAAACAAAATCCGTCAAACAATCATAGTTAATATCAAAACAATACTTATATGTATAAGCAATCGTGATAAGTCCTCAGGAGCCTTACTAGCGCCTTTTAAAGTATTGTTGTTTCATTAGTATTTATTAATTTTTGACAGATTTTGTACTGTAGAGTTAACTGTCATAAATTGACACTAATATAACGCTACGTTGGTGTACTGTAGATCTCACCCTTATTACAAAGCCAACGGATAGTTAGCGTAACCGATTCCATTATATTATGTCTTCTATGTATTTTTAATACCACAGATTAAAAAACAATATTACGTCATAGAGACTATTAAAATATAAGCAGCACTACAAACAGAAGGGTACGTAAAAACTAGTCATCCACCATTCAAAGCCTCCCGGAGAGATGTCGCCCTTCAAATGCTTTTTATCATCTCTGCTCACCCATTTACAGTCAAGGATTCATGTTTATTAATGAACGTTAAGGCTCTACTACACTATTCTCAAGAATTCTCGCCAAGATCTTGGGAGCAGGTTTTTCCCGGTCACAAGAACAATGAAGTGTGTTTAGTCTTTTATTCTAAGCCTTTCTCATTGCTTCACTCTTAAACCTGGAACTAGATATTTGTTTCTAATGTAGACTCTTAGTGTCTAAAATTTTCTCCTTTATAAACAATTCTCGTAAGATAATTAAAACCCAATCCGTTTATTAAGAAACTGTGATGTAAAACCATTTCATATCGATCCAAATCACAAAAAAATGTATAGTCTTGGAAACCACGCAATGATGGTTTTAGACCACGAAAACAATGCTTGAAGCACATTTGGTCCACTCATTGTAGTAGCACACGCCGGGTATCCGCTAGTTTAAAATAAACTTTATAACAATCTGTAGTCATTATATGGGCAGGCAGGCATACCTCAATATATAAGTTCTGGTGGTTCTTGAGCAAGAACTGTAAAAGGAACCATTCTCGAAGTCAACGAGAAATCTTGATCGTGTGGAAAAGCTTTTATAACTTAAAACTCTTAAAAGTCTATTAATGTGCGTACAATATCGATGAGACGGTACTTTTAAATAAACTATTTTTTTTATACAAACTTGTCGTCAGCGTATTGTAGCTATCCTGCAAGCACGTTGACAAATTGTTTTCAATCTACATTTACCAGGCTGAAAACCTCTTGTACATAGATATTTCAAGAATATTTATTAAAGCTATGACTATCTACTATGCAGTCATAGTGGAAGAAGGCGTAGGTTTTAATCCTGGTCTCGCTTATCTGGTATGTTCTGACTTCATAAGTTATTTTTAATAATCAAATTAAAGAAGTTAAACATCGCGAGGAAACTTGCACGTTTATATAAGTATGTGTGAAGTCACACTGGGCCACTATGGTGGACTATGGTGACCTATAGTGGACTATGACCAAAATCTCCTTTACATTTAGAGGGAATGAGCCCGGTATAATGGCAATAGTCTCGCTTTCTATTACATTGAAACTGTGAGATACATTAGCGCAGTGTGGGTACACAGCAGTGCACTTGTATCTGTCACTGCAGAGGATATAGGCGTGATGTTTTATTATTATTATTACTCTAAGGGGTGGTGGTGAGGTTCCAGATTTAAGAATGATGTCAAACCAGCTGGGCATCCTTAGGAAGACATTCTCCAAGACAATGGGAACTACTAACCAACTAGATTTAAAATTTCAAGGTTGAACTACATATTGGAAATAATACTCACAATTTACGTGACAGTTATTAATAAAAATGTCTTATTATTCAATGAAAACCGTCTAAAATCTAGACTTTAGCGGAATCGGGCCGTGGTTGAGTCGTAAATGTCATTAAATATATTAAACTCTCTACTCGAGAACTCTATGTGGGTGTAAGTCTTCCTGGTAACACATATTCAACTAATCTGTGACATAATCATAACTACCTATTTTTGTGGCTATACAAACAACTTTACCATTCTGAAAGCTATACTTGTGTCTATATCATCATTATCACACCTGTATTCCCCGAAGGGGCAGGCAGAGGTGCACTGCAATGCGCCCCAAAGAGTATTAGATCTGGTTTATAAATAAACATAAGTTTGCCAATACGTTTCGGTCTTGTCCTGGTCCTAACGCATATCGGAATGTTTAGGGCTGATTAGCATTCAAAACCGTGCTTGTACATCACACGATGTAGACATATAACGGGTATTATAAATCTGAAATAGTACATTGGCGTTTGCATCAAAATTTCATTGAATATATTTTATTTTTTTTATACCCCAGTTTCATGTGATATCTCGAGACCCGTGCTAAATTTTCACAATCTAGTTTCTGAATATTAGTAATCGCCTCTCGTTGATGTAGTTTGTACTATTAAATATGGCTAAGCCTAAGGATACAACACGATATCTGTGACAAATATTCAAAGGTCTGTAACTCAAAAACTCTACCTTCAGTATACATTTATATAAAAGCTACCGTATATGTTCCTAAAATATTATTACGGACTTCTGATACAGCCTGACACGGTAACATAACCACTAATTTTAAGAAACAAAAAGAACCTAACCACATGAGCCCGACACCCCGAATTACTTGATCGCATCCTTAATAAAACTAAAACCTTAACCTGTCTTAAGCAACCATAATAAGATTTAAATTTCGAATCATTCAAACCGTCGCGAGACATTAAAAAAGAAAAATTCCTCTCCCAACTGCAAACTTATTTTTTTGAGCTAGCAACATTATCCTTAATTCTTATTGACAGCCAGCTCCAGTGTCGTTTGAAATTATCTTATTTGGGTCACATAAGAGGGCAACGATCCCTATCTTGATACTTTTATTTTTTAAATCGTCGGCTCGTTCATTTGCATATTATCAATCCTATAATCTAAGAAGGTAGGGCAACAATCCAGTGAAATATTCGCCGACGAAACGCTAAAGTATATCGACCCGGGATAGATATTATCGCGATGCAAAAAAAATATTTGCACAATGCCGAATATTCGATTCATTACAATCGTTACATCGAAAAGAACCTAAGCGGCTTTCCATGTTTACACCCGTATTAAGATGGCGTCATTCGGTATGTGAGTTTAATTAATCGAAACCTGTTTTTTTAACTTCTTACATTGTATCTAAACGACTGGGGACGTATTAACGAATATTGTTCCAATAAGCTTTTGGAGATACTTAATGCTTATTATTTTTAATACATCCTTTTTGGATTACATTCTAATAACGAAAATATTTTGATAATTTGTGGATAAATTAAAAAGATATTAGAAATTTTAAATTCGAAAACCGTTTGGTATTGCAAATAAGAAGTTAATATAAATTTAAAATTCGAATACCGTTCGGTATTGCAGTCCAAATTTTAAAATATTGGGACTTAATTTATTGTAGCCCTTTAATTACACACGCGAAAACATTTAATCGAATCCAAATCGCTTCACAATTCGAATAAATCAATAATCGAACACACTTTTTTGTTCGTAAACGCCTACCGTTACCGCTGTACACGTAAAAATAATACCCGCTAATTTCCTACGTAGGGCGAAATCGATTGCACGCAACATCGATGCCGACTCGAGCCTTTTTGTCGATCAATTCGTTTTGTTTCGATATCTTTTGTGTGATTGTTGGTTGGGGCGAATCGATGCGAAATTTATGATTTAATTGTCAGGTTGGCCGTTTTATCGGGTTCAAAGAACTCGATTGGTTTTGTAATCGAATGGAGCCGCTGTCTATGGATCACGGCGGAGCGTGTACGCAGATCGTATTAAGCTAAGTAGTGTGTCATGTGGATTCGTTAAGGTTATTAGAGGTTCTAATCGATTACCATAAACATAACTCCCATCACTATAATCCTATTTAAAAAAAAACTAACGACAACAAGAATTTGCTAAAATTACAATTCAAATCATGTTAAGTATAAGCGAAGTCTTTTAATTTTTCTTTCTTATCTACTTCACTTAACTTTTTTTATAAGATAATGGCTTCCATCGTATGTAGTCGATGATATTACCAACAAGAGGGTTTGAAGAAACACTTAGTCGGTCGGTGAGACTTAAGAAAACAGTAGCTAAACAAAAAAGTTAACTCAACAAAAAAGTTCTGGGGCCTTACAACAGTACAACCCCCTCCTATAGTAATTTGTAGCCAAAGACAGAGAAGTGTGGAAGAGGAAAGGGGAGGCCTTTGCCTAGGAGTGAGACACTAATAATAGTGTAGCCTATAAAGGCTTGTTAAAAAAAAAGGAACTGTCAATTTTTGACAGATTTTGTACTGAGCAACTGTCAAAAACTGAAAGTATGTAATATTAAAAACATTGCTGCAAGGAGGTGGTAAGGGGACATGTCGTAATGTTTCTGAATTTCAAATTTTATGTACAAAACATTTATTTTTACGATTGACAACAGTTTTAATATAGGAAACGGCGTCATCTGAGATTCACATCCATCCAATTGTATTTCTCGGAACAAAACCGTACTGGCTACATGACATCGTAAATACATGCAAATAGAGAGGAGAATGCTTTAATATATCGATCCAGGGTATAATCCCATCTCTCATAGATTTACGACGAATTTATTGCCCTATTCATCTCGAGAATAGATTCTTTTATGATTGGTACCTACTCTAGGGTTGTTATATTCTATTTACAGCTTCGGAGAAATTGCGTTTGAATTGGAATTGACATTATGATCCAAATAATTTCAAATCTTAATTACTAGGTATTAGAGAGGTGTGGTAGTACACCTCTCTAATACCTAGTAATGGGGCGAGCCTTTTGCCGGGCACGTTCCCCTCAATACGAGGGCGATTTTTGGGCCATAGTCTACCACGCTGCCCAAGTGCAGGTTAGTGAAATTCACACGCCTTTCTATAGATTTCTCGATGTTTTCCTTCACCGTTCAGCAAGTGGTAATCATTGTTGAAAATGACATTCGCAAATGAGAATTATCTCAGAGGTGCGGGCCCGGGATTTGAACTTGCACCCCTTACGTTCAAGGCGGGCGCTCTTGCCCAGGAGGCCACCACTGCTTTTATCACTACATACCTTACTCACTATTACCTATTTTTTTTTTAATTATTGCTAGGCAGCAAATACTCATCGGATGATCCCAAACTAAATAACGCTTGTTTATTGGTACCGTACAACGTGCTGGAGGTGATCCCAGTTTCATCCAGACCAAATCTGAAATTTTCCACTGACTTGAACTGGCAACCATCCGATGCAATGAGCCGAGTGACCTAAGATCAGACCACTAGACAAAGCCGTCGACAAAATACTAATTGATTTATAGATTTTAGATACTTCGTCATTATTTATGAAATTAATTAAATATTAATGGAATATGATCAGAAATGGCTACACCTGCGATTAGCGGGTATTTTAGCCAGTGTCAAGTAATTAATAGCAAGGGCAAATTCAATAAATACACATTATAAATAAAACTTAGTAATGAAGGTATAAAGATGGCGGGTGAAAGTACAATTTTTTGACAGATAACTTATTTCTAAAAATGTCTGAAAATTTAAAATTTTATAGGACACATTTCTCTTTAAAAGGTTGGTAGAACCGAACTCGAACCTAATTTAATCGCGTCGTTGCGTGGCTTTTGTCAACGAAATTCAATCTTAATATACATTTAGACAGGGTACATTTTTTTATTTGAAAAACAGTCAAATGAACTCACTAGCCCTGGTATATTCAAGGCGTAATTTATTATTCCGTTCGACTAGTATAAAATAAGTACATCACTATCGCGATAGTGTATCATGTAGGAACGCTATGTGATTTTTCGCGAACAGAAAGCATTGCATTTGCGAATTTATCAACATCGTAGTCGCTCGTAAGTCAGTCGATATTCGCTATCGACTTGATATTGTTCCGCTCACGGTATGTTCGCGAGGATAATACTAGTGCTTACATGTTGTAGACACGATTATAGAGCTAATAAGAATCGATTGTTTTTTTTACAAATCACATCACTAATGCAAAGAATAATCCGGAAACTCATTTGTAAAAAATGAATTCGATAAAAATGGGTCTTGTTCTTATTGACTAATAAATTAAATACTGATCTATTATAACACTGACCCAAATGTACCAACCTATTTACCCAAAATCGTGTTTCTATATACAATTATTGACAAGCTGTTACAACTTGCAAAGTTGTTAAAATAGTTGCCAATCATTTTAAACATATCAAGGAAGTTCAGTTTAGTTTAAAAAAAAATCTTATTTTACTATAATTCCTGTCCATTATTTGTTGGGAAAAGAAATGTTTTTTTTTTATTTGAAACTAAAGATTTTTTTTAAATATATAAAAAGATTTTTTTCTAAAAGACTACTCTACAAATGCAATCTACGAACTCTTCCCAACTCTATGGTAACATAAACTTTACACATTTCAGGGCTAACTTTAGTTATGTTACAAAGCTATCGCGTTACGATACTGTCTGCGAGCCGGCTCACGAACAGATACTGCCGGACTGCTCGTGTGTTTATTGGCGGCTTTCGATTTTTAAACAATATTAAAAGAAAAAATTGTTTATGGCTGAAAGAAAGTTCACATTCTAATTTTTTTCGTATAAAAGCTACGGCTTAACTTATATTACAATTTAAAAAAAAAATTTAAACATGGAACGTGTTACGATCCTGATATTTTTTATAAAGTAAGTTCGTTTACGATATTTAAGTTAAGAACACACCGTCATTTCAAACGCAGCTTCTGTTTTATTAAAAACAGAAGGTTCTTAGTTCACAGTTTTTTTACGGGACACAGTTAAAGGTCGATGACGTCATAATACGGCGTTCACACCTCCACACGTACCCGAGATAATGCTCAGGCTTCTAAAATTAAAATAGCTATGAACACAGGGTTGCCGCTATTCTCATTACCCGCGCACCGGTCTTGCGGACCACCACCCGTCATTATGAACTAGTGTTGCCAGCTCTGTCATTATTAGACGGCACATAAAAACCTTTTTTTTAATAATTTGTAGTGTTTAAGCCTCAATTGCCTAGTTGGTGAAGCAATTGAATAAAAAAAAATCAATCTCCACACATGAGATAATAATTTAACTTAGGTTAATAGACTCACGGAACTACTAGTGATGTCATGACTTCAGTTTTCAAGTACATAATCTTTATTAAAATATTACTGAATAAACTGGATTTAAAAAAATAAAAATTGAAGCTACTGAATCACTTTTTATCTTTATACTTATAAATGGTAAACCAAGGAGGTAGGTAGGTACTAACTACACATTATATTTTAATAAAACAAGAGCTGTCTATCACTCTTATAAATAAAGTGCATAATTATTAGGTATATATTTCTTCAGTAGTTTGCAATTTCGAATAGTACGGTACTACAGACCTTAATAATTTGCAATAAAATCGTTAAAGGTGTCCGCATACAGCCAAAGGAAAGGACCGGACCTGGCAACCATATCATAGGATGGAAACCTTTTTCATTTAAGACGATCTGGCAACATTACGAACGGGTGAACACAGCAGCCCTATAATTTTACCCGTCTCCCACTCCCCAACTCCCCCCTCCGTGCTCCCGCGTAAAATGGCCGCCATATTAAAAGAAGATGTCGATACGAAATTAGTTTCGTCGAAAAACCCGTATTAACGTGATGATAAGTTTATAGTGGACGTTAATCTGGAAGGTATGAGCCGGTATTGTTTTATTTTTTAAAATGATAATGGTATTTATTTCTTAAGTATTTTAAATTAGTACCTTATTCACTGAAAGTCTATGTCACTGAAGAACATCATTCAGTATCTAATTTTGAATTGAGAAGGTATCAATAAAATTATTACTCGGTATCTACCTTACTTTACAACAGCTAGTTATAAACTATTCAAAATATTACTATAGACATCCAGAGAGAATGTGCACAAAAAAAAACTAATTATAAAAGAAATATATAAAGATCGATACTTGATATGCAAATCGAATGATTTCGCCTCAATTAAAACCAGCAATAAGCGGAATTGAAACGTATCAAAATGATCGAGAAACGAATCCGAATTCGTGCGGGCAAATTTGAATCGATTCTATTCGATATATTTATAGCATTCCTTTTTCAAAAATATTTTTTGAAATTAATATTGGTATTGAAATTAAACTATTTTACGGATTTTATCGCGTTTATTTACTATCTCAGGACACCGTAAGCACTTTCTGCGTGGATCGGACCGCAAACAACAACTAAATATGAGGGTACCCAGTTATTAACTATGACATCAGGACGTCTAACACCTCAGTCCCCCCGTGACCATGGTTGCTGTAAAGCAGCCGAAACGTCGGGAAAATAAAATAGTAAATAAACGCGATAAAATCCGTAAAATAGTTTAATTTCAATGTATAGTATTCGCGTAAATATAAGAAAACAATATTAATATTGGTACTTTTTTTTCATTGCAATTGAAACAATTATAAATAGCAGCTTTAATATTACCAACATAATACAAGTCGGTACTGCCAACTTTTACAATCTGGTTGAAGAACTGGCTACTGTGTTGCGATTGGTGGCACTGATAACATTGCATCTACTTAAAATAGACATGACAAAATGCTTCTCGGAACTAAATAGGTACATTCCACATTCTTGAATAGTTTTGTTATTGTTTGACATGAATATTATAGTATATTCCTATTAAAGCAGTGGTAGCCTCGTGGGTAAGAACGCCCGCCTTGAACGTAAGGGGTGCAAGTTCAAATCCCAGGCCCGCACCTCTGATATAATTTTCACGTGCGAATGTCATTTTCAACAATGATTACCACTTGTTGAACGGTGAAGGAAAACATCGTAAGGAAACCTGCACGTCTGTAGAAAGGCGTGTGAAGTTCACCAACCCGCTCTGGGCCAGCGTGGTGGACTATGGCCCAAATCTCCCTCGTATTGAGGGGGAATGTGCCCGGTATAATGGCAATAGGCCCGCCCCCTATTACATTGTGACCAAAATACATCGGCGTAGTGTGGGTGCACTACAGTGCACCTCTGCCTACCCCTTCGGGGAATACAGGCGTGATGAGGTATTATGTATTCCTATTAATTTAGAATTAGAAGAAACAATATTAGCATCGTATACAATGTAAGTTCCGTAAAAATAATACTTTTACACTCCCAGGTGCAGTCAAGAATGTAAAGAGTATTTCCTAGTATAACTCTATGTCTTTAGTCCTCTTTTTATTAAAAAAAAAACAAACATAATGTAACCTCAAGTAAGGTAATGACAATGAGTACTTACACGATTTTATCAATTTTACACTCAACACTGGCTCGTAATCGATACCTAGTCGTTACAATCGAGCGATTGTGAACTGGTAATATCGATTGTAAATCGATATTTAATAAACCCTTAATCATACAGGTAGGCAACGTCCTGTCGTCAATACTTCGATGTAAAATCTAGAGTTGACATTGTGAGTTATGGTTCTGTCGGCTATTTTGAAGACCAAATTAACACTATCGAGTGTCAATCCCTGAAACTAAGATCATAAATGTATCGCCTAATAGACATTGATGGACTTCATATGCTTGCAAGCAATATGTTATAATTTGCACCAAAGTAAGCTATCCTTTCAATACGATTCGCAACATATTTATATAAAACTTTATAAATAATGTAGAAGTTTCTCGCGGAACCTAGAGAACCCTAAAGAAACGGCCGCGATAGATGGTGATCACTGGTGTAGCAGGATTTTGAATTTTAAATTTAGAACACAGTTTTTTTTAACCACAAGAAGGAATTGCATTCAGCCAGCGACATTCTCGGTAAACGTCCATGTTATTTTACTTTGCATAATTAAAAAAAATAGTCAACATGGCGCTTATTAATTCGTAGATAAATCTCAAAGTTTAAAATCGGTAATATTTTAACGATATATTGCTGACTTAAAAGTCTTTAAATAAAATACCAATACGCAGAGAGCGCGAATCGGCTACTTACTAAGTATAATACATTTAGAAGCATTTTTTTATGATTACTAATGATAGAAAACTACTAAATACGATTAATGAGTCAATCCACGATCGATTGCCGACAAGTATGGCGGCAAATTAGAAAAAAAAAGTAGCGATCCTTTTAGCAACGTCAATAAAACGTTGAATATTCATTAATTTGAAATCGCGTTTAATTACTGCAAAGTATCTTTCGCATGGGAATTTACTAGCCTAGAAAAAGTTGCTTTAAATATTTCTCAATTCCTCTTGTATATATTTTAAATGATAAACTTGTTGCATGCCAAGGCAGAAATTGGTTTAATTTAATTAGCCGTTTGCTACACTTAATTTGACAGTATAGATTTAACCATCTCGCTCTCTCGATGCGGCCGTGATAATGACGGCAATAAACTTAGTTAAGTGTCGTTTAGTGTGGTGAGAATAAATATCGCCAGTCAACACATACTCATCGTATGGTCCCAAACTAAGCACAGATTGTACTATGGGTACAATGGACTGGTGTGAACCCAGTTACACCCAGACCAAGACAATTTCCGAAATTTGCCGCTGGCGCTGATCACTGCTCCTAAGCGTCATCAAGCTCATAGCCAAGTGGTCGAACGCACGCCTTGCAATCAAAGTGTGCAGGTTCAAACCCCGGCTTGCACCTCTGGGATTTATGCGTGAATCGCATTTTCATCCGAGATTATCACTTGCTATGAAACGGTGAAGGAAATCATCGTGAGGAAACCTGCACGTCTGAGGGAACTTCACTAGTTCCCGATACATGTGTGAAGTCTGCCAACCCGTACCTGGCCAGCGTGGTGGACTATGGCCTGAATCCCCCTCGCATTGAGGGGAGGCCCGTGCCCAGCAGTGAGACGTTAAAAGGGCTGTATATACTACAGCCCTTTTAACGTCTCACTGCTGGGCTCCGATCTGATTTCCGAAATAACATTTAAAAAGTAAAAAAAAAAGATACTGATTTGACTTTATTAATTAACGCGCTTTGTAACCAAAATGGCATATTGAAAGCGGCGGCAACATTATTATTGTTTTCGATTACATTTTTGTACGTTATTTAAACGGCTCGTAAAAGGTATTTTCATTAAGATCGACAGAAGACATCGAGAGCAGTTTAATGCATGATTTTACGATCGGAAGGTTGGGGTTACAGTGGCAGCGTTGCGATGAACATATTTTCCCTGTGTATTACGTTTTTTTAATGATGATCACGTACTGCCCCCTCACCACCACTTGTCTTGCAGCAATGTTGTTAATATTACATTGACAGTAAACTCAGTACAAAATCTGTCAAAAATTGTCAGGAACGATTGAAGCACCAATACTTTAAGAGGTGGTAGTAAACGGTGAAGGTAAGTATCGCGAAGAACCCTACACGCTTATCAGAAGACGTGTAAAGTTCAGCCCATCGGGGCGTCTATACCGCCAGACGATAATATTTTATAACATAAAAGCCAAATCTAGTAACTGTGTTTACAATGTTTACTTGTAAATCTAACAAAAACCTTTACTTGTAAACTGTAAAATTGATAGTTAATTGAATTATTTTACATCATAATGTACAGTGTTCACATTTAATGCTCGTGATATGCAGAGGTTTGCATGTCTCACTTTTAACTGACTACTATTTTTTTCAAACAACTGTTTTGTATTTATCGCTGCTCGCTTACATAGAAGCCCCAACCTAACAGGTCAAGCCCTTTTAATAAAAGAACGAATCTTAATTATTGCATTCTTAATGGTATTAAGTCTGAAATAGTTCGGTATACATGAACATGTATTTAATATGAAGTTGCGGCCACACGCATTTAGTCCTGCCGTTTCTGAACGTCAAATGAAACGATTTGCATCTCTTTTGTTCTCAATAAACATAAGCGAGATGGAAAATGTGTAACCTTCATTTGTTATATTGCCATCAAACAAAAGTAGCTCTACCACGAGATATAGAGGTAGTGTCTCTAGTTTTTCTAGCGTTTATGTTATTTTTTTTTTTCTCAAATGGAGCAATCGTCAGGAGGCTACTCACGAAAAAAAAAACTTTTAATAATAATACTCCATAACCGCAAATATTCTCTGAAAGGGTAGGAAGAAATCCACCACTTCGACGATCTATTTTAGTCCCAATGTAGGCCTATCGTTATTATACCGACCACAGGCCCTCTCAATACAGGGGAGATTCGAGCCATAGTCCACCACGCCGGCTCAGTGCAAGGTGGTGATCTTCACACGCCTTTCCATAACCGTGAGAGTTTCGTCACGATGTTTTCCTTCACCGTCTTAGCAAATTATATCTAATCTCCAATGAAAATAGAATCGCATTTGAAATTTGAAAATCGAATAAATAGAGAGTACTTTTTTTTAAATATCGAATAATGAGTCATTCGTACTTATTCAAAATACTTGTGTTGTATTAGAAACTTTTTAAAGGTACGTTTAATTTAAATAGTTCCTTTCACTTTATGTTGTTTCATTGTAAGTTAGCTTTTACAATGTTACGTGAATATTTGCGTGAGAATAGAGAAATTACACTTTCTATCAGTGCGTTTTAAAAACGCAATAGATAGGTACGCTATTAACGAATCGTTAATCAACCGTACAAATAAACGTTTCTGTCACGCACAATTAACGTAACGCGTTAAAAAAACGGTTATTGGTTAACTAGTTACGTCTGAATGGATTCGCGTGTATAATGGACGATATCGAAAGAGAAAATAGAAGTTATATCATTGAACATAATTACTTACTTTTTTTACGAAATGAGTGAAATGATAAAATTTAATGGAATATGATGAGGAATAGCCTGCGACTAGCGCGGGTATTTCGCCAATGTCAAGTAATTAATAGCAAGCACAAATTCAATAAATACACATTATAAATAAAAATGGATAATGACAGTGATAAAGATGGCGGATGAATCTTGAACATAATTATGTAAGCAATTTTAATTAACATTAATTTGAAAGGAGAATAATAAAAAAAAACATTGAAATGTTGTTTATGGTTACATCGTTCCAAAATCGAAAATTATGTTTTTGAACGTCAGTTCGATATCTAAAACCTCTACCTCTTAAAATCTTGTTGTTTCAATGGTAACTGTCAAAACTGGAATCAATATTAAAAACATTGCTATAAGACAAGTGGTGGTAAAGGCAGTCATTCATTTCAAAGTTTGGGGCAATAAATAAAGTTTTCTTACATAATTAGCGAGATCGCGTGACTGTGAGCCATAAGAGAACTTGTCCGCGGGTGTTTAGCGACTATTTAAGTTTTGCTATATCCAATTTATTGAGATCGACTTATGTTTATTACCAGAGATCGGAATAGGCAGGCCATATTTACCTAAACTTCGAGAAGGCAAGTAACATAGAGTGGGTAATACCTCATCAAGAATCCCGAAATATTTATACCGAATTCCAGTATTTCAAACTCACGAACTATTGATTAGACTTGATTTTTCAAATCGTTAATTTATTGTTACTAACAACAAATTAACGGTTTGAAAAAAGATATACCTAATTATTTAGAGTTAATCACACCTACTTAAAATTAACAAATTATTGAATTTAACACAATTTTAGTATGACACCCTATAAGTCATATAATGATTCTTTAAATCAATTATTTGTAACTATAAATAAAGTTCAATAAATAATTTGTGTTTTTTGAATCCCGGGATTAAAACGTCTTTATAAATAGTCCAGGATTTTAGAGGAGGTATTATCCGCTCTTTTACTTTCTTACTCGCAGTTTAGGTAAATATGGCCTACCTATTCCGATCTCTATTTATTACACACAGAATGCTGATAAAATTAATTGCAATCCGATGATATCGTTTTTATGGAAAACTGTTGACGAAATTATGCCGACAGACGACGGTGTCATACCGACAACTTTACGATGGTCTCACAACTATAAAAATAAAATAAACTCATTCCTTTTTAAATCTAACCAAATAAGTGGATGGTAAATTAGATAACGCAGTGGTAGCCGAGTGGTCAAACACACGCCTTGCAATCAAAGTGTGCAGGTTCAAACCCCGGCTCGCACCTATGGGATTTATGTGCGAATCTCATTTTCATCCGAGATTATTACTTGCTATGGAACGGTGAAGGAAAACATCGTGAGGAAACCTGCACGTCTGAGGGAACTTGGCTAGTTCCCGATAGCTGTGTAAAGTCTGCCAACCCGCGCTGGGCCAGCGTGGTGGACCATGGCCTGAATCCCCCTCGCAATGAGGGGAGGCCCGTGCCCAGCAGTGGGACGTTAAAAGGGCTGGAGTAGTAGTGTAGTAGTAACTAAATAAAATAGTTCACCGTGTCACCATTTTAGCAACGAAACACGTACTAGACATTAAAATGTTAGTAAACTTAACTACGCTAAACTAAGCGTATCGCCGTCCTTCTCGCGACGGTAATGTATGTGAAAGAGGGCAATATTTTTACCTTTGTCAAATATAGTTCAATTGAATTTTCTGTGACAACAGTGCAGAGTCGACTTAACTTTTTTTTTCTTATTTTTGCGTAGGAAAATGCTATATGCAATTATGCATCTCCGTTCTATCCTCGGGGGGGATAGAAGGGAGTATGCGTGACACAGTAAGAGACCGTATACCCAATAAAAACCTATCGACAACGTTACCTACAGTGCGATCCAAATAAGATTAGGAATGTCAAATAACCTATATCTGTCAAATGTCACTTGAAAAGTATGGTTTGCAAGAAACCTACCAAAAAAACCACATCAAATTTAAATATAAAGGTTAAATTAGTAGTAAACTGTCTTAGTAGGTATTTAATTATCTAAAGTCATAATTCGTTTTTGTTCGTCACAATATGGCGCAGAGTTGAACCTATTCTCATTTGAATCGCATAGTACTTACTACTGCTTTAAGTATAGTAGGTATAGTAGATACCTACCATAATTAATTAATTGTTATTGAAAATGACGAAGGCTTGGTCTAGTGTTTAAAACGTAGGCTGCTCGACGCACTGAACCTGGTGGCTGCAGATTCGATTCCCACCAGGAAAAAATTTACGGAAATGGCCCTTTCATTTCCCCCGTTCTGGGTGTAACTGGGATCGCCCCCAGTCCATTGTTTGGTACCTATAGTACAAGTTATAGTTTGGGATTATACGATGAGTATGTCATGTCTGGCGATTTATACAAGTATATGTAGGTAGGTATATATGTAGGTAGTTATCAAATCAAAAACAGTACACCACTGTCTACCCACGTACATCATTCAACACACGTACGACATCGCCCGTAATTACTTAAAAAAACGATTAGAAATACTAAAATAGGCACGCAGGCTACATACTAATACTTCAATTAAAACAGTACATTAGTAAGTGGATCGAGCAGAAATATTCTCCCGATACGCCCACGCACGCAATCAAGCGGTAACCATGGCAACGCGTAACGGAATCCAAGATGGCCGACCTGTCTTATCAAGTTATTGAGAGAACGGTTGCACCACTGAAATACCTATGTATTTCTAACTAAGGATGTGGTAGTATCGTTGCTTCTTATTCTAACGATACTTTCTTGCTAATAGTTATTATAACGATACTTTCGTTATTGATATATTTTTCTAATTTGCAATGAGTACCTTAGTGTGTGTTTGTAGAATAGTTGACAACAGTATGATATTTTTTTCGTTATATTCTAACCTATTTAACCTAACACAATATACCTACTCAGATTCACTAGAAATTGGTAATTTTGTTAAACATTTTGGGATAAATAAATATAAACTATGTTACTCAGTGATAATGTAGCTTTCTAACGGCAAAATATTTTTTTAAATCAGTCCAGTAGTTTTTAAGTTTATTCGTTACTACAAAAATACAAATCTTACCTCTTTATAATATTAGTATAGATAGAATAATCACTAATAATACTACATCAAACTCCCTCCTTCCTTTTAGAAGGATATCTATCATTGTATAAGGATATATACATATTAATCTCTGCTTGTCATAAAAAAAAACTAGCATTATTGAGTTTCCTAATTATTTAGTTTTACTTAGAATACGATATCGCTGAAATATCTCGGTATTAAATTTAGACTGATAAATAATATTAAAGTTATTTATCTAGCCACCCCTAGCTTTAACTCTGCGTTTAAGGTAAAGTCGCGTACCAGACTTAATTAATTTCAATTGGAATCGAATAAAAAATGTTTATTCTGTCTCATTAGGGTTCAATAAGATAAATTAAATAGATTTTATTGAGATAAAATCGTATTAGTGTAAAATAAAAGCTCATTTTCGTAACGATAATTTAACTTCCCACGTCGAGTTTGCGCTTTCGTTCATTACATTGTATTGAAGTCACGAATGAACTATAGGTAGGTAAGTAAAACAAATACTCATCGGATGATCCCAAACTAAGCAAAATTTGTACTATAAGTACCGAACAATGGACTAGGGGCAATCCCAGTTATACCACGAAGCAAATTTGAAATTCCAAAATTTGCTTCTGGCGGGAATCAAACCCGCAACCATAATTAGAGGTTTTACAAATAATGAAAATGCTCTAGAACATTGAACTTTACAAATATCTACCTAGGGTGTATTTTCAAGTAGACATAACGTGTCAGTGATTGACATACCTCAACATTTTTAAACAAGTCCATTGAACGTCAATTTTATTTGACCTTTGGTAAGCAATTGGCTACCAAGACCTATTTATAATGGTCACACAATTAGCAACCCACACATAGAAACAATTAGACCAATCAGAGTTAATCGGTCGCTTATTTGGTGAGCTGGTTGGCTATTTTGAATTTAGAACGTAAGCGAGGACAGATAGAATTGTTGTTTCTACACAAGTAACGTTTTAAGTTGAAGTATTTATTAATGTAATTATTCTGTATTTAAATTCATTTTAAACAACCGGTTATATATCTGTGTTAGAAACCTGTGTTTTACAAAATCATTTAACATGACAATTAGAAGTAAACACCACAATAGCAGCATATAATTACGTGAAAAATAACCAGCTGTATAAATCGACGTTATTAACTGAGTATCTTAAATACCGAAACGATATTAGGTATATAAAAAATACTTACAAAAGTAAAGAAACAAAAACGTTAACAAAAAAATCAACAACACTCAATCGATATTATACCATAGAGAAAGTAACTTTTTATTTCAAATGTAGGCAAGGCATTCAAGTCAAAGTTCGTTTATTGCTTTTAACCGTACTTAACCTCTATTAAAAGCGAAACACATTGGAGTTTGTGCGAATAACCAAATGACAATCGCGAGTCGTGCGCTCGTGACGGCGGCGCGGGGGCAGGTGACGAAAAATCTAACAATTCAATTGTGCATTCGATATTTAGAATCGGTAGACATCGATTACTTACGGAATTGAAATGTTTAAATTTGTTATTTTGTTGTTAGTTCATGTAGTTTTTAGTACTTGGTTTGTAGTAGGCAAGTAGATACCTAATTGATATATTATGTAACTTTTTTAATGTCCTGTTTCTAATTTAATATTAATAATAAATAATAAAATGGTTTTTTAACGTTTAATGGTCTCTTTCCATTGAGTCTGACCCATGTGAATCTGCCTGTGATATTCACAAAAATAACTTCTTCTTGTTTTGCGAAATGATTGAAATAATTAAATTTTAATGGAATAAGATGAGGAATGCCTGCACCTGCGATTAGCGGTATTTTTGGCAATGTTGAGTAATTAATAGCAAGGACAAAGTGATAAAGATGGCGGATGAATCAAAAAGAAGTTAAAAAAAGAAAACAACACAGTTAGAGATAAATATATCCATTCCGAACAATTCCAATTTTGAAAAAGGGATGCGTTCCAAAATAGGTTGAATGGTAATAGGTTGTGCCGCTCCCTGTCCGGCCGCGGGCACCGCGCCTCCGCTTGCCGCACTGTTTAATTTTCAATTTAGATCGCAATTTGCGATGCGACGAACCGCACGCCCAAACCGGCATCACAGCATCACTCGCCACGATAGATTTATGCCCACCACTTACACACAACAGGAATATATTAAAAGAAATTAACTCGCGTAAGTTATGAGTCCGGATTTTCGAGATAGCGGTCAATGAAAATTGAGTTTTGTTTTTTCGTCGACAAATTCGTCAAGTGCGGGTGTGGCCGCTCAGATAAGCGGAATTGATCTGTCCAGTGTAACTAATTGGCACTGAGGCTGTTCACTTGTTTATTGGTCGAAGTTTTTTTTTTTTGCCCAAATATTTGTCGAATTAGTCTTTTGAGTTTTTTTATTACACTTCGAAAATTAAAGCGATGAAATTACAACTATTAGTAATACGTAGGTTTTGTCAGTATTCCTAAAGGTAGTGAAAATAAACAATTTCACTTAACTTGGCATGTCAAAAGTATACGTACCTATCTAGTTAAGTCAGTTAGAAAAATTGTTACTCAAAATCTGCATCTGTAGTAGGTACCTGAGATAATTTTCATGTGCGCATGTCATTTTCAACAATGATTACCACTTGCTGAACGGTAATATAATAATAATAATTTATTCATTACCATATCAAGTTACATTTTGGTACTTAAATTAACTTAGTATTAAGTAGGTTTTGTAACAAATGGTTGCCTGTGGCATCCACACTAGGTCAGACCTGTCTCGAGGATGCCTATTACATAATGTTGGCCAGTTTTTTAACTGTGACCGAGATCGAAAAAAAAGTGAGTTAAATTAAACAAGTAATTACCAAAAAATAAAAAAGGAAAACATCGTGAGGAAACCTGCACGTCTATGGAAAGGCGTGTGAAGTTTACCAACCCGCACTGGGCCAGCGTGGTGGACTATGGCCCAAATCTCCCTCGTATTGAGGGAGAATGTGCCCGGTACAATGGCAATAGGCCCCCTATTACATTGGGACCAAAATACATCGGCGAAGTGTGGGCGCACTACAGTGCACCTCTGCCTACCCCTTCGGGGAATACAGGCGTGATGATGATGATGATGATGTATTTTGTACCTCTATCCACATATCAGGGCCTCCCTCTATGATATGGTAATAACTCACTAAATGAAAAGTAAAATCTATATTAATCATAGCTCTATGGTCCGCATAAAAAAAAACAAAGATAAAAGCTACACCAAGAACCACAGACATTTGGCAAAATATTACATAGACAAATTTTTTTTTATCTTCTCCGAACAAAATACAACTTTTTGAAAGTTCAAAGAAACAAAATATCCCCACGTAATAAAGTAATAATAACTCAATTCTACCATTTCATAGTAGCTTTAAACTTGTAAAATAGTATTTTAACATAGAAATTGTAACATAAAACTTTAAAATAAGCTGCTAACGGCTGACATGTCGAATAATGAGGCGGGAATGTTGACGACGGCGTTTTGGCTTTCAATACCGGTCTGTGAGCTTAGGAAATGCACGCTATGAACTTGAATACAGGGGTTATTCTAAGATTTGTAAAATATGGAACCTCCTGGGACCTATTTTGAATAGAAATTGCTTTAACGCGTATCTACTGTCTCACTGCGGGTTGCTGCAACACTAAACTTTCACACCTTTGTTATAGGTAAAATATTCGACTAACATATTTTTTTGGGATTAATTGTCTATAATCTAAAAAAAAGCAACAGTATAATGAAATAAGAAGCGGAGTGGTTGAACGCATGATTTGCAATCAAAATATGCAGGTTCAAACCCCGGCTCGCACCTCTAAGTTTTATGTCCGAATCTCACTCGCCAAAAACGGTAAAGTAACCTGCACGTCCGAGGGAACCTAAACCAGTTTTGGACGAGTGAAGTCTGCTAACCCGCACTGGGTTAGCGTGGTGGACTACGGCCTAAATACCCCGGGCCTAGCAGTGGGACATTAAAAGGGCTAGTATGATTATGATATGAATTTTGATGTCAGTTTCGAATCTTTAGTTTCCTATCTACACATAAAAGCAATGTGAGATTTTCTCATACCAAAACGAACTATAGTGACTCAAATAAAAAGTACATTTTTCAATGACATGTCATGGAAGAGGCGAATGAATTAAGTCGCGTAGCATTTACCACAGAATTTAAAACTTTACACATATCTTAACAGAGTTCATTTTCGAAATAACGTGAGAATATACCTACCTTCACACGACCCGTCATATCATATACAACTCGTTTCTAATCATTACACAAATTGCTGTGATTTCCTACGAAATTTCCACATGATTATGTGTCCCACATAGGCTATATACACACGGTTAAGCCAGCTTCTCGATAATTGCGAGTACAACGGGAATGCAAGCGTTCGGTTTACGCGTGTCTTGGACCGCAAGGAGTTGAGTCGTTATGGGTTCTCAAGTTACTCTGTGGTATTGACACACACAAAAAGTTTATTCTTCAACGAAATGACAAAGACAGTGCGAGAGAATTTCAACCATGGAGGTAGTATAGTAACAAGGAGCCGGCATTTCGAGCCCGCGCTACGGTAAATTATCCGCCATATTAGTTTTGACTAGTGACTAGTTTGACCCTTCATTGTAAATGGGAGTAGACGCACCTTACTGAGCGTAAAGACTATATTTTTTATTTATTATTAGACTGTCGTGAGTATAATTCTTCTCTAGTATTGTGGCAAAGATGCTGTCTGCTCTCAAGGCATTGCTGCTCCTGAGAATGTATTACTCGCAATTATCATTTTGAAAAGAGTAACCATTGAGTTTCTTACCGGCCCTTCTCAGTGGAAGCAGTATTCCGAACCGGTGGTAGAATCTGACTATTTGTAAGTGCTTTTTGGCCTACACGAATAAAAATAAAATGATTTTTTTATTTTGATTTTTTGACACTTAGGCACTTACTTGATCTTAAGACTAAGATGGCGGAACTCAGATAAACCATTGCCAACAGTCGCAGAGCATTACGAAGAGTGTGGTCGTTAGGGGTTCTCTATCTACTCTGAGATTTCAACGCGTGAGAGCGTGGCTTTAACGACAGAAGTGATGGATTGACACAGAATTCGTTTGGCATTGACAAACATTTCGACGAGGGAACGTTAACGCCGCAGTGTGCGGATGCCCTAAGTTTTGTGCGCACGAAGTCGCAAGTAAAAGCTAGCTAACTATTATATGGGCAATTGAGGTCTGCTGCCCATGGATTCATCATTACCTACATTGTCGCCACCTTTGGCATTTCACTGGCATTCACGTGTAGTATACTTCTGGCAAATTGCCACGCTACATGCCAATTCAACTTTCACTGTAAAGTTTTATAAGGTGGTATCTGAAATTGTTAGCTGATTACGGGGTATGATGTGTAGTTTTGTGTTTATGAGACTATGTTTGGGCTATCAAAACTTCCTAAGGAATAACTATTACTTGTTTGGTATACATAGAGTAGTCTGCAAAACTGCACAAGATTCTGTTGAATTGTACGAAATTCAAAGACGCACGCTTTGCAATCAAAGTGCACAGGTTCAACCCCGGCTCGCACCTCTGGGTTTCATGTGCGAATCTCATTTTCATCCGAGATTATCACTTGCTAAGAAATAGTGAAGGAAAACATCGTGAGGAAACTTGCACGTCTATAGTAAGGCGTGTGAAGTTGACCAACCCGCACTGGGCCAGTGTGGTGGACTATGGCCCAAAAATCTTCCTCGTATTGAGGAAGAATGTGCCCGATATAATGGCAATAGGCTCGCCCCCTATCGCATTGGGACCAAAATACATTGGCGAAGTGTGGCGAATACAAGCGTGATCATGTATTTATTTATTTATTTATAAATTAGCCAAGGACACTTCCCCAAATGTAGAAAATTCTCTATTATACTAAATACATAAAAACGGCACTTTTATATTGAACAAAGCTATTTTAGTTGATTTGTTATTCGAATTTAATTTTGAAATTAAACTATTTTACGGATTTTATCGCGTTTATTTACTATTTTATTTTCCCGACGTTTCGGCTGCTTTACAGCAACCATGGTCACGGGGGGACTGAGTTGTTAGACGTCCTGATGTCATAGTTAATAACTGGGTTAACTAAATATGAGGGTACCCAGTTATTAACTATGACATCAGGACGTCTAACACCTCAGTCCCCCCGTGACCATGGTTGCTGTAAAGCAGCCGAAACGTCGGGAAAATAAAATAGTAAATAAACGCGATAAAATCCGTAAAATAGTTTAATTTCAATGTATAGTATTCGCGTAAATATAAGAAAACGAATTTAATTTGTTTATATTTTAGGAATAATCTTTAAGCATTTGTTATCTCAAAAACACGTCACAATCCGGTAATTTAAGATTGAGAAATTTAAAATTAAAATATTATTTATTTACATATAGTGTATTCGTAGACACGGCAGTGTGCGCACATAATAAACATTTCAAGTGATGACAGCGGAAGAAAGGGATTGAATTGGTCAAGATAATTCTATATTATGCTTAATACCTTATTGGGTAATCGTTTAAAATATTAGCTATCACCAGTAGGCTATTATTAATTGGAAAATATATTTAATATGTATTTAATTATCGACAGCTTCGATCTCAGATAGATTGTAGTATAAAAAACGCAATATTGACGAAAAACGTAAAAAATAAATGGCCCAAAAACAGACTCATTTACGCGCTAGATATAGACAATCAGATGTACCTACGAAGACGTTAAAATCATGCACACATCGTTCTCAAAATTGGCGACTGCAACTATAAAAATAATGTGAGAATTTCTGTTTGTGCTTTATTAGTCGTAGTCTTAATATAAGCTATCTAAATTGTCCATTTATAATACTAATTCCCGCTTTCACTAATACTAGTAGACGCTTAAACGTAATGCCCAAATAGGCAGCTGTAGTTAGTTACGGTCTATTAATATTTACATCACTGTAGAACACTTTTTAAGATATAATTGTGATTATTGATCAATTAAAATTGCTAGGTATATTTTAGTTGTATCAATTAAACTCGTATGGCATAGACATATTAGATAGATTATAGACACATTTAGACATAGAATGTGTAAAAACAGGACTCACCTTTAAAATGCAGCTGCCGACAGCTTCACTCTCCGACACGGTGACATTGTAGAAAGACTGATCGAAGATCGGCTCGTTGTCATTCACATCTAACACTGTCACTACAAGCGTCGCCGTCGACGACAACGGAGGATTACCACGATCCCGAGCCACCACCGTCAAACGAGGCATAGGATTCGTCTCACAATCCACCCGAGACTTCGTCGTGACCAGCCCTGACCGCTCGTCGATCGAAAACCACTCCGATTGCGGAGTTGGTAACAATGAATATCGAATTTCCGAATTCTCCCCCTCATCAGTGTCGGTAGCTAAGACTTGGACTACCGGAGTGCCGGGAGACGCGGCTTCGGGTACGCTGGCCTTGTACTCTGATTCCACAAACGTTGGAGCATTATCGTTCACGTCAGTCACTCGGAGACTGATTATTCTGGACGCATGCAAAGGCGGGGAGCCTTTGTCTGTCGCTACTACATTCAACGTATACGAAGCCCGGGCTTCGCGGTCCAACGGCAACGCAACAATGACCAAATAGATAATGTTGTCATGTGTCCGCAGATCGAAGTGACCGTCCCCACCGCTCAGAGTGACATTCACGTTCGAATATTCAGTTTTGGAATCTGGATCGTGAACCGATATCCGAGCTACGAATTCGTCTAGTTGAGCCGATTCGGATATTTTCGGTGTGGCGTCATCACTCAAGAATATAACGTCTATCGTCGGTTGATTGTCGTTAACGTCGGTAACTCGAATCGATACAAATGCGGTAGTCTCCAATGGTTGTGCGCCCTTATCTCTAGCTACCACAACCAGTTCATGTAATTCCTTAGTTTCAAAATCTAGAGCTTTATTCACAGTGATCTCGCCACTGTTGGGGTCAATTTTAAACATATTCTCTTTGTCACTCTGTCTTCTATTTATTGAGTATTCAATTAGACCGTTTTCACCTGAGTCTGAGTCGGTTGCAGACACTTTTAACACCAGCGTTCCTACTGTCGCGTTCTCTGGTATTATAGCAGAGTAAACACTTTCAGCAAACACTGGAGGATTGTCATTCACGTCTAAAATTGTTATATTTAGAGTCATGGTCCCTCTCAGTGGAGGTGTACCGCCATCTAATGCTTCTATAACTAACTGATAATGGTCCGTCGTCTCCCTATCTAGAAAGCCATTAATTTGCAGGTCCAAATATAGAACCCCATCTCTTTCCCTGTGGGATGACAGTCTAAACGCATTATCAGTGTTGCCCGATACAATATTGTATCTCTGCGTGTTGAATATCCCTAGATCCTGGTCTTTGGCCGGATTGAGTTTCCTCTTGACATCCCTAGGGGTGTTCTCTGAGAATTCAACGTTCATGATCGCAGTGGGGAACGTGGGGGAGTTGTCGTTTTCGTCGGAGACTCTGACGACTACGCGGATGTTGTCTCCGCTGGCCGGTATCGCGACGAGAGCGTAATGGTCTCTGTTTTCTCTGTCTAGAGGTGCTCTAGTTCTTATTTCGCCGGTTTGAGGGTCTATTTTGAGGTCGTCGTGGACGGCGCTGCCGGGGACGGGGACGATGGTGTAGGGGGGTGCAGCGTCGGGAAGCTCGTCGCCGAGGTGGCCGACGAGGGTGCCGGCGCGTGCGTTCTCCCTGACCGTGAACTCGCGCACGTGCTCGCCCGCCGCGGCGGCGACCAGCAGGCAAGTGATTACGCGCAGCATCGCGCGTCGCTCGCAATCACCGCACGCACATTGTCACTTGCACCTGAAAGAGAAGACAAGTGAATCAGCATTGTGTTGGTGAAACATTTTTATAAAAGCCCCGCGCACACTAAACAAAAAACGACTGTATTGACTCGTACACAAAGCTCATCTTTCAGCGAAATGTCATTGACAGCGCCAGCGAGTTTGGACGTGACTTTAACACAGAGATTCAACTCTAGTATGCTCGGGGCTAAATAAATATCGCCAGACAACACATTATACTTATTGTATGTTCCCAAACTAAGCAAAGCCATACAGTGAAATTGGAGCGATTTATTAGAGAATTACAAAGTAAAAGTGTTTTGTTAGCCTACTGTAATCTGATCATGAATTAAATGTGCGATTTGTTTGTGTCTAGTTATAAAGGTGAGATTCAATACGCCATTTATCAAACTTAAAGTAAGTCCGAAATAATATCATCGGTGTGTGTTCCATCATTGAGTAAATAATAGGTTCGTAAAAGTAAGTATTATATATTAATTGTCGACATAAAATTGCAAAAGTGAGAAAATACATACATCATCACGCCTGTATTCCCCGAAGGGGTAGGCAGAGGTGCACTGTAGTGCGCCAACACTTCACCGATGTATTTTGGTCCCAATGTAATAGGGGGCGAGCCTATACCGGGCTCATTACCTCTTAATACGAGGGAGATTTGGGCCATAGTCTACCACGCTGGCCCAATGCGGGTTGGTGAAGTGAGAAAATGTTAGCCTTTATAATTGGCAATAATATAAAATTGTCAAGTTTCTACGTTTATCCACCGCTAGAAAACCAATTAACTTGTAAAATCATATTAAAGCCCTGCACGAATAGGCGCGTCAACTCACGCGCGAGCCGTTTTTTTGCCAATACCTACGAATGTTACTTTCTCCTAGAGAAGCTTTATGAACGTAATAGCAAATTTAGACGCGTGACTTTTGCCTGAGAAATTCGATTTTTATACGTATTAGTACAGAGTATATTATCAAACGACGGCTTGGTTTAGTGGTTTGAGCGTAGGCTCAGCTCACTGCACCGGATCATTACGGGTTCGATTCCCGCTAAAGGCTAATTTCGGTATTGGCCTATTCGGAATTCGCCCTGACCTGGGTGTAACTGCTACTTATAGTACAAGCTCTGCTTAGTTTGGGGTCATGCGATGAGTATGTGTTGTCTGGCAATATTCAAATTAATTTATTAAAAGAAAGTCGCGTGAATTCGCTCGGCGGAGTATGTACAGGGCGTTAAATATGAATTCAGATCATAATTATAGTCCAACGGATATTTTTGTGATCACCTAAATACCTGTTTGCAATATATACCTATGTGTTTATATGCAAGTGAATCAAAAGATTATTTTGAGCACTTTGGTTTGTTACTATTAAAATAAAGCAGACAAATTAATGTATAATGTTGAAATATTTTAAAAATATACATCTTCTGCTTACTTTATTGAGACCTTGATCAATTATTCTATTCCATAGCCTATTATTTGTATCATAATACCTATATAGTGCGTTGTTTTTTATAGCAAGTAATAGCCTACCAAACAACATCCAACAACCTACCAAATGTACCAATTTATAAAATCAAATATAACCAAAGGAATTCATCATGACATAACCTTAAAAGACTACTAAATAACTTTTAATGTGTTTCTAAACACAGATATCCGAATTCTTTGGTTTCAACCCATGTATTATGTACCCATGCGTTTAATGAATAGTTTAAGATACATTTAAAAGCTTTTAAGAGAATCACATCGAAGGTAATTTGACCTGAGGGTAGATCTCCCTGCAGTATTTCTTACCTGGCCCTTCGTAGGGACGCTTTTAATAAAGACAACACTCGTCTGTCTGTTTTGTTTGGTCGCGAAATTGTTTGTATTGCCACCCTTAACTTAGAATTATTTGAGGGAATATTAAAAAAATATCACTATTTCTGGAATTTATACGAACCGAAGAGAAATGTATTTCATCTCAAATGAGGATACTATAACCTTAAATATTATTATATATAAGAATAAGTATTTATGTATATTATAGAATAGTTACATACCTACGTTTTGGTTTCGTTAATTACTAAAATAGTTTACCAAATAACCTGAAATACTTTTACTATTGCTGCCCCCTACATGAGTTAAATTTATCATACACCAAATCTTTATAAAATTTCCTTTACCAGTAGCTGTGGTTAAATAAAATAACAATAAACTCCGCAAATTACTCAGCATTAACATTCTTAACTTCAAAACTTATAAAACTGACAACGAACAAGTATGGCGGCTTTTAAAATAACTGGTATCATTTAAAATATTTTTTTCTGCAGATAGCACTGATAATATTATTTTGCATACAATCTTGACAGAATAGTTTCATTGTAGATGGTTGGTATTTTAATAAGACGTCCCATTTATCTTTTTTCTGAAGGTTATTCTTCTTCTTTTTTACGAAATTAATTAAATGATGATATTTTAATGGAATAAGGTAAGGAAAGGAGATAAGCAGGTATTCTGACAATGTTAAGTAATTAATAGCAAGGACAATAACTACACATTATAAATAAAAATGGCTGATAAAGATGGCGGATGAATAGAGTTAATTATTTGACAATATAAAATTGTTTTAATTATGCGGGGCTTGACAGATTAAGGGACTTTTTCATTTGTCGACAAGATGTCCGTAACTTAATTACTTACTTATTAAGTTTAGCTGATTATATTATCGATATTATAGTTCTGTCAAATACCAATACTTTTTCAAGTTAACCATAAACCACACATACAACTTCGGAGAGTTGGATACCAACATAACTTACCAAACGAATCATGAAAAAATATAGCATCAAGTTAAATCGTTGCCGTCGGGAAAATACTGTGATATTATAAAATCTGGCAATTTATTATGATCGCAAGTAGGTGTCGCTTTGAGAAAAGCACCTACTTATGAAACAAATGAAATAAAATTGGCCATTTGTAACGGACACGATGCGATCTTGATTGCAATCGTCGCAATCCTCAGGGTTGTCAAACAAGTGAATCGGGGGAACGGCTTTCTATTTACTCTTCAATACAAAATATTAACATTTCTATTAAGTGCCTACTTGTTTTTTTATATAAATACAATAAAGTACGACAACATCCCTGAAAGCATATCAAAATGTTTATACTAACACTTAAAATATAAGTTCTGTAGCTTATACTAGACGAATATTACGAAGGAAGACATTTTTATGAAGCGTTTATAATTAATAAAAAAACGTCGTTTTATAAAGTACTTATTATTTATTCGCTCTTTAACTTCAGAAAAAAACAATAATTTACTTATTTTAATTTGGAATGTATTCTTCTAACTTTTAATGGCTTACTAAGAAAGATTTTCTGTATGTTATTACAAGCTTTATATTAATTTGCAATGTATGTCCGGGTGGAATCTTGCAACTGAATTTTAAATCAGTTATCTTTAACCGATTGAGCTGAAATTTGGTATAAACGCTTATTTTGGATGACAAAGCATGCTTAGCTATAGCTAATATATATACGTCATATATGACGTCATCCTAATTCCAATATGGCAGATCATCCAAGATGGCGGAATAGTTATTTTCAAATGACAGGTGTCAAATTTTTCCTTAATTTATTTACGTAGTTACAGACATAATTTGTACAGTAAGCAGCTAGTAAAGTCTTAATTAAGTAATATTATACCAGTGATCAAAAGTTTACGTGGTATATAAATCGACAACCCTGAGTTGAGCAAAGCCAGGTCGCAGCGTGGTCCGCTCATAAAAAACCGCCTAATAAGATGAACTCTCCACACTGCACATTTATCTTAGAATAATGACAAAAATTTAAGGAGGTAGCTATTTCAATAGGAACATTCTCGGAAAAGATCATTTCTAGATTGAAATTTTTGATCGTTCAAAAGTTGTATGGAATAAATTATTATTGTATGTTAAACAAGATAAGTTATTTCTCTCGTTGATATCTCGCTGCCATTTAGAGAACTACCCTCAAAAAAGCAAACATATCTCAAGTCTTTCTGAAACAACTATTTTTTTTTCCGTAAAAAGCTTTTCGCAATGTATTTCTAAATGGATATGAAATTAATATAAATTTGATGGCTAGACTGTTCTTATAAACTCTAGGTCAATATTATTAACAGCAAAGTGATTAAAAAACGATTACTTCCAAAAATTAATTTAGCAAACGCGCGGCTCAGTAAAAAGGGGTGATTTCTAAACGATTTAGCGTCAAAAATGCAACGCATGCGCAGCCCGGAGCGGCGGAGATCAAATATTTCTGAATTCGTGCGCCGACACGAACTATGCGAGCTGGCAAGAGTTATTGCGACGGCTCCAGCCGCGTCTACGGCCCATACCTTAATTTCACTTGTGCACCTTTTTGAGCAGGTTGGAAGGGGCAAAAAACTATATGCGACATTGAAACATTGCATTTATAATTTAACCATCCTTTGCTAGATGCTCTGTGAAGGAATAGTCAAAGTCTTTGGTAATATTAGGTTCAGTTATGTGGCCATAAAGAAATGATTCGTGAATTTGAAAAATATTATAAATAGGTAGTAGCTAAGTTTCATGTCGACTCTTATTAAGAAAATACATCACATCATCACGCCTGTATTCCCCGGAGGGGTAGCCAGAGGTGCACTGCAGTTCGCCCACAGTACACGTGCTTAATTCACATTTCCATAAGCACTTGATTAAAATGGTTTATTGTAGAAAATAATATTAAGTGCCGAATAGGTACTAAATTGCAATAATCAACAATAAAAGTCGGAATATCTGATAAATGAATAATATTTAACATTATATTTGTGTAAGTTAATTATATCAATAAAACAAGGCAGAGGCGATCTTCAAGAAAACATCCTGTTTATTGATAATGTAATCGGAAACACCTAATTTATTACCTTATCCTGTAAAATTTTACAAGATAAGGTAAAAGTAATCTAAATGTAAAAGTAATATTTTACAAGAAGATGCAGATTTTTCATGAATTTACAAAGGACTGCAAAATTTAATTTAGATTCACATTGAAAAATAAATAACTATTTAAGTAGTAACCTAACTGTTTGTAGTTATTTCTGGTGAAAATCTAAGATTTACCCCCAAATTTAGAGATTTAAACCCAACAACAAACTAAGTTAAATGGTATTTTACAGTAAATATTGTTTTGTATGTGTGTATTATTTAACTATATACTATGTGAGTAGCAGTGGTAGTCGAGTAGTAGAACGCACGCCTTGCAAATCAAAGTGTGTAGGTTCAAACCCCGGCTCGCACCTCTGGGATTTATGTGCGAATCTCATTTTCATCTGAGATTATCACTTGCTATGAAACGGTGAAGGAAAACATCGTGAGGAAACCTGCACGTCTGAGGGAACTTGACTAGTTCTCGATAGATGTGTGAAGTCTGCCAACCCGCACAGGGCCAGCGTGGTGGACTATGGTCCGAATCCCCCTCGCATTGAGGGGAGGCCCGTGCCCAGCAGTGGGACGTCAAAAGGGCTGTAGTAGTAGTAGTGGTACTTCAGTAACAAAATACATCCCCAATAGTATATAGATAACCTACAAATGATCAAAATTGCATGATTGTTCAAGAATTTTTAATATTTCACTCAAACTGACTTGGTTGCCTTCTTGCTGGTTCACATGTAGGATATAAAGAAATATCCTTTTTATTTTAATTGACTTCTCGTATTTGCTTCGGATTCCTAACTGTATTTTAATGTAGTAAAACTTTATGTTTTAAGGGTCTTAGTTATAAAAGTTGCAAGACAAGAATAACAGCTTTTAATTAAGCAATTTATAAATGGACCTGAATGTTTGGCGGCTGCGTTTCAACAACTAAAGGATGCTGGATGCTTACTTATCATACTGTTACCTACCTGTTTTTTGATTGCCTAACTTTGTTTAAGTACTCAAACAAATTACCCACTCATAGTAATCTTACTTCCTTAAAAATAACGTCAGTAATTAGTAAGATGAAACTGGAGTTCATTCTTACCAATCCTGTGTACATTTTATTGAATATCTTATAAACGGTTAACACTATCGTGATGACACCAACTGTCTGTTAATCTCCTGACTACTGCCGTCAGTTCTACATAAAATGCACATTCACGCGCTTAGCAGTTTCCGAGATAATACCGGTTAAACACACCGACAAGAATTTAAAGGCAGAAAAATAGATCTTTTACGTCAAAGCTTGGGTTTATTTAATTTATTTTCAATAGTACCTCGACTCGGCTTTTTATGTTCCTATGCAGGTCATAATGACCGCCTGACGCCCCATAAAACGACTCTAGCATTGGACTCTACGCACAAATTAGATGACTGGGGAAACGTGGACGCGCCGCCGCGAACGCACCACTGGTTGTAAGCAACTTTATAAGCTGTTTGCGATAACTTAGGCCAACGCTTCAAGTTAAATTCAACTTTCACGAAGCGAAAATTGTTGTGGATACACTATTAAGTGTAGTCAAGTAAGTTGATTCTAAGTACCCTAAGCAATAAACGATATTAAGTATAACCAACTTTAAGTGTTTAGTAACTTAGCATAATCATTTATGTTATACCTACTAAAAGACGTGTATGAAACGGATTTTATTACTGGGATTTTTCTGCATGCATTCCTTTATTATCTAGTGAAGTATCAAATAGAGCATTCCAAACGGGTCGTAAATACCTTACGACACAAAAACTAAACTTACTTATCTTAACTAAAATACAATAACCCACACTAAACTAAAACGAGTAAACTGAACTAACATAAATAAAACTTAGAGCTAACCCAAGATTCCATACCTCCAAAATCCTTACAACACAGTTATCACTGAAACATGATCGTAACGTACGTTTTGTAACTAAAACACTGTTTAAAACACGATTACAATAATCAAAATTAACACAACACTGCAATCCGGAATCACAGAATGATTTAACACAAAAATTTACGTGATTTTTTTTTGTATAAAGGGGGTAGGCGTGCGCGCGCGCCGACTGAGCACAGCGGAGGCTCCGATGGCACTGGCGGTGGGTGGGACGCCGCGGGGGGATGGCCGCCCCCCTTGGAACAGGTTGCGCTCGCGTGTTTAAAGCTTTGAGCGCCAATTTTGTCTACGTTCTTTAGTTTCAACGATTGGATACTTAAAGAAATGTTGATATACTGTGCATCAGCGGGCTTTCGGAACATGTTACATTTGTATTGAGTTGTATATTCAAGTTTGGGAAGTAACGGACAGAGATTTAATCTAGGTTCATAAAGTCACAATGACATGAGTTATAACAGTACTATAATTTTACTAACCCCTAGGTTAGTAAAATTATCCGATTTCGACAACTGTAGGCACCTAAATAGCAAGGACTGTCGAAATCGTTACATGGAATTTGTTCTACTAGACATAGCTAGACGTGACGTTATTAGCTCAACAAGTGTGACAGTTGAAAGTGATAAAATGTCTACACAGCCATAGTAAGCCTGCTGATCTAGTCTTTGTATGTTTGCTAGCCCCGCTGGAGTTGTGTGCAACCTATATAGTAAGTACACAGTAATTGCTTTTGCTTGTTAGGGTTCCGTACCCAAAGGGTAAAACGGGAACCCTATTACTGAGACTTCGCTGTCCGTCCGTCGGTCCGTCCGTCCGTCCGTCTGTCACCAGGCTGCATCTCATACACCGTGATAGTTAGAGAAGTGAAATTTTCACAGATGATGTATTTCTGTTGCCGCTATAACAACAAATACTAAAAAACAGAATAAAATAAATATTTAGGGGGCCTCCCATACAACAAACGTGATTTTTTTTGCCGTTTTTTTATAGATAATGGTACGGAACCCTTCGTGCGCGAGTCTGACTCGCACTTGGCCGGTTTTTATTAATAAGTTAAAATGCATTTTACGGTGCATATAAATAGGTAGGTAGAGTTCATTTTCCTCTCCGTGTATGACGAACTAATAACTTATGTTCATTTATGCTACTAATTTGTGTAGTTGTATATTTATTCTTAAATAATTGTGTTAATTGTAATAGTTTTAAAGTAAAAATGTGGGATATACTTACTTAACTGAATTGTAGAGATATCGCTACGAGAGCTGTATCGCGTTGATGTCTTTTACACTAGTGCTACGTGCGGCGCGTTTTGACGTAGAGTTCCCCTCCTATCTATGGTGACTATAATAAAGCTCTCATTTTGGTATCATAATTTTCTTAATTTTCATAAGCAGTGGTAGCCTCGTGGGCAAGAACGCCCGCCTTGAACGTAAGGGGTGCAAGTTCAAATCCCAGGCCCGCACCTCTGAGATAATTTTCATGTGCGAATGTCATTTTCAACAATGATTACCACTTGCTGAACGGTGAAGGAAAACATCGTGAGGAAACCTGCACGTCTATAGAAAGGCGTGTGAAGTTCACCAACCCGCACTGGGCCAGTGTGGTGGACTATGGCCCAAATCTCCCTCGTATTGAGGGGGAATGTGCCCGGTAAAATTGCAATAGGCTCGCCTCCTATTACATTGGGACCAAAATACATCGGCGAAGTGTAGGCGCACTACAGTGCACCTCTGCCTACCCCTTCGGGGAATACAGGCGTGATGATGTATTATGTATTATAATTTTCTTATATCAACTGTATATTGCGCTTTCAACAATAATACCCTTTTTTAATCTATTATGATCGGTCTTCATTATTACATTCCGGATCATTCGTATTATATACAGTGTGAAATAATAGGTACTAGTAGCGTTAAAGACATTTAATACTAATATAAAGAGAACATGAAAAACCCATGACGACTAATTATATAGTCCAATATACTGACAATAAATTATCGAATTATCGTCTATAGAAAGGCGTGTGAAGTTCACCAACCCGCACTGAGCCAGCGTGGTGGACTATAGCCCAAAAATCTCCCTCGATTTGAGGGAGAATGTGCCCGGTATAATTGCAATAGCCTCGCCCCCTATTACATTGGGACCAAAAATGCATCGGCGAAGTGTGGGCGCACTGCAGTGCACCTCTGCCTACCCCTTCGGGGAATACAGGCGTGATGATTTATTATTATTATTATTAAATTATCGAAAAAACAACTCCCGCACTGGCAGTAAAGAATGCGCATGTGACGCCTAGTTACGCCATCTACTGGGATATTTTTGAAACATATAATACAAAGTTCAACACAACTCTCAAGTAAATTATTTCTTGTGGTCTCATTATTGTTACCATTTTCTGCGGCCTCAGTACGCCTGCCAAGATGTTTTCTCACAAGTCCCTAAAACATCTTGTCAACTTGCGTTCCCGTATCTTATTTGCTAATATGGCTTCCAAGATGTTTAAAATTAGACAGCCTGCTAAAATTTTCTCACAGTTTACGATCTTTCGTTCATTCGTTCATTGAAATGACAAATAGAGCGAGACGGAGCTTTACAAAGAAAAAAGATGCTGCATACACATCATAGAATATATTAGATTATTTATGCACAGATTAAAAATATCTTTGGGCATAGCTTCTTTTTTATTATGCCGGAAGCTTTACGTATTATCATTTGGTCGGTGGTATTATGCTTAAAATTTATTTCTTGGGCACTATACTATTTTTATTTGCCAATTTAAAGAACTTTACATTGTAAAACGGCAAAAAGCACGCAAAGTATGATGCCAAACAAAATCTAACCTCAAACCTACAGATTTTTTGTAAAATATGGATTTTAAATCACGTGGAGTAGGATTATGGGGATTTTCGGAAGAAAATAAAACAGATAGAAATGTCTCTACACTTTTTTGTTGTTGTTTGTCGAACACGAAAATAAATTTACGTGTTCGTTTTCGGAAGAATTTTGCATGTAGTCCGCTTGATATTGGCGAAGGATGGAGTAAAATAAGTATTATTTGTTATAATAGTGTATAACATGCTATATTTATGTACTTCTTACAGTCTAATTATTTTCTCATCACCGGCCTTTGACCGTGAGAAATTTCTTTACGTTGACCTGTCAAATTCGTGTCTCTATGGTACATTTTGGTAACCCATGCTAGCACTTAAGATATAACATCTTATCCATACGTCAAACACGTTGTATTTAACTGTCAAACCCATTTTATATTTACGCCATGCTAGCAAATAAGACGTAACGATTTTGCCACAAAAATGACGTCACGATCCGTGAGAAAATGTCTTATCTTGGCAGGCGTACTGAGGCCGCTGGTAGACTCAGGATTTTATTGAGATTCTCTACGGATCGTACGATATTATTGCAAGTAGGGGGCCGTCCATTAATTATGTGATGTTTTTTTAGCATTTTTAACCCTTCCTTTGCCTACGCCGTAATCGTACTATCAAATCGCCAGGCTGTCGACGAGCGTTTGTTAACTGTTGATCTACACTTCTATCGTCATTATGTATTGAGGAAATAAAACATAAATTTAATTTTACATCAATTTATTAGTTACCGTATTGTAAAAAAATATTTTACAAAATTTACATGTATCACCTAAATCTTAAAACTGAAAAACATTACCATGCATCCATCCAATGAACACATTTTCCTGTAAATTCAGATTTTATAACTATGATGGACTCAACAGATCCTATGTCCATTTCTGACACAGACTGGTCAGTCAGTTTACAAATATACTGCCAGACAACACATACTCATTGTATGATCCCAAACTAAGCAACACTTGTATTATAGGTACAATACATTCAACTAGGTGTGATCCCAATAACCAGAGTCTGGTCTGGGACCAGAGCAAACTCCTTAGTTATTTTTCGAAATTTTCCGATGTCGGGAAGCTAACCTGCTACCATTCCATGCATGAGCCGAGTGGCTTACGCTCAGACCACTATACCTAGCCAGACAAATGTAGTTTTTAATCCCTAGAATTGTACTTAATTAAAATTATAGATTTGCTATTATTGATTAATTATAATAATTAATAATAATATGCTTGATACATTAATGATATTTAAAATAGACAATATTTACTTCCTAGATACTAGCAGTGGTAGCCTAGTTCATAGGACCTACCTTGAACATGAGTTGTGCAAGTTCACATCCCAGGCCTGCACCCCTGAGATTTTCATATGTGAATGTCATTTTCAATAATGATAACCACTTGCTAAACGGCAAAGGAAATCATCATGAGGAAACCTTCACAACCATAAAAATAAGCTCACAGTTCACCAACCCGCACTGGGCCAGTGTGGTGGACTATGGACCAAAAATCCTTCTCATCTAAGGTGAATGTACCCAGTACAATGGCAATACCCCTTAATACATTGGGACTAAAGTACATAAGTGAAGTGTTGGTGTGCTGCAGTGCAACTCTGCTTACCCCTTTAGGAACTAGAGGTGTGAAAATGTATTTATTTATTTCATTAATGTCATTTTTTTTTTTGGGTTTCTGACTAAGATAGATCGGCAGATTCAGTTTCCAGTATCTTGGATGCTGTTAATTTGTATAACAATTATGAGATAAACCATTCCCGCTGTATAACAAATATTTAATAACAAAATCATGAATTTCAAATTTTTTAAATGACAATTTTGTTATAATTCTTGTGGTTCATTTCTGAATGAATAATTATAATTTCTATTATTGTATTCCAATTTTAAATTTTTTATTACTCATATTACATATTTGTTTTTTTTCAGTAGCTTGGACATAATTCATGCTGCAATCATATGCCCATCAAGTTTGCACAACTATGAAATGGTTATAATACATTCATACATACATAATATTTACATTTTAAAACACTTGGGGCCCAATTCTTGCATTATTTACAATTTCTCTAATTTGACATACATCGAAACAAAACGTCAATTTGGTCATTTTATTTTGTCTTATGTTGAATTAGAGATATTCTCCATGTCGCAAGGGGGCACCTTGATAAATTACATAATTGACATTACCATTTATAAATTAGTTAAAATTAAAATTGAATGGTATATTTGGCCAATACATTGGCTTTTCAGTATCACAAGCATTAATGAATTGTGATTGAAGTGATGTCTCCAACGCACTTATCCTCTGCCAACGTTCACCGTACAAACTTTTCAGGACCTCCTCCTTGTTCTCTTCGACTCCGGAAGGCCCCGCCTCCATTTCCTCAATAACATCCGCTTCACAATCTTCTGCAGCTTTTAATTTATCTCTTTCCTTTCTCGCTTCTTCTTTATACTTCGCGTTCGCCGTCAAAAACTGTATGAACTCCTCACTAACCTCAATATCACTGCCATCACCTTCATCATCATTTTCTGCGATAACTTCTTCATGTTCACAGTCAGATTTTTCCACTTCATCAGCGTGCGACGCGCCCACGTTTTTCCTTATAATCTCGTGCAATATTCGATTCTCGTATTCCAAAGCAATAGCCTTAGACTTCCAATACGCTATTTGATGTTTCAGTTGCCATGTAGCAGCGCTCGTGAAGGTTTCAGCCCAAGAAGACATAGTAATAGCAAATCGCGAGTGTTTCTTTTTCGT
The DNA here is from genome assembly GCA_914767695.1 of Ptilodon capucinus. NCBI lineage: Eukaryota > Metazoa > Arthropoda > Insecta > Lepidoptera > Notodontidae > Ptilodon > Ptilodon capucinus. The sequence continues at coordinate 11,068,590 of OU611814.1, read as the reverse complement.
CAAATCTTTTTTTGGTCCGTTATATTTCTTTTTGCGCGCTAACGCCCTTTTCCGTTTACGTCGTGGGTTGGTCGATGTCTTGCAATTATTAAGTGCTTCGTCGGGTGGTTGGAAAAACATTGTATTATGTTTATTTCATTGAGAAAGGCTATTTTACACGAGACATTCCAATGAAACTATCAATGAATGACATTTTTGACGGAAGAGTTTATTTTGTCTTTGGTAGTTTACCGTCAACGTTTCGTAAAACGTAAGGTTCTTAAAATCATTTTACCTCTCCTATAAAAGCGTAGGAGTATGTGTTGTTGTTGGACACCAAATGAACCGAGTTCAACCGAGTTACTTGTGAAACCTTCCATGAAAAAGTGGTCTAGCTAGATAATCGGAATACACCTCGGATTTCTATTACTTCATTTGTTTTTAACATTCCGTTCAACGATTCATTTAATGACAACTACATTTTCTATGATTTAGAAACTTGTTTTAGACCGTAGTAATAAATACTGCGCTGTGCTCTATTTAATACCAAGATAAAGTATCGTTTCCCCGTCTCTGCTACACGACATAGCATACACACAATATTATTATGAATGATGGATTACACAAATCGGTGTCGAACCTGTTTAGGCAGTGATAAAGAAATGCGCCACCTAAATTCCTCCATCACAATAGCCGGAGACGATGTTCTTCTATCAGATATTTTGCTTAATTTCTATAATTATAAGGTAACCTGCCTGCCTACATACCCGCTTTTATAAACTCTAAGACATGAATTGATCATAATGACCTATACTGATGTTCTTAATTTAAATTGGTTCAAATTAAATAAGTTTTTTATACAGACTTCAAAAAGGAGGTTTCTCAATGCATGCTGTGGCTCCTTTGCTAATTGTGCATTTAGTTTTAGCTAATTTGTGTGTTATTTATTTATTGAATAGGACATCCAGAACTTTTAGCATTATTATCACATAAATTTTAGGTGTTATTCATGCAATAATTTTTGGATGTCCTATTCAATAAATAAATAAGACTGTAGCGCAAAGGTATATTTAAAAAAAAAAATCTTATTTGAATACTGTCCAACTCATATTCCAGGTATCAGATGATTCCTCATATCCAGAGAATATTTGCATCAGCTGTGTTCACCACCTAACACTTACATATTCCTTCAAAATTCTCATAGAATCCAGCTCGAAGAAGCTATTTGACAATATATCGCTTTTAGATTCACCCAGTGACACCTACCAGAGTCATTACGACTCTGATGACAGGAAGCCTAAAAACCATATGAAGGTGAAACAAAAGACCGAACAAATATTGGAAGATGAAGTGACATTAATATTTTGTGTAGAATGCAAGGCAGAATTCCATTCAATACAGTCTTTAAATGATCATTGTGCTGTCCATCCAATAAAATCAAACATTGGGCGAGATTGTGAGTACTGTAATGAGAAATTTGAAGATTTCCGAGCACTAGTCTTACACAGAAAGTTACATTTGAAACCTTATCTGTGCGAAAACTGTTGGGATGGATTTTATAGTGAAGAAGATCTTAATGCACACTCATGCCGGCCAAACATACATAGTAGAGACAAAAATAAGCCTGAAAGAGTGCTCCGGCAGTGTGATCAATGTGGTAAATCATATCCTCCTGGTTATATAAGAATACATATGCTTACGCATGGGAACAATCGGCCATACAGCTGTAAATTTTGTCCAAAGAAGTTCAAAGTGCCCGGTGGGCTGCATTCACATATATTGTGGAACCATAAACGAACAAGAAACCACAAGTGTGAAGTGTGCAATGCTACATTCATATCATCAAGCTCGAGAAGTTCACATATACGTAAGAATCACTTGAAAGAGAAAAAATATGGATGTGACAGTTGCGGAAAGAGATTCTTTTCCAAATCAGAGTTGGAGCGACATTCGTTGACACACACCGGTGTGAAGAACTTCCATTGCCATCTGTGCGATAAGTCATATCAAACGAGATATGGTCTAAATGTACATCTTAAATCTCAACACGCACAAATTACTATGAATGTATTGAATTTGTAGATTAAGCTAAATTTTGTAAAAAGTATTGATCTCATTTTGTTCTAAGCTCTATGCCGCTCGCGACCAATTTTTTACTAATACCAAATGAACTGTATTAAATCACAGTTAAAATATATTTTTCAATGAGATTTCATGATGCAGTGAGCGAATTTGGTACGCTTGGGCGCGTGGCTTTAACCATAGGAATTCAATTTTTATTTATATTACTATAGAGTATATTTTATTTTATTTAATGTAGGGCAGTGTTCAATCAAGATAATAATGTATTCGACTTTTGAAAGATATTTAATTTTATTTATAGGAATTTTGTAAATATTTTAGTTAATAATAAAAAAACAAGAACAGAAAGACAAACTCATTATGCCAAGACAATTAAAAATACATTATATACAGGTACATAATATAGAAACTTAAATAAAATTATTACAATACAAATTTCCCCCAATAACGAAATTACGAAAAAACATTTAATCACATTTTGCATTTAAAAAATATTACAATGGCGAATCGAGGCACTTTACAAGTTAGTTTTAACATTAAATTAAAATTTTATCCTCAAATAATTCCACTTAAAATATAATTAGTTTGAGTTATTCACTAAATGTAATAAAGATTGATTGCACGGAATTGCATAAAAATTGACATAAGGATTTGATATCTTGGTGTCCGGTCTCCTATTTGAAATGAAGCACCATTTTCTAAGGCAGCACTATAAAATTAGCTATTATGTCATCTAAATATGGCTTGGTCTAGTGGACACTCCAGGGTGTAGTCCACTCGGGTCACTGCATCAAGTGGTTGCAGGTTCAATTCCCGTCAACCACAAAGTTGCCTTAGACTGGGTGTAACCGCGATCCAACCCATTCTAGGATACCCGTAGTACAAGCTTTGCTTATTTAGGGGTCTTAAGATGAGTAGGTGTTGTTTGGCGATATTAATTTATTTATTTTGCGCCAAAGTGATTAATGATTCTCCAGCTGTCATTAATAATTTGTGACACCCAAGTTGCCGAGTTGTGAGTCTCGCTTCAAATTTGCGTTTGCGCATATTTGAACTTTACAGGTATAAGTTACTACTACTACTAATGGATTTGTATTAACTTAAACTATTACTAGTCTAGACTACAATCGTTGAAATCTAAGATGCCCATTTTGATGGCTAGTTATGGCAATAGAACGTAACTTAGCATGACATCAAGAAAATAATAAAAACTATTTACTGTGTAAAATAAAATAAAAAAACAGGCCAAGTGCGAGTCTCACGAAGGGTTCCGTACATTGTCTATAAAAACGGCAAAAAATCACGTTTGTTGTATGGGAGCACCCTTAAATATTTATTTTATTCTGTTTTTTAGTATTTGTTGTTATAGCGGCAACAGAAATACATCATCTGTGAAAATTTCAACTCTCTAACTATCACGGTTCATGAGATACAGGTGACAGACGGACGGACGGACGGACAGCGAAGTCTTAGTAATAGGGTTCCCGTTTTACCCTTTGGGTACGGAACCCTAAAAACAATTGAATGAAATGATGAACCTGCGGTTAGTGGATATTTCAGTGTCAAGCAAGTTAATGTTCTCAATTCGATGTTGAATATAATGAATGACAGCAATCAAAACGGGCCTCTCAGATCTCAACGAAACCGTAGTTTAGTGGATTACCAATTGGACGTAGTGAAACAAAAAGGATCCAATCCATTTCATCCATTTCAAGTCACTTTTAAAATGCCAGCTTGAAGTATGTTGTATTACATGTGTGCTGGTAACCTAAGTAAAAATGCTATTGTGTTTTGAGAATGTATATAGCTTCATTAACTTTATATTTTATAATTAATTATGAAAAACACACAAAAATGTAAATCCTTTTTGGAAAAAAGCAACCATGGAGTTTCTTGCCCATTCTCCTCCATATGAAATGCATTCGGAATAAGTTGGTAGAGATAGTATCACTATTATTTTTTGAGGATTCATAAGTGCCTGTATTGGTTTACATTAATAAAAAAATCTGATTCTGATTTATTTTTTAACTGACTTCCAAAAAGGAGGAGGTTCTATGTACTAACAACAGCCCTTTTAACGTCCCACTGCTGGGCACGGGCCTCCCCTCAATGCGAGGGGGATTCAGGCCATAGTCCACCACGCTGGCCCAGTGCGGGTTGGCAGACTTCACACATCTATCGAGAACTAGACAAGTTCCCTCAGACGTGTAGGTTTCCTCACGATGTTTTCCTTCACCGTTTCATAGCCAGTGATAATCTCGGATGAAAATGAGATTCGCACATAAATTCCAGAGGTGCGAGCCGGGGTTTGAACCTGCACACTTTGATTTGCAAGGCGTGCGTTCGACCACTCGGCTACCACTGCTTCGGTTATATGTACGTCTGTATGTATTTTTTGTTTGTGTATGTTCATCGATATTTTTGATGGAATCTTTTGTTGACTGAAAAGGCCTCCTTTAGGAACCGTTTGGTAGGTATACTTAACTCCTTTTTGTCAATTGGATCCTTTTTGCTAAACTACGTCCATTTATATAAAGTGTTTCAGAAGTCCGAAATAATACTTTGGGGTTTCCATCAGTATCACGGTACACAACTGAATGGTATAAAAATTTGATTGAAATTCGAACATGTTTTTTCAACTTTTTCTTCGTCGCCGATTTCTATAATTTGTAATATCTCGAGTTCTGCGTTAAATTTTCATGTTCTGTTTAGTGGATATTTGTAGCCGCCCCTCTTGAATGTAGTTTACACTTCTTTATAGGATCATGGATGTACCCAAAGGCCAGAACATGATACTCGTGACAAATATTCAAAGGTCTACAACTCAGAAACCATGATAGTTGGGTATAATCTGTCTTCACTATGCATCCACATATGACCTACCGAATATGTACCCAAAGTATTATTTCGGACTTCTTATCCACCCTGTAGTAGATACCTAATAACGATTTATCAAGCAAACGTAGAATAAAATCTACTCGTTTCGCATAGGAGCCGAACACATGGTGCATAAATCGTGTATTTTATAAAAGTATAAAAAATATCACTCTGCTCAGTCAACTACGGTGGTGTGCAACTTTCAAGATGACGTCATCACCATGACGTCACTACGCTAGTAACGCCCAAACAGTTTTCGTAACAATAGACATTTGCAATCCGTTATATTCGAGTGTATCCTGAAATTAAAAACAATAATTTAATATTTTTTTATAATTATGCCTACGAGTAAAACGCGAAGTGACTCGAGCGCCATGTAGGACGATATTGAGTTATACAGGGTGCATCAGAAGTCCGAAATGATACTTGACCCTTTGCACGAGCATCGGGTAAACTATCGAATGGTATAGAAAAAATCTAAATTCCAACTTGATTTTTAAATTTTTTTTTCGCCACCAATTTTCGTCAGAATTTAGAGTCATATACGATATTTTCAATTCACTTCACTTTTTAAACAGAAATGGTCTCCATCGTATTTAATTTTCTGTTTTGTGAATTTTAATAGTCGCATGCCTTTGATGTAGATTGCACAGACGTATGTAAAGAAATGATTACCTACTTACATACCTATCATTTCCTTTTAAGTTATAATTCCATTTCTTAAGTCATTTATTAAGTCCATTATTAAGTCCATTTCTTTTTAAGTTATAATCTGCGTTCACTAAGCATCTACATATGAGCCACCGTAGGTAGGTATGTGTATTATACCTACTTAAATTATTATTTCGGACTTCTGAAACACGCTGTACGTATCGTTGGAATCAGCGAATTTTTCTCCGTTTTTTGAGCTGGGTTTCGTGCAAAATTACCAAAATGGCATTCGAGTCAATTCGCCTTTTAACCGTTTGCATGTTGGCAACATCGGTGTTAATTTTGTTGGTAGCAAACTAAACTAAGCCTATTCCGAGACGACAATACTTTTATTGCTGTCAATTATAAAGTTTAATCTGCAAACAACAGAATTGATGTAATTGTCTATGTGCTAAAATGCAAAGTATTGCCACATGCATAGCCAAGAAATTCGCTTTTATTAATCTTGTATAAAAAAAATTAGACAATTGCTACAAGTCTATTCTAAGGAATAATATTTTTTTTCGAGGGATGATAGGCTGTTTGACTTAGCGACTTTTTTTTTACTTTACAGGAGAGCCTGTTCAGGAAGTTGGAAAGAATCGAGAGTAGAAGAATTGTATTATTGTTTTGTATTATTTTAATAAAGTGGCCACAACAAGCCCAGGATGGGGACATATGGAGACGAGAGGGAGAGGCCCTTGCCCAGCAGTGGGACATACAATAGGCTAAAAAAAACCAGGAGATATGTATATAAGTCAATATCACCCAAAAGTGGCGCTTAAGTCGAATAGCTTTTCACCCCTCGATGTAGTCAAATATCTTATTAATCTAGATATTATACAGGTCACCATAACATAACCCTTGGGTATTGGTGAATCAAGGGGTTATGTTGTGCTGTTATTTACTCAATAATGTTATATACAGATACCATGCACCATAGACAATAGTGGATGAAAATAGGTATGTCAGGAACATAGCATTTGGCAAACAGTAGTCTCTGGCTACCCCCCGTAGGGTACCGACGTGGGTATATGTATGGACCATACAAAATATTAATAATATTGATTACACCATACTAGACTATACTTTCCTTGGAGACTGCAACAATTTTTTTTTATTTTATTTACTACTAGCAAAGCAAGCATGAAATAGTATTATATTTTCTATAATTAAGTTTATTTGTGCTCATTACATATTTTTTTATAAGACACCCCAAATCTCCGTAACACGATTTGGGACCCTCTGTTATTGGGACAAGAGCGATATTACCATCTACTACATTCATATAACAGTTTTCTAGAAAGCTTCAGTAGATGTCGTTTCGAGCGTCATAGAAAGTCTGATAATAGCTTACAATGAAACATTAACTACCAAAACAGAAAGTTATAATTCGTTTACAATGGCATTGTAGGAAATTTTAAAAATACCAATACAAGTAATTTGTAGATGCGATTTAAAATTTGTATAAATTTGGAATGTAGATGTCTGGCAAAAGGATTGTAATCAAATCTGTAGATAGAAAAAAATATATTTTAACCCACTTCAAAAAAGGAGGAGGTTCTCAATTCGATTGTATTTTTTTTTGCTGTAAATATTTACTGTTTTGAGTTGTTATGAGATGATAATACTTGCATATTTTCAACGATTATTGACACTAAAAATCGGACTTCAAAAACCTAGGTGCAGTAGTAGGTGCCAATCTACGTCAGACTAGGCAAATACACACACGAATTGGCACCGACTCCAAATGTAGTTAATTATAAGGTTATTTGTACCTTTTTAGTGCACCTAGGTTTTTGAAGTCAGTTTTTCTTAAATTATCATTAACGTGAAATAGTATTTTAGAATAATTTTATTTATAATCTGCATCATAAAAAGTACATAAAAAGCAATAGATATTAGCTTATACTACAATGGCACTTTAAAACAGTGTTATTGAAATAGTACACACGTGGATGCATTAGATATGAATACTATAGCTTAGATATTTCTAAGTGTTTTAATTAGTAAGCTTGTAAAATTATCACGCTTAATTGAACCGCTTGGAGGTACATTAGAGTACAATATTACATTATGTATTGAGCTATATACCTACGTAAGTCATATTCATCATATCGAGATGAAAAAGGCTATTTGACTTAAGGGACACTTTTGACTTATAGACAGGGTGTTTCAGAAGTCCGAAATAATACTTTGAGGTTTGCATCAGTATCGGATATACAACCGAATAGTATAAGAAAATATTGAAATTCGACCATGATTTTTCAACTTTTTTTACGCCGTCCATTTGCTACTACTACAGCCCTTTAACGTCCCACTGCTGGGCACGGGCCTCCCCTCAATGTGAGGAGGATTTCAGGCCATAGTCCACCAAGCTGGCCTAGTGCGGGTTGGCAGACTTCACACATCTATCGAGAACTAGATAAGTTCCCTCAGACGTGCAGGTTTCCTCACGATGTTTTCCTTCACCGTTTCATAGCAAGTGAATATAAATCCCAGAGGTGCGAGCCGGGGTTTGAACCTGCACACTTTGATTTGCAAGGCGTGCGTTCGACCACTCGGCTACCACTGCTTCTATAACTCGTAATATTTGGAGTCCTATACAACATTTTCATGTTCTGTTTTGTGAATATTGGTAGTCGCCCCTCTTCAGTGTAGTTTACACTATTGAATAGGGTTATGGATGGTCCCAAAGGCCAGAATACGATACAAATACTCAACTCAGAAACTATGATAGTTAGGTATAAACTCTCTTCACTGAGCACCCACGTACGAGCTACCGTATATATACCATACATACATACATATACTCACGCCTGTATCCCATGGGGGTAGGCAGAGACTACCGTTTGCCACACGCTACGATCCCGACAAACCTCTTTCGCTTCATCCACAGTCATACATCTTTTCATGCACTTCCGTCGGTTAAGGGTGCTACGGACTTGACCTTTCTGGAAGAGACCGTTAATCTGATCGTGAAAGGTCCTCCTCGGGCGCCCTCTTCCGACATTTCCACCCAAAGTATTATTTCGGACTTCTGATACACCCTGTATGTATATTTGGAATCAACTATTTTTTCTGCGTCAAAGGATTAAAAGGGAGTCAAATAGTTTTTCACCCCTCGATAATAATTTACTGAAAACTATCAACAAATCTATGGATTGTTAGGATAGAAAAAAAAAACTAAAACGAATAAGAATTTTTTAGGAGACCTAGCTAATGAAGTATTATTGTTTGGTATCAGGGTAGTAAATTAATTTACAACACTATCACTGAAAATATAAACAACTGCTGAGTGTAAATAAATAAATCCACTGTTGTATTCGGGTATTTTTTTTGTCAATGCCTTCATACCTGACCAATTAAGCACATTTTTTAATCAGAACCAGAATTAGAATATTTTTTATTCATATCAACCAATACAGGCACTTATTAATCGTCAATAAATAGTAAAAATAGTAGCTCTACTCTGAAACATCATTCTTGTGGCGAGCGATTTTATTCGCGTGTTTCTTGCTACAGATATACCATCTTTACGTACATTGGCACAAAGTGACTACATTTATAAAAAAAAAACCTAATGAATTCCGTCGCGTTATCTTCGCGAGTCCACACCTAACACAAACTTTGAGCTTAATTAGTGTACCTAGTAATAATCGTAAAAAAAAACATTGATAAACAAAAAAATGGAGGATGCATCCGCCATCTTTATCACTGTCATCACCCATCGTGATTTGTTTATAATATCAAGGGGTGAAAGGCTTGAAGGGGTGAAACTTAAACGACACTTTTTGGCGATATTGATTTAAATACATATTTGGAATCAGCGATTTTATTTGCGTCGCATGAGTATGCTCTGGGGCCGTTCAAATATTACGTAAGCAGATTTATTACAATTATTTAACCCCCCTCCCCCTTATTGGCAAAAGTAAGCAAAGCTTACGTAAACATTTTTGAATTAAAAATGTTTTTTTTTATATAATAATTATAATGTTATAATTATAATTTTATCCCCGAAAATGCGTTTCGTATTCAAGCATAGACAATGTGGCGGTTGCCATTCGTGTAAAAAAGTAAATAACTACCTATGACGTAATCATCATCTAGACTCCCCTACCCCCCATGTCATCCACAATAAGCAAAACAAAGACCCCCCCACTCCCCCATAGTGCTTACGTAATACTTGAACGGTTTTTACCCCTCGATATGTATTTATTGAATTTGCACTCGTTATTATTTATCCGACATTGACATAAATACCGCTAATCACAGCCATTCCTCATCTGTAGTTTGAAGCATGTGCGCCAAGACTAGAGGTATGTCACGGAATATCTTGATCTTGTCTCTTTCTCTCGTATAAAATTAGACAGAGCGACCGAGCCAATCCGTGACAGAGGTCTTGTCTTGACATGCGTACTAACACCACTGAGATGATAGAAGATTTAAAAACGGCAACTCCAAACGGTCCAATCAAACCATGACACTACTGTGTTGATGATATAGAAACCGAATAATCACCCCGTGCCTCAGAAATTCATATCTAATCCCATTTGATACATAACTTCATCCATTTCCTGTCCAAACATGGCCGTTGGTTGTTCGTTCACCGTACCGTTGTGTCCCGATGTGGTTGGTTCATTGGTTGGATCGTCATCGGATGTGGTTGATATGGATGTGCTAACGGTGGGCAGACCGAGGATGACTCTGATCTGATCGGTGAGATGTGGTGCGGAGACGATCTGGTGATAGATACCTTCGGCTGTGCTGAGTATTTTGTCCACGTCCAAGCACATTGATAGGTCATTTACATGCTGAAAAAAGGTTTGATAGTTAGCTCATAGAACATTTTTTTTTTTTTAAATATAGCTGTGGTCGCCAAGTGGTCACGCACGCCTTGCTATCGAAGTGTGCAGGTTCAAACCCCGGCTCGCACCTCTGGGATTTACGTGCGATTTCTTTTTCATCCAAGATTATCACTTGCTATGAAACGGTGAAGGAAAACATCGTGAGGAAACCTGCACGTCTGAGGGAACTTGACTAGCAACCTGCACTGGGCCAGCGTGGTGGACTATGGGCTGAATCCTCCTCGCATTGAGGGGAGGCCCGTGCCCAGCAGTGGAACGTTAAAAGGGCTGTAGTAGTAGTAGTTAGCTTTCTTGGTAGTCATTTTCGGCCACAGATTATTTTCAGACTAGCGTTTTGACACAGAGTACATTTTCAGAACAGGTCCAGGAAATTCACGCGTTATAGTTACCTACCAAATAGGAATAGATTACCTGACAACAGTTTTGTTATTTATAGGAAGAATAAAAGGTAAAGTATTGTTTTCTTATATTTACGCGAATACTTTACCTTTTGAAATTAAACTATTTTACGGATTTTATCGCGTTTATTTACTATTTTATATTCCCGACGTTTCGGCTGCTTTACAGCAACCATGGTCACGGGGGACTGAGGTGTTAGACGTCCTGATGTCATAGTTAATAACTGGGTACCCTCATATTTAGTTGTTGTTTGCGGTCCGATCCACGCAGAAAGTGCTTACGGTGTCCTGAGGTCTTGCAATGGTACACTTGGTTTTGGATTTAATCATATTGATTACTGGATCCCAAGTTGGTGCACTAACTTGGGATCCAGTAATTAATATGATTGCTGTAAAGCAGCCGAAACGTCCGGAAAATAAAATAGTAAATAAACGCGATAAAATTCGTAAAATAGTTTAATTTCAAAAGGTAAAGTATTTGAAATATAAAATAATCAAACTCACTTTTAATATTTCAGTAAAACCATAATCTTTACTGATAAGTATATCCTTCTCGGCGTCAAGTATGGCAACACAGATTAATAAATGGAAATTTGCGCACGGCAACCCCGTCCATAATACCTCCCATAGCCTGGAAAATAAAGTAGGTACCAGTCATTTTACAATGTTACGTAATTATTTATTTACATAATAAATAACACCTATTTACGAGTAAATCAATTTTTTTTTTGTCGCACTATATATCATACTGGCTGTGCCCGCGACTTCACCCGCGTGGACTTTAGGGAGATTACCCGGAAATATGGGTATTATGTTTTTCCCGCGGAACCCTAATGCTTTTTCTAAAATTAAAGTAGCCTAAGTTACGCCTTGGAACGTCAGCTATCTGTCAGTGAAAGTCCCATTGAAATCGGTTGAGCCGTTTAGAAGTTTACCTCAAACAAACAGACAGACAGACAGACAAAAAATTTTAAAATTGGGTTTTCGTTATAGGTATCGTATATACTTTCATACGCATTTGGTAAAAAAGTGTTATTTTGATATTACAAACAGACACTCCAATTTTATTTCTTTGTATAGATATAGATTGGCAAAAAAAAATACGAGCGAGATTCTACGCCCCAGTGAGCAGGCTTTATGTTACAATTTGAAAATAGTAGTAGACGCTTCTCAAAAAAAATTGTATATACTATTTCAGGGGTCACCAATAAGTTTCGCTCGGGGTCCGTAAATGAAATAACTATCGCAGTCCGCACAACATTTTATACAAAAGTTTTTTGATTAAACAAATGTAATTACAGATATAACAATGGTATTTTTGCGGCTTTCGCGATCTGCGTACTCTTTCTCGCTTGTTAGCTCGTTACTTCGCCCGGCTGTTTTCGAATTGACGTCAACAAAGATAATGCAGGGGTATTTCTATTAAATTTCGTACTCTGTAGTGCAAGTTGATGTGTCTTCGCGGGCCACACATAATAGGTCGGCGGTCCGCCATTTGGTGACCCCTGTACTATTTAATAGAGATGGATGTGCCCAAAGGCCACAACATGATACCTGCGACAAATCTTCAAAGGTCTGTAACTCAGAAACTATGATAGTTAGGTATAATCTGCATTCACTATGCATCTGTATATCGAGTGGTGGGATGCTATGTGACTTAAGATACATTTTATTTTACTTCACAGGAGAGCATAATCATTCGACGCAGACTAATTTGCTGATTCCAAAATAAAAATACATACATCATCACGTCTGTATTCCCCGAAGGGGTAGGCAGAGGAGCACTGTAGTGCGCCCACACTAGGCTCGCCCCCTATTACATTGGGACCAAAATACATCGGCTAAGTGTGGGCGCACTACAGTGTACCTCTGCCTACCCCTCCGGGGAATACAGGCGTGATGATGTACATTTATTTAAGTCTAGTCTTGGCGTCCATGCTACAACTACAGATAGACTGTGCTATACCTCATGATGTCTCTGTAAGAGAACTCCCGTTTGAACCAGACGAGCAGCCATCGGAAGCAGAAGTACATGTTGCCGGAGTCCTTCTGCGCTAGATGGTGCGCGAGCGCAGGGCTGGCGAACACCAGCAGCTGCTGCAGCTGGAGCAGCTGCTGCTTCATGCCAGCCTGGTCCATGTCGAAGTTTGACGCCTGAAATGATACCATAATCAAATAAATTACTAGCGGATAACTCCCACTGCTGGGCACGGGCCCCCCCTCAATGAGAGGGGGATTCGGGCCATAGTCCACCACGCTGGCCCAGTGCGGGTTGGCAGACTTCACACATCTATCGAAAACTAGACAAGTTCCCTCAGACGTGTAGGTTTCCTCACGATGTTTTCCGTCACCGTTTCTTAGCAAGTGATAATCTCGGATGAAAATGAGATTCGCACATAAATCCACGAGGTGCGAGCCGGGGTTAGAACCTGCACACTTCGATTGCAAGGCGTGCGTTCGACCACTCGGCTACCACTGCTCTAAAAATATTTTCGGCGTGGGCATTACGCTAAAAATATTTTTTCATTTAGTGGTCTAAAACCATCATCGCATTATTGCATTTCTAATGAAACTGGTTTTGGGGCGCATCGGTTGAAGGGTTTGAAAGTCTATAACGGAAATACTTTATGCATTAGGTAATAAGGTTGATTTTGTTGTGGCGAAACGTCAGCAAATCTCGCCACGCCAAAAAGTTTACCCCTCGCCTATAGATGTTTTACATCAAAAAATTTAGCTTAACTCAAATATCCTTTCACTAGGGATGTGAAAAAATAATCTATTTTTTTTTTAAATCGATTATTATTTATAATAATCGAATATCTAAATATAAAAAATCAATAAATCAATTATCAACTTTAAAGAGAGAAAATTCGATTATTTAATAATCGATTTTTTCGATCGAAATCGATTATTTATTAATAGATTTTTTCCCGTCCAAGTCACATCCCTACCTTTCACGTCTCGATATGGCATACTCACAATCTTCTCCATGAAACCAACGAAACACCAAAAGCTGTCCACTTCGTTCCCGAGCAGCAGTAATAGTGGTGCAAGTATGTCACTCATACCTTGGACGTAGCCAAGGTCGAAATTATACATGACATATGTCATGAGTATGTCTTGTAAGACCACCAGGTTGGGGTTGTTGTCGCCCGCGAAAAATGGATGGGTGCGATCAGTACGGTTCACATCTTTCTCAACTAACGACTTCCTGTCGCGGTATTCTGAGAACCTGTCGAAGGACAAAAAGTTAAATTTGATACTGACTGTTTTTTTAGGGTTCCGTACCCAAAGGGTAGAACGGGGACCCTATTACTGAGACTTCGCTGTCCGTCCGTCCGTCCGTCTGTTTGTCGCCATCTCATGAACCGTGACAGTTAGAGTTGAAATTTTCACAGATGATGTATTTCTGTTGCCGCTATTACAACAAATACTCAAAAACAGAATAAAATAAATATTAAAAAATTGCCGCTGACTCTCATTACTACATCCAATATACAGGGTGTATCAGAAGTCCGAAATAATAATTGAACCTGTATATCGCTATAAGGAGTGGAGCTATATGGCCCAGACATTAAGTTAAAATTCTTAACTTTATTCTTTCATACAAAACTAGGAAATTCATTTTTTAAACAATTTTCGGTCGGCCCTTCGCAAAACGTGAACCAGCTGTTTATTTAAAGGTCAATGCTTCACACCCATTGTGACAAACCCCGCCCACAGCGGGTACTAGTACTCTAACACACGAGCCGCGCGGGGGGGGTACAGGGGTGAAGCGGCGGCGGCACGCGGCCGGCCGGCGCGCGGCACAGCGGTGTCTTTGAGCGGCTTTGATTGTGTCGGTCGCCCGTTGTCAACTCGCCCACAGCGGTCTCCTTCGCACTCGCGCCTCTCTTTCGCACTCGTCGGTCATTGTAATTGACAGAAATTTTGATATTCCTAGGTAGGTATGAGAATGACCAAAACATTGGTAATGAAATTACTGTAAAATTTAACCGCCGAGAACCAAGCTTCCTTTAATGAAGGTAAATAAGTAAGTAGGTAGGTATCGAGACACTTTTTGTAAAACGCATTCATACATTTTATTTTTTTGTTGCTAAATAGTAAACATTATTAAATCTTTTGTGGTTTGGTAGGTAGCTTTCTATCAAAATGAACCTGGTAGCTGTTTTATTTTTGATAATGACTACGCTGTTGGCCGTGAGCGGCCTTTACAGCTTTACCGTACGGGGTTTGTGCTATTGAAACTTGGGTTAGTGTGTAGGTATCTATCTAGGATCCCAGACGGCCTACCTACCATACAAACACTATTTAGGTACTAATGAATAAGATGTATGACTTCTTTTTACAACAGTTGTCTAGGTATCTACCTAATTACATAACTACCTTCTTAAGAAGTAGGTTGGTAAGGTTATTAAAATTGTAAATTAGAAGGTACCTACGTAAGTTTTCATTTAAAAGATTTTCTTCACTAATTGTAATAGTAAGTAGGTATCTGGGTAGCGACTAGCGACCTTATCGAAGTTTTTAGTTGGTAGGTAGGTACGTAAGTTTTCATTTAACAGATTTTCTTCACTAATTTTAATAGTAAGTAGGTATCTAATCGTCCGACTAAAAACTGCTATGAAATAAAGATAATAATAGTAGGTAAGTATTTACCCGTGGCCATGTGTGCAGTGTATCAATCCATGGGTTTAATTGGAATTTATTCACTTCTCACATATCACAAAGAGCTAGGTAGGTACCTACCCACCTGCACACTTGAGTAAATATTACTTTCACGTTTTTTAGAGGACACAAAAGAAATCACAAAACTGTTACCGGTATTCCCTTTAGTCGCACCAATGCACAAAATCATCTCACAGTTTTCCGAGTTTGAAAACACTTCACTATTACGCGGAGAGCGAGACATTTTTCGGAACACAAGTTAACGCCTTGACGGATTGCAAGGAACTAAATATTTTGATTTACGTTATTATTACTGAATAAAAATATCAAAGGACCGCTCCGACATTGCACGAAGGCACAGTGTTTTACCGCGCTGCAACGCTGGGCCAATCACCGCTGATGCAATATGGCCGATGATTTGTCATTGGACGAAAATTGTCCTTGTGTGTGATATCTCCGCCCGCTAATGTTCACTACATTGACATATTCGCGGCCATGATTATTAGAGTAATCATAGATTAAAGTCTTTCAGATATGCCAGACCAATTCTAATAATTGTCTACATCATTAGGTACCTACTTGTAGTGATGTAGTGATGGTTCTAAGAATTGTAGTGATTATGATAAAGACAAACAATAATAATAAAATAATATTTTTTTTCTTTTAATCAACTCTCACTAAGTTTCAGTTTAAAAAGAAATCCGTTCACGAAAACTAAAACGAAAATGGATTATTTGCTCGTGTAGAAGTTTTACTTTACATCGATTTAAATGAAGTATGATTTTTTGTCATAGTTAGGTAACTACAGTGACCGATTTTGATTTCTGTATTGAACTATGCTCGTAGGTAAAAACCTTGTGTCATATCTATCACTCCCTCATCATTTTAAAGCGAGTTCATTCGCCTCATCAGCTGATTTTTAGGGTCGCGGTGCGTAAGTTTTGACACCAACTTTGGACACAAATTGCTCAGAAACTAAATTAGTTACGTATATTTTGCTTGAACGTGTTGATTGCTTATCATCTGTCCTATATGGCCCCCAAGTATTATTTCGGACTTCTGATACACCCTGTATATTCGATTCGTCACACCGTACATATAGACTGTATATACAGGATGTTTCAGAAGTCCGAAATAATACTTGGCCGTTTGCATGAGTATCGGGTATACAACCATACCATTGTATGAAAATTTGATCGAAATTCTTCGACCATGTTGTTAAAAAAAATATTTAACCGACTTCAAAAAGGAGGAGGTTCTCAATTCGACCCGTACGTTTTTTTTTCGTCATCAATTTCCAGAACTCGTAATATCTCAAGACCTATGTGAAAATTGTATGTTCTGTTTTGTGAATATTGGTAGTCGCTCCTCATAAGTCTAGTTTACATTGTTGAATAGGGTTTTGGATGTTCCCAAAGGCCAGAACATGATACTTGTGGCCAATATTCAAAGGTCTATGATACTCAGAAACTATGATAGTTAGGTATAAACTGTCTTCACTAAGCATCCACATATGAGCTACCGTATACGTACTCAAAGTATTATTTCGGACTTCTGATACACCCCGTATATACCATCGCTACGGCAACAATCAGTATTGATAATCGATGTTTGACATAAAAAAAATCTTAACAATTGTAGCTACCTGGCCTCCTGTCCATCGGTCATGGACCGCCACTGCAGCTTCATGGAGAAATATTCTTCAGTCCTCTTCCTCTGCAGCGACCTGAGTTCAGCGTGCGTCATGTGCCAGGGATGGTACTCCAGAAGGTACTTCCACACAAACTGCCTTATAGAGTGCGCTACACCCTGAGAATATACATTATCATCATCATCACGCCTGTATTCCCGGAAGGGGTAGGCAGAGGTGCACTGTAGTGCGCCCACACTTCGCCGATGTATTTTGGTCCCAATGTAATAGGGGGCGAGCCTATTGCCATTATACCGGGCACATTCCCCCTCAATACGAGGGAGATTTGGGCCATAGTCCACCACGCTGGCCCAGTGCGGTTTGGTGAACTTCACACGCCGTTCTATAGACGTGCAGGTTTCCTCACGATGTTTTCCTTCACCATTCAGCAAGTGGTAATCATTGTTGAAAATGACATTCGCACATGAAAATTATCTCAGAGGTGCGGGCCTGGGGTTTGAACTTGCACCCCTTACGTTCAAGGCGGGCGTTCTTGCCCGCGAGGCTACCACTGCTGTATAGAGAGATTATACAAACAAGGTATTTAAAATAAGTCAGATTGAGCCTCGCTTAACAATAAGTGAAGCACCCCATACTATGTAGGTTCTCTTGGGTTCGTTGCCAAACAAATTGTTTTTAATACCGTTATTTTTTATGTATGACATGGCCAGTAGAATCTGTATCATTACTCAGTTCTGTATACTCATCAATTTATACAATACAACCCTGGACCGATTGTGATGGGATTCACACAGACTGACAGCTGATTTTATAAGAAGTAACTTAGGCTACTTTTATTGTGTGTTACCCACACACTTTGACTATGTATTTATTTTGGTCCCAATGTAATAGAAGTCGAGCCTATTGCTACTATATCGGGCACATTCCCCCTTAACAAGGAGATTTAGGGCCACACTCCACCAACCTGGCCAAGTTCAGGTTGGTAAACTTCACTCGCCTCTTCCTTCACCGTTCAGCAAGCGTTCATCATTATTGGACACAATATTCACACATGAAAATCTCAGAGGATTCGAACTTGCACCACTAGTGTTTTATTCCACTCACTCCTCGGAATATGAGTTGTTTGACTCCCTCGACCTCCGTCACTCTGCCCTGCGTGTCCTGTAGCCCGTCCCACTTCTCTGTTGACAGAGGAGTACCTCTGAAACAAAACGACTAAAAGTCAAACAGAAATCAGAATTTGTTATTAGAAGTTTCTATGCATAACCAATATGTCAGTTGTCATCAAAATAATATTGCGAAGATTTCTCTGTCAGCCGTATCTTCTTTACAAGCTTTATATTAACTTGCAATGTATGTATGTCCGGGTGGAATCTTGCAACTGAATTTTAAATCAGTTATCTTTAACCGATTGAGCTGAAATTTGGTATACACGCTTATTTTGGATGACAATGCATTCTTGGCAAAGTGACGTCATTCTAATTCCAATATCCAAGATGGCGGAATAGTTTTTTTTTTTTTTAGTTTAGTTTATTTACAATATACAAAGTTTTACATCTGCAATTTACAAAAGCTGTACCACGCAGACCTCGTAGGGTCTATCTGGGTATCAGCGAGTCGTTAATAATACACATATAACATTGTTACTTGCTTAACATCGGTACATAGTGTCTTTTTAAAGTTGGTTTAAGTTTTTTGACATCTAATATATAGAGCATTTGGAGATTCTCCAGAAGTTTTTTTTTAAAACAAAGGAATCAAATATTCATCGGTTCGTTTCCCATACGAATTGTTAGTTTGTACACTACTACTGGGTATCAAATGAAAGGGCTTGCTGAGGAGAACACGAAAACTAAGGGCAATTAAATAAAAGCTTGTTTTTATTCCATAGATAGCCATTTTTATTCCGAATAAGGCACTAATTAGACGGAACAAATGTTTCCGCTGTTAATTGTTTGACTTACCTAGGTATGCAAGGTCTTGGCGGTAAGGTGGGTTTCACGCTGATGACCTCGTACTCATCGTTGCGAGCGACTGTGGTGCCATCCTCAATGGCATTCATACTCTTGGTAAGCAAGTCCGCCACCTCCTCAGACACGTCGCGTTTCCCATTCAGACCCTCATTACCATAGTAAACTGGAAGACATGTGTATTGGAGTTGACTACATAAGGTTGATTAGTGCTTGCTGAATGATGGCAAAAATATAGTGAGAAATCGCTAATGTCCTGCGCGCCATTACTATACTTATGTCCTATGAAATAAGACAGTGAGTGAACGACTCAGTGCGCTGCGAATCAGTGACACAGGTTTAATCTTGACACGCATGCTAGCCCTGCTGCATGTCTGGCATGTAGGCCAAGACATGACTTAAGTCACGGATTAATTCGTACAAATGCCTCTTTGGACTAACACAGGGACATGCTTCGATGTATTATTACGAAGCAGTAGCCAGTGCAATGTGTTAATATTTAAAATATTTAAGCATCGCTTTAAGGCTACTCTTAATGTTAATGAAGATAGACATAAGCATTACATTTTGTCTTGAACTTCTGTGGTAAACGCCACGCGACAAAGTTTTCTCGCGCTATCAATGACATTTCGTTAAAGACTGTTTTAGTATTTGCGAGTCTCGACCCAATTTGGCCCAGTCTTTAAAGTTCTTCATTCACCTTCAAATAACTTACCAATGTTAGTCAGCTTGGAGAACGCCTCCATCGTGGTCTCATACGGCCTCTGTTTGAGGTTCGACACCAAATTCCATACGACATCCGTAGTATTCTCCGTGAAGATATCCAACTCGGCGAACGACTTATTCAGAACTTGCGACTCTAAATTCGGCTCCACAACCACATACGTGTTTCTGTCATGTCTTGTTTTAGCCGTTTTGACATGGTTCTTTAAGTTAGCGACGAAGATTTCGGCGTTTCCATGTTGGAAGTAGAATGTGGTTTGCCAGACACCGGGTTTCGTAGAAAACTGCATCTGCTGGTTGTTGCGCGTGATTCTAAACGTTCTGAGTTCGTCGATGGGTATTTTTATGATGCGAGCGCGGGCGGTGGCGTAGTCCGAGGTTATGTTTCCGCTGAGGGTGCGCTGGCGGCGGCCTGTGGAGTTAACACGCATGTAAAGACTAGACCTCTCTCACAGATTCGCACGCTGGCTCCCTTGTCTTATTTCATACGAGAAAAGAGATAAAATCAACATGTTCCGTGAGATAAGTCTATTCTTGGTATACATGCTACAACTACTGGAGGCGAGACAGGTCCTCTTTTCTAATATGATTATTTTACGGGTTTCGTACCTCAAAAGGGAAAATTGATCAAATTTTCAAGGAAATGTCATTAATGACAGAAGCTAGTTTCGGTATTTTAATTATGAAGTTTTAGCAGTGGTAGCCTAGTTAGTAAGAATGCCCATCTTGAACGGGATTAGAACTTGCACCCATTGCGTTCAAGGCGGGCGTTCTCCCGACGAGGCTACCACTGCTTCTTATCTAAATACACAAAATACATCATCACGCCTGTATTCCTCGCAGTGCCCTGCAGTGCGCCCACACTTCACCGATGTATTTTTGTCCGAATGTAATAGGGGGCGAGCTTACTGCCATTTTACTGGGCACATTCCCCCTCAATACGAGGGAGATTTGGGGCATAGTCCACCACCCTGACCCAGTGCGGGTTAGTGAACTTCACAAGCCTTTCTATATGCACAGATAATTTAACAGATTTATTATTTAATTTGGGATTAATGCATTGTCAAAGCTGATAAGCCCATCAGTGTTTCGTAGAATACCTATTAGCAGTTGTTTATGAAGGCAATAGCCTAGCAGCAAAGCAGATGATACAGTCTCCAACTCCTCAATAATAAATGTTCAAACCTTGGGCATAAGACATGGTCATACCAATTGTGTTCACGACTGCCCACTCATGGTCTTGAGTGTCCGAGTCAATGGTGATCAGGTCGTTGGGCCTCCACTCGATACACTTGGAGCCGTCCTGGTTCTGCACCACACATAGCATCCCGATGGAGTTGAGGTCTGTGATTGGACGGCCAATGCAGACTTTGAGAAGCACGCCATCTTGTGTGAACAGGTCCTTAAAAGAGGAGTAGGTTAGTAATTCTGAAGTAATCTTTTAGCATTAGTCTATTAAAGGGCTTCCCAAACTTATTTAAACTGTGACGCCCTTGTGAAGTTGCCAAATTTTTGCGACGGTCTGGCCTTCTTACAATTTGTTATAAAAACTCCAAATAGCATCTGATTTTTAACTGACTACCAAAAGGAGGATGTTCTCAATTCGATCGGCAAGCTTGTTTTTACTATAATAACCTAGTGTGGATGCCACAGGCAACCATTTGTTACAAAACCTACTTAATACTAAGTTAATTTAAGATATGGTAATGAAAAACTTTCACCTATCACCAAAAATATAGAAGAATTAAAGATTGAAAACGCAAAACTTAACCTTAAAATAGAAAACATAGAAAAACGTAATAGAAGCAACAACTTTATATTATTTGGACTGAACGAAACAGAAAAATCTTCTATGGAGTTAATGGAAATGGTGGAAGAAAAAATTAAAGAAGACCAAAACATCAAACTACACCACAGCGAAATCAACAACATCTATCGAATTGGGCGAAAAGATAAGAACAATGGAAAAGGAAGGCCGATACTTATTTCCTTAGTAAACGGTTGGAAAAAACGCGAAATATTAGGAAAAAGAAACAAAATTCAAGATGGGTACATCACCGAAGACTATCCTAAAGAAGTCTTACTCAAAAGGAAAGAACTACAAGAACGATTGGTAGAAGAAAGGAAGAAAGGAAATTTCGCGATTCTGAAATACGATCAACTCATTGTTAAAGAAGGCAACCCTATTAATGAAAAAAGGAAAAGAGATAACTCTACATCACCAGAAATAACAACACAGCCTCGTAAACATTATGCCACATCGTCCAAATCGAATAGAATTAATGCTTTTGATAGGATGAGAGTTAGAAGCAACTCTCTATCAACCAGCTCCAATATAGCTGGAGGAAGCACATAGGACATAGCTATCGGCAACTGGAAAAAACATACAAAATATCAACAGCTACATAAACACATAACATTCCCCAAGACGGCTGGTCCCCGTGGGGAATTAGACCAACACCCTCCAAGGTATAAAGAAAAATACAAACCTAGATTTAACATAGCAACACTTTACACACGCACTCTAAGAACAAGAGAATCTCTTTTAGAACTAGAGGTGGCCCTAAAAGACATAAACTGGGATATATTAGGCCTTTCCGAAGTCAGAACAACAGGAGAAGAAATTCAAGACTATGGCCAGTACATATTCTACTACAAAGGTGAAACACCTGGCATGTATGGTGTAGGTTTCATGATTAGAAAAGAACACCAACATGGTATAAAGGAATTTATTGGCCTGTCAGAACGAATAGCAATCCTAAACATGGAACTGCCTGGATATAAAGAAATATGGTCCATCATTCAAATATATGCTCCAACCGAGCAAGCTACAACTGAAACGAAAGATAAATTCTATGGAGACCTGGACACAGCCATAAACATGGCAAATAAAAACACCATAATAATGGGAGATTTTAACGGACAAATTGGAACACGCAAAGAAGATGAAAAATCAGTTTTAGGAAACTATAGTACAGGAAAAAGAAATAACAATGGTGAGAGACTTATCGAATTTGCTTTTCGAAATAATTTAAAGATCATGAATAGTGCATACAAAAGTAAAGTCACCAAAAAATGGACATGGATATCCCCATGTGGGAAATATAAAAACGAGATTGACTACATACTAACTAACAGACCAAAATACTTTAAAAATACACAAATAATCAAAAATTTGAATTTTAATACAAACCATAGAATGCTAAGAGGAACCATAATAGCAGCATGCCCCAAAAGAACAAGGAAACATATGATGACAAGGAAAACCATATCCCAACACACAATCCCTACAAACATCCTAGAAAAGCTTAAAATAAACTTACAAGAAATAAAAAAAACCCTAACAATACAAGAGAAATACAATTATATAGAACAACAGCTGTGGTGTCTCAACAACAACCTCTATAAAAGGAACCAAATAAAAGATAATATTGGAGACGACGCAAGAAAACGTATCAAAATAAGACAAGAAATGATACAATCAAGAGAAAAGAATAGAAAAGAAATAGCTAGAATAAGCAAAGAAATAAACATTAGCATAAGGAAACACAGAAACAAGACAAGGACAAATACAATTAAACATTACATAGAATATTCAGGCGGTGTACGAAGGGCACTAACAGATTTACGCGAAATTAGCAATTGGATACCTAATATAAAAAATAAAAACAAAAAGATTATTACAAATAGAAAAGAGATACTGAAAATAGCAACAGGTTTTTATCGTAAACTTTACAAAGATGATACAGATAACTATATGTACCAAAAAACCTCAAACCCAGAGAATATACCACCCATACTCAAACGAGAAGTACGGAAAGCAGTCATGTCCCAAAAGAACAACAAATCCCCAGGAGAAGATAAAATTCGTAACGAACTTCTAAAAGAATCCCTAGATGCAACCATAGACACATTAACTAACCTATTTAACGATATAATTCTACATGAAGAGATACCAATTCAATGGACTCAATCGACCATTGCACTAATCCACAAAAAAGGAGACAAAAATGATATGAACAATTACAGACCCATAAGCCTCATGTCAAACCTGTATAAAGTATTTTCGAAAATAATTCTTGATCGTATAAGTAAAAGGTTAGACGAGAACCAACCAATCGAACAAGCTGGATTTAGGGCCCACTTCGCTACCATCGATCATATACATACGCTAAAACAATTGATAGAAAAATATAACGAATATGGGAAGATCTACTACATAGCTTTCGTAGACTATAACAAAGCGTTTGACTCTATTAAACATAGCAATATTTGGGAAGCACTAAACAAACAGGGCATTGAAGAGAAGTACATAAAAATATTACAACAAATATACAAAAATGGTAAAGCAAAAATAAAACTAGAGACAACTGGAGAGGAGTTCAATATACAGAAAGGAGTCAGACAAGGAGATCCATTGTCTCCCAAACTCTTCTCAGCAGTCCTAGAACAGATATTAAGAAACATAAACTGGGAAAGACAGGGACTAAACATAAACGGAGAATATTTACACCATCTCAGATTTGCAGATGACTTAGTACTTTTAAATACAACTTACGAAAAACTACAAGAAATGCTTGAACAACTTACGATCGAAAGCGAAAAAGTTGGATTAAGTATGAACATAAGCAAGACAAAAGTGATGACAAATGGATTAAAATCAGAAATTAAACTCAACAAAAATATACTAGAATATGTAGAAAACTATGAATATTTAGGCCAAACAATATCTCCAAAGAATCAAATGGATAAAGAAGTAGATAAAAGGATTCACACTGCCTGGAAACGCTACTGGTCCCTAAAATAAATCTTCAAAAATAAAGGCATACCCATCAGAGAGAAAAGCAAAGCTATCAACATCTGTATCACACCATGCCTAACATATGGATGCCAGACCTGGGCCATGACCAGAAAAAACATGCAAAAAATGGAAGTCTGTCAAAACAGCATGCAAAGGAGTATACTGAATATAAAAATATCAGACAAAGTAAGATTAGAAACAATAAGAGCAAAGACGAAGATCACACCTATAACAACAACAATAAAACGACTAAAGTGGAAGTGGGCAGGACATGCCATAAGGGACACAACAAACAAATGGTCCAATAAAGCAACTTACTGGTACCCTAGGGATGGGAAGCGAAAAAGAGGCAGACAATGCCGTAGATGGGAAGATGACATCAAGGATGTTGCAGGTCCCCTTTGGACCCGCATAGCGAAAAATAGAGACGAGTGGAAATACTTGGAGGAGGCCTATGTCAAGAGACAAGCTGCAGTTGCCAATAAATAAAATATAAATATATAACATAAAATAATTTGTAAAACTTCAGCAATAAAGGCTATCTTTATCTTTATCTAATGAATAAATTATTATTAAAATTATTATTATATTTAGTAAGTTATGTATACCAACGAGTTAGCACTTGTGAAAATGAGTGGGAGTGTAAAATCCAGCTGTTAAATGTATTTAGAAAAACTCTTTGAGTTGTGTTGTACCTAAATTAAAACAAATTATTTTCTATTATCACAGAGACAGGAATCAACATAATAATACAAGTTGGACAGATAATTTAGATACAAATAATGATAGTCAGTGGCCTTCTAATATGTAGCTATACATTTAAATGCCATACTTTTTTATATTCGACGTCATAGACACGAACCTAGCTTTACCTATATAGTATTAGAATATTCTTGGTTAATAATATAACAAAATTGCTACCATAAATAAACTTTAATGCAATAAACAAAGAAGTTATGCTAGTACATAGTTTTAATTACAATATTTATTGGAATTAAACAGCCACAAGTAGGAGTTGTTGGTACCTATTAATTAATAAGGCGGGTGTTAAGGTAGAACAACAAATTACGACCAAATGTGACGCAATAAATTATTAAGTCCTTGTCATATTCACTACTACATAAAAGTTAGTAAATTACACAGTTTCTACACGATATAGACGTGTAAAGGTCACACACGAAACATAACACAAAGATTAAATAAATAAACAATAAATCATTGTTTTGTGAATAGTTACTCACTTTACATTGTTCAGGTATATCCTCCACAGAACTCGACCTCGACATTTTCAACGCCCAAAACTAGCGCGAGAAGCCTAATATTCTTTACACGAAAATTATGGATGGTAAACAATTTACGCCATATCTTTCAAGGACATTTTGTAAAAAATGAAAATAAAAACACGACTCCGAACGTCTGCAAACATGGAACAAGAATTTGGTTGCCAGTGTATCAACAATTATTACCCTACAACAACGAGTCTCTTCATAAAACCATTTCAATGAAGTATTTATTAGCATAACTGGTTTTATTATATAACGTACAAAAGTACTTGCTATATGTAAATTTATTAATCATTATTACTATCAGTTATTCATAATTTTTGAGCATGTAAAATAATACTTTAAACGGTAGGTTATTTTAAATCTGGTATCTCTAATATTAACGTCAATTTTTCAACGTTTCAACAAACGCAGAATTAACGCTGCTAGTATAATTTGATAAAAAATGAAACTGTGAGTTTCTTTCGTTCTTTGACTTATTCATCTATGATTGACTAAGTTAGATACTCTGTCAACAATAATTTTGGCCCAGTGCGGGTTGGCAGATTTCACACATTTATCGAGAACTAGTCAAGTTCCCTCAGACGTGCAGGTTTCCTCGCGATGATTCCTTCACCGTTTCTTAGCAAGTGTTAATCTCGGATGAAAATGAGATTCGCACATACATCCCAGAGGTGCGAGCCGGGGTTTGAACCTGCGCACTTTGATTGCAAGGCGTGCGTTCGACCACTCGGCTACCACTGCTAAGCCGCTCACTAATTAAGCCTAACTGTAATAAACAAAAATACTTACAAAGTAGATACTTATCAACATAACTACTAACAATGATAATTGATGGAATCAGGCGTAATATTGCGGAAATCCATTGTTAATACAATATTAGAGAAAGGGACCCACCACTCACCCTCGGAATTGTTTAGAGTCCCAAATTATAAATCAAATAAATTTGATCGATAATAGAGGAAACCAACAAGACCGAACTCCCTGTCAGTCGAGAGTCAGTATGTCATAAGTCATGGGCCCTACCTATGAGCAATCCTCCGCAGAACAAAATGCGGAGGATTGCTCATAGGTAGGGCCCATGACTTATGACATACTGACTCTCGACTGACAGGGAGTTCGGTCTTGTTGGTTTCCTCTATTATCGATCAAATTTATTTGATTTATAATTTGGGACTCTAAACAATTCCGAGGGTGAGTGGTGGGTCCCTTTCTCTAATATTGTATTACTAACAATGAAGCAGGTTACTTCATTGTTAGAATCCTGTAGTAAAATTATAACTACGATATAATCAGTAAGTAATCGCTTTATAAGGTCAAGCTCGGCTGGAGACCGATTTTGTTTAATCCACACACATAGTGACTATTTATTAACAGTCCTAAGTGCTTGATTTTAATTTAGTTAGTACTGTATTTTCATTGCGTCAGTTACACAAGTCTTGTAAAGCCGCGAAATTATTCAAATCGCCTCTCTTAAGTTACAGTTCTTTAATATGTAAGTACATTGGCTAAATTTTAAGAATATTCGATAGTTACTAGCGGCCCGTCCCGGCTTCGCATGGGTGGACATTTTTTTTAACTTTTTGGGATAAATAAATAAAGCATAAGCTACTCAGAAGTAATTTAGCTTTCTATCGGAAATATATTTTTTGAAATCGGTTAAGTAGTTTTTAAGTTACGTACAAAATACAAATCTGTCCTCCTAATATTATTAGTACAGTACC
Organism: Ptilodon capucinus; assembly: GCA_914767695.1. Taxonomy (NCBI): domain Eukaryota; kingdom Metazoa; phylum Arthropoda; class Insecta; order Lepidoptera; family Notodontidae; genus Ptilodon; species Ptilodon capucinus. The sequence continues at coordinate 11,040,876 of OU611814.1, read as the reverse complement.
TATATTTTTTTAATAGCCTTTACATGTCCCACTCCTAGGCAAAAGCCTCCACTTTACTTCTCCACACATCTCGGTCTTGGGCTATTTCCTGCCACGATGTCCCCGCAAAGGTGTTTAAATCATCTCGCCACCTCTTCCTCGGTCGACCTCTTCGTCAGCGACTGTCAACAGGTATCCAATTGCCCACCTTTGCGGGCTCATGCGGGCTACATGGCCGGCCCACTCCCACTTCAGCCTCGCAGTCTTTTCTCCTACATTGCTATTTGAGTTATGGAGCGAAAGATGGTATTTTTAACTCTGTCGTTTCGTTTGACATTGAGAATGCTGCGCTCCATTGCTCTTTGACAAACCTTGAGCTTGAACCTCTGTTGCTCAGTCAACGACCACGTTTGTGCACCATAGGTTAGGACGGGCAAAATACACATGTATCTATAGATTATTTTATAGATGGGTGACTGAACTATGAAGGAGTTGATAGTGCTGGCTGCCGCTTTCATAATTAGTTAATCAGAACACTCCCACAAACAAAAACTTAACATGTAGTTACAGATAGGAACCTCTAAAAGATCGTTGGATGGATAAGCAAGCTTTGGCATGGAAATAGTTTTTTGTTTTGACTCTGCGGAGATCTAAAAAACGGTATAAAGAATAATTAAATACTGGTACGTCAGATATTTAATAGCGTAGTAATGAGAGAGGCTGCTCTCCTAATCAACCAGTTCTGGGTTCGTTCTTCTATGGCTATTAAACTATAACTTGAGCCTACTCTTAACGAAACATTTAGCTTAGATGAAGGCACCAAAATGACTAATAAACAAGGCTACTACTATTAGGAATACTTACAATATGTTTTCCGACTTTCTTACTTACAAAAGAAATAGCTACATAATTATATTACCTACGTAATAACATCGCAATGCTAGTCTACTTTTAAAAAATAAATTCTATAAAATCTTACTTGCCTATCTCAACCAATTATAAAATGACATTGAAAAAATAATATTACATATAATTGATTTCGTAATTAGAATTTCCTGTTTGAAAGAATTTAACTACAACGGACTCATAGAAATAATGTTAATCATATACAAATATATTTTATTTGAGGTCCTTGAGACAAAAAACAATCCCTGTTATGAGGTAGGTTCTTAGTGTTCTTACCTATATTATGAGAATCAGATTTTTTATCCAAATAAACAAATACAGACACGTATTTTCGATACCGTAGGCATCGCATGTAACAATCGTTCTTGAATCTTACAGGATGAACATCCTAACCCAGCTTCTATCTTTCGTGAATGTGAAGACCATAAGGCCATTAATCGGTGTCCTGCAGCTATTGTTTAACTCGATAACTGTATTGGAACTGGATGCTGATGATTTTCCATCACAAGCCTCCGTTCAAGGTTAGTAGGCCAGAACATACATTTGTAGCTTCTAGAATACGCGCTGTAGTGAGCATTCGTTGGTCATCATTAGGAAATATGTCATCAGTCGCCATAACTTAGTATCCTCTCCTTTTCCGTCAACCTTCACGTTAAAGTCGGATCTGTGGAATTTATCCTGTAAATAAATACTATGGTTCGCTATGAGAACGTTATTATAATTTCAGATGGTCAAGTCTTCGATTTTATAGTGGTGGGAGGCGGATCAGCTGGGTGCGTGCTTGCCAACAGACTCACTGAGATTGCCAGTTGGTCTGTGCTTCTCATCGAAGCAGGTGGAAATCCACCTATCATTGCAAAGGTAATTCGAGGAAGACTATTTTGCTTTGCTCGTATCTCGTACAAGAACTGAAGACAATGCTTAATGTCGTGTATTAGAGAAGAATTAAATCTAGTTTAGTCGTTCGGTGGATCACGTGGTGCGCACTGCCAATTGTTGATTAAATTTTATTTTCTTTTCAGTATCCCGGTTTATTTCCTTTTGTCGACTACTCCAACGCTGATTGGAACTACTACACCGAAAATGACGGATACTCCAGTCAAGGACATGAGACCAAAAATATTCATCTCACTAGGGGCAAAATGCTGGGGGGGTCCAGTGGGGCGAACTACATGTTCTATATACGAGGGAACAAATTGGATTATGACGGTTGGATGGAACAAGGTAACGAGGGTTGGGACTGGGAGACCGTGACGCATTACTTCATGAAAAGTGAAAGGCTCAACGACGAGGTTATAATGCACAGTAGCTCTGCTCGTTTTCATAATACCGAGGGTTACCTCGGCGTCACGAGACCACCATGGAAGAAGAGTACAGAAAAATACCTTAGAGCTTTTAAAGAGAATGGACATAACATCCTTTTAGATTGTAATGGGCAAGATCAGATGGGATATGTAGTACCCGCGTACACAGTAGACAACGGCGTTAGACAGCACACAGCTAAAGCCTTTTTGGAACCGGTTAGGAATCGAAAAAATTTACACGTCTTGAGAAAATCTTACGTAAGAAAAATCTTGTTTAACAAATACGGCGAGGCTACAGGTGTCGAAGTGAAATTAACAAATAAGAAAAATGTTAATCTATATACAAGAAGAGAAGTAATATTATCCGGTGGGGCTATCAATAGTCCGCAACTACTAATGTTATCTGGTATCGGACCTAAAAATCATTTGGAAGAGGTTGGCATCCAATTGCGATTGGATTCACCTATGGTTGGAAGTAATTTACAAGATCATCCTATTGTTACTGTCGTATTAGGCGTTGAAAAAGACAATTCTTCGATTGTCGAAAATTTAGATTTGTTTGTTAATATGGACAAGTTTCCATCACCTTGTATAATGGGCCATGTGTCTCTCAACAAATCTGAGTCACGCCCTGATTACCAAACGTCTGTTTTTCCATTGCCAGTGTATTCTCCGGTATCAGCTATCATCTGCTCATACGTCTTTCGTTTTGAGAATCAAATATGTCAGTCCTTACTAGATGCAAATAAAAATAGACGAATACTGCTAACTACTCTAACACTATTGCACCCAGAGTCAAAAGGTAACATACGACTGAGAAGCAACCACCCTGAAATTAGTCCTCTCATTTACAATGGATATTACTCGAACAAAGTGGATATTGAAAACCAAGCTAAGTTCATAGAAGACTACATTAGTGTTGTAAATACTCCGTATTTGAGGAGTATTGACGCTGAAGTTATTAATTTGAAAATTCCGCAATGTAGGTCTCATGTTTTTGGTAGTCATGAGTTTTGGAAGTGTTATGTATTAAATATTGCAACTACCCAGTGGCACCCGGCTGGCACTTGTGCCATGGGGCCAGTAGGCAAAGGCGTGGTGGATGAACGACTTAGGGTTCATGGAGTATCAAGACTACGTGTTGTAGATGCTAGTATTATGCCTACAATTATAAGTGGTAATTTAAATGCACCAGTTATTATGATCGCTGAAAAAGCGTCGGATATGATCAAAGCTGATAATGGAATAAAATACTCGTAGGACTGTCGAAGTTTTATTTACTTTAATATGCCAGCGTGACTAAAAAGGCACTTACCTAATTTAAAAATATAAAATAAAAGAGTAGATACCTACCTAATTCGTTTCTTTTTTTACGAAATGAATGAAATGGTCATATTTATTGGATTCAGATGAGGAATGGCTCCACCTGCGTTTAACGGGTATTTCAGCCAGCGTTAAGGTAATTATTAGCAAGGCCAAATTCAATCAATACCAATGATAATCTAATTGATCAATACCCATCCATCCATCCATCCATCCATCCATCCATCCATCCATCCATCCATCCATCCATCCATCCGTCCGTCCGTCCGTCCGTCCGTCCGTCCGTCCGTCCGTCCGACCGTCCCTCCGTCCGTCCGTCCGTCCCTCCGTCCATCCATCCATCCATCCATCCATCCATCCATCCATCCATCCATCCATCCATCCATCCATCCATCCATCCATCCATCCATCCATCCATCCATCCATCCATCCATCCATCCATCCATCCATCCATCCATCAAACGACACAAATAAAGAGACGTCTCATTTAACGGTTTTTTTTCCACGGATTTTTTCTTACGGTTTTACTATCACATTTTTTTCAGTTCGGTCGCCTAGCAAAATCCCTATTCCCTCCAAGCCTGCCGTAAGGAACTTCGTTCCAAAAATGAGTGACGAACATGGAGATAGGATAAGTGATGACAGTGATATAGACAGTGTAGATACATACTTATTTGGAAAAAAAAACCCTAGTAAAACTTCAGAGTAGAACACATATAAAACAAGTAATGAAACTTAGACGTACGAAGTTACATATTTTGTAAACTTTTTAAGGGAGTCATAGACTTCTGTTTCACGAAATTATAATGTATGTTAAGAAGAAATTTATTAGGATCATTGAAACGGAACGTTAAAGTAGGTTTTTTGACGTTTAAGTTTGACATAACCTTTGTGTCAAAAATAAGCTGTCAAAAGTTGTGATTGTGGGCAATTGTGCAATCTAGAATAAAATTCATTTTTTTTGGAATAAATCAATAGAAAGACCAAATATTTGGTGATTAATGAATTGCTAAACAAAACTACATTATAAAGCTTGCAGACAGGGCAAATTATTGGCGATTTGCTGTTAATTTCAGCTAAACAAAATGACAAATCTTGATGTAAGTGTTCTTTTTATTTTACTCTCAGATATTCAGCATATAATAATAGTTTCAATATTGAAATTATGTTTGTCTGTAACAAGGAACATTAATTGCGTATAGCTACTATATGTTTTAAGTAATATATTTGTGTAATTATATAGTACTCACCCAATATAAACAATAGGACCCATAATGCTTTTGGTGAATAAAATTCATAAAAACACTTATACCAGTTAACTCCAGGAGTCATAAGCAGTCAGTTGCAGTACTTATTAATCTTTAGGTACTATGTTTAGGCGTTTCCTAGTGTTTGTAAAAATGGGCATTCATACCTAACCTAATTTCTAGTTTAAAGTTTAACTGTACATGTATATGATATAGGTAAGTACCACCAGTACAGACAGCAGTTCAGGGTCTACATCAGACTCCAGCAGCAGTGGATCCTCTTCCACCAGCTCAGGGTCGGGATCCAGTAGTTCCGACTCGGAATCCTCAGCATCTGAAGCTCCAGCAATCACAAACATACCAGTCCCAAAATCACCACCTAAACCTGAAGAACCTAAGAAAAAAGAGGAACCGAAACCGCGAAGACCATCTAAAATAAAAATCTCATCGTCAAGTGATGATGATATCCCAAAACCAGTCAGTCCAAAACCTCAACCTCCTCGGAGAAGGTCAGGCAACAAGCCTAAATCGGCCATGGCAGTTCTCGTCCGAGGAAAAACAGCACCCAGAGTTTCAAGTGGAGCAAAAACACCTAAACCTATACCCAAAACTATACCTAAACCCCCAAAAGCAGACTCAGGAACCTTGAAAAAGAAAAGCATATTCTCACCAGACAACAGTTCTGAATCTGAATCAGAGAGCAAATCATCAAACAAGTCTTCAAGCAAGTCTTCAACCAAATCCTCAAGCAAATCATCAACCAAGTCTTCAACCAAGTCTTCAAGCAAATCCTCAAGCAAGTCTTCGAATAACAAGAGTCCAAAAGCATCTCCAATGCCTAAACGCAGCTCCAGAAAGCCCAGCGACGACAAAGATTCCCCGTTAGTTATTGAAAATGATGACTCAAATTCAAAGGATAATGTTAAACGTAAAAATGGGACAAGGCCTAGTGGACCACCACCAAAAAAGGCCATTGAAGAGAAGAGTGCATCTTCATGTTCATCAAGTCAGTCTTCAGTAGAATCTGTGTCATCTGAGAGCGATAGTGATTCTTCACCGAAGAAGCAACCGGTGAAGACAGGGAAGTCAACACCTCCATCAAATTCTAATAAGGTAAGTCTGAAAGTAAAAATTTTTGATAATATTAAAATATTTTGTATTTACTTATAGACAAAGGTCATTTTTCAATGGAATTTCCTAACAAACACAAATAGAATTGTTGGAAGTCTTTCCCATTCAAAGGAGCTATGTATTAACACACATAGCTATATTGATTACCTACGTATTTGAAATTTCTTGTCCCTTAAGGCCTTGGTTGGAGTGCACTCTGCGCTCGCCACTCCTCCGGTAAAGCTTTAAAGGCCACCACACAGCCAACAGCGTAAGTCCTTCAAAAAAACAAAAAAAAAATCAATTTCTATTTGGATCTTCTCAGTCGAGTTCGCGTTTCGATCCAGGGTCAACATGTAAGAAATAAAATATGTAAATGTGACAATTTGTAAATGTCCCGAAATAAATGATTTAGCTTTTTTTAAAAAAAAACAATACTCCACCTTGCCCTCAATAGTAATCTCAGTAAGTTAGACTGATGATGCACTGATTTATAGGTCCCTGGTGGCATTTACTATATAATTATTGTAAAGAGGTTCATAATTTAAACAGCCATTATTCCTAAGCAAATCCAAAGTGAACTTTCAATTTACTTTTTAAACCATAGATACATTATGCGTAACAAGAAGCTTATGTATTTCTATTTACCAAACCTTTTATGGTAACCTTTTCAGCAGGAGACAACCGGTAAGAGTGGGGATTCGAGTGACTCGTTGAAGGCCACGGCGACCATGCCGCGAAAGTTGACCAGGTCCTTGTCGGCCCGCGTGTCCCGACTGGCCACCGTCTCCCGACCGACAAACACCGACACAGATTCCGATGTTGACGAAAAAATCAACGATAAAAGGTATATACTATGCATTTCAAATGAGAATAGGATCGGCTTTGCGCCATATTGTGACATGAAAACATGAATTATGACTTTAAATAATTAAATATTCTTTTAAGACAATTTACTACTAATTTAACGTTTTTATTTATATTTGATGTTTCTACTATTATTATTGATATGCAAATAATTTTTTTGCAAACCATACTTTTCATGTGACATTTGACAGATAGAGCTTATTGACATTCCTATTCTTATTTGGATCGCATATTACTAATAATTGAAAGATGGCTTTGTCTAGTTGTCTGTGTGTAGGCCGCTCAGTTCACTGCAGCAAGGTTGCAGGTTCGATTCTCACTAGCACCAAATTATGGATAAGTTTTTTTTTTAATTTGCCTTAGTTTGGGTGTAACTGGGATCATCCCCAGTGCGTTATATAGCACCCATATTACAAACTTTGCTGAGTTTGGGATCATATCGAGATGTGAAAGGCTATTTCAATTAAGGGACAATTTTCCAACTTTACAGGAGAGCATACTCATTTGATGCAGTTTTTTTTTAACAAAAACCGATTTCTAGCTTTTTAGTGCACCTAGGTTTTTGAAGTCGGTTTTTGTCATTTGTTAAAAATTGTTTTTTTTTCACGCTTCTTAGTGTCAATAATCGTTGAAAATATGCAATTATTATCACCTCCTCCTCGTTCAAGTACAACGCAATTTTTGGAGATTGTTGTCAATTTTACTCCACTTTTCTTTGCCACTTCTCATTGTATGCCTGATCCAGCGCCATCTATGTTGGTCTATTTTTGTAAGTACGTCGTCGGTTACTTTAGTCGTAGATCTTATAACTGTGTTCCTTATTCTGTCTTGCTTTCGGATACTTATCATGCCCCTTTCCATTGCTCTTTGGCAGTATTCGAGCATATCTCTGTGTTGTTTTATTAATACTATTTGTCTGTAAATCTTCCTAACAATAAATAAAATAAATGACACCCTGCATACCTTGTGTAGTAAAGAAAACGTGAAGAAGAATGTGAAGGGTCGTAACCCACCGACGCGGTCTCCGGCCGCCGCCACGCCCCTGCTGCCGGCCGCGCCGCTCGACCCTTCAGAGCGGCGCTGTCCCGTGCGAGGGTGTGATTCCAATGGACATCTAGGTATGACGTCTCATACTTGTTATAAAACTAACTTTAGGCCTTAACGTATTACTTACTTTAGGAGTATCTATGCAATGGCATTTTTTTATATATTTCCACCGTATCAAAAAAAGTATAGGTATAAATGCAAATAACGTCTAATAAAGTCTTCTTAGATTTCTTTTTCTATTCTATTAAATATTTAAAAAATCATTGGGTGACAGGAAAAACTCAAGAAGTACAAAAAATAGGAAATATGTTTTTTTACGCTAAGTAGGACCTCAAAATATCAACAACTTTTATATGGGAAAACAACAATGGTGGAGTCAGATAAACCAACCAACTAAAAAATTACCGGACCGTGGGCTCGAAATGCCATCTCCGTTGTAATATCTCCATTGCTCTGACTCATTTGCAAGCCATCTGATCTTGTCGAACAGGAATGGCCGATATGACGGTCAATGTAGCGACTTTGACGGCTGACGTTGACACTGGCAGTGACATGAGTGTATTGAATCCGACCTCCCGGTAGGTTTTAAATTTGAAACCCATCTGTTATAGGTGGCAAAGCGTCCCAACACTTCACGTGGGACGCCTGCCCCGCCTACCACAACGTGACGGCCGCCTGGTGCGTGGCGGCCAGCGAAGAGCGCGCAGCGGCTGCAGCGGCCCGGCGCCGCGCGCTGCAGCAGCTGCAGCAGCGGCCGCGCGCCATGCCCACGCTCGACCAGCGCGCCTACCAGCTCAAAGTCAAGGTCAGTTTCGACTGCCACTTCACACACTGCACACTGCACTGCACCACTGTGAAACATTCAGCTGTGTTAGTACACACAATCAGCTCTGCTAGCACACACATTAATACTCACGAGTAATGTGTACACCCAGGACATGCGGTCGAAGTGGAAGGGCAGCCAGGAGCTGCGCGAGAAGCTGGCGGCGTGCGGCAACGAGGACATGACAGAGGAGCGCGAGCCCATTCTAGAGGGCTTCGCGCCGGACTACGACCTGCGGCTCTTCCGCGACGCGCAGGCGCTCGCCGCCATCAAGATAGAGGAAGAGCTCGGCGACCTGCCCACCGACAGGGGGACCAGGTACACAATACTCCACTTCTGCTCACTCAGGGAAGGTCAGGGTGAAATCGGGGAAGCGAAAGGAGCTCAGAGATAAATATGTAACTCTTTATTGTTCCACCTGTTAATGAAACACAAACTATACCCATACGATAAAACAATTTAGCAATGGGTGGCCTTATCACTAAAAGTGATCTCTACCAGGCAACCTTTAGACGGGAGATAGTCCGCCTTCTGAATAGTGTCGAATTTCCGAAAAATCAAGGAAAATAAGGGAGATGTTAGGGATAGTTGAGGTTTGTCAGGGAAATTATTTTATGATAATATAATATTATACCGTTATTTTTAAAAACGTATTAATTTCTAAGAGAGACCATTTTGTTGTTTTAAAAATGTTATATTCTAACATAATTACCATGATCTAGTTCAAAATACGAGAAATAGATTAATGGTAAAAAATCTTTTTAAAAACAAGCTTATATTTAATTGCCCTAAGTTTGGGTGTTCTCCTCAGCAAGGCCTTTCATTTGATACCCATACTGTGGTAGTGCAGAAAAAATAACTATTCTATAGAATGACGTCACATAGCTAAGCATGCATTGTCATCCAAAATAAGCGTGTATACCAAATTTTAGCTCAATCGGTTAAAGATAACTGATTTAAAATTCAGTTGCAAGATTCCACCCGGACATACATTGCAAGTCAATATAAAGCTTGTAATAATAATAATATACTTATTTTTTATTGAAATTTAGCAAAGGTAAAGTCAGGGATTTGCTGTTTAGAGTGGACACACTGATAAACCATCTGTTCCGTCGCATTGCAAAATGTTCTCTGTTATTGGCACATTAAGATTAAAATGTTAAATTAAGATTTAAAACACGCGGCAAAATTCGCTTGCGTGATCCATTACATTTCGTTGAATTATGTGTTTAATCTATGAGTTAATACAGTTCCTTTTCGTGTTAGCGAAACGATTCAGGCGCGCGTTTGGACACCCCTGACATTAAAGGTTCATTTTGAGCTACGTAACCCTACAAAAGAAGCCATTAATTTTAAACTAGGGAATCCAATCGTAGGATATGAGGTATGAGGGTGGCAAATGTTTAAATCCGCCCCTGGGTTGTGTGTCAGATACGTGGTGATGGGGAAGTACCGCATGGAGGTGTGGTACCAGTCGCCGTACCCGGGTGACGCGGCGCGCGTGCCGCGGCTCTTCGTCTGCGAGTTCTGTCTCAACCACCACAAGTGCGCGGCCGGCGCAGCCCGACACCGCGCCAAGTGCGTCTGGAGACATCCGCCTGGAGACGAGGTTGGTAAATAACTGATGTGTAGAAATCTGAGGTAAATTCTTCTGAGGAGTAATTTTCAAATTTCTCTTCAGAAGAATTCGAACACAAACGGAGATATGTATAACTCAATATCGCCCAACATGGCGCTTGAGTCACTTCGCCTTTTATACTTCGATGTATATAAATATCGCCAGACAACACGTACTCATCGTATGACCCCAATCTAAGCAAACCTTGCACTATGGGTAGCGTACAATGAACTGGGGGCGATCCCAGACCAGAGCAAATTCCGGACAGGCCATTTCCGAAATATGCCACTGGCGAGATTCAATCCGAGATCAACCGCAATCCGATTTAGTGAGCTGAGCTGCCTGCGCTCGCACTACCAAACCAAGCTGTCGTTGATAAGGTCGTTTTTGCTTAACTACGTTCAATATCTGAGAAGTGTCTTTTTAAAGGGAGATATTTCCATTATAACAAAAAAATCCTTTTTAAAGAATATTTTAACGTCTAATTTAGTAATCTTAGATATTTTTTCAGTCAAATATTGACAATGGTTATTTATTCACATGAATCTCTTTTCGATTGATATATTTCTGACGCAGTCACAGAAGATGGGCGTGTGGCAAAAGGCGCTAGCACTAGCACTTACATTCAGCTTTATTAGCACACACATTCAGCTGTACAAGCACTAACATTCAGCTTATAAGCACACACATTCAGCTCTACTAGCACTCACATTCAACTCAAAACGACATTATAAGCTAGTATGAAAATCCTTTTATTTCTCTACGTAGGTGTACAGAAAAGACAATCTCAGCGTTTGGCAAGTGGACGGCCGGAAGCACAAACAGTACTGCCAGCAACTGTGTCTGCTGGCCAAGTTCTTCCTGGACCACAAGACCCTGTACTACGACGTGGAGCCATTCCTTTTCTATGTGATGACGAATGCCGACGAAGAGGGCTGCCATATCGTCGGCTACTTCAGCAAGGTTAGTACTTCTTAGCTGCTTCCTTTACTAACAATTTGTGGTATTAACAATAATACATCATCATCGCGCCTGTTATATCCGTTGGGGTAGGCAGAGGTACTGTAATAATGCACTCAAATCCCAGTGTCATAGGGGCGAGCCTGTTGCCATTATACCGGGCACATTACACCTTAATACTAGGGCGAATTGGGAGTTTATATAAAAAAAAAACCGGTCAAGTGCAAGCTGGACTCGCGCACCGAGGCTTCCGTATCTAAACTATGAAAGCACCGAGCATTACTCAAACGAAAAGATGAACTGGATAGAGAGACAAACTTAATTTTGCCGCTGGTATACTGGTGTCCCCATACAAACTAACTACAAAATAAGTTTATAATCGCAAAAAAAAACATTTACAAACAATAAATGTACAGGTTTTGGATTTTTTCCTCTACTTGTGCTATAAGACATTGCTTCTTGCCAAATTTCATGATGATCTAGGTCAACGGGAAGTACCCTATAGGTTTTTGATTCCCGTGCAAATGTACTGAAAATGCAACTCAAACCGCCGTATCTTTTGATTGCGTTAACTTAGAAGTTCGATTTTTTTAGGGCACCAAGGGACCGCAGACATAAGTCTCTGTTATACATTTCAACTTGATACCTTCACGCGTTTCTGAGAATAAGGGTCTTGATAGATTGACAACAAAGTGGTCCTATAAGGGTTCCGTTTTTTCGTTTTTAGGTACGGAACCCTAAAAAACAACGGTATCGAATGTCTGTGGCAAAAGCCATGCGACCATGCGACTACATTCGCTCGCGACATCAACGACATTCTGTTGAAGAGTTATTTTCTATGAGTTTAATACAGTTCACAGTCCGTTGGGGTAGACTTGTCCTAGAGTGGAGACCGCGAATCGGAAAACGTAGCGTAGAACGTCCTCTAACCAGGTGGAGCGACGACATACGCAAAGCGGTGGGTAGTGACTGGAGAAGAAGAGCCAAAGATCGGGCTCAGTGGCGCATCTTGGGAGAGGCCTACGTCCAGCAGTGGACTGATACCGGCTGTTGATGATGACGATGATGAATACAGTTCGTTTTGGTATGAGCATAAAGTTAATCGCGCGAATTTTGACGCGTCTCGTGTCCCGCAGCTTGTTTGTTTGTTCACATCTTGACGCAGCTATTTGTCAAGGACTTAAATATAGAAAAAAAACTAGAAAAATCGACTTCATCACAAGTTAAAGAAACAGTCTTTAAGAAGAATAATAAATAAAACAAGTGCGAGTCGGACTCGCGCACGAAGGGTTCCGTACCATTATTTTTATGTATGGGAGCCCACTTAAAAAAAATATTTTATTCTGTTTTTTTAGTATTTGTTGTTATAGCGGCAACATAAATACATCATCTGTGAAAATTTCAGCTCTCTAACTATCACGGTTCATGAGATACAGCCTGGTGACTGACGGACGGACAGCGAAGTCTTAGTAATAGGGTTCCGATTTTACCCTTTGGGTACCCTAAAAATCAATGGAGAGGCCAAACAGTATGAACAATACCGATAGTAATTTCTTCTACAGGCTTTATACCTCACACACACCAGGCTTGCAACCTTAGGTATCCATAAGCTAACTTACCTTACTCCAAAAAGCAACAGTTCTCAATACTTGCAGAATTGTCAGAAAGTTTTTATCCTTAGAACAAAAATATTAATATTAATATCCCACCGTATTTTATGTATTTTATATAATATACTAGCTGTGCCCGCGGTTTCACCCGCGCTAATAGTTACTTTGGCGTAGAGTGATGTTATAAAGTCTATGACCTTCCTCAATAAGTGCAAACTTTAACCGTTTAGGCAGCGTACGCAACGGAAGCTTTCAAAAGGAATATTTTTTTCCCGTTTTTGCCACATTATTCGTTGCTGCTCCGCTCCTATTGGTCGTAGCGTGATGATATATAGCTTATAACCTTCCTCGATAAATGAACTATTTAACACAAAAAGAATTATTCAATTCGGACCAGTAGTTCCTGAGATTAGCGCGTTCAACCAAACAAACAAACTCTTTAGCTTTATAATATTAGTATAGATTATGTATTTAATACATTCCCCCCCCCATTTCTTGCTTGGCCAAAAGCCCGCAGATATGGTTATTACCCCAATCACCTGGGAGAACAAACTTGTTAACACAAAATAATAATAATACAATGTTTATTAATTTTCAGTTATAGGTTACAATTGCTTATATTAAGTAATATTAAATTAACCAGGGGCTCCCAAACTAGGCACAACCTGTGTTTTGGAAAGCAGATTTTGTATTTAAAAAAAGTAAGAAAAAAAATAGGTACTAAAAACAATATCAAAAACGTACTAATTTCCAAGACAAAGGTAAAATATGGATGTAAATATAAAATAGAATACAGTTTAACATAAGTGTATAGGGAATGTAGTACCTACTCAAATACTTGTAATACCGGGTGAGAAAACTTATTTTGAATACAGCCAATTCCTAACAACACAGACCATAAACTCCCATCATACATTGTACGCCTCAAAAACATAATTGAAAACGTACCAGCAATGATAGTATATACTCACTATGTTCGCGTACTACCTGCCATTCAGTACGGCGCGTCAGCTGTGGGTTCAATGACCGTAGGGGGTGAGACGCGCCTACAAAATGCAACCCCCCACCGACCCCACCCCCAACCCACCTTGCCCGACTGAAAAGGGGGTTGCAATGTACTGACCATTCAAATTTAGGGTATGCTTCATGTTTGAAGGTAGGACTGAAAAACTACGGTTATTAATTACAATTTAATTCATCTATACAAATAAATAAAGTTGAAGTGACTGTTTGTAATATCAAAATAACAAAAGTGTATTTTTTTTACAAGCTTTATATTAACTTGCAATGTATGTCCGGATGGAATCTTGCAACTGAATTTTAAATCAGTGATCTTTAACCGATTGAGCTAAAATTTGGTATACACGCATATTTTGGATGACAATGCATGTTTAGCTATGTGACGTCATTCTAATTCCAATATGACGGATCATCCAAGATGGCGGAAAAGTTATTTTTTCTGCACTACCACAGTATGGGTATCAAATGAGAGGGATTGCTGAGAAGAACACGGAAACTAAGGGCAATTTAATAAAAGCTTGTTTTTAAAATGTTTTTTTTACCATTAATTTATTAATTTTTGTCCGTCTGTTCGTTCCGGGTAAATTTTCAAACGGCTTAAGCGATTTCGTCGGGACTTTCATTGGCAGAGATCTGATGTTCCAACGAGTAAATGAGTCTGCTTTTATAGTATGGAAAAAGTATTAGGGTTCCGCGGCAAGAACATAAAACACCACGCGGGCGATGTCGCGAGCACAGCTAGTATTGTCTATCACAAGCTTACAACTCTTCGTTGTAATATTCGAAAACATTTTTAATCAAAAAGGATCAAATTCACATCAAGTCACTTTTGAGATATGGCAGCTTGAAGATTGATAATGTATTACACGTGGGATGGTAACATAGCTGGTAAAAATGGTATTTGGTTTTATTTTTCTATGGGATCTTTTTATTTGATTGAAAAGGCCTCTTTAGGAACCGTTTGGTATACTTAACTCAGTTTTGTCAATTTTACAGATTGAAATTTTACAAATGCAAACTTTAAAATTTATAAGTGGCTATTCAACAACTCCAGCATAGGAATAGCAAAATCAAGCTTTATATTCAAATAAACTTTGAATAAAATAAATCTTTTTGATGTAAATACACAATGGAAGGTGTATCTACCAGTCTAGAGTCTCTAGACACACATCCTTTACGCCCTTCACCGACTGTGGCGAGCGAATTTACTTGACTTTTAGCTTTAAATGTAGTCTATATCAATATGCATAAGGATTGTTTTTCTGTGATAAAAGCCACGACCGAACAAGCGTCAAAATTCTCCCGCGTCATCGATGACGTTTCGTTGGATTGAACTTTTTCTATAAACTTTTTATCACATTCATCACCCATTTTTTATTTATATTGTGTATGTATTGAATTTGTCCTTGCTATTAATTACTTGACATTAGTAGAATACCCGCTAATCCCAAGTGCTATTCCTTATCTTATTCCATTAAATAATCATTATTTCAATACTTTCGTAAAAAAATAAGAAGAGTTATACAGTTCGTTTTGGTATTTACAGAAAAAGAGTTCGCGCGAATTTGACGCGTCTGCTTGTGGAGAGTTTTATTCGGGTAGAGTTCTACAGTCTAAAGCATCCTTTCCCAAAGTGGGCGATAACGCCCCCTTGTGGGCCCTGCAGGCCTAAAGGGGGGCGGTAAGAGACCCAGAAAAAAAATGGGGGCGTTGTGTAGAGGCTTGGGGTGAGGCCTCAGTGCCGTTGTGTACTACCAACTGTGCTTAGGTCTCAAGTTAACTCTTGCGGGCTATAGTAAAAGTCTCGTTTAGAATGAATGTTTAATCACCGCTACAATAATCTAAAACTAACTACAGCCCTTTTAAGGTCCCACCGCTGGGCACGGGCCCCCATGCGGGGGGGATTGAGGCCATAGTCCACCACGCTGGCCCAGTGCGAGTTGGCAGACTTCACACATCTATCGAAAACTAGTCAAGTTCCCTCAGACGTGCAGGTTTCCTCACGATGTTTTCCTTCACCGTTTCATAGCAAGTAATAATCTCGGATGAAAATGAGATTCGCATATAATCCCAGAGGTGCGAGCCGGGGTTTGAACTTGCACACTTTGATTGCAAGGCGTGCGTTCGACCACTCGGCTACTACTGCTTTAAAACTGCTTTTTAACAATAATCAATTAATTTAATTTGTGAATGAACGTTATAGTGGTTTTTAAGTAAGTGAAAAAATGGGGGCGCTTAAAAATAATTTATTCTCAAAGTGGGCAGTATACAAAATAGGTTTGGGAACCACTGGTCTAAAGGGGCGAATATTAAAAGAATGAAGTGGTCTCTCCCTATATGTATATTGGCGTCTCTACATACGTTATTAAATTCGGCATGGGGTGCAAAGGGTGTCTAAACAATAACGCAGGTTTTATGCGATTCTACAAACATATATTTTATGTTTTTTTCAGGCATATGGCATATATAAATATTCTTATTAGATGTTTAATCAATGTCAGAAAAATTGCAGGATAAAATAAGGGAGGAATTAAATTTAGATCTGAACTCACATAATTATATAATGATTATTATAGGTACCTATCCTATTTATTTCCTACTATATCAATGTTTCCAAAGTATATAACTAAGTTAACTTAAAGTAGGCTATTTATTTCGAAAATGCCGTGTTTAAAATTTGCAGCCAGTTTATTGTTTCTTATAACCAACATGTTGGTCCAACATTAATAAACCATCCGAAGATATTTTCATTAACTTTGACATGGCCCCTGTATCCCATTAAGAATACAACGCATAAATTGCAATATAAACTCTAATTTGAAACTATTACGGTTTATATTACTTTACGAACATAACAAAGGAAAATCAAGGTTGTCACATTTGTTTTATTCACTTACAGAGATATATTTTTAAATGATTTATGCCTCTTGGAAATAGCATACAAGATAATCCGATTAAAATCGTTTATTTTGGTAAGGGCTGAGGGGGTATTTACTTACTCAGTATCATAATTGTCCGTTTTCGTTAACGCCAATCAAAGCGATGGCGAATTAAGTAATGCCTAATATAAGACGACGCCTAACAAAATGGCGTCTCACCGTTCATTTTCCACTAGGCGACTCTTATTAATATTTTCCCAAAGTTTTTTTCTATATTCAGATGTCGACTTGCGCTTTTGAAGTTACATTATTATGAATAGATATGTTCGAATACTGTGTGTAGAAATTTAGTTTACGCGTCCCCAAATCGGTATCGTAACGTTAAAAGTTTATTTAAAATGTTGATATAAAAATATACGCGAGCATTTTACAAGAAATTGGCTGTGCGACAACCCTGCGTAAAACGTACCGTTGGCTACGGTGTGGCGTAGCATTGTAGCGCACGACGTAAACGTAGGCGTAGACGGACTACGGCGTAGTACACTCAAGTGGCATTTAACAAGTACATTGAGATAAATTAATCTTTTATGTTGATTTTAGGTGTATTTTTCGTATAAATCGAGTATTTTCTCGTGTTGTGTAGACACTTTATTCATGAGACTTGAGTTTACATCATAAAATTGCTATTTTATTACTTTGCCCTTGGCATTGAGGGTTGTCTTGTATACAAATTTATATTCTTCTCTGTAACATTGTTAACTGAAGTCAAAAAAGGCGGTGGTTGTCAATGCGAACCGTATGTACTGTACTGTCTATGTTTACGTTTATTAACCGATTTCAATTTTTTTCATCTAATTATTTGGCATTACAACAAAATGGCATAAGTTTGGGGACAGTATTCTTTCATTCACTTCTCTTTTCCGTCATACTGACATCCACTACGATCTCATTCATACCACTTTTTGTTGACTTCATCTTTTCTTGGGTCTTCCTCTCGCTCTGCATCCATTAGGTATAATCATAAGTAGAATTCTATAGCTTATATATACATATCAAATAACATCCTCCATTGTTATGTTAATTAGTTTTCAAAAGCACTAATGAATAAATCCCTTTCACTGTCGATGCCCCACCACCCTCCGCCAGACGTGCACCTTGAGCCAGACTGATCGATTAGTAACACTGTAAAATTCACATCTTATAGAACAGGAGACGTAGGCTGCGGTCACATTGTCGCTGAGCTGAGCGAAGCGTTGCTATCAACTTATGAAAAAAAAAAAAAACTGGTCAGGTGCGGGTCGGACTCGCGCACAAAGGGTTCCGTACCATTATCTATAAAAACGTCCAAAAAATCACGTTTGTTGTATGGGAGCCCCTTAAATATTTATTTTATTCTGTATTTTAGTATTTGTTGTTATAGCGGCAACAGAAATACATCATCTGTGAAAATTTCAACTCTCTAGCTATCACGGTTCATGAGATACAGCCTGGTGACAGACGGACGGACGGACGGACAGCGAAGTCTCAGTAATAGGGTTCCCGTTTTACCCTTTGTGTACGGAACCCTAAAAATGTTAAAAAAACTTTTTAAAAACAAGCTTTTATTTAATTGCCCTTAGTTTTCGTGTTCTCCCCAGCAAACCCAGATGTGCGAGTCGGGCTTTGGACCTGCACACTTTGATTGCAAGGCTTGCGTTCGACCACTCGGCTACCACTGCTTATATTAATTTATTACTTTTTGCTTTTATTACTTTGGCTGTCGATACGAAGTCCACGCGACTTGGGCCAATTTAGCGTCAAAATCAAAGACTTTAAATCCTCTACTAAATCTATGGTCAAAACTCTTTTAAATAATCTGTCTATAAGATCTGCGCTGTCTTATCTTTGTTCTGCGTTTAATGGAACCACAACCTGGGTGGTGCAAGACGAGACGTCTGTGTGGGTCGTCGACCCCCGGAATCCGGACGAATCCGGACACGTCCGGGTGTCCGGATCGCGGCGCGTCCGGTGCATCCGTTTATTGTTGTCTAGACACGGTTTTATGTGGTCCCGTGATTGATCTAGCTGTTGAGCTCCCTCGATCTTAGATTTTTGAATCAGGTGTTTTGTTCATATTGGTGAACGAAAACATCGTAAAGAAAACTTTACGTCTATAGAAAGGCGTGTGAAGTTCACCAACCCGCACTGGGCCATCGTGGTGGACTATGGCCCAAATCTCTCTCGTATTGAGGGTGAATGTGCCCGATATTACAGCGGCGAAGTGTGGGCGCACTGCAGTGCTCTGCCTACCCCTTCTGGGAATACAGGCGTGATAATGTATTAAATCCGAAAATCCCTGAAGTGCGAGGCTAGCATTTGAACTTGCGCTTCTTGATTCAAAGCGAGCGTTCTACCAACTTCTGCTTCTTCCATGATGAAATGATATACCTACTTAATAAAACATTATTGTCAATAACCGCCCTAGGATACAGTTGGGCGGTTGTCTGTCGGTGCGGGCGGCGGGCGTCACAATAATGTTAGATTTATCGTGGGCGGGCGGGGGCTCCGCGCCGCCGCCGCCTCTGTCTAGACGTCTGCGCCCTCTTGTTTACACCGCTAAATTGTCACCCCGGAGGGCTGTACCTTTGAATCAAGGGACAAATATTTAAAAAAAAAATATCGCCAGGCAACACATAGGTACTCACCGTATGATCCCAAACTAGCAAAGCTTGTAGTGTGGGTACCATGCAATGGAATGGGGGCGATCCCAGTTACACCCACACCAGCGTTAATTCCGAAGAGGCCAAATTTTGCCAAACACACATTTTTTGTTTGACGATTCATAAGTACCTGCATTGGTTTTCAGGAGTAAGTAATTCTGCGTCGAATGAGTATGCTCTTAGTAAAGTTTTAAAATGTCGCTTAAGTCATATAGCCATTCACCTCTCGATATACAGTATACTGCTTCAATATATACAGGGTTTTCCGGAAATCGTCCGCGCAGACATCCGTGCAGTGGTAGCCGAGTGGTCGAACGCACGCCTTGCAATCTAAGTGGGCAGGTTCAAACCCCGGCTCGCACCTCTGGATTTATGTGCGAATCTCATTTTCATCCGAGATAATCGCTTGCTATGAAACGGTGAAGGAAAACATCGTGAGGAAACCTGCACGTCTGAGGGAACTTGACTAGTTCTCGATAGATGTGTGAAGTCTGCCAACCCGCACCGGGCCAGCGTGGTGGACTATGGCCTAAATCCCCCTCGCATTGAGGGGAGGCCCGTGCCCAGCAGTGGGACGTTATAAGGGCTGTAGTAGTAGTAGTTATAAATTATAGCCCGTATGCTATTCTAATATATCAACAATAATACTGCTGTAAAGTTTCATAATTATCCATTGAGTCAATGTCAATTCATTTATTCTGTATAGGCCTATGGGGGCACTTACAAATTGTCAAGTTTAAATTTTTTTATTTTATACCTTCTACTATCGGATCGAAACCCGACCTCAACTGAGAAGATCCGGCAAGAAACTCAGCTGATTATTTTTTTAAATTGCCAAAACTTATTTCAAAGCTATAGTAGTTTTTGTGTGAATAATAATACATCAATAAATAAATACATCATCACGCCACTGCAGTGCGTCCACACTTCGCCGATGTATTTTGGTCCCAATGTAATAGGAGGCGAGCCTATTGCCATTATACCGGGCACATTCTCCCTCAATACGAGGGAGATTTGGGCCATGTCCACCACGCTGGCCCAGTGCGGGTTGGTGAACTTCACACGCCTAGACGTGCAGGTTTCCTCACGATGTTTTCCTTCACCGATCAGCAAGTGGTAATCATTGTTGAAAATGACATTCGTACATGAAAATTATCTCAGAGGTGTGGGCCTGGGATTTGAACATGCACCCCTTACGTTCAAGGCGGGCGTTCTTACCCACGAGGCTACCACTGTGAATAAGTATCAAACATTTATCCATCCATCCTCACAAACTTTTTCATTTATAATATTAGTAGGATTAGTAGAATGGTGGCAGCCCTGTGACCGTGGCGTGTTCGTGGGCGGACACAGGAGGCACCGTGTGCCGAATTGTGCAGTGACATTCGGCCGCGACCTACGCCACACGATGCCGTCGCTTTCGATCCTAAAATCACTGATCCCCTGTTCAATGATCTAGGGATTAACTACTCTGGCATATTATTATGTAGAAATCTCACTTTTGTGTTAGTTAACATAATCAGAAATATCAGAAGGACAGTGGCAGACTGTGCATAAAGCAAAGTCACATAAAAAAAGTAGAACAAAAATGCTAGGTAAACTAACGTGTATTAAAACCTTGTTTACGTTGGTTTTTTCTAACTTGTGTATTTTAATTTTGTTTTATTAAGACCTGCACGTCTGAGGGAACTTGACTAGTTGTCGATAGATGTGAGAAGTCTGCCAACCCGCACTGGGCCAGCAGCGTGGTGGACTATGGCCTGAATCCCCCTCGCATTGAGGGGAGGCCCGTGCCCAGCAGTGGGACGTTAAAAAGGCTTTAGTTAGAGTTAGTATGATATTATTTTGTTGAGTTTTGTCTAATTTGTTATGTTTTCTAAAGATTATTTGTATTTTACCAATAGTTAGCCCCTCAAATTAAGCTCAATATTTGTCAAGAGTCGTTTCTACGTCTCAAAACTTTTCCGTCAAGAGACCTATAGTATTTACACGGGGGTTTTATTTTTAACGATTTGGGAAGCATTGGTCCCCCCTTGCACCTACCCTATCCCCCCTACGCCCTCCAGGTCGACGACCTGATGCTGTAGACAGCTATCGGCGGGCATTCTGTCTGGTTCTAGAGCCAGCTACGCTGGGTCGTTAAAACTCGCGAGGTGAAATTGTTTGCCAAAACCAAAACGAACTGTGAGTTAATGTACATAAAGAATGAATTCCTATGGTAATAGCCACGCGCTACAATTCGCTCGCGGTATCAATGTCATTTCGTTGAAGATAGAACTTTTTCCCTGAGACAATACAGTTTGTTTTGGTATATGCATCAGTTTTGATGCCATTGTTTGTGCGGGGATTCACTCGCACGTAAGACCTCCAATACACTGCGGCGTCAACGCTCTCGCGTAAATTATTTGGCATAGAAAAACGAACTGTATTGACACATAGAAAAAATATAATTATACAAATGACCCTGACGGCCCGGGCGAATTTTAACGTGTGGGGGCGCGCCTATTACGATAGAAATTTAATCTTTATGCATGTCGACACAGAAGTCGTTTAGTATTGGCAAATATTTTGACGCGCGTGTGTTGACGCCGCAGTGTGTCCAGGGCTTAACGCGTTGATTACATATCAGTCTGTTAGTCTTTTGTTGATACCATATTGATAAAAAATAATGTTGAAAAAATCTTTTTAAAAACATGCTTTTATTTTTGATTGCCTTTAGTTTTCGTGTTCTCCTCAGCAAGCCCTACATTTGATATCCATACTGTGGTAGTGCAGAAAAACCGCCATCGTGGATGATCCGCCATATTGGAATTAGATTCACGTCCCATAGCTAAGCATGCATTGTCATCCAGAATAAGCGTGTATACCAAATTTCAGCTCAATCGGTTAAAGATAACTGATTTAAAATTCAGTTGCAAGATTCCACCGACCACCATTAATATAAAGTTTGTAAAAGATGTTATTTTCATGAGATTAAAAATTAACTCATAGTAACTCCACAACATTAGTCTTAAGGGACTGGGGGCCCCTATCGCCAGCGTGTTTTCACAGCGATTCCCGATCAGTCCCACTCATAGAGTAAAAGGTTCTCCTTTTACTCTATCGACTCCACCCTGCGGCAATTTTTTTAACGTTTAAGTATCTGACATCCGCCATTGTAGTTGCCGGATCAAGTAATTCAAACCATATAAACAAGCGGCGTAAAGCTTACGGCAATAATGGTATTGAAACGCTATAAAACGTACGTAGGTTAATAAATACGCTGCTTGTTTATATTGTTTGACACCTTAGGTACTTACTTGATCCGGCAACTACAAAGGTA
This sequence comes from Ptilodon capucinus, assembly GCA_914767695.1. Lineage (NCBI taxonomy): Eukaryota > Metazoa > Arthropoda > Insecta > Lepidoptera > Notodontidae > Ptilodon > Ptilodon capucinus. The sequence continues at coordinate 11,018,162 of OU611814.1, read as the reverse complement.
GATGTCAGATAAACGTCACAAAATTTGCCGCGTGGTCATACGCAGGGCGGAGTCGATATGGCTTCTCTGTTTACTCTATGGTCCCGCTCGATCGGATTTGTGTATAATTATAGACAGGGTTCAATAGACTGCGAAATATTTTAAACACTATTGAGCTGTGAAAGCTGTTCTTTGAAGTACATCACCACGCCTGTATTCCTCGAAGGGGTGGGCACAGGTGCACTGCACCCACACTTCGCCTGCAAATTTCGGTCCTAATGTAATAAAGAGCGAGTCTATATTATACCTGACACATTACCTTGGAGATTTGGGCTATAGTCCACCAAGCTGGGCCAGTGCGTGTTGGTGAACTTCACACGTCTTTCAATAAACGTGTAGGTTGCCTTCATTCCATAGGAAATGCATTCCGAATGGGTGGTAGAGATACTACTATTATTATTTATTGACGATTCATAAGTGCCTGTATTGGTTTATATGAATAAAAAAATATTCTGATTCTGATTCCAAGTGGTAGTCATGATTGAAAATGTCATTCGCACATAATATCCGAAAATCATAGAGGTGCGAGCCCGGGATTTGAACTTGCACCCCTTCCGTTCAGCGCGTTCTACCAACTAGGCTACCACTGCTTACTTGATGTTGACAGGAAAAGAATTCGTTCCTCAATTACAACGTGTCCTGTATCCTCACGCTGCCCCCGTACCAGCGCCAGGGGTACGGCAGACTTCTTATAGACTTCAGTGAGTATAATATTTTTTTGACGGCGGATTTGTGTAGCGGTTCGAGCATAGTCTGGGTGGAACGAGGTTCACGCCTTGGTGGCACTAATAGTTGCTTGCTAAGCTTCACTTCTATGTAGGTGTGCTAACTGGACTACGAATTTCTGGTGGACCAAAATTGCCACTTTAAACAAATGTATATCGTGTTTTTTCTAGCTGATTGCTGATGAAATGAACTGGTGCATGAATCACGTTAATGCCTGTAATTAGCAGAATAACATTTTTTTTATTTTATAAATATAAAACTCGTTCAAATTTGAATTTCTTAAAAATAAGAATGGATGACATCTTTTTTACATAAATAAATTAATAAAAAAAAGAAAAATTAGTGGCGGCGGTAGGTGCGTAATTCAAAAATCGCACCAGCCATTATACCACCTGTGCGGTCAACGCGTTGGATCTTCGCCCCAGAGCGGCGGGTTTGTTTAGCCCCCCTTTTACACCCCAACTGCCTCCCCCCGCGTCCGCTCGCCTCCCGCGCCCCGCTAGGGGGCGACGCGCCGCACCGGCCGACGACCCGACCTGGATCGATGCAGTGCAGTATGGATCGGTCTGGCGTCTAGACTCGTCCCCCTACGCCGGGTCTAGCCAGAGGGACGGGGTCGGGGCGGTGTGGGGTGGGGGTCCCGCCGTGAGACGACGGGGTTGCCATTTTAACATAACTAACCTAGGATAAGTGTGTTTGTAATGTGGACGGTTTTGGTTTTGTTTTTACATTAGTAATTCTCTGTCAAATTGAAATCGCTTAAAAATACTATTTGGAGCTTTTTCGTATATCGAAAAGAAATTATTGTACACATTATAAACAGAAGTTTAAATCGTTGTTTTTGGTAATCGTAGACGCTTTAAGAGTTTTAAAAGGATAACTTGGGATACAAGATACTTGGGAAGACGTGCTTTAATTATGCCTTGATCAAGCTATGGGGCGAGCGAATTCACTTGACTTATTCATTTGAAAATGAACTATGCGCTAATATATTTAAAGATTTCATTTCTGCGGTACAGTCGCGCTTCAAACTTCGCTTAATTCATCGATTACATATTCGTTGAAAAATATGTTTTCTGCAGGAGTTAATACAGTATATTTTGGTATTGACAAAAAAAATTGTCGTGCTCGTTTAGAGTATTTGTGCAGAGCCTCATTGTGTTAGGTGTAATCCCGCCCTGATTGCGGCTTCGTGGAATATTAATTGGTTACGTGTTATGTTCATCAACTTTTGTGGTGAATTTTAGAGGTCGAGATGAGTGATATATACTCGGTTATACTTGTACACCTTCAATAAAATTCTAAAATAATACAGAGATATACCCCATTAATATATTTAAAATTGCATTATATGAACAGTATCTCGAATTCTTTGGATGATAAATCAGCTTGGGACTATTCAGCACAAATAGTAAACTAGAAATCATGTCCGTGTGATAATCATGAGTGTAGCGTGTGCTGCCCTAATTATGTCATTTTATTAACCGACTTCCAAAAAGGAGGAGGTTTCTCAATTCGACCGTATATTTTTTTTATGTTTGTTCGCGGATAACTTCGTCGTTTATGAACCGATTTCGATGATTGTTTTTTATTATTGTAAGCAGCTCTAAAAGGCAACATATAGGAGCTATATCTATGTATTTTGGCGGTTGGTTTAGTTTTATCTATGTTTTGGTAATAAAAAAAAAGCAGATTTAAAAAAAGTCCAACAATAATCCAATGATTTTTATTGGATCTTCTCAGTCTACGTCGCAATCCGATCCTATAGTAGCATGATGATAGCATGTTAGTAATATATTGTGTGAAAAAATATGTAGCCTAATACATTTTAGTGGCCCCCTATAGGCCTGGAAGAAATAAATGATTCGACTTTGACAAGCCAAAAAATGTTTTCCATCAGGTTATCTCCTCACAAAAGTGGAGGGTAAAGTTGGGTCCCCTGAAACGCCTCTCTCGGACCTGGGGCTGATCTCCTACCGTTCGTACTGGAAGGAGGCACTCCTGAAGCGACTGTGCTCGGCACCAGGACCCACACTGTGCATCAGAGACCTTAGCAAAGACCTGGCCATAGCCTCCTCGGACATAGTGTCAACGCTACAGGAGAGAGGTCTCATGAAGTATTGGAAGGGCAAGCATATAGTTTTGAAGAAGCAGGTTCGTATTTCTTTATCTATTTATCTATACATTATCTGCTGTGAATGTGATCTTAGATTGTTCCATATATATTATTTTTTCTGTGTGCTTCCTTTGTTTCCCCTCATTCAATAATAGGAAATTCAATGAACTCAAGTCTAGAAGGGAATCCTCTTATACAGGATGTATCAGAAGTCCGAAATAAAACTTTGGGTATATATGAATGCTTAGTGAACAGTTTATACCTAACTATTATAGTTTCTCAGTTATAGACCTTAGAATATTTGTCACAGGTATCGTGTTCTGACCTTTGGTTACATCCATAACCCTATTGAGCAGTACAAACTACACTTATGAGGGGCGACAACGAATATTCACAAAAAAGAACATGCAAATTTTACATAGGACTTGAGATATTACGCGTTATAGAAATTGACGACGAAAAAACTTGAAAAGTCATGGTCGAATTTTATTCAAATTATTATACCGTTCGGTTGTATACTAATGGTAACGTCATATTATTATTTCGGTCTTCTGAAACACCCTGTATAGGATTCAGAATGGGTATATCAGACCTGCAACCGTTGGTCAGAATGTCAACCCATTTGTTTTTCACCTACAGAGACAAAACATTAATTTATTTTGACAAGCCAAGGCATGGTGATTTGGGTCGCTAGTGCCTTCTGCTGCAATATACAGATCAAAGGAAGTTTGGAAGAAACAGCTGGTTTTAGAGCTGTGTTGCACCGAATTATATGGAAAACTTTCCACGACACATACTTTTACACATACTTTTGACACATGGCTTCAGAAATGGAGTCTTAGCAAGTGGAGTTGCTTGATTTGCCCTGTACGATCGATCGGTGTCGATTGAGGGGATACCTTGACCTAACTGACCCTATTGACCTATCCCCAGTAGATACTGGGGATAGTACTCTAGACGTCTCTGGAATATAGGTCGTTTGTTGGGTGGTGAAGTTGATGGTGTGTTGATGGGTAGGACGTGCTGGAGGAGGTGTCCCGACGAGCGGCGCGCGCGCGCTGCGTGGAGCCGGCGTGCCTGCGATGGTGGGGTGCGGGCGGCGCCGCGCCGGCACGCTGACGCCGCGCCCCCCGCGCGCCCGCGCACCGCCCCGACAGCAGCGCCGCACGCGCGCTGCTGTAGACACAGGTAACACACCGCCGCGCCACCCGCGCGCCCGCCATCCGCCCCGACAGCAGCGCCGCGCGCGCGCTGCTGTAGACACAGGTAACACACCGCCGCGCCACCCGCGTGCCCGCCATCCGCCCCGACAGCAGCGCCGCGCGCGCGCTGCTGTAGACACAGGTAACACACCGCCGCGCCACCCGCGTGCCCGCCATCCGCCCCGACAGCAGCGCCGCGCGCGCGCTGCTGTAGACACAGGTAACACACCGCCGCGCCACCCGCGTGCCCGCCATCCGCCCCGACAGCAGCGCCGCGCGCGCGCTGCTGTAGACACAGGTAACACACCGCCGCGCCACCCGCGTGCCCGCCATCCGCCCCGACAGCAGCGCCGCGCGCGCGCTGCTGTAGACACAGGTAACACACCGCCGCGCCACCCGCGTGCCCGCCATCCGCCCCGACAGCAGCGCCGCGCGCGCGCTGCTGTAGACACAGGTAACACACCGCCGCGCCACCCGCGTGCCCGCCATCCGCCCCGACAGCAGCGCCGCGCGCGCGCTGCTGTAGACACAGGTAACACACCGCCGCGCCACCCGCGTGCCCGCCATCCGCCCCGACAGCAGCGCCGCGCGCGCGCTGCTGTAGACACAGGTAACACACCGCCGCGCCACCCGCGTGCCCGCCATCCGCCCCGACAGCAGCGCCGCGCGCGCGCTGCTGTAGACACAGGTAACACACCGCCGCGCCACCCGCGTGCCCGCCATCCGCCCTGACAGCAGCGCCGCGCGCGCGCTGCTGTAGACACAGGTAACACACCGCCGCGCCACCCGCGTGCCCGCCATCCGCCCCGACAGCAGCGCCGCGCGCGCGCTGCTGTAGACACAGGTAACACACCGCCGCGCCACCCGCGTGCCCGCCATCCGCCCCGACAGCAGCGCCGCGCGCGCGCTGCTGTAGACACAGGTAACACACCGCCGCGCCACCCGCGTGCCCGCCATCCGCCCCGACAGCAGCGCCGCGCGCGCGCTGCTGTAGACACAGGTAACACACCGCCGCGCCACCCGCGTGCCCGCCATCCGCCCCGACAGCAGCGCCGCGCGCGCGCTGCTGTAGACACAGGTAACACACCGCCGCGCCACCCGCGTGCCCGCCATCCGCCCCGACAGCAGCGCCGCGCGCGCGCTGCTGTAGACACAGGTAACACACCGCCGCGCCACCCGCGCGCCCGCCATCCGCCCCGACAGCAGCGCCGCGCGCGCGCTGCTGTAGACACAGGTAACACACCGCCGCGCCACCCGCGCGCCCGCCATCCGCCCCGACAGCAGCGCCGCGCGCGCGCTGCTGTAGACACAGGTAACACACCGCCGCGCCACCCGCGTGCCCGCCATCCGCCCCGACAGCAGCGCCGCGCGCGCGCTGCTGTAGACACAGGTAACACACCGCCGCGCCACCCGCGTGCCCGCCATCCGCCCCGACAGCAGCGCCGCGCGCGCGCTGCTGTAGACACAGGTAACACACCGCCGCGCCACCCGCGTGCCCGCCATCCGCCCCGACAGCAGCGCCGCGCGCGCGCTGCTGTAGACACAGGTAACACACCGCCGCGCCACCCGCGTGCCCGCCATCCGCCCCGACAGCAGCGCCGCGCGCGCGCTGCTGTAGACACAGGTAACACACCGCCGCGCCACCCGCGTGCCCGCCATCCGCCCCGACAGCAGCGCCGCGCGCGCGCTGCTGTAGACACAGGTAACACACCGCCGCGCCACCCGCGTGCCCGCCATCCGCCCCGACAGCAGCGCCGCGCGCGCGCTGCTGTAGACACAGGTAACACACCGCCGCGCCACCCGCGTGCCCGCCATCCGCCCCGACAGCAGCGCCGCGCGCGCGCTGCTGTAGACACAGGTAACACACCGCCGCGCCACCCGCGTGCCCGCCATCCGCCCCGACAGCAGCGCCGCGCGCGCGCTGCTGTAGACACAGGTAACACACCGCCGCGCCACCCGCGTGCCCGCCATCCGCCCCGACAGCAGCGCCGCGCGCGCGCTGCTGTAGACACAGGTAACACACCGCCGCGCCACCCGCGTGCCCGCCATCCGCCCCGACAGCAGCGCCGCGCGCGTGTTTTCAGGGTTCCGTACCCAAAGGGTAAAACGGGAACCCTATTACTAAGACTTCGATGTCCGTCCGTCCGCCCGTCCATCCGTCCGTCCGTCTGTCCATCCGTCTGTCACCAGGCTGTATCTCGTGAACCGTGACAGTTAGAGAATTGAAATTTTCACAGATTATGTATTTCTGTGGCCGCTATAACAACAAATACTAGAAAACAGAATCAAATATATATTTGAGGGGGCTCCCATTCAACAAACGTGATTTTTTGCTCGTTTTTAGGGTTCCGTACCCAAAGGGCAAAACGGGAACCCTATTACTGAGACTTCACTGTCCGTCCGTCCGTCCACTGTCCGTCCGTCCATCCGTCCGTCTGTCACCAGGCTGTATCTCATGAACCGTGATAGCTAGAGAGCTGAAATTTTTACAGATGATGTATTTCTGTGGCCGCTATAACAACAAATACTAAAAAACAGAATAAAATATATATTTGAGGGGGCTCCCATACAACAAACGTGATTTTTTTGGCGTTTTATAGATAATGATACGGAACCCTTCGTGCGCCAGTCCGACTCGCACTTGGCCGGTTTTTTTTTTATTTCAACGAAGTAAACGGCTTATGTTCTCACTATTAACATACTAGCTACACTACAATAAGACTTATTTTTCCCCACCAGATCTATAAAGCTACGTATGTGCCCCATAGCACCTTGCAAATTCACCTTATGGCATCTCCGCCATTGGTGGCGAGACGCTGGGGGGCTATAGGGGCACTAGTGGCACTGGGGGCACTGTGACGCGTGGACAGCGTGTTGGGGCAAATTTGAAGACAGTTGTGATGAGGACACTCGACTTTTTATTCGTTGACTATATACGACAATGCGTTTAAAGTTCTTTATTGCGTGTTACACGTTTTATCATAGACTAAATAGAGTTAAGTATTTATTGTAAGTTTTTTAAGCTTGAATTTTCAATTGTCAGGTAGGTTTTATTTGATTGATAAATTGGACTCTTATGTATGAAATTGACAGATAGGTTAACAGTCAAGTGAATTGTATTTGTAAGATAGTTATTCGATGTTGTGTCTGGGAATTTTAAGTGTAGTAAAGCAATTAATAAAATTGCACATGGAATTAAGAGTAAGCTAATTGTTATTTTTTATTTGTTTAAATTATTTTTTGTAGGTTAATTATACTGAATCCATATTGGAGCTTATTTTAATTGATATTTTAGTATTATTTATAATGAAACGTGAATATAATTATTGTAAATTGTTGTTTTAATTATTTAATGTAATAAAATAGAATTATATGATAATACATCATCACGCCTGTATTCCCCGAAGGGGTAGGCAGAGGTGCACTGCAGTGCGCCCACACTTCGCCGATGTATTTTGGTCCCAATGTAATAGGGGGCGAGCCTATTGCCATTATACCGGGCACACAGGTTTCCTAACGATGTTTTCCGTCACCGTTTCTTAGCAAGTGATAATCTCAGATGAAAATGAGATTCGCACATGGAACCCAGAGGTGCGAGCCGGGGATAGAACCTGCGCACTTTGATTGCAAAGCGTGCGTTCGACCACTCGGCTACCACTGCTTGAGATAGAATTATATGACTTACTTTTAAATTATTTAAATGAAATTGCTGTAAATATCGCATCAATGTATCTTTAACTATAAATCTAGTAACCCCCCTTAAATTTATACAGAACAATTATAAAGGGTCTACAAAACACTTTTAGAATAATTATTTAAGGATGTCTATGTAAATAAATAGGTTTACATATAAAAACTTGAAAAAAAATGGGGATAGAGTTGACAAATTATAAAATATAATCCTATTAATGTGTTAGTTAGTTTTAAAAGAAATAATAATAAATACATTTAATAATACCGTTTAATATACTTACATAATGAATCGATTTCCAAAAATATTTTTTTGGAAAATCATAAAATATTAATGACAATGTTTTATTATAAAACTAATCGAGTAGATTTTAATGTTAAAATAATGATACATTATAATTGGTTTTAAAATTAATTGTATTTTTTTTTATTACACAATTTCATTTTCCTATTTAATTTTAGTATGTTATTGGAGTCAATTCTGTTGTATACAAATTATTTGACAGCACTAAAAAAAATTCCTTCTCGCACATACAATTACGGTTGTAAAACGGAGGGTAATACACTAAGGTTTGTCTAGTTTAGTCCGGTGCCAACAGAATCGACACCTTTGTAAATAATATATAGATTAGTTGTGTAAATAAAATGTAATAATTATCGAATAATTAATTATACCAACCCGCATTGGGCCAGCGTGCTGAACTATGGCCTGAATCCCCCTCGCATAGAGGGGAGGCCCGTGCCCAGCAGTGGGACGTTAAAAGGGCTGTAGTAATTAATTATAATAATTAAACTATAAATACATTTTATATTAGTATGGCAATGAATATTTTGGTTTTTATTAGCTATACACTATTGTTACTATAGTGCTAAGAGTAGCTTAGCGTCTAGACACCCCTGTTTTCACCAATACTAGGAAACGCCTAAATATTAATACTAACGCAACTGGCAACTGCTTCATATGAAAACCTTGGGCTGACAGAGGCGTCAACACAAGACGCGCGCCATATTGGTGCCAATATCAATACTAACTCTGCGTCAATATACATAAAGATTGAATTTCTTTGGTAAAAGCGACGCGACCATAATACAAAAATTCGATCTCGTCATCGATGACGTTTCATTGAAGAATGAGCTTTAGTGATAAGTCAATACAGTTCATATCGGTATTGGCAATTTTTTTTTTTTCGTTTTGCCTCTGGTCGCCATCGAAGGAGTCGGGATATACTAGGCTCAGCACCATAAATACACCGCGCACACGTCACAAACATTAATTTATATCTATGCTTTGACAAACTTAGGTAGGTAATGTCACTTAGGTTGCTTGTCTCATCTGTGGTGATCTTTATGTCAAAGTGTTTTCAAAAGTAACGGTTGTTTTTAGAGCTCTTCTTCTTTTTTTAAAGAAATGAGTGAAATGATGATATTTTAATGGAATAAGATGAGGAATGGCTCCACATGCGTTTAGCGGGTATCTCAGCCAGTGTCAAGTAATTAATAGCAAGGGCAAATTCAATAAATACACATTATAAATAAAAATGGATGATGACAGTGATAAAGATGGCGGATGAATCCTTTTTTTTGAGTTGTGTTGTGCTGTATTTTAACGAATAACTTTACACGTCAAAAGTCTTATAAATATAGTATCCAATAAAATGTTTTTGGATTCACATATTCGTATAGAATATTTTAATAAGTTTTAAGGGTTAGTATACCAAATTTTAATCACATTGTATCTCCGAAGGATTTATTTTATGACATGAAATTTATTTCATTTTTTAAATATATTAAATAATAAATTTCAACGTTGTATTTCTAGAAAATTGTGTATCTTGGTGTTTTTATGTCGATGTTAAGTGTAAATAATTTCATATTAATACGTTAATGATAGTTCCTAGTAAATAATGAATCTATGAGTATCAATTATACGTTCTCACACTATATCTGTAACTAATAGGATAGGCATAATTAAAAAAATAATGTTTTTGACGGCTTGGTGCAGAGATGGGCAAAATACGGCCCGCAGGCCAGTTCCGGCCCGCTGACGGCCCTTCCATATAAATAGTATATGGCCCGCGATAATTATATTTTAACGGTCCAGAAGTCTTAAAGTAGATTCTACTTAGTACAGTGCTCTATTATTCCCAACTCGGCGCTAAAATTAAATGAATGTCTTCTTAGTGAGTGACCCCACTTTTTATTATTACAAGCTTTATATTAACTTGCAATGTATGTCCGGGTGGAATCTTGCAACTGAATTTTAAATCAGTTATCTTTAACCCATTGAGCTGAAATTTGGTATACACGCTTACTTTGGATGACAATGCATGTGTAGCTATGTGACGTCATTCTAATTCCAATATGGCGGATCATCCAAGATGGCGAAATAGTTATTATTTCTGCACTACCACAGTATGGGTATCAAATGAAAGGGATTGCTGAGGAGATCACGAAAACTAAGGGCAATTAAATAAAAGCTTGTTTTTAAAAAGCTAGTTTTTTGGCACTATATTTTTGAACTTACACAAATATATTTTGTATGCAAGTGTGTAAAGCTGTAATGTTTTTAAATCAAGATCAAAAGTTCCTGTAATTCTCGCGCTCCACTGAAATACGCTCCACTAAACTTTCTAACCCCCAATAAGAAAGTTTGCCCACCACTGGTATATTGGCTGGAGTGTAGGCCACTCGGGTCACTGTAACGAGTGGTTGCGGGTTCGATTTCCGGAAGCGGCAAATTTCGAAAATTGTCCTGGTCTGTATGTATGGTCTGTATGGGCTTGCCATTGTATGGTACCCATAGTACAAGCGTTGCTTAGTTTGGGATCATGCGAAGAGTATGTGTTGTCTGGCGATACTTATAAATTATAGTATAGTATATTAATTTATAATATTAAATGTATTAGGACATCTCATGTTAGAAAATATTTAAGTCAAAAAAATATAGCATAAAGGCAGCGACACACCGGAGCCGAATAACGAATGGGACTTGAACTTTCGTTCAAACATTTCTTTGAACAAGAATAAAGTTAAAAACCTTTAACCCGACTACGGAATAACAAAAAGGAATGAAATCAGGGTTTACTGGGTAAAGTCGATTCCTCCTATTTTTGAAGTCGGCTAAAATGTAGCCTATGTTATTCGGGGCATTATAACGAATCAATTGATACCTATTCATCAAAATAGGTTTCATAGTTTCGGTGCTACTGAGGAACATACGTAAATACAAACATTCATACATAGACTGATAAAACTATAACCCTTCCGTTTGGATTCGCCGTAGTCGGATAAAAATGTGCTTCCGTGAATTTAGTAGTAGGTACCTACAGTACGCAAAAAATTACGTGTTCTCACTGGGCTTCATCTATTTCCCAAATGTATGATTTTTTTCTGTTATTACGGGAATGTTCGTTGTTCGACTCCGTTCAGTGTCCACCATAAGACCTATTATTTGTGGTTACTGCTATATATATATAAATGGAAATAAATGTGTACTTAAATAATTATAAATGCTATGTATAAAGAAATAAATGCATCAATGTGTACATTGTAAAATTTTAAATGTGCGTGTTTTATTTATAAATGTTATAATACTTTTAAAAAGTTTCAACATGTTATATATTCTTCTAGCTGAGCCCGCGACTTCATATGTGCCGAATTTAGGAACCCTAATTATGTTCCCAAAATAGAAGTAGCTTAAGTTACTCATTATACAGGGGTCAGAACTTGTCAGTAAAGTCAATAGCGTCGCGACGCTCTATATTGAGCGTCGCGACGACGTATAGTGAGCGTCGCGACGCCGTATGATGATCGTCGCAACGCCTTATAGTGAGCCTCGCGAAGCCCTACAATGAGCGTCACGACGCCTTATGATGATCGTCGCGACGCCGTAAAGTGATCGTCGCGACGCCTTATGTTGATCGTCGCGACGCCTTAGTGAGCCTCGCGACGTCCTACATTGAGCCTTATGATGAGCGTCGCGAGGCCTTATAGTGAGCGTCGCGACGCCTTATAGTGAGCGTCGCGATGCCCTATTATGAGCTTTGCGACTCCTTACGATGAGCGTAGAGACGCCTCATGATGAGCCTTATGGTGTTATATATTGGAACATAGCCATATTGACACAATTTGTTTTGGTATTGGTAAAATAATTACGCGTGTCTTGACGCCCCAGTGTGTACGGGGCTTATAGGACACTTTTTTCCCTAAAATATCTGTTAGGGATTTAGAGATGGATTTCAAGTTCTATATATTTTAGGGTTTTCCTTTAAAGATAGGTCAGTAAAGTCAGTATTTTCGAGTCTCACAGTCAGTAAAATCAGTAATTTGACCATTAAATCTGTTTCGACCCCTGATTATAACATCAGTTGTAGCATAAGCGCCAAGACTAGACTATGGCACAGAATATGTTGATTATATCTCTTTCTCTCGTATGAAATAAGACATAGAGCGATCGAGCGAATCCGTGACTGACGTCTTGTCTTGACATGAGTGCAAACACCACAGCACGTGAAAGCCCCGTTAAATTGATTCAGCCGCTTCGAAGATTACCCGGAATAAATGGGTTTTATTTTTACCGCGAAACCTCAATTCTTTTTCAAAAAGTGGATGTGGAGTAACTTGTAACATTATCAGATAAGATAGATTATAACTGCCAGTGAAAGCCCCATCAAAATAGGTTTATCAGTTTGGGTGATTCATAATGCCTATATACCGATATTCAAACACATATGTAGAAAATGTAAAATAATTTTGTGAAATCAGTGTTTCGTATAGTCAATACATTTTTTTTTCCTATAATATTTTCTTATCCTAGGTAAGGTCATTTAGGTCGCTTGTCCCTTCTGTTACGTTTATCATTAGATCAAAAAGATTTCGAAGCCGATTTTAGGGCGGTGTCGCACCAAGTTTTCTAGTGTTCATACAAACTGTCGTTAATGCCGTTCTTACCTTATTAATTTTCTACGGTCTACCTATCTATCATCGTCAGAGGCGAGCCGTCGCTGGCTGGCGTAAATCATTTTATCAGCGCTCGTTAGTGTTTTCATATTATCACTTTAATAGCTACCTACTGACGTCACAGCTCCAGTGCCGACGAACTCGCCGTAAACCAAGGTCACGGCTTCGTAACCACTATTTACATAAGCCTAACGCTCTGTATCCACTGGGGCAATACAAAAATGAACTCTGTGACAATATACGTAAAGATTGAATTTCTGTGGCAAAGGCAATACCCGTTAAAATTCACTCGCGCTGTCGATGCCATTACGTTGGAGAATTAACTTTTTGTATCACTCAATACAGTTGGTTTTGGTATGGCCAAAAATATTGATGCGCGGCCCAGTGTGCGAGAAGCTTAACTGCATTTTCTGCAGCCACAGGGGCGTCAATACGCTTCGATGCCAATACTAAAACAAGCCGTATTGACTCATAGAAAAAGTTCAATCTCCAACTAAATGTCACTGACGCGATGACGGTGCGAGCGAATTTTGACGCGTGGACTCGTAGTTCTTGCCAAAGAAATTCAATCTTTATACACATTAAGACAAAGTTCGTTTTTGTATTGTCAAAAACTTCTTGCCTTCTTCTTCTTGCCGAATCTCCTCGGTTGAGTTCAATCCGGTAGTAGCATTTATGAAAAAAAATTAAACTTGACAATTGGTAAGTGCCCCCGTAAGCATATACAACATACATAATTTGAATCTGACTTCGATTGACATTACTGTGTAGAAAATAATGTTGCCGGATTGATCGCGTTACCAACTCCATTCTATATACTCCAAGAGGTAGATGGAACATAGCAAAAACTTACAATGTATTTGATAGCTATTTCTAGGATTCCGTACCCAAAGGGTAAAACGGGAAAGAGACTTCGCTGTCCGTCCGTCCGTTCGTCCGTCCGTCCGTCTGTCACCAGGCTGTATCTCATGAACCGTGATAGTTAGAGAGTTGAAATTTTCACAGATGATGTATTTCTGTTGCCGCTATAACAACAAATACTAAAAAATCGAATAAAATAATTATTTAAGGGGGCTCCGATACAACAAAGGTGATTTTTTTGCCGTTTTTATAGATAATGGTACGGAACCCTTCGTGCGAGAGTCCGACTCGCACTTGACCGGTTTTTTAGTTACAACAAGCAAACCTTTAGTTGAACACCTCATTGTAACTACTTTTACGGTTCATGGTCATGGCTTTAGGGCGTTTAGTGCAAACTCAGTAGTAGGTGGTGGTAAGGCTGCTCAGGTTTTAACTGGGATCGCCCCCAGTCCATTGCTGGGATCAAACCTTGCTTAGTATGGGAATATACGAAGATCAGTTATTGTTTGATTATATTTATTTACTTATACTAAAGATAAAAATTCAGCGTATCGATTAAAATGCCGTGGAATAAAACGATTTTTGTTTCGATTCGTATGGAGACTGAATTCAGCGTCTCCAATTATCGAGACGCTGAATAAATATTTTTTTTTGACTCTCGATTAGCTTAATTGAACTAACTCCAAGTAGCATGACATCATTAAAATGTTTTCCGTCGTGGGGCTCACGGAACCATAATCATTGTCCATGAAATGTTTCAGGCCCCGTTTCAACGATTGCATTTCCTGCTGATTATAATTGTACAATATGTTTCAAGTTCCGGTCGAGTGGTTTTAGAAATCTTGTGTAGGTAATCAATAATGTTGCTTACTGTTAAGTTCTTTTACAGAAAATTCAAATTGTCAACATATCACCGTCTGGCATTCTTAATTGCAAGTCTTCTACAATGCCTTCCCATAGGAAATGCATCCCGAATGGGTGGTAGAGATACTATTATTATTATTTATTGACGATTCTTATGTGCCTGTATTGGTATACGTGAATAAAAAAAAACTGATTCTGATTCTGCCATTGTAATTGGATCATAACTTTCTATCTGTCTTCGCCACAGACCTAAAATTTGGTCGGTTTTTGGCTCTACTTTGACATTGGAAGAACACATTGGACCTGACTCAATGGAAAATGGTGATTAGGACAAAGAAGCGGGTGTCAGGATGCGCACTGCAATGTTTTTATTCAATACTAAAAGGAACTCTGTGTCGTTATAAACAGAGTTGAATTTCTGTGGTGAAAGCCACGCGACCACGCTGCATAATTCGCTCCCGCTGTCAATGACATTTCGTTGAATAATGAGCTTTTTCTATGAGTTGATACAGTTCTTTATGGTATGGCAAAAATACATTCTGTAGCGCGCGTTTCGACGCCCCAGTGTACTTGGGCCTTAATATTATAAACAAAAGAACCACTTCCTAATTAATTTTAATATTTTTTCTAATTATTATTTATTTTCACATCTGCAACAAACAAAAGAGAAAATGTATCTCTTTATATTACAATTTTTTAAACCCTACACGTCTCCCTGCCGGGCATAGGTCTCATCCATTCTAACAATATAATATTCTAATAAAATAGTTATCTCAACGAATTGCACCCATAACTCAAGTACAGATAGCAGTTCATTATTCTAGAACAATAAAATAAACATGACTGCGTCGGGCACCGGGCGCGGCCCAGAGGTCGCCGCGCGCCCTTGCTGCCCGCCTCAACTCTCAATGTGATCCGTTCACCCCGCGCCCTTTGTCACTAAGGTGACACAGGAGACGGCGGATTAAAAAAATACATCTAACCATCCCTATAATCTATAAATATAAAATGCTTTGTCCTGAATGACTGACTGACGGATCAACGCACAGCCTAAACCGCTAATCGTAGAGACCCGAAACTTGGAGGGTGTGTACTTTGTATGACGTAGGCATCCGATAAGAAAGGATTTCCCGAAATTCTACCCCTAAGAGGGTGAAAAAGGGGGGCAAAGTTTGTATCGGACAACGTGATTCCTTTGTCCAATCTACTTCAAATTTTGCAAATAACCTTTTTTAACAGAATTGATGGAAGAAGTGATTCGTATTTTACTGAAATGTATCCCCATACGGGGTTAAAAAGGGGTAGACGTAAAATCCTACTAGAACCATTTTCGACTTCTACGCAGACGAAGTCTCGGGCAAAAGCTAGTCACTTATATTGTTATAATTATCACCAGACAACACCTACTCATCGTATGATCTCAAAATAAGTAACGCTTGTAATAAGGGCACTATACAATGGACTGGGGACGATCCCAGTTACAACCAGATATTTTCCACTGACGGGTATCGAACCTGCATCCATCCGGTGCAACTCAAGCGGACGACACTCTAACCACTAGACCTCATCGTGGTCACCAATGAAACCTATTGACATTATACCGGGCACACTTCCCCTCAATATGAGGAAGATTGTTGTCATAGTCCACCAGGCTGACCCAGTGCGACATATTCCAAAACAAATATTAACTGTATAACATATAATAAGTATTGAAATAAAACTATTTTACGGATTTTATCGCGTGTATTTACTATTTTATTTTATATAGTATTCGCGTAAATATAAGAAAACAATATATAATTAGTAACTGATGACAATGATCATATGAATACAGCCCAAGACATGCAAATAACTGATTGCCGATACCAAAACGAACTCTGCATCGTTATACATAAAGATTAAATTTCCCTGGTAAAACCATGGAGATATTATAACGGAGATGGCATTTCGAGCCCGCGCTGCTGTATATTTTTCTGGTTTATCTGGCTCCGCCATCTTTGTTTTCCCATGTAGTTGCCTTATACTACACGTACATGAGATAACAATAAAGGCGGAAAAATCGCCGCAGAGTTATACGAAGAGTGGAGTCGTTATGTGTACTCTAGATACTCTATGGGTAAAACTTCAATAAAAAGGTAAAACAATCATTCTCTCGAGTTGTAAATTACATGTCGTTGAAGAATGAACTTTTTTCATGAGTCAATACAGTTCGTTTTAGTATTGGCAAAATGTAGACGAGCGCGCCTTGAATCGCGTCTTTGCGCAGGGTTTTGTTCTATCTCACAATTACACGCGATAAGATTAATTAACAATTACCACGAATGCTGTTAATATGTTTATCGTGAATCATCACAGATAATAGGTACCTACTACCTTTGTTTGAAAGATCACTTATTTTTACAAGCTTTATATTAGCTTGCAACGTATGTATGTCCGAGTGGAATCTTGCAACAGACTTTTAAATCAGTTATCTTTAACCGATTGAGCTGAAATTTGGTATACACGCTTACTTTGGATGGCATGCTTAGCTATGTGACGTCATTCTAATTACAATATGGCGGATCATCCAAGATGGCGGAATAGTACTTTTTGCTGCACTGCCACAGTATGGGTATCAAATGAAAGGGCTTGCTGAGAACACGAAAATTAAGGGCAATTAAATAAAAGCTTGTTTTTTTTTTAAAAAAAAATTACTATTAATTTATTTTCATCTTCTTTTATGAATATATGAAATTTTATGGAAAATGATTAGAAATTGCTGCGATTAGCGGGTCTTTCGCCAGTGTCAAGTAATTAATAGCATTAACCAATTCAATAAATACACCTTTTTGGGGCGTTACTACCACTGCTTAAGTCCCGGGTCCACAGGAACGTCAAAAAATGAACGGTATACATTCATAAATAAAGTTCATTTTGCAACGAAATGTCATCGGTGACATGAGCAATTTTTGTCGCTTGGTCGCGTGGCTTTTACCACCCTAATTCAATCTTTATGGACATTAACACAGAGTCCGTTTTGGTGTAGCCAAAAGTGGTCCAGCGGTATATTTTTAATGGTATGACATCATTTGTATTATTACTTACGAATTGTACAATTAGTAAAGAAAAAGTATCTAATTTGACTAAGTTTTATGTTGACTTTGATA
Organism: Ptilodon capucinus; assembly: GCA_914767695.1. NCBI lineage: Eukaryota > Metazoa > Arthropoda > Insecta > Lepidoptera > Notodontidae > Ptilodon > Ptilodon capucinus. Next base: position 11,000,559 of record OU611814.1, on the reverse strand, counting down.
GTGAGAGAGATGAAACGAATCTAAATAGTAATTTATTCTTGTTACTAATGAAGGTCAGACTTTGAATTGAAAGTTATAAAAGTTGAACTGTATTTTGAAATTGTACACAAAGGTAGAGTCACTAGTTGTATGTCCATTCGATAGGTAAATCGAAGTGAATTAAAACGTATCTATAACTGTATTATTTTAGACATAAGACCACCAAAAGCTTACCATGATGGTATGTAGGTACAGTTCTAAAAGTATGTTAGGGATTTTAGCCGTTGCATGAAAGCAATAATTGTTTAATTGATATGTATTGCTTATGCCTAAGCGTCACATTTTCGATCGGTGAGTGGAATTACTAACTGTATACACCTAAATTTCTTACGTCGGTGAAAAAGATACTGGTACTGGAATATAATATCGATACGTAGATCATGAGGTTGTCGTCAGAGTCAAGGGGCGATCTAGGAAACCACATCATCATCCGAAATCATTCGGTTAGCGGAGTCGTCGGGTGAATGTGAGATGGCGGGCGTGTGGGGTGGGCGTAGTTGGGTGCGGGGTGCGGGCGGGCGCGGCGCGACAGATTCGCGAGGAGGCTTCCGCGGGCGGGGTCACCGACCTCGCCCCCCGCGCCGGCGCGCCCGCCAATGTCAGGGCCGGTGCAGTCGCGGTCAGCTGACGTCTGGCGACGCGCGGGGGACGTGCCGCCGGCACCGAGCTGCAGTCGAGCTCCGACCGCCCGCCGGGCCGCACGCCTCGAGCCACGCTCTCGCGCTATATATAACAGGCGAAGGCACCGCGCGCTACTCCGGCGCCGGGACTGTGCTCGAGTCAGGTACCTGAAGTAGCGCGCGCCGCCGACGCCGCCCGCCCCAGGACCCAGCCCGCTCGCGCCCGCCCAACCGCCGCACGCCCATTGTACTTCATCAGGTGCTCTGGTGATGATCGTTCCAGGCGCTTGTTGGAGTACACTTACCGTGACGGCGGTCTTCGCCGGTCGCACGTGGTGCCGAGCACGTGGCGGATCCGTCGGAGGTGAGTACCGACACAAAGAGTGCGGTGAGTCACGCGTCCACCGCGGTTGTCGACCGCTGCAGCCTGCACCGCCCGCTCGCCGACCGCCCCCGCCACCCTCGCTCTAAAATCGCACACATTTGCATTGGTCATCGAACTCCGAAAGATACGAACAAAAGCAGCTCAAACTGGTTCTCGCATGATTTTCGACGGCGCGGCCGCCCGGCGACGCTTTCCTGTCCGAGGCCCCCGAGCCCGCGTCGAGCCGATGATATTTTCAGAGGGACGGCCGCAAAAAGTGTGTACACGAGTAAAACATGGAGATTCGACACAAAAAATGGTAGAGTCGCCGTGACGACGAGGATGTCGCGCCCGGGCTCGAGGACAAAGCGTTTCGGCCGAGCGACGGCCGGTTTAGCTGTTTCGTGGTGTGACCGCTGTCTGTGGACGAATTTCGCGTGACGTCACGCCACCGCCGCGTTCGTATTTTCCACCGCGTCGTCGTCTTCGCCCCGAGGAGATTTCGAAACGTTATTGCTTTACTTTCGAGTGCGAGGCGTTTTTACAACGGCCGCTTGCTGAATCCGCAGCGCCGCGAAATACGACCATACCTAGTACAGATAGAGCTCCGATCGCGGGCGTGTTTCGCGTAAATATAATCTCTGTCGAGATATTATAATGCAAACAGCCAATAAAAATACGAGCCTCGGGTGGATGACTCACAGGAATGCGTCTAATTGTCCAAGTGAACGCAAAGAATTCTTCATGTTTGATTTCAAATTAAGGTGAAATATTACCGAGTAGCATTGCTACTTGCTTATTAGATTGTCCGATTGAAAGGATTCGTTATAAAAAATCTTGCTAACTACATTGTCCGCCCTGATACAATCACTAATGGTACTTTTTATAAACGAATTAGATCAAAACATGAAGTCAATTGAGTAGGAAATTATTATTCATAAAATAAAAACATAATATATACTTGTAAAGTAAACAGGTTCCATTCGACGTTAACGAAGTATAAAATGTCCGTGCCTATGATAAAGAAGGCAATTTATGATCTATAGAGTCGTAAAAGCATCTTTAATCCTGAAAAGTGGAGAGTGCAATTTTATGGGCATTTAAAATTCTAAAATCGCGCTTTGATCTAACCTTGGTTCGTCTCAGCCTTGGCTAGCGGCCTTTCGTGAATGGTGTTTTATAGCTCAAAATTTAATATCGATAAAATTGCCAATGTAAAAAAGTTAAAGCGCTATAAGTGATCACACACGAAAACAATAAACCATTTACTTGACAATTTGTATGTGGCTGTCTAGACTTTTACAAAATAAATTAATTAACTTTGAAAAACGAATGAAAGCTACTATAGCTAATCTTTATTAGATCTCGTTAGGGTTGAATAAGAGCGCTATTTATGTCTTTTTCATGATAAAATAATAATAATATAATAAAAATACTATTAAATGATAAAATCATGATAAAATACATTGAAATATTTCAATAAACGAAATGTAAATTGGGGGGAAATAAGTCAGTTTTGCACAGATTCGGAATGTTATTGCAGACATAGCTCTACATAGTAGAAACATTACTATTGACGTACACATTTAAAGACGTCATTGTCTACTGAGAATACCTAATAGGGCGAGCAGTATAGGTACCATGAAAAGGCTACAAGAGTGAAACTTTTGACAGAAGACCGTGTATGCTTTGGGAGGACCAAAACTCCCATCTAATTGATGAATACGTTTATCAGCAACAACTTGGTCTATTCGTTTGAGCTTAGGCCGCTTGGCTCATGGCACTGGTGACGGGTTCAATTCCCGTCCGCGGCAAATTGTATTGTATCGATTGTATGGTACCTTTATGTATGGGATCATACGATGAATAATGACTATGAGTTGTCTGGTAATATTTATTTATTTACTAGTTAAGCTCGCGACTTCGTACTTCAACTATCGACTTTGACTTTTTTCCCGTAAGAAACAGTACAAAGTATTAAGAAACTTAAAATTAAAACAATAATGTAACCGGAAAAGTCGTTTACAAAGGTATGGCATGGCCAAGGGAAGTAGGGATTAATTTTCATATACAGGTGTCCCAAAATTCAACGATAAGCGGGCACCAGGGGGTGGAGTAATAGGCGAAGTGACTCAAGTGCCATGTTGAGCGATATTGCGTGTATATACCGCTGAAATCAGCGATTTTTTCTCCTTCTTTAGAGCTGGGTTTCGTGCAAGCTTTCCAAAATGGCCCTTGAGCCAATTAAACCAATAAAGGCACATATGAATCGTCAGTAAAAAATAAATTATATTAAGAGTATGTCTACCACTTCTTTTAACTGCCGATGTATAGATTTATTTGATGTGTTGTGGTTTGCAAACAGTGGTGAATGGTGGCCAAAGAGCAGTCTCCTCTGACTCACGAGGCGGGGCGGCGGGTAACTGACATGTTTATGATTGTGTATTGTTTCCGAGAATGTGAAGCTAGCTTTGGTGCGCGATTTCGTTCGTGTCGTACACAAAGAACTCTACAACATGTATCAGAAGTCCGAAATAATAGTTTTAGTACATAAACGGGAGCTAAAAATATGTATATGCTTAGTGATTACCGACTAAATTTAATTATCATAGTTTCTGAGTTTGTACCTTTGAGTATTTGTCACAGGTATCGTGTTGTGGTTTCAGGGCCCACCCTTTGCCCTATGCAACAGTGTAAACTACAACAGCATTAGAACATTTTGCATAAGACTCGAGACATCCGTTTTCTGAATTGAGGGCGAAAAAAAAAGTTAAATTTCGAAAAAAAATGTACTATTGAGAGTATATCCGATACTCATGCAATTGTTAAAGTCTTATTTCGGACTTCTAGTACACCCTGTTTATGTCATCTCTGTTACCCTCTGCTTCCACCGAGACGAGAAAATAAACTTGAGTTCATTTTAAGTGTACTTTATGTACAATATACATAACTAGAGCTCAAATTTATGTGGTAAAAGCCACAACCACGCATCTAAAATTTGATGATAATTATCAACAATATGTATTTTTTTTTTATTTGCGTTTTCGTTATATGTAACGTATATACTAAAATAAACAGCTGCTATATTGACTTAACCAACAGACACTTAAATTTTATTAATTTCTATAAATTTATAGTTGCTTTGTAGAAAGTTTTTTCTCAGTTTCAAGACAAAGACCGGGCGACCATTTTGTTTTAGCTAGAACATCACGATAAATAAAAAGATTTATAAATAGACAAATAAGTCGACATTAAGCAATTATTTCAATAAAGTTTAACGTATTATTTCAATTATAGAACTATTAATATTAAATTTAGTCAACAGGCTTATCCTTTGCCTACATAATTTTTTTATAAATAGGCACAAGTCACTACTCGCCAGCGATTTATTTATTCATAACCACGATATAACTACACACCGAGCTAATTGGCGTTGTATACTGGATATATAAGAAGTCCGAAATAATATTTTACCGAGTATCGGGTATACAAGTGAACAGTATATTTTTTTTATCGAACATACTTTTTCTATTTTTCCTCGCCGCCAAAAATCTTGCTTATATCCCGAGCCCTATGAGAGAAAAGAAGAAGAAAATTCAAGTTCTGGTTTGTGAATATTAATAGTCACCCCTTGTCAATGTAGTTAACATCTATACATACATACAAATAAATAAAATTGGAGTGTCTGTTTGTAATATCAAAATAACACTTTTTTTACCAAATGCGTATGAAAGTATATACGATACCTATAACGAAAACGCAATTTTAAAATTTTTTGTCTGTCTGTCTGTCTGTTTGTTTGAGGTAAACTTCTAAACGGATGAACCGATTTCAATGGGACTTTCACTGACAGATAGCTGACGTTCCAAGGCGTAACTTAGGCTACTTTAATTTTAGAAAAAGTATTTGGGTTCCGCGGGAAAAACATGATACCTATATTTACGGGTAATCTCCCTAAAGTCCACGCAGGCGAAGTCGCGGGCACAGCTAGTTATTATTAAATAAGGTTATAGGTGTGCCCTAAGTTCACAATACGATACCAGTGACAAATATTCACAGGTCTGTAACTCAGTAACTATGATAGTTTGGTATAGTTTGTCTTCACTGGGTACGCATATTAACGACGGTAAAAAGCACGAATTGTCACAAGCGCTATTATAGTAATTTTCCACAAAACCCAGCTCAAAAGACGAAGAAAATATCTCTGATACCAACGATATACAGGGTGTTTCCGAAGTCCGAAATACTACTTTGACGTTTGCCTCAGTTTCGGATATATAACTGAATGGTATAAAAATTTGATCGAAATTCGACCGTGTTTTTCCAACTTATTTCGCGAGGTCAATTTCTATAAGTCGTAATATCTCGAGCCCTATGTAAAATTTTCATGATTTGTTTTGTGAATATTGGTAGTCGCCCCCTCATAAGTGTTGTTTACACTGCTGAATGTATCCAAAGGTCAGACGATACCTGTGAAAAATATTCAAAGGTCTATAACTCACAAACTATGATATTTAGGTATAAACTGCCTTCACTAAGCATCCACATATGAGCTACCGTATATGTACCTAAAGTATTATTTCAGACTTCTGATACGCCCTGAATTTATAATATGATGTATTTAGCAGTCATGCAAATTAATTTAGCATAATGTAGGTGTCTAAACTGATAACATTACTTGTAAAAAAAATATTATCTACCTAATTAAACTCCACTCAGGTTACCCATTGGAACATAAATATTTTATCCAAAACAAACTCCGATGACTCTACATTTTTTCTGAATAATTCCTGTAACTCTCTAATCTGATTAATTCCTGTAACCTGATATTATGCAAAGTTTAATTGGGCCAATTGCCATGGCTATCAAAGGCCTTTCCGCGAGATCTTAAAGTAAGTTTTTTCAATAGTAACTGTACCTTTTCGGCAGTTTTGTACTGATCTAACTGTCAAAAACTAGCGGTCAGGGAGCTGGGGGGCAGCTATCTCTAATTTGACATTTTCTCTAATTCGACATTATCTCTAACTCGACATTATCTCTAATTCGACATTATCTCTAACTCGACATTATCTCTAATTCGACATTATCTCTAATTCGACATTATCTCTAATTCGACATCATCTCTAATTCAACATTATCTCTAATTCGACATTTTCTCTAATTCGACATATGTCGAAACAAAACGAAAAAATACAACCAACTTGACGTTTTGTTCCGACATACGTATGTCGAATTAGATATTGTGATGTCGATCATAAGAGATTTGAGACCCTGTTCTTACTAATTTGAATACTTATACTTGTAGAATACTATCTACCAAACAAAGCTACCAATACGTGTAATAACTATTTCCATAATTTTAATCTATTACTAAAATTACTAGTACTAAAAAGAAGATGTTTGACATCTAAACAAAAAAAAATTTAAATTGTCTGCCTGTAATGTCAAAATAACTACTATTTACGTTACTATATACTACTATATACGTTATTTAAAACAAATAATCTATTTATACATTTTTTGTCTCTTTGTTTTGAGTAATCTCCAGAACGGTTGGACGGATATTAACTTTTATTGGCAGAAAGACGAGTAACTTCTTAATTTCGTTATAGGTATCGTATATAGTTTCATATGCACTTGGTAAAAATGTGTTATTTTGACATTTCAAACAGCCACATCAGTTTAATTTATTTGTATAGAATCTAGTAAATAATACAGTAACATCTTCAATAGTTCCAAGTTAATTATGTATTCTTCATAGCTGGCTAATTAGCAGCTCGCCACGCGACGCCGTCCATTTTTTTTTTTGCAGAATTCCAACGAGTTTCCAATTCATATTGCGTTCAACCATTTCCCATTTGCCATGTACACGGAATAGAAATTAATGTACCGTAAATGTAGCTTTTTTACACTGGCAACACAATTGGAACGGTTATAATAAGCGATAGCAATTAAAAAGAAAACACACTCGTCATTATAATTTATCAATTATCGTAACTCACTGTGAAGCATCGATATAATTAATAATTCATTTTCTATACGCGATGTTCCGCCATCTTTTTCACCTTCATCGTCCAAACTATTCATAATTAATTATTTCTGTCTATAATAAAATTGGAAGTCTCTTTTTGTAATGTTTATAATAATGGTTTTTTATTAAATGCATATGAAAGTACACAAGACGAAAACGCAATTTCAAACATTTTAGTCTGTCTGTTTGTTTGTAGTAAACTCCTAAACAGCTAGGACCGGTTTTGACGGAACTTCAAGGAGTTACTTAGTTTACTTCTATTTATAAAAAAACAATTAGGGACCCTAATAAAACCGGAAAAAAAACCCCATTCGTTCCGGGTAATTAGGGTCCCTAAATTCCACGTTGACAAGTCAGGGGCTCAGCTAGTTTATAATGAATTTTTTTACTGTCATTAATTACTTGACACTGGCAGTAGACCTGTTAATACAATACCTTATCTTATTTAATTACATTTCATTATTTCATTCTTCTTCTTTTTTACGAAATGAGTGAAATGATGATATTTTAATGGAACAAGATGAGGAATGGCTCCACATGCGTTTAGCGGGTATTTCAGCCAGTGTCAAGTAATTAATAGCAAGGGCAAATTCAATAAATACACATTATGAATAAAAATGGATGATGACAGTGATAAAGATAATTTGGTAAAATAAACATGTTATTGTACTTGTGCTACATACTTTTTGACAGCTAACTTAGTACAAAATCTGTCAAAACTTGATAGTATGGAAACAACGCTTTTAGAGGTGATGATAAGCCCCAGGGGGGGGCAATTCTTACATAATCGACATTATCTCTTTGACGTAATATCCAGTTTGACGTATTGTTTCGACACATTATGTCGAAGTAGATATGAAGTCTATAATGTGAGAGTTGCCCCCCAGGTCGTAGTTTCATACCTACAAGTAGAATCCCCGGTAACCTTAATGTTATTACATTCATTACAGAACTTGGCCGCTCGAGTAGCTAATGTATTCGTCTGGCTGGCTCCACAAAGAAAGCACCGGCAAAAATGTTTGAGCCCAAGTCGATGTTACTAGGTATCTAAACGTCTCGTGTCTCGTTTTCATTATAAAAAAATACCATTATCTATAAAAATGGCAAAAAAATTTGGGAAAGTTTGGGAGCCCCCTTAAATATTTATTTTATTCTGTTTTTTAGTATTTGTTATTATAGCGGCAACAGAAATTCATCATGTGTGATAATTTCAACTCTCTAACTATCACGGTTCATGAGTTACAGTCTGGTGACAATCGGACGGACAGACGGACGGACAGCGAAGTCTCAGAAATAGGGTTCCGGTTTTACCCTTTGGGTACGGAACCCTAAAAAAACACTAAAGTCAAATTAGCTAAAGAATCTATTTATCGCATAACCATTATTATAATTTTATTTACATTACAAGACATATTATGTAACAATTTACAAAGACTACGAGGGAGAAAAAAAAAACGAAAAAAAAAAACGAATTTAACAAAAAAAACATATACCCCACAGTCCCCCATCACTGTTGGGTGGTAGGGTACCAAGAACGCTGGCAACATTGCCACATCGAATGGCAATGCCGATATGCTGTTCGAAATAGTTTCCAGCATTCTGATCACCATTTGCATTTTGTGAATTAATATATTTCGTAATAAAGTCTAAAGTTGCCTACGTGCCGACTCGCTCGCCGATTATGGCCTTGCATTCGTCATATTCTGCGATATAAACCAACAAACATTGAGCATTGTGTTTGACAGTCGTCTGAGACGGTAGGCGATTGAAATGCACACACCATCATATTTTAAAGGTCATCTTTATCAATCCCATCACCAACTTTTATTATAATTAGTATTATTTCATTTGTTCATGCTATTAATTACTTGACACTAGCAAAATACCCGCTGAACGCAGAAGCCATTTATCAACTCATACATACAACTTTACTGTGAGTAGGTCTACATAAATACATCAGTTATTGTGTTCATATTGAATTTCTCCAAAGGAACTCAATACATGAGGCGTATCGATGAGTTGCCTCGTGACGTCATTCGACCGCGACTCGCGCTATCTGCGCAGGAGTCATCGGACCTGCACGCGGCCAACGCCATCTTTAGTTACATTGTTGACGTATTTATCACTTATTGGTAATTATATTTTAACTCTATCGCAGTACATGTTCGGATGAGAGGCGAATGAAAAATAATTTTACATTATACATTACTACGCCTGTATTCCCCGAAGGGGTAGGCAGAGGCGCACTAAAGTATGCCCACACTTCGCCAATGTATATCATAATTAATAGAATAAAATTATTGTGTTTTAGAACTCTACACTCTCGTTTTGAGACGCAGACTAGAGCTATGATAATTATCAGCTGTAGAGGACAGCGGTCTTACCGTTGCCTCTTAAAATAAAAAAAACAAAATCAATTTCCTTTTATTCGTGTAGGCCAAAAAACACTTACAAATAGTCAGATTCTACCACCGGTTCGGAATGCTGCTTCCATTGAGAAGAGCCGGTAAGAAACTCAATGGTTACTCTTTTCAAAATGATAATTGCGAGTAATACATTCTCGGGAGCAGCAACGCCATGAGAGTAGATAGCACCTTTGCCACAATACTAGAGAAGAATTATACTCACGGTAGTCTAATATTAAATACAAATATAGTCTTTACGCTTAGAAAGCTAGTACAGTAAGGTGCGTCTACAGTCTACTCCCATTTCCAATGTACGGATTATTCTAAACCACAGATAGAAATAATTGATTTGGTATGATGCCTTCAACGCAGTATGGGAGAGTAGATGATAAGTCATTAAGAGGAGAATGGTTGGACCAGTCCTTAAAATACTTTTGTTCCAACAGTAACTGTTGGAACTGGGTTGCGGCAATTTTTTAAATATTTCTTTCAGTTTCTAAGAGTTAACTCAGTACAAAATCTGTCCAAAATTTTCAGTTTCTATTAAAACTACAATACTTCAAGTGGTGGTGGTAAAGTTCATTTTTTTTTCTAAAGTTGGTACTAGCAAACTCACTGGTACTTCTCACACTTTATCAGTGTCTGGTATTGGATAGATACAATATACCTCAAGTTATGTCCCATTACTTAGATCTTATCAATAACTGCATAAAAAACCGATCAGTAGACACACATGTGCGTCAACAAGCTTGCGACGAATTTTTGCTGACACCAAAATGACTTGGAGCCCGATTTCCGTTTGATAGACATCAATCTCTAATAGAGATATGTCGAAACAAATAAAAAAAAAATACGACCTATTTGACGTTTCGTTTTCATATATCTCTAATAGAGATTGATTTCTATCAAACGAAAATCGGGCCCCTGTATTTTTCAACACAATCTCAAAATTACACGAGTGAATTTAATCGTGTGATCGCGTATCTTTTGCCATAGAAATTTAATATTTATCTATGTTATATAGATTACAATCACCAAAAAAAGTCGCTTGCTAGTTCAGGCTATTAGCCTCTACAGTGGGCATGATTCTCGTCACGTGTCCGGTGACAGTGTAGAGTCATTTATTAACTAATGGCCGCACTATATGCGAATTGTTATTGACTTATTATAGTGATGGAAGTTGTCGGCCATGTTAGCTGATCGGGTGACACGACTTAAATTAAACCCTCCACACACTGGGACGTCAAAAGCTGGGCGTCAAAAGTTTTGTCAATACCAAAACGAACTTTATGTCAATAAGTATAAGCATTAAATTTCTGTGGTAAAAGCCTCGCCTCTAGAGAAAAGGTTAATTTTCCAACGAAATGACATTGAGAGCGACTTTTCGACTTTTCTATGAGTCAATACAGCTCATTTTTAGGGTTTCGTACCCAAAGGGTAAAACAGGAACCCTATTACTAAGACTTCGCTGTCCGTCCGTCCGTCTGTCACCAGGCTGTATCTCATGAACCGTGATAGCTAGAGAGTTGAAATTTTCACAGATGATGTATTTCTGAAAAACATAATAAAATAAATATTTAAGGGGCCTCCCATACAACAAACGTGATTTTTTTGCCGTTTTTATAGATAATGGTACGGAACGGGTATATTTAGGCACGGCGTTTAGGCGTCTCCTAGTGCTATTGAAAATAGTTATAATTGATGTACAGTCGGCATATCACCTCGCATGAAAGCCGTGCGGACCATTTATCAGATTTTTACTCTCATTAATTATAAGTAATATTTTCTTTGTTTTCTCAGCGGCGAGAATCTCTCACTTTGGTCGGTTAGATTCTATTGACGTGGTACAAACATTCCTCTTTCACAGTGATTTATTATCTGTATCAGATAATATAATGGAATTCTACCTTTTGTATTTCTATTGAAATAGCAATACTTTTTTGTTTTCTCATCCGCCATTTTTATCAGCTTTATTAATATTTTAAATTATAATATTATTACATATCAAGGGGTGAACGCTTGACTCAAGCGCCAATTTGTAACTTGTGTACAGCATTCGCTGTTTCCAAATATGTATAAAAAAAGTAATTATCGCCCAAAGTGTCGCTTGAGTCAAATAGCCTTTCACCGTCTCGACGTTTTAATACATTCTAACACATTTTAACCAACTGCAAAAAAGGAGAAATTACTGAATACGACCTATCCTTAAAAAAATGATTACAGAGCCAATCACTCGATATCATTTTTTTTTTACACAAGACGTTAAAATTAAATAATTTCGAACATGTTATTATAAATTTTCTAAGAGAAATTTCCTAGATAAGACTTATGCTTGATCCATCTTTGTGAAGCCTTCTATTAAATGTGAACTTCCGATTCTCAAACAAATAATGTTTGATTGGGCCACCTGTTAGGTCCTCGCGCAGCCCCCATAGGCCCCCTGTCTGGTTTAGGGGACTTTGCGCGTACCCAGACCCTCGTCTGAATACTAATGAATTGGGGATTTGTCTGTCTGCCACTCATTTGTACGTAGTTCAAATAAGAAAGCAATATACATCTGTAAATTACTTTCAAATTTATATAATAGATAGACAGATATTGTTTCATACATCATCACCACGCCTGTATTCCCCGAAGGGGTAGGCAGAGGTGTACTGTAGTGCACCCACACTTCGCCGATGTATTTTGGTCCCAATGTAATAGGGGGCGAGCCTATTGCCATTATACCGGGCACATTCCCAGTCCACCACGCTGGCCCAGTGCGGGTTGGTGAACTTCACACGCCTTTCTACAGACGTGCAGGTTTCCTCACAATGTTTTCCTTCACCGTTCAGCAAGTGGTAATCATTGTTGAAAATTACATTCGCACATGAAAATTATCTCAGAGGTGCGGGCCTGGGATTTGAACTTGCACCCCTTAAGTTCAAGGCGGGCGTTCTTGCCCACGAGGCTACCACTGCTTATATATATGCTTATATATTGCCAGGGCTATATTGTTTCATCTCTTTGAGAAATACAAACTATACGATACGATAAAATAAAGTGCAACAATGGGCAGCCTTATCACTAAAAATTATCTCTACCAGGCAACCTTTGGATGGAGAGGAATTAAATGCCATTTTTTATTCCAAAAAAGTGCTTCAATATTTGTATCATAGACATATAAAGAGGGCGACCGATTCTCATACTATAAGTGAAGCACCAATAGTAGGTCGGTTCACTTGTATATAGATTTATCTCGGACACACTCACATCATATTAAGAAGATCGTCGTCGTTACGATACGCATTGATTGGTATGTTTCAATTCACGCACATGGAGACGTTGCTTCACTTTCTACGTGAGCAGCTCGGTATCCTCCTTGGCTGTACGTCCATTAATTACATTAAAAAATAAAAAAGTAAACTGAATTGGTTCACTACAAGAACTTAAAGTACTACAACAACAACTTAAAGTACTACAACAACTACTACAACAACTTAAAGTAATTCAAACCATTAGTTCATGTCATAGAGTTTAAATTACTGACTAAAAACTGATTTGATTGAACTTGATTTAAATGGCATTAGCCCGTTTTTACTAACACCTAAATGTCATGCCTAAATATTAATACACTTTTAGCATCACAATAAGCCATCTCCTAGTGAAAGCATAAGTTCAAAAGTCTCATCTTAAACACAAGGAGACTCCAAACCACTTGATTTTATTCAAAGCTATATTATATGAATCGAGAAAACTTGTTGTAGGGCGTCTCGAGGTTGGAAATAAAAGAAAAATCCCCTCGGAGGGTCGTCACCCCGCGTGGGGAGGGAAGATGCCCTCGCCGACCTTCCCCAACGTCCTTGCGACCAAGGTCGATCACGTAGACGAATGACATTACAGTTTATATGTGCGATTACTAAGATATTTCCATCTCAAATGGATGACCAATTAAAGTTGTTGCTGTGTCTAGAATTAACTTGATATGTAGGTATAATAGTTTAATTGTGTACTTTGGATTTTTCCGCGCGTTTCAAATTAAGAATTGTCTATTCACGGATTATTTGATTGGTTTTTAAATGTAATTTTCGCTACTTGCTTTGTAGACGTGCTTTGAATGGTATATTTATGGTTTTTTAGTGATTACGAGAGGTTCGAACGTAGGAATTATTGTCTCATCCCCTAATTTATTCATATTTTTGATAAACTTACACGATACATTATATACGAGTATAAATAAAAGGTACTGAAAATGGCTATTTTAAATAGGTTGTATGTATTTTAGACAGATATTTTTTTAAATATGGGTGCCAATTTATTGACACCTTAAATTATATTATGAACTAAATGTTACATTAATCTCTTTGAATAAAATTAATATTTAGAACACATAGATTTAAAATACGATTAATATACTGGTCTGGAACATAATAGGTATATTGCGAAGATGGTAATCTAGAAGCTGTTTGTAAATAATATGTTAAACAGTAAGCAGTGTAACCGGTTTACAATTGACATAGAGCATATTGGCAATAACTATCGCCAATTCAATACTCTACATTCTTTAGCATCTAAACTCTACGTTTGAAACACTTGCCTTCCGAATTATTTACAGTATGCCACCATTTTACTGCTATGTTATATAGGGCATGTATATATACATATATATACAAATAAATCTAATTTAAGTGTCTGTTTTTAATGTCAAAATAAAATCGTTTTACTAAATGCTTATGACGATATATACGGTACTAATAACAAAACTACAGATTTTTTGGTATGTCGCTCAGTCTGTCTGCTAGGTGATGTTATAAGAAATAAGGAAGGCTACATTATATTTTATTTTAGAAAAATATTAAGTGTTCCTTGATTCCACGTGAACGGAGTCGCGGGTATAGCTAGTCTTTTATTTAGTTGCACGGTTATACTACCCTATACATTCAATGAGTGAGTTCAAAGATATGTCAACGGATGCATGACAAATAAATTACTTAACATTTAAATTGGTTTAATCCTGGCAAAACCCCATTCTCGACTGTACAAAAGGACAGTGTAGAATGCAAGCGACGACGGTAATCTTGGCAATGTTGCCATCCGTTTGACATTAAAATGTCAAGTTCATTGACACATTGGCAAAGGACACACGACGATTATATCGAGTTGTTGCTAGCCGATCGCGGCCATATTGAAATTACACGCAGCTAAATGATCAAACAGAATTTAATTTTGATTCGAGCGAACCTAACCCTAGCGTAATGACGCGTAGGATTCATTTTCACTTTGACTGTGCCGAACGATTGGTTCATCGATTTGTTAACCGATTTATTGTGTCACCTACTTTTTAATTTGATCAGCAACTTATTTTCATTTCATGTCTTAGACATTTACATCAATATTTTGCCAACACCAAAATGAACTGTATTGCTTCATATAAAAAGTTCATTCTTCAATGAAGTGACGTTGTCATCGAGAACGAATTTAGACGCGTGGCGTCGCGATGGCCTGGCTTTTACCACAGAATTTCAATCTTTATGTATTATGGCACGGAGTTGGCAAACAGTCTGAAGCGCGATTTTTGCACGGGGTCTCTAAAAATGGTATTATTATAGGTACATGTTCAAACGAAATTCGCCACCAAACGCTGTTTAATCTATGTGTATAATGTACAAATTTGTTTGTATGTGTTATTGTTTGCCCTAAGGTCTTTTAGGTGGTCTGTACTAAGCGCGGGGCGACGAACTCGCGGCCCAAGGACAACGGCAGACGGTAATCAGTCATCAATTACGTTACTGTATTAGTATAGGCTGATATTGGAGCCATTACAGTAGTTCTACCATGACTTTGACGCGTGTTTTACGCTCGCTATTCAAAACGAAAGAATGAATAAGGTTAGACAAATTTATGTAATCGCTTCTGATTGGTGACTTCTAGTGAAAAAACACATAATAGAGAGGTTTAAGCAGTGGTAGCCGAGTGGTCGAACGCACGCCTTGCAATCAAAGTGTGCAGGTTCAAACCCCGGCTCGCACCTTTGGGATTTATGTGCGAATCTCATTTTCATCCGAGATTATCACTTGCTATGAAACGGTGAAGGAAAACATCGTCAGGAAACCTGCATGTCTGAGGGAACTTGACTAATTCTCGAAGTGTGAAGTCTGCCAACCCGTACTGGGCCAGCGTGGTAGACTATGGCCTGAATCCCCCTCGCATTTATGGGAGGCCCGTGCCCCAGTAGTAGGACGTTAAAAGGGCTGTAGTAGTTGTAGTAGAGAGGTTTAAGCGTAGGCCGCTTGGCGCACTGAATCGGGTTGCGGGTTCGATTCCCGCCAGCGGAAAATTTCAGTTATGGCCTTTCGAAATTTACCCTGGTCTGGGTGTAACTGGGATCGCTCCCAGTCCATTGTATTGTACCCATAGTAGATGCTTTGCTTAGTATTATACGATGAGTATGTGTTGTCAGACAATATTTATATTCATATCTAATTGTCATTCAACTTAAGGCCTTTACAATGGAGAGGCAAGACGCAGACATCAAAAATTATGCCAATACTAAAACGAACTGAATTTACTCACACCAAGGTCCATTTTTCAACGCAATGACATTAACAGAGCAAGTAAATTTTGACGCGTGGGGATGTGGCTTTTACCACAGAAATTCAATCTTCATGTATTATTGACACAGAGTTCATTTTAGTATACGCAAACATTTTCCATCGCGCGTCTTGCCACCCCAGTCTATTCAGGGCTTTATACGCCCGCTCTAGTGGGTAAAGGACCCAATTTCCATGGTCCTAGCTTTTCGTACCAGCTAATAAGAGTTTGGAATTTGTAAAACATGGCGGTTGATTATCGGAAGAGATGAAATACCGCGCGTGGGTCGCGTTCCGCGAGTCGCCCTACCTGAGAGGCTGAGTCGTCGGGCGCGTCGACCTT
The DNA here is from genome assembly GCA_914767695.1 of Ptilodon capucinus. Lineage (NCBI taxonomy): Eukaryota > Metazoa > Arthropoda > Insecta > Lepidoptera > Notodontidae > Ptilodon > Ptilodon capucinus. The sequence continues at coordinate 10,984,188 of OU611814.1, read as the reverse complement.
GTGCGTCTCGCCTTTACCATCACGCTATTTAGAAGGTGGGTAGGTAAGCAGAGTTTCATCATGGAGCACTTATTAAATTATACCATTTTGATATGTTCAAATCGTGTTTTTGCAACAAAGCCCAATTAAGTAATGTTCAATGTAAGGTGACGCTTAAGTTGATAATTTGTAAGTGCCCCCGTAAGCCTATACATAATAAATTATTCCATTTTTACTATGAATATGTACCTTTTACAAGAGTTGATATTGTTTGCCAGTTCTCGAAACTTTACTTCATTCAGTTGTCAAATAGCATTTTTCATATTTCATTATTATTGTGAATATTTTCGCGTTCGACCGTCAAACATTTATTCGGACTTCTGAAACAAGCGTATACTGTACCAAAGCCTACGCAATAATATTAGACAGTATAGATACTTAAGTACCAACAGACGTCCAAAGAATTCGTTCGAAAATGGTCTCATTAATGAAACGATTATCCAGTCTTAACGTCTTGACACAGACTCACACAAAATTGGACGTGTGAAATTTCAAATGTTAGTCCGGATAGTAATTCAGTACCCGGCCGGATACCGGATAGTGATTCAGTATCCGGCCGGATACCGGATAGTGATTCAGTATCCGGCCGGATACCGGATAGTAATTCAGAATTCGGCTGGATACCGGATAGTAAATCAGTATCCGGCCGGATACCGGATAGTAATTCAGTATCCGGCTGGATACCGGATAGTAAGTCAGTATCCGGCCGGATACCGGATAGTAATTCAGTATCCGGCCGCATACTGGATAGTAAAATTTAAAAAAAAACATTATTTTACACAAGGCAAATCATACCACAATAGGTTATAGATACCGTTTATTTTTATAATCGGACGTCAAAAATATGTATTTGTTTTATTAATTAGTTTAGTACTCAAAATTAACAATTGGCAAATTGTGGTGAATGAATACCAAATTTTCCGCATTTGTTGGTAAGAGGCGACTCCGCTTGGTATCGTATACCAGACCAGTTTCTGAAAATAGCCTTTCGCTGTAAACGCTATGCAAATTAACTGACCACCATATGTACTTAACTATGGGTCATGATTGCGATCAATTCGAGATGTCTTTAAGAAGCGTCATGTAACGCGATAAAGGGCCTGGTAGCGTGCCGGCCTGGTAGCGTGCCGGCCTGGTAGCGTGCCGGATATCCAGTAGCCGGTATCCGGCCAAACCACTATCCGTTTCATCTCTAATAATAACTCTATACAGAATATTGTTTTCTTATACTTACGCGAATACTGTACATTGAAATAAAACTATTTTACGGATTTTATACCCGCCATTATATCAGAATTGATAAACCGCATATCCTCGCAAAAGAACACCGACTCCGACCAAGGATGATACGTGAGGCCATTGAAATTAAAAAACATCCTAATTTCAATAGGGAAGATGGCTGGGTGCTACCACCAACTTGGGATCCAGTAATTAATATGATTAAATCCAAAACCAAGCATACCATTGCAAGACCTCAAGACACTGTGAGCACTTTCTGCGTGGATCGGACCGCAAACAACAACTAAATATGAGGGTACCCAGTTATTAACTATGACATCAGGACGTCTAACACCTCAGTCCCCCCGTGACCATGGTTGCTGTAAAGCAGCCGAAACGTCGGGAAAATAAAATAGTAAATAAACGCGATAAAATCCGTAAAATAGTTTTATTTCAATCTATATAGAATGTTTCAGAAGTCCGAAATAATACTTGACCGCTTGCATGAGTATCAGGTATTTAACCGAAATATATAAAAAAATTGTCGAAATTCCAACTTTTTTCGGCGTATAACTTGTAATATCTCGAATTCTATGTAATTTACATGATCTGTTTTGTGAATATTGGTAGCCGCCCTTCGTAAATGTAGTTTACACTGCTTGATAGAATCATAGCTATATACCCAAACACGATACCTGTGAAAAATATTCAAAGGTCTATAACTCACGAACGAATGATAGTCAGGTATAATTTGTCTTCACTGAGTGAGCATCCACATATGAGCTACCGTATGTGTACCCAAAGTATTATTTCTTACTTCTGATACACCCTGTATATAACGTTTTCAATTTAACCTTAAGAATGCTTTTAGGGTTGAAATTTGTGTGTTCACAGATAAAACTAATGTATCTGTCTTAGATACATTCACCTGAGTGGACTGACAGAAGCCCAGACGACCTTGTGTCCCCAACTGATAACCACCGTTCCATAAGTAACCGATAAGTGTGTTGTAACCTTATTATATTCGCCCTATAAACTGTGGAGTCTGGTAAGTTTATATATTCATTGCTATGTGAAAAAATGGCCTCTCAAAAAATATCTTTTCAATATTAAATTACAATATCTTAGCAATATCCGATATTTTTTATGCTCACATTGTTAGGTCCAACTAATGTCAAATAGCATCCGTGGTGCCTTCTTTATTTCTGTGGCAATTCAGCCAATACAGTTATTTTTGTCTCCCGCTTTGCAATGGAGGGAAGTGGATACATTTCTCTTCCAACTCCACCTTTTTCGATTAAATTCGTGCGGATTCCAAGACAATTTAGCTTTTCCCCGGGACTTGCCGAGGGTGAAACCTCGGTGTTTTCAATGGACACCGCTGTCGATCCTGGCTTACAGGAGTAACAGTGGTGGGAATGTGTGGCGGGCTTAGTCCAATTTAAAAAAAAAATACTGACTGTACCATCAAAAGTCTACAAAGGCTACATTTGTGTCAGAATGCCGTATACGCTTTGCGAGCACTGCGACTCCATCTATGAGGCTTGGGTCATTTGAGGTCTGCTTCAAATAGAAATTATACAATGACATTATTGTAGCGTAGTAGCTTGTATATTTAGCTATAGCGAAGTTTTGAACTCTACTTTTTTCTGGACTTGTTTGGTCAACTACACATTTCTACCGCAGCTAACTCATGTACCTCTAAAGCATTGGTAGATTCAAACCTTCTGGGGTCTTTTAAAAAATATATATATTTTGAACTCTTTCTACCCCTTCTAGGGAGAAGTCTTCAGAAGATAAGGGTATCTTCTGAAGACTGTATTCACTCTAAGTCTCAATTACTTACTAAAAAATAGAGAACTACAAATTCAGTTGACTCTACCATCTATAGTTCAGGCTTTCTAACCCGTTCTACGCTAGTGGAATATTCTTATTATATTTTCAGACAAAAAACATCAGCTCTACATAGAGCTATGTCTGCAGACATGTGTCAAGTGCTGATATAAGGGAGAGTTGCGTGTTGACGTCAGTGGCGTGCGTCTGGCCTAACAGTAACATAAAAACGTCTATACAGTAACATAAAAGTGTCTCTACTATTGACAGGTATTCCACTTCAGATCGTTGTTAATGAATGTCGATATACATATCTACTACTACTTCTACTACAGCCCTTTTTTAACGCCCCACTGCTGGGCATGGGCCTCCCCTCAATGCGAGGGGGATTCGGGCCATAGTCCACCACGCTGGCACAGTGCGGGTTGGCAGACTTCACACGTCTATCGAGAACTAGTCAAGTTCCCTCAGACGTGCAGGTTTCCTCACGATGTTTTCCTTCACCGTTTCATAGCAAGTGATAATCTCGGATGAAAATGAGATTCGCACTTAAATCCCAGAGGTGCGAGCCGGGGTTTGAACCTGCACACTTTGATTTGCAAGGCGTGTGTTCGACCACTCGGCTACCACTGCTATACATATCAAATTTAATTAATACCAAAACGATATTTGTGTCAATATACATAAAGATGGAATTTCAGTGGTAAAATCCATGCGAACTCTGAAAAATTCGCTCGCGTTGCCAGTGATGTTTCATTGAAGAATGAGCTTACTCTATGATTCATTACAGTTCGTTTTGGTATTGACAAACATTTGGAAGGGCACGTTGGACACCCCAGTGTGACCAGGGTTCAGTTAGGATTATTTTTAGCCTATTGAAAACCTTCGCTGGTGCGAACGCACTGCAATGGAGTTCAGGTTTGGGCTGATTTAAACCTCAACCGCACTAGCTGGGAGTACTATGCGTTTCAAATGAGAATAGGAATGTCAATAACCGCTATCTGTCAAATGTCACTTGAAAAGAATGGTTTGCCATAAGAAATATTCGCAAACCAAATAAAATTAATATAAAAATTAAAATTAATTAATTAATTTGCTTAGTAGTAAATTGTCTTAATATAAAATTTAATTATTTAAAGTTATAATTCGTTTTTTAAAACCATACCATAGCCTTTTTTATTCTCATGTTTTGCGCAAAGGCCCAGAAGCCTTGCCAAAATTATTAAAGACTAGCTGTGCCCGCGACTTCACCCGCGTGGACTTTAGGGAGAATACCCGGAAATATAGGTATTATGTTTTTCCCGCGGAACGCTAATACTTTTTCTAAAATTAAAGTAGCCTAAGTTACGCCTTGGAACGTCAGCTATCTGTCAGTGAAAGTCCCATTAAAATCTTTTCAGCCGTTTAGAAGTTTACCTCAAACAAACAGACAGACAGACAGACAAAAAAAATTTAAATTGCGTTTTCGTTATAGGTATCGTATATACTTTCATACGCATTTGGTAAAAAAGTGTTATTTTGATATTACAAACAGACACTCCAATTTTATTTATTTGTTTGTATGTATGTATGTATGTATGTATGTAATAGAAAAGAAAATAAGGACGCCAGTCGCCATTTGTCGTTGTTAGTGTGCTTCGTCGTGCGTCTGAGTGCATTTTTCACTCAACCTTTGCAAATAAATTTTATTTAAAAAATATCTTGTTTTGTTCACCCTACCTGACTGGTTAGAATTGACAGCTGTGACGTCACAATATGGCGCAAAGTCGATCCTATTCTCATTTGAAACGCATACTTAGTTCTCTAAAATTGGGTCCGCAGTGACCTCAGATAGCTAAGTAGACATAAAAATAGGTCGAATTAGCTAGGCTAGACTTAACCTATTTTTGTACGGCAAAAATCTAGCTGAAGTTTCGTGACCTGAGATTTAGGTCAGCCCGGCTTTACGCGGCCTGTGATGACTGTGAGTAATACATCTGCCACAATTTACCAATTAATCCATTTGGAACACTTTTTATTAATAACTTTATGTACATTTTATTCTGAGTGAATAATATGTTTGCCGTAATATTATGTAGACGAGTATATTATTTATTATATACCGATTTATATGTGAAAATAGGTACCTAAGTGCGGCCACTGTAACACTGTGTTTATTATAATTCCTTTTGTTCCTTATTCGTTATTTTAAGAGTATGTTGGCTTACATTGCAGCAATGTTTTTAATATTACTTCTATTTTTAACAGTTACCTCAGTACATAATCGGTTTAAAACCAAAAATTAAAATCAAATCAAAATTGTTTATTAACATAAATTTCAATTACGTGGTTTAGTGCGGTCCCAAACTAGGCGTGACCCTATTTTATGGGAACCATGAACACAATTAAGCATGACCAAATTTTGAAATCTTAGTAATAGTAGTAGTGGCAGCTAAAGTGCGTGAATAGAAACGTCTCCACTCTGCCGAGATGCGAATGTTGAGATGGATGTGAGGAGTGACGCGAATGGATAAGGTGAGAAATGTGTATATCAGAGGTAGTATAGAAGTGGCGCCCATAACAGAAAAAGTAAGAAGTAGGAGATTAGAATAGTTTGTGATGAGAAGAGATGAGAATCATGTGACTAAAAGAGTGATGAGTATAAATGTGGACGGATACAGAGCGAGAGGAAGGCCCAAGAAAAGATGGATGGACTGTATAAAGGGTGAAATGAATGAGATCGGAGTGGATGTCAGTATGACGGAAAAGCGAGATGAATGGAAGAAAAAGACATACTGCGCCGACCCCAAATAATAGGACAAGGTAAGGCAAATGATGAATGATGAGTAATGAGTAAGGCAAATGATGAAAATTGAGAGTTACCATTGAAACAACATTACTTTAAGAGGTGGTAAGGTACAATCTGATAATAATTCTGCCTACAACCCTTCAAGTACAAAATCTGAAATCATTTTGTGAAGTTAGAATTTCGAAGGCAATTAAAAAAATATTGCCCAAGAATTACAACATTTTTATAGGTCTGGGAATGGTGACTATTGGTGAATTAAAAGGGTCCTTACCTCTTTATTTTGTTTATCTTTAGATCAAAGAGAGTTCAAGAGTAATAGCTGATTGTAGAGCTGTGTTGCAAGTTTTAAACATCATATTCAAACGACGAAAATGTATGCCTCACAAAGAGTATTAAAGAGTACATTGAATTTTAAGGGTGTATTTTCTGTATCCATTCTGATTGACATTGTATTGTATTGTGAGTAGAATTTATTTTTAAATCCCGAGTCGAACATCGAATGTCGTCTAACAGCGTTCGCCCAACTAAACAATTGATATAATGTTTTTATTTAAGAATATTTCAACAAAAACTGGACAGACTTTTTGCTAAAAACTAAAATAGCTTAAATATATAATAGAGCGACGAAAGAGGCCCAAGTAGCGCAGCCGACAATGACAGTATTTAGGCGCTACAAAAATACCTATTGTACATGTTTTCCTGTTGAGACCACAAAAGACCTTTGTACATATCACTGTTGTGGACATACCTACATATACTCACGCCTGTATCCCATGGGGGTAGGTAGAGACTACCGTTTGCCACATGCTAACGATCCTGAGATACCTCTCTTGCTTGTTATTGTACAATGTCAATTGATCTTTTATTTTTTTTATTTGAGAGTTCGTGTTCCATTTTTAAAATTGGAACTCTTGAAATGTCAAAATAATTTCTCTTCGTGACCTATCAAAACCCCGCAGAGGAGCGAATCAAATGTAACTTTACATACAGCTGCCGGCCACACATATTAGGGCACATAAATGTTTATGTATCACATTTTTGCATGTCTGTGTGTATTTATAGCTGTGGGCGGCGGACGGCACGACCTTGCGCCCGAGACGAACTCTGTACCACGAGAGGTGATTTCACTTCGATTCGAACGACCCTATCGACCCAACTGATATCCATCGCTGATTTCATACACCAAGTTTAACTACTAACTGTGTTGAGCGCGCAATGTATTGCGATTAAATTGTAAGCGTCGACACTGTAGAAGCTTTGGACACAGTTCGCCTCCAGTCTCGTTTGCCAATTTCGCGCACACAAGTTCATCGACTCTTGACAAGGATGTATGAATCAAGTGTAATGAAACGATACGGCAACGGCTCTTTGTTCCGAACGGATGATTGCGGCATTGTTTTATAGGAACCTTATTGTTTGATAGATTTTTACTAACCGACTTCAAAAATGAGGAGGTTCTGAATTAGACCGGTATGTTTTTTTTTGTATAAAGCCGGTAATATATACTTTTTGCTAATACGAAAACGGACTTTAGTGCCTCATAGAAAAAGCCTATTCTTTAACTAAAAGTCATTGACAGAGCGAGCGAATATTGATGCATGGTCTCATGGATTTTACCATAGAAATCCAATCTTTATTTATATAGACCCAGAGTTCATTTTGCTATTGGCAAACATTTTGTCTATAAGCCCCAGTGTGCCCGGAACTTAAATGCCTTAGTTTTTAATTTAACATCAATTTATTATGTGATTGCAGTGGTAGCCTCGCGGGCAAGAACGCCCGCCTTGGACGTAAGGGGTGCAAGTTCAAATCCCAGGCCCGCACCTCTGAGATAAATTTCATGTGCGAATGTCATTTTCAACAATGATTACCACTTGCTGAACGGTGAAGGAAAACATCGTGAGGAAACCTGCACGTCTATAGAACGGCGTGTAAAGTTCACCAAACTGCACTGGGCAAGCGTGGTGGACTATGGCCCAAACCACCCTCGTATTGAGGGGGAATGTGCCCGGTATAATGGCAATAGTCTCGCCCCCTATTACATTGAGACCAAAATACATCGGCGATGTGTGGGCGCACTACAGTGCACCTCTGCCTACCCCTTCGGGGAATACAGGCGTGATGATGTATTTATATTATTTTGTAATTTCTAGTTAATCATGAGCGATAATAATAAGTTATCTAAAGCCATAATAATAATAAGTTTAACCATAATAATAAGCCTCGACAAACACCAAAAGAGGCTCGCGTTAGGCAGCTGCATCAAGGGACAGATTCAGAAGGCAGTACTTCTGGAGACGGCGCGCATTGTGAGGAAGTTCCTCTCTCTGGAGCCCTAACCACTGGTAACTAGGACCCTGTTCCAGATGCCGGTGGGGAACTGTTTTTTTATATTTTTAAATGTATTTTTTATATATATATTTAAAAATGTGATTTATAAGAAAGATAAGAAATAAAGGAGTTATCTAACAGTACGAATATACTGTGTGCTATTACAATTTTCGTGTATTAAAGTATAATTATATTATTTCATAAATTTCCTGTATGTTCGGTAAGTATTTCTATTCCTATGTTAATGTATGCTGTTAATAAAATTGTACGCAAATTGATAACTTGTTTTATTTATTACCTAATTGATTATATAGCGAGTAAATTAATGTATTATGTCGGAATAGACGCCATTATAATCATAAATGTCAAGCGATGACTTATTCATGCATGATTAATAGTTACACCAGACCCACAAAAAAACTTATTTTTTTTACAGTAAATAAAAAGCATATTAATTTTTTTATACATACATCATTACATCTAAAATTCCCGAAAGTGTAGACGACGGTGTGAGATTTGGACCAGTGCAGATTGGTGAACTTCACACGCCTTTCTATAGACGTGCAAGTTTCCTTACGATATTAGCCTTCACGTTCTAAAAAGTGGCAGAGTTTATTGAATTTTCTAATTAATATCAGCTTGTACAAAGGATAGCAGATAATGAACTAGGGGCGTAAGGCGAAACACACAGTAAGGCAAATTCCGAAAAGAAAAACATTCAGAAATATTCAGTTGACGAGAATCGAACTCGCATCCACCCGGTTTAGTGAGCCAAACGGACTATCACCTTACCACTATACGAAGATGACATCATAGATTCGATACCGCATCCAAAATAAATTATGGACACAATTAATTAATATATTTTACAATCGGTGTAAGAATTGTTACGCACACGCGCGCATTTCATTGTGTGGCGTCGTTATATGGACACACACACACATGCGCCTGATACGATGAATTCGTTCCCGTTTAGGCGTTCAGAGGGTCACCAATGATGACCATGTTTTTTTTTAAAAGTCCATGAAATGAGGAAAGGTAAGTTAAATTGACTTTTTGAAACTTATACTACATATTGAAGATAAGTTTTAGGATGTAAAGACATATAAACATACATACTATATAATTGTTTTTCATTGAATCTTTGAGAATATTTATGAAAATAAACTATTTACAATTACGTATTATTTACATTTGACAGCTAAATATAACGGAATTAATAAATTACTAATTAAAAATGATTTTGTTCTTAATATTATGTAGCGTTTGAGCGCCGCGCGCACATTCGTTTTAGTAAACTCCTCGATTCTCTATAATTCTATCAACACATGATTTTCATATTCCTTAAGCTCCTACACACAATGATGCATCAAAGCACATGCATCTATTCTTTTGCCAATACCAAAACGACCTGTATTAACTCACAGAAAAAGTTCATTCATCAACGAACTGACATTGACAGCGCGAGCGAATTTTATTGCGTTGGGGCGTGGCTTGTACCACAGAAATTTAATCTTTATGCATACAGACACGCAGCACTGGTAGCCGAGTGGTCGAACGCACGCCTTGCAATCGAAGTGTGCAGGTTCAAACCCCGGCTCGCACCTCTGAGATCTATGTGCGAATCTTATTTTCAACCGAGATTATCACTTGCTATGAAACGGTGAAGGAAAACATCGTGAGGAAACCTGCGCGTCCGAGGGAACGTGACTAGTTTTTTATAGATGAGTGAAGTCTGCCAACATGCACTGGGCCAGCGTGGTGGACTATGGCCCGAATCCCCCTCGCATTGATGGGAGGCGCGTGCCCAACAGTGGGACGTTAAAAGGGCTGTAGTAGTAGTATTCAGACACAGAGTTCGTTTCAGTATTGGCTAATATATTGACGCTCGCGTCATGACGACCCAGGGCTTCACGAGACCGGCATCCATTGCATAGCTTCAGAATGTATTTCAGTAATATTTCCCCTGCCGTAAGGCATGTGCCCTAAAGCCCGAATGCGATACTTGTGACAAATAATCAAAGGTATGTAAATCAGAAACTGATCACAGATTCTGCGTTACATACCTTAGCAACATACCTTACAACAGCGACACGTTAATTATACTTTTGATAAGTATAGTCTGCCACTAGTTAATATAAGTAATGTGAAAATCAGCGCTGTAGTCTACTGCAGCTTCATGCTGCTGAGACCTATTAGGAATGCAGAATATGTGTACCAAGCATGTAGTTATCTTCTATATATTTTTTTGTGTTGTCTAATAAACATTATTCATTCTTTCTATCTTAATAAGAATAATAAAGCATACCCCAGTTACAATAGCATAGAACAATAAAATTAGTATGTAAAATAGTACATAACAATAAAGAAAAACCCCATGAATAAATTAATATCCCAAAAGTATAATTAAGGTCTCTGACCATGTCAGAGGAGTTAGCTCGCGGGCCGGGCCAGTATAGCGCCCAGACAGGAAAAAAAAGATAAGTACTTACATATTAGCATACGTATTAGTACATCATCATCATCACCATCACGCCTGTATTCCCCGAAGGGGTAGGCAGAGGTGCACTGCAGTGCGCCCACACTTCGCCGATGTATTTTGGTCCCAATGTAATAGGGGGCGAGCCTATTGCCATTATACCGGGCACACAGGTTTCCTCACGATGTTTTCCGTCACCGTTTCTTAGCAAGTGATAATCTCAGATGAAAATGAGATTCGCACATGGAACCCAGAGGTGCGAGCCGGGGATAGAACCTGCGCACTTTGATTGCAAAGCGTGCGTTCGACCACTCGGCTACCACTACATACGTATTAGTATAGCTACATATTAGCTACCTATGCACCAAAAATATTATTTCCGACTTCTGATATACCCTGTATGTGCTCTATGACGATATACATAAATATTGAATTTCTGTGGTAAAAGCCACGGGAATACTTGTCAATATGCTTTTGCTTTGAAAAATGTGCTTTTTGCTCGAGTCAATACGGTTCGTTTTTGTGTCGGCTTTGACGCGTCTGTGAGTACAGTGCTCAGTCCTAAGATAAGAGTTGTTCTTTTATTCCATTCTAGTACATTATGGATACATATAATTACATTATGGTTATGTATATATTATGGGACTCCCGACATATATTTATTATGTATATACCTAAGTACATAATCAGTGCACTTAATATTTACCTACGTTTATTTACTTTGTACACAACAACCTATGGACATAGAGGAGTTTATTGATTAAATATTGTATGAGCTGTCAACATAAATTTTAAATGTTATGAATATGAATGAAGCAAGGAATAGTGGTCTTGCGCAGACGGACGATTTTTTTTATATCTACGAATACTCATACTTGCTACCCGGGGCCTGTGACTTCGTCTACGTAGAATTTAAATACACTAATAATATTCGCACATAAAAGAAGCCTATAAAAGTATGACTTCAGCAGCAACCAGCATCACCAGCACCATCGTCATCAGACGGACAACAAAGTAATCTTACAAGGGTTCCTTTTTTTCTTTCTGGGGTACGGAACCCTAAAAACACTGTTGTACCAAATAAATGTTCACAGGCCGCTTACGTCACAGAAACAAAGTATAATCCTTTCATATGCTTCTCATATTATACCGCAGCTATTACATAAATGTATAGCCACATAACTACGCCATTTATCTACCTAAGGACGGCCATTATACGGTGGCCTCTGTGGATCTACACTGTTTTGGGGCCGACTGCCAGAGACGTAGTTGCCAAAGGGCGAAGACCAGAGGCCCTTGAGATCAAGGGGCCCTTCAAAAGACTGGGAGGAAATCATTGCACACACATTTGCTAATTTTAAGGACTCTGACCCCCATATCAGAGGTGAGCACGCGGGCCGGGCCGAAATGGCCCGGATAAGAAAAAAAGGGGCCCTTCAACAATCCTACTAATATTATAAATATGAAAGTGTATGAGGATGGATGGATAATTGTAACTCTTTCACGCGAAAACTACTGAAAGGATTCTGATGAAACAATACAGTATTACGGTTTTTTTTTTTATGAGATAGGGAGACAAACGAGCAGACGTTTCACCTGATGGTAAGTGATCAACGCCGCCCATGGACACCTGCAACACCAGGGGCATCGCAAGTGCGTTGCCAGCCTTTAAGGAATGAGTATGCTCGTTTCTTGAAGATACCTTTGTCGCATCGGTCCGGGAACACCGCTGCAGGAAGTTCATTCCACAATTTGGTGGTGCGAGGGAGAAAATTCCTGGTAAATCGCACTGTACTGGAACGCCATTCATCCAGATGGTGAGGATGGTAATGCAGTCGGTGGCGAGCCGTGCGATGGTGGAATTCAGCGGCAGGTATAATACCGGTTTATACATCAGAATAATGTGTAGGCTATAATTTATAACGGTTTACCTGGGTTACCATCCCACATGTCTGACATGTAATACATTATCAAACTTCAATCTGCCAAATCTCAAAACTTACTTGATGTGGATTGGATCCTTTTCCTTCAACTGCGTTCAATTGAAACAATCGGGGCCCGAATGGGGGTTTTTATTTTGTCTGTGGCCCTTCGCCGTCAACAAGTACGGCCCTGTTCATCGAACGCCTAAAGCTGGGTATCCACTAGAGGCAGCCTCGAGTCGAGCGGCTGCCTCGCGCCGAGGCCGCGCAAGTGGAGACGCTGCCTCAACCTGAGGCACGCCGCGACACGAAGCAAATTCGTTGCCGCGAGCCGAGCCATATTTTGTCGGTTTTTTTGCCGTGCTCAAAGGAGCCTCAGTCCGAGCGGTGCATTTGATGGAGGCGGTTGTGGCGCCTTTAATCTGCCGGATCAAGCTGGGGCGACTCGCCTCGAGCTGATCCACAACGAACCTGTAGTGGATACCCGGCTTAATATTTTTTGCTAAGCGAAATGACTGGGTCTATCTTACACTGAGATTGCGATCTTGAGTGACGTTGAAAAAAATGATTGATCTAACAATTTGCGTACATACCGGCCTACTAGTAATACCAAACGATCTCTGTGTCAATATACTTAAAGATCGAATTTCTGTGGTAAAAGCCATGTCCCAACGAATCAAAATTCGCTCTTGCTGTCAATGTTATTTCGTTGAATAATAAACTTTTTCTCTACGTCAATACAGTGGGTTTTAGTATTGTCAAAATATGTACGTTTTGACTTATATATATTGATTTATTTGGAATTATCTTGACTTTTTATGAAAATGTACTCTGTATCAATATGCATAAAGATTAAATTTGTCTGGTAAAACTGACGCAACTACTACTACTACAACCCTTTTTACGTCCCACTGTTGGGCACGGGCCTCCCCTCATTGCGAGGGGGATTCAGGCCATAGTCCACCACGCTGGCCCTGTGCGGGTTGGCAGACTTCACACATCTATCGAGAACTAGTCAAGTTCCTTCAGACGGTTTCCTCAGGATGTTTTCCTTCACCGTTTAATAGCAAGTGATAATCTCGGATCAAAATGAGATTCGCACATGAAACCCAGAGGTGCGAGCCGGGTTTGAACTAAATTCGCTTGCATCAACGATTACACTTCGTTGGAAAATGTACTTTTTATACTATTTAATACAGTTAATTTTGGTAATGGCAAAAAATTGCCTGGGCGATTTATAACGCGCCTGTATTTGCAGGACTTAATGGCCGGTTTTGTAGCAGGTTCGATTCCCATACGGAATGTCATATGTATTGGCTTCAATTTGGACTGTTCATTCATAAATTGTATGCTTTGAAAAAAGTTGATAAAAAAATGTGTTTGTCTAAACTGGTCGTTACCATTTTTAGTTTTTAAGTACACCTTTTATAGCCTACACTATGGCTAACATTACTAGTGCACTGGGGCGTTACTTAGGTAACGCGTCGACATTTTGACCAATACCAAAATGAACTCGGTCTCAATATACATAAAGATGAATTAATATTTTCTATGTGATCGCCGCATCGATAACCCCTGGAAGAGCTACTGGTCCATGAAGGGGCTAATGAAGGGCGACCTTTTTTGCCACTTTAACGCAGACTCATCGAAATGTGCATCCCGCCCGTACTTACTTACGACGCTCTGACATCGTCACTGACCGAATCTCAAAAGTCCAAACTTAAGATCTGCCAACGAGCCATGGAGCGCAGTATTTTGGGTTTCAAAAGGATCGACCGTGTGAGAAACTCTTTACAGCGCTCCATGACTCGCATTACAGACGTGGGTAAAAAGTTTGATCTGCTTAATACGGGATGGGCATCTAAAAAGAATGGATGACACCCGATGGGCCAAAATTTGTACTGACTTGATCCCAGATAAAGGACACCGCCGCCGTGGTCGACCCAGGAAAAGGTGGTGCGATGACCTAGACTTTCATCTGGAGGGATGGAGTGATCTGGCAGGAGATAGAGATGGGTGAAGTAGAATGGGGGAGACCTTTGCCCAGCAGTGGGACAATATAGGTTAAGAAAAAGTGTCAATACAGTTCGTTTTGGTATTGGTAAAAAAAAATTGAAGCACGCAATTAGACACTCCAGTGTACGGGGTCTCAATCACTTTGTGTACTGTTAAATACGCGAGACACCAATAAAATGCCCATGGGAATTAATCGCCATGACAGGGCATTTATTAAGAACAACAGTCATAGTATGGAGGGTAGAGTTAAGGAGAGTCATCTGTGTATCGAAAAAAAAAGGGTCCACATTCGCATCAGGTGACATTATTTTGACAATTTTGTCTTTGTCTACACCAGTGCGATTTTGGAAGGTTTTTGAACTGTTATTTATAGCATACACATCTGGACACTTTTTCAACTTTTCTTCCATATGAGATGACTCTCCTTAACTCTACCCTCCATAAGTCATAGTTAAATTCACATCGAGTATGCAAAATGGATATGACATAATAGGTTACATTTTCAACATATATTTCTCAAATTGAATACTTGCAAGTTTGTTAAAACAGTTATATCTATAGTCGAGGAGGAAAACTACCGCGGTTCGTCGACCGACGCCTCCCATATCGGTAGTACCAAGAACTGTGACTAAGGCAGGCCTTGAGACTATTATCCTAGATATTTATTAGTACAATTATACTTAAATATGTATACATGGGACACAATAATATACAAAATATTGTAAGGATGGGTTTATTAGCTCAATAAAACACAAGCAAAATTAATAAAATTTGAGTATATTAATTCAACAAACATAGACAAAATAAAACCTTTATTTACATCGACTTTTGACTACTCATATTTTGATTTATTTATTTATTTAACAGGACGTCCAAAAACTATAGCATTAATAAGACATTAATATAAAATACAAATAAGGGAAAACTAAATGCACAGTTAACAAAGGTGCCACAACATGCTAAGTAAGAGGAATAACATAAAAGGAACATTGGTAATAAATGAAAAATAAGAATGCGATATTAAAAATTAAATGTGATGAGTGACAAGAAGGCTATCATTGACGCACCAACGATGACAAGATCAGTTTAAGATAGCTTATATCTAAGTAAATACATTTCATCGAATCAGTTTCACGCTTCGCTTTGCAATCAAAGTGTGCAGGTTCAAACCCCGGCTCGCACCTGTGGGTTTTCATATGCGAATCTCAATATCATCCGAGATTATCACTTGCTAAGAAACGGAGAAGGAAAACATCGTGAGGACCCTTGGACGTCTTTTTTTTTTATGGGACTAAGCCCGCCACACATTCCCACCACTGTTACTCCTGTAAGCCAGGATCGACAGCGGTGTCCATTGAAAACACCGAAGTCTGGACGTCTATAGAAAGGCGTGTGAAGTTCACCAAACCGCACTGGGCCAGCGTGGTGGACTATGGCCCGAATCTCTCGTATTGAGGGAGAATGTGCCAGGTATAATGGCAATTGTAATATTGTGAAAATGGGACCAACTTTGAAGAATTCCCTAGCAAACGTCAAAAAAAATCTAAATCGGTCGACTGATGCCAGATATATGCCGTAACATACATTAAAAAAAGCATACGTGTCGGATAGATAACCTCCTCCTTTTTCAAGTCGTTTAAAAATATAGTATATTATAACTAATCATTAGTTACCACAAGTACCTTACATCTTCAAGTATTGTTATTTCAACGGTAAGTGTATTTTTTTGTTAGATTTTGTACCAAGATAACTGTCGAAAGACTGAAAGTAATATTCTAAAAAAATGCTGCAAGACAGGTGGTTAGGAGGCAGGATTATTATAACACGATTTTGTACCACAAACAATCGAAATATTATTAGAATAATACTGCTTAAGTCGTAGAAGTAAGCATCTATGTGCCAATCCCCTGTGATTGCGTATGGTATAAAAAAATAAGTACAAGTTAATCCGCAGTACGCGCCCTGCCGCGGTCTTTGGCACTTCGCTTCTATATTTAGAGTTGGTCTGTCTGTGCGTACCCTCTACGTATCGGTGTACGGGTCAAAAGATACCGCCAATATGTAGGCAAATAGTAGCAGTACCATTTGCATGACTACAATAAAATATGTGCTGACGAAATCCTAAAAAGGCGTATATAAAATCTCCTATTTCAGCAAGTAACACTTGAAAAGTACTGAAGGGATTCCATTGAGGTTCATATAGGCCCATAACTCAGAAACTATGTTAGTTAGATATAATCTGTCTTCACTAAGCATCCACATAATATGAGCTACCGTAGGTATATGTACCCAAAGTATTATTCCCGACTTCTGAAAGATCCTGTATTATTGTACGTAATTATAATTAGTTTATTTATTTAAATAAATATATTTTTAAGACACATAAGTCATAGTACGTGAATTATTTCTTTGAGGATCATCTTGTATATGACTTTGATAAAACAGTGTGAAAACAAATCTTCTGTAGCGTCCCTGTCCCTCGGTAGAGTGCAGTGCCTGGGTCGTTTACACAAAGGAACGTTTATATCTGCAAGTAAATGACAATCGTAACGACACTATATTCAAACATAGCATAGATACCTATATCCATTTGATTTTCATTATCGTGGAGATATTATAACGAAGATAGCATTTCGAGCCCCCGCTGCGGTATTTTTTTTCTGGTTTATCAGACTCCGCCATTGTTGTTTTCCCATATAGTTGCCATATACTACAGGTACATGAAATAACAAAAATGGCGGAAAAATCACCGCAATACGAAGAGTGGAGTCCTTATGGGTACTCTAGATACTCTATGGTTGAGACCTATGAGGCCCGCTTTGACACCTGTCATTAATTTCATTAAAAAAAACCTGATTTAATGTTTTTACATATGGTTTGACGCACGAAAAAAAGAAGTAGGTATTTTTTAACCCAAAAAGTTATTGATAAATTTTCGAAGTGATCTGCCTACCCCTTTGGCGAATTGAAATTTGATAATGTTTTATTTACTATTATTTTAAAACGTATTTACAGTTTACAAACTTCTATTAAATATGCAAAACGATGGAACCAAAATAGTATAGTATTTCAAACTTATATTGATGATGGAATTATTATAAATATTTATACACTGGAAAATTCTGTGAAACACAGTGAGACCAAGGTCGACCTAGGATTAGTAAGAGCTGTGAATTTGGGCCTGAATCCTTCCATGACATTCCATCCAATGACTAGGAACTAGTGTTCTGAGTTAATTATAGAGCGAAAGAACCACCATCTAGGTTATAAACCTACTAATTACGTCTGTTACATACGTGTTAATGTCAAGTATTCATAGGGCCTTTTTAACCAACTTCCAAAAAGGTTTCTTAATTCGACCGTATTTTTTTTTTATGTCTGTAAAGCTTTTGTGGTTTCTGAATGCCTAGTACCTACATGAATACATTATTTACTAGGGTTAAGTAACTCCTATTGCTATCAATTTTCGTTAGAAACCAAAAAACAATGCTGATAATATTACTTTTAGTTTTTGACGGCTAACTCAGTACATTTTTTGTCCAAAACTTGACTGTTACTATGGAAACAACAATACTTTTAAAGGAGGTGGTAAGGCCCCAAAACGTGATTGAAACTTGTTTGCAATTTAATTACGTTATCACCCATCGTTAGCAACCGGCTTTATCGTGTCAATTGAGTTGTCGGGGAACAAATAAATTCACAAAATCAAATATTTACCAATAATAAATATATTATGAATGAATTTGGTTCTCATATCGCGGGCAACAGGAATATTTGCATGTGACGTATGATTACATATACACTTGCTTAATATGGCCAGCGCTAATCACGATATAATACGTACAAAAAACTGTACAGTGTCCGCCAATGTATTTGGCACGTGTCGTCTTAAATAAACGGGGTTACTGATCAAAAGAAAATGTCGTATTGAGAACGTGATTCGATTGGC
The DNA here is from genome assembly GCA_914767695.1 of Ptilodon capucinus. NCBI lineage: Eukaryota > Metazoa > Arthropoda > Insecta > Lepidoptera > Notodontidae > Ptilodon > Ptilodon capucinus. The sequence goes on along the minus strand of OU611814.1, from coordinate 10,965,613 downwards.
ACGAGAAAGAATAAACAATAAAAAAATATATACTACCTAAACGACCTCATTTTCACAGCAAAATATCGCAATTTTCTACTTTATTTGGGATTCTAATACAGTTAAAATATATGAAAATAAAAGTGCAGTGTTAAATCGAAATATTTTACCTACCAGATAACACAATTCTGTATGCCTGTGTTTGTCCTTAGCAACTATCTTAGATGTTATACTATTACCTAGAGACATGTGGAACTTGTTATGTATGCTTACATTAAATTTATCTCTATCAGCTTCATCATTATTTAATTATTCATTAATTATTACATTTCTGTTAGGCGTCAAGGATTGTTAGCGTCAAGATACGCGCATGAAAAATGAATAGAAAAGTTCATTCTTCAACGAAATGTCATGGACAGCGCGAGTTAATTTTGACGCTTGGTCTTGGTCTTGGCTTTACCATAGAAATTCAATCCTTATTTATATTAAAGCAGAGTTTGTTTTAGTGTCTTTCCCGAGGCGCCTGCCCGCGTCAAATAAGACCAGTTGCTAACCGTGACCTCTCTAAGCGAGGTATGTTGTGCCATATTTATTGGTGGGTAGTGTACATTACATGCGTTGCTAAACAAAGTTCAACGCACTATATCGCTAAATATAATGCGACTAAAATGCGTCACTCCATCCCGTTGCTTTGGAAAAAAAATGGCGCGATCGACGGCGCACGATGCCTACCATCCATATGCCACTGTACACATCAACATCAAATCCGCTCAAAATAAAGCATTCAAACGTAAACCAACAACTCAAAATGGCCTAAAAATCTCTGACTTTCCCTGACTTAGTTGAATTTCCTCGACCAATAAATATATTTCCTGAAGAAAAATGTTTGTTTTTGCCTATTTGCAACTAGATTATGGTATAACATAAAAAAAACTTGATTAATTTGTATTAAAGCGAGATTAAAACGAGCAGAAATTTTGATAAAGAAAATTGGTCTACCCTCTTAGAATTCTTTATTCTTTTCAAAAACGCCTTTTCCCTGACTTATAGAATGACCTAACGTTTTTCCTGACAATCTCTGACTCTGCCTGATCATCTTTTGCTTCCCTGACTCTTCACTGTCATTCCCCGACTTTCCAGAATATGGACATCCTGATAATATTGCATCTAACTCATATATTAGGTAGGTACAATACACTTAGTTAAGTTTAGTTTGTTACTAAAAATATCGGCACCAATGACCCCAAAAGCCATCTGTAAAAATAATTAACCTTTAACTGTCAGTAGTTACCTATCTATAATTATTTCAAAAATGAAAGCAAATTTGAACTTGACATACATATTAACAATCCAGGCACAACATCACACGTTTAATTGTACGAAGAAAGATTAGACTTTCAAAAACAAAAACCTAATTAGCAAATACGTCTTCATATCTGCCGACGGATTAATTCGGTAATTAATTAAATATCTCAAAGTAAAATAACTCATAATTTATAATGTTAGATTCTCGTGCTACTCTAGATCTATGGAATATGTCAATTCTTTCTCTGCTATGAATTTAAAAAGTGGCAGCTCAATCAGTGACATAAATCTTGTCTTAGTACACGTGGTAGCTCTGCTGCTTTTAGTAAACGTACAGTACTTTTAGGGTTCCGTACTTTAAATGGAAAAAGTAACGCTTATAGGATTACTTTGTTGTCTGCAGGTCAAGATCTTTTTCTCGGGAACGCGTGGAGGTATCAAGTTATAATTAATAACAAACTCAACACTGCAATCCCTTAAAGCTGTAAAAAATCAAACTTTTAAGTTACGCAATCAAAAGACACGGCGGTTAATGGTGAAGATTTAGTACATTCGCTAGGGAATCAACAACCTATAGGGTTTATACTAGCTCCCGTGGTCCCGTTTACCTAGAATCATAAAATTTGGCAATGAGACACCGCGACCTATCTCGATGGATCAGTTTTCCAATGGAAAAGATAAGTTTATCCGTCAATCTAGTTTATCTTTTCGTAAGAGCAATGTTCGGTTCTTTCATAGTTTATGTACGGAAGCCTCGGTACTCGAGTCCAACTCGCACTTGGCGGTCTTTTTTATATCGTCACCGTGCCAATTGTGGTCACTGTACCACAGACAGCGGAGTCGCGTGACGTCACCTGCGCGCGTGTAACCTACATCGCGATTCGCGACCAATACACAGCACGGGCCTACCACCGACTATTAAGCCACGGTAATATTATCTATCAGTATTGTGACTCGGCTCTGTCCTTGAAATAGTTACCTACAGCGGCGCGGTACGTGAACACGCGATAGGGCTACCCGCTGTAACCCGCTTACATAATTTTAATTTCATCGACCTATTTGAGTTTCTTTATACTTTTGGGGTGTAAATAAAGAATCAAATATTCATAAATCGCACGCTTACTGCTCACAAACCCATCACACCGTGCATTCGTCACTGCGGCACAGCCGCGACTTGCATACCGAGTGTATACCGACATCGGGGCGCGTAGGTATGACTTGCGTTTCGACCGTTTGTATGAAGTCATAATACTGTAGATAATAACCGCGGCGTCTAAAAGCGCGCGTTTAATTCTTTACCAAAAACAAAACGACCTGTATTGAGTCAAAGAATAAGTTAGCCATCCGCACACTGAAGCGTCAAGAGCCACGCGTCAATTCGTTTGCCAATAACAAAACGAACTGTATTGACTTTGCTTCCGTTTTTACGAAATGAATTTAATGATTACTTTTTATGGAATAACAAGAGGAATATTTCAGCCAATGTCAAATAATTAAATCAAGTAATGTGATCTACAATTTTTGTCTACATAATTTTATGATAAAACTTACCGTTTTGCTGAAAATCGCGAAAAACCCGTTTTTGTGACCTTTGGCCCCAAGTAACATTTTTTTCCAGGTCTCGGATCCATGGGGACTTTTGAAATTTTCGTTATAATGGTGTTTTGAACAATCCTACCAATTTTCAGCTGGCTGCGAATTAATGTAACCTCACACCTATTTTTTGGTCTAAATTGACCGGATTAATTAAGGAAGAGCAAATTAAATAAATACACATTATTTATAAGTAAAATGGTTGGTGACAGTGTTAAAGATGGCGGACGGATGACCCCGACCAAATCATAGAAAAAGTTATTTTTTAACGAAATTATATTAACAGCGCGAGCGAATTATGCGAGAAATTCAATTTTTATGTAGATTCCCACAAAATTAGTTTTGATCATAGAGTACCTATCTAGAGTACCATAACGACTCCACTCTTTGTATAGCTCTGCGGCGATTTTTCCGTCATAGTTGTTATCTCATGTACCTGTAGTATACGGCAACTATATGAGAAAACCTATATGTAATTTTGGTCCCAATGTAATAGGGGGTGAGCCTATTGCCATTATACCGGGCACGTCCCACCTCAATACGAGGGAGATCGTAGGAGCCCCGTGGTTCATTCGTAACGAAGATTTACATTCCGATCTTGGCCTCGTCTCCATTCGAAAACATTTCAAAATAGTGTTTTAAAAAAGCCGCGTCGCATTCAAACTCTCTAATTGTCGCCGCCGGCAATTATGAGCCTAACCCCGCGCACACAACAGCACAACGCCGCCGTCCGCGGCATGTGTTGATAGATCCTCCTGACACGATCACCGCCCTCCTCGACCCGGGCGTCGAGAGGGCCACCAACACACCTACACCAGCCTCTAACAGACACCGACCTCGTCGGCGAGGTCGAGGAACCCCCTCTTCTGCTCGTAGGTGCATCTTTGCACCTACGAGCAGAAGAAAAAAAAAACAAGGGAGATTTGGGCCATAGTCCACCACGCTGCCCCAGTGCGGGTTGGTGAACTTCGCACGCCTTCAAATAGACGTGCAGGTTTCCTCACGATGTTTTCCTTCAACGTTCAGCAAGCGGTAATCATTGTTGAAAATGACATTCGCACATTTCAGAGGTGCGGGCCCAGGATTTGAACTTGCACCCCTTACGTTCAAGGTGGGCGTTCTTGCCCACGAGGCTACCACTGCTATCTATTTATATTAGTTAATTACAAATATGTTTTAAATATTGGCACCGACTTCAATGACTAGCTACTTCTTTGTAAGTATCTACCTGCCTACTTAAGTAAGGTAGATATTTATTTAAGTAGCCTCATTAAATTTTGTCCGAACTTTAATATGAACAACCAGTAGTTTTAAATTCATACAAAGCCGCTTGCTATGAAACATAAACATTGTAACTATCTATCTGAGTACTGAGAATCGTTGAAGCATCGTAGTACATCGTAGGACTCTCTGTACGGACACAATAGCCTAAATTCTAACGCGAGGGTGCCTTTCAAACGGAACGTGGTTTTGAATCCTGGGTGGTACAATATCTAACTCTACATAATTCAAAATCTATGTCATAGACGGATTTATAATCAGCCTTTTTACACAGTGCCTTACAATAAAACAATAGCATAAAACTTTTTTTTTGTTTTCATTGACAACCTGCATGTGGGTACTATATTATTATTATATTATTAGTCTATGGTTCTAACTATAATTAAATTACACTTTAGCATTTCGTAAAAGCGGAAGTAGGTATTCATACGTATACATTAGTCTTGATTATTGATTAATATAATATAATTTTAATATCTAATTAATATGAGATAGGTACTTATTAATTGAGGTGTAAACGGAAGAATTACATTGTTTGTAAAACTATCATTTCAGACCGCTCCAATTTTACCTGTACATCATACTATCATACTTATAATTATATAACATTATAAAGAGGTTAGACTTGTATTTTTGTATGTAACGAATAAACTTAAAAACTACTGGACCGATTTCAAAAAATATTTTGTCGTTAGAAAGCTAGACTATCACTGAGTAATATAGACTGTATATATTTATCCCAAAATGTTTTAAAAAAATGTCTAACCGTGCGAAGCCGGACAAGCCGCTAGTCTATACATACATACAAATAAATAAAATTGGAGTGTCTGTTTGTAATATCAAAATAACACTTTTTTACCAAATGCGTATGAAAGTATATACGTTACCTATAACGAAAACGCAATTTTAAAAATTTTGGTCTGTCTGTCTGTCTTTCTGTTTGTTTGAGGTAAACTTCTAAACGGCTGGACCGATTTCAATGGGACTTTCACTGACAGATAGCTGACGTTCCAAGGCGTAACTTAGGCTACTTTAATTTTAGAAAAAGCATTAAAGTTCCGCGGGAAAAACATAATACCCATATTTCCGGGTAATAAAGTCCACGCGGGCGAAGTCGCGGGCACAGCTAGTTATGTATATAAAGAAAACGTACTTACGGTAACTATGTTAATAGCTATAGGTAGCATCACAGCTGAGTCGACGATCTTTACATGGAAACAATTAACTTTTAAACTGTATATACTTAGTACCTATTACTGTGTTGTTTGTTTATGCAAATGTATCTTTACGTATGTTTTGTTATTCAATGTACAGTTGCTATGTGGTAATGGTTGGTAAGAAAATACGATTAGGAATCATTAGACATTGTTCCGCCGAACATGGGGGGAGATAAAAACACTTCTTTTACGAAATGAGTGAAATGATGAAAAATGGAATAAGATGAGGAATGCCTTCTCTTGCTACTAGGGCTGGTATTTCGTCAATGTCAAGTATCTAATTAATAGTAAGGACAAATTCAATAAATACACACTATAAATAAACATGCGTGATGAGCGCGATATAGATGGCGGATGAATCCTAATTACACCTACTTAGCCTCACTTAAAGTAAAATTACGAAAAGTATGCTGGGCTAATAAGTAAGCAACGCTTATTGCTATCAATATTCGTCAGAAACCAAACACCATGGCTGATTTGCAATGTATTTTGACAGCTGTTTTGTCAGGTGATTGAAACTTGTTTGCAATTGAATTACTTAATTGCGCTGCTGCATTACCACCTGGTGCAGTCCATCAGCCGAAGCCTAAAAGAGCTTCTATGCAGCTTTTGTAGCCTTTTGGTAGTACACAATTATATTGTCAGCCAAACAATTCATGACGTCTTGTAGCGCAACTTCTACAGCAATATCGTAATTATTTGGATGAAGCCGTTGTCGAATAGTTCATATGACGACAGTTTCATGAATAAAGAAGCAACGTTGTCTTTCTGACTGGGCCCCAAGTCTCCTAGCATAGGGTCACATTATGGAGTCCCCTAACATTATGGAGTCATAGGACTTTAATTTTTGAGGCACGTAAACAACATATTTTATTAATGATAGCTTGTATAGTACCAGTTTAGACAATAGACATTGTCACCTTGAAGCTGTTAGACTCATCATATTGGACTGGACTGGTGATGAATCCACAGGTCACTGTACCACTAACTCCACTTGGCAATAACGAAATAACGCGTGCAATATAAAAGCTAGGAAGGTTGGGACCACATTCCCTGTGACTCAGATCGCGCGGGCGCAGGCTCGTGACTCATTTCCGACTCGGATTCCTGCTGACGTCACGGGGTGGCGTGCGCCCGCGCAGGACAGCGACACATCGCTATTTTAAACTACATTCCTTATTTGAACCGTCGCGTCGGCGGCGGCTCGCTGTAATCTGTAAATTGCCAGCACAGGGAAGGGAAATATTTTGAATATAGAATTCACGTTTTGTTAATTTAAATTCAATGTAGTGTTGTATTAAAACCTATACAGCCAAAACTATTTTATGCGAGTGCGACCAGCATAGACAAAAATATACTATTAATTAATCATCGATAATAAGTTCATACAGGATTCATCCGCCATCTTTATCACTGTCATCATCCATTTTTATTTATAATGTGTATTAATGTGTGTGTATAATGTGTATTACTTGACACTGGCTGAAATACCCGCTAAACGCAGGTGGAGCCATTCCTCACCTTATTTTATTAAATATCATCATTTCATTCATTTCGTAAGAAAGAAAAAGAATGAATCAACTTCGTTTTAGTATTGGGCAAACTTTTGAAGCGTCCGTCTTAAGGCCTCAGTGGGGGTGTGGCTTTATTCAATATAGTAGGTATATATATAGTTTGTATTTCATTAAGAGGTGGGATAAAAAAGAGTTATCTATCAATCCATAGGATGTTTCAAAGTCTGAAATAATACTAGAATGTTTGCATCAGTATCGGGTATACAATTGAATGGTCGAAATATGATTGAAATTCGACCATGATTTTACTATTTGTTTTTCGTCGTCAATTCTATAACTTGTAATATGGCGAATCCTACGTAAAATTTGCATGTTCTGTTTTGTAAATATTGATAGCCGCCGCTTATAGGTACCTAAGTGAAGTTTAAACTACTGAACAGGGTTATTCATGTACCCAAAGGCCAGAACACAATACCTATGACAAATATTCAAAGGTCTGACTAAATACTATATTCTAAAATACTATATACTATACTATGATAGTTAGGTATAAACTCTCTTCACTTAGCATTACCGTATATATACCCAAACTATTATTTCGAACTTCTGATACACCCTGTACATAGATAAGTTTCCATCTAGACTACACAATTAAAAGGCGCCATTTCATCAACCCCAGGGCCCAGGACAACCCAGGCAAGTGTAAATTGCCATTACATGCCAGCACACGCATACGATCGCACTTACGACGTTAATTAAAACGCAAAAACGCGTCATGGATCCCCGAGCGGCGCGCGCGCAGTTTTTGCAACCGCATACCCGCCCGGAAGCGCACGCGCCGAGCCGCTTTTTGCAGCAATTGCGTTAATTTTTAATGCAATTGAGAGCAACGGCCGGCGTTTCAATTAATCCGTGCCAATGATTGCTAGACCGCAGTATATAAGATAGCGACTATGTTTACTGTGGCTTTATTGCTTGCGTCTAAAAGTCTTCAAAAGCCTACCAATTTTGTGCCTTGCCAAAAAGAACTCTTTTAACTCATTGAATAAGTTCATTCTTCAACTAAACACTGACAGCTCGTGGCTTTCACCACAGAAATTTAAGCCTTATGCATATTGACACAGATTTCGTTTTGGTATTGGCAAACTTTGACGCACCTGTGTTGCTTTCACCGTGGAAATTGGATCTTTATGTATATTGATACAGAGTTCGTTACGCATCCTGGCCCTGTGGCATGACCGTGTAGACATAAGTTTATCTCATTCAAGATTCACAACGGATGAAGGGAACGAAAAACGTTCCCGGTATTATTCATCCCTGTTTATTTAGAAAAAAAAGATATATCTAAATGAAAGCCATTTTATTTAATAAGATAAATAGTGAAAATGATTAGTTACAGTGAGACTGCTGGTTTAAAAATATATTATAATAAATTGGGCGTCACTCGTAACTGTAGAATCAGAATCAGAATCAGAATCAGAATCAGAATCAGAATCAGAATCAGAATCAGAATCAGAATCAGAATCAGAATCAGAATCAGAATCAGAATCAGAATCAGAATCAGAATCAGAATCAGAATCAGAATCAGAATCAGAATCAGAATCAGAATCAGAATCAGAATCAGAATCAGAATCAGAATCAGAATCAGAATCAGAATCAGAATCAGAATCAGAATCAGAATCAGAATCAGAATCAGAATCAGAATCAGAATCAGAATCAGAATCAGAATCAGAATCAGAATCAGAATCAGAATCAGAATCAGAATCAGAATCAGAATCAGAATCAGAATCAGAATCAGAATCAGAATCAGAATCAGAATCAGAATCAGAATCAGAATCAGAATCAGAATCAGAATCAGAATCAGAATCAGAATCAGAATCAGAATCAGAATCAGAATCAGAATCAGAATCAGAATCAGAATCAGAATCAGAATCAGAATCAGAATCAGAATCAGAATCAGAATCAGAATCAGAATCAGAATCAGAATCAGAATCAGAATCAGAATCAGAATCAGAATCAGAATCAGAATATTTTTTATTCATATAAACCAATACAGGCACTTATGAATCGTCAATAAATAATAATAGTAGTATCTCTACCACCCATTCGGAATGCATTTCCTATGGAGAAGAATGGGCAAGAAACTCCATGGTTGCTTTTTTCAAATATGTAATATGTTAATTGTTACTTTTGTTACAAAGTGTACATTAAAAAGAACCTTTTTTAACTTTTTTCTAATGCTATAACAAATGGAGTATAGTATAGTGTTCGCTAGGTGTCTTACCTGCGACTTTGTTTTCATTTCATATTTGACCTTATTAGGTGGTTGGGTCGACGCTCCGTCTGCCCAAAATATAATAGGCTTAAAGCACTATTTTAAGCTCGCTTTTCAAAGGCAATTTATTAATTGCCTTTTAAAATATTACTGCAAATAAGGTTATAGAAAAATACATCATCTCGCCTGTATTCCCTGAAGGGGTAGGTAGAGGTGCACTGCAGTGCGCCCACACTTCGCCTTTGTATTTTGGTCCCAATTTAATAGAGGCGAGCCTATTGCCATTATACCGGGCACATTCCTCCTCATTACGAGGGTGATTTAGGCCATAGTCCACCACGCTGGCCCTGTGCGGGTTGGTGAACTTTCACACGCCTTTCTATTAACGTACAGGTTTCCTCACAATGTTTTCCATCACCGATCAGCAAGTGGTAATCACCGTTGAAAATGACATTTGCACATGAAAATTATCTCAGAGGTGCGAGCCCGGGATTTGAACTTGCACCCCTTATTTTCAAGGCAGGCGTTCTTGCCCACGAGGCTACCACTGCTTATAGGTTATAAATAATGGGAAGAAATATACCTTACATGATATTATCAAACAAAAATTCCAAATTGCTTGAATATTTACACAAAACGCTATTATGCGATCAGTTTTATTTACACAGTAAAGCCAGTTCTCGACAATTGAGCCCTGCACACACTAAGGCGTCAATACGCGGACTAAAAATGTTTGAAGCGTCAAGGCTTGCACCTCTAAATGTTTGCCACTACCAAAAAGAATTCTGTGCCAATATGCATAAATTTCTGTGGTAAAAGCCACGCCCCCTCGCGCCAAACTTCGCTAGCGTTGACAGTGTCATTTAGTTGTAAAATGAACTTTTTCTGTAAGTCAATACAGTTTGTTTTGGAATGTGCAAAAGAGTTGAAGCGCGAGGGTTGACACCTTAGTGTACGGGCACCTTATAGGTTCTCTTTTTTCATTATAATAGCGACCTTTCTTTTCTCTTTCCCTTCAAGGTAAGCGGTAAGTCGCCGGGCCTTTCGTGTACACTAGACTGGAGTAGAATAGAGTCAAAAATTGTCAGTAAGTCCCGCTCCGGCAGCCGCCGCGTGCACACGTATCCGTCCGATGAGCATCGCTCATCCGTTCCGTGCCAGGACCGTCATCTCTCCCGCGTCTTTGGATTGCCGTTATTACGGCGGTCCAAAGCCGGGTTATATGATATCCATATCCACAATACAACTCCTGTTTGTTTGTGCACCCAGATTTGGTGTCGTGTCCCGCGTCACCGCTACCTGCCGCGCCTGCGTGCGACCGTTGGCGACCTTGGTCGGCACACCTGCGCGCCCCGCGCCGCACCTCCGACGCCGTCACTAGTTGCGGCAGCAACGCAGTTGTTATTTTAATAACGACTCGTTGTCTTACTGTTTCTACAGACGGATCTTTTTCTGTCAATTTTTTGCACTACCGGCGGGAAACCTAACGGTGCCAACAAGTCGGTAGTGAGCGTGACCCGAGCGCTCGCCCACCCCCTTCAGGGGTTGGCAAACTCGGTTGGGCTTGGAACCACCGGCCTTGGGGGCTTCCCTAGTCGACGCCAAGTATCGCCCTCCCACCCTCCCTCTCCCGACCTCCTATTCTCCGGGTGCTGTTTGGACCGAGCCGGTTTCCCGGCTACGGCTCCTCTGCCCCGGGGCTGTTAGCCACAACCGCCTTCCATTAGGCACACCGTTTGGTGTGATAGGTACACACCATCACACACCCTCGCAGTTTGCGCTCCGGACAGCGGGGCGAGGTACATTTTAGGGCACACCTAGACCACACACCCCCCCTGTCGTAACAGGGTGGGACTTAAGTTATTTTTACGTAGTCACTCCCGGGATGGAGCCCTTTCCTCCCGTTGAATTCCTCAGGGAATTTTTCGCCCTAGTGAGCGAAAAGTTCCCATCCCTTGTCGAGACGTTGGCGTCCAAGTACGCCGCCGCGTCCTCCCCCGCCTCACCGGACCCCTCACCTCCGGCCTCACCCGCCGTCGCGCCCGTCACCATCCCCGCGGACCCCGTGTCCGAACCCGACTCCGAGTCGGACTCGGACATGCTCGTCGACGCCGTCGCCGACGAAGCCGCCCCGCCCTCTCAGTCCTCTTCGGAAGAGGACTTCATTCCGGTGGTTGGGAAGAAGCGCCTGCGCAAGCAGCGCGACCTCCCGCCTCCGAAGGTCAGCAGGGCCATCCCTGCCGACGCCCCGGCCACCGTGGCCTCTCCGCGCGCGACACCCGCGTCCCCCCGCGCTCCCCCTACCCCTGGCTCGCCCGGAGCCTCGGTATCCCCCCGCGCCGCGTCCCCGCCCGCGCGTAAGTCCCCCCCGCCCCCGCCTCTTGTCATCCAAGACAAGAGTGCATGGGAGCGTATCTCCCGCGCGATCCATGAGCGCAAGCTCAATTTTCTCCAAGCGCGTACTACCGCGCAAGGAATCATGGTCAAGGTGCAGACCGCCGATGACCACCGCGCCCTATCGCGTTTCTTGCTCGCCAGCAAGGTCGCATACCACACATACGCGCTCGAAGAAGAGCGTGTTCTCCGTGTGGTGATTAGGAGAATCCCCAAAGAGGTCGGTACAGACCTCATCAAACAGGACCTTCAGTCCAAATCCCTCCCTGTTCGGGAAGTGCATAGAATGTACAAGTCCCGCACCAAGGACCCATACGACATGGTCCTCGTAATTCTTGACCGTTCCCCCGAGGGACGGGAAATTTTCAACATAAAATCCCTGTGTCACCTGTCAGGGATAGTCGTGGAAGCACCCCACAAAAATGGCACTGTCTCACAGTGCCATAATTGTCAACTTTACGGGCACTCTGCCCGTAATTGTCACGCTCGTCCCCGGTGCGTCAAGTGCCTGGGAGATCACGGGACCTCCCAGTGCTTGCGCAACAAGGAGACCGCGACCGAGCCCCCCGGCTGTGTCCTCTGCGGGACCCTGGGGCACACCGCGAACTATCGTGGATGCCCCAAGGCCCCCAAGGAGAATGGTGGGAGGGCAAGGCGCGGCCGCCCTGGTGCGCCCCGCACCACCGTTCCCGCGCCCTCTGCGCCCCGTCCCCCGGTACCGGTACCAGCAGCCGCTCCCTCTGAGCGCAGCCCTCTCCCTCCAACCCCTCAGGCGCCTAGCAGCGTATGGGTTAAACCCTTGCCGTATACCGCGGCGGGGGTCTCACCCGCTGCTCCCGCACCCGTGCCCCCCCCGTCTAAGCCCTCCCCCTCGCCCTCTGCGAACGGGGCGGAAGTTACCGCGGATTTCTTCTTGGTGAGCGCCATCCTCGACGTCTTCAACATCGAGAGGATGCGCTCCCTGGCCCACCTCATCCGTACAGCGACCACGCCCGTTGACCTCATAAAGGCGGTGGGGTCTCACTTGGACGTCTATGACTCCATATCCTCCTTCCTCTCCCGTAACAATCCATAATGGATTCACGCCCTAGTAGGACCAAACCCAGAAACCTATCCCTAGCGTTTTTCAACGCTTATGGCCTTTCCCAGCAGAGAGATCAGGTTGGTGAGTTCCTTCGGGACCATCAAGTTGATGTGTTTTTAGTGCAGGAAACTTTACTAAAGCCTTCCCAACGCGATCCTAAAATCGCCAATTACACCATGGTTAGAAATGACAGAACCACCTCTCGGGGAGGTGGTACTGTCATTTACTATAGAAGGTCCCTGCACTGCATCCCTCTCGATCCCCCTGCGCTCACTAACATCGAAGCCTCGGTCTGTCGGCTCTCCCTCACCGGCCATGCGGCCATAGTTCTCGCGTCCATTTACCTTCCACCTGACAAGCCTCTACTCAGGAGTGATATCGAAGCACTCCTTGGTCTGGGAAGCGCAGTCATTCTGGCTGGCGACTTCAATTGTAAGCATGTCAGTTGGAATTGTCACTACTCCTCTTCCAATGGCAACAGCTTGTATGATTTGACTAACCGACTCGACTTTGACGTAATCGCGCCAATGCATCCCACCCACTTCCCCAATAATACAGACCACCGACCCGACATACTGGACATGGCGCTCATGAAGGGGGTAACGTTAGCGTTACGCTCTTTAGAGGTGCTTTCAGAGCTTCACTCAGACCACCGTCCCGTCCTTATGCGACTCGGACCGACTCCGTCCTCAGCCCCACCCATGCGATCGGTGTTGGATTGGCATGCGCTAAGAACCACCTTGGCGGATGCCGCTTCGATACCTATCGCAAACGTCCCTCCCTCCATCTCGTCCCCTCAGGACACGTCTCAGGCCATAGGTGCCTTCTCAGAACATATCAGTTCGGCCATCAGCCAGTCTTCCAAGCAGGTCGTAGTGAGTGATCATCACCGCTTCCTCCTGCCGGATGACATCAAAGACCTAGTCAGAGTCAAGAACGCCTCCATCAGAGCGTACGACTCTTATCCCACCGTAGAGAACCGGGTCCGCATGCGCGCCTTACAGAGGGACGTAAAGCGCCGCATTGCGGAACTCCGGAACGCTAGGTGGGATACTTTTCTAGGAGGGATCGCGCCAACACACCAGGCATACTGGCAGTTGGCGAGAGCTCTCAAGTCAGACACCGTAGTCCCCATGCCCCCCCTGACGCGCCCCTCAGGCGCCCCCCCCCGCGTTCGATGATGACGAGAAGGCCGAGCTTCTCGCCTCTGCTCTTGAAGAGCAATGCTCACCCAGCTCCCAACCCGTCGACCCCTCTCACGTAGAGTTAGTTGATAGGGAAGTAGAGCGCAGGTCCTCCCAGCCTCCCTCCGAACCCCTCCGCTCAACCACCGAGACAGAGGTCAAAGATCTTATTAAGGGGCTTAACCCCAAAAAGGCCCCAGGCTCCGACGGCATTACCAATCGAGTCCTTAAACTCTTACCCGCCCATCTCATATGCTTTCTTGTGACAGTCTTCAACGCCGCCTTTGCCAATTGCATCTTCCCCGACGAGTGGAAAGATGCAATTGTCATTGGCATTCACAAGCCAGGCAAGCCCGCCACTGCCCCATCTAGTTACCGCCCCATCAGTCTCCTCAAAGCCATCGCCAAGCTCTACGAGCGCTTGCTCTATGCAAGACTCAGAGAGTTTGTCACTTCCAAGGGTATTCTTATCGATGAGCAGTTTGGCTTTCGAGCCCAACACTCTTGCGTCCATCAAGTGCACCGCATCACGGAGCATATTCTTAACGGCTTTAGTGGTAGACCACATCGTTCCCTCCATACGGGAGCTCTCTTTTTCGACGTCGCGAAAGCGTTCGACAGGGTCTGGCACAACGGCTTGATTTACAAGCTGTACCTCTTGGGCGTGCCGGACAGTCTCGTGCTCATCCTGCGAGACTTCCTGTCGAATCGCACCTTTCGCTATCGCGTTGAAGGGACGCTCTCGGCCCCTCACCCTATCCGGGCTGGAGTCCCTCAGGGTTCTGTCCTCTCCCCCCTTCTCTATAGTCTGTTTACGAACGACATCCCTCGTTCGAACAGAGTTCAGTTAGCCCTCTATGCGGATGATACCGCTCTCTATTATTCGCATAGAAATTTAGGTATTATCACCCGCACTCTCCAACGCGCAGTGAATTCTTTGGGCGAATGGTTTCGGAGGTGGCGCATTGAGGTGAACCCGGAAAAGAGCGCCGCTGTGCTCTTTACCAGAGGCACCTCATATCGTCGCCCCCGAGCTCCCCACTCCAGGTTGGGTAACATCTCCCTGTTCGACCAAAGCATCCCCTGGGCAAACCAAGTCAAATATCTAGGTGTCACTCTTGACAGGTCCCTTACTTTCGGTCCCCACATTAAAAGGGTGAGCAGCCGAGCCGCTTTTGTGCTCGGCCGCCTCCACTATTTGATCTGCAAGCGGAGTAAAATGTCCCTTAGAAATAAGGTGACACTTTATAAAACTTGCATCCTTCCCATCATGTCCTATGCCAGTGTGGTTTTCGCTCACGCGGCGAAGACCCACATCAACCGCCTGCAAGTATTGCAGTCCCGGTTTCTCCGTAGAGCCGTAGGAGCCCCGTGGTTCATTCGTAACGTAGACTTACATTCCGATCTTGGCCTCGTCTCCATTCGAAAACACTTCAAAATAGCGTCCGAACGCTATTTTAAAAAAGCCGCGTCGCACTCAAACTCTCTAATTGTCGCCGCCGGCAATTATGAGCCAAACCCCGCGCACACAACAGCACAACGCCGCCGTCCGCGGCATGTGTTGATAGATCCTCCTGACACGATCACCGCCCTCCTCGACCCGGGCGTCGAGAGGGCCCCCAACACACCTACACCAGCCCCAAACAGACACCGACCTCGCCGGCGAGGTCGAGGAACCCCCTCTTCTGCTCGTAGGTGCATCTTTGCACCTAGGAGCGTAGTCATTACCTCTCCCCTCACGGCAACTGCCCAAGCCGAGGTCGTGCCCCATGTGGCGCCCTTGAGCTAGTTGCCTTCCTCTTCCGCCCTTAAGGCTTTGGCTGGAGTCGCACTCTGCACTCGCCACTCCTCCGGTGAAGCTGTAAAGGCCAACTCACGGCCAACAGCGTAGTCCATTCAAAAAAAAAAAAAAAAAAAAAGAATAGAGTATTATAGGTAGACAGTTATCTCCGTGGGTCGTAGAGTTCGTGCCGACGAACCGGTGACATTGCCGCCACAAGGTGCCCTAAACATTATCTATAGGTACTCTACATACATTCACCAAGAGACGATTCCAATGAATTATAACAAATTTAATTAAGTTCTGAATTATTTGATCTATTCAAAGATTTGACCTTTTATTTTTATTTTTTTATCGTTGGAAAATGCTTTATGCATCTCCCTTTTAT
Source organism: Ptilodon capucinus (assembly GCA_914767695.1). Classification (NCBI taxonomy): domain Eukaryota; kingdom Metazoa; phylum Arthropoda; class Insecta; order Lepidoptera; family Notodontidae; genus Ptilodon; species Ptilodon capucinus. The sequence goes on along the minus strand of OU611814.1, from coordinate 10,949,619 downwards.
CCTCGGGGGGGATAGTAGGGAGTATGTGGGACTAACAGCACGAGACCGCATACACACTAATTAACATTATCACGCTTATCACACACAGAGTGAATATCCCAAATTAATTGAAAGTTTTAAGATCACTGGGGCGTCAAGATCGGTGAAGTGTGAAAGAAATGCAGTTCACTCTGCCTACCCTTACGGCAAGCACATGCGTGATGATGTACCCATATATAGGTGTAACAGTAGACCGAAATCATACTTTACCGGGTATCAGTAGAACCAAATGTATAAAAAATACCGATATTCGAACATGATTTTTCTATTTGGAAATGAATGCAAAGACCTAGACCTTGAAGTCTATAAATACATCATCAACACGCCTGTATTTCCCGAAAGGGAGGGCAAAGGTGCCCTACAGTGCGCCCACACTTCGGCTATGTATTTAGGTCCTAATGTACCTGAAAACATTATAATTAATTCGGTCGCCCCAGTTGCTGCCAGGCGTTAAGAGGAAGGAAATACATATTTGGCGCGAAGGCGAGCCTATTGCCATTTCAAGTTCTGTTTTGTAAAAATTAAAAGTCGCCCCTCGTAAATGTAGTTTTCAAGATTATTGGTGTGCCCAAAGGCCACAATCCACAATGCGATACTTGTAACAAATACCCAAAGGTCTGTAACTCAGAAACTATGAATAAGAATCAGATTTTTTTAAATCATGTAAACCAATACAGGCACTAATGAATCGTCAATAAATAATAGTATCTCTACCACCCATTCGAAATGCGTTGCCTATGGAGAAGAATGGGCAAAAACAACTCCATGGTTGCATTTTTCCAATAAGGATTTACATTTTTGTGTGTGTTTTTCTTAATTAAACAAGATAAAGTTAATGAGGCTATACATTCTCAAAACATTATTAAATAACTACACAAACTACGTGCCGTGCAAGATTCAAAGGTAGGAAGGAGAAGAAAGATGGGAAAGTAAATGTGGAGCCGGACCAGCGACTGACCAAGCGTGTTTATCCTAAAGTATGATAGTTGGGTATAGTTTGCCTTCACTAAACATATAATTCTAATTCTTCTCTGGTATTGAGACAAAGGTGTTCTTGCTCTCATGGCGTTGCTGCTCCTGAGAATGTATTACTCATAATCCTTACTATTTATCATTTTAAAAAGAGTTACCATTGCGTTTCTTACCGGCTCTTCTCAGTGGAAGCAGCATTCCGAACCGGTGGTCGAATTTGACTATTTGTAAGTGCTTTTTGGCCTACACGAATATTTATTTTTATTTGATCTATCTACTTATTATTAGCTATTGTAAATATGTCGCAGGTTTAAAAAAAAAATAGGTTTTTGATCAAAAACCGGAAGATGACACATTTTAAACTCAATTTCATCATAAGTCTGTAACAATCCAGATTTTTGATCAAACACCTGAACTAGTTTGGGTTTATGATAAAAAAATCATAACTTAACCTAACCATCAAACTTTATCATAAACCCAAACTAGTACAACTTCGAGCGTTTTGTACAGGACATGGATGGGTGTGACGTCATTTTCTTGATGAATCTGACAGTTGAAATAGACAAAGCTTATGTCTACGCGGTCATGCTACAGGGCGTAAGGACTCTTACCTCAATTAAGATTTCGGACCTCTGATACACCTAGTATAGCGATGCCTGATCAACGTATCGTAACGCACGCGATAGCCTTTTTCATTGGTGCACCGGACCGAGTGACGGGCTCAGAAAAACGCGGAATGAGGCTCCCGGACAACGGTACGGAAGAAAAAAACACTTAGGTCGGCTTCCGCGTTCAACATACAAACACAACATACTTAAACTCACGCCTGTATACCACCGGGGTAGGCAGAGAATACCGTTTGCTACATAATATGATGAACTTACCTCATACATCATCATACATACGTCATCATCACGCCTGTATTCCCAAAAGGGTAGGCGGAGGCGGACTACAGTGCACCCACACTTTGTATTTTGGTCTCAATTTAATAGGAGTAAAGCCTATTGCCATTATACCCAGCACGTTCCCGCTCAACACGAGGGAGATTTGGGCCATAGTTGTTAGTTCATCACGCTGTCCCAGTGCGGGTTGGTGAACTTCACACGCCTTATTATAGACGTGCAGGTTTCCACCATTCAGCAAGTGGTAATCATTATTGAAAATGACATTCGCAACTGAAAATCTCAGAGGTGCAGGCCCGGAATGTGAACTTGCACCCTTTACGTTCAACGCGGGCGTTCTACCAATTAGGGTAGGTAGAACTAACGTCGCCTCTACCAAAACAATAAAGTAAAAATTTTCTCGTAATTTGCTGCGCGAAAGTAGACTGACGAAAGAAATATAGGTAGGTACCTACTAGGCGAGGTTAAATGATTTTTATTTTAGTCGAATAGGTACCTACCCAACTTATTTAGGTTATAATGTATATGTACTATTGAAGTTTGTGAGTGATCCAATAGTAAAATGCATCTGTCACTGTCAACTTGACGTTTGGAATGGTTAATGTCAGTTTGATTGACAGGCTAATACGTTTCGTTTCTCTCTTATGGCCGTGCATCCATATGTAACACACTTGTCTGTATCGAACTCCGCAATAAATCAGCTAATTATTATAGAATCCCAGTGTTTTTACTCCGCAACCCAACAGGTTATGGGCCCAGGACTACAAGTGAATGCAGATTGCGCTCGGAGGAAGAAACTGAAATACGTGTTAGCACGTGGAATTTGGTTGACCTTTGACCTCCTATAGGAAGACGTTACAATGGCTGCTGTATCTTCATCATTTGTCGGTGCTGGTATCGACAAGCTGCGTGGAATAGAAAATTACACGAGCTGGAAATTCATGATGAAGATGATTCTTGTTCATGAAGATCTATGGGAGTGCGTCGAGAAGGACAGCGGAGAGGAAAAATTGAAGTGTAAAGCTTTAGCCAAGATAGCTCTAGCTGTAAGCCCCTCTGCGATCCCACATATAAGGAATGCGAAGACCGCAAAGGAAGCGTGGGAGAACCTTCAAAAAGCTTACGAAGACAAAGGTCTTTGTCGGAGGCTTGGGTTACTTCGTACAATGTTTGGCCTAAAATTGAGCGATTGCGAGACGATGGAAGCCTATGTAAACAGAATCACAGAAATTGCACAACAGCTCACGGAAATAGGAGCACCCCTGGAGGATGATTTCGTGGCAGTCATAATGCTGAGTGGTCTGACTGCTGAATATGATCCATTTAAAATGGCAATTGAAAACACAAGCACCAAGCTATCCAGCGAGTTTGTTAAAGGAAAACTTCTACAAGAGACTATACGCAGAGATGACAAAGAGAGTGCATCGGCTTTAGTTACAGCTCGCAAACAGCCGAGATGTTTCAGATGTAAGAAGGTGGGACACTTCATCAGGGATTGCCCCAACAACAACAAGAAGCCTGACTCTGATGCGCTGCTCACAGCTCTGTCATGCAGTCTCGATAGTTCATTGTGGTATGTTGATAGTGGTGCGACAGGGCACATGTGTCATGATAAAAGTTTAATTTCTGATTATACAAACACTAAACACTTAGAAGTAAAAATAGCAAATGGTGATAAACTGTACACGGCAGGACAAGGGACAGTTCAGGTGCGGATGAAGAATAATGAGTTAAAAACAATAAGTGATGTTCATTATGTGCCTAATTTAACTGCTAATTTGTTGTCTGTGAGTGCCATGGTACAGAAAGGCTATAAAGTGGTGTTTTGTTCTAATGTTTGTAAGGTTCTCAATAATAGTAAAGTAGTGGCTACTGCCACATTGTGCAATGGTGTTTATAGGCTAGATTCTGTTGAATCTTTGAAGTGCAGTCTAGGGGAAATGTCTAGTTTTTCAGGGTCTTGTTTGCCTACAATAGCCAATGAAGTGAAGGAGCCAGGTATGACTTGCAGCGCCTCTACAGCAAATGATCAAGACGCGGGGGCATGTGCGATGGCAGCTTCACAGTCGGGAGATGTTGCCACACAAGAGGTATGGCATCGGCGCCTCGGACATCTCAACCACAGGAGCATGGACTTATTGAACCAAGGTATGGTCACTGGCATTTCATATGATAAGAGTACTTACCAACAGTGTATTGCATGTATAGAGGGAAAGCAAACACGAATACCTTTTCCCAAGAAGTCATTCAGTAGAGCTACAGATACCTTAGGATTAGTTCACTCTGATTTGTGCGGGCCCATGCCATGCAGTTCAATAAGCGGGGCCAAATATTTCCTGTCTTTTATAGATGATTACAGTAGGAAAACATTTGTATACTTCTTGAAACAAAAAAATGAAGTTTTTGAGAGATTCAAAGAATGGAAGGCACTTGTAGAAAATCAAACAAATAAGAAAATAAAAGTACTTAGGAGTGATAATGGTGGTGAGTATGTGAACTCTAAATTACAGAGCTTCCTGAGGGAAAATGGCATTAAGCATGAGACTACAGTGCCACATTCTCCTCAGCAGAATGGAGTTGCTGAAAGAGCCAACAGAAGTATCATGGAGAAGACTAGGTGCATGTTGAGGGAAGCTGGCTTAGGAGATAAATTCTGGGCTGAAGCTGTCAACACTGCAGTCTATCTCAAGAATCATTCACCTACCATTGCAGTGAAGGGATTCACTCCAGAGGAGAAATGGACAAAGACAAAAGTATCTATTTCTCATTTCCGTACCTTTGGTTGCGTTGCCTATGCTCAAACTCAAAAACAGTTTAGAACCAAGCTTGATCCAAAGGCTAAGAGGTATATCTTTGTTGGTTACTGTGTAGACACCAAGGGTTATAGATTAATAAATCCAGATAAACCAACAGAATGTATAAAAGCTAGGGATGTTACCTTTTTGGAAAATAAATTTCACAAAAATGTTGTGTCATGTGATGACAATAAACAAAATAATATTCTCACACCACTTATTAGTGATAAGAGTAGGTATGATGGTCAACCTCCTATGCTAACAGAATCATCAATGGAGATATGCTCTGATGACACAAATAATATAAATTTATATCGGGGTAGTAGGTACAGACAGGGTAGACAGGTTGCTCCTAGTGACCGGCATCAGGTACCTATCACAGTGTATGATTCTGAGAGCGAAGATGAGAGCTTAATAACAAATAATGCTGCGGATGAAACATACATTCCAGATGCATCAATGGAAACAGGAAGTTCAACGGATACTTCCACCTATGGGGACCCGGAGTCCTTTCTAGCTATGTCAACTTATCTTGTTGGCGGAATAGGAAGAAATGATGAACCTCAGACAGTCCAAGAAGCGCTGAATGGTCCAGAAGCAAACTACTGGAAACAGGCGATGGAAGATGAGTATCAATCCTTTATTACCAATAAATGCTGGTCTCTTTGTGACAGAGTGCAAGGACAGAGACCTGTCAAGTGTAAATGGGTATTTAAGAAAAAGTTGATCAATGGGGAAAGGCTGAAGTACAAAGCTAGACTAGTCGCTAAAGGTTTCACTCAGAAACAAGGCATTGACTACAATGAAACCTTCTCCCCCGTTGTAAGATACTCTAGTATTCGCGCGCTATTGGCTGTGGCCGCCGAATATGACATGGATGTGGAGCATTTAGATGTAAAGACAGCGTTTCTGAATGGTGACCTAGAAGAGACTGTTTACATGGAGCAACCAGAGGCATTTACAGTGAATGGTAATGAAGGTAAAGTTTATAGGTTACATAAAGCTATATATGGTCTAAAACAGGCTTCAAAGGCATGGTATGAAAAGATAAACAGTGTCCTATGTGAGAAACTAATGTTTACCAAGTCCTTATCTGAGCCTTGTGTTTATCGCAAATCTAGTAACAACAACACAATAATTATAGCGCTTTATGTCGATGATATTTTGTTGTTTTCCACCAAAAACTCAAATCAGAAGGTTGAAATCAAAAATAAACTCAAAAGTGAGTTTGAGATTACAGATTTAGGGTCAGCCAAATACATTTTAGGTATGAGAATCTGTAAACACAAAGGCATGATCACCTTAGATCAATCCAGCTATATTGATAAGGTTTTACAAAAGTATAGAATGGAAGATTGCAAGCCTTCCATTACACCTATGGAAATGGGTGTAACTTTAAGCGAGTCGAAGGAGTGTGTAAGTTCAGGCAGTGAGCGTGATTTTAGAGGCCTGATAGGATCACTTATGTATATTGCAGTAGGGTCACGTCCAGATATAGCTCATGCCGTAAGTTACCTAAGCCAATATAATAACTGTCACACTGAGACACACTGGAAAGCAGCAAAAAGGGTTTTACGTTATCTAAAAGGCACTAAAGAATGTTGTTTGTCGTTTCAGAAAGGAGGCCTAGATATATCTGCGTTTGCTGATTCTGACTGGGGCAGAAATGAGGCTGACCGTCGCTCATATACAGGTTTTGTGTTCCGGCTAGGCAAGTCTGTTGTTTCATGGGAAAGTAGGAAGCAAAAGACTGTGGCGTTGTCAAGTACAGAAGCTGAATACATGTCTCTTTCCGACACTTGTAAGGAGGCTTTATTTCTTCGTAAATTCTTGGTAGAAATCCTTGGTAAAACACCAAAGATTGTCATCTTCAATGACAATCAGTCTGCACAAAAACTTTGTAAAAATTCCATGTTTCACGCTAGAACCAAACACATAGATATAAGGCACCACTTTATACGGGAACACGTCTCTAATGGTGTTGTAGATGTAAGATATTTATGTACTGAAGATATGGTAGCGGATCTGCTAACAAAACCATTGTCGAAGGTTAAACATGATAAGTTCATGTATCAGCTGTTATTACAAAAATAAATTCATGTTATGTAATACATTTTGAATAGCTGTTATACATTAATTGGTGATTGTTATGTTCCTTTTTTGTCTTGATTAAGTGATTTTGTAATTTGTTATTGTTTACTTTAGATCAAGGGTCAGTATTGAAGTTTGTGAGTGATCCAATAGTAAAATGCATCTGTCACTGTCAACTTGACGTTTGGAATGGTTAATGTCAGTTTGATTGACAGGCTAATACGTTTCGTTTCTCTCTTATGGCCGTGCATCCATATGTAACACACTTGTCTGTATCGAACTCCGCAATAAATCAGCTAATTATTATAGAATCCCAGTGTTTTTACTCCGCAACCCAACATGTACTAGGTATGGAGGGTAGAATTAAAGGAGTGTCATCCGTGTATTGAAAAAGTGTCCGTCGAAATGCATAAAACCTTCCCCAATGGCGCTGGTGTCGTCATGGGTATATATCGACGCTTCCCGGGAATAAATCGCTGATTCTGAATCTGGCATAACAGCAAAAAGTCCATAATAGCGCATACCGAAATATTCCCGGGGGGCGTCGATATATACCCTTTGTCGACACCAGCGCCATGGTGGAAGATTTTGGAACTGTTATTTAATGCATTTTTTTCTAATTTTTCCCATAGGAGATTGGGTCAGTGTGTACCCTTGGGGGCGCTAACCTAACCTAACCTAACCTTTTTTTTTTTGTTTGCGCTGGGAAATGCATTCCCAGCGCAAACAAAAAAAAAAAAAATAACCCTAACCTAACCTAACCTAACTCCATAGAGCCCCCAAGGATACACCCCAACCGGAGATTGCCCTCGTTTAATTCTACCCTCCATAGGTAGTACGTATTTACCTATTTATTGACCAAGGTATCTATGTCAGGTGAACGATGTGGTATTGGTCAAAGGAGGTTTAATCACGGATAGCTAAGTCATTCATGAGTCATTCTCAGGACTAGATCACTCTCAAGGTTATTTATCTTGATGTAAAAAGCTAAATCTAGGTATATGTTTTTAAAACAACCCAAGGTATTTAGTCTCAGAAAATAAGATTTATTAAACCCGGCTACCGACACAGCTGTCTGTGATAAATTCTATTTCCCATACATGAATGTTTTGTGTGGATTTGAGCTTTGAGCGACATCTAGTATCATTATAGGTAAACGCAAAATAGCTGCCGCAAAAAAGTGTGAAGTAGGTATTAGGGTATTAAGCCATTTTCTTTTACAATATGAATGAAATTATGAAATATAATGATGAACGATAATAATTGCTGCATCTGCCATTAGTTGATATTCTCCCAATTTCAAGTAATTAATAGTAAGTACAAATTCAATAAAAATAAATTACCTTTGGGTTATCAGGGTCGTAAAGATGGCGAGCGATTATCAATGATTATGTCAAAGAAACATGTCATCACACTCTGTCAAACTGACAGATTTTCTCTATGGCTGACGGATTTATTTTAATCTGTCAAAGAAGGTCAACCGTCAATCAATCAAAGCCAATTGTCAGAGCTACGTTACGTTGTGCTTGCGTAGCGTGTCATTATTCGTCTTTAATTTTATTATTTTCGATTACAAAATAAATTGATGGTAAACGATAACAGCCGTGTCTTCAAAAAACATAATAATGTTTAAAGGCAGTTGGATTTCGTTATCCGTGCTGTATTTATGGTGAGTAGCTTTGGAATAATTACCTTTCAATTTTGGAATTACGTGAAAGTATAATATTAAATATGTATATCTTCTCAGCCTAGATTACGCTCAACTGAAACATGTTAAGGTCGACAATCATTGGGATCTGATAATTTTCACCCAACATTGGCCTGAGACGGTGTGCCAAGTATGGACCCACCATAAGCCTACCCATTCCTGCAACATGCCTAACAAACACAATTCGTGGACGGTCCACGGGGCCTGGCCGACCAAGTTGGGTTCTTTGGGCCCCGCTTTTTGCAATAAAACGTGGCTTTTCGACCCTGAACAAGTACAGCCCATTGAAGATGACCTGGAACAATCTTGGACCAACATTGAAAAAGGTACGCCTTTTATTGTGTAAGGAAACATACATGGACCTATAAAAAAGTACCTATCTCTCGCCGCTCATATTGAAAGTGAAGCAAAATATTGATGTATGCAATTGTAACTTGAAAGTATATTATGTAGGGCTACAGACTTATAACAAACAAAACTATTTAAAAAAATGTCTGACTGTTTGTTCTGGCTAATCTCTGAAATGACTGGCAGATAGCTGGATATTTTAGAAAAATTATTAGGGTTCCCCCTCATTTACTAAGTAGGTATTTAATTATCATCTCCTTTAATTCAGGTACCCCACTTTACGACTTTTGGGCGCACGAATGGAACAAACACGGAACATGTGCAGCAATCCTAGAGACATTCAACTCGGAACTGAAATACTTCTCCAAAGGCATCAGTTGGCTGAAGACTTACTCAATGACGGACATTCTTAACGCCTCAAACATTGTACCATCAAACAGTAAGCTATACAAACTTGAGGATATCTACAGTGCCGTTAAGAAGAGTATTGGGAAAAACCCAGTAATCGAATGTAAGTTTGAAGATGGTAAGCAATACATTTTCGAGATACGCATATGTTTCGATAAGAAATTAGATCTCGTGGACTGCGACGGGGTTGTTGACCACCATGAACGACAGGTCGACGTCCTCAGCAATTGCAAATCTACAACGGGAATCTTGTATCCTCTCGATGATACCCCGCCAAAGAAAATTTACGTGCAATTATATAAATTTACTAACTGGTTACAGTGGTTTACATTGTAATATATTTTCATGGGGAAATTAACATAAAATCAAAGACTAAATGGCGAAGTGACTCAAGCACCATGTTTATTTATTTATTTGGCTTACTAACATTTTTTTTTTTTTTTATTATTGGCCTCTTTCCATTGAGTCAGGCCCAATGTGATTCTGCCAATGTCAACGTAGTGGCGAAGACACGACGGAGATTGATTAATCGGTAATATTACTGCAGCTGTTTTTTGTTGAGATTGACCGGTGGTTAGTGAGTGAGGTACCTAAAACAACACAATACAAAACGAACACATGAATAACATCACTTACTAACAATTGTTTACACTGTTTCACATATTAAAGTCAGAGTCAAATCATTTATTTTGTATAGGCCTATGGGGGCACTTACAAATTGTCAAGGTAACATTTTTTTCTTATATACTAGCAGTGGTAGCCGAGTGGTCGAACGCACGTCTTGCAAATCAAAGTGAGCGGGTTCAAACCCCGGCTCGCACCTCTGGGATTTATGTGCGAATCTCATTTTCATCTGAGATTATCACTTGCTATGAAACGGTGAAGGAATTTTAAATTGCCAAAACTTATTACAAATTAATATATTGATATAATCATTATCTGCTTATTTGCTAAATGTAACAATCCCTTATAAGTAAGCACCACATGCACTAATTACATCTATAGACATAACCACTCATATGTTGGGCGATATTGAGTTATATATCAAAGCTGCCCGTCCCAGCTTCGCATGCTTGGACTTTTTTTTAACATTTTTAGTAAAAAAAATATAGCCTTTGTTACTCAGTGATAATGTACCTAGTTTCCTAACGGAAAAAAAAATTGAAGTCGGTCCAGTAGTTTTTAAGTTTATAAGTTACATACCAAAATACAAATCTTTCCCCGTTATAATATTAGTATAGATTGGAATCAGCCAATTTTTCTCCAGCTGGGTTTCATGTAAAGTTACCAAAATGGCGCTTGAGTCAATTCGCCTTTTAAACGTCAATATGATGGTGATTCTGTTGTACACTAAATTATCTGGATAGCACTAAAGATATTGCTGTCTTGATTACACATTATGGCTGTAAGAGGGACAGCAATATAATTTGTGCCAACAGAATCGAGAGCAGTAGTTATAGCACATGAGCCAAGACTAGACTTATGTCACAGACTATGTTGATTCTATCTCTTTCTCTCGTTTGAAATAAGAGAGAGCGAGCGAGAAAAGCCGTGACGCAGGTTTAGTCTTGACATGTGTGCCAACCCCACTGTATGTACTTAAACTAAAATCCTCCAATAGGGAGACATCATAACTTCAAAAAGGTGGAAATTATGAATTTGAACCATACTTTTTTTGTGTATATAAATTCAAATTCATCTTCAACCCTTTTACAGTGTGTTTACAAAGTGCTTATTATTAGATTGAGTATGTTGTCATGCGTTATCTAATATTTATACCCCTATTAAAGCCCCAGTACGCTTAGCATGACCGCGTAGACATAAGTTTCATCTCTTTCAACTGTCAGATTTGTCGAGAAAAGACGTGACGTTGAGCCTTTTGTACTGGGCCCCGATTTTCGTGCGATCAAGATTAATTTCTATTCGAGATATCTCGAAACAAATGAAAAAAATACAAACGATTTGACGTTTCGTTTCGAGATATCTCGAGTAGGGATTAATCTCGATCGCACAAAAATCGGGGCCCTGGACTTGGCTCGGTGTGACATCATTTTCTCGACAAATCTGACAGTTGATATAAAACTTATGTCTACGCGGTCATGCTATGCTAAGCCTACAGGCTCACTGGGGCGTCATACGCTTGCTCCAAAATGTTTACCAATACCAAAACAAGCTGTATTATATCGTAGAAAAAGCTGATTTATCAACGAAATGTCAACGATGACGCAAACGAACTTGGTCGCGTGGTCGCTTCTACCACGAAATTGAATCTTTATGTATATTGACACAGAGTTTGTTTTGGTATTGGAGAAAAAATGCAGCTTGTGCGAGGAAACCCCTGTGGGCTTAAATATTTTGTAATTTGAGCCGTAAAATAAGAAACAAGTGTTGTAAGCGGTTAGTGATTTAGCATAATAACGAAGTATTACATGAGGCAAAGGTGGCATTGGCCCAGGGGGATAATTCTCGCATGTAATTGGACATGTTAAAAAATTTGGCGTTTTATTTCTACATATGTCGAATTAGAGATAATGTCGATCATGCGTGAATTGCCCCCCCAGATTATGTCGGTGTAGTCCTTATAGTCATAATACAAGTCTTTTATAATCCCTGTTGCATAAAAAACGATTATGCCATAATGTTTATTTATTTTTGAGTTGATCTTTTTTTTATTTGGTTAATAGGTTAAACATACCTATAGACTAAAATATATTTTATTTATAATTACAGCCATCTTATATCTGCTTTTGTTTTCAAAAGGTTTTATTTGTCTAACTTTATACTTTATTTACTATGCTTATTAAGATTGGATTACATTATATCGAAGCCAAACACATAATGATTTTCCCCACGATCAAGACAAATGATGTGCAAATCATTTGAATATCAAATGTTTCAATTATATCAGTCTAACAGCACAGGAAAGCCGGGTTTAAAATGCCAATAGTACCTACTTAGTTTACGTATGGAATTATTTTCCTCATTTGAATAATATAACATAAGTAGGTAACTATGCGAAATATGAGAGATAAGCATTATTACCATTATTGCAATACAAGACCTTGTTATGTATAAAACAACAACTTAGGTACATAATATGACGTTTATACCTAGTTACAATTTGGACTGGAAATTATTAACGTTATTGTGTCATGGTTTATCACGCCTTTATACCCCGGAGGGATAGGCAGAGGTGCACTGCAATATAACCACACTTCGCCGATGTATTTTGATACCAATAGGGGACAAGCCATTATACCAGGCACATTTGGCTCAATACGAGGGAGATTTGGGCCATAATCCACGACGATGGCCCAATGCTGGTTGGTAAACTTCACACGCCTTTCTATAGACGTGCAGTAGGCTAATTCTCGTATTTACAAATGGTCCAAGCGTCGCCGCAGTTCCGACCCCGCTCTATCGTAGATCTATCCAAAATTGGTATTCTCATAATATCAAAACAATGTCTTTTGCAATAAATATCGTGATTTTGGTCGAAAAATAATAATAAATTACACTTAAAATTATTAAAATAAGTATAAAATATAAATTGATATTCAAAAAGCACTATTTGTCATGATTAAGCAGAAAGATGCTAAATTGATTCTCGTATAATGTTTATGTTAGACTTAAGCGTAAGCGGTGGTAGCCTAGTTGGTAAAACGCCCGCCTTGAACGTATAGTTGCAAGTTCAAACCCCGGGCCCACACTTATTTTATTTTTATTTTGTATTTTTTTATAATTTTCCTTAAAAAAACATTCTTTTTTTTTTCTTTTTTTGTCCCCTCTACAATAATAGATGGCCTTTAAGAGTCTGTTTGCATAAAATAATAATAGATGGCGGTATAGTTCGTAACATATTTAAATTTATGTTTTAAAATTTTTCTAACGTATTTTAGGACTCGGGAGTTCTTTTTAGGCTCCGAGTCTTCGAAATCGTAAAAACAGCTTAAGTTGGAGCACATTATTTATATTTTTCACGAGAACAATACATGTAATCATCGCAAATAACCTACGAGTGTTCAACGGCATTTTGATTGCGAAATTTGACAGATTCCCGCTAGAAAGTAATTTTGTTGAGCTATGAGAATACCAACATGTCAACGTGGTGGAACGATTAGAAGACGATCAACGTTTTTGCGAACAAATTCAACGACACTTCGACGAAAGTACTAAAAAATCGGTGCCGTTCAAGCTCGATAGACGGATGAGAATACCAAAATGGCTTGAACGACTAATTCGCTACGATATCGCTACGATTTTTATTACGAGAATCAGGGCACAGATCTCTTCACCATTCAGCAAGTGGTAATGATTTATAGAAAATAATATACAGTCATGAAATCTGAAAATCTTAGAGGTGCGAACCCGGGATTTGAACCTGCACTACCAACCAACCATCTTGGCTACCACGTTTTTTTTACTGCATGACAGTTCTTATGATTGAATGCGCATGAAGTAAAATGTTAAGTGCCTTCTTCGGTGCTATTTAACAAAAGTAAATCTAACTTTAGGACATACTAATTATGAACGCTATGGTAATCTACCTAATTACTTATTTACATAATTGGTCTCGCGGCGCTCCGCTTTTTCAATCAGTGTGGCGAATTGAGCACTAATTGTAATGCAAAATATGTCAATTTCAAAAGAATCTTAGTCGTTCCGCTGATAAGACTGTATTTTGCTTGGCATTGTTATGAAAAATAATCAGTTCTGTTTGACGTTTAGCCTTCATGCCCGCACTCTGGAGCGTCATGACGCGCGCCGTAATCCAAAACGTACTCTGTGTCAATATGAATAAAGATTGAATTTATCTTGTGAAAACCACATGACAAACTTCGCTCTCGCAATGATGTTTCGTTGAAAAATGAGCTTTATCTATGAATCGATACGGTTCGTTTTGGTATAGTCAAAAATGTCGCGCGTGACGCCCCAAGAGCTTCCTAATGTCTAATAGTATATTGAAATTGTTACAGAATGCTATAATTTCCATTGACAGCAGAACATTTCCAACAGGTTAGGTTAGGTTGACACGCTACACGCGCACATGTGACCCTACACTTTTACTGAAAATAATTTCAAGACCTGTTTTTTACCCCCACTACGGCGAAGCCAAAAGAAAGGCATATGATTTTAGCTGTCTATGTATGTATGTATTTACGTATGTTTCTCCGCAGCGCCATTCATCCGATATTGATGATAAAAGTGTCAACTCAGTCGTTATTATGGCCCCGGTAACTTGTACTATATTTTAACCGACTTCAACGATAGGAATAGTCGATTTTAAGTAGTACCTAAACCCTGATTTTAACCTTAAACAAAAAGAAAGGAATGATCTTTTCTTTTTGTTCAATTATTATGTAGGTAGGTATTCTCATACCGTAGACGGGTTACAGAATATATTTTTTAAATCATTGGATAATTTAATTTGTTAATTTAGTATCAAATTGCACTACATACTTGTGTTGTTAACAATCTTTTTTTTTAGGTTTCATGAATTTTATATATTTGTACTTAATTTTTTATTTCTACAAAATCTGTAAATAAAGGTATTTTGAATACTTCACACTTGCCGTTTAAATTATACTTCCATTAATCTTTCATCTAAATTTATTGATACTCTGGAAATTGGAGTGTCTGTTTGTAATATCAAAGTCACATCTCTTTACCAAATGCATATGAAAGTACAATTTGTTTTTTTTTGTGTCTGTTGGTTCCTGGTAAACTTCCAACCGGCTGAACCGACTTTGACGGGACTTTCACTAGCAGATAGCTGATGTTTAAACGCGTAATTTGGATTACTTTAATTTTAGAAAATATATAGGCTTGCGGGAAAAACAATACCATCTTGTACTGAATAAAACAAAATAATATACCACACGTAGTTTATTTGACCAAGTCTTCATATTGTATTTGTGCCTCAAAGGGCGCGCCCACACCCTCATCATTTAAATGTATAGCTCGCGTACAGTCGCCTCGTTACTTCACACATTACACTAGCTTGCCTATTGTCCCTTTGAAACTATGATCACTGCTGACGGAACCAGACCTGAAAGAAAAACCACAATATTAAACTAAAATCGGCCTGCAAACTGGACTGAACACGATACCTGTGACAAATATACAAAGGTCTGTAACTCAGTAACTATGATAGGTATAAATAAACTGTCTTCACTAAGCATCCCCATAATATGAGTTACTATATATGTACCAAAAGTATTATTTCGGACTTCTGATACCCTGTATATCGTTAGAAATCATTTTTTTTTCGTCTTTTGAACTGGGCTTGGTACAAAGTTACCAAAAAGGTGTGTTTTAATACAGTTCAAATGTCGCGAAAATAAGCAAAAACCCTTGCCTAAAAAGTCCAGGGGCTTGTCGTAGTCTTCGGTGGTGAATATCTTTTTGGGGAATGTCGTCATCAGCTTGAAGCTCTCCTCCTGGGCGAACTCCTGCGCATTCAACTGGAGGTACAGTCTGCAACATATAAGTAAACCAATTAAATTATTGCAATTATTTGTAGAACCATGATATTGCATCGATAGCCTGGGTGGAACACATTCTATCATCTATCTAAGCCCTAAAGTTACTGGTAGTTCAGCGGTAATCCCACTTTTCCTCTGATAAAAAGTAATTTCGTTAAAATATTCGTTAAATCGATGAATATAAAAATCGATTATTTTTCACATCCCTAGTCACACTCCGACCAGGACAAATTCTGAACATGTCATTTCCAACATTTGCCACTGGCGGGAATTGAACCAGCATCACCCGGTATAGCGGTCGACGCTGGAACCACCCGTCGTCAATTATCTTGAAGGGATATATTAAAGTGGGCTGACCTAACGGCGGCGAGCTGTTCCTTGGCCCCGAAGGTGTGCGCGAGCGCCTTGCCATCGGGCAGCCGGAGCTGGATGCGAGCCTGCTCGTACGACACCTTCGGGCCGGCGCTGGCCGGCGCGGGCGGCGGCGGCGCGGGGGCTGCTGCCGGCGGGGGCTGGCCTGACGCTGCGAGCCTGAGACGTTTCCAACCATCTGAGTACTCGAATTCAGATAACCACCAGCGTGACCACTTTAAATACCAAAAGATTATCCCTGATATTTCTCTGACCGTATAGGCCAGGGATCGGCAACCTTTTGAGTCGGAAGACGCAAAAATTACAATTTACTAAACTTCAAATTTTTAAAGAGCTACAATTGTTTTTCTTGCCAACAATAAATAGTAGGTACTTGCATAAATAAAGTTTTTAGATAAAAAAAACAACAAAATAGAAATGGTGCCTAATACTCGTTCATGGATATTGAAATGTTTTTTTTAAATAAACAATATTTGCGTATGGAATTAAAAAGCCGCAGCTTCACATCCAAAGAGCCGCATGTGGCTCGTAGGTATAGACCTACGGGGTCATTTACAAATTGCCAAGTTTACATTTAAATCTGACAAGGTTTATTAGAGTCTGACCATCGCAGGAAGTCGGTGAATGTTAGAGCATCATGAAAACTCACTTCCTGGCTTGCTTGTCGGCTTCGATCTGGGCACGTACTCTCTCCCTTGCGCGCTGGTCGTCCTCCTTCTCACGACGGCGCTGCTCCATCACCTTCTGCATCTCCTGCTCCTGCATCCGCTGCCGCGCGTCCTGCATCTCCTTGCCGGACTTGATGCGTACGCGCTCGCGCTCCAACGCCTCAGCCTAGATTACAAGTAGGTATTATTGAGACTGATCAGAAAAAATGTCAGGATTTATGGATGTTTGTTACTCTTTCACGCAAAAACTACTGAACAGATTGGGATGAAATTTTCCAGTATTATTGTTTATAAATTACATAAGAATAACAATATTGAATAATAGATGTCTGCACGGATGTAATAGTGGGTAGAAGCTATTAATACATAAATATATGTAATCAGTACACCCACACTTCGCCGCTGTATTTTGGTCCCAATGTAATCGGGACGAGCCTATTGCCATTGTACCATGGGCTTTTCTACTAAATACAAGGCAGATTTTGGTCATACTCTACCACCCTCGCCCTGACTATCATAACAACACAACGCAACTGCTCATAGTCTGGCTGACTGATCGCACGATGAAGCACAGAAAAAAAAAATTTCTCAATACAGCAAATTTACATTCCATTGATGATAGCTTGTAATCTAGTTGTTCAAGCATAGGCCGTTTGGCTCAATGCACTAGGTGGATCCAGGTTTGAACCATAAATTGCCATTTTTGAATTGACCCTGATTTGGGTGTAACTGGGATAGCCCTCAGTACATTAACCATAGTTGAAACTTTGCTTAGTGTTGGATCATATCGAGGAGTGAAAGGCTATTTGACCTTAGAGATGATTTTGCGATATTGACTTATATACATCTTTAGAATCGGAGAATATGTCTGTGTCGAATGAGTATGCTCTCGGGTAAAGTTAACAAAATGTCACTCAAGTCAAATAGTTTCTCACCCCTCAATGTGATGATTATGTGTTGTCAGGTAATTTTGATCCTTAAGTTAACATTTATGTTATAAAAACCTTTTCTCGTTCCTCTCTCTCCTTTCGCTTCGCTTTCATTCTCTCCTCCAGAAGCGCCAACTGTGCCTTCTTTTCCTCCTCAGTCAACGGCTTCTTCTCTTCAGTAGATTCCGAGAAAGCGCTATGATTGGTCTTTGCAGCATGATACTCCATCTGTTCCTGGTCTTTGAACAGTTTCCCGCACTCATCGCACTTGAAGGACTTTGCCTCCTGACTGTCGGATGTTGATGATGATTCGGGCGTAGGATCGTCCGGCGCAGGCGTCACCGCAGTAGCCGCATCCGACACAGACGAAGACCCTATAGTTTGCCCCAAACCCATCGCAGAATCGTCGGCGTGGGCCAACAACCACTCCATTGCAGGCTCAACACCCTTATAACTAGTTACAGCCAGAGCTTTTTCTCTAAAACCAAAAAAATCATCATTCAATTCCGAGGTTACAATAATCTTAAAGTCATTACAATGCTATGTCGACACTTACGCCCGTTCCTTGGAGAACCCCATTTCGATGAGTGTTTGTATTTCCGCCATCGTTAAATTTATATATAAAAAACTTATTATTTATTACGAGATTACATCGAAATATTCATTCATCACTCCAATTCCAATTCCAATTATGTTTATGGCTCCATCGTTTACCGATGATTTTGCCAAAGACAAGTTATAGATAGATAATGCTATACATTTAAAAAAGAAACAAACTTATTAGACTATTGAGCGGTAACACGATAACTATTTTTATTTGGGAGCGGATACTAAAACACGATAAAAGAATAGATATAAAACACTGATCACTATTTAAAATAAAACTAAGTATGAATATATATTTTTTAAAAACGACAAACAGGAAGCACAAAAGAAGGTTAAAGGAAAGAATAAAGTATAATATAATGTGAAGTTAGAGCTTAATTTTATTTATACTAATAAATTTAAAAAGGAATTTGATCAAGGGAGTGTGTGCCAAAGACAGTAAAAAAGGAATATTAACTGGACGAGGTACTGAATCAGGAAGAAGGTCATACAGGGGGAGAGTTAGTCTGGGACAGGAAAAAAATAAATGTTCTAAGGTACCTTCATCTAGCCCGCACTCGCAAAGGGAATGATCTCGGACTCTGATCTTGGCTAAAAATACCGGAGAGCAAACAAATCCTAGACGAAGCCTAATAATTACAGATGTGGCCAGTTTGTTTATATGTTTCTGCTTCCAAAACCAAGGTTTCGCAGGAATTACGGGTTGAAGAGAACCGTAAAATTTACCCTTACTCTGTCTGGTTGATTGCCATAGAGTATTCCATGATCTCATCATGGCAGGCTTCGCTGAACAGCGAACGTCGCGAGCATATGTATATGGATAAGTTTCACTACCAGAGAGAGCTGCAGTTCTTGCGCAAGAGTCCGCAGACTCGTTGCCCGCTATGCCGGTGTGGCCAGGAATCCACGCCAATGCAACTTGAATTTGTGCACAATGACATCTATAGAGTGCTTCCTTAATTTTAAGAGTAAGGATAAAATTATCTCTAGATCGGAAGGGAACCTTAAGGATGTCCTGCAGACAACTCAGGGAGTCAGATAAGATAAGAGTTTTATCAAGCTTATGTGATTCTATATATAAAATAGCTTCTAGTAAAGCCACCGCTTCACCAGAGAAAATCGAGAAAGAAGCTGGACACTTAAAATTTAATATAACTCTAAATTTGGGGATCCATACAGCAGCACCTACATTGATTCCTTCGGCTAATTTGGAGGCGTCAGTAAAAACAAGAAGCCAATCAGGCCAGTCTCTTTCTACTATGCTATTTAAGATTTGGTTAGCTCCAGGAGAATGCTTGCTAATACCAAGATTCAGAAAAACCTTTGGCTGAAAAACCAAAGATTTGAAATCAACGTCAAACATGGGATGTTTATTCATTTGAACCAGGGGAAAGGGTTAAGATTGAAGCTTATTAAAGCTGCTAACAAGGCGAGGAGGGTCCTTATGGGACCAGTAATTGGAGACGTTTAATGATTGGGAAATGGAATTAAGGATAGAGGGAAGAGGGTGGGAACTGAATTGAGCCAAACCTAATAAAAATCTGTCTGATAAATATTGTCTGCGCAAATTTAAGGGAGGGTCCAGACACTCAACCTGAAGGGCATTTACTGGTGAACATTTCATTGCACCAGAAATTATCCGTAGACATTTCGACTGAATTTTATCCCATTTAGCAATGGCCAATTTGTTACAGGGTTCCAACAGGAAGCCACCATAATCAAAGTGACTACGGACAATAGCATTATATAACATTTTTTGCGAGGTAGGGTGCGAGCCCCAGCGAACGCCAGAGAGAGCACGCATAATGTTAACGCTATTTTCACACTTTTTCATAACATAATTCAGATGATACAAACCAGATAATTTTGAGTCTAGAATAACACCCAAAAATCTAACTTTATCCTGTACTGTAATTGGGTCATCATCCACAGAAAGATTAATATGAGGTATATTACGTTTACGAGAAAAGACAACCGCACTGCATTTAGACGTTGAAAGGCTAAGTCCATGGTCAGTCAACCATTGGTTAAGATAATGTAACGCAGAATTTAAGCGGCAAGTAGCATCTGGAAAAGAAGAAGATTTCGCATACAGGGCAATATCATCGGCATATTGTAGTATCTTACAAAAAGAATTGACAGATAAATCCAAATCTGAAGTATATACATTGTATAAGATAGGACTCAAAACCGAGCCCTGCGGTAATCCTTTCCAAACTAGACGAGCTGGAAAAATAATGTTCTGATGACGAATAGAAATTGAACGGCTCATAAGGAGATTGCATATGACATTAATTAACCTCACGGGAATACTCAGCTTATGCAATTTTTGCCTGAGAAGCGGAAGTTGGACATTGTCATATGCCGAAGAGATATCAAGAAAAACTCCAATAATGCTTTCGTTAGATGAGAACGCCAGACGAATGTCAGATATGAGGATGCTGAGACTATCCAGAGTACCCATACCTCTCCTGAACCCGAATTGGCTATTGGACAATAAACATTTATTTTCCAATATCCATTCTAATCGGTTTTTAATAAGGGTTTCCATAATTTTGGCTAGAACAGAGGACAGGGCTATAGGTCTGTAAGAAGAAGATAATTTTGGGTCTTTACCAGGTTTCAGAATAGGGATGATAATTTGGGATTTCCAAGATTCGGGAATATTGGCAGTTGAAAAAATACAGTTAAAGATATTGAGGAGGAAAAGCTGACTAAAATGAGAAGATTTACGAATAAAAGAGTAAGGAATACCATCCATACCAGGAGACGAGTCCCGTAGGTGATCAAGAGCGGAATGTAATTCAGCAAATGAAAATAAATCATTCATACAGTCAGGTGAAGAAACAGGAAGAGGGACATCAATACAAGTAAAGGAATCTTGGTGGGGAACAAAAGGGGGGGCTAACTTATTAATAAAATCATCCAACCAGGGTCCGGGGTCGTTACTCGAGATATTAGGATCTTCGTAGGATTTACGAAATGCCTTAATTTTCTTCCATATGGCAGAACTGGGAGACCGTGGAGAGAGGGAATCACAAAAATTGCGCCATCCTTGCGTCTTCTTATTAGCTAAGAATCTAGTTGTTTGAGCAGCAGTTCGTTTTAAAACCAAGTAATTCTCCATGTTAAAGTTGGCAGCATATTTATCCTCAGCTTCCTTTCTTTGATGCACACTTAAGGTACACTCGGGATCCCACCAAGGCGGAGAAGAAATTCGACCACTGGGTTTTTTAATAGGGATGGATTGGTTGGCTGCTAAATGAAGGCAAGTGATGAATTGATCATATATTGATAGAAAATTAAGGGAATTGACAGGGGGAAGTGCACTAATTTCTCTATCTAAAACCGAGGAATATTCACTCCAGTCAGCTTGAGATACACGATACTTAAGGAGAGGCTGATTGGGTAAGGGAACAGGGGATGACCTGAGATGTAATTCAATAAGAATAGGGAAATGATCACTACCAAATGAGTTAGGGAGGACAGACCAAGAAATGGAAGGAACCAGGGAAGGAGATGCAAAGGATAGGTCAGGGATACTTTTATTTTGAGTGGGAGGGGACCTACGAGTCGCAGTCCCATCATTAAGAACACATAGGTTAATATCATCTAAAATATCTAATATATACGAGGAAGTGGAATCATCGCATTGACAACCCCATAATGTATTATGACAATTAAAATCACCTAACACGATCATAGGAGCGGGAATAGAAGAAAGGAGCGAGTTGATTTCATTAAGGAGAGAATAATTGGGATGTGGGATGTAAATTGATACGAAAGAGATATCAAGGGCTCTAATAGCTACTATATGAAAACCGGTATCATGAGGACGAATAGGGATTAGATTAAATATGACAGACCTATTAATGAGCAGAGCACAACCTGCTCGTCCGTCACTTCTGTCATCACGAAGGCAAGAAAAACCCGGGACCCGAAAACGAGAGACCGGACTTAACCATGACTCGGCGATAGCGACCACACAAGGTTTATGTTCATTTAAAAGGAATATAAGTTCATGTTTCTTTTGCCGAATGCTTCTAATGTTCCATTGTATGATGTTGTGAGCCATTTTTGGTAATCAAAGTTTCTAGCAATTGCTGGACTAATACTACGACATTGTACGGTAAAGCGTCACTAAATTTAGAGATAATATTAATCAACGAACAAGTTAATAATTCAATTAAGTTATCATTAGGAGTACACAGCGGAGTAGAGTCAGAATATTCAGGTAAAGCGCAGCCATTAGGTTGGGAGGATTTAGGGGAATTTACAATAGAATTATGAGCTTCTACATCGTAAGACTTGCCTAATTCGGGTCTCGGCTTAGGCGATAGAAGGACAGTTTTTCTGTAAGAAGTTCTAACCGGAGGGAATGCAGGAGAAGGAGAAGGAGGAGGAGAGGCATAGGACTGTGATGGTTGGGATAGAGGGGTAAGATTGTTCTGACTTGGACGGGCTGTAGCATCAGAATATGAAATTTTGAACACAGAAGGAAACCTTACTGATGCTTCTTTGTAGCTGACATTTTCCTGAGACATAACCATTTTAATAGATTTTTGCCTTGAGTGCTCAGGACATTTATTATCAGTTGCCTTATGATTTCCTCCACGACAAAGCAAACAAGAAGACTCCGAATCAGGAACAGTGCAAGCATCCCCTGGATGTAGCTGAGCACAACGGAAACAGCGAGGTTTTGATCTACACTGAATCTTGGTATGACCAAACCGGCAACAGTTATAGCATTGTATAGTAGGTAGGTGATAAATGGATACTGGTAAAGACGCATTGTAACAATATACTCTCTCTGGCAGAGATTGCCCTACAAAAGTAAGCATGACCGTTAAAGATGGGACCCATGAAACAGAGGCCCCATTTCTCGATTTTACGTTTAATCGCCTTGCTTTTATTACTTCTCCGCAATTAGCTGGAGTATCTATACTGTTTACTAGTTCTTCCAGAGACCACTCGGTCGGAATATCCCTTACTACTCCCATACGTGATATAAGGAACCTAGGAATAAAAGCTGAGAATTTACCAAAGAGAATATTGCTTCCAACAAACTGATTGGCGTCTACAGCTTTACCAAATTCTACAGATATTTTATTCCTGCCTATCGACTTAATTCCACCCTCCACAATACCCGAAACCTTGTTTTTGTGCAGAAATTGTGCAAACTTTAGTACCTTCAAAGCGGCATCTGAGGATTCGGTTTCTGAACGAGAAACATGAACAACAAAAGGAGCCTTGTCGCAGTCTCCATATTGGAATTTTGAGCCGCTCTCATAGCCAGGTTTAGTAAAAACAGACTGCACGGATTCAGCCGGCGATCTGGTCTTCTTTTTATCTGTGTCTACTGATGGATCAGAATCCACAGAACGTTTTAACGATGGCTTCGCACCAAGATCACCAGGGTCCGGAGGCCATGCTCCGCCCCCATCAGGAGGATTGTCGGCACTCATTTCCATCGGAAATGAGTGCCGGGATAGATAAACGTACCTTTAGTTAGGAAGTAATAGTATTAGCAAACAACAGAAAGATAATTAGATACACATAAACAAAATACAGTAACCGCCACAAATAAAAACAGAAAAAATATTTCAAACACAACCGAACACAATCCTTGTCAATGACAGCATCCATTCATCACTCATCAGCTGTTTTTTAATTTGGATTTGTTGTTGCACAGATAAAAAATTCGAACACGTTTAATTACATCCTAAACAATATGAATTTTACGTTTTGATAGCTAGCTATGAATAAAATGGAAATTCATAATCACGATTTTAGACCTTGGTTTAGCATAGAAACTCTTTTGTATGATGTTAATAATGGCACATAGCGTCATCATCAAGGTATGCATAACTCTATATTCTTTGGATTTTGATGACATCTTGTGTATAACCATAGATTAAATATAAAACCAAAACATTTTACACTGCTTTATAATTGATTGATCGAATTTTATTTTACACGCGATATTTTAATCATGACTTCAAATACTCCTAAAAGGTATTGGAACAGACGCAAGAGCATGCAAAACAGCGATCCCGGCAAAATATTAGATTTGGTTATGAATTTAACCGACGACAGTTGCGCTCAATTGCAAATAAAAATAAATACGTATGTACGTGTATTTTGAGATTTATAGCTTACTCTCTAATTCAGCCCTACCTACAGTTGCAGTTAAATCGAGAAAGCAAACCCCAATGTGTAAAATATAGCCCCCCTAAAGTAGGCACTTTTCTACTTACCTATAATAGTGTGATGGACCCACAGACCTAAAATGACTTAAATTACTACACAAATATTTACATCTTAAACCTATCGCTGCAAGTACCTACCTAAGATATATCCAAATCTACAGTATTTTAGACCTCAGTTTTACACTACTTAATAATGAGTACAAAATACACGCTGGTGAGGTGTCACCAGCTCTAACTCTTAGATGAATGATTAGTCTCGCTGCGCTCGACGCATCTAGAAGAATGGGTTAGAGTCTAACCTATTCTTCTTTGAATTAACCTAACTTAGACCTAAGTCTCTAGCATGGGGAATAATGGGCTTACAAGCAATTTAAAGTAGGTATTTGTACTACCTACTAAGTACTAAATAGTAAAATTAGCTTTGGTAGTCATTGAATAAACTTGTGATTTCAATACAGCTCTGCGAGGAATGCGAAGCGGACATCGTCTTCCACATAATAGTGAACGAAGAGCGTATGGAGGCCGCCATCGAAGCCGTCGGGACTAACGCTTTACCCAGGAAAACTAAGCTATGTGTACGATATAATATTTAATCTACAATAAATAAATACATCATCACGCCTGTATTCCCCGAAGGGTTAGGCAGAGGTGCACCTGTAGTGCTCCCACACTTCGCCGATGTATTTTGGTCCCAATGTAGATAATATGGCGAACCTATTGCCATTATACCGGGCATATTTCTCCTCAATACGGGGAAGATATGGGCCATGGAACTTCACACGCCTTTCTATAGACGTGAAGGTTTCTTCACGATGTTTTCCTTCACCGCTCAGCAAGTCGACAATCGCACATGAAAATCTTGGAGGTGCGAGCCCAGGGTTTGAACTTACACCCTTACGTTTTAAGGCAGGCGGTTATACCAACTAGACTACCACTGCTTGATCCACAATACCCTTTCTAATTTTGATATAAGTGTTTAAATCTTGATGCTTTAGTATGGTCTGCCGTCAAGAATAGCAATAACAGTCTTCTAGTGAACTTTGTTGAAGTACGTGTGTGTGTGGTTGGGTGTGGAAATCAATGTCACTTTGGTCGACCAGGGCGTTCCACGTACCTGGCCCCGAAATCTACTAACACTATGGTTGTAGAATGACTACGGCTTAATTTAAGAGTTCCGTACCTCAAAAGGAAAGAAGAAACCTCTATAGGTCCCGTCTGACAAGACCTATTTTCTCAGGAACGCGTGGGGGTATCAAATTGAAATTAATAATAAAGACTCAATTCTGCAATATCTTGGGAGCTGTAAAATAACCAGACTTCTAGATTTACGCAAGTAAAAGTAACGGTGGTATAATTGTCGCGGCGCCTGTGGTTCTATAATCAGCATAATAATATAACGTCACCAATTCATCACCATGGAAACTGTGCGACTGACTCTCTTTACTGATTTTACTTGTTCAATCTCGTGTACCACTAAAAGGAGCCCAAGTTAATGGGTACAGATCCCAACCCTACGGTCGTTCACTGTTTTGCTACTCCACTCATATGTTAAGGAGCCCAAGTTAATGGGTACAGTTTCCAACCCTCTGGTCTTCCACTGTTTTGGCCCTCCATAACATGACCTGAACACCACTGCGGCCCATCCGGACCCGCAGCTGAGCCTCCACACACTCCCCTACAGCTCTACCCTGCCACCAGGTACTACTTGGGTGTTCATGCCCATAGGTACTGTGCCCCGTTCGTATACTAGCTACGAAGGCGGCTGCCCCTTGCGCATACTCGCTACGCAAGGCGGCCTACTCAAATCTCTAACCATAGCCCCTCTAGAAAGACTATAGCTCGAGTACAAACTCAATCGCACATTTACCGTAATGACGAGTCCGTGCTCGTATTACTAATTAATAATCTCGAATAATCTTTGTCGTAATAATAGTAATGGGACTCACCCCGATACTCTAGGTAGCATTGCCTCGTGCATCGTGACTCCACGCCTTGCACGCAATTACTTACTTTGTACTTACATGCCCTCTGTACTTACTGCATTACTACCTCTATCGTAGCAATGCATAACTTACAACCATTTGTCGGTCTTCACTGCATGAAGACTACACTCGGTTTTCTTGTTAACCACTGTAGGTAGATGTGGAACCATTTTACCATGCTTTGCTCTTAATACAACCACCCACATATCGTAGCGTTCCCACGCCTACGCCCTTTTTCTATCTATACGCGCTCGCGCACTGTCAAAAACTAATGACATTGACACTCACCTTGTCACATGACAATAACAGGTAATAAATCGCGATGAAATCCGCGACACTCCCCAACCACAGGAAGTCACAGAAGCATCAACAGGTGTCTACTCAGCCATTTCTGTCTGGCTACGGAGCAGGTCACCTCTTAAACATTCTTTGTACACTATTTTACATGGACTTACATCTGCTTCTACTTCAACTGAATCTTTCAGACTTTCACCTAAAGTTAGATAATTACTGTCTGGACCAATCAGACCTGCTATCACTCTGAGGAATAACTTCTTTATGTAGACTCTCTCCATCTATAAACAATAAGATATCTTACCGAACATTAAATTCTGTCTCATCTGCTTTCAATAATGATACACGATATACACCATCAGCTCCATTCACCAATCTTAGCAAGTTTTCACTTATTTCTGCTCTTAGTGTCACACTTTCTTTATATTACTCACATCACCAACATATGGCAATCCTAGATGGCAAAGCCTCTAGCTGTAACTCTGAAACTTTACACATCAAAATAATAAACATTATTTAAAACTTATTCATTAGGTATACATACCTACTACATATAAATACACTTTACCAGCTTTTTAAGAACTTTTCTGTTTAAATTTTAATTCTGCTAGGTGATCATGCTCTATTAAGTCTGGACTGTCCGTCATGACATCCTGACCCTCCTCAATCAAACAGAAAGTCTTGTCTACGCATATCTATCTAAGCGGGCAAATTTTCTTTCAAATAAAAATAAATAAATAAAATTGGGCTATCAAATCAAAGATGTGGATCCCACTGTCATGTCCTGCCCGAGCATGTACCTACTGTTGTCTCGGGTCTGTCACCCGAAGGTATACTTCAATCGCCATATGCATTTTTCCACAGCATCAACAAAATAATGCAATACATACCTCCCTGACATGTCCAGCCCTAGCGTTTACTGTTGTCTGGGGTCTGTCACCCGAAGGTATACTTCAGCACCATATGCATTTTTCCGCAGCATCAACAAAATAATCCAATACATACTCCCCCAGACAATATTGCCCATGCTGCAGCATCTCTACTACTTCTGCAGTCAGAAAATCGCATTTGTAACTTCAACTTCTGGACTTATCAATTCTTGTCCATTCAATTTCAACTACTATTAATAAAAAAATATTTTGTACCTGAAAAATTCTCATATAAGCAATTTAAAAATGATCAATACTTATTTAGACCAGTCATTAATTCCTTTCTGCCATGGAATCACTTTATACTGGGCACCGGTGTGCTACACACAACATTAGCATGAATATCCCATAAGACATCTAAAAAAGAACAGGGATTCGAATTTTCTTGTAGCTCCCTCTGGACCGAAGGAAAATATTATAACTCTTCATTATATAGATCATATCATTACATAGGCGAAGTGTGGGCGCACTACAGTGCACCTCTGCCTACCCCTTCGGGGAATACAGGCGTGATGATGATGATGTATTATTTAGGTACCTACTAACTCATGTACTTTAGCCTTTTTAAAACATAAATCACTAGGTAGGTAACTATTAACATAGTATAGCTGGGTTGGCAACCACTATAAAGCAAGAGTCTAAATTTCCTCCTTGTCCTTTACTTTAATATCAATGAAAACACAGTTGTCTTTATCTGCAAATTCCTTGGGACACAACACTATTATGATTGCCCTTGCAATGATATCATTCCTCTTTAGCTAGAAATTTCTAAAATACTGCATAGATGTCATCTTGCTCCCAGTTAATTATTTCTCGTATTTAGTCAGATATTTTATATGATCTTTATAATTATACATAGTCCTTCACAAAACAGGCAACTAGATAGGTACCTTCTTCAGTGTTTACAACCTCTTTTAAGTGTTTTATAATCAAGCTTTAAACTTCTTGCATACTTTAATTTCTTGGCCTAACCGATGTTTTCATTTACACATAACATCAGAAGTAGATACTTCATTAAACTATTTTAGTGAATAAACCCTCTAAAATAAACACATTCTGCGACACCTCCATTCATAGCTGCTATGATCAGTTTTTCTGTAATAGCCCCAACTGAATCAATTTATTATTATTTCTAAATTGACCTTCCGTTCACAACTATTTTGTAATTCTGTGCAATAGTACCCAAGCCACGGACAACCTCTAGCGCAGTATCTGGCAAGGATAGTATAAGATATGCAAGCCTATCATCTCTTGGTAGGGCTTGCTTGCTCACACTTGCTTCTAACTGCCACTTTAATATGTTCCCATTAAATGTGGGAAGGACAGCTAAGGCAACTTTGTATGGATATTGTCACAACCAGAATTAGCAATAATTTACTGTCTAGGTTGATAATTACGACTTCCACCTCAAACTGAAAGTTCTTACTATCCTTCACTATATCTTGAGACCACTCAGGGCCTTGTTAGCCAGGGCCATGTATACATATATATTCCTTCTTGCAAGCCCTTCGTACAAATGTATAATTGCCCATTGTTCGCATTAAATCCTCTGAAGCCATGCTCTGGCATGGCTTGGCACAGTCATATCTGTACAACTCGCTCAAATAATTCTGCAATTAACCGCATCATTAAGTCTTGTCAAAAGGTGCCTTGCTCATCGTCATCCTGGAACTTTCAGAATACGCTTGTACCCAGTTATCTAACTAAAACTATTTATACTACTGGTTGACATACGAGGTACCTACTTATTATAAGGTATCATTAACAATGAGCTCTTACATTATGAGCTACTAGCATGTAGCACTGACCGACTTATTTCTTAATGACATGGATAAATTTACTTGTTCCATGTTCCATACTCAATACACTAGAACATAATTTCCTTCAACATTCTGTGAATACGTTTGTACATGTATACTTTTAAACAATACACTTTACACCACTTTCAACACAGACCATGCTGTTTGATAATAATATGCCTTCATAGCACCTTATAATATAATTACGCAAAGTAAGACGCTTTTGAAAAAGTAACTTCAAAATAGTAAACAATACAGAATGACACCATTTCGAAACTTAAACAATAATCATAACATTTCATACTTGTCGCAGTACTCTTTAACATGGCAGCCTAATACCATTGCAGCCAACACAACAAATGACAGGCAGTGATGGTAACGGGTAAGGAGTAACACACTTTAAGACGAACATAGACATTAAAAATACATCACATGGGTTTCTCTTTCCAGGGAAACCATAGATATTACCATTACTAAATAAATATTCGGATACATCTGGATTAAATTAAATAGATGCATAAAACATAAGGCACAATTCACGGTACCTAAAACACAAAGATAAGTTTACCAAATAAAACCATAGATTATACACGTTTAGTTATAGTACAAACAAATGTAAAAATATGGAGGTAAAATAAAACAAAGAATTTATTTAATCATAAGTTTATAAATAAAACCACAAATGTTGTAAATACGTTTATTTAGCCGAAAACCTATATACAAGAGGTTTTCGATGTAGGACAAATCATTGTCCCATGAATACTCATGATGTTGAATCACATCCTCTAAAAGATGTATGATTAGAATAAATAGTTCTAACCAACTTGTCTATTTAAGAAAGCATAGGTCATAGCCACCCCAGGTCATCCCTTACTAGTAAAACAACTTACAACAGGTTCTCCCAACGGATTGGGACCAACCTCCTTTATAGTCTCTAATAGTGGCACTCTTTGCTTGTCTGCACTTAGGAACCAGCCTCCCTGAACGAATCGGGGCCAGACTGTCCACAACTCTATATAGCACTCTGTCCCACAGACAGAGTCACCAGTTTCTGTACCTCTGTACATCTCTATTGCCACTCTGCCAATCTATATAACTTTACTACAGCCTCCCTGAACGGATCGGGGCCAGACTGTTTACTGCTCTACAACAACTTTGTCTATCAGACAGACTTACCAGTAAGCTCTGTCTATGAAGGGACCCTGAGATAGCAGACCTCCCGAACTTAAAGAAAAAAAAGAAAAAAAAAAAATTGTACCCGGACGGGAACACATTAAAATTAAAAATAAGTATAGTAAATCTCATCTTATACTGCTCAAAACTCATTATCTGATTAGACCGAGCACCTCCACCATAATGTCGCGGCGCCTGTGGTTCTATAATCAGCATAATAATATAACGTCACCAATTCATCACCATGGAAACTGTGCGACTGACTCTCTTTACTGATTTTACTTGTTCAATCTCGTGTACCACTAAAAGGAGCCCAAGTTAATGGGTACAGATCCCAACCCTACGGTCGTTCACTGTTTTGCTACTCCACTCATATGTTAAGGAGCCCAAGTTAATGGGTACAGTTTCCAACCCTCTGGTCTTCCACTGTTTTGGCCCTCCATAACATGACCTGAACACCACTGCGGCCCATCCGGACCCGCAGCTGAGCCTCCACACACTCCCCTACAGCTCTACCCTGCCACCAGGTACTACTTGGGTGTTCATGCCCATAGGTACTGTGCCCCGTTCGTATACTAGCTACGAAGGCGGCTGCCCCTTGCGCATACTCGCTACGCAAGGCGGCCTACTCAAATCTCTAACCATAGCCCCTCTAGAAAGACTATAGCTCGAGTACAAACTCAATCGCACATTTACCGTAATGACGAGTCCGTGCTCGTATTACTAATTAATAATCTCGAATAATCTTTGTCGTAATAATAGTAATGGGACTCACCCCGATACTCTAGGTAGCATTGCCTCGTGCATCGTGACTCCACGCCTTGCACGCAATTACTTACTTTGTACTTACATGCCCTCTGTACTTACTGCATTACTACCTCTATCGTAGCAATGCATAACTTACAACCATTTGTCGGTCTTCACTGCATGAAGACTACACTCGGTTTTCTTGTTAACCACTGTAGGTAGATGTGGAACCATTTTACCATGCTTTGCTCTTAATACAACCACCCACATATCGTAGCGTTCCCACGCCTACGCCCTTTTTCTATCTATACGCGCTCGCGCACTGTCAAAAACTAATGACATTGACACTCACCTTGTCACATGACAATAACAGGTAATAAATCGCGATGAAATCCGCGACAATAATGTAGAATATTCAGTACATTCGCAAGGGTATTAAACCCTATAGGATACTTCCCGTTGACCATGAATCATACAATTTGGCAATAACCAATGTATGATTCAAGGTCAACGGGAGCTTAAAGCACAGGTAAAGGGAAAATTTGAGAAGTCATCTGAATATTAGGTACTACTTATACCAAATACTTTTGTTTAGATGACCCAGAAACTTTGTGAGATACTGAAATCGAGCGGTGAAACGACCGATCTTCTGACTAACTTCAGCGATGACTTTCAAAACATCGTGACTCCTGTGAGTATACGACTTATCAGCAAAACGTCACCATGGTTGAATTACGCGAGAGTGTCCAGTACCTACATACTGCCGAACTGCCGTCTGTTGGCTAAAAGGCCGACATTAACTACATGAACGCCAAACATATTTTCCATCGGCCAGTCTTGGTCTTATATTTCTAACACGACATCAAGACAAGTGAAGACAACTCTCTATGTCTTCACAATGTCTAAATACATCACAGTCTGCACATTTGCTTGTAGCTTAAAATCGGGTGTATATAAATACTTTATTAGTAGTTTGAAAACGAAACTTCGTATCAATATGGCAGTCTTGGTCTTATTTTTCTAATATTTATAGTTATTAAGATACATAGAAACAAATATGTGTGTCTTCATAATGTCCTCGGAGATACATTTCTGCATTATTGCTTGTAGCTTAAAATTGGCCTTTAAGCCATCGTAGGGCAGCATATTGCCTTCAGGACCCTGATACTATAGCGCTTGGATACCTTATACCGCTTGTGCATCGTATAAAACCATTATAAAGCTACTGTAAACACATAAGGTTGTATAACTTGTTTACCTGATTGTTGGTTTCATAGTTCGTACCAAAGGACAACACTAAGAAGCGTGTGGTGTTATCTCCTGTGGTGGACAGTCCATTCTCTGTGATAGTGTGCGTGGTGGCGCCAAAGATCGTTGAAGATCACGTTGCGATACTTGTGCATGAGTGTTCATTGTATGTATCAATATATCTACTATAAACTCTTATTTATTATGTAGCTCACCTGTAGTTCACCATGTAGCTATAGGATCATCTCTACATCGATAGATTTTTATGTGGATTGAGTCCACCATTTCGACATGTTTTACATCAGCGTGTACGGCTCTATTAATTTATTTAATGCTTATTTCGTGTTATAAATTCGATTTCAAGTTAATATAGTACTGTATCACTGACCTTTGTGGAGTTGCTGCTCTTAACTAATACCTATGTTGATGACCTGTGTAAGTATCGTGTACCTACCTATTTCGTCCGACTAGCTGCCGGGGGAAATAAAATTTCCTAAGAATATGTGCTTAGCTATGTTGGAAAAGTTCTGTATAATTAGTATTTTGCAGCCGATTTCACTGTGGCAATTGAACTGCAAACTTAACTCTATGTTTCTAGGTTCGTATGGCCAACACTGAAGAAAACCATTGCATATGAGTATGAGTGTACCCTAAAACAGAAATGTCAACAACTTCTTCGCGTCGCCAGAAGATTATTTACGCAAGTAAGACTTGACGTAGCATTGTAACTTCTATTGGACCTTTGAAACCCACTCTTGGAGTGGTACTCCAATAACCACTCAGAATCCTTAAGCCTGCCTTACCATAGCTTTAATACTTACTACAGGCAGCTAAATGTATCTAGAATTCTTGACTTTTAATTTTTAGGTGGCATCCTTAGAGACGCTTCTACAAATAGCGATGGAGCAAGCGAAACAGCTCACCAAAGCGGAGTACTGTTCCGTGATGCTAGTCGACGTGGACAGGATGGAGCTGTACGATTCCTGCGCACCTATAAAGGTACGGTTAACATTGATGTAGTTTAATAAGTAAGGGCCATAAACAAAACGGTAAATAAAATATTCTGGGAAAGCTGGATTCACTTTTGGCGTTACCGGTAGCTTCATAAAGTTTTGGAGGGCAGATGTCAATGGCTCTGAGTAAATATTAGCCAATTCCATATCAGAAATTAGAATACTTATTAACCTTAGGAAGTCGAAGAAAACATATGGCTTTTTATTGATGAAATCGTTTATTACCTCCTGTAGGATGAAAAAGAAGCGGTTGAAAGACGTTTCCCGCTCAACATTGGCATCGCAGGGCAAGTAATTAAGACTGGGATGCTTGTCAACGCAAGATCGGCTAAAGAACATCCGGCATTTGACCCAAATATTGACGGATACCCTGGTATTGATTGCAAGTGAGTAAACTTACTTAGTGAGTTAGTTGTTGTCCTTTAAGAAGAATTGATCTTTTTATTGATCGTTGTAAGGCAGTTAACCAAAGTCTTCAACTTTTAATGGTGAAGTAAAATAATTTTACAGGACTATCCTGTGCTTCCCGATCCGCGAACAGTCAGGCATCATAGGTGTAGGTCAGCTCATCAACAAGATAGCAGATCCGTACTTCGACGGCATGGATGAGGAGATGGCGCTGGCGTTTAGCATCTACTGTGGTGTTTGCATCATACATTCAGTCGTATATCAAAAGATACAGGAGGCGCATATCAGGAACGCGTTGGCTAATGAACTGGTCATGTATCATATGAAGGTAGGGCTTGCACGCAACTAATCGTTCGATGACTTACGAAGTAATGTTAGTTTTGTATTTTTACAAAGTAAATCTTATCCTTTGGCAATTGGGACCAAATTATCGTCGGTAGGTAGTCCAGTTGTAGCAAAACTTAGACTTCTATTGTCTTGATGAACATCTGTCTAACGTAAAGATTACTAAAAAATACTACCTGATGATTGAATTCTAAGGTGGGCGACGCTGAAGTGGCCCGTATCTTGGAGTGCACCGGCTTTCACAATCATCCACACTTGACGAGTCTGCATTTCAACCCTCGCGCGCTTCCACTTAGGGAACTGCCTTGCTA
The DNA here is from genome assembly GCA_914767695.1 of Ptilodon capucinus. NCBI lineage: Eukaryota > Metazoa > Arthropoda > Insecta > Lepidoptera > Notodontidae > Ptilodon > Ptilodon capucinus. Next base: position 10,914,838 of record OU611814.1, on the reverse strand, counting down.
TGTGTTGAAGATGTTCACTGATCTTGGATTTGATAAACGGTATAAATTGACCACAAGTATTTACACTGCTATGAACCATAAGTAACCCATTGTTCTTTACTTAATTACTATTCAGGTTTATGAGTTCAAGCGAATGCAGTTAACATGTTCCATTTGATCTTTGAAATTACTCATATATATTTAATGTGAAATGTCATCTAAGGAGTGTCTTTTAGGGAGGTCTTGAGTCTGGCAATGGATTTCTCTTCCCGTTCGAAGATAGATGTTCAATTACTACGCCAAAATGCAAAAAAGTAACCTAACTCGGCACCAACATTATGGAGCACATTAGGTTCAAGGCGACTATTAGTAAAATAATGATTAGCCAAAACGCCGTCAATATTTCCATAGGTTTCACATCAGGAATCAGAAGCTTGCACGTTTCATACTGTACGTGAAGAAGGGTTATCGCGACGTGCCTTACCATAGCTGGCTGCACGCGTTCAACGTGGCGCAATGGGCGTACGCTGCCATCATTAACTACAAGCTCGTCTCACAGGGATACTACACGTACCTGCTTAAATTTACCAAACAACCTTATCTCTCCTCCATAATCACAGGCACCATATTCCACGTTCTATATTGCTTTGTATACTTGCTTGTTAAGTGCGGCATTTCTTCTGGTTAACGTATATAAGACGATAAGACTACTATATCGCAGATAAATCTAACTTTATTTTTGTCTAGTGATCTGCAAGCGCTGATGTATATCGTGGCCGGCCTACTCCACGATCTGGACCATCGCGGCACAACTAACAGCTTTCAAATTCAAGGGCGTAAGGCAATCTTACCTTTTATTGATAATGAAATAAGTAATAGTACATTTTGTATAAGCTTCAAGCAATGATACAAAGTTATTTTTTCAACTATCTAGACACTGCAACTTGAGAAGGTAGGTACGCTAGTTGTAACGTAGATAAATTATTTATATTTCTCCCAATTTTAGTATAGGACTGGTACATTCTATCAACCTATCTGATACTACTACCACCTTGAAGTTTGATAAGTTGTCAAAGCTTTTAAGGCTGTCTGTTCGTAACACCTATGGAATACGAGGTTGCGTTTATGACTATTACATTTCCTATATGAAATTCCGTCATAAATGTCTCCGGGCAGAGACAACTCTGGCAGCTCTGTACTCGAGCGAGGGCAGCGTGATGGAGCGGCACCACCTCGCGCAAGCAATGTGCATACTGAGCACGGAGGGCTGCGACATCCTCGAGACTCTGCCGCGGAGGGACTTCGACAGGGCCATCCTGCTCCTAAGGGACTATATTTTGGCTACCGATCTCGCTAATTATTTCAAGTACGTACTGTTATAGTTTTAAAATCTCACCTGTGGCTAGAAACATATTATTTAAATCATGGCTATCTACATAACTAATTATCTTTCCAACTTATTTAGATCTTTTACCAAAGAATACTTGGTCACTGCTAGTGATAAACTTACTGTGGGGACTTCGTGACACTTTATTCTTTTTTATACATTTGTCTTAAATTTGTATGTTTCAAATAATGTAGATAGATGTTAAATGTTAGCTAAATCAGGATTAACAATGTCTTCATCATAAAAAATGTACACTTGTAAATTAAACCTAGTTCTACATGAGGAACCTTTGCAACTTGCTTAGAGAGCTCGAGCATGGAAGATTTGTCAAATCAGCCAACATTATAAAAAAATACACAAACGAGTCAAAGACCCGAGTTAGATGGCGCGAATCTTAAAAATTTGTTAGAATCACTAATATATTCTTTTAGCAAGCAGCTTTCGTAGAAAATATGCAAGTCTAGTTCTTCGTGTCATTGACATTGAAAGGGTGGATCCCTTTACATTAGTAGACATCATTAACAGTTTTACAGCGTCAAGGAACCTTGGAAGGTATTGTGTGGCATGAAGTCTCATATTTTCACCAGAAACCTGAACGAGTACAAGTCGATAAGCGTGGATTTCCAGAAGGGTAATCGGGTGCATATCACGGCTCTGCAGGCGCTTCTAATGAACGGCGCTGACCTCAGCGACCAGCTCAAGGACTGGGGCAGTGTTAAGAAGACCGCCGTAAGTGGTATACGTAAGGATATCGATCTAACGGTACCAAAAGTAGGTTATTTACCGGTAAAGGGAAGATCTCTCTGCCAGGCGGTTAGTGTGCCTTTCGGCGTCTGCCACTATGCTTCGACGGTTAATGTCGAGAGCATGTATATGTAGTAAAGTTTGTCAAGAACTCTTCTATTGCGATGCAGGATTGTGTGTCGAATCGAATTATATATGCAGAGTATTTTATAGCGCCATCTATTAGCTGAAAGTTATGTTTTGTGGCGAAGTAATAGGGGTTGCCACAGTTACATTGACTGCAAAGGAAATTATCCCGCCGCCAGGATATAAGTAACTGGTATTACTGTCATTTTGCAAAACAACCCAAAAAAAAGTGCCGGTTTGACACAAACAAGTTCCCAGCCGAGTTAAGTGGCATTTCCGAAATATACCTAATCATTTCATAAATTTGTTGATTTGATGATTTTGTCGATGCCTCTTTGAAGTTTTATCCACATTGATTGATGGCTGTCATTGTCGTCATCAGTCAGCGGTTCTGACGGAGTTCTTCAAGCAAGGCGACGCGGAGAAGAGCCGCGGCGAGCTGCCCGCCGTCATCATGGACCGCGACAAGTGCTTTATCCCGGACTTGGAGATACAGTTCCTGCAGACCACTTGTATGCCGTTATTCGAGTAAGTAATCTATTTACACTCGCTATGATTGAACTTAGAAAGAAAAGGAAGAAAATACATTTATTAGGGACTAACAACAACACACATACTAAACACGAAAGAACAACTAACAATAGGTTCAGCAAGGAGTATAAAAATAAATCAGAAGTATATGGAAAGGCGTGTGAAGTTCACCAACCCGCACTGGGTCAGCGTGGTGGACTATGTCCCAAATCTCCCTGGTATTGAGGGGGAATGTGCCCGGTACAATGGCAATAAGCTCGCCCCCTATTACATTGGGACCAAAATACATCGGTGAAGTGTGGGCGCCCTGCAGTGTACCTCTGTCTACCCCTTCTGGGAATACAGACGTGATGAAGTATTTGTATATTTGATGTATTTAAATAGATGATTCGTGCGTAGCTGTAACCCCACCACGATCAATTCTCAGCAAAAAATTGAGGCGATTCAGGGAAGCCCCATTATTCAACCCGTGAAACTACATCTTCATATCTACAAGTATTTTTTAATAAGATTACTAGCAATGTTAGCTTGTTACTTTATTAATAGTCTCGTTACCTCTTCCGACTAAGCTAAACGTTTATTCTAGAAGTGGGATGTAAATAGTTTATATAGGGATCAAACTCGGAACCTCTTGGTTACGAGGAAAGCAACCTGACTAACCACTACTGATTTTATATATCTTCTGTTCTTCTGTTTGACAGTATGTTGGGAAGGATGTTACCGAAAGCTGGACCGTGTACCAAGATTATTGAGAATCACATCGAAAGATGGGACGCTTCGAAACCCGTATTTGCAGAGGTATGCACAAAATCTTACCACAAGTGTACAGCTATTCAAGGATATTCGACAGCCGACACTCACTGTCACACAAAAGTTTTGACATAGCAATAATGACAACTTGTTTGATGGTATTGTAACATAGAGTAACTATAGTGCCCATAACGACTCTACTCTTCGTATGGCTCTGCGGTAATTATTCCGCCATTGTTGTTATCTCATATACCTGTAGTATACGGCAACTATATGGGATAACAACAATGGCGGAGTCAGATAAACCAGAAAAATTTACCGCAGCGCGAGCTCGATATGCCATCTCCGTTATAATATCTCCATGGATTGTAACCTAATAGTTGCTTGTCCCATGTTGGACGCCTTTTAAAGTCTTGATTAGTACTAAGAATTTTAAATATAACTGTCTTACTTTATAAAGTAAGAGTAAGTTCTTCCGTAGAAGCATAATAGATCAGCTGTTGGTCCCATGTTGGGCGCCATTTCAATTACCACTATTGTAAGCATTTTGAGTACTTGCTTTACAAGGTCTTTTACCAAATGTTATCTATTCTAGGTGCCTCTGATAGCCGGCTTGTCCGTCCTTCTAAGCCCAGAGCTGGATAACTTAATAGAGTTGAATCTAAAGGAACGTGATAGACTTCGCGCGGAGGAGCTGGCAGCGGCCGGAGAACACCCGACATAGAGTGCGATTATCGAATTAGCAATGGTATAATACTTTTTAGAACTGAGGCTTCTCACATTGGTGGCACCAACAACTTTGTGATAAGACAAAATGTGAGATATAGTCTTGTCAAGGGACGCGCGTCAAGCGCTCACGAGCTCGATCTGTCAAACTGACATGAACTAGTCTCGATGGCAGTTTATAACACACGCTGCGTAGAGAATCTTATCTATGTGAAAGAGCGCTTCAGTTCAAAAAGGTTATTAGGTACCATAAATAGTTGGTGCGGGTTTTTTTTATTGAAAGCAATTGAGTTGATATTTGTTTTATGGTTATTGAATTCCAAAATATGTTTTGGTCTTTGATAAAATTTGTGAGTTGCTTGGGTGCATCATTATTTTGATAACAAAATAAATAAATATGATAGTTTTTGCGTATCATTTATTGTTACGTTGAAATGTTAACTACAATGTTTTAAATTTGTCTATTGATTAAATGTATTGTTCATACGATGTCTTACATAGCAGCTGGTCCACCCCGTTTATGAAATGCAATATTCGTTCAATACCATCTACTTACTTTACTTAACTCAACAGTGTTCTACAAGGTGTATCAGGAGTCCGAAATAACACTTTCAAATATGCACAAGTATCGGATACTCAATAATATTGCGAGTATAAAAAAAATATCAATATCTCGTGTTTTCTTTTTCTTTGCTATTTCAATGTCATAATATCTCAAGTCCTTTCATAATAGTAGGTAATTTTTTTATATCATGTGTGGCAGCTACTGACACCTACGCTATGCGTACGCACACAGCTGTTGTGACAAATATTAAATAGGCTGTAATTATTAAACTATGGTTGTGAATATAGAGGGTAGATGGGAAGTAGTGACATCTATACAGAACCTTTTTGAACTTCTTTCTAATACAAATAGAGTATAGGTATTTAAAAAGTGTCCGTCGAATTTTTCCCATAGGAGATTGCACTTCTTGTATCTACCCTCCATAGTTGTAAGGTAGAAATCTGTCTTTACTAAGCGCCCTCATAATATCAGTTCGTATGTGTATGTAGAATATTATTTCGGTCTTCTAATACACCCTGTATATTTAATACCTAGTATTAGTTAACATTAGTAATCCTAACACGATACGTCATAAACGAATATTGAAAATAACGTATCAGATCATAGTTATATAACTACAGCCCTTTTAATGTCCCACTGCTGGGCACGGGCCTCCCCTCAATGCGAGGGGGATTCAGGCCATAGTCCACCACGCTGGCCCGGTGCGGGTTGGCAGACTTCACACATCTATCGAGAACTAGTCAAGTTCCCTCAGACGTGCAGGTTTCCTCACGATGTTTTCCTTCACCGTTTCATAGCAAGTGGTAATCTCGGATGTAAATGAGATTCGCACATGAAACCCAGAGGTGCGAGCCGGGGTTTGAACCTGCACACTTTGATTTGCAAGGCGTGCGTTCGACCACTCGGCTACCACTGCTATTAGTTAGATTAGATTAGTTAGATCATAGTTAGATCGAAATTTATATCACAAATAGTTTAGTTGGTAACATAGAATTCAAGCGACCAATCGCTTTACTAACCAATACATTAAAAGCACTGTACCCATCACAGCGTGGAATGAATATAACTCAAATTCTTTGGCAATACGTAAAATTACAAAATACAGTGTAAACTCTACATAACGACACTGAAGGGACTGTGCAATTGTCGTTAAATGGAGTGAAGGAAAATCAGAAGTAGAATAAGAAATAGCTTATTCTTAACTAGTGTTAGTAGTTATGTACATACAAAACAATAACATTTGAACGCTATTGCGTATAGTCTGTTATTTTTGTCTGACGTCTTTTGCTGCACCAGTAAGTTTGTTGTATTTTTTTACTTATTTTATTGAGGCATCTCGGTGATAGAAATTGGCAAATTGTTGACCTTATTGAGAGTGGGTGTAATGCTATATAGTGTATCATTGTATGGAAGGATTGTTGACCTTATTGAGAGTGGGTGTAATGCTATATAGTGTATCATTGTATGGAAGGATTGTTGACCTTATTGAGAGTGGGTGTAATGCTATATAGTGTATCATTGTATGGAAGGATTGTTGACCTTATTGAGAGTGGGTGTAATGCTATATAGTGTATCATTGTATGGAAGGATTGTTGACCTTATTGAGAGTGGGTGTAATGCTATATAGTGTGTCATTGTATGGAAGGATTGTTGACCTTATTGAGAGTGGGTGTAATGCTATATAGTGTGTATCATTGTATGCAAAGCAAGCTAAACCAACCAAAGCCAAGTGATGTCGACACTTTTGGTAGTTTGTCGTTAAATCGAGTAACGTTACATGCAGTTTACACTGTATTTATACCCATCATGGTCATTTAGTGTTTTGTAACGCCATTATAAACGTATCGTAACTTCTATAAATGCGGTGAATATTGTATAATAAATATATTCTAAAATGGAATGTTAATTTAGAATCTGGGCCATTTTTTAAATATAACTTAAATTAGTGGTAACTATCTGTGCCCGCGGTTTCACCCGCGCTTATCGTTACTATGTCGTAGCGTGATGTTATAAAGTCTATGACCTTCCTCAATAAATAGGCTACACAGTGCAAAGACATGTTTGGAATCGGACTGGTAGCTCCACATAAACAAACTCTTTAGCTTTATAATATTAGTATAGATCAGCGTTTCCCATTAGCTGGGTCGCGACCCGGTACCGGGCCATCAAAATACAGGGATGCAACATTCCCGCCTTTGGTAAAAAAATAAGCAGCAGCTCCATACTTCACACTAACATTTAGTGACTAAATAGGCGATACCAAAATATGTAGCACACAAAAACTTAGTTACTATTAATAAATGTGTATTATTTTACCTAATGGAACCAGCTTGGGTTTTAAAGTATTAAGTGGGTCACGAAGAGGCAGTGTGAAAATTACCGGGCCAATGGATGTTTGGGAAACGCTGATACAGATGATAATAATTTTATATAATATCTAAGTATTACTCGAGTAATCCATTTATCTTTGGTTGAAGTAACATATCGACGAATTCCATTACCGTTTCTTTCATTGTAACGTTAATAGATTCTTGTTCACTGCAAAAAAAAAACCTGCTATTACAAAAAAAATCTAATACATTAAAATTAAAAGTAGTTTATCCAAAGACACAAGCCCATTGTGACATTACATATCTGTCTAAACACTTTATGTTAATAATATAAGACAAATTATTTACTTAGCATTTTATTACACGAACGAACAAAAAGCAGTCAAACAAATAAATAAATATCGCCAGACAACACCTACGGATACGATCCGGCCTTGTTTTCACTATCCGGCCGGATACCAGACAGTAATTCAGTATCCAGCCGGATACCGAACAGTAATTCACTATCCGGCCGGATACCGGACAGTAATTCAGTATCCGGCCGGATACCGAACAGTAATTCACTATCCGGCCGGATACCGGACAGTAATTCAGTATCCGGCCGGATACCGGATAGTAATTCACTATCCGGCCGGATACCGGATAGTAATTCAGTATCCGGCCGGATACCGGACAGTAATTCACTATCCGGCCGCATTCCGGATATGCGGTTCATCTCTAATAATAAAATTGCAATAATTTGGTTGCATGCAAATATGTCAAAGGGTAGACCTTCTTGTTTAAATTATGTATAATAACATAAATATGACCAAGTCTTCTCAAGTTTGATAGGACCTCTCAAGTTTATCCAGTCTATTCAAAATTGTCAGACATTGCCAAGATTCTTGAGTCTTGTCGTGTATCCCTAGTATTGAGTGTCTCGAGTTTTGACAAGTTTATTAAATCGTCTCGTTTCTTGAGTTTTGACGAGATTATCGAATCCTGTCTCGTTTCTTGAGTATTGTCGAATTTCTCGAGTCCTGACAAGATTATCGAGTCTTCCCTCACTTCGTCTGAAGTCGCATATTACGAAATTAATAAATGAAGTGTGGACTAACCTGATGGTGGGGGCTTCACAGACCATTTCCGAGTAGAACTTGATCTTGGGCTCGGTGCCGCTGGTGCGCAGCGTGATGGAGAGCCCGTTGCTGCACCGGAACTGGACCATCTCTCCTGTCCTGTAGTCCTGGTCCAACCCCGTGCCGAGCACGTCTGACAAAATAAAGATACGTTCAAATTTACAAATAACTAGCTGACACGGCGAACTTCATACCGCCTTAGAATTAATAAATATTTATTCTTAATATTAAGCCTTAGAATTAATAATAAATTCGGATCATAGTCCACCACGCTGGCCTAGTGCGGGTTGGCAGACTTCACACATCTATCGAAAACTAGTCAAGTTCCCTCAGACGTGCAGGTTTCCTCACGATGTTTTCCTTCACCGTTTCATAGCAAGTGATAATCTCGGATGAAAATTAGATTCGCACATAAATCCGAGAGGTGCGAGCCGGGGTTTGAACCTGCACACTTCGATTGCAAGGCGAGCGTTTGACCACTCGGCTATATACAAGACAGTAATTAAAAAAATACATTCCCCTTATTACTAGAAAGTTACAAGTAGTTAACAGCAATCAGCAACATTACGAAACACTTTTGATTGGCGAAGTATAAATTGTTTGCAATTTCTAAAAATATGAAATATAATTATGAAACTAAACCATGTTTAACTAACTAACTACAGCCCTTTTAACGTCCCACTGCTGGGCACGGGCCTCTCCTCAATGCAAGGGGGATAATAAACCATAATATGTTTTATTTTATTTTGAAATATTATTTTTAATCGTCATGAAACTTTAATACCTTGAGTAGGTGTTAATACAATAAAGTACGTTTATAGGTGCTTCTTAGATAGTTATTAAAAGTATATTTAATTATACTACAATTTAACTATTAATTAATTATGTCTGCTATTAATAGTCCCTATATTCCAAAATCAAGATAATAAATGTAAACAAAAACACACACGGACCAATTATAACCTCGTACTTTTTTGTTTGAAATATATATATACATCATCGCGCCTGTATTCCCCGAAGGGGTAGGCAGAGGTGCACTGCAGTGCGCCCACACTTCGCCGATGTATTTTGGTCCCAATGTAATAGGGGGCGAGCCTATTGCCATTATACCGGGCATATTCCCCCTCAATACGAGGGAGATTTTGGACCATAGTCCACCACGCTGGCCCAGTGTGGGTCGGTAAACTTCACACGCCTTACTATAGACGTGCAGGTTTCCTCACGATGTTTTCCTTCACCGTTCAGCAAGTGGTAATCATTATTGAAAATGACATTCGCACATGAAAATTATCTCAGAGGTGCGGGCCCGGGATTTGAACTTGCACCCCTTACGTTCAAGGCGGGCGTTCTTGCCCGCGAGGCTACCACTGCTGCAATCTGTAAATAATTAATAAAGCCAGACAATACGCACTCATCGTATGATCTCAAAATAAACTTGGGCTGCTAATGTAACCCCCTTCAGTAGTAGGTATACCATGACCGGTTCAATTTAATATAAGGGGCCGTCCATTAATCACGTGAGGCTCGAAAGGCAGGGGAGGGCGTTTGGCAAAAATGACGAAATATCACAAGGGGGAGGGGGGGGGGGGGGTAGTAAGATATCACGTGTATTTATTTTTTCGTCAAACGCGCGATTTCTAAACCGAAATGCGGCATGTAGTGTGACCTTGACTTGCCGTTGCGAGACAACGTCCTTAATTTCAAAATAAAATTAGACTATACTTTAGACCTGTATTTAAAGATAATATTCTAAAAATTGTAAGATTATTTTTAGGTACTAAAAATATACGTGATTTTTGGGTGGGGGGTGGGGGGTTAGTCTTAAACCTCACCACATATCACCAAGGGGGAGGGGGGGTTAAAAAATGCATAAAAAACATCACGTGATTAATGGGCGGCCCCTAATTAGTGTCTCACTCAAATGTCCACTGCCGTTGATCTCCTCTGGTATCTTGACGCCGGCTGTGAAGTCTTTGACATACACCACCTCGCATCCACCCACCGTCTTAGGATACTGAAACAACAACATACCTCATCGTATGATCCCAAACAATTCGCCAATACTGAAGCATATTGTATGGGACTATTTGCCATTGAAATTAAATCTTTACTATTATTACACAAGTGGGATTAACACGCATGTCAAGACTAGACATTTGTCACGGATTCGCTCGCTCGCTCTCTGTCTTATTCCATACGAGAGAGAGAGACACTATCAACATATTCCGTGTCATCAGTTTAGTCTTGGCGCACATACTACAGCAACATCTCTCTCTCCTCTCTCTCTCTCGCCTTAGTTATTTTGAATCTTATTTCAATGAGCTTAGAGTTCATGTTACTTTGCGACGGACATGCGGCATGACGCGACATAAAGTAGGTAACATGAACTTTAAACTCATTGTAATAAGATTCAAAATAGTAACTTGATTAGTAATAAAATCCTTAGCCATGCCGTGCCGGCAGTTGGCGCGCCGGCCCGTAGGGTACAACTAAAATACCTTTCCAGGTTCTTCATAGTTCCTGATGCCTCTGAATATCTTCTGTATGACGGCGGGCTCGTGGCACGTGTAGTACGAGTTGTACGACACGTGGTACCCGTACTCCGCGTATAGAGCTTGTAGCTGCTGCTGTAGAGATGAACCGCGAGAGTAGAGGTACGAGGCTAGAGACGCGACCTGGTAGAGACATTTATGAAATATACAGAGTGTATCTACTACAACTACTACATCCCTTTTAACGTCCCACTGCTGGGCACGGGCCTACCCTCCATGCGAGGGGGATTCATGCCATAGTCCACCACGCTGGCCCAGTGCGGGTTGGCAGACTTCACACATCTATCGAGAACTAGTCAAGTTCCTTCACCGTTTCATATCAAGTGGTAATCTCGGATGAAAATGAGATTCGCACATAAATCCCAGAGGTGCGAGCCGGGGTTTGAACCTGAACACTTTGACTGCAAGGCGTGCGTTCGGCCACTCGGCTACCACTGCTAAAACTGTGTAAGTTACATTCACGAGAGGCGACTATATACACAAAACAGAATATGAAAATTGCGGTTTTTTAAAAAATTTGCGATTTTTTGCATGAATGGTTAGATGCATGTTTGTTACTCTTTCGCGCAAAAACTACTGAGCGGATTTTGATGAAATTTTGCAGTATGATTGTTTATACATTAGAATAACATTTAGGCTATAATGTATAACGATAGCGATGTATAGTAAGTCACGGGTAGAATGTAATTGAAGTGATTCCGATACGTACGTGCACGGCGGCGGACACGCCGTCCTTGTCCGGCACGCGCGCGTCGCACATGTACCCGATGGCCTCCTCGAACGCGAACAGGGGGACCTTGCCCTGCTGCGCCAACAGCAGCGTCGTGTTACCTTCACATGCACCAATACAACACTATAAATATCACCACACAACACATACTCATCTTATCATCCCTAAATAAGCGACGATTGTAGGTACTATGGATACCATACTTTGGCGGAAAAGGGAAGATCTTCACTCCGGGCGGATGCAGGGGTCGATACAGATTGTATGGACAAAAATACTGATTTTACTGGCTGTGAGGCTCGAAAATACTGACTTTACTGACCTAACTTTAAAGGGAAACCCCAAATTTTACTTCCAAACTTTCCCCAAACTTTAAATCCATCTCCAAATCCCTGACAGATATTTTATGGAAAAAAGTGTCCTATATATAATGCCACGCACGCACGTCAAGACACGGGCAAGACAATATAGGGCGTCGCGACGCTCACTATAAGGCGTCACGATGCTCATCATAAGGCGTCCCGAGGCCCATCATAAGGCGTCGCGAAGTTCAATATAGGGCGTCGCGACGCTCACTATAAGGCGTCACGACGCTCATCATAAGGCGTCCCGAGGCCCATCATAAGGCGTCGCGAAGCACAATATAGGGCGTCGCGACGCTCACTATAAGGCGTCACGACGCTCATCATAAGGCGTCCCGAGGCCCATCATAAGGCGTCGCGAAGCTCAATATAGGGCGTCGCGACGCTCACTATAAGGCGTCACGACGCTCATCATAAGGCGTCCCGAGGCCCATCATAAGGCGTCGCGAAGCTCAATATAGGGCGTCGCGACGCTCACTACAAGGCGTCACGACGCTCATCATAAGGCGTCCCGAGGCCCATCATAAGGCGTCGCGAAGCACAATATAGGGCGTCGCGACGCTCACTATAAGGCGTCACGATGCTCATCATAAGGCGTCCCGAGGCCCATCATAAGGCGTCGCGAAGCACAATATAGGGCGTCGCGACGCTCACTATAAGGCGTCACGACGCTCATCATAAGGCGTCCCGAGGCCCATCATAAGGCGTCGCGAAGCACAATATAGGGCGTCACGACGCTCATCATAAGGCGTCGCGACGCTCAATACAGGGCATCGCGACGCTCACTATAAATCGTCACCACGCTGCCCGTACAGTGAGCTTCGCGATGCCGTATAATAAGCGTCGCTTGACAAACAGATAGACGGACAACGTGAGTATTTCTACTCTCCTTTTGAGGTACGAAGCTAAAAAATGAATATTCGAATACCTAAAATTGAAGAATATTTGCAAGCCTGCCACTCCCATAGCGGCTTTGTAGTATTGAGTCCTACCGTCAGGCATGAAGTAAGAATATCCGTAGTAAAAGGAGCGTGCGTATGTAACTCTTTGAAAACACAAGACATTTTACACGAAAATTAGTTTTTCCGAGTCTAAAATACTGACATTACTGTCAACTTTCAGAAAAAAACTGACTGTTACTGATTACCGTGTAAAAAACTGACTTTAACTGACTTTACTGACCCGTTTCGACCCCTGCGGGTGGTATGCCTGTCCCACTGTTAAGGTTGGGGAATTTGTATATATAGTTCAGATTGTCGAGAACTCTTCTACCGCGAGCTAGGATTTTCATAGTACTTTGTATGGCGGTTCAATTTCTTTTACGCGTAGAATTGCGATGTGTCGAGGCGCCATCTAGTAACGACTGGCGGAGATTTCAATAATTTCGATCACCCACCCATCCATTTGAAGCCGGTGAGTGTCTCGACGAACTGCCCTCTTCCCTTGACGAGGGCTCGCAGCATCTTGGAGCTGACGATGCTGGCGATCACGTACACATCTTCCTCCCCCTCCCCCTCCCCCGGGTGGCTCGCGGCACGCTGTCGCAGCATCCACCAGCCCAGCAGCGCGCCCATCTCGTTCCCGGTAAACACTTTCCAGCTCTTGGAACTGTACATATACAGGGTGTAACAGAAGTCCGAAATTATACTTTAGGTACTTATACCTAACTATCATAGTTTCTGAGTTATAGACCTTTGAATATTTGCCACAGGTCTCATGTTCTGGCCTTTGGGAACATCCATAACCCTATTTAGCAGAGTAAACTACTTATGATTACATTCGCTCACGAAAATGATCACAGAGGTGCGTCCCCGGGCTTTGAACTTGCACCCCTTACGTATAGGGGGGGGTATTCTTGCCCATTCGTGGTGCATGCCAAAGCGATCCCGTGGCACCCCGATATAAGCGGAAGATGGTACACCGTCGGATTTTAGTGGGTATACGGCCCTCTGCCGGGACTCCCACATAACCCTGCCACTTCCCCCGAGGTGGTAGGGTATCCATTAAGGATTTTCCGACATAAAAAAAAGGGTGTTCTTGCCCACGAAGCTACCACTGCACACACCGGTAAAACGACTTTGCGACTAAAGCAAGACGAGCACATCGAAATTTTTGAACAGGTGTTCTACCAACTAGGATACCAAAGCTTTTACATGTCAACCAGTCATCATGTTATTCTTCCACCATACCTCTCGTTGTACTCGGTGACGGCGAGCCTGTCCGCGTCAGGGTCGTTGATGAGCGCCAGCGCCGCCCCCCCCTCGGCCGCGAGCCGCTGCGCGAGCTGCACGCACTCCAACTCCTCAGGGTTCGGGAACTTCACCGTCGGGAACTCGGGGTCCGGGTCTTGCTGCTGCTTCACGCTCATTGGAGCCTGTCACAAGGACATCAAATTGGTCCCAATCTTTACAAAAAACTACAGCCCACTACAACATGTTGGTCGCACCAAGCAACTCACCTTTAAATTAGCAATTTGAAAAGCCTTCACTATATAATCATAGCCGACGCCGTGCATAGCACTGTACACTATAGGTATGCCGGCAGTACTGTTGTCATTCAATACTTCCGGGCTCAGGCTGTCCAGGATATAATCCATGTATTTGTTGGTAACTTCCTCCTGACAATCCTTGACGAGCTCGTGGGAACGGAGCTCGGATATATCCCAATGATCCTCTGGAATGCTATAAAATCCAGAGAATTGAGAGTGGAATTATGATGGAAATATGAGAGAGTTGTATTATGGATTGATGGATCGACGCAATCAGTGGTGGTCGAACGCACGCCTTGCAAATCAAAGTGTGCAGGTTCAAACCCCGGCTCACACCTCTGGGTTTATGTGCGAATCTCATTTTCATCCGAGATTACCACTTGCTATGAAACGGTGAAGAAAAACATCGTGAGGAAACCTGCACGTCTATAGAAAGGCGTATGAAGTTCAACAACCCGCACTGGGCCAGCGTGGTGGACTATAGCCCAAAAATCTCCCTCGTATTGAGGGAGAATGTGCCCGGGATAATGGCAATAGGCTCGCTCCCTATTACATTGGGACCAAAAATACATCGGCGAAGTGTGGGCGCACTGCAGTGCACCTCTGCCTACCCCTTCTTGGAATACAGGAGTGATGATGATGTATTTGGATCGACGGGGACTTAAGCGATTTTGTCACTTTACAGGAGAGCATACTCTTTCGACGCAGACAATTCGCAGATTCCAAATATGTAGTCAAAATCGCCCAAAAGTGTCTCTTAAGTCAAATAGCTTTTCAACCCTCATTATTAAACACAGAAAAAGGTACCAGCGACCTAACTTACCTACCTACATGGTACGTACGAAATGGACGGACGCAGGTAGTGTAGATGGATAGATAACTCTTTATTGTTCCACCTCTTAAAGTAATACTAACTACATACAGGGTGTATCAGAAGTCCGAAATAATACTTTGGGTACATATACTGTAGCTCATATGTGAATGCTTAGTGAAGACAGTATATACCCAACTATCATAGTTTCTGAGTTATAGACCTTTAAATATTTGTCACAGGTATCGTGTTCTGACCTTTGGGTATATCCATAACCCTATTCAGCAGTGTAACCTACACTTATGAGGGGTGGCTACCAATATTCACAAAACAGAAATTGCAAATTTTACATTGGACTCGAGATATTACAAATTTTGACAAGGAAAAAAAGTTGAAAAAACATGGTTCAATTTTATTAAAATGTTTATACCATTCAGTTGTATACCCGATACTGATGCAAACGTCGAAGCATTATTTTGGACTTCTGAAACATCCTGTATACGGTATAATTTAAAGTGTGGGCGGCCTTATCACTATAAGTGATCTGTACCAGCCGTACCAAGTACCCTTTGGATGAAGTGGAATTATAATACCGGTATAAAAAACAAATGTCACTAAACTTAATAAGTAATAACTTACTCCAAACATTGCAGTATTTCTTCCAGGATATAGTCATCGTGCGGTGTTATGATCTGCGTGCCGTTACCCCAGTACACTTTATATCCGTTATCCTCCTTAGGGTTATGGGAAGCGGTCACCATGACCCCTGCGGCGGCGCCATAGAGTATCGTGCCGAACGAGACCAGGGGAGTTGGACAGACGGTAGAGAATATGTGAACTGGTATCGAAGCCGATATGAATACCTTGGCTGTTAGTTCCGCGAACCTGGAATGAACACAATATATCATCACACCTGTATTCTCCAAAGGCGTAGGCAGAGGTGCACTGCAGTGCACCCTTTCTAGGCCGATGTATTTTAGTCCTCCTTAGCGTTCAACAAGAAGTAATCATTATTAATATTGAATGACATTCGCACATGAAAATCGCAGAGGTGCGGGCCCGGGATATGAATATGCGTACACTGCTAACGTTTACGGCGAGCATTCTATCAAATAGACAACTTTCAAATGTACATTTATTAATATAATATGGCCAGACAACACATACTCATCGTATGATCCCAAACTAAGCAACGCTAGTACTATGGGTATCATACAATGGAGTGGGGGCGATACCAGTTACACTCAGACAAGGGCAAATTCCAAAAAGGCCATTTCCGGAATTTGCCAGAAGCGGGAATCGAACGCGCAACCTAGTTCAGTGCGCCCAGCGGCCTCACCTCAAACCGCTAGGCTATGGAGTGTAAAAGTAAAGGAGAGTCATCTGTGTATTGAAAAAGTTTCCGTCGAAATGCATTAAATAGTAGTTCAAAAACCTTCCACAATGGCGCTGATGTCGACAAAGGGTATATACAAAGATACAAAGGGTATCGACGCCCCCCGGGAATAAACAGGTCTCGGAAATATCGCTGATTCCGAATCTGGCATAACAGCAAAAAGTCCATAATAGCGCATACCGACTTATTCCAGGCCTTGTAACATGACCGTGTAGACATAAGTTATATCTCTTTAAACTGTCAAATTCGTCGAGAAAATGACGTCACACCAAGCCATGGCCAATACAAAAAGTTCAATGTGACGTCATATTCCCGATAAATCTGACAGTTGAAAGAGATAAAAATTATGTCTACGCGGTCATGCTAAGGGGGCAGGCGTCGATATATACCCTTTGTCGACAGCAGCGCCATTGGAAGGTTTATGAACTATTATTTAATGCATTCCGATGGACACTTTTTCAATTCTTTTCCCATAGGGTATTATATTGTATCTATATTGTTCTCCTTCACTTCTACACTCCATACACTAGGCCAAAACATTGTCAATATGCCGCTGTTACTCTATAGATAAATAATTATGTCTAAAAAGGTGTTGTATATACAGTCCATACGGGTACATTATTGCACAGATTATATCCGGTATATTGCAGTTAAAACTGTTCGCCGCCAGTCGCCATCCATTCAATTAACACGTTATTGAATCCAGTTACTAAAATACTGAACAGAATTGAATCGAATCGGACGTCCTCGCTGATTTTTGCATCATTGCGTCTGGTACTCAATTTAGAGATCTTGATCTATAAAATGGCCACTTTGAGCAATTACTCTCAAGACCAATTGATATACTGATTCTATCAGCTAATTCATCATATTGATCACACAAATGCGTGCAAATAAACGGATAGTTCCGGATATGCTAAATAATAATAAAATCAATTGGCGTTAGGCAGGTGGCTGAAAGGGACAGATTGAGAAGGCAGTATTTATGGAAACGGCGCGCATAATGAGGAAGTTCCTTTCTCCGGAGCCCTGACCACTGGTAGCTAAGACCTTGTTATGTTTAAAATGTATTAAAAAACCGGTCAAGTGCGAGTCGGACTCGGGCACGAAGGCTCCTTACCATTATCTATAAAAACGGCAAAAAATAAACGTTTGTGGTATGGGAGCCCCCTTAAATATTTATTTTATTCTGTTTTTTAGTATTTTTTGTTATAGCGGCAACTGAAATACATCATCTGTGAAAAATTCAACTGTCTAACCATCAGAAATTACGTAAGTCGATTTTAATTAGGTAGATGCTTTACCTATATTTGATATGTGACACCGATAGATGGCAGGATGTCGCTGTTGGTAGGTATATACTCGAGTCAGTAGGTACCTAGGTACCTACGTAACTAGCGTAAACATTGCGTGATTCATCTCGTGATCTACTCATGAAATTGATAACTTATCATAATTTTACATCATAACATATCAATATGTAAATAATTTCTAGATTGGTACATAGGTAAGTACTTCAGTGGAGTCAGCAAGCACGTCAAGACAAGACCTCTGTCACGGATTGGCTCGGTCGCTCTCTGTCTTATTTCATACGACAAACTATATTACAAAACCAAACACAATCTACACAACCCACAACATGAAAACAGACACACAAACTTTTGATCTCTCATCTGCTGTAACTCACTCATCGCGGGGAGAGTCCTGGAGTCCTGAAATACAAGGTTACCCTAATTTAGGCTCCAGTCCACTCCTTATAACCAACTTCAAATGTGCCTGTAAACCTTGCTAAAATAATTGTACCTTTAGTTTACTTAATCCCAAAAAGTGTAATAAATTTTGGCAAAATATAGTGTGGAAAATAAATAAATTTTAATTTATTATACGAGAGAAAGAGATGTAATCCACATATTCTGTGACATAAGTCTAGTCTAACTAAATATATGCATACAAATGTCAACACACTCATCCCATGAACCCAACCAAACTAAGAAAAACTCTTAGGTACTATTGTTACCATACTTGGACTTGGATCAATCTCAATTTCACTCAAACTGGGATAAATTCTGAAATGGCAATTTCTGAAATTTGGTATGCGCTGACGGGTATCGAAACCGCAACCGGCCGATACCGTGAACTGATCACTGACCTTCTCTCTGACCACTGAACTATCGTCATATTATACACGGTATCATTATCTTGAGATTCAATAGGTACTTGGAAATGTGCATATTGCAAAATTATTATCGTAACTATGTTTATTGATAGACTAGCGGCCCGTCCCGGCTTCGCACGGGTTTCCAATATAGCCTATGTTACTCAGTGATAATATAGCTTACTAACGGCGAAATAGTTTTTGAAATCGCTCCAGTAGTTTTTAAGTTAATTAGTTACATACAAAAATACTAATCTTTCCTATTTATAACATTAGTATAGAAGTATAGATTACCAGAAATTTGACGCGCGGTCAGTGCCGGATTAAGGTGACTTGATGCCCTGAGCAATCTTCCCCTGTGGGCCCCCCTACCCTTAAGTGAACTTTGAAAATGTGAACACGTATCGTAGGAAGAATATGTATTGTCGCGGTGCATGCCTTGGCGATCCCGTGGCATCCCTCCATAGCGGCGGGTGGTACACCGTGGGTTTTTAGTGGATTCGGGGATTCGACGAGGGTATGTGGGACATACCCTTGTCGAATCCCCCGAGTCGGCGGGGGATGCGTAATGCATTTACCCACGAAAAAAAAAAGGAAGAATATGTATGTGTTGTTCCTTCTGCTCTTATTCCATGCTAGGTGGGGTCGGCACAACATGATTTCACAAGTTGTCCTAAGAATTTGAAATTGCTATATCTTTCGTGGGCCCGATTTTTTTCTCGGTCGTCCCTGGTGCCCCCTAGACGGGATGCCCCAAGCAATTGCTTAAATAGCTTATATAGGCTAATCCAGGAAAGCGCACGCGCGCGCGCTTTATCGTAATTCTCACGGTAGTAATGTACATTCCGATCTTGGCCTCGTCTCCATTCAAAAACATTTCAAAATAGCGTCCGAACGCTATTTTAAAAAAGCCGCGTCGCACTCAAACTCTCTAATTGTCGCCGCCGGCAATTATGAGCCAAACCCCGCGCACACAACAGCACAACGCCGCCGTCCGCGGCATGTGTTGATAGATCCTCCTGACACGATCACCGCCCTCCTCGACCCGGGCGTCGAGAGGGCCCCCAACACACCTACACCAGCCTCAAACAGACACCGACCTCGCCGGCGAGGTCGAGGAACCCCCTCTTCTGCTCGTAGGTGCATATTTGGTGGTGCTGGAGTCGCACTCTGCACTCGCCACTCCTCCGGTGAAGCTGTAAAGGCCAACTCACGGCCAACAGCGTAGTCCATTCAAAAAAAAAAAAAAAAAGGTAGTAATGTATGAACAAGACAGACATACCTTTAGTGCTAACTAATACAGTTTGTGTATGATTAAATCGGGGTCAATAATTTCTGATTCTGATTACATATAAATGATTATGAGTGGGATGAAAAGCGCCTTGATCTCTGTACATTTTAAAATAAAAATAGCAAGATAATTATGTGTACCTACCTACTTATCGACTCGGTTAAATATTGTAGGTATATCTTTAAAGTAAATGTTATATCTGTGTAGAGTGATCGGTATCAATGACCCCCGCAGTTGAAGTGATAAGACAAGAGACACAAGTTACGCTATAATCTGTTATACCCATTGTTTGTGTGATGTTGAAATTTCAACTTCTTGCATGTGTGATAGAGTTGACATTTGATGAGCGCGATGTTATTCGGTTGATACACAATTCGAATCGTTATTAATTTTAAATACGCTAACATAGGTTAAGTGACGCAAATATGTTTAAATGTATCTAAGCAGGCGATATGATTTTTTTGCCGTTTTTATAGATAACGGTAACCCTTCGTGCGCGATTCCGACTCGCACTTGGCCGGTTTTTTATTCTCCTCATTCACAAACATTGAAATGTATACATGTGTACCTTTTGCTATTGTGCCTTCCATCGAAGCCGATCACCACACCATTGTGCAACTGACTTTGATTACATTCCTTTTGTATGTACGAACAAAGGCCCTGAAACAAGGTTTAACAGATTAGAGATGTAATCTGTCTAACACAATACATCATCACGCCTGTATTCCCCGAAGGGGTAGGCAGACGTGCACTGTAGTGCGCCCACAATTCGCCGATGTATTTTTGGTCCCAATGTAATAGGGGGCGAGCCTATTGCCATTATACCGGGCACATTCTCCCACAATACGAGGGAGATTTTTGGGCTATAGTCCACCACGCTGGCCCAGTGCGGGTTGGTGAACTTCACACGCCTTTCTATAGACGTGCACGTTTCCTCACGATGTTTTCCTTCACCGTTTCATAGCAAGTGGTAATCTCGGATGAAAATGAGAACACAAAGTTATGGGACATTATAATTTGATAAACAACACACAGTCATCATATGATCGCTAACGATAGAATACTTTATTATGGGTAGGTACCACACAATGGACTAGGGGCGATCCCGGCGAATTAAGTTATAGCAACTCCACAACACTATGGTTACAAAAAAAAAAAATTGTGTCTATTATAATACCCAAACTGAAATATACATACATCACACACACCCACAAAAATACACCCACACACACACTCAAATTATTTACTTTGTGTATGCCACTACTAACAAATTGTCAAGTTTATTTTTTTTTTCTCTTATAGGCTACTACCGGATCGAAACGCAACCTCAACTGAGAGGATCCCGCAAGAAACTCAGACGAATATATTTTTTTAATCATTTTCCTTTTTTTTACCGACAAAACTTACTGTAAATACACAGTAATATATAGCTCCAGTGTGCTTAGACGAACCTGTGCTGTCTGCAGTACGACGACATCGTTCATGCAGGAGTACCCGGCTCCCATGCGTCCTCGGAGCCCTGCCGTGCCAAACTTGAGGCGATGCAGCATAACCTTCCTTAATTTCTCCCATTGAGCATTGGCGCAGTCATCCAGCACTTCCTTGCGGGTTATCGGGTTCTATATAACCAAACAGGACTTTAAAAGCTAGGCTTGTTTACTCATTAGTTTTACTCATTAGTTTTGCTATCAGTAAGATAGTATCTTACTTATATGCGTAAATTTAATTTTCAATCATAATTACAACTGGCTGGACATTTAAGGTAAACATTTTGAGTAAGCCTGCACAGCTATAAAACCTATTTTAATAATACATCATCATGCCCGTATTCCCTGAAGAGGTAGGCAGAGGTGCAATGCACCCAGACATTGCTGATGTATTTTGGTTCCAATGTAATTTGGGGCGAGCCTATTGCCATTATTGACTATTGCCACATTCCTCCTCAATACGAATCAGATTTGGGCCATAGTCTGCCATGCTGGCTCAGTGCAGGTTGGTGAACTTCACAGAACTTTCTGTAGATATGTGGGTTTTCTCCCTTCACTCACAATAAATCTCAGAGGTGCAAACCTAGGTTTGAACTTGCACCACTTGAGTTCAAGCCTGGTGTTCTCCCAACAATACTAGCATTAATTTATAATATTACACTTAAATGTAAGTTAGTATTGAAAACAGGCATTAGACACAACTAAATCGGTAATGAAATGCAATAAGATCGTTACTTAACTGTTAAGTGGATAAGTAGGTATTTAATTATTACATAATTATAGTAATAATACAATTATTCAGAAGGCAGTACTTCTGCAGATAGCACATACGGTGAGGGAGTTCCTCTCTGGAGCCTTGACCACTGGTAACTAAGACCCTGTTTCAGATAGTCAATTTGTAAAATTTTGTCACTGACTGATCATCAAAACTTTAAGGCACATCTAGCAGACATAGCAGCTTCAAATTTAGAATACAATTAGTCTGTAGGGAACTATTTTCTATATTTTTAATTAAAAATGTAAATAATGACACTGAACAATAAACAAATTACATTACTTCCGTATGGGCCATATGTGAGTACTTACTGAATATTTACATTCATAGATAAATGTTAATTAATAAATAAGTTATCTGACCACTTTGGCCTTCAATACTAAAATGTAGCAGTAGGTAAGTAGTTATTCTTAAAATTCCTGCTTATGGCTTATTGACTTTGTATTTTGTTATAAAATATTTAATTTTTGACTATTTGTTTAACAAATTCAGGAACTTTTCATGATATTAGCAAAGGTCAAGGTTACAGGTAAGTTAGATGAGAGATAAAGCCTTGTTTCTATTTTTAGAATTATTTAATGGGGTATAAAATTAGTTCACCTTGTCATGTTTTAACCAACTGTTGACTGCTGCATCTAATTTCGCGTCTCGACTATCACAAACAGCCATTTCTTATTTTGAAACCGTAAACTGTGTAAAATTACGCCTGAAAAGGCATAAATACAGCGATGGTATTTTTTTGGGCACAATTAACTCAATAGCACCGTCCGCACGCTGATACCCGCACAAAATACAGAAATTACTGGTAAAATAACTCCAGTGCAAATTTCTACCGATTATCAACTTTACTAGTGATATTGTATTTTTATCAGTCCAAAAGAAACTCTATGTCAATTACGTAAAGATTATTTTGCTATTAAATGATTTAGTACGATCGTGTGACACATGAATTTGACAGATTTGGGTATTCGGATACATTAACAAAATTGATTTAACTTTCAAGAAACCTATGACTTGATATATTTTATTGTTGAACTTGGACTGAGGCCTTGGATATTATAACTGCCATACCCAGACATAAATCATACATGATAATTATGATTAACACGTACACAATGTAACGATCATGTAGTACCATGCATGTGTGACATTTTATAACGCCTGATAATAATTACATGGCAAACATATTTATATATAGGAGACTTTAAATATCTATCAACTATATGAGACAGGACAAGAAAAAAATATTTCCAATACTTTATTAGGATGAGCTACCTGCTTCTCAATTTATTATCATCAAACCTTAACCCAGATAATAACGCACCAGCCCACTCGATGGTTTATTAGGAAATAGTCGGTGCAATCAGTCAGCAATCATAATATAATTTGTAATTGCTCGCAGCGGAACCGTCCACTCCATGCCTAGGGGCGAGGGCGACGGCTTCCTTCTTGAACGTCCGTTCTGAATGCAGCTAAAAGTATATAAACTAATCTAATCTTTTTTTCTTTGCTTGTTGAATATTCTACTGCGCTGAATATATCCGACCATACTTTTGTATTCATTATATGTAGATATCTAAAACGGAGATGGCATTTCGAGACCGCGCTGCGGTAGATCTTTCTGGTTTATCTGACTCCGCCATTGTTGTTTTCCCATATAGTTGCTGTACACTACAGTAGGTACAGTGCGATCCAACTATGAATAGCAATGTCAAATAACCTATATCTGTCAAATGCCACTTGAAAAGTATGGTTTGCAAAAAACTTATTTGCATATCAATAATAATAGTCTTACATCAAATTTAAATAAAAAGGATAAATTAGTAGTTAATTGTCTTAGTATAAATATTTAATTATTTAAAGTCATAATTAGTTTTCTTTTGTCACCATATGGCGCAGAGTCGATCCTATTCTCATTTGAATCGCATAGTACAGGTACATGACATAACAACAATGGCGGAAAAATCACCGCGTGAAGTCGCTATGGGTACTCTAGATACTCTATGTCCTATGCCATGATACTCTAGATATCCATCTATAATAGTAACGGGATGGGATCTTAAACGCAAAATATTTTTTTAACAATGATTATAACAACGCTCTTGTAATAACGCTCTTACTGGGCCATCTGATAAAAACAAGATGCCATTCTTGCAGAAACTCGGCTAGTGCTAATTAACATCTAGAAGGCCAGCCGTCCAAATTTAAGATGGTACTTTAAATAGGTGCGTGACTTTGACGTATATGTACGTACGACAGATTGTGTTTATGACAAAGCGAAGCGTTCGCGACATCAATTAATCCATTTTTGGTCCAATTTGTTCTGAGGATGACTAGGTATCTACGATATCACCATAAATAAAGCACTTGATTCGGCCCATGTACATAAATATAGCCAAAGTGGGGCGGGCGGGCCGCAGCGTTCTGGCACTTGGGCGGGCGGTTTCTAACAGTATCGGCTCGCGATAAAAAGTGCGCAGATAAAAAATAATTTAATATTTATTAAAAAAAAAAACAAATAAAAAGTCGATAACTATTTTTGTGTGAACAAAAGTTTTTTTTTTAAATTAGTGATGGGTGCTGACGATCCAAATGCTTTGGCGACTGTGGAGTTTGAAGTCTACGGACAAGTACAAGGTATTATATAGTTTTATATTTCTTTTAGTGATTTCCATACACATTTTATGCGAACTACATTTTTTCTCTAAACTTGATTCACTTAAATTTGTCCAAAACTAGCTTCTGTAATTCGTTATTTATACACCAAAGCTTATATATACTGATATGTATTAACAATAGTACTGTAAAGTTTCATCAAAATCCGTTTAGTAGTTTTTGCGTGAAATAGTAACAAACATCCATCTATCCTCAAACTTTCACATTTAATAGGATAGGATAGGATTATATTAAACTTATATAATAATAATAATAAGTATTTATTCAAGTAACTAATGTTGATTTTGTAATCTTATACGGAGTACAAAATCAACACAGATGTTGAAAGCCTACAACAGCGATTTACACAAACGCAGTCAAGCCTGCTCGCTATACAACTCAGGATGATGTTGGGGCTGTCCCGCACCCGCTGCACCAAGGACGCACATTTCTTACGCATCATCGCAAAGAAACAATCAACGCGAGTCTCAGCGAGCATCCCTGAAGTGCTGCAGCGCTATATATACAATGAACTATAACTCATTTAGTTTTGCTTCGTTAAAATAAATGGTTTGTAACTAAGATACATTATCCACCATTACTGATCAGTTGTAATTAGCTAGCTAATTATTTAGCCAGCTATAATTAGACGGCTAGTGCATGTAGGTCGATGTCACTGGGGCGGTGTGTGGCAACAAAAACATTCATAGCTCAACTATCAATAAATATTTTTTTACATAGAAAGTTTCTATTATATAAAAATAAAAATCGCCAGACAACGCATACTCATCGTATGATTCCAAACTAATCTTGTAAAATGGGTACAATACAATGGTCAGAGACTATCCCAGTTACATCCAGTAAAGTGCAATTTACCAGGAATTTTCTTCCTCGCACCACCAAATTGTGGCATGAACTTCCTGTGGTGTTCTCGGACCGATGCGACAAAGGTATCTTCAAGAAACGAGCATACTCATTCCTTAAAGGCCGGCAACGCACTTGCGATGCCCCTGGTGTTGCAGGTGTCCATGGGTGGCGTTGATCACTTACCATCAGGTGAAACGTCTGCTCGTTTGCCTCCCTATCTCATTAAAAAAAAATCCAGACCTGGGCAAATACCGAAAAGACCATTTTTGAAATTTACCGATGACGGGAATTGAACCCGTAACCATCCAGTGCCGAGCAACCTACGCTCTAACCACTAGACCAAGCTATCGGCAATATATATAATTAAATTGTTTGTTTACTCTACTTTAAAGTTTATACCCAAGTACATTAGCTAAAAAGACCGAAGAAATAGCGTTAACTTTGCACAAAGAAATATAATACAATTTGCTACATAAATGTTGTACGCTTGCTAGTAGTTACGATGAGAAATTCTTGAATCTCAAAGTAGAGCCATTGTAGAGACACATTGTATGTTGCGTAGACGCTATCGACTCGCGGAACTTAGTGATAAAACTAAAGGTAGAGTCAAGCTATTCAATAAGTAAATGCTTCTAATTGTAAAGGTTGCAACTTCACGAAATGCAGCAAGCAGTTGGCTGAACAGCTCGGCATCGGCGGCTGGGTGAAGAACTCGAAGAAAGGCACCATCGTTGGCAGAATGCAGGGTACGAAGGCGCAGTTGGACCACATGTACGTAACCCAAAAGTATTATTTGTCGTTATCGTTCCACGACCCTTTGGTATAGTGGGTTGCGCGACCGCTAGGCTCATTAAACCCGGTGGTAGCGGCTTCGATTCCCGCCAGTGGCAAATTTCAGAAATGACCTTTTCGGAATTTACCCTGTGTAATTGACATCGCCCCCAGTCCAGTGCTTTGCGTAGTTTGGGATCATAAAATGCGTATGTTTTGTCTCGCAATATTGTAAATGGCTCATTTCTAATGGAAATACTACGAGTATAGACGTTAGGATAAGTATGAGTGCGTGGAAAGACTGAGAACTAAGCTTAGACTGACATTATTGATTCAAAATGTTAAGAGCTAAGTACACTCTTGATAGCTTCAAACAAACACTTTTAAGGAACACCATAAGGTAATCCATCATTGCATAGCACTGGTAGCCGGGTGGTCGAATGCACACCTTGCAATCAAAGTGTGCAGGTTCAAGCCCCGGCTCGCTCCTATGTGTTTTATGTGCGAATCTCATTTTCATCCGAGATTATCACTAGCTATGAAACGGTAATGAAAAACATCGTGAGGAAAACTGAACGTCTGAGGGAACTTGATTAGTTCTTGATAGATGTGTGAAGTCTGCCAACCCGCACCGGATCAGCGTGGTGGACTATAGCCCGAATCCCCTTGGCATTGAAGGGAGGCCCAGCAGTGGGACGTTAAAAGGGCTATATTATAATCTATCATTATAAAATGATTTCTTAAACTGCATGATGATGGATTGCCTTCCTTCCTTTTTTTAAGAAATGAATGAAGTGATGATATTTAATGGAATATGATGAGGAACGGCTCCACCTGAGTTAAGCGGGTATTTCAGCCAATGTCAAGTAATTAATAGCAAGGGCAAATTCAATAAATACACATTATAAATAAAAATGAGTGATGATAGTGTTAGAGATGGCGGATGAATCTTTGCTACACTCATTCATATTGCATGTTTACATACCTATTCTCTTCCCAAAATCAATTTGGATGTAATCCAAATGATTATCGTATTCAAACTCTTTTTTTTGTTTTTAACGAAATGAGCGAAATGATGATATTTAATGGAATAAGATGAGGAATGGCATCACCTGCGACTAGCGCGAGTATTTCGCCAATGTCAAGTAATTAATAGCAAGGACAAATTCAATAAATACACATTATAAATAAAAATGGATAATGACAGTGATAAAGATGGCGGATGACTCCTCACCTTCAAACTCATTGTTTAATTAGTTAGTAAATATTAAAACAATCAATGTCATGTCAAAATGATGTATTTATACATTAGTGTGGGTCAGTGCCAAAATAATGAGTTTTTTTACGTGTGTATTTACGGGGTGTACCAGGAGTCCGAAATAATATTTTAGGTACGTGTACGGTAGATCCATAGTGAAGGTAGATTATGCCTAACTATCATAGTTTCTGAGTCACGATATCTGTAGTAAATATTCAAATGTCTGTTCCTTTGAAGTCGTGGCCTTAGGGCACATCAATAACCCTATTTAACAGTTCAAACCGCATCATCGCGAGCCAACTAATATTCAGAGGATAGAACTTGAAAATTTGGTTTAGGACTAGAGATATTTTGTTTTTTAAATTGGCGGTTAAAGAAATACCCGATACTCATACAAACGGCCATGTATTATTTCGGGCTTCTGAAATTCCCTGTATACAATAGATATGGGACTCACCAGTCACGGATTTACCAGCAGGCTGAGTAGGTTGGAGCCTAGGGCGGCAGATTTTTGTGTCGGCAAATATTGGGCCAAAATTGTCTGTAACTTGGGTTGTAATAATTCTACTTCGATTCCTTAAGTTCACCCCATCCTACTAGTAATTTCGGGTAAGTGATCTAATGAGAACCATATAAAGTTACAATTTTATTGACAAACAATTGTTATTTATGTAATTTTGATGTAGGGTATGGAATTGTAGAGGTGGCTAAATTAAATTTCAAAAGCGTACTTTTGGAAAATCTGTTAATCCGCCACTAGGGCTCCCATTATGAATCATATTGTGAATCAGTCAATATTTTCTAGGATCAACTGGCTGAGCACCACGGGTTCCCCAGGATGCAAGATAGAGAAATGTGATCTCACCAACTGGGAGTATGTCGCCAAGATTGCTTTCACAGACTTCACTATACGATTCTAGATTAGACAAAAAATAATGTGTTGCCATGTAATAATGAATGTGCCATGAATGTGTTAATGCTTTATTTTTGCAAAAAAATAAAATAAATAAATTGTTGCTTACACACCGCTTTTTTCTGTTTTAAAAAATACTGTTTATTCGTCCAACAGATAATTTCTAGAAGATATAGGTACTTGGTTAACTGGAAGGAGGTGGGCGAGACCTTAGCTAAGCAGTAAGGGACACAAATGGGTGGAAAAATAGGTAGCTACTTAATATGGTCTAATCCTCAAATATAAAACCCATCTGTAAACTACCTAGACTGACTTTTTTCGTTACAATTGTGTTGTGTATTGCTTTCTAAATTTAAAATTTAAAATAGGGTTACGAAGATACATAATATGATCAAGCTATAACTTAATATTAGGGGCCGAGCAGTAGAAATTTTATTTTTACGGAATTTTTATAGAAAGTCTTCGTGGGAGAAACTAGTAAGAAAAAATAGTTAATCCTGGACTTTTACTTATGTATCTACCAATACTCATTATACAAGATATCGTATCACATTACGCGGCGCCTCAATGGAAAGAGGTTTTGTTAGTGTATAGCCGCATTTTGAACTGTAATGCATACATAATAAGGGTGGCATATTGCACAAAATCTTCCTTAGGTAATTCAGGTCGTGAACCCCTTCTTTGATCGGACTATAAATAGGAAATATTGTACCGAGAATATTGTTATTTTACTTCGTACCAAACTAATGAACAATTGGATACGCGGCGTTCGACATGCAATTGTCAACTTTAAACATATACAAAATAAAATGTTTTTTATTAAATAACATTGTGTTGTTTGATGGTGTTTTGCTGAATGTTGTTGGCTTAATTAAACGACGTCTAGCGTCGTTTAATTCATTATTTATGTTGATAATTAATTAATTATTACGATTATGTCTACTTGTGTGAAGTATTGTGGTATTATTCAATTAATAAGTAGATTGGTTACGTATTTTTATTCACAAAAGATCACGGAATTCAAACAATTCTTTGAATGAATGGAAGATAGATGATAGTACCGAGTTATTATATCAAACTATGGAGTGTAGAAGTAGAGGAGAGTAATCTGTGTATTAAAAAAGTGTCCGTTGAAATGCATTAAGTAATAGTTCAAAAACCTTCCACAACGGCGTTGGTGTCGACAAAGGGAATAAACCGGTATCAGAAAAATAGCTGATTCCGAATCTGGCATAACAGCAAAAAGTCCATAATAACGCTACCGACTTATTCCAGGGGAGCGTCGATACCTATATACCCTTTGTCGACACCAGCGCCACAGTGGAAGGTTTAGGAACTATTATTTAATGCATTCCGACGGACTCTTTATCATTTTTTTCCCATAAGAGATTGTTCTCCTTTAATTCTACAACTCCATATATAAAAGGAGAGTATTTCTTAACATTTCACAGTTTCACATGTCCAATTTTGTGTGTGACGTCTACACACGTCAGAATATCGATGGCACGATGTATAAGACTATGTAAGACGCTCGTGGCAACAATTATACCAATTTTGGTCAAATTTTTTTGGACGTCTTCTGACACATTTAGGTATCTAGAGTAGTTAGGTATAACGACTCTACTCTTCGTATAGGTGATTTTACTGCCATTTTGTAATCTCCTGTAGTATACGGCAAGGAAAACAAAGATGGCGGAGTCAGATAAACAAGAAAAAATTACCGCAGCGCGGGCTCCAAATGCCATCTCCGTTATAATATCTCCATGATAATATCTGATATAATTGGATGAAGACTAGGTCTAATGGATTAAGGCACCGCTAGGCTCAATGAAGGCAACATCGTGAGGAAACCTGCACGTCTATAAAAAGGCGTGTAAAGTTCACCAACCCGAATTGGGCTAGTGTGGTGAACTATGGTCTAAATTTCCCTCGCATTGAAAGGGAATTTGTGCTGTTTAATGGCAAAAGGCTCTCTTCTTATTACATTAGGACCGAAATACATCGGCGAAGTGTGGGTGCAATCTAGTGCGCCCAGCTATACATATGTGAGTAAATATGTACTAACTCTTATTAATTCCCCACACTGGTTAACCTTGTTTTCGACAACAAATTATACCTAATAATAAGCTAATAATTATAACAGTATAATGAGCCGGCATGGAAGCTGTCCAAGTAATTAATTAGTAAATTAAAAAATATTGTCATAATAGCAGGCCGTGCACTGAAGAAACGTACAATAGGTGAAGATTGAGCGTCAGCAAGTGCGCATTGGCGAGAAGGATTGACATTATTAAAATCCATCCGATATATCCCCATAATACTTTGGGTACATATACGGTAGCTCATATGTGGATTCTTAGTGAAGATAGTTTATACCTAACTATCATAGTTTCTGAGTTATAGACCTTTGAATATATGTCACAGGTATCGTGTTCTGGCCTTTGGGTACAACTATAACCCTATTCAGCAGTGTAAACTACACTCATAACTGGTGACTACAATATTCACAAAACAGAACATGACATTTTAATATAGCACTCAAGATATTACAAGTTATAGAAATCGGTGACGAAAAAAAAATTGGAAAAACATGGTCGATTTCAATCAACTAAGTCAACAATTCAATCAACAATCGACAAAGTATTATTTCGGACTTCTGAAACATCCTGTATAATAACATCACAATATATGTAATTTTATAAACTAAGTAGATATTGAACTATGGGTGCCATTCAATGGACTGGGGGCGATCCCACTTACACCCAGACTAGGGCAAATTCCGAAAAGCCATTTTCGATACATGCTTCCCGCGAGAATCGAACCCGCATCCACCTAGTGCAGTTAGCCGACCTGTAAACGACTTTTTTACATACGAAACGTGTCTATAAACCACCCACAACGCTTTTGTAATTGTATCAACATCGTACATCGTGGCAATAAACAGATTAATTCATGATGTAAGGTTATTTTTAAACTCGTGATAGTATGCCGTATGTCAGACAATTATATGAATGCATTGTGATCTTTCACCCTTGCTTCTTAAAAATTGTATTGTTATGTAACTTTAACAAAAATGTAAAATTATATTAATCCTTTTGGGGAATTTGACTAACCGTGGAGATTTTTGCCAATTCTTCTCCATAGTATATGAATTCCGAATGGGTGGTAGAGTCTTATATTTAGTTTGTTTGTTTGAAGATTCATGAGTACATGAATAAAAGATTTTTGATTCTGATTCTCTCATATTCCAATGGTTACTATAATACTTAATTCACACGGTGATGCCGGCTGCCCAAACTTCGAGGAAGTGCAGAATTTTTGAGGAATTTCTTTGAGCTTCGGACCAAAATAAAACATCAAATATAATTATGTATTACTTTATTGTGTACTGAAAACTTACTGTACTGATTTAGCGCTACAACTTACATCTAATAACTGCGATGTTTCATATTTACAACACTTCTACAAATAATAAGCACATTAATATACTTAGATGACTTAGAGCGAATACTTATTCTTAATAACTAAGAACAGGACAGAGGCCATTGCACCACCTCTTGAAGTATTTTTGTTTAAATAGTAACTGTATTTTTTTAATTTTTGACAGATTTTGTATAGCGTCAACTGTCAGAAAATGAAAGTAACATTATAAACATGTCCGCGGAGTCATCCGCCATCTTTATCACTGTCATTATCCATTTTTATTTATAATGTGTATTTATTGAATTTGTCCTTGCTATTAATTACTTGACATTGGCGAAATACCCGCGCTATTCGCAGGTGAAGCCATTCCTCATCTTATTCCATTAAATTTCATCATTTCGCTCATCTCGTAAAAAATAATAATAATAACATGTCCGCAAGACAGTTGATATGGGGGCAAGTGATTTAATTGTTATTTTTCCTAACAATAAGACATATCTGTACAATTTTCACAAGCGAGTTACAGACGAAATCTCACGACGTCACATTAATGAGGTTGAAAAATCACTTCGGGTACTGAATAGACGACCCTAATAGTGACACATAGTTCTCAGTTCTCACATCCTGTTGAGAAGAGAACCTAATGATTGTACAGCTAGTAGAAAATCTATATTTTGTGCGCATACCTTTTATGTGCCTGCAAATCCCCGAGACCACAATCACATTCATTCAATCACAAAATTGGCGCGACCAATTTCTTGTTCATACCAAAACGAACTGTATTAACTGTACAAAAAAGATCACTATTCAATGAAATGTCAATTTTAATTTCACCTTTTCATTTAATTTCACCACAGAAATTGAATACATATGTATATTAAGTCAAAGTTCGTTTTGGTTTTGGCAAAAAATTTGACGCACGAGGTTTGTCACCTCTGTTAACACTGTCTCTAATATCATCACATAGATCTTTCTCAGTTTGAAAATTAGTCCATGCGTAGTGGGCATAAATTCTGTTAAATGACAACATTAGCTTATGAGAATGCTCCTTATAAGACCCGGGGTAAGTATCGAGGTTTATTCTTGAGGTCCTTAACATCTAACACATTTACGCCTGTTATCACACAAGGAGACGCCTTAAAAGTTGAAATATGAAGCCGTTGTCAGTTACACAGTTAATATTTCGGCACGACGTTTAGGCAATACCTAGTGTTCTAACACCAGATTCTCAGATAGGTAAATGGACAAGGATTATGTCCCATCAACAAGTAATTAATAGCACGTCTAATAAACATAATTACGAATGTTCCTCGCCTGTTTCTTATATGACAGTTCTTTGCAGTTAAATCACTAGAAAACAGCAGACACTACGATAGTTCACAGTTCCATTTTAACTTTTTCTTCTGGTATCTGTAAAGGTACACTGGCTTCTTCCGGTCTCCTAGCAGCTGTCGCAGCAGCCGCTATGGCTCTTTTATGTCTCTTCTTAGTCCTTTCCTTGTGGAAGAAAAGCCTTAGATAATGGCAGGGGAAGACGACACACTCCCCGGCCGGTTCTTCTGCATCTATGTACACACCCCTGACGATGACAGAGTTGGAGCAGTTCAAGAGTATCAGAAGTGTGAGGCTGATTATGTGGGAGCACCAGTTACTGAGTTTAGGCGTTTCTGTAAGGG
Organism: Ptilodon capucinus; assembly: GCA_914767695.1. Classification (NCBI taxonomy): domain Eukaryota; kingdom Metazoa; phylum Arthropoda; class Insecta; order Lepidoptera; family Notodontidae; genus Ptilodon; species Ptilodon capucinus. The sequence goes on along the minus strand of OU611814.1, from coordinate 10,880,975 downwards.
AATTTCGGCATTAGATTTATTTTACCAAAGTCACAATAAGGACCGGTTAATTATATTTATTTCTCTTAAAGAACAAAACATTCATTTAGCAAAGAAATAAAAGTAAACTTAGTCTAAGAAATAACAAGAGTCGAAAAAGACAGTGTGTTGGTAAAAAATTGGAACAAATAACACGTGTAAGGATACAGTTAAAAAAGGTGCCACGGTGGTCCATAATTAAAGGTAAGAAAAACAATATTATTATTGTAGTAATGAGCAGGATAAGAATCTTCTGTGCGTACATGATAACCCGACCTATTTGAGTAGTGTTCCATTTTCTGTAAACAGCACATAAAATAACTGCTCTACATACATTAGCATGATTACCGACGGTTACCCTTCCATATTTATCCAAACTGTAATATTTAGAAGAGATGCAGGCCGCAAAATTATGTAAGTGTTGTCTAACCTTCTGGGCCCCAAATCTCCTAGCACTATCGTTGTGGAGTGGTTATGACTGCGTTTAAGGCTTGAAAACAACATCTTTGATTAACCTTTTAACCATTTAACCTTTCATTTTAGCTACCATTGATAAAATATATCGTTTTAATGCCTTAAAATATAAAGTCATTGTAACTCCACACCAATAGCGTTAAGGGACTCGGGGCCCTGCACAAGTGTTAATGGTAGCCGAGTTCCTTACCTGGAAAGAAGTAAATGTCGAGCAGGCCCCACACACCTCGCCACACGTTTACTGTGGCCCCGAAAGAGACCAGGTGGAACACGTCAGCCAGGAGCAACCGCGGCGCCCCATGTAGTCGCGCTGCTGCCCAGCGCACAGGCGCTTGGAGGCCAAACGTTAAAATCACCAGGGCGTAGCCGACTATCTGTTCAACGAAAGAACATCTTAAGTAATTTATATTTATCAGATACAAACATTGTTTTTACCCATGTCCGGTATGGACTTTGTAACCATCCAACCGATGTGCCCCAAATCCATTTCATTAGAAAGGCAATAATGCGAAAGATGGTTTTAGACCATTAAAACGATGCATTAGGCACATTTCGTCCATTTGTGAAGTCTATTTTAGACTTCACAAACGTGCAACACACGCCGAGTATCCGCTAATAATTGATAAAATGTGAATTTTTGTTTTATTTATTGAAACTATTAGTAACTACCTCATGTATACAAGTTATAGTATAGATGGTATCCAAATATGGATACGTATCATGTCTTCTATTCTATTCAATCATTCAAGTAAAGTGGAAATTTGTTCAAAGTTATCGACTCATATACGTCACCTACAGGGTATACAAAAACAACAGCTTGGATCTTAAGATCGGCTGCAATCTCTTATCAATATATAATCGACAGACATTACGCAAAGTCTCGGCGCCGTCGTAATCATAAACAACCATCATAATACTTCCTTATCTGCTATCTAGACTCGTCAGCTAAGGTTAATATCACCTTATTAAAGGCTTAAATCAAAGCTGTTCACACAGTTCTATGCAAACAGAGTTCTACTTAAATAACTGGAATTTATAATGTGGAATGGAAACGACCGCCTTACAATGACTCCAGATAGCGATGTGTCAATAGATAGGGTTATTATTAGATGAGGATTGTTGTTTGTGTCTATCTGCGTTGTGAGTGAGTACTCTAAAACGTTTGGTCACTTCCTGCCCGGAGAGAAATAACGATTTACGTTGGAAATACGTTAGACGATTGCAAAGAACGAATCATATAAAACCTTTAAACTTATGGTGGAGTTATGGTTTATTAACTTTCATAGTCTTACGACGTTGCTTGTATTATCATCATAGTACCTACATTTATCCTGCTAGATAAGCCGAGACTACTGATTTCCATATGCTACGATCCCGATACCTCTTCCTCTTCATACTATCCTGGCTCTAACCTATGTGATAAATAATTATTTCATATTGAAATCTTCTTTTTTTCCACTCGATATGTTGTCATTGTGGATACATTAACTAAGCCGCCATTGTAAGATAGTATAAAGCAAGGTTCCGTACCATTATCTATAATGATCGGCAAAAGCCTAATACGTATCTTAAAATTAAATAAAAACAATGAAATAAAAGTATTTCAGTCCTACAAGTGGTGCCCCCCGTGTCAGAAAGCGTAACTAACTCGCCTCAAGTAACCGCGATCGTCTGTGTGACTAAGTAGTCCAGCTATTTGGCGCTAGGTGGCGCTCATCGTTCAAATGGCGGTCATCGTTCAAACCTGATGCATACGAATCTCCAACTACCACCCTACAATTTTATTTCCATTTTGTTTGTTTCCCTACTGATACAATGATTATTAAGTATTTTATAATTAACTTTAAACAAACAAGCCTAACAAAAGGACACTGATGGGATTTGAACGCCGGACCCTAACGCATTACCCAACCGCACAGCCCACTAGGCTACGCTGACCGATACATATGGTACGAAATACTTGACTGGTGGTCATACTACCAATGAAGTCATAACAAGCTTCTAGTTGGTATATACACCAAAATTTTAATCCCAATTTATGAAAATTATTTATGCATGGTATGTCAATGGTCAATTTAGAATTTGAAAAAGATAAAAAGAAAAACATACTTCATAAAAATTTAGAACCCTAAAAACTAAAAACGAGCAAAAAAATCACGTTTGTTGTATGGGAGCACCCTTAAATATTTATTTTATTCTGTTATTTAGTATTTGTTGTTATAGCGGTCACAGAAATACATAATCTGTGAAAATTTCAACTCTCTAACTATCACGGTTCGGACGTCCGTCCGCCCGTCCGTCTGTTACCAGCTGTATGGGACGGACGGACGGACGGACAGCGAAGTCTTAGTAATAGGGTTCCCGTTTTACCCTTTGGGTACGGAACCCCTTAAAATGGGTGATGGCAGTGATAAAGATGGCGGATGATTCGTTGGGCGTCTTAAATGGAATTGCTTCTTGAATATCACCAATGACAGTTTAAATCAAGCCAACATTGTCACGAAAACGACTCTATTATATTCTTCTTAGTACTCAGTTGCGAAATAAGGAAGCTGTTATGACGAACACACAATAATATTCGTTAAAAGGCCATTTTATCATCTCTTGTTCTCTTATACTGATCATGTTCAAGGAAAAGCAGTGACTTTGCCACCGTCATCGTCCGTAAATAGCATAAAACGGGACAATTACCAATTGGACCGGTAAAGGTAAATGTCTAGAAGTCGGGTAATGAGGTAAATGCTCCTGTTAAAGCCATGTTTACTAATAAAGCGTGTATTTCTGTCCGTCTGTGCGTCCCACGTGCGGCAATCTGTCCAATGTCACCGGCTTGGTAATGAACCTACGGTTGTGGGTAATGTTCCACTTTGCAACCTCAGAGGATGTGGGTAAACAAGTAGATGATTTATGACATTTGACATTCTACCAACCAAAGAGGTTTAACTTCTTAAAGTATAAATGAGAATAAACAGCAGTGGTAGCTTCGCGGGCAAAAATGCCCGCCTTGAACGTAAGGTGTGCTAGTTCAAATCCCAGGCCCGCACCTCTGAGATAATTTTCATGTGTGAATGTCATTTTCAACAATGATTACCACTTGCTGAACGGTGAAGGTAAACATCGTGAGGAAACCTGCACGTCTACAGCTTTCTATAGCGTGTGAAGTTCACCAACCCGCACTGAGCCAGCGTGGTGGACTATGGCCCAAATCTCCCTCGTATTGAGGGGGAATGTGCCCGATATAATGGCAATAGGCTCGCCCACTATTACATTGGGACCAAAATACATCGGCGAAGTGTGGGCGCACTACAGTGCACCTCTGCCTACCCCTTCGGGGAATACAGGCGTGATGATGTATGTATGTATGTGTGACTATACTCATTCGGTTGGTAGAATGCAAAATTTGAAATTGATCAAATTTAATGGAATAGGATGAGGAATGGCTGTATGCATTCTGCCAATGTCAAGTAATTAATAGCAAGAGCAAATTTAATATATACACATTATAAATAAAACTGGGAATAGATGATAATAAAAATGGAGGATAAGAAAAAAAATAAACTTGACAATTTGTAAGTGCCCTCATAGGCCTATACAAAACAAATGATTTGACTTTGATGATTCCTTAGTCTACAGAGTGCAGGTTAAAAATAACTACACAGAAAATATAATCTGATAAATGTGATAAACTGATGTTTTTCTTTATATTATTCAATTCTTGTTATATCGTCGTTTCATTCATGAATATTGTTATAGCAGAATATATTGTAAGTGCTACGAGTTTTTAGAAGATCGAACCAAACGTAATCAGTATTCACGTTTTTTACGAGAGTTTTCACATAAGTGCGAGGGAACCTAACCAGACGTGTGAAGCCTGGCATCCCGTACTGGGCCATGTCTTGCACTATGCTCTGACTTCCCCTCGCATTAATGGGAGGCTCGTGCTGATTTGTGGGATGTTAAAAGGGTTCCTTATTACTTTATTTTCTTATCATGTAGGTCTAATGAACAATGAATTTACTCTGAAAGAAATACCCTCATATTATATTTTTGTAATAAGTTACGATCCATCTACATTGGCGATGTAGAACGGTGTTGTACTCAAAACTACCATTGTAGACTATTTGCAGGCCTATTGACATTTCTACAAATTTGGTAGAAAGCGACTCTCTTATAATACTGTTAGTAATTTCTCAATTCAATCAATTTAAATAGCTATTTAGCAGTGGTAGCCTCGTGGGATTATTTATGACATTTGACATTCTACCAACCAAAGAGGTTTAACTTCATAGAGTATAAATGAGAATAAACAGCAGTGGTAGCTTCGCGAGCAAAAATGCCCGCCTTGAACGTAAGGGGTGCAAGTTCAAATCCCAGGCCCGCACCTCTGAGATAATTTTCATGTGCGCATGTCATTTTCAACAATGATTACCACTTGCTGAACGGTGAAGGAAAACATCATGAGGAAACCTGCACATCTATAGAAAGGCGTGTGAAGTTAACCAACCCGCACTGGGCCAGCGGGGTGGATAATGGAGAATGTGCCCGGTATAATGGCAATAGGCTCGCCCCCTATTACATTGGGACCAAAAATACATCGGTGAAGTATGGGCCCACTACAGTGCACCTCTGCCTACCCCTTCGGGGAATACAGGCGTGACGATGATGATGTATTATTATTATTTAGTCCACAAAAATGTATATTTTCCGCATACGGGCCGCGCTGTTGAGTCAGTGACCATTTACGCACACAATTGGATCTTCCTCTGCGCCGTCTCTCCCCACTCCCCCACCGCCCGGCGCGGGCGCACGACTCCGCGTGTTATTCGATTTTACACACTACAAATCAGCGGGCTTAGCATGACCCCGTAGACAAAATTTTTATACCTTCCAACTGTCAGATTTATTGAGCAAATGACGTCACATCGAGCTTTATCCACCGGCCTTAGCATGACCACATTAGTCATCTCATGCTAGGGGTACTTATCGATAAAATCGGTAGCTGGAATATGACTAGTCTAATAGCTACAAAGTGACAATGTCTAATGTCTACACAGGGGTCCGATTTTCGTTTGATAGACATCAATCTCTATTCGAGATATGTCGAAAAAAAAATGACAAATTGGTCGTATTTATAGTTTTTTTTCGATATATCTCGATTATAGATGATGTCTATCAATCGAAAATCGGGCCCCTGGCTATTAGTTATAAGAAATGTTTTGCTGCATTATAGAGTCAAGCCATTTTCATAGTACAACGATAGTGTTAATTGAGTTGAGCCTCAGCTCTACAGTCATCGCTCTATATTTTTATATTTCATGAATTAGCTCAGACCCCGACTTCGTACGCGCGGAATTATGAAAAATTTAACTTCACTTCACTTTTTAAAAGCTATGGCCTCCCTCGTATTTAGTCGATGATTTTGCCAACAACAGAGTATCTAAACTTTTCTTTTAAAAAAGCGTAAGCTACTCTTTATAAAATTAGCTACATACCAGTGAGAGTCCTGTCAAAATATGTTCAGCCGTTTGGGAGGTTAACATCAAACAGACAGAGAGACAAAATTAAAAATGCGTTTATGCTATGAGTATCGTATATACTTTCATATGCGTTAAGTAAACGCTTTTATTTCGACATTACTAAGAGAAACATTAATTTTATAGATTACTGGTAAGCCTAAAACAATATTTTGGAAAATTTTAGGACAAACTCCATGTAAATCATCTGCCTTCTGTACCTACCAGTGCTTGCATTGAAAGGGTGACAGACACGCTGGCCCCGTATAAGTTCGCCCTTCAAACATTTTTTTTTTATAAAGGACTACGCTGTTGGCCGTAAGGTGGCCTTTACAGCTTTACCTTCAACATTCATATTCATAAGCTGTAATAGAGGTGATTTTCATTGCCTGACTCTTTAACCCGGTTAAGCCCCGGGCACACTGGGGCGTTAAAACCCGCGCATCAAAATGTTTGCCAAAACTAAAACGAGCTCTTGGTCTTAATATACATAAAGATTGAGTTTCTGTGGTAAAAACCACGAGACAATGCGTCCAAATTCGCCTGCCCTGTCAATGACATTTCGTTGCAGAATCAGCTGTTTCTATGAGTTAATACAGTTCTTTTTGGTTTTGGCAAAAAGTTGTTCGCGAGCGTTTCGACGCGCCTATTGATGCAGGACTTTAGTGTTATAAAATAATGTATGTCAATTTCCATACACTATGTAAACGTCTAATGATAAACTGAGGAAATTTCCCAAATCCGGTAACTTGCATATAATCTTTTTATAATATTAGCTCAAGATAACATAAATCGTTTACGTTAATTACTTTATTGTTATTGTTAAGTAAATTACAATTATAACACACTAGTTTAGAATTAACAAACTTTACTATGATACGGTGTTTCAGAAGTCCGAAATCTACTTTGTCAAAATAGACCGATATTTGAATTTTATTTTTTCCAGTTTTAAAAACTTATAAAAGTCTACTCCTGAATGAAATGTTAATGTACTATTGTTTTAATATTATTATCCGGATCTTGTAATCGTAACGAAACCTGCACGTCTATAGAAAGGCGTGTGAAGTTCACCAACTAGCACAGGGCCAGCGTGGTGGACTATGAGAGGGAATGTGCCCGGTATAATGGCATTAGGATCGCCCCTTGGGAACAAAACACATTGATGAAGTGTGTACTGCAGCGCGCTTCTTTAACCCTTCGAAGAATACAGGTGTGATTGACTTACCATCGAAGTCCAGCAGGACTTGACCTGGTCATCAGGGAACAGGAAGATGTCGAGCAGCGCCCAGGAGCCGCGCCACACGAAAACCACCAGCGATCCCACCACGCCCACTGAGAATATGCAATCCAGTACGTAAAGTACCGTCTCTCGGCTGTTCTGTGAAACAATTGGACCAGTTACATAGCTGTGGTTGCTTTACGAAGGGACCCAAGTGGAGTGGTGCTGTGGGATTCGACGATATCTTTTCGCTTAGCTTCTTTTAGGGTTCCGTACCTCAACAGGACAAAAGGAACCATTATAGGATCACTTTGTTGTCCATCTGTCTGAAAAGATCCATATTCTCAGGAATGCATGAAGGTATTAAATTGAAATTAATAACATAGACTTAAGTCCCTTGCAGCTGCAAAAAAATCAAACTTCTAAATTAACGTAATCAATAGATACGGCTGTTTGTGTTGCATACTTAGAAAATTCGCAAGGGAATCAAAAACCCCTAAGGTACTTCCCGTTGACCTAGAATCATTAAATTGGGAAAAACCAATGACTTAAACTTAAAGCTTATGTAAAGGGAACAATTCGAAAACCGTAAATTTATAGACAAAACGCATTTTTTTTTTTTGCGATTACATATAATACTTATTTGCAGTTGGGAAACGGACCGCGTCCTATTTCGGTATATGTGGTTTATAGCTTTTCAACGGCAAAGTAGCGTTGGTCCCTCAATACAGTTTATCTTTTCGTTAGAGGAATGTTCGGCGCTTTCAATGTTGTTGAATGGAAGCCTCGGAGCGCGAGTCCAACTCGGACTTGGCTGGCTGTGGCAAACACTCAAAAGTCTGTAACTCGGAAACTATGATAGCTATAGTCCGACTTCACTTAGCATTTACGTATTATGAATCGTGTAAGTAGCCTCGTCGGTAAGAACGCCCGCCTTGAACGTAAGGGGTGCAAGTTTAAATCCCGGACACGTACCTCTGAGATAATTTTCATGTGCGAATGTCTTTTTCAATAATGATTACCACTTGCTGAACGGTGAAGAAAAACATCTTGAGGTAACCTGCACGTCTATAGAAAGGCATGTGAAAGTTCACCAGCGTAGTGGACTATGGCCAAAAATCTCCCACGTATGGAGGAATAGTGTGCCCAGCATAATGGCAATAGGCTCGCCCCCTATTGGAACCAAAATACATCGGCGAAGTGTGGGTGCACTACAGTGCACCTCTGCCTACCCGTTCAGGGAATACAGGCGTGATGATGAATACATTTGAGGAAGGCGTCCTTGATTGTACACAAAAACTAAAAAGATGTGTTAACTGTTATTACGTTAGTAGATAGTTAATGCATACGAAGGGATTTACTGATAGAGCACTTCCTAGTGTTCATAGCAAAAATAGAGCTATATCTTACATGTTTCCTTCCTTGTGGTTGTATCATGTAGAACAATGACAACGGAAATAGTAACAATATAATCCTTACCTTATCATCTTTTTATAATTTATATAATTAACTAGCTGAGCTTGTGACTTTGACGCGCGGAATTTATGAACCCTAATTACCCAAAATTAAAGTAGCTTAACCCATTAAGAAAGGGAAGGAGCCCCGTAACTGCCGTATTTCTATATTAACTAGTTTCGTCATTGTAATTTAGATAAATACGGGGACATTTATGTAACAATTTTAATGGAACATTATTGTATATTATTTCCAAATACGTAAATTACAATTATTTATATATTCGGATTAATTGAATATGTTTAACTATTCGTAAAATTCTAATTTCGCGTTTAAAATTCCAAAAAACAAGATAAAAATTAGTATGAGAAATATTTAAATAGAACAGAAAATATTGTTGATTTTTTATGAACTAACATACCTATTTACTAGCAGTGGTAGCCGAGTGGTCGAACGCACGCCTTGCACTCGAAGTGTGCAGGTTCAAACCCCGGCTCGCACCTCTGAGATTTATGTGCGAATGTAATTTTCATCCGAGATTATCACTTGCTATGAAACGGTGAAGGAAAACATCGTGAGAAAACGTGCACGTCTGAGGGAACTTGACTAGTTTTCTATAGATACGTGAAGTCTACTAAGCCACACTGGGCCAGTGTGGTGGACTATGGCCCGAATCCCCCTCGCATTGAGGGGAGGCCCATGCCCAGCAGTGGGACGTTAAAAGAGCTGTAGTAGTAGTAACATATTTGCTAGATTAGATACAAATAAATTAACTACACCTATTTAAGTTAAAATAAAGCTTTTACTTCGAAGAACTAACAATTTGTTTCTGATTCCAGTTATGACATCCCGCGGAAATAGAGCTCCTTAGCTTTCCTACGTTTTCTATAGTGTTAGACATATTTTCTATAGAAACTCCCCGTTTTTAGGGTTCCGTACCCAAAGGGTAAAACGGGAACCCTATTACTGAGACTTCGCTGTCCGTCCGTCCGTCTGTCACCAGGCTTTATCTCATGAACCGTGATAGTTAGAGAGTTGAAATTTTCACAGATGATGTATTTCTGTTGCCGCTATAACAACAAATACTAAAAAACAGAATAAAATAACTATTTAAGGGAGCTCCCCTACAGCAAACGTGATTTTTTTGCCGTTTTTATAGATAATGGTACGGAACCCTTCGTGCACGAGTCCGACTCGCACTTGGCCGGTTTTTTTTATTTAAATTCAATGATGAATCTAGATAATGTGAAAATACGGCGGCTACGGGGCTCCTTACCTTATTACAATTAAATAAAATTTAAATGTCTGCTTGTAATATCAAAATAATCGCATTTTATTAAATGCATAATAATTATGAAAGTATATGCGAGGACTGGTCCAACCATTTTCCTCTTAATGTCTTACCGTCTTCTCTCCCATACTGCGTTGAAGGCATCATACCAAAGCAATTATTTCTATAACCATCTGTGGTTTAGAATAATCCCTTCATTGTAAATGGGAGTAAACGCACCTTACTGTACTGGCTTCCTAAGCGTAAAGACTATATTTCTATTTAATATTAGACTGCCGTGAGTATAATTCTTCTCTAGTATTGTGGCAAAGGTGCTGTCTGCTCTCATGGCATTGCTGCTCCTGAGAAAGTATTACTCGCAATTATCATTTTGAAAAGAGTTACCATTGAGTTTCTTAGCGGCTCTTCTCAGTGGAAGCAGCATTCCGAACCGGTGGTAGAATCTGACTATTTGTAAGTGCTTTTTGGCCTACACGAATAAAAATAAAAAAAGATTTTTGATTTTGATTTTTATGCGATGCCTATAACGTAAACTCGTTTTTTTTGTCTGTCTATCTGTTTGTTTGTTTGAGGGAAACTCTCAAACCGTGGAACCAATTTTGACAGGACTTTCACTTGCAGATAGCCGATGTTAGAAGGTTAAACTTAGGCTTATTTATTTTAGAAAAACAATTAGGGTCATTCCACGCAGGCGTTATCGCAGGCACAGCTAGTCCATAATATATGTTTTATATCAGATACTCTCCATCCTATAGTGCATCACGAATCGACAGTAATCTCTTAGATAATGCTATTTGTTTGTAAACTTACGGGAGTTTGATGAACTTAATGTAATGATTGTGAGTTATGACGTAACCTTTCCGTATTTTCTTCAAGACGCGATTATATTGGTTTAAAATTATTAATTAGGGTTCCGTACCCAATGGGTAAAACGGGAACCCTATTACTAAGACTTCGCTGTCCGTCCGTCCGTCCGTCCGTCCGTCTGTCACCAGGCTGTATCTCATGAACCGTGATAGTTAGAGAGTTGAAATTTTCACAGATGATGTATTTCTGTCGCCGCTATAACAACAAACCAACTAAAAAACGGAATAAAATAAATATTTAAGGGGGCTCCCATACAACAAACGTGTTTTTTTCTCGTTTCTATAGATAATGGTACGGAACCCATCATGCGCGAGTCTGACTCGCACTTGGCCGGTTTTAGTTTTTTTTAATTTGCTTCGGAGATTGTCTATTAAGAAGCTCTTTCTTCAACTAAATGTAATTGACAGCGTATGCGAATTTTCACGAGTGCTCGCTTGCTTTTACCACAGAAATTCAATCTTTGTGTATATCATCACAGAGTTTGTTTTGGTATTGGCAAACATCCTAAAGCGCGCCTCTCAAAGCTTTAGTTCCATCTATATTTACCACTAAACAGCTCTGAAACCCTACACTACACTACCTTTATGCACACAAAACGAATGAATATCACCAACCGTACGAAACATGGTCGGGACGTCGAAGTAATCTTGAGGAGAATCAACGGCCACGGCGAAAGGCGCCGCGCAGATGTTTCTAAGGGCCCTCAGTGTGGCCAGCGACAGCGTGGCCGCCGCCGTCGTCGACAGCAGCGTCCTGGCGCTGTCCCCGGTACACTCGTTCAGCAGGTTCCACACCCCTCGCCAAGCACCCACGCACGCCACGCCCGCCACACAAGTACACAACCTCGACAGCGCGTAGTACGTCAATCTCCCGCGATCCGGACTCAGGTATTTCCCCAATTGGCTTTGGAACACGCAAAATAATAGATCACAGCACAGTCCGAAGGTTGCGCACGCGGCGGCGCTGGCGACGGGCTCGTCCGGTAGGACGTAGAGGTCCATGAGGGTCCAGGTGGACTTCCAGTAGGTGACGACGGCGGGGGCGACCACGAGGCTGGCGAAGAGCGCGTCCGCGGACTCTAGGAGCGCGGCGTGGGCCCGCGAGCCGCTCGCGAGCGTGTCGGCCAGGCCGGCAGTGCTTCCGCGCATGTCTGCTCGAGGAGTGCCGACTCCCAGCACACGCGAGTACAGATTACGAACAGTAATTGCATTATCGCTGCGTCCCGCGCCGTGACGTGCTGTTTGTTCGACGGGACCGCGAAGGTTTCTGCGTTCCTTGCGTTAGATACGGCGATTGGGTCGCGTTCTACGATCGTGTCATTCGACAGTTTACTATGCAGTTTTTTGTACGTTATCGCTTACTTTTAGGCAAGTTTTCAGGTCAGTGAATTAAAAAAAGTCGAACTTCTTCCCTATGACAAAATAATGTTTAATCATAAAATGTAATGCTTGTGGCAGACTCTACATTGAAAACCTTTATAATTAGGTACACACAAATACTAACTTTTTTTGAGATATTTTTGCAGCGATTCGTTGCGTAGGGTCTATCTAATTCTATTATCTGACGGGTCATAAAATGTTTATAGAGCTCTGTAATGGACAGCAAATCAAACGCGAATTAGGGCACGACAACTGCCTACTTCCTAACTGACCGCGGCTGTTAGCGGAGTTAAATGTGACCGTGAACTTATAACTAGTTTTTTTATTAATTTTATGTAGGTTTTATGAAATTAGCTCTTTGTATATAGGTATTAGAATGTATTTAAAATTAGAACGCAACGTTGAAAATAGATTGAAGAATCAATTAACTTTAAATCAAAACATGCAGTTTCTTACCTTTTCTACTGAATAAGTATTCAAAATTAATGATAAAGTAATGTAGAGAGTCATTAGCATATTTCTCTATTACGAAAGGAATCGGAAAGTTAAAATAGAATTGAATAAGTCAGATAAGACAAGGATACACCCACAATTCGCGGGTATTTTGCTAATGCCAGGTAATTAAAAGTGAAAACAAATTCTCTAATAAAATGGCGATGGAGCTATATGTACCTGTGTATTAATAATAGTAATAAGTTTTGGCGATTTAAAAAAATGATCAGCCCACTGAGTTTCTTGCCGGATCTTCTCAGTTGAGGTCGCGTTTCGATCCGGTGGTAGTATAGTAGTATATAAGAAAAAAATTTAAACTTGACAATTTGTAAGTGCCCCCATAGGCTTATACAAAATAAATGATTTGACTTTGACTTTGACTTTGACTTTGACTATGAAGGTAAAAAATATGGCGGACTTACCAAATATTTCTTTTATTAAGAAGCGATCCAAATTCGTTTTCATATTATGTTCATAAGCACTTACTATTAAATTAACCTGAAACCCTTTACCTACAGGCGCGCGCGACCAGTTTTCAGCCAGTATTGTTGAAAATTATATTTAACTTGACAGGAGAGTATACTCATTTGCCGCTGATCGCTGATTCCAAGTATGTATAAATATCGCCCAAAAGTGTCGCTTACCATTCGATATAATCACGCGACTGACTTAAGATGTGTGGTTACCTTCACAGAAATTCAATCTATATGTATATAGTTACAGAGTATATTTTGAAAAAAAAAAAATAACAAAAAACAAAAACCGACTTCAAAAACCTAGGTGCACTAAAAAGCTAGAAATAACCTTATAATTCATTACATTTGGAGTAGGTGCCAATCTACGTCAGACTAGGCAAATACACACATGAATTGGCACCGACTTCAAAGGTAATGAATTATAAGGTTATTTCTAGCTTTTTAGTGCACCTAGGTTTTTGAAGTCGGTTTTTGTTTTTTGTAAATTTTTTTTTCACGCTTTTTAGTGTCAATAATCGTTGAAAATTTGCAATTATTATCACCTCATAACAACCCTAAAAAAGTAAATATTTACAGCCAATTCTCTCAACCCAGATAGTACAGAACGCGATGGTATAACATAGTGATACTGATACTTACAGACATTTTGAAGCGAGTTGTAAATATGTAGGTGGGTTCCTTTCCGTCTGTGACTAGGAAACATGGCGAGGCTAGCAGATTGCGCGAAGCCCTCAGGAACACAATGGCAACGTAGAATGATAGTGTGAAAGCTGCTAGCAGCACTGGCCTGGAAACAGTAGCCTATTAAAGTACCCCTTATGACCACGCGATATGCATACCCCCGAAGTTCTTTTTTTTGGGTTCCGTACTAAGGAAAAAGAAACCGATAAAGGATCACTTTGTTGTCCATCTGTCTGTCTGTCAAGGCCCTTTTTTCAGGCACGGGTGGAGTTATCCAGGTGAAATTAATAACAAAAACTCAAGTCTGCAATAGCTTGGAGCTGTAAATAAATCATACTTCTAACTTAACGCAGTCAAAAGATACGGCGGTTCATGTTGCCTAAAGGACATTTGCAAGGAAATCAAAAACCTATGGGTACTTCCCGTTGATCTAGAATCATGAAATTTGCCAAAAAGCAATTTCTTGTAGCACAAGTGAAGGAAGAAATCCGAAAACAGTTTTTTTTATTTTAAACGCATAAAAACTGTAATTTGAGGTTATAAACTTATTAGCATTTAGTAAACTGATCGCGACCTATCTCGATGTATGGGGACAACAGTTTTCCTACGACAAAGTTAACTGTCTCTCAATTCAGTTTATCTCTACTCGAAGCCTGGTCAGGTGCGCGAGTCAAACTCGCACTTAGCAAGTTTTTTTTAGATGGTAGCTAACCCCTGTGGCCCTTTTTAAATACATCATCATCACGCCTGTTTCCCCGAAGGGGTAAGCAGAGGTGCACTGCAATGCGCCCATACTTCACCGATGTATTTTGGTCCCAATGTAATAGGGGGCGAGCCTATTGCCATTATACCGGGCACATTCTCAATACGAGGGAGATTTGGGCCATAGTCCACCACGCTGGCCCTGTGCGGGTTGGTGAACTTCACACGCCTAGGCGTGCAGGTTTCCTCACGATGTTTTCCTTCACCGTTGCAGTCCGATGTAGCCATTTTTAGGGAACAATAACGTAGGTTTTAAGGGTTAATATACCCTTTTTCAATAATATTGTAGAGGATACTAGGTACCTGTGGGGATCTTCAGGGTCTGGTACAATGAAGGCAACAGTCGCGTCGAGTATGCCCCAGCCGCCGCGCCAGTGGATGATGTTGCTCAAGATGAAGAGGTAGGTGTAGAAGCGGGACACCAGCCGCTCCCAGGCCCACTTGCAAGGCCCACCCTCGGAGCCGCTCCACGCGCCAGCTGACCGTTCCAGAAGCTTCGACCTGGAGAAGTATTTATGTTTGACGAAAACTTGCCGCTGGGGTCCATTATCCTTTCATTGTTTCAAAGAACATCTTTTATCCATGATATCTAGAATATGACTAGTCTAATGGCTGCAAGATGACTATGTCTACTGTCTATACTGGTCAAATCTTAGCTACCATTGATATAAGATGTCGTTTACATGGCTTAAAAAATTAAGTCATAAGAACTCCAGAACGGTAGTGTTAAGGGACTTGGGGCCCAGAGGTTTAGCAGTGACTGTCACACTGAGCTCGTCACCGTAGACCTTTTGAAAATCTTCATTCGTTTAAGACCTGGGCTCACTCGGGCGCGTCAGTACCCACGCGTCAATTTTGTTTCCAAAACAAACTGTAATTACTAATAGAAAAAGCGTCTGCTTCTTCTGGAATTAGATGAGGAATGGCTGTGCCTGCGAATAGCGGGTATTCGGTTAAGGTCAAGTAATTTAGAAAGGAAATAAATATAAAGAAACATCCCATCTAGCATCGAAAAGTCATTGACAGAACGAGGGAATTTAGACGCGTGGTAGGTTAGCTTTTACTGCAGAAATTCAATGTGTATCTATTGATATAGAGTTCGTTTTGGTATTGTCAAATCTTTTGACGCACTCATATTGACGCCCCAGTGTGCCTGAGGCTTACTGACTACTTAGGCATAATAACATGTGTTAGTAAGATACGCAGAGCACAAGATTTATTTCTAGATGTTTATGTGTGTTGAATGAAATCCTATTACAATGCCAATAGACGCTCTACGTCTTGTTATAATCCATTAGTTTTACGACGTATTATTTTTCTATTATTACTCAACTCAAGTATTTTTTAACGTCGTAAAATCCTTTAGGGATACCCTGCCACCTCGGGGGTAGTAGCAGGATTATGTGGGAGTGCCGGCAGAAGGCCCTATACCCACTAAAAATTGTCGGTTACATCCACCGCCTGTATCGGGGCGCCGCGGGCAGTGCCGTAAATAGGGCGGTGCCACCGGTGCCCAGGCACAGGGCGTAGACTATGCGGGGCGCAAGAATGGCCAGACCAGGCAGGACTATTATTTTTTCGGTTTGCTCCTGATAAGTTCCCGCTGTGCCCCTAAAATTTATTTAATATCTAAAAAAAACAAAAGCACAGTTATAGAAGCTCGCACAGGGCCCAGAAAAAGCTATTTAAGGCACTGGCTGCGGGATCGCACTAGGCAAGCACCGCGACGAACTCAATGGGTACCTGATTAATGCAAAGCAGGTGTGAATGGTGATGCCGAGGATGTAGGACTGTACGTGGGGGAACAGCTGGGGCCACTGCTCCATCAGACCCCAGGTGCCGCGCCACACGCTCACCACATTCGGTGCCACCACGAAACAAGTGAATACTGCATCTCCTAAAAATTCCAAGACTTCGTTGAAAGCTCTTATCATTACAATAAACTGAAATTCCGGGTGCACGTTTTTATATAAGATATTTTGTCACCTGCATACATTATCGGGCAACCGGCTATATCTTGTGAGTAAGGCCTTTAGTGTATACAATATGATTTAGGATGGGAAATATAATTCGCAATTCTTGTATGAGTGTATCTATGTATGAGATTCTGCGAGCAAGATGCATGAATGGTTCAAAGAGAGATGACTAGTGTAATTGTAATATCGTTCTAGTTAAATAAACTAATTAATATACATCATCACGCCTATATTCCCTGAAGTGTTAGGCAGAGGCGCACTACAGTGCACCCACACTTTGCCGATGTATTTTTGGTCCCAATGTAATAGGGGCCGAGCCTATTGCCATTATACCGGGCACATGCCCTCTCAATACGAAGGAGATTTGGGCCATAGTTCACCACGCTGGCCGAGTGCGGGTTGGTGAACTTCACACGCCTTTCTATAGACGTGCAGGTTAACTCACGATGTTTTCCTTCACCTTTTCTTAGCAAGTGACAATTTCGGATGAAAATGAGATTCGCACATGACACCCAGAGGTGCGAGCCGGGGTTTGAACCTGCGCACTTTGATTGCAAAGCGTGCGTTCTAATACTCGCCTACCACTGCTAAATTAATGTGACATCATTTTATGAAAACAGAATATCGATAACACATTGTTATCCGTTGATTCTTTGATTATTGATGCTTTGAGAAGCCTAGGTTCCGCTTTGTTCATCTTTTATACAAAGAGAGTTACAAAGTAACAGCTGATGATATAGCTGGCTTCCGTCTAATATCTAACACGTCAAATATCTTATTAAAAACGATGCTAAAGTATATGATATTAGATTACGATTTTAGTTATATATACCTACATACGACAAGCCATCTGTATTTATCAGCTTAGATAGATAACTCTGTATTGTACTCTCAAAGAATTTAAATCACATTGTACATTATGTTAGGCTAACAAAGTAATTTGTAAGTTATAACCTGTACCGTAGCTAGCCTGGTCGCAGGAGCACTCCTCGGTGACGTCACAGGACTCCAGGGACTCTGACTTCTCCAAGTCACTAGGAATAGACTCGGGGAGCAGGCTCGTCGATAAATTTGGCGGCATCTGAAAGTATCGAGCGACCATAGCCAAGTGGTTAGACTGGTCGAACTCGTTACCAAAAGGTTCCGGTTTCCTCATACACATAACCTCATACATGTGTATGAGGTGACTACTGATGTCAGTAGTAGGCATATTTCAATAAAAAAAAAATATGTTTATACAAATACATCACCATGCCCAAGGGGTAGGCAGAGGTGCACTGCAGTGAACCACTATTTTGCCTAGGTATTTCTGTCCCAATGTAATAGGGGACGAGCCTATTGCCATAGTGTCAATAGGCTCGCCCCCTTTTACCACCACCATTTTATTTGTTGTAAACAGATACGTAGAACTAGCTAGCTAGAACTAACTAGAACGAGCACTAAAAAGGTGATTACTGTCCTCATTTTCCTTAAGTAAAAATACTACTAAACGCGGTCACGGTTGCCTGCTCAGATAAATTTTTAAAAAAATACACCAGTTATCATACTCCAATGTTTTAGTCCTGATCTGAACGAGGCTTGTTTTAAATAGAAAGAGTTTATCAGAAGTTCGAAATAAATTTTAGGGACATATACAGTAGCTGAGTTGCCGATTTACAGACCTTTGAATATTTGTCACAAGCATTGCGCTAGGTTCTTAGGGCACATCCTTAAATCTATTGAATAGTGTAAACTGTACTTACTTGAAACAGCTACTAACATTCACAAAACGTAACACGAAAATTTCGCATAAGTACCTACTGCAAGTTTTTTAAATTGTCTGCAAAAAAACTGGAAAATCGTGTTCGAATTTCGATAAAATTTATGTACCCGATCGATACTAATTGCAAACTGTACAGTTTTATTTCGGACTTCTGATACACACTGTGTAGATGGCGTATACATTAAACTGAAGTGAAGACAAAAGAACAAAGACAAGACCGAACCGTGAACCAGACGATGCTCGAGCTCTCATACCGATAAACTAAACTGTCGTCAGAAGTGTAAGATGAAAACTAGAATAAATGAACGGCAATGGTGTCTATTCTGTTGTAAACAATTTACGACTAAACCAGGGATTCCCAAACTATTTTGGGCAACAGATCCCTCTTCCAAAGCGAACTGACACTCAGACCCCCATAGCCAAATTACTTTTAAAATGCTATCTCTAGTTGTTAACGCCGTCTAACTAAGAACATCACTAGTCGGGACAGTGTGACAACACTAGAGTTCCGGCCGCCATTACATAAATACGACATAAGACATGAAGACGTAAGCGCATAAAAAATACATAAAAATACAAGAAAAAGAAGAAATAATACATTACAAGACCGTTAGCATAAAAGAACATAAACAACGTAGGTGTAATCGACATCTGCGTGAACATTTGGCGACCGTCACAGGACCATAAGAAATTGAAAAATGAAAACTGCATCATGATTGCATGGCCGCGTGGCGCTGTGTAAATTCAGCTTATATATCTCAGGGGAGTGCTCTTTCCTTATAATATTCCTTGAAATCCTAATTTAATCCCCTCTTTAATTTGTGTATAGGTGTGAAACTTAACGTAAGTACATTTTCATTGTTAAACAGTACCGCGCACAATACGGGTTATAATTCTTGCACGTGTTACTTACTAAACACATGACTTTACGATGGTGTTTGGCTACTTTTAGCACTGCTACTTCATAATCGCACATTCATCGGGGCTTTCATAATTATAAGCACCGCTTTAATACGAAGTGCTACACATTTTGGGGTGTTTAATGCAATAGTGCACTTAAATCTGTCACGCACTACATAACCTGCTGCGATATTCCCCATTATATGCAACCTTTGCTGTGTCTTTATCCTAATAATTTGTCTTTAATTTGCATATTAATACAAAAGTTTTATTTTGCAATACTTAACCTTAAAGTTAATTTACTTGCTGCCCATTTACCCTTAAATCTTTACTATTTGGGTGGTATTGTTCGTAAAGCACGTTGTTCGCGGAACATTCCAGGAACCCAGTGGATGACCGTCATAATAGTGAGTCAGTTTGTTTGCTGGTGGTGGGCAGTGTGAGACGGTGGTTGTGGCTTTGTATGGAAAGACACCGAGCTCCACTGTACAACGGGAACTGGACTGCTACTTCAACATCATACAAGTTTGATGCACATCTTATTTGTTTCTTTACCTAATTGATTGAAAAGCCCATTGCATAATAATGTCTTTATCGGGCAATGAATCTGATATCACTGTTGCTGGACCAAAGCAGGCTAACAACTATAAATTAAAAGACTTGATAACGCTGCGAGCCACTGCTAAAGGCCGTCTAACAAAGTTCAATACTTTTTTATCTCCATTATCTGAAACTGCTATTGAGAATGTCACTAGTTTACAAGTTAGGGAATTAAAGGTTCGCTTAACAAAAATAGAAAGTTTATTTGATGAATTTGACAATCATCAAACACAAATTGAGCTCTTAACTGATGATGAACAACAACATGATGGGCGAGAATTGTTTGAGTCTAAATTTTATCAATTGGTGTCAAGTGCTCAAGAAATTATAGATTCACACTTCGCACTTCATAATAAGAAAAGTGAATTGGATAAGAGGGACGAGAGTGTTTGTTCTTTTAATTCATTTCATAATAATGAGCATCATAACATAAATAATATTAAATTACCTACAATTCAACTACCTGTTTTTAATGGTGACTACCTTAAGTGGTTAGAATTTCGAGACACTTTCGATTCTCTTATCAATGGTAATAAATCCATATCGGATATCAATAAATTTCATTATTTGAGGTCTTCTTTGGAGGGCAGTGCCACTGTGGTTATTAAATCTATTGAGTTTACTTCTCAAAATTACAAAGTTGCTTGGGAGCTTCTTTGTGAACGTTATGACAATAAGAATATCTTAATAAACAATCATCTGAAAGCTTTATTAAACATTAATGCCTTAACACGTGATTCTCATAAAGCTATTAGGTACCTGATTGACCAAATTTCTAAAAACTTGAGGGCCCTTGAAACTTTAGGCCAACAAGTAGATAAGTGGGATGTTCTCATTATTTACATTATGTCAACTAAACTTGATCCTGTTACATCAATGAAATGGGAGGAATTTAAGGGAAACTGTTCAGATATACCTGTACTGTCAGAATTTATAAAATTTCTTCGCAATCGGGCAGACATTCTTGAAACAATGGCTGTGAACAAAATTGATAAAGTTGATCATAAGTACATATCAACATCATATAATAAAAAACCTGAGCAAGATCATAATAATTCATATCAACATAAATCTCAGAAAAGTTTTGTTGCTTCTGTTAACAGTAATAAACAAGGTATTTCATGTCCATGCTGCAATGAGGAGCATAGAATAGTAGAATGTAGTGCCTTTCGAAGCCTGTCTCCGGAAGCCAGATCAAGCGAAGCCTCAAAACTTAAACTTTGTTTGAACTGTCTACGAAGAGGTCACTTTGTCAAGGACTGTCGTTTAACAGGTACCTGCCGAATCTGTAAGCAAAAACATAACACATTATTGCATATAGATGATAATAAAAGTGAAGGCCATGCAGTTGTTAACTCCTTACCGGTATCATTATCCACTCAAACTGCAGGTCAAGTTCTGCTAGGGACGGCCATGTTGAAGGTTGTTAATCCTGAAACAAAAAATACTTACCATGTCCGCGCCCTACTTGATGCAGGCAGCCAATCCTCGTTCATAACTTCTAACCTGAAACATAAAATGGGCTTGGTAAGTCAAAATTTAAACTCATATGTTACTGGTATAAGTAACTCACCAATATTATTATCTGATAGCTGTGAGCTAACTATAGAATCTTTAGTGTACCCCTTTAGTACTCAACTTAAATGTTTAGTGATGCCTAATATTACTGGTCACTTACCTAATTTTCCCGTTAATGTGTCACAACTTAATCTTCCTGTCAACATTAAACTGGCAGATCCTAATTTTTATGTACCTTCAAAAGTAGATATGCTTTTAGGCGCAGAAGTATTCTTCGATATTATGTGTCCTAATCAGATTAAATCAGGGCCTGGTATGCCTATTCTTCAAAAATCGAAGTTAGGTTGGATTGTAGCAGGTCCACTTAATAATTCTCTTACTGCTAATAATGTCACTACTCATTGTAACTTTACTAAAGAAATTAGTGACAATCTGTCAAAATTTTGGACATTAGAAGAACTTCCATCTTCAAAGTTACCACTGTCAGCGGATGATGAATTTTGTGAACAACACTTTGTCAACAACACAACTCGCTTAGGTAATGGTAGGTTCTCTGTCATGATGCCCTTTCATAAACCCCCTGAATTGTCACTTGGTGACTCTTATTCAATGGCTGAAAAACGTTTCTTAACCCTAGAAAAGAAATTGAATAAAAACTTAAAACTTAAAATTGATTATTGTAAATTCATTAAAGAATATGAAGAATTAGGGCACTTAACAAAAATTAAAAAGCCATCTTTTGGATATTTTATGCCTCATCATGCAGTGATCAAGGAGTCTAGAGAGACCACAAAGCTTCGTGTAGTTTTTGACGCATCAGCGAAGACCACTTCACACAAGTCCTTGAATGACATTCAAGGAATTGGCCCGGTCGTTCAAGACGAGCTTTTTAACATCTTGGTACGTTTTCGTTGTCATAAATTTGTACTTACTGGGGATATCATAAAAATGTATCGACAGGTTAGCATGAATACAACACAACGGCACCTACAGCTCATATTATGGCGCGATGATGATACAAAGCCTCTAGACACTTTACAATTAAACACTGTGACATACGGAACTGCTTCGGCACCTTTCTTAACCACAAGGTGTCTCCTTCAATTAGCAAATGAATGTCTTGATCCATTAGTAGCTCAAAGTATTAAAAATGATTTTTATATCGATGATTTGTTTACTGGTGCTTCTAATGAGCATGATTTAGCTCATATTCATAAAGGCGTAACTGAAACATTAGCCTCAGCTTGTTTGCCTATTCATAAATTTCGTACAAATTGCCCTCAAATCTTCTCAGAAGCCACTGAGACAGAAACTTTAGACATAAATAAAGAATCTAGTGTTTTAGGAGTGCTGTGGGCACCTGACACCGACACATTACGATTTTCAATAAACATAAACACGGATACACAACACTTGACAAAAAGAATAATTCTGTCAAATACATGTAAGATATTTAATCCCCTAGGCCTTCTGAGCGCCAGCACTATTACTTTAAAAATATTGCTGCAAAAATTGTGGCAACTTAAACTTGACTGGGATGATCCCATTCCTAATAACATAAAACATACTTGGGAAAAGATAATAAATAATTTACAAACTTTACTTTCTTTATCAGTGCCAAGATTAGTGTTGTGTTCATCACCTGTTGATACTGAATTGCACTGCTTCGTGGACGCCTCTCAAGACGCCTATGCTGCTTGTGTATATTTGAGATCCACTGACACTAATAATCTTGTAACGGTGCAACTGCTGTGCTCAAAGACAAGAGTTGCACCCTTGAAACCTATTACAATTCCAAGACTTGAATTATGCGCGGCCGTGTTAGGAGCACGTCTCGTAGCCAAATTAAGTGAAGCTCTTCGCTGTGTCATAAATGCAAAAGTATTTTGGTCTGATTCAACCATAACGTTAGGTTGGATTAAGACGCAACCTAAACTTTTGAAAGCTTTCGTTTGTAATAGAGTCAATGAAATTCGTGAATTAACGGACCGAAAAGCGTGGAAGCATGTACCCACAGATCAAAACCCAGCTGACATGGCTTCACGCGGAGTAGTACCTAATCTTTTGATAAATTCTAACCTGTGGTGGCACGGCCCTTCTTTTCTCTTAAAGTCTGAATCTGAATGGCCTCAACCACCCAACATAAAGGCAGATTTACCTGAATTTAAAGTTAATCACACAATTCATACTAATTTAGATCAAAGGCTCATTAAATTCGAAAATTATTCTAATGCACCTAAACTCATAAGAATTCTTGCTTACGTTGTACGTTTCATTAACAATTGTAAAACTAAAATCTTGCTTAAAGGACCTCTTGATGAGAACGAATTAAAATATTCTCTCCATCACTTAATTAAAATGGCCCAACAAGAATCATTTTCATCAGAACTTGAAATCTTAAATAAAGGAAAATCTCTTAAACCTAAATCTGTTTTGTTACAGTTATCACCTTTCATTGACGCGACTGGCGTGTTGAGAGTAGGTGGTCGGCTGGATAATACTGCGCTCAGTTATGAGAAAAAACATCCAGCTTTATTAGACGCCAGGCATCACTTGACAAAGATCCTCATGGCAGCCGAACACCTACGTCTCTTCCATGCTGGTCCGCAGTTGCTTTTAAGCTCTTTTAGAGAACAGTTCTGGCCCATCGGTGGCAGATCTTTAGCGAGAAACATAGTTCGTAAATGCATAATATGTTCTAGATTAAGGCCCAAATCCCTGGAGCCATTACTTGGAAATCTACCCTTAAGCAGAGCCTCGCAAAATTATCCATTTCAAGTTTGCGGTACTGATTTCGCAGGGCCTTTCATGATTTCTAGTAAAAAAGGTCGTGGAAATAAAATCTTAAAATGTTATCTTTGCTTGTTTGTATGCTTTTCTACAAAAGCATTACATCTCGAAGTCGTCAGTGATCTCAGTACCCAAGCTTTCATTATGTGTCTTAAAAGATTCATTGCCAGACGAGGTAAACCACATAATATTCATTGTGACAATGGAAAGAATTTCGTTGGGGCGAACAATGAATTAGGTAGGGAGTTGCGGTCCGGTCTTCGTTCCATAAAAGAATTTTCTGCGAACGAAGGGATAAAGTTTATGTTTAATCCTCCTTATTCTCCCACGTTGGGTGGACTTTGGGAAGCCGGCGTGAAAAGTGCTAAACATCATCTTAAACGCATAATCGCGGATGCTAGTCTTACTTTTGAGGAATTAAGTACTCTCTTTACACAAATTGAAGCGATCCTGAACTCCCGACCCTTGACTCCTTTATCATCTGACCCTAACGACTTGAACCCTTTAACTCCGGGGCACTTCCTAGTAGGTCGGCCACTAACGTCACTACCTACTCCACCATGTGAAAACTTGAAGTACACTACCAGATATCAGTTTATCGAACAATGTCGACAACATTTTTGGAATCGGTGGAGTAATGAATACCTGGCAGAATTACAACAACGCACGAAGTGGCGTCTGCGTCAGAAGGACTTAAATATTGAAGATTTAGTAGTACTCAAAGAAGAAAATCTTCCCCCTTTAAAATGGAAACTCGGGCGCGTTCAGCAGCTTTTTCCCGGAGCAGATGGCGTATCTCGAGTTGCAGACTTCAAAACTCATCGTGGAATCGAGCGCAGAGCGATCAACCGCGTCTGTCCCTTGCCTGTGGATGCCTTGAAAGAAGCTTCTACCAGCACCTTTCAAGGGGGGCAGAATGTTAACGCCGTCTAACTAAGAACATCACTAGTCGGGACAGTGTGACAACACTAGAGTTCCGGCCGCCATTACATAAATACGACATAAGACATGAAGACGTAAGCGCATAAAAATAAATACATTACAAGACCGTTAGCATAAAAGAACATAAACAACGTAGGTGTAATCGACATCTGCGTGAACACTAGTTTTTTTTTCAATTTATACAAAACACTAATCGTTTTAACAATTGGTTTAGTGACCAACCGCAAAGTGGTCGATATGATTGATTGATGACGAAACCAATGATTTTAAAAAGTGTAGATACTCAAATGTGTGAAAATGACACACGAAAATTATTTTGTACCGAAATTGTTATCATTGTTATCATTTCATTTTTGCCGCAAAGACCCAGAAACGATGCCAAAATTATTTAAAAAACAAAAGAAAATAAGGACGCCAGTCGCCATTTTGTCGTTGTTAGTGTGGTTCGTCGTGTGTCTGAGTGCATTTTTCACTCAACCTTTGCAAATTAATTTTATTTAAAAATATCTTGTTTTGCTCACTCTACCTAACTGGTTCGAATTGACAGCTATGGCGTCACAATATGGCGGAAAGTCGATCCTATTCTCATTTGAAACGCATAGTACACATCACAGTCACACACAAAGTTTCACGTGCAAAATTGACAAATGTTCGGAAACTTGAGCCTTTGATATCTCCTTGGACTAAACTTTACAAAAAATATAGCTATCTTGACTATACTTTACGGGTCATGAGATAGAAGTTTAGTTTAGTACAGCTTAGTTTGGTGTCAACAAACCCAGCAGATACCAATATTTACATAAAATGTTGTTTATAACTTTGGTGCTCTCTGTTTGCGTGAATGTCATTAAACGGGGTTATAAAACAAGATTATTTACATATTATTTCGAAACTTGTATTTAATTCAGCAACATTGAGGAAGATAGTTACATTTATCTAATGGCAAAGCGTCTAACAGTTTTATATCAATCTCAAAATAACTGAACGTCTTAAAATTGAAGTGTGGTGACCCCTATATCTTCGTCCACAAAAACCAAACTTCTACCATACTCTAATAGATGGCGCGTCAAGCATTACATCTTATACAAGAACCGACTTTTTATATGCCATCCGAAGCAATCCTGAATCGTGATAGAAGAGTTTTAGACCATTTTATCTATTTATACAAGATATCGTAGCGGAGTAGTGGACCCCGCCAAGCACTCTACTAGCTTGGCTGGAAGATCTTCCCTTTTCTGCCAAATAAGAAAATAAATGATCTATGGTTTTACTGAAATCCGTTTTACTCGGTTGATAATATAAGTTATCGTTATCGTCATTTCATAATCGCGATTAGTCCCTATTTTAAAAGGGATACTGTATCACTGCTACTACTACTTAAAATTAAATTCGCCTCATTATTTGATTATAAGATAATTGAAACAAAAAGGTACGTACAAAATAAATTATTAAGGACGCAAATGGATTGTTTTAAGCTAGACTAATAAGTAGAATAATGAAAACTAAATGATAAACTGTAGGTTAAACCATATAGAGACGATTTTATAACGAAGAACGAAAAAAAACAGTATTTCTGTTTCCCGTTGGCCGTTTGGCATTGCTTGCGCCTACCACAGTTTTAATTCTTGTGTTCACACGATGATATTGCTAATATATTAGATGCAGGCGCTTTTAGATTTTTTTGTAGGTTATAGATAGTTGAACTCAAGGGATGCAGATCCAAATCCCGCGCGGTCAGCGATAAAAATATTAAACCTATTCGTTTCGGATTATTAATTATGGTTCCTAAATACCACGTGGGCGAAGTCACGGGCTTTCCTAATATAATCAGTGTCTCACTCACCTATTATTTACCTCCTTATATTTACTTAACTCATTACGTGTTATTATGTACATTCAATCAGTGCTTTGGTATTCTCAATTTACTGTGTTTGCATTACGTGCCTTCTCTTCTACAACACAATAATAAAACTTAACGTAAACACTAAGGTATAGGTTGATACACATTTTAAGGCTAAATAAATAAATATCACGCCTGTATTCCCCGAAGGGATAGGCAGAGATGCACTACAGTGCACCAACACTATACCGATGTATTTTAGTCCCAATGTAATAGGGTACGAGCCTATTGCCATTATATCTGGCACATTCCCCCTCGTAGGAGGGATATCTGGGCCATATTACACCACTCTGGTCCAGGTCTGGTTGATAGACTTCATAAGCCTTTCTATGGACGTGCATGTTTAGATAGATATCTCTTTAACGTTCCACCTCTTAATAAGATATAAACCATGCATTATAAGATAAAACAATTTAGTGTGACAATGGGCGGCCTTGTCACAAAAAGTGATCTCTACCAGCCAACCTTTGGATGGAGACAAATTAAAGTACTGTTAAGGACGAGATGTACTAAACAAATAAAAGGTGTACTTAATAAAATAGATTGACTTGGCAATCGCACTAAACAATCTTATTTAATAGTAGCTGTGCCTGCGACTTCGCCCGCGTGAACTTCAGGGAGATTACACGGAAATATAGATATTATGTATTTCCCGCGGAACCTTAATGCTTTTTTCTAAAATTAAAGTAGCCTAAGTTACGCATTGGAATATTAGCTATCTTCCAGTGAAAGTCCCGTCGAAATCTGTTCAGCCGTTTGGAAGTTTACCTCAAACAAACAGACAGACAGACAGACTGACAAAAATTTTTAAAATTGCATTTTCGTTATAGGTATCGTGTATACTTTCATATGCAATTCGTAAAAAGGTGCTATTTTGATATTACAAACAGACACTTCAATTTTATTTATTTGTATGTATGTATGTATGTATGTATAGATAATATGTATTACTTGTGAGATACATTGCGTTTTCATGCGATGGTGAAATCAATATTTTTTATTTAAAAGATAAAAGATTTTTAATATTGATATGGTCACTATAAGATGTTGTTAGCGTTATGTTAGATAATTACGTTATAACTTAACACAGATGGTCCTTTAAGTAGGGACATAATAAAGTTACGACCTGGCCCCGATTTTCGTGCGATCGAGATTCATCTCTATTCGAGATATCTCGAAACGAAACGTCAAATCGTATGTATTTTTAGGGTTCCGTACCCAAAGGGTAAAATGGGAACCCTATTACTGAGACTTCGCTGTCCGTCCGTCCGTCCGTCTGTCACCAGGCTGTATCTCATGAACCGTGATAGCTAGAAAGTTGAAATTTTCACAGATGATGTATTTCTGTTGCCGCTATAACAACAAATACTAAAATACAGAATAAGATAAATATTTAAGGGGCTCCCATACAACAAACGTGATTTTTTTGCCGTTTTTATAGATAATGGTACGGAACCCTTCGTGCGCGAGTCCGACTCGCACTTGGCCGGTTTTTAAAATTTATTCTCTTATCCTATACCATTGATCTTGAAACTTTAATAGGGTCTTCAAGAAGCTCCAATATGGTTTTTTGCCCAATAAATCTTAATAAACTACTTATACATGTAGTAAAAATCCGAAATATTTTAGGTGCCTATACAGTAGCTAAAATGCAGATGCTTTTTGAAGGTAGACCATAATCAACTATCACTGTTTCTAAGTTACAGACCTTTGAGTATTTGTCATAAGTATCGTATTGTGGTCTTAGGTAACATCTATAACACTATTGAACAGTGTAACTACATCTACGAGAGGCGAATATTAATATTCAAGAAGCAGTACTTGAAAATTTCTCATAGGCCCAGAAATATACCAAGGTTTTAAAAATGGCGGCGAAAAAAACTTTAAAATCGTGTTCGAATTTCTATCAAATTTTACACCATTCAATTGTATATACGAGTACATACAATAAATTACTCATACAAACGGTGATAGTATTATTTCGAACTTCTGATACAACCCGAGGGAATAAAATATAAATAAAAAGTACTCTTTACGAAATTGTATTGGGCATTGAAAGAAATCATGATAAGCAAGGAACTGAGCATGAAGATAAAGAAAAAGACCTTTGATACCTGTATTCTACCCTGCATTACATACGGCTGCGAAACCTGGGCACTGACGAAACGCCATACGGACAAACTAGCAAGATGCCAGAGAAGCATGGAAAGAAGCATACTAGGTTTAAAACTAATAGACAAAGTTCAAAGTAAAGACATCAGGCACAAAACTAAATTAACAGACATATTATCACGTCATATGCTCCGCTGCAAGAAGGAAAAGTGGAGCAAACTAGTGACAGTATGGTACCCAAGGGGCAACACAAGAAGCCGAGGCCGTAAAGTAATAAGATGGGAGGATGACCTAAAAATGACCTTAGGGCCACTTTGGATGAGAGTAGCGGCAGACAGGAAACAATGGAGACAGTTGGAGGAGGCCTTTGCCGCAAGCCAAACCGAAATAAGAGACATAATATAAGGGGAGTTTTTAAGTCATTAATATGTAAAAATTTCTAAATTAGTTTTGAACAGCTACATTTATATCTAAAACAAATAATTTATGACTAAGTGTAAAAATGCAAATATTTCGGAAATAAAGGCTTTATTATTATTATAATTATATGATATTGTTACGCATGCCAAGTAGAACTAGTGATTTATAAAAATAATTACTTAGCAAATCTAAAACAATAGTTATATTGTTACATGTTATATTACTTACGCCATCATCAAGTTGTATCTTCATTTTTTGTATCCCCAACAAAAGCCAGATAGTATTAACTCACGAAGAACCTGTTTGGAGATCACCTTTGTACGGAATTTAAAAAAAAAGGAACGAGAGAGTTAAGAAAAAAACAAATTTCAAAATACCCGCCGTATTTTGACAGCTACGCGAATACCGTAGCGCGCTACGCGCGAATCGTCGGCTACTAATTTCTTAGATCAGTGAATTTGTGAAGGAAAATTATGACTAAGCCATTCTAGCCAATGTGAAGGTCACAGTCTAGAATAATTTAAAGTTACAGAAAATTACTCACGTACGTAGGTACGAATCGATTAGATTGCCGTGACACGAACAAATAATGCTTTCCTGTACGTACTTATTTTAAATTGTTCCTTTAGCCGTAGAATAGGAATGTTTGATTATAAATCCATGCTTTAATATTGGCTTACTAAGGATACAATTGCCTACATTGCCTACATCGATGGGTGAAAGGCCATTCGACTTAAGCGACATTTTTGTAACTTTACAGGAGAGCATACTCATTCGACGCAGAAAAAATCGCTGATTACTAATATTATAAATTAGTAATCAGCGAAAATTACTCTTACTAATATTATAAATTACTTAACGGTGAAGGAAAACATCGTGAGGAAACCTGCACGTCTATAGAAAGGCGTGTGAAGTTCACCAACCCGCACTGGGCCAGCGTGGTGGACTATGGCCTGAATCCCCCTCGCATTGAGGGGAGGCCCGTGCCCAGCAGTGGGACGTTAAAAAAGGGCTGTAGTAGTAGTAATATTATAAATGCGAAAGTAACTCTGTCTGTGTGTTACTCAATCATGCCTAAACTACTGAAGCGATTTAAATGAAATTTGGTACAGAGATAGTCTAGAGCCTGAAAAAGGATATAGGCTACTTTTTATTTCTAAAAAGGGCTGAAAATTAGGATTCCTAAATCTCGCGCGGGCGAAGTCGCGGGGTACAGCTAGTATGTATATAAGTCGATATCGCCCAAAATTGTCGCATAAGTCAAACAGCCCCTTGATGTCAACTACCGGTTCGCTAACTACCACATGTCTCTGTCAAAAATATATTTGTATGAACAATCAAAAAGTCTCTCTATGAGAACTCAAAGGCCTGTATCAGGGTAAATGGGGCGTACTCAGACTGGTTTAACATCACAAAAGGTGTTAGGCAAGGATGTGTTGCGTCTCCGTGGCTTTTCAACCTTTATATGGACAGCTGTTTGACAAATTTGAAAGGGATGGAATGTGGGCTAAGTATGAATGAGTTGCATGTCAAGTGTCTTCTGTACGCTGACGATCAAGTTCTACTTGCGTCGTCGGAAACGGAGTTACAGGACATGTTAAACGTGGTAAATGACGCGTTTAAGGCGAAAGGAATGAAAGTGAATGTTAGTAAGACGAAAGTAATGGTTATAGAAAGAGAGGAGGATGTTACAGACTGTAACATCGTTTTAGATGGTGTGAAAGTGGAACAATTGCAAGAGTTTGTATATTTGGGAAGCATGATTACAAGGGATGGTAAATGTGATAGTGATATTGAGAGGAGAGTGACAACTGGGAATAGAGTAAATGGTGCTTTGCATGCCGTTGTGAGTAGCCAGGCTGTCTCAAAAAAGGCTCGTCTGGCGATTCACAATGGTGTTTTGGTACCTACTCTTATGTATGGTAGTGAATGTTGGGTTTGGCAAAAGAGGCATGAGAGTAGGATGAATGCGGTGGAAATGCGTTCCTTACGGAGTATGTGTGGTGTCACCATTGCTGACCGGTTGAGGAATAGCAAGATACGAGATAAATGTAAGCTGAAAGATGATGTGGTGACTAAGATTGAGAAAAGTATGTTGAGGTGGTTTGGCCATATAGAGAGGATGAATGAAGGTAGACTGACTAAAGAAATATACCAGGCAAACGTGAGTGGAAATGTCGGAAGAGGGCGTCCGAGAAGGACCTTTCACGACCAGATTAACGGTCTCTTCCAGAAAGGTCAAGTCCGTAGCACCCTTAACCGACGGAAGTGCATGAAAAGATGTATGACTGTGGATGAAGCGAAAGAGGTATGTCAGGATCGTAGCGTGTGGCAAACGGTAGTCTCTGCCTACCCCCATGGGATACAGGCGTGAGTATATGTATGTATGTATGCATGTAATCGAAATATATTTTTACGTCTCATTAATTGCATTATAAACTACTAACTACAGCCCTTTTGACGTCCCACTGCTTCGCACGGGCCTCCCCGCAATGCGAGGGGGATTCGGGCTATAGTCCACCACGCTGGCCCACTGCGGGTTGGCAGACTTCACACATCAATAGAAAACTAGTCAAGTTCCCTCAGACGTGCAGGTTTCCTCACGATGTTTTCCTCACCGTTTCATAGCAAGTGATAATCTCGGATGAAAATGAGATTCGCACATAAATCCCAAAAGTGCAAGCCGGGGTTTGAACCTGCACACTTTGATAATACAATATTAGAGAAAGGGACCCACCACTCACCCTCGGAATTGTTTAGAGTCCCAAATTATAAATCAAATAAATTTGATCGATAATAGAGGAAACCAACAAGACCGAACTCCCTGTCAGTCGAGAGTCAGTATGTCATAAGTCATGGGCCCTACCTATGAGCAATCCTCCGCAGAACAATCGAATCTAAAAAAATAATTCGACACGTGTTTCGCCTCTCAACGAGGCATCCTCAGGACGGTTGGGTTGCGACTGAGCGACGAGCAACGTTGGCCGCGCCTTATAAATGAAACCGACCGCCGTCCCCACTCCCGCCGTCGCTTGCAGAATCAATTGAGCGACTATTTTGTTGAAAAGAAAATAAATTAAGCAACGGGGAGGTGTCAAAAATAATCTGTTCATTCAGCAACGCGTTCCGGTCCCGCCGAACAATCTCTAAACGCTCCAACACACACAATCTTAGGCCATTATCACATATGTGAACTACATCAAAACTATGGCTATTATTCAAAGTGTGGCCTGTCTCTAATAAATGTTTAGCAAAATGGGACCTATCGAGACGGTTGTTACGTAAATCGGCTATGTGTTCTTTATATCGAATACTATGTAGTTCACATATGTGATAAGGGCCTAAGATTGTGTGTGTTGGAGCGTTTAGAGATTGTTCGGCGGGACCGGAATGCGTTGCTGAATGAACAGATTATTTTTGACACCTCCCCGTTGCTTAATTTATTTTCTTTTCAACAAAATAGTCGCTCAATTGATTCTGCAAGCGACGGCGGGAGTGGGGACGGCGGTCGGTTTCATTTATAAGGCGCGGCCAACGTTGCTCGTCGCTCAGTCGCAGCCCAACCGTCCTGAGGATGCCTCGTTGAGAGGCGAAACACGTGTCGAATTATTTTTTTAGATTCGATTGTTCTGCGGAGGATTGCTCATAGGTAGGGCCCATGACTTATGACATACTGACTCTCGACTGACAGGGAGTTCGGTCTTGTTGGTTTCCTCTATTATCGATCAAATTTATTTGATTTATAATTTGGGACTCTAAACAATTCCGAGGGTGAGTGGTGGGTCCCTTTCTCTAATATTGTATTAACAATGGATTTCCGCAATATTACGCCTGATTCCATCAATTATCTGCACACTTTGATTGCAAGGCGTGCGTTCGACCACTTGGCTACCACTGCTAATTGCATTATACGTCTCAGTAAATAAAACAACATATTTCGTCCTAATATATATTATTATTGATATTAAAACTAATCGCCTCAACAAATGGAACAAGTTAACAATGATAATAAACATATGTTTAACACACAACGCGTGATACATGACTGCATAACCTATTTTTTTTTGAGACTATGCCCGCCACACATTCCCACCACTGTTACTCCTGTAAGCCAGATTCGACAGCGGTGCCCATTGAAGACACCGAGGTTTGACCCTCGGCGAGTCCCGGGGAAAAGCTAAATTTTCTTGGAACCCGCACGAATTAATCGAAAAAGTTGTAGGAGGAGTTGGTAGAAAAAATGTAACCTTGTATATGTGTATCAGAATTCCGAAATATTATTTAAGGGACATATACATAGCAGAGTATACCTAACTATCAAAACGGAACTTGAACATTGCTCATAGGACTCGAGATATAATAAGATTTTAAATTTGAAAAATCGTATTTCAAATTCGACATTGTGTGCAAACGGAAAAGTATTATTTCGGACTTCTAAACCACTTTTTACAATGCGTAGTACATAATAAAGGTAGTTATCATACAGTGACGAACACATTATTAGTAAACGCTAATGTATAACTACGAATGTAAGAATATAGATTACCATGTAATACAATAAGTAGATTTGGGTTTCAGTTAAATTAATATCGATTCCCGCTCGCATAGAGCGGGAGTCGATTTTTAGCCGAAGCTGAAGGTTCGGTCGGCGACTAATAATCCAACTAGATATACCTAAAATCCACACCCTATTTATATTCTGTGGTAATGGGTGTCAAATAAAGAAGGTTAAATTACAATTTGTACTTATTAAAACGACGTGTCATTATTAATTTTATTGTCATTTATTTTTTAATTTATTATTTTGGTTATAATTGAGTGCCGGCGACTAAGAGCTCTTTCATACATGCGCACACTGGGCGTCTATACCCGCTCATTATAATATTGGCCATTACCAAAGTGTACGGACTCATAAAAGAAGTTCATTCTTCAAGGAAATTACATTGTTTGCGGGAGCGAAATTTGACTTATGAGAGCGTGACTTTTACTACAGCAATGCAATCTTTATGTTTATTAACACAGAGTTCGTTTTTCAGCAAACATTCTCGCGGCTTTTGACGCCCCAGTGTGAGTATACGGTCGTTTCAAAAAGCCGAACGCGCTTATTCCGGCGTGTACGCTCGAAACAGTGCTGGCTAGTGTCATAGCGTGTCTAATACAAGCTTATAAGCGCGTCAACGCGTTTACAAGTTGCGCCTATACGCGTTTGGAAAAACGAGCTTATTCCCTCGTATAAAACACCATTTCAAAAAGGCTCTAAATGTGAATCCAGACTGATATAAATTAATTTTCGTATCAATTTTGCTATATCCACACAAACTATAACTGAATTATATTTGACAGTTTTAAACATATTTCCGTCTTGCTCAAACATTACGGCCGTAATAAGGACGACAATACACTTAATTTAGTTTGATGTCAACAGAATCAACATTGAGCGTAACAGGAGCGTAACTGGTAACTGTTTTTTTCGGGTAATTATGGTTCCTGAATTCCACGTGGGATATTTTCGTAGGATATTAAGTTGACTTTGGCTTCTAGACTTAGTAGTCAAGTACCTACGCTTCGTGTGAAGCGTATAATAATCCACGAATAATGTAAAGGATAATAATAATTGAATTATCTCGCTAAAATGTAGAGTAGGTAATTAATTCCTTTACATAACACAGCAGTTGTACAGATGTTTCTACCACATTCAGGTAAAATAACAAAGGAATGTATTTTCGCACTGTTTTTCATATGTTTTATCACACGGCCTAGGTATTTACCAATTAAATAAGGCCAACTAACGTTGAATTCTAATTCCATTATCACCAATGACACATTGCAATTGCAATAATTTAATAATCATTTATTTTTAGATTTTTTTCTGGTGCGACGATTAGGTCACTTTTGCGGGTGAAACGTGGCCACAACAAAGCCAGGCCCCGTAGCATGACCGCGTAGACATAAGTAATATCTATTTCAACTGTCGAGAAAATGACGTCACTTCGAGCAGTTTGTACTGAACATGGCTCGGTGACGTCATTTTCTCGATAGTTGAAATAGATATTACTTATGTCTACGCGGTCATGCTACGGGGCCAGGGCAAGGTCATGTGGAGACGGGAGGGGGAGGCCTTTGCCCAGCAGTGGGGCATCCAATAGGTTATTATATAAAACAAAACTTACTCATTACTTCGAGCTTTTTGTACTTGACATGGCTCGGGGTGACGTCATTTTCTGGATAAATCTGACAGTTGAAAGAGATAAAATTTATGTCTACACGGTCAAACTAAGTGTGCTGCACTCCTTTGTCGTGTACACTATATGCAATCATTTTATGAATAAATATCGCTAGACAACACACAGGTACTCATCGTATGATCCCAAACTAAGCAACGTTTGTACTATGGTTACTATACAATGAACTGGGGGTGATCCCAGAGCAAATTCTGAAAAGGCCATTTCCCAAATTTCTCACTGACGGGAATCGAACCCGCGACCACCTGCTTCACTGAGCCGAGCGGCCTACGCTCAAACCACTACACCAAGCCGTCTACAAATACAGGATAGCCGGCTTTACCGTGCGAACGGAGCATACGGTTTATTTTCATAGCGAGACACAAATTTTCCTATAGATTATTAAATTCGCAGACTATTGGGAACCTTGAACTTGATTTGATTCGACAACAAAAAAAAAACTGAATGCCTATAAAATGAGGTAAAAAGGTGTAGTTTTTTATTTTAGCTCAATCTTTTCATATGAACCGGAATTCTCTAGTTACCCACGCAAAAAAGAAAACCAATTTCAACTGTAAGTAGGTATACTTATATAGGGCATAATCAGAAATCCGAAAATATATTTTATATGTATGTATGTATGTATGGAGATGTTTAGTGAACGTTTACCTAACTTTGTATTGAATTCTATCATATATATGTGGTCGAAATCTATTAAAATAATAAAAACTGAAGTTTATCTATGTCAAAGTAACAGCCTTTTGCTAAATTCGTATGAAAGTATAACCGATACCTAAAAAAATGTTTTTTTTTTAATGTTCTTTGTCTGTATGTCAGTTTGATCCGGCTAATGCCCGGAACGGCTGACCCGATTTTGACGAGCCGTTCACTGGCAGATAGCTGATAGTTATAAGTAGTAACGTAGACATTTATTTTTAAATCCTAAATCCGCGCTGAAGAAGTCGCGGATATAGTTGGTCTTTGAATAAATTAGGTAAATACACAAGGTGAAACAGAGGTCAGTAATAATAAATTTAGGTACGTCGTATACTATACCGAATATGAAGGCAGACTATATCTATCTATGATAGTTTCTGAGTAACAGCCCTTTGAGTATTTTAGGTAGCGTATTTTAGCCTTAGGCTGGTTTTCCTGTCATGCTGACGGTCGGCGCGTAGCTTGTCAGCGCTGATCGGTCAGCTCGTATCGTTCGACCGTCAGCGCTGAGCGGTCAGCGCGACTCAAAAACGCTACCTGTAACTACATACAAATTGACCCATCAGCGCTGACGGTGCGTGTGCCGTCGGCGTAAGACTAAAACCAGCCTTAGCGCACACCAATAACCCTATATAACAGTGTAAACAACATCTACAATGGGTAGCAACTAATATTAACAGAACAAATCTAAAACATTTCGCAAAGGATTGAAGGTACATGCAAGTTTATGAAATTGGCGGCGATATAAAAACATGCTCATAAAAGAATTTCGATTAAAAAATTATGCCACCCAGTGGAAAAATTCTTACTAGATCGACACATCTCTAATTCGACATCTGTCGAAACACGAAAAATATGTCGAATTTGACGTATTATTTCGACATAAGAGATGATGTCGATCTCGCGATAATTGGGTCCCATGCCCTGTAGCTTGACCGCGTAGACATAAGTTTTATCTCTTTCAACCAATGAGCCATGTCCAGTACAAAAACTCGAAGTGACGTCATTTTTTCGACAAATCGGACAGTTGAACGAGGAGTCAAAGTCAAAGTCAGATCATTTATTCTGTATAGGCCTATGGGGGCACTTACAAATTGTTAAGTATAATTATTTTTTTCTTATATGCTACTATACTACCACCGGATCGAAACGCGACCACAACTAAGAAGATCCAGCAAGAAACTCAGTGTCATTTTTTTTAAATCGCCAAGACTTATTACGAATACAAAGGTACATATAGCTCCAGTATGTTAAAACGTATGTCTACACGATCATGCGAGGGGGGCAGTTGTTTAACCGATAGTCATGAAAACGTCAACAATAATATTTCGGGTTATTGACACACCCTGTATAATGTGCGTCTTACATAATCTGCTTTCAAGCGTGTAACGCAGCCGAGTGGATGACGGCATGCTTTGGCATCCATAGACAACAAAATGTATTATTATGTAAATACGAGTTAAAATTATACCTATATTGATACGGGACCATGGTTGCTGTAAAGCAGCCGAAACGTCGGGAAAATAAAATAGTAAATAAACGCGATAAAATCCGTAAAATAGTTTTATTTCAATTTATAGTATTCGCGTAAATATAAGAAAACAAGAAATTACTATTCGCTTAGTAAATTAAAACAATTGTCAAATGTCACTATTGCGTGTTAGTGTTGATGGCATGGTACTATAGACTAACTAGAGTCCCCATCACGACTCTTCTCTTTGTATGGCTCTGCGATAATTATACCGCCATTGCTGTTATCTCATGTACCTGTAGTATACGGCTACTATAAGGGAAAAAAACAGTGGTGGAGTCAGATAAACCAGAAAAAATTACCGCAGCGCGGGCTCGTTATGCCATCTCCGTTATAATATCTCCATGCATTGTACCGGAAATATGTTTTGCCGTTATGGTGTAGATACGGTTATTACATAAACACCTATTAATAGATGATCGGATATATTTAGTCGAGACTCATAGATTTTTATTATTGTTATTTGCGTCCGATTCCTCAAAAGTCGTTAAGCGACAAAATCTAAGTTTGAGATACCTACAAGCAAAAATGCGAGAATTGATTTCGCTAGAAATGATGAAGACACACGGACTTGCTGCATGTATGAATGATAATGATCGAGACCAATAATTTATCTGTGCGGATTTTTTTCTATTTATCTCAATAAGTATAAATGTTAGAACAATGAGACTAAGACTACCTTATAGATAAACGTTTCGTTTTCCGACTATTAGGAAGCTATTGGTGTGGGTATACCCACTTTTAAGATACAAGCAAATGTGCAAAAAGTGATGTCATGAGAAATTGAGAAGGCATAGAGATTTGTCTCCACTTATCTTGCGTCTGTTCACCGCTTCACGTGACCGGCGTGCTGGCTTTTATAAAATGTATCGTGGGCAAGTGAAACTGTGGGCAACTGATACGGGGGGAACTGATACCGGGGGCATAAGCTACTAACCCTTTATTTCGCGCAGCGAATAAGTATCGCTATTCAGCGCGGAAATGCGGCCAGCCTGCTGGAAACTTTCGGCATCGACGACGATGTGGAGGCATTCCTTTGTACATAATTTATTTTTATTTTTCTTCCCTTGTGTTATAATTGTCTTTGAATTTAGTGCTTAATGTAAATAAATATAAGTCTTGATAACTTATAAATGTAAAACAAATAAAACCAAGACTGGCCGATAGAGAAAATGTTTGGCTTTGATGTAGTATACATAACTTAAATGTTACCTAACAGCTTTTTTGAATTGAACGGCAAGACATTGGGGTAAGCACGCGTGTCAAGACGAGACCTCTGTCTCAGATGCGTTCGCTTGCTCTTTGTCTTGTTACATACGGAAAAATGGACAAAATCAACATACCCCGTGACATAATTCTAG
This sequence comes from Ptilodon capucinus, assembly GCA_914767695.1. Classification (NCBI taxonomy): domain Eukaryota; kingdom Metazoa; phylum Arthropoda; class Insecta; order Lepidoptera; family Notodontidae; genus Ptilodon; species Ptilodon capucinus. The sequence goes on along the minus strand of OU611814.1, from coordinate 10,841,598 downwards.
TTTTTGCGCTCATGCTACAACTACAGCAGGGCTAGCACGGATATCAAGACTACCTGTGTAGTGAGTGCAAATCAGCACTTGTAGTATGAGTGCCAAGATTAGACGTATGTCACGAAATATCTTCATGTTGTCTCTTTCACTAGTATGAAAATAGACAGAGAGCGACCGAGCCAATCCGTGACAGAGGTCTTGTCTTGGCATGCGTGCTGACACCACAGTACGGTGTTTAGTTAAGCGAGATAGATATAAGAGAATATTTCCGCCAACACCAAAACAAGCTCTGTGTCAATATGCATAAAGATTGAATTTCTATGGAAACAACGGCGCCCCCACCATTAAAAATTTTCCCGCGCTATCAACGTAATATCGTTGTAGAATGAACTTCATCGATTTGTCAATACAATATGTTTTGGTAATGGCAAAAATTGGCGTTTACGGCGTATTGGCGTTTACGCCTTAACACGAGTAGCATAATACCAATCCATGCTATCAGTTTTCATAATGAAGCTATTTAACACTATGAACAATGCAAGTGTGAAATAGGCGCTTTAATATTAAAATATACAGCCATTCTTAAAATGTATGTTTATTATTGTATAAAAGATTTAATTAGACGTAAATTACACACAACGGTTTGCAAATACATACTTGACTTAAGGGAAAAGTTAGCTTGGGATTTATCCTTAAATAGGGGTGATGTGGGTATGTTCCATCACATTCTTTCTTTCCCAAAATCTCAGAGAGCAATGTTAGTATTTAAGTTTGTAAGTTCGTGTTATTAGGTGTAGTTTAATGATAAGGTACGATGGGACTGACATGTAGTTGGTTATAAAAGTCCCTAAATTAAATAAAGAGAAAAAAAAAAAAATACATACTTCAACGCTAGGATACATCAACGATAAATGCTTTGGCAATGTTATATAACAACAATTTTGGCCTCACTATACAGGGTGTATCAGAAGTCCGAAACAATACTTTGGGTACTTATACGGTCACTGATATATGGATGCTTAGTGAAGACAGTTTATACATAACTATTATAGTTTCTGAGTTATAGACCTTTGAATATTTGTCACAGGTATCGTGTTCTGACCTTTGGGTACATCCATAACCCTATTCAGCAATGTAAACTACACTTATGAGGGGCGACTACCAATATTCACAAAACAGAACATGCAAATTTTACATAGGACTCGAGATATTACGAGTTATAGAAATTGTCTACAAAAAGAAAGTTGGAAAAACATGGTCGAATTTCGATCAAATTTTCATACCATTCAGTTTTATACCCGATACTGATGCAAACGTCAAAGTTTTATTTCGGACTTCTGAAACACTCTGTATATATATATAGCCAGGTGCTTGGTAGGTTTACGGTATGGAGGTTATATTAAAGGAGTGGCATCTAGGTATTGAAAAAGTGTCCATCGAAATCCTATAATTACTAGTTCAAAAACCTTCCACAATGGCGCTGGTGTCGATCATTGGTATATATGGCATACTTCAGTTTATCCACAATTGCTATATTCATACCAATGACCGAAACCAGCGCCATTGTGGAAGGTTTTTGAACTGGTAATTATAGTATTTCGACGGACACTTTTTCAATTTTTTCCCATGGGAGATTGCCCTCCTCTAATATACCCTCCATAGTTTACGGGAGACCTGCCTTCTTCCTACGACCTCTTTTGCGGGATTGGTTTTAATATGAAGCCCCAAAACGGACTGTGTGACAATATTCATAAATATTGAATTTCTTTGGTGATTAACGTCACGCAGCCACGCTTTAAAATTATGTCTCGACCGCTTAATCTCATAGACAATCTTCCGTACGTGAGCGTTCAAGTGACGCACATCCCTATTAAAATAGAACGTCAGCGGGTTTAGCATGGCCCAGGCCCTGGACCGCGTGGACATAAATTTTATCTCTTTCAACTGTACGATTCTGAAATTGTGGAGAAAATGACGTCACACTGAACCACGCCTAGTACAAAAATCTCGATGTGACGTCATTTTCTCGATAAATCTGACAGTTGAAAAAGATAAAACTTATGTCTCCACGGTAATGCTAAGGGAGCTAGCCGAAGTTTTATCCCTTCCAACTGTCAGATTTATTGAGCTAATGATGTCACACCGGCTTGAGCACAATAATCGATTATCGATAAAATCGGTCGACACGACAGGGTTTAAAGTGCCGATAGACATACTGTCGGTAGAGTGTCATGCTAGGTGTGAACCACTAAATTAAGCGGGTTTCAGACTACTCTATAACATAATATCATATAGTATTAAGCTCATAGCACAACAATATCGCGCACCATACATTGTTATGGCCACGTTCACACTGTATTGTACTATATATTATTGGCTTTGTATGGTGCGCGAGATTGTTGTGCTATATATTATAGCGTAGTCTGAAACCCGCTTTAGTATGAAAAACTGTGAAATTATATTGAGGGGTGAAAGGCTATTTGACCTAAGCGACAAATTTGTAACTTTACAGGAGAGCATAATCATTCGAAGAAGAAAAAATCGCTGTTTCCTAAGTCAATATCGCCCAAAAGTATATCTTAATTCAATTAGCTTTTCACCCCTCGATATGTATCGTACATGAAAACAATACCTAATGCATAGAGATATAATGGGAGGCTTATTTAATCATAATAACCGAGCATCTGGCTTTATCAAGTGATTAGACCCTGACTACAACAACATTTTCAGCCGGTCTACAACCTCACAATCAACAACGTCCGCCATGAAAAAGTTTGAAAAGAGTAATCAACGAATAACTAGTTATCTACCTTGATGATTCTTCTACGAACATTCCTTTGAACTACAAAAACGTACCGCATCATTAAAAGTAAAGAGACCCCTTTTGAAATTTTAGGATTTCGATTATAAATCTTATAGGGTCGTTCTAACGACCATTTTTCAACAACATTATTTTTGAGTTAGGTCCCTATACTTTTAAAGATGCGATATACTATGATTTAAGCCTAGTACACTTGGGCGTCGACTCCCGCACATCAAATTTATTGCCATAACAAAACAAACTGTATTGACCCATAGAAAAAGTTAATTCTTCAACCAAATGCCACTGACAGCGCGAGCGTTTATACCTCAGAAATTTAATGTTTAGGCATATAGCATATGAGAGAGAGAGAGTTTAAATATTTGGACGTGCAAGATTCGAGGCATCAGTGTACAGGTGGTATTAACATTAAATTATAAATAAGTTTTCTTTGGAACGTATTGAAATGAAAAAAATATAGGTACTTACTTAGGTACAATATAAAGAATTTATTAATTATCTGTATTCAAGTTTTTTTTTTTAATTTACAAATAGATACGTCACATTATATATTATTTTCTCATTATAACATTCCGTTAAAACATTTTTCTAAGCGAATTTTCAACACTCATTAACCTACAGATATTTCTTATCCAAAATACGCTTAGGCATACACACGATAAAACGAACTACCCGGTAATTACTGGCTTAACGGAAAAGGATTTTCAATGGCAGAACTTGATGGAAGAGATCATGCGAGCTTTCAGACTATAGGAATCCCGTAAGCCGACAGCTCGTAGGAATATCTCTACACATAAAGCCTCCAGCACAAAAATTGCGCGTCAACATGTTTGCCGATACCAAAACGACCTCTGTGTCAATATACATAAAGATTGAATTCCTGTAATGTCACGCCACCACGCTTCAACATTCTCTCGCACTAGCTAGCAATGCCAGTACGTTGATGAAAGGAATTTGTTCTATGAGTCAATACGGATCATATTGGTATTAGCTAACATTTGGACGCTCAGCGTTTGACGCCCCTCTGTACGGGGGGCTTAACATAATGCCACAGAACATTCTATTCCGTGTATCGGATACTTTATCGTATGAGCCTAACCGAAGTTACTCCATTAAGCTCAATCCTCCCTGCCTCGACTGAGGCTGAACCTCCTGTGGAACTTAAAGGTCTTCTTCTTCTCCTGACGTTCTTCCACCGGCTTATCCAAGTTATCAGCACTCTTGGCTACTTGAACACTTTTCCTACGATTCTTCATGGATTTCACCAACCTGTAGAACTTGCCTTTCTTCTTGGTTGGGTCCTGGGGATGGTCGTCCTCTTCAACTTCCACGCTGAACTCCGACGATATGTCTCCCAAGTCCTCGACGCTGTGGCTCTCGACTTGTGGTGGTGGTACCACCAGTTTGGTTTTGGATGTGTCTGGTTTTGGTTCTTCTGGTGGCGGTGGAGCGTCAGGGTCTACGCACTAGAAAAGAAAAAGAAAACCATTTAAGCACGTTCAATGACGACGGCTTAGTCAAGTGTCAAGTCAAGTCAAGTTTAAACGTAGTCCGCTTGATTCACTGCACCAGTAGGTTCATCATGTCCACGTGGACATAAGTATTATCTCTTTCAACCGTCAAATTTGTCGAGAAAATGACATCACACCGAGCCATGTCCAGTACAAAAGTGGCGTCATTTTCTCGACAAATCTGACAGTTGAAAGAGATAAAACTTATGTCTACACGGTCATGCTAAGCCTACATGTAGTTTCGGGTTCAATTCTCGTCAGGCCTTTTCGGAATTTGCCCAGGGTCTGGGTGTCATAACTGTGATCGACTCCAGTCCATTGTATCGTAGTACATTGTACAAGCACTGCTTCGTTTGGGATCATACGACGAATGTGTGTTGTGTGACGAATTAAAAAGAAATCAATACATTTTTATATTGAAACACAAATATACTCGCGTGGATGCGTAGCTTTTATCTGAGATATTAAATTTATGTGGAAAATTATTCAGTGTACATTAAAAAAGATAAAGTTAGTGAATTTGCGCGATTAATTTGCGGGCTTTATTTTGAGTCATAATAGTATCCTTACTAAACGACAAAAATATCGTAAAATGGGTAGTATGGTTTGCCTTTCAAGGCAAACCATACAGGCGTGATGATGATGATGATGATGATGATGATGATGATGATGATGATGATGATGTATGCATCGTCAATAAATAGTAAAAATAGTATCTCTACCACCCATTCGGAATGCATTTCCTATGGAGAAGAATGGGCAAGAAACTCCATGGTTGCTTTTTTCATTTAAGGATTTACATTTTTGTGTTTTTCTTAATTAACAATTATACAATATAAAGTTAATGAGGCTATACATTCTCAAAACACAATTAAAACACTACACAAAATACGTGTTGTACATGATTTAATGGTAGGAAGGAGGAGGAAAACGGGACAATTAGCTAAAATCCCTTAAATGAGTTCCTGTGGGGCCGGACCAAGCGATAGAACTTTTGACCTGTCAGTTCGTGTGACCCTTTTTAACCGTTAGGATACTGTCGCATTCAATAATAACAACAGATACCCAAATTCCAGTAACTAATCAGTCTATTTGGATAAAAAAGTTTGCCTTCGAATTACTTTACAATATCAATCGATTACCTAGCAGAACCAAGAAACCTTGGCATTGAGATTCGAGTTAAATAAACTATTAAATTGTCTGAACGATAATGAATACAATGACATCACTCTTATTGTTGACAAACAAATCATTTAGATAAGGTTATATTCACACGGCAACGCCGACTGCCGGATAATGCCAGGAATTAGGTATCTACTACTACTACTACAGCCCTTTTAACGTCCCACTGCTGGGCACGGGCCTCCCCTCAATGCGAGGGGGATTTCAGGCCATAGTCCACCACGCTGGCCCAGTGCGGGTTGGCAGACTTCACACATCTATCGAGAACTAGACAAGTTCCCTCAGACGTGCAGGTTTCCTCACGATGTTATCCTTCACCGTTTCATAGCAAGTGATAATCTCGGATGAAAATGAGATTCGCACATGGAACCCAGAGGTGCGAGCCGGGGTTTGTACCTGCACACTTTGATTTGCAAGACGTGCGTTCGACCACTCGGCTACCACTGCTATAGGAATTAGGTATAACCCGTAGTTATCGAGCTTCAGCTAAATACTTATAGTAGTACTGGACTCACGGTAACAGTTTTTATTACCATAGCCAGGATTGAACCCGGAACCATCGATAATATTATATTGAGGGGTAAAAGGACATTAGTGACACTTTTGGGCGATATTGACTTATATAGATATTTGTAAGCAGTGGTAGCCTCGTGGGCAAGAACGCCCGCCTTGAACGTAAGGGGTGCAAGTTCAAATCCCGGGCCCGCACGTCTGAGATAATTTTCATGTGCGAATTTAATTTTTAACAATGTATACCACTTGCTGAACGGTGAAGGAAAACATCGTGAGGAAACCTGCTCGTCTATAGAAAGGCGTGTGAAGTTCACCAAACATACACTTGGCCAGCGTGGTGGAGTATGGCCCAACTCTCCCTCGTATTGAGGGGGAATGTGCCCGGTATAATGGCAATAGGCTCGCCCCCTATTACATTGGGACCAAAATACATTGGCGAAGTGTGGGCGCACTGCAGTGCACCTCTGTCTTCTCCTTCGGGGAATACAGGCGTGATGATGTATTATTATATTTGGAAACAAATATTTTTTCTGCGTCGAATGCGTATGCTCTCCTGTAAAGCCTGTCACCCCTCGATAAGATCTTTCAGAAATCCAAAATAATACTGTAGGTACCGTTTGCACGAGTATTGGGTATACAACTGAATGGTATAAAAAATTAATCGAAATTCAAATACGTTTTTTTTTTACTGTCCAATTTAAAATCTTGCTTTATCTCGAATCCTATGCGAAATTTACAAGTTATGTTTCATGAATATTGATTGTCGCCTCTCGTAAATGTAGTTTACACTGTTAAATAGGGTCATGTGGGTTTCAGATTACGCTATAATATAATAGCATATAGTATATAGCTCATAGCACAAAAATATCGCGCACCATACATTGTTATGGACACGTTCACACTGTACTATAATATATACATCATCACGCCTGTATTCTTCGAAGGGGTAGGCAGAGGTGCACTGTAGTGCGCCCACACTTCGCCGATGTATTTTGGTCCCAATGTAATAGGGGGCGAGCCTATTGCCATTATACCGGGCACATTCCCCCTCAATACGAGGGAGTTTTGGGCCATAGTCCACCACGCTGGCCCACTGCGGGTTGGTGAACTTCACACGCCTTTCTATAGACGTGCTGGTTTCCTCACGATGTTTTCCTTCACCGAACAGCAAGTGGTAATCATTGTTGAAAATGACATTCGCACAGAAAATTATCTCAGAGGTGCGGGCCTGGGATTTGAACTTGCACCCCTTACGTTCAAGGCGGGCGTTCTTGCCCGCGAGGCTACCACGGCTGCACTATAATATATATTATTTACTATACGTTATAAATTTGTGCGATGCGCTGAGTTCATGCTATGCTATATCGCGCGCTGCCATTTTCCTTCTCTCTCACCCCCGCCGGCCGTCCCGTCAACTGAGCTCGCTATATACTATAAATGCTTGCGATAATTTCGCGTAATGTGTACGCCATGCTATGCTATACTATATAGCATCTTTCTTTGCTATACTATATAGCACAATAGTATAGCGTAGTCTGAAATCTGCTTTATGGGTAAGGCCACAAGACGATACCTGAGACAAATATTTAAAGGTCTGTAACTCAGCTGTAGTCGGCCTTCAATAAGCATCTACATATTACCGTTGATCAAATAATTTATATGCAACTAATATTTACAATCTTTATATATATAAATCTCCTGTCACGATGTTTGTCCGCGATGGATTCCTAAACTACTTAACCGATTTTAAATTAAATTGGCACACCGTGAGCAGTCTGGTCCAACTTGAGAGATAGGATAGCTTAGATCACAGCAACGCGTGGGTCTGCTAGTATATTTATAATTCAAAATAAAATTAATAGAATAACTTAAACCATTTATATAACTAAACTATTTTCGGACTTCTGATACAACCCTGTTTAGTGCCAAGTATCCTTGAACCATTTGAAAGGCCCGAATATTCCGACCACGATATCGGTCTACAAACAAACCCCCAGTCAGTTCAAGTTAAATGTATTCTATCGATTTAGAGTACTTTCACTTCTTAGTAAATATTCATGGGGTGTCTTAAGGCAAGTGATTACTTCATATCCTTCCCGATTCCTCGCTTAAATAGAGACACACTACATTTTATAGAAACTCATGAATTATTTATATTCAGTATATTTTAATCCGTTCATAAACATACGAACGCCAAATGGAAACGGTCCACGGAAGAGGACATAACTGATACATTTCCTATTTTATCTTAATCGTCTATTAACAAAAATATAACTATTTTGAGTGAAATTACTAAAATGTTTGTTTGGTTACATTTTCTGATAAAAATAAAAACCATCTATATGTTTTTTTTTTTAATTTATTGAAATGCAAAAATCTTTTGCCTGTTCTGTTCATGACCCATTGAGAAAATTTATTTTAGGTGGTCTGTGGATGGATTTAAAATTTCGTCTACCTACTATGGACATACAAAGTTTTTTATTTTCTATTTTAAACTTGTTATAACACTTAAGTAACTTGTAACTTTCTATAGATTTTAAGTTCTTAGCAAGTACTGTTAAAATAATAACAGAAAGCGTTTTTTTTACTGCGGAAACCTATCTAATTCTCGGATTGAGTCTATCTTCTCAATATTTGTGTCCCAAGTTTCATGTACGTTTACCTTTCAACAAGAATAGGGCTGATAGAGCTATCATATTATCCGAATATTATTTTAATGACAACTGACATTATGGTCATCCATAGAAACTACTAAAGCCCTATTTATATTACGAAACTAGTGGCGTGAAGTTTCATGCATTCATCGATACATGCATTGTGGAACTAGACGTTTACACCGTAAAACTGTTGATGAAACTAATGTCACGAAACTACTTTCACGCCACTAGTTCCGTAATGTAAATACGGCTTAACTTATACTACCGGATCGATAACCATCGCTGAACTATGTCAAAAAATTCTTCGATTCGGTCATAAAACCATAAACCATAAACCTCTACCTAAAACAAAGTTTCTTTGTATTTACATAAGGCCTCGGTAGAGGTTCGGCGGCAGTTAGCCAATTCTTCATGGACAGTAATGAAAGACAAATGACAGCGGAGTTTCCGTCGATTTGTCCAAGACGGGTCTCGTTAAAACTTTTTAAGTGTCTTTGAACAGTTTTTTTGCTGTTACCAGTATTGGATATGCGTTGGGAATGTTAGCATTTTTGTTCTGTCATTATTAGGAAACATAGTTTTACATTAGTCGTGGACTGTTCGACATATGTAGGTTAATATAATTTTATTGACAATCTCATCATACCACTGTTAATAGAATGGTTATTTAATGATGTCAAAATATACATCATCACGCCTGTATACCCCGAAGGGGTAGGCAGAGGTGCACTGCAGTGCTCCCACGCTTCGCTGATGTATTTTGGTCCCAATGTAATAGGGGGCGAGCCTATTGCCATTACACCGGGATAATGTCAAATATGTCAAATAAGGATAAATTATCGTAGAATATAATAACTTGCTATTAATTACTTGACACTGGCTTTAGTACCTGCTAATCGCAGGTGGAGCCATTTTCTCATCTTATTTAATTAAATTTTATAATTTCATTAATTTGGTAATAATGAAGAAGATAAACCCCTTTTGTAGATTCGTGAATCATGTTGCTAATGTATAGATTGTATACCTTTTTGTAATATGATTGTTTTGGAATATAGTAACCATTCTTAAATGCATTCGGGGTGCATGTAGATCCTACCCTCTTGTTATGTCTATGAACCCATCAGGTACTGCGACGGTTTAAACTTTTTTAACAATAAAAATGATTTCAGATTTTATCTACAATTGAATTACCTACTGTCTACCTTGACATGTTCCACACCTTGTTATCTGTTACTTACATCGTCTAGTGGAATCCTGTACGGCGGGACCTGCTCCGGGTGACGCCAGGGTTTGTGGTACGGCAAATCTGTGAGCGCCTTCCATCCAGGGTAGCGCCGCGCTGCAGAGTGCAGCTGCTGCACCAGCCGCGGGGCCAGCTGGGCAGTAACCCTGGACAGAAGAGCATACCCAGCAAGTTCAGCACCTCTACCATGAGTTCTTACGTTCACTAAGAGGCGGTAGCGTTCACGTGAATAATTGGGAAGATTGAAGCCTCATGACCCTTTCAAATACTCTACAATGTTAATGAAAGCATGACGTTGGAACAAACCTGTTGACAAGCCAAGCGGGTAGTGCTCCCCGAGGATCGGAGCGGGACACGTAGCCCAGCCAGCTGCCGGTGCCGGCACAGCCTCGCCTTCGCACCACAAACCCAGTCAGCAACGACATGGCTCTATGAAAACACATCATTTATAACTATCATTATAGTGAGGTAGTATCCACTTTTAAAATTAGAACAAGATATTAAAAGCAGTCGTTTTTTATGTAAAGCGCCTACTTTAAATTCTATAGCAACGTGTCGTATTTCAACGACACAGATCTGGTTTTCTATAGGGGCTAATGAAAACGTTTGAAGCGCCCACACACAAGTAGAACGGAAAGCCGTGTCACCGGCAACCGCCGACTGAACACACGTCATCTTGTGATGAAGAACAATGACGGGGAACTGACGTCATAGCTGTAGGTGGTATTTATCAATGCCAACCTAAATTAAACCACTAATTTTGTACACTTAACTCAATTAAAGGTCAACTCTTTTGTTAAGCGACTTCAATAATAGATAGATAGAGAACTGGGACCGCAAACAACAACTAAATATGAGGGTACCCAGTTATTAACTATGACATCAGGACGTCTAACACCTCAGTCCCCCCGTGACCATGGTTGCTGTAAAGCAGCCGAAACGTCGGGGAAAATAAAATAGTAAATAAACGCGATAAAATCCGTAAAATAGTTTTATTTAAAGATAGAGAACTCTTCATTGCACACATCAAACAAATAAATTATTACAACATTGATAAGTGAGGTTTCTAGCTTTGAATTCAAGATTAGAGTCTAAGTACTGCAAATGAAATTATGAGGTTATTTGGAGCTCTCTAGTTCACTTAAGATTTTGTTTTATGTTTAACTAGGTGAGACCGCGACTTCGTAGGCGCGGAATTTAGGCACCCTATTTATTTTCCCAATAGTAAAGTAGCCTAAGTTACTCATTACAACTTGAGCTATATCCGAAGTGAAAACCTTGTCAAAATCTGTCAAGCTGTCAACAAACCGGCAAACAAACGACATAATGTTTTGACATAAATACCGAATAATAAGCTTTTAGGTACTTTTTAGGGTTCCGTACCCAAAGGGTAAAACGGGAACCCTATTACTGAGACTTCGCTGTCCGTCCGTCCGTCTGTGACCAGGCTGTACCTATCTCATGAACCGTGATAGTTAGAGAGTTGAAATTTTCACAGATGACGTATTTCTGTTGCCGCTATAACAACAAATACTAAAAAACAGAATAAAATAAATATTTAAGGGGGCTCGCATACAACAGACGTAATTTTTGCCGTTTTTATAGATAATGGTACGGAACCCTTCGCGCGCGAGTCCGACTCGCACTTGGCCGGTTTTTTATCAAAATTCGAACACAATTTTCCGATGTTTTTTCGTCGCTAATTTTAAAAACCTGTAATATCTTGAGTCGTATATGAAATGATCATGTTCTGTTTTTTTAAAACATGTGTAACCACCCTTTGCAGTTGGGGAACTTCCTGGCTGAACTGGGATGGCTGGAGTAACCAGCCACCACCCTCCGTCACACAAAACAGGTGCAATGGACGTCGATTTGTGGAAAAAGCCCGCAAGAAGAAGAAGAACCACTCTTTGCAGATATTGTTTGCACTTTAAATATTGTTATGGATGTACCCTAAGGGCTCGATATGATACCTGTGATACTCAAAGGTTTGTAACTCAGAAACCATGATAGGTGTTGTCTGCCTTCACTACCTATACATCTGTATATCAGTTACCGTATAGCACCTAAAATATTATTTCGGACATTTGATAAACACTGTATGTCTAAAGATATCACGCAGGATGCGTGGGCACTAAGTAATAATACTCAATGATATTAAGATATTTGTCATAATGTTCCATCACCCGAATTTATTTGCGAATGGAAATTATCTTGCGTGGTATAATATTAGTTGAAATTTCTATTAGTTTTTATTACCTAAGACTGACTTGACTAGATTAACAATAGTTAGTTAATAGAGCTCAAATTGCAATAGCTACGTTGACATAGAGTCGCGTCGGTTAGTCAGGGATTGAAGCGCTCGATACTGTATCTAATCTGAGAGTGGCGACCGCAAACTGTGCAAATAAGTTAATCAAACAGTACCAATCTACGCCCACAGCGCTGCCAGCAAGAGTTTAATTAACCGAATAGAGTCTAACTTGTTAACAAAACGATGAACTCATCTTTGAAGGGCAGTTACTAAAACAACAATAAATAAGGAATCAAATTTTTAGAACAGTTCGATAGTGTAGGCACAAATTAAAACTTTAGACGATATAAATGCTACGTTGCATAGTGAAATCTACTATACAGGGTTGTGGGTCTACTGCAAGGTATGAAAATTGGATTGAAATAAGAACACAGTTAATATGAAAATACATCATCACGCCTGTATTCCCCGAAGGGGTAGGCAGAGGTGCACTGTAGTGCGCCCACAATTCGCCGATGTATTTTGGTCCCAATGTAATAGGGGGCGAGCCTATTGCCATTATACCGGGCACATTCCCCCTCAATACGAGGCAGATTTGGGCCATAGTCCACAACGCTGGCCCAGTGTGGGTTGGTGAACTTCACACGCCTACACGTGCAGGTTTCCTCACTATGTTTTCCTTCACCGTTCAGCAAGTGGTAATCATTGTTGAAAATGACATTCGCACATGAAAATTATCTCAGAGGTGCGGGCCCGGGATTTGAACTTGCACCCCTTACGTTCAAGGCGGGCGTTCTTGCCCACGAGAACACAGTTATATTTTTAATTTCTAAGCCCACAACCTGACAGGAATATTCAAAGGTCTGTAACTCAGAAACTATGTTAGTTATGAATACTTATATAAACTTCAGACCTCTGATAATTTCATCACTCTATGAGTCAAGAGTCATTTTACGGTACCTAGTTAACTATTAAAAAAAAAAACCTCTGCAATAACTTTTCGACCGTAATTACGTACAAGAATTACTATTAGAGGTTAGAACGAATTAATTATTTCAAGTAGAAAACTGAATACATTTAACATTTCAACTTGTTGAGGATAGAGTGGAATAAATTTAAGTTCGCGACTTCCAAAGGTCTGTATCGATCTCAGTAGGAAGCTAATTAAGTACCGACTCCTCGACTCAACTAATCGCTAAATTCCATAACTTTAACATTGTAAAATTGTGGTACATAAACAATTTGTCGAATGTTTCAAGTTTATAATGGTAATTTAGTTTTTTAATTAAAATAAAGTTAATTACCTACTTACTTCCGAGAGAACTTTATAATTAGTTTTCCTTAATTATAAATTTATTGCTTTTTTAAATCCGCATTTTTACCTACCTATACTCTGCCTAATCTGTATATTTATCTTACTAAGGGTAAAATGGTCTGCCTTCTTTATTTTTCTATCTCTACATTCATGTGAGTTTTTCTTTTAACAATAAGAGGGCTTACAGAGCAATGGTCCCAATATTATATTGATGATAACTCATATTTTGGTTATCCATAACAACTTCTACTATCGGCTCACTAACTATCGCTTATCTAATAATACATCATCACGCCTGTATTCCCCGAAGGGGTAGGCAGAGGTGCACTGTAGTGCGCCCACACTTTGCCGATGTATTTTGGTCCCAATGTAATAGGGGGCGAGCCTATAGCCGTTATACCGGGCACATTCCCCCTCAATACGAGGGAGATTTGGACCATAGTCCACCACGCTGGCCCAGTGCGGGTTGGTGAACTTCACACGCCTTTCTATAGACGTGCAGGTTTCCTCATGATGTTTTCCTTCACCGTTCAGCAAGTGGTAATCATTGATGAAAATTACATTCGCACATGAAAATTATCTCAGAGGTGCGGGCCTGGGATTTGAACTTGCACCCCTTACGTTCAAGGCGGGCGTTCTCGCCCGCGAGGCTACCAAATACAGTTACGGCCATATAACGATACCTCCATGTAATAACCTTGTAATTATTTTTCGGTGAGAGCAAAATTCAAATTTTTTTTTCATCTCAAGGTTTCAATATTGTTAAGTGTTGATATCCGTTGTTTATTCTTATTGTATGTCATTGAAAAAATATTAATCATTAGTTAGTTATAGTAATAAGGGGATACAATGTTTTTGCAAGATGTTTTTTTCTTTTTTGGTGAGTTACAATGCTTTTCTTACTACAATAACTCAGAAAAAGGAAAAAGGTGTAGAGATACGATGATCACACAGTAAAATATTGGTACGTCCATTGCAGTCTTAATTAAGTAATTATTTTATTAGGTTCTTTTTGCCAAGATCCAATCTTTGCTAATGAGCAAAACTTGATAAAGAAACTGAAAAAAATCAAACCTAATATCATCACGGGTTTTGCAAAATGAAATTACTGACGTAAACAATATAATATGTAGGTACAAAGACAGCAGTGGTAGCCTCGTGGGCAAGAACGCCCCCCTTGAACGTAAGGGGTGCACGTTCAAACCCCGTGGACTCCCACATACCCCTTCCTCCTCCCCCGAGGCTGGAAGAGGACCCATAGAGGATATTCCCACGAAAAAAAAAAAAAAAAAAGGCCCGCACCTCTGAGATAATTTTCATGTGCGAATTTTCATTTGTGCATTTTCAACAATGATTACCACTTGCTGTACGGTGAAGGAAAACATGGTGAGGAAACCTGGACGTCTATAGAAAGGCGTGTGAAATTCACCAACCCGCACTGGGCCAGCGTGGTGGACTATGGCCCAAATCTCCCTCGTATTGTGGGGGAATGTGCCCGGTATAATGGCAATAGGCTCGCCTCCATTAAATTGGGACCAAAATACATCGGCGAAGAGTGGGCGCACTACAGTGCACCTCTGCCTACCCCTTCGGGGAATACAGGCGTGATGATGTGATGTATTATACAAAGATTACGTACGCTGTAGTTATAAATAAGTAGGTACATATTAAGTAATTTAATTTCCATTCTTTATTAATACTAGGTCTCATGGCGTCGGATGCCACTGACCGACTGGTTGTGGTCGCCCTGCGTCCACAGGCGCTACAAAACACGCGCGATCCAATTCTTCCCAATCTTAAAACAAACTGTATTACCTCTTGCAAGAAACACTTTTCTACGAAATGTTATCGATGACGCGAGAGAATTGAAAGGCATAGTCTCGTGGCTTTTAGCCCTTGTTTTTTTACATATTGTACATCTATAGGTACCAGGGGTCACCAATTAGTTTCGCTCGGGGTCCGTTTTAAGAAATTAAGTCCGGTTATAATGTGTATTTAGAACATTCTATAGAAAAAAACTTAAGAGGTGTCAAGGGACACCCGGATGGAACGAAGTTCCTTTTGAAATAAAAAAAAACAAAATATTTGTACATATACATACACACACACACACACACATCTAAATCGGAATCGAAATCAAAAATCAAAACAAATCAATCGAAATCACAAACCATATGTAAAAGTGCGTTACAAAATTTCGTTACAGTCTTAAATTTTTCCCTTTCGTAACGCGTGATAAGGAACTACGTACCAAAAATGATTAAACAAATGTAATGACGAAAATAGCAAAGGTATTTGTGCGGCTTTCGCAATCCGCGAACTCTTTCTCGCTTGTTAGTTCGTTACTTCACCCGGCCGTTTTCGAATTGACGTCAACAAAGATAATGCGGGGGATACATTTTTATTAAATTGCGTACTCTGTAGTGCAAGTTGCTGTGTTCTCGCGGGCCGCACAAAATGGGTCGGTGCGGTCCGCCATTTGGTGACCCCTGATCTATACAATTAAATAAAATTTGTCATCATCCATTTTTACTTATAATGTGTATTTATTGAATTTGGCCCTTGCAATTAATTACTTGACACTGGCTGAAATACCCGCTAAACGCAGGTGGAGCCATTCCTCATCTTATTCCATTAAATATCATCATTTCATTCATTTCGTAAAAAAATAAGAAGCAACAAAATTAAAGTTTATATTTATTACGTCAAATTATGAGCTTTTTACTTATAACACATGAAAGTACCTATAAGGAAAACGCTTTTTTTGTTATTCTGTCAGTTTGTTTGTGGCAAACTCCCAAACGGCTTAACCGATTTTGGCGGGACTTTCACCGGCAGATAGCTGATGTTACAATGAGTAACTTAGACTACTTTTATTTTCGAAAAATAATTACGCTCCCCCCGGTATTCCGGTAATAAGGGGCTCCTAGATTCCATGCGGACGAAGTCGCGGGCTCAGCTTGTTTTCAATAAAGCTAAATCGCTCGTTCCAGTGTGTGCAGGGTGTAATACTGAAATGAGTACACGGTCTTACCATGGTAACACAAATATAAATAATATTTCTAGATTCGAATGTCTAGACATTCGTGATCACACATGCCATGTACGCGTACAATACATACTCCTTGCCTTATTAATATTATAAGTAGATAATACAATTTATTATATATATAAGGCACATAGATATAATAAATTGTGAATTCAAGAGTGGTAGCCGAATGGTCGAACGCACGCATTGAAATCAAACGTGGACAAAGCACCTTAGACGACCTCTAAGGACCTAAGAGGTCGTCTAAGAATAGAACACCGAAATCTTTTAAAGGATCTCAAGTGGACACCATAGATTCTTACCTGACATACCCCTTCCTGGGCGGATAGTCTTTGTGATACACGGAGTGGTTGAGGATCATCTTCTCGTCTCCCGTGTCCAGCCACGACCGCTGCAGCACGAAGTCCCTGTTCTTGAGCGGAGCGGGGCATGACACTGCGACGGAAGAGGACAAACTTTAATCATTTTACAAAAACCAGAGGCAATAGCCTAGAGGGGCCGACGTAGTGACTGAGAGGTTCTTGATTCGATCCCCATGGCCATTAAACTATGGTTCAGTACACTCCTAGCATAAGTACGTAGCTTAGTTAGAGGGGCCACTTAAGCAGGTGCTTGCAAGTTCGATTCCCGTCAATGGAAAGTTTCGGAAATGATAATTTCGGAATTTGCTCTGCACCATAAGCATGACCGTGTAGTCATAAGTTTTATCTATTTCAACTGTCAGATTTGTCGAGAAAATGATGTGTCTTTTTGTTACGGACATGGCTCAGTGTGATGTCATTTTCTCGACTAATTTGACAGTTGAAAGAGATAAAACTTATGTCTACGCGGTCATGCTACAGGGCTTGTTCTGGGTGTACCTAGGATCGCCCCTAGTCCATTGTACAAGCTTTACTTAGTTTGATATCATACGATGAGTATGTGTTATGTGCTAATATTTATTTGCTTGTATATTCCAGAGTGGCAGGAAATGAGACCCCACAAGTTTGGGAAGCAAATAGGCTTGGGAGGTTTATATCGACAACGACCCAAGAGGACGATTCTGTCACGAAAGCGAAGCTATTCGATGCTATTCGCTTCACGCACGACAGTAATATAAGTTGTTTTACATCTGTTAACATGGTTCTGGGTCTTCCAAATCTAGACGCACAGCAGTGCGTCCAGCCAATTAAAACTGGCTGCAGCACCGTGTGTAATATTACACGAACCATTTGGAGCGACTTTTGACCCCCTCATAACTCAAAAACTATTTAACATAACCATGTTAAATTTGGCTCATCTATTGAGAATTGCGAGATACGTATGTGCTCCAAATTTCATAAACACACCTCAAACGGTTCTTTATAAAGTAATGCATAAACGAGACGGTGAGAGATTAAAAATTGTCGACGTAACCGACGTTAGGACAAGCCATTTCCTCAACGAGTGGTATTCAGCGAGGAAATGCAGCCAGCGTCTTGGGTACGCTTTCGCATGGGCAATTTTTATACATATTTTATGGTTTTTATGTTAAAGAAAAAGGAACCCTTATAGGCTCACTTTATTGTCCATCTGTTTGTCTGTCAAGACCCTTTTTTAATTTACTGTAATAGGATTTTTTTTAAATAATATTTTGTTCTGTTTTCTTTACGAATATTTTAAAGTTAAATAATCTGTATAGCTCAGCTATCACTGGAGTGGTATTCTAAAGGATATACATGTATAGACCGATGTCTATATAAATGTTTATAAGTAAATTATATCCGGGACACTGAACCCATAATTGATCACATTTTATTCCGTTACCCCGCTGTGGAGAGGCTGGATGGTAACAGGGGCTCAAATACGGGCGTATAGATCCCCTGTTAACATCCACCCTTTGATCAATTTCTAATAAATAGTTGTAAACGAATTTCCTTACGTATTTTTTTTTATAATAATTTATACAAATAATTATATACCTATTAAGGTAAAATCATAATACCGGATATGAATGTATAAATTTGCGAAATTGCTACACGCATCTGCTAAAAATTTGGGAAATTAATTTGTTTAAGTGTGAGTTAGCGAATGGACTTTGGTGAGCTATTCAAAGATAACTAGTTTCTTATAAGTTTTCTTTGATAAGTAATTTGTCTCGAAGATCGAGTTTGATGTGAGACAAAGCCGGTTTTATGTATTTTTGTTTTTTTTTACTTGGTCAACAAAATCATTGAACACCACAAATCTAATTCAAAATCGTAAAATATAGTTGTAAGTCAATGAATACATCATCACGCATGTGTTCCCCCAATCAGAGCGGTAAGCAGAGGTACACTGCATTGTATTCGCAGTTTGCTGATGTATTTTGGTCCCAATGTAATAGGGAGCGAGCCTATTGCCGTTATACCGGGCGCATAGTCCACCAAGCTGGCCCAGTGCGGATTAGTATCTTAAAAAAGAATTTAGGATAGAGCACTAGCACTCTCCCAAATATGCTATAGAAAAAAATAAGATTCTTTATGATAAGTAATAAGAGATAAAATGAGCATTCCGCTTTCCATACAACTCCCAACTATACCATAAATACTTAAGTAGGCACTTTAAAGCTACTCACAGGCATAGACAGTATTCGTTTTTTTATTCGCCTCACATCGCGGGAATAAATCTCATTGCATTTTCGCAAAAAGCTACCTACAAATAATACATTCTAACCAAACGAGATATCTCTAGTAACGTATTTATACTGAAATGAAGGTTCTAGGTGGCTTTTATTACAATAATTTATTTTATAGCCTACAGCTTGCAAAATGGAATCCCAATATTGCCTTGATGCTTACCTCCTTCTTCTACATATTTGGGGCGTCAAAATATTTGCCAAAACCAAACGAACTCTGTGTCAATATGCATAAAGATTGAATTTCTGTAGTTCAAGCCACGCTTCCTCGCGTCAAAATTCGCTCGCACTGTCGGTGTCATTTCGTTGTAGAATAAACTTTTTCTATATGTCAGTACAGTTCGTTTTGCTATGCCAAAAAAATTTACGCGAGAGCGTTGACACCGCATTGTGCGGGAGGCCTAACGGTATTTATGTCAATAACGAGAATTAATAAGCATGGACAAATTCAATAAATAGATACACTTTATAGATAAAAATCGGTGATGACAGTGATAAAGATGGCGGATGAATTCTGCTAACCTACTTGTAGATATTATTAACATAAAACCCAGTTTCATTATCAGACCATATAATTTTCAACGACACGTTAGTCAGACCAGTTCCAATAAAATAGCCACCTGTAGCATGAGCCCCAAGACCAGACTTATGTCAGAGAATATGTTGATTACCTATATATCTTTCTCTTGTATGAAATAAGACAGAGAGCGACCGAGCTGACACCACAGATGCGTATTACAGTTCTTAAAAAAAATACTAAATATAAATAAAATCATTGACGACCACTTAGTCTAGTGGTTTAAGCGCAAGCGACTGGACTCACTGCACCAGGCGGTTACGGGTTCAACTCCCGACCATGGCGTTTTCGGAATTTGCACTGGACCCCAAGTCTACTAACACTATCGTCGTGGAGTTGCTATGACTCAATTTTTAAGGCTTAAAAGTTACTACTACTATAGCCCTTTTAACGCCCCACTGCTAGGCACGGGCCTCCCCTCAATGCGAGGGGGATTCAGGCCACCACGCTGGCCCGGTGCGGGTTCGCAGACTTCACACATCTATCGGGAACTAGTCAAGTTCCCTCAGACGTGCTGGTTTCCTCACGATGTTTTCCTTCACCGTTTCATAGCAAGTGATAATCTCGGATGAAAATGAGATTCGCACGTAAATCCCAGAGGTGCGAGCCGGGGTTTGAACACTTAGATTGCAAGGCGTGCGTTCGACCACTCGGCTACCACTGCTTCTATTCTAGTTACTATTGATACAAGTTACCTACATCTTGTATCATAGTAACTAGAATATGACTAGTCAAATGGCATCAAGGTGACAATATCTAATGTCTCCACGACGATAGTGTTAGTAGACTTGGGGCCCTGTACTTGTAGCGTGAGCGCCAAGACTAGTCTTATATCACAGTATATCTTGATTTTGTCTCTTTCTATCGTATGAAATTAGGCAAAGAGCATAAGAGCGAATTCGTGACAAAGGTCTTGTTTTGACATGCATGCTAACATAACTGGTCTTTGTATAACTGGGATTGCCTCCAATATGGACTGGGCAGTACCAGCTTACCTAATTTAGAATCATAAGATGAGTATGTATGGTCATGTGATATTTAAATAAATAAATACATCATCACGCCTGTATTCCCCGAAGAGGTAGGCAGAGGTGCACTGCAGTGCGCCCACACTTCACCGATGTATTTTGGTCCCAATGTAATAGGGGGCGAGCCTATTGCCATTATACCGGGCACATTCCCCCTCAATACGAGGGAGATTTGGGCCCTAGTCCACCACGCTGGCCCAGTGCGGGTTGGTGAACTTCTTACGCCTTTCTACAGACGTGCAGGTTTCCTCACGATGTTTTCCTTCACCGTTCAGCAAGTGGTAATCATTGTTGAAAATGACATTCGCGAATGAAAATTATCTCAGAGGTGCGGGCCTGGGATTTGAACTTGCACTACGTTCAAGGCGGGCGTTCTTGCCCGCGAGGCTACCACTGCTGTGATATTTATTTTTCATATTACATCTATCATGACCATATTCCCGCCATTTCCCATATAAGTTACCACGACTGGCATATTCGGAGTGTTTCAGATAGCTCGGCTATTTGCAAGCTCGTCACGTTCCGCCCTACACTCCCTAATACCGCCTGCACTGGCGGGGATGAGGGACACTATGCCTTTTTCCGTTGTGAGTGTTTATTCCACACATACTTGTGGTGCTTGCGGATTTGTGGAGCTTTTGTTATTCTATCAGATATTGGGGTAGGAAATATATAAAATGGTCTTTAAGTAAGTATACCTGGAGACTTCTTGATGCTTTTTTATTTCTTTTGAAAAGAGTCACCATTGAGTTTATTGTAATATTAATAAGTGTTTTGTTGGATTCATCCGCCATCTTTATCACTGTCATCATCCATTTTTATTTATAATTATTGAATTTGTCCTTGCTATAATTACTCGACATTCATTTCCATAAATACCGCATATAGGTGCAGGCATTTCTCATCTTATTCCATCAAAATATCATCATGTCACTCATTTCGTAAAAATAGAAGTGTTTCGTTTTAA
Organism: Ptilodon capucinus; assembly: GCA_914767695.1. NCBI lineage: Eukaryota > Metazoa > Arthropoda > Insecta > Lepidoptera > Notodontidae > Ptilodon > Ptilodon capucinus. Next base: position 10,819,855 of record OU611814.1, on the reverse strand, counting down.
TAGATGAATTAATAATTAATTTCAATTTTTACTTTTAAATTATGTAAGTACCAGTAGGTACTGCACCCTACTATCTAGTATTTAGGTACTTCTATTTATTTTATTAAGAAAACCAACAGCGTCTATTAATAGATTTCCCTTGAGATACATAAGTAGGTAATACATGACTAAACGGACGGACTATTGAGTGCCTAACAAGTAAATTTAACATATTATAATAAAAATAAAAACAAAACTTTAACAAACAAAAACAAAGATTTAAATAACATCGATAAGTAGCATGCAATAAGATGTTATTTGAGTAGGTACATATAAAGAATCGTTTAAGGTTTTATTACAATTTTAATACAGATTTTTATGTGCTCTTTTATCATTATCTTTAGACATTGGTTTTGTCGCTATGCAGCTTTTTTATTCAAGTTTCGAACAAGAAACTTTACAACTAGGTTATCAAATATGGCGGCCAGCCAACCGTGGTACAGTTGAAATTTTTCACACCGTTTAAAGCTACCGACAGATTAATTTTTATCGCGTACAAACAGCAATAAAATGACAGAATAGGGTTTGTAAAGACCAGTTAACAGTTTACGATAGCCACTAAATTGAAAGAAAATAATTATTTTCGTTGAGAAAAAGTATTGTTATCCAAGGTCGGATATCATACTCAGATGATACGTTCCCACATGTTTAAAGTAATATTTGACACTCCTAGATTGCATTTTTTCATATTAATAAGTACCTATCTGCAAAATGTATTAAAATTATACAGTAGGTCTAAATAGCTATGTACAATTTTAATATCATTATATTTAGACTATTCATTAGACCAAGAATGTTATATTTTGTTTGTTTGTTATTTTCTTTCTCTCTCTCTCTCTATTTTGTGTGCAATAAAGAGTACACTATATCTATCTATCTAAAAAGTTGCTTCTTATTTTTTCAAGGAATACTAACCATGTAAGACTATTAATAGTAGTCTCGTCTAGTCACTCAAACTAGGCTAAATTCTTTAATAGGAGTGGGTACATGTTAACAGTTTGTTATGGCCAGGGTGAAGATTGGAAAGAGAATCTCTGGGTTGTTAGAACGACCACTACACTATTATCATCTAGTGTACATTGTCTTAGATAAATTGAGTGTTTAATCCAGCCAGTCCCGGCGGGACGCGGCGGGTGGGCTGACCCAATAAGTTTACCCGTGCCGGGGGACCGACAGGCACTTGAGTCGACAAGTCTGCAGTCAAACAAATGTCCTATAATTCTAATATATAAGAATTATAAGGCATTGAAGGCGGCAAGATTAAACAATGTGTACAATCTTAAGTATGTTATTTTATGGTTTTTTTATTGCACTAGCCCGCGATAGATGTCGCTACGGTAGTTTGTGAAGGCGCTATGATTTAGTTTACGCAGAGAAAAGTTGTTGTTTTTGGCTTAGAGCTGCAATTAAGAATTAAATATTGCTTTTACCGAAACGGTTGAATATAACTTTAATTCTTTGATTTTAAGAAGAAGAAGAAAAGATTTCATTCAAGGTACATGCAATATTTAGCTACCCAGACAACCCTCATTAAGTTCCCAAAATTCAAGTCTAAGTTTCTCCTCCTTATAGCATCAGCTATCTCCCAGTGACAGTCCCGTCAAAATCAATCGTTTCGGAGATTACCCAAAACAAACAGACACATTTTTTTAAATTGTATGTTCTGTACAGGTGCCGTATGCACTTTCATATTGATTTAGCAAAAATGATGTTATTATGGCATAACAAACGGTCTCTTAATTTTTATTTTTATTAGTTAGATAACTTATTTCCTGCCACGATGTCCCCGCAAAGGTGTTCAAATCATCTCGCCACCTCTTCGTCGGCGACCGTCGTCAGGTATCCAATTCGTGGCAGGAAATAGCCCAGGACCGAGATGTGTGGAGAAGTAAAGGGGAGGCTTTTGCCCAGGAGTGGGACATAAAAAGGCTATAAAAAAAAGTTAGATAACTTACTGGCATAATACCCGACATCGTTGTTAACGTTGATGTGGCCGGCGTCCTCGGCAGCCAGCATGTGGGTGTCCCACACGGACCGGTACTCCGGGTCGTGCAACACGTCGTACAACGCGTCCGGCTCCACGTCTTCAAACTCAGCCACCACCTGACACAAAGAATCAAATACTTAAAGACTTATAGAGTTAAAGTTTGTCTTTAAGTCCCCAATTTTTATGCCGATACCAAAACGAACTGTTTAATCTTATAAAGTAACTCATTTTACAACGAAATTTTTATCTTTTTTTTTTGAAGGACTTACACTGTTGGCCGTGAGGTGGCCTTTATAGCTTTACCGGAGGAGTGGCGAGCGCAGGGTGCACTCCAACCATGGGCTTAAGGGCGGAAAGGGGTGGCAACTAGGTCAAGGGCGCCACAGAGGGCACGACCTCGGCTTGGGCAGTTACCGTGAGGGGAGAGATAGTGACTGCGCTCCTAGGTGCAAAGATGCACCTACGAGCGGAAGAGGGGGTTCCTCGACCTCGCCGGCGAGATCGATGGCTGTTTGAGGCTGGTGTAGGTGTGTTGATGGCCCTCTCAACGCCCGGGTCGAGGAGGGCGGTGATCATGTCGGGAGGATCAATCAACACGTGCCGCGGACGGAAATTTTTATCGATGACACGGGCGAGTTTAACAGCATGGTCGCGTGGCTTTTACCTACTAGAGAAATTCAATATTTATTGAACTACAGTATGTATCAGAAGTACATCATCATCACCATCACGCCTGTATTTCCCGAAGGAGTAGGCAGAAGTGCACTGCAGTGTGGGCGACTTCGCCGATGTATTTTGGTTCCAATGTAATAGGGGGCGAACCTATTGTCATTATACCGGGCACATTCTCCCTCAATACGAGGGAGATTTTTGGGCTGTAGTCCACCACGCTGGTCCAGTGCGGGTTGGTGACCTTCACACGCCTTTCTATAGACGTGCAGGTTTCCTCACAATGTTTTCCTTCACCGTTTCTTAGGAAGTGATAATCTCGGATGAAAATGAGGTTCGCACATGAAACCCAGAGGTGCGAAGCCGGGGTTTGAACCTGCCCCACTCGGCTACCACTGCTGTTGTATCAGAAGTCGGAAGCGAGACTTTTGGGTGATATTGACTTAAATACATATTTGGAATCAGCTATTTTTTCTATGTCTAATGAGTACATATGCTCTCCTGTAAAGTTAAAAAAAATGTTGTTTAAGACAAATAGCTTTTCACTCCTCGATAGTCTAATTCCACTATACATCTATATATTATGAGGTCATCTACATAATCTATATATATATAAAAATCAATGCCACTTCTCGTTGTAAGCTAGCTCCTCCTTAACGGCTGGACCGATTTGAATGATTTTTTTGTATGTATTTGGATGGGTTAGATTCACAATTGGACCCGGTAGGTGGCGCTGCTTTCGTTTGTCACTCATTCTAAGGCGGTACGAAGTTCGCCCGGTGAGTTAGTATATAATAGATAGATAAGGCTTGAGATAAAATTAGATTTTTAAATTGAAATATAATTTTTTTTTGTTTGAAGGACTTACACTGTTGCCCGTGATGTGGCCTTTACAGCTTTACCGGAGGAGTGGCGAGCGCAGAGTGCACTCCAACCAAGGGGTGGCAACTAGCTCAAGGGCGCCACAGAGGGCACGGCCTCAGCTTGGGCAGTTACCGTGAGGGGAGAGGTAGTGACTGCACTCCTAGGTGCAAAGATGCACCTACGAGCGGAAGAGGGGGTTCCTCGACCTCGACGGCGAGATCGGTGTCTGTTTGAGGCTGGTGTAGGTGTGTTGGTGGCCCTCTTGAAATATCATATCCGTATTACAATGACTTGTCCACATCTTTACGGATCAGAAATGTTAAGTATTTGTAACAATAGATCAAGAACATTATTCAATAGACTAATAGGTAGTTTCCTAGCATAGATTACAGAGCATTAATCTAATAATTAATATTTGCCAACGTTCAGGAAAGTGAACTAAGTGATCGCTAGCTAAATATTGATTTTAAAACATTTACGTCCGTCAATTTAGCGTGGAACAGGGTTTTGCTTTTAGAGCTAATTTATTATCTCGAGCTCTACTATGGTTGATACGTTCGTTAGGATTCTATAGTCAAAAGTGTCTACGTAAAATGTTACGCCCAAATATATATAACTTCTGTGTCTAATTGTAAACGATTATTTGCAATCTGAAATAGGTTTTTATAATTTTTTATCAGTTAACAAACAGCAGTGGTAGCCGAGTGGAGCAGTGGTAGCCGAGTGGTCTAACGCACGCCTTGCAATCAAAGTGTGCAGGGTCAAACCCCGGCTCGCACCTCTGGGTATATGTGCGTAATCTCATTTTCATCCGAGATTACCACTTGCTATGAAACGGTGAAGGAAAACATCGTGAGGAAACCTGCACGTCTGAGGGAACTTGAGTAGTTGTCGATATATGTGTGAAGTCTGCCAACCCGCACTGGGTCAGCGTGGTGGACTATGGCCCGAATCCCCTCGCATGGAGGGGAGGCCCGTGCCCAGCAGTGGGGCGTTAAAAGGGCTGTAGGGAGTAGTAGTATTTTTTAAAAATATGATTGATTTATTAATTTTTCAATAAACTCATAAATATTTTGTAAAAAGCATAATGCATAGTCATAACGCAAGTTTGTACAGAGTAGGCGTTATTTTAATATAAAGTCTTCCGCACAATAACGCGTCAAATATCGCGTCAAATTTGTTTCCAATAGCAAACTGACGAAATGACACTGACAGCGCAAGCGTACGTGCGGTTGATACGTGCGAGCGAGGCTTTTACGACAGAAATTTAAATCTTTAATCATATAGACACAGAGTTCGTTTTGGTATAGGCAAACAATTTTAAGCGCGATTTTAGACGCCCCAGGGTGCGACTTAAGTCTTCTCGCGAATATAATATATTAAAAGCGAGTTCGTCTCAATATGAACACGCGTACACGCCCATTCCTCATTGTAATACAAAGAATTTGCATAGATAAAGGAATTTGCATACACCCATAAGTTATGAGTTCGCGTAACCAACGCCTTCCCGCCTAACCGACGCTTAACTATTAGGGTTCCGTACCCAAAGGGTAAAACGGGAACCCTATTACTAAGACTTCGCTGTCCGTCCGTCCGTCCGTCCGTCCGTCCGTCTGTCACCAGGCTGTATCTCATGAACCGTGATAGTTAGAGAGTTGAAATTTTCACAGATGAAGTATTTCTGTTGCCGCTATAACAACAAATACTAAAAAACAAGATAAAACAAATATTTAAGGGGGCTCCCATACTTGTTGTATGGGAGCCGTGTTTTTTTTTGCCGTTTTTATAGATAATGGTACGGAACCCTTCGTGCGCAAGTCCGACTTGCACTTACCCGGTTTTTTTATCCAACTACGGCAAAGCCACAAGGAAGGGTTATGAGTTTAGCAATCTATGTTTGTACTAGCTTCTAACCGCGACTTCGATTAATCTATATCGTTATGAATTATAGCCTATATGCTATTCTGATGTATAAACAATTATACTGTTAAGTTTCATTAAAATACGTTTAGTAGTTTTTGCGTAAAAGAGTAACAAACATCCATCCATACATCCGTCTTCGCAAAGTTTCACATTTTTATTATTAGTAGGATGTTTGTATTTACGTATGTTCCTCCGTAGCGCCTAAACTATTCATCCGATTTTGATTAATAAGGTGTCAATCGATTCGTTATTATGGTTCGGGTAACATAGGCTAAATTTTAACCGACTTCAACAAGAGGGGGAGTCGATTTTACCTTTTAAACCTCGATTAAACTATTTAATTCCTTTCTTCTTTTTATTTATTGTTGTCACAGATCAATATGGAAAATCTATACATCTATACATACATACATACATATACATACATACATACAAATAAATAAAATTGGAGTGTCTGTTTGTAATATCAAAATAACACCTTTTTACCAAATGCGTATGAAAGTATATACGATACCTATAACGAAAACGCAATTTTAAAAATTTTTGTCTGTCTGTCTGTCTGTCTGTTTGTTTGAGGTAAACTTCTAAACGGCTGAACCGATTTCCATGGGACTTTCACTGACAGATAGCTGACGTTCCAAGGCGTAACTTAGGCTACTTTAATTTTAGAAAAAGCATTAGGGTTCCGCGGGAAAAACATAATACCCATATTTCCGGGTAATCTCCCTAAAGTCCACGCGGGCGAAGTCGCGGGCACAGCTAGTATTATAATAAAAATTGAGTTTATTTTCTGTAATCGGATAGTTTTTTAACTATTTTATCGTTCAATTATCGTACAACAGCGGAATGAAATGAAATATTGATTTCTGTGTAAACACAATGCAGATACGCTTGCCACCCACTCGACGCGACGGTTTATCTAATTTGCAAGTTTTCAGAACTGTCACAGATACCGCCCGGCAAAGGAAGCCGGTACAAACTTGTTGCGGGATTATAAATCTATCATCACACCTGTATTCAGGGGTAGGCAGAGGTTCACTGCAGTGCGCCCACACTTCGCCGATGTATTTGGTCCCAATGTAATAGGGGGCAAGCCTATTGCTATTATATTTGGGCTTTAGTCCAGCACGCTGGCTGTGCGGGTTGGTGACGCCTTTCTATAGACGTGCAGGTTTCCTCACGATGTTTTCCTTCACCGTTCAGCAAGTGGTAATCAATGTTGAAAATGACATTCGCACATGAAAATTATCGCAGAGGTGTGGGCCCGGGATTTGAACTTGCACCCATTACGTTCAAGGCGTTCTTGCCCACGAGGCAACCACTGCTACCACTCGCGGGATTATGTCACGGGATATCTCCCGTCCATATTTGTACAGTATTGACATAGGAAACTTCTTCTTGTTCTTTTTTTAAGAAATTAGTGAAATGATGATATTTTAATGGAGTAAGATGAAATGTGTTTTTATGTCTGTACATAGCTTAATAGCACATGTATCTCAATACAAAATATTTTAAAAAGTGACAATTACTATTGTAATAACAACTAGCTGTGCCCGCGACTTCGCCCGCGTGGACTTTAGGTAGGTAGATTACCCGGAAAAAATGGTTTTATGTTCATCCCACGGAAACCTAATGCTTTTTCTAAAATTAAAGTAGCCTTAGTTACGCCTTGGAACATTAGCTATCTACCAGTAAAAGTCCCGGCAAAATCGGTTCAGCCGTTTAGAAGTTTACCCCAAACAAACAGACAGACAGACAAAAATTTTAAAAATTGCATTTTCTTTATAGGTATCGTATATACTCTCATATGCATTTGGTAGAAAGATGTTATTTTGATATTACAAACAGACACTCCAATTTTATTTATTTGTATAGATACTTTTAGATTTGGTGGTAAGGCCTTAGAGCTTAAGTAAACCTAATACAATTTCATTGTACTACGCAGCGCTACGTAGCTACGATAAGCTACAGCGTATACGCTACGAAACGCAACGTAACGCTGACGCGGCTACGAAGCGCCAATACATTATCGCGTTTTCACACTTCCTCCAAAATGGGTGAATAAGCACAATAAAGTACGAGCTTTTTTTGTTCAGAAGGTGAAATATAAACGCTACTATAGGTACTTTGGGAAAGAATAACCATCAACTTTATGGATGTCGACTTTAAATAGAAATCTCGTTAGGAAATCACACGGTAAAGCCGGATACCCTGTAATGGAAACGAACCTGCAGTAGCAGAAACAATTCTATAGAAGCAATAACATGAACTGTCTGACTACAACTCTTCTGCATTCTTCCATACATAATGTTCTTGCACTATTCATCCGTCCATGTCAAACAGCCAACTTAAGCTCAAGTAATGGCTCAGTTTTTTTTTTATGAGATAGGGAATGCGGGAGTGCGGGTTGGTGAACTTCACACGCCTTTCCATAGACGTGCAGGTTTCCTCACGATTTTTGCCTTCACCGTTCAACAAATAGTAATCATTATTGAAAATGACATTCGCACAAGAAATCCAAAAGTCCCAGAAGTGCGGCCCCGGGATTAGACCTAATGCTGAAGTTACTCCCAAATAAATAGGTAATTAGGTGGAAAACCAGTGAACCAGGTCTAATGATAGCCCATTATAGTCCGCAGCCCCACCTGCTGGCCACAAGGTCAGGATAATCATCGACGCCAAAGATATCTATACAAAGGCCATAGGTGAACGAAATGCGTACGTATCTACTTAGGTATAATGTTAATAATTGATACAATTATGTTATAGGTAATACATCATCACGCCTGTATTCCCCGAGGGGGTAGGCAGAGGTGCACTGTAGTGCGCCCACACTTCGCCGATGTATTTTGGTCCCAATGTAATAGGGGGCGAGCCTATTGCCATTATACCGGGCGCATTCTCCCTCAATACGATGTAGATTTTTGGGATATAGTCCACCACGCTGGCCCAGTGCGGGTTGGTGAGCTTCACACGCCTTTCTATAGACGTGTAGGTTTTCTCACGATGTTTTCCTTCACCGTTTCATAGCAAGTGGTAATCTCGGATGAAAATGAGATTCGCACATAAACCCAGAGGTGCGAGCCGGGGTTTGTACCTGCACACTTTGATTTGCAAGGCGTGCGTTCGACCACTCGGCTACCACTGCTTTATATGTTATAGGTAGCCAATAATAATCCGATGTATGTACCTAAATTACAGCAAGCCATTGCTACTGAAGCATTTCCTCGGGTAACTGGAAAACTCACAAACAATAGGAAAGATGTTTTATACACTAAGTGCCATAAAATATCAACAAATTTCCCAGGAAAATCATCATATCCGTAAGTGTTATTTCTTTCATTACTATCATTACTTTACAGAAATCCAAGAAGCAAACAAAAAGTATTAAAATTCAAATTACTGCATTGTTTTTTTTTTACTTAATGAGTTTTTCCTGTCACCAGAAGATTTGTTAAATATTATATCGAGCTGATATCTACTTTTATGGCGAGACATAGTTTCCGAAATGGCCTTTTCGGAATTCAGGGACTTCAGGTAGGGATGTGAAAAAATTATCGATTTTTTTTTCTTATAATCGATTTTTACAAATCGAGTCTAAATATTAAAAATCGATTTTTTACAAATCTACTTTATTTTAAAGAGAGAAAAATTGATTATTTATTAATCGGTTTTTTCCCCTCCAAGTCACATCCCTACGTAAGGGTGTAACTGGCATCGCCTCTAGTTCATTATTATTTATTTAATATAATTATAACGGTCCGTAAGAAAGTACCAATTACACTAATTATAATAACTATATACACACACGAATAATTATTATGCATCATAAATTTGAAAAAATATAGAAACACACAGATACGTCATTTCTCACAATACTTCACACATGCTGATAAAAAATTCTTCCAGCCATCCGCAAACACATCAACTTTCGGATCACAATCCAGGAGACCGTTGAGTGCTGATAGTGTGCGAGGTGTAGCTGACATTATATAGTAGGTACCCATAGTAGAAAGTTTGCTTAGTTTAGGATCATACAATAAGTTTGTATGTATTGTCTGGTGATATTTTGTTACATTCATGCAGTTTCAAAGACATGTCAAAGTAATTACAACAAAAGAATAGGAAAATATTCGTTTCCAGCCCACAAAAGCGATAACAAAACCTCCTAGCTGTATTTCCATCAAACAATCCGTCTGTTTCAAGCAAAAAATATACAGCAAATTATACAAGGCGCGGCTTGAAGGTGAATTATATTGCAAGAATGCCGTAACAACCCATAAAATTACTCCACCGCTACACTTGCGGAGTACCGAGGGTTATAAATGAAGGCATTGCGTGCTCATAAAAATATGCGAGCTACATCACTTCTTAATTTTACAAACGACCAACTATACTTGTAATTAAACTGGAAATACATCAATTCAGCTTTGGAATAACGCTTTATAACAATACAATTATATATAATCATATATAATCGACTAATTATAGGCAAAACTCATATCTGGTGCGAGCGAGCAACGATTTTAACAAAATATGCAAGGAGTTCGACTTTGACCCATTTGTCACGAATAGTTATACAATAAGGCGGCGGCTCAACCATAGGTTCTTTAGTTAATGAGCCATTAATTTAATTTATTTATAGTTTATATAATTTTTGCTACTAAGTGATCGCTGAAAGTAAATATGATAACCTGTCTACTGCTAACCGTGGAAACCTATAATTGGCTTTATGTAATTTATACTCTCTCTCTATTTTTTTTTTTGGCTATTGGTTTTCCAATCTTTAAATAAATAAATAAATAATATTTGAAAAAAAAAAATTAAACAAATTTCGGTATGATTTGTCTTCTTTACATCCCGATTCAGTCCGGAACCGTAAAGTAACCTATGATTGTTATAAATTATTACAATTATCATACGTTTTTGTAAGATTGCTCCTACTTAACGTATGATCTCAAACTAAGCAACGCTTGTACTATGATGGGTACCATTAATGGACGAGGGGCAATCCCAGTTGCAACCAGGGGCCCAATTGTCGCAAGTTTGATATTATCTCTAATTCGACATATCGTTGCTTAAGTTCTAACACCGCGGAAGTTATATTTTGACCAAAATACGTTACGTACCTATATCATTCGATAGGGAATCGCACAACCTATCGTTTGACGAATCAAACACGAGAGTTTGGACCGATGGTGAGGTGTTATTAAAAAAAAGAAAAACACTTGTATCAGTGTGGTACATAAAGCAAAACGGTTTTTTTGCTCTCCTGAAAAGTTGCGTATTTTGCCATCCGCGGTGTTAGAACTTAACCGACGATATGTCGAAACAAAGCATCAAATGATCTTATTTTTAACAAGCTTTATTTTCGTTTTGTTTTGACATAATGTCTAATTAGAGATGATGTCAAACTTGCGAGAATCGCCCCTCAAGTCAAGGTAAATTCAGAAAATGACATTTCACAAGAATTGAATCACTGAAATTGAACAAGAGAAAACTAAAGTCACATAGAACATTAGGCAAATTACCGTTTTGATAACGTTTTTTATAAGCATAAAAATTATAAATAAAAATACTCTTTGGAAACCATAGACAAAAATATTTCAAATGGCCAGTACTATACAACGGCCACTTCAAAGGTAAAGGACCTAATATTTGGCACAAGTTGAATGCTTATTAAATTATGCATTCCTTATATGAAGGGGGCAAGTATATGACCTAACTTGACCTCACGTTCAACTCATCAGTATACATAAACTCCAAAGTAAAGTTGGACCTATGTTGTCTCATAAATTCAAAATGTAATCTCAAGACAACCGTAAAACTTTCCATCCAGTACGTACAGTACCCAATCTGGGGGCATTCAGTTTAAAACACTTTCAAAACTTTAGAAAAATGCTTCAAGTTTTAATAATATAATGTTATTCGTATGTACATATGATGAGTTTTGCAGACTGGAGATATTACTTATGCATCGCTATAGATACCTAACTACTAATACATACATGTTTGCGAAATCTTCTATACATATAAAATGCTTTGTCCTGAATGACGGATCAACGCACCGCCTAAACCGCTGATCGTAGAGACCTGAAACTTGGAGGGTGTGTTCTTTGTATGACGTAGGCTTCCGATTGGAAAGGATTTTCCGAAATTCTTCCCATAAGGGGGTGAAAAATGCGGGCAAAGTTTGTATGGGACTAAGTGTTTCCTTGGTCCAATCTACTTAAAATGTTCGTACTTCATACGCGCGGAATTTGGGAACCCTTATCCAAAATAAAAGTTGCTTTAGTAATTTCTTGTAACATTAGCTTCTGTCAGTGAAAGTGCCGTTAAAATCAGTTCAGCAGTTTGAGAGTTTACTCCGAACAGATAGACAGATAGATAAAAAAAATGGAAAATTGCGTTTTTGTTATATGTATCGTATTTACTTTCATATGTATTAAATAAAAGTGTATTTTATTCATATTACAAACAGACACTATATTTTTATTTATTTGGATAGATACGATATAAGTTTTTTTTACAAATAAATATTTTAAATTGTTGTAAAACCTCTGTAATTTACAAAACCCAACGCCAAACTTTTTGTTTCAATCACTCGGCGCCCTCGATATAAGCTGAAAGGTATTTCGTCCATAAATATCCGTTGAACGCACCTGTTTAACAGGCCGCGACAATGTTTGTGAATATTTTGTAAAATCAATGTTTACTGCGCCGATAACAGGTACCCTATTTCCCTATTTACTCGAACGACAAGCATTTGTTTGCGTTAATTTAAAATTAAATGCCACTAGCTATTATATCGAAGGGGGCTTTCCTCTTTGGTATAAACACTCGAAAAGAAATTGGAAAGACATTGGTCTAAATAAATCACACAATTTATACGTAGAATCTGGCATAGTTTAATAGGACAACTGATACTGTCAAGTATTAGGAAAAGTTCACTCTTTGATATAAGAACTCGTGGTAACCCAAAATGGCAATTTTCAATATAAATATATATTGTACAGTGACACATACGAAATTACCTAATCATACGTATGCAAGAACGCCCGCCTTGAACGTAAGGGGTGCAAATTCAAACCCAGGCCCGCACCTCTGAGATAATTTTCATGTGCGAATGTCATTTTCAACAATGATTACCACTTGCTGAACGGTGAAGGAAAACATCGTGAGGAAACCTGCACGTCTATAGAAAGGCGTGTGAAGTTCACCAACCCGCACTGGGCCAGCGTGGTGGACTATGGCCCAAATCTCCATCGTATTGAGGGGGAACGTGCCCGGTATAATGGCAATAGGCTCGCCCCCTATTACATTGGGACCAAAATACATCGGCGAAGTGTGGGCGCACTACAGTGCACCTCTGCCTACCCCTTCGGGGAATACAGGCGTGATGTATTTTAACTTACATTAAATGTCGAAGGGTGAAAGGCTATTCGAGTAAAGCGACATTGTTTCAACTTTACAGCAGACCTAACCAAGTGGCAAACGCTAGATGTCGATTCAATTCGATAGAAGGCGAACACTTTAGCGTTAGCGATAAGAAATTGGTAGCCAAGTGTACAATCACTTGTCGAATGTTTATTCCATTTGAACGCTAGAAAAAAGTATTGAAAATTGTCTATGGTTTCGAAAACAAATGTCTGTTTGACGTTTAGAGACCGCGATTACCGCGAAGGCGCGGACATTCGAATGTTGTGTACTAAGTTGTAAGCATACTCGTTCGACGCAGAATAAATCGCTGATTTTAAATATGTATATAAGTCAATATCGTCCAAAAGTGTCGCTTAAGTCAAATAGCCTTTCACCCCTCGATATATAATTATTTTTAGATAGCTGTGCCCGCGACTTCGCCCGCGTGGACTTTAGGGCGATTACCCGGAAATATGGGTATTATGTTTTTCCCGCGGAACCCTAATACTTTTTCTAAAATTAAAGTAGCCTAAGTTACGCCTTGGAACGTCAGCTATCTGTCAGTGAAAGTTCCATAGAAATTGGTTCAGCCGTTTAGAAGTTTACCTCAAACAAACAGACAGACAGACAGACAAAAAAAAAAAAAATGCGTTTTTGTTATAGGTATCGTATATATTTTCATACGCATTTGGTAAAAAAGTGTTATTTTGATATTACAAACAGACACTCCAATTTTATTTATTTGTATGTATGTATATAGATTTCGTTTATGAATGGTAAATAATTTGTAAATAATAAGATGATGGAAAAGTCTTTAAATTTGGGTTATACTGCATCTAAGTATATTCATTCAAAGTTATACCTTAAGCTCCGTAGACAAAAGTCTCCAACTTGTGGAATAAGAACTCATAAAACCGTATCTTCTGGGTACACGCCGCATTATTTCTGACATTTATTTTTGACCACACTTGGGATTTGTTTATGTTGCAAATAAACGAATCCCAAGTGTGGTTCCCCTCATATAGGCTATAACTATTGTCCAACGGGAATTCGGTTGTACTTTACGAACACAATACAACCTCTCTCCTAATACAATTTACAGTCAATATCTAGATATATCTACATATTCTATACAAATATATAAAATTGAAGTGTCTGTTTGTAATATCAAAATAACATTATTTTAACAAATGCATATGAAAGTATACACGATACCTATAACGAAAATGCATTTTTTAAAATATTTGTCTTGTCTGTCTGTTTGTTCCGGGTAAACTTACAAACGGCTGAACAGATTTTGACGGGACTTTCACTGGCAGATAGCTGATGTTCCAAGGCATAACTTAGGCTACTTTTATTTTAGAAAAAGCATTAGGGTTCCGCTGGATGAACATAAAACCATTATTTCTAGGTAATCTCCCTAAAGTCCACGCGGGCGAAGTCGCGGGCCCAGCTAGTCCCTATATACAACACTAAAAATTGTATCTACCTACTAAGTATGTCCGATATAGACTTTGAAACCATCCAACCGATCTGTTTTAAACCAGTAAAACAATGTATTGGTGCAGTCGTTATGGGTAGGTACTCTAGATATGGGTAAAAGTCACCCGTCCACACATCTAAATTCGCGCGCGCTGTCAATGACATTTCTTGAAAAAAAAAACATACAGGTGGAATTGAGAACCTCCTCCTTTTTAAAGTCGGTTAAAAATGAAGTTTTGTTATGAGATACGGTTCGTATTGGCAATTTTTTTACGCGCGCGTCCTTACGCTGAAGCGTAGCCGTGTGCCCTAGGTTTAATAGTATATATAGACCGAGTCCGCACCTACTTACATAATTATATCGATCACATAATTGCTAGTTATGAATTGATCTATTTATACAACTCCGTAATTAGTAACCATTTATAAATGGATGATAATGTTTTTACCTTCTTTACATACCTACGGTGTCCTCATGCAGCTGGTTAAGTAGCTGTTCACCTCTTTGGATAGTAACAGCGAAAAATAATCCCTAATTTTAAATCTCTCGCTGCCCTCTACAACTTTTATGTTTCCCCTATTTATTTATGCGCAAAGTTTCCTTTATATATCACCCAAACGGGCTCGTAAAGGGTATGCCGTTAAAGCGGCCAACTGTAGAGTCTAACCAGTGACCCAAGTATAAATATTGTACATCTTAAACTAACAACAGCGGTTGCTATCACATCTTTGAAAAGGATAAACTGTGAACAATGCGTAAAGGCAACAAAAGCTTCCACAATTATTTGTTTTCATACAACAACAGACCTTGACAGTTCGGAGCGCGCCGTGAGCGGCATTCTCCGCCCAGACTTTCACGCCGTCCTTTTCGTATTCGAGGGTCCAGCCCACTTCGGAGGTCAAGAGGCTCTTCAGTGCCTCGAAGTCGGAGTCGTCGGCGACGCGCGCTTCCCCGCGCGTCCATCCCGCGCCTCCCATTCGAGCGTCATCACACCACGATGGCGACGGCGAACTGACGGTTCCACCGGCCTCCGCTCCTGGCGATACCGGGAGGCGAAGCGAGCACGTCGATGGCCCGCGCATGCGCGAACGAACTAACCAATTTCCAACGTTTTCTTTTCCCTTGATCGCTGGCAATTAACTTTTTAATGGATAGGCGATGTCATTTTAGCGAGCGCTTACGAGTGGAGCAATTATTCGGAGGCAATAGGGAGTAAAGCAGTGCCACACTGGGACAAAAGACGCATGTATAAATTTTTCTAATACCAAAATGAAATCAAAGAAAAATTTCTTTTTCAAAAAGAAATTTGGACTTTACCCCACTATTAACCTAACCTAATATTTTTTTAACCTGCTTTTGATTTTACCACAATTTTAATCTTTATGTATACTATTTTCATCCGAGATTATCACTTGCTATGAAACGGTGAAGGAAAACATCGTTAGGAAACCCGCACGTCTGAGGGAACTTGTCTAGTTCTCGATAGATGTGTGAAGTCTGCCAACCCGCACTGGGCCAGCGTGGTGGGTTATAGCTTGAATCCCCCTCGCTTTAACGTTAAAAGGGCTGTAGTAGTAGTATGTATACTAACACAGAGTTCGTTTTGGTATTGACAAATATTTTGACGCGCGTTTTGATGCCCCAGTGTGTGGGAGGCTTATATCTGAATTGGGGATCGCAGTTCAACAAGTTTAAGTGCATACCTTGCTTAAATGAATTTATTGAAATAGAAGACTAAATTGCCCAAGCAGTGCCTCTGAGACGGCAACTGGGGTCTGACTATTAAAGTCAAAGTAAAAGTTATTTATTTGCGAATACAGGTTATTCTAAGGTGACATAGGTATCAGTATAGGTAGAGTAGATGTGTGAAGTCTGCCAACCCGCACTGGGCCAGCGTGGTGGACTATGACCTGAATCCCCCTTGCATTGAGGGGTGGCCCGTGCCCAGCAGTGGGACGTTAAAAGGGCTGTAGTAGTAGATACAAAATAAAATAAAAAAGAAGCTTGGCCTAAGTATTGTTGTTTCAATAGTAGATAACTGTAATTTTTTGACAGATTTTGCAGTGAGTTAACTGTCAAAGGCTAAAAGTAATATTAAAACATTACTGTAAGTGGTAAGGGGGCTGTATGACATCCAAACTCTAACTTTAGTGGAACGTAGGGTCATAGAGCCCATAGGGGTTATGGAAAATAAAATAATAGTTTACCGAATTAACATTTAATTCAATGCGAAAAGGTTTAACAGTCGCTGATGTTTGGCAGCGCGCCCTGGCAGCCCTTGCGCCAGCCCATCCAGGCTTTGAACCCTTGGATGCTGAAGATCTTCTTCGCGCAAACACACGCTTCGGTTATGTCGTCCTTGAGTAAGTCTGAAATGGAAGAGTTTTTTGAACTATTGGAGTAAATTAGAACCACAAATGCAGTGGTAGGCTAGTCGGTAGAACGCCCGCCTTTAACCTAAGGGGTGCAAGTTCAAATCTCGGGATCGCACCTCTGAGATTGTCATGTACAAATGTCATTGTCATTCTCAATAATGATTACCACTAGCTGAACGGTGAAGGAAAACATCGTGAGGCCTAGGTACATTAGTTACCCGGCGTGTATATTGTATTGTATTAGGTACGTATAATTAATTTATTGAATAAAATTTGATGTGAATTTGAATTTGATTTGATGAGCATGTGTTGTCTGGCGATATATAGGTCCTTACTATTGCAGGCAACGTCGCAGTCCTTTCCCGGCGCATTGCCCCGGTTGCACCAAAACCGGTCATTGATCTGGAACAGGCCGAAGTGCCACGAGCCGTCATTATTCAGCTTCCCAACCACATCTGTCCTGTAGCTGCTCTCGTTCTGAACAAGGCATATCCCTGTAAATAGATTGTAAACCTTATACCTATGCAGGTACATTACATAGTCGTTCACATGACAGAAAATTGCGCCAAACAGTCCCGTTACTCCTTGCAGTACCTGCCCCCTTACCACTGCCTGCCTTGCAGCAATGTTTTTAATATTACTTTCAGCTTTTGACAGTTAACTCTGTACAAAATCTGTCAAAGACAAAATCTGTTGAGTCTGTCAAAAAAATACAGTTATATTAAAAAAAACAATAGGATTCATCCGCCATCTTTATCACTGTCATCATCCATTTTTATCTATAACTCGCTGAACGGGCGAACTTCGTACCGCCTTAGAATGATAGACATACGAAAGCAGCGCCACTTACCGGGTCCAATTGTGAATCTAAACCATCCATGGTGCCACCCAAATGCATACAAAAAAAATCATTCAAATCGGTCCAGCCGTTTAAGAGGAGTTAGCTTACAACAAAAAGTGGCTTTGATTTTTATATATATTGATGTGTATTTATTGAATTTGCCCTTGCTATTAATTACTTGACACTGGCTGAAATACCCGCTAAACGCAGGTGGAGCCATTCCTCATCTTATTCCATTGAATATCATCATTTCACACATTTCGTAAAAAAGAAGAACAAAACAACAATAGTTTAAGAGGTGGTGGAGGTAGACTTGGCTACCACTGCCTGCTTTATACTTTACATATTCTGCAATAATTGTTTGGACAAAAACTTACAATTACTCAGCTGTTCTTCAGGAAATCCCTGTCTCCTCAACTCGCGCACCAGCTCACACTTGGAGAACTGTCTCCCTTCACCACACCAGCAGAGAAGGGCCAGCGCAAAGAAAAATTGCAATTTCATTTTCACTTTAAATTGACTCGCCTTTAAAGATGTATTTTGAATGGTAGCGAAATTGCAAAGAAATTTCATTTATATATCCTTCATTGCACAAGAAAACGCAGTAATCTTCTTTACATAGGGTTTGATCGCACTTGTGTTTAAAGTGTAACGTAAACAAAAATATGATACTCGCAGTCCAGGTATAAAAGACATTTCACACAAAAGATTTAATTATTTTTAGAGCGATTGGATTAACAATAAAATTACCAACGTGTTTCATAGTTTTTTTTTAATAAGAACCATTCAATTGTTAAATTTAACTACGGTTCAACTGCTAAACCATTACTAAGGTATATAGGTAAGATAATAGATGCAATTATGATCAGTATTTTTAAGATAGTCCAGGTACCTATAAGGTAGGTACTTAACACGTTCGCTGCGTAAGGATTTTAGTCTACTTTCAGCTGGTGCATCGTGAGGTTATATTGACTCATACTAACTCTGTGAGCGCACTGGATGAAAGTTCGCTACGAGCCAATATGACCTCACAACGCAGCAAACGGGACTGTCTCTGACAGATAGTTGATGTTGTTATAAAGAGTAACTTGGGAAGTAGCCCAAGTACTAGTAGTAAAGTATTAATGTTGGGAAAATAATTTGACGTAAGTAGTTAAACAAATAGGATCCAATCCACAAAATTCACAAAAATGAGTTAGGTATACCTACCAAACGGTTCCTAAAGGAGGCCTTTTCAGTCCAAAAAGATACCATTACAAAATAAAAGCAAATACCATTTGTACCACCTATGTTACCATCCCACATGTAATAATGTAATACATTATCTCCCCTCACGGTAACTGCCCAAGCCGAGGTAGTGCCCTCTGTGGCGCCCTTGAGCTAGTTGCCACCCCTTTCCGCCCTTAAGGCCTTGGTTGGAGTGCATTCTGCGCTCGCCACTCCTCCGGTAAAGCTGTAAAGGCCACCTCGAGGCCAACAGCGTAAGTCCTTCAAAAAAAAAAAAATACATTATCAAACTTCAAGCTGCCATATCACAAAACTGACTTGATGTTGATTGGATCCTTTTTGTTTAACTACGTCCATTTAAGGTTCCCAAATTCTGCGCGTACGAACAGCTTGTATAAAATATAGTAATACTACATTATCACGCCTGTATTCCCCGAAGGGGTAGGCAGAGGTGCACAGTGCGCTCACACTTCGCAAATGTATTGTGGTCCCAATGTAATAGGGGGCGAGCATATTGCCATTATACTGGGCACATTCTCCCTCAATACGATGTAGATTTTTGGGTCATAGTCCGCCACGCTGGGCCAGTGCGGGTTGGTGAACTTCACACGCGTTTCTTTAGACGTGCAGGTTTCCTCACGATGTTTTCCTTCACTGTTTCTTAGCAAGTGATAATCTCGGATGAAAATGAGATTCGCACATGCAAACCCGGAGATGCGAGCCGAAGTTTGAACCTGCGCACTTTGATTGCAAAGCGTGCGTTCGACCCTTCGGCTACCACTGCTGAAAATATTAATGATTTGGATTTTTTTCGAAACAAACACGATTATATAGGTATCCTAGTATTCATCATCGCATGGAAAGTACCTACACTCAGAGAGCCACTTCATAACATAACCACTGATAAGTACCTATCCAATGAGTGTTTATTGTTTGTTAAAAAGGATTGTATTATTTTGGCCACGTCAGGGGCACAACCATAAAATATACCTTCTATTCATACATATACTCACGCCTGTATCCCATGGGGGTAGGCAGAGACTACCGTTTGCCACATGCTACGATCCTGACATACTTCTTTCAACCGTTTCAACCACAGTCATACATAATTTCATGCACTTCTGTCGGTTGAGGGTGCTGCGGTGCCTTTTATCCATGGACGTATAATAAGGGACGACTCCACGCCGCTAACAAAAAGTGAAACAGCGTATCTATCTCTGTGTGCGTGAGTCATACTAACCAATGCGTGTCGCGTAATGACAGCGATCGTGTGACCGAGATAGAGTTAATAAGCGAGCTGACTAATTATGGCTGCTTCACTTCTTATTGTTAAGCGAGACTAGCCTAGATTTATGTATGCTGTAGCCGCTGGATAACAGGACACGTGTAGCCTTCACCGTGTGAAATAAAGCCTCAGGGTAAGCGAACTTCACGTCTTTCGAAAACCTACATTTCTTCACGATGTTAACTAGAATATTATCTTAGATACCTAACTATCCGGCTCATTAAACAGTTAAGAAATTATTGATACTGAGTCATGTCATGCTTCTTTAAGTCAATGACTTAGGGGATTCCGAGCGCTGTGTATTGTGCGAAGACCTTGAAACAATACCTACCTATACCGAATTTGCAGGGGTTTGTACATAAATTTCAATTAGTTATGAGAGATGAGCAGTGGTAGCCGAGTGGTCGAACGCACGCTTTGCAATCAAAGTGCGCAGGTTCTATCCCCGGCTCGCACCTCTGGGTTCCATGTGCGAATCTCATTTTCATCTGAGATTATCACTTGCTAAGAAACGGTGACGGAAAACATCGTGAGGAAACCTGTGTGCCCGGTATAATGGCAATAGGCTCGCCCCCTATTACATTGGGACCAAAATACACCTACCCCTTCGGGGAATACAGGCGTGATGATGTATTATGAGATGTGCAATCATAATTACCTGACTACTTATTATTATTGTTTCCACTTATGTCCGTTATAGACTTTGAAACTATTCAACCGATGTGCCCCAAACCAGTATCATTATAAAGGCAATAATGCGAAGATGGTTCTAGACCATCAAAACAATACATTAGGCACATTCGGTCCATTCATCGTAGTAGCACACCCCGGATATCCGCTAGTTGCTTATAGCAGTGACCTGCTACTTCGTGGAATGTAGGAAACCAGCCATTCCGAAGATTACCCAAAACTAACAGAGAGACACAAACAATTTGATAATAGTTTTTTTTGTCCTAAGTATCGTACTTCCCTAACTACTACAGCCCTTTTAACGTCCCACTGCTGGGCACGGGCCTCCCCTCAATGCGAGGGGGATTGGGGTCATAGTCCACCACGCTGGCCCAGTGTGGGTTGGCAGACTTCACACATCTATCGAGAACTAGATAAGTTCCCTCAGACGTGCAGGTTTCCTCACGATGTTTTCCTTCCTTAAGCATTAAGTAAAGACCTAGTATTTTAACATTACAAACAGACACTTTATTGTCATTTATTTGTATAGATGTATAACACAATATAGTTTTCTTTATATGCATACGGAACCATACTTACGAAAGCATATCACGCTTATCATTGTCACAAGGGGAGTCCCGCCGCCATCTAAATTAATATTGTGCATCTTCCTCTTAGTGTGCGAACAGGAAAATCGCTATAAAATAATAAGTAGTTGATTATTGAACGTGTGTATCTAAAAAAAATTAAATAAGCTTATCAAAACCGGCGCGTGCGATTTTTTGCCAATACCAAAATGAACTCTATTATCACATATAAAAAGCACATTCTTCAATGGCACATTGCTTGATAGTGCTGACGTTTTTAGTGTCTTTCACCACAGTAAAACAAACTTTTTGATTATTGGTACAGAGTACATTATCATTCGCTCGCCTTAGTATGTTTGGGGCGATAAAACTATTTTGCTGAATTATGTACTCGATTTTTATGTTCCTTTTAAGCTTTATCATAAGATCAAAACCATACACTTAGGAGTCGCGAATCAGGCGTCTGCAATGCATTCCAAATGGGTGGTAGAGATACCTACTATTAATATGATTTCTTTTTTACTGATGATTCATAAGTGCCTGTATTGGTTTACATAAATAAAAAAACTGATTTTGATTCAGTTCGTCTGGTGGTCGGTAGGAGCGCTTTTCAATAAGAATCACGAATAATTACGTAGACGTTACCGACTAACGAACGAAAACGCGCAAAAACCATGGTAGAGCTACTCGGTTTAGTCTAAATAAATAGTTAATAGAGACTTAGATCTTCAGAGACTCAGATAGAGACTAATCTTTATATCAATCTACAAACCTTCAATGGTATAGTATCGCCAGACAACACATACTTGTCGTATGATCCCAAACTACCTGAGCTAATAAATAATTCTTCTAATTCTAAGCTTGTATTTTGGTTACCATACAATGGACTGAGGGCAGTCCCAGTTACACCATACCAAGGCAAATTCTGAAATTTGCCGCTGATAAGAATCGAACCCAAACGTTGTCATTAACAAATTAGTATTTGTAAATGTAGTCATTTAAGTATGTGCAATTATAAAAAAAAACAGCAAAGAAAAACAGTTTAAAAAAAATTATCGTGACTTTAGATAATGATGTCAAGACATAATTGTGTTGTTTATCATTTAAAAAACCGACCAAGTGCGAGCTGGACTCGCACACCGAGGCTTCCGTACCTATACTGTGAAAGCACCGAGCATTACTTTAACGAAAAGATAAACTGGATAGAGAGACAAACTTAACTTTACCATTGGTATACTGGTGGTGTCTCGATACAAAGTAACTACAAAACAAGTTTGTAATCGCAAAATTACAGTTTTCGGATTTTTTCTTTTACTTGTGCTATAAGACCTGGTTTCTTTCCAAATTTCATAATTCTAGGTCAACGGGAAGTACCCTATAGGGTTTTGATTCCCGTACAAATGTACAAAAAAAATAACATACGCCGCCGTATCTTTTGATTGCGTTTACCTACAAGTTTGTTTTTTTTTAGGGCACCAAGGGACCGCAGAAATGAGTCTGTTATAAATTTCAATTTTATACCTTCACGCGTTTCTGACAACAGACAGACGGACGACAAAGTGATCCTATAAGGGTTCCGTTTTTCCTTTTAAGGTACGGAACCCTAAAATAAAATAGATATGGGACCAAACGCAATAAGTTATTATCTTTCTATATATAGGTAGGTTTTTCGTATCATTATTGTGCTTGTGACTTATATACAGATCGTATCAGAAGTCCGAAATAATACTTGGGGGCCATATAGGACAGATGATAAGCAATCAACACGTTCAAGCAAAATATACGTAACTAATTTAGTTTCTGAGCAATTTGTGTCCAAAGTTGGTGTCAAAACTTACGCACCGCGACCCTAAAAATCAGCTGATGAGGCGAATGAACTCGCTTTAAAATGATGAGGGAGTGATAGATATGACACAAGGTTTTTACCTACGAGCATAGTTCAATACAGAAATAAAAATCGGCCACTGTAGTTACCTAACTATGACAAAAAATCATACTTCATTTAAATCGATGTAAAGTAAAACTTCTACACAAGCAAATAATCCATTTTCGTTTTAGTTTTCGTGAACGGATTTCTTTTTAAACTGAAACATAGTGAGAGTTGATTAAAAGAAAAAAAATATTATTTTATTATTATTATTTGTCTTTATCATAATCACTACAATTCTCAGAATACAAGTAGGTACCTAATGATGTAGACAATTATTAGAATTGGTCTGGCATATCTGAAAGACTTTAATCTTTGATTACTCTAATAATCATGGCCGCGAATATGTCAATGTAGTGAACATTAGCGGGCGGAGATATCACACACAAGGTCAATTTACGTCCAATGACAAATCATCGGCCATATTGCATCAGCGGTGATTGGCCCAGCGCTGCAGCGCGGTAAAACACTGTGCCTTCGTGCAATGTCGGAGCGGTCCTTTGATATTTTTATTTAATAATAATAACGTAAATCAAAATATTTAGTTCCTTGCAATCCGTCAAGGCGTTAACATGTGTTCCGAAAAATGTCTCGTTCTCCGCGTAATAGTGAAGTGTTTTCAAACTCGAAAAACTATGAGATGGTTTTGTGCATTGGTGCGGCTAAAGGAAATACCGCCAAAAGTTATGTGATTTCTTTTATGTCTTCTAAAAACGTGAAAGTAATATTTACTCAAGTGTGCAGGTGGGTAGGTACCTACCTAGCTCTTTGTGATATGTGAGAAGTGAATAAATTCCAATTAAACCCATGGATTGATACACTGCACACATGGCCACGGGTAAATACTTACCTACTATTATTATCTTTATAGCAGTTTTTACTCGGACGATTGGGTCCTTTAATTAAGTAAGTGGTTACCCAGATACCTACTTACTATTACAATTAGTGAAGAAAATCTGTTAAACGAAAACTTACGTACCTACCTACCAACTAAAAACTTCGATAAGGTCGCTAGTCGCTACCCAGATACCTACTTACTATTACAATTAGTGAAGAAAATCTGTTAAATGAAAACTTACGTAGGTACCTTCTAATTTACAATTTTAATAACCTTACCAACCAACCTACTTCTTAAGAACGTAGTTACGTAATTAGGTAGATACCTAGACACCTGTAGTAAAAAGAAGTCATACATCTTATTCATTAGTACCTAAATAGTGTTTGTAAGGTAGGTAGGCCGTCTGGGGTCCTAGATAGATACCTACACACTAACCCAAGTTTCAATAGCACAAACCCCCTACGGTAAAGCTGCCGCTCACGGCCAACAGCGTAGTCATTATCAAAAATAAAACAGCTACCAGGTTCATTTTGATAGAAAGCTACCTACCAAACCACAAAAGATTTAATAATGTTTACTATTTAGCAACAAAAAATAAAATGTATGAATGCGTTTTACAAAAGGTGTCTCGATACCTACCTAATTACATAATTACCTTCATTAAAGGAAGCTTGGTTCTCGGCGGTTTAATTTTACAGTAATTTCATTACCAATGTTTTGGTCATTCTCATACCTACCTAAGAATATCAAAATTACTGTCAATTACAATGACCGACGAGTGCGAAAGAGAGGCGCGAGTGCGAAAGAGACCGCTGTGGGCGAGTTGGCAACGGCCGACCGACACAATCAAAGCCGCTCAAAGACACCGCTGTGCCGCGCGCCGCGCGCCGGCCGGCCGCGTGCCGCCGCCGCTTCACCCCTGTACCCACCCCCGCGCGGCTCGTGTGTTAGAGTACTAGTACCCGCTGTGGGCGGGGTTTGTCACAATGGGTGTGAAGCATTGACCTTTAAATAAACAGCTGGTCCACGTTTTGCGAAGGGCCGACCGAAAATTGTTTAAAAAATGAATTTCCTAGATTTGTATGAAAGAATAAAGTTAAGAATTTTAACTTAAAGTCTGGGCCATATAGCTCCACTCCTTATAGCGATATACAGGTTCAATTATTATTTCGGACTTCTGATACACCCTGTATAATGATATTGATAGTAATGTAAGGTTATGATTGTACCCTAAGGCCACAACACAACAGGACAGTGATGTGATAACCTCACACACATTACTACATCATAAAAAAAACTGAAACTATGATAATTACGAGATGTGAATTTACCTTTTACCAAGAATAGGGCGGACGGAGCAATCGTCCCAATATTATTTGATGACAACTTATTTTGATACTTCTACTACTGCCCAACACCTGTCTTGCAGTAATGTTTTCAATATTACTTTCAGTGTTTGACTGTTAGTACAAACACTGACAAATATTTACAGGAAGTATGGAGACATCAATACCAGTAAGGCCCTGTTATGCTAGCTATCGCTTATCTCTGTCAAAAAATGATTCGTTACAGCTCAGCAGTGGTAGCCGAGTGGCCGAACGCACGCCTTGCAAACCAAGTGTGCAGGTTCAAACCCCAGCTCGCACCTCTAGGATTTATGTGCGAATCTCATTTTCATCCGAGATTATCACTTGCTATGAAACGGTGAAGGAAAACATGGTGAGGAAACCTGCACGTCCTAGGGAACCTGACTAGTTCTCGTTAGATGTACACGCGATGTACCGCGTACACGTCGGCCAGCTGACCGAGCGCGACTTGCGCGCAGCCCTCAGTCGCCGCTCAAGCGTTCCGCTGGCCCCGACAATATACCACCTTTTATTGTAAAAGACTGTAGCTCAGTATTAGAAAAGCCGTTATTACACTTGTTTAATTTGTGTCTTAGAAATGGTCACTACCCAGAGCAGTGGAAAATTACTCGAGTAATCCCTGTACCGAAAGGTGGTTCGAGTTCTGATGTCAGTGGATATCGTCCGGTAGCGGTACTGTCATCGTTTGCGAAAATTTTCGAGTCTGCTTTATACGCATGTATTCATTCTCAAATAAGCCACCAATTATCGGAAGTACAACACGGTTTCCGGCCAGGCCAAAGTACAGGGAGTAACCTGTTGTCATTTGTTACATACCTGGCGCCTACCATCGATGCTGGTGGACAAGTGGATGCGGCATACTTCGACTTCCAAAAAGGCGTTCGATACAGTCGATAACGACATTTTATTAGCCAAGTTTGCTGGTATGGGATTCACCCCACAGCTCCTGAAGTTCTTTGCGAGCTACCTAGGGGAGCGCCAACAATATGTTGAATACGCAGGATACGAATCCAGACCTTATTACACGTTGTCGGGAGTAAGTCAGGGCAGTAATCTTGGTCCATTAGAGTTCCTCATAATGATAAACGATCTTCCGCCTGTCGTTGAGGAAGCGAGGTGTCTGCTATTTGCAGATGACTTAAAGTTATATCTGGAAATAGCAAACACGTCTGATTGCCAGAAACTTCAACGGGATATTGAGAGAGTAGTCGACTGGAGTCAAAGGAATAAGCTGCCATTTAACGTCGCTAAGTGCAGTGCACTGAGCTATAGTCGAGCGCGAACCCCGCTCAAGTATCAATATAAAGTAGGCGCCTCGACGATGGCACGCGTTGATGAAGTGCGGGACTTGGGCGTTCAAATGGTACCCGACTTGACTTTCCGAAAGCACATTATTGACGTCTGCAACAAATCCTGAATCTAGGTTTTATTCTTAGGCAATGTCATGATTTTAGTAGTACCGTGACTGTAAAGATATTATACAACGCACTCGTTCGGAGTAGACTTGAAACCAGTGCTATAATTTGCCCATGAGGCAAAGTATAGTCTCATGGTGGAAAAGATTCAGAATAAGTTCACTAGGTTCTTATATTTGAAACTGTATGGCGTCTATCCTTTCTACCCCCTGATGTATCCAAGTCTATTCGTCATTGGCATGGTTGGATACAGCAGGGTGGCGGTGAGGAGGGACGTCACGCTTGTTAAGTACATGCTAGGTGTTCTGCGTGGATGGGTTCACAACCCTGATTTGTTGGCGCAAATACAATTGTGTGCCCCAGACGGTTACGTGGGCTCGCGCCGTTGTCCAGCAACATTCAAAATACCTACACCAAGAACAAATTTGCTCAAATTTTCCCCCTTGTCACGTGCTTTACGGTTGATAAATGTAATTGCAGACGATATAGATATATTTCACGCTAGCCTGACGAAGCTCACAGAAGCGATCCAAAGGAATGTTGAAAAAGGAATTTCGCTATAGGACTTCCCTGAATATAGGTCCTAAATTATTTATAAATTACAATTTTTATTACAATTTAATATCTTTCCTGTATGTTATTTCTGTGCCTTACTGCATCGATTTGGTCATTGTAAAAGACTGTTATGATGTTGTAAATGTTTTTTTCATAAATAAATAAAATAAAATAAATGTGTGAAGTCTGCCAACCCGCACTGGGCCAGCGTGGTGGACTATGGCCTCAATCCCCCTCGCACTGAGGGGAGGCCCGTGCCCAGCAGTGGAACGTTAAAAGGGCTGTAGTAGTAGTAGTAGTAGTAGTAGTATCAACAATATCTCTACCGTATATGTACCTAAAGTATCACACGCACGAAACATCCTGTAGAATACACAAAACGTTTCTGTCCACAAACAAATAAGAAAACTCGTTCAATAACACCGGACGTAGAATCTCACGAACAGGACATAACCAGTATTTTATAAACACGCTTAAATACGACACTTGTTATCAAAAACAAAGTACTCATATAAACGATACATTGAACTTCGTAAATCTCATACGTCGTTTAAACTCAGTGATGGGAACAGTTTCCTTGTAATCATGGCTCGTTTGATTGTCTTATGGTGGTTACAGTTACTGGTAATATGCTTGCAATGCAATGCAAAACGTTTCGAGCGATGTGAACTTGTGGCGGAATTGAGAAGACAGGGATTCGCTGAGGATAAGATGAGAGATTGTAAGTTTATTTTCTTACAAGTGTTGGTATGATATAATATAGAGTTATTGTGAATATGAGACAGAAGACGCAGAGTAGAACATGGAGGTGTTACCTATATGCTACATGAAGTTATTTTTAGGGTTCCGTAACCATAGGGTAAAACTAGACCCTATTGCTAAGACTCCGCTGTCCGTCCGTCTGCCACCAGGCTGTATCTCATGTACCATGATAGTTAGACAGTTGAAATTTTCACATATGATGTATTTTTTTTGCCGCTATAACTATGATACTAAAAAAATAGAATAAATAAATATTTAAGGACGCTCCCATACAACAAACGTGATTTTTTTGCTCGTTTTTGCTGTATATTGATAACGGCAACAGGTATACACTTGAAATATTCACAGAATATTGAGTAACAGTATTCACATTGGAAATAAATAATTAAATTAAAATTAAACAAATATTTAAGGGCTCCCATACAACTGACATGATTTTTTTACCGTTTTCGTAGATAATGGTACGGAACTGTTAGTGCGCGAGTCCGACTCGCACTTGGCCGATTTTTATTTCACTACACCACCGAGACGTGTGTTTGTAAATTATAATCTAATAAAGCCAGCCATACACTGGAGCGTCAACGGTTGGGCATTTTTTTTTGGCATACCTTAACA
The DNA here is from genome assembly GCA_914767695.1 of Ptilodon capucinus. Taxonomy (NCBI): domain Eukaryota; kingdom Metazoa; phylum Arthropoda; class Insecta; order Lepidoptera; family Notodontidae; genus Ptilodon; species Ptilodon capucinus. Next base: position 10,791,008 of record OU611814.1, on the reverse strand, counting down.
AACTGTGTCGACTCAGAAAAAGTTCTTCTTCTTTTTTTACAAAATGAGTGAAATGATGATATTTTGATGGAATAAGATAAGGAATGTCTGCACCTGTGATTTGCGGTATTTATGGCAATGTCGAGTAATTATAGCAAGGACAAATTCAATAAATACACATTATAAATATAATGGATGATATGACAGTGATAAAGATGGCATTAACTATAGCAAATTCTTCAAATCATCGACTAAATACGATGGAGGCCATATCTTTTTAAAAAGTGAAGTGAAGTGAACTAAATGACACTGACAGAGCGAGAACATTTTGACGTTTTTCCTGCATACGTGGCTAAATAATAATAATGATGAGGCCTCGAGAGTCATCCGCCATCTTTATCACTGTCATTATCCATTTTTATTTATAATGTGTATTTATTGAATTTGTCCGTGCTATTAATTACTTGACATTGGCGAAATACTCGCGCTAGTCGCAGGTGATGCCATTCCTCATCTTATTCCATTAAATATCATCATTTCGCTCATTTCGTTAAAAAAAAAAAAAAAAAAAAAGATGTCATTATGTATCTATGCGCTCTACATTTGACAGGGGTGTGCCTGGTAGAGTTCGAGAGCGGCCGGCAGACGAACATCATAGGGCCGACAAACCAAGACGGCACCAGAGACTACGGCCTCTTCCAGATCAACGACAAATGGTGGTGTAACAAGGGCAGCAAGCCAGGGAAAGCCTGCAACATCACATGTGGGGGTCAGTTGCTGGAATTTCGCTTAACTCTTTTTGAAATAGAACTCGATTTTAATATGTATAAATACTACCCTTATTACTTTTCAATTCTAAAATGAAATTAGCCTACGTTACTTCTTATAGCACCAGCTACCTACCAATGAAAGTCCCATTAAAAATCGGTCGAGCGGTTTTGAAGATTATTCGGAAAAAATAAACAGACTGATAGACTGACATTTTTAGGGTTCCGTACCCAAAGGGTAAAACGGGAATCCTATTACTGAGACTGCGCTGTCCGTCCGTTCGTCCGTCCGTCCGTCTGTCACCAGGCTGTATCTCATGAACCGTGATTAGTGAGTTAGAGAGTTGAAATTATCACAGATGATGTATTTCTGTTGCCGCTATAACAACAAATACTAAAAAACAGAATAAAATAATTATTTAAGGGGGCTCCCATACAACAAACGTGATTTTTTTGCCGTTTTTATAGATAATGGTAAGGAACCCTTCGTGCGCGAGTCCGACTCGCACTTGGCTGGATTTTTTTAAAATTTTGTTTTGCTTTATAATTTCTTATTATGCATCTGGTAAAAAGCTGTTATTTTAACATTACAAACAGACACTTTACCTGTATTTATTTGTATAGATTGAATTTCTGTGGTAAAAGATACGCGACCAAGCGTCATCTTTATTATTTCGTTGAAAAATGTGTTTCTTCTATTAGATAATAGAGTCCATTTTCCTATTGGCAAAACAATTGATCATTAACTCCTTATGCTTCTAGATCTGTTGACGGATGACATCACAGCCGCCTGCAACTGCGCTAAGACTATCTATAAACGCAACAAGTTCTCGGCATGGCACGCGTGGCGGGACTACTGCCAGCAACTTCTGCCAGACATCTCCAACTGCACTGCGACTGCCAGACAACTGTACAAATATAATTAACAATCGATAATGAGACCTAACTGTACATTACAAGATATAATTTGCAATAAATTTCTAGCTAATCATGTCATGGTGTTCGTACTCCGTTGGTACAGTGAGCTTCATAAGTCCAAACTCAATATTAATGATGTAGAAATACGTACTTTATACCAACCGAAGTCATAATATGATTTCTAGAAATCGTATTCTTAGTACAAGAGTGTTTAATAAAAATGATCAATTAATTTAAAAAGATAGTGATGTTTTTGATCGTAATAAATATCTTCCTACCTATCTACCTTCATGATTCAGAGCTAACGCTATTTCTAGAGATTATATGCTTTGTACAAAAGTGTTAAGTAAAAATATGAATTTCTTTAAGAAGTTATAAATGTTTTTGTTCGTAATAAATAGGTACCTTCCTACCTTCATGATTTCATGATATAGAGCTAAGGTATCTAGTAATACCTATATATATAGGGTGTATCAAAAGTCCGAAACAATATTTTAGGTACATGTACGGTAGCTGATATACAGATGCTTAGTGAAGGCAGAATATACCCAACTATCATAGTTTCTGAGTTAAAAGACCTTTGAATATTTACTACAGGTATCCTGTTCTGGCCTTTGGGTACATGTATAAACCCATTCCGCAGTGTAAACTACACCCATGACGGGCGACTACCAATAGTCACAAAACAGAACATGCAAATTTTACATAGGACTCGAGATATCACGAGTTATAGAAATTGACGACGATTTTTTTTTTTTAAACATGTTCGAAATTCGGTCAAATTTTTATACCAACCAGTTGTATGTATACCCGATACTGATGAAAACGTTAAAGTATTATTTCGGACTTCTGAAACATTCTGTATAATCATTTAAGGTCCTTTTAATGTCCCACCACTGGGCACGGGCCTCCCCTCACCGATAGATTCAGGCTTTCACCACGATGGCCCAGTCCGGGTTAGTAAACTACACACATCGACAATTGGTGAGGTTCCCTCAGACGTGCAGGTTTCCTCACGATGTTTTCCTTAGCATGTGATAATTTTATGTAAAAATCAGAATAGCACTTGCAATTCTACAAAACACCAATGGTGTGAGTCCGGTATTTGAACCTGCACCCCTTGCTTCTAGGATCGACGTGCGTTAACTACTGTCACTACTACTACTAAAAACTAATACTAACTAACTACAGCCCTTTTAACGTCCCACTGCTGGGCACGGGCCTCCCCTCAATGCGAGGGGGATTCAGGCCATAGTCCACCACGCTGGCCCGGTGCGGGTTGGTAGTCTTCACACATCAATCGAGAACTATTCAAGTTCCCTCAGACGTGCAGGTTTCCTCACGATGTTTTCCTTCACCGTTTCATAGCAAGTGATAATCTCGGATGACAATGACTCCTACTACTGTCTTTATAAAATACTAGCGTCTACCCCCGACTTTGTTCGCGCAAACTTTGATGATTCAATATCGAATGAAAGTTTCATCAAAATCCGATGAGTACTTTTTGCATGAAAGAGTAACAAATATCCATCCATCCTCACAAACTTTTACATTTATAATATTAGTAGGATTATATTATACCTAGTATATTATACTTGGTATAGTCCTTGTCCATTATACTAACACCTACCATACCTACCTACTACCTACCTACTATACCTAGTATAATATACTAGGTATAAAAATGCATTGTAGTCTGCGATAAAAGTCGTATGTTCCACAACAATAGAAAATCAATAGTTCCAATTATGTCGTTCTAGAATTGCATAATTATACATACACGTAGCAATGAAAATAAATTATACAACGGTGCTGATTCTGTTGCTGGCACTAAACTAAACTATAATAGAGTCGTAGAGATTTTCTAAAAGGCCCATTTTAACAGTCAGTTAAAACTATAGCATGTAACTTAGCATGAAATAAAAAAATCTAAATCAAGAGAAATGGAGGTACTATTTCAAGGTAGTTTGACATGGTTTAAAGGATTTGAATAGCGGATTATTTGAATTCGTTTCTGCTGATAAGAAAAACAATACACATTCGGTATTTATTACTATTATTAAGACACTGGCCAATAAAACATAACATGACATTAATACAGACAGACAGACGGCGAGCAAAGTGACCCTATAAGGGTTAACTAACTACTAACTAACTACAGCCCTTTTAACGTCCCACTGCTGGGCACGGGCCTCCCCTCAATGCGAGGGGGATTCAGGCCATAGTCCACCACACTGGCCCAGTGCGGGTTGGCAGACTTCACACATCTATCGAGAACTAGACAAGTTCCCTCAGACGTGCAGGTTTCCTCACTATGTTTTCCTTCACCGTTTAATAGCAAGTGATAATCTCGGATGAAAATGAGATTCGCACATAAATCCCAGAGATGTGAGCCGGGGTTTGAACCTTGCACACTTTGATTTGCAAGGCGTGCGTTCGACTACTCAGCTACCACTGCTATAATGGTTCCTTGCTATTAATTACTTGACATTTATATTCAATAGGCAATTATGTAGAGGATAAACACGCTTGGTCCGGCGCTGGTCAGGCTCCACAGGAACTCATTTGAGGGATTTATCTATTTGTCCTGTTTTCCTCCTCCTTCCTACCTTTAAATCTTGCACAACACGTAGTTTGTATAGTTAATTAATTGTGCTTTGAGAATGCATAGCCTCATTAACTTTATATTGTAAAATTATTAATTAAGAAAAACACAAAAATGTAATTCCTTATTGGAAAAAAACAACCATTCTTCTCCATAGGAATTGCATCCGCATAGGTGGTAGAGGTATCTACTATTACTGCATAGGATTACATGAAGAAGAAAAAATCTGATTCTGATTTACTAGGTGAAATACCCACTAAACGCGGGTGGCGCCATACCTCATTTTTTTTTTTTTTTTTTTTGTTATTGGGGTAAACAAACAGTGACAAATTAAAATATGCAACTTTATAGGTAGGTAATACAGGTAAACATAAATTTGACACCAGCATCGTTTACCACAGAAAAGTGGTAGTTCGTGGTTATTCACTTTCTATGCTAAAGTGCTAAATAGTAATCTAGGTGTTATCATGACGTAGGTATGTTAGTGGGCATTAGGAATTAAGGATTTCTAAAACACTTTTTTTAAATAAGCTTGGACGCACTGTCGCAATGTCAATTGTGTTAAAGTGTTCATTGTAAGATTTGACTAAGCGATACAGTGGAGAACGCTTTCCGGCATTTGTACGGCATCTGGTTATTGCGAACACTTGAGTTGGATTGCGGCAGTGCGTTCGAGTAGGGACTTTATAACATAGCTTATTAATAATTGGTATACAATCATATCTATGGTGGCATAGGTCATATAATAACATTGCTTCCAGTAGGGTTCGTCTATGTTTAAGTTCAAGGAGTCTATATTTGTGTAAAAGTTGTTCATATGGCAGGTAATTATGAGAACATCTAAAATTCATACACCTTAGGAACTTTTTTTGGACATTCTCAAGAGCTTCAATATATTTGGAGTAAAAAGGATTCCAAATGGACACAGCATATTCAAGTTGAGATCTAATTAACGTTTTGAAGAGGTAAAGATACGTAGCCGTTTGTGTAAATTTGGAACTCGTGCGAATGACAAAGCCGTACATTTTAAAAGATTTGTTAATTATATTATCTATATGTTGGTCAAAATGCAGTTTACTGTCAAGTGTAACTCCCAAATCTTTTAACGAGTCAACCTTTTCTAAGTAAGCGTCATTTAATTTATAAGAATAGTTACTTACTAGCCTTTTCTTTGTAAAGGTAATAGTTTTGCATTTATTTACACTGAGGTTCAAATTATTTTTGTTACAGTAGTTTGAAAAACGATCTAGGTCATATTGAAATTTTAAATGGTCCTCAGGATTTTCAATTACCTGGAAAATTTTCAAGTCATCTGCGTATAACAAAAAGTCACAAAATTCAAAGCAGTTACTTATGTCATTGATAAATAGTGTGAATAATAACGGTCCCAAAATGGAGCCCTGCGGTAATCCGGAACTTACTTTGACATAGTCTGACTCATAGCCTTTCATAACTACTTTTTGTGTGCGATTAGTTATATAAGATTTGAACCATCGCCACAAATTGCCTCGTATCCCGTTAAAAGCCAGTTTATCTAATAGTATTTTGTGATCTACTCCATCGAAAGCCTTCCTAAAATCAGTATATACGCTATCTATTTGTCTATTATTGTCCATACTTTCAAACAGATGGGATGTGTATATTAATAAATTGGTGGTAGTAGACCGTCGTTTTACAAAGCCATGCTGTTGGGGTATAATAATTTTATGGATAGATGGATCTATAGCATTATGTAATATTCTTTCGAAAAGTTTGGATAGAGTAGGCAAAATAGATATTGGTCTGTAATTTTCAACATTGGTCCTAACTCCACCCTTGTGAATCGGAACAATACGCGTAGATTTCCAAATGGTTGGAAATACTCCTTCTTGTAAGCACTGGTTGAACAGATGCTGTATTGGTTGGCATATTGTCGTTGCTGTGGATTTTAGAAATATGGGCGGTAAGTTATCTACTCCCATACCTTTAGTGACATCTAAAGCTTTGAGTTCGTTCAATACGACTTTCAATGATACTTGTATATTATCCATAATAAGATCTGATGAGTAGTTATTATCAGGTATGTCACTAACATCATAGTCCTCTCTTACGGAGCTGGGTTTGTACACGGATTTAAAAAAAAAAGAGAAGAACAGACATACATCTGCGGGGTTATTAGCTTCGGAATTATTGTACACTATCTTAGAGGGTATATAATCGTTTTTTTTTATATTATTTACGTATGTCCAAAAGTACTTAACATTATTCTGAATACTTGATTCGACTGATTTTATGTATCTTTGAAAGCATTTATGCGATTCCAATTTAAAGCGGGTTCTGTAAATCGAGAAAATTTCATAATCTGACTGATTTTTATATTTTTTCCATCTGATCCATGCTTTATTTTTATTTTTGAGATATGAATTAGTGCAGGTGAGAACCAAATGGGATAGTGGGATACTTTAGTGATCTTGGTGGGAATGTGCTTTTTTATTATACTGTATATATGTTCGTAGAAAATGGAGACCGCTTTCTCTGCATTGCTACCTAGGAGCATTATCTTCCAATCAATGTTTGAAATTTTATTATTGATTAAGTTATAATCAGCTTTATTGAAGTTGAATTGTGTTCTAGGTTTAGGGTTGAATTGTGTTCTAGGTTTAGGTTGAATTGTGTTCTAGGTTTAGGATTTTATACCATTAAATATCATCATTTCATTAATTTCATAAAAAAACAAGAAGAAGGGTTCTTTTTCCCTTTTGAGGTACGAAACTCTAAAAATAAAGAGGTTCTCAATCTGACCCCGTATGTTTTTCCTTGAATAAAGAGTCGATCATAAAATTATTGAATTGATTGTGTGTGACCCATAAAAGTATCTACTGATAGCGGGAAACCCCTCATCCCAATCCAAGAACAGTATATAAAATGCTAATTCACTGCATCTAGCTCATACCGCATCAAGCTCTGCTAGACGTGGGCTTGCCATATAGAGAAACCAAAGTAACTTTTTTATCATGCTGAAGTTAAGTTTATTCGCGCTCGCAGTCTTCTGCTTGGGTTGTGAAGCAAAACACTTTGCAACAAGATGCGATTTGGTCCACGAATTGAGGAGGCAAGGCTTCCCCGAAGACAAGATGAGAGACTGTAAGTTTTGAAAAAAGAACCCTATATTTTTTTATTAAGTATATTAAGCCTACTTAGTACTACATTAATTGACGCCGACGCTTTGACGTGAACATTGTATGGTAACTCATTTCAGGTGACAAGTCATCCTCCATTTTTATCCGTTTTATCACCCATATTTATTTATAATGTGTATTGATTAATTGACACTGGCTGAAATACTAGCTAACCGCAGGTGGAGTCATTCCTCAACTTATCCCCTTAAACTCACATCAGTACATTCTTTTTGTAAAAAGTAGAAGAAATCATACGTATTTAATTCGACATATACATATGTAAGGGTACTAGGGAAAGTATTCACCAAGATTGTATTTGAGTGGTAGCTTCGTAACTCCATCCGTCCTTCTCTATCCTACAGGGGTGTGCTTAGTCGAGAACGAGAGTAGCCGATACACGGGCAAGACGGGAACTGTCAACAAAAACGGCTCCAGGGACTACGGACTGTTCCAGATTAACGACAAGTACTGGTGCAGTAACACTGGTACGGCCGGGAAGGACTGCAACGTTACTTGTGCTGGTTAGTACCATCCTATCCTACTAATATTATAAATATGAAAGTTTGTGAGGATGGATGTATGGTGTTACTCTTTCACGCAAAAACTTCTGAAGAGATTTTGATGGAACTTTACAGTATTATTGTTTATACATCATAGTAACATATTGGCTATAATTTATAACGATATTGAATAATAGAAGTCTGTGTGGACGGAGTCGTGGGTAGAAGCTAGTTGTTTGTATGTCAACAGGGCCCTAAGTCTACTAACATAGGTACTACTAATATCGCAAGACAACGCATACTTATCGTATGGAGGATCGTTCCAAAAGGAAGCAAAGCTTGTACTATAGGTGCCATATAATGGACTGGGGGCGATCCCAGTTACACCCAGACTAGGGCAAATGGCCATTTTTGAAATTTACCGCAGGCAGGAATCGAACCCTCAACCACACGGTGTAGTGAGCCGAACGACATACGCTCAAACCACTAGACCAGTGTTTTTCAACCTGTGGGTCGCGACCCCTCGGGGGGTCGCGATGCTTCTATAGGTGAATTGCAAAAAGTTGGAAAAGCTACTGCAGTAAAAAAACAATACAGTTAAAATTAATTATGTATTTATCTGAACACCAATTAAGAAAACGAATAAATTGTTTGGATTGAATATTAGTTACAAAATAAAATACATGAAAAAAAGCAACGTAGGGTCGCGTAGGGTCGCGTAGGGTCGCGAAATATTTCTTCATTGTAAATGGGCCGTGTCATGAAAAAGGTTGAAAAACACTGCACTAGACCAAGCCAAACTTATTTTTTTCTCCCACACAATTTATTTCTATGCTTTAACAAGCCTAGGCATGGTCAATCAGTTCGCTTGTAACTTCTAAAGCCTTAACACCACCTCTTAAAGTATTGTTGATGTCCATAGTAACTTTCAACGTTTGACAGATTTTGTGCTGAGTTGCCAATCAGAAACTGAAAGTAATATTAAAAATTTTGCTGGAAGTCATCCGCCGTCTTTATCACTGTCATCATCATTTTTTAGGGTTCCGTACCCAAAGGGTTAAACGGGTACCCTATTACTGAGACTTCGCTGTCCGTCCGTCCGTCTGTCACCAGGCTGTATCTCATGAACCGTGATAGTTAGAGAGTTGAAATTTTTACAGATGATGTATTTCTGTTGCCGCTATAACAATAAATAATATAATACTAAAACACAGAATATAATAAATATTTAAGGGGGCTCCCATACAACGAACGTGACTTTTTTGCCGTTTTTATAGATAATGGTACGGAACCCGTTGTGCGTGAGTCCAACTCGCACTTGGCCGGTTTTTATTTATAATGTGTATTTATTGAATTTGCCCTTGCTATTATTAATTACTTGACACTGGCTGAAATACCCGCTAAACGCAGGTGGAGCCATTCCTCATCTTATTCCATTAAATATCATCATTTCATTCATTTTGTAAAAAAAAGAAGAATAAAAATATTGGTGCTAGACACGAAGTGCTAAGGGGGCGCTGTGTTAATCATGAAATCAAATGTTTTTCAGAGTTGCTGACTGATGATATCACTAAGGCGGCAAAGTGCGCTAAGAAGGTATACAGGCGTCATAAGTTCTCCGCCTGGGACGGATGGAAGGACCACTGCCGCGGCCGTACCTTGCCAGACATCAGCAACTGCTAGATTATACATTTTGCACGCTAAAAATGTATCTAGTTACCTTGGAACTTACCAACATCTCTTTGTACTTAGGTACCACCTTACCATCAGGGCTCCCCTTAACTACTTCACTTTTTAAAAATCTATGTCTTCCATCTAGTTTAGCTGATAATTTTGCCAACAACGGATTTTAAAAACACTTGGTCGGTTTTGTATTGTTGTGCAGCCATTTTATGTGTAAAGGCATGAAAAAAGGTTTTGTCAAAGGCAGCTAGAATACGACCAGTGTAGATGTAAGTCATTGTCATCTAGAAGCTAATTATATTCTAGCTCCTTTGAATAAAATATGCTCTTTTCATGCCTTAAAAAAATAAGTGCGAACAACCCCATGATGGTGTTAACACGCTCGTGACTTGGGGCCCAATATTGTTTTTGCAATCATAACTGTACATTTGTGACAGATTTTGTATTCATGTCAAATATGTAGGATGTATGATTGTCAAAAACTGTAAACTAATATTAAAATATTACTGCAAGACAAGTGGTGGTAACGGGGCCCATTTTGTACCCATCTGTTGAACCATAATGCAGTTAAATAATAAATAATAATTCGCGCTAATTACTACTTAGTTTCATTCCGCTGCTGCTGCTATAAATCCCAAAAATATAATATAGCCAGCTAGTTAGGCTTATAACTTCACAGAAAAGCATGGATAGGTGTCCATAGTTTATTTATACGAAGTTATTTATTATATAGAGAGATAGATAACTCTAAAACCCAGGCGCAAAGTCTTAGAGGGCGCAAGCCGGCCGGCCGCCATAAATTTCGATAGCTAAGTAGGTACTTATACATACTCTGAGACCACGCGAGCGGAGCCCGTGGCACAGCTACTTCAGTATACATCAGAGGATTTTTTTTTCATGAGCAAACGGGGGGCGGCATGCTGACTTTCGCATCCCGGCGCCGAATATGCATAAGACGGCCCTGAGAATAGCTATTACATGTGTGTATTATACAGAGTATCACAATGGGCGGCCTTTACTAATAGCGATCTCTACCAGGCAACCATAGGATGGAGAGGATCTAACGGAATGATTAAGACGAGGGAGTACTTAATAAAAGATACTTTTATTGTACTAGTCTACGAATGATGACGCTAGGTTAGTTTGAGTAGTCGGTATGTTTTCATTAACAGGAAAGAGTTCTGCGAAACATTGTTTTTAAGTTATTCTACGAGTATCTCTAGTTTTTCCTGACTAACTACACTTTTTAACGTCCCACTGCTGGGCACGGGCCTCCCCTCAATGCTAGGGGGATTCAGGCCATAGTCCACCACGCTGGCCCAGTGCGGGTTGGCAGACTTCACACATCTATCGAGAACTAGTCAAGTTCCCTCAGACGTGCAGGTTTCCTCACGATGTTTTCCTTCACCGTTTCATAGCAAGTGTTAATCTCGGATGAAAATTAGATTCGCACATAAACTCAGGTGCGAGCCGGGGTTTGAACTTGCACACTTGATTGCAAGGTGTGTGTTCGACCACTCGGCTATCACTGCTATTAATACAAAATACTCACAAACTCGCGTTGTGCACGCTTATAGACTTGAGTTTTTTAAAAGTAAATAATGATACTTCCTACTAAAATATTAGTCATTCTTACTGCAAGTTGGTACACGCAACATAACATTAACAGCATATTTAAAGTTTAAAATAAGAAATTGCGTTAATGAATAGGGGTAAATTTTTTGACCTCGTTGACCCCCAATATCAGTTTTCGTTTATATCACTTTGGGAATCCCTGCCCTACACTGTATACAGAATGTTCCAGAAGTCCGCAATAATACTTTAACGCACGCATGAGTATCGGATATCCAAACGAATGGTATTATTTCGGACTTTTGATACACCCTGTATAGGTAGGTAGGTATACAAGTACCTATAATAGCTTTGAGGATATTCTTTCTCACCAGTGCACACATGCATTATGCAGTTAATAATGTCTAAATATTGTCTATTCCTATTTCGTTTTGTATGGACCTACGTCGACAAAAAAATTTAATGTCTTCCTACACTTATTAGGTACATAAGTTTAGATTTTATACTACGTATTTATTGTTTATATTTGTGTATATGTATGGTATATTTATATAATAGATTGGTACACACCTGTCTGCCATCATGTCATTATGACAAAATCCTCTCCATCCAAAGGTTGTCTGGAAGAGATCGCAGCTTGCGATAAGACCGCCCAATGTACACTACTATTTGTTCCTTGTTTTGTCAATATATTTTGTGTAATATCCGTGTAACTATTGGTATTACAATAAAGAGTTTTATATCTATCTATCTATAAGTAATTATTTACCTACTTATTAAGGTATTATTTCATAGGTTCAATACAAAGTTATCTGAAATTAAGTATAATTATCAACCGCCACCCATATTCATTGTTTACAAAGAATTTAATGTGACCTTAAATACTGATAGCGGGAAGCCCCGCATCCCGAACAACCACAGATTGTTATTTACACGTTAAATGACATGATGACACATACGAGCGCATATAAAATGGCGGCTCGCTGTTCGAAATTCATATCGCACCGAGCTACGTTTGCTGTAACATTGTTACCTACCATAGATTAAAAAAAAACATTTATTTTTTATCATGCTGAAGTTAAGTTTATTCGCGCTCGCAGTCTTTTGCTTGGGTTGTGAAGCGAAACATTTTACTACAAGATGTGATTTGGTCCACGAATTGAGGCGGCAAGGCTTCCCCGAAGACAAGATGAGAGACTGTAAGTTTAAAAAAAAAACTTTTTTTAATTACATAACTTTTACGTTAGGCAATAGCTTAATAATAAGGCGTATCGTAGTGTTAGTTATATCTACCAAAAAAGAAACATTAAGCCCTGTGCCTACAGATGTGTCAAAACGTACACGATTTTTTTTGCCAACACGAAAATGAACTGTATTAACGCGTTGAAGAATCACATTTTCCAATGAAATGTCATCGATGCCGCGTGGGAATTTTGTCGCGTAGCTCTTACCACAGGAATTCCATCTTTATGTATAATAACACAGGGTACATTTTCAAAAAAGTCAAGCATGTTTGGTTCCCGAACTCGAAGCGTGTAAACGGGACACGAAGCTAATAACTTAGGATTTTCTAAGTATATTAGAGTGAGAGCTTTGAATCATCATGCTGTCTCTCTCTTTAATACAGGGGTGTGCCTTGTCGAGAACGAGAGTGGCCGACACACAGACAAAATAGGCACTGTCAACAGAAACGGCTCGAGGGACCACGGACTGTTCCAGATTAACGACAAGTACTGGTGCAGTAACACTAGTACGGCCGGGAAGGACTGCAACGCTACTTGCGCTGGTTAGTACCCAACAAGAGGAAGCTTGGCCTAACATTTGACAGTTACACACTGTCAATTTTATTTATTTATTTAAAAATGGGAAAAACTAACAGCCATTTTAAAGTGAATAGGTAAAGAGTAGGTATATATTACAATTCATAAAGCTAATTACAGGGTTTTTAGGGTTCCGTACCCAAAGGGTAAAACGCGAACTTTATTACTAAGACTTTGCTGTCCGTCCGTCTGTCACCAGGCTGTATCTCATGAACCATGATAGTTAGAGTTGAAATTTTCACAGATGATGTATATTCGTGGAAACCTATAATTTGATCCCATGTATATTTACATGCATATAAGCATTCAATATTAATATACTTTTTCAGAGTTGCTGACTGACGACATTACCAAGGCTTCGAAATGCGCCAAGAAGATCTTCAAGCGCCACGGCTTCAACGCCTGGTACGGCTGGAAGAACCATTGTGTTGGGAAGACTCTGCCTGACATTAGCAAATGCTAGATTTCACAAAAACAGAAAAAAGGTATATGTGACAAGGCTCTTAGTTAACGTAAAAATAAGGTCGCCACATATGGAAAACACGTTCATAGAAATCCTTGTCGGACTGTACTAAATGTCAAATCGATAAGAGTGTATAACCTGTAAATAGGTGTACCACGAGTTTAAAGAGTGGTCGCTCGCTAGTCGCTAACGTGTATGTAAAATGTTGATAGGTATATCGCATCAGCTACCTTAGTAACTTTTAATACGTCAGAGTATACGAATATTTGACATGAGTTTAATTAACTACTTATAGTTAAACTGTAAGTCTCAAGTTCTATAAACAAGTCAGGTTTCGTGGTATGGTAAATAAATACACAGTAAGTTTAACTTATAACGAATTTTATTTTACAAAAACCTTACCCCCATATTCATATGGTTTAACACGGCCCCAAGTCCCCTAACACTATTATTGTGGAGTTGCCATGACTTAATTTTATAAGGAATGCAAAATCATTTTTTATCTATGGTAGCTGGAATATGTCTAATGGTAATAAGTCTAATGGCTTCTTCTTCTTCATAATCTAGCTAATTTTTAAAAAACTTTTTAATAGCAAGCTTTTATTTAATTGCCCTTAGTTTTCGTGTTCAAGCAAGCAAGCCCTTTCATTTGATACCCATACTGTGGTAGTGCACAAAAAAAAACTATTCCGCCATCTTGGATGATCCGCCATATTGGAATTAGAATGACCTCACATAGCTAAACATGCATTGTCATCCAAAATAAGCGTGAATACCAAATTTCAGCTCAATCGGTTAAAGATAACTGATATAATATTCAGTTGCAAGATTCCACCCGGACATACATACATTGCAAGTTAATATAAAGCTTGTAAAAATGATCAACGATAGTCCTAGGCCTCACGCACATTGGGTCATCAACACTCGCGCGTAAATTGTTTGCCATAGCAAAACGAACTGTATTAACACACAAAAGAGTTCATTCTACAACGAAATGACACTGACAGCGCGAGCGAATTTTAGCGCATGGCTTTAACGTCACAAATGTAATTTTTATGCATACTGATATAGGGTTCAATTTGGTATTAGCAAACATTATTGGCTGGACCTGTACGCTCAGCATGACCGCGTAGACATAAGTTTTATCTCTTTCAACTGTCAGATTTGTAGAGAAAATGACGTCACACCGAGCCGTGTCCAGTACAAAAAGCTCAAAGTGACGATCATAGTAAGACCATTGGGGCCCAGTTACGTCGGTATTATAAACACTTTGTACTGAAAAAATGCTTGTATAGGCGGTTTGTAAATGCATAGAAATGTCTTATGAATCAGAGGGTACACATTAAATAGGAGTAGTTACTTCACAATATGTCAATCGTGCCGTTTTCGTAACTTATCTTCCAGATTCTTCTTAACGTCTAAAGCTTTCTTGATCAATATCTCTTCAACTGACTTCAACTGGAAACACAAATAAAACATTTTTAACGACGGTTTTGTCTAGTAGTATGAGCACAGGTCGCTCGGCTTGCTAAACCAGGTGCGTGCGGGTTCGATTCCAGCCAGAAGCAAATTTCAGAACTGGCCTATTCGGGACTTTCCCTGGTGTAACTGGGATCTCCTCCAATCAATTGTACGGTACCCATAGCTTTGCTTTGCTTTTGGTGAACTCGAGATTTACCGAATCGAAATAGAGATAGAGATATAGAGACAGAGATAGAGATAGAGATACGAGATATAGAGACAGATATAGAGATACGAGATAGGGATAGAAATAGAAACCGGAATCGCAACCGAAATCGAACCAATGCCGAAATAGGAATTGAATGATGGTGTGTGGTCTTGCCTCAGAGCAGCAGCCGTCCCGGAGCGCGGCCAGCTGCTCCAGCCCGCCCGCCTTCTGCGACTCGTACTCGCCTATCGCACGCTTCACCTCCTCTATCCTATGAAGTGCCTTCTTGTATTTGTCGCTAACTTTCTTGTCTTTCTCTTCAGCCTCGCGTAGTAAACTGTTATTTGAGATAAAAGTATTAGGTATGTTGATAATAATGCAAAAATTTGGCCCACACAGCTGATTACACTCGTCGAGGGTTCGATTCTCGTACGTGCACAATTACGAAATGATCTAACCATTATAATCTCTTCGTCTAGGTTCGCAACAGAACCAAGTCTCGAACATTTTATAACGAATATTAAAAATAAACTATTTTGTAAGATGTAATGTACCTAACTACAAATTCACGGTTTCCGGATTTCTCTTATTACTTGTGTTATAAGACATAGTTGCTATGCTACTATATACCCTACAGCTCGCTCAGCTGCGCGCGCAGCTCGCACAGCTCCGACTGCAGCACGGCCAGCTCGCCTTCCTTACTATCTGGTTTAGTGGTGTACCTATAGGTCAGGGTGCGCTCGTGTTGTCGCTTGGTGCGAGCGGCCGCGCGGCGCGAGCTGGCCTCGCTCCGCTCCGCTCGCAGCTCGCTCAGCTGCGCGCGCAGCTCGCACAGCTCCGACTGCAGCACGGCCAGCTCGCCTTCCTTACTATCTGGTTTAGTGGTGTACCTATAGGTCAGGGTGCGCTCGTGTTGTCGCTTGGTGCGAGCGGCCGCGCGGCGCGAGCTGGCCTCGCTCCGCTCCGCTCGCAGCTCGCTCAGCTGCGCGCGCAGCTCGCACAGCTCCGACTGCAGCACGGCCAGCTCGCCTTCCTTACTATCTGGTTTAGTGGTGTACCTATAGGTCAGGGTGCGCTCGTGTTGTCGCTTGGTGCGAGCGGCCGCGCGGCGCGAGCTGGCCTCGCTCCGCTCCGCTCGCAGCTCGCTCAGCTGCGCGCGCAGCTCGCACAGCTCCGACTGCAGCACGGCCAGCTCGCCTTCCTTACTATCCGGGTCCGTGTCCAAGTCCCTGCACCGAACACAACCATACAATTAATTATAACCTAAATATAACTCATTTATTTTATTTTTGATGTCAAACATATATAGGCGAGGAGTAAACCTGATTTATGGCGTGGCGAGATTTTTCGACGCTTCGCCACAACAAAATGAAATCAACCTCAGACTCCGCCGCTCAGACTCCGCCCACCGGCAGACTCCACTCACCCGCTCACTCGCCGCCTAGACTACTATGTTTTATGTAAAACAGCAATAACTCACTTCCTGTTATCAGAGAGTTTCATGATCTCGTGCAGCAGGTTGTTGGCTTGGTCCAGGTTGGGTTTGATGGTCTGCAGATTCTGCAGGCTATTCTCTTTGAGCATGAGGGTCGCTCGCAGCGAGTCCAGCTTCTCTTCTGCTTCCTTGACGTTCTGCGCGGCTTGTTCAGCTTGAGCCTTGATGTCATCAGCGTCATACACCCTACAAAATTAACTGTATTCATTCATAGCAAAACAAACTGTATTGACTCAAAGTAAAAGTTCATTCTTCAACTGACAGCAAGCGAGTTTCGACGGGTGTGTGCGGGGCTTGTACCACAGAAATTGATTCTTTATGCATATTGACACAGAGGTAGTTTTGGTATTGGCAAATTGTTTTTACGTGCGAGTGTCGACGCCCCAGTGTGTGGGAGCATCTTAGAGAACATTGGAGTGATGAAGTGTACAAATGCCCGCGACGACGTATTGTCAATACCAAAACGAACTGTTTTAACCTATGGATAAAGTTCATTTTTCAACGAAATTTCATCGTAGCCAGCGAATTAAACGTGTACAGGGCACATTTTTAATTAATGGGTGAATATCAATATACTAAAAAATGGAGTTGGGACAAGCCACCAAACTGGATTTTCCAGACAATTTTTTTTTTCTGTTTATTTACACATACTTATAAAATAATGAATGTGGCCCTCATTGAATCAAGTACCAAAGTTAACTATAAAAAAAATTGGAAACGTGCTGTCATTTTCCACCTTGATTCTCAATGAGGACACGTAAAATTAGCCGCTAGGATATTCACCCAAATACAAGTGAGTTCCCTCGCATCAGTAGGTATATAAG
Source organism: Ptilodon capucinus (assembly GCA_914767695.1). Classification (NCBI taxonomy): domain Eukaryota; kingdom Metazoa; phylum Arthropoda; class Insecta; order Lepidoptera; family Notodontidae; genus Ptilodon; species Ptilodon capucinus. The sequence continues at coordinate 10,773,555 of OU611814.1, read as the reverse complement.
GCGTAACATTTGAGTCAAAACGACAAATACCGTCCACCAATCGGTACATAGTTTTTTTTGTTCTTATGGATAACACATAGTTGCATAGGAAAGTAATTCATGTTGCTTTATAAATATGAACTATAATTAATAGTCACGAGAGGCGTTTATGCCATCTAGTCACAAATGCGATGAATGACTATTTAAGAAGGTGTAATTATTGGTTTTGGCTGTCGGTGGTTTTCATACAAAACTGTACATATCGCCCTTCTAACGTTAATCTTCTGTTCTGTGGAACTAATCGTTGAGTAACAGTGTTGTCACCTGAGTGCCTTCTTCTTGGCCACCTCGGCGAGGAGTGCATCCCGGTGGGTCTTCTTCTGTTCAATAGCGAGTTCGACCTGGCGGTTCTCCTTCAAGATGGCCTCCAATTCCTGTTCCTCCTCATCCTGAGCCTCCTTCTCATGTTTTAATTCCTCCTCGTACTGTTTTATATCGCGTTCCAACTGCAATTTACTGTATTGTAAGCAGTTGAACAATATAGAATCTAAATATAGTGGTTACATTCTATGTGAGTCCAGGCCATGTAGCATGACAGTGTAGACATAAATTTTATCTCTTACAACTGTCAGATTCGTCGAGAAAATGACGTCACACCGAGCCATGTCCAGTACAAAAAGTTAAATGTCACGTCATTTTCTCGACAAATCTGACAGTTGAAAGAGATTAAACTTATGTCTATGCGGTCATGCTAAGAGATGGCTGAAGTTCACAAATAAAACAGCCGGTTCGACTCATTTGGATTCTATTCTATATGGACTACAGAGATTTTCAAAGGTGATCATTACCGACCGAATTTCCAGCCAGCTATAGTCACAACTTTCAGCCAATGTCTAAGGTATAATAACCCCAAATAATTCAGTTCAATATTGGCTAAAACATATATATAAATATGTTATATTGACTTATTCAACTTGTTATTAATAATTTGTTTTACTATTGGGGATGACGGCTGGTTAGCGCCACACAGTATGTATGCGCAAGGCAGCGCGCACTCGCAAAATCACAACAGTTCGTTCAATTTCGGCGCCTGCTTGAAGACACTTTCGGCTCGGCCAAAACTTCGGCCCATTTTGGCCGAAGCCACAGTATCCCTAAAGAATTTTTACGCAACGTGTTTCATATCGCAAGCCTTTACTTATATATGTATAGGTCCGGAACAAAAGACGATAATTCCACTTTGTGCATTTTTTTTTCTGTCAGTCGTAGTAGGTACTCATACATACTATACATCACTCAGACCACAGCAAATTTCGTTAAAAACGTATTAAATAAGGTACTAAGGATGGGCAGCCGGTATTCTTTTGCGTTTTCTGTAAAAATACGAAAAGTGGATTTATCGGTTTTTGTTCCCGACCTCCTCATTTATAGCTTGCAGTTGCCTTTAATAGACATTGTTAGGTAATCCGTCATAATGTGAACAATATCGACTCTGTAGTAACAATAACTATACCCCTGTAGGTGACAATTTCCGGTACTTACCTTCTCCATTCTTTCAGCACGCTTCCCTTTCTCCTCTGCCTGTTTATTCAGCATCTCCAACAACTTATTCTTCTTCTCTTCCAGAGCTCTAACCTACAAATAATTAATTTAGGACTGATTGTTCTATCGCCAGACAAAATGGTTGAGTACTAAATACATTTCAGTCATTATTTCTGAAGCAGTATTTATTTCAGCAGTTGCTATTTCCTGGTAAAAAGAGTATCCATGGAGTTTCTTGCCCATTCTTCTCCATAGGAAATGCATTCAGGGTAAAGATACAATTTTTTTATCAACAATCCATATCGAGGCGTGAAAGGCTATTTGACTTAAAGCTTATTAAGTCTTAAGCAATACTTTTGCGCCTTGTCTGACTGGGGGAGAACTTTGGCAAAAGGCACACAGATGGAGAAACTTAAAATTACTGTTTTTTTTTTTTTATCTACCACTAACATTATATAGCATAAGGCTAATAATAAATAAATAAATAAATACTTTTGGGCGATATTTGCTTATATACATCACTTCTTTAAAAATATGATGTAGAGACCCATTTGAAATTTTAGGTTTTTGAATATAAATCCTAAATGATCTAATGATCAATTATTTTTAAGTTAGATCTCTATACTTTTAAAGATGCGACATATTTCGAATCAGCTATTTTTACTGTGTCTATTGAGTATCCTCCCCTGTAAAGTTAAAATGTCACTTAAGTCGAATAGCCTTTCACCCCTCTATATGTACATGTGTTGGTTTATATGAATAAAAAAATAAGATTCTGATTCAGGGACAAATTATCTCACATGATCAGTCCGAGCAAACAGCTCTTCCTCGAGTGGCGCAATCTCCTGCAGCCTGCCTTCATTGAAGACCATCAGGTTGAACAGCATCAGCAGTATGGAGTGTGAAGTGACCACCGTTGGCTGCAGGAAATGTGTTATCCTGACACTCTCATTCACTTGCGGCATGATGGACACCAGGTGGTTGATAATACGCTTCATGTTGATCACCGGCAGCAGGTCCCAGTAGTACATAGTGTGGTCATTCCGATCTTCATCAGACACCTGGAGGAGTTCAGATTTCATGTTATCCTGGTACTTAGACTTAGCTAATAAGACTAGTCAACTATCATGGTCTCTCTGTGAGAATAAATAAATATTGCCAGACAACATATACTTATTGTATGATCCCAGACTAAGCAAAGCTTGTACTATGGGTACCATATAATGCACTGGGGCAATCCCAGCTATCCCAGACCTACCCAGACCAGAGCCAAACAAGATAATTTCCGAAATGTGAATCAAAGCCAGTGACTTGTGGTTGACAATCTTAGAAATTTTGATAAAACCCTTCATCAGCTTTATGTGTTTCAAAATATTCGAGTGTTTCATGCTTTTCTTCTCTATATCTTCTCTTATAGGTAAGTTGCTTACCTTATAACCGGTTATTTAGGCAAGTAGATATCTTCTTAAGAATTTAGAAAAATACTCACAGCTAGTACAGTTTCTAAATCAATACCAAGTCTATTGAGGAGCTGGAACAGGGCTTCCATCACCATAAGAGGCTTCTTCAGATCCAGTACGGTCATCTGATGGTTCGGAAAGTATACATTCCAGTCGTTGAAAAATGAGTCCATTGTAAATTGTCCTTGTGCTGCAAGTTAAATACATTGCAAAATTATACCTGGGAACTTGGCTTCAACATTCTTTGTATTCTGAAATACCCAAAATACTGTAGGAAATAGAAATACATACCGCGCTCCATTATTTATTATTATTATACTATTGAATTCGCTGAACAACATACAAATGTTTATTAATTTTAATTTATATTGTTGTAAGAGATACGACCGGTACTCTCCAAAATTCAAATATGATTTGTTTGTTAACAAAACGCGAATGTTAAAATCACTAAAACAAAATCTCACCCATTCTATGCTAACTAATTTAAGTCTGTACAGACAGTACGTTTGTACTTGTTTTTTGGTAAATACAGAAACTGACTGCCCCTTTGCTGATTACTGCTGCTGTTTCTCTCAATAAGTTTTTTTTTTAATACATGCCATTAATTTACTAACAGCGTTCGCAAAACGTAGCTATGTTGACGTTGTAATTTTTACTCTACGTTCGCCGTCAAATGTCATACCCTTTGTGAAACGTCATTAACGTCATCAGTCATCACAACGTCATCCGCCGCTCGCGAGTCGAGTGGTCGACGGCTTTCGATCTGCGGAAATTTATTTTTATAATACTTTGGTAAATGAACTCGTTTTAAGTTTGCAAAAATGAGGATCACAAACGTGAGACGAGGCAGGATTATCCGCATGAGCGCGGCCTGCGCGATTCTATTAGTTCTGCTGTACGCCTTGCACAAGTGGTCTACGGAGAATGTTGGAGGCGAATCCAGTGATGTATTGGTTTTGGACTCCCAACCCGCGTACTACAAGTCTCACCTGGACGTCTATCCGACGCTGGAGACAGGTAGATACATTATTTGGTTCATAAAATAGTTTTTCTGGGTGATAATAGCGTTAACATTAAGTACTGTTATGTGGCCTATAATACCGGTGTGTCAACTTCTCACATTGTTTTTGTTACGTCAACATGCATTTTGTGAACTGTGCAAGTGCATATGAATCGAAGGTACCTATGCACTGTGTCGTAAACCAGTTATTGTGTACTTTTCATACAATTGAACTGTAAAATTTTAATACACACTGCACCAATGTCGCGGTAACATTTTCTGAGACGATATTCGTATTTATTTATGAATAAATTAATGATTTTACAATAAAATTCTCATATCATTAGCATAGCTTAACAAAAAATATTTTTTATACCTAACTCATCTAATTTGAGATATAACACTAGAAAATAGGTATTAGTGATCTATCACCAACACTTTTTTAAAATAATTTCTACCGCATAAAGTGGAAATATTGTATCTCGAATTGTCCAATTTTACACCAGAGAGGAAAAATTTTACACCAGAGAGGAAAAATTTTACACCAGAGAGGAAAAATTTTACACCAGAGAGGAAAAATTTTACACCAGAGAGGAAAAATTTTACACCAGAGAGGAAAAATTTTACACCAGAGAGGAAAAATTTTGTTCAAAAACTGCTGTATCATGATTTCCTTTTCATCATAGGCAAACCAGACATGGACCAATTGATGTGTTTTTTTTTGTGTGATCCTTTCTGTATAGGACATTTCCGTATTCTGCTGTTGATATTTCAACCAATTCTTATAGTCTAGTCACAATAACATAATTAATATGTTGCAGAGCTGGGCAACTTTGAGCCAAAAGAAATAAGGCATGTGAGTGGTCCTGGTGAAGAGGGCAAGCCGTACCACATGTCAGGAGATAGGATCAACGATATCACAGAGTCCGAGGGAGAATATGGCATGAACATAGCCGCTTCTGATGATATCGCTATGAACAGGTAATGTTTCATTAGTGTGCTGTTCCTATGAATACCTCCATCCAATACTTTAAACTAAAGATGAAACGGATGTCCGGTTACTATCTGGTATCCGCCTTGTCTTCACTATCTGACGGGTTTTCAGATGGTAATTCAGTATCTGACCATACTCTGGATAGTCCAAATTCAAAAAAATCTCATTTACTTTACACAAGACAAATCATACCACAATAGGTTATGGACACGTTTATTTTTATAATGCACGCCAAAAATATTTGTTTTATTAATTAATACTAATTAATATACTATACAGTATTACTATACAGTACTCAGAATTAACAAATGGCATATTGTGGTCAATGTGTATACATTTTAGGCGTTTGTTGGTAAGAGGCTTTGTATACTAGTGGTTTGGCTGGATACCGGATATTCGGCACGCTACCAGGCCGTAGCGCCGGATATCCGATATATCTATAACTTGACAGATAACATGACGCGCATGCGCTAGGCACGTGACGCTTCATAAAGACATTCTTTATGTTTTTTACAACGGGATAAAGGCAATCACGACCCATACATATGGTGGTCAGTTAATTTGCATCAGTACCTGTAGTTGTAAAGGTTTGCTAGAATTTATCTTTCAGCGCTTGGCAGTAGCGTTTACAGCAAAAGGCTATTTTCAGAAGCTGGTCTGGTATAGTAAACTAAGCGGAGTCGCCTGTTACCAACAAATGTGGAAAATTTGGTATTCATTCACCACAATTTTCCAATTGTTAATTTTGAGCACTAAACTAATTATTAAAACGTAAAATATTCTTGACGTGCCATTAGAAAAATAAACGGTCTCCAACCTATTGTTGTATGATTTGCCTTGTGTGAATTAATAAGAATTTTTCGAGTTTTACTATCCGGTATCCCGCCGGATACTAAATTACTATCCGGTATCCGGGCGGATAGTGAAAACAAGGCCGGATACTGGATATCCGTTTCTCTCTAGTAAAAACCACAGGAACATTAATCTTAATTCGCTCACGTTATCGATTACCTACATTTCGTTGAAAAATAAGCTTTTCTATGAGTCAATACAGTGTTTTATGGTAAATCCTAACAATTCGCGCGAATTTTGATGTCCCTTCAGGCTCATGGTTACAAGATCTCATCCCTCCATCCAGGTCAATTCCAGACACTCGTCTGGATGAATGCAAGTACTGGCATTACCCCGAAGAACTGCCCAGTACCTCTGTAATCATCGTGTTCCACAATGAAGGGTTTTCTGTGCTCATGAGAACTGTTCATTCAGTCATAGATCGGTCACCGCCTAATGTCCTACATGAAATTGTATTGGTAAGCAACAATGTACCTTATATAAGTGTGTTTTAATGTTCAAAGTAGTATGTTAACATTTACTATTGGTCAACTACGACTACGTAAGATTAGGCACAAAAACTATCCAAAACCTCCATTGTTGCTTGAGTTTTAATACAATTCGGTATTCCGCTCAAAATAAAACATTTTATCGGTTTAGATATGCTTCAACGACCTCCATAGGCTTTGTTCTGATAAAACTTGTTTATGTTAACAATTTTGTGGTATGTTACATTATTTCGGTTATATGAAATAGGTACATCTTATAAATCCGCAGAGCGATTAGATATACAAAAAAAAAGCATCCCATTTTTCATACATTGACAACCATTCTTAATTCTGATGTTCGTTTGATTACCAACAAATTACGTAGTAATAAATAAATATAGCATGATCTCAAACTAAGCAAAGCTGCTTCATTATCGATACTATTGGGTTGGTGCCATACAATAGACTTGGGGCAATCCCAATGTGTCCGGAATGTACCCGGTATAATGGCAATAGGCTCGTCCCTATAACATTAAAACCAAAATACATCGGCGAAGTGTGGGCGCACTACAGTGCACCTCAGCCTACCCCTTCGGGGAATACGGGCGAGATGAAGTATTTTTTTTTCAACATTTCATAATTTGTCCTGTTCTAGATGTTATTATTTATTGAAATTGATAACGGTAATTAGCACTTTTGAGCTAAATATCGCCTGAAACCATAAACCATTAATATGGCATCATAGTAGGTCACACTTGATCAAACATGTTCGTAATTGAAATCAAACGGCTGTTATTAATGAAGTAAACATGTTATAACAATATGGTATTACATTATTGAACAATTACCTATCGTGTCATCCCACAGACGTTATTTATCTAATCGTCGGTTACGTCGACGACGTTTAGGTACTTCTCGCACCCAAATGGGCTAAGCCATTACTTTTTTGAAAATGTACTCTGTAGAAATATAAATAAAGATTTAATTTCCATAAACCACCCGACCACGCGTAAAAAATTGCTGGCGCTGTAATTTCGCTGAAAAATGTACTCTTACGGTGAGTCAAGACAGTTCATTTTGGTATTGACACAAAATCCGACGCGTGCGTCTTGACGTCGCAGTGTGCAAGGGGGCTTAACTACGGATAATTTAAATGCATAAATCACTTTGTTATGCATTTAAATGCTCCTAATCACTTTCTTGACCGTTCAAACTCATTGGCGTTCAATTTTCAAGTATTATACATTCCTATAGAGAAAAACTATAAAGTTCAGGACATAATATTATTATTTAGTGCCTCAAACAGACACCGACTTCGCCGGCGAGGTCGGGGAACCCCCTCTTCCGCTCGTAGGTGCATCTTTGCACCTAGGAGCGTAGTCACTACCTCTCCCCTCATGGTAACTGCCCAAGCCGAGGTCGTGCCCCATGTGGCGCCCTTAAGCTAGTTGCCCCCCTCTTCCGCCCTTAAGGCTTTGGTTGGAGTCGCACTCTGCACTTGCCACTCCTCCGGTGAAGCTGTAAAGGCCAACTCACGGCCAACAGCGGAGTCCATTTAAAAAAAATGGTTATTTAGTCAATAGTAGCGTTATTGACTAAATAACAATATTATGTACTTTACTGATAAGTTAACACTTTGCGTTCTATGAAAAACGCGATAAATCAATTAAAATCAATATGGAGTGATGTGTATCGGTAACGTAATAGCATTAATGTAACTGCTCAATAATCTTTGTAATGGCAATCATGAATAAATATATTTATCTGAGACCTATTTCCTTTATAAAATCCTAATTAGCAGAAATCGGAATAGATAGACTATAAATAGGTACATAAACTTCGTAGAAGGAAGTAACATAACTTATTGATATTGTTTTCTCATATTTACGCGAATACTATACATTGAAATAAAACTATTTTACGGGTCCTGTCGCGTTTATTTACTATTTGATTTTCCCGATGTTTCGGCTGCTTTACAGCAACCATGGTCACGGGGGGACTGAGGTGTTAGACGTCCTGATGTCATAGTTAATAACTGGTTACCCTCATATTTAGTTGTTGTTTGCGGTCCGATCCACGCAGGAAGTGCTCACAATGTCTTGAGGTCTTGCAATAGTACGCTTGGTTTTGGATTTAATCATATTAATTACTGGATCCCAAGTTGGTGGTAGCACCCAGCCATCTTCCCTATTGAAATTAGGATGTTTTTTAAGTTCAATGGCCTCACGTATCATCCTTGGTCGGAATCGGTGTTCTTTTGCGAGGATATGCGGTTTATCAAATCTGATATAATGGCGGGTGCGGTCCTGTACATGTTCACAGATTGCAGACTTCGTGGAGCGTCGGTGTTTCACATCAGCTATATGTTCTTTTACGCGGGTTATTATTGATCTTTTAGTTTGTCCTATGTAGGAGAACCCACATTCACAATCGAGTTTGTATACCCCTGCATCTTGTAGAGGAATGTGACACTTGACAGGTGGTAAGAACTGACTAATCTTCTTCGTCGGGAAACGTCGGGAAAATCAAATAGTAAATAAACGCGATAGAATCCGTAAAATAGTTTTATTTCAATAACTTTTGATTTGAAAAATCAATCGTTTGTTGTTACTGTAAATAAAGTCCAATCAATAATTGGTGAGTTTTAAATACCGGGATTCGTGATAGTTATTCCGGGTATCTTGATAAGGTATTAACCACTGTATGCCTATTCCGATCTCTGCTAATAAGGCTCCATTCGGATGCTTTATTTTTTCGATAATTGTGCTTCTATAAGATTTATGCGCTCCGACGGTAGACGACGTCTTGGCGTAGGCCGCCACATCGGGTGTTTGCCGACAGAGTGAAATTCCAGAAATGTCCTTTTCGGGATTTGACAATCCCAGTCTTTCTTAATCGTATAGTACCTATGCATAGTACACGCGTCGCTTATTTTAAAATCATACGATGATTATGTTTTGCTTGGCGATATTCATATATCTATTCACTTTGTCAATTTGCACCTGTTTCATTCAAATATAGTATTTATATTGCAAGATTCTTACTCAAAAAACGATTAAATCGGCTTCTAAGTAAAATAAATAAAATAAAATAAAATTTAATTGGAACAAAATAACAGCGAAGTCAATAATAATAATAAAAACGTTGACATTTGCGAAAGTTAAAAACTGTGTTGCAATGTCAGCGCCCATATCCCTAAAATGCGTAGATTGCACCATACATGACAAAATTATAATAATAAAAATTTAAAATTAACATAAAAATTCGCTCTTTGTGTGTGTGTGTGTGTGTGAATGTGTTATGTGTGAAAGTATGTATGTGTAATCAATGTCCAGGTTATAATCAAAATTTTAAAAGATTTTCGATGTCATCATAGGATAAAGTTAAAAGCCAAGAAGTACATTTTCTTTTACATGTATTGTGAGGAAGTGAATGGATTTCTAATGCTTTATTAACCTTGTTGTACATTGAACCACTTAGGTAGTAAAAATGACGACTAGCTGCTGCAGTTCTGCGTGGTTCAGTATACATATGTAAGATTTTTCTTATTTTCCCCAAGGTCGACGATTTCTCTGACAAGGACAATCTGAAAGGAAACTTGGACAATTATATAAAACGATGGAAGGGCAAGGTCCGTTTGGTCAGGAACACGGAACGCGAAGGGCTGATCCGCACCAGGTCCAGGGGAGCTCAGGAAGCCACCGGTGACGTCATCGTCTTCCTCGACGCCCACTGCGAGGTCAACGTAAACTGGCTGCCCCCACTCCTCGCTCCAATCTACCGCGATTACAGAACCATGACAGTCCCAGTCATTGATGGCGTTGACCACAAAACATTCGAATATAGACCGGTATATCAACATGGCATAAATTATAGAGGTATCTTTGAATGGGGCATGTTGTACAAGGAGAATGAAGTGCCCGACCGGGAATCGAACCTGCATAAACACAAGTCAGAGCCGTACAAGAGTCCAACGCACGCCGGTGGGTTATTCGCGATAAATAGAAGGTATTTCCTCGAGATTGGAGCATACGACCCTGGTTTATTGGTATGGGGTGGCGAGAATTTCGAACTGAGTTTTAAGATCTGGCAGTGCGGTGGAAGCATTGAATGGGTGCCGTGTTCTAGAGTGGGACACGTGTATCGGGCTTTCATGCCGTACTCTTTCGGCAATCTAGCGAAGAACCGAAAGGGTTCCTTGATCACAATCAACTATAAGAGAGTTATAGAGACGTGGTTCGATGATGAGCATAAAGAATTCTTCTACACCAGAGAACCAATGGCGAGGTTCTTGGATATGGGTGATATTAGCGAGCAGGTCACCCTGAAGGAAAGACTAAAGTGTAAAAGCTTTAGTTGGTTCATGGATAATGTGGCTTACGATGTGTATGACAAGTTCCCCAAACTCCCCAAGAACGTGCAGTGGGGAATGGTGAAGAATAAGGCGACCGGTGCGTGCTTGGACACCCTCGGGAAAGCGGCACCAGCTTACATAGGTGAGTCTTGCTATACGTTCAATAGATCGCTCGGTTCAGTGTACCGGGTGATCGCGGGTTCGAATCCCCTCACCGCCATATTTTGGAAAGGGCTTTTTTCAGAATTTGTCCGCATCTGCAGTGTCAGTACGCATGCCAGGATGTTTTATCACGTGTCCCTAAAACATCTTGTCAACTTACGTTCCCATATCGTTAAATATACCTATTTGTGGACTGTGAAGTTTTAAGAATAATTGAAGAATAAGAATATTTGAACACTAGGTTTTAACTTAGAAGAGTAGTAAGTACGATTTTTTTTATTAATTGTTCACCCATATTAGTACATTTTATTTTGGAAGATATTCTCTTATGTTATTACCAAAATCTATATATAAATCAAATTAAAAAAGAAAACTTCAGAAAATCTATTATTGGTTGTGGAAGTTTCACAAAGTGGTCAAGGTTTTTTTTTGCTATTTAGAGTTTGACACCCTCCTGTAGTGTGATGAATGTATCAGGTACGTCTACGTGTCACGGGTCTGGTAACAGCCAGCTGTTCCGTCTGAACGAGGCGGGCCAGCTCGGCGTGGGGGAGCGCTGCGTGGAAGGTGACGCCGACAGCGTCAAGCAGGCCTTCTGTCGACTCGGCACCGTCGACGGACCCTGGAGGTATCTCATTTTCTTTCTTAGGGTTCTGCACCTCAAAAGGAACCCTTATAGGAACACTTTGTTGTCTATCTCTCTTTCACTTTTTCTCACGAACGCTTGGAGATATTAAGTTGTAATTAATATCAAATATTGAAGTCTGAAATCCCCTGAAGCTGTAGAAAAATTGTACTTCTAAGTCAACGCAATCAAAAGATATGGCCGTTTATTCCGAGTATTTGATACTCGCCACGGAATCGAGACCTGCACTCTGTAAGGTAGGTACATCCTGGTGTTCAAGAATGTTGAAATTTTGATCACTAATGCGTCGCGACGCCGTATAGTGGGCGTCGCGACGCCTTATGGTGAGCATCACGACGTTATGTATTGAGCGTCGCTACGCTTTGCATTGAGCGTCGTCGCTATAACAACAAATACTAAGAAACAATAAAATGCTCCAATACAACAATCATGATTTTTTTGCTCGTTTTTGCTCGATATTGACAATGGCAACAGGTAGGCTTGAACTATTGAGTTATATTATTCACTTTAAAACTAAATAATTAAATTAAAATAAAATTAATATTAAACGGGGGGTTCCCATACAACAGACATGATTTTTTTGCCGTATTATAGATAATGGTACGGAACCCGTGGTGCGCGAGTCCGACTCGCACTTGGCCGGTTTTTTTTCGTTTCGATTTGTCTCGCCATCTTTGTGCGTCACGCGATGTCGTTTGGGTAAGTAGTACTTAATTATTATTTATATTCCAGTTACGATACGACGCACAGTCAGCTGATTCATCGCCTCCACGGGCACTGTCTCACGCTACAACCTCACTCGAAGCAGCTAGGTCTAGCGCCCTGTGACCCTAACAACACTTACCAACAATGGACCATCTCACACAAACCAAACTGGTGAGATCGACACTGGAGACACTATCACCTAGCCTAGACGTCATCATCACGCCTGTACACCCTGTAAGAGTAAGCAGAGATGCATTATTGTGCATCCACACCATGCAAATGCTACTCCCTTAAGGCTCTATTGGCCAATAAAGCTCATACAACATTGAAAGACGCCAAATGCCAAGCCATTTTCTCGGCCCTATGTCTCCTAACACTGTAGTAAAGTTGGCATTGATAACAATATCTTTTATCAATAGCAGCTGAAATATGACCAGGGGCCCGATTTTCGTGCGATCGACATTAATCTCGATTCGAAACCATTAAAACAAATACGTACGATTTGACGTTTCGTTTCGAGATATCGCATCTTTAAAAGTATAGAGACCTAACTCAAAAATAATGTTGTTGAAAATTGTCATTAGAACAAGACCCTTTAAGATTTATAGTCGAAATCCTAAAATGTCAAAATGGGTCTCTATACTTTTAGAGATGCGAATTATGTCGAAACAAATGAAAAAAATACGTACGATTTGACGTTGCGTTTCGAGATATCTCGAATCGAGATGAATGTCGATCGCACGAAAATCGAGCCCCAGTGTAGACATTGTCACCTAGAAGCCGCTAGACCAGTCATATTCTTTCTACCATCGATAAAAGATTCAGATATGTTTTCATGCCTTGTACCCTGTCATACTCAAATAGAATAGACACGTTATCATCACTACTGGGAACCATCTCAGTCCATTTCATTCTAAACAATTCTAACTTCGTTAGATATTTTACAAAGAAAAATTGTCTCACATTTGATTTCCATAAAATATTGTTTACGATTGCTTCCCGATGATTAAGCGGGTCACAGACTACGCTATAATATAATAGCATATCGTATATAGATCATAGCACAACAATATCGCGCACCATACATTGTTATGGACACGTTCACACTGTACTGTACTATGTTATATACAAGCTGACCGGGCGAACTTCGTACCGCCTTAGAATGAGTGACATACGAAAGCAGCGCCACCTACCGGGTCCAATTGTGAATCTAAACCATCCAGGGTGCCACCCAAACGCATACAAAAAAAAACATTCAAACCGGTCCAGCCGTTTAGGTATATATTTAGTGTATTTGTATTTATATTATTCAATCTATATTTTATATTGTTTTTGTTTATTTTTCCATGTTTATTTTTGTTTCTTTTTACTTAATAGACTGTTATTTAGTATTTATTTATTATAATTAAGAGGGTTTGGCTGAAAATCAGCGCTGGGTGAAGCTATATGCCCCTCCAGCATGTGCTGAGCCACTACCTTTTCGGCACAGCTCACACTGAGCTCTTTTCCTTTTTTTTTGTATCTATTTTTAAGTTTTGTATTCTCTGTGTTCTTTGTGTCTGTGCTGAATAAATGTTTTCTTTCTTTCTTTTCTTTTCTTTCTTTAGGAGGAGTTAGCTTACAACGAAAAGTGGCAGTAATTTTTATATATATTGATTGATGATTATTGGCGTTGTATGGTGCGCGATATTGTTGTGCTATATATTATAGCGTAGTCTGAAAGCCGCTTTACGGAACTTCACAGAGATGTTATTACCGATAATATAGTGATTTATAAATGGATCGTACGACTGTGGGATGTCGACCTTTAATACCCGGACATACTGGGGCGTCAAGGCGATTGCGTCAATTTTATTTGGCAATATTAAAATGGACTTTGTGTCAATATAAATAAAGATTTATTTGGTACACAATTCGCTTGCTCCAATGATGTTATTTCGTTCAAAAAAAAGCTTTTCTCATAAGATAATACGTTTATTTTGGTATGGGGAATGTTTTTTGCGCGAATTTTGTGAGCCCGGTTTTATACATCAAACTCTTATTCAATCATAGTAAAGTAAATAAATAATATTTGGGCCTTGATTGACACAAAAGTCCATATCACTATAAGTATAATTGATAATCTGTTTTAGATATTTCACAATCGTACGTTAAATATGACTTTGCCATTAAATTCTAAGATAATTATGATATCAGATTGAAAAAATACACTGTACGACTCATGGACGTATAAAAAAGGCAGACCCCGCACCGTTCATGTAAATAGTGAAGCAACGTATGTATGCAATTGAAATATAGCAATGCGTGTCACGTAACAAAAGCGATGGCAGCAATCGACTTATACGCTTATGCGTATAAGTCGATTGCTGCTTTTGGGTGCTTCACTTATAGTTTAGTGGAATCCGTCCGACCTTTTTTATACGTTCCTGTATATGACATAGCATTGTAAAACATGAATTTTAACATTATATTGATAACGAGTTGGTCTAGTAGTCTGAGAGTAGTTCAGCTCGGCTCCACCGGGTAGTTGCGGGTTCGATTCCCGCGAGCGGCGATTTCGGAATTTGCCCTGGTCTGGGTAGAACTGACATCGCCCCTAGTCCATTGAATGGTACCCATAGTAAAAGCGAGCTTAGTTTGGGATCAGACGATGAGTATGTGTTGTGTGGCGATATTTTTATTTTTAAATCCATTTTAATACTTGGGACAAACGTAAGCAGTGCCGTAAATAGGGCGATGCCACCGGTGCCCAGGCACAGGGCGTAGACTCTGGGGGGCGCAAGAATGGCCAGACCAGGCTGGACTATTATTTTTTCGGTTTGCTCCTGATAAGTGCCCGCTGCGCCGCTATTTTTTTTTTAGATATAACATCTAAAAAAACAAGGGCGCAGTTAGAGAAGCTCGCACAGGGCGCAGAAAAGGCTATTTACGGCACTGAACGTAAGTTCCGAATTTCTCGTCAATTTTCATTTTAACATAATTCATTTGCTCATCTCTCCATAGATTATATTTTGTACTTAATTGTATTCAAATTAAAATTCCTATTAAATAAATTGTGAAATGCCTTAAAAGTAAATTAGCTGTGTATCTTACGCTCACTTATCAAACATTTTATATTTTGATAAAATTAACTAATTAGTTTGTAATGAAATACTGAAGAGCCCTCCCTTTAGGCGCGGACTATCAAAACGAGCTATATTGGCTCAAGCGGGTTTCAGACTATGCTATAATATAATAGTATATAGCTCATAGCACAACAATATCGCGCACCATACATTGTTATGGACACGTTCACACTGAAAATTGGTGCGATGCGCTCAGTTCATGCTATGCTATATCGCGCGCCGCCATTTTCCTCCTCCCTCACCCCCGGCCGTCCCGTCAACTGAGCTTGCTATATACTATAAATGCTTGCGATAATATCTCGTAATGTGAACGCCATGCTATGTTATACTTTATAGCATCCTTCTCTGCTATACTATATAGCATCCTTCTCTGCTATACTATATAGCATCCTTCTCTGCTATACTATATAGCACAATAGTAGAGCGTAGTCTGAAACCCGCTTCATAGAAAAAGTGAATTCTTTAACGAAATGACATTAGATGCGTGGGGGCGTGGCTTTTACCACAAAATTAAACCTATATTGCTGTTTCGCTCACACATTACGGCCGTGAGAGGGATGGCAATATACTTATTGTCTTGGAGACCCAAGAGGCCCGTTTTGACAGCTAGCTATGACAATAGACTCGGCATGTAATCAGGAAAAAATACTGTAAACTGGGTTTAAAAACACTCGTTTCATTCGTGCGTTAAATATAAATAATATGTGAGAACAAGAGATAATATAAATAATATGGGTTTTTTTTCACGCAATAATGTCAAATTGAAATGGAACGAATGACAGGTGTCAGACGGGTCTCTCAGATCTCGACGAGTGTAGATTAGTAGTAACGCAATTTGCAGCAATATTGTGGATTTTTGGGGTTCAATAGAGTTGTAAGTGTTTATAACGGATAGTTTTAAAAATAAGAGATTGGTAATATAAAAAAAATATCCATAGTTTTTAAATTTTACAAATCTGCATAAGTATAGCTATAGACAGCTGATCGCAGATAAAAAAATACAAATAAATATATTTAAAAATAGAACATTTTTAGCAGACTTCAAAAAAGGAGGAGGTTCTCATTTCAAACCGTATGTATTATTGATATCAAAATTGTGTTCTGTATTTCTTTTTAGATTATCCGCATTCATTGAAGAATCTCTTGCAATTGTAATGACAATTAGGAAAACATTTTTAATACACAACAACTTAGTACCTACATAAGTCTTCGTATAGCAAAGTAGTACTTACCTAAGTATATTTTTAGACGTAAGCAGTATATTTACGGATTAGAAGTCGTAAGAGGTAATGTCTCGCTGCTAATTATATTTTTATGTTAATTTGGGCTAAAGGATATCAATCAACACATGCAGGGTGTCCACTTTCCAAAAAGTCAGGGAAGAGAGAAGCTAAAGTTGGTCATGAATAGACAAGGATTTTCGGGGAAAAGCCGATATTTATTACAATCATTTTAATTTCTAAGAATGGGCTAGTGGCTATTTTTAATTTCAAAATTCGCGCTAGGTGTAAACTCACATCAATAGATTTAATCAGAATCATTTTTTTTTATTCATGTAAACCAATACAGGCACTTATGAATCGTCAGTAAAGGATAAATAATATCAAACGTATCTCGACCACCCATTCGGAATGCATTTCCTATGGAGAATAATGGGCAAGAAACTCCATGGTTGCTTTTTTCCAATAAGGATTTACATGTTATTTGAAGTTATTACCATAATCTAGTTGTAATAAAAGTATATTGATTTTGTGAAAAGATTATTAGATTATTAGCCGAGGTAATTTAACAAAGTAGTCAGAGAATCAGAGATTATTTTTAAAATTTACTGTGGACACCTTGACGAGGTATTGATGTGATGATGCACTCATGTAAATTGAAAAATAATATTTTAATTATTTTTAACAATTGGGTATACTTGGCCAAGATTTTTTTTTGTGTAATTACAAGCATAATTTAGTTTTAATTTGTGTTGTACTTAGTATTTATAACATCTGTTACTTACAGATGTTACATCTAAAATGACTTTGCATTTATTTATCATCTGAATTTAAGTTCTGCTCAAATGGCTCGTCGATACACGCTCGCTCTACCAATCTTTATTTTTTAGAAGAAGCACGGTCGTGTGCTACAGAAATTCAATCTTTATGTATATTGGACTAGAGTACATTTAAACAAAAACAAGTCATGTGAATTCGCTTGCACCAATGTGTTCAGGGCTATATTCTGTTATGTCACAATATTAAGTATTTAAATCTATTAAAGTCAAACTGTTTCAGTCGCATTGTTCAGTACCAAAGAGACAAGATGTGGGATATCCAAATCTTGTCTCTTCCTCTCGTATGCATTATGAATGTGATAGAGCAACTCGATGCGACATCATCCGTGACGATTCATCCGCCATCTTTATCACTGTCATCATTCATTTTTATTTATTACGTGTATTTATTGAATTTGTCCTTGCTATTAATTACTTGAGATTGGCGAAATACCCGTGCTAGTCGCAGGTGAAGCCATTCCTCATCTTATTCCATTAAATATCATCATTTCGCTCATTTCGTAAAAAAAAAAAAAACATCCGTGACATAAGTCTTATCTTGGCGCACGTGCGTGCCGATTTGCGGTTTTTTATATTCACAAATACCCAAATCATAAATTATGGCTGTTAATGTGTATGTACTAGAGATAAAACGGATATCCGGTAACTATCCGGTATCCGGCCTTGTTTTTAGTATCCGGCCGGATACCGGATAGTAATTCAGTATCCGGCCGGATACTGGATAGTAATTCAGTATCCGGCCGGATACCGGATAGTATTTCAGTATCCGGCCGGATACCGGATATTATAATTGTGATCTTTGTGTTTTCTCCGACAAATATAATAGTAGATGAGGGCTAAATTGCATTAGTTTTCTACCCCCTTACCAATATTACAATCTATACAAATACTTACGCGAAGGACGAAAACGTCACGTGATCTGGCTATCGACAGCCAAGGATTTTATAAAGTAAAACCATTAATTATGAGGGATTCAATCAATACTGAATTTCAACTTTAGTCTGTATAAAAATTGAATTCATAATTGTTTGCATGTTTGCCAAGAAAAAAATGTTTCAAGGGAGACGCGTGACCAAGGCAGCTCTGTCTCTTTGTTGTTAGTGTCACAGGCAGCACAGAGTGAAATATATAACACGATCCCTACGAGGCTATTCCTTATCCACTTGGGTTAAATTCTTTGTCGACAGCCAATGTCATATCTATCACATTTCAGCGTATAATTTCTGAGAAAAGCTTGTATTTTGTCATCTCGCTGGAGGGTGGATTATATCTTGACTACTTTATTCCGAATCCATATTGTATAGAATTTAATTGGTTTCTAAAATTACTGTATTTATTAACTCGACAATTTTATATATTTTCCAGTGTAGGTATACCTAGATAATAAATTAATATTTATTGTTACGATGGTGCGTTTAATTTCCTACTTGCTTTCTTAAAGACTTCTATGATCTTCGTTATGGGATACCTTTTACTATTTTTTGGTGGACTTCAAAAAGGGAGGTTCTTTATTATTCGCAAGAACAAAAAGAAAATAAATTTTCTGATAAATTTATTAATTCCATAAATAATAATGAAATAAGCGGATATTTTGCGTTACTTATAATTTTTTATGGCTCACTTCATTAATTGCTGACAAAATGTACATGTAAATATGTACCAACCTATCTACCTACCTAACAAACAAGGCAAATGTTGGAGCAAGCTACAAAGTGTGAAGAATTCCGTTTAAGATTCGACATAAAAATAATATTAAGTCAATTGTAAAAATACATACACAAGGCCACTTCTGCTAGTTTCTATAGGAAAGCAGTTTAGGGTACAGTCAGCACCTTATATCAGAATGAACAAAGTGATCAAAAGGTTTTTAGGGTTCCGTACCCAAAGGGTAAAACGGGAACCCTATTACTAAGACTTCACTGTCCGTCCGTCCGTCTGTCACCAGGCTGTATCTCATGAACCGTGATAGTTGAAATTTTCACAGATTATGTATTTCTATTGCCGCTTTAACAACAAATACTAAAAAAAACAGAATAAAAAATACTTAAGGGGGCTCCCATAAAACAAACGTGTTTTTTTTTGCTCGTTTTTATAGATAATGGTACGGAACCGTTCGTGTGCGAGTCCGACTCGCACTTGGCCGGTTTTAATATTACTTTCTGTTTTACTATTGAAACAACAATAAGAGGAGATGGTAAGTCCCCTGAACAATCTAAAGGAATGACACACCTCAGAGACTAATAATATTACTGATAAAAAAGCGCACATGATAAAAGCTGTAAATCTGTCAAGGATGTCCTCAGAGTTTAATATTTAAAAAAAATTGAACAATCTGTTCGTCATGATATTTATAATGGCGACTGTACTACTCAAACTTTTACTTCAGTCAATACTTGGGGTACATGATTATAATAAAATATAAAAAAATGCATATTACAAAAAAAATGGTACTCCTGTTTTGTTGTTATAAATTAATTGCAATAACTTAACAGTACATGTTATTTGACAACCTCCAAATTTATAGATAATCATAATTTACTTTAATATTATTGCTTGTACTGAAAAATTCCGTTGTCAATTTATAAATTAAAATGCCTATAAATTTGGGGGCTAAATTATTAACTATGGAGTATTAAGAGTTTAAGAGTGCCTTAATTTAGTAAAGAAAAAGAAAAAAGTGCACTATGCATTAGGAAGGAATTTTCGACCACCATTCATCCCAATTGGTTACCCGACACGATGGTTCTAAAATTGACCAATTGGGTGAGGGTACGTCCGGCGCTAGCCAATTGAAGTCATCTAAATTGTCCCAGTTATTAGAATTCTTATCAAGAGAGGATGTGTTGAAGTGTTTCTCAAGATCTTCATAGTACAAGTTATATGGTGCCGTGTGAATGCCAGAACAGTCCTCCACAATCCCCTTACTTGTGACATGTAAATAAATATCGCATTTTACAGAGGAGTGCATCCTCAGTTGTTGGCATGCAGTCACAATCGTACAATTTGTGCATTTCTCGATGAAAACCGATGAAGTCACTGGTCCAGTTAATACTACACAATTTTCTAGATCCGTCAAATGTAGTGTCGCCATTACACCCTTAAGTCCAATAGTGCAGTTTTTAAGATGACGCAATGCGACATCCCGTTGAAATAGTTCGTCATTCTCGAGTAATAACGTTGTATTCTCCTGCGAATCGAAACCAAAGAGTTTCTGGTTCCATTTGTTACTGCCCGTTTTTCCGGCACCATCGTTTTCATCCATCGAATCTTGTTTCTGACTGTGACACTTGGGGAGTTTCTTCTTTGAGAAACCAAACTTTTTTCGCGGCACATATAGCTCTTCTAATTCATAACATTTCGTCTGCAAATTCTGCACTATACCTAGATACTTGCGCATGTTAAACTCTTTGAGAAAGAATGCTGATGTAACCACATGTTTTTGTAGTTCGTTAACTTCACGTTTTATGCTGTCAAAGTGTGGTGGCAATGTGTTTGTTTCCATTGTTGGGACCTGCAACAGCATGTCTTCAATATATTCAGATTTGACTTTAAATGCACCAGAGAAATATTCATCATTTTCATTTGATGCATCCACTTCTTCCCTGGCCTTATGAGCTTTTTGTAACTTTTCTAATCTTTGTGCATCACGTCTACTTAGTTTTTCTAGAACTGTATCTTTGTCATTCATTTTCCTTTCTTCAGTAAATCCTCTATTTTCTTGTTTAATTCAGAGTCTTGGCTTGCTGCGTCTTTTAGTACATCTAATGTTTGTTTTATGCGTTTTCTGGCGTCGGTATGCTTAGATTCCGATTCAAACTAAAACATTTAAAGGAACATTAAGAAATATTTTGATATAGTCATCTTTAAGTTGAATGATCTAAGTGTCAAAATGGACCAAACATGATGAATAAGTATTAAAAATATACTTATATGAGCATGAATGATTTGGGCACTGATTGAAGTCAAAAGTTGATCTAAACAAGTTACAATCCTTCAAAACATGACTTCAGTAGCTTTTTCTGTTTAGGATGATAAACGTAAGTAGTAAATGTTTCAACAAAATACAAACAAACATATAGGCATGCACTGAAATAAAGTTAGTCCCAAGAAAACCAACAACGTAACTACAGTTACCACAGAGTAGTTACTAAACAATCAGTGACCACAATTATCATAAATTTTATACAATAATGACCTTTTTGAGGAGTTCATCATCAGGTTTGACCAACTTGAACAGTGCGAAACCGACAGTTCCGAATGTGACCACCCAAAACGTGGCTCTAATAGCAATATTCATCTCACCAAGAGTTTATATTTTGCCTTCGTTTGACCAAATTTGTTGATCAATATTTCTGGTGTTTTGTTGGCCGAATGTCTCACCCAGACCGTAGTAACCTTCCAGTGCCCAGTTGTGATTCTTGTACATGTACAGACGGAACTCTGAAAATAGTTTACAACAACAATGATGTAAATTCTGTTGTACACATACTAAATACATTTTTTATTGTCTTTTACGGCATTGACAATATCATCATTTACAAATATTGACATCTTGCTTGTTAAGCATCATCTTGCATTGCAGTCGCAAGAACGATCGCAATACACTTAGTTTACTTTGGTTTCAATAGACCCCCAAATATAATAATTGGCTCAACACAATTTTTTTTTTCCACATAAATGACTGCTAATACCAGTATCAAAGGATTTTAACTTTTTATAGTCTTATGATTTTTTGTGGAATCTGTAACCTAATAAATAGATTCATAAACAACGAAAACTCGAACAGGTGAACATGGCAATAGATGTACAAATTAAAAATCATGGTGCTAGCAATACTATGTAAATGTTTCATACCACACTATTGTTAAAATTGCAGTTGGTAATGAGCTAAGTACAACTCCTGCATCTGTGATATAAGCTGATATCTAGGATTTTTTTTTCTAGATTCGCTACCACAAGAATTATAATCGCATTTCAATGACTAAAATATATCGCATATAAATAACAAAATGGTGATCATCCCTTATGAATAATATATGTTTTGCTGCTTATATTAAATGTAGAGTAACTTAAATCTTTACATACCTCGATCCGTGTTGAGCTTGTACCACAACCCGTAAGATACGGCAAGTCCTACACCTTCTACTAATAAAATACCTTTCAATGAAGTAGAGATAAACCGCTTATACGCAGGCTTCGGGGTCTTTGTTAGCATAATAAAAAAAGAAACAAAACGAAGTATCTCCTGAGAATTTTTGTAAATCCTAAATTTTCTGGAAGCAATGTCTCATTAATGAAATGACGTAAGGTAAAGGAGAGTCGTTTAGAAACCCACCAACATCAGATCCTCAAGTCACATTTAAGATTGTTTAAAGACGATAAAACTATGGGAATTTAAAAAAAAGAACTCTTTTTGAAAAAGCAATATTTACCTAAAGATAATTAATCTCAAAGTTCATGTAAGCTGAGTTCTGAAATATTTAGGTGGTTAAGGTTTTTGAACACACTTGCGTTCCATTTTACGGTTGTCAACGACGTCCGTATCGCGTGATACACACGAGAGAATAGCGGCTAATTCGCCGGACAAGGTCTTAAAGACACTTATAAGTACTCCTACTTTCCTCCTACAAATTATTTTTTATTTGTTTATTGCTTGACAATTGTCTTTTCACTTATACTTTATCTATGTCTTCGTATGAGGCCGATCCTGTGGGTCGACCCATGGAGGTAGCGTCGGTCGACAAAACTTATATCGACGCGGTCATGCTAAGGGGGCTGTACCACATATACGTGAAATTGTCACAGTTCAATTACTTTTACTGTTATTATAATGGTTGTCCAAGAATGTTAAAAATATACAATGGTATGGCGATGAGGTAAAGAATCTACCCAAATATTTAAAAGAATTTAATTAATCAATAAATCATTAACATTCAAGTGGCACTTATAATAAATCAAAAGTGATCTGCAATGATGATGGTTCAACCATGTTATTCATCCTCTTCCTTCTGTTCTTCTTCACACTTTTCCTCGCAGGGCTCGAACTCATGGAGCGGGAAGCCCGAGCATTGAGACACATCATCACTCTAATAAAAATAAGTATTTTATAATTATTCAACAAGATCTTTTCTATAATTGATTGATTGATCTTATATGGCTAGTGTGGTCATATGTTATAGGTAGTAACACATATGAATCTATATGTGTAGTAGGATAAATTTATAATTTAAAATAGTTTAAGTGGTCATCGGCAGCACAACTATATTGGAGTTTCGCTCTGTAAAAGTTGTGCTTGTGAAAATAAATAAATCTTATTACTTATGTGGCGACCTCTATGTCTTGCCATTAAACATTTTGCTAATAGAACGCAACGCCCGCCTTGAACGAAAGGGGTGCAAATTCAAATCAAGGGCCCGCACCTCTGAGATTTTCATGAGCACATGTCATTTACCACTTGTTAAACGGTGAAGGAAAACAACGCGACGGAAACCTACACGTCTATAGAAAGGCATGTGAACTTCACCAACTCGCACTGCCCAAATCTCATCAGTTCATAACAAATTAATATGTATTGTTCCGATACCTACAAGGTATTTTCGTGAGCGCATATGATATCCTAGTACTTTTTGGTCAATACACTCGCCGGCGCACGCTTCCCATTCGCCCCACTCCGATACTGGACACGCCGGGGAGGCTGTTGGGTCCACGGATACCATTGCGCTGTAAAAATAACAAAAGCGGGAATAAACTAATGGATAACCACATACCGTGTGGTCTATGTGGTTAACTCACAACAGCGGTCTCAATGGTTTCAGCCGCCTTAAGTTTTTTTTTTAATTTTTTTTTTTATATTATTTTCAGTTTTGACAGTTACTACTTTTTTTTTTTTTATGTTAATGGCCTCTTTCCATTGAGTCAGGCCCAATGTGATTCTGCCAATGTCGCAGTTACTATTGAAACGACAATACTATAATAGGTGATTCATCCGCCATCTTTATCACTGTCATTATCAATTTCAAGGTAAAGCCATTCCTCATCTTATTCCATTAAATTTCATCATTTCACTCATTTCGTAAAAAAGTAACTATAATAGGTGGTGGGTGGTAAGACCCCAGATTCGGGCCATTAAACTTTTGATGTGAGTCGCCTATTAGCACTAGCGATTGCCGTTTATCTTAGTTGGAGAAGCTAATGAGACTACTTGTTAGTAGGCAATTACGTTTGCTACATAAACTACTAAACAAAATGGCCGTTAACTCAGGGATAGGTGAAAAAGATAGGCTTTATAGATACAACAAAATGAAATGGAATGTCCATCGTATAAAACTCATTTCATATTCAGTGTCACCTGAACGTTTTTGATCACATAAGTCTAATAACAATAGTCGATGTAGTTCACGCTCATCTTCGTAGTTTTTATAGTAACTATTTCCACTAAGTTCCTCAGGGTTGCTAACTTTGTGTACCTAGAATAAATACTTCTTTGTATACACATTGTTTAAAAGTGGGGCCTAGATATGGATATATTATAACGGAGATGGTATATTGAGCCCGCGCTGCGGTAAATTTTTCTGTTTTATCTGAGGCCATTATTAATTTCCCATATAGTTGGCGTATACTACAGGTACTCTATTCTATTTATGGGTACTCTTGTAACTCTATGGGTCTAGAGCACAAGAAAGGTAACAACAGTTAATAGACACGGTTTCTACAACCTTGTAGTTTCCAGAACAGTGGTCTCGGTATCCGGTATAATGTTGTCATCATATTTCACACTCTCTCTGTTGTCCTCTTTCTCTGGAACAATAAACGATCACATCGTTTCGAATCTCGTCACCAACAGTTACTCGACTAATGTAGCAATCGTAATCTTACGTAGACGGACTATTCATCTAATAGAAGTCAAAACCTTTGGTCAGATAATAAGACGAAATCTTAGTGTCTATTAAGGAAGTTCGGTTCAAAATAAAAAGTTTGACAAACATTCAGGAACAGCAACATAATGTGAGCAGGCAACCCAATTATCACAAAAAGTTAATTGATGGAATCAGGCGTAATATTGCAAAGTTTCCTCTATTATCGATAAAATTTAAATGGTATATAATTTGGGATTCTTTCTGACAATTCCGAGGGTGAGTGGTGGGTCCCTTTCTCTACAATTGTTATTTACAAAAAAGTTAGTTAATAATGTAACACAAAATCAACTCACCCGTTGTGGTTCCAGTGGTCGTATCCTCAATACAGTCAGGGTTGGTATAGGTGCGTACGAGCGTGAACAACAACCTTGCAAAGGGTTTTTTGTCCTCCTCATTGATTTCCTTGGATATATGGGCCAGCATTATAGGCTGGGGTGGCAAAGTGGGCTCGTTTGCGGACTAAAACCAAATATAAATGTATATTTCTGACTAACTAATACATGCTTGCATTCATGTGAACTCCAAGTATCGGCGATAAGTACCTACTATCAAAACATATCTGGGTGCGTTTATTACTAAATAAATTTATGCAAGACTAAAATACTTTGAACTAGGTCAAAGCGTAGGTATATTCTTGTAAGCTGGGAGTGACGAATATTTAAAAAATAATAATAAAAGGCTCGGTTGGAATACTTGTTTATCTCCGTGACATAACAGCTTCAACCTAGCTCGAATATTGTGTATGTCAATATGGGGAACGGTGATCAATTTACGTCCATACTAAAGCTACTTACTTCAAAGCTCACTCCTTTATCTCTACCAGCATCTAAAGGGTACAAATTCAAAACTACTTTCTCCGCCCATATATTGTTTCTGGCATCACAGAGCTCCAGGTTGGATACACCCAGGAACCAGTCGGGAGACGGCAGCATAGCCGTCGCTATAGACACGAGGTGGTGCTGCCTGGTTGTTCTGAAGCTGGTTATAGTGGACTGATTTGGTTGCGGTGGTGCTGTCGCTTTTATAACCGTACGCACTGAGTCGCCTAACTGTTGGAGAAATTATTTTTGCTGAGATAATATCCATGACTGACCGATTCGTTAGCACTAAGAGGCGGTGTAGGATCTTATAAAATTGAATTGTCTACTGATCTTGGTGGTAATTAGTATTATTTCTGAATAATAACTCAGCTTCTATTTACCTCTTTTTGTATCTCCACCTCTAACCCAGTTGTATTTCCTTGTACAGCTAGTAACGCAAGGCCTTCGCTGGCTTCAGCATTACTTTTGTACATGATGAATTTCTTGCTGTGGGACGCACCTACTACATCACTAAATCGAGCCAGTTCCTTCGCCTCCGGAAACATGTAGGCATGGGTATTGTACGACCACCTGCCTTCGAATGTTAGCTGAAAAAGTATTGACATCGCAGGCATACTATTAACCTTTATTACACAGTAGCATGCCGCCGTGAGGAGAAATCCTTTTTGGATAAATATATTCCAAAATACCACTATACATGGACTAGAACTGTTTATTAATTTAGGGGCTAGCGAATTCCACTTTTTGATCTCACTACTGAGAAATAGTCTATCAATGATAAAATGCGCTGTAATTTTCTATTCCGTCAAAATGATCACACTTTCTTGAAGAAAACCTTCGATTATGTATAAATGAAATAAAATTGAAAATAAAATTCAATATATATTTGAGTTTACGAAAATTCTTCATTATTTGCTCTGATTACTTTGATTTGAACATAATAAAACTTACCTGATACCTAGCATCATCACAAACTTGGCAACGATCGTTTTCCATGGGCTGCATGTCGTCAGCTTTCCGCCTGTCCTCGCACAAGTGCTTAGACAGAGGTCCCTCAAAACTGTACCATACGTCAGGTTTCACAGCCACTACAGCGAATATATTAACACACTTGTTGTCTTTATCTGGAGCTGTCCAAATCGCCTGCAAGAAATTTAGCAATTTTATAGACGAGTACAGTTTATTCACATAAAATATGAATCAAGAATAAGGTGGCTTTATCTTCTTTTTACTCAGGCTTATAATTATTGCTACACTACGTATCAAATGTAGGCAAGAAAGCTAAGATTTGGAAGGTAGGAAGCGGGAAGGTTGATAGGAATGCAGAAACAAACGACTTGACCATTTAACTAGATATCTAGTGGGGCTAGTGATCGTAATTGGTACAAAGATTGATTTTATTTGTAATTAACTCGCTGACATTTACCTCAACTGAGTTCTTAGCGGTAATATCGGCTTCGATGATGGTGTCATTGCACATGTAATGGTAGACAGTGTTGGAAGACGCGGCGGAGGGCACAAGGCGTCCTGCTTTGAGTAGCGTTGGCTTCCGAATGTTGTACTTGTTCACCACGGACTCGGGTTGAAGCCAGATCGAGAACGCGATGAACTTGGACTCGGGCTCACGTGAATGTAGACGAACTAGAATAATAATAATAATAAGCCTTTTTTATTTCCATGACATTAGAAAAATATCTATAAAAAACTATGTTTATCAAGTAGGTATTTCAGATCATTATATAAGTCATGGCCCCTACAGGTATAGGCCTACTCCAGTTGCCCCCATTTTTTCCTGTTGTTAGCTATTTTCATCCAGTCTCTTCCTGCCAATTGAAGTAGGTATGCCGTCTATCCAGCAAGCTTTTGGTCTGCCCCTTTGTCTTTCCTCCCGTACCTGTCCATTTTGTTACTCATTTAGGGACGAACTAAAATAGTCGATTCAATTTGGTATTCTTCTTGTTTTGCGATATAAAATGGAATTTGATTACTTTATTTAAAGTGGATTAAGATTAATTATGGCACAAACAATAAGGCTTATTGTTTTCTTTTTTCTCACCTCTTTAAACCTTGCGAGTCCTATGCGATATTTTCAAGTTTGATTTTGTGAATATTATTAGCCACCTCTCATATACGCAGTTTACATTGTTAAATAAGGTAATTGTTTAGGAATTTTGATGGCTAGAACAATGTACTTACCAGTATATTTTCTGTTCGGTATGTACAGATTGTCGTGTATGTCATCGATTTCTATAAGGAACTGGTTGTCCGGCGGAAGTGGGTCCGTAGTGATGCCCAAAGGGCGGCGATCACACACCAGGTTACTACAGCAACCTAGCTCCACGAGTAGGATTGACAACATTAACTGGAAAACACCTAAAATTAGGAGCAGAATAAAAATTCTTGCACGCTTTCACAAGAAGCCATTTCAGTTCCACTTAAGAAGTACATTCCCTTTTCTGTGATCTACCCCTCGTCTATACAAATAAATAAAATGGGGACACTAAAAGTGAATAAAACCATGGTATTAAATATATTAAAAAACAAATAGGAGCTTACTGACTTCAATATTTTTGAATAGGTACACTAATATACCTACCACAAGTTAGTGATAGGTAAGGGACTATTTTTTTTAATGGATCTAGAACCACAACTTGAGGTCGGTTAAAACAAGATACTTAATTAGTAGGTATGACCAATTAACATAATTAAACTTACTAATGACTTTATCCATGTTCACTCGCTTAAGCTGGCCAAATTATACTCTATACTACCACCTATACAGGTAAAAAGGTACGTTTTAATGTTTATTTTATGAATATTGTGAATTTAAGCTTGTCCATCCACTAGAAATGTTCACGCTAAACTTAATTAACTAAATGGGGCGTCCAGTCGCATCTCCCTGCTCAATTAACATTAATTAGTCCTATAAAATTAATTGTTGCACCAAAACAATACTTGTACATAACTGCACGCAGGTAATTTTAGTGCCTTTGTTTAATTTAGGTCATTTATTTAGGCATCAAATTATATATCTACTTACTTATTAAGCTAGCTAGCTTTTGCCGGCGACTTCGTCCGCGTAGAAGTCGAAAATGGTTCTAATATAAGGTTTATGGAAAATTTTAAGTAGATTGGACCAAGGAATTATGTTGTCCCATACAAACTTTGCTCACCTTATGCGAATGATATATTAAAGTCATCTTAACGCCATCTAGGTATGGTATTTGGAAACTAGTTTGGAGTTTAGGACTGTGGTGGCTAGGTGGCTCTAATACCAGTACCTTGAAAAAGTAAAATTGTACATGTATAAGTGGCGAAGACACGATGGAGATTGACTAAGGCAGTAGATTATATAATTGACTTGCGATGATCCGCCATCATAGCCAGTGTATTTATTGAATTTGACCTATATTAATGTAAAAACATAGGTATTCATTTATTTTAAATATTAATAGCACCTACTTGAAATATGACTTCTGTTGTTGAAGTTACAAAAACTCATTATTTTTGTTCAAAGAATCTACTGAATAGGAAAAATTTGACCTTGCCATAATTACTCAACATTGCCATAAATACCGCTAACCCCGGGTGCAGGCCTCCTCCTCCTCCTCCATTCCTCATCTTATTCTATTAAGATTCATCATTTCACTCAATTCGTAAAAAAGAAGACTTGCGATATTATTATCTATCTTTATTACCTAGGTATCTATCAACGAACGTAACGACGATGGTTTAAAATATAAGTAGGTAGGTAGATAAGGTCGGGAATTACCCCCACATACCTTGTTTTGGTAAGTAGATACAAGCATAAAATGGGATGCTTTATTAATCAATGCACACAAATATGTAAAGTATATAATGTTTTGGCGGTAAAGGGAAGATCTTCCTGCCAGGTGGGTGGTATGCCTAGCGGGGTCCGCTACGCCCCGCTGATATTGTCGAGGAATTTGTATATATATTTCAGATCATCGAAAACTCTTCTACCGCGAGCTAGGATTTTCATAATATTTGTATGGCGGTTCAATTTCTTGTACGCGTAGAATTGTGATGTGTCGGTAGTTGCGCCATCTAGTAGCGACTGGCGGAAGTTCTGCTTCCTGGCGGGATATAGGGTGCGCCAGAGTATACTTAGGTAAACAAAACGTTGTAAACTTAGGGACTATGTAGATCGCAAAGTAAAATAGTAACTTAGTAAAAAGTCAGAAAGAGTTCATTGACTTCAAAACTCTTCTTTTAGATTTCCAGGCTGCTCCCGGGGCGATGGTTGACATGACTCTACGTTCCACTGCAAAAACATAAAATGAAATATTGGAAAAACATTTAATAAGGCGCTTAGTACGAATGTGTTTGTAGAAGTAAAGGGCGCGGTGCCTACCTCTATTTAAATCTGACGAACCGGTTATCTCGTTTCAAAAATTATAACGGTCGAGAAACCGACATCTATCGAAGATATGGTGATCTATCTAATAATAATCAATATTTTGACACTCTTAAAAGAAGAATTTGTTAACTATGGTAAAAAGATTTAATGGCAAGAACACATAGCGGCACCTACCTGTGAGTTTTGGCTCGTTTCCAGAATCATCGCAATCCTCATCGCACGGTGTCTGATCGAACACGTCGTGTTTCAGCTTGCAGAACTTCGATACCTCCTTCGTATGGCCTCGTCTAGCCTATTCAACAATCAACTAGGTTACTTATTTAAACACGCAGCTCCTTCACCTGAACGTAGACCTAATTGATCGTAAAGAAACTACTAAACAATATTCTTTTGAACTAATAAACAAGCTTATTATAAAGCCTGATAGCATGAAAAGTCCGAGTAATCTCAAAATAATACTACTTTAAACGTACTCATTTCAAAATTCGTTCATATGTTGATTTTAAGATTGCAGATGTGCAACACTAGCTTCTAGTTTTATATTAAACGGGACTTGTGTCAGACCTACATGAGGATTATACTTTTCGACAGCCACTCCATCAACCAGGTGGTACCTCTGCCTCCACTTGTATCCCCTCACCCGTCCACCCTCGCAAGAGCCCTCGCACTGGCTCCAGTCCGTCCAGGGCGTCAACTGACAGTCCTCTTCCGGCTCAGGCTCGGTCACTAGAGGTGCCATGCTAAATACGGACAGATTCACAAATAATCTTTGCAAAGAAGAACACATTTTCATAAGATCTTTACGATGCAAATGAAATTGGTACAGTGACTAATGGTGAGGCAATATTTTTCAAAAGTCTAAGTAGATTTCAATATATACCTATCTTCTTACGAGCATCTATCTTTGAATCTTCATAATGTTTAAAAATTAAGTATAAAAAGATCTTGATCAAACTACAGAGTTTAACGAGCTTACTCTAACTAAAGCAACAGCAAGTCCTATGTTATTGATTGCAATCTTTTCAGATTACCAGCTAAAATACCGATTGTAATAATGGACGATGATGTTGATGATGGTGAAGAAGTATGCAATCAAGGCTCACCGCCCGTCGCCGCCGCTAGCTACTTGTGTTTGATACCTGGACGGCGGCTCCGGCTGCGCGTGCTGTGCCCCTGACTCGCTTCCTTCACCTGCCTCTACAGTTGTAGCTTCGTCTGGAGACAGGGTCGTTGTTGTGCCTGTAGAAAAGTGTCTAACTAGAAACATAGCATAGCATCCGAGATAATAGCTGTAAGAAACCAAGCCAAAAATTAAAAAGCAAGCTGTGAACTGCTCGGGGCTCATAGTATTAAGTCACTTCAGCTAATGGTACGTCCACCTGCTTTTAAAAAACTGGCCAATTTCGAGTCGGACTCGCGCACGAAGGGTTCCATTATCTATAAAAAAAGGCAAAAAAACACGTTTGTTGTATTGGAGCCCCCTTAAATATTTATTTTATTCTGTTTTTTAGTATTTGTTGTTATAGCGGCAACAGAAATACATCATTTGTGAAAATTTCAGCTCTCTAGCTATCTCGGTTCATGAGATACAGCCTGGTGACAGACGGAAGGACGGACGGACGGACGGACAGCGAAGTCTCAGTAAT
This sequence comes from Ptilodon capucinus, assembly GCA_914767695.1. Taxonomy (NCBI): domain Eukaryota; kingdom Metazoa; phylum Arthropoda; class Insecta; order Lepidoptera; family Notodontidae; genus Ptilodon; species Ptilodon capucinus. The sequence goes on along the minus strand of OU611814.1, from coordinate 10,741,446 downwards.
AGGGTTCCCGTTTTACTGTTTGGGTACGGAACCCTAAAAACTATAAGAATTCCTAGTTTAAATATGGATCCCTAAAGTAGAATTAGTTAGATAAAGTACCTAGTGGAGAGATCAACTGGAGAAACTATATAAATGTAAAAAGGACCAAATAACTAAATAGTATTTACTCACCGATTTACGAGAAGGAAAAAGGATCACGCAACTATAAAAGTAATTAGTTGTTTACGGAAGTAATCAACAAGAATAGATTCTCACCTGCCTCTGTCGTTGTAGTCTCGTCAGGGTTCGCAGTGGTTTCATCTGGACTCGCAGCTGTTTCATCTGAAGAAATATGAAACGCCGCACTTACAAATATATACGAATTAGTAGATATAATAAACGTTTCTAGAAGCAGATGCATGCTAAGACTGTATTTCAGTGGACATACGGCACATTATTGATTGACCATTGAACTCATGAACGCTATTGAACCTCAAAAAAGTTTTATCCAGTATTCAAACTTCTTACCTTCTTTACATTTCTTTTGGTATGTCCTCACCAACTTGATATGCAGTTTCCCAAAGGGATGCATGTTTCTTATATCCATTTCGTAGAAGGGCGAGTTTTTGTCGTAAGAGCTCATATCAACTCGAGAGACAGAGTCTTTGGGATATGTCTCCATGTTGGGTGACTAAGGATAAAACACCTCAAGTATATTCATCAATCAAGGCTAGATACAGTATATATCGTCATAATACAACATCACGCCTGTATTCCCCAAATTGGTAGTCAGAAGTGCTCTGCAGTGCACCCACACTTCGTCGATGTATTTTGGTCCCAAGTCCCAACCAATGTAATAGGGGGCGAGACTATTATCATTATACCGGGCACATTCACCGTCACTACGAAGGAGATTTGGGTCCACCACACTGGCCCAGTACAAGTTGGTGAACTTCACCCGCCTTTCTATTGGCGTGCAGATTTCCTCAGGATGTTTTCCTTCACCTTTCGGCAAGTGGTAATCATTATTGGAAATTATAGTTTCAAGCATTAAATCATTGAAGTAATTGAAGCAAATACTGAAGTATTTGGACCTTATAACTTATAGCGAGAGTAGGTATTTAAAGATAGTATCACAACTTACTACCTATAAGTACCTATCCTCGCCGCAATAAAAGCCGATTAAAGCCGTAAGTAGATATATCGAAAGATTTAAACTTATTTGGGACATTAAATCACCTCATAAGACACTCCACTATCAGTTCCAGCATCCCATGGGTATAGGTTCAGTTCTCTGTCCTGGAGCCAGGTGTTATCTTCCTGACACAGCTCAAACCTCGTCACCCCCAGAAACCAGTCGGGGGATGGATGGAGGGCAATGGCCGCGGAGAAAAGATGGCTGTTCTGGTCCACACGGAAGAAGGAGTAGGTAGGGATGCTCATCTTGCGGTAGCCGTGCCCTTTGCCTTTAATGAGGGTTCGTACTCCATTGCCAATCTGGGAAATATACACCCATTAGAACAGAACCCTTTTAAAAAATGAGTTTTTGCCAAACAATTGGGTGTTGATTACGTCCAATGTTTCACATTTTTACACCATGCAAACCTCGTCGCTAATTAGTTCACTCCCACCAAAAAACTTGCCATGCCAAAGAAGCTTTTCAAATAAAACTTATCGTAACTGTGTGTATAACTTGTCTGATCTTAACATACACAATATTAGTTGTAGATGTATTCTTATTGGCGTGATTATGTATACTTGAGCTGATTTTATTATGAAAATTTCTGATGAAACTAAAATATCAAGATACGCACGCATATCAAGACTAGACCTCTGTCACGGAGTCGCTCGCTATCTCGCTCTCTATGTTATTTCATACGAGAAAAAGAAACAAAATCAACATATTCCGTGATATTAAGTCGTGTCATGCTACAACTACTGATGTCCTTATAAAACCCCGAAATGACACGTTTAAAGAAATTTACCTTTTCTCTAATTTCAGCTTCAAGTGAAGTGGAGTTAGCATGCTCCGCCAGGTCTCTGAAACCGTCGGAAGCCAGACTGCCTGGTGCCCACAGCTCGTACTCCGGGCTATGTGAGGCTCCCACCAGGTCGCTGTACCGGGGGATCCAATCGTTCTCAGGATAAAGACGTGGATGGGTGTTACGAGACCAGACCCCGGTGAAGGTCAACTGGTATGATTTAAAATATTCGCATGTTATTTCTAGTGGGACCTTTGGGACTCTTAAAATAAGCTAGATCCTTTTGTTCAGAGTGTGATTAATCCTCGGACCCCGTGGTTTCGGTAAAAAATTACATTGGGACCAAAATACATTGGTGAAGTGTGGGTGCATGCGGGTACTAATCTTTTGAAAAAAAATTAAATTTATTCCTACCTCATATTTTGCTTCATCGCATGTCGAGCATTTATCATTTACTAGAGGGGCGACATCATCAGGCTGCCTGAGATCTTCACACAACCGTTTAGTTAAAGGTGCACCGTCTTCGAACCAAACTCCATCACTTTCTACCACCACGCCTCTAAGGGTGACGCAACCGTGCCCTGACGGTGGAGCTTGCCAGTAGACCTGGAGAAAATTGAACCTTATGACTCATGCTTTAAGTTTAATTTCATTCAATTTTGAGCCAATTTTCATGACTATACTTACATCAGCAGATGTTTTATATGAGTTCATTGCATGTTCAACAGAATATAAACATCGATCGCTAAACTTGGCCGTAAGAGTGCTCTGGGGCCTTAATTCTCCTGGATACTGGGAAACTACCCGCCTAGGATTTTTAGGGTCCACTTTGGTATCACCTTCCGCTGATATCATGAACCCTGTGAAACTGGATTCGCTGTCTGTCACCATGATTTGAACTGGGAATACAAAAATACGTCTAAATAAACTAAGGTAGTAACTAAGTTACCAACATAGTTTTTGGAACGAAAATAAAAAAAAAATTGTTTAAATGGATACCAAAATTGGGTTAACAAAACACACCTACCTATATAAAGCTGCTCGGGGATATAGGCATTGTTCTGACTACCCTCCACCACTAACTTAAACCTTCCATCAGATTCCGACGCCGCTGCTGTGGAACCGTAGGGCCTCCGATCACATCGGAAACAAATAACTCTGTAGGTCAGAACACATAGAATTAAACCGATCAAATATTCAAACTTCGCCATTCTTTCAAAATATATTGCAGTGAGCAGTGGGTAATTATTTGAAGTCATGTAACATTGTAAGATCTAACAGAAATGAGTCCAGCAGACGCTAGGACAATAAATGAAAAGGTTAACGCAGTGTAATAATATAGGCTTAGATCATGTTGCTGTTCTAATTTGTGGTGATGAAGATAGATAGAATTTTATTGACCTAGACTTGATAATTGAAACAAGCATTATTATATACAAGGTATTACACACTCCTGATCAGCAAATTAATAAGTGTACGCGTAAGTGCATTATTTATTGCTGTGAAATCTAAACCTTCAAGGTAGGTGGATGTACCCTAATATAGTATACCTATTAGTAAAGTAAGGTATTTATTCTGCCTTAGTATAGTTTCACCGCAATTTTTTTATTGAATTTAATGACCATCCAGTTTTTTTAAGAAACCAGGCATAATTGGCGTAATTAATAGAAACCTAAAGCACTTTTGTCTTTGACTGTCTAATTACTTTATTTCTGATTGTTTTGAACGCACTTTCAGTAAGAACTCTTTTTGTTGCCTGTCATTTCTTTTGTCAAAGATGACTGACATTTCGTACGGGAAAATAACGCGAGGTGTGGTGGGTGTTGTGGTGATTGAATTCGCGTCCGATGGTGAATAAATGTCTACTAAACCGATAAAAATGCCGTCGGCAACGAAAGAAAAGGACTCCACCATCCTTAAGATAGCAGTGGAGATGCTGAATGCGCCTGACAAGGTGCCACAATTGATCGAGTTCGATCAGAGCCAGCCCCTGTCGAGTATCATACAGCTTCTCTGCAAGCCCTGGGGTCTCCCCGACCCGGACAACTACGCCCTACAGTTCTCCGAGAGCAACAACCAAAATTATATCACAGAAAAGAATCGCAACGAAATCAAAAACGGTTCTGTTTTGCGTTTAGAGTTGTCACCACGGAAAACTGTACACGAAATACTTACAAAAATAAATAATGGCTCCGAAACGGATCAAGTCGCTGCCCTCAAGAAACTATCCATCCTGAGCAGTGATCCCACCTTTACATCCGAGTTTATAAACAAAAAAGGCCTGTCGCTTATCATAAATAACATAGAAAACGGTAAATTTAAAGGACAATCGTTGAAATACGCTCTCCTTACCTTTGTGGAGCTTATGGATCATGGTATCATTCTGTGGAACGTTTTGGAAAATCAATTCATCAATAAAATTGTCAGTTTTGTCAATAACCAAGCAACAAGTCAAGATCCGAAAGTGATACAATGCTGCTTATCGATTCTTGAGAACATTGTTCTGAATAGTTCAAAGAATTCTCACGTGGAGAAGGAAATACCGATCACTAGCTTAATATCTCACTTACAGAACCCGCACCAAGATAGTATTATTCAACAAAATGCTGTTGCATTAATAAATGCGATATTCTTAAAGGCAGATATGACTAAAAGAAAAATGATAGCTGCAGAACTGTCTTCGAAGCAAGTTCGGAGTGTTATCTATGAGAACCTGATCGGGGTGAGTGACTTTTCAAAAAGTACTTCTAAGGAGGCATTGGGTACTGAATTGGCTCATCAACTCTACGTTCTGCAAACTCTGATGCTCGGCCTTCTGGAGCCTAAGATGAGACTACGAGCCGATGCTCATGACCAGGAGTCACAGGAGAAGATAAAAGAATTGAGGTCAGTTGCGTTCGAAACCGATAACAACCCTAACATCGAAGTAACAATGAGGCGTGGACTTTCTAATAAAGATTTCAAAAAACTTGGCTTTAAATGTGAAATTGATCCTATAAAGGATTTTAATGAAGTACCTCCCGGTGTTTTAGCTTTGGATTGCATGTTATACTTTGCTAGAAATTATTCAGAGGATTATACTAAAATTGTACTTGAAAACAGTTGCCGGGCCGACGAGCATGAGTGTCCATTTGGTAAGACTAGTGTGGAATTGGTGAAGTTGCTCTGTGATATCTTACACATTGGAGAACCTCCCAGTGAACAGGGCCAGACTTACCATCCTCTATTCTTCACCCATGATAGGCCCTTTGAAGAATTATTTTGTAGTTGCATTGTATTGCTAAATAAAACATGGAAAGAAATGAGGGCAACAACGGAAGACTTTATAAAGGTGTTTAGTGTGGTCAGAGAGCAAATAAGCAGGGCCTTATCATCATCGCCTAAAGCTTTTGATCAATTCAAGCAGAAGATCAATCTGCTCACGTATGCCGAGATAACACAGCTGTGGCAACAAGAAAGGACCAACAGGGAAGTCTGGGAGTCTCATGCGCGACCTATAGTTGAACTAAAGGAGAAAATAACGCCAGAGATCATTGATCTAATTCAGCAACAGAGATTAGGGGTACTTGTAGGGGGGACGCGCTTTAAAAAGTACTCATCTAAAGTACAACGGATAAAAGACAAGTTTTGGTTCGTTCGCCTCTCGCAAAACCATAAAGTTTTACACTACGGTGATTGCGACGAGAAAAGCACACCCAGTTTAGAAGAGCTTAGTAACAAATTACCTGTTGCTGAAATCAAATGCGTGGTCACCGGCAAAGATTGTCCGCACATGAAAGATTTAAGAGGTAGAAAGATTACGCCTCAATTGGCGTTCTCGCTCATGTTAAAGTCTTCAGAAATCACATCTCTAGACTTCGTTGCGCCCGATGAACAGATATTCGACTATTGGACTGATGGTATTAATGCGTTGTTGAAGGAAAAAATGTCAAGTAAGTCATTCGACAATGATTTGCAAACGTTACTCTCTATGGATATAAAAGTGCGTTTACTAGACGCAGAAGGCATCGACATTCCGCAGGATCCTCCACAAATTCCAGAGGAGCCGGAAGACTATGATTTTTACTATGACAACAATTAATATATCTTTTAAGCTTTTATCTATGTACATAAGAGTGCTATTGGCGTAATTAGTAGGTTTAATTAATAATTAAGTAGACTAAAAAGGTATTAAGTTGATCATCAGGTATTTAAGTTTATTTTAATATGAAATTTTAAATTCAGTCACTCAACTTTATTGAAATTATGTTATTATAATTCACCATGAATTCATGATACCCAAACGGGAATCTGAGCTCCGCGCACACTGGGGTATCATAAGTAGCTCGTCATAAAACTAATACCAAAACGTAATATATTGACTCATAAAAACTGAGCCGTCGCGGGACACCTGGCAGATGTGAAACATAAACGTAAAACATCGTAGCGGTGACTGAGCGGAGTCAGCCGGTGGGCGGAGTCTAAACGGCGGAAAGAACCGATGAGCCACGAAGCTGCTCGAAGTTTTGGCATAACGGTATCTTCAACGAAATTACATTGATGACGCGAGCGAATTTAGACGCGTGGGGACGTGGCTCTTACCACTTACTTTATGTATATTGACACAGAGGTCGTTTTGGTATTGGCATACGTTTAGACGCGCCAGTGTGCGCAGGCCTCTATACAGTTGAATGGATGTGGGTAGCGAAGTCCGCATTAAGTGGTATCCTTCGAATACTAATGTGTTTGATTGGCGATAGATACGCGTGTCGTCTCAATATGGGCATGTAAGGCTATTGTAAAACGAGTGATGCATTTCCGCGACGTGAGTCTTACGCACCCAGCTATCCGTAGTATATTAGAATCATTGATTTCCTAAATGAAGAATTGACGAAAAATCGCATCTTTAAAAGTATAGAGACCCTATTTAAAGGGTCGTTCTAACGACCATTTTACTTTTAAAGATGCGAAATGTGTATTCCATTCAATGATATTCTAGTAAAAATATCATTGATTCCATTAGTAGGTATTGGTGTTTATCCTGTTGTCACCAAACGCTAACCTATGCGTATTGCCATCCTTATTACGGGTGTGATGTATGAGCAAGAGATGGCAATATTTAAGCACACTGTGGCGTCAGAACGCGCGTGTCAAATTTTATGCCAATTCCAAAATGAACTGTATCCACTGAAAAAGTTCATTCTTCAACGAAATGACATTGACAGCTCGGCAGTGGCTTTTACAATCGAAATTCAATCTTTATCTATATTAACACAGAGGTCGTATTGGTATTGACAAAAATTTAGACGCGCGGCTTTTGACGTGTGATTTATAGTGCTGTCAAATATATGTAGTTGTCGTTTGTGTACTACAGTAGTTGCAGCATGTGTGCCAAGACAAGACTTTGTCACAGAATGATGTTGTCGCGTTCTCGTATGAAATAAGTCGGAGAGCGAGCGAGCCAATCCGTGACAGAGGTCTTGTCATGACGTGCGTGCTAACACCACAGAATTGACTATAATGTCTTGTAATTTACTCGTAATTCCTAATAGTGAGTGGTGGTGAATGGGATAAGTATTTTGAGATATTGATATGAACTCAAAGAATTTCTATTTTATAGATTTTAAAATAATATTATATTATAGTAAATCCACGATTTTGTATTATCTAAATTGGATTGTATGTATACATTTTTCCATTACTATTTGAATGCGAGCACAAAGTATTTTATTTAAATACACAGGTGATAGATAATTGATAACTTTTCGTAAATAATCATTAAGCCTTGGGCTCACTGGGGCTCGCGGGCGTCAAACATTTTGCCAATACTAATTTCTGTACGAAATTTCGTGAGCGAATCTCGTGGCTTTTACCACAGAATATCAATCTTTATGTTTATTGACATTGTACCATTTGTAGCCATGTCCAGTACAAAAAGCTCGAAGTGACGTCATTTTCTCGACTAATCTGACAGTTGAAAGAGATAAAAATGATGTCTACACGGTCATCCTGAGCCTACAGTTTGTTTTGGAATTGGCAAAAAAAAATACGCCCGTCTTGTTGACGCCCCAACATGTCGTTAACGCTGTATGTCGTATGTATCATTGTTACACAAGTATTCCATATATTATGTATTGACTGAATTCTATAATCTTCCATTTTAATCTATTGTGGCCATATACCAATATTATATTTTATATACCAAAGATCATGTCTAAAGAACAAAATATATTTAAATGTGTAATGTACAATAAAAAAATAAACACACTTGATTAATTTTATTTTACTGTAAATTAGTGAAAGGAAATCTATATAATGTACAATATTTAATTAATTATATGAAGGAGGAAGAGATTGCGAGATGATTTATACACTTGCTGAGGACTGAGTTGTGTGGAGAACTATGCGGAGGCTTTTGCCCAGGAGTGGGACATCGAAAGGCTATAGAAAAATGTCGTATCACGAAAATTAGACTTATCATTTTTTTCTTCTAATCAATTCTATACTAATAAGTTATTTAGTAAATTTTTCAAGATATTTCCGCTTTCTGCCTTCGCATCGATATATAGATATGACTCAACACACCCAGCTGCTTATGTATTTGTAAGAACTGTTCTCCAATTCCGTTTTAAATGGAACCCAACTTTCTGCAAATTCTTGGAAAAATTACTAGTGAAAATTTTTAAACTAAAAACATGACATGATGAAATTTTAATACAATATGATGAGGAATGGCTCCACCTGCAATTATGGGGTATTCCGCCAATGTCAAGTAATTAATAGCAAGGACAAGTTCAATAAATACAAAAAATAAGTTAAGCCAGTTGTAGCATTACATTTTGCCGCGCGACTTTTCAAGCCCGTGTGCGCGGGGCTTAACGAAGTTACCTTAGAACCTTCTTCTTTTTTACGAAATGAGTGAATTGATGATATTTTGATGGAATAAGTTGAGGAATGCCTCCACCTGCGATTAGCGGTATTTATGGCAATGTCGAGTAATTATAGCAAGGACAAATTCAATAAATACACATTATAAATAAAAATGGATGATGACAGTGATAAAGATGGCGGATGAATCCCACCTTAGAACCTTGTTATATCTTACTTCCAAGGGGGTGCATACATCATAAAACTCCGTCACTTCAGCGATAGCATCGAAATAAAACCACATTAGATAGTGAATACTTTATACACGTTACACTTAATTACTGCATTTTGGAGACTTCAAACTTGGTGTTGATGATCTCTTCGTCGGAGTCGAGCAGCGGCAGCGAGCTGGCCGGGATGTTCTCCTCTACCCAGCGCAGGTCCGCGTCCAGGGAGTGCGCGGCGGGCTCGGAGTACTCCTCGCTGGTGCTGTTGGTCGCGCCGCGCATCTTCACTCCGTACGCGTCGTTCACGAACTGCTCTTCCTCATCTGCTGACAAAGCTTGCTTTATTAAATTTGTTCTTTCTCACTTACACAAAGAGATGGCTTAATGCCTAAATATGCAGCAATCAGAAGATCAGTAATTTTTTAATCGCCTAAACTTACTTCAAATACATAGTTAAATAATAAACATAGCTCCAGTGTGTTGCCTTTAGAGCTGCTTAAAATATGTTAGTGAAGCAACACACGCTAAACAACGACATGATAAGACATAATATTTTAATTTATTATCATAATATTTGGATGTATTTATACTTAAGATACTGTTATAAAATCCACGCCCTCACGGGTCAGAATCCGCTCGCGCTGACAATATCGTTCTATTGAAAGAAATACTTTTCCTCTGAGTCAAAAAAGTTCGTTTTAGTATTGGCAAACATGACTTTCGTAGACACATTGTGCTTTACATCTATTAAAATAGGCAGAATAAAAAAAAATACTGGTCGTATACTTGCAAAAACAAAACGCTAGTCCGATAGCTCTGTTGAGCAATAACAAAACGCAATTACCGTCGTCGTCCTCGGCGTTGTCGAGTAGCGGCGTGAACGCGTACCGCTGATTGTTGTTGGTGGGCCGCCACAGCACCATGATGACGCATAGAACGCTCGCGAACAGGATGTGCCAGTACGCCTCGTCCATCCACACTTCCTTCCATTCCTATAGACAACAACCGGTTTAGACATATCCCTAATCTTATGGAAATTTTTTTTATAGCCTAGTTTGTGTCCCACTCTGAGCAAAGGCCTCCCCTCTCGCCCGCCACCGATCCTGATCCTGAGCCATTTACGGCCACGTCTTTCCGCAAAGATGTCTAGATAAACTAGATAAATTTACATATATAGATCAATAAATTTGAGGGTTAAACTACACATAGGTAGTTTACAAACTGGACTTGCCGTTTACAAACATTCCCCTCTTTCAAATATGTCATGTTCCGAATCGTGATTGATAGCAAACCATGAATTCCCAGGATACTTTAATTATATTATTTTCATGTAATACCTCAATGATGACGATTTCAAACCGCGTATTGTAAACGTTTTCCACCTCTTCTTGAATGATAATTTTTATTATATTTTATTGGTATCCTAAAGAGTTTTTATGAACTAATTTCTTCGAGCAAAAACACACACACATATTAGGAAAATGGGCACTGACATTACAATAGAGTTTTAAACTGTCCTAAATGTCAACGGTTCATTTTTACGGCAATGATTATAGTTGTTCTCTTTTTAAATATCAGAGTAGGGGAAATCTTGCGAATGCAACTCCCCGCTAAATAGTCTATGTAGACTGGTCAATCATAATGATATGGTACTCACGTTTATACATTGTAGCACCCTGTACGTTTTGATCGAGTACAGCATGAACACCACAGATGATATCACGGCGAATATCAACGTGTTCGTGAAATGTCTGTATAGTGACAACTTTATCGCGTTTCTGGAACAAAATAGTTTGAAATTACGATTTCATAAATAATCTATTTTATTTGAAAACTAGCCGTAGCCCGCTACTTCGGCCACGTGAAGTAATTTTTTTTTCCTTTAATGTTATTGCGGCGAACACTAATAGATTTTCTAAATTAAAATAAAAGATATAATTACTCCTTATATGTGGCATAATTTGACTATTTGTAAGTGCTTTTTGGCCTACACGAATAAAAAAAAATTATTTTGTTTTTTTTTTATATCACCAACCAACTGCCAGTGAAAGTACTGCCAAAATTGGCCAAGCCGTTTCGGAGATCAGCCAAAATGAACAGGCAAACAACAAAAAACTCGTTTTATTGTACCATAGTTACTTATACGAGCCGTTATTTTGACACAACAATTTCGAAGGACCAGACAAAAAAAATCAATTTCTATGCATAAAAAAAAGTTTAATGGGCCATTATTCTCCTTTCCTTACAAGTGTGTACTAACCGCCTGAGCTGTAGAGTCCTCATGGTGTGCGCGAGCGAGACGAAGACCCACCAGCAGATGGCGCTGTCGAGCAGCGAGAGCGGCACCTCCGAGAGCAGCAGGTCGCGGTTGGAGTCGCTGGCCTTGTGGTGCAGCCGCAGCCAGGCGTTGAGCGCGGCCAGCAGCCCCCACAGCGCGCCCGCGCCCACCACGCGCTGCAGCGCCGGGCCCAGCCGCGGTCTGGCACAATACAAATACAGGAAGTCCCAAAAATACTTGGCCCGTTTGCATCAGTATCGCCATGCTTTTTCAAATTTATTTGGTGTCTATTTATATGAGGGAGGGTTCAAGTATTACGTAACGCAACTTTCGGAGATTATTGACCACCCCTCTCCCATGCAACGCACCGTAAAGTTTTTCTTTACCGCCCCCTCCCCCATAGTAAAATGTTACGTAACCATCAACAAGTGATTAATTTTACCACCGTTGACCATGCCATTTGAAATTTTGAGAAAAAAAACGTTTTAAAAATGCGTGAGAAGAAAATCTCTATTCGACTGTTCTGAAGGGTTAAAACAATTTTACGCAACGCGTATTTCAAACCCCCGCCCCCGTAACGCATCGTAACATTTCAGAAGACCTCCCCCCCCCCCCAAATTCGTAACGTAATACATCAACGCTTCTTTACTTGCAATAAGTATTGTTTTCTTATATTTACGCGAATACTATACATTGAAATAAAACTATTTTACGGATTCTATCGCGTTTATTTACTATTTTATTTTCCCGACGTTTCGGCTGCTTTATGTTCCTGTACCTTTCACTTTAGGAGATGATAGTTATTTAACTTATTCAACTCTTTACGCCAGCCACGAAATTTTATTCCCGCTCCTTTATTTAAATTAATGCGTGTTCGGAAATAGCACCCATGATATTTTATTATTTAAAATATATTACGTAACATTATTGAAACTAGAAATAAATATTTACAGATTAAATATCAGTTTTATTTGCAGTATATACTTAATTTCGTTTAAATACAACAATGAGTTAAAAATTCAAAGATTTACATTAAAAGACATACTTATCTTTTTGCAAAATTTCTTTAGTTAGTACGAAATTCCGAACGTTCAAAATCGGAACTTCGAAAGGGCTGGTCTTTGTCTCTCTCTCTTTCTAATGGCGGGAAAGAGATACAGTGTGAATGTTTTGAATTGCATGATTGGTTAAGCAGAGACAAAGTAACTTTTTAATTTTTGTTTTCAGAAAGCCGCGAATATCTTATTCAGCCTAGGGTTCTATATTAAAAAAATAAATTAAAAAGTTACTTTGTCTCACTCAGTGAGCAAAATCGCATTTTGCTCACTGATTTCGGGCAGCAAAGCTTACCTTTTTGAGCGACTGAAGTGAAAAATAGTTTTATTTCAATTGTAATAAGTATCTCGAGTCCTATATAAAATTTGCATGATCGGTTTTGTGAATATTGGTAGCGACCCCTCATTACTGTAGTTTATACTCGTGAATAGTGTTACGGATGTACGCAAAAGCCAGAACACAATATCAATGACATTATATTCAAAGGTCCGTAACTCAGAAACTATGATAGTTAGGTATAATCTGCTTCTACTAAGCATCCACATATAAGTTAATACCGTATATGCACTAAAAATATTATTTCGTACCAATAATGTGTTTGATACAATTTTTTGGAAAAAAATATTTTAATAACTAAAAAAAAACCGACTTCAAAAACGTAGGTCCACTAAAAAGCTAAAAATAACCTTATATTATAATTCATTCGATTTGGAGTAGGTGCCAATCTACGTCAGACTAGGCAAATACACACATGAATTGGCACTGACTCCAAATGTTATGAATTATAAGGTTAATTTTAGCTTTTTAGTGCACCTAGGTTTTTGAAGTTGGTTTTTGTTTTTTGTAAAAAAATATTTTTTTCACCCTTTTTAGTGTCAATAATCGTTGAAGATATACAATTATTATCACCTCATAACAAATCTAAAAAAAGTAAATATATACAGCCACTCCTTTGGGGGTAAGTTTAGATTTTTGTTAACAATCCGTATTAAACAAAAACTAATAATCAACCTAAATGAAAAGTCCTAAAAAAGCCGTACACAATTACATCATCCACGTAAATGTTCATAATAAATATTTTCATAAAATGAAAACTACCGGGCCAAACTACGTTAAATTTTTATGGTACCAAATGGCATCGCCCATCGCGACGCCCACAATAAGGCGTCGAAACGCTCATTATTAGGCATCGCGACGCACACTATACGGCGTCACGACGCTCACTATACGGCGTCGCGACGCTCACTATAAGGCGTCGCGTCGCTAACTATACGGCGTCGCGACGCTCACTATAAGGCGTTCCGACACTTACTTTTAAACGTCACGACGCTCACTATACGGCGTCACGACGCTGACCGGAAATAGAGCTTCGCGACGTTCACTATAAAGCGTCATGACGCTCACCATAAGACGTCGCGACGCTCACTATACGGCATCGCGACGCTCACTATACGGCGCGGCGGCGTTCACTTTAAGGCGTCGCGACACTTACTTCAAAACGTCACGACGCTCACTATACGGCGTCACGACGCTGACCGGAAATTGAGCTTCGCGACGCTCACTATAAAGCGTCATGACGCGCACCATAAGACGTCGTGACGCTCCCTATACGGGATCGCGACGCTCACTATACGGCGCGGCGACGTTCACTTTAAGGCGTCGCGACGCTTACTTTAAAGCGTCACGACGCTGCCCGGACAGAGAGCGTCGCCGCGTCGCGACGCCGTATAATAAGCGTCGCTTGAGAAACAGATAGACGGACAACGTGAGGGTTTCTATTTTCCTTTTGAGGTACGGAAACTTAAGAATGAGTATTCAAATTCCTTAAATTGTCGAAAATTTGCAAGCCTGCCACTCCCATAGCGACTTTGTAGTATTGAGTCAAGCATGAAGAACGAATATCCGTAGTAAAAGGAACGTGCGTATGGAGCTCTTTGAAGACACAGACGCATTTTACACAAAAAATAGTTTTTCCGGGTCTAAAATACTGACTTTACATTGAAATAAAACTATTTTACGGATTTTATCGCGTTTATTTACTATTTTATTTTCCCGACGTTTCGGCTGCTTTACAGCAACCATGGTCACGGGGGGACTGAGGTGTTAGACGTCCTGCAGGGTGATTTTAAAACACTCGGAATCGAATTCGGAAACGGAATCGGATCTTTCCGTCACGGATTCCAGCCATCGCTATTTTGATTTCCGTACCCGACGATTTTTGACATTTCTCGTCGGATAAACCCATCCGAATCGACGGAAAGTTTCCGACACCTTTTTCCTCGCGGAAAGCTTCCGAAATTGAACAAAAACATAAATAAAATACCAAATTTAAGTGTTATCTAAATACTTGCATAATATTTAAGGTAAGTCAGTACTAAAGAGTGATTAAAATAAACCCATTAACGTTGTTTTATGGCCCTTTACATTATTGTGAAAATTATTCCCTTCAACCTTCGATAGGATGGAATATTATCTTATAGGAGACAACATAGGGCGGCTGCTGTGCAGCGCCGGCAAACAATCGTGCTGCATTATTCACTTCGTGGTTGTGTTTTTATTTACCGAAATACAGCGCCATGCGCCATCTATGACGTAGCTCTGAAACTTCGTGGTTGCAAAGGCGTGATGTTACCCTTCACTTTCACTTTGACGTATCAGTAAAAATTTTCGGGGTTCGTTATAACCAAAAATAATGAAGGAGAGTAAGTTTTAAATCGATAATTTAAATAAGTAATCAATTTCCAATTTTATAATTATGATAAGTGTGTTTATATAAGACTTTTTGGCCAAAAAAAATCGTATTAATAACTGTTTTGTAATCGAATTTTATTTCTACCATTTTTAAACGTTCTTTGTAAACGCACACAATCTTTCCGACGTCGGAACTTTCCAATTGGCCCTTCCGTCCGCTATTCTAAATCGCGTTTTGACATACCGTCGGAAACGGAATCGACAACTCGAAGTTTTCGATTCCGTTTCCGAATTCGATTCCGAGTGTTTTAAAATCACCCTGCTGATGTCATAGTTAATAACTGGGTACCCTCATATTTAGTTGTTGTTTGCGGTACGATCCACGCAGAAAGTGCTCACAGTGTCTTGAGGTCTTGCAATGGTACGCTTGGTTTTGGATTTAATCATATTAATTACTGGATCCCAAGTTGGTGGTAGCACCCAGCCATCTTCCCTATTGAAATTAGGATGTTTTTTAATTTCAATAGCCACACGTATCATCCTTGGTCGGAGTCGGTGTTCTTTTGCGAGGCTATGCGGTTTATCAAATCTGATATAACGCGATAAAATCCGTAAAATAGTTTTATTTCAATGTATAGTATTCACGTAAATATAAGAAAACAATATACTGACTTTACTTTATTTTCAGAAAAAACTGACTGTTACTGACCATCGTTCAAAAGACTGACGAAAGGATAATGGGCTACAAAAATATGGAATTTTATACTGACTTGACGATCCCGAAGCCGAGAGAGACGATGATGACGAGCATCCTGGCCAGCGCCCGCTTGGCCACGGACACCCACTCCGCGAATATATACACCTCCGTGTTGAAATATCTGCGAACAACAACAAACTCAATGACACAGACATCATCTGTGGCATTTTTTTTAACGTCGGATAATGCTTTATGTCCTGCCACGTTATTATAAAGAAGTCATTTACGTCAAATAGCTTTTCACCCCTCGATATGTCGAAGTGGTCTTAAGAATATTTTCGACTGAAAAAGGTTTTTTTGTAAAGACATACCCGGAGCTGTTGATGGCGGAGTAGACGCCGTAGTACGTCGCGCTCTCGAGCATACCCAGTAGGGCGACGCCGCCGATCCAGTACTGGATACGCAGCAGGTCGCGCCACTGCAGCCAGCACACGCCCAGCCAGCAAGAGCACAGCACGCCGTACGCGCCGCACATCACGCCGAAGAACTGTACACAACAACAACACGCAGCTGGATAGAGTTCGCAACAACAACACGCAGCTGGATAGAGTTCGCAACAACAACACGCAGCTGGATATAGTTCACAACAACAACACGCAGCTGGATATAGTTCACAACAACAACACGCAGCTGGATATAGTTCACAACAACAACACGCAGCTGGATATAGTTCACAACAACAACACGCAGCTGGATATAGTTCACAGCAACAACACGCAGCTGGATATAGTTCACAACAACAACACGCAGCTGGATATAGTTCACAACAACAACACGCAGCTGGATATAGTTCACAACAACAACACGCAGCTGGATATAGTTCACAACAACAACACGCAGCTGGATATAGTTCACAACAACAACACGCAGCTGGATATAGTTCACAACAACAACACGCAGCTGGATATAGTTCACAACAACAACACGCAGCTGGATATAGTTCACAACAACAACACGCAGTTCACAACAACAACACGCAGCTGGATATAGTTCACAATACCAGCTACCCGCACTAACTTGGGTCGGTATGCGCCCCTCCCCCGCGCACTGCGGTATATTAACGAGATCTTATCGTACGACTCAACAACAGATATATTCTCATGCACCGAAAACGTATTTTTGACGTCAGCTAGGCGGTACATCGAGACGTTGACTACTGGTAGCAGTATTAAATAAGTACCCTTATAAATAATTAAGTATATTAAGAAATTATTTATACTCATATTCAAATCTCATTAAGTTTTATTATATACATTGCATGTTAAAATATTTATACCTACTGCGCATGGAATTAGCTGTAAGCAGTATGTTGTACTTAATAAATAAATAAATAAAATAAACAACAACAACACGCAGTTCACAACAACAACACGCAGCTGGATATAGTTCACAATAACAACACGCAGCTGGATATAGTTCGCAACAACAACACGCAGCTGTATAGAGTTCGCAACAACAACACGCCGCTGGATATAGTTTACAACAACAACAACAGCGGGAAAAGGATCACAACATCGGAAAGAGAGTCGCAATAATAACAGCGGGAAATTGGTCAAAGCAGCAACGGCAGTAATAGATCCCAACAACAACAGCGGGAAAAGGATCACAACATCGGAAAGAGAGTCGCAATAATAACAGCGAGAAATTAGTCAAAGCAGCAACGACAGTAAAAGATCCCAAAAACAACAGCGGGAAAAGGATCACAACATCGGAACGAGAGTTGCAATAATAACAGCGGGCAATGGGTCAAAGGAGCAACGACATTAAATTATCACAACAACAGCTGGCAGAAGATGACAACATCGAACAGAGAATTGCAATAAATTGCGAGAAAGGGGATCACAATAAAACCAACATTAACAGGATCACAGCCACAACAGATAAGAATCACATCAATCACAACAGTTAGAGGACGTCGCACCGCGCAGATACGGGATTTAAATCATCGCGGAATGGAAATTATGACCTAGAAACGTCTTTGAAAAATCCTATAATAAGGTTTGGTATTTCATTCATCATCATCATCATTTGCCTTACCTTATCCCCCTATTTGGGGTCGGTCTTTTTCTTCCATTCATCTCGCTTTTCCGTCATACCGACATCCACTCCGATCTCATTCATATCACTTTTTACACAATCCATTCAACTTTTCTTTGGTCTTCCTCTCGTTCTGTATCCATCCACATTCATACTCATCACTCTTTTAGTGACATGCTTCTCATCTCTTCTCATCACATGCCCAAACCATTCTAGTCTCTTACTTTTCACTTTTTCTGAAATAAGCAGTAAATAGATTATGAATTTGATACTCTATTACGTGTGACATTGTGTATATATTTGCTTACCGGTAACAATGGCCAGATGGCTGCGGACAGGTATCCCGAAGGTGCTAACATTTCTATGCTGACCACCGCCTTGTAGTTAGTATTTGCAGACAGAACCATTTTGAGGATGTATACTCCTTCTTTATCGACTGTTACAAGAGGGGACACTGCGGATTTCTTCTGTAAAAATATACAACTTGTAGAATTATTTGCCAATTGTATAATGAACTGTATTGACCCATCGAAAAAGCTCAATTTTCAACGGAATGCAATTGACAGCGCGAGCGAATCATGACGCGTGGTCGCGTGGCTTTTATCACAGAAATTCAATCTTTATTTATATTAATACAGGGTTCGTTTTGGTGAACACTATGACGAACATCCTTTGACCCGTCAGTGCTCTTTAAGGCCTGCACGCAGTAACTCCAAGAGACACGCTGCACGCCCAAACTGGACTCAGTGACAATGTACATAAAGATTGTATTTCTGTGGGCCGCTCGGATCACTGCCGCAGGTGATTGCCGGTTCGCTTCCCATCAGTGGTAAATTTCGAAAATGGCCTTGCCGGATTTCGTCCTAGCCTGAGTGTAACTGTGATCCCCAATCCATTGTATGGTACCCTATATGTATGGCTCAGTTTGGAATCATACAATGGGTATATGTTATCTGTGGGGTTAGCTAGCACACATGTTAAGACAAGACCTTTGTCACAGATTTGCTCGTTCGCTCGAGAGAAAGAGACACCATCAAGATAATCCGTGACATACGCGTAGTCTTAGCGTACATGCTACAACTACTGGCGTACTTATTACATATCCGAGAAAGAAAGTCAGTTCACGGTACACTTACTAATAACGCAGTCGTGCTGGTGTCCTTGTTCTCAGCTGCGCTGTCCTTGAAAGGTATAAGCTCTTTGTGTTGACATTTAAACGTGATCTTGTCGCGCTGTATTAGCAGCGGATCTGTGCTGTTACCGTCGGCAATAGAACGCTTCGCTTTGTTTGTGCATGACACTACTTGCTGAAAAAAACGAACACATTTATATCGGCGTATGAGAGGTTTCTGTTTTCATATCTTGGAGTCACCAGTTTCGCTAGAAAGGGAAGATCATACGGCCAGAGTTCCAAGTCCTTTAACACTATGGTTGGGGAGATGCATTTACTTAATTGTTTAATACATTAAAACGCAATGGTAGCCGAGTGGTCAAACGCACGCTTTGCAATCAAAGTGCGCAGGTTCAAACCCCGGCTCGCACCTCTGGGTTTCATGTGTGAATCTCATATTCATCCAAGATTATCTCTTCCTAAGAAACGGTGAAGGAAAACGTCGTGAGGAAACCTGCACGTCTATAGAAAGGCGTGTGAAGTTTAGCAACCCGCACTGGGCCAGCGTGGTGGACTATGGCCCAGAAATCTCCCTCGTGTTGAGGGAGAGTGTGCCCGATATAATGGCAATAGGCTCGGTCCTATTACATTTAGTGTTTTTCTTCACCGTTTCATAGCAAGTGATAATCTCGGATGAAATCTCATTTTCATTTTATATACAGGGTGTATCAGAAGTCCGAAATAATACTTTGGGTACATACACGGTAGGTCATATGTGGATGCATAGTGAAGACAGATTATACCTAACTATCATAGTTTCCGAGTTGTAGACCTTTGAATATTTGTCACAAGTTTCATGTTCTGGCCTTTGGGCACATCTATGATCCTACTAAGAAGTGTAAACTACATTCAAGAGGGGCGGCTACAAAATTTCAGAAAACAGAACATGAAAATTTAACGCAGAACTCGAGATATTACAAATTATACAAATCGACGACGAAGAAAAAGTTGAAAAAACATGTTCGAATTTCAATAAAAAATTTATACCATTCAGTTGTATACCCGATACTGATGCAAACCCCAAAGTATTATTTCGGACTTCTGAAACACCCTGTATACGCTAAGAATATCAGCACCTATACCACTGATGATAAAAATTATTTTATAATATCAAAAATATTATAATAATGTTTACCTGTTCAAAATAATGCAAGTAGTCGGGCGAACAGGATGTTTTTTCCCACTCATAGCTAACTGTGATGTCTGTGTCATTGAGAACGTCACATTTCACTGTAAAAAAAAAAAAAGTTTTAGACTCTAGCTCCCGTAGCGCTTATAGTTTTTTGCCAATACCAAAACGAATTCTGTGTCAATATGCATACAGATTGAATTTCAGTGGTACAAGCCACGCGCCCACGAGTCGAAATTCGCTCGCGCTGTCGGTGTTATTCAGTTACAAAATGAACTTTCTCAATGAGACAATACAGTTTGTTTTGGTATGGCAAGACGCCCTAGTGTGCTTTACCCCGTGGCCACAGCTGATAGCGGTGCGAATTGCGGCGCGACTTGCGGCGCAGCAAGCGGTGAGCGGCGAAAACAAATGGTAGACGACATAGGAAGTATGCCGCAGCTACCGGAGACGCGACTGCGGCGCGGAGAGACACGCGCGAAACGCGGCGACGGGCTGCGCGGTGCGCGAGTGAAACAAATGTACTAGCGAGTATCGTACAGCTCAGAGCGACCCGCGCGGGGGCATCGGTGGACGTATTCGGCAGTTTATTCACTTGTTTCAAGGCAATACCGTGTCACTTTTGATAGCGCCATTTAAAAGTTTTGTAAATACTTGACGCCGCCGCGGTCGCAACTAGCCGAGCTGTGGCATGCAACCGCAAATCGCGCCACCCGTCGCGCCTCCCGTCCGTCGCGACGCAGTTCGCGCCGCTCTAGCTGTGGCGGGGCCCTTAGGCTCTGGCTCCCGTGGCACATTTTTTTTTTACCGAAACCAAAACGAACTCTATTACAGTATTTACAAAGTTTGAATTTCGATGGTCAAAATCACGCCCCCACGCGTCAAAATTTTCTCACATTACCGCCGCGGCTATGGGAGTGTGTGTGTCCGGTATAATGGTAATAGGCTCGCCCCCTTTTACATTGACACAAAATACAACGACGAAGTGTGGGTGAACTGCAGTGCACACCTGCCTACCCCTTTGGGGGATATAGGCGTGATGATGTAATTGATTTCAGTCACGACGCAGCTGAGAAACATCGTGATTAACTGAATATGCAAACATTTTCAGCGAAACTTTTCAATAATGATAACAATAGGACCGTTAGATGCGGTCGTTGATCTTGAAACGGGAACTGCCCGCTGTAGACAACCTTTTAACCGACATCAAATAAAGAGGAAGTTCTCAATTAGAACGCGACGGTATGATTTCTTTTTGTGGTATTTTAATTTCAAGCTGGTAAACCTATGTATTCCATTTCTAGGGTCGCATATCCAAAGGGTAAAAAGGGGACCCTAAAGACTTCGCTGTCCGTCTGTCCGTCTGTGTGTCTATCACCAGGCTGTATCTCATGAACCGTGAAAGTTAGACAGTTGAAATGTTCACAGATGTATTTCTGTTCCCGCTATAGCAACAAATACTAAAAAAAATAATATTTAAGGGGGCTCCTATACAACAAACGTGATTTTTTTTGCCGTTTTTATAGATAATGGTACGGAACCTTTCGTGCGCGAGTCCGAATCGCACTTGGCCAGTTTTTACATTAAATCCGGTACTTAGCATCACCTCATAAATTATTTTAATTGGCGTAAATTTGTAGCTGTTGGGCGATTATGTCACTTTTATCTACGTATACACATTTTCGTTAAATACCAAAATGAAAACATGACGGATTTTCATTACATTTTCACGGCTATCTCGACATGTGGTGATTGAAACAAGTTTGCAACAGAATTAGGTGACGACCACGCCGATCCTGATAAGAATGGGAAAATTGATTTTAAAAGAACTTTAAAAACAAGCATTTATTTAATTGCCCTTAGTTTTCGTGTTCTCCTCAGTTGTGGTCATGTAGCAAAAATAACTGTTCCGCTATCTTGGGTGATCCGCCATATTGGAATTAGAATGACGTCACTTAGCTAAGCATGCACAGTCATCCAAAATAAGCGTGTACACCCAATTTCAGCCCCATGTGGCGCCCTTGTTGCCCTCCTCTTCCGCCCTTAAGGCTTTGGTTGGAGTCGCACTCTGCACTCGCCACTCCTCCAGTGAAGCTGTAAAGGCCAACTCACGGCCAACAGCGTAGTCCATTAAAAAAAAAACTCAATTTCAGCTCAGGTTAGAGATAACTGATTTAAATTGAAATTAAACTATATTACGGATTTTATCGCGTTTATTTACTATTTTATTTTCCCGACGTTTCGGCTGCTTTACAGCAACCATGGTCACGGGGGGACTGAGGTGTTAGACGTCCTGATGTCATAGTTAATAACTGGGTACCCTCATATTTAGTTGTTGTTTGCGGTCCGATCCACGCAGAAAGTGCTTACGGTGTCCTGAGGTCTTGCAATGGTACACTTGGTTTTGGATTGATATGTTCTTTTACGCGGGTAACATATAGCTGACGTGAAACACCGACGCTCCACGAAGTCTGCAATCTGTGAACATGTACAGGACCGCACCCGCCATTATATCAGATTTGATAAACCGCATATCCTCGCAAAAGAACACCGACTCCGACCAAGGATGATACGTGAGGCCATTGAAATTAAAAAACATCCTAATTTCAATAGGGAAGATGGCTGGGTGTTACCACCAACTTGGGATCCAGTAATCAATATGATTAAATCCAAAACCAAGTGTACCATTGCAAGACCTCAGGACACCGTAAGCACTTTCTGCGTGGATCGGACCGCAAACAACAACTAAATATGAGGGTACCCAGTTATTAACTATGACATCAGGACGTCTAACACCTCAGTCCCCCCGTGACCATGGTTGCTGTAAAGCAGCCGAAACGTCGGGAAAATAAAATAGTAAATAAACGCGATAAAATCCGTAATATAGTTTAATTTCAATGTATAGTATTCGCGTAAATATAAGAAAACAATAACTGATTTAAAATTCAGTTGCAAGATTCCACCCGGACATACCATACATACAGTTAAGCTTAAAAGGGTTTTTTAAGGACTTACGCTGTTGGCCGTGAGGTGGCCTGTACAGCTTTACTGGAGGAGAATGGGAAAAGGGTATCATAGAGATAATAATCTGTCAAAATGTAATGAAAACTATGTATTTTATAGATAATAATACATCATCATGCCTGTATTCCCCGAATGGGTAGGCAGAGGTGCACTACAGTGTACCAATACTTCGCCAATGTATTTTTATAATAAGTCACATAAGCGTCTAGAGTACGTGAAACTTTAACTGTAATACGAAATAATTTATATTTAGACCTCCAAAAATCAACTAGAACGTAGATTAATTAATCCTCTTTATTCCACACAATAATTTTATATTTTAGGTACCAAGAATCGGTTTGATGTATTTTCCCATACTTGTAAAGGGAAAATGAATGGTTTAAATTACAGTAAAACGACGTATGTGCCTAGTTGTACTAATTAACGCTAAAAATAACAAAGGGGAAGTGGCATATTATAAACTAGCTTCTACCCGCGACTTCGTCAGCGCAGATTTCGGCCACAAATCACGCCTGTATTCCCCGTAGGCAAAGGTGCACTGCAGTGCGCCCACACTTCGCCGATGTATTTTGGTCCCAATGTAATAGGGGGCGAACCTATTGCCAATATACCGGGCACATTCTCCCTCAATACGAGGGAGATTTAGGCCATAGTCCACTACGCTGGACCAGTGCGGGTTGGTGAACTTCACACGCCTTTTTATAGACGTGCAGGTTTCCTCACGATGATGTTTTCCTTCAGCAAGTGGTAATCATTGTTGAAAATGACATTCGCACATGAAAATTATCTCAAAGGTGCGGGCCTGGGGTTTGAACTTGCACCCCTTACGTTCAAAGCGGGCGTTCTTGCCCACGAGGGAGGCTACCACTGCTTATAATAATATGGTTATACAGATCGTATCAGAAGTCCGAAATAATACTTGGGGGCCATATAGGACAGATGATAAGCAATCAACACGTTCAAGCAAAATATACGTAACTAATTTAGTTTCTGAGCAATTTGTGTCCAAAGTTGGTGTCAAAACTTACGCACCGCGACCCTAAAAATCAGCTGATGAGGCGAATGAACTCGCTTTAAAATGATGAGGGAGTGATAGATATGACACAAGGTTTTTACCTACGAGCATAGTTCAATACAGAAATAAAAATCGGTCACTGTAGTTACCTAACTATGACAAAAAAATATACTTCATTTAAATCGATGTAAAGTAAAACTTCTACACAAGCAAATAATCCATTTTCGTGTAATTTTCGTGAACGGATTTCTTTTTAAACTGATACATAGTGAGAGTAGATTAAAAGAAAAAAAATATTATTTTATCATTATTATTTGTCTTTATCATAATCACTACAATTCTCAGAATACAAGTAGGTACCTAATGATGTAGACAATTATTAGAATTGGTCTGGCATATCTGAAAGACTTTAATCTTTGATTACTCTAATAATCATGGCCGCGAATATGTCAATGTGTGAACATTAGCGGGCGGAGATATCACACACAAGATCAATTTTCGTCCAATGACAAATCATCGGCCATATTGCATCAGCGGTGATTGGCCCAGCGTTGCAGCGCGGTAAAACACTGTGCCTACGTGCAATGTCGGAGCGGTCCTTTGATATTTTTATTTAATAATAATAACGTAAATCAAAATATTTAGTTCCTTGCAATCCGTCAAGGCGTTAACATGTGTTCCGAAAAATGTCTCGTTCTCCGCGTAATAGTGAAGTGTTTTCAAACTCGGAAAACTATGAGATGGTTTTGTGCATTGGTGCGACTGAAGGGAATACCGGTAAAAGTTTTGTGATTTCTTTTATGTCTTCTAAAAAACGTGAAAGTAATATTTACTCAAGTGTGCAGGTGGGTAGGTACCTACCTAGCTCTTTGTGATATGTGAGAAGTGAATAAATTCCAATTAAACCCATGGATTGATACACTGCACACATGGCCACGGGTAAATACTTACCTACTATTATTATCTTTATAGCAGTTTTTACTCGGACGATTGGGTCCTTTAATTAAGTAAGTGGTTACCCAGATACCTACTTACTATTACAATTAGTGAAGAAAATCTGTTAAACGAAAACTTACGTACCTACCTACCAACTAAAAACTTCGATAAGGTCGCTAGTCGCTACCCAGATACCTACTTACTATTACTGTTAGTGAAGAAAATCTGTTAAATGAGAACTTACGTAGGTACCTTCTAATTTACAATTTTAATAACCTTACCAACCAACCTACTTCTTAAGAACGTAGTTACGTAGATACCTAGACACCTGTTGTAAAAAGAAGTCATACATCTTATTCATTAGTACCTAAATAGTGTTTGCAAGGTAGGTAGGCCGTCTGGGATCCTAGATAGATACCTACACACTAACCCAAGTTTCAATAGCACAAACCCCCTACGGTAAAGCTGCCGCTCACGGCCAACAGCGTAGTCATTATCAAAAATAAAACAGCTACCAGGTTCATTTTGATAGAAAGCTACCTACCAAACCACAAAAGATTTAATAATGTTTACTATTTAGCAACAAAAAATAAAATGTATGAATGCGTTTTACAAAAGGTGTCTCGATACCTACCTAATTACATAATTACCTTCATTAAAGGAAGCTTGGTTCTCGGCGGTTAAATTTTACAGTAATTTCATTACCAATGTTTTGGTCATTCTCATACCTAGCTAGGAATATCAAAATTACTGTCAATTACAATGACCGACGAGTGCGAAAGAGAGGCGCGAGTGCGAAAGAGACCGCTGTGGGCGAGTTGGCAACGGGCGACCGACACAATCAAAGCCGCTCAAAGACACCGCGCCGCCGCGCGCCGGCCGGCCGCGTGCCGCCGCCGCTTCACCCCTGTACCCCACCCCCGCGCGGCTCGTGTGTTAGAGTACTAGTACCCGCTGTGGGCGGGGTTTGTCACAATGGGTGTGGAGCATTGACCTTTAAATAAACAGCTGGTCCACGTTTTGCGAAGGGCCGACCGAAAATTGTTTAAAAAATGAATTTCCTAGATTTGTATGAAAGAATAAAGTTAAGAATTTTAACTTAATGTCTGGGCCATATAGCTCCACTCCTTATAGCGATATACAGGTTCAATTATTATTTCGGACTTCTGATACACCCTGATGTTATTCTGATGTATGAACAATAATACTGCACAGTGTAAGCTAAATCTATTCAGTAGTTTTTGCATGAAAGACTAACAAACATCCATCCATCCTCACAAACTTTCACATTTAACATATTAATAGAAACAGTAGGATCCAAATGTGATATTCAATTACTTGACTAATATGTATTACATCAATCATATATTATGATTGTCAGTATGCAGTGGTAGCCTAGTTGGTAAAATGGCCCCTTGGGTGCAGGTTCAAATCCCGGGTTCACACCACTGAGTTTTTTTGTTGTTGATATGCGAGAATGTCATTTACATGAAAAAGCCATGCCATGATAATAAAAGTGACTCTTCCATGAGGTAACACAGTTCGTTTTGGGTTCACAGAGGGGTGGTGGGTTCACAGGGGTTCACAGAATCATAATCAGTTTTTTTTTTTCATATAAACCAATACAGGTACTCTTGAATCATCAATAACCAAAGAAAAATAGTATCTCTACCACCACCCATTCGGACTGCATTTCCTATGGAGAAGAATGGGCAAGAAAATCTATAGTTACTCTCACACACTCGTCGTCAAGTTGTGAGAAATAACTTTTGCTAAAACCAAAACAAACTCTATGTAAATAGAAATAAAGATTGAATTTCTGTGTTAAAAGCCACGTCCCGACGCGTCAAACTTAGCTCGTGCTGTCAATGTCATTTCGTTGAAGAATGAACTTTTACAATGAGCCCTGTATGACCTTCTTCCTGATTCAGTACCTCGTCCAGTTAATATTCCTTTTTTACTGTTTTTGGCACACACTCCCTTTATCAAATTCCTTTTTAAATTTATTAATATAAATAAAATTAAGCTCTAACTTCACATTATATTATACTTTATTCTTTCCTTTATCCCTCTTTTGTGCTTCCTGTTTGTCGTTTTTAAAAATATATATATTTATCCTGTTAGTTGTATATTATATCAATTTTTTTATCGTGTTTTTAGAATCCGCTCCCAAATAAAAATAGTTGTCGTGTTACCGCTCAATAGTCTAATAAGTTTGTTTAAATGTATAGCATTATCTATCTATAACTTGTCTTTGGCAAAATCATCGGTAAACGATGGAGCCATAAACATATTTGGAATTGGAATTTTACTATGAGTCAATACAGTCGGTTTTCGTACTGGCAAAACCACACATCGCCGCCACTCCGTCCCTTCTCGCCCTTATTAATACCAGCACAAGTACATATGTTGTAGTCTATACATGTTAGCCAATACATGAATCACCAAATGGGTAAAGCAAAATTATCTAAAGTGCATCAGATAACTGCCTATGTCCATTAGATTAGAATTCACAGGTGATACCTGGAATTTATAATTGTATGATGTATGCCCTTTTTCTATTGAAGTCCAAACCATACTTTTATACATGAGAATTTAAAAAATAAATGAAAATATTTAATTGCCCTTAGTTTTCGCGTTATCTTTAGTAAGACCTTTCATTTGATACCAATACTGTGGTAGTGAAGAAAAAATAACTATTCCGCCATCTTGGATGATCCGCCATATTAGAATTAGAATGACGTCTCATAGCTAAGCATGCATTGTCATCCAAAATAAGCGTGTATACCAAATTTCAGCTTAATCCGTTAAAGTTGACTGATTTAAAATTCAGTTGCAAGATTCCACCCGGACATACATTGCAAGTTAATATAAAGCTTTTAATAAAAACAAGTTCACTAAGATTCTTTTCTGATGTTATCAGTCAAGGTTGCAATAATGTCAAGTAGTACCATATAAGGAAAATTACGTACCTCAACAATTTGTAAATACCTATAACATAGTTGCCAAGCCAAATAAATTATTAGACTAACAATGCCACAATAGTGACATAGTAAATAAGACTTTGTCTCTAATATCCCCAAGAGCCATACTAGCAAATTGCTATCTCTTATTATAGGTATCTTCTTACACTTTTCTCTTGATATGAGTTAAGTGATCAGGCACACTGGAGCATCAATCCATGCAGCGTAAAACTATTGCCAATACCAAAACAAACTGTATTAACTCATATAAAAAATTCAAACTCCAATGAAATGTCACTGCCTGCACAAGCCAATTCATTTTGCACCATGGTTGTGTGGATTTATTCACAGATTTTGTTTATATCTTGACACCCCTGTGCCCCTGGGACTTTATATATCCAAATTCTAAGGTTACAACAGTAGAGGGAAAGACATGGCTTCCCGTAATGGAATAAAACCGCCTAAGTGCGAGTCGGACTCGCGCACGAAGGGTTCCAGGGTTCCGTACCATTATCTATAAAAACGGCAAAAAAATCCACATTTGTTGTATGGGAGTCCCCTTAAATAATTATTTTATTCCGTTTGCTGTTATAACGGCAACAGAAATACATAATCTGTGAAAATTTCAACACTCTAACTATCACGGTTCATGAGATACAGCCCGGTGACAGATGGACGGACGGACAGCAAAGTCTCAGCAATTGGGTTCCCGTTTTACCCTTTGGGTAAGGAACCCTAAAAAGAAGCCACAGTCAATATATATATAGAGTAGTTACTTCATAATTTATAAAATAAATAAAATAAAAAAGCCTGTATTTCCGTATCCTTAAATTACATTTCAAATGCTGGTATTTGTTTGTTAGTGTTTGGTTAGTTTTGAATGTTTTGGTTATTGTCTAAATGTTAGTAAGAGTTAGTTTTTGCTTTTGGATATGGACCCCTCCTCGGGTGAAGGCCTCCTCCAGTCCTTTCCACTCATCTCTATCCTTGCCGATAGTTTGCCAGTCCTTTCCTATTAATGCGGTTATATCGGTTATATCGTCAGCCCATCGTCTTTTCGGTCTCCCTACCCTTCTTTTGCCAATTGGCCCTTTTCACCTTGTGGTATTTAATGTCCACCTACTGTCTGTATTCATAATTTATACTTACACATAATTATGAGCTTTGAATCCTTGAATAATGATTTTGCCAGTGCAAACCTGCAGTTATCCTGAAAACAAAAATAATTATAAAAAAATAGATAACATGATATAAACATCATACTGTATCTCCTGAAGGGGTAGGCTGTTGTGCCCTGCAGTGCACTAACACTTCACAAATGTAGTTTGTGCCCACTTGTAATAGGGGCCAGCCTGTTGCCACTATACCGGACACATTCTCCTTCTATGCCAGAACAATTAGTATGGGTTGGTAAACTTCACACATCATGCATTGTAGTTTTATGTGCATCATGACCAAATTCACTATCAATCAATATCTATGCTAACATATTTTCGTAATTTGGTTCCTACCAACTAAACTCGTAAATATTTCGACACCGATGGAAACCAGATGTGCTATGAACACTACAAAGTAGGTATGTTTACATGATAGGTATATTTACACATTGTTTAAGGAGGAAATTGTGTTGAGCTCAATTTTCAAACATTTTATCATACAGAACTAAAATAACTATTAAAAATTAATGTTTATAGTGATTATCATATGCCAGTATACATCCACAATCAAAAATAATTATCTATCCTATCTCACAATAGTACATTAAATACCGGTTGTCATAGCTTGCTCATAAATATATACACATAGACATATGTACAGAAATGACTCGGAAAATCCAATTTTATATAGAGAGCCTACATCGAACCCTACGTCGCCTTTAACGAATCAAACGTCCTCCAACATAAGGAAACATTGCACATATAAATAAAAAAACTATTCTTACCCCATTCAGCGGTAAATCCCATCTTCCAATATCTGAAAAACTGTGCGCGACTCTGGCGGTAGATATAAACAATATAAATAAGATTCGTAACATTATAGTAGTGTCTTTATACGAAGAAACTATCAATTATTTGATCGACACAAAAATTTTGCCAACCAACATTTTATATTGATTGTAAACTTAGACGAATGATTGTAAAATATAGGTAATATTTTTTTCGCAGAACAAACGCATTCACTTGGCAATGGCATGCATGTTTGTTTGATTGACAGACATTTTTAGCTCTTGACATCTATCAACTCTATACGTCAGTTCCAAAGAAAAACGATCAGTTTTGATCTCGATGGTTTCAGATTAATCTGCCATCTTTATCACTGTCATCATCGTCATCTTTTTATTTGTCATGTGTATTTATTGAAGTGGTCCTTGCCAATGATACAATATCATTGCATAATTTGTGAAAATTTCAATTGTCTAACTAACACGGTTCAAGAGTTACAGCCTGCACTTGTAGCATGAGCGCCAAGATTAGACGTATCGTATGTCACGAAATATCTTAATGTTGTCTCTTTCACTCGTATGCAATTAGACAGAGAGTGACCGAACCAATCCAAGTCCCGTTTTAGCCTTAGGTACGGAACCCTAAAAAACACAGTAGGTGATCCTCGTTTCTTCAGCCACGTTGTCCTTAGACAAACGCAGTTTATCTATTTTTAACACTCCCCCATAATACTGCATTTTTCTTATGGAACATTCTTTACAACATAAATAACTAACAACTTCTTAAACCAAAGGAATTTCTATGTGAACAAAAAATATCTTTACATAAAGACTTCGTTAACATATCTGCCTTCTGTAAAGAGGACGGAATATATTCAACTACAACATCACCATTCTGTATTGCATCTCTTATAAAGTGATGTTTAATATCTATGTGTTTTACTCTTTTACATTCCCTATTCTTCGCTATATGAATACAACTCAAATTATCCTCAAAAATTAACACGAATTTACAATGTATCTTTAAGTCATCTAACAATCCTTTAAACCACAAAGATTCTGACACAAGTGAACTTAAAGCAACATATTCTGCTTCAGCTGTTGAAAGCGATACAGTTTTTTGTTTTCTAGAAGCCCATAAGACTACATTTCCATACAAAGTTAAACAAAAACCTGTGACACTTTTTCTATCAATACAATCAGCAGCCCAATCAGAATCAGTATAACCTACTACATCATGTTGTTCTAAAGAAGTATTAGTATAACATAAACCTAACGTCTGCGTTTGTTTTAAATACCTCAATACTCTCTTTAAATAATTCCAATGCATATCATTAGCACAATCCTGAAATCGACTGAACAAATTTACAGCAAAACTTAAATCAGGTCTAGTTCCCATCACTAGATACATTAAACAACCTATGAGTTCTCTATAAGGTTGCTTAGTAAACAATAGTAAACAATTCAACATTAGTTTCTTTTATAAGTTTTAAACTTTTCTCTACGGGAGTAGCTATACCTTTACAATCCAACATATTAAATCTTTGCAACAGTTTTGCAATGTATGACTTCTGATGGACTTTTACAACATTATTCTTAGAGTCTCTTTCTATTTCTATACCTAAAAACTTTTGAACAGGCCCTAAATATACCATATCAAATCTAAGTTTAAGTTTCTCCTGAAAATCAGTAATAACTTCTTTGTCTACATGCAAAATTAAAATATCATCAACATATAAAAAAACATAAAACTTAAAGTCATCATTCCTTGAGTACAAGCAAGTATCATACACAGAACACTTAAAACCAGTTTCAAGCATAAAAGTGTGAAACGCAGTGTTCCAACATCTAGGACTTTGTTTTAGCCCATATAATGACTTATTAAGTTTACAAACATACTTATCATTTTTCATATCCTCAGGTAAGTACATATAAATTTCTTCATGTAAAATTCCATGCAAAAACGCGGTTTTTACATCCATTTGTTCAACATGCATATTTTCTTTGTTAGCAATTACCAGTAGTGTCTTTAAGGTCGACAACTTACCAACCGGAGCATAAGTTTCATTCCACTCTGATGATTCAAAACCTTTTGCTACTAATCTGGCCTTGTATGCATTTTCACCTTTCTTTCTAAAAACCCAACGGCTGTGTATGATTTTCTTATCTTTCGGTTTATCAACCATCGTCCAAGTAGAATGCTTTTCATGAGATTTTAACTCTTCTTCAATGGCTTTCAACCACTCTTCTTTTTCATCTGATTCTAACGCCTCTTTCTTTGTTCTTGGTTCATCATGTATCATATTTTCTACATTTAAGGCGGAATACTCACATTCATGAAAATCATCACATTCATAATCTTGTAAGTACAGGGGTTTCTTTCTAATTCGTTTTTCTGTCATTTCTAATTCTTTTTGTACATTATTCTGTTCTTCTATCTCGTTATTCTCATCTTGCAACTCTACCTGTTTATTATCTGTAGGTTCTTTAATCTCCGAGTCAACGTAGATAATCTTTTTATGATTCTTTTCTTCATTTACAATAACATCTCTAGCCAAAATCACTTTTCTTTCATTAGCATCCCACAATCTACAGATCGTATCAGAAGTCCGAAATAATACTTGGGGGCCATATAGGACAGATGATAAGCAATCAACACGTTCAAGCAAAATATACGTAACTAATTTAGTTTCTGAGCAATTTGTGTCCAAAGTTGGTGTCAAAATTTACGCACCGCGACCCTAAAAATCAGCTGATGAGGCGAATGAACTCGCTTTAAAATGATGAGGGAGTGATAGATATGACACAAGGTTTTTACCTACGAGCATAGTTCAATACAGAAATAAAAATCGGCCACTGTAGTTACCTAACTATGACAAAAAATCATACTTCATTTAAATCGATGTAAAGTAAAACTTCTACACAAGCAAATAATCCATTTTCGTTTTAGTTTTCGTGAACGGATTTCTTTTTAAACTGAAACATAGTGAGAGTTGATTAAAAGAAAAAAAATATTATTTTATTATTATTATTTGTCTTTATCATAATCACTACAATTCTCAGAATACAAGTAGGTACCTAATGATGTAGACAATTATTAGAATTGGTCTGGCATATCTGAAAGACTTTAATCTTTGATTACTCTAATAATCATGGCCACGAATATGTCAATGTAGTGAACATTAGCGGGCGGAGATATCACACACAAGGTCAATTTACGTCCAATGACAAATCATCGGCCATATTGCATCAGCGGTGATTGGCCCAGCGCTGCAGCGCGGTAAAACACTGTGCCTTCGTGCAATGTCGGAGCGGTCCTTTGATATTTTTATTTAATAATAATAACGTAAATCAAAATATTTAGTTCCTTGCAATCCGTCAAGGCGTTAACATGTGTTCCGAAAAATGTCTCGTTCTCCGCGTAATAGTGAAGTGTTTTCAAACTCGAAAAACTATGAGATGGTTTTGTGCATTGGTGCGGCTAAAGGAAATACCGCCAAAAGTTATGTGATTTCTTTTATGTCTTCTAAAAACGTGAAAGTAATATTTACTCAAGTGTGCAGGTGGGTAGGTACCTACCTAGCTCTTTGTGATATGTGAGAAGTGAATAAATTCCAATTAAACCCATGGATTGATACACTGCACACATGGCCACGGGTAAATACTTACCTACTATTATTATCTTTATAGCAGTTTTTACTCGGACGATTGGGTCCTTTAATTAAGTAAGTGGTTACCCAGATACCTACTTACTATTACAATTAGTGAAGAAAATCTGTTAAACGAAAACTTACGTACCTACCTACCAACTAAAAACTTCGATAAGGTCGCTAGTCGCTACCCAGATACCTACTTACTATTACAATTAGTGAAGAAAATCTGTTAAATGAAAACTTACGTAGGTACCTTCTAATTTACAATTTTAATAACCTTACCAACCAACCTACTTCTTAAGAACGTAGTTACGTAATTAGGTAGATACCTAGACACCTGTTGTAAAAAGAAGTCATACATCTTATTCATTAGTACCTAAATAGTGTTTGTAAGGTAGGTAGGCCGTCTGGGGTCCTAGATAGATACCTACACACTAACCCAAGTTTCAATAGCACAAACCCCCTACGGTAAAGCTGCCGCTCACGGCCAACAGCGTAGTCATTATCAAAAATAAAACAGCTACCAGGTTCATTTTGATAGAAAGCTACCTACCAAACCACAAAAGATTTAATAATGTTTACTATTTAGCAACAAAAAATAAAATGTATGAATGCGTTTTACAAAAGGTGTCTCGATACCTACCTAATTACATAATTACCTTCATTAAAGGAAGCTTGGTTCTCGGCGGTTTAATTTTACAGTAATTTCATTACCAATGTTTTGGTCATTCTTATACCTACCTAAGAATATCAAAATTACTGTCAATTACAATGACCGACGAGTGCGAAAGAGAGGCGCGAGTGCGAAAGAGACCGCTGTGGGCGAGTTGGCAACGGCCGACCGACACAATCAAAGCCGCTCAAAGACACCGCTGTGCCGCGCGCCGGCCGGCCGCTTGCCGCCGCCGCTTCACCCCTGTACCCACCCCCGCGCGGCTCGTGTGTTAGAGTACTAGTACCCGCTGTGGGCGGGGTTTGTCACAATGGGTGTGAAGCATTGACCTTTAAATAAACAGCTGGTCCACGTTTTGCGAAGGGCCGACCGAAAATTGTTTAAAAAATGAATTTCCTAGATTTGTATGAAAGAATAAAGTTAAGAATTTTAACTTAAAGTCTGGGCCATATAGCTCCACTCCTTATAGCGATATACAGGTTCAATTATTATTTCGGACTTCTGATACACCCTGTATAACCGTTGTTACAATAACCAATCATGTATAGCTTTCTTGATTTTTCTGACATCTTACTTATTCTATGTTCTTTATTTATGTATGTATAAGTTTCTGACCCAAATATTTTCAATTTTCCATAATTTGGTAATCCACCAAACCATATTTCTGCTGGTATCTGTTTATTTATTGTAGGTAGCCTATTAATTATATATGCAGATGCATAGACAGCTTCACCCCACATTTCTTTACCAAATTTCGAGTCTGCCAATAGTGTTCTAGCTTTTTCTATAAGTGTTCTATTTAATCTTTCCGCTTTACCATTTTGCTGAGGTGAGTAAGCTATAGTAGTTTCTATTTGAATTCCTTTCATACTACAATATCCTTGAAATGCATTGTTTATATACTCTGTACCATTATCACACCTAAATCTAGATATTCTTGAATTAAATTTCGCTTCTGCCATTTCAATGTATTTCTTAAAATAGTACAGTACCTCCGTTTTACTTCCTAGTAGATACACTACAACAAAATGACTGTGATCATCCATAAATGTTAACATGTACTTTTTACCATCATGCGTAACCGGATTTATTGGCCCACATATATCCGAATGTATTAACTCTAAAGTTTTCTTAGCATGTATATATTCTTTATTAAAAGGTACCCTTGTTTGACGTCCCTTTAAACACGATTCACACAGTATTTCTGATTCCGAAACATCACAGTCAATCAGATGTCTCTTCTTTAGTTCTTTTATTTTCTCTATAGATGCATGACCAAGTCTCCTGTGCCAAACTTCATCATTTTCTGGTACACAATAAGCTTTCTGTGCTGATACTTCCTTGACTTTAAATTCAATTACATACAAATTATTCTTCGTATAGCCTTCTTTAATTACATTGAGATTTCTGTAAATAGACACCTTATTATTTTCAAACTTTACTCCAAATCCTGAGTTCTCAATTTTTTTAATCGATAACAAATTACTTCTTAACTCAGGAACATATAATACATTCTTTAGTGTACAATCCTCAGTTTTTATAGTTCCAATCTTTGTGGCTATTAGTGACTCATCCTTCTTTGCAATATTGATTTTAATAGGATTCCTCAAGGTTAGATATCTAACAAAGTACTTATCTGTATTAACTAAGTGGTCAGATGCACCTGAATCAGCATAAAAATAAAGTTTACCTTGGTATTCTTCCATTTCCACATCTCCATTTTCCGTATTATTTACTTGTTTAGTATACTTTTTCTGATTCTTCTGTGGTCTAAACTTACATTCAGATTTCTTGTGCCCATTTTTACCACAGTTATAACAGTTAAAATTGAATGGGTTCTTTTGAATGTCTTGTTTATTTCTATTGTTACTATTCCAAAAAGCGTTGCTATTATTTGAACCTTCTCCATTCGATCTTAACCCTTTCCTTTTTATTTCCTCTTCAATCAATCTATTTTTGACAAATTCTAAAGTTATCTCACAATTTAAAGTTTCGATTGCCGTTACAACATTATCATAACTGCTAGGCATCGCCAAAAGCAGGTAACAGACGATTTCACTCTCGCCAGGCTTTGCATCAGTTCCTTTCAATTGTCGGACCAATTTGTCGAACTCAATGAGAAACGAATCAAGAGAATTCTCTTCAACATGTTTGAGGGTTAATAGTCTTTTTCTTAGAGACAATTGCGACGCGATTCCAGTTCTTTCAAAAACTTTTTTCAATTTTTGAATTATTTCTAATGACGTTTTGCAATCCTTGACTATATCCAAATGACTATCGTCAATACACTGGACTAAAATTGCTTTTGCCCTTACATTCTTATTTTTCTGTTCAGCGGTATATTCTTTAATATCTCCAGGATACGTACCCTCCAGGGTTTCCAATAGATTACTTTCTTCCAGTGCGAGTGTAATTCTAAACAGCCAACTGTCAAAATCTTTTCCGTTAAATGGCTTGATGCCATATTTATTCATTCTATACTCGACCTGCATTCTGTAGTGAATCTGGGCCCATAACCTGAACACGCTAAACACGTTTCTAGTTGCAGAATCACATTTATTGTAAATACATTTAAAAACCAAACCGCTACAATGCTACGCCATTGCCGTTCGAGAGAGTTCTTCGCTTGACAGTAGCGCTTGACACAACGTTGAATGTCCTTAGACAAACGCAGTTTATCTATTTTTAACACACGTTCACCACTACAATTCGTTATACAATATAAAAATACTATGGTTCCATAAAGCAGAGGAAAAAAGAATGAAATGGCAAGCCCCGAATGACAACTAGTGACAAACAACAACTGCTTCAGTCATTCGTGAGTCATTCTTCATTCACTTTATGTTCACTTGTGGTTGTCGTGTCAAAATATTTTTGTTTTGTTTTTCGTAAATTTATTAAAAAACTCGTATAATATGGCATAGTTGTGATGCTTCCTATTTATTTTATTGATAAGTACATTACGTAAGATAGAATTAACATTAAATGTATATAATGTTTTGGTGATAGGGTATCCTTAGGCCGTGATAGCCATGTCCGACTGTGCGCTGGTGACCAATGTAGGCGAACACGATGCGAGCATGGACGTCGGAAACGACAAGTCTCTTTTCGAGCCGACTGTTGATATGATGGTCAATGATTTCGACGACGAGCGAACATTAGATGAGGAAGAAGCACTGGCGGCGGGCGAACAACAAGATCCCAAGGCGGAACTGAACAGTTTGCAAAAAGATGCGGACATGCCGCTAGAGGAACTACTAGCGCAGTACGGTTACGACAGAACCATGGACAAACCGTTGCCCGAGCCGGTACCTGAAGTAGTGCCCGTAGAGGCCGAGAAAGTAGAGTCTGCATTACAGCAATTGTACACTGAAACCACTAGCCCAGAGGCCACACGATGCCTGCGGTCGGGCTCTCGGCCCCCCTCCGAAGAGGAAGATGATTATGACTACAGTCCAGACGAAGACGACTGGAAGAAAACTATAATGGTAGGCAGCGACTACCAAGCGGCCATACCTGAAGGTCTCTGTAGCTATGATGATGCATTGCCCTACGAGAATGAGGACAAATTGCTCTGGAATCCAACAATGCTAGATGAAAAGACATCGGAAGATTATATGAGGGAAATCTGTGCTATGACCTCAGGCACGGGTATTGATGCTGTACCGAAAGGCAAACAGCTTAGAGATGATGAAGAAGCACTTTATCTACTCCAGCAATGCGGTCACAATGTAGAGGAGGCACTGCGGCGGCGGCGTATTTCAGCCCAGACCCCGCCACACGCCAGCCTTTGGTCCGAGGAAGAATGTCGCAATTTCGAAAATGGACTCAAGTCCCACGGCAAAGACTTCCATTTAATTCAACAGATCAAAGTCCGAACACGATCCGTTGCAGAGCTCGTACAATTTTACTACATATGGAAAAAGACAGAGAGGCATGATATCTTTGCAAATAAAGCTCGTCTTGAGAAGAAAAAGTACACATTGCATCCTGGGCATACTGATTATATGGATAGGTTTCTGGAGGAGCAGGAAGCATCAGGAGCTGGGATGATGAGGCCAGTATCTCCGTCTCCTATGATGGACTACGATCCTCCGGCAGCAGCACAGCCGGATCCTTTAGCCCTGGGGGAGAACGAGGTGTTCTCACAGCTGAATGCCCACACACCACCGAGGGCATTATCCATGGATGATCAGGAACCCCCCACTGGTTCCTAATACATGTATTATTAGCAATGCTAATGTAGAATGCACTGTTTGTAACATATTTAATTTTATTGTAATTAGATGTAATGGAAAGGTTCCAGTGTTTCTATGTAAAACAAAAACTGTACTACCATTTTGCAGGGTTTACGAATAGTGTATACATACTTGAATTTAAATACAGGGATAATAGGGGGGGATTCACAAATAAAGTCATGTATCAAACTCGATGGCCAACAGATTCAACAAAATTTAAGTCTTCAATACATTGTATACTTTACAATACTTTGAATCTACAGTTGTTGGCATCTAAGGAGATCTAAGAGGCTTGTTTTTACACGATTAATTAATTATGTCTTTAATTTATTGAGTGAAAAAAAAACCTTCATAATCGAGGAGTGAAAGGCTATTTAACTTAGCAACACTTTTGGCCGATATTGACATATATATTTGAAATCACCGAATTTTCCACCTGTAAAGTTAAAAGCCTTCCACCCCTCGATATGTTCTCACATATGCATAAAATAAAGCTTGTACAAAGAAGTGTTTTTGAACCCAAAAATCGAAGTTACATAACTTGCAAAAAATGTGTTTCTTTTGTGAGTTAATACAGTTATTTTTGGCAAAAAACAGTTCACACTCGTTTTGCCAATCCGATTTGCACATGGCTTTATAGTGGCTGGCCCTCTATTCTGTAAAGTATTGTCTTTTTAACCGACTTCCAAAAGGAGGAGGTTCTCAATTCGATTGGTATTTTTTTTTATACATGTTTTTTTTTACATGTGACAGATAGTGACAGGTGCATGCAACTAGACATGTTTAACGTAGACTTATGCCCCTTTTCACTAACACTAGAAAACGCTCGCGAGACAAAATGTTTGCCAATCCCAAAACGAACTCTTATATCACTATGCGTAAACATTGAATTCTTATCGTATAAGCCACTTCCCCATGCGTCAAAATTCGCTTGCTCTGTCCGTTCGTTGTAGCATAAGCTTTTACTATGTCAATACAGTCGAACGACGGTCGACGTCCCAGTGTGCAGGAGGCTTAAAGATGATGCCTAAATATGAAGCAGTTGCCAGTTTTATTAATATTTAGGCATCTCACCAAGGCGTCTCCTAGTGTAAGTGAAACCGGACATTAGTTGCGCATCGTCCGATGCGGGAAATCAGTATTCTACTTAGCGCATGTGGATATAAATGTAAAAAAAATCTTAACGTTATTATAATAAAGTGCACATTTCATTAACTGGACTCCATAAATAGGAGCGCTGTCAACTTTGCCGCAAAAAAGTGAAGTATTCGAATTACGAATTTAATATTATGAACTTTTTTTTGTCACATTGTCAGGAAGATTATATTTTTAGAACTTGTCAATAAATGTTTGTTGTTGACCCTTGTTACTTGTTACAAGCAAATACGGTTGGTGTTCGTGTGGCGATATTTACTTATTTATACAGAAGTCGGATAATAAAAAATGCAGATTGATCATGCGAATGATTGCGTTCTAAGCTCGCAGCCTTATGAGTCATGCGTGTCTTCTTAGATCTTAGAACTGGGCCTTATCATAACCGCCATATCATAAGCAATATTATTTTAATATAACACTCTGGGTGACGACGTCATGACGTCTTGGTCCAGTGGCTGTTCGGTTCATTGCACCGGTTGGGTGCTGGTTCGATTCCCGTCGGCGGCAAATTTCGGAAATGGCCTTTACGACATTCACCCATAGTAAAAGCTTTGCTTAGTTTGGGATCGTACGATGAGTATGTCTTGAATGGTAATATTTGTATATCTAAATGACCTTTTGAATAATCTAAATGATTTTACTATAATACTGCTTATAAGATGGTAGTAGGGGTCTTATGTATGTCTTTGTATAATTATATGGAAACCTGTCTCCCTTATTCACGAAACCATAATAATTTTCCGCTTCAACTAATCAAATGGACTGACTTGTGTTTTATTAGCCTATAATGTATACTATAACTATTTAACATTTTTTCACTGTACAATGTAAATAATAAATTATATTATTGTGTTGAATGATGTGAATAAGGGAACAAAATGGAATGAAGTATGTATGTTTACGTGGCAATGTATATACCTACTCTACTAGGTATTTCATTTAAGAATAAACAGTGCAAATCCAATGGTTTATTTATTTAAAATATTCGCGTATACTACATCAGTTTATATAGGTATTATTAGTTCGCATATTTTGCATGAATGAGACGAAATAAAATGTCTCCTCCGGTGAAGCTGTAAATGCCAACAGCGCACTCTTATATAACAAAAAAACTTGAGAGGTGTCAAGGGACACCCGGATGGAACGAAGTTCCTTTTGAAATAAAACAATAAAAAAAAATTGTACATATACATACACACATATCTATCGAAATCGAAACCCAAAAGGAAATCGAAATCACACACACATTTACAAAAGTGTCGTTACAACTTTTACTCTCACACACATATTAACAGAAGTGTCGGTCGACACTTTTTAGTCTTAATTTTTTCCGTCTAGCCCCCTTTCGCAACGCGCCATATGGAACTACGTTCCAAAAACGAAATAAAATCATGATGTTAATTCATTTGTTTCTTTTAAAATTTATATCAAAGAGGATCTTAAACTTCTACAGTTTCAGACGTTCATTTTTAGGGTTCCGTACCCAAAGGATAAAACGGGAACCCTATTACTAAGACTTCGCTGTCCGTCCGTCCGTCTGTCACCGGCTGTATCTCATGAACCGTTATAGTTAGACAGTTGCCACTATAACAACAAATACAAAAAAAAACTGAATTAAATAAATATTTAAAGGGGCGCCCATAAAACAAACGTGATTTTTTTTGCTCGATATTGATAACGGCAACAGGTAGACGCTTGAAATATTCACAGAATATTTAGTTAATTATTAAGTTTAAAAATAAATAATAAAATGAATATTAAAGGGGGGCTCCCATACAACCCTTTGTGCGCGAGTCCAACTTGCACTTAGCCGGTTTTTTTTATGTGACAGTTTGACGTCAGATTATCTATGTCAAGACGTATATGATCGGACGGCCGTGACATCAAGGAGACTAATTTTGGTCCAATTTTTTGGGCGCCTTTTTAACACATACCGGGCGGTGGTAGCCGAGTGGTCGAACGCACGTCTTGCAAATCAAAGTGAGCGGGTTCAAACCCCGGCTCGCACTTCTGGGATTTATGTGCGAATCTCATTTTCATCTGAGATTATCACTTGCTATGAAACGGTGAAGGAAAACATCGTGAGGAAACCTGCATGTCTGAGGGAACTTGTCTAGTTCTTGATAGATGTGTGAAGTCTGCCAACCCGCACTGGGCCAGCGTGGTGGACTATAGCCTGAATCCCCCTCGCATTGAGGGGAGGCCCGTGCCCAGCAGTGGGACGTTAAGAGGGGGTTAGAGAGTAGGGCGGTGGGGTATAACGTGGCCAAGTCTATTACAATTAAATGAAAGTCAAATTTATTTGATTAAAAATACTGCTGGAATTGTTATGTTAGGGGAATAAAATCTTATAGATTAATTCTCGTACCTTGAAGTGATGTAAGTAAGAGCGTCTGCAATAAGGGTGTACCGTATACACATGCCATATGGTACTTAAACTCATCCCGATTATTCTTATACCTTAGTCAACTGTACTGTGTTTTAATAGTGATCTGTGTACAGTCCTATGGTACGGTACGAAATTAGCAGACTCGGGCCCCTGATACCTAGGTCTGTGACCTACTCATATGAATGAGGTAAGGATCTACAGTTTCTACTATGGAGGGTTAAAGTAAAGGAGTGTCATCTGTGTATTGAAAAAGTGTCCGTCGAAATGCATTAAATAATAGTTCAAAAACCTTCCACAATGGCGCTGGTGTCGGTATGGGTATATACCCATTGTGGAAGGTTTTTGAACTATTATATAATGCATTTCAACGTAAACTTTTCAATACACAGATGACACTCCTTTACGTCTACCCTCCATAGTTTCTACAACTATAAATTTAATGACCACAATATTTTCTCTATGCCTGCTGACTAGTTTTTTTGTATGTCACATTGACTGATGAAAAATCAATCATTTCACAGAGTATATAAGAGTTCGCTCAGGCCGCCCGACTACGTAACTTGTTACATACATATTTCAATCGCCCGCTGTCATGATATCTGTCAAAGTGTATGTATTATACAAGCTGCCATGTTTATTAGTTTCTATCGCAAAATTAACGCAATAACGCAATTTAAATTACGTAATCGCACAAATATTCTCCATTTTTATATATTCGATGGTTTCTTTCTGCTTCTGCATCTCATGTAAAATCAGAAGTAAGAACATTACTATACTCTTTGAGTAAGAAGCAAATGACAATAAAGTTTATTCGACCTTTGTGCTTGGAGTTAATATTAAACTATTATTACCGTACTAGGTACCTACATTCAACCCGGCTTAGGTTTGTTGTTGTTTCGCAATAACCATGACCGTGAGTGAGGATATGTCTGCTAAAGAAATTCTCAACGATTTCAATGAAAATTACGGCAAAGTCCGAAAATTGCTCGACGAGGATAGTAAGAATGACCCAGAAAACGAACCTTATTTATCCAAATACAAAGCCAAAGTGATTCTTACGAATATGTACGAAAGCTTGAAGAACTTCCTCAGCCCCGAGGCATGTTTAAACGAAATAAAAGTTCAATCCATGTTGGGGGCTATTTTGCTCAACATAGGTATCATAGACATGGAAACTGAGGAGCTGACGGCGAGCGAGAAGGTTCTAACCGAAGCAATCGGCCTCCTTTCCCCGAATTCCGAGAAACCAGAGATTGTGATCACATTAATTAATGTGTACAACAATTTGGGCATACTGTGGTCTAACCGCGATGAGCCAGAAAAAGCAAAAACATTCCTGCTCCAAGGTAAAGAGTTGTATGAAAACTTTAAATGTA
The DNA here is from genome assembly GCA_914767695.1 of Ptilodon capucinus. Taxonomy (NCBI): domain Eukaryota; kingdom Metazoa; phylum Arthropoda; class Insecta; order Lepidoptera; family Notodontidae; genus Ptilodon; species Ptilodon capucinus. Next base: position 10,697,929 of record OU611814.1, on the reverse strand, counting down.
CATTGCAGTTACCATTGCCCATCGAACAGTTATTGAGTGTCACCGGAGAGAGTCCAATGGGTGACTTCATGATGTTAGAAAAAGCTTACACCTTAACTCTGTATTATCTCGCTCAGGTTTACGGCTCCTTGAAAGAGAACTTAAAGTCAGCCATCTATTGTCATGTAACATTACGAAGGCAATTACAGTATAAGGATTATGAACCTATCGACTGGGCGTTGAATTCTGCTACGTTATCGCAGTTTTTCGCTGAACAGAATGGCTTTATGCAGTCCAGGCACCATTTGGCAGCTGCTTCCACTATTTTAGAGCAGTATGAGGAGACCTTGACATCATCAGAGAGCAATGATGAAGCATATTTGGCTAAAATTGAAACATTAAAGCATAGGTCGGCAGATGTGGCTCGGTGCTGGGCTAAATACACTATTCTGCTGATGACTGCATCGAAGGCGAGGCTTATGAATGATGCTGAGAGAATGGCGGAAGCTATTACAGGTAATATCAACTTGAAAATATTTTTAAGCTCTGGGCACACTGGGGCGTCAAAGATTTTGCCAATACCAATATGAACTCTGTTACAATATCTATAAAGATTGAATTTCTGTGGTACAATAAAAGCCTTGCTCACACATCAATGACATTTCATTGAAGAATGAGCTTTTTCTATGAGTATATAGAGTTTCTTTTGATCACAAGGGCTTAGGTTTATTGATGTGAAACATATAGATGTTTCACATCAAAAAACCTAAGCCAGTAGCCCTATAGAGGCGAGGGTTGAACCTGATTGTTGGCGTGGCGAGATTTGCCGACAATCAGGTTCCGCGACGGCTCAGTTTTTTTTAATATATTTATTTCTTTTTTCAATGGTACTAAGCCAATTGAATTCTCTTTACAGATATGTCGAATCTCACTTTAGAAGACAACGAAAATATATGCGGAGGTGATATTACTAAGTTATTATTCCCAGACATTGATGTCTCCAAATATGAAAACAAAGTTACTGAAAAATTCCTACTGACTTACCAAGACGCCCGAGAAGTATTCTTAAGCTGTCAAACATGGCTGAACAAAGCTAAGGAGTACTACAAAATAGACACCCTTGCATCAGATTACATAGAACTTGTACAAGACAGTTCCCAGTCGTACAGCTATCTAGCTTTCTTTGAAGAAGACGACGAGAGAAGGGCCAAGATGCATAAAAGACGTATTGATATGCTCGAAGAGTTACTCAAAGAAATCAACCCAGTTTACTATCTACAGTATTGCCGACAGCTATGGTACGAGCTTGGCGAAATTTACTCCGACATACTCAATATTAAATTGGAGAAATTGAATAAGACCAAAGGAAAACCTACACCGCATGCTCTGAAGAAGGTTAACATGCTCTGCGAGAAGAGCATAGAGAATTACGATCACTTTTTAAACTCCGTCAAAGACAAGCAAGGGAATATGCCAGTTAAATTGGACTTTGAGTTGATTAGGCCAGTGGTTACTGTTCTTGCGTTTATCGGTAGGAATAGCATGAAAAGGATAGCTTTAGACAAAAGTCTGCAATTGAGTCATGTACAGAAGAGTTACGATTCTTACCAAGCTGTTGTTGATATATGTACTAGCAACGAGGACGCGGCGGCCATGATGCAAGAAGAATTCATGCTTTGCCAAGAAATGGTCAAGATATTGCCCATTAAAATAAAAAGACTGCAAATCGAAATGGTCGGATAATACATGAAGATATACTTTGAAACTGGCTTTAGAAAGATAGGCTTCAGATTCGTAGAGTGTTGTCTCTGTCACTCATTATATCTTGCCTTTTTGTCATCGACATGTAGACGCTTTAAGCCTCCAGAGGCAACTCAATATTCCTGCCCATACGAAAACGAACTTTATTCACTCATATGAAAAGTTCATTTTTCATTGCTGACGCGAGCGAATTATGTCGCGTGGTCGCTCTCATCACAGAAATTAAATCTTTAATTATATTGGCACAGAGATCATTTAAAAATTTCAGATTCGCTCACCCTAGTGAGTTCGGTACTTGATGCTTTCGTGCGACAGAGATGACGCTCTATAAAGACGATTATCTGTCTCTAAATCATGACGTTTAATATTTAATGCCGGGTATATGCCGGGTTTTAACTATAAATAGGTTGAAATAAAGTGGCATTTAACCAGTTTTTAAAGAAGCATGAACACATAATGGAGCTAATTTTGGTTAACCCAAACTACGATTGAACTAAATTTGAGAGCACCAAAAATGTATAAGCATAAACAACTGGCATAAGGATGGGGCAATACATATACTTAATTTAGTGTGGTGCGTACAGAATCAAGATGCTGGTTGTTTATGCCTAAATACTAATAAGACGTGGTAGCCTCGTCGGTAGAACGCCCGCCTTGAACGTAAGGGGTGCAAGTTCAAATCCCAGCCCCACACCTCTGAAATGATTTTCATGTGCGAATGTCATTTTCAATAATGATTACCACTTGCTGAACGGTGAAGGAAAACATCGTGAGGAAACCTGTGCACGTCTATAGAAGGCGTGTGAAGTTCACCAAACCTGGGACAGCGTGGTGGACTATGGCCTAAGTTTGCCCTTGTATTGACGGAGAATGTGCCCGGTATAATGGCAATAGGCTCGTCCCCTATTACATGGGGACCAAGAATACATCGGCGAAGTGAGGGTTTACTGTAGTGTGCCTCTGCCTACCCCTGGGAATATAGGCGATGTGTTATTATTAATAATCTGCAACTGGGAACTACTACTACTACTACAGCCCTTTTAACGTCCCACTGCTGGGCACGGGCCTCCCCTTATTGCGAGGGGAACTGGGAACTGCTTCATATTTAGTCATCACGTTTAGGCGTGTCCTATTGTTAACGATAACGGACATTAGTTACATACAAAGGTCTGCTTTCATTAAAAAAAACGGTTTATCAAAAACCAAGCTACTGCTGAATAAATGACTGTAAAAAATAAAACTATAATATCACATAACTCGGTTTTATTAATAGGTGGTACATTCTGTTCATTTAATTATACAAATAATAACCCTATGACATATAATTTTTTGTTTAGTTACATTACCTAATGATAATATCGAGGGGTGAAAAGCTTAAAATGTTAAAAAAAAATAGCTTTAATAAATAAAGCTATTTTTTTAAACTTTGCCAGGGAATATACTCCTTAGACGCAGAAAAAATAGCTGATTCCAAATATGTGTATAAGTCAATATAGCCCAAAAGTGTCGCTTAAGACAAATGGCCTTTCGTCCCTCGATATGTATTTTAATCGGAATATAAAGGTCCCGTCAGTTTCTGAGATGTTGACGAACTATTTTATTTAGTGACTATACCTACTAATTACTTAACTACACTTATCGCATCTTTAAAAGTATAGAGACCTAACTCAAAAATAATGTTGAAAAATTGTCGTTAGAACGACCCTTTAAGATTTATAGTAGAAATCCTAAAATTTCAAAATGGGTCTCTATACTTTTAAAGATGTGTTATTTACAATGTGATTCAAAATTGGTATACTTAGCTTACTTTGGTCTTATATCGATCAATTTTGTATACCATTCAGCACTTGTAGCATGAGCGCCAAGATTGGACGTACGTCTACTCATATATACGTATACTCATTCTGGATCACACTGTATTGTAAGCACGAATTATCTTTATAGTTCCTGATAATAATGATCACAGTAAGTAGCTACTTAATCTGGAAATAAACATAATTATGAGTTAATAGAATATTCTTTGTTGGTATGTTAATTTTTTTGGGTTATGCTTTCGTGTAGTCAGAAATTAGGTTTGGTCACCATGCTGAAGCTATAAAAAAGGAGGACTGCGCGCTGTTCACGTCGAAAGTGAAGCTATATCAGTGGTGTCAGCACGCATGTCAAGACAAGACCTCTGTTACGAATTGGCTCGATCGCTCGCTGTCTTATTTCATACGAGAGAAAGGGATATAATGATCTTATTCTGTGACATAAGTCTAGTCTTGGCACTCATGCTACAACTACTATATGCGTGAATAGACTCGCAACAGCTGCGATCGAATTACTATATACCAAAGTGTGTGTGAAATGGATGGTATATTCATCCAAGAGTCGACTTATATGCTTCACTTATTGTTTATCGAGACCGTCCGACCTTTTTATATCCAAACATTAAATATTCCGAACTGCGCGTCTTTTAACTAAACTTGACCTATTCTAGTTAGTATTCTTTAGTAGGTTACTTATTTTACATTTACTAATAACTTATCCCAGAGCAGTAGTAGCATGAGCGCCAAGACTAGACGTATGTCACGGCATATCTGGATGCTGTCTCTTTCTCACGTATGAAATTAGACAGAGAGCGAGCGAGCAAATCCGCGACAAATGTCTTGTCTTGACATGCGTGCTAACAACTGCAATATTAATGTATCTTTTTCTTAACATTAAAACTAGCACTGAGTGCACGAATAATTTGGCTTATAATTATTCTAAGAACTACTAATAGAACAATAATAACGAGTAAGATGACAGTTGTTACGTCTAATAGACTGTATTCTATGAAGGTGAGATCCCTTGCGGATGTGTGGAGGGGATCCTGGTGACCCCAGCGGATGATCCGCTCGGTCCAGTACACGGCTGTGTCGAGGGGATCAGCGATTCTGTCCTGCCACATTCTTGAAGCCCTCCGCGCTGACAAACGCATACTGAAATATAGAACAATAAAGGTCAGTGACGCTTAGGAATTAATATATAAATCATCACGCCTGTAACCCCGTAGGGGTAGGCAACGTGTGCGTGTGTGGCAACGGTGTGCGCCAACACTTCGCTGATGTAATTCGGTCCTCATGTAGGGTGAGTCTATTGCCATTATTCCGGGCAAATTCCCCCTCAGCACGAGGGAGATCTGGGCTGGCCCAGAGCGAGTTGGTGAGCTTCACACGCCTTTCTATAGACGTGCATGTTTCCTCACGATTTTTGCCTTTAAAGATCAGCATGTGGTAATCATTACTGAAAATGACAGGAGGAGGAATAAAAAAAAACATCACTCCTGTATTCCCCGAAGTGGTAGGCAGAGGTGCAATGCAGTGCGCCCACACTTCGCCAGTATAATTTGGTTCCAATGTAATATTCTTTATTACATGGTATCTAAGTATTTATCCATGGTGGGGTTTAAGGAGTAGTAGCCACGTTGGTTGAACGCCCGCCTTGAACGTAAGCGGCGCAAGTTCAAATCTTGGGTTGGCCCCTATGGGATTTTCGCGAACCGTCATATGCATGCGGTGAAGGAAACCTGCAAGTCTATAGAAATGCGTGTGAAGTTCACCAACCTGCACAGGGCCAGCGTGGTGGACTATGGCCCAAATCCCCCTCGTATTGAGAGGGAATGTGCCCGGTATAATGGCAATAGGCTCGCCCCCTATTACATTGGGACCAAAATACATCTGCGAAGTCTGGGCGAACTACAGTGCACCTCTGCCTACTCCTTCGGGGAATACAGGCGTGATGATTATGGCATATGCATATGTCTTTAGAAAGGCGTGTGAAGTCCGTTAACTCGCACTGGACCATCGTGGTGGACTACAGCGCAAGTCTACCTCGTATTTAGGAGTAATGAACCAACTGTTCAGTTCAGGAATGTCTCCACCTTTCAGTGCCTGCTAACTCTTTGACTCACTAAATGGGGCGTCGTTAATATCTGTTCGATATAATATGTAGGTCGGCAAACTACGAGTTTAAAATAGCCACGATGGATGCGACAACAAAGAAATTGCGTAACTACCTATCTAACACGTATTTGTGCCGTGATAGTCTTTATTTAGTCGGAACGTGATGGAGTGAGGGTGATCTGTCTTGTTTTAACTACATGGTACAAATTGATTCAATGGATTTAGCAGTTATGTATCTAGATATATGGTTATAGTAGGAACCTAATCTTTATTGTACACCAAACAGAGAGAGCAAAAAAATATGAAAAAAATATAACCTCCTTAGATCTAAGCAAATTGTATTATGTGTACTGTAGGTACAATGGACTGGGGACAATCCCAGTTACACCCAGAGCGAAAATTCCGAAATTTGCCACTAAAGGGAATCGAACCTCCAACCACTTGGTTCAGTTTGCCAAACGGCCTACGCCATCAGACCACTGTCGTGCCTATCTATCTAGTTAAATTCACACTTAATGCATTGCGTAATAGATAACATTAATTAAATCAAATGGAACAAAAGTACCAGCAAGATTATTGGGTAAGTAATTAACCTACATTTACATATCTACCAAAGTACCTGATTGTTATAATAGGTAAATAAAATCTATACTGGCAGATAACAAACAACCTTACAGTTATTTACTATGGATTTTACTTATATGGAGTTTCTTGCCCATTCTTCTTCTAAGGAAATTCATTCCGAATGGGTGGTAGAGATACTATTAACATTATTCATTTTTTAATGATGAAAACTGATTTTGATTTTGATTTATATACCTAGTTCCTAACAAAGTAACGTTCGAGTAAGTAGATAGGCTAACGGCAATAAATTGGCAAACGTAGCGTAGGACGTCCTGTGACTAGGTGGAGCGATGTCAGACCTACGCAAAGCGGTGGGCAGTGACTGGAAAAGAAGAGCCGAAGATCAGGCTCAGTGGCGCATCTTGGGAGAGGCCTACGTCCAGCAGTGGACTGATACCGGCTGATGATGATGATGATGATAAAGTAGATAGGTAGGTATATATAGATGGAACTACTTACCTACTATACAATACTATGGATTGGGTGTGATCCAAGTAATTATTATAAATAGGTTATTCATAAACTATGCAGTTGGGAGGGAAGCAAGCAAGCAACTACCTACCCGTGGCAGTTAGCAGGTTTCTGGCTGAGATTTCGTTTGAATTATTCATACTTTCGAATATGACTTCTTTTATTGTAAGTAGGTGAGTAGACCCATTCTTGTTAAACACGATAGATAGGTAGGTGAGTTCTTATTTACAGCGGAAACCTATAGGTACTCATGCTAATCTGAGGATTTGACTTACTAAGGATAAAATAGCCTTCTATATTTTTGCGTTCCAAAATTCATGTGAGTTACATTCTACCAAGGATAGCTCTGACAGAGCCTTAGTCCCAATATTATTTATTTTTATTTTCATGACTGACATTTTGGTTATCCATAGAAACTTCTAGCATATACTCTCTGTTCGCTTCAGCCATTACTTATATTAGGCATTAAATACTTGACGCAATTTAACGAAAAATTCACCCAATGATATTGCTAGATACCTACTTATAAGAAATAGGTACACACAAGAAAGGGAACATCTCTAGTCTTCAATCATTGCGATATAAACACATCAGGAAAAGATGTTTTGGAATTCGATGTTCCGTACATTATACATACCTATCAGCGCTGTTTGAGTCAATAGGTAGGTACCTATAGTCTTGCCCTTAGCCTTGTTATTCTTTGGCGTTGTGCCATTCCTCAATGATTGACTTTGTATGACTAATATCTCTAGAAAGGATTGCCTTTACTTCTATTGTCACTGTTCTGTCGGTAAATGTCATATTTATTTATAAATCTTACGGCATACACTACGCCCCAAACGGTTAATAACTTTATTTTTTTGAACAGGACTACGCTGTTGGCCGTGAGTGGCCTTTACAGCTTTTTCCGGAGGGACGGTTAATGACAGGATCTTAAAGTTATATACTTAGTTAAGTTAAGAACTCTCCTATCTATCGCTATTTAGGATTGAATATAAAATTTAGCTTTTATCATGTACATACAATGAAAGTAATGCTTGACGCTCCATCTATTACAATTAGCGTATGGTAGAACTTTTGTTTCGTGGTCACAAGTAATATAATTGATTAGAAGAATTATTTTAAGTGCATCTAACTAACATAATTGCATTACCGCAGGCATAATTATGTTCACAGAATGAGATATGATTGCACACATTCGTTTAGATAGATGTTATCTGATTTAGTTATAATTGTGAGATCATTGTGGGATTATGAGAAGATAGGATGTAGGTACATTTCTAAGATACCGCGGTTGCGAGTTCATTAGGTAGGTAGGTTAGATAACTTAAAGATAGGCAGTTGCCTTATTTTTCAATTTATTAAAATTATAATTTGAATCAAAAGGAATCGTGCGCGTCTTTTGCAGATTTAACTATAATAGGTATCCCTAAACCATAGTCTCGTGGCTGCCTTGGATCATCAAGACCTTAGTTCGATCCCACAGATGAAAAAAAAAACTCTACAGGCAGCACAGTTGGTTGTGACATAACAAAACGTGAGATTGGTATGTATTTTGCTCTTTATCTCGTATGATTTACGAAAGTGAGGGAGCAAATCCGAAGACTTAATGCGTCACCAAGTTTTGGTCATGCACGTGTTACCCGTGCTGTAGTAACATCATTTAACAATAAATTCACTTACTCCGCACTCAAGACGGCCTTCAAATTCTCCAGCAAAATCTTCTCTGAGAGTTCAGCGTAAGATATGACCTTCCCCAAGCCTATAGATGCGGCAGCTGCCCCATTTAAAGGCTGGTCTCCGTAGAAAGGCACGATTAGCATGGGCTTCCCCGCGGAGATGGCCTCAGTCATGCCCAGAAGACCACCGTGGCCGATAAAAGCTATCACCTTCTTGTGTTCTGCAAAATTATGGAAACAAATATTTACTGCTGAAATAAGTCTAGTGCAATGAACGACGATTCCGGTTGTTATTATAAAAATTAAACGTAGGTAGTAGCGTCTTTAAGTAAATGCCATAAATTTGTAATTACACTTCAGGTAGAAAGGTAGTTCTACTTCCTTAAGTAGCTGTACTTTAAGTAGTCATGGATATCTCGTCTAGTTCATTTGAGGATGAGGGAGTACCTCATTTAACCTCGCGGGGTGCTCATGAGGTACACCTCATTTGAGGTGGGACATCACTCCAGTGCGTATTCACTCTACAACACGATCTCAGGGAGTGAGCTGATCACGAGAAACGTTATTGCGCTGATCGCCGTGGAGTCAGCTGCAACGCACACTCTCACACGCATAATTTTACACAGCTTACTCACTCCAAGCAAAGACTCACTCACTCGCAACACGATTAAAACTTTTCTCAGCAACTTTTAAATGCGACGTGAGGAGCAAGTGAACGAGAGAGGCGGTTCAATGTTGACAATCGAGTAAATTGTTCAATTTGCTAACTTGAGGACACGAAGTGAGTCGACTCATGACTGTGGGACACATTTCTAGCCAGATAGATGTAGGTACGCGTAAAACCGAACCTACTTTCTATGGATGCTTACCCCTCAGTAACCAAATCAGTGAAGATAAAATACTCACGCAATAGTTCATACTGCGGAATCCACCGGACTTTCAGTATATTGCCAGTTATTGTGCCTTCTTCGTCGTTCTCATATTTCCAGATGACCCTCTGCTTCAACTTAGCGAGTGCGTTCACTATGATGTCTTCCTTGTGCTTGGGTATCGTGGAGGTCTTGATGAGCGATCCGAAACTGAATAACACAACGCCATGTTCCGACTCGTTCAGGAAGCGTTCGATGTGCTGAAAATCAGAAATAATCTTGTCTATTTTACAAAATACTTCGACTGAGGCTCCAAGTCCACTAACACTTTCATTGTGGAGTTGCTGTGACTTCATTTTTTAAGGCATGAAAATAATATCTTTTCATCCCATCTATTCGAAAAGGACGACTTGGTTCGCCTTTAAGTGCGCCCCAAAGGTGGTTTCTCTATAAGAAACTTTTAGCGGGCAGTAATGAGTTTTTAATCCTCACTCCGCACTTTTTGAATTTGGAAAATCTTAGTGTTCAGCGCCAAAGAAATCGAACGCAAATATTGTTTGAATAAAGACTGCGACGGCGGACGGCCCATAGTCGCGCTGCGCCAGCCGAATAATAAAAAAACAAATCAATTAACAACGCGCGAACTACAGCCCACGTTTTCGTCAATTTTCACGGATTGTTAGAAATTCATGGTTTTGTTAGATACTATTTCTACTAGTTTCATGTAATTATTAGATACTATTTAATTTCAATTTAGTTGCTACTCTATGTCTTATTAAATAATAATGTTACAATAAAATATGAGGCGCCTGTTATTTTCTCATAGTGGGTGATGAAAAGTAGAGTGTATCTCTCGGGAGCAAAATATATTTTTGGCTCGGGCAATGTACTTTGAATCCCTCGCTACGTTCAGGATTCTACTAAAGAATCCCTCGCAACGCTCGGGATTCTTCTCTAGAATCTCTAACTTCGCTCTGGATTCAAAAAAGCGCCCTCGCCTTAAAAATTTTGCTCCCTTATGATACAATCTACTATTTATCAATGGTAGCTAGAACATGACTAGTCTAATGGCTTCAAGGTGACAATGTCTCATGTCTACACTGGTTATAGTTTGATATTTTCTTTATCAGGATGTTTTCCTTCACCGTTCGGCAAGTAGTAATCATGATTGAACATGACATTCGCACATGAAAATCTCAGAGGTGCGAGCCCGGAGCTTAAACTTGCACCCCTTACGTTCAAGACCCGTTCTACCAACTGTGCTGTGCCTTAAATAGCCTTTTCTGCGCCCTGTGCGAGCTTCTATAACTACGCTCTTGTTTTTTTTTAGATATATTATTTTTAAAAAAATATTAGGGGCGCAGCGGGAACTTATCACGAGCAAGCCGAAAATATAATAGTCCTGGCTGGTCTGGCCATTCTTGCGCCCCCCAGAGTCTACGCTCTGTGCCTGGGCGCCGGTGGCACCGCCCTATTTACGGCACTGTGTGCTACTACTGCTTTTACCTACCTTAGACTACCAAAAATGTATATAATTTGAAAGTAATTAGGTATCTACCTACCAATGTATGACATTTGACGTTTTAACAGCTCCATTGTTCCTCGTTTGTTATATAAAACTTGACCCGTTCTCGATTCATTGAAATATTCTTGGCGTCGAACGATGTATCGGTTCAAAGAAGGCAATTGATACGAGAAGTCAATTAACTTGACCCTATCTACCTCCTACCTACCTCCCTCATAAGTATTCTAGCATTTTCACCACTTAACGACTACAGACACTGGCCGTTAAAATACATAAGTATTATTTTATTAATAGATAACTAATAAAGACTGGCATTGATAATGTCATTTTCATTATTGATTAGGTACTAGATGATGAACGGTGAAGGAAAACATCGTGAGGAAATCTGCACGTCTATAGGTACAGGGTGTTTCAGAAGTCCGAAATAATTCTTGGCCGTTTGCATAAGTATCGGGTAAACTATTGAATGGTATAAAAAAAATATCGAAATTCAATCATGATTTTACATTTTTATTTTCGCCGCGAATTTTAATTACTTAAAATATCTAAAGTCCTAAGCGAAATTTTCAAGTTCTTTTTTCTGAATATTCGAAGTCGCCCCTCGTTGATGTAGTTTGCACTGTTAAATAGGGATATGGCCCACAGCACGATACCTGTGAAAAATACTGAAAGGTACAGACCATTCAGAAACTATGATAGTTAGGTATAATATACCTTCACTATGTATCTAATTATTAGCTACCGTTTATGTACCTAAAATATTATTTCGGACTTCTGATACAACATGTAGAAAGACGTGTGAAGTTCACCAAACCGCATCGGGCCAGCGTGGTTGGACTATGTCCGAAATACCCCCTTATTACATTGAAACCAATACTAGTACTAATACATCGGAGTAGAGTGGATGCACTGCTGTGAACCTTTGCCTACCCCTTTGGGGAATACCGGCGTGATGATGTATATTTATTGTAATTAAGGTTATCTATACGGGATATTGTTTTAAAGTGGGTAGTAGGTACTTACCTACCTATCATAAATTATTTTCTTTCAAAGTACAAGATAGTACTTACCTAAATAACTATGCAAATATGTATTTAGTAAGCTATTTATTGTTTACAAGATCGTATCCGATAGGTAAAACATTTCTACGTAAGTTTTACTGATATGTTTGTTAATTATCTATGTGCTATTCTTGTAACATACAGTCAAACCCCTGGGCACACTGATGCGTCAAGACGCGTGCTTTAAGATTGTCGCCAATACCAAAACGAACTCTAAGTCAATACGCATTAGGATTGAATTTATGTGGCTACGGGGATTACGCTGCAAAGTTGTACTCGCGTAGTCAATAATGACATTTCGTTGAAGAAAGTGCTTTATAAGAGAGTATATAGAATTCGTTTTGCAATGCATCTTGACGCCCCAATAAGTCCGGTGTTTACTGAATTGCATGTAGGTTTGCATATAACAGCTATTTATATCATTGGCATGTAACTCTGCATTTCCGCATAGGTATAGAATTACGGCCGGAACATACAGGGACGTGCGAGTTCACTTGCCTGCTTTTGATAATGTTCTCTTTGTTTATATACATAAAGCTTGAATTTCTGTGGTAACAGCCACGCGACTATTCGTGACATTGTTATCATTTTCAAAAATGACCTTTTTAACAGAGTTTATTGAGTTTGTTTTATTTTGACGCGCATGTAGCTGTCAGTGAGACAACATGGCTCTCGGAAAATTGTATGCAATTTGGTATTCATTATAGCAAGGTAGGGAAGCATAATAGATAGTAAGTACCTAGGTACTTAGTCATCAATGTAATGAGACGTCGGTGCAATTACATAATACTATGTTATGTTACAGGTAGGGTGAATTAAATGAACGGGTCCAGAAGTTTTTTAGTGTAGACTTGTTGACTCCGCGAACTTTGTATCACCTACAATCTCTATTGTTTTTACTTCCCTAGTTTTTTAAAAGTAAGTAGGTACGTGAGAACCTACTGTGAACTAACAAAAGCAATTGTAGAAATATCACGTTCGATTCTCGAAGTAAATAGTAGGTAGTTAGGTAGCTAGCTATCCAATAATGAGCAGTTGTCATTATCAATTGTTCCATTGCCCAAGCGTGAGTCTCTGATTACTATCATTATATACAATTTACTTCCTCCCACGATACTCTTGTACCTATTTGCCATGAAGATAGAAACACAAATAGTAAAATTACGACTGTAGGTAATCAGAGCAACGAACATAGGTATTGGTGCGAACAAATTCACTTGACTATTTTTGTATACATTTTCTTTTTAGGAAATTAATGAAATGAGGAATGGCTGCACCTGCGATTAGCGGGTATTTCAGCCAATATCAAGTAATTCATATAGCAAGCACAAATTCAATACATATATATTATTATAAATAGGTTGCTTGCTATGAAACGGTGAAGGAAAACATCGTGAGGAAACGTGCACGTCTGAGGGAACTTGACTAGTTCTCGATAGATGTGTGAAGTCTGCCAACCCGCACTGGGCCAGCGGGGTGGACTATGGCCTGAATCCCCCTCGCATTGAGGGGAGGCGTTAAAAGGGCTGTAGTAGTATTATAAATGGGTAATGAACGTTATAAAGATGGCGGCTGAATCGCTATGAAAATACGTTGATAAAAAATGAAATGCTTGTGGCAAAACTCACGCGACCATTCGTTCGCGTCTTCCATCACATTTCGTTGAAAAATGTGCTTCTTCTATATGTTATTACAGTTTGTTTCAGTATTGGCAAAAAAATAAGTCACGCACACCTTGACGCGGCTTTCTTCTTGCAGCGGAGTTAGCACTCATGTCAAGACAAGACAAGACCTCTTGTCACGGATTCGCTCGCTCGCTCTCTATCTTATTTCGTACGAGAGAAAGAGACAATGCCGTGACATTAGTCTAGTCTTGGCGCACATGCTACAAGTACTGAAATGATATTGAGGGTTGCGTATTGAGGGAGAATGCGCCCAGCATACTGGCAATAGGCTCGTATAATTACAATTAGGATTAAAATACATCAATAGTGCACCTCTGCCTACCCCTTTGGGGAATGCTGTCATGATGATGTATTTTTTATAGGTATACATACCCAGGGCCGTCTTAAACTAGGCTGGGGCCCTTGGGCACACACGAATTTGGGGCCCTTTTGGAAAGTAAAAAAAGCGAATATTATAATAACATTTTTTTACTAAGTTGTTGTAAAGTGGTAGCCTAGTGGGCAAGAACGCCCGCCTTGAACGTAAGGGGTGCAAGTTCAAATACCAGGCCCGCACCTCTGAGATAATTTTCATGTGCGAATGTCATTTTCAACAATGATTACCACTTGCTGAACGGTGAAAGAAAACATCGTGTGGAAACCAGCACGTCTATAGAAAGGCGTGTGAAGATCACCAACCCGCACTGGGTCAGCGTGGTGGACTATGGCCCAAATCTCCCTCGTGTTGAGTTGGAATGTGCCCGGTATAATGGCAATAGGCTCGCCCCCTATTACATTGGGACCAAAATACATCGGCGAAGTGTGGGCGCACTACAGTGCACCTCTGCCTACCCCTTCGGGGAATACAGGCGTGATGATGATGTATTGTTGTAAATACACTTGTAAATACCTTCTGATAAGATTACTGATTTGTGAAAAAAGTGCAATGTGCCCGACAAAAATGTTTTGAGAATAAATGTGTGAGAGAAATTGTCGGACCTTCGGGGCCCCCTGAAAATCGGGGCCATGGGCACGGGCCCCGTGTGCCCTTATGGTGAAAATGGTATTGTATATACCTACACCAACGTTTGCGATGATCTGCTTAGTTATTCAGGAAATCAGAGCGTACCCGGTACCTACTGTCAGTTTTCCTCGTATTCAAATTGCCTTCGATTGCAAGGGTTATCAAGGGCAGTCATTATTATTATCAGCAAGTTATTCAACAAGAATATTTCAAGCTTGCGATGACGAGGCAACTATTATGTAGGTAGGTATAGATACGTCGGGGTCCCCTGGGGTGCTACTCTTGAAAACGATAATCGATATATCGTGACATTTGTCGTGTCGAATCCTACTCTAAGTTCCATCGTTTTTAATGTCGTATCGATGACTGAACGAACGATACATAATCCGATATATCGAGCTTAACCCTACTCTTAGGTTTAAATGTCAGACACGAATATTCGAATTTGACAACGAACAACATGTGATTTTTGCGATAATCTCAACGACACCTCTTAGGACGTCGTCGGCATTATCGTGTAGTGAATTTCGTATCCTATCAATATAAAATATTATTCAAATTCGTCAAAATATTATAAAAGTAAGTGATATACGGAATAAAACAGTTTATTTATTTAAAAACGACACACCAACAGTATAAGTACCTATTAACAATTGGGTAAGTAAAATATTAAATAAAAACTGTTGCACGATGTGATTATTTATAATTTTTATATCAAGTGTAGCCATGAGCTCTCCTGCTAATTTCTGTAAACGTTTTCAGAAGTTTACAATGTCAAGAGTTTTACTATCTTTGGAAGCCGTCAGGGAGGAAAATATTGAACGGAGAAGGAGGAGGCAGCAAATGCGGGATCATTTTCATTATATATACATTCCTGATGGAGAATTTGTAAATAATTATAGGCTGAACAAAAGACTGTTTGAAGACATTTGTAAGGATATAGTACCTTTGATGCCTACAAAAAAAAAAATTATTGGTGTTGACCCAGTAATAAAAGTAACCTCTAGAAAATAGTAGATCTTCATATAAGGTTTTTCGTGTAAGTTATGAATAGCAATAACAAAAATATATATTTAAAAACTTTCTTACCAACAAATTTAAATATTTTTCTCGCTCCAACTTTTGTTTGAGTTTGACACTTAATTCTGACCACAGATTTAACTCAATATCCTTATGATCGTAGATAGATAAGACTGTAGTTAAAGCGAAACGGCGCTATACAAAAAACAGCGAGCGTGAAAGAGCTAGCGAGTCAGTATCATAGATTCTCAATCTATTTTTGTTACAGAGAGGCCCCACAGATTAAAAAATGAGGCCATAGAGAATATTCAGGTTTTCAACAAACTTTGCATTTATTATTCGTATCATTCACTCCGAACATAGTCTATGGATACGATAAACGACAAGGAATTCGAACATTTGTTACATTTGTTACCCTACGGTAAGGTCGATATATTCGAAGTAATGTCGTGTCGTTTCGAATGTATCGTTGTCGATTTCAAGAGTAGCACCCCTGGTGCCCCGATACAAGCGGAGGATGCCACCGTCGGTTTGTAGTCAGCGTATACTTTCTGCCTCGAATCCCACGTACCCCTGCTACTACCCCCGAGGAGGCAGGGTATCTTTAATAGGATTTTCTAACGTTAAAAAAGGTAGATGTAGATATTTGGTTTAGCATGGACTTATAAAAAAGGACTCCGCGCCGCTCACTTGGAAAGTGAAGCAACGTATTGATTTATGTACGTGACTTGACATAGACAATTACTGTCCCTTTACCACCACCTGTCTTGCAGCAATGGAGAAACATTAGAAAATATTACTTTAAATTTTCGACAGTTAACTCAGTGCAAAATCTGTCAATAATTGACAATAATTGACAAATACTATTGAAACAAGGTGGTGGTAAAGCCCCTGAGGCAAGTGTCTGCGAGATAGACATATTCGTATCTAAAAGCGAATTGACTGACTTGGGTGCTTCACTACACCGAGTTTCCATCCGACCTTTTTTATGCGTCTATGAGATGACGTCTATGATAAAAAATAATTGCGAATAAAATGGCCTTGTGACCGTACAAGTACTTGGCCTCATTTTTTAATCTTTAGCATGTTTATAATTTATTTTAATTGATAAAATAACAAACTTGATAAACTTTGACATAATTCATTTAATGTTAGTAGGCACTCACAAACCTGATATGGTCTGTGTAGGCACTACTTACCTATTATTAAATAAGAGATAAACCGGCCAAGTGCGAGTCGGACTCGCGCTCGAAAGGTTCCGTACCATTGTCTATAATAATCGGCAAAAGCCCTAATACGTATCTTAAAATTAAATAAAAACAATGAAATAAAAATATTTCAGTCCTAGAAGTGGTGCCCCCCTGTGTCAGAAAGCGGAACTAACTCGCCTCCAGTAACTGCGATCCTCTGCGTGACTAAGTAGTTCAGCTATTTGGCGCTAGTAGGTGCCAGTTGTCGTTTAGCGCACGCTAAATTAAATATTCAAGTTACGAGTGTGTTTTCGGTTTGAGTTAAAAGCTTCTAGTTTGTATATACACCAAAATTTTTGTCCCAATTTATGAAAATTATTTATGCACTGTATCAAAGGTCAATTTAGAATTTGAAAGAGATAAAAATAAAAACACACTTTATAAAAATTTAGAACCCTAAAACTAAAAACGAGCAAAAAAATCACGTTTGTTGTATGGGGGCCCCCTTCAATATTTATTTTATTCCGTTTTTTAGTATTCGTTGTTATAGCGGCCACAGAAATACATAATCTGTGAAAATTTCAACTCTCTAACTATCACGGTTCATGAGATACAGCCTGGTGACAGACGGACGGACGGACGGACGGACAGCGAAGTCTTAGTAATAGGGTTCCCGTTTTACCCTTTGGGTAAGGAACCCTAAAAAGGTAAATTACAATTCAGTTATTAAAATTGGATTTTCGAGAGCTTAGTAAGAACTTTCAGCATATAACCTATCTACTAATAGGTCGAGGAGGATTTTGACCCCAGTCCACAACGACGCTGTGCTGTACGCCCAGTGCGGGTTGGTGAACTTCCCACGTTTTTAATAGACGTGTAGGTTTCCTTACGATGGTTGCCTTCACCGTACAGCAAGTATGTATAATCATTATTAATAATTATATTCGCTCCTGAAGTCCGAAATTCCCAGGTATGAACCTGTACACCTTGCTTTCAAAGCAGCCGTTCTGCCAACTGCAGGAAAAAAAGTGTAACCTTACACTGCAGGAAAAAAAATATGTCTTTGTTCAAACATTTGAACTCCAGCCTTAAGCGATAACTACCTACATACAGCATTTGTTGGGATTCTAAGTGGGAATGATTATCTACATACCTAAGTACCTAGTTATTTCTTTTACGCTACTGTATGAAATTCAAGATGCAATGAAGGCATTTTGTTTATGGTAACACACTACCTACAACATACTGGGACGATCGAATCGAATACTTTTTTGAAAATGTACACTGTTTCAATATAAATAGGAATTGAATATCCGTGGCAAGCATGGATGTAGTAGTAATATGGAGCTGGCATTTCGAGCCCGCGCTGCGGTAAATTTTGATGGTTTATCTGAATCCGCCATATTTGTTTTCCCATATAGTTGCCGTATACTACAGGTTATATTCGCATACTAAGCAGTGGTAGCCTCGCGGGCAAGAACGCCCGCCTTGAACGTAACCTGGGATTTGAACTTGCACCCCGCAAGTTCAAATCCCAGGCCCGCACCTCTGAGATAATTTTCATGTGCGAATGTCATTTTCAACAATGATTACCACTTGCTGAACGGTGAAGGAAAACATCGTGAGGAAACCTGCAAGTCTATAGAAAGGCGTGTGAAGTTCACCAACCCGCACTTGGCCAGAGTGGTGGACTATGGCCCAAATCTCCCTTGTATTAAGGGGTAATGTGCCCGGTATAATGGCAATAGGCTCGCCCCCTATTACATTGGGACCAAAAAACATCGGCGAAGTGTGGGCGCACTACAGTGCACCTCTGCCTACCCCTTTGGGGAATACAGGCGTGATGATGTATTTACACTACAGGTATATGAAATAACAAAAATAGCGGATAAAAATCGCCGCAGAGCTATACGAAGAGTGGAGACGTTATGGGTATTCTAGATACTCTATGGTGGCAAGTCACGAGACCACACGACTTAATTCAGTTGCGTCATCAATGTCATTTCGTATTTTTTTTTTTGAAGGACTTACACTGTTGGCCGTGAGGTGGCCTTTACAGCTTTACCGGAGAAGTGGCGAGCGCAGAGTGCACTCCAACCAAGGCCTTAAGGGCGGAAAGGGGTAGCAACTATCTCAAGGGCGCCACAGAGGGCACGACCTCGGCTTGGGCAGTTTTTTTTTTTTTTTTTTTTTTTATGACTGTGCTTATGCCCAGTCCGCCACTTTCCTTCTGACATGATCAGAAACCTTGTTTTGGTTTACTATTTTCCTATTAAGTATTTTTAAATTTTAATGTTAATGTGTTATTTCTTTATTTATTAATTTGCTGATTTTACTGTTTGTTTAATTTATTTATGGATGTTCTAGTTGTATTTGGAAGTTACAGCTTTGATGATTTATCTTTAATACATTTATGAATAGCGGTATAGATACTTATAATAATTGACAATGTCCTGTTTTCACTCTATGATTTTGTCTTGATATTTTGGGTTTTGTCCAGGATGTTATGCTGTCTTATTTGTCAGGTTTATTTAGTCCATTTTACGTATATATTGAAAGTGGCACTTTGTTTTGGGTTAATCGAACGAAAGATTTTTCGTAATGTTAGTCATAAGTTTTGATTAGTTTTTTTTTTTTTTTTTTTTTTTGTTTTTTTTTGTTGGCAGTTTGTATAATTTTCTAGGAGGGTTTTATAATTACATTATATAGTATATTTTTGTATTATATTTTGAGCTTGTAGAGTGGCACTTTTATGTTTCGGTTATAGAACTTAGTAATTATATTAAATAATGTTAGTAATTATTTTTGGTATTATTAATCTGTATAATTGTATAGTTTGTATAATTTGTATAATTTAAGTTATAATTATGTTATGATAGATTGTATAAATTGTATATTTTGTAAAATATAAATTTGCTCTATTATATATAATGTTTGCTTTTACTAGTGTTACATGGCGTTAGGTATTTAGGTTTGTGTACATATGGCGAGTGTCCTGTTATAGTTGGTGTTGATATGCTCGTGTACGTGTGAAAATTATAATAATAGACTAGGCAACGCTTCAGTGTTGTCGTGTCTATTTGGTTTTTGTTTGTGGTGTATTTATATTTAGGTATGACCTGGATACTTTCCAGGGAAAATTGTACATAATTTTTCTGTCAAACAAACGTTTGTTTAGGTTCCCAGGTCATACCTGATATTTGTGTGGGTGGCGATGTTTGTATTGTTGTGTGTTCTGTGTAGATGTATATTGTAGTTTTGTTTGTGTTCACTCGCCATATGCCACGCTTGATCTAGCGATGCTGTCCCATTTTTTACGTACTGGGCACGCGTCATCGAATGCAGTGTGCCCCACGTCTCTTTGTTTTTCAACATCACAGTTGCGACACGTTGGCGTGTCGCCCTCAAGAAACCGCGGGCAGTCCGCCCGCTTGTGAGGGTCGCCGCAGAAACTGCAAAGATCAGTTGGTTCTTTGCAGAGTCTGCGGCCGTGTCCGTACCCGAGGCATCGGGTGCACTGCACCAGAGGGGACTGATCCTCCACAACCACTCGTTGCAGGTCGACGTAGACTTTTCCAATGGACACCAGCCTCGACCACGTTCTGGGAGACACCTGGAGGACGACGTGTTTCTCCAGAGGGTTGCGCGCTCTCCTCTGGTACCTCACCTTCATGGAGTCGAGATCTGCGTCCGTGAGGCCAGTGAGTTGATCCGCGTTCTGGAACTTGATGGCCGCCAATATTTCCTCGTCAGAGAGTAGACCGTAGAGGTCTTTTATGATGACCAGTGGGTTCTTATTCAGCGCTTCCTCCACTGTAAGGTCGGGGGCTGTCTTGAGCTTTGCTGCCATCTTGTTCAGCTCTACCTTGGAGGTGCAACTCAAGACAACCTTTTGGTTCTTGACCTTACGGACGCGCTGAACTCTGAACCCACTGGTTTTGGCGTCTAGTGTTTCGCGAACCTTGTCTACCACGTCCCCGCTCGTGTCCATTGTGTCGTGGGATGAGACGATGACGGAATGGTAGGTCTTGGGTTTGGGTGGGGTTTGGCTGCTGTCGGGCTTTGGAGTACTCTGGGTATGGAAGGGCGCACCTTCCTTGAGGGCCGTTACCTGTTCCCTGGTTTCCTCCGAGACTCGACGCAGTTCCCGCACTTCGCACAGAATTTCGGCGTATCCTGCCATTCCGTCACCGCCCGTCGTCGCACACGGCATGTCGGACAGCCTCCCGATCACATCGAAGGACACCATTTTTCTCAATGCCTCGACCTCCGCCAATACTTTCTGAACTGGGGAGGTCACGTCCGTCCTTCTAATGGCGTCCGTCAGTTCGACAAGCTGTGCGGCATGCTCTGCTGCCAGTTTCTTAGCCTCCTCGCATTCGCGTCTCGCCTGCTCCAGCCGCTGTGATAGGGCCTGTTGGGCTTCGTCCTGCCTGAGGACAATGTCGTATAGCCCCCTTAGACCATTAAGGGCTCCCTCCTTAATGGTCGTCTTAATATTACCAGACTGTTCCAGTTGGCTTTTCGCCTCCTGAAACAGTCTGTTTGCTAGGGCAGTGGGTCTCACCGGAGCTTCGAGGGTGTTTTTGGGGGAGCTTTTGGAAGAGGAGGACGACTTCCTATGTTCCGGTGAGTTTCCCTTCTTTTGGTATGTCAAACTAATCTGCTTGACATTTTTGCCCGGGGCGGCCGTTTTTAGGACGTCAGCGGCTTCCGGTTTTTTGACGGGAGTACGGTGGCCAAACATTTTTGTATAATACAATAATATAAATTCTAATTAAAACTTATGACTTATTGGTAAAATTGTATATAAGATTGTATATAAAATATTAGGTAAAATTGTATAAGTTGTAAAAATAAATAGGGTTGTATAATTTTAAAATGTCAATTGTATATATTTATTGTATAAAATAATATGTCAATTTGTATATGTCAGTCAATTTCTTACTTCTAATTTTGGTCAAAAACGACGACGTAATGTATAAGTTTCTAAATTGTATATAAGGTTGTCAAATTGTATATAATATTGTATAAATTAGTCAATTGTCAATTCGTTATAAATGTATAATAATTGGTCACTAAACCTTTCGTCAGGTTTTGCGGTTAACTTTTGGTATACCGCAAGTCAAGTGTAAGTGACTTCCCTGACGTGATGTTTTGGGATTGGTTAGTGTATCCCGTGACAATACGGGATACGTCAAATTAAATTCTAAAAGTCAATCTGAAATTTTTGCTTTTGTACCAAAAAACCTATCTGGATGACTTCGCGCCCATGCATCCAACGTAGTGGGTCAACACTGGGAGGGCGGGGGGGCGATTTTTTTCCAAAATTTGGAGGGCTACACGCGCAAGCGACACGTCGTTCGACGCGGCTCGACGAATGCAGCACAGTGGACCGAAAAACAAGAGATGTGTAGAAGAAATTTAATTTAAAAAATAGAAAAAACGAAAAATTTTGTCAAAATTTGTCAAATTTTATGCTAATTTTTATGCTCAAACCCACAGGTAGCAGGGAGCAGCGTTCCAGAACAACGATTCCAGTCAAAATTTTGAAGTTTTTTGGAATTTAATAGGTTTTAATCAAAATTTTCAATGTTTCAGACACGATAATGTACTACGGATCGCAGAGCTTAGGTGGATTTTTCTAAGTTGAAAAATAATCGAAAGTTGCGATTTTTTCCAAAATTTGGAGGGCTACACGCGCAAGCGACACGTCGTTCGACGCGGCTCGACGAATGCAGCACAGTGGACCGAAAAACAAGAGATGTGTAGAAGAAATTTAATTTAAAAAATAGAAAAAACGAAAAATTTTGTCAAAATTTGTCAAATTTTATGCTAATTTTTATGCTCAAACCCACAGGTAGCAGGGAGCAGCGTTCCAGAACAACGATTCCAGTCAAAATTTTGAAGTTTTTTGGAATTTAATAGGTTTTAATCAAAATTTTCAATGTTTCAGACACGATAATGTACTACGGATCGCAGAGCTTAGGTGGATTTTTCTAAGTTGAAAAATAATCGAAAGTTGCGATTTTTTCCAAAATTTGGAGGGCTACACGCGCAAGCGACACGTCGTTCGACGCGGCTCGACGAATGCAGCACAGTGGACCGAAAAACAAGAGATGTGTAGAAGAAATTTAATTTAAAAAATAGAAAAAACGAAAAATTTTGTCAAAATTTGTCAAATTTTATGCTAATTTTTATGCTCAAACCCACAGGTAGCAGGGAGCAGCGTTCCAGAACAACGATTCCAGTCAAAATTTTGAAGTTTTTTGGAATTTAATAGGTTTTAATCAAAATTTTCAATGTTTCAGACACGATCGGCTTGGGCAGTTACCGTGAGGGGAGAGGTAGTGACTGCGCTCCTAGGTGCAAAGATGCACCAACGAGCGGAAGAAGGGGTTCCTCGACCTCGCCGGCGAGATCGGTGTCTGTTTGAGGCTGGTGTAGGTGTGTTGGTGGCCCTCTCAACGCCCGGGTCGAGGAGGGCGGTGATCGTGTCGGGAGGATCAATCAACACGACCGCGGACGACGGCGACGAGTTGATGATGTGTGCGCGGGGTCTGGCTCGTAATTGCCGGCGGCGACAATTAGAGGATATAATGCGACGCGGCTTTTTTAAAATAGCGTTCGGACGCTATTTTTAAGTGTTTTCGAATTGAGAAGAGGCCAAGGTCGGAATGAAGATCTACGTTCCGTATGTACTACGGGGCACCTACGGCCCTACGGAGAAACCGGGAGTCATTTCGTTTAAAAATGTGCTTATATCTTAACTTATTACAGTTCATTTTGGTATTGGCAAAACCTTGTTCGCATGTGTTCTGGCTTTAAGGGCTATAATCGTCTGATGTAGGTAGGTAACTATTGTATAGATACAGAATTGTTATCTTATCGGTAAGTAGGTACCTACACAAGGCGATCCAAATTTCTTTCACAATAAGGGTCTTTGGACTGCTGACTTTGTTAGTGTTTTTTTTATGATGATACCTAAGTACCTACCTTCCACGAATAAGGTATTAGAGATACAATCTGAGAAACATATTTAAACCTTTCAATTTTATTCAAGTTTGATATTCAGCTTAAGCATATTTAAATGTTGTTTTACTGACAATAACAGAGATGCTCTTCGCCGTGTTTTCTTTATTTTATAATATCAGGCAGCTGCATTATGCACTTTTTTACAGTAATTACTATGGTAATAATATTTTTTTTAAGTAGGTAGGTTAAGTTATTTTTTCACAAACTTCATTAACTCGTATGTACTCTGGTACGTACCCGATAAAGCGACGAAGATAAATAATGATGATTGAAGTTTAGCTACGTAATAAAAAAATCTATGTCTTATTGATTAATGTAACTATTTATAAACCTAGATAAGTGTTATAATATTATACCTTTCCTACCAATAGGTATGTATTTCTCGTTACGGGTAAACCATGGCGCTTGATAATAATGTATCTATTCGTACTTAATAAATTTATCCTTTTGTCATTTTCAATTATGATTACCACTTGCTGAACGGTGAAGGAAACATAGCAAGGAAACCTGCACGTTTGTAGAAAGGTGTGTGAAGTTCACCAACCCGCACTGGCCCAGCATGGTGGACTATGGCCCAAAATCTTCCTCGATCATTCTCCCTATTGAGGGAGAATGTGCCCGGTATAGGCAATAGGCTCGCTCCCTATTACATAGGAACGAAAATACATCGGTGAAGTGTGGGCGCACTGCAGTGCTCCTCTGCCTACCCCTTCGGGGAATACAGGCGTGTTGATGTATTATTTTGATTTATGCAAGGTAATGAACATTCGTCGAGATCTAAAAGGCCCATTTTGATACCTGTCATTCATTACATTTAACTTTGGATTATTTCGTAAACAAAGAATACATAATATAACGCACGAAAAATAAATTGCTTTTTGTACCCAAACACTAAATAGTAATTTTTATATTACTTCAAGGCACACTGCATCGCATTGCAAAATGAACTGTATTGACACATAAAAAAAGGCAATTCTACAACGAAAAGACACTGACAGCGCAAGCGAATTTTGACGCGTGGGGGCGCGGCTTTTACGACAGAAATTTAATATTTATGCATGACACAGACTTCCTTTGTTACTGGCAAATATTTTGACGCGCGAGGGTTGACACCCCTGTGTGTCGGGGGCTTAATGATTTCATGCTAAGTTACATTCCATTGCCATAATTCCTTTATTTTTTTTGCTGTAATTTTTTAACTTTCTTAGGGCTAAGGTGATTTTTTTTGCTGTATTTTTTTACTTTTTAGGGTTGTTATAAGGTGATAATACTTGCATATTTTCTACGATTATTGACACTTAAAATCGTGATTTTTTTTTACCAAAAATACAAACCGGTTTCAAAAACCTAGGTACACTAAAAAGCTACAAATAACCTCA
This sequence comes from Ptilodon capucinus, assembly GCA_914767695.1. NCBI lineage: Eukaryota > Metazoa > Arthropoda > Insecta > Lepidoptera > Notodontidae > Ptilodon > Ptilodon capucinus. The sequence goes on along the minus strand of OU611814.1, from coordinate 10,672,719 downwards.
CAATTAATTACATTTGGAGTCGGTGCCAATTCATGTGTGTATTTGCCTACTTTGACGTAGATTGGCACCTACTCCAAATGCTTGCAATAGCTTTTTAGTGCACCTAGGTGTTTGAAGTCGGTTTTTGGTTTTTATTAAAATAATTCAGTTAGTAGTCCGTAGGTATGTCTAAAACTTAATAATTTCCAACCGCAGTGTACAAATCTTGATCAAAACTAAAAAATAAAAAATCACTAGTAAGTACAGTTTGATGCTCTGGATTGAGATAACAACCTTGAAATTTGAAGTTTGATTGCGGACTTACTTTTAATTAATTCGCAACACCAGCAATTTTATTTTCTTTCGAAATCGAATCGAATTGGAATCATCAATGTACCTAAGTACATACTTCCCGAACTAAGATTGCGATTGCGAGGAAACTAACCTACACTTATTGAAACCATGGTTATTGTCTATGAAAACAGGTTTGTTTTAAAATAACCTACCATAACAGGAGTAGTAACATCTTTTTTCAATGGTACCTAGAATATGAGCAGTGTAGACATTAGATATTGTCACTTTGATGCAATTTAACTTGTCATATTCTAGTTACCATTGATACAAGTTGTAATATTTATGCTTTAAAAATGCAGTCATGGAGTTGCTCCACGACGATAGTGATAGTAGGCTTGGGGCCCAGTCCTCTTGCTTGCCACCACTTATTGCTTATAGCATTCTTGTTTTAATAATACTTAGTTTTTAGGGTTCCGTACCCAAAGGGTAAAACGGGACCCTATTACTAAGACTTCGCTGTCCGTCCACCCGTCCGTCCGCCCGCCGTCCGTCCGACTGTCACCAAGCTGTATCTCATGAGATCTCTCTAGTTCCTGAACCGTGATAGCTAGAGAGTTAAAATTTTCACAGATGATGTATTTCTGTTGCCGCTATAACAACAAATACTAAAAATCCGAATAAAATAAATATTTAAGGGGGCTCCCATACAACAAACGTGATTTTTTTGCCGTTTTTATAGATAATGGTACGGGACCCTTCGTGCGCGAGTCCGACTCGCACTTGGCCGGGTTTTTTAAAACACAAAGTGCGCATTTGAAAGTTAAAAAAATCGAATTAGAAACTTATTTGTATTTTAATAACTGCACTTTTGGCGTGAAACTTGTAGCTTGTAGGGAAGTGGACGTCAATGTATTTTAAGTCAATGTGCGCTGCAAACTGATAACTGGTCATTTATTATCATGAGTGTCATGTCACGATAAACTCGCAAGTCATGTCCAATATTAATTACAGCTTTTGTTTAACGAAATGTTAATAAACGCGCAAAATAACAGTTGTTACAATGAGAATATGAGGAAGAATCCATAATTATTGACTAATTAAGTAGATATGGGTTAAACATACATGGAGTATCAGATGACCGAAATAATACCTACATATAGGTAGCGTGGCTAATGTGTAGAAGATTATTAAAGACAGATATACTATTCTATACATCATCACACCTGTATTTCCCGAAGGGGTAGGCAGAGGTGCACTGTAGTGCGCCCACACTTCACCGATGTATTTAGGTCCCAATGTAATAGAAGGCGAGCCTATTGCCATTATACCGGGCACATTCCCCCTCAACACGAGCGAGATTTGGGCCATAGTCCACCACACTGGCCCAGTGCGGGTTGGTGAACTTCACACGCCTAGACGTGCAGGTTTCCTCACGATGTTTTCCTTGATATTTGGTGTTCATTTTGTTTACACCAAACTAAACGTTTTGCTTGCCTTCTTACGGCCGTAGTGTATCAGCTAGACGGCAATACTTTTAGCGCTGTCAGATATAGTTTAGTTGTAAGCTTCGGTTGTAAGTATCTACTTATTTTGTACAATACCTACAATGGAATAGATATCATATCATAGTTTTTGGCTTACAGCGTCCTTACCAATGTTTTTAAATTACTTTCAGTTTTGACAAGTAACTCAGTAGGTACATAATCTGTGAAAAATTTACTGTTACTATTGAACACTACTAGAAGTAATGCATCAATGGAAAGAGGTCATTAACAAAAAAAAACTGGCCAAGTGCGAGTTGGACTCACGCACGTAGGGTTCCGTACCATTATCTATAAAAACGGCAAAAAAATCACGTTTGTTGTATGGGAGCCCCCTTAAATATTTATTTTATTCTTGTTTATAATATTTTTTGTTATAGCGGCAACAGAAATACATCATCTGTGAAATTTTCAACTCTCTAACTATCACGGTTCATTAGATACAGCCTGGTGACAGACGGACGGACGGACGGACAGCGAAGTCTTCGTAATAGGGTTCCCGTTTTACCCTTTGCGTACGGAACCCAAAAAAAGAAGTAATGGTAATGCCCCAGACTTTTAAATAATTGTCATAACTTTCGTGTTTAGGCTTTAGAGCATAGATATTAAGATCTATAAAAAAGTATAACCTGCAGAGATGCAGTCACGAATCTTAAATAAATGGTAGATAAGTTAGTACCTAAGTACATAAAGGTTTTACATACGACTCGAGAAGACGTTATATTTTTTCAAATTGGCGGTAGAAAATTTAAAAAATAGTATCATCTTTCTTGTCTTATCTCACACTATATTTTGATTTTGTCTCCTTCTCTCTTATGAAATTAGACAGAGAGCGAGCGAGCGTATTCGTGACAAAAGGGTAGTCTTGACATGCGTGCTGCCCCACGATCGGTATAAAACAGCTTTAGTCATGAGTAAGGGAACTTGTTGTACCTTGGACCTATCAAATACTTATGCAGGTATAAAGTAAAGTATTACTTCTGACTTATGTAACCTCCTTTATTTAACTGTAAGCACTTATTGTTTTCTTATATTTATGCGAATACTATACATTGAAATAAAACTATTTTACGGATTTTATCGCGTTTATTTACTATTTTATTTTCCCGACGTTTCGGCTGCTTTACAGCAACCATGGTCACGGGGGGACTGAGGTTAATAACTGGGTACCCTCATATTTAGTTGTTGTTTGCGGTCCGATCCACGCAGAAAGTGCTCACAGTGTCTTGAGGTCTTGCAATGGTACGCTTGGTTTTGGATTTAATCATATTAATTACTGGATCCCAAGTTGGTGGTAGCACCCAGCCATCTTCCCTATTGAAATTAGGATGTTTTTTAATTTCAATGGCCTCACGTATCATCCCTGGTCGGAGTCGGTGTTATTTTGAGAGGATATGCGGTTTATCAAATCTGATATAATGACGGGTGCGGTCCTAACATGTACAGGACCGCACCCGCCGTGAAATAGTTTAATCCGTAAAATAGTTTTATTTCAATGTAAGCACTTATTTAATTAATACACAAGTGTTTAATACGTATCTACCTACTCACTAAATGATAATATAAATCGGCTAAGTATTTATGTATACTTGACCTGGATTTTGTTATGTCGACTGTAGGTATGTAGGTAATTAAAATGTGGGTCCTTCCTTACTTAGTCAATTAAGTAGGTACTTATTTAGTACTAAGTATCACCATTGTTGAATTATTTTTCAATGTAGGTAAGTTTGGACTTGATGCTGTTTTGAATTAGACATATCGACGACGGCACAAATATCCACTAGAGCCGAAAAACTATTTCAAAAATTCATAACTCCTTAATAAAACTTGAAAAAAAAAACAATGCCGTTGGTACCTATCCTAATTTCTTTTCTTCGTAGGCAAACGAGACATACTTAGACCATTCGACGCGGTTTTTTTTATCAATTTTATATCAATAAATCATTTATGCCAATTTGTGATACATTTCCGCTTTTTGTCGTCGATATGATAATCCTGTGTATTAGGATCATCATCTTTATCACATTCATCACCTGTTTCGATTTATAATGTGTAGGTATTCATTATTGACATTGTTGTTGATATTAATAACTTGAGACTGTTAGAATATCGGCTAATAGTAGGTGCAGCCATTCCCCATGTTATATTCTATTAAATTACATCATTTCATTCGTTTCGAACAAATATTAAGTAAAAAAAAATACGTTTTTGGGTTCAATTGTGTGAGAAAATTTTCAAGTAAGTATTTTTTTATTTATTGAAATAATCCAAATTTAAATGTAATGAATGAGGAGAAGAAAATCATTGATATGACCGCAGTTATAACTTCAAGTACAAGGTGACGAGATAGCCAACTTACGAGGCGGTAAAGATTATTTTCTCTTAACTTTTACCTCTCAACGAGAAGGAAAGCTGATCAGCCGGTGTGATCAGTATCACTTATCACTAATAATCATACAATATATGTACTACGTATTTGAAGTCATGATTTGGTTGAAGAGTTAATTTAAAACCCATGCCTTATTTGGACGTAGTGAAACAAAAATAAACGATTAGACATCAAGTCAGTTTTGAGATATGGCAGCTTGAAGTTTGATAATGTACCTATTACTTACACGTGGGATAATAGTAACCAAGGTGGTCAAAATGTTATTTGCTTTTGTTTTTTGATGGGATCTTTTTAGTTGATTGAAAATGTCTCCTTTAGGAACCGTTTGGTATACTTAACACATTATTGCCAGTTTTGTGGATTGGATCCTTTTTGCGCCCATTTATGTGATGACGCGTAAACAAATTTTCGTGTAAATTTGATTTGATTGTGGTTTTTCAACTAAATTTGATAGAACTAAAGATATTGCCGTCTATAGCAATACGCTTATTTTAGTTAAGTTTATTTTTTCCAAAATCAACACCATGATCTAATTTATTTTATGTTTCCGCATATTTTTCCTTCAAACTCATAATGTACTTAATAGTAGTAAGTAAGTACGTACTTATGAACTACTAATATTTGCCTTAATTAGAATACATTGTCGTGACATTGTTCTGTTACTATAAAAATGTTTACATATCGACTTAAGTAGGTATGCCATCTATAACGCGAGACAAATTGATGTATTTGTCGTAAATAAAAATGAACTAAATGAAGGTAGTTACTCACAGGAGGTATAGTCTTTCTGGAGTGATCCAAATGCATTCCCCCGACCTCCACAAGTCCAGGCACGAGAGGACGAGGTCCATTCAAACTATGAAACGTATTTATCAGCATCAACGACACATTCTTCCCAAGATCCTGCAAATCCGGTAACTTCTTCCCGAAATGTTTCTCGATTATCGCTTGCTCCTTCATCTGTACCGAGAATCGATACCACAACTTGTAGTAAACATTCAGAATTGAGTTCTCCAGCCTTTGCATAAAATTCATTTTCGATGTGAACTCTGAACTGAATATAGGTACGTACGACGGGTTATCGGTAACTCCGATGCGGTTGGGCAACCACTGCATTAAAGAACTCGATAGTAAATTGATAAAGGGCGCTTTCTGACCGTACACATGAGCTAACCCTAGCATGCAATCACTGTTAAAACTCTCCACTAATATCACATCATATTCCTTCTTCAATGCGTCAGCTAGGGGTGGAAAATCGACAATCCTGGAGCAAATTCCCAGAGCGAGATCCGCTAACGGTTGAAACTCCACAATTTGTTTCAGTATCTTATCCACTCCAAACGTTTTCAACACCACATTTGGGTTATCGAAGAAATTCAAATCTATGGTCTCCAAACCTTGAGGTGCTAATCCTTCTAGACTCACATCTGTATAGTTAGCGGGTGGATTTTTCACCGGGAAGAAGGATACTACGGTCACTTGATGTCCTCTCTCTGCTAGTCGTTTTAGCAGTGGATCGAAGACCATTTGGTGGCTTTTCCCGGTGTGAGGGAAGAGGCCGAGAATCCGCGAGGGCTGCGCATCGTGGATCGCAAGTATTAAGAGCAGCGCGAGTATTCTCATGGCGACGGTTGGCCGGCGAGTGCGGCACGGAGCGAAGTCGACGTCGCGTGCCCTACTGAGCAGTTATTTTCAGATGTTACATGATTTTCTGTGTAGACAGGGTGTTCGATTTGTTCACGGTCAGTGGAAAAGTGATGGGGTTGTGTGTGGCGATTTTTTTCATAGTTAAGCGCGGTTTTGTTGTACGAATTTTTGTCGGTTTATTATTGGTGTTAAATTATGAATTGGATCGCGCGTGAGTTTCATTTTTCTTTTTACTTACTCAGATTGAGACAAGTTTATTGAAATTACAATAATTCAATGAAGATAAAAGTAGGTATTAATAACAATAATAAGTATTTCATCTCGTACCTACGAGACTTAATAAAATTAATTGTTAGTTCCTAATACCGAACCGAATAATGCATCAGTCCACATTTATTGATACTAAATTTTGTCGTGATTAAAAGTAGATTCAGTTGGGTTGGGTTCTTTACAAGTAGGTACAAGTAACATAATTAATTAAAACATTTTAGTATTTGATCTAAGTTAGTATCTACTCAGATACTTACCATTTAAGATGATAATTATCATCGCCAGAGAATTTGAGTGAAAGGTTTGAAATGAAAACCGTAATTAGATTGTTAAAACCTGTATCTTACCTACATACTTACTGTTACCACTTTTCCTGAAGCTTAGAATCAATTACAGTAGGTATTCCTGAACAAATAAACAAGTTCTTTGACCTTTGAAGAATAATAACATCTCCGAGTATAAACACTCTATGATATAAACCGATGCACTGAATCAAATCTAAATTATAGGTCCGTGAGCATAGCGCCCTCTAGTTGATAGCACGGCAACTAAAGCTAATAAGTCCGAGATAAAGAAGACGCTCTAATAAGACTTTCTTTACAATTACTTAATTATATTTTGGCTGTGTTCTGCAAAAGACAAGACATGTTGGTCGCTTTGTCTAGTAGTTAGAACACGTAGGCAGCTTGGCTTATTGCTCTGTAGGAATCCCGTCGGGGCTAGTTCCGGAAATGGCCTATACATATTTTTTGTGTGGGTGTAACAGGGACCGCCTGCAGTATTTTTACCGACTTCCAAAAAGGAGGAGGTTCTCAATTCAATCGGTTTTTTTATGTATGTACACCGATTACGCTGTGAGTTATGATCTTCTTCTTTCACGAAATGATAAAATGTTTAATGGATGAAGGTTTGATTATTGACTGGCTGCATCTGCGATTAGCGGTATTTGTGCTAATGTCGAGTAATTAATTTTAATTAAATGGGCTTAAAGCTTAAAACTGCATCGACATCATCGTTCTGTTAATAGAAACAAGTTCATATAACTTAGCTATCTTAAATCCGTAACGTGAGACGAATTATTACTTTTTTTCATCTATCGAATATAAACTGAAGGTACTTACAGGAGGTATGGCCTTCCTGGTGTGATCCAAATGCATTCCCCCGACCTCCACAAGTCCAGGCACGAGAGGACGAGGTCCATTCAAACTATGAAACGTATTTATCAGCATTAACGACACATTCTTCCCAAGATCCTGCAAATCCGGTAACTTCCTCCCGAAATGTTTCTCGATTATCGCTTTCTCCTTCATCTGGATCGAGAATCGATACCACAACTTGTAGTAAACATTCAGGATTGAGTTCTCCAGTCTCTGCATAAAGTTCATTTTCGACGTGAACTCTGAACTCAAAACCGGTACGTATGATGGGTTATCTATTACTCCAATACGGTTGGACAGCCAATCCATCAAGGAAGTCGATAATAAATTGATAAAGGGTGCTTTCTGACCGTATATATGAGCCAACCCTAGCATGCAATCACTGTTGAAACTCTCCACTAATATCACATCATATTCCTTCTTCAATACGTCAGCTAGGGGTGGAAAATCGACAATCCTTGAGCAAACTCCCAGAGCGAGATCCACTAACCGTTGAAACTTCATAATTTGGCTGTATATCGTATCCAGTCGAAAAAATTTCAACACTTCATTTGGGTTGTCGAAAAAATTCATGTCTACAGTCTCCAAACCTGGAGGTGCTAATCCTTCTAGACTCACATCGGTGTAGTTAGCGGGGGTATTTTTCACCGGGAAGAAGGATACCACGGTCACTTGATGTCCTCTCTCTGCTAATCGTTTTAGTAGTGGATCGAAGACCATTTGGTGGCTTTTCCCGGTGTGAGGGAAGAGGCCGAGGATCCGCGAGGGCTGCGTATCGTGGATCGCAAGTATTAAGAGCAGCACGAGTATTCTCATGGCGACGGTTGGCCGACGAGTGCGGCGGGGCTGGTTTCTGTTGTAAACTAAGACACACTCCTCTTAAGTGTAGTGCCGGCCTTCTTTCGGCCGTAATGAATGAGCAAGATGGCAACATTCTTAGTGCTGTACAATAAAGTTTAGTTGTAGGTACTTTGTGCACAAGAATTTATGATTGTCATAACAAAGTTAGACAAGTTGTAAGATTAGTGTAAGATCAATGGAAAAGTTACAAGGTTGTGTGTGGTGAGTTTTTAATTATGTGCGGTTTTGTGGTAGACATTATATGTGGTGTAAGTAGGTACTCAGGCTTAATGGCTAGTACTAATCACCTAAGAAAGAATGCACCAGCAGACTGGTTACTTAATTCTATTGCACTGGCATTTTAATCACTTGTCAGAACAGCTGTCAAAATGAATTGAAAATCCGCCATGTTGTATGGTTTCTAACGATAATTTGATGGCAATGATACATAAAATAAAATTTATTTCGAACAAAATAACAGAGAAGCCAAAAATATTAATAAAAACGTTGACATTTGCGAAAGTTAAAAACTGTGTTGCATAGCAATCGCATAGCTGGCCACATATTAATATTTAAATTATTTACAAACATCTACCTGCAGTAAACTGCAGTTAGTTGAGTAGGTAGTAATTAAAAACATTTTAGTAAGTAATCTAAGTTACCTACTACTTATTTCTTTTCAGATTAACATGATTAAGAAAATGGAGTTGTACACAATTAATTGTGCATGCCACTCAAATACTTATCATTATCGTCAGGCAATTTGAGTGAAAGGTCTTGAATGAAACCTGTAAGGTAGACCATTCAGGTTGTTAAAACCTGTACCTATAGGTACCTAACTACCTACTTACTTACTTTCCCTTAAGCCTAGAATAAATTGTACCTATCTATAAACTAATAATAAGTTCTTTAGCCTTTGATAAACGATTTATCTCCCGAACTAGGTACCTATATTGAGGACGGCTTAGTGGTTTGAGCAGAGTCCGCTCGGCTCACTGCTCCGGGTAGTTCCGGGTTCGATTCCCGGTTTACCCTGTAGGTTTAGCATGATTGCATAGACTAGAGAAATCTGACAGTTGAAAGAGATAAAACTTATGTATACACGGTTATACTACTAAGCCGCTAAGGACGAATGTTACTAGGATCGCCGGCAGTCCATAATCCATATGGTACCCATAGGACAAGCTTTGCTTAGATTGGAATCATACGATGAGTATATTGTGTTGTCTGGCGATATTACAAACAACAAGTTCTTTGACCTATGATGAATAATAAAATATCCATAAATAGACCGACGCCCTTTGAGTAGGTAGTCTAGATAATAGATAGGCGAGCATAACGCCACCTAGGTAGTAAGCTCGGTAACCAAAGCTAACAAGGCACCGCAATTGGGTCCCAAGTCCCCTAAAACTATCGTTGTTGAGTTAATATGACTTATTTTTTTGTCAAGACAATTTTTTTTTCATCAATAGTTGCTAAAATATGACCAATGTAGACATTAGACATTGTCCCCTTAAAGCCATTAGATTAGTCATATTCTAGCTACTATTCATAAGAGTTGTTCTTAATTCATGCCTCAAAAAACAGAAGCCGTCGCGGGACGCCTGGCAGATGTGAAACATTATGTTATTTAGAGTAGAGAGAGAGAAGCGTCGTCGTAGCGGCGAGTCGGCGGAGTCAGCCGGTGGGCGGAGTCTAAGCGGCGGAAAGAACCGAGATACGGAGCTGCTCGAAGTTTTCGCATCATGGCATCAACAGTTGCTCTCACTCGCCAAGCGCGCCATTAGATGTTTCACATCAAAAATGCAGTCATAGCAACTCCACAACGATAGACTTAGGGCCTTGGGGCTTTGGCCGTGTTCCACGGTTTTACACATCATTTGACGACGCCTTGGTCCAGTACTAGTAATATAATACATGTCTAGTGGTTCGAGGGTAGACTGCTCGGTTCACTGCACTGAGTGGTCGCGGGTTCAATTCCCGTAAATTAGAGAATGCGTCATGTATAGGAGCGTTCTAAGTCCATTATATGATGGGTAGGTATAGTACAAGCTGTACAAGCGTTGTTGGGTTTGGGTCCGTACAATGAATGTGTGTTGTCGGGCAGTATTATACATGAGTGTATTTATTTATTTATATTAGTTAAATGGAAATTGATATTTATGTTCTATAAATGTAATATTTACTCATCAGGCATTAACTAAGCGCATTTCCATTCTTCTTCCGACCGTAATGTACAGGTTTCTGAACTCACAAATAATACTTCGCCGTTTGCACGAGTATCGGCTATACAACCGAATGGTATGAAAATTGCATCGAAAGTCAATCATGATTTTTCAAGATTTTTTTCGTCTCCAATTTTAAAAATGTTAAATATCCTATGCAAAATTTTCATGTTCACATAGCATAGGACATGAAAATTTGGCAAAAGTGAATATTAGGAGTCGCCTCTCGTTGTTGAATTTTGCATTGTTTAATGGGTGTGTAAAGGCCACAACACGATACCTGTGACAAATATTCAAAGGTCTGTAACTAAAAAACTATGATACTTTGATATGTACCTACCTAAAATATTATTTCGGACTTTCGATACATCCTGTATAAGTGAGACAGGGAATATTTTTAGTGGTGTCAACAACAGAATCGATATAATCATCTGGTCGGAGCGTTTCATTGTAAATAAACTTATCAACACCGCCTTCGACAACACGGACGTGACCTTAGCGACAATGAAACATAGCAATAACAGTGTTTCCAGATCATAAAATCGAACTTACACTGTAAATAATAATAATAAGTACGGGACATCGACCTATTAGCCAAGAGCCTCGACAAACATCTAAAGAGGCTTGCGTTAGGAAGCTGGATCAAGGGACAGATTCAGAAGGCAGTACTTCTGGAGACGGCGCGCATAGTGAGGAAGTTCCTCTTTCTAGAGTCCTAACACTGGTAACTAGGACCCTGTTCCAGATTCCTGGGGAAGTATTTCTTATATTTAAAAAATTATAATTTTCAAGGTGAGAATCAGACTCAGATTTTTTTATTAATGCAACCCAATACAGGCACTTATGAATCGTCAATAAATAATAATAATAGTATCTCTACCACCTATTCGGAATGCGTTTCCTATGGAGAAGAATGGGCAAGAAACTCCATGGTTGCTTTTTTCCAAAAGGATTTACATGTTGTTTGCATTACGATGTGTTTTTCTTAATTAACAATTATACAATGAATGAGGCTATATACATTCTCACACACAATTAATTAACTATACAAACTACGTGCCGTGCAAGATTTAAAGGTAGGAAGGAGGAGGAAAACGGGACAAATAGCTGACATCCCTCAAATGAGTTCCTGTGGAGCCAGACCAGCGCCTTAAAAAGCGTGTTTATCCTCTAAATAATTGCCTATTGTGTAGTATGCAATATCAATAAACGAATCACACTCATCGATTTTTTTTAAAGGACTACGCTGTTGGCTTTCACAGCTTCACCGGAGGAGTAGCGAGCGCAGAGTGAACTCCAACCAAGGCCTTAAGGGGGGATAACATACTCATCGTATGATCCCGAAATAAACAAAGCTTGTACTATGAGCAGCATACAATGGACTGAGGGCGATCCCAGTTACGCCCAGACCATTGCAAAGTCCGTAATTTGCTTCTGGCGGAAATCCAACCTGCTACTATCCAGGGCAGTGAGTCGACAGGCCTACGTTGAGGGGTGAAAGGCTATTCGACTTAAACGACACTTTTGGGCGATATTGACTTATATACCCATATTTGGAATCAGCGAATTATTCTGCGTTGAATCAGTGCCGTAAATAGCGTTTTCTGCGCCCAGTGCGAGCTTCTATAACAGCGCCCTTGTTCTTTTTAGGGTTCCGTACCCAAAGGGTAAAACGGGAACCCTATTACTAAGACTTCGCTGTCCGTCCGTCCGTCTGTCACCAGGCTGTATCTCATGAACCGTGATAGTTAGAGAGTTGAAATTTTCACAGATGACGTATTTTTGTTGCCGCTATAACAACAAATACAAAAAAACTGAATAAAATAAATATTTAACGGGGCTCCCTACTACAAACGTGATTTTTTTGCCGTTTTTATAGATAATGGTACAGAACCCTTCGTGCACGAGTCCGACTCGCACTTGGCCGGATTTAAGATATTATAGGTACCCTAGCTAGAGCAATGTTATCCATGTATAGGCCTACTTTATTTCATTTAGTCCTGCCTGGTCTGGCCATTCATGCGCCCCCCAGAGTCTACGCCCTGTGCCTGGGCACCGGTGGCACCGCCCTATTTACGGCACTGCGTCGAATGAGTATGCTCTCCTGTCAAGTTTAAAGATGTCGCTTAAGTCAAATAGCCTTCTACCCCTCGATATGGTTTTTAGGGTTAAATAAAAATACGTTAATTAATTAATTATTCAATGTTTATTATCAAAATACTGCACAATACCAGCTATACAACATACCACTTGTTCGATTGACACACCTTACAACCACGAAGGATAACTAACAATAAATTATGACTTATTGTAACGAATTAATTAATGTTCCTATGCCGCTATCAGCACCACAATCATTCTGAAACAAGAAAATTTTGTCAATAAAAAAGAGATTTTGGCGAATTGAGAACCTCCTCCAACTGTACATACAAGATTAGAAGACATCATAGCATAGAGTCTATGCTAATCTATGTTACGAGAGTCTAAAAACTACAAACATAGTCTATGCCATAGATTATGTTTTTAGACTCTCCGTAACATACGAACGTCATTGTAATTGACGTAAGAAAGTGCGGGAAACAACTTCGTTGTTAGGGATGTGAGAAAAGTCATCATAAATTTATTTTTACACAATCAATTTTTTTTATAGTTTACAATCGATGTATTAATAAAATCGATCTTTAAAAAAAAAAACTAACTTATGCTATTATTTTGAGTAGTGCACTTTACTTAATCATGTGATGTACGTAACCCAGCGGGGCTAACACGTGAGCCATGACAAGTCTAAACCCACGGGCGCACCCAAATGCAACACGCCTTTTATAATGATGTACTTTAGTCCTTAAGGTAATAAATATATGACCCATTAATGTGTACCAATTATATTGTACAGGTACATAAGGAAAAAATACGGTTCAATTTGGTTTCATTAGAATAATATCCACAAATGTTTTAACTACTTATTACAATGACCACTTTGTATTATTTGTTACAACCGCCATGTTTTTAAAATACCTATTACCATAGAGGTAACCTTGTCTAAGTGCCTCCACGTGCTTGGAAAACAATGGGTATACAACATTGTACCTATCTGAAGCTATTGTTGAATTTCAGGGGCGTTTTACATAATTTTACGCTTAATGTAGATACGCGCAGTGTATTGACTTGTCGTGAAATAGGTAGGTAACATTTATTTAGCGCTTATTGTTACGTCCTCCTATTTGGAAGTTGGTTAAAAAATAGCTTATGTCTTTTCTCAGGCTCTAGACTATCTCTGTACCAAATTTCATTTAAATCGGTTCAGTAGTTTAGGCGTTTTCGCATTTATAATTTTAAAGTAAGGATCAGAACTCTTTCGGAATAGCTTTTCGTTTGCGCGTATAATTACGGTCGTTTCGGCATACGCGCTGGCGCATCAAAAAGCCGAACTTACGTACACGCTTATTCCCATGTGTACTCTTGACCCGGTGGTGGAAATTTTGGAGCTCGCGTTTCTAAGAGCTTATAAGCGTGTCAACGCTTGTATGAGTTGCGCGTGTAGCAAAAAGCGCGCCTACACGCACTTGGAAAACAAGATTAAACGCTCATATAAAACCCTAGTTTGAAAAGGCTCTTGGGTTATACTTTCAGATCATTCTTACATTCTTTTGTTGACTTCCAGCTTAACCTGACTTCGTTAATTACTGATAATAATCAAGGATGCTGATTTTGTGCGTACCAAAAACCTAAACTAAACGTATTGATGTCCTTCTCACGTCCGTTAGGTATATAAGAGCGCGAGGTGGCAATATTTTAGTACTTACTGATAAATTTAGTATAGTCATAGTTCGGCCTAAATTATATACAATATGGATACTGATAATATGCCCATAAATTTCCTCTTAGAACATACGGTCAAACTTTATCTTATCAAGGTAAATGAAATTTTTCTATTAAATATTTTACAGCTATTCAACATAGTACTTTTAGATGATAGAGATAGGGTCCAATTTTGAAGAGCACTTCTATTTATTGAAACATTTTTAGGTGAGATATTTCATGGTTTTGATATGAGAGATAAGCACTACCAAGTCGTATATCTATATTGATTTATCTATAAGAAATAGTAGGATTTTCATTTGATTGGGAAAACTATGAGGAAAAACCTTAAGTTTCGGCAATTCGACTTAATGTAAGTGAGAATAAGGTCAGAATTAAAAAAAAATATTAAACCTTTCTCAATGCGCAAATTTGTTTCTTTATAAGTTTTGCCATTACATTTTTGAAAATGCACTCTAAGCTGATCCACTTAAAGTATATATTACATTTATAAAAAAGGCAAGTGAACTCGCTTGCCCCAATGTACTCAGTGGGGTTAGCACGCATGTCAAGACAAGACTTGTGTCACAGATTTGCTCGCTCGCTCTCTGTCTTATTTCATACGAGTGAAAGAGACAACATCAAGATATTCCGTGACATACGTCTATTCTTGGCGCACATGCTACAACTACAGGACTTGATACCGTCATCAGTATTCGCTCCTTAATAAATATGTCAATACTGAATTAGAATCCAAAATTAAAACGAAAACTGATTACTCACCCATACAGATAGAAGAAGAATGACAATAAGTAAAATGCTAGTTTGATCCACCCTTCTCTTTGGCACACTGTCAATACATCAGCGTTCATGATGCTCGTTGGGTCATACAGGCCCGGACCGGACATCACAGGACGGGTGTGGTATCTACAACAAAACGGGTAACCTATAGCATTTCAAATGGGTGATACCTTAAAATCCTCTTTTATTAACCAATAGAGTTAGAAACCCATAGCATTCCAAACGGGTGATAGTTTTAAATGGTCTGTCATAAACCCATGGAATTTGTAATCCATAGCATTCCAAATGGTTGATAGTTCCGAATCATGAGTAGGGTCGAACTGACGATCAATGAGTCACTCACACATCATAGAAAATATATTTTATTTTACAATATATTTGAAATAAAACTATTTTACGGATTTTATCGCGTTTATTTACTATTTTATTTTCCCGATGTTTCGGCTGCTTTACAGCAACCATGGTCACGGGGGGACTGAGGTGTTAGACGTCCTGATATCTTAGTTAATAACAGTTATTAAATAGCTAGTAGCAGCTAGTAAAATCCGTAAAATAGTTTTATTTCAATGTATAGTATTCGCGTAAATATAAGAAAACAATATACAATAAATTTGTCAATAAACAATAATTTAAAATCAATTCGAAGTAATGGTCTATTTACAGTTTCATAGTAACACTTTTATGTGTGAATATGTGGTGTGTAAATGATTTTATTAAATTATAAGTGAATTATATTCTACAATCAGTGACTTTTAAATATAGGTATAAACACAGCGCAGCAGCATTGCATGCAATCTTGCTATCTTTTTGATACATTGCCACCATGAGGATGGCAATCATAGAGATATATAACGGAGATGCCCTATCTACTCCGTACTGCGGCAATTTATTTGATGTTCTGACATCAGCCATTTCCCGTTGCCCTATATAGTTTCCGGATCAAGTAAGCAGTGGGACATTAAAAGGGCTGTAGTAGTAGTAGGTAGGTGCCAACGAAATTGACACCAATATCATTGACATGACACCACTGAAAATTACCATACAAAATTATTGTCATGCATTTTCTATGGTCATTTAACAGACATTGATGGCCAGTGCTAAATCATGAGTGTCATTGATTTCAGGGTGTGAAAAATGTTTGTCACACAAATGTACGAGATATTTTTTTTGTTTAATTGCGTCTTTCCATTGAGTCTGGCACAATGTGATTCCACCAATGTCGACGTAGTAGCGAAGATACACAATGGATTGATTGGTGATTGATTTAATTTTGAGCCAATGTTTCAATTGTCAGAACTGACAAACAGTGTTTATTTTACAAATAGCATATAATAGATTTTTTAAAAGTGGACAAAACTTATTCAGTCACTATAAATATTGACAGTTCCATATAGAATAAAGCTCCCTTAAAAAGCCAAGTAACTTTATTTTTTAGGTATTTTTAATTTTGACACAGTCTAAGAATTATAAAATTGGCTCTTAGATTCGTATTTTTTTTTAATTTGCTCTATTGGACCTATGTGGTTTACTAATCTACAGTGCGGGTTGGCAGACTTCACATATCTATCGACAACTAGTCAAGTTCCCTCAGACGTGCAGGTTTCCTCACGATGTTTTCCTTGACCGTTTCATAGCAAGTGATAATCTCGGATGAAAATGAGATTCGCACATAAACCCAGAGGTGCGAGCCGGGGTTTGAACCTGCTCACTTTGATTGCAAGGCGTGCGTTCGACCGCTCGGCTACCACTGCTACTAATAAAATTAAAGAAAATTAATTGTCTTTTAAATATGTTTCTCGACAGTCAGTCTTAAATTTATACTTTCTTGAGAATTTAAATAGGGCTAGGCTGATTTAAAATTTAAATTACAGGGAACAATAATATACAATTCAGTACAACTTACAAAATAAACAATTATAATACAATAAATGTCACATAGTTCAAATGAATAAACAAGTGATTGCATTACCTACCTGTGCATTTAAATACCTGATAATTTTGTTGATTCTCTTGTACACAAACAACAACTATAGAGGTGTATCAGAAGTCCGAAAAATACTTTGGGTATACAGGGTGGAATGTTGCAATAACACCTGAAGGGAATGTACTCCTAATATTGAAGATAGAAAATAGTAATCAAAGAAAACATTCCTTTATTTTTAAAATGAAAGAAAACTGCATTCAATGATTTTCGAAAATTCGCTTGCCACACCCGGGAATCGAACTGACTAAAATGTAAAAAAATTACAACCTGTACTTTTATTGCATCAATCGTTAGGGTCAATTATAAGGATGAAATCTCTCTAACAAACTTGGTAAATTAAATGAAAGGAAAACTATGAAAGTTTATACCTAACTACCATAGTTTCCGGGTTATAGACCTTTGAATATTTGTCACAGGTATCGTGTTCTGGGCTTTGGGTATGTACCCATGGATGTCCATAACCCTATTCAGGAGTGTAAACTACACTTATCAGGGGCGACTAACAATATCCACATAACAGAACATGCAAATTTTACATAGGACTCGAGATATTACAAGTTATAGAAATTGGTTATGAAAAAAATGTTTGAAAAACATGATCAAATTTTGATCAAATATTCATACCATTCAGTTGTATACCCAATACTCATGCAAACGTCAAAGTATTATTTCGGACTTCTGAAACATCCTTTATATGACAAACAGCACTATAAACATTGACATCTTGTTCATACATTATGGCCATAAGGATAGCAATATGCTTTGTTTAGTTTGGTGATAACAGAATTTACATGCTTATCTTTAACTGTCTAGCTTGGTCTAGTGGTGTGAGAGTTGGCCAGTCAGCTCACGGCACTGGGTTATTGTGGTTATGATTCCCCCTAGTGGCAAATTTCGGCAATCACCGTTTTATGATTTTCCCTGGTCTGGCTGTAACTGGGTTCACCGCGAGTTCATTATATGGTACCCATAGTACAAGCTTTGCTTAGTTTGGGATCATACAATGTTAATGTGTTGTCTGGTGATACAATATATTTTTATTCCCATATCCCAATGCATAGCAATACGCTGGACATTGGGGCCCACAATACGTCAGCAAAGTGTATCTGCACCACAGTGCATCTCTGTCCATCACAAAGGGAATACAGGTGTAATAAATACTGATCTGATAAGTTCCAATTAAGATTAACCTTGTTTATACTTTTTAAGATTTTTTTCATTCAACGCACGCCTGACAAATGTGTCATTGGCCTTAAAGCAAAGAACAATAGACCTTGTCCTTACACTGCCCTCAAAATTATCACAACATAACCTAGCCTCTTACCTGTGTATGTGATATAGGATGAGCGGAATGTTTATGAGAAGCGAGATCCATTCTCCGGACAATAAGAACAGCACATTAATCAATAAATGCAGCAGATACTCCGGCAGAACCAACTGTAACATAAAACCTGGGTTATTATTCATTCGCGAACCATCGCGAATTTAGTTAGCTGTTTAACTTACGGGATTCAGACTGTTACACTGATCTATTGGGTTTTTGTAATCAGTTTTGAGTTCGTCGAATGCTATCACGTGGAATATTGAGAAAAATATAAGAAATGCATCAACTATTAGCGCGATAATATACGAAAAAGCTGGAAAGCTGAACGCCATTTTCACAGATTTCCAAATGACAATTGAATGAAAAGGAATGATAGATAAGTAATTTTCAACATATAGATTATCATATATAGTTTGCTTTAATTTGAACACTTGCCTTATGAGCCACTGCTGAAAAGTAATAGTTTGCCATACTTTTCTGTGTAGTTTGCCAAAATGTTGAATGGAATCCGGTTATGAATGGAATTCAGTATCCGGTATGTATACAACATTATCAAGATGATTTTGCTATAATATTCCTGTAATTTGATGTTAGATATTTTATTATAATTATGAACATCGTATTTGTGTTGGTGACCCATAAAATATTGTAACCGTTTTATAGTGATGAATACTTTCTTTGTAAGTACCTATCTTCATAAACGCATTCCATGATAGCAAATGACAGTTTTCCAACTCATATATTTTATAACCTTACTAAATTATGAAGAACGATAGATTATCTATTTTGCCTTGAATTTGAAGTAGGCTTTTGAGTGTTTGAATTTTGACGTATTAAAATTTGTTTGCGATTGTGATCGAAAACTACAATAAAAATAGCGAACCTAGCTATAGAGAGAATACTAATTTATTATGCACCTATAAGATATTAAAATGTTACGAAACTGGTTCCTTCTGTTATGTGTTGTGAAGTTAATTTCGTGCATTGAACATGATTTCAAAGGTTTCGACGATACCATATTATTTGGCATAAACTGGCCAGGTAGGCCCGAAATTATTGAAAATTTGGTCGATGGTGAAGTAAATAATGTATCGGAGGTATGTATCATAACAAAATAACAATTTGCAGTGTTTAAATTGTATCTCTTGCTATTTGCAATGGTTAAGTAAGTAGTAATGGTAATGCATAGACCAAATTATCAAAACTTTCTGGTCTGTATGGTTAATGTACAAAGTACATGCATCATGTTACAGATACCAAAGAAAGAAACTCTAAGTGTGTTAACATCTAATAAGGAGAAGTATGAGTGTCATATACCTGAACTCCGTTCAAAAGAATCTACAAGTATCGAGGAGTATGATGGGCCGTCTCCACTCTCCCTATTGAAGCCTCTATTCACACAGAAGATATGCTCGTACCGGCTCGAGAGCTACTGGAGCTATGAAGTGTGCCACGGAAGGTTCATCAGGCAGTACCATGAGGAAAGAGAAGGTAGATTGCTTTGTCTTACTTTTTGTGCGCAGAACTGCTTGGGTTATTATAAAACAGGGTATAGTTAGTAAATAGCCTTAAATTTAATACTTTCCATGCCACAAGATCCTAAATGGTGGTAGAAATAGTTTTATATGAAAATCAATGTTGTCAGTAGGACACAAGTATACATAATGTGATTATTCCATGTCTTCTGCTGGCATTTTCCACAACTCGACAACTGATGCTAACATGATTTTTTAAAAATGTAAACCAATACAGGCACTTATGAATTGTCAATTAATAATAGTATCTCTACCACTCATTCCGAATGCAGTTCCTATGGAGAAGAATGGGCAAGAAACAAGAAAGGCAAGAAGATAATCAATAAATATTTAAAGAAAACAGTTTGTTTTGGTATTGTTTGCGCATGTTTGGAAGCACCCATGAGTGCAGGGCTTTTACTCATAAAGGAAGCATTTTTTCAATGAAATTTCAATGATGATTGATGACTAGCAAATTTTGTTGACTTGCCACTTGACCTTTGCTATGGGAAATCAATTGTTATGCATTTTGTTATAGAGTACCTACTTTTTCAAAAAAGCCAAGTGATTATGTTTAAGGACCAGGGTTAATGTTAAACCTACTACTAGCTCAGAATATAGTTTGATTTTATTCATAGTTTTAATCCTTATTTATCACTTATTTTCAGGTAAAAAGGTAAAAACACAGGAGTATTACCTTGGCCACTGGAGCTCAGACAGGCAGGCCAAGCTGGAGGCTGATTTGAAAGCTGCCCAGGAGTCAAAGGGATCATACAGAACAATCAAGGTGGATGGTGCCAAGTTACCAGCGGTGGAAATGGTTATGGAAGATGGTAAAATTATAATACTTACGCTTTATAGTGAGCGGCGCAACATCTCATTGTAAGTGCCGTGACGCCTGACTGTGAGCGTCTTGACGCCTTACACTGAGAGTCGTGACGGCTGAAACTCGATGTCGCAATGTTTATCATTTAGCGTCTTATCATTAGCGTCGCGAGGCCTTTTTTGACCATCGCGCCGTCTTATTATTAGCGTCGCGCAGCCATGCTTACTAGAGATGTAACGGATATCCGGCCGGATACCGGATAGTAATTCAGTATCCGCCGGATACCGGATAGTAAATGGTATCCGTTTCATCACTAATGCTTACCTTCGCTACGCCTTATAGTAAGGGTCTTGTAAAAATCCGGGCGTCGAGAGGGCCACTAACACACAGACACCAGCCTCAAACAGACACCGATCTCGCCGGCGAGGTCGGGGAACCCCCTCTTCCGCTCGTAGGTGCATCTTTGCACCTAGGAGCGCAGTCACTACCTCTCCCCTCACGGTAACTGCCCAAGCCGAGGTTGTGCCCTCTGTGGCGCCCTTGAGCTAGTTGCCAACTTTTTCCGCCCTTAAGACCTGAAGCTGTAAAGGCCACCTTATGGCCAACAGCGTAGTCCTCTCAAAAAAAAAACCTTGTAAAGATGATGTACTAGGAAACAATTTTGTTTCTTTAAACTTTGTTCATTTATGAACAATCAAATATGTTTCAGGTACATTTTGTGATCTGAATGGCAAGCCACGTCTGACCAGAGTATTGTATGTATGCTACAGTCACGGTAAACATGAGGTGTACTCCTTCAAGGAGACATCCACCTGCGAGTATGAGATCATAATCTTGTCTCCCTTACTGTGTGAACATCCACAATTCAAACCGAAGGATGTCGGCGAGAATATAATTGATTGTATACCAATTGGAGGCGCCCCGAAGAAACCGAGGAGTCTTCTGAAAATGGAGTTTGACAGCCTAAAGTTCCAACATCAGACCACAAAAATGTTGAACACCGTAAGTTTTGTACTTTTCTGTGATTATTAAGTTTTCTCCTTTTATGTAGGTAGATTTAAGCCTAGCACACTGGGGCTACAAAACGTGCGTGTCGAATTTTTATACCAATACTATAAACGGACTGTGTATTGACTCGTAGAAAATAAAAAACTTGAGAGGTGTCAAGGTAGACCCGGATGGAACGAAGTTCCTTTTGAAATAAAAAAAGCAATCGGAATCGCAATCACAATCGCAATCGAAATCGAAAACGAATTTTATTGTATACATAAATGTATACCTACAATAAAAATCACACACACACACATATGTAAAAGTGTCGTACAATAAAAATCACACACACACATATGTAAAAGTGTCGTACAATAAAAATCACACACACACATATGTAAAAGTGTCGTACAATAAAAATCACACACACATATGTAAAAGTGTCGTACAATAAAAATCACACACACTCATATGTAAAAGTGTCGTACAATAAAAATCACACACACATATGTAAAAGTGTCGTTACAAAATTTCGTTACAGTCTTAATTTTTTCCGTCTAGCCCCCTTTCGCAACGCGCGATAAGGAACTACATTCCAAAAAAATCTTCAATGAAATGACATTGATAGCCCGAGCGAATTTGGACGAGTGAGAGCATGGCTTTCACCACACAAATTCAATCTTTATATATATTGATACAGAGCTTGTTTTCTATTGGCAAATAGTTTGATACTCCAGTGTGCCAGATGTTTTACGCTGTAGAGTTTGTTGTGCGCACCACTGAATATATTTGTCTGTGATTAGAATTTTGTTTAATGGAAAATCAACGTTACATTGATTTATTTAAAGTCATATTTTGATCGACTAGAACAGAAAAGTTTCAATTTTGTCTTGATTTTCCGTGCACCTAGGTTTTGAAGTTAGCTCATACTTAATATATAGCAGTAGACATGATTATGCGTTTGTGTGAACTAGGCATTATTTTGAGTATGTTTTGCAGGGTGATTAGGTAATTCTGTTGCAAACCTACTTCAATCACTTCCTGTGAAATTGTAACTAGAGAAACGGCAATGGTTTATTGTCAAAAATAGTTGCTATAACAGTTACCTAATCGCCCTGTTGATAGTGTTAGCTTAGTGCATATTCTAGCTAGTGTGTCAAATTGTCACTTCACTTGTTAGTTGCGCATTACATGATTCAAGCCAGTTTTCATTAACAAAGCAACGCCTAATTTTAGTAAGCAATGTCTACAGTCGTATTTTTAATTAGACGAAGCCAACTGACAGTAGCTAATGTCACTTTGTAAAATAATGTTGCCATATTTAAAGTAATACTGATGCGTTCAGTTCTCGTTCAATCAGATGAATGAACAATGAGTGTGAATAGTTAATCATTTCAAACTATAAAAGACTATCGAGGCAATTACATTCATTCAGGAGTTTTTTCAATCGTTCACTTTGTCACAACACTATTTTTATTTCATCAAAAACTGACAACGCAGTAAACGTCAGTTGACTTCGTCTAATTAAAAATACGACTGAAATGTAAAGCGATGCCTAAAAATCAACTTGCGTTTCACCATTCGTTTTTGACTAAGCGACCCTTATTGATAGTTTTTCTCAGTTGTCAATGTTTGCGTTTTTGAAGTGACATTATTGAGAATACTTTTGCGTTGTCATAGGTGGCAAAATGTTGAGTTATCAAAGCGATGCGCGACCCCTATTTGGTGTGCTAAGTATGTGCTTTAGGATACTTAGTTGACGCCTAACGGTTGGTGAAACGGTTTTTTTGTGCATCTTCTGTATAAATCTTGTCAGTTGAAGTCGAGCTTCGAGCCGGTCTAAGTACTTACGACTAAATAAGGAAAATAAAATGTAAACTTGACCATTTGTAAGTTCTCCCAAAGGCGTAAATGCAAATGATTTGACTTGATTTTGAAAGGCGTTTCTTAGTGAAAACTGGCCTCATAGCATAGAGCAGCAATTATTGAGTGGCTTTTTTTTTAACAAATCTGTGTTCCTCAGGATAACAATCCTAAGGATGTTCTAGCTGTTTTCAAAGTTGAGAAAGTCGAGAAGGTAATTATTATCATGTTTTTAAATTGTAATTAAATATCATGTTGCTTATAATTATGGGTATATATTAAGTAGATATTTGTAGTTTATTGTATCCATTAGTCACTCACTAGTAGTCGTTAGATTTTTATTGTTTATGTAAGACTTGATGATATGATATTCTTTTTTTTTATTATATTTTAAACCAATCCTGTAGAGCGAACAAAACTAAAAATATGTAGTCGCTCAAGCAGTTTTAGCGAAACAAGCTAACAGCAACTACTTAGTATTATAAATGTGAAAGTTTGTGGGGAGGGATTTGATGGATGTATGTTTGTTACTCTTTCACACAAAAACTACTGAACAGGTTTTGATGAAACTTTACAGTATTGTTGTTTATACATCAGAATAACATACAGGCTATAAATTAATTATAACGATATTGAACAATCTAAGTATATTTTAAGGAGGAGCGTGCCCAGTATACAGGCTATAGGCTCTCCCCCCATTACATTGGGTCCACAGTACATCGGCAATGTGTAGGTGCACTGCAGCGCACTTCTGTCTATCCCTTCAGGGAATAGAGGCGTGATGATGTATTTATCTATATCTATACTAATATTATAAAGAGGAAAGATTTGTATTTTTGTATATAACGAATAAACTCAAAAACTATTGGTCCGATTTCAAAAATTCTTTTACCGTTAGAAAGCTAGATTATCACTGAGTAACATAGGCTATATTAGAAACCCGTGCGAAGCTGGGACGGGCTGCTAGTTTATAATATTTTCTGCATGCGCCGACATGGTTACTGTCATGGTGTGGAACCGCTAATAGTTAGTGGCTTTTAAACATCAGATATAATAATAAAAATGCTATATGCATGGGTATGTGCATGTGGGGTTCATATAACTCTGTTGCTTATGGTCGGGACTACGTATACCCTGAGAATTGAGTAGTTCCTTTTAGGGTTCCGTACCCAAAGGGTAAAACGGGAACCCTATTACTAAGACTTCGCTGTCCGTCCGTCCGTCCGTCCTTCCGTCTGTCACCAGGCTGTATCTCATGAACCGTGATAGTTAGAGAAATTTTCACAGATGATGTATTTCTGTTACCGCTATACCAACAAATACTAAAAAACAATAAAATAAATATTTATGGGGGCTCCCATACAACAAACGTGATTTTTTTTCCGTTCTTATAGATAGATAATGGTACGGAACCCTTAGTGCGCGAGTCCGACTCGCACTTGGCCGGTTTTTAAATTTACTACGGAACCCTATGTGAATTATCGCACGTTCGGAACTTTTAACAGGCTTCTGTTAAAAATTCAAACGAAAAAAATATTACCAATTCCCAATCTATGGTGTCTGTCTGTACATAATATAAACTTGTATATTATATCGATGGGTGCAAGGCTTTTTGACTTAAGCGACTTTTTAACTTTACAGTAGTACATCTCATTCGACGCTGAAAAATTAGCTGATTCCAAATATGTATGTGTATACAGTGTGTTTCAGAAGTCCGAAATAATACTTTGACGTTTGCATCAGTATCGGGTATACAACTGAATCTATCGAAATTCTACCATGTTTTTCCAACTTTTTTTTCGTCGTCAATTTCTTTATCCCGTAATATCTCGAGTCCTATGTAAAGTTTGCATGTTCTGTTTTGTGAATATTGGTAGTCTTATGAATGGGTTATGGGTATAGGGTTATGGATGTAGCCAAAGGCCAGAAAATGATACCTGTGAGAAATATTCAAAGGTCTATAACTCAGAGACTATGATAGTTAGGTATACACTGTCTTGACTAAGCATCCACATATAAGCTACCGTATTTGTAGCCAAAGTATGATTTCGGACTTCTGATACACCCTGTATGTATAAGTCAATATCACCCAAAAGTCAAATAGCTTTTCACACCTCGATATTATAATGAATCTACATAGATATTGATGTTATATAGGCAGGGTGATTACGTAATTCGATTGCAAGCCCATTTCAATTACAATCTTTTAAAAACAGCTGTCAAAATGATGCCATGTTTTATGGTTTCCAACGAGAAACGTTTGCAAATGAAAGTTATATAATCGCCTGTCAGGTGTATTATATGGGTAACTGTTTGTCATTATTACTTTGTTTTCTTCATCTTTAAATTTTATCCTAGGACGGTGAAACCCGCTTGAAGTTTGAACTTCACCCGTTGACCGATGAAGACTTGGCCGAGAGTGTCACGAAACTGACTCAGATGGCTGAGAAACCAGCTCCGGCTGTCACCGACGATACACCTGTGAGAGCGTTTCTTAATGGAGAGAATTGTCTGAATGGGGTGCGTATTAGAATTTGAAATAAATTCAGAAACACAATTAATAGACATCTTAGACAGGCTAAGGTATCATCACGTCATTGTGATGTCTGCTATAAGAGCGTCGCGACGCCTGTTATAAGGGTGTTACGACACTGTCGTGGATGTCGTGTATTTTGGTCGCGACCTAAAGTAATCATGAAATTGTAATCCCGTTCCCGCAACCCATTGGAACCTATTCCAAGGATAGTTTTATAATAGCTTAATCCTTAATCATAGACATATGCCATCGCGGACTTTTCTGTAGACCTATATAAGATACACAATTCCACCAGACATCATTTTGTTATATCTCAAAGGGCAGCGTTTTCGTTGAAAGCTCCCAGACGGCTTATTTTTTTCTGACACCTTTAACAAATATCATTATATATTGTTTTCTTATATTTACGCGAATACTATACATTGAAATAAAACTATTTTACGGATTTTATCGCGTTTATTTACTATTTTATGTGACCATGGTTGCTGTAAAGCAGCCGAAACGTCGGGAAAATAAAATAGTTAATAAACGCGATAAAATCCGTAAAATAGTTTTATTTCAAAATATCATTATATTTTAGCCAATGTATACAAAAACTTGACAAATTCTATATTAAAACCTTCCTCTTGAATCACTCTATCTATTAGAAAAACTCAGTCAAAATCCGTTGCGTAGTTTTAAAGATCTAAGCATACATAGGGGCAGATAGACAGTGGGAATCGACTATGTTTTATACTATGTAGTGATGGTCGCGTTCGACTATCCGCAGGGCACCGGCTGGTGGAAGTACGAGTTCTGTTACGGCAAGCACGTGATCCAGTACCACGTGGACCGCGCCGGACAGAAGAGCGAGCTGCTGTTGGGCAAGTTCGACAAACAGTCGCACCTGGACTGGATCAAAGAGAACAAGGGCAAAGCGCCTAAACCTGTCGGTGAGATTGCTTCTCCTAACTTTTCATTGATACCATCCTTGACTATGATGACGATAATAATGTGACCGTGACTGAACTGGTTGCGACGCCTTATAGTGATCGTCGCGACGCCTTATGGTGAGCGTCGCAACGCTTTATAGTGAACGTCGCGATGCCGTATAGTGAGCGTCGTGACGCCTTATGATGAGCGTCGCGACGTTTTATCATGAGTGTCGCGACGCCTTATGTGAGCAACTTGTAGAATTAACTTTTTCTTTGAGCCAATACAGACTCGTTTTGGTATTGGCAAAAAAATATACGTGCGAGTGCCGACGCCCGACGTTTTATTTCTTTCTTTATAACAAACATGAGTACTCCCATAGTACCTACTATTTACGAAAATATAAGCTACTGTACTTTAATTCTGTCTTGTCTGACTTGTAATAAATGAATGATTTCAGAGCATAGAACATCCGTGTCTCACTTCTACTCCGGCGGCGACGTATGCGACAAAACCGGCAAGCCTCGCCAGACAGAAGTCAAACTCAAGTGCTTGGAGAACTCCTCTAGTCCCGCTCAAGTGTCACTGTATTTATTGGAACCTAGGACCTGTCATTACATACTAGGTGTGGAATCACCCCTAATATGTGATATATTACCTTTAGCTGATGATACTGGTCTGATAAAGTCTGTCACGCCGGTGCTTAATAAGCAAGATTCGAATACAGAGACCAAAGACGATGAAATCAAGTCGTACAATGAGAAATTGGTCGAGAAGTTCGGCAATGATTAGATTGGTTTAATATAATTGTATTCCAATTAAATGGTGTTTTATTTGACTGTTATTAAACTATTCTTCAGTTTCAGTACGGTGCAAGGTAATATTTGTAAATAACTACCCTCAATCGTTATTAAAATGTCTGTTATAATATTACAGTTTTTGATAACCTGTTTGTCCACTGTTACCTAATTTTGTCCATTTGTCACCCAAAATTACCTAAGATGATTATTATGATAATAAATGACATACTTTCGATTGGGTGAATATTGGTCTAAGTTGGGTGACAAATTATCAAAATAGGTGACTGGTGGTCTTAATTCGCTGATGTCACTTAAAGCTGACAAACCGATCTACCTGATTTAATTGGGGTTAACAGACAAACAAAATAAAAATCTTGCATTTTTTAAACTTGACATTTATTTACATTCATATCAACAAAACGGGTGTTTGTATAAAACAGTTCTTTTACAATTTTCATACCAATTTGTAGACATATTCAGTGATCGTAGTGCTATAAACTGTATGGTGAAAAAATATGTTTGTTTCCTCCTTTCATTGGAGGAATGACGAGTATACCGTGACTCGACATTATTTTGGTCTGTTCAAAAGTACCTAAATGAAAAGAATACCCAGATTCCATTTTTACAGTTTAAAAAAAAACTATTTAGCAAGAAAACAATACATTATGAATCTGGGTAGTACATGCGTAGGTATTTAATTAACGCGTAAAAAAACGTATTTATAACTCTCGAAATAGTTTTGTCCGATATAATATCTTTCTCAAGCTTTCAGAGTCTTGCAAGAATCAACTCAATTAGGTAGATATATTATTTTGGAAATATATAATAATGTTTCAAAAATAAACTAAGTAAAATAAGCCCCATTTTTACATGATATATATAGTAAATACTACTTTCGGTAAATAAACTTTGAAGCGTCTGAGGTGACATTAATAAAATACATAAGAAAACAAAGCTTTTATGGCATTTTATCGGTAACAATGTTGCCCTAACATAAGACGTGTGGAACATTAGATCAAACATTCGATCCGTTACATTATAGGTAAGTATGTATGCCTTGTATGATAAGTTTGTTAGGAATAATATTATAAGCATTTTCATGTTCCCAATCCTACGCGCACAAGTCATACCGAATCAAATAACAAATTTAATTTAATTCATAATCTTCTCAAAACGTGACAATCTATTGTGTGTCGTGTCCAGACAACGTTTAAGCCATCTTTGATTATTCATGACGATTATTCATCACCCAAAAACTCGATTACATAACACCCAAACAATCGATTACCTATCACCCAATATTATAAAAAAGCTATCTATCTACAGTTGAATTTTAGAACACATGAGTATTGAAAAACGCAACTGTGGATGTTTAGATTTTTTATACTTTTGTAGATAGGTAGGAACGTATGTCTTGTCAAATATAGGTTTTTTTTAAATAGTTGCGGTATATCTGATCGAAATATTAACAAAAGTCGTTTTCAATACATTGATGATATTACAAAATCGTTTCACGGTAGATAGGTATTGTAAATACTAAGCAATAGCAACAATGAAGTTTCCCGTCAATACCTAGAAAAATGTAGGTAAAAAACACTATTCACATTACTTTTTTTTGACGCTGCCTAGTGCACACGATAACGGTCCGCGCACATCATTATCGAAGACATAGACAACATTTAAAAGGAGATAGATAGTTAAGATGTATCTTTGAATGCGTACAATGCAGTCAAGAATAGCTGTTTCAATATTACTTTAGACTTTTTGACAGTATTGCTGTAATTCAAGAACTTACAAATACGATAACTTCTTGTTTTACGAAATGAATTAAATGATGAAACCTGCAATTAGCTGGTATTTTGTAAATTTCAAGTATTTACTAGCAAGGACAAATTCAATTAATACCTGCACATTATAAATAAAAATAGGTAATAAGGGTGGTATAGATGGCGGAAGACCACCTATTCATAACTTTGATTTTTTGACCGCATTGTTCACTTCACTTTTTAAATGTCTATGGCTTCCAGCATTGATAACGTACTGTCAAAAATGGCTAATCTATTATTAAAATGACAGATGGTGAAGCGCCCCTTCAATAGTGATGTGCACAAACCATTTTAAGACGCCAAACAAATGGTCGTGTCGAGGATTGCAGATCCACTTTTCTAATTATATTCATTTATCTCCAATGTCCATTTTTTAACAATACGTACATACCTTTATAATAATTTATTTTACCTTAACAACAGGGAAATAATCATTTGCAAGACAAGAAAAGAAATGATACCTACTTTTTACAGTGTCGACTAATGAGCTTACTAAAGGTATCACAAGACAAACAAACTGTATCGCTGTATAACACCTATAAAGGAAACTTATTCAGTCTACATAATTGTCTTTCATCAAGCCCTGCGCCCAAGGACGCGTTAAAATTTTACCAATATTATAACGAACTGTTCATACCGTTGAGACAAAAGATATTTCAACAATGTCATCGATGACGCGAGATAATTTTGACACATCTCGTAGGTATACTGACATAGAGTACACTTTCAAAAGAGTCAAGTTTATTCGTTCGCCCCTATGGGTGCAGGGCATTTGACGTCGAAAACATTTATTCAAATTAAACTAAGCAAGTAATGAATTACCATTTCGATAAACTTTTTTTAAATAATAATACTCAACTAAATTTATTTAAGTTAAATATAACAACGATGCTCTCTCTACTTCAGTTCTTGAAAATAATTTGCTGTAAGTACTAACTAGTGATGCGCGTAGAAGTATGACAACTTTTTGTTATTTTGCGATATTCTGTACACATCACTAATTTCGTTAAAGTAACGTTTATACTTAAGATTGGTCACAGCTTCGTTTGAATATAAAACGCATTGGCACAAGTCATAAACAAATTATGTAATTATAATTTATAAATAATATTAAACTGTTCGTTAAAGAAAAAGCAGACAGTTTTCCTCATTTCTATTCAGTTATTGAGCGTTTTCTTTTAAATAACAGTACAAGGTCATAATGCAAGAAATTAATGTAATTAATACTTAATTTTAATAGCTAATTAGTATGTAAGTAACGTGTTATTTAAAGTTTAGGTAACGGAAAAATACTACTTTTGTTATCTGACTACTTAGGTACCTACCAATCTATACTCTTTGTACCTGTTACCTACAAACAGGAGGGTTATCTAGCAATTAAAAATTATCCTTGAATAACTTGATATGAATCATCTAGAACAGTGATGGGCAAAGTGGGTGCCATATAGTTTAAGAAATTTCAGCGGAGGGCCGGAAACTTAAAGCAAAAATGCATTTTGTGTTTAACTGTACTAAGTACTTCGTAAGTACTTTAAACTTCGTAATTATCGCGGGCCATATACAATAGTAAATGGCCCACGATAATTACGAAAACATTAATACATGTCGAAGGACCGTCAGCGGGCCGGATTAAATACTATCGCGGGCCGGAGCTGGCCCGCGGGCCGTACTTTGCCCATCACTGCTCTAGAATCTAGATTCTTATTTTTGATTCATTGTAGATAACCTATGTTTACCCCCAAATTTAGAAAACGATAAAGGGGGCAGCAATAAGGTGATCTAAAACGACTTGCATTTATGTAAGTTTGGTAGTTGCACGCCCGTTTCAATAGTTTTGTCACAAAATCACCTGGATTTTGTTAGAAAATATATGACATAAATAAGGACTTCAATGCTAAATTTGACTTTGAAAATCACCAGGAAGTAGATATTTTTCCGTCCCAAAAATCTTAAATATAAAAGTAAATATTTAAATATAATATGAAATAATCAAAACGTGCCAGTGCCAACTATTAAGTAAATAGTGACAGACAGTATTTGTTTTATTATATTTTTTTAAATAGAAACATATTTTTAATGAAATACCAAAAAACTTACTTGCGAAAATATTTTCTATGATAATTAAATACTTATATTCTAACGAAATTTTTTTGACTAAAGGGCCAGAGTTCAATTTGTGTAACGTTGCTGACTGTCATAATATTATATTATTATTATAATACGACAAACAAGCACAAATAAGTAGTTTAGTAAACAACGTGTGGATATTTTAAACATTATAATTACCTACTTTACACATTAACTGATATTTTTTAATGTAATAACTTGATTGGTGTATCCTATCAACTTATTTATTATTTAGATGGTTTGTTCTTCAATTTTTAATCTGGTAAGTCATAATTATTACGAAATGTCAAATTTATTTTGTTACTGCGCGATATTTAAGACCAAAGATATAGTTATTAAACGTATACGTCCCGCGCGAGGCTCAACGTATTTTATATTGTTATACTATAAACAAATCAAATATACCGCTTATTTCTTTTTGTATTTATATTCTAAGTAGGTGTACTTATATGAAAAAAGTTACTACTTACGTAGGTAGGTCACTAGAATTGTTAATTAAATTCCACTTTACTGTTTTTGACTTCGCCAGAAAGCTTTTAGTAACAAAAAAAACATACTGGTCGAATTGAGAACGTTTTTGAAGTCGGTTAAAAATATCTGTGTAAGTAGGTAGGTAATATTTAAAATATCTACAC
This sequence comes from Ptilodon capucinus, assembly GCA_914767695.1. Classification (NCBI taxonomy): domain Eukaryota; kingdom Metazoa; phylum Arthropoda; class Insecta; order Lepidoptera; family Notodontidae; genus Ptilodon; species Ptilodon capucinus. The sequence goes on along the minus strand of OU611814.1, from coordinate 10,640,441 downwards.
GACGGTAGCACAATACAATTGTTTGGAGGAAACACCCTCGCACGTTAAGTACACTATTTGACAACAAGGTAAACAATAAATACACTGATCACATTGAGATCATTTAGTTAATCTAAAAACACCTAATTTTACACGAAAAAATGTTAGTCTGACTGCAAAACTGACAATGGCCACAATAATGTTACTAATTACTATCATGTTGGTAACGTAAAAATAAAAAGAAAAAAAAATTAACAAAAAAATATTATTATAAAGTTGTTCACTTGAACATAACGGTGTAGGTATATCCGGTGCTCGGTACGGTCGGTACCAAGACATACTTTTAATGGATTACATCGTTCTAAAATTAAATAAACAATTTCCAAATCGGGAAACAAAAACATTGGTTTTGTTATCGAAAAATTACTTACCGGCTCTTTGGCGTCTACGAATTGTATCGATCCCTCAACTTATGCTTAATGTGACTAAAACTTATACGTTAAGACAAAAAAAGGTAATTAACTATAATGATAAACAATTTGGGGAGTACTTTGGAAACGATAAATCCTTTGACACAAACCTTAAACCATAACCTTATTTAGTTAACAACTGTGCACCTCGACGCTCGTTCGCGAGCGCACCGCAGCAAACACTCAAGTGCACCGATTACATCACATCGACCGGAAATCTTACAACCTCCTTGCAAAGTTTTTTTTTCTTTACTCTTTTTTTTTCACTAGGAACAAGTTCTGGAATATTCTAGTACGGTCTCGATAGTTCTTTTGAACGTTTCAATTGAACTTTGAGTCTCTTTGTACCTATTTGGAAGCCGTTCATGGCTTGTATGGCGGCCTGCGCGGAGGCCGCGTTGTCGTAGGAGACGAAGCCGAAGCACTTTGAGAGGTTCGTTTGTTTGTCTATGAACACTTTCGCCGATATCACGTGGCCGAAGGGCAGGAAGGTGGACGCGAGGTCCGTATCCGTAAACTCCTGCGGCAGGTGGTAAATGAACAGGTTGCCGCCCTCGGGGCCTGAAAGGTAGAACACTTTATGTACAGCAAGGGACTTACTCCCTGTACATACCACACACATTGTTTTTATAACAACAATAATGACGGGGCACACATGCGCAATGCAAAGAGCGAAATCCACAAATTTTCAAGCATCGGAAAGATTGAAAATTCACTGCTTCGTTCATTATATTGGTCGTGTGTGTCTCCGCCATCATATATAAGGGGCTACTTAGAGATTGCGAAACGAATAAAGGAGACGGGGATCTCTGGGCCCAATTGTAATAAGTTGAGATATGGTTTAAAAAAAGCGGTATTTTTTTCTGTTTCAAAATATAAAAAAATCAGCTCAATTCACTATCCGGGAGACGAGAAATCATAAAAATAAGTTTATTTCACTGAAGAAATAGAGTATCGATTACAATAATCGATTTCAAATTTTCAATTTACACTGTGAATGATTTAAACAATTGAACATAAAATACTTGATTGATTCTATCAAAATGAATAAATACATTGTAATAATTAACAATAAAAAACTACAATTAATATAGTAAATAACTGTGTGGCGTTTCCGAACGCTCCACAAAATGTCGACGGACGAGTTTCCGAACGCCCGCGCGCCCCAGACAGAGTGAGCACGTTCGGTAGCTCAAAAACGAATTACGTTATTAATGATTAAGCACATAATTGTATTCATTTTAATATATTAAAATACACCAAAGTGGTTGAATTAACACCAAAACTGTATATTAAAACAAAATAACAATCACAGTTAAAAAATCTGCTGTTTAGTATCTAGGTTGTTGTCACTTTGTTGAATAACCACACTTTTACTAAATCTCTTATAATTCTGCTCTCAGATTGCCAAGATCAGCAAAATTTTCGGAGATGGTTTGATAATAAATAAGCTCTTAATTGACACCACTCTCATATTTTTACAACTGGGCCCAAGAATGTATGAAAGCGTATCCGTCTCCTTTCAACTTGTCTATGGTTAGTGATAGCATGGATAGTGGGTAGTAGCTATTTACGCCCTTATTGATATTCAATAAGTAGTTAGGTGGGTCGGATTTTCGCGTGCGCTAATCCGTTGACAGATCAATGATGATATCGTATTATGCAAACTCTATCATCCATTTAGCCTGCGGTTGGCCAGCTACCAATTTTTATCAATCATCCATCTGGGCGTCCGCGTCTTGGATCCGCGCCAAAATTAAACTAATCACCATTTTCCTGTTGCGAGTGTTAAATTATTATTGTTGCACTATAGTTTTATCAATGACACGATAATATTATTATTAATTTTTAATCTGACAGTTGCATGTTTTTAGGGTTCCGTACCCAAACGGTAAAACGGGAACCCTACTCCTAAGACTACGCTGTCCGTCTGTCTGTCTATCCGTCCGTCCGTCCGTCTACCACCAGGCTGTATCTCATAAACCGTGATAGTTAGACAGTTGAAATTAATGACAGATTATGTATTTCTGTTGCCGCTATAACAACAATGACTAAAAACAGAATAAAATAAATATTTAAGGGGGCTCCCATACAACAAACGTGTTTTTTTGCTCGTTTTTATAGATAATAGTACGGAACCCTTACTCTCTCTGTCCGCCTACAAGATGGATATGACATAAATGGCCAGCCGGTAAACAATTAAAGGTTATGTTAATGGGACGTTTAGGTTAAGATGTATTGAATAAATACCTTCGACTTGCTTGCCTGCCGCCGCAGCGGCCGCCGAGCCGAGCACCGAGCCGAGTGGCGCTGCCGCGAACGCGGAGCCGAACTGCGCGGCGTATGCCGAACCTAACGGCTCTGCTGTTGACCCTGAAAATAATGTGTGCCTTTATTGTTTTGAAATTAATTATTTGTTTGAGTATTCAACCTATTTGGATTGCGTGTATCTTTTTAAATGACATTTAAAATTCGAACGATAATTGCCATAGACTATGGATTATTATTTTTTTTTTAGGCAATTTATTCAATGATTTGCAGTGTAGTGCGCCTCAACAAATTTTACGTTACAGCGGGTAGCTGTAAGTTTCGTAAGGGCAAACCTTAGTATAAATATGATGATTTGTCCAGTATTTTTGTACAATGATAGCATGCCTAAATACAACATATCATACAATATTAGTAGATACTCGTACACACAAACACACGTATTATTAATACACAGTAACACAGCACTCACGTACAAGTCGTAAACATTATAATAAAATTAAATTTTAGCACTTTCATGCACATACAATCAACAATGTTAATTTACACGAAAAACATGTTTAATGTAGCGGATCTGTACCTATTTACAAGTAAAAAATATCTAGCGATTTAGTTACATATGGGTATGTATGTATGTGGGTATCAAGTCGATATTAACCTACCTATTGTTACTATTATATTGCAAATAACATAAAAAGTTGTCAAAGTCGAATAATTTATTCTGTATAGGCCTATGGGGGCACTTACAAATTGTCAAGTTTTTTTTTATGTACTACTACTATGCTACTACCGGATCGAAACGCGACCTCAATTGAGAAGATCCGGCGAGAAACTCAGTGGGTTGATATTTTTTTTAAATCGCCAAAACTTTTTACAAATACACAGGTACATATAGCTCCAGTGTGTTGCCTTTAGATGACGTAGTAAGTAGATGTAAGGAATATAAAAAGGGAAAGAAAATGTACCTGCTTACTTTTAAATAAAGAATAATAGATAGATATAGAAGATGAAATAAAAAAAAATGTCTATGGCTTCCAAAGCGGTTTACTTTCCTACTGAGTATAGATATAACAAAGCAGGTCACTACTACGTACCTATTAAGTAGATATAATTGATAACATAAAATAAACTAAAAAAAAATGCATTAGGCCACCCGCATACTGCGGTGTCAAAGCTCGCGCGTAATTTTTTTTGGCACAGCAATACGAACTGTATTGACACATAGAAGAAGTTCATTCTGCAATGAAATGACACTGACAGCGCGGGCGAATTTTGGCGCGTGGCGGCACAACTTTTGCGACAGAAATTTAATCTTTATGCATATTAACAAGTTTAAGTTCGTTTGATGTCGGCAAATATTTAGTCGCGCGAGCGTTGACGCCCCAGTGTGCAAGGGGCTTTAATCATGCTGACTTTTGAAAATGGGTTCATTTACGCAGATACGCATTCAAATCATACTAGGTACCTACTTAAGTCCTACTTATTTACAAGAGTCGTTGGCACATCGCGGTCGTCACATGCCGTCTACCAAAGGTTTACTGATCCAAAGCTAGCCACGTCGACGATGCCGACACAATGCTTACACAGAAATCAAACCAAGCCGACCATAGACAAGTGTGATAAATAAACTCGCGATACGCGGCACCATAAACTAAAATCAGAGAAGCCATATCGACTCTGCCCTGCCGCAGGGCCCCTGCGTATGGCCATGCGGCAAATTTTTGACGTTTTTCCGACATCAGCCATTGTAGTTGCTGGATCAAGTACTCAGAGTAGATAGAGTTGACTTAAGAACTTAACTCTTCGCAATGCTCTGCGGTTTTTTTTAAGGTTGGGAATAATGGTTTATATGAGATCCGCCATCTTAGAATTAAGATCAAGTAAGTACGTTAGTGCCAAACAATATAAACAAGCAAATAAGGAGACCGAACTGCGGAAATTTACCGCAGTTCGGGCTTCTGATGGCTGCTCCTTAGTATATACTAGCTAGATGATCAAGTAAGTACCTAAGGTGTCAATCAATATAAACATGCTGCGTATTTAATAAATTACATACGTTTTATAGCGTTTTAATACCATTTTTACTGTAAAACTTTAATAAATACGCAGCTTGTTTATATTGTTTGACTTACTTGACCCGGCAATTATAATGGCGGATGTCAGTGAACGTCAAAAAATTTGCTGCAGGGCAGAGTCGATAGGGCTTCTCCTTTTACTCTATGCGCGGCATCTGCACCCATAGCATGACCGCGTAGACATAAGTTTTATCACTTTCAACTGTCAGATTTGTTGAGAAAATGACGCCACTTCGAGCTTTTTGTACTGGACACGGGGCGGTGTGACGTCATTTTCTCACCAAATCTGACAGTTGAAAGAGATAAAACTTATGTCTACGCGGTCATGCTACAGGGCCAGGAGACAATCCGCGCGCTGCAAATGTTTGCCTATACCAAAACAAACTGTATTAACTGTTACAAAGAGCTCGTTCTTCAACAAACTGTCATTAACGATGCGAACAAATTTGGACGTGTCTTACTGCCTGGGTTTTACTTACCACAGAAATTCAATATTTATGTGTATATTGATTCAAAATTCGTTTTGGTATTGGAAAACATTTTTCAGGGAGCGTCTTGACGCCGCGCCCCAGTGTGCGCAAGGCTTAACCATGACATTTTAAACGTCTTTTAATTTACTTAAATAATTTAATATGTAAGTAGGGACTTTACCTATCGCCAGACAACATACTCATCGCGTGGTCCAAAACTAAGCAACCTTGTGATATGGATACTATATAAAGGATTAGGGGCGATCCCAGTTACACCAAGACTCGTAGAAGTCCAGACAAAGTCTGAACAGGCCGTTTCAGAAATTAGCCGCTGACAAGCGACTTCATCCACGCCGACTTCGATTGTTGAAAATCGTCATAAATTACAGCCTTTATGTTATTCTGATGTGTAAACAACAATACTGTAAAGTTTCATCAAAATCCGTTCAGTCGTTTTTGCGTGAAAGAGTAACAAAAATCCATCTATTCTGACAAACGTTTACACTTATAATATTAGTAGAGAGTAGAATAGTAGGTAGAATTAAACCTACCGCCTATCAGGACAATTTTTTTTTTAATTTTAGATTTTTTTTTTTTTATATCGAGGGTTGAAAGGCTATTTGGCTTAAGCGATACTTTTGGGTGATATTGACTTATATACATATTTGGAATCAGCGAATTTTTCTACATCGAATCAGTATGCTCTCTTGTAAATTTAAAAAAAAAATGCTTATGTCAAATATCCTTTCACTTCACCCCTCGTCATATATAGACAGATAGGTAGTATATTAACTTCTTGGTGAACTTATATTGTAGATATATTACTTCTAGGTACGCAGTCAACTATATACCTACACAAGTTTGGTGTTACAAATTAGATGGGTAATTGCTTTGAATTCTGTTATCTTTGTATAACCAATTAACGTTGTTGGTTAGGTGAATTGTGAACTCCGTAATAAATAGATCTAACGCGTAGTACCTACCTAACTACCTTTAGTACTATTAACAATATTTTTGGCATATGCAATGGCGACCTTGTACCAACAAACATAACTATTAGGTATTAATCTTATTTTCTTTAATAAATGTTACGGCACGTAATTAGACCTTTCTTCTAGTAATAACGGTTTGACTTAGTGGTGCGAGGCAGGTCGGCTTGCTGTAGATAGGTGCCCAGGGTTTTGGGGTAGATATGTACCCCAATTATTAATTATTAAAGGTTATCCTTTGAGGCTGGTTTTAGTCTTCGCCGACGGCACACGCACCGACAGAGCTGATGGGTCAATTTGTATGTAGTTACAGGTAGCGTTTTTGAGTCGCGCTGACCGCTCAGCGCTGACGGCTGAACGATACGAGCTGACCGATCAGCGCTGACAAGCTACGCGCCGACCGTCGTCAGCGTGACAGGAAAACCAGCCTAAGACCAGTCCTACCTACAATCGTTGCTTAGTTGGGATCATACGATGAGTAAGTATAAAATTGTTATCAGAATATTTATCACACCAAATCTATAAAGCCTAAGACTCATTCCATGAATAAACAAAAAAATATAGAACACACATTTTTCCTTTTTAAATGTCATTACGTTTTTTACCTGTGATGTTGGTCTTCCCGAGAAGACCTGAAGTGTGAAAAATTGTCATCGTTAATTACGTAACCATGTTTTTTTTTTACTTTTTAATATTTAATTCCAACCTGAAATAGGAAAGTTTGTCGACAAAAAAGATCGTTATAATAATGGCTTATTTTTTTTCTCACGTGACACATTCCAATTAAGAATTCGGACAGATCGAGCAATTAGTGGGAAATTTATTGAGCTGAAAATGGCGCGAAATTAATTCGGAGTCAGGCGTAGAAGAAAGGACAATTAAGGTTCTTATTTACTGTGACATAGATGACATAATCCCATTAACAATTATACTTTATCTATTTTTCAAATAACATTACAGTTGATAAGGACACAATACCTGAGCTAGCAGGTATAATGACTCATTATAGGTGTCCAGAGCATCAATTTTACTATCTTTCTTGTTGTAGTATGACAATGGCTGCACTTTATGGTGCCAATAAAACATTTTTTATCAATGATAGCTAGAATATATGGCGTGTAAACATTAGACATTGTTACCTTGAAGCCATAAGAGCCATATTTTACCTACCATTAAACAAATATTTTGTTTTCATGCCTTGAAAAATGGAGCCACTTGGGGCCGGACCAATTGAGATATCCAATGAAGACTCACTGGATTTAAAAGTGTTTTGCCTGGAAGTAGTCCAGTGAACCTTGTTATTAAACTGTGAAATGATAAAACTCGGTTGCAAATATCAAAAATAGAACCTTTTTTGTGCCACAACAAAACTGTATTCTATCGTTTAAAAGTATATACTTACATAGTTGAGGGGCCGCCTGCTGTGGGGCGGTCGCAGGAGCCATCGGCGCGGCTTGCGTCACGACCGGGGGTTGCGTCATGGCCGCCAAAGCCGCTAAGTTCTGCACCGACACCGGAGCCAGTAATCCACCGAGCTGATCCGCCGCCCCCCCACCAATGGTACCCACGCCGCCGCCGCTAAGGCCTGCACCATTGAAACCGATATCCTGATAGTTAACACCTATGGTGACAAACAAAAAAGGGACCTTGTAAATAAAAATAAAACGGGATGCAACATAAACATTGGGATTGCGTGGGATTGTGTTGTCAGTGATTTTTTATACCGAACGTATCAGGTGGTGGCGAGTGTCGTCAGTAGCAATAATATGGATTTGAAGAAACATTTCAAATGTTGCGAGTGCGCCTAAACGCACTTCGAAAAGCGGGCTCTTACGCTGGCTGTATGAAAAGGCTCTAAAAGGGTTCCAGAACCATGGAATTATTTTATAACATCTTATGTCTGAAAGAATAGCAAATAAATGAGAATCCAATTCTTATTAGTCAGGTACTCATAAAACGTCAATAACCAAAAAAGATATTATCCCTACCACCCATACGGTATGCATTTCCTATGGAGACGAATGGCCAAGTAACTCCATGGTTACTCTTTTCCAAAAATGTTTAGATAGTGTCTGGCAGAAACTGGACTAATAGCAGCTTATAGAAGAGTAGAAATTAACAAAACTCGAATAGGAAGAAGTTGCCGAAAGACTGGACCATAGAAATATTGCATGAGGCAAGGCGTTAAAAGCATGCATTTGTTTGAATGTTAAATAATTAACAAATTAATTACACACTTAACCTGACTACACCAAGGATGCGTATAAATTGGGTTAAAAGGAAATGGCATAATAAAAACGTATGTTACACAAATTAAACGGCAAGCTAATGAATCGTTTAAACACTTGAGTCACATTGTACTCCGGGCACATCGCGGCGTCAAAATTCGTGCGTCAAAATCTTTGACAATACCAAAACGAACTCTACATAACATAAAAATTGAATTTCTAAGGTAAGTCACGGGTTAAAACTAGTTCGCGCTGTCAATGTTGGAGAATGGACTTTGACGGCAATGGAATGGCAAATATTTGACGCCCCAGCGTGCTCGGGGTATACAAATAAACAGTGCAGTCAACGGTTTGGTGTTGTTTGCACTCAAAAATATAGATAAGGTTGATGTCATTCTTTGCTTATTTTGCGTAGTTTTTTTTTATCTCTTCCTGTTTTGATGAAAAGATAAAAATGTTACCTTTGTTATATCAGCTGTTTTTACTTTTAATTCAAATTACAATGGGTAGGACTCATAATCGGGCATCAGTATTATTTAAACTAATGTATATCTGTAATCTGTATAATGGTTCGATATAATCGTGAGTCAACCTCACGATGTTTGCTTTCACCGTTCAGCAAGTTTCACCGTTCATTATTGAAAATGATATTCGCATATAAAACCTAAAATATCAGAGGTGCGAGTCCGGAGTTTGTACTTGAACCCTTTCAAGGCGAACGTTCTATCCACTGGGCAAGACTACATTAAATGAATAGGTAGATAAATCGACTTTACATTGAGATCAACTGTTACACAACCATTAGAGTTAATAACGGAACGTTTCGATTCCAAAATCGGTATGCGTTCGTAATCCGGCTGTCGGGGGCGTTATTTCATCGTCACAGATGAATGTTTATTCCACAAATAGCAAAGAATATATTTTTACAATCGTTAGATTGGCTTTAATATTTAATTTCTTGACTAGGTATCTAAGCTACAAAAGCATTAATTGATTAAACAGCCAAATAACTTGATTCGTTACGTAGTTGTCATCTTGTTTGAGGTTAGAAAAAAACCCGCCTCATATGGTTATATGGAATACCTCATATTCTATTTCATTTCGAATACAAAGTCAGCACTGAGGATGTAACTTACCTTGTCGCGGTGCATGCTAGTGTGATTCCTTGGCGCGCCAATGAATGCCAAGGGCAAGGGCACTCTGCAGCGCGACAAGCGGAGTATGGTACACTGTCGGTTTATAGTGGGTATACGGCCTTCTGTCGAGACTCCCACACTACTACTACCCTCGAGGTGGCAGGGTAAAGGATTTTCTGACGTTAAATATAAGGACGTAACTAACCTTGTAACAACGTCGACCCCTGTCCCTGCAACAACTGTTGCTGCAACCCGACCGCTTGCAGTTGCTGCAACAGTTGCAGTTGCGTGGCTGGTGATAGTGCGGCCTCCGACGCGAGGTAGGTGGTGGGTTGCATGGGTGCTGCAGTGAGGCCCCATAAACTGGCCTGCATCGCTTGGAGCTTCTTCTGTTCCTTCTCCTTCTGTGTGTCCGCGAATTTGACCACTAATGGCGCGGAACAACCTTCCATTGTTTGACTATGATGTAACGCCTGGAACGTAAAACACGACACAATTGAGTATAACCAAATAACTATACTACATGGTGTACCAGAAATTAACTCTAGCTACATAATATACGGTAGCTCATATGTAGATGCTTAGTGAAGACAGTTTATACGTAACTATCATAGTTTGTGATAAATATAGACCTTTGGAACCTCGAGATATTACTAGTTACAGAAATTGCCGACCAAATAAAAGTTGGTAAAAAATTGTCGTTTTCGATTAAATTTTTATACCATTCAGTTGTATACCCGATACGGATGCAAACATCAAAGTATTATTTCGGACTTCTGAAACACCGTGTAAGGAAAAAGTAGATAAATCAATTGTTAAGTCCAGCGAAACAGTAATAATCTGATTAAGTTGATGATAATCTGAGGGTAGGGTTTTGACTGGGATCCCTTATCATTTCGTAAAAGTATAGAAATTTAATACTTATAGGCACCTGTATGTTTACATATTTGTGATCCTACGTCAATACGTAGGATCACAGGGACAATTCCCTTAATAACCTCACAAATGAGCACGCACCAGGTTAATCCTTGCACGCTTGTTTACAAACAGCATCATCTCTCTGTCGCTGATTAAGCCAATTACGGCAAGCTGCGTTGTTGACGGCATCCGAGGGGATGGGGGGCTTTGTACGACTGCCGACTGTTAATACGGTGCTCAAATGCAATCAAACGTAAATCGTTCAAATAAATTCAATTTATCATTTCCATTTTGTTTGGAATGTGACTATGTTTAACCAATGTGTAAGCACCTAAGTGTTGGTTTGATAGGTAATTGTCGAATAAATACGTGCGACAATGTCACAGTAGAGCAGATTATTCAATGCCCAGACAAAATGTGAAATACTGTCAATACAATGCATTTAAAACAAGCTAAGCCTCGCGCACATTGGGGCCTCGACACTCGACCCCCGACCGTAAACTTTTTTGGCAGTCCTAAAACGAACTCTACAATTAATTTAATTTCAATAGTTTAATCGATAAGTGGGGATCGAACCCAAAACCTCTAGGTTACGAGGGCAGCTCGTAGCTAACCCACTAGACTATAGCCCGCCTAAGTGTTGACAGTTTACCTTGATAGCAGCGATAGCCGCTTGCTTTGACACGAAGGTGACGAAAGCACAGCCCTTGCTTTGGCCCTGGGCATCGCGCAACACTGTGCATTCTTCAATTGCTCCGTGCCCAGCAAACAGCGCGCGCACGTCGTTCTCAGACAGCTTCTTGTTCAGCATACCCACGAACAGCTTGCGTTCTGATGACAAGAGAACATTATGAGGTGAACAAATGATTCAATACAAAAACGGATAACTTTCTGACAGATGAGAAATTTGACAAAAACACGGAGCGAACGAATCATCTAGATTTTTCTTTGAAAATGTACTTTGTGCTGATATACACAAAGATTGAGTTTATATGGTGAACGCACACGTCTAAATTCGTTCACCTCATCGATGACATGTCGATGAAGAATCAGCTTTTTCTATAAGACAATACAGACCGTTTTAGTATTGGCAAAAAATGGACGCGCGCGTTTTGATACGATTGACGGGTCACGGCTTCTAGGGACAGCATATTTGTGCTGTCATTATGATGTCAATGGGCTCGCCCTCAGTACCTCCAATGGTACACTATTGAGCCGGAAATAGCATCAGCGAAAAGTATACTTCCCCTTTCTAGTAGATTCATAGAGATGTATTTACTAGGCACCTAGGTACCTATAATTAATCACAGATGCGGTGTCATTATAGCCAAACATCTTTTAAATATCAATTTTTCCCCAAAATTTCGTCGCTAACATACATTTCAAGTCGAGTCCTTGGTATATGAGTAATGCATTGTTGTACAATAAACCTTTTTCAGTTCCCACAATATTACAAGTAAATAGGTAGGTACATCTACGTACATCGCGTTTAACCTTAATCTTTTAAAAATGACCCCAAATGACACGCATTAAGTGGTAAATAATGATCCCCCATTATCACAAGCACCATAAACAACGTTATGAAATATTCTTTTATGCAAGAGATGCGACACATTTTTCACGGTAAGATAATTTTAAGCCCGAGCAAGTTGGGGCGTCTAAAGTAACGCATTTTTTTACGTCACTACCGAAATGAACTATTCTTACTAACTATCTATCATCTACTAACTAACTATCATAGTTTTCGAGTTTCAGACACCTACCTTCACTATGCAACTACATTTATTAGCGACCGTATATGTCCCTAATTATTTTAATTTTTTTTATGAGATAGGGAGGCAAACGAGCAGACGTTTCACCTGATGGTAAGTGATCAACGCCGCCCATGGACACCTGCAACACCAGGGGCATCGCAAGTGCGTTGCCGGCCTTTAAGGAATGAGTATGCTCGTTTCTTGAAGATACCTTTGTCGCATTATTATTTCGGACTTCTGATGCACCCTGTACACGCCGTCGGACACTCGGAAAATCCATACATGATCCTGAAATATGTACTAGTCGATCCGCCCGGCTGCAGCCGCGGGGTTAACTCGCAAATTTACGACCATCCCGCCCCGACAGTGGCGACCATAAAACATTTTCCGGTCGCGCTCCAGAATTTTTGACGCTATTTAATCTTTTAAGCCGGGTTAAGTGGCCGCCGACGGCTTGGAGATTCTAGATCCGGTCCATAAAATAAAAGAGCTAATAAGTAGAATCAGAATCAGAATCAGAATATTTTTTATTCATATAAACCAATACAGGCACTTATGAATCGTCAATAAATAATAATAGTAGTATCTCTACCACCCATTCGGAATGCATTTCCTATGGAGAAGAATGGGCAAGAAACTCCATGGTTGCTTTTAGTAACTAAGTAATTATGGATACAAAACTTGCTTTACGGCGTTGCGGGTCATACCAAAACAAACTGTATTGACTCATAGATAAAGTTTTATGTTTATTCTGAACATTTTTGTTTACGTGGATGCTGTAATTGTAGTTTGTGTACGGCTTTTTACGAGTTTTAATTTAGGTTGATTATTAGTTTTTGTTTAATACGGATTGTTAACAAAAATCGAAACTTACCACCAAACGAATGGAAAGGGGGGGCGATTTTTGTTGACTGTAAATATTTACTTCTTTAGGGTTGTTTTGAGGTGATAATAGTAGATACTTGTATATTTTTAACGAATATTGACACTAAAACGCGTGGAAAAAAATTTACAAAAAAGAAAAACCGACTTTAAAAACCGAGGTGCACTAAAAAGCTAAAAATAACCTTACATTTGGAGTCGGTGCCAATTCATTTGTGTATTTGCCTAGTCTGACGTAGATTGGCACCTACTCCAAATGTAATGAGTTATAAGGTTAATTTTAGCTTTTTAGCGCACCTAGGTTTTTGAAATCGGTTTTTCTTTTTGTTTTCCAATATACACTTCTCATCAAAAAAATCGAAACACTTTCGTTTTTATTGTTTTTGTCCTAATTTTTAAAATTACTCATCATACAAAATACGAAACCTATGAAGACTTAATTTGAATTTAGAACATTAACATTAGGATTTATAAACCTCATACTACTCACTATTAAATGACATTTTACATTTATTCCTAAATATACACATTTTTCTGATAATCCTTATCAAATCATAAACTGCGAGGTGTTTCGATTTTTTTGATGAGAAGTGTAGTTGCCGTATACTACAGGTAGGTACATGAGATAACAACAATCGCGGAAAAATCGCCGCAGAGCTATACGAAGAGTAGAGCCGTTATGGGTACTCTAGATACTCTATGGTCAATACCGTTTGTTATGGTACTAGCAAAAAAATTACGCACGAGTTTTCACGCCCCGCACAGTGCGCGTGATCTTCATTGCTCCAAAATGTAGGTCACATTTGGGCCGCGATTAAAATGTGCAAACACACGGAGCGGTGTGCAAATATATAGCGGACGCCATAGCTGCACACAACGGCACAGTGTGCAGAGGTATTACGCGTATCAGAAGTGGTACGCGTAAAATCCCAACATTTGGCGGCCTCTCAGCACCCCGGTGGGCTGGGGTCGGGACGGGACCGAATTGAAAAGGCACACCGAATGAGGTTCGGCTTCAGTGACGGCTGGGGATTATACGCGAATGACGAAAACTCCAGAACTCTAAAACTGTTAGTTCGACTAAGTTCAACTATACAAGAGGGTGGAAAGTCTAATATAATAATTTCGAGGGGTGAAGGCTAGGGATGTGACTTGGAGGAGAAAAAATCGATTATTACATAAACGATTTTTCTCTCTTTAAAATAAATCGATTTGCAAAAAAACGATTTTTAAGTAAAAAATAATCGATTTTTTTTCAAACTATAAAAAGTTACATTTTTTTTGTGCATAAAAAAAAATACCAACTCGATAATAACTTAAACAACTTCACTCTTTGAGCTTAAGTAAAACGAAAACCAATTAGAATTATGGCGCTGTTTGCAGAATTCCATTAGGGATGTGACTTGGACGATATTAGTATATAGACGAGATAGTAGTATATAAGAAAAAAAATGTAAACTTGACAATTTGTAAGTGCCCCCATAGGCCTATTCAAAATAAATGATTTGACTTTGACTTCGAGAAAAAATCTATTACTAAATAATCGATTTCAATAAAAAAAAATCGATTGTTAAATAATCAATTTTTCTCTCTTTAAAATATATCGATTTTAAAAATCGACTTTTAGAAAAAAAAAATCGATTTTCAATTAAAAATCGATTATTTGTCACATCCCTAGTGAAGGCTATTTGCCTTAAACGACACTTAAGGGCGATATTGACTTGTATACCTACATATTTGGAATCTGCTAATTTATCTGCGTCGAATGAGTATGCTCTTCTGTAAAATTAAAAAAAATGTCGCTTATTTAAATAGCCTTTCACCCCTAGGTTTAGTTACACATACGGTAGCTAATATCCAGATGTATATAGTGAAGGCAGATTATACCTAACCATTATAGTTTCTGAGAACTTATCCTTTGAATATTTGTTAGGGCACACCCATAAATAGGGTTGCCAACCATACTTTATTATAAAGTATCCTACTTTATTTTTGGTAATCATACTTTATACTTTTGCATACCAAGTATGTGAAAATACTTTATTTACAACCTTTACTGTGATGCGTAAAACAAAATACTACATACGTGAAAACGGATGATGGAAACGATTTATAATTACTAAACGAAATGTTAGATGTCAGATGTGGTGTCCTGTGTGGTGATTTTGATTATCAAACAAGCTTTGAAACATTTAAAGATAGCAAAGAATTGTTACAATGTGCGAAAAAAGACACAAATACGTTTTTAAGGCAAAAAATACTTTATTTTCTTTCAAATACTTTACTTTTTTTCCTATCCAAACCTTTTTATACGTTGTTTTATTAAAAAAAGTTGGCAACCCTACCCATAAACCAATTTAACAATGCAAACTACAGGACACTACTAATATTCACAAAACAGAACTTGACAAATCCGCATAGGTTTCGAGATATTTTAAGTTTTAAGATTAGCGACGGAAATAACATACAGAAATTATGATCGACTTTCGATCAAATTTTTATACCATTCGGTTGTATACCTGATAGTGATGCACATGGTAAAGTATTATTTCGGACTTCTGATACACTGTGTATAGGTGTTGAATCAGATTTTTTTTTACGTAAGCCAATACTTGTGAAACGACAATAAACAAAAAATAAATGTAAATGTCTACCCACCCATTCGGAATGCATTTCCTATGGAGGAGAATGGGCAAGAAACTCCATGGTTACTCTTTGCAAGAAACATTACTTGAAATTACTATTTTACGGATTTTTAAATAAACGCGATAAAATCCGTAAAATAGTTTAATTTCAATGTATAGTATTCGCGTAAATATAAGAAAAGAAAGATTACTTTATTATAATTAGTCCAATTAAGTTTTTTTCATGTAATTTTTTTTTTCGTGACTTTTTTGAATTTCTCCCTCCTATTTATCTACTTGACATTAGCATATACACCCGCTAGTCGCAGATACAGCTATTTCACATTTCATTCCATAAAATTTCATCATTTCCTAAAAAAAAAAATTAGCATATTTTAAAAGGGTAAAAAAAGTTTTTATTTATATTATTTAATTTCATATCCACAGTGCGACGCTACCATATTCCCGTATGGCAACAAATATTTCATGTCGACGAAATCAGGGCTTGGGAGATTAGCATGAGAATTGCCAACGAAACTCCAAACACGAAATCGACGGTGATAATGAAAAGGTGCGCTACTGACAATTGAAAAGCTATCAGTAGGTACCATGGAGATATTATGACGGAGATGGAATTTCGAACTCGCGCTGCGGTAAATTTTTCTGGTTTATCTGATTCCGCCATTGTTGTTTTCACATATAATTGATGTACCTAATTACCAATACTATAGGTACATGAGATAACAACAATGGTGGAAAAATCGCCGCAGGGCTATACGAAGAGTTGAGTCGTTATGTGTACTCTAGATAATTTATGGTAGGTACCTATTGATACCTGCGGGTTGAGCGTGATGTCACACGCTCACGCATGTTGTGAGCGTGATGTCCCACGAATGTCTAAAACTTTGTCAAGTTTTATCCCTTCCAATTGTCAGATAAATCGAGCAAATTTCGTCATATCGAGCTTTATCTACCGGCCTTAGCATGAGCACATTAGCTAATCGTTAAAATCGGCAGACACGACAGGGCTTATGTTGTTGTTTTTTTTTATTTTAATGTCCTCTGTGTCAATATGTATAAAGATTAAATATCTGCAGCAAAAAACCACGCGAACATGCGTTAAAATTATCTCACGTTGTCTATGAGTTCGCAAAATTTGGTTTGCAAAGCCATTGCCTCATCATCATCTATGACTTAATTCAATTAGTCAAAGAGAAAGAAGAAGAAATTTCGTTTTAATAGGTTAGTTTGTCGACGTTTTATCTGGAATTTGTAAAATCGGATTGCAAACAAAATCTATACTTATAATAATATTATAAAGCTGAAGAGTTTGTTTGTTTGTTTGGTTGAACGCGCTAATCTTAGGAACTACTGGTTCGAATTGAAAAAATATTTTTGTGTTGAATAGTCCATTTACCGGGTAAGGTTATAGGCTATATAACACCACGCTACTGCACAGTAAAATTAAGCGCGGGTGAAACCGCGGGCACAGCTAGTAATAAATATTTATCAATTTGTCAGTTACGCCACCCTGCAGCATAGCCGCCACCTATCCGTTCGCCATCAAACGCTTTTGATTTACATTCGATGGCTGTTTCAATTCGTTATTAGCGTGGGTGAATAGGTGCCGCCTGCCTACCCCCCCGTCGTATTTCGGTCGTGAATGAACTCCGCGCAAAATTACACGTTAATTCCCGCCTTTAAAGAGAGCGCACTTTGAAATTATTTCACGGCACTTCTGTGAAGTAAACGCTGATTTAATTTGGTGCGAGCAAGCATACGTATCTACTTAACTGTGTTACTTAGATTACTACTTGTTGTTGCCTGTTTTAGTAGGTGACAGTGGAAACTATATTCTTTTTAATCTGTGGATTTGTGTGTTCAACATTGATATGAGCTAATCTTTACATAGATCTAACAGAGAAATTGTCCCAATATTAGGTATTTTGATGACAACTCTCATTTTGGTTATCCATATAAACATCTAACTTGTACCTACTACCTGGGGCCAGATTTTCGTTTCATAGATATTAATCTCTACTTGGTCGAAACAAAAGAAAAAATCCAACCAATTCCTTCGATTCGACATATCCCTAATAGAGATGGATGTCGATCGCACGAAAATCGCCCCGCGGCTCGCTAACTATCACTTAACTCCGTCAAAATAACATTGGTTTCGGCGCCAAGTAATTAAGTATTTAGTTACTTCTCTACCTAAACAAGAAAACATAACAAAACGATAAAAAAAAACAAAAATAATTTTTTTTTTATTCGTGTAGGCCAAAAAGCACTTACAAATAGTCAGATTCTACCACCGATTCGGATTGCTGCTTCCACTGAGAAGAGCCGGTAAGAAACTCAATGGTTACTCTTTTCAAAATGATAATTGCGAGTAATACATTCTCAGGAGCAGCAATGCCATGAGAGCAGACAGCACCTAGGCCACAATACTAGAGAAGAATTATACTCACGGCAGTCTAATATTAAATACAAATATTGTCATTACGCTTAGAAAGCTAGTACAGTAAGGTGCGTCTACTCCCATTTACAATGAAGGTATTATTCTAAACCACAGATGGTGATAGAAATAATTGCTTTGGTATTGATGCCTTCAACGCAGTACGGGAGAGTAGATGATAAGTCATCAAGTCATATCAGTTCATAAACTATCGCTCATCTCTGTCAAAATACTTATCATTGGTTTCGGCGCCAAGTAATTAAGCATTTAGTACAAAACGATACATTTAACATTGAAAACCATGTTCTCCATTCGAAATGTAACCATAAACAAGTACCAAAAGTAATTAGTTTTAAATGCACTACTAAACGCGCACTTAGCAGCGATAACTAAGATGTTAATGGGGCCGATACTAGCGCCGAAGAGCCTTTAACGGTCGTCTTCGTAAACAATTTACATAAACTCTTGAACTGAAGGAGACGTGGGAGGGAGAGGGGTGGGTTTTGTTAGTCTCGTAATGGCCAGCGTTTATTTTAAATCTCGATAGGTCCTCAAATTGTCTCGACTTCCTCAATTATTAAGCTTTGTTTCAATTTCGTTAATGATTTTCTATTTCAAGAAACGGACGATACCTATTTCTCGTTTAGTTAATTGCGTAAGTGCCGATCTTGTGAATTCCCAAGAACCGATTTCATTATTCGTTCAATAAAGCTTATCTAACAGTTGAAAGATTACATCGTTTGCTATATTTATAAACAGTCTATCAGTAGTTGCAGCATGTGCGCCAAGACGAGACTTATGTCACAGAATATGTAGATTATGTCTCTTTCTCTCGTATGAAATAAGACAGAGAGCGGCCGAGCCAATCCGTGACAGAGGTCTTGCCTTGACATGCGTGCTGACACCACAGATCATAATATATCGAGGGGTGAAATTGAAAATGCGACATTTGTAGGGTTCCGTACCCAAAAGTTAAAACGGGAACCCTATTACTGAGACTTCGCTGTCCATCCGTCCATCCGTCCGTCCGTCCGTCCGTCCGTCAGTTTATCACCAGGCTGTATCTCATGAACCGTGATAGTTAGAGAATTGAAATTTTCACAGATGATGTATTTCAGTTGCAGCTATATCAAAAAATACTATAGAAATAGAATAAAATAAATATTTAAGGGGGTTCCCATACAGATAATGGTACGGAACCCCTCGTGCGCGAGTTTGACTCGCACTTGGCCGGTTTTGAAGGCATGAAAACTATTTTTAACTTTACAAGAGAGCATGCATCAATGTCGCCCAAAAGTGTCGCTTAAGTGAAATAGCCTTTCACCCCTCGATATAATGTTCTTTAAAGGGCGTTTATAATTATTGCATGACTATATTATTATCTATTGTTTAAACCTGAAGTTAATTGCCGAGCAGCCGGCTTTACCGCATGAAAAAAGTATAAAATATCACCCATAGCGTCAAGCGAATTAGGTTCACTAATTTTTAAAATATGCTCTGAGTTTATACTTATAAAGATTGAATTCCCGTGGAGTAACCCACGCGGCCACCATACAATTTCCATATATCGTTGAAAAATCATCCTTTTCGATGAGTTAATAAAGTTAAAAATTGTACCCGCGCCTTTTGACGACCCAGTAAGCGTAGAGCTTCAAGATTATAAACCCAAGTGTACGCTCGCGAAACTCCCCTAACATTTCCCCACTAGCTACTTCCACTAGCCATTATCCGCGCCCGAGTCGTAACTCACGCCCTTCGAAGTGCGTACGCTTGTTCGGCGCCGCCGCAATGTCATAAGTTACATGTAGTAACGTTATCTTGTCACGCAAATACTACGATGTGTACATGTGCTTATGTCATTATGGACGTGACAAGGTGTGATGGGTTTGCGTCATAGAGTCTATAGCTAGAATACCCATAACGACTCCACTCTTCGTAAAGATCTGCGGCGATTTTCCGCCATCGTTGTTATCTCATGTACCTGCAGTATACGGCAACTATATGAGAAAACAACAATGGCGGAGTCGGATAAACTAGAAAAAAATTACGCAGCGCGGGCTCGAAAGGCCATCTCCGTTATAATATCTCCATAGTTTGCGTTGAAATGGTTTTAGACGTTCCTAGAGAATACACCCGCCATCTTTATCATCACCATTTATAACTTCTACCCGCGACTTTGTCCGCGCAGACTTCGATTGTTCAATATCGTCAAAATTATAGCCTATATATTATTCTGATGTATGACTAATAATACTGTAAAGTTTCATCAGAATTCGTTCAATAGTTTTTGCGTGAAAAAGTAACAAACATCCATTCATCCTCACAAACTTTCACATTTATAATATTAAGTAGGAAGTATGATTAGTAGGAAGGATAACTGTATTACTCTCGAATAGATTTCCCTAAAATTAATTTCAGGAAGCCTACTAAGAATGAAGTGCGAAAATGTTGTCTTGTCCTACTCAAAAGACCGGAACAAAGCACAATGGCCTCGTTAACCATTTTCAGTAAAAATAAAAAAAAAACAATTCGCGCCGTTCGTACAAAAAGTTAAATGCTACTTTAATATTCATTAAATTAGTAACATCCGTTTCCCGTACATGAGGACGAAGACACACATATTAGCCGTGTGTTTGCGAAGCTCGCTACGTGTACAGAGACTTGGAACTGTCTGATTTAACTCAAGGTCCTACACTCAGTGGGGCGAGCGAATAAACTTGCCTTTTTAGGGTTCCGTACCTAAAAAGGAATTCCTTTTGGATCACTTTGTTGTCCGTCTGTCTGTAGTATAAATTACTTGATCACGCGAATAAATTTGCGACGATATTATTCTACTACAGGCTGTTTCAGAAGTCCGAAATAATACTTTGACGTTTGCATCAGTATCTTGTATACAACTTAATGGTATAAAAATTTGATCGAAATTCGATCATGTTCTTACAACTATTTTTTCGTTGTCTATTTCTATAACTAATAAATAACTATAATATAAAAAAATTGCATGTTCTGTTTTGTGAATATTGGCAGCCGCCCTTCATACGTGTAGTTTACACAGCTGAATAGGGTTAAGGGTGTACCCAAAGGCTGGAACACGATACCCGTGACAAATATTCAAAGGTCTATAACTCAGAAACTATGATAGTTCTGTATAAACTGTCTTTACTAAGCATACCCATATGAACTTCCGTATACTTTTGATACACCATCTAATAAGCGAATGCAGTTCGTTGGGATATTGGAAATAAAAATTGACGCTCTAATGTGCCCAGGTATTTTATGCTGTTAAAAGGAGAACATGTCAATTTTTGGCTCTCACGAGTTGATTTTTGTCTCTACATTAGTTTCGAAAACGATTTTAAAATCGTTTTAGACGTGACCTCCATAGGAGCGGGTGCGAACAATATTGTGTGTTGAGTACACTACAAAATACAGGACAGACAAACATAAGGCCTCCTACACACTGGGGCGTCAACAGTCGCGCGTATTTTTTTTGCCATACCAACACAAACTGTATTGACACATGGAAAAAGTTCATTCTACAACGAAATGACACTGACTGCGCGTGCGAATTTTGACGCGTGGGGGCGTGGCTCTTACGACAGATATTTAATACATCATACATACATCATCATCACGCCTGTATTCCCCGAAGGGGTAGGCAGAGGTGCTCTGCAGTGCATCAACACTTCGCCGATGTATTTTGGTCCCAATGTAATCTTTATGCATAAAAAACCGGCCAAGTGCGAGTCGGACTCGCGCACGAAGGGTTAACTATAAAAACGGCGAAAAAATCACGTTTGTTGTATGGGAGCCCCTTTAAATATTTATTTTATTCTGTCGTTTAGTATTTGTTGTTATAGCGGCAACAGAAATACATCATCTGTGAAAATAATAATGACTCAGAGCAAACATTTTGACGCGCGAGGTTTGACGCCCCAGTGTGTCTGGGACTTAAAACATTAGCAGTCTCATGGCAAGTCGTGAAATTGGAAACTGGCCGCGCTGTTTATTGGTGGACAAACACAAGCATAATTTGCAGTGACCATGCGGGAATCACGGGTGACCTAGAAACCTTATTTTTTTTAAATAGGTACTTCTTCAACAATGATTACCACTTGCTGAACGGTGAAGGAAAAGATAGAAAGGCGTGTGAAGTTCACTAACTCGCCCCCTAATTACATTGGGACCAAAATATATCGGCAGAGTGTGGGTGCACTGCTGTGCACCTCTGCCTACCCCTTCGGGAAATACAGGCGTGATGATGTATTTTTTTTCGTTTTCCTATTGTTGATAGTTATTATGGCACCAAATTTTGTATTTATGCCAGTGACATAAATAATTTTATTCATCAGAAATTTTGTTTTTATTGTCTATGCCTTCATTTCATTTGTTGTTATTTGACACCTGTTTTATAAGTTACTGATTTTATTCCATTATATTTATTTCATCATTTCGCGAAAGAAGCATATGAAATAAGTATTTAATCATCTAATTCAATGTCAAAAGTCAAATTCAAGACCATGATAATAAATAAATTAATCCTTTACTCCTATAAGGGGTGGTCACTATTACTTTGACGTAGTCTTCTTATTGGTATTCGCAAGTTTTGACGCCTTAATGTGCGTAACTAGATCATTTACTAAAAAAAATGGTTCAAATAAAGACACTAACATGACTTCATATCTCAAGTAAAATGGCGGTAAATTTCGCCGCCATTTGCATAGGTATCTTCTTTGTGAACTGAAATTGGTTGCCAAGTAAACGTGTTAGAGGCGAACTAATTGCCTATTATCGTACCTACCTACAACTTGAAACTGAAATAGTTCTGAAGCTGAAATTACATGGAAACTAATTTACACGTTAATATGTTGTCGTGTTGGAAAATAATGTCAAAACTTATGAACGCACTTAAGTACGAGACAATTATAAAGCTTGTTGTTTGAGTGGCAAACGGTTTGAGCAACTTTTTATGTTATTTTGTGTATCTCTGTTTTCTGTGTGTGTTGCAAAGTTACAATTTACTTACAGCGGCATTACCAATGACTTTTGTTAAGTGCCGTTTCAATAGTTTTTTTAGAATAGATGTTATTGTAAATTAAGGGATTCGTGGCGTATTGATTTAGTAAGGTATCGTGAGTTTTCTTCAATTTGTTAGTGCCCCCGTAGGCCTATACAAAATAAATGATTCTCCTTTGACTTTGGGCACACATACACTTCTGTGTCTACAGAAATATACCTAGAATAAGAATATAAAGTTTTTTTTTGGTATTACCGACAGAAATGAAACCGCAAGAGGACAGTATTTCAGACAAAAAAAGTAGTAATTCCTAAAACACTAGGATATTTTCTGCATCATAAAATGACAATGAGACGAGACGAGCTCTTTGCTGTGAAACTACGGTGTGAGTCGTCCTACGCTTCATAGATGGAGTAGTGATGTGTACGAATACCATTTGCGCGAGTTACACGTCAAACTATTAGTGTCGTCTAAATTTGTTTATGTGTGGGTTAATTGAGTTTTTATGTTACCCAGCAGGAGTTAGAAGTTAGTTTTTATGCTTCCACCGTATTGTAGCACTACCTCGACTGAAAAGATTCAGCAAGATAATCAGTGCAGCTTGTAAACTTTTAACTTAGTGTAGGTGTATAAAATAATTTCGTAAATAGGATATCGACGTCAGAAGCGGAAATGTATTTCGAAAATTGGTCTAAATTACTTATTGATATAGAATTCATCAGAAATAAAAGCTGCGTCGAATGGTCCATGTTTCGTCTGCCTACGACGAGAAAAAATAATGAAACAACATTGAATTTTTTCTTATTTTTTAAGAGTTATGATATTTTGAAATAGTTTTTCGGCTGGCTGAAAATTGTATATTTCGAGATACGACGTTTCCACTTTATTCTAATTGAGAAAATAATAAGTATATTACACTGTAGAATTTTTATACAAGTGAATAAGAAAGTAAAACAATAAGGTAATAATCTTTTTTTTTGTTTTTTTCGTGTTGTCTTTAGAAAATTTAGGACATCACTAGCGTCTCTCATTCGCGTAATATTTCCACGTTTGAGTGTGGCGAGGCGGGGCCCCGCAGCTTTTGAAATTACCACGCAAACAGTGCGCGATTCCGACCTATTGTTCCAATCTCTACGTAGATATACCTACACACAAGAGATGGGAAACATATTATTATTATTCCATTTAATAAAAAAAAAATATTCGAATGAAACTTTACAAATTACAGGCTTAGGCCTCCCGCACACTGGGGCGTTAATGCTCGCGCGTATTTATTTTTGACATAGCAAAACTAGCTGCATTGGCATATAAAGTCAAAGTCAAAGTGATTTATTTGCGAATAAAGGTTATTCCAAGGTGTCATAGATTTTTTTTTTTATCCGCCATCTTTATCACTGTCATCATTCATTTTTATTTATTACGTGTATTTATTGAATTTGTCCTTGCTATTAATTACTTGACATTGGCGAAATACTCGCGCTAGTCGCAGGTGAAGCCACTCCTCATCTTATTCGCATTATAAATATCATCATTTCGATCATTTCGTAAAAATAAATAAACGAAATGACACTGACAGCGCGAGAGAATTTTAACGGGTCGTCCCCACCCGACAAAATTCGTGACTTTTACGAAAGAAATTTAAACTTTTTACACATCGATATACAGTTCGTTTTGGTATGAGCAAACAATTAGACTTTTATTTTATATTATATAGTTTATTTATTATTCTTGAGTTAGTAAGGTTATTTTTTTGTGTGATGATATGATACTAGGTACTTTTGAAATAATAATTAGTCGTAATACTTGGAGGTAATTATTAATGATTTATTAATGTTATTTTTTTCCTGTAGCAACCGTCCGTGAATTATTATTCATAAAGAGCCACACGATTAGGCTTGAAATTTAATTAACATACAATAGTTATCATGACACTGTATGAATAGAATAAAATCAGAGCTCAACTTATAGTTACAGTAATTTTTACACATTTTTTCGATTGTTCGTGATTATTCGAACAGAAATAATAAATGTCGTCATTTCCCACCCCTATTTCGCAAGCCGCATTTATCTCGCACACTTATTTGACGAGACTTTATTATGTACGCTAGCTTTTCAACGGATCCGAGGGGTGTAGAGGCATCTACCCTATTCCCCCCCCCCCCCCCCCTCACTGTCGAAACTAGGGGGACCACGAGACGGAACATTGGATGATTAGTTTTAAATTCTATTGCCCCAATTTCACCAGTCTGCGAGAGTGAAATTTCGTGGATTGGTTTAACGGAAATTAGGTGTCCCCTTTGTTGTGTGATAATGGTATTTTGTATTATATCTGCTTACTTACTTAATTATGTGAACAATGTTAATCACCCAATTAGTGAAGTTTGAAACCGGTGCCCATTTATAAATTGTTTAAGTGTACTTAGAATGTAAAATCAGGATAGAAACATTGGTATAAATGGTATAAATATAACACTAAATTCTAAGCATAAGTTTTATCCATCTATCAAGACAAATGAATTATTTTTTTTCGAACACAAGATTCCTCCCGTATTTTATTATTCAAATTAAAATCGTTCGGGAATTGATTGAGTCGGCGAGGAATTCGTCCATCATCGCTTACTTGATCAATGTTCGCTCGCTTGTAAAGATACGAACATTCGACTCGGGCTACAAAAACGTTTTTTTTAGTTTTTTTAAGTAACTAAACAATAATTTTGATATAATTTTTAAACTTCTTAGTACTATCAAAATAAGGACGTATATTGGAGCTGGTGTCGTCACCATTCAAGTCTATGGTAAGGGATGGCAATCTACACACCGAGCTAGGTCCCCCATAAGTCACCAATTATAAACTAAACAGTCCGTACACAATTAGGTTTTTTAACTTCGACTGTCAAGTGAATAGACAATGATGAAAGTAAATATCAGAGGTTATGAAACTATGAACGAGTTCTATGGTTTTGTTTTTTTTTTGGTAAATTTGGATCAATCCGATACCAAAATTCACATAGTAACGAAACGTAGTCCCGTCCCCCCTTCGACTATAACAATGACGTGTAGGCAGCGAATGCTAATAGAGTAGGAAGTGTTCCGTCGCTGAGACGTTTCATTTCCACACGGATCGCTCCGCGAAATTGAATAAATTTGAATTCGGAACTCGGTACCGGTGTTGCCAACGCTGGCTAAGAAAATATACCATAGCTGAATCCTAAACCTGTGGGAAATATGTTTCTAATGCATGTTAATTCATGTTTGTACATACCTAGTATAAGTTTCGTTATAATAATATTATACGTTTTCACTAGGAGAGGCCTTAACGTGATGCCTAAATATTAAGTAATAGCTGTGTAGGTACTATTATTAAGTAGGCACACTGGTGCGGCAAAAATCGCGCGCCAAAATATACATAAAAACAAAAACGCACTATAAATCAAATTACATAAAGATTAATTATCTGTGTTAAAACCAACGTCCCCACGCGAAAAAAATCGAGTGTGCTGTCAATGTCATTTTGTTGAAGAATGAACTTTTTGTATGAGCTAATAAAGCTCGTTTTGGTATTGTCAAAAAATTCCAAGCGCGCGTTTCGACACCTCACCCTGCCTGCGGGGGTCGTTGGTCACGGTAATCTCCTTGGCTTAATTTTCTATGAATTTACAACCTGTACACATAATTCTACTTACTACTTCTACAGCCCTTTTAACGTCCCACTGCTGGGCACGGGCCTCTCCTCAATGCGAGGGGGGATTCAGGCCATAGTCCACCACGCTGGCCCAGTGCGGGTTGGCAGACTTCACACATCTATCGAAAACTAGTCAAGTTCCCTCAGACGTGCAGGTTTCCTCACGATGTTTTCCTTCACCGTTTCATAGCAAGCGATAATCTCGGATGTAAATGGGATTCGCACATAAATACCAGAGGTGTGAGCCGGGGTTTGAACCTGCACACTTCGATTCGAAGGCGTGCGTTCGACCACTCGGCTAACACTGCGTATACCTATACACATACACATACCACTATATTATTTGATTATTATATAAATGAAGTTTCAATTTATGACTTAAGTAGGGTATCTCGAATTTGACTTATGGCGGATACACATAACAAGCAAAGCAACGAGTTTTCAAAAATTTAACATTTAGCATCTGAAAGTTATAAAATTAGTTGTTCTGCCTAATAGATTTTTTCTTGATTCTCTTTTCTGGAAAGTAAACCATTGACAGAGGCATTACAAATCAACTTTGTTCTGAATAGTGATTTTTTTTTAATTTGAGATAAATATCTTAAAAAAAAAATTTGTACGTTACAATTCATTGTTGGCAACACAGTCTCGGTACAACCTTTCCAAGTGATGGGCAATAAGTGGTGGGGGAAGCTTCAAAAATAGTGCGCCAAATCGACGATAACAAATCACGAGTTATTGCCTGTCTGTCTGTCTGTTAATTTAAATATTTCCTCTTCAATACACCATCACGCCTCGTACCAAATATAAGTGTCAACGAATGGGCATCAAGTGTTTAAAGAATGATGTAAAAAAAATTGTCAATACCAAAACAAACTCTATATCAATATGATTAAAGATGGAATTACTCTTGAACAGTAGAGTCGTTATGGGTACTCTAGTTACTCTATGGTCAGTCGTTTACTATACTCGGCGTACTATAGTTTTGGTATTGGAAAACAATTTCAACGCCCCAGTGCGCGGGAGGCCTAATGGAAATAATTGATTGTCTATTATTATATTACATATTTATGTCCCATTCAGGGCTCATTTTATTTAGGAACAAGCTAACTGCCCAAGTAGCCATATTGTATTCGATCAAGGAAGTCATAATTTCAAGGCAATATAATATTTGTTCCAATCTGTCGGTACGTAACAGTTTAGCGGGTAAACATGATTCCAACCATCTGTAATTGGAAGCGCTTCAAATACAAAATTGATTTCCTTGTAAGACATTTCCCCGAATTATCGAACCTACTTTCACTCTCATTCCCATTATACCTCATCAATATATTTTATCAAAACGCAAAAATAAAAGGTAAACACGTAATTTGCCATCGAAAGAGGGATTGATTGAATACGTATAAATTACTATAAATAACTAAATATCATAATATTGATATCGGTTATCTAAATTGTATATTGTATTACTTCTAAAAATTACAATATTTACTAGAGATGAAACGGATATCCGGTAACTATCCGGTATCCGGGCTATCCAGCCTTGTTTTCACTATCCGGCCGGATACCGGATAATAAAATTTAAAAAAAATCTCATTATTCTGCACAAGGCAAATCATACCACAATAGGTTACGGACATTATTTTTATAATCGCACGTCAAAAATATTTGTTATATTAATTAGTTTAGTATCTACTCAAAATTAATAATAGGCAAATTGCGGTGAATGAATACCAAATTTTCCGCATTTGTTGGTAAGAGGCGACTCAGGCTTCGTATACCAGACCATAGCCTTCTGAAAATAGCCTTTCGCTGTAAACGCTACTGCCAAGTGCTCAAAGATAAGTTCTAGCAAACCTTAACAACTGCAGATACCTACTGATGCAATTTAACTGACCACCATATGAGTCGTGATTGTGATCGATTCGAGATGTCATTAAGAAGCGTCATGTAAAGCGATAAAGGGCCGAATATCCGGCCGCCAGATATCCGGCGCTCCGGCTCGGTACCTTGCCGAATATCCGGTATCCGGCCAAACTACTATCCGTTTCAACTCAAATTTTTACAAATAAATTTACAGACAGTTGTGATCCATTTACAACGGTATTGTAGGATAGTTTTGTATTAAAAACTCATTGTAAGCTATTGTCAGGCTACTTCTTAACAGTGAAAGTTTCAATAATATGTTACTTCATAGCCTAAATTTCGCTCATATTACGAAATAATCTAAGCAATGATAGAGGCTGTTATGTAATGTCCTATAAAATGAAAAAAAAACAAACGCCATTCACCATATTAGGTATCTTCAAGTTTTTGTACAATTCGATATCAAAATTAGGATATTTTATCAATACCTGATTAATAAAACTATGTATTTATCGTCCCATCCCTATATGGAGGTCGGGGTTGCCGTGAAAGAAAAAAAATATACCATTTTATTTTTTTATAAACCAATTTGTATAAATATCTCGGAGTGCGCGGATCGAATAGGAGTGCTTTACCAATAGCGATGTGCCCCTCGATGTAGCAATTTCATCGCAAATTGAAACGTCTACGTACCTGTACTGTACACGCTGCTCGCTTTGTCGGTCTTCGATGCGAAAAGAAATAATATAATAATACAATAAATAGCGATATTACCGGCGACAAACGCCAAAGAGATGGGACGAAGGGGGAGGGAGGGGGGATTATTTTTATGCGAATAAAAGGGTAGATCCGTATATTATATGTCATTCACAGGCAAGAGAATGAGACTACGTAATATAATTTTATTTCTAAACGTCAGATAAAATCTCGACACTTTTAGCAAAGTTTTTTTTCTTTTGTTTTATACAAAATTGAGGTGAATTTAATAAAGATTACGACACCGACGTCGTCGTAAAGGAGTTTTCAAACAAAAGCTTGAGCGATTGTCAAAGAAAATCTGAAGTAATTAAGCTGTGCACTAGATTCGTTCTAGAGCTATTTTGTTCTTTAGTCCGCATGCTGTTTGAGTTTTATAGCTTACATTCTAAAGATAGGTTGTAAGGGTTCTTAATAACACCTCAAGGACCAAATCATCCTCAACTACACGTGGTACAACCTGATTAACAACGAACGAGGCTCTGACGACCCGCCGACCGGCATTGGACTAGCGTAGCTGCGTTGCGGGTATATGTCCAAACCCCACCTTCAGAGAGAATGGGCGAATCTTTTGCCCAGCAGTGTATTGCATACAATTTAATGTACTTATTCATTTAATAATAAAAAAAATAGATTTTTTTGAATATATGATAGATAACAATTCTCACTTTAAAAAGTATTTTGGATTGAGAATTAAATTGAATCTGCGAAAATATAATTCACTAAAATAATCTTCTCAGTCACAGACCCCAAGTCTAGTTTGATTCGTCGCGGTGCATGCGAAAGCGATCCCGTGGCGCCCCGATATAAGCGGAAGATGGTACACCGTCGGTTTTTAGTGGGTATACGGCCTTCTGCCGGGACTCCCACATAACTCTGTTACTTCCCCCGAGGTGGCAGGGTATCCATAAAGGATTTTCCGTCGTTAAAAAAAAAGTCTAGTTTCATTCGCCCACGAACGAATGTTTTTGGGAAATAAATAATTCTTATTCTAGTTAAAATTCAAATACAATTCCGAAACAGGAACAAAAGTAGTTTACCAGAATACGTAAAATAAAAGCAATGAATATTCTCGTAAGTGTACGACAAAAAGTATTAGTGCATTCGAGTGAAAATCTATAGACAAAAACGCGACACGAATCTAAATACACAAAAACTTATCGCGATGTTATTCCAGACGCGTCGCTCTCTTCAATTTGTTTATGGCGAGCGAATCATCGAATCGGCACAATGAGTTGTCAAGTACGACATTCGTTTGTTGTATTACCAACGGTATCACCGCTGTGTTTGTTGAGGAGAAATTTCGCGGAGATCGAGATTGTAATAGGCGGCGTCTTCAACAGATCGTTGGGTACACACGGACGTTAAAGTGTTACGGCATGTTGAACCAACAAATTCAGTCACTAGAACTTGCACTAAAGTTGAGTAAGAAATAAATATCTAGTAATTTTTTTTTGGATTTATCTGGTTTAAATGTAGAAATTTACTAAAGATTATTGTTTTACATACACGCTAGGGAATAACGATTGCTAGTGTTTAAAGGTTATAAACATAAAAGTATACTATTTACTCAGTCTGTTTAGTATATATTTGTGTAAAAATAATAATATATTGATTATTATTGTTTTTCATTTACGCTAAACAGCTGAACAGATAATAAAGTTAATCCATAAAGGTTACATATATCATTATAAATGACTTCAATAAATCGAGCTGAGTGTAAAAATGTTTACATACTAAAATGATCTCTAAGTGAATTTAAAAAAAAAACATTATTTTCCAAGTATTGCTACTTCTTATTATAACAAACAAGTATCTAGGCCACATTTTAAAACGTGGCCCACATGTTAAGTTGTGAATGAAAAATAATAATAACACTTGGCACCAACCACTGAACGCATTAAACCGCAGATCCATAAACAAACAAAACAAGTTTTTTAATCTCACTGTCGACCAATTAAACGCGAATGAATCACAACCAATGAACAATACGTTTTGACACGTGCCCAACTTCTATTCACCTGTCAAACTGTGTCACGGTGAAGATTTATATTAAGCCTACGACGTCAAGACTAGAGATTGATGTGAGATTTACGGACTATACGAGGTTCTTCTTCATTACGAACAAATAAAATGATGAAACATAAATGCTTAAGCGGTGGCAGCAGCGGTAACCGAGTGGTCGAACGCACGCATTGCATTCAAAGTGTGCAGGGTGAAACCCCGGCTCGCACCTCTGGGTTTCATGTGAGAATCTCATTTTCATCTGAGATTACCGCGTGCTATAAAACGGTGAAGGAAAACATCGTGAGGAATCCTGTACGTTTATAAAAAAGGCGTGTGACATTATTATAAATAAATTAACAAGAACATGATAAAGATGGCGGATGAATCCAGAGTTTTTATAATGTTAATACTTTGTTTTATATCAGAAGTAGGCATCACTGTTTAAATGTTATGTTTAAACAACTTATAAAACTTAAGTAGTATAACCATTATCGGTGTAAGTTTATGCAAAGCGATGCATAAAGAGTTATATATCTTTTTTTATGCAAGTAATCTTGCTTCGCAGACCAAATTCTCAAACGCTCGCTCGCCACGCTGTTTATCCGTGTGTCACTTCAAGTCGGTCGCAATTCCGCGAGTAAAACGCGTGAGAAAATTAAACAACGACAGCCATTCCGCTTTCCATTCCATTTGACTGTATGACACCATCACCGTTCGTGTACCGAATGATCTGATCAATGTATTGTGTGGAGTTACGCAAATAGGCAAGACGCGTTCCCACCGTACTATTGTGATGTCTGTGTTGAGGAGTGGACCAATCAAATTATAAGGATATATAATTTTGTAGAGCGGCGTTATGTCCATTGAAATATCCAGGTATAAGTTGAGCCCTGAAGGGGATATATTATATGTCGAATCGAGGAATCGAGCGGATATTTCCTTTGGAAAACAGCAACCATGGAGTTTCTTGCCCATTCTTCTCCATAGGTAATGCATTCCGAATGTGTACTAGAGCTACTATTTTTATTATTTATTGACGATTCATAAGTGCCTGTATTGGTTAATATGAATAAAAAATATTCTGATTCTTTGAAAAGATAAAAATGTGGAAGGTACACACATTTTAAACCTACGAGTAAAACCCCGCGCACACTGGGGCGTCAAGAAACACGCGTCAAGACTTTGGCTAATACCAAAACACGATCAGTGTAAAGATTGAACTTCCGAAGTAAAAACACGCGCGCATTTTGACACCCCCCGAATGATTTTTTTTAAAGCCTACACGACTTATTTTAGAACATCTACTTATTTTACCTCTAGCGTTGTTAACCCTTCGTTAACCTGATGATTTACGATCCAATAATTCCAAATTCAACTACCAGACCTATCCAGTTAACGAGGGATATCTACGGGATCAAACTGGATATAATTTTATTACAATATTTGGACAATATATCCGTGACAGGCGAGGCAGGACAGACGGGTCATCGCCGCGTCAATATTTGGAATCGCCGGCGATGCGTACTGACAATTCCAGATCTGTTTAGACTTCAGCGTTATTAACTACATAATAAAAATTAATCACTATTTCAGTTGGTCACGCTATAACATGGAAACAACTTTATTGATTTCATTCTTCTGTTATTTCAAAGTTGTCTAATACTTTGTAGAAGGTACTTATACTCTGTTTATTATGTCAAAATCATAGTTTTTTTTTCTAAATGCATATGAAAATATATACCCTGGATATAACGAAAATGCTATTTAAAAGAATTGTCTATCATTCTGTCCGTTTGTTTGTGGTAAACTCCCAAACGACTGGTCCGATTTGGACGGGACTGTGGCAGATATCTGATGTTACAAGGAATAGGCTTAGACTACGTTTTTTTTCTAAATTCCATGCGCGTAAATAGTCGCGGGTGGAGTGAATCCCGCCGCATTCTGAACGGTCTTCGATTCGATAAGTCCAGGTATAGAGGTTAATTGGGGATCGATTCGTCGCTATCGAGACGAGGCGGGCGGCGGGTGGGCTATGATCGGCGATTACAATGGAAGTTATAAGTACACGATGGGTTAATCCATGGGGATTTATGCCAGAGGGAGAAGAAGATACTGGGGGGGGGGGGGGACGCTATTGTAATACACTCCAGTGGGCAATGTAATTTTTTTTAAATTTGGAATCATGTTAGTAAGCCCGTCCCATCAAACTTAGTGTGTCATAATGTTTGCCAATACTAAAACGAACTCTGTGTTAATATACATAAAGATTGTTTCTTTTATTCGCTCGGGTTATCAAGACATTAACTGAAGAATGAGCATTTTCTATTAGTCAATACAGTTCGTTTTAATATTGGCAAGTTTTGATGGTCCAGTGTACTTGGAGCTTCATGGTTTGTTATCAATAAGTTTTTTTTTATTGCAATATTTTCGTTACAAAATGTAATATGACATAGATACTTATTCGATTGTGTCTATTCATTTATTCCGTGTCAACATTCATTTGAAATACGATTGATATAATATTCAAGTCTACGATCGAATCGTGATAAAAACATTATTAGGGTTGTCTCCAGTAGTTGTAGCAAGTGCACCAAGACATATATCACGGAATATCTTGATGCTGTCTCTTTCTCTCGTATGAAATAAGACAGAGCGCGAGTGAGCAAATTCGTGACGAAGGTCTTGGCATGCGTGCTAACTCCACTGATGGTATAATGGTAACATGGTCATAAAAAAAAACAAACATTAAAAATGGCTTCTCTTTTTTTTTAGAGCCTAAACCAAACGTTTAGTGGGTCAAATACTGAAAAAAGTTTAATAAACTGTAATTTGACTACGTAAATATGTAGCCTATATTACCCGCGCCTTAATAACGAAGCGATTGTCACCTTATTTATCAAAATCGGATGAATAGTTTAGGCGCTACGGAGGAACATACGTAAAAACAAATATACATTCATAGACTGCTAAAATCACAACTCTGCATTTTGGTTTCGCCGTAGTCGGGTAAAAAAAGGGGCATAGATAATTTTAAATGTCACTTACATTAAATTGGCAAAAAAACATCAACCCCCACTGAGATTCTTGCCCGATCTTCTTAGCTGAGTTCGTGCTTCGAATACAAAACAATTACCATAAAGTCAGGCACTACACAAACTCAGACTAAAGCGAAATAAATGTTGCCATCCTGCTTATACATAACGATAGTGAGAAAGACAACAATACAGTTAGTTTTGTTTGGTGTTAGGGCCGTCTTCGAAACACTAGCGGCCCGTCCCGGCTTCGCACGGGTGGACATTTTATTTTAAACATATTGGGATATATAAATATAGCCTATGTTACTCAGTGATAATGTAGCTTTCTAACGGCAAAATTATTTTTGAAATCGGTTCAGTACTTTTTAAGTTTATTCGTTACATACAAAAATACAAATCTTTTCTCTTTATAATATTAGTATAGATTGATCTGTTCGCACCGTATATCATGGATAGGGTTCCGCAACAGCCCATTCAAAATGAACACTCGGGGGCTTTTCGGAACGCGCGGCATAACGCCGAAGTAGGTACCTGTGCCAATTTACCATCACCAGAAGCGCGGATCAGACTGTTTGCAATCCTCTCATCGCTCGTGTCAAGTGTGAATTAAATCCACTCGAGGTGTTCATTTGAACGGCCCGAGCGCCTGAAGCGACCTCTATCGGAGACAATAAATTCTTCAACTTATTTGTTTGTTGACACTTATAAGAGTTTACATTTAATTCATGAAGTGTACGACTGTTTTAAGGATAGAAAAAAGAAAAGGTTAGAGCGGCATCAACTATAAATTTGTATGAAAATCAGCAAAGCAAAGTTGCAAGTAATCGTACATAAGATCATCTTCCAAAAGCTAATAAATATCATCAGACAATAGCTACTTATCGCACGATCACAATTGAAAGGTGTCCATACAAGGAACTGTGGGTGATTGCCGAAAAGGCCCTTTCCGAAATTTGTCGTTGATGGGAATAAAACCCGCAACCAACCAGTGCTGAAAGCCGAGCGGCCTACGCTCAGTGCACTAGAACGCCACACGCTGTACTCTATTATGATATTTACAAATCCCTCTATAAACCACGCAATAAAACAATCAAGTAATACAAACCGCTCCCCAAATATACAACGAAACAATTTCAATAAGCGTTAACATGATCCCCCTAATACCCCTGAAGCTCAACAAAGACGTGAACACCTCGCTGCTGGCTGACACGGACAGGTAGAAGGTAGAGGTACGGTAATGAATACAACAGGCGGAAATACAACAAGCGGGAATTCAACGACAGGCGAAATATCCTGTATCATCGGGCTCAACGTCTCTCACGATCGGATCATGCGTTTGGTACGTTGAAAATTTTCTCGATAGCTAATTAATAGCTTCATCACGTGATGGTATGATATCGAGGGGTGAAAGGCTATTTGATTCAAGCGACATTTTTAGGGTTCCGTACCCAAAGGGTAAAACGGGAACCCTATTACTAAGATTTTAACTTTACACGAGGGCATGCTCTTTCGACGCAGAAAAATTCGCTGATTCCAAATATGTAATAAGTGAATACCGCCCAAAAGTGTCGTTTAAATCAAATAGCTTTTCATCCCTCGATATCGTCCATCGAGGACCGTGTATGGTACCTATACTACTGTCTGCTATAAGACGTTTAAGTCAGTAAACTCAATTGTTAGACACAAGCAATTATGCAGAAAATTTACAATTTCTAAAGACATTTACAAATTGGAATAGATAGTTGTCTGCATCTTGATAACTATAAATATTATAAAAATAAGACTAAGACTAGCCTAAAATGTTTCATATAGTAAATATAACTCAAATTAGCAGTGGTAGCCTCGCGGGCAAGAACGCCCGCCTTGAACGTAAGGGGTGCAAGTTCAAATCCCGGGCCCGCACCTCTGGGATAAATTTCATGTGCGAATGTCATTTTCAACAATGATTACCACTTGCTGAACGGTGAAGGAAAACATCGTGAGGAAACCTGCACGTCTATAGAAAGGCGTGTGAAGTTCACCAACCTGCACTGTGCCAGCATGGTGGACTATGGCCCAAAATCTCCCTCGTAAGGAAGGGGAATGTGCCCGGTATAATGGCAATAGGCTCGCCCCCTATTACATTGGGACCAAAATACATCGGCGAAGTGTGGGCGCACTACAGTGCACCTCTGCCTACCCTTTCGGGGAATACAGGCGTGATGATGTATGATAACTAAAATTAGCCAAAACGACACTTGACCGTTATTTAGCCATAGGACGGTAGTACAGTGAAAATATTATGTAAATTTTTCGATACTACAAAAATTTGATTAAAAAAAAAGATACATAGTGATTAGTACCTTTCCCCACGACCGATGTTTACTTGCACCGTTCAGCAAGTGATAATCATTATTGAAAAACACATCCCCAGTTAATTTAAATACACGAAAACCGTGAATCTCAGAGATACAAAGCCAGAATTGAGATTACAGAAAATATAAAAAGGGTACAAACCGAGATCAAATTACGCAACCACCAAGAGAAGGTGAACCTCCAGAATTGTCACAAAAGAGACATTTCCCGCGGTGAATCGCAGTTTAATATTAATTAGGGGGCGCAAGGTGCGGGGGGTCGGGGCCCTACGCCCTTTGAATATTTCAGAGGTGCGGTGCGGCTGAATGTGTATATCTTGAGGTCAGATAGGCTGCGGTCGGGACTTGCAGATAGCCGCGGAATGCGGGCGGATACTTGATCGATATTACCTTGGATTGTTCCGTTTGGGGGTCTATGGGTGGTGGACATCTAGACTATGATTTTTTGGTAAAACGAGACTCTATTACTAAAACTCAGCTGTTCGTCTGTACTTCTTAAAGTATTATTGTTTCAATATTAACGGTAAATTGTTTACAGAAATTGTACTGAGTTACCTGTCAAAAACGAAAAGACTTACAATGCCAAAATGGCACACTATGTCCATATACATAAAGCTTAAAATCCTGTAAATGCAAAGAGAAGATTTAACAAAAAAAAATGTGGTAAAAGCCCCCCTGTATCAAAATTCGCTCGCATCATCGATGAAGATTCATTGAAAAATGTACTTCTTGTACGACATGTTACGGTTCATTTTGGTATAAGCAAAAAAAAAAATTTACCCGCCTGTTTTGGCATACCTCACGCACCATAATACGTACCTACTTGTATTTAAAGCAAAGCCTAAGTATCCACAATCTACACACATCTAATAAACAAAAGTGTACCATTACAAACTGTATTAGGATAGTTCCCCAACGACCCCGGACGAGGCGGCCCGCTAGACAATCGGACCCAAGACAATAGAGGACGTGACAAGCAAACAAACTCACAGACACTGAGTATTCTCTGTAGTCGTAAATAAATACTGGCAGTTACAGAAATTAAAGATACTGCAAAGAGGCGATATTATTCAAATAAATAATGTGGTATTCAAAATACTTTAAAGCTCTTTTACAGAGTTCAACACAACTACGAAAAAATATTTAAAAAAAAACCGGCCAAGTGCAAGACGCGCTCGAAGGGTTCTGTACCATTATCTATAAAAGCGCCTGTGGAAATTTCGAATGTCTAACTATCACGGTGCATGAAATATAGCCTGGTGACAGACGGACGGACAGCGGAGTCTTAGTAATAGTATCCTGTTTTATCCGTTGGGTACGGAACCCTAAAAACACAGAGTAATTAATAGTTGATAAGTTTTAGTGTAGTCGAATTATACCAAGCTATCATAGTGTCTGAGATATATGAATATTGTCACAAGAATCGAGTTATAACCTTAGGACACATTCGTAACCCTAATAAGCAATGTAAAAAGTGTTAGAACTGCCCCTAAACTGGCTGCAAATATTCATTCGCAAACAAAGGCGAAGAAATATTCGATTTTTGAATTTGGAAAAAAAAATAATTGATGTATATCCGATACTTGTGCAAACGATTTCTGAAACATCTATACGTATTATTGCAGAGGTTAAGATATTTATTAAATTGTATTGTTTAGATTGAACGAACGCAAGGAACGATGTTGACCATGCATGTCCCTCCCGTCAATATTTAAAATTCGAACCTCATCTCCACCGAAATCAAACTCCAAAGTAGACACATACCTGAAACAAGAAAAAAAAACATTAGAATTCGAAATTTGAATTTTAAAACAATATTATACCGTTCAAAGAACGCCTGCTGTCTTATCAGCCCTATGTCACGCGCACACCCACAAAATTGTGTACACCTACAGCATACATGCACACGTTACCTGTCAACGCTACCATGTTGTTTCCTGTGCCATACTGCATTAGTAAACAGTGTCACTGTGACACTTGTGTGTGACTTAGGTACAGAACGCACGCACACACACATACAACCAAACGTCATACAACCGCAAAATGAAAACGCAGTTTGATTATAAAAGTTGCGGTAATGCTAGTAATATCACAAAATTGTATAGTGCCTAATATATTTGAAAAATACAGGCTATTACAAGTCGCAAACAAGCACTAAAGCAGAGGGACAATTTTCGTATGATCGGCATACAATGTCGAAACAACACAACGCAATATGACCAATTGGACCAAAAATTGCATGGACTGCTTATTAATAATATTTTTTTTCAATCTCGAGTGAGAGAAAGTATCAATACTCTTAATTCAGTACATTGAGGTCAAGTTATTAAAGTACTATCTATCTCACACTTCAACGTCTGGTAATATCATCATTTAGCTCATCGTGTTATCTTCATAATTTATTGTTTCTAGCTACCATTGATTAAAGGTATTGTTTTCATGCCTTCAAAAAATTAAATGAAGTCATAGCAACTCCTGTACTGGAGGAATGTGTGTGTGTGTGTATGTGTGTGATTATAAGCACTAGGCAGACTGGGGCGCCAAAATTAATTGTATTGACTTATAAATAAGGCTAATTCTTCCACGAAACGCAATGACGTTTGCAGCTTAAGCAGCGAAACAGCGCTAGCGAATATTGACGCTTTGGCTTCTTCCATAGAAAATTAATCATTACGTACATTGACACAGAGTTCTTTTTGGGTATTAGCAAACATTTTGGAGCGCGTGTCCCGTCGTTTTAACATCTTAGACGCAGTGGACATAACTATTGGGATATTTTTGATAGGGGATATTTTTTTTTTTTTTTTTTATCCGGACCTCTATCTGCCCGGCCCGCGTGCTCACCTCTGATGTGGGGGTCAGAGTTCTTAAAATTAGCCTTAAGTTTAATGTGTGTAAAATAATTTCTCCAGCCTGGATTATTTTTATTGAAAAGATAGGGGATATTAGACAATATATTAAATGTCCAATTATGTACCATTATCCGCAACATCTATCTGTATATGTAGAACAATACCGTTTAGCGCGGGCGTAGTAGGTGCTAACTGCTAACATTCCTGTAACTCAAGCGCCGCACAAATATATTAGTGTCGTATGTATGAGCTACTGTTAGTTTTAATGTTTGCTTACCGTGCGTTTAATTATAACGCGGCTTGTAAAACGAAACTGGGCCTCGAGAGGGTAGGACCAAAATATTTTGCCAAAAAATACGATATTTATAAAATTTAAAGACTATACCAAAACGAACTCTGTGTCCAATATGCATA
The DNA here is from genome assembly GCA_914767695.1 of Ptilodon capucinus. Classification (NCBI taxonomy): domain Eukaryota; kingdom Metazoa; phylum Arthropoda; class Insecta; order Lepidoptera; family Notodontidae; genus Ptilodon; species Ptilodon capucinus. The sequence goes on along the minus strand of OU611814.1, from coordinate 10,600,207 downwards.
ACTTTATCACTGTCATCATCCATTTTTATTTATAATGTGTATTTATTGAATTTACCCTTGCTATTAATAACTTGACACTGACTGAAATACCCGCTAAACGCAGGTGGAGCCATTCCTCATCTTATTCCATTAAAATATCATCATGTCACTCATTTCGTAAAAAAAGAAGAAGAGGGTAGGACCAAAATATTTTGCACTATAACACGATATGGCAATAGGCTCGCCGCCTATTACATTGGGACCTAAATACATCAATGTCAATTCGTTGAAAAATAGTTAAATAGTTATTATATTGACTTATTAATAAAGCTAATTCTTCCACGAAACATCATAATGTTTTGTGGAAGCAGCGAAACAGCGCAGCGCTAGCGAATATTGACGCTTTGGCTTCTTCAATAGAAATTCAATCATTACGTACATTGACACAGAGTTCTTTTTTGGTATTGGTAAAAATTCGACGCTAGACGCCCCAGTGTGTCGGAGGCTTAAACGTCCAGATGGACCGTGAAGGCATCGATTCGGAAACACAACAGCAATAATAATTTGCGTGGTGAGGCCACCAGTTATCGAAACAATGAATATTGTTTATTTGACTATGTAGGTAGTTTCTATCTGGGTCGTAAAGGTTGGAACTTGGTATTTTATTTATCTAAATTGAGGTATTATTGATATTTTTTGGTGATGATAAAAGAAAAGAAAAATAATGTTCACATGATAATTTGATAATGCAGTCAACATTGCAATTAGAATCGTGGCACTATCATGAGTTGTATCTTGCTAGCGTTTTAAAAAAAAAGCAATTTGTCGTATCTACATAGATTTTTGACATTACGTAGATGACTTAGATGATTAACGAGGTAATCACTTGGCGGACTTATGGTAGAGCCTCAAATGACTTTGTCAATCATGATTGGAGTATTTGGAGTCCATTAATCTGGATGTAAATGACTATGTTTTCGATCAGAGACCCGATTCTCGCATAATTCATATCATCTCTAATACGATTTGTGTCCTAACAAAACGTAAAACTGCGTGCGTCAAATTCAGTGTCACAAGGCTGTCGACATCTAACCTACCTATGTATAAAGTTTAAAATTTGTGACATTTTTTTTAGTGTCGGTCACCGGTAACCTTACCCTACAAAGATGCAACAAGTTTGTGTCACGGCGATGTCAAGGACTGAATAACAATGCTGCAATTTGTATTTAAATGTTTTTACTTATTAGAAATCGAGTTAAGCAGGTAATTCTAACTATTAGTTTTTGCGACGTAATCTCATTTAAGAATAGTTTGCGTAATTACTTGGGAAACTAAATTTTTTCATGGAATTGAACTTTAAACCTGTAATTTTATCAATGAAAATTCGTTGATAAATGTGCTCCTTCCGTGTGGTAATAGAGTTCGTTTTACCTATTATTGACAATATAATGATGGCCACGTGCATTTTAACTAGGCGAGCAATTCTAACTTGCTCGACATTATCTCTAATTCGACATATGTAGAAACAAAACTTAAAAAATAAAAAAAAATATTTTGTCGTTTTATAAAATATAAAATGTCGAATTAGATATAATGTCGATCATGCGAGAATTGTCCTCCAGAGCCGGGGTTTGACGCAAATTACGTCACAACTTCCGCAATCGAACGCAGCATCGCTACAAAATTAATCAATCACTACCCACACGCACACAACGCAACAATCATCAAAGCGTGTTTCAGACTACGCTATAATATAATAGCATATAGCATATAGCTCATAGCACAACAATATCGCGCACCATACATTGTTATGGACACGTTCACACTGTACTGTACTATATATTATTTGGCTTACTTTACGCTATAAATTGGTGCGATGCGCTGAGTTCATGCTATGCTATATCGCGCGCCGCCATTTTCCTTCTCTCTCACCCCCGGCCGTCCCGTCAACTGAGCTTGCTATATACTATAAATGCTTGCGAGAATATCGCGTAATGTGAATGCCATGCTATACTATATAGCATCCTTCTTTGCTATACTATATAGCACAATAGTATATCGTAGTCTGAAACCCGCTTTACAACGCATCACTTCGCGTTAAACGCCGCATACTGGGGCGTCAAACGCCGCGCGTCAAAATATTAATCAACACCAAAATGTACTGTATTGACTCATAGATTGCGTACGGTTGCGCGGTACCGCGCTCAACGACCTCCTGTATTCTCTCACCCTGCCTTGGATTTGTTTACAGATGAGTGTTCAAAGACCTTGTTAGTACGAGTGTGTATGAAATTCTGCGAGCAAGATGCACGAATGGTTTATAGATCTATTTATTATTATTATTTATTATTATGAGTCTATAACGTCCCACTCTGCTGGGCAAAGACCTTCCTCCCCTTCCGCCATTCCTCTCTATTTTGAGACAAGATGGGCCACTCCTTTCGATGGGAGTCCAGGGGGAGTCCAGTTTATAGATCTAGATGTTTTTTAGGGTTCCGTACCCAAAGGGTAAAACGGGAACCCTATTACTGAGACTTCGCTGTACGTCCGTCTGTCACCAGGCTGTATCTCATGAACCGTGATAGTTAGAGAGTTGAAATTTTCACAGACGATGTATTTCTGTTGCCGCTATAACAACAAACTTAAAAACAGAATAAAATAATTATTTAAGGGGCCCATACAATAAACGTGATTTTTTTGCCGTTTTTATAGATAATGGTACCGAAGGATAATGGTACGAAGGGTCCCCTTCGTGCGCGAGTCCAACTCGCACTTGGCCGGTTTTTTTTTACTCTTTCACGCAAAACCTACTTAACGGATTTCGATGAAACTTTCCAGTATTATTGTTTATACACTAGATTGACATATAGGTTACATATTTATAATTTATAACGATATTTAACAGCCAAAGTCTACGCGGTCGAAGTCGCGTTCCAGAGATAAACAATTTAGGCAACAGCCCTAAGAGTTGGTGGTGGATTGATAAGGCGTGAATCACGAGTGTCACTGTGTCGCATTGTAGCCGTGTAGCAGTGTCGTAGTGTAGCGGTTGTCGCGGTGTCGCGGTAGAGCAACAGCGACAGTTCCCAGTGAAGCCAGTGATTTATTGGAGCAAGTTATGTATTGGCGAACTTTGTGTCGCAGCTGTACATAAAGCCATTGCGCTCACAAGCTTGGCAATACAAAACGAACTGTATTAACACGTGAAGGAAGCACAATTTTCAATGGAACGTCATCAATAACGCGAGCAAATTTAGTTGCGTAGTCACGTGGCTCTTTTGCCGCAGAAATTAAATCTTTATGTATATTATCACAGAGTACATTTTTAACACTAAATGTTAAGCTAATTCGCTCGAGATTTCAGATAGATTTTTTTGCCAATACCAAAACCAACTCAGTGTCAACACACATAAAGATTGAATTTCTATGGTCAAAGCCACGCTCCCACGCGTCTAAATTCGCTCGCGCTGTCAATGTCATTATGCATTTGATAGTTTAAATTTATTTGGGGTTTAAGCACGCGTATATGTTACGTACCTACTTAGTTAAACTGTTATTATATTATATTATTTCAAATAAACCAATATTTTGTAGACACAAAATAGTCACGGTGGCGACATTCTAAACACTATCCAACAACTACACTTCCGAAGACCACGCGATGAGCGACGGCGCCGAGTCAACGAACCCGCCAACCGTTTCCTTTGTTATTTATTATAGTTTCAAATTTACATACCGAATTACATTTCACACCTGACGATAGTTGGTAAAAAATAGATACTCGTTCGAAATTGGAATTCGGCAATGTTCGCTAGAATATTTAATAGTTAATTCGATTCTTACTTGCATATATTTAATGCGTATTGAGAGGGAACGTGCCCGGTATGATGGCAATAGGCTCGCTCCATACATAGGGCCCAAACCACATCGGCGAAGTGTGGTTGCACTGCAGTGCACCTCTGCCTACATATTCAGGGAATATAAGCGTGATGATGATATGTATATACTTGAAGCATAATATTGTTTCCAAGGAAGTATTGTTCTAAGTACTTCATTGTAAAACTAAAATAATTGTAACCGCTATAGAAGAAGGTTAGGTGAACATTGACCCAAATAGAGTTCTCCCTTACCAATAGATTTGCATTGAACAGTGAGGTTCTCACCCAATAACACGTCCGTACACCAATTCAATTCAAATTCACACTTCAACAGCTACAACTAGAGGGGAAGACGACTTAATCGGAGCACTTTAACTCAATCAACGTGTTTAAATGCAAAATAGGTTTACCCGAGCCGCACTATAATCGCTTTAGAGCCCGAAACGGTGCCGCGTTAGGCCTCGTTCATTTGTCATTCAACTTTACCCCGATCTAACCTGAGCTTTTAATTTGCTCGTTCGATATTTGAAATTTAGATTCGATTCAAACTTTTTGTTGATTTCGGTGTTATGTGTTTATGCCGACATGACGACGACTTCCTTTTTTTATACATTGTACCACCAAAAGTTGTAAGCTATTTACAGATTTTTAGGAAAATGCTATTGTACGCGATTTGTATAAGGATTGAAATATATATCAATATTGGTGTAAATGTAGTTTTTTTTTTATATAAATTGAACCATCTGCTCTCAGTTACGAATAACAATCGTAAAGTGTATAAGACAATAGAAAAAGAAGCATAAAATCAAACAGGAAAATCCACACGGCAAAGATTCTATTGCTTTTTTTTTCAATCGACATCTACCATTGTTCTCAACTCTCACTTTATCGGCTAGGCACCGCCGCGTCATCGTTGTCGCATTGGTCTGCGCCCGCGCAGCCAGCGGACGCGCACCGGCGGGGCGCGCGCACGCGCATTGAATTTTAACACATACGTCGAGGATCAATAACCTGCGAGTTGAAGGGAATCCATGTAGAAGACTCACAAAAGGAGACACTTTATTCCGAAAATACGAATTCATTTTCAAAAGAAACTCTATGCCCGATATCCGTAGGACGTTAATTGACAAGCAAACGGGAAATTACTCAGAAATATCGCCCTGGCTGTCAATCAAACGTCACTCGTCACATTTTTTTGACATCCTCTGTCAATTTGTTCCCAAAAGTATACACGCCTAACAGCTGTGTTACAATTTACGAATCATTTCCATCGGTATTATTACCAATCAATTTCTGTTCTAAGCAAAGACATTGTGAATTGATGGTGATTTTTTTATAGATTTAGATATTATTGTGTTTTATTCACCCCATTTCACTGGGATAGCATCAAATCTCTATAGTATTATTTTTTTGCATATAACAAAAAGTAGTATAGACATAGTATCATAGGAAACAAAAAAAAATTGCTAATTTTGGAAATTGCTTTTTCTAAATTTGCACTGGACGGAATTCGAAAAATTTTGTCATTTTGTTTCGACATAAATGTTCAAATAGAATTGTCCTCCTGGGGCTCGGTGTGATCGGGCCCCGCCCCGGTCCAATTTATGGTATCCATAGTACAAGCATTGCTTGGTATGGGATGATACAATGAGTATGTATAGTCTGGCGATATTTATTTATATATAAACATATAACATTGGGAAAAGTAAATTCACACGTGAAAACGATACTTAACACGGAATTAAGCGTTTCTAATTCAACAAACGGTGAAGCCCGCACGTGATACGACTCGCGATTCGAGCATTGCTCCCGACGGCACTCGGTACATGTTTGCTCGGTTCCTAGAGTCAGTTCCACGAAAAAGCTCAGAGCATTATCGCAATAAAAACTATTGTTTTGTGGCCTAAATATTTATCTACATTTTCAGCTAACAGACATATTAATATCACCTAAACGTGAGTATGGAGTTATACACTAGTAGGCTCAGCATGACTGCATCGACACGAATTTTGTCCCTTCCATTTATCAGAATTGAAGAGCAGATCAAAAAATAGCTTGATGTGCGACATATGCTCAAAAATTTTGAAAATTGGAAGAGATAAAATTTAAGCCTACGCGGTCACGCTGAGCCTACTGAGAAACTATGATATGTTAGCTTTGATATATATACAAACATTTTAACTGTTAATGTAGAGTCTGAATCTCGATTATAAAAATTAAATATTACGAAAGTATCGAAGCGAACTTATTGAAGCAGTTTAGTTGCACTGATTCTAAATTAAAGTTACGTTAAAGTTGATGACATTTTAATTATAAGGTGTCGCGTAATGTCACGATTAGTGGTCGGATTATGTAGTTATGCAAAACGGATTTCAGTTAGGTCGACATTCAATTTGCGGTTCAAATTCGATCGCACGGAAATGGGACAACCACTGCTTGACAGGTAAGCTAGTATGAAGTTAAAGTTAAGCTTGCATTCAGTTAGAAAAGTTAAACGCGTAGGTATGATTGAAAAATAAAACTGTTACTACCAAACATATTATACACTAAACTAAATGAATCGCCGCTATTGGGAATCAAACCAGCAACCACTCGATGCAGTGCAGTTCGAACCATTAAACCCACGGCAAGGACCAATACTAACATTTTAACTTACACTCATTTTTCAACTAAATGTCATGTGGTCGCGTGTCTCAATTTTCAATGTGGTCGCGTGGCTTTTACAACTGAAATTCAATCTTTATGTCTATAAGCATAGAGTTGGTATTGGCAAAAAATATTGATGCCCCACAGTTCTCGGAGCTTTACATTAAACCGTCGTCGTCTGTAATTTAAACTCAAATTGTAGTACGTACCAAACTTTACAAAGCATATAATGTTGTTATTAAACTGTTTCCAAATAGCGATTGTAAAACTATTACTGAGGTAAATGCATATGACTTTCCCATTTTGACTGAAACTGTGTCGTGTTTCAGGCAGCCTGTAAATTTATCTGAATCAAAATTAAAGCGACGTTGGAACGAGCGGGCGGGCGGCGGCGCGCTTTGTAAATCACTCGCGGATAGGTAATTAGAAATTCGCAAAACTAATTTTGATACCACGCGGGTACCACCTGTACTGAGTGGGAGCGAGAGAGAAAATATCCCTACTTTGACAACGGTTCGGGCTCGAGGCCCGATTTTCGTTTGATAGACATCAATCTCTATTAGAGATATGTCGAAACAAAAGAAGAAAATACATCTTATTTGACGTTTGTTTCGACATATCTATAATAGAAATTGATGTCTATTAAACGAAAATCGTGATCCTGGGCGTAGCCCGCTATGCTCCCTGCACCAAGTGGCGGTGTGTGTCCGATTATCGTCAGGGGCAAATATCGGCAACAATCTTTTATCGAAATTTTCCCTTGTCTGGGTGTAAGTGGGATCGCCGCCAGTCTATTATGAGTTTGGAACCCATAATACAAGCTTTACTTTGTTTGGGATCATACGATGAGTATGTGTTGTCTGGTAATATTTAGTTATTTATTACAGTCACCCAGATTAGATAAATAGGAAATAAATAGCTTATGACAAAGTTAACAATAATTATTTTGTTTGTGAATTAAGTTTGGTATCTCGTTGATAGAGTTGATCTCCAGATAGAGTCAAAGTGTATACACAAATGCAATAGTGCCAGGAATGCAACAGTACTGTGGGGCAATTCTCACAAGATCGACATAATCTCTAATTCGACATATTATGTCTTAACAAGACGAAAAAATACGACCAATTTGACGTTTGGTTACGACATATGTCGAATTACAGATAATGTTATTTATTTATTTTTGCACAATTATACAAAAGTAAAAAATGTACAAGGTAAGCTTAATGCCTCAGACATTTTCTACCAGCCAACCTTAGAGTGATGTAGAGAGAGAGAATAAACACAAACAAAAAATCAAAATGTCTATCATGCCACAATTGCCCCACTGAAAAGTTACATAGGCACGGTATGGCACTGTAAAAACTATTGGCGCTGAAAAGTTACAAAAGCATTACCACATATATATTATGTACTATGTACAGTCAAACGCACATACATCATATTGTAAACTAGAATTGTGCGTTCAAAATAAACGATCTCGCGGTTTGAACGCGAGTTTCAACTCCCTGTATCCATTGCAGTGAGCGAATTCACACGACTCATTTGAAAATGTACTCTGTATCAATGTACATAGAGATTAAAATTCTTTGGACAAAGCCACGCGACCACGCGTCATCGATGACATTCCGTTGTTGAAAAATAATCTTTTTCTGTATGTTGATACAGTCCGTTTTGGTATTGGCCAACTATTTAATCGCACGCGTCTTGACGCACCTGTGGGTGGCAGGACTGACAAAAATAACTGCACAGTTACGAGTATAAATCAACGGACAAAAACGATAGTCGAGTTCGACGCGTAACGTGAAAATGCGTGAATATGCAACTACATATATAAAATACAATGTGAATCTAAATGGGTATGCCTAAAGTCCATTTAAAATTAATATGCAAAGTCTATAGTATTTTATTATCGTTTTTAATACGATGACAATACAGTTGGAGTTGCCTAGTTTACAAAATGGGTTCCAAAATTGAGTTGCTGCGTTTTTCATTTTCAACAAAACCTTTTTTGTTACCTAGACGTTATCAACTACGAGAAACTAACTTACAACTACTGCTAATTATTTTATCGTTTATTATGTACTGTCAGATATATGTCAAGCAAATGACATCACATCGAGAATATTCTACTAGACATGTCCAATGTGACGTCATTTTCTCGACAAGTGTAACAGTTGGAAGAGATAGAATGTGTGTCTACCCTTGAGCTTGCTGATCGAGACATATTATTTAATGTCCCAATGACAAAAGAAAATTAATTCCATTATGCAAAGTTCGAGCAGTTAAATCAATTTGGAACGTAGATTTCGAACATTGAGATCCAGATAGTCCATTTAGACAACGAAAGTTTGCATAATACTTTTTTATAGATTTATAAATAACTACTTGTAACAAGAAGCCCGGCATTAATAAATCTATTTTGAAGATCGTGCAAAATGTGCAACGAGTTAATTTATGACATGCCAAACACTTACATTCTGATCTAAAAATAAATGCTACAGCAAAAAAGAATGTACCTACATATACAATCTGTTTACAGTTTAGATATTACAAAATTATTTACACATTACCACGTTTGTGTTCGCCCGAAAGGGTAGAAAGAGGCGCACTGCAGTGCACCCACGCTTCGCCGATGTATTTCGGTCCCAATGTAATAGGGGGCGAGCCTATTGCCATTATACCGGGCACATTCCCCTTAAATGCGAGGGATATTCGGGCCATAGTCCATCACGCTTGCCCAGTGCGGGTTGGAGAACTTCACACGACTTTCTATAGTCGTGCAGATTCCCTCACGATGTTTTCCTTCACCGTTCAGCAAGTGGTAATCATTATAGATATTAATTTTGAAACTAAATTAGAATCTTATTAGGTACATCGTTAGCAGTGGTAGCCGAGTGGTCGAACGCACGCCTTGCAAATCAAAGTGTGCAGGTTCAAACCCTGGCTCGCATCTCTGGGATTTATGTGCGAATCTCATTTTCATCCGAGATTATCACTTGCTATGAAACGGTGAAGGAAAACATCGTGAAACCTGCACGTCTGAGGGAACTTGTCTAGTTCTCGATAGATGTGTGAAGTCTGCCAATCCCCACTTGGCCAGCGTGGTGGACTATGGCCTGAATCCCCCTTGCATTGAGGGGAGGCCCTTGCCCAGCAGTGGGACGTTAAAAGGGCTGTAGTAGAAGTTGGTACATCGTTCCGGTTAGTTGGGGGAACTAATAGTTTCCTGTATTTAACGTAGACGTCAGCGTAAGCGTATAAACTTATGGTAGAGCTACCACCGGGACGCCGGAAAGTCTCTATTATGTGACGCGCGGGTCAATAATTAACTCATCGCGTTGAGTGTGATATCACGCGTTTAACGGTGAAATGCTACGGCACTTAACAATTGTCAGTACCAAAATGAACTGTATTACCTCGTAGAAGAAGCATATTTTTGAACGAAGTGTCATCGCGAATTTATTCGTGTGTGGCTTTTGCCACATACATTTGAACTTTATGTACTTATATCGGTCCAGAACACACTTTTGATAAAGGTCATATGAATTCGGTTGTTCCAGTATTGTGTTCAAGGCGTAATGATGCATAATATGAAATAAATATAATTTAAATATACTCACATTAACTGATACTGACTTCCAAAATAACTTAGAAGTATATAACTTATGTGTTTGCATAACTTTTTGTAATATTAATTGTTAACTTTTATGTACTGTTGTTTGTTGTTCCTAATAAATAATTTAATTTAATTTATATAAGTTGTATATCTGTGCATCAGTCCTTATGTATTTATATTGAAATCTAATCAAGAATTTCATAAGCGTTTTCAAAAATCCGCAACGTTCATAAATAAAGATTTATCTCAAATTTAACGAAATAAACAAACAGTCTCAATCGAACCACATATTGTATTTTGCAATAGTCGAATTCTTTTATGTACTTTCTTAGTAGCTTCTTTGGTGTCTTGTAAACAATAATGGTTTTAAAAACTTAAAATACATAATGCCCCTTATAATTTAAGAGTCCCAAATGAAAAATAACATAGGTTTAGTTAGCTATTGAAAATACTGAAATCTAATCTGTAATTTTATATTTATCGAAAGTGTACGTTTCGTCCCAACACTAAATTTAATTGATTCCAGGATAAACACAATAATTACTGCACCTTTGTGTACCGACAGGTCAATATAGTACAAACAAACTAAATTATAAATTCACACACCAATCCTGTTTACATATCTAGACTTGTTTACACACTACACCAATATTAGTCGTGTTACAGTAAAGCTCACACATTGGGGCGTCAATGCTCGCGCGTCTAAATATTTGCCAATACCAAAATGAACTCTGTGTCAATATGCATAAAGATTGAATTTCTGCGGTCCAAGCCACGCCTCCACGCGTCAAAATTCACTCGCGCTCTCACTGATATGTAGTTGAAGAATGGACTTTTTCATTGAGTCAATATAGTTTGTTTTTGTATTGCAAAAAAAATTACGCGTGGGTGTTGACGCGCCAGTGTGTGACGGGCTTAATCCAACTGAGCGGAATGCATTGTGTTTATATTGAAATAGTGTCGGGATTAGTGTAATTTTTTTTCGGGACCTCCCGACTTTGATTGTGGCACGACGCGGTAACACGGATATATAGCGAACACCGATTTAGATTTGTCGAAAATAAGTGTACAATAGACAATTAATTAAAAAGATTTTTCCTTTTCTATTAAGTTTTAAATATTTTTATGTGTACATTTTCGGAATAAGGTAACTTTGGTCACAGATAGTCACGCATAAAAATTAATCTAAATTATGTCGAATATCGATAATAGAATATGATTACTGTTAGCGATGCGTTTAAACCTTTTTTATAAATATAAATACTGGCTGGTTTAAACATAAGAAGAGTTATGTTTAGTTTTTTATTTTGTTGTTGTCAAATTAGCCTTGTATGAAAATGGATTAAATATTTCACTTTTAACTTTTTTTACGTGTTTTTATGCGGCGGTGGTGCCTTTTAATTACTATGGCTATCGTATTTTGTCAATACTTGTCACCCAATTCGTGTACTGTCACCTTCACAAGTTCAATCGAACGCCAATCTTGTCATCGCATCTTTTAATTGTGTCGTAACTGTACTAACTATATACCTTATGAAGATCGTTGGAATATCTGTGTCGGGTGCCAAATCTCGCGTTACATACGGCGACACTTTTGAACGACGCGACACGCCGGCTATGACAAACATGCGACAGTTGGTGCGGGGCGGTGCGACGCGACATCGACATAGATTCGACAATTGTAGCGCGATTGTCTCGTCGCGTTGCGATATCGATCACTGATTGGTGATTCACAGGTTGGAATTGGATGATAATATGTAACGTATTGCTTGTACTTGTGTAACTTTTATACCTACGCAGCTACGGATATTGATAATGTTGTTTCCATTATTTCGCTGTCAAATAATAGAGACAGCAATATAAATGGGTGTGAATGTTTTGTAATATTGGTCCTACAAAACGAGAAGCGCCGTTTAATTATAACATAATAATAATGTATTATGTTTTTTACGTAAAAAAAAATGTATCGTCCCATAATTAAAACAAGTCAAGAGAATTAAATTAATCTCTTCTATTTAACACGTTCGCTGCGTAAGGATTTTTAATATACTTTCAGCTGCTGCGCCGTGATGTTATATTGACTCATAGAGATCCTAACTTTGTGAGCGTTGCACACTGGATCTAAGTTCGCCATGAGCCAATATGACCTCACAACGCAGCGAACGTCTCAAACAAACAGCCGCGAAAGCGTGTATACAAACCATAAATAACTCGCGCATAGAGTACAGCATAGTCGCGAGTATAGACTTTGATGAAAGTACATATTAAATGAAACACATGTACTGTCCAACGAAGCATTGTCTCTGAATACTTAAAAAAAACAATAATGACGCATTGGTCATTAGAAGACGGGCCGGCTTAAAATAAAACCCGACCGTTCTAACAAGACCTTTCGCACGTCCAAAACATTGTTCAGTATCGGTATGTAGTTGTAGTACAGGTGACATGGGTCAGCTAAAGTTGGCGGCGTGTATAAATAGTGTTGTCAGTTAACAGGGTACCATTTGGTTCCCGAATACCGATGCAGAAGTAATGTGGGCCGGTGGTGTGTCAATCTACACTAGATGGTTTCGACGTGCGAATCGTTTAAAACTATTTATTTTTGGTGTCGCGAGACGAGTTTTGGCATATTCCAGTTTTGAATTTCCATTTTTTTGTCGTTTTTTTCATGTCAAAGCGACGTAGACGTGGAAAGCGAAGAATAAATAGATAATAGTAACCTCCCAAAAGCATGTACTATTATTATAATTTTTACTCAAGAAAATTTATATTTTAAAGATGTAACTTCCTACTTATGAAATCATTAAGATGGCAATAAATAATTAGACAATCTAGAAAGCTAAGGTCTCTATAATATTTTATGAATTAATTCATGGCTATTTTTATTTTTCTCAAGGGTACAGACGATAACTGTTCTTTTAAACGATTTAGTAACTTAAGATAAAACGCACAAAATAATCTTTATATTATTTTGTATTAACACGGTAGGGCATATTTTTTTTGGATTTGGAAAAGTGCATAAAAAAATATGCACTACTGCTAAGATCGTTTAAGGAAAATGAAATATACCGGTCATCGGGACTTCGAGGGGTGACTTTTAGGGAAAGCCGGCTGTCTGGCGTCCGGATCCGGCGCTAATCTTCCGGCGTGTATCGTGATTGATAACTAAAACACGGTACAGACGCCCTGCGCGCCAATCAATCCACATCAGTTCACGCACACCTTGAATTATTGTCGTGTTTAGTGAGTTGTCATGCTTTCGGCGTTGTTTCCTAATTTTTGGAAGCCAAACGAGTAATGATCCGTATGCCTATTTAGCGTACAATAAGGTCGATATTTTGCTGAATAATAGGTACATACTTTGATACTAGAGGTATTACATGTATTACGTTATTACTAGAGGTATTACGTTACAAGAATTTTTAGAATCATAAACTTTGTATGAAGTATTTATTTAATTTTAATAACCATCGATAAATATTTATTTTCATTCAAAATGTATTCCTTTAATTTATGTAAGTAGATGTAAAGTGTTCGATTTTCAAAAGTTTAAATTTACGACAGCGACCTTCCAACATAATTTTTAATTTCGAACGCATCGCACGAATATTTACAAAAAAAGCTGCACAGAAAATAAATGTCTCAATGATATTAACCAAATTACTATTAAAACGTGAGACGACGAAACTTGAGTCTTATATCAAGTGTTTTAAGGACTTCACGTGGTGTAAACGTAAATTGGTATAATTTGATCCGTCGACAGCGAGCGTAGAGCGTGTCTTGAGGTATTACATCTGCGTATAAGATCTTTTAGCGATCTGTTCAGATAGTGGGGGATTCACGACGCGCGTACAAGTAAGTTTAAAGGCGGTATATCGGATACGGTGGTAGAGACATTTGCGAAAGGGAACATATCCACAGAAGTCTGAACAGGGCTAACGACGCGTAACACGTGAGCTGATGTACTGACAACCGTTGATAAGTTATGGTAGTAATATTTCTTTAAGCTTATAAAGAAATGATACCATCTCCGTAATAAGCTAAGAAACATAAAAACTAATGTGACAAAAACTAAAATAATATTTTCTTCGTTCGTAGTTAGGGGGTTATTTTATTATATAGTCTATAAGTCAGAAAAGTGGAGACTGGATAATATTAAAAAAAAAAACAATTTAAAGACTCATGTAGTTAAGTAATTCCTTTAAAATACTGAAACATTTACTCATAATTTTCTTATCTTTATCCTGTTAATGTTTCGGTTATTAACAATTGAAGCATTTGACAGTTTCAGGGCAAACTCATTTAAAATGTTTTTACTACCCATTCCTAACGATACAATATAAACTACTTACAAGCCAGAATTGTCACTGCTTCAAAAATCACATAGATAAAAAAAGTAAAAATAACAAGGGTTCAAATTCAAAAATCGAAGGTCGAGTCAACGTGACAACTCATAAAAAAATTAAAAAGAGTTCAAATTAAAAAGAAACCTTTTAATTCGGCATGACGTTCGGATTGTTAACATTCAACAAATCCATCGACAATCAAATCAACGTAATCGCGAATGTATCGTGAATGAAAACGTCAATGTATTACGTTTCAGACTGTAACTATCGCGGATACAGTTTAACGGTAGGCAAATGGTAGAGTGGATAACACCCGTGGACGACTTTTATTTGAAAATGTACTTTGTGGCAATACATATAAATACTAAATTTCTGTGATAAAAGCTACGCGACGACTCACCGAAACCCAATCGACTCATCGATGAAATTTCATTGAAAAATGTGCTTCATCTCTAAGTTAATACAGTTAGTTTTGGTATTGGCAAAACAAGTGTAAAGTTTAATGGTTCGTTGGGTATTTGTCTCGCGTACACCGACGGAGGCGGTCGTCTCGTCCGTAGGTCGCATTTGGAATATTAAAGCGTTGACTTGAGAAATTGATTTTGGAATGTTGGTTGGGTGTATGTATTTCAAGATTTTGGAATAGTTCTCTTTTCTAAAGAGAAAAGGTTTTGGATTTTATATATAAAAAATAAAATAAACTCGTCCAATTTTAATTCTTATTAAAATTAAACTATTGACGTAAGCTGAAGGTTTAAACAAGACTAATACAGATTAATTAATCTCATACAGCTAGTAATCTTAAAAAAAAAGAAAGTAGCATTATTATCTCGCCACACAATAGCTGGCAACCAAATATAAACAAGTAGAATCGATAACAAACCGCTTTTATTTACAGCAAACTTAAAAAAAGAGAAGCGATTCCGATTCGAAAACTGAAACGGTAAATAAAAGATTCGAATTTTAAATAAATATGCATAGAAATAAAAGTGTACACTGGCCATGATTCATGGTATTATGATACGGGCCAGGGGAAATTGCATAGAGGACAATGAAGGGAACCACTCATAGCCTGTATTATTGATAAACAGTCGTAGTGTGATAAGACAAAATGTGAAAATGTTTTTTTTTTTATTTCTTTTCTTATTAAAAGCATATCGAAGGGCGAAATGCTATTTGACTCAAGCGACTTTTGGGTGATAATGACTGAAATACATATTTGAAATCAGCAATTTCTTTCTGCGTCGAATGAGTAATTAAAAAAAAACTGTTTGTCCATCTGTTTGTTCCGGGTAAACTTTCAAACGGTTGGACCGACTTTAAGGGAACTTTCACTGTCACAGCAACTTTTATTTTAGAAAACGAATTAGGGTTCCGTGGGAATAACAATAATAAACCATTTTTTTCAGGTAACCTCCAAAACGTAAATTCGGTGTTAAAACCAGAATCATCGCCTTTGTCTCATAACATCCTTAGCCTTATTAGTTATTATGCACAATGCTGGCTGGAAAGACGGGCAAGGTCGTATTACGAAACGAAACTATACAAATGTCAATATCGACAAATCGCCTGTCCATTGATGGTTAAGTACAAAAGGATTACTCGTTTACACAAAAATGTTGAGCAATGTAGTAAAATTGATGCGAGGCGATTGTTGTTATAAGGCCGCCCATTCATGTCCAAACTTCTGTTGCAATCTTTTGACATGATCGAATTAGGTTCTTCTACATTTATTTGGAACCTTAAATAAATGACCAAAATCAAAGTGGCCCAAGTTACTCTTTATAATATTAGCTATCTCCCATCACAATCGGTGCAGCCGTTTCAGAGATTACCTGAAAAACTCAGTCTTATAGTTTTACCGAGAATTACTAATTCTATTCTTAACATTCTAGTTGCTTAAGTTACTTCTGGTAATACCAGTTAGCCGTTTGGGAGTTTACCCAAAAATACAGACATACAAAAAAATATAATATCCTTTTCGTTATTAGTATCGTATAAACTTTCATACGCATTAAGCAAAATGCTATTATTTTGATGTAACAAACAGACACTTCAATTTTATTTATTTGTTTGGATAAAAATACTTATTCTTAGGGTCATCATGATTATTTATTATTTTTATTGGCATATATGGTTGCATTTTGTACATAAAAAAAATAAAAGTAGTTGCTTGCAAGAAACCCAAAAAAAAAAACTTACCTGCAAGTAGTTGCTACAAGATACCCAAGTGATGCTAATTTGCAGTGACCATAAATGTTTGACTGTGCGGTCTGCCAAATCAATGACGAAATCGTCCCGTGAATAGTCAATATTAGAAGGTTGATTATAATTTTTCGTCGATTTCACTTGCGCTCGCGCACACGACCTTTGCTTACGTTTACCTACTTGTTCAACCACCTCATCCGTTAGTTAAATAGGTAGGCGCGGTGTATTTGACGTTTTTATGAAGTGTAGATAATTTTAGTTTGTAATTGTCGGATTATTGTTGGGGTATTATACCTATTCTATCTTGTTTTATATAGATAGGTGTATAATTATTACCTGTATACTTTATGGGAATAAGCAATAATAGTGATTATAAATGAAATGTATAAAATAGAATGCTCTAAACTACCATGTTCTTTTTTGACAATGTACTCTATATCAATATTAATAAAGAATACATTTCAACGTCTATTACAAAAGGCACGCGACCTAAGACACCAAATTTGAAGTATTGCTTCAATTTTGTTTCGACAAATGTCGTATTAGGGATATGTCGATATGTCATATGTCTATTATGCGTGTATTGCCCCCCAAATCCGCTCGCGGCGTTGATGACATTTTGTTGAATAATGTTCTTCTTCTGTGATTAAGTACAGTTCGCAAAATTGGTCAAGCGCGTCTCGTCGCGCCTGTGTGCCCAGGCCTTAAGGCTACAAGTTATGCAATAACATAATGTTCTTTGTTCACCGCGTTAAGTACTAAGCGCTAGGATAGCATAGTGCGCGGGCGCAGCCTTCTGTCGCGATTAGCGCAGCCTTGCAAAGTGTCCGCGCACGATTCACTCTGCATGTATCGATTGGTACCTATTGATGTATACCGTTTACTGTTTCCTAGACCTTGCCTTACTTAATGTTTAAGCCCTTTGTTATTTATATTAAAAGTTATATAAGTTGAATAAGTTTACAATATTGATTGACTCTACCTTTGAAACACGAACACACTGGAGCTACGTGCACCTGTGTATTTGAAATAAGTTTTGGCGATTTAAAATAATATCAGCCCACTAAGTTTCTTGCTGGATCTTCTCAGTTTCGATCCGGTAGTAGTATATAGTATATAAGAGAAACAAAGTAAACTTGACAATTTTTAAGTGGGTCTATACAGAATAAATGATTTGACTTTACTAAAATAACAAGAAAAAAACCTCTTATCTAAATGCCACTCCCGAAAATATATGGTTACTTAGACCTGCCCCGCACACTGGGGTATCGTTTGCATGCAATGCAATTTCGTTGAAAAATGAGCTGTTTCTGTAAGCCAATAGTGTTCGTTTCGGTAAAGGCAAAAAAAAAATCCGCGCGTGTCTCGACGTCCCAGTGAGCTCCGGAGGCTTTACGTGTCCCCGTGTCTTTCAATTTATAGTGACCCACATACAAACGGCAGCAGATAGTCGATTACCGCCAGTTGCATCGATGCACGCGAGCGTTTGATTCTCGATTACCTGTATCGTTCGTGATTTAAGTGCGGTGGCACGGCACTAGACAACATAGAAAAAAAAAACCCATAATAAAATGTCGATAGGTGAGCACTAGTCGATTGCATTGTATGGATCCCACTAGTCCATTGTACGGTATCCTCAACATCGCTTAATATGATACCTTACGATGAGTAGTTATGTGTTGTCTGGAGATATCAAAAAAAGGTGAAGAATTACCATGACATCGTAATTATTACGTATTTTCGTAAAATATGGATATTCAAAAAGCATAATATAACACTCGGCGTTATATTCGTGTGACGTTCATAGATAATAACATGGACATCATAAAATGGTCACACAGCCTAGCCTAGAGCATATCGATGCCAAGGAGGATACTCGGTTTACATAATAATCTACACGCTTTTGTGTAGACTATAATAAAAGACATGTATTTTATATATTTGCTTGTACCGTGGAGTATCTATTAGCGCTTATGTGCATGTAAAACGAGTGATATGTTGGTTTTCTGTATAGAGAATATCAAGATAAGCTTTTTTTTTTACTAACTTCATAAAAGAGGTCTCAATTCGACTCGTACATAATATTATTTTTAACCGACTTCATAAGAAGATTTTAAATTTCATCCTATCTGTGTTTTTCAATGTTTTGTATCAAAGTATGTACCTACATAAATCCATAGACTGGTCTGTGACATAAATCTGATTTGTGAGTCCTTTGTTTAATACAAAGATTTGAACGTAATCGGTTCAAAATTGTTAAATTTCAATACAATTTTTTTAATTAAAAATAACATAATAATAATACACTTCTCATCAAAAAAATCGAAACACTTTCGTTTTTATTGTTTTTGTCCTAATTTTTTAAATTACTCATCATACAAAATACGAAACCTATGAAGACTTAATTTGAATTTAGAACATTAACATTAGGATTTATAAACCTCATACTACTCACTATTAAATGACATTTTACATTTATTCCTAAATATACACATTTTTCTGATAATCCTTATCAAATCATAAACTGCGAGGTGTTTCGATTTTTTTGATGAGAAGTGTATATTTAATACATATCCGTCAAACTGTTTCCCTTCATTCCTCCGTCAAACTTGTAAACTGGGTAAGTGTTATGACGCCCGCCTCCTTCCATAATTGACGACAAACGTTTGACCAACTTATCTGTCTAATAGAAATATTGCATAATACGTCCCTAAACACAATGGGGCGACCGAATTCGCTTAGCACATTTTTTACAAAATGAACTCTATATCAATATTCATAAAGATTAAAATATCTTTGACAAAAGCCATTCAACCCCTCAACAAAATTCACTATGAGTTCAAATTTAGCTATGAGTGAATACAGTTCATTTTGGTATTGGCACAAAATTCGGTCGAGCGGGTTTTGACGCGAGTATTTGTTCAAGGCATAACTCTCGCAAATACATTATGTACCCACATAATACGGCACACATACGTGTCTTGTATATTAGCACTTGCTATGTACCATATATTGTGACCTCGCAGTGCTAATAAGATCTAATTATCACTTCTAAAACAGGCCACTTAGAGGACAAACTTGAAGGTGACAGATATTGAACACCCCGTGAACGCAAAATCTTTATATATATATAAATCTCCTGTCACGATGTTTGTCCGCGATGGATTCCTAAACTACTTAACCGATTTTAAATTAAATTGGCACACCGTGAGCAGTCTGGTCCAACTTGAGAGATAGGATAGCTTAGATCACAGCAACGCGTGGCCGGGTCTGCTAGTACTTTAATAAAATCTTTATATATATAAATCTATAAATCTCCTGTCACGATGTTTGTCCGCGATGGATTCCTAAACTACTTAAACGATTTTAAATTAAATTGGCACACCGTGAGCAGTCTGGTCTAACTTGAGAGATAGGATAGCTTAGATCACAGCAACGCATCTGGCCGGGTCTGCTAGTATATTATAATTATAACTGGCTGTTATGAAGAGAAACACACAAAAATGTAAATAGTTATTGAAAAAAAAACAACCCTGGAGTTTCTTGAACATTCTTCTCCATAGGAAATATATTCCGAATGGGTGGTAGAGATACTATTTTTCAATGTCGATTCATAAGTGCCTGTATTGGTTTACATGAATAAAAAAAATTCTGATTCTGATTGTAGACAAACAATATAGCCAAAACCACTCCTTATAACATTAGTTATCAGCCAGTGAAAGTCCCGTCGAAATCGGTTCAACCGTTACCCGAAACAAATACGATAGGCAGGCAGACAGACAGACAGACAAAATATATAAAAAATGTTTTCTTGTATCGTATATACTTTTATGTGTCTTTAGTAAGGAGCTGTTGTTTCGACATTACAAAGAGGCACTTTGATTTTTATTTATATGCATAGACAAGTAGAGCTACCGCTGTACACCTAACTAACTAACTAACTACAGCCCTTTTTAACGTCCCACTGCTGGGCACGGGCCTCCCCTCAATGCGAGGGGGATTCGGGCCATAGTCCACCACACTGGCCCAGTTCGGGTTGGCAGACTTCACACATCTGCCGAGAACTAGTCAAGTTCTCTCAGACATGCAGGTTTCCTCACGATGTTTTCCTTCACCGTTTCATAGCAAGTGGTAATCTCGGATGAAAATGAGATTCGCACATAAACCCAGAGGTGCGAGCCGGGATTTGAACCTGCACACTTTGATTTGCAAGGCGTGCGTTCGACCACTCGGCTACCATTATTACGACAATTCATATGTGATATGAATTAACAAATTCCAACCACAACTTAAGTTACCGTGATGTAACTTAGTTCCTGTGACATAACTCTGTGGAATAGTCGAAACTATTGTAGTTGGATCTGCATAGTTGCCGTTTACGGTCGAATCCGTAACTGATGGATTGCGCCGGGGCGGCGACTTTAGACTTTGATAAGAGTTGCTGGGTGGCTTCGAAAACAGCGAGTGATACAAGAAACAGTTTTTTTTAAGATTCCATATCTTTATATATATATATAGATTACTCTTTATTGTTCCACCTGTTAAACTAATAGAAACTATGTATACGATAGGTATAAGTTTATATTATATCTATAAAGCTTTTTTTGAAACTTTTATTTTTATTTTTAACCTATTTCAAAAAAAGTAGAAGTTTCTCAATTCAATAATTTTGAAGTACTGTCGTATCGATTTTTTGTTTATTATACAGAGTGTTTCAGAAGTCCGAAATAATACCTTGACCTCTGCATCAGTATTGGGTATACAATTGAATATTATAAAAATTTGATCAAAATTCGACCATGTTTTCAACTTTTTTTTCGTCGCCAATTTCTATAACTCGTAATATCTCGAGTCCTATGTACAATTTTCGTGTTCTGTTTTGTGAATATTGCTAGTCGCCCCTCATAAGTGTAGTTTACACTGCTGAATAGCGTTATGGATGTACCCAAAGACCAGAACCCGATACTTAAAAACTATGATAGATATGTAAAAACCGTCTTTTCTAAGCATCCACATGAGTTACCGTATATGTGCCCAAAATATTATTTCGGACTTCTGATACACCCTGTAATTTGATGGTACTATTTAGTTCCATGAGTCAAACTCGCAAATCCATAGTATTCCAACGTCTGGAACATATCGCTACATTCACTTCACTATTTGAAAGCTACTATATCTTCGCGGCCCCATCTCTCTTTAGGGCTTCAACTTTGAAAGTTACGTCGTAACGTACGAGGCGAAGCGAATGTAGCGAATTGTCGCATTCGAAGTCGCAAAAAGTCGCAGTCGCCGGCGGCACTATTTCAAATATTTACAAGTCGCGAAACGGTACGGACTGTTTGAAAACTTAATGACGTTTTCATCGCAACGTCGGATGTTACTGAAAAAAAAATGTAAAAATATTTTGCAGTCAAATTCTGCGTGCGCAACATTTTTTTTTGCTAAATCATCCTTTCTCCTTCCATCATTGCCACGACACGAGTATGATTTTCGAGTAATACGAGACGTTTAATTGGGTTATGGAGGAGCCCTGA
The DNA here is from genome assembly GCA_914767695.1 of Ptilodon capucinus. Classification (NCBI taxonomy): domain Eukaryota; kingdom Metazoa; phylum Arthropoda; class Insecta; order Lepidoptera; family Notodontidae; genus Ptilodon; species Ptilodon capucinus. The sequence continues at coordinate 10,578,000 of OU611814.1, read as the reverse complement.
ACACGATACTTGTGACAAATACTTTAAGGTTTATACCTCAGAAACTATGACAATTAGCTATAGTCTACCTTCACTAAACATCTGCAAGACTTATCAGCTAGTAATAATGTAAAATATTATCTCAAACATTTGATACACCGTGAATCAGGGGTTTCTAAAACACTCCACAACGAGACGATATTATCATTTGATATGAAATTACTTGTCGACCGCTCCACGCGCGGCAGTGCGCCAGCGATCTTACGAGAGAACTGATAAACTGTCACTGCATTTGAGTGTAGCCTCTATTGTGAGCTATTTTAAAGCTCTTTTTAAAGATCACAGTAAAGGGAAGTCTCAGCAAGCAGCATGGCTCGTAAAAAATTTGAACCTCTTGTAAACTCAATAATTATAATAATCGATATCACTCATATTCACTCTCGCTTTAAACTTTTAAATATCTCGCAAATTTCTATTACCTCAGCTCATCCAAACTTTAACCAAGTTTCAAAAAGCTACTAAATGTAATTTTTTATCGCCTCATTGCATCATTAAGGTTTCCAAACATAAGCTCACCTCCACACGGTGAGAACGAGTGGCATGACTTTTTTCACGGATTATACGTCGCATTAAGTTGCTCACTCACTTACTGAATATAGTGAGATATTATCTCACATTTTGTAATATCGAAACAGGCTGTATTAACAATTCTACTGGGCTTAAATTTTAACCTTCAAAACCTTAATTTGCTATGTTAACGTTAACTTATATCGTCTCATCATATCTTTACACAAGATTCCTACAACCCCACTTCATATACTTACTAATTTCTATCACCTTTACTCAATCTCATCGCACAGGAGCTTCACACGGAAGCACACCAAGACTAGACCAGTGTCGCATCAACTCACTCACTGACTGGCTTATTTCATAGGGAAGATAGACGCGTCATATTCCGTGACAATAGTCGTGGGTACATGTCGACCGTGACAAAGAGTTGGAAAATATAAACCGGGCAGGAAGCGCCTCTGATAATGATCTCGAGCCCCGTCGCCTGACGCCGACACCCGCCCAGGGCAAACACTTTATAGGATAAAGTTTTTGGCTGGCGCTTGTTTCGTTTGTTCCGTTTTGATAAAGATAAGGGTGTAAAGTTGATAGTTGGTGCTACCGTTTCAAAGATAACGGAGGTTAACTTTTATATTAAGCAGGTTTACTGGTACAAAATGAAAATCAATAAAACAGTTAGTTAGTAGTATGATTTCTTTAACAAATATAAAAAAAAACGTGTACATAAAACAAATTCGATGTAAATTGCCAACGTATCACAATTTAAATTGGTAATGTCAATCCTCCGGGATAGATGTTAAATGTTAAATCTATTTGAGTTATATGTGAAAAAAAGCAAGTCTTACGATTGTTAAAATCAGCCCCAAATTACATGAAAACTCATTTATTTATTTTAAATGGAAAGATAACACAGCTTTTAAAAAAACATAAATAGTAATGATTCTGCACTTTAAACATAACAGTTTTCACAGAAGGCTTATGTTTAAAGTGTAGAATCGTGATAAAATTGTATGAGTGTTAATCAAATTTCTTATTGATTAACACTCGTAGACGACGGCAACATTTCTAGGTTGCCGTAATAAAACTAAGGTAGGTACATTATCAAACGAATTTGAAATACATTTGGATGGACACTTCTCGATTTTCAAAATTATACATACAGAAGTACCAAGTGAATTTGAAAGTATTATCCAAGTGGAGGTGAGCAAGGCCCGCTGCACACTGGGGCGTCAATAGCCACGCGTCCAAATATTTGCCAATACCAAAAGGAACTCAGTGTTAAAGCCTCACCCCCAGGCGCCGAAATTCGCTCCCGCTGTCAATGTCAGACCGACTACAGGTTCCATGGACTGCCTTCCGCACAAATGCATCTATTAAACAGGAGCTAAATGTAATGACCAGACCATCTACCATATGTCTCCGTAGTATACTTGAGTTTTTTGGTCACGTTGCCAGGAATGATGGTGACAACCTCGAGCAACAAATGGTTACCGGAAAAATCGACGGAAAGCGTTCCAGAGGCCGAAGTCCCATTCGATTGTCTGACCAGATCCGTAAATCTCTGGACACTAATCTCCACGAAGCTCTCCACGTCGCCGAAGACAGGTACAGGTGGCGCAAGATGGTCAAGGAGAAAATAATTCCATGGAGGAATCACGACCCTCAGTAATAAGGAGCACGACGCGAGGAGGAGGAGAGAAGGTGTCAATGTCATTTCGATGAAGAATGAACTTTTTCTATGAGTCAATACGGTTCGTTTTAGTATTGGCAAAAAATTCGACGCGCAAGTTTGGACGCATCAGTGTACGAGGGTTTAATGTCATGCGGGCATCAGGCATGCAAGCGACCGTTACGTCAGCCCCATGCGGGCTATTCTAGGGAAGTGTGTCAAATTTTCATTTTATTCAAATTACAGTTGCCATAAGTGTTGACGCGAAACGGAAACATTGAACGGGACACTCGATAATTATGGCAACACCTTCCTATTTATTGTTGGTACTCGATTGAGGGACAATTCCGTACGAATAGAGTTCAATGCTATCATTTCATGGGCCAATTTAAAACTGTGCTTTTTATGAGTTAAAGCTTCGGGTGCATCGCGCGTCAAGACTGCAAAAAAAAAACCCATTACCAAAACGAACGCTGTGTTAATATGCATAAAGATTGAATTTCAGTGGTAAAAGCCAGGCGACCATGCGTCTAAATTAGTTCGCGCTCTCAATGATATTCCGTTGAAGCATACGCTTTTTCTATGATTCAGTACAGTCCGCTCTGGTATTCGTAAAATATTTGACGTGTTTCTTGACGCCTCAGTCTGCCCGGGGTTAAATAAAGTAATTCTTGATATTGGGTAAAGAAATGGTCGCAGGCGCCTATTCGCCCAGGTTTTTACTGTAAATAGACTAAACTTCGATGTAGAAAGTTTTCATACTTCAAAGAAATACGGGAACAAAAGCTACAGCAGTTATCCCGTACACATTCGAGCCGTCCGGACTTTCCGTACTTTCCGGACTTTTTGTAGCACATCACTTGCATGCGGAGGATGCTCCGGGCATCGTAAATCTCAGGCTTCAAGTCACAGAAATTCGCATTTACCAGCGGGCGGGGAGGGGACGAGGAGAGCGGAGGTTTAGGGTTGACACATTCAAATTTAAAAAAAATACATGCTTCAAAACCTGTTGATCATTGACTTAACTTTTTGTAGGAAATTTTTAGTTATCTATACAAATAAATAAGAATTAAGTGTCTGTTTTCAACGACAAAACAACAGCTTTTTACTGAATGCATAATCGATACTAATAACGATAAAACGATTATGATAAATTGTGTCTGTCTATTTGTCTGATCGATTTTGAAGGGATTTTCCCTGGCAGATAGCTGATGTTACAAGGAGTAGCTTAGACTATTATTAGTTTAGACAAATAATTTGTGTTCATAAATTTTGCACGATGTCACAGGCCTATCTAGTGATAGCTAGAAAATGAATATGATTGGACTAGACATATTCTAGTTACTTTTGATAAAAAATATTGTTTTCATGTCTTAAAAAATATAAATATAAATCAATAGTCATACTACAACGATACCTGTCTTGCAGCAAAGTGTTAAATTTTACTTAAAGTTTTTGTCAGTTAACTCAGTACAAAATCTGTCAAAAATTCACAGTTACTATTGAAACAACAATACCTTAAGAGGTGGTGGTAAAGCCCTAGGTGACGAGACTAAAGTCAAAACACAAAATTGGTGCGCGGAATAAACGCTGACAGCCCTACATTGCGCCAGTGGCATCCGTTCCGTCTTTTGTTTTGCAACTCAATTAAAACTTGGCGGTTTGAGCGACCACGCTTACGAGGTCGTTAGGATAGTGGAGACGCACACGTCACGCGTATATCACTATCACAAGTGAATACGGTAGAGATTGAGTTAATGTATTGCTAATTAAAATGCTCGTTAATGCCTGTTTTCATTATCACTGGGAGACACTCTGCCCTTTAAGATGGGTGACAGAATTACAATATTTTATGAGGACAAGTACAGCTTGTCCAAGTGTCTAACTAGTACAGAGTTACCGGCAGTTGAATATTGGATCTTGAAAGGTACAAATAACGGCTCTATGATATGAAAACCTTTCCTGGCAAAAAGAGATCAGGACAAGCCTTAAAAAAGGACCTAGGGAGGTTTCAATGATTGCATTTTGCCCAGAAGTGGAACACGCTATGCAAGAAAAATATAACTAAAAAAATACAATCCAGATCTCAGTTTATTTCGAGAATATATTATGTTGAGTTCTTCAATCGTGACACTCGACGAAGGAATCTCTGTACCTATGTTCACAGTAATCGAAAGATCGTTTATCGTAAGGCTGCGCGAGCGCACCTCGTTTGTTTGTACAAGTGTTGCGCTACGTTACGTAAGCGTGTAACTCTCAGGTTACAAGAAACGCTTTTTATTGCATTTTTTTTTTAATAAATCACCGCGACCGTGTATGTTGTACTTTGTACGGACAGTTTGTTTGTGTTGTCTGCGTCATTTTTCCATTCAATTTTCTTGTAGCGTTGTATATTTACTTGCCTACTGACGTATTAACTACTGAACATACCTAATACGCAACTATTGGCTAACGATATTGTATCGACGGGGCCATTTTACTTAAGCGACACTTTCGGGCGATATTGACTTATATGCATATTTGGGATCAGCGATTTTTTCTGCTTCGAATGAGTATGCTCTCCTGTAAAGTTAAAAAATGGCACTTAAGTCAAATTGCTTTTCCCTCGATAAGTTATTTTAGCAAGTGATGCGATATAAGACAGAAAATTTAATGTAATGATAATTTATAGACTAAGATTTAACGAAATTTCGCATAAGACTCGAGATATTAAAAGATTTTTTATTATGGCTGCGAAGAAAAAAATATTTGTTACAAATTTGAAAAAAATATACTATTTAAGTTCTATTATATCCGATACTCGTTTAAACGTCAAAGTATTATTTCCCACTTTTAATACACCCTGTTAAGTCCCACCATCATCATGCCTGTATTCCCCGAAGGGGTAGGCAGAGGTGCACTGCAGTGCGCCCACACTTCGCCGATGTATTTTGGTCCCAATATAATAGGGGGCGAGCCTATTGCCATTATACCGGGCACATTCCCCCTCCTGTTAAGTCCTGATCCTTGTGAAGTCCTTGTGATCCCTGTGAAGTCCTTAACTAATAACCCATGGGGTGAAGACTTGTATGACCCAAGTGTGCCGCCGCCGACAGCTAAAACCATCACAGGTATGCAACGTAACCGTTCACAGGCGTATTCACTGATAATGCACGCACACAAACAACAGACACGAAAGCAAACATTGCGACACACGGCCATTGTTCAAACAACTCTTAATGACTAACGCGACTCCGCGAACCGACCAAGGAGCCTTTTTGGTATCATAGAGACCACCTGCATGGAATAACGCGCCAGCTCGTTTTATCGATTGCGCGTGCAGGAAACGAGCTGCAATGGTTTTTCCAGGATCGTTACAGGACTGCACCAATTTAAGTATATTGCTAACGCGACTCCGCGAACCGACCAAGGAGCCTTTTCGGTATCATAGAGACCACCTGCATGGAATAGCGCGCCAGCTCGTTTTATCGATTGCGCGTGCAGGAAACGAGCTGCAATGGTTTTTCCAGGATCGTTACAGGACTGCACCAATTTTAGTATATTGCTAACGCGACTCCGCGAACCGACCAAGGAGCCTATTCGGTATCATAGAGACCACCTGCATGGAATAACGCGCCAGCTCGTTTTATCGATTGCGCGTGCAGGAAACGAGCTGCAATGGTTTTTCCAGGATCGTTACAGGACTGCACCAATTTTAGTATATTGTGGCCACTTCAAGTTAAGCAGAGGATGTTTTAGATTTCTATTTATTATTTATTATTTATTATTATAGAATTGTGCCGATTATGTTGATTATGTTGGTAAACTAAACGTGTTGCCATCTTTTTTACGGCCGTAATTTATGAGCAAGACGACAATATTTTTAGTGCTCTCAAATATAGTTTCAATGTGAAGTTATCGCAATACTAGTGGTTCCGTTAGCCCTTCCAGCTAAGCTACATACATAAAGCTTGTGACAGGAGAGACACAGAATGCCCAGGGTGGGATGCGATCGAACCGTAATCGGCTAAAAAAAGAGTCCCGACGAATTAAAAACTTCCTTCTTTTTGAAGTCGGTTAAAATAAGATTCAAGGTGACATTTGGAGTATGGTAAAGACGTGAGACAGACGCCTTTTTAGGATTACTGTAGGTAGACCAGTTATTTGACAGGGTTGGTTTTAAAATAAAAATAAAGTTACGAATCTGAAGATGATGACAGACGATGGTGTGACAATTAATGGATGAAATCTCTCTAACAAACTTGGTGAATTAAATGAAAGGAAAACTATGAAATCTTTAATTATTTTAAATATTTACAAAAAATGGTAGATATTTTTTGTCGGTATATAAAAAATCAAATTTACATGAAATCTTATGCAAGTGTAAACGAGTTAAGTGTTGAAGTTCAGAATACGATTTATAATATTCGCCACAACACGCTATTAAAGAAATAAATTCGTTAGCAGAATAAATATGTGTATCTAAGAAAATGGAGCCCATTTTTTGTAAATTATTTAAGATTTTATAGTTTTCCTTTCATTTAATTTACCAATTTTGTTAGAGCGATTTCATCCTTATAATTGACCCCAACGATCGCTGCAATAAAAGTACAGGGTGTAATTTTTATACATTTTAGTAGGTTCGATTCCCGGGTGTGGCAAGCGAATTTTCGAAAATCTTTGAATGCAGTTTTATTTCTCTTCAAAAATAAAGGAATGTTTTCTTTGAGTACTGTTTTCTATCTACAGTATTAAGAGTCCTTTTCATTCTGGTGGCATTACAAAATTCCACCCTGTATATTACTGTACTGTCATTTTCTGGATATGAGTCATAATTAATCGAAATAAGATCGATTTTTTAATCTCGCGAATCAATGGGGTCGGGTTATTTGTCAGGCCAGAATGGCCAGACAAATGGAATGTAACGCCAGAATGGAATGTAAAGGCCAGTTTTTTTAATTCACATTAACCAATACAGGCAGGTGGTACTTATGATTCGTCAATAAACAAAAAAAATATCTAGATCTCTACAACCCATTTGGAATGCATTTCCTATGGCGAAGAAGGGACAAGAAATTCCATGGTTAATCTTTTCCAAAAGGATTATTATAGTTTACATTTTTGTTAACTTTACCTGATATCTATAATATAATTTATATAGTTAATATTTAACAACTTTCTGCAGTTTTCAATGAGAGCCAACAATCTAAATTAGCGTTTCATTGATTGCATTTAACTATTTCATAATAGTTGATAACGTGAAAACGACATTGAGCTGATTTCGGAAAGATTTTTTATTTTGCGCGCGCAATACTCGAATCAACTGTTAATCCGGCGTCGCGGTAATTCCGAATGCCAACACCGTACCAAGAGTTAATTATTAAAGAGTTAAATTAAATCAATTCGCAATGTATCGCGGGTGCACGTTTAATGTTCGTTTACATTGCCGGCTGTGTGCCGGCGCGCGACACTCCCGTTCATACTAAGCGGTGCGTGTAAACATAACAGTTTAACAATAGTAAAGTGTCGTCTCGATTTGATGCGTGCACGGGTCGCGTCTGTTACTAGGGTTGAAAGTTTGAATGAAATGGAATTTTATGATTCTAACCGCTCGAGTATTTTGTCTCAAACTATTTTACGACTTTCGTCTAGTCTTTGGAAATAATTAGAAACATGTTTTTTTAGTTTGCACTAGTTTAAAATTTCAACAAAATAATGAGTCCCTACAAATTGTTGGGCAAAACATACGATCATCTCCCAAACGGCGAGACCGATTTTGTTGGGACTTATACTGATAGATATAGCTGATGTTACACGGATACTTTAATTTTGAGAAAATAATTAGGGTACCCAAATTCTGCGTGACTAACATGGCTAATGTCATTTCCATGTAGCATAACGATTTGTTAGAATATAATAGTTATAATTTTTGTCCAGAGGGGTAGGTATCAACCCTAGTTAACGAGCGGGTATTAAATCGATAGCCGTTCGGTGATGCATCTATTCTCTTTAATCTGTGTCATGACTGCTAAACTAGAACCGGGGACTAATTGTTACGAGGCGGGCGCCGCGCGCGCCGGTGGAGATTTCTAATTTATGATGGTCGCAATGAAAATGGCGACCTATTCTCGCCAACTTTGGCCATTCCGCGGAAGGGACCTTCGCTGATAGATGGCGGTACCGCGAAATTAGTTAATTAGCATCAAGTATTTATTGGTAGATATATTATACCTACTGGTAGTATTTTCCGAGGCGAGTCGGATAAATATTTTTATATTATAAATAATATAAATACATATGTGTATTGATTGTGGTCAGCGTTATCTTATACGGAGGGGGATGATTTATTTATTTACTTTTTGCACAAGTATACAGAAGTAAAAAATGTACAAGGTAAGCTTAATGCCTCAGGTATTTTCTACCAGCCAACCTTAGAGTGATGTAGAGGGAGAGAAAAAAAGTGCTTAGTTCTATAATTCAAGTCGCAAAAAATAATAAAATCTGTAAAAAAAATGATGGTGAAAGGTTATTTGATTAAACCGACATTTTTGTGTGGCCCTTCAATGTGTTGGTAGTTGCTCCCGGGTGCAATTTCCAATTCACTTTTCACTTATATTTTTATATTTAAAGCGCACAGTACAGTAATCGCACGTCACCCTTTCGTTGAGCGTGGTGAGAGAAAGAGAGCCATTACGTGTTGCTACCTGAAATGTACATTTTATTTCTATTGTTGGCGATGTCGCCAACAATTGTTTTTAACATATCAAGAGACTTATCATTCGACACAGAAAAATGAGCTGATTCTAAATATGTACATAAGTCACTATCGCCCTAAAGATAAATAGCCTTTCAACCCTTGATATTATGGATTCTAACTTTGAATGCACAGGGAGAATAAGGCAGGCGTAAAGTGCCCTCCGAAGGATTTATAGCCCTAAGGTAAGACAATCTTTAAAAAAACATAAGACAATTCTTTCAAAACATAACAGCAATCAATTGCACTAGTTGTAATTAGTTAAGTTAATTATAGCCTCATGGCTGACGGCCCCCGGAGCATGAAGTCTGTCGACACCGCGGGTCGGTTTGTCGAAAGATCCATTGGCGCGTTCCTCATAAAGCGCCCCTCCACACACCGGGGCGGCAAAACGTGATCTTCAAATATCTTACCAATACCAAAACAACGTTTCTGCCACACCTACTACTGGAATCAAGTTTAATGCAGCTCACATTGCTAGGTCCAACTAGTGTCAAAAAGCATCCGTGGTGCCATCTTTATTTCTGTTGCAATTCAGGCAACACAGTTTCTTTTGTCTCCCGCTTTGCAAAGGAGGGAAGTGGATAGGTACATTTGTCTTCAAACTCCTCCTACGCCTTTTTCGATTAAATTCTTGCGGGTTCTAAATCAATTTCGCTTTTCCCCGGGACTCGCCGGGGGTCAAACCTCGGTGTCTTCAATGGACACCGCTGTCGATCCTGGCTTATAGGAGTAACAGTGGTGGGAATGTGTGGCGGGCTTAGTCCCATAAAAAAACAAAACAAAACAAACTGTATTGACTCATACTAATAGTTCATTCTTCAACGAAATTACATTGTAAGCGCTAGCGAATTTAGACGCGTGGTCGCGTGGCTGTTACAACAGAAATTCAAACTCTATGTATATTGACACAGAGTTCGTTTTGATATTGGAAAAAACGTTGATTTTTTTTATTTTTTTTTGTTATGTGATAGGGAGGCAAACGAGCAGACGTTTCACCTGATGGTAAGTGATCAACGCCGCCCATGGACACGTGCAACGGGTAACGTTTGACGCCACAGTGTGCGAGAGACTTAACTCTATTTCAAGCTATCATCGCGGTAAATGCGAGAAAGAAATGTCGCAAATGCAATTGACAATTGGCTTAGCGCGCCGCTCTCCGCTAACTACTACTACAGCCTATTAACGTCCCACTGCTGAGCACGGGCCTCCCCTTAATGCGAGGGGGATTCAGGCCATAGTCCACCACACTGGCCCAGTGTGGGTTGGCAGGCTTCACACATCTATCGAGAACTAGTCAAGTTCCCTCAGACGTGCAGGTTTCCTCACGATGTTTTCCTTCACCGTTTCATAGCAAGTGATAATCTCGGATGAAAATGAGATTCGCACATAAATCCCAGAGGTGCGAGCCAGGGTTTGAACCTGCACACTTTGATTGCAAGGCGTGCGTTCGACCACTCGGCTACCACTGCTATTGCTACTGGGATTAACTCTAGTCAATTGTATAGTATGGCATGGTAAACTAGCTGAGTCCGCGACCTCGTCCGCGCAGACTTTGCTTATTCAACATCGTTAGAAATTATAGCCTATATGTTATTCTGATGGTTATAGGTACAATAAAGTTTCATCAAAATCCGTTGAGTAGTTTTTGCGTGAAAGGGTATCAAACATATATCCATCCATCCTCACAAACTTTAAAGTTTATAAATTATATTAGTAGCATGTTAAAATAGTAAGGATATTTACCATTTCGACAGAGGTATCGCGACATTCCGCCGCTGATCGACGATCATTTGTAAGCAATAAGGTACCTACTGTTGTTTAATGTTATCACAAACGAAGCATTCGGTATATTATTGTTTGCGTTACATTGCCGTTAGTGTACGCAAAACAAACAAACAGAGCACGAACGCCGAAAGAATCTCGAGACGATGTAAACAAATCTGTGAGCAATAATCGTTATATTTATTTACTTTTACATCAATCATTGTTTAATTGGGTGGCAACGGAGCTTTTTAGTAGATACTTAGTTAGTGGATTGTTGCTTACCTAAAGTCTCCGAGTTGATGATTGAGGGTCAAAACCAATATTTATTTTGACAGAGATAAAGTCTTCCATCATTGAGATACATAACGGAGATGGCCCTATCGACTCCGCTCTGCGGCAAATTTTTTGACGTTTATTCTCCATGACCTCCGCCATTGCACTAGCCGGTCAGGTAACTACAATGGCGGATATCAAAGAAACATCAAAAAAATTGCCGCAGAGCCATACGCAGGGTGGAGTCGATATGGTTTCTCTATGTCTTCCACATACTGGGACGGGTAATTCAAAGCGGGTAATTTATTTATGCTGGAAATATTGGTGTCTCCCTCATTCATTACTGTGATGCAAGAAGAGTGACAGTACGATTGGTTAAGTTTAGTTTAGTTTAATTTGGTGCCAACAAAATCAGCGCCATACTAGGCAGAAAACGTGTTGGAAATAATACCACAACAATAAAACAATTAAAAACTAATGATTTTAAATCACGTCTTCAAATAATTCTCAAACTGGTTGTTTAATTGATACCAAATCTAAACTACGACCTTTGACTATATAAAGTCTTTGACTATATACTTTATATAGTCAAAGACTACGACATTGAACTACGCATTGAACGCCGAATGTTAACGATTGTTCTCTATCACGATAAAAACTAAAATAAATATTTAAACAAAATATTCTATACACACAGATCTGACACAAAGATAACGTGAATCTACGTCAAATAAAATCCGATTTAGACGAATTCTTATCTGACGGCAGTGAATATAAGGAGCCATCTTTAACCCCGCGCACACCAGAGGGCTTCAAAACTCATGTCTGCAATGCGAATGTATTGACTTGTTGAATGTTGATCACTTTCTATCAGGTGAAACGTCTGCTCGTTTGCCTCCCTATCTCATAAAAAAAAAAAAAAAAAACTTGGACAAAAAGTTAATTCTTCAACGAAATTGCATTGTAAGCGCGAACGAAATTCGTCGCGTGGGAGAGTGGGTTTGACACACGCCTCGGTTTAGTATTGGCACTTTTGCTTTTGCACGTCTTTTGACGCCCCAGTGTGCTTGGGGCTATAGCGTCATCGGCCATTTGACCCGTTCAATCAAAACGTCATTCAGTCTCGGTGTAATTGGATTTTAGTTCATAATGTCACACGACCATGGAGATGACATTTCGAGCCCGCGCTGCGGTATGTTTTTCTGGTTTATCCGACTCCGCCATTGTTGTTTTGTTTACGCCACAGGTACATGAGATAACAACAATGGTGGAAAAATCGCCGCAGAGCTATAGGTACAAATAGTGGAGTCGTTATGGGTTCTCCAGATACTCTATGCACACAACCCACATTTTTAATGGCGTTTATTTTGTTGGCAGTTAACTAAACTATTTGTATTGACGAAACATATAAGCGTGGTGTTTCAGAAGTCTGAAATGATAATTTTACATTTGTAATAAACATAACGGTTAACAAACTGAATGAATTTAAACATTTTTTTCCGCCAACTTTAAAAGCTCGTCCTATGCACCTGTCTTGGAGCAATGTTTATAATATTACTTCCATTCTTTGACAGTTAACTCAGTGCAAAATCTGTCAAACATTGTCAGTTTATATTAAAGCAACAATACTTTAAGAGTTAGCAGTAAGCGCCCAAGTAGGCTTAGCATGACCGTGTAGACATTAAGTTTTATCTCAATCAACTGTCACATGTGTTGAGAAAATGACGTCACTTCAAGCTTTTTGTACTAGACATGGCTCAGTGTGACGTAATTTTCTCGACAAATTTGACAGATGAAGGAGATAAAACTTATGTCTACGCGGTCATTCTAAGCCTACTGCATTCCACAGTTAGTATAACCATTTCAAATCAAGTTGTATACTAATTCGGATTTCTGACACATATAAAAAGGCCGATAGAACTAGAATAGAGTGGTTAGGCAGGGTCAACCAGGAAACTGTTATATATTTAACCATTTGCCGGCTGTTAACTAATGGTTGGACGCGTGATACGCGTGCTGCTCTGCCCCGACACGAGGAAAACACAAAAGGAGGAAACATACAGATTTATTCCCGACCAGTAAGCAATCTGCGTATAACAATAGACGGCCAGTTGTCGCACTAATGTATTTATTAACCATTATTACGAATACATCATCACGCCTGTATTCCGTGAAGGTGTAGGCAGGGGTGCACTGCAGTGCGCTTCCACTTCGCCAATGTACTTCGATCCCAATGTAACAGTGGGCGAGACTATTGCCATTATACCGGGCACATGACATTGCATGATTTGGGTCATAGTTGACCTCGCTGGCCCACTGCGGGTTGACCCAGAACTTCACACGCCTTTCTATAGACGTGCAGGTTTCCTCACGATGTTTTCCTTCACCGTTCAGCAAGCGGTAACCATTATTGAAAATGACATTCGCATATGAAAATGTCAGAGATGCGGGCCGGTGATGATTATGATGAAGTGTGTTGTTTTTTTTGTTGTTTTTATTAATAGTTCAAATAATAATGCTAAAACATGTAGTATTTATTTATAATTGGAATATTATAACTATAAAAAATATTTTGCACATCTATTCCAACTGTATAAGGTCGAATTTCCTTTGAATGATAGCCTTGTAAAAAAACTTTATACACTGTAGGTACTTGAATATTTCATGCAAATGACAACATTTTTATGAAGTATATAGTAATTTTAGTAACGTAACAACATTAATTAACATACCTAAGTTAATAATAAATTTAAAAATACCTAATTATTACTTAAATAAAAATTACATATGCGTAATAATAACAAATCAGCAGGCACCTGAAATAGGAAGAGCCTACACATCAAATTACATAAGCGCATAATAATTTACAAACTACATATATTGCATAACACAATATGTTTAACACAAGGATGCAATGCGCTTACTTGGGTTTGGTCTAGACCAAACCACTAGTGGTTTGAACGTGGGCTCACTGCACTTGCTGGTTGAGGGCTTGATTCCCATCAGCAGCCAACTTCGGAATGGCCTTTACGGAATTTTGACTGAGTGTAACTGGGAACACCCCCGGGGATCAACCCACACCGGGCCAGTGTGGTGGACTATGACCTAAATCTTCCTCGTATTAATGTGCCCGGTATAATGGTAATAGGCTCGCCCTCCATTTTGACTGAGACCAAAATTTTTTCGGCGAAGTGTGCCTACTCCTACGGGGTATATAGGCGTGATGCTAATGATGTATATAAGTGAATCGTCTACCTTTCCGCTCTATGGTGACAAGATTATGAATAGCGTTCTAAAACTCAGGCGCAGACTGTACCGGTAATTACTATGCTAATTAGTTTCAAGCGATCCTCAATTACGTAGGAATATTTTACAAAGAACGTGGGTAGGTTAGACTTGGGTAGACGTAGGTAACATTGAAATAAACGCCATTGAATTCGATGCAGTAATAAGACATGTTGATAATATGTACGGCGCTACTTCAGTATTCTATAGTTTACCATACCTACCTAGCCTTAGTAGAACGCCCGCCTTGGACGTAAGGGGTGCAAGTTCAAATCCCGGGCCCGCACCTCTGAGATAATTTTCATGTGCGAATGTAATTTTCAACAATGATTACCACTTGCTGAACGGTGAAGGAAAACATCGTGAGGAAATCTGCACGTCTATAGAAAGGCGTGTGAAGTTCACCAACCCGCACTGGGCCTTGGACTATGACCCAGATATCCCTGGTATTGAGCAGTGCACCTCTGCCTACCCCTTCGCGGAATATGATGATGAATGATGCGTGATGATGTATGATGTACTAACTTATTTAAATATCTACCGACTCGATGTTCTCACATGTTTTACACTTCACATAATGTAAGTTACGTCACATAGAGCCGAGTAGCCTACGCTCAATGTCAGAACAAACCAAGCCAAATCAAACTAAACGACCAATCTTGTCGTTTTGTTTCGACACATGTCGAATTAGAGAGAATGTCGAATTGCCCCCGAGACTACTACACCACGCAATCATCAAGAAAACGAAACAATTTTCACGCATCGTTTTAATAAAGTAGAGTTGGGAGAGACGTATTGTTTTTCAGTCGGCATATCGGTCAATGTCAGGCGCGCTTTCGGTTTCAGTCCGAAAGTGAAAAAGAAAAAAAAAATACCGCCAGCGGACGAGACGCCAGAAAAAAAACACTACACGAATACAAAACTGTTATGATTGTTCTGTCATTCATTCACACGAACGAATGCAATTATGAGAATAAACATCCTAATCATTAGTCACAGACAGTAAGTACACGTATTTTTTTTTCTCCCCACTAAATCATACAGGAAAAACCTAAACCGATTACTGAATATCTTAGGACATTACGCGCGTTGCAACACGCGACGCGCTGAAAAAAAAAGAGTCAAACGGAGGGTAATCACCGAACCTGGCACGTGATAGGGGGTAGGATTCGACGGTGGTAGCCAATAAGCAGCGCTGATCGCCGGATAACTGCCGCCTGCGCGTACGCCGCCCGCCTTGCCGCGGGCTCCACCCGCCTCGCCACGCATCCTTTACACTGCACAACACACTGTCACATCACACTCACGTCTGCATTCAACCGCGGCCGCGACACAACTAACGTAATAGCGGTAGTTAGGTGCGCGCGCGACGGCTACGACCGACGATCACTCATTCCTTGTCACCTACCACCTCGCCCCCCCTTCGTCTCCCCACTTCGCTAATGAGCTCCTGCCTAGTCGAGCACGTATTGTAATTGCAGTAGCAACTCTATTGTTTCCATAGACACCGACTCTACATTAAATACAGTAGAGATCGCGTTCGATAGACGGCAAATACTATAAAACGTACTCAACAATGTATTATAATAACGTGCGATCGAATAAAAATTAACAGCGTTTATAAGTTGAAGCGGAAAATGATGGTTATTTCCTTGAGTTGTGCTTACTCTATTAAAATTAACAAAGTTTTAATGCAAACAAAATGTTAGGCCACTGCATGACTAACATTATCACGCGTCTTAAATGACAATTTCGTTAATTATTTACAAAGAAACAATTAGTAGAGTCGTAGAATGAAATCAAGATAAACGTCTCCCTAAACCGTGCGATATTAAAGCAGCTCTACGTTTGAGTTTGGTGAGAATTTCAACGATTTCATTCTGATGGTAGAGTCATGGACAAGGTGAATACGAATGAGGACATGTCGTGCTTCAGTCAGCATGTAGGTAGGATCATGTGTCAAATGTAACCTTGATATTGTGACGATGTCATTAACTCTACATTATAGATATTATATTTAATTATCGCATGGATAACTAATGAATCAACATAACGACCTCATCTATACAAATAAATAAAATTGAAGTGTCTGATTGCAAAGTCAAAATAACACCTTTTTACTAAGTTCATAAGAAATTATATACGTCACGATACATATAACGAAAATTAAAAAAACTAGTTAGAGGTCAACTCCCAAAAGGGACTATCAGTGGCACATAGCTAATGTTATAATGAGCAACAAAGGGTACTTTTATTTTAGAAAAAATATGAAATTATGGTTTAACAGGATAAAGATAACAAATATTACATTCGAAGAATATTACGAGTAAAAATGGTAGAGTCAATATAGCTCTCATAGAATTTTTTTGTTAGTCTTCAGTCGAGTAATAGAGTTCGTTCATGGCACTACATTCCACCCTGGTCCTATTGTGACGAACAAATTAAATTGACTTTTCTTTTAAATTATGTTATTATTACAAGCTTTATATTAACTTGCAATGTTTGTCCGGGTGGAATCTTGCAACTGAATTTTAAATGAGTTATCTTTAACAGAGTGAGCTGAAATTTGTTATACACGCTTATTTTGGATGACAATGCATGCTTAGCTATGTGACGTCATTCTAATTCCAATATGGCGGATCATCCAAGATGGCGGAATAGTTATTTTTTCTGCACTACCACAGTATGGGTAACAAATGAAAGGGCTTGCTAAGGGGAACAAAGGAAATGGTTACTAAGCGACATGAAATCGTAAAATGAGTTATATTATACCAAACGACGCAGAAAAATCTGCCTGATCGAATGGTATATACAGGGTGTATCAGAAATCCGAAATAATACTTTGGGTACATATACGGTAGCTCATATATGGATGCTTAGTGAAAACAGTTTATACCTAACTATCATACTTTCTGAGTTATAGGCCTTTGAATATTTGTCACAGGTATCGTGTTCTGGCCTTTGGATACATCCATAACTCTATTCAGCTGTGTGAACTACACGTATGAGAAGCGACTACCAATATTCACAAAACAGACCATGCAAATTTTATGTAGGACTCGAGATATTACGAGTTATAGAAATAGACGACGAAAAAAAAGTTGGAAAAACATGGTCGAATTTCGATCAAATTTTCATACCATTCAGTTGTATACCCGATACTGATGCAAACGTCAAAGTATTATTTCAGACTTCTGATACACTTTCTGATACTGATGACAGTTGGTAGAGTCAGTAGAGCACACACCGAATAATATCAGACTGCACTATATTACACGATAAAATATCGAGAGGCAAAGAAGAGCAAACGCAATATTAACTGTGTGTGTTTATTTTTTCAGCAAAGTGTATTCGCGCATGCGTAAATAATATGATATTTATACAATATATTTTATATTCAGTGAATGTGCCCGGTATAATGGCAATAGGCTCGCCCCCTATTACATTGGGACCAAAAATACATCTGCGAAGTGTGGGCGCACTGCAGTGCACCTCTGCCTACCCCTTCGGGGAATACAGGCGTGATGACGTATCGATTGAGCACAGTTTTGGTATTGTCAACAAAATTGTCGCGCGACCTTTGACGCCCGAGTGTGCGCCTCTAAAACCGTCGCGCATCCGTTTTGAGTGGTGTCCGGACTCCGGTACGCGGACAGTGTACCAAGAGTCGTTTAAGGTGTCTCTACATTGCGATTCGACGCGCCGCGTTTGTACGAAACGGATGGTAGACGTATGAATCATTTGAAAAGTAGCTGGACATTATTTTCTTAAGAAATCTATTTGGTATTCATTTTGATCATATTCAATGTGAGCGCGAGCGCCTTTATATGCATGTTGCAACGATAATAGGGGTCTTACTACCACCTCGTAACAAGATCGGCCATGGACAAACTGTCAAAAATATGGAAGCCATGGAAAGACTTGTTGTCCAGGGCAGGGTCAATGGTAACAGACCTTGCAGACGTAGCCCCATGCGATGGATTGACCAAATTAAAGCGCTGACTAAGACCCCTCTTAATGAATGCGTCCGCCAGACATCGGTTCGGGATCGGTGGAGGAGGACCATCAAATCTGTCGTCGATTGCACATGACCACGACTGCTCTGCCAAGAGTACATCGACCAAGAAGAAGACTACCACCTCATAAAGTTTTGATGTAACTGTTAAAAAAGGAACTCAGTTTGAATACCTATACTTAAGGTTATTTTTTTGCGGTAAATACTAAGCGAGCATGCGTCTAAATTAGGTCGCGGTGTTGATGAGATTTTTTTTAAATTAATAGTATTAACGAACCAACTGCTGCAGGTTATAAGGTTTTGATATTGATTTTGTTTAGGTTAAATATTGGGAACATGTCGGTGGATTTATTTTCGTATACACAGCCCGAGGACACCAGGCGAGTCAAAATCCCACTTCAAGTTCAAACCCCAGACCCGCACCTCTGAGAGAATTTTCATGTCATTTTCGACAATGATTACCACTTGCTGAACGGTGAAGGAAAACATTGTGAGGAAACCTGCACGTCTATAGAAAGGCGTGTGAAGTTCACCAACCCACACTGGGCTAGCGTGATGGACTATGGCTTAAATCTCCCTCGTTTTGAAGAGAAATGTGCCAGATTTAATGGCAATAGGCTCGCCCCCTATTACTTTGGGACCAAAATACATCGGCAGAGTGTGGGCGCACTATAGTGCACCTCTGCCTACCCCTTCGGGGAATACTGGCGTGATGATGTTTTTTTACGCATGCGAACAACGCATTGGTCTGCCCACTCTTAATATGATAACTCGCTCACTTGCATACTTAGCCCACAAATTTCAATTGTATCTCTGAGTTCTGAGTCAGTCAGTCAGTAATGTCAAACAGATTAACGCACCGAACACACTGGTGCGAGCGTATTCACATAACTAATTTTGAAAATGTACCTTGTGGGAATATACATAAGAATGAAAGCGCCAGGCAGATTGGGGCACCAAATGGGGCGCTGGAATTTTTGCCAAATCCAACTGTATTGACTTATAGCAAAAGTTCATTCTTCAACGAAATTTTAACACGTAGTTACGTGGCTTTAATCACAGTAATTTAATCTTTATGTATATCATCATAGAGCTCGTATGGGTATTGGTAAACAATTTAAGGCACGCGTCCCGATCCTTCAATATGTCTTCGGTGCTTTAATATCTGTGGCAAGACTGAAGCAACTAAATATGTTCACATTATTGATGAAACTTCGTTGAAAAATCAACGTTTTCTATAAGTTAATACGGTTCGTTTGGGTTTTGAAAAAAAAATATATCTCGCGGGTTTAGACGCGTCAGTTTGCGCAGGACCGTTACATCTATCGTCTCGTTGTGTTATCGTTAGTTGTATATACCTCGTATCGATCCCACGTGCCTTTGTGCGTTGCTCGTGTAAGGGTGATGACATATTGCAAATGATACGTGAGCAATTAATACCTACTACTACTACAGCCCTTTTAACGTCCCACTGCTGGGCACGGACCTCCCCTCAATGCGAGGGGGATTCAAGCCATAGTCCACCACGCTGGCCCAGTGCGGGTTAGCTGACTTCACACAGCTATCGAGAACTAATCAAGTTCCCTCAGACGTGCAGGTTTCCTCACGATGTTTTCCTTCACCGTTTCATAGCAAGTGATAATCTCGGATGAAAATGAGATTCGCACATAAATCCCAGAGGTGCGAGCCGGGGTTTGAACCTGCACACTTTGATTGCAAGGCGTGCGTTCGACCACTCGGCTACCACTGATATTAATACCTACCAGGGTGATATTTGAGACGTCAAATGTTTCATGTTTTGAGGTTATAAAAATCTATAAGTACAAATAAATAAAATGTAAGTGTCCGATTTTAATGTTAAAATAAAGCCCTTTACTAAATACACATAACATACATAAATAAAAATAAATATACATCATCACACCTGTATTCCCCGAAGGGGTAGGCAGAGGTGCACTGTAGTGCGCCCACACTTCGCCGATGTATTTTGGTCCCAATGTAATAGGGGGCGAGCCTATTGCCATTATACCGGGCATATTCCCCCTCAATACGAGGGAGATTTGGCCCATAGTCAACCACGCTGGCCCAATGCGAGTTGGTGAACTTCACACGCCTTTCTATAGACGTGCAGGTTTCCTCACGATGTTTTCCTTCACCGTTCAGCAGGTGGTAATCATTGTTGAAAATGACATTCGCACATGAGAATTATCTCAGAGGTGCATACATAAGGTGCTTATAAAGGAAACGCAATTTAATAAAAATGTCCAGCTGTTTGTTTTTGGGCTTCACCGATTTAGTCGGGGCTTTCACTGGAAAATAACTAATGTTACCAAGAGTAACTAACTTTTGCAAAATTCCACGAGGGCAGAGTCGCGGGCACAGCATTGTATTTTATTTTTTTTCGGTAAATTTTAGATATATTTTTTACTATTGGTTACGTAAATAAATCAAATAATTAACACAAAAAAATATGTTTGAATTCATCCTGCAAAAAAAAAATCCTCCGTACAGGTTTTACTTTTAAGTTTATACCTGGATCACCATTGGGGATTTATATTAAACCGAAATATTGTTTAGTGCGGTTTCGTAGTACGCCGTACAATATGTCCTCGGCTTTACTTTATAGGCGTGTAAATGGTGAATCAATTTTGTCATGCGTTCTGTATGCAGTCCTCGAGTCCGCGGCCTTATCGATATTTTGCTAATATTTACCTAAACAACGTGATGTCAACGTGTCCTTACCTTATTCATTTAGTTTAACCGCGAGTTACAATGTATTGTGAGACCAACCTTCCTCCGCTTAATGGGTTTTGTTCATAGATTAGATTACAGACACTTTTCTTTGTTTTTTTTTTCTTTAAGCAGGTTTATGTTTTTAGGGTTCCGTACCCAAAGGGCAAAACGGGAACCCTATTACTGAGACTTCGCTGTCCGTCCGTCCGTCCGTCTGTCACCAGGCTGTATCTCATAAACTGTGATAGTTAGAGAGTTGAAATTTTCACAGATGATGTATTTCTGTTGCTGCTATAACAACAAATACTAAAAAACAGAATAAAATAAATATTTAAGGGGGCTCCCATACAACTAACGGGATTTTTTTGCCGTTTTTATAGATAATGGTACGGAACCCTTCGTGCGCGAGTCCAACTCCCACTTGGCCGGTTTTTTTTATCGTGCCTAATATATGTATTAATTATTGCATACTTTAAAATAACAAACCTAAAAAAAGAATTAGTATCCAGTAATTATTGTTTGATACAATATACGTAGGTAGGTACTATAATGTAATTTTTTTAATCAAGAAAAGTAATAATTAGATACAAACATAAACCAAATTGTAATTAGATTCAATTTTAAATATTATAAATTTCAATTTTTTTGTTATATTTCATTATAAGATGTAGTATATATTTTTTTAAACTACGTAAGTCATGGAAAAGTAATCTGCTTGAAATTTTAAAATTCAATACGATTTTGTTAGTGACTAAACTTACCATTTCTATTTTCACTATCAGCCGGCTTCATCTGGATAGGGTGATGCATCTGTAAAGATAAAAAAAAAGAATTATTAAAAAAAAAATGAAATCCAAGGCACACTGGAGCGTCAAAACGCGCGCGGCAATTTGTTTTTCCAATACCAAAACGAACAGTATTGGCTCGAATGAAAAAACACATTCTTTAACGAAATGTCAACAACAAAGCTAGCTAAATTTACAGCATAGACGCGTGTCTTTGACCACAGAAAATTAATCTTTATGAATATATGACACAGAGTTCGTTTTGGTTGTGAGGAAAATTGTGCAGGCGTCTTGACGCCCTAGTCTGTCCAAGGTTTTGTGCGACATAATAATCCAATTACAAAACAATACATCATCATCATCACGCCTGTATTCCCCGAAGGGGTAGGCAGAGGTGCACTGCAGTGCGCCCACACTTCGCCGATGTATTTTTGGTCCCAATGTAATAGGGGGCGAGCCTATTGCCATTATACCGGGCACATTCTCCCTCATTACGAGGGAGATTTTTTCTTGGGCTATAGTCCACCACGCTGGCCCAGTGCGGGTTGGTGAACTTCACACGCCTTTTTATAGACGTGCAGGTTTCCTCACGATGTTTTCCTTCACCGTTTCAAAGCAAGTGGTAATCTCGGATGAAAATGAGATTCGCACATAAACCCAGAGGTGCGAGCCGGGGTTTGAACCTGCACACTTTGATTTGCAAGGCGTGCGTTCGACCACTCGGCTACCACTGCTTCGACTACAAAACAAACACGCATCGATATTTATTCGTGATTAAACATACAAATAATGTTAACCCCATTAGACGATTAATGAGGACGTGCAGACGGGCGAGTGCGAGTTGCGGCTCAAGCTGTGCCATTCACGAGAATATAGGAAACATAATTAGGTACCAAGACTTTTCTCTTTGTCTTGTTTGTTTGTTAACGACACTAAATTTTTATTATGTTTGTATATGTGTATTTTCGTATAATCTCATCTAAAATAAACTTAAGAATAATTCATGAATCCATCCGATTTTAATATATTTGAAATTGTGTCGTTATTGTATTGTTCATCTGTATTTCATTATTCTACTAATAAGTACTTCACTGTTAGTACTTAGCTAATGGCAATTATTTTAGATGACTACTTAATAGTCTGTATAGAATATTCAATCTTTATGATCACACTAAATCTCCCATCTATAAAAATATCGAATATTTTCTAGAAGGACGTTGAATTTGCTATGCATTTTTTTGTGTTTAAATTCAAGAGTAACTACCATCAGCTCCATTGTCCATTCAATGGCAAAAGAGAAACTTCAGGCAAGTCGTAACCTAGAGGTTCCGGGTTTGATCTTATTTTTAGCCATTAAACAAATGACGTAACCCAACTCCAAACATGGATACGTACAACGAGAAAACCTTTTTCAGTAGTAAACTTAAAAAAATACAGAAAAAGAAAAATCAATAGTGTGCAAAATACAGAGCAACTTTCAATGGCAAGTCTGCACGGCCCTCAACAATATTGGCGGCGGCGCGGGCGGGCGAAGCGTCAATTCCGCGCTGTACATTGACACAAATGAATTATTTATACGTAGCGAAGCGCAAACAATCCCGAACTATTTAAATTATTCGTAAACATGGCCGCCGATACATTGTGTCGCCATCATGGGTCGTTCATCTGTGAAGTGTTCGATCATAGTTCGAATTTCAAAAAACACTTTTTTAAAGTAGAATTAGATTTTTTTCTTTAATTTTCATTGTTATTGTTCCCTAAGTATGTGGTAATATAAATAAAAACTCTGTGTTATCTCCGAATATTTTATAAGTCTTTGTTTAGCTGCTCCCGACAACAGCATATCGAGGGGTCAAGCGACACTTTTGGGCGATATTCACTTATATTCAGAGTTGGGCAAAATGTAATCAGATTAATGATTACAGATTATGATTACAATGTGTAATCTTTAATCATGATTACAGATTACAAAAAATAATCAAAAAAGTAATCTAGATTGGTTTAATCTGTAATCGTAATCTTGATTTCAATTTTTGATTGATAACGGCGAACACTGAAAAGAATTTAAAAATAAAAACTAATTATATAACAATAAATCATCTTTATTTTTAAATTAGTCTCATAAATTGCTATATTTGGAGTAATTATTTCACTAAAAAAATTACCGGATATTTTTGATTTACGATATGTGGTTTAAATTAGATTTCAATAAAACCCTCTTCTCAAACATTTCAAATGAAAGTCTATGTGCCTTTGGTGAATTCTTCATAGTTGCATCCTCCGCACTCCGCAACGTTAATTGGTCATAGTTGCAGCCTCCGCAATCCGCAACGTTAATTGGTCATAGTTGTATCCTCCGCACTCCGCAACGTTAATTGGTCATACTTGAATCCTCCGCACTCCGCAACGTTAATTAGTCATAGTTGCATCCTCCGCACTCCGCAACGTTAATTAGTCATAGTTGCATCCTCCGCACTCCGCAACGTTAATTAGTCATAGTTGCATCCTCCGCACTCCGCAACGTTATTTGGTCATAGTTGCATCCTCCGCACTCCGCAACGTTAATTGGTCATAGTTGCATCCTCCGCACTCCGCAACGTTAATTGGTCATAGTTGCATCCTCCGCACTCCGCAACGTTACTTACCGTGCATCCTCATATCAATTCACGAACTCCTAAATATTAATTTAAGTCAACAATAATCATGTAATTTTGATTACAAGTAACCATGATTATTACAATGATTACTTTTGATTAGATTATTAATCCGATTACAAAAGTAGTTGATTACGCCCAACTCTGCTTTAATTTGGAATCAGCTAATTATTCTGCGTCGCATGAGTAAAATGAGTATGTACTCCTGTAAAGTTAAAAAAATGTCGCTAAGTCAAATTGACTTTCACGCCTCAATATCGTATCGCATTTATTGGTGAGTAAATCGTGATTAAAAAATTAGTTTTAGACTATACAAAGATCAGAATTTATGGTTATCACACGATGAATACGTAACATAATACTATCCACAAATTTATTCTTATCCTGACATTATAGCATCCTAGATTTAAAATACGTCGAGTGTCAATTGTTATTTTTAAATTGACATGTCGATACGCCGCCTATCGAATAAGGCGACGTTTACACGAGCAAGAAAACTAGTGACTCTTGCATCAATTGTTCGCAACTACTAGTCCCCCTTCTCTATAGCCTGTTCACCCCCCTTCTCTATAGCCTGTTCACGAACGACATCCCTCGTTCGGACAGAGTTCAGCTCGCCCTATACGCGGATGACACCGCTCTCTATTTCTCGCATAGAAATAGGGGCGTTATCACCCGCACCCTGCAACGCGCAGTAGATTCTTTGGGCGAATGGTTTCGGAAATGGCGCATTGAGGTGAACCCGGAAAAGAGCGCCGCTGTGCTCTTTACTAGGGGAACCCCACGGCGTCCCCGAGCTCCCTGGTTCAGTCTGGGGACTATCTCTCTGTTCGACCAAAGCATCCCTTGGGCAAACCGCGTCAAATATCTAGGTGTCACTCTTGACAAGTCCCTTACTTTCGGTCCCCACATTAGAACGGTGAGCAACCGAGCAGCTTTTGTGCTCGGTCGCCTTCACTATTTGATCTGCAAGCGGAGTAAAATGTCCCTTAGAAATAAGGTGACACTTTACAAAACATGCATCCTCCCCATTATGTCATATGCCAGTGTGGTTTTCGCTCACGCGGCGAAGACACACATCAACCGCCTGCAAGTAGTGCAGTCCCGGTTTCTCCGTAGGGCCGTAGGTGCCCCGTGGTACATACGGAACGTAGATCTTCATTCCGACCTTGGCCTCTTCTCAATTCGAAAACACTTAAAAATAGCGTCCGAACGCTATTTTAAAAAAGCCGCGTCGCATTTAAATTCTCTAATTGTCGCCGCCGGCAATTACGAGCCAGACCCCGCGCACACATCATCAACTCGTCGCCGCCGTCCGCGGCACGTGTTGATTGATCCTCCCGACACGATCACCGCCCTCCTCGACCCGGGCGTTGAGAGGGCCACCAACACACCTACACCAGCCTCAAACAGACACCGATCTCGCCGGTGAGGTCGAGGAACCCCCTCTTCCGCTCGTAGGTGCATCTTTGCACCTAGGAGCGCAGTCACTACCTCTCCCCTCACGGTAACTGCCCAAGCCGAGGTCGTGCCCTCTGTGGCGCCCTTGAGCTAGTTGCCACCCCTTTCCGCCCTTAAGGCCTTGGTTGGAGTGCACTCTGCGCTCGCCACTCCTCCGGTAAAGCTGTAAAGGCCACCTCACGGCCAACAGTGTAAGTCCTTTCAAAAAAAAAAAAAAACGCAACTACTAGTGGTGAACAATTAGAAGTACTGTCACGACCGCACTTGCTGCGACGTTTAAATTTCGAACTGCTGTTGGAATGTTCTAGAATCTAGACGAAGTTTTCTTTAACTTGGAAACGTAGCCTACAAATTCAACTGTCAAAAATTTACATGCCACACAAATTTATGATTCGCAAGCTACTATTCGAGAGATTATCGGACAGCCCATGCAGAAGTTATCTCGACAGTGGAAACACGAGGTTTTAATAACAAAACTGCCGCATTGTACGTGTAAAATTTTACTTTTTCAAGGTACTGGTATTAGAGCCATCTAGCCACCACAATCCTAAACTCCAAACTAGTTTCCAAATAAGATGCCTAGATGGCTCTAAGACGACTTTATTATATCATTCGCGTTCCATCAGGGAGCACAAATTGTTTCTACCCTAGATTGTCTATTATATGTATATCTTGGCATGAACATACACAGATTATATTATATTACTAGCTGTGCCCGCGACCTCGCCCGCGTGGCAGATTACCCGGAAATATGGGTATTATGTTTTTCCCGCGGAACCCTAATGCTTTTTCTAAAATTAAAGTAGCCTAAGTTACGCCTTGGAACGTCAGCTATCTGTCAGTGAAAGTCTCATTGAAATCGGTTCAGCCGTTTAGAAGTTTACCTCAAACAAACAGACAGACAGACAGACAAAAAAATTTAAAATTGCGTTTTCGTTATAGGTATTGTATATACTTTCATACGCAAATGGTAAAAAGTGTTATTTTGATATTACAAACAGACACTCCAATTTTATTTATTTGTATAGATTATAAGTTGATACAAACACTACTCGACCATCAAAGTACTTTTTTTTTATAGATCTCCTGACATCTTATAATCCGAAGGCAAACAGGCCAGCGGTAGCAGCGAAGGGCTACCGCAAAGCTATGTTAAGTCAAATCATTTATTTTGTATGAGCCTACGGGGGCACTTACAAATTGTCATGTTAACATTTCTTTATAGATCCCATATACTGTCTGGCATACTATTAGACATACTATTCTTGCAAGTGGAAACGTAGCCTAATGATCGTGTGTTGGCAGTCAACCGTACCGACACACATCAATCTCGGTTCGACTCTGAACTTTATTACGTGAAGACATTCAAACTATTTTACTAACCGCATTTTTAATCTATCAATCTCGATATTAGTTTTTTCAGCAATTAAAATTGGTTAATTATAAATTTTATTGTCCGATGATTGAGGATATCTTGACATTAATGTCTGACACTTCAATGAGTAGCACAGTCGGTTGTGCGTGCCAAGACAAAATGTGAGATATTATATTATATCCCACATTTTGTCTTGTCACGCACAACTGTGTCTGTTCCTCTCATGAATTACAAAATTAACGGAGCAAATTGGTGCGATATAATCCGTGACTTAAGTTATGTGAGTTGGCGCTCGTTGCTGCTTTTGAGTTATCATACATTTGAAACACACGTGTACATTTAAATATCCAAAACATTGAATCATTTTTTCGTTCTCTACTCAGACAGGTTATTATAGTGTTGTTCGTCTCATGAACAAGCTTATATTATTTGATGTCTTGCTCAACATTCTTACGAAAACCATGATCATGGTTGCTGTAAAGCAGCCGAAACGTCGGGAAAATAAAATAGTAAATAAACGCGATAGAATCCGTAAAATAGTTTTATTTCAATTCTTACGAAAAGATGGTTATACACTTGGTTTAGTTAACTCTAGTTTAACATTGCAATTAGCACCGTTGTCTATCAATCCCTTATCTAATTAACAGCTAGTGGACATCAATCAGGCCGCGAGTTATGTTCAGTGGCCGTACTGTGCAGTGTCTGGGGGCTATTTGCAATCCATTGTAGGTACATTATAAGCGAGGTACTATGACGTGTGAAACTAGATGGATGGGTAATAATGGCTACCTACAGTATAAGTTAGGTCCAACTAGTTTCAAATAGCATCCGTGATGCATTCTTTATTCCTGCGACAATTTAGCCTATACAGTTAGTTTTGTCTCCCGCTTTGCAATGGAGGGAAGTGGAATTTTTTTTCTTCCAACTCCTACACCTTTTTTAGATTTTTATAATAAAATCGGGGTTTCCAAGGCAATTTAGCTGTTTCCCCGGGACTTGCCGTGGGTCAAACTTCGGTGATTTCAATCGATACCGCTGTGGATCCTGGCTTACAGGAGTAACAGTGGTGGGAAAGTGTGACGGGCTTATTCCCAAAAAAAATGCGTATCCATAGTGAGTCATCAATGTAGTCAATTATCAATTAAAGGTAATTTCTACATTAATAGAACCATTAATTACGCTTAGCATTTACTTGAGCGGGCAAATTAACTTGTCTTTTTTGAGTATATACGTAAAAATTGAATTTCTGTGGTAAAATCCACGGACACCCGCATCAAAATTCGCTTGCGCTGTTCAATAATCTCGCACCTCTGGGTTCCATGTGCGAATCTCATTTTCATCCGAGATTATCACTTGCTATGAAACGGTGAAGGATAACATCGTGAGGAAACCAGCACGTCTGAGGGAACTTGTTTAGTTCTCGATAGATGTGTGAAGACTGCCAACCCGCACTGGCCCAGCGTGGTGGATTATGGCCTGAAATCCCCCTCGCATTGAGGGGAGGCCCGTGCCCAGCAGTGGGACGTTAAAAAAGGGCTGTAGTAGTAGTAGTTCAATAATATATCATTGAGGAACGTACTTCTGTTATTAGTTAATACAGTTAGTTTTAGTATGGGCATAAAATTGATCGGGCGCGTTTGTGCCCGGGACATTAAGTAAACTATCGGAATAGCTATTGAATTCGTTTAAGAGGAATACAGTAGTTGCTTTTAAACGGCTATGCATTCAAAGTGCATTAGATTTAGGGGCCAGTTACAAGTGATGTGCCGTAACGTCCACTGCGTTCGGCACGGTCGGCCACCGCGGCTGTTTATCGCCTCTATTCAATATAAATTCCCAGAGGCAGCAGCAGACGGCAACCGCCAATTAGGGATGCAAGTATTTATCATTGAATATAGATACAATCCACTATTGTCCGCTATATATTAAAATATTAGTCTAATATTTTATTACATAAGTAGGTAGTATCTAATATTATTAGATACTACAAGCAGTACTGTTTCAAATCGTGCTTTCGTTTTATGAAATTTAATAAAAAAAGGAAAAGTAATTGTAATAAAAGATAAATAAGAAAGGATAAAGTTAATGGATTATTTATTTATTTATATGGATTTATTTTAATAAAATATAAGTTTATATTTATTAAATTTGTCCTTGCTACCTGAATACCGTTAATCGTAGGTGCAGTTATTCCTCATCTTATTCTATTAAAATTTCATCACATCATTCATTTTCACAAGAAGGAGAAATTCACTGATTCTAAATATGTATATAAATCAATATTATTCAAAAAATTATGTGACACATAATAATTATTTAATAGTGATACAAAATAAGTCAACATAAGCCTGTACAGTTTTTGCCAAAGTAATCTTTCGGTGCTATGCGAAAAATGAAACTTCAAATACCAGTCAATAATCCGAAAAGCTTACATTTTCTTTGACATCAAAGGCGACATCCGCTGACGGGCCGGACGAGGCCAAAGACGAAAAAAAAAAAAACGTAACATCAGAAAACAAAGCAGCCACTTAGTGTACCGACCTTTGTAAATGTCCCTGTAAACGGACGGTCAAAGTGGTTTTTCTAGAAATTTTTTTCTCGGGCAAATCGTTAGGCCCATCAAAGGTGGGTACGAAACACCCGCATTATAAAGGTACCAATGGTGGTTAAATCAAAGGAAGATTCCTTTTTGGGCTTATTACATGGTTCGGATGATTTCCGACCGTGAAAAAAAGCCTTGTTTCTGGCTTTCAGTGGAAAAGTGGGGGGAAGGGGGAGGGTTTCTAATACCCCAGCGATGGGCGATCGCAATTACAATGAGTGCTGCATTGTCCGGGTTGACGTTGCGATAGCACTCGTTTGTTTTTTTTTTGCCATATTTTTTTTATGGCTTCGTTAAAAAAGGCTCAGTTTTAAATAAAATATTAACAGCTATATTGCGTATGAACACATCATATTTAAATTGACCGGGTTTGGTGTTATCTACCATATTTGTACCTACGTATTTATACAACATACTAAATAAAATTTAACTGTATTTATAACGTCATAAAATAACAGTTTTTAATAAATGCATAATATTAATGTATACACGGTAGTCTGAGTGTGTTTTTTCTGCTTAATATCCGAAATGGCTTGACTAATTTTGGAGGGACTATCAATGGCAGATAGCTAATGTTATAGAGAGTAAATGAAAGTTTAAAAATAACAACGAAATAAAAAGTCAAGTATTTATAAATTTAAATACAATTTACTGGAATATAACATTCAGGTCAACCTGGGTCGAGCTACAATTTTAAAACTTGTTTTATCGCAGATAAAGTTTTAATTGGCCATACTACCGTCCCGGGAAACAATAGACAAACACTGTTTTGAATTTGTAAATTCAAATAAAATACGGCTATATTGATAAATGATTATTATTTCATACATTTAGCCGTATGAGATCCGAACGGTGGGCATAAGTTTGTATCAAATGGGTCCCAGATCGTGGAAGTCATCGATGTGGTAGACCCAAGAAGCGGTGGCGCGATGACCTTATTCGAACGGATGGTGTGAGAGAAGACCGGGATGAATGGAAGGACGCGGGGAAGAATTTTGCCCAGCAGAGGATCACCAACGGTTAGGAAAAGAAAAACATTTCATACAACGTCGTGCATAATAATAGAAATTCCAATAAGCGCAGACTTTTCTTACTATGATTATGACGCCCAGGTTTGGTTGATTGTCTATGGACTTGAGCAGCCAAGGCGAAAATCGTGACAATTTACAACTCAAAAAAAAACTTTTTACATCAGATAACATCGTGAGGGAACCTGCCCGTCTATAGAAAGGCGTGTGAAGTTCACCAATCCGTCCTAGGTCAGCGTGGTCGACCATGGCTCAAAAATCTGCCTCGTATTGAGAGAGAATGTACCCGGTACATTAGCAATAGGCTCACACCCTATTACATTGGGACCACAATACATCGGCAAAGTACACTGCAGAGAGAGTGAGCACTGCAGAGAACCTCTGCCCGGGAGAGTTCCACTTTAGGAAAATATTAAATTGCACGGAAAATTCTCATGCCTTTAGGTAGGTACATACTTACATACACGTGAAACGAAAACTTTTATAACACACCCGCGTGTTCGAAAACTAACTGTCGGTACTAAATTTACATACCAATAAGTGTGCCTTAGTGCTTCAGCTCAGTTTATGGTTATCGCCCAAGTTTCCAGACCTCACTATCCTTTGGAACGGGAGTGAAACCTTTAGAGAGGTACTGAGAGTATTGCCTATTGCTCTCGTGCATAAGGTTTAGGGCCAAGACACGTTGCATGGACAAGCGGATGGAGGGGTTACTATTAAATCGATAATCGATATGGCGTGAAAATTGTCGAGATAATTGTTTTCTTATATTTACGCGAATACTATACATTGAAATTAAACTATTTTACGGATTTTATCGCGTTTATTTACTATTTTATTTTCCCGACGTTTCGGCTGCTTTACAGCAACCATGGTCAGGGGGGGACTGAGGTGTTAGACGTCCTGATGTCATAGTTAATAACTGGGTATTTTATTTTCCTACAACTAAATATGAGGGTACCCAGTTATTAACTATGACATCAGGACGTCTAACACCTCAGTCCCCCCGTGACCATGGTTGCTGTAAAGCAGCCGAAACGTCGGGAAAATAAAATAGTAAATAAACGCGATAAAATCCGTAAAATAGTTTAATTTCAATTGTCGAGATAACTTTATCAGGGACAGAGTGAAAGATACAATTTTTGGAC
Organism: Ptilodon capucinus; assembly: GCA_914767695.1. Classification (NCBI taxonomy): domain Eukaryota; kingdom Metazoa; phylum Arthropoda; class Insecta; order Lepidoptera; family Notodontidae; genus Ptilodon; species Ptilodon capucinus. Next base: position 10,545,923 of record OU611814.1, on the reverse strand, counting down.
AGTGAAGTCGATTCTGTATTGCAAAAGCTCTATTAAAATAATAAACGCAATAATTCAAAACGCTCTGCTCTGCTCTGCTGAAGTGGGGATGGGCGGGACATCTAAGCCGAATGGATGACACCCGGTGGGCAAAACTATGCACCAACTGGATCCCAGATGATGGACACCCTGGTCGACCCAGGAAAAGGTGGTGCGATGACCTGGACCGTTATCTGGAGAGATGAACTGATGTGGCAGGAGATAGAGAAGCGTGGCGGAAAATGGGGGAGACCTTTGCCCAGCAGTGGGATAATATAGGTAAAAAAAAAAACAGCAGTGTAAAAGATTAACTCGTCGCGAATGCTATGTTTTTGACAGATAGAAGGAACATATGTCCGATTGGCATTTATATCAATTTGGCATTAGCACTAGTGAGTGATGTCCATATCGAGGGATGAAAGGCGATTTGACTTGAGCGACACCTTTGGGTGATATTGACTTATATACATATTTGGAATCAGCTACTTTTTTCCGCGTCGAAGAGTATGCTCTCCAGTAACGTTAAAAAAATGTCGCATATGTCCAATAGCCTTTCACCCGTCGATATGTTGCAAGTCTTAGTCGATTTCTAAGAATTTTTATTTATTTACATTAAAAAAATTTATTTATTTACATTAACGGTGAAGGAAAACATCGTGAGGAAACCTGCACCTCTGAGGGAACTTGTCTAGTTCTCGATAGATGTGTGAAGTCTGCCAACCCGCACTGGACCAGCGTGGCGGACTATGGCCTGAAATCCTCCTCACATTAAGGGGAGGCCCATGCCCAGCAGTGGGACGTTAAAAGGGCTGTAGTAGTAGTAGTAACATTAAAAAACTGGATTCAAAGAAAATAAAAATAAATGGCTTTATTTGTCAGCACTAAAAATATTGTTTTCTTATATTTACGCGAATACTATACATTGAAATAAAACTATTTTAGATAACGCGATAGAATCCGTAAAATAGTTTTATTTCAACCAAAAACATTGCTTTCGCGGTCGTTCACTATGCAGTAATAAGGACGGCAATGCGTTTGGTGGAGTAAAATTCGTCATCAATATCTATGGCTACATTACATACTTTTTTCATGCACTGGGCACCCCAGACTCAGCCAGCGTGGTGAACTAGAGCCCAAAAATCTCCCTCGTATCGAGGGAGAATGCGTCCGGTATAATGGCAATAGGCTCGTCCCCTATTACATTGGGACCATAATACATCGGCGAAGTGTTGGCGCACTGCAGTGCACCTCTGTCTACCCCTTCGGGCAATACAGGGGTGATGATGTATGATGATTAATTAAATTTAACTGGAAGAATACCCGTTGAACGCAGATGTAGCCATTTCTCATCTTGTTCCGTTAAAATTTCATCATGTCATTAATTTCGTAAAACAAAAAGAATAAAACTCGCACATGAAAGCCCGGGGTTTGAACCCACACCCTTTGTATTCAAAGCATTCTACCACCTAGGCTACTGCTGCTGTAATATAGTGAATAATGTAGTTATTCCGCTTCTACCGTCACCCAATCATCGTTTGCAGGGTCAAGCGCGACCTTGTTTCCTTGTTAACCAAATTGAACGCGCGCCCAAAACACCGACACATAAAAGTTGGGATTGTGACTCTAGTAATTTCCCCTGACGAGAACTTGCCGGCTGGTCGGAACATTGGCGAGCCATTTGTTATAAATATTGTAGATTATTATAGAAATTATGGTCCTGCTGCGCGTGCAGACCAATTGTTTTACCAATACCAAAACGAGCTGAATTAACTCACGGAAAAAGCACATTTTTCAACGATGACAAGCGAATTGTGTCAATTTTTTCTACAGTAATTCAGTCTTCTTTACTATGTATCTCCATTGTATGGTACCCAAGGTACAATCTTTGCTTAGTTTGGTATCATACGTTGACAATGTGTTGTCTGAGGATATTTATTATTATAGCGGCCCATCCCAGCTTCGCACGGGTTTCTAATATAGCCTATGTTACTCAGTGATAATGTAGCTTTCTAATGGTAAAAGAATTTTTGAAATCGGACCAGTAGTTTTTGAGTTTATTAGTTACATACAAAAATACAAATTTTTCCTCTTTATAATATTAGTATAGATAATTTTTGGACCAGGAGTCAGACATTAATTATTTCGGTTATTTAAATCAACACTATTATTATTTAGAGCTGAGGGTTAGCAAACAGATAATGTACCTAGCGATCTTCACTTTATAAGCACTCTTTGTTAAAAAAAAAAAAGCACTCTTTGTTTAATATATCTATCTAACTGTCAAACACTTCACTCTCCCCGTGCTACCAACTTCGAAAACACGCCAACTTCGCAAAAAGGAAAGTTGTTTAAGGTGTCCTAGAGGAGATGTCAGACCGCTAACTTCCTTTAACTAATGTACAATAAGTACTATACATATACAGGATGATTCAGAAATCCGAAATAATACTTTGACGTTTGCATCAGTATCGGGTATACAACTGAGTGGTATACAAATTTAATCGAATTTCAACCAAGTTGTCAATTTCTATAACTCGTAATATCTCAAGTCCTATGTAAAATTTGAATGTTCTGTTTTGTGAATATTGGTAGTCGCCCCTCATAAGTGTAGTTTACATAGGGTCATGGATGCACCCAAAGGCCAGAACACGATACCTATGACAAATAATCAAAGGTCCATAACTCAGAAACTATGATAGTTTGGTATAATCGTTCTTCACTAAGCAGAAGCACATATTATAAGCTACCGTATAAGAACCCGAAGTATTATTTCGGACTTCTGATACACCCCGTATAGTTCAAATTGTTATTTTTCAGCAAATATTTTTAGTGTGGAGTGAGTTTCGCTCACGGTGGGTACGTTACTATAATAAAGCGGTGCAATCATGACCCGTTTACGTTGCTCTTTACAACCGCAAGTGCGACGCGGTCGGGCGGCGAAAATTTTATAAGCTTTTACGAGCGCAGGGTCGATTGGCAGTGTCGACTTTGTGCGCCACTATAGGTACCTGCGTGAAAATTGTAAACTACACACGTAAAATATTTTTGTATGTAGATTACTATTTAGTTCAAAGTATATCTACATATAATTATTTTAGTTCGTGTTGAGACTTTGAAATGAAAGTACCTATAATACGAATCGATCATTCGACGAATCAATAAGACATGTCTGTCTCATAGTAAATTAAAGGCAATGTTCCTACTTTATACCTATAAAGAAAATTATGCGTCTACTTTCAGGAGTACACTGAGGAGTATACTTTATGGACTGAGGTCAGGTAGTCTAAGTCAGAATCATCAATTTTGGCCCACAAGGGCACTTACAATTTGTCAAGATTTTTTTTTTCATTATCTTTTTCTTTTAATATATGCTACCTTTAGATTTGCGTTAAACACATGGGTTGTTAAAAATAGTACCGCTTCAACATAAATGCATAGAAAATCGCTTTTGAACAGCCCAGCTTTATGTAAAAAGGCAACGGTGGCAACTTTTAAAGTGCGTCCGTTCGCTCCATTAGTTGGGGTTTCCAATTTTTCCAATCCCCCAACTTTCGAGGGTCCAGACTGTCCCCAACTTGGGCCGGGGCGGCGCGGCGTTCCCGTAAATAAACAAGGCCTATCGGCCTTTTTCAGCGAATAACTTCCAGATGGAATATCACACGTCAACTGCGGCCGTTATGAGGAGCAGTTGATGCGTAGTAATTGGTTGCTGCGTCCTTATGTTATTATTAATAATAGTATGTTTTATAATGTTTAGCGGCGACACATGGTGACATTTATATGTAGGTAAAAGTAACCTGTATATTATTTAACGTCAATTTACTAGGACAAATTTCATTTTATTATGTTTTTCATTATTTTACGGAATTATGACATTCCATGGAATGCGATGAGGAAAGGCTACATTTGCGATTAGCGGGTATTACGACAGTATCAAGTGATTAATAGCAACAAAAAATCAAATTAATAAACACTATAAATAACAGACGTACAGACGGATAATACAGTGGTCCTATACGGGTTCCTTTTTTCCTATTTAGGCTCGGAACCCCAAAAAGGTTGATGAAGGTGATACAGATGGCTAATGGATAGGTAACCATATGTTATACACCAATCTACAATCGGTTTTAAATCATCATAAGTTTTTATAAAGTTAGGAAGTAGAGTTATGACAGATATTCTATCTCATTGCGTTATTTTTAACATTTTGATAGACGGTTATATCGTAACGAAAGGGCGTTATTTGGAACAGTATTCTAATAATACGAAACAATTCGGGACTCATTTTAAAATTAAAAGCTCTCAACAACCATTGCCTTTGACGGTGAATTCTCAAAAAACTGTAGCACTAAAATTGAGCTACTTCGATAGCTCAGGGGCTCTAAAATGGCCACCATTGCAATCCTATTAACTCTTGATTTTCTAAAGTATGACACAAAATATGTTCACCTATATAATGAAGGCAACGATTAAGATAAATAAATACATCATCACGCCTGTATCTCCCGAAGGGGTAGGCAGAGGTGCACTGCAGTGCGCCCACACTTCGCCGATGCATTTTTGGTCCCAATTTAATAGGGGGCGAGCCTATTGCCATTATACCGGGCACATTCTCCCTCAATACGAGGGAGATTTTTGGGCTATAGTCCACCACGCTGGCCCAGTGGGGGTAGGTGAACTTCACACGCCTTTCTATAGACGTGCAGGTTTCCTCACGATGTTTTCCTTCACCGTTTCAAAGCAAGTGGTAATCTCGGATGAAAATGAGATTCGCACATAAACCCAGAGGTGCAGCCGGGGTTTGAACCTGCACACTTTGATTTGCAAGGCGTGCGTTTGACCACTCGGCTACCACTGCTTTTACGATTAAGATAATTAGAATAATTTAAAAACTATTTAACGCAATAGCTAAAAAAACAGGAAACTAATTCGTTTTATACCTACGTCGAGACTCATGCGGGATATATACATCCAATAACAAAAGAAAATCAATTCTTTTAATTATGTAAGCCTCGACAGGTTAACAGGAATTGCTTAGCGGCCATTTTAGAACCCCTGTTCCACTGGATATTGAAAACGTCTCTATCGGAGCTTCACGGATGTCCGGACTGCAAAATGCTTTGTAACTAGAGTCTGAATCTAATATCCATGTTGTAGAGGACCGGCAAGGTATTACTAGTCAGACGATACTGTTTGATGCTGCGTTGCAGTGCAAATAAAGTATTGTTCAGATAGAGAACCGATAGAACTGAGAACGAAATGAAATATACCCGAAGCTTACGTTATACAGCACTAGGTTCTACACGCGACTTTGTCCGCGCAGACTTCGATTATGCAATATCCTTATAATTTTTATAGCCTTCATATTATTTTCTGATGTATACACTATATTACTGTAAAGTTTCATCAAAATCCGTGCAGTAGTTTGTGCGTGAAAGAGTTACAAACATCCATCTTTAAAAACGTTCACATTTATAATATTAGTGGGATGAAAAATGTTGAACCAACATAATGCATGCGACTCCATTTCATCCTCTGTTCTGAAGAATAGACGTCTAGAGTTACAATATGTCCTCCTCATATTAGTTTTACGCGAAAAGGCTTTACGCAAACAATGCCGATGGTACCCGTGTCCGCCTTTTGTACGAGCCGTACTGATATCTGACGGGAATGGGGGAATTTTTGTGGAAGACCCCCATCAACGCTTTTGCATGTGATGTGTGTTGAAATTTTATTATATTATATTAAAAAACAGTGGTATTCTAGTTGGTAAAACACCCAGGTTAAGCGTAAGGGTTGCAAGTTCAAACCCAGGGTCTCGCACCTCTGAGGTTTTCGAATGCGAATGTCATTTTCAATAACGATTACCACTTGCTGAACGGCGAAGGAAAACATTATGAGGAAACCTGCACGTTTTTAGAAATGCGTGTGAAGTTCACCAAATTTTACCGGGTGTGGTGGACAATGACCTTGCTATCACCAGAAGAAACTAAGGACTGGAAAAAAAAATACTATTATGAAACCATAGCCAAGACGCGCCTGAGAAATATATTGTAGCAAGACAAAGCGTAGTTAGTAATAGTAGGTATTAAAAACCACTAAAGCAGATAACCTGTATTTTATTTCACAAGAAAAACGTTCTGGTTTGTACAAAGCTATTTTAAATTACACGTCATAAGATAACGTAATACTACGCCACTATCCTCCATTTTTATACAACAATTTAAAAATTCCATTTGCCGTAAAGAACGCTTACAACCAATCCACTTTAAACTTTATTACCACAAAAATAGAGTAGAAGATTTAACAACGATTTATACAAGATTAGGTCGGTGCTCGCTTTTGAACAAATAAAGAACATACCAGATTGCCACGTCGATCGTTATCATACAAAGAATAATTCCTAAAAGAACAATATCTGTACCAATGGCGGATAAGAGCTCGTTGCGAACCGATATATCGAGATTTCAATCCGTTGATACGTGTGCCGAATGCAATAGATACGTCTCCACAAGGTATATTGAGCGACCATTCTCAAAAGATCTCCCTCCCTCCCCTGTAACTTACTATTGCCCTTCTACGGAGGGGTACATTCAACAGTTTTCAGAGATCGCGGCATTTCGGTCGCGCAAAAGGTTACCGCGCCTCGCATAGGATAATAATGGCCGGTATTCAACCGAACTTCGGCACGAGAAGTTCCTTGAACGTAATATGAACTAGTTGCGAAGACTTAACTCATTAGAATAGAGACTGCGTCATAAAGTTCGAAGGCAAGCAAATGTGCCTCGTATGAGGTACGATTTTCAGTTTACTTTCGAGAGAACAAAGTTAACTGGTGGAGTTTGACTTGTAAAGGACTAAATGTAACATTAAAAGACGTTTGAAGTTAGTTTGTCTTAAGGTTAAATGAAGACTTAATATTACTTGACAACAAACGAATTCAACCTGTGTACCTATTATTATGTACAGAGATATGAAATTTCTTCAATACTCTGATGATGACTCGCACCTTTACTACTAGCGAGATAGGGTTGACTGTAACTTTCTTTCTTTTCTGTAAGGCCACTGTTTGTATTGTCATCAAATTAAATGTGTTGAATAAACTAAATGTGTATTTAACACTTTAAATAAATAAATAAATCACAATCAATATAAATAATTTGGTATTGTTTTGGTAATCCTACAAACACTTTCAGTTGACTGTTAAAATAACTTCTATTGTTGTAATTTCGCGTCAGAAACCAAAAAGAAACATGGTGGTTTAATGATAAATTTTAACGCGCTTATTTTTGCAGGGTTGTCGCCATTTTAAAACCTTATAATTATAATCTCGCAATGTCATTACTCGTTCAACAAATCCCACTTCATATTCCAAGAAACACTCGATTCAGTCCCGACTGTTTTAAATGAAAAGTTTCCTTACAAAAGTAATGAAAAGGTTTCTAGTAAGGGTTGCAAAAGGAAAAAAATAAAATATGAGGAGAAAAAAACTCATTATTTCAGACGTCCCGGGGCTCGCTGGGAACACGAGAAATATTGCCGAGATGACCGAAGACAACATAGACTATGCTGGGGATCTTTTTAGATTGCATGCATCACTTATCATTTTTAACTAGGATGCAACAAGGCGTGACAGAGATGGGAGATAAAGAAAGAACATCCAAAACAAAAAGTTAAAAAACACGCTCATTTGTCTAATCTTCTTCAAAATCAAAGCACTTACTTTACGTGCTTTGGGAGCTGCCTTTATGATTACACGTACCTATACCAATATTCCTCTGAAATCATAGTCCAAAGACACCGTAACGTGAAACTAAAATAAGAATTTAAAAAGATTTTCTGTGTTATCATAGGATAAAGTTAAAAGCCAAGAAGTACTACTAAGATAACCTACTGCTACGCTAACAAACTCCCTCATTATTCTCTACGGCGATGGCGCAGGAACCAATGTACCAGCTATTATTCGGCACGGTGCATCACAAACCGGAGTCCGGAGTCGGTCCGGTCATATCCCTTCCGGCACATTGTCTTATCCGGACCACTAGGCCGGTTATCAATCATATTCGGGTCGGGAATGCGACGTCAGCACACATATTCGAGTGCTTGTCGAAAAATATTCACACAGTCAAGCAATTTAAGACTCAAGCCGTTTAGTTTCAGGGTTCAAATTTCAAAATTGTGTTGTGTGGTGTAATTTTGACATAACCGAAATTAACATTGGCGTCCGTAAAATAGCAAGGGTATACAAAGTATTCTTATTTTGTGGTTGTGTTCAAATGTTTTTATTGTCTAGTGCACAGTTAATAAATTTAAATAACGCAGCCTTTACGGTTTATAAGCGTAAAACGAGTGTATCTGTCAAAAAATATTGTATATAGGTTACGTAAACATGTTAGATAAATTTGACCAATATACAAGTTAGTTAGTTTCACCTTTTCTAGTCATGGCGTTTATTAAAATCTAGACGACATTAGAAAAATAAAATATCTTCAAAATGATCTAGTAGATCAGTTCCTACCACATGATCAATTAACATGTAGTCTTAACAAAGATTTAGTGGTTTTTAACAATGCCAAAAGTAACCCATCATAGTTTTTGACTAAACGATTTACCCATCCACTGTAGCTACGCAAATCTTATCATAAATCTTAGATTATGCGATTCCCTATCGGCAATTTAATAAAGCCGGTCGCTAGGACCTCAACAGCGCAGGTAATGGCCCCTCAAATGAACCGGCATTCCGGCCCCGCTCGCCCAAATTTATCATAATGTCAGCCTGTTTATTGTCATCGTATAGACGCTATATAATATTTTCGACATATTTATCTGCGCTCGCCATTTTCCCTATCGTATTAGGTCCGCTTTCCATCAATCATCATATTTTTTTTTTGGCTATTGTCGTAATAGAGTGTGCCATCAATAATAAATGTAGGGAAAATTGCAAATAGGTTGTATTATTTAATGTTTATTTTGGTTGGTTATTATATTATGTATTGTATTAAAATATCGAACAAAGTTATAATAGGCGATATCAACTATTATTTCTTGTGATATTTTAAAAACAGAATATTGATTATCCTGCCAAAATATGTTTGGTTACCGTTTAATAAAATTGTGGCAGTGAATACAAATAAAAAAACCGGCCAAGTGCGAGTCGGACTCGACAAAGGGTTCCGTACCATTATCTATAAAAACGGCCAAAAAATCACGTTTGTTGCATGGGAGCCCCCTGAAATATTTATTTTATTCTGTATTTTACTTTAGTATTTGTTGTTATAACGGCAATAGAAATACATCATCTGTGAAAATTTCAACTCTCTAGCTATCACGGTTCATGAGATACAGCCTGGTGACAGACGGACAGACGGACGGACGGACGGACAGCGAAGTCTCAGTAATAGGGTTCCCGCTTTACCCTTTGGGTACGGAACCCTAAAAATTATGGCTTCAAAAAACAAAAACTAGTGCATACAAAAGTCGCCAAATAAAAAAACGGATAAGTTATCTGTACGTCTAACTCGAACGCAAGCCGTTCAAACAAATTCGGTTTTGCAGACCGCGCGGCCACTTCCAACAAACCACCCGTGTTGGCGCGTACCCATAAGAAATCATCACGGTCATGTAGATAAAGAAATAAAGACGGCACCCGGACCGGCCGGATAATCAAGGAAATTGAAAGGTCGACCGGGGTATACGGGAGCCGGGTGTGTCTTTCCGCTACATTGTCTTATCCGGTCGTGTATCATTTCGGCCAGTCTCACCCGGACCGATCGGGGTCCCGGATAACCAATAACCCGGACATTACCGCGTGTACGTTGGTGGTTATTTTAATAAATCCAAGTTTTGATGTCAAGGGTCCGCCTTTTAACAAAGATAGGTGAATGGGAGGGTGAAAATTGTTCCATATTCTTTATTCCTGTGTGAGCATAAGAGGGGGGGGGGGGGGGGGGGGTTAAAGTATAAATGAGGGTGTTTTTTTGAGTTGAAACGGAACTCTCGACGCGGTTCAAAGCAACTGTGAGGACTCGACTTTCATTGCTATGAAGTATCGCTTCAAAGAGGTTGACTGTAATACTAGGTATGCTAGACATAAGGAGTGGTGTATTTATGTTTACGTATTAAGTATAAACTCCTTTAACCCTTGCGCATAGTGGAGCGTCAACACGGGTGCGTTATTATTAAAACGACCTACTCATAGAAAAAGTTAATTCCTCAACGAAATCTCATAAACAGTACCTACAAGCGAATATTGACGTGCGGTCGCGTGATTTTTACCACACAAATTCAACCTTTATGTTTATAGAGAAAGAGTACATTTTGGTATTGGCAAAACGATTAACACACGCATCTTGTCACCCCAGTACGTCCGGAGTTTGATGATGTACGAAAATTAGTCAAAATCTATATTTTTATTGGAACAACGTTAAAAATTCCATTCCATTCGTACACCAAGCATGTTATACATCACTTCTTAGTTAATACTTGGTAATTTTTTGATATTTTTATTGTTTTAATCAATCTGGTAGTTAAATTAATCTACGTTGAAGTGTTTACATTGCCTGGAATGGAATGAAAAACCAATAACAAATAAATATGTATATCATTGGAATTTTTCAATTCGCATCGCAATACCCTGTTTTTAATAGCCACGAGGTATATTTAATCTGTATCGTTGCTCTCGTTACAAATGCGTATTGGCTACCATTCCAAATATAGACAGACATTATCAACGTTCAACTTGATTTAATGTTATTATAAGATTAACTGTAATAACTCCCAGATAGAAGGATAGCCTTCAAATTTATAGAAATTGTAACCCCTCTTAAATCCGTTTGTATTGGATTTTTTTTGTGCTTACAAAAGTATTTCGTAATCCTAATATAAATTGGATAAAAAAAATAAGATAAATTTGGGGATTAACCTTTTTTATTGAATTAAAAAGATATTCAGTTTGATTTCATTGTTAAGAATTAAAATGGAAATAACCGTGAAAGGGGACTTTTAAAACCCTGTTTTAGCTAAGCTTTAACATTTAAAGGGCTAAGAATGAAAGGAAATACATGGGATAACAGTGAAAATCTAACTATATTTTACAAGACCATAAAATCTTTGCTAAGAACCACTAGGACGTACAATACCATAAACTCCAACCCCATAAAAATATAACATATAAAATTATAAGACAAAACATATTCATTGCACTAAAGCTTGTACTATGGGGATTGACCATGACCATTTTAGAAATGGCAAGACCATTTTAGATATTAGCCGCTCGTGGGAATCGAACTGGCAACCACCTCGTCCACTGACCCGAGCGTCCTACCATCAAACCAGTAGACCAAACCACCGTTATGATTATCCATTTTACAATGGTATGGTAAAATGCCAGTATATGAGGTTTGTAGATAGATTGGAATTTCCATGAAGTTTAGTTGATACGTATTCAACTATGTAAACTTCGTACCATAAGGCGTAGATCGTGAATATGATCAAGTCGGACCCTTAATAAACATATTATGAATCGGGCAAGCATACAGGACCTTTAAAAGGAAGGGGGAGAAGGGGTAGGGGGGAGTCCGGGCTCCTCCCCACCCGCTGATATTATCGTGAAAGACAGTTGGGAGTTGAGGGTGGTCGGGTAAGGTTGTTATTAAAGAAGAGAGCGTCGCGGAAGTTGGGCATACTTGTCTGATAATACTCTGAATATCAATAGAGTATAGACTGATTACCACTTTTGCATTATGGGGATGTACATCATACCTGATATTGGTTAAGTCAAAAAGGAGAAAGGTTTTTTTAGCATTGGAACATTGACATCAAAATATTTGACACAAAAAATATCCTCATCATAACGGTATGTAATGTTATGATGTGCCCAATATTTTGATGTCAATCCTCCCTTTATAAAAAATACTATTCTCTATACAGAGAGAATATCATTTTTTAGTACAATATTCTTCTACAATCAATCTGTAAATGACTTTAAATAAGTTTGATCACAAATTATACTTCTAAGGGTTGATATTTCAAGGCCCTGACAACTTGTCAAGTTGCCTAATGTCGAGCTTCCTAATGAACAAGGCAATTCGGCTATCTATCTATCTGCCAGTTCAATGCATGGCACTCGAGTTTTCCGTCAAATAAAGATTATCTGACGATTGAATAATTATAATGACTTATTTATGGGATATAGCACCGGGCACCCTGGGATGTAAGGATGTGCACGTCAAAAACAAACTCTGTAGCAATTTAAAGATTGAATTTCCGTCGTAATAGCTACGCTACCACGTGTCCAAATTCGTTGTGAAATGAGCTCTTCGTATGAGTCAATAAAGTTCGTTTGGTATGTTGGTAATGTTGACAAATTTTGTCAATAAAACGATTGAAAATTCATTCCTTGTCATAAAGTCGCTCGCTCCTTAGCATGACATTAATATGATTTATCAACATCGCTACAGTGCCTAATCGTATACTGCTAAAGAACAGCTTAATAAAACCATTCTCGCTTCTCCTGACAACATTACCCATTTCCTTAAGAGGGGAGTATTATGAAATATGAGGGCCACATTGACCCGATACCCGGATTAAGGGGTCCTCGCTAATCTCTGGCGGCCTCAGTCGAAATTGCGCCGCCACTCGACTGTACAATAGAGTTACTGTAACGCACCTGTTTTCGCGAAAATTAAAAAAGTTTCTCAACCGTCGTCAATTCGAATTGCGATTAGATTTCAACTTCTTTTCCGACATTAATGAGGAGACAATTATTTTTATTGGAGCAAATCATTTTTAACGATTCGAATTACAATGAATTATTACATACACGAAACTTTTGAAAACATATTTTTAAAAAAAGTGGCATTTTATATTAAAAAAAAAGAAGGACGTTGATAAACCGTTCCATTTTCAAAAAATAGAACCCATTTTCATAGAGCACCTCATTATTGAGGGGAAAGCCGAAGTCACTAGTGCTAGAAATGTGTGCTACAAAGAATACAGTTGGGAAAGATTGGAACCCAATTGTCTAACTACTAACTCTAATATAACAACTGTAACCAATCAGTCAAGAGTGTTATGGCAAATTAGAATTAAAATGCAATATGCAAGTTTATATTTTTTATGCTTTTAGTGAGGTGTCAAACTCAGCAACGCTTGTACTATGGGTTACTATGTGCCAATAACAGTTAAACCTAAACCAGAGCAAATTCAGAAAATACCATTTCCTAAATTTGTCGTATACGGGCGACCAATCAATCATGAAGCTTACTACAAAAGCGCCTTCACTATCGAAGCGCTGAATTAATTTTGAGATTCTATTTGAAACGTCTGTGGTAACGAGGCCCAGTCTTGAGGTAAAAAAAATAAAGACATCGAGGGATTCGCACCCGGGAAACAATTTATTCGCAATAACAATCCTTATTTATACGTCTGATCGTTACGTACGTACGTATCCACGTCTCGACACGCTGACATCATTACCGTGGGGGGTGAAACGGAGACATCTGAATCGTCTCCACGACGACGACGATCGTGTGGAATCGTTAAATTTCACAATGTCCGTTGTAAATATTCACCTCTAATAAGAGGAAGGCGATGAAATTTATTAATCGAGATATTATTTTATAATTAGAATGAAAAAATCTAATCGTTTTTTTAAAGTTTCTTCCACGTAAATAAATTAATAATGCTAGGATAATATTAAAATACATTGAAATTAAACTATTTTACGGATTTTATCGCGTTTATTTACTATTTTATTTTCCCGACGTTTCGGCTGCTTTACAGCAACCATGGTCACGGGGGGACTGAGGTGTTAGACGTCCTGATGTCATAGTTAATAACTGGGTACCCTCATATTTAGTTGTTGTTTGCGGTCCGATCCACGCAGAAAGTGCTTACGGTGTCCTGAGGTCTTGCAATGGTACACTTGGTTTTGGATTTAATCATATTGATTACTGGATCCCAAGTTGGTGGTAGCACCCAGCCATCTTCCCTATTGAAATTAGGATGTTTTTTAATTTCAATGGCCTCACGTATCATCCTTGGTCGGAGTCGGTGTTCTTTTGCGAGGATATGCGGTTTATCAAATCTGATATAATGGCGGGTGCGGTCCAATCCAAAACCAAGTGTACCATTGCAAGACCTCAGGACACCGTAAGCACTTTCTGCGTGGATCGGACCGCAAACAACAACTAAATATGAGGGTACCCAGTTATTAACTATGACATCAGGACGTCTAACACCTCAGTCCCCCCGTGACCATGGTTGCTGTAAAGCAGCCGAAACGTCGGGAAAATAAAATAGTAAATAAACGCGATAAAATCCGTAAAATAGTTTAATTTCAATGTATAGTATTCGCGTAAATATAAGAAAACAATATTAAAATACATTTTTAATTTTAATACCTTTGCAAAGGAAGTATATTATTTAATTTAAAAAAATATTCTAGCAGATTATTAATTTCTCATTTATTGTAATCGATTTAAAACTCGACTACGTTTCCCAAGAGAACGGCCACCCACCGCCTATTATACTTTTCGACTTTTACAATTATCACAGGGCGTGTTTTCGACGCGATAAATTAATTTTCGAAATTGGATAACCAGGATAATTGGTTTCGGTATTATGTGCCTACATACAATGGGCACCTCGTTTCGGATTTCTTCGGGGAAAATTGGATGTTGTATATTTTGTGAGAAGCTTATTTTTCTTTTAATTAAATTTCCCGCTCCAAGACAATGTTGCGTTAATTTGAGCTAAATAAGGTTTATTGTTTCCTCGTATAGTGTGGAATTTACAAAGATCATGAAAAATACATTTTATAGTTCAATCAGGCCCTACTTAGTTATTGAATTACAGGACAACTACCTTTGAGGTAACCATAAAATTAAAAAAAACCGGCCAAGTGCGAGTCGGTTTCGCGCACGAAGGGTTCCGTACCATTATATATAAAAATAGCAAAAAATCACGTTTGTGGTATGGGAGCCCCCTTAATTATTTTATTTTATTCTTTTTTTTGTATTTGTTGTTATAGCGGCAACAGAAATACATCATCTGTGAAAATTTCAACTCTCTAACTATCAAGGTTCATGAGATACAGCCTGGTGACAGACGGACGGACGGACCCACAGACAGAGAAGTCTCAGTAATACGTTTTAATATAAAAAAATCCACCGTGTAATAATTAACAAGATTAAGATTTAGTGTAACCCTAGTTATATTTTACAGAAGCATAGGTATTCCCCTGAAAGGTAACTAATCGTGGTTTTGTTCTAAGTAGCAAACATTTTTTTGCCAATAAGAAAACAACCTGAATTAACTCTTAAAAGAAGCACATTATTTAAGGACTTGTCATCGATGACACGACCGTATATGGATGCGTAGTTACGTGGATATGGTCTCAATAAAACCCATTTTCAAAAAAATCTAGTAATTTCGCATTTACAAAAAAAAAAGAAAAAACTATAATCTGGGCACGTAATCTCCAATAATCGACTAATATCGCGTGACCCGATTCACAAAATCGAACAACATCACTATCCGAATCCGCAGCGGGAGTTAACCGGACACGTGATACACAAACTAATCGACTAAATCGAATTACACTACACCTATACGATTACTTATATAATTATAAGGGACCCCTAGGGACCGCCAAGTGGTAGGTAGTACCCCGCAAAGGGCCCGGGGAATTCGAGTGGCTGTATTTGTGTTATTGGTTAGAGGATAATTGTATATCTTTACTGGTGAAGTAGTTCTTGGGTTAAAGATAACAGGGGCCTTAACCACTACCTCTTACAGAATTGTAGTTTCCATACTAACTGTCCATTTTTGACAGATTGTGTACTAAATTAACTGTCAAAAACTGAAAGTAATATGCGATTAAAATAAGAATAGGAATGTCAATAACCTCTATCGGTCAAATGTCACTTAAAAATTAAGGTTTGCAAAAAAAACTTATTTGTATATCAATAGTAATAGTCTTACATCAAATTTAAATAAAAAGGTTAAATTAGTAGTACATTTTCTTAATATAATTATTATTTAAACACATAATTCGTTTTTTAAAACGATACCATAACCTTTTATTTTATTTTCATTTTTGGCGCAAAGGCCCAGAAGCCATGCCAAAATTATTAAAGAAAAGAAAATAAGGACGCCAGTCGCCATTTTGTCGTTGTTAGTGTGCTTTGTCCTGCGACTGCGTGCATTTTTCACTCAACCTTTGCAAATAAATTTTATTTAAAAAATATCTAGTTTCGCTCACCCTACTCAACTGGTTAGAATTGACAGCTATGACGTCACAATATGGCGCAAAGTCGATCCTATTCTCATTTGAATCGCATAGTAGAAACATTGCTGCAAGGCAGGTGATAGCATGAGGGCAGTACTTCATAAAATAAGCCCTCGTGGGATTAAAATAATGTTGGCATCAGATTGCCTTCATATACCTACTTACGGCACTTGGATTATTTTATTCTACTCGGGTGACCATAAAAATGTCCATTCTTTTTTTAAAATAATTAAATATCGCCAGACTACACATACTCATCGAATGATTCCAATTTATTTACAACTGGCAAGACAACAGCTTACAAAATAAAACCTAAATACACTTCTCATCAAAAAAATCGAAACACCTCGCAGTTTATGATTTGATAAGGATTATCAGAAAAATGTGTATATTTAGGAATAAATGTAAAATGTCATTTAATAGTGAGTAGTATGAGGTTTATAAATCCTAATGTTAATGTTCTAAATTCAAATTAAGTCTTCATAGGTTTCGTATTTTGTATGATGAGTAATTTTAAAAATTAGGACAAAAACAATAAAAACGAAAGTGTTTCGATTTTTTTGATGAGAAGTGTAGTAACAATTCTACACTTTAAACATAAGCCTTCTGTTTTCACAAAAAGAACAGAAAAGAAAAAAATGAGTATTTAAATAACAGAAATTACAAATATTTAAGATATAAATTCAAAAGATACCTACGTATTCAATGCAATGGGTTGAGAAGTAAAGAATTATTTGGTTATAATTATTGTTCTCAATTGCGGTTTCAATCTAAGCAAATGTTGTACTATGTACAGACCAGGGAACATTCCACATAGGCCATTTGCAAAATTTGTCTCTGACGGGAACCGAACTCGCAACCACCCTGTGCAGTGAGCCGAGCGGCCTACGCTCAGACTATACCAAGACGTCGTCAATTCTGCATTTGTTTTTTTATTCTACTCGGATGACCATAAAAAAATTTCTATTAACGTATTTTTAAAAAGTTGGATTTTGTTAAAATTAATAATGTCAAGTACCTATTTTTTTTATTACGTACATACATATTATTTCATTCATAGTCATTCAGTTAACCCATTGCCCAGCAGCGTAGGTCATTTTAAACAATTCAATGGTTTTGTCCCCACGACTTTCCGTGCCGTTGGCCGCAAATGCACCACTTACACACATTCGGGGTACAATTTGCCCCACAAATGGTCTGTTAGGGTTGGAAATGTTAAATTTTGTGGGTTACAACACCGACGAAATTGGGTTTGTCAAAAGAAAATTACACGGAAGGGCAAGGGGAATTTGTTAATTTGTCCAAATACTTGCAACTTAGACTAACTGGGTATTTAATATATTTCCGACCAACGTACCCGTATAAATTAATAATAAACCACAACACATACCAAATATCTTCTCTACCGACCCCACAAGGGACTCGCCTTGAAGATACCCAAGCCTAACCTACGATAAACCAAATAACAAAGTTGGAATCAAACTACGGGCATGGTACAGCCCAGAAAGGCAGCCCCTCACTAATGGAACCGGTCAATTACTTAAGACCGGGGAGACCGGATCATAAATCCGGGCTATCGATCAAAGTTCGCCCGTGTCCGGCCCGGTCAAACACACCCGGCTTTGAGGGGATACTAGTGGCAGCACGTAAGAAGCGTCAAGAATCGAGATAGCTTAAAAAAAACGTATCAAACGATTTACATTAAAACAATTGAACAGGAACATTTTGCGTATGCTAATAAATTTTTTTTCGTTGTCTTCTAAGTAACTTAATTAAAATATTATTATGTTAAAAAAAAAAAACAATAAACGAGCATCGTTTATTGGTTACAAAACGTCACTTCGCTTTAAAAAAACCATTAAGTATGAAAGGTAAATTTCATGACTGTAAAAGACTAGTGACTAGAATATTGAAACAAAAAAAGAGAAAAATGCTTATTAAATAATAATAAAACGTAACTTGACTTCAATAGTGAATTATATCCGAGTTAAATAAATTTATGAAAATTATACAATTAGGATTATCCCGAATGTCCTATGATGATGGAGTCACTAATCACTATGCTATAGCTGCTTTGATTGTACGTTGAGTAGGTAGGTACCTACTGCATTATAGTATATTGATTCGGTCAAAGGTAAACATCCGAAATTTTAGACTGGGTTACAAGAGACCAAAAATTTAGATTCAGTTTTTAGTGTATGTTTATTTTTGTGTTTAGTTTTATATATTATTACAACATAATCGTTTCTATTATGAAAAATTACTGTTGTTAATGGATTTTTCAAATCTTTCTTGTATTAGCTGTATACTATAAACAATACTTGGCTCACAGGCGTCAATACGCACGAGTATTTATTTTGCCAATACAAAACCGACCTTTGTTTTAATATACATAAAGATTTCATTTGTGTGCTAAAAGTCACGCGCGACCACACGTCATCATTTGCTCGCGTCGTCGAAGACATTTAGTTGAAAAATTGGCTTTATAAATAAATACATCATCATCACGCCTTTATTCCCCAAAGGGGTAGGCACAGGTGCACTGTAGTGCGCCCACACTTCGCCGAAGTATTTTGGTCCCAATGTAATAATAGGGGGCGAGCCTATTGCCATTATACCGGACAAATTCCCCCTCAATACGAGGGAGATTTGGGCCATTGTCCACCACGCTGGCCTAGTGCAGGTTGGGGAACTTCACAGGCCTTGCTATAGGCGTGCAGGTTTAGTCACGATGTTTTCCTTCACCGTTCAGCAAGTGGTAATCATTGTTGAAAATGACATTCGCACATGAAAATTATCTCGGAGGTGCGGGCCCGGGATTTGAACTTGCACCCCTTATGTTCAAGGCGAGCGTTCTTGCCCGCGAGGCTACCACTGCTTATAGATTAGCTTTTTCTATGTACAGTACGTTACAGTATACAGTACGTTTTGGTATACGCAAAATGGTCCCAACTAGCACGTATACTCATCAATAGAGTAGTATTAATTAGGAGAATTCCTTGTATACCGTCCCGCGGGCCTGCGGTGAAGCCAGACCACGCCAATGCCCGCGCGGCGAACTATCCCGAAAATATTCCAAGAAATTACGAGGGGGCCGAGTTTGTGCTCGCTTTGTGGGTAGTTTTTAGAAGCGAATAACTTTGCAAAGTATTCTACGTATGCGTCACTTTGTGGGGGTGATTATAAAGTAGATATTTTCCATTAGTATTTTTTTTATTGGGACTAAGCCCGCCACACATTCCCACCACTGTTACTACTGTAAGCCAGGATCGACAGCGGTTTCCATTGAAAACACCGAGGTTTGACCCTCGGCGAGTCCCGGGGAAAAGCTAAATTGTCTTGGAACCCACACGAATTTAATCGAAAAAGGTGTAGGAGGAGTTAAAAGAAAAATGTATCCACATCCCTCCATTGCAAAGCAGGAGACAAAACAACTGTATTGACTGAATTACCACAGAAATAAAGAAGGCACTACGGATGCTATTTGACATTAGTTGGACTTGCATTATACTTGATTCCAGTAATTCCATTTCCATTCGTATATCAACTCATACAAGATGCCAATTTTTCAAAGCAAAATGTCGTCGATACCGAGTGCGGATTCAGTCGGGCGGTTGCGTGGTTTTTGCCAGAAATATTAAATCTTTATGTATCTAGTACCTATAAACATACAATGTTATTCTGAATTGGGTAAAACGAGTCTTCAACCCTTCATCACGTACGGTATTACAACAATTATTTTATGAAGACAGAGGATCGATAACTCATTTCGGTTGAAACATTTATTTATCTCCATGCCTTCACAAGCCTAGGCATGGTGAGTTGGGATGCGTGTACCTTCCGTCTGTTGTGTATTTTTTTAGATTAAAGGCAGATTAAAAGAAACAGCTGATTTAGAACTCTCGGTCGCGCTGAATTTGAAGAAAAACGAAAAACGGTTCTTTAGAAACGATAAGAAAATATTTGTGATTGCACAAATTTCTTTTAGAATAAAGTAATGAAGTAATTTAAGGGTTAGTAAACACCTGAATCTTACCGAATGGACACAGAGTCCATTTTATAATAAAGTAGAGTAAATTCGCTCGCGGAAATGGATGCAAGGTGTGAAAGGGTATTTCACTTAAGCGACATTTTGTTAACTTTACAGGAGAGCAAACTCACTCGACGCAGACAAAATAGCTGATTCCAAATACATATGTTCTTCTTCTTAGTCGTACACTCCTGGAGGAGTGGTCGTGGTCATGGATGTCTAGTTGGTTGGTTGCGGTTTTTGTGAGACTTCTCCATCTCTCTCTGTCAGTAGCATTACGTGCACATTCATTATGGGTACACTTCGTTGAGGACTTGATGAGGTCTGGCCATCTTGTTGGTGATCTGCCGCGAGAGCGCTGACCCTCTACTCTTCCTTGTATCATTAGTCGTTCCAATGAGTCTTCGTTACGAATGATATGACCGAACATCTTAAAGATTCGCGCTTGCACAATCGACGAAAGGCTTTGTTTGATGCGGAGCTCTTTCAGGATGGATACGTTAGTGTGGTAATACATATGTACACACTAACAAAATCGTCCAAAAGTATAGCTTATTTTAAATAGCCTGCCATCCCTGGATAGGTAGGTATATTACATAATAGTTGGCTCATAATAGAGCAGTGGTAGCCGAGTGATCGAACGCACGCCTTGCAAATCAAAGTGTGTAGGTTCAAACCCCGGCTCGCACCTCTGGGTTTATGTGCGAATCTCATTTTCATCCGAGATTACCACTTGCTTTGAAACGGTGAAGGAAAACATCGTGAGGAACCGTTGAGTGAGAATGTGCCCGGTATAATGGCAATAGGCTCGCCCCCTATTACATTGGGACCAAAAAAAATACATCAGCGAAATGTGGGCGCACTGCAGTGCACCTCTGCCTACCTCTTCGGGGAATACAGGCGTGATGATGATGATGATAGTTGGCTCAAGATTAAGGTGAGGTATCATCGGATTATAATTCACGGTCCCATCTCTGCGGCGAAGATAGTGCGGGGGACATTAATTATTCCCAACTCGCAAGTTCGTACTTTGGGCTATTATTTATTTAAGACCCCGACAGTGGCCTGGCGCGAGACAAGTTTTGTCAGTTCCGTACATCTGTGAACTGGGGGTCGATGAGACTTATTCAAGACTTTATAGTCCAGATTAAGATTATCATTTTAAAATGTCTATTTATGATAACAAAATACTGCAAAAGCTTGCCATTCAATGTATATAAAAAATATGGCAATTCGTAATATGTAATAAGAAAAAATGATTGTATAAACTATTGTAAATGGGTTAAAACATTTTTTTATAAAAAAAACCTGCTTTGCGTTCTTCAACGAAATGACATTGAAAGGCCGAGCGAATTTTGACGCGCGGGGAGCGTGGCTTTCACCTAAGAAATTCAATCTTTATATACGATGACACAGAGTTCGTTTTAGTATTGGCAAAAATTTGTGACGTGCTTCTGACGCCCTAGTGTAGCTAAAGTATGGTTAACTCGAAAACCAGTGAATCAACTAGAAATAGAAAAAAAAAACACCAGTACTATGCGATTCAACAAAGAATAGGAATGTCAATAACTTATTTGCATATCAATAATAATAGTCTTACATTAAATTTAAATAAAAATATTAAATTAGTAGTCCATTATCTGAATATAATATTTAATGTCATAATTCGTTTATTAAAACCATACCATAACCGTTTTTATTTTCATTTTTGGCGCAAAGGTCCAGATGCCATGTCAAAATTATTAAAAAAAATAAAATAAGGACGCCAGTCGCCATTTTGTCGTTTTTAGTGTGGTTCGTCGTGCGACTGAGTGCATTATTCACTCAACTATTCCAAATAAATTTTATTTAAAAAATATCTGTTTTACTCACCCTACCTAACTCGTTAAAATTTACAGCTACGACGTCACAATATGGCGCAAAGTCGATCATAATTTTCCCTTGAATCTTATAGTACGCACCTACCCTTAGTACTTTTATCATTCTGAAACACACCTATCTTTAAGACCCAAAACTCAATCATCCATCGAATTGTAAGATAACACGTACACTATCAAAACTATTCGACAAAAAAAATATCGGCAACAATTCAATACAAATATTTTCTTTGCCAGCACTCTCCCGTTCGCCCTCCTCTCACCTGGCCGTGCCATCTGAACGGGAGCGAGAATCAATCGACAGAGAAAAACCCCCGATAATATAATGGAATCGAATTATCGTCGAGATGAAGACGATGCGGGCATAGGGTTGCCAGATACTCCACATTCCCGGTGTAAAAAAAAAATCCGTGTCATGAAATAAATAAATTCCGCAAGAGCTATTGGTGGTAATGTGCCTTATTTATTTAACGATGAGTTTTTTATAGGCACGCTTATAACGTTAAGCATCAGCCTTCTGTGTTATAGACAGCGCGATTCAAACTGTTGCGCGCTTGACATGCGTTATTGAGACGCGATTACCAAACTCTCAGCTAATATAGGTGTAGCTATAAAATCAGGCTTAGTTTATTGATTATCTAATTTCGTGAAATAGTAAAATATGTGAAAATATTCAAAATTGTAAAAAATAGTTATCTACATAAATGACAATACTTATTTTGTTTACGACAAAAAATAATCTTGCATGCATTATTAATACATTATATATATTCAAAAGTAGCTGTCGAAACGGACCTCGTTAGAACTCCGATGGAATCAGCAGCAATAAATACTTTTGTAATATTTTAATATTAAAATTTCAATAGGTAAGTATATCGTTTACAATACCCTATCCATAACCCTAGCAGGCTATGATCAATTCTTGCTTTTTTTTCTGCCAGCCCTAGAAATAGAGGGGCGGGAATAAGAATACCGGGCGAAAGTCTGTAATTTGATTGTGTTCGATAACAATCGCGAGTATCGAATTGTGTGTTTGCGCCCCCCCCCCCCCCCCTTTCGTTTGGGCCGCGAAGAGAATCGTTACAGAATTCGAGTTCAACAGGTTAGGTTAGTTAGTATACCTTTACTGATCCTATGGTTACCATAAAATTCATGGAAAGATACAATGACAATACAAAGCACTTCGTTACCAAAATAAACGCTCCACAAAGCCATTGTAGACAAATTAAAGTCTCTGAGTTAAATACGCCGCAAGCAGCAACTAGTTCATGTTAATATGAGATATAAGATAAAGCCGTTTAATAACAAAAAAAGTAACTGTCTCTAGAGACCGTTACAATAAATCGTTATTAGCAGGTCGATGCTTAATAAACTCACTCAACATATAACATAATTGGCTAACAAGTAGTTAAACAAATCGACTTGATTGATACATAATTAATTTAGTTGAATATATCGGTAGGTATTCTTACCGATATTTGCGGTTTAACCGATGATGATGAAGGTTAATTTAAATAACTAAATTAAGTAGGTACCCAGTCATTAAACAAAATAATTGTAAAAATACAGTCTGTTCAGAAATATTTGTAATAAGCGTCTATTCAAATGATGTGTAAAACGAGTACCAGATTTTAAAAAAAATATTTCTATACAGACTTGAAACGTTGAAACATATAAAACGCACTTACCCCGCTCAATGTTTTGATATTGTGCAAAGCGTCTTGGGCTTTCAACGCCGCTTTGCGAGTGAAAAACGTCACAAAACAGCACCCTGTAACAGAAGCGCACACGTACATAACATGACAGACACATAACATACACGCACTAGCAACAAATTCACCTGTGCCGGTAACCAAAATTGAAACCTACGCTACATTACTTTAAAACATTTAATTCTGACAGTTTTGCATGGATACCGAGCACAGATAAGTTTGTGATAGTATATACAATAAGGGGAATTGCCTACGACACATCTTACCTCAGACACTTAAAATAACGTTATAATAACGGTTATGTTAATATTTTCGTCGCAAATACTATTGTTATAACGTTAAATGGACATCACTAACATTGTGAGGTTATCACTACTATACTCTCTAAAGCCTCTCCAAGTTAAATGCGTTTGTTAGGAGAGTACGTCAAAAGTTCGATGGCCGCGGTGGAGATTGAACCTGGAAACGCACGGTCACGATGACACTCCCTCTAACCAGTTAAGCCAGCCTATTGATAACTTTTTAATAAAGATGTTTATTATGTGGCTTACATATTACCTAGTTATTATATTTACATAGTAATTAGTAACGGTAATCCAGTTTTGTGTCTGAAATAAGATGACGAAACATTTACAGATTAGTTTCGTAGAAGCTATGAGACATACATCCGTTATTTATAATAAGCTATGTACAAACATTACATAGCTACTACGTGTAATTCGCACCAGAAATGTTTAAAATGGACGCATTCTTTGAAGTTATGTTTATAATACCTATTGGTTTTTTTTAATCAAAATTACAAAACATGAACCAATAGAGTTTTTTTTTTCATGATAATTTCAACCTTATATTGTGTCACATAATGTTTTAATTAAGTATTTCAAGATAACTGTAAACATTTATTTTCGGTTCGCAGTTAAAAATATATCTAATAGATATACAGTTTTTATTTAGATATTTACTGTACATCACTATTTACCTAGTTTTAGACAGTTGAAACAACAAAAACAAGTATGGTATTTTTTCGTTACGTCAATATAGTACTTGCCTACAAACTTGCATACTATTAATTTTCTCAACTTAATTTTGTAATGGTTACCTACCTGAATAGCATGGCATGCCAATCTCATGCCACAAAATGACAGCCAAATCATTCGCTGGCGTGCGATTGGCAAGCTCAGTAAGTACGCCACTTGCGTGCCAGACGTTAACGAGTTTCTATAATAATATGCTAAGCTGTTGATTGCGACTCAAAAGTGATTAGTATTCACACTAGGAAGGGTGTAGTCATTATGAACTTATATTCCAATTTTTATAAACCTTTAATATATCTTCATTATTATATCTGCAATCCCGGAAGGGAATGCAGAGGTACACTTCATTGATATATTTTGGTCCCACCATAGATAAATAATTGGTCTCGCGTGCGGCGGTTCCCAATGTTTTAAGAGGTGAGACTATTGTCATTCTACCGGGCACGTTCCCCCTCAATACGGGGGAGCCTTTTGCCTTAGCCTACTCTGGCCCAGTGCGGGTTGGTGAACGTCACACGCCTTACTATAAACGAGCAGGTTTCCACACGATGTCCGTCTTCACGAAACTTTAATCATTATTAAATTAAACTTCTTGTTCATCTATGTCGTTGTTTTGTGACATCACTATTCATTTAAACAAGAAATCAATTTACACTTCACATAGATACAACAATACGTGGTACGTGACATTAATTACATGACACCAAAAACAACAAAAATAAAATCAACAAAAAACATTGTTTTTAAACAACAGCACGCTTCAGTCCGCCACGGGCGGGCCCGGCCAACAAAGCGGGGTCCAAGTGGGGGAAGGCTTTACACACAAAAGACTTTGATAAAAGGACAAACAAAAATGTCAACATGTATTATAACGTGGGCCCCGAGTCGGTCCTATTGTTGGACGCAAAACAATGATACGTAAAACAAGATGATACGTTTAAAAGGCATACGGGAGCGAGAATATCGCGGCTCCATTCATGTTCTTTGCTTTGTTCCATTTTTTTTGGGGCATAGATATGATGAAATTTGATGGCTCTGGCATAATGTGGGTGTCTTGCCTTAATTACAACGATTGTAAAAAATATTGCGGTAACGGTAAACAATAATGATATCGTTATGATATTTATAAGTAGTAAATTATTAATAATTAATAATTATTTGCAGTGGTAGCCTCGTGGGCAAAAACGCCCGCCTTGAACGTAAGGGGTGCAAGTTCAAATCCCAGGCCCGCACCTCTGAGATAATTTTCATGTGCGAATGTCATTTTCAACAATGATTACCACTTGCTGAACGGTGAAGGAAAACATCGTGAGGAAACCTGCACGTCTGTAGGAAGGCGTGTTAAGTTCACCAACCCGCTCTGGGCCAGCGTGGTGGACTATGGCCCAAATCTCCCTCGTATTGAGGGGGAATGTGCCCGGTATAATGGCAATAGGCTCGCCCCCTATTACATTGGGACCAAAATACATCGTCGAAGTGTGGGCGCACTACAGTGCACCTCTGCCTACCCCTTCGGGGAATACAGGCGTGATGATGTATTATTATTATTAAATTATTAATATTTACCGCTTCACGTCGCTAATATGTTTTTAACAACAAATATAAATTAAATAATATTTTTGGTGGAGGGAGAGAGGCCTTTGCCTTTGCCCAGGAGTGGGACACAAACTAGGCTATTAAAAAAAAAAACCTATTAATCAGCCCAGTCTTATATACAGTCTTATTCAGCTGCTCTCGAGATTTGCGCTTAGCAACACATTCAGCGATTCTTTTTAATATTATAGAAGAAGAAGATCAACAAACAGAGATTAATCTCAGGAACCTTTTCAAAATTAATATTTTGACATTGAATATAATTTCAAATGAAAGCAGCCGTTCATTTAATGAAATTCTAGCGTCGCTATAAATAAATAATAATAATGTAACCCAATGAGGAATCCAAATTATATGATTAGTTTACTCGAGAAGGGTTCCTTTGACTTAAGCACCTGGCTCACTGGGGCGTCAAGACGCACGTGTCATAATGTTTTGCCAGTACCAAAACGAACTCTGTATTCATACACTTAAAGATTGAATTACGATGATAAAAGCCACGCGTCCAATCTGCATAACTTGCGCGCTTCATCGATGACATTCACACATAGGAAAGTGAGCTTTTTACGCTAGTAAATACAGTTGGTTTTCGTAGTGGCAAAAACTTTGTAGGGCGCGTCGTGACGCCTTTGTAAACGCGGGGTTTTATTAATAGCTTTGATTACAAATTGAAAACTAAATTAAATTATTAAATCAGCTTCCGTCTTTGTGAGAGTCACCAGGCAATAAGAGATCAAGACAAAACAATTTCAAATTTTGTACCATAAACAAAAATAAATACATCATCCCGTCTGCATTGCTCGAAGGGGTAGGCAGAGGTGCACCGTAGTGCGTTCGACCACTCGGCTACCACTGATAACCATACACAAGGATTATATTATTTTCAAAGCCCAGTTGAAAGATCAAATTTGTGATATTTTAGCGTTGAGTGTATCGGAAGTCCGAAATAATACTTTGGGTGTACCCTGTTTAGGTGATGATTACCAACAATAAATTAAAATACTTACTTTAATCAGTAAATAATAACGTTATAGACATGTGATTTGCAATATTTCTACGAAACATGACATTACCACCTAGGTTGATTAGTAGTCCTTATTTTATTTGATCAAGGGTCTAAAATGATAATAAGTACTATAACAATTTACTGTAACGAATTAAATGATCTAGTCAATATCTTATAATGACACATACTCATCGTATGGCCCTAAACTAAGCAACGCTCGTACTATGGTCTACCATACAATGGACTGGGAGTGATCCCAGTGACACCCAGATGAAAACAAATTATGAATAAGGGAATTTTCAAAGCTTGCCACTAAACGCAAGAACGCCCGCCTTGAACGTAAGGGGTGCAAGTTCAAATCCCAGGCCCGCACCTCTGAGATAATTTTCATGTGCGAATGTCATTTTCAACAATGATTACCACTTGCTGAACGGTGAAGGTAAACATCGTGAGGAAACCTGCACGTCTATAGCTTTCTATAGCGTGTGAAGTTCACCAACCCGCACTGGGCCAGCGTGGTGAACTATGGCCCAAATCTCCCTCGTATTGAGGGGGAATGTGCCCGGTATAATGGCAATAGGCTCGCCCCCTATTACATTGGGACCAAAATACATCGGCGAAGTGTGGGCGCACTACAGTGCACCTCTGCCTACCCCTCCGAGGAATACAGGCGTGATGATGATGTATTTATTTGCCACTAAAGGGAATCGAACCTACAAGCACTCGGTGCTGTGAGCCAGGCGGCTTATGCTCGGGTCAGAAGACCAAACTATCGTTGTACTAGAAATTTTCACACACAAGTGTATTTAATAGCAGTGGTAGCCGAGTGGTCGAACGCACGCCTTGCAATCAAAGTGTGCAGGTTCAAACCCCGGCTCGCACCTCTGGGATTTATGTGCGAATCTCATTTTTATCCGAGATTATCACTTGCTATGAAACGGTCAAGGAAAACATCGTGAGGTAACCTGCACGTCTGAGGGAACTTGACTAGTTCTCTATAAATGTGTGAAGTCTGCCAACCCGCACTGGGCCAGCGTGGTGGACTCTGGCCTGAATCCCCCTCGCATTAAGGGGTGGCCCGTGCCCAGCAGTGGGACGTTAAAAGGGCTGTAGTAGTAGTAGTAGTAAGTGTATTTCATCAACAGATTCGTATTTGCTATTAAAAATAAAATAAAAAATCTGAACTAGTTTAAGAGGAATTGCTCAAGTTTACCACTTTAGTGACCGAGTTCTTGATGCGTGTGACATAGAGCCTATTATCCTTTGTGTTAATTCGAAATGAGGAACTGTGACAAACCTTTGCTGGCGCCGGTGATCTTGTCCCGGAGCACGTTAATCTGATGCACCCTGCCGAACTCCTCGAACATCAGCCGAAGGTCGTTCTCGTCCATGCTGCGGGGTACCTGCCCCACAAACATCTGAAAACGAAGACTCATAATAACTAATCTGGGCAAACACCGCCATATACAGGGTGTATCAGAAGACCGAAGTAATACTTTGGGTATATATATGGTAGCTCATATGTGGATGCTTAGTGAAGACAGTTTAAACCTATCTATCATAGTTATTGAATATTTGTCACAAGTATCGTATTCTGGCCTTTAAGTACATCCATAATCCTATTCAGCAGTGTAAACTACACTTATGAGGGGTCACTACCAATATTCACAAAACAGCATATGCAAATTTTACATTGGACTCGAGATATTTCGATTTGTAGAAATTGACGGCGAAAAAAAGATGGAATAACATGGTCGAATTTCAATAAAAAAATTATACCAATCAGTTGTAGATATACCCGATACTGATGCAAACATCAAAGTATTATTTCGGACTTCTGAAACACCCTGTACATGTTTCAGAAATCCGAATACGGTAGATCCTACGTAGATGCTTAGTGAAGACAGATTTTGATTAATTTTGACTATAATACTTTGAATATTTGTCATAATTAGCACATGCCAATTTTGTCTCCCATTTGAATGACTCAGTGACATAATCCGTGACACACGTCTTGTCTTGGCAAAAGTGCTAGCTTTGCTGTAAGTATACTAACTCTAAAATAAATAATCGTTACTTAGAATGATCTAAGTTTGAGTACCTACCTACACACAGACAACAAGACAATTCATGTAAACCCAACTGGGGTATGTAATTTTTTATAAAAGTCGTTTACTTAGACATGTCATTCGACGCAATACATTGCCTTCTCAGGCTCTAAACATATGTGGCAAGCAAATCCACTTGTTTTTTTGAAAAAGGACTTCGTGTAAATACGACGCAGTACATTGCCTTCTCAGGCTCTAAACATATGTGGCAAGCAAATTCACTTGCTTTTTTGAAAAAGGACTTCGTGTAAATATACATAAAGATTGAATATCCGCGGCAAAAGCCTCGCGACGAAATGACTAATTTTCTAGCGTCATCAATGACATGTTCATCGTTGAAAAGGTTCGTTGTAAATTCGTCACAAAGTAAATTTGCCACAGAAAAAAGAATGTATAAATTCGCCACAATTCTTATATGTATAAATTCGCCACAATTCTTTATTTTTAAGAAAATTACTAATATACCAATTGTGATTATTGTAAATTCGTCACATTATTTTTGTTCGTACAGACAGCAGAAAAATCAGTCACTGTACTGTGTTGTTATCCGATACGGCTTGCAATAAATTTTCGAGCGCTAGAAACTATTAGCTTTGTCTGCTGCCGGTACTTTATGCAAAAATAATGTAAAAAGAAGACCTGTGACGAATTTACAATTAACTCTTATCTACTTGTGACGAATTAACATATATTTTTAATGGATGTGGCGAATTTACTTTCAATGTATGGAGTTTAAAAAATGTGACGAATTTACTTTGTCACGAATGTACAGCAACCCGTTGAAAAATGTACTTATTATATGAGTTGATACAATTAATTTTGGTATTGGCAAAAAAGAATACGTAAAGCTTTTAACACCGTTATTTACCCAAGTCTTATGATAGTTGCACTGAATATCAAGTCATCGAGGTATTAAGCAGTGATAGACTAGTTGGTAGAACGTCCGCATTGAACGCAGCATGTGCAAGTTCAAATCCCGGGCCAATACTTCTGGAATACTCGGATTTTATGTGCGAATGTCATTTTCAATAACGACTTCCACTTGCTGAACGGTGAAAACAAACATCCAAAAAATATTTTTAACAAAAAAAAAACCGACTTCAAAACCACAAATAGGCACTCAAAAGCGAAAAATAAATTAATATAATTATCTATTATAAACGCTATCCACTCATCTATTTGAAGTCGGTGCCAGCCAAATCTAATAGGTAGTAGATAGATAGATACTACATATATACTATATACTTGGAGGTAATGGGACAACACTTGGGATATCTCCTTTCCAACAAAAAAAAAAACATCAAAATCGGTTCATAAACAACGCAGTTATCCGCGAACAAACATAAAAAAACAAAATATTCGGTCGAATTGAGAAACCTCCTCCTTTTGGAAGTCGGTTAAAAAGAAATCTGCAAGTCTATAGAAAGGCGTGTGAAGTTCACCAACCAGCACTGGGCCAGGGTGGTGGACTATGACCCAAACCTCCATTCTATTGAGGGGGATTGTGCCTGGTATAATGGCAATAAGCTCGCCCCCTATTGCATTGTGACCAAAATACATCGGCGAAGTGCGAGTGTACTGCAGATCACCTCTGCCTATCTATTTGGGGAATACTGGCGTGATGATTTATGATGTAGGTAGGTTAGGTTAGGTTCCCATACACGGTTATCGTTATCAGTGTCGAGACCTACCTACCTGGTCCACGAATGTGGGCCACCTAAACAGGTCATTGACGCGAACGTATGTACCTAACAAAATAAGCACATGATATTTCGCAAACGCCCCTTTTTTTTATTTGTCATAACCATAATGAACTTTGTTTCAATATATTTAAAGATTTAATTCCAACGGCCCCATCCGCCAAAAGCCTCCCGCAATCATATTTTGTGTATGGTATTTTGAATTTTATTCTAATCATTACATTTAAAAAAAAAGTTAACAGATGTCGCCAAAAATGCATATTTGTTTCTGGCCAAACTAGGTATATAATTGTTCCCTTGGGGTCGTGAGCGTCTGGGGTGTGGGCCCCGGACGCTCTCAAGTAGACGACGACCCTGAGGAGGACGGCGGTGAGAGGTGGTCTCTCACCGCCGTATGCACTGCGAGGGTGCAGGGGGAGCGAACATCTGCTCCCCCGAGACGAGCTCCTGGGCACTTGAGCTCGGAAGCGAGGCACAGAGGGACACCGGTGCGTTCAGGTAGGAGATACCGGAGTCCCTCTAACGTGTCGAAGACGGCCACCGGGGAGGTTTTAGTGGGTAAGAATCCCACATATCCCAGTCTTCTCCCACACAGAAGATTGGGAATCTTTCTGAAGATTTCCTCCCCGTCAACAAAAAAAAAAGGTATTTAATTGTTAGAATAGTTGAACTGTCAAATTGCTTTTTCTCAAAATTCATTAATTAGGACATACCCTGTTTCGTTCCTGTACCCTTCAACAGAGATCGCCCTCAGTTTATTATATAGTACTCCTAGTACAAGCATGGTTTAGTTTGGGATCATACGATGAGTTTGTTGTTTGACGAAATTTATTTGCGCAATCAACGTCGCAGACAAATCTTTTGCCAATGCCAAAATGAACTGTATTAACTGACAGAAGAAACACATTTTGCAACGAATGATGCGAGCGAATTTAGTCGCTTAACTTTTGCCACAGAAATTCATTCTTTATATCTTGGAAACAGAGTACATTTTCAAAAAAAAAACTTTTTTTATTACCTTAATATAGTCAGGGTCCGGCATCTCAGTTTTCTCCTCATTGTTGTTGTTGTTTATGCTCGTGCTGTTATTGTTGTTGTTGATGTTCATGTTCAGCCCACTGTAACAACACGGAAGAAAAAAGTTTGAGTTTGTGTTGTTCCGCTCGTACCTAAATATGTTGTTGAAACATTTTATGACACGAAGATTATAAATAAATATATGTACGTATTCACGCCTGTACTCCCTCAAGAGGTAGGTAGATGCGCACTGCGGTACACGCACGATTCGCCGTTGTATTTGATATGGGGCGACCCTATTGGCATTATACTGGGCACATTGGCCCTCAATGCCAAGGAGATTTGGGCCATAGTCCACCACGCTATCTCAGTGTGGTTTGGAGTACTTCACACACCTTTCTTCATAGACCTGCAGGTAACCTCACGATGATACCCTTTACTGTTCAGCAAGTGATAATCATTATTAAAACCGACAATAACATTCGCTCGTGAAAATTGCAGAGGTGCGAGCCCGGGATTTGAACTTGCACACCTTACGTTCAAGGCGGACGTTCTATCGACTAGACTGCCACAGCCTCTGTTGTCTCGCTACTATTTACTTATTAAACTTACTTACTTATAAAACATAAATTATGGCTATTTATTTGATTAATTTAAAACCAGCAGCGCAAAGGAGTTTATTTTTTATATCAAATATATTTTACTCTTAACAGTAACTGGTGAACAATATAAAAACGGAATTAAAGTGTTTTAAAAATATGTCGGGTACATTTTTATTCGGGGAATTCAGAGGTGAAAGAAAATTTTCATTATGATAGGAAGACACACAAGTCGCGTCCTACGCTCGGAGACATTATTGTATTGTGGCCCCCTACGTTTTTCAGAATAAGTAAAATATATTCAAATACATGGTAGTAAGTAAAATAAAAGTGTCTGTTTATAATAATAAAATAACACCTCTTTAATAAATGCATAAGAATGTATATACGCCACCTATATATTTTTTTTTAATGTCAGTCTGTTTGTTTGAGGTAAACTCCCAAACGGCTGAACCGATTTTGAAGGGACTTTCACTGGCCGATAGCTTAGGTTATAAGGAGTAAAATACGATACTTTAATCATGGGAAAATAATTAGGGTTGCTAATTTCCGTGCATACGTAGTACTAGTTACAATATAAAGAATCTAATATAAAAATCTACTTATGAAAATATGATAATAACTAATCATGATAAACAGACAAGTGTAGTTGTACCAAACCAAGTAACGCTTATACCTACCTATACAATAGTACGGTAACCACTATAGTACTTTCAACTGGGGGCGATCCCAGTCACACCCAAACTTGGGCAAATAACCAAAAAGCAAGCAAGCCTGATTTTAAAGTGAAGCATAATACTGCCAGGTGCTCAATAAAAATAGTGTCAAAATTGGAGGGTCATAAGCCTAGTGGTTAGAGAGGACACCCTCGTAACCGTGAAGTGTCTGGTTCGATCTCCAGCATGATCATTAAACTATTGACATGAGCCAATTCCTCGTATAGCTAAGCGTTTGGCTTAGACAAAGGGCATTAGAAGTCCTGCTTCTAGGTTATGTCATAATGTCACAATTCTAGTAATCACAAACAAAAAACATAACCTATCAATAATTATAAAGACACTTAAAACCACCTAGAATGCAACATAACCTCAAAAAAAACATGAACCTCCTCCTTTTTTGATGTCGATTAAAAATATACAAAATAGGTTCACAAACATCAGATATATAACATAAAAAAACATAGGGTTCAAATTTAGAACCTCCTTCTTTTTTTAAAATTCCGACACGTAAATCTGCCCAATAAAAAAAACACACTAGGTACGTGGTAGCTAAACTTGAGTAATTCTATCGGTGGAGAGCTTCACGTGAGTTTAAATTTGGAACACGAGATTTGAACACAACAACATTACCGTATTATTCGAGAGTATCCATATTGCCACAGCTCGCCGTGCATGGAGCACTTGTTTGCCATCATGTTATCGCCGATAAGGCCGTACATCGCTCGATTACACGTTATCACTTATCAAACCCAATCAACCGGCGAGAGACGCAACGCCGACTGAACGGAATACAGACATACTATACTGAAGCGGGTAGAAAAATTGAAAACACGATATTAATTTATAATCTACCCTACAATTTTGTTTTTATTTCGTAGTTCGATATTCAAAATATGAATAATGAACGAAATGTATTTTTAAATATAGAACAATGCAATGGAATTGCATTTTTAAATATAGAACGCTTGTTGTCATTTAAAATTAAAGTAGAATTTTTAAATAGTAGTTTCCGGATAATACCCGTAACCTTGTCATAAAAATTTTTTTATCGTATCGACGGCAAAATTGGCCTAAATGACTTATTGAAGTAGATTTGATCCGAAAAAATACCACGTCGAATTGTCCATGTCTCGTCTACCTAACTACAGCCCTTTTAACGTCCCACTGTTGGGCACGGGCCTCTCCTCAATGCGAGGGGGATTCAGGCCATAGTCCATCACGCTGGCCCGGTGCGGGTTGGCAGACTTCGCACATCTATCGAGAACTAGTCAAGTTCCCACAGACGTGCAGGTTTCCTCACGATGTTTTCCTTCGCCGTTTCATAGCAAGTGATAATCTCGGATGAAAATTAGATTCGCACATAAATCCCAGAGGTGCGAGTCGGGGTTTGAACTTGCACACTTTGATTGCAAAGCGTGCGTTCGACCACTCGGCTACCATTGCTTATTACTACTCTGCCTATGACGAAGAAAATAATGATACAGCGTCACTATTTTACGTTTTATTAAGGAGTCATGAATGATTGAAATATATTTTCGACTCTGGGGTAAAATTAAATATTTCGAGATACGTCATTGCCGCTTTCTACCGTCGCCGCGTCGTCGACATATTTTATTACAAACCAAATACTTTATCTCGCTCGTCGCTGTCGGGTAAATGATTTAAACGTCAGGCAACAAAGAGGATCGATGATAACGAGAAAGCAATTTTTTTATTGGCTATGGAAAACTGTGCTGCCTTATCAGTCATTGAATTTCGGCGGCTATAGCTATCCTTGTCTATCTCGCGGTTTTACGATGACGCCATTAGATAAATAGCTACATTGATAACAGTGTGTGGATATCCTAAAACTCTAAATGACTATGTTGGTACAATATTGTTTGACTCATCTTCTATACCACTAAATCCAATTGTGTTTTCTGTTCGTAATGTCAAAATCCATATGGAAGGTAATTATAACAAAAATACAATTTAAAAAATCCGGCCACGTGAGTGTCGGACTTGCGCACGAAGGGTTCCGTATCATTATCTATAAAAAACGGAAAAAAATTCCGTTGGTGGTATGGGAGCCCCCTTAAATATTTATTTTATTCGGTACATTAGTATCCGTAGTACAAGGCTTTACTTAGTTTGGGATCATACGATGTGTATGTGTTGTCTGGCGTTATTTATATATTTCTTGACAGACCATTTTTTAGGGTTCCGTACCCAAAGGGTAAAACGAGACCCTATTACTAAGCCTCCGCTGTCCGTCCGTCCGTCTGTCACCAGGCTGCATCTCATGAAGCGTGATAGTTAGACAGTTAGAATTTTCACAGATGATGTATTTCTATTTCCGCTATAACAACAAATACTAAAACCCAGAATAAAATAAATATTTAAGGGGACTCCCATACAACAAACGTGATTTTTTTGCCGTTTTTCTAGATAATGGTACGGAATCCTTCGTGCGGGAGTCCGACTCGCACTAGGCCGGTTTTTAATGTCAAAACAAAAGCGTTTTAGGAATACGCTTTCTTTCATATGGAAAGTAGATACGCTTACTTTGATAAAAATGTAATTTTCAAATTGTGTCTGATATTAAATAAACTAATACCTAGTTTAGTTTTGTCAAGTAACAATATTAACTCATCTATATCCCGTCTACACAACATGGCTTTCGCATACTGTAAATGACGGATGATTACAGGCTCGCCCGTTATACCCATTCTCAATCACATTGTATACAACAGGCGATTGTAATATCATGTTATCAACTTTTAATCTATCGATCAATACAAAGGCGAGGGGGAGGGGGAAGAGGGAGGGGGGAGGGGGGATACGACATGGTCGAGGGTTAGATATCCAGGTACCGACCTATTATTACCGTTCCAATAAGTTGCAGGGCGCTCGCGCACACAACATAGTCACCTAGGTAACATAATCGTTAGCCCTTTACAATCTATCCACACTTTTAATACTACTTTTATGCTTTTATAGAATGTTCTAGAAGTCCGAAGAAATAGTTCCATGAGTAAGAATTAGCTGCAGGATAAACAGTGGTAGCCTAGTTGATATAACGCCCGCCTTGAAACCATGGGGCGCAGATTCGATTCCCGAACACTGCAGATTTGTTTTAAATCAAACCTTGAACTTTTTTTTTTTAATCCAATTCTAAAATCTTGAGATATTTTAAGTTGTAAGCAAAATGTTGACTCAATTAATTTAAGCGATAAATAACGGCCCCAGATAAATGACATAAATCTACCAAATACCAAAAAGAACTCGGCGTCATAATAATACATCATCACGTCTGTATTCCCTGAAGGGGTAGGCAGAGGTGCACTGTAGTGCGCCCACACTTAATAGGGGGCGAGCCTAATGCCATTATACCAGGCACATTCCCCATCAATACGAGGGACATTTGGGCCATAGTCCACCACGCTGGCCCAGTGCGGGTTGGTGAACTTCACACGCCTTTCAATAGACGTGCAGGTTTCCTCACGATGTTTTCCTTCACCGATAAATAATTGTTGCAAATGACATACGCACATGAAAATTATCTCAGATGTGCGCGCCTGGGATTTGAACTTGCACCCCTTACGTTTAAGGCGGGCGTTCTTGCCCACGAGGCTACCACTGCATCAATATAAAAAAATATTAAATATTTGTTTTAAAAGCCACGCCTCTACCCGTCTAAATTTTATTTCGTTGAAGAGTGAACTTTTTCAATGAGTCCATACAGCTCCTTTGAGTATCGGCAATAAATTCCACGCGCTCGTTTCGACTCACCTTTTTGAGCTTAAACGAATATGTGCAAATATTATGGTCGTAACCCAAAATAGTACTTCGGACGTCTGATAAATACTGTATAGGTAACTAATGATAGTCCATGTGACGTTACCCTTATCACCCCCTTTCCCCCTGTTGCTAAACTAAAACACACAATACACGAATTTATCTTATTGTTTGCACTACACGGTCGATATGATATTGTCCATTCCCGATCACAACTCTGTAAATATGAACTACTAGCTGTGCACGCGGTTTCACCCGCGTTTATGGTAACTGTATCGTAGCATTTTATTTATCGTCCTCAATAAATAGACAATACAGTGTTTTTTTTTAAATCGGACTGGTAGTTCCCGATCTTAATGCGTTCAACCGAAGAAATAAACTCTTCAGCTTTATAATATTATGTAGGTATATATGGAACGGTGAGGGAAAATATCGTGAGGAAACCTGCACGTCTGAGGGAACTTGTCTAGTTCTCGATAGATGTGTGAAGTCTGCCAACCCGCACTGGGCCAGCGTGGTGGACTATGGCCTGAATCCCCCTCGCATTGAGGGGAGGCCCGTGCCCAACAGTGGGACATTAAAAGGGCTGTTGTTATTGTATAGTTTATATTCAAAGATAGGTCTTGGAAACGGAATAGGATAAGGCGACTTTGTCGCTTTGAAGATTTCGAGATTCGTTTTAGTACCTACAGAAACAAATTGTGGAGCGCTCTTCTTTAACTTACTGGGCGTTTAAGTACCTACTTCAAGGCATTAAATATCAAAGGAAGGTAAGTATATTCTGTAGTAGGTAACTACAACTACTACGAACCGATAAGGTGTACATCATACATCATCACGCCTGTATTCCCCGAAGGGGTAGACAGAGGTGCACTGCAGTGCGCCCACACTTCGCCGATGTATTTTTGGTCCCAATGTAATAGGGGGCGAGCCTATTGCCATTATACCGGACACATTCTCCCTCATTACGAGGGAGATTTTTGGGCTATAGTCCACCACGCTGGCCCAGTGCGGGTTGGTGAACTTCACACGCCTTTCTATATAGACGTCCCCCCTCTCTTCACGTCGCCAATGTAGTGACTTGACATATTTGTTTAAAATTGTTCATGCACATATTGACTGTCCAAATTTACTCTCTGTCCTTAACTTTAATACCCTTTACAGATCCCGCAAACCATCCACTAGAATATTTATACTAGTTTTTAAAAACAATACCTCTTTCTACAATCCTGTTATCAGAATGTGCCGTTTATACAACGATATGGTTTCTGAGAATCCCGCCTTGGACTTGTTCGGTAGCAGTCTTGGGCACTTTAGGACTGCAATTAGTCATAAGTTATGTCCCAACAGATTTAGTCCAGCCTAGAATACACACTTCACTTATCACTTACCTTTAGGATTTAGATTTTAAGTTATTGTATCAGCTAATGCACAACTTCTGAACATGGTGTATTATGTGCACACATATTTAGAGTTACAATCTGGGCCTATTTTTTAGTATGTTTAAGTTATAATAATGTGATTGTAACTTGTTTTGTGAGCCAAATAAATAAATAAATAAAGACGTACAGGTTTCCTCACGATGTTTTCCTTCACCGTTTCAAAGCAAGTGGTAATCTCGGATAAAAATGAGATTCGCACGTAAGCCCAGAGGTGCGAGCTGGGGTTTGAACCTGCACACTTTGATTTACAAGGCGTGCGTTCGACCACTCGGCTACCACTGCCATAAGGTGTAAGTTTTTTTCCATAATCCGACATTCACACGTTGATAAAAACAGCTGTTTTAAATAGTATTAATAATATTAATGGAACAGACGATGATGAAGGCATGCCCGAAACTTTTTTACCAATACCAAAGTGAACCGTATTAATTCATAGTCAAAGCACAGTTTTCAATAAAATGTCATCGATGATAACGAGGGAATATTGACACGAGGTCGCGTAACTTTTTACCAATGAAATTCAATCTTTATGTTTATTAAAATAGAGTACATTTTCAAAACAAATTAATTTAATTCGCGCGTAGGTACTGAGTACGCGTTGGAGTAAAGCATGAGGGTACATCAAACAAGAGGCGTAGATTGGATAACATTGTATACAAACCTATTATACATAATGTATTATAGGTCCGAAATAATACATAACCACTTGCATGAGTGTTGGGTATGACAACCTGTGTATAGATTTCATCGAAATTCAAACACGATTTTTATTTATTTTTCCACTACCAAATTTAAAATTTTGTTCTATCACGGGTCGTATGCAAAATTTTTAAGTTCTATTTTGTGTATATTATTAGCCTACCCCTCATAAAGTAGCACCCATAAATAGAAAAAGTGAGAAGTAAGAGACTAGAACGGTTTGGGCATGTGATGAGAAGAGATGAGAAGCATGTGACTAAAAGAGTGATGAGTATGAATGTGGATGGATACAGAGCGAGAGGAAGACCAAAGAAAAGATAGATGGAGTGTGTAAAAAATTATATGAATGAGATCGGAGTTGATGTCGGTATGACGGAAAAGTGAGACGAATGGAAGAAGAGGACATACTGCACCGACTCCAAATAATGGGATAAGGTAAGACAAATGTTGATGATTAGTCTACCCCTCATAGATGTAGCTTACACTGATTAATAGGGTCATAAGAGTGTCCTAATGCAATGCTTGTGACAAATACTCAAAGGTATGTAACTCAGAAACTATGATAGTTTGGTATAAGTCTGCCTTCGCTAAGTATCTAAATGTCAGTCACCTACATTATTATTTCGGACTTCTGATATAACCTCTACAAAAATAGGTTATCGTAGATTAAAAGCGATACCATTGTAATATGCAAGGTTTGAATATCTGATAAACGCCTACACGGTATTGTTTGATACTTTTATGTCACAATTAGTTTTCTGAAAATTAATAATCGCAGTAGGTACTATGCGGTCCAAATAAGAATAGGAATGTCAATAACCTCTATCTGTCAAATGTCACATGAAAAGTATGGTTATTTAAAAAACTTATTTGCATATCAATAATAATAATAGCAGTGGTAGGCTTGCGGGCAAGAACGCCCGCCTTGAACGTAAGGGGTGCAAGTTCAAATCCCAGGCCCGCACCTCTGAAATAATTTTCATGTGCGAAAGTCATTTTCAACAATGATTACCACTTGCTGAACGGTGAAGGAAAACATCGTGAGAAAACCTGCACGTCTATAGAAAGGCGTGTGAAGTTCACCAACCCGCACTGGGCCAGCGTGGTGGACTATGGCCCAAATCTCCCTCATATTGAGGGAGAATGTGCCCAGTATAATGGCAATAGGCTCGCCCCCTATTACATTGGGACCAAAAATACATCGGCGAAGTGTGGGCGCACTGCAGTGCATCTCTGCCTACCCCTTCGGGGAATACAGGCGTGATGATGTATTATTAATAATAGTACCTACATCAAATATAAACAAAAAGGTTTAATTAGAAGTAAATTGTCCTAATAGAATATTTAATTATTTAAAGTCATCATTCGTTTTCTCACGTCACAATATGGCGCAAAGTCGAGCCTATTCTCATTTGAATCGCATAGTAAGCAGTGGTAGCCTAGTTGTTTAAACGCACGCCTTGAACATAAGGTGGGTTCAAGTTTGAATACCGGGCCCGCAACTCTGAGATTTTCGTGTGCCATTATCATTTTCAATACCAATTTCTGAACAGTGAGGAGGAAACATCGTGAGGAAACCGGTACGTCTATAGCGTGGTGGACTATAATGGCCAAAATGCTCCTCGTATTTAGGCGGGAACATCCTCGATATAAACACAGAAACTACTAAATTATACCACCGGTTTGCTAACTATAACTTATCTCTGTCAACTCCTACTACTATAGCCCTTTTAACGTCCCACTGCTGGGCACGGGTCTCCCCTTAATGCGAGGGGGATTCAGGCCATTGTCCACCATTCTGGCCTAGTGCGGGTTGGCAGACTTCACACATCTATTGAAAACTAGTTAAATTCTCAGAGCAGGTTTCCTTACGATGTTTTCCTTCACTGTTTCTTAGCAAGTGATAATCTCAGATGAAAATGAGATTCGCACATGAAACCCAATGGTGCGAGCCAGGGTTTGAACCTGCACACTTTGATTGCAAAGCGTGCGTTCGACCACTCTGTCAAATAAAAGGATTATTTAGTTTAGTTTTGTTTGATTTGGTGCCAATAGAATTGACACGACCAGCTTTATAGCTTTGTCAAGATACAAGAATACTTTGACAAGATATTCATTAATTTACTAAATTGACATGATTCTTTAAACAACATGTCATAATAATCATCCTATCTGTGGCAACCATTAATGTTTTAGTCGCAATCTGTATTTGTTATATGATAAAAAGAATTAATTAAATAAGTATTTAACCATTGCTCTGTTTACCAGAATATTATTACATTTGAAATAAACAAGAACTGAAGTTCTGTTTTTTCTTCCAACATCTTTCTTACATATCTACTTTATTTAGATCTAAGAGTGTTGTATTATTTTCATTGTTTGGTGTACAATAAAAAGTAGTATATCGATCTATCTATCCTCCTCCCCCTATTTCTAAGACAGTTTAGCTTTTCCTTGGGACTTGCCGAGGGTCAAACCTCGGCGTCTTCATTGAATATCTCTGTAGATTCTGGCTTACAGGAGTAAGCGTGGAGGGAATGTGAAAAACCCTAAAAGCAGTGGTAGCCTAGTTGGTTGAACCCAAGGGGTGCAAGTTCATATCCTGGGCCCGCACCCTGGGCATATTATTCTCAATAATCCAACAAAACATGGCAAACATCGCAAGGAAACCTACACGTCTATAGAAAGGTGGGTACGTTCACCAACCCACACTGGGCCAGGGTGGTGGACTATGGCCCAAATCTCCCTCGTACTGAGGGAGAATATGCCCAGAATAGTGGACATTAAATTTGGACCAAAATACCAGGAATACAGGCCTGATGATGTATACAAAAACCCCATAAATTACTATCAATCTGTTAACTAAATTTACAATGACATTTGTCAAAACAAAAGTGTGTTGTAACACCATTACAAAAGTTTTGTAGTGCGCATCAACAAAAGGCTACAAAAGCTACACTTTTGACCGAAAACCGTGTACAAGTTACAAGTATTGGGACTGCACCTATTTAAAGACTTCTAAGGGTGAGTGAATGTACTATTATAACAATCAAAAGTGCATATAATCGAAAGGAGGACTTAAAAAAAAATACAGGTCGAATTGAGAACCTCGTCCTTTTTGAAGTGGGTTAAAAGGTAACTCTATTTTTGTCTCTACATGAAAACATTGACGTCACTATACTTGTCAAACATTTGCACTCGTGATGGATTACACAAATTGGGAAGTAAAGTTCAGCTTTATTACCTGTACACACAGAGGCGAGCGAATTTCCTAGACATTTCAAAAATGCACTCTGTATCAATGGACATAAAGATCGCATATCTGTGGCAAAAGTTAACCCAACCACGCGACTAAAACCGCCGCGTCATCGATGATAAATCTACTATTGAAAAATGTGCTTTGACCTTAAGTTAATACAGTTCGGTTTGGTGCTGGCAAAAATTTGGTCGCGCGTGTTTTGACGCGACTATTTGCGAGGGGCTATGTGTCGTCATCGGCGTGAAGTCATGGGAGGTGACGCAAGCACATACTCGAACGGATTTATTAAGTTAACAAGGATTAATTAAGTTGTCGCAACATTATAATTATAATGTTCCTGGTGAATATGGCACATAACTTTTTGTTGAAGAATCTTGTGATCAACGAGTTATTTCATCAAAGAGGGAGATTTTACTAATATTTGATAGTGTAATACGTCCAATTTTGTGCGTGACTTTGAAGTGTACGCACGTCAGATTGTCTATTTTAAAACGTATAAGACGTGCCTTGGTATCAGAGATGAAACGGATATCCGATGACTAACCGGTATCAGTATCCGGCCGGATACCGGATAGTAATTCAGTATCCGGCCGGAAACC
This sequence comes from Ptilodon capucinus, assembly GCA_914767695.1. NCBI lineage: Eukaryota > Metazoa > Arthropoda > Insecta > Lepidoptera > Notodontidae > Ptilodon > Ptilodon capucinus. The sequence goes on along the minus strand of OU611814.1, from coordinate 10,502,443 downwards.
GGATAGTAATTCAGTATCCGGCCGGATACCGGATAGTAATTCAGTATCCAGCCGGATACCGGATAGTAATTCAGTATCCGGCCGGATACCGGATAGTAATTCAGTATCCGGCTGGATACCGGATAGTAATTCAGTATCCAGCCGTATACTGGATAGTAATCCAGTACCCGGCAGGATACCGGATAGTTATTCAGTATCCGGTCGGATACCGGATAGTTATTCAGTATCCGGCTGGATACCGGATAGTAATTCAGTATCTGGCCGGATACCGGATGGTAAAATTCAAAAGATTCTCATTATTTTACAAATGGCAAATCATATCACAATAGGTTATGGATACTGTTTATTTTTGAAATCACACGTCAAAAATGTTTGTTTTATTAATTAGTTTAGTACTCAAAATTAACTATTGGCAAATTGTGGGGTCATTACAAATACCAAATTTTCCGCATTTGTTGCTAATAGGCTACTCCGCTAGCATTTCGCTGTAAACCTGGCAGTAGCCAGGTGTTGAAAGATAAATTCTAGCAAACCTTGACAACTACGGGAACTGATGAAAATGAACTGACCACCATATGTATGGGTCTTGATTGCGATCGATTCGAGATGTCTTTAAGAAGCGTCATGTAACGCGATAAAGGGCCGGTTATCCGGCGCTCCGGCCTGGTAGCGTGCTGGATATCCGGTATCCGTTATCCGGCCAAACCACTATCCGTCTCATCTCTACTTGGTATCACTGACAGCAATTTTGTATGTATCTATATTTAGGTATCTATACTTTCTTATATCATTGACTGCGATAACAAATAAAATATGAAACACAGTAATGCAAGCTGTTACATATCATAAGAGAAAAAAAACTTGACAAGTTCTGTGTGCCCCCATAGGTCTATACTCATAGATAAATAATTAGTCTCGCACGCGGCGCTCGACGCGCGCGAGACCAATTATTTATCTATGCCTAAACTATTTGACTTTGACTTTGTTGTATCGGACACCCACTTCAAATTTATAGCGTATACGTACAGTTTGTATTACTTTAAGAGGTGGATGGAACAATAAAGAGTTATCTATCTACGTGTTGCATTATGATATTAAGGACTATAATCAAACTTTACGAAATTCTTTGCCCCCATTCATCTATACATATGTATATACATACAAATAAATAAAATTGAAGTGTCTGTTTGTAATATCGAAATAACATTATTTTAACAAAGGCATATGAAAGTAGGTATACACGATACATATAAAGAAATGCAATTTTTAAAAAAATTGTCTGTCTATTTGTTAAGGGTAAACTTCCAAATCTAATTTCGACGACCTAATCAGATTTCGACGGGACTTTCACTGGCATACAGCTGATGTTCCTAGGCATAACTTAGGCTATTATAAAATTCATTAGGGTTCCGCGGGATAAACATAAAACCATTATTTCCGGGTAATCTCCCTAAAGTCCACGCGGCGGGCGAGGTAGTGCGGGCGGGCACAGCTAGTACAAAACAAACGACTGTCCTAGAGAGTAACGGATCATGCGAGTACTTACATCAACTTCGGCTTGCTGTATGGCGACGAGGGCGAGGCCCTGTGGTTCTTGTTCGGCTGGCTGTGTCTGTTCGCGTTTGTATCCAGGCCGCCGCCCGGCGATATCTTGCCGGCGAGTGCGTTCAGGGTGTGCAGCATAGTTGCGGGCGGCGGCCGCTTCAATACGACCGACTTGGTCACGACGAACGCCCGACCACGTTTGTCGAGGCGCTGGTGCTTGCCGGCGGCCACGGTGCCTTATCTCCTGATAAGAGGCGCGGGGGCACACACGCCCCCCGCCTCATCGCCACCTGACACTGTCACACACACACTCACGCGCAACGCAAATGTTTGATCTCGCCAAGACGTTACGGGTCAGCGTCCTGTCCGCTCTATGCATGATTTTGGCATTGTTTCATAACTTTTTTTTTTGTAATAACCGTTTTTTTTGCACTATTTATTGAAGTCAACCTTCTGTTTCAGTCACTGTTCTGTTGGATTCGAATTTATTAATAAAATGACCGTTGCGATGTTCTATCAAAATTATTACTAGATGTTAAATATATCACTCAAGTATGTATACCACTGAGATTAGTAATGAATAAATAAACTTTGTTTTTTTCCTTCCTAACGAGGCCATATCTAAATCTAATTCGGGCTACAAAAAACGTTGTGTCGAGAATAAAATCGTTAATAAAGTACCTAAACATTATTATCAATGTTTATGAAACTACCTATTGATATAAGTTGAAATACCTGAAACCTGAAACCTTAAGAGTTAAGTTCATTGTGAGAAGGATACTGTACCCGTCTAACGTTATAAAGTTTTAACTGAATAATATCTATTTGGTATAAACCCGAATGTCTACAACTCATCTGGCAGAAGGATTACCGGAAGAAATATATCTTCCAAGGTGTCAGATTTACAAACGCCTGAACAAAAACGAATAGCAAAGAGTTTTATCCGCACGGCATAATGAAATATGTGACCGCAGGCGGTATGAGAAAAAATACCTTTTTTATTCCTTCATATTTTTATTTAATAAATTCGCGCGATACGTACCGTAGACTAAGCTCTCTGTCTGTATTTAAGTAATATTAGATTGTTTTCTTGTTTCTGATATGTATTACAGATTATAACAATAACGAGATTTCTTAGATTTTTTCGATTTAATAATTTAACCAACTTATACACTCATAAAGTCTAAATTCGTTGTTGTTGCAAATAACATGTAACAACTACTACAACCCTTTTAACGTCCCACTGCTGGGCGCGGGCCTCCCCTCAATGCGAGGGGGATTCGGGCCATTGTCCACCACGCTGGCCCAGTGCGGGTTGGCAGACTTCACACATCTATCGCAAACTAGTCCTTCAGACGTGCAGGTTTCCTCACGATGTTTTCCTACACCGTGTCACAGCAAGTGATAATCTCGGGTGAAAATGAGATTCGCACATAAATCCCAGAGGTGCCAGTCGGGGTTTGAACCTGCACACTTCAATTGCAAGGCGTGCGTTCGACCACTCGGCTACCACTGATAGCTAATAAAATGTAAGAATTTTTACAATTGCAGTCACATTCAGCTAAAAAAATATAATTTATTTCTAGATGCGCAAGGATCTAATAACGCTTTTAAAAACTAGGCTGGTTAATTACTGAATTATTATTTCACTGTGTTAATTTTCGGTCGTATTTTAGGTTTATATTGGGGTCGATACTGTTACCATTGATCTAAACCAATCTAAGAGTATTACCGTCCTTCTCACGGCCCTGATGCATAAGCGAGATGGCAACATTTTTAGTTCCGTCAAATATAGCTGGTTGAAGTTTGTTTACAATCAAACCAGCTACATGACCAATGACATCCGTAAACCCAATACTAAGCTGATAGCTCTACGCGTTCTAAAACTAAACACACTGTATCTACATTCGGTAAGTATAATCCGGCAATTTGTAAGCGCGCCGGTGTCAGCACACATAAGTGTTACAATGAACCTTCGCACATTGGTCGGCTAATGCCTATTGGCTACAATAAAATTAACCGGGAACACCGATTGGCGTGTGAAGAGTTGAACGGGGACACTTGGTTTCGACGGAATAGACCACGTAGAGAATCGAGTAGAATCATGTTTACCAAGATTAGACTTTGACTGTTTCATTTTAGGGTTTCATTTCGCATACACATATATGCGATTGTTTAGCAAGTTTTCACACGAGTTCGTAGATTGTGTAGTAAATAGTCCTTAAGGGTATCACAAAAAGTTTGGAAAGCTTTCTAAAGTATTCAATAACTTGTGATCTGTAACTTGTTCTGACATGTGTAAGCTTACTTTTTACAACCAGAACTATGTTATTGTATAATCCATTGAAGGCAGCGTTACAAAGCACTTTTGGTCCATACAGTTTCATTTGAAAAACCTTGTAGATAATAAGCAATTTTTTAAAAATATTGCATAGTGAAACTTTAAATTTAAAAAAAAAAACAATTATTGTTTTCTTATATTTACGCGAATACTATACATTGAAATAAAACTATTTTACCATTGCAAGACCTCAAGACACTGTGAGCACTTTCTGCGTGGATCGGACCGCAAACAACAACTAAATATGAGGGTACCCAGTTATTAACTATGACATCAGGACGTCTAACACCTCAGTCCCCCCGTGACCATGGTTGCTGTAAAGCAGCCGAAACGTCGGGAAAATAAAATGGTAAATAAACGCGATAAAATCCGTAAAATAGTTTTATTTCAAAATTCCAATTAATCTGCAAACCATTTGTAATAATATTACAAAACATTTATATATTTACCTACGTTAATTTATAATGTATGTTTGACGTCGGCTTGAGCGAGCGTAGGTTGCTAGATACACTGAACCGGTTGGTTCCGGGTTCAATTCCCATCAGCGGAAAATTTTGGAAATGATCCTTTTTCAATTTGTCCCTGATCTGGGTGTTACTGGGATCACTCCCAGTCCATTGTATGATACCCATAGTACAAGATTTGGTCAGTTTACGATGCGATGTATTGTCTAGCGAATAAATTGTATACGTCTTGACAAAACAAAATAAAAAGGAATAACCAAACTAAAACTAAAAAGCGGCAATCCCAGTGCCCACATGGGCTATAGAGTCGGTTAGTACGTTTATCCAGACGGGTGTCGTTTACGCCAAATCAGTTGCGTAAACACACTCTCGAACACACATTTTTATTGGCACTTTCACCCCGCCAATGGTAAGGGGGCCGCACAACAATAATAACGTATAAATACAACAATAAAATGATTTTTACGTTCACGTTTATTTACGTTTAAGCCGTGTCGTGTTCGTAAACAAAGCTCGTATACGCGCAAATTGTTTTCGACTGATTTTTTCTTGTTTTTTTTCTTTTTTCTTTTTTTTTAGTGGGAACGTGTTATATTAGTTTGTTATGTTTCCCGTTAATTGGGACGTCAAAACAGATTTTTTACCAATATTGACTTATATAATAAGTTCAAGCAGTGGTAGCCTCGTGGGCAAGAACGCCCGCCTTGAACGTAAGGGGTGCAAGTTCAAACCCCAGGCCCGCACCTCTGAGATAATTTTCATGTGCGAATGTCATTTTCAACAATTATTACCACTTGCTGAACGGTGAAGGAAAACATCGTGAGGAAACCTGCATGTCTATAGAAAATTTTTGGCTCATCTAAGTATTTTAGATAGGTACCTTTCTAATATCATTAGAATTGTTGTTATAAGTCTTTAAAAATGTACAGCAAGTTCAAGCACGAAACATATTGAAATTAAAATATAAATTAAATTAACCAGATCCAAAAACACGGTACAGACACCCATACAACAAATCCGTTGATCGCTCCCCTAACCTACTCAATAAAACAACAAATTGTTACAATACAAAACGCGGAAATGTGTAAGCGACATTAATGTTCCAAGCGTGCGGGCAGCATTGACTTTTCAAGCGCGGACGGGCTTGTAAGCCTCCTACACACTGGTGCGTCCAAACGCACTCGTCGAATTTTTTATCAATACCAAAACGAACCAATCTGGGTCTCAACTCTCCTGCAGTAAGAATGTGTAATGAGTATAACATGTTTAACAGAAAAATTAGCAACTTAGACATATTCAATAGTACATTATAAGAGTTTAGAAAAATGATACCTTTTTTTTCTTTTTTTTTTAACGACTTAAGTCATTGCCATAAATATTTTCATTTTATCTTTACTTTTTCATTATTCAAATTTTAGCTTTAACTTAATTTTTATTTTAGTTTCAACTTTATTTGTTTCTTTTTTAAATGTTTAAGTCTCACGTCGGTGAAAGTTGTACACGCCTGTCATTGGTGTACCAATCAGACCAGTTTTTATTTAATATTTTACTTACCGAATTGTTAATGGGTATACTGTAACTATTGGTGTGTCGTTTTTAAATAAATAAACTGTATTGACTTATAGACAAAGTTCATTCTTCAACAGCGCGATCGTATTTCGACGAGTGGTTACGCATATTGACGGATTCATCCGCCACCTTCATCACATTTATCATAAATTTTATTTATAACGTGTATTTATTGAGTTCTCTTCCTATTAATTACTTGACACTGGCTGAAATACGGGCTTACCGCAGGTGGAGCCATTCCTCGTCTTATTCCATTAATTTTCATAATTTCGTGAAGAAAGAAGATAGAGAGAGATAGAAGAAGAGGTAAAAGTAACCGAAGCGCCATTCAGTTATATGTATATATCATTGGAATCACCAAATTTTTCTCCGCCTTAAGAGCTTGGGTTTCGTGCAAAGTCACCAAAATGGCGCTTGAACCGATGTGCCTTTTAGCCGTCGGTAAAGATAGACACGAGAGTTAGTTTTTGTGTTGGCGAAAATTTCGACACACGCGTCTTCACGGCCCAGTGTGAGCAAGGCCTTAGATTCGTTCCGTTACGGACCCCAATATTAATTCCATTATCATAATTCCACCCTTAATACTTTCAACGGAGGGTTGCGAGCCAAAATCGTCATGTTTTCTCGTTGTTTCCCTGCCAAATATTTATTTGTTCGGTCGTATTCATTACGCGTTTTATTGTTGAGAAGATGCTGTGCGGGAACTTGGTGGGAGCACTTCAAATGTTTTTTTTTAACACTAAGTGTTATGTCTGGAGAGAAAGTGTGCCAAATCGACGCTATTATGATCATTGCGGTGGCTGTCGTTTGTAAGTTAGATATTTATTCTGAACAGTGATAAAAATGTATTCATATAATTACACTACTACTTAATAAAAAATAATTCTGCATACTACACTTGACGTAAGATGGATTGCAGAATTGTAGGTGCACTTCAGTGCACCACTGACCACCCGTTCGGGGATCATGTAGGCATGTAAAACGGCACATACTTAAATTGTCAAATCATCATTGATGTTTTATTTAGAAATTTACATTTAGGAATTCCATAGCTTAGTGTGAGTTAGTTCGGAGACTACTGCCCGTTTTCAATAACATAAGGTGACGCCTAAATATAAAAAGCCTTGCCAGTTTCAGTGTATTAGTATTTAGACATCTCGTTAAGGCGTCTCTTAGAGTTTAATAAAACGGTAATAAACGACCAATAAAATTTGAAATAAATAGAGTAACCGACACACACATCTTTTCAAGTTTTTTAATATGAGTTCTGTATGAGTTTCAAGGGGACAAAAGGGATTCTTATAGGAACACTTCGTTTGCCAACCATCTATCTAGAGTCCTAGAGTCCTTTTTAGGCATGTTTGATCTTGTCTAGTTGACATTTAAATCAAATACCCTGGGGCCCGATTTTCGCTTGATAGACATCAATCTCTATTCGAAAAATGTTGAAGCAAAACGTGAAGTTGGTCGTATTTTATCGTTTTTTGTCGTAATATCTCGAATAGAGATGATGTCTACCAAACGAAAATTAGGCCTCAGGTCTGCGCGATTCCATGTTTTTTAATTGGTAACTGTGTATTTCACGCCAAACACAATTATAACAAATCAAAGCAGATAGGTACTAAAATCGGAGATACTATAAACGCGCCGATTGAATTAATGAACTGAAATCAATTATGAATTCACCATTTGACCGGTTGAACGCAGAATGCGTAAAGCCCCACATGCACTGTGGCGTCACCACTTTTGGCAAACAAAAAAAAAACTTTAATGATGCTGTAAAAGAGTTCATAGTTCAACGAAATTACGTTGATAGCGCGAGCAAATTTTCAATCATAGTGACGTAGCTTTCATCAGAGGAATTCAATCTTTATGTATATTGACACACAGTTCGTTTTGGTATTGGCAAATAAAAAACGCGCGAATTTTGACGCCCGAGTGTGTTCGAGACTTAATTATGAATGTTGAAGTCCGTACGAACGCAGCCGGCGTTCATATTAGCGCTATTTTCCACGTGATTAGTTTAATTTGTAGTGTTATTTGATGATGGGTTCGCTTTGATGGTGTGAGGGTCGTCCGCTCGGATCACTGCACCGTGTGGTTGCGGGTTCGATTCCCGCCAGCGGTAAATTTCGAAAAATTGTATTTTGTGTCTAATTGGACATATGTAGAAATAAAACGCCAAATTGTTCGCATTTCTTTAATTTTGTTTCGATGTATGTCGAATTAGAAATAATGTCGATCTTGTAAGAATTGCCCCCATGGTCTGGGTGTAACTGGGATCGCCCCCAGTCCATTCTATAGTACCTATAGTACGAGCTTTGCATAGTTCGGTACCATACCATGAGACAAAGACCTGGGCCCCGATTTTCGTGCGATTGAGATTCATCTCTATTCGAGATATCTTGAAACGAAACGTCAAATCGTATGTATTTTTTTCATTTGTTTAGAGATATCTCGAATAGAGATGAATCTCGATCGCACGAACATCGGAGCCCAGGGGCACGATATTCATTTGATAGAAATCAATCACTATTAGAGATATGTCGAAAAAAATACGACCAATTTGACGTTTCGTTTCGACATATCTCTAATGGAGATTGATGTCTATCAAACGAAAATGGGGCTCCTTAGCAAATTCCAAATTCCCGAAATTGCCGCTACCGGGAATAAAACGTGAAAACTACGCTGAAAACGATAGACAGAGCCGTACATACTCAATATAGAACTTTTAACGTCCCACTGCTGGGCATGGGCCTCCCTTCAATGCGAGGGGACTCAGGCCATAATCCACCACGCTGTCCCGACGCGGGTCTTTACGCATCTATCGAGAGCAAGTCAAATTCCCTCAGACGTGCAGGTTTCCTCACGATGTTGACCTTCAACGTTTCTTAGCAAGTGATAATCCCGGATGAAAATGAGATTCGCACATGAAACCCAGAGATGTGAGCCGGGGTTTGAATCTGCACATTTTGATTGCAAAGCGTTCGTGCGACCACTCGGCTACCACCGCTCAAGAGAAATAAATAAATTCCATTATTAAAAAACGTAGCCTTGAAATATTAAAAATCGTTTCCCCCTCGCTCGGCTGGGGGGTATTTTTATTACCAAACGAAATGAGCGTCGCAACGACGGTACCTACCCGTAGCGAATTATCCGCACTGCCTATTACGAGAACATAAATTGATGATTTTGTTTTTTTTTATTGAGCGAAGCCAAATCGACGACATCACGAAGAGGCGCCTAAAAGCGCCCCTTTCTGCGTAAATCCCCCGGCGCACTGGGGCGTCTCGAGGCGCGCGTCAAAACTGTAGCCAATAAATATATCTGTATTGACCATAGAGTAACTAGATTACCCATAACGACTCTACTCTTCGTATGGCTCTGCGGTAATTATTCCGCCATTGTTGTTATCCCATGTACCTGTAGTATACGGCAACTGTATTGGAAAACAACAATGGCGGAGTCAGATGAACCAGAAAAATTTACCGCGGCTCGGGCTCGATAATATGCCATCTCCGTTATATTATCTGCATAGTATTGACTCAAAGCAAAAATGCTCATTCATCAACAAAATGTCACTGTCGTGTCAATATATAATTAATGCGTGATCGCGTAGCTTTTTCCACAGAAAATTAATCTTTGATTATATAGTCATAGAGGTCGTTTTGTTATTGGCAAAATTTTCACGCGCGACTCTTAACGCTCTAATGCGCCCGAGGTTATATGCTAGCTTCTCTACTGTATCAGAAGTCTGAAATTGTATTGTACGTTCAAACCATAGCTTGTAATGCAGATGATGAGTGAGGGAAGACAAATTATATGGGTACCGTAATTTTCCTACTTACAGGTCTTAACATTTTTGTTACAAATATTACGTAATAGCCTCAGAACACACAAAAAGGCACTTGAATCAAATTAAAGTACATACGCGGTAGTGAACATAAGCAATTCATAAATATAATATGAAATTTTCTCATTTCCTCTTGTTTTAAAATAGGCGGCTAAAAACAGCGCAATATTTCTTTGTAACTATGTAATTATATTTTCGGACTTCTAATGTAGCACGTAGGTATGTGTGTCACTGATTGCAGATTGCTATATTATATGACCATGCTAAATTTTGTTGGAATCGAGAATAGGATCATTTGTGTAGCAATAATAGTCTATTTAAAGAATGCCTACGCGCTACGGCGTAGCGACGCAATGCTACGAGCTAATATTGAGAAGCGAGATGTCCTAACATTGTCGCTTTTATAAGGGAATTTGCTATAGAGTTGATTTAATTTAATTTCTGCATGGGCCAAAATATTCACATATTTTATAATTTTTTCCTTATTTTTAACTTTACTTTGAATTTTGAATATTTTTATTTATAGTTAGAATTTAAATAAACACATTTCAAATGGATATTATATTATAATGGATTTATAATATTCCATGAAGTTATAATGTGATTTTTTTTTATTGTGGCATACCAACCAAATGAATATTTTAAACTAATTATAACGTATAATGGTATCCATTGCATTAACTATTGCAGTCATTACGTAAAAACAATAAATTGCGTACCAATTGCGAAACTGTAATTCATATTTTGCTACTCAAAACTTATTAAACCACGACTGGAGAGCCGGAAGCGGTTTTATATAAAAAAAGTGTAATATATTCAACATGGCGGTAGTTTCAGAATGCTGTCTCTCGTAATCATTACTGTACTAAAGCGGTTGTTGAGTCTGCAGTGGGTCAGTCAAGTTGTAGTGGTACGAAGTCGGGAGCGAGTCGAGGGTCGGATGACATCGAATCAAAAATTCACTGGATAAGTTCGTTTGAGATTTTTAAATTTAAACCTTATTTTTTATACATACAATAAAGTTCAATGACTCGAGACAGTTTACAACAAAATTTAAACTTTCATTATTATTTCCATTGAAAAGAAGACTGGAAGCTAAATGATTCGGCACGCAAATATCTGCTTATGTCCTTATGTTTAAAAAAGTAGAATGCTGTATAGCTTACAATGTTCATGATTTCTTTTACTGACAAAAAAAAGTGGTTCTCAATATGACCCGCATTATTTAAAAAAAAAACACGGCTGTTTTATTTAATAACGAGGGGGTGCAAAGCTGTTTGACTTAAGTGACACTTTTGAGTGATATTTGGAATCAGCGAATTGTTCAGCGTCAAATGAGTATGCTATAGCCTTTCTCCCCTCGATATGTTAGTTAATAATTTTATACCTCAACTCGTTTCGACACATCAACAGCTCCAAATAACAACTCCTTTAACCGTATATGGTAAATGTCCGACTACGGCTTTTGTTTATGATTAAATCTAAAAAAAAAAAAATGGTGAAAAAACTTTTTTAAACCAAGCTTTTATTAAATTGCCCTTTGTTTTCGTGTTCTCCTCAGCAAGCCCTTTCATTTGATACCCATAATGTGGTAGTGCAGAAAAAATAACTATTCCGCCATCTTGGGTGATCCGTTATGTTAGAATTAGAATAACGTTACATAGCTAAGCATGCATTGTCATCCAAAATAAGCGTGTATACCTAATTTCAGCTCAATCGGTTAAAGATAACTGATTTAAAATTCAGTTGCAAGATTCCACCCGGACATACATTGCAAGTTAATATAAAGCTTGTAACTTGTCAATAATAATAAAATAAGACATTTTTTATGTATAAAAACCTTTTTGTTCATTAATTAAGTATTTAATTTATCGTCAAACAAAAAAAATTACAGGTCTTACCCAAGAGGTAGAACAACTAAGTTCTCTAACCAAATTTAATTCTCAACACGCTCAAAACACTTCAACATCGACAGGGTTGGCGTCGTCCCAACACGTGTTACATCTAGCTAAAGTAAATCAGTGTCGTCGCACTCGTGGTGTACGGTCTTTGTGGACGGCGCGCCGCCGTCCGCCCGCCCACCGTCCAACCAACCCGGCTGTGTACTACACAAGGGAATTTCATTAATTTTCATTCGCCTCAACTTTACTTTACTTAATTTACTTAAACTAGTCACAATCGATACAATTTTGACAGCTCAATAAGGCAATAGATTGTTATATTGTTATTAACTAATCATCAAATTGTTATTAACTAATTGAGCTTCTTAGAAGATGCATCGGCCGCTCAGACACAAAAAGACCAAGTGTAAAGTGGACTCGCTCACCGAGCCTTCCGTACCTAAACAATGAAAGCACTGAACATTGATCTAACGAGAACATAAACTTGATGAAGACAAACTTAAATTTGCCATTGGTATACTGTTGTCCCCATACAAACTAACTACAAAATAAATTTGTAATCGCATAAAATATTTTTTTATGCATTGTAACTATAAAGCTACTGTTTTCAGTTTTTTCCTTTACTCGTGATATAAGGCCTTGATTCTTGGTAAATTTCATGATTCTAGGTCAACGGGAAGTACCCTATAGGTTTATGATTCCCTTTAAAAATATACTGAACACGAAACATAAACCGCGAATATGAACATTTGGTAGCACGCGTTCCTGAGAAAAAGGATCTTGACTGACAGATTGACGGTTATGGGTTCCTTTTTTCCTTTTTAGGTACGAAATCCTATAATACCATCAAAAAGAGGGCAAGTTCTAATTTTAGAGAGGAAATTTTCTCCGGTGAATTACTGGAATTGCCCCTAGTTGATTGCTTAGTTTAACTACTACATCGATAAATTAACTATCCATAAATGCTTTGAAGATATTTCATTTCGTCGATATATCTATGAAACTGTTTATTTACTAAGTTTGCAATATTGAACTGAATCTAATAAATTCACCGTTCAGAATGTTTGTAGGAATTTAATCAATAAACTAGCTTTGATTAAGTAGTTTAACTTAATTTAACTTAGTTAGACTTACATTTCTGTCGATGGTATTAAGCAAAGTTCACTAATAAATATTAAAAACCAAGTCCACTAAAGTCTCATAATCAGAGTGATGTATTTTCATTACTTAATATTATTATCCGATTTTGTAGATTGCAATTTTTCACCTAGTTTATTATACACATCATTATATACCATCACGCCTGTCTTCCCCGAAGGGGTAGGTAGAGGTGCATTGGATTGCGCCCACACTTCGCTGTTGTATTTTGGTTCCAATGTAATGGGTGTCGAGCCTATTGCCATTATACCGGGCACATTCTCCCTCAATACGAGGGAGATTTTTGGGCTATAGTCCACCACGCTGGCCCAGTGCGGGTTGGTGACCTCTTCACACGCCTTCCTATAGACGTGCAGGTTTCCTCACAATGTTTTCCTTCACCGTTATGCAAGTGGTAATCTCGGATGAAAATAAAAAAAATAGTTTATTATAGTCTACCATATTTAATTAACACAATTTTAATAAAAAAACAAATCATACCTGCAACACTAATATAAATATATTTATAAAACCAAGTTTATTCATGAAATAAAGCAGAAGCATAAAAATGCGCCAAGATTAAACCCAACCTGAATATTTAATTTTTTTAGACCACACAATTTACTCAAGATTTTTCTTACGGTTTTAATAAACCACTGCAGTCTTAACTCGTAGCGAGAGGATCTGCTATGCTCAGTATTACTTAATAGCCGTTGGTTTGAGCAATAACTGAGTAAATAAAAAAAAACCGCCCGCTTTTGTTCGTGCATCAAATGTCTACCCCCAATCTGTTTCTGCAATAGAGAAACAACTATAATGACTTAACTTAGTAAGCACCCTGGCTGCCCTACCCTGAGTTTTTCAGACCAAATTAAAAAAAAAACAAACACCTGAAGCCACGCATGGAACCCGCCACCCCGTCACCTCTACAATTACTCAGCAAATTAGGGGCCGGTGTTCACCCACAACGCGGCGGTGAACGCAATTTCCTACCGGCAATGTTTAACCGCCGCCAAAGCCGTGAGGCGTCATGACGTCAGGCTTTCCTAGTATATAATGAAGATGTAGGACCTGAAAATCGCGAACACCGATTAAAATTGCTAGAAAAAATATCCATTCGCCCAAGATGACATAATTCATGGCGCTAGACAACACATACTCATAGTCTTATCTCAAACCAAGCAAAGCTCATGCTATGAGTGCCATAAAATGGACTGGAGGCGATCACAGTTAATCAGCCAGACTAGGTTAAATTCTGGCTGGAATCGTATCTACAACCACTCGGTATAGTGAGCCGAACGCCCTATGCTCAAACCACTAGCCTAAGGCGTCGTCGCCACGTCTCATACATGTTTTCATTGAACTTAATTTGATAGAAATTTATATAGCAGTTATATAAAGGAAGTTAAGTGATAGTAATCAAGGCAAATATAGGAAATAGAAAAGACTTTTGCAGTATTCATTATAAAGCAATTGCCTATAAATTTAGCATCATCATCAGCCGGTGTCAGTCCACTGCTGGACGTAGGCCTCTCCCAATATGCGCCACTGAGCCCGATCTTCGGCTCTTCTTTTCCAGTCACTGCCCACCGCTTTGCGTATATCGTCGCTCCACCTGGTCACAGGACGTCCTACACTACGTTTGCCGATTCGCGGTCTCCACTCTAGGACGAGTCTACCCCAACGGTTGTCAGTCCTGCGGCAGATATGACCGGCCCACTGCCACTTCAGTTTGCTAATCCGTTGAGCTATGTCGATAACTTTAGTTCTCTGGCGAATTACTTCGTTCCGGATTCGATCCCGCAGAGAAACACCGAGCATAGCTCTCTCCATAGCTCGCTGGGCGACTTTAAATTGGTGGACCAGTCTAACTGTGAGTGTCCACGTCTCGGCTCCGTATGTCATCACGGGTAGGACGCACTGGTTAAATACTTTTGTCTTTAGACACTGCGGTATAGGTGATGAGAAGACTCGACGGAGTTTTCCGAATGCTGCCCAACCTAGCTGAATTCTTCTCTGGATTTCCTTCTCGAAGTTGTGTTTACCTAGTTGTAGCGTCTGCCCAAGGTAAACATACTGCGTAACAACTTCGAGTGGGATCCCATCTAAGGCAATCGGTTCCGGAACAACGTGCTCGTTGTACATGATTTTGGTTTTATCCAAATTCATGCGGAGACCGATGCGACGAGAAGAATCAGCCAGGCCATTCAACATCCTTTGCAGGTCTTGCAGCGGTCTTGCATAAATTTAGCGAGCATTAAATATTCACTGGAAATCGATAAATATTACAATACAATCGATAATCGATAACGCCTCCAGCCTACGCTCGCATTAACGCGTCGTAAATTATCTACACGATCGGATTAAAAGTGGAATTACATCAATATTATACCGAATGAATATATCGATAATGTATCGATTCTGCTCGTGGGCGGGGTGGATCGGTATATTATTTGTAACTCGATACGTTATGACAATATCTCGGATATTTTCGTCGACACGATGCGGTTGAATATTTTAGTGTCATCGTTCATAAAAGTGTAAGCTTGTTTGTTATATTTTTGAATTCATGAATACTAAAAATTATAGATTGCGATTTACGCCGTAAGGTTAGTTGGAAAATTATTGATACTGTTTGTTTTAATTATACTCCAATTGTATTTAATAAATGTTCCAAAAAATCTAGAAATCGCCTCAGTCAGTTTCGAGATATGGCAGCTTTAAGTTTGATAATGTACGGGATGGTATTCTAGGGGGAAAATGATCTTTACTTTTACTTTTTGATGGGATCTTTTTGTTGATTGAAAAGGCCTCCGTTAAGACCCGTTGCGTATACTTAAATCTTTTTTGTCAATTTTGTGGATTAGTTGTAAAATAGTAGTGGTAGCAGAGTTGATAGAACGCACGCTTTGCAAACAAAGTGTGCAGGTTCAACCCCCGGCTCACACCTCTGGGTTTCATATGCGAATCTCATTTTCATCCGAGATTATCACTCGCTAAGAAACGGTGAAGGATATTATCGTGAGGAAACCTATACGACTGAGGGAACTTGACTAGTTCTCGATAGATGTGTGAAGTCTACCAGCGTGGTGGACTATGGACTGAATACCCCTCGCATTGAAAGGAGGCTCGGCCCAGCAGTGGGACATTAAAAGGGCTTTATAGTAAGTAAGTTATGAGATCCTAGAACAAAATAAATTTACCAATATCATTATTTCTACTAACACATATTACTGCGAAATCTCTAACATCATTCTACTCCCCGCTATACTATTCCTTTCAACATAAATTATTTCACGCATTGATTATCCAACATCCAATTAAACGGAGGCGGGGAAAATTGCCAAGACCCGTAGTATACAGCGGAGGAAATAATTGGTAACTAATCATGTTATAGTAAACCTTATGTGCGCTTCGCCTTTGATGTTTTAGACTGGATCTCAATAGAAATCATTCGCGCGAAGGATTATAATAATCTCACTCAAACGTTTCAGATCACTAAGTTCTATCAAACAGGGTGTATCAAAGGTACACAGGGACGTTAAAAAGCAAACGTCAAATTTCATGCAATTTTTTTTTTTACTTTAGAAAATTGTTAGTTTGAAGTGATACACTTACAATAGTAACATCCTGTATATACTGGAGCGAGCGACTTTACATGACTTTTGTTTGAAAATAACTTCAATCGCGTCATCGATGACATTTCGTTGTAAATTGACCTTTTTCTATTAGTTAATACAGTCCGATTTAGTATTGGCAAAAACGCTCGTGAGCGCCCCGGGGCTTTGAGATTAAGTATCCGTATAATTAAATAAAAGTGTTAAGCCCTTTGCACATTGGTGCGTCAAAAAATCAATCATCAATTTGTTTTCCAATACCAAAACGAACTCTATGTCAATATACATAAAGATTGAATTTCTATCGGAAAAGCCACGCCCGAAATTCGCTCGCGCTGTCAATTTCATTACGTTGCAGAACTTATTCTATGTGTCAGTCTCGCTATTTATGGTATTAGCAACAAATATAAAGTGCCACTTTCGACGCCCCTGAGGATGTATAAAGGCGTTGAGCGAAAGTTTTTAAGCGGCTCGCGATGCCAAGCCAAACACTGTAGCACCTAGCACGGCGACCACCTCGCCGTTTGCACGTAATTAACTAATATTTACATTGGACGAGAGAAACAATTTCAACTGGAGCACCCACCGGGCTATATTGCGGCTTGGAAGGCTGCCGGTGACGGAAAACACACGCAAGCATATTGCGAACGTGCTCGCTATTATAACAGTAGACGTCAATTCTGCTGTCCGATGGCAAAACAGGCCGACAAGTGACATTTTGGATAATTTGTGTTATATTTACTACATGGAAGCGATTTTTTTTTTAATTTTCTTACATTTAAATTTATCACAAAATATGTTACGACAAATATGTTTTTGACATAATTTACTGCATAGTTGCTTATATCCTGAAATTGGTGTGAACTCACATATGTAAACTCCTAGTAGCAATGGAATCAGACTAGAATATTTATCATTACCTAATGCTTAGTCAAACAGCTTGGTTTTAATTGCAAGTTTCTGCTTGTGGTAGCTGCTACAGTTACGGACGTGTGATACGTACGTTATGGTTAACGTGAATAGCGTATGTCTGATGCTTTGACAATCCTTTCTATATTATATCTATTTTTTAATTTATTTCCAACTGACAAAACGAGTTGCGAATTAAATCATCAGCGGTCAATGAACAAGCTGGTTGCGGGTTCTATTCCAGCAAGTGACAAATTTCGAGAATGACCTTTTCGGAATTTGCCCTGTTCTAATTGTAATTACTGGTATCGCCTCCAGTCCTTTGTATAGTACCCATAGTACCACCTTTTCTTAATTTGGGGTCATTTGATAACTATAGTATATTATCCGATATTTATTTAATTATTGTTATGGTAGCGTTGTTAGCAATGTTAGCAGTTCTACAAGTACGCGCGTCTGCAACGGATTCGCGCACAATATTCCACTGTATGTTTCCTTCCCGGGAGGTTCGTTTAGCCACACAAGAGGCACATTCCAGACGATTTGGTACCACCGTAACTGTACTATCTACTTGTCCTAGTGAATGTTATAACTTATAAGGTCTCGTTTGAAGCTATATTAGGTCTATATTGGTCTAGACGCGGCCGATAGACGCCGCTTCATTAGAGCATTAAATCAGTATTTGGCTTTTGTTTCTTAAAAGGTAATGTTTGGATACGAATATGTATTTTATTTACGTAAAGGTGATGATGTAACAGAGGCAGATCACGAGCAGCAGGGTGATTACGTAATTAAATTGTAAACAAGTTTCAATCACCTTCTGGCGAAATAACTGTGAAAAAGGATTCAAAATCCGCTATGTTATTTAATTTCTAACAAAAATTGACAACAGTAATAGTAACATATTAGACTAGGAGAATTACAAATGTTCCTCAATCAATAAAATATATTTTTGATCCAGTAGTGGAAGCAGTGGTAGCCGAGTGGTCGAACGCACGCCTTGCAATCAAAGTGTGCAGGTTCAAACCCCGGCTCGCACCTCTGGGATTTATGTGCGAATCACATTTTCATCCGAGATTATCATTTGCTATGAATCGGTGAAGAAAAACATCGTGAGGAAACCTGCACGTCTGTGGAAACTTGAGTAGTTCTTGATAGATTTGTGAAATCTGCCAACCCAGCCAGCGTAGTGGACTATGGCCTGAATCCCCTCGTATTGAAGGAAGGCCCGTGCCCAGCAGTGAGACGTTAAAAAGGGCTGTAATAGTGGCTTATACAAGGTCTGTCGTTTGCTCCAGATTCAGATTGAAATCTATTAACCAACGGGGTTTTCGTCCTTTTTTAAAAGAAATATCAACTCGAAATTTTATATCATACTCGTCTTTCAAATAATATTTATTTTCTATAACTTAATGGCCTTAAAAACGAAAGTACTTCTATAAGTAAGTATTTCAAGCATTCTTTCAAACTTCAAGTCCATTTATTGTGTTTTGTGCTCACAGCCAGTAAATAACGTTCGTTTCGTTTAATTACTAGTAGAAAAAAAGCTCAAACAAACAACCTAGAACTAATAAAAAAGGGGGAAAAAATATAAACAAAGTTGGGCATTGAGCCGCTCGTAAAAGTTCAATTAATTAAGTGCTATACTAAAAAGAATGAAGTAGCAGCGATCAATATTTATTATACCTACCTAGAGGTGGGCTGCATACTGTTTGATACGAATACGAAAATAAAAAAGATGCAAAGAGTGTGATAGGTGTTGGAATTTAATAAAGTTCACAGCAATAATTCGAATAAGAACTCTGCCATCAAACGAAACGCCTTTTAAACAGATTTTTTAAAGTATACCTATTTAAAACGTTAATAATAGTGTATAAACTATTAAATGAAATAGTTTCAATAACGTACCTATAACAAGGATAAGGAGATAATGGATAAGGTGAGAAATGTGTATATTAGAGGTAGTATAAAAGTGGCGCCCATAACAGAAAAAGTAAGAAGTAGGAGATTAGAATGGTTTGGACATGTGATGAGAAGAGATGAGAATCATGTGACTAAAAGAGTGACGAGTATAAATGTGGACGGATATGAAGCGAGAGGAAGACCCAAAAAAAGATGGATGGACTGTATAAAGGGTGATATGAATGAGATCGGAGTGGATGTCAGTATGACGGAAAAGCGAGATGAATGGAAGAAAAAGACATACTGCACCGACCCCAAATAATGGGACAAGGTAAGGCAAATGATTTTTAACCGACTTCCAAAAAGGAGGAGGTTTCTCAATTCGACCGTATATATATATATATATATATATTTGTTTGATCGCGGATAACTTCGTCGTTTATGAACCGATTTTGATGATTATTATTTTGTTGGAAAGGTGATATTCCGAGTGTGGTCTCATTTTTAAAATATTTTCAGATATCAACCCCCTTGGGGGTGAAATGGGGGGTTGAAGGTCACACAATTTAAAAAAAAAATTGATCGACTTGAAATTTTGTACATGTATTTAACATAGAAAATAAATTTTGAAATCAAAAAAATATAAGGGGTGAAATGGGGATGTAATCCGAACTACAGCATATCTCCGCCGTTTGTGAACCGATTTCGAAAAAACTTCTTTTGTGTAATACGCATTGTTAACAAAAATCTAAACCCACCCCAAAGAGTTGGAAAGGGGGGGAGAGGCTCTGGTTAGCTTTAGCTATTAACTTTTATAGGGTTGTTATGAGCTGATAATACTTGCACATTTTCAACGATTATTGACACTAAAAATCGTGACAAAAAACTATTTTTAACACTAAAAAATTTGTGCACTAAAAAGTTAGAAATAACCTCATAATTCATTATATTTGAAGTCGGCGCCAATCCATGTGTATATTTGTATAGTCTGACGTAGATTGGCACCGACTTCAAAGAATTATGAGGTTCTTTCTAGCTTTTTAGTGCACCTAGGTTTTTGAAGTCGGTTTTTGTTAAAAATAATACGTAAATCTGTTTGACGGCCAAACAATTTCCAATAAATTATTATATTTCTATAGATTTATTTCAAAACAAAATGTCGAAAGTCTAAGTAACAGCGAGAATACCAAACTAAAATCATAATTTCACAAGTTGGCAAACTTCTTGACACAATCTAAGTGAGTTGTCGGAAAAAATAAAGCGCCAAGGGGACACGGCGGGATCTTATAAAAACGTCACCTCATCCGCCATTGTTCTCGGATCGGATGTAGTGTTGCCAGCGCGGTGTTCCTAATACAGTAATCGGGAATTTTAATTAATTCGAATAAAATATACTAATACCTAAATAAACACTATTTCTTAAACAGTTGTGAAAAGAATCGTTGACATTAAATTTCAAACAACATTTTACGCAAGTTAAAAAATAAATTATAATCAAATATTATAACTACGTTTTCAATACGATTCCAGACTGACCGGAAAACACGTATTAAATATTTATCGTGTCAGTTTTTTAGATTTCGTATTTTTGTGTAAATAATTAAATGTAACAAATTCCCTAAAACTCCCCAACCTGGCAAGAACAATCCAACCGCAAAATGTCAGGGAAAGTTTCCACCTCGTCCTCTTCGGAAACCTCCCCCTTCCCCTGTTCCCTCTTGGGATTAAGTGAGTGGCCTCCAAGAGGATTTGCTGACACCACCGCGGTAGCAAAAAGTCACCAGTGATACGCGAGAGAAGACGGGGTCCGCAATTAGGGGTGATAAGAGGGTATTAATTGCTCTAATATTTTTTTAAGGTCTGACTTTTTGTATGATCCCAAATTCTTGATCTAGTAAATACTGCATTAAAGATGAATAGATAACTCTTAATTGTTCCACCTCTTAAAGTAATGCAAACTATAGGTATGCGATATAAATTTAAAGTTTTACAATGGGTGGTCTTATCACTAAAAGTGATATCCGCCTGGAGGCAAGCTTTGGATGGAGAGGAATTAAAGTACAGTATTATGCACATGATTCCATAAAACGTAACTTTGAAATAAGTATTATTTTACAGCTATTGAATATAATATAATATACAAAAATCTAATTAGGCACGTACACATTGAAACTCAACCCTCAATAAATCGATAATTTATTTATAGCTACAAAATTTCCGTATTTCCGATATTACAAAAGTTAATTGTATTAAAAAAAATACCAGGAGTGCATACAATAAAAGAGTCGAGTTTATGGCGCACACGAGCCTTGGCAAACGTTTCCAAGCTAAAACCAAGCTAGAATCTTATTAAAACTTGCCGCGCTCCGTACATTTGTTTAACTTTTATTCCCATAGCCGGGATCGGACGGAGTGGTCGGCATCCTACTCTCGGCGTCAGCGTAGAGTTGCCAGTTTAGAATTTTAGTGTCACATTTATTTCATTTTAAAATAATATAAAACACATCTAATTTAAGATATATTTTTTAAATTCTTTTAACACAAAAATATTAATCACATCAGGGGCAATGGTCGCATGATCGAAATTATTTCTAATTCGACATATGTTGTAACAAAACGACAAATTAAGTGGCGATGTGATTACGTAAACATAAAGAAATTTCCACATAATTCTCGTCATATATTTGTGACAAATTCATTAAATCATAACTAACGTATGACCAACACAAAATATCCAACTTCACTCCGGTCAGCGTTGCCAACATTATAAACGGGACGGCCTAATTGATCGAAAGTCGGCCGCTCCGGGCGAACGACGACGTCGTCGTGCCGCCGAAAATTGATGAATGAGACGAAAAACCACTCGGTCCGCCCACAACTTGTAAACCCCCGCACACTGGAGCGTTAACCTATTAATTTTGCCTATACCAAAAAGAACTCTAGAGAAATATACATAAAGATTGTAATTGTATGTGTTAAGATTTATACCGTCAACATTCTCTCGCGCTGTCAATGTAACTTCGTTGTTCAACTTTTCTATGAGTCGGCTGTCTACGGCTTGGGGCCCGATTTTGTTCGATAGACATCAATCTCTATTAGAGATATGTCGAAACAAAAGAAAAAAATACGACCAATTTAACGTTTCGTTTCGACATTATCTCTAATAGAGATTGATGTCTATCAAATAAAAATCAGGCTCTTGGTCTTGTTGCTTTGGTGGTTTAAGCGTAAGCCCCTCGGCTCACTGAACCAGGTGGTTACAGGTTCGATTCCCGCTAGTGGCAATTTTCGGAAATTAGAATTGCGTTTTCGTAATTTCCCCGGTCTGTGTTATACTGGTATCGCCTCCTGTCCATTGTACAGTACCCATAGTAGAAAGAAAAGAAAAAGCCCTTTTAACGTCCCACTGCTGGGCACGGGCCTCCCCTCAATGCGAGGGGGATTCAGGCAATAGTCCACCACACTGGTTCAGTGCGGGTTGGCAGACTTCACACATCTATCGCAAACTAGTCAAGTTCCCTCAGACGAGCAGGTTTCCTCACGATGTTTTCCTTCACCGTGTCATAGCAAGTGATAATCTCGGATGAAACTGAGATTCGCACATGAAAACCAGAGGTGCGAGCCGGGGTTTGAACACATAGCTTAGTAAAAATTTGATTAGTTTGGGATCATACGATGAGTATGTGTTGTCTGGCGAAATTTAGTTAGTTTTGATATTTGGTATAAAAACTGGACGTGCGCATTTCGACGCCACAGTGTGCCTTACACCGACTGACTGATACATCATTTTAATTTAATTTCGCCAAACTAAATTAACGTTTCCAAACTTACGACATTTTTGGAAAACAATAAGATTTCACGAAATTGGAAGGTAATTTGCGTGGGGGTGGGTAATAATAGAGATTTGGTCGGCGCGAGTTCGTATTTGAGTTTGGAAGTAAAATTTCGAATCATTGTTATTCGCCCGAGGAAATAATATTATTTAAGTATTATTAGGCATTTCATCTCAATATGAATAACCTAACTAATCCCTTCGCCTACTATCCCGTACCACATTATCTACGAACGTATCAGAACGAAGCAGTGGTCCGCACCTCTGAGATGATTTTCATGTACCAGTGTCATTTTCAACAATGATTGCCACTTGCTGAATGGTGAAGGCGCATCGTGAGGAAAACTGCTCGTCTTTATAAATGCTCGTGAGGTTCACCAACTCGCACTGGTCCAGGGTGGTGCACTATGACCCAAATCTCACTCTTATTGACGGTTCGCCCCCTGTTACATTGGGACCGAAATACCACAGATAAGTGTGGGTACACTGCAGTACTCTACTGCAGTGTACCCGTGTAACCCTTCAGGGAGTAAAGGCTTGATGATGTATTAACAGCAAGCCATGGATTACATTTTGTGAAAATCTTACCAACGACCACAATTTATTCTTAAGGCTCTTAAGTACTCAAAGAAACCGTAAGGGGAAGTAATTAAAAATCTCGTCAATATAAGGTAATTATACAAATTATCCAGCGGAGCGATATCTAAACATTTACTTACCCGTAAATTTCCTGTCCTAAAGTTTATTGGGGGAAAAATCTCAGCGAAATGAAATTTCATTAAATCCCTTAGTCCTTGATAGCGGAAACATACGGCAGTCATAATGGAGTGGGGACACGCGACAACAACAACGTTTACAAACATTTGAAACAATAACCGTAGCTAAAAAGTTCTGTAAACTCGAGTTCATAAAATAAATTCCTACAGATAGTATTTTGTTACACTGTTCTTTTAGGAAATTCAATTTATTTTTCTGTCACAAGCGAATAAGTTATACAATAGCAATAGTTGTAGCATGTGCGCCAGGACTAGGCTTATGCCACAGAATATGTTAATTTTGTCGCTGTCTCTCGTATGAAATAAGACAGAGAGCGAGCGGGCGAAGCCGTGACAGAGATTTAGCCGTGACTTGCGTTAGCACCCCACTGTTATCGTTATCAAATGTATAACATTTATGAACCAAAACCTTAAGTTAATGTTACTTTAGATAGTTAACTATAGTAGGATAAAATATATATTTGGTGTTATTTAACTTTATTTCACTTCGTGCGACTTTGCGAAACTGTAACGTAATCTTTTTTTTCCCAATACCCAAAAAAAATGTTCGCGCGCGTCTTGACGCGCCTGTGGGCCGCAGGACTTAACAAATAACAGCGTTTCCGCACCAATGACCACCACCCCTATGTTTCCATATTATTTACCTACTATTAAGCAGTTTCCTAATAAGTCTCTCCAAGCAAAAAGTTAAGGGTGCCTTTTTTATTACTCCTTAGTGATCCGAGGGGTTCGCCCCCGCCTGCTCAGCCCCCTAATACGCGAGCGTGATTATACGCGTGCCAAAGACGAGCCGACCTAATTACGATTAATTGGCATCTCCACCCGATTTTTCGAGTAAATAATGTTGTAATTGGATTTTCTTGTGATCTTACCATGCGAAATATGGTTGACTGAATACAAATTAGATTAAAGACTGCTCGCTGAATAATACAAATGAGTGAAATCTTAGAACGCCCGCGTCTACCTAATTTTGTTATGTGTGCCATGTAAATAAATAAGTATCGCCAGATAACACATACTCGTCGTACAACACAAATATAACTGAGCCGTCGCGGTATGTCTGGCAGATGTGAAACATAAAACATAATCGTCGTAGCGGCGCGTAGGCGTAGTCAGCCGGTGTACGGAGTCTAAGCTGCGGATGGAACCGAGGAGCCACGGAGCTGCTCGAAGTTTTGATATTCCTGAGTCGCCGCATTTAAAACAATACTTTATGAATTAAGTAATAAGTTTGATTTTATTTTGTTTGATACCATCGCATAACGTGGATAAGGGTCGCCACAGTCAAAACTTTACTTTATGCATTGAGTAGTAAGGTTGATTTCATTTTGTTGTGGCGAAGCGTCGGCAAATCTCGCCACGCCAAAAGCCAGGTTTACCCCTATAGATGTTTCACATCAAAAAGCAAAGCTTGAATGGGTACCAAACAATGGTCTATCCGAGTTACACCCAGACTAGGGTTAATTTTGAAAAAATAATTTTTGAAATCTTCTCTTCACACAGTTTGCTATACAAATGATTCACGTAGACATTAATAACTGGCGTAAAACACGTATTAAACTCCATGGTAGAGCAATCATTCCATAAACTTGATATGAGCAGTGTATTTATAATTTGCAAACAATAAACTTTTTGATTTGAGAATTAACTGGCACAACATAACTGCCGACTGCTCAGGACTGGAGATGTACGCTAGATAAAACTTTTTTCGAACGAAAGGAATTTTAATTATGGAAGCGTTGATTAAGCGAAGCGTATGGCCTCCGATACACTGAG
Organism: Ptilodon capucinus; assembly: GCA_914767695.1. Taxonomy (NCBI): domain Eukaryota; kingdom Metazoa; phylum Arthropoda; class Insecta; order Lepidoptera; family Notodontidae; genus Ptilodon; species Ptilodon capucinus. The sequence goes on along the minus strand of OU611814.1, from coordinate 10,476,821 downwards.
GCGTCGACTGTCGCGGGTCAAATGTATTGTCAATACCAAAAAGAACTGTATTGACACATAGAATACATTCACTCTACATCGACCCAACACTGAGAGCGAGAGAATTTTGAGAGCGTGTGAGCGTAGATTTTACGACACGAAATTCAATCTTTATGCATATTGACAAAGAACTCGTTATAAACATAATCCCTTACTACAGCCCTTTTGACGTCCCACTGCTGGGCACGGTCCTCCCCTCAATGCGAGGGGGATTCAGGCCATAGTCCACCACGCTGGCCCGGTGCGGGTTGGCAGACTTCACACATCTATCGAGAACTAGTCAAGTTGCCTCAGACGTCCAGGTTTCCTCACGATGTTTTCCTTTACCGTTTCATAGCAAGTATATTTTGACGCGTGTCTCTTGACGCCCCAGTATGCGCAGGGCGTAACTCCATAGACAGCGGGCTCCTTTGATGTGCATTTTACTATTAAATATGCAACGTATTTATTCCTCCAGACACTTGCGATCAATTATGATACAAGCGGTTATTAACTACGTAAGCGCAACTTTCTAATAATATTTTAGTTTTGTTAAATAGGACTAATTATTCAATTATATTATGTGTCCGGCAAGTACCGTAAAATTGCTCACCTCTTTGGGGAATATAGGCATCTGTATGCATCATGGGCGTACACTACATCATACATCAAAATCAAAATCATTTTTTTTTTATTCGTGTAGGCCAAAAAGCACTTCCAAATAGTCAGATTCTACCACCGGTTCGGAATGCTGCTTCCACTGAGAAGAGCCGGTAAGAAACTCAATGGTTACTCTTTTCAAAATGATAATTGCGAGTAATACATTCTCAGGAGCAGCAACGCCATGAGAGCAGACAGACAGCACCTTTGCCACAATACTAGAGAAGAGAAAATAAAATAGTAAATATACGCGATAAAATCCGTAAAATAGTTTTATTTCAATGTATAGTATTCGCGTAAATATGAGAAAACAATATGTGAACAACATTTAATGTAAAAAAATAGAATCAATACTCGGCAACATCTAAATCATTCATTCACCACCATAGCGACTGACTATTACAAACTACACTCAACTCATTCTCACTCTCGATCCGCCAAGTTTTTTCGGTCCGGATGCAATCGTCCGAGGCGCTCTAGTTGATGCCGCTCGTTAGTATAATGGCCGTATTAATTGCCCGTACCATTGTTTGCTGTCCCTGATAATGGTCTAGAGTAGTGATGTACCGGAGTATCGATACATAGTATGGAGTCGATTGTAGTATTGATTAGTCGAATCTTTTTATTATTAGGCACTCTAAAGGTAACACACTGGAGCTATATTTACTTAAGAATTTTAAATAAGTTGTGGCTAATTAAAAAAAAAGATTAAAATTAAAAAAAAAAGTGGATCTTCCCAGTCAATGTGAGGCTTCAATCCGTTAGTGATATATAAGTTACATTTTAAAAAAATGCAGACTTGACACTTTGATCGTGCATCTGTAGGCACTCTGACATTCATTTAAAAAACAAATGAATTATTGATTGTAAAGACATATTTAATCTGTTAATAAATAACTGACTGTATTATACAAAATATAATATTATAACTAATGTATCCTACATAAAGGTATGACTGAAACATCTTAACATACGAGATCTGTTTTCTAAATTGAATGTTGAATGAAGAAAATATAGCTAGTAAAGTACTTCACATCGGACTAATTGGCATTGCTTTGAGGATTGCATGAGTAAGCACCATACAAATGCATTTCAATAAGCCCTATCAAAGCTACAAGCACGTACACCGAGTTCTACATACAGTCAATTAAATATAATTTTAACTGAATTTAATACAATTTGGGTCAAATGCAATACTACTAATACAGACATTTTAACGTACGTAATAGCCACTGCTGGGCAAAAGCAAATAATATATGGTTAAAGAATGTGATTCAGACTCTTTGTACATGAGATCACTTTATGAAGACAGAATATTGATAAGTTTTGTCCCACTAAATTAAAAAATTAATTTATTGATATACTTTCACGAGCCTAGGTATGGTCAGTTATGTCACTATTCTGTTATGTCTTGTTCTGTCAATTTCTGTTATGTTAATCTTCAGATCTAATGAGGTTCCAAAGTAATAGCTAATTTTAGACTTGTGTTGCGTAGAATTTATTTTATAGTAATAATATAGTATATAAATATAATATAGTATAATAATAAGTAACAGTAATTTATTATACACTTAAATTGGAAACAAATGATATTCCTAGTAAAATAATAACGATTATTTATAAACAATAATAAAATAGTTAAATATAATAAATTTAATCGAATTAGCATTGATTTAAGGATAATATATCGATTAAAATGGCATCGTCACTACGCCAAGGGAGTCGGGGTCCCGGGATTAACGAGTCCGGATAAAGTTGAGCGATATCCACCGGGTCCGGGCTGATTTGTTTGTCTTGTTACGCCTCTATTAAGTTAACAACCGTTGTTTCCAAGTAGACAGTTTGGTGGACCAAGTTCCAATGAAACGGTTTATGTAGTTACAGTGTTTGTACTCTTTTTTGAAAGATTGAAATTCAATACGGCAGCTCAAGGGTCGCACACTGTGACGTCAACGTTCACACGTATTTTTTTGCCAAGACTAAAACAAACCGTATGGACAAATAGAATAAGTTAGTTTTACAACAAAATGGCATTGACAGCGTGAGCAAATTGTGATGCTTTGGGGCATTGCTTTTACCACAAATATTTAATCATTATGCATATTGATTGACACTTGAAAGGCAATCCTTAGGTACTAAGCGCCAAAAAATCGTAAAATGAGTTACACATACCATTCGTACGGCCCGATTATTCTGCGTCGTTTAGTGTATATAACGCATTTTACGATTTTTTTTACAAAGTTAATAAGGGCTTCTCCTTCGTCCTTTTGAGGTCAGGAACCCTAAAAACAGACTCCAAAATACTTATTTAACATTTAGATAAAGTGTCTAAGTGAGAGCTTTGAAATATCTTCAACTCACTTAATGATAACATTAGGAACTCGAGCCAACACAGTCTCGAAAGAAAAGAAAGACACATTAAAAAACAAAACAAGTTGTTTTTTTTTCGACTCGTTCACATTATGCAAATGCGTCCTACCAAATTACTTATTTAAGCAATAAACGGTCTGGGACGTCGTATGAAAATCTTCACCGGTCGGAATGACTTTAGAAAATGCTAAGGTGCAAGTGATATACTTACAATAATAACACTCTGAACATACTCCAGGCAAGCGACTTTAATTTTTTTGTTTAAAAATGTACTTTCTGAAAATATACATAAGAATTGAATTGCGGTGGTAAAAGCCACGCGACTAAACCCAGTCGCGTCATCGATGACATTTCATTGAGAAGTATGCTCCTTTCATTAGTTCTTCTTCTTTTTTATACGAAATGAGTGAAATGATGATATTTTAATGGACTAAGATGAGGAATGCCTGCATCTGCGTTTAGCGGGTATTTCAGCCAGTGTCAAGTAATGAATAGCAAGGGCAAATTCAATAAATACACATACAAAATAAAAATGGATGATGACAGTGATAAAGATGACGGATGAAACCTTTCATGATTAAATCAGAACATCTGGATTTTTAGATCGATGACCGCATGTATCATTTTCAAAAGTCCAAAAAACTCAAATAACTCTAAAACTCAAAGTCAAATAATATATTTCGTTTAGGCCTACCGGGGCCACTAATTAAATTATTATTCAATGAGCGACTTCGACTTAAAAGACCCAGCAAAAAAACAGTCAAACTTATTAAACTTACTTCAAACGACATGGTAAAATCCCAATAAATTTTTATTTAGCTTCAAATCTTTTGTAGCGATACACAATAATCATAGACCAGCATGACCGCGTAGACAAAAGTTTAATCTATTTCAACTGTCAGATTTGTCGTGAGAATGACGTCACACCGAGCCAAGTCCAGTACAAAAAGCTCGAGGTGACGTCATATTTTCGACAAATGTGACAGTTGAAATACATACAACTTATGTATATATGGTCATGCTAAGCCTTACTGTGTATTTTCCAGTCCAACCAATCCACTATCGGCTGGCACGAATGTACCAAGTTTTTACGACGTGACAATATGTTAGGGATGGAAAGGAACGTGTCATGTACTAGTTTCACTTTGTGCGAGTCAATATTGTCGCGTGTAACATGCGGAAACTTGTTCTTTGTTGAGCGGATGTAATATAACATTTGTTATGAAGGCACAGCTTATTTCATAAAGTAGAATGTGACATTTCTATCAATTTTCCTTAACACACGGTGCTAGTCTGATTGGTAGAACGTCCGTCTTAAACGCAAGGGGTGCAAGTTAAAATCCTGGGCCCGCACCTCTAAGATAATTTTCATGTGCAAATGTCATTTTCAATAATGATTACCACTTGCTGAACGATGAAGGAAAACATCGTGAGGAAATCTGCACGTTTGTAGAAAGGCGTGTGAAGTCCACTAACCTGCACTGGGCTAGCGTGGTGGACTTTGGATCAAAATCTCGCTCGCATTGAGGGAGAATGTGCCTGGTATACCGGCAATAGGCTCGCCCCCTATTAAATTGGGACCAAAATACATCGGCGAAGTATGGGCGCACTGCAGTGCACCTCTGCCTACCCCTTCGAGGAATACATGCGTGATGATGTACAATTTGAAAACAACTAAAATCCTATTTTACATCTGTATCATCACCTAAATCGCCATACAAAACTAACTTCTATAAACATCCGAATAAAGTTTATCTATCTGTAACCATTATCTATAGGACACTAGCCATGATCAAACCGTTACACAAGTCTTTTCTTCGCCCACTACAACTAACGAACACGATAAATTGACGCCGGCCGCCGATAACTTGCGCCGTACGCGACACCAAAGGGCGGGACAGTGATAATGGTTATGGCAAAAGTTGGGCATACGACTGTGGCAGTTATACTGTGACGGTAGCGAGGGATGGTGGTTGAAAATTTGTATCGAACGAACGCTTCGGACGGACAGAACACCACAGAAGGTCTCGGTACAGACTCTTCGTTGCCATGGTTACCCCGTAAAAGTTTGAGCGTAGTTCCATCGGTTTACTGCAGCAGATGGTAGCAGGTTTCATGGCCATTGCAATACTATTTGGAGATTAACAAACCGTAATTTTCTCAGCCCCCATAGCCAAGATGACTATCTACAAGTGTTTATACAAAACATTACATATATGCATCCAACACTTTTGCAAATACCAAAACGAACTCTGAGTCATTACGCATAAAGATTGCATTTAGTGTAAAAGCCAAGCCCTCACGCGTAAAATATCGCTCGCTCGCTGCGCTCATTTAGTTAAAGAATGAACTTTTTCTATGAGTTTGTTATGGTTTGGCAAAAATTTACGCGCGAGCTACGACGCCCCAGTATAAAGCCTCCCTATAGAAACTAAATTCACTGGCGATAAACAGATCGGACGCCATTCCCATAGATTATTTGTTACTGGGATCGCCATCAGTCTAATTTAGAATAGGTACCCATATAAAACACCACCAAAGAGATAGATAGCAAGGCATTATGAGGCTCTCTTGGTAAGCTAAAGACTACAACCGCTTCGTAATGATACACTCACGACTTAAAAATATGAGAAGAAATCAAAACTAACTATAATGTTCACTGTAATAGTGTTTATAAAACTTCATTGTTGTCTCAAAATATTATATTAAGTCTCTACCATCCATTCGGAATGTAGTTCCTTTGGTGAAGAATGGGCTAAACACATGGTAACACCGTTTTTTAGATGAAGATATATGCTACAAACTTGAGAGACGATTCCAGACAGTCAAGTTAGTCTGTCAACATTAAAAGAAAATTATTCTCGTCCAAAATTGATCCTTATATTCAGAGTGTAAGTTACATTTCTGCACTTTATCTGTATTTCGGTAACGACGCAAGGGTTCGATGTTATCGCCATTCGCCGTCGACGATTATCGTGTCTACATTCAGAGGCTTTTTGCTGAGTGGGATTTGTTACCCTTAAGGATAAGATCGACTGTAAAGGACAAAGTTCTATTTGTTGAACTTTTGTAGACATCATGAATGTAGTATACTTAAGTCCTCAATTAAAACCAGCCGGTTCGGTAAACAAAGTTTGTAAATGTGTGGGGTATCTCAAAAGTGATCTAAGTTAAATAGTTTTTCGGCTCTGGTCTAAAATTGGATATTTCCGGGTACGTCATTTCCGCTTTCTGCCGCTGATATATAATATAATTATATTAAATACATTATATATTTAATTAAATTATCGTAAAAAAAACAAGTATTCATTGAGATTGGTCATTATCGACAAGTTAAACAAATTTTTATTTATGAAAAGCCATTTCAGTTATCCTGTATAAAGTCGAATGTGTGCCTCTAATCAGATTGTCGCGAGTTTTCAACGCTCAAGTTGCGAGGCGGGCCTAACGATATCGGTATTGTTCGAAAAGTTCCCTTTAAAAACCGATTCCAGTTAAGATTATTACTCGAAGCAGGTTTGTTCAAGTAGTTCTGTTGTTATATGGAATTGTGGAAATATTTCGTTCCTTCCTTTAAATGTAATTTTTGTTTTCCCCAGACAATACATACTCATCGTATGAGCGCAAACTATGCAATGGTTAATTCTATGGGTATCATATAATGGACTACGGGCGATCTTAGTCATAGGGCAGAAAAGGCCAGTTCCAAAATTTGGCTCTGGCGGGAATTGAACCTGCAACCACCCGTTTAAGTGTATCGTACGTAGGCCACATTCTAACAACTGGACCAAGCCGTCGTCATCGTCATCGATGTAATGTGGGTGCACTGCCTTGCACCTTTACCTGATCCTATTGTGCACGAATGCAATATCGTTGAGGGGCAAAAAGGTGAATACAGATGTAGTAATGTAGGTACTATAAGACATACCATTTTAGAGTTTAATTTATTATTTTAAAGAGTTACAATTATTTTGATGGCTTAAACTTTAGCTTATATACTTAATCTTCAGACCATTGACAGCGAACTGTATAAAAAAAAATCAAGTAAAACTTGTCAATTGAGAATTAAAAGACTTTCTGCTTCGTTCTAACTTTTTAAGAGTACTGATTAAGTAAAACAACTGGTGCTTCAGTATACTCTTAGTTTTAAAACCTCGTTCTAATAAAGCGCTCTCGTTGGTCGGCTGGTAACGTTAATTGGCACCGTTTTGTCTTTTACTTGGACGTATTTTATTATTTTAATTTCCATCCTTTTCGTCTTATTTTCTTTAGCGAGATTTTCTTCTCTATCAAATGTATAAAGTTAGTGTAATAGTTTTTTAAAGAAATTAATTTGTGTAATTTCTGTAGGTATCAAACTAAACTGAGCTTATTTCTCTCCTTCTTACAGCTGCCGTAACGTCCCCGGCACACTGGAGCGTCAACGCTCCCTCGTCTAAATATTTTCCAATACTAAAACGGACTCTGCGTCAATAAGCATAAAGATTATATTTCTGTCGTAAAAGCCACGCCCCCACGCGTCAAAATTCGCTCTGGTTGTCAGTGTCATTACGTTGTAGATTGAAGTTTTTCTATGAGTCAATTAAGTTTGATTTTGGTAGGTAGGGCCAAAAAAAAAATGCTAATGGCGTCGAGCCGCCCAAAGCAAGGTCTTCCACGTTAGGGGAAAATAATAATATATTTACTTAAACTAAACTAAGTTTAAGTAGAGATATTATATTGTTTTCTTATATTTACGCGAATACTATACATTGAAATAAAACTATTTTACGGATTCTATCGCGTTTATTTACTATTTTATTTTCCCGACGTTTCGGCTGCTTTACAGCAACCATGGTCACGCGGGGACTGAGGGGTTAGACGTCCTGATGTCATAGTTAATAACTGGGTACGCTCATATTTACTTGTTGTTTGCGGTCCGATCCACGCAGAAAGTGCTCACAGTGTCTTGAGGTCTTGCAATGGTACGCTTGGTTTTGGATTTAATCATATTAATTACTGGATCCCAAGTTGGTAAAGTAAAAATCGGGAAAATAAAATAGTAAATAAACCCGATAGAATCCGTAAAATAGTTTTATTTCAATGTGAGATATTATTTTTACTTTTTGTATATTGACGATTCCTAAGTGCCTGTATTGGTTTATATTATTAAAAAAATAACTGATTCCGATTAATTAAAGACTGTGGTGGGTAGGATGGCTCTGACAAAAAGCATGATAGTATATTTTTAAAAGTACTTTACGCCACGTAGGTCGGTTACATGCTTCTTATGGGTAACGCAACGACTTTTAATCGGGTTGGTTGGTGTTTCGTTGCTATGTGCGAAAGCCATAAATCGCTCAGAGCGATGCGAGCGAGTCGTCTCTACTGCTCGGGGTAGATACCCGCGTCCGGCCACTGCACAAAACAACGATTAATGTGGCCGTTAAACTAATGACGTGACATTTGTTACAAGCGATGTTTCTGCTGTTATTATTAGTGGGGGAACCTCAGGGACGATAATAGCCGTAAACATGGATAGATCTGTGGTTAAGATTCATAGCGACGCTTGAAAGGCAATCCTTACTAAATGCCAAAAAAAAACAAACAATTAGTTATATATACCATTAGAACGGCCAGATTAATCTTTTCGTTAAATACTCGTATAAATATTGACGCTGGAAAGCATAAACGTCGTAACTGACACACGTCATATATGTCAGTTACGACGTTTATGCTTTCCAGCGTCAATATGAAAACTAAATAAACATAAAACGATATTTCCAGCATGTCTGTTCACTGCAATTTGCATTAAACAAATACACACAAAGCACATTAATATAAATCAATACACGAGGGATGTTTCCACTGTTGTAAATCAAGTTTCTTTGCTGCGTCCAAAGGAGGCAATAAATAATAGAATTTATGGAAAAGTCGTACATAATACTGCGAAATATTATAATTCGTTTGATTCTTAACTACGTACATCAACACAATAGAGGCACTTATGAATCGTCAATAAATAGTAAAAATAGTAGCTCTACCACCCATTCGGAATGCATTTCTTATGGAGAAGAATGGGCAAGAAACTCCATGGTTGCTTTTTTCAAATAAGGATTTACATTTTTGTGTTTTTCTTAATTAACGTTTTTCTTAACGCTCGTCGTTCTCGAAAGAGTAGGCAAAGATCCATAGGGTAATCATTGATGCCTCTTGCTTTTTTTTTGAAGGACTTACGCTGTGGCCTTTACCGGAGGAGTCGGCTCTTGCCATTATTTATAGGCATTATAAAAGGACCGGACACATTCGCCCTCAATGCAAGGGATATAAGGGACCATAGTCCACCACGCTGGTCCAGTGCGGGTTGATGAACTTCACACGCCTTTCTATAAACGTGCAGGTTTTCTCACGATGCTTCCCCAATATTTGCCAATATCAAAAGCCACGAGACCAAACTTCAAAAATCGCTCGCGTCTTCGATGACAATTAATTGAAAATCTTCCTGTTTCTATAAGTTATTTACAATTATGACTCATCGAGTCTTAATTGTTTAATTGTTAGTTCGTTTTGGTATGACTAAAATATTGGTCGCGCAAATGTTGATACGATAATGTAGGCACGGCGCTTAAATTGTGTTTGCTCTACTGATAGTTAATATTAATTAAGTTATAAACAATGAGTTGTACTTTTAACACCGCCGTAGTCATAACGACATGGCGGCGAGTAAACTAACCCCTTTCATTAAACCATTAGTGAATTAATTAACTTCATTTAGTGCAGCAACGCTTCAAAATCACGCGATATACGACGGCTTGGTCGAGCGTAGGTAGGTAGCTTGATTCACTGCACCTGCTGGTTTTGGGTTCGTTTCCCGGTAGTGGCCGATTTCGGGATATTTGGATATGGCCTGCAGGCTTAGCATGACCGTGTAGACATAAGTTTTATCTCTTTCAGTTGTCAGATTAGTCGAGAAAATGACGTCACTTCGAGCTTTTTGTACTGGACACGGCTCGTTTTCTCGACAAAGGTGACAGTTGAAAGAGATAAAATATATGTCTACACGGTCATGCTAAGCCTCTGTGTGCTGTGTGTTACGTGTTGGCGTAACTGGGATAGCCCCCAGTCCATTGTAGGGTACCCATAGTACAAGCATTGCTTAGTTTGGGATCATGCAATTAGTGTATGTCTGATACTCACTAAGACTAGCAAATTAACTTCATCTTTTTTTTTAATTATACTCTATTTCAACATGCATAAAGAAATGCGATAACGCGTCAAACTTCGCCCCCGTCATTAGTGACATTACGTTGAAAGGTGTGCTTTTGTATGGGTTAGTACAGCTTGTTTTAATAGTGGCAAAAAAAATAACGCGAGCGTTTTTAAACGAACTGTGGACACTGCCCTCCACGGATTAGTTCGTATGTCTCAATTCACGCAAATATACATGGTATAAATGTTGCTTCACTTATGACATAAGCGGCAAAGTATTCCCTTTTTAAAAGTCCATGGCTGCAGCACTATCGTTACATGCCATCTCTCACGACATTTTAAACCACCACCGTTCGACCTTTTTCTCGGATTCAAAGTCAGAATAAATAAATGTTTTCCATACAATCAGAGCGCCATAAATAACATCTGATATGAAAGAAAAACCGTGCGCCATTCAAATTTACATTTGTGCAGCGGTTGTGGGGGCCGGGGGCGTTCTATTTGAATTATTAAATAATAAAATAATGGGACATTGACGCGGCAATAATTGTACCGATAGTCGTTTCCACCCATGGCCTATTAGTCAAGAGCCTCGACAAACACCTAAAGAGGCTTGCATTAGGCAGGTGGATCAAAGGACAGATTCAGAAGGCGGTACCTCTGGAGACGGTGCGCATAGTGAGGTAGTTCCTCTCTCTGGAGCCCTAACCACTGGTAACTAGGACCCTGATCCAGATGCCGGTGGGGAACTGTTTTTTATATTTATAAATGTATTTATTTTCATATGTATATTTCAAAATGTAATCTTTAAGATAAATGAAAAATTAACGAAAAAAAAAAACACGTCAAGATGCCTACTTACATAAAGTATCAAATTATCTGTGGATCTCAAATCATTTGCCGATTGACCTTGAGAGAGATCTTGAGGAATCTTCACCACTTCTTCACTATAGAAAGGCTTGTGAATTTCACCAACCCGCACTGGGCCAGCGTGGTGGACTATGGTCCAAAATTCCCTCGTATCTAGGGAGATTGTATCCGGTGTAATGGCGATAGGCTCGACCCCTATTCCGCTGGCGGAATGTTTGTGCACTGCAGTGCACCTGTGTCTACCCTTTCAGAGAATACAAGCACGATGATGTATGTACTATGAGTTCAAATTAAAAATTTTGCAAGCAGGGAATTTGTTTTTTTGTCAAAAAACAAAAACCGACTTCAAAACCTTAGGTGCACTAAAAATAACCTTATAATTCATTACATTTGAAGTAGGTGCTAATTGCCATCAACACCTGAAGTGACGTCCACGACCACTCTGACATGAGTGATACCGACAAAGAAGAAGGAGCCAATCTACGTCAGACTAAGCAAATTCACACATGAATTGACTCCAGAGTAATCAGTGTATATACATAAAAAAATATATGTATATTTAAACCTATCGAATTGAGAACCTCCTCCTTTTGGAAGTCGGTTAAAAAGAGTGGTAGGTAGAACATCTTTATCGGGCATAGGGTGATAAGTAACCAAAGGTAAACAGGGTATGGTGTAAAAAAAAATACATAAAACCTTTTTAGTTAATTATGTAATGTAACAACTGCACAGAAGCATTGTAAAGGGCGATAAAATTTAACAATCACTCGTCATTTACATGAGGACATTTTTGTTTGTGTAATTTTAACGGGCTATAAAATGAGGCTTTATTGCTGGACGGGAACACACTCACGGTGTCACGTGTGAAGTTTTTACGCCGTGTCGCCGCGTGTTCCGGCCCTAACGGAGACCTAATGTGATGATATACGATGAAAGGGTTTCTTTAATGTATTCGTTTAAACAAACAACAAATCTTAAAGCCTAAGGCACGAACGCTGTGGCATCAGAATCCACGCGTAAATTTCCACGCCAATACCAAAACGGACAATATTGCTCAATGTAAAAAGTTCATTTTTCAACAAAATGACGCGTGGGGCGTGGTTTTCACCACATAAATCTTTATGAATATTGACACAGAGTCCGTTTTGGTATTGGCAAACATTTCAATGCATCACTTGACTGTTTTTTACAAGTTTTATATTAACTTGCAATGTATGTATGTCCAGGTGGTATTGTGCAACTGAATTTTAAATCAGTTATCTTTAACCGATTGAGGTGAAATTTGGTATACACACTTATTCTGGATGACAATGCATGCTTAGCTTAGTGACGTCATTCTAATTCCAATATGGCGGATCATCCAAGATGGCGGAATAGTTATTTTTTCTGCTCTACTACATTATGGGTATCAAATGAAATGGCTTGCTGAGGAGAACACGAAAACTAAAGACAATAAATAAGCTTGTTTTTTAAAAGTTTTCTTTAATATTAATTTTTTAAAGTGTACTCAATACTTAATGCACATAAAGATTGAATATCAATGACAAAAGCCACGCGAACAAACCCACTCGCGTCATTACTTTGTAAATATGAGCTTTCTCTATGTAATAATACGATATGTTTTTGTATTGAAATACAAAATTGATTGTGTGTTTAGATGTTTTGTACAAGTTTATGATATTGGCGGCGTAAAAATAAATAAAAAAACATATTTGAATTTCGAACAAATTGTTATACATTAAGTTGTATGAACGATACTCGCGCAAATTTTAATATATTACTTTGGATTTTCTGTAGAGACTACAAGATGTGGAGTAGACATGTTTGCTTATTTTTAAAAAGTCTTAGACCAACTACCCCACTGGCCAAACTATGACATCCGACATTTGAATCCCCACCACGGGTAATTAATTCGCGTTGCTTTCACGAACAGAGGGGAGGAGGACGGCACGAGTAGAAGGATCCATCCATTTGTACCATCAATTATTCGTTTAGCTACCGGCTGATTTATGGCGGATCGTGCTTGACCTATTAATCCGCGTTAGTGGGTGACCGTGATATTGTTTTTATAAGACATACATTAATGAGGAACGCTAATTGGGGCGTTTATCTCTTGTTCTTTTTCAGTATTTAATTAAACTTTAATCTACCCTATCTTGAACTACACAAGATAGTAATTAGTTACTCTCTGTGTAGTTGGTTTTATAATGGCCAAGCACGGTTTGCCGATTATTAGGTTCGATGCCCTTAATTCTACAAGAACAATTGAGTATCTGAAAACATATTTTTCGTTTGCTGTTAAACCCTGACTTCAATTGGAATTTAAAAAAACGTTGCTATTATGAAAAGAATAAAAAATTAAAAAATACTGTAAACAAAAAGCTAAAACTATACTTTGCCAAAATACTTTATTGTAAATATAACTTGAATGTCATAAGCTATTTCAGTCGAGAACAAATCAAAATTACGGCGTTACGGCGTTACGGCGTAGTCAAGTAAAAAGTAAAAGCTACGCATATTTTAAGCTATTTTTAGATTAAGAGTATCGATAAGCTATCATGATCTCAGCTTCGTTTATCTAAAACAGGCATTAAGCCAGCATTAGCTTCACAGCAGCTGTAAAACGGCGTCCGTTAATTATTCATTTATCGTAGCCCCGACGTTATTTACGATGGTCCTTTTAACGGTCGGCCGCCTCTGCGACCGCTATGGTGGGCGCTACGGGGCTACGCCGCTACGCCGTAGCCATCCCGTTGGCTAATAAACCTCCGAATTGAGATTAATATTTCCGTGTCAGGGGTACACATGTTTTGTTACGATTGAAATAGCTTCTGATTACAATTTATGTTGACAATGTCGATTCTGCTAACACCAGATTAAACTAAACTAAACTAAGTGTAGTATCATTCTTCTTACGGCCTTAGTGTATGTATATGACGGCAATATTTTTGGAGCTGTCAAAATAAAATATTTTTGCCATATTTTATATACAACAAAATCGACATCAATGTATGAACTTTAATTTGGAATCAGTGTGGGTGTCAATTGTAATATATTGTACCAAATGTGTAACTTAAATCGGTCTTAACTATGTGAAGTTTACCTATTTATGCCACTTATTAAATGTAATGTATTATCTATGCAGTATCAAATCCTTTTTTGTAATGATAATAAGATGTTGTAATTTTGATATAACCCAACAAATTTATGAAACCTTTGTGCATGCATCAAGCGCTTAACACCCCAAACGTCCTGAGGCGAACGAATTCACATGTTTTTTTCAGAGTTAAAATTTCCGTTGCAAAAACTATCACCTAAATAAATTCTCTCGGGTAACATTACGTTGAATAATGTACTTTTTTAATGCGTTATTAGAGTTCGTTTTGGAATTGATATCAAATTGGGCGCTTGACTTTGCGCGGGGCTTAATCACGCTCGTACGCGCCTCCACAGAGACAATTGAGTGGAGATGTGACGCACGCATTCGCCTGTGACCGCACGATAACACACCGAATCACTCGAATAGAACATCGAGAATGGTTCTGAATCGAATCAATTGTTCATAATGTTTATTTATACACCAAAACATAGGCATGGAAAGGCACTGTTGAAGTCATCGCACATGAAACGAAAAAAATGCTAGATTTTTTTCAGGCATGACGATAAATGTCCGAGGCATATTGAGGCGGCAAAACTTTTGGCCGAACCGTTTTGACTCATACTTCAACGAAATGTCTTTGACATCGCGAACCAACTTTGACGCGGGGTCGCATTACTTTTACAACAAAAACTCAATCTTCATGTACACCTATCGATTCAGAGGTCGTTTCGATATTGCCAAAGGTTGACGCTCACATCTTGACGCCTCTGTGTACCCCGGGCTTGTGATCTATTTACACGATAAAGCCAGCAGCACGATAATCACGGGCTTAACGTTAGTTACACATCTTTACGGGAAGTACGTGGTCGGAAATGGCCCAGGACCGGGACTGGGGTGGCCAGAGAGGGCCTCCTTTGATAAAATTATCTATGCAAAGAAACAAATCAATAAATAAAGATCGTATAAATCGTTTCCATTATGTTATGTTATAGTACCCAATTGTTTAGTACACCCCGTCCCTAATAGCACTTTAATTCCTCTCCATCCAAATGGCCTGGTAGAGGTTACTTTTAGTGATAAGGCCGCCAATTGAAACTCTGTAAATTGATATAATTATAATTTATATTACTCTTAAAGGTGAAAGAATAAAGAGTTATCTAGTATTATATCTGTAGTATTATCAAAACAATACTGCCAAAAGATGTTATGGTAAGATCGCCTATTCCCCATTTTTTCTAATGAGTTTTTCCTTCTGGTCCCGACGACATTAATTCGGAGTGGAATATCGGGGTGCTATCAACATTCCCGTCGCGTACGCAATTTGAGCGGTAGGTACGTACGGTGCGGCGTCAGTTTTTATACGGACCTTCTTTCCTTGACTATCAAATAGGGATTTTTTTCTCGATTTTGGTAAATGGATTTGTGGTACAGATATGTTTTATATAAAATAAAAATCGAATAAAGAAAATATCGCGAGTAAGCTCGCATGTTTAGCATTACGTAGACAGTTCTCGACAGATATGTAAAGGGTATGTACGTGTTGGTGAACTTCACACGTATTTTTATAGACATGCAGGTCTCCTTAAGATGTTTACCTTCATCGTTCAGCGAGTGACATTTGGACTTAGAATCCTATAAAGCATATATGTGCGAGCCCAGTATCAGACCCTGCACCCTATGCTTCCCTTCCATTAATAATTTTAATATTCAATAGCATTAAACCAACTCTAAATAAAAAAAAATAAAGAGAAACATCTGTGCACAATGTGTTTTTTTATATCTAATAAGTACTTCACATTCACACACTTATAGACAAACAGGGTAAATAAAAATAAACCAATATAACGTTTTAATAAAGCTCATACTCACTTATTTTAAAATTACATTTACGAGGAAAATATATCACACCTATAGTAGCGCGCCAAAGTGCCGATGTACACTCGACTCAAACAAAAATAAACCAATTCAACGGTTCAATAAAGCTCACATTTGCTTAATTACCTTAACAAAGCCTTGCTATATTGTGCAAACACACCGGTATAAAAGCTCCGCGTGTAACAGCCAAGCAACGCACGCTAATTGACAGATTGAGTGAGCACCCCGCTCTCGTAAGTGTAGGGCGACTGTGATACACTTGTCAACGGAGACAAGTCCCGAATAGATTGTGAAGAGTGCAGATGTGAAAATTCATTGTCAAGAGCTCACATTGTGACAATTGATTCTACGCTGCTTACTTTGCATTGAAATTCAAAAGCCATTTTCTGTCGTCATGCTGCATTCGTTATTGTTGCAATTTCAAATTTGGAATTGACGCTATACAATCAAATACGCATGTTTGATTCCCGCCATTGGCAAATTTTGGAAATTGATCTTGCTATTTGCCCTGGTCTAGGTGTAACTGGGATCGCCCCAATCCACGGTACCCATAGTACATGCTATGGCTAGTTTGGGCTCAAACAATGAGTATGTGTTGTCTGGCGATATTTAATTGTTGACATAAAAACAAGATGCATGGTTAGCCTACTTACGTCGCGTCGGGCGTCGTCGGTAATGAGCGCGATTTCATTCACAGTTTTGCATCGAACGGAGTCGATTGCGATCAATCGTTTATCAACTTAAATACGACGGAGTAAGTTTGCAATTACTATGAATTGTATAGTTTGTTAAGTATACATTTATCAACCTCTTTCTAAGGTTTATTTTAATATCGATTCTGTTGTACATAAACTACAACTAAACTATACTTGTCGGCACTCTAGCTCATTACATTACAGATAAAAAATAGATTGTTTAATTTAGTTTGATGCTAACAGAATTGAGACCCTTGGCATTTATTTTTCATTAAAATGAAAAAATAATATAGTACAATTCGTATGCGACATACCCATCATACTTAAACGCACTAGGACAAACCGTTGTCAAACGCATACCATGGCAAATAAATTCCTTAAAATAAATAAAAAATATGACGATTGCATGACGGAAAATAAATAAAAGTCACCAAATTTGTAATATTTTTCATAAGTTTTTGAGTATAGAGATATTATTATTAGAGATTTTTGCCAAGATAACTCTACCGTAAACAACATACAGTGTGATCGGAAATAATTGACACCGAACTACTGAAATACATTACAGTCGTACGGGAAACATTCTCGTATCTCCAGTATTATACAGGGGTGGGCCATATATCGTCAACTTGGGGGTGTGCACCTCGAGTTTATTTTCAATTCAGACAACAATACGGTGTTTTTCCCGCCAAACTACCCACTTAAATATAATGCGGGCGATACCACGGGCCCGATAGAGCGTTTTTATTTTCGAGTTTAGATGCGTGCGAGGTATAAGATGTAGCGAGCGGAAATGAGTTCCAAGACGTAAAAAGAAATAACAAACCAAATTATTTCAGCTTATAATCTTACTAAGATGTAATAAACAAATAATTGATACATGCAAGAGAAGAAGCACATTTTGTCTCGTCACAAACGGATATACTGACAATATTTAATTTAAATGGCAGTATGAGGTATGTATTTCTTTATTAATGGGACCAAGCTCACCACACGTTCCTTCCACTGTTACTACTTTAAGGTATGATCTACAGCGGTATCCAATGAAGACGCCTAATTTTAATCCTCGCTGAGTCACGAGGAACAACAAAATTATCTCGGAACTTGCACCAATTTTAATCGAAAAAAAGAAGAGAAGTAGGAGGAGAAGAAGTGAAGTAGGAGTTGGAGCATTATTTACTTAATTAACTCTACTGCTAGGCATTTAGCTATGGTTATATTGTGGTAAAAGAAGATGGTTAGAATCCTGGACTGCTTCCACCTTTAAAAAAATAATCGCTTACCGCTTTTATTTCACGCCGCCTCCTATGCTAGGTCCCTCAAGGAAGTATTTTATTTAGAAATATTGTTTCGGGACACACGCGAGGCTCGATACGCGTTTGTGTGGGATAGCGCAGGTATTAAGTTAGGGCGGGCGGAGGTGCGACGAGGGGCGAGGGGATGAGATTCAAATTCACGCGCGAGGGCGGGCGGAAAGTGCGAATGGCTTTTCACGGCGGGATTGGAGTGATATAAGGCGGTTGGTGATAGAATTAGTGTCGATACGGAGAATTTTCAAAAGCGTTTGTTTCATTCATATTTTAATAGGGCCTCTATTGCGTTACGTAAGTAATATTAAGATGCATTTCAGTGGTTATGGTTAGATTAGAGATGTGCTGAAATATTAGAACACTGAATATATTTTACTTAAGTAACCGTACGTATAATTAATGATCATAAAGAAAACATTAATAATACATACATAGACAGAGGCGCACTACAGTGCACCCACAATTCGCTGATGTATTTAGGTCCCAATGTAATAGGGGGCACTTTCCCCCCTCAATACGAAGGAGATTTGGGCCATAGTCCTCCACGCTGGCCCAGTGCGGGTTGGTGAACTTCACACGTCCTTCTATAGACGTGCAGGAGTCCTCACGATGTTTTCCTTCACCGTTCAGCAAGTGGTAATCATTATTGGAAATGACATTCGCAAATGAAAATCATCTCGGAGCCCTGGATTTGAACTTGTACCGCTTGCGTTCAAGGCGGACGTTCTTGCCCGCGAGGCTACCACTGTTGTCTAATAATAATGATTTTAGGTATAGTAATTATGTGTATCACTATAAAATACATTAATTGTCAACTACCTTCGACTCAATCGGTCATGAAGTGGATTTGTTTAATGATACACTCTACAAATTTCGCAAACTGATCTTGTCATCGTTGGTGCGTCAATGATAGCCTTCTAGTCACTCATCACATTTAATTTAATTTAATTTTTATTGTCACATTTTTATTTTTCATTTATTATCAATGTTCCTTTTATGTTATTCCTCTTACTTATGCATGTTGTGGCACCTTTGTTAACTGTGCATTTAGTTTTCCCTTATTTGTATTTTATATTAATGTATTATTAATGCTACAGTTTTTGGATGTCCTGTTAAATAAATAAATAAATTAATCCTGGACATCGTTTTCTGTCATGTTAAAACTCGAACGGTATAAATGAATAAAAATATGCCTTGTTAATATTATAGAAAAAACAAAAAAAACCTTCAACAACAAAATTCACGTAATTATGATTTTTCGATATCATATACGCAACAGAAAACATAATTACTTTGAAATAACATCAAACGTAATTCACGTTCTGTAAAAAATCAATACACTTTATAACCTTACTTAATTCACTGTGCATCACGAACGCATACGTAAGTTTAATGATGTAAGAAATATGAGAATGCCAGTACTGACAATGCGCTCTAATATTACACGGGCGCCCTCTGGTGGCAGCGCGATAGTTTGCCCCCTAATAATACAGACGACGCGGGGTAGATGAAATTTCCCGGCGCCTATTGTAAAGTCTCTTACACATTGTCATGTCGCTCGTCGCGACGACTAGCGAGTACATAACTCTACGATAAGCATTATTGAACATAATTACATTATATTATTAAGTACATAATAAAGTAATAGCAACGGCTTGATAGATAATAATAGTGCAACAGACTTATGTAACTGATTATGTCACACCGAATCACACTATCTCTGTTTTATTTCATATGAGAGAAAAAGACAACATGAATCTCGGCGCACATGCTGGCCGTACTGAATGTGATATAATGTCCTTTAACAATAAAAAAGTCGATTGGAATAATTATTATTTAAATTAAGCTCCACGCACACCGAGGCGACAATGCGCGCGTAGCAACACACTAAGAGAGAAATTACGTGGTAAATGCATCGAGTTATATAACTGAGTTGCCCTATCGACTCCACCCTGCCGCAATTTTTTCTGAAGTTTATCTGACATCCGCGATTGCAGTTGTCCCATGTAGTTTACACGTTTCACGTCAAACAAATTGCCGCAAAGCGTTACGCAGGGCAGAGTCGATATAAGTTCTCTAGATACTCTATGGGTAAAAGTGACTCACACAAGCGTCAAAACTTACTCACTCTGTCAATGACATATCGTTGAAAAATGAGCTTTTTCCTTGAGTCAATACAGTTCTGCACTGTACCCGGGGTTTTATGCAGGACTCGATTTGTTAATAATAAGAATCATGATTATTATGACGTTCAATTATGAGGATAGTAGCTTCTACCCGCGACATCTTCCGCGCAGACTTCGATTATTCAATATATTCGGTATACTGTTAGATTATTCCTTACAAATTATAGCCTATATGATATTCTGGTGTATAACCAATAATACTGTGAAGTTTGATCAAAATCCGTTCAGTAGTTTTTGTGTGAAAGAGTAACAAACATCCATCCATCCTCACAAACATTCACATTTATAATATTAGTAGCATGTCTGTCACGCGTTCTCGCGACTGATACCATTTTAGTGTGAAATGACTCTTATTATTAGAATATACACGAGTGAATTTCGCTCGGTGCCTCGCATTACAGTCTGGTTACTAGCGGTCCTTGTAATCTTGAGCATCTCATTACGCTAGTTACAGCTTTTTTGTGGCTTCGTCGTCTATTATAATAATATTGAATAATCTAAGTCTGCGCGGACGAAGTCGCGGGTAGAAGCTAGTACTTTTATAAATATAAATACATCATCACGCCTGTATTCTCCGAAGGGGTAGACAGAGATGCTCTGCAGTGCGCCCACACTTGGCCGATGTATTTTGGTCCCAATGTCGAGCGAGCCTATTGCCATTATACCGGGCACATTCTCACTCAATACGAGGCAGATTTTTGGCCATAGTCCACCACGCTGGCCGAGTGCGGGTTGGTGAACTTCACACGCTTTATACAGTACTTTTATATTTCTTGATTTATCCGCCAACCCATAAAACAAAAGTATGTCTCGCCAGGAAGCCAACGTGTTAATACCTAAGGATTTTATTAACTTTCTTCGGCCACTCTCACAATTTACCATAGACATTAAAGTTAATTTTTCCAAAGATAAGATTATAAAGTTGAGCCGGCTCGAGTGGAGCAGCGTAATGAGGGTGAAATTGTACGATGCGATTATAAAAAAATGTCGACAGACGCTCCCTCTTTATAAACAGTCTTTGAAATTCCTATGACAAAATTCATGAATCAATCAACAGCCATGACTTATGAATTTATATTTATGAGACGTATTCCAAATGAGTGTGTGTGTGTCATGAAGGTAGTTGCCGGCGTCGTGGCAGACCAAGGAGAAGATGGTGCGACGATTTGGTCAATTTTGCGGGAGAAACGTGGCCACAACAAGCCCAGGACAGGGACATGTGGAGACGAGAGGGGGGGGGGGGGGCTTTGCCCAGCAGTGAGACATACAATAGGCTATAAAAAACCAAATTTAAACCAATGAAGAGCCAAATAGAAGGAAAGTGTTTTCAAGAATGCTTCAAACTCCAATAATTGTTCAAAACAATCTGGTGCTAGAGTTTATTTTTTGTATTGGTTATTAACTAGGTATACTTAGTAGTTGTAACTACAAATGATCCAATATAAGATTTAGACTGCGAATGACCATTCTGCCCATGGGGGCAGATTGGTTCAAGGCAGAAAAGCATTGGTTCAAGTTAGGAGGTGTGGTATGGACCACACCTCCTAACTTGAACCAATGCTTTTAATAATATTACTTTCACTTTTTGACCGTTAACTCAGTACAAACTCAGTCAAATTTTTACAGTTAATATGGAAACAATAACACTTCAAGAGGTGGTGGGGTAAGTCCCCTGTATATTAATTACTTACTATAACGCGCTGTACACACATGGGCGAGCGAATCACAACTTAATTACACTCGCGTTATCGACGAAACTTCCTTAATTTTATTTTATTTTAATTTTGGAACGTAGTTCCTTATGGTGCGATGCGAAAGGGGGCTTGACGGAAAAAATTAAGACTAAAAGTGTCGACCTACACTTTTATAAATGTGTGTGTGATTTCGATTGTGTGTGTGATTTTTATGTCGATGTGTGTGTGTATGTATATGTACAATTTTTTTGCTTTTTTTGTTTCAAAAGTAACTTCGTTCCATCTGGGTGTCCCTTGACACCTCTCAAGTTTTTTATTTTATCGCTAGATATACCAACAAATTTCTTGTTACACTTGTAGTATAGATGTCTATTGCGGTACGTTGTACTTTCAATGTTTGATTATTATTACTTAGTTATTTATTTTTAAGTATGTTATGAATATTGTTTTTTGGTATGATTTGGCTGTCAGTATGACTGTGCCGTGAAGTCACCAAGCGGCTCCGACGGAAGACCAGCGCTGGTTGTCTTACAACCAGCACATGCTGAGTTGGGGCCAATTTGCGGCATACATTTGAATATCACCCAAACTTGTAGTCCCTTACGGGACCTTTGTTGTAATGTATACGTTGTAACCTTAAGTTCAGATGTATTTGTCACAAATAAATTTATTTCTCTCTTTCCTTAAAAAAATGTGTCTCTTGTTGGGTTAATAGGTACGTACAGTTCGTTATGGTATTGGAAAGGAATCGTTGAGGTGTCTTTTGACGCGCCTGCGAGCGCAGGGCTATGTAAATATATAACTTTAGTCACCTTCGTATACTTCTAGATGTGTAATCAGGGTTGTCACCCTTTGGTAATCTGGAGGCGGCCGGTAAACCGTGCGAACGTATTACAGTAATTACGCTGGTAGGGCCGCGGGGAGTAATTTGTTGGTTTTCGGACCCTAACGTTATTTGAAACTTGCGGTGGGGTAAAGTTTGGGTGTCCACCTTGAACTACTTTTAAAAACGAAAAAAAAAAAACTGCAAAGGATATTCTCTAAACGATTTATTTGACTCGCAAGAAAATTATATATATGTTTAAAACATTTAAATAGTAATATTGGTTACATAATAATATGAACGGCGGTTATGGCACGTACGGTTTGTTTGTTTTTTTTTTTTTTTTTTTTTTTTTTTTTTTTTTTTTTAATCCGGACCTCTATCGGCCCGGCCCGCGTGCTCACCTCTGATGTGGGGGTCAGAGTTCTTAAAATTAGCCTTAAGTTTAGTGTGTAAAATAATTTTTCCAGCCTGGATTATATTTATTGAAATAATAAAATCAAATTTTTTTATTAAAAATTAAAAGTCAAAAGACACAATAAAAAGTAAACCCGTCTAAAAAATAACACTATAACAGACAATAAAATACCAAGAGGCAAGGATAATAAACAGAATATAATACATGGTAAAATAAAATAACAGTTTCCCTACTATCCATTACGCGGATCCGGCAACCAGAGTCATTGATGCGCAGTGTAGTGTAGGCGGCTGTTGGTCGCTTATTGACAAATAAGTTGGCAGCTGGCCTCTTTCTGCTCAGGTCTTATTTCTATCAATGACTCTGGTCGCCACCTCCACGCAATAGCTTAGTAGGGTATCACGTCTATCCTTGTCCATGACGAGCTTACTTAGGCTGGATAAAACTAAGGCTACGCCCAAGGTCATCTCAACATCATGCCTTCGGCGCGCAAACACAGGGCAATGAAGCAAGATGTGCTCCACTGTCTCGCTGACACCCGGTTCGCAGATGCACGATGGGTCCTCCCTGCGCTTGAAACGGTTCAAGTACCCAGAGAACCCACCGTGCCCCGTCAGAACCTGTGTGAGCACGACAGTGGGCACGATCTCTCTAATCGTCCTGTACGCTACCAGAAGGTCAGGGAAAAACATTTTGGTCGTGGATGCAGTGGTGCCAGTCTGGTACCTACGATTCCATTCGTCAAGCGATTCCGAGCGGATTTGTCGCTTGACGAATGAAACCGGACATTTGTCGTACACAGGTTTGGTCCTAACGTGCAGCGCTGCTTGTTTAGCCAGCTCGTCTGCTCTCTCATTACCCGCCAGCCCCGCGTGTGCTTTTATCCAAAACAAGGAAACGTCCTTGTTTTGGAGTCTACAGCGGGCGATGTTGTCCCGCGCCTCAGCGGCTAGCGGATGATGAGAGAGTGCGTTGACCACTGTCTCGAGTGCCGAACGCGAGTCGCTGATGATAGCAAAACTGGCGCTTCCACTCTCAAACGCGAATTTCGTGGCTCTGCATATGGCCAAAAGTTCAGCCTGATAGACCGTGCAGTAAGATGACAGCTTGAGTTTGAACGACTTGGTCTCCACTTCGCTATTCCATACGGATAGTGAGGCGCCGACCTTGCCTTCAATCTTGCTGCCATCTGTATAGATTCGTACTGCGCTGCATACGTTGATGGTCACGTCTCGCTGATCCATCAGGCTTATGAACTTGAGGTCCATATGTTTCGCGGGATGCGGAGTACTCGTGTACGCCAGTCTGCTTTCTACCTCGACGTCTCTCAGCTCTGGTCGAGGTACTCCCCTCTTTGCCTTGTAAAGGGAGGCCGCTTCGCGTATGCGAATGTCGAGGGGTAGTAACCCGGTCAGAGCGAGCGACGCGTTCAGGGACACCGTTTTGTAGGCTTTGCACATCTTCAGCGCAAAGCCTCTCTGGACAGTGTTCAGCTGCTTCTGAATAGTGATCTTGTTTGTCGACGGCGACCAGGCACTGGCGGCATACAGGATGAGGGGCTCAACAGTGGCTGTGTAAATCACCCGGATGACTTCCGGGTGGAGGCCCCAGCTAGTTTTGGCGGCCCTTGCCAACTGTTTGTAGACATTCAACGCCTTTCTGCAGGTATTCGCAGTGTGGCTGTTGAATGTCAACTTATGATCGATGGTGAGTCCCAAGATCTTGACCTCATCGGTCATGCCAATATCAACCCCGTCCATGGTCAGCAGGGGGGTGTCATAAATACGCTTCCTTGTCACAACCATCGCGCTTGTTTTGTGAGGTTTTACCGGGCTTTCGCAGAACGACGGTTTGTTTGTTGGTTTATATCAAACTTTAATAAAATTATAATATAAACTGCTTGCCCATAACTGTCTTGCCTTTTTAATACATATAGAAGTATCTACCTACATATCGCACTTATTTTAGAATATAAGGTAAGTATAGAAATTTTAACGTTTTTCTTTTGTGAATTATTAGATATTTATGCAACTCAATCCAGACTTTATCAGATGTTGTACAAGTTAATGAATGACAACACTTAAAATAATCACGCACGGAAGGCCCTAGGGGAGTAATTTGTTGGTTTTGGCCAACCCTAGCGAAATATAACACTCATAGTGGGGTCTGTATCTATAGGGATTGTAGAAGCCAGGGCCTGTAGGCATATATTTTGACACGTATAACCGTCACTTACAGATTTTATTCTACCTATTTTTTTCTCGATTGAAATAAAAATAACGCCTAATTAAGTAGGTACTCTTCGATTTCTTTTTCAGTAAAATATTAACGAAAAGTTGTCCATTCGAATCTATTTATGATTAATATATCTTTGATGTATTGCAAATTCATCTCTTTAAACAAAACAATAATTTAAAATACATTTTATTGGAAATAACGATATCTGACGCAGTCTGAAGAGCGCAGATAATGTAAATCAACCTACACTACAGATAAAAAAAAATACTATGTGAAAATATATCCCTTTGAACACACTCCTCATATAACTAGCAAGTCTAAAAGAACCGCAATAAAAATAGACAACCCTAGAGGAGTTGATACCAACACTCACTGATGGGCCCGTGGGGAAAAATTTATTACGTGTTGGTGAAATGTGACACCCAACTGAGGGTGGACCCGTGTCTATAAATTGAACAGCGGGGTCCAATCAGCATCCCTAGATAAGCTACCAATACAGTATGTGTAGATAGATAGATAGAGTACTCTTTATTGTACATCAAAAAAAGAAAATAATACAACATTATTACACTTAAAATTCACCAACCCGCACAGGGCCGGCGTGGTGGACGTATGACCCAAAAATCTCCCTCGTATTGAGGGGGACTGTACCCGATATAATGGCAATAGGCTCGCCCGCTATTGCATTGAGACCAAAATACATCGATGATGTGTGGGCGTGTGGCACTGCAGTGCACCTGCCTACCCCTTCGTGGAATACAGGCGTGATGATGGTGTATTATTATCTATCTACCGGGGTGCCATTATGTTGAAAAACATGTCCACACCTTAAATATAATTTGGTATGGCGCCAAGGGCGGTGAGTAACGCGCCCTTGCGGTCATAATCAAGAGGGTGAACTGTACGATATTAGGTGTGCACTAAAAATGGAAATTTTATTACGGAAGGTCTTTGTTCGCTCGCGCCATCCCTTTGAAGACGTACCTTCGTTTAGGCGGAAATGATTTTAATTAAAATGTAAGATCTCTTGTAAAGTAATTAAATATTGTGTTTATGTATCCACATAGGTAGATGTTGGATAATTAGCTGTTCAATATTTCGAGCAATAAGTCTAAGTTGTGCCTTTATACTTATGCCGTCGGATGGCTAAAAGCCCTATAGGTGACAAAACCTAATTACAATCAAAAATTTTTGAGCTACAAATTTTTTAGTTAAAAGTTTTTAGTTAAAAATTTATTTCGCTCGAAATTATGAAGACAATAAAAACAGATTTCTGATTTCACATATTCGTCTATTTAGAATCACCATTAACATCATCTACACGCCTGTATTCCCCAAAGGGTTAGGCAGAGGTGCATTGCAGTGCACCCGCTCTTTGCCAATGTATTTTGGTCCCAATGTAATAGGAGGCGAGCCTATTGCCATTATACCGCGCACACTCTCCCTAAATACGAGGAGTATGTTTGGGGCTATAGTCCACCACGCTAGCCCAGTGCGGGTTGGTGAACTTCACACGCCTTTCTATAGACGTGCAGGTTTCCTCACGAAATTTTCCTTCGTCGTTTCATAGAAAGTGGTAATTTCGGATGAAAATGAGATTAGATTAATCATTTAAAATAAACTAAAGAACCTTTATTTTGTATACAATAGTTAGTAGTAAAGTAGGTAGATACATTAAATCCCACCCCTCACACACCGAGGCGTCAAAGGTGGTGCGTCATAAGCTTTTACACTACCAAAACAAACTCTGTGTCAAAAGTCACGTTCTGTGGTAAAAGTCACGGCTGACGCGACAAAATTGGCTCGCGCCGTCAGTAGAAAAGATTCATTATTACGTAACGTAATGACGTTACGTAATAATGAATCTTTTCTATTTGTCAATACAGTCCGTTTTGGTATTGAAAAAAAATAGACGAGCGAGCGCTGATTCTCCAATATGCGATATAATACCTTGACGTTTGCATGAGCATCAAGTACGCAACTGAATTGTATAAAAATTTAATCGAAATTCGAACATGTTTTTTCAACTTGAGTTTCCGATTTCTAAAACTTGTAATATTCTGAGTTATATGTAAAATTTTCATGTTCTGTTTTGTGGACACGATGGGCAGGTAAATGTAGTTTACACTGCTCGATATGGTCATGGATTTACCCAAAGGCCAAAGCACACCTGTGACAAATATTCAAAGGTCTAAAACTCAGAAACTATGATAGTTAGGTATAACCTGTCTTTATTAAACATCCACATAATATGAGCTACCGCATACGTACCTAACCAAAGTATTAATTCGGACTTCTGAAACACCCCGTAGTTTGCTCCATTGTGTGTATTTGTTAGAAGGTTGCATTAATCTAAACTTTATTTTGTTAATATGTCAACTGCAGGCACTGCAGCGTTAAGTTTTATCGCATTTAACTATCAGTGCATATAACACCACACGGTTAACTTTTAATGGCCGCCAGTGTATGGCTGTATTATCTCGATCGTGTTTACAGCACTCATAAAACTAATTTAGCTGGTAATGAGGCCCATTACCTCGTACACTGCGGGCCACTTTTAATGGACCATTTTGTTTGAGAGTTTTTTTTTGCGGATTTTTTTTTAATTTAATTAATATGGAGACAAGAATTATAATCT
Source organism: Ptilodon capucinus (assembly GCA_914767695.1). Classification (NCBI taxonomy): domain Eukaryota; kingdom Metazoa; phylum Arthropoda; class Insecta; order Lepidoptera; family Notodontidae; genus Ptilodon; species Ptilodon capucinus. Next base: position 10,448,738 of record OU611814.1, on the reverse strand, counting down.
CATGGCGTCAATAAAGTACGCTGTTAACGTTCTGTTTTGTAGTGTCAGGGATAAAACTAAGGTGATTGATTCATACTTTACATGGTAGCCGTTTAAAAATGCATGAAGAAATCCACCTGAAACAAAGAAAATTGGACATTAGATACATAGATTATACTAACTAGCTAATAACTAATACAGCCCTTTTAACGTCCCACTGCTGGGCACGGGCCTCCCCTCACTGCGAGGGGGATTCAGACCATAGTCCACCACGCTGGCCCAGTGCGGGTTGGCAGACTATCGAGAACTAGTCAAGTTCTGTCAGACGTGCAGGTTTCCTCACAATGTTTTTTCCTTCACCGTTTCATAGCAAGTGATAGGTAATCTTGGATGAAAATGAGATTCGCACATAAATCGCAGAGGTGCGAGCCGGGGTTTGAACCTGCACACTTTGATTGCAAGGCGTGGGTTCGACCACTCGGCTACCACTGCTATTATATTATGTAGATTCTTCACGAAATTTGCCATTACCGTTCAGCAACTGATAATCATTATCTAAAATTTCATTGGCACATCAAGTTCAAATGTCTCCTAGGTGTACACCCGGGGTTTGAATCTGCACCCCTTGCGTTCAAAAGCAGGCGTTCTTGCAACTAGGCTAGGTTAATAAAATATTTTGGAAATATCGCCAACAGTGCCATGGCTTTTTCTTTTTTTTATATTCTGGGAAGAGCATAACACTATATTGTTTTCTCATATTTACGCGAATACTATACATTGAAATAGAACTATTTTACGCACCCGCCATTATATCAGATTTGATAAACCGCATATCCTCGCAAAAAAACACCGATTCCGACCAAGGATGATACGTGAGGCCATTGAAATTAAAAAACATCCTAATTTCAATAGACATAGGAAAGATGGCTGGGTGCTACCACCAACTTGGGATCCAGTAATTAATATGATTAAATCCAAAACTAAGCGTACGATTGCAAGACCTCAAGACACTGTGAGCACTTTCTGCGTGGATCGGACCGCAAACAACAACTAAATATGAGGGTACCCAGTTATTACCTACCGCCTACCTTACGCGATTCCATTACACCCATTAATATGAAACAAAAATTAAAAACTCATTTCATAAACATAGAGCGATGCACATAAAAAAAGAAGAAAATAAAATACGTTTATGTAGTTTCATTATTTCCATTATTCCTGAATGTGTTGTCTAAATTTGATAAGTAGGTACCTTCTCGTTTAACTACTTTACCTCTCTCTTGATGTAGACTGTAAGTCATTTCAACATCGTTTTAAACCTCAGTGGTTTTTGTATGTAATGAAATATTTTGAAATAATGTAATACCTATGTATTTAAATGATAATTGAATAAAATAAAAAAATAAAAAAAATTAACTATGACATCAGGACGTCTAACACCTCAGTCCCCCCGTGACCATGGTTGCTGTAAAGCAGCCGAAACGTCGGGAAAATAAAATAGTAAGCATAACACTATGTTGATGCGGTTAGGTACTTAATAAACATATACGCCACGTTTAGTAAAAATCCCCGCGCACACTGGGGCGTCAAAAGCGCGCGTCAAAATATTTGCCAATTCCAAAATCTGTGTGAATATTGAAACTCTGTGTGAATATTGATGCATAAAGATTGAATGACTGAGGTAAAATTGACACCCGAACGCTCCAAAATTCGCACGCACAATCAGTGTCATTTAGTTGAAGAATGAACGTTTTCTATTAGTTAATAGAGTTTGTTTTGGTATGGCAGAAAATTTGACGAGCTCGTGTGGGATGCATAAAGCCATTGGCTTCCATTAGGGTAGAAGGCACTATACCCGGCCACCTCGGGAATCGCGATCGGTTCCCGATCGAAGAGTTATAACAATATAATTCCAACGCCGACCGAATACCAGCTCTCCCACCTGAACCACCCCACCATGTCCCATAGGAATGAACAGAATCGTGAAATATAGAAACGGTTGAAAGTAAACGAATATCTATTTCGTTGGGTTCTGTATAATAATGTATAATTAGTATAATAGTAATTTTGCGTAAGAAAACACTAGCTTCTACCCGCGACTTCGGCCGCGCAGACTTTGATACAAAATCAAATAAAAAAATATATATATTCGTGTAGGCCAAAAAGCACTTACAAATAGTCAGATTCTATCACCGGTTCGGAATGGTTATTCAATATTGTTATAAATTATAGCATCTACGTAATACTGTAAAGTTCCATCAAAATTCGTTCAGTAGTTTTAGAAAGAAGATCAGTAGTTTTAGAAGGAAACATAAATATTTTTCGCCTTGCCACGATCGACTGGACTAATAGTCGCGATCGACCGATTGGCCACCCCTGTTGTACAGGGCACCCTGAAATAGAGTTAGTAGCGTTCAGTAGAATAAAATTGAAACCCATAACTCAGGGCCGGAAGACGCGCGAGAAACCGTTACGGTCGGGAAATCGATCGATTTAAATTCTCGAACAAAATTCTACTAACTCACTCACGTCGCACGATGTTTCAATTTTATATTTTAAAAAGAAAAAATAAATCAGCAACCTGTAACCTTTTTAAAAAGTGAAACCTTTTTAGGATAAAAAAAATAATTTTAAGTTTATACTCACTCCCTTTCACTTGTTTCCCACCTTCAGTTAAATTTGCTCAGATAAAGATCTACAAATTTTCCGACGAAAGAAAAATGATTATTTCCCGATTTATTCGTTTAGACGTTTACTTATATTTATACGTTTACGATTTATACGTTAGCAGTGGTAGCCGAGTGGTCGAACGCACGCTTTGCAATCAAAGTGCGCAGGTTCTATCCCCGGCTCGCACCTCTGGGTTCCATGTGCGAATCTCATTTTCATCTGAGATTATCACTTGCTAAGAAACGGTGACGGAAAACATCGTGAGGAAACCTGTGTGCCCGGTATAATGGCAATAGGCTCGCCCCCTATTAGATTGGGACCAAAATACATCGGCGAAGTGTGGGCGCACTGCAGTGCACCTCTGCCTACCCCTTCGGGGAATACAGGCGTGATGATGATGTATTATACGTTTCGGTTACAGTACAACTAAGATCGCCAAATCATATTTTTGCCAATAGCAATAAGCACTGAATTTCCTCATGGAAGAAGCACATTCTAAATAATAATAATAATATATCATCACGCCTGTATTCCCCGCAGGGGTAGGCAGAGGTGCACTGTAGTGCGCCCACACTTCGCCGATGTATTTTAGGTCCCAATGTAATAGGGGGCGAGCCTATTGCCATTAAACCGGGCACATTCCCCCTCAATACGAGAAAGATTTGGGCCATAGTCCACCCCGCTGGCCCAGTGCGGGTTGGTGAACTTCACACGCCTTTCTATAGACGTGAAGGTTTCTTCACGATGTTTTCCTTCACCGTTCAGCAAGTGGTAATCATTATTGAAAATTACATTCGCACATGAAAATTATCCCAGAGGTGCGGCCCTGGGATTTGAACTGGCAACCCTTACGTTCACGAGTCTACATTCTACCATAGAAATTCAATCTTTATGTATATTAGAACAGAGTACATTTGTAAAAATTTTTAAGTAAATACGCTCGCTCCAGCGCGTAAAGGTTATTTCAAAAGAGTCACGCTGCAATAACTCCCAAGAACTCATAATTCACATCGCGGAAGACGTTACGCCATTATGACCCTAATATCGATCAATTTAAATTTATTCTCCAAGTGCAAGCCATTCGTTCATTTTAAAATTCTATTTTTGCAATTTTCTGTAGCGATGATAGTATTAAGGGGAATTTATTGATAATGTGAAATAAAAAAAGATATATAGAATAGAAAAAAGATGGATATATGTATAATTTTAGATTGTGTGACAGACAAGATGTCAAATAAGTGGGCTGTTTACCTTTGTCAATTAAAAAAAAAACTATAAATACCATCAGTGTAACTGACGATTGAAAATTGGTCCTAAAATACCCAGCAGAATAAGGTAGGTATACTTATTTACGTAATTGGAATAAACTAGAAACCCACAATATCTGGTATAAATATGAGGAAGCGAATAAATCCCATGCAACGATGGCAGTGAAGGGTTGAATAGCATTTTTTTGATTAACGCCCCATGTATACCGTCTCAAGGAAAGGGTTATATTATAATATTTTACGCTTCAGGGCTGCCAATAATACAAAAATAGGTGAAACTTAAGCCTTAGCTAACATCACCATCTACAAAGTTTACGGTAATAGGCAAGAATATACACTTCTCATCAAAAAAATCGAAACACTTTCGTTTTTATTGTTTTTGTCCTAATTTTTAAAATTACTCATCATACAAAATACAAAACCTATGAAGACTTAATTTGAATTTAGAACATTAACATTAGGATTTATAAACCTCATACTACTCACTATTAAATGACATTTTACATTTATTCCTAAATATACACATTTTTCTGATAATCCTTATCAAATCATAAACTGCGAGGTGTTTCGATTTTTTTGATGAGAAGTGTACATTCACTAAGGATAACTAAAGGTCACGTGACTCACACTGGGGCATCATAACGCGTCATTTTTTTTATAATGCCAAAAGGGACTGCATTGACTCATACAAAAAGTTTATTTTTCAATGACATGACATGGACAGCGCGAGCGAATTTTGAGGCGTCAGGGCGTGGCTTTTACTACAGAAATTCAATCTTTATGCATATTGACTCAGAGTTCATGTTGGTATAGCGAACATTTTGACACGCCCGCTTTCACACCGGAGTGTGCGGCTCTAGTCGTAACGATTTAAAGAAACACTTGTAGATAGAAGACTTGATTAGGGAGATTGTGGTGGAAATTCAAGTTTTCTCTAGAATTTACTCCCTCTCTAAACAATTGATGGACTCTTAAGCTTCTTGACATGCCAACTTTACCGATGATGTCAATTGGGGAAGATCCGGCCAATAGTAGACCACTATCTGTAGCAAAGTAAAGGATACAACCCCTAGAAAAAAAAAACACCAGCTACACCCCCTCAAAAGCAACTCGCATAGCCACTCACGTTTTATGTCCCAAAACATAAAAGAGTACACAGTTTTCTGTGCGAATAACAGAAATAAGGGGACGCAATTTAAAATGAGCTATGGTGATGTTGGAAGGATCCATATTTCTTGGAGTACTGTTTCGTATATTCCGGAGACCGAAATGTAGGGGGAGATACAAATGATGATACTTATTACTTCGTCACAGTGGAGAAAGTAATATAAAAAAAATACACAAAATAGCAATTCCTACAACATCAGCCCTGTATTTTCCTTAGGGATAGATTCTCCTGTATTTTCCTAAGGGTCTATTGTCATTATACTGGGCATACACTGCCTCAATTCAAAAGGGATTAGGGACTTAATCCTCCCCGCTGACTCAGTTCGGGTTACCGAAGTTTAGTACACATCGTACAGTTTTTATTTTTATTTTTTCACATAAATAAAATTTCATAAAATTCTTAGGGTAAGTGCTCACCGCGAGTCTTATAAATCTTATTCGGCGTAAAAAAATGAAGTCATAAAAATTCCAAACGAACCACGTAAATAACAACTTCGAGACTTGCCCGGAACAACGAGCGCTCCTTATAAACTCGCCAAAAAACTTGGCCCATTATTTATAATACTTTTTTTTCCAGGTGGATAAATAAAACCGCAACTTGGAGGGGTCCACTCTCTGGAAAATTTATTATGATCTATAGATTCCAGAACGTTTTCTCCCCATAAAAGTTCGGCTACCGAAACTGGCGGAAGACCCGGGGTCGAAACTCCGGCAAAATTATGTCACAACTTGGTCACCCCCTCTCGTGCAAAGTTATTTTACTACTCGACTAAGAGTTTAAGCAGGGAATGAGGATGAGGGGCTCATAAAAAAAAGTTTGGTTCGAAATATAAAAGTGTAGAACCTACTCGTATGAATGGAGGTTGATCGAAATTCTCGAGGAATCGTTTATCTTTATTGCCGGTCCCGTTAATACTTGAACGATTTGGGAAAACTTTATTATTGGACGTTGCGTTGGTGAGTTGGGTGAGAATTAGAAATGGGTATACTTACCTGAATTAGTATAAAAATGAAATCTGAAAAAAAAATACCTAATACATATAAATGTCTCTACCCTGGCCAGTAAACTATAGGTGAGGGCTCACACGTAGCTAGCACCAGCAAATTAAAGGTACCCGTTGTAAACCTATTGCAATATTAGTTATAAATATACTATATTTGGTATATATAACTATATTAACTATATATGTATTTTAATATATATATATATTTGGTATATATAACTCATTTTACATTTTTTGTCCCTTAGTAAGGATTGCCTTTCAAGCGTGGATATATTATTATATTTATGTTATTTCGAAGCAAAACATAGAGAAAATTCCATTTTGTCACTACTAACTGCATTTATAATTACGTTTAAAGACCAACTTGAGATAAATTCAATAGAACATCTCGTATGCGACAGAATATTTGTAAACTTTCAAAGAATTACATAAATAGGTGCGGTCCAAATTATAGAAACACAATAACTTTTGACGTCATTTTCTCCGCAATTCTGACAATTAGGACACTTATGGCTACACGTTCATACTAAGCCTGTTTAAATATAATTGACAAGCACATTCACAACGATAAAAAAATCTTTTCCGCTAAAATCTTTGTCATAAACTTTCCTTGAAATTATACCTTTATTACAATGAATCGTACAAGTCAGCAGTTTGGCTCCAGAAACGACATCCTTCTGGAGGTTTTCCAATCAGCCAGCACCGCGATCGTAGTATCCAATCACGTTCGCCGTTTTAAACGTCCAATAATTTTATATTGTTATCGTTCGGAAAGCGTACCGTTCGATAAATATATTCGAACGTGCGAGAGCTAGGGTAAAGACATTTGTAAATTGCTATTGTTAAATTTGTTAGCATGGAGCCCTGCACACCCTAGAGCGTCAATAATCGTGTGCATTTTTTTTTCTACTACCACAGCGAACTGTGTGTCTATATTCACTCGCTCTGTCAATGTCATTTCGTTGAAGAATTAAATTTTTCTCTGAGTCAATACAGTTCGTTTTAGTATCGTCATACATGTGAGTTTTGACGCCCCTGTGTGCACAGGGCTTTACCCTATAACTTTATGTTACCAGGGTAACAGGGTTATGTTTTTGTTTTTATTAAATACTACAATATTCGGTTTACGTAAATTCAAGTTGAGTAAAGTTACTTTCGACACAGTAGATACAAATTTTATTAGTTTAGTAAACGAACAATACTTGAGCTTTAGCTAAATTTAATCAACTCCAACTTTTTTTTACTAATGTATGAGCAAACTGGAAATCATTAAAAATTTATTTAAATAAATTTACTGTTATTTAATACGAGCATCTACAAAACCTGTATTTTTTTCATCTAAATGTTATAGGGTCAAGGTATATCTAATAAATAGCCAGTCACATATCCAACACAATACGCAGAGTAAACAAACAAAGCATTCTGGTAATTAACAAAAAACTACAGTCAAATGTAAGTACCGGGCAAAAACAAAATTAAAAAAACCGGCCAAGTGCGATTCGAACTCGCGCACGAAGGGTTCCGTACCATTATCTATAAAAATGGCAAAAAAATCACGTTTGTTGTATGGGAGTAAATATTAATTGTATTCTGTTTTTTTAGTATTTGTTGTTATAGCGGCAACAGAAATACAACATCTGTGAAAATTCCAACTCTCTAAATATCACGGTTCATGAGATACAGCCTGGTGACAGACAGACGGACGGACGGACGGACGGACGGACAGCGAAGTCTCAGTAATAGGGTTCCCGTTTTACCCTTTGGATACGGAGCCCTAAAAACATTGCGTCCAATACGGTAGAGGCTTTGCTTCGCCAACTTGTTGGAAATAATTAAATTCCATTTCCGTGGCATTCTTTTACTATTATTTATCGGTGCAAGTACCCTGGGGCGGCTGTATCTTGTGTGCGTCCTTAGTTTTGTAGCTTTTACCGCAGAAATTCAATCTTTATGTATATTAACACAGAGTTATTTTACATCATCGCACCTATATTCCCCGAAGGGGTAGGCAGAGGTGCACTGCAGTGCGCCCACACTTTGACGATGTATTTTGGGCCCAATGTAATAGGGGACGACTCTAGTGCCATTATACAGGGCACTTTCTCCCTCAATACGAGGGAGATTTTTGGGCTATACTCCACCATGCTGGCCCAGTGCGGGTTGGTGAACTTCACAGTCCTTTCTATAGACGTGCGGGTTTCCTCACGATGTTTTCCTTCACCGTTTCATAGCAAGTGGATATCTCGGACGAAAATCGCACATGAAACTCAGAGGTGCGAGCCGGGGTTTGAACCTGCACACTTTGATTGCGAGGCATACGTTTGACCACTCGGCTACCACTGGGTCTTCCTGGTGTTGGCATCGCGCGCGCGTCTGACGCCTCAGTGTGCCTGAGTCTTTAATCACAGTAGACCCACTACCCTCGTTAACATCGTTATATTTGACGAGACCTTCGTTTCGATGATGTCATTATTCAACCCTCCTTGTGCAGCATTCAAATGACCACTCGTACAAGACTCGGGATCAAAAGAAAGCCCCCGAATCCATCATTATTGTCGACCTCGACATTTTTGTCTTAAAATTATTATTCACGTGGAGTTTTATGGATATTGTTATTCACCTTTGGGATATTGTGCAGACACTTTAAAATAATTGAAACAAGTAAGACTTAAGAATAGTAAAATTTATAACACCAAAGAGTTTTGTTGTTTAAAAAAAAAACATAAACAAAGTCGTGATTTCAACAGGGATCTGGATCTGGAGGCAGCGGGTAAAAACATTTTTTTTCCCATAGCAAAACTCACTGTATTTACTCTATAAAAAGCACAATTTTCAACGAAATGCGCAAACGAATTTAGTCTTGTGATCGCCTGGCTTTTGCTACGGACATTCAATCTTTATATATATGTGCACAGATACCAATTTCCAAAGGAGTTAGGTGCATTTCCTCACCCCATTATGTTTAGGGCGTGAATAATCCTACTTCCTGCTAATCCTACTAATATTAAATATGTGAAAGTTTGTGAGATGAATAGTTGATGATGGATGGATAGTTGGATGCTTGTTTGTTACTATTTCACGCAAGAAGTACTGAACGGATTTTGATGAAACTTTACAGCAGGTATTATTGTAATAACATATTGGCTATAATTTATAATAATATTGAATAATTAAAGTCGTCGCGGGTACACATATTGCATTAATTTAAGAAATCAAAAAACTTTGATTCAAGCGAGGGACAATATATGTCGTGATATGACAACTTTGTCATAATTTGTTACTCACAATATGTCTTACCTCAAACGAAAGCGATCTCACGGATTATTTAAAAGCTATAATTCGGCCAATTTCATGATTACATCATATAAGGTCAATTTTCGTATAAACTGCATTCGCTTATTATCCCGCTAAGTTAGACGTTGTCTTCGAGATGGAGAAGGATTTCCCACAGGAGTACTTGTGCTTCGACAGCGATGGCCATTATTGGCCAATTTTATACCGATCACTGACGAGCTGGCTTTCACATTGGAATTCAGCAAAGTTCGAGGATCGTTGAAGTTAATAAGATGCAAATAAAGTGGATTTAGAATAGGTCAAAGCCCTGCGCCCCAACAGACGCTACAAAACGCACGAGATCAATAAGTAAATACATCATCACGCCTGTTTCCCCGAAGGGGTAGGTAGAGGTGCACTGTAGTGCGCCCACACTTCGCCGATGTATTTTGGTCCCAATGTAATAGGTGGCGAGCCTTTTGCCATTATACCGGGCATATTCCCCCTCATTACGAGGGAGATTTAGGCCATAGTCCACCACGCTGGGCCAGTGCGGGTTGGTGAACTTCACACGCCCTTCTATAGACGTGCAGGTTTCCTCACGATGTTTTCCTTCACCGTTCAGCAAGTGGTAATCATTGTTGATAATGACATTCGCACATGAAAATTATCTCTGAGGTGCGGGCCTGGGATTTGAACTTGCAACCCTTACGTTCAAGGCGGGCGTTCTTGCCCACGAGGCTACCACAGCTTCTATTGATTAGCCAATACCAAAACAAACTGTAATAACACATGGAAGAAGTACATTTTTCAAGACTCGAGCGAATTTCGCTTTTTACAACAGAAATTCAATAGTTGTGTCTATTGACATAGAGTACATTTTCAATAAAAGTTAACTTAATTTAGTCACTCCAGAGGACGTTATAATGCCACTACTTTAGTAACACTTTATGGACCAAATCAATTTTATTTTGTTAACAATCAGGGACATCAAATCAATAACAATCACTTGAAGTATTAAGAACGAGAAAAAAATATTGTTTCCCACTTAGCTATCAATCTTTTCGCCACTTGCAGAACAGTGAAGACAAACATCTTGAAGAAACCTACACGTCTATATAAAGGCATGTGAAGTGCCACTGTATGCAGAAAAAAAAATCTCGACCCATCCAATTCGCAAAACACTTCAACTAGTTTAACCTTTAACCCAACGATCATCACACACGCAACACTAATCCACGATCCCAAAAGGCCACAGGATATTCATAGTAAAACAATACATCGGGGGCATACGCGTAATCATTAATCCATTGTCCCATGGTGGCGTACAATGGGAAAACAATGGCCGCCCCGCTCCCGGGACCCCATCGATATTCAATCATGATAGCGAGCCAGCCGTTACGGGACCGATCAATGTGCGATTCTTTTTCCATATTTTATGTTATCGGTAATTATGAGTAACGGTCTGCGTGTATAGACAACATATAGGGCTTCTGGAATGACAATGGAATGACAAATTCACTTTATAATGGAATGACAAATTCACTTTATAATGGAATGACAAATTCACTTTATAATGGAATGACAAATTCGCTTTATAATACGTTAAAAATCATATTTCATCCATGATAGGCATTAAGAATATTACCATCATCACGCTTGTATTCCTCAAAGGGGTGGGCAGAGGTGCGACCACAATTCGCCGATGTATTTTGGTCCCAATGTAATATGGGGCGAGCCTATTGTCATTATACCGGGCACATTACCCCTCAATATGAGGCAGATTTGGGCCATAGTCCACCACCCTGGTCCACTTCTATAGAGGTCCAGGTTACCTCACGACGTTTTCCTTCACCGTTCATAGTAGTAATCATTATTATAAATTACATTCGCACATGCAAATCATCTAAGAGGTGCGAGCCCGGGATTTGAACTTGCACCCCTTGCGTTCGAGGCGGGCGTTCTACCGACGAGGCTACCACTGCTCTCTTTACAATCTGAGTAGTGTTGATATAAGACATCGTCTCTTTGAAGCTACTAGACTAGTCATACTAGCTATCACTGATGAAATATGCTGTTATTACAGAATCTACAACACTGACAACAAACTACATCATGCATTATGATCAAACCTCGCACGCTCACGGCAAACAGACTGCAATATTCAAACAAAATTGAGACAGACACGCTAGAGGGTCGCAAACAAACGCTGGTCGTCACAGAACTCGACACCTGCCGCCGTTTCCCGTAAAAAAAGGCCGTAAAAATGGCTAGCCGGGTGAAAAAAAAAACGAGGGCATTAGCCAAACAAAAGGGAGCCGAGAGGGTCATAACTCGAAGCGCATTTTCCTTTGTCACTGTGACGTTGCTAAATCCAGTACTGACGGTGACGTTATATTGTTTAGGCTGGCTTTACGAGAGAACGCCTACGACGAATTGGTGGAAATATCTAATTGAAAATCAATATATTGTATAGTAGTAGTAATGTTTTTGTTAAATAGTGGTTACACGGGTTGCCCTCGTGCTCAAGGGGTTCCGCGTTCAGACAAGAAGACAAAATGTTAAGAGTTTCAGAGACCAAGAGAACACGAGGACAAGAGAATAAGATCTCCAGATGTCAAGAATTCCAGAGTTCAAGAGGTCTGTTTGCGCCTACACGTCTGCGGAGCCCGAAGCCGGTTGGCACGGAGCGCGGACAACGAGGCTTCTGCGCCGCTTACGCGCCCTGGCCGTATACGCTCGCAATACATACGCATATTTACCATCGGGCCCTTCATTGTACAACGCATTTGAAATTATAACTTTACATATTATTGATCCGCACATCTTTAATTTAAGATATGTCCTCGCTGACAAGCTCACACCAATGAAGGAGAGCCTTGATAAATTGAAGTTTTTGATGTCAAAAGCATTATAGGAGCAGAAGACAGGAGGTCAAGAGGTCAAGAGGACAGGAGCTCAAGATTTTAAGAAGTCAAAAGCAAAAGAAGGTTAAAAGCATAAGAAGACAAGATGTCAATAGATCAAGAGGTCAATGACGGCGATTCTTGATGCATAGAAGTTGTTAAATGGAGCCTATAGTCAACAATCAACATCGTTCGGCAACCAGAGCGTTATTTCGATTTTAAGATATACATAACTATCAACATCGTTCGGCAACCAGAGCGTTATTTCGATTTTAAGATATACATAACTATCAACATCGTTCGGCAACCAGAGCGTTATTTAGATTTTAAGATATACATAACTATCAATATCGTTCGGCAACCAAAGCGTTATTTAGATTTTAAGATATACATAACTATCAACATCGTTCGGCAACCAGAGCGTTATTTAGATTTTAAGATATACATAACTATCAATATCGTTCGGCAACCAAAGCGTTATTTAGATTTTAAGATATACATAACTATCAACATCGTTCGGCAACCAGAGCGTTATTTAGATTTTAAGATATACATAACTATCAATATCGTTCGGCAACCAAAGCGTTATTTAGATTTTAAGATATACATAACTATCAACATCGTTCGGCAACCAGAGCGTTATTTAGATTTTAAGATATACATAACAATCAACATCGTTCGGCAACCAAAGCGTTATTTAGATTTTAAGATATACATAACAATCAACATCGTTCGGCAACCAAAGCGTTATTTAGATTTTAAGATATACATAACTATCAACATCGTTCGGCAACCAAAGCGTTATTTCGATTTAAAGATATACATAACTATCAACATCGTTCGGCAACTAAAGCGTTATTTCGATTTTAAGATATACATAACTATCAACATCGTTCGGCAACCAAAGCGTTATTTAGATTTTAAGATATACATAACTATCAACATCGTTCGGCAACCAAAGCGTTATTTCGATTTAAAGATATACATAACTATCAACATCGTTCGGCAACTAAAGCGTTATTTCGATTTTAAGATATACATAACTATCAACATCGTTCGGCAACTAAAGCTTTATTTCGATTTTAAGATATACATAACTATCAACATCGTTCGGCAACCAAAGCGTTATTTCGATTTTAAGATATACATAACTATCAACATCGTTCGGCAACCAAAGCGTTATTTCGATTTAAAGATATACATAACTATCAACATCGTTCGGCAACCAAAGCTTTATTTCGATTTTAAGATATACATAACTATCAACATCGTTCGGCAACCAGAGCGTTATTTAGATTTTAAGGTGCAAAAATGTACTTGAACATAAAATCCTGTCTAGTCGCCGCACTGCGACCGTCCTAAAGGCGGCTGGCTACATGTGAAATGGTCCGTCGTACCTGGGGATCACTTCCACTACTCATTCCATGCATACAATATATAGGTGGGCCGAATTAAGCCACAAGCCCACTGGGGTGTCAAAACATATTCTTTTTTGCCAATACTAAAACGAACAGGGGCCCAATTCTCGCATGATTGACATTATTTCTAATTCAACATATGTTGAAACACAACGAAAAACCGGCCAAGTGCGAGCTGGACTCACGCACCGAGGCTTCCGTACCTAAGCTATGAAAGCACCGTATATTATTCTAAAGAAAAGATAAACTGGGCAGAGACACACTTAACTTTGCAGTTGGTATACTAGTGTACCCATTAAAATAAATTACATAAAATAAATTAGTAATCGCAAAAAAAACATTTTCTACCAATAAATTTACAGTTTTTGGATTTATTCCTTTACTTTTGCTATAAGACCTTGCTTCTTGCCAAATTTCATGATTCTAGGTCAACGGGAAGTACCCTATAGGTTTTCGATTCCCGTGCAAATGTACTGAAAATGCAACTCAAACCGCCGTATCTTTTTATTGCGTTAACCTAGAAGTTTGATTTTTTTAGGGCACCAAGGGACCGCAGAGTCTTAGCAAAAGGGTCTTGACAGACAGAAAGACGGACAAAAAAGTGATCCTATATAGGGGTCCCGTATGTTTCCTTTGTAGATACGGAACTCAAAAATACGACCGATTTGACGTTTTTTTTTACATAATATGTCGAATTAGAGATAATGTCGATTCATCTAGAGTTCGTTTTGGTATAGGTACAAAACGTTGATGTGTTTTGTCATCCCAGAGTGCTCAGCGCTTTACTATTATGAATGTGTCGGAACGTATTAGTCGCTCAGAGCCAACTGGGATCTTTGCAGAATGTGATATGAACGACAGCGACATCTATATTGGAAATAGTCTGTGTAGGTTTTGTGCCATTTACAATGGCGCTAGAAAATACTTTTCTTCGTAAAACAGTTTTGAAATTTCATTGTTACTGATATGCGCACTGGGGCTACGAAGCTCGCGCTTCCAAATGTTTGCTAATACCAAAACTAACTCTGTTTCAATATGCATAAAGATTGAATTTTGGTGGCAAAAGCCACGCAGTCACGCTTCAAAATTCGCTTGCACTCTCAGTGTCGTTCAAATGAAGAATGAACTTTTTCTATGAGTCAATAAAGTGTGTTTTGGTAAGGCAAAAAAATTGGCGCGCGAGCGTCGATACCCTAGTGTGAATAGGCTTAACTCGGATCACTTCCAGTCCATTGTATGGTAGCTACAGTACAAGCGTTGCTTCGATTGAGACCATGCGAGTCTGTGTTGTCTGTCGATATTTGAAGTGTTCATCTCTAGACAGTTTATGTGTGTAATTCGGATCGGAAAACGATGCACTCAAAAAATCTAATACTGAATATAAAATATTTTCCTGAAAGTCGCAATGCAATCATGTAGCATTACTTTCAATAAAATCTTCTACAAAGGAGGAAAATTTACCGTCACATACACCCCCGATCACATCTGTACATTGATCCTTTCGCCACACAATCTGTTCATTGCGCGTTCAATGGAACGCCGACAGTTTCGTATCGAGCGTAACGTCGCATTGGAGTGAAAACAAAACGGATAAATGGAACTTGAAAGAGATCGTATTGAAGGTTGTTCAAGTTATTATATTTGCTTCGTGTATAGTTTGAAGAGCTAGAGGACGTGAGGAGACAAAAGTATATCATAGATTTATTTTTAGTTGCTTCAATTTGTCGAATTAAGAGCCGATTTTTGAATCGTCATATAAACTGACACACGTTACGTATTTATTCTACAAATCGGAAACAATAGGAATTCTGTGGACTCTATATTAAAATAATATGCGGGACATACAACAAAGTACATTAAAACTATAGCCGCCGAGATGTAAGATGACCGTTTCGACAGCTAGTTGTGACAATATAATGTAACTTTTTGGTTTCAGAAAAACATAGAAGTATTTTTTGGTTTCTTATTCGTGCGTTAAATTATATGTGAGAACATGTTTCAAGTTTTTCTTTTTCACAAAATAATCCGAAGTTAAATATAATGAGAGACAGGTGTCAAAATGGGGCTCTTAGATGTCGACAACTGTAGTACACTAAGAGCGCCTTCAGACTGGCAATTTTTTAAGCTACGGTGGTCTCGACATACGCTCTTACACGCGCACTTTAGTACACGGGTTTATTCCGGTGTTAACAATGAAGGAAAACATCGTGAGGAAACCTGCACGTCTATAGAAAAGCGTGTGAAGTTCACCAACCCGCACTGGGCCAGCGTGGTTGACTATGGCCCAAATCTCCCTCGTATTGAGGGGGAATGTGCCCGGTATAATGGCAATAGGCTCGCCTCCTATTACATTGGGACCAAAGTACATCGGCGAAGTGTGGGTGCACTACAGTGCACCTCTGCGTACCCCTTCGGGGAATACAGGCTTGATGATGTATTTAACAATGATATTCTAGTAAAACAGATATGTTATGAGCGCGCACTAGTGAAGACTCGGATACAACCCAATAAGACGTATTGTCTTTAGCCTATGTCACGCATGGCGACGAACAACACGGTTTGTTGCGACAAATAATAAAATTTAAAAAATGCCATCGTGTGTTTTTTAAGGTGTACCAATGTACCAATTATCATACCAAAATTAATAAAATACAAGGGATCTCATACATAAGTACGCAATATAGCTCTCAATTTACTGAGATATTATAATTTTTTCAATGCACACAATAATATTTATTACGCACATAGATTATAAGTACAGATGTGAATATCTTAGGCAGTAAAGTCATCGTTGCCTCACAAAAGTTTTCCTTTTTTTTCGGTTGTTTTGTGCGTGTATAACATATCTGTTACTATATAAAATATCATTGGGTGTGTACGTTCGAACCGGTGGTGGTGAGTGTCAGTAGCAATGTTGATTCCGACGAAGAAACAATTGAAACATCGCGTCTCGCGCTTATACGAGTTTATAAGCGCGTCAACGCTTGTACGACTTGCGCGTGTAGCTAAAAGCGCGCCTACACGCACTTCGAAAAACAAACTTATACGCTCGCATAAAACGCTAGTTTGAAAAGTCTCTAACTCTCCGCCTATTCGCTCAGACGTTGACGAAAAAATACTGTTGTTTGTATTTGACTGCTTGCTATATTATATTTCTTCTATTTTATTATCCGTCAATCCTTACATCGCTCAATGTTCGAACCGGCCTTGGAGCATTGCGTGCGCCTTACGATTCCATGCGAAATCATGCGATAAAAATGTTAGTGGATACATTTTGTAAATGAACCGAAGGCATCGTATTGAGAGTTGAGAACTAATGATGTATGTAGAAACCTTATTTTTATCTTGGTAGAGAGTAATGAACGTCCGAACTGATGGAAAGATTGATGGATTATAATAGTACCTATAGCTGAGTCTTCTAGGTAATTTACTTCAGGAGGCTGTGACCTATTTAGACAAGAAATATGATCATAGTGTCGATTCTACTGTAAACGAAACTACAGCTGAACTATATTTGGACAGCACAAATATATTGTCGTCTAGCTCATACATTACTGCCGTGGGGAGGACGGCAATACGCTTAGTTTGGAGCCAAAAGATTGAACATCATTGATCATTAAAAAAAAAATATGTAGGACCCTACTACTTGTATAAGACGACTTGTTTTTGGCTACCTCGCATGATACCTTTCGTTTCCCCAATATAAAGTAGGCATATTTGGTCAACATTCTTCAAAAAACGTTCATACTCAGTTTATAAAGAATTACTTTGGTAATTTTTTGTAAACAAAATATTTCATCGTTTAACGCGAATTTGTTTTTGTATCGATAAATTTACCATAATGCAAAGAGCAAGTTAAAAGTATTTCGCTAATCAGAAATGAAAAATCCATGGCTGTGTGTAAATAAAGTTGAAAGTTGAATAGGTTGAAATCACGCGATGGCATGCTTGATATCTTGCGTAATTTAAGGTAGGTACTGAATTTAGAATCATAAACATACTTGGAATGTTTTTATGCATGTAAAACAATATAGGTACTTATGATCAAAAAAGAAAAAAAAAATGACTCTTCCACTCATTAGGGATGCATTTCCTATGGAGAAGAATGGGCAAGAAACTCTATGGTTTTTTCTTTTTTAAATGTATGCTTTGGAAATCCCATACCAGTAGGCTTAGCATGACCGCGTAGACATAAGTTTTATCTCTGTCAACTGGCAGTTTTTTTTTATTGCACTGCACCTACGAGCGGAAGAGGGGGTTCCTCGACCTCGCCGGCGAGATCGGTGTCTGTTTGAGGCTGGTGTAGGAGTGTTGGTAGCCCTCTCGACGCCCGGGTCGAGGAGGGCGGTGATCGTGTCGGGAGGATCAATCAACACGTGACATTTTACACTAACTGGATTTTACACTAAGCGGCCTACACTTAAACCACTAGTCCGAGCCGTCGTCTAGTACATACCATCTTGTTTGTTAGTGAACATCATTAAGTTATCAAATTACGCTCTTAAAACATAAGTGCCAGAGCGAGAGAGAGTGCCTTATTATCAATAATTTACCTCTCAAGTGCTTCCCACCGCTGCTCAAGTACCTATGTCGGTGGCTGCTTCTCCGTCAAGGGCCTATTTTGTGTTAAGTACGTACCTGATTTTGTTATTCACCTTTTAGTAGAGCATTGACCTCATTATTGGCAATTGAAGTATATACGTAGGTTCCATTTGCAAAAAGAAATGATTAAATTTTAAAAATTAAAAAGCACAAAGTATTGCACAAAATATCCGTTGCATCGGGAATGTGAACGTCTCACAAATACTGAATTATCCACTTAAGAAAGGAATGAAACATTTTCACAAGCTGCCGTGTTAACTAATACATTGTATGGTATTAATATATATCCAAATAAAAGATCCCAGACAAGCGCGTTGACACTTTAGTGACACTAATTTCTACCCCTCAATTCTAGCCTTTGTAGGCTTCAATGTTAAATTATTTACCTCGACATTATTTTTATGTTCAAGCGCAAAGGGGTGACATTGGCGTCCTATTGTCGTCTACGTTGTATTAATGTGAGAGCCTGTCGAAGAATAATAAGTGTTTTTGTTTTGTGTATAACTCAGTGAATCTTTTTATCGTACAAGTTTTGTATTCGTCAATTTTGAATATTTTTTTTTTATGAATATGCGATTTAGACATTTGTTTTTAAATATTAATACTCATTGTTTCAAAATAAGAACGTTTCAAAAATGAATATTATTAAAACATTAGCTTGCCCATCGACCATAAAGGTTACGTATTAATTTTATCGACATAAATTTGAGGTCAATTAAATAGTGATAGACGAAAAGATAGTCAAGTTTTTTTCTTAATAATTTATATTTTAATTTAATTAGTTTTATAAGCATTTCTCAGTGCTATTGTAAATAAAGAAAACATTAGAAGATAATAAAAAAAAAATGCAACAATTTTTTTTTTAATGGACTACGCTGTTGGCCGTGATGTGGCCTTTACAGCTTTACCGGAGGAGTGGCGAGCGCAGAGTGCAATCCAACCTAGGCTTTAAGGGCGGAAAAGGGTGGCAACTAGCTCACGGGCGCCACAGAGGGCGCGACCTCGGCTTGGGCAGTTACCGTGAGGGGAGAGGTAGTGACTGTGCTCCTAGGTGCAAAGATGCACCTACGAGCGGAAGAGGGGGTTCCTCGACCTCGCTGGCGAGATCGGTGAAAAAAAAAGCAATAAATCGAAAGTTTAGTAATGTAACAATCTGGCGAATATAAATCCAAATTGTCAAACTCTTTGAAGTTAATTACAAATTTGATTACTGTGGGTTTCATGAGACATGTGACTGCGATGACAGTGAGGGTTCAAGCAATGCCCTGAGCATTTTATTTTCGTGGGGGAAATACTCATGATCCCCGCACAGGCTCGGCTGTGTGTTATGCTGGACTCTAACGGCTTTAAACCCCACGGCAAACCTCTGCCATGTGGGGAACGCTTTTGCCCTCATCCGTGACCCCAACAGTGTGGGGGGGGGGGGGGGTCTAGGCGTGCCACGAGGTTATGTGACATTCATTAAAGTCATTACTTAAAGCTCAGTAAGCACCGCATCGCATACGACACTGTCGCAATTTTGGACTATAACGAACGACCAATCTACTTTACAACCCGTAGAGCTCTGAACACACTGAGGTGGTGTCAACTCGCGCACGTTTTTAGGGTTCCGTACCCCAAAGGTAAACGGGAACCCTATTACTAAGACTTCGCTGTCCGTTCGTCCGTCCGTCTGTCACCAGGCTGTATCTCATGAACCGTGATAGCTAGAGAGTTTAAATTTTCACAAATGATGTATTTCTGTTGCCACTATAACAACAAATACTAAAAAAACAGAATAACATAAATATTTAAGGGGGCTCCCATACAACAAACGTGTTTTTTTTGCCGTTTTTATTGATAATGGTACAGAACCCTTCGTGCGCGAGTCCGACTCGCACTTGACGGCCAATACGAAAACAAACCGTGTGTCAATTAACATAACGATTGAATTTCTGTGGTAAAAGTCACGCGTCTATATTCGCTCGCGCTGTCATTGCTGTTTCATTGAAGAATGAACTTTATCTCTGAGTAGCAATACCGTTCCTTTTGGTAATTGGCAATGTAGAGTTAGTCAGAGATATTATAAACGGGATATAATTTAAAGAATTAGCTTTTTATAATTTTAGATTGTAACAATGTTTGAGAGTTTTATCCAGATAAAGTGATTTCTTAAATAAAATCATAAAACTGTTTAACGCAGATTTAATGTAATCAAGCGTGGTACAAATAGATAGCTGCCGATAATATCTTTATACACACCCCATCTGAACACATCGTATAAATAATAATCAACCAATGTAATTGAAACATACTTCAAAATTAATTCGTATGGAGTAAGTGTTTACAGTAACTTTTCAGTTATGCAAATCGATGTATCAAAGTTTGTCGAGCAAGATCTCGAGTCTGACTTACACCCCAGGGCCTTAGGCAGGGTACAGGGGAGGGAGAGGGGAGTTCGGGGGGCAAAGGGATCGCAAAGGAAATTCAGTACTTAATCGTGAATATCCCCCTTTGACAAGTTTTTTCTTTGAAGCACCTGTTACAGCGCGCCGATGTTTTAACAACTTTCAGAATTATGAAGGGAACATTGGCAGGAGATGAAAAGATTCCAACACTAACTAACACTAACTAAAATAAGTTACAGGCATCCTGAAACTTATTTTAAGAAACATAGGTTTGGAAACCTCGAAAATTATTGGTAGAGATATCAGGGCAGTGTTAGACGAGTGGTCGAAGGCACGCTTTGCAACTCAAAGTGCGCAGGTTCAAACCCCGGCTCTAACCTCTGGGTTTTCATGTGCGAATCTCATTTTCATCCGAGATTATCACTTGCTAAGAAACGGTGAAGGAAAACATCGTGAGAAAACCTGCACGTCTATAGAAAGGCGTGTGAAGTTCACCAACCCGCATTAGGCCAGCGTAGTGGACTATGGCCCAAAAGTCTCCCTCGAACTGAGGGAGAATGTGCCCGGTATATTGGCAATAGGCTCGCCCCCTATTACATTGGGACCAAAATACATGAGCGAAGTGTGGGCGCACTGCAGTGCACCTCTGCCTACCCCTTCGTGGAAAACATGCGTGATATCAGTTTTAGAAATGATTCGTATTTAAGTCAACTTAGTATTAGAATTCATTTCACACTCATTCACCAAACAGAAATTAGGTGGAACAGGTATTAGGTAATTGAATCGTGAGTTTTTAAAAGATCACAAACAGGCACACTTTGTATTTATTTCACCTAGTACAAACACAAGTATCATAGAACGTTTATTATTAATTTTGTTCATTAAATAAAATATGACTAATTTAGAACAATATGTTATCTGATAAACATTAACACCTTCAGTGCGAAACAGGCACATATCGGCCTGCCGTGGTGCTAACGTTTGGTTCGGACGGTTAAAACTATCACTGGCGGAAAGGTCGTTGGGGGCGCATTTTGACCCGCCGCCGCACCAGATGAAAATTTATGATTTATTTGACGCAGCTAACGTGTTCACATGTCCGTTAAAAATGGTGTGTTTGTTTTAGAAAAAAATAAATACGCATGTGGTCTTTTTTGACCGACTCAAAGAAAGAATAGGTTGTCAATTCCAACCGTATGATTATTGTTTTGTTATAGAAACGTAAATTCAGTCCTTCATTCATTCAATCCTTCTTTAAATTGGGGAGTAAGACTATCAGCTTTTTGTCATATCAGTGATTTTGTTAAGAGCGATTTTCATTTATTTATTCACAAACAGTTTTAATGCGCCAACAAAAAAAAGTTAGAATTAATTGAATTAAATGAATCACGGGCACCATTAATGAAATCCGATTTCAGAAGCACTGAAATCCCGGTACACATTCGCGAAACACAAAACCGGAATACGTACAGTACTTAATATACGATGATACTTGGAATCGTAAATTCAGGATAAGTAGTACTTCCCTACATAATTTATTATTTCATTTAGGTAGGTAGTAATGTCGATCCTGTTGGCACCAAACTAAACTAAGCATATTAAGCCCCCCCGCACACTTTTCACTCACAAGTATTGTGTTGCAGCCTGAGGGTGCTTCCTTAAGTCCAGTAGGCTTAGCACGATCGTGTAGACATAAGTTTTATCTCTTTCAACTGTCAGATTTGTCGATAAAATTACGTCACTTCGAGCTTTTTGTACTGGACATGGCTATCATTTCCTAGACAAATCGGACAGTTGAAAGAGATAAAACTTATGTCTACGCGGTCATGCTAAGCCCACTGAAAACATTATAAATTAAATACATGTATTTACTCATATTACTTGCGATATAACAAAATTTAAAGGCAAAATATATTTGAATTTCGATTTTAAATCGATTCTTTTTCAATATCGATATCCAAAATTCATGAAAGATATTATAAAAGACATTTAAAGCAACTTATACACTTCTCATCAAAAAAATCGAAACACCTCGCAGTTTATGATTTGATAAGGATTATCAGAAAAATGTGTATATTTAGGAATAAATGTAAAATGTCATTTAATAGTGAGTAGTATGAGGTTTATAAATCCTAATGTTAATGTTCTAAATTCAAATTAAGTCTTCATAGGTTTCGTATTTTGTATGATGAGTAATTTTAAAAATTAGGACAAAAACAATAAAAACGATAGTGTTTCGATTTTTTTGATGAGAAGTGTATTATCCGGATTATTACACGTTAATTTAAAGCAGTTACCCTTCCACATCTCCACGCTCCGAGTACACTACGCTAGGTATCGTAAACGCGCCCTCGCATAAATCGTAGGACGGTTGTCGTTACTGCGGCGATAAATCTAACCATTCAGTAATACACCACATTCAAATGTAACCGATGGGGGTGCCGGGGAGCAGAGGGGGTGTAAATCTCGTATGCGACTAGAGATTTTGACCCCCTACCAACACCCCCGCATTTCTTTACACCTTAAAAGCGGTGCGTAAAGTATGTTCACATTTATCTCGCAATGTTACGTTCAATAAGGTACGGTTTTAGTATAAGAGATCAATAGATTTGCTAGGATTGGATCTTTGTCAAAATTTCAATAGATTTGACGTCGCCTTGGCCCAGTGGTCTAAGCGTAGGCCGCTCTCTACGCCAGGTGCTTGCAAGTTCGATTCCCGCCAAGGTAAAATTTTGCAAATGGCCTTTTTGGACTTTGATCTGGTTTGGGTGTAACTGAGTAGGGATGTGACTTGGACGGGAAAAAATCCATTATCAAATTATCGACTTTTCTCTGTTTAAAGTTAATCGATTTTTAATTGTTAGAGAATCGATTATTAGAAAAAAAAACGATAAATATAAAAATCTATCATTTTCACATCCCTATTTTGTACTGTTGTACGCCGTGGAAAACGCGTGTTCAAAACAAAAGTGATTTGTAATGCAAATTTTAATAGATTGTTACTTACAATAAATAAATAAGGGGCATTAGATTTATAACTGCATAGGCATTGAGAAAATTGCGTTTCTTTTCTTAGACTCCCTAATTAAGCCCCAAGGACGCTGGGACGTCAAGGTCAAAGGGCGAGTCAACATGTTTCTAGTACGAAAGCGACTTCGACTACTATTGACTTGACTCTTCAAAGAATTTGACACTGTCAGCGTGAGCCAATTTTGACGGCTGGTCGCGTGGCTTTTACCACAGAAATTCAATCTTTATGTGTATAACAACTAAGTACGTTTTGGCATAGACCACAATTTTGTCGAGCGTATCTTAATGCCTGCAAGTGCCCGTGGCACCCGCTCTCACAGCGGCCACAACCGAATCGTGACGATATTTGTTTGCATCGAGTATTCTTTCGACATCTCCAATATTTCTCGCCGCCAAAGGTTGTCGAGGATATAAAACATGGCCGGTTTTATCGCTGAGGTATTTCAATCGAGCGTCGCTAAAACGCCTCGTGAATACAATCCAGAATATATCGAATGCCATTTGTATTTGCCAGATATGGAAACGATTAGAATGTTGAAGTGCCTACTAATATTAAAGTCTGAATACTTTGGCATAGATGTAGCTATAATATACTGAAGATTTAAAATATAATTTCCATTCCCTCCACAAACCAATTACAATAGCGTATTTAGTGCAAAAGTTTTATATAAAACTTTGGTCAAATAGACACGTCAAACAAAACGCGCGAGACCAATTTTTTGCTAACACTAAAAAGAACTGTATTAACACGTACAAGAGGCACAATTTTCAACAAAATATCATGGAGGACACCAGTTAATTTAGTCGAATGATTTTTGCTACGGAAATAAACACAGAGAACATTAAAAAAAACAAATGAAGTCGCTCGCCCCAGTATATTCAGGGCGTTATAGATCATAATATCTTTGTTTAAATCTGGGGGTTGTGTTTTTTTCTGTTTGTTGCGTGGTAACCAAAACTCTGAACAAAAACAGGTGTCCGAGAAAGAAACAAGTTACAAGCACAAAATTAGAAAAAAAAAATGAAGCATAAAATAAAACCTCACCGCAGCATTGCCCCCAAGAAATAATCAATCTTGCTTTAGCTATAGGTAAGCAGCACTCGGTACGGTGCGCAAGAATTTGACAAGCAAAATGGAAACTTTCCATTGGGCCCCTCATCCTACTGAGGCAAA
Source organism: Ptilodon capucinus (assembly GCA_914767695.1). Lineage (NCBI taxonomy): Eukaryota > Metazoa > Arthropoda > Insecta > Lepidoptera > Notodontidae > Ptilodon > Ptilodon capucinus. Next base: position 10,423,860 of record OU611814.1, on the reverse strand, counting down.
GTTGAACAACTTGCTTGTAATGTTTAAGAGCCAAGTTTCGGCCTAACGAATATGAAAAAGGCCGTATCTCAACTTGTCAAGTCCTTTTTTTAAACAGAGAACTTTGTTTCGGAACCTGATAAACAAGTGTTGTTTAACAGTGTGCTTAAGCTGTACTATAATAAAGTTTAAAATTGGTAAAGCAAAAAAGAAAGAAATAGAAATCTCGAGAGGGGAAAAGTTTGGAAATTGATACAGTGTTGTTCAAATACTGTTTAAAATTATGTGTAGTTTTTTTATTTACGCTAGTTTCTTTTAGTCTCTGTGTTAGTAGCCCAACCAAATTTCATGTGTGTGTGTGTCTAATTATAGTAGATTTTATAACACATGAAAATGTACGCTAGGCTAATATACTTAAAGATTGAATTTCTATCGTAAAAGCAACGCGTCCAAAATTCGATGACATTTCATTGAAAATGTGCTTCTCCTGTACCTAAGTTCGTACAGTTCGTTTTTGTTAAAATATAACCAAACCCTACATTGCAGGAGTCCACCTCAAAGTACCTATCAACCATTTTGGGAACACACATTTCTTCTACGAAACCCATCTTATAGTATAACCAAATTGATCGCATCTAATAAAAGATCCCCACACTAATTCCCTAAGACAATAAACGTCGAACATTAGCCGCGCGAACTGAAGATTTTTATGTAGTTGTTACCTGGAACAAGAAAACAAAGTCGTTAAATGCGCGTGAGTGTGCTAGAACACGCGTAAAACTTAATAGACATTACATAAAACACCATAATAGCTAACTAGAAATTCAATCTTTATGTCTATTAATACAAAGTTCGTTTTAGTATTTGGCTAACATTTTGACGCGGGCGCGGACGCCCCAGTGTGGTCGGGGCTTAACACTGACCCGCACTGTTAAAGTAGTGCATCATACGGCGTTTTTAGTACACGTTGACACAGGTGCGACTTTAAAAGCACCCATAGAGTAGCTATCATTTACTTCGTCACGGTGTTTGCTAGAGTGATCCCGTGGCGCCCCGATACAAGCGGAGGATGTTACACCGTCGGTTTTTAGTGGGTATACGGCCTTCTGCCGGGACTCCCACATAACCCTGCTACTAACCCCGAGGTGGCAGGGTATCCATAAAGGATTTGACGACGTTAAAAAAAAGGTATCATTTACTTGAAAAAAAAAACATTACATCAAAACTCGAGTACAAAAAAATTGGAAGCTTTTAGACATACGTGTCTATCTATGTACTAAGTGGAGTTTTTTTTTCGCAAAAACTTGTAAATTATATTAAAAGGTTTCATGTGAAATGACTCACCTGTTCGCGACTTCTGAGCTGAGATAAAGTAAACATTCGAGATGGGTAGGGGAGTGCCTTTGAGAAAGTTACTTAAGTCGACTTCGATAAGAGAAAATTGTTAAGTGAGAAAAAAAGAAACAGCTTTTTTAGCATAATTCTGAAAATCATTAAAATAACTTTTTTGCTTTAAATTTGCATGTTTTGAAATCAGAAGAATAAATTTGAAATCAGTTTATAAATAATACATACCTATAGTAATATTTTTGTTTGTTTGATTTATTCCCTGTCTTTCTATTTAATGTGCAATAAGGACCTACATACCACTATCTAACGTATTATTATCTTATCTTTATTATTAAAAACAGCTCTAAGGCAACACACTGGAGTACCTATGTATTTGTAATAAGTTTTGGCGATTTAAAAAATGATCAGCCCACTGAGTTTCTTGCCGGATCTTCTCAGTTGCGTTTCGATCCGGTGGTAGCATAGTAGAATATAAGAAAAAAAATGTAAACTTGACAATTTGTAAGTGCCCCCATAGGCCTACACAGAATAAATGATTTGACTTATCTATCTATATCGTACAAGTGAAGTTGATCCAATGAATTTGTTTGAAACTACACATTGAGAATTGATTTATAATATAACAAATGTTTCCTAAGCATAGCATTAACAGTGGTAGCCGAGTGGTCGAACGCACGCTTTACAATCAAAGTGCGCAGGTTCAAACCCCGGCTCGCACCTCTGGGTTTCATGTGCGAATCTCATTTTTCATCCGAGATTATCACTTGCTAAGAAACGGTGGAGGAAAACATTGTGAGGAAACCTGCACGTCTATAGAAAGGCGTGTGAAGTTCAGCAACCCGCTCTGGGGCAGCGTGGTGGACTATGGCCTGAATCCCCCTCGCATTTAGGGGAGGCCCGTGCCCAGCAGTGGGACGTTAAAAAGGGCTGTAGTAGTATAGTAGTAGTACTAAACCTATTATAAGTAAACCTATATTCTAAGTAACTATAAATAAGTCTAATAGTCATCCAAACCATACACATGAGTGTGTATTGCCTGGCGATACATATGATGACGGCTTGATCCAATGGTCCAAGCGTAGGCCGCTCGCCTCACTAAACCGGGTTGCGGGTTCAATTTCCGTCAGTAGCAAATTTTGGAAATATTATATACGTAATTTGATCAGGACTGGGGTAACTGCAATCGCCCCCAGTCCATTACATGGTACCCATAGTACAAGCTTTGCTTAGTTTGCGGTCATACGATGAGTATGTGTTGTAAAAAAAAAACATCAAAATCCAAATCCGCAGTTCTTAACGCCGAGTGCACGCTACTGGCACCTCGCCGCTCTCACCTAGCGCCCGCACACAACGCAACGGCACTAATTAAACCACCAAATTCAGAGCGGAGCGTCGACGCGCTAATATAATAAAGCCGGGTATTAACCGCACTAAACCGGTTTAATATCAAGAGGGCGCCGCGCCGCCCGCCCGCCCGCGCGTGCCGCCCAACTTTTCGCCGCAGTCGGGCGCATTACAACTTACAACCGGAGCGGATTACCGACGGTGTGTACACGGCTCAATGCCCTATGCGAATAGGCGCGTCGAAACCGCTTGAATTTTTAAACCATGGAGATATTATAACGGAGATGGCATTTCGAGCACGCGCTGCGGCAAATTTTTCTTCTTTATCTGACTCCGCCTTTGTTGTTGTGCCATATAGTTGCCGTATACTACAGGTACATGAGATAGGAGAGCTTTACGAAGAGTGGAGTCGTTATAGGTACTCTAGATACTATATGACCAAAACAGACTCAATAAACTCATAAAAGAGGTAGATTATGCAACAAAATGTCGTCGATGACGCGAGCGAGTGTTGTGGACGCATGGCTTTTGCCAAAGACATTCAACCTTCATGTAAAACTAGCTGAGCCTGTGACTTCGTCCACGTGGAATTTTGAAACCCTAACTACCCGAAACAAACAGACAGACAGATAAACAAAAAAATTAAGTATCGTATATACTTTAAATTATGCATTGAGTAAAAAGCTACTATTTTGACATTACAAACAGATTTTTTTTTTGTGTATATAGATTGGCACAAAGTCCATTTCCAAAAATAAATCACAAATTCGCTCGCCTCAGTGTGTACAGGGCGTAATGCCCGGTTTCTTTGTTTGCTGAGAAGTTGCCGGATTCGTTCACCACCGATTATAGTCGTATCCTAGACAAGCTTCATTGAGAAAATTTTGATTGGATTAAAACTATTTCTGTTTTTTTACACCTTTTTGGCGCCAACCTATTTGTATTCCATTTACAAAAATGTTTTTTGAGTTATATTCATAATTTTGTTTCGAAAATAATAACTTTTTAAATAGGCATTCATAACAGTTGTTTTTTTTCCATGAGACCTAATTGAGTTTTTTTTTTAGTTAAATGCGAACAAGTATGTAGTAATGATAAGTATATAGGCTGGCTGGCAGAACCTGGACAAGGGTGGCTGCAAGCGAGAGAGAATGGAGAAGACTGGGGGAGGCCTTTGCCAAAAGGCACACAGATGCAGAAACTTAAAATTACTGATGTTTTTTTATCTACCATTAACATTATATAGCATCTGACTAATCTAAGGCTAATAATAAATAAATAAATAAAAAATGTAGTAATGATACAACAAAGGAATGGTAGCCTAGTAGACAAATCGCCAGTCTAGGAATTAAGAGGGTACACGTTCAACACCGGATGTAATTTTCATTAATAAACATCACTTAAATTGCTGAACGGTGATGGTAAGCATCATATGTACATCTCTGCCTACCCCTTTGGGGAATACAGGCGTAGTAAGATAGGTAAGTACTAAGTAACAAACTTGCGCGATTGTCAGGGTTATACGTCTTCGCGGTGCATGCGAAAGCGATCCCGTGGCGCCCCGATATAAGCGGAAGATGGTACACCGTCGGTTTTTAGTGGGTATACGGCCTTCTGCCGGGACTCTCACATAACCATGTTACTTCCCCCGAGGTGGCAGGGTATCCATAAAGGATTTTCCGAGGTTAAAAAAAAAGGGTTATACGTCTGTTTGCTTCAGATTTTATTATGAAACTTGTTCATAACATTGTAATACTCTGTTAGCTTCAAGTTTGAACGCCCTGCATACACTGGAGCGAGCAAATTAATGTGACACTTTCTGAAAATGTACTCTACACTGGTAAACAACAAAGGTTGAATTTCTGTGGTTAAAGTCACACGCGCTAAAACTCGTCCTTCTTGTGTCATCGATGACATATCGTTAAAAAATATGTTGTTTAGGTTATATTAATAAAAAAACTTCTAGTTTTCCATATGAATCAGAATATTTTTCATTCATTTAAACCAATAGAGCTAAGACTCAGTTGATGACCAATAGCACGAAACGTAGGGTAGAGGTTGACGGGCATCTCATACATTATGTCGACGAGTATACTTATTTGGGCCAGATAGTCTCATTTGATAACCGGCAGGACAAAGAGATCACCATACGTATTAATAACGCCTGGAAGAGCTACTGGTCCATGGGGGATTTATTGAAGGGTACTCTTCCTATATCCCTCAAGCGTAGACTCGTCGACATGTGCATTCTGCCTGTCCTAACCTACGGTGCTCAAACCTGGTCTCTAACTGAAGAGCAAAAATCCAAACTCAAGGTTTGCCAAAGAGCTATGGAGCGCAGTATTCTAGGAGTCAAACGCATAGACCGTGTTAGGAACACCACTCTGCGCTCCATAACACAACTCACGGACGTGGGGGAAAAGTCTACAAAACTAAAATGGGAGTGGGCAGGCCACGTCGTTCGTATGGACCCGCAGAGGTGGGCCAATATAAGTACCAAATGGAGTCCCGCAGGTACAAGACGCCGTGGAAGACCAAGGAAACGGTGGCGCGATGATCTAGACATCTTTGCGGGGCAGACGTGGCCGGAAATGGCAGGATGTGGCCGGAAATGGAGGAATCAGGATCGGGGATCGAGGGGAGGCCTTTGCCCAGGAGTGGGACACAAAATAGGCTAAAAAAAAAAAAAAAAAAAAAAAACCAATACAGGCACATAAGAATCGTCAATAAATAAATATAGTAGCTCTACCACCCATTCGGAATGCATTTCCTATGGAGAATAATGCTATGCTCAATGCTCAATAAACGGGGATGGAGGACGGCACACCATCTTCAATTGGTCGTGTTTATAGGAAATAATACAGTTCGTTTTGGTAGCAAATAGCGTTTGGTAGTAATTTTGGTAGCACTCATTTTGACGCGCTTATGGGCGCAGGGCTTTACATTTACAATAAAACTACGTGTCGACGTCACATTAATAATAAGAGCGTAAGACTTTAGTACTTGCCTTGAAAAGAATTTAAAACGTAAAGTTTAATAACTTTTTATTACTTAAAATGTTCAGCTCTCAATTTCTTAAAGGTTTGATTAATGAAATCCTTTTATCGCCAATGGGATCGACGGAGGATCGGAAACTGATAATACTTATAAGAACCTTACCTTATTATACAGGTTATACAGGATTTTGGAATTCAATTATCAACAGAAAAAAAAACAAAACAATTTTTGTCAGAAAAAAAAGATAAATTTTCGAGAATGTGACTTAAACTCCAAATTGCTTTGATATACACTTTTTACCTGAACTAACCTCGGCAATTATGTAACATCAATTGCTTTCAATTTACGTTAGAAACCAAAAAAAGGCAGGCCGGTTTTTCGATACATTCTGATAGCCATTTTGACAGAAGCCAATTGAAACAGATTCGCAATAGAAGAACGTAATCGCACGCCCAGACACAAAAACTAGGACAAAAATAGACGGTAAAAGAAAGGGTAAAAAATTGCTTTCGCCGTTCTCACTCCACCTACACACATTATCAGTTAGATAAAACGAATTTCTTCAGAAGTATTTTTAACACGGTAACTAGAAAAACATGTTACGAACTACCCCACACCTTAAGTTGGGCTTGAAATAAACATGGAATCCCGTACACGTGCCGATAAAAGGTTCTATAAGAAAACAGGACGAGAGAACTATTCTCTATGTAGGTGCCTATACATTCATTTCAATACAAAAGACTACAAAAACAAATAATTTCGATGGTTTCAACGCCTGTATTCCCGAAGGGGTAGGCAGAGGTGCACTGCAGTACGCCCACACTTCACCGATGTATTTTAGTACCAGTGTAAGGGGGGCGAGCATATTGCCAGTATACCGGGCACATTCTCCCTCAATACGAGGGAGATTTTTGAGCTATAGTCTACCACACTGGCCCAGTGCAGGTTGGTAACTTCACACGCCTTTCTACATACGTGCAAGTTTCCTCACGATGGTTTCCTTCACCGTTTCATCGCAAGTGGTAATTTAGGATGAAAATGAGATTCGCACATAAACCCAGAAGTGTGGGTCGGGGTTTGAACCTGCACACTTTGATGGCAAGGCGTGCGTTTGACCACTCGGCTACCACTAAAAAGTTTAATTTATATTTAAACAGCAAGAAATGAATGAAACCGGTTACTCGTTTTTTGCAAGGTGCAATCGACTCCTTCTATTGTTGAAGTCGGTTAAAATGCAGTCTATATTACCCGGGCCATAATAACGGAACGTGTACGCTCGTATCCGTGATCCAGCCGCCTTGCCGATGGTAATGGTATTGGTTGGGATAGGAAAAAGACGCTCTTAGCTCTAACAATAGTATTTTAAGTGTTATAGGTACAGAAAGTGCGTGCAGTCGTTATGGCAAGCAAGTATGTAATAATGTAATGACACTGACAGCCGCCTGTGTCTATGGTAGTTCCCATTCGCGGATAAAGGCTGCCATCCACAGACGGTAGATTGTAGTGGCGCCATCCAGTGACAAATGGCTAACTTAGGCCGTTCATGTTGATCACTAGATGGCGCTGTAACAGAACGATTAATACCATATTCATAAAAATCGGATGAATAGTTTGTAGACTGCCAAAATCATAACCCTTCCTTTTGGTTTTGCCGTAGTTGGGTAAAAATAACTAATTTAATTACATGAATCGGTAGGTACATCGCGTTCGGCGCGACCCAACACATAAAACGGTCCCAACAAATTGAAACGGGACTCGAACCCGCGACCCGACACGTCGCTCAATAAACGGGACCCTCGATGTGTTTATCGCGATTTGATGCTGGTCCCTACCAGTCATGGGTAACTCATCTATTTTATTTGAGGAAAAGCTGTACCCGCGACTTCGCTTTCGTGGACTTCAGGGAGATATCCCGGAAAAAAATTGTTTTATGTTGATACGGCGGAACCTTAATGCTTTTTTAGGGTTCCGTACCCAAAGGGTAAAACGGGAACCCTATTGTTGAGACTTCACTGTCCGTCCGTCCGTCCGTCCGTCTGTCACCAGGTTATATCTCATGAACCGTGATAGTTAGAGAGTTGAAATTTTCACAGATGATGTATTCATACTGCCGCTATAATAACAAATACTAAAAAACAGAATAAAATAATTATTTAAGGGGGCTCCCATACAACAAATGTGATTTTTGCCGTTTTTATAGATAATGGTACGGAACCCTTCGTGCGCGAGTCCGACTCGCACTTGGCCGGTTTTTTTTAATAAAAGTAGCCTAAGTTACGCCTTGGAACATCAGCAATCTGTCAGTGAAAGTCCCATCAAAGTCGGTTCAGCCGTTTGGAAGTTTACCCGGAACAAACAGAAGGACAGAAATTTAAACAATAGCATTTTAGCTATAGGTATCGTATATATCATATGCATTTGATAAAAAGGTGTTTTGATTGATTGATTAAACGAAACTATTTTGCTTTTGAGTAAAGGAGGTCTGTCTAGTCTTTGGAGTGTGAAAAGATTTAACTGTGCCAACTTTCTCGGCAACTTTAACATGACCAGAGAGGAAAAAGTGACCGAGTGAGTTGGTCCAATGAGTGACCTCAAATGAGTCGACTCACTCATGACGGACACATCTCTGGGCCCTACTCCGATACGCCCCGTCCGGTCCTTCGTCACAATGACAGAAGATTGTACGTAGGTACGCCACCATTTCGTACATGTATTGTGATTTCAGACAATACATTTCAGTTGTTGATTTATGGAATACAAACATACAATTCACGCTGAAGAAAACGACGCATGATACCGGAAAAAAAAACGCCCTTAGTTTGTTGGTGGATATTGTTAAAGGTGATCTAAGGAAATAACATAATAAAAAAAAGTATCTGTTCACTAACTCATCGCAAAAACAAATTAGAGTGTCTTCATAATTTCTAGGGAGATCAATTTCCGAAATTTAGCTTGTAGCTCAATTTTGAATTTTCTCCCTTAAAGGTCTTTTAGTCATCGGCAGTACGGGTACAGTCACTGACAGTCCACATCCAAATGTATGTGCTAAGGAAATCAATTTCCGAAATTTAGCTTGTAGCTCAAAATTGAGTTTTCTCACTTAAAGGTCTTTTAGTCATCGGCAGTACGGGTACAGTCACAGACAGTCCACATCCAAATAAATTTGCTAGGGATATAAATTTCCAAAATTTAGCTTGTAACTCAAAATTGAGTTTTCTCACTTAACGGTCTTTTAGTCATCGGCAGTACGGGTACAGTCACAGACAGTCCACATCCAAATGAATTTCTAGGGAGATAAATTTTCCGAAATTTAGCTTGTAGCTCTAAATTGAATTTTCTCACTTAACGGTCTTTTAGTCATCGACAGTACGGGTACAGTCACAGACAGTCCACATCCAAATAAATTTGCTAGGGATATCAATTTCCAAAATTTAGCTTGTAACTCAAAATTGAGTTTTCTAACTTAATGGTCTTTTAGTCATCGGCAGTACAGGTACAGTCACCGACAGTCCACTTCCAAACTCAGACGTGTGCGAGACATAATAAGCGTAAAATTAGGTTTGTCCTCACCACCGGTACAATCGCGCGCGTAGTTTACTCGACTCAATTAACCGGCTCGCTCCAATACGCTCAAATAGGCCCCGGGGTTTAGAAAAGGGGAAGGTGGAGTGAGGTGTGGTCCCATTGACAGCGAGTAGCTATTAGAAATGTTAACATCTAAAATTAAAAAGTAGTTATAATATAAAAGTCTACCAGTTCTGACATTTAAACAGGAGTTAATGAGATAGTCGCCGATTAAGTGTGTAGAAAAAGTAACACAAGTTTCACAGAGTGATGAATTTCAGATGACAAAACCAAAGATTCATGTAATAATATTAATAAATACACCATTCGTTTTGATTGCCCCAATGCGCAGAATTCCTTCCATTCACATTTTGGTGATGGAATTTGAGTCCATCTACCGAGGCGGGCGAATTAATTTTCAAATTAAAAATGTTGTCTATGCTATTACAATACAAAAGATTTAATGTCTGATGCAACAAACATACGACCAAGCTCTTAAATTGACTCGTGATGCGAGTCAATTTAAGAGCTTGGTCGATTTGGTCGATGACATTTCGTTGAATAATGTGCTTTTTCTATGAGTTAATACAGTTCGTTTTGATATTGGCAAAAAATCGCGTGTCTTCACTTTTCCGACGAAATTATACAAAAGTATCTCAATTTTGGATACAAAATGCAGCAATAATATGTTACGCATGTCTACACGGGCAGAGCCGTGTACGTAGTTTGTACCAATTTAACTTAATTATGGCGTACAGTATGTTCAAATAGGCCTCGGGTCGTTCGCTATTTGAGTTAAGAGAGGGGAAGATACGGTAGGCTGTGGCTCCACTTACAGCGATGCGATTACATTTCTAAATGATAAAATTTTTATTACCCAAAAAATTGGTTTTATAATTTTTTATACAGTGTCTTTTTCACCAACCAGTAATAATACCAAAGAAGGAGTTTTTCCTAACATTTGACAGTTTCACAAGTTCAGATTTGTGTATATCTGACGTCTACGTACGTTAGAACTGACGGTCTATTTCATGACGTATAAGACTAGGTGGCCGTAATATCATTGAGACCAATTTCGGTGAAAAAATTACACTTATTGCCACATTTAGGTATTGATACTTTCATATAATATACCTCAAAATAAAAACAACATCTGGCATCATCTGTCAGAAAAAAAAACAAGCATTGTCCGACGAAAGAAAAATCCGGTTAATACAAACAAATAAATCCAACATTATAGGTCTAGTTCATGAATAAACAACCAAAATCTAGTCAGTAATCCAGTAACCACAAGTCTTAAATTGTCTTTCATAAATAAAATATGTTTTTTTTTAAATAAGAATAGATTGATGATTTGTACCTGTTATTGATATTTTGCTCGTGACAAAGATTGATGTATCTTATACCCGCCCGTAGTGTGACCACACCCGACACACGAGGCTCCAGATCGCGTCGCTCAAGGGAATTTTAAAGCGGTGTAATCCCGTACGCGAGTCGCTCAGGTGCTCACGGTGTTACTTCAGCATGAGAATCGACTGCAAACACATACCCGCTCACAGAGGGGAGGCAATTATCACGTTCAACGCTCCGAACAAATCTTATTACCGTACAAATATTTGGAGGTAAGATACTTGATTACGTGCTTACGTTAAAATACTAATTTTCACGTACTTATAAGATTAGCTGTTTACGATTGAATAAATATAAACACATTTGTCGACAGCTTTGTCTAAAGGTTTGCGCGTAGGCCGCATTCGATAGCAGCTATTTCGAAAATAGTTTGTCGGAATTTTACCAGGGGCCCGATTTTAATTTGGTAGACATCAATCTCTATTCGAGATACGTCAAAGCAAAACGACAAATTATTGGTCGTATTTTTAACAGACTTCCAAAAGGAGCAGGTTTCTCAATTCCGTATATATTTTTTAGTTTTTATTTAGACATAATATCTCGAATAGAGATTATGTCTATTAAACGAAAATCGGGCCCCTGGTCTGGGTGTAACTGGTATAGCCCCTAGTCCATTGGTTTGTACCAATAGTACAAGCGTAAAACTATTTGTACGTATAAATATTCAACTGCGTATTAAAGCTGGACATCTTCGCTAGTATCTAAATAGGTTAATGCGATTTTTGGGGTCGAACGCACGCTTTGCAATCAAAGTGTGCAGGTTCAAACCCCGGCTCGCACCTCTGGGTTTCATGTGCGAATTTCATTTTCATCCGAGATTACCACTTGCTATGAAACGGTGAAGGAAAACATCGTGAGGAAGCCTGCACGAAACAAGGCGTGTGAAGTTCACAAACCCGCACTGGGCCAGCGTGGTGGGCTATGGCCCAAATCTCCGCCGTATTGATTGGGAATGTGTCCGGTATAATGGCAATAGGCTCGCTCTCTATTACATTGGTACCAAAATACATCGGCGAAGAGTGGGCGCACTGCAGTGCACCTCTGCCAACCCCTTCGGGGAACACAGGCGTGATGATATATATATATATATGTCGCCGCAAGGGTGCTTCGGTCTTCAAATCAAGATAATCCTATTCTAATATTGAAGACATAATTATTTGGTGTAAATTCGATACATAATTTACTATAACTGTTTGCTTTAGCTAACGTTCAAAATTATGTTTATTTCATTAATTTGCAATGATTTGATTATAATGTGGTGTTTAGCTATTCTAATAACGAAGTAAGTTTACCTATTTACTATTTTTGCTATGTAAAATCGTTTTAAATTCTTTTGTGAATTTTGGCAATTTATTTAATCGCTTTAAAAGCTTTGCATATTTGTTAATTATAAAACGTCATTCAATTTATTGTTACGTTGAGTGTAGTTGTGAAAAAATTGTTATGGTGGAACCGAACAAATAAAAGAAGGGGGCAAATGGTGCCTCGCTCTCTTTTGCTTCAGAAATTCATCTGGAAAGGTCGTAAGCTATTGACGTTGCTATTTACTGCTATTTACTGTGCTACCTGCTTTAAATATTGTTATCTACCTATTGTCTAAAAAGATTCAAAACTAGATGCCTTTGTTCTGATTGTGTTAAACTATATTGACTACCCACTTTTCTAGATATTGTGTTAAAATTAATTCATGCTGTTGTAGTGACATGATAATGATCAAATTGGTGTGTCGTGTTTCCTTTAATAATCTCTTATTCTAATGGATAGATTCAATGACAGAACCGTTGAAACAAACGAGGTTCTGCCCTTTTTATAAATGCCAGCGATCCTAATTTTCCGATAGATACCAAATGCGAATTAAGACACCTACCTAGGTATTACCAGCCGTGAACGTACAAGCAAACTGGATAGTTTACACGAATTGAACAGGAGGGTAGAGCCCGCAGCCAATCAACACAGTCGATCCGAACTGGAATATTGGTCCTATTTGGATACGGTTCAAACATATCTGTAGCATAGGTATATTTTTTGCATGGGATTAATATTTTTGAGGATTAAACTTATATTTTATAAGCATTGGATGCTATTTTATAGGGATTGGTAGCAGTGGTAGCCGAGTGGTCGAACGCACGCCTTACAAATCAAAGTGTGCAGGTTCAAACCTCGGCTTGCAGCTCTGTGATTTATGTGCGAATCTCATTTTCATCCGAGATTATCACTTGCTATAAAACGGTGAAGGAAAACACCGTGAGGAAATCCGAATCCCCCTCGCATTGAGGGGAGGCCCGTGCCCAGCAGTGGGACGTTAAAAGGGCTGTAGTTAGTAGTTAGGATGCTAGTGGCATTTGATTGTAATCAAAATAATACTTCTTATATCGGATATCGCCAGAAAACACATAACCATCGTATGATCCCAAACTAAGCAACGCTTGTAGTATTTGTACAATGGGCGGTCCTGGGGGCGGTCCCAGTTACATCCAGACCAGGGCAAATTCCGAAATGAACTGACGGAAATCGAACCGGCAACCACCCTGTGCTGCCAGCCAAGCGGTATATGCTCAAACCATTATATCAATCCGTCGTTAAAATACAAAATTTTCACTATGATATTGAGAACAAAACGAAGCAACCCGCATACTGGAGCCGCCAAGACGCGTGTGTCCATTTTTTTTCCAATATAAACTCTGATACACAAGATACAATAAATTAAATTTACTTTTATTACAATTAATATTTAAAATATTTCAAAATTCTTCTACAATACTTATTTACTATAAAACTTTTAATTTTTTCCTATTAAATAACTTTAACCCCCATTAAATATTTTAATATTAAAATATTTTTTTTATTTATATTCAATTAATTTACCCCCTCAAATTAATTATTTTATAATATCTTTTCAATGTAAATGAAATGCTGTAATTCAAGCTCTAATTTGTTCTTTCTAACTCATAGAAAAACACAAAAATGTAAATCCTCATTGGATAAAAGGGTTAGAGATTGGATTGGGTGGTAGAGATACTATTATTATTATTTATTGACGATTCATACGAGTAAGTGCCTGTATTGGATTACGTAAATAAAAAAAATTGATTCTGATTCTGACCTCATTCCTCCACGAAATGCCATTAGTAGACAATGCGAGCGGTTTTTGACGCACAGTCACGTATCTTTGACTTTTAAAAATACAATCTTTATTAATATTGACACAAAGGTGATGATGGGATATACAACTGAATTTTTGGTATTGGTATAAAATCTGGCAATTATTTTATGTTTAATTTAAAAATACATTAATATATATTTTTTAGATTGGACCCATTCTATTCACCCGTCGCCTCTTAAAACTATAAAACATTATCCAAATCGTTCAAAGTAAAGTTTCGCCACGATCGCGGGTGCCATCTGGCGTGGATTCCTACGCGTTTGTACTACAATTATAAAGCCTCCCATGCACACTAGCGCGTCTACACTCGCGCGTATTTATTTTTGCCATACGAAAACGAAGATGGCATTTCGAGCCCGCGCTGCGGTAAATTTTTCTGGTTTACCTAGCTCCGCCATTTTTGTTTTCCCATACAGTTGCCGTATACTACAGGTACAAGAGATAACAAAAAAGGCAGAAAAATCGCTGCAGAGCTACACGAAGAGTGGAGTCGTTATGGGTACTCTCGATACTCTATGTTTGACTCTTAAACATGCGTTCATTCTTCAACGAAATGACACTGACAGCGAATTATGATGCGTGGGGCCGTAGATTGCACCACAGAAATTCAATCTTTATGCTTTACTAGCTGTGCCCGCGACTTCGCCCCCGTGGACTTTAGGGAGATTACCCGGAAATATGGGTATTATGTTTTTCCCGGTGAAAGTCCCGTCGAATTCGGTTTAGCCGTTTGGAAGTTTACCGGGAACAAACAGACAGACAGAGTTACACAATAGTTCATTTTGTTATTGGAATAGTGTTGGCGCCGCAATGTGCGGCAGGCCCAACAGGGTGGGCGCGCGATGCGCCTCGGGGCGACACTTGGCCGTTATTAACTTGGCTCTCGGACGCACGTGACTGGCTTCGAACACGACACGAGACTGTGATATTTGTGGTGCGGATTAGAACATATGTTAGCGACCAAGTGCGAGTCGGACTCACGCACGAAGGATTCTATACCATCTATAATCTATGCTTTTAGTATTATAAAGGTGAAAGATTTGTATTTTTGTATGTAACGAATTAACTTGAAAACTGCTGGACCGATTTAAAAAAATATTTTGCCGTTAGAAAGCTATATTATCACTGAGTGACATAGACTATATTAGAAACCCGTACGAAGCCGGGACGGGCCGCTAGTTATCTACAAAAACGGCAACAAAAAACACGTTTGTTGCATGGGAGCACGCCTATGACAGCATTAGTTCCTTGAAGTGTCATTGGCACGGGAAATACTCTGCCCTCGCATTAGCTGTCATATTTGCCGTCACTGTCTATGATCTATGGCCTCTGTCTATGGTAACATGGCTACTCGTGTACTCTGTTTGTGTTTTTTCAAGAAGTGTTGATCGAGGTTTTGGGTTTACTTAGTAGCTAATCCTCACCGATTGTGCCTTAATTCAAGATTTGATACAAATAATTTAAAGTTCTATCAGTGACTTTGTCTGTAATTAACATAGAACGCTACACAATGCAGAAATTTTGGAAGTGTTACGTTTGTAGGTTAGAATGTTGAAAATACGTCTTAGCAGGATTATCGCCGATTATCGGAATAACGGGAATCGTGGATACTGTTCTTGTTTGCTATTATGCATAGTGTAATCGTTTGTATAATCAAAAACAATTTTTATAAAGGTACGTATGATGTGTTTGCGGATGGCTGGAAGAAGTTTTTATCAGCACGTGTGAGGTATTGTAAGAAACGACGTATGTGTATTCTATCATTTTTCAGTGATTTTTCTGTATTATTATTTATGGTGTATAAATAATTCGTGTGCGTATATATATAATAGTTGGTGTTATTGGTAATTAATTGACTGTTCTAATTATGTAAATAAATAAATGGGTTAGTAATAAAGAAATATTTAGTCTGATGATGTTGTTTTATTTATTGTAGCGCAATGAATCCGTATTTTAGGAACTTAATGTAATAGAAAAATTAAATAAAAAGTAATCCCATTAAGTGTTTGATTAAATTATTCTTATGAGGTGCATCACTATGTAATCGATATCGATAATTGAGTTTTTAGGCGGAGCCCATCACTATAAGCGACAGCAGCGCTGTAACTATTCTTGGAACTAATCGCCACTGTCCTATCTGTAGTATAGTAGTGATCTGTGCATGGGAGCCCCTTAAATATTTATTTTATTCTGTTTTTTAGTATTTGTTGTTATAGTGGCAACAGAAATACATCATCTGTCTAACTATCACGGTTCATGAGCTATAACCTGGTGATAGACGGACAGACAAACAGTCGGACGGACAGCGGAGTCTTAGTAATAAGGTCCTGTTTTACCCTTGGGTAAGGAACCCTAAAAGTATAGTTTTCTTACGAATTCTCGTTGAAAGGCAAAAAAAAAACTTTTTTGGAGGAGAACGCATACGACAATAAACTGGCAACACGAATTATATTGGGATCAGCAATTTTTTCTGCGTCGAATGTGTATGCGGTCCTGTAAAGTAAATAAAATGTCGCTTAAGTCATATAGCCTTTCACTCCTCGATACAAACCAATACTTATGTATCGTGAATAAACAAAAAATAATAATTCGATTATAGAACTAACCACCACCCGTTCGAATGAAGAATGGGCAAGAAATGTCATGGTTACTCTTTTCCAATAAAGCTTTACATTTACACAAATAAAGCACACTCGGTACGCTGGGGCGTCAAAACATCGAGCGCTGTGACAATGTACATGCAGATTTAATTCATGCGGAAATACCCAAGTTAACTTAACCTACTATTACTACAGCCCCTTTAACGTCCCACTGCTGGGCACGGGCCTCCCCTCAATGTGAGGAGGATTTCAGGCCACAGTCCACCACGCTGGCCCAGTGCGGGTTGGCAGACTTCACACATCTATCGAGAACTAGACAAGTTCCCTCAGACGTGCAGGTTTCCTCACGATGTTTTCCTTCACCGTTTCATAGCAAGTGATAATCTCGGATGAAAATGAGATTCGCACATAAATCTCAGAGGTGTGAGCCGGAGTTTGAACCTGCACACTTTGATTTGCAAGGCGTGCGTTCGACCACTCGGCTACCACTGCTAACCTAACTGAACTAAATTAGTTTACAGTAAATCTGGCATTAATAAAGCAAATAAACTTCAGACTCTTCATCTCATAGTCAGTTGGCGCAAAATTTAAGCCCCGAACACAATCAAACCATTACGATGCACAGTGGCAAACATTCGGAGCTTGGTCGGACAATTATAACACAGTGGTTCGCAGAGGGCGCCCCGAGCGACACTTGGGCGTTATTAACTTGGCCGGTCGCACGTGACTGATATATTCCGACCAACTTGGCCGGTGCTAACTTGTACTACACTTAGCCACTAACTTATTCCCTTCCTAGAGCGAGCTTAGTTGGATTTCGTGTGCGGGATTCAAGTCCGGCTAGAGACTTGGCCCGTTATTCGTATCTAGATAATGCCGTAATGGGTGTAGACTTTTTACTTGTATTAATAATGTTTTCACGTAAGATACAGTGTGCATTATTTAGCGTCGACTCTCGCGCGTCAATTTTGCCATACCAAAACAAACTGTATTGACACATGGAAAAAGTTTATTTTTCAACTAAATGTCATTGACAGCGCGAGCGAATTTTGCACCGCGCGTCTTAAGTCTTGACGCTCCAGTGTGTCTAGAGTTTACGTATAGTGTCACAGAGTAGGGACATTTAAAAAGCGGCCAAGTGCGAGTCGGACTCGCGCACGAAGGGTTCCGTACCATTATCCACAAAAACGGCAAAAAAATCATGTCTGTTGTATGGGAGGACCCCTTAAATATTAATTATAATTTGATGTAATTATTTATTTTTAAAGTGAATAATATATTGAAATAAAACTATTTTACGGATTTTATCGCGTTTATTTACTATTTTATTTTCCCGACGTTTCGACGAATAATATATCTCAATATTCTGTGAATATTTCAAGTGTCTACCTGTTGCGGTTATCAATATGGAGCCAAAACGAGCAAAAAGACACGTTTTTTGTATGAGACCCCTCTCAAATATTTATTTTATTCTGTTTTACTGTATTTGTTGTTATAGCGGCTACAGAAATATATCACCTGTGAAAGTTTCAACTATCTAACTATCATGGTTCATGAGATACAGCCTTGTGACAGACGGACGGACGGACAGCGAAGTCTTAGTAATAGGGTTCCGGTTTTACCCATTTGATTACGGAACCCTAAAAACAAGCTAACTAAGCCGCGCTATACTGAAAATGATGCCTAAGTACACAGGTAAATCCAACACTCCGTCGCTATATCCCACTAATATTTATAAATATCAAAGTTTGAGGATGGACGGGTGGATGGATCTTTGTACTCTTCCACACAAAAACTACTGAACGGATTTTGATGAAACTTTACAGTATTATTGTTTATACATCAGAATAACATACAAGCCATAATTCATAACGATATTGAACAATCCAAGTCTGAGCGAACGAAGTCGCGGGTACAAGCTAGTTTATAAGTATACCTTTATTTCCCCTAACATTTAATAACTGACAATTCCCGTCTACGTTACATAGATGATATAACTTCCATCCTCCCCCCTCCCAATCTTCGCCATTTCTTTTTCACCACCCGTTCGGTGGAGGATGGGGGGGGGGTACAAATTAATCTTGCCTCACAATGGTGGCCCGGTAAGTGGCATTGAGTCCTTTAGTTCCGTTAGGTATTGTTGTAAAACGCCCTGAGCACACTGGGGTGAGCGAGTTCTTGACAAACACTTGACTTTTTTTTTGTTAAATGCACATTATATTAATATGCATAAAGATTTAAGCCCCAATTACAATAGACAATAGGCTCGCCCCCTAATTACATTGGGACCAAAATACATCGGCGAAGTGTGGGCGCACTACAGTGCACCTCTGCCTACCCCTTCGGGGAATACAGGCGTTATGATATATTTGATGTATTTAAGCCCCCGGCATACAATATGTGCGTCAAGACGTGTGTGATTTTTTTTTCCAATTAGCTACGACCTCATAGAAAAAAGCCATAGAGTATCGATAACGACTCCACTCTTCATCATCATTTCGCTCATTTCGTAAAAAAGAAAGAAAGACATTCCGTTGAAAAATGTGCTTACTCTCCGAGTTAATACAGTTCATTTTGTTATTTAGTTTTGACGCGCCTATCTGCTCAGGGTATAACTCTCAGACGTTCCGACTATAATTTGTTCGGTAAAATTGTCAGCGTTCAAGAAGTTTTGCCTTTTAATTGTTATCTGTTTGTGGGTTTTTAGTGCTTGTTGGTACGGATTTAGTGTGGTTTCAACTTGTTGGATGAGAAATGTCAACTACTGCCCCAATCACACTGCGGCGTCTATTCTTTTGACAATATCAAAACGAACTCTGTGTTTATATGTATAAAGATTGAATTGCTGTGGTAAAAGCCACGCGACGGCGCTTAGAAATTCGCTCGCGCTGTCAATGACAGTTCCTTGAGTCAATACGGATCGTATTAGTATTGAAAATAATTTGAATTGTGCGTATTGACGCCCCAGTGTGTCTGGGCCTTTAAAATTGCGTACAAAGTAACTTTAAAATTATTGTGTGGTACTTTGTTAAAACCTTTTATTGCAGTCGGGTGATGAACAGAGATCGGAATAGGTAGACTATATTTACCGACACTTCGAGGTAGAAAGTAACTACTACTACTACTACAGCCCTTTTTTAACGTCCCACTGCAGGGCACGGGCCTCCCCTCAATGCGAGGGGGATTCAGGCCATAGTCCACCACGCTGGCCCAGTGCGGGTTGGCAGACTGCACACATCTATGGAGATCTAGTCAAGCTCCCTCAGACGTGCAGGTTTCCTCACGATGTTTTCCTTCACCGTAAGTAAGAAAGTAACTTAAAGTGACATTCAATAATGGCACTACTTTAGCGTTAGATAAGGTACAGTTTACTTTGACAGCAAACTCGACGTATACATCTTATATTCCGACTCCAACGGAACTATCAACACCATGATTACCACAGAGCAACAAAATGTAAGTAATCCAATAAAAACTTTCACATAACCAGATCAAAAGTTAGATTAACATCAAATTTGGCCCTCCCCAACAACTTGGTATAGCAAAACTTGAGCCCTTTGCACATAGGTGCGTCCAATCGCGCGCGATCTATTTTATTACCGTATTTTATTATTAGCGTACCTATTATCTCATAAAAAAAACCCAATGATATTCAAAAGTACAGATACTTATATGTGAAAAAGACGTCCAAAAAAAAAACCTGAATGGACGAATTGATATAATAAGCATCTTTTCTTATACGTCATGAAATAGATTACCTATCTGACATGGACGTCAGTCACACGTAAAATTGTACGTGTATAAATGTTAGGAAAAGCTTGTTCTTTGATATATTAACTCATTGGAAAACCAAATTTTTCAACGTTATGTCGTCGATGAGTAAAGCGAATTTGGACGCGTGATCGCATGGCTTTTATCACAGAACTTAAATCTTTATGTATATTGACCCAGACATTTTAATTTCAAAGTCAAGTTAACTCGCTCGTTTCGGTGAGTGCAGGGCATTATTAGGTACGATTCTCGGGCCATAAAACGGGCGACACTAAAAGCTCGTGTAATTAGTATCGACGGGAGTCACACGGGGAGCGTCCGCGTCGCATACGCGTGAATCTGTATGTGTCATAAGTCAGTGTGTGGCCACAAAACACGAGAATACGAAAATAAAATTAAATAAAAAACATAATCATATTTTTTTTTATTTTCATTTAGTAACTGTAACTGTGATTATTTTGTCATTTTCATCATATGACTGAAATACTCGTTGTTAATCATAATATTTGATAAAAATAAGTATTGCCAGTTGTCATGCAATTTTCGAGCATAGATTAAAAATGTCCAAAAAGGGAATTTCACATTAATTTCAAGCTCCGACGAAAGTCCCATAGCAATAATAAACTTTGCACGTTTATCCTGCGAGAGCATTAATTAAACCGAGATCTGTTGAACCTGGCCAAGGAAACTTGATAAATTCCTTTAGTATTTCTTCACAGAAGGAAATTAGCTCTGTACAGGCGAGGTTCTAGTTAGCACTTATTCCACAGTCGATATTTGCTTTGTTCGTAGATATTTTATTTTATTTTCTCAGCGCAGGGGAACGCGGGCAGATTAGATTGTTAGAAAGCTTGGTATCGCAGCGGGTAGGTGCGGGTTAATTGAGTGCGCCATTTTGAAACCTTATCTCGATCGTATTACATTGCGGTGTTTATTTTTTAAATGTAAGAGGTCTACCTACTATGCATGTGTTTTGGACACATTTTGTAAAAAGAAAGGACGGTTTTTGGAAGACAATTATATATTTTCTATCTTCAAAATTGTCTTCTTTGAAATTCATTAATACAGAACTCGTTATAATGGCATATTTATTATGTTATATAAAAATATGGACGTAATCTGGTAACATAAAATTAATATATTAAACAACACATGCGATGTACAAAATGTTTAAAGTCACCACAAACCTCTCAAATGCCTACCAATAAACCACATTTTCAAACCCATTGCACAACCCTTTTAGGTATTACGAGCCCATTTAATAATTCGAGAGTAAAATGCCGTCAAATACCACGTTGCGTGACCGAGATCAGGTAAAAACCATCTTTGGCCGTCGCGGCGCCGGCAGCGGCATGCCGACGCTCATTAGTTGGGTTAGGACCTCTCGAACCCAAACAAAACCGAAACAATTTCACAAATTTGTCATCGCCTCTGGGATTACAAAGCACTGCTCCATTTTCGGGTCCTCTAGTAATTAACCAAAACACTTTGTCCTAGAAAATTTTATTAGGATTAATTACAACCAGTTGTCACGGTATCAGCCCAATGTACCCTTTTCACCCTATGTGGCTACTTGATATATAAAAAATCGCCAGACAACACACATACCTTTGAAATAAGAACCGCATCGAATGAGCGCAAATGATCATTGAGTTTTTTTTAAATCTGCTGTAACAACAACATTTCTAAATTATGCGCTTACCGTAATTTAAACTAAGAAATAAGTTAGAGGAAAAAATATTACCAATATATCATATAATTTTCTAAAAGTTGTGAATGTTATAATTAGCCCCTCAATATGAAAACATATAGACGGCAGGTTTTAAGAACAGGGGTCTCGACCCTTCACAGTGGAGCCACTAAAATAGACAGCTAGATTACTAAACAAAAAAAAAAAAACGATTTATCTTCCATTCTCTAGTAATCGTGATAGAAAATTCCATTCTACTGAACTGGAAATATTATTTTGCTAGCATTTCTCACCTCAATTTCCGTCTTTTACATGAATTCGATAACGGTTGGCAAGCGTCCAAAAGTCTGAAGCAAGCAATCCCCTATTCTAACCTACATATTGAACCATTGTTTCCACAAGCAAACTAGCATCATAATAATGGTAGGTAAGTGCAAAAGATCCATTAAAAAAATATAAACAAAGTCTATTCTTTATCTATTTAAACTTCAAAACTTCCAAATGATTTTAGCATCTGAATTTTTATTTCGCAACCGTTCACGTTAGAGTAATAAATTATCAATTAGGAAAACGATAAATCCCATCAGGGGTGCGCCCATTCAACAATCGTACGTCCTTTGACCCCCGTTTTAATGGCCATCGACTTAATAACTCAAACTTTTTTACGGAGCTGAGAACACTTTTAACATGAATCCATATTCATGAAGGCAGCGTCTTGATGCCTCGCGAGGCCCTCTCCCGCCCAACACTGCGTTTTATTCAATTAATTCCCGATATCGGTGGAGATCTTAACGGAACCACTCGACGCTCCCTTTTTAAAAGGATCTATGAATATTCTGCAAAGCACTCGACGCTAACAAGTCTCAGGGAGTTCACTCGAATCAAAAGTAGGTATTTGTATTTCTACGCGGTTAAATTTTTTGCCATTACTCAAACGAACTGTATTGAATGTATTAATTCAAAAGTTTATTTTTTCAACGAAATGACACATATAATACGTGCCAATCTTGACGCATTGGGGCGTGGCTTAAACAATAGGAATTCAATCTTCATGAATATTGACACAAGGTTTGTTTTGGTATTCGCAAACATTTTTACGCGTGACTTTTGACGCTCCAATGTGCGGGAAGGGGGGAGGGGGGGGGGGGGGCTTAATGCGTACATTTTGATATACCATAATATTATGTTAATGTTATTGTGATCATACTTTAGATTTTTTAAATAAATTACCCATCGTAAAAGCTTTTAGGTAAGTAACTCGATTGTCAAGAGATATATTGCAAAGATATTCAAATTATTGTTATGGTTTTTCTTGGTAAAGTGCACGCTCAACGTGAATCATCTAACACGTGTAGGAGATTATTAGGAATAACATACTTATTTTTTTTTTTAATATACACATATTGAGTAATGTGAGTGAGTTAGTGAGTGGGTAATTTCACCATTGAATATACGCCATGCCAAAATAATAACGGTATCAAAATCTCCCCTATGTACTTGTACATAGGATAAAGACTTATGTAAATTTTAATATTTAAATTAAACAATATTGAAGGACAGGCTTACCACCACCACACCACATGGTCAGATTTCACAACGGTCAAACCGAAAAGAAATAATTTATCTAAATAAAATAGGCGGATGCTTTCAACACCTGTTTTTATTATAATCGCCCTTTTCGTGGCTCAAACAATTACCGTGATAGCCACGTGCAGTGTCATGCGAGGGACTTGTATCGCACAAACGCAGACGATGCGTTTAATTTGCACCACGCCAGAGTGGGGACTAGTGGGGGGTCGAGAGGGGTCATGCGGTGTAATAAAACACATGATTTGCTTAATTCATCGCTTTTGCTGTACCCATTGGGGGGAGGAGGGGGGGGAGGGGGTGCACAGTGTTAACGAGTCGTGCAGTAATAGATTGGAGGAGGTCGTAAAAGTGTAAATCAGATTGTATTGTGTTTGGTTGATTAATTAAATGAAAATGGTGGAAACGACGGTTTTAGCGACCTGAGCAATCTGATTAATATAAATAAAAAAACATATTAAATTAATTGTAGCCGAATGGGTGGCAGTGATAATACTGTTTAAACTATAAACATGTTAAATAATTCTAATTTTCTATGTATATATTTTTATAATTAATAAGTTTACATTTTCTAATATATTTCAGCATGTTATGTTACTCTATGAAAATGTATGATATTTATTGTTGGCATCTTTGCCAATTAGTCTTAAATCAAAACCTCACTTGTACTGTTCTATAATAAACAATAACGCCTGTGAACTTATAAAAGTGATTTGTTATTTAACAAATACTATTATTTTTTGTTTATCGACGATTCTAAGTATTGGTATTGTTACCTGTATGGTTACCTGTTACCTTTATGGTTACCTGTATTGGTTATTACATGTATAAAGCAATTCTGATTCCGATTCCGATTCTACTGCATAGTGCACTATGGTGTGCAAACGTCTACGGTGTCGGCCCAAAAAAAAAATACAGAGAGAAACAAAAAAATTTGTCAATTTTCAAAATATTTGTAACCACTTATATAAAGGTCCACCGAACCGCAATTTCTCACACTTATTGAGTTAAGAACCTCGCAACTAAATTCGAGGGCAAGTGTAGCTATCATATCAAATAGTCTACCGCCATAATAGTGATTCGTGTTCAGACCGGCCCCCGGCTCCCGGCTAAATGAATTTATTGTCCAAAAGGTTATACCTTGAGTACCTTTATTGTACCTTTTGTAAGAAACCACAGGGGAATGTAGAGGAGAAATAAAATATAATTTAACAACTTTTGTCTTTACCTCTGATGGGGCCGTATTGTTGGGGTCGTGTTATATTTACTTTGGTATAGTGGCTTTTAAGAGTTTATAAGAAATTACGACTTATGACTTATGTACTTTCTACATAAAGGTCAAATCCAGCCAACAATTTATTCAGCTTACGTAAATATATCGCATTGTCGTCTCAGTGGCCTAAGCTTGGTGTTTCAGTAGTAACTGTCAACTTTTGACAGATTTTGTACTGAGCTACTACTACTACAGCCCTTTTATCGTCCTACTGCTGGGCACGGGCCTCCCCTCAATGTGAAGAGGATTTCAGGCCATAGTCCAGTACTGAGCTAACTGTCAAAAACTACAAATAATCTTAAAAACATTGCAATCTTAAAAACAGGACGATGGTAAGGGAAGCAGGTTACAAATAATCAGAATATGTTAAACTTGCATAACAAATTTGTATGCAAAACATTATATTTTTAGCCGGCTTCAAAAAGGAGGAGGTTCTCAATTCGACCCGTATGTTGTTTTTCTATTACAAGCTTTATATTAACTTGGCTTGCTGAGGAGAACACGAAAACTAAGGCCAATTAAATAAAAGCCTGATTTTACAAAGATTTTTACCATTTTTAATATACTAACAGAATAAATATTATAATAAAATTAACATTCCTCTTCTTAGAACGCGTCTTCCCTCAGTGCAAGGGAGATTTAGGTTATACTCCACCACGCTAGCCCAGTGCGGGTTGTCATATGGAATAATTAAATATTGAAATGATTTGAATGAATCTATACTTTTTAGATACGCATTTTGTATTTTTTTATTTGTGATAACACCACACCATTGGGTAAAAAAAATATATAGTTGCGTAACTTGATTATACTTGTTCACTTGGCCTAAGTAAGTATTGTACTTGACCACTTGGCGCACGTAAAATTTATCAATATCGCAACGTCTCAGTCCCCGGCCGCACAGTGCGCCGCGCAAACTTTTAATTGGAACAAAATCCCGGCACCGAAGGCGTTGCGTTTTAATTAGGAAAATTTCCCATGAACAAGCGGACGCGATATAATTTCCATGCAAATTGAGCATTTAACTTCGAATAACACAGTACGAACGGTTTCGCCTCAAGACGGATCTCGCAGTAGGTACATTCTGAATTAATAAAGAGCTAATTGATCAAGTTTCGTCGGGGATTATTAATAGATTATGTTTGTTTGGCGACAACGGACGACGAGATTTGGAAACTCCGTCTCAATAATTTTATTGGCGTAAGGAAAACTGGATTATTATTTCATATTTGTTATTAAAAATAAGTTATAACAGTAGAACAAAGAGGTATTAGAATGGTTTTCAAAGGGTGTATTAAATTCCAAAGTACAAGCATTTTGTTTTGTTCAGGATTACTGGACCACATATCCATAGTAATTTTAAAGTTATGTTTCGTTCAGGATCAAAACGCTACTTTTACTGAGAAGATTTATCATAAAATTTAGCAGTTCTGTCATTTTATTTTTCATTTTGTAAAAAAAATAATATAACGTAACGTGATATAATTTCAAACTTCTGAACACTGTGTGCTGATTGGAGTACTTTACATTTGAAAAAAAAAAAACATTATTAATTGAGACATGTTTTTCTACCACTCTAACAGATTGTTGCGGGGTTTTAGCGTCAATTGTTTTAATTTTACCCAAACATAGAAAAACTATTCTTCAACGCAATCACATTTACAGCGTGATCGAACTTTCACTCGTAGAGGCGTCACTGTTGCCAGACAAATTAAATCTTTATGTATATTTTAAATTGAGTTAGTTTTGGTATTGGCAAACATTAGGAGGCGCGACTGTTGTCACCCCACTGTGCTGAACTCCTTCATTTCCTTGCTGTTTTCAAGTAGCAAGTAATCTAAATTAAGCAAAAAGCAACCATAATTCCGAGCAACACTTATAAAATTCAAACGCAGTATCAAAAGCCCCACATCAATAACTGAGAGCAAACTGGGGGTGTTTGCGTAAACACAAATAAATTGGATTGTGGCATATCGTACAGTGTCGTTTCGTATAGTTCCGTATCGTGGCATTTCACTCGCGCCACGCACTGGGACGTCAAGATGCACGCATCAAAATATTTGCAAATAGACTGTATTGACTCATAGAGAAAGTTCATTCCTTAACGAAATGACACCGACAGCGCGAGCGAGATTTGACGCGTGGTGACGTGGCTTTTAACATAGAATTTCTATCTTTATGTATATAGACACAGAGTTCATTTTGTTATTGGCAAAACATTGTTCGCACGCGTTTTGTCGCGCCTGGTACGCTTAGGGTTTTATACACAATCAGTCCAGCAGGCTAAGCATGACCGTGTAGACATAAGTTTTATCTCTTGCAGCTGTCACATTTGTCGAGAAAATGACTTCACTTCGAGCTTTTTGTATTGGACATGGCTCGGTGTGACGTAATTTTTCTCGACAAATCTGACAGTTGAAAGAAATAAAACTTATGTCAACGCGGTCATGTTAAGCGTACTGCACGAAAAACTAGATTTGGTAACAGCTTAGCGGAAAGTGACAAGTTTTCCCACGAACAAAAAAATGTATTTTCTTAAATTGCCGCCAGTTATTATAAAACTTTTCTTTCTCGCCTTCAATTCTCCCTTTAGAGATGGTTTCCAATAGATATGGTAATACCGATGATGGCAGATAGCTCGAACGACGACTTAATTTTCAATATTAACTTCCTTAGTCCAATCGCATATTCATTAGCAGGCAGAGTTCTTCGACGAGTTATCAATTTTACCCGGGTGTCAATTACAATCGATATCAAATTGAATAGGTATCGAGTTAAAATCGATTGTCGACTCTTTGGAATTAATTGAGCGTCCGACGACGGTAACTTTTAAGTCATTTATCAATGTTGTTGGAAAGTGTTGAACGATTTATTCAACGCTAATGAATAATTTCTAATCAATGATATTAAAAAGTACAGACACCTAAATGTATCAAAGACGTCCAACAAAAATACCTGAAGGAATCAACTGGTGTCACGGCCATCCAGTCTTCTAGGTCTTGACCATATAGTAACTAGACAACCTTTATCGACTCCGCCCTGCGTGTGACTCTGTGGCATTTTTTTTTACGTTTATCTGACATCAGCCATTGTAGTTGCCTGTAGTTTGCCATTGTAGTAGTTGCCTGTAGTTTGCCATTGTAGTAGTTGCCTTGCAGCAGGGCATCTCGACATTGGTGTGGCCCACTCCGCCGCGGGTTGAAGGTGTCCGCTCGCGCGAGCAGCCGCTGGAAGGGTCACGGATGTGTGCTTTGCGTTCCCGTGGCTCTTCCGACAAGGCGGGTGTTTGGACCACCGTGGGTTTTTAGTAGGTATTCGGCAATCTGCTGAGAGTCCGACATAACCCTCTCGACTCCCCCGTGTCGGAAGGGCATGCGTAAAGCATTTTCCCACGATAAAAAAAGGGCATCTCGACATTCTTGACATTCAGTATCTGACGTACGTAGACGTCAAAGTCACCCACACAAAATTGGACGAGCAAAACTGACAAACGTTAGGAAATGCTCTCTCTGTAATATAATTACTCGTTGATCGTATAAATATTTTGTAATTTATGACGAGATATTTGGAATATAACAATGTTTTGTGTAACTTTGACGTAAACCCACGTAATATTGTCTATGTCGACACTTATAAGAATAAACAATTGTGGCAACGAAGACACAAATTTCGGTAAAAAAACCGTCCAAGTGCGAGTTGGACTCGCGCACGAAGGGTTCCGTACCATTTTCTATAAAAACGGCAAAAAAATCACGATTGTTGTATGGGAGCCCCTTCAATATTTATTTTATTCAGATTTCTAGTATTTGTTGTTATAGCGGCAATAGAAATACTAACTATTACGGTTCATGAGATACAGCCTGGTGGCAGACGGACGGACGGACGAACGGACGGATGGACGGACGGACGGACGGACAGCGAAGTCTTAGTAATAGGGTTCCCGTTTTACACTTTGGGTACGGAACCCTAAAAATTGAACTTCTTTTTGACGCATACCTAAATCTATAATTTCTGATATCATTCGGTTCGCTCAATTCGAGCACATAGCAACAATGATCTGTTAGTTACCATTTATAAATAGGCCCAACGCATCGGTCACACAACCGCATATGAAACGCTAACCGTTGTCCGACACCAATGAATTCAATCTGGCCACAGTTCAAACGTTTAATTAGTCTATTATTAGTGATCGCTCCTCCAATCGCAGTCAAATTAAATTGGGTACATGTTAATCAATGGTGCTCATTTTGTCCGCACCAAACTAAACTAAACGTATCGCCGTCGTGCTATTTAGTCCTGTTTGTGTGCTGTACAACAAAATGTGGGTCAAAGTATATTATTTTATTTGGCAAAACTTTTTGTTGGCAACTTGCATAGTTAAATACTTTCACCGGAAAATTATTTTACAGTAGTAGTTACGTACCCGTACGTATTAAAGATAAATGAATGCCGCCTTGCAATACAATACAAGACTCAATCAATAGATTCAAAGTTTATTTAATTTTATTACAAGTTTTATATTAGCTTGCAACGTATGTATGTCCGGGTGGAATCTTGCGACTGAATTTTAGTTCAGTTAACTTAAACCGATTGAGCTGAAATTTGGTATACACTCTTATTTTGGATGACAATGCATGCTTAGCTATGTGACGTCATTCTAATTCCAATATGGCGGATCATCCGAGATGGCGGAGTAGTTATTTTTTTCTGCACTACCACGATATGGGTATTAAATGAAAGGCCTTGCTGAGGAGAACACGAAAACTAATACAACTTCACATTAAATCAATATAACTAAAAAATAAATTAATGGTAGGTAATGGTAATTAAATAAAAGCTTGTTTTTAAAAAGGTTTTTACCTTTATGTTGTATTATGATTAATATTCATTAACGAAATGGACTGAAGGCAATCTCAGTTTTCCTAGCCATTTGCGAATTTTGTCGGAATTTTTCGGCGAAGAGAATCAAACCCACTAACTACCAACCGACGCAGTGAGCCAAAGCGGCCTACACTTAGACCACTAGATAAAGCTGTCGTGACCAAAACGAACTCTGTATCAATCAATATACATTAAGATTGAAGCCACACTAGCACTCGTCAAAATTCGCTCGCACTGTCAATGACATTCCGTTGAAGAATGAGCTCTGTCTATGCATCAATACAGTTCATTTTAGTATTGGCAAAAATGTTGACTCGTGCATCTTGCTGCTTTTACACCAATATCCCAAACTGTCAGTGACATGTTCGGTTGGATATTATCGTCTGGAAAGTTCTCTGTAGAGATTTTACTGTGTAATCAGTATTCATACAAGCAGCAGCGAGGCGTGCGTTGTGTGGGCAGGCTTCGGTGTTGCCATGATTCTTCTAGAATTTTCCAGAATTGTTGAAAATTTTGTTGCGGATTTTTTTTTATTGTTCTTTATTTTATTATTAATCATGTGTCAGGTTTACGATCACTTTTTGCAAATGCCTAAGAAAAAAATATACAAAATCTGTACATAGTAAGTATGTAAACATCTTATACATCTATTATATATCTATCATCTTATATAACTAATAAGTTGACCTGTAGGGTAGTCGGGTAAAATATATTTTCAGGGAAATTGAGAAGAGTTTCCCTTTTATTTTCTTTCGATCCTCGAGTTTGACCTTTATCATAAAGGTATTCTTGTTTGTAAAATAATTACAAAACATTAAAAAAAAATCCCTATTGTCTAATTTAATTTTCTAGTCTGGTATCACCACACCGGGTGGCGTTCAACGGAAGCTATAAATCGTCTCTGTTTGTAAGCAGCGTTCGATAGTATCGCGAGTGTTATAAAATTCTAATGGCGCTACATTTGCCTTGATTAATGTTGCGTGTGGCCAATTTCTTACACATTCCAAAACGAACTGTATTAACACGTAGAAAAAGGTAATTTTTCAACGAAACAACAAAGGTGAATTTTGAAGCGTGGTCACATCCCTTTTTTTATTACAAAAAATCCAGCCGTATCTAAATTAACTGACTTTATTTGAAAATGTATTAGCTAAGTAAAAATACCTTAGGGATTAATATTATAAAACATGTTTTCTGTATTAAATGCATGTTCTATATATTCAAAACGTTACGGAAACGCTTTGAATCGTTTTAGAGATAACAGCGGTAACGCTTTGCTGATAAAATGTAGAGCAGTAACTCTACAAAATAAACGTTTAAGATTAAAATTTGTAGTGGTAGCCGAGTGGTCCAACGCGCGTCTTGCAAACAAAGTGTGCAGGTTCACACCCCGGCTCGCACCTCTGGGTTTATGTGCTAATGTCATTTTCATCCGAGATTACAACTATAATAGTTAGCTATGAAACGGTGAAGGGAAAAATCGTGAGGAAACCTGCACGCCTATAGAAAGACCTGTGAAGTTCACCAAACCGCACTGGGCCAGCGTGGTGGACTATAGCGCAAAAATCTCCATCGTGTTGAGAGAGAATGTGCCTGGTATAATGGCAATCGGCTCGCCCCCTATAACATTGGGACCAAAATACATGAAGTGTGGGCGCACTACAATGCACGTCTATGAACATTAGTAATGCTTGTGTTATGGGTGCCATACAATAGAGATCCCACTTGATCCCAGTAACACCCAAACTGGGGCATAGGTAGTGCCGTAGTCTGTCTACCCCTTTGGGTAGCAAAGGTGTGATTATTTATTTATGTATATTTATAAAATTGGAAAATCATAAAAATAAATCTACTGTGAGGTTGTCACTTGAGTAATTGTAGACTCTCTTTACCTAACTATTCAGTTTTATTAATTGTAGAGGAGGTCATAAGAGTTAAAAAAAAAAGAACACGCTGACACCTCCAAAACTTTCCCATAGAAAACGATCAACTAACTCGCATAATAGTTGAAAGGTTTCCGTTCCAGCGGCGCGCGGCACTCTACAATGTCGCTACTTTTTCAAAACACACCCCTAACGAGCCACTTTATACTCCGGCCCTTTGAGGAAACCACAGTTGCAGTGTAGCGGTGAAGTGCGCCTCTAATCTTGGGGATTAGCACTAGAGTTTGGGAAAATACTCGGAAAGTTCCTATCCACTATAGATACTTTTTGTTAGATAAAAATCTACTTGACTCTATCAGTTACTTCGTTTGAAAAAAATTAATTATATCTATACAAATAAATAAAGTTTGAGTGTCTGTTTGTAATAAAAAAATTATAGCGTATATGAAAGTATATACGCTAATTATAATGAACGAGCTTTTTTTAAAATTTTGTCTGTCTGTCTGTCTGTTTTTTGTTCCGGTTGTACTCCCAAATGGCTGGACCAATTTCAACGGGACCTTCACTGGCAAAGACATGTAATCTACTAGTATTTTTTTTAAAAGAAAATAACCGTATCAGAATATGAAAAAGATAAATAGATGTATTTATTGCCAAAACTAAAACGGTACGTATTAACTTATAGAAAAGGCTCATTATTCAATGAAATGTCATCGGTAACGCGAACAAATTTGGACGAGTGGTCGCGTGAATTTTACTATAGCAATTCAATCTTTATATATATGAACACAGAGTACATTTAAAAACTAAGTTAATTAGCTCAGCTAAATGCATCTCCATTTATTTTCCATCTCAACTGAAATATCACCCCATCTCAATCTATTCCCTAATTCAGAC
Source organism: Ptilodon capucinus (assembly GCA_914767695.1). Taxonomy (NCBI): domain Eukaryota; kingdom Metazoa; phylum Arthropoda; class Insecta; order Lepidoptera; family Notodontidae; genus Ptilodon; species Ptilodon capucinus. The sequence goes on along the minus strand of OU611814.1, from coordinate 10,391,471 downwards.
TATAAAACGAAAATTGCATACATATTTCATAGTGCACCGACCGCCGCACATCTGAGATCCGGGATCCGGCGTAACTCACGTCCGGATCACAACTGGGTCAGTGAGATCCGGCTCTGCGGCGACCACGTATTTCGTATGTATGAGACGGACAACAGCGGAGGGCGTATTTAAAAGGAGACATTTGACTGACTTTGCGCGTTGAATGCTAAGCTGACCTTTTACGACGGACTCTCGACTCAAAGGCTGGTTTATTTTTAAGTCGTTTTTGGTAAAGAATACTAAAGTTTATAGACTAGATTTTATGAGATGAGTTTTGAGGATCAACACTGAATTCTAATGTAATATTAAACCTTTATATGGAAATGTTACTTTGAAGTAAAATAAAAAAAGTATGATACTATGTACTCAATAAAACCAATATTGATAGCACTGAAATATTATCCCAGTTTATAAAAATAGCGGCACACTAGCAAAAGGCGCTCGTCAAAAAAAATGCCAATTCCAAAACAAACTGTATTAACTCACAGAAAAAGCTTATTTTGCAACGAATGTCATTGACATCGCGAGCGAACTTCAACGCATGGGCGGCGTGGCTTGTAGCACAGAAATTAAATCTTAATGCATATTATAACAGAGTTCATTTTGGTATTGGAAAACAATTTAAAGCGCGCCGCCTCGATGGCTTTTGCCCTTCATAAAATATAATATTGAATAAATATGACTAAAATAAATATTAAGATTCGTACAAAATATTTTATGTAAAGGCCGATTGATATTAAACATACTATACTTTATTTATATTGCTTATATTAAGATACATAAATATACTAATGCAATCTATTTTATCTAAAATTGTTCCAATTCAACTTTAATCGAATACACACAATAATAGGCAGCGAGTAAACAAAAGTATTCAAATTGGAAAACTTGGATAACATAAAATTAGTTTGTTCTAGTTGTACTTGATGAATAGAATAAAATTTGATAATAAAATATTTTCAGAAGGATTAATGAAATAAATTAAGTCCTCCGTGCATCGGGGCGTCAAACGCCACTCGTCCAAATTTTAGCCAATACTAAAACGAACAATAACTTCAATATACATACTACTACAGCCCTTTAAACGTCGTCCCACTGCTGGGCATGGGCCTCCCCTCAATGCGAGGGGGATTCAGTCCATAGTCCACCACCCTGGCCCAGTGCGGGTTGGCAGACATCTATCGAGAACTAGTCGAGTTCCCTCAGACGTGCAGGTTACCTCGCGATGGTTTCGATGGTAACTTTCACATTTATAAAAGAAGTAGGAAGTAGAAGTAAGAAGAAGAAGATAGAAGATTTATAATGAGAAACATTTCTTAATCAGACATCGTTTTTCTTGTCGACAGTAAAATCGGACGTTATTATTAAAAAATCTGTGCGTGCCTCGTTTCATTTAGACAAATTTATAGCAATTTTACGTAAAGATACAAACACCCACGAAAAAAAAATGTTACCTAATTGAGCTTACAAACAGACGAAATTTAATGACTCCGCCGCGGCTCAAAGGACCTTCGTTTAAATTATTTACATTTCTCTGGATGGGAGATTCTTTACTCATTCTGACCGAAATATGAAAGGTCCTCACTTGTTTGACTCAACCTTCGGGGTAATTCATTTTGAATTTATTATAATTCAGGCTACTTTGTGGTGTGTTCTTTATTTTAATGTTGTATCTAACTCCATAATACAAAAAAAAAATACAATCATTGTCTATTTACACTGATTTTCAAAAGCGTTTGCTTGAACACAGCGCTTTGTTAGGTTATGGTACACGTATTTCGAGTCAATTCAAGTCATTAGAAGTAATAATAGGTCGTCTGTGTTGTAAGTGTGTAAAAACGCTAAGCTATTTTTTAAATTAGTCTCAAATATTGTTTTGATTAAATGAGTATCTTCAAGAATGAGCTTTCTCTATGGGGTAATACAGTTTGTTTTGGTGTGGCCAAAAATTGATAGCGCGAATTTTGATGCGAGTCGTATGGGCCCAGGACTTAAAATAATATTAAACACCGAAGTAACCAATCTAATAGAGTTTCATTGTACAGCAAAAACAATGTCGCATAGAACAAAACCACATTTGTCCAATTTACTGCTAAAACTAGCCATTAGTTGATATTACACGCCATGTAACACGCGTTCACTTTCCAAGAATTACATTTTATTTTTGTTAGTTCCAATATTTTAAATGAGTTAATGGTTATATAGGGTGTCTCAGAACTACGAAATTACTACTACTACTACTACAGCCTTTTTAACGTCCCACTGCTGGGCACGGGCCTCCCCTCAATGCGAGGGAGGCTATAGTCCACCACGCTGGCCCAGTGCGGGTTGGTGAACTTCACACGCCTTTCTATAGACGTGCAGGTTTACTCACGATGTTTTCCTTCACCGTTTCATAGCAAGTGATAATCTCGGATGAAAATGAGATTCGCACATAAACCCAGAGGTTCGAGCCGAGGTTTGAACCTGCACACTTTGATTTGCAAGGCGTGCGTTCGACCACTCGGCTACCACTTTATTGTATTGTTACCTACCACCAATTATATTGTAAGTATACCCAATATAAATCACATTGTACAAGTAGGTATGTAATAGTAGTAGTACATAAGTAGGTATACAAAACATTTTTATCGTACGTTCGCTTGAAAACAGAGCGCTCTCACAGTCGTCGGGGTCATATCTTTTCAGAGGCCGTTGAGTGCGAGACAAATCAAAGAGAGAAGTCCTACCTACGTAGGGTGTCCATGTTGCCACGACTTTATGACATTTTGTATACTCTAATAAAATCTTCAGCCCCCTCGCATTGAGGGGAGGCCCGTGCCCAGCAGTGGGACGTTAAAAGGTCTGTAGTAGTCGTAGTAATAAAATCTTAAACAGACTGATCTAGTCTTTTAAGATTATCAAAACAATGATGTCGACTTATGTCGAAACAAAACGAAGAAAATACGACCAATTCGACGCTTTGTTTAGACATATTTAGAATTACTTATTAATTACCCTTCGAATTGGGTCCCTGAACACAAACTAATCTTTTTTATTTTATTTTATTTATTGGGTAAAATTAACAGCAGAACAAAGTATTGAAAAACATTGTTAAAGAAGCGTATAAATAAAGTTCTACCAACACTATTTTCCACGAGTTAAATAAATACAATGTAATTAACTAATAAATTCCAAAAAATATCAAAAAAAAGAAAAAGAACTATGGAAAATAATAATAAAAAATATAAAAATAAAAGTAATATCGACCAAATAAAAATAAAAAAGAGATGAAACAGGAAAATACAAGAGATGGAAAGCAAAACTAAGAATTAGAGCGGCACAGTGAAAAATAAAATTTGCAATAAAATTGTAAAATAAAATTAAGTTAGTACCTACTCACAACAATATCGCCCGACAACATATACTAAGCAAATAAGGCTTGTACTATGAGTACCATACAATGAACTGAGTGCGATCCTAGTTTTTTTTTAAATCCGGACCTCTATCGGCCCGGCCCGCGTGCTCACCTCTGATGTGGGGGTCAGAGTTCTTAAAATTAGCCTTAAGTTTAGTGTGTGTAAAATATTTTTTCCAGCCTCGATTGAAAATATAAACAAAGTCAAAAACATTTTTTATTAAAAAATTGTTAAAGTCAAAGTAGAATACCTAATAAAAAAGTAAACCCGTTGAAATTAAAGTATTTTACGGATTTTATCGCGTTTATTTACTATTTTATTTTCCCGACGTTTCGGCTGCTTTACAGCAACCATGGTCAAACGTCGGGAAAATAAAATAGTAAATAAACGCGATAAAATCCGTAAAATAGTTTAATTTCAATGTATAGTATTCGCGTAAATATAAGAAAACAATAAGTAAACCCGTCTAAAAACACAATATAAAAAGAGAATAAAATAGCAATAGGCTATGGACAAGGATAATATACAGCATTTAAAACATGATAGAAGTAAAATAACAGAATTTCCCTACTATCCATTGCGCGGATCTGGCAACCAGAGCCATTGATGCGCAGTGTAGTGAAGGCGGCTGTTGGTCCCTTATTAGCAAATAACTTGGTGCAATCCTTGTTACAGACCAGACCAGACCAGACCAGTGCAAAATTCCGAAGAGGCCATTTTCAAAATTGCCGGTGGCGGGAATCGAACCCGCAACCGTTCGATTCAGTGACTAGCCATTAGACCGAATCGTCGCCAATGACTCACAAAACTTCCATATAAAGCAATTTAAACAGCTTAATGCCCGATTATGGCTTATAATGCGACCCTTGAACAGTTTACTGTACCATTAACATGTAATGTAGCGTGTCTCTCGCAGACCTATTCTGTAGTTTTAAAAGTGTCTTCGAATGACAAATTGATTTGCAAGAATACATCCATGCACACATGCATAAGGCCAGGGCACACAGGGGCGTTAAGACGCGCATATTTTATAACCAAGACGGTAATATGTATAGTGATATAAAACACAGTTTAGTTATAGTTTGTACACAACATAATCAATCAAAATAGAAAATTCCAGAAATTCGGAATCTGTCAATTTGATTTGACGACGTTTGTGTCTAGTCGTTTAAGCGTAGTCCATTCTTCTTATTGTACCACGTGGTTTTGGGTTGGCTGGCCCTCAGAGGTAAATTTCAGAAATAACCTTTTACCGAATTTGATCTGGTTTGAGTGTAACTGAAATTGCCCGCAGTACATTTTTTAGTTTAGTTATTACAATTGATGTAAAATAAGAGCTTTTTTTATTGATTAATAGAAAATGTTTTATTTACGATAAAACAATTTTGAGAAACTTTTAAATATCATCAAAATTTTGAACTTTAAAACTAAAAAGTCAAGTACTTGAATTATTAAATTGTAATCAAATGTAACTTCTGTACGAATAAGTAGTTTCAAAAGATATAAAAAATGTTTATATTATCTTCACTATTATTTACTACAATTTTCTATGCCAAACATGTCTCTACAATTCAGATAATTCATAGTTATTACCAAAATCCTTCACGATAACACGGTTACCCTATCCCACGGTCGTCGCCGTCTCTACGAAGGACGAGGCATTCACAGTGCGAGCTCTCCCCGTTCCCCATTCATTGTGATGATTGCTGCGCGCTCATTATACCCACACAGTGACTCTACCGAGTGACGGGTAGTCAGGACGTTTTCTAGTCAATCTCAGTAAAGCCCCGGGCCCATACGAGCATTAGGACGAACGCTGCAAAATGTTTGCTAATACCAAAACGAACTCTGTGTTAACAATCATAAAGATTACAACTTATTTCGTTGAAGAATGAACGTATCCGCCATATTTATCACTGTCATCATCCATTCTTATTTGTAATGTGTATTTCATGAAATTTTCCTTGCTATTAATTACTCGACATTGCCATAAATACCGCTAATCGCAGGTGCAGGCATTTCTCATTTTATTTCATTAATATTTCATAATTTCACTCATTTGGTAAAAAAAGAAGGAGAAGAACTTTTTCTATGACTTATGCAGTTATTTTGAAGCCCCGGTAACTGTTTGAAATTAAATATCTATTAAATCACTGCTGAAAAACTTGTACAGTTTGGCAGTATTATTGAAAATTATCTCATAGATATCAATCAATAAAAAAAAAGTTGTTGCTAGTCTGTATTTACTCCAAATTACTTCACGAGATACCTTTTCAATTACAACATAGATAGTAACGAAACAAAATCAAAAGTTTATCCATTAACATCAAGATTGATTGCCATAATATCTCCCAAAGGTTTATTTACTCAAACAACTTTCAACGGTGGATTCCCACCATTTACTAGCGTTGAGTAAATACCAATTGATTACCGCCATATTGTGTATTGTATATTGAGCTTAGCTATGATAAAATCAAATTATAGTCTACTGAAATTGGATATATATTTCTTGTATGGCACCTAGGAATGCCTAAACTATTTTGGGCTAGACACCCCTCTTTAAAAATTAATTGATATTTCAGACCACCATAGCCAAATTACTTTAAAAATCCAATCTCTAGTTTTTTTTCCAATTGATACAAAATACTAACCAATTTAAAAACTTTGCGGTTGGTTAAGTGACTAACCGTAAAGTGGTCGGTTCCGTTTGTAAGTGGTTGTAGGCAAATGAGCCCTAGGATAGATGGTGAGTTCGACTCGCAAAAAATAGACTGGCCCCATACTAGGAAGGAACCGAGAGGAACGGCGGAAGGGAAAGGAGACCTTTGCCCAGCAGTGGGATGACAGAGGCTGATAAAAAACAATAACATAGTAAAGCCCACAGGCGCGTCAAACTACGATCTACCAATATTTTTGCCGCTATCAAAACTTACTCTATTAACTTATGGATATAACTCATTTTTCAACAAAATACCATCGACGGCGTTAGCGAATTTTGACATATGAAAGCGCATTTCATCTTATATCATCTAATACATCTAATACAGAGTAGTCCTTTCAAAAAAAAAATCGGCATCCGATCCCTTTCCTACTATGATCAAAGCAAGCATCGTCATACGAGTAATTTAGGGTTCCCTGCACACAATATTACGATTGATTCATGATCGGTAACTTTTATTCTCTTATCATATATTTAACAATAGTATGTTATGTATTATCTATTTGTTATACCACATAAATTTAATCTTGAATTAATGGTACATTAAAAAAAGCAAGTTATTTCTCTCACCCCAAGTCGGGGTTTATACCTCAGATAAGTGTGCATGTCTTTAAACTGTTTTTTTGAGAATTTCATGTAATATGTATATTTATAGTAAATATGATTAAGCATAAAAATATAACTATAACCTCGAGCATATTATCGCCACTAGTAAACAAAACACAATATATGTCTTAGAGCCGCTTAGCGGCGCCAAAAGGAATATAATTTAGGAGAGCGCTTATGCAATACGCCTAATGGAATATCCCAGATAAATTGTCATATAACGCTTGCCTACACTGTATATGGTAATAAGGTATTTTCATAGTGAAAGCTAGGATCAGGTATAGTCTCAGGTGGTTTGAACATGGCTTGAGCAAGTAAGGGTATATCGCTATGAATATCTATGAGACTGTCAGGTATATGAACGTCATAATATCCTAAGCTGGAGACTCGCCTGCAGTTTCTTATAAACAAAAAAATTGACCCTGAACATTTTCCCCAATTACGGCGAAACAGAAAGGAGTGTTAAAAAAATGTTTTTACAACCGTTTAACAAGGCATTAATTAATAAAAAATATTTTTACAAAAAAAAACTAGGTGAAAAAAATATCTTATAAGGACGTATCCAACCATTTAAGGTTAGTTGGATAGCCCTCACAACCAAAGGGTTAGTTAAATCATTAAGCTTTTGTAGGAACATAGTCTAACACACGCATCAAGCTTCTTTAAATGAGCTGATACTACTATTATGATAGCCCTTATATTGCTAGTTAAAAAAAAACATTTACAGAATCTAGAACCAAGCTAAATGCGCAATTTGTGCGAAGGGAGTAAATAAATACGCATATATACAGAGACGTCAAACGGAACGCAAATGGCCTCCTTTGCCATTCACTGTCAGCAATATCAATAAAAATACATAGTCACGTATTTTCTGAAAATATTCCTTTTTAGTTCCTTAGTTGAATGGTAGTTCTCCCTTATTTGAGGTAGCTTGCACACTGTTTGATGGTAGCGATTGATCTGTTTCAGCTTCACTTGGTAGTTTCTATCGAATTTTCCCTTTTTCTTTGACAGTTGATGACGTTACTATATTCTTTGAGATTCAAGAGTCGTGTTATGTTATGTCAATAGCAAGTAACTTAGCATGAAATCAAATACTATATTAAATTTTGCCTTCAAAAAAGCACTTGATAAAAAGATATCGGCTTGGTCTAGTGCAGTGGTGGGCAAACTTTTTTAATGGGGGGGCCAGAAAGATTAAGAAATTTCAGAGGAGGGCCAGAATTATAGCAAAAATGCATTACTACTACTAAGTAGAATCTACTTTATACTATCAAAATATAATTATCACGGGCCAAATGTCGAGGGACCGTCGGCGGGCCGGATTAAATAGTTTCGCGGGCCGGAGCTGGCTCGCGGGCCGTACTTTTCCCATCACTGATCTAGTGGTTTAAGCGTAGACCGATCACTGCACCGAGTAGTTGTGGGTTCGATTCCCGTCGGCGACAGACTTCCTAAACGGCCTCTTCGGAATTTTCCCTGATCTAGGCGTAACTAAGATTGCTCTTAGTCTGTTGTATGGCAACCAAACCATTGTATGGAACAGGCGTTGCTTAGTTTGGGATCATACGATGAGTAAGTTTTGTCTGTTGATATTTAAATTTATATTTTTATCCATTAAATGATGTGTGGGAATATATCGAGGAAAGGCTATTTGACTTAAGCGACACTTTTGGGCGATATTGACTTATATACATATTTGGAATCTGCATTTTTTTGCGCCGAATGAAAAAAATGGCGCTTAAGTCAAATAGCAAAGGCTATTTGACTTAAGCGACACTTTTGGGCGATATTGACTTATATACATACTTGGAATCTGCATTTTTTGGCGCCGAATGAAAAAAATGGCGCTTAAGTCAAATAGCAAAGGCTATTTGACTTAAGCGACACTTTTGGGCGATATTGACTTATATACATATTTGGAATCTGCATTTTTTTGGGCCGAATGAAAAAAATGGCGCTTAAGTCAAATAGCACTTTTGGGCGATATTGACTTATATACATACTTGGAATCTGCATTTTTTGGCGCCGAATGAAAAAAATGGCGCTTAAGTCAAATAGCAAAGGCTATTTGACTTAAGCGACACTTTTGGGCGATATTGACTTATATACATATTTGGAATCTGCATTTTTTGGCGCCGAATGAAAAAAATGGCGCTTAAGTCAAATAGCAAAGGCTATTTGACTTAAGCGACACTTTTGGGCGATATTGACTTATATACATACTTGGAATCTGCATTTTTTGGCGCCGAATGAAAAAAATGGCGCTTAAGTCAAATAGCAAAGGCTATTTGACTTAAGCGACACTTTTGGGCGATATTGACTTATATACATATTTGGAATCTGCATTTTTTTTGCGCCGAATTAAAAGGCTATTTGACTTAAGCGACATTTTTTTATCGCTGTTTTATAACTTCATATAATTTCAAATACTACTTTTTCACGAAATAATTTTATTACTGACAGGCAACAAAGGCATTAAAACGGGCCTTTTAGACTTCAACGACTATAGCAGTCACGTTAGCCCCTCCAACTAAGACGAATGAACTCAAATCAATACTACAAAAATTGGCGTGAAGAAACCGCTACCTCTCAGTTATTAAAGCGTCCTCTCCAACCACTAACCTACCGACGCTTCATTAATTTCCATTTCTTTACGAGACACGATTCAGTCTCACAAAAATCAACCTCATCAAAAGCTCGAGACAATTTTCAACCTTAATCAACGATCAGTCGCTCGAGTCGCGTCTGTATTTTGCTCGGAGCATTTTCAGTGACACATTTTTAGTTGTCACCCGTAATTGCGAGCCGCCAGTTCTTGAAGTCGGAATTGCCATAATTGCTGTGCCAACACGACACCGTTGGCAATTGCGTTATCTGCCAAAGAACGCCATTAAGTCATTAGTGTTGAATAGATTAATCTAGTTATGCGAAGATACACAGCGCTCTGTGTTGCTTGATACTTGGATCTTCTTTTTTTTTGGGTTCCGTACCCAAAGGGTACAACGGGAACCCTATTGCTAAGACTTCGCTGTCCGTCCCGTCCGTCCGTCCATCCGTCCGTCTGTCACCAGGCTGTATCTCATTCACCGTGATAGTTAGAAAGTTGACATTTTCACAGATGATGTATTTCTGTTGCCGCTATAACAACAAATACGTAAAAACAGAACAAAATAAATATTTATGGGGATCCCAAAGAAAAAAACGTGATTTTTTTGCCATTTGTATAGATACTGGTACGGAACCCTTCGTGCGCGAGTCCGACTCGCACTTGACCGGTTTTTATTTTTTCCAAATTAATGTTTGTTTTTTATTCAACCTATATTGTCCCACTGCTGGGGAAAATTCCTCCCCCAATGTCCTCCACTCATCTCTATCTCCTGCTAGATATGTCCATTCCTCCTGTACGCTTGGTATGACCTCGTAGACATAAGTTTTATCTCTTTCAATCGTCAGATTTGTCGAGAAAATGACGACACACCGAGCCATTTCCATACAAAAATCTCGAATTGACGTCAGTTTAATGGAATATGATGAGGAATAACTCCACCTGCGGTTACGTTAGTTGAGCCAATTTCAAGTAATTAATAGCAAGAGCAATATCACATCCAATATATACACATTCTTGAATCAGTATAACTTTTAGTTTTTTTAAATAATCTTGTTACCAGCATCCTTGCCACTAACGCTGTATGCCACAAATGCGAGTATTGTTTAATACTCCTTAGATTTTTTTTGTCAATTTTCATAGCACAAAACCTGAAAATAAACATCGCCAGACAACACATACTCATTGTACGATCCCAAACTAAGCAAAGCTTGTACTAGGGTACCTTACAATGGACTGGGGGCGATCCCAATTAAACCCAGGACAAATTCCGAAATTTGTCACTCATGGGAACCGGACCTACAACCACCCTATGCTATGAGGCAAGCGGCTTTTGCTTAAACCACTACACCAAGCTGTCTTAAACCAGAGTACTCTATCCTACACTCTACATTTTGAATCGAAAGCGAATCACAAGCCTATTTACAAAATTAAAAGCCACTCTACAAATCAATGTAATCCATAAAACGATTACTTATTAACAAATAGAGTAAGCTCTACCTGTCGCCATTTCAGATGTGTTACTCCCAGAAACGATACACGAAGATATAATTATACCTAAGGTTGGTGAGGCATTAGTTATTCATGTTATTTAGTGGTCCTGGCTTGTAGCGAGGTTGAGCTGGTGTCCCAAAGGTGTCCCTTTACGAGTCTTAGTACATGACGCAAGCCGTTTATATGTCCTGCATGTGAAAGTTTCGTTACATGATTGGTTGGACTACGATATTATGAAAATATCTGGACTCCATATTTCCATTAAACAAACTAAACTTTACAAATAAATAAAATTGAAGTATCTTTTTGTATTTATCAAAATAGCAGCATTTATACTTTTTTTTTTTTTTTAAGCCTATTTTGTGTCCCACTCCTGAGCAAAGGCCTCTCCTTTAATCCTCCACACACTGCGTTCTTGTGCTGTTTGTGACCAAGTATTACCCGCAAAGGTGACTAGATCGTCTTGCCATCGTCGTTTTGGTCTGCCCCGGCTGCGGTGGCCGTTGCTTGGGGTCCAATTTGTAATGATGTTTGCCCACCTTTGCGGGTCCATACGTGCCACGTGACCAGCCCACTCCCACTTTAACTTTGCGGTTTTTACCCCCACGTCAGCGATGCGAGTAATGGAGCGCAGGGTGGCGTTTTTAAAGCGATCTGTCCGCTTGAGCATTTATAATAAATGCATTTAAAAATATATTCAATACTTAACATAAAATATATTTGTACCTATTGTAAAAAAATGACAGTCTTATCAGTTTGCTTACAAGTAAATTCTGAAATGGCTAGACGTATTTCAATTGGACTTTCCCTGAGAGATAGTTGATGTTATGAGAAAAAACTCAAGCTACATTTTGTTTTTTTAGAACTTTAATTAGGATTCCTAAATACCACTCTTAACTGGTAATCAATTATTTTAACACGTTACAGTGTTAAGCCCTGCTCAAATGAGTGCGTCGAAACTCGCGCGACCCATTTTTGGTTAATTCCAAAATAAACTTTATCAACTCAAAGACAAAGTAGGTTTCAATAAGTTTCAACAAAATCTCATATCGATGACGCGAGCAAACTTGATCGCATGGTCGCGTAGCTTTGTCCACAGCCATTCAATCTTTATCTATACTAGCATAGAGTACATTTTCAAAATCAATGTAGTCACCTCGTTGTAACAACACAAGCTCAGTAATTAAGCTAAACACCGCGAGATTCAAATCTCCGTCGACCGCGGCGTGTCCGCAAACACCTTGTTCTACGCGCCATAACTAAAACCGGGTACGTGTCAATTGTTCAACGTAAACAATTAAGCCCCGCGCACACTGGGGCGTCAAACTTCGCACGTCAAAATTTGACAAACTGAGTGTATTGACGCACGGAAGATGTTTAAACTTAAACGAAATTACATTGACAGCGTGGGCGAATTCTTACGCATGGGGGCGTGACTTTTACCAGAGAAATTCAATCTTTATGTATATTAAAACACAGTTAGTTTTGGTATTGGCAAAAATGTCGACGCGTGAACTTTGACGCCCCACTGTCCCTTACACGAGGCTGATTTACATAGCGGGGCGACCCAACATAAGGCAGGGTGGCGAATGGCGAGGCGCCGCCTCGGGCGAGGCCGCCGATTAAAATCCCTAAAATATACGTCAACGTGTTGACGTTTTGATGAGGTGAAATAAATTTCACTGGGTGGAGACTAAGGCTGTGTGTACAGTGGTGACGAGCGAGATAGCTTAGCTAGCGAGCTAGCGAATTTATACTGACGAGGTTTTTTCGATTGTACCAGTTTCTTTAGTCCAGATGATGATTCACAAGTGTTTCATCAAATCTAGAAATGTATTCAAATAACAGTAGATTTCAATAAAATCATGTAGCCGCAACCGTAAGTACATATTATTAAATACCCATCCACCAATAAACATAACATTATTGACGTTAATAAAACATTCTTGTACGAAAACGCACAATACGATTATTATGTAAATTTAGTAAATTTACAAAATGTGATATATTTTTGTACAATTATCCATCGGCAACATAATATTATTGTACGATTCTATAATTATATATTACCTAATCGTCTGAGGTCTGTCGTGTCATTGGCGTCGAGGGACAACCGTTATAAGCTGTGTACATAAAACGCGATGACGAGATGTGTTGTAGCTTACTAAAGCGTAGCACAGCTCATTTCCATCCGTGACCTTACCCTAATCCCTCCCTCTGCCCTTAACCCCAGGGTATACGCGTGTCCTAAGAAAATGAAGGCAATCAACGTTCTGTGTCGCCCTTTTTGCTTTGAAAACTGTGTTGTAGGCAAATTTAATCAGTTCACGCTGAGTCCGAATAAGGGATGCAAAGGTAACCCTACTCTTTTTGTTTTTATTTAATCATTCGCATGGGGTGTTTGTTAGGATTTTTAGCCGCCTTAAAAAAAAGAGGAGGTTCTCAATATGGCCCATATGAATCTGCCTACTCTGACGTAGTGTCGTGTTAAAATAGATTAGCATCTACTGTTGGCAACATCGCCACCAATGGTAATTTAATTTTAATGTTACAACACTTGTAATAGGCTATCTCTCTCTCTCTCACCACGCTCACCGATAGGTGGTCGTGCAATTGTTGTACTGTGCTATTTTAATATAAAATATAAGTGAAAAGTGTTTAAAGGCTGTTTAATTTGCACCCGAGAGCGACTACTGTGTCCCACGAACTATAGGGGCACACATCTACTCCAAATGTAATAAATGATAAAGTTTATTGTAGTTTTTTAGTGCACCTATGTTTTTGTAAACGAATTTTGTATGATCTTTCCATCGATTTAGATATGGACACTTAATTAAGTTGTGGTTTGTAGCCAATAGCATCGATACGAACGAGATTTTATTTTTTAAATTATGTAGAGATAGCTAATTTTAGCTATTCATAAAAAAAACGCAACAAATCTTTGAATTATTATACGTCTAATCAGCAAGTATTAATTGTCAATACGCAGCGATTCCAAACACGCAAAACCAAGCCAAATCTCATTACAACAAAAACAAGCAAATATGAGAGGCAACGTTGCAACTAGTTACAAAACCAGTTAACCCGAATCAACAACAACTGTTGCTATAATGGAAATGTCAAACGCGGTGACAGCGCGACACCTCGTCACCGGCGCGTAGCGGTGACCGTTTTAAACTTTACACTATGGAGTATAGAGGTAAGGAGAATCTGTGTATTGAAAAAGCGTCCGTCGAAATGCATTAAATAAGGGTTAAAGCCCCAGACACGCTGTGGTCTCAAGATGCGTTTAAATTGTTGGCACTACAATAACGAACTTTGTGCACAATACTCATAAGGATTATATTTCTGTGGTTAAAGCTACGCGACCACATGTAAACGTTTGCTCGCGCTATCAAAGACGTTTTGTTGAAGAATGAACTATTCCATAGAGTTAATGCAGTTTCTTTTAGTGCTGGCAAATAAAGTTACGCCCCAGTTAGATCACAGCTATCACATGTACAAATATGCGAGGTAATATAGATATATTTTTTTAATTTAACAAGTTCACATGTGTTCCGTTCTTCAACTAATGTGTGAACATAAATATTTTATCTATTTTTCTATGTTTTGTCTTAAGTATTTTCGTGTTTGTGGTGTTCAATACGTTTTACAGTATGTTTACTCAACTGTAAATTGTCACCTCAAAATGTAATACCATTGTTTTGTAAAGTCTCACCAACCGAACAAGTGTTTTTAAACTCCGTTGTTGGCAAAATCATCGGCTAAACCCGATGGAAGCTATAGATTATTAAAAAAGTTAAGTGATAGTACTTACTTACGGCGCTCAGACATGGTCACTAACCGAGTCACAAAAGTCCAAGCTCAAGATCTGTCAGCGAGCCATGGAGCGCAGTATTTTGGGTTTCAAACGGATTGATCGTGTGAGAAACACTTTACTTCGCTCGATAGATCATTTACAAATGTTTAATATCTCATTTTCTGGATAACATCCAACCATGAATTGAGTTCGATAGAAAACACGCAACATTTCCCCACCAAGACTGGAATCTTTTGTTAACAGCGCCCAACGGCTTGAATTACACACAATCACCCGTGTAATACTACCTGCAAATTATACGTAAATTACAAAGCGAGTGTACACGACCCCAGCGGTTTCGCGGAACACGGCGGAATTGAAATTATTTATACCACGAACTGGAAATCGACACGATGCAATTTTTATGTTGGTTATGGAATATTTTGAATATCGAATGCGATAAAGGGTAACGTAGGTAATTGTTTTTTTTTTTTCATTTGCGTATGGCATATGGCATTTAGAGCCAGCGCTGGTAATTTTTTCTGGTTTATCAGACTCCGCCATTGTTATTTTCCGCTAAAGTTGCCGTATACATGAGATTACAACAATGGCGGAAAAATCGCCGCAGAGCTATACAAAGAGTGTAGTTGTTATGGGTACTCTAGATACTCTATGGGTTATTACACATAAAGCACGCTGGGTTGTCAAAAGTCAAAGGTAACGAATCTGCCAACACTCAAAGGAAATTAATTCGTATTCAAAAGGAATTGCTCAATGGCCATATTAGATCCCACCAAGTAAATATCGTCAAACAACACATACTCATCGTATGATCCCAAACTAAGCAAATATTGTACTGTGGGCACCGTACAGTGGACTGTAGGCGATCACAGTTACACCAAAACTAGGACAAATTTCTAAAAAGACATTTTCGAAATATCACGCTTACGGGGATTGAACCCACAACCAACCGGTTCACTTAACCGAGCATCCTACGTTCAAACCACTAGACCAAACAGAATCAACAAATCAAAATCTTTTTTTTTTATTCGTGTAGTCTTTACGCTTAGGAAGCTAGTACAGTAAGGTGCGTCTACTCCCATTTACAATGAAGGGATTATTCTAAACCACAGATGGTTATAGAAATGATTGCTTTGGTATGATGCCTTTAACGCAGTATGGGAGAGAAGATGGTAAGTCATTAAGAGGAAAATGGTTGGACCAGTCCTTGGACCAGTCCAGATGTAAAATAAACATTCAATCGAAGGACAAGAAAAAAACTGAACTTAGAAAGCAACCCACACATCGCCTTAATGGTGTCAAAATCATAAATTATACATACGTCACGAATCACCACACTGTAAACAGCCGCAGCAAGACAGAAACCCTTCGCGAATTTGGCACTTTTATCGTTTTACAAGGAAATAGTCGTGCGCCAAACCGCCACACAACCACCGCCAAAAAACCTCATACATAACACCTATAATTTACAAGAGAGCTGAGTAATAAAACTTAACGCGACGACTCCACCATGTTTGTCGAAATCCACGAAAGCCGTAAACATTATCCACCCAAACGAGACCCGTGTGGTTGTTCAAACCTTTCCTGTGATGTACAGTCGAGATACAAAAACCTTAGTCAGTTTTCAAATTCTTTACTCATTATGTAAACTCTTTAGTACCTTTTAAAACTATAGCACAAAGCAAATAGCTGGATATTATATTAATTATACTTACTTGTAATGATAAAAAGACTCAATAAAGTATTCACCTTTGACCTTTAATCTAGTTTCATATCCACCTTAATACTTTTTAAAATTTAAAATATTATATTTTAATATTTTCAAGCTTATTTTAACTAACTATTTATGACTAAATTTGTCATTTTGTTTCGACACAATATGTCGAATTAGAGATAATGGCGATCAATGCCAGTGTTATCTGTCATGTCTTCTCATTTTTTTTACGAAATGAATGAAACGCAGAAATTGTATGGAATAAGATAAGGAATGGATGCGATTAGCGGTATTTATGCCAAAATCAAGTAATTAAAAGTAAGGACAAATATGAGAATACACATTATACCTAAATAAAAATGGGTGATGACAGCGATATAGATGGCGGATAAATCCAAGTTTTATTTCATATAATTTCATTTCAAATGTAACAGTACCGCATCGACGCAAGTAATGCAAGTACAGCGTTCCAGTACAGTGCGATTTACCAGGAATTTTCTTCCTTGCACCACCAAACTGTGGAATGAACTTCCTGCAGCGGTGTTCCCGGGCCGATACGACAAAGGTACCTTCAAGAAACGAGCATACTCATTCCTTAAAGGCCGGCAACGCACTTGCGATGCCCCTGGTGTTGCACGTGTCCATGGGCGGCGTTGATCACTTACCATCAGGTGAAACGTCTGCTCGTATGCCTCCCTATCTCATAAAAAAAAAAAAAAAGAGAAAATTATGGTACTGAAAATGAAATAGAACAATATTATTTATTTTAAATAAGACATTAAAATGGTTTGATTCTGTTATTAAATTAGATTAAAGGTCAAAGGTGTATACTATATTGATTCTTGTTATCACATCAAAAAAGTTTAATTTTATACCCAGTTATGTGCTTTAGTTTCAAAAGGTGCTCTACGAATTGATTGAGGAGTGAATTTTAAAACTGACTAAGCTTTTTGTACCTCGACTGTACAATGTTGTTCTGTCCTTAAAGGCCTTGTTGTCTGGACGAAGAATCACACCGTGTAAGGGTGGGGACACATTAGCTGAGAAGGCACGAGGTGCGGTTTCACCGTTCCACCTCCCGACGTGCGGTAACGCCGTGTGATTTTGTTTTAGACTTTAATTAAAGGTGCGAAGAAATATAGGGTTAGCTTTACGACGCCTCGTTGGCTTGGAAACTTAGATTAAAATTTCTTAGATCGCGCTCATGAGGGGCGTGCGTCTAAAGTGGGTACATCGTTTGAGTTTATTGTCAAAATTGATATAACGCGGTAAAACTTGTGGTAGGTATTATAACTTTCATTGCAGTGGTAGCCTAGATGGTAGTACGGCCGCCTTGAACGTAAGGGATGCAAGTTAAAATCCTGAGCCCGCACCTCCGTTTTATGTGTGAATCTCATTTTCAATAATGATAACCACCATTTGCTGAACGGAAAAGGCAGACATCGTGAGGTAACCCCGCGTCTCTAGAAAGGCTTGTGAAGTTCACCAACTCCAATTGACATAGAGTAAAATTAAAAATAAAAAGTCAAATAATTTCGCTCGCTTCAGTAATAAGGCGCAAAATCATCTTTCACATATTCTATTACATTGCGCCCGTCATTAAAAAATGATCAAAAATAAATATGGCATCTATGTTTCAAAAAGGGCTATTAAAAAAGTCGAAAATTCAATACCGTCGTTATATCAATTCTCCGCGCATATAATAATCTCACCCTATCCAATATCGGTACAGTGAAAAAATAATTGTTTCCTGTATTGCTGATATACTCAGATGGAGGGGACCTTTTCGCCTTCAATCTGTGATATTTATTATTAAGCCTCCCTGTTAAATATGGGGAATATCATGGGAATAACTAGTGAAACGGCCAGTGGTGCGAATACTATCAATGGCCGTTTCACTAGTTATTCCCATGATATTCCCCATATTTAACATTGGCGACGAGTTGTAACCCACTATTGCAAGCAAAATCTATAAAATAACTATGTCTGGAAGTTTATTAGGGTTGTTATCAGTGTTTGATCACAATACCCAGACATGGGAGACGTATAAGGGTCGCATATCGCAGTGGTACATTGCGAATGACATTGACGATAAAAGCGACCCAAAGGGAATAAAACGGCGAGCTATTTTGCTCAGCGCACTCAATGGTGAGACATATCGGCTGGCGGCTGACCTCGCGCTGCCAAACCAGCTGCAAGATGTGCCATTTGAAGAGATATTAAAGCTGTTGGACCTGCATTTTTCTCCTAAGCGGTGTGGATTCGCAGTTCGGTACAAATTTTACGCTGCCGTGCAACAACCGGGTGAGACCTTCGGGCAATGGGCAGCGAGGCTGCGCGGTCTGACGATGCATTGTCAGTTCAGCAACGTTGAAGAGGCCCTGAGAGATCGTTTTGTTATGGGAATGATTACCGGGGTAGAAAAAGACAAACTTTTCGCTCAGGACGTTAAGGAATTGACTCTGTCTAAGGCGGTAGATTTAGCGGAGAGTATAAGGAGTGCGCGAGCTGGTGCGGCAACGGCCGCAGTACAAACGGCATCGCACGATCAGCTGTTCAAGATTACGCCAACGCAAGAGCGGTCGAAGGAACCCGCCGTGGGAGCCGGTGCAGGTATAAAGGAGCAGTGCCAAGTATGTGGTTATTATAATCACAAGACGTTGGAGTGTCGCTTCGCTAAGTTGAAATGCAAGAATTGCAAGACTACGGGTCATTTACGTAGAATGTGCAAGAAAATAAACTACGTAGAGTCGGGTACCGTGGACGGGGGCGATGACGACGATGGTACGTGTTATAACATACGTTCTAAGAGGGGTGAGCCAATGTCTGAATTTATAATGATAGCGGGTGTCAAACTTAAATTCGAAATTGATAGTGGTTCGGCCGTCACCGCAATTTCTGACATATGTTATAAAAAGTATTTTTCCGAGGTACCATTGTCATCGACACAAAAACGTTTGTTTTCATACAACGGCGACCATATTGTATGTCTAGGAGTAGTAAGGCTACCAATACAATACGCCGGTTCTACACACTCACTTGACGTTTACGTAGTGAGGGACGGGGGACCGCCCATTTTAGGTCGCGATTTTATTTCTAATTTTAGGTTGGAGTTATTACCTGTTCAGTATTGTAAGCAGTCAGATGAGGGAAAATTGCTTGGACAATTACAGTGTAGGTATCCAGCGGTGTTCTCTGATGATCTTGGCTTATTTAATAAGTATAAAGTCAAGTTGCAATTGAAAGAAAACGTAAAGCCAGTTTTTATTAGAGCGCGTCCTTTAGCTTTCGCGCTGCGGGGCAAGGTTGATAAGGAGATAGATCGTTTGTTATCTTTAGGAGTCTTAAAACCTGTAGACCGTTCGTTGTATGCGTCACCAATCGTACCGGTTTTGAAGCGTAATGGCTCGATTAGGATTTGTGCGGATTACTCCACCGGTGTAAATAAACAACTTATCATTGATCAGTATCCTTTGCCTACTGTCACTGAGTTGTTTTCAAAGCTATGCGGTGGACAGCAGTTTTCTAAATTAGATTTGTCAAACGCATATAATCAATTTGTTCTGGATGACGAGTCACAAATGATCACATGCATCAACACACATCGCGGTATTTTTAAATATACGCGTATGGTCTTCGGTTTGTCAAGCGCACCTGCTGTTTTCCAACGCGCCATGGAGGGGGTGCTAGCGGGCTTGCCGGGGACGTTGTGCCTGCTTGATGACGTTCTCGTCACTGGCAAGGATCATCATGAGCATTTAGTAAGACTCAATGCAGTTTTACAAAGATTTCAAGACGCTGGGTTGACCTTGCAAAAGGAAAAATGCGAGTTTTTAAAGGACGAAGTTTTCTATTTAGGATACGTCGTCAGTAAGTATGGCGTTAAGAAATCGCCGGAAAAGGTTAAGGCTATAGTTAACGCGCCTTTGCCGACCGATGTAAGTAAGTTACAGTCGTTTTTAGGATTAGTAAACTATTATCGGAGTTTTGTTCCTGCTGCATCATCCATTTTGAGTCCTTTGTATGAATTGTTAAAAAAAGGTTCTAAATGGTCGTGGTCGTCAGAGCATAATGAAGCATTTTTGAAAATAAAGAAATGTTTGGCGTCTGATCAAGTTTTAACTCATTTTAATCCAGATACACAGATTATTTTGACAGTTGATGCTTCCCCATGTGGCCTTGGTGCTATTTTGTCACAAATAGAACCAGGGGGGTGCGAGCGTCCGATATCTTTCGCGTCGCGTACTCTTAATGCAGCCGAGAAGAGGTATTCGCAGATACAAAAAGAGGCAACGGCTATCATTTTTGGTGTGAGACGATTCCATCAGTACTTGTACGGTAGAGCGGTGCCATTTACGTTGCGTACTGATCATAAACCTTTGCTGTCTATTTTTGGCCCCCATCGAGGGATACCGGAGGTATCAGCAAATAGGCTTCAGAGGTATGCAATGTTTTTAAGCGCCTATAATTATAATATCGAATACGTCCGGAGTGCTGATAATAGCGCCGATTTTCTGTCCCGCGCGAGCCTGCCTGGTCCTGAGGCTACGTGCGAAATGGAGGAGGGGGCACGTTGCGCCGATGCAGCCGCTGCGATTCTAGATAGAGCTTCATACGTTCACTTTGTTGTTGAAGGTAGTTTACCGGTCACACTGAACGAGTTACGGGATTGTACTAGATCGGATGTCATTATGAGGAAGGTAACTAATTTCGTTTTAAACGGTTGGCCTAAAAAAGTGGTAGATGCTAAGATTAAACCGTATCATCTTTGCAGGTTGCAATTGTCAGTTGAGAATGGCTGTCTCATGCGAGGGCATAAAGTAGTAATTCCCGATATTTTACAAAAAAAGGTTATTTCGGAATTACATCAGTCTCATTTGGGCATTGTCAAAACAAAAGCGGAGGCACGATCAAGATTTTGGTTTCCAGGAATTGACGCGGCCATAGAGAGCATGATTAGCTCGTGCGGCGTGTGCGTGCAGCTGCGGGCGACACCGCCGCGCGCACCACTGGCACATTGGGAGTTCCCGCCGCAACCTTTTTATAGGATCCATGTTGATTTTTTGGGTCCAATTAATAATCACATGTTTTTAGTAGTTGTAGACGCATACTCAAAGTGGGTGGAAGTTTATGATATGTTAAACTGTATATCTTCCACCGCAACGGTTGGAAAGTTGTATGAATTTTTGTCAAGGTTCGGTGTTCCTCATATGTTGGTTAGTGACAATGGTACGTCGTTCGAAACGGCCATTGATAGTATTCGCACTGACGGCGCCTTTATTCAACTAGCTGTCATAGTTAAAGCCAGCCAGTATAGCAAAAAGGATGTAACCAAATAGGCTACATATCCAACACTCCACACACACTGCAGCGTCCACAGTCACGCGTCTAAATTATTGTCAATACCTATACAAACAATACTATCCCTGTTTCAGAAGTTCGAAGTAATACTTTGACGTTTGCATCAGTATCGAGTATACAACTGAATGGTATAAAAATTTGATCGAAAGTCAACCATGTTTTTCCAACTAATTTTTGTCGGCAATTTCTAAATCTTGTAATATGTCGAACCCTATGTAAAACTTTCATGTTCCGTTTTGTGAATATTGGTAGTCGCCCCTAATAAGTGTAGTTTACGCTGCCGAGTATACATAGTCCAATACACGATACCTGTGACAAATATTCAAAGGTCCATAACTCAGAAACTGTGTTATGGTATAATCTGTCTTCACTAAGTATCGCCATATGAGTATAAGTACCCAAAGTATTATTTGGGACTTCTGACACACCCTGTATAAATAAATACTGAATTTCTGTGGTAAAATACACGCCACTGCGCTTCAAAATTCGCTGGCCCTGTCAATGTAATTTCGTTGAAGAATGAACTTTTTCTATGACTCAATACAGTTCAGTTTGCTATTGGCAAAAAACTGACGCGCGGCTTTGACGCCTCAGTGAGGGAGGGGTTCAATATACAATCCGTGTGTGGGTGTGCATATAAATAAGACGATTAAGTGAGTTTGTGGGTTGCTTATAAATTATATTGGTATCGACTTTGGTCAGAGACGCCAGAGAATCTTCTGGAATCCCGTCCATTGCAAAATATATAGTTACTACAGCCCTATTAACGTCCCACTGCTGGGCACGGGCCTCTCCTCAATTCGAGCGGGATTTGAGGCTTTGTCCACCACACTGGCCTAGTGCTGGTTGGCAGACTTCACACAAGTTCCCTCAGACGTGCAGGTTTGCGATGTTTTCATTCACCGTTACTTAGCAAGTGATAATCTCGGATGAAAGTGAAACTCAGAGGTGCGAGCCGGGGTTTGAACCTGCACACTTTGATTGCAAAGCGTGCATTCGACTAGTCGGCTACTACTGTTACAAAATATATACTTAATATTTATTAATTTTCTTAATTGGTAATAGTAGAATCAGTAGGTAATCTAGTAGTTCGTAGGTGCGCCCACGTAAACCAGAGTTTTCTGGGTTTGATTTATTTGTATTTACTCCGAATCAGAATTAGAACCAGAATCTCATATTTTTTATTCATACAAACTTATGTCTGTATGAATCGTCAGTAAACAAAAAATAATAATAGTATCTCTACTACCCATCCAGAATGCATTTCCTATGGAGAAAAATAAGCCAGAAACACCATGGTTACACTTTTCCAATACCCGTAGCATTGAATGGTTTAATTAAAGTTTATAGAGGTGATCGCAAGTTGTAAGCCTAGTGCAGAATTGCTTCTATCACAAGATATCCTTGACCTTACTTGAGCCAAAAAAAATGGCGATTTAATTTCAAGTATAGGGATTTGTATGTCAGACAGTAGACGTCGCAAGCCGATCTATAAATGGGAGATATTATTGGATATCCAACCACACTTGTGTGGTTTTAAAAGTAGGGTCTATAAAATGAAAGAGATAAAGCGCGAGTAAACAATACGGATCCCAAACCCGTTGCCCATTTCATTCGTACATCAAAAAATGCCAGCAAATCAAAGTCCCAACTGCGATACATCGAACAATTCGCAGACGACCCGTCGAAAAACCCCCATGAATATTATCCTCGCGCCCCGTTCCGTTTCACGACTTTTTCGAACAAATTTGAAACAAAAAAAAAAAGGAAAATACGATAGCCACGAGCACACAAATTCGCTGCAGATGCGTATCGCGGAACGAATTGACTGGCGCGGGTTACCGGCCGACAGAACAGAAAAAAAATAGTGCAATAGAATCAAAAATGTTAGATGTCGAATATTGGCAGGGACAAGGCCCCTCGCACACTGGGGCGTCAGCGCTTGCGCGTTAAAATGTTTGCTAATAACAAAACGAACTCTGTGCCAATATACATAAGGACTAAATTTATTTCGTAAAAGCCACGAACCCACACGGCAAAATTCGCTCGCGCTGTCAGTGTTATCTCGTTGTAGACTGAACTTTATGTATATGTCAATACAGTTTGGTTTGCTATGGCAAAAAAATTGGCCACACGTGCCAAAGTGAAGTGACATCATAGAGTAGTAAAAAAAAATAGAGCAGTGATTGAAGTGCAATATAGTGCAGTGAAGTGTGATTAATAATATCATGGTTTATTCGATTCGCTATCATATTACAGTAGAGTTTATAAATATTTCTATATTGAGATTTAGTTCACTTGATGCTATCGATGTCTTGTTTTGCTAACAATAGAATACAGAATGACAATACATTGGAACAATACGTGGTTGATTACATTTCGTAACATAAATTCTGGAGATAATAGTGTAATTAAAATGTTTGTAGCTTTTGTTTTTATTTCTGTAATATTAAAAATATAACTATTACAGCCACATGCATGTTATTGCATGAAGTAACAATAAAGTGAAGAGTAAATATAAATATTCTTTAAATGTGATTTAGAATGGGTATAACATGGAACCGTTTATCACGATACCGTACCATTAAGACACACAATTGTAAATCTTTATTGGAAAAGAGCAACCATGGAGTTCCTTGCTCATTCTTCTCCATAGGAAATGCATTCGAAATGAGTGGTAGAGATACTATTATTATTTGTTGACGATCCATAAGTGCCTGTATTGGTTTATATAAATATAAAAATCTGATTCATGTTTGACTTCATACACCTCTGGGGTATAATACTTTGTTTTGTTGGAAATTGATTATGTACGTAGTCGGTATACTCATAGTATACTATTAGTAGGTACTAGGTACAAATGAATTAAAAATCTGATATTCAAGAACAATATCTACTTGTAAAAATGTTGTATGAAATTGGGCTCATTTTTTTCCAGACTTTTAAGTGCGTTGACAGAGGATGCTACCCTCATCCGCGGGACTGCAAGAAGTACTTCTGGTACTCAGACTCTGGCCCCTCTAACGTTGGCATCGTAGCTCAAGGTATAATATGTTACGTGATGCCGAATATAATTGGACAACAGGTCATTTAAGCTCGGAAAGCGGTGTCGTGAGATCACAGCGCTCGCTTGCACGCCTCACAAAGCGAGCGTAACGAGGCCGCGCCGGAAGCGGCTCGGGCGCGCGTGCAGCGCCCGTTGGGCGGTGACAATGCACATATTTCCGGTTAGAGGTGTCGACTTACATTTTCATGTCATAAAGTTATAGGCAGGTAGGTTGACACTTTTGTTTGTTCAACATAATTAACCCATTAAGTAACAACTTTTTTCTTTTTTAAAGCAGTGTTAGTCGAGTGGTCCAACGCACGCTTTGCAATCAAAGTGCGCAGGTTCAAACCCCGGCTCGTACCTCTGGGTTTAATGTGTGAGTCTCATTTTCATCCGAGATTATCACTTGCTCAGAAACGGTGAAGGGAAACATCGTGAGGAAACCTGCATGGCTATAGAAAGGCGTGTGAAGTTCAGAAACCAGCACTGGGCTAGCGTGGTGGACTATAGCCCAAAAATCTCCCTCGTATTGAGGGAGAATGTGCCCGATGTAATGGCAATAGGCTACCCCGCACTGCAATGCACCTCTGCCTACGTCTACGTAGAATAATGCGTGATGATGTGTTGCATTTTTTTTTTATATTGTTGGATTTATATTTTTTACAGAATATGCACAGTAAGAAACACATAAAAATAGTGTCCCAAATGATACTGCAGAAATGGGTTGTCCCAAATAGGAACGTAAAATATCGTTTCTAAAATTAAACCAGATGTAGCGATTAATATAAATTAATATAATGGTGTTTGGGTGATAATTTTTAAACTTTAACATAAAGGCACATTCCAAAAAAGCCATCTTCGAAAATTTACGCTATCCAGAATTGAACCGGCAACCACCCAGTGCATAAAACTAAACAAAACGTATTGTAAAGTATTTACTTGCAGAAAATACTTTTACTGTCAATCTTACAAAGCGTCCAAAATGCGCGGGACCATATTTTTGCCCATACCAAAATGAACTATAAAAACTCATTGAAAAAGCTCATTTTACAATGCAAGGTCTTCGATGACGCGAGCGAGTTAACTCCCTTCTACCAAAGAAATCCAATCTGTAATTATATTAGTACAGAGTATATTTTCGAATGAAGCTAGTATACTCAGGACGGCAGACAAGACGTTAGAGAGATCTTAGAATATAAAACTTGTTCCAACCCATTCAGAGTGGTGCCAAAAAACTTCATAGAACCCGTTCCGTTTTATTATTTCCCGTCCTTAACGGCGACTTGACGTAACACTTTTGTAGTTTTATTTATTAGTACAAGTCTTGTACATATGGCAGTAGTGGTAGCCTCCTCGGTAGAACGCCCGCCTTGAACGCAAGGGGTGCAAGTTCAAATCCCGGGCCCGCACCTCTGAGATAATTTACATGTGTGAATGACGTTTTCAATAATGATTACCATTTGCTGAACGGTGTAGGAAAACATCGTGAGGAAACATGCACGTCTATAAAGAGGGTGTGTGAAGTTCACCGACCCGCACTGGGTCAGCGTGGTAGACTATGGCCCAAATCTCCCTCGTATTGAGGGGGACGGTGCCCGGTATAATGGCAATAGGCTCGCCCCCTATTACATTGGGACCAAAATACATAGGCGAAGTGTGGGTGCACTGTATTGCGCCTCTGCCTACCCCTAGTAATAATAATATAGTAATCATACTTCATTGGATTGATTGGTATAAAATGTAGCCATAAAAATTAACAGATTATTTTTTATTCCATGTTACTATTTCCTGTTTCACGACAAGTCGTTAATTTATCTGTACAGATTTTATAAAATAAATTTACGAAACCGGACGGATATCTCTATCATTTTAGTTTTGTGGGATGAGAAAAGGAAGTTATTTATGACGAGTTAAAAAAAAGTTTTTTTTGTATATTTAGTTATGCGTACCATAAGATCAAATTAAAATAAAACATAGTCTCTACAAACAATTATTATCTACATTCTTCAACAATGCCAAGTGACCACGCCCTAGGCTTGACAGAGTAGGTAAACAACAAAACATTTTTTTTTAATTTTGTGATAATAAAAAGTCATCGATAAATTATTTCAAATACTGTACATGACGAATGGTTGTAGGCATACTCTGTTCAAACTCTTTCTGAATATGAGTAATTGTATTAACTCAGATTTCCGAAATGTCTTGAATTTTTCGAATCTATTTCTTTGTAGGTATGTAGTATAATTCCTCATTGCCAATTGCGATCTAAGTAAGTCCGCCGGTAGGTTTATCTAGCGCCGCCAACGTCCCGCCACTCCGCAACGTCCCAAAGATGTTTGGTAAACGATTATTATTTTTAGAACTGCATCCACTCCTGTCCGGTCGGCGCGAGTTCTATTTCCGTTCGCCAGACATTGACACGAATCCGTTTTCCAGATGTTACTACTATTCTGACATCGCCACATATTTGATACTCACCTACCACTACGCTGTAAATTGGGTCGCAATGGCCGGCGTTATTAATCGACTAAGTGATATTGGAACAAAATTTAATCTAGCACTAGTTGCATGAATATTTTCTAAAAATATCGTAATACAACACATGCTCATCGTATGATTCCAAACTAAGCAAAGCTTATACTATGGGTACCATGCAATGAATTGTACACCCAGATCAGGGCAAACGCCGTCGTCTTTTTATATATAGGTTGATATAAGAAATAATACATAATGCAAGGGACTATTAGGGTAGTTTTAACCAGCATTAGAAAAGGAAGAAGCTCTCAATTTGGTCCGTATATATTTTTTATGTATGTTAATTCATGTGTGATGTCTGCCAACCCGCACCGGGCCAGCGTGGTGGATAATGGGACCGCTAAAAGTGCTATAGTAGTAGTTAATTCATGGCATAGTTAATAAATCATTAGTGGACTGATTTCGATATATTTTTTCAGTTCTCCAAACAAATTAATTGAGTAATAAGCTCACGAAATACCTGTTTTAGATTGTCTTATGTTGAAGATAGAAAGTTTATTACCTGAAACAAAAGAAAAACGAAAATTTAATTTATGAACATTGTTTTAAATTGACAGGTAATCTGACACTTTTTATTCCACAGATAGATAGAATTGTTCAATTGTTAGATGAGTTTTATTTGACAGATAACTGGACCAACATGTAATGAGTTGACGGATAGATAAACAGTCAAATTACTTTGTTGATTAAGTAGATAGTTACTTGGATTCATTCGCCATCTTTACCACGGTAATTACTCATAAATACATCATCACGCCTGTATTCCCCAAAGGGGTAGGTAGAGGTGCACTGTAGTGCGCCCACACTTCGCGGATGTATTTTAGTCCCAATGTAATAAGGGGCGAGCCTATTGCCATTATATCGGTCACATTCCCCCTCAATACGAGGGATATTTGGGCCATAGTCCACCACGCTGGCCCAGTGCGGGTTGGTGAACTTCACACGCCTTTATATATAGACGTGCAGGTTTTCGCACGATATTTTCCTTCACCGTTCAGCAAGTGGTAATCATTGTTGAAAATGGCATTCGCACATGAAAATTATCTCAGAGGTGCGGGCCTGGGATTTGAACTTGCACCCCTTACGTTCAAGGCGGGCGTTCTTGCCCGCGAGGCTACCACTGCTAATTACAAATTTTATTTATAATGTGTATTTATTGAATTTGCCCGTGCTTTTAATGACCGTGGCTTGACACTGGCTGAAATACCCGCTAAACGCAGGTGGAGCCATTCCTCATCTTCTTCCATTAAATATTATCATTTCATTCGTTACGTAAAAAAAGAAAGAAAGAAGTAGTTACTTGAATTTGTTTCTAGGGATTGACAAATTGACCCTGACTATAAATAAATAAAAAAACCTAGTTCTATTATTGTCATTTGAAATAAACTATTTACTACTTGTTGCTCTAAAGATATTTCCTTAAAATTGTCAGAGAACCTACTAGTTGAAGACGGCTTAGAGGAATAGCAAATATCCATGTACAGATGAAGCTCAAAAACCGAACCGTAGTATTACGAATAGGTAAATAAAATTACGACACGTTTGGCCTTTGTAGTGTACAGAGATATGCCCAGAAATATATCTGTGGTCTGGTGCTAATAGGGCTAATATTAATAATCATTATTTTCAGTTATGAGCGTTTTAATAATTACATAGCATTACATTACAATCTAATTTCATACAAACAAGTATTTTGGCCCTTTTAGCACCAGGCTACAGATATATTCCACATCTCTTCTAAATAGGTGTAACATAGCGAAAAAAATAATTCAAATCGGATAAACCGTTTTTGAGTTTAAGCGAAACTAACGAACAGCAATTGATTTCGATATATTAAATAGATAGATAGTTTACGCTTTGCACCCATTGAAGCGATTAAATGTAATTTATATTTTTGTTTTTGAAAATGTCTTCCAGATCAATAAACATATAGATTGAATTTGAAATAAATTCAACATTGCTAAGGCGGAGACACTGCCGCGCTGGGTACAGACTAGGGGCCCCACTATGCAACCGGTGGGCTCAGCATGACCGCTTAAGTATACGTTTTAGCTGCTCAAGCGACTAAGACTTGTCTGGAGATTATTATCATTCATCTCTTTCAACTATCGAGCAAATGACGTCATAGATAACCCAGGATATGACAACACTCGCACGACAAGTCTGACAGTTTGATCAGCTAAAAGGTATGCTTACGCGGTCATGCTGAGCCCGCCAGTTGCAAAATGGGGCCCCCAGTCTGTACCCAA
Source organism: Ptilodon capucinus (assembly GCA_914767695.1). Taxonomy (NCBI): domain Eukaryota; kingdom Metazoa; phylum Arthropoda; class Insecta; order Lepidoptera; family Notodontidae; genus Ptilodon; species Ptilodon capucinus. The sequence continues at coordinate 10,361,879 of OU611814.1, read as the reverse complement.
CGCGGCAGCGTCTCAGCCTAAGCAATGTTGAATTTATTTCAACTCCTAGAGGATTAGGCTCTTGCACATCGAAACTCGAGGCAACAGGTGCCGTCTCTACCCCGCACGTCCCCCCCCCTCTACCGCTACTCTCTCGCGTACTACGAACACAAAACAAGCACAACAAGATAAAACACAACCCGGTAAGTAAACGCTGTTTGAACACATGAGGCCATGAAAAAGTACACAATAGTTCGTGTATGGCATTCAAATTGGACGCTCGCGTGTTGTCGACAATTAACATTTACATTATATTACCACAGATGTCGTCTGGTATTGGCAAATATTTTGACGCGCGAGCTTTGACACCCTAGTGTGCCGGGGGCTTTAAAAAAAAACATTTTCTTTTTATTCGTGTAGGCCAAAAAGCACTTACAAATAGTCAGATGCGACCACCAGTTCGGAATGCTGCTTCCACTGAGAAGAGCCGGTAAGAAACTCAATGGTTACGCTTTTCAAAATGATAATTGCGAGTAATACATTCTCAGGAGCAGCAATGGCCATGAGGGCAGACATCACCTTTGCCACAATACTAGAGAAGAATTATACTCACGGCAGTCTTATTAAATACAAATATAGTCTTTACGCTTAGGAAGCTAGTACAGTAAGGTGCGTCTACTCCTATTTACAATGAAGGGATTATTCTAAACCACAGATGGTTATAGAAATAATTGCTTTGGTATGTTGCCTTTAACGCAGTATGGAAGAGTAGATGGTAAGTCATTAAGAGGATGATTAATGTATTAAAATTCTACATAATAAAGTTTTATACAAAATATTATACCATTTTCCAGTTGTTGACTCGTTCAAATTGCGCGGAAAAATAGGCTGCGGCCATGTTTGCGACTGTGTTTATCTTTCTAGCTGCGATCAGCGGGAATCGAGAAGTTATTGGTAAATATTTTTATTGCATAATATTGTGTACTTTATGTATACATTACTAGCTTCTACCCGCGACTTCATCCGCGCAGACTTCGATTTCAATATTGTTATAAATTATAGCCTATGTTATTCTGATGTATAAACAATAATACTGTAAAGTTTCATTAAAATCCGTTCAGCAGTTTTTGCGTGATAGAGTAACAAACATACATCCGACTCTATCCATCAATCCATCCATCACAACTTTCATATTTATGATTTTAGTAGGATTAATACTAATTCTACCTCCCTTCTACCCCCACTACGGCGAAGCCAAAAGGAAGGGATTTTAGCAGTCTATGTATGTATGTTTGTATCTACGTATGTTCCTGCGTAACGCCTGAACTATTCATTCGAATTTGACGAATAAGGTAGTCAGTCGATTCGTTATTATGATCCGGCTGACATAGGCTTCATTTTAAACGACTTCAATAATAGGAGAAGTCAATTTTACCTTGTTCCGTAGCCGGGTTAAAGATTTTTGAACTTTTTTCTTGTTCCAATTCAACCATATACACCAAACCAATTTCCTTTTTATTCGCATCATCCAATCAAATTATTGTAATCCAAATTACATAGGTGCGTACCAAAAAGGGTTCCCACAAAAGGTTTCTAAAGAAGAAATACATTATTTGCGTACGCCACTAATTAGAAATCAATTCGAGGCCAGACAACATATTGTATATACTCTCAAAGAATCCCTACAACGAGACCACCCAATTCACTTCGACCCTCCAATTCACGGCATGCAAGTTGTTACTGTTCGGTATTCGTTGTCTTTAGGCAGACAGGGTGGGTCATGTTATGTTGGGGCGAGTTTCGTTGCGGGCTTGCCATTTCGTTATAATTGATTTCGCTTTTTTTACGGTCGGCTGAGGGAGGGAGTGACGCGACGCGTGCCCCGCTTTGAAAAGGACAACAAGCGTATATAGAGGGTGTATCATAAGTCTAAAATAATATTTAAATATTTGTCACGGGCCTTTGAATATTTGTCACGGGTATTGTGCTGTGGCCTTAGGCAGTTTGTCCACCGCCGCCGTCACCGGACCATCAACGAGAACGAGATTATTTCGGGCCGAGTTTAAGATGACGTGACGGCGATCGTTTGTCCACCGCGCCGATATCGGTGGCTCAGTCAGACAAAACAAAAACCGGGCCAACGGCGCGGTGCGACGGTAGTGTGTGGACAAGAACAAATGCGTTTTGTATTGCCGGCACATGGGCCCGTCAAAATCGTGCCGTTCTAGTGGTCACGCCGATCTACCCGAAACTTTGGCGGCCGGGATGACGGTGCTCGGGTGACGGACGTGCGGTGGATACGCGGCTATAGTAGTCTATGTATCGCTACTTCGGCGGCGTCATCTCGTTCTCGTTAACGGTCCGGTGACGGCGGCGGTGGACACACGGCCTTAGGGCATAGTGGCACAGTGCTAACTAGACAAAAGGAGGCAAAAGGACTACCAATAATTATGAAACAGAACTTAATAATTTCGCATAAGACTCGAGATGATTTGAGTTTTTTAAAATGGCGGCGAAGAACAATGGAAAAGTCATAATCGCAATTCGATTCAATTTTTATACTATCGGCACTCTATGCGATACTCGGGCAAACGGCCAAGTATTATTTCGGACATCTGAAACATTCTGTATATAGTACTACATCAAATTATGTTTTATTTTGAGCCATATCGGGCTTTTTTGAGGCATTTCTGCTCTTTTGTCAAACCACTAGACTAGTCAAATTTCAAAATTAGAACATTTTATTAAATAAACCAATCAAAGCACATGCCGTTCTACACTACCATAGTTGAATCTGCCACGATACAAAACAAAATGATTCTTGAAGCCAACAAATAACAAAGTCTAATTTGCAATGATACTCACCAGTCTATCAATTACGACTACATACGTGGGATCCGTCGTTACCAATAGTCAGTATATATCATCGATTCGGAATGCCGGTTCTATTGAATAGAGAAAATGAAACTATAACTACCAAAAATTGCTACGTATATGATGGTAAGCTCTAAAACTCGGAGTTGCAAAAGTATCAAGTAGCAAACCAAGCACCAATCCACTGGATATTGTGCGCCTTGATAATGACGAGATCAGGTAATATCGACAATCTACTAACACAGGTTCATGAGTAGGGCTGTCGCGTGTATTTAGTCGCATTTTTACTTCCCAATTTTCTTAAAGTCACAGTATTTGAGAGGAATTCCAAATGCATTTCTCAACTGATATAACGTGCTATGTAAGAATACGATAAGAGACAGACTGATAGCGCGGCGTTTAGCATAAAGTTACGCGTTTGATCCACGCTGTCATTTCATACTTTAATTGAATCTTCTCAGTTGTGGTCGCGTTTCGTTCCGTTAGTAGTACATGTGAAAAAAATACACTTGAAAATTTGTAAATGCCCCCATAGGGTTATACAAAATAAATGATTTGACATTGACACTCGTGACCACCGGTTTGAGCGTACGCGTACGCTTAAAAGCGCGTATGCCGAAACGAACGTATCAAAAGCACTGCTCTGAAAACGTTCTCACATGCCTCGCCAGCCCTATTCCAAGAGCCCAATAATAGCGTAGTGATTATACTAATCACCTATGAATACCCAGTCGAGTGTGTGCAATTATACGCTCCGGATTATGTCTGGCGGCGCGTTTAGCGTCGATTGTAATAAATCATTATTGCAAATTGATTGTGTTGCGATACGTACGTAATGCTCGGATACCCACTGTATATTATCAATACAGCCTGTATATATATAAACTCAATATATTAATTAATACTTGACATAAACTGTATATTACAATACAACCAGTATATACAGGTTGTTTCAGAAGTCCAAAATAATCGTGTATAGGTTACATACCTATGGTGTATACTCGAATATAATCGTGTTCTGGCCCTTGGGTACACCTATAACCATATTCAGCAGTGTAAACTACGCTTATGAGAGGCCAATAAAAAAATTCTACCAATATTCACAAAACAGACCATGCAAATATTACATGGGACTCGAGATATTACGAGTTATAGAAATTGACGACGAAATAAAAGTTGAAAAATCGTGATCGAATTTAAATCAATTTGTTATACCATTCGGTTGTATACCCGACACTAATGCTAACGGCCAAGTATTCTTTCGGACTTCTGAAACATCCCTTAAAAATATGTTAATATGACGCTTTTTAACTAAATGCATATTGTTTAATTATAACATAAACGCCCCACTTAGTGGGAGGCTTTATAGATCATGGAGTAAAATCTTTGACAGCAACACACAAAGAGCTTAAATAATATTGCATATTTTAAACAAAAAGCCTCAACCGTCATCGCAGTATAAATAGCTCATTTATTTACAAAGATAACTGGCTAAGGGGTAGAATAATATAAGTATTAAGAATTAAACTCCAAAGATTTCAATCAAACAGGTGCAGAAACTCACAACCGTGCCCTGTCAAATTCCCCTCCTTGCATTAAACTGGTATCGGACTAGCTCGCTCGTTTTATACTCGCCCCTTTTAACAGTAATGTATTGGGGGCGCGTTGCGAAAGAACGAGCGTGTCTGAAACCATTTAATTGACTTAATTAGCCCAACATAAATCGTCTGTGAGCAGATTAGAAACAAACAATGAAAGCATTTTGTGTACACAATTTCCCCTTTTGACAGTTTAAGATTGATTCAATTAGAAATAATCCACTCTCAATACCGTCCTAAGTTAATTTGTACGATAATACGGGGTATTATCGAGAAGGGTTGATTTTTGACGTCTTACTGGCAGCCTGACTTTAGCATTTCTCTTTAATTTCATTACTTTTATTTAACTTTAATAATTAAAACAAATATGATTTCGTTGATGTAAATAAACTGTGTGCGAATATGTGGAATATGATTAGTTAATCAACCCAGTAAGCTAGACAAGCGATACTTAATTTAAATAAAAAATATATAGGTATATAGGTACGCGTCCACTTGAGAACCTCCTCCGTTTTTTCCCCCAGTGGGACGTTAAAAGGGCTTTATTAGAAGTAGTAGTTTAAAACAGTCAAATACCATATTTTTTTTAAAAACACTATCGTTCTACATATCACCTAAACGCAGTTATTTTTGTTAATAATAATTCAGTTATTAAGTGTACTCTACAATTCTTACAGTGTGATAAAAATGTATTTATTTTTGTAGTTTCTTTATTTAATTTTTATGAAATTTGTGTTTGATACATAATGTAAACTAATATTGTTCTAATATTGTTTACTATTTAATTACACATCGCACTTGTTACATCTATTATTGCACTTTAAACATGCAACAGGAATATTTTCTAATATTAATTAATTCGAGTAACGAACCACCGACGCAGACGAACGGCCATTTTGAAACGACGGCGGCGCGGGCGGCCGAGATTAAAAAATCGCAATTTTATTTCTAATTTATAAGCGCGAAAGTGGGGCGTTCGAGCGCGTGTTGGGTGCGTTTTATGGCCGCCGGGGGGCGCTAATGACGTCAAATAATTGGTGCTTTAAATGTAAATGACTACACACGAGTCGGCCCACCGTTCAGGCTTTATTAAATTTTGCAATCGCTCGCCGAGTTCACACGAATGTTATCGGGACATCGATAGTTGCGACAAGCGATAATAGATTGATGGTTTCATTATAAATAAATATCGTAAGACAAATCAAGCAAAGCTCTTAGGTACTATGGGAACCATACAATGGACTGGAGTCATGCCAGTTACAGTACGACCAGGGAAATTTGCGAAAAGGGTAATTCCAAAATTCGCCGGTGCAGGGAATCGAGCCCTGGCCCACGCTCAGACGACAGAGCCCTCGTAGATTTATAGTTTAATATCTAACCAAATTATCAGTGTTATAAAATAAAATCACATGTATTATAAAAAAGCTGATTTATATTAAAACCGCTGTTACTGTTGTAATTGCGTACACGTGGAATATGAGAAAACTAAAAAAAACTCAGTTATTTTAATATTAAAAAAAGACACTCATCACTTTTTTTTTACTTACACTACTAAACTAAACTAAAAAGTATGACATATATGTTTTTTGTTTGATTTATTTGTAAAATTTGAAAAAGTAAGTACATCAATACAAAATGCCTTCTCCTTTACCTGTAAATACGTATCTATTTGGCCCATATAATTTAGAGATACCTCGATGTTAATTTAAACAAACAAAGTAGATTACAATGAGAACTTTTTAGTTCATCAATGTTGCACTAATGACCTACAACATTAATCTTAGCCCGTATCCGTCACGTTAACTAAATAATTATCTAATTTAGTTAGTCTAGTTAGCTGGTATGTTACCTTACAGCGGGTTTCCTAAACTATTCTATAAGTAAAGATATTTGCTGATTGAGTAACTAAAAATAGATTTAAGTATTCAAATTACAATACAAAATTGCTGTTGCAATGAATTTACAAAAAAATATAATCTACTTCTTATGACACCAGTCATCTGCCAGTGAAAGTCCTGTCTAAATCAGTTCAGCCATTCTAGAGATTACTCGGGACGAAGTGACAGGTAGACAGACTTACAGACAATTTTGTATAAAGGTTTGTTTTATATAAGTAGGTACCGTATATATTTTCATATGCATTTTGTAAAATGCCGTTATTTTGACATTACAAAAAGACACTTTAATTTTATTTATATGTATAGACGATGTCCAATCATATTAGTTTTTGTTCAAGATTTTCACAATATATCTGGATAGGAGCTTTAATAATTTTCTTTATTATAAAGCTTTTAAAAAGCAGTGGTAGCCTCGCGGGCAAGAACGCCCGCCTTGAACGTAAGGGGTGCAAGTTCAAATCCCAGGCCCGCACATCTGAGATCATTTTCATGTGCGAATGTCATTTTCAACAATGATTACCACTTGCTGAACGGTGAAGGAAAACGTCGTGAGGAAACCTGCACGTCTATAGAAAGGCGTGTGAAGTTCACCAACCCGCACTGGGCCAGCGTGGTGGACTATGGCCCAAATCTCCCTCGTATTGAGGGGGAATGTGCCCGGTATAATGGCAATAGGCTCGCCCCCTATTACATTGGGACCAAAATACATCGGCGAAGTGTGGGCGCACTACAGTGCACCTCTGCCTGCCCTTCGGGGAATACAGGCGTGATGATGTATTTATTTATTTATTTTAGAAGCTTTATGTACATATACAAATACTAAATAAAATATTGACAACACCTTACATTGATCTTTGTTATTGTATATATTAGTCTATGTTATTTGTTTAATTCTCCTCGTCCTTAATAGTAATTTAATTTCCATCCATTCAAAGATTGCCTGGTAGAGATTACTTTTAGTGATAAGGCCGCCCATTGTTATGTTATCTATCTATGTACTTGATTAAATTTGAATAAGACAAATTTATTCATTCGCCTACATTTAGACCACCGTGCGCTCCGATACCTCCATTTCAAATCATCCCTAATTATTATTCTAAATCTACACCCATTGTTTAATTCATAAACTCAAACTAAACCAGATGTTGACGAAGAAACAATACAGAGCGCAGCCGTTTCCAAGTTAATGCAAATTTCAAGAGGAATTTGCACACAGAGGGAGCCTCTGTACAAGCATTAAGCCCCGTACACTAGAGCGTCAAAGGTTGCTCGTCAAAATTTCTGTCAAAACCAAATCAAACACTGCGTCAATATGCATAAAGATTTTCTGTGGTAAAATACCACGCGTAAAAATTCTCTCGCGCTATCAGCGTCGTTTAGTTGAAGAATGAACTTTTTCAATGTGCCAATACAGTTCGTTTTGGATTAGCAAAATTTACGCGTGAAGGTCGGCGCTCTAGTATGCGAGAGGCGTTAGAGGACCTCATTTCGTAACGAAGGAATATAAATGACATTCAAATTGCGCACTTCGATTAAAAGCCTTAAGAGCAAGGCGTAAGTGTTTAGCAAACATCGGTACCGGCTAACTTAAACGTCCACCGGAGCAACCAGATTATAATGATCTGCGCCACCAAAAACGGTCTCGCTTTGTTGTTCACACAATGCGAGAGGATAGGGGCGGGCGGGAGGTCCGAGTGAATTGGCACCGGGCATGTGATCCCAATTACTATGTGTAGAGTACCAAGCCGCTTATGCAAATGACGATTTCCCGCGGACGCATCTAATGGACCATGAAAAGGTGGGGATGAGGGGGGGGAGGTATGCACTTTTAGAACCCTCCTTACTAGGGCTGTGCTACAAAATTCACAGGTTTTGTCTACAAAAGTACTGTACCTACATATTAGACGTGGTTTTAAGTAAACAAAAATACAATCACACTTCCAGAAAGGTCAAGTCCATAGTGCATCAAAAGATGTATGAATGTCGATGAAACGAAACAGATATTTAGCGTGTGGCAAACGGTGGTGTCTGCTTACCCCCATGGGCTACAGGCGTGGAAAGGTCACATCTCACACATAAAAATATTAAAATAGTTCAAGTAAACCGCAAAAGTTTTTATATATCGTGACAAGTTTAAATTTCGAATATTTTGAATATTTGTCTAATTGCAGTGGTAGCCTCGTGGGCAAGAACGCCCGCCTTGAACGTAAGGGGTGCAAGTTCAAATCCCAGGCCCGCACTGAGATAATTTTCATGTGCGAATGTCATTTTCAACAATGATTACCACTTGCTGACCGGTGAAGGAAAACATCGTGAGGAAACCTGCACGTCTGTAGAAAGGCGTGTGAAGTTCACCGACCCGCTCTGGGCCAGCGTGGTGGACTATGGCCCAAATCTCCCTCGTATTGAGGGGGAATGTGCCCGGTATAATGGCAATAGGCTCGCCCCCTATTACATTGGGACCAAAATACATCGGCGTAGTGTGGGCGCACTACAGTGCACCTCTGCCTACCCCTTCGGGGAATACAGGCGTGATGATGATGATGATGATGTATTGTCTAATTAATCTCTATAGTATTCGAAACTTGAACCATTCAACATACACATTGCAAATCAAGGCACCAAAATCGTCAGTCAGTTCAAATGTAAATACCAATCAAACAAACGATGCCATTGTTTGCTGCGATAGTCATTCCACTCCCCTTTTTTAATTCATCCCAGAATTCCACAGCGTCGAATTCCTATAAATATATCTGAATTACCTGCATTCCGAACGTTTGGCATCCCTCGGTTGGTACCCCCCTACCTAACCCTAACAGTGCTAAATCAGGAACGCGGCGCGGGGGATAAAGTGACCATTGGATAGACAGCGGCGGGCTTGTGTTAATGTAACGACTGAGTTTTGCTCTTTGGAAATAAGAGCTATTTTCGATCATCACTTACTGCTGGTGTAATCGTATTTCCAATATTATTTTTATCTCAAGATTTATAGAAAATTATGATACTTACATTTAAATAAACACACAATAACACCATTGCAATGCCGGGTAGATGCGGGTTCAGTTCCCGACAGCGGCAAATTTTGTAAATTGAATTTTCGGAATTTGTCCTGTGCTAGTGTAACTGGGATTACCTATATTCCATTGTATGGCACCCATAGCACAAGCATTGCTTAGTTTGGGATCATACGGCGATATTACGTCACTAAAAAATAATATATCCATCTTGCTCATACATTGCGGCCTTAATAAGGACGGCAATACACTTTGTTCAGTATGATGCCACCAGAATCCATATCATTGTATTCTGATTGCGGTCACAATCAAGTTTTAAATTCAACTTTCGTTATATAGAAATATAGTACATTTTTGTGCTAGATTTATACCGATATCAAAGTGTCTTATTGATTTTCAGGAGTGCACAAAGTGTTTCACGTTGATTCACGAGTACCGTATTCGACAATAAACTCAGGTAAACGTCCCAATGTTCGGAAACTGGCCGATCTCACCTCTGATACACTGGCCGGGTTCCCACAAATTGATCAATTTATAACTCCAGCGCAGACTTTTATGGGCGCTTATCCCCTTTAATTGCTGCCCGACGAATTATATCCTACCGCATCCAATCGAGCATGATGGAGAAATCTGAATTAGATTGTAAAGTGACCTTATGACCCTGACCGGGTGAACTTCGTACCGCCTTAGAATTAGTGACATACGAAAGCAACGTCACCTACCGGGTCCAATTGTAAATCTAAACCAACCAGGGCGCCACACAAACACATACAAAAAAAATAATTCAAATCGGTCCAGCCGTTTAGGAGGAGTTCAGTGACATAGACACGTACAGTAGAATTATGTATATAAAGATATCGCCAGACAACATACACTCATCGAATCCCAAACCAAGCAAACTCTGTACTGTGGGTATTATTCAATGGACTAAGGCGATCCCAGATGGACTCAGACCAAGGTGGATTCCGAAAAGGCCATTTGAAAGTATATACAATAAAGGTTGAAATGAAAAAATATATGTTACTCGATGGCCCGCTAATACCAAGAAACCCTATATTTTATAGATAGCAAAAGTATGTATTCACTTTATAAATATATTTTTTTTTACAATTCACTTTATGAATTGTTAGAAAATGTATTTTGTTCTAGCCCCGGGCAGACAATTTTAACGGGCCTGTAAATCAGAGACTCAAATCGATAAGCTGTAAAGATCAAGAGATTACCCATGATCCTTCATTTTATTTTTTTATAGCTAAATAGTATCTGTACCTCAGTAAACTTTCGTGGGGTAGTTAATTTTTACAGTCAATACCATCGTAAAGAATAAAAGGAGTATACTTAAACAAAGTAAGAGCTTTGTGAAATATTTACGACTTTAAAAAACACATTTTATATAGTTGTTATGAAAAATGGAATGCTGTGGCCACTGAGCAAATAATTTCTTTTGTACTTTTAGCAGCCCCTAAGCAAATCCGCAAAATTTTACACATTTACGTCAATCATGCGCAGGTGACTTTCATTAGCAGATTCAGATTTGATATTATTATTATGAATCTGCTCAAAATTCTGCAAATTTATACGTTTAACATGAACGCCGGGCAAAGACGCGTGCTGAAATTTGCCAATACCAAAACATTATCTATACCAATATACATAAATATTTCATTTATGCGGTAAAATCCACGCGGCCACGCTGCAAAATTCACTCTGGCAATCAATGTTCTTACGTCGAAGAATGAACTTTGCTTATGAGTCAATACGGTTCATATTGGAATTGGCAAACATCATGCAGGGCGCATCTTGTCACCCCAATCTGGCCGGGGCTATCCTTGTTAGGTTACCTTTGATATGCAACCTTCAGAAATAACATCGTACTCAAAGTATTCTGTTAATAATACTACATTGTTGCACAGTGCACTCAATCCAAGATTATCTGCCGAGAAAAGACGCGCACATCAACACTAAAAGAATGCAGGTGTACGTTTTCGTCGCGTCTGTCGTCGCTGTTGTGTCGCGACGTGAACGGATTCGCGATCCGTCGCCAAAATGTCGCGATCCCAATCGTTTATCGGGCCCGTGACGGCGTCGTGTTGAGTGATGCCGTTTGAAATGTGCGATATGATGGTTCTACTATATTCAAATTATAACGGGTTACTATCTAAATTATAGACACGTTAAACTAGTACAATCTGTACTTCTAGTACAAGCATGTTAATTAAAGAACTAGTTAGAACATCGATTTATCTTTTAATAATCTAATTAATTTAGTATTAGAGCCTAAAGATTAACGTAGGACACTTTTGTAGTGAAAATCATTACTGTTATTGGTTTGTAGATAGATAAAAATTGCGTTATTACGTCGACCATTATCTTGAGAGCTAATTTAAAGTGATAAAAGATAGTTATATAGAATATGACAGTTATTTCAAAGGTATTCTGAAAAAAAAGAGATTAAAAAAACCGGCCAAGTGCGAGTCGGACTCGCGCACGAAGGTTTCCGTACCATTATCTATAAAAATGGCGAAAAATCACGTTTGTTGTATGGAAGCCCCCTTAAATATTAATTTTATTCTGTTTTTTAGTATTTGTTGTTATAGCGGCAACCGAAATACATCATCTGTGAAAATTTCAAGTCTCTAGCTATTATGGTTCATGAGATACAGCCTGGTGACAGACGGACGGACGGACGGACAGCGAAGTCTTAGAAATAGGGTTCCCGTTTTACCCTTTGGGTACGGAACCCTAAAAACGATTCTTATCAGGTATATCAGCCGAAACCAAACAAAACCCTAAAGTGAACGCAAAATTAAATTGAATCGATCGTCAAAAAGTTATAAACCCTAATAAAGCCCACGAAAATACCCCAAAAGTTCTTTTTAATTTTCATACGAGTATAAAGCGGACAGGTTAAACTTTTTTAATTTGGCCTCGTAGCACGCAGCCTACGCCGTAGTCCCTCTACAGCGTAGAAGGACTACGTCGTAGCGCGTGTAGTACTCTCTGCGTTTTAGTTTAATAGCATCGATAAATTTAAAATTTTAATGCTTTCTTATGCTGGTTCTGTTTTGTTATACCAAAGACGCACTTAATATACAAAGGAAACAGGATAGCTCTTATTCATAGGGTGATAGAGACGATAAATAAACAATTATATGGCTGTAATCCACACGAATAGCAATATTAGTTGGCGTAAACGAATACAAATTAACCAAACTGTACTATTAGTAGGAATCGGAGCAGCCTCTAATGTGGGAGGATTTAAATTATTCATGTGCCGACACGCGGCCGCGGGCAGACTGTGATTCTGCCGTGATCAATAGTAATGAGTTTCCTAGGTGTCTATGTACAATAAAGTGATGCCCTTACTATATTATAATTATGTGTTAATAATACATACAGTATAAATATTTAGGAACAAACTATAAATTACCCAAGTGCCCAATATTTACTAAAACCAGACGAAAATATGAATCAATATGCCTATACCTGAACAAAGACACATACGTCACTGTGGTAAAATTAAAAAAAACACATGCATATACGTTGACGTCTATCTACGTCAGGTTGTCTATGTCAAGACGTATAAAGCCTCCCACATACTGGGGCGTCGACCCTCGCGTGTCAAAATATATGCACATACCGAAATGAACTCAATGACAATATAAATAAAGATCTAATTTCTGTGGTGAAAGCCAAGCCTCCACGCATCACAATTAGCTCGCGCTGTCAGTGTCCTCTTCTTCTTTGTCGGTATCACTCTTGTCAGAGTGGTCGTGGTCATCACTTCAGGTGTTGGTGGCAAGCTTCACAACACGCCGCCACTCCTCTCTGATGGTCGCCTTCCTCGTGCATTGGTGTAGTGATGATGAAGTCAGTGTCATATCATTGTGCGAGCTGGACTCGCGCACCGAGGCTTCCGTACCTACACTATGAAAGTACCGAACATTTCTCTAACAAACTTAACTTTACAGTTGGTATACTGGTGTCCGCATACAAACTAACTACAAAATAAGTTTGTAGTCGCAAAAAAACATTTTTTAACATATATTTACAGTTTAAAGATTTATTCCTTTACTTGTGCTATAAGACCTTGCTTCTTGCCAAATTTCATTATTCTAGGTCAACGGGAAGTACCCTATAGGTTTTTGATTCCCGTGCAAATGTACTGAACATGCAACATAAACCGCCGTATCTTTTGATTGCGTTAACTTAATAGTTTGATTTTTTAGGGCACGAAGGGACCAGGCTAGAGTTTTCGTTATACATTTCAACTTGATACCTCCACGCGTTCCTGAGACTAAGGGTCTTGACAGACAGACAGACGGATAGCAAAGTGATCCTATAAGGGTTCCGTTTTTTCCTTTTTAGGTACGGAACCCTAAAAATACGTTACCCCATTGTTGGGGAGGTCTATGTGACCCAATGCGCAGTAATTTATTGTTTTACATATTTTTGACACATTTAGGTATGTATACTTTATGATACTATTCTCTTTATGATACTATTTTCTAATGACTATTTATGCCGTTCTCCTCCAAAGTCTCCATGGACAACAACAACATCGTATTTACGTTACATCGTCCTCGTTATCTGGCCACCTACTCGGCTGGCAATTAGTAAAACGATACCATGCGCAGACACGTAAACTGGACACAGCCGCTATGTTATTCCTAGACGCTATGCGAGAGATAAATTGGACGTAGTTAAGCATAAAGGATCCAATCCACAATGTAAATAATTATATTTGTACATAATTGTAAATAGTAAATTAATGTATTTACTAACTACAGCCCTTTTTAACGTCCCACTGCTGGGCACGGGCCTGATTCCCCTTCAATGCGAGGGGGATTCAGGCCATTGTCCACCACGCTGGCCCAGTGCGGGTTGGCAGACTTCACACATCGAGAACTAGTCAAGTTCCCTCAAACGTGCAGGTTTCCTCACGATGTTTTCCTGCACCGTTTCATAGCAAGTGGTAATCTCGGATGTAAATAAGATTCGCACATGAAACCCAGAGGTGCGAGCCGGGGTTTGAACCTGCACACTTTGATTTGCAAGGCGTGCGTTCGCCCACTCGGCTACCACTGCTTAATGTATTTATTATTTAAATAAAAAAACCACAATCAAAAATCCACAAATCATAAATCGTTTTATTGGTCCATCTTAGTGCATTTTGCTCTTTTCAGTGGTATAATCCGCTTTTACCACTCACATCATACATAATTAGTATAACGATAATATAACGAGGGTTCCGTACCATTATCTATAAAAACGGCAAAAAAATCACGTCTGTTGTATGGGAGCCCCCTTAAATATTCATTGTATTCTGTTTTTTAGTATTTGTTGTTATAGTGGCAACAGAAATACATCATCTGTGAAAATTTCAACTTTCTAGCCATCACGGTTCATGAGATACAGCCTGGTGACGGACGGACGGACAAACGGACAGCGAAGTCTCAGTAATAGGGTTCGCGTTTTACCCTTTGGGTACGAAACCCTAAAAATAAAATCGATACAAATTATCGATGTCCTTGTACGAACAATCGACTATCGATTTTAATCGAATGAATAAATACAACAGCCGTTCATGTTCACATACAAGATATTAGTCGTCGATTGTGCTCGTTTAATATTTATATGGGAACGGCGAGGCTGGTTGGGTATCAACTATAAGTTCTAAATTACTGTTCTATGATTATAAAGGGTGGCAATTTGTGGCATTTATTGTAATTGTGTAAGCCTTGAGATATTGTACACGTTTCTATCCAAGGATTTTTGATTTCATGTTAAAAGTTTATAACAAATATAATACTAATTTAGTAACATTTTCTTTTTTCGTGTTTAATGCAACATTGTGACGGGTATACGAATTTTAAAAAAATCGCTTGACAACATACTCATCGTATGATCCCAAAGTAAGCAAAGCTCGTACTATGCTTACCATACAATGGACTGGGAGCGATTCCAGTAACACCCAGTCGAAGATACAGAAGATAGATCAAAAAAGCCACTTCCGAAATTTGCCACTGGCGCGAATCGAACCAAAAACTACCAGGCCCTGTAGCATGCATCTCTATGCCCTGTATTTCTATCAACTGTCGGATTTGTCGAGTAAATGACGTCACACCGAGCCATGTTCAGTACAAAAAGCTCGAAGTGACGTCATTTTCTCGACAAATCTGACAGTTAAAAGAGACAAAACTTATGTCTACACGGTCATGTTAAGGGGGCTGGTGCAGTGAATCAAGCGGCCTACGCTTGAACTAGACCAAACCAAACACTAGACCAAGCCTTCTTCGAATTATTTTACAAGTATTAATGCAAACAAATAAATTATTCTTCCGTATTTCTCAGTTTCTAAATAAAACGCCTTAAAATGGAGTCTATTATTGGAAACAAATAACACTTGAAATCGGTTTAGAACAATTTTTTTTTCTGATGACTATATGAAAATGGAAAAAAGACAGTCTACAGGTCGTATGATATCAAACATTAGCTCTGAGCTATATACACTTTTGCACAGATTTTTTTAGTAATTTAATATGGCGGCTCAATATTTTTTGGGATTCCGTAAGGAATTGAAACACCTAATAGTAACATAGTTATTTCAAAATCAAATTATTGTCAAACACTCCACACTTCTTCCATTCAATCATTGGGGCTCTACTATGATTGTTTTTTTATTTGTCAATTTTTCAATATTAAAACGAACTGTATTGACTTTTAGAGAAAACTCATTATTCAAAGCAATGTCTTTGACAGAAATTCAATCTTTATATCGAAGGGTGAAAGAGTATTTGACTTAAGCAACATTTTGTTACAGGAGAGCATTCGAAGAAAAAATTGCCGATTGCAAATATGTATAGAAGTCAAGTCAATATCGGCCAAAAGTGTCACTGAAGTCAAATATAATTTCACCTCTCGATATAGACACCAAGTCCGTTTCAGTATTGGCAATTATTCCACGAGTGCATTCACGCTCCAGTCTGCGCAGGGCTTCATATAGTATGACATTTTAATGTATCTCATTAAATCGTAATTTGAAAAGATGCTTTGTACAGTTTCGTTTGTGACCTTAGTCGACAACATCATGGTAATAAATCGGCGGAACCCTACCTAAAATCTCGATTCGCACTTCATATAATTTTTCTCCGCTACCCAACCCTTTCGTGACGCGGCGCAATGATTATTAACAAAGAAACAGAGCAAAATGAACGTTCCGACAGTTGGTTAAGCTCGATAACTGATTGCCAGTGTAGTGCAGATACATTAAAGATACTATTTCTGATTTCAGCACTACAAAAACATAAAACTCGGGTTGATTTAATGCTATATTTTATAGGTAGGTTCACCAAGTCGCCACATTTTTATGACTTGCAATG
Organism: Ptilodon capucinus; assembly: GCA_914767695.1. Classification (NCBI taxonomy): domain Eukaryota; kingdom Metazoa; phylum Arthropoda; class Insecta; order Lepidoptera; family Notodontidae; genus Ptilodon; species Ptilodon capucinus. Next base: position 10,345,134 of record OU611814.1, on the reverse strand, counting down.
CCTCATTTTATTCGTATTAAACTAAACTACCTATAGTCGTATTTTTAAATAGACGAAGTCAACTGACGTTTGCTGTGTTTTCAGTTTTTGATGAAACAAAAATAGTGTTGTGACAAAGTAAACGATTGAAAAAACTCCTGAATGAATGAAATTGCCTCGATTGTCTTTTATAGTTTGAAATGATTAACTATTCACACTCATTGTTCATTCATCTGATTGAACGAGAACTGAACGCATCACTATTACTTTAAATATGGCAACATTATTTTACAAAGTGACATTAGCTACTGTCAGTTGACTTCGTCTAATTAAGAATACGGCTGATTCATCCGCCATCTTTTTCACTGTCATCACCAATTTTTATTTATAATGTGTATTTATTGAATTTGTCCTTGCTATTAATTACTTGACATTGGCGAAATACCCGCGCTAGTCGCAGGTGAAGCCATTCCTCATCTTATTCCATTAAATTTCATCATTTCACTCATTTCGTAAAAAAAAAAAATAAGTAAGAATACGGCTGTAGTCTATTAATAGGATATAAAACTTCTCACAAACGGAATCTTTTTGTAAAGTTTTTTTTACTGTTACAAAATAATTAATACTGGTTACAAGGAAAGTTATTTACAAAAGTTAGTACATAAGTAGATAATTTATAAAAGTATTGTTCATGGAAATGATTACTCAAGGCCGACTTTTTAATTACCGGATAAAATGTCAAACGTACACAATACATTTTAGTCAAACGATTAGATACTTGCTTCTATTTTTAAATATAAATAATAATAATAAATCATCACGCCTGCATTCCCCGAAATGGTAGGCAGAGGTGCACTGTAGTGCGCCCACACTTCGCCGATGTATTTTAGGTCCCAATGTAATAGGGGGCGAGCCTATTGCCATTATACCGGGCACATTCTACCTCAATACGAGGGAGATTTTTGGGCTATAGTCCACCACGCTGGCCCAGTGCGGGTTGGTGAACTTCACACGCCTTTCTATAGACGTGCAGGTTTCCTCACGATGTTTTCCTTCACTGTTTCATAGCAAGTGGTAATCTCGGATGAAAATGAGATTGGCACATGAAAACCCAGAGGTGCTAGCCGGGGTTTTAACCTGCGCACTTTGATTTTAAATATAAACTAGTTATTAAACCTGCACAGGCCATTTAGTATTTAAAACTAGCAAATATTATATAATTTAATTAAATATGTATTATAATTTCACAGAACTTGGCTCAGTATAGAATTTCATAATCCAGGTCAAGTTTATTTACTGAGGTATCTAACGTAAAGTTTTGGCTAATCCTCTGAGATTTTAATCTCAATAGTTTTGTTTTGTAACAGCAGATACATGTTTTAGAATTAAAAAAGAATATGCCTTCTTATAACTGAATGTATTTTGTTTAAAGGAAAAAGTTATATTTATGTTATGCAAAAATCATTTATAATTATAAAAGAAAATAAAACTAAAAATAATATAATAACAACATTAAAAAAATATTATTAAAAAAAATGAAAACTTAAAATTATTTTTACTTTTCTAAGACTGGAAATTCATCAAAGAGTATAAACGATTTTTTTAGTTTTATATAACAACTACAGTTCAATTTCATTGTTTCAAGAGGTCTACTCTTGGGCTTAATCTCTAGATAAAAATTGTTGTGCCTTAACATTGTTAACAATGTAACATAGAACAAAAAAAGTTATGTATCACACTACTATTATCAAAAAACCTACAGTTGTCAACTCGTGAACATCAACGTGACGTCTCCGTATAAATATTTGTAAACTGTTTGCAAAAAATGTATTTTAAATGTCAGAAAACAATTTATAAAGCGGCAACTATCGCTTATCTTATTATATATACGTACACACATACAGACATACATGAATACATAGAACAAATAATGTTACAAACTTATCGCAGCTCAAATGTATGACAATAAATAGTACCTATTGACTAAAATAATATTACGAATATTTTTACATTATAAAAAATCGAATTTCACAATTTCAGTTGCGAAAAACGTTAGTAGGCGCCCCTGCTGCGGCGAAACGGATTAGCGGGTTGTGTCGAAGAGAGAAAAAAAACCGTTAGCACTTCGTTATTGGGGGATAAACTCTATTCAGAGTAAAATGAGACGTTTAAAACGTTTTGCGGATCTCGAAATGGAGTGACACGATCGTCTTAAAACCGCCGCAATGTTGTTTCATTTACGATATCTGCTAACGGAAGGATGACGATTTCAAAATTATATTTAAAGTACGAATAAACATAACAGTTTATGAATTTTATTTACATTACAAGACAACATATTTACAAAGGTAACAATTACTTTTTACATATGTAACAATTTACAAAGATAGCGAGAAAAAAAAACAACTAATACGCAGTGAAAACATACTATCATGGTTTCAGAGTTACAGACCTTCGGATATTGGACCCAATTTTCGTGTTCTGACCAACAGTACAATAAACTCATATATTACAAGTTTTTAAAATTGAAAAACAAATTCACTATACCTACATTTTCGTATTTCGATAAAAGAGTAGAGGTTTATAAGCCAGAACAAATAACAAAATATATATGTACCATATATTCTTGAATATGCATTTAATAATAAGCTGTTATTTTGACAAAGCATATAGTCACTTCAATTTCTTTTATCTTGACTGATCTTAGCATATCTCGCCGCCGTGACGATTCCGTATATCAAAACTTACTTCATTTTGACGAAAATGTTATATTGAAATAAAACTTTTTTACGGATTTTATCGCGTTTCTTTACTTTTCTTTATTTTCCCGACGTTTCGGCTGCTTTACAGCAACCATGGTCATGGGGGGACAGGTTTTAGACGTCCTGATGTCATAGTTAATAACTGGGTACCCTCATATTTAGTTGTTGTTTGCGGTCCGATCCACGCAGAAAGTGCTCACAGTGTTTTGAGGTCTTGCAATGGTACGCTTGGTTTTGGATTTAATCATATTAATTACTGAATCCCAAGTTGGTGGTAGCACCCAGCCATCTTCCCTATTGAAATTAGGACGGTTTTTAATTTCAATGGCCTCACGTATCATCGTATCAAAATGTTATAGTTAGAAGCTAGCCTAGCTTAAGAAGTGAAAAGTTTATTGTATATAAGGCACTACTTGTTACATGCGGACGGCTCGCCATTTCATTGGCATACGTATCCTAAATAAATATTTTTTTACGATATAATAAAAGCTAGGTCGAATAGAATTGTGACGACAAAACAGCTCGTAAAACATGAGGGATCGATCACAATGGACGTGCCTTTTGTACATATCCCACACATTGTATTGTTACTTTATTGTTATTATCTACCCGAGCATATGCTCATTAAGGTAGTTCACCCTAATGCATACAACAAAGTTATAGTAGTGATCCAGTTAACCCTCAAACGCAAAGAGAATTTTAAAACATCAACAACAGAATTACAATCAGAGTCAGATTTAAATAAAAAAATAATTTGAAATGTACTATTCGGAATACATTTTTTATGGAGAAGAATGATTACTCTTTTCCAAAAAGATTAACAGAACACTTTTGTAATGAAAATGTCACTCTATTTGTTTTGGAAATAAAATGAGTTTGCAATATTTTGGCGTGCCTCACTTTGACTTTAATCTTCCTCGTATAGAATGCGAGGTGTTCCTAGTAGTAAAACGTCCACAGACCTAATTATTATTAGCGTTTATTATAAAAGATTATGTCTAGCGGCGAATCGGGAAGACCTCGGCACAGCAGTGGTTCAATATAGGTTAAAAAAAAAAAAGATTTATGAGATGTAGTTACGTATGCACGGACCTCAAAACCCAACCCATTATACACTTTAAAAAATAAACATTATCACAGTCAATCAGTCCCTAGACTACATTAAATGTAAATTATATCAGTGCGCATTATTACCGTGAGTGTTGGAACACCGCAGGCCGGCCATGCCGCCTCTCATTAAAGAACAATTAATGAGGGTAGGACAAAAAACCGCAACCCCACGCGCGCCCGCGATCCTCTAATGAATGTAGGCATGCGTTCCGTGAAAAAAAAAACGGAAAGGGAATGTAAGTACAATGTTTGTTTATAATTTTTTGTAATTAATGATTAAAAGTTTTCAGAGTTTCTTTTCAGGGTAACTGAGTATAATTAATATTTGTTGAGTGTTTGTTAACAGTTGTTGTATACATGTAAGCCTGTCATTAGGTTGATTCTACTTCCCTCGTAATGTAGGAAGTAATACTTCAATTAGACATTTAAAAAAAACAGCATTATTTGGGACACAAATATTTTTTTGTAAAAAAAAAACAGACAGACTGACAACAAAGTGATCCTATAAGGGTTCCTTTTTATGTACGAAATCCTAAAAAATATTTTTTTTTCAGCCAAAAAAATAATCCAGCTGTGGCTCTAGTGTAGGTAACTTCAATTTAGAGACAGCTAGACTGGTTTATTAGTATCCCCACAAGCCAGAAACTTATCTGTATAAAAGAAATACTCCTACGAAAGCATTTTGTATCTCTAGAAATATTTTCTACTAATATCAGTAGCCAAGTATATAGATAATGCAATCTGTATCGGGTTTGAGACAATGACGCAACAAGGTCGCCTCCCAAGGGATACTGAACCTTCGCTCCATCCCTCCCAATCCGATTCCGCCAGGCTCAAGGAAGGAATGTTGGAAAATTTTCATAATTCACCTTGTTTTGTTTAGGAGTTTGGGTTTCGCTCGACGCCGGGCAGCCGAAAGGGTGGAATAAAGTTTCTGGAGAATAATTTTATTACGTAAATGTATATTTTCACCGTGATAGGTACCTATGCAACCAAAGCAGACCCTGTCAATATTTTTAATCCGAGCTTTTTTTTTAACGAAACGATGTGTGAAGATATGGTTGCCAAAATTTCCAGAAATTTCAATTCATCTACTGGGTGTATCAGAAGAACATATAGGTTAGCTGGTAGCTCATTTTTGCATACTTATGCAGACAGTTTAAACCTAACTGAGTTAAAGACCTTTGAATATTTGCCTTTGGGTAAATCCATAACCCTATTCGGCAGAGTAAACTACATTTTATGAGGGGAAACGCTCAATATGCATACAACTTTTATAATCATTAAGTTGTATATCCGATACTGATCCAAACGTCAAAGTATTTTAGACTTCAGAAACACCCTGTAGTTTATACAGGATGTTTCTGAAGTCTAAAATACATCTACAACTGCATTGTACATAACTAAGAGTTTTACATCATACAAATCCCGTTCATGTTGTTCCGTCATTCAATCTATACTATATAACGTTTTAATAGAACATATTTCATATTTTCCAACTATCGCCAAAAGATATCGCATCGAACTATGTCAAGAAAAAAAATTCTGGACAATTGGAAGAGTTAAAATGTATGTCTACGCGATTAGACTCAGGATGACCATGTTTAACATACGATGTAAATGCAACTTATGTACCTTATAAAGAGACAGTGCGGCAGAGTGAACGTATTATGAAATCGAGTACAATCGTACCTAATCTCAGACCCAGAAGCCGGTATGACAGTAAGATTATTAATCTTAGGTCTGTTATCTCTGAAAATTACGTCTGATGCAACCATTGAAACTGAATTTTGTTACACTCACTCAGGGTACAGTATTTTCAACTTGCGGTTACAATTTTGTTTATCTTAATAATAATAATATAATAGTAATGACCCTGTTCCAAATGCCGGTGAGGAACTGTTTTCTTTTATATATACCTATTGAAATTATAAATATTTTTTTTTATATTTATCTAGCAGTGGTAGCCGAGTGGTCGAACGCACGCCTTGCAATCAAAGTGTGCAGGTTCAAACCCCGGCTCGCACCTCTGGGATTTATGTGCGAATCTCATTTTCATCCGAGATTATCACTTGCTATGAAACGGTGAAGGAAAACATCGTGGGAAACCTGCACGTCTGAGGGAACTTGACTAGTTTGCGATAGATGTGTGAAGTCTGCCAACCCGCACTGGGCCAGCGTGGTGGACCATGGCCCGAATCCCCCTCGCTATGAGGGGAGGCCCGTGCCCAGCAGTGGGACGTTAAAAGGTATGTAGTAGCATATTTATATTTAATAATGATTATCAAACCACACAATAGTAATACTGTAAGCAATAGTAATATGAATATGGAAGTAGTTTTTTGGTAGGCCTAAGAAGCAGTGGCACGATGACCTCGAGTCTTATTTGGACGGATGGTGTAAGAACCGAAAGACTGGGACGAATGAAAAATGGGGGACAGCTTTGCCCGGCAGTGGGTCACTTATGATTAGAAAAGAAAACACAAACAAATAGAGCATCATAAATATAGGGATACAATAAATAAAGTAATGATTTGCTCACAAATTGGAAATTGAGTAAACATAATTAAATGTCTACAATGTTTGTTTATCAAATTTCTTGGTATATATTTAATATTGACTCGAGTGTCTTTATCAGTACGACACCAAAGCTAGATTTTTCTTTGTAAACAAGAACGTATTTCTGTACTTGATATTCTGGCATCACTAAACATAAGTGTTTTTCGTCTGATAAAACATAATGAACCTTTGTATAATTGACGTTTACGATTCACCTCAAAAAACAGTATAGCACTGTAATTAATTAAATTAATAAAAAGAAACCACTCACCATTTACTAAACGCGAACGCATACACTTTGTAACAAGCACACAAGATATTACAACACAATACACGTGCACCTGCATTGATAGAACATCGCAACGATGACGTTAACACACGTTACCTACGATTATTAATTTGCAAATTGAAACAAAAATATTCATAATAATTCACAACCACATCGCGTCACAAAATACGGGGGGGCAGCGACGAAAGCCAGCGTGAAGACGTACACCTCGGCCGCAAGCTCGGCGAACACTGGCGTCCGGCCGGGTCTCCCCGCCCGCCCTACGGAGGCTTTTCTTTGTTTCCTGTCGCGCCGCCCCGGCAGCGTGTTAAACAAATCTCCGGGCTCTGATCTTCTTCATCAATTGATTTGCGAGGAGATAATTTGTGTGACGGTTCGGTGGATGTTATTGTTGCTTTTACCTTTTGATTTTGTTTGTGTAGGCGGAGAGAGAGTAATCGTTTGATACGGTTCGATGAGGGCGGCGTGTGTATTTAATGGTATAATAAGATATTTTGTTTGTGTTCACTGCTATCAGTATGTGTATAGAGTTTTATTTACTAGTAGCTGTAAAATAAGAGTAGCCTAATTTAGTCCCCGTATCATTGGTCAGTGAAAATACCTAGCTTTCGGAGAGTTTAGTTAGATATCAAAATATTTTTGATTTTATCATTTTTATCCATTTTGAAACAGATTTTGGATAAAAGTTGAAGTTTACATTTCGTTGAAAAGTATGTTCTTCTAGTAAGTTCTTCTATCGAGTTTATACAGTTAAAAAAAACGTTTTGTGTATTGACAAAAAAATATCACGCGCGTTTAATCGCGCCTGTGAACGCAGGGCTTTAATGTACATAATAAGGTACGATAAATATAGCACAGAATTTCCACTATGGTCGGTTCTTTAAGTTGTCGTGAGTAAACATCTTTAAACCCTTGAAATGCAACTTGTTAGACACACTTAAACCACTTTGAGTGATTTTATCTTTTCGTTTCAGAAGACACTTGAAAGTAAAGCCCCCGGCACACTGGGGCGTCAACCCTCGCGCGTCAAATATTTTCCAATACAGAAAAAACAAAATAATATTTTTTTTTATTCTTGTATGCCTTAAAACCACTTACAAATACTCAGATTCCAGATTCTACCACCGGTCCGGAATGCTGCTTCCAGTGAGAAGAGCCGGTAAGAAACTCAGTGGTTACTCTTTTTAAATTATTTAGAATTGTGTTAAGTTAACCTAATTGTTATACGATATTTTAATTTTAAATGTTAAATACTTCTGTACGTTCGTTAGTGTTATTCAGTGCATTACTTATTAGACTTAAGATTAATTAAGTTTCTCAAGTAAGTGAATTTTTGTAATTCTTTTGAGAAATAAAGATATTCAAACCTTAAAATGATAAATAGGTAAGGACTGCAAGTAATACATTCTCAGGAGCAGCAACGCCATGAGAGCAGCACTAAAACGAACTCTGTGTCAATATACATAAAGTTTTAATTTCTAAGGTAGAAGCCACACACGCGAATATTGAGGCATTGGGCTTCAAAATTCGCGGGCGCTGTCAGTGTCATTTAGTTTAAGAATGAACTTTTTCTATGAGTCAATACAGTTTGTTTTGGTATGGCAAAAGTTTTAAGTTTATTTAGGGAGGACAATAAAATAAAATAAAAAAAATAATTACATGGAGTGTAATCATTTGTCGTATTTTAAATTTAGTAATTATTAAAATAATTAGAAATAGTTTGTAGTTTAATTATAATAGTTTTAATAAGTTGATACAATTAAACGATAGGTATCGTTCGTTGATAAATTTAAATTAATAACTTTATGAGGGTTTGTATAAATTAATTATGCATTCATATTATTGTGACCTCCGCGCCAAACTCTGAGTAAATTAACTCTAAGTACTATACATTAATAACTTTTGATATGATAAATAAAATTAAGGTGAGAAGAATTTTAAATAAATAAATTATAGACCTAAATTATCTAATCTCTATTCTTTGCATTCACGATGTTTTCCTTCACCGTTCAGCAAGTATTAATCATTATTGAAAATTACATTCACACTTGAAAATTTCAGACTTGCACCCCTTACGTTCAATGCGGGCGTTCCACCACTGTTTATTCTACAGTTTAAATTATAACATTAACGATAAGGCCGTCTACACATTTGCGTATATACGACTCGACAGGCCTGTGTCCGCGGCCGGCCGGTGATCGATCGCGCGTCATCAATCACCAATGTCACCGCGCACTGTTGCCAGTGACGGGTTTTGTACGTTTTATTAGCGAACGCCCATCGGCAGCCATTATTACTCATCGTGTGTGCGGACAGCCGAAGTGACAATTAAAATAAAACCGGCCAAGTGCGAGTCGGACTCGTGCACGAAGGCTTCCGCACCATTATGTATAAAAACGGCAAAAAAATCACGTTTGTTGTATGGGAGCCCCCTTAAATATTTATTTTATTTAGTTTTTAAGTATTTTTGGTTATAGCGGCAACCGAAATACATAATCTGTGAAAATTTCAACTGTCTCACTATCACGGTTCAAGAGATACAGCCTGGTGACAGACTGACGGACGGACGGACGGACGGACAGCGAAGTCTCGAAGGGTTCCGGTTTGACCCTTTGGGTACGGAACGCTAAAAAGGCCCCTTAATGTGGTAGCTTTCACTGATAGAGGGTTCAAAATTGTCAATTGCGACAATTCCTCCTTGCGCCAATTTTTACTTTCTCAGACAAAATGCTGAATAACTGACAATGTATATAAAATAAGTTACAAATCATGTTATTGGACTGTTTAGCTCTCTGTGAATTTAATTTATTTGAGCAAAGTTCAGAAAACAAAACAAAAAATGTCAACCAAAATTGATAAATTGTATCGTTTGTAATTTTTGATATAATGCCAGTTTCTCCGAAGAAACAAGGAAAAAATCGTGAGGAAACCTGCACGTCTATAATATGAAGGCGTGTGAAGTTCACCATCCCGCACTGATACAGCGTGGTGGACTATGGCCCAAATCTACTTCGTATTAAGGGAGAATGTGCCTGGTATAATGGCAATAGGCTCGCCCCCTATTACATTGGGACCAAAAATAAATCGGCAAAGTGTGGGCGCACTGCAGTGTACCACAGCCTACCCCTTCGGGAAATACAGGCGTGATTGTGTATTATTATAATTTAACAACACACCTGCACGACAAATACCTACCTAATAGTAGTTAATTAGACCGATCGTGTTGCACGCTTCACGCTATCGTTGCCTAGCAACCGGACGCTTTGAAGTCCACGTATGCCGCTAGAGGGGTGACTGAGACTCTACTGTAGCGAAATACCAGAGCGGGGTGTTATTTTTATCGAAGTCCTGTTCATCTCAAAGGGTTCATTAAAAAACTTGATATATCACAAGTCCATAATAATATTATAGGTTCACATAAAATTTAATTAAAAATGAGTATACTAATCAGAAATTGTTTGTTTTTTTTAATAAGATTTTAACGAGTTAAGTTTAACTTAAAAGAGTAAATTAAAAAAAAATATAACCCCCATTGAGTTTCTTGCCCTCAGAAATCTAGTTGAGGTTGCCCTTCAAGCCTGTACTAGCATATAAGGAACAACAACGTAGATATAACCATTATTTTAGTGTTATTGTTATAGGTATTAATCGTCACACCAAAAGCAACTGTATTGTATATATATATTATATAAATAAAACTGTCAGCGGGAGCGGGACTGAATGACACTGAAGAAGGAATTTTGACGCGTACCTAGTGGCGTGGCTTTTACTACAGTAATCGAAACTTTACGTGTACTAAAATAGAGTTTGTTAGGATATTGTCAAAAAAAAAATACCTACGCGCGATCGTCGCCGCACCAGTGTGGGGAGCATTTATTTCACTCGTTCGCCCCAGAAGTACAGCTTTAAGTGAGTATTCATACATCTTTAACGTGACCCAATTCCCACATAATAACAAAACATATTGTGACGACGACGGCGCGTCGATCGTCCCCGATGCATGCATTATTCATTGCCGTGTTGATGCCGTTTCCACGGCAGCTGGGACCGGGGACACCTGACAGTGGCAAGAGGACGACCAGTGGACGATGAAACGCGGGCACGCATACATTGATTGTTAACCATTGAGATACGCCTGTATTCCCCGAAGGGGTAGGCAGAGGTGCACTGTAGTGCGCCCACACGTCGCCGATGTATTTTGGTCCCAATGTAATAGGGGGCGAGCCTATTGCCATTATACCGAGCACATTCGTCCTCAATACGAGGGTGATTTGGGCCATAGTCCACCACGCTGGCCCAGTGCGGGTTGGTGAACTTCACACGCCTTTCTATAGACGTGCAGGTGTACTCACAATGTTTTCCTTCACCGTTCAGCAAGTGGTAATCATTGTTGAAAATGACATTCGCACATGAAAATTATCTCAGAGGTGCGGGCCTGGGATTTGAACTTGCACCCCTTACGTTCAAGGCGGGCGTTCTTGCCCACGAGGCTACCACTGCTTTAATAAGGCTAATATACTAATGGTGAATATTCTTCTTCCTTTATAGCCTATTGAATGTCTCACTGATGTGCAAAGGCTACCTACTCCCGTCTCCACATGTGCCCTATGCTGGGTTTGTTGTGGCCAAGAAAATAATATATACTCTTCTAATTAATACAAAATGTGTTTAAAATTAACAACTATCAATATTATTGCTGATAAACGAGTACTTAACGTAACTTTTTGCTCACACCAAAACGAACTCCATGTCAGTATCCATAAAGATCCAATTTCTTTGGTGAAAGCCATGCACGCCAAAATCCGCTAGCGTCGTGAGTGACATTTCATTGAAGAATTAACATTTTTTATGAGTTAATACAGTTCGTTTTGTTATTGGGAAAAAATCTGACGCGCGGTTTTTCAGCCTCTCGCTCTCTGGTCAACGATCGCTTGTAAATTTTTTTGCCATACTAAAACAAACTGTATTGACTAATAGAAAAAGTTCATTCTTCAACAAAATGACACTGACAGCGCGCGAGTGAATTTTGCCGCATGGGGCTGTGGCTTCTACCATTGAAATTCAAACTTTATGCATATTAACACAGAGTTCATTTAAGTATTGGATAATATTTGAAACGCCAGCGTTGACGCTCCAGTGTGCTGGAGGTTTTAACTGCCGTTCCGTTATGCGAGACCGTTCAATCATATTTATGTTAATTATATACCTACCGCGCTACCCGAGCCAACCGTCGAGCTGTTTTCATTACAACAATATTATAATTAATTAACTGATATTAAATGACTGAGGTGCTCTGAATGTGAAATTAAATACCTCCGACTTGTTTTGACTTTGTTTGTGTTTAATTAAAAAAGCGTCATGTCGAAATGACGAACATGAAAATCGGTTTAAAAGTTCGAGAATTCAATTTGGACAAATTTGAAAATTAATTGTTATGTAGGACTTGAGATGGAGCATGGAAAGGTAGGTCTTAGCGAAACAAATATTACAGAACACTTTATATCGCATGCGTAGTTTGTATTACTCTATGAAATACCCATACACCATAATATAGCTATACATAGTCTTAAAAAACTGGCCAAGTGCGAGTTGGACTCGCGCACGAAGGGTTCCGTACCATTATCTATACAAACGAGCAAAAAAATCACGTTTGTTGTGTGGGAGCCCCCTTGAATATTTATTTTATTCTGTTTTTTTAGTATTTGTTGTTATAGCGGCAACAGAAATACATAATCTGTAAAAATTTCAACTGTCTAACTATCACGGTTCATGAGATACAGCCTTAACCAGGCGGACGGACGGACTGCGAAGTCTTGGTAATAGGGTTCCCGTTTTACCCTTTGGGTACGGAACCCTAAAAAAATACTTGGACAACCAGGGGGTGATTGCCTGCGAGGTGATTTTCGTATGATCGACATCACCTTTAATCGAGATAAATGTCGAAACAGAACGTCAAATCGGTCCTATTTTTTCGTTTTCTTTTTCGACATATTCTAATAGAGATGATGTTGATCAATCGCAAATTGGGATCCCAGACACACTGGGGTGTCAAGATGCTGTCAAATATTTGAAGAATTACCTTTTTCCCAGGCAATACATTTCATTTTGGACATAAAAATGGTTATTGCTCACAGCAAATACAAAATACCAACTAATTCAATTATTTAAATGAAATTGAAATATGTACTGTAATAGCCAAGTTATAGAACTCCATTTAAAGGTTTTGTGCGTAACGCTCTCATAAGTCTTGCTTGCGTATTTTGTTTCCAAGTTAGTAATACGTACTATTAGGTAAGGCAAAGTCTCTTATGTAAACCTAAAAATCAAACAAATTGTCATCATTGTCATTTATGGAATTGCTATTTAAAAACTGGTCTCCCTTAATTCAAGGGGATTAAGAGTCACAATCTACTGCCCCAAGCCAGTTATGCCACCTACTTATAGTGTTACCACTAAGACTTTCAAACAACTCTTTAAGTTACGCTCGACCTGATATACGTGACGTCAAAAACTTTTGATGCATCCCATTTGTTATTTACGTTTCTTAGACTTCTAACTCCATGGAATTGCTGGAGAAATACAATTTTTCTAGACACTAGCTTAACTTAAACTTGACTCCCCATTCAATTTACGCTGAAACAGAGATGACTTTTCTTTGGATAAGAAACAGTTTCCTTGCAAACATGCAACCATAAAAAGCTGTCTCATAGTAAGCAGAGTTTACGTTCCAAATCTTGCTTTTTTATGGGACCAAGTCCACCATACATTCCCACCACAATCTAGACACCAATACTTGACCTTTGGTGAGTCCGGACGAAAAGCAAAATTGTCTTGGAACCCGCACGAATTTAATCTAAAAAAGGGGTTAGGAGGTATTTGAAAAAATTGACCACTTCCGCCTGTCTCCGTACCTATTCATTAATGTGACTGAATTTCCACAGAAATAAAGATTTTTTTATATATTTTTTTTAAAGATGGCACTACGGATGCTATATAACGCTATCTATTCTGAATCAAATTATTTCCCCAATGATTTCTAGTTGACCATCAACTATTGACTACCATTTGCATGCAAGTATAAGGATACACTCGTCACAGTGTGGGCACAGTTTTCCGCTTTTATGTTCACCGCACTAAAACCTTTCTGCCTCAAGATCTATAATTTTATGCTTTAGATCTCTATATCGCCCTTGTGTTTTGCATGAGTGTACTCTATATTCTAGTCTTTACTGAATCACATAGGGACCTAGGTAGAGCGGTTTCAGTCTTGAAGGAATCACAGCAGCAGACCAAAGGACTTCAATTTACTTTATTTTATTTTATAAAAAAAAATTTGCTATCTTCAGATGACCTTAAAGACTGACAAAGGAACGGCAAGGCGCTAAGCCAACAAGAAAGGATGCAAATAGCCCAAGGGCATCTTAAACGAGGTATGGCAAGGGGCTGGTGAAACGAGGGCGGGCGGACAAAAACGCCCCGGTACGCAGCGGGACCGGAAGCCGGATGGAGACGCGTCTTCGTTCACGAGTGATGTATTAATGTGGCTTACGTTCATGGAGGACGCTAAAATAAAATACGAAAGTTATGTTACTAACGCCAGCCTGAGAACAGCACGGCTCGCACGTGCATTATGAGAATACTTAATGTCCTGTCAAATTGTTTTACTTACACACATTTTGTCCTGTCAAATTGTTCTCTCACTTTTAAATTTGAGAGAAATTGACAGTTATTTCTTATCAGAACGAGCTGTATCAAGTATCTGGCCTAGCCACTTCTGCATTGATTACCAAGATGTTTAGATGCAAGGCATGAACGCGAATACGGTCGCTGATTCCTTGGCAAGTCAATATAAATATGAAAGAAAATATGAAAGGCTGGAAAAACTTATTTTACACATTACATTTAAGGCTAATTTTAAGAACTCTGACCCCCACATCGGAGGTGAGCACGCGGGCCGGGCCGAATGGAGGCCCGGGATAAAAAAAAAGATGATTAATCGATTCGGACTTTGTATTATAAACACAGGCCGAGTTCAAAAATCGCCCTAGGAAGCAGAATATGATAAATTCCAAACACCCGAGCGAGGGTGAATACTTAAAATTATCTATGCACCCCCACAAAAGAGTAAAGATAATGAAATTCACAATGTTAACCCTTTTTATATCGACCGAAAGGCGATTTTATTTAATCTAATCTGTAAAGTAGAACCGAATTTTCAGGAGGACGAGAAATAATACAGGTATCTGATCAACAAACCAGAAAATTACACGCAAAATTAACATTAAATAAGCCCATAGCCAGACGTGTCTAAATCGAATTAATTCACTCATCAAAGAATCAAAGGGCCTTCATTAAAACAGTACTGGCCGGTGTAATTTTTTTGGACCACGTCCGAACGTGTAAAGGTATGTTTAAACATAAGCGGGATCCCTAGTGGAGCGTTCAGAAATCTCGACTCGACAGTTGCTTGATTGTAATAACAGGTCGTTGATTATTGAATATTAATCGTTTTTGCACCCACGGGAGCAAGGAAGTAAACTAGGTTTTTTTAGAGGCAGAGGTGCACTAGGCTGGGCGCACTCTTCACCGATATATTTTTGGTCCAAATGTATTAGGGGGCGAGCCTATTTTGGGTCATAGTCCGCCACGCTGGCCCAGTGGTGGTTGGTGAACTTCACACGCCTTTTCAACATTTCTACAATGACAAAATTAAAAAGAAGAATAAAATTATATTTATTGGGACTAACAAACCACACACACAATGCACAAGGAAAAAACATTTAAGCAAAGATATAGAAATGACTATATAAAGAAACCAGAGAAAGATAATTCGAGCATAGCAAGGTCCCAATGTTGGTTTTCAGAACGAACACTTATGACGCACGAATTATGAATGAATACAACTGTTTGACGTGTATAGCGGATCCCGCTTAGGTCTGCACGGATCTTAATTTGGGCGGTCCGTTTATAATTTGTTCAAATTGTGGGTAGCCGTTGGTGTAAATTATTCAAGACAGGTCCACGCGGCAAGGAGACACTTATACGGCAATTTGGAGTCCGACATCGCACGGACCAACGTATAAATTTATTACACACTAGCTAATAATAGTCACTTTTACTTGCGTAGACTTTTCTTACTTTACCTACTACTGAAGTCTAGATTTAAGACAATCTCACAAGTGATTTCTGCATGGTTCGTATTCAACCATAAAAAGGAAGCTTATAGTTTTTTTGTCCATATTTCCGCCATTTAGAGGCGCAGTAAAGTCTCCGCCAGTAAAGTCTCTGAAATCTAAATTCAGACGCTACAAAGATTTTCTCATATTTTAAGAACAGAATAGTTACTATTACTATTACAGCCCTTTTTAACATCCCACTGCTGGGCACGGGCCTCCCCTCAATGCGAGGGGGATTCAGGCCATAGTCCATCACGCTGGCCCAGTGCGGGTTGGCAGACTTTACACATCTATCGAAAACTAGTCAAGTTCCATCAGACGTGCAGGTTTCCTCACGATGTTTTCCTTCACCGTTTCATAGCAAGTGAAAATCTCGGATGAAAATGAGATTCGCACATAAATTCCAGAGGTGCGAGCCGGGGTTTTAACCTGCACACGATTTGATTGCAAGGCGTGCGTTCGTCCACTCGGCTACCACTGCTTCGTCCTCGTAAAGTTTAGGCAAAAAAAAACATAGCACTAAGATACTCTTTATAACATCAGCTATCTGCTAGTGAAAGTCCCGTCAAAATCGGTCCAACTGTTTCGGAGATCGAAAACTCTTTCTGTCTTCCTGAGTGTTGTATTCTGCATATGTATAACCATCGATATGAACAACGATAACACGTACGCGTTCAATTAGTTGCACACAAAAACAAAAACCCGAAACACAATTATGGCGGCGCGAGGATTTCATTTCCGCGGCTTTGTCGCCGCTCCACTCGGAACAGAAAGAGCTCGCGGGCGAAAATTATTCAAATTCCCGAAACTAAATCTTGTGTGCGACGGATTCGGATGTAGCGCGGCGGATGTCGGTTTATGATGGTAATGTAATTACCTTGTGACGACATAGTTATTAAGATAAGAGAGAGTGCAGTCCTCGTAATTGCGTGCGACAAACATTAAAACGTCATTTGTGGAAAAGTAACACTTAAAACAACCCAATAGGGAGCAAGGGTACCTGTGTAATACCACAACACTGATTGGAAGTAAATATTAGTGCATAATGATTGAAATTGTTGGGAGATAAATGATTATTACGTGTGCGAATGTAATTTCAATAATGATTACCACTTGCTGAACGGTGAAGAAAAACATTATGAGGAAATCTGTACGTCTACAGAAAGGTGTGACAAATTCACCAAACCGCACTGGGCCAGAGTAGTGGACTATGGCTGAAATATTCCTCGTATTGAAGGGGAGTGTGCCCGATATTATGGCAATATGCCCCTATTTCATTGGGACCAATATGCATCGGCGAAGTGTAGGTGCGCTGCAGTGCACTTCTACATACCCAATCGATAGATACAGGCGTGATGAAAATGCTAGAAAAGCTACACTACTGACAGAATGCCGTGTATGCTTTGACTCCATCTATTTAAAGGCTTCGGTCATCAGAGTACCTAATCTATAGTGGCAATCGCATGACTAAGTACCCATCCCGCGCCGCATAGAGCCCTTCGCACACTGTGGCGTCAATTCTGACGCGACAACATTTATGCCAATCTCCGTCACCTTATAATGTGTATTTATTAAATTTCCTCTTGCATTAATTGATATACTTGACACTAGCTGAAATAACCGCAGGTGGAGCCATTTCTTAACAAACTCCATTCAATTTCATCAAATCATTCATGGAAAAAGGAAGCGAACTGTATTGACTCATAAAAACGCCTGTTAATGTGGCTTATAACCTTTATGTATATTGGCACAGAGTTCTATTTGGTGAAGGTAAAAAAAAATTGATGATGCCCCAGTGTGTACGCGCGGAACAAAGGTGCTGAAGCGTCGAACAATTAGGTCATAGTTGTTACGCAGGGCGAGAGCCGCGCCGTGAACCGTTCACGTGACGTAACAAGCCTTTGACGGGGTAGAGCACGACACGGCACCCAAAACAGACGAGATTAGACTACCGAAATGTCGATCTGATACAATCACATTCCGACGTATATACTACAACAACGATGTCGTTCAATCTCGATCGACGGATAAGAACACCAAAAAGGGTTTCAACGACAAATTCGCTACGATCTCGCAATGGTTTTTATTACGGGAATCACCACACCGATGATGTTTTGTGATCAGTGAAAAATAAGGTTTGGTAGACAAAAAAATCACTTCACGGGAATTCCTGTACGTAATATCGTCAGATACCGCCAGACAACACATACTCATCGTATGATTCCAAACTAA
The DNA here is from genome assembly GCA_914767695.1 of Ptilodon capucinus. Lineage (NCBI taxonomy): Eukaryota > Metazoa > Arthropoda > Insecta > Lepidoptera > Notodontidae > Ptilodon > Ptilodon capucinus. The sequence goes on along the minus strand of OU611814.1, from coordinate 10,327,027 downwards.
GAAAAGCTAAGGCGATCCCAGTTACATCTAGAACAGGGGCCCGAATTTCGCTTGAGAGACATCAATCTCTATTCGAGATATGTCGAAACATCTCAAAAATTTCAATAAATTAGTATTTCGGATTCCACATATTCTTTTAGGATACGCTAGAGACTATATGTTTAAGACTATACGCTAGAGGCTAGTATCCAATCAAACAATAGCTTTATACAATAGCTTTCAAAGACACCTATCTTTCTCTTCGCATACTTCATAGATGAAAATATGTCGACACATAGCTATAGTCCTCACCGTAGGCAGAACACTGTCTTTCAAACAGACACGCAAAGGAAACGCGATACTGAACAGAATCGTAAACATTCTATGAGATATAGGTGACAACCGCATTGTGTTCGACCAACACAAGTGCAATGTGAAGTATAGGAGGTAAGAAGTATAAGCGGAAACGTAGCGAGCTGCTAGTTTGGATGCCGGTAATACGTAGTTTGAGTGCGGTTACTACGCATTTTTGGTTAATAATTCGTTTGGTTGTTGGTAATATTTAGTTTGGGTGTCAGTAATACGGTATTTTGGGTGATGGTAATAGATAATTTGGGTGTCAGTTATACGTAGTTTGGGTGTCGATATATCTAGGTGGTCGATTAGTGGGTAGACTTTTGAGTCCACAATAAATTAAATTACTATCGAAAGACTTTCTTTAACACATTCTTTTTAAATTTATTTACTACGTAGCAACAAAGTGTACTTACCTTTGTGAATACATTGATTTGGTCGTTATCTATTGAAATTAAAAAGTTAAATAACAACAATTTATTTTTAGATTATATGTATAGCCTGAGTCCCTTCCCTTACTCTAACAAAACTATTTTTATCGTTAATGTTATTGTTCCAAGATTAACATTGAAACTCAATATTCCCCCCATCTGGGATAACTGTTCCGTTCCAACTCAATAAAACAAGTTGGTCTGGTTTCCAACGTAAGGCGAGCAATCATTAGTTTGCGCTCCAACTGAAAAACTATTTTACATTACCCTATTCAACATTTACAAATCTACGAATTAAAAATTAACTAAGTATCTAGATTTTTTTAGATTATGTACTTTAAAATAATAGAAAAATCACATCTTAAAATGAAAATGTAAGCCTTTTAATTTGCTTACAAAACTTTTACAGTAAACGAGAATATCATGACTCATTGACCCTACGGAACCCTAATCACCTGTTGCGTGCTTAATCAATCAAGGGATCTTTTCCTAGTCCCGCCTCGGCTGCGTAAATATTTGCATTGAACCTACCGTATTACGACCGAGGGTACATTTCGTAATCAATCAGCTTTGTGGTCCAACTGACAGATTAATTTTCTTTTATTTTACGAACAGCTTTTTTGAATGCAGAATATGTTGGGGACTGTGATTGTTTTTATTCGAAAGAGGTACGATGTAATTAATTAAGAAAAAAACAAGAATTGATAAAAATATTGCTTTTTAAAACCGGAAATTGGTTTTGATTTGACTCTAATCGTAGTGGTATGATATTTCTGTCAATTTTGGTGTTACATGTGTTTATTTTTTTATATATACATGAAATATGCTATAAAGATTTGTATCAGTAACGTTGAGTTTCAACTGTTACAATCACGATCAATTTTCATACCTATCTACTTTCTATTTTCAATTAAAATAAACAGTAAAATGCAGTGGTAGCCTCGTGGGCAATAACGCCCGCCATGAACGTAAACGGGTGCAAGTTCAAATCCCAGGCCCGCACCTCTGAGATAATTTTCATGTGCGAATGTCATTTTCAACAATGATTACCACTTGTTGAACGGTGAATGAAAACATCGTGAGGAAACCTGCACGTCTATAGAAAGGCGTGTGAAGTTCACCAACCCGCACTGGGCCAGCGTGGTGGACTATGGCCCAAATCTCGCTCGTATTGAGCGGGAATGTGGCCGGTATAATGGCAATAAGCCCGCCCCCTATTACATTGGGACCAAAATACATCAGCGAAGTGTAGGCGCACTACAGTGCACCTCTGCCTACCCCTTCGGGGAGTACAGGCGTGATGATGATGTATAGTAAACTCGATTCCACAAATATTTACAATATAATTCAAAATCAAAGTCGGCATCTAAAGCTAGCCGCCTAATTAATTCGCCGACAGAATTTCAGATCCAAACTTGATAGACAGACCTTGACTTTATGTAGATATACGCTTTGCCTTCCATTCGACATATCGATAATAAAAATTCCATTCGATCCCTAAATTCTATCAACCGAGAACAATCTCGTTTGTAATAAATCGAGTATCGATTGATACATGCGAAGTAGAGATGTGTATCCCACTCATGAGTCAACTCATTTGAGTTACACACTTAGCTTGAATAAGTTACTCGAATTTCAACATTGAACAGCCTCACTCGTTCACTCCCTCCTCGCGTCACTGAGGAAAGTTGAGTGTGTGTGAGAGAGGTCATTACCTTGCGTCTCGTACCCAGAATCAAAATCCATTTTTTTTTCTTATAAACCAATAGTTACTTGTGAATCGCCAATAACCAAAAAAAATAGGATCTCTACCCGCTAGCTGATTCACTCAGTTCGTTTTGTTTATCGAATACGCGCTCCAGCCATGCGTCATCTAAAATGAGGCGTACGTCGTGACCACCTCGCGAGGTAAAGTGAAGTACTTCCTCATCCTCAAATAAAATAGACGAATTACCCATCCCTAATGCAAAGGTCCCCGGATCCTGTTCCGGAGAGTAGCGACCACCGGTCCGGTACAGTCCGGTCGTCTCTCGAAATTTACATATATGTAAATTTCGATGAGATCTACCACCATAGGTACATGAAGTAATTCGCGTGGTACCTACAGTTTTTTTTTTTTTTTATGAGATAGGGAGACAAACGAGCAGACGTTTCACCTGATGGTAAGTGATCAACGCCGCCCATGGACACCTGCAACACCAGGGGCATCGCAAGTGCTTTGCCGGCCTTTAAGGAATGAGTATGCTCGTTTCTTGAAGATACCTTTGTCGCATCGGTCCGGGAACACCGCTGCAGGAAGTTCATTCCACAATTTGGTGGTGCGAGGGAGAAAATTCCTGGTAAATCGCACTGTACTGGAACGCCATTCATCCAGATGGTGAGGATGGTAATGCAGTTGCGAAGAAAGATGTATCCAAACAAAATTTTGCCACCTCACCATCTACCTATCATTATTATGGGAACAATATTGAAAAAAGTATGTTAATCTATTGCATTCCATATTATTTTTAAATTTGTCTGCAACGATTGCCTTGGGTACGGATAATCAAAAGGAGATAAAGAAGCACTTATCGTTAATCTTACTTTTCTCTTCTTCATCAAGTTAATCAATTCTGTATTTTTAACTTCACAACCTGTAATAAGCAGTGGTAGCCTCGTGGGCAAGAACGCCCGCCTTGAACGTAAGGGGTGCAAGTTCAAATCCCAGGCCCGCACCTCTGAGATAATTTTCATGTGCGAATGTCATTTTCAACAATGATTACCACTTGCTGAACGGTGAAGGAAAACATCTTGAGGAAACCTGCACGTCTGTAGAAAGGCGTGTGAAGTTCACCAACCCGCACTGGGCCAGCGTGGTGGACTATGGCCCAAATCTCCCTCGTATTGAGGGGGAATGTGCCCGGTATAATGGCCTATTGCCACTCGCCCCCTATTACATTGGACCAAAATACATCGGCGAAGTGTGGGTGCACTACAGTGCACCTCTGCCTACCCCTTCGGGGAATACAGGCGTGATGATGTATGTATTTATATATTTATTTATAACCTGTAATAGGACTAAAAACTGGCTATTACCAACATTGCAATGGCGATGATAAGTTTATTTCATTTCACAATCAAGAGGAATGATAAATAAAGATAATAAATTAGTAAGTAAATGTATTATTTAGTTACGCTCTTCATTCAGCAATAGAATAATTAAAAAACAATATTACCATGTTTTAATATGTAGAATAGTATCATTAAAACAAACACGTCTTGAAACTAAGTAAACATCTGAGCGCTGCGCAACTTACCTCTCAAGTAAATAAGCTCTCTGTAATTATAATTTGATGGTTGTAATTTCCCAAAAAGGAAAGTCAATTCTAAAGCTAAATCTAATTAATACACAATTTGTCTTGATTAATATCCTTAAAGTTTGAATGGGACGCTATTATCGAAATTGAGAGTGGTACCGACCGGTGTTGTTTTCTTGAAAGATTGAAGATATTTTCCTTCATTCATACGAGTACAAAGGGCTCTTAATCTGATTAAAATAGTAACATAGCAACAGTAGGCACACAAATAACGGTGACTTGGTTTAGTGGTTTGAGCGTAGGACGCTTGGCTCATTGAATCGAGTAGGCTGGGTTCAATTCCCATTATAGAAATGGCTCATCCATTTTTTTCCTGGTCTGGTTGTAACTGGGAACGCCCCCAGTCCATTTTATGGTACCAATAGTACAAGCTCTGCTTTGTTTGAGATCATACGATTAGTAAGTCTCGTCTGGTGACATTCATTAATTTAAATAGGTTATCATTCGTGATTGAATTATTTAATAATGGTTGTGAATAAAAACTAGCTAAAGGGTAACTGGCGAATTGGATGACGGTGAGATAATCCATACAGCTGTATTGTATGTTTTAGTCAAAGTAAAATTATGAATTTCCTATTGTCCTACGAAGACACTTGTCAAACTTAGATTATTTGTCTTTTATGCTAAAATCGAATCGAAACACGACAGAGAGGATTGTCGAGAAATTTAACACGCATGTTCTTATGTTTTTTTTATAAGTATCGTAAAAAAATTCTCGTAAATTCTACCTTTCGCTCACAATCCCGCTTGTTTTGTATCGCCCCTAAGGGTGGGCTAAATTACCGGGCCCTTTGAGCCCCCACGCACACTGGGGCGTCAAAATTTCTGGCAATACCAAAACGAACTGTGTCAATAATACTGGGACTGGTCCAACCATTTTCCCTTTTCCTCTTTGTAACTTATCATCTACTCTCCCATCTGGCGTTGAAGGCATCACACCAAAGCAATTATTTCTATAGCCACTTGTGATTGAGAATAATCCTTATACTGTAAGTGGGAGTAGGCGCACCTTATGCTAGCTTCCTAAGCGTAATGCCAAAAAATCTGTATCTAATATTAGACTGTGTGAGTATAATTCTTCTCTGGTATTGAGACAAAGGTGCTTCTTGCACTCATGCCATTGCTGCTCCTGAGAATGTATTACTCGCAATTATCATTTTGAAAAGAGTAACCATTGAGTTTCTTACCGGCTCTTCTCAGTGCAAGCAGCATTCCGAACCGATGGTAGAATCAGAAAATTTGTAAGTGTTTTTTGGCCTACACGAATAAAAATAAATTTATTTTGATTTTGAATATGCATAAATATTAATATTCTCTTGGAAAAGCCACGCACGCCCCCACTCGTCAAAATTCGCTCGCGCTGTCAGACATCTCAATACAGTTCGTTTTAGTAATGGCAAACAAACGCGCAAGTGTGTCGACGCCCCGGTGTGTGGGGGAGCCCTAAGTCTTGGAATCGAACACACAAATATAAAACAATCCATTGTTTGTCCATTAAACTCATCGCAAAAGCAAAATTTATTTGGAAAACTTTCTGATTGGATTCTATGGCTTTTGTTTATTGGGGGCGTGTATGTGTGCCCACTAGTGGGATAGACAGATCGAATAAGTCAGGATTTACGAGTGACTTTGACGTTGAAATAGGTCCGAATAAAGTATTAATGTTTTGTCTGTCTGAAACTACAAGTCTGGGGCCGAGTTTCATCAGATCTCTGACAACGGATACCTATATTCGGTCTAATCTGTGGATTAAAAGGTAAAATTGGCAATCTCTTCTGTTTTTGACCAACTTCAATAAGGAGGTTCTCAATTCGACCAATTCAATTTCCAAATAAATTCATACAACTTTGAACGAGACATATCTAGTCAAGTCAAGTATTGTGCTATGTAGATTCTAGCTATTTTACAATAGTTCCTTCATTCGCCGAAGTTAAGCTGCTATATTATAGCAGATGCTTTATACGACAGCAACACTATCAAACAGGGCCTCTACGTGTAGGACCCATATCCCCAAGCTCTTATAACCCGTGTGGAAAGTTGGATAAATCTTATTGTTAGTACAATTTTATACGACAAAGTTTCAGCACATATTGTGAATATTACGGCAGTCATGTCACCTGCGTATGACAGGATTTCGCCCCGCACCCACTGGCGCGAGCGATTTAACTTACCTTTACTCAAAATATACTCTGTATCAATAGAAATAAAGATTACATTTCTGTGGTGAAAGAATTAACGAGTCAGTAGTCGACCGCGTTATGGATGACATTAGTTGAAAAATGTGCTTCTTGTATGAGTTATTACAGATCCTTTTGATATTGGCAAAAATACGTCGCGCGCATTTTGACGCGGTTGTGGGTGGAGGGATCTTGGTCCTACCTCCTTTCACTACCGACGCTTCGCATGAGAAATGTTTGTAGGGAAATGATAAAGTAACCTGACATGCTTTATGATAATATAAAGCAAGTCAGATACAATAAATAAATAAATACATCATCACGCCTGTATTCCTTGAAGGGGTAGGCAGAGGTGCACTGTAGTGCGCCAACACTTCGCCGATGTAATTTTGGTCCCAATGTAATAGGGGGCGAGCCTATTGCCATTATACCGGGCACTATCCCCATCAATACGAGGTAGACTTGGGCCATAGTCCACCACCCTTGCCCAGTGCGGGTTGGAGAACTTCACACGCCTTTCTATAGACATGCAGGTTTACTCACTATGTTTTCCTTCACCGTTCAGCAAGTGGTAATCATTGTTGAAAATGACATTCGCACATGAAAATTATCTCAGAGGTGCGGGCCTGGGATTTGAACTTGCACCCCTTACGTTCAATATAATAATAATATTTTCAACATAATAATATTAAATTAAGAAACGTAGGTAGCACATTGTTATAAGGTTGAAAACGGTGTGCCAACATGAACTCGTAATGATTTTATTAATATTGAATCATTTTAAATTTAATACTTATAGAGTGTCTACAAGTGCGCTCACGTGATTGATGACATTTCGTTTGAAAAATGTGCTTCATATATGAGTAAATACAGTTAGTTTTTGCATAAACTTCAATGATGTTTATGGTCATAAGGGCCATTGTTATTAGTAGAGCAATAAAAATATGTGTAATACAAAATATCATTGCAATTTACGTACAAATCGCGGCGGCGGCTACGCTCGGCGTTACTTCAGAGGCAACCGACTCAATTTGATCAGTATAACTGCGTTCCAACTGTCGCCTGGTAACCGCGGCCCATTCGCCAACCAAGTCACGGACCGTGGTAGGGGCACAGTGTTAGCGATTTAACGTCCAATTTTTTTAAACCAAAACGAGCTTTGGGTGAACAGGAATAAATAGTGAATTTCGTTAGTACAAGCCACGCACGCACACCCGCGTCAAAATTCGCTGGCGCTTTCGGTGTCATTTCATTGTGGAATGAACTTTTTCCACTATGTGGAAAATTCCAGTGTGTTTTATGCTTTCTTAATTTTTTTTCTTTTTTTCTTTGTAAGTAGACAATCATTACATTTTGGGGTTAAGACATGTGAAGCAGTATTTTCTAGTAAAGCCGGCTCAACATTGATACCGAAACACTCAAGTACAACTACGTGGTGGTTACGTAGTTCTTTTATATACCAGTTGCAGTATTTCTTTTTGAACCAACATAACCAAAAACTGCATGTTTATTTATAATTGAAATGCAAATGATCAATTTTAAGTACTTAAACGTAAAATAATTTTTTTTTTGACTGACCTTTATGAATTTAAATATCGGCCAGAATGTAAGCTGTTCACCTATTTAATAATGCCGAAAAGGAATAAAACACGCCATTTTAACTAGAATATTAATGTTCCTGTTCGTTTTATATGAAATCTCTTCAAATCTTACAAAACGCTACAACTGTCACCCCGAACCGATAAAGTCTGCGGACTGAGTTCACTAAGAGGTGTTTGTATTGAAATTGATTTATGGAAATTTCGCGACGAAGACGCATCTAGTCGTCGGGAATCGCCGTGTCGATCCTTAAAATGAACGGATTCTGTACAATCTGTATTTGAAGGACGGGACGGTACTGGACGGCCGCTTGCGACAACACAAAACATAAAAAGTTAAAGCTTGCCGCACACTTTAACTCGCGTGAAAAAATATTCCCCGAAGGGGTAGGCAGCAGCGCACTACAGTGCACCCACACTTCGCCGATGTATTTTGGTCCCAATGTAATAGGGGGCCAGCCTATTGCCATTATACCGGGCACATTCCTTCTCAATATCTCCCTCATATTGAGGAGGAAAAGTCCACTACGCTGGCCCAGTGTGAGCTGGTGAACTTCACACGCCCTTCTATAGACGTGCAGGTTTCCTCACGATGTTTTCCTTCACCGTTCAAGAATTTGTACTTGAAAATTACATTCGCACATGAAAATATCTCAGATGTGCGAGCCCGGGATTTGAACTTGCATTCAAGCCTGCCTTGACTTGTTCTATCGACGAGGCCACCACTGCTACATTTTATTTCTGTGGTAAAAGCTTCTGTGGTATTTATAACGGAGATGGCATATCAAGCCCGCGATCAAGACTCCGCCATTGTTATTTTCCCATATAGTTGCCGTATCCTACAGGTACATGAGATAACAACAATGCGAACGAACATACGAAGAGTACAGTCGTTATGGGTACAGTCGTCATTTCGTTGAAGAATGAACTTTTTCTATGAGTCAATACAGTATATTTGTGTATGTGTAACACCACGCCAGATGCCAAGCCGAGCCAAGCCAACGCCATGACAAAGCCACCGCCAAGCCAACGCCAAGCCAACACCAAGCCATGACAGCCGCGTCAGACTGACAGCCAACGTCAGAACTCGCCTATATAAAGCCTCGCTAGCATTTGGAGCGTCATTCTGTTACGAACACTCAGCGGACCCAGAACTCTGTCCAAGTGTGAATCGACAGTTATTAAAATAAAAAGTCTGATTAAGTGCGTTACGTCTTTTATATTACCCTTCTGTTTCAAAAGCTTACACTTAGCGAGCATACTCATTTGTTAAAGGCCGGCAACGCACTTGCGATGCCCCTGGTGTTGCAGGTGTCCATGGGCGGCGTTGATCACTTACCATCAGGTGAAACGTCTGCTCGTTTGCCTCCCTATCTCATAAAAAAATACATACCCTGGACTTGGGATGATCCTTGTTACATCCAAACCATGGCAAATTCTGAAAAATCAATTTCCAAAATTTACCAAGTATGAATATTAATGAAATTAGTTCATTAATTTATCTCAATAATAATATGTCCGACATGGGATTCGTTAGCCACTTTCTTTGTTTAATTGATTATTCTGATCACGTAAAAAATATATCTGACATCCTAATCTTTTATAGATTATCTTTGAAGATAAGTAAAGAGATGGAGGTGCGTTCTCCAGAGAAAAAAAGATTTTCAAAGTGTGAGTTGATATTTGCTACACAATCCTAAGGGATTAAGTACTAATATGACATTGGAAATAATGTATTGAGGAATAACATGATCTTATCATTATACAGCGTTTGAATCTCAAACACGCAAACATCTGCCCTTTCAGGGAATTCGGACTGACGGTGCCGGTGTCATAATCCATACAAGACTCCCAAGTCTACTAACACAATCGATATTGTATATCACCAGACAACACATGCTTATCGTATGATCCCAAATTAAGCAAATGCTCATGGTCAAACGTATTTACAAGTTAATTAAAAGAAAGCTTTTACTTGGAAATATATAAACATTTTTGGTTCCAGATTTGAAATCCCGCGGAAATAAAGCTCCTCACTTTAAATTTTTTATTTTATTTAAATCAGTAAAATCGATACGTATTTCAGACGATTTGATTTCAATACAAAAATAATATTACATTGATATTGTATTCCCCCCAGCCGTATCCAATAATATTATATAACACGAGAGAGCATTGAGTAAATGGGATAGCATCTGCAATTCCCAGGAAATACAGCGCCTTACTGGAAAAATCTCATCTGCGCGTGTTATGAATGAAAAGAAATTCTTATACAAAATATACTTAACATTGTTAAGATGTTAAGATTGATTTTTCAATTATTATACAAGCCTTGAAATATGACATTCAGTCCGGCCGCATATATTTGCCTATACTAAAACGAACTCTACTGTCTCATAGAAAAAGCTTATTCTTGAACAAAATGTCATAGATAGCGCGAGAAAATATTGGCGAGTGGTCGCCTGGCGTTTAGCGTGGCAATTCAATGTGTATGTTTTGATATTGTCAAACATATTGACGCTCGGGTTTTAACGCCGCAGTGTGCCAGGGGCTGTATGGCTGTATGCAACAACACAAATTTCGTCCGAATTTTATCAATCGCTATAAAATAAATTGTATCTTTTTTTTTCAGGATAAGGTAATACTTCATTTCGTAAGACATTGGATAAGTGAAACTCCAAAGTAAATATTGGTTCTCTTCAAGTATAAAGTGCTGAAATTATACGAAGAACCCTCATACACCTTCGTAAAAGAAAACTCTAAGATTAAAAAATAAAAAACCGGCCAAGGGCGAGCTAGACTCGCACACCGAGGCTTCCGTACCTAAACTGTGAAAGCACTGAGCATTACTCTAATGACGAGGTAAACTGGGTAGAGAGACAAACTTAACTTTGTAGTTGGTATACTGGTGTCCCCATACAAGGTAACTACAAAATAAGTTTTTTAAAAAACATTTTCTAACAATGAATTTACTGTTTTCGAATTTTTTCCTTTACTTGTGCTATAAGGCCGTGCTTCTTGCCAAAATTTATGGTTATCGGTCACCGAGAAGTACCCTATAGATTTTTGATTCTCGTGGAAATTTACTGAAAATGGATCATAAGCCGCCATATCTTTTGATTGCGTTAACCTAGAAGTTTGATTTTTTAGGGCACCAAGGGACCGCAGACATAAGTCTCTGTTATAAATTTCAACTTGATACCTCGTTTCTGAGAAAAAGGGTCTTGACAGATAGACATACAGACAGACGGACAACAAAGTGATCCTTATAGGATCGGTTCCGTTTTTTTCCTTTTGAGGTACGGAACCCTAAAAAGTAACTTGTTATTTCCAAGCTGATAGAATATTGGTAATGTACACAACTTTTTTTTCTTAAAAATATAGGAAAACTCTTTGATCTCTCGTTTCGGCAATTTCGTATTCTATAGGCGGATGGATGTAATCAAAATTTATACGATCAAGCCTTGATTGAGGCTTGTTTTGACAGGGTGTCGATTATGTAACTTGAATTGCTAAAAATGTCCTAAAGATACCGAAAATACACGTAACATGGCAGTTTTACATGAACTTTAAGAGCAATTTTGATGGAGGACGATTGAAACAGGTTTGCAACTGTAAGTAATCGCCCGGCCAGTAAATCAAACTTACGAACGTATCTCATGAATTTTGCATTAGGTATGTTACTTTGTTGCCGTCAAGGAAACGATTGTAAAATTGTTTTTCAATTTTGGATGTCATGTCTTCAAAATTGATTAATAAAACAATGGTATTTTAAGGCTCGTTTGTTCTGGAAAATTACTTTCAATGCCACACTGGAAACTTTATTGAAATAGTTATACAAACTCGATTGTGAATGTGGGCTCTCTTACATAGGACAAACTAAAAGATCAATTAAAACCCGCGTAAAAGAACATATAGCTGACGTGAAACACCGACGCTCCACGAAGTCTGCAATCTGTGAACATGTACAGGACCGCACCCGCCATTATATCAGATTTGATAAACCGCATATCCTCGCAAAAGAAGACCGACTCCGACCAAGGATGATACGTGAGGCCATTGAAATTAAAAAACATCCTAATTTCAATAGGGAAGATGGCTGGGTGCTACCACCAACTTGGGATCCAGTAATCAATATGATTAAATCCAAAACCAAGCGTACCATTGCAAGACCTCAGGACACCGTAAGCACTTCCTGCGTGGATCGGACCGCAAACAACAACTAAATATGAGGGTACCCAGTTATTAACTATGACATCAGGACGTCTAACACCTCAGTCCCCCCGTGACCATGGTTGCTGTAAAGCAGCCGAAACGTCGGGAAAATAAAATAAAATAGTAAATAAACGTGATAAAATCCGTAAAATAGTTTAATTTCAATGTATAGTATTCGCGTAAATATAAGAAAACAATATGAAATAGTTATTTCAAAAATACCAAAAAGTGCTAATTAATCTTTCATACATATTTGTATCAATAAAATTAGTTTCAACTCCCAAACTAGGTTTCAGTTTTTTAAGGAGACCCAATAAAGTGAGCCAAGCTGCCTACGCTACGCCTAAACTAGACGTAGATATTGAAAAAGCAATTGTAGGGTTCCGTACCTCAATACAAAAATGAAACCCTTGTAGCATCACTTCGTTGTCCATCTAACCTTCAAAACCTTTTTTAATCACAAACTACGAATATTTTTATATCACGCTTAAACATTACCGCGTTGAATAAAACGACGCGACATTATGCGTAATTAATAAAAAAAATATGTTAGTTACAATTATTAATTAGTTTTGTACATGGATTTGAATTTTATAAATCGCACGAGTCAATTTAGTACCCTTAAAAACTTAAAACAAACACTCTAATCACAAAACCATCGTGAAACAATGCCAGTTGCACGTGGCGACATCTCAGGGGAGCGGGCTGACAGCTGGCGGTCGATTAAACGCACGAATTAGCGCAGGAGGGTGAACCCGCGCTGGTACTATAATATTTCAATACGGAACCCCGCGGGTACTGAGACAACTTAGTCATGACGAGTATCGTGTTGTATATATTAGACCTGCTTAAAACCTCTTTAAAAATTATTTATTAATCTTGTCAAATCCGATTGTGACTAGACAAATATGTCCAGTTGGTCTATTTGCTTCGTATAAATTACGATACCCAGATATCGACAAGGAGCGACAAATGTCGTGACATAAGTCCTGTCCATGAAACACCACAACCATGAACATTGCCTCTGAAGTGAGTTCGTGACGAGTGTACCAAGTAGAGTGACATTTGGCTCTGTTTTATTGGCGCTGTGGCCTTTTATACGGCGGGATTATGACGAAGACAGAGAACAAAAATGCAATACTTGCATGTTTTTAGCGTCACTTCTGAAAATGAGATTGTTGCGTGTCGGCTACTTTGTTTTTATGCGAGATTCAATGTTCAAAGTTTTCGCATTTTTGTTTTAAAATCTAACTTGGTTCAAATAAGAGCATTAGTTATTTAACAAAGCAACTGTATTTTATTACTTTTATTAAATTGGGATAGAGTATTTTATTAGAGTAAATTAAAATAATGCAGCAACTAACACTAAGAGTGTGTTTCGATTTACGAGTTTCGAAAGAGCTGGCAGTATTGTGAATTATAAAAAATAAATGGTAAAAAAAAACTTTTTAAAAACAAGCTTTCAGTTAGTTTTCGTAGTCTCCTCAGCAAGCCCTTTCATTTGTTACCCATACTGTGGTAGTGCAGAAAAAATAATTATTCCGCCATCTTGGATGATCCTTCATATTGGAATTAGAATGACGTCACTTAGCTAAGCATGCATTGTCATCCAAAATAAGCGCGTATACCAAATTTCAGCTCAATCGGTTAAAGATAACTGATTTAAAATTCAGTTGCAATATTCCACCCGGGCATACATTGCAAGTTAATAATTAAGTTAGTTGCTTGTAATAATAAAATATACAAACATTCCGACGCGCGTCTTTCGTCGCCCAAGTGTACGGGCACTCGTATATCTACTGCAAACAATATCCAACAACCACTTATCATTACGGCCGAGCCGCAGGTGTATCAGCAGAGGCCGATCTCCTAATGCCCCTATTTGTGTTATTGAAAATAACACCGCGACAGTAACAAATTGTTTACATTTAAATCGAACCGTCTAGAGGGTGGGTTTTATAATGGAATTTGCAAAGTTCGAGTATTATGAATAGGTAGTAAACAGGTGGTAGGCACCGGGTGTTTGGGAAACTGTTTAATCTAGTTTTAGTAGTTCAAGGGTCGAACGCGTTGAATTCAGAAGCTTTGTTAGATGGTTTTGTTATCCGTAGTTAATCATTATAGAAATTGGAATTAGAAATCTATAGTATCTACTTGTTTTATACCCACTAGAAGTAGTAACCTTTTTGTTCATTGAAAATAAGTTTGTTTAATACTTAAATATTATAGCATACTAGCTGACCGGGCGAACTGCGCACCGCCCTAGAATGAGTGACATACAAAAGCAGCGACACCTACCGGGTCCAATTGTGAATCTAAACCATCCAAGGTGCCACCTAAACGCATACAAAAAAAAACATTCAAATCGGTCCAGCCGTTTAGGAGTTAGTTAGTTCTAGCCCGCGAGGCTATTTGCTTGCTTTGCATTTCGGCTTATTATGCTTTGCATTTCGGTATCTATACTATATAATATCATTGCCATTAAGTCTAGGAATTTAAACACAGCAGATAAGTATGTAAAACTAAAATAACACTCACAAAACTCAATTTCATTTGAAAAGTAATGTTGATCCAGCTTTATCCTCCCACATATCTATATAATTAGAAAACTTGAATGAAATTATGTCTGTACACAAAAGATAACATACTTTTAATTAAATAGGGTGCACAAGAATTGATAAAAGCAATATTTATAATGTGATTCAAAATGGGTATAGAAATATAAAAAAAGCCTGCACTTCATCGTCATATAAAGTTTGTGAAATCATTTAATGAAGAAAGAATATAGATACAAACAAACATCAAGACCACCAATCCGTGGTTCTAAAATTACAAAATCAGAGCAGACAAAGTCGAGGTCAATACCTAGTATGTTAATGAGACCATAAACGAGACACTCTATGAATATATTAACAGTGCATTGTAATTTTAAAATTTAAATAAAACCCATCTGATTTGGTTAAAATAATACTTATTGATTAAGCCAAGTGCATACAGGCAAAGTTCTGATTAAAACGCGCTTCCAAAATAGGTACGAAGCGACTGGAACATGTCCAGTCGGCTGATTAAAAATCGACTGAATTGCGAGCAGAGTGGATGAGAGAAGTTTGTTTTTATCGAAAACTGCTTGCCAACCTGTAATAACCTCTACGGGAGAATTTGAAGGTTTTATTACAATTTTTGTAGAGACAACATATTGTTTTGAAAAGAGCGACAGATTGATAGAGCAACCATGGAGTTGCTTGCCCATTCTTCTCCATAGGAAAATCATTCCGAATGGGTGGTAGAGATATTATTATTATTTTATGTTTATTGACGATTCAGAAATAAATAATAATAATGGTAGCCGAGTGGTCGAAAGCAGTGGTAGCCGAGTGGTCGAAAGCAGTGGTAGCCGAGTGGTCGAAAGCAGTGGTCGCCGAGTGGTCGAAAGCAGTGGTAGCCGAGTGGTCGAAAGAAGTGGTAGCTGAGTGGTTGAAAGCAGTGGTAGCCGAGTGGTCAAACGCACGCCTTGCAATCAAAGTGTGCAGGTTCAAACCCCGGCTCGCACTTCTGGGTTTATGTGCGAATCTCGGTTCCACATAGTCCCACATATATTCGAGGTTTTATGTCCAAACAAAACGTGAAATTGGTCGTATTATTTAGTTTTTTTTTCGTCATATCTCGAATAGGGATAAAGTCGATCAAGCTACAATTGGAGTCCAGGGAGGCAATTCTCGCGTAATCGACATTATCTCTAATTCGACATAAATAAAACAAAACGAAAAAAAATTGGTCGTATTTTGACGTTTTGTCTGGTTCAGTGAGCCGTGCGGCTCAAACCAAGCTCAAACTATTAGACCAGTGGTGTTAGCACGCATGTCGCGACAAGACCTTTGTCACAGATTCACTCACTCGCTCTCTGTCTAATTTCATACGAGAGAAAGTGACAACATCAAGATATTCCTTAACATAGTCTAGTCTTGGCGCACATACTACAGCTACAG
Source organism: Ptilodon capucinus (assembly GCA_914767695.1). Classification (NCBI taxonomy): domain Eukaryota; kingdom Metazoa; phylum Arthropoda; class Insecta; order Lepidoptera; family Notodontidae; genus Ptilodon; species Ptilodon capucinus. The sequence goes on along the minus strand of OU611814.1, from coordinate 10,310,931 downwards.
GCTGTCGTCAAATATGTCAAAACATAGTTTAGATCAGTTTAGTTTCTTTCCAACAGAATCAGAATGATTTACTTGCAACAAAAATATGTAGATACATTCTTAACTTTTAAAACACCCTAACCTCGTCAAAGTAATTCTCCCTACTCGCGGGTGATTTATAAACGACCCGTTAAGTCCATTATCATCCCGTACCCACTTCCACGTAAACTTTCAGGGATAACCTCTCACTGTAACATGAAAAAGAAAGGGTGTCTAATATTTCACTGGGATTTTTTTACCCTATCAAACATCGCTTGACTGCTTAGCCGCGGTCGATAAGGTCGGGCACCCACAGTATTATCTCTCGTCCTTCGCACGCCGCTCTAATGCTCTTTATGTTTTTATTCCATTACTTTGGGCCGCAGCGCGAGTGTGCCCGCAGGTTTACGCTCCCAGCGGCTGTCGTTAAGGTAACTTATTGCCATAGGTAATGCTCTCACACACCTTTGCTTATTTTAATGCGGCCAATGTGTTTTTTCCTGTTTGTGAAAAGGTGAAAAAGTTGATACGATATGTTTATCCGTTTTCGTATTCGAAGACAAGGCTTTTAGCATTGAGACTCGCGCGTAAAAATTTTGCCATACCATAACAAACTGTATTGACTCATAGGAAAAGTTCATTCTTCAACTAAATGACACTGACCGCGCGAGGGAATTTCGACGCGTGGGAGCGTTGCTTGTATCAAAGGGATTCAATCTTTATACGTATTGACAAAGGGTTCGTTTTGGTATTGGAAATCTAGTAGTCGGTATAAAATTATGATTCAGGGTTGATTTCCAATGAAACTAAATATTTTTAAGACTAAGAAACTATTTTTTAACTGTCCTATATATTGAAATAAAGTGTTTAATTTACGAATAACAAATGATTCAATTTTGAAATTCCATTCATAAGAAAAATCAATACCAATAAACAGCCAAATAACTTAATTCATTAGGTTAGGTTAGGTTTTAATCCACATATTCTATCTATGCTCGGCAGTGACACGGCCTGGGGGGCTATGGTCTCCTTCTGCGAGGACGTGATGTTTCAGAAGGAGACCGCGGAACGGGCCAGGGAGGTGGATCCCATGGCTGACCCGCTTCGGCGCAGACGAATGGGAAGAAGAAGAGGACGCTACGCGCGTAATCTTCCCCCATAATTGAAGCCAGGATGATGGGTCCGGGGGCTTATCATCCATTGCACGGCTTCATCGGTCTGGGAGACGGTCGGGGTTGTACCAAGCCGTCTCTTCTCAGCGCCGGAGACTCAACCATTGTTGAGTTATCCGCTGGTGCGTCGCGGTGCATGCGAAAGCGATCCCGTGGCGCCCCGATATAAGCGGAAGATGGTACACCGTCGGTTTTTAGTGGGTATACGGCCTTCTGCCTGGACTCCCACATAACCCTGTTACTTCCCCCGAGGTGGCAGGGTATCCATAAAGGATTTTCCGACGTTAAAAAAAAAAAAAAAAAAAAAAGGTTTTAATCCACATTTTTTCTGGGAATTGAAAAATCAGCCCTCAATTAAGTATTCTACAACAATATTCGAATATAGTTGACCATTTTAAACAATAACATCAAATATTCACCTTTCCACACCCAAATTCCATTACCAAAATTACACCCCAACAAATTATAGTCAAAACAACAAAATATTTTTCCACCAAATTAAATTTATTTGATTTACAAAATGTTTAATAACAGTAGTGTAGTAATCCGGCGTGGGCGAGCGAGTGTTGATTAAACAAATTAGTTACCGAGTCCACTGTGCCGCCATCTAGCGACGAATTCAAACTTGGAATGTTGAGATACGGACGTGAGTAATTTACTAATGCACCGACGTAGCAGTTTCACTTCGCAATGAGAGATGAAACGCCGGATGTGGCTACAGTGAGCAAGATAAAGAGATAGAAAAATAAATTGACACGTATATAACTAATAATTATGACATAAAAATAAAAGCAGTGGTAGCCTCGCGGGTAAGAACGCCCGCCTTGAACGTAAGGGGTGCAAGTTCAAATCCCGGGACCTCTGTGATAATTTTCATGTGCGAGAAACACAGAAGCTAAGCACAAATAGGGTTAATTTACACCCAGACCAGTGGTGGTAGCACGCAAGTCAAGACAAGACCCTTTGCCACGGATTTGCTCACTCGCTCTTTGTCTAATTTCACACGTGAGAAAGAGACAACATCAAGATATGCCGTGGCATACGTCTAGTCTTGGCCCTAATGCTACAACTACTGGGCAAATTCAGAAGAAGCCATTTCCGATATTTCACCTCGGGAATGGAACCCACCACCACCCGGTGCAGTGAGTTGAGTCGTCGTACATTCGAGATCAACCTTAATGTCTTGCACTCACACGAGTTGTTAATTTATCATGCTTGATTAAATTCCCGAGGTGAAAGCCGAATACCGACCACACGTCTTATTTCATTCGCATCACCAATGACATTTCGTTGAATAAAATATGCTTCTTTTATTATTTATTAGTCAGTGGTAGCCGAGTGGTCGAACGCACGACTTGCAAACAAAGTGTGCAAGTTCAAACCCCGGCTCGCACCTCTGGGTTTATGTGCGAATCTCATTTTCATCCGAGATTATCACTTGCTATGAAACGGTGAAGGAAAACATCGTGAGGAAACCTGCACGGCTGAGGGAACTTGACAAGTTTTCTATAGATGTGTGAAGTCTGCCAACCCACACTGGGCCAGCGTGGTGGACTATGGCCTGAATCCCCCTCGCATTGAGAGGAGGCCCGTGCCCAGCAGTGGGACCTTAAAAAAAGCGCTGTAGTAGAAGTTAGTTTCAATGACAAAATTTGTTAGCACACGTCTTCTATGCCGTGTTCCAGTACTTAAAATCGTTATTCCTCCATTACTGTAGTCTCACCCTAAATTCTTAGTGCAACATCAGCCGGGAGCACCCTCGCACCATATTTGCAGCTTTCATTACAGATATTAAAAAGTACGCGACAGAATGTGATCCATTATTACATAGGAATGTAAGTACACCTATAGTATATTAGGGATGATAGGATCCACACTGTTAGATATAGTTTAGAGTAGGTAAACTGAATTCATACTATATCGAGAGGAGAAAGACTATTTGACTTAAGTGACATTTTTTAACACTTTACAGGAGAGCATACTCATTCGACGCAGAAAAATGGTAAAAAAAACTTTTAAAAAGGAAGCTTTTATTTAATTGCCCTTACGTTTCGTGTTCTCCTCAGCAAGCCCTTTCATTTGATACCCATACTGTGGTAGTGCAAAAAAAAATAACTATTCCGCCATCTTGGATGATCCGCCATATTGGAATTAGAATAACGTCATATAGCTAAGCATGCATTTTCATCCAAAATAAGCGTTTATACCAAATTTTAGCTCAATCGGTTAAAGATAACCGACTTAAAATTCAGTTGCAAGATTCCACCCGGACATACATTGCAAGTAATATAAAGCTTCCAAAATAAAAATCGCTTATTCCAAATATGTATTTAAGTCAAAAAGCAGTGGTAGCCGAGTGGTCGAACGCACGCTTTGCAATCAAAGTGCGCAGGTTCTATCCCCGGCTCGCACCTCTGGGTTCCATGTGCGAATCTCATTTTCATCTGAGATTATCACTTGCTAAGAAACGGTGACGGAAAACATCGTGAGGAAACCTGTGTGCCCGGTATAATGGCAATAGGCTCGCCCCCTATTACATTGGGACCAAAATACATCGGCGAAGTGTGGGCGCACTGCAGTGCACCTCTGCCTACCCCTTCGGGGAATACAGGCGTGATGATGTATTTGATGATGTATTTAAGTCAATATCGTCTAAAAATCAAGCCTTTCACCCCTCGATATGACTATAGCAGTTACAGCCAACTTGGTAGAACGCCCACTCGCCCACATGAAACGTAAGAGGTGCAAGTCCAAATTCCAGACCCGCAACTGCAATGATTTCTTAAAATGTACTGAGTATCAACAATCATAAAGATTGAATTTCTGTGGTATAAGCCATGAGATCACTAGTAGAATTTCAATCGCGCGGTTAATGAAATTTCGTTGCAAAATAACCTTTTTTTTTTTTAATGGACTACGCTGTTGGCCGTGAGTTGGCCTTTACTGCTTCACCGGAGGAGAAATAAGCCTTATGAGTCAAACAATACATTACGGTTTAGTATAGCAAAAATTGTTGACGCAAGCGTCATAACGCCCCAGTGTGCGCAGGGCTCTATAATATTCTTCTTTGAAGTAACCCCTCGCATCACAAACAACTTGGCACTGCAATCAACGGGGAGTAAATTTTACACACTTTCAAAAATACAATTCATAATTTCAAAGGCATCAAATTGATTGCAGACTGTAATATAAACGTCATAATATTATAATAATGGCGCCATAACGAAAACTATAAAGTTCGCAACACCACCATTACCACACGTATTGAAAGGTATAAAATCGAAGCGAAATCGGCAATATTTTAATTAATATATAACGCAAGTTGCATGCGTCAAACATGACTAGGGCTGTCAAAGATATTATTTGAAAATGATGAAAAAATCAAAATTAGACATCGTCAATACAAATATATACATTTGGAGTGTTTGTTTGTACGAGAAATGTCAAAATAATAACTATTTACCAAATGATTAATATGAAAATATACGCTACATAAGAAAAACGCACTAAAAATAATTTTGTTTGTCTTTCTGCGTGTCTGTTTATTCCGTGTAATCTCTAAAACGGCTAAACGAATTTAGACGGAACTTTCACTTGCAGATAAGTGATATCATACGACGTAACTTAAGCTACTTTTATTGCAGACAAAAAAAGAGTAATTTCCAAAACAGCTAGAAAGATTTTGACGGGACTTTCACTGGCTGGTAGGTGATGTTACAAAGTATATCTTAAGCTACTTTCGTTCTGATTCCAGAATAAAAGTAGCTCAAATAGGGTTTCTAAATTCATCGCGTTCGAAGTCAAGTGCTCAGCTAGTAGTAAATAAATATACAATAGTTATTAAGTTCGATAACTATTAAAATTGTTATTGAAAACAAGTCTCTCAGTTTGGGACAGCCCTATGTCGGTCCTATGACGCGAGCATGGTGCCTACCTACCTGATCACGACACATTTTCAATTTTAATTAAAATTTCGATATAATGTTACCTCTGAACAGTACTCAGCGAGTCGCATGTAATTACCCGTAGTCAAATTGATGAAACGTGTTTTCATTACGAAATTATACACAGGCGCCATTTTGAGAAAAAAATAATGAATTGAATAAATAAATACATCATCACGCCTGTATTCCCCGAAGGGGTAGGCAGAGGTGCACTGTAGTGCGCCCACACTTCGCCGATGTATTTTTGGTCCCAATGTAATAGGGGACGAGCCTATTGCCATTATACCGGGCACATTCTCCTTCAATACGAGGGAGATTTTTGGGCTTTAGTCCACCACGCTGGCCCAGTGCGGGTTGGTGAACTTCACACGCCTTTCTATAGACGTGCAGGTTTCCTCACGATGTTTTCCTTCACCGTTTCATAGCAAGTGGTAATCTCGGATGAAAATGAGATTCGCACATAAACCCAGAGGTGCGAGCCGGGGTTTGAACCTGTACAATTTGATTTGCAAGGCGTGCGTTCGACCACTCGGCTCCACTGCTTTAATGAATTATTTGAATTAATTGCTATAATGACTTGAGTCTATTGTTATGATATATTTTTAAGAACCCCCGACTTAAACGTAAGGGGTGCTAGTTCAAATCCCGGGCCCGCACCTCTGAGATAATTTTCATGTGCGAATGTCATTTTCATCTTTGTGATTTTGTTTTAATTATTAGAATTTAAACTGTAACCTGTAAAATTTTATTTTTATTTATTTATTATTTAAAACTTATTTGCAATATCCTTACAGATAAATACAATGCGATATTGCAAGCAAAATGATTATTAATGTAACAATATAAATATTATTTATCCCTTAAACAGGGGTAAAAATATATTTATCTCCTAATATGCACAGAGGCGATCTCAATGTCACCCAGACCAGGGCAAATTCTGTTATGGCCATTTCCAAAATTTACCGCTGTCGGCCATTGAACCCGGAACCAGCTGGTGTAGTGAGCCGAGCAGCCTACGATCAAACCCCTAGACCAAGCCGTTATAAATATTAGGTAGGTAACACACTCGACGCGTACACAACATCATAATCTAGATAAAATACCCTGATTATCACCCTTACTGGCTTTAAATAAATTCTCCAGTGAACCCCTTAAAAGCTACCCTATGTTATTTTCATCAACGACCTAACCTGCTCTATGCCGTTCATCCACTGGGGCGAGTTAATTAACTTGACTTTTATTGAAAATTAACTCTGTTTAAATATAACTAAAGTTTGAATTTCTGTGGCAAAACCCACGTGACCTCGTCTAGATATGCTCGCTTTATCAATGACATTTCATTGAAGAATGAGCTTTTTTCATGAGTTAATACAGTTCGGTTTAGTATGCGCGCGCTTTTTAATCCCAGTGAGAGCGAGTCGTTGAAAAATATGCTTGAGCTATGAACATCCGCCATCTTGATCACTCACTTCTATTTTTAATGCGTATCTATGTCCTGAATATGTCCTTGCTATTAATTACTTGATAATGGCAGAATTGACATCCACTAATCGGAGTTGCAAAACCATTTCAAATCTTATTCTGTAAAATTTCATCATTTCGTAAAGAAAGAAGAAGAAAACCGGTCAAGTGCGAGTCGAGCTCACGCACGGAGGGTTCCGTAAAAAAATCAGGTTTGTTGTATGGGAGCCCCCTTAAATATTTATTTTATTCTGTTTTTTAGTAATTGTTGTTATAGCGGCCACAGAAATACATCATCTGTGAAAATTTCAACTCTCTGACTATCACGGTTCATGAGATACAGCCTGGTGACAGACGGACAGCGAAGTCTTAGTAAAAGGGTTCCGGTTTTACCCTTTGAGTACGGATCCAGTTCGTTTTGGTATTGACAAAAATTGTTCGCGTGCATTTTAGACGCGCCACTCGGAGCAGGGTTTCAACGTTACATAATTGAAAACTGTCCCTAACCCGGTCCTTAGTGAAGCGCTGTGATTTAATAATAGATAAAGTTAACGCCTTAACAGCGATGGGCCGATGGCTTTATACGGGATTAGTTGGTTGTGAAACCTATTTTGTTATGGTTCAATGCGTATACGAGGTATAATTAAATATTTGACATACATTATTCTCCGTTGGGCCTCAAAGATGGTTTCAAAATTTTAATTTTAGTCTTTTGTAAACCAGAATAAAGCATATTCTTGAATGTAGAATAAAAACTATATATATACAAAAAATTTATTATTATCCATTCATAGAATATTTTGTTCTATTTTATTAAATAAACATAAATCAATTTAAAACATTCATTCTCCTTCACTACATTTAAAATCATATATCTTTTTTCGCACTTTAAGCCATTGACGGTGGTACAGACTTGACGTTTTTAGAAGATAGTTGATGTGGGGCCCGATTTTTGCTTGATAGACATCAATCTCTATTCGAGATTATATCGCAACAAAACGTCAAATTGGTCGTATTTTTTTGGTATTTTTCGACATATTATTATCTCAAATAGAGATGATGTCTATCAAACAAAAATCGGGACCCTGGTTGTCAAACGTCCTTCTCGGGTGTCTTCCACCCTCGTCTTTATTAAATCATTCTATCAATATTATAATAATACTTTGGGCAGCTGGTTGATATTATATCGGGCACATACCCCCTCAATACGAGGGAGATTTGGGCCATAGTCCACCACACTAGTCCATTGCGTGTTGACCAACTTCACACGCCTTTCTATAGACGCGCTGCTTTCCTCACTATGTTTGCGTTCACCGTTCAGCAAGTGGTAATCATTATTATAATGAAACTCGAACCAAATGCCAAAATCTCAGAGGTGTGCGGGCCCGGGATTTGAACTTGCTCCCCCTTGCATTCAAGGCCATGCCCCTTGCGTTCTACCAACTCGGTTCCCATTGCTTGTCGATCAATAAAATAATATTTCAACATTTTCAAGAAGAAAAAGATCAAACACTTCAAAGATTTGTATCGCTATAACTGTTCGGTGCCCCGTTTTCCAAGGCGTACCGTTGTCGTCGCTTCGACTATTGTTATTCGTTATCTGTGACGTTTCAATTGAAACTTTCAGAGTTGTGTCACGCGGAGTTTGTGCTGATGGTGAGCATGGCGAGCGTGTAACATCGTGATGTTGGTCTCAGATAGAACGTTCAATCGTATGGCATTAGTTATCGACCAATCTTGCACAACTGTGTTTGGGGCACACTTGTGTTTAGAGCTTCAAAGCGCACGGCAAAATGTTTATCAATAGCAAAACGAACTCTGTGTCAATATACATAAAGCTTGAATACATAAAGATTTCTGTGGTGAAAGCCACGCCTCCAAGCGTCAAAATTCGCTCACGCTGTCGATGGCATTTCGTTGAACAATGTACTTGTTCTATGAGTCATTACAGTTAATTTTGGTACCTTTTAGTAAATAATTTGACGCATGCTGTTTGACGCTTCAGTATGCAGGGACCTTAAAACTACCATTTCACTTACCTATACCTATACAAGTAGGTTAGTAGTTGGAGGTAAAAAAATACTTTGGAAATAAAAATGTTGAGGAACGTCAACATCTAACTTGATGGTATTAACTCCATCCATTAATAGAAGTATTATTTTAGTATTAGTTACTTTGAAGTTTTAACATTGAGAACCTTTTTTGAAGTCGGTTATAAATATGGACAGTTCGTCGTGCGGGTTCCGAGGCTATTTAGTTTTCCCCTGGACTCGCCGAGGGTCAAACCTCGGTCTCTTCAATGGACACCGCTGTCGATCCTGGCTTACAGGAGTAACAGTGGCGGGTATGTGTTGTGTTATGACCTGTGCGTTGACTATACTTTTCTCAACAAAATTATCCACCAAAATGTACAGATTAGCATCTATTAAACTAAATCAAAGCCTCAGTAAAGAGTATTACTTTCCAAATGCCATTGCATTCGCAACAATATCCTATCACGTAATAAAAATAACTCATCCCATCATTATCGTGGCCCCTTCAACCGATGCAGTCTTCTGGCGAGTACTAGGACGAGAATACTTGTACGGAAAGTCGTCGAGGACACTTGACTACACCACGGAGAAGGCTTTGATTTGTGGAGACAGAACTTTTGAATAAGGCAACAATATTTTCAACAATATAGCAGACGTTACGCGACCTAAAAAATATCCATCTTACTCCTTCGGACAAACCTATAAACATCTAGCATACATCTACTTGGGTGAGTGAATTCACTAGGCTTTTTAAAAGAGTTTTAATAGGTCGCATCATTAATGTCATTTCGTTGCAAAATGAGCATATTGTATAAGCTAATAGAGTTTATTTTGGTATTGCCAAAAAACTAAATCACGCTCATTTCGACGCACTTGTAGTGACAGCAGGGCTTTGAGACGAACGTTAAAGGCAAGGGGAGTTTATTGACCGTCTGCGTTGTAGTTACAGAGATCGCGAAGTACCTAATCAAGGCACAGGTAATTCTGCCCGGCTCGGCGCTTCGCTGATTGGTTATCGATCGGCTGCAGTCTTGCCTTGTCTAAAGATAGTTTCTGCTACTGATGGACACTAGAAGTAGCTTTCGTTCCGTGGTGCTGGATACTAATCTAAATTATAAAGGAAGATGAAAAGCTAAATAGCGTTTGATGAGAGGTAAGTTGGGAGTTCCTAGGATAATATGACCGCTTTTTAGCGTTTGACTTAGTTATTAGGATTTTGAATGCGTAGTTTGTACTAAAAATTCATTGTAGGTAATTTTGAATCGTAATAGGTCTCATAGTATGACATATACAAAAAGTCTACCACAAAAAAAAGATAATCATTGTTGTTTTGTCAAATCGTTGCTCTGATTTGTCGCATTGCTTATGCCATGCCATAAAAAAATCAAATAGAATTTTATACAAAATTGTAAGAAGCCCCGGCCACACAGGGGCGTCAAGACGCACGTCGCGAATTGTTTCTTCAATACAAAACAAACTCTGTCTCAATAGATATAAAGGATAAATTTCTGTGGTAAAGAAAAAACAATTTACTAAGTGTTTAATTAAGTGTTCAATCTGACTAGCAATAAACGCTTTACAATAGCAAAAACTTGCGTGGAATTCGAGAGATAATTTTTGGGCTGATATAATGGTTGAAAATGTTTGACAGGTAAAAGTAGTGACAAGAACATACTAAGTAAACTCTTATATCACTATAATTAGTAACAAGTTATCAATAGGTCTATGTACAGTGAACTACAAGGCACATTATATGCCACCTGGGTAGAATAGCTTTCAAGCGTGACTAAACGTACGCTCGAGCGCTTTTGTAGAGCGCTTGAGTCGCTTCATACGTTTCTTATTCTATACATCCATAGCGCTCTTAAAATAATCTAAATAATTATGAGCACAAGCTTTGATATGTTCGCTGAAAGAGTTGTTTTTTTAAGTCAATAAATCCGATTGGTTTCGAGAGCATTTTATTAGGAGTGATTGGAAAAACGGAAGCATAGGCCCTAAATTAAATTAAATAACTAGATTTATATGGATTGTCTAAAAAATATAAACAATGAACTCAATGTAATATAATATGTATGTATGTAATATAATTCTTGCATAAAACAAAAATGTTTGTACAGTTCTGTTAACCCTTTCTAGAGATGCAGACTACACGTTAAAACTCGTGGGTAAACAATTTAATGTTAAATTATAATGTAGCAACATAGCCCCGTTTGAAACAAAAACATACGGTAATATAAAACCGGCCAAGTGCGAGTCGGACTCGCGCACGGAGGGTTCCATACCATTACCTATAAAAACGCCAAAAAATCACGTTTGTTGTATGGGAGCCCCCTTTAATAATTGTATTATTCTATTTTTTATTATTTGTTGTTATAGCGGCAACAGAAATACATCATCTGTGAAAATTTCAACTCTCTAACTATCATGGTTCATGAGATACAGCCTGCTGTCAGACGGACGGACGGACGGACGGACAGAGAAGTCTCAGTAATAGGGTTCCCGTTTTACCCTTTGGGTACGGAACCCTAAAAATGTACAATATTTTCCTAGATGTGTAGAATAAAATTGTTTAACAATATTTTTAATACAAGCATAACAAACTGTCTACTTTATGTCTGCACAGGGATTCACCTACGTGCTACGGCTACGGTGCGCGTAGCCCTAATGGCCGCTGTCGGCTACGCGGCTACGGGTTGATGGAAGGTTAAATTTTTATGAAACCTCAAGACTATGACGTTTTCTAGTGTTTTATTTGTCACCTGTTACGTGCGGGATACATTAAGTTTTATATAAGTAAAGATAAAGTAGGTTTTTGCTATAATGTTTACGCATTACGCAAGCTGCACGTTACCGATAGTGTCTAGAAACAGGACCCCTATTATCTACAATTTTTTACGCGTAAATTATTTTTTTTATACAAATATCTGCCAAAATTATTGCTAAAATTGAAACTATATGACCAAAAATAAAGCACCGGGCACACTGGGGTATCCATACGCGAGCGTTAAATTGCCAATACCAAAACGAACTCTGTATCAGTATAAATAAAGATTTAATTGCTTTGGTAAAAGCCACACAACCATGTGTTCAAATGCGTGAGCAATGTTGTATGAGCGTCTTGACGCCTGAATCAGTCCGGAGCTTTACTCAAAGAAATAAAAAAATGTCAAAGTCATTTGAAATTGTTTATGACAGCGAAAAAAAAATCTGTTCCGGCATCACATTATAATTTGCGTTGGCTCAAACCCACGTCCCTCCGCCCCGCAAAGGTCGCCGTACATAATACATTTGTTACGTCCTCGAATCATACTCCCGACAATATCATTTCGTGAGTCGACGTACCATGAAATACGCCCTGAGTGACTCGACACAAGGCGCAGCCACTAAAAATGATGGGTGCGATTGACACAAAAAGCTAAAATACATTTGATAGCTTCTAAACTTATCATCATTTGTCTAATCTTTTCCCATTACTTGGAGTTGGCGCAGTATGTCTTTGTCTTCCATTGGTCTCGCTTTTCCGTCATACTGACATCCACTCCGACCTCATTCATATCACTTTTTAGGTTCACCGATTGTTTTTTTACTACTTCTAATACACTTCTCATCAAAAAAATCGAAACACCTCGCAGTTTATGATTTGATAAGGATTATCAGAAAAATGTGTATATTTAGGAATAAATGTAAAATGTCATTTAATAGTGAGTAGTATGAGGTTTATAAATCCTAATGTTAATGTTCTAAATTCAAATTAAGTCTTCATAGGTTTCGTATTTTGTATGATGAGTAATTTTAAAAATTAGGACAAAAACAATAAAAACGAAAGTGTTTCGATTTTTTTGATGAGAAGTGTAGATACATAATCTTTGATCTCTGACAGAAAAGGACAGACCTAAGTATACAAAACGAACATAACATCAGTTTAGATATTTATTTATCAAGTATTTCCAGTTTTTTGTAAAATGTTATGTTAAAAGTATTTAGTCGTAAAAATAAAAATAAACGGGCAAAGAAGTTGATGTATGTAAAATATATTTTTAATTTACAAAATTTTCACTCGCATTTGTTAGATTGTTGATTCATTTTAACTTTTGATACAATTAAGGGCATTATTTTAAATATAAATCACGTGTATTTTTAATTATAGGGAAAACCCAGAGTGACCTTTATCATTTAAGTAGAAATCATAGCTTTCATAGTTCCCAATAGCACATCTTTAAATATCACACACACCTAACCAACTACTCCTCTCGGGAAACGAACCGCGGTTCTCGTTGTAATATTTTATCCCCCCCTTGCAGCCACCCAAATCATGAAACTTCTTTTACAGTGATTTGATGATGTTGCACTTTGACGAGCATCTCCCACCCTTCCGACGGGGTCCTGTGACCAACGAAAAAAAAAAAAAAACAAGATGGATGACTCTCCGTGTGAATGAATAGAGGCAGATTGGAGGGTCCTTAAGACCCTCTTTCCGGCAGCCATATGTTATGGAGTTTTCTATTTTTTAAGCTTTCATGTTGATTGGAAATGTGTATTTTTTTTATTTACAGATAATGTTTTTATTTGAGTTGACAGTGAAGGTCTTCGTTTAAAAAACTATTAGTACATAGCAATCGTTATTCGTAGCCTACTTCAGAGTGTAACCTTCAACCTTCATTATTGTATGGACAAACACAAAATCTGAATGATTGCATTAGTGTTATTAAATTTTTAATCAAATCATTTTTAATAGATAAATCCCAACAACTTTTTTTATAAAATTTTATGGATCCTTGATATTTTTTTTATTTTGGTTTCGATTTGTAAAATTCTGAATTCTTAATAAAAACGTAGATAATTTTTAAGTGTATTTTTTTATTTATATAGAACAATGGGAAATATAATAGCAGGCACTTACCTGTCAGTTCCACACGCCATCATCTTGAAGTCCTTTATATCCATGTCGCCCATGTACTGAGAAAAATCTGAAATAAAACACTGAAGTGAATTTTTTTATCAGCAAAAATCTGCCTTCTGAACATAGATTTAAGATCCTAACAGTAAAGCATAATCATCCTTGTCTTGTACATACATCATCATCACGCCTGTATTCCCCGAAGGGGTAGGCAGAGGTGCACTGTAGTGCGCCCACACTTCGCCGATGTATTTTGGTCCCAATGTAATAGGGGGCGAGCCTATTGCCAATATACCGGGCACATTCTCCCTCAATACGAGGGAGATTTGGGCCATAGTCCACCACGCTAGCCCAGTGCGAGTTGGTGAACTTCACACGCCTTTCTATAGACGTGCAGGTTTCCTCACGATGTTTTCCTTGGTAATCATTGTTGAAAATGACATTCGCACATGAAAATTATCTCAAGAGGTGCGGGCCTGGGATTTGAACTTGCACCCCTTACGTTCAAGGCGGGCGTTCTTGCCCACGAGGCTACCACTGCTTGCCTTGTAATATTTTTATATATATTAGCAAAGTTCACTAGGTACTGAGATTCAGCTAACAAAAATGTAGCACGAAACAAATATTCCGGGCCAAAAACATTCAATTTACAAAAATAAAAACAAATTATTATCACGGATCTTACAACTGTCATTACAGGATATTTACCACGTCTGAAAAATCAAAGAAATTGCCCCCAACAAAACAGAAAATACTTACGCACTAAGCGATCGCGAAAAAAAGAGTTTAAAAACCGATCGTCACATCAAAGACATATAAATCACACCCGCAAATCTACGAAACGGATTGGGAATTATTAATAACGTAAACGATTTTCGGCATCACTCGTATACCATTACCCAATAACCGATCAAACAAACCCAAACCATGCAATCCAAATTAAAACTTCAACGTGTGACACTACAGTTCAAATTCCTAAAATTAATGCTTACAGGTTGACGGTTTGTTGGAGATTGAGGTGCAACTGTTGGGAGTATGGTTGCAATTTCGCATTCAGTACACGTGACATCCCCCTCGTTGGGGTGGGGGTTTGTCCGATGCCGACAAATCACGCGCAGGGTAGTGGCCACGCCGCTAAATGAATATTGACATCCGTATTGCGAACCGCTTGAATTGATAATCAGGAGTTTGGTTTCAACGAGTGTTAATAGAATTTGGTTAGATTTAAATAATTACATTTTGGAACGTACTAATTTGGATGGCACTAAATTAAACTAAAATTGCACTATAATATTTCCGTCTTGCATCTATTAACCCTAGCGCGTATTTTTTTTTGCCATAGCAAAACAAACTGTATTGTCACGTAGAAAATGTTCATTCTACAACGAAATGAGACTGTCAGCGCGAGCGATTTTTGACGTGGCGACGGGCGTGGCTTTTACGACAGATATTATAATCTTTAGAAATATTGTCACAACGTGTTCTAATTTAATTATTTATTTTTAAAGTGAATATATAACTTTATATTCTGGGAATATTTCAAGCGTCTACCTGTTACCGTCATCAATATTGATCAAAAAAAAAAAAAAACAAAAAAAAAACATACGGGTCGAATTGAGAACCTCCTCCTTTTTGAAGTCGGTTAAAAACTAGGAAAACAATCATGTTTGTTCTAGGTACTGTAACGATCCGTAATACGTCCGTTACAGTACCGTATATACTTTCAAATGAATTTAGAAAAAAGCTGTATTTAAAACATTACAAACAGACCTTTCTTTTAATTATTATTATGAATAGATTTAACATAATTATTTTTACTGACACAAACGCTATAGCTTTCGCGCAAATTTCAACTTAAATAAGCGCCTATTAAGTGAAAAATATAAATCTAAATACAAGTCTAAATGAATAATATTCATCCTGTTATATATATATTTATCCAATTTAATATCGGGCACCGTGGCAACGCGAAACCAAGCGTTTATCATCCGTCCAAAATGGAAACAGATTGCGTCATCCGTCTTATATATTTTTCATAATTTCCGAGTAAATAATTTTGTCCATTCCGCGAAAATAATACGGGGTGGGGCTGAAAGGTGGTCATGGAATTAGGGAGGGGAGGTTCTGTCTAATGAATGGCAAAGATTTTGCATAATTAAAAAGGGGTGGCACAGATGATTGCTTATTTCTTTGACTAATGGTGCCGTTGACGGCGGCGGGAGGACGTTTTTGAATCTGTATCGTTGTTCCCAGGGGACGACTTAGCGAAATGAATGGTGAGGTAAGGTGACGTTCGCAAATGCTAAATGAAACGGTGAAAAGTGATAGGCTTTACATTTGCATAAAAACAAAAGTATTTTAAAAACATCAGTCTTAAGTATCTATTCTTTACTGTGCCTACGTCCGCAGCCAACTTGAATATGCTTGTCAAATCTGGAATCCCCATTACAATAATTACAGCAACTATATAGAGAGAATTCAAAAACGTTTCGTTAGATACTTAGGCTTCAAATTCAAACTACCTCATCTCGACTATGACCAACAATGCATGAAACTTCATCTTTTACCTCTCTCTCTCTCCGTAGAAATATTGCTGACATCTGTTTTCTTCTTAATATAGCTAAAAATAATCTGGATTGTCCGGATCTCCTCAGTAACATTAAGCTCAATATTCCTACTCGAAGCTTGCGCTTAAGTAACCTACTTCACGTTCCATTCTGCCACAGTAATTATCGTAGCAACAGTTTCTTCCCCAGAGTTTTACGTGTATTTAACAAACTCAACCACAACTTTCAATTTGATTTGTTTTATAGTAGTACACGAAACATAAAACAAACAATATCTGTACAATCATCGCTTTTGTCGTAACTACCATTATGTGCACTATTCGTTCGCTTTCTCATTGTTTTAATTCCATGTGCGGAAGCTTGTAATTGGCATGTAATTAACCACATCAAGTTCCATTTTGTAAAATTAGCCGTAAACTCCCCAAATATAATAAAATAAATAAAATAAAATAATGCTCAACTTCTATGACCATCTCGCCTCGTAATTATCTCCATCAATACCACCTGTCTTGCAAAAATTTTAAGGGGTTCCGTACCCAAAGGGTAAAACGGGAACCCTATTACTGAGACTTCGCTGTCCGTCCGTCCGTCCGTCCGTCTGTCACCAGGCTGTATCTCATGAACCGTGATAGCTAGAGACTTGAAATTTTCACAGATGATGTATTTCTGTTGCCGCTATAACAAAAATTACTAAAAAACTGAATAAAATAAATATTTAAGGGGGCTCCCATACAATAAATGTGATTTTTTTGCCGTTTTTATAGATAATGGTACGGAACCCTTCGTGTGCGAGTCCGACTCGCACTTGGCCGGTTTTGTAATACCACTTTCAGTTTCCGACAGTCAACTCAGCAAAGAATCTGTCACAAATTGACACTAATCTATTTATTATGACCATAGAGTATCTAGAGTACCCATAATGACTCCACTCTTCGCATAGCTCAGCGGCGATTTTTCCGCCATTGTTGTTATCTATGTACCTGTACTATACGGCAAGTATATGGGAAAACAACAATGACGGAGTCAGATAAAACCGGTAAAATTGAACGGAGCGCGGACTCGAAATGCTATCTCCGTTATAATATCTCATACTTACTTAGGTAACAATTATTTACAATGGCTACAAGGAAAAAAACAGTCAATTTACACTTAGTATTGATACAATAATACTTTAAGACGTGGTAGTAAAGCTCTAGGTGCGTTCTTCTCAACAAATAAATGAAGCAATCCACGGAAAACACCAAAACTACTACCAAGTTTAATTATAGCTTGCAACTAATACCAGTTAAATATTACATTAGAAAGAAAAATACCGTCACTTTCGCGTACATAGGCCGAGATCATTGACGTTTCTCTTATTTGAATCGTCACCCACCACGGGACTGTAGAGAAGACTGTTAAAACTAACGCGCTGAAAAGGTTTATTTTCAGCTGGGTAATTAATGTATCGTCTTGTTTTAAGTATGTTGATTAAAGTTGCGGATTAAGAATATTTACTACCTCATTAGTAGCATGGTAGCCGAGTGGTCGAACGCACGCCTTGCAAATCAAAGTGTGCAGGTTCAAACCCCGGCTCGCACCTCTGGGTTTCATGTGCGAATCTCATATACATCCGAGATTACCACTTGCTATAAAACGGTGAAGGAAAAACATCGTGAGGAAACCTGCACGTCTGAGGGAACTTGACTAGATCTCGATAGATGTGTGAAGTCTGCCAACCCGCACCGGGCCAGCGTGGTGGACTATGGCCTGAATCCCCCTCGCATTGAGGGGAGGTCCGTGCCCAGCAGTGGGACATTAAAAAGGGCTGTAGTTATAGTACCTCATTCCTACGTGGTCTATAATTGCTTGATTTTTTTTGTGTCATTTGTGCAACAGCCTAAAAATCATCGATAAGATGTATGAAGAAGCGTGAAACATATACGTAGATCTCATAATTTACGGCCGGCCGACAAAAACAAACTGTATTGACACAGAAGAAGCTTAATTCTTCAACGAAGTATCATTGACAGCGCGAGCGAGTTTTGACGCGTGTTCGGGGGGCCTCTACCGCATAAATTCAATCTCTATTATTATTGACACAGAGTTCGTGTTGGTCTTACCAAAATATATACCTCTCTAATGGACATTATGTGACCCAACTACTAGCTAAACAAACAACCTTTCAAGCAATTATGTAATCCCTCTTATATCTAATTAAAGAAATACCAAAAAGCCGTATGACGTTCAGAGCACGCCACACATCTCACGAGACCCCAAAGCCCTGCACACACTGGGGCAAGCGAATATTTTGACATATTTAAAAAAAATACTCCGTGTCAATATATCGCCATAAAACACATACTCATCATACTACTACTACTACTACAGCCCTTTTTAAAGTCCCACTGCTGGGCATGGGCCTCCCCTCTATGCGTGGGGGATTCAGGCCATAGTCCAGCACGCTGGCCCGGTGGCAGACTTCACACATCTATCGAGAACTAGTCAAGCTCCCTCAGACGTGCAGGTTTCTTCACGATGTTTTCCTTCACCGTTTCTTAGCAAGTGATAATCTCGGATGAAAATGAGATTCGCACATGGAACCCAGAGGTGCGAGCCGGGGTTTGAACCTTGGCTTTTTGATTGCAAAGCGTGCGTTCGACCACTCGGCTACCACTCATCATAACTAGGGGGTGAAAGGCTATTGGGCTTAAGCGACATTTATTTAACTTTACTTTGGGAGAGCATACTCATTCGACGCAGAAAAATTCGCTGATTCCAAATATGTACATAAGTCAATATCACCCAAGTGTCGCTTAATTGAAATAGCCAATGGAATGTCTCATCAATGGGGTATCCTAGTTACACAAGGCCAAGGCAAATTCCAAGAACATCATTTCCGAAAATAATAATTTCCCCCTATTACATTGGGACCAAAATACATCGGCGAAGTGTGGGCGCACTACAGTGCACCTCTGACTACCCCTTCGGGGAATACAGGCGTGATGATGTATTATAATTACCGAAATTTTCCCCCTTTCGGAAATTGAACCCGTGACCACCACCTGATGCAGTAAGCCGAGCGGACTATGCTCGAACCACTGTCAAGCCGTCGTTTAACACACAAAGATTTAATTTGTATGGAAAAAGTCACGTGTGGCTATGTCCAAAATCGTTTGCGTTATCGATGGACACTGCGTTGAAAAATGTACTTTTTCTATGAGTTGATACGGTTTAATTTGGTAATGACAAAGACCCGGTCGCGCGCATTTCGACACCCCTATGGGTGGCGTACAGCTTTAACGAATATTTGATGGTGGCCATCTATTTACCTACGTCAACATAATATTCTCTTTCCGATGAATAATGATGTTTCGAAATTTATTTTCGGCACTCGATTTTGACACGGGGTGATTACTTAAACGCTCCGTCTGTGTTGCCACAGTAACCTCCTTTATACACAATGGGGAAAGTATTTTATTACTTTACTATTTGCACCCGTGACTTCATTCGAGTAAATTTATTAGTCGCCAATAATGCCCTATACCGGGATCAACTATAGATACACACTATCTAGTTGATTGCTTAAGTAGAAAAAAAATCTAAATCAGCCAATCCGTATAGAAGAAAAAATGCGAACACACGCACATTTGATTTTGTATATACATTATTATGATTAAAGTCACGAATATGTCACATCTAGTCGCTAACTAACTTTGATAATTCCTATAATAGAAAGAGATAACATTAATTTATCTCACATTTTGTCTTGTCTATGAATGCAAGGCTCGCTTTTAGTCTAATCTTATTTGTTTGATTGCCATTTGCCTTCCAAAACTCAATAAGGTGAATAGGTACCCGTAATAGTCCCGTAACCTTATCATAGATCATGAACGAATAGATAAATGGACTTGCAAAAAAGTATGTGTCACAAATGTTACTTTGTGAATTAAATTAACGGCATCTTGGCCAAAATATGTCCAAATGCGTTGGCAACACTCCACTTTCGTGAGCAGAAGCAGTTTCATAAATCTTTTGAACTATTTGTCTCGGCGCTTTGTCGGCGTATACCGGAGGACGCCGTTGGCTGTTTAGACGTAATAAGTACCTATTGCGTTCGAGTGTAATTTATCGTAAATAATACCTTTTACGATTCGTTAAATGGTAAAACGTTTTTGTTATACAGTTTTAATACACCCTATATCTAGTTACTACACTTCATTCACCCAAGCATTCACCTAGGTATTAACATCTGGGTGATAAAAACACGAGGTTATTTTTTGTTTATTTGTATGAGCTAGTAGGTCAATTGGGTTTGAGGTTACACGTAAAACTACTGGCCCTGGTGGTAACAGTCTTCAAGCGATGTCGGAGACCCTCAAGTGGCCTGAAAACTTCGATATCAGAGTAAACCACTAGCTAATACAAAAAGAAGTAAACATTCCCTACACGCAGTACAGTTTTCTAATCAAGTATTATTTTGCAACCCCATTTAAAACCCAAAATAGGTACGAGGCCGTGTTATTGAGCAACCCAACTTATCAAACCACTTCTCGGGCTTCGGGCACGTGCTAGATTACGACAGTCTCCGCTCCCAAAGCAAAACTTTTCAAATTCCCTTACGTTTCTTGCGAAATTGTTTTTTTTTTTTTACTTTTTTTTCGCATCGCGTCGCGCCCTGGAAAATTCCTCGCCGAGTGAAATGTGCCCCTTTATAAATTACCCAGTGACGGGGGAATAACTTTTGTAACGATGTTCGCGTCAAGCCAAAAAATTGGCAATTGACAATTTGAGGATAATTTTTGATGAAAATAATTTTGTTCGACGCCAGATGGGGGAGCTTAGTGTAAATAGAATAAAAGTTTAGAATGACAACGCTGAAATAGAAAGTACGTATTAAGATTGGCATTGGACAAAGTAATAGCGTTTCGAAACTATCTATAAAACCCCGAGCACAACGGAGCATTGAGAAGTGCACTTCAAATTTTTTAGCAATACGAACTCTATGTTAATATACATTAAGATTGAATTTATTTGGTAAAACGTGATCATTCCGCATAATACGGTCACGCCGTCGTCAATGACATTTCATTGAAGAATGGACTTTCACTATGAATCAATACAGTTCGTTTTGACAGTTAATTTTTTGTCAATACCAAAGTGAACTGAATCTATGTACATAAAGATTAAATTTCTGTGGTAAATGCCACGCGATCACGCTGCAAAATTGCGCTGTCAATGACATGAATGACAATATGAGCTTTACCTACAAGTCAATACAGTTCCTTTTGGTATTAGCAATAATTTTACAGCGCTTGTCTTGACGCAACAGTGTGCCCTGGACCCCAATTTTCGCTTGATCGGCATCACCGAGATATGTCAAAATGAAACGTAAAAAAAAAATATACGGTCGAATTAAGAAACCTCCTCCTTTTGGAAGTCAGTTTAAAATACGACCAGTTTGATTTTGACGTTTTGTAGCGACATAATATCTTGAATAGGGATGATTTCGAACTCACGAAAATCGCCACGCAGGGCTTATGACTTACTGACCCTCATACTTTTTTCTTTCTTCAACATCATCGAAATGTAAATTCGAATTGGCAGTTATCCAAGCAAAAGGCCTATATAACTACTAACAGCTCGGATAAGCCAAAATATACGCACTCACAGCAGAGCAACAAATCAAGTTCCTCAAACCCAATGTAGTCAGATTTTTCTAGAGATCCGTATTTAAAAATACGAAATTTCTCATTTTTCATCTACAAAGACTGTTATAACTTATCTATGAAAAACAATCATTGATGTTATTATATCTAGGCAGTGGTAGCCGATTGGTCGATCGCACGCCTTGCAATCGGAGTGTGCAGGTTCAAACCCCGGCTCGCACCTCTGGGATTTATGTGCGAATCTCATTTTTATCCGAGATTATCAATTGAAACGGTGAAGGAAAATATCGTAAGGAAACCTGCACGTCTGAGGGAACTTGACTAGTTTTATGTGACGATAGATGTGTGAAGTCTGCCAACTCTCACTGAGCCAGCGTAGTGAACTATGGCCCGAATCCCCCTCGCATTGAGTGGAGGCCCATGCCCAGCAGTGGGACGTTAGAAGGGCTGTAGTAGTAGTAGTAGATGTTATTATTAAATAAAAGAGACGTAAATAATGAAATATGTGCAACTGGGATCGCCGCAAGTTAATTGTACGGTACCCATAGTATAGGCTTTGCTTAGTTTTGGGGTCATACGATGAAATCTGGCGATATTCTTTTATATAGTACTTTAGAAAATTATAGGTAAACCTTGCTACAAAGGAACAAGATTACAGTTCAAATAAAAGTTTAAACATTAAAAATATATTCAGTTTCTTAGTAACTAGAAATTCCATGCATTTCATTACTTACAAGCAAAACGCTAATGTATTAAAATTGTTACATCAAAATGTAACAACAAAAATCTGTAAAAATTTGCTTCGCTTAACTGTGCCAAGTGTACGAAACCTTTGTTGTGTGTTACCAACTCACTCTTGACCATTTTGTTATGTGCTCAAATGATTTATATGAACCTCTGGCTCTTTGCATTTCGCCTTTATGCGTACTATCTCTGTCGGACATTTTAGAGGCTTGGGGTTAAGGCGTGTTTATAGTAACATAAGGCTTAGCAATAGCAGTGGTTGCCGAGTGGTCAAACGCACGCCTTGCAATCAAAGTGTGCAGGTTCAAACCCGGGCTCGCACCTCTTAAATTTATGTGCGAATCTCATTTACATCCGAGATTATCACTTGCTACGAAACGGTGAAGGAAAACATCGTGAGGAAACCTGCACGTCTGAGGGAACTTGACTAGTTCTCGATAGATGTGTGAAATCTGCCAACCCACACCGGGCCAGCGTGGTGGACTATGGCTTGAATCCCCCTCGCATTGAGGGGAGGCCCGCAGCAGTGGGACGTTAAAAGGGCTGTAGTAGTAGTAGTAAGGCTTTCGCTAAGGGAGTGCTTTAGTTTATTTTTGTTTTTGCGATTTAAAATTAATGCGTTGCTTAAAACAAAACAAACTGTATAGACTCAGAGAGAAAGTTCATTCTTCAATGAAATGAGAATGACAGCGCGAGAAAATTTTGAGGCGTGGCGGCGTGGCTTTTACCACAGAAATTCAATCTTTATGTATATTGACACAACGTTCGGTATGGTATTGGCAAATTTACTCTATACCCTGCTCCCACGAAGCTATTGAAGATGGCGTATTTTGAGGCCTAATTGTACTTACAAATTACCATGTTTAGATTTTAGTCAAATAATTAACAGTAAACAGACATAAATAATGTTTATAACCTCCTCATTTATAAATGTCACAAAAGTGTTTTCACATGCCAATAAATATTGTATAAGTTTGAGGTTAAATATTTTTTTATAAAACTCCATTATATATCTGTCCAGAAGACAGACGTACGCGCATCGACTTTGTCAAACTTTACTATAGAAAGACTATAGAAAGATAAACTTTTGTATTAGAAAAAATAGGAGTGAGGCGTATTTATCGTAACAGTTATAAATCACAAGTATTCGTATATAACATTTATTCTCGTGATATCACTGTTAAAGATATACTTCACAATACTCACACAAAAACCAAATAATGATATTAACTTTTTATTTAAATACATTTGCAAACTCAATGAACTGACATTCCTAAGGCTGTTTTAAAGCATGAAGGATATTGTTTAGTTTGAAATTAAAACCTTTTTTTTTTTATTGATAACAAAGAATTATATTTACTTGTACTCTTATCTCTGTCGTGATTAATTTACTGAAAGACTGCTTTGAAAAATAACAGGCTGTTATTTAATAACAGATATTGACATCTGTTATTATAGCAGATTAACAATAACAGATATCAAGGTTGACCCACGACTATAAATTGTACAAATGTTATTCTACCTAAGTGTATTCTATTAGATTTTTATGTACCAGAAACAAAAGGCATTTCCGTTGCCCAAAAATCACCAATAAACTGTGCCGCACAACATTGTGTACGCATCCTAACCTACCTTTACCGTCTTACACCCTTCCCGGAGCTATATTTCCTGATCCCGTGTGTCCGGGGCACCAAAGTGAGTGTGCTGTTAATCTTTTTATGTCCTCTGCATTATTTTAGGGTCCTACGGTATACTACGTTATTTAGGTTTCACTGGAAATAAATATGTGGTACTTCTAAAATAAATAAGTATAAATAACGCCCGAGTGCCATACAATGGATTAGGGAGCGATCCCATTTATGCCCAGTGCCCTAATTCTCGTAATAAAAATCGTAGCGATATCGTAGCGAATTAGTCGTTCAAGCCCTTTTGGTATTCTCATCCGTGTATCGAGCTTGAACGGCACCGATTTTTTAGTACTTTCGTCGAAGTGTCGTTGAATTTGTTCGCAAAAACGTTGATCGTCTTCTAATCGTTCCACCACGTTGACATGATGGTATTCTCATAGCTCAACAAAAATACTTTCTAGCTGGAATCTGTCAAATTTCGCAATCAAAATGCCGTTGAACACTCGTAGGTTATTTGCGACGATTACATGTATTGTTCTCGTGAAAAATATAATTAATGTGCTCCAACTTAAGCTGTTTTTACGATTTCGAAGACTTGGAGCCTAAAAAGAGCTCCGTGTCCTAAAATACGTTAGGAAAATTTTAAAACTTAAATTAAAATATGTTACGAACTATACCGCCATCTATTATTATTTTATGCAAACAAACTCTTAAAGCCCATCTATTAGTAGAGGTGACAAAAAAGAAAAATAAAAATAATGTTTTTTTAAGGAAAATTATAACAAAATAAAAAATTAAGAAATAAAAATAAAATAAGTGCGGACTCGGGGTTTGAACTTGCAACTATACGTTCAAGGCGAGCGTTTTACCAACTAGGCTTACGCTTAAATCTAATTTATACATTATACGAGAATCAATTTAGCATCCATTTAGCACATTTCTGCTTAATCATGACAAATTGTGCTTTTTGAATTTTAATTTATATTTTATATTTATTTTAATGATTTTAAGTGTAATTTATTTAATTTTTCCGACAAAAATTACGATATTTAGTGCAAAAGACATTGTTTTGATATTACGAGAATACCAATTTTGGATAGATCTTCGATAGAGCGGGGTCGGAACTGCGGCGATGCTTGGACTATTTGTAAATACGAGAATTAGCCTACTGATCAGAGCAAATTTTTAAAGGTGATTTCCGAAATTTGCCGTTGACAGCAATCGAACCTGCGACCACACACCGGTGCTGTGAGCCGAGGGGCCTACGCTCTTACTACACTAAGCCGTCTGTATCGATATTGACTAATAAACATATTCGGAATCAGCTAATTTTCCAGCTTCGAATGAGTATGCTCTCCTGTAGAGTTCAAATAATGCCGCTTAAGTCATATAGCCTTTCACCCTCGATTTGATAAAAAAAGGTCATAAAACAAAAAAAAAAAATACCTTTTTACATACCAATGTGCTTATAATGTTCTTCTTATTATCAATGTAATCTATTACAAGATAGGCTGCGATGATCAACTATTTTAATTTTAAATTTTAAAGTTAAACGCGCCTAGAATATTTTCCTTTGTACTAGCTCGTGTACCAAATTAAAAAAAAGAGAAAAAAGTAAAAATGTCTCTTGGTACTTCGAGTTCGTTTGACAAATTCCAGGCATTCTTCACAGAGCTTCATTGATAGCTCACACGGCGCGCTTGTCGGGGTATTGCATTTTTGACATCGCCCACACGACCGATCGTATTTAATGAATACAGTGATACCTATTAAAAGTTATACATTGGGAATAAATTTTTGTAAAATGAACTGTATTAGCTCAATGACAAAGCACTTTTTCGAACGAAATGTCATCGATGACATGAGCGAATATTGACGATACACAATCTTTATATATTTATAAAAAAAAAGTTAGGTATTTGCTAAGTTTTACGTTGAATTGCAATGGGGTCCACACATAAAAAAATTGTCGGGTAGGCTTAGTTCGGCGGCTTTTGCTGTTAACAAAATTAGACTCCTAATGGATGTGGAAACAGCTAGAATAGTTTATTTCAGTTATTTCCATAGCGTTATGTCTTATGGCATATTGCTCTGGGGATACTCTATCGACATTAATTCTATTTTCATACTCCAGAAGAGGGCTATACGAGCCATTTACAACTTGGCTCCGAGAGATTCTCTCAGAGAAAAGTTGAAGGAGATAAATATTCTAACTGTCATATCCCAATTCATATTTGAAAATTTAATGTACGTTAAGAAAAATATAAGCAATTTTGAAAAAAGAAGCGATGTTCATTCGCTAAATACACGGAATAAGCATAATATGCTATCCGTACACGTTACTAGCCTCCACAGAATAAATAACTGTTTCATGGGGCAAAGTATAAACTTCCAAAAGAAATCAGAGATTTGCCCATTAATAAATTTAAAATTGCAATCAAATTCTAATTGTATCAAAAGGGCTATTACAAAATCTCGGATTATTTAGATGATAAATCGGCTTGGGATTGTACAGCTCAGGTTCAAAACAAAAATCGAAATATTGCCCGTCATGTCAAAGTGTAGCGTGTGTTGCCTTACTATCGTATTATTATTCTATCTTTATTATTAAAAGCAGCTCTAAAGGCAACACACTGGAGCTATATGTACCTGTGTATTTGTAATAAGTTTTGGCGATTTAAAAAAATGATCAGCCCACTGAGTTTTTTGCCGGATCTTCTCAGGTGAGGTTGCGTTTCGATCCGGTGGTAGTATAGTAGTATATAAGAAAAAAATTTAAACTTGACAATTTGTAAGTGCCCCCATAGGCCTATACAAAATAAATGATTTGACTTTGACTTTGACTTTGTTCATAGCAAGCTCGTTTTATAGAACGGAGTAGTGAGCAAAATTATTTATGAAAAAATATGATCTCATGTTACGTTTTCAAATATCTATGAGAGAAGCAATTAAAGTTGTTTCAAGTGATTATAATAATTGGCAAAATTTTCTAGAAGTTTGATTAATATCAGCTTTCAAAGTCTGGCAGACTCACAAATTTGACGATTGAAATAAGTAATACGTTTAGCTAACGCGACAACGGCTGTCTAGTAATTCGGCCACTCCACTCACTATACTGCATGGTTAGGGGTTCGATTCACAGATATTCACACGAGCTAATATATCTTCTTGAGCTTATATATCTACCATAAACGATTATGTAAAGTTGGAAATAAATTATCGTAAATTTTGATAAAATTTTAAGTGTGTCATGTTTTCCTTAAAACTTGACGCAAAACAACTTTAAAAGTCAATTGTTTAAAAATCAATCAACCATTGAACTCAATTTGATCAAAATATATTTGCAAGAGAAGGGACAGGCTTTTTAAAGTATACAAATAAAATAATTTGTTTATTTATTTAACATATAATCTAAAATCTAAACAATAAAAGTACAATAAAAAAACATTGAATTGAGGACACTCGTGCATACTTCTTCTCACAATTCTCTTAACATAGTCGTCTAATTAAGTTCCATCCATCCGCAAATACATCACATTCAGTATTTGTTTTCAATGTAATGATTTTTTATTTTTTAAATTGACTATACCACATTCTAACTTCACAAAATGATTACACCAATGATATTAGAAAATACAGATACATAAACGTGACATTTTTTTTTTCCAAAATATAAAATAAGTCTGTTATTGATCTGGAAAAAGAAATAAGCGTGACTTCGGACGCCGCAGTGTGCGCGGGGATTAATTGTTGATTAATTAATTGTTAAATCAGAGGTCTTACTTATCACCACCTCCAAGCCTATGCGCGCACTAGGCAGCCAGGCTGCGGCAGCCAGACGAAAATATGACGTTGTATGGGAGCCCACGCACTAGGTAGCCACGTAATCTCGGCTGCGGCAGCCACTAAAACGCGCCTGTTTGCACGGCAGCCCGCTGGCTGCGCGCAGCCATAGCGTGTGTAGGTGAATGTATGTGGCTGCCCTCAGTCTCCGCGCACTAGTTGTAGCAGCCAGACGTATTTTGGGTTCAAACTTTAAAAAAAAATTCTTTAGATACAGAGGATCTTGAATAGTCGATGATTGGCTGCTATAACTGGCTGCGCAAATATTCTGGCTGCCGCAGCCTGGCTGCGCAGCCATGGTTGCCTAGTGCGCGCCTAGCCTTAAAGTATTGTTGTTACAATAGTAACTGTCAAATTTTAAAAAAAGGAAAAAAAGAAGAAAAAATACCTTTATTTGTCGCATTGGTGACACACGAAACGATACAGTGTAAAAAATACAAGATATTAAAAAAGAAAGATTAAACCAATTAAAAAAAAAAAAAAAAAAACTAAAAGAAAACAAAAAAGAACAACAACAACTGAAACATTGCAAACATTGTTGCAAGACAAGTTGTAGGGGGCTGATTGTACAATTCTCACTCGATAGCTAATGCAAACTATTTAAAGCTTCACACCACATACGCAAAACTAATCCCGCAAAGACTTTCACGTTATCGGTCCAATCTCGGTCGCGTCGTAAAATAAAAAAAAAACCTAATTACGCCGAATTCTCAGAACGTGACCGCCGCGGCGCCGCCGACTCTATGTCTTGCCAATCTGTTCACACCATTTTCGCCTTTAAAACGGGATGTAACGGGTAAAAACATTTTTGATATTTGTTACAAAAACTACTGGTCCAATTATCAGAATCCGATAATTTTTTTATTCAAATAAACCAATACAGGCACTTGTGAATGGTCAATATATAAAAGATAATAATAGTATATGTACCTCCTCTTTTATAATAAAACTAGCTTCTACCCGCAACTTCGTCCGCACAGATTTCAATTATTTACAAGCTTTATATTAACTTGCAATGTATGTCCGGGTTTAGCTTTAACCGATTGAGCTGAAATTTGGTATACACGCTTATTTTGGATGACAATGCCTTCTTAGCTATGTGACGTCATTCTAATTATAATATGGCGGATCATCCGAGATGGCGGAATAGTTATTTTTTCTGCACTGCCACAGTATGGGTATCAAATGAAAGGGCTTGCTGAGGAGAACACGAAAACTAAGTGCAATTAACTTTACTTTAACTAACTTACTAAGGTACTTTACTAAGTTTTTCAATATCGTTATTTTTTTTTTATTTTTTTTTTTTTATTATCGTTATAGCCTAAAGCCTTAGGCATATTTTAAAACACATTCTCATCGCATGATCCCAAGCTAAGCAACGCTTGTACTATGTGTGCCATACAATGGACTGGGGGCGACTCAAGTAACACCCAGACCAAGCAAGTTCCGAAAAAGCCATTCTCCAAAGTTTCCCACTGGCGGGAATCGAACCAGGTTCAGTGAGCAGAGCGGCCTGCGCTCAAGCCACTGGACCAAGCCGATCTCAAGAAACCCGCTAAAAACTGTAATTACACGTCATTCGGCACGTGATCTCCGCCTGCACGTAACCCCCACGCCATCTGCCGGGTCCGTCACACAATTTGCACCCTTAAACAGTCGAGGGGGGGTGTGAAAGTAAAAAAAATCAAACTCAAGTGAATTTCCAGCAGTCACATTACCATAAAGGCGAGAGCGAACTGTAATCATTGCTTCGGCGCATTGTGATCTGAATACAAGATGATGGCGGGGCGTCTACACTGACTGAGTATTGCGGGCGTGTTCAGCTTGGTTCAAAGTTATACTGATGATAATCCTTCCTAATAATCCTATTAATATTATAAATGTAAAAGTTTGTGAGGATGGATGGATGTAACTCATTCACGCACTCTTGCACGCGTTTGAATGGATTTTTATGAAACTGTAATTTATAACAATGTTGAATAATGGAAGTCAGCGCGGACAAAGTCGCTTGTAGAAACTAGTTTTCTAGTTTTAAATAAATTATTTACATCATAGCGCAGTGGTAGCCAAGTATTTGGACGCAGTCTTTGCAATCAAAACTTTGCAAGTTCAAACCTCGGCTCACAGTTCTGGGTTTTAAGTTCGAATCACTTGATGAACACGGTGATGGTGAACATCGCGAGGAAACCTGCACGTCTGGGGGAACCTAAATAGTTTTCAAAAGACATGTGAAGTCTGCCAATCCGCACTGGGTCAGCATGGTGGATTACGGTATAAATGCCCCTCGCTGGGTAGGCACCTGCCCAGGAGTGGGACGTTAATAGGGCAAAAATTGTTATTATTTACATGATCATGGAGAAGAAAAGTTACAGTGATATACAAACGTACTCTTTGCTTAAAGCCACTGATGCGTCATGATCCACGTAACAACATTTTGCCAATACTAAAACGAACTGTATAAACTCAAATATAAGGCTCATTCTCCAACGAATTGGCAAAGTGAGTAAATAGACATAGAGATATATAAAATATAGAGTAAATATTTATGTATATAGGCACAGACTTCGTTTTTGTATTGGTAAAAATTTAAACGCGCGAGTCTCGACGCTCCAGTGCGACGGGGATTTTATAATATTTATCTTCAGTCTACTTTGTTCTCCCAAAGGCTTAATAAGTGAAATAATTCTAAAATATTTATGGTATGTAAATAATCACACATGTCAATGTACCCTTTTTTAATCCGTAACAGCATAAATAATTATTCTATTAATGCTCCCTATACCCTTTTAATACCCAATACACATTAAATAAATTCTATGACAATAATTTTCAATTATTAATTGCGATTCGTACGCATCTCCTCCATATATCAAGCATTGATACCACCCGCGCCGCGTGACGTAGGTAATTACTATTCGTGGACCGAGGGCACACTAAGCCACAATAAATATTGCCTAATTGGAAACGTCACTTTGGTAATACCCGCACGAGCCCGGTGTGATACGGACTGACAGACAAGTGATTCTGTTATTGATAGTTTATTAAACGGTACGCGAAAGCAATATTAAAATTCATCCGTTATCTTAAAAGGTTCTATTTTTGTAGCATGTACGCTGAGGCTGGATTTGTCACAGAATATGTTGATTTTTTCTCTATATCGTATGAAATAAGACAGAGAGCGAGCGAGAGAAACCGTGATAGAGGGATATGCGTGTTAACCTCAAGATATTTACTTGGTAACACAACAAGTTTGTGACAAGACAAAATGTGAGATACAGTAATTTATCTCTTTCGCGTCCCAAATCGTCTCGTTATCGTCATAATATGAATAAGGAAGTGAGCGGGACTCGGTGCAATATAATGCGTGACTTGAGTCTTGTCTTGAAAGTATTTCCCAAGTGGACTATTGATGTAAGAATGTAAGACATAAAGTTCCTTTTAAACACTCCAAGAGTGTTAATTTACATGCCCGTAAAAGAAACAATTATATATTTTTGAGGGCGCTTTTGAGTTGCTGAATATGCGTCTAGTATTAATTATGTTAATGAAGAGAGTGTCTGTAACAGGTTACTGCAAAATACATGTAGCTAACACATACGATATAATTTCAATCACAATTACACAGTCTAATTACCAAATTTCCAACCCAAAATGAAAGTTTCAATCAAATTGCAAACAATTTATGACGGCACATCTGCGTACAAAGACTGCTTTGTTAATCCGCTGTCAATGTATTCTAACTCTCTATAAAGAAAGGGATTAATCTATTAACCTCTATACAAAAGCTGAAACACAGGGTATAGAAAAAATAAAGAAAATATTTTTTTTTTATAAACAAGTTTTTAACCAATATACAAAATTTACTTGCTACCGTACAATGGACGTTTTATTCAATTTCAGTCATCGATATTAGAGGGTAGATGCCCCTAAAAAGGTTGACCAATCCTTTGTCGTAGAATTCCAATATCGGACGAATGTATAGAATTCAGTTCTATAGGGGGATGGCCTATTCATGTTCCGCAACCTTGCGGAGAGATAGCAAAAACAACAAACACATAACATATGATTATTAAATATTAATAATTTATTATTTTAACTTAAGGGTCCGACTCTTGTCGGTGCATCTGATGAAGCTGGCATCTGATTCGATCCAGTGCAGCCTCCTTCACATACAAATATGACATGACCTTTCTTTTAAAATAATTAAATCATGTTAAATAAATCTATCTATATGTATAAAAAAATATGTTTGTACGCTATGCGTTCTCCTAAACCATTGGTCAGATTGTGTTTAAACCTTGGTAGGGTCTTTCGAATATAACCACGAGGGTTTCTGGCCCAAAAAATATGCAAACTTCAAAAGTAAACATTAATTACTTGATTTAGACAGATTATAAATCTTGACTACTAGTTTTTTACATAACATTAAAAAATAATCAGAATTATCAATATTTTAAATATTACTATTATTATATTATTAGGTTTTAGAAAAAGTGTTTTAATAGGTAGTGCGAAAAATGAGAATTTATTCACTTTTTTTACATTACTGATTACTCTAACGTATTTTTTACAGTGACTGTACGTACAGTGAAAGAATCTGTCCCGTGGTATTGTGGAGCCTCGTAAAAGATGATTATTAATTTGTTCGCCCTAATAGATTACTCCCTATTAAATATTATTAAAGGTTTACCTTTACAGAATATAACGCCGTACATCCACTTGGACGAGTGAATTAACTTGACTTTTTTAATGTACTCTATGCACATACCAGATACCAGTGTTTTGTCTGTGACTCTATGTCAATATACATAAAGATTGAATTTCCGTGATAAACGTCAAAGTTAAATCGCATCTTAAATAATATTTTGTTGAAAAATGTACTACTATGAGATAATACAGTTCCTATTGAATAAATAAATAAATATATAAATAAATCAGTTCCTATTGGTATTGATAAAAATTTGATGCGTCTCTCTTGACGCCTCAGTGTGCCCGCGGCTTAATGTTTTTATAAAAATTGTTAGAGTACAGTCAACGTCAGATTTAAGCTCTCATACGTCACAAAAATAGATTCAATCTCAGAATTTGTTATGTCAAACATAATCATATTTCCAAAGCCTCGGCTGAACAAAACGTTGGGCATTGAATTAGAAGTAAAATCTCTCAAAGAAAGTCTTACGAACCCTTCACATCAAACGTCGACTTATCGATACAAACGAGTCGAAAGATCAAACAGCCCTAATCAAGTTCAAATCGGTTAATACCAGTTCATATACCGACTCTATGATGTTGCTCGTTTTAAGGGTTCTTATTTTAAGGGTTCTTGTCTATGTCTATTATATACATATTCAATTATAAGTACTCTAACATATGGTTGGTAAACGATAATATGAACTAAGAAAAAAACATAGTTTTAAATAACTTGTCGTCCAAAAAAAATGTGTTATATATTTGGTTTTCCTCAAAATTCAACGCAACGAAGCTTTAAATCAACAGTTCCTTTAGAACTCTTTTTGATATAAAAATAAATCCAACAAAAAGGATAAGTGACCTAACTGAGCATTGATAGGGTTGTGCAAGCATTGAAATAAAAATAAGTACTTACCGATTTTGGCATTTTTATCACTATTGAAGTTTTGACTCGACAAAATTATTTCAGATACAGAACATAACAAAGGTATATTTAAGATGATGTTTAGTTGTTTAAACTTTTAAAACGGAGTGCAACCGCGTATCTCTAAATTCATTAAGAAATTTTATAATTTGTCATTAAAATCCATGATCTCTAGATTTAGTTACGGAGCTGTACCGAGTTATATACACATACCTATACACTTCAATAATCCTTAGTAACGGCGTTTAAAATTTCCAAAGCATGTATTGATTTCTTGCACCCTCCGGCACGTGAGGGTCGGACTAAGGGTGTCTTTTGCGATAGTCAATATGCTATTGGAATGGGGTGGATCTGACCTGCTGTACATAATCTTTGTGTATTATAATAATGTTTTTATTTTTATTTTGGTATTACAAATATGTGCTGACTGTACTTTTTATATAAAGCGACCAATGACAAGCATGCACGGTGATTACGTAACTAGCATGATCATAATATTGCGATACAAACAAAAAAGAAAAAAAAACAATAAATATAAATACCGCTAGCAAAACTTAGCAAATTTGTACTATAGGTACCATACAATGGCCTGGGGGAGATCGCAGAATAAGAAATCCGACAAGGCACATACATTTTGACAACTGTTTTGACTTGATTGAAACATGAACGCGAACAAATTTAATAATCGCTGGACCGATAGCAATATATTGTAGTTATGCGTTGATGTAGAGCAATATGAAAATGATAAGATTATAATTTTTCAATGGAATAACATCAATAATGGTACAGTAAATAAACATTACATAAAAAAAATAATGAACGTGATAAAGGTTTTCTGAGTTACGAGTTTTTTTTAAATGCTTTTTCTGAAGGACAGTAAATTGGTTAACGATATGTTTTCATTAGAATAATGCAACAAGTATTTAAAATAAATAATCATAAGATGACCGACATAAAACTACCACCACAATAGGAAAGCATAGAGGCGTAACTCACTTACGGCTATTCAATTTGACGGTATATTTTTGAATCAATTTCCCGCTCGGGTTGCCGCGTCTGGTTCATAGAGGGCGCTGTTCGTGCGTACAGTTTTATATTACCGCGACGCTGAGTCGGGGGTGAGTAAGTTGCCGAAAGTAATTTAGATTTGTCTTGGATTTTTTGCGGTGACTCTCCCGTGGTTGATAGAGAAGGCTGCAGTTTATTTGTTACGATAAGTTTTTTTTTATTAGTTTTGACTAACTTTACTAGTTCTCGATAGATGTGTGAAGTCTGCCAACCCACACTGGGCTAGCGTGGTGGACTATGGCCTGAATCCCCCTAGCATTGAGGGGAGGCCCGTGCCCAGCAGTGGGACTTTAAAAGGTGTGTAGTAGTTTTTTAGATTATATTAGCTACACAGCTAATAGACGGTTGAAAATTTAATAATACATGCATATAGATATCACAAAACAAAACATTCTCATCGCATGATCCAAAACTACGCAAAGCTACAATGGAGTGGGGTTGAACTTATATACCTTCAGACCAGAGCATTAAAATTATTTTTTTTCTTTGAAGGGAATCGAACGCACAGCTAACTACGAGCGGCCACCATCATGACAATATTAATCGCTTTTTCAGATTCTATAACTGTCAAACATGGGCTTAAAAAAGCTGAAACTGTAACAATTAGTTCAGGCAGTGTAAAAAGTAAGTTGCGTTTATAAATAAAAATCTCTTTCACCTAAACAAAGTGAAGTAAGTGATATTTGACGGAGGTGTATTAGACCATAGAGTATCTAGAGTACCTACCCATAACGACTCCACTCTTCGTATAACTCTGCGCCATTGTTATTATCTCATGTACCTGTATAGTATACGGCAACTATTTGGGAAAACAACAATGGCGGAGTCAGATAAACCAGAAAAAATACCACAGCGCGGGCACGAAATGCCATCTTCTTTATAATATCTCCATTAGTTGGACACATCCCTTTTAACTATGACGTTTTGGGTCATCCACCATCTTTATCACGGTCATCACCCTTTATAATTTATAATGTGTATTTATTGAATTTGTCTTCGCTATTAATTACTTGACATTAGCATAAATACCCGTTAATTGCAGATGCAACCGTTACTCATGTTTATTCTGTTAAAATTTCATCATTTCGTAAAAAAACCGTCCAAGTGTGAGCTGGAATCACGCACCGGGGCTTAATGAAAGCACCGAATATTGCTCTTCTTCTTCTTGGTCGATGTACTCTTGGCAGAGCAGTCGTGGTCATGTGCAATCGACGACAGATTTGATGGTCCTCCTCTACCGATCCCGAACCGATGTCTGGCGGACGCATTCATTAAGAGGGGTAATATTGCTCTTACTAAAAGATAAACAGAATACGTCGACAAACTTAACATTGCCGTTGGTGTACTGTTGTTCCCATACAAATTAAGTACAAAATAAGTTTGTACTTAATTTGTATGGGATATGTATGGGATATAATCGCAAGAAAACATTTTTTATGAGGTGTAACTATAAATATGCTGTTTTTTCCTTTACTTAAGCTATAAGACCTTGCTTCTTGCCAACTTTCATTGTTCTAATTCAACGGGAAGTACCTTATAGGTTTTTGATTTCCGTGCAAATGTACTGAAAATGCAACATAAACCGCCGTATCTTTTGATTGTGTAAACTTCGAAGTTTGATTTTGTTAGGGCACCAAGGGACTAAGTCCCTGTTATAAATTTCAACTGACGGATACAAAATGATCCTATAAGGGTTCCGTTTAATTCCTTTTTAGGTACGGAACCCTAAAAAAAGAACTATGATGATTAGTATTACTACCTACCAACATATCAAACTATATTATCAACTACAACAAGCGGATTAGTCTGTCATGTCTGAAACCACGTATTGCAATACAAGCAGTATTGCACTTAGAGATAACCAGTGCTAAGCTATTTGACTTTGAATTTGACGTTTACCTGACACCTGTATTAGCTTCTGTGCATCCCAATTTATAGATACGTTGACTGCAACATGACATAGCTCAAAACCTCATTCCACAGTTTCAAGAATTAGAGGAATTAATCAATTAACCCGTTTTTCGTGAGGAAACCTGCACGTCTGAGGGAACTTGACTAGTTTTCAATAGATGTGTGAAGTCTGCCAACCCACACCGGGCCAGCGTGGTGGACTATGGCCTAAATCCCCCTCGCATTGAGGGGAGGCCCGTGCCCAGCAGTGGAACGTTAAAAGAGCTATAGTAATAAATCAATTGCTGTTCGGTAGTCTTGCAAAATTTTAAAAAAACTAGACCATTTTTTTGTTAGCTCCAATACATGCATGGTTTTAAAAATAGTTCTCCGTGTCATCTAGTACAATCGTTTTAAAAGACTGTTATGATGTTGTAAATGTTATTTCATAAAAAAATAAATAAATGTTTTAAGTCCTTGATAGAAATAAGATTTTTATATACACATAGCTAAAATACATCATCATCATCACGCCTGTATTCCCCGAAGGGGTAAGCAGAGGTGCACTGTAGTGCACTCACACTTCGCCGATGTATTTTGGTCCCAATGTAATAGGGGGCGAGCCTATTGCCATTATACCGGGCACATTCCCCCTCAATACGGGGGAGATTTGGGCCATAGTCCACCACGCTGGCCCAGTGCGGGTTGGTGAACTTTACACGCCTTTCTACAGACGTGCAGGTTTCCTCACGATGTTTTCCTTCATCGTTCAGCAAGTGGTAATCATTGTTGAAAATTACATTCGCACATGAAAATTATCTCAGGGGTGCGGGCCTGGGATTTGAACTTGCACCCCTTACATTCAAGGCGGGCGATCTTGCCCACGATACGATGTAGAGATGTATATTTGAAACAAATTGAAGTATAGTTATTTCCATCAAAATTTATTCTTAATATAAATCGTCCCAGTCGGTTCAATTAAAAATATATGTCGACTTAGAAAAACAACAAGAGGGTCATGAAAATAAAATAAGAAACGACAGTTTTAATTAATGTTTATTTACTTATCTAATTAGCGTGAGCTGTTAGCACTGGGACGGCGTTAGTTGGATGATAAAAAAGTTTTGTTTATAGCGCGGAATGTCGTTGAATTTAAATAAGGAGTAGGTAAACGCTAATGGGTAATTACTTGTTTTCTCGTTTATTTACTTTTTAAGAAACAGTTTTCTTTTGTTTTTATTTATAAAATATTTAACTACGGGTAGAAGCCAAAGCGACTCAAGCGCCATGTTGGTCGATATTGAGTTAAATATATCGTTGGAATCAGCTAATTTTTCTTCGCCTTTTGAGCTGGGTTTCGTGCAAAGTTACCAAATGGCGCTCAAGTCATTTTACTTTTTACCCGTCAATATATATATACACTTCTCATCAAAAAAATCGAAACACTTTCGTTTTTATTGTTTTTGTCCTAATTTTTAAAATTACTCATCATACAAAATACGAAACCTATGAAGACTTAACTTAACTTTTTCAACTTTTTTTTATCATCAATTACTGTAACTCGTTATATCTCGAGTCCTATGCAAAATTTGCATGTTCTGTTTTGTGTATATCTGGAGTCGCCCCTCATAAGTGTAGTTTACAGTACTGAATAGGGTTATGGATGTACCCAAAGACCAGAACACGATACCTGTGACAAATATTCAAAGGTCTATAACACAGAAACTATGATAGTTGGGTGTAAACTGTCTTCACTAAGCATTCAAATATAAGCTACCGTATATGTACCCAAAGTATTATTTCAGACTTCTGATACACCCTGTATATTATATAGTTGGAATCAGCGAAGTTTTCTGCGTCGAATGAGTATGCTCTACTGTTAAGTTAAAAATATGTCGCTTAAGACGAATAGCTTTTCATCCCTCGATATATACCTACAGGCAGGTAACAAGGGATGTTGCAGCATTAACAACTATCCAGAATTCGCATGATTGTAATAAGGGATACTTATAAAGCATGGGTCAATTTAAAATATCAAATTGAATTCTACTGTTGATTAAACACAACAAAAAAAAACTTATGTTTTTATATATACCTATGTATTTTCTTCATTTAGGACCATAAACTTTTTAGGAAAGCGACCTCCTGCAATAGGGGTGACATGTAATTTTCTATAGAAAGGCGTGTGAAGTTCACTAACCCACACTGGGTCATAGAGATGGAATATGGCCTAAATATCCCTTGTTTTGAGGAGGAAGGCGCCCGGTATAATGGCAATAGGTTCTGGATCTATTACATTGGAATCAAAAATACATCAGTGAAATGTTGGTGCATTACAGCGCACCTCTGCCTACCTGCCTGCGGGGAATAAAAACGTGTTTCTTTATAAGTACCTATTAATTAATATTACTTACAAAAAAAATACATATCACCCGACTAGTACCTAAATAAACATTACAAATAATAGGCTGAAGTGAACCATTCCTGGCTGGCCGGCATTATGAAATATGCCACAGCCAAACAATAAATGGACAAAAGTCCTAAATATTTGCGCTGGCATTGCTCCCGTATCGTCCATTCATAAATATTGTACGGCAGATGGCCGATCCAAAATGGCGGCACTCGACCGGAAATAATGTTTATTTTTGTTGTATCATTTCTGACAGTGCTTATATCGAGGGGTATTGAAAGACTATATGATTTAAGCGACATTATTTTAACCTTAAAAAAAAACAATTTTTTTATTCGTGTAGGCCAAAAAGCACTTACAAATAGTCAGATTCTACCACCGGTTCGGAATGCTGCTTCCACTGAGAAGAGCCGGTATGAAGCTCAATGGTTACTCTTTTCAAAATGATAATTGCGAGTAATAAATTCTCAGGAACAGCAATGCCATGAGAGCTGACAGCACCTTTGTCACAATACTAGAGAAGAATTATACTCACGGCAGTCTAATATTAAATACAAATATAGTCTTTACGTTTAGGAAGCTAGTACAGTAAGGTGCGTCTACTCCCATTTACAATGAAGGGACTATTCTAAACCACAGATGGTTATAGAAATAATTGCTTTGGAATGATGCCTTCAACGCAGTATGGGAGAGTGGAAGGTAAGTCATTAAGAGGAAAATGGTTGGACCACCTAACAGGACGGCATACTCATTCGACGCAGAACAATTAGCTGATTCCAAATATGTTTATAAGTCAATATCGCCCAAAAGTGTCGCTTAAGCCAAATAGCCTTCCACCCCTCGATTTGATTAATTTTGTGCTGAAATTGTATTGGTGACTACTCACCCTTTTTTTTTACAATTCTGCCACGGGGGAAGTAGACTGGTGATGTGAGACTCCTACTCACTAAAACCCCTTGGTATACGCCGCTCCACTAGTCGGTGGGTCGCGGGAACGCTGCTGCATACTTCCGCAACTGATCAGTAGTCACCATAACGCGAACCTACCTAACAAAATATTATTTCGGATTTCTTATACACCCTGTAGTGTATCAGAAATCTTGACTTTCGACTTACTTGACATTGACATACTACTACAGCCCTTTTAA
This sequence comes from Ptilodon capucinus, assembly GCA_914767695.1. Taxonomy (NCBI): domain Eukaryota; kingdom Metazoa; phylum Arthropoda; class Insecta; order Lepidoptera; family Notodontidae; genus Ptilodon; species Ptilodon capucinus. The sequence goes on along the minus strand of OU611814.1, from coordinate 10,270,843 downwards.
CGTCCCACTGCTGGGCACGGGCCTCCCTTCTATGCAAGGGGGATTCAGGCCATAGTCCACCACGCTGACCCAGTGCGGGTTGGCAGACTTCACACATCTATCGAGAACAAGACAAGTTCCCGCAGACGTGCAGGTTTCCTCGCGATGTTTTCCTTCACCGTTTCATAGCAAGTGATAATCTCGGATGAAAATGTGATTCGCACATAAATCCCAGAGGTGCGAGCCGGGGTTTGAACCTGCAGACTTTGATTTGCAAGGCGTGCGTTCGACCACTCGGCTACCACTGACATTGACATAAATACCCGTAAATTGCAGGTGCTGTCATTCTTAGTCTTATTCCATTACAATTTCGTTAAAGAAGAAGGACCTTTTCAATAAGACCATACAGGTCATTTTGGTATTGGCTAAAGTTTGACGCGTTTTGACGCTACAGAATGCTTAAAACCCCCATTTGACCCCCCGGCACACTGGGGCGTCAACGCTCGTGCGTCAAAATATTTACCAATACCAAAACGGTATATGTATACAATTTTATGAATATCGACACAAATGTCAATATGCATAAAATTGTATTGTCTGTGGTAGAAGCCACGCCCTCACGCGTCAAAATTCGATCGCGCTGTCAATGTTATTTAGTTTTTTAGGGTTCCGTACCCAAAGGGTAAAATGGGAACCCTATTACTGAGACTTCGCTGTCCGTCCGTCCGTCCGTCCGTCCGTCTGTTACCAGGTTATATCTCATGAACCGTGATAGCTAGAGAGTTGAAATTTCCACAGATGATGTATTTCTGTTCCCGCTATAACAACAAATACTAAAATACAGAATAAAATAAATATTTAACGGGGTTCCCATACAAATAATGTACGGAACCCTTTGTGTGCGAGTCCGACTCGCACTTGGCCGTTTTTTTTTTGTGTTAATGGCCTCTTTCCATTGAATCAGGCTCAATGTGATTCTGCCAATGTTGACGTAGTAGAGGAGACACGATGTAGATTGATTGAACAATCGGAGTTTATTCCAAAGTGGACTTTTTGTTGGGATTTGCCGGTTAATTCTGTAACTACCTTGAACAACACAAAATAACACGTACAAAAGGGAATAGGCGTCACAATATGCAAATACTATTATATACTACTAAAATGTTACAATATAATGTTATGGGATGTTATATATTTCATTGAAATATTAATAAAGGGAGTATCGACAAGCATGAGTAGAGATTGGAAGTTGATAGGGTGGGGAAATTCTGGAGGGAGTCAATTTGTTGAAGAATTAACTTTTTCTATGAGTCAATACAGTTCGTTTTGGTACGGCAAAAAGGTTTACGCGCGGCGAGCCTTGACGCTCCATCATGCGGATGGCCTCAAGCATTAATTTCCCCTCTCCAAAAATAACACGTGAAACTTACTTTTTTACGAAATGAGTGAAATGATGAAATTTAATGGAATAAGATGAGGAATGGCTTCACCTGCGACTAGCGCGAGTATTTAATAGCAAGGACAAATTCAATAAATACACATTATAAATAAAAATGGATAATGACAGTGATAAAGATGGCGGATGAAAAAAAAACCAAACGTGAAACTTGTAAAACTCATTCGCCGCTGGCCACCCCGAAACGTCAAAGTGACGTGCCGTATGATTGATTACGTCATTTTTTGTCTCACTCGCGGGTTTTTATTGAAATTGATGGCTTGTTCCCGCCATACGCACTATGGACAGTTATTTGTTAATCGACTCGTTCTTTGAGAGTGATTAATGGACTTTTTTTTTTCTTTGTTTTTTTTTTGTTAACTACGTCACTTGGTGACCCTTATGTAGACAAAGAGACGTATATACGTCCTTTCCTTGACCTATTAATAGCCACTCATACTAAACCGAGCGTTTGCGAGTTTGATTCCCGTAAACCGCATATCTCTGAAATTGACTATTCTGAATTTGCTTTGGTTAAGGGTGTAACTGAGATAACTTCTAGTTGATAGCCGTAGTACAGTCACCTTAGCACCAAGGGCCCGATTTTCGTTTGATGACCATCAATCTATAATCGAGATTATGTCGAAACGAAACGTCAAATTGGTCGTATTTTTTCTTTTATTTCTACATATCTCTAATAGAGATTGATGAAACAAAAAGCAGGCTTAAGCTGTCTTGCAAAAATATTTTTTATATTACTCACAGTTTTTGACGCTAAACAGTAAAAACACCCTAACTTAGTCAAACATCTGACAAAAAATTACAGATAATATTGAAACTACAATACTTTAAGACGTGTTGGTAAGACCCCAGGTCTTCGTTGCTAAGTTTGGCACGACACCATGAGCGTTATGTCGTGTAATCAAATAAAATAAAATAAACCGGCCATGTGCGAGTCGGACTCTCGCACGAAGGATTCCGTATCATTATCTATAAAAACGCCAAAAAAAATCACGTTTGTATGGGAGCCCCCTTAAATATTTATTTTATTCAGTTTTTGAGTCTTTGTTATTTATAGCGGCAACAGAAATACATTATCTGTGAAAATTTCAACTGTCTAACTATCACGGTTCATGAGATACAGCCTGAGACAGACAGACGGACGGACAGCGAAGTCTTTGTAATAAGGTTCCGTTATTAAGGTATTACCCTTTGGGTACGGAACCCTAAAAACTATTGTTTGTTGTCGAAATTGAAGATAGGTAAGTACAAGGATACTTCATAATGTTTATCTTCTGCTCATTTCGCCACGATAATACCCTACTATTGCGTTATGACATCACAGAATAGTCGAAGCACCTATTGTATTAAGATCCTTACTTAGCGAAATGTGTTATAGTGTGATTAAGCCTCCGTCCATGCAGCTATTATCATCTTACGTATTAAGTAAATAGGATAAAGCGGTTCGGAATTATTTGATGCAAAATCCCTACTCCATAGTTTCCGATCTCTTGATGAAACTTTTTAGTAATTCTTAAAAATATTACTTACGGGTCAAATCAATTAACCCTTTTTCATATTGGATAACAAAAACCATTTTGAATGAAACTAACAAAGAAGGTGCTTTTAAATGCCATTGTGAATGGAATTTAGCATATTATAAATTAAGAGCTAGCCTTAGGTATCAATAAAATCGTGACTCACACGTCTATACTATACCTACCAAATTGTAAACTTTTTGAAGACCCTAATGTCACAAGACAATACAACAACGGGCAAACTGGACCGAACTCTGCGTATATATAAATATAGATTAAATTTCTGTGATAAACGCCACAAAACCACTCATCAGAATTAGCTCGCGCTTTCAATATAATTTCTTTGAAGAATGAACCTTCACTGTGAGTTAATACAGTACGTTTTGGTATTGGTATCAAACTCGACGCGTACGCTTTGACACTCCAGTGTGCGAGAAGCGTAAGATAAGATAGTGGAAATCCTACCTTATTACCTTGTGACTCTGAGGTCACGTTTAAAAACTAATAATCAACCTAAATGAAAACTCCTTAGAAAGCCGTATACAACTACATCATCCACGTAACTAATGATCATAATAAACATAAAAATGTTCACAAAATGAAAACTGCTTGGTCGTACAATTTTTAATTTTTATAGGACCAAATCTATTCCGCATCAAACAAAAAAGAATCACGTAAATCGGATCATAACTCGCAGCGTAATCGGTGTACATACATAAAAAAAAAAACATACGGATCGAATTGAGAACCTCCTCATTTTTGGAAGTATCACAGAAAATCACGTATTTCATTACAAAACAATTCTAAACCCACATAGGATAGTATTGTTCCGTGCCCTATATACTTAAACTGCCATTTACCGCAAACCGCAATGATAACACATTACCTGAGCCGGGGAACGCAGCGGCGGATGTATGGCTTCACCCCTTTCCACCCGCCGTCTGCGACTCGTAGGGCTTCCACGGGGTAAGTAATGAACCGACCGCCTCGTGTTTCTCGTACAGTCGACGGGGGAAAACTATCAGCGCGGCTTAATTTTTTTCCGTTATAAAGAAAATGTTGACAATTTTCATAACTAACGATTTAGCGATGATAGGTAAATAGATAAGGTGTTACAATGGACGGTCTTATCACTTAAAGCGCTTTAGATGACGCTTATTAATTTGTAAACTGTTTTTTACTAATTTGTATTTGTTTTTCTGCAAAAATACGAGGGAGATTTACCGCTCGTGTTAAATCCATTTCTTAATCTAAGACTATTTATTGATATTAGAAACAAAACACTATCACCTAAATTTTATGTTAGTTACAATAAACATCTTAAAAGTTTTTGGTAAGGATTTTACATAACGCGGGGTGAAAGGCTTTTTGACCTAAGCGACATTTTTTTAACTTTACTGGAGAGCATACTCATTCGACGTAAAAAAATTAGCTGATTCCAAATATGTAGATATATAAGTCAATATCGGCCAAAAATGTCGCAGAGGTTAGCCTTTCATCTCTCGATATGGAGATAATTTGGCCACAACAAGCCCAGCATAGGGACATGTGGAGACGAGAGGGGGAGGCCTTTGTCTGGCAGTGGGACATACAATAGGCTATAAAAAAAAACAGTAAAACTTTTTGTAATAATTGTAGTAATATACATAATAAACACCTTTGCATTATAGAACGTAGAAATATTTTGTCCAAAAACAAAGTCAGAGTCAAATCATTTATTCTGTATAGGCCTATGGGGGCACTTACAAATTGACAAGTCTCCATTTTTGTTTCTCATACACTACTATACTACTACCGGATCGGAACGCGACCTTAACTGAGAAGATCCGGCAAGAAACTCAGTGGGCTGTGTAGCAGGTTATGCGTTAGCATGGATGATGTAAGAAATTAAAGATTATTAGTATATCAAAGATACATGTATATTGTAGCAGGAATAAAAGCAGAAGACAATATAACAAAGAACGTGGATACCGTTACTATGTATATTTAAAAATAAAACCAGCCAGGTACATATTTATAACTAAAAAGTACCTATACTCAACAGGCTGATCATTTTTTTTAAATCGCCTAATCGACAAAATATAGAAAAAAAAATCGCCCTTTTTGCACCGGATAGCCCCATAAAAGGCAACGAAAATAGACACTTTTCAATATTGTCAACTGTACATTCTTACTTTCTTCTTCTTCTCTACTTTCTTCTTCGAAAAAAACGAACAAGATATTATTTAATAAGTATATTCTAGCTAGCTGTTAACCACCGGATAGTGCAACTTCTTAACTATAAAAATCTATTGTAAAATAAAGATTAAGGGTTAAGAATTAGTATAAAACCATTGTATGTTCTTCTTGAAATAAACAGATTTTATTATTATTATTATATTACTTTAAATCAACTCGCCGATTGTAAATTCAAGACAACTTTTACACTTCTTTTGCTTTCATTTGATTTATATCCCGCGGGTTTGAGTTCAAATGCTCAGACTCCGTCCATGTTTGATTCTTATTTACAAGGCGCGAGAGTAATTTATGCTTTAGCGTCGGATTGATTGTCGCTGCCACTCCCCAGGGTTCGGAACTGCAGTTGCAATTGTATTGCCTCGCTGGCGTCTTTCCTATTTCATCCACCGATTCTTAAGTCACTTCGTGTTTAAGTTTTTACAATGCGGCAACAAAAAAAAACGTTAGCATGGTGTTACACCCGATATTAAAGCATATGTAAAAATATAGAGTCCTGAAACACCCTATAAACATACAAATATTACAAAAAAAAAGCAAAAGGATTCCTTCACCCGCCAATTTTATCAACTTAATTATCCATTTAGTTTTTATTGTGTTTTAATCAATTTGTCCTTGCTATTAATTACTTGACATTAGCAAAATACCCGCTAACCGCAATTTCTTATCGTATTACATTAAGTTTCATCATCATTCATCTTTTAAAAAAAGAAGATTAAAAAGATTTTAAAGCAATATCTACCATGACCATAACGTTTCAACTATTTAAGTTAAAAAAAAGAAAGTATGCTTTTTTATGTAATACCATAAAGTAAAAAGTATTACTACGGCCACCTCCAGTCCATACTCTCTGGGTCTACTTGGAAGTACTCCAAAAAAGTTTTTAGAAAACCCAAACTTACGTCTGCGCTACCTAAGTGAAAAGTTTGATGTGAAAACACATTACCTCGCGCGAATAAAATAAAATAAAAAACACTTACCTACCTATGTTCCGCAAACTCTACAGCACGATCGTATTGAGCAAAATACCTAGACCGTTTTTAAAAATGCACTCTTAAAGATTGCATTAAAGATTTAATTTCGGTGGCACAAAAATAGCGACCACGAGTCAACATTCGCTCACGCATGTCATCGCACACTGGGGCGTCAAATGCCGTACGTCAAAATGTTCATCAAAAAGAAATGTCAAGTAAATTCGCTCGTCCCTGTTAGTGGAGTAAAGAGATTAGCACGCTTAAAATAGCGAATACTGAGTGTCTTTTGTTTCACATTTTTTTTGTGAAACGACATGCAAATTTGGCAAAAAGTTAAAATGTCCAAACTTTTTTTATTCGCGAACGGAATCGACGAAAACTTGAAATCGCGTTTGATTTCTACGCAGCGACCGACCATGTCTGGCACTTTTAAGCCTCCCACACTGGGACGTCGACGTCCGAGCGTAATTTATTTTTGCCACAGCATAACTAACTACATTGACACATGAAAAAAAATTCATGAATTTATTTATTTATTTAGACGCGTGTGGTGTGGCTATAGAAATTTAATCTCTGTGCCTATTGACATAGAGTTCATTTTGTTAATGGCAAACAGTTTGACGCGCGAGTGTTGACGCCGAAGTGTGCGGGGGGCTTTACACAGGTGGCTCCCTCTTTCTCACAACTTTATGCAAAACAGTATTTGAGTTTAATATCTCGGGTGGTAGGTATTACGTCTTACAAATTACTTCGCAGCGACGTTACAGCGTTAAGTTTTCGTTTCGACTTGAAATTTTTACTCAAATAATTTATGGGTAGGTAACTTTACTTTGAGAGACTTCGATCAACATTATGTTTTTATTACTGTGTAGCTTATACAGGATGTTGACGAAATAATACTTAGGGTATATATACGGTAGCTCATACGTGAATGCTTAGTGAAGTCAGTTTATACCTTATACCTAACTATAATAGTTTCTGAGTTATAGACCTTTGAATATTTGTCACAGGTATCGTGTTCTAGCCTTTGGGTACATCCATAACCCTATTCAGCATTGTAAACTACGGGGGCGGCTACCAATAATCACAAAACGGAACATGCAAATTTAACATAGGACTTCAGATATTACGAGTTACAGAAATTGACAGTGAAAAAAAAGTTGAAAAAACATGATCGAATTCCGACATTTTTTTTATACCATTCTACTGTATGCCCGATACTGATGCAAACGTCAGAGTATTATTTCGGTCTACTGAAACAGACTGTATATTTCTATATATTATTGCAAAAGCAGTGGTCGCCTAGTTGGTAGAACGCCTCTTGAAAGCAATGGATGCAAGTTAAAAACCCGGACTCGGAGGTGCCTCTGGGTGAAAATCCCATCTAAGTGATTTGATTTGAGAATATCGTTTTCAAAAATGATCACCGTTTGCTGAAACGGTGAAGGTTAACATCGTGAGGAAATCTGCGTCTGCTGAAACCGCATCTATATAAAAGTTCACCAACCAGCACTGGGCCAGCGTGGTGGACTATGGCCCAAATCTCCATCGTAATGTAGGGAAAGTTGCCTGATATAATGGCAATAGGTTTGCTCCCTAGTACATTGGAACTAAAATACATCGGCAAAGTGCACTGCAGTTCACATCCCCTTTCCCATTCAGCGAAATTCAGGTGTTATGTTGTATTTTTTTTTTATGAGATAGGGAGACAAACGAGCAGACGTTTTACCTGATGGTAAGTGATCAACGCCGCCCATGGACACCTGCAACACCAGGGGCATCGCAAGTGTGTTGCCGGCCTTTACTCTACATATCCTATCCGATAAAAGCGTAACTATCGGTCAGTCGGCTTTACCGTGTTAACAGACTCTAACTGTTTAAATTAAACTTGCTGAGATGATTTTTTTTTCAAAACCATTTTTTATGTAAAGAAAACGTTTCCTATATACATTGCAAATGAAATAGCACGTTGCACCGTTAAATATTTATCTTCTGGTCCAATAGAAAAAGCTAATAAACAGCCGTGATTAGAGCCACGACAGGAAGCTGATCGCTCCGGCGCGACTCGAACAAATGGATTCATCTTGCAACCGTAGTTACTCAGTAGTTCCCGACGTCAAGTAACAAAGCATCCAACATTTAGTGAGAAAACTATTGGAGAGCGGATATCGAAAGGGTTTTAATACTGAACGAATTCGTCATGACAAGAATACCGATTCTTATTTAACAAGCAAAAATACTAAAAAACTGTAACAAGATATGGAATAAAATCGGGGTTTGCAAGGTAAGATCGACTTTTCCTTTTGTTTTAAAACGTGGCCTTTATTACCCAGGCAATAATAACGAATCGATTGGCACCTTATGCATCAAAATCGGAGGAATATTTTACGCGCTACGAAGGAACATACAACCACATACACACACAGATTGCTTAAATCATAACCCTTTCGCTTGGCTTCGTAGCGTCGCCGTAGTTGGGTTATAAAGCTCTGGATAATGAAAAACAAGACTGAAAATTTAGCGGAAAATAAGCACTATTGAAAATGATATCGAGGGGTGAAAGTAATTTTAACTTGAACTTTACAGGAGAGCATACTCATTCGACGCAGAAAAATCAGCTGTTTCCAAATATCAATATCGCCCAAAAGTGTAATTTAAGTCAAATAGCCTTATAACCTTTTAGGCTTCGATACAAATAAATTGCGTTTACTCACTTATGTGCGCCAGCTTGCCGCCTTTTGAAGATCTGGAACCAAAAAAAAATTGTATACAGATTCAACAGTTCTCAATGGGGCCAAAAAGTACTTTACTGTCCCACTGCTGGGCACAAGTCAGGCCCATTTTAATAGAACTAAACAATTATCATAGCAAAACATTATTTTGAGTAGTAGCAGAAAACTTGTTTAATTACTAAAAATACAAATTTTATCGACGACGGCTAGTGACTTGCGCGAAGGCCGCTCGGCTTTACTGAACCTGGGGCCCGATTTTCGTTTGATAGACATCAATCTTTAGTAGAGACTAGCTGTGCCCGCGACTTCGCCCGCGTGGACTTTAGGGAGATTACCCGGAATAATGGGTATTATGTTTTTCCCGCGGAACCCTAATGCTTTTTCTAAAATTAAAGTAGCCTAAGTTACGCCTTGGAACGTCAGCTATCTGTCAGTGAAAGTCCCATTGAAATCGGTTCAGCCGTTTAGAAGTTTACCTCAAACAAACAGACAGACAGACAGACAGACAGACAGACAAAAAAAAATTAAAATTGCGTTTTCGTTATAGGTATCGCATATACTTTCATACGCATTTGGTAAAAAAGTGTTATTTTGATATTACAAACAGACACTCCAATTTTATTTATTTGTATGTATAGAAGACTAGCTGACCGGTCGAACTTCGTACCGCTTTAGAATAAGTGACATACGAAAGCAGCGCCACCTACCGGGTCCAATTATGGATCTAAACCATCCAGGGTGCCACCCAAACGCATGCAAAAAAAAAAACAATCAAAACGGTCCAGCCGTTTAGGAGGATAACTCCACTGCCACTACTCCACTACCAAAATCAATGATTTTTACAAGCTTTAATATTCCTTTATAACACATCTTTCTTATAAATTACATATTTAAATAAAAAGTACTTTACTGACGTCATTCTAATTTCAATATGGCGGATCATCCAAGATGGTGGAATAGTTATTTTTTCTGCACTACCACAGTATGGGTATCAAATGAAAGGGCTTGCTGAGGAGAACACGAAAACTAAGGGCAATTAAATAAAAGCTTGTTCTTAAAAAGTTTTTTTAACATAATTTTTTAAATATAGATATGTCGAAACGATACGTCAAAGTGGTCGTATTTTTTTCTTGTTTTGACTTATCTCTAATAGAGATTAATGTCTATCGAACAAAAATCGGGCCCCCGGTGGTTGCGGGTTTGATTCCCACCACTGGCAAAATTTCGGAGATGGCTTTTCCAGAATACGCTCTACTCTAGGTCAGTACGGTATGCATAGTACAAGCTTAATTCAGTTTGAGATCATACATATGTTTCGTCTGGCGATATTCATGTAATTTCAAAAGTACTCCATATTAATTTTCCAAGCTAAACCCACACATCTCCATGCGTACGTCAAAACAATTTACATAGCGTCAGCGTATTCCCTTATCTCCCCACTCCAGCGCACACGTCAACATGTCAAATCCACGGCAACGCTCGCAATTATTATCATTTCGATTGTCTGAAGGCGACGAAAACGATGACAGATGCTCGGTGGAATCGAATAATGAATAAAACCCAAGGAGGTCCCACCCCTAGTAACGAGAAAAGTTGAATTCGGCTGATACGGTGCGAGCAGCGCGCTTTGTATTGCGGTTTATGTGCCAGTCGGAGCGGTAAGCGGTTTGAGATAAGAACACTTTCAGACTAGCGTTTTTTTTTCATACGCGTTTACAGGCGTGCATCAAAAAGGCGAAGGCGTGTACACGGGCTTATTCCGGCGTATACGATTCCGACGAAAAAACAATCGTAACATCGCGGCTCGCGGTTAAGCCCCGCTACACTGGCGCTTCAACGCTCGCGCGACAATATGTTTACCAGTACCAAAACGAACTCTGTATCAATATGCATAAAGATTAAATTTCTATCGTAAAAGCCACGCCTCTACGCGTCGAAATTCGCTCGCGCTATCAGTGTCATTTCGTTGTAGAATGAACTTTTTCTCTGTATCAATAAAGTTCGTATTGCTATGGCAAAAAATTGACGAGTGAACGTTGACGCCCCGGTGTGCGGGAGGCGTTATACGAGCTTAAAAGCGCGTCAACGCTTGTACGTGTTGGCGCGTGTAGCAAAAGGCGCGCCTAAATGAATTTCGAAACAGGAGTTTAACCGCTCTCCTATAAAACGCTGCTTTGAAAATGTTCTCAGATTAGCGAGTATAAGCATTACTGCAAAGCCTCGTCATAACGCGCCCAACCAATTTTTGCTTATACAAAACTAAACTCTAATATCTCATACAATAATCATATTTTTGCAATGAAATCTCATCCATGACGCGAGCGTACAACAGCCGGTTTATGCCTCAGAAATTCAATATTTATGCATATTGACACAGAGTACATTATGCTTGTTCGCCGCGGTGTGTCCTTATCCGCTGATCGCGTATCTCCTCACAGCCCTCACAGCCGCTCATAGAGAATGACTGGCGCGCTAGTGTCAGCGTTTTCGGCTCATCCGCCTCGTTAGCGCACAAATTGTCGACGTGAAATTAAAACCACTGCTCATTGGAGTGTGTCTGAACACGTCAGTGGGAAATGATAGTTATAAATGGATATTACTTACACATAAAACTGTTAGAAATTATTACGTGTACAGTCATATTGTTTAGGGTTCCGTACCCAAAGTCCGTCCGCCTGTCACCAGGCTGTATCTCATGAACCGTGATAGCTAGAGAGTTGAAATTTTCACAGATGATGTATTTATGTTGCCGCTATTACAACAAATACTAAAAAACAGAATACAATTAATATTTAAGGGGGCTCCCATACAACAGACGTGATTTTTTTGCTGTTTTTATAGATAATGGTACGGAACTCTCCGTGCGCGAGTCCGACTAGCACTTGGCCGGTTTTTTGTTTTACATTAGCAAAGTTCGATCTAAGAACAATCTTTTATGACTTGTGTGACTACAAATTCATAATGATTAGTATACCTATCATGACCCAATACCTACAAAAAAAATCTTTAAATGACTTCTTCCATAACATACCTGATTAAATAAGATAAGAATTAAAGACCCGGGTGGACTGGGCGGCGTCATGGCGCCTTCTAATTTAATTTAATTTTAGTAACAAATTTTATTTCTAATCAAATTTTTGTCAATTGTCGTTTGAATTTATGTGGCTATGCGAGTCCAGTATAGCCTAGTTGGTACAATGTCCGACTCAAACGCAAGGGGTGTAAGCTCAAATCCCGGTGTGTGAATCCCGGTATGTGTCCCCTGTGTGAATGTAATTTTCAATAATTATTACCACTTGCTGCATGCTTAAAACAAACATTGTGAGGAAACCTGCATGTCTATAGAAAGGCGTGTAAAGTTCGCCAATCCGCACTAGGCCATCGTGGTAGACTATGGCCCAAGATCACGGGTTAAAATTCGTTCACGTGTTCGACGACATTTCCTTAAAGAGTGAGCCTTTTGAAGGAGTCAATACAATTCATTTTGGCATGGTTTTGTTGCTATTGAATAAAAACAAATAACGACACTCATATCTCAAAAACAACTGCAATTCTCACTACATTCAGTATTCTGTCGTCTGTCTATCCCCTCAGACATTCCCCTTCTCCCCATCTAAACTGTAACAATCCTAGTAATTACAGTCTGAGCACTAGCTGCAAGATAAGAGCTGTGTTGATGCAGTACGTAGAAATTTGCAGCAAAAACGTTATATCCTAGTCCATATACATATTATAAAACACAAAAAAAAATCCTACCTAAGTCCGTTATAGACTTTGAAATCATCCAACCAATGTGCCCCAAATTGGTAATGATATATTTAGTATATAAAAGCATTAATGCGAAGATACTAAAAAAACAAAAAAAAACTTCTTTTCTTATATTTACGCGAATACTACACATTGAAATAAAACTATTTTACGGATTCTATCGCGTTTATTTACTTTTTTAATGTTCCCAACATTTCGGCTGCTTTACAGCAACCATGGTCACGGGGGGACTGAGGTGTTAGACTGCCTGATGCCATAGTTAATAACTGGGTACCCTCATATTTAGTTGTTGTTTGCGGTCCGATCCACGCAGAAAGTGCTCACAGTGTCTTGAGGTCTTGCAATGGTACGCTTGGTTAATCATATTAATTACTAGATCTCAAGTTGGTGGTAGCACCCAGCCATCTTCCCTATTGAAATAAGGATGTTTTTTAATTTCAATGGCCTCACGTATCATCCATGGTCGGAATCGGTGTTCTTTTGCGAGGATCTGCGGTTTATCAAATCTGATATAATGGCGGGTGCGGTCCTGTACATGTTCACAGATTCCAGAATTGGAGCGTCGGTGTTTCACGTCAGCTATGTGTTCTTTAACGCGGGGTTTTATTGATATTTAAGTTTATCCTATGTAGAAGAGCCCACATTCACACATTCAAAAGTATAAAAAGTAAATGAACGCGATAGAATCCGTAAAATAGTTTTATTTCAAAATACTTCTTTTTTAGCGTAGTAGCATACCCCAGGTATCGGCTAGTATAGTATAAACCTATTTATTATACGGTATGAAGTGGTAAGAACAGATTCGTTTGTATTGTTTAAGGCCCCGCACACTGGGGCGTCAAAACACGCGCGTCTCGTTTTTTTCTGAAACCAAAACGAACAGCTTTACTTCATATAAAAAGTTTATGCTTCAATGAAATAACATGACAGAGCGAGCTAATTTAGACGCGTGGGGCCGTTGCCTTTACCACAGAAATTCATTCTTTATGTTTATTTGACACAGTTTTGGTATTGGAAATATAATCAACGCACGTGTTTAGACGCCGCAGTGTGTCAGCGACTTCAAATGTACAGTCTAAATCAACTGTCAAGTCCCACGATTTTAATACTTTAATTACATTTTTAAACTATCTCAATTCAGCTTGCTTAGTTACGACTTTTACTTAATCGCATCTTTGTCTCGAGATAATGTAAAAAGTTTAAGATAAACTCAATTATAAATTGCCAACTTAAAAATTGTAACAGGAGTGAAACAATAATTCTCCAACTATCACATTTAAACTTTTTGGAGTGCAATTTTAAATTATGAAAAAATACTTGGCTAACTGAGTCGCTAGATGTATTTATCAAATGTTTTTAACTTAAGTCTTAATCGAATGAGACTAAAGTAAGAATACTTAAGTGGGGAGCCTTTTCGAGTGGATGCTACTGCGCCGAAGCGGTAAGCCGATTAAAATCCCCGATGAGACTTATATGGAAAAACATACGGGACTGTATTCTGATTAACCTAATAACACTTATTTTTAAATGTATTTATACAGCTACAATACTGAAAACTAATTAAAGCATGCAATAGAATATGTTTTTTTATTCATGTAAACCAATACAGGCACGTATGCTTCGAAGAAGAAAGTAACACACAGTGGATAATACCATATTTATCAAGATTCCCGGAGTAATTTTATAGACGTTTTTAATCCAGCATTCCATTTAGCAGTGGTAGCCGAGTGGTCGAACGCACGCCTTGCAATCAAAGTGTGCAGGTTCAAACCCCGGCTCGCACCTCTGGGATTTATGTGCGAATCTCATTTTCATCCGTGATTATCACTTGCTATGAAAACATTGCGAGGAAACCTGCACGTCTGAGGGACCTTGACTAGTTATCGATAGATGTGTGAAGTCTGCAACCCGCACCGGGCCAGTGTGGTGGACTATGGCCTGAATCCCCCTCTCATTGATCGGAGGCCCGTACCCAGCAGTGGGACGTTAAAAACAGGCTGTAATTTGATGTTTTTAATTCCGGGAATTAAACATCACGAATTATTTATTGGATTTTGTTTATAGTTACTAAGCATTGATTTAAATCAGACTATGGGTTATTTATTAATAGGCAGTAGGATAAAATTTACTCCAACATGTTCGACCCTCTACATTTCTGTGTGTCTCTATTAGAAGGTATAAGTTGAGATCAAATGGTTCCGCTTCCATAGTTCTATAAAACCCTATTTTATTATAATTCATCATTCAACCCCAAAAGGGGAGCTCTCAAAATTATTATGCACTTCATATTTAGGACCCCATTGATATCAATTTGTTATTGTAATATAATTATTTGAATAGGTTCGTAAAACTCACATATTCACTCATCACGAAATATGTACAAAACCTTGTCCAAACTTAATCGAACTGTATTGACTTGTATACAAAGCTTCTTCTTCAACGGAAATAAATGGTACTGGACAGCGCGAGTTTTGATGCGTGGCCGCTTTGCCTGACCATAGACTGTATCTTTGACATAAAATCATAGAGTATCTACAGTACCCATAACGACTCCACTCTTCGTATAGCTCTGCGGCGATTTTTCCGAATTTTTTGTTATCTCATGTACCTGTAGTAAACGGGGACTATATGGAAAAACAAAGATGGCGGAGTCAGATAAACTAGAAAAATTTACCGCAGCGCGGGCTCCAAATGCCATCTCTATTATAATACAAGAGTGACATATTATCTTGGAAAGAGATTTCTCTTGCTTGTTTCGTGAATCATTAACTCTAATAAAGCTAACTAACGGCCCGTCCCGGCTTCGCACGGGTTTATAATATAGCCTATGCTACTCAGTGATAATTTAGCTTTCCAACGGCAAAGATTTTTTGTAATCAGTCCACTAGTTTTCAAGTTTATTCGTGACATACGAAAATACAAATCTTCCCTCTTTTTATTATTAGTATAGATAAATCATATTCTGAACTCACCTTTTCACGGGAAAATTATCACAAAATCCTCAAGAGTATAGTCAAGAGTCACGGTATAACCCGCAAGGGTATAGACAAATTCTCCTACACTAAAAATTTCACACAGATTCAAAGATAAATCGAAATCAAAAAAGACTACATAAAATATATAAAAAAAACACACAACACAAAATATTAACTAAAATTTTAGTCACATTGCTTGGCCATTTGTTTCACAAAACTGAGAGAAAAAATATTGACATTTAAGGTGTCATGGTTTTCGAAACGTTTTCTTTTTCAGAGTCCGTCAAAATGGCCAGATATTTTTACTTAAAACGGTTTTGTTGGTAGGAACCAACGAATTATCGATGTGGTAATTTGAAATAGAGAAGATATAACAATTATTTGCGTTGATATTTGTAATGGGAATTCTTTGTTGCGGTACCTATTGATATATTTTTCTTTGTTGTCTAAATAAAGACAACATCGGTAGCCTCGTCGAAACGCCTGCCTCGATCGTAAGGGGTGCAAGTTCAAATCTCGGGCCCGCACCTCTGAGATGATTTTCATGTGGGAATGTAATTTTCAATTATGATTACCGCTTGCTGAACGGGGTAGGGAAACATCTTGAGGAAACTTGCACGTCTATAGAAGGGCGTATAAAATTATAATTATAAATAAATACCGCCAAATAACACATCGTTGACGTAAAATCCCAAACTAAGCAAAGCTTGTACTATGGGTACCATACTGGGTCTACCATATGAGACCATATGGGACTAGGGGTGATGCCAGTTAACCCGAGACCAAATGAACCTATAGTCATACTATTACTATTGTATTATTAGACTCGGGAACCAGTATAGCTGCAGATAGGTATCTGCTTATGGTAATATTATAATACGATTCAATTTTATTTCTTCAGCCAAATGAAATGCAAATCGCCAAACATTACCATCTTTATAAAAATGCAAAAACGTACCATGAAGTTTATAATCGTATTTTATCAAAGTCAAATCGTGTTTCGACATTGTGAAAGCTTTAAGATGGAGTCCGACTGTAACGAAAGATGTAATGTATACGCACATTCCTCGCTCCGCTCATCCGCATTCATCTTACTCATTTCATGCGTAATTTTTATCCATTTTTATTCTTGATCTATTATTTTTTTATCCTAAGGCATTTTTATATCATGGATTTTTATTATGATATCGATTGCATGCATTAATATGACTAATTTATCCCTTACCTACTATTAAGCTTACCTACCATCGGTAGGTATAATCGGTAGGTAGGATAATATAATATGCCGTCACTTTAAAAATAAATAATACACATTTTATGAAAATCGTTTCATAAAATGTGTATTTTTTATTTTTAAAGTTATTAGCGTTTTAATTATTGTAACTAAGCTGTATTTTATTTCATAGAACGATAATCAACTATGTGTTTTTAAATAAAATATTGTTTCTTCTAATGCAAAATGTTTAATTTAGTTAACACAACAAAACAAAACAAAAACATCTAGTCTAAAGACTTAAGGTGATGGTAGGATAAAAAACCGGCCAAGTGCAAGTCCTGTAAAAACGGCAGAAAAATCACGTTTGTTGTATGGGAGCCCCCATTAAATATTTATTTTGTTTGTTGTAAATATTTGTTTTTAAGTATTTGTTCTTATAGCGATAATAGAAATACATCATCTGTGAAAATGTCAACTCTTTAAATATCACGGTTCATGAGATACAGCCTAGTGGCAGACGGACGGACGAACGGACGGACGGATGGACGGACGCACAGTGAAGTCTTAGTAATAGGGTCTGTTTTACCCTTTAGGTACGGAACTCTAAAAATAATGCATGAAGATTCTATTATTACTGCAACCTCGTTCACCTAGCCAACCTCGCTTAGCTACCAATAGAACCAAACCCTTACATCTGACCTGATTGCATCGCAAATTGTTCATGAATAAATAATATTGAGACAGCATACTTAAGGGGAATAGCTACAGCAACATTGATTGTACGTAACTTAATTTATTTACTTTGAAACGTTTAATGTAACTGCTATGTTATTTATAAATATAAATCATACACCATCATCACGATGTACGTATTCCTCGAAGGGGTAGTCGCTACACTTCGCCGATGTATTTTGGTCCCAATGTAATAGGGGGTGAGCCTATTTTCACTAATACTACTATAGCAGTGGTAGCCGAGTGGTCGAACGCACGCTTTGCAATCAAAGTGCGCAGGTCAAACCCAGAGGTGCGAGCCGGGGATAGAATCCCCGGCTCGCACCTCTGGGTTCCATGTGCGAATCTCATTTTCATCTGAGATTATCACTTGCTAAGAAACGGTGACGGAAAACATCGTGAGAAAACCTGAACGCCTGAGGGAATTTGACTAGTTCTCGATAGATGAATGAAGTCTGCCAACCCGCACCGGGCGAGCGTGGTGGACTTTGGCCCTCGCATTGAGGGGAGGCCCGTGCCCAGCAGTGGGACGTTAAAAGGGCTGTAGTAGTAGTAATAGATTATTTGTAAATGCTTTGATGGCTTACACGAATAAAACAATTCTAATTTAGAGTATTCGTGATATAAAATATTATATCGACCAATATAAAAGAACGTTCACTTAACTCCAAATTCCATTAAATCAAACACACCAATTGCCTAAAGTAGAAAAACATAATTATGCAAAACCCAAAATCAATAAAGTTGTATCCTTAAGTCAGAAGGCGGGTCGTCATTCAAATATTACGTTTTAGATGAAACGTTATTATGAAAGAAATGTTATTTCCGGCTAGCTTTAACCCACGTGTTCGTCTGAGTGGAGTTAAGTGAAAAAATCACTCGAGCCGAACAAACAGACAGACTTTGAAATAAAACTATTTTACGGATTCTATCGCGTTTATTTACTATTTGATTATATATATTTTTTTTTATTATTAACTATGACATCAGGACGTCTAACACCCCAGTCCCCCCGTGACCATGTTTGCTGTAAAGCAGCCCTAACATCGGGAAAATCAAATAGTAAATAAACGCGATAGAATTCGCGTAAATATGAGAAAACAATAAACAGACGGACAGACAAACAAATTAAAATTGTTTTTTTGTTATATAACACCTACTTTTTATTTATCTGCTTGTGAAATTCAAATCTATACAATTATATAAAGTGAAAGTGATTGTTTGTAATATCAAAATAACAGCTCTCCACTAAATGCATATGAAAGTACACAGGGTGGGTACCTTTATCGCAAACATTGTTTTTTAGTTATTTTCTGTCTCACTGCATATTTGTTTGTTTCCGAATCGGCTGAACCGATTTTGACGGTACTTTCACTGTTAGATAGCTGATGTTAGAATCAGCATCAGAAATGTTTTTGTATATCGTCAATCGTCATTAGCAAAACATAATAGTAGTACCTACCATGTCTACCACCCATTCGGAATTCATTTCCTATGGAGAAGAATGGGCGAGGTTAGAAGGAGTAACTTGGGCTTAGTCCCATGCAGGTGAAATTTCGGGTTGAGACAGAAATAAATAACCGTGTCGTCTCGTGTAAAAGTTCACGACGTCGGTCAATAAACTCTTGTGTCGTGTACAAGTAACTATCGGCTCATCAAGTATTTACCATTATCGACCGCGGCTATGGCCGTCGAAGACAATAGGAACGAATGGTAATTTGTTATAAGCCATTGGGGTGTCGACGCTCGCCATCTTGCCACACCAAAACAAACCGTATTGACTCATTCAAAAAGTTCATTCTTCAAGTAAATAGACGTGGACGTTATTTTACGTCACTAGTTACAATAACTAGCTACGCGGCATGTAACCGAATCATACGATTCTAGTAAAATCACAAGTAGTGATTATTGTAACTGCGTTTTCTGTTAACCAGTAACTGTGAGCGTGAGACGTCACTTAATTGATTGATTTAACTGTATAGCTACAAACACTTAGATAGTGATTTAATTTATTTTCATTTCGTGTGTAACTGTATAGTTGGTGGACTTATTTTTGCAAACAATCACAGTAGCTAAATAAAAATAATTAGTTACAAAAATCACTAGTTTTGAAACAGTTGACGCCGACCAAGCAACTGTTATTGTTTCGTTTCTTGAAAATAACGTAACGACCCACGTCTACAAGTAAATGACACTGACAGCGCGACAGAATTTCATGACGCGTGGGCGCGTTGCTTTTAACATTGAAATTTAATCATTTTGCATATTGACTTAAAGTTCATTTTCTATTGGCAAACATTTTGACGGATTTGTCCGCCATCTTTATCACGTTCATCACCCATTGTTGTTTGTAATGTGTATTTATTGAATTTGTTCTTGCTATTAATTACTTGACACTGGCTCAAATACCCGCTAATCGCAGGTGGAGCCATTCCGCATCTTATTTCATTAAATTCCATAATTTCATTCATTTCATAAAAAAAAGAAAGAGAGCGTTTGACGCCGGAGCGTTGGCACCACAGTGTACGGGGGCCCTTATTGCTTCCATATATGGAGGGTGCATAAAATATTGGTGTAACATAGATTACTTTCCTATAATTTCGATAGAATGTTACACTAATTTATTAACTCAAGCGCCATGTCTACCTTTTGCTAGTTATTTGAGACCCTATTCGGGATATAGGCGAATTTTGGGAATGTTTTTTCGTGATTTACCCAGACTTTCTATTTAAAAATAACAGTCGTGATAGTAGTCGGTGTTCTTTTGCGAGGATATGCGGTTTATCAAATCTCATGTAATGGCGGGTGCGGTCCTGTAATAGTGTAACGATTATATGAGATTTGATAAACCGCATATCCTCGCAAAAGAACACCGACTCGGACCGATACGTGAGGCCATTGAAATTAAAAAAAACATCCTAATTTCAATAGGGAAGATGGCTGGGTGCTACCACCAACTTGGGATCCAGTAATTAATATGATTAAATCCAAAACCAAGCGTACCATTGCAAGACCTCAAGACACTGTGAGCACTTTCTGCGTGGATCGGACCGCAAACAAGAACTAAATATGAGGGTACCTAGTTATTAACTATGACATCAGGACGTCTAACACCTCAGTCCCCCCGTGAACATGGTTGCTGTAAAGCAGCCGAAACGTCGGGAAAATAAAATAGTAAATAAACGCGATAAAATCCGTAAAATAGTTTTATTTCAATGTAAAGTATTCGCGTAAATATAAGAAAACAATACAATGAAATAGTTTTTAAAAATATAAAAATTATTCCCTATTTCTGTTGGTCTCGCCATAACTCGAGGACGACTTTACCGATATCATTAATTTTTTTTATTTTTGTCTAGGTAATACTTTGTAAAAGATTCTTACCAAGAAAAAAAGAGAATAATTTGGGTTCCTAAATTTGATTTAGTATTAATCTAGGTTTGTGTCAAAACTATCGAATTCAACTACAATGAAACATTACGAACCAAGAACGAAATAGATTATGCCTGAAAGACTCAAGCCCAGCCCATTGAGGCATACTGGGGCATCAAAACGCTGTCGTCATTTTTTTCCAATACTAAAACGAATTGTTTTGACTCGTAGACAAAGCTCATTTTTGCACGAAATGTTAGTAACGGCGCGATTGAAATTTGAGAGCGTGGCCGCGTGGCTTTTGCCATAGATATTTGATCTTTATTTATATTGATATATAGTTTGCTTTAGTATTGGCAAAAATTATGACGCACGCGTGTCTTGACGCCTCTATTAGCCCAGGTCTTTATTCATGGAACTGTTCTCAAATTAATGGTAAAAAAACCTTTTGAAATTAAGCTTTTATTAAATTGCCCTTAGTTTTCGTGTTCTCCTCAGCAAACCCTTTCATTTGATACCCATACTGTGGTAGTGCAGAAAAAATAACTATTCCGCCATCTTGGAATTAGAATGACGTCATATAGCTATGCATGCATTGTCATTCAAAATATGCGTGTATACCAAATTTTAGCTCAATCGGTTAAAGATAACTGATTGAAAATTCAGTTGCCTGATTCCACCCGGACATACATTGCAAGTTAATATACAGCTTGTAATATCACGGTATTAGTGTGATATGTGTCATATAATTCTACGTGACTCTACAATAAACAGTGAGGTTCCAATTAATATCAGAGCTTTGAATAGATCAGTAATAGGTCACTGCACTAAATATCAATATGTCTAGAGCGATGGTAATATAATTATGCTAATTAATATCACCGTTTAATCAATACCCGAATCAGTTCACCGATCATTGCTTCTGAACAAATTGAAGGTACCAATTTGTGACTTATCTGTAGCACCCTCAACCGGCGGAACTGCATGTAAATATGTATGAATGTGGATGAATCGCAAGAGGTATGACAGGATCGTAGCATGTGGCAGACGGTAGTCTCTGCCTACCCCCATGGGATACAGGCGGGAGTATATGTGTCTATGTAACATTTATTGTGTATTTGTAACAGTGGTAGCCGTGTGGTCGAACGCACGCCTTGCAAATCAAAGTGTGCAGGTTCAAACCCCGGCTCGCATCTCTGGGATTTATGTGCGAATCTCATTTTCATCAGAGATTATCTCTTGCTATGAAACGGTGAAGGAAAACATCGTGAGGAAACCTGCACGTCTGAGGGAACTTGTCTATAGATGTGTGAAGTCTGCCAACCCGCACTGGGCCAGCGTGGTGGACATTATTATTAAGATGTTAAAATTAGGATCAGCATATATATTGACACTTGACAGAAATAGAAGGATTCTGAAAGTTTCGATGAACTCCATTAACTGTATTCTCAAATCCGAGCTCGAAGGATTTTGACGGAATTTTCGTCAAGTCACGTGTGACGGAAACTGCTATACACTCCTAGCTAACATATGAAATAGTAAAACTACAAGAGAGTTACATTCAATAATATATCTAATACCAACGTAATAATGCCTTGTTTATAACTAACATTATAACATGATATTTCCGTGCAAAATAATAATAAGCCTATAGTTAAATCAAGTGTTAAAATGTTCAACTAGGCGGCACTAAATGCATTTAGAGCCGTTTCCTCCAATTCGCCAAGCTGTTGGTAACCACAAATAAGTTGTATTCTGAGACAATTCTTCTAATATGACCTCTGCAGTATTGAATTATTTTGAGGTCTAGTTACGTGAATTTTTATATATATAATCCTACTATTATTCTGTTTTTCACGTATTTCACGCAAAAACTACTAAACGGATTTTGATGAAACTTTACAGTATTGTTGTTAATACATCAGAATAACATACTACTACTACTACAGCCCTTTTAACTTCCCACTGCTGGGCACGGGCCTCCCCTCAATGCGAGAGGGATTCAGGCCATAGTCCTCCACGCTGGCCCAGTGCGGGTCGGCAGACTTCACACATCTATCGAGAACTAGACAAGTTCCCTCAGACGTGCAGGTTTCCTCACGATGTTTCCTTCACCGTTTCATAGCAAGTGATAATCTCGGATGAAAATGAGATTCGCACATAAATCCCAGAGGTGCGTGCCGGGGTTTGAACCTGCACACTTTGATTTGCAAGGCGACCGTTCGACCACTCGGCTACCACTTAAATATAATTTATAACGATATTGAATAATTGAAGTCTGCGTGTACGAAGTCATGCGTAGAATCTTGTATTTTTTTTAATAGCCTATATATGTCCCACTCCTGGGCAAAAGCCTGCCCTTTACTTCTCCACACATCTCGGTCTTGGGCTATTTCCTGCCATGATGTCCCCGCAAAGGTGTTCAAATAATCTCGCCACCTCTTCCTCGGCCGACCTCTTCGTCGGCGACCGTCAACAGGTATAATAGAATTGGTAGCGATGTTTGCCCATCTTTGCGGGCTCGTGCGGGCTACATGGCCGGCCCACTCCCACTTCAGCCTCGCAGTCTTTTCTCCTACATCTGCTTTAAATTTCAAACAATCCTTCCGAATTTCAAACACATGGTTTCGCTAACAGAACACCGGCTGTACTAATTGTTTTGGAGTCGATCCAAAATAATATACTTACCCAAAATTTCGACAGCAATGCAACTCGGGGATTGTTTAAGTTTCTTCAATTATCTGTGTCATTTTGATCTCGTGATAATCGTGTGCTCGTTAATTGTCGAGTTTATGCTAGTCCAGTGAACGCATAGCTAGATCTTTGACAAATATAATCGCCAGACAACACGTCCTCATCGTATGCTCCAAAACTAAGGAGAGTTTGTACTACAATGGACTGAAAGCGATCCCATTTACAACTAGACCAGAGCGAATTCCGAAAAGGCCGTTTCTTAAATTTTCCACTGACAGGATTCAAACCCGTAACCCAGTTTAGTGAGCCGAGCGGCCTACGCTGAAACCACTAGACAATGCCGTCATCATATAAATCAATGTCATCATCAACATCATCATCATCATCATCAGCATCATCAGCCGGTATCAGTCCAATGTTGGACGTAGTACTATTGCAAGATGCGCCACTGAGCCCGATCTTCGGCTCTTCTTTTCAAGTCACTGGCCACCGCTTTCAAAATAAATCAATATAGATAAGTAGATATAGTAGCAGTGGTAGCCGAGTGGTCGAACGCACGACTTGTAATCGAAGTGTGCACCTTGTACCTCTGGTATTTATGTGCGAATCTCATTTTCATCCTAGACTATCGGTTGCTATGAAACGGTAAAGGAAAACATCGTGAGGAAACCTGCACCTCTGAGGGAACTTGACTAGTTTTTGATAGATGTGTGAAGTATGCCTACCATCACTGGGCCAGCGTGGTGGGCTATGACCCGAATCCCCCTCGCATTGAGGGGAGGCCCATGCCCAGCAGTGGGACGTTAAAAGGGCTGTAGTAGTTGTACAAAACAGTTTCTGTTCTAAAACTAGTAATTAAGAAGACGTTTTAGTACACTATTTTTTCTTGCTCAGGGCAACTGCTTTTAAATCTCAACACATGTACATATTCAGGTAAAATGTAATAATAAATTAAACTTTTAAACAA
This sequence comes from Ptilodon capucinus, assembly GCA_914767695.1. Taxonomy (NCBI): domain Eukaryota; kingdom Metazoa; phylum Arthropoda; class Insecta; order Lepidoptera; family Notodontidae; genus Ptilodon; species Ptilodon capucinus. Next base: position 10,246,226 of record OU611814.1, on the reverse strand, counting down.
AAAAATGGACCATTTAATATCCCTTTAATGCTGCCTCCGATTGTTTTGAAAGCAATCTGACGCACGTAGCCTGAAACTATTTAATTAGTATGTTAAGTTAAAACTATATGCTAATAAATTAATGGTAAAAAAAAAACTTTTTAAAAATAAGCTTTTATTTAATTGCTCTTAATTTTCGTGTTCTCCTTAGCAAGCCCTTTCATTTGATACCCATACTGTGGTAGTGCAGAAAAAATAACTATTCCGCCATCTTGGATGATCCGCCATATTGGAATTAGAAAGACGTCACATAGCTAAGCATGCATTGTCATCCAAAATAAGCGTGTATACCAAATTTCATCAAATCGGTTAAAGATAACTGATTTAAAATTCAGTTGCAAGATTCCACCCGGACATACATACGTTGCAAGCTAATGTAAAGCTTGTAAAATAAATGGAGTCTTAGTACCCACAACGTATACACGACCTGCTGTCAAAAGTATTGCCCTTGTAGCCTTATATTGCCTTCCCATTACGTACTGAATGTACTATTCGATTTGAAAGTGTACGTTATACAGTTTTGTCAATACTACGTAGCGCTTCTTCAACGATATCCGAATCCTGCGATGGCCGGAGGTTTTGCATATTTTTAAGAAAAAAAAGAAGCTTTTATGAGTTCCAAATGTCTCTCCGAACTGCATTTTCTTGACGTAAGTCTTCAATACTTGTGATAGAATTCCAATGTATTGTTTGTCTATCAATACACGACGGACGAGAATAGAAAAATCTATTTTCGCAATGGTATCGTTGATCTATGTTTTGACGTAATAAGTGCTATTTTCGTACGCCGCTGAAAATGTTAAAATATAGTCTACGGGTGCCAAGCCCCCAAATTGCGATGTTTGGCTAGCCCAGTGCGGGTTGGTGAACTTCACACGCCTTTCTATAGACGTGCAGGTTACCTCACGATATTTTCTTGAACCGTTTCATTGCAAGTGGTAATCTCGGATGTAAATGAGATTCGCACATAGAACCAGAGGTTTGGTTTTAATGAGCGTTAAATTTTAATCAAATTGTTGGTCGATCTATACAACCATCAAATTGAAGTTCTTCATGTCCTAAAAATGTATTTAAATTGCTCTAATTGATTGAGCATAAATATTTGATTTATTATACTACATTCGGTACTTTTAATATAAGGTATAGTGAGTCAGAAGATGCCGTAAAAATCCAACAATCGCATTAACGTGCTTTAAAAAATGTTGTTTTTATAAACATTTTAATAATCCGCCCAGTTAGCGACAGACTCGCCGTGCATTTGGGCGGGCGGGCGGCGCTGCACGACCGAAATAATTACATATTCGAGGCCACAACTGCTTACGTGGCCGCGTTTTATTTTCTCTTGTGCATCCAGTAGCAATAACATTGCAATATATTACGTTGGAATCTCTTTGTTTTTCAGTATTCAGGTTGTGTTGAGTTGATGTGAAATTTGTGATTTTGTGGGGTGGTGCTACCTGTTGTTAGCTATCCGAATCTTTACGTGTGCTAATAATGTTTTTTTTTTTTAAATTTAATACACTTTATTTTTCTTCTTCTTCTTTGTCAGTATCACTCTTGTCAGAGTGGTCGTGGTCATCACTTCAGGTGTTGGTGGCAAGCTTCACAACACGCCGCCACTCTTCTCTGATGGCCACCTACCTCGTGCATTCGTGTAGTGTACCTTTGTGTTTAGTCCTAATCTATTAAACCAACAGTCTACTTATACGTAAACTCAATACAAAATATTCAAAAATCAGTAAAATAAAATGAAAAAAATTGGGCTACATGTTATTGTACCCAAGATTTTGACGGCATTTCCTATTGTGAGTGCACATTGCGCGAGAATTTTCGGCCATTTGTTAGTGATTATCTGTAACTAAAGTTACAAGGGAATTAAAGGAATCAATCTACAAAATGCTCATTAGTTATGTCATGACCATATTTACTTACTTTTATTTATACTTTTATTACTTACATATTTACTTTTATTTGAAATTCAGTAATTATTTATTTATTTCGTCTGTAAATAAAAGAACATTTTCACGTGTTCTTACCCTATTAAATGTATTTATCTGAATTTAAACTATGAGCTCTTGTTTGACATGTACTTAACACGTTTAAAATATAATAAGAAGTATTTGCCAACTGCAATAAAGAAAACCGCATCGTTGAATTCAACGAGTTTTTCATTGACACATAAAATGTTTAAAATATGTCTGTCTTCTGTATATTTTATTTCTAATTAGTATTCCGATTCAATGTTAGATAGATACAAAAAAAATATATTTTACACGTTCGTTTTAACACTGCGTTGTGAGGTCATATTGGCTCATGGCAAACTTTCATCCATTGCGCAGCGCTCACAAAGTTAGTACCTCTATGAGTCAATATAGCCTCACACTGGACTTGAGCGTAGCAAACTAAGGCCCAAATCTCCCTCGTAATGAGAGAGAAAGCGCACAGTATAATGCCAATAGGCTCGCCTCCTATGACATTGGGACCAAACTACGTCGGCGAAATGTGGGTGCACTGAATTGCACGTCTGCCTACTTTTTCGGGAAGTATAGGCGTGATGATAATGTATTGCTATTGTACGTATGATGTAATATAATCGATGCAGGAATAAATATAGTGGCGTGTAGGGCTGCGCAGAAATGCGTTGACCTATGAGACGGGACGCTGATAGCACGGGTCAGCTAGTGGCCTTAAAGACGCATGTACACGTTATAATGACTTAATTATTAATTAATCATTTATATTTTGTTATAATGTTTTTATTTTTGTTCTTTTAGTAAAATAAAATTCTTGGGATAATTAAAATAAAATTCTTAATTGAATTTGTAATGGCTTAAAGAATTGAAGTTAAAATTTAATAAAAATGTTACATGTGTTATTAAGGATTTTTTTTTTTTTTTAAGATATCACTTGAATTTATTTTTTGTTATAATATGTATGACCACTATTATTATTATTATTATTTTTTTATAAAAAATAACTTTTTGCTTTATAATTAAGTTTACATGACATTGATAAATGTTCTCGACATAAGTATGGAATACATTTTGATAAAATATTAACACTAGGATTTGAGATTTAAAAAATATCTCATTATATTATATATTATTTTTATCAATTGACCAAACCTGAATTTTGGATCAGTATTGACTTTGAGTACCCATTTTAATTAAACGAATAAGTTAGTATTTAATTTCGCCTATTATATCTTCAAAGTACCACACACACTTCCTCTCACATTCGCGAATAAAACTTCTATCTATAAAAAACGGTTCGAAGAAAACCGCATAATTCCATTTTCTTACCGGTAATAAACCGGTGATGAGTAACGACAGGTAATAAAACAAAAAAAAAATACCGTATATTTTTATGAAAACAAAATATTCAGCTTCAAACCGTTAAATTGGGTCGCCCCGAGCTAATGCTTCGCGACAGATGGTGATTAAACTCGATTATACCTAGACTGGATATTTTTACGTCTAGACTAAACTACGACTAAAAGATTTCTAGGTATTTTAAGATTATAGAAATACCTTTGAATATTCTAGATCGATAATTTTTTTCGATTTGTACAGATTAAAAAAAAAAAAAAAAACATCATCACACCTGTATTCCCCGAAGGGGTAGGCATCAAGGTCTTTAATTTTACTATTACTACTACTATTACAGCCCTTTTTAACGTCCTACTGCTGGGCACGGGCCTCCCCTCAATGCGAGGGGGATTCAGGCCATAGTCCACCACGCTGGCTGGCCCGGTGCGGGTTGGCAGACTTCACACATCTATCGAGAACTAGTCAAGTTCCCTCAGACGTGCAGGTTTCCTCACGATGTTTTCCTTCACCATTTCGTAGCAAGTGATAATATCGGATGAAAATGAGATTCGCACATAAATCCCAGAGGTGCGAGCCGGGGTTTGAACCTGCACACTCCGATTGCAAGGCGTGCGTTCGACCACTCGGCTACCACTGCTGTCAGTCTTTAATTTTGATATTTACATAAAACTATGTTAGATATGTATTTTGACAATAAGGATTTATTTCTCATGTCAATGTCTTAACGAGGGCTCGGCCTGCACCGCGTGGTTGCGGGTTCAATTCTCGACAGCGGTAAATTTCGGTAATAGCCAAACGGCTACACTGAAACAGGTGTAACTGGGATCGCGCCCAGACTGGGCGGCCCAGTCTATAGTATGCTACTCATGGTACAAACTTTGCGCAATTAATAAGAGTATGTGAATCTGGCTGTATTTATATAATTTACTAGCTGTGCCCGCGACTTCGCCCGCGTGGACTTTAGGGAGATTACCCGGAAATATGGGTATTATGTTTTTCCCGCGGAACCCTAATGCTTTTTCTAAAATTAAAGTAGCCTAAGTTACGCCTTGGAATGTCAGCTATCTGTCAGTGAAAGTCCCATTGAAATCGGTTCAGCGGTTTAGAAGTTTACCTCAAACAAACAGACAGACAGACAAACAGACAGACAAAACATTTTAAAATTGCGTTTTCGTTATAGGTATCGTATATACTTTCATACGCATGTGGTAAAAAAGTGTTATTTTGATATTACAAACAGACACTCCAATTTTATTTATTTGTATGTATGGATTTATTCCTCTACAAGATGCAGGGGTATACAAACTCGATTGTGAATGTGGACTCTTCTCCATAGGACAAACTAAAAGATCAATAAAAACCCGCGTAAAAGAACACATAGCTGACGTGAAACACCGACGCTCCACGAAGTGTGCAATCTGTGAACATGTACAGGACCGCACCCGCCATTATATCAGATTTGATAAACCGCATATCCTCGCTATAGCTGGGTGCTACCACCAACTTGGGATCCAGTAATTAATATGATTAAATCTAAAACCAAGCGTACCATTGCAAGACCTCAAGACACTGTGAGCACTTTCTGCGTAGATCGGACCGCAAACAACAACTAAATATGAGGGTACCCAGTTATAAACTATGACATCAGGACGTCTAACACCTCAGTCCCGCCGTGACCATGGATGCTGTAAAGCAGCCGAAACGTCGGGAAAATCAAAAAGTAAATAAACGCGATAGAATCCGTAAAATAGTTTTATTTCAATTTATTTAGTGATCAAATGAACTATAATTGAATATAAAAATATTACTTATATATTATCTGTTAAACATTACCGCCGACAGCGGATCTATAACTGTTAAATATTCCAACAAATTTACAACAGTTACCACAAAGGGAAGTTTCACAAAAGACTAATTCTAATTCATTTTCTACAAATCCGACGACTCTACATTGATTCAATTAACAAAGGAAGATTTTATCGGATGATATTCTGCTATATTTTAAGGTAGACATTGGAAGGAAAAATATTTAATACAAGTTCCCGATTAAACCTTATTGACCTGTATCTGCGCATACTAAAAAAAATACTTTCTTTTGCATAGGGACGTGTACATCCAGCGCGGGGCTCTACGTATTAAATGATATAAAAATATTTTTATTCTTCGTCTTTTTTACGAAATTAGTGAAATGATGAAATTAAATTAATTAAGATGAGAAATGGCTGCACCTGCATTTAGCGATATTAATACCAATATCGAGTAATTTTTAGTAAGGAAAAAATCAATAAATACACAATATTAATAAAATTGGGTGATGACATTGATAAAGATGAAAAAAAAAAATGAAATAGTCCGTAACGATTTTGATATTTAATTTCAAAAACAGCTTTGAAATGGGATGACCAACGGTGGCACAGACAGACAGACATACACAAAAGCATATCTCATAATAGTCTTCTATGCAATAATGATAAACAAACACAAATTATGTAAAACATACTTTGTCATGTCTTTTAACTCTCTATATAAACAAATGACAAATCAAGACACTGAAATAAAAACTCTTGGCTTTTCACTGGAATTTGTTGGCAACGAGTTGGATTATTAAAACATGAATATGCAGTGTATACACCACTTAATAACAGCGTATATACCCATGATCTTATCACAAAGGTCAGTAGAATATCCTTAGGAAATCAATAAAAGTTAAAAATAGCTACACATACATACTAAAACAAACTTTATTGAGTTGAAGAAAAAGGTCATTCTTCAACGAAATGTCATGGAGTTTTGCACCGTGGTCGCGTGACTTTCACATAAATTCAATCTTTATGTATATTGATACAGAGTTTGTTTTGGTATTGGTGATGTATTGCAGCACGCGTCTTGGCGCCTCTGTGTGCAGAGGCTAAATCATCTTGTATTCATTCAAACGTCGACTAAAGTTAGGCAACTATTACGAAGTTTAATCAAAGGTACTGAACATTGAATAAAGTCTATTTAAAGTTAATTAAATTCCTTTGTTGATAGTAACAGAAATAAATACCAAATAAAAAGTTAAATCGCGCCATCAAAAAAGAAAAGTCGTGATTCGAATTTGCTTCAATAACAATTTAAATATTTAAAATTGACACACAATTTTACTATACATGCATGTCTTTTAATCTGTAACGCTCATAAATTTGTAATTAAAGTCAATACCTGCATTATTCCGCGTTATAAATTCATATTGCAACATTTACGACATCAAATTAAAATTTACACACATAACTCACGTAACACTAAAATCCGAGTGAAAGGTTAATAAACAATTGTAATACACAGAAATTAACATACGTACTCACCTCTCGAATCAGATAAACATGAGTGAACACGGCACACACCACAAATTCACACACACAAGTAATTGGTTGGGTAAACCGATTCGCGAACTTTTGCTGATCACTCCAAGTTTCGTTTCGCACCACGTGTTGATTCCGTATCGCGGTGAAAACAATTTTATTCACACAAATGCGTCCCCGACACGGCACTCGCCCCTATTCCCAACAACTAACTGACAACTGACTGACCGTTACGTATATTTTCTTGTACATATAAACAATTTTATTTTCATAGACGCATCGATACTGAGTACGAAGCGTGGCGTCGCGGATTTTGATTTCTTTTTTAAAAGTGTATGATGATTCTATTTTTGAATTTCTGCCAATGACACGTGACACGATGCGATCGGTGATCTCGCTCAGGGATTCAAAAGCATTTCGTTTCCATTCGCTGTCTTTAATCAGATATTTTTTTTAAATTTAGAAGTCAATTTTGAAGGTAGTTGTTCTTTCTTATTTACGAATGAATGAAATGATTAAATTTTAATGGAATAACATGAGGAATGGACTGCACCCGCGTTTATCGGATATCCGCCAATGTCAAGTAATTAAAAGCAAGGACAAATTAAATAAATACACATTATAAATTAAAATGGGTCATGAGTATGATAAAGATGGCGGAGTAGTTTATGGTTATTAAAAAAAAAATAGGTACAGTGAGCTTCTTTTTGAGGTATTAATTAACTTTTTTGTACAAGGCCAGTAGGCATTCTTATCAAAAGTTATCAGTGCCTCATTGTTTATAATAATTTATGTTATAAACATTCCGCCGATGTCGACTTTTTAATCGATAACATTCTCTATTTATAATTGAAACTGGGTTAATAAGGCGATACGTTGTTTTATGGCGATGACATACGGCATGTCATGCTACTACCAACTAGAATAAGAGTATCAAGTAGTGTTGGATTTGAAGTATCAAAATTCGATATTCAACTTTGATATTTGATATCGGTATAGCATATTGAGATGTTAATCGTTGTTTAATTATTCTTTATTAAATACGCATATTATCGAACAGGTTTATAGATACTTACAGCCAAGGTTCCAGAGAGAGAAACTGCCTCAAGATGCATGAAGTCTTCAGGAATGCTCACTTTCGAACCTGGTCTAACGCGAGCCTCTTATGGTACTTAAGGCTCTTGGCAATTAAATCATGGTTTCTTGGGAAGAAATTTCAGTACAAAGGAGGCCGAAACATTCTTAAAAAAATAGTAGATACTTTTTGTTTACTGAATTTAAAAAATGAGATATGTTCTTTATCTGACCCGATTACTTTTTAGTTTAATGTCCCAAGTACCGTCGACAACATCGTATGACAGATGATACTTCAATTCTTTATCTTGTATACTTTTCTGCTAATATTAATTGAAGATAGCAATTGAAATAAAACTATTTTACGGATTTTATCGCTCTTATTTACTATTTTATTTTCCCGACGTTTCGGCTGCTTTACAGCAACCATGGTCACGGGGGGACTGAGGTGCTAGACTAGTGTTAGGTGTAAAATAGTTTTATTTCAATGTATAGTATTCGCGTAAATATAAGGAAACAATATCAAGATAGCAATGCCAAGCTTTATATACAGTGTCACCTCTATTTGTTTCTCGACAAAAAAAAACAATATAACATAGATAGGTATCTAACTGACATTATGTTGTCAGTGTGAACGTAAGGAATTTGGTAACCACGTTTAGCGGCGATCAGTCTTTATAAATCGGCCCGCTGCCAAATCTTTTACATATTGTACACATTCATATTATAGACGAGATAATGTTGGCTATGTAACTACTTTGTTTAAGGCTGCGTGCAGACTGGAGAGCGTACAGCGTTTTTCATATCACGTTCCGCGTATTGTGGCCCGCATTTCGTGTACCTGTATTGCGTTCTGCGCTTCATGTTCTAAGTTTTCTGTTCATTGTAATAAAGAATTTAGCCTCTGTTTTTGTTATAAAACATAGATATGATTTTTATAATTTATCCAGCATTAAAATACTTATTACCTTTGATCAACCTAAATCTAGACAGAAGCCAGTTCCTCAGTCAGGTTTAAAGGACCTGATCCGGATGAAAGTGCTCGGATAGATACCTGATATTATCCTACGTATGACTTTTATGATTTTAAAATTTAGTTTCATTGTAATCTGAAGGCATCATTAGTATTTAATACCCTCTTACAAAATTATAAGATTCATTTTGATTTCTCTAAAGTAGTGTTTCTCCCTAAAGTAGTGTTTTTAATATGACTTTCAGATTTTGACAGCCAATTTAGTACAAAAATAGACAGTTAATATTATTACAAAACAAGAGGTGGCGGTAAGGTGGGCGGCGTAGTTACTACGCCGATTACTACGCCGTAGTTATATCCAATACGCCAAGCTTACCAGTGTACAACTGGTTTAATAATAACATTAATAACACGAACCTAATAATATATCTTTTTATTGTACTCTTCCCAAAAAAATACTATTATAAGTTATCATCTCTACAAACAAATAAAATTTAAGTGTATGTATGTATTGACCAAATAACAGCTTTTTACAAAATGCATAAAAAAGTATGTTACGCTACCTATAACGAAAACAGTTATAAAAAACCGTCCTCTTTTCAGAGTAACTCCCAAACGGCTGAACCGATGTTGACGGGACTTTCAGTGACAGATAGCTAAAGTTACAAAGTGCTACTTTGCTCTTTTTTTTCTCCAAAATTCCGCGCAGGCGAAATCGCGGGTACAGCTAGTTTTATAATATACACCGTCGTCTCCAATTCTAAAGCCCATTGGAAAATAAAGGGACAAACAGACACGCTATATTCGCATTACGCTTGTGTTTAAGCGAACCCACAATGGGCTAAATGACAAAATGTTTTGGACAATGGTGAACAATTTCTAGAACAATTGTTTTTTGTTTGTATTTGAGCTATATTTATAACGTTTTAGTTCATATTGGCCTCACAAAGTACCACTCGGATAAAACCATGATAAATATTTGTGTTGCATTGATTTTGTATACCGAAAAAAAAATTTTTTTTTTCATCTTTAATAATAATTCTAATATGTGTATTGTAATCCTCCATCATTTTATAATTGGTCCGAAACAGCGGGGTTAGCATGGTATAAAAGAATCCATGGGTATGTGGAATAAACCAAGATATTTACAAACTAAAATTATAATTACTAATAAACCTAAAAATAAAATAAAATTTTAAATTGATAAAATTTATAATACACACTGGAGCAATGACACTCGCGCGTCAAATTTTTAGACGTTCAAAAACAAACTGTATTGAATGATTAAAAAAAGTTCATTCTTCAACTAAATTACAATGACAGCGCGAGCGAATTTTAACGCGTGCGGCGTGCCTTTTGCCACAGAAATTCAATCTTTATGCATATTGACACAGAGTTCCTTTTGATATTGGTAAACATCAGGGAGACTTAAGTCTTGTCTGGATGTGTAAGCTAGTCCTACAGAACTGTAATCTCCTTGCTTTCAATACTCATTAGCCAATTTAAATAAGTAGATTATATTTAAAGTAATAGTACATAATAGCACGTATGGATATAGAAATAGTGTTCAATATGTAACAATAACGTGTTTACCGACCCGAAATTATTGTATGTACAAGATATGAAATTGTTGTTCTGTGATTTCTCCTGGCAACACAGAATCAATATTAACTATTTAGGTGGTAGTACACCGAGTTCTAAACAAGGTAGTATAAGGTACAATTTCGTTTACTGTAACTATAGTGTTACATGCGCAGCATGGTAAAAAGAAGACTGAGCTATTTTACCAAGCCCAAAAAAAATTGAAGGTAAATTATATTTTGATTTATCTACTATGGAAAAATATTATACAATATTCCCAAAACAAAAGTGTCTTCGAAGATAGAAGAGTATGGTAGATAAAAGAAGTCATTTTTTTGTAGTTCGAATGAAAGCCCGCCTTGAACCTAAGGGGTGCAATTTCAATTCCCGGGCACACACCTCTAGGATATTCGAATTTCATGTGTGAATGTCATGCTGAACGGTGACGGCAAACATTGTGAGGAAACCTGCACGTCTAAAGAAATGCGTGTCAAGTTCACCAATCCGCACTAAGCTAGGGTGGTGAACTATAGCTCAAATCTCCTTCGTATTGAGGTAGATCGTGTCCGGTATAATGGGAATAGGCTCGCCCACTATTTCAGTGGGACCAACAGACGGTGAAGCGTTGATGCGCTTCAGTGCACCCCTGCCTACCCATTTAGGGAATACAGACGTGATGATTTGTTTCATAATATTTTTTAGACAAAGTGTGAGTATTGGTTACTGGCCCACTGAGTTCCTTGCCGGATCCTCTCAGTTGAGGTCGCGTTTCGATCCGGTGGTAGTATAATATTAAATAAGTAAAAAAATGTAAACTTGACAATTTGTAAGTGCCCCCATGGGCCTATACAGAATAAATAATTTGACTTTGACTCTTTTCTATCCTATAGTTTGTCTTCCGAGGCAATCTCTCAGTGTATTCCCAACTTTACAGAAGGCAACTAAAGGCAAATGACCAAATCGATACGGTGGCTCCTTTAATAATTGATACAAAGTCGCTGCCGGCAGTCCACTTTTACATGTACTATCGATTGGTATTTGCTTTGTATTATTACGTGATAGGTACCCCGGGTAGTCGAGGAAATTCATTTTCAGTTTTCCCCACGGGAACCCTTCAATTTTCCTGAAAGAAAACGTGTATTATAGTTTATTATGCCTCGCGCTGGAACAAGCGCAACATTTTTTTTCCAATACCAAAACTAACTGTATTTATTTATGGAAGAAGCATTTTTTTCAATTAAATCAAATCGATGACTCGAGCGAATTTTGGTGTGTGTTCGCGTGAATTGTGCCACTAAAATTTAATCTTTATATAAATTTACATAGAGTACATAAAAAAAAAATCAAGGACATTGAATGTTTTAATTCAAAATTGTTCATCTGTACATATACTAAATAATAAGATAAATATTACTCAGTGTTTAGTTAGTGTCTAACCATAGTAACCATACAAAATATTGCCGTCTTGCTCTTTATGACGGCCGTAAGAAGGAGATTGATGCCAACAGAACCTACCTCAATCAAAGTTCATTCACCTTCGTAACCTATGCTGGCAATTCATTATTCTTTCAACAGAAGCCGACAGTATCGAACGGTAGATGGAAACAAAGGGTTGCTAGAAATGTATTGAAATTTCTATATATAGATTGCGTTCAATGCATTATGTAGGCTCCAACGACCGACATAATAACCACGCATTAGAGACAGGGGTTCCTAAACTTTAAAGATTACGGAACACTAACCAAATTATTATTTTTTTATTTGGAACCCCATATCAAATGATTACAAATCAACACTGAAATTTATCTTTTTTTTTTTAAGAAATTTGTAATATAATTGAAATTATTTTTAACTTAAAGCTTTAATTGAAATTAAACTATTTTACGGATTTTATCGCGTTTATTTACTATTTTATTTTCCCGACGTTTCGGCTGCTTTACAGCAACCATGGTCACGGGGGGACTGAGGTTAAAGCTTTAATGTGAAGAATGAAATTGTTTTATGAATAATTGTTTTATATTTCGGTATTATGTCCGACAATTGTGTGCCCATATAATTTTGGCGGAACCCTGATGACTATTCTACGGAACCCAGTTTGGGAATCCCTGGTCTAATGATTTGAGCGTATGCCACTCGGCTCACTGATCCAGGTTCAGTTCCCGCCAGCAGTAAATTTCGGAAATGGCCGTTTCTGCAGTGCACCTCTGCCTACCCCTTCGGGTAATACAGGCGTGATAATGTATTTATTTTATAAGTACTATCATTTGCGAAGGCTTGGTATGGTCAGTTAGGTTGCTTGTGCCTTCTGCTGTCTTAATATTTAGTTCAAAGAGAGTTCAAAATTAACAGCTGGTTTTAGAGATATGTTTCTTTAAATGTTATATTAAACTTATCATGTCAAAAATAGTATTCTTCTTCTTCTTCTTTTTCAGCCCGTGTCGACCCACTGCTGGGTGTAGGCCTCTCATTTTTCACGCCATCCGTTCCCGAAAATGTCCCGGCGACCTTCCTTATGACAACAGACCATCTGGCTGGTGGTCTGGCTGGTTTCCTGTGCCCTTTTATCGGCCGCCACTCTGTTACCACCCTGGTCCACCTGCCATCTTCCCGCCTTATCAAGTGTTCTGCCCATTTCCACTAAAGCTTCAAATATAGTATTACAAACTTTAGTAAAACATTTCTGCATTCACATAGAATTCGTTTAGAACAGGGGAACCTTTTGAGTCGGAAGAGCCAAATATTACAATTTACAACATTTCAAAGTTTTTAAAGAGCTACAATTTTTTTTTGCCAAGAATAAATAATAGGTATCTACTTGCACAAATAAAGATTTTTGATAAAAAAAAAAAAAAAAAAAATTGAAAGTGCCTAATCATCTTTAATCGATTCATAAAGATTTTTTCTATAAACTAAATAATATTTGCGTAAGGGACTAATGAGCCGTAGCTTCACATCTAAAAAACCGCAGGTTGCTGACCCCTGGTTTAGAATAAGCTAGATAAACTATATTCCAAAAGTAAAGATATGGAGTTTGAATCACTTTGTAAATATAAAAGCTTCAAGTGATTCTAATGTCATTTTTTCGCGTCTGTTCCAACCCATTTTTCAATTCTTAACAATTGTACATACCTGCAAGGAATAATGTCAGTAGGTGGAACGCTAATATCTCCACTCAATCTGGCCTAAAAACCAGGTCGACAAGCTATTAGTCCCAAAATAATTCATTCATAATTAGCCTATCTCTAAGTGGCTATTCTGCATTGGTCTGGCTACATGCCAGACCTATGTAGATGCATGATTCTACTGACGTAGCCGGGACTATCATTGAAATGGAAAAAAAATAACCTTGATACTGACATAATGGTTATTTTGAGCTAATCTTAGGACATCGTGAATTACGAGCAGTAAAAAAAAGAAAAAAGTGGAACAGTTCTAACGTTAAATCTATGGTAATAGAGAAGTTTAAATGTCTGGCAAGTACTTTTAGTGTTGCATGCTAATACAAAGTTACCGGCGGAATAATATTAAAACACATTTTAAAACCATTTAAAAAGCGGTTATGTTAACGGAATATAAATTCACGATATTTAAGAAAAGTAACAATACATAGACATGGGGGTTTTCAAAAGCATTATTAAAGGGTCTTGTTTTAAATTCTCCAAACCATTTACAGTGAGTACGAGACTGGTTTTAGATGTTTCTAGAATCATCGCATGTTAGTTTCAAACTATTATGTAGGTACAATGAGTTTACACAAAACATTTATATTGTTTTAGTATTAGATGCTAAGTCGAAAATTTTCAAAATGGCTGAGTTATCTTTCTTGAACAATATTCAAAAAATATTTCAATTACGACATTTTTACTATTTTTTAATCTTAAATTTCCCATAAGCCTTCCAACTAAGCTAAATTGTATAAGAAGGGAACCTGGAACCTCTCAATCTGCAGGGCAGCCCGTCTAATTACTGGCCTGTTGCCGCTAATTTTAAATAATATAAATTTAAAGTCAAGCGTAACCTATCACTGGTAAATGAACCCCCACCTCTGCTATTAAATCCATTGCATACATTCATAGCGGTATATTACTCCCTTCACTCACTCATGCAAGCGAAATACCTGAACTTTTATGAAAATGTACTGTATGACTATATGTATTCTCTGAAGGAGTAGAAAGAGGTGCACTACAGTGCACCCACCCTTGGCCAATGTTTTTGGTCCCAATTTAATAAGGGACAAGGGCCAATATACCGAGCACATTTCCAATACGAAAGACATTTGGGCCACAATCGACTACGCAGGCCTAGTTCAGATTGGTGAACTTCACACGCCTTGCTTTAGACGTGCAGGTTTCCTCTCAATGTTTTCCTTCACCGTTCAGCAAGTGGTAATCATTATTGAAAATGTCATTCGCATATGAAAATCTCAGAGATCCACGCCCGAGATTTGAACTTGCACACCTTACTTTAATAGGCTACCACTGCTTACTGCTTCGTATTGGCAGTGGTAGTAAATTAGTCGCGCGTGTTTTGATGCGTCTGTGAGTACAGGGCTTTGGCCTGGCCCGGAGCCAGCTGGGTGTCGGTGCATAGTCGGCTTTATTACTAACGTTTATCACTCGACAACTGTCGGAACTGTGACGGGATTTTGTTGCGGTTGTGATGTTGTTCAAAGTATTGTTACAGAGTCCATCCGCCATCTTTATCACATTCATCACCCATTTTTATGTATGTACCACTTTTATGTACCCAGCTGTGCCCGTAACTTCGCGTGCGTGGAATTTAGGGAGATTAAAAAAGGGATTGCCGCGAAAATCTAAAACAAAAAACAAAGTAAAAATAGCCTTGGTTACTTCTTGGAATATCAGCTATGTGCCAGTGAAAGTCCCGTGAAAATCAGTTCAGCCGTTTGCAAGTTTACCTAAGACAAAATTTAAGAAGTAAGTTTTATTATTATGTTGTGTACATACTTACATATGGATTTAGTAAAAAAAACTGTTATTTCGATATAACAAATAGACAATTCAATTTAATTTATCTGTATAGATTCTCTAAACACGTTCTAACTGGTCTATTATGTCAAACACATTTCAACTATGCTCACAAATATTAACAACACTGTAACATTTGATTTACATGAGATAGCTTTAACTTAAACTCATATACAAAGTCCATTTTACCAAGATATGGATAGCGCGAGCGAATTTTGTAGCGTGGTCGCGTGGCGTTTATAACAGAAATTCAATCTTTATGTACATTAACACAGAGTACGTTTTGGTATGGGCAAAAAAATTACGCGCGCTGCTTGACAGTAAAGGCCTTACCACCTTTTAAAGTATTCTTATTTTTTTACGAAATGATGATATTTAATGGAATAAGATGAGGAATGGCTCGACCTGTTTAGTGGGTATTTCAGCCAGTGTCAAGCAATAAATAGCAAGGGCAAATTCAATAAATACACATTATAAATAAGAATGGATGATGACAGTGATAAAGATGGCGGATCCTCTAAAATTATTGTTGTTTCCATATTAACTGTAAATTTTTGACAGATTTTGAACGAGTTAAGTGTTAAAATCAGAAAATAATTATTAGACAATTCCTGCAAGACAGGTAGTAGTAACGGGCAGATAACTTTAGGAATGTGACATTATTGAAAGCATTACTACAACTACTACAGCCCTTTTAACGTCCCACTGCTGGGCACGGGCCTCCCCTCAATGCGGGGGGGATTTGGGCCATAGTCCACCACGCTGGCCCAGTGCGGGTTGGCGAACTTCACACATCTATCGAAAACTAGTCAAGTTCCCTCAGACGTGCAGGTTTCCTTACGATGTTTTCCTTCGCTGTTTTACAGCAAGTGATAATCTGGGATGAAAATGAGATTCGCACATAAATCCCCGTGAGCCGGGGTTTGAACCTGGACATTTCGATTGCAAGGCGTGCGTTCGACCACTCGGCTACCCCTGCTTCGACCACTCGGCTACCACTGCTTAAAGCATTACTCTCGCATTACACTCGGCAACCTGCAACTCGAATTTTCACTTTCAGACACAGTGGGTTGGAACACAAAAAATACGTACCAAAAATTGCCTGGTATATTTTCCGACGTCACACATTCATGTAAAGGAAATACTGAGTGGTTGAAAAACGATCCGGCGACGGTACATGGCGATCAGGGACAAAAACATCCTGTTGGAGTGGAGCCAGGACTCTCGATTGATAAATACTTCATCTGAAGTCGTAAGAGACGATTTTAGTTTGTGAAAATGATACTTCAATGACAAGGTATTTTTTGCATGAATGGCAAATAAATAAACGTTATTATTTATTACAATCTGCTCAAATTAATGTTCATTTAAAATAATTTATAAATAAAAGTTTATTTCAGATTAATAGTCAAATACTTGTATTAGTCATTTATGAGTGAGTTTTAAAGAACCTTTTTAATTATATTGTTTTCTTATATTTACGCGAATACTATACATTGAAATTAAACTATTTTACGGATTTTATCGCGTTTATTTACTATTTTATTTTCCCGACGTTTCGGCTGCTTTACAGCAACCATGGTCACGGGGGGACTGAGGTGTTAGACGTCCTGATGTCATAGTTAATAACTGGGTACCCTCATATTTAGTTGTTGTTTGCGGTCCGATCCACGCAGAAAGTGCTTACGGTGTCCTGGGGTCTTGCAATGGTACACTTGGTTTTGGATTTAATCATATTGATTACTGGATCCCAAGTTGGTGGTAGCACCCAGCCATCTTCCCTATTGAAATTAGGATGTTTTTTAATTTCAATGGCCTCACGTATCATCCTTGGTCGGATTCGGTGTTCTTTTGCGAGGATATGCGGTTTATCAAATCTGATATAATGGCGGGTGCGGTCCTGTACATGTTCACAGATTGCAGACTTCGTGGAGCGTCGGTGTTTCACGTCAGCTATATGTTCTTTTACGCGGGTTTTAATTGATCTTTTAGTTTGTCCTATGTAAGAGAGCCCACATTCACAATCGAGTTTGTATACCCCTGCATCTTGTAGAGGAATGTGACACTTGACAGGTGGTAAAAACTGACTAATCTTCTTCGGTGGCTTGAAGTAAGTTTTGATTGAAGCCCGTTTCAAGATGTAGCCAATCTTGTCTGTGACACCTCTTATGTATGGTAGTACAGCAGGTAGACGCTCAACTGTGGCTGGTTTCACTCGGTCACTGTGATGGCGGCGTGGGACCCGAAGCTTGTTGTCATGCAATACTTGCTTGACGTGGTGGATCTCGGCAGCCAGGTGTTGCTCATCACAGATCCCTTGTGCTCTCTGAAACAAAGATTTACCCACGGTAGCTAACTGTGTTGGATGGTGGTGAGATTCACCGTTTAAGTACCTCAGGACACCGTAAACACTTTCTGCGTGGATCGGACCGCAAACAACAACTAAATATGAGGGTACCCAGTTATTAACTATGACATCAGGACGTCTAACACCTCAGTCCCCCGTGACCATGGTTGCTGTAAAGCAGCCGAAACGTCGGGAAAATAAAATAGTAAATAAACGCGATAAAATCCGTAAAATAGTTTAATTTCAACCTTTTTAATGTTAAACATCGTTACAGAAGTAATCGATTTATCGGCAGATAATCGTTCGTCGAAATCTAATTCATCAGGATAAAAAAATCATATTTACTACCTACAAGTTTTTTTTTCAATACAACTATTTGAAGTAACGATATACTTACAAAACACAACATGTAAGACAAAGAAATATTGATGAATATAACACTTGTAGGCGAATAATGATTTAACAATCTCTATCACCACTTCTTATAGTAGTATCATCACTGTCAATTTTTGACTGTTATTCTAAAACGTAATACTATTTTTGTCTAAATACAACAATGAGTTGTTACACTGTGCTGTGTTGGCGCGAAGCCAAGTTGTGCGACACTCAATTGCGAATGAGTGACGCTCACTTCTTCGACTATTATCATAAAGCGTCTATAAGTAGTACACGCAGAGTACAAAAGAGGTCTCATATTAAAAATCTATGATATCTTCATTAAATTTACAATATATTTAGTAAAATATCACCAGATGACACATACTCATCGTATGATATCAAACCAAGCCAAGATTGGATTCATCCGCCATCTTTATCACTGTCATCATCCATTTATATTTATAACTAGCTGTGCCCGCGACTTCGCCCGCGTGGACTTTAGGGAGATTACCCGGAAATATGGGTATTATGTTTTTCCCGCGTAACCCTAATGCTTTTTCTAAAATTAAAGTAGCCTAAGTTACGCCTTGGAACGTCAGCTATCTGTCAGTGAAAGTCCCATTGAAATCGGTTCAGCCGTTTAGAAGTTTACCTCAAACAAACAGACAGACAGACAAAACATTTTAAAATTGCGTTTTCGTTATAGGTATCGTATATACTTTCATACGCATTTGGTAAAAAAGTGTTATTTTGATATTACAAACAGACACTCCAATTTTATTTATTTGTATAGATAATTTGTATTTATTGAATTTGCCCTTGCTATTAATTACACTGGCTGTAATACCCGCTAAACGCAGGTGCAGGCATTCTTCATCTTAGTCCATTAAAATATCATCATTTCACTCATTTCGTAAAAAAAGAAGAAGATGCCAAGCTTGTACTATGGGTACCACACAATGGATAGGTGGCGATCCCAGTTACACTCAGACTAGAGAAAATGGCGAAAAGGCCACTAGAGAAAATAGCAAAAAGACCACTTTGCTTAGTCTGGGATAACACGTATTTATCTATTTGTATAATGTCAGAAGTATTTTTTTTTATGTATCGTATGTTCATATCATATGTATCATATGTATGTTCGTTTTTATGTATATTTTATGTATCGTATTTTTTTTTTTTTTGTTTCAATTTTTTTGTCAAAAAAATTAATTATAGATATTATGATTATTAACTACTAACTACAGCCATTTTTAACGTCCCACTGCTGGGCACGGGCCTCCACTCAATGCGAGGGGGATTCAGGCCATTGTCCACCACGCTGGCCCAGTGCGGGTTGGCAGATTTCACACATCGAGAACTAGTCAAGTTCCCTCAAACGTGCAGGTTTCCTCACGATGTTTTCCTTCACCGTTTCATAGCAAGTGGTAATCTCGGATGCAAATAAGATTCGCACATGAAACCCAGAGGTGCGAGCCGGGGTTTGAACCTGCACACTTTGATTTGCATTGCGTGCGTTCGACCACTCGGCTACCACTGCTTCATTATGATTATTATGACCTTGAAATTATGATTTTGTATATAACAAAACATTACGACTCTGTAAAAAATGCTTTGTTAAGTTTAAATGATCAATTATTTTTAAATTGAAGTAATACTTTATTTATTTGTTGTTAAAAATTGAAATAAATCTTTCACCCGATTTTTCTTTAAACTCTCGGCTTTTCCAGTTGCGATTATCCTCTCGGAGGCTGCTTGAAGTGGGTAAAATGGCGGCGCACTGGCGCACTTCTCAACATCCACTCAATGGTTATTTACAGCAATTTACAGCTCTTTGGAAAATGTTGGATATTCCTAAACTTAGTCTGCGAAGAATGGGCTTGGTAAAATTGTTATAAATGCTTTTGTTTATAATTATGTAATATTATAAAAAAAACTACTGATCCATTATAGGATCCTTGTTGTATAAAATTAATTTATAGGTAGTTGGTATTTGGATTTCATTTTATAATTTGTATCAATTTAAAACTACTTAATTTAAAACTAGTTACAAAAAAGAAAACAGATTTATAAAAATGTGATTGAAGACAAATTAAGAACTTCTCTTTATTTGGAGTCAACTTCAAATCACTAATTACAGGATAGGTACTAGAAATAATAAATTAATGGTAAAAAAACCTTTTTTAAACCAAGCTTTTATTTAATTGCTCTTAGTTTTCGTGTTCTCCTCAGCAAGCCCTTTCGTTTGGTATCCATACTGTGGTAGTGTAGAAAAAATATTACTATTCCGCCATCTTGGATGATCCGCCATGTCAGAATTAGAATGACATCACATAGCTAAGCATGCATTGTCATCCAAAATAAGCGTGTATACCTAATTTCAGCTCAATTGGTTAAAGATAACTGAATTAAAATTCAGTTGCAAGATTCCACCCGGACATACATTGCAAGTTAATATAAAGCTTGTAAAATAAAAAAGCAGTAATACGAAAATCACCAATAATTATTTTGACATTTTTCAAGAAAAAATTGGAATTTAGAACGATTTTTGATAACATTTATTAAAGCAAAAAGCATTTGAAATCAAAAAGTTCCAATTTATTACAAAAAAACAGATAAATAATATCTATTGAAATTGAAGAATCTGTTTGCTACGAACAGAGGTCGTTATGGACAACCTGAACATAAATTCATTGTAGCACAAATCGCTTTCCCCCGCTTCGGCTCCGAAAATGGTCTTTAACGTCTACTGGGCTTTGTGTAAATAATGTGCTTTAAAATTTATCGCCATAATAAACGCCGGTACCCCTTTTTCTATGAAAATAAGTTTAAATTTACCGAGTCGTGTGGGTCATGTTATGAAAATTATCATAGCCTTAGTTATTTTTATGGGGACAATTATTTTATTGTTCAGTATTGAGTTTAACAAGGCCATCGCATCGAAGAATAGTAAAAAAGGGATTTTGGATTGGATTTTGGTGGTTACAAGTGATTTCAGGTTTATGGTAGAGATACTATTATTATTATTTATTGACGATTCATAAGTGCCTGTATTGGTTTAAGAAAATGATTCTGATTTAGATTCTGATTAGGAGAAAAAATATTTAAAGAATAATTTATACAAAAAAACATTACGACCTCTTTCTTGTACTTTCAAAATTTTATATGAATTTATTAAATACAAATAAATAAGTTGAAGTGTCTGCATTTAATATCAAAATAGCAGCTGCTTACTAAGGGGTAATTTATGTTAGTTTTTGGATTCATCCTTTTTAAGGTTCCGTACCCAAAGGGTTAAACGGGAACCCTATTACTAAGACTTCACTGTCCGTCCGTCCGTCTGTCACCAGGCTGTATCTCATGTACCGTGTTAGTTAGACAGTTGAAATTTTCACAGATTATGTATTTCTGTTGCCGCTATTCATCACCCATTTTTATTTTAAAATATGTATTTGTTGAATTTGCTGCTATTAAATACTTGATACTGGCTGATATGCCAATTACCAGCAAGTGGAGCTAGAGCTTTCGTCTTATTCTAATTAATTTAATCATTTCGTAAAAACAGAAGTTACTTTTATTCCTAAACGAAGTCGCAAGTGGTAACTACAATATTTTCGTACATAAAATCAAAAGGGCTTTCAATACCAGTTTAATATACTTCATCCCTTAATATTTACACCCCATCTATAGTTAGTGATGTCACCATTCGAAAATTTTTATATTTACCACCTTTCTACTCGTCCTCGTGCGAAGTTTCGGAAATAAGTAATAGTTTTTTTGTGGAATATTATTTAAACGCACATGTGTTTGCTGTAAGCAAGTATTGCAATTTGTGCATTTAATATGCCAGTATTGCATTTGGCATTTTGTGTGCAAATAATTGAAATTTAGTTAGGAGATTTTAATTCCTTGTAATGTTATCGATTAAAATCAATCGTAAGAGTGTTACATCACTAAATAAGGGCCTGTGTCTAAACATATTCATAGATAATTTAGATAATAAACCCGCACCCCGCCGGGTTGTTTTAGATTGCATCTCGGCCTAATCAACCCTCGCGTTTGGGGGTGTTTTCATGTCAATATCAGACGGGGTTGAAACTTATCATAAATGAGATTGTTTTGTAACTTTTCTCAAACCCAAATTTTAATATTCCATCGTGAATGTTTTGTTTTCATATACAGGGTGTATCAGGAGTCCGAAATAAAATGTTAAGTGTATATACAGTAGTTGATATATCGATAACTATAAAAAACCGGGCAAGTGCGAGTCGGACTCGCGCACGAAGGGTTCCGTACCATTATCTATAAAAACGGCAAAAAAATCACGTTTATTGTATGGGAGCCCCCTTAAATATTTATTTTATTCCGTTTTTTAGTATTTGTTGTTATAGCGGCAACAGAAATACATCATCTTTTAAAATTTCAAGTCTCTAGCTATCACGGTTCATGAGATACAACCTGGTGACAGACGGACGGACGGACGGACGGACGGACAGCGAAGTCTCAGTAATAGGGTTCCCGTTTTATCCTTTGGGTACGGAACCCTAAAAATAGATTGTGCTTACTATAATAGTTTCTAATAATCTTTTGAATACTTTTTACTATTTTTTTGTTTGGGTCTTAAAATGAGTAAGTACTGATGTTATCCTAAGTACTGAAACAGTGTTAATTGCATGCATATGATGCTACCATCCATATTCCATAAATTTACTTACAGGAAAATCTCACATACGTCAAATATTTGGTAATACATAACGAGGAGGTCAAAAGATGCTCCAAATGGTTCTTGTAATCTCACACGGTGCTGCTCGCCAGCTTGAACTTGGCTTGACACGCTACCGAGTGTCCTAGAAATCATTTATGAAACATTTCATATCTAATTGGTACATTTCATAAATCGAACAAAACACGAATTCGTCCAACATATTCTTCAATATGATAAAAAAGATGGCCAAATAAATTCAGCAAGCCAGCCCAATCCCGTATTTATCTGTTCAGTTGAGACCATCTAGCCGTTCCAAAGTCGGTCCTCTGCAAAATTTAATCCCGGGATAAAGGGTATCGCTCGTCGGTATTCCCGGTATATTTCGGGTATTCCCGGGGTAATATATTTGTCGAGTGGCCACGTGGGGGACTAGCATATCCCCTTCCTTCTGTTCCAAACTGTTTTATTGACAATTGCATATTTTTGGTGAGGAGAATATAAATTTTCAAAAATGAAATATTTCCTATTTAATATCATTTCATTTCATAAATTTCCGTATAGACTATTCAAGGATTAAACTTAAGGGTACATTCCCATCAAAGCGAGGGTGATTTACAGCTACAGTCCACTACGCTAGCTCAGTGTGGGTTGGTGAACTTCATACGTCTTTCTACTTATTAGCAGGTTTCCTCACCATGTTTAAGGCTCACTGTTCAGCAAGTGATTAAGCACACTCTGTAAATTTAAAGGTCGCTGTTTTATTTTTACATAATTATGGAGACCTTATTTCATGTATTTGCCCTGCAAACACCGGGGCGAGCCAATTTACTTATTTTGAAAATTTACTCTATGAGTATCAACATAAAGATTTAATTTCTGTGGCATAAGGCACGCGATTACCCTTCGACATTCACTCACTTTATCGATGAGATTTCGTTAAAAACTGGCCAAGTGCGAGTCAGTCTCGCGCACGAAGGGTTCCGTACCATTATCTATAGAAACGGTAAAAAAAACACGTTTTTTGTATGGGAGCCCCCTTAAATATTGATTTTATTCTGTTTTTTAGTATTTTTTGTTATAGCGGCAACAGAAATACATCATCTGTGAAAATATCAAGTCTCTAACTATCATGGTTCATGAGATACAGGCTGGTGACAGACGGACGGACGGACAGCGAAGTCTCAGTAATAGGGTTCCCGTTTTACCCTTTGGGTACGGAACCCTAAAAATGAGCTTTATCTATAAGTTAATACAGTTCCTTTTGGTATCGGCAAACATTAGTCGCTAGCGTCTTGACGCGTCCGCAGGCGCAGGACTTTCGCTGCTTGTTGTGGTATCAATTGCATTATAATTTCTAACTTTTACGACGTATTTTCAACATTAAGAGTCGGTTTTAACGGCATCTAATACGGAGTTATCTGATACGTAAATTTATTACTAAAACATTTTTCGTTTAAGAGTATATTAAATTTCTTGTTAATGTACTTACCTATAAAACTGTGTTTTGTAGATAACTTTTAAAATCTAGGTTTTATCTCTATACCATATAAATAAGATTTCAATTCTCGTATCCTTGTCTCTTCCATAGCATAAAGTAAGTACCCATTAAGTGATCACGATCCCGAAAAACGTAAAAGCATAAATGGACCGAAATTGGTCTCACTGATGCCGCGGCCGGTTAGTCTCATAGACAGTCTGACGTAAGTGTACGTCAAAGTCACGCCTAATCTCAAAATTTTACGTCTTGAACTGTCCAATTAGTATGCGCAGTGGTGTCAGCATGCATGTCAAGACAAGACCTCTGCCACGAACTGGCTCGGTCGCTCTCTGTCTTATTTCATACGAAAGAAAGAGATATAATCAACATATTCTGTGACATAAGTCTAGTCTTGGCGCTCTTGGTACAACTCAGTGAGTCAATATAGTTTGTTTTGGTATGGCAAAAAATTGATGCTTTAGGGTTGGCGCTTCAGTCTTTATGCTTATTGACACGGCGTTCATTTTGGAATGTGCATTGGAGTGCGGCTTTTGACGTTTCTGTGTGGCTTAAATCTCAGTGGAAAATGTAGCGACAGGTTTAGAAGCCTATCTTGATTTTGGGCGGGTGCCGCCGCCGGGGCGGAATGACGTCGTTTGAATTCTGGCCAGGTTCCGTACAGCAGCCAGGTAAATAAGTCTGCCAGTAAGTGAGCCCACACAATAGCGAGAGCTAATTTATTAGACGGCGCTTTAGGACTGTGGAGACAGGAAAATAGCGGACGAAACAGCGGGTTTGAAACAATAGAAGAGAAATTACTAGAATATAACTTTTAATTCCACCCAATTGTGCAAATAGAATATTACATTTATTTGGTAGAACGTCATCTCCTTGAAGAATTAACTTTTGCTATGAATAAATACAGTTCATTTTGGTATGTGCAATTCAACGCGTTTTGACGCCCCTGTGTGCTTACGTTTGTTTTTTTTTAATTTAAATCGTTTCTAAATTATCATTGACGCCATTTATAATGAATTGCTGTGGTAGATAGCTTACTACTAGCCCTTTTAACGTTCCACTGCTGTGTACGGACCTCCCATCAATGCGAGGGGGATTCAGGTGATGGTCTAGGTAGACTATGGCCTGAATACCAGCTAGGTAGCTGGCCAGGTGCCGGTTGGCAGACTTCACACATCTATCAAGAACTAGTCAAGTACCGTCAGACTTGCAGGTTTCCTCACGATATTTTCCTTGAATGTTTCTTAGTAAGTGATAATCTCAGATGAAAATGAGAATCGCACATGAAACCATATAATGATAGATAGCTATCAAGGTTGAATAAACGCTAGAATTTAAATCACAAAGGCCCCACCGGCCCGGGTACGTAGTTGGTGAAATTTACACCCCTTACCTTGTGGTGTTCGCTTCTAACAAGGTTTCCAACAAACACTGAGTGGAAATTATATGAATTCACTGCCTTCTCTTATTAATACTAGTTGGCTTATGATATGACGTTTACACCTAGCGATGAGCGTTAAACCCTGCACACAGTTAGGCGTCAAGACGTACGCGTCAGCTTGTTAATGAACAAATATGTCAATGAACAAATATCGCCATACTGCTCCAAAACAAAGCAAACCTCGTGCTATGGGTACCATACAACGGACAGGGGGCAATCCAAGTTACACAGTTAAATTTGCTGTCGCCGGGAATCAAACCCACAGCCACCAGGTCAAGTGATTTGAGCGGCCACGCGAATACTCGTCAAAATTAGCTCGCGCTTTCAATGATATTTTGTTGAGACGTGAGAGATATTATACAGGGTGTTTTAGAAGTCCATAATAATACTTTGACGTTTGCATCAGTATAGGTTATACAGCTGAATGGTATATCAATTTTATTGAAAATCGACTACGTGTTTCCAACTTTTTTTTGTCGTCAATTTTTATAAGTAATCGTAACATCTCGAGCCCTATGTAAAATTTTCATGTTCTGTTTTATTAAATATTAGTAGTCGCCCCTCATAACTGAAGTTTACACTGCTGAATAGGGTTACGGATGTACCCAAAGGCCAGAACACGATACCTGTGACAAATTTTCAAAGATCTATAACTCTGAAACTATCATAGTAAGGTATAAACTGTTTTCACTAAGTATCAACATATGAGCTACCGTATATGTACCTACAGTATTATTTCGGACTTCTGATACACCCTGTTTAAGTCAACAAAGTTTGTTTTAGGATTGGCATACATTTTGACGCGTGACTTAGACGCCCCAATGTGCTTGGGGCTTTATTAGTTGGAGATATTATTAGCGTACCTTCAGACTAACCTAGTTAGATAGGCAAGTATATGACTTCGAGGTCCATTAACCGTATGAAATGTCATGGAATATCTGTAGAGGTAAAGGTTTAGGTCTAATTGAGGGCTGTTATGAGGACCTTTTGTTTAGAAATTGAGTGGAAGTCATAGATAAAGAGAGGAAAGATGTATATGCAAAAAGTTTGTATTGTGTGTAATAAAATGTATCCATTTACTCTATATTATTGGCAATTTCATAAATTAATGTAGGGTTTTTAGTGTCAAAGCTAAAAAGGAGTGTTTTGCGATCGGAAATTATCTAACTACTCGTATATAATATATTTTCCCTTGGTGACTCAATATCTTCTGCACGACTTGAGTGCAAGTTGAAATCCCGGGCCAGCACTTCTGAGATAACTCTCTTGTACGAATGTTATTTTCAACAATGTTTACCACTTGCTGATCGGTGAAGGAAACCAGCACGTTTATAGAAAGGCGTGTGAAGTTCACCAACCTGCACTGGGTCAGCGTGGTGGACAGCTCGGAGAATGTGCCCAAAATGATTGCAATAGGCTCGCCCCTATACATTGAGACCAAAATACATCGGTGAAGTGTGGGTGCACTGCAGTGCACCTCTGCCTTCCTCGTCAAGGAATACCGATTTTTAATGAAAAAATATGAAAATAATTATTTTTCATAAATTTCGCGCATAGAAAATCGCGGGATCAGCTAAAATTTATGCAAATAACCACAGTTATTTTATTTTAAGGTTTCTTCGATGTAGTTTAGTACCCAATAGGCCTAAGAATAGGTAGGTATATATAATAAGATCATAACAAGGTTTGATTTGCGACCATACGATGAGGAGGGTATGTGGTCTGGCAACATTAATTTAGTTTGTCTAAAATCCTTGGGTTTGATATTTAGTTTATTCGCACAAAAATCATACCAAACTCATCTTAATTATCGTTACAACGCGAAGCCAGACTAACTCACGAGGACTCCCATTAATTAGTGAGGATGGGGAATCTAAAAAAAGGAGAGCCCTTGAGTTCTCCGTCTCCCCCTTCTACGTTCCCTCGTTATAATGGGACCCCTTTCAGCTAGTATTTACAATCAATGAATGACTCAAAGTCAGCAGTACTCAAACTTACAAACATATAATATTTAACGAGTTGTAGTTAATTAATTAGATGACGGATGTTAAATAACAAATCACTTTTATAGGTTCACAGGTTTTATGTTTATATATTTCAGAAACATGAGTAGAAGTGAGGTATCGTTTTATAACTAACTGGCAATTTTTTTTTTTTTAAGGACTTTCACTGTTAGCCGTGAGGTGGCCTTTACAGCTTTACCGGAGGAGTACTAACTGGCAATGTTGCCAACAATAATAAACGATACATTTTCATAGAGTATTATATAACATGTTTATGGTTTAAACAACGGCTTAGTGTATTGGCGTAAGCATAGGCCGCTTGAATAATTGAATCGAGTAGATGCGGGTTCGGTTCCCGCTAGTGGCAAATTTCGGAAATGGCCTTTTCGAAATTTGCCCTGTTCTGGGTGTAACTGGGATCGCCCCCAGTCCATTGTACGCTACCCACAGTACAAGATTTGCTTAGTTTGGGATCATACGATGATCATGTGTTGTCTGTAATTTATTTATAATTCAGTCAGTAACTCAATTTCAATAATTTAATTTAAAAAAAAAATCTCAAGTAAATGCAAGCCAGTGTTTGGGGAGTTAGTAGCTAAATCGATATATCGTAATATTTGTCTTATAAAATCGTGACATCATCAACATCAGAAGCCCTATAGCATTGTCCCACTCCTGGGAAAAATATTCCACACTTCTCTGACCGTGTCATCATCCAGCCAAGTGTTTTTCAGAACGGTGTCAAGGTCATCTCTTCACCATCTTCTCGGTCAACCCTGATTCCGGCGGCCAGTACTAGGTGTCTGACCTGCCTCAAACAGACAGCGATCTCGCCGGCGAGGTCGAAGAACCCCCTCTTCCGCTCGTAGGTGCATCTTTGCACCACGGAGCGCAGTCACTACCTCCGCTGACGGTAACTGCCCTCTGTGGTGCTCTTGAGCTAGTTGCCACCCTATTACCGCCCTTAAGGCCTTGGTTGGAGTGCACTCTGCGCTCGCCACTCCTCCGGTAGAGCTGTAAAGGCCACCTCACGGCCAACAGCGTAAGTCCTTAAAAAATAAAAACTTGTGGTAATATTAGCCCACCCCTGCGGGTCCAAGCACGCGACGTAACCAGCCCAATCTGTCTTCAACTTTGCCGTCATTTTACCCAGGTCTTTGATGCAAGTGATGTAACGCAAGTTGGTGATCCTGACCCAATAGGATCAATTCACCCCATTAAGAACAATATTATTGAAAAAATGCCCCGTAAATCACAACGAAAACATATTAAACACAGATGTAATTGCCAAAACTTTGACAAGCAATGTTATATTATACAATTATTTATTTACAGAAATAGCAATTATAAAGTTTGAACACCCACTTCTAACTTCATACGATATAAGCGGCGCAGTTAAGCTTAGATTAATTAGGCAGAATTTACCCCTTCGACGAAAAACGGGACCCATGACCTAGAGAATCTAGAAGTGATGTTTATTGGGCTTATAATTGTTTTAAATTCAGGGTTACTGAAGTTTATTTAATTGGACAACTATTTACAAAATATTTACCATGCAAAATAAAATAAGTTAAAACTAATAAGAAAATATTATATTTATAAAATATGTAAAAAATTTGGCCCATGCGGAAGCGTACCCAAGACGCTGGCTGCATTCCCTCGCTGAATGGCTAGAGCCACTCGTTGAGCGAGAAAATGGCTTGCTCTTGGGTCGCCGGTTGTGTTGACCAATTTTTTGCCTAGTAAGTTCATTAAATTTTGGGTGCTTGGACCCCATGGACCTAGGGTTTCGACTCCAAAAGGAATGAAAATATATTCGGAGCCGATAACCCCGTACTTCCGCCGTTTCAGAGTATCAGCCGCCTCCGCCGCCGAGCCCGCTTTCTGAGTGATTCCCGAGAGATGGGAAGGAACCAAAGTATCGTCGCAGGTTGCATCCCATACCATGGCTCGTCCTATGCTCCAAGGAACCAGAGACATTCCGTCGGGTCTCTTGCCATCGTCACGCACGATACCTTGCGGCTCTAAAATGGCCGGTACGTTGGCGGTGACAAGAGAACGACGGATGATGTCATTCAGAGCAGCATGACGAGAGTGGCGGCCAGCACTCCTAGCGTAAGACAGTCCATGCAGTTCAAGCTGGTCGACGACACTTATAATTGGATTTATAGTTACAAATAAAAAAACTGAGCCGTCGCCGCACGCCTGGCAGATGTGAAAAATAAATCATAGACGTCGTAGTGGTGAGTGAGCGGAGTCAGCCGGTGGGCGGAGTCTAAGCGGTGGAAAGAACCAAGGAGCCACGAAGCTGCTCGAAGTTTTGGGATCACGGCATCGCGGCATCAACTGTCGCTGTCACTCGCCAAGCGCGCCAGTAGATGTTTCACATCATTTTTTTTTTTAATTCTGACCGTGGAGCTACTTGTCAATTCTTCTCCATAGGAAATGCATTCCGAATGGGAAGTAGAGTCCTATATATATGTTTGACATAAGAACCTTGCACTAGTTTACACCAGTGATATCAGAAATTGTAGATACCTAAATATATGAAGAGACGTCCAAAAAATTTAAACAAAATTGGTATCATTCATGCCACGACCGCCTAGATATAGACATAGACAATCTGATGTGCGTAGACTTCAGTCATACATAAAATTGGACTCATGAAACTGTCAAATGTTAGAAAATTAACTCATTAGTTTACATGAATGAAAAAAGTTCTGATTTCATTCTTAGCTACTGTTTGCTTACTTATAAAGCAAAAAAGCGTACTTTATAATTGGTGTACATTGCCATGATGTATGGCGAATGAAACAGGGCCTCTAGTGGAAGGGATGTAAACCACTTCTCATTTATTGTCTCTTCCATAAGTTACTAGGTCCGCCACAAAGCATGTATGTGCGAATGTTCTCGAAAGATAAGCGCCCACCCGGCAGCTTTTTGTCCCATAATACCGGTGACTTAACGTGTGAACCATTGTATTAAATCGTCAGCTCTAGACAGGATTAGCTTGACTCGGCCTTGTCGTTAGCTTCTATCGATTTACTTAAGAAATTAGTGTCATTTGTTTTTATTCATGTATTCCTAGTACTTATAAATTTATAAAAACCGGCCAAGTGCGAGTCGGACTCGCGCACGGAGGGTTGCGTACCATTATCTATAAAATTGGCAAAAAATCACGTCTGTTGTATGGGAGCCCCCTTAAATATTCTTTGTATTCCGTTTTTTTAGCTAGCTATCACGGTTCATGAGATACAGCCTGGTGACAGACGGACGGACGGACGGACAGTGAAGTGTCAGTAATAGGGTTCCTGTTTTACTCTTTGGGTACGAAACCCTAATAAAAATAACTACAACTATAACACCCATTCGAAGTGCACTTCTTATGGAGAAGCATGGATATATAATATATAATATATAAGTATAATTTACTTGTTATAAATGTAACACAGCGGAGCGGGTGTTAGATTTAAAACAAGGAAATTATATTTTTACTTATTGGTTTAATTTTATTAAAATTTATTTTTAACTTTAAATATATTGTTAATTGTACTTTTTTTGTTTTGATATTGTTTATTTAAAATAAAATAAAAAACAGGAAACCCAAACAAATGAAAGGCAATTCTATTAACGTATTGTCATCCCTCTTACTGCCGTAACGGATGAACGAGGCGACAATATTTTTAGTGCTGACAAATTAAATTTAGTGTTATACAAAATCGACGTTATTAACTGTAAAATTAAAACGTTATTCAAATAATAATGAATGTTGTACTCAAATCATTATTAACCTCACTATAGAAACTTAGTTGGAAAAATAAGTGACAATGGAGACGGATACGCTTTCATACATTCTTGGGCCCAGTTGTAAAAATATGAGAGTGGTGTCAATTAAGAGCTTAGATATTATCAAACCATCTCCGAAAATTTTGCTGATCTTGGCAATCTGAGAGCAGAATTATAAGATATTTAGTAAGTATGGTTTTTCAACAAAGTGACAACAAACTAAACAGCTGATTTTTGTACTGTGATTGTATTGATTACAGTTTTGGTGTTAATTCAACCTTTTTAGTGTATATTAATATATTAAAATGAATACAATTATGTGCTTAATCATTAAAAACACAATTTGTTTTTGAGCTACCGAACGTGCTCACTCTCTCTGGGGCGCGCGGGTGTTTGGAAACTCATCCGTCGACATTTTGTGGAGCGTTCGGAAACGCGCACGCCACACAGTTATTTAATATATTAATTGTAGTTTTTTATTGTTAATTATTATAATGTATTTGTTCATTTTAATTGAATCAATCTGGTATTTTATGTTCACTTGTTTAAATCATTCACAGTAATCGATTATTGTAATCGATACTCTATTTCTTCAGTGAAATTAATTTTTTTATGATTTCTCGTCTCCCAGATTGTAAATTGAGCAGACTTTTTTATATTTTGAAATAGAAAAAAATACCGCTTTTTAAACCATATCTCAACTTATTACAATTGGACCCAGAGATCCCCGTCTCCTTTCAGGTGAATTCGATTATTATGTAAAGTAACTAATACATGACTTTATAATAAACTGTTAGTATCTACACTTCAGCCATTATTAAATAACACTCATATGTGTGAACTCAGAAACTAATTAGAACAAATACCAAGGCTAGTTATGCGACACCTCTCAGTGAGCGGTGACGTCAAACGTCACACGCCAGTCGGTCAATCGATCATTTGTGTTATTCTCAGACAAATTGACAACTGGACCTGCCATAATTCACGTCCTCACTGGCTCAGTTTTTTTCTTCCAAATAAATAAATAAATATAAATAAATACATAAATACATCATCACGCCTGTATTCCCCGAAGGGGTAGGCAGAGGTGCACTGTAGTGCGCCCACACTTCGCCGATGTATTTTGGTCCCAATGTAATAGGGGGCGAGCCTGTTGCCATTATACCGGGCACATTCCCCCTCAATACGAGGGAGATTTGGGCCATAGTCCACCACGCTGGCCCAGTGCGGGTTGGTGAACTTCACACGCTATAGAAAGCTATAGACGTGCAGGTTTCCTCACGATGTTTACCTTCACCGTTTAGCAAGTGGTAATCATTGTTGAAAATGACATTCGCACATGAAAATTATCTCAGAGGTGCGGGCCTGGGATTTGAACTTGCACCACTTACGTTCAAGGTGGGCGTTCTTGCCCGCGAGGCTACCACTGCTTTCTTCCAACTCCTTCTTTATTTCTATTTAATTCCTAGACAGTTTAGCTTTTCCCCGGGAATCAACGAGGGTCAAACCTCGGTGTCTTCATTGGATAATATGGTGTCTTAATGGTGATAAAATGGTGTCTTCATGGCTGTCAATGCTTACAGGAGTAACAGTGGTGGAAATATGTGGCGGGCTTAGTCCTCACTGGTCTCTGAATATTTCATACCTAACCTCATTCGTATGTTGTATTTTTATTGTCATGTGGGATCAGGATCTTTTTAAAAGAGTAGGTATTTCTTTATTTTATGGAATGATGAAATATAATGGAATAAAATAAGGAACGATTGAAACTGTATTTAGCGGCAATTCTGCCGATGTCAACAAAATTATAGCAACAACAAATTTAATAAATACACATAAATTATAAAACGTAACGTAACTAACGTAACCCACGAACGAACAATATATTATTATGTTTATCGATAACGACCCTCGATACGATACTTAAGTTTTGAAACTACCTACAAAGAAAAGGGAATGGCATCCTTATAAAGTATTATTTTCGCTTCTTAATTATATTACCAACTCCACTCCACGACTCATCTAAGATGGGACTAGTGGGTTTCCATATCGTGCAACGTGAAGGCGGAAGCATGTTCACACTATAGTGATGTATTTGTATAATATATGAATGGAGACTGTTTGAATGTAGCAAATTTTTTTTTTTTTAAACTTCGTAATAATCATCATGTCTACAAATTAAGGCATAAACCCTGTATGTAATGATATTAAATAAATAAAAATTATTTCAGAATTTTTGTTGTTTATTACGTTGAATGAATTATGTTGTTAAACAATGGCTATGTTGAAAAAAACTTGGGATATATAACAAGGTATTAAAATTGTCGAAGATTTTTTATATGCTTATGCTAATTGCATAAGCATAAAGTATAATTTCGAATTTCTAAATTACCAATTTTATTTGTTTGTTAACAATATTAGCATCAGCTATAGTATGTTAATTTGTTAACAGATATAGCGTAAATGAGTCCTCAAAAGTTTAACTCCATTATGGGGTTAATGGGGATGGTAGAGTCCGCGGCCTGTCTCTATTTGATCGGGGTCGGGTCTGCTATTAGCTGATTGGATGTTGAGAACATCCATCAATGTTCAGTGAAGACCACAACTCGGTGATTTATCTAGTATCGAGTGCATTGTTTTTAAAAACAATGTGGACTTTACGAGTCAAAGGTAATTTTTAAAGATGTCTAAAATTTTACGTTGTTGGAACTTGGATTGGTATTATTTTTACCTGACTTGTAGTTCAGCGGTCATATTGCAAATGGGGGCAAATCTCATAGTCAAAATTATCTTTAACTTGACATAAATGTCGAAATAAAACGAAAAATTTAGGGGCATGCAGCTGTTTAGGGGCACACAGCTATTTCGGCGCACACAGTGCGACCAGGAATCCAATTCTTGCAATCAAATTGGTCTTATTTTTTTGTTTTGTTTTGATATAATATATCGAATTAGAGATGATGTCGATTTTTGGAGAACTGCCCTCCCCCCTGATCTTAAAAAGTAAACAAAAAAACTTAAGATCAATTTTAAGGTAGACAATATTTTGTAAATATGTAAAAGTAAATAGAGTACAGTCTAATCAAGATAAGATAAACATATCTGGATTTGATTGCAATATTCTCCAATCTATGTTTTGGTGCCTATTCGTTATCCAGAATTAGGATTTACTTCTTGGAATTCGAAAAGCCTCGTTTTCAAAGTAGAGTGCTTTATAAATAAAGCTATATTTTATGTTGCAAATTATAAACCTACCAACTTATTTGGAAATAACTGATGTAATGTCAATATTTAAAATTCAGATGATATACCAGAATATAATTAAACGAACACGTGTTTGTGTGAAATTAATAAAATAGTACGGATTATAATTTCGACCGGATATCCGGTTCCCGGGGTTCTGACCGAAATGTTATGCGGTGAATCCGGTTAATATGGTTATCCGAATTTTTTACACAAAGCCCTGTATTTATAGAATTTTCAATTGATCTACCAACAACATACATGACTTTTTTAGTATGTGACACAATTGATTATATTTAATTACTACAAATTCGATGGACAGACTCGACTATTGAAACTATAGAAACTATTTATAGGGAGTTTGCAAAATTAAAAATAAATATTCTTAAGGGACTTTTCAAACTGAGTAAATGCTTTTCCTGTGAATGAGTACCTATATGAACTATGACATAAATAAATAAACACATACTCATCGTATGATCCCAAACTAAGCAAAGGTTGTACTATGGACTATGTATTGTAATACAATGGCCTAGGGTCGATCTCAATTACATCTAGACCAGGGCAAATTCTGAAAAGGCCATTTCCAAAATTTGCAACTAGCGGGAACCGAACCTACACCCACCTGGTTCAGTGAGCCGAGCGGCTTACTTTCAAACCACTAGACCATACCGTAGTGTGATCAATAAATCGATGCCAGTTCAATTCCTGAGAACAACAGTCAAATCTCCAAACTTTACACAACCATACCCTTACTTCCAACAATATGCGAAGTAATCCCAACTCCTAAGGTAATACCTGAAGAATACTCGGCGGGGCAATTTCGATTTGATTTATCATTGTTCTTCGCCGATAAATCAGGCCACAATAGGGCTCCGGGCGTGAGCTGAGCGCGGAAACTTCTATTAATTCTCCTTGGAACAATCCGCCGGTCGGGCACAAAGCCACTTAGGACAATACGGCTCAAACGTGAGATGTTGTCGCCTGATAAAACTAGGATAGATAACAGCTATTGATAGAAAGGCCAATCAATACCAATAGTAATCAATAGTTGTAAGGAAGAAACACTTCATATAACGCCGGGTAATCCACTATCGAGTTTTCTTTCCGTATTGACAACACGCAAAGAAACGCAATAGTAATAAATAAAACGGCTAAGTCTCTAAACTGTATAC
This sequence comes from Ptilodon capucinus, assembly GCA_914767695.1. Lineage (NCBI taxonomy): Eukaryota > Metazoa > Arthropoda > Insecta > Lepidoptera > Notodontidae > Ptilodon > Ptilodon capucinus. Next base: position 10,210,328 of record OU611814.1, on the reverse strand, counting down.
TGACAACGCAATTCAGAATAGGTACACTAACCCAGGTCTAGGTTAAAACTATTATGGAGAGTCAGAAAAACTTTTATGGTTTTTGTCTCAACGGACAGAATAAGCGACATAGAAATAAACGAATGTATTAATTTTGTGTTAAATAAACGTTTATACGTTTATATAATTGGACAAATATTTACAAAATATTAACAATGCAAAATAAAATAAGTTAAAACTAATAAGAAAATATTATATTTATAAAATATGTAAAAAATTTGGCCCATGCGGAAGCGTACCCAAGACGCTGGCTGCATTCCCTCGTTGAATGGCTAGAGCCACTCGTTGAGCGAGAAAATGGCCTGCTCTTGGGTCGCCGGTTGTGTTGACCAATTTTTTGCCGAGTAAGTTCATTAAATTTTGAGTGCTTGGACCCCATGGACCTAGGGTTTCGACTCCACTCCGGTTTTTGTGTAATTACATTTTTCTTTGTTTTAATCTACCTTTCGAAATGTTTACTGCACATAATGATTTTGGATACTGTACACATATGGTTGCAGACTTGTTATAGGCATTATGAGTTGGATGATATAAGGAAAATATAATAAGCATTTCGATTCTTAGACAAATTTCAAAAATGTTTTTTTTTCATAATTTTGTTATTTTAGGTGTTACTCGGATCGCCTCATGTCCATTATGCCTGTAATACAAGCGTTGCCCAATTAGGTACTTTATTAGTATGTGAGATCGGGTTTTATACCTGGAAAAGGCAAGATACGTGCCTAAAATGTAGTGTACCAAACTACAAAACATGAATAATTAAACTTCACTCAGACCGAACGTTTTCCAAAAAAAAGGTAAATAAAACTTCGATAAACTCCCCTCCCCTCATCGACCATTTTGGCCCCACGCTCATACTAACATTCCAGTCACGTGCATACTTCTTTCTGAACGGAATTGCTTCAATAATCTCGTAAACCAATTGAATTGAAACCTTTTTGGGTTCGTAACACGCCACATTTTGGCACGGAGCGTGTCGACGCAGTGATTCTAGAAGGAAATCTGAAAATCTTCGAACGCTTTGTATGGACGCAGGACGTTGTGTTCGATTGGTGCGGCGAAGGCTTTAACAACAATTTTCGTATTACCAACGGATTAAATCCAAGGGTTATCCACCCTAGGAAAGTTGCCGGTTGGATTGGGAGGGCTACGCTGTGAATCAATGTTATAAAATTTGTATTCAGACGGTGAAACCACTCACTTTTGCTGGACGATGAGGCGAATTTAAAAACATAATGTTTGACTTTTAATGTCCAAAGTGTGTATAGTTTATACAAGTGTTTGTAATCATGAAAGCGTAGTTTGAAGGCCCACCTTGCTTGACAGCTTGCTACAGTGGTTTCGATGTAGGTCACTCTGCTTACTGAACAACGTGGTGCGGGTTCAATTCCCGCTAATGGCAAATTTCGGAAAATAGCATTTTCGGAATTCGCCCTCGTCTGGGTGTAACTGAGATCGCCTCCAGTCCATTGTACGATACCTATAGTACAAGCTTTGCATATTTTGCGATCATACGATGACTATGTGTTGTCTGGCTATTTATAATCGCCCTGGAGATGTACAACCACTTCTTAAAGTGTTCTTATTATGATATTAACCGTAAATTTGTGACAGGATTTGTACTAAGTTAACTGGCAAAAACTGAAAGTAATATTAAAACAACACTGCTAGTGATGGTAAGAGAGCTGAATACTAAACTATTGGTATGGTGACCGAATGCTTATGTATAGAGACACAGTTATGCATGTTACATGCTTGAAACTTCTTTGTTTTTAGGGTTCCGTACCCAAAGGGTAAAACGGGAACCGGAATTACTAAGACTCCGCTGTCCGTCTGTCCGTCCGTCCGTCTGTCACCAGGCTGTATCTCATGAACCGTGATAGTAAGACAGCTGAAATTTTCACAGATTATGTATTTCTGTTGCCGCTATAACAACAAATACTAAAAAATAGAATATAATAAATATATAAGGGGGCTCCCATAAAACAAACGTGATTTTTTTTCTCGTTTATATAGATAATGGTACGGAACCCTTCGTGCGCGAGTCCAACTCGCACTTGGACGGTTTTTTTATCATTGGACTATAACCTAACCCTAACGGTATTACGTCGTTTAATCTACAAGAGGGGTCTAAACGACCGCGTCACGGCCGCGCTCAATCCTTGACCTCACTTTAAGCATCAGAGGTCACGAACCGTGACCATCGGACTTCCCTTTCGAAGTGTCATCAATTGGGAAATACAAAACTTAAAAAAAAAAAAAAAATCGCTCAAGATTAAATTAATTGAAAGGCCCAGTGGATTGCTTGGTATCCATAGTACAAGCACTGCTTAGTATTAATACATTAATTTTGCTAAGCAACACAACACATACTCATCGTACGATCTCAAACTAAGCAAGCCTGTCCAAGGGTACCATACAATGGACTTGGAGCGTTCCCAGTTGCACCTAAACCAGGTTAAATTCCAAAAGGCGATTTCTTAAATTAGACATTGATGGGAATCGCACCTGCAACCACGCGATTCAGTCAGATCACATAATGAGTATGTGTTATCTAGCAATCTTAAACATTTTATAAGTAGTAAAACGATAAAAATCATTTCAGTAGCTCCACAGTATCAAACTTGATAAATATTTACACAGATGATTAACGTTACGCTGCGCATGAGTTGTTTTATTTGTGAGTCACGCGGTCGCTCGGACGTGGTATCTATTGTTATAATTATCCACAAAAAATATAAGTTGAGGATTCTTGAAAATATAACGTATTTTTGATGTGAAACATCTATAGGCGAGGGATAAACCTGATTTTTGGCGTGGCGATCGCTTCGCCACAACAAAATGAAATCAACTTTATTACTTAACGCATAAAGTATAGTTTTAAATGCGGCCACGCTTCGTACTCCTCGGCTCCTCGGCCCCTCGGCTCCTCGGCTCCTCGGCTCCTCGGATCCTCGGCTCCTCGGCTCCTCGGCTCCTCGGCTCCTCGGCTCCTCGGCTCCTCAGTTCTTTCCGCCGCTTAGACTCCGCCCACCGGCTGACTCGGCATACTCGCTCACTCGCCGCTACGACGTTTATATTTTGTTGCATATCTGCCAGGCGTCTCGCGACGGCTCAGTTTTTTTTTTCTAATCAACTTAAAAACAAAAAGAGAATTTTCTCAATGCGACTAATGTGTTTTTTAAATAGTACATTACTGTGTTATCATACTTTATGATAAGCAACTGCTCACTTACCACAACCTGTCTTGCAGGAATGTATTTTTTTTTGTGTTAATGGCCTCTTTCCATTGAAGCAATGTTTTTAATATTATCTACTTGCAGTTTTAGACAGTTAACTGGTCCAACCATTTTCCTCTTAATGACTTACCATCTACTCTCCCATAGTGCGTTAAAGGCATCATACCAAAGCAATTATTTCTATAACCATCTGTAGTTTAGAATAATCCCTTCATTGTAAATGGGAGTAGACGCACCTTACTGTACTAGCTTCCTAAGCGTAAAGACTATATTTGTATTTAATATTAGACTGCCGTGAGTATAATTCTTCTCTAGTATTGTGGCAAAGGTGCGGTCTGCTCTCATGGCATTGCTGCTCCTGAGAATGTATTACTCGCAATTATCATTTCGAAAAGAGTAACCATTGAGTTTCTTACCGGCTCTTCTCAGTGGAGGCAGCATTCCGAACCGGTGGTAGAATCTGTCTATTTGTAAGTGCTTGTTGGCCTACACGAATAAAAAAAATTGATTTTGATTTTTGATTTTGACTCAGTACAAATTATGTCAAAACTTGACGGTTACTATTGCGACAAAAATACTTTGTGTGCCGGTGGTAAGGCCTGAAGTCAATATCATTGCCTGAAGTGTATTTTTTTTAAATAATTAGTTATGTTCATTCCTATTATAGGATTAATAATGTTTTTTTCATAAAGTGTTAATTCGATCTGTCCGTAAAAAAACTAAAATTCTGAATTAATATTGTATTTTTTAAGGAGCTCGCTTTATCGTAATAGACATATTAATTCAAAAATATAGGATTCTATAGCCAAATTCAAATCCCAACAAAAAAAATTACACATTTAAATTCTTCTTTTTTACGAAATGATGGAATTGTTAAGAACAGACTACACCCGCGATTAGCGAGTATTCTTCCATTAACAAGTAATTAATAGCAAAAACAAATTCATTAAAAATAAATTAATGGTAAAAAACTTTTTAAATACAAGCTTTTATTTAATTGCCCTTAGTTTTTGAGTTCTCCTCAGCAAGCCCTTTGATTTGATACCCATACTGTGGTAGTGCAGAAAAAATAACTATTACGCCATCTTGGATGATCCGCCATATTGGAATTAGAATGACTTCACATAGCTAAGCATGCATTGTTATCCAAAATAAGTGTGTATACCATATTTCAGCTCAATCGGTTAAAGATAACTGATATAAAATTCAGCTACAAGATTCCACCCGGACTTACATACATTGCAAGTTATATTAACTTGTAAAACAGGAACAAAGCTTGTAAAACAGGAATGTGTCATGAATATGATAAAAATGTCGGATGAATCCCAAAGAAATGTCATGGACTCTTCGCTTGCTCCACAATTATCTTTTTTTTTGTAGAAGTGCAAAAATTAGTCAAAGTGAAGCAAACTCAATGTTTTAAAACTTGTATTAGCTCGACTAAGAGCCCACAGCTCTCGACTCTATCAGGAAATAGAGTCGACTAAAGCCCCCGGCACAGTGGGGCGTGAACCCTCGCGCGTGAAAATATTTTCCAATTCCAAAACGGACTCTGTGTCAATGTGCATAAAGATTGAATTTCTGTGGTAGAAGCCACGCCTTCACGCGTCAAAATTGGCTCGCGCTGTCAGTGTCATTTAGTTGAAGAATAAACTTTTTCTATGAGGTAATACCATGGATATATTATAACAGAGATGGCATTTCGAGCCCGCGCTGCGGAAAATATTTCTGGTGTATCTGACTCTGCCATATTTGTTTTCCCATATAGTTGCCATAAACTACAGGTAGATAACAAAAATACGAAAGGTGGAGTCTTTATGGGTACTCAAGATACTTTATGGTCAATACAGTTTGTTTTGGTATGACAAAATATTTGACGGGCGAACATTGACGCCCCAGTGCGGTAGGGCTAATGTACAAAGTTTAAAAAAGTCGCGTGACTTTACGGAGCATGTTAGAAATAAAGAAAAAAAGCTAAGATCGAGTTGGTTTCGTGTAGCTAATACTGTCTAATTGATGACGGCTAGGTGTAGTGGTGGGAGGGTGGGCAGGTCGGCTCATTGCACCGCACCGGGTGGTCCCTGATTCGATTCCAGTCGGATGCAAATTTCCAAAATCGCTTTTATGGATTCAGCTCACGTTTGGATGTAACTGGTGTTCATACAGATATTTCAGATGTCTGAAACATTGGATGCGTGCATTTTGTCGCGACCGTAGGTACAGAGCTATAAGGTTTAAATCATCACACTAAATTCCTAGTGCAGAAGGTAAGCAGTTTCATAAAAAACATCTTACTCACGTTATAGAGCACAGATTAAAGAAATTTAATTTATTTATCAAAAACAGCAGTAAGACAACATAGGTTGTTAAAAAAAACCACAATCCCATAGATAATGGCATGTTGTTGGCATATTGTGAGGAAAACAGACGATTGGAAAAAAAAATGCGAGGTCATCTCTCAATTTTTTTCCTTCTACGAACCATCTACAGTGGCTTTTTACAGTGGCCATTGTGTCTTAAGAATTTTGGCACACATATTGTACACACAGTAAAATAACTTGCGATGCACTTAGACTGAAATAAATATATAATCAATCTCAAGGATTTTTCGATGCCTGTACAAATGTTGATATAAAATGATTTGAGAGTTTCTAAAGATTGCTAATTTAACAATGTAGACCCTTCTAGTGATGGTCAGTGACCATATCGATGGTAATTACACTGTGTTTTTATTTTTACCTGGCTAAAGTTAATTTCCATAACTGAGTAGTGTCGTACGCAGCGTACCGTGGAGCGAGCCGGCAAGATAGTGATGGGACACGTAGGTAATCGATTACTATTTTGTTGAATGACGATATTTATTTGAGTGTCAATAACACTTTATTTCGAAATAGTTACTAAGGTAACGGTGAAGGAAAACATCGTGAGGTGCACGTCTATAGAAAGGCGTGTGAAGTTCAACAAACCACACTGGGCCAGTGTGGTGAACTATGGCCCAAAATCTCCCTCGTATTGAGGGAGAACGTGCCCGGTATAATGGAAATAGGCCGCCCCCTATTACATCGGCGAAGTGTGGGCGCACTGCAGTGCACCTCTGCCTATCCCTTCGGGGAGTACAGGTGTGATGATGTATTATTATAGTTACTAAGGTTAGCGTTGTCCTATTTTGGGATTCATGACCAATAAGAACTATTTGTTGGAGACCTAACTGCACTCCTAAGATCACCCAACAATACACAATGCCTCCCATTCTTTGCCAATACCGAAACGAATTGTATTGATATTTATGTGTAATGACACAAAGTTCGTTTTAATATTGGCAAAAGTTTTGATGCGGGACGCGCCAGTGTACTTAACAGGGAGGTCAAACATGCCATGACCCTCAGATTAACGCAAATAATTGCATGGGATCGTAAAATTTTAATATCACATCACTATTATATGTAAACTTCGATATTGACCGTTCGCATCACTCACGCGCACCTTCCTGCTTCAGTGTTACGTTGACTGCGCCCGCGCACGACCGTGTGTCCGTACTGTCCAATCACACCCGTACGAAGATTTTATATGGCAGTGGTGACTCGGGCGTGTGGTGATTTCCATTGTGTGAGAAGCAAGGGATGCAGGGCGAGGAGTAGAAATGGATGGGTAAAGTGTTAAAATTGATACAGTTTTAGTTTAATTAATTGTGATAGTTAATTTGTACAATTTTCTTTTCTACAACGTTGTTAGCGTAAGTAAATAGCGAGGTCTTTCTTGATGGCCTTTCAGTATCCGAGTAGGTGTACACTAGTATATACCTAATAGTACTTACCTAATATTTATAGATCTTTGTGATGTTATGTAATTAGTACGTGATAACGTGGTAACATATTATGAAGAAGCAGTGGTAGCCTTGTCGGTAGAACGCCCGCCTTGAACGTAAGGGGTGCAAGTTCAAATTCAATTCCGGGCCGCACCTCTGAGATAATTTTCATGTGCGAATGTCATTTTCAATAATGATTACCACTTGCTGAATTGTGAAGGAAAACATCGTGAGCAAACCTGCAAGTCTATGGAAAGGCGTGTGAAGTTCCCCAATCCGCACTGGCCCAAAATCTCCCTCGTATTGAGGGAGAATGTGCCCGGTATAATGGCAATAGACTCGCCCCCTATTACATTGGGACCAAAATACATCGGCGAATGGTGGGCGCATTGCAGTGTACCTCTGCCTATTCCTTCAGTGAATACAGGCGTGATGATTTGTATTGTATATTATGATTAGAATGAAAGTGTTTGCGTGTAGACGTTGATACATGAGGCGTTGCGAATGACAACATTTGGAATAAATTAATTAATGATAATGTGTTATAATTGTATAGTTGTTCATCATCATCATCATCATCATCATCATCATCACGCTTGTATTCCCCGAAGGTAACCTTGCCAAATAACGCCAGAAAACACATACTCATCGTATGATCCCAAACTAGTTAATGATTGTATACTTAACCTAAAAGCCGTGGTAGCCGAGTGGACGAACGCCTTGCAATCAAAGTGTGCAGGTTCAAACCCCGGCTCGCACCTCTGGGATTTATGTGCGAATCTAATTTTCATACGAGATTATCACTTGCTATGAAACGGTGCAGGAAAACATCGTGAGGAAACCTGCACGTCTGAGGGAACTTGGCTAGTTTTCGATAGATGTGTGAAGTCTGCCAACCCGCACTGGGCCAGCGTGGTGGACTATGACCCGAATCCCCCTCCTATTGAGGGGAGGCCCGTGCCCAGCAGTGGGACGTTATAAGGGCTGTGGTAGTAGTAGTACTTAAGCTACTATAAGGGACTGGGGGCAATCCCAGGGCAAATTGCGAACAGGACATTTCACAAATTTGCCGCTGATGGGAATTGAAGCTGAACCCATCTGTTACAGTGAGCCGATGTGTGAACCACTGAATCAAGCAGTCATGTTTTTTTTTTATAACTATGCGGGTTCGATTCCCGACAGCCCTGAGCGTAACTGGGAGTGCCCCAGTCCATTGTATGGTACACTTAATACAAGCTTTGTTTATTATTGTGTTATACGACGGGGTATACGTGTTGTCTGGCGATATATGTTTTTAAGTGATTGTATAATGCTGTTGTAACTAAATTAAGATATTGCATTTTTAGGGCACATCTTTACAAAATATAAGCAATTTTTCACATACATTAAAGGTCGGCAACGCACTTGCGATGCCCCTGGTGTTGCAGGTGTCCATGGGCGGCGTTGATCACTTACCATCAGGTGAAACGTCTGCTCGTTTGTCTCCCTATCTCATAAAAAAAAACATATATTATTGACACATCTCCTTATACAGGGTGTTCCAGAAGTCCGAAATAATATAATGGTCTGTGTATTCACGTTATACCGTATCAGGATAAATATTGTTTTTTTATAACGTCATCGTTTCAATTTCATCACAGTTATTCTTACAGTTTGCGCAAACGTTCACGTTTCGACTGAAAACCTTCTGAAATTGTACATAAAGTTTCTTGATGATATTTTATTGCATTAAAAAGTGTGTCATTTGTTGACACATATACATATATAGAAGTCGGTTAATAAATAGAATTCAAGGGTCTGTTTGTCATGTCTAAATAGCAGCTTATTACTAAAGTATAATAATGAAAGTATTTACGATGCCTAAAACGAAACCAAAATTAAAAAAAAAAAAATGGCTGCACCGATTTTAACAATACTTTCACAGGTAGATAGCTGATATTACAAGAAGTAGATTTTATTAGGCTATTAGGCTATTATTATTTTAAGGAAAAATTGGTATTTCGCAGAAAAAAATTAAACACATTTTTTCAGAGTAATCCCAAACGGCTAAACCAATTTTAACCGGTCTTTCACTGGCAAATGAACAAGGAGTAACTTCGACTACTTTAATTTTTAGGAAAATAATTAGGGTTCCTAAATTTAGCGCGTACGGAGTCGCAGGGACTGCTAGTGTAATAATAAATTAAGTTTGATTGAGGTTAACTGGACGCTCAAAGATCAAATTCTATGTAGTACATGGTAGTACACATTTTCATATACGCCCTAGAACCAACGAAGCGAGGGTACTAATTTAAATAACTTTGAAAATGTACTCAATGTGAATGAACATAAAGATAGAATTTCTGTAGTAAAAGCCAAGCTATTGTCATAATCAATGACAATTTGTTGGTTATAATAAATGCTTTTTGAATGAGGTAATCTATTTTGGTTTTGTAATTGGCAAAAATCTTGACGCACGTTCTTTGACGCCCCAGACTGCGCGGGGCTTAAATATCACTTTACATTAAACGACATTATTTTAAGGACTCTGGCACACAAGGGCGTTGAAGCTCACGTGTCAATTATTTTACCGATCACAAAATACGCAGGGCATAAATGTCACAGTATATTAGACGACAATATTCTAATACGTATGCAAGAATCTATCATTGTTCCTGAAACAAGACAATTGTCTAAGCACTTTTTGTTCCGACCATCTCATTCCGGTCTGTGACGAGGTCAGCCAAGGTCAGCAGCTGATGATACTAAGAACCATTAAATGGTCATTAAGAGATGCGATTTACTGTTTTCCTGTAGTTATCCGTTTGGCCTCGGCAAGAAGTCGTGCTGTAAGTAGCCTTAGATATGAGGATTTAACGTTAGTTTTATAATATTTAAACATGATTTTGTAGCTTCATTTTTAATATTTATTACCACTTGATGAACGGTGAAGGACAACAGTGTGAGAAAACCTACATGTCTGAAAAATGCGTGTGAAGTTCACAAACCCGCACGGGGCCAATGTGGGGGACTATGACCAAAATCACTCAATGGACTCTAGATTCGTCACTGGGTCATTGGGACCGAAATACATTGGTGAAGTGTAAGTGTACTGCGGTGCACCTCTGCTTACCCCTTCGGGGCATACAGGTGTGACGATGTATAATTTTACCGACGTTTGACAGAAATGTTCAAAATTCTTAAGATAAAACTGTAATTAGTCTTTGTGTTATGGTTGTCATTAGTGATAAATTAAATATTGTAAAGAGTTTTAAACACTGTCACAAGTCCGAAATAAAGAAAGATTTTAAGTACATATACGGTAGCTAATATGTAAATAGTGAAGTGACTATACCTAACTATCATAGTTTCTGAGTTACAGACCTTTAAATATTTGTCACATTAGTTATCGTGTTGTCGCGTTAGGGCACACTCATAACCCTATTTAACGATATAAACCACATCTGCGAGACACCTCTATTAATATTCACAAAACAAAACTTGAAAATGTTTCAAAGACTCGAAATATTTCGAGTTGTTGAAATTTGCGAAATTCGTTGAAAGAAATACAATATACAGTTGTATACCTGATACTCATGCAAACTGTAAATAATTATTAGGTACTCCTAAAACATCCTGTAGTTAGAAATAAAAAATTTCACATTAGCAAACATCCTATTTCAAAGGAACCGACAAAGAACAATCAACCCGGCGTCATTCACACAATACGATACTGAAAATATTATCAAAAGACTGATGCGCTTCTAGGAATGTTTGTTTTCGTTCTGCTGTACCGGAATGCAAATTGACAATGCCTTCGGTCGCTGTTGTTTTACAACATTCAACAATGAGCAATTGATGCTAATACTTATAATAGATACTGTGGACAACTAGAATGGGTGTGGATTTATAATCCACATTCAACAGTATTTGTACGATGGGTATGAGTTGTCGAAATTATTCTTTATAATTGTTGTACAATTTCTCTACTTGTTATTATGGCACTAAACCCACCCTACACCACTGATACTCCTTTTTTTAAAGAGGAAATCCATCATGGATGCCAGTCTGCCCCGGGGGAGGCAGGCTGGCGATGTGAGAGTCCTACTCACTAAAACCCCTTGGTGTCTAGCACTCCGCTGGTTGTAAGGTCGCGGGAACGCGCAAGCATACTTCCGCAAACCACTGTTAATCCTCAGTAAGCTACGATCGACAGCGTCATCCACGTTTAACCCGCGGCGAGTCTCTGGAAAAAAGAGATAAAATGTCTTGGAACCCGCACAAATTTAATCGAAAGAAGGTGTACGAGTTAGAAGAAATATTTATCCACTTCCCTCCATAGGAAAATGCTAAAATGTCTAGGAACCCGCACAAATTTAATCGCGAAAAGGTTTAGGTGTTACAAGAAAATGTATAAACTTCCCTCCATTGCAAAGTGGGAGACAAAATAACTGTGTAGGCTGAGATTCATTCATTCAACAGTTATAGTAATTTTAGGAAAAATGTTGCGATTACAACAGAAACCAAAGCACTCTGGGACTTGGTAAGGCAAAAGAGCCATGGAGATATTATAACGGAGATGGCATTTCGAGTCCGCGCTTCGGTAAATTATCCTAGATTCTCTGACTCCACCATCTTTGTTTCCCATATAGTCGCCATATACTGCACGTACATGAGATAACAAATATGGCGGCAAAATCGCCGCAGAGAGTGGAGTCGTTATGGGTACTCTAGATACTCTATGTAAAGAGTAGAGACTTTAGAACTGTGATTTCTATTGAATTTTCCAGTCGTGTTCTGTCACGTTGTACGCCCACATGGCTGAATTTATTGTGTGACCAAAGGTCAATTTCAAGTGCGAAAAATGGTTTTGTGCGAACAAAATGAAATAATAAATAAATATACAGTTATTTTTTGTGAGTAGCCTTTGTTATCTGGGACTTGACTATTAAAATTTATTGTTCTCATGATATTTTATTTGGTGAACACAAAAAATTCAAAGCATCTTAAAGTTATTTATATAATTGTTATTATGTATATTGTAGGTAATATACCTAACCTACCACTGATTATTTCGGATCGACTTACATAACTTTTTAATCATGAATTCAGTTTTTCACACATAACTTCTCATTACACGTAATAAATGAAATGCTTAATTTTTATAGAATATAACTGATGCGCGCGATTTCACCCGCGTGGTTGTCGGTTATCGCGACCAAAAGTAATCATGAAATTTTTGCCGACGTTATCACACAAAAACTTTCATCTCCTATTTGAACCCCTTACAACCCTGTTTCGAATTAAAAAAGTATGTATGCCTATGTCCTTTCTCAGGCTCTAGAATATCTCTGTACCAAATTTCATTCAAATCGGTTTAGTAGTTTAGGCGTGATTACGTAACACACAGACAGAGTTACTTTCGCATTTATAATATTAGTAAGGATAAGGAATGACGGAATTCTGACGGTATTAGACTGCGTGAGTATAATTCTTCTCTAGTATTGGGGGCAAAGGTGCTGTCTGCTCTCATGGGGTTGATGCTCCTGAGAATGTATTACTCGCAATCCTTACTATTTACCATTTTAAAAAGATTAACCATTGAGTTTCTTACCGGTTCTTCTCAGTGGAAGCAGAATTCTAAACCGGTGGTAGAATCGGACTATTTGTAAGTGCTTTTTGGCCTACACGAATAAAAAAAAAAGGTTTTATATTTTTTTACATATAGGCTATACTATATTGAATCAACGAAGTCTGAGCGGACGAAGTCGCGGGTAGAATCTAGTCATTAATAACACTAAAGCGTATATTTTACAAAGTAATTGAAACATAAACCCAAGCCCGAGGCTCAATCATTATAACTTTGACGTGATATCTTATATCTTGCTCTGTTTATTGTTTTCGATACACAATATGGGTAGTGTGGTGAACCGTGAACTTTTCTGTTTTGATACGATAGCCTAAGGCGTACATAATTTATTAGGCATTATTCCCACAGTAAAGCCTGCTGCCCGATTATTACGTATTTAAGGAGGACGGATTTCCAGTTGTAGAACTTAATGTATGGACGCGTTCACACGAGCTGTCGGCTTACGGGAGCCCTGTAATGCAATGTACTATTTGGGTATTGCTATTATTAAAATAAATCGATACGTTAAGGGCCACTCGCCCTTAACGTATCGCTATTTGACTTAAGTGTCATTTTTTAGAGTTCCGTACCCAAAGGGTAAAACGGGAACCCTATTACTATGACTTCGCTGTCCGTCCGTCCGTCTGCCACCAGGCTGTATCTCATGAACCGTGATAGAGAGTTTAAATTTTCACAGATGATGTATTTCTGTTGCCGCTATTACAACAAATACTAAAAAAACAGAATAAAAAAACATTTAACGGGGCTCCCATACAACAAACGTGATTTTTTTGCTCGTTTTTATAAATAATGGTACGGAACCCTTCGTGCGCGAGCCCAATTCGCACTTGGCCGGTTTTTTTAACTCTGCAGGAGAGCATACCCATTCGACTCAGAAAAAATAGCTGATTTCGAAATATGTATATATCATAGCATAAGAACAAAATGTAGTAAATACGATAAGAAATAAATAAAGAATAAAGAAACAAAATCTCATAAATGGTTAAAAAAATAAAAATAATAACAAATAAAATAAACAATGTAAAATAGTTTAAATAGACCTAATAAAATATGTATAGCCTTCCCACTCCTAAATCTTACAACTATTATGTAAGTTGTAATGAAGCATAATAAATAAGAAAGTAAAAATGTAAACAAAAATAAAAAAGATAGAAATTAAGAAATAGGAAATAATAAAATTATGTGGACCCCAGACTAAAATAAATAAGGACTCTGATCACGTCAGAGGTTAGCTCGCGGGATGGGCCAGACAGCGCCCGGATAAAAAAAAATGTACATAAGTCAATATCGCCCAAATGTGTCGCTTTTCACCGCTCGATTTAAATTACATGGGAAAGAGCACTTCGCCGTAGTAATGAAGCTTTATTTGCTTTGTGTTTGTCTACTACTTAAACAGTCTAATATTCAACTTAATTTATAATCAAGTTTGGAAGTCGCAAATAACAAACAATATATAAAACTAAAACAATTAACGCAAATTTATTATATTCCCTGAAGGGGTAGGCAGAGGTGCACTGCAGTGCATCCATACGTGAATGATATATTTTGATTCCAGCGAAATAGGAGGGTATTATACCGGGCACATTTCACCTCAATGCGAGAGATATTTGGGACATATTCCTCTACGCTAACCAAGTGCGAGTTGGTGAACTTCACGCGTCTTTTTATAGATGTGCAGATTTCTTAATGATGTTTGCTTTCACCATTCAGCAAGTGGTAATCATTAGTGAATATGACATCCGAAAATTTCAGAGGTGCGACTCCGTGGTTTGAACCTGCGCCCCTTGACTTCAAGGTAGACGTTCTACCAACGTGGCTACCACTGTTTTTTCACTCTTTATAATGTATTCCTAAAAACGTGTCTGTGATTATTTTCAAGTCGGTTTACGAAATTTGCGTTGCGTCAATTGTATATTAATGTTTATATAATTTCAACGAAATAAATTATTGCCATTTTAATTAGGAACGTAATCATTGGAATAATAAAGGTAGGTAATCTTTTCAGTGTTAACCTCGATTTTTTTTTCAATTATTATGTGATAAAAAACAACATCGTAGGCCTGCACAAATAGGCTCGTCAAGACACCTGCGACCATTTTTACCAATACCAAAAGGAACCGTATTACATCAGAGATTAAGTACGTTTTCCAACGAATCGTCATCAAGGCCGCAAGAAAATACGACATATCGTCGCGTGGCTTTGACCACAGAAATTCAATCTTTATAGTTATTAACACAGAATACATTTTCATTTATAAAATAATATAAGTATATCGCTCGCCCCAATACGTTCAGAGCGTTATGCTTCAAACGCGAATCGCGTAATAGCAAAAACAATTTATTGCTCAGCGATCGCTGACGCAACCGTTATCTGACAATGTCACAGACCATCTGACAGATCGGCGCCATTGAACTGGAGACAAGATTTTGTAATGTCTATTACAAGTGAGGGGGGGTTATCATTAATGTTTATGGTTAGGTATGTGTTAGCGAAAAATGCAGTTATTATTTCAGGTACACCCAGCAAACTTTGAATCAAATACTTTTTTTTAAACCCCGCAACAGAGCGAACAAAACACAATAAAATGTGTTCAAATCGGTCAAGTCGAGTTTAACGAACAGCGATTATTTTTATAATTTCAATTTAATAACTTCATTAAAGAAGAAGAATACGGACTTGACAGAGGACAAGTCCGTATTTAGAGGACAAGTCCGTAGTCCGAGGACAAGTCCGTAATCCGAGCACTGGACTTATATATTAACCCATCGGTGAAAGGCTCTCTGAATTATGCGACACTTATGGGCAATATTGATTTGTCGAATGAGTATGCTCTCCTGTAAAGTAAAAAAATGTGGTTAATTGAAATTAAACTATTTTACGGATTTTATCGCGTTTATTTACTATTTTATTTTCCACCAACTTGGGATCCAGTAATCAATATGATTAAATCCAAAACCAAGTGTACCATTGCAAGACCTCAGGACACCGTAAGCACTTTCTGCGTGGATCGGACCGCAAACAACAACTAAATATGAGGGTACCCAGTTATTAACTATGACATAAGGACGTCTAACACCTCAGTCCCCCCGTGACCATGGTTGCTGTAAAGCAGCCGAAACGTATGGAAAATAAAATAGTAAATAAACGCGATAAAATCCGTAAAATAGTTTAATTTCAATGTATAGTATTCGCGTAAATATAAGAAAACAATAAATGTGGTTAAGTCCAAATAGCCTTTCGCCCCTCGATATAATAAGTACATTTTCTCACATAATAATTGCATGTTTTTGTTTCAGACAATAAAATCAACGATAGACTTCGCAAAAACACAAATATGTACGATAGCCATATCATTAAGTCTATTCAGCTCAGTCCGGCTGCCGAAGGAGGCGTTCAGATATGGGGCAGTTCCGTACCTGGTGGTCTACACGTTCTGGCTGCTGGCTGTGGGGCTGCCCACGACGCTGCTGCAGCTGGCCATGGGGCAGCTGAGCCAGCAAGACCCTGTGGGGGTGTGGAGAGCTGTTCCTATATTGAGAGGTTGGTACCTCTTGTGCATCCATAATTGCTAAGCATTTAGCGGATTTCAGACTACGCTATAATATATAGCACAACAATATCGCGCACCATACAAAGCCAATAATATATAGTACAATACAGTGTGAAAGTAGTCATATCAATGTATGGTGCGCGATATTGTTGTGCTATGAGCTATATACTATATGCTATTATATTATTGCGTAGTCTGAAACCTGCTTATTGCGATAGAAACCAAAAATGATGGTGATTTTCAATACCTATTTGTTACGGCTGTTGGGATGAAAAGCGATTGAAACTAGTAACCTAGTCGCTTGGACGCTTTCCTATTAAATTAACGTATAAAAATGTCTTCAATAATCTTTAATGCTTATATAGCAAAATACTTTTTCTGAAAAAAAAAATGAGGAAACGGAATAGACAACTATTCTTTAATTTAATAAAATAGTAAATATATCCGCTCCGCGAATCTCGTGAATACAAAAATTTTACATAATAACTGTAGATAGCTAACAGCACACGAAATCACCGGGGAGTTAAAGCATCAAGAGTCATGAGAATGTTCGCCAATACCAAATAGAACTCTGTATACATATAAACAAACATACGGGTCGAATTGAGAACCTCCGCCTTTTTGAAGTCGGTTAAAAAAGAATTCCTGTAGTAAAATCTACGACACCACTCGTCAAAATCCGCTCGCACTGTCAATATAATTTAGTTGAAAAATTAACCTTTTCAATGAGTCAATACAGTGGGGCAAATCTCGCATTATTGACGATTAATTAATTAATTAATTGTAAGATTCTACTATTAACCTATACTTAATAGATATATATATAGTTCTTGCCTTATACTCTAATGTACTATTTAAAAAATACTGTCTAACTGTCAAATGGGGCATGCGGTGTTTACCTTTAAGTAATTGTTGCACTATTAATTGTTAAACTTGTGGAAGTATACCTATGTTGTATTAGTGTAAATAATTGTTGCTGAAACTAATAAAAAAAAAACAAGAGACCATGCGTTGATATCACACCATATATTATCTGCCATTTTCCAATGACGTTTCTAATGACATTGACGTTCCACGACGGTACAGATAAAATATGCAACAGGTGTTAACAACAATTATCAGCTACGAGGATTCGAATTTCAAATGTGTAAAAGTCGGTATTCGTTACATCACTAATAAGTTCTTTTTTGTTTCAGGTGTCGGCCATTTAAAAGTATTGACATCGTTTCTCTGCTGTGTGTACTACATGATATACGTGTCCCTGTCTTCAGCGTACCTGCTGTGGATAGGGAAAGGCTCGTTCCCTTTGAAGGATTGCACTAAGCTGCACATAACGCCGGTAAGGAGTCCGCATTAGGTACTCCAATCTAATCCTACGTCCGTCCGTACAGAGGGATTATATTCGTTTGATTATAAAATCCTTTTTTTTATACATGAGATTATGTGAGGAAGTTTGTATATTCTGATAATAGTTTTTGGCTGGCTTTTACCTATTACCAAATATTTATTAATATTTTAATAAAAAAGACTAGCTGACCGGGTGAACTTCGTACCACCTTTGAATTAGTGACATACGAAAGCAGCGCCACCTACCGGGTCCAATTGTGAATTTAAACCATCCAGGGTGCCACCCAAACGCATACAAAAAGAACCATTCAAATCGGTTCAGCCGTTTAGGAGGAGTTAGCTTACAACGAAAAGTGCCATTGATTTTTATATATATTGATTGATTGGCAAACATTTGACCCGCGAGTGTCAACAAGTGAGCGCGGGAGTGCATGTTCGTTTGAATTTTCACTTCGACGCTTGCGGCAATTCTTACTAAGCGACAAAAAATCGTAAAATAAATTATATATAGCAAACGACGCAGAAAAATCTGCCCGTTCGAATAGTATATAGTACTTATTTTACGACATTTTGGCGCTTAGTAAGGATTACCTTTGAAGCGTCGACTCTTTTTTGGTTTCAGCGAGGCTATGAAAATAAAATGAACGCATCCATGTGTTTCAAGTAAGTATTATTCTATTTCAACATATTATTTTAAATACGCAATATGATTCAAAATAACTAGCCTGCAATCATATGCCGAGTATATGAAATAATTTTATTAAGACAGAATATCTATGGGTTTTTTTTATTCGCCAAAATTAAATCATTCATTTATTGTAACATTTAAAGCAGTGGTAGCCTCGTGGGCAAGAACGCCCGCCTTGAACGTAAAGGGTGCAAGTTCAAAACCCGGGCCCGCACTTCTGAGATAATTTTCATGAGCGAATGTCATTTTCAACAATGATAACCACTTGCTGAACGGTGAAGGAAAACATCGTGAGGAAACCACGTCTCTATAAAGGCGTGTGAAGTTCACCAAACCGCACTGGGCCAGCGTGGTTGACTAAGACCCAAATCTCCCTCGTATTCAGGGGGAACGTGCCCGGTATAATGACAATAGGCTTGCCCCCTATTACATTGGGACTAAAATATATCGGCGATGTGTACTACAGTGCACCTCTGCCTACACCTTCGGGGAATACAGGCGTGATGATGTATTATTTAGATATATACTCTTGTACTAATACACATAGAGAGAGAATTTATGGTGTTAACCCACACGACGACGCATGAAACTTCAGTCAAAAAAACATTAAGTTGAAAAATGAGTATTTTGGATTTGTAAATACAGTTCGTTTTGGTATTCAAACGCACGCGTTTCGACGCGACTGTGGATGCAAGCTTTACCAACTACGTATCTATCTTTACCATACCACAGATTATAAATATCGTTCGTATTAAATTACTCAGAATTTTATACTCGTTATATGAAAGAAAAAAATAACTAATAATATTAATTCCAGCTCAACATTCCTGGCGCCGTTCACGGAATATCCCCAGTATCTCGGCATAATGGCGATTTTAATATTCGTACTGTGGTTCTTCGTGCCTATACTGTGAGTTATTATATTCTTATTACATTATATTATATTACTTTATCTATTTTTAGCTATATTATTCGTTTTTTATCTGACAACATTAAATAATATATAGAGCAGTGGTATATATGGTTATGTATTTTAGATTCACAGGATTATTTAGAGCTGTTAGTTAGAGCTTAGATCAGTGGGGCAATTCTCGCAAAATCAATATCATCTTTTATTTGACATATGTCGAATAAAAGATGTTTTTTTTGCAGATCTTAAAATAATATAACCAGATCATTTACAAAGAAATTCCTGCGCATAATTTATACACAATAACGGCTAAAAATAAGTTTTTTTTTACAAAAAATAATGACACATTAAGTAGGTACTTTATAGATGGATGTCAATTTCTATGAAGTGACATTCCAATATCAATTGAATTCATCGCTAATTTTCAAACTGACAGTTTTTTTAAAGACAAGTTAACTGACGAAACAAAAAAATTGTTGCAAATTGCAAGTTATAATCTAAAATTTGCGGTATATAATTTGGGACATGTTTAATTACTGAATATAATCTTGACATGCCGCAATGAGTTGTGAAAATGAATTTAAATAACTTGTGTATAAAGTTCTATTTGAGTTTTGAAACTAAAAAAATGTACGAATGATTATGAATGGAGTCGAAAACAACATTGAAATATTGAGCACAATTAGTATAATTTGAACAAATTGTTAGCGAAGCGTCAAGTTAATTTGTCATTGACACGTATAAATTGGGGCCTGTGTTCCGGTATTTCTAATTTGGGTATATCACACGTCATAAAAGGAATATGATATTTCATTATTGATAGTCTTAAAATAAATTTCTGTTGCGCATAAGTATTGCTTGAAAATTAATTCCACAGAATTTTTGTAGTGCCATAGCCGTAAATAACTACTACTACTACTATAGTGCTTTTAACGTCCCACTGCTGGACACGGGCTTCCCCTCAATGCGAGGGGGATTCGGGCCATAGTCCACCACGCTGGCCCAGTGCGTGTTGGCAGACTTCACACATCTATCGAGAACTAGTCAAGTTCTCTCATACGTGCAGGTTTCCTCACGATGTTTTCCTTCACCGTTTCATAGCAAGTGATAATCTCGGATGAAAATGAGATTCGCACATGAAATCCAGAGGTGCGAGCCGGAGTTTTAACTGGCACAGTAATTGCAAGGCGTGCGTTCCACCACTCGGCTACCACTGCTATAAATAAATTTAAGTAAAACATTAATTGCTAAAAAGATTGTGGTTCGGGTCCTGCCCCTTTACCACCACTTGTCTTACAGATTTTTTTTAAATATTACTTTTGTTTTCAACAGTTAACTCAGTGCAAAATCTGCCAAAAATTCTCAGTTACTATTGAAACAACAATTCTGAACTTTTTGGATTTTGCCCTAGTCTGGGTATTACTTAGATCGCCTCCATTCCAATGTATGGTACCCATAGCTTTTCCTTATTTGGGGTCATACGATAAGTATGTATTGTCGCACGATAATTATATATTTTATGTTATTACAGCCTTTACCGTCTACACAAAACGCTCAAAACGACACTCTGCGTGCTCGCACCGCTTGTGGTTTTAATCGCAGTAGTGCTCACTACATTTCTGGCAAAGTCCAGAGTTCTGGAGTCGATGTTCGCTTCGTGCGAGCAATGGTCACCGTTGTCGCAGCCGTTCGTTTGGCACAGCGGCTTGGTACAGGCGCTGCTGTCTACGCATATTGTTGGAGGCTACTTGATTAGCGCCGGTGGCATGGTGTACAGGCACTCTGATGTCCGATGGTAAGAATGAAATATAATGATATTTTAACGTGAGTTAGACTCAAATGAAACATAGATTTTGCAATATATTCTGTGTTCATCGAGTATGCTACTACTACTACTACAGCCCTTTTAACGTCCCACTGCTGGGCACGGGCCTCCCCTAAATGCGAGGTGGATTCAGGCCATAGTCCACCACGCTGGCCCGGTGTGGGTTGGAAGATTTCACATATCTAACAAGAACTCGTCAAGTTCCCTCAGACGTGCAGGTTTACTCACGATTTTTTCCTTCACCGTTTCATAGCAAGTGATAATCTCCGATGAAAATGAGATTCGCACATAAATCCCAGAGGTGCGAGCTGGGGTTTGAACCTGCAAACTTCGATTTGCAAGGCGTGCGTTCGACCACTCGGCTACCACTGCTTTTCGTCGAGTATACAATTGACTATATAACTGGCTACAAAGCAAACTTTATAATAACGTTATGTTTTATGTATATTGACATAGAATACAATCACAAAAAAGTGAAGTATTTAACAAGAGAAAAGTCTCATAACATTAAAATAGAGCCAGATGATGGCTCGGTCTAGTGGTATGTGTGTAGGCCGTTTGACTCACTGCATGTAGTGTTAGCGGGTTCGATTTCCGCCAGTGGGAAATTTTGGAAATTCTGGTTTAGTTTCAACTGAGATTGTATGATACCCATAGTTCAAGCTATGCTTAGTTTGTGATCGTACGATGAGTTAATGTTTTAATTGTCTGTTTGTTTTCAGGACTTCAGCACTAGTCATAATGACGAACATATTCGCCGGTTGGCTGTGGGTGTTGATGTGGGAAGCTATTTCCGGTGATGGCCGGAAGGACACCAGTTTCATAGCTGTTCTGGTCTTAATATATCAGTCTTCTGTATCCGAGAGGAGGGGGAAGCAATGGCCGCTACTCGCTTTTGGGATCGTTTTCATATCTGGTATTATTAGTGTGGTAAGTAAAACTGTGAACGCACATTGCCACGCCTGTACTCCCTGAAGGGGTAGGCGGAGGTGCACCGATGTATCCACATTCCACCGATCTATTTTGGTCTCAATGTATATTATATTATTTTTTACGAAATGAGCGAAATGATGATATTTAATGGAATAAGATGAGGAATGGCATCACCTGCGACTAGCGCGGGTATTTCGCCAATGTCAAGTAATTAATAGCAAGGACAAATTCAGTCAATACACGTAATAAATAAAAATGAATGATGACAGTGATAAAGATGGCGGATGATCGGTCTCAATGTAATAGGGTGACATTAAATTTGACATTTCCCCACAGTGTGAGATGGTAATCTTCACACGCCTTTGATTGCATGCAGGTTTGGAATTTTCACCAGTACCGTATGTAGAGCGTATATAGGATCAAAATTCGAAAAATACTTATTCCTGTAAGTAGAATTACTAAAATGGCCATTTTACGTATAAATCCTATTTTGGATCAACCTTGGCTAGATTTTAAAGAAAAAAATATTTTTGTAAATCATTGACTAGTTGTTACTTCAACATTGTCTGAACTTGACCTCGACGCGTGCCTGAATATAATATTGCTATTGTACGACTAAGATATTATGTAACATTACAACAGCATAATAACCTTCATGAAGTTTTAATATCCCCGTAGACACTAGAAAGGGAATAATGTTTTGGGCTAGAAAAATATCATTTTGATGTCATAACGATGTCTCTGAATTCACTGAGCTGAACAATTTCACTAGACTTTTTTTGAAAATTGCACTTTTTGGAAACATCATAAAAAGGTCATACCGATTTACACAATTTTTTTTTTTTCACTTAAATACAGGGGAAGTTTAAGAACAATTGAAATTAATTGTAGGTACATAGTTTGCCGGATTATTTAGTTATCGATAATGATGAAATTTTCGTTGTTAAAGCCACATACATATAACACCATCACGGCATTTAATTAGCTCGTTTTGGCAATAGAATTTTATTGAAAATTGAGCTTCTTTCATTAGTTTATACAGTTAATTGTGGTATTGAGAAAAAAAAATTTGCACGCGCCTGTGCTCTTGGTCACCCCCAATAATTTTGTATGGTACAGATTAATAATATTAATAATTTTAAAATCCCCGGCCGTATAGTGACGTCAAGATACAAAAAACTTGCCAATAACAAAACGGACTTTATTAACTCATCAACAAATCTCATTCTTCAATGACACGAGCAAATTTCACAGCTTAGTCGAGAATCTTTTATCATAGAAATTTAATATTTATGTGTATTCACACAGAGTTCGATTTGTTGTGCCCGGGGTTTGTCAGTGTTGTTTTTGTTTCCAGTTACTACTTCTATATCCAGTGTACGATAAGCTTCATCGCCTCACGGGCGACCATTGGCGTCTCTTCGCCACGGCATCGTCGGCCGTTGGTACCGCCCTCACGGTGGCGGTCCTGGCTAGAGGTCTGGAGGTAGCCAGCGTCTTGGACGATCTGGTTATACCAATATTGGCGGTATTCACCACTGCTGTCGAAGTTGTTGGATTCGTGTTCATTTATGGTGAGTTTAGTACTAGTAAAACGGGTATTAATCCTCAAATCCCAAAATTATTAGTTATTTTTCTGAACTCTTCAAAAATAATCTGGTAAAGTTTCTCCTTGCAAAAAAATTGAGTTCATTCCATGGCAGTGGTAGCTGAGTGGTCGAACATGCGCTTTGCAACCAAAGTGGTCAGGTTCAAACCCCAGCTTGCACTTCTGGGTTTTCATGTGCGAATCTTATTTTCATCCGAGATTATCACTTGCTATGAAACGGTGAAGGAAAACATCGTGAGGAAACTTGCACGTCTGAGGGAACTTGACTAGTTCTCGATAGATGTGTAAAGTATGCCAACACGCATCGGGCCAGCGTGGTGGACTATGGTCTAAATCCATCTCGAATTGAAGGGAGGTCTATGCCCAACAGTGGGACGTTAAAAGGGCGCATGGTAGTAGTATTCCATCAAATAGTATGACCTTATCTTGAAACTACTATTCCAGGATGGTGTTACCTTACAGTCGACATAGAATTTCTGACCGGAGTCAAGCTACCGTACTTCTGGATAGCCACTTGGTGGACAACTCCTGTCCTTCTCATCGGGGTCACTGGCTGGTGGCTTCGTGGTCTGATCAGGGTCACATGGGGTCAAGGTCAGACGCTGTGGCCATTGCTCGGGGTTTTTGTGGCTATATTCGTGATAATGTTTATAATGGCAACAGTCGCAGTGGTGAAGGAAGAACAGTTCAATTTAATTTCTGTAAGTATCTTCACAGTGCACCTAAATCCTTTGCTGGAATATCTATACAAATAACAGCTTTTCACTTAAGTATACAGTACATATCATACAATGTTTTTTTTTTTAATTTGTAACTGTCAGTATGTTTTTTCAGGCTAATCTCCAAAATTGCTGGACCGAGTTTAATGAAAATTTCTATTTACATTTAAATACTCTTTACTATGCAAATTAGATTTGACATTTTGGACGGATTCGATCATTTTATTTTAGATTCTTAAATTACTAGCAATGTGAGATTATGAAATTAGTGGTGGCACCGTTAGCTCGTCTAATTATGCTAAATACGTTAATAGCCAGATCCCTGTACAATTTAACTTCATAATTG
Source organism: Ptilodon capucinus (assembly GCA_914767695.1). Lineage (NCBI taxonomy): Eukaryota > Metazoa > Arthropoda > Insecta > Lepidoptera > Notodontidae > Ptilodon > Ptilodon capucinus. The sequence continues at coordinate 10,185,688 of OU611814.1, read as the reverse complement.
TAATGTAGGTTTTGTTAACCGCAAAAAAGCATGAAATATTGTTCTCAATTACAGAAAATATCATCGTCCTTCAAATCATCTCGCCTGTGGGGGCCAGAGGAACCCATGGCGCGTTACGTCTGGATGTCCCAGCGATACGTCAACGAAGCACTCAGCACGAACAACGACACCAACTCAGAGCAACATAATTACTCCACAATTACCATCAACAAAGACATAGAAAAGAAATATAAGGAACAGATCTATGATCCATACCAAAGGGCATACAATATTTACACAAAAACTAATATAATAGACAACAATCACAAAGTATACAGAGATATAAAGTCTATTTATGGAACTCATACGATACCTAGAAGTAAGAGGAAGTCGTTGGATGAAAAATTCCGGTCTCCTAATGTATGTATCGCTAAAGGTCAGCTGGGTGGTCCTATGGAATGTAATTGCAATAGGCATTTTACTTTGAATGTACCGGATTTGAGGCATGAAGTCACAACAAGTCTGTGAATTGGAACAGAGTAGAACAATGTATAGAGTTGCCATGATTATGAATGAAAAGCAGCCCATGCAGAAGATTGGGAGCACAAAGGCAGGTACGTGTAGAAAGATTAAATGGCCCAGATTCGGAATACAAAAAACGATTCGGCAAACAAAAATTTTATATAGAGAGTTGTTGTTCTGCAGTGCAGTAGTGGTTATATTTCAAAAAGTTAAATATGCCTATAATTAGCATGATACTTTACCGACAATATGTTTCTCAGCAATTTAAACCCTGTCGTGTCAACCGATTTTATCGGTACCCTTGGCATTGGATGACATTGCGCTCATGCTAAGGCCAGTAGATACAGCTCGATGTGATGTCCGTTGCTCGATAAATCTTACAGCTGGAAGGAATAACAGTTTAGTATACGGGGTCATGCTAAGTCAGGTGCACATATGTGTGTGAGAGTTGTATGAATAGCTGACGAATATTTAACTACTTTATAAACTTCGGTGGAATGTCAAGCTGCAACGTCGTTGTGCAACGAATGGTTAACCTAGTCCAAGTATTTATTGATATACGCACACCTGAATAAATAGTGTTTGTGATACACCAATGGGTAATGAAGAAACTTTGACTTTATAGTTGCAATTATTTATGTTAGTTACACTTTTAATGTTATTAAAGATGTTAGTTCTAGAAAGCAGTCTCTTAACAGATTTAAAGAGAAATATGATAGTAATTAATGGTAATCAAGTTATGATGTATTTAAAATATAAATTAAATTAATATCTCAGAAGAAAAGGTAGCGAAACAGAGATAATTTGGTAACTTAATGTTGTTAGTTGCGAAAATTACTTTCGATATTAATTTGCTATAGAAAACCAAAATGACTTAAATGAGATAAGCAACGAATACAAACCCAAACATCGACACATAATATACGTACAAAAATAAATATAAAATTAAAATACCAAGACTTTTCATTGTTACATCCTATTTTCAAAGGGGATATCACAAAAGTTTTTTTAGGGCAGAAAAGTAGGAGAATGATAATCGTTCACACGGCGAGGGTAGGGCGGGATGAGAAATGGACCAAGTTTTTAACATAAATCTCGGGGAAAAAAAAACTCTGAAAAGTATTACTTGTGAGAACCGTGCCTTCACTTTGAGTGTTCTCCAGTTATTTTTATAGGAATAAAATTGTTTACGTGTTATTTGCATGAATAAAACAGATGAGAAGACAGTGAATATATGAGATAAAATAAAACAAAATATACTTTAAAAACACCATTTCTTAGTATGCTCCTTCAAAGTAAAGAAGTCTGTCTAACAAACTCATATCGAGTGGCGAAGGGCTTTTTAGCTTAAGCGACACTTTTTCGCAATATTAATTTATTATACATATTTGGAATCAGCGAGTTTTTTTTGCGTCGAATGAAGTAACAAATAGCATTTCACCTCTCGATATCAGTTTCAAAGAATATGTCTGGAATTTGAACGAATACAAAACTTATACTACCTTACAATACATAGGTTTTTTTTACTATAAGGAGTTACCAGTTAGGTATTAACTATGACATCAGGACGCTGACACCTCAGTCCCCCTGTGACCATGGTTGCTGTAAAGCAGCCGAAACGTCAGGAAAATAAAATAGTAAATAAACGCGATAGAATCCGTAAAATAGTTTTATTTAAATTTATGGAGATGTTAAAAGTTGAAGTGACTCAAGCGCCTTATATCGTTGGAATTTTTTCCATCTTTTGAGCTGGGTTTCGTGCTAAGATACTAAAATGGTACTTGAGTTAATTCTCCTTTTAACCGTCGCCGCGTCGGTCGATATGAATAAATCTAGTTCAGTTAGGACATCCATGTCCAAACTGTCAATTGTTGAAATGGGGCTTGCACATTATCTATTTCTAGATCTCTACTTATAATATATCTTGACTGTTATATATAAATAAACACACAATTACGCCTGTATTCCCCGAAGGGGTAGGCAGAGGCGCACTACAGTGCACCCACACTTCGCCGATGTATTCTGGTCCCAATGTAATAGGGGGCGAGCCTATTGCCATTATACAGGGCACATTTCCCCCCAATATGAGGTAGATTTGGGCCATGATGACATTTTGGCAGGATCTTATGAGGCCCACAATAGTTTCTTGCTCAAAAGTAAACCAATTTAACACATTCACTGCGGCTGAAACTGCCTCAAGGTAAATTTTACGCTGATACGTACGCACTGTAAAAGATTTCAGGTTTGGGCTGATTTAAACATCAAAGCTCGCTAAAATTGGGCCCGCAGTAAAGATGTCAGAATATAAATGAAATCAACCTTTATTGCCATGCCTTTACTGCTATATTTGCTTGCCAAAAATTCAAGAAAGTAACATCAAAATAAGCCCATTATCACGGTCACCCATTCTATCCTATTGTTTCCTTCAACAATAGTGTGCAATCCCATCACCTTAACGAGCCACATTCCCTTATTACCCAATAGAGATAGCACTATTGTCTCTAAACATAAATAAAGGCAGGTGTACACCGCCTTAGTTGGCTATTTTAACGATAAGGCACGCGTGGAGCATCGTTTTAAGCTTTAATTTAATTAAATCACCTGCCCTTTAATGAAAATAATAAAGTTTATCACCGTACACTGTTAAGGTTTGGTTTCACGAGTGCGATGTTTATTAATTGAGCTAGTAGTGACTATACACTTATTGTTTCTGCTTGAGGTATATTGCTGAATAGAAAATCGTTTTGTCATAAAGTACAATGAAATAAAACTAACGGATGTCTTAGCCTAGTATACTGTCTCACATTTAAATACCATATTGTTTAGGTAAAAGTTTAGGCAGTGGTAGCCGAGTGGTCGAACGCACGCCTTGCAAATCAAAGTGTGCAGGTTCAAACCCCGGCTCGCACCTCTGGGATTTATGTGCGAATCTCATTTTCATCCGAGATTATCACTTGCTATGAAACGCTGAAGGAAAACATCGTGAGGAAACCTGCGCGTCTGAGGGAGCTTGACTAGTTCTCGATAGATGTGTGAAGTCTGCCAACCCGCAACGGGCCAGCGTGGTGTACTATGGCCTGAATCCCCCTCGCATTGAGGGGAGGCCCATGCCCAGCAGTGGGACGTTAAAAAGGGCTGTAGTAGTAGTAGTAGTTAGGTAAAAAGTTGTAGTGTATCTGGCTTTCAAGGTCGAAATGTTTGAAATGTGACAGACGGCTTTTATAAGCAGTCGTTTGATGAAATGCAATACGATTGTATGAATGTTTTACCTATTTGAATATCCCATAATATATTTTAAGCGATGGATGGGAAAATTAAAAACATATTTCCCAAAATAATTACAAAAGAAGTTACAGTGAATATGGAACTCAAATTGGCCCTAGTCTGTGTCTCAAGTTGCGTTAAATATTGAGTAATAATTGCAAAAACGTACTCCATTACATTATTTAATACATACATAATACATCATCACGCCTTTATTCCCCGAAGGGGTAGGCAGAGGTGCACTGCAGTGTGCCCACACTTCGCCGATGTATTTTGGTCCCAATGTAATAGGGGGCGAGCCTATTGCCATTATACCGGGCACACAGGTTTCCTCACGATGTTTTCCGTCACCGTTTCTTAGCAAGTGATAATCTCAGATGAAAATGAGATTCGCACATGGAACCCAGAGGTGCGAGCCGGGGATAGAACCTGCGCACTTTGATTGCAAAGCGTGCGTTCGACCACTCGGCTACCACTGCAATTACATTATTTCTGTAAGAAATTAGGTCCACATATAAGTACATACAATTATAGTCAAGTCAGATACATAAATCGCATCGGAGAAACCCACCTCACAGCGGCGGTAATATAGAATAAAGACCCATACTAACAGGTGCGTCAAAACGCACCCCACATTTTGTTTTTCAATACCAAAACGGACTGTATTAAGTATAACAAGAAGCACATTTTTCAGCGAAATATCATCGATGACGCGCATGAATTTTGCGTGCCCCTTGCCATCGAAATTCATACTTTATGTATATTGATACACAGTACATTAAAATATCAAACCCCACAGTCCTCCATCACTGTCGTGCGGTAGGGTGCCTAGAACGCTGTCAGCATCGCCACGTCAAAAAGCAATGTCGATGTGCTGTGGGAAATAGTTTCCAGCGTTCTGATCACCGGATGTTTCGATCAGACGTTTCGCAATGTCTTGAAACATCCGGTGGGCTCCCGGCCCCCATGGATCTCTAAGGTTTATACCCCAAAAGAGTCAAAAGAAATCGTTAAGTGAATTCGTTCGCTCCAGTCATTGCAGTGCGTTAAGGGTCGCTGTTGCCAGACACCTGTATTTTTCAATATCTTGCCTCGAGTACTAAATGAAGATTTATTTGATTACCGCTCTCCGGCGCAGGTGGTGACGAATAACGACTACTTAATAACAGATCTTTGTCATTTTGGGGACACTTTTTAATTTTACGAACAACGAGTTAATATATCAAAGAGGGAACTCTTCTTAACAATTGACAGTTTCAAACGGCAATTGACAGTTTACGTACGTCATATAATTTATGTCAAGAGGTATTGGAATTAATCTAATACCTCTTTTTGGTATCTGTACTTTATAATATATTTTATTTTACGTAGATTACTTTATCATATTATAGAAGATTTTTTATTTATCTGTGAAAATTGTTTTTTTTTGTGTATACAAGAAAACCCTTGGTAAAATGCTTCAAATATTTCTCCCAATATTTTTTTCTTTTCAAAAATCTATAAACCAACTGTAATTGAAAATCATTTATTGAACAACTATTTACAAAATATTTACAATGCAAAATAAAATAAGTTAAAACTAATAAGAAAAATGCTATTTATAAAATATGTAAAAAATTTGGCCCATGCGGAAGCTTACCCAAGACGCTGGCTGCATTCCCTCGCTGAATGGCTAGAGCCACTCGTTGAGCGAGAAAATGGCCTGCTCTTGGGTCGCCGGTTGTGTCGACCAATTTTTACCTAGTATGTTCATTAAATGTTGGGTGCTTGGAACCCATGGACCTAGGGTTTCGACTCCAAAAGGAATGAAAATATATTTGGAGCCGATAACTGTAATTATATCTTTACCACAAAAGTATTCAATAATGCCTTTGTAGACAGATTATTAAAAAAAATGATGTAGGTGCTTTTCGTTATCAATGTATATTCTAAATCGATAGATACTAAACTTCATATTAGTCTTAGAATCGATATGTCCAATTGAAAAGCCTGGAGCAAAGAATCTCCCGGTCGTTATCTCTGGGTATCTATCTTGTTCGGAGCGTCGGCGAGCGATTTTTCCTTATGGCCTCGACACCGAACAAATTATCATTCAATTTGTATCAGTCACTCTTTTCATACTCTACCATTATTGGATGAGGAAATTTATCGGAATTTTTTGAATGTACTTTAAGTAGAGTTCGTATTGGCATCCAATTATATGATTCTCATGTCGCACGTAATTTAAAAAAAAAAACCGACCAAGTGAAAGCTGTACTCGCGCACCGAGGTTTCCGTACCAAAACTGTGAAAGCACCGAGCATTACTCTAACGAAAAGATAAAAGTCCATTTCGCCCCCATTGATTAATGTCGAGATCTTGAATATACAGTTAAAATAATTGAGAACTTCTCTATCGCGATTCAGGATTTTGTATGCAATTAATTTCTGAACGCGCCATCTATTAGCGTAATGTATAAGTTTAGCTTTCATAGCGAGATAGAGTGATCGCCACAGTTAAATAGCCTGTGTGGGAATCGAACTCGGAACTTCTCGGTTACAAAACCGGTATTTAAACACTGTACTATATACCTAACAATGAAGTTACTTCGGCCATTGCTCGTTTTGGGAAGGTAGATAATGTTGGCAATAACCGGGTCATAAGAAATCTCGAGAGGCCTCCGGGGCTGCGTGAGTTACTGCTACATTTGTTCCTGCCATGTGACCTGCCGTATCTGATTGTACAGTAGGGTCCTTACCCTAAGAGATACGTTCTTTGATCCGCGATGTGCCATGACATATTTTTTGCCAGAATACAGAACGCGAACACTAGATGAAAAATTACAATACATTTATAAACTTAGTTCCATTTTGAAGAAGTCATTTATATTATAATTTTATATTTTTGACAGTTAACTCAATTCAAAAACTGTAAAGAAACAAACGATTACTATTGATAAGAAAATACTTAGAGGTGGTAGGAGGTAAAATATTTGAAGGAATGCTAGGACGTAGACAGTGGTAGCCAAGTGGTCGAATGTACGCTTTGCAATCAAAGTGCGAAGGTTCAAACCCCGGCTCGCACCTCTGGGTTTCATGTGCGAATCTCATTTTCATCCGAGATTATCAATTGCTAAGAAACGGCGAAGGAAAACATTGTGAGGAGACCTGCACGTCTATAGAAAGGCGTGTGAAATTCACCGACCCGCACTGGGCCAGCGTGGTGGACTATGGCCTGAATCCCCCTCGCATTGAGGGGAGGCCCGTGCCCAGCAGGACGTTAAAAAGGGCTGTAGTAGTTAGTTAGTAGGACGTATGGCAGCTAGGTGATTATATACCTCGTTTTGTTACGATTTTTTTATAGAAACCACACAAACTGGAGGAGTAAGTCCTTAAAATTCGGCGAAACACAGCTCTAAAATCAACTGTTACTTTTAAACTCCTTTTAATCTAAAGATTAAAACAGCAGAAGGTACATGTGACCTAAATGACCATGCGAAGACCTAAACCTACTAATATTCCAATATCAAAATGAACTTTCCTTGACCAAATTTAAATTTCATATTCTTAAAATTTTAAAATTTCTTTGTTGAAGAAGGGTTACGATAATGTTGAGGAATTTTTCCAGATTTCCAGTACATTTTGGCAGCTGTTGTGACAGTAGGTGATTGTAATTCGTGTGCAATAGAGTTCAGTAATCACCCTGCAAGTGTTCAACTCCCCCACGGGAAGGGCTATAGAATCCAGGCAAACCGGTGAGACAGAATTGGGTGAATAAAAAAATGGTTTAAGAAGATGAAACCACAAGTGATTGTGCAAAAAACAACGCATTAAACTCTTTAGTGTTGTAGGAGACCATAAAATTCATAAATTAGTTAAACTGAAGACAAATTTGTTTAGAAAATTTTAATTTGCAACTTTTTTTTCAAAGTGGCATCTTAAAAGGATAGTAATATTAAATAGAGCGTCTTTAAATCTCAAGAAGCTAACTAGTTAAAACGTTGAAAGGCAATTAAAAGTGAATCCTCTGCAGTCGACAGGTGTCGCCTCATTAAACCCTCCCTCCTGAAACAGGGGGAGTGAATTCATATTACTAGTTAGGACCACGTCTGTAACGAGCATGATTTAGATTAGTGTAAAACTAAATTTGTGCAGTTTAGTTTATAAACATACCTTTGTATGTTGAGAAGCAATTGTAATTAGCACCGCTAGCACGTGCGACATGACAAGACTTAAGTCACAGACCATGTCTTACTTTTGCTACTAATGTGAATGAATAAAGCTCCTCGCACGCAAAAATTTTTTTTCAATACCTACCAAAATGAATTCTGTGACAATCTGCATAAAGATTGAACTTTTGTGGTAAAAGCCATGCTCCAACGCGTCAAAATTAGATCGCGCTATCAATGGCATTTCGATCGAAAATTAGCTTTGTCTATGACACCATAGAGTTCATTTCGGTATTGGCAAGAATGCGACGCACAAGTGTGCGGGGGCAGGGGGTTAAGACGAAACTTATTTATACTCATTTTATTACTACCAGCTGTGGTTAATGCAGGTTGAGCAAACGCTTGTACTGAAAAACTGGTAATTTTCTTGGATAAGAACTTAAAAAGAAGAAAGTAAATAACCCTTTATATACGGTATAGAAGAAAGACGAAATAAATGTATGTATGTCACATTCTCCCTCAATACGAGGGATAATTTTGGGCTAAAGTCCACCACGCTGGCCCATTGCGGGTTGGTGAACTTCACACGCTTTTCTATATACGTACAGGTACCCTCACGATGTTTTCCTTTACCATTCAGCAAGTGGTAATCATTATTGAAAATTACATTCTTTCTCGAAAATCATCTCAGAGGTGCGAGCCCGGGATTTGAACTTGCACCCCATGCGTTGAAGGCTACCGACGAGGCTACCACTGCTGCTAACATAAATATCATTCTATATAAGAACATCTAAGCATAATAAACTCAACGAAATCTTACAAGCTTAGCGAATATTATAATAATCTCTGTAGGAATTACCCGTGGGAGTTGAAACTTGGATGTGCGGAGTAACTTGTATGGTAAACCCCAGAGAACACTTACTTCGGGCTTTACGGGACACCTGCTTTAGCTAATACTACTATACTTAGCTTGGACTTGCATTGAGAAACTTGTGGTCGAAGTTAACATTTTGTGGTTTCTATACAGGGTGTATCAAAAGTCCGAATTAATATTTTAGGTACATATATGACGGAGTAGGAACGTCTTTAGCATTTTTAAAGAGTGTGACGTTAGCACCGCTGACGTCACCATTGTTGTATTCCTGATGATGACTCATGTTTTGGGTCTTTGAAAGACAATATCACACATATCTGGTAAGCTTATAGTCGACAGGCAGCGTAGCGACGTCTCAAGGAGGTCCGTACTGCACGACAGCTCGAGCACGAAAGCCTTAGCGCTTTTTTTATTGACTACGCTGTTGGCCGTGAGTTGGCCTTTACAGCTTTACCGGAGGAGATGCCTTAGCGCCGACAGTGCGGCCGTATTTATAAGGCTCGGCGCACGTGCACGTGTTCTTAAGTTTTTAGGTTGTGTTAGAATTACCATAAGTAAAATAATGGCATGCTGTTTAACGTTAATTTCACATCTTAACAAACTCAAATTAATCGATTGACGATTTTAGAATAATCAGATTATCAAACTTAATTATTCTTGTTTTTATAACAGGCCAATTGTTGTATTTACGCCGATATATATGGTAGCTCATATGTAGCATTATTAGTGAAAGCGTTCTATACCTAAGTTGCATAGTTTCTGAGATACAGACCTCTGAGTATTTGTCACAGGTATCGTATTGTGGCTTTAGAGCATACCCTTAACCCTAATCAACTACTACTACTACTACTACTACTACAGCCCTTTTTTTTAACGTCCCACTGCTGGGCACGGGCCTCCCCTCAATGCGAGGGGGATTCGGGCCATAGTCCACCACGCTGGCCCGGTGCGGGTTGGCAGACTTCACACATCTATCGAGAACTAGTCAAGCTCCCTCAGACGTGCAGGTTTCCTCACGATGTTTTCCTTCACCGTTTCTTAGCAAGTGATAATCTCGGATGAAAATGAACTTCGCACATGGAACCCAGAGGTGCGAGCCGGGGTTTGAACCTGCGCACTTTGATTGCAAAGCGACCCTAATCAACAATGTAAACTAAATCTACGCGAGATGACACTATTCCTATTCACAAAAACTTGAAAATTTCGCATAGGACTCGAGATATACATTGAAAAATCATTCTTGAAATGGTTAAAAAATTATACCATTCATAATTAAAAGTGTGCTTGAGATATGCTGTTGGTGAGTCATGATATCCTGGTAGATGTGGTTAAGTAATTAAATGATTCTAAATCCGACAGAGAGAGACAGAGATATACCACTGTATACCTGATACCCATGCAACGCTTAAGTATTATTTTGGACTTGCGATACATCCTGTATAAGATGTAAGTGTCTAAAATAATATTTTGTTTATAAGAATGACTCGGTATACGGTAAACTCAGCGTACGAGCAATATGACAAGACGTTTAGACCTGTCAGATATAGTTAAAGTGTAATTTGTATACAACAGAATTGGCATTGATGTCAAGTTAAAAACGGTAACAGTGATGTAAAATTTTATAAATTATTGAAACCAAAACAGTACAGGATACATTGCAGGGATAAAATTGTAATTTTCTTAATTATGCCGTTAGTTTGCAATGGAGATGTTCCTTAACTGGAGATATTAAAATTTCAAGAGAGAGTAAACGACGCAGACCTTATACAGTACAAGATTCCTCATTTTATGACGAAATTCAATTTGACTTTTTTAGGGTTCCGTACCCAAAGGGTAAAACGGGAACCCTATTATTAAGACTTCGCTGTCCGTCCGTCCGTCTATCAAGTCTGTCACCAGGCTGTATTTCCTGAACCGTGATAGCCAGACAGTTTAAATTTTCACAGATAATACAAAAACATAATAAAATGAATATTTAAGGGGTCTCCCATACATCAAACGTGATTTTTTTTGCCGTTTTTATAGATAATGGTACGGAACCCTTCGTGTGCGACTCACACTTGGCCGGTATGTAAAAATAAAATCTTTGTGAGCAACAGCCTTGAAACAGCGACTCAACATGAGCAGGAAATAAAATAAATAAAAATACATCATTACGCCTGTATTCCCCGAAGAGGTAGGCAGAGGCACACACTTTGGCGATGTATTTTGGTCCCAATATAATAGGGGGCGAGATCGGGCACATTCTTCCTCAATACGAGGGAGAATTTTGGGCTATAGTCCACCACGCTGGCCCGGTGCGGGTTGGTGAACTTCACACGCCTTTCTATAGACGTGCAGATTTCCTCACGATGTATTCCTTCACCTTTTCACAGCAAGTGGTAATCTCGCATGAAAATTAGAAATATCATTGTGTCAATATTTTAATAAGGATTTTTCTTCGCGTGGTATTTAAGAACTTTTCTTTTCTTAAATAAAATCAAAGTATTTTAAGTTACTCCTCATAAAATCAGATATCTATCTATCAGGGAAAGTCCCGGCATAATCAGTCAAGCCGTTTGGATGACTAGTCGGAGCCAACAGATAGGCAGACAAAAAAAAAGTTTCTTTGCGGTTTTAAGTGTATGTAATTTCATATTATACATATGGGAAAATCGGGATCGCTGACATTTTTAAAAAGGGCAGAACCGTTGACCTCGTCTGGTTCAACTGTTCTGTCATTGAATCTATCCATTAGAATAAGAGATTATTAAAGGAAACACGAAACACCAATTTGATAATTATTATTCCAACAGCATGAATTAATTTTAACACAATATCTAGAAAAGTGGGTAGTCAATATAGTTTAACACAATCAGAACAAAGTCTGATCAGAACAATCAGGTCTGATCAGAACAATCAGAAGTCAAAGTTTTGAATCTTTTTAGACAATAGGAAGATAACAATATTTAAAGCAGGTAGCAAAGTAAATAGCAGTAAATAGTAATCAATAGCTTACGACCTTTCCAGTGAAATTTCTGAAGCAAAAGAGAGAAGAAGAAGAATTATATCTTGAATTTTAGAATAGGATTATCTTGATTTGAAGACCGAAGCGCCCTTGCGGCGACATGCATTTAATGAAAATATTATTTTGAAATTAAAAATAGACACTTTAATTATAGATAGATAGATAGATTACTCTTTATTGTACACACTAAGCAGTGGAAGCCTCGTGGGCAAGAACGCCCGCCTTGAACATAAGGGGTGCAAGTTCAAATCCCAGGCCCGCACCTCTGAGATAATTTTCATGTGCGAATGTCATTTTCAACAATGATTACCACTTGCTGAACGGTGAAGGAAAACATCGTGAGGAAACCTGCACGTCTATAGAAAGGCGTGTGAAGTTCACCAACCCGCACTGGGCTAGCGTGGTGGACTATGGCCCAAAATCTCCCTCGTAAGGAGGGGGAATGTGCCCGGTATAATGGCAATAGGCTCGCCCCCTATTACATTGGGACCAAAATACATCGGCGAAGTGTGGGTGCACTACAGTGCACCTCTGCCTACCCCTTCGGGGAATACAGGCGTGATGATGTATTATTATTACTAAACAAATTAAATAATACAACATTCTTATTTCTAAATACAGTAGCTATGTACAATGGGGCGGTCTTATCGCTATAAGCAATTTCTTCCAGACAACCGTTTTATTTGTTTGCAAAGAGTTAATATCCGCCTAGCCCAAACTTGGATAAGTACACCAAGAAATTTACTGTGTTCAGCGCAATTGTTGCAATTCACCGCTTTGGGTTCTGCCCCTGCACCTATCCGTGGTTCGTTAATTTTGGTATACGAGTGCTCGCCGCTTAGTTCATGATTCCGTTTTAGCCATTGCGGTTTGGGATCGTAAAAAGTTAATAGTGATTGGACCTTTATTTAGGTACGTGTTTAAAAAACTTTAGGTTTTATGGCGAGGTTTTCTCGTAAATTTTACGGTGAAAATCGAATGCTTTCGAAGCGAGCTCAAAGCTATACTTTCATTGAACATTCGATCCTTCTCGTGACACATGTGTTACGCTTATGAATGACAGTGACAGCATGATTTTTCGAAATGATACTCCTAGTGGAACCTAAATTTTGATTTTTAAATTTTAGTATTACCAACATTGATATAAAACTGGTATGTTTTAACGAAACTTATAACAATTAAATTAAAATCATTCAATGATTACATTTTTGTATGATTACATTAATGTAATTTTTCCAAAAAAAAAAACAATTAATATTTAATTCATAAAGCTATGCGTCCACAGGCGCGTCAAAACGGGTGCGACTAATATTTTTACCAATACCAAAGTAAACTGTATTTACTTAGAGAAGAAGCACATTTTCAAATGAAATGCCATCATCGATAATGCGAGTGAATTTTGAGGTGTGCCTGATTCTCTCCACAGACATTCAATCTTTATTAACCGACTTTAAAAAGAAGGAGGTTCTCAATTCGATTGGTATTTTTTTATGTATGTTTGTACACCGATTACGCAGAATATTTTGATCCGATTTACGTTGTTATTTTTTAGTAATCTATACAAATAAATAAAATTGGAGTGTCTGTTTGTAATATCAAAATAACACTTTTTTACCAAATGCGTATGAAAGTATATACGATACCTATAACGAAATTTTTTTTGTCTTTCTGTCTGTTTGTTTGAGGTATACTTCTAAACGGCTGAACCGATTTCAATGGGACTTTCACTGACAGATAGCTGACGTTTCAAGGCGTAACTTAGGCTACTTTAATTTTGGAAAAAGCATTAGGGTTCCGTGGGAAAAACATAATACCCATATTTCCGGGTAATATCCCTAAAGTCCACGCGGGCGAAGTCGCGGGCACAGCTAGTTCTTTAATAATTGCCATTTGGTCCCATAAAATTGAATATAGTTTGGCCCAGTTTTTTTTTAACACGTTTTTTACACTAAAATTTACAAAAAAACATATATTTAACTAAAACAGACTTCAAAAACCTAGATACACTAAAAGCTAAAAATAACCTTGTAATTGAGAACATTTGGAGTCGGTGCCAGTCTATTTTCCTAGTCTGACGTCGATTTGAACCTACTCCAAACATACTGAATGATAAGGTGATTTTTGCACCTAGGTTTTTGAAGTCGGTTTTTTGTTTTTGTTAAAAATATTATTTTGTATATTCAATTCACGTAGAGTACATTTTTGCAGATAGATAAATCTAAATCAACCGGCTCCACTATATAAAGTTGACACAAGTGATCCGTGAAATATATCCGTCTGTATGTGATATAACCGGTAACGATTTATCACAGGTAACTGTCAAGCACAAACTACTGGCGGATTTATGATGTGAACATAGTTTTGTGAATTGGCGTGGGTTTTTTAATAGACAATTTCTTCTGCTTTATTTGATCGGTAAAGGAGGCTTCTCAAACAAATTCTCTATGAAGATGTTTTTTCTTATTGTGCTTTTACGAAATGAGTGAAATGATGTGAATTAATGGAATATAATTAGTGACTGCATATGCGATTAGTGAGTGTTTTGACAGTGTAAAATAACTATTAACTAAAAAAAAATATAAATTAAGTGGGTGATGAGGGTGATAAAGATGGCAGATGACTAACTTATACGAGTATTTCTCTCTTAATTATATAGAATAATGACGGTCAAAGCCAATTGGGATCTGTGATGACAAGTGGTTTGATGACCCTTTGACGCCTTTCTATAGACGTGCATCCTCACGATGTTTTCCTTCACCGTTCAGCTAGTGAATCATTGTTGAAAATGACATTCGCACATGAAAATGATTTCAGAGGTGCGGGCGCGAGATTTGAACTTGCACCCCTTACGTTCAAGGCGGGCGTTCTTGCCTACGAGGCTACCACTGGTTCCCGTCAATATACATAAAGATTTCATTTCTGTGGCAAAAACCATGCGTCGGTCAAAATTCGCTCGCGTGGGCAGTACCATATCGTTCGAGAATAAACTTTTTGTGTCAATACAGTTCGTTTTGCTTTCGGAAAATATGACTTTTGACGCCCCTTTGTGCGCGGAGCTATATAGTCTGTGTATTTTTATTAGTGTCCACATAATAAAGAAATATATTTTTTTATTGCAGTTCTCTATTTCCCTAGAAGTTAATTCTTCATTAAGATGCAAGTCTAGCCTCTGACGTACTAATCTTTCTGTAGGAAGCTTCGATAATTAACGCTCTCACTTTAACGATGTTCACTTAAACATTCCTTTTTCCCATTTATCCTCTTAGGAGCGGCAGGATTAATTAATGCTGGGCGGTCTTTGCTACGTGAAGTGGATTAGATCTAGTCTAGAAATAGGTAAAAAAACATGAGTAGTAGTAGCAGTGAGTAGTTTGACAACGGCTTGGGGGGCGATTCTCGCATTATCCACGTCATCTCTGATTCGACATATGTTCGATAATGTCGATCATGCGAGAATTGCCCCCCAAGCCGTCGTCAAACTACTTACTGTTACTACCTACTCATTTGTATCAGTTTTTTTTTTGAGAATTGGGCCCCTGATCGAGTAGTTTGGGCGTAGGCCGCTAGGCTCATTAAACCGGGTGGTTGGGATTTCAATTCTCGCCAGTAGCAAATTTTTGAATTTGCCCTCGTCTAGTGTAACTGGGATGGCTCCAAGTTCGTTTTACGGTACTCGTAGTACAAGCTTAGTTTGGGGCCATACGATGAGTATGTATTACCGACAGGTAACAACCCAACGTAATATTCTCATTTATCCAGAGGAAACGGTAAAACTTTTCCTCACAAGTATGTTTATCTTTATAGAATCTTATATATAAAAGTGTAAACAAACGCCGTAGGAGCGGCGGATATCAGGAATTTGTACATCATATCCGGTGTGTGTCGGTAACTTCCGGCGACGCGTGCTCTACATCCGGCGTAAGGCGCTAAGGCGCGAGGAATGACGTAAGCAGAAGCTGTTGTTTGATGAATACGGAGAATTTTATTAAAATATTGTATATTTTTGTGAATAGCATAATATTACCTACCGAAGATCTCTTGTTGCTTGCGTGATATTATTTTTTCCGAATGCGACTAAAAAAAAAACTGATTGACGTTATAACACTTGTGCGGACCCTCATTTTAAATCCCGATTGAAAGAAAACGAAGGAATTCCTTCAAAGTTTTATGAAATTAGCATGAAACATGGTTAGCGACTCACATAATAGAAAATCAGTAGGGGCACAGTAGGTTTGCACTGTTGCAATCCTTCTCTTTCAAGAGCTGTCAAATCGTATCGAAAAGCAAGGCGGCGGTCGTACAGCCATAATTACAAAATCATTTGTACACTCAGCTATTAATGAAGGGAGATGTGGTAAAAAAATCTGAGATAGATAAGGTCCTTAATGCATAGTATATTGTTTGCAAAGTGTACTACTGTCAACTTTACAGATTGTGCCTTGGACACAATTTCCTATAGTCCAGTTAACAATACGATACTAAAAAAATCGTTTTAATTGAACTATGTTATAGTGGTAGCCGAGTGGTCGAACGCACGCCTTGCAATCAAAGTGTGCAGGTTCAAACCCCGGCTCGCACCTCTGGGATTTATGTGCGAATCTCATTTCCAACCGAAATTATCACTTGCTATGAAACGGTGAAGGAAAACATCGTGAGGAAACCTGCACGTCTGAGGGAACTTGACAGTTCTTGATAGGTGTGTGAAGTCTGCCAACCCGCACTGGGCCAGCGTGGTGGACTATGGCCTGAATCCCCCTCGTATTGAGGGGAGGTCCGTGCCTAGCAGTGGGACGTTAAAAGGGCAGTAGAAGTAGTAGATGTTATATCCAAAGTTGGGAGGTCATAAATATACTTATCGGTCACATTAATAACGCTTAACCAATCAGCGTACAAGAAAAAGGGTCGTCTTGTTAGCGCCGTTGGGGTTAACAGCGGAACTGGATCAGGTAAACGTGCGGAATTAATCACACCCCCACGAGCGGATCGGAGGATAGTCAGCGTTTACTAGGATATGGCCAGAAGAGGCGCGAGGAGTTGAGACGCAGCGGATTTTGCTGAGTAATCGAAAGGGCAGTAGGTCCGATTTTCTAAGAGGCAGTATGTCAAATTTGAACTGTTTGACATTTTCTAAGTATTTCAGAGTTTGAACGGGGTAAGTAATCTTCTAGGAGGCAGTATGTCTGTTTTTCTAAGGGGTATGAATATCATTGGGGTATGTCCAATTTGCGATCAATCATTAACAGTTACATGTGTTGTCTGGCGATATTTATTTACGTATTTTACGCAGTTTTCTTAGCCCCAACGACACCCACTCGCTCTGAACCTTTTCTCAGTCAGAATAGATCCTCATTCAATTATCTAAATGAAATCCGGATAAAGCTTGTGATCTCAGAGTTAACGCAATTTGCGTCCAACATGGCCTGGAATTAAGAAACAGAGTTTTGGCAGCTTAGTAATTTAATAAACTGTCTTACGTTACGTTTATTTCCATTTGTAAGTCTTTTTCTAAATTTTATCTTGTTTATAACGGACAACACATACTGATTAAGTTTGATTATTACTGTTATAGGTAATAATAAACACAAAAGGAACGCCAAACGCAGCATCCAAGAATACCTTATTTGTATCTTATAAACAACTGAACAAATTAATAAAATTCAAGTGTCTGTTTATAATATCAAAATAACACCTTTGTGCCAAATGAATTTCAAATTATATAGGTACAATACCAATAACGAAATCAGGAAAATCTTAATACCCATTTCTCGAGTAATCCCTAAAGTCCACGCGGGTGAATTCGCGGGTTCAGTTAGTTCAAAATAAATGATTAAACTTTGTACAAGCTTTGCTTAATTGGGACCATACGATGAGTATGTGTTGTCTATCGATATTTCTGCCTAGTTGACAAATGGCGGAAGGGGCTGCGATGATATGGTGTCTCCTATTACTTAGGTACTACGTCCCACTGCTGGGCACGGGCCTCCCCTCAATGCGAGGGGGATTCAGGCCATAGCCCACCATGCTGGCCCAGTGCGGGTTGGCAGACTTCACACATCTATCGAGAACTTGTCAAGTTCCCTCAGACGTGCAGGTTTCCTCACGATATTTTCCTTCACCGTTTCATAGCAAGTGATAATCTCGAGAAAATGAGATTCGCACATAAATCTCAGAGGTGCGAGCCGGGGTTTGAACCTGCACACTTTGATTGCAAGGCGTGCGTTCGACCACTCGGCTACCACTGCTACTATTATGTCTCCTGTTATCAGTTTATTTTTTTCAAAATATCCCTATTTATTGTTGAGTACTTAGTAGAGTTACATCTTAACTTATACAGTTGTCTAATTATCTAGAGATAGATCCAATCTAACTATGTACAACGCTCATTAACGTCCATTGTGTAATCGCCTAAGTGGTACTTAAGTGTTAACGAACAGAATATATATGTAGAGAGCTTAATTAGTACTACTAACATCTATACGTGAGTGGACGCAGAGAGCTGCGCTGGGGCAATAAATAATTGAGAATAAGTAACTAAACGTGAAGCACTACAGTACTGTTTCATTGAATAGTTTATTGTGATTATCCTATTAATATTATAAATGTGAAAGTATGTGAGGATGGATGTTTGTTACTCTTTCACGCAAAAACTACTTAACGGATTTTTATGAAACTTTTATAACAACAACATTTATAAGAACAACATTTTCAGCAATCTGTTTTTGAGTGTTAGTGAGGCTAACGAACGTTATTTGATTTTCATATATCGAGGGTATAGTGTTAAAATACACTACTACTGCTACAGCCCTTTTAATGACCTACTGCTGGGCACGGGCCTCCCCTCAATGCGAGGGGGATTCCCACCATAGTCCACCACGCTGGCCCAGTAAGGGTTGGCAGACTACACACATCTATCGAAAATTAGTTAAGTTCCCTCAGACGTGCAGGTTCACGATGTTTTCCTTTACCGTTGCATAGCAATTATAATCTCATATGAAAATGAGATTTGCACATAAATCCGAGAGGTGCGAGTCGGGGTTTGAACCTGCACACTTCGATTGCAAAGCCTGCGTTCGGCTACCACTGCTGATTGTCAAAACCCAATAAGTTTTTATTTTCAATTTTCAATTTTCAAAGTTGCTATTTTCAGTGGTTTAATCCACTTTTACCAACCACAACATACTTATTATAACGATATGAATAACAATATTTTGGTCCTTAATACTTAAAAAAATGATATTTCGAAAGTAGTAATCTTATATTTATTGGGTTTTAGCCTTATTCACTTGATATATAGATTGCTATATGTATATTTATGTAGCGTGTTTCAGGCTTGCACAGCGACATCTAGACGAAAGAGTTGAAAACTAGGAATAGATCTTGATTAATTTGACTCTACTACTACTACAACTATTACAGCCCTTTTAACGTCCCACTGCTGGGCACGGGCCTCCCCTCAATACCTCTTTATTCGTTACAGCTGTGCCCGCGGTTTCACCCGCGCTAATAGTTACTTTGGCGTAGTGTGATGTTATAAAGTCTATGATTATAAGTCTATAATACCCGATTCATGTTCGGGAATTTTCCCGTTTTTGCCACATTATTCGTTGCTGCTCCGCTCCTATTGGTTGTAGCGTGATGATATATAGCTTGTAATCTTCCTCGATAAATGAACTATTTAACACAAAAGGAATTATTCAATTCGGACCAGTAGTTCCTGAGATTAGCGCGTTCAACCAAACAAACAAACAAACAAACTCTTTAGCTTTATAATATTAAAATATAGTAATATAGTACAGATTATTGAATATTTATTGGCGTACGAGAAACGCAGTTGACAATCGTATTTTAGTTGCCATGGTATTTTGTTCAGGCGTCTCACTTTACTTTAAAAACAATGAATTTACTAATAACGTGCAAACACAAGACTTATGTCACGGGCTAAGTCGCTCTTACATTTTCCGCTTATGAGAGAAAGTTAAACGTCTTCTAGTGTCAAAACAGACGTAAGGTCGAGTTTAGATCACATTAAGAATAAACCGAACTAAGCCTACTGGCTAATAATAATGTTATTGGATACTTAAGACTGTTCACATGGTAAAGCCGGCTACCCGCTAATCATGTGTTTAACGGAGCACTGGCAACCCGCGTGAACGCTTCCATACATAATATTCTGCCACTGCATATCCGTTATACCTGTAATTATCGAGCAGCCGGCACTGCCGCGTGGATGGAGCCAGACTTGTGGTTACTACAAAATTAATTGGCGAGTAATTGGCATCGCTCGGCTGGGCTACGTCTGGAGGCGTCCTGCTATTGACTGCCAGTTAATTGGAGTCGTACCGGCGGAACAACAGCTGCAGCTGGACGGAATAAACGGGCCCTTGGTGACAATGTCGGTAGAGCAGTTCTCATAGTCGGTAAACAATTTGATGTTATGTAATACAAACTATAACAAAAGTCTATGATATATATATATTTACTATGAGGTACTTGTGTAGCAGTTGTACAACAGTAGTAGCCTAATTGGTAAATATGTCGCCTTAAAATCAAGGGGGTTTGAATCCCGAGCTAGCACCTCTTGAATTTTTAGATTTTACGTTGCAATGTCATTTTCGATAATTATTATCACTTGCTGGGCAGTGAAAGCAAACGTCGTGCGAAACCGGTATACGTCAATAAAAAGGCGTGTGAACTATAGCCCAAACTTCCTTCGTATTGAGTGGGTATGTGCCCGGTATAATGACAATAGACTCGCCCCATATTACATTGGGACTAAAATACATCGGTGAAATGTGGTGCACTGTATTGCACCACAGCCTACTGCTTCGGTCAATACAAGGGTGTCGATGTATTATTATTATTTTTTAAACTGAAAGAGCATTTAAAACAACAAAAAACTATGTTGAATTAACTAAGCTTTGTTCCATACTACTATGAACATATTAATACGATAAGTTCAAACTAAATAATTAAACTCAAAACTGTTTGCATGGAAACAGTTGTAAGTAATAAAAAGATCTACAACATTTGTTATATTCTCTTCTTTTTTCAACGGGTTTCATCCTACTAATTTTTTTTGGTTCGTAAATTATTGACCCTGATCTATTTTAGATGCAGTTTACACTGTTAAATAGGGTTATGATCTGCTCTAAGGCCCCAGATAAGAAATATTCGAAGGCATGCAGACACTATGGTAGTTAGGTACAAACGGCCTTGTAGATGCATAATCTACATATTAGCTACGTACAATATTATTTCACACTTCTAATACATCCTGTTTACCAGACAGCCTTCGCTGAAACCAGTCGCTGTCGTCAATTTATTTATTTACTGAATTAGACACAATTTACAAATGTTATGTTGATAATGCAGTTGCCTTGTTTTGCAGGAAATATTTTGGTTACATACGATGTAGGTACTAAAATTATAATATATGATTTATTTATTTATTCAGCCGTGGTAGCCGAGTGCTCGAACGCACGCTTTTCAAATCAAAGTGTGCAGGTTCAAACCACGGCTCGCACCTCTGGGATTTATGTGCGAATCTCATTTACATCCGAGATTACCACTTGCTATGAAACGGTGAAGGAAAACATCGTGAGCAAACCTGCACGTTTGAGGGAACCTGACTACTTCTCGATGTGTGAAGTATGCCAACCCGCACTGGGCCAGCGTGGTGGACTATGGCCTGTATCCCCCTCGCATTGAGGGGAGGCCCGTGCCCAGCAGTGGGACGTTAAAAGGGCTGTAGTTAGTTAGTTAGTGATAGTACTGCAAAGATAATTTATAAAGTTAGAAATAAGAAAACAAGAGGAAGTTAATTTTGAGATAAAACATTATGAAACACTAGTGTTTCTTCTACCCGCGACTTCGTCTGCGCTGAATTAGATGATTCAATATCATTACAAAGTATAGCCTATGTGTTATTCTCATGTATAAACAAGAATACTGTGAAGTTTCATCAAAATCCGTTCAGTAGCTTTTGCGGGAAAGAGTAACAAACACCCATCCATCCATCCATCCTCACAAACTTCCATATTTATAACATTAGTCAGATTTTCAAACTAAATATGTAAGAGTGTGTGCCTGTTAGTACATGAGAATGTGTGTGTTGGTCAAGTATACAGCGTCTCAATAATAATTTTATATTTTCAGTGACACATAGAAAGATAAGCAGTGGTAGCCGAGTGGTCGAACGCACGCCTTGCAAATCAAAGTGTGCAGGTTCAAACCCCGGCTCGCACCTCTGGGTTTATGTGCGAATCTCATTTTCATCCGAGATTACTACTTGCTATGAAACGGTGAAGGAAAACATCGTGAGGAAACCTGCACGTCTATAGAAAGGCGTGTGAAGTTCACCAACCCGCACTGGGCCAGCGTGGTGAACTATAGCCCAAAAATCTCCCTCGTATTGAGGGAGAATGTGCCCGGTATAATGGCAATAGGCTCGCCCCCTATTACATTGGGACCAAAAATACATCGGCGAAGTGTGGGCGCACTACAGTGCACCTCTGCCTACCCCTTCGGGGAATACAGGCGTGATGATGATGTATTACATAGAAAGAATAAAAAAAATCGACACATTTTCATTCGTTAATTTTTAGGGTTCCGTACCCAATGGGTAAAACGGGAACCCTGTTACTGAGACTTCGCTGTCCGTCCGTCCGTCCGTCTGTCACCAGGCTGTATCGCATGAACCGTGATGGTTAGAGAGTTGAAAATTTCACAGAAGATGTATTTCTGTTGCCGCTATAACAACAAATAAATATTTAAGGGGGCTCCCATACAACAAACGTGATTTTTTTGCCGTTTTTATAGATAATGGTACGGAACCCTTGGTGCGCGAGTCGGACTCGTACTTGGCCGGTTTTTTAATATTTCATCTTTATAACCTTCGTACCCATTTGATGTACTTATATAATGTGTATTTATTGAATTTTATCCTGATATTAACTACTTTAAAATAGCAGAATACCCGCTAGTCGCAGGTACAACTAGGGTTGCCAACCATACTTTATAATAAAGTATCCTACTTTATTATTAACCGACTTCCAAAAAGGAGGAGGTTCTCAATTCGATCGGTATGTTTTTTGGTAGGTATTTTTTTTTTTGGCTGTAAGTATTTACTTTTTTAGGGTTGTTATGAGGTGATAATAATTGCATATTTTCAACGATTATTGACACTAAAAAGCGTGAAAAAATTTTTTTTTTAACATAAAACAAAAACCGACTTCAAAAACCTAGGTGCACTAAAAAGCTAGAAATAACCTTATAACTCATTACATTTGGAGTAGGTGCCAATCTACGTCAGACTAGGCAAATACACACATGAATTAACACCTACTTCTGTTAAAAAAATATTTTTTGGTAATCATACATTATACTTTTGCATACCAAATGAGTATGTGAAAATACTTTATTTCCAACCTTTACTGCGATGCATAAAACAAAACACTCATTATGGGTAGGTACTTAACTATTTAACGGTACTCATAAGTGAAAAAAGATGATGGAAACTATTAATAATTAATAAATACACACACACTAAGGTGTAATGTGGTGTGTGGTGGTGATTTTGATTGTCAAACAAGCTTTGAAACATTATAAGATAGCAAAAAAATTTTAGCTAATAACAAAAATACGTTTTTAAGGCAATATAAAAATAAAATTTGAAAAATAACTTTATTTTTTCCTGTCTAAACCAATTTACACGTTTTTTTTGTCAAAAAAAGTTGGCAACCCTAGGTGCAACCATATTTTATCTTATTCATTTCCATTAAAATTTCATAAATTAACAAAGAAGCAAAAAAACCGGCCAAGTAGGAGTCGGACTCGCGCACGAAGGGTTCCGTATCTGCCATTTTCTATAAAAACGGCATAAAAATCACGTTTGTTGTTTTAGTATTTGTTGTTATAGCGGCAACAGAAATACATCATCTGTGAAAATTTCAACTCTCTAACTATCACGGTTCATGAGATAGAGCCTGGTGACAGACGGACGGACGGACGGACGGACAGCGAAGTCTCAGTAATAGGGTTCCCGTTTTACCCTTTGGGTACAGAACCCTAAAAAGAAGACAGTGCAGGAAGTCATTTAGTTGGTAAGCAATTTACAGTTATATTTCAGTTATCAAACCGTCAATTATCATTATTATTGACATCTATTCGATAAATCTGACCGCACAGTGAACCGCAAATATTCCGAAGAGAAACCCCCCTAATGGATTTGTTGTGTTAATCCTGCATCATTTATTACGAATTCATCGCAATTTACTTTGACATTATTCTGAAACTCGAAACCCTTGGCACAGAGGAGATGTAAATAAAGCCTCGAAATAAGCGTTTAAATAATAAACGAATGTATAATGAGCCTGTCAACTGATCAGTTTTAGGGCAAGTTTAAAACTTTTAAGGGATAATTTTCGCTAAAGGAAATTTGTCTCATTTTGAAGGGACTTTGGATAGGTACTTTCTTAATTGTTAGTAAGTTTATCGTTTAGTTATTCTTTTAAATAAGGTATAAATATGCATTATGTCCATTATGTAGTAGTCCATTTCTGTCTCATACTAATTTTACTGCAAACATCTTCAAAAAGATGTAGTTAAATAAGTTTATCAGATTGTTTCTCCAAGATCTCCAAGACAGGTGGTAGTAAGACAGCTGGAGCCACCGCTCCACCACCACCGCCACCACCCACAAGCAGTGGTAGCCAAGTGGTCGAACGCACGCTTTGCGATCAAAGTGCGCAGGTTCAAACCCCGGCTCGCACCTCTGGGTTCCATGTGCAAATCTCATTTTCATCCGAGATTATCACTTGCTAAGAAACGGTGAAGGAAAACATCGTGAGGAAACCTGCACGTCTGCGGGAGCTTGACTAGTTCTCGATAGATGTGTGAAGTCTGCCAACCCGCACCGGGCCAGCGTGGTGGACTATGGCCCGAATCCCCCTCGCAATGAGGGGACGCCTGTGCCCAGCAGTGGGACGTTAAAAGGGCTGTAGTTGTAGTAGTAGTAGTAGCCACCGCGCGTCTAGAGGCCTCATTTTAAGACGTGTGATACATATTATATTAGATGCTGCCGTGCACTTAAGGCACTTGTACATCGCACTCAAGTGTCGAAAGCTTTGAGCTTGAAAGTTTCAAATGTACTGCGAATTTGATGTACCTTTAATTGTACTGTATGAAGCTTTGTGAGTTCGAAATTAGCCTTTATGATCGTTGTGAGTCATTTAAAAGTCACTTGCTCTTTCCTCAACTCCCCTTTGATGTCAATATCGTCTCGCCATTATCACCTTTATTTCTGTGACGTCAGCGTTGATATTCCTTTCAGACCTTATTCGGTTTGCAAATAATCACGCCTGTATTCCCTAAAGGGATAGTCAGAGGTACACTGCAGTGTAGCCATACTTCGCTGATGTGTTTTGATACCAATGAAATAGGCAGCGAGCCTATTGCCATTATACCGGGCACATTCCTCTTCAATAGGAGAGAGGTTTGAGATTTGAGACTATGCTCCACCACGCTGGGCCAGTGCGGGTTGGTGATCTTCACACACCTTTTTATAGACCTTTCAGCAAATGAAAATGACAGATTTAAATACTTTATTTTTACTACGTTCTCTAACTGTGCTTAATTTTGTTTACTACTTACGTATTGCGTGTGATAACCTTATTTTTTCCCTTTTTTTTTCTTTCTATTGCAATAGTATTTTTTTTCAATTGCTATTCAGATTACTGAACGTCAAGATCCATCCACTGGAAGTACCTCCGGATAATATTTCAAGTGCTCAGGTGTTCAGATACGGGACCCTCGTCAAAAGGCGATTACCTGCCCGTGGGGCTTTGCACTTTACTGACCCCCTTTTGTGTTCAGCGCGAGTGTGTACGGCTAAGGATAGGAAAAGTGGAAATATTGATTTTGGAAATTCTATCACTTAGACTGCGTGAGTATAATTCTTCTCTAGTATTGTGGCAAAGGTGCTGTCTGCTCTCATGGCATTGCTGCTCCTGAGAATGTATTACTCGCAATTATCATTTTGAAAAGAGTAACCATTGAGTTTCTTACCGGCTCTTCTCAGTGGAAGCAGCATTCCGAACCGGTGGGAGAATCTGACTATTTTTAAGTGCTTTTTGACCTACACGACTAAAACAATTTTGACTTTGAATTAAGAAAATAAAATAAAAGTAGATTTTTTTCGATTTCTCCCTTTTTTTACTGAAAACTTCAAAAAAGGAAGAGATTCTCGATTCGGTTCGATAATAATAATATTGCCTAACGACTCATACCTACCCATCATACGATCACAAATTGTTAACGATCATTATTAATCATTTATCCATACAAATAAATAAAATTGGAGTGTCTGTTTGTAATATCAAAATAACACTTTTTTACCAAATGCGAATGAAAGTATATACGATACCTATAACGAAAACGCAATTATTTTTTTTTGTCTGTCTGTCTGTCTGTCTGTCTGTTTATTTGAGGTAAACTTCTAAACGGCTGAACCGATTTCAATGGGACTTTCGCTGACAGATAGCTGACGTTCCAAGGCGTAACTTAGGCTACTTTAATTTTAGAAAAAGCATTAGGGTTCCGCGGGAAAAACATAATACCCATATTTCCGGGTAATCTCCCTAAAGTCCACGCGGGCGAAGTCGCGGGCACAGCTAGTGTATTCATATAACAGTTCACAAAGATAAAATTTAATTGCTATTAATGTAAATTCACATCAAAGTTTGAATTTAGCAGCTACTAACAGGCGCAGCCATTCCTTATTTCATTAAATTCCACAGTTGCGTATAAGAAGAACACGAAGAAGATTCAATCTTAAGCGAAGACGAGGAAAATCGTTCACGACAGTAAGCCCAGGTTTTAACACTATAAAGAAACAAAGCCACCATTACCAATGGTTTCAGCACACAAGAGTCACCATATTAAAGCAATTTACTTTACTTAAAGTAATAAAACCCGTTCCACACGGAAACTAATAAAATCCTCAGTCCTCACGTCTCGCGGTAACCCATTTCCGGGCAGCCCGGTAACCTTACCCAGCTAGCAATCCAGCCTGTTGCTTTTATTTTCATTTACCCAGCGTAACCTAATAAAGTGGTCTTTTCTACTCCACAAAGGGTTTTGTGCTTTCATTAAAAAATCATATTTGCTTCGGAGTGCCTTTGTTTTGTCTTTGCAACATACTCGCGTATTTTTATTTAAAAAAAAACCTTGAAATTAGACCTCACGCACACTGGGACTGTCAAAACTTTTGCCTATACCAAAACGAGCTTTAATAAAAGAGCTCGTTCTTAACGAAATGTCAAAGACAGCGCGAGCGCTATTTGACGCGTGGGGGCGTGACTTTTAAGAATAGAAAAAATAAATTTTGAACAAAAAACAAAAACCAATTTAAAAAACCTAAGTGCACTACTGGTACTAGGTAAATACACACATGAATTGGCACCGACTTCAAATGTCTCTAAATTATAAGGTTATTTTTAGCTTTTTAGTGCACCTAGGTTTTTGAAGTCGGTTTTTGTTTATTGTAATTTTTTTTTTTTTTTTCACGCTTTTAGTGTCAATAATCGTTGCAAATATGCAATTATTACCACCTCATAACAACCGTAAAAAAGTAAATATTTACAGCCAAAAAAAAATCTCCCCCCCTCACCCCCCTTTTCCACCCCTTTGGGGGTGGGTTTCGATTTTTGTTAACAATCCGTATTATCAACCTAAATCAAAACTCCTTAAAAAGCTGTATACAACTAAATCATCCACGTAAATAATGATCATAATAAACATTAAAATGTTCATAAAATGAAAACTGCTTGGCCGTACAATTTTAAATTTTTATGGGACCAAATGGCATCTATTCCGCATCAAACAAAAAAAGAATCACGTAAATCGGATCATAACTCGCAGCGTAATCGGTGTACATACATAAAAAAAAACATACCGGCCGAATTGAGAACCTCCTCCTTTTTGGAAGTCGGTTAAAAAGAATATAAACTTGTGACGTGTGCGCGGTATATTTATGGTGCTGAACCTAGTATATGCTGACTCCTTCGATGGCTTACAGTTTTGCGCATGCGTGGTAATGGCGACCGTCATCGCGCCAGCGAGGGAGCCGAGGCACGGACCCCCCGCAGAGGTTTTCCGTGCGCGTCGTGTTTTGTTGTCATGTCGGTTGATTATTGTTTATTTATTATTTAATAATGTGTAACTCATTGTTTTAGTTTATTATTGTGCTTTGTGATGGATGATTATACGCCGTGAATATACTCTAGTGTGTTTCATTCGTTATAAACTTTTTTATTCAAGTAACTAAGACTCATACATGGGGTAGGAGACTTAAGACTAACGTTAGTATTACCTATTCTAAACAACCACTAGGGGTCCATGTCCATGTGCGATGGCACAGCAGCAACAGCAGTGACAATAGCGACGACAAAAAACACTACCAGAAGGAAGGAAGACCTTCCATTGGTGAGAGACGGCACTACGGTGGGGCAGAAAGAGTCTGCCAAGCTATTGGCAGACACATTCTTCCCGGGAGACCTGGAAACGGAGGACAACTTAGACCACCAGCGGACGAGAGACCTAGCAAACCACGTTAATGACCGTGTCGATGGTGAAGTCCATGACCAGCCGTTCACAGTGGAGGAGCTCAGAGCCGCGGCGGAAAGTTTTAACCCGAAGAAGGCACCCGGAGGAGACGGCTTCACCGCTGACATATGTTGCCAGGTGATCAATAAGGATCCGGACCTTTTCCTGGCAATCGCGAACAAGTGCCTCGAGTTGAGTCTCTTCCCGGAACAATGGAAGGTAGCAGTGGTGGTCGTTCTGCGAAAGCCCGGTAAAACTGACTATACAAGCCCCAAATCCTATCGGCCCATCGGCCTTCTGCCGGTCATGGGGAAGATTTTCGAGAAGATGGTGGTTAATAGGCTCAAGTGGCAACTGATTCCTAGGCTCAGTCTACGCCAATATGGCTTTATGCCCCAGCGGGGCACCGAGGACTCCCTTTATGACCTGATACAGTACATACACGGCAAACTACTTCAACGAAAGATCGTGACCGTGGTATCGCTGGACATAGAGGGAGCCTTCGACAACGCATGGTGGCCGGCCATAAGGGTGAGACTGGCCGAGGAGGAGTGCCCGGTCAACCTCCGACGAGTCGTCGACAGCTACCTGCAGAACCGCAAGGTCCGTGTCAGGTACGCTGGTGAGGAGTACATAAAGGGCACTCAGAAAGGGTGCGTACAGGGGTCTATCGGCGGACCGGTTCTCTGGAATCTCCTCCTTGACCCGCTGCTGAAAGGACTTGAAACACGAGGGCAATATGTACAGGCTTTCGCAGACGACATAGTGCTTGTGTTCGACGGCGAAACGGCACTGGACATACAGAGGCAAGCCGATCCCACTCTCGCCTATGTGCGGGAATGGGGGATCAGGAATAAGCTGAAGTTCGCACCTCACAAAACAAGCGCGATGGTTGTGACTAGAAAGCTTATCTATGACACCCCCCTGCTTACCATGGGCGGGGTTGATATTGGCATGACCGATGAGATTAAGATCTTAGGGCTCACTATCGATCATAAGTTGACATTCAACAGCCACACTGCGAACACCTGCAGAAAGGCGTTGAATGTCTACAAACAGTTGGCAAGGGCCGCCAAAACTAGCTGGGGCCTCCACCCGGAAGTCATCCGGGTGATTTACACAGCCACTGTTGAGCCCCTCATCCTGTATGCCGCCAGTGCCTGGTCGCCGTCGACAAACAAGATCACTATTCAGAAGCAGCTGAACACTGTCCAGAGAGGCTTTGCGCTAAAGATGTGCAAAGCCTACAAAACGGTGTCCCTGAACGCGTCGCTCGCTCTGACCGGGTTACTACCCCTCGACATTCGCATACGCGAAGCGGCCTCCCTTTACAAGGCCAAGAGGGGAGTACCTCGACCAGAGCTGAGAGACATCGAGGTTGAGAGCAGACTGGAATTCACGAGTACTCCGCATCCGGCGAAACATATGTATCTTAAGTTCATAAGCCTGATGGATCAGCGAGACGTGACCATCAACGTATGCAGCGCAGTACGAATATACACAGACAGCAGTAAGATTGAGGGCAAGGTCGGCGCTTCACTATCCATACGGAATAGTGAAATGGAGACAAAGTCACTCAAACTCAAGCTGTCGTCTTACTGCACGGTCTATCAGGCTGAACTTCTGGCCATATGCAGAGCCACGAAATATGCGTTAGAGTGTGGAAGTGCCAGTCTAGCTATCATCAGCGACTCGCGTTCGGCACTCGAGACAGTGGTCAACACGCTCTCCCGTCACCCGCTCGCCGCTGAGGCGAGGAACAACATCGCCCGCTGCAGACTCCAAAACAAGGACGTCTCCTTGTTTTGGATAAAAGCACACGCGGGGCTGGCGGGTAATGAGAGAGCAGATGAGCTGGCTAAACAAGCAGCGCTGCACGTTAGGACCAAACCTGTGTACGACAAATGTCCGGTTTCATTCGTCAAACGACAAATCCGCTCGGAATCGCTTGACGAATGGAATCGTAGGTACCAGACTGGCATCACTGCATCCACGACTAAAATGTTTTTCCCTGACCTTCTGGTAGCGTACAGGACGATTAGACAGATCGTGCCCACTGCCGTGCTCACACAGGTTCTGACGGGGCACGGTGGGTTCTCTGAGTACTTGAACCGTTTTAAGTGAAAGGAGGACCCATCGTGCATCTGCGAACCGGGTGTCAGCGAGACAGTGGAGCACATCTTGCTTCATTGCCCTGTGTTTGCGCGCCGAAGGCATGATGTTGAGATGACCTTAGGCGTAGCCTTAGTTTTATCCAGCCTAAGTAAGCTCGTCATGGACAAGGATAGACGTGATACCCTACTAGGCTATTGCGTGGAGGTGGCGACCAGAATCATTGATAGAAATAAGACCTAAGCAGAAAGAGGCCAGCTGCCAACTTATTTGGTAATAAGCGACCAACAGCCGCCTACACCACACTGCGCATCAATGGCTCTGGTTGCCGGATCCGCGCAATGGATAGTAGGGAAACTCTGTCATTTTAATCTTTATCATGTTTTATATGCTGTATATTATCCTTGTCCATAGCCTTTTGCTATTTTATTATCTTTTTTTACATTGTTATTTTTAGACGGGTTTGCTTTTTTTTTATTATCATGTATTTTCTTGACATTTACACATTTTTAATAAAATTTATTTGACTTTCATTTTTAATAAAACAAACCAGGCTGGAAAAATTATTTTACACACACTAAACTTAAGGCTAATTTTAAGTACTCTGACCCCCACATCAGAGGTGAGCACGCGGGCCGGGCCGATAGAGGCCCGGATTTTAAAGTTAAAGTTAATAGCGACGACAGAAATTCAATCATTATACATATTGGTACAGAATTCGTTTTGATAGCGTAAAATAAAATATTTTGAAATAATATATCCATTACAACTACTATTTACAATATATCTAACTAATAAGCAATAATAGGTATATGTAAAAAAAAAATGGCCATTGGACGCTGGCTGCATTCCCTCGCTGAATGGCTAGAGCCACTCGTTAAGCGAGGAAATGGCCTGCTATTGGATCGCCGGTTGTGTCGATCAAGTTTTTTGTAAAGATGATTACTAATTAAATTATTAATACCTACTACTACAGGCCTTTTAATGCCCCACTGCTGGGCACGGGCCTCCCCTCAATGCGAGGGGGATTCAGGCAATAGTCCACCACGCTGGCCCAGTGCGGGTTGGCAGACTTCACACATCTATCGAGAACTAGACAAGTTCCCTCAGACGTGCAGGTTTCCTCACGATGTTTTCCTTCACCGTTTCATAGCAAGTGATAATCTCGGATGAAAATGAGATTCGCACATAAATCCCAGAGGTGCGAGCCGGGGTTTGAACCTGCATACTTTGATTTGCAAGGCGTGCGTTCGACGACCATTCGGCTACCACTGCACCACAATACCTACTACTTAAATTAAAATAACACTCAGATAAGTGCCTACTTACTTATCTAAAAATAATCAACATAATGCCTTCTGTAAAACAATTTTAAATCATAATTATTAAACAGACTTTACGTCAAAAAATAATAAATATGAAAGCTTATTAAGTATACGGCCATAAAAGCGAATATTTCAAAGTTAAGTATCTTATTTAGACTTGACTTACATTACTTTTTCTGACTTTAAACATAAAAGAACTTTAAGTTACGTGTTAAGTCGATGAGAGGGTCGTTGGGGACAATGAAATTCCTTTATGGATGCTTCTGTGAATAATAAATAGAGATTTTTATTTTAACCTCCGAGCACACTAATGCGTCAAGTTCTGGTACTACCAAAACGAACTCTGTGCCAATATGCATTAAGATTAAATTACAGTAAAAAAAAACTGGCCAAGTTAGAGTCGGACTCGCGCGCGAAGGGTTCCGTACCATTGTGTATAAAAACGAGCAAAAAAATCACGTTTAATGTATGGGAGCCCCCTTAAATATTTATTTTATTCTGTGTTGTTATAACGGCAACAGAAATACATAATCTGTGAAAATTTCAACGGTCTAACTATCACGGTTCATGAGATACAGCCTGGTGACAGACTGACGGACGGTCGGACAGCGAAGTCTTAGTAATAGGGTTCCCGTTTTACCCGTTTTACCTTGTACGGAACCCTAAAAATGTTTTGATGTTGACAAAAATTGGACGCGCCATTTATGACGCCCCGATGTGCTGGGAGGTATTATGGTAAAAGCCCACGTGACCAAGAGTTAAAATTCACTCGCGCACTTAATGACATTCGATGAAGAATGAGCATTTTCTATATTTCTTTGAAGTATTGTTATAAATTGTCACGCGCGTTTAGACGCCCCAGTGATCCCAGGACTTACGCGTCAAATAATGTTGGGATGTTTTCACAAGCTTTATTTATAATGATACTAAAATGAATGTTAAAAGTCAAATCATTAAAAGTAAACTAGAAAGTCGTAGCCGGCGGCGCCAACAAACGATTATTTGTTGAACTTGGAAAAATGTTGTCTGTTACCGTTCATGCACTCTCGAACGGGCAGCCGGCTTTATCGTGGCAATTGATATACAAAATATATTTATGAATTACTAGGCCCAGAGGGAGATGGCGGGATGAACAGGACTCCCATCGAAAAGAGTGAGCTATCTTAGCTCAAAATAGAGAAGAATGGAGAAAGGGGAGGGAGGTCTTTGCCCAGCAGTGGGACGTTATAGACTCATAATAATAATAATGAATTACTTTCCTTTTTACCCAACCACGGTGAAGCCAAAAGAAAGAGTTATTTTATTTAGTTATTAGTAGCCTATGTTTGTTTGTATTTACGTAATATGTTCTTCCGTAGCACCTAAACTATTTGTCCGATTGTGATGAATATGGTGGCAAGTGATTCGTTATTATAGCCCGGGTAACATGGGCTACATTTTAACCGACTTTAATAATAGGAGGAGTCGATTTTACCTTGTAAACCCCGATTTTCTCCGTAGCCGGGTTACAGCTTTTCAAAGTTTTTTGACAGTATTTTTTTTTAAAATTTAAGAGATTGCGTGGTATCGTAACATACGAGTGCTATATACTATGTGTATTTATATAGGTATTATATATACAGATATATTGGTGATACTATTTTAATATCCATATTTATATAAGAGCAGAATATTCTATTTTACTTCTTACGCTATCTTTGTAGCCAACATAATAAAGCTTTATACAATAAAATTGATTTACCAACACCTCATATGTTAAAATAAGGACTGCAGAAGCCACAAAGGCACATAGAAAGGAGACATAGACAGAAATACGTATGAACTACACAATTTAAATAGAAAAAAAAACTTTTAAAACCTCTTTTTCTTATCGTTCCCTTATAAAACTACACAGCGGGGATGTCACCTTATTTAATAAAAGTTTTATGGCGTGGAAGAAAGGGGTTTGGCTATCAGGAATGCACAGACTAAGTTTTTGTATCGACTTGTGGTTATTTATGTTCCATCTTTGTTTGGTTACCCTTTCAAAGCGGTTCGGCTGAACCTAATTTTATTGATTAGGTGATTATTTTATAGTCTAAAAGTTTGATACTGGTGTTAAGGCGGAAGTTTGTAAAATGCAAGTACTGTGCTTAAGAGGTCTGGCATAATGATTAGGATCATATACAGTAGCTAATATGTAGATGCTCAGTGCAAGCGGACTATACATAGCCATCATAATCAACCATGGAGTTTCTTGTCCATTCTTCTCCATAGGAAATGCATTCCAAATGGGTGGTAGAGATACTATATTTTTTTTCATTGACGTTTCATAAGTGACTGTATTGGTTTATATCAATTAAAAAAATCTGTTTCTGATTCATATTTTTTAAATAACATACCTTTGTATACTGTTCACAAGTGTCGTGTTGTGGTAATAGGACATATTCCGGATAGAGAGATCTATGTTATATTTTTTTTGTTTACTGACAATTCAGCAGTGGTAGCCGAGTGGTCGAACGCACGCCCTGCAATCAAAGTGTGCCAGTTCAAACCCCGGCTCGCACCTCTGGGTTTATGTGCGAATCT
This sequence comes from Ptilodon capucinus, assembly GCA_914767695.1. Taxonomy (NCBI): domain Eukaryota; kingdom Metazoa; phylum Arthropoda; class Insecta; order Lepidoptera; family Notodontidae; genus Ptilodon; species Ptilodon capucinus. The sequence continues at coordinate 10,151,288 of OU611814.1, read as the reverse complement.
CATTTTTATCCCAGATTATCACTAGCTATGAAAGGTTAAGGGAAACAGAGTGAGGAAACCTGCACGTCTGAGGGAACTTGACTAGTTCTCGATAGATGTGTGAAGTCTGCCAACAACATAAGTACCAGGTTTACATGAACAAAAAGATTTGATTTGATTTCATAAAACCGTAACGTTTATGCGTTTCTCAAAGAATAGTGTAAGGTAAAATGAAATTATTAGAGGAAGCACGTCCGGTTACTTTCCGAAAGAACTGCCTTCAAACAAACGTGGCGGGCAACGAGTTGGTGTGCGCTTTAAAATTTATTTCAGAACTTGACAGGGTGTTCGACAAACTGCTACCATCTTGAATGCGATAATGGTCTTCACGAATCGTAGTTCCACGACGATGGCTTGGTCTGGTTTGAGCAATGTCAAAGTCAAATCATTCATTTTGTATAGGCCTACGGGAGCATGTACAAACTGACAAGGTAACATTTATTATTCCTATACGCTACTACTGGATCCACTCGATCAGGTCTCTCGGCTCACTGCGTCTGGTGGACGCGAGTTCGATCCCAGCAGCGGCAAATTGCGGCAAGGGCCTTTCCAAAATTGCCCTAGTCGGGGTATAATTGACATTTGTTTTTTTTAATACTCGTTTTACGAGCAATGTCAACGGACCTTACGACCACCTCTAAGTATCATTGTTTCAATAGTATACATTTTTGACAGATATTGTATTGAGTAAACTGTCAAAAAATGAAATGAATATGAAACACAATGCTGCAAATGGTGGCAAGGGCTCTGTTTTACACATTCTACAAACACATTTAATATTATAAATGTGAAAGTTTCTGAGTATAGCTGGATGGATAGTGAGTAACAAACGTCCGGATGGACGTTTTTTTTTTTTATGAGATAGGGAGGCAAACGAGCAGACGTTTCACCTGATGGAAAGTGATCAACGCCGCCCATGGACAAAAACGTAACGTTTGTTACTCGTTCACGCAAAAACTACTTCGATTATTCAATATCGTTATTTTATTGTATTGAAAAGTTTCATCAAAATCCGTTAAGTAGTTTTTGCGTGAAACAGTAACAAACATCCATCTATCCATCCATCCATCCTCAGAAACTTACATTTATAATATTAGTAGGATAAAGTTTATAAGTATATTGACGTGTTTTAAGGTTTTCAAGGCCTTTCTTTCTACCAACTAGAGTACATCTGATTTTTATTTTATTTTGCTCTCAATTTTCCTCTATTTATGTAGCGGGTAACACATTTCGTACTCCGACTAGACTCACGTATGTCTGATTTTTTTTTCTATGAACAACTTCAATGAAAATCCTATAACATAATGTACGTGCTTGTCAGATATGTCTTTGAAGAATACTACAGTAACCTACCCACAGAAGCGAGCGAATAAAGTTTTTTGAAATTGTACTTTCTGTAAATATTCGTATGGATTGAATTTCTACATCATAGAAGTCATTCAATTGAAAAATGTAGCTCTTCTATGAGGTAAAACAGTTCATTTGGGTATTTTTGTAATGGAAAATTAGTTTTGCGCGTTTTAACGCGTCTGTGGGCTGGGCTATATTGCTTTGTGGTTATTTATTAACAATTTTTTTTTTTTTGTATATCAATTGTAAACTTGCATTGCTTATGTTTCATGTACCTACTCTTATTATACCTATATAATTCTACTGTGTGTATGTCACTGAACTCCTCCTAAACGGCGCCCTGGATGGTTTAGATTCACAATTGGACCCGGTAGGTAGCGCTGCTTTCGTATGTAATTCTAAGGCGGTAAGAAGTTCGCCAGGACAGCTATTGACGATGCGTATGACTATTATATTAGAAGTGTTAATATTTAAAGTTGCACAAACTTTACGCGTCACCTTATAGGTGTCGTATTTTTAAGCGGTTCCTAGGATCCTTAGTCGTGGCCTTGCAGTTGGTGTAATGATTTTGGCGCTAGACAACTCCTTAATACTCCAGCATCACATTAAGGCAAATCAAACATTTAGCAAAATCAAACATTACTCTTTTCTAAAAAAAACAGCAAGTGCGAGCTGGATTCGCGCACTGAGGCTTCCGTACCTAGACTATAAAAGCACCGAAAATTGCTCTAACGAAAAGATAAACTGGATAGAGAGACAAACTTAAATTTGCCGTTTGTATACTGATGCTCCCCATACAAACTAACCGTGATTTTTTTACAGTTCTAGGAACCGCAGATTATAAATTTCAACTTGATACCTCCACACGTTCCTGAGAAAACGGACAGACAGACAGATGAATAACAAAGTGATCTTTTTTTCCTTTTTAGGTACGGAACCCTTTTTTTTTATCGTGGGAAAAAGTATTACGCATCCCCCGCCGACTCGGGGACTCCCCGGCAGCGTGCCGGTATACCCACTAAAAACCCACAGCGTACCATCCGCCGCTATGGAGGGATGCCACGGGATCGCCGAGGCATGCACCGCGACACCCCAGCGGCTAGCCCGGCTGAGCCGCCGGGCCCGGCCCAGCTGTTCGCTGGGCCCCTGAGACGGCTTGGTATAACCCTAGCCTTCCCAACGTCCGCCGAAACCGTGCAATGGGTGACAGGTCCCCCGACCCATCACCCTGGTTTCGGCCAGAGGTACGGAACCCTAAAAATAAGTTAATAGCAACTACAGTCAGACATTTTTCCTCCAACTTCCAATACGACATTTATACCGATTTATAAAGGGTCTCCAATAAAGAGCGCCTAATAGGTCTCTCTCCCCCACCTCCCCGCCACTTATAGGGAATCAATCCACTTGTCATCGTGGCCGTCGATAAAAACTGGGGAAAATAGCGTGTGAACTGTTCGGTTGCTAAGATGAGTGTAGTCTGACCGATATTGAGTTCAAATATGTTTTTTGTGTACATCAAAATTAGCCAATATTGAACCCAATTGTTGTTTGTGTATCTACAACAAATTTGGACGATACTGAATTTAATTTTGTCTGTGTAAATTACAATTGAGCGACATTAGCCCATTTCTTATGTTTGTGTAAATGACAATTGAATGATACTGAGTCAAACTTTATTGTGACAAGTTTTGATGTTTTATGTACATCAAAATTGACGAATACCAAGCTAAAGTTTGTTGTTTGTGTAGATCGAAACTCAAAGTTGTAAAATATTCAATTCTTAGACAAAGGAATCAGGAGACCAGTATCTAAAAATGATTAATGCTCCTTGTAGCAATTGGGAAGTAAGAATGTCAGATTAATCGATTTTTACAAGCTTTATTATTAACTTGCAATATATGTATGTCCAGGTGGAATCTTGCAACTGAATTTTAAATCTGTTATCTTTAACCTGAACTTAAGATTGAGCTGCAATTTGGTATACACGCTTATTATGGATGGCAATGCATGCTTAGCTATGAGACGTTATTCTAATTCCAATATGGTGGATCATCCAAGATGTCGGAATAGATATTTTTTCTGCACTACCACAATATGGGTATCAAATGAAAGGGCTTGCTTACGAGAACACGAAAACTAAGGGCAATTATATAAAAGCTTGTTTTTAACATTTTTTTAATAATATTTTTTTTTGGTAATCGAGAGAGCAGTATGTCAGATTTATTAATTCTCTAAAATACTGCCCATTCCAATAACACTGCAGTACAACCAACCTCCAATAGGATTTCTAAATGTGATCCTCAAACACTTTGTTATGGGACCATAACTTATTATTAACATCTCAGCTACTGTCAGCTTTTGGTCAATGTGCCATCACCTTAACTAATAAGCAGTGAGTCGGGAAACTTACATCCCAACCCCGGCCCCCACCCCTGGATGGGGGTGCGTGATGTATTCCGATACCTACACGATTCGTGAGAATGATATATCAGGAACGAACTGTCCCAGAATGTCGTGACAAATCAAGACGCGCCTATCTTTGTTAGTTGATGGCTTTTGCTCCCGGCGTTGCCTGTAAAAATAAAAATTTAAGAAAAAAATTGAATGATTTTATTTTAACTTCAATGGTATGACTTACTGTATGCTCTCAACAATATAAAAAACATTCCTGTCCTTTTGATAAAAGAAAATACTAATTTCATTTTCAAGTCTATACATTATGTATATACAAATAAATAAAATTTAAGTGTCTTATTGTAATGTTAAAATTACAGCTTCTTACTAAATGCATATGAAACCCATAATGAAAACACATTTTTTTGTCTGTCTGTCTATCTGTTTAAAGTAAACTTCCAAACAGCGGGCCTAATTTAGAAGAAAGAAAGAGAATTAGAAAAAAGAAGTTATATGCAGTATCTGAGGCCACTTTTATTTAGAAAAAGAATTAGGGTTTCCATTTGTTCTTGGTGAATTGGGTTCCTAAATTCAGTCCCGGACTCAGTTATAGGGGAAAAAAAATTGATTGGACCGTCTTAAAATATATTTTTGTACAGTAAAATTTCTCAGCAACAAAAATGTAATCAAATTGCCACAGATCAACAAACCTCCCTTCATTAGAATATCCTTTAATACCACAACGTCAACAACTTTCTTCCTACTTTTATTGAACTGTCGGATAATGGAATAAAAAGTTTTAGATGAGTCAACACGGATCTGTGATGGATTTACGAGAGTGTCGTTAAGTTTGACGCCCAGCATCCACTGGGGCGAGCGAATTAATAATAATAAATATCACTAGATAACACTTCCTTATGGTATGATCCAAAACTAAGCAAAGCTTATACTATGGGTATACCCACTCCACTATGATGAGTGGGGGCGAGTTAATCGGAATAAATTCCGAAATTTCCCACAAGCGAGAATCGAACCCGCAACACCTGGAGGTTTAAGCATGGCCGCGTAGACATAAGATTTATCTCGTTCAACTGTCAGATTTGTCGAGAAAATGACGTCTATTCGATCTTTTTGTACTGAACATGGCTCTTATTTGCTCAACAAATCTGACAGTTGAAAGAGATAGAACTTATGTCTACGTGGTCATGCTAAGCCAAGCCGATCAGTCTACGCTCAAACCTTAGACCAAGCCGACCTCAATAATTTTTTTTTTTTTTTAAATGTGATAAAGCAAGAATTTTTGTTTCAAAATCTAGTCAAAATTAGCTCACTGTATAGATCACATTTCAGAGAAAAAATTATTTTATTTACTTGTAATACAGTTCGTATTTGTATAGACAATGAATTGTGCGGGCGCGTCTTGACGCGTCTGTGATGAATTTCAGTTTCAATCAAAGTTAAGACAGAAGCTGACTAGAATTTAGACGTGTTGGTGGTTTTTTTTAAGAAACATCAGCCATCTTTATGTTCACCTTAATCGCTCAATTTATTTTAGAACTCAATTTTGGCAAAACTCCTGCCAATTACGGTTGCCAATTGATGTAATCTTATTCCATTATAAATTTTCATGTATATTTTAAAGAAAAGGAGGTATGAGGCATGGAGATATTATTACAGAGATGGCATTTCGAGCCCGCGCTGCGGTATTTTTTTCTGGTTTTTCTGTCTTCGCCATTGTTGTTTTCCTATATAGTTGCCGTATACTACAGGTACATGAGATAACAACAATGGCAGAAAAACTGGAGTCGTTAAGGGTACTCTAGATACTCTTTGGTATGAGGTGTCTTCTGTTGTCAAACACGAGTTCTTAAAGCATGTTAAGTACTGCCTCTTAACGTAAATCGCCGACGCTGCATCACCTTCAAGTTATTAACCGGCGCATAGAAACAGCATCGATGACGTCCGAAGCCACGAGCCGGCCGACTCAGCGAAATACGATGAACTCCAATTGACCATTTTATTTTATGTATTAACGCATTCCTAATTCTAGCATCGAATAGGTTTCACATATTATAATTGTAATTTTATTTTAATTAAATTATTATTAAATAATTTTTGTTTTTTTTTCGATCCTCTGGCTGCCGGAAACGTAATTAGCACTTACTAATGTGGGAAAACCGAACTTAAACAATGTTTAAAAATATAAATATTAATGCAGCCAGTGTTCTTCCCACCATTCGACGCGGATGAAATCGTTAATTGGTAATTAGTTTTATATTTATTTCAGTATATATTTAAAATTAATAAAATAACGACTGAATAAAAACAATATTATTCACCAAAATAGTTACAAAACGAGTTACTGAGTCAGTAGTTTGAGTTACTGTAAAACCCAAACTAGGCGTTCAATCCATCTATTCAAATGAAAAGCAACTTACTTAAATAAAATACAATAAAAACTACAAAAAAAGACAAGCTGTGGGCTTAGAATGATAGTGTAGACATAAGGGTTATCTCTTTCAACTGTCAGATATGTCGAGAAAATGACGTAACACCGAGCCATGTCCAGCACAAAAACCTCGAAATCAGACAGTTGAAAGAGATAGCACTTATGTCTACGTGGTCATTCTAAGCTTACTAGTTAAAATTAAGCGTATAATACTATTAAGATATAATATTTCGATATATTGATGCGTATATCGATGTCAACGACATTTTTATCGACAATCAAACTCAACGACAGAGGAATTCACTTTTTTATGGACATAAAAAAGCAGTCAAGTGTTATTTTAACGCTTGTCAAAAACATTAAAGCCTCCGGAGCGTCACATTGGAGCGTCAAAAATCGATCGTCAAAATGTTTGCCAATAGCAAATCGAAGCACGTATCAATATGCATGGGATAACATAAACCATCCAGCCTTAACACCACCTGTGGTGTTATCACGCATGTCAAGACAAGATCTCTGTCACGGATTGGCTCGGTCGCTCTTTGTCTAATTTCATACGAGAGAAAGAGATAATATCAAGATATTCCGTGACATACGTCTAGTCTTGGCGCTCATACTAATATTAAAAATATTAATATTATTTTCAGTTTGTCTAACTCAACTCTCGTACAAAATCTGTCAAAAACTTACTGTTACCATTGAAACAACAATACATCAAAAAAATACATCATAACGCCTGTATACCCCGAAGGGGTAGGCAGAGGTGCACTGCAGTGCGCCCATACTTCGCACATGCATTTTTGGTCCCAATGTAATAGGGGGCGAGCGTAATGCCATTATACCGGGCACATTCCCCCTCAATACGGGGGAGATTTGGGCCATAGTCCACCACGCTGGCCCAGTGCGTGTTGGTGAACTTCACACGCCTAGACGTGCAGGTTTCCTCATGATGTTTTTCTTTCACCGTTCAGCAAGTGGTAATCATTGTTGAAAATGACATTCACACATTAAAATTATCTCAGAGGTGCGGGCCTGGGATTTGAACTTGCACCCCTTACGTTGTTTAGTCTAAAGTATGTTTTTAGACTAAAGGCTTCAAAATCGACATCATCTCTAATTCGACATAACAAAACGTCAAATTGGTCCTATTTTTTCGTTGTTTGGTTTTCAAATTTCGACAAATGTCAAATTAGAATTGCCCCCCCCCCCCATTCCTTTAAGCCTTAAAACTTAAAGCCTTTAGACTAAAAACATCCGCAAAAAAAGTAAAATTATTCAGGTAAGTTGTGTAGTGCTATTTAAGTATACAAACAGTTGTAAAAGTTGAAAAATATTTGCCCAGTCGGTACCTCGGCGTCGACGGTGTCCCAAAAGGGCTTTTGCGCGCAAGCCTCTTTTTAGATAGCCGTATTCTGATGACTATTGCTTTAAAATTGATTATACAAATACATAATGCGACTGAAATATAATATTACTTAATTATTTTTTAAATAGATTTTTTTATTTACTGTTATTATTTTGTAACAAAATATAAAATATTATGAATTGAAAACGTCAGTTCAATATTTTTTTTTTTCCTTACTTATCTATCATACATAATATTATTATACTCAATTTTTTTTTTTTTTTTCACTTATTTTCCATTCAAACGCAATTATGGTTACCTACATACAATTGGTACATACTACATTTAATGCTAAATAAATAATATCATATTCTACATACATATTTCGTTTGGCGGTCAACAATCAGCCAATCATTTAGATTTCGTTCAGTCATCTTAACAACTTTATCAACAGTCAATAAAAACTAAGTGTGGATACAATAACGAAAGGAATATTTTTTGCTTGTCGTGAATTTTTCATTGAGTTGTAAAATAAGGTTTCAATCGCACGGTAAAGTCAGTTGCCCGATAATGGGACGTTTAACAGATGTGCAGTGGTAGAACATTTCCTATGGATTACAGGGAATAAAAAATGGTCAGCTATTGCTCTTAAACTATTTTATTTCCTTCAATTTTATCAGATACGTGTTAATGTAGCAATTTTTTATCCATTTGAGCTATTCACATCTAGTTATCAGTAGATTTATAATTGCGATATTGTTCTGAATCTACTAAAAGTTTTATAAAAATTCATTTATTACGAAGAATTGTTGAAAATTTCTATATAACCTAAAAATGTTGATTTATAATCAACAACTCTTTCAGACGCTCCATTGCTTAATGTTCTTTCACGGCACATCCGCTCTCTTTAAACCTGAAAATATCTGGCAGTCAGCTTCACCGTTTCAATTGAGCTTAAAATGTATCTAATTCTAAAAAATATTTCGTTCCACGATTGATTTTAAAAACCATTTGATTGTAAATGCAATAAATTTCAAACGTCTATTAAATTTAACAAACACATAATAATGGAATCAATGTTAGTACTATAATGAGGCGAATAATAATTAAATTCAGTGTGGCAACATCAACGACTATGTCCCTTGCAATCGTTGCGTTTTGATAGCGACCGAATTGCAATCGCATTTAAACTTTTTTCAATAGTTATTATTGTAATAGTAATGTCTTACAATATTCGAATAAAGAATTTATACATTTTTAAATACGTTGGGCTGCATGATGGTTTTTGTCCTCAATCTCGTATTTCCGGGTGTAAAGGTCAGGCATCTAAATGTTTACCAATGTCATAAGGAACTCTGTGTCAATATACATAAAGATTTATTTGGTAAATGCCACCCGAAAAACTTCTCTCGCGCTGTCAATGACATTTCGTTGGAGACTGAAATTTTTATATAATGCGGAATACATCAATTACATCATCACGGCTGTATTCCCCGAAGGCCTAGGCAGAGGTGCACGGCACTGCGCCCACACTGCGCTGATGTATTTTGGTCCCAATATAATAGGGGGCGAGTACTCAATACGAGGGAGATTTTTGGGCTATCCACCACGCTGGCCCCGTGTGGGTTGGTGAACTTGACACGCTTTCCTATAGACGTGCAAGTTTCCTCATGATCGATGTTTAAGCTTCACCGTTTCATAGCAAGTGGTAATTGCGGATGAAAATGAGATTCGCACATGAAACCTTTTTTTTTAAGGACTTACACTGTTGGCCGTGAGGTGGCCTTTACAGCTTTACCGGAGGAGTGGCGAGCGCAGAGTGCACTCCAACCAAAGCCTTAAGGGCGGAAAGGGGTGGCAACTAGCTCAAGGGCGCCACAGAGGGCACGACCTCGGCTTGGGCAGTTACCGTGAGGGGAGCTGTAGTGACTGCGCTCCTAGGTGCAAAGATGCACCTACGAGCAGAGATGCAAGCCGGGCTTGAACCGACCACTTGGCTACCACTGCTATTTATCGTTTTAATATTGGCAAAAATCGTGCCGCGCGCGTTTAACACCTCGTTATGCCGAGGGCTTACAAGCAGACGCGTGACAAAATAGTTAGGCGCGCGCGTATTTTCTCATTACCAACTGTAATAATTCAAATTTTCAAAGAAACATCACTAAAAATGTCGTCAGCTAATTTTGTCGTCGTGTCGTGTGTTTTTTCCGGTGGATGGACCACTATTAACATTAGTATTTGGTCTGTTTATGTTCCAGAATACGGCCGCCAGCCGGGACCGACTGTGGACAATCCGTATTGTTGTTTTGATTAAATTTCGACAGAGCGATGCAGATTTTTCTTTTATGCAGCGTAGGGAGAGATTGGAGTGGACTACGAGGGTATATTTTTATGGGTGATACTACATTGTATGCGCCGGAAAATATAAAGTATTGTGTATTTTTACCATTTTGAGGTCATCTTGGTGTAGTAGTTTACTCGGTGTACTCTCCGCTCTGTGGTGCGGATGGTTGCAGGTTCGATGACCATCAGCGACCAATTTAGAAAATTAACTTTTAGGATTCTTTCAATCTGAGTATAACTTCATTGTTTGATATTCATAGTACAAGCGTTGGTTAGTTTGCGGTCATACGATGAGTAGGTCTGACAATTATATTTCTAAATACATCAAAAAATACATCATCACGCCTGTATTCCCCGAAGGGGTAGGCAGAGGTGCACTGTAGTGCGACCACACTTCGCCGATGTATTTTTGGTCCCAATGTAATAGGGGCGAGCCTATTGCCATTATACCGGGCACATTCTCCCTCAATACGAAGGAGATTTTAGGGCTATAGTCCACCACGCTGGCCCAGTGCGGGTTGGTGAACTTCACACTCCTTTCTATAGACGTGCAGGTTTCCTCACGATGTTTTCCTTCACCATTTCATAGCTAGTGGTAATCTCGGATGGAAATGAGATTCGCACATAAACCCAGAGGTGCGAGCCGCGGTTTGAACCTGCACACTTTGATTTGCAAGGCGTGCGTTCGACCACTCGGCTACCACTGCTGCTTATATCTGTTATGGAGATTAGGCTACAATATATTTGGGGGCCATACGCATGTTGTCTAAGCACAACATCAAGCAACTATAAAATAAAAAAAATAAGATTTCACCTCCAACATCCAATTTCACCCGTTTGGAATACTGATTTAAAAATAAAATAACAAGCCCTTTAGAATTTTTTTTTTCTAAGTCGGCTATATGCGGTAAAACATACCTAATAGAAAAATACATGCGGGTCGAATTGAGATCCTCTTTTTTTCTTTAGGTGCAGCAATTCTTATACTATCTTTTAGACGTATTGGATTTCACAGCAAATTGAACTATAAAACTGTAATGATTGAATTTTTGATTAGGTTCGTTGGTAAGGAAAACGCTTAAAAACTTCGCCATATAGAATAAATTATCCATTGATAAGAAAAATTAGGAGGCACAAACAATTTGATCAACAATAGCAATGAACTTGACACGCTTACCTAGTTTAAGTATCGTTTCTATTTTTTCCTGATAAATCGCTTTCGCTTGCAAGAAGCTAGGGAAATATAATAATAGGTATGCAGTAATATATATAGGCACATTTATTACATAGCACACTACCTACCTTATAAGAAAATGTGCATCTATCACCCAAAAATATTTAAATTTTCTGAAAAAAAAAAACAAAATAGACAGTGTCGAACTTTTTAAGTTTTTAAATATATTTTCCTATTTTATTTTTATGAATCACACACAGACACATTACAAGTAATCGAATTAAACACCTGTTAATATGTAAATGATTATTTTTTTATAATTAATTAAACAATCGCAAGCTGAGCCGCGACTGTGGCAAATCACAATGGAATGTAATTTAGACTGTCTCCGGCGTTGCCTTAACGGTCGAACGGCGTCGATCTTGTCCCTGAAGTGTTTCACCCGTGGCCAGCGTTGCCACACGCTTTCCTCATCACCACACCAAACTATAAATACTGTTGGACACAACTGAAAGGTACAGTCAGCAACATGAAGGTGCTCTTGGTGGCATTAGCCGTCTGTGTGGTGGCGGCTTACGCCAGGGAGTTGGGAGAGGAGGAGAAAGACCTCGTGGCGGCTGCGACCGGCAAAGGACACGGCCACCATCACGAAGAAGGCGGCGGAAAACACCACCACGCCGAACACCACCACGAACACGGCCACAAAGGTCACAAAGGACACAAAGGACATCACCACCATCACAAAGGTGATCACGGTCATCATGGCAAACATCATCATGAAGGACATCACCATGAGCACGGCGGCGGCCACAAGAAGCACTGGGATGAGCACGATCATCATGGACATCATCACGAACACGGTCATCACCATAAAGGCGGCAAGCACGGCCACCACAAACACCACGACAAGGGCGAGAAGACCGACGGATACCACAAGAAGTACCACAAGGACCACTTCCACAAAGATCACCACTTCTACGATGACCACCACAAGGAAGGCAAACATCACAAGCACGGACACCACCATGGACACCATGACGATAAGGGAGGACACCACAAGAAGGGCGGTCACCACGAACACGGTCATCATGAACATCATCATGGCAAACACGGCCATCATGACAAGCATCATCATGATGAGGATCATCATGGACACAAGGGTCATCATGGACATGAGGAACATCATCACCATCATCACGACCACGGGAAAAAGGGTGGCCACCACGACCACAAAGATTGGGGATTCCACCACGGGAAGCACTAAGTTCCCAGTGTATCGCTGTGATATTATTTGTTATATTTTGTACGGGTTCTTGTTAGTATTTTATAAATTATTGTTAAGCGATGTTATGAAGAAAATGTTAAAATAAAAATGGTTATATTTTAATTTGTTATGTATATTGTATTTACCATCTGCAATAAACCCTGCTTAAATAGACGCGTCAAGTGCGGACGACCATTATTGTACTTAAATCCAAGTAGTCGAACACACGCTTAGCAGTCGACGTATGCAGGTTCAAACTCCTACTTTCATTAACCTCAATGAAACTAAATTAACTAAATTAAAACTTGCATTAGACATAATATGCTATGCAGGCCAGCATACTATACAATAGACACTTATTTAGAGGATAAACACGCTTGGTCAGGCGCTGGGCCGGCTCCACAAGAACTCGTTTGAGGGATGTTTGCTATTTGTCCCGTTTTCCTCCCCCTTCGTACCTTTAAATCTTGCACAGCTCGTAGTTTGTGTAGTTGATTATTCTAGTTGTCTGTGAATGTATATAGCCTCATTATCTTTATATTGTACAATTGTTAATTAAGAAAAAGCCACACAAAAATGTAAATACTTTTTTGAAAAAACAACCGCGGAGTTTTTTGCCTATTCTTTCTTCTCCATAGGAAATGCATTCCGAATGGGTGGTAGAGATACTATTATTATTATCTATTTATTATTGACGATTCATAAGTGCCTGTATTGGTTTACATGAATAAAATAAAAATCTGATTCCGATACGAACCTCTCTGATCTCGTACCTCTAGTATTTTATGTGTGAATCTGATTTTCATCCAAGATTATCGCATGCTAATAACAATGAAGGAACACATCGAGAAACCTGGATGTGCAGAAAATATCTTTAAGTTTTGGATAGACGTGTGAAATCAGAAATTTTGAATTGGGCTAGGGTGGCGGACTATCACCTAAATCTGACCTATTAAGAGAGGACTGTGGTTAGTAGTGGAAGGTTAAAAGATCAACATTGCGGTAGTGGTAGCCTAGTTGGAAGAACAACTGACTTGAACGTAAGGGGTAAAGGTTCAAACCCCGAGCTCACACCTCAAGGATTTTCGAATCTCATGTGAGAATGTCATTTTCAATAATAATTACCAGTTGCCGAACGCTGAAGATAATTATCATGAAACCTGCCTTTAGACAGGCGTGTGAAGTTCACCAAATCAAACTGAGCCAGGGTGGTGAATTATTGCCCAAATCTATTTCGTATTGAGCCACTAAGCTCACCCCTTATCACATTGGGACCGAAATACATCAGCGCTGCAGTACACCTCTGTTTACAGCTTTGAAGATTACGTGCGTGACGATAATGTGTATATTAAACAATGTCATATGTAAATTAATTTGAAAAAAGGCAATTAACTGTTGCTAAGTTATTTGCTCGTTAATTAACCAACGCGGATTATAATCACGTAAGCTCATATAATTTGGTACAGGGTAGCCCGACTACCGTAATCTATCTTGCTTAAAAGGTCACCTGTCCCTACTGACTTATAAGGGAAATCCACATTTCACTAATTTCTTATTCAACGTGATGGATGACCTCTACCGAGGTTCTGTTTCTACCTGAGTTCGTTCCAGATTTAGTTTCACATTCAGTACTTTATAATCCTTTACCAATAGAATATTCCGTACTGATTACTTCAAATTACGAGTACGTACACTATTTCTCGGCTCCCAACACCGGGTGCTAGTGGCTACGATTCCAATCAGCAACAAATTTTGGTATTATAATACTATAAAGAGGAAAGATTTGTATTTTTGTATGTAACGAATTAACTTAAAAACTACTGGACTGATTTCAAAAAGTATTTTGCTGTAAGAAAGCTAAATTATCACTGAGTAACATATGCTATATTAGAAACCCGTGCGAAGCCAGTACGGGCCGCTAGTGTGTAAGCTGTACGAGTTTATATACGACAAGCTGTACCCGAAACAAACTCTATGTCAATGTATGAAGATTGAATTTCTGTGATATAATACTACTCCTCCGCGCGTCAAATTTCGCTCACGCTGTCAGTCTCATTTCATTGCACAATAAACTTTTTCTATTTGACAATACAGTTCGTTTTGATAAAAACGCCCTCCGCTTTAATGTGGTCTAGATGTAAGTTATATATCTCGTTCTCGAAGCCAATACAGCTAAGTGGCCGGAACTGCATTACTAGTTAACTACTTTCCTGATATTTGTTCCTATTGGTGTTCCAGCCCGCATTAGTCGAACGGCTTCTATACTTTCCCGTTAACGACAGAATATTAGAGCCTGAAAGGTACACTGACAAAAGTCGAGATTCAAAACTTTTGCCAATAACAAAACAAGTTCGGTGTCTAATTTGTGTGGTAAAAGCATGGATATATTATAACGCCGTAAATTAAAATATATACCTATAATTGCCGTGTACTACAGGTACATGAGATAACAACAATGGCAGAAAAGCGCCACAGAGCTATACGTAGAGTGGTTTTTATGGGTACTCTAGATTCTCTATGGGTAAAAGGCGTCTCGACACTCCGGACACTCGTCTCGACACTTCTGAAACTCGTGTTGACCCACCTGGCACTCGTCTCGACACACCGGGCACTCGTCTCGACACTTCAGACACTCATCTCAACATTTTCAACACTCGTCTCGTCACTCCTGACACTCTTCGTGCCACTCCTGACACTAGTCTCGACACTTCTGACACAAGTCACGAGACTTCTGACACTCACCTCGACATTCCCGACACTCGTTTCGACACTCTTGACTGTAGTCACGATACTTCTGACACTCATTTCGAAACTCCTCACACTCATCTCGACATTTTCGACACCTCCCCGGATTGTGGTAGAGCTACTATTTTTACTATTTATTGACGATTCATAAGTGCCTGTATTGGTTTATATGAATAAAAAATATTCTGATTCTGATTATGATTCTCATCTCGATACTCCTGACACTCGTCTCGACACTACTGATACTGGTCACCATACTTCTGACACTCGTCTGGACACTTCTGACTAGAGATGAAAGGGATATCCGGTATCCGGCAAATCCGGCCTTTTTTCACTATCCAGCCGGATGACGGATAGTAATTCAGTATCCGGCCGAATGCCGGATAGTAATTCAGTATCCGGCCGGATGCCGGATAGAAATTAAGTATCCGGCTGGATACCGGATAGTAATTCAGCATCCAGCCAGATACTGGATAGCAATTCAGTATCCGGCCGGATACCCGATATTAATTCAGTAACTGGCCGGATACCGGATAGTAATTAAGTATCTGGCCGGATACCAGATAGAACTTCAGTATCCAGCCGGATGCCAAAGTCAAAGTCAAAGTCAAAGGCCGGATAGTAATTCAGTATCCGGCTGGATACCGGATAGTATTGATAGTATAGTAATTCAGTATCCGGTATCCGGCATATCCGGCCTTTTTTTCACTATCCGGCCGGATACCGGATAGTAATTCAGTATCCTGTATCCGGCCTATCCGGCCTTGTTTTCACTATCCGGCCGGATACCTGATTTTTATTCAGTATCCGGCCGGATGCTGGACAGTAATTCAGTATCCGGCCGGATACCGGATAGTAATTCAGTATCCGGCAAACCACTATCTTCTTCTCAGGGTGATGGATTGGTCATGCTCACCTAAATGTTCTTGCCTGTGGTGGCTCTGGGAGGCGAGTCACCCTCTTCCCTCGAATATGGTTGAGGAGAGTGATGGCTGCTCCTCAAGTCATGCTCGTGTACGGGTGCTACTTGCGAGGACTGGTCCAACCATTTTCCTCTTAATGACTTACCATCTTCTGTCCCATACTGCGTTGAAGGCATCATACCAAAGCAATTATTTCTATAACCATCAGTGGTTTAGAATAATCCCTTCATTGTAAATAGGAGTAGACGCACCTTACTGTACTAGCTTCCTAAACGTAAAGACTATATTTGTATTTAGACTGCCGTGAGTATAATTCTTCTCTAGTATTGTGGCAAAGGTGCTGTCTGCTCTCAAGGCATTGCTGCTCCTGGGAATGTATTACTCGCAATTATCATTTTGAAAAGAGTAACCTTTGAGTTTCTTACCGGCTCTTCTCAGTGGAAGCAGCATTCCGAACCGGTGGTAGAATCTGACTATTTGTAAGTGCTTTCTGGCCTACACGAATAAAAAAAAATTATTTTGATTTTGATTTATCCATTTCATCTCTACTTCTGGCACTCGTCCTGACACTTGTCGTGACACTCCTGACACTTCCGACACTCGTCTCGACACTATTGACACTCGTCTCGACACGTCTGACAGTAGTCACGATATTTCTGACACTCGTGACATGTCGTGACCACTGTCACGTCTGTCATTCGTCTCGATACTCCGGACACTTTGGATTTGGATTTGAACCCGGTAGGTGGCGCTGCTTTCGTATGTTACTAATTCTAAGGCGCTACGAAGTTCGCCCGGTCAGCTAGTTAATACATAATGCATAGTGTCTAAACCAACGACAGTAGCAAGCATATCCGATACTGATATCGTTGTAGTATATAAAGGTAGCGATGGCGCCCCAGCTCGGGGATTCCGAATACAAATTGGTTTAGTTATAAAACTGTGAGCTGTATGCACGCTCAGTATTCTCAGATGTGCTGTTAAACGAACCGTCGTGTCGGCCGATATTTGTCTCGTAACTTGCTCGTTCGAACTTGTTTTATTATTAAAACCTCCTTTAATAACTCATAATCAGAATCAGAATATTTTTTATTCATAAAAACCAATACAGGCACTTAAGAATCGTCAATAAATAATAAAAATAGTAGCTCTACCACCCATTCGGAATGTATTTCCTATGGAGAAGAATGGGCAAGAAACTCCATGGAGCAACCATGCCAATTCCAACATTTACATTGTTGTGTTTTTCTTAAATACCAATTATACAATATAAAGTTAATGAGGCTATACATTCTCAAATGTTAATGAGGCTATACACTCCTAATTCAGACTTCCTTGCAGACTAACTCCTTGCATTCATATAACTTGCAAAATCAATAGTATTCCTAGAGATACCAATACCAAAATATACTTTGTGTCAATATAAAAAAAGATTACATTTCTGTAGTCAACTCCACGCGACCACGTCGAAATTCGCTCGCGGTGTCAATGACATTTCATTAAAGGTAAAGTTATTTTATAAGTTATAGCATAACATATCGAGGGATGAAAGGCTATTTGACTTATACGACACTTTTGGGCGATATTGACTTATTACTTATCTGCGTCGAATGAGTATGATCTCCAGTATAGTTAAAAAATTTTCGTTTAAGTCAAATAGCTTTTCATCCCTCGATATCCTTTTGGTATTAGCAAACAATTCAACGCACGAACTTAACGCTCTAGTTTGCGGAGGAATTAACGCACCTGCCATACTAAGGCATCAGGACTCTCAGGTAATCTTTTATTCCAATACCAAAAGGAACTGTGTTTGAAAGATAGAATTTATATGGTACAAGAATGGAGATATTATAACGGAGATGACATTTCGAGCCTACGCTGCGGTAATTTGTTTCTGGTTTATCTGACTCCGCCATTGTTGTTTTCCCATATAGTTGCCGTATACTACAGGTACATGGGATAACAACACTATTATTACTATTACAGCCCTTTGTAACGTCCCACTGCTGGGCACGTGGCTCCCCTCAATGCGAGGGGGATTCAGGCCATAGTCCACCACGCTGGCCCGGTGCGAGTTGGCAGACTTCACACATCTATCGAAAACTAGTCAAGTTCCCTCAGACGTGCAGGTTTCCCCACGATGTTTTCCTTCACAGTTTCATAGCAAGTGATAATCTCGGATGAAAATTAGATTCGCACATAAATCCCAAATGTGCGAGCCGGGGTTTGTACCTGCACACTTTGATTGCAAGGTGTGCGTTCGACCACTCGGCTACCACTGGAGATAACAAGATAACAACAATGGCGGAAAAATCGCCGCAGAGCTATACGAAGAGTGGAGTCGTTATGGGTACTCTATATACTCTGTGAGTACAAGTCACTCCCCACGCGTCAAACTGTGTTTTGTTTTTATTTTAAAACATTTTTAAGTCAACTAAATTCTCATTTATACAGTAATATATACAAGATATATATTCATCATCACGCGTGTATTCCCCGAAGCGCGAATGGGTAGGTAGAGGTGCACTGCAGTGCGCCCGCACTTCGCCGATGTTTTTTGGTCCTAATGTAATAGGGGACGAGCCTATTGCCATTTTATCGGGCACATTCTCCCTCTATACGAGGGAGATTTTTGGGCCATAGTCCACCACGCTGGCCCAATGCGGGTTGGTGAACTTCACACGCCTTTCTATAGACGTAACCTGCACGTCCTCACGATGTTTTCTTTCACCGTTTCTTGGCAAGTGATAACCTAGGATGAAAATGAGATTCGCACATGAAACCCAGAGGGGCGAGCCGGGGTTTGAAATTACGCACTTTGATTGCAAAGCGTGCGTTCGACCGCTCGGCCACCACTGCTTCTCAAACAAAAAAAACATAAATATCCTGATTGGTGGATGGAAACTTCTAATGTAGAGTCGTTTCAAATTTTGTTGGTCAAGTGTACTACCGCCAATCTTGCATAAAGCAAATACATTTGAAAACAACCATGCTCTTTGCAGTAACATATAAAATACGTGAAACCGATTTACAATTTGCGGTTACAATAAACAAGTAGTTGTCGCACGGTTCGCGGTCAACGGCCGGTAACCGCTGCGGTCGAAGCTGACGGTTTAACAATCAGGTGAAACATTATTTTCGCAAGGTAATATTGTTGAATTGGCGCACCCGAGATGGCGTGCATATAAGATCAAATCAATCCGTGGCAATTTAACTTAACCATAAAGAAGACTTAAACATTTTAAACCTTTTTTGAGTTATTAAAATAAAAATACATCATCACGCTGATATTTCCCGAAGGGGTAGGCAGAGGCGCACTACATTACATCCACACTTTGCCGATGTATTTTTGGTCCCAATGTAATAGGGGTGAGCCATTATACCGTACACATTCCCTCGTAATACGAGGGAGATTTGGGGATGTCCACCACGCTGGCCCAGTGCGGAATGGTGATACACACGCCTTCTATAGACGTGCAGATTTCCTCACGATGTTTTCCTTCACCGTTCAGCAAGTAGTATTTTACACCGTTCAGCAAGTAGTATTACATTCACACATGAAAATCATCTCAGAGGTGCGGGCCCGGGATTTGAACTTTACGTTCAAGGTGGGTGTTCTACCGACGAGGCGAGACTACAACTGCTTATCAACTATTATTTAATCTGTAAAAAAGGAACCCCTTTTTCCCTTGGTCACTCCATAGCTTGAGAACGACTGTACAGATGAAATTCGAAGGTTTTTATAGAAAACAAATTATAAAATTGAAAATATTTATTGTAAAATTTGCATGTTCTGTTTTGTGAATATTGCTAGTCGCGCCTCATAAGAGTAGTTTACACCCTGGATAAAATTATTGATGTACACAAAGGCCAGAACACGATACCTGTGACAAATATTCGAAGGTCTATAACTCCGAAACTATGATAGTTAGGTATAAACTCTCTTCACTAAGCAACCACATGTGAGCTACCATATATGTACCCAAAGTATTATTTCAGACTTCTGAAACACCCTGTGTAAATTATAAATATAAAAAAAATTATAGATTTATAGTTTTTAGATTTGAGAACAAGATTATATTATATATTCCATTTAAACTAATTGGAATACTATTGGATCAAGTTAGGACTATAAATCGTCCTGTTGGGGGCATTGCCTTCTAAGTTCGCCCCAAGTTTGGCCCCAGAGGCGTTGTGTAAGATTACAGTAGTTCGTTGTCACCTTCTATTTTGCATATTTGTATCCAAAAACTAAGTACCTAATAATAATATATCATTACGTCTGTTTTTCCCGCAGGGGTAGGCAGCTGAGCACATGAATCCACACGATTGCCTTTAATCCGGCACATGCGCTACTTTATGTTAAAGAGATTTAGGCTACAGTCCATCACGCTTGCAACTAAATGACAAGGGCAAATGCGTGTGCCACAGAAATTCTATCTTTATACATATTGACACAGAGTTAGTTTTTGATATTGACAAAAATTCTGACGACCGCACGTGTGTCCTGTGTTGCGGATGTGACATTAAAATCAAGAACTTGCAAATATTTATGTTTCCGTCCATGAGTCAAATCAATATCATGTGTGATTTTCCTCTATTTACAATTTTGATAATATCTTTATTAGATATTTTTGAATAAATTTACAATATGTTTCTAACGAACAAAAACCTGAGTACTTATTATTAATATATCACCTGTATTGCCCGAAGGGGTAGACAGAGGCGCGTTGCAGTGAACCCGCACTTTGCCCATGTATTTTGATCCGAATGATGCTGGGCGCGAGACTATTGCCATTATACCCGGCACATTCCCTCTCAATGAGAGATATTTTTGGGCTCATAGTCCACCACACTGGCTTAGTGCGGCTTGATGAACTTCACACGCCTATTCGTAGACTTGTAGGTTTCCTCACCATTCCTCAAGGGGTAACGAATATTGAAGAAGACATACTTATTTTTAATTACTCAACTACGGCGGAGGGTATTGAGATTTTGACTGATGTACGAGTATGATTATCTGTACCCTCATAACGTCTAAACTACTCATCACAATTTGACAAATAAGGAATAGTTGGAAGCATAATTTTCCGCTGCTATATGATATTTAAAAATATAATCAATTGATTACTGCTCCCTCTAGATGTCATAATGTTATGGACATATTTTTCTTTCTAAATAAGGTTTGACAATTTCATCAAATTAAAATTTTTACCTCGCCTATTCCACCTTGCAAACATGATCAATATGTATACTTATCGCATTCCAAACGATATCATTTAATGCTTAACCGACACACTGAATTGGACCCATTAATCTTAAGCGCCCAAAATACTTAACGCGCTTTGTTAACCACTAAACTGTTAGTTTGCAGTAGATTTACTGTTTCCTCGGTATCCGTTGGGTAAGGCTGTCCGCGCATTTCGCAACAATATTAATTACTACCATAAATATGTCGTTTAGTACCTCATGAAATTGGTATATTGAGAGCTTTGAATACCAAGAAAAACATTATATTGAATAATCACAGAAGTTTGCCAATACCCAAAGGAACTCTGTGTGTATTTACATAAAGATTGAATTTCTGTGGAAAAGCCTACGCATAAAAATCGCTCGCGAAAATGAGCTTTGTTTGTGAGTCAATACAGTTTGTTTTAATATTGGAAAAAAATAAACACCCTGGGCGAACGAATTCGAGAGATATATTTTAAAAAATGGACCCTGTGTAGATATGAATAAAGATTGAATGTCTGTACCAAAAGCCAAGCGATCATGCGAGTAAATTCCCACGTGTCATCGATATGATTTCCTTGAAA
Source organism: Ptilodon capucinus (assembly GCA_914767695.1). NCBI lineage: Eukaryota > Metazoa > Arthropoda > Insecta > Lepidoptera > Notodontidae > Ptilodon > Ptilodon capucinus. Next base: position 10,129,446 of record OU611814.1, on the reverse strand, counting down.
AATATGCTTTTTATAAAAGTTAATACGGTTCGTTTTGGCACGCCTTCTGACGAAGATTTTTGCACAAGGCTAACAACGACTTTGGCAGTATAGTTCAAATATTTAATACTTTTTGACTGTTTAAGATAACTGTAAAAATTAATTTTCTTAAGATTTTTTTTGACGGCATCCACCACCTTTATTTCTATCATCACCCACATTTATTTTTATTGTGTATATATTGAATTTGTCCTTGCTATTTATTACTCTTCGGACATGTTTCCCGGCGTGACAACCAGTCCATAGAACGCCTTGTCGTCCAAGGAAAAATAGAAGGCACTAGACCGCGCGGAAGGTCACCCACGCGTTGGACTGACCAGATCAAGTCCGCCATTGGAAGCTCAGTCAACGAATGCAGCAGGATGACCTCTTGCAGACAGCGGTGGCGAAATGTCGTGAAGCGCATTACATCTGCCCCTTCCAATACTGATATTTAACGATCACGACCGCTCTGTCAAGAGCGTACTGGATAAGAAGAAAGATTTATTTATTGGCGTAAATACCGCTAGTCACAGGTGCAGCCATTCCTTATCTTATTCTATAAAAAAAATATCATTTCAATAAAACAGAAGGAGTTTTTTTTGTGGGTTAGTATGAGAGCAGCCTTATCCATAGGTAATCAATGAAACAAAGTGCACTCCCCGAATACGTGATAACTGTGAAAACTCAGGGATATCGGCCGGTGTACACAGCGCGCTTTATCCCCCACGTGCATACCGAGCTTTATTTAAACTTTTTCGTTCAACCCGCCGGTGTGTTCCCACCTTTTGTTTGTAGAATTTGTTGTTCGTGCCGCTCGAAGGATTGAATGGGCTGTGTATACAGGTTAAATCTAAAAAGTATAGATCCGCTGTTTCCATTAAGATAATAGCTTCAGACAGAACACCGATAAAGACAGCGTTGATTAGTTTTGCGCTTAGAACAGTGACATATCATTATCATGCCTGTATTTCTCGATGAGGTAGGCTGAGGAGCTCAGTAGCCACACTTCAACGAAAAGGTTTGGCGAAAAGCTGTTGCCATTGTACCTACCGGGTACAATCCCTTGATTGCAAGAGAGATTTGTGCAATAGTCCACGGTGCTAGCTCGTGGGAGATGGTGAATTCTACACGCATGACCACATATAAGTAGGTTTCCTCACGATGTTTATTTCCATCGTGCAGCAATGGGTAATGATTGATTGAAGAACGACGTTCGCACAATAAGTAAAAGTACGAGACTGAGTTTTTTTTTTTATGAGATAGGGAGAAAAACGAGCAGACGTTTCACCTGATGGTAAGTGATCAACGCCGCCCATGGACACCTGCAACACCAGGGGCATCGCAAGTGCGTTGCCGGCCTTTAAGGAATGAGTATGCTCGTTTCTTGAAGATACCTTTGTCGCATCGGTTCGGGAACACCGCTGCAGGAAGTTCATTCCACAATTTGGTGGTGCGAGGGAGAAAATTCCTGGTAAATCGCACTGTACTGGAACGCCATTCATCCAGATGGTGAGGATGGTAATGCAGTCTGTGGCGAGCCGTGCGATGGTGGAATTCAGCGGCAGGTATAATACCGAACAATTCCTCGGAACACTCTCCATGATAGAAGCGGTAGAAAATGCGGTAGAAGAAGCGGTATAAAAGATTAGAACCTACACCCCTTGCTATCAATTCGTGCGTTCTACCAACTAGGCTACCATTGACAAGAGCACTTCACTCAAAATTGCAATAAAAAAATATTATCGCCAGACAACACTTATCATTGTATGATCTCAAACTTACCAAAGCTTGACCTATAATGGGTACCATATAATGGACTGGGGGCGGTCCCAGTTACACCCAGACCAGGGCAAATTACGAAAAAGCCATTTCCTGGAATCGAACTCACAACCCTAGCGGCCTACGCTCAGACCACTAGTCCAAGCCATCGTCGAAACAATAGCGTTGCTAATGTCACTATAAATAGGTCAAAGACGCCAATAAATTAGGATATGAATATCACATCTAAAGTCAACATCAAAGGGTACTCTTTCTTATTAAAATCCTGACCCAGTCCCGGAGACGTTGAATTATTTACATTTATTTCCTTATCCAAATTATGTACACAAATGAGCAATTGCTGTGAAGAACGCCTCCACACCTATTGTTGTGGTGCGAATTGTAGGTGACGAGCGGAAGTTAAATTTATTTACACGAATTTCCGTAGATTGTCACCCAAGACTAGACTTATGTCACGAAATATAACAATTTTGATTCCTGCTCCCTTATGAAATAAGACAGAGAGCAAGCGAGCAAATCTGTGACAGGGATCTAGTCTTGACATTCGTACTAATCCTTCGTTCTAGATTTTAGAACTTCCAGAAAACTTCTAGAATTTTGATGGGAGTGCTTGCTTCTATGCATATGCCCAATATTTCTTTTGAAAAGAGGAACATATATAATTTTCTGGCCGGCTCTTCTCAGTGAAAGAAGCATTGCGAACCGGTGACAGAATCTGACTTAAGTGCTTTACCGGCGGTAAAATCTGCTTTAAAATTATTTTGATGCCACTGCCAGACTACCAGCATTCTTATCACCACTTTTGTACAAGTATTGTTTTAATGTTATCATGCATTATTAAATTTCGTAGATAAACTTACTTCAAAAAAACAAAATAATATTATTTTGTTGTTTTGATACATTCTATATACCTACATATAAAGAGTTTTGCTTTCTCTTTTCTTCTATCGCTTGTCCCATACCCCAATGCTACCTCACAGCAAAGAAGTGGCTCGTAAAAAGGCGTCGATCATAAAAATATTTGATTAGGCTGGTCCCAACAGTGCCAATTCAGTCTTCTGAAACATTTATAGGCCTCTGTGAGCCTATATTATTTAGTTCAATGCAAACGTAATTTACAAACTCACGGGTATCTTATGGATATTGCTGTGAGTGATAAAATATTTACAGCTAATAAAATACAAGCCTTACAGAATTAATCTAATAATTTAAAACTTATATATTGTACCTATTGTTTTATTTCGCTACTAGCCAAGGTGTTTCAGTATTCAGTCCGCCCGAAGTCCGGAGTAACAGCCAAGAATGATAGCTTGATGTGCCCTCAAGCACTGTACGGTCAAAGTTTATACGTTTAATGTCTCCACGGGGACTCAGCACTCTATAAAAATCGGTAACAAAGTAAATTAAACACCAAAACCATTGAAATAAACATTATGTGATTCTAAATGGATATAAGTATGAACACTTAAAAAGTTAATTATCTAGCTTAATCTAAATGAATATCTGAAATCAGAATTTTATTTCACCCCGGCTCGCACCTCTGGAATTTATGTGCGAATCTCATTTTCATCCGAGATTATCACTCGCTATGAAACGGTGAAGGAAGACATCGTGAGGAAACCTGCACGTCTGAGGGAACTTGTCTAGTTCTCAATTGATGTGTGAAGTCTAAAAACCCGCATTGGGACAGCGTGGTGGACTATGGCCTGAAATCCTCCTCGCACTAAGGGGAGGCCCGTGCCCAGCAGTGGGACGTTAAAAGGGCTGTAGTAGTAGAATTTTATTTTCGTTTTAAAAGGAACATATGTATTTTTGAAGTTTCCTTAAAAGTCGACGCAACACAGCTCTAAAATCAACTGTTACTTTTAAACTCCCTTTGATCTAAAGATTAACACAACAGACGGTACAAGCGACCTAAATGCCCATATCCAGGCTTGTCAAAGCATACTTGCAAGTTAATGTTTTAATTTTGTGAGAGGAAAAAAAAACTTAAATATCTTAATAAATTGATCTTTCATACTGTACACGATGAAGGCTTAGTTAGGGGTGCATACTTGTTATACCCATTTTAAACCATATTTTACATTAATAAATACTTTTTTTGCGTATCCATCCAAAAAAGTATGCTATATAAATTCCTATTTCCACACAATACAAGGAGCCTTGACCCTTGACCTTGACCTATTGGCCTTGACCTTGACCTATTGACCTTACAACAATAGAACCAACAATTTATCAACCATTGTTTTGCCATCCCGATGTCCCATACAATGTTATATGGAAAAATATATCATTCCCAGGATGCCATCAGTCATCGATCCGAAGCATAGGGGACCGAGGGAGTCCATGGAACCACGTATAAATCAGGACATGTTTGCATACGTTCTCCATAAAATAGGGGATTATACCGGATAATCCCGGTTGCAATTTTTATGGGGGTATTATAAACCTACTCCTTTATGTTGGTAGCGATATGTGTGTATACAAGAAAATGAAAATGAGGCTCGTATTTTGAATTTTAGGAACAAAATCACTAATGATTTAACTTTTTTAAGTTTATAAAACTGTAACCCGACTACGGAATTAACAATTAAACAAAAAGAAAGGAGTTCAAAAGGTTAAAATCGGGGTCTACAAGGTAAAATTGACTACTCCTATTGTTTGAGTCGCTTAAAATGTAGCCTATGCTACCCGGGCCATAATAACGAATCGATTGACACAATATTCAAAAAATCGGATTAATAGGCGCTACGGAGGAACATACGTTAATACAAATATACATACAAAGACTGCTAAAATCATAACCCTTCCTTTTGGCCTCGCCGTGGTCGTATGAAAAGAAATCTTCGTTCAAATATGCTTTTAATCGACTTTAAAAAAGAAGATGGTTCTCAATTCGACCCGTATGATATTATAAAATGCTTGTTACATCATGTCTCCTCTATTTGTAAATCATTTAACAAATTGTTTTTATGTTTTCGGGTAATTATTCAAGGTGACTTAGGACTATGTCCAAAATATTTAGGAACCGAACCCCTATGGGAATAGGAAAAGACTATAAATAACCTAAGTCAGTATAACAGGTTCCGTCTATAGCCCCGCGCACACTGAGGTGTCAAAAGCGGCGCGTCAGAATATTCATCAATACCAAAACGAACTCTGTGTACAATGTACATAAAGATTGAATTTCTGTGGTTACTCTATGTAAAAGCTACGCCTCCAGGCGTCAAAATTCGCTCGCGCTGTCAATGTCATTTAGTTGAAGAATCAACTTTTTCTATAAAAAAAAAAAAAAAAACTTTTTCTATGAGTCAATACAGTTTGTTTTGGTATGGCAAAAATAAAAACCCACGAGCATGTGCGGGAGGCTCAAAACTCTTCCTTTAAATCTGGGTTGTCAAGAGCATATGGCGTTATAACAACAATGCTATGACCTTGTATAAGAAATCAATATCACAATCGTCGAAGTAGAATATTTTCTATTGACTTACCGTTCCAACTGGCCCCGTGCAGCATAGGTGAAAGGGAGCATTGACCAGCCAATGCAATCAGTGTTAGTACTACTTACTGTGAACGAGTCAGTAACCTTTCAGTTTGTTCAGAACATAGGTGAAAGATTTTAGTCAAAGATTACAGAGTTAAACATTCCACACCTAGAATAACCAGGACCCATTTTGAAATTTTATCAAAAATGGGCCTCGAGCGACCATTTTCATCAACTCTTACTAATAGAAAGAACGAAAGTAGCTTAGAAAGGGACAAACTTATACTTCGGTTACATTCACTCCGTCCCTTCATTGGGTTGTTCAAACTTTACTCGATGTTTCCCAAAAAAAAGTTAGATCTCTAGAATTCTAAAGGTGCTATTTGAAAAAAAAAGTATCATGTTGATTAGGTACATAATGGTATATTGTTGGGGATTTTGTCGCACACTGGGGCGTCAAAAGACGCCCGTCAAATTTTTTGCCAAGACCAAAACGGACTCTGTTTCAATAACCACAAAGATTTAATTTCTATAATAATAGTCACGGGACAACGCGTAAAAATACCCTCACAGTATCAATGGGGTAGAAACCTTAGGTCCATGGGGGCAAGGTGCCCACCGGATGTTTCAAGACATTGCGAAACGTCTGATCGAAACATCCGGTGATCAGAACGCTGGAAACTATTTCGCACAGCACATCAGCATTGCCATTCAACGTGGCAATGCTGCCAGCGTTCTGGGCACCCTACCACCCGACAATGATGGGGGACTGTGGGGTATATAATTTTTTACTTTTATTTTTTATTATTATTAGTAAATTGTTGACTATGTGAACTCAATACAACTTATTTTAGTATTGGCAAAAACTTTGACGCCCGCGCATTGACGCCTGCGTATACACGGGTATTAAAGTTGTCAATTTTACTGAAAAGGTGGTAAAGATCAAGACCCTTAAAGAATATGGAATCTAATACGAATTTCTCTATTCAGTCGAGGCAAGTCAAGGTTGTCTTAGCGTTGTAGACTGAAATTAAGATAAGTGCTTCAATTTAACAAATAATAAGACACTGTTTTCTATCAATAATGGTCCTCATTACGTCCTGCACTCACTGAGGCGTGTAACTTGACTATTTTAGAAAAAGTTCTCTGTTGTAATAGACATAGAGATTACATTTCTGTGGTAAACACATGCGACTACGAGTCAAAATTTGATCGCGTTAAGCGTGTCAAAATTCACGACAATTTTTTTGCTTAATACCAAAAAGAACTCTATTAACTTATAGTAAACGTTCATTCTTCAACGAAATGCCATCGATGACGCTACGGAATTTCGGCGCGTAGTCGCGTAGCTTATACCACAGACATTTAATTTTATGTATCTTGACACAGATTTTATTTTGGTTTAAAAAAAATTAAGCGCACTTCTTGACGCCCTGTGGGCTCAGCGCTTCTTCGTTTCGTTTGTGTATACGCATGTAAAGAAATGATTATCTACTTACATACCTATCATTTCCTTAATTTGAATTTACCCGCGCTCAGTCAAGCGCGAATGATTAGCGAAACGACCGATGAGATAGATGGTTGAAGGTGGGAACGAATGAATGACAGTTGAATCAAGACATTACACTAATGACAGGATTGCGCACGTCATTGTGATTTGAAGGTTATAGAGAAAACAGAAAACTTAATTGTTAAATAAAATAACGGAAGAATAATTTGAAAGGAGACGATATTCGTGAAATTAAAAGCTTTGAATGTTGTTTCTTTAATTACAGGTAGGTAAAGTGATATTTTGTAAAGCCGTAAGTACTTACTTTATAAAACAAAATCGTTTGTAAAACAATAAAAATCTTTAATTACAGAAACGCAGTTGAGTTTATTTACGGACATCGAACCTTGATTAAGCTATCTTATACGCATAAAATCAGTCGCGCGTGTTTTGACGCGCTTATGTCCGTAGGGCTTGCCGTTTAAATTATAAGTTGTGAACATCGTTCGAGTTGTCTAGAAAACGGTATGATTACCTTGATAAAATAGTAGTTAGTACGTACAGGACGTTTCTATAATTAACATTCCTACGCTTATGAATGAGCACTACGTAAGTATGTACGTGCCTATGTAACGGAATAAAATAAATGTATGGTTGCTCGCGTTAATTTTTAATTTTAATCACTTTTTGAGTTCCGTGCCCAGAGGGTAAAAACGGGAACCCTATTACTAAGACTTCGCTGTCCGTCCGTCTGTCACCAGGCTGTATCTCATAAACCGTGATAGTTAGACAGTAGAAAATTTCATAGATTATGTATTTCTATTGTCGCTATAACAACCAATAACTACTAAAAAACAGAATAAAATAAATGTTTAAGGGGGCTCCCATACAACAAACGTGATATTTATGCTCGTTTTTATAGATTAATGTACGGAACCCTCCGTGCGCAAGTCCGACTCGCACTTGGCCGGTTTATTTATCAACACGTGTATAAAAAAGTCCTTAATATAGAGGTTGTATTTAATAGTGCAAACTACACAAGGGGCGGCTGTTAGTATTCATAAAACAGAACATGAAAACCGTGTATAGGACTTGATTACACAAGTTTTTTAAATTAGATTCAATTTTGTTTTTATTCGATACTTGTGCTATTGTTAATTTATTATTTTAGACACCTAATATATTCATACACACAGTATGTATGTGTATAAATTTAAATAAATAAAACGATTTATTTCTAAATATTTATTTGAGCAAATATTTCATATCGACGGTTGAAAGGCAATTTTTATCGCTTAGTAAGCCTTTCAAGGGTCGATATATTGTACAATAAAAATAAATAGCACCTAAAGCACCCTTAAACAATATTTTATAAATATATATTTTTTATATTTAAAAAAATTAAATGCCGCTTTTTTACTTATTTATAAGCTTATGTTAATTTTAAGAACACCCAAACAATAAAAAAACTTACAATAATATTAAAACTATTGAGATTATCTATTGTACTTCGACTATTCTACAATTACTTGTAAAAACCAGCAATTTTGGTCAATTTTCTAAACTATGCCAAAAAACAAATTTTAACTAAGTCATATATTTTTTAAGGTATTTTGCTTTGAAAATATGGATTAAAATTATAACACAACAAGGTTTAAATTTGTTTCATATGTTTATGTACTATCAATCACTACTTACCAACTTTATAGTATCAAAACAGAAGTAATGAACATGACTTCCGTTGAATTTTTCGTTACAGTTTAAATCGCTAGATGGCATTGGTAGCACATTTCGAATTATTATTTAAACTCTGGGCTTGAATTGCAGCCAAATATCTCTGTCCACGACTCTACCAAAGTTATGGTCGACCATGGTCAGTGTGGTAGGTGTCTTCTCGCTTGGTCTGATCTCGTATTGCTGAAGAACTAATTTAGTTACGCTCCTTATTATTCGCAGCGCTAATTGTTCACCTGCAAAACAAAATAACTTAACATAAGTCGATTCTCAATTGTTTTCTTCAGAACTACTGTACGGCTTAAGGAAAATATGAACTAAGTATCGTAAAATAGACCTTGAAATAAGTTGGTTTAGTTATATTTTCCTACACCATACAGTGTAGTTGCTAATGCTACTAGTAAATACAAGGGTCATTTAAATGATGCTCTATCAGTACAGAATATAGTTATTTTTTGTTAAAATTTTATTTCAAGTCGATTACAAAGAAACAGGGTCTCGTTTACTACACAGATGAATAATATTTGATCACTGTCACATTTACTTCGGATTACTATACTATTCTTGTAAATTTTATAATGCGTTTTGTAACAGCCAGAATATATTTTCTGGTGTCATTACAGAAACTCTTGTTACTTTAACTCCAAAGGGGTACCAACAACAGCAAGGTGTTACGAGAATTTAATAGTAGACCGATTACAATAGGATCGTTTATTTTTATTATTTTATTTCCGTGTATTGTAAAAAGATAACAGTCAAATCAAAGTGGCTTACTTGACTCTCGATCAGAGTGTTTTGCACACCTTCAACGGAAAGAAATCAATTTCTAAACTATTATAAATACTTATAACAATCATTGTCCCCTTGAAAGAAGTAGATAATGACGTTGACCTCAATGGAACAGTAGAAAGCAAATGGTAGATGTGAAGTGTGCTCATGATGAAGCGGTTTTACCGTTGGTTGGTTTATATATATAGAAGTAGGCTTTGGTGTTTTCACTTTCGAAGTTAAGACAAGGTTAATAGCCTCGGGCTGCAGGCGTATAGCAACGACTTAGAAGTTAGAACAAGATTTGAGTGCCAAACATTATTTTCCTGTTATATATTTGCCAAATATATTTGAGTGCATTGAAAAGTAGTTTTAAGGGTTTTTTTACGAGAACAGTCTTGTTTTTATGAAATTTAATGGAATAAAATTTTAATGGAAAATAAAATAGTAAATAAACGCGATAAAATCCGTAAAATAGTTTAATTTCAATGTATAGTATTCGCGTAAATATAAGAAAACAATATAAAATCTTCTGTTAGCAGGTATTTAGCCAGTGTCAAGTAAATAGACGCTCGAATGTGTCATACTACGTCATTTTTGTCCGCTCTCGGAAATGAAAACTCATTTAAATTAAAAAAAAAAAACAAGCAAGACATATCTTGTTTATATAACTTTTTTAGTCGCACTTAACTTTTGTTTGACTCTTAAATTATACAGTTGTTTTATAAATTATCAAAAAGCAGTCTATACAAGAAAAGACAGTCTGGGCAGTAGTTTTAAAGATAAATATCCTCTTACAATTTAACAAAAAAAAAACCCACTGAAGTCGATGTATCATAGACTGACTGACACTAGCTTGAAGATCGAATCTATCTACTCCATCGAATAATCTGTATTCTTGTCTGTCTGTACATGTAGATATATTTTATTGTTCAATAACATTTATATGCAAGAATAATATTCCATAAGCAAGTATTCAATTATTTCTCAGTAATATACCTCAGTACATAACTTAATTGGTGTAATCATTTTAATCGGGGTCAGCGTTATATAGCTTGAAAAATGTATAATAAAGTCTCACAGGAAAATAATAGTGAGACACTTATTATAATGATCTTACAGTTCATAACACTGTATTCAGATAACCTTTGATAAATCTGCTATTCACTTGATTAATACTAACTCTTTAATAAGTCGTCACCCGCTTAGTAGGAGGGGCCACCTACTAGGATGCCTCCGTAACCTCTCGGTTATAAAATCTAGAAGATACATGTTCAATCCCTCGCTACTAGCGTTAGCCAAATACTAAAACAATCATTTAGCTTAATTGAAGGCCACAACTAACGAGACTACTAAATAATTGATGACACAACGTTGGTAAACTAATTTAAACAAAACATCTACAAACCTGCAATATCATTTTGTTCTCCAATACCACTGTAAATGGATAATAGTTATAAGATTAAGCTTCAATGATCTTACCTATGCATTTTCTTGGGCCGGCACCGAAGGGGAGATAAGCATAACAGTGTTTCGATGAGCCCTCGTCCTCAATGAAACGGTCTGGATTGAACACCTTTGGGTTTTTATAATGCTCTTCATCCTTATGAATAGCTTCTACTGGCACATTCACTGTCACCCTCTTATCAATTATCAGGTTCCCTTCAGGATACTGGTAAGCCTTTATGCATTGCCTTGAAATGATCGAGTACGGTGGATGTAACCTTAATGCTTCTTTAATTGCAACATCCAAATATTCTTCGCCGTTGTCTTTAGACACGGAGTTTCTCGATTTCTCCTGAACTTGAGGATTCCATGCCATTTCAAATAGTATTGCGGTCAGTATGTTGAGACAGGGTATGTATCCTTCTGTTATAAACGAATATAGTACAGAGAATGCGAAGTCAACGTCTGATTGCTTCTGTTTCTTTGCTTTGATCCCAGATTGGTTCATGTTGCCAAGATTTTTTATTTGCTTCATTAGTTTTGATCTCTCTATGATTTTCTTTGTCGACGAAGACGGTTCTCCGCATAGTGTTGTTAATCCGAACATCAAGTACAACGACGGGAATATATCCTTTAGATAGCTTTTGAATCTGTCCACTAATGTACGCTTTTGTATCGCTGATCTTACATTCTCAACCACCGACCCGTCTTCATTGTTACCGATGAGCAAATCCTTGAATATTTTGTCCAATACCTTCGACAACGCGTGTTGAACGTTCGCATCGCCATTTGTTCCCTGCAAACAGTCGCTTGAGCTCTCCAATTCAATATCCATGTTGTTCAACAAAGACTCGTATCCATCTCTGAGTAAGGTCCACTTTTCACCGTCGGCGTAGTACAGATTGTCTCGTAAACAAACATCCTGAGATTTGTCCAAGCAGAGACCTCGGCTATGGAAATTCGCGAAATCCGTAGACAATATCCTCTTCACCACGTCTGGATCTTTGACGATCAGGTCCGGGATTCTACTTTTGATGCGACCGACGAATTTATCGTTGGTGTATCTCGAGTAAAGTTTATTGACATCTTCAGTTGAGCTCCTAAAGCCGAACACTCTATGGTAATCACTGCCGATGAAAGGTATAGAGGGTTGTTTGTAGGGAATGTGTCGAACGTACCAGTAGCTAAAGAATTTGGTTACATAGTCGAATATTAGGGCGAATATTAAAACTACGATTACGGTCAAGTTTAGTAGGAAACTTTCGAAAAACATGTTCGGTCGCGGCGAGTACGATTTGTATACTAAGTCATGCTAGCACTTAAGTGGGTCGACAACGGTACCGCGGTTTGAGAGATGGTGGTAGAGGCAATATTTCCGTACCATTGAACTTAACATTGCTATAAAGATTCTATCAGACGTCTGAAATAATAATATTGTAGGTGCAAAATTGGCGATCTAAAAAAAAGAAAAAAAAAATACCCTCTGGATTTTCTCAGTTGAGGTCGCACTGCGATCCGGTAGAGGAATATAAAAAAAAAACTTGACAATTTGTAAGTGCCCCTTTAGGCTTATACAAAATAAGTGATTTATCTTTGACTATATACTGTATCTAATAATTAGATGCTTAGCAAAGGTAGACTATACCTAATTATTATAGTTTCTGAGTAACAGAACTTTGAGTATTTGTATCGCGTTTTGGCCTTAAGGCACACCAATAAACCTATTTAGCAGTGTAAGCGAGATTCAAGAAGGGTTCCTTTTAATGTTCACAAAACAGAACTTGAAAATTTTGCAAAGAATTTCGATCATGTTTCTTTAGTTGTACCTACCTATACCCAATACTCGTCCCTACGCTACGGTAGAGTATTATTTCGGACTTGTGATACACTCTGTATAATAAGATGCTGGTCATCAAATTTAAGATGGATCAGACAGCGCCGTTCAGTTAATAACGGAAAATATGGAATAAACAATTAAAGCGTTCATGTTGTTAGAATAATTATCATTCTCATTAACACCCGTAATAATCTATGCTTAAGTTACTGCAACCATGAAGCGAGCGTATTATCTAGAAATTTTATTAAAATTAACCCTATGTCAATATGCATAAAGATTGAATTTCTGTGACAAATGCCATGCGACCACGCATCATTGATTACGTTTCATTGAACAATGAGCGCTTTCTCGGTGTTAATACAGTTTGAAGTCGCAGAGCTGAAAGGTAGGTATTAACTTAATCATGAAAAGGACTCAATATTTATACTTTGTGTAGTGTAGTTTAGTTTGGCGACGACAGGGGGCCTATTCTCGCATAATCGACATCATCTCTAATTCGACATAATGTCGAAACCAAACGCCGAATTGGTAGAATTTTTCATTGTGTGTAGACATTATGTCGAATTAGAGATAATGTCGATCATGCGAGAATTGCCCCCTAGAAACTGCACCGTTATTTTAAACCCAACTAAGTCATTAGCAGGTCAAATTTCATAAAGTGGTTCTATGCTTGAGTGGAACTGCAATTGACACAACCGGCTGCATATGGCTTGGACTTTGAACCCTTGCATCTATGGGCACCAATCATATCATCATCATCACGCCTGTATTCCTTGAAGAGGTTGGCATAGGTGCACTGCAATACACCCACACTTTGCCGAAGTTTTTTTGGTATATTGCGGTTATATATTATGTTAAACTACATTCCCCCTCAATACCAGATAGATTAGGGCTATAGTCCATCATGCCAGTCCAGTCGGGGTTTGTAGACTTCACACACCTATCTTTGTACGTGCGGATTCCTCACCATGTTTTCTTTCACCGTTCTGCCAATTGAATATTTTCTATCCAATAAAATCGTTCCACACATTACACTAAACAGCAGTTATTAGTGTAAATGCGTATCAGCCTAAAAACATTAATTATAGCAATTCTTATTTTGTATAATACCGCCATCTGTCAAAATAATAATGTATCTTTTCGTTAGGTCACCAGGGTTTAATCAATTGAGTTTAACGCCATCTGTGAATTTATATATTAAACATTAAGAGACTGTACTATATAACACTTACAACGTTGTGTTAGTTCATGTAATTTGCACTAGATGTCGCTACTAATTCAAATTTCTACACTCCAAACAATGAAATGCCTAGTTGCAATAAAGAACAATTTAATATTAACTTTATCAAATAAATAAAATTTAAGTGTATGTTTCTAATGTCAAATTAAAATGTTTTATTTAAATTCATATTGAAAGTATATCTATACATACTTACCTATAGGAAAACAGAAATTTTAGAGTTGTTTGTCTATTTGCACCGGGTAAATTCCCAAACGGCTGATCGGATTTTTACGGGACTTTAACTGGTAGATAGATGACATTACAAGGTGTAACAGAAGCTTGTCCGTTTGCAATAAAATGACGTACCTAATAAATTACACTACACATTTCAATATTCTATTTACTATAGTCTCACTATACGATGTACCTACTATGTCGTTGTCGTAAGTTATGTGAACGTATTAATCAGTAGCGCCGAGAGTCCCGCAGCATCTCAGATCTGTAATCAGCGTAGCACGCATCGCTATGCGAGGTTAAAACCCTGTACACACATATGCGTCACTACCCTCGCTCTGAAATTGTGCCAAAACCATTACCAACTCTGTATCAATACACCTATAGATTGAATTTCAGTGGTAAATGCCAAAATCACGCTGCAAAATTCGCTCGCGCCTTCGATGGCATTTCATTGAAGAATGAGCTTTTTCTATGAATGAATAAGTTCGGTTTGGTATTGAAAAACATTTTTCAGCCGTGTCTTGACGCCCTGTGGGACCGAAGCTTCAAGCCTTGCGCCTTTAGGTGCATTAAAATGCGCGTCAGCTATTAGGATTCCGTACCCGAAATATAAAACGGGAACCCTATTATTGAGACTTTGCTGTCCGTCCGTCCGTCTGTCACCAGGATGTATATCATGAACCGTGATAGTTAGACAGTTTAAACTTTCACAGATTATGTATTTCTGTTGCCGCTATAACAAAAAATAGGTACTAAAAAAATGAATACAATAAATATTTAAGGGGGCTCCCATACATCGAACGTATTTTTTTTGCTTGTTTTTATGGATAATGGTACGGAACCCTACGTGCGCGAGTCCGACTCGCACTTGGCCGGTTTTTTTGCCAATACGAAAACGGATTGTATTAACTCCAACAAGAAGCACATTTTTCAACGAAATGTCATCAATGACGAGAGTGGATTAACGGGTGGTCCTGTTGCTTATATCACAGTTATTCAATCTTTATGTATATTGACATTGAAACAGGGTACATTTGACATAAAGGTACACTTTAACATAAAGGTAAAAACCTTTTAAATAACAAGCTTTATTTAATTACCATTATCATTAATTTATTTTTTATATTTCAGTTATTTGGATTTAATGTGATGTTGTATTAGTTTTCATTATTTGATAATGGGTATTATCGTGGTAGTGCAGAAAAATATAACTAGTCCGCCATCTTGGATGATCCGCCGTATTGGAATTAGAATGACGTCATAGCTAAGCACGCATTGTCATCCAAAATAAGCGTGTATACCAAATTCCAGCTCAATCGGTTAAAGATAACTGATCTAAAATTCAGTTGCAAGATTCCACCCGGACATACATACGTTGCAAGCTAATATAAAGCTTGTAAAAAGTAAAGTTAATTCGCACGCATCAGTACGCGCAGGGCGTTATCCGTCGCTCCCGGCATTCAGATCTATTTAAGATCTGAAATCTCTATACCTAATGTAAAAAAAAACCTTCATGTCCTCACTCAGTCATTTTGGAACCAATTTAAATTAAGTGTAACTGTTTTTTTTTTTTATTTACTCAATATGCATTTTTATATAATTGTTAATAGTGGTTATGGAAATAGAAGGCAAGTATTATTAAAATAAATAACATATTAATTATTATAACAATATCAATATTGAATCTGCACTTAACAAAATAACAATATTATATTGTCGACTGCCGTCAATCTTAAAGCCGGAATGTACAAGCAAGATAGCATATTTTATTGGTGTCGAATATTATTTCAGTAGGAATATAGTTTACAAAAGAACATACCAATCGAATTGATAACCTCCTCCTTTTGGAAGTCGGTTAAAAATAACACGTCAAAAGGATTTAAACGACATATCTAATTTAATTATCATTTTGTACACAAATTATGAGCTTGCAATTCACTTTATAATTATACACAATACAACAGGAAAATAGCAACTTTTAAACATTTTTGACTTTATATACGTGTTGGTAAATGCATAGGTACATTATGCTTTTAGCGAACACCATAGCTCAAGTCAATAGCGATGCGCGCGCGCACCGCAGTCATGATTCACTGGCACGTGACGTCATAAGCAGAGATCATGATAAACCCTCGCGCAAGGTCGATCATTATTCATGCCTTTGTTAAACATCTTACAAATGCTTTGTGACAAGTTTAATTGTTGCTCAATATTAATTGTACCGACTTATCTGTTTGAGTATCATAAATCACATGTTTGCTCGTACCCAACTACGACGATAATCTTTTGAATGTCATAATTAATAGTCTTCCTTCAGTAGTTAGTCTAATACAGATATGTTTTAAAGTAAGATACTTGTCTTATCTAATTCTAGCGGCCCGTCGCGGCTTCGCACGGGTGGACATTTTTTTTTTTAATTTTGAGATAAATAAATATACCCTGAGCAGTGGTAGCCGAGTGGTCGAACGCACGCCTTGCAATCAAAGTGTGCAGGTTTAAACCCTGGCTCGCACCTCTGGGCTTATGTGCGAATCTCATTTTCATCCGAGATTATAACTTGCTATGAAACGGTGAAGGAAAACATCGTGAGGAAACCTGCAAGTCTGAGGGAACTTGACTAGTTCTCGATAGATGTGTGTAGCCTGCAAACCCGCACTGGGCCAGCGTGGTGGACTATGGCCTGAATCCCCCTCGCATTGAGGGGAGGCCCGTGCCCAGCAGTGGGACGTTAAAAGGGCTGTAGTAGTAAATATAGCCTATGTTACTCAGTGATAATGTAGCTTTCTAACGGCAATATAATTTTTGAAATCTGTCTTGTACTTTTTAAGTTTATTCGTTACACACAAAAATACAAATCTTTCTTCTTTTAAATACAAAAAAATATTAGTATAGACTGAACTAACTGAGCCTTAAGTTTTTGAGTATATTGTATAGGTACTATAAGTAAACATTGTATATTGATTGGCGATGGGTATACCAACACATTAAAAATTAATAATGTTAATTCAACGAACTTAAACTAATTGTAACAAGTAATCTATTTAAAAAAAAAAAGCAACCAGTGACCAGATTGCCATTCAACGTGGCGATGCTACCAGCCTTCTGGGAACATTGCGAAGCGACAGCGGTTTGGCACAATTATATTTTTTGTAATTAGGTCCTTAGGTCCTTAGGTCTTAAAAAGCAGTGGTAGCCGAGTGGTCGAACGCACGCCTTGAAAATCAAAGTGTGCAGGTTCAAACCCCGGCTCGCACCTCTGGGTTTATGTGCGAATCTCATTTTCATCCGAGATTACCACTAGCTATGAAACGGTGAAGGAAAACATCGTGAGGAAACCTGCACGTCTATAGAAAGGCGTGTGAAGTTCACCAACCCGCACTGGGCCAGCGTGGTGAACTATAGCTCAAAAATCTCCCTCGTGTTGAGGGAGAATGTGCCCGGTATAATGGCAATAGGCCCGCCCCCTATTACATTGGGACCAAAAATACATCGGCGAAGTGTGGGCGCACTACAGTGCACCTTGGCCTACCCCTTCGGGGAATACAGGCGTGATGATGATGATGTAATTAGGTCCTTTTTTGATCTTTGTTTTATTTTTTCCAATTAGTATTATCTTCTTTTTATTATGTGTATTTACATTTACAGAATAAATATTTAAATCTAGCTTTCATTAAAAAAAAAACTACAAAACACCATCTGATAAACATCACATTCATTGAAGAGCATTTGTAAGATCGTTGTTTAGGGAAACTGTGCCAATTAAACAGCAATGTTAGACAAAGTTCCATGTTAGTCAATTAAGATCTAATACCTATTTTTATTACAAATTATAAAGCGATGCGTAAGATTTGGGTTTTTAGAAAAAGGGTTGTCATCACTAGCAAAGAAGACACGACTTATACCACAGATCATCGCACCAACTTGCTCTTTTACTCTCATAATTCGAAAGACGGAAAGAGACGACATTAACATATCTCACACATGCTATGTAGAAATAACACGTGATAAAAATCCTTTGATCAACTCACCTATTTAAAAAAAAATCCAATCAAACTTGACCCCGCACGAAAAAACTATCCTACCGCCGCCGCTGTGACCGTATCATTTGCGACGTAATCAAATATCGAGATCGATTCCGGCCAACAAAAGATCTATAGATCACAGATCGATCTCTTACTGTGATCGGGAAAGTGATCTATTTGAATGTATTATTGATTTTAAATCGGCTGTGGAGGTCCCGGCACAAAGGGGTTTTGTAGGTAGCGCGTGGTAAAAAAGACTTCGAAATTCTGGGGTTGAATTGTATTTCTTTTTGTGTTGTGAAATTTGAAATTATAATCTAATTATTTTTTGGCGGTGATTATCTTTTCTACCTATTATATGTATTCAGAGAATAATATGATGTTAACGTTTACATGAGTATCGGTTGAACTAATGAATAGTATATGAATTTGATCATTTATTTTTTCGCCACTAAATTTATTAATTTTAAATGTGAATATTAGTAGCAACGCCTTGTCGATGTAATTAACATTACTGATAGGGCCTCGGATTTGGCCAAAGGCCACAACACGACACTTATTTCAAATACTTCTCAGAAACTACGATAGTTATGTATAGTTTGCCTTCACTAAACATCTACTTGATAGATACTATATTATGTTACCTACAATATTTTTTCAAAGTTTTGATACACCTTGTAGACTCACTTGTGGTTACATTTAACAATAGGTTACTGCAAAAAAAAGTATTGCCGTCATCTGCTCCAAAATTCCTTTTCAACAAACTCCAAAACACAACATTTCTCGGCGACACGAAGCCGCTGCACCCTATACATTACTCTAATGACCACAACATTATGAACCCAAACCATATACACTCGTTTATTAGCCGTAATAAAGGTAACGAGTTTTTTATATGCCATCAACCTGTATTCTCGGCGCCAAAAACTGCGATGATGTCAAATTATAAGTTTAGTCCCATAGGATTGGTGATTATGATAATCGGTTGACAATTGAGGGTGTTTGGGTAAAGGCTAAATAGCTTATAGGTAAGGTTCGTTTTTTGTAGACCATCCTTTGTGATACCTACCTGTGATACCTGACAAATTGAATGCAAAGTATTAATCGTTGATATTATTACACCTGTATTCCCCGTAGGGGTAGGCAGATACGCACTTCAGTGCACCCACACTTCGCCGATGTATTTTAATCCCAATGCCGAGGGTGAGCCTATTGCCATTACACCGGGTGCATTCCCCCTCAATATGAAGGAGATTTGGTGTACCCATGGTCCACCACGCTTGCCCAGTGTGGATTGGTGAACTTTACACGTCCTTCTATAGACGTGCAGGTTTCATCACAATATTTTCCTTCACTGTTCAGCAAGTGGTAATCATTATTGAAAATGTATTAATGTAAACTTCGTTGAATGGTTACCATAGGGGGGTCAATCCTAGTACCAATCAAACTAGAGTACATTTTTTTGGCTGTATGAGATCAATTCTTTTGTCGAATTTTTGGAATAGCTAGAATTGTCACAACCGACATCTTGACGCGTCTTCTTATTCACGAAAGGATATACTGAGTTCTAAATGCCATTAACTGTAACTCATAGTTGTGTAATTCACGCGGTTGACGAAATTATAAAAAACTTGTGCGTGCAAGCTAGCCATCGGGACGAGATGATACATTGATCATCTTAACCATTTTACCCCAGTTCAGGCCCTATACCTACATGGGAGGTAACAACGCAAGCCGTCTCGTGTCATCAAACATATAAAGATAAAATAATAACTAACCAGTTTCATACCATTAATGTTCCCGTCTCATGAAAAAACATATTAGACCTACACCACACAGGACCTCCACATCAACAATTTCCTTACATCAATTAACGACGTTCATTGAAACTACTCCCCCCCGCAACCCATCTCCCAACAAGCGTACACCTCGCTGCGCAAGCGCAGGCAACTCGTGCGCATCGCTCCACCGCACACAAAATTACGTGCGACGTCAATCAGTGGCTATCGCCGGTAACGTATCTATCTGGTGCATGTTAATTTGATCTCGGAGCTGGTATGGTGCAATTGGTATAGTGGCTTGATTGGGATTTTGACGCCAGGCACTATTTAGAAGAGCAGTACGTCGGATAAATTGATTTTGTTTGATAAAGAATACTAGTAGACTGATCTACCACCATCCGCCATCGTTATAACCTCAATTTCTTATCATCATTCATCATTTGCCTTACCTTGTCCCATTATTTGGGGTCGGTGCAGTATGTCTTTTTCTTCCATTCATCTCGCTTTTCCGTCATACTGACATCCACTCCGATCTCATTGATCTCACCCTTTATACAGACCATCCATCTCTTCTTGGGTCTTCCTCTCACTCTATATCCGTCCACATTTATACTCATCACTCTTTTAGTCACATGATTCTCATCTCTTCTCATCACATGTCCAAACGATTCTAATCTCCTACTTCTTACTTTTTCTGTTATGGGCGTTCTTCTTCTTTTTCTCATATTGAGGACTAAAAGGCTATTTGACTTAAACGACACTTTTGGGCGATCTTGAGTTATATACATATTTAAAATCAGCTATTTTTTATTAAGTCGAATGGCCTTTCACCCCGCAATATTATACAAAAGAAAAGTATTAGTCTCAAATTATTTTCGTCTTACTCTACGAGGTCTGCATCATCACCCAAAGATTGAGCAGCAAATAAAACTGCGCAAAACCATTAGTTCCCACTGACCTTGCGGTCGTAGGGACCGTTATGGCGATCCCTTTTTTTGCCACACAAAACCGCAGGGCGCAGCTATGCCTCTGATCTTGGTACCGCAAAAGGATCGGATTTATACAAACGGGTTGTGGACCGATTACATAGTCCTTTAAAGTATTCTGTTAATAACTTACTTGGCTGCAAGAATGGTTGTAAGTTTGGATGTGATTTAAAAAGTGGATTTTAAGTCTGAAGGCTTTATGATGGTAATTTGGTGTTTTTTATTTTGTGAAATTGTAGATTTTTTTGTATGTTTTCATTGCGCGTTAGGGATGACTGTGAATATAAAAAAAACATGTCTACTTGTCGTCATTTTACATTTAAAATTGAGTTTTTCCGTCTCCTCAAGGTCAAAATAGCTTTTATACCTGTCTCAGATAGCAAGCGATGTTACTATGCTTTCGTAGTCGTATTCTGATAGAAGCCATTCTTTTTCAAGCGGTTTGAGAATTGACCAAACAATGTTATTGATTGACCAAAAGTTTTATAATCTCATGTTATTTAAAACAACATTCTTCTCTTGAACTCCACTCCCATTTACAAATATAGTGTTAGTTTAGTTAGATACGTATTGACAAAAAACAAAAGCTTAACTTTCTTTTTGTTCAGCAATAAAATTTAAAATTAAATCTTTAGGTTTTAGAAATATAGGATAAAGAAATTTAGTCAACTATTCAACGAGGAAATGCAGCCTTAATCTTGCCACCATCCCATACGAAATAGCACATTATTTTAAATCACAATTACTTCTAAAGTTTATATTTCGATCAAAGTTAAGTTTCGTCATCGTTCGAATTCCACTGTGACTCAATTCGCTTCCAACAAATGATACGTAAACTAGTGAGCAGGCACTACAACCAGCATCCGACCGGACGATATGGCGTCGACAGTTTTGACTATAAATAAGTGTGGCATTGTATTCAACGTATTCTGCTACTGTTTGGCTGGCGGCGAAACACAAAAGAATTTCGAATCTTAAACCTAGACTAGGCTACTCATTCGGTTTTGCCTGTGTTTTTAACTTTCTTGTAAGCGTTCCTCTTCTTATTCTTCTGCGGTTTAGGACTAATATAGGACTGTTTTAGCTGTTCTGTGAATGTATGCTTATCACAGTACCATCTTAATGTCGTACGATACTCTCTGAAGACTCATGCCCTTTTTACTCCTTTATTTCGCTTACCCCTTGAGCGATCAGTCCCCTGCGTAATAACAGGTTTTGCGTACCTATTTCTTATCCCTTTAAGCAGGTCATCATCATCAGCCGGTGTTAGTCCACTGTTGGACGTAGGCCTCTCCCAAGATGCGCCACTGAGCCCGATCTTCGGCTCTTCTTTTCCAGTTAGTGCCCACCGCTTTGCGTATGTCGTCGCTCCACCTAGTCACAGGACGTACTACACTACGTTTGCCGATTCGCGGTCATGCATGTCTTTATAAATTACTAAAAAATACATCTTGATGTAAATTGCTGTTCTGTATAGGAATGCAAAAAAACTTCTTGCCAACGTCGGGAAAATCAAATAGTAAATAAAAGCGATAGAATCCGTAAAATAGTTTCATTTCAACTTCTTGCCATCCTAAGTTTATTCCAAAATACTTTTCTGCACTCGAAAGCTGTCTGAGTATAATAGGTTTTTAGGCTTAAGTCTTAGTAATAAAACTCCACAATTTTGTATTGACAGCTTGGGTTAAGAACCAATAACACTCATAAAAATATAAAATGCTATAATTTTTTAAATGCCATTTTTCACATACTCTTCATAGATGTTGAGTATTTTTTTATAGATTTTTCGCAAAGCTATTTTAATGTGAGATACTTATTATAATCACCTTACATACAAAAACACAAACAAACATTTCTCTACATCATCGCGTCTAACTGTGGGACTCCAAACGAGCGGGTCGCAACTTTTTTATTATTTTTTTGCGATTTAGATGCCGCTACAGTTATCGTGGCATAAGATTTAGACCCCGTATCACCGGCGCGCACGCATCGCTGGAGACGGGTCATTATCGAAACGATAAGCGCACGCGCATAAATGATTGCCGGTAAAAAATGGCGACCAGAGCTTTCTGTGGAGACGCGTGCAATATGTAGATACCATTTTAATGAATGCAGATACAGTATCTTATTTTTTTTTTTGCTATATTTATAAAATGTACTTGATAATTTCAAAATTTAAGTATCTTCTTCAGGTATCAGATTCCGAATAAGTGGACCCACTTGCCCTTTGCATTTGCCATTTTTCCAAAAAATATACTTGGCGTCAAGAAGGACAAGTGGATCCAATACCACATTAATTATATCTGTCTATCTAAATTAAATTCATTGAAAATTCTGCTTCACATAAATGTGAACAAAACTAGTTAAAATGTAATTAAACTTTATCCCCATTTGGCTGGATTCTATATCGATTGGCCATTAATCTGGCATCAGTGAGACAGGTGAATAGGGTTGGTCTTAGGGTCAATAAATTAATAGTTCGTGATACAATTATTATTGCAAGGTACGGCTCCCGATTGCCATTATAGTAAGCTATGTCTGGAAACTTGGGACTTATCGTAATTGAATCTCATAAACGATTGAAAACCTAGGATTTTTAACGATACCCATGGAAGCAGTAGTAGCCTAGCCGGTCAAACGCGAGGAGTTCAAGATCAAATCCCCGGCCCGCACCTGTAGGATTTTCAGATGTCATTTTTAATAATGATTACCACTTGCTGAAAGGTGTATTCAAACATCGTGAGGAAACTGCGCGTTTATAAGTTGTGTGAAGTTCACCAACCCGCACTGGACCAGCATGCTTGACTATGGCCCAAATAAACCTCGTATTGTAGGGGAATGCGCTTGGCCTTATGGCAATAAGCTCGCTCCCAATGTAATCATGGACACCAAAAAAGACATCAGCAAAGTGAGGGTGTATTGCAATGTACCACTGCCTAATCCTTTAGGGGTTACAAACGTCAATTCGATATGCAGTTTCTGTGGTAAATCTGAATATCGATTCATTAAAAGGTTTTACACCTACTACTATTATTAATTTGAAAGTTTGTGAAGATGGATGAATGTTTGTAAAGCCGGAATCACATTATTATGTTGTGGTGTGTCGTGACGCGCCATAAGTAAATCGTATCCATACATTTAGTATGATTAGAATTACATTACTAAAGCGCAGCGTGTCGGGACACCTACTACAGCCCTTTTAACGTCCCACTGCTGGGCACGGGCCTCACCTCAATGCGAGGGGGATTCAGGTCATAGTCCACCACGCTGGCCCGCTGTGGGTTGGCAGACTTTACACATCTATCGAAAACTAGTCAAGTTCCCTCAGACGTGCAGGTTTCCTCACGATGTTTTCCTTCACCATTTCAAAGCAAGTGATAATCTCGGATGAAAATGAGATTCGCACATAAATCTCAGAAGTGCGAGCCGGGATTTGAACCTGCACACTTTGATTGGAAGGCGTGCGTTCGACCACTCGGCTACCACTGCTACCTCGGCACACTACAACATAATAATGTAATTCCGGCTTAACTTTATCACGAAAATACTACTGAACGGATTTTGATAAAATTTTACACTATTATAGTTTATACATCAGATTAACATAAAGGCTATACTTTATAGAGATATTGAATGATCGAAGTCTGCGCGGACGCAGTCGCGAGTAGAAGCTAGTACAAAATAATTGTAGCTATCACCAAAAAATCAAACACTAAGACTGACTCCTGATAATCACGCGCACGGATCGAAGAACACCGATGTAATGCTCAATCAATCAATCCACTGTCCGGCTATGAGCGATCATTAAGCTGTGAGTACACTGTGTTTCGGTTAAGGCCACAGAAATAGCGGACGGCAGAAAGCGGATATGTCGTATCTCGAAAAATTGGTCTAATTGACTTATTGATATAGAATTTATAAAAAAAAAACGACTGCTTCAAAAGGCCCATAAATAAGATAGGATTTTAATCCATTGACAAAATATCCATTCAATACATTTCCGGTGAGTTCTTCATTTAATGAAGCCACATCTGACATCTACAAAGTTAGGTCTCCCGCACACTGCAGCGTCAATGTTTGCACGTCAATTATTTACCATAGCGAAACGTAATGTATTGACAAAAAAGTACATTCAACAACGGCGTGGCTTTTACAACAGAAATTTAATCTTTATGGATATTGACATAGAGCTCGTTTTGGTATTGGCAAACATTTGACGCGCTTGCGTTGACGCCCCAGTGTGCCGGGGGCTTTATTCCTCGATTTTTTTTTTAATTTTCTACTTTTTTAGGGTTCCGTACCCAAAAGGTAAAACGGTTGAAATTTTCACAAATGATGTTTTCTGTTGCCGCTATAACAACAAATACTAGAAAACGGAATTAAATAAATATTGAAGGGGGCTCCCATACAACAAACGTGATTATTTTGCTTTTTTATAGATAATGGTACGGAACCCTTCGTGCGCGAGTCCGACTCGCACTTGGCCAGTTATTCTTTTTTTTTATCGTGAGCTAGACATCACTTCTATCGCTTACTTAGCAGCCCAGCATGTCCTATCTCTGCCACCTACACCACACATGGTAATTACCTTTCTAGTCACTCACAAAAAAAAAAGTTTACAAGAATCCATCCGGCATTTTATTATAAAAATCGCTAGGCACCATAATGAAATCGATACGGCCATAATATGGAGCAAATAGCTATTCCGTGGCGTGTGGAAATTACTATAATCAGGCACGGGACTCGAACCGGCTACCGTCTCCGTGCCATCAAGTACCACGTTTATAACATAACTGGTTATCTGACATTGCAACTTAATTTTAGAGATAAGGTTTGTTTTCAAAGTTAAAATGTAAAATAAGTTTATGAGTCGGTTTGAATTATAATAATGGTGAGTAATTAGCATTGTAAACCTATTATGGTAATATATACTAAAATAACTAGCTTAACATATTATGGTTATAGTATCTAGGTAAGGGAGTATGGAGCATGGGACTGAGTCTGAAGCCATTCTGTGAATCCAACCTTTCCTTGTTTTTGGAATATATTATATTATTTGAGGGTTTTATTTAATTATAGTGCTCCGTTCAATCTAAGTTTTTGGTTATACTTGGCTGCGCTAGATGTCGCTAAGATAATTTTATAAGCCGGTGTTGATTTTCTCACACTAAATGCCTTGTGTCTCATAATATGAAGCAATACATAAATATTTATTTCACCGAACCGATTAGCTTTAATTGAAGCTTATACTAGTCTAGTAGTGGGATATAACAGGTCAACCTTGATATCTGTTATTCCTGTTATTGTTAAGCTATAACAACAGATGTCAATATCTGTTATTAAATAACAGTCTGTTCTTTTTCAAAGCAAGGTCTGTCAGTAAATTAATCACGATAGTAATCTTAGGATATGAATACAAGTACATATTATTGTGTGTTATCAACCAAAAAAATATTATGGGTTGACTTGCATGCATATTCTTTTTTTAATTTCAAACCGAACACTTTCCTTTGTGCTTCAAAACAGGCTTAGTACTAGTACTAGTCCTGGCATCACTGGTACTGAGAGAATGTAGATTGTAAATGAGTATTGTGAAGTATATTTTTAACAGATACTATAGTATTTGGTGTATACACCAAAATAACTGTTATCTAATACGTGTGATTTATATCTGTTACGATAAAACGCCTCACTCATACGCAAATATCTGCGAGGGACGTTTACGTCTCCTAAGAAATATTTTTTTATAACGCGAAGTTCGATGCATTAAGGATCGTATTTCTACAAATCAATGAATTTCAAAATTACTGACCACGTTTCCGTTAGTAGCTGCTATTCAATATCTCATATCGTAAGTTACAAAGTGATCCGTAAATTAGACGGTAGGACAGGAAATGGCTTCTTAACCCGTCAGTGGCGGTGATTGGCGATCGCGATCGAACAACTATCACATCTAGTGATCTCTTGATCATTGACGGTTGAGTGCTTGTAAAAAGTTTTGGTCAAAGATTAGATAATTTATTGAAGAAGTGACACTATTCGTTGTAATTGTAAAAAAAATATCTCCAACCAAATTTTCGACGAATTAGGTATCATAGTTAAAATTACAGAAAAAAAAGAATAATAAAAAAAGGTTGTTTCTTGATTTTGAAATATAATAACCTATTTTGTAGTGTAACGTCACATCATCATAGTAAAAATAAAGTGTGTTAGTGAACCACTCCATAAAAATAATTATTCGGTTTCACTTTTAGAGACCTTAAGTAGCCAGATGAAAGTAGCAAGTTTGAAGTTAATCCATATTTTAATCAAATACTCAAGGAAAACGTTTCAAGTGACTTCGACACTAAAAATATTTCGTACCACAAACCTCAAGTACATTATGAACAGATTTTAATTTACACTTTATTTACCGAAATTTTTACAATTTTTTTGCTCTTTTCCGACCATCGTTTTCATTTTGTATTTTCTACCAAATATCCTATCTGTACTTCTCTCATCTATGCCAAACCAGTACGAACCTAAGCCCAGCGGAGTGTGTTTAAGTAAGGCACGATAATTGTAGATATGCTCGTATGATACCGGGACACGTACTCCGACTGACATGTCATTACGATGCGCCCGACTATATAAGATTAGCCCCTAAGCTGGTGAATAAGAAAACCTGACATGCAGCATTAAATTTCAAAATGTGATTAGTTTCACTATTACGCCATGAGATGAGAAGATACGAGAAACATTTGACTAAAAGAGTGATTAGTATGAATGTGGATGGATACAGAGCAAGACAAACCAAATAAAAGATGAAGGTAAAGCGATATAAATGGAAGAAAAGGACATACTGCGCCGACCCCAAATAATGGGATAAGGTAAGGCAAATGATGATGACTACGTCATGAGCACATTGAGTGTCCAAGAGGCACGCTGTAGGATTTTTGCTAACACCAAAACCATAGCTTATGCCAGACAGCACGAGCAAAGTTTGCAGCGTGGTTCAGGTTGAAGATGTTACATCGTCGGTTTTTAATGGGTATACGGCCTTCTGCCTTCTCTAACATAGCCCTGCTACTTCCCCCATCCATAAATCCATATCCATAAAATAATTATAATATTGCCAACACATACTCATCGTATGACCCCAAAGTAAGCAACGCTTGTACTTATGGGTAGCATACAAAGGCCTTCCCAGTTACACTTAAACCAAGGCAAATTCCGAAAAGACCATATCCGAAATATGCCGCTGATGGGAATTGAACCCGAAACCACGTGGCGCACTGCATCAAGCGGCCATCTCGTGAGCCAGTAGCTAGACCAAGCCGTCGTTAAAAGATTTCTCGACAAAAAAAATATTGTTTATCTATGTTAAAAAAGTATTAGTTTCGGCCAAGTGCAATGCTTGTGGGTAATATTTTATGTATAAAAATACATGATCACTCTGTGGAAGCGTGGTCTGAGATCGCTACTAACTCACCCCGGGCTATTGAAGGTGCCACAATGGACGTCCAATGACACAAAACGTTCTGAGTTTTTATTAGAGACTAGCTGTGCCCGCGGTTTCACCCACGCTTATGGTTACTGTGTCGTAGCGTGATCTTATAAAGTCTATATACTTCCCCAATAAATAGGCTATACAGTGCAAAAAAAATAATTTTGGACTGGCAGTTCCAGAGCTTAATGCGTTTAACCAAACATACAAACTTTTCAGCTTTATAATATTATTATAGTTTTCTTATATTTACGCGAATACTATACATTGAAATACTATATATTTTATCACGTTTATTAACTATGACATCAGGACGTCTAACACCTCAGTCCCCCCGTGACCATGGTTGCTGTAAAGCAGCCGAAACGTCGGGAAAATAAAATAGTAAATAAACGCGATAAAGTCCGTAAAATAGTTTTATTTCAACGACAATTTTATTATTTCCTATGTTTAGACAAGCATAATTTTTAATTCGTTTCCAGTCTGAGTTACCCTATTACGGAGATAGGGCTCCCCACCCTCTTTGTCCAGTCTCTGTAGACTATAGTCCCTCTTAACTAATTTCTTCTTTAATTTTCTCTTGGGTCTGTTGCGTTGCCGCTTTCCGCTATTTTGGAGTGAGTGAGTAATAACATGCACTTTTTTTTTCGATACTGACTTCACTATTGATACTTGTCCATTGTCAAACTAAACGAATTCCATATTTGAAATTATAAAATTAAAAATTCGAGAAAACCCGGCGGCGTAGTGTTTAAACTACACAAAAATACGTCAGGCGATTTGAACGCGATGCTGAGGAGAAAAAAAAGCTATTATTGCGTACAGTAGCTCGCATGCGCCCGGAGGAAGCGTGCGGTGCTACTGGGACGAGGTATCGGCGAGTACAAAAGTTATATGTAAGAAAAAATACTAATCAAACTGTTAAATTTTAGATCGATTTTTATGTCTTTTTTTATAAAATTACCTTGGAAATGTCTTTCAAGTTCAAATGAATATCCCTAAGCGTACTCAAAGAGATTTTTGTAAGGATACATACCTTGTTATACTGAGGAACTACTTGTTAACTACTGCTGTAGAAACTCTTGTCTATTGACTAAATCTTATATTGACTACATCTACTTAAAAATCGATGATCGACTTATCGTGACATTTGTCGTGTCGAATCATGATGTTATCGTCAATATGAAAAGGGGGATTCATCCGCCATCTTTATCACTGTCATCATCTATTTTTATTTATACTGTGTATTTATTATACCTACTGAAATACCCGTCAAACTCAGGTGGAGTCATTCCTCATCTTATTCCATTATATATCACCATTTCATTCATTTCGTAAATAAAAAAAGAAGAAGAATATTATAAGGAACAATGAATAAAACGATGTCACTGAGAGTAGTACCTAATATTCAACACGACATCATCAAATTTTACAATATACGTATGCAACATCATTAACCCTCATTTGTATCTTTAAAGTAGTAAGCACTTAGGAAATTGACATAAACATATATTTAAATAGTAATTATTAAATATATTGCACACCAAAATACTTTAGTGCACAACAGTACAGCAATGTACTGTGATTATTACCAGTTTTTGTGCGCCGGAGTCACCAGACACGTGGAGTGATGAAATTATGGTAATCACGGTCTGTTCCATTGCGGGCCCCCGGTTTTTTAGAGTTCAGCATCGGCGGTGGACCCTTCGGTGAAATATGTTGGATAATTTGATGAACTTTTTTCGATACATTCGTGATTTATTGAAGAGTTTCGCGAGAAAATCTAAGGGTTACGTTATTATGTTTTTTTTTTTAAATTATGGTGATCAGTTGGTTTCACTGTGCGGGGCGGTGATTTTGAAATCTGTTAGGTGTGTATTTTACGTAATATTATTGCACCTCTATCTAAAGGTTGCCTGGTAGAGATCACTTTTAGTGATAAGGCCGCCCATTGTTGCACATAAATCATGTATTTTTTTATCGTACATGTATAGTTTGTATTTATCTAAGAGGTGGAACAATAAAGAGTTATCTATCTATCTATCTATACCTCAGGAAATACAAGTGCTAAGTGGGGCAGTTGTACTAAACCTAGTGGCGACAACGGTAACTGTAAAACTAAGTTCGTATTATATTATTTCCAGAATTGTAACTGCTAATAATTTCTCGCTATGAACGGCTATATCCTAAAGGGCATGATAAAATTTATATCAACCTTTTTTGAGATACAAATAAGTTTAGATTTATTATTTTAAGTAAAATGGTAGTAATTCAAGTTATGGATACCCCACACCACTTTAAGTCGTATCGAATCGCACTGTGACACGTTTAGTTACAGTTTTTTTATGAATGGGTCAACTCGGACCATTTCGAGTATGACGTAAGGGCCCCCTTTAAATTTGACTTCATTGCGATTTAGTTTTTAATGTCATAAGATTAAGATTATTTGAGCTTTATGATTATTTTTTATTAATTCGTTAAAGAGTCAAGGCATGACCATTGCCATTAAATCCAAAACCAAGTGTACCATTGCAAGACCTCAGGACACCGTAAGCACTTTCTGCGTGGATCGGACCGCAAACAACAACTAAATATGAGGGTACCCAGTTATTAACTATGACATCAGGACGTCTAACACCTCAGTCCCCTCGTGACCATGGTTGCTGTAAAGCAGCCGAAACGTCGGGAAAATAAAATAGTAAATAAACGCGATAAAATCCGTAAAATAGTTTAATTTCAATGCATGACCATTGGATATCATCTTCCCATTTAGCAGCCATGTCACGCCTTAAAATAATTAATAAAAGAATATAGGCATCGAATAGGACGTATTATTAAATCTATTATTCAATAACATTTCATTTTGTGAGTAAATTATTTATGGCTATATGAACTTTTTTATATGGACTGGTCTAACGACGTGTGGGATGACACAATTACGCCTTCCACATACTGGGGCGAGGTAATCCCACAGGCTCGACTTTTTAGAAAATGTACTCTGTGCCTATTATACATAAAGATTAAATTTCTGTAGCGAAAACCAGGCGGCTAAATTCACTAGCGTCATTGATAGATAATATTTTGTTGAAAAATGTGCTTTTTGTACGATTCAATACAGTTTGTTTTGGTATTAGTAAAAATTGGCGGTCCCGTGTACGCAGGGATTTAAGGTATACGCACACTGTTGCCAATACTAAAATAATCTGTATTGGCTCACAGTTTAAGCACGTTCTTAAATGAAATGTCATTGGCAGCTCAAGCAAATTTTGACGCGATGTCACGTGGCTTTTAACACAGAAATTCAATTTTTATATATATTAATACAGAGTATGTTTTGGTATCGGCAAGAAATACGCGTGTTTGGTCGCGTTTGTTTGCGCAGAGTTTTACGGTAACCACAGCTAACTGTCAGCAAAAGATAGTTTTTGTTAACAGAATATTTTCTATTTTATACTAAACGGAACCCGTATATATAAAAAAACTCACTCTTGATAATTTTCAACAATAATTATTGTCGTCTACAACATATGTACTATTTTGTTTAGTGGCGTCACGCACACTTTTCAGTGTCGTTAAGCTCAGACTAATGGTGTGACTATAGTGAGGTGAAAACAGCGATTATTGGGTTGTTTTATAGTTGCGCTTGTAATGCGTGCGGTAAACGCAGATAAGTATCATATAAGTGATAAAGCGCGTCTAGCCCACGATGACAGAATCTAGGGGCACGGAAGTGCCCCCGCCTAAACGAGCCAAGCGTAGCGCAAGGGCACTACATACCTTTTCTCGAAACGTTTCGTCGTATTTTTGAACCCTTGTAACTTTGGTTTGGATAATGCCAGATAGTTAAAATTTTTACGCCTCACGTTTTAACTAGAATGTAGAGTATGTGAAGTTAATGCTTGTAGGTTTAGAGCGTGTAGTCTTTTGAGCTTGGCTTTATAAGATATCTGATAACTTTTTCTCAGGATAATCAAACTAGACTCGTATTGGCAACATTTTTACATGAAAATGTTTTTGGTGGGATATGTATATTCGGGCTGAGCTTACAGCAAGTGTGATTATACGTTTAGGATTTCGAATATAAATCTTAAAGGGTCGTCCTAACGACCATTTTTCAACAACATTATTTTTTAATTAGGTCTCTATACTTTTAAAGATTCGACCTATATTGCAGAAATGTTTTTAATGTTACTTTCAATTCTTGACAGTTAACTTAGTACAAAATCTTACAAAACTTTACAGTGTCTATGGAAAAACAATACTTTAAGAAATAGTGGTAAGACCACTGGAAGGGAACACAGTAAAACAGGAACCCCATTACTAAGACTTCGCTGTCCGTCCGTCCGTCCGTCCGTCTGTCACCAGGCTGTATCTCATGAACCGTGATAGTTAGAGAGTGGAAATTTTCACAGATGATGTATTTATGTTGCCGCTATAACAACAAATACTAAAAGAACAGAATAAATAATTATTTAAGGGGGCTCCCATACAACAAACGTGATTTTTATAGATAATGGAACAGAACTCTTCGTGCGCGAGTCCGACTCGCACTTGGCCGGTATTTTTTACGTTTGTTCGTAGTGGCTACTCTCCGCAACTTGAACTTTTTTTTATTAATATAAATCCACAATAATTGTAAAACGCTGGCGCTTATGACAATATGACAGTATCGTTATTTAAAAAGCAAGCAATATACGATCACAATTTCATATTTATACAAAGAAATTCTGTTACGTGCTAAATATAAAAGAAAATGGCACTACACGTTAATTACTATGTGACACAATGATGGGAACTGTTCAGTGATTACACAGATACAAACTTCTATCTTACGGTTGGATATAAATAGAACTAAATTGAAATGTACGCAAAATGTAGTTTGTGACAGTTTTATTAAACCTTATGGCGACAACATCAACTGTAAAACTAAGTTTGTATCTTATTTTGTTTTAGAGTAAAAGTAATTTTGGTAATGATTTTGTATGGATGTCATACAACATGTGGTGTCTAATGTTTAAAGTAACTGTATGTAACGATGGACTATTAAACAAATTGAAGCAACAGTAAACGCGAAACGTTTTGCGAATGGTGCTTAATACTATTGCTACGTCTCTTGTGCCGCTTACGTTATTTTGTGACTGTGTGTCTAAAAGTTAGTAAACAATCCGATACATTTCTATCTTTAGAATAATTGTCAATTTCTTTTGTTCTATTCGTTTTTTTTTTATATTGGGACTAAGCCCGCCACACATTCCCACCACTGTTACTCCTGTTAGCCAGGATCGACAGCGGTGTCCATTGAAAACACCGAGGTTTGATCCTCGGCGAGTCCCGGGGAAAAGCTAAATTGTTTTGGAACCCGCACGATTTTAATCGAAAAAGGTGTAGGAGTTGGAAGAAAACTTCTAAAAAAAAATCTATTCGTTTAGCATACTGAATCGTATGATCGCAAACTAAGCAAATCTTGTACTATGAGTATCTACCACACAACGGACTGGAAACGATCACAGTTACACCCAGTTTCTTCGTCCCAGTTTCTTATTCTCAATTTTTACGTGGAGTTCTTTTACTACGATATATTCACGTTTTGCTCCCACAGTACGACCGTGAAAAGGACGTCAGTACACCTGGAGAGTTGAGACTTAAGAATTTGACAAAATTGGTTCCACTATTATACACAATACTTGACCAACATGGAAGACCATAAAAAAAACTGATCCAACTAATTAGCGTTTAAATTAATAATGATTAAGACAAAAAATATTCCGAGAAGAACAATTTGACTCCCCAATTAGACCATAAACGGGGCCTTATCATGAAGCCATTACCCGACAACGGACACGTAGGGAGGTTTATGAGTTTTACTACACAAAATCGTTCGACGTCCATTTTGAACAATCCGATGCCAATTTACAACCAATTAGCTCAATAAATACGGGGGCTGACCTGTTACGTGGGCGGTGGGGCCGGGAAACGAGCGGATTAATATAAATACATCATAACACCTGTATTCTCCGAAGGGGTAGGCAGAGGTGCACTGCAGTGCGCCCACACTTCGCCAATGTATTTTGGTCCCAATGTAATAAGGGGCGAGCCTATTGCCAATATACCGGGCACATTTCCCCTCAATACGAGGGAGATTTGGGCCATAGTCCACCACGCTGGCCAAGTGTGAGCTGGTGAACTTCACGCGCCTTTCTACATATAGACGTGCAGGTTTCCTTCACCATTCAGCAAGTGGTGATTATTGTTGAAAATTAGATTCGCACATGAAAATTTGCTCAGTGGTGCGGGCCTGGGATTTGAACTTGCACCCCTTACGTTCAAGGCGAGCGCTCTTGCCCACGAGTCTACCACGAGTGGACTGAAGTGGAAAATATTGCTATTGGCATATTAAGATTACCGTTATCTATGGTTAAAAAAACAATACTCTGTTATCTATGTTAATTTGTGGTTGTGTATTGACGTTATAATTATATTTTTTTTACGTGAATCCCGCATTTAATACCCAGGGCCACTGGCCCCAGGGAACGGTCTAGTCACACTTCCCCATACAAATAATATTTTGTAGTTTGTGTTTGATACGTTTCTAGTACGGCCATGGAACGAGACGGTGTAGTCGGCAGACTTCTCTAACCATCCTCTCCTTTGCACCTAGGAAGAGTCACTAGATCTCCCCTCACGGTAACTGCCCAAGCCAAGGTCACGACCTCTATGGCGCCCTTGAGCTAGTTGCCACCCTTTCCTTAAGCCTTGGTTGGACTGAACTCTGCGCTCGCCACTCCTCCGGTAAAGCTGTAAAGGCCACCTCACGGCCAACAGCGTAGTCCATTAAAAAAAAAAAATTAGTACATCATTCATGTTATAATGTACACACATAATATTAGTGACATGTTAGATCTAGATACGATATAATTATTGTAATACATTCTATTACAGGTATTATATCGACGGTTAAAAGGCGAATTGGCTCAAGCGCCATTTTGGTAACTTAGCACGAAACCCAGCTCAAAAACGCGCTTTAGTGGCCAGGCGCCTGATATCCGTCCATATTATTCTGTTGTCTCTATAACTATAAACCAAAGAAAACATTTCATTCGCTTATTTCATTGCCTGTATTTATGAAAAGACCGTTAAAACTAATCAAACGTAAGCCGAATTGACGAATATATTTATTTATCTAGTTTATTAGAAATTGTAATAAAAAACAAAACAACAGTGTCTAATTGAACATAAAGCGTAAAGCCTTGCGCACATTGGCGCGTCCGAACGCATGCGGCATATTTTTTGCCAAATTCAAAACGAACTGTAGAAAAAGCATATCTTTCAAGGACATGTGGTGTTTGTAGAAATTTGAAGTTTATGTACAGGGTGTATCAGAAGTCCGAAATATTCTTTAAGGTATATATATACGATAGGTGATTTGCAGATGCTGAGTGAAAGCAGACTATACTTAACAATCATAGTTTCATAGTTACAGACTTTTGAATTTTTGTCACAAGTAACGTGTTGCGGCCTTAGGGTTCACCCATAACACTATTTACTAATAGTGTTACCGACTATTTACATGGGGCGGCTACTAATATTCACAAAGCAGAACCAAAAAAAATGTCGTAGAACTTAGGATATTTTTTTTAAATTAGCGTTAAAAAAAAAGTATTACTTCGGACTTCCTAATAGATCCTGTGTGTATTTATACAGAGTACGTTTTCTAATAAAAAAAAATCAAGTGAATTCACTCGCCTCAGTGTGTACAGGGTGTAATAATTGACGAACACAGCATACAGCTACCGTAGCGTACTTGACTTGATCTATAAAACGTAAAAGCTTTCAATTTTTATGGATTTTAAAGAAATTTTTAATTACTTTTAAGATAATAAGCCTTTTATGTTGAGCGACGGCTGCTTGATCAACATTTTAATGGGAATCAATTTAATAGTCTGTCAATCAGATTTATATCAATCAATTACCATTTTGGGTTTTAGTTTAAAATTTTACAAAAATCCGGCCAAGTGCGAGTCCGACTCACGCACGAAGGGTTCCGCACCATTATCTATAAAAACGGCACAAAAATCACGTTTGTTGTATGGGGGGCTCCCTTAAATATTTATTTTATTCTATTTTTTTGTATTTGTTGTTATAGCGGCAACAGAAATACATCATCTGTGAAAATTTCAACTCTCTAACTATCACGGTTCATGAGATACAGCCTGGTGACCGACGGACGGACGGACGGACAGCGAAGTCTCAGTAATAGGGTTCCTGTTTTACCTTTTTGGTACGGAACCCTAAAAAAAACTTTTACTAAGAATAAACTTAACTTTAGATGCATCTAGAGGATTAAATAAATCGGTATTAAATGATGTTGCAAAAAGCTCCAGGTTTATAGGCTTACTTTGGTGGCTCGAGCCCTTTTGAAAGACTTGAGTCTTTCGCAACACTAGCATTGACTTACCTAAAATTACTACTACAGCTCTTTTTAACGTCCCATTGCTGGGCACGGGCCTACCCTCAATGCGAGGGGGATTCAGGCCACAGTCCACCACGCTGGCCCGGTGCGGGTTGGCAGACTTCACACATCTATCGAGAACTAGTCAAGCTCGCTCAGACGTGCACGTTTCCTTACGATGTTTTCTTTAACCGTTTCTTAGCAAGTGATAATCTCGGATGAAAATGAGATTCGCACACGAAACTCAGAGGTGCGAGCCGGGGTTTCAACCTGCGCACTTTGATTGCAAAGCGTGCGTCCGACCACTCGGCTACCACTACCTAAAACTAAATAAAACTAAATAGTTTAAGTATCCTGATACGATTTTTCATTCACATAAGCCAATACAGTTACTTGTAAATCGTCAATAAACACAAAATAATAAAGATCTCTACTACCCATTCGGAATGCATTTCCTATGGAGAAGAATGGGCAAGAAACTCCATGGTTATTCTTTTCAAAATTGTGTTTTTACAAGCTTTATATTAACTTGCAATGTATGTCCGGGTGGAATCTTGCAACTAAATTTTAAATCATTGGTATACACGCTTAACTTGGGTGACAATGCATGCTTAGCTATGTGAGGTCATTCTAATTCCAATATGGTGGATCATCCAAGATGGCGGAATAGTTATTTTTTCTGCACTACCACAGTATGGGTATCAAATGAAAGGGCTTGCTGAGGAGAACACGAAAATTAAGAGCATTTAAATAAAAGCTTGTTTTGAAAAAGTTTTTTTACCATTAATTAATATTTCGTTTTTATTATAAGTAGCGCATATACTTTTATATGGCATTACAAACTTCAAATTTATTTGTGTAAACATTACCGATTCCAGAAGTTAATATCGAAGCCATGTATGGGTTAACAAATTAATTTCATTACACATTTATGATGAGCATTATTTTAATGGTAAAAATAATGAAGTATTATTAAAACAATACTGCTAAAAGAAGTCGCGGTAAAGCCCCTGAGGTCCAATTTAACATTGGACAAGGGTATTGTAAATCTTCAACGCATTATTACGCCATTACCATAATGCACCCGAATTTTGTATGTAAGGAATAAATAATACGGCTATTTTGTATGTATGAGTATACACAGGCTGTATTAGAAATCCGAAACAGTATTTTAGGTACACATACAGTTGCTTATGTGTAGATATCTCGCTGATTATAAATATGTATTTAATAATGTAACCATCTGAGCGTGACGTCATTCAACAGACAAACCAATCAATTGGTTTTGGGGAGCATGTATATTGTTCTGTGTCTTGTTTCAAATAAATACTTTTCTTACTTACTTACTTATATGTAATTTAGTGAAGGCAGATTACGCATTCCACATTTGGTATCATAGATATTATAGACGTTTAAAATAATTGTCACAAGTATCGTATTATCTTTTAGCATATTCACAAGCCTATGTAATCTACCCCAGAGTAAACTCATGTAGCGTGGGAAAAAAATACAAGTTTTTAAATCATATTTTTTTTTGTCAATTGTACTTAAAGTCTAATTGTATTTTTTTATTAATACAAATTTCTATTTTTATATCTCCGAAACTTATTTCAAGTACATTATGTAGATA
Organism: Ptilodon capucinus; assembly: GCA_914767695.1. Taxonomy (NCBI): domain Eukaryota; kingdom Metazoa; phylum Arthropoda; class Insecta; order Lepidoptera; family Notodontidae; genus Ptilodon; species Ptilodon capucinus. The sequence goes on along the minus strand of OU611814.1, from coordinate 10,091,075 downwards.
GATAGCTACTATGCGATTCAAATGAGAATAGGATCGACTTTGCGCCATATGGTGACGTGAAAAAACGAATTATGACTTTAAATAATTAAATATTCTATTAAAACAATTTACTACTAATTTAACCCTTTTTATATATATGTGATGTTGTTACTATTATTATTGATATGCCAATAAGTTTTTTGCAAACCATACTTTTCATGTGACATTTGACAGATAGAGCTTATTGACATTCCTATTCTTATTTGGATCGCATAGAACGGTGTAAGTCCCTTACTCATCCATACATTTAAGTATAATTTCGGACTTCTGAAGCATCCTGGATAATATGCAACTCTAAGTGGTGTACATAAAAATTGCAAGCTTGATTATGGCCATGGGGTTATGTTTAAAAAAAATCTTATAAATTTTATCGATGTATAGTTTACCTCTGAAATATACAATGTTATGATTGACGGCTTGGTCTAATGGTCTGAGTGAAGTTCGCTTGGTTCACTGCACAGGGTAGTTGCGGGTTCGATTTCCGCCACCGACAAATTCCAGAAATAGCCTTTTCGTAATTTCATGATTCATTTCGTATGATCCCAAACTAAGCAAAGCTTGTACCAGGGGTATCATACAATGGACTGGGGCCGATCCCAGTTTCGCCCAGATCAGAGCAGTCTGAAAAGGCCATTTCCGCTGCCGGGAATCGAAGCCGAAACCACCTGGTGCAGTGATTCGAGTAGTCTACGTCATACTACACCAAGACGTCCCCATATTTAAGAATAGTTATAGTTTCAATGGCTCTCCGTAAGTTATCAAAAGTCCAATTATAACAGGGATGTTGGCCTCGTATATATTTTGCGATAGCATCTTCACTGCGAGCGTTATCAGGCCATATACGAATGGTACACGCGATAAGACTGGACTGGTTCTTTATACCTTATGTACAGGGATGGATTAGACAGGTTAAAATATTACAAGCAGCTCTAAAGGGTTACACACTGGAGATATATCTACCTCAGTATTTTAAGTTTTTCTTTTCCGAAAAAAAAAAGCTAAGCTCGCTTAGTTTCTTGCTGGATCTTTTCAGTCACGGGCGCGCTTTGATACGGTAGAGTAGCATATAAGGAAAAAATATTTATAATGTGTAAGTGCTCCCGTAGGCCTATATGAAATAATTGGTTTGACTTTAAAAATGTAGCGGTGCATGCGAAACCGATCCCGTGGCGCCCCGATATAAGCGGAAGATGGTACACCGTCGGTTTTAGTGGGTATACGGCCTTCTGCAGGGACTCCCACATAACCCTGTTACTTCCCCGAGGTGGCAGTGTATCCATCAGTGATTTTCCGATGTCAAAAAACAAGTATAGGGCATAAAGTTTGAAAGGACAAGAAAACTTATAAAGAAAATTTATTTATTATGAACTGAATATCAGTCACCATTTTTAATAAAACTAGTTTACTTAAGGCTACTAAAACGTAACTTTAAAAATTATTCAAAGACTCAAAATCTTTTATAGCTAATAATAATCTGGCTTCACTTATCGTGTACTTATCAGTAGTTTAGACACCCAAAATATAATAATACACTGTAGATATAAAATAGGCACCCAATTGTATTGCACCCAAATCCACGTTCCAGTCCGTCCCTGTACAGGATATTACTGACCTGTAATTATTGGGAGGGATTCATTATGACGTTACGTGACAGACACTGTGGTTGGTTTCATCATCGTACGCAATTTGCTTGCTGTATTAAATTATAAGATGGATGGTCGCAGTCTGCCCAGTGCTGGGTAAATAATCAAATTCCTGGGTTGAATATTGATTGTGCTTTTTGTTACTTTTAAAAGATTACATTTAAAGCCTTTTTTTTTTTCATTATCAACCCACTTTGTAAACGACTTAAAAAAAGGAGGAAGTTATAATTTTTTTATTTTCTAAATTATTTCCACTATTCTATTCCAGCCTAGATTAGTAGTAACATTTATAATACGGTTATGGTGCGTTTAAATCTTTCAGTAGCTTCAATTCTTTGCCCATCACTGTCTATAGCCGACCATTTCTCATCTCCGATTGGAGGAAATGCACTCGATATTGACAATGAAGCCCTGCGATCATAACCGCGTCAAATTGACGCGTCCTTTTTTTGCCAATACTAAAACGAACTGTATTTGTAATATGCAAATTTTTTAACGATAAGTCAATGAAGTAAATTGGTACGCAAAATTACTTGGCTTTTATACGCAATCTCAAGTCTGTATTCCTCAACAGGGTAGGCCACTGCCTACAGCCTACTGCCATCAGTGATGCATCCACACTTCGTCGATGTATTTTGGCAATTAGGGTGAGCCGATTGCCTTTATACAGGGCATCCCTTTATGCGAGGGAGATTTGGGCCATAGTCTTCCACCCTGGCCCAGTTCAGGTTGGTGAACTCAACACGACAGGTTTCCTCACGATGTTTGCCTGAACAGTTCAACAAGTGGAAATCATTATTGAAAGTTACCTCCGGTAACGCTGTAAAGGCCACCTCAGGGCCAACAGCGTAAGTCCTTCAAAAAAAAATGCACATGAAAGTCTCAGAGATGCGGGCCCAGGATTGAATTTCAGGGCGAGCTTTATCAACTAGTCTACCACTGCTGCCTTGCTTTTATCACCGAAATTTGATTTTTATGTATTTCATAAAGTACATTTTAATTTACGACGGCCTGGTCTTGTGGTTTGAGCAGAGTCTGCTCGGCTCTCTGAACCAGCAATAGCGGGTTCTATTCCCATCAGTGGCAAATTTCGAAAATGGCCTTTCCGCAATATTTCCTGGTTTGAGTGTATAGTACACAACCATACTACAAACTTTGCTTGGTTTGGGATCATACGATGAGTATGTGTTGTTTGGCGATATTTATTTATAAAGTAAAGTTAATTGAAAATGGATGAAAATGAGATTCGCACATAAATCCCAGAGGTGCGAGTCGAACTTGCAAACTTTGATTTGCAAGGCGTGCGTTCGATCACTCGGCTACCACTGCTGGTAAGGTAAGGATAATCAATTCCATCCGAGATTATCGCTTGCTATGAAACGGTGAAGGAAAACATCGTGAGGAAACCTGCACGTCTGGGGGAACTTGTCTAGTTCTCGATAGTAGATGTGTGAAGTCTGCCAACCCGCACTGGGCCAGCGTGGTGGACTATGGCCTGAGTCCCCCTCACATTGAGGGGAGGCCCGTGCCCTGCAGTGGGACGTTAAAAGGGCTGTAGTAGTAGTAGTACTAGTAAAGTTAATTCGCTCGCCTCAGTGTGTGCAGGGCGTGAAGACTGACGAGTCCTGTCATTACCGGGACTTTGTGTATCATTACCGAGCGGCTTCTGTCGATTGTGGGATGATAATAAATGTTTGTTGTGGCTATGTTATGTAACATAACTATAGGGTTGGCTTTGGGGATACATTATACTTGTTGCCGGGGTAGGCAGAGGTGCATTCTTGTGCGCCCATACTCTTCCGATGTATTTTGAGGTCGTTACAATCTCGTATAGTGCTAGGGTTTTTGGATTGGCTAACATCACACCTCTTTTGGGGACTGCGAAAGTTCTCTCGGATATGTAGGTATTTTTTTGTGTAGGATCTTATTGTATTAGAAGTCCGAAATATTTATTTACCGCTTTCATGAGCATCACCGTACACACCTGAATGTAATAATTTTTTTATCAACATGATTTTACAATTATTTTTTTCGTCGCCAATTTTAAAATGTTCTCGAGTCCCATGCAAAATGTTCAGGTTTCAATATACGTATACGTACCTTAATTTTTATTCTAAACTTTTGGTACACCCTGTACATGCTGGATTTATAGTCCACTGATTGATATAGCGACTGTGGATTTCATTCAAACAACTCAAACAGGCGATACAAATGCTGAAGCATTTAAAAAAGCGGAATAAAAATTAAATTATTCAAATTGTCAGCGAAATACAAATCCAGTTAATAATTATCCAAATTAATTATTTATATCGATCCTCAAATCGCAATCACCTAAAGCCACTGGTGCGACAAAACGCGTGTCACATTTGTTTTTGCCAATATCAATATGAACTGTATTGACCTATAGAAAAAGCACATTTTTAAACGCTGACGCGGGCGAATTAAGTCACATGGCCTTATGGTTTTTGCCACAGAAATTCAATTTTTATGCCTATTAACATAAAGTGCATTTTCAATTCCCTCGCTCCTGTGTGTTCGGGGCGTAACGATGTCAATACATTTAACAGCTAATGCAGTTATGATCTGTTCTAGTCCAGTCGATAAAAAAACTAATAAAATACAAGAGGAAGTCTCTAATAATGACCAAGACATTACTTACCTCGGGGCAAAATTGTTATTGCTCTTATTGATCGGAAACTGCCTTAATTTTGGTCAATGAATTCGTGAATGCAAATGAATTTGGTTCTCAAACGAAACCGGACTCTATATTTGTTTGGTTTTGGTATGATTTTGAGTGTGTGTAAGTTTTAAGGCACGTTATCCGGTTACTTAGTTTAGCTAGAGGCAGTAATTTATTTCGTCCGCATAGCGGCGTATTGATATCACAAATTAGACAAAAGTACGTCGAAATTTCACTGCTGAGGTCTTCATTTTTACTGAATTACGACGCTATTGAGATGTGCTCCAATATTTTTGATTAACTTTTTATTTTGTTTCATATTTCACGTAATTTGAATGGGATGCCCTGAATATTATCTCCATAAAACATTTTGAAAATGAAACTGCTGTAAATAACTCAACCTAAGTACCTAAATATATCAAAATTAAACCCACCATTGTTTATTTTTAACCGACTTCTAGTAGTATATTTTTTTTATTTATGTACACCATATTTTTTTAATTTACTTACAACCATGGCAAACTCCGTAAAGGCCATTTTCAAAATTTGCCACTGACGGGAATCGAACCCGAACCACCCGGTGCACTAAGTCGCACGGCCTACGTTAAAACTACAAAACCTACCCGTCGTCAATTGAATACCATTTGTAACAAGACCATAAAATCAATATGTAGGTGGATTTATTTGATGCAAAATAACTCAAGTCAATAGTCTAAGCCCACTTATATGATCAATTGGCGTCCCACATCAACATTAAAACCCCCACCTCTCGCACACTGGGGCGTCTAAAAACGCGCGTCAAAGTCAAAGTCAAATAATTTATTCTGCATATGCCTATGGCAGAAGAAATGTGAATATGAATATGAATTTGTAAGTACAACTTGTCAAGTTTACGTTATTAAAATATTTGCCACTATCTAAACAACCCCTCTGCCTAGGAGGCCTCTCTTTTTTTACGAAATGATGATTTTTTAATGGAATAAGATAAGAAATGGCCCCATCTGCGTTTAGCGAGCATTTCAGCCAGTGTCAAGTAATTAATAGCAAGGGCAAATTCAATAAATACACGTTATGAATAAAAATGGATGATGACAGTGATAAAGATGGCAGATGAATCCCTATATACATAAAGACGGGATCACGCCCTCAGGCGTCGAAATTCGCTCGCGCTGTCAATGTCCTTTCGTTGAAGGACTAACTTTTTCTATAGAGGGTTTCATTCGCCGACTTTATCATTGTCATCAACCATTTTTTTTAATTGAATTTTTCCTTGCCATTAATTACTCGAGATCACCATAAATACCGCTAATCGCAGGGATTCCTCTACTACTACTACAGCCCTTTTAACGTCCCACTGCTAGGCACGGGCCTCTCCTCAATGCGAGGGGGATTCGGGCCATAGGTCACCACGCTGGCCCATTGCGGGTTGGCAGACTACACACATCTATGGAAAACTAGTCAAGTTCCCTCAGACGTGCAGGTTTCCTCACGATGTTTTCCTTCACCGTTTCATAGCAAGTGATAATCTCGGATGAAAATGAGATTCGCACATAAATCCTAGGGGTGCGAGCCGGGGTTTGAACCTGCGCACTTTGATTGCAAGGCGTGCGTTCGACCACTCGGCTACCACTACTATCACTTCAATATTTTCGTGAAAAAAAGAAGAACTTTTCCGTTCGCTGAATCAATACGGTTTTGGTACTTTCAAAAAATTTACGCGCGCGCTTTGACGCCCCAGTGAGCGCAAAGATTCATTCGGTTACTCTATCAATCAATGGAAAAACCATTATTTGTGAAATTAGAAACGGTAACGGACTGATAATTGCTGCCATTATACAGGAAGTATCAGAAATCCGAAATAATATTTCGAATTTTGAATGAGTATCGGGTATTTCAAATTCGAACCTGTTTTTTTCGCTGTCAATTTTAATGTCCTATGGAATTAGATTAGTTGACGTCTCTCTTAAATGATTCAGAATCAGATTTTCGATAATCATGTAAACCATGCACTTATGAATCGTCAGTAAATAATAGTAATAGTATCTCTACCACCCAGTCGGAATGCATTTCGGAGAAGAATGGGCAAGAAACTCCATGGTTGCTTTTTTTCCAATAAGGATGTAGTTAACACTGTTGAATGGGCTTATAAATGTCCTCTAAGTCCACAACAGTTCAAAGTTCAAAAACCAATATAAGTAGAGGGTGCCTTCTTGATGATGATGATGCTTTAGTGGTTTAAGCGTAGGCCGCTTGAATGATTGAACCGGGCGCTTATGGATTCGATTCCCACCAGTTGCTTATTTGAGAAATGGCCTTTTCTGAACTTGCCCTAGGCTGGGTGAAACTGGGATTGCCCTCAGTCCATTTTATGGTACCGGTAGTGCAAGCTCTATTTAGTTTGGGATCATACGATGAGTATGTGTTATCTGTTTACTAAGTATCTGCACTATTAGCTACCTTATACGTACCTGAGATCTTATTTCGGACTTCTGGTATACCAGGTATTGATTGTTTCGCTTAAAAAAATATTTTAATCGAATTAAACATGGCTCTTAGCTTCTGACTCGGGGGCATCAATTAGAATCGATTTTAATTGGTGGTTTTTGATTTTTTCAAATTAATGTGTAACTTTTTTAAGTCACGGATTCGAAATATAGATGATTTAGTTTGTGTATCTTGATGGTAGAGCTTGGTGCTATATATAAAAGTAAGGTACATACTTAGGGCCCTGTACTTAAGGCATGTCAGAGCGCGGGCAAACACTATTTTGTCAACACCGAAACAAACGGTAATGACATTTGACTATTAAAAGAAGCATATTTCTTAAATTAAATGTTCAATGGAAAGAGGCCATTAACACAAAAAAAAATAAAAATAATTAAATGTCATCGGTCTTGCTGGTGCATTTAGTCGCTCGGTCGTATGGCTTTTGCTACAGAAATGCAATATGTACACTTATTATATACATTTTGATTCCAAGCTGACTCCGCAATTGTTCTTTTCCCATATAGTTGCCGTAGTACATCTGATAACAATAATGGCGGAAAAATTGCTGCAGAGCTATACGAATAGTGCAATCGTTATGGGTCCTCTAGATACTCTAAGATTGAGACAGAGTACGTTTTAGTATTGACAAAAATTTTGCCCCAGAAATTTCTCGGAAATTTCTCTCCCTCGCTCCCTATTACATTGGGACCAAAATACATCAGCGAAGTGCACTACAGTGCACTTCTGCCTACCCCTACTGGGAATACAGGCGTGATGATGATGTATAGAAATTTCTCTCGCGCCTTGTGACGCCCCAGTGTGTTGTATTTTACTTTTTATGGCGTCCAATTTCCATACTCCCCTAAACACTACCGAAATTAAAAATACAGTCGAAACTTTTACTTCGAGACGCAGATAGCATCTGGCGTACGGACATTCCTAACTAATTCTAACGTGCGTTCGGCGCGTGCGCACAAGTATCGCCTTTCATCTCTACATAATAACTACTCATTTTGTGTAATAAAAATTTCGTGAATTGCAAGTCGTGTTTATATTAGCATTGTTCCGTATACAAAATAAAACTTTATTAGCATTTACTAGTAACGCTATAGTTATAATTTAAATGTTGTGGAACTTTTTTGAATTGCAAATGACCCTGTAGGTGGGTGATCTATTGAGTTTTGTATAAATTTGAGGGCAAAACTCGTAGTATTATTGAAGCTGTGATTTTGCAGTAAATAACATATTTTTACATGTATTTTTTATATATTTAGTATTTTTCTACAGATAAAAATTTGTATAGCACTATAAAAAAATTAAGTTAAATTAGTTAAAAGTTAGATTTGCTTTAATTGAATAGTATAATGGAAATTTAAAAAGACGTGCAGTGCTTATAAATATTATGGACGAAGACGTCTCAATATTTAAATCGAAGTCTGAACTCGACGTTTCCATTTATTCAAAATTGCTACGGAACCCTAAATAATTCGTATCTCTAGATAGTTTTGTTTACCGTAATAGCTGGGAGCTGATTGCGGCGACTATTTATTAGTTTTTTGTGCACGTAACTATAGGTTTAAAGATATGACTGTGCATGTAGGTGGTTTAAATAAATGTGCCTTGTTGAACTATGAGTGAACTGTAAAATTCATATTTCGGACAGTCCCATTGAAGTTCTGGTGACAGATATTTATATCTATAAAAAAAGGTATTTTATTTTCTTTATGAATTCTTATGATTGTTTTTGAAAATGGACTTTAAGATAATATGCATACAGATTAAATTTATGTGGTAAATGCCACGCAACCATGCGACTAAATTCGCTCGAGCTATCGATGATATTGCGTTGAAAAATGGACTTCTTCTGTAAGTTAATACAAACTGTTTTGTTGTTGGCAACAAATTCTGTTTTATGACTTTTTAAAGTATTTGTAAGACCATTAAAGTCACACCAACTTTCCCCGAAAGTAAGTAGAGTCGTCGTTGAAATGTTTTGATCTGGGTGTCACACTTGAACACTTCACAATGCGATTTAAATGTAATTCTATTCTGTCTAATCCCCAACTTGGCCTAGTGCGCATTACCAGACTTAAGACCATATCTTTGGTAAGGATTTTTGTGTTTAAAGTTCTATTTATGATTAAACATCTAAATGTGTAATGAAGTCCTCAAATTTGTACACAATTTAACATCTTCAATCTTCATCGATTTGGTAAATTTCTTTCTATATGTCATCAAAATTAAGAATACAATTTTGTAATTTAATAAAATTGAATATTTTAGTCCAATTGCGTTAGCGATACCAAGCACTTTAGTACTGAATTGAGGAGTACCAATAGTAATGTCGTACAAACAATGTATCTCCTAGTATTATTTAAACTAAACTATTGCAAGTAACAATTTGGTCCGCGGTACCGTTGCGGCCATAGATCAGCTTAGGTGTTGGTCGCCTGCGGGCTTCATGTTTGGGTCAAGCTATGAGCGCGGTGTAAATCTCTACCAAACACCCAAGTATATTAAGAGATTCAAAATTGTTACACTAACTCTAAAATATAAGTTCTTTAGCTTAGACGACGGCGTGGTCTAGTGCAAGGGTTCCTAAACTTTAAAGATTACGGAACACTAACCGAACTGATGAGTAACTGTATCGAGATAACTAGTATATAAGATAGCCACTCCAGTGTAGTGTACCACTCCACTATAGTGTAGTTAGATTATGAGATAGCTAGACATAGGAAGTGTACAATTTTAGTTAATGTACTACGTAAATAATAAATAAGATGTAACAAAGAAGACATGTGACACTGCCTACAACACCTCAATAATACCCCGAACAACATGTTTATATTGCAGAAGAAAAGAAAAGACTACATATAATACACAAGATTTTTTTTTAACCATAATGACAGTAAGGAGTATCAAAAATAACATTAATATAAATAGAGATATAGTAGGACATTTCATAAGGCATAACACTTAAACGCCCTTTGTTCTAAAGATTAACATGGACAGTGCAAGCGACGTAATTGAATATGTCTTGGCTTCTTAATCCCTCCTCTCTTGAGAGTCAGCTGTAATAATCAGCTTTACCTTACCTAGTCTCTTCCAACCTCTTTCGCTTATCCTATAGACTGTACCTCAAGCAAATGGCAGGTGAGATCCTACGTTATATTGACCACCACGCCCGTCCATATGGAAGAATAAACTTGAACTGTTGGTTAAAATATCGTTGCGCTAGTTTATAATGCCAACACTGTCAACGGATTTGTTTGCGGAAGTATTTATGTTAGACCGATGTTCACAGAACATAATCACGGAATTTTCTATTTTCTAAGTATTTACTTGTACAATAATTGCAGTGGTAGCCTCGTGGGCAAGAACGCCCGCCTTGAACGTAAGGGGTGCAAGGTAAAAGGTGCAATAATTTTCATGTAAGAATGTCATTTTCAACAATGATTACCACTTGCTGAACGGTGAAGGAAAGCATCGTGAGGAAACCTGCACGTCTGTAGAAAGGCATGTGAAGTTCACCAACCCGCACTGGGCCAGCGAGGTGGACTATGGCCCAAATCTCCCTCGTATTGAGGGGGAATGTGCCCGGTATAATGGCAATAGGCTCGCCCCCTATTACATTGGGACCAAAATCCATCAGCGAAATGTGGGTGCACTACAGTGCACTTCTGCCTACCCCTTCGGGGAATACAGGCGTGATGATGATGATGATGTGTTATTAATAGTTAAAAAATATATTTTAATGTAAACAATTAGGTACAATTAAAAGGTTATTCAGTTTCACGCGTATCCATTATAATAGCTCTGTTTAATTACTTAAAATTTTGGCTCGTGCCGGATAACCGGATCTTAGGGGCATAAACTCCTCAATGATTAATTGTTAAAATACATTGTAATTAATCCAATAACAGCGCTATCTTTGATGTATCAGAAATAAGTGAAATCAATTTTAATTATACACACTTAAATGAATGGGTGTGGATGCTGTTCGAAATTAATAAGTCACATTTCAAATATTCACGTTTTCGTATGATTCGAGTTTAATTGATGACTTTAGTCTCTCGGTAACTGCCCAAAACGAGGTCGTGCCCTCTTTGGCGCCCTTGAGCTAGTTGCCACCCTTATCCGCACTTAAGGCCTTGGTTGAAGTGCACTCTGCGCTCGCCACTCCTCCAGTAAAGCTGTAAAGGCCACCTGACGGCCAACAGCGTAGTCCATTAAAAAAAAACTAACTAGAATACGAGCCTTTTTGAATTGAACCTCGTTTTTCAAATTGTGTGTAGGCCCGTATAGGCGCGCCTTTCGCCACATGCTCAACTCGTACAAGCGTTAACGCGATTATAAGCTTCTGTTAGCGCAAGTCACGATGTTTCAATTGATTCTTCGTCCGTTCATTACTAGCTGTTATAACTGGCGTTTAGATCTTGACAAGTGCAGTATTAGTTAGTCGTACTTCTGGTCTTATACCTTTTTCCACTCCCATTAGGAGACACCTAAATATTAGGCATTGACTAATGGAAGTGTATTATTATTAAGACATTACGCTAAGGCGTCTCCTAGTATAAATTAAATCGGTAGAGATAAAAATCTACTTTTAGAAGGTAACTGATATAGCCTCATAACGTCCCGCCTAATTGTTGGGCGGGAACCTTTACGCTTTCTCTAAGCATTACCTAAAAATTTACATTTTCTAATACACTTGGTTAATGTGGAGTAATAAATCAATACATCTGGGTAAGATAATCGAATCGCACCGAAGGTACCGGTTGCGGTGCGTAGGCGCAGTTGGTAATTAAACAGAGCGTTATATGAAATCGATCACAAGACCCGAGAGCATATTTTGGAGTTTATTTACTGGATTTGACTTGGAAACTTGGTCTAGTGCAGTTTTGGGCAAAGTACGGCCCGCGGGCCCGCTTCGGGCCGCGAAAGCATTTAATCCGGACGCGGACGGTCCTTTGACATGAATAGTATGGCCCGCGATAATTATATATTGATGGTCCGGAAGTATAACATATTCTTCTTAGTACAGTTCAACACAAAATGCATTTTTGCTATAATTCGGGCCCTCCTCTGAAATTTATTAAACATTCTGGGAATTCTCCCCCATTAAGAGAGTTTGCCCAAAACTGATCTAGTGTTCCAATTGCTGTTTCGATTCGCGGTAGCGGCAATCACCTTTTCAGAATTAGCCCAGCCCCAAGGCTAACACTATCGTTGCGGAGATGCTGTGACTGATTTTTTTAAGGCATGAGAAAATCTTCCATCAATGGTTGTCAAAATTTGACCAGTGTAGACTAAGACATTGTCATCTTGAAGCCATTAGACTAGTATTCATATTCTAGCTATCATTGATAAAATATGTTGTTTTCATGGGTTTAAAAATAAAGTTTTAACAACTCATAGAGATATACGTGTTGCATTTTTGGAACCATATTATTGTGACTATGTATGTATGTATGTAGTATGATGTCTGGTGATATTTACTTCATAGAGTATTTTGCAATTTAATAATCTCGATAAATATTCTCCCAAACGGGAAATAATTAAAAAACTAAATTAATGTAATCTGTAAAATAAAATAAAAATGGCCAAGTGCGGGTCGGACTCGCGCACGAGGGATTCCGTACCATTATCTATAAAACGGGGAAAAAAACTTGTATGTTTACTTAAATATTAATTTATCATTAATATAACTCAATATTCTGTGAATATTTCAAACGTCTACCCCTTGCCGTTATCAATATCGAGCAAAAACGACCAAAAAAAATCACGTTTGTTGTATTGGGGCCCTTGAATATTTATTTTATTCTGTTCTTTAGTATTATTTGTTATAGCCTTAACAGATATAAATCATCCGTGAAAATTTGAACTGTCTAACTATCATGGTTCATGAGAAACAGCCTGATGACAGACGGACAGACGGACGGAGGGCGGGGTCTTAGTAATAGGGTCCCGTTTTACCCTTTGGGTACGGAACCCTAACAAGAGATCAACCAAAAAGAGCTATAAATATGTCTACGTTTTGGCATTCCAGTTATCATCGATTAAGCATGCTTAATTACTAGTTTAGTCAAATGATTTACTTTTATTAATTTATACATTCCCCAGTTTTTAATACACTAATTAAATTTACATAATTAGTGAAATTGGAGCGTCACAAAAAAATATGGCTAATAATTAAACAAAAATACCGAGCGTTTACGAGATATTAATTATAAATAAATAATAAATCATTTGTAGAAAATAGGCGATAAGGTGTTGTTAACTAATAAAATAATTATCGTCTACTGATTGCTTCGTATGTATCACTGGAAAGGCGTGGTTACATCACACGAACATACAATTTATGCTACCTTTAAACGAACTGAAACCTAATCGAAACCTATTTTAACAAATACGACGACATCCATTACCAACTGTCTTATATTTTAAGATTGTATTCTCGAACATAAAACGCAATGGATAATCAACAATTGGGGAATAAATGCTGTCGTTTCACACATTGAGATAACTTGGTCCGTTGTATCGAGTTGGTAGCACCCAAGTAGTCTCAGATTTTATTTTTTGCTAAGAAACAATTTCCTGTCGGAATTGGAGAAAAAATATACAGTAAATTATTCATTGTACAATATCGATTCGTTAATATTTCTGTGTAATGGTTTCTGTATTTCTTTGTGGAGACGTGATTTGAGGTTCCGGTTGTCGAGAGTTAAGTTCATTTGGAGATGGTTTTATTGAAACCATTATATTTTATACGATAATTGGACTCCAGAGGCAGTTAAAAAGACTCTTAAGAATGGTTTATTTATCAGCGAATGAGTTTAGAGCTGATGCACTGATTTTTTCCATATCTTGAGGATCTAGAGAACCTTACATTAACTTAAATAATATACTTAAAATACTTATACCAAGGAAATACTTAGATACGATTGCCACGCTTATAGCATTTGCTTAACGTGATGATTTTGTCGAAGCTAGTTGAATTAAAAAAAAGTTGGTTTCAGTTTTTTTTTAATTTCCAAACCACGTTACCGTTCAGTAGCCCGTTGATACAGATTGATGAATGAATATTAATATTACTTCTTACAAAACGTAATGCACCATTCACACTAAACAAAAATAGTATAAGAAACTAGAACCAATCCATCTTTGTCCACAATGCACCTAATTGACTCACAGTGCTACCATCATCGTGAAAGGGTGAAATAAAAAAGGCACAAAGGCCACAGTAGAAATTATACGTTTGTTATGAATATGTATGTAGGTACGATTATGGCCTGTAACATGTGCACGACACATGGCCAATGGAGCATACGGTGCCTATTGATATATCTACTTGTTCACGATAAAATCGTAGGAAATCGCTTTTTTTCTCAACTATTAATTATCGAGATGTATTTACGATTGAAATTGCTTTGATGTTGCATATGTTTTTATTGATATGCCTATAGATGTTAATCAAATGAAACATACTGAATTCCGTGGAGTAGAAAATTTTTTTTTAGGTTTCGCACATTTTTCGGTTACTTTTCTTCGTTTATAATCCATCATCATCATCACGCCTGTATTCCCTGAAGGGGTAGGCAGTGGTGCACTGTAGTGCGCCCACACTTCGCCGATGTATTTTTGGTCCCAATGTAATAGGGGGCGAGCCTATTGCCATTATACCGGGCACATTCTCCCTCAATACAAGGGAGATTTTTGGGCTATAGTCCCACCACGCTGGCCCAGTGCGTGTTGGTGAACTTCACACGCCTTTCTACAGACGTGCAGGTTTCCTTACGATGTTTTCCTTCACCGTTTCATAGCAAGTGGTAATCTCGGATGAAAATGAGTTTTTTCGTTTAATTAATTTAAATTATTGACTTTAAGTTACTAATTATTCAATTAATTAAATTAGTTCTGTCAATGTAGACCAAAGAATGGGAGTGAGGTTACAATAATTCCCAGCCAGCTGAAAATTGGTAGCATTGTTCGAAACACCCTCAACTCTTTCAACTTTTTGAATCGTTATATCTCAAAAACGGTGGTTCTTACGAAAAAAAATATTTAGATATTTTTTTTTAGATAATTATCTGATCTACAATTTTTGTCTAGCTAATTTTATGATAAGACTTACACAGACAGCTACTCTGCTGTAAATTAAAGAAAATGTCGCTTAAGTGAAATAGCCTTTAGCCCACGTTGATTGCAAGGCGTGCGTTCGACCCCTCGGCTACCACTGCTATTAACCAAGAACAAAATCTGTTAAACATGTACAGTTACTATTGAATCAACAATACTTTAAGTGGTGGTAGTAAGGCCCCGGTACCTAAATGGGTAGAGTTTTTTAACTCTACATTTTTTGCTCTACATAGAAGCGTGCGCACCCCGGTCGGTCCACGGCTGCGTCACGGTGTCGCGTGGTCGAATTCACCGCGCTCTACCGCACCTTGCTCTCCAACCATTTTTTATCTCAAAAATAATATTGCTATAGGCCTGTAGAGTTCTGTACACTTTCATTAAATATTTTATTTCGAAATTATGATCTTATTTGTGATGATAATAATGTTATTGTTGTATTAAAATGTAACAGCTGGGATGTTATTCAGATATCTTTCTCTTCGAAATATAAAAGTATACATTTATTCGATACTATTTATTATTGTACGTAAGTACCAGCTGTTACCTGTGACTGTGTCGGCGTTGAAGTTAGTCTAAGTCACCGAATTTACTGCTTACGACGTCAGCTATCTTGCAGTGTAAGTCATTTCAAAATCGGTCTAACCGTTCCGCAGATTACCCAGAGTGAGGCAGACAGACATAGAAACATTGATTTTTACCGTTATACTGTTATATGCATTTAGTAAAAAAAGCTTATATTTTGACTTTACAAAGAGACACTGGAGCTATATTTACCTGCACATTTGTAATAAGTTTTGGCGATTTAAAAAAAAACGATCAGCCCACTGAGTTTTTGCCGGATCTTCTCAGTTGAGGTCGCGTTTCGATCCGGTGGTAGTAATATATATGAAAAATGTATATAATAAAAATGTAAACATGACAATTTCTAAGTGCCCCATACAGAATAAATTATTTGACTTTGGCTTCAACTTTATTTATTTGTCATCATCATTTACCTTTTTTCGTTTTTCGTTACCTTTTTTCGTTACTTGGGGTCGGGGTGCACGCGAAAGCGATCCTGTGGCGCCCCGATATAAACGGAAGATGGTACACCGTCGGTTTTTAGTGGGTATACGGCCTTCTGCCGGGACTCCCACATAACCCTGTTACTTCCCCCGAGGTGGCAGGGTATCCATAAAGGATTTTCCGACGTTAAAAAAAAAGTACGTCCTTTTCTTCCATCCATACCAACTACACTTATATATTATACTAGCTGTGCCCGCGGTTTTACCCGCGCTAATAGTTACTTTGGCGTAGAGTGATGTTATAAAGTCTATGATTATATAAGTCTATAATACCCGATTCATGTTCGGGAATTTTCCCGTTTTTGCCACATTATTCGTTGCTGCTCCGCTCCTATTGGTCGTAGCGTGATGATATATAGCTTATAACCTTCCTCGATAAATGAACTATTTAACACAAAAAGAATTATTCAATTCGGACCAGTAGTTCCTGAGATTAGCGCGTTCAACCAAACAAACAAACTCTTTAGCTTTATAATATTATATATAGTATAGATTATATTATATAATTATATATTATATATATTATATAGTATAGACTACTTGTAAAATGCCCGTTGAACTCCAAAAAGTTCACCCATTGGACGGTGACGAACGGAAATTTTGTGGTCCTGGGCACGAGCGGCGTAAATTACGTGAATTATATTTATAAAAAAAACGTTACGCTTTGCTCCGTACAAGAAGATCGTGGTCACAATTTAATTTGATTTTTGTTGAATCCATTTCTGTAGTATCGATCTCGTGACGGTAACTATTGGCGTATTAAGCACAGTGGGGCGTCAGAAGTCGCTCGTGAAAATATTTGCCAATACTAAAACGGACTCTGTGTCGATTTGAATAAAGATTGAATTTCTGTGGTAGAAGCCACGCCCCCACGTCCCAGTATAAAGCGGCTTTCAGACTACGCTATAATATATAGCACAACAATATCGCGCACCATACATCGCCAATAATATATAGTACAGTGTGAACGTGGCCATAACAATGTATGGTGCGCGATATTGTTGTGCTATGAGCTTTATACTATATGCTGTTATATTATAGCGTAGTCCTAACCCCGCTTAATTTCGTTGAAGAATTAACTTTGCTATTTGTCAATACAGTTCGTTTTCGTATTACCTAAAGAATATACGCGCGAGGGTCGACGCCCCAGTGTGTGAGAGGCTGTATGGAGGATGTTAAAGAAGTCAAAAATACTACATACATATACTCACGCCTGTATCCCACGGGGGTAGGCAGATACTGCCATTTGCCACATGCTACGACCCTGAAAAACACCTTCAATATATATATCCGTACAAATACTTAAAGTGTCTGTTTGTAATTTATAAAACAACAGCTTTCTACTTAATGCATATTATATGCAAGTGTATAAGATATTTGTATATTAAAAAAAAAACAATTTAATTAATTTATGTCTGCCCGTCTCGGGCTGTCTGGTTGCCTGTCTGTTTATTCCGGGTAATCTCAGAAATACCTAGACCGATTTTGACGGGCCTTTCACTAGCAGAGAGTTGATGTTATAAAGAATCACTTGTTTTATTTTGTACATAATTCTACGGTGACGTAATGGTAGCATGTAATATACCATCATCATCATCACGCCTATATGCTCCGAAGAGGTAGGCAAAGGTGCACTGATGTATTTTGGTCCCAATGTAATAGGGGGCGAGCCTATCGCCATTATACCGGGCCCATTCTTCCTCAATACGAGAATTTTTGGCTATAGTCCACCACGCTAACCCAGTACGGGTTGGTGAACTTCACACGCCTTTCTATAGACGTGCAGGTTTCCTCACGATGTTTTCCTTCACCGTTTCATAGCAAGTCGTAATCTCGGATGAAAATGAGATTCGCACATAAACCAAGAGGTGCGAGCCGGAGTTAAAACATGCACACTTTGATTGCAAGGCGTGCGTTTGACCACTCGGCTACCACAACTTTTTAGCATGCTAATATAAATAAAAATTAAAACATGGAACCTTCCGTCGTTAAAAAACATAAATTTATTTTCATAAATATATAGTGCTTAAAATGAGAGGTAGTGCTTATAGTGTAGACGAAAATAGCGTTTTAATCTCATACCCCGTTGTAATACACCATTTAGATCGTTGAAGTCTAGAACTATTGATGATTAAATAAAATAGAAGCGTAACTTTATTTTTTTGACGATACCAAAACGAGCTGTAATCTCACAGAATAATCTCATTTTAGAACGAAATGTCTTCGATGATGAGTTCGAATTCAGTCACGTGATAGTGTAGATTTTGCCAAAGAAATGAAATATTTACCTATATTGTTTTAAAGTACACTTTCAAAATGAGTTGAGTGAATTGGTTTGCGCCAGAATATGGAATGCGTAAGACTATTTGACCTTTCTACAATTTGATCTATCAGCACATTTTGTTAAAAATATTATCCTTGCATGGATTCGGATTATCGTTTAATTTTACTATGTTTGGGTAGTTTTTATTAATAATAATTAATCAACCCAGGAAAAGTTAGTGCGATAGCTTGGACCGTTATCTGGAGGGATAAAGAATGAGAATGGGAGAAACCTTCGCCCAGCAGTGGGGCAATAAAGGTTGATAAAAAGGTAGCCTGGAGAATTTGTTGTCATTATAATGCCTACTGTCATGTCTACACGTAATTTTCTAATAATCTCTGTAATACGTCATAATAATTTTAAGACTTAACGACTGCTCCACATATTGGTACCGGGGCTTGGCAAAAAACGCGAAGGCGTGCAGTTAAGTAGATAAAACAACAGCAGCCGTCAAATTTCCTTCAGACATTAATCACACTAGTGTGCTCGGTAAGACCGTCGTGTGACCATGCGTTTTAGTTTACTTAAATATAAAATATTAATGTAAAAAAACTTTTTAAAAACAAGCTTTTATTTAATTGCCCTTAGTTTTCGTGTTCTTCTCAGCAAGCCCTTTCATTTGATACACATACTGTGGTAGTGCAGAAAAGAATAACTATTCCGCCATCTTAGATGATCCGCCATATTGGAATTAGAATGACGTCACATAGCTGAGCATGCATTGTCATCCAAAATAAGCGTGTATATCAAATTTCAGCTCAATCGGTTAATGATTACTGATTTAAATTTCAGTTGTAAGACTCCAGACATACATACATTACAAGTTAATATAGAGCTTGTAAAAAGTAGCCGTCGCAGGACGCCTGACAGATGTGAAACATTATGTTATTTAGAGTAGAGAGTGAAGCGTCGTAGCGGCGAGTGAACGGAGTCAGCTGGTGGGCGGAGTCTAAGCGGCGGAAAGAACCGTGGAGCTACGGAGCTGCTCGAAATTTTCGCATCACGGCATCGCGGCATCAACAGTTGCTCTCACTCGCCAAGCGCGCCATTAGATGTATCACATCTATGAATAAATATCGGCAGGCAACACAAACTCATTGTATGATATTAAGCTTGTACTATGGGTGCCGTATAATGGATTGGAGACAGTCCCAGTTACACCCAGACCAGGGCAAATTCCGAAAAGGTCATTTCCGAAATTCGTCATTGCCGGGAATCGAACCTGCAACTACCTTGTTCAGAGAGGCGAGCGGCCTCTGCTTAAACCACTTGACGAAGCCATCACCGTTGAAACAAGTGCCTGCGCAGTTAAAACTAAAATCCCAAACAAAGTGTTCGAGTTTTATGCGAAGTAATCATATTAAAAGAATTACATTTGAAACTTCAATACCCATGTATTGAAGTGCCATCAATTTTTTCATATTTTTTATGGAGGCTATCTGTGTAGTGTCCGTCGAAATGCATGAAATAATAGTTCAAAAACCTTCAACAATGGCGCTGGTGTCGACATTGGTATGTATCGACGCCCCCCGGGAATAAACCGGTACGGAAAAATCGCATATACAGTATTTGGCATAACAGCAAAAAGTCCATAATAGCGCTGTATTCCCCGTGCGAGTTAAGGTAGGATATTGCCATTATGGGTAAAACTCTCATGAAATCTTCGAGGATACCTTGGGATACCAGATACTCAAATTAAAAAAGCAATGAACAGAAAACACATGCTGTAATAAATTATACCACGATTATCAATAAAACCTCCAACAAATGATTGTCTCGATATTCCCACAGTGAATGACAGGCACACTATTCGCGTGCCGGCGCGGTCGCGCACTTTCTACTGCTAACGGTCGGCGCGTGCGCACCGCACCTGTCCCGCGACCCCGGCCACTGTGGTTACATTATGTGTTGCTTTTGCTTCATTGCATGCGAGAAATGCTATACGGGCTTTAATTAATTCACGAAGTAATAGAAGTAGATTCAAATTTGTATTTTAAATGCTAGTGAACATATTTGATACCTTCTCATCGAAAAATAGTGAGAAATAATAAAATTATTATGGAGAATAAATACATAATTTTTTTTGACGTCGTTTTTGATTGCTAGTTATGGGCTTGAGACATTGTATTGGGTAGATTGGTAGGAATATGGAAAATAAAACCAAATAAATAACTCAAACATTATGAACAAGTTACCAATACCTGCATTTATTAGGAAGTACCTACTTTAAATTTTACCAAATTAGGTCTTGCAGCTATTTTTTTAAATAATACTTTCAGTTTTTGACATTTAATTCATTACAAAATTGACAAAACATTGACATTTGTGGTATATCCTTGTTTATACCTTTTGTAAGTTATGTTTATATTTGTATTGAGGTACTTGTAAAATTAATTTATTTTGTTATCATATAAGATTTGATATCATATTTGACCTTAGATTTTTTCAGTCTTTAACAATGCCAAACCAACAGTTCACAAATGGGATTTGCAGAAAAAAATCCTATAAAGAATTTGAATTCATACTAAAATTGGAATAACCACCAATCTGTTGGCTTAGTAATTTTTTATATAATCCAACAGTTATATTTGTGATTGTATCCGAGTAATAAAATTGTAGCAAAATACAGCATTTTTGAAAGCCTCAAATTTGGATTTCGTACAGTTATAAAAATCTAGTTTGTTGCTAAAGCCTTCTATTATTAAATCCATTTGTGCAATTCCAGAATCGTGATCAGTCGTTTACTGTTGGTACAGTTTAGATTTCTTCTCCAATTTCTCTTGATTTAATAGTTTCTATTGATAGGAAACCGATTAAAGGTTTGTTTGGTGTGAGTGAGTACTTTACGACGCAGTTGCAAAGCTTGGTGATCTTTTTTGTGCAACCGTTTTTACGTTTTCAAGCACTCAAAAGAAACCTTTAAGATTGTCTTGGTTCCATGCTCTTGGTTTTATATTCACAATATCGCAAAACGAGAGGTCTTATCTGTGTATTCTAGTCGAATAACAGGTGACAATAACAGGCAGTGGTGGCTTAGATGGTGAAAGACTCCTTGGAAGCAATGGGTACATTTTTCCAATACAGAAATCTCACCTTCAAGATTTTCGGGTTTTGCTTGCGAATGTTATTTGCAATAATTATTATCTCTTGCTAAACGATGATCGTTACTTACGCGTCCGTCAAATGGCATGTGAAGTTCGCCAACTTGCATTGGGCCAGAATAGTGTATTGCATCGCATTACGTAGAAGGTATATTGGAACTAAGTTCACCCTCTATTCCATTTTGTCCAACCAAAAATACATCTACGAAATATGGATTCACTACAGTGAATCTCTACCCACCCTACCTATGATTTATTATTATTATTACAAACGATTCCATCTGCATACAATTTTAACAGTTTCACCATTTCCTCATCACTCAATTGATTTAAACATACGTTACGTCAGTGTGTTTCCGAATTACTTAACGGTCGCGGGGAAGGCGCCGGTGCGGGGCAGGGGTGCTAGCTGCGCCCGCGCAACAGGTGACCACGCACCTGCCAACCGTCGCTTCCTTTATGCGCCTGACATTACGATCGGTAGATTAGACTTATAGATCTGTATAGCTGAATTGTTGAGAATTTCTTGAGGATCTTTATTTTCGTGATGACATTCCCACGTTTTATTATTTCTCCTAGAAGCATGCTAAAAACAGTTATCGAAAGGAAATTCACATTGCTAATAATCAATGTCCACATCCCGAGATTTTTTAACCAAATTTAGATATTGCAATAAAAAAAATAAACATTTTGGTAAAATATAAAAAAAATCTTGAGTAACAGAAATGTGTGTGAATTGTCTTAACTTTTTGAATCTTTTAAATGCTTAGGTAATATACAATTATTCAATATGTACTACAATGTCTTGAAGAGAACAGTGTCTGATGCATGTATCTTATTTATTTTGGAATCAAATAACTTCGCACGTAGTGCACCTCTATTATTGTTTACACATCAAATCATCTGGAAAATACACCACACTAGCATACAAAAAAAAGCAACAAACACTTGTAAAATAATCAGCACTGCAAACAACAATAATATCCGAACGTGAGCTATCACTGTAACGATCCCCATCTCTCATTGCATCACGGGAAAATGGACTTTAAATTCGTGGAGGTAAGAAAGATCTGTGTGCACAATCAAATTGGTGTTGGGTTCCAGTGAAATTGTTTTTGCTGTGGGTAGGCACGCGTCTTCTAGCCTAGTTTAAACTTCAAGGTGATTTGTTGATAGGGCTGTTACAAACTCTTTGTGCTTTTTAATTTGTTATGAGTCGTGACTATTGAGTTTCATCGTATTTATCAGTTCGAGATCTTGGTCGACCATTCTAGAAATAGTTGCATTCGCTCAATAGACTGGAGTTAACTGAATTAATTCATTGTTAACATTAACTACATATATATAACTATGCTTCTGTGTATGTTGATAGGATTTCACTGCAGGAAGCTATTTCTTTGAACGATTTTTAATCACTTTTCTTCTTCTTCGTCAACTTGTCATACTGCTGAAAGTATTTTTCTTTGCATGAATAAGCTTAGCATGGTTTTATGCACATTGACAGCATATTTATATAGTATATGACTTGATCTCACATTTAAATAACAACTGATTTTAAACCATAAGGATGATATTTAGGTAGGATGACTTTGTTTACAAGAAGCGGGGACTTATTCTAATTCCGGTGTGAAATAACGTCCCTAGACTACTTTTCAGTTAGCTCTCAGAAAGAGATTCAGCATATTGGAGTCATGTTTTAGTATTATATTATTATATTGATGTTTTCACAGTGTCTTTTTCTATAGGCACTGAAAAGTTAAACCTAAAGGGGACTGGGGTATGGAATAATAACAATATTTTTGTATTTCTCATTTATTTTTTCATGCTCAATTTTTTTAAATATATTTAAGCTACTAACATCCCTATTCCGATTGGCACGAATAATATCGGCGTGATGTGGCGACGCCCAATAGCAATCATTTTCGTTCAAGCATTAGATAAAATTACACCTCGGTTTGATATTTGTTTGTGGTTCGGTTTATCGATCGGCTTGCTAATAATTTTCTCTATATCATGCTCATGTAGGCATTATTCACACGATAATGGCGGCTGCCTAATAATTACGGACTTACGTTTTCTAATCGAGCACATGAGCTATTTTGGCCAATACTAAAACAAGCTATATTGCCTCACAGGAAAAGTTCATTCTTCTACGAAATTACATTGATAGCGCGAGCGAATTTTGACGCGCTGCTGGGTCGGGAATGACTGAAGATTGACGGATGGAACGACAGCTAAAAGTATGTTACTGAGAATAGGGCATCAACACCCAAAGTCGATACATAGTGACATTGATAAAGTCTAAGCCACCAAGAGTAGCAATTAATAAGATATAGGCCACGATATAACAATTATCGTAATTGTTAGTAGGCGCTGGACAGCTTGCATTGAAACGTCTAATTCCTATTGCTAATAATTTCATTCAATATCAACGCTTGAATGACAATCCTTACTAAGCAACAAAAATTAATAATGAAAAAAACATTTTAAAAACAAGCTTTTATCTAATTGCCCTTAGTTTTCGTGTTCTCCTCAGCAAGCCCTTTCATTTGATATCCATACTGTGGTAGTGCAGAAAAAATTTCTATTCCGCAATCTTGGATGATAAGCCATATTGGAATTAGAATGACGTCACTTAGCTAATCATGCATTGTCATCCAAAATAAGCGTGTATACCAAATTTCAGCTCATTCGGTTAAAGATAACTGATTTAAAATTCAGTTGCAAGTTTCCACCCGGATATACATTGCAAGTTAATATAAAGCTCGTAAAATAATAAAAAATAGTAACATCTATATATACAAATAAATAAAATTGGAGTGTCTGTTTGTAATATCAAAATAATACTTTTTTACCACATGCGTATGAAAGTATATACGATAGCTATAACGAAAACGCAATTTTGAAATTTTTTGTCTGTCTGTCTGTCTGTTTGTTTGGGGGTAAACTTCTAAACGGCTGAACCGATTTCAATGGGACTTTCACTGACAGAGAGCTGACGTTCCAAGGCGTAACTTAGGCTACTTGAATTTTAGAAAAAGCATTAGGGTTCCGCGGGAAAAACATAATACCCATATTTCCGGGTAATCTTCCTAAAGTCCACGCGGGCGAAGTCGCGAAGAAGCTAGTTAGTTATATTTACCATTTGAACGGTCAGATTTTTTTGCGTCATTTGGTTTATATAACTCATTTTACGTTTTTTTGTCCCTTAGTAAGGACTGCCTTTCAAGCGACGATATTTATTAAAGCTTAAACTATACTTATTGGTACACGTCTATAAAACTTCACGAAGCCGACGTGCCATCTCTCACAACTATATGCACCGGACAGGCTAGCTATTATCGCAAATAGTTCAGGTACCAGCCTACGTAAGCTGGCATCCCCACATGAATAAGTCACACAATTAGGTACAAGATCGCCTACTGCTTCACCGGTTCCCCGGACACCATCATAAACAAAGATTGGAGCCCATTCCCAACTTATGTACCCTTAACACGCCATCCTCTAGCATTATACTCGAACGATAAATTTAAATCTTCGCACCCCGATGCCTCTTTGTGCAAATCGAACATCGATGATTTATGAACAATTATCGATTAATTCAAGCAGCGATCGTAATTTTAATCGAGATTATTAAGGACTCGAATCGAGTGTGCGAATTGACAGTGTTTAAATCAAGGAGGCGGTTATCGTGGAAGTCAATTTACACGTTCGTAATGATTTTGTGAGGACTTTAGGCCCCTTTTTGGTTTAGAATGATTACTAAGTCAATATAATTGTAATCAATGATAGTCAAAGTTAATGATTAGTTATTAATAGCTGAGTTAGTATATATAGTTCAGTGGTGTCAGCACGCATGTCAAGACAAGACCTCTGTCACGGATTGGCTCGGTCGCTCTCTGTCTAATTTCATACGAGTGAAAGAGACAACATCAAGATATTTCGTGATATACGTCTAATCTTGGCGCTCATACTACAAGTGCAGTACTCAGTTGAGGTCGCGTTTCGATCCGGTAGTACCTAGTATAATAATAAAAAAGAAAAAATGTAAACTTGACAATTTGTAAGTGCCCCCATGGTCCTATACAGAATAAAAGATTTGACTTTGTATATTATTTTAACGTCATCCTATATTCCGTCCTTACTAGTACTTTAATTCCTCTCTATTCAAAGGTTGTCTGGTAGATATCACTTTTAGTGGTAAGGCCGCCCATTGTAACACTAATTTATTTTTATCGTTCATGTATAGTTTGTTGACTTGACAACTTTAAATATTTAGGCACCAACATTAATGACAACGCTAGATGTACGACTGATATAATATCTAGATTAGCGATAGCAAAGACAGCATTTAACAAAAAAAAAACGCCTATTCTGTTCCAAAATATCTAAAAAGATAAGAAAACGCTTTATTAAAACTTATATCTGGAGCATAGCATTATACGGGTCACAGACGTGGACACTAACACAAAGGGAAATGAAAGACTTGAGGCGTTCGAGATGTGGTGTTGGAGAAGGATCGAAAATATAAGCTGGACGGAGAAAATAACAAATCAGGAAGTATTAGTTAGAGTAGGAGAACGGAGAAACATATTAAACTGTATAGAAAATAGAAGGGGGAGACTGATTGGACATTTAATAAGACATGGCGCACTAATGATGAAAATAATAGAGGGAAAGTTGGAAGGCAGTAGAGGAAGAGGAAGAGCAAGGAGAAGTTACTTTGACCAAGTAAAATAAAAAATAAATGCCAAAACATACCAGGAGGTAAAAAGGAAAGCAGAAAACAGGGATGAATGGAAAAAACTCCACCGACAATAGCCTAGCTCTTAAGAATAAGGAGAAGAAGATGTATAGTTTGTTTTTCATTAGGAAGTGGAACAACAAAGAGTTATCTATCTAACTATCTAAGTTTCACACTATATTACATAACTAGCTGTGCCCGCGACTTCGCCCGCGTGGACTTTAGGGAGATTACCCGGAATAATGGGTATAATGTTTTTCCCGCGGAACCCTAATGCTTTTTCTAAAATTAAAGTAGCCTAAGTTACGCCTTGGAACGTCAGCTATATGTCAGTGAAAGTCCCATTGAAATCGGTTCAGCCGTTTAGAAGTTTACCTCAAACAAACAGACAGACAGACAAAAAAATTTAAAATTGCGTTTTCGTTATAGGTATCGTATATACTTTCATACGCATTTGGTAAAAAAGTGTTATTTTGATATTACAAACAGACACTCCAATTTTATTTATTTGTATTATATGTATGTATGTATGTATGTATATGTATGTATAGATATATTTCAGTCGTGAAAAATATTGACGCATGCAATTAGGTTCTATTTCCAATAGCAAATAAGTACGAACTGATAGTAATCAATATGGATTGACCTGCCTTTATCGTTGCTTGAAGTATAATTTAAAATTATTGTTGTGATGAGCGTCATTCTGTTTAACAATACCTAAAGGGTAAAACGGGAACACTATTGCTGAAACTTCCGTCCGTCCATCCGTCCGTCCGTCTGTCACCAGGCTGTATCTCATGAAACGTGATAGTTAGAGAGTTGAAATTTTCACAGATGATGTATTTCGGTTGCCGCTATAACAACAAATACTAAAAAACAGCATAAAATAAATATTTAAGGGGGCTCCCATACAACAAACGTGATTTTCTTGCCGTTTTAATAGATAATGGTACGGAACCCTTCGTGCGCGAGTCCGACTCGCACGTGGTCGGTTTTTAAAAAGTGTTTTTAAAATGTTAACGTAACATCAACCTTTAAAATTGTGTTACGAAAATGCATTCTCTATTTTATTTTATCATTTCTATTCATTTCATAATGGTATACCGCTTTTTAAGCGGGTTCCAATACAATTTTAGTTCTAGAAAAATCGTTATGTTGTTCGCAAGGATCTATATAATCGTATATAATGTTTTTTCGAATTGACTACGCTGTTGGCCGTGAGGTGGCCTTTACAGCTTTACCGAAGGAGTGGCGAGCGCAGAGTGCACTCCAACCAAGGCCTTAAGGGCGGTAATAGGGTGGCAACTAGCTCAAGGGCGCCACAGAGGGCACGACCTCGGCTTGGGCAGTTACCGTGAGGAGCGTATATAATGTGATAGTTGTTACATTGTGCATGATGCTTACACCTCAATCGCCCAGTCTAACTACTAAGCTATTTCCAGTTGTAAGTCCCGACGACCAAAGTCTATCATCGTATCCTCAATAGGTACAGACTGTGATTGTACGTGCGACCGATGAAAAGTTTTTTGTTACCAAAATGGGAGCAATACTCATCAGATAAGGTAACAAAAAGTCGATGACGGGCCCCGCACAAAGGCGCCACCGTCTCGCCTCGATTACACTCTATGACAAAGCATTTTGTCTCGAACAACACACCATATTGATCCAAACAACTCCTCTATTTTACTCTGGGCTTTATTAGATTTGTAGGGTTCCGTAACTAAATTGGTTAAAGGAACCCTTATTGGATCACTTTGTTGTCTGTCAGAACTTTTTTCTTAAGAACGCATGGAGGTATCAACTTGAAATTAATAACAAAGACTCAAGTCTGCAATCCCTTAGTGCTGTAAAAATCAAACTTCTAAGCAATCAAATGATACGGCTGTTTATGTTGCATATTTAGGGTATTTCCCATTGTCCTAGAATCATGAAATTTGGCAAGAATAAGTAAGGGCAAAAATCCTAAATATATAGAAGAGACGCATAAAATTTTTTTTTGTGCATGACCTATCCCCATGTATTGGGGCAGTTTTCCAACGGAAAAGTTAATTTTGTCTCACAACCCAGTTTATCTTTTCGTTAGAGCAATGTTTCGTACTTTCATGGTTTATGTACGGTATCCTCGGTGTGCGAGTCCAGCTCGCACTTGTCCGTTTTTTTTTAATTCATCGACCGATACTGTAGTATAAACGACCAATATACATTGACCTTTTGGAACTAGCTGTACATCACGGAACGGGGATTTAGTTAGAACGGTGAGTTATGGTAGTCGATGCGCCGACTCCCGTGGCGCGATCTATGGCATTGTGCGCCCGCGCCGAAATGAATTGTTGGTTTAATCGAGATTTTTTATAAACTCCGTTTGGATTGTGAATGCAACAGTGTACTAATTATCGGCTGGTGTTCCATATAAAAAAGTGAAACGAAATTACCTTGAAAGTAGTGTTACTCACACGCTATCATAATGTATGTAATGATCTATTAATACGGTAAAGCCGGCTGCTAGATTCAAACGAGCTATGTTAATAAAAAGTAATTTAAATAGTGACTCATCTCCCTCGTATTGAGGGAGAATGTGCCCGGTATTATGGCAATAGGCTCACCCCCATTACATTGGGACCAAAATGCATGAAGTGCACCTCTGCCTACCCCTTCGGGGAATTCATACTAGGGGGGCGTGATGATGTATAATATATATATACAATATGACAAACAATGTGACAAACACTCTGAGTTTCTTGTCGGATCTTCTCATTCGAAGACGCGCTCGGATTCGGTAGTACCATAGTGGCATAATAAGGAGAATAATCTAACTTGATAATTTTGAAGTGCTCCCGTAGACCTATACCTACAAAATTCATTATTTGACTTTGACTTTGTCGGCAAAGACAGTATTTAGACGAGCGAGTTGCCTGTCGGTGCTTCACTTATAATTTGGAGTGATTTCGTCCTACCTTTTTTTATAAGCGCATGTGCCTCGTATAATATTGCTAAGGGACTTTA
Source organism: Ptilodon capucinus (assembly GCA_914767695.1). NCBI lineage: Eukaryota > Metazoa > Arthropoda > Insecta > Lepidoptera > Notodontidae > Ptilodon > Ptilodon capucinus. Next base: position 10,061,852 of record OU611814.1, on the reverse strand, counting down.
AGCCCGGTGTCAAAATTTGCACGACCAATTTATACTTCATAACAAAACGAACTGTATCAACACATTGATAAAGTTTATTCTTCAACGAAATGGTCGCGTGGCTTTTACCACAGAACTTCAATATTTATGGACCTTGATATAGAGTACATTATTGAAAACAATCAAAGTGTATCTGAATCTTTAAGTGTAGTCTTCTCAAAGAGGAAAACAATTTGAATATACTGATCACACAAAATTCACATCAAAGCAATTCCAATAAACGTAAATGCTTCGTGACTTACTTAACAAGAGACGAGTGTCTGTTCAAAGCGTGATATTTATTAAAAATATTTTTTTTTTTTGGAACTAACGATTTTTGGTTCAGTCTCAAAAATGCAGATGATATAAACCAGAGATTCCGTTTGGGAATAGTTTCCGTTAGTAGTTTAACTATTTTGGGCAAGAGACCTCTCTTCCAAAATGAACTGATACCTCAGAATGGGGGTCTGAGGTATTAGTTCATTTTGGAAGAGAGCCAAATTACTTTAAAAATCCTATCTCAAGTTTTTTTCCTACTACTACTACTACTATAGCCCTATTAACGTCCCACTACTGGGCTCGGGCCTCGCCTCAATGCGAGGGGGATTCAGGCCATAGTCCAACATGCTGGCCCAGTGCGGGTTGGCAGACTTCACACATCTATCGAAAACTAGTCAAGTTCCCTCAGACGTGCAAGTTTCCTCACGAAGTTTTCCTTCACCGTTTCATAGCAAGTGATAATGTCGGATGAAAATGAGATTTACACAAAAATTCCAGAGGAGCAAGTTGGGAATTGAACCCGCACACTTCGATTGCATGGAGTGCATTCGACCACTCGGCTACCACTGTATTTTCATACAAAATACTAACCAATTTAAAAGTGTTCGATGTGGACCCCTTTGGAAATGCCTAAGGTAAGCCAACCTAGACTACAGATTAAAAAAAAAAAACATAGAAATATCTCTCTTTGAACAGACACTCTTCAAGTATTGTAATAAGTATACACTCCTGCGCACAACAAAAACTTACACAAGAATCAATCTGGTACGATCCAATTAATCATCGGTACAAAATTATTAAGCGCGCCTCCCAATAACATGAAATTACGTAGATTTCGTCTGTCAGCTAATAGTTTCTAAGTAACAGTTCAATTTGACTTGATGGCTTGTATCGGAGCGGTTCGGTGGTCCAGTTCTACCATCGGACCACCCATTGGATATAATTGTATCGTGTAAAGCCACACACTGGAGCGTCAAAAGACGCGCGTCAAACATTTTGCCAATACCAAAACGAACCTTGTGTCAAAATACATAAAGATCAATTTTCTATGTTAAATACCACGCGACAACGCGTCTTTTTCAATTTCGTTGAAGAATAAACTTTTTCTATGAGTCAATACAGTTTATAGAAAGAAAAAAAAAGAAAAGAAAGTAAAAACTTTATTGTGGCAACAGAGTTTGACAACGGATTGGTCTAGTGGTTTGAGCGTAGGCCGCCTCACTATACCTGGAAGTTGCGGGTTCGATTCCCACCTTGGCACATTTCGGAAATCGCCCTTTCAAAATTTTGCTATAGTCTGGGTATTACCCCTCCAGTCCATTGAACGGTACGCATAGTATAAAATTTGCTTAGTTTGGGGTCATACGATGAGTATGTGTCGTCTGGCGATATGCAGTTCAGTTTGGTATTGAAAAAAAAATGACGCTCGCGTTTTGACGCCCCAGTGTATTGGAGGCTCAAAGATTTATAATGTACCATATTGATGATGGTTTTTGGGATCTATTTTGTACGACGACTTTGTTTGTTAAGTTTCTACAGGATGTTAAAAACTAATTAATAGACCAGTCTTAATTGATTTGACTAGGAAACGCCTAAACGCCTTAATGTGAAGCTGTTACAATTAAACCGTGTATACATTATCATCACGTCTGTATTCTCAATTAGGTAGACAGCTGCACTGCAGCGCACACACACTTAGTCGATGTACTTTAGTCCATTAAAAGACAGCTAGCATATTGACCTCGCAATGCTACCAACCGCCAGAAGTGGAGAAGCATTGCCAGACCGGTAACCAAGGAGAACGACGACACGGAGGATCCACCATGCACACCATCTCAACAACCACGACCACTCTGACAAGAGTGCCCGACTGAGAAGAAGAAGAGCATATTGACATTATACCGGGCATATTTCCCCCTCAATCTCCAATATGGCCCAAATCTCGGTGAGTTGGGCCATAGTCCACCACGATAGCTTAGAGTAGTTCAATAAAATTTACTCGCCTTTATATAGACTTGGAGGTTTCCTCACGATGTTTGCTTTCACTGTACTACTACTACTAACTACAGCCCTTTTAACGTCCCACTGCTGGGCACGGGCCTCCCCTCAATGCGAGGGGGATTCATGCCATAGTCCACCACGCTGGCCCAGTGCGGGTTGGCAGACTTCACACAACTAGACAAGACAACTTCAACTAGACAAGTTCCCTCAGACGTGCAGGTTTCCTCACGATGTTTTCCTTCACCGTTTCATAGCAAGTGATAATCTCGGATGAAAATGAAATTCGCACATAAATCCCAGAGGTGCGAGCCGGGGTTTGAACCTGCACACTTTGATTTGCAAGGCGTGCGTTCGACCACTCGGCTACCAATGCTGCCTTCACTCTACATCAAGTGATAATTATTATTGTAATTGAAAATATCTGAAATGCGAGCTCTGCTAGGCTATTATGTAACTTCTGTTGCTATAAATTTCCGTTACAAACAAAACAACCGTGTGGATTTTCATCATATTTTGACAACTGTTTTGACAGAAGGGGATTGAAACGTCTTTGCAATTTCATTTCGTAATAACCCTTCTGGTTGTAATCCTGCCCTCTTGCATTTAGGGCGGGCATTCCATCAACTAGGCAGCCAAATCTGTTAATGTAGCAAATGTTTTAATAAATAATATGTAACAACCTGTATTAGTTTATAAAATCCCAACTGCTCGAGTCAATTGCATTAATCATTATCATTACATCATCGTTACATATAAATCAATACTTCTAATTTATTAGTTAGTTCTGATACAGTGAAAGTTATCCTATGTTGATTATGTCAGTACCAAACACTTGGTCATTAGATGTTGGTTATGTAAACTATTTTTGTGATACAAATGTATCTTAGGTATTACATAATTGATTCATTTACAAATTCCCTGAGGCTAGTTTATGCGTAATGTAGATATTAAACTGTTTATTGAGCGACTTTAAATAAAGAAGAGGTTCTCAATGTTGTTTTTCTATGTTTGCTACGGAATGTAGTGTCGTGCAGTTCTGTACATTTTCTGGAGGTAATGTCAAGGCAGATTATCACCTACTCCAAAAGAAATGAATAATGCGATTATTTTGACATTTAAAACTAAAAAGTTTAACTTTTTTTGGGATGCACCTGGCTTTTTAGGTCGGTTTATTCTTTAAGTTTTTTGAAATTTTTGGATTAAATTGATAACTTTAACTTTGCAAAAGTATTGCATTTCGCATTCGTAATCACGACATATCATTAATATACTTTAGTAAAATTTCTTGAAATTTATAATTACTTCATCATGTATAAACTATGATTTTATTTCCATATTTTCAGTATACGATTTTAAAGTCGGTTTCTGTTAATGTCATATCCAATGTTATTCTAGTAAACAGATTTGTTATGAGCACGTACTAGTGAAGACTCGAATACAGTCTAATTAGGACGTATATTTGATACCAACATGCGGATTGGTTGACAGATGAATGTTACGTCACATAGAAGTGCAAGTGCTAGCTATCTCTTTTTTTCTCGTTGGTTTTATCAAGCCATCTCTTTTGCACATTTCTACGTGTTGTGAAATGTAAAATGAATGAAAAGTGTGTATGTGTGCTGCCGATGTTACACGGAACACTTTTTTTTTGTTTTGTGCGTGTATAAAATATCTGTTTACTAGAATATCATTGGTCATATCAAACAGTTCCAAACTTGCTATAAACATAAATCAGATTGTAGATGAGCTTTATACCACAGACATCCAAACAAAACATGTTACAGATACACCGCCTTTAAAACTTGAATGAAATCTAACAATAAATAACCATTTAACATTTGACTTCCTTCGAATGAAATGTTAGTATTGGCTTTATCGAGAGCCAGGAGCATGTAGCGTCCCACAGGTCCTGGCATGCCACCGCCGCCACAATTAAGTCTTAATATTCCCAAGTGAAGTTGTTCTATGCAAATCAGCGCGGGATTGCGTGTCCCGCCTACGGTACGGCCGATTCTAAATATAAAATAGGTTTTAAATTGTGATTAGGTTGGCACCACGCTGATTTGACGGGTTTTTTATGGAGTGCGTCTGAAGTTGTTCCAATTAAATTATGTGACAATAATTTTGATTTTGTTTTACATAAACGCTACTTCTTATAATTTGAGGTTCAGAGCCTTGTTGGTGCATCTGATGATGCATTTGCTATCCGATTCGATTCAGTACACCTCATTTACCTTCACTAACGACATGACACCAACCTTATCTTTTGTCTAACATAAACTACACACACAAAATATTGTTGTCTTGTTCATACATTACAATGGTAAAAAGAATAACAAGATGTATAGTTTTGCGTAGCTTAATATGTTTCCAACAGAAACGACACTGTGTTTTTTAAACTATAACTAATTCTGATTGTTCGATAGTTTCAAAGGTTTGTTGGTAAGAGACAAAAAAAGTTAGTTATGGATGCGGTTCTTTGATGTCATTACTACATGATTTCTGTACGTTATATTGGTGTCTACTATATTGAACATATCTAGGGTGAAAGGCTATTTGACTCAAGCGACATATGGGCGATATTGACATATTATACATACATATATATACATATTTGGAATCAGCGATTTTTTCTGCGTCGAATGAGAATGCTCTCCTATAAAGTTATAAAAGTATCGCTTAAGCCTTTTACACCTCGATAACTTTGAGAACCACTTGTAGCCTAGTTGGGCAGTTAACCCGCCTTGAACTCAAGGGGTGCAGGTGCAGGTCTGGGCCCACACCTCTGAGATTTTTTATTTCATGTGCGAATGTCATTTTCAATAATTCCCACTTGCTAAACGGTGACGGCAAACATTTGTGAGGAAACCAGCACGACTACAGAAAGGCGGATGAAGTTCACCAACCTGCATCCCTGTAATTGAAGGCGAATATGTCCAGTATGATGGTGATAGACTCGCTCCCACACATTGGGACAGATATACATCGGCGAAGTGTGGGTGCACTGCAGTGCACCTTGGCCTACCCCTTCAGGTAATACAGGCGTGATGATAATGATGATGATACTATACTTTGAGTTTATAATTGTGTACCTATTATGTTTAAAAGGATATAAAAAAAACATATTTTTATTGTATTTGTTTCAAATATTAAAAGTTCACTACAGAGGCAAAAAAAAACACAGATGAAATTTATAGAAAATTTATTTACTCAAATATTATGTACTTATCTAAAAAATATAAATATTATTCATACTTTAAATAATTCGTTTTGCAAGTAAACACTTAAACCCAATCTCAAGAAATTAAAATCAATCTGCAAAACATTTTTAATACACAAGTAATCTACAATGCCGCTGTAAAAGGATTGTAACTTTCTTTATATTTCAGGGTTAAAATTATGTATGTATTTACATAGAATTTGGACGGATATGATAAATAAATCACTATATACATACGTAATGTAGGTATATACCTATTATTGTTGTTATTATATACAGTGCATATAATTCTACATAATACTATGTAGTATACGATATTTACATTCAATTTAGAGACAAGTTATGCATACACGGTGTATCAGAAGTCCGAAAAAATCCTTGAGCTAGTTACCTTATGGCCTTGGTTGGAGTGCACTCTGCGCTCGCCACACCTCCGGTAAAGCTGTTAAGGCCACTCACGGCCAACAGCGTATTCATTTATAAAAGAAAACGAAAAAATATTTTAGGTACACATACGGTACCTAATATATAGTTGTCCTAGCTAAACGGGCGAACTTCGTACCGCCTTAGAATTAGTGACACACGAGAGCAGCGCCACCTACCGGGTCCAGTTGTGAATCTAAACCATCCAGGAACCCATTGAAATATACACACAAAATTTCATCCAAATCGGTCCAGCCGTTTAGGATGAGTTCAGTGACATACACACGTACAGTATACTTATATATATAAAGATAATGAAGTTAGGATATAACTATCATAGTTTCTGAGTTACAGACCTTTGAGGATTAGTCATAAGTGTTGTGGCCTGAGGGCACACGTATGACCCTATTTAACAGTGCAAACTACAGCTACAAGGGGTGGCTAACAATTTTCATAAAGCAGAATACTCGCGCGAACGTCGAAGTATTCCGACTTCTGATACACCATGTATTCGTACACACAAATATAATAATATCTCAAGGAGTTATACAAACCTTTTCCAAACCTAACATTCCTTGTCGTAACTCCCAATGTTACTAAATAATTTAGTTAAAATAAATACTTAATAACCCCATACTGAAAAAAGTCGATATACGCTACGATAATATCAAATAATTATCCAAAATAACCAGTACATACTTAGCAGCTCAGAATAAAACCTTAACAAAATACCCGATTATGACTTCTGTCCATAATTTAATCAATATTTCAAATAATTATCAATATAAATAATAAATTAACACTTACAAATAATTAATCTAATATCACACTTTGTCTATTTAGTAAGACTTATGTCTCGAACCGTAAGGTTGGTTATGCTTCAACATTTTCAAGTCGCATCCCTAGCGCTGTTCCGTTGATGTTTAGCTAAAACAAAAAGATAAAAAATATAATATTTAATAAAAAAAAATGCTTACAATTTTGTAAAAAATATAAAAAAATAATAGGACTCCGTTACATTTGGAATTGAAACACAATAAGTAAGTATTTATTATAGTAAGTTTCATATTCTCGAATCAAATATCACCTTTTAGTTATATTTAAGGGCCTCGTTGGCACTGGCTACGATTAAACTAAATTTGACAGAACTAAAGTATTTAAACTATTTTTAATCAATGATTATAATCACCGTGTATTTTTGAAATGAAATAATATTTACCAGTATGAAGGAACAGGTGGTTCTTCAGGTTGGTATGCTTGGAGAAGCCACGGGAGCAGATATGGCACTTGTAAGGCCATGAGCCGCTGTGCACGTACATGTGAGACTTCAAGTCCCCAGGGGTCGGGAAAGACTTGGAGCAGAGGCTGCATTTGTGGGGTTTCTCCTGTGAAAGAAAATTCAACTTTAAAATGGTTGATACTGAGTTGATTTCTAATTTAGGCGGAGCGGTTGAACTGATGTTATCATACTCGTTCCAGGCTATGGATGTATAGTTGTCGTTAATATTTAGCTTTCGTTTGATGTACATAAATGTCTATTTACGGATGATGACTTTTCCCCAAGTTATAGTGGAGAAAAGATTGAACATAAACGAAGATAAAGAATTTGAATGTGAACAAGATGACCTTATGAGCAGGTATTTAAATAAATTATAGAAAACAAGGGTAAGGGTAAGCCAGTGGTAGCCTCGTGGGCAAGAACGCCCGCCTTGAACGTAAGGGGTGCAAGTTCAAACACCAGGTCCGCACCTCTGAGATAATTCTCATGTGCGAATGTCATTTTCAACAATGATTACCACCTGCTGAACGGTGAAGGAAAACATCGTGAGGAAACCTGCACGTCTATAGAAAGGCGTGTGAAGTTCACCAACCCGCACTGGGCCAGCGTGGTGGACTATGGCCCAAACCCCCCGTATTGAGGGGGAATGTGCCCGGTACAATGGCAATAGGCTCGCCCCCTATTACATTGGGACCAAAATACATTGGCGAAGTGTGGGCGCACTACAGTGCACCTCTGCCTACCCCTTCGGGGAATACAGGCGTGATGATGATGATGATGTATTAGAAAACAAGGGGAAGGGCATTTGGGAACTGTATAAACTCATAGAAAGAGTTAATTTTTCATCGAAATTTCATCGATAACTCTGGCATGGATAATTAATCTTTATGTATTTTAACACAGAGTACATTTTAAAAGAAGGATTCTAAAACAACAAATATAATAATATTATTGACGTATAAACAGTGACATTTATTGTTATATTTTTCTGTTAGTATGTTTCTTTTTTTTTAACCGACTTCAAAAAGGAGGAGGTTCTCAATTCGACCCGTATGTTTTTTTTTTTTTTTTTTTTTATGTATGTTACCGCATATCTCCGGCGTCTGTCGACCGATTTCGAAATTTTTTTTGAGGTTTGCTAGGGAATTTTTCAAGGTTGGTCCCATTTCCAAAATATTATCAGAAAACTAACCCCTTGGGGGTGAAATGGGGGGTTGAAGGTCACATAATTTCAAAAATATTTTTTGAACGACTTGAAACTTTGTATATATATTTAACATACAAAATAAAAAAACATGTCTTTCAGGAATTTTGAAAGAAAAAATATGTAGGGGGTGAAATGGGAGTCCAATCCGGACTACAGCATATCTCCGGCGTTAGTGAACCGATTTCGAAAAATCTTTTTTTGTTTAATACGGATTGTTAACAAAGATCGAAACCCACCCCCAAAGGGGTGGAAAAGGGGGGTGAGAGGGGGTGATTTTTTTTTTGGCTGTAAATTTTTACTTTTTTAGGGCTGTTATAAGGTGATAATATTTGAAAATTTTCAACGATTATTGACACTAAAAATCGTGAAAAAAAAAATATTTTTAACAAAAAAGAAAAACCGACTTCAAAAACCTAGGTGCACTAAAAAGCTACAAATAACCTTACAATTCATTACATTTGGAGTCGGTGCCAATTCATGTGTGTATTTGCCTTGTCCGACGTTGATTGGCACCTACTCCAAATGTAATGAATTGTAAGGTTATTTGTAGCTTTTTAGTGCACCTAGGTTTTTGAAGTCGGTTTTTATGCTATAGGGAGGCAAACGAGGAGACGTTTCACCTGATGGTAAGTGATTAACGCTGCCCATGGACACCTGCAACACCAGGGGCATCGCAAGTGCGTTGCCGGCCTTTAAGGAATGAGTAGGCTCGTTTCTCGAAGATACCTTTGTCAATTAATTTTTAATTATGTGTAAATTGAATAAGCTTCATGAAATTTTACAGTTTTACGTTATTTTTAGTCTTGTAATTTTTCAACCCTATTGTAGTATCTAGACAGATTTTTCTCATCCTGTCACCATTGATTTACGAAGCCCATGTTATTTGATTTACAACATACTCGCAAAAAATGGAATGATCGCATCGAGTTTGTTATAGCGCTAATTAAATCCGTACAGGGATCGTATTGGCTGTAAACTTGTTACTAATAGAATCATAATGTTCACATGAATCAGAAAAAGATAATAAAATCAATATTGCGGATGTTGGTAGTAATGAAGATCATGATTGATAATCAAAGTCATTACATTGCGGAGCCGATCGCGCAAATTAATTTACGATGTCTTTGAAGAAATGTGATGTAGGAACTTTAATATCGAGGGGTGCTTTTTGACACTTTTGAGAGTGTGTGGCTTATTATAGGACATGTACCTAAGCCAGTGGTAGCCTCGCGGGCAAGAACGCCCGCCTTGAACATAAGGGGTGCAAGTTCAAACCCCAGGCCCGCACCTCTGAGATAATACTCATGTGCGAATGTCATTTTCAACAATGATTACCACCTGTTGAACGGTGAAGGAAAACATCGTGAGGAAACCTGCACGTCTATAGAAAGGCGTGTGAAGTTCACCAACCCGCACTGGGCCAGCGTGGTGGACTATGGCCCAAATCTGTCTCGTATTGAGGGGAAATGTGCCCGGTATAATGGCAATAGGTTCGCCCCCTATTACATTGGGACCAAAATACATCGTCGAAGTGTGGGCGCACTACAGTGCACCTCTGCCTACCCCTTCGGGGAATACAGGCGTGATGATGTATATTTACCTCAAGATTACTAAACACAAGAGTTCTGGACTGACTACGGCTTCATTATTACAAGCTTTATATTAACTTGTAATGTATATATGTCCGGATGGAATCTTGCAACTGAATTTTAGATCAGTTATCTTTAACCGATTGAGCATACATTTGGTATACATGCTTATTTTGGATGACAATGCATGCGTAGCTATGTGACGTCATTCTAATTCCAATATGGCGGAACATCCGAGATGGCGGAATAGTTATTTTTTCTGCACTACCACAGTATGGGTATTAAATGAAAGGGCTTGCTGAGGAGACCACGAAAAGTAAGGACACGAAATAAAAGCTTGTTTTTAAAAAGTTTTTTATCATTAATTTATTAGAGTAGATAAAAGGGAACCCTTACAGGATCACCTTGTTGTATGTCTGTCTGTCAGTGACATTGTTGTATGTGATTCTTTTTTTCAGTAACGCGAAAGGTATTAAGTTGAAGTTAATAGAGAACACTTACTTGATTATTTTTATAAGCCATGAAAACAACAAATTTTATCAAAGGTAGCTAAAATAAACTAATCCAATAAATAAAAATATATCATACAGAATTAATACTATTTGAACTTTATATGCTAAAGCATTAGGTATTTTTTCAACTTTGAATCTACAAAAAGTAACCAAATCTCGTGGACCGTATTTTTTTTGTACAGTAATAAACCACACAATAACCCCGATACTAACTGTTGCAGGTGCATTAGTCGCAAGTGTGAAGGCAGCCAAACATGCGTTACAAGACCATTATAGCGAGATTAGGTGCGGTTGTAATGTGCGCACGAGCGATGGAACCTTACACAGAACATAATCAGATACGGATTAGGTTTCATCCAATATTCTTTATTTACATTACCATAATATTTAAAAATTAAATATATATATACAGGGTCTGTCGTAAATAATGGATAACCCGTAAACTGGAGTTAGTCCGGATGTGAAACTGTAAGAAAATCGTATTTTCTTGCCAGGGTTTCTAACCATATGAAAATGGCGTAGCCTTTTATACTTTTTTATGAATTTCGCTACTTTTTTCATTCATTCCGTTGCCATTTCATCAAATTTAGGTATTTCTATGTGTTTTTTTTAGTATTATAATCCTGAAGACGTGTTTTATCTAATTTTAGTACAAGTTTAGGTGTTTTTAACGTTAAACATATTCAAAATCATCGTTTTATGCCCTTTTTTTAAACTATTTTTTTCTTAATGTCAACTTTGATCATTTACTGTGAAAAAAAAAAGTACGGCGCTATAGCTGCCCATTATCTTAATAAATTGTCTAGTATGTGTAGATTCTAAAAACGTATTACAATGTGTACTTTACAAGCCATATTAAGTTACAGGGGTGAAATCAATATCAAGGTCAGAATTTAAATTTTTTAAGTATTGTTATAAATGGTTATAAAACTTCGTCATAATGTTTAATTCTACCAAGATTCTTTACACAAACAATATCGGGCCACTAATAAGGATATTCAGAAGAAAATCAGGTTAATTTAAGTAAAAAAAAAAAAAAAATTATCAATAACTTAAACTAAATGCTCGAAGTGCCCTCCGCCGGCAGCAATACATGCTCTACATCGCCTAATAAAAGATCTATTAATCTGTCGCGCATAACCAGCTTCTTCAATTTTACTTGCTGCTACTTGAATGCGCGCACGCAACTCTTCCACAGAATTTATTGCTTCGCTGTACACTTTTTCCTTAATACAGCCCCAGTAAAAAAAGTCCAACGGGTTAAGGTCTGGCGAACGTGGAGGCCATAAAATTGGACCCAATCGCCCTATACATCTATCTGGTTACGTGTTATTTAAGTCCCTTACACGAACAGCGTAATGTGCTGGACACCCATAATTTTGTAGCCACATGTCATTTCTTACCTCCTGTGAAAGGTCTTGCAGTAATCCTCGTAAAGTATTTACTAAAAAATCCAAATACACATCCGCATTTAATATTGCCGGCAACTCAAATGGACCAATGATTTGTCCGTTAATAATGCCAGTCCATAAATTTATTTTAAACTGATACTGCGATCGGTCTTCACGTATCAATTTTGGGTTTTCAAGTTGCCAGCTGTGTAAATTGTGGAGGTTCAAAAAACCATCTTTTCGACACGTTGACTCGTCACTCCATAAAATCAATCACTTCGAGCATTTAGTTTAAGTTAATTATAAAAATATTTTTTTTTTACTTAAATTAACCTGATTTTCTTCTGAATATCCTTATTAGTGGCTCGATATTGTTTGTGTAAAGAATCTTGGTAGAATTAAACATTATGACGAAGTTTTATAACCATTTATAACAATACTTAAAAATTTTAAATTCTGACCTTGATATTGATTTCACCCCTGTAACTTAATATGGCTTGTAAAGTACACATTGTAATACCTTTTTAGAATCTACACATACTAGACAATTTATTAAGATAATGGGCAGCTATAGCGCCGTACTTTTTTTTTTCACAGTAAATGATCAAAGTTGACAATAAGAAAAAAAATGTTTAAAAAAAGGGCATAAAACGATGATTTTGAATATGTTTAACGTTAAAAATACCTAAACTTGTACTAAAATTAGATAATACACGTCTTCAGGATTATAATACTAAAAAAAACTCATAGAAATACCTAAATTTGATGAAATGGCAACGGAATGAATGAAAAAAGTAGCGAAATTCATAAAAAAGTATAAAAGGCTACGCCATTTTCATATGGTTAGAAACCCTGGCAAGAAAATACGATTTTCTTACAGTTTCACATCCGGACCAACTCCAGTTTACGGGTTATCCATTATTTACGACAGACACGGTCAAATTGAGGAACCTCCTCCTTTGGGAAGTTAATTAGAAATAATTAATTTATTATCTACTTAAATTGCTTTGGTGCGTCAACAAACCAAACTAAACACAGCTTGTACTATGGGTACCATACAATGGACTGGGGCAGATTCAGAAAAGGCCATATCCAAAATTTGCCTCCGACGGGATTTGAACCTGTATTCACCTTGTGCTTTTTTTTTTGAAGGACTTACACTGTTGGCCGTGAGGTGGCCTTTACAGCTTCACCGGAGGAGTGGCGAGCGCAGAGTGCACACCAACAAAGTCCTTAAGGGCGGAAAATGGGTGGAAAAAAGCTCAAGGGCGCCACAGAGGGCACGATCTCGGCTTGGGCAGTTACCGTGAGGGCAGAAGAAGTGACTACTCTCCTAGATGCATAGATGCACCTACGAGCGGAAGAGGGGTAAGAGGGAAGAGGGAAATTCATCTGGTGCATTAATGCGAGTGGGCTACGCTGAGACTACTACATAAAGTCGTCGTTAAATGTTTTCGGTTACCACAAATTTTTCCGTGATTTCTACCATAAAAAAACAATGGTCGTTTAGAGATGGGAAGCTGTGGAATGTCGATATGGTATTCAATGTATTCTTCACGCTCACCGTTTTATGGTGTCATCAGTGAAGCGGCGTTTTGTTTTAAAATCTTTTTTTTTGAATGAATGGATTATTACTATCAGAGGACATTTTAATGATGGAAACAATTTCGAAGGATTTATTTTTTTCATACAGATCCTTCACGTACGCACAGAATGCACGCTTTGCAATCAAAGTGTACAGGTTCAGACCCCAACTTTTGGGTTTTGTGTGCGAATCTCATTTTTATCAATCAAACTTGCATTTTCTACTCATAAAAAAAAAACAAAAAGTTATACCATGTTCACACAAATGCCAATAACGTAAACAAAACCGCGAGCCTAATCACAGTTTCGATTCCTCCAAAAATAATACATACACGCATTTACATTTTATAATTAATCCAAAAACAATTTCCTGTACACAACATACATAGCTTGATCTCAAAAAAAATCTCAATCTAATCCTAGAAGCTCACATTAAAAACTCGCTAATTCACACCGATCGTCCAACCCTATAATTTAGATAACACTACCAAATTAAAAACCCAACTAAAAGTTACTTCATTAAGGATTGAAATGGCCATCTTTATATGGGCGGGTTGCGATCCCAGCAGCTCAATTAAGATGGAAAAAAAAACGAGTGGCAATATTATACCGACCCTTCTCGCTACCGAATATTGCAACGCATAAATCAATAAACAAAGACCCATTAGTTGTCTGACAATTTCCTCTGGATAAATCACGATGGGTGCAAAAAACCGACCGCCTCATCCGTACTTCGATAATGAAGGCCACGGGTGATATATGATTGTTGATATTGAAACGATTGCAGTCCTTTATAAGGTCTTACTACTACAGCCCTTTTAATATCCCACTGCTGGGCACGGATCTCCCCTCATTGCGAGGAGGATTCAGGCCACCATTCACCTCACTGGCCCAGTGCGGGTTGGCAGACTTCACACAGCTATCGAGAACTAGTCAAGTTCCATCAGACGTGCAGGTTTCCTCACGATGTTTTCCTTCACCGTTTTATAGCAAGTGATAATCTCAGATGAAAATGAGAGGTGTAAGGTCTTATAGAAGATAATTCAAAAGGCTCTAAAATTGTTACTTGTAACAATTCCTCTTAAGCAATTAATTTCCTGATTCCATAATACTACTACTGAATTTGAACCTAAACGTGAATCACGCAAATGGGTAGCCAAACTATCGGTATTAGTAGAATATAAATTTGTTAAAAATTTAAACGTAACATAATTTTCAATATTTAATAATCATTACTTCTTGATGCGTAATTAAAGGTAGACTTATTGAGAAAACTGCACGTCTATAAAAATACATATTAAGTTCACCAATCCGTACTGGGCCAACTAGGTGAACTACGAGTGGAATATGGCTTGAATTGACGGGGAATGCTCCTAGTATAGGTTCCCTGTTAATTGTGACCAAAAATACATCACCCCTGCTTACCCTTTCGGTAAATTTAAGCGTGATGTTGATGAACGCAAAAAACGAAACGTTAACGAGAGCAATACCGATATACCGAGGTTCGTCGCAACGATTTATTAAGCTAAATTAACGGAGACAACGCATTTGCATCCGATTTCCATAACGCGGTGCAGGCGTATCGAGCGGTCATACGTCACTGGTAATCCCTGCACTCACAGACACGTTAAAACACGCGCGACATAATGTTGACAATACCGAAATGTACTCTATTACCTTATGAAAGAAGCACATTTTGCAACGAAATTTTCATTTATGATGCGAGTGAATTCAATTTTTATGTATTTTCACAAAGAGTATATTATCAAAGAAAATCTGGTTATTCGCTTGCTGCAGTGTGTGCCGGGTACTTACCGAGCAACGTACGAACTGATCGACTGTGCGATTTCCATGTCGAGAGTGGAACGATTCTATATCGATATTGAAATATTGATTATGTCTGTCTTGTTGTTGTTATACAATGTCGTTTTATCAATGTACTTTTTTCTTAATATCAAAGTCATTTCATTTATTTCGTATAGGCCTACGGGGGCACTTAAAATTGTTAATTTTATTTTTTTACTTTATATGCTACTACCGAATAGGACCTCAACTGAGAAGATTCGGCTTCCCCTCACGGTAACTGCCCAAGCCGAGGTCGTGCCCCATGTGGCGCCCTTGAGCTAGTTGCCACCCCTTTCCGCCCTTAACGCCTTGGTTGGAGTGCACTCTGCGCTCGCCACTCCTCCAGTAAAGCTGTAAAGGCCACCCCACGGCCAACAGTGTAAGACCTCCAAAAAAAAAAAAAACAAAAGAATCGGCAAGAAACTCACTGAACTTCGTTTTTTTTGTATAGTGATGGTCAATTTTTTGTTATTTTTCTTTGTGTTTTCTGTAATTTTTTATCATAACTGTTCATAATAATTTCGTCTATTGGTTCGAGCGTACGCCGCTCGGGTCAATGTTACGAGTAGTAGCAGGTTCGATTCCCGTGAGCGGTAAATTATGGAAATACGGAAATTATATTTGTGAAATCTAAATGTTTGATTTATACTCTGTAAAAAACTCATGATAGCTCCTTTGTATCTTCTACCAAAAATAATATGTTAACGCATAAACAAGTTTTCGATGCCCTATCACGTAGACCAATAAACATTAATATATTCAATAGAAAACTAATTAATAACCACATACCCAATTATCTATGAGTCGGTAATCAATAAAGTCTGAACTATTCATGGCAAGACAGGGAGCATATTAATTGGAACTCTATATCTTATGTAGCGCTGTTATTAGTGTCGTGATCCTAAGGTGGCGGCTCACTTGGTTTATGGTAGAGTTTTAGAGTTCTGTAGAGAGCGTTATTAAACTTGATACTTAAACAGTTCTAATATTAAGAATCTTAGCTGTTTTTGTCTTTTACATGAATTAATTGAGAACCCCTTTTTTTAAAGACGGTAAACATAACATTAATATTAATTAATAACTTACTCCACTGCGCTTTACCTACAAAAGACATCAACGCGCGCAAAAAGAGAGTGACTGAGTATTACTGAATGTAATAATAATACATAAAAATAATTATCATTTTAGTAGGTCAAATTGTACCATATATTTATCTACCTAATTAAATAATATAAACATGATATATAGTGTGATTCAGTCAAAATATATAATTTTACGTAATTTTACGCATCAATGAAAATATAGTGACAGTAAAAAAAGCACTTAAGTATGCAGAACTCGTATGAAGTTATTCTACAGTAATCCGCATAGGATTCTAGTTTTACCGTTACTAATTTAATAAAGGTTTATTAATTGACAATGTATTTGTATTTATCGTTGTTGGCAGCGTGATGTGCGATGTTGCGCGCGCAATTGTGCGCCCGCGCGGCCGCGTCGCGTGCGCCTAACTTGGCGTAATGGGACGACTCCTGCGCAATGATTTGCGCGTAAAACATTCGACTATCAAACTATTTGCATATGTGTATCGCTTGTCAGTTTACTGGATCGTGTTATCATATCGGTAAGGAGATGATTGATTGAATAAATGACTGAATTAATACATCAAAGTTTTATTTAAAAAAAACTAAATCTAACGTGCGCGTAAAATAAAAATCTGTGACATATATCATATATCACATTTTGTTTGGTTCTATATAGTTCTCCACAAGTTAACAATGCATTTTATTACAATAAGAATATGTTTTGTTATTTTTTTTTTATTAGTTTTATTATATTAGATTAGACACAGTAGAATATTAACGCAAATGTTTCAGGAATGTTACAGCGGACTGAGCATGACGTTAGGGTATTTTTCTCTCCACGTACGTTACAGTAATTTTACAGTAATATTTTTACTTTGAATTTTGGATAATTGTTCCTATAGGATTAATAAAGTAGATTATTAGAACAACTTTAAATGAAATATAAATACTAACAACACATACTTATAAAATAGTTCCAAACTATTCAACGCTTGTACCATGGGAATCATACAACTGACTGGGGGCACCCAGACCAGGAAAAAAATCCAAAATTGTTATTTCAAAAAATTTCTGGAATCGAATCCGCAACCACCCGTTACAGGCTAGGCTTTACAGACTAGGCAAAAAAAAAATATCAGAAAAAAAATATTTTTTTTTTGCTAGCGACGTTTTTGATTCGGACCCAAAAAAAATTAATGAATATTTATCAATTACGTTTGCCGCGAGTGTGAATCTACCCTAACCAGTTGGCTATTTCATTAAGTCACCACTCGGGAATAATTTAATCAGTACCGTCGGCAGCAAAAGAACGATAAAGCATGATTGATAGTGTTGTGGGCAGTACAGATGCAATCTGCCGCCTCGCCGCACGGTACTCGCTTATTGCTTATTTTTGTTTTTTTAAAAACACTCTCATACGATCACCGGAATAAATGAATGCAAGGGTTATAAATAAAATAAATATTGCACGCAGATTGGTGGTACAAGTAACTGGCTAAAAATATTAAAAATAATTAGTTGACAGTGGTAGCCTCGTGGGCAAGAACCCCCGGCTTGAACGTAAGGGGTGCAAATTCAAATCCCGGGCCCGCACCTCTGAGATAAGTTTCATGTGCGAATATAATGTTCAACAATGATTACCACTTGCTGAACGGTAAAGAAAAACAATCGTGAGCGTGTGAAGTTCGCTAACCCGCACTGTGCCGTAATGGACTATGGCCCAAATCTCCCTCGTATTGAGGGGGAATTTGCCCGGTATAATGGCAATAGACTCGCCCCCTATTACATTAGGACCAAAATACATCGGCGAAGTGTGGGCGCACTGCAGTGCACCTCTACCTACCCCATCAGGGAATACAGGCGTGATGATGTATTATTGTTTAGTTGATAGATACGTCTTTTTATACACAATGTAAGGGTAATCATATAGACGAGAAGTGATCCTCATAGCATCGTTACTTCTTAAGACGCGTTTAAACTTTTTTTGGTCGTGATCCATCTAAAAATAGACATAAACCAATAACCTACCTTGTTCTGTAATTACAACATCACTAAATTTAAAAAAAGGTCCACGTCATGCGTGGGTGCCTGATAAGGGACGTTTGCCCACTCGCATAGAAATCTAAACTTTCACAAGTCGCTTTAAAGTTTATTTTTAATGGATCATACACTCTTATAAATCATTTTTGGAGCGTTAAATGACACGCTCCGAAAGGTACTTAACAACTTCTTAAGTGGACAGCGTTATGCAATAAGATGCCAACCATGTCTGTTTTATTTCAGGAAATTTAACTTTCCGTCGTTAATTTAAAGTTTAAAGTTGCTTTTGTTTATTTGAACGTTGAACTCGGTCTCGAATATTCATTTTGAAGTTGTCACACGTTATCTTACGTCGAGACACGATCATCTACTTGTCCAATATTGTGTTATTAGCTTTTTATTAATTGTATGCATAAAGAACATGTCAGTGTGAAAACTGGTTTTTGTTTCAATTTAAAGTTCAAAACACGAATCGAAAATTACACTGTTTGCCCATCAAGTAAGGACGCAATAAAAATCCATAAAAAAATTCTGTTAAGTAAATTTACTATACAACGAATTTAAGGGGGTGAGACATAAAAGGTGTAATCAGAAATAAGGAACTTAAAAAAATGTGTAACTATAGGCAGGTATGATAAATTAAAATAAAAAAATGTATTAAAATGTAGTATAAGAAATAAAAATGTAAGTAGAAATATAAAACTGGTGAAGGGTATAGATTAACTAACGCACGTAGGAAGAAAAATAATGTAAAAACAACTTTAACAGTAAATAAAAATATAACTCTAGCAATAAATTAGATATGTAATAAACCATATAGAAATAAGGAATATAAATGTAGAGCTAGTAAGTAAAGAAATAATGTACAAAGTAGGGACAGAATAAATAAAGAGACCCCTGCCTATCCCTTACAATGGATAACTAAGGACTCTAATTACGTTAGAGGTTTAGCTCGCGGGCCGGGCCATCAAAGAGCCCGGAAAAAAAAAAATATATAAGGGGGTGAAAGGCTCTTTCACTTAAGCTACATTTTTTTACTTTACAGGAGAGCATACCCATTCGACGCAGAAAAATTAGCTGATTCCAAATACGTTTATTAGTAAAGACAGCCCAAAAGTGTCGCTTATCTAAGTCAATTACCCTTTCACCTTTCGAATTATGTACTTCTGTGTTGTTAAGAAACTACCAATGCCTTCTAGGTATCTATACTCAAGAATATGCAAGTCATAGTGTGTACACTAGATTGTCAATGTATCGTGACAGAATGCCATAACAATGGCCTATAATTACTATATAATATCACAAGGAACTTACATATTATAATTGCCTGCATATTTTTTACATCCCATCATCCCACAAGTGAAGCGGAAAATATTAGCTGCACGCATTTCTATACACTTCACAATAAAAAAATGCAAGATGGCAGCACGCGTTGGTGGTTGATTAAAATGAATTATGATTGTTCGTTACACCATTGGGTCATTATTTGTAAATCAAGTGTACACTGTGTGGCGCTACTTGTCACGCGATGCTTAAGCACTGTCGAACAGTAAAAAATGGATACTTGTGATTGTGATGGTAATGTAACTACTTCTTAGAATTAGCGTTTATATTGATTGAAGCTTTCTCTACGGTGTGTTGCACTATAAAATGACTACAATTTGATGTATACAGACCCGAACTTAGGTAGGTACAGTTGCGGCCTGAAAATTGTAACCACCTCACGCATGTATGTCTCTTTCATGGTTGATCGCAAATATTTATGGTAATACAACAAAAATTAACTGTATTATCCAAGAAAAAAGCACATTTTTCAACGAAATGTCATTGATGACGCGTGCGACATTTGTCGTGATTTGAGTGTAACTAGGATCAACCCCAGTCTATTGTACCGAACCCATATAAGAAGTGATGCGTAGTTTATGAGTTATGACCATACGATGGGTAGGTGTTTGTATGACGCTATTAATACGTTCGCTGTGTAAGGATTTTTAGTATACTTTCAGCTCGTGCGTCATGAGGTTATGTTGACTCATAGATGTACTAACTTGTGAGGGCTGAGCACCGAATGAAAGTTCACCATGAGCCAATATGACCTCACAACGCAGCCAACGTGTTAAGAATGAACTTATTTCAAGAATAAGTTGACAGACTATTACACATTTTGCGAATTTAGTCGTGTTTTCATCTGGCTTTTGCCACATACATTTAATCTTTACGGATATCTTTGCAGAGTACATTTTCAAAAGAAGTCAAATAAATTATATCGCTCACGTTTCAATCGTAAGTATATTCAGAATGCAACACTGTACATTTGTAGATTTCCTTCTTATTATATATTTAACTTATAGTTTGTTTGTATTCCCGAGCTTCTACCCATACCAATACTAACTCATACATGTTAATGTTTAACGAAATGAAAGGGCCGATTGTATGGGTTAGTTTACGCTTTCATAGTATTAGAGAGGTTTCGTTTAAAACACCGCTTGGTATTGACTGAGCTGATTTGTTATGAGAAATAGTATACTACAGTACTTTTAACGTCCTACTGCTGGGCACGGGCCTCCCCCCAATGCGAGGGGGATTCAGGCCATAGTCCACCACGCTGGCCCAGTGCGGGTTGGCAGACTTCACACATCTATCAGGAATTGGTGAAGTTCCCTCAGACGTGCAGGTTTCCTCACGATGTTTTCCTTCACTGTTTCATAGCAAGTGATAATCTCGGATCAAAATGAGACAAAATGAAAATAGTATTATAATTTAAGGAACTATATAGCAAGTTTGACCAATACGTTACGATGCTTGTGGCAAATAGTAAGATTTCTAAATTATGATAATTTAATAAAGATTACCACATGCCGAACGGTGAAGGCAAACAGCGTGAAGAAACTTGCATGTCTATAGAAATGCGTATGAAGTTCACCAACCCACATTGGGCCAACGTGGTGAACTGTGGCAATAATCGCCTTTGTAAAGAGCAGAACTGTGCCCGTAATAATGCCAATAGGTTCGCCTTATATTACGCCCTATGTTACATTGAGACCAAAATACTTCATCGAAGTGTTAGTGGACTGCAGTGCACCTCTGCCTACCCCTTTAGGGAAAACATGCGTGATGATGACTCGTTACCCGAAATAACGCACCCTATATCAGATTTTAGAGCCGTTTATATCTTTTTATTTTGGATTTCCTTTCTTAAATGCTTGTGTCGAGCACTTTCATAAAATACTCTATAATGAGTACTATACTCAATTTGATTCTGTATTTCTATTACTATCAAATTCACTAATACCTACTTATTATTTTTTCAAGCTTAGTATAAATTATAGTTAAGCACTCAAAGCGCCGCTTAAATCACGACGTGATAAATAAATTCAGATGACTTTAAAAGCTCACAAATCATACAATTCTGATTTTTATTGGATAACATACCCATCGCATTCATTTTGTCAAATATTTACTGAAAACAACATAAAAATTAATCAGATCATTCCATTTGCTGCCGATGAGAAATCGATTTCATTTCATATAAGATTTCCAATAAAATATGTACAGTCGGCAGCTAAAGACGTGGAATAATAAAAATGTCTATGATGCAATTACGACGTAAGCACCTGTATTTATTAAGACGTTTACCCTAACGGTTGGTTTCCGAGCTTGATTATGTACACACTGACAAACGATCGGCCGTGATTGGAGCCCAATTCCGATCAAATAAGATTTCCGATTAAAAAACTGTACCAGTTTAAATTGTCAACATACCGCCTTGTTAATTACTACACGTTTAGACCGAGAGGTAGCAGTAAAAAACGAAATAAATAAATAATATTTGTAGTTATATCTAATTAGTAAGATTGATCAAAAAATATTACTTACTCAATTTCATGATAATGGCTATAAGAAGCATAGTTTTTTTATGTTGTTTAATAATAATATTTTTATATATAGACATAACCTGTCCTTGACTGTTTTAATGACAGTGGTGTAAAAAAAACTGTAAATAACTTCGTTTTTCTGGGAAGAGAAACCATTAAGTTAATTTACCGTTTTTTCTTATTAGAAGTATAATTTCATAGTAGTGGTGGTAGGATCAGACTAGTCTTTTGTGCTACATGGATTCGTTATTTAATTTTCAATAACAGAAATATGTCAATGTGACGAAAAATAAGTTACTATCAAAGCTAATTGCATTCCCCATCTTATTCCATTATTGCGTAAAAACAGAAAAATATAATGTACACATTGTCACCAGCTCTTCGACTATAATATTATTCGATCCAAATTACCGGCGATCGTCAAAGACGTCAGCGGCGGACATAAACTAGTTGCAATATAACGCCCTCGTTCTTTGAAAGTCACTGATAACCAATAAAAAATCATTAAAACACTTCCTGTTAACACAAGTGGTACAGTCGGCTACAACATTGGATGTTGGCTTGGTCTAGAAGTACGAGCGTAAGTTACTCGCCTCACAAGAAAAAAAAATCTTTAGTTACAAGTTTAGATATGGCTGTTTTCAGAATTTGTCAGAGTCTGCATTTACTCGGATCGCCTCCAGTCCATTGTATGGTACATGAGTTGCTTAGTTTGGAAGCTTACAATGAGTGTGTAGTCTAGCGATTAAAAAAAAATGCTAGAAATTATCTTAGATAAGCCAGTTTCCTCACACCTCTTTGCTTTAAAGCTACTTACACATTGTCACCACATTTAAGGACTTGGTCAAACATGAATTAATATTTAATTATTTTAATATAAATCAACTAAATATTTATTTTTATGCTAGATACATCTAGTGTACTCGTGTGGGGATTCGCCAGACACAGTCTTTGCGCAAAACGTTCATGATATAATTCTATAAAGTTGTGCAACATAGGTTTGATAAACAGCAATTTAGTTCACAAAAGTAAAGGAGAGGCTTTTGGATAAAAACACTTTTGAACTACTGAATTAAAGAGAATAATTATTGCTTAATTTTATAACTATCAGATTCACAAATTCCATAAATGCAATTTAAATAGAGAATAGTTTACATAAAAGTACCAAAAAAAAATTCTTCGCATGGTAAAGTGACTTTATAGTGAAGTTGCCAATTTTTAGGGAGTAGTTTTCTTGTTGTTGGATTTTGTTCATTAACTTTTGATGCTGATTATACGAATGTTTGAACGCAATTTTTAGTGGGCCTAATTACGTGGTCAGGAATGCGATCGGACCGTAGTATTGAAGAACAAATCTCATTTAAAATGTATTTTAATCGCAGTTATGTGTACCGTTTTATGTTTTTAAGATGATTATGTAGAGAGTAGAGACATTAATTAATAGCATTTAATTAAATATTGGAACTAATTTTAATGAAATTTGCCATATTATAGTGTTCCATGCAATGTTTGTCAAGTGACAATTGAATATTTGTCATAGGTATCGTGTTCTGGCCTTTGGGTAATCCATAGCCATATTCAGCAGTGTAAACTACACTTATGCGACTACCAATATACAGAAAATAGTACATGCATATTTTAAATAGGACTCGAGATAATACGAGTTATAGAAATTAAAGAGAAAAAAAAAGTTGGAAAAACATGGTCTAATTTCGATCAAGTTTTTATATCATGCAGTTGTATACCCGATACTGATGCAAACGTCAAAGTATTATTTCGGACTTCAGAAACATCCTGTATATCACTTATAACTGTTGAATAAATATAAATTTATAAGATAGATTATAGATGTCTTTGTAAACGTTTTATTTATGAGTGTCTTCGTAAATGTATTTTTTTTAGTTTCCGTTCTCTGACACTGGCGGCGCTGTTGTCCTCTTTGAATTAAAAATTTGTTTCCGTGTGTCATCTAGAATAAAATATCGTGATAGTAGAATTCTAAAAGTGAGTTTTATTGAAATATTGCCGATGTTCAATAATAACTGCTTACCATGATTTGATTTAAATATATTTTGATTGACATTAAGACTGCTAAGGTGTCTTTCTATCCCTTTTGAGTAAGTAAGCAGAAAAAACCGTTTGTAACCGATTTTTTAAGGCCCTTATTAGGACAGGTGCACACGACAGGCGCAGGCGCAAGCCGCACGGCGCACCCGCCCGCCGTACACTTTAATGGGATTATAAAAGCAATATGGCGTCGTAAAAGAACATATCGATTTATTTTTAAAATACAGATAAAGAATTACATTTTTTTTTTGTGAGTGGTAGCCTCGTGGGCAAGAACGCCCGCCTTGAACGTAAGGGGTGCAAGTTCAAATCCCAGGCCCGCACCTCTGAGATAATTTTCATGTGCGAATGTCATTTTCAACAATGATTACCACTTGCTGAACGGTGAAGGAAAACATCGTGAGGAAACCTGCACGTCTATAGAAAGGCGTGTGAAGTTCACCAACCCACACTGGGCCAGCGTGGTGGACTATGGCCCAAATCTCCCTCGTATTGAGGGAGAATGTGCCCGGTATAATGGCAATAGGCTCGCCCCCTATTACATTGGGACCAAAATACATCGGCGAAGTGTGGGCGCACTACAGTGTACCTCTGTCTACCCTTTCGGGGAATACAGGCGTGATGATGTATTATTAATTACATTTTTGTGAACAGTTCACTTAAACTAAAGTCTAAAATTGGAGCTAAAATTTTTGTCTTCTTATAACATATTTACAAAACACTCAAATTAATTAGTTACCTATATTTAATGCAACGTTCATATATACAGTATGTTTTAGTTGGTTATAAGGTACGATGGGTTGACATAATATCCAAATCGGATAAATATCCCAAATAATTATAGGTAAAAAAAAAACAATTTCAAAGTAAATTTGAGAAGAAAAATAAATCTATGGATATGAAAAAAAATATTTGATTCATTATTCAAACTATGCTATGAAACGGTGAAGGAAAACATCGTGAGGAAACCTGCACGTCTGACGGAACTTGACTAGTTCTCGATAGATGTGTGAAGTCTGCCAACCCGCACCGGACCAGCGTGGTGGACAATGGCCTGAATCCCCCTCGCATTGAGGGGAGGCCTGTGCCTAGCAGTGGGACATTAAAAAGGCTGTAGTTATTATTATTTTTATTCAAACTATAAAATATTTTTCACATTAAAAATAATTGATTAAGCCTTTTGGTGCTGTAATTTTAAGGCGGTTCTTTTAATTCACCAGTAATTTGTAACATCGGCGAAGTGTGGGTGCACTACAGTGCACCTCTGCCTACCCCTTCGGGGAATACAGGCGTGATGATGTATTTTTTTTTTAATTTGTAATTTTTTAAAATGTTTTTTTTTCTATAATTTTGTTTTTCACCCAGCCTTATCACCAGCTCTTAAAGTTGTTGTTACGGTACAAGTGATTTTTTTTTAAAGATTTTGCAATGAGTTTTACTGTCAA
Organism: Ptilodon capucinus; assembly: GCA_914767695.1. Taxonomy (NCBI): domain Eukaryota; kingdom Metazoa; phylum Arthropoda; class Insecta; order Lepidoptera; family Notodontidae; genus Ptilodon; species Ptilodon capucinus. The sequence goes on along the minus strand of OU611814.1, from coordinate 10,035,995 downwards.
TAATTAAAAATAATATAAAAACGTTGCTGGTGCTAGATAGGTGGGGTGGTGAACTTATTGCTTGAACTGAAAGAATCCTTAAAAAAATGTATCCTAGAGGCGAGTCGGTAAACTCGGGAAGTGTCAGTCAAACTGACGAACGCAAATCGCATTGTGATTTAAACCAACCACCTATCTTATTGGCTCCTTGTTACCCAAAGAACTGGCACAAGCTACGAGCGGAAGCGACTTATAAACAATGCATTGTACTATAAATATTATGGAAACTATTTTATTGTTACCATCTAACCAACAAATGGCAAAACGGTAATGCCAGCTGTCTGATAATTAAAAATTCGTCAGGAATGGATATGCAGTAATTAGTTTACACGAGGTGAGTCCTGTTATCTGTTAGTTCGTGTAAAAATAGCGTTTAACGATGCAAAGGGGTTTTTCAGTAAATGTTTATTACTTCGCCTGAGTCTGTCACTACCATAAGGTTCAAAATTGTATGACTATAAAAAGTAGACCTAATTTAAATCCCTTTTACAATTTCAAAATGTCATCTCTTTAGATGAATGGATTGATTGATTGATGATTGATCTGAATTTAATGTTCCTATTATTTACTTAACATTAGCAGAATACCCACTTATTTTACGTGCAATAATTTCTAGTCTTATTTCAGTATATTTTAGCATTCTGTCAATGAAGAAGTATTGTTTTTAAGGCTTTTTTTCTAAAAGGGATTTATAGACATATTCTGGTATATAGTATGGTGTAGTCGCTTTTCTCTCATCGTTTGTACCATACCATCTATTTTGTTTGGCGACCAATTGTAGGGACGTGACGTCGGTGTTCGCACAGACAGACAAACAGACAGACTGACAGCAAACAAATAACGAGCTTAACGAGTGGAAAAGTGTCAAAGACGAGGCGAGAGATTACGGTAAATTAGGTTTAGAGTCTTATTTCTCATGTCGTATAGTTTTATTTGAATTAGTTATCAGTAAGTACACATCGTGTACATTATACAGTGTGGATAAATTAAGCGAGACTTGAATCCCTTAAATACTTAAGACTGGTAATTTTGCTCAAATGATTTTTGCTTTATTTTTTGAAAATTGAATATCCTTTCCTTCCTATTTTAATGCATATCATTGTGGCGTATTATTAATGAAGAAATTGTTTTAAATTTCCATAACAGTAACTCTTGTACTAGTTTATTTTTTAAATAATCATGATGACATCTCTTTTAAACTGAAAATCTGTAGAAGAACAACTATAAAGTTACAACAACCAGAGTCGATACTTTAGATACTAATAACAAACATACTTTTTGTTTTCATTTTAATCCATCTACAGACCTCCCACAATATTCAATACAAAAGTTGTCTACAGTGCCGTTGTAAATCGTTCATAAGTTTCTAAAAAAATGTTAAATGGACTTAAATTTGCCACTGAATACCAGGACATTATTTCAAAACTTTACCAAATAATCTTCGTTATGTTTGGGGACTTACCATCATCGCTTTGGCATTATTTATATACCTGACACCTTATGTCAAACAAAATCGGTGAAAACCTAAAGTAATATTAAAACTGCTAAGGATTTGGTAGTAAGGGGCTGTTAATTTCGCATCATAACTTTATCGTGAAGGAGATCCCTCGCCAAAGACGAGGCTATTGTGTACCACTCGCTTCCATCAAGCTATTGTGAATATCGCATTATTATTTAGCTTTCCTGCACCTAACTAGCCGTCTACGCACTGTCCGGTTTAATTCAGCCACGTGACAGCTGAAACGATCCATTTGAGTCCGGAGAATGCCCAATCGATCAATGAATGAACGATGGAATGATCGTATAAAGGACAGTCTATCAAATTTGTTTGATTTCTGATAGATGTTGTCTAGATTTCAATTAAGAAAATCGTATCCAAAAATATTTATCAATTTAGTGATAAATCTAATAATGAGATTATTGAAAAGAATCGATTTATTGATGCGTCGAACATAATTAAATTCAATTTATGATTCCAATTAAAGTATTTGGGCGCATTTTAAGAACTTAATCAATTTCTTTTCTTTGGGAAATGATAGAGAGCAATTTATAGTATTATAACAGTTCGATAAATAAAAATAATTTATGAGAACGAATCTTGGGAATCTCTTCAATTAGACAAAAATAAAGCTCAAAAACTATGCAACTGTTCTTGGCAAAAGTTTATTTTTTTTTACCCTATATATAAAGTATGACGCAGCAAAGTGTTCGAAATTCAAAAACAAAAGTGTCGAATTACTAAAAACAATTGCACAATGTCGTTACAGACGTCCAAAAATCCATTTTCCCATGAGTTCATGGAACCGTATCGCAAGCAAAAGACGTTACTGAAGACGCGCTGTGCATCGGACCGTGGCTTCACACGGTCGTACTCGTATGTGAACTTGGGCATAATTTTTCAATAAAACATCAACCAATTAGGACACCGCTCTGTAAACTGCACTATATCACTCGGCTAATAGAGTTCAATTTCAGATAACACGATTCAACAGAAAACACATTATTGTAAAACTATGAGATGTCCGAACTCTACCCTCCAGCACCTTTGTTAGATTTTCGTATGTGTAGATCATTTTATATAACTTGATCCTTATCGTTGTGAATATTATTTCGTGATCTTACGTCAAACTGAGGGTAACAATAGAGATGATATTTTTTTTGGGTATAATGGCAGATCTTAACTTAATAAAGTGAATTTATAATATAATTATGGAAACTCGTTTTTTTTTAATTCTTTGTGGTTAAATTTGTCTTGCTCCAGTGTGCTAATTAGTGATAAAAATAAAATATTATGGAATACATTCAACTTTTAAAACTTTTATTAAAAAAATAATCACCACGCCACACCACGCACGTAATATCCGTAGCGGGGGGTGTTTTTCGATATAAATAAATTTAAGGGTATAACTATCATATTTGACTCATACTTTATTTAATGTGAAGATGAAAAATGGGTATGCAGCTCTCTTGAACTCGCAGCTGGAAATTGAACAATGTTTTCTATCACTAACAAGATTCATATAACAGTAGCCTTTTTAGGCCTATTTTGGGACCCACTTCTGGGCAAAGCCCTCCCTTCCCTTCCGCCACCCATCCCGATCTTAGGCCAATTCCGGCCAAGTCTTTCCCGGAAAGATGTTTAGATCGTAGCGCCACCGTTACCTTAATTAAAACCATGTTTTTTTAAACAACGAGTGTTGTCAGCATACACCACTCTCATTGGCCACAATCAGAGCCATCTATTGGCAGCAATATATTACAATTGACAACGACGGACCCGTCACAGTCGTCTGCCCAAAGAAGTTCCCACGTTGACCTGACCTGCAATTTATTGGCCCTTACAACGCCTAACTGTAACTACCTGTGACCGCAGGTGTGTCTTAAGGAGTCAGGGGTGCGACTGGGTTGTTTTTTTTATTTTACAACTTTTTGAGGTAAGGTGTGTGTCACGCAAATTGGGTGCTTTATTGTTAATGTTTTTTATATTGTTTCAGCTGTCTTTTATAATCGTTTTTGTTTCGTTTCGGCATAGTACTTTAGGCATATATAAGTATAAATGGATCCTGCGCTCCAAAACAAAAATTGCTCACGTAGGCCACTCAGCTGCTAAACTTAAGTGGAACAGGGCAGGTCACATCTGCCGCATGCCGGATACGCTTTGGGCAAAATCAACCACGCAATGGCTCCCCAACCACGGGAAACGGTAACGCGGCAGGCCCAAAAAGAGATGGCAGGATGAGCTAGACTCTTACTTACCGGAGTGGCTCCGGTTGGCTATGGACTGCAACAAGTGGAAAAAGGGAGGGCCTGTGCCCTGCAGTGAGACAGCCAAGGCTTGATATGATATGATATATATATAAGTATAATTTTATATACTTTATATTGTTAATTAGGAAAAACACACGAAAGTGTAAATCCTTATTGGAAAAGAGAAACCATTGTCTTGACCATTATTTTCCATAGGAAATGCATTCCGAATGGGTGGTAGAGATATTATTATTATTTATTTTTACTAACGATTGATAAGTGCCTGCAATATGTTTATATAAATAAAAACAATCTGATTATTCTATGTATCACTAAAAATAATAATTATAGATTTAAAATAAGGCTAAGAGTGATGCTGGCAAACTAGAGCAAAAGCGATTAGTGAAAACTTATTTATTTGTTTGTAGTTAAACTCGATATTGTCACCGCGGTAAGTTTAAGCAAAAAAAAACCGCAAAATCTCAAAAAAAAATCTCTTTCTTTTGAAATGAAACTATTTTACAGAGTCTATCGCATTTATTTACTACGCATTTAGTAAATAAACGCGATAGAATCCGTAAAATAGTTTTATTTCAATGTATAGTATTCACGTAAATATAAAAAAAACAATATCTCTCTTTTTTCCTTACGACAGCCCTGTGACCACTCACCGTGTACACTTGTGTGATTTTCTTAAGTCGCGGCCACATGAGGTCATAGTTAAATAAGTAAAAACCCCGAGGTGGGGCGTTATGGGAAGTGAGCACGGTAACACCACCGTGCTATGTGCACCAAGCTTTACCGAACCGTATTATAGCACTTTAGTTGAAGTTATCATCATTTTTGTACTTAGTAATTACATTATTACATGACAGTTGAAGTGTGATATGGGTGATAATTTTTAAACAAAATAAATAACATTTTTGTTGTTTTGTTGCGGTGTCGATAAATACATTGAACATCGTCAAAATAAGTTTAAAGGATTTGTAATCTTTAAAATAAAAAACATTTGCATGTGAAATCCGCAAATTTCAGAGGTGTAAGCCTAGGGTTTGAACTTGAAATTGAAATAAAACTATTTTAACTGATTCTACCGCGTTTATTTACTTTTTTATTTTCCCGACGTTTCGGACGCTTTACAGCAACCATGGTCACGGGGGGACTGAGGTGTTTGACGTTTGATGTCATAGTTAATAACAACGTCGGGAAAATAAAAAAAGTAAATAAACGCGATAGAATCCGTTAAAATAGTTTTATTTCGATGTATAGTATTCGGGTAAATATAAGAAAACAATATATTGAAATTGAAGTTTACTACTAGTATAGTTTAATACATAAGCTCTACTAGTATGACTAACAAAATAAAGTTATGTATTTTTATTACTTGGTAAGGGACTAGAATCAGATAGACTATTCTGTTCAACGCTTTTTTTTTCTTTCAACACATGTTCGTTTAACTTAAATACTTTCAGACCCAAGTAAAGGCAATGTGAAGATGACCACCATCATCCAACACACAAAATAAGGGCAACAGACGTCGAGTTGTGGAAAAAAAATCCTGCAGAAGAAAAAGGGTCTAACCCTTGATTTAAAGGAAAGAAGATATAAAATGGTCTATCAGAATAGACCTCATCGCAAAGTACTGCAAAGATGGCGATATTTTAATTAATGTTTTTATTTTTATATTTTAGTCAAATCATTAATCAGAATTATAAAATAAAATTATATATTTTTTTAATCGACCTTTTTTACCCTTGTGACTGCATGTACCCCCTTAAGGTAGCAAATCTAACAAACTGTCCACACAGTAACATTGCGTGACCATCAATACATACCGTCGCGGAACTGAATTGACACGTTGCATGCAAGCAGATGCAACTCCATAAAAAGCAATTAATAGCTATAGTACGTACCCGCGCTGCAAGGATATGCCCGTACCATGTGAATGATCATCAGAAAAAATGCAATCCCATTGTTTACCAAGAAGGATAAACAGTTTTTATAGTGGTTTGTAAATAATTGCGAATGGGTTTCCGTGATTAGACACAATGGAGTGTGGTTGCGTATTGGGTTGATTTCATGTAAATCTTGATGATGTACTGATATCACTAAGATCCTGATTCATTACGAGATGGACAATAAGGAGAGCATTTTTTTTTTAATATTGAAAGTTATGTTATTATAGCATTGTGGAACGTATTTGTGCTGTAAAACGTGTTTTTTAATGCGATTGTATTTGAGTTTTGTCGAACTAAACGAAGAACACAGTTGAAAATGTACACAGATTGAAAATTGGTGAAAAAGAACATGTCTACATTTCGATAGTGAATGTATACCACCCGATAAGATTATTTATGTGATGATGTATTTATTTATTTATTTTAAGATTATTCATAATTTATAAGTGACCTGAGTATTAGTTAAAGTATTTTGGGACATGATATTGAAAAAATCTTGTAGGCAAGGTCATGCCCAAACTAGCTTATAGCAAGTTATTTTGGTATTCGATGTGTTGGTTATTCGTAATTTGGACCACCGTACAAAATTCAACCACATCATCTTAATAACTAATAATAAAGTGATTTTATAACATTAATGTAATGGCAACCTCCGACCCGTTCTCACGAGTGCGGTCCAAGAAGCATGACTTTTACGGACCGATGGTCACGGGACCACGCACAGAACTATATATCTGTGTGAAAAATATCACGATATGAGGAAACAAAGAATTCTTCTATGAACCGTATGGGTTCGAGTTCATATTTCTCCTTAATTAAGTCTTGAAAACAGCTTATGGTAATTTTTTGGGACATTGAAATTGTCATGGAGAAAATGATGACAACTTGGCCGTAAATTATGAAATTTGATCATGAAAAAATTATAGATGATTAAGGCAACCAAAAAAGTTTTGGATTATTTCTGAAAGTCAATCCAAATTTGGATTGAACAGCTATTTTTGGATTCAAAACCAAGAAGAAAGATTTTGCCAATTTCAAGGACTGAATTAATCCAAAATATTTCTGCGTCATTCATGGTATTTCATTGGAAAGTGTGCTTCTGCTAAGAGTCGATACAGTTCTTTTTGGTGTTAGCAAAAACATGAGTTGCATCTTGTTCATCTTGTCGATATAGGTATTGTTCTTTAAAGTTTCAAAACAAGTTACCTTTATATGCGTCATTCGGTGGTAGTACAGATTGGAGCTGGCTGTAAATCTCTTCCCGCAATGTTGGCACTGGTGGGGTTTTTCTCCTGAGTGTATCCTTCTGTGTGTGTTTAGACTACTCGATGTACTAAATCCCTTGTTGCAGACCATACAGACGTGTGGCTTTTCACCTACAAAGAAAATGACAGTTAAAAAAAGGATTATCGTCTTTTTGTCCTAAGTTATCTTTGGAGTAGATATTGTTTCCAGGATTTTTTTTTACTCGGACACAAACTTCATCTATTATTATTTCAGTTTAATAATAGAAGTGTAGGGCAAAGGATAAAGAAAAATTACGTCTTATTCTTAATTAAGTCGTGTCTTTAAGAATTAAATTAAATTTTGAGGAATATTTTTATCATTAATATAAAAAATATAGTCGTAATAATGACCTTGTTAAAAATTTATATGTTGAAAATAATCTAAATCTAATTGAATGAAATAAATATTATTGATGTCGTCATTTCTTGTATAAAGTCAGTGCAATACATTAACAACTTTCGAAACAGTATAATAAAAAACTATCTATAATATTTTACAACTGACAATATCCTATTCCCAACGCTATTTTTAGTAAAAAGTCATGCAAACACAAGAAGTAGCCGAATTAATTGATGCAAAATTAACATCTAAATAAGATTTGTATATAAATTGAGGATATCATTTGCAGTGTTGGTCTCATAAGTAACTGGTAAATGACTCTCTTGAACTTCGAGAGCAATCTCAACATTGTGAACACGTGTAGTTTTAATTTTATCAAGTTTAATTAGTAGAAAAATAAATAGACCAATATTCAAATGGACTGTGACTAAATGAGTGTTATAAATGAAGGTTATCGCATCTATCGTATTTATGATTCGTCACCTGTTCACGTCTCGAAGTGCTGATACATTTCACATAAACATTTTTATTGCTACTGGCTTGTGTGTATATAGGTTTCAGTTCTTCTGCCTCATTCAATAACTTCACCACTATCTGCCTTACCATGTATTTGGTACGGGTGTAGTATTTTTTTTTCCATTTTTGTGAAATAATAGCGATACTTTCTACCTTGTTAAATAGATGCCGAGTGTCTCATTTCTTCTTCTTTTACAATATTCATATTATTTTTTTGTGTTTACCTACTTAATCTTACGTAATCTTCCTTCCTATTTTATACCATAAGTCTGAAAGTTTGTGAGAATGAACGGTTTTTGATTAAAGTTTAAAGTATTATTACAAGCTTTATATTAACTTGCAATGTATGTCTGAGTGGAATCTTGCAACTGAATTTTAAATCAGTTATATATAACCGATTGAGCTGAAATTTGGTATACACGCTTATTTTGGATGACAATGCATGCTTAGCTATATGACGTCATTCTAATTCCAATTTGGCGGATCATCCAAGATGGCGGAAAAGTTATTTTTTTTACAAGCTTTATATTAACTTGCAATGTATGTCCGGGTGGAATCTTGCAACTGAATTTTAAATCGGTTATCTTTAACTGATTGAGCTGAAAATTGGTATACACGCTTATTTTGGATGACAATGCATGCTTAGCTATGTGACGTCATTCTAATTCCAATTTGGTGGATCATCCAAGATGGCGGAATAGTTATTTTTTTTACAAGCTTTATATTAACTTGCAATGTATGTCCGGGTGGAATCTTGCAACTGAATTTTAAATCGGTTATCTTTAACCGATTGAGCTGAAAATTGGTATACACGCTTATTTTGGATGACAATGCATGCTTAGCTATGTGACGTCATTCTAATTCCAATTTGGTGGATCATCCAAGATGGCGGAATAGTTATTTTTTCTGCACTACCACAGTATGGGTATCAAATGAAAGGGCTTGCTGAGGAGAACTCGAAAACTCAGGGCAATTAAATAAAATCTTGTTTTCAAAAAGTTTTTTACCATTAATTGTGTTTATTTACTTTGTTTATACATCATAATAAATAAATAAGTCTCAAACGACGTCGCGGGTGGAAGCTAGTTACTTAATAACTTTTATTTATTGTAGCGTAACGTTATTTAACTTACTATTTACGCATGCTGTGTTTGTTTGAAATTGGTTGTACATTACGCATTATGTAACCTTAAGTGTCATGTCAGAACTGAATGTATGAATGTATCAATTGTGAACAAATGTAAATAAAACCTTCACAAGAGCTTCCGTATCAGGGTACATGGTTCAAGCATACTTTAAATTTAAATCTACGATCTATAGATTGTAAGGTCATAATTTACTTACCCGTATGTGTTCTCATATGCCGTTTTAATAGTGAAGGCCTATCAAAAGCTTTTCCACAAACTTCACAGGGTAGTAACGCTCGTTCAGACTTGGCTGGTCTTCTTTGGATTTTGGGTGTCATGTCGAGGAGTTCGTTGGAGGAGCCCGTTGATGATGATGTCAAGGAGTCACCGGATACTGATTTATGTTCGTCTTCTGCTCCCGAAGGTGGTGATATTGGAAGTAGGACTCTTGATAGGAGGGATGTCGATAAGTCTAATGGTGAATCTGTCAAAGAAAAATGTACTTTAATGGATACGTCTTAAGAGCAAAAATAACGAGCTTACAGTCTGACACTTTAAAGAATAAAATTTACTTGGAATGCCGGAGTCAATGTTTTGATCTTAAAGATAACTAGGAAAGTTGGATATGACACTCAGGTTTTCTACAAGTGAACGAATATTCAGACTTGTATCAGTATTATTCATTATAGACTTATATCACTGTAGACTAACGACTTAATAACTAAATTGATGACGACTTGGGCTAGTGGTTCAAACGTTCGCGCTGGCCTCTCTGCATACTGTATCGGGCTGTTGCCAGTTCGATTCCCATTAGCGGCAAATTTCAGAAATTTAATTTTCCGGGCGTAATTGGGATCGCCTCCTGTTCAATCTATGGTACTCATTGTACAAACGTTGGTAAGTCAGGGATCATACGATGATGAGATGTAGCGATATTTATTGCATTATATTATTAGTATAGATAAATAAACTTGTTGATACAAATATCAGTTGCATGTTGCTGTATGGTTTTTTTTTCTATCAGTAAACAGATTAAGAAAGTTATGTTTTTATTTGATACGGGTCGTTTTAGTCGCACGGGTGGATATTAAAAAAAAAAATTGGGATAAATAAATATAGCCTATGTTATTCAGTGATAATGTAACTTTCTAAAGGCAAAATATTTTTTTATAATTCGGTCCTGTAGTTTTTAAGTTTATTCGTTACATACATAAATACAAATCTTTCCTCTTTATTATATTATATTTGATATTAAGCTTAATCAGAATTAACTATGAAATTAATAAAATCGTAAAAGCCAACAAGTCACAAATCTTCCAGCAGCTTCCTCTCGCCGTGCCCATCTTCTGATTTATAATTCTCTACTATGTTACCAACATCATAATTAACAAAATTGAAATAATTTTCTCTTTATTGGCATTGGCTTCGGATCTATCCATAAACAAACCTGCGGGCGGATTTTACGGTGATTAGCCAGTCGGTGGGTGCTCTAAATAATTCAGATCAAATGCCTTTTTTTATATATTTCCAATCAAGCAAAAATTTTTAATGAACCCATTTTATTGACAACCGTAAATTTCGCTATGGAGCTTTGGACAGTTAATGTTTATTGCGACCTGTCTCTATTTGATACCAATTAATTGGTGTATGTTTCGAATTTTACTATAAAACAGTGATTTTGGATTGCAGTTTCCGTGGTGATAATAAGTATATTATATATGTATCTCTACCTATACATAAGTAAGTTTGTATAACTTTAACAGGTGGAACATTAAAGAGTTATCTATCTTTCAATCTATCTATAAGAAGACTAACCAGGGCCCCAAGTAATACGATCGTTGTGGAGTTGATATCACTTAATTGTTTAATACACGCAAACAGTATCTATTATTAATAGTAGCCAGAATTTGACTTGTCTAATGGGTCCAAGGTGACAATGTTTAATGTCTACATTGCTCACATAGGGGAATTGTGGTCCTGGAGGCATGTACGTTTAATCTTTGGAGAGTACCAGATGTTTGCAGGTTCAGTTCCCAACAGCAGAAAATTTCACGAATGATGTATTTAGAATTGGCTCTCGTCTGGGTCTAGCATCGACTATATTGCAAGCTTTGCTTAGTTTGGGGTAATACAATGAGCATGTGTTGTATGGCAATATTTATTTATGCGCAGTAATAAATCTTGAAGTGACGTCGGCTGTCATGAATTAATTAGTTGCCGCATATTTCTGTACCAGACCAAGGTATATTTCGTTATCTGTAGTAAGGATAGGTGTATATCAAGATGGCTGGATAGGGAACGCTTGATATGGCGCGGCTTGTAGACAGATGGGAAGCCGATATCGCTAGTCGCCTGTCCATGCTTCGGTTTACCTATTTCATTTGCATTTACAACGTTATTGGATAAACGTTTAGTATATGTAGGTACCCACTATTAAACTATCTCCCCCATATAAAATATCGCCAGACAACACATACGCTTCGTATGCACCTAAAAAAGTAAAGCTTTTACTATAGGTACCATACAATAGACTTGCGGCGATACCAGGTACACTCAGACCAGGGCTAATTCAAAATAGGGTATTTCTAAAATTTGCCACTGGCAGGAGTCAAAACCTCATCCACGCGTTTGAGTGAGCCAAGCAGATTATCACTAGACATAGCCGTCGTATTCAGACACATTTCAGTTATTTTTAAATTAAAATTAAAATAGTTTTGTAACGTAAACGCATTTTAAAGAACTATGACCTCGAAATCTTATCAAAATTTGGCACAATAAGTGAATAACTTGATACTAAATAAAAATATTTAGATTCAAATTTATTTCCGAATTAAACTAAGAGATACAGTAAAATAAAAAAAATCTTATACTAACATTTTATAATAATACATCATCACGCCTGTATTTCCCGAAGGGGTAGGCAGAGGTGCACTGCAGTGCGCCCACACTTCGCCGATGTATTTTGGTCCCAATGTAATAGGGGGCGAGCCTATTGCCATTATACCGGGCACACAGGTTTCCTCACGATGTTTTCCGTCACCGTTTCTTAGCAAGTGATAATCTCAGATGAAAATGAGATTCGCACATGGAACCCAGAGGTGCGAGCCGGGGATAGAACCTGCGCACTTTGATTGCAAAGCGTGCGTTCGACCACTCGGCTACCACTGCTACTAACATTTTGAAAAAATATATTATGTTCTAAGTATCTATTTAAATTCAAATTACATAATGTAACTTTAATATGACTGATATAAAATTGCCATTAGTTTAATATAGATACAGTCTTTACTCCTTGGGATGAATATGCAGCATCACAAACGAAGCCGCTTTGCTTATCAAAATGTTGCCAGTTAACTATTCGTTCATTACGCGGTATACAGAAAATACATAGAAATTCCACCGGACGATATAGTTGCTGATAATTTGAAAAAAAAAACATCATCACGCCTGTATTCCCTGAAGTGTTAGGCAGAGGCGCAGTGCAGTGCATCTACACTTCATCGGTTTATTTTGTGATAACCATTATTAAAAATGACTTTAATACGAACTACTTACGAAATTTTCCAGTAAAGGGAATCAAACTCACAACCATTGGTTTAATAACACGAGCAGAATACCGTCGAATCACCAAAATAAATGCTGTTATATTTTTTTCTAGTTTATGTACTGTGTGCTCTAGAGTTTCAACCAAATTGGTAGAGGCTAAAAGACATGTGACGAAAAGAAGTACCCATATCAAATGTGCTACCAAAACTGCTATAACTTATATGTAGAGTACGCTACCAATACTGCTCTATAGCTACATGCTCGTTACCCAGCACAATGTTTATTTAAAAGAAAAAGGCGATCAAACGTGCCGACTACCGAACCGCGACGCGGAATTCCCTTTGATACACCGCTCGCGCCGCAACGCGCGCTATAGCCCCCACACAAATAAATATTGTATGTTTAACTTTATTTTCATACGATTTTCATTGATGAGTCGATAGGTAAATATTAATTAAGTAATTTATTACAATATTACATTCTGTCTATGCTGAAATTTAAATAAGACGCTATTCTAAAGTTATCTGTCTACAAACTGTGCGCGCGACTTCACTCAACTAAAACCTAGGAAAACGAAAGAAGGCTAAGTTACTCCTTACAACATCATCTATCTGCCAGTGAAAGTCCTATCCAAATCGGTCCAGCCAAATGGCTGGACCGATTTGGAATTTACCCTAGAATAGATACGGAATTTACCCTAAACAAAAAATATTAAAATTGCGTTTTCGTTATAAGTAGCGTATATACTTTAAAGTAAAAAGCTGTTATTAGTAGGTACTTAATAATAGTTTGTATATTAGAACTATCCCAGTCAGACCTTAGGCTTCATTATACTATCCTAACTTATAAGAAGAAGTTATTTTTTTTTTTTTATAAAATATTTAATGTTATTATAAATAAATTTGAACTTAGCACTGAACTGCTGGGTGCTACCCATTTAAATCCCACTTCTTTTGTCGTTGAAGTCAGCAACCAAGGCATATACTATAATATTGAACTTGGCTCTCATTTCACATTTATGTTTCTGGTGAGTTTATCTAATCAATATTTAAAAAAGTATAATTAATTAGGTTCTCCGATCTTCGCTAACTCATTCCCATGTTAAAAACCTGTCACTTGACCGCAACACCAGTCTTAACAGTTTCGTTTACAATCGTGTGAAAACAACCACTTAATAAACTAAGTTAGCATTTAATTGATTTAAAACTGAACACTTCACTTGGGCTTGTAAATATTGCAATATAAATATTTTCGTGTTTGATTTATTAACTTGGTGAGTTCACACGGTGTTACACTCTAGACACGGTGTACTGTAAAATGTACTCTATACCTATATACATAAAGATTAGATGTCTGTGGCAAAAGTCGCGTCATCGATGACATTCAATTGAAAAATGTGCTTTTTTCATGAGTTAATAAAGTTCGTTTTGGTATTGGCAAAGAATTGGTCGAGTGTTTTGACGCACCTATTTGTGCGGTATTTGCGTCAGCGGGCGTTGACCTGTGTTGGTAACTACAGCTTTAATTACACGGTAAAGCCGGCTGCACTGATAATTTGGGTACATCGTTGTTTCACCCTACAAGGGTTTTGCACCACGTTCCGAATCGACGTAGGGCTATTTTTGAATAGGCTCTTTCGAAACGTGGTCCGAAACGACCAATGTTTTTTTAGACTTCCGTGATTCGGATCGTGGTGCGAACACCCCAATACTCTTTTTGGCTTCGTTGATTCGGACCAGCTACATTTTGTTATCACTATATCCATAAAGTACAAGCGAGCACAGATGGTTTTAAGAAAATAAGTAACTTTTATTTATTGTATTAATCATGAACTTTGCGAGCTCACGAACTCAAAAACTAAGTGCGAGCTGGACTCGCGCACCGAGGCTTCCGTACCTAAGCTGTGAAAGCATTACTCTCAAATTTGCACTGGATAGAGAGACAAACTTAGCTTTGCGGTAGGTATATTAACAGTAATTGATGTGCAAAGCCAAAACATTTTTACGTTCGAAAATCTCAGAGGTGCAAGGCTGGGGTTTGCATCCGCTCCCAACTGCCAACTAGGATTTTATAAAGTCTATTAAACTTTTAAATGAATACCAAATTTTTTGAGCTTTAAGTATGGCTTTAGAAGAAGATCGATCGTGTGTGTTGGAACGTATATTGATATAAATTGTTTTTTTTTTTAACTCTAGGATAAAAAAAACGACCACAAACGGCCTGGTCAGTCGAGTCAGTCAGAGATCGTTTGTCATGGAGTAATTTCTGTAACTATCAATTTTGAATTTGATATTTTGCATGGGCGGAAATAGAAGCTAAATCTTGGGTTTTAGATCTAGTAAATCAAATTCTATATTATGCAAATGAAATGAAAGTTCGGAGAGCAAAATTTTTAAATGGCATTTCAAATTGTCTCTAGTCCAAATTATATCAATATACGTTCCAACACACACAATCGATATTCTTTTAAATGAATGGTGACCATAGCTATCTTGGTTTAAATAGATACAATATTCAGTAGACCCATAAAATATACCTATTACTGAATGCAATTACATTTTACTATCTGCTTGATATCATAATAAGCATAGCACAGTTAGGTTTTATGCGAATTTAATAGCTGACTTGCTAACAAATTATCTTAGTAAAAGACGTTATCATATAAAATAATATTATTATTCTTGGGCTGGTTTTCAGATGGTACTTGTTAGTCTAAAACGGGATGAGAATCGACTTTATTTAAGATATGACGCTGATTTTACTGAGTTGAAGTTGTTTTTATGATTTTTTAATCTATGAGATAGTATTCAAATTCAGAAATATAATCATTTTAATCCTAAATCGGTTATTTATAAATATTAATTGAATGTCTGCTTTGTACACAAGGGGTGCAGGTTCAAATCCCGGGCTCGCAACTCTGGAATTTATGCATTTAATGTGCCAAAGTCATTTTCAAGAATTATTACGACTTGCTCAATCAAATTACTCCTGTGTTCCTGAACGGGTAGGCAGAGGTTTACTGCAGAGCACGCACACTTTGCGGATGTATTTTAATGGAGTCTATTGCCATTATACGAAGCACACTTCTCCTCTTTTACGAGCCTGGCCCAGTGCGGGTTGGCTGAACTTCACACGCCTTTTTATAAACGTGCAGGTTTCCTCACCATGTGTGCCTTCAGCGTTCAGCAAGTGGTAATCATTATTAAATTGATTTGCACAAGAAATTCGAAATCATATTGCCTTTAAATTTTAATGAAAAAAAAAAAAAAATATTAATTTTGAATCAGGAACGAGATACGATTGAAGCAGGTGATAGAATTAAAAAATAATAGTAGGGTAAGTTTACCTTCTAATATTGAGTCCATAGTTTGCCTGTACAGGTTATTTCTCATCTTCACAAAGAACATCTCCTCAGGTCTCTCTGGAAGGTAGTAGACCACCAGCTCGCTGTGAACCGATACGGGCTTCACAGCTTCGTAAACTGGCTCACCTTTGACCTTCGTACAAACTAGATTGACCTGAGAGAAGAAAAACCATTGTGTAATCATAGCCTTATCAGCGGCGTTAGCACGCATATCAAGATAAGACCCTTGTCACGGGTTCGCTAGCTCGATTATTGTCTTATTTCGTACGAGAAAAAGAGACAAATTCTACATATTCCGTGACATAAGTCTAGTCTTAGCGCCCATGCTACAACTACAGTAATGTAAGTAAATAAAATATCAGTGTATCTATATCTCCTGATATTTGTATTAAATATCGAATAATCGTTGTAACGGTTAATAATATCTATAGTCATACGTCAACCAGTAGTTGTAAAATGTGCACCAAGACTAGACGTATGTCACGGAATATCTTGATGTTGTCTCTTTCTCTTGTGTGAAATTAGACAGAGAGCGAGCGAGCAAATCCGTGACAAAGGTCTTCTCTTAACATGCGTGTCAACCCTACTTCAGATAACGTAGATAATGTTTACTTACTTGTGGTCCATAGTTGTCAGACACCCTCAGGAATCTAACCCAGTTGCAGTGGCGGACTTGGACTCCCCCAGAAGTACACACTTCATCAAACAGACCAAAGCGATGTCGGATCTATTGACAAAAGAAAATTAATGTTAAAAAACTTTTTAAAAATAAGCTTTTCTTTAATTGCCCTTAGTTTTCGTGTTCTGCTCAGCAAGCCCTTTTATTTGTTACCCATAATGTGGTAATGCAGATAAAATAACTATTCCGCCATGTTGGATGATCCGCGATATTGGAATTAGAATGACGTCACATAGCTAAGCATGCATTGTCATCTAAAATAAGCGTGTATACCAAATTTCAGCTCAATCGGTTAAATATAACTGATTTAAAATTCAGTTGCAAGATTCCACCCGGACATACATACATTGCAAGTTAATATAAAGATTGTGAAACAGACTTGAAGAAATTTTATACAAGACTTAAAATCACTCGTAGTAATACTTAAAATCGTTTTGGCATTAAACTTCATCAGACTAACTAATGTTTTGTGTTTTGTTCATCTTTAATAATTATTATATCACTTGAGTGATATACAACTGATGAAGTTCGAACTATGATGAAAACACATTTAATGTTTTGGTTAACTTGTTCTGAAATAGAGAGGTAATTTATGATTTTTTTTTAAGTTCCACTTTTTTGGGACTAAGCCTACCACACATTTCCACCACTGTTATTCCTGTAAGCCAGGATCTTCAGTAGTGTCCAAAGGAGTTTGACCCTTAAAAAAATATGGGTAAAAGCTAAATACGAAACCAACACGAACATAGCTACAATGTATTGTGTTGATTGACTTAAGTTAAGTGAGAACAAGAAAACTGCACACGATTTAATACGAAACATTTTCATAAACACACTCCGCTGTTATTGCATCGAGATGTTCTCATGAATAAAAATAGCCAATCGGTAAATTAAACTTTCTACGGCTCAAGCTGCCTGGATTTCAATTAAAGATAACAGTCGTTCATATCAGGAGGCATTAGAAGTAAAACGTTTCGAGCAATACTCGCAACCGCATTATCATAAACGGGATGGAAATTGCTTGGTGTTCTCTAATCCGATGTCATAGATTAAGTTTCTTTAGTGTAGAGGTGACATGAGGCAGAAAATACGTGTTAAGAAAAAAAAATAGATACAATTTTTATTTTAAACTAAAAACTGTACTTACATCTATTAGAGCTGTATTTTTTTAATATTATTGAATTTTTTTAGCATTTTGAATAAAAGAAAACCTGTGAAAAAGTCTATGTCACCAGACAATATCTTCTCATGATCATATGATCCTAAACTAAGCAACACTTGAACTTTTGGTACCATGGGTACCTGGGAAGATATCAGTTACACCCCAGGTATAGTAAAATTTAATTAAGGTCATTGTAGAAATTTGCCGCTGACGGGAACACAACCTGCAACCGATCGGTGATGAGCCAAGCGGCTTACACTGGAATCACTAGACCAAGCTGTGGTTGTCTAAGTACCTATTATTATCACAATACTGCTATTCAAGGTAGTATGAGGAATGTTCGAGTTATTTTTATTTTAATAAATGTACAAAAAACTTGATTAGTTTATCAATAAAATTGACGTAGCATGGTCTCACACGTAACAATTAACATAAAGATAAATTAAATTTCAAAATACGAATGATTAATAAACGTTAAAAATAACTATCGATTTGATAGATCGTTATAAAATAGTTCAGTCGTGACTAAATTAATTAAGTTTATGATCTAAAATGTATTTTTTTGGGATTTAAATCATACAAAACAAGAACAAGTGGCATGATTTATGCTCTCAACACAAATTCGTTTTTGACTTAAAACATGTATGACAGTTCTTAAGAAATATGACAAGACATAAATTAATATCGCTAGACAACACACATTATTAGTGTGGTCCCAAACTAAGTTAAAGGCGATCCTAGACCAGTGCAAATCTGAAAAAAAAACATTCCCAAAACTAGTTATAACTTGTTAATATTTTGTGTTTTTTTTTTACAATATCGACTTAAAACCAAAACGCTAACATTTTCAATAGTATAGTGTAACTTTATTCAATACTTTGTATTAAAAATAAAATTGCTATAAATTATTTTTTTCAATTATGTTTTTATTGATATCTATTGTACCGTAAACCGCAGCTTTCAAACACTGACCGATCTGCCCTATTTACTCTATGCCCAGTTAGCTTTCAACTCCCCGACGCGGGCTGCGTTATGCCTATGCGTAATGACGTGAAAATTACAACAAATATGAGTGCGGGCGCATGAGTCGAGCCGCAAAATTCAAACCGCCCGCGCCATTTTGCAATTAACGTACTCAGATAAAGGTAGTACAAGACGTTAGTAGGGGTATATTTTTCGTGTTTATACGTTAGATACCTTATTTTTTATGGGATAAAACCCCGCGCACACTGGGGCGTTCAAACTCATGTTTGCCTATACTTAAACAAACTGTATTCAAGGAAGAAGCACGTTTTTCGACGGAATATCATCGTTGCCACGAACGAATTTGACGCATGGACGCGTGGTTTTCACCATAGTAATTCAATCTTTATCTTTATTGAATGAGAGTATATTATATAAAAATGTGCGTCTATAAATAATTATCTGTACAATTTTTTTTTTAAATATTTTTTTTACATTTCATTATTTGTGTTTATGGTAAGCAAGTGTTGGTACTTGATTTGAATTAATTAGATCTATTTTTATGGTTTGTAAGCTTGAATCATATCTACCACAGAATGGAAAATAATTTATGAACAAAAATGATAGCATGTAATTAAATTTTAGCAAATAGGTAAATTAAGATAAAAGTGTTTAATTAAAAAAGCTGTTGTAAATATTAAATAGTGATAAAACGAAGCTAATTATAAGATAGAAGTAGCGGTTATTAATATTAAATTTAATAGCCACCATCTCGCCGCCCAGTGGAACAAGATATATGTCTACAAAATTAATAAACTTATTTATCAAAATCAAAACCGGCCAAGTGCGAGTCGGACTCGCGCACAAAGGGTTCCGTACCATTATCTATAAAAACAGAAAAAAAAACACGTTTGTTGTATTGGAGCCCCCTTAAATATTTATTTTGTTTTGTTTTTTAGTATTTTTTGTTAAAGCGGCAACAGAAATACATCATCTGTGAAAATTTCAACTCTCTAACTATCACGGTTCATGAGATACAGCCTGGTGACAGACGGACGGACGGACGGACGGACAGCGAAGTCTTAGTAATAGGGTTCCGATTTTACCCTTTGGGTACGGAACCCTAAAAACCGCTACCATTCGGGAACTATGAAACGTTAGTCATCCACTTTTTTGTGCATCGATTCGCACAGTGGTCCCATAAATCTGTGGTCCCGTTATTTTAGAATAAATTGCGCCCGTCTGCAGTCCTTTGTGACGTCGAGTTTTTGTCCAGATGACGCGTCTGGTCACCACTGCGAAATTTTCGGCCGGATTTTGTGTATTGTTTTGTTGAGTCTTTTTCATTGCATTTCTTTTTCTCCTATACCTTTACTTGACATTCTGGATTTAGAGCACTTAGGGTCCAGTTCATTAACTTCAAATAAATATAATCTTGAAACATAATAAATTATTAATTTTATTCCGTTCATTTCAATCTCAGTCTAATTGGTATAGTTACCATAAGCTCACTTCCATTTTGCATTAGTTTTTTTTTTGTGTATTCTGCATCGTGGCAATCTGTCTAACAACAATAAGCCAATAATATGGTTGATATTTCATATCAGAATTTTATGGCAGTAGCTTGGATGGGCACTCTGAAGTTAGGTGCCTCATTTCTTATCAGCAAATCTTTCTAGTAGTGTGGGAACACTGTGTCTTTTAAGTCTCCTGTACTCTAAACCTCTATCTCCAGACAATCGGAGGGTCAGTTCATTTTCATGTTGTGCCAGTCTATCTTGGTATTTCTTGCTGTACTGAGTTATCACTTTTTTGACGGTGGGTACTTTGCATTTGTATCAAGATACAATAAGTCGACGGCTTGGTCCAGTGGTTTAAGCGTATGCCGCTTGAATCACTGAACCGGGTGAATGCGGGTTCGATTCCCGGCGGCGGCTAATTTCGGAAATGGCCTTTTCGAAATTAGTCCTGGGATCGCCCCAGTCCATTGTATGGTACCCATAGTACAAGCTTTGCTTAGTTTGGGATCATACGATGAGTATGTGTTGACTGCCGGTATTTATTTCCTAAATGTAGGTAGGTTTACCGCAGTGTTCCCTTGATTAACTTCCGCAGAAAAGGCACAAGCATTATACTACTACTACTACAGGCCTTTTAACGTCCCACTGCTGGGCATGGGCTTCCCCTCAATGTGAGGGGGATTCAAGCCATAGTCCACAACGCTTGCCCAGTGCGGGTTGGCAGACTTCACACATCTATCGAGAAACTAGTCAAGTTCCCTCAGACGTGCAGGTTCCCTCACGATGTTTTCCTTCACCGTTTCAAGATGACCGTTTCGTTTGAAGATGTATAATTGTTAAGTTGGTACTTCATTAATTTAAGTAACACATGCATCCAATTATCCAATCAATTAGCATTTCGACTATTGAATAAAACCTCGTGGTTAACCCGTGAATTATGGGTTATACAGTTATTAATCACTTGTTACCTTAATAAAACTTTGTTATGGCAATAAAATGCTTTATTAATACACTGCGCCCTACCGACTTATCGTTACGCACCTGCGTCTACTGGGAGCGAGCGAATTAACTTAACTTTTTATTAAAAATGTACTCTATGTCTGTAAAAATAAAGGTTGAATTTATGTGTATAAATTTCTAGCGACCACGCGCCTAAATTTTCTCGCAGCATCGATGAGATTTTATTAAAAAATATGTGTGACGTGTGCGCGGTGTATTTATGGTGCTGAGCCTAGTATATGCTGACTCCTTTGATGGCTTACTGTTTTGCGCATGCGTGGTAATGGCGACTGTCATCGCGCCAGCGAGGGACGCCGAGGCGCGGACCCCCCGCAGAGGTTTTCACACAGAGTTTTCCGTGCGCGTCGTGTTTTGTTGTTATTGTCGGTTGATTATTATATAATTATTATTTGATTCTGAGTAACTCATTGTTTTAGTTTAATATTGTGTTTTGTGATGGATGATTTATACGCCGTGAATATACTCTTGTGTGTTTCATTCGTTATATATGTTTTTTTCTATGAGATAATACAATACGGCAGTCTATTTCGGTATTGGCAAACAAATTGGTCGCACGCGTTCCGTCGCGCCTGTGAGCGCAGGGCTTTATTAGAGCAACTTTAAATAACTGACGTCGTCGGGCAGATCCGAATTCATTATCGATTGCCGCAATCGATATTTTTTTATCGATTTTTAATCAATCTCCTAAATGGTCTCTATCAAATTTAATTGACATCAATCGTGAGGGAGTTAAAAAGCGTTCATATATCGATCGAGCGGTTATCGGGAACGATTGTGGGGAAAGTAATGATGAGAGTCGGACCAATTACGATATTTTTCAGTGACATTTGGAATCGATTATAAAAATAATTGTTTGTTTAATCGATAAGATTGCACGAATAAAAAATAAAATAATGTTATATACAAAAAATATAGATATTTTAATATTTTATTTTTGTCCCATAAAATATAAAAAAATATATATTTATATACTTTGATAAGCTTTGGCATAATTAGTTAGGTTGCTTGCACCTTTTGCTGTGTTAATCATTAGATCCAGAGTAAAAGCACATCTCAGAACTACAAATTTTAAGGGAAATTGAAAACGTCAGAAATTATTTATACCTGTAATAAATTATATAAAATTTTACATATTTATTTAGAATCAGTTAGTTAGAGAACCTATACTTTCTTGAACGGTACACCTAAATCACTTTGTAGGTTCAGCTCACCCTTAATTATACAAGATATCCCACTGCCTACCCTCTAGCTGTGATAGTATTTCTCAAACCTACCTTCTTATAAGTAAGTTTAAGTGCATGCATAAATAATTTATGTCAAATGTAGAGTCGTTTCCGTACGGCAGCAGTGTGCGGCGCGAGCGCTCCCCCGGCGATCACGATCTACGGATCTACAGAAGCGGCCGCGCCGGAGGCGTCAAATCGGTTGGCGTACGCGCACGCTCCGTGACGAGGTGCATGCGGACACAACGGGCGTTATTAGACATTTGTTTATAAAGAACATTTTTTCCTTCTTACATATTAATTTCTTTTAATCAGAATCAGTTTTTTTACTCAAGTAAACCAATACAGGTACTTATGAATTGCCAATATACAAAAATTTATAAAAGTATCTCTACCAACCATTCAGAATGCATTTCCTATGGAGAAGAATTGGCAAGAAACTCCATGGTTGCTCTTTTCCAATAAGGATTTACATTTTTATGTGTTTTTCTTAATTAACAATTATACAATATCTTATAAAGTAGGTATTGTTTTATGCATAGGTATGTATAAAATATTGGACGTGATCACAGTAATAAGCAGACTAAACAAACAAAAGTAAATTTTAAAATGTAGTGTGGTGGTAATCGCACTCGCAACTACCCGGTACAGCCTACACTAAAAGACTAAGACTAGACTAAGCTTAAATGGCAGTCGACTAAAACTAGCAATGCAAATTTGTTAAAAAACATATTTCAAAATCAAAATCATTATTTTTTTATTCGTGTAGGCCAAAAAGCACTTACAAAAAGTCAGATTCTACCACCGGTTCGGAATGCTGAATCCACTGAGAAGAGCCGGTAAGAAACTCAATGGTTACTCTTTTTAAAATGATAAATAGTCAGGATAATGAGTAATACATTCTGAGGCAGCAACGCCATGAGAGCTTCTTGCACCTTTGTCTCAATCCCAGAGAACAATTATACTCACGCAGTCTCATATTAGATACACATTTTGGCACTTTTTCAATCAACTTCGTATTCTGTAAGCACATGACGTAGGTTTACAGACTTGTTATAGTAATTATATGAATCAGATTGTGTTCTATAAACCATCAGATCTTCCGCTCTGTATGATTGTAATCAAAAAGAAATAAACAAATTTTGAGAGAGAGTTCTAAAACAGAAGCCAAGACGAACGTCCGGCCCTCGGGCAGATATGTCTACCGTTCTCAAATGTCGAGCAATTTAACATTTCATAAATTTTGGTTCCACTGAGAGAGTATGCAGTAATTGTTCAACTCTTCATCACTCCTCTTAGTACTGCCCGAAATAAAACAACAGTATTTTATGGTTTTTTTTTTACCTACATTGTCCCACTGCTGGCCAAAGGTCTCCCCCATTCTCCGCCACGCATCTCTATCTCCTGCCAGAACAGTCCATCTCTCCAGATAACGGTCCAGGTCATCGCACCACCTTTTCCTGGGTCGACGACGGCGGCGGTGTCCATCATCTGGGATCCAGTTGGTGCATAGTTTTGCCCACCGGGTGTCATCCATTCGGCTTAGATGTCCCGCCCATCCCCACTTCAGCAGAGCAGTCTTTTCACCTACATCCGCAATTCGAGTCATCGAGCGCAGTAAAGTATTTTAATACAAAATTAATAATTTGATCATGATTAGCAGTTGCTGAACGGTGAAGATAAACGTTATGAGGGAACCTCATTAACTTGGCCAAAGCTATCGCACGCTATCGAAGAAACTATATGTTGAGCAGTACAAATCCCCTATTTGCCAGTAAACGATCAGGAGTATTATTTCTTCGTCGAATTAAGAATCAAACACATAATCAGTTAGACAAATAAAAAATGGTTTTTTTTATATCAAGCTAAGTGAATGAACACATATTATAATGTTATCGTAGGCTAAGATTGCAACATGGTATTGTATGTACGACAAACATTTGCAATTCGTCAGGACCGCAACATTTCTTTAAAATTACAATTCACTCGCACATCGAGACCACACCTTAAATAAAGGCATGATTGCACCAGCGTCGCCTGCAGCGATTATTTGCCGCACGTCGACAAAATTGCGCGCCCAATGCATTTCGTGAGCACCACTCATTATATTGAAAGAAAGTATACAAGAGTCTTGTTAGACTAATATTTTTTTTATATTTCATAAATGGAACGCTTCTTATTGTTGACCAAATAAACTATACTAGTCTACTACTACAGCCCTTTTAACGTCCCACTGCTGAGCACGGGCCTCCCCTCAATGCGAGGGGGTTTTCAAGCCATAGTCCACCACGCTGGCCCAGTGCGGGTTGGCAGACTTCACACATCTATCGAGAACTAGACAAGTTCCCTCAGTCGTGCAGGTTTCCTCACGATGTTATCCTTCACCGTTTCATAGCAAGTGATAATCTCGAATGAAAATGAGATTCGCACATGGAACCCAGAGGTGCGAGCCGGGGTTTGCAAGACGTGCGTTCGACCACTCGGCTACCACTGCTATACTAGTCTAGAAAACATTTTAGATAATCCATTAAGCGCTTTAGGGTAGTTCAGCAGACTCCGACACTATGGGTCATGGACTCATACAAACAAAAAAAAATCCAAGTGACAACTCTACCGACCTACCAATACCAACTTCAGATTCAAGCAAACGTAAAGCTATCGAACAGAGTGAAAGATATAGTTTAACAGCCAATAGCGCACGTGCCTGCGCGCGCGCAAGCGGTGGAAACAATTACTGAAAACAGTAAGAGATCGTGAAGGCCGCGGGTGGACGGTAATAACACGATATTATTGCAACTGGGTACACTCGGTATCGTCCAAGGGAAGCAATGTAGCGATAGCGATTTGACAAGATGAGCGATTAGTTTAAAATAGCCTTAGTACTTATCGCACGAGCCTCCATTACAAACATATTTACGTGTATTGGTAAAGTTGAGTTTAATGGTAAAATTGAGTCTATTGGTAGATTGGTAAAATTGAATGTCTTGATGAAGTTGAGCCCATTGGTAAAGCTAAGACTATTGGTAAAGTTAAGTCTACTGATAAAGCTGAGTCTCTTGGTAAGACTAAATTTTAACTATATTAGTAAAACCACAAATCTGAAATTCACTTACTTAATTCTTTGTTTATGATCACAATGGTCTACGGATTGCCTGATTAGTCAAATGAGCAATAATGTAAGTGTATCAAAACTGAATGCCAAGGCTATTGTTTACTGTTTATGTCAAAATAGAAATAACATACCACGCTTTCGGTAGCCGATAGAATCTATTACCGTTATTCATATCGCCTTGACACATAAGGCCACAGGCATACTAGAATCTACTTGCAATATAGCTGTAACAAAACATGTTTTATTCTGCTATCTCTTTTCATTTGCACTATAAACAGCCTCTAGGCCAGTTCTTGGTCCCAAATGTTGCAGTCATGAGCTCAAATTGCATCTTATTTTGTTATTTACCACATTATACCCCGGTTGCAATGATTGTCTACCATTTGACATGTTCCGACTGCCGACTGAATTCAAATGTCTTTCTCTACGACCAATAATCTGGAATTGTAATTTCAGGTTATCTTGGTTGAAGTGTACAGTCTATTGTAAAATGTAGGTGCCGTATCAGAGTAACTACCTCGTACTAATGTAACGTTTTAAATAATTAAATTATGACTGAAATGTATAGTAGTGGTGACAGCCTCTAACATACAAAGACACTTTTTTTTGAAAAATATAGTCTATGCATTAGCATAGAGTATCCAGAGTACCCATAACGACTCCACTCTTCGTATAGCCCTGCGGCAATTTTTCCGTCATTGTTGTTATCGTCATTCTTGTTAAGCAGTGGTAGCCTCGTGGGCAAGAACGCCGCCTTGAACGTAAGGGGTGCAAGTTCAAATCCCGGGCCCACACCTCTGAGGTAATTTTCATGTGCGAATGTCGTTTTCAACAATGATTACCACTTGCTGAACGGTGAAGGAAAACATCGTGAGGAAACCTGCACGTCTAGGCGTGTGAAGTTCATCAACCCGCACTGGGCCAGCGTGGTGGACTATGGCCCAAATCTCCCTCGTATTGAGGGGGAATGTGCCCGGTATAATGGCAATAGGCTCGCCCCCTATTACATTGGGACCAAAATACATCGGCGAAGAGTGGGCGCACTACAGTGCACCTCTGCCTACCCCTTCGGGGAATACAGGCGTGATGATGTATTTTTTTTATTTTTTGATGTTGTTATCTCATGTACCTGTAGTATACGGCAAGTATATGAGAAAACAATAATGGCGGAGTCAGATAAAATAGAAAAATTAACCGCAGCGCGGGCTCGAAATGTCATCTCCACGGCTAATACACATAAAGGTTAAATGACAAGTTACGTAGCTATGTGACTAAATAATGTACCAAACTCCTATTAATTCATCACTACACATTAATGCATAATTAAACAGTGGTAATCATTCAATTAAGCAATAAAAACACTCAATTGGTTTGTTAGGAAGCGTTTACTCGACTCGCGTGCGTTACCGACCGTGTCGGTTACAACGCAGTGACAGCACAATGGGTGGTAGACCATGTCCTATCATTAGTTAATTTAAAAACTAATTTGTTCACCCCAGAAAGACTATTGGCAAGTGAACAATAACGATACTCACCTCTATAGCGGACTGCTATAATATAATAGCATATAGTATATAGCTCATAGCACAACAATATCGCGCACCATACATTGTTATGGCCACGTTCACACTGTACTGTATTATATATTATTGGCTTTGTATGTTGCGCGATTTGTTGTACTATATATTATAGCGTAGTCTGAAAGCCGCTTTATTATTATGTTTGTTAAACATAATGCCCCGGGCAGACTGTATACTTAAATGTAGAAATAGTATAAAGACGCTACCTGTTACTTTAAAAATGTAAGTTACTACTACTACTACTATAGCCTTTATGACGTCCCACTGCTAGGCTCGGGTCTCCCCTCAATGTGAGGGGGATTCAGGCCATTGTCCACCATGCTGCCCCGCAGCGGCTTACTTCACACATCTATCGGGAACTAGTCAAGTTCCCTCAGACGTGCAGGTTTCCTCACGATATTTTCCTTCACCGTTTCATAGCAAGAATAGCAATAATCTCGGATGAAAATGAAATTCGTACATACAACTTAGAGGTGCGAGCCGGGGTTTGAACCTGCACGCGTTGATTGCAAGGCGTGTGTTCAACCAATCGGCTACCACTGCTGTTTAAAATGTATGTTGCGTTCAACAAATGCGAGAATAAAACATTTAAAAAAAAAGTTTTTTTATTTATATCTCCCTCTAAACCATTAACAACGATGATGTTATTGTCATTATTTTGTTTAGTGGCAATTTATATACATTGATCAAAAATGTACACAATTTCTTATATACGCTATATAAATTAAAAATGCGTCATTTTATACAAATCCTTTACAGGGCAAAAGCTTTTATTCTGTTTAATGGCCTCATTCAAGGATTAAAGTTAACAAGCATGTAATTTGCTATTAAAACGGTTATTGCGTACTATACCGAGCGTGACAGGGGGTGCGCTTGCGCCGCGGTTCGGTATACCACGTGCTATATTGTGTTAGGGGCGGCACTAGACCGTGGCATACCTGTCGACACTAAGACGACACTTACGTTACGAAACTATTATGTAAAGCAGTGTAGTGTGGTTGGTAAAAAGCCCGCCTTAAAAGTAAGGGGTACCAATTTAAATCCCGGGCCCGCACCTCTGAGATTTTCATTTGAAAATGTAATTTTCTATAATGATTATTACCATTAATACATCATCACACCTGTATTCCCCGAAGGGGTGGGCACTCCTGTGCACAAACAGTTCGCCGATGTATTTTGGTCTCGATGTAATAGGGGGCGAACCTATTGCTATTATAACTGGGACATTTCCCCCTCAATATGAGGCAGATTTGGCCATTGTTCAGTACGCTGGCCAAGTGCAGGCTGGTGAACTTCAGTCGCCTTTCTACAGACGTGCAGGTTTCCTCACGATGTTCTCTGTCACCATTCAGCAAGTGGTAATCATTATGGAAAATTATATTCGCACATGAAAATCTCAAAGATAAATACCGGGATATGAACTTGCACCTCTTATAGGCTTCCACTGCCACTTAAAGTAAATACAGATATTATCGGTAACAACACAATTAACCGGTCTTTGCGTGCATTACCGACCGTGACGATGGGTAACCATACGTCACGGTTCGGTATACCACGTGCGGTATCGCACTAGGGAGGGTAACCAGGTGTGACTTACCTGCCAGTGTAAACACCCTTTTAACACTCTGTTACACACAAATTATGTAAACAGGTGTAAATAATATGTGATAGGGTGAGTATGGGTTTCCTGTAATAATAACAATAATTAAATAGCGCTTTTTAGTCAGCGGGTCGTCGAACCTCGCGTCAATTATTTTGCCAAACCAAACACAGACTCCATGTGACTAAAAGAGTGATGAGTATAAATGTGGACGGATACAGAGCGAGAGGAAGGTCCAAGAAAAGATGGATGGACTGTATAAAGGGTGACATGAATGAGATCGGAGTGGATGTCAGTATGATAGAAAAAAAAAACATAGGGGTCGAATTGAGAACCTCCTCCTTTTTAAGTCAGTTAAAAAGCGAGATGAATGAAAGAAAAGGACATACTGCGCCGACCCCAGATAATGGGACAAGGTAAGGCAAATGATGATGACCAAAAACAGACTTTATATTAATATACATAAAGATTAAATTTCTAAGATGAGTTTCGTTGAGGTATAAACTTTTTTTTATGAGCGGCCTCATTACCACCACTGGTCTTGCAGCAATACAGAAATGGTATTTGTACAAATATACCTTTGGTGAGAATCGAACCCGCAATCACCTCGTATGCTCAAACTACTGGACCAAGCCGTCGTCGTCCATACACTGAGGCTTCGACGCTTATGTGTATTTTTTTTGTCATACCAAAACAATCTGACCCGTGAGGGCGTGGTTTTGACCACACAAATTCAATCTTTATGTTTATTGACACAGAGTTCGTTTTATTATTGGCAAAAATAAATAAATTAAGTTCTGAATTGAGGTTTTCAATATGCACTTGGCTTGACCGTTAAGTGCTAGGTAATAGTCTATTTGTCACTGAGACACGGTCACGAGCTGGCGTGTCAGGTCGTGACGCTGTCTATGGGCGCGCGCATTCGCAAAAACCGTAAAGATATTTTCCAATTAAATTGCTGTTACCTTGAAACTGGTGGGTCAAACAAAATACACAATACCAAATATTTTCCCAATAACAAAATGTACTGTAACTCACAAAAGAAGGATATTTTTTGAAATGAAATATCATCGATGACGCAAACAAATTTAGTCGCGTGATTTTTGCTACAGAAATACAATATTTACGATATTAAATTTACAATATTTACAATATTAAAAAGTCGAATGCACCGGCCTGCTACAATCAAGCCGTCACAATTTTAATCAAAGCCTCCGCGAATTCTATCGCTTTTTTCGCTTTCGGATTCCCGTGCGACGTAATAATTGCGCCAAATAACAGGCCTTGGCCGACCGCTGCCGTGAGCTGCCGAAGATTTGGTTAAACTGTTCAACCCAATAGCCTAGTGGTTACAGAGGTTGACCTACGTAATTCAGGAGGTCCCGGGTCGATTCCTACTTCGGTTTGAAGTATTGAGACTCATTATTTCTAGCATTTTTAGCTCAGCTAGAAGGTCTTATGAGACCACTAATGTACCTGAAAATTTGAATCTTTGTTACACCTATCTACCTGTAGTTGTAGCATGTCCGCCAAGACTAGAATTAAGACACACAATATGTTGATTGTATCTCTTTCTATCGTATAAAATAAGACAGAGAGCGACCGAGCTAATCCGTGACAGAGATCTTGTCTTGACCACTGAAGATTTGTAGAAGTTCAAATACATACATAATAAAAAAACTTTTTAAATAAAAAATGTTTTGCAATAGAGTTTAAGATACTATTTTTTTTTTTGCATATCTTAAAGTGAGTAGAAATGATGAATCTTTATACGACGACAGTTACCACAGATGATAGTTACTTTAAACAGATACTAATTCTTCAAAAATCAACCCTATTACATAGTACAAATAACGATACAATTTCCTTATACATATGAAACTTAATTACTTTTCCCCATGCTATAAACTCTACGCACAAAATGTGTATGCAACAAAAAGAGTATTTAATTTCCGAAGAGAGTAATTATAATGAAATTGGTAGGCTGGGTAGCGGTTGGTAGCCCATATTTCACAGGCTCTACCTTAGAATTAAAGTTATAAGACTATAGCCAAGTATACTTATGCAGAACAGTGATTTCATTTTTTAAAATTAAGGCATTTGGTATCCATCCCCTGCAAGTCAAAATTTTTCATGTGCGAATATAATTTTCAATATTGATTACTACTTGCTGAACAGTGAAGGCCAACAACGTGAGGAAACATGCACGTCTATAGAAAGGCGTGTGTAGTTCACCAACCCGCATCTCAATCGAATCTCAATCTCTACTGTGGCCCAAATATTGAGGGGAATGTGCCCGGTATAATGGCTATAGATTCGCCCCCTATTACATTGGGACTAAAATAAATCAACGAAGTGTGGGTCTACTGCAGTGAACCTCTGCTTACCCTTTCGAGAAATACAGGCGTAGTGATGATGTTACAATATGCTTTTGTCCTGCCGTTAGCAACTAGTACAATTTGAACTTTGTAATTACTGATACAAGAACTATTACTAATCAGTTATTTATCATATAGGCGATCTAATCAACACATTGTACAATCGAGAAAAAAAGTGCATAAGCACTATGAAAAAATTGGAACAGGAAATGTTTTGAAAATAATTTTCTAAAACTTTATCGGCCATCGAAATATGTGTTATAAAAAATCTGCGCCGCCTTGTCTGTGCGCCGTTATTTTTTAATAAACAATATAGACATTACATGTTGTAATTACTGATCGGCTAGACACAGGCGCAAGTCGTTAGTACAAAGTGGTTATTAAAAAAAAAGTAAGTTACGTCTGCCACCTTTTTTTTTTTTTTGTGTGAGAATATTGTTGCAATAATCTTTATTTTATTAGTGAGATCAGTTTCTTTTATTCTGGACTTAGGAATTTCAGACGTTTCGTTTTTTAAGCATTTTTTTAAATTTTATAAATAGTTTTTTGTAAATTTGTAATGTTTTAATTTAATTAGTTGTTGTGCTACAAACAGTTTTTTTGTTTGTGAAATTTTAATTATGTTTTTTTTTTATATTTATTTTTGTTAACAATATAAACAATCATGTTGCGTAGACAAAAAGTAATTTAATTCCGTAACGGACAACTAACAAGTTAAGGAATTGGTAACAAGACCTTTTAAACTAAAGTTTTATTGGTTTATCTCGTTAGGCAATCGCTTTGTGTAAAGAGCATGGGTTTATATTGTTGCGGAGACGTGTTTTATATATTTTATTACTTAAAAAACCTTTATTCGCGCTAACTTTACTACAGTTTTAAAGAGCATTAATATTATGTCAATATAATACTAACGTAATGATATTTGAAACAAAACCTTTTTTGTGATACTGTCAGTATACTCAATAAAAAAAAAAAGTTTTTTAAGTAATTTAAGTTTTTGTATAAAAAAATTGCTCTAATATTTTATAAAAGTGACAAACTCAATATTTTAAGCAACATAAGCTAATCCCGATTCAATAAAAATCATCATCAACTTACAATGGTCTTGCAATGTATTTTTGAGAAAAAAAGTAATTTGACTGAACGAATACGTCGGTAACTGTACAATAACATGAACGCAACTGGTCTACATCTCAAACGCCTCGCCATAAAGCGTACAGAACTATGCAAATCAGATACGTACATACGTAAGTGCCAGATACGTAAGTACCAGATACGGGTTTCATAGAT
The DNA here is from genome assembly GCA_914767695.1 of Ptilodon capucinus. NCBI lineage: Eukaryota > Metazoa > Arthropoda > Insecta > Lepidoptera > Notodontidae > Ptilodon > Ptilodon capucinus. The sequence goes on along the minus strand of OU611814.1, from coordinate 10,003,545 downwards.
TTGCTTATTAATAGTGCCGACAAAGAATTTATAACGGTTAACTGTATACAGAATGTTAATCCGATCATCGCTCGTTCGTGAATTGCATGCTTGGTTAACTAGTGCATATAGTGTTAATTTAAGATGTCGTAATATTCACTTGTTGTATATTATAAGTGATTACTTTGTAATTTAGTCGTGGTTTCACTTTGACTTTTGTAACCTAAATGCATTGGCAATTCTTTATTGTGTACATTCAAATATTTTATTTACAAAACATTTTTACTATTATGAAAGTCAACTTTCATTTTTTTTTAAATAATAAGTTAATCAATTGTATTTAGTGTGTAAGAATATAATAGGCGGGTACTCAACTACTGAGCAGTCTCGCGAGGTTGCTTTGCCATACTTAGTAACGATAAGTAGTGGTAGTCAAGTGGTCAAACGCATACCTGGCTATCAAAGTGTGCAGGTTGAAACCCCGGCTCGCACCTCTAAGTTTATGTGCGAATCTCATTTTCATCCGAGATTACCACTTGCTATGAAACGGTGCAGTGAAACATCGAGACAATTATAGATAGGCATGTGAAGTTCACCAACCAGCACTGGGCCAGCGTGGTGGACTATAGCCCAAAAATCTTCCTCGTATTGAGGGAATATGTGGCCGGTATAATGTCAATAGGCTCGCCCCCTATTACATAGGGACCAAAATATACCGGTGAAGTGTGGCGCACTGCAGTGAACCTCTACCTACCCCTTCAGGGAATACAGGCGTGATAATGTATATTTAGTAACGATATGCCTCGCGGCAAACGTTCGCGCTAACTTTAGCATTTTTAATACACCGTGCAATTAATAACCTGCATCCGAAAACAACTCATCATTCCAGTAATATAATTAAATAGGTATTTAACAAACTAATAGCAAATCCTTGTTCCAGCAATCAACAGACATACCACCAATAAACCAACATAAAGATAAAACAAAACAATTTTAATTGCATCGTTATCAACACTACACGTCTCGGATGCAACATAAAAAATGATAGTTTTTTTTGTAAAAATAAATGAATTTAAATAAACAAGGTGAGCAAGATGAAGCCATAAATTGTGGAAAGCGGCACTTTTGGTCTCAGATCTAACAAATTAACAGTCGATTAAGCTACCGATTCAGTTAAGGAACTCTTAGCAGTGCATTAATGTGAATCAACAAATAACTTTGATAGCGCCGTTACAGTCGGTGACAAAAATGATTGTCGAAAATATACATGTTTTTAATATACAGGTAGTAAACAAGATGTATATTATACTCATAATATAGCGTACAGCATAAAAACACCTTAACCAATAAAACATCTATAAATTAATATTAATGTTATAAAATTAAAATGTTTGTACTAGCAAAGGGAAGAAATTGTAAAGTTTTGCAACCTTTTGATCGATCTTAGATATTTATTGGGTGTTTTATCGTATCATATAAAGGTATATAGCAGGAATACTATGTTAAATGTATATACGTTAACTATTAATAAGATAAAATTGTACAATAATATAAAAGAGATTGCAGATTTTTACTATTCCGAATTAAGCGAATAAAAACTTCTGAAGTTGGGCATTTCTATTATATTTCCAATTGTATTTTATGGATCATTATATTATTATTTTAGTGTTGAGTGTCATTTGTCAATAAACGCAATTATAGAAGATATAATAAAACTTTTTAAACTCTTATAATCCAAGTTTATCGTGCAGAATCAATAAAACAAAGAACGCATCTAGATCAAACACTACCATCAATTAACAAAACTTTCGAAATACTAAATTATATTACACGAAAACATCTAATTCTAGAACAACACATTAATCAATAAATCGTAGAAATTGCATCTCAAATTTACACACCAATTAAATTGTTTAAAATAAATCACTTGTCGTCTCGATGGTACCAATAAATTGTCTGGCTAATGTAACGACGCGGTCCCTTAGATGCTCGTACAGATACAGACAGAATCCAAATATTGTCACTATAGTGATTAATTTTCATAAAATCTTTTATTTTTTTAACTCAAATAATCAGGAGCTCCATTTAGAAAAAGGTCAGTTAAAAATTGAAAAAAGATTGTCAAGAGATTCAGATTATTGGGAAGTAAATTCTTGCTTACATTTTACAATTTAATATATGGTCAGTCTTAGTTGAAATTTCGAACCAAAATAAAAACTGGCTTGCAAAAAAAATATAATGTATGTTCTTATACTATAGAAAATTACAACCTTATATTGGACACTTTCACGCTTTAATAAGTCTGTTTCATGTTTACGCTGATTCATATACAACTTCGAGAAGGAAATCCAGAGAAGAATTCAGCGAGGTTGGGCAGCATTTGGAAAACTCCGTCGAGTCTATACCGCAGTGTCTAAAGACAAAAGTATTTAACCAGTGCGTCCTACCCGTGATGACATACGGAGCCGAGACGTGGACACTCACAGTTAGACTGGTCCACCAATTTAAAGTCGCCCAGCGAGCTATGGAGAGAGCTATGCTCGGTGTTTCTCTGCGGGATCGAATCCGGAACGAAGTAATTCGCCAGAGAACTAAAGTTATCGACATAGCTCAACGGATTAGCAAACTGAAGTGGCAGTGGGCCGGTCATATCTGCCGCAGGACTGACAACCGTTGGGGTAGACTCGTCCTAGAGTGGAGACCGCGAATCGGCAAACGTAGTGTAGGACGTCCTGTGACCAGGTGGAGCGACGATATACGCAAAGCGGTGGGCAGTGACTGGAAAAGAAGAGCCGAAGATCGGGCTCAGTGGCGCATCTTGGGAGAGGCCTACGTCCAGCAGTGGACTGACACCGGCTGATGATGATGATGATATACTGTAAGTACTCTGCCCGTTATAGCTAAACCATACAGATAGATCGATAGGTATTCATTTTTGTATATTTAAATAAAAATAACAAAGGCCTTCCCATCTCTTAAAATGTTATCAATCAATCAATCAATCAAATTTTTTTATTCGTGTAGGCCAAAAAGCACAAATAGTCAAATTCTACCACCGGTTCGGAATGCTGCTTCCACTGAGAAGAGCCAGTAAGAAACTCAATGGTTACTCTTTTCAAAATGATAATTGCGAGTAATACATTCTCAGGAGCAGCAACATCAAGAGAGCAGACCGCACCTTTGCCACAATACTAGAGAAGAATTATGCTTACGGCAGTCTAATAATAAATACAAATATAGTCTTTACGCTTAGGAAGCTAGTAGAGTAAGGTGCGTCTACTCCCATTTACAATGAAGGGATTATTCTAAACCACAGATGGTTAAAGAAATAATTGCTTTGGTATGATGTTAATTCAATAGCAAGTGTAAAACATTGACAGTTGCTTTTGTGGTGGTAAGGAGCCTGAACATTACTTGACACTGGCTGAAATACCCGCTAGTGGCAGGTGGAGCCATTCCTCATCTTGTTCCATTAAATATCATCATTTCGTTAAAAAAGAAGTAGAAGAATAATACCATTAATTGTCACAACCAGCATATTGTAACATACACATATTCGTTTTTTTTTAAATCTATACTTATAATTATTATTTTACAAGCTTTATTTTATTACAAGCTTTATATTAGCTTGCAACGTATGGCCGGGTGGAATCTTGGGACTGAATTTTAAATCAGTTATCTTAAACCGATTGAGGTGAAATTTGGTATACACGCTTACTTTGGATGACAATGCATGCTTAGCTATGTGACGCCATTCTAATTCCAATACGGCGGATCATCCAAGATGGCGGAATAGTTTTTTTTTTTTTTTTGAAGGACTTACACTGTTGGCCGTGAGGTGGCCTTTACAGCTTTACCGGAGGAGTGGCGAGCGCAGAATGCACTCCAACCAAGGCCTTAAGGGCGAAAAGGGGTGGCAACTAGCTCAAGGGCGCCACAGAGGGCACGACCTCGGCTTGGGCAGTTACCGTGAGGGGAGAGGTAGTGACTGCGCTCCTAGGTGCAAAGATGCACCTACGAGCGGAAGAGGGGGTTCCTCGACCTCGCCGGCGAGATCGGTGTCTGTTTGAGGCTGGTGTAGGTGTGTTGGTGGCCCTCTCAACGCCCGGGTCGAGGAGGGCGGTGATCGTGTCGGGAGGATCAATCAACACGTGCCGCGGACGGCGGCGACGAGTTGATGATGTGTGCGCGGGGTCTGGCTCGTAATTGCCGGCGGCGACAATAGTTATTTTTTCTGCACTACCACAGTATGGGTGTCAAATGAAAGGGCTTGCTGAGGAGAACGCGAAAATTAAGGGCAATTAAATAAAAGCTTGTTTTTAAAAAGTATCTTTTTACCATTAATTTATTTAAGTTTGGTTTGATTGATCACTTCTTCAAATGTTAATATAAATGTTTTTGAGAGATCAATCTAAATGTAATTTTTATAATATAATATATAATTTGATTCATGTGAGACTTTCTAACGAGACAGGAAGCCATTGGTGATTTTGATATGCCACCATTTTTAATATAGCGCCGTTATTCATCCAATCGTAAATACATATTTTAATCTTTTTTATATTCACGTTAATGTGTGTTTTAAACTATGTTTTGAAAATAAAATGCCTAATTATGCTTAATTAAACAGCAAAATGTAACGATTACAGGAAACGCCTAAAAGTTGCGAAACTGGATTATACAAATCGTCTTACAACGGCGGCATAGTTAATTTACCCTTAGTATTTTGATACAAGCATGTATTCCCCGAAGAGGTAGGTAGAGGTGCACTGCAATGCGCCCACACTTTGCCTATGTTTTTTGCTCCCAATGTAATAGGGAGCGAGAGATAGAGAGCGAACCTATTGCCATTATACTGGACAGAAGGAGATTTGGGGCCTAGTGCACTCAGTGCGGGTTGGTGAACTGTGCCTTTATAAAGACGTGCAGGATTTGTCACGATGTTTTCCTTCACCGTTTAGCAAGTCGTAATCATTATTGATAATAATATTCGCACATGTAAATCTCAGAGATGATTTTTATTTATACAGAGATCATTATTGAAATAAATCACAATGCTATTATTTGGTTTGTTGTCTTTTAAAAATAACAATTTGAATGAAATTTTCTGATAAAAGTTTAATCTAAACTAAATAGAAACTTGGCATCTCTATCATTTGTCGATGTATCTTCGATAAAATAAGATTACTCATAACATTAATATATTAATTAATAAACATAACATAAATTTTAAATCTAAAAATTACACTCCTTTTCTTTGTAGCCGTCTAATATAAATATTGTTCTTACAACAATTTATACTGAACTAAAATCAATTTTATGTTCCCATATAAATCTTAATTTAAATATAATGCTGAGTGTCAATAGCTCATTTTAATCACAAAAGTGATATCAAATGTATGGGACTAGAAAAAATTATTAATAATTTATGCAGATAAAGCTCCACTGACTTACACGGGCTAAAACTCGAAAGGAAGCGGATAATACAATCAGCCACCGCCCACTGTACAGATTATAAAGCAGAATATCAACTTTAAACTTAAACAAAGCACTTGGATTATTAATGTACGTTAATTAAATTGATAGTTTACTTATCAAAATAATCAATGAATAAGCGAAAACATGGGAAAGTTTTTAATTTAATATTGTCGAGCACTATGGATTGTATTACCTTTATTTTTATTCTACATTATTCCAATGACGTAAACTATTCCATTGGATAAAAAAGAATAAAAGTTTTTTTTTTCTATTTATATACTAGCAATTAACGTTTTGTGATAAATAAGGTACATAAATTATATTTTTGTATTAAAAATGCGTTTATTTATTAGAACATAGTCAAATATAATACTTCTGTTATGTATCTATACGATGCGCATTTCCTTTGATGTCACCGATAATCAGTCCTCGTCTTATTTATGATTTAATTTATGACATTGATAAAAGAAATGTAAATTTTTTGCTAAATTTGTATTTTTTTTTAATTTTTTTTTACGTATATGAATGGTTTCCTAGGTATAGAATACCCAATGAATTTATTATATTGCTCGATTATGTCGAAATTGGGCAAATATAAATGAAGTATCAGTAATAATAGTCTCTATTCTCGTATATTTATGATATATGATATATATGATATCTATACAAATAAGATATATGATATCTATACAAATAAATAAAATTAAAGTGTCTGTAAGTAATGTCAAAATTACAGCCTTTAACTAAATGCATATGTAAGTATATGCGATAGCTATATCGAAACTATCTAAAAAACTGTCCGTCTGTCTGCTGTTTGTTTGATGTAAATTCCCAAACGGCTGGACCGATTTTGATAAGACTTTCACTGACAGATTGCAGATGTTACAAAAAATAGTTTAGGCTCGAGTGTGTTTGGAGCTGTTTATAATAATTCTTAAAAAAAATTATTTCATCTGTTATTAGTTCGGTCTGGTATTTGAGATGTACCTACAGTCCTAAGTTGATTAGTTATCTAATTAACATGAGATCCTATAATAGCCCGTTATCCTGATCTATACAGATTGTATCAGAAGTCCGAAATAACACTTTAAGATACTCGTCGCAAACACTCAAAGGACTGCAACTCAGAAACTATGATAGTTAGGTACACCTAACTATCATAGTTTGCCTGACTACAGTCTGCCTTCACTGAGCAACAACACATCAGCTACCGTATACGTTCCTAAAATATCATTACGGACTTTTGATACACCCCGTATAATGTACCTGTACTTAATAACATAAAATGCGCATTATATGTACGTATTAACTTAGGTAACTAATAAAAATTCACTCACTCTTAGGAATTCTTATCGAAACTAATGTGGTACGGAGTTCCCGACCGGTAGTGAGGCGCGGAGGGTCGTGGGTTCGATTACCGAGCCGTATTTATTGGCTGCCGCGTCACGATCCGACGTCGATTGAAAATTACTAGTTTTTAAACGCTATTTTATTGCAACTTGGATATTTTGCAGTAGTACTTTCGTCGGCAAGAACGCTCGCCTTGAGCGTAACAGGTGCAAGTTCAAATCCCGGGCCCGCACCTCTGAGAATTTCTTGATGTGCGAATGTCATTTTCGATAATGATTACCACTTACTGAACGGTGAAAGAAAACATTGTGACGAAACCTGCACGTCTAAAAAAAAGGCGTGTGAAGTACACTAACCCGCACTGGGCCAGCGTGGTGGACTATGGCCCAAATCTCCCTCGTATTGAGTGAGAATGTGCCTGGTATAATGGCAATAGACGAGCCTATTAGATTGGGACCAAATACATCGGCGAACTGTGGGTGCACCTCAGTCTACCCCTTCGGGGAATACAGGCGTCATGATGTAATTTTGTATATAGTTTTAGTTTGTATACAACAGAATCAACACCATTGTTTGCAGAGTACTAGAGACTACGACTCTTGACATCGCGGCTTTTTGGAATTGGCCCTGTAGACCCTGTAGTTGTAGCATGAGCGACAAGAGTAGACTTATGTCACAGAATATGTGGATTATATCTCTTTCTCTCGTATGAAATAAGAAAGAGAGCGACCGAGCCAATCCGTGACAGTTGACATGAGTGCTGACACCACTGGTCTGGGTGTAAATGTGACCACCACCAGTCCATTGCATGTCACCCATAGTACAAGCTTTGCTTAGTTTGGGATCATACGATAAGTATGTGTTGTCTGGGCATATTAATTAGTTGTGAGTTCTGTCTTGAATTGCATCCGCGGCCGTATTCTAACTCGATTTATTCTGCTTAAGTGCTCATCTCCACAATAATGACTTACCCGTCTTATGTGTCATTAAGTATAGTTCTGCGGTGAAATTTGAGTGCAGTAGCTGCGGTGAGCTATGAAAACGAGAAGGCTACCATGTGGAAACAGTGAGCATATAACAAAGATCAGATTATAAATAACATTACGACCATAGCTCATGTTGAAACATGCCAAGTAGTTAAACAAATTTGTTTGGCGGAACGTTTTTTTTTTAATAAGTTGTGGTATCAAAAAAATATGTCGATAAAACGTCAGTCAAAATATTTATCGAAAATTTTGAATGTTTTGATTTTGTAACGTTTTTTAGGGTTCCGCACCCAAAGGGTAAAACGGGAACCCTATTACTGAGACTTCGCTGTCCGTCCGTCCGCCCGTCCGTTTGTCACCAGGCTGTATCTCATGAACCGTGATAGCTAGAGAGTTGAAATTTTCACAGATGATGTATATCTGTTGCCGCTATAACAACAAGTACTAAAATACAGAATAAAATAAATATTTAAGGGGGCTCCCATACAACAAACGTGATTTTTTTGCCGTTTTTATAGATAATGGTACGGAACTCTTCGTGCGCGAGTCCGACTCGCACTTGGCCGGTTTTTTTTAAATTCGATAAAGGGACTATTTAGAGCTTCAACAATGGAATGCATTTTCCACTTTTTGGAATGCAAGGTATATTTCTGTTTTTGTCTATGTATATGCAGATACAAGTACGGAGAACTAATCAATATACACACAATCAAAGAATTTTAAACACACAAAGCACTCTGCTTTCTTTAATTCGTAATTATTTCATCACAAAATCACTGATCAGTAGTAGAAAGTTAATTGTACCGCCTACCGAACCAAATGAAGTAGTTAACAGAACTATTAAACAAACGTATTGGCACCGGACGAATTCAAACACGACATAATAGGGTCGGATCGAAACGAGATTATCGATACATTCCGATGCGCGTCACTATGTTAGTTTGGGAACTGGATTTTTAATGTCCGGTCAATTTTTGTTGCGAAGGGATTTCATTGATGTAACAGCGAGCATTCGACTACCTTCTTTTTTCTATTTTTTTTATCGCCTTAGACATACGGGCTAGCGAATTCAGTTCACATTCTTTTTGAAAATGTACTCTGTTAGAAAAGGAAAAGATATTGAATTGCACATAGCCATATATAGACCTAAGAATATTGTTTTTTTTTTCTTATTGTATGGTGTACTATAAAAAGTAGGTATGTACTCTATTTATATGTATCCAACGGAGGCCCTATGGTGGTGCAAGCTCTGCGACCGCACCGGGTGCTGTCGTAGGGAAGGCGCCAAAATCAACCGGAAGCTGACAAACGATTAGTGTCGTGACGCCTCATACTTAGCTTCGTGACGCCACATAGTTAGCGTTGCGACCCTATTTACTGAGGCATCGGGGAGAAGCTTTACGCAGAGCGTCACTTCCAGGATCTAAGCATTATTCGATTCAAATTTTGTGTTCAGAGGGGCGCCACTTTGAGATCTCGCACCACCCAAACAAAATTCTAGGGCCGCCACTGTATGTATCAATGTACTATGCGATTCAAATAAGAATAGGAATGTAAAAAACCTCTATCTTTCAAATATCACTTGAAAAGTATGGTTTGCAAAAAAACTTATTTGCATATCAATAATAATAGTCTTACATCAAATTCAAATAAAAAGGTTAAATTAGTAGTAAATTGTCTTAATATAATATTTGAAGCCATAATACCATAACCTTTTTTATTTTCAGTTTTGGCGCAAAGGCCCAGAAGCCATGCCAAAATTATTAAAGAAAATAAATCAAGGACGCCAGTCGCCATTTTGTGATTGTTAGTGTGTTTCATCGTGCGACTGAGTGCATTTTTCACTTAACCTTTGGAAATAAATTTTGGTTTGATTAGAATTGACAGCTATAAAATCACTATATGGCGCAGAGTCGATCCTATTCTCATTTGGATCGTATAGTACATCATGATTGAATATCTGTGACAGAAGCTACGCTACACAGCTTTTGCTCGCGTCGTCGATTACATTTCTTTGTAAAATGCGCTCATTCCATGAGTTAATACAGTAAATTTTGGTATTGACTGTCGTACAATCTGTCATGAAGAATCACAACGGAATAAATGTTGCAGCCATTCCTCATCTCATTCCATTCATTCTAAGTACATATAATAATAATAATAATAATAATGTCATGCGCGCCTACTATGAGGCTACAGAGGGGGGAACTAACCTCACTGCGTACCGTAACCGAATGCTGCCTCTGTTTCAGTCACTTGAACCAGCGGTCAACGTGTCGGCGCAACGACTGTCGGATCAGGTGAGGGTCATCCAACGTGGTAACATGTTGGCTGATACCGTACTCGATCGGCTACGCTCGGAGATGCAGAGTAGGCGGGTTGTTCCTGTCGCATCGTCGCAGCCGGCGGCCCAGCCTGTGGCAAGTGCCACGGTTACTTCACGGCTTGCCGCCGATAGCGACGTTGATAGAGATAACGCGCCTATTAATGTAAGTAACCAATACAATGAATTGTTGAGGAGTACTTTGGAGGATGTAGTTCGGGTGTATCGGTCCATGCCGAACCACCTTAGACCTCGTATACCTCGCCTACCCATGCATAAAGGGAATAGGGCGCTAGTGGGTGCCTTGGACTTACTACTGTCAATTTACTTTGACAGTAGTGATAACCTTGCGGATACACACTCTATCCTGTATTGTGCTGCCATTACGGTATGTCGTGTAGCTCGTGTCAAGGTTTTTAACACTGACACAGCTACACGTCCAAAACCCGCCGTCCCGGCATGGCAATGCAGGATAGAGCGTCGTATTAGCGAGGCTAGGGCACTCATTGGCAAGCTCAGCTGCTTCAGGGAGGGTAATACCCGCCCTAGAGTTATGCGCTTTGTGAAGCGGGCATTCGCTGGGACTGATGTCAGTCCCCGCGAATATATTTCCCGCGTCACAGAGCGCATTGACTTCCTGAAGCAGAAAATTTATGCATGGGCAAACCGTATACGTAGGTATAAGGTTCGCGTGGATCGATATTCCCAGAACTCCATGTTCCAAAGGGATCAAAGATGGGTTTATAGATCCTGGGAGCGACCCAGTGAACCGGTGAGTGAATTGCAGCGACCAGATGATAACGCCACGACAACATTCTGGCGTGATATCTGGTCGGTGCCAGTCACTCACTACGAAGGTGATTGGATCGGTGATGTCGAGCGAATGTGCGAACCAATAAAAGAAATGGAAGCCATCTCCATCGGGCCCCTAGACGTAGCCAATGCAGTCCGTTCTTTACCTAATTGGAAGGCCCCAGGCCCGGACGGACTGCATAATTTTTGGCTCAAATGGCTACGTAGCTCGCACGTTCGCTTGGCATCCCAATTCCAATCAGCCTTACAATCTGGGTCGTTACCGGAATTTATAACTACCGGCGTAACCCATCTGCTCCATAAAACCGGAAGTACCACGGACCCTAAAAATTATAGACCGATCACCTGTCTACCTACAATTTACAAAACTCTTACATCCATCCTGAGAGCGAAAATCGCCAGACATGTTGAAGATAATTCAATAATGTCTGCCTCTCAGAATGGATGTAGGAGTGGGTCCCGTGGTACTAAGGAGCTACTCCTCATCGATATGACCATTTGTCAACAGGCTCGCCGTAACCGAAAGGATCTGTCGACATGCTGGATAGATTATAAGAAGGCCTATGATTCTGTGCCGCATACGTGGCTTGTGAGAGTGCTTGAGTTGTATAAAATAGATACAACTCTACGCACTTTCTTGGAGTCATGTATGAGGCAATGGAAAACGGTCCTTCTCTGTCCAGGCTCTCGACAGATCCTTGGGAATGGCGAGCCTATAAGGATAGAGCGAGGTATCTTCCAGGGTGATAGTCTGAGTCCACTATGGTTTTGCCTGGCCCTGAACCCTCTGAGCACACTTTTAGAGGAGTCAGGGTTTGGCTTTCGGTTGCGACGAGGAGGTCAGGTAATATCTCACCTGCTTTACATGGATGACCTTAAACTGTTTGCCCCCACTGCGCTCCAACTGACGGGATTACTGAAGGTTACAGAGACCTTTAGTAATTCTATCAGGATGGAGTTTGGTGTGGATAAATGTGCGGTCATGCATGCAAAGCAGGGGAGGATGGTGGAGTCTGAAGGCATCCAACTTTCAGATTCCATCCAACTGAGATCACTCGCCGCAACCGAGACCTACAAATACTTGGGTATGTCACAAGGGTTAGGCATTAGTGAGACTGACATGAAACAGTTATTGCGGGATCGCTTCTTGGGGCGCCTGAAAAAAGTACTGAAAAGTCTTTTATCAGGCGGAAACAAGGTGCGAGCCTACAACGGCTGGGTCATGCCAGTCTTGATGTACTCTTTTGGCATACTCAAGTGGACTCAGACCGAATTGGACACCCTGGATAGAACAGTCCGTACTACGCTCACTTCATACCGCATGCATCACCCACGCTCATCGGTAATGAGACTATATATCCCTCGGAAATGTGGAGGTCGTGGCTTTTTAAACGTCAAGACTTTGCATAACCGGGAGATATGTAGCCTCAGGGAATATTTTCTCCGTGCCGATGGGGAAATGCATGTGGATGTAGTGGCAGTAGATAATGGACTCACCCCTCTATCTTTGGCAAAAGAGAACTGGCGCAAACCTGTAGTGCTGACAACGGATGATCGTAGGTTGGTATGGCAGGGCAAGGAGCTACACGGAAGGTACTATCGGGCCCTTCATGGGCCCGATGTAGATCTTGCGGCCTCCGTGGCCTGGCTACGATTCGGCGACCTCTTTGGGGAAACCGAAGGTTTCGTCTGTGCAATTATGGACGAAGTTGTGATGACGAACAACTACCGGAAATATATTCTTCGGGATGGCACCATCGACATTTGTCGGGCATGTCATCGCCCTGGAGAATCCCTGAGGCATATCATCTCCGGTTGTTCGCGTCTCGCAAATGGTCAATATTTACACAGACACAACCAAGTAGCCAGGATTATCCACCAGCAACTTGCCCTGAAATATCGCCTTGTGACATCCGAGGTACCGTACTACAGGTATGAACCACAACCAGTTCTCGAAGAAGGTCATATCTCATTGTATTGGGACCGATCTATCATCACAGACAGGACTATTGTAGCCAATAAGCCTGATATTGTGCTGATAGATCGCCAAGAGCGCCGTGCAATGATTGTCGATATCACTGTCCCCCATGACGAGAATCTCGTGAAGGCCGAGAAAGATAAAGAAAGCAAGTATCTTGATCTGGCTCACGAGGTTGTCGACATGTGGGACATTGATGCGGCAATAATTGTACCGATAGTCGTTTCCGCCCATGGCTTATTAGCCAAGAGCCTCGACAAACACCTAAAGAGGCTCGCGTTAGGCGGCTGGATCAAGGGACAGATTCAGAAGGCGGTACTTCTGGAGACGGCGCGCATTGTGAGGAAGTTCCTCTCTCTGGAGCCCTAACCGCTGGTAACTAGGACCCTGTTCCAGATGCCGGTGGGGAACTGTTTTTTATATTTTTAAATGTATTTTTTATATATATATTTAAAAATGTAATTTATAAGAAAGATAAGAAATAAAGGAGATAATAATAAAAGCCTTTAATAACAATCTTATGTGTTACATTTCATCTTATAACTACTTATGTGCTACTAATATTATACATAGTTGTTTATGAAAGCAACGTTATTAACTGTAATTTTTTGTATTAGACACCGGTTTCGTGATTGTCTTGCTCTTTGGCATAGGCCTCCCCAAGTGATCTCCACAACGATCTATCCCTTGCTATTCTCATCCAGCATGGTCCAGCTACCTCCTTGATATCATCCTCCCATCTTCGGTATTGTCTGCCTTTACATCTCTTTTTATATCTAGGGCACCATTCAGTCACTACGTTCGTCCACTTTTCTATCTTACTTCTTGTTAGGTGTCCTGCCCATTTCCATTTCAGTTGTTTAATTTGGTATTTTATATCTATAATCTTGGTTTGCTTTCTGATTGTTTTTACCCTAATTTTGTCTATTAATCTTATGTTGAGTATGCTTCTTTCCATTCGGTGTTGACAAGTTTCTAGTGATTTGATATTTTTCTTTGTACAGCTCCATGTCTGGCATCCGTAGGTCATGCTTGGTAGAATGCAGGTATTAAATATTTTCTTCTTCCCCTCTATTGGTATATCCGAGTTTTTCATTACGTCTTTTAGAGCCCAGTATCTCTTCCATCCTAGGTTAATTCTATTTTGAATTTCTTTGGTTGTGATGTTTGTTGGAGATATTATTTGACCTAAGTATGTATATTCGTTTACATATCCCAGTTCAGTAGCATTATCAGGTTTAATGGGAGTTTTGACGTAATTTGTTAATTCTAAGTACATACGAGGAATTTAATTCTGTAGTGCAAATCCACTGGCGTTATTTCCTCAACGATTGTAAATTCCTACAGAAATATATGTCAGTGGATGGAACGCTGCGTTATCTATCTACACAAACTATATTTGAATAAAATAATAACTGAGTATGTATATAGTAATCTCTTTCTCACTGTCGTAGTGTTAGAGCAAGACAAAAAAAAATGGTACTAAGCCCGCCACACATTCCCACCACTGTTACTCCTGTAAGCCAGGATCGACAGCGGTGTCCATTGAAAACACCGAGGTTTGACCCTCGGCGAGTCCCGGGGAAAAGCTAAATTGTCTTGGAACCCGCACGAATTTAATCGAAAAAGGTGTAGGAGGAGTTGGAAGAAAAATGTATCCACTTCCCTCCATTGCAAAGCGGGAGACAAAAATAACTGTATTGGCTGAATTGCCACAGAAATAAAGAATGCACCAGACAACAATAAGTTAGAGCAAGACAACAATAAGTAGACATGACTTTATATTCCGTAATAACCTAGACACCAAATTTAAAACATAATAAGTATTTTATAAAAAAAAAAGTATACCAGTCAGTATATATACAAAGTATCAGTGCGTTCACATCTTCATACGCCATCGACCCAAAAACGCTGCCTGTTTTTTTATAAAGTAATGGTATTTTAAATTGACAAATAAATTAAATATGTAGCGATTTAAATAATTAAACTAAACAAATTATAAAATTAATGTTCATAAGTTTGCACGCATAAAAAAATGGAGAATTCTAAAAGACCATTAACGAAATCAATAAAGAAAAAAATACATGGAAAATTATTCAAATTTAAATGAATCTAATGTTCCAACGTGTTTACATTTCCTCCCATATTTTGCTCTAATTTGGCTGGAAACCGGCTAATTAATTTCTCCCAGTGACATTTTACGAGCTAAATTTGTTTTTATTATGGAAGCCGTATCCAATCGTCACTTATCAATTACAGAACGCCTCAATTCACACATTTGTCAACTGTAAACTTGTATGCATCCGATATGTTGAAAATCAGAGGAAACAGATACACGCGATATCAGAAGTCTGAAATAATAAATATATCTACATAATCATAAAGCAGTTGTAGACTAGTTGGGAGAACGGTCGCCTTGAATGTAAAGGGTGTAAGTTCAAATCCCGGGCCCGCACCTTTGTGATTTTCTTGTGCGAATGTCATTTTCAATCATGATTACCACTTGCTGAACGGTGAAGGGAAACATGATGAGGAAACCTGCAAGTCTATAGACATGTGTGTGAAGTTTACCAAAGCGCACTGGATCAGGGTGGTCGACTATGGCCCAAAAATCTCCCTGGTATTGAGTGAGAACGTGCCCGGTATAATAGCAATAGGCTCGCCCCCTATAACATTGGGACCAACATTAGCGAAGTATGGGTGTACTGCAGTGTACCTACCCTTTTCCCTTTGATGATGTATTAATATGCATATCGATTTTTTATGCAAACTATAACATACTAGCTGACCGGGCGAACTTCGTACCGCCTTAGAATGAGTGACATACGAAAGCAGGGCCACCCACCGGGTCCAATTGTGAATCTAAACCATTGATTTTCAAAGTGGGGGGCGAGCCCCACTAGGGAGGCGCGAAGTCATCTACAGGGGGGCGCGGGTGCGGCTACGGTCGCGGTCGCTCGCGCGCATACGTATCGCACGCTCCTTACTCCCTGCGCCGCTCGCACTTGAACAAACTACTTTCAGGTTTCGGATCAAGTAGGAATAACCTTGTCTATTATATCCTTATTTTATTTTACAATTGCTTGACGAGCCCACTTGCTGAGCCCCGGGTCGAGGGGAGGCGTGGGTATAATAATTTTAGGCAATAGGGAGGCGTGATACTTATAAGTTTGGGAACCCCTGATCTAAACCATCCAGGGTGCCACCCAAACGCATACAAAAAATCATTCAAATCGGTCTAGCCGTGTAGGAGGAGTTAGCTTACAACGAAAATTGGCATTGATTTTTATATATATTGATTAGAATATTTCGGACTTCTGAAACGTTATGTGTTTAATTGATAGAGAAAAAAAGTAAAAGTCTGATAATATTTTATAGATTCTATTTAATTGCGACAAAGTAACGTTTTGGGCCCGGTCTCGTGTCGTTAATATTATCGACCCGAGAAATCAGTGCGAAATAAAATTTAAACATTTTAACTTACTTTGATACATCATAAGTAGGTTTTAATGGACCAACTATCAATTAGGCAAATGCACTCTATTATCTTAATGTTAAAAGCTTGTTTAGTTTAACCTATTAGTCAAAAGCAAGTTAGTAACTAGAACCCTATGCGTAAGAAACTTCCTCCTCTGTGGAGTGCTGATTGCATATAGTGACTAGCGTTCCGGCCCAGCTTCGCACGGGTTTATATTATAGCCTATGTTACTCAGTGATGATGTAGCTTTCTAACAGTGAAAGAATTTTTGAAATCAGTCCTGTAGTTTAAAGTTAATTCGTTATATACAAAAATACAAATCTTTCCTCTTTATAATTTTAGTATAGTATAGATTACTTATATTTAAGCAACACTGCTACCACTGCTCCATACACACGTATGGAGCAGTGGTTTCCTCACGATGTTTCCCTTCACCGTTTCATAGCAAGTGATAATCTCAGATGAAAATGAGATTCGCACATAAAACCCAGAGGTGCGAATCGGAATTTGAACATGCACACTTTGATTGCAAGGCGTGCGTTCGACCACTCGGCTACCACTGCTATACGTAAAGCATACGTTACAAAAAATAATTCCCAAGCTACCAAGAAAGTCGGCCAACAAAAAAGTATAAAATAAAGTTTGATTAATATAGGTTTACAGAGACGTACTCATGCCCGCTAGGTGGCTAATGTATTTGACCCCACATATACGCGTGTTAGCTTTTGAACTCCTAATGCGTACCCACAAATCACCAGCAAACCTTTTCCCATCACCCATCAAGCGGCAGTCACGACAAATCGTATTAGAATTAACAGCTATCCATCAATTGACACATACATTCCTCCAATCCACGCCATCCATTACCGCTTTTATTGGTCAAACAAAACATCCCATCACTCACGACGCGTTATTGGATATTAATCCAATTGCGATAGTCGTAATCATGATACATCGATAGTACCGGCCGAGTGTGATGTACAACCTATAGACATAAAATCGTTTGTTGTTTCACAATTAACAGGCTATATTTGAATATATTTGCGTCAATTTTATATTATAACAACATAAATCTAATTATCAAATTGATTATAAAATGCTTTTTTATATATGACGGTGCTAATATTATAAATGGTGGATCTGACGAAGGTGATGTATCAAATATGAAAGTTAATGATGTTGGATCTCTTGAGCGTGATGCTTGCCTAATTTTCGTACTGGATGCTGTCAAACAGTCGTTACTATATAAATCATTCGTATAAATCATATTCACAGAGAGTGTTTAAACAAATTGTTGCTAATACGTAGTCGGCAGCTGATGCAAGCTTTTATAAAGGACTTACGCTGTGAGCTTACTGAGTAGAGCGAAATAACATCACTGCTCTCTAAAATGGACTCTGTGTGTATATTTATAAAGATTGAATTTATATGGCAAAAGTCGCGAGACTAAATTCGCTTACGTCATCCATTATATTTCGTACAAACGTGCATTTCTTCTATAAAGTAATACGGTTCGTTTTGGTGCTATTAAAAATTGTTGCGCGTTTTTGTACGCAAAGTTTTATGTATCGTGAGTACAATTTGGATGGTAATAGACAAATACATCATCATCATCACGCCTGTATTCCCCGAAGGGGTAGGCAGAGGTGCACTGTAGTGCGACCACACTTCGCCGATGTATTTTTGGTCCCAATGTAATAGGGGGCGAGCCTATTGCCATTATACCGGGCACATTCTCCCTCAATACGAGGGAGATTTTTGGCCAATATTTCACCACGCTGGTAATAGACAATAATATGAATTACGCAAATTTCACTGATTAAACTTAAACTGATGCAGGTTTCTGCTGGATTCTGAAAAATTACAAACTAATTATAGGGAGTTGTAAAATACATTTTTTTTTTGTAGTTTTATTGTTTGTAGATCACTTTAAAATTTGAATAATTTTGGGATTAAGTGTGTTGCCATCTTGTTTACACTCGTAATGTCTGACTTTCATAAGCAAATATGATTCTCTAATTAATTAATTTTGTTTTTGATTAATCTCTAATTATCTTCCATAGATATTTTTATAGTTTTGATAGATATTGCGGAAACCAGATTTCCAATATAAAATTGGAACTTTGTCATTAGATAAACTGATGTGTCAGGGCGGATGTCCTCCATTAGTTTCTAAGATACATTAGCATACATTTATTTATAATTTATTGTACGTGTATTTTCATTTATCTGTTACCTACTGGAGCCGTAGCCACCACCTGTTACAGTAGTATTTTTTTAATTATGCTCAGATTTATTCACACAGAGAGATAATTTTCATGTGCAAATGTCATTTTCAACAATGATTACCACTTGCTGAACGGTGAAGGAAAACATCGTGAGAAAACCTGCACGTCTATAGAAAGGCATGTGAAGTTCACCAACCCGCACTGGGCCAGCGTGGTGGACTATGGCCCAAATCTCCTTCGTATTGAGGGGGAATGTGCCCGGTATAATGGCAATAGGCTCGCCCCCTATTACATTGGGACCAAAAATAATCGGCGAAGTGTGGGTGCACTACAGTGCACCTCTGCCTACCCCTTCGGGGAATACAGGCGTGATGATGTATTTTATTTATTCACACATTTTGTACAATGACAGCTGTTAAAAAGTAATATCAAAACAATAATGCACAAAAAATACTGTTAATTTACTTACTTTAAAAATATCATCATCTTTTACACATTTCTTTTACAAGAAAAATTGTTTTAAATCAATTGTTGTACAATTATTTTTTTTAATGGACTACGCTGTTGGCCGTGAGTTGGCCTTTACAGCTTCACCGGAGGAGTGGCGAGTGCAGAGTGCGACTCCAACCAAAGCCTTAAGGGCGGAAGAGGAGGGCAACTAGCTCAAGGGCGCCACATGGGGCACGACCTCGGATTGGGCAGTTGCCGTAAGGGGAGAGGTAATGACTGCGCTCCTAGGTGCAAAGATGCACCTACGGGCAGAAGAGGGGGAGTACACTATTATTAGCAAAATCTTCTATTCAACAAAAATAACCACAAAACAAAAAAGTATTTTTAACATAGTCAGTAAAGTAACTTGAAGGCATGCAACAAAACGAATGCAATATTAGACTCCAAATTTAAATTGGTAAAGTTCAAAATCCCACAACAGTATAAGTTGTGTTCAGCATATCGATACAGAACAAAGTACCGATATGAGATCTGATATTCACGGGATGGTAACTATAGGTAACTCGAGTCGTCACGGTCAGCCTCCCGTAGCTTTCCCATCGCAGTATCATTATCTTAAAAGATATTGTATCGGCCAGCGAAAGAATCCTGATGCAAAATAATACTTGTGCACAGAAAAATAACTCGTAAATAATTGTAATAAAGTAGTCTACTAAAGTAATAAAGTAGCTGAAGGTTACAAAATCGCGCTTCAATTTTTTTGCCACTTCTTCTTCTTTTGGTGTCAATGGTTTTTAGGGTTCCGTACCCAATGGGTAAAACGGGAACCCTATTACTGAGACTTCGCTATCCGTCCGTCTGTCACCAGGCTGTATCTCATGAACCATGATAGTTAGAGTCGAATTTTTCACAGATGATGTATTCCTGTTGCCGCTATAACAACAAATACTAAAAAACAGAATAAAATAATTATTTAACAAACAACAAACGTGATTTTTTTGCCATTTTTATAGATAATGGTACAGAACCCTTCGTGCGCGAGTCCGACTCGCACTAGGCCTTTTAGTTTACACCTTATTCTGTAGAA
Source organism: Ptilodon capucinus (assembly GCA_914767695.1). NCBI lineage: Eukaryota > Metazoa > Arthropoda > Insecta > Lepidoptera > Notodontidae > Ptilodon > Ptilodon capucinus. Next base: position 9,983,395 of record OU611814.1, on the reverse strand, counting down.
ATTTAATTACATCAATCGCGTTGGGGGTGGCCACAAAGAGGTCTTTTCTCGTTCATGTGGTTGGGTATAAGGGACACATCATATCAAAACGTACTGTATTGACACAATGAAAAAGTTCATTCTTCAACGGAAATACACTGTCAGAGCGAGTGAGTATAGACGCGTGGGTGCGTGGCTTTTACCACAGAAATTCAATTCTTATGCATGTTGACACTAAGTTCGTTTTGGTAGTAGCTAAAATTCGATGCCCCAGTGTGCGGGATTCAGCTTAAAATTTGAAATGCTAATATTTTTCATGTCCTGTGTCCAGCAGTGGTCGTCTCTGGCTGATAGATAGTATTTTTCATTCAGTCTCGATTGGTATAAAAAATTCAAAACCCAACGATAACGCACAAAATTAATTGCAGAAAAACTGCACGATGCTTCAATTTTTTTATTCTGTACAAAAACCCATTCATCCGTTCGTCGATTATTATCGCACATTAGTTTTTTTTTTTTATAATTTCGTCCACATGTCAATTTATATCATCATTGATACTAGATTTTTTTGTATGAAAAAAAAACTCAGGTAACTGTCTATAGGTAACTTTTTTCAAATTTGCACCTCACTATAATAATGCGTCTTTTTATGGTTATAAAGCAATTCCGCTAACGATGCGTTTGATTGTGCACTTCCGTACACCTCTATGGGACCTGTCGAATGTAGTTTTTGCAGTCCATATGTTATAACACAATGAGGATTCTTTCATAATAGTTTTATTGTAGATTGTTTTTTAGCGATTTCACAAACATTCACAAAGTTAAGTTAAATTAATAAATGTCTTGAAAAAAAAAAAACTAATTCGTAAAAAAAGTTTGCAATGGTGGTCTAGTTATCGAACTCTCGCGTAAAAGTATGAGAGTTGAATAACTAGCTTGGATTTCAGGTATTTTATGTACAAATCTTATAATCCCCAAATACAACACAAAAGCCCTCTATTACATTATGTCCCTATTACACTGGCTCCAAAATATATTTACGAAGTGTGCGAGCACTGCAGTGCACCTCTACCTACCCATTCATAATTAATTGTTTCAATTACCAATTACAATCCCCGTCACCTTGACAATACTCGGTTACCGTTTCTAATGTCTATAAGTCACATTTTCAATAGTCCAACAGTGAATTGGTTTCGAGCAAATAATTATATTTTATTGCTAACATTTCTGCGATAACAGTGTGAACATAACTCTACGGCCAACTAACTAGTCTAACGAGGGAACTCTACAGCCTGTGATGTATGCGTTTGTTTATTCATTGTTGAATGTTTTGTGGAATTATTAGAGGGATTGTAGACTTTGACTTACGGACTTATTCATAATTTCTCTTTGAGAAAATCGTGTATTAAGATTTTTTTAAACTATTGTAGTCACTTTTTTTTTTATTATCAATGATATCAAGTTCACAAATTAGGAAACGTTGTTTTAATTTTTATTAAATATTTTTGAAATACAATACATAACAATCTTAATGGATGTGTAACCATTGAGTTTCTTACCTATTCTTGATGGAATGAATACTGAATGGTAGAAATAATATTCTTCACTGAATGGTAGAAATCTAAATATATTTTTTGTTTGTTGACGATTAATAAGTAGTATTGGTTAACGTGAATGCAATAGGTAATCTGTTTTTTTTTTCGGTAAAAATAAATTAAAATATTTCACTTTGAAAAGTGATCCAAAATGAATGAATGACACCTACATTCACTGATTAATGACGTGATAGTTTCCGAGTGTAACCGCGCTTCTAAACCAGATATAATTTAAAATTCAACAAAATGCTCGAATGCTTTTTTAGATCCATAAATAAAATAATAATGAAACACTGTTCTAAACGCTTCGAGCGGGTTTGACATGGGCCGGTTACCCAATATCCGCACTTAAATAAGATATGTTCCCACGCGTTTAGTCTCTATTTTCGAGTACTTGCTGGACTCATTAATTCTATTATTAATTTTAGCACGTGACTGCTTAGTTAGAAAAGTATTTTTTTTAAATCAGTCGAATTAAAGTCAAAGTCAAATCATTTATTCTGTATAGGTTCATGGGGGCACTTACAAAGTGTCAAGTTTTTTTTTTCCTATATACAACTATGCTACTACCGGTTCGAAGCGAACTCAACTGAGAAGATCCGGCAAGAAACTCAGTGAGCTGATTTTTTTTTAATATCCAGTTTTAATGTGCTCTGATTTTTATACCCAAAAATTTTATTTTGTTTATTTTGATAGTTTTGGTAATATTCAAGAGTGCGTTTTTATATTAATTGTTAAATAGATGTTGATATTAACCCATCAAATGATTGAACTAAATATTATAGTCGAAGATTGGTATTCTGTATTTTCGCATGACGACTAGGTCCTTATGGCCCTAGTAGACTCTTGAGCTTAAGCTCAGAGCCTCGCGTCAATAGTATAATTGGTGGGAATCGAAATCGGAACCTCTAGATTGCGAAGGCGGCTACTTCAACCTCTAATCTGTTTTCTGTCAAACTATCAAACAAATAAGTACTATTTAAATCTGAATAAATTAAAGAAAAATACTAAACTTTTCTAGGTAATAAATCATTTGAATAGATTTATAGTTCAAAATACAATGGAGCTTATTCCGTTGCCTACATAAATACGTCTGAACTGAAATTTACAGTATTACGGTTCAAATGCTTTTTATTTCTCAAAAGAATAACATTATAATTCATTCACTGACATGATAAATCAAGGTTTTACAATGTTTATAGGTTTTAAGCGAAAGTATTAATAATGATTAATAGTACAATGCAGGAAACAACGCAAGACGTGAGATGTTAAAAAAGTCAAATAGTAAGAGCTTCATACTAAAAGCTACACGAGATAAGATAGTTCGTTAATAAAAGCCACACAGAGTTAGCTGGAACAATTACTTGATGTGCCCTATCGAGCGTGGTTGAGAAGAAGTATTAGAAATATAACTGTACGGTAAAGGAAAACATCGTGAGGAAACCTGCACCCGCATACCGAATAAAATAAACACATGGCCGATGAATCGCATAAACCAACAGTGATTAAAGAATCCGTGACTACTGCATAGATTACGTTATTTTTTTTCAATTTTATAAGCTCATATACCTCAATATGCCGACTCTAATGGCTCATAATATTAGTTAGCCAATAAAAAACATAGTAATTGGTGGTAATGAAATTCAAATCGTGATCTAATCGTTCCGAGAAGCCCGTAAAGAGAGTCATAATAACCAAAATTTATATGTTTCCGATGAATTTTGATGTGTAAAACGAGAAATATGATTCGAATAGTTTGTAATTTATGATGTTTGATCTGTCTGACGCCCGGCACATACAGGGGCGAGCGAATCAACTTAACACCATAACAAATGTTATATTAGACAATACAAAATACATTGAATCTAATAAAACAAAGTAGTTTTATGAGTAATAAATAATAATAAACATGACTTTCTTTGAAAATATTCTCTGTTCTAATATACGATGAAATTTATTTTTTTATTGCGTCTACACGTAGAAAAGCATGTAAAGTTCACCGACCTTTACTGGGCCAGGGTCCCTCGTATTAGCCCAAATCTCCCCTGTTACTTTAGGACCAAAATAATGCGATATGTGTGTGCACTGCGAGCACCTCTGCCTAACCTTTCGAGCAATAAAGTCGTGTATTTATTTATTTACAATTCTAGGCTCCCATTACGCTAGAAATCAGTATGATCAGTATCAGTATTAGTATCAGTATCAGTATTATCCACAACAATTTAATTAAACTATGCTGTGTAGAAAAATGTTTAATTGACCATTTTTGACCTGAACAATAGGTGATTATCTTCTATTGTAGAAAGCCGGTGGCGCCGCGGGGCGATCATTGTATATGTGCGATAGTGACGCCGTATTATCGATAGACAGTGTTGCCTTTTCAATTAAAGTATCGATAATGCAACTAACAAGGGACCATCTGTTTTCAATTAATTAAATCGAATAAAAGGCGACTGTTAAGTGTTTTTTTTGTGATTGAAAGTAACAGGGTCTCTAAAGCAACCGATTCGCGCGTCAAATTCTTTGCCAATACCAAAACAAACTATGTGTCGATATACATAGAGATTGAATTTCTGTGGTAAAAGCAACGTCATCACGCATCAAAATTCACTTGCGCTGTCATTGTCATTTCGTTGAAGAAGTTACTCTTTCTATGTGTCAATAGAGTTCGTTTTGATTTTAGCAAAACATTAAAGCGTGAATGCCCCAGTGTGTGGAAGGACATACGTTCTAAAGCAGTATTATTTCAATGATGCTTTATACTTGGGTATCGTAGAAAACGTTTCTTATTGACTTGAACTTTCTACAGAGTAAAATTTCCGAATTGAAGATAAAATAGGGCAATTATATACAGAGCTTATCACAGCATCGTATATCCGAGCACCTCGCTGATTGGTTATTGAAACTCTTTGAATATCCTGCGGGAAGATAATGGATCGGTTTATGCAATTACAAATCAAGCTTTAAATTAAAAAAGAGCTTTTATCGACAGTTAAATGACAACAAATTGGCATCACTTTCCGAAAGCGAAGGCATACATTCGAATGAAACCTGATATTGACGGCACATATATTTAGATCATTCTACATTTTAATTACTCCAAAAGATACGCTATCTAACGGTATACCTACATTTATAATGAAATTATTTATTAGTACTATCTATTGTGTGAACGCAAACCAGTCCCGAAACGCGCGATGCGAACGCTCAGATAGCATCTAAAATAGTGATTTTTCTACAGAACCAGGAAGGCAGCTTCCGACTGTTCTTCCGTTACAAATAAATTTCACAGCATTCCCAACCTCGCTGTGACTTATGAATGTATTTAAATAAATTAGTAGATTAAACTGAACAAGATTGACGATAGGAACCATCCTATTTGAATATTAACGATATTTCCCACGTTAGCATAATCTATATGCATATTATAAAACAATTTCGTGGTTGTATGTATAAAAAAAACTAGTTCAGGCTCGATAAAAATGAAAATTTGGATCGAATATTTTTTTCGTTGCCTGATAATGACCAATTATTTTATCATCATCATTTTCGTAAAATCGGGTTTCAATAGAAAACCTGTTAATCTAGTAAAAAAAAAAAACATGAAATAAATACTTGGTAACACGTAAACAACATGGAATAAATATCGTCTATCTAATTATCCTATCTCCAAACAAGTTTTATCGTGCCTATATCCAATAACTTCCTCGTCGATTTCATTTTTATTCATCTCGGGTGATCTAAATATTAATGGTCGCATAACGCCATCCTCATGAATACTAAGAAGTGGACACTTGCACCGCTCCTGGCTCCTTTTCGCATAACGCTTTCCATTCTGAAAGCCCATTCCATAAAGATGTATGATGTGTTATTGTATTATGCTAATATTGAGTTGTTTATAGACTGTTGTTTATGCATTTCCATGGCGGTTTGCAATTTTGAATATAATATAGGATTGGTAGTTGATTTCTTAATTAAATATATGTGAGTATGCGCCCCAATGTACAAATTTGTGGATTGTGGATGAACTGAACTATGCCGAGTATACAATTGCTATATTCATTCCATACACTTTGTTGACACCAGCGCCACTGTAGAAGTTTTTCGAATTATTGCATTTCGACGGACACTTTTTCAATTCTTTCTCATAGGAGATTGCACTCCTTCCATTCTACCCTCCATACCACAGACTAAAATATTTTGTTTTATCTATGGGCCTATATAAATATTCTCTATGGTATAGTCACAAGTATTAAAAAGTGACGATTGACTTAAAAAATCAAAACTAACTTCCCTTCACTGAAACGTAAATCGTATTCGACATTTAAATAATCGTGAATGAAATGAATCTCGTATTAAACGTAAATCAATCATTGCTTGACAATGGGCGCGCTTGATTCAATACTGACCAGTGGGTACATTGTTTCTTTAAAATAAGTCTTATTTTCTTAGTATGTGTGTTTCTTTTATTTTGTCTGGGCACTTATAAAAACATCGGCACTCATACCGTCACAAATAATTGGCAGTTTTTTGATAAAAATACTTAGATTTTTGACAGTTTCAAAGTACAAATTCAATCATCATCATCATCACGCCTGTATTCCCCGAAGGGGTAGGCAGAGGTGCACTGTAGTGCGCGCACACTTCGCCGATGTATTTTGGTCCCAATGTAAGAGGGGGTGACCCTATTGCCATTATACCGGGCACATTCTCCCTCAATACCCCCTCAATAGAGATTTGGGCCATAGTCCACACCACGCTGGCCCAGTGCGGGTTGGTGAACTTCACACTCCTTTCTACAGACGTGCAGGTTTCCTCACGATGTTTTCCTTCACCGTTTAGCAAGTGGTAATCATTGTTGAAAATTACATTTGCACATGAAGCCATTGGCCTGGGATTTGAACTTGCACCCCTTACGTTCAAGGCGGGCGTTCTTGCCCACGAGGCTACCACTGCATTACTGCACTGTAGGTCTAAATAATAGTCAAAATTAGGCCTAAATATGCTAAAATAGTTACACCTATTAATGGCTACACTTGCTAATTGCAAGTGTAGCCATTCTTCATCTTATTATTTTTTATTTCATCATTTCGTAAAAGAAAAAGAATAGTTCTTAAGCAGGTTTTACTTAATCTATATTTAACATTAGGCAACGACTAATATATCACTACGTGGTATATCTATTAAACGGTCGTCTGTAATTACGTCCGTCTGTATGTACTTGGCTTATGAGCTACGAATGAATTTTAAATAGGTATCGGTAGGTACTCTCAAATGTAGGAAACAAAATTCGGGACACATTAATTATTTAATGAAAAACAAAGTTGGTTCTGTTTTTTACAAGTCCTTTACGCCCTGGACACACTAGAGCGAGCAAATTGTATAGTATTTTTTTTAAATGTAGAGTACATATAGGTAAAAGTGCCAATATGCATAAGGATTGAATGTCTATTGCAAAAACTACGCGACCACGCGACCACGCAACTATTGCTATGAAAAATTTCCTACTTCTATTGACAAAAAAATTGGCCACGCGTTTCTTGACGCGTCTATTTGCCCAGGTCATTATTAAATGCAAATACTGTTAAACGTGACAGGTCGGTAAAGTGAAGTAGCCTTGAAACAGAAATAAAACTGTTCTCAATCAATCAACACTTAAGTAAGATATTGCGTTAACTTGATTTGCAACAAAAAGTGTATAATTTAGTGATTAAGTGAAATTGAACGAGTAAAACGATCGGTAGGTCATTTTGTGGGACTCAACTCGGTGTTCAGTACGATTTAATCAATTATTTGTACATGTTAATATCAAAACGCTACAAGAAGTAGAGAGAGATATATATTTTGTTTTATTATAAAATATTACTAGTCATATAGTGTTATTAGATTACTAAAATTAACAACAACAACCTAATTATTGAACAAAAAATGTGTTATCATCAAAAAAGTCTTAAGGCCAAGTTCTGGTCAGAAAAATATTAATATCCTGAAAAAATTGTCAAACTAATCATAATACAAATTATTTTTATATTATTGAAAAAGGTTTAGACCCCTATTTCTAATACCTATTTAATTTAGATCCCCAAAATAAATTGGAGGAGGCCATTGTAGAAATATCATATAAAGGATTGAACGATTTAAAAGTTCTAAGGAAAAATAATAAGTAGCCCTTTTTAAAGTACCTACTACTACAGGGCTCATAAGACGGGGATTTAAGCCACAGTCCACCACGCTGGCCCCGTGCGGATTGGCAGGTTTCACACGTCTATCAAGAACTAGTCAAGTTCTCTCCAACTTGCAGGTTTCCTCACGATGTTTTTCTTCACCGTTTTAGCAATCATTGCCTGAGATTGGAGCTTGTACCCCTTGCTTCCAAGGTGGCCGTTCCACCACCACTACCCCTCCTTTGAGGCTACTACTCCTCTGAGGAAGAATGCTAGTTTCAAAATTTCTAGTAGCTCTTTTTATTAGATAAGTTTACCTATTAAGATTGAAGGAAAATTTCATCCCATTGCATTTCCTTATGTACTTTTTGACACTAAATATTTTAACCGACTTCCAAAAGGTTCTCAATTCGATTGGTTTTTTTTTGGAATATAAATTTTATCATAAACATCGGTTCCAAGTTTGAATAAATCTATTGTCTATTAAGAGATAGTCAGTAATGTTTTTATTAACCGACTTGCAAAAGGAGGAGTTTCTCAATTTGATTGGTATATTTTTTGGTGTTGGGAATACATGTAAGAAATATACCTTTTTGCTTCTTTGTAGATAATAAAGTAATTCTCTTCGTCTACAAGTACAATTTCCAACCAATACGGTCCGCCATTTTTTTTCTGGGTTAGGCAGTTCAATGTACTTTGTGCAATATCGATAATAATGACACCTTTCTATCCGACTACCAGTAAAAGAAAGTGTTTTAATGTATTCATTAAATTACTATGTGCCTTGTTTTTTGCTCATTACATTATATTTTTTATCTGCAACAGTATTCGCGATTGATTGCTTGATTTGAAGTCTAGATTAGCTACCAATTTTGCAAGAGGTTACGTAGTAGTAGGTTTTTTTCTTTGATAAAGTCTTCATTTATTTCCAGATTGAATTTTGTATTTTTTTTTCTGTCTCCATTCCTGTATATTTTAAATATTGTCTGGACAATGTTCTGGGGGCGATCCCAGTGCTGTAACTTCAACTCTCTACTGCTTTCTGGGCCTGCTGCAATGTATTTTTTTTTCATCTTATGCTCTAGGGGGTCGATTGCGTGGTTTCGTCCAGATTTCGTTACGCATGCGGGAGGTATCTGATATATGACGTGATCTTATTAATTTAAAAATATATTTTTACACGACTGGTAATCAACACGGAAATTAAAAACAATCGCCATCGTGTAATGTTTAGAGTAAGCACAGCCATTGATAATACCGAGTAAAAACATAAAGTTACCACACTAGATGAGAGCGCGGTGTGCATTGTTCCAACACAAAAGCGAAAGTTCATCCATTCTCGGGTTTAATTAGGTGTTTCACCCATACATGAGTTGCGTCACACGACACTTTTTCATCAATTGTTTGGACAACGAACTTGGTTGAAAAAAAGTTCACTGTCACACGTACCTATTGTGATATGTCGGAAGCGATGAAGAGGTCTTTTTGTGTTTTTTTTTTACGTTGACAGTGCGATTAGTTGATCTGTCATAGTGGCACGTGGCGAAATTTCATGTAATAAGCCTTGTAAAGAAGACGATTTATTGAATTTGTCCTTGCTATAATTACTCGACATTGCCATAAATACCGCAAATCGCATATCCTCATCTTATTCCATCAGAATATCATCATTTCACTCATTCCGTAAAAAGAAGAAGAAGAAGACGTTTCGGATTCCATCCCAATAGTGTTAGTAAAACTTTTCAAAAGTATTTTTATTTATTTTAGGGGTTAACCAGATTACTACTAGTAAAGATTTTGTCGTTTGTTACAGAAATGAAAAGGAATTTTCTAAAAAAAATTGTGTATTAAGTTGTTTTCAGTTATAGAAAACAACGAATTAAATACAAAAAAAAAAAATGTTAAGAAACTTTTTAAAAACAAGCTTTCATATAATTGCCCTTAGGTTTCGTGTTCTCCTCAGCAAGCCCTTTCATTTGATACCCATACTGTGGTAGTGCAGAAAAAATAACTGTTCCGCCATCTTGGAATTAGAATGACTTCACATAGCTAAGCATCATAGCAAGCACATAGCAAGTCATCCAAAATAAGCGTGTATACCAAATTTCAGCTGAATCGGGTATAGATAGCTGGTTTAAAATTCAGTTGCAAGATTCCACCCGGACATACATTGCAAGTTAATATAAAGCTTGTAATAATAATAAGCTCTAAAGTTTGTTTTGATTGAAGACCTATGCAAATAGGTGAGTTAGGTCATAGATGAAGCATTTTTTTCATTAAATACGCGAGCAAATTTAATGCTGCGCCACATACATTTAAACTTTATATATATTGCCACAAAATGCATTATAAAAAAAAGTTATGTTATAATTATTTTGAACATAAGGGCTCGTCAAAACTTTCCTACCTTTCGAAATCCAAATTCGATAGTTACATACAATCTTATTATCCCTTTATATACAACACCGCTCACAATAATTACAACTCCGCAATTAAAACCGCCGCCAATACAAATCATACCTTATTACAACATGATTTGGAATAATTTAAGCGTTTCACGCTCCAATAAGTTTTGTATAAACGCGTTATAAATGGCCGTTGTCAAAATATACGGAACAATCGTAATTAGCCCCTTGTGCCGAACAAAAGTGTTGTTCGTTATGAACGGAGAGCGGCGCGTGCGTGGTAGATGCAAAAAGCTACTAGTTTGTAAGGTTCAAGTTACAGACGAAGCGTTTAAAATTAAACGGATTTTGTATAATAGTCGGTTACTACAATCAAGGAAAAAAACTATTAACGACTTTCTTATTAATTTAGTCTCATTTTGTATTTTTATTGTTAGTATTTTGTAAATACAGTAATGTAGTTGTGATTTAAATATACAATAATGTTCTCGACTAACAAATCAATGGAAAATATTTTTAAAATTTCGCGAATGTCAACCCCGAATTGAATTCCTTGGAGGGTTGATTTCCTTAAATTTGTTTGAAAGAAAGATCCTATTCATTGGTAAAATAAGAGATAAATGGTTAATAACATATTTAATTGAAGAAACCTGCATTTTATTTAGTGGTACGCAAGTCTGACTTACACTTGGCCAGTTTTTTCATAATTTTATTAACTACTAACATTCTTATGTCTGCTGCACTGGTTTGGACCACAACCAAGCAGTTCGAGCTCAATGAACGACTAACGAAGTTAAATTAATTACAAATACAATGTTGTTATCAACACAAACATCTGCCCTGTCGCTATAAACCGGTAAAATTACGGAACTTATTACCATATGCATATGGTCCATTTTGAGATAAAACACGGCTTCATTTAATAACATTAAGTGTATATTTCTGATAAAAATATAATTAAGACTTTCATTAAGTGTTTTCAATAAAACAAATAAGTGTGACTTGAGATTTCCTCTAATTCTTAAGACTTTTATTTTACGGGGTTTATTGAAATATATACTCTAAACTAGCTTCGCACTGGAGTTGGTAGCTGCAGACTGAACATGTGCAAGTTGTGCAAGTGGGGCTTCAGGGATCTCTAACGCAGTGCGACTGCGGTGATCCCGTACAGTCGATTCAGCACTTGCTGTCTTGTCCCCTGTGCCCAACCACCTGCACGAAGGAGGACCTGTATGCGGTCACTCCCAACGCGATTGTTGTGGCAATATTTCTACATAATGAGGTGTAGGCCATTGACTCGAAAAAAAGAATGAACTGAAGATGTGAACTCGACACCTATCATCGTTGAAAAACAGCGTCATTTGCTATTTTTTTAAATATTTCTTATCCATTTATTATAACGCTGCTTGGATTGCTTGAAACAAGCAGTTCCTTGTTATATTATTATTATAGTTTTCAAAAGTAATGGATAATACAGGGACTACAAAAAATCAACCATGGAGTGTTTTAAGCCATTCTTCTCCATAGAAAATGCATTTCTAATGGGTGGTAGAGTCCTATATTTTTTATTCTTAGTTTGACGATTCATAGGAACTGTTAAACACATTGAGGCGTTGACGCTCGAACTTCTTAATTTTTGCCAAAACCAAAACGAGCTCTGTTTAAAGATGCATAACGATTGAATTTGTGTGGTAATATCAACCCACGCGTCAAAGTTCGCTCACGATGCCAGTGTCATTTAACTGAAGAATGAACCTTTTCTATAAGACAATACAGTTTGTTTTAGTGTGGCAAAAAAATACGTTCGTACGGTCGTTGACGCCCCAGTGTGTGGGAGGCTTTATAGATTACATTATTAATACATTTCTGATTCTTATAATTATAAAATTTATTTCGTTTCATTTGTTTTCAGCTTTAAATACGCTGGAGAAGATAATGTTTGGAAGTCATAAAAATTATACGCTTAGGACTATACCTGATGGTATGGTCTAGGAGTGATTTATATTTAACGTCGTAGGCAAGAACATCCGCCTTGAACGTAAGGGGAGCAAGTTCAAATCCCGGGCCCGCACCTCTGAGATAATTTTCATGTGCGAATGTCATCTTCAATAATGATAACCACTTGCTGAAAGGTGAAGGAAAACATCGTGTGAAAACCTGCACGTCCATAGAAAGGCGTATGAAGTTCACCAAACCGCACTGAGCCAGCGTGGTGGACTATGGCCCAAATCTCCCTCGTATTGTGGGGGGATGTGCCCGGTATAATAGCAATAGGCTCGCCCGCTATTACATTGGGATCAAAATACATCGTCGAAGTGTGGGCGCACTGCGGTGTACCTCTGCCTAACCCTTTGGGGAATACAAGCGTGATGATGATGTATTACAAATGTATTTTAACTTTACCAACGTTGTTTTTCTTCAAGTCTTTTGAAAAAGTAACCATCAAATCTACATCTATCAACTTTACAAAGTAGACAACATCGTGCACATGCTCATTGCGATCCCGCTTTTTTACGCACCCGACTGCGCCCGCGCGCAAACCAGTCCGTCGCCGCGTCGTGGTGAAAGTTTACGTGTATATAACACCTGAGCTTAAATGCGATAGCTTCCGGCCGCCTAAGGTGTTGTTTTTTCTATATAATTACCGATATGAAGATACGGGTTTCGATTAACTTATATCGGCGGGTACAGACCGCGCGAACATTTAATCAATATCGCGAGACAGCACATACTCATCGTATGATTCCAAACTAAGCAATGCTTGTTCTATAGGTACCATACAGTAGAGAGGGGGGGCGGTCTCAGTTACACCCAAACTAGGGCAAATTCTCAATAAGCCATGTCTGAAATTAGTTACGGGAAACGAACCGAAACCTACGCTTTAAGCACTAGGTCAAGCCATTAACAATATAATGAATATCTCGCCAAGCTCATTAGCTGTATGAACCATATTATAATTGGCGACGGCTAGCAGCTAAGCAGTGGTAGCCGAGTGGTCGAACGCACGCCTTGCAATCAAAGTGAGCAGGTTCAAACCCCGGCTCGCACCTCTGGGATTTATGCGCGAATCTCATTTTCACCCGAGATTACCACTTGCTATGAAACGGTGAAGAAAAACATCGTGAGGAAAACTGCACGTCTAAGAGAACTTGACTATGGATGTGTGAAGTCTGCCAACCCGTATCGGGCCAGCGTGGTGGACTATGGCCCGAATCCCCCTCGCATTGGGGGAAGGCACGGGCAAGGCGTGCGTTCGACCACTGCTAAGCGAGTTCAAATAGGAGGAGGTTCTCAATTCGACCCGTATGTTTCTTTTTTTTTTTCGTTGCGTTTTGTATTATCGCGTCGTGTGTACAGACCCTTACCCATAGTAAAAGATGCCGAAAACGGTAAGTGGCTATAAATAATGTCGGTAATCGATCTAGTTAGAGTTGCGTTTCTAAGGGCGATATTCGTTGTACTTCCTGTCTATTGCCAAACGAATATAGCTTTTATGAGTTATTTAGTGGAATATCTACTTATGTTATAAGCATTTATGAATTTAAAGCGAAAGGCAATCATTATTAATTACCAGCTAGCTCGAGACTGCGTACGCGCAGAGTAAAATCTCTCCGTAAGGGTCGCCTAAATATTGTAAGGTAGGTAATCGCTTACTGAATCTCAGTCTGGGTATAATTTGTCCATCGAATTTGGCTGTTATATTATGTACTATATTGTTTGCAACTCATAAAAATTATACGCTTACGACTATACCTCATGGTATTTGTGTGTCTAGGAGCGTTTTATTTTGATTTACATCGATACAATCGAATTTGGCTGTTATATTATATGCCATAAGGTCAGTATTTCATAAAAACGTTACTTCATAGATCGTATTTTAGTTTTAGGTTAAATAGATTTTGGGACATTGTTACACCTGTGGGATTAGCATGCATGTCAAGACAAGACCTTTGTCACGCAATTGTTCGCTCGCTCTCAGTCTAATTTCATACGAAAGAAAGAGACAACATCAAGATATTCCGGGACATACGTTTAGTCTTAGCGCACATGATACGAATACTAGTTCCTATAAACGTCACGTTTCGTTAACGGACGGCATGAACGAGACGTTAATGTAAAATACTAATCGTTATTTGTTTCGCTTTTATAGGCACCTAACTTTTTTTCGAGCATTAAACATAATGTAAATATCGAAGTTCTTATAATTTACTCGTGGCAAAGTCTCGTGAAAGCAACTGCGTATTTCTTTCCATAGACCGTTTAAGTAACAACTAAAAACCACTTTTTTGCAACTTTTTTTTTTATGAGATAGGGAGACAAACGAGCAGACGTGTCACCTGATGGTAAGTGATCAACGCCGCCCATGGACACGTGCAACACCAGGGGCATCGCAAGTGCGTTGCCGGCCTTTAAGGAATGAGTATGCTCGTTTCTTGAAGATACCTTTGTCGCATCGGTCCGGGAACACCGCTGCAGGAAGTTCTTTCCACAATTTGGTGGTGCGAGGAAGAAAATTCCTGGTAAATCGCACTGTACTGGAACGCCATACATCCAGATGGTGTGGATGGTAATGCAGTCTGTGGCGAGCCGTGCGATGGTGGCATTCAGCGGCAAGAAATCTATATACAAACCATATCGAGGGGAGAAAGGCTATTTGACTAAAACGACATTTTATTTAACTTTACAGGAGAGCATACTCATTCGACGCAGAACATTTCGCTGATTCCAAATATGTGTATAAAAGTCAATATCGCCCAAACGTGTCGTTTAAGTCAAATATCCCTCGATATACAATGGTATTTTTAAATGCAAGTGTGTTTTATAATGTTATTTTAAAACACCAAACAACCGTCAACAAATCTACTCATCCATCGCATGATCCCAAAAGCAACGCTTGTACTATGGGTACCGTACAATGGACAAGGGGCGAACTGAGTTACACCTAGACCAGGGCAAGTTCTAATATTCACCGCTGCCGGAAATCGAACCTGCAATCATCCGGTGTAGAGATCCAAGCGGTCTACGCATAGACCACTAGATCAAGCTGCCGACATATTTTAAATCCGCTATATAGGGCGTAACACTTATTTAAAAGGAGCTCAATATAGTACTAGCTTACACCCGTGACTTTGTGTGTGCAGACTTCTATTATTAAATATCCTTATAAATTATAGCCTATATGCTATTCTGTAGTTGTAGCATGTCCGCCAAGACTAGACGTATGTCACGGAATATCTTAGTGTTGTCTCTTTCTCTCGTATGAAATTAGACAGAGAGCGAGCGAGCGAATCTGTGATAAAAATCTTGTCGTGACATGCGTGCTAACCCCACTGATTTATAAACAATAATACAATTAAGTTTCATCAAAATCTGTTTAGTAGTTTTTGCGTGAAGTAGTAACAAACATCCATCCGTCCGTCCGTCTATCCTCACAAACATACACGTTTAATAAATCCAATCAATGCTGGCCTTGTGCACACTTCAGCGTTAAATATAACTCTGTATAAATGTATGCACAAAGATTGAATTTCTACGGTAAAGTCATGCGACAAAGCAGATTCTCTCACGCTATCAAAGACATTTCGTTGAATAATGACATTTTTCTATGAGCATATTATCAGTTTGATATAGTATTGGCAAATATGCGCCATCTTGACGCCACCGTGTGTCCAGGGCTTACCTAATAACATTTACAACTATTCCTAACAGAAAATTCTATAAACCTAACCCTTACAGAAAGCACTGGAAAGCGTACGACGATGTGGTTTCGTTATGATACGGTTTTTGTCGATAGCCGGCAAAAACTATCATCTTGTAACCAACCTGGTACGTGAGCTACGGGTATTGGCTTTAACTGGCTACTGCGGTTACAATAAAAACTGCTTTATTGTTTCTCTTCTGGTTATGATTTTGTTCGGTGTTTGTTGAGCCAGCTCTTTTAATTTACCATATTCCAGTAGTCCCCCTGACCTTATAGCCAAAACCAATATTACTTTGACAGAAATAAACGATAGTCATGAAACAGGTGGTATAAATTAAGCCTCCCGTACCTATAGAGACCCCCTGTATATTCCAGAAATAAGTCTACGAAAGACTCAAATGATGTAAGAGGTTTAGCTACGCGCGTTTAGCTAGCGCGGGCCGGGCCATCAAAGCGCCCGGACAGGAAAAAAAAGCCAGAGAAGTTAACGCTCGCGCGTATTTTTTTTTGCCATAGCAAAACAAACTGTATCCACACAAACCAAAGGTTAATTATACATTGAAATGACACTGACAGCACAAGCGAGTTATGACGCGTCGGGACGTGGCTTCTACGACAGAAATTTAGTCCTTATGCATCGGCTTTAAAAGTTTTTATGGATAACCAAAATGTCAGCTGTCATCAAAATAATTTTGAGACTATTGCGCTATTAGCTCCATCTTAGATAAAAGGTAAACTCACATTAATATTAAAGGTAAAATAGAGAACGCAGGCAATTTTATCCTCATTAAGACCACAGAATGGACATAAATAACAATTTGCAGATACCTATCTCTTTACAATTTTTTACGAGTAAATTAATTACATAAGTCACGTGATTAAATTATCGACAAAACCTACATTAATGATTGTAGGAATTAATAACAGTTATAGATCCATTGAACCTGTAGGATAGTTATTGATTACCAGTAGGTTTAACAGGACAAATGATCCAAGTAGAATTACATGAATTGTATTGGGCTTTGATAGTTTAATTTTTATCTCTTAATCAAATTATAAGACTTATCATCTTTATCTAAGGTCTCTCTCTAGTTTTAATTGAATGGACAGTATTTATTCCATCGCAGTGTTTATTAAACCCTCAATTTACCATCGCGAATGTTATCTATGTTTTAGCATGCAAAGCCTTTTTAACGACAATTTACATCGCGCGGGATAAAGTTTCCCTATGAACATATAATTTTATTCCTTGCTTACTTTAGATTACATTATCTGTGTCTATTATAATTGTCTAGATTTTATTTAAACACGTTTTCTAATTGAAAAAAAAACTATTTTACGGATTCTATCGCGTTTATTTACTTTTTTATTTTCCCGACGTTTCGGCTGCTTTACAGCAACCATGGTCACGGGGGGATTGAGGTGTTAGACGTCATAGTTAATAACTGGGTACCCTCATATTTAGTTGTTGTTTGCGGTCCGATCCACGCAGAAAGTGCTTACAGTGTCTCGAGGTCTTGCAATGGTTATATGGCGTAAATGGCATACGCTTGGTTTTGGATTTAATCATATTAATTACTGGATCCCAAGTTGGTGGTATCACCCAGCCATCTTCCCTATTGAAATTAGGATTTTTTTAAATTTCAATGTGTAGTATTCGCGTAAATATAAGAAAACAATACGTTTTTATATTTTTGTAAAAAAGGTGTACCCGACATGCGTTACATTGCCCCAAAAAATAATTATTATTTGGGACAAAAACTAGCGTCCTCAGAAAACTCTACCTTAGTTTCATCACAATTTGATCAATGGTTTAGGTATGCATAGGATACAAGCATAATTGGTGGTGGTGGTGGTTAAAATAATTAGATTTCAGTTGTAGAAAGGGAACCAACTAGTTAGTTAACCGTTATTAAATTTTAAGAAAATTATCTCAATGTTTTAAGGTTTATGATCGATCCACAATGGCTTTGTAGAATTTTTTTTTACTGATATATGCCATTGGAAGGGGTTTGTTGATAGATCGAAATGAATTTAACTTCAATTGGCCAGTGTGGTGGACTAAGGCCCGAATCCCGCGCTCATTGAGAGGGAGGGGGCATGGTATAATGCCAATCGGTTTGCGCCCTATAATATTAGGTCCAAACATAAATTTCGCGGTGCATGCGCAAGCGATCCCGTGGCGCCCCGATATAAGCGGAAGATGGTACACCGTCGGTTTTTAGTGTGTATACGGCCTTCGGGACTCCCACATAACCCTGTTCCTTCCGCCGAGGTGGCAGGGGATGTATAAAGGATTTCCCCACGTTAAAAAAAAAATGTCCAAACATAAATTAACAAAATGTCAATACACTGCAGTGCACCTATGCCCTTTGCAAATAATTCAAGTTTTTAGTGATTCTATCATATCAGTAAGATATATTTGCAGTTCATAAAGTCATAACTAGTCCTGCTTAAGTAATGACAAATTAACACATTAAATCAAATTCAGTAATAAAAAATCAATGTTATTAACATAACAATAGGTTCAAATTACCTCACGGAGACGAATTATGTGGTTCGCACGATATACCATTGACGTCATACGAACATAAACACGTACCTACACTTATTTGTTTTGTAATATACATATAAATTTAATAATCTTCCCATATATTTAATTACTATAATTATATATTTATTAATTAAGCTCGTTATAAACTATCCAGCTTAAGTGCCGTGACGACTTGCGTCTTTCGGCAAATTAACATAATTTGTTATTTATTTGATGATCAAACAGAAATACATTGAAAAACATTTATTTATGATGATATAATATGTCATAAGACGCAAAAACTTACCTATTCTAAAATGTCAAATCATAATTAAACAATTTGTCAATATTGAAATTATGTCAAAAATTAATTTAAAATTACTTATAAAACAAATCCCGTTGAAGTTATTTGGTGATTCCAAATTACAATAGGAACTGCTCTGGTATCATTACCAATCATATTCAATAATTTGTCATATTTAATACAAATTAATCGAGTTTAGAAACTATAGTTTTCCTTTCCTCATTCTATATTACCTATATTTATAAATTTAATTTACTGTCATTAAGCATAGTTATGTTCTTAATACCCTTATTTAAATTGCCCGTACAGGGTTAAAAGTGTAGTCGTACACGACCCATAACAATAGAAAATCAATTGCAGTAATCATGCGGGACTTTACATAAGACTATTCTTAATTATGGAACTTTGAAATAAAGATTTTTTCAGGGTAAATTAAATTTTGATTTACTGATTCTATATAAGTTTTTTTTTATACATAAAAGCACTGAAACGTCAAGTTGAAAAACTGACGTTTCACATCATTTAATCTATCCGTAATCTTACTTTAATATCATTGGAAAATGAGCTCTAAATTAAGATGGTAATAGCACATAATATACATAATAAAATTAATGCTCACATCATGATCCGGCGCGTAGGTATAGACGTGAAGCTTGTCAATCCTTATCGTTCCTTGGAAAGGGTAGAGCAGAGAGCCTCGAGGGAGCTCTACAGAGGTCCATACGCTGACAGAAGCCTCCCGTCCCCTCGCACCGCCCGGCCTCAATGCAAGACTCAACTCCTGGGGAATTAGTACCAAAGTCTCCATCTTCAGTCTCTTAGTCCACCCACAATCACGTTCCCGACTGGTCAGACTCGTTCATCACATTTAATGAGGATAAATAAATTAGTACGGGAAAAAAAATTGTCGGGACGTCGGTTCGATTATCGGTCGGTGATGTCGCCAACGAAATATCGCTTGGGTGCGTGATCGATCACCGGTAGATCTGTCAGTCTGTGTTAATCACTGCGCGTGAGTGCACAAAAAATAAAGACCACTTGACAAATAAGCGCGAAAATAATAAAAATATTGTATTGTCCATCAGTCGCGTTCTAAGTTCAAATTATCGGTATGCTACTGCGGGTAGAGTACGGCGCATACGCGGTAGGATGCGCACGCGATCTTCTCTGAACGTGCACTGAAGGAAGCGCTAACATTGACCTTAGCCGCGGCCGTGATCGCGTTTACAGTTCATTTTTTGTTCGATAAAAAGGAGAGGAGTAGAGCCCTACAACAATTGTGTAAAATCTGTCATTCGATTTTAAGTCTTATTTTCTATGCCTTAAGTTCTCGGTAACTGCAAATATAAGTTTGTAAGTAGTGTAGTAAGGTGCTCCCCTCTTAAGGCGGCACCTGCTTGGCCGCGCGCCGCCCGTCAGAGCGCCGTAGAGCACTTCGCTGCGCGCGCGCACCTGATCCACCTGTGTCGTAGGTAGAGCAATTTTTTGGGATCAATTTATATTTTTTCAACGTTTTGGAGGATGCCTTGATACAGCATGATACATTATTCGAGGAAAGATTATTTTTAATTATTACACGTATAAATAGTAAATATTTTGTAATTATGTAAATATTTGTTTTGTTACTTTTGTATAACGTGTTTATAGTATGGTTCTTTTTCATTATTAGCAACTTTTTCTATTATTTATTTACCATAATGCAAAAAAAATATACAGGTTGTAATTTCAAGTTGATAGAACTTGCATAAAAATCGCAAGCGCGTTTTGTTATTGCCGAATGATATTGTTTTTGTTTAATCTATATTTAATTATACACTCATCATTAGGTAAATTTTATTCACACTATTTATAAATATTTAATTATAAAAAAAAAAAGTTTCTCGCATATTATCTTGTTTCATTCTGAATTTAAAAAATACCAAAAAGGTTACATAATTCCTTTTCTAAAGAAGCTCATTTTATACTTATGCATCTGCAAAAAACTATGAAAATATTTTTTTAAATTATATAAACGCGCGAGTAAGTTCACCAGAAATATAATATTAAATGAGTATACTCCATTACAGTGAGATTACTATCTTAACCCTTAACATTTTTTTAATTACTCTGAACTTTAGCGACGAACCCGAGACGCTTGGCATTTAAAAAAAATAAAAATAATCAAATGAATTCGATCAATATTGTCCACGACTGTGGTGTTATGATATCGAATTCAACGTCGTGTAAGACCACAGCCTTAACATTGAATTATCTCTATCAATGGCAATTGTAGACCCTAATGGCCTCTAGATAAGGTTACCAATCGTTGTTACCCGTTCGGTACACATGATACAGAATGTCGACGACCTGCACACACCTGCTACTAACCGCAATCCGACTTAAACTATATTAAGTAGGTATGTTATAGGAATTTAAAAACATGTTACAGGCGCACAAACTTTAATATTGCGTACCTAATTGTCATCTTTAAAAATATTGAGTAGACTACTGAACAAAACTATTTTGAATTTGGAATAAAAATATTTTTGACGTTCGATTTCGTTGATTCGATTTTCAAAATAGATTTTACTAAAAACTTTTTTAAACGAGAGTGATTTATGTGCGTGATTTTTTATAATCAGGTTTATTACAATGTTCACGTGTTTATTGTTCGATTTCCAAAATTGATTTTTCTAAAAGTTTTTTTTTAAAATGATGTACCTAATCAGATTTTTGATAATGTAATGTGTTTTTGAATCGATTTTATTAAATAAACAGGTAATGTAACTCGATCGAACATTTCTGATTACTTTAGTAAACTTGAATATGTATTTAACATTTGTTTTCGTTTTAATAATCTGTGCTTTACCATCAGATTTTTTTTGTTTATTATTAAGAGTAATAAAGATCTGAATAAACTTGTGAACATGTTCAACAATCTTTTTCATCGTGTTGCACACAATAAAAATAAAAACAAAATCAAAACAAGAAAATGTAGAGTCATAATCAGATAACCTTAAACAATTCAATTTGTTTTTTTATGAGCAATGATATTACAATGCCTTTAAAATTATGATCACACAAAAAATTAAATCTGAAAATAGGTTGATAAACAAAATTATTGAAATGATGTGCGTATGCGCAAGGGGCGGGGTCACGCGGGGGCGGGGCCTGGCGCGGTCCGCCCAGCGCCTGTGCCTTACCGGTATGTAAACGCTATTGTTCGGATAAACATTTTTATTTGTCCATTGGTCATGCTTGCTCGTTTTAGGTGGAACTTGCATTTGATTGTTTCCAATGGGTTGTATACCTGCATCAATAGTATGTAAAATAAGGTGCTAGGTATATTTAATGTAGAGTCTGGATTAAGACCTTTATAATTTGTTATTTTTTTATATCAATTGGTTGTACAGCGATTGTTGACTTAAAAATGTGTGTTCCAACAAGAATCAGTTTTATTTCTTTAATTG
Source organism: Ptilodon capucinus (assembly GCA_914767695.1). Taxonomy (NCBI): domain Eukaryota; kingdom Metazoa; phylum Arthropoda; class Insecta; order Lepidoptera; family Notodontidae; genus Ptilodon; species Ptilodon capucinus. The sequence continues at coordinate 9,961,265 of OU611814.1, read as the reverse complement.
ATGTCATATTAACATTAACAAAATTCAGTACTTATCAAAACACATACATACATAACTATTCATTAGATATTAATTACGAACAAAAAAAAACACAGTTGGAACCATAAAAAACAGTTTTGTTCTGTTTTTATTACTAATAAATTTAACAAAAAAACTATATTATTTTCAACTGGCGGTTATTTAGCAAATCTCTAAGTTAGTGAATTAATATTAGTATCTTACAAGGTGACCCGAACCTCAATTGATCAACCTATTTTCACTATCCAACCGATTTCTTTGAAGCAAAGACATTTATAAAGAAAAAAAAAACCTTTAAAAAAATATAAACATGCTCGTACAATATTCAGTACCCTCGCTTTATTCCTAAACCCGATGATCCCGAGCGGGACAGACAGTAATCGGACTTAAGCCATCATGTGTCTGTGTGGTTCGATCGTCATTAAAATATACTCAATTTGTGATCCAAACTCAAATAAAACCCAGCGCAGACTTAGCGTAGAATACGCTTGAAAAATTACGACAACACTTACAGTGAGAACTTATTTATTTAACAAGAACGATATATTACAATTCTACCAGTTAAGTATATATCTATGAACCATTCATGCATCTCCTCCGGTAAAGCTGCAAAGGCCACCTCAGGGCCAACAGTGTAAGTCCTTTAAAAAAAAAAAACCATTCATGCATCTAGCTTTCATACATACTGACAAAATCATCGCCCACTCATCCGAAAACAAATCTAACCCACCCTGGGTTTTCTATATAATCTAGGTATTCTATCTAATCCGAAAAACGGTATACAGCTCGTACAGGTTGCAATATGTGTTGAAAACAAAGATGTTTATTGAGTAGCGTTCATAGTATTTTGTACTTAAAGACAATTGGCATACAGTTGATAATATGTTGGCAAGCACTCTACGCTCCGTCTGCGCTCGCCCTTGGTTAATACGCACGCCCCTGACGCGGTATTGTCCTTTATTTATTTATTTTTACTATAGAGACTTAAAGAATTATACTGACAGGTATTTTCGAGCGGACCACATGGTTTTTTTGGTAGGTGAAATTGTCCGAAAATAATTGTATTATATTTATTTAATTCCAAATCGAGTTCATATCTGTAATTCCTGATAAAGGTGTACTGTTGTGTACCAACCATTTGTAGTAGAAGTATTTTGGTTGGACTAGCATTGTAATGGGTCCACGTCTTAATTCACACGGGTTCAAAGCTACTTTTAGTTTAGGCGCCTACATTGCAAGTAAGTAAAATATATTTATCGACCTAAGTGCTTACTTACGATGGAATAATAAAAATTTCGAAGACCATAATCTTTGACCGAAATAATTTCCGTAACAAACTGGGGCGTGCAAATTCAATATCTGTGACAAAACAATCGAATTAATTCACTTGCATCATCGATTTTTTTAGAATCAAGTGATGACATTTCGATGAAAAATGAACTTATTTGCTTATTAAATAAGAATCGCATTGGTTATGGTACAAAAATGCTTGGCATCGTTTAGACGCGCCTATTTGTGTAGGGTTTTAGCAAACAAAATCAAAAACTTAGATCTGAAATTTGAAAAAATAAAAATCGAATCGAACCAAAGTGTCAACCGTCTAAACAAAGCGAAGCCGACTACAATCGGATTGTCCCTAATCTTCGACGAGCGACACGCCGACACGCCGACACGCAGACACGCCGACAAGCCGACATCCAGTCGGTTCGATCACATGCCCAATACATCAAGCAGATATATCTCAATTTTATGACGAGCTCAATGGGCCGGTGCGTGGTGTACGGTCGTCTACCTGCCCCTAATTGATATTCGTAATTAATTAGTTCGATTTTTGAGGTATGCTGTTTGTCGCTATTGAATTCCAATTACGATTCGATGAGTGGATTGAGTTTAGGTTTTGCTCAAATTATAAAAATGTAGTGTCGTAAGAGAGGTCATATAACATCATAAAACTCTACACCTCTTTTTTTGTTCTAAGTAACTGCCACAAAAAACATTAAAAAAACACTAAGCGGCTAATCTGGGGCCTTACTACCACCACCTTTTAAAGAATTGTTGTTTCAATAGTGGGTACCTATCTGTAAATTTTTGACAAATTTTGTACCTACTGAGTAAACTGTCGGAATCTGAAAGTAATATTAAAAAAAAAACATTGCTACAAGACAGGTGGTAGGACTGTAGTTGTTTTTTAAGTTTATGTGTATTTTTATCTAATATTACTGTTTAACATTAAATTATTTCTACGCTTTGACAAGTATAAGTATGGTCACGTAGTTCGCTTGTACCCTTTGCTGTAGAGTTCACATGTAAATTCTCATTTAAAAGTCTTTTTGCGTTGGATTCTAAGAATTGACTTGTGAAAATGTGATTGAAAACTAGGTTTACTAAATCTTATGCCACATATTAGTTTAAAAATTGTGTGTATTTGTATAGTCTGACGTAGATTGGCACCGACTTCAAATATAATTAATTATAAGGTTATTTCTAGCTTTTAAGTGCACCTAGGTTTTTGAAGTCGGTTTTTGTTTTTTGTTAAAAAAATTTTTTTTCACGATTTTTTGTGTCAATAATCGTTGAAAATATGCAAGTATTATCAGCTCATAACAACCCAAAAAAAGTAAATATTTAGAGCTAACACCCCATCTATATCTACTCATCGTAGGATCGCAAACTAAGCAATGCCTGTACCCAGTTACACCCAGACTAGAGTAAATTTCGAAAAAGCCCTTCTAAAATTGGCCGCAGACGGGAATTGAACCTGGTACCACCCAGTGCATTAAGCGCTACGCTCGAGCCATTAGTCCAAGACGTCATCAGTATATCTGTACTCTTCATTACCGTGGAGGCAACAGAAATAAACCACCGAAACCACCACTATATCTGCTCCTGCCATTACGCGGGCGTTCTGCATGCATACGAATAGCCCCCACTTAATTGGATCCTCTTCCGGCCCCGCGGCGCAAACGGCGGCGCATTCTTACACGCCACGCATGCGTGATTTAGTCAACGTTCCAATTCTCTTTTTCGGAATTTCGATCTTTATGTACCTGCCTCCTTGTAAGAATAAATAATAAATCGCCTGACAACACATAGTCGCCGTATGATCCCAAACGAATTTGGGTTAATCCTAGTAACACTCAAACCAAGGCAAATTCCGAAAAGTCAATTTCCGATATTTGCCGAATTGAACCCGCTATCACCTAGTGCAGTCAGCCGAGCGGCCTACGCTCAAGCCACTAGAACACGTCTCACAAGGTGTCATGAAGCGTTGGATTTTTGTAGGGAATTTTGTATATTAGATTGTCTTGACATCAAAGATATTGCCACAAGCTTTAATATCAAACAAGGCACGCAAGTCAGTCTCTATATTTCAAGACTTTTACACAGTAAATATTTTTCTGAACTCTCTATTGCTCTCTATTGTTATTGAATGTAAATATTATTTTTTGTCTGTGCATTGACAACCCACACACAATGGTCAGTTGGGTCGTTTGTCGTTTGCTATGTGTAGCTAAGTTTACAAGTATTGATTTATATTACGCTAAGTCTTAAAGAAAAAAAAATACATAACAAAACTATATTTATTTCTGCTTAAACATGATCATTATAAAATAAGCTAGAAGACTATAGGTTTATTAAATCTTTTAAGAGTAATACTCATTCTTATTTAGATTGTATGAATTGTATGAAATCCACGTAATACGAGTATGTTTAGAAACCAGAATCAAGTTCAGTAACAACTATCAAGCCTATACAAAAAAAACTGGCCAAGTGCGATCTGGACTCGCGCACCGAGGCTTCCGTACCTTAACGATGAAAGCACCGAACATTGCTCTAATGAAAAGATAAACTGGATAGAAAGACAAACTTAAATTTATCGTTGGTAACTACAAAATAAGTTTGAAATCGTATTTTTTTTAAATTGAAAATGCAATATAAACCGTCGTATCTTTCGATTGCGTTAACCTAGAAGTTTGTTTTTTTTAGGGTTCTAAGGGACTGCAGACATACGTAAGTATACATCATTATCATCATAAAAGTCATACGTAAGTCTCTATTATAAATTTCAACTTGATACCTTCACGCGTTTCTAAGAAAAAAGGTCTTGACAGACAGACAGACAGAGAGAACTATAAGAGTTCCGTTTTTCCTTTTTAGGTACGGAACCCTAAAAATAGGTTGCCGATTGCAAAAAAATACAAAAACTCACCATGTCTCATGAATAAGTTGGCCGTAATTCGTCGATATTTATCTGGTACTTAACTTGGGATACATATTTGCAGTGAGTAGGTACGTAATCAGTGCCATAAGTAACACACTGAACTGACCCTTGTGCCTACAGATGCGACCAATTTTCTGCCAATACCAAACTGTACCGTATTAACTCACGAAAAAAGTTCCTTTTTCAATGGAATTACACTTATTACCAAATTTTGACGCGCGGTCACCACTGTAATTAAATCTGTGTCTATGATTTTATGGAGTACATTTTCGCTCGCTCAGTGAGTGCAGGGTTTTAATTAGATGTTATTGGTATTCCGGTCATACGCAATTAGGTAGGTAACATTGTATTCTCACTACTACTAGCTATTAGTGCATACACCATATGTACCTACCGTTTATATATTTAGAATAGTTAGTTCTAATCGTTTAAGCGTTCGCTTTACACCTTGGTTGTGGGTTCGATTCCCGTCAGTGACATTTTTCAGAAATTTCGGAAATATACCCTGATGTCAGTGTAACTGGAAACGCTGTCAGTAGATTACAAGCGTTGCTTAGTTTAGGATCTTTTTTTGAAATTATTTATTCATGAAACATACAGACTTTTACTGCTTCAGTTAGTTACATACACAATATAAACAAGTATACCATTTTTTTTTTTGTATAAACAATAATTATATTTTTAAGAGCTAAGAAATCCAAATCTGACCAACAACATACAAAAAGAAAAAGAAAACATACGATGACTAGATGTTGTTTGGCGATATATAGTGAAATTTTTTTAAAAAAAAATCGGCATAGGAAATATACTACAGTAGCTATTAAAGTTACCTATCTACACCGCTAAGTACTTAATAGTATTGTTTAATGGGAACTATAACAAAAACCATAATGGTCAGTGGGTTGTTCCCGAGAATGACGGCTGATTTAACATTTAAATTCGTTCCCGGGGCGATGCGGGAGCGGCCTAATTGTTAGCGGCCAGCGCAAATTATAAATTCATTAATGGGAGCCGTTCTCCGCCGGCTACGAAGATTTTTCATCTCTTATGACTTCGGATAATGTAGTTAGAGTTACTTATGCGTGTGTGATGTCAAAGTGGTTTCATCTACATCCATACACTTAAATTGAAGTATCTGTCTGTAACGTCAAAATAACAGATTTTTACTGAATACATATGAAAGTATATATACGCTACTCATAAAGACAACGCCATTTATTTTTCTGTCTATCTGCTTGAGGAAAACACTTAAAATGACTGAGAATGACATGATTTTAACTGGCGGATACCTGGTGTTACAAGGAGAAACTTGAGGTACCTTAACTTACCAACATTAGTTTTAAAAATAAGTAGGGGTAATACATTTATAATAAATTGACGAAATTTTAAAGACAGATTGATTTCAAATCTGTTATACATAACTACGAATAAACTAAACAATATTTGACAACTCTAAATATATTGCCTTCTTGATTGTACATTACGGCTGTGAGAAGGACGGCGATACGATTAGTATAATAGCTAATAATTTATAATAGCTTTACAAGACTATTTTATTTTTTAAAACACTTGACAATTCCATGGCTAGATTATAATATTTAATGATATATTTAATGATTGAAATTATAGCACCTCGTCTTTAAAATAAAATCAAACAGCAGTCAAATATAATTAAAATTAGTAGACATTGCTTGGTATAATACTGTCTCATAATGTTTTCGTGACAGACTATTTAGAAAAGAAAAATATTTTTAAATTATTTTTTATCAAGGGGATTTTTATGTAGTTATCATTTATGTGTGTATTGTGAGATGTTGTTTCATCTTAGCTATTACAATAAGCCATCGTTCATAGCGTAACCAAGCTCACCAGCCCAGTAGCAGGGATATTTCTTAACAAGATATTAATTGTAGAGCAGCCGCCCGCAGCACCAACTTGTTATAATAATTGTTAGTTTACTCGTAAACATTTTTCAAACCATAGTGTACAGTGGTGGTTTCTCATTAAAAACCCATAGAGTGTAGAGCTGTGTGGAAGTTAATGCGTACAAGTTAAATTTTAATTCAGTATTATTTATTTTATGGTAATTAAATATGTATCTACTGGAAAATAATTTATTTAATCAACATAAGTCAATGAATGGTGTGTTTATTAACCAATGTTACAAAATGTTATAATCTAGTTTACTATTGGGCTTCAAACTGAATCAAAATCAGATTTTTTTGTCACGTAAACCATTGCGGGTACTTATGAATCGTCAATGAACAAAAATAGTAATCTAGATTTTTGCCACTATTCAGAATGCATTTCCTATGGAGTAGAATAGCAAGAAACTCCATGGTTCCTCATTTCTAAAAGAAATAATATATACTATAAAGTCTTAATTTTATTTTAGTTTTTGTAGTACGACCTATATGGTAATGCCATTGTTGAATTAGAACTTTTAAGCTCTATTTCTTTAATGACTATCTAATGGGAACAAAGGGTATGAATTAATCTACCTGTTCTAAGGATCAAAATATGGAAATATGAAATCGCCCTTAACATCTAATTAAACAATTCGATATCATCTACGAACAGACATTAAATATGAAATCCGAAGCAATTTGAATACTAAAATGTTTGGTAGCCAAAGGAAACAATAATTTAGTGTACAATTAACGATTTCGTGAAACAGAAGTGAGTAGGTAAACGTTCTTTTGCCGAGAGCGTTCAATTAAAAACATTTTGGCTAGAGGCTAGGTCGTAAAACACGGGCTTAGTTTAAAAACGAAATGCGTTCCTCCACTCACGAAATACAGATTAAAGAAATTGGAACTTGTATCCTGCTCAGTCTTTAGCGGACGTATGCGTCAGACACAAAATGAATGCCTCTTTTACCAACACCTATATCTAAAATCTTTAAATACTTTTTATTTGCTGGATAAGGGATTAAAGTGTCAAAAAAACTTTTGTGTTTCTATTATAAAAAGAAAAAATATTTTTTTTTTGTTTTTTTATATTATCAATTATTTACAAACACTATGAGAGAAAAACAAAAAAACAATATTTTCACTTTTGTAAAACACTGAGCAATATTTTTTGTGAGCGACATTGCTATTATCAAAATAAAAGTGCAGCGGCTCTACAATTGATCAGTGATCTCTATCATGAGTTTGACAAGCGTATAATGCTCAACCCCAACAAAAACACATACCTAAGAAAATTTACAGAGTTCCTATAAACCATCCCAAGAACGATCAATACGAGAAATTAGTAGAAAAAAAAATCTATTTTATATCCGACTTAAGAAAATTATTATTATTATTATGTTATGTAAGGACATTTTATTACTGCACCAAATAAATCTGAGATATTAAATTAGATCACCTAAACACATTCCATTTTAAGTGATATTATTGGTTTGAATTTGAAATGGGAACGAAATTTCAACATTGCCCATGGCGAGTTAATGGCAACAACCGTTTAAAGCAATACCATGATGACTACTGTTGTAAGTATTCGTAATGGGCTGAAATCGGACCTGGAGTATAGGGATGTGCGAGCAATCGTTATTTAAATTGTTGTGTTAAGTTGTTGTTTAAATAGCAGTGGTAGCCTCGTGGGCAAGAACGCCTGCCTTGAAAGTAATGGGTGCAAGTTCAAATCCCGGGCCCGCACGTCTGAGATAATTTTCATGTGCGAATGTCATTTTCAATAATGATTACCACTTGCTAAACGGTGAAGGAAAACATCGTGAGGAAACCTGCACGTCTATAGAAAGGCGTGTGAAGTTCACCAACCCGCACTGGGCCAGCGTGGTGGACTATGGTCCAAAATCTCCCTCGTATTGAGGGAGAATGTGCCCGGTATAATGGCAATAGGCTCGGACCAAAATACATCGGCGAAATGTGGGCGCACTGTAGTGCACCTCTGCCTAACCCTTCGGGGAATACAGGCGTGATGATGTATTTGTGTTAAGTCTACTTTTATATTTTTATCAAATGAAGAATTATTTGAATAATTTGAATCAACACCGATTTCTTAGAACGCAACATAAAGCTGTTCTTAAACAGCCTCGTTGTCGATATTTTTCAATAATCTGTATTAACTTCAAGTTTCATCTGTAAGACTGTAATTGTTAAATTCTTGGTTTTACACAAGTAAATCGTATTTTAACTTTAAAATTGTTGAAATAAACCTCAACAATCCCAGCACTATCAGATTTAAAAAGGAATCAATTTGATATGCAAAGTTTCGGGATTGGGTGTCTCTAATCGATACGAGTGCAAAGCAAGCTGCATTTGTGATTTTGAAAATATAACGTTGAAATCAAATCAGGGCTCAGAGGGCTTAATATCGAATGGCCTGCGGAGCCTTATAAGATTTACTTCCTCAGGTAACTATAACATCGATTTTATTCGAATAGAGACGGTAGTTGATGAATCGATACATTTCCCTACCAATTACCTGAATTATTCAGTGGACAATTGTGTAAATTTATCGTGCTACATAGGACCAGATCGAGTGTGGAGAAAAACTCCAGTGCTCGATACATTCTCTTAGAGATCGATGCAATTCATTCGACTCTTGAATAACCTGTTACTTATGGCTATTAGGTGGTCTAACATTCTGAAATTCCTAGATGCATAATCTTTGTTATTATAGATCTCATTTTCCATATTCATCTATTTGATATGTTTTGGCAATCTCTTTGTGATGATCTCAGAAACACTTAGAAAAACCTGAATGAGATCTATGTGCATATAATTATAAAAGCGGTCCGTCCCGGCTTAGCACGGGTGTACATTTTTTTAAACATTTTGGGATAAATAAATTTAGCCTACTGAGTAACGCAGTGATTCAGTGACATGAACTCAGTGACAAAAAATATTTTGCTGTTAGAAAGCTACATTAGCTTTCTAACAGCAAAATTACTTTTTGAAAACGGTTCAGTATTTGTTAAATAAAAATATTTCCTCTTTATAATATTATTATAAGATGATATACTCTTTATAAGTATAGATTAGCATAATCTCATATATTCCAGCGTTTAAGCTCAGCCGTTAATCAGCTACTTTAATACCGATATTCTTTAAAGGTTCACTTGCTTACATACTGTGCTAATTGCGAAATGAAGAAAATAAGACGGGCTACTCATTATACGACGCGATTCGTTTACCAGCGACATAGCTCGCAAATTTTTCTTCTTTTAAATCACTTCTGGAAAAGGAATTTCTGTATTAGTATGTCCGTTTAGCATCAAAGATAGGTAAATATAACAGTCGCCAATGACTCAAAAAAAAAAAGTAAACTTGACAATTTGTAAGTGCCCCCAAAGGCCTATACAAAGTAAATGATTTGACTTTGACTTCAAAAAGAAAGGCCTTCTTTACAAATCAAATATCTAACGATGATGATGACATCAAAGCGTGATGTCGAAGTCGCATCTTTCAAGGCAACAGTACTACAGTACTGTTGCATACAGTACTGCACTGTTTTATACAGTACAGTACTTATCGTAGATTTTAACAAAATAAATTATTTGACTTTGATCGCTACGTCAATCGCTATTCCTTCCAGTTTATACCACCTTTTTAAGATCATCAGTCAATTTTATGAGGTGCCAACTATACTAAATTTTCTAGCTTTATTAGGTAGAGTACATTTTGTAGATGTCAGTTGGTAGAGTTTTCAACTCTACCCTACACTGCATTGGCAATATTAATTTAGTCGCACGATTTTAAAATAGTCGCAAAATATGACGGTGATCAGCTACTGAACAGGGCGCTTTACACAGCGCGCGTCCTGCGTCCTCTCACAGAGATAACACGGACAGGACCAAAGAGATCCGCCTCCGATATCCGCCGGCTAACAATTAACAATGAGACATTATAGTCAAGGTAATGCTGCCGATAATTACCCGCGCGCGGACGATTTGCAGCCGCACAGTTTATTGCGGCTTGTACGGCCGATATTAATTGATCGGCCCTTTGAAACTTTCTTCTATACCGGGTGTATCAGCAGTCCGAAATAATATACAGTCAATATACAGTAGTTAATATGTAGATGCATAGTAAAGAGTTTGATTATACCTAACTGGCATAGTTACTTAGTTACACATTATTGAATATTTGTCACTGGGATCGTATTGTGTACTTAGGGCACACCCATGATACAATTTAACAGTGTAAACTACCTTTACAAGAGGCGGCTACTAATATTAATAAAATAGAGCATCGTAATGTAGAACATGAGGTATTAAAAAAAATAAACTTCGTGGGGCAAAAACATCAGTCAAATTTTGTACCATTCAGTTGTATATCCTTTCGAGTAAACGTCAAAGTTTTTTTTCGGACTTCTGATACAGTGTATACAATGTGATACATAATGGATATACTATGCCTTAAAATACAAGTTATGTAGCTTATTTTAGTGATTATATTATGAAGTCGAAAATTCAATTTCAGATTTAAAAAAAAAATGTTTCTTGACTGCAAACAACACAGTTCTTAAATCAGTTGTTACTATGGAATTCTCTTTAGTCTAATGTGGAAAAAACAAAAATCCACTTTTATTTGCAATGTTTTGATTGAATTTGTTCATGCTATTTATTATGTGACATTGGCGAAGTAAGGTACAGATACAACATAATTTATATACATGCTGCTTAGATTATAGTTTTCGTACATATAGAGAACTCTGTAAAGCTTTGTAAAGTCAGTTTTAGAAACAAAACAATCATCTACTTTGTTTTTATAATTGACTCTCGCGGCTAACTTATGAACTGATACATAAGGGAAGAGTTTAGTGGTGCTTGCTTCTAAAAAAGTTTGTGTGTGATACACTAGATGTCGCTACCATATATGTTTTTATGATGTAGCCTTTAGGCTTCGCTGATATAACGAAACTTTTGAAACTTGCAAAAGAATCTGTCGAAACTTATTGCGAAATTGACGAAATTTATAATAAAACTGTCAAAACGTTAAACAAATTTGTGCAAATTTATGATCATAATGTTGAATCTTGTTACAAAATTGTCGAAATTCAAAATTGTCAATACTTATAACTCAGTTGGGGGAATAAATCTTGACATTGTCGCAACTTATAACGAAACTGTCGAAGCTTACAACGAAACTGTTGAAGCTCATAACAAAACTGTCAAAGCTAAAAACTAAACTACAATTTAACAAATAACCGCAATAACGTTTGTGATTTACAATATTATAATAACATCAAACAGTAATCGAATGAATCATAAAATTAAATCAAAGTACAAACGAATTATTTTATTTATCGCGAATAGAATTTTGATAATACTATGAACATGGAGGATTTATTGATAAAAGTCTATAATTGTTTTCTAATAGTTGTGCGCACACGCAGCTGATTTTATCAACAGTTACGACATTATTACCATCACGACAGTACTTGTCCAAGGGGATGTCAGAAGTACATATTGCCCGGACTTTTAATTATTGGTTTAAGGTTTCGATAGGTGAACCTATTCTTACTCCATTACGATGGGCTCACTTCCCTATATCGGTAACAAATCCTAATAAAATAATGTTATTAAATACATCATCATCATCATCACGCCTGTATTCCCCGAAGGGGTAGGCAGAGGTGCACTGTAGTGCGCCCACACTTCGCCGATGTATTTTTGGTCCCAATGTAATAGGGGGCGAGCCTATTGCCATTATACCGGGCACATTCCCCCTCAATACGAGGGAGATTTGGGCCATAGTCCACCACGCTGGCCCAGTGCGGGTTGGTGAACTTTACTCGGCTTTCTATAGACGTGCAGCGGTCTCAGTACGCCTGCCAAGATAAGACATTTTCTCACGGATCGTGACGTCATTCTTGTGGCAAAATCGTTACGTCTTATTAGGTAGCATGGCGTGCTGGATAAAAATATAAAATTGGTTTGACAGTTAAATAGAACACGGTTGACGTATAAATAAGGTGTTTTCTCTTAAGTGCTAGCATGGATTACCAAAATGTACCATAGAGACACGAATTTGACAGGTCAACGTAAAGAAATTTGTCACGATCGAAGGCCGGTGATGAGAAAATAATTAGGCTGTAAGAAATACATAAATATAGCATTTTATACACTATTATTACGAATAATACTTATTTTACTCTATCCTTCGCCAATATCCAGCGGACTACATGAAAAATTCTGCCGAAAACGAACACGTAAATTTATTTTCGTGTTCGACAAACAACAACAAAAAAGTGTTGAGATATTTCTATCTGTATTATTTTCTTGCGAAAATCCCCATAATCCTTTTTACATGATTTAAAATCCATATTATACAAAAAAATCAGTAGGTTAGATTTTGGTTTGGTTTTGGTTAGGTTTTGTTTGGCATCATACTTTGCGTGCTTTTTACCGTTTTACAATGTAAAGTTATTTCAATTGGCAAATTAAATAGTATAGTGCCCAAGAAATTAATTTTAAGCATAATGTCACCGACCAAATGATAATACATCAAGCTTCTGGCATAATAAAAAAGAAGCAATGCACAAATATATTTTTTATCTGTGCATAAACAATCCAATATATTCTATGATGTGCTGCGACATCTTATTTCTTTGTAAAGCTCCGTCTCGCTCTATTTGTCATTTCAATGAACGAATGAACGAACGATTTTATCCAGCTGTCTAATTTTAAACATCTTGGAAGCCATTTTAGCAAATAAGATACGGGAACGCAAGTTGACAAGACGTTTTAGGGACTCGTGAGAAAACATCTTGGCATGCGGACTGACACTGCTGTTGGGAGTCCCTTGTGACCACCAGCGTGATTACGTAATTCTATTGCAAAATAATTTCAACACCTTTTGTCAAAAGAGATGTCAAAATGAAATGGAAAAATTCACCGCTTTCTTTGGTTACTTTGGAAAATGGCCATTAAACAAAAAAAAAATGATTTGAATTCCCTCGCTGCAGCTGTTGAAAACCTGCTTTAAGTAAATAAATTAATTGAAGTGTGAAGTTAAATCTTATCGTACAATACACAGGTTGATTTGTATTAGTTCAATTTATCTAAATTTATCAGATTGTTTTCATACTAGATGGGCCCGCGACTTTGTTCGTTTACAAAAATAATTGTCTGGTTTTTAAATAATACGAGTATATTCAGAATTGTCAAATATAAGGAAACCATATTTTTTTTTCTTATTCATAAAAATCAATGGCTGTTCGTTAGTCTCGCTAAAACTAAAAAACGGCTTGAGCTATTTTTTTCTTTACTTTTGTTCACTCTAATTAATACTCTAAAACATAAATAATAAAAAAAATATATATTTAAAACTTTGCGGCTAAACAGGTGGAGGTAAGTGAGTAGGAATCCAGAAACCAGGGCAGCTTGTGACAACGTCTACTTAAAACTCGATATATTTCAGACAAACGGACAAAATTACACATTTATAAGAAATAATTTATTTTAAAAATAATCTATTAGATTAAAATCATTGGAAAACTGCACGTGCCTAATTAAGTACGGCATAGGTATTATTCCGTTTTAAACACTTATAGTGAATCAACGTTCAGGGATCAAAATGAAAGTTGTATTTTTATTTTTATTTTACGTATTAAACAGATACGGGGATGCGTATTTGGAAATGAATGTTCCGGATAACAAATTCGCGTTGGATTTGAATCTGTTTAAGGAGGTTTTAGATCCGGAACTATGTGAGGAGCAGATGAGATACATGATGCAGAATGATACATCCCTACTGATTGAGTGTGAGTTATAATTTATTTGCTCTTCTAAATTAGGTATTTGTGTCGTTTGCCGAAGAGAACCATGGAGGGCATTACACCAAAACTAAATTTTGCAAATAACAATATAAATCTATAAAGTCAAATAAAAAAAAAACACGTGAAATTTTTTTTGCCAATAACCAAACGAACTGTATTTACCTTATAGATAAAGCACATTTTTCAATGAAATGTCAACGACTACGCGAGCAAATGTACCCGCGTGATCGCGTGGATTTGGCCACAAATATTCTAAAACTAGTTTGGCATTGGTGAATATTCAAAATCCGGTATAGATATGGTTTTATCAGACATTTAGCCTAATTAATCAGCACGATTCTTTAAAATATTAATTATCTATCCTATGATCATAAGTAACTGACGAACAGTAGAATAAAATTTCATATTTTTTATAGTTTTGGACGCCGGAATCCGGACACCTAGAGGAATTTTTACCGGTAACTTACTAGACCTCGGTAATTACTACCAATGTTTAAGAATCGATCAACAAATACCAAACTCGGTCGTCAAAGGGAAATACTGCATGGTAAATGTGCCATTAAACCAAGATCTGGACTTGCCGAGTTTCCCATCTCTGCCGGAATGGCCGGAATTGCCAGAATGGCCAGAATTTCCATGGCCAGAGTTACCTTGGCCGGAATTAAATCCAAATACGACAAGGATAAAGCCACAGGTTTTGAAACAGTTGGTGAAATTTAATTCAATAAAATCAGGTCTTCAAACACTGATCGGATCCAGAGAAGATAATCGGTAAGTGTGATGAGGTTAACAGATGAAGGCCAACCTCATTTGCCAACAGATGGAAAACAGACAGAGTCAAAATAGGGTTCTCCTCGTTGATCTAGAAACATGAAATTTGGTGAGAAGTATTGTATTATAGTGCAAGTATAGGGAACAATCCGAAAACCGTTAATTTTGTACCCACCACCAAACATTTTTATTTTTGTAATCAAATCCCCGTGATTGGACCAACTATTTACATATCTACAAGTCTATACGGAACCCTCGGTGCGCGGTCTTACTCGCACTTGGTCTATTTTTTTTAAATAACTGGATCAAAATTAGCTCTATAAATGCATTGGCACAATATATTTAGCCCTTATTTCCTTCCGCAATGTAAAGTATATTTGCTCATTTTTATTTATTGGGTTTAGATTCTTATAGAAGAATCGATGGCAACATGTCATCACACCAAGATATTTTGTTACGGAGTAAAGTACTAACTTACCTAAAGTTCTTTAAAGTAAAATCTTATAAATAAGCCAAATGTTTGTTCCTTTTGCTGGTTCAATTCTGAAGTTCTGAAGCACATGCACCTTTTTTTTTACCGATTTCAAACAACGGATTTGTTTTGTTCTACTTTTTGTCTTTACTTTAGATTAGCTGACACCCCTTTCTCGGCTTTATCCTTCAACTTAGCGATGTGCATACCAAGAGCCTGCTCCACGAAACTTGCAACGACTTCGATACTTGAGGTAGATATTGGTCTACAGTTTGATGATATGTTCTGCCGTTTGCCGAACGATAAACACTGGGTGGCGGGGGACTATGTTGCTGTGTAAGTATCATCATTTCAAATAATACTCTCATATTATATTTTCAACCTCTGAAAGTATGATAAACGAATTTCATTGATTTTCAAAGATGACAGCTTACTGTACGGGTAGGTTAAACGTTATGAGGAATAAATAAATGTCGCCAGACAACACATACTCATATGGTGAGATCCCAAAGTAAGCAATGCTTTTAATGTGGATGAGTACCATACAATGGACTGGGAGTGATCAAATTTACATCCAGACCAGGGCAAATTCTGAAACTTGAACACTTATAAAATACGTGTGAAGTTCAGCAGTGGACGATGGGCCAAATCTCCCACGCATTGAGGAAGAAATTCCTTAGTATAAAGGCAATAGGCTTGCTTTGATTGGCACACTACAATACACCTCTGTTTACCCCTTTGGATAATATAGGTGTGATGACGTATTTTTTCAAATTTCAGGGTTATATTCTCACTGTTAGTCCTCCTGACGTTGCTAAGCACGTCTTATGATCTTCATTACCATAAGTACCTTCACGGTGGTAAGTAAAACAAAAATAATATCGAGGGGTGAAATGCTATTTGACTTAGCGTCACTTTTGGGAAATATATATATTATAATTTTTTCTGCGTTGAATGAATATGCTCTCCTGTACCTAGAGTTTTAAAATTGTCGCTTGAGTCAAATAGCCTTTCACCCCTCGATATATAAAATATCGCCAGACAACACTTAAACGAAGAACAACGTAAAACTCATTTGATCAGGGTAATCTCCCACACGGCTAAACCAATTTTGACGGGACTTTCACTGGCAAATAGTCGATGTTATAAAAAGAAACATAAGCTACTTTAATTTTGGGGATTTTTTTTTATAGCCTATTGTATGTCCCACTGCTGGGCAAAGGCGTCCCCCTCTCGTCTCCACATGTCCCTATCCTGGGCTTGTTGTGGCCACGTTTCTCCCGCAAAAGTGACCAAATCGTCGCACCATCTTCTCCTTGGTCTGCCACGATGTCGGCAACCGCCTTCGGGCATCCAGGTGTTGACACGAAAATAATTAGGGTTCCTAAAATCCTCGCGGGTGAAGTCGCGGGGTGCAGCTAGTACTGTGGATAAATGATGATTTATTGAATACTAACTTATCATATCGGAAATGGCTAGCTTATCTTAAGGCAGGTGTTAAAGCTTAAACAAATACCTAAAAGATAATACCTATACTTTGATGGCTAAATGAATGAACAGTGGATTGTGATAAAGAAGTATGTTTTCAAAATACAAGAACATTTCAAACACTTTGATAGTCAAAGTTTAGATCTACAGGGTGTATCAGAAGTCCGAAATAATACTTTGGGTACATACACGGTAGCTCTTATGTGGATGCTTAGTGAAGACAGATTATACGTAATTAACATAGTTTCTGAGTTATAGACCTTTGAATAATTGTCACAGGTCGATACCTGCTCTGTTGGTAAAGTTGGAAAAACATGGAAGAATTTCGATCAAATTTTATGTTTAACCGTAAAAAAAAATCCAAATGAAACTGCAGAAATGGGTCTTCCCAACTGGGAACATCATAACCAATACTGAAATACATTTTAGAGAGTACGAACAGAATTTGAATTATAGATTTTTACGATAAATATTGATAAATCTCTATTACAGATCCTAAGAGAGTGAACAAGCTCTACCAATCGTTCTCCGTATACACTAACACCCGTCGGCTGGTCACCTACACCCCAGTTCCTGGAACCATCGAGTGTCTGGATGGCATCAGATCATTCGCCATGATGTGGGTTATCGTTGGACACACCTTCGTCACTCAGCTTAGCAGTCAAATTATGGCAAATCCTCTGGATGCTTTGGATGTAAGTTTATACATAATACGTGTATTGTTTTTTAATTTATATTCTTAACTTTTTTTTAATGTACCCTTTGCTAATATACAGAAAGATTAAACTGCTATGGCAAAGCCACACGATCACGCAGTCGCTAAATTGTTTCTTCTGTTAGTTCTTCTTCTTGTTTTATGAAATAAATGAAATGTAATGGAATACGATGAGGAATTCAAAACTGCGATTAGAGGATATTTCAACCAGAGTCAAGTTATTAATAGCAAAAGAAACGGTAATAAATACACATTATAAATAATAAAAAGGCAGTGGTAGCCGAGTGGTCGAACGCTCGGCTTGCAATCGAAGTGTGCAGGTTCAAACCCCGGCTCGCACCTCTGGGATTTATGTGCGAATCTCATTTTCAACTGAGATTATCACTTGCTATAAAACGGTGACGGAAAACATCGTGAGGAAACCTGCAGGTCTGAAGGAAGTCTGCCAACCCGCACTGGGCCACCGTGGTGGTCTATGGCCTGAATCCCCCTTGTATTGAGGGGAGGCCCGTGCCCAGCATTGGGACGTTAAAAGGACTGTAGTAGTAGTAGTATAAATAATAATGGACGATCATCATCATTTGCCTTACCTTGTCCCATTATTTGGGGTCGGCGCAGTATGTCTTTTTCTTCCATTCATCTCGCTTTTCCGTCATACTGACATCCACTCCGATCTCATTCATATCGCTCTTTATACAGTCCATCCATCTTTTCTTGGGTCTTCCTCTCGCTCTATATCCGTCCACATTTATACTCATAACTCTTTTAGTCACATGATTCTCATCTCTTCTCATCACATGTCCAAACCATTCATAATAATGGACGATGAATGTGATAAATATGACGAACTAATCGACTCTTCTATGAGTTAAAACATTTTGTATTGGCATCGAAAAAAAAAAACTTTATGCACAGTGTACTGAGTGCAATTTCAAAAAAAAGGTCAAGTGAATTCGCTCTCTCCAGTAAGTCCAGGGCGTTGTTTATGGCGATGAACAAAAATAAAAAAATATCAAAACGATCGGCATTATTTTTTATTGTAATTTATACTAGATTGAAGCAATGCAAGGCGGTTTTATCTATAAAAATAATCTGTGCCAACTCGCTAATACAGAAATAGTAGTAAATTACTGTCATTACTGATAATAATTATAATTGTTTGATATTATTATTTATCAACAAGACGTGAAAATCACGTGCCTTCCTTAGTCATATCATTACGCTTGTATTCCCCAAAGGGGTCGGCAGAGGCTTCGCCAATGTATTTGGTCCCAATGTAATAGTGGGTTAGCCTAATGCCATTATAACGGACGTGCAGGTTTGCCTTCACCGTTCAGCAAGTGGTAATCATTATTAAAATGACTTTCGCACATGCAATCCAAAAATCTCGGAGATGCTGACCTATTTGAACTTAGACCCCTTGCATTCAAGGCGGACGTTCTGCTAACAAGGTTGCCACTGGTATTGCTTGATGACAATTCTGAGGAAAAAAATGATGTGATTTGTTGACTTACTTTTATCAATAGTTAAATGTCTAGACTGGGGTTAACATAACGATAAAGATATAGATAAATTTATTTGTAAAATATGTGTGTGCACGTGCAAGATGGGCATTTTATAATAAAGACGTAACATCATATTAAGCCATTAATACGATGTAACGTCTTTATTATCATTCAATTACAAATATATGCAAAGACTAGTACAATTTTTAAATTGCGTCAACTAGATAATCTTTGACATCATAATAAATTTGCTCAGTAAAAGATTTTAAATTTATTTTCGAGCCCCATTGCATTTAGTTCCTTCCAGTCTTTTGGAACCTTATTACAAATGGGTGTCATACAAAAGATACTATTTCTCATCAATGTGGTTTTTGAGCTGTGTAAACATAGTTTGTTATCTCGCCTGTTGCGCTTGACCAAATCCGATAAATTTCGAAATAGATGTGGATTGCATTTCACAAACATGTCAGTTTCCAAAATATATAAGGATGGCATCGCCAATATTTTGTACTGCCTAAAATAGGGTTGGCAGCTATCAGTTGTAACCCAGAACCTCCTGGTTATGAGGGCGAGGTTATTCTTCTTGATTCACTTTTAAGCACGTGCTTTGTTCACAGTGGATAATGGCACTGCCATCAGTATGGATAACCGCTGGTCCGATAACAGTAGATACCTTCTTTATGCTTAGCGGTCTACTGGTAGTCTACACTACTGCTGGGAAATTCACTGGCAGTGAGTAACCAATTCACTGATTACTAAAAAATAATAACGTTGGTATCAAATTTAAATAAGTGTATTGTCGTCCTTCTCACGTTTATAATGTTTGAGTGAGATGCCCATGTTTTGTGCTATTCAATTTAATTTCAATACAAAAGTGTTCTTCTATAAATTTGAGAGAAAGCGTATTGCCGTTCTCTTCATTGCCCTCTTGAATGAGATAGGCAGCTATATTTCTACTTCTGTCAAATA
This sequence comes from Ptilodon capucinus, assembly GCA_914767695.1. NCBI lineage: Eukaryota > Metazoa > Arthropoda > Insecta > Lepidoptera > Notodontidae > Ptilodon > Ptilodon capucinus. The sequence continues at coordinate 9,941,355 of OU611814.1, read as the reverse complement.
TTACTTAGTTATATTTGATGTGAAACAAAATTCAAACTAATTCAAATCGTTTGTTTGTCCGTAAGTCGTTATTGTAGATAATTTTGAGTTATTACATTTTACGTTACAGGGAAATTGATCAAGAATGTCCATCTCTTTTACCTCAACCGCCTGCTTCGTATGTTCCCGATATTAGCCGCAATGATACTGATCCAGGTGTCATTCATGAATTGGATCACTGACGGGCCATACTGGACTGTCGCCATGAGACATACCCATACCTGCAGAGTGTACTGGTGGTCGACGCTGCTGCATATACAGAACTTTGTTAATCCAGCTAACATGGTAAACGTCATACAATTTCATTTGCCTTACCTTCTCCCATTCTCAAAGGTCGGCGAAATATGTTTCTTTCTTCCATTCATCTCGTTCTTCTATCATATTGACATCCACTCCAAACTCATTCATAACATTCCTAATACAGTTCATCTTTCCTTGTCTTCCTCTTGCTTGGATATTCCATCATACACATCATACATATCCATTATACCTATCGGACGCATATTAATTCGATTTCTGTTTATCTATCCAGTGTCTCCCACATTCCTGGTACTTGGCCATCGACGTGCAACTCTACATCCTATCACCGATAGTACTATTCTGGGTACTAAATGGAAATAGAAAAGCAGCCTGGACGACGCTCATTGGTTCATTCCTTGCAGTAATGGCCGCTGCTACTACCTTTAATTTCATTAAAAAATTCCCATCGGCCCCTGTCACGCCTGCGTAAGTCACTTGTATGATTAACATTTAATTATAGAGACAGCAGTGGTAGCCTCGCGGGCAAGAACGCCCGCCTTGAACGTAAGGGTTGCAAGTTCAAATCCCAGGCCCGCACCTCTGAGATAATTTTCATGTGCGAATGTCATTTTCAACAATGATTACCACTTGCTGAACGGTGAAGGTAAACATCGTGAGGAAACCTGCACGTCTATAGCTTTCTATAGCGTGTGAAGTTCACCAACCCGCACTGGGCCAGCGTGGTGAACTATGGCCCAAATCTCCCTCGTATTGAGGGGGAATGTGCCCGGTATAATGGCAATAGGCTCGTCCCCTATTACATTGGGACCAAAATATATCGGCGAAGTGTGGGCGCACTACAGTGCACCTCTGCCTACCCCTTCGGGGAATACAGGCGTGATGATGATGATGACCATTTTTTTAAATATTAGATGTGATATGCAATTTGTACTTACTTGAGACAACATCTTTGTAGCACTATTGTTATTCAGGCTCCTGACTTATTGTCATACATAATGTTTTAAAAATATATAGATTCTCAAAAGCGGAACTCAGATCTTAGACTTAGTAGAGCACATTCAATACCCTGTCCGAGGCAGCAGTTGCTGACTTGTCAGCCGGACATCATGCTTGTCGATATCAAGCTGCAACGTCATGTTAAAAATCTAAAGCTACTCACATTTTTTTTATTTCAGCCGCGAAGATGAACAAGATTATTATTTGACACAATACTACGTAAACACTTTGACTCGAGGGTCGCCATTCTTCGTCGGAATGATACTCGGGTATCTTTTGCACATACATCGAGGGAAACAAGTCGTCATGAATAAGGTTAGTACAGGATATGTTATACTACATCACCAAGCGACTTGAGCAAGTGTGGCCTAAGGCTACTAAGCCTTGATATCTGAAGGTTGTGTGCCAGTTGATTGTATACTTTTATTTTTAGATTAGGCATTCTAATTAAGGTTAGCATATCTCACGGACTTCTTACAAACTAGGTTAGTTGTTCTATTTATTATCATTTGCCTTACCTTTCCCCCATTATTTGGGGTGGGCACAGTATGTTCTTATCTTCAAGTCCACTCCGATCACAGTCATATCAATTTTACATACTCCATCCATCTTTTCTTTAGTCTATCTCTTGTTTTGTGTTTATCCAGCGGTTCCAGTTCCAGCTGAGTAAATACATAACTCTCTAATCTATATACACATAACAGCTGAAATACGAGTATAAGCTTGTGCGGTAACTGCTAGTTGTATTCTGCGCTAAGCGCCACGGCACGTGTTTAAGAGGGCACGTCAAGATGTAGGTGTCTTGTAAAATAGGAGATAATCCATGCCCTATCTCCTATTTTAGAAATTGGGAAGGCTTGACCAAAGTCAAGTCTTCTCAATTTCTAAAAATTCTTCCTTCCCTCAAACATAATAAGGGAGAAACTAAATAATGACTTTCAGATTTGATGTATCTATTTCTGTTTTAGATTCTAGTAGCCCTACTCTGGTTATGTTCAGCAGTTGTTGGAAGTCTGATTATCTACTCGGTGCATCCAGTTATGCAAATGGATTGGGATAACCAGTTGGCCGATAGTTTCATCAACTCGTTCATGAGACCTGCATGGGCTGCCGCTGTTGGATGGCTTGTGTTTGCTTGCCACCAAGGTTATGGAGGTAACCTACTCAAGTGATATTGTACATGGTATTTTTCAAAATTTGTCACCTAATTTTCTTTGGCTGTATATTTTCTATGAATGAAATAGTTTTAGTATTTTTGGATGATGTGTTTACGATCATTATCGGACAATGCCTTTTTTTGATCTGGATGTGACTGGGATCGTCCCCATTAAATTGTATTGCACCCATAGAAGCTAAGTTTTGCTAAGTTTGGGATTATACGATGAGTATGCAGTGTTTGGTGATATTCATTTATTTATTTTCTTTGTCTAGGTCCTATTAATTGGGTACTATCTTTGAGTGCATGGAAGATTCTCGGGCGTCTCTCCTACGCAATGTACATCGTTCACTACCCACTATTATTCGTTGTCAACGCTATGCCGGTGGCACCTGTATTTTTCAATGCACATCTATCAGTAAGTATTAAAAGTATAACATTGGTTCACCAACAGTGTTAGTATGCAAGACTAGATCTGTATCACAAATTGCGGAAATCTAAATCGCTTAATCCTTGTCTTATTTCATTGGAGTGAGAGGGCCAAATCTAAAATATCTCATGCCATAAAAGTCTAGTTTTAGAGCACATGCAACCTGTACAAGAAAGCGTTTTCACTCCCAGTTCACGAGACCCTGCAACCACACAGGTCGCAGGAATGCTTCCTATAATTTCCCATAATGATCAGGCAGCTGATTTTATCGTGTAAAAAATCGGTTTAAAAATCCATAATATAAAATCTGTGGGCGTCTTATAATAAAGTACTTAAAAGGAGCAATAAGCAAACAATTGAATATATGAATACATGAATTTCAGATGTTTAAATTCTTAGCGGACTTCATGTTAGCTGCGATAGTGGCATTTATAATGACGGTGACCATCGACGCACCCTTCTCCACTTTGGTGAAGCATTTCATGGGGGGAGGTGAGTCTCTTTATTCATAATAATTGTAGGGCTGTTCTATGTTGACTTTCCCATACCTTACACACCAGCTCTGTTCCCTCTCAGATCATCTCAACTCATAAAAATTAAGATACCACGAGCAATATAAGTTCTATACAATCAATCTCTTAGAGCAGCAAAAGCCTAATGGTTCGGGAGGCTGTACTCGTAACAGAGATGTTGTGGGTTCGATAACCATTCTCACTATCATTCTACTGCCGTGAACCTCCTCATTTAGCACAAGATATAATATTTTTTTATCAAAATACATCAGGATTTGAAAGTTCTTTTATACCTTTTTATGACTCTTAATTATTGTCTGATTTATTTTGTCCTTAGGAAGACCACCAGTAAACGTCGTAGAAGTACCTAAAGACACAAAAATGAAAAATATCTTAGAGAGCAACTTCTTACCAAGCAAGGAATCAACCGCGGGAGTTATCAACCAGGCCTATAACGATGATATAGCAAAAACCAAGTTTTAATTGCGCTTTATCGATATGTCTAATCGATTCTTACTAGTGTCGATGTTTAACACCTCTGCTTTATACCCACCCCCCACCCCTTCCGTACTAGAACCGTAATCTAATTGAAACATGCAAAAATATCCTTAAGCTAACTGAGGCGCGCGTGTAATTTTTTTTGCCATACCAAAACAAAGTGTATTGCCTGATAGAAAGGTTCATTCCTCAACTAAATACCACCGAAAGCACTGAATATTGACGCGAGGAGCGTAGCTTTTATCACATAAATTCAATCTTTATGCATATTTACACAGAGTCCATTGTGGTATTGGCAACAAAAATTACGCGCTGTAGTTGACGGCGCAGTGTATTTATAATATGAAACAACGGGTTCCGTAACCGACCATTACCGTAACGTGTCATTACCGGACTGACAGTCAAATAAGGGTGACAATAAAATATTTTTACGCGGTGTTGTTACGTCCTTGTGGGACTAGTAATACCTGGGGGCAATTCTCAGCTATTCGACATTATGTCGAATTGGAGTTAATGTTGATCATACGAGAATTGCCCCCTGTTATGTGTCTGTCATTCATAGCTCCGTGCTAGTATGGAATTGAGTGGTAAACGTATCAACAAATATTTTTGTGCCAAATACCAGCGTTAGCTCTTATAATCCCTGAATACTATAATGAACTATAGTTCAATACTCCAGTTATTGTTTTCAATGAAAAACATGGATTTGTCGTATGGCGGCAACACAAGGAAATGTTGAAACTATTACAAAGGTTTCTAGTTTGACTACGGAACCCTAAAAATAAAATCGAGTCATGTAACAGAATCTGTTTGTATGATATGTAAATAAACTTTTTTTTCATATTTTTTTTTACACTTTGCTGGTTAAAGTGTTTTGTTTATATTTTTTTAATAATATTCTTTTTTATTAAACCTACATTGTCCCACTGCTGGGCAAATAATACAAATGTTTGTTTTTTTTGTTTTATCACATAAATGAATAAAGTTCAGTATTAAAAGTTATTTCCTATACGAGGTAACTCGACGAGAATTAATGGTATTTAGCACGATGCACTATAACGAGTGGTTACGTCAACAACTACGACGAGGATAGATAGGGAGGCAGATAAACAGATGGAAAGATAGATAGATTAATGATTGAGAGACTAAACATGTGTATGTGGGGCTTCGGGGATCCCGCTTAATCGCAGTGCGACTGCGGTGATCCCGTACAGTCGTTGCAACACGGTATTTTTTTTTTATGACTACGCTGATGGGCGAGAGCGGCCTTTACAGCTTTACCGGAACGGTGGCGAGTGCAGTGCACTCTAACCATGGCCATAAGAGCGTCAAAAGAGGAGTAACTAGCGCAAGACCACAGAGGGCACGACCTCGCCTTGGGCAGTAGCCGTGAGGGAAGGAGGAGTGACAAGATGCACAGTACAAAGATGCACCTAGGAACGGAAGAGGGGGTTCTTCGACCTCACCGACGAGGTCGGTGTCTGTGAGACTTAATGTCTTGTCCCGTGTGCCCTTCCACCTACACGAGGGAAGATTTGTATGCGGCCTCCCCTAGGCGATTTTTATGGCTAAATTTCTACAGAATAAGGTGTAGACCATTGACACGAAAAATTATATTGAACAAAAAACAAAAACAGACTTCAAAAACCTAGGTTTTTTTTTTTATGTATGTTACCGCATATCTCCGGCGTCTGTCAACCGATTTCGAATTTTTTTTTGACGTTTGCTTCTTCAAGGTTGGATCCATTTTAAAAATATTATCAGGAGTTGAAGGTCACATAATTTCAAAAATATTTTTTGATTGAGTTGATGAAACTTTGTTTATGTACCTATGTATTTTACATACAAAATAAAGAAAGTGTTTCAGGAATTTTGAAAAAAAAAAAACCGGCCAAGTCCGAGCTGGACTCGCGCATCGAGGCTTCCGTACCTAAACTGTGAAAGCACCGAGCATTACTCTAACGAAAATATGAACTGGATAGAGAGACAAACTTAACTTTGTAGTTGGTATACTGGTATCCCCATACAAAGTAACTACGAAATAAGTTTGTAATCGCAAAAAAACATTTTCTAACAATAAATTTACTGTTTTCAGATTTCTTCCTTTACTTGTGCTATAAGACCTTGCTTCTTGCCAAATTTCATAATTCTAGGTCAACGGGAAGTACCCTATAGGTTTTTGATTCCCGTGCAAATGTACTGAACATGCAACAATGCAACATAAACCGCCGTATCTTTTGATTGCGATAACCTAGAAATTTGTTTTTTTTAGGGCACCAAAGGACCGCAGGCATAAGTCTCTGTTATAAATTTCAATTTGATACCTTCACGCGTTTCTGAGAAAAAGGGTCTTGACAGACAGACGGACAACAAAGTGATCCTATATGGGTTCAGTTTTTTTCCTTTTGGTATTTACTTCTTTAAGGTAGTTATAAGGTATATATTTGCATATTTTCAAGAATTATTGACACTAAAAATCGTGAAAAAAAATATTAATAACAAAAAACAAGAACCGACTTCAAAAACCCTAGGTGCACACAAATAACCTTATAACTTAATACATTTAGATTCCATCATGATCATCTGGGCCATTTTGTGTCAAAAAATATCGGCTGCTGCATTTGTCTGGACAAACAAATCTGAAACTAGGTCGTGTATCAATCTAGACCTGAAAAGAGTGCATAGCTTGTCTTAATCCCTTTAAAATGTGCCATCGCGCATGTCTGTCTGATCGTTCCATCATGCTCATCTGGGCTAGTATATGCTTTGCGTTGCTGTTTCCTTGTAGACCTCTATATCTGTAAGTAGATTAGATTTTCCTATTCTAAGCTCTTGAAAGCACATAGCATTCTCCAAGAACTTGAAAAGAAGTTTCAATAACATATATTTCAATGTTTTCATATAGCACAAGAGGTGAGTAATGGTTTGCCGTACCAAAACTTGTTTGAAAAAAATATATTCAAGAATTTATATGACCTTGGACGTCGCAGTATTCTTATTTAACCATTTTTCGAGCATAACGAGCATTTTCACTAAGGTGTCTTTGGATTACTAATGTCAATGGAAAAGTGACTTACTGCCAGTGAATTTCCCTGCAGTAGTATACACTACCAGTAGACCACTCAACATGAAGAACGTGTCTACAGTTATCGGTCCCGCTGTTATCCATACTGCTCCCAGTAACGTCATCCACTGAGAACAAAGCAAGATGTTTCCATAACAATAATATTTATAGCCCTTTTAAGTACCCGCACGCCGTCAATGCTCGCGCGTCGAAATTTCTATCAAAACTAATACGCACTCTATATCAATATCCTTAAAGATTGAATTTCTATGGTAAAAGCCACGCGACAAATTCGCTCGCACAGTCAGTATCATATCGTTGTCGAATAAACTTTTTCTATGTGACAATACAGTTCGTTTTGCTAAGCAAAAATATTTTACTAAGCTGCTACTGCTAAAACTTTTATATACTCAAACAACTGCAGATATTCAGTTATTTTATTTAAACATAGATATCTTATTTTCAGATTATAATACAAGTAGGTTAGGTACACTTAATAAATGGTGAAGCTTCCACCTTAAAGTCTCATCCTGGAATGCCGATCCGACTGTCTGGCGCTCCTTCGGCGCTTACCCCCTCCTTTTACACGACGTGTCACGATAGTGTTGCCAATTTTAGATAGAATAATATCGATACCAACTGAGTATTTAACGAAATACCGATACATTTGAAATCATTTAGAAAATTTATTAAAAATCATGACATATGTAAAGCAAAGTTTTTAGTAATAGCCAGAGGAAGGTAGGTTTCAATAACAATACTTTTACTTGCCAAATTATAAAAATAAACATATCTATCCAATGTATTTTATAATATTTACAACAAATACACCAAAGATTATAATTTTACAATACCAAAGCAATTATTTCTATAACCATCTGTGGTTTAGAATAATCTCTTCATTGTAAATGGGAGTAGACGCACCTTACTGTACTAGCTTCCTAAGCGTAAAGACTATATTTGTATTTAATATTAGACTGCCGTGAGTATAATTCTTCTCTAGTATTGTGGCAAAGGTGCTGTCTGCTCTCAAGGCATTGCTGCTCCTGAGAATGTATTACTCGCAGTTATCATTTTGAAAAGAGTAACTATTGAGTTTCTTACCGGCTCTTCTTAGTGGAAACAGCATTCCGAACCGGTGGTAGAATCTGACTATTTGTAAGTGCTTTTGGCCTACACGAATAAAAAAAAATTGATTTTGATTTTTGATTTTAAATGTACAATCCTTTTGTTACGTACAGGAGGTATCTGGAATGAGTTTGTGAAGTTAGAATTTTGATTTACATTTGCAACAAACTTAAAATTCGGATTATTAATAAAATGAATTTCTTTGTTTTCAACAGCCTGTACAATAAACCCTACTATCTTGACCCGCCTGTTGTGTTTATCAAAAGTATACCTGATTTAATCACTGTATTTTGCCAAGGAAAACTTACTCACCGAAAATCTTATCCAATACGCGGAAAACGTATTTATGAATTCAAATAATCATTTACGATAAGCTTAAGTTATTATTATTTTAAGGCTCTGTAAACCAGTTCTTATTCAATTAGTATTTGACCGAGAGTCGATTTTTGGCTGTTTCGTTAGATACATGGGCTTCAAATTCAAACTACCCCATCTCGACTATGACTAACAATGCATGGAACTTCATCTTTTACCTCTCTCTCTCCGTAGAAATATTGCTGACATCTGTTTTCTTAATAATATAGCTCAAAATAATCTGGATTGTCCGGATCTCCTCAGTAACATTAAGCTCAATATTCTTACTCGAAGCTTGCGCCTAAGTAACATACATCACGTTCCATTCTGCCACAGTAATTATCGTAGCAACAGTTTCTTCCCCAGAGTTTTACGTGTATTTAACAAACTCAACCACAACTCTAAATTTGATTTGTTTTATAGTAGTACACGAAACATATAACAAACAATATCTGTACAATCATCGCTATTGTCGTAACTACCAATATGTGCACTATTCGTTCGATTTCTCATTGTTTTAATTCCATGTGCGGAAGCTTGTAATTGGCATGTAATTAACTACATTAAGTTCCATTTTGTAAAATTAGCCGTAAGCTCCCCAAATATAATAAAATAAAATAAAATAAAACTGAAGCCAGGCTAACGCCTAAACGTCCAGACAAAACTAACTAACGAATTCTAAGGTTTAATTTTATTAATAACCCTTAGAAATCAGTTCAAGATCAGCTAAAAGTAAATAAAATAATAGTTTATTTTTATATTATGTTGACTCCTGTCCATATGAACTTACTACCTTTTACCCGCGCCTTCGTCCGCGCGGACTTCAATGATTCAATATCATTATAAAGTATAGCCTACGTGTTATTAAAATGCGTTCTATAGTTTTTGTGTGAAAGAGTAACAAACATCCATCTATCCATCCTCTCAAACTTTCACGTTCATAATATTAGTAGGAAGGATAGGATTAGTAGGAAGGGCGCGGGCGGCCAGCGCAACGCTGTATCAACCCCGTCTCGCGGGTGTCGCCAATGTCGCCGTCCATTGCGAATTCGTTAGAGTTCGTACAATTTCACCACTTTCAAGAGATCTTCTTTCAAGAGAACTTCTTTCAAGAGAACTTCGGTCCATTTTGGCCGAAACCGAAACCGAACTGCAGCTGCAGAGAGCCTTTGACTACCCCTTAAGAGAATACATCGTAATGGCTTAATATTCATTGATTGTTCAAACTTTCTGTTATATTATTTGTACAGGTATTACTGATATACATGTATCAGAAGTTCGAAATAATATTTTATGCACATATACGGTATATGTGGATGCTTATTGAAGACAGTGTATACCTAACTATCATAGTTTCTGAATTATAGACCTTTGAATATTGGTCACAGGAATCGTGTTCTGGCCTGTTAAATCAAAAGTCTTTATTTTTATATTATGCTGTTTTATTATAGAAAAACATGAAGCTACAGCAAATACCATAGACGATAGAAGAAAAAAAATTTTCTACTGCAACCAGTGTTGCCACAAAATAAAAACTAAACTTCTACTTTACAATTATTATTGTTTTTATGTATTAAACATGGCCTTTGAGTAAATCCATTACCCTATTCAGCAGTGTAAACTACACGTATGAGGGGCGACTACCAATATTCACAAAAAAAAATATGCAAATTTCATATAGGACTCGAGATATTACGAGTTTTTGAAGTTGATGACGGTAAAAAGTTGGAAAACATGGTCGAATTTTGATCAATTTTTTTATACCATTTAGTTGTTTAGCTGATACTGATGCAAGCGTCAAAGTATTTTTTCGGACTTCTGAAACACCCTGTATTTGTGACTCATAATTTATAACATATCTATGATCATTGCGTAGCGCACGTGATCTTTACACGAATTAATCAATCTTATCTAAGTAATTAGTACTCATTAAATAGTACTAATGTGACTAATATGATGAATATAATAGGTAGATATGTTATAAATTATGAGTCACAAATACAGAGGGACAATACATGGGGACGTGGCTTATCTAAAAAGAGTGTAAGTATATATAAAAAAAAAACCGACTTCAAAAACCTAGATGCACTAAAAACTTACAAATAACCATAAAATTCATTACATTTGGAGTAGGTGCCAATCTACGTCAGAATAGGCAAATACACACATGAATTGGCACCGACTTTCCAAGGAAGTACGCTATAGCTCATTTTATAGGTCTTAAGACAGGCTATGCGCTGTCAACAGACTAGGTAGATACCCGACCTAGTTTAAGAGTAATTCATCCAGACATATCCAGCGGTCGATTTTTTTCGATATAAAATGGTCTAGATGAACATGAAGGACGGCTTCCAAGGAAGTATGCAATAGCTCATTTTATAGGTCTTGGGCCAGACTATGCGCTGACAAAAGTCTAGGTTGATACCCGACCTAGTTTAAGAGTAATTCATCCAGACATATCCAGCGGCCAATTTTAAAAAAAAAACCTAGGTGCACTAAAAAGCCACAAATAACCTTATAACACATTTGGAGTCGGTGCCAATTCATGTATTATTTGCCTAGTCTGATAAAATTTCAACATATTGAAAGTTATTGCATGAGAAAACCCGGAAAACATTTCTGTAAGTTGACTAGTTGCCATACGCTACTTATTCAAGATGTTTCAGAAGTCCGAAATAATACTTTGACGTTTGCATCAGTATCGGTTAAACAACCGAATGGTATAAAATTTTGATCGAAATTCGACCATGTTTTTCCAACTTTTTTTCGTCGTCAATTTCTATAACTCGTAATATCTCGACTCCTATGTGAATTTTGCATGTTTGTTCTGTTTTGTGAGTTTTGGTAGTCGCCCCTCATAAATGTAGTTTACACTGCTGAATAGGGTTATGAATGTACCCAAAGGCCAGAACACGATACCTGTGACAAATATTCAAAGGTCTATAACTCAGAAACTATGATAGTTAGGTATGAACTGTCTTTGCTAAGCATCCGCATATGAGCTGACGTATATGTACCCAAAGTATTATTTCGGACTTCTGACACACCCAGTAGATAACTAACGTAAAAAATACGAACATTTCAAACACCCGCCTCCACCAGTTTGACCACGAGCGTGATTACGTAATTCTATTGTAAAAAAAAACCGGCCAAGTGCGAGTCGGATTCGCGCACGAAGGGTTCCGCACCATTATCTATAAAAATGGCAAAAAAATCACGTTTGTATGGGTGCCCCCTTAAATATATATATTATTCTGTGTTTTTAGTATTTGTTGTTATAACGGCAACCGAAATACATAATCTGTGAAAATTTCAACTGTCTAACTATCACGGTTCAAGAGATACAGCCTGGTGACAGACGGACGGACGGACGGACGCAATAAGAGTTACATAATTGCCAAGCTGAACTACAGTTCTAGCTTTTGGAAAACCTGCTTAAGTTAAATAAAGTAATTGAAGTGTGGATTGATACACGGGTGGGTTTGTATTAGTTCAATTTATCTAAATCAGATTATTTACATTCTTGATGGGCCCGCGACTTTGTTCGTTTACAAGAACAAATGTTTGGTTTTTAATTAATACGAGTACCTTTATTCAGAACTAGCTGACCCGGCGAACTTCGTACCGCCTTAGAATTAATAAACGTTAAATGTGCGATGACCCGGTGTACTTCGTATCACCTATCCTAACGACATTAAAGCTCTACCGTCTCTAAAATGGCTGTTTTATTTATTGTACCTAGCGCTAACTTATAATTTTCTATTATTTCTAGCTAGGCAATAAAAAATACCCCTCAAAATGATGTTATTTTCTCTTTTTTTTTTCTCTAATGTCAATGATTAGATATTAAAAAAAAAAATTCTATTTTCTCACCGTTTAAACCTTCCCTGGACTACGACAAACATTTTAAAACCAAAATCAGCCAAATCGGCCCAGCCGTTCTCGAGTTTTAGCGAGACTAACGAACAGCAATTGATTTTTATATATATAGAGATTATCAAATACATAATGAAACCATCAATTTTTTCTCATTTATAAAAATCAATGTCTGTTCGTTAGTCTCGTAAAACTCAAAAATGGCTCTACCGATTGTTTCTTTTTGTTTTGTTCGCTGTAATATAGAATAAAAAATAAAATATAGTATATTTAAATGAATTGTAGGAAGCGTTCTTCAAGCGTGCTCAAGCTGTCGGATTATAGGGGTCTTACCACCACCTGTTAAAGTATTATTTTATCAATAGTGACTGTACATTTTTGACAGATTTTGTACTGAGTTAGCTGTCAAAGACTGAAAGTAATATTAAAAACATTGCTGCTAAACAGGTGGTGGTAAGGGCCCTCGACCACGGTGACTTTTTGAAGCGACGCTGTCGCGCGTTTAACGTTTCTGACGCGTGTTAGTCGCATTTGCAACGCGCTACAGTAGCGTTGCCAACGCGCTACTGCATCACGACTTTATCGATACAAACGCGGGACCGAGTCGGACGACATCAGGGAGAGAACGGAGAGGGGGTGGCGCGTCAGTGGAACAAAATCTACAGAATCGCGTTTTCATCGCGACAGAAATGCGTTTGCATCGCGACAGAAACGCGTTTGCATCGCGACAGAAACGCGTTTGCATCGCGACTGAATCTGGGCCCGTGGGCGAAGGCACACAGCTAGCGACCGCTTCGCGGCTGTATCGCTACAAAAAGTCGCCGAAGGCTGAGGGCCCTAAGGTAGTAGGACTCCAGAAACTGGGGCAGCTTGTGACAACGCCTATGTATGACTCGATATGTTTCAGACAAACGGACAAAATTACACATTTATAAACAATAATGTATTTAACAAATAATCTATTAGATTAAAATCATTGGTAAACTTCACGCGTCTCATTAGGTACGGCATATTATTCCATTTTAAGCATTTATAGTGAATCAACGATCAGGGATAAAAATGAAAGTTGTATTTTTATTTTTAATTTACGTATCTAACAAATACGGGGATGCGTATTTGGAATTAAATGTTCCGGATAACAAATTCGCGTTGGATTTGAATCTGTTTAAGGAAGTTTTAGATCCGGTACTATGTGTGGAACAGATGAGATACATGATGCAGAATGATACATATCTACTGATTGAGTGTGAGTAATTATTTATTTGCACTTCTAAATTACGTATTTGTGCCGTTTGCCGTAGAGACGTGGGCCTAGCCATGGAGCCAAAGCGGCAAAAGTCTAACAAAAAAAATAATATAAAAAATGCTCTTTGCTACGGCTTTTTCCTCGTTCAACAAATCAGCCTAGCTATTCAATGAGGAAATGCAGCCAGTGTATTTGCCACCATCCCGCGCGGACAGAACTTTTTTAAATTATTTATTATTTTTATCTATACATACAAATAAATAAAATTGGAGTGTCTGTTTGTAATATCAAAATAACACATTTTTACGAATTGCATATGAAAGTATAAACGTTACCTATAACGAAAATGCAATTTTTCAAATTTTTGTCTGTCTGTCTGTCTGTTTGTTCCGGGTAAACTTCCGAAAGGCTGAACAGATTTCGACGGGACTTTCACTGGCAGATAGGTAATGTTCCAAGGCGTAACTTAGGCTACTTTATTTTTTGAAAAAGCATTAGCGTACCGCGGAATGAACACAAAACCCAATTTTCCGGACCATCTTCCAAACGGCTGAACAGATTTCGAAGGGACTTTCACTGGCAGATAGCTAATATTCTAAGGCGTAACTTAGGCTACTTTAATTTTTGAAAAAGCATTAGGGTTCCGCGGAATGAACACAAAACCCATTTTTCCGAACCATCTTCCAAACGGCTGAACAGATTTCGACGGGACTTTCATTGGCAGATAACTAATATTCCAAGGCGTAACTTAGGCTACTTAAATTTTTGAAAAAGCATTAGGGTTCCGCGGACTGAACATAAAAAACCATTTTTCCTGGTCATCTACCAAACGGCCGAACAGATTTCGACGGGACTTTCACTGGCAGATAGCTAATTTCACAAGGTGTAACTTGGCGTACCATATTTTTTTTTAAACATTACGGCTCCGCTGGAAGAACTTAACTACCATTTATTCTGAATGATCTTCCAAACAGCTGTATCTATTTTGACAAGTCTTTCACTGGCAGATAGCTGATGTTACAGGGTGTAACTTGGCATAATATCATTTTTTAAAGCATTACGGTTCCGCGGGACGAACATAACTACCATTTATTCTGAGTGATCTTCCAAACAGCTGAACCTATTTTGACGAGACCTTCCAGATAGCTAATGTTAAAAGGAGTAACTTGGCGGACTATCAATAAAAAAAAATTGTTCTGCGGGAAGAACATAAAATACCATTTATTCTGAGTGATCTTCTAAACAGGTGTAGCTATTTTGACGAGACTCTCAATAGCAGATAGCTGATGTTACAAGGTGTAACTTGGCGTAGGTACTATAATTTTTTTAAAGCATTACGGTTCCGCGGGAAGAACATAACTACAATTAATTCTGAGTGATCTTCCAAACAGCTGTACTTATTTTGACGGGGCTTTCATTGGCATTCACTACTTAGAAAAAATAATTAGGGTTGTTTAATTCCGCGCGTACGAAGTCGCGGGTACAGCTAGTAATATATTATTACTTTTATAATACACTATTGGGCCGTTCCGGTTTTGCACGGGTTTATAATATATTGCATACAGCCTATGTTACTCAATGATAATGTAGCTTTCTAATGGCAAAATAATTTTTGAAATCGGTCCGGTAGTCCACGTGAAATAGTTATTTGTGCAACAAGACAGCTAACAGAGAGTCAACACGTGGTCACGTGGCTATGCCACAAACATATTAAAGCTTGTAAGATTTCATGAGATTGATGAAGTTTAGTGTGCATTGGTGAACATTTAAATTCTGATTTGGTTTTATCAGACATGTAACCTAATTAATCAGCGCAATTCCTTATAATATTAATTATCTGTCCTATGATCATAAGTAACTGACCAACAGTAGAATAAAATTTCATATTTTTTATAGTTTTGGACGCCGGAATCCGGACACCTAGGGGAATTTTTACCGGTAACTTACTAGACCTCGGTAATTACTACCAATGTTTGAGAATCGACCAACAAATACCAAACTCGGTCGTCAAAGGGAAATATTGCATGGTAAATGTGCCATTAAACCAAGCTCTGGACTTGCCAAGTTTCCCATCTCTGCCGGAATTGCCAGAATGGTCAGAATTTCCATGGCCAGAGTTACCTTGGCCGGAATTAAATCCAAATACGACAAGGATAAAGCCACAGGTTTTGAAACAGTTGGTGGAATTTAATGCAATAAAATCAGGTCTTCAAACACTGATTGGATCCAGAGAAAATAATCGGTAAGTGTAATGAGGTTAACAGATGAAAGCCAACGTCATTTGGTATCAACAGATGTCATTTGCCGACACTTGGTTGATTCTTTCGTTTCTTTCGTTGGTACAATTTCCTTAGCCCTTATGAAATTAAAAGTATATTTGTCAATCAAAATTTATTGGGTTTAGACTCATATAGCAGAATCGATGTTAACATGTCATCACCATAAAATATTTTGGTATGGAGTAAACTACCAACTTACTTAAAGTTCTCTAAATTAAGATCTTGTAAATAAGCCAAATGTTTGTTCCTTTTACTGGTTCAATTCAGAAATTCTGAAGCACATGCACCGATTTTAAACAACGATGAGATTCTTAATTTGACTGATTTGTTTTGTTTTACTTTATTATTATTTTTTGTCTTTACTTTAGATTAGCTGGCACCCCTTTCTCGACTTTATCCTTCAACTTAGCGATGTGCATACCAAGAGCCTGCTCCACGAAACTTGCAACGACTTCTATATTTGATGTAGATGTTGGGCTAGAGTTTGATGATATGTTCTGCCGTCTGCCGAACGATAAACACTGGGTAGCGGGGGACTATGTCGCTGTGTAAGTAAAATAATTTCAAATAATTCTGTCATATATTTTCAACCACAAAAACTATGAAAAACGAATTTCGTTGATTTTCAATTATGACAGCTTACTGTACGGTGAAGTTATACGTTGTGAAAAAAAATATCGCCGGACGACAACACATACTCATCGTAAGATCCCAAAGTAATGCTTTTAATGTGGATGAGTACCATACAATGGCCTGGGAGTGATCCCAGGTACATTCAGACTAGGACAAATTCTGAAACTTGAACACTTAATAAAAGACTTGTGAAGTTCAGCAGTGGACTATGACCCAAATCTCCCACGCATTGAGTGAGGATTGCCTTGGTATAAAGACAATAGGCTCGCCTCTTATTGGTACACTACAATACACGTCTTTTTCCCCTTTTGAGAACAAAGGTGTGAGGATGATGACGTATTTTTTTAAATTTCAGGGTCATATTCTCTCTGTTAGTCCTCCTGACGTTGCTAAGCACATCTTATGATCTTCATTACCATAAGTACCGTCACGGTGGTAAGTAAAACAAAAATTATATATAAAATATCGCCATACAACACATTCATCGTATGCTATCAAACTAAGCAAAGCTTGTGCTACGGATGGGTACCATATAATGGACTAGGGGCAATTCCAGTTACGCTCAAACCAAGGGAAAATTCCGAAATTTGCATGCAACACAACATATCAAAAATTATATATATATACATTAAATATTGTAGTGCATGACTGTTTGCAATACTCATAATTGCCTACAAAAAAGTACGCGAGACAATATGTCAATCTATTAAAGTTGAGCAATAATAACCATTTTTAAACGACTTCCAAAAGGAGGAGGTTCTCAATTCGATTGTTTTTTTTTTGTATGTACACCGATTACTCTGAGATTTATGATCCGATTTACGTGATTCTCCTTTAGTTTGATGCGGAATAGATGCCATTTGGTCCCATAAAAATTTAACATAGTTTGGCCCAGTAGTTTTCATTTTATGATCATTTAAAAAAAATATATGATCGTTTTTGTTTACGTGGACGACGTGATTTTAGTTTGTGTATTACTATTGTAGGAGTTTAAATTTATTTTGTTTAATACGGCTTGTTAACAAAAACGAAACCTGCCCCCGAAGGGGTGGAAAAGGGTATTTTTGGCTGTGAATATTTACTTTTTAGGACCGATATGAGGTAATAATACTTGCATATTTTCAACGATTATTAATTTAAACTAAAGTGCGCCTAGGTTTTTGAAGTCAGTTTTTTTTTTGTTAACTTTTTTTTTGTTCAAATGATTATGAATCATTATCCAATATTTTTTTTATAGTTATTAGTAATTATGTATCTGTTAATTCCTCTTTAAATTTTTCGAATCGGTCCTGCCGTTTAGAAGTTACAATAGATTTATGCAAAAAAAAATCGAAAATCCCGCGATTTAGTGGAAAGAACATAAAACTCATTTGATCAGGGTAATCTCCCACTCGGCTAAACCAATTTTGCCGGGACTTTCAATGGCAAATAGTTGATGTTATAATAAGTACCTTAGGTTACTTTAATTTTGGGAAAATATTATATTAAGTCTTCCTAAAATCCGCGCGGGCTAAGTCGCGAGGCGCAGTAATATGGATAAATGATGATTCTTGAATACTAACTTATCATATCGGAAATGCCTGGCTTTATCTTGTCAACTAAAACGAAATACCTACCAGATAATACCTATACGTTAATGGCTAAATGAATAAACAGTGGATTGTGATAAAGTAGATTTTTTTTCAAAATCCAAGAAAATACAAGGTGTATCAGCAGTACGAAATAATAATTTGGGTACATATACGGTAACTCATATGTGTTAACTATCATTGTTTCTGAGTTATAGACCTTTGAATATTCACAACACAGAACATACATATTTTACATAAGACTCGAGATATAACGAGTAATTGATATTGACGACAAAAAAATTTTTCTTTAAATCATGGTCGAGTTTCGATTAAATTTTTGTACCATTCAGTTACACTGATATTTATGCAAATGACCAAGTATTAATTCAGACTTCTTAAACACCTGTATACAACAATTTTCATTCAGAACAAAGAGTTTTTTAGTTAGAGATACAGATTGATTGACTATGTTCTTCCTTACCTTTAAAATTGCCGAAATTTTAAATCCATCCATTTATTGCGAGACAGTTTTATTTAGAAATTCACGCGGTTTCACCCGCGCTTATGGTTACTGTGTCGTAGCGTATATTATAAGCCTATAGCCTTCCTCGATAAATGGACTATTCAACACAAAAATAATTTTTAAATTCGGATCAGTTGCTTCTAAGATTAGCGCGTTCAACTAAACAAACAAATAAACTCTACAGTTTTACAATATTATATTATAATTATAATAATATTAGTGCATAATGCATTGTAAATTGTTTATAAATAGACTGAAATGTCTGTAAATTCTTCAGGCTGTAATTATAAGAGTTGAAAAGTCGAAGTCGTTTCCTTTTTCGGACAGATTCTCGGTTTCAACGAAATTTTGACTTTAACCAGTAGTACCAAATTTTTTCTACAGTTTTCGACATATTTTTTTTTACAAAATATACACAATAAGTAACACGTAAAAATGGCAGCAGTTATAGCCTCACAGGCAAGATCCATCTATCTATCTATTTTCATGTCCAAATGTAATTTTAAATAATGATTACCACTTGCTGAACGGTGAAGAGAAACATCGTGAGGAATGCTGCACCTCACACGCCTTTCTATAGACGAAAGGCGTGTGAGGTTCACCAACCCGCACTGGGCCAGTGTGGTAGACTATGGTCCAAATCTCCCTCGTATTGAGGGAGAGGTGTCCGATATAATGGCAATAGGCTCGCCCCCTATTACATTGGGACTAAAATAAAACGGCGAAGTGTAGGCGCACTGCGGTGCCCTCTGCCTTATCTCTTCGGGAAATACAAGCGTAATGATGTATATAAAAAAACATAAAAAAAATATTTGTCCAATTGAATCGGGTCCTCCAACCGGGAACATTGGTATTTATTGGATTAATGTTACAGCAAATTACCAATTCTGAAATATATAATATTTAAGACATTACCAACGGATTTTGATTTATTTATTTTACGTTAAATATTGATCATTCTCTATTGCAGATCCTAAGAGCGTCAACAAGCTCTACCAATCATTCTCTGTATACACCAACACCCGTCGACTGGTCACCTACACCCCAGTTCCTGGAACCATCGAGTGTCTGGACGGCATCAGATCATTCGCCATGATGTGGGTCATCGTTGGACACACCTTCGGCAATCAGCTTGTCAGCCAAATTATGGCAAATCCTTTGGATGCTATGGATGTAAGTTTATATATACATATAATATATAGAGTGGGGTTCTAACCCAGAACCTCTTGGCTATTGAGAGCGAGATTATTCTTCTTGTTTCATTTTTAAGCACGTGCTTTGTTCACAGTGGCTAATGGCACTGCCATCAGTATGGATAACCGCTTCTCCGATAACAGTAGACACTTTCTTTATGCTCAGCGGTCTACTGGTAGTCTACACTACTGCTGGGAAATTCACTGGCAGTGAGTACCAATTCACTGATTACTACAAAATAATAACGTTGGTTTCTATTTAAACTAAGTATATTGTCGTCCTTATTACGGTTATAATGTATGAGTGAGATGGCCATATGTTTTGTGCTTTCCAATTTAATTTCAATACAAAAGTTTCTTCCATAAATTTGAGAGTGCCGTTCTTTTCATTGCCGTTCCTTTCATTGTCCTCATGAATGAGACAGCTATATTTCTACTGCTGTTAAATTCTATAAAGTTTAATTTGGTGTGCAACAAAATTAAGACGAATTTAAAATGTCTGTTTGTCCGTAAGTCGTCGTTGAAAATAATATTGAGTTATTTAATTTTACGTTACAGTGAAATTGATCAAGAATATCCACCTCTTTTACATCAACCGTCTGCTTCGTATATTCCCCATATTGGCCGCAATGATACTGATCCAGGTGTCATTCATGAATTGGTTTACTGACGGGCCATACTGGACTGTCGTCATGAGTCAAACCCATTCCTGCAGAGTATACTGGTGGTCGACGCTACTGCATATGCAGAACTTTGTTAATCCATCTGACATGGTAAGCGCCAAACAATTTCATTTGCCTTACCTTCTTCCATTATCAAAAGTCGGCGAAGTAAGGTTCTTTCTTTCATTCATCTCGTTCTTCCATCATCACATAGAACATCTACTCCAATCTCATTCCTATCACTCTTGATCCTATCACACTTCATTTTTTCTTGAGTCTTCCTCTCGCATGGATATTCTATCACACATACATGCCTATCGGACGCATATTAATTCGATTTCTGTTTATCTATCCAGTGTCTCCCACATTCCTGGTACTTGGCCATCGACGTGCAACTCTACATCCTATCACCGATAGTACTATTCTGGGTACTAAGTGGAAATCCAAAAGTAGCCTGGACGGCGCTCATTGGATCATTCTTTGTAGTAATGGCCGCTGCTACTACCTTTAATTTCATTAAAAAATTCCCACCGGCCCCTATAATGCCTACTGCGTAAGTCACTTGTATGATTAGCATTTCATTATAGAGATGCAATTTTTCATATTAAAATTAGTTGTTTTACTCATAAATCGCCATTTATACAAAATTTATTAAGATACATAATTCGTACTAACTTGAGGTAACATATTGTTAGCACTAGGTACTATTGTTCAGGCTCCTGTCTTGTTGTCCTACATAACGCTGTAAAAATAAGTTCTCAAAAGCAGAGGTCAGATCTTATAACTTAGTAGAGCACATTCAAGACCAGACCAAGTCAGCAGTTATCGTGCTTGTTGAAATCAAACTGCGGCGTCATGTTAAAAACCTAAAGCTCCTCACATTTTTTATTTCAGCCCTGTAGATGAACTAGATAAATATTTTACACAATACTACGTAAACACTTTGACTCGAGGGTCGCCATTTTTCGTCGGAATGATACTCGGGTATCTCTTGCACATATATCGAGAGAAACAAGTCGTCATGCATAAGGTTAGTACAGGATATGTTATACCACAAGAGCGACTCGAGCAAGTGTGGCCTTGATATCTGAAAGTCGTGTGTCAGTTGACATTACACTTTTATTTTTAGATTAGATATTCTTATTAAGGTGAGCATATCTCATGGACTTCTTACAAACTAGGTTAGTGGTTCTATTCATCATCATTTGCCATAAGTTAATCCATGTCCTAACGCCTATTTTAGAAGTTGGGAGGGCTTGACTTTGACCTAACCTTTAAATCAATTTATAACAAGGTACAAACTAAATAATGAGTTTCAGATTTGATGTATCTATTTCTGTTATAGATTCTAGTAGCCCTACTCTGGTTATGTTCAGCATTTGTTGGAAGTCTGATTATCTACTCAGCGCATCCAGTTATGCAAATGGATTGGGATAACCAGTTGGCCGATAGCTTCATCAACTCTTTCATGAGACCTGCATGGGCTGCCGCTGTTGGATGGCTTGTGTTTGCTTGCCACCAAGGGTATGGAGGTAACTACCTACTTTTGCGATATTGTAAACGGTATTTTACAAGGTAGTGGAACAGTTATCACCCAAGATTTTTGCAATGACATTAAAATGTACAGATACCTAAATGTACCAGAAAGACGTTCAGAAAATTGTTTACCTAAATAGCTGAAACGCTGCCATGGCCATCTAGTCCATAGATCTAGTCTTGTACGTTTTAACATAGATTAACGGACGTACGTAAACATCAAAGTCTCACTTAAACTGACAAATTTCAGGAAAAGTCTGCTATAGTAGCTCGTTGGTTTTTTGGCTGTGATCTTTTCTATAAACAAACAAGTTTTGTTCTGGTTTTGGATTATGTATTTTGTGATTAATATCAGGAATGGCCTTTTTGGAACTGAACCTGGTAAGTGGGAGCCATCCCAGTTAAACCTACGTTTAACTGGGATGGCTCCCAGTCCATTGTATAGAACCTGTAAAACAAGCTTCATCATGTGTTATCTAGCGATATTCATTTGTTTATTTTGTCTAGGTCCTATTAATTGGGTGTTATCTTTGAGTGCATGGAAGATTCTCGGACGTCTCTCCTACGCAATGTATATCGTTCACTACCCACTAATAATCGTTGTGAACGCTATGCCGGTGGCACCTCTATTTTTCAACGTACATCTATCAGTGAGTATGAGAAGTTTAACATATCGACGGCAGGAAGCGGAAATTTCTTATCTATTTCAAAATTAACTCATAACTCTTTAATAAAACTGAAAAAAGATCAATGCTCTATAATTTTTTTCATCGTAAGCAGACGAGACATTGACTATTTGACGTGGCTTTTTTTTCTGATCAATTACTTATAATTTAGACCAATTTTCGAGATACGACATTTTCTCTTTCTGCCGTTGACATGGACCAACAGAGTTAGTATGCAAGACTAGACTTATTTCATAAGAGAGAAAGGGACAAATCTAACATATCTCATAGCATAAGTCTAGTCTTAGAGCACATGCAACCTGTGCAAGAAAGCGTTTTCACTGCCAGTTCACGGGAGTCCTGCAATTTGACAGCTCATGGAAATACTTCTCATAATTAATTGCCCGTAATTATCAGGCAGCTGCATTTATCCTATAAATAGTCAGATTGAAGGCCTTCGGTTTAAGAATTCAGACTATAAAATCCGTGGGCATCTATAATACAGCGCTTAAAGGGCTAAATAAGCAAAAAAAAATTGAAAAATAATAGCTTTTTACTTCGATTTCAGATTTTTAAATTCTTTGCGGACTTCATGTTAGCTGCGATAATAGCGTTTATAATGACGGTGACAATCGACGCGCCTTTCTCCACTTTGGTGAAGCATTTCATAGGGGGAGGTGAGTCACTTTATTCGTAATACATGTAGGGTTGTTCTATGTAGATTTTCTCACACTTTTCCCCTCTCAGATCAAATCAACGCATAAAAATTAAGATACTACGAGTAATATAAGTTATATACAATCAATCTCTTCGAGCATCAATAGCCTACTGTTTCGGGCGGTTGTACTCGTAACAGAGAGGATCCTTGTTCGATAATCATCCTGATTATCAAACTACTGCAGTGAACCTCCTTATTTTGCACAAGAGATGATATTTTTTTTATCAAAATACATCAGGATTTGCGAGTTCTTTTTATACCCTTTTATGACTCTTAATTATTGTCTGTTTTATTTTGTCTTTAGGAACTAGAAGACCACCAGTAAACGTCGTAGAAGTAGCTAAAGATACAAGAATGAACAATAACTTGGAACCAAGCAAGGAATCAACCGAGGGGGTTATCAACAAGGCTTAAAAACGATGATATAGCAAAAACCAAGTTATAATTGCGCTTTATCGATTCGTACTAGTGTCGATGTTTGAGACCTCTGCATTATACCTCGTTCCGTACCAGAACTGTAATCTAATTGACACATGCAAATATTATATCCTATAATCAAACTGAGGCTCGTGTTTCAATTTTTTTGCCATAACAAAACTAACTGTATTGCCTCATAGAGGTTTATTCTTCAACTAAATGCCATTGAGAGCACTGAATATTGACGCTAGGGGGCTTAGTTTTTACCACAGAAATTCAATCTTTATACATATTGACACAGAGTCTGTTGTGGAATTGGCAAATAAATTACGCGCTAGATTCGATGCCGCAGTGCTTCGATCAAAATAGTTGCTATTTTTGATCGGAGCCACTGCCACACTATTTAAAATATGAAACAACGCGTTCCGTAACCTAATACCGTAACGTGTCATTCTCGGACTGACAGTCAAATAAGGGTGACAATAAAATATTTTGACGCGGTGTTGTTACGTCCTAGTGGGACTAGTAATCCCTTTTTATTTTTTAACGTCGGAAAATCCTTTATGGATACCCACCTCGGGGGAAGTAACAGGGTTATGTGGGAGTCCCGGCAGAAGGCCGTATACCCACTAAAAACCGACGGTGTACCATCTTCCGCTTATATCGCGGCGCCACGGAATCGCTTTCGCATGCACCGCGACGGGACTAGTAATCCCTAGTACGATCGAGTAGACATAAGTTTTATCTCTTTCAACTGTCAGATTTGTCGAGAAAATTACGTCACTTCGAGCTTTCTGTACCGGACAAGGCTCATTGTGACGTAATTTTTTCGACAAATCTGACAATTGAAGGAGATAAAGCTTATTAGCTGTAGGGGGCAATTCCCAGCAATTCGACATATATGTCGAGATACATCATCACGCCTGTATTCCCCGAAGGGTTAGGCAGAGGTGCACTGCAGTGCGCCCACACTTCGCCGATCTATTTTGGTCCCAATGTAATAGGGGGCGAGCCTATTGCCATTATACCGGGCACACTCTCCCTCAATACGAGGGAGATTTTGGACCATAGTCCCACGCTGGCCCAGTGCGGGTTGGTGAACTTCACACGCCTTTCTATAGACGTGCAGGTCCTCACGATGTTTTCCTTAACTGTTTAGCAAGTGGTAATCATTATTGAAAATGACATTCGCACATGAAAATTATCTCAGAGGTGCGGGCCCGGGATTTGAACTTGCACCCCTTACGTTCAAGGCGGGTGTTCTTGCCCCCGAGGCTACCACTGCTTTATATGTCTATGCTTTATACTGCTTTGTACTGCTTTATATGTCGAATTGGAGATAATATCGATCATCGGTCCTAGTATGGAATGGAGTGGTCAACTTACCTGTCGACAAATATGTTTGTGCCGAAAACCAGCGTTAGGTCTTATAGTCCCTGAGTACTATAAGGATCTATAGTTCAATAATCCAGATATTGTATTCAATAATAAAATTGCAACAAAAGAAAATGTTGAAACCATTACAAAGGTTTCTAGTTGGACTACGGAACCCTAAAAAATTAATCGGGTCATGTAACAGGATCTGTTTGTATAGTATGTGAATATATCTACTTTGTTCACTGTTTTATTATGTATTGTCGCTATGTATTGCAAGAACTAGGTGATGATTACAGCGCCTCTGGCGGTAAGTTAATGAACTCACATACAAGGTGCAAGTGGCGACACGCAGAGATTGACTTACAAAAAATAAACTATAGATTACTGTTTTTTAAAAGCAAACTCTTTTGATTCTACGCTGAACTACTAAAGTAGCTTATAACCTTCTCACAGACAAGTCTCTAGTTTCCATAACACTAGCATAGATGTCACTATAAGCTATATTACTTAATTTCTGATTAAAATCATTCCTAATTTTACATATTAAAAAACATAGAATTAAAAATTTAGTCATTATATTATAGTCAAGATTTTTATAATACCTTCACTAGGGTCTCTTGTTTTTCTTCTTTATTTACAAAATAATGAAAGTTTTATGCAATAAGATGAGGAATGGCTGCACCTGCGATTAACAGTATTTGTGCCAATGTAGTAATTAATAGCAAGGACAAATTCAATAAATACACATTATAATTAAAAATGGATGATGACAGTGATAAAGATGGCGGATGGATCGGATCCTTACTTACTTTACACTTTATATAAGTAGTAACTAAGTATGTATATAACTATGAAATATTTAAAATTATTTATTTTAAAAAAAGCAGTGGTAGCCGAGTGGTCGATCGCACGCCTTGCAAATCAAAGTGTGCAGGTTCAAACCCCGGCTCGCACCTCTGGGTTTATGTGCGAATCTCATTTTCATCCGAGATTACCACTTGCTTTGAAACGGTGAAGGCAAACATCGTGAGGAAACCTGCACGTCTATAGAAAGGCGTGTGAAGTTCACCAACCCGCACTGGGCCAGCGTGGTAGACTATAGCCCAAAAATCTCCCTCGTAATGAGGGAGAATGTGCCCGGTATAATGGCAATAGGCTCGCCCCCTATTACATTGGGACCAAAAATACATCGGCGAAGTGTGGGCGCACTGCACTGCACCTCTGCCTACCCCTTCGGAGAATACAGGCGTGATGATGATGATGATGTATTTATTTTATGTAGTCAGACGCATGGTACATGATCTCTTTTGATAGTTTATGTGACTAAATACTATTATAATATTTTTGTTGTAGCAAAGAAAAAAATGTCTCCTTTCCTCTTGAAAAATCTATAGTACATAATAAGTAGGTACCACCCTTGATAACTAAGATATTATAAAAATAAAGTATATTTAATTAATAATTAATTTTCCAAGCAATTTTTATTTTTAGTACGTGCCTACGTGTACTTATTTTTTAAATAATACTCAAAATAATCACGAAGAAAACTGTTTAATAATATTATTACCTCTACCATTTACAAATAACATTATACCTAAAACGTATATTTACATTTGGATACAAAGTTGATTTTTAAATTAGGCATTTTTACACGGCTAGCATGAGACTAGACTTGTCATGGCATATGTTCACTTCACTTTTGTAGTCTATGGCTTCCATCAAGTTTAGCCGATGTTAATTTTTGTCTCATACTCTCCTATGAAATATGACAGTGGGTGAGTGACTCCGTGCGTCATAATGTCATAAATCTAGTCTCGGCATGCTAGCCCCGCTCTCAATCTGAATTAAAATATAACACAATGGTTATCTTAACTATCACAGATAATTATTATTTAATGAAAAACTAATATTAATACATGATGTTTATGTATCGACAAGGCTGACTTGTGATATAATGTTATGGTATTGAAATACAGGTTTAGACCTTCGATATACATAAATAAATAAATAAAATCTATTTTGGGGTACAGAGTTTTGAAGGTACCTTTTATACCACACGTATAAACTGACATCCTCAAATGCTAGCAAGCTGGAGCAAAAGGTGATTGTTCAAAGCCCAGTCTTACACCTTTAAAATTTTCAGATTTTACGTACGGATGTCATTTCTAATAATGATTATCACTTGCTAAACGGTGACATTAAACATCTTGAAGAAATCTACATGCCTATAGAAGGACGTGTCAAGTTCACCAAACCGCATTGGGCCAGCACCGTGGACTATGGCTCAAAACTCAAAGCGCCTGGTATACTTAATAGCAATATCCTCAATAAGACATCGGCGGAACTCTATGTAGTTGAGATACGTGGTGGGGGCATTGTAGTGCACCTCAGCCTACCACTACGGGTAAAATACAGGTGTGATGATATTAAGATCTAATTATTCAACTATCTATGTTTCAAAATCTTACTCATATAACACATAAACTTATTTGAAAACTCCGCCGTAAGGCGATACCTCAGTGCAAAGTACGCTAATACTCTATGTATCGTCGTAAAAACAAGCAATCCAACCATTTGAATCACATACTGATCATTACTCATCCCAAGATCTCGAAGTATGAGCGAAGGATCTGAGTACAGACAGAATTCTTGGTGGCAGACCATCGGCTGTCGGTTTCTGTAAAGGGCTAGTGAGAAGCCGGTGACGCCGTATCGTAGGTAAGAGGCGGACATAAGGGCTCGCATGGTGCCCTCTATATAGGGCCCGAAGCCCATCCCGTAGCAAGATAGGGCTAGAAGTGGTGCGGCTGCTGCTGGAGCTATTATGGAGCCATTCTGGAATCAAATCATCATAATATTTAAGTTTGTCATAAATATGACCTCGTTCAAAGGCTTCTTCAGTATTATAATGAGCCCTAATTTTTTAGTCATCAGATGAATAGTGTTTATTTCACAAGTGACAATAAATAGGATGTAAAAATAGACATATAGGCTGACTCAACTGCTGTGTCCTTAATTGATAAATAAATAAACAGACAACGTTAACATTTCATTACTTCATTTATTTCGTAAGAGAAGAAAATATTTTAATAGCTACCCTAAATAGGTATCTAGTTTTTTTTTTTTTTGAGATTGAAAAATGGAGGGTCTATTTTTAACATAGATCTATCCACAGTCCATTAGATGAGTAGCAAGCTTTTGGCAGCAATGACAGAATGCGCACATGTTTTAAATATGACTTAGCTTAGTAATAAATCGAAGAATAAATAACTAAAATCAAAGTTTAAGTTAAATTACTCACCGTAACACTAAAAGCAGAACCAACTGCTAAACCAAGTCCCTCAGAGCAAATGGCGGTAAGAAATCCGCTGATAGAGAATAACAGGAATCTGTCCCACTCCAAGATCTGACCGGACATCAGGTATCCTATCGTCATGAACATCAGACCGAGGAAAAACTGAAATCAATGCATGTTGTTTCAAACACATGTCTCCACTATACTAGTGTCAAATGTGAAGGTTATAGACGTCAGCTGAGTTAAAAATGACAAACATTAAAAGTCGTCAGGGTCTAAGAAACAATAAGCACTTTATCTTTTTTTTTTTTAAAAGAATATTATATGTTTGTGTCGAACTTGTTTCTAGAACTAGGTTTTGTATAAAAAAATATCAAACAAGCAAATATTTAAATAATAAATTAATACGTCGACACAAAAAATAATACTTTAAAAACCTCCTCGGCGTCTATGCACTTACAACTGTTTTTTTTAATGAATGAAGTCGTGACATTACCTCCTTATTCCAAATATTATTTATTTTTTCGTTTACATAAATAAGAACATACTGGTAACTTAAAAGCATTAGGTATAAATTTAAATTTGTACAATGAACCTGTCATCCAAATAAAGTCCTACGACCTAACTAAGGTTAAGTTAGCTTGACTATTAATAGTATGTTATATAAAATGAATTGACAGAAATAGTTTTCTATTTCTAATAAGCTCCACCATATTTGGTTTATAGATAAGACTTATAAGGGGGATTCAGGACATAGTCCACCACGCTGGCCCAGTGCGGTTTGGCAGACTTCACACATCTATCGAGAACTAGTCAAGTTCCCTCAGACGTGCAGGTTTCCTCACTATGTTTTCCTTCACCGTTTCATGCGAGTGATAATCTCGGATGAAAATATGATTCACACATAAATCCCACAGGTGCGAGCCGGGGTTTGAACTTGCACACTTTGATTGTAAAGCGTGGGTTCGACCACTCGGCTACCACTGCTTCTTTTTTAAACATTTTGGAATAAATAAATAATAGCCTATGTTACTCAGTGATAATGTAGCTTTCTAACGGCAAGTGAATTTTTGAAATCGGTCCAGTAGTTTGTAAGTTTATTTGTTACATACAAAAATACAAATCTTTCCTCTTTATAATATTAGTATATACTACCAAAACTCATCGTTAAAATGTAGAAAAAGTAATATTCTAATTACAATGACATTGTGAAACACATTTGTTGTGAAAATGCCATTCTATGTGGTTTTCAATTGCTGTAAAACAAGGCGAAAGTATACATACTTACCTGCTATACATAGTACCAAATAGTCAGAAGTTTAATATATAAGTATACCCACCATTACAGGGAATCCCGAGAAAGTAAGCGCCGCATAATATGCCTTCAAACTATACCATCGGTTGAAGTACTCACGACGAAGCAATCTCACTTGCATTGGAACTGTAAAGTAAAATATATTTTAATTACAAATTATTCAATAAAAATCACTGGAATAAAATTTATATATATCGGTGGACAGGAAAAACTCCCTAAGTACCATAATATAGGAAAGATGTTTTTTACACTAAGTATCTTAAATTAACAACAACATTTCCAGGAAAAAGTCATCATATCCATAAGTGCATTACTTTCCAACAAGCCAAAATCACTATATCACATCAAAAAACTATTTAAATTCAAATAACTGCATTGATCTTTTTTTTTACTTAATGAGTTTTTCCTGTCACCCGCAGATATGAAGACGGCTTGTGGGTTCAATTCCCGGCCGCCGCAAATTTTAGAAATAGCCTTTACGAAATATGCACTGGTCTGTGTGTAACTGGGATCGCCCCCAGTACAATCAATGGTATCCCTAATAAGCTTTGATTAGTTTGGAATCATACGAAAAGTTATGTATGTGGTGGTAAAGCGATCTTTGGAGAAGGAAATCGATGTATAGATGAAATAATGATTTCAACACCTATGCAGGGTCATCGTGGCAGCAAACAAATGAAAAAAAATACATACGATTTGACGTTTCGTTTCGAAATATCTCGAATAGAGATGAATCTCGATCGCACGAAAATCGGGGTCCAGGTCATAGATGTGTGGAGAAGTATGGGATGGCTCTTACTGAGATTGAGACATTAAAAGGCCATACACCTTTCAACCTAGTCATAACCTACAAGACTATTTTTTGTGGAGCACAAAACCTTTTATGCAGATTTTTTTCGCAATTACCATAATAATACGTAGAAAATTATAAGATTATATTTATTTATTCATGTTTTTGTTCGTTTTAACTAAAATACCACTTAGTTCTACACCTATTATTAGATTGTTTATGCACACACAAGGTCCTTTGCACTCACATTGCTATAATTGGTACAGTTCATTAAAGGTTACTTTATTTTACACCGACACCAAATTCATTTAGAAAATCTCTGTATACTCTTTCAGGGAATATAGACTTGATTATAAGGAGGTTGTACTTACAAAGTAAAACGGGTATCATGATATAAGTATACATGAAGAAGACAAGGCAGCTGAGACAGAACTTGAAGTTGACAACTGGTACGGCGGCGTTGTTACCCACGTTGAAGAATATGCTGCCTAGGAGCAGAGCAGAGGCCAAATGATGGGCGAGTTGGATCCATAGGGTTACCTGAAATATGAAGAAATTGGAATTGAAAAAAAAAACGCTACAATACCATAGTGGTTCGACAAGCTGCCTTCGTAACTGAGAGGTTTTAGGTTCGATCTACACCCTGATTATTACCTAACTGTTGACGTGAAGCTACTCCTAGCTCAAACATTTAGCCTTAGTTGAAGGTAAAAGACTTATAACTAGTAATTTAAGGACTCTGACCCCCGCATCAGAGATTAGTGCTCAGGCCGGGCCGAATTAGGCCCGGTAAAAAAAAACAAGTAATGTGATAAGATAACCTCACATAGATACAAAGAGTTTTTAATGTAAAAAAATCAAAGGTAAGTCTCTAAATTTAATTTCTCTTAATTCATGTAAGTATGATAAAGTTTAAGCAATAACTTAAACTTGTTCGAAAATTATACCAACCGAATTCCTCCTATTTTGTACGAACATACGTTTGCTTAATATCATGAACTGAGCGAGGAATGTGGTTGGAAATTCCATCTTCTGTGTCTGTTCCTTAGCGACGTGCTCCCCGAATATCCTTTGTATCGACTCATCTGAATGTAGAACGGGTTTTCTGTAAAATAATTGTTATTTTTATGTAATCTGTGTAATATTCTCGGATAAACAAAGCTTCTATCTTTATCCTCAGATAGCCAAATTTGATTTGATCCAACCGCGTCTCGCATCTCGTCTCTGTCCTAAATCGGCCACACTTGTAATAATCTTTTGTATCTCATGCATTTGATTTTAAATTATACGAGAGTGAGTCCAAAAACAAACAACTTTATCGATAGCCTGTTATTCTATGCTGCTTTACCTGCCACCCCTAAGCGCCATTCTGTCCAGTTTTCTGCAAAGTTTTCCGTTCTGACATAGCTCTGATAGCTGAGCAGCAGACTCTAAGTCACTCTGCAGAGTTTCCAGCACGAAGTCTGCAGGATTGTGAGTGGTGGGGCAGATGTGACCGGCCTCGGCTAGATACGGGACGAGCAGTTGGGGTGCACCCTGCAAGAATGATACTCGGTTTGACCAAATACTTCAAATTCACTACGCCTAAGTTTATGAATTAAAATTTCAGCGGGCTCACTGCACCAGATCAGATGGTTACAGGCCCGATTCCCGTTAACTCCAAATTACAAAATTTGCCCTGGTATGGATGTAATTCGAATCGCCCCAGTCCATTGTACCCAATACCCATAGTACAAGCTTTGCTTAGTTTGGGATACAATGAGGGTGTGGTGGAAATCGAACAGAAAAAATTTGAGATTTCAAATTAAAATGTTTTTGATTCCAAGAATCAAATGTAGCGACAAACTTCATAGGCATTGAACATGAAATTTAATAGGTAATGCGAAGCGATAAATCGCAATTCTTAACAGCCATAAACGATACGGGTTTAACTATATGTTTTAACGACAAAATTTGAACTTTAGTCGTAAGAGTTTATACAGATAATGGTCTCAATTCTGTTGTACACAAAGTATAAGTTACAGCATTAAACATATCATCTTGCACATTGACGACGTAATAAGGACGGCAATACGTTTAGTTTTTGTTTGGTACCGAGAAAATTGGTACCACTGACATAGATGGGTTGTAAATTTCATAACAAAATTTACAGTATGATTAAAAGTATTTACATTTTATGTCATACTAGCTGAGCCCGCGACTTCGTACGTGCGGAATTCAAGAACGCTCATTATTTTTTCCTAAATTAAAGTAGCCTAAATTACTCCTTAAAACCTCAGCAAAACGGTGAAGGAAAACATCGTGAGGAACCCTGCACGTCTATAGAAAGGCGTGTGAAGTTCACCAACCCGCACTGGGCCAGCGTGGTTGACTATGGCCTAAATCTCCCTCGTATTGAGTATTGATGATGTATTATTTGTATTGAGGGGGAATGTGCCCGGTATAATGGCAATAGGCTCGCCCCCTATTACATTGGGACGAAAATACATCGGCGAAGTGTGGGCGCACTACAGTGCACCTCTGCCTACCCCTTCGGGGAATACAGGCGTGATGATGTATTTACCTCAGCTATCTGCCAGTAAAGATCTCGTCAATATGGGTTCAGCCGTTTGAGAGATTACCCGTAAAAAGGGTTTCATGTTCTTCAAAATGAAAGTGAAACTATTTTAGCTAGGTACTTCTTGGAACATTAGCTATCTGCCAGTACTAGTCCCGTCAAAATAATTAAAAATAGTTACATTTTATATCATATTAGTAAGCTGGGTACACACGAACTTGCCTATATTTATTTAGGTGGATGTAATTTGTCAAAGGGCGACGAAAGCGTAAAGTTTATGACGAAGACACGTGTTTAACCCTTAAATGATGTCTCGATAATAGTCTGTCATAACTGCGACGTGATTCAGTTAACCCTCCCGTGGGTAATGGCTTAGACATAAAACGCTTTGATGGAGATTACTGTGTGCTCCGTAAAACATATTTTGTTCAAACAATCTTAGTGTTTTCTTCACATAGTATTAAATGATAAATTTAATGACGGACAGATCTATTAACGCACAACCTGATCTGGTGGAAATTTTGTTAGTATCTAGATACTACTGGCACTAGGTAGGTAGGTAAGCCACCTAGGTAGGTACCTAAAATATTAGGGCTTTAAATGCTTTACGACGACAGCTAGTGGCTCATGCGTAGGCCGCTTCAATTACTGCACTAAGCTTCGGGTTCAATTCCCGTCATCGGCAAATTTTGGAAATTGCCTTTTCTGAATTTGCCCTGGTCTGAATGTAACTGGGATCGCCCCCGTCCATTATCAGGTAGTACCCATAGTACAAGCTTTGCTTAGTTTGGGCTCATACGATGAGTATGTGTTCTATGGCCATGGGGTTTCTTGCCCATTCTTCTCCATAGAAAATGACAATGAAAAATATTCCGAACGGGTAGAGATACATTTATTACTTTTTGTACATTGATAATTCATAAGGTGCCTGTATTGGTTTACATGAATAAAAAATCTGATTCTTTTGGCGATGTTTATTATTTAATGTTTAATTTTAATCGCCGTTTCCGGTAGCTCTATCATGAGTTTTATGCGTGTTTAACGTTCACTACTATCGTTTCCAGGCAACCAATACACGTGGTTGAGCTATTGTACACATTTTTCAATATATTCACCATATTCACCCGTTGTAGCACTTTGAAAGTTAGCGGGAACTTCCCCCAAGGGTTCTTAGCAAGTGACAAACTAAAAGCAATGTCGATAGGGAAATATGAATATTACCGTGTCGTGAGGGGTACTTTCGAAGAGGATCGATGCCCGAGGAAACGATATTTAAGAGAGGAAACTTTGATATTGTCAAGTGCTTACGGTGAATGTTTGAGGAAAATGAAGCTTAAAGTACTTGATACTTTATCGAGAACTTAGCGTTAACTGGAACGTTTGATACTTTTTATGAATACAAGTAAGTACATGGAATCCAAATATCAAAGGTATAGTGCTCAAAACCCAATTAGTATAAAATTGTTACTTTCGAAATATTTTTTTTTTTATGTACTAAATATCTATGTTATTCAATTAATATCGTTATAATAAGTATGTTGTGGTAAAAGTGGAACACCACTGCAAATACAATCAAAAATGCACTAAGATGACCCAATAAAAGATTTTTCTGCCACTTATTGGGTTTATACCTACTATACCCACGATACATATAGCCATGCACTACTTACCGGGGCGGGAGAAGCAAGTTGACTATTTCTTGAATAATAATAATAAATAATACATCATCACGGCTGTATTCCCCGAAGGGGTAGGCAGAGGTGCACTGTAGTGCGCCCACACTTCGCCTATGTATTTTGGTCCCAATGTAATAGGGGGCGAGCCTATTGCCATTATACCGGGCACATTCCCCTCAATACGAGAGAAATTTGGGCCGTAGTCCACCACGCTAGCCCAGTGCGGGTTGGTGAACTTCGCACGCCTTTCTATAGATGTGCAGGTTTCCTCACGATGTTTTCCTTCACCGTTCAGCAAGTGGTAATCATTGTTGAAAATGACATTCGCACATGAAAATTATCTCAGAGGTGCGCCCCGGGATTTGAACTTGCACCCCTTACGTTCAAGGCGGGCGTTCTTGCCCACGAGGCTACCACTGCGTACTTTATTTATTGAAAATAGAGTAAAAGTCAAAGTCATATCATTTATTCCGTATAGGGCTCATTGGGGTACTTAAAAATTTACAAGTTTACATTATTTTTTCTTATATACTACTACCGGATCGAAACGCGAACTCAACTAAGAAGATCCGGCAAGAAACTCAGTACGAATACTCTTCACGAAGTCATAAGATTGAATTGACGATGGCTCGGTCTAGTCAGTAACAAATTTTGGAATTTGCCCGGATTTGGGTGGAACTGGAACCGTCCCCAGTCCATTGTATCGCACCCATAGTACAAGCTTTGCTTGGTTTGAGATCATACGATGAGTATTGTCTTGTCTGGCGATATATATTTTAAAACAAATTCAGCGGTAAACGCGCCAAAAGCCACTAGTGACAACCACGTTGTTCCGTTGAAAAATGAGCTTTTTCCATATGTTATTACAGTACGTTTTGGTATTGGCAAATTAGAAGTGATATTTCAACACCCTAGTGATACCTAATATAGTAGTACTTGTTTAGTTATCCAGTTTAATACCAACGACCTAGTTTAGACGTTTTATGATTGTTTCACGTCCAGTTGTTGTGGGACCCACATCAAACAGCACATTTATTATTATGTCTATTTTCAAGTTTACGCTACATATTGCGGGACTAGTTTTCGACGTATTATAAATGGAAGTACTTGTAAGTAGGTACTATATTTTAGAGACCACATACACGTTGTATAATCCTGAACTAAGCAAAGCTTCTATGCGTACTGTACAAAATGGACTGGAGACTATCCCAGACCAAGACAAATTGAAAATGACATTCGCATATGTATGAAAATCGCCGAGGTGCAGGCCCGGAATAAGAACTTGCACCCGTTACATTCAAGGTGAGCGTTCTATCAACAAGGCTTCCTCCTGTATTCCTTGACGGTTTTAGTTAATTAAGTTAAGGCATCATAAACATGATAAGATGGCGTTTAAACCAGAAATCCTCAACTACACGTTGTCAGAACTGCAGACAAGGCAATTAACTTTGACATAAATCAAATTTTAATCATGTTTATTAATTGTTTGCTCGTAGAGATGGAGAGTTACATGACAGTTGGTATAGTCCAGGCGGTAGTACAACTCAGTGCTGTTCCAGACAAATTTTGGGTCTCCGAAATGAAATTTGGAGAAAAAATTAAAAGTTTGCGTCCAAAAATGCAAATTAAATTATATTAATCAGATATTTGACCTACTTGGATCAATTACACAATAAAACTTTGTTCTTACAGTGAACAGAAGATTAGCAGAAATTGAACAGTACAAGTAATGTTTTGCAAAATGTTCTACTGCCAATTTTGTCAATTTCACAATACCATTATATCATATTATTGTAAAAAAATTACAAAAGTCTAATTTAAAAACTCACATTTGACCACATTGAGAAGATGAAGCAAAAATCATCTAGACCTATTAGAGTTATTAAAAGTACCTTCCCATTCAAGCTCTTAACAATTAAGAACTTGATGATAGTGGGGAGAGGTTACGGACCAAGTCGACGCACGTCACTAGTAATGAATAAACCATTTTGAATCGGGATCGAGAACTTTTGAATGATTGGCATCTCTGTTGATACGGAGTTAGTTAATTAGTTTGTTAGGAGACAATCAAACTTTGGTAGCACAGAAACGCGAGATCACTTTATGCTCATATTCTTGACGTAAGTATCTTTTGATAATCATGATGAAAAAATATGGAGTTTGAATATTTTTAGTTTTCATGAGTTCACATTGCGGCCTTAAGTTCCACAGTAGTCGTAGACAGATTCCATTAAGACTTGAAGCAAAACACTTATAACTAATTCTTATGGAAAAGTATAATAACGTAATTTGAGGACAGATAGGTCCAGTGGTCTGAATAATGGCAGCTCGGCTCACTGCACCTGGTGGTTGTGGGTTCGATTCCCGTGAGCGGCAAATTTTGGGAATGGCCTTTTGGAATTTGCCTTGCCTTTGGATTTAACTGGGATATCCCCTGGGTCCCAAGTATAACAAACTATGAATATAATTGAAAACAACATCTTTTATTAGTGGGGTCTATAATATTCTAGCCCCCATTAATAACATAGCCATATGCTTGGCTTTAAGGTGAAAATATCTAATGTCTACGATGGTCTTAATTTAGCTATAATTTATGAAAGATGTTATCCTCATGCTTTGCAAAATGAAGACATAAGTTACAACGATAGTGTTAGTGGGCTTGGGGCTCTATAGTCTATTGTTTGGTATCCATGGAACGAGCTTTATTTAGTTATAGACCAGGACCGATAATTTTTGAAACCAAAAAAAAAAAATAGTAGGATGAAACCCGTTGAAAAAGGAAGAGAATATAACAAAAACTAAAGGAAATATAATTTACGGGCAATCTGAGGTCGGGAAGTGGATGGGTGTGCGCTTTTAAGGGTAAAAAACGGGTTTAGGATTGTACGATGATGGGTATGTGTTGTCTGATGATATTTATTCTAATGTCGTATCCTCTTACCTGATAACAGCACATCCCCCTGGCCAGTACGTAGATTCTGTCGAAAAGTGTGAACAGGGACGCTGAGGGCTGATGCACAGTGCAGATGATGGTCCTGCCCTGACGTGATAACAGCCTCAGTAGCACAACCAACTGCCTTATGGACACGATGTCTAAGCCACTGCGGATGAAACCAGATGACGAGATGTGAACACAAATAATTGCAACAGTGTGTTAAACTATGTCAAGATTTGCTGTGGTTTTGAAATGGCCATTTGAAATACTTAAAGCCTGCTTCACCATTTACGCTGTTTATCTGACAGAATGCTTACATACGGCAATTTTCAATTTTATTTAATACACAAAAAAAAAGTGAAATAGCAATCGTACTGTTAAATATGTTGAGCCAACGATTGAACAGACCCTTAGTTTTTGAAACTAGTTAAGGGAGACTAATTAACTTGAAAGCGAACATAATTTCCTTTCATAAACAGTTGATTGTTTTTGTGATCACCACAAAAACTTATGACCACTATTGCTACTCTAACAGTATTGCTAGGTATACCTATAATCCTTTATACTCATAACTTACGTCGTAGGCTCATCAAGGAATATAATAGGTGGGTTGTTGACCAACTCTAGTGCGACGGAGAGACGCTTAGACTGGCCACCGGAGAGGTGGTCTGACATCGTGTTCTTATGATCCCATAGGCCTAGGGTCTGAAGAATTTCCTCCACCTTAAAATATAATACCCGTTATTAGAAACACGTTAAAAATTCAAACCATGATAACTTTCGATGAAGTCAATGAAAATCTAAAGTCTTCCGCACATTTTTTTTGGCAATACCAAAACTTACTGTATTGGCACGTAGAAAAAGTTCATTTTTCTACGAAATGACACTGACAGCGAAAGAATGCGAGCACACTGCGAGCGAATATGGCGCATGGGGGTGTGGTTCTTACCGCAGAAATTCAGTATTATACATATTGTCACAGAGTATGTTTATGTGCTGGCAAAAGTGTTGACGCGCGACTTTAGACACCCCAGTAGTTGCTACCATGCGGGCCAAGACTAGACTACTACAGCCCTTTCAATGCGAGGGGGATTCAGACTATAGTCCACCACGCTGGCCCAGTGCGGGTTGGCAGACTTCACACATCTATCGAGAACTAGGCAAATTCCCTCAGACATGCTGGTTTCCTCACGATGTTTTCCCTCACTGTTTCATAGCAAGTGATAATCTTGGATGAAAATGAGATTCGCACATAATTTCCAGAGGTGCGAGCCGGGGTTTGAACTTGCACACTTGATTGGAAGGCGTGCGTTCACAGAATATATTGATTATAT
This sequence comes from Ptilodon capucinus, assembly GCA_914767695.1. Classification (NCBI taxonomy): domain Eukaryota; kingdom Metazoa; phylum Arthropoda; class Insecta; order Lepidoptera; family Notodontidae; genus Ptilodon; species Ptilodon capucinus. The sequence continues at coordinate 9,902,319 of OU611814.1, read as the reverse complement.
CTTGTTCTCTTATATATATTATATCAGGTTCGTGAGAGAGGTATTGTCTTGACATGCATGCTAACACCACAAGATTTATTGTAAATAATCGAACGTTGTTTGATGTATTTTTTCTACACATTCTTTCGATAACTATTACGACTAAAGCTACTCATTCGAGAGCAAAAATTCGAAATAAGATTTTTCTTTGTCACAATAATGAATATTCGCTTTAAGGTCAGCATCCATTATAATTATGGTTTATATCTCGATTCGTTTTCATCGGTTATTTTCCAAAGAGCAGTTGTTTTCCTGTACGAGAAATTATGGCCATGTCTTCCTTGTACCATTAATACATTTACATTTGTTGAAGCTATTTTTTTGTATCTGAACTGATAAAAAAATCATGTAGTTTAGATAGATTATTCCTGCTAATTTCTCGTGCAGTCAATCCTATATATAACATTGAATTTCATAATTGAATATGATTTTGTGAAAGAATACTTTGAGACATTTTTATGGACTGTTTAAAAAATAATTATGGACCCATTAAATGCCTAGAGCGGCAACAGCTTAGAGATAAAACAGGCACCACTTGCAACCGAGAGGTTCACGGTTTGATCTCTACCCTGTCCATTAAAATATTGAGGTGAGCTCGTTCTTAATACCAGCATTTAGCTTAGTTAAAAAGACAAAAGGGTTTTATAGTAATATGATACTCCCAAATTGCTGACAAACTTTTTTTTATGGTTGTCGGGTCTGTGCACTTTGCACAGTAACAATCTGGGGCGTTAACCTCACCCCTTATAGTATTGTAGTTTTAACATTAACTGTAAAACTTTTGACAGATTTTAACCAAACGGTCACCATGTGAAAGCAATAAAAAAACATTGCTGTCTATGGTGGTAAGGAGGATGTTTAATCTTAAAAGCTCTGTTTTAGATTGAGACGACAAGACCAGAAAGATATTGAATCCGCTACTGGGAATGAAATCGCTACAGAATCCACTCGTTGACTCAATCAAGCGGGGTAATGGACTTTCTAGAATCACTTTTTACTCTTTTTCCTTTCACTTTCGTAGATTTACTTAAAGCCGTTTTTTTCTCTCAAGAATTTTAATACCCTTTGTGTCGTTTGATAATAATACAAGTTTATGGTATCCTACATTTAGCATTTTTTTGTCAATATTGCCTAAGCGTGATATTTCTCCACCGGTTTTTGCTAGACTCAAAAAATTATTATCGTGGCATTTTATTCTGATACTAACTTCCAGGAATTCTCTCAGATTTTGTTTTATAAGCTACAAGTTTCCTTGTATTCGGCAACAAAATTATTAGTTGGCCAAATCGAAGCCCCAAATACCAAAATACTTACGATGTTGCCACCATAAACCAATATCAAATGGTTTATTGGTTTATGGAAGCAAACGTGCAGCAGGATTCCAAACACTTGTGGTTCATGGCAGAAGAGGCATTAACCATTGTGCAAGGTATGCAAAATAATGTTGTTGTGTACATTTTATAAACAAACAATGCGTTTAATGTCTTTGTAATGATGTGAATGCCTATTGTTTTCGGAATTGTCATTGTTGTGCTGCTAACGAGCCTTTTGAGGGCATTAAACTGTCGGCCTTGGATCATCATGGTCATAATGAACAAGGCTGTAATTAAACTCCAGATTTTGTCCTAACGTCTTTTGCACTATTAGTCAACCTTCGTTCTTCTACCAATTCTATGCCAGATTACATCATACTAGCAACTGCTCGATCTGAAGTTGAGTATAGCTAGATTTTATAATATCTAGTACCAACAAGTTTTTGGAAATGGCGGTATCCATTAAAATCACAGAGGTTTGAAGAGTCCCAAAAAAAAAACTAAACGGTCATGGAACCCACTGGAATTGAATCGAAAGTGAAGGAGGACTTAAAAGAAAAATTTACTATTTTGCTTATTGTTTTCATGTATGTGAATATGTCCTCACTCACAATTAGTTCCTTCTCCGCACTGCCCAGCTCCTTGCCGAGCTTGAGTTCGGCTGCGATCCTCATGGCCTCGAGCACGCTGAGCCGCGGCTGCAGCAGGTCGTCCTGCATGATGTACGTGCTCAGCTTCTTGTACACGTGCATGTCGCGCGCGTGCCCGTTCACCGTTATCCTACCGGTCACGCCATTTGAACTGTGGATACGCAGAATGGTTAGAAAGCTGCAAACATTTTCCTCGTTTCTCTTTGGCATTACATTTTGCTTGCAGTATACCCTGACTTGGTTAATTAACACTTTCACAAAGTAGGACTACCTTCTAAGTTTATCCCGAAATATGTTTTTGGAAGTTTTCATAGTTACACCTAAATCGGTCAGCTTAACGTACTATTAATAATATGTCCTAAGTCGCTGTATGAAACCCTAGTTTCTAAACTTTCTTTGCAATCACAAATTTATAGAAATGAAAATCTATCTACAAATCATATGCAGAAGCCGAAACAGTTCTTAAGTTTTCCAAAATGTCACGATTAATTCACGACTACACATTTTGGGTTAGTCAAGCCTCTTTAAGAAATAATTTAACATATAATTTTAGAACATGATACCAGTATTTATCGTATTCCGAGATTAAGTTCTTACGGGATAGTCAAACAAGGTAGCCGACATGCACGAAGTAGAATCACGACAGTCGAGAATAAAACTATTCACAAACTAGTTATTCTAATTAACCATTACTATGTCACGGTCATATTGTTATTACGGCATACTAGCATAGTGTTAATATCACACATATGAAAATAGAAGTGAACTTACTTATATCCAGCTAATATATTAAGGAGTGTCGATTTGCCGGCGCCGGATGGACCTAGAACGCATGTGAGCTCCCCAGAGCGGAATTCTCCAGACACATTGTGGAGAATTTGGTTATCACCTGCGCAATAAGAAATACAACTTTAAATGCCGGGAAGATTTTTTTCAGACACCAATAGGAACTGTATTGTCTCATAGAAAAAGTTCACTCTTCAACGACATCTTATAACATGAGAGTAAGCTATTTCTGGACACTTTACAGCTGCTGTCAATGAACAGCGCCAGTGAATTAAGACGCGTGGGTGCGTGATTATGACTACAGTAATTCAATCTTTATGTGTATTGACGCAAAGTTGGTTTTGGTATTGGTAAAAAGTTTGACGCACGGCTTTTTAAGGCCCACTCTGCATCATTTACATGGTAGATGCAGTTCTACATCTTAAAAAAAAAAAAAAAAATTATAATGTAACAAATCTCTTGTGCATGGATTTTTATGCAAAAGAATTTTAGGTCTGATCTCTCGTGAACCTAATCACGTGACACGCCTGAATTAACTACGTGGAATCGCACAACGCAACAACTTGCACATCATAACATCTTTGTAGATAATTTACAAACGTTTTGTGGTCCGTATTCATTTCCTGTGGTTTTGCAATATGTCGGTATAATCAAGTGTACCAATTGCACAATTATTTCGCTCGAAATGGTTACAACTTTGAGTACCAGTCTTAAAGTCACTAACATGAATTGCGCGAGTGAATTTACATGATTTTAAAGTGAACTCTATGCCAATATACATGAAGATTGAATATCTTTAACAAAATCTTAGCCATCAAATAAATTCAAGAACATTATTGATGACATTTAAAAATGGGCTTTTTCCATTGATTAGTGCGTTGTTATATTCGCAAAAGTTGGTGATAAGCATCTTGAAGTGTATGTTTCTTGGAGGCCTTCTGCGAAAACATCTTCAAACCACTTTCACACATCACTGCACGATGTCATAATCTGACCAATTTGTGCGGCGCCAACGTAAAATCAATCTTCCTGATCGTTTTTCTAGATCTATTTTGCCGTAACAACTATGGATTATGTAAATTATTTGCTAGCGACACGGTTGGCGGTAGTACAATTTGCTAATAAAACACTTTGAATTGTTCTAGTCTTTCCTTTGCCACAAATATTCCTCCTTCTAAACAGAAATATTGGTGACAGATGTCAGTCCCTTTACGAGTACCTCTAAGCACTATTGTGTCAATATTTCTTTGAACTTTTGGTAGCTAGTACCTAAAGTAAAAAAAAAAAAAATCAAAACCTACCCTATTATTTTAATAGGCAATGATAAAGTACAGGCATTTACAACGTTGAAATTTTTTTCTGTCGGAATGATTGTTTAAGGGGTGTTTGAACTGTGGTTGGACGTGAGTTACAATTGATTTCCTCATTGCTATACTACGGCCACCTTTGTTGACTGTGCCTATCATATATGTAAATACCTCATCATACGAATTACATTTAATATTTTTTTTAAAGTCCTTAACAAGCTTACTCTATAACTCTCGGTATTAAGTGGTCAACGCCGGCTGAAGTCCTCTCGTAATAAAATTACGCAACGCTTTAGAGTCGCATTAAAATTTTAAAAGCACGTAGGATCAGATTACGTAAACGGGAAAACAGGTCGGATATTGCAAAGATAATGAAAACATACGTTATAAAACTACGTCAATGGTCGCAGTGGATTACGGCTGACAAATGCGATAAACGCATTTAACACTAATCCATAAAATTCATCTTATTCTTATTAGTAGCCTCCTTGGTATAGGCCTCCCCCTAATACTTTGATTAATATTTTTCTAGCATGACAAGCCAATCATCATAACGTTGTTTAAAAAAAAACATATGGGTCGAACTGAGAACCTCCTCCTTTTTGAAGTCAGTTAAAAATAGCTTCAACTGGAACTTACGAAAAACTTCTAACTAACTACAGCCCTTTTAACGTTCCACTGCTGGGCATGGGCCTTATTTTTATGATTAAGGCCATAGTCCACCACGCTGACCCAGTGCTGGTTGGCAGACTTCACACATCTATCGACAACTAGTCAAGTTCCCTCAGTCGTGCAGGTTTCATCACGATGTTTTCCTTCACCGTTTCATAGCAAGTGATAATCACGGATGAAAATTAGATTCGCACATAATCCCAGAGGTGCGAGCCGAGGTTTGAACCTGCACACTTTGATTGCAAGGCGTGCGTTCGACCACTCGGCTACCACTGTATCGGCGAAAAACTTATTAGACTATAATATATTGGCGCCCATAACAGAAAAAGTAAGAAGTAGGAGATTAGAATGGTTTGGACATGTGATGAGAAGAGATGAGAATCATGTGACTAAAAGAGTGATGAGTATAAATGTGGACGGATATAGAGCGAGAGGAAGACCCAAGAAAAGATGGATGGACTGTATACAGGGCGATATGAATGAGATCGGAGTGGATGTCAGTATGACGGAAAAGCGAGATGAATGGAAGAAAAAGACATACTGCGCCGACCCCAAATAATGAGACAAGGTAAGGCAAATGATGATGAAAAGAAAAACTTTATTTTTTCTTTTAGTATTTGAACCGGTAATATAAGTTAGATGTTAAGCATAACAATATTGGGACTCTGTCAGTCGTATCAATGGTAAAAGGTAAACTCACATGAATGTTGAATCTCATCAATTGAGAAGATGTGCAATTGTGCCCTTATTTAGTCCATAGTTTATTCAGTATATAAGTTTCCGTTGTTAGTTATTATAGTGAACGTGATGTGACACTGACAACTGTCAGATGATTGCATAGTGGGATCTGTGGCAAGGAGTGACAGAGATAGCTTGAACTTGTATAGAGGCAGACTAAGTGACATAAATAAAACAATAATTAATACTAAAGACTTTTAATATAAATACGAACAACACAACAGTTATTACATAGTATCCTAGATAAGTATATTTGTTTATGCAACTTGCACGCTTGGGTAACCCAATCGTGTATTTCCACAGTGAAAATTCATAGCCTCATTAGAAGGGTACCGTTGTAAATGCGTTCCGGTAACGCAAGTAACATTTCAGCACTTATTTGATTATACACTTGCACCGGGAGTGACAGAGACGGATATAGTACCTAAGTTCACTAGTTGGTTCAGTGCGAACAGATTGCAGGGATGACTCAATGTCTGTTTATTTGCATATTGCATAACGCCTTTGTGGTTTCAAAGATATCGTTATAGTTTCAAAGATTAAAGAAGTTGATAGATGTGTAATTTCTTTGCTAAATACTATGGGGTGTTTCGGAAGTCCGAAATAGTAATTGAACGTTTGTATTGGGTCTATATCTGGATGGTATATAAATTATGTTGATCAATAATAGCTACTTAAGGTAGACCCAATCAGTGAGAAATATTATTTACCTACATTAAATTAATTTATAGCCTACATCAATTAAATAAACATACCGTTTTTAAAAAATGAAATATTTTACTTAATTTAACAGCAAGTTTTTAAAGAACTCTTTTATACTTAATCATCATCTACTATCTTAAACTTGGGCCATGGTTTAAGAGTAGGCCGCTCGGCTTACTGTACCGGGTAGTTGCGGGTTCGATTACCACAAGCGGCAATTTTCGGAAACCGCCTTTACGGAATCTGTCCTGGTCTGAGTGTAACTGAATACGCCCCTAGACCAATGTATTTACCACTTATTTAAAAACTTAAATGTCTAAGTATGGCCTAAATTGCTACAACTGACTTTTGATTTCCATAAACATCCTTTGAAAGTAATAAAATTATAAATTGTTATAACGTATTTTAGCAGTGGTAGCCTCGCGGGCAAGAACGCCCGCCTTGAAAGTAAGGGGTGCAAGTTCAAATCCCAGGCCCGCACCTCTGACATAATTTTCATGTGCGTATGTCATTTTCAACAATGATTACCAGTGAAGGAAAACATCGTGAGGAAACCTGCACGTCTATAGAAAGGCGTGTGAAGTTCACCAACCCACACTGGGCCAGCGTGGTGGACTATGGCCCAAATCTCCCTCGTATTGAGGGGGAATGTGCCCGGTATAATGGCAATAGGCTCGCCCCCTATTACATTGGGACCAAAATACATCGGCGAAGTGTGGGCGCACTACAGTGCACCTCTGCCTACCCCTTCGGGGAATACAGGCGTGATGATGATGTATTTTATGATCAGACAAAAAGAGCCAAAATTTTTGATATTTTATTTCCTTGTGTCACGATACTCCCAATTATAAAGAGTAAATGTCTTATACAAAGACGCGCCAATAATTTACAACATCCTTTTGAAAGGCAAATAAAAGTCAATAAAAATATTTTTATAAAATAATACCTATACCAGAAATGAAATTTTAAAGAGCAGATATTTTAACTTCGATGACACAGTCCGCACGTAATTATGCCAAAAGAATGTATTATTGTTTATTTCAAGAAACCTGTTTTAAGAATTCTTTTGAAATTGACCTTTATTTTAACCGGGAAATCCTATTACTGTTTTTAAACTTAAAAAAAGAAGAGGTACTCAATTTATCAAGTATTTATCATCCAGACTAAGACATATTCTCAAACCAAACTTACAATGCGATGTTTTACCATGTAGATATAAGTTTTATCTCTTTCAACTGTCAGATTTGTAGAGAAAATGACGTCATACCGAATCATGTCCAGTACAAAAAGCTCAAAGTGACGTCATTTTCTAGAGAAATTTGACAGTTGAAAGAGATAAAATGTCCATTTTCTTGCCAATACTATAAAAAACTCTGTGTTGATAACATAAAGTTTGAAATTCTGTGGTAAAAGCTATTTCTCGCGTGATCGATGACATTTCGTTGAAAAATAAGCTTTTTCCCTTAGTTAATACAGCTCGTTTTGTTATGAACAAGTAATTGGTCGCTCAAACATTTTTAACATGAGTAGGTATACTACTACTACTACTATAGCCCTTTTAACGTCCTACTGCTGGGCACGGGCCTCCCTTCAATGCGAGGGGGATTCATGGGACTTGAGTATAACCGGTGACTAAATTGTCGGAATTTAATTAATTGTACCTGTAGGCTTTCCACCGTGACAATTAATCTTATAGACCACTACTGAACTAGCGTTACAAACGACGTTTCCACCTAATTTATAGGAAACACGCCTCCACCATTAACAAGGGTACAAACATATGCAATCAATAAAGCTCTGTGCCAACAGGCGCGTCAAAATGCACGGATTTTTGGCGATACCAAAACAAACTGTAATGACTCACAAAAAAAAGTAATCTTTCAACCAAATGCCATCGATAACGTAAGTAAAGAAATTCAATCTTTATCTGTATCTACAAAGAGTACAATTTACAAGAAGACAAGTTAATTCACTCGTCTCACTGGTTGCATGGTTTAAGGGTGGCCGTGCTTACAATTTTTACCCGTCACTCCTACGTCGGATATCTGCCCACATAAATTCAATCTCTTCTTCGAGCTGCGGTCCTGGTACTTTTTTTTGTTTGCCTTTCACATTGACTTTGAAAAAGCGACTACCTGCTTTGTAAAGAGTTACAATGCATTCACAGAGGTATACCAGAGCCTCAACTAAAAGATTGTAAAGGGTTTTTAAAATTGGTGAAGTCTTTTAAAATTAGGTATGTTTTGAGACTACCTCAAACGTGCCTTACGTTAGAAGCTCTACCTTTACTTAGGCGAGTCTTTGTATTAGACTAGCAAAGTGTTAAAATACAATTAGGGCAATTTTTTAAATCGTCAGATAAACTGACAGACAGTATTTATTTGACATAATTATAATTAAAAAAAAAATGTGTTTATTCGACAAATAGGCAATTTTATACGTTTAACTTGCTAAGAAATGTATTAATTATTAGATAAATAAAGAGCCAAAAAACTGTACCGGTTAGTTATTTATTACATGATATAATCTTGTCTGCAAATTGAATAATCGGCTCTTAATTACATTTATTATACGATAGTAGTACAATGGTTTACCACTTTTTGACTCTACTACAGACGTAATCATTTAACTCATAACTCATAAAATTTCGCTTACTGAAAAAACATGACTATCCTGTCAAACAGTATTTTTATTCCGCTTCAAAGTGATATTAACATTAAATGATGTACTACTGAATCCTTTTTCAATTTATGATTACTACGGGAATTGGATCGGGATGTTAATTAAAGATTTCTCCGTTTTAAGCTGCGGCATACTGGGGCGCCAAAAAGCGCGCGTCGAATTTTAACCCGACTTGCAGCTTAGCAGTCTATGTATAAATGTTTGTACTTACATATTTTTTACCTCCGTAGCGCCTAAACTACTCATCCGATTTTAATGAATAACGTGCCAATAGATTTTTTATTATGGCCCCTGTAACATAGGCTACATTTTAACCGACTTCAACAATAGGAGGAGTTTAACAATAGGACGATTTTATTCCTTTTGATATGAAACATCTAATGGCACGCTTGGCGAGTGAGAGCAACTGTTGATGCCGCGATGAAATGATGCGAAAACTTCGAACAGCTCCGTGGCTCCTCGGTTCTTTCCCCTATTAGACTCCACCCACCGGCTGACTCCGCTCACTCGCCGCTCACTTTTTAAACTTTTTTTCCTGTTTACCAACACGAACTATGAATCATAGAAAAAGTTTAATATTCAACATGATGACATGGACACATCGAGCAAATTTGGACGCGTGAGGGCGTGGCTTATGACCACTGAAATTCAATCTTTATTTATATTGATACAGAGTTCGTTTTGGTACTGGGAAAAACGCGCGGCTTTTGACGCAACAGTGTGCAGTGGTATTTATTGGCGAATAAAATTGATGCCAACTCCGTCACATAAAAGCCGGAATAATTTCAATCTCCATCGGGACAGTACACATATTTTATTACGGTATGTATTATCGGGATGAAAATTAAATTTTTCATCAGGTGTTCGATGCAGGTGTGATGAATAAATAAATAAAATTATTATGATTGAAGAATATTTCGCAAATTAATCGGGAGCCGTGTGAAGGGAATTCGTGATACTCTCCTAATATCAATAAAACGTTTTATTTAAAACATTAGTAGGTATATTGTGATGATACCATAAGGAGTCGGTGAAAACTAAAATAATGTAGATAGAATCAGAATCAGATTTTTTTTTATTCATGTAAACCAATACAGGCACTTGCACGTCAAAATATTTTCCAATACCAAAACGACCTCTGTGTCAATATGCATAAAGATTGAATTTCTGTGGTACAAGCCACGCTCCCACGCGTCAAAATTTGCTCGCGCTGTCAGTGTCATTTAGTTGAAGAATTAACTTTTTAACCGACTTCCAAAAAAAATTTAACCGCCGAAAAACTACAAAGCATAAAATAATAAACCTTTTTTATTTAACCTTAATAACTATTCTCTTAAACTATGTAAGTATACCTAAGTCATTTTGGATCGGCGCCAAACAAGCAAATTAATTAATTAAGTAAAGTGTGATGCTCGGCAGCGGCGCGGCGCGACACGTCTTACTGTCAGGGAGACAGCAACACGTGAGTGCACTTGTGCGAGTAGTCATACGGAGGGCACAATTTTTGGAATGTTAATGTTTGTCGCTGAAGATTTCACGTTGCATTTTTTTAAATTTAATTTAGTTATTTCTTTAAATTTATTGATCATTGATTGTTTGGCGCCGACTCAAAATGACTTAGGTATACTTACATAGTTTAAGAAAATAGTTATTAAGGTTAAATAAAAAAGGTTTATTATTTTATGCTTTGTAGTTTTTCGGTGGTTAATTTTTTTTGTTAAAAAGTTTTTATTTTATAATTTTCTGTGGCTATAATCTACTAATTACTACATGCTTAATTTGTGATTTGTATAAACAAAAAAATTTTTCGAAATCGGCTCACTAACGGCGGAGATATCTGTAGTCCAGAATGTAAACTTTATCACCCCATTTCACACCCTATAAATTTTTTTTTTCAAAATTTCTAAAACACGTATTTCTTTATTTTATATGTAAAATACATATACAAAGTTCCAAGTCGATCAAAAAATAATTTTTAAATTGTGTGACCTTCAACCCCTCATTTCACCCCCAAGGGGGTTAATTTCTGATAATATTTTGAAAATGGGACCACCCTCGAAGAATTCCTTAGCAAACGTCATAAAAAAATTCGAAATCGGTTTAGTGACGCCGGAGAGATGCGTGATCATACATAAAAAAAATAAAAAAAAAATATACGCGTCGAATTGAGAACCTCCTCCTTTTTTTTTTTTTCGTCGGTTAAAAAGGAGGAGGTTCTCAATTCGGCCGGTATGTTTTTTTTTTTTTTATGTATGTACACTGATTACGCTGCGAGTTATGATCCGATTTACGTGATTTTTTTTTTGTTTGATGCGGAATAGTTGCCATTTAGTCCCATAAAAATTTAAAATTGTACGGCCCAGCAGTTTTCATATAATGAAAATTTTTATGTTTATTAGGATCATTATTTACGTGGATGATGTAGTTGTATACGGCTTTATATGGAGTTTTCATTTAGGTTGATTATTAGTTTTTCCAAGAAGTCCAATCCGGACTACAGCATATCTCCGGCGTTAGTGAACCGATTTCGAATTTCGATTTGGTTTGGCTGTAAATATTTACTTTTTACGGTTGTTATGAGGTGATAATAATTGCATATTTTCAACGATTATTGACACTAAAAAGCGTGAAAAAAAAAAAAACAAAAAACAAAAACCGACTTCAAAAACCTAGGTGCTAGCTTTTTAGTGCAAACAAAAAACAAAAACCGACTTCAAAAACCTAGGTGCTAGCTTTTTAGTGCACCTAGGTTTTTGTAGTCGGTTTTTGTTTTTTGTTAAAAATTTATTTTTCTATAAGCCAATACAGTTTGTTTTTGTATGGCAAAAAATATTACGCGCCAGTGTTGGCACCCCAGTATGGAGGCCAGCACAAAAACAATCTTCCAACAATTAATCTAAATAAAAAAGAAAATTAAACTTTATTGCAATGGAACAAAATTATTTATAGCATGTCAGCTTTAGTTTTTTGAGTGCATAATAAAACCTCTTGTGACATTGAGACTGTTCTCCTTGTTGTCCCAACAGCTGTGTTGTTAGCACGCATGTCGCACAAGACATTTGTCACGGATTGGCTCGCTCGCTCTCTGTCTAATTTCATACTAGTGAAAGGGACAACATCAATATATGCTGTGACATACGTCTAGTCTTAGCGCACATGCTACAACTACTGTCTTGTGTTATATGTTTTTAATATTACTTTAAGTTTTAGACAGTTTAGTACAAAATCTGTCAAACAAAGAAAAAAACTGTTTGTTTTTGTATGGCAAAAACTATAACGCGCGAACGTTGACGCCCCAGTGTGTAGGAGGTCTTAACGTTAAATATAACGGTTACGTGACTACTGGGTAACGTAACGTGGCTTCATGTTTTGATCTAACTTAAGCTCTGAAATTAAAAAACATCCTAATTTCAATAGGGAAGATGGCTGGGTGCTACCACCAACTTGGGATCCAGTAATCAATATGATTAAATCCAAAACCAAGTGTACCATTGCAAGACCTCAGGACACCGTAAGCACTTTCTGCGTGGATCGGACCGCAAACAACAACTAAATATGAGGGTACCCAGTTATTAACTATGACATCAGGACGTCTAACACCTCAGTCCCCTCGTGACCATGGTTGCTGTAAAGCAGCCGAAACGTCGGGAAAATAAAATAGTAAATAAACGCGATAAAATCCGTAAAATAGTTAAATTTCAATGTATAGTATTCGCGTAAATATAAGAAAACAATATCTAACTTAAGCTCCTTTGCCTTCGCTCAAGAAATAAGGAAAGTAGTCCAACCAGTTATGATGGAAGTGAAATGACTCGATGCAAGTCGTTTGTACGGCTCTACGATATACGCAGCAACTTACTTGTAAATTATTTACTGAATTTCTGGGGCTTAAGTTTCTAACACAATCGTTTTAATATGACTCAAGGCACGAAATTAATATAATTTATCAATGATTCGCTTCTACCCGCGACTTTATTTACGTAGATTTCGATTATTCAAATCGCTATAAACTGTATATTTCTGTTGCCGCTATAACAACCAATATAGCAGTGGTAGCCGAGTGGTCGAACGCACGCCTTGCAAATCATAGTATGCAGGTTCAAACCCCGGCTCTCACCTCTGGGATTTATGTGCGAATCTCATTTTCATCCGAGATTATCACTTGCTATGAAACGGTGAAGGAAAACATCGTGAGGAAACCTGCACGCCTGAGAGAACTTGTCTAGTTCTCGATAGATGTGTGAAGTCTGTCAACCCGCACTGGGCCAGCGTGGTGGACTATGGCTTGATTCCCCCTCGCATTGAGGAGTGGGACGTGCTCAGCAGTGGGACGTTAAAAGGGCTGTAGTAGTATAACAACAAATACTAAAAATCTGAATGAAATAAATATCTAAGGGGTTTCCTATACAAGAAACGTGACTTTATTGCTGTTTTTATGGATAATGGTACGGAACCCTTGGTGCGCGAGTTCGACCCGCACTTGTTCTATGCTGAAAGCATACTTACTACATGCTTACTTGAAAAAAAAAAAAACAACAGCTACCTAATTAGTTACTAAGTCATTGAAATTTATGATTGTGAGTTGTCATTCCTAATGAAATGCTTTGCTACTCGTAATTCTATTATCTTCTCTATAATTATACTGTGATGATTGATAATTCGTTGCAAAGTACTCGACAATCAAAGTCATCAGCATGAATTTCCTTGGTTTTTAATGGTCGTCTGCATCAGTGAATAGTTACATCAATTGTCTATAAGGATGATTGTTATGTAGTTTATAGTGTTATGCTACATTGATAGCAATTTTTTATATATTGGTGTGCGACTTTTCATTTTGATTATACCAAAACGAACTGTAATAACTGATGTAAAAAACACATTATCCAACGAAATGTGAAATCACGGCGTCAAAACGCATGCGACATTTTTTTTCAGATACCAAAACGAACATTTTACAACGGAATGTTATCGGAAAGAATATCGACGCACAGTCGCGTGGCTTTTGCCACTAAAATTCAATCTTTATGTTGAAGTAACACAGAATACATTTTCAAAAGAAGACAAATTTAGCCCCAGGCCCAGTTGATCGTCTAAATGTGTGCGTCGACATTTCTTCCAATACCAAAACGGGCTTAACGTCAATAATCTTAAATATAGAATTTCCTTCAAAATCCGCTTGCACTGTCAATGACATTCCGTTGAAAAATAAGCTTATTACATAAGAAAATAAAGTATTTTTTTATTTTCGCAAGAATTTTGACTATATATTATGATAAATGTTTCCAAGGAATATTATGATTAAATATCCTTGTGAAAAAGTGGATCTTCTAGTCGCCTTTATAATTTAAGACTGTGTATTCATTAACAACTCCCAAAGAGATTAATAATTCTAAACGAAAATACGCACGAAAATTTTTTAAGAAAATTAAGCCTACGTCAGAATATTCGCCAATACCAAAATGAACTCTGTATCAATATGCATAAAGATTACATTTCTATCGAAAAAGCCACGCCCCACGCGTCAAAACTCGCACGCGCTAACAGTGTCATGTAGTTGAAGAATTAACTTTTTCTATTAGACAATACAGTATGTTTTGGTACAGCAACAAAAAAATACGCGCGAATGTGCAGAAGGACTTAACAATAGGTAAGCAGTGGTAACCTCGTCGGTAGAACAAATCAGGTGCAAGTACAAATCCCAGGCCCGCACCTCTGAGATAATTTTCATGTGCGAACGTCATTTTCAATAATGATTACCACTTGCTGAACGGTGAAGGAAAACATCGTGAGGAAATCTGCACGTTTGCAAAAAGGCGTGAAAAGTTCCCCAACCCGCACTGGGTCAGTGTGGTGGACTATAGCCCAAAATATCCCTTGTATTGAGGGAGAATGTGCCGGGTATAATGGCAATAGGCTCGCTCCCTATTACATTGGAACCAATTTCCATCGGCGAAGAGTTGGCGCACTGCAGTGCGCCTCTGCCTACCCCTTCGGGGAGTACAAGCATTATGATGTATTTTATAAGTAGGAACTATAGATATACAAACACGACGCTATACAAACTTTGGTAGGTAGGTAGAACTAGGAAGAGCAACGGGCATACAAATTACATAAAGTGCTCGTACTGTACCCGAAAAATGGCTCAGGGCGTGTCGGCCGTTGTATATTAGGGTTCCGTAGTAAGTTTATTTCTTTTACCGCACTTTCGGGTTTTTGGGCTTACGTGATAAGTGAATAGTTATCACTTCCACGTTTCGTCTTAGTATGCTTACCAAAAGGAATCCACAAACAACTAGGCAATTTGGTTTTATTTCGTTCTATTAAATCAATGCCGTTTTAAGTTGAATATTTCTATTAACTCTAAGAAACCCCTTTAAGTGACGAAATATGATGGTGCCATATCCAGTGTAATAATATTAAGACATCTAGTGTTTTTAAAAACGAGCATTAATTTATTTAATTTTATGCCTTTAGTACACCCATAGAAGTTTTTTATAAAATCGGTATCTCTTGTTAATTATCTCGATTTCACATATTTTTTATCTGTATAGGTATTTATAATATTTTTTTCATGGCCTCGTGACGGAAAAACTCTTAAAAATATTCTCATTATTTTATGAGGTCAACGAATCAGCCTTTTTTCCTCATTGATCAACATAACTAAAACTAGCCAAGTGCGAGTTGGACTCGCGCACAAAGGGTTCCGAACCATTATCTAAAAAAACGGCAAAAAAATCACGTTTGTTGTATGGGAGCCCCCTTAAATATTTATTTTATTCTGTATTTTAGTATTTGTTGTTATAGCGGCTACAGAAATACATCATCTGTGAAAATTTCAACTCTCTAGCTATCACGGTTCATGAGATACAGCCTGGTGACAGACGGACGGTCGGACGGACCGACTAAAATTACATATTTAATTTTATGTAAAAAAAATACATTAAAAAATTAAAGTTATATAGTTTGGAAATTTTTCTTTGACTTTAAAAAACAAAAATCCGTATGTTTTTTCATTAGCATTATTAACCTACGGAACCCTATTGTGACCCAAAATGGGGTTCTTCAAATGAGGTCCAAGCAGATGTAAAAGGGTAGTGGGAAAAAGATTGGACCGCCAGTTGGACGTGACGGCGGTATTTGCTAGCACAACCCTGCAGTATACCGGCCCACTATTTGCCTCTCCTTTTTCAAACACTGAAATGTAGAGACGATCGGTAATCCAATTTGGTTTTAATCCATCAAATATTTGGCTCTACCCACACCGTTATCCAATCCAGTTGGATAGTAGGAACAGGAAGCTCAGTAGAGTACTACAGGAACTACTGAGTGCTGAGGGTTACTCAGTACTGAGTACTAAGCTTACTGTTGTTCATAACAAGCTTTATATTAGCTTGCAACGTATGTATGTCTGGGTGGAATCTTGCGACTGAGTTTTAGATCAGTGATCTTTAACCGATTGAGCTGAAATTTGGTGTACCCGCTTATTTTGGATGACAATGCATGCTTACCTAAGCATATAGCTATGTGGCGTCATTCTAATTCCAATATGGCGGATGATCCAAGATGGCGGACTATTTACTTTTTTCTGCACTACCACGATATGGGTATCAAATGAAAAGGCTTGCTGAGGAGAACACGAAAACTAATACAACATCACATTTAATCCAAATAACTAAAAAAAACTAATTAGGTTTTTACCTTTATGTTCATTTTAGCTTAGCTTATCTGACTGTACTGTTGTTTATTTTAGTATGTTGCGTCTAAATAATTCAAGATGAATACTTTCGCATTCTATGAGTTGTGTCAGCACATACGAAATATCAAATCATTACCGTCTTAATAATCCTTTTGGAAAAGAGTAACCATGGAGTTTACTGGCCATTCTTCTTCATAGGAAATATATTCCGAATGGGTAGTAGGGATGTAGATTATAATTTTTGTTTAGAACGAGACATACGTACCAGATTTTTTATGTGAATAAAAAATCTGATTTTCTGTATTCACAAAACAAAAAAAATGCCTTAGTCAATCAGGTAGGTTACTAAGTTAAGTAGGTTACTAAGGCATTTTTTTTATAGATTTTCCTACAATTGGTGCGTTATCGTCATGACGTTAAAATGAGTGTTTAAGAGATTACTAGGCATTCATAATAACTTTTGTATAATACAGCGATTTAATTTCATTATTTCTGGCGTTTACTGCACTTACTTGTGTAAATTTCTTAATATTATTAACTAAACCTTAGCTTCCCCGAAAGGGTACGAAAACCTTGACCTAGCCGGGATCAATAAGCTAATTTTGGCCAAACCATTTCTAATTAATTCCCGTGCGAATATCTCGAGTTGCGAATTTCAATTCGCGAATTGGACGCGAGAAAATGTTCAAGTAATTTAATTAATGAAACAAACGGTGCACGCGTATTTTTATTTGTATATATTTAAGGATAACATTGCTACTATGTAGAGTGTATCAGAAGTCCGGAATAATACTTTAACGTTGGCATAAGTAGTCTGTATACAACCGAATGGCTTATTATTTTATCGAAATTCAGGTTTTTTTTAATTACTGCCTATTTTCCAAAACATTTTGTTTCAATATGTAGAAGTCCTATGAGAAATTTTCATGCTCTGTTTTGAGAAATCTAGTAGCCGGCTCTTGTAAATGCAGTGTACATTGTGTAAAAAAAAATACATTAAAAAATTAAAGTTATATGGTTTGGAAATTTTTCTTTGACTTTTAAAAACGAAAATCCGTATGTTTTTTCATTAACATTATTAACCTTCGTTACCCTATTTTTACCCAAAATGGGGTTCTTCAAATGAGGTCCAAGCAGAACTAGTCCGTCATTAGACGGAATGGATGTGCCTTAAGGCTAAACATGATACTTGTGACAGATATTGAAAGGTCTGTAACTCAGAAACTAAGTAACTAACAAGTATCAACATATCAGCTACCGCATATGTATCTAAATATTATTTCAGACTTCTGATGCACCATAAAGGTATTTTTTATGAATTAATAGTTAATGGAACTAACAGGAAAATGTGTTCTAATCAAATTCCATCTTGAAACATTATATTTGTCTTAACACGATCTTAATGATATGCAATTAAGGTCGTAATGTGTCGCGCTCGTAATAATTAGTAAATAATTTATGGTTCTGGGAATGAATTCCTCTTCTAGAATTTTTATAAGATAACAAAAAACAAAACCGACTTCAAAAACCTAGGTGCACTAAAAAGCTAAAAATAATAACCTTATAATTCATTACATTTGGAGTAGGTGCCAATCTACGTCAGACCAGGCAAATACACACATGAATTGGCACCGATTCCAAATGTAATGAATTATAAGGTTATTAGTTTTAGCTTTTTAGTGCACCTAGGTTTTTGAAGTCAGTTTTGTTTTTTGTTAAAAAAATATTTTTTTTCACGCTTTTTAGTGTCAATAATCGTTGAAAATATTTTACAATTAAAAGTAAAACAAGTGAAATTTTACAGCCAAAAAAAAAACATTCCGGTCGAATTGAGAACCTTTGGGTCCGTTTTGGAAGTCGGTTAAAAAGACATACTTAGAGTTAAATGCTACAATTGAAATTAATATTAAAAGCATTGCTGCAAGATAGTTGTAAGGGGCAGATTTTTTAGCAAATCCAGAATAGTAATACATATAGCAGATTTATTTCAGATATATTATCTGAAATAAATCTGCTATGAAATGTAATTTCGCGTGAAACTGAGCCAACCTGCAAACATTTAAGACTCTTCAGCACGGTTAGTACGTGCTTTATACTTGGTTTTTATTGCGGTTTCTGTCGCACCGAGTCACTCTCTCAGTTTCGTAGTCCATAATGAGTGAGTGACATAATTTACTTATCTCACATTTTGTATTCTGATATCCGAAGTACAAATGCAGCTATCGTGAGTATTCACGTATTTATTTCAGCTAGGTACCCATATCAACGGTTGAACAATGCTTATGTCATTCGTTCACGCACCGCTGGAACCTACCAGGGAAACACGAATGCAGATAATCGTTTCCGTTCCATTTAGTATATAGTAGATACATAAATAACATAATAATATGCATTTTTTTTTTAAGAATAATAGCATTACGATCGAATTATGTGATTTAAACGGAGTTTAAGATGAAAGCTTGAATGAAACCTAGGTGTAATAGACAAAAAATATACTTTAAAGTACGTTGGCAAGTTTGTCATAGACATAACCACAAAACATTAGTCTTTGTGGTATGTTATTTTTCTCTACGTTTTACGAAATGATGATTTTTTAATTGAAAAATTTCGAAATCGGTCGACAGACGCCGGAGATATGCGGTAACATACATAAAAAAAAAAAAAAAAAAAAAAACATACGGGTCGAATTGAGAACCTCCTCCTTTTTGAAGTCGGTTAATAAAATGAGGAATGTCTGCCCCAATTAGCGGTATTTATGGCAATGTCGAGTTATTAATAGCAAGGACAAATTCAATAAATACACAATATAAATAAAAAAATATGATGACGGTGATAAAAATGACGGGTAAAAACCATAATGAAATCCATGTTATTTTATTGTGTTTAGTTTTTATTAAGAGTTGATAGATGACAGTATTGAAATTATTGTTCTAACATCCATATATAAGGAGTGTTACTTTTATACTCCATACATCCAAGAATAATTTTAAAGTGCCAATGTCAGAATTTGGCCAAGTTTTATAATAGGTTGGTAATAACAGAAAAAAAATTCATTACATCCATCAAACCTCATAATATGAAGACTAGCCCAGAAGTTTGAGACTAACAAGTGATAAAAAAAATACATTTTTATTTCTATAAAATTTTCCTTTCAAACAGTGGGTATTTAACTAGTCGTAGTTTAATAACAATGAGATACATCCGCGAGGAAAACTTTTTACTATATTCGGTCCGAAGTTATCGCATGAATATCACACATGGGCGCAATCAAAGGTGTACGCAAACTCGCACAAATGGTTTTTGTCGTTTTTATCGCGTCGACGTGACCGGACCTTTAGATGTTTTGAAACTTTGCAAGTTTTCCGAACTCTGTCATACTGCTCAACTTACTGCGTCGATCGAATTCACACAAATTTATTGAAAATGTACTCTATGCTAATAAATATAAAGAGTGCATTTCTGTGGTAAAAGCCGCTAGCGACAGCGATGACGCTTCATTGTAAAATGTGCTTCTTGTATTAGTTAAAAGAGTTCTTTTTTATATTAGCAAAAAAAAATAGCGCGAGTTTATACAAGCCTATTTGCGCAGGGCTATATGTAGGTAGATACGTAAGATCATTTATCATCAGAACCTTATGAATCGTAAAATATAGATAAATAAAATTTAGTCTTCCGACTTGGTCTAATCTAGTGGTTCGAGATAAGGCCGCCTGGCTCCCTGAAGCGAGTTGCGAGTTCGATTCCCGACTCTGGCAAATTTCAGAAATGGCATTTTCAGAATTTGCGCTGGTCTGGGTGTAACTCCGATCGCCCCCAGTCCATTTCACGGTACTCATAATGCTTTACTTTGTTCGGGATCATACGGTGAGTAAGTGTTTTGTGGCGATATTTATTTATAAAAGAATATTAAAGCAATAAATTATAATTGAAATCAGCTTACCTTTATGTGAACTTACTGCATAACTGACATCTTCAAAGAGTATGTTCACAGGTGGCCTCTTTGCCATGCGATTTAGCGCCTTCAGTGTAGAGCCAGCTCTCTCTAAAGCGGCGGGAGTCCATTGACTCTCTTGTCCTTGCTCTATCACTACAGGGTTGGGGTTTATAGGTGTAGCGTGTGCAAGCGCAGCCCCCGCTATCGCTTTGCGAACTAACGGCACATTTGACATTTTGAACGCCGTAACAAAACCTCAATATAAACTTTTTTCACGTTTTAAAATTTCATAAAAAATATTTTGAAAATGGAATAATGTTATTATTCAAAAATGCAATTCGGTATTCGCAATTCAAAAATTGTGTTCCATTTCTGTGATTGGTGTAGAATATTTATATTATTATTTTAGCTCGTGCGTTTTGTAACCGCTGCGCAAGAGTTGCGATGCGGCGATGCGCGTGCTAGCAACACCGATGTCGCGGTACGACTAACTTGAACTAAGTACCACGCATACGACATTCAATAACTACTATTTTTATTAGTGTATCAGTAATTTATCAATTTCGAATTAATCTTCGTAGTTGTATGACTTCTCATAGGTACTTAATAGAAAAAACATTATAAGTAAGAATGGCCTATATTTGTACTAATTGTTTTGTGGCAGTGAACGACTATGGAACTTTGGGGACAAACAGCTGAAGTTTACTGAAAAAAAAAAACATGCAATATTTTACCAAAGAAATTCAATCTTTATGTATATTGACACAGAGTATATTATTAAAAAAAAGTCGTCATGTCGTAAGTTAATTCCCACAGTGTTCAGAATCACAGGGACCTTTTCAACGTAGAAAGTAGGAGTTGTTTTATGCAAAAATGCACTCAAACTAAGTTATTACAAGAAACATTTTAAGTTACACAACATCAAAACCGGAAATGCATTTACTTTCAAATTACGTAACGCTCTGTTTACCAAATGTTTTGTGTAAACAGTTAGTTAATGGTCATAAAAATCTGCGCCCGCAGGCGCGGCAAATCGCGTGCGAATAATTATATTATTATATTATATTGTATTGTATTACATGAGTTATTTATTAAATAAATTGAATTGAATTGATTGAATTTGCCAATACCAAAACGGACTGTAATAACTCATAAAAGAAGCACATATTTCAATGAAATATTCCCGTAGTGGCGTGGCGTTTACCATAGGTATTCAGTCTTTATGTCTTTTGGTACAGAATACATTTTCAAAAAAAGTGCGTGCAGGACGTTAATAAATTAATATAGCAAAATAATAGCGTTTTTAATTTAATATGGATCTTACTTCTACATCTTTTAATACCTGTTGCTTGTAAGTGATCTATAAAGTTGTATAAAAAATATTTTTTGTTTGTTAGTCTCTCTAAAACGGCTTAACCGGTTTAATTTTTTTTTGTGTCGTTGGCTCTAATACAGGAAAAGTTTAAAAAAAACATTTTAGGTGATACAAAATACTATATATTTTTATCGATAACCTTTTGTTGAAAAATGAAAAAAAATTGCAAATATAATTTTGCCCGCGTGAATTTTGTCGCTACTGTGGCTGCAGTGTTTTCATCCTTAAAAATAAATAAAAAGAAAGCAAAAATGACAAGCCCGCTAAGTTTCGCGCCTTATGTTTGAAATCGAGGTCACGTTCTGATGCGCCGGCCAATTACGTAATTCTGTTACAAACTTGTTTCAATCGCTGACGATCAATACAGCTGACAAAATGCATCAAAATGCTATAATTTTTGTTTTGGTTTCTAACATAATATAAAAGGATTACATAACCGCCCAGCCGATTGTAAAAAAAAAAAATACATCTTCACGCCTGTATTCCTCGAAGGGGTAGGCAGAGGTGCACTGTAGTGCGCCCACTCTTCGCCGATGTATTTTGGTCCCAATATAATAGGGGGCGAGCCTATTGCCATTATACCGGGCACATTCCCCCTCAATACGAGGGAGAATTTGGGCCATAGTCCACCACGCTGGCCCAGTGCAGGTTGGTGAACTTCACACGCCTTTCTATAGACGTGCAGGTTTCCTCACGATGTTTTCCTTCACCGTTCAGCAAGTGGTAATCATTGTTGAAAATGACATTCGCACATGAAAATTATCTCAGAGGTGCGGGCCTGGGATTTGAACTTGCACCCCTTACGTTCAAGGCGGGCGTTCTTGCCCACGAGGCTACCACTGCACTTAATTTGTAAATAATAATAAAACATTGTATACCATAAGTTGTAAATATTTTACTTAGTTTTTTTTTTTGTAAAATAATCAACAGTCACGAGTTATTTCTTTGCCAATATCATAATGAACTTTATCGACTCATAGAAAAAGTTAATTCATGAACGAAATGACATCAACAGTGCAAGCAAATTTACGCATGGGGTGTGGCTTTTACCACAGAAAATCAGTCTTTGTGTGCTTTAACATAGAGTTTGTTTTCGTGTTGGCAAACGTTTAACGCGCGTGTTTTGATGCCATGGTGTGTGGCTGACTGCCAAGAGTATTATCGTTAAGTACTTCAACCAATAGGAAAAACAAATGATATTGTGCAAATGAACGATAACCGTGTTTAATTAATTTAACGATAATTAAATAGCACATAAATATTAAACTATTTGTTAATAACTTACTTAAGGTGTTAAATTAAAATTAATTTAAATATTTATTAAGTATTGAGACTTGGCGCAGTGGTAGCCGAGTGGTCGAACGCACGTCTTGCAAATCAAAGTGTGCAGGTTCAAACCCCGGCTCGCACCTCTGGGATCCATGTGCGAATCTCATTTTCATCCGAGATTATCACTTGCTATGAAACGGTGAAGGATAACATCGTGAGGAAACCTGCACGTCTGAGGGAACTTGTCTAGTTCTCGATAGATGTGTGAAGTCTGCCAACCCGCACTGGGCCAGCGTGGTGGACTGTGGCCTGAAATCCCCCTCGCATTGAGTGGAGGCCCGTGCCCAGCAGTGGGACGTTAAAAGGGCTGTAGTAGTAGTAGTAGAGACTTGGCGAACTTTAGTAGTACCTATTTTTTTATACTATTCAGTTGTATACCTACTGATGAGGTTTGCCTCAAAGTATTATTTCGGACATCTGAAACACGCTGTATAAAGAAAGAAGATACAAATTCCTTACAATAATTTACTTCAATATTGTCCACATTTAGCTTTTCGCTATGCTTTATTTACACTAAAAAATATATATTGCCCACACGTTTTTTACCACAAACTAAATTTACAGCAAGAAAAATATTGCTGCCTCTTACATACATTACGAATATAAAATGGACGGCAATATATAGTGGTAGCCTCGTGGGCAAGAACGCCCGCCTTGAATGTAAGGGGTGCAAGTTCAAATCCCAGGCCCGCATCTCTGAGATAATTTTCATGTGCGAATGTCATTTTCAATAATGATTACCACTTGCTGAACGGTGAAGGAAAACATCGTGAGGAAACGTGCACGTCTATAGAAGGGCGTGTGAAGTTCACCAACTCGCACTGGGCCAGCGTGGTGGACTATGGTCCAAAATCTCCCTCGTATTGAGGGAGAATGTGCCCGGTATAATGGCAGTAGGCTCGCCCCTTATTACATTGGGACCAAAATACATCGGCGAAGTGTGGGCGCACTGCAGTGCACCTCTGCCTACCCCTTCGGGGAATACAGGCGTGATGATGTATTTTAATATATATAATACTAGCTGTGCCCGCGGTTTCACCCGCGCTTATTGTTACTGTGTATTAGCGTGATGATATATAACCTTCCCCGGTAAATGGACTATTCAACACAAAAATATTTTTTCAATTCGAACTAGCTGTTCCTAAGATTAGCGCGTTCAACCAAACAAACAAACAAACTCTTCAGCTTTATAATATTAGTATAGATTTAGTTAAGTACCAACAATATTTTGTAATTTACGACTATTGTATGATACGTTCAATATGACACATAAAAAACAAACTTATCTATTTTACAGTTGAACTTTAAATGTATTTAAACAATAATACAACATGCTATCAATATCATTCAATCGTCATGAGTGACGAACATGCTATCTCTTTCTGTATTTATAAGAAAAATCAACAACAAAATAAATTATGGTAAAATAATAGAAGTTATAATACATAAAACTTGGTCACCTTCAGGTTACCAAGCTGAAGGTTGTTCACGGTGTTTTAGTCATTGTCATTATCTTATATGTGAAGTTGATTATATATCAATATCATTTCATGAAGGATATCCGCCATCTTTTTCACTGTCATCACCATTTTTTATTTATAATGTGTATTTATTGAATTTGTCCTTGCTATTAATTACTTTACATTGGCGAAATACCCGCGCTAGTTGTGACTAGGAAGTATACGGTAAGACAATACAATAGGTAAGACAGATAGACCTTTCACTCTTTCATGAGTGAAAAATGCACGCAGACGCACGACGAAGCACACTAACAACGACAAAATGGCGACTGGCGTCCTTGTTTTCTTTTCTTTAATAATTTTGGCATGGCTTCTGAGCCTTTGCGCCAAAATTGAAAATAAAATAGATTACGGTATGGTTAAAACGAATTATGACTTTAAGTAATTAGATATTATATTAAGACAATTTACTACTAATTTAACCTTTTTATTTAAATTTGATGTAAGACTATTATTATTGATGCAAATACGTTTTTTGCAAACCATACTTTTCAAGTGACATTTGACAGATAGAGGTTATTGACATTCATATTGTTATTTGAATCACATAGTATATATTCGCTTCGCTAGCGTTGTTGGTTTTTATTATAAATACAGAAAGATATAGCATGTTCGAGTATTAAATAGACATTTTATTAAATTTCCGAGACAATATTGTAAGTTTAATTGTAAAATAGATAAGTTTGTTTTTTATGTGTCACATTGTTGGTACTTTACTAAATATTATATGTATTGCCGTCCATTTTATATTCGTAATGAATGTAAGAGGCAGCGATATTTTTCGTGCTGCAACATTTCATCATCATCATCAGCCGGTGGCAGTCCACTGCTGGACGTAGGCCTCTCCCAAGATGCGCCACTGAGCCCGATCTTCGGCTTTTCTTCTCCAGTCACTGCCCACCGCTTTGCGTATATCGTCGCTCCACCTAGTCACAGGACGTCCTACACTACGTTTGCCGATTCGCGCTCTCCACTCTAGGACGAGTCTACCCCAACGGTTGTCAGTCCTGCGGCAGATATGACCGGCCCACTGCCACTTCAGTTTGCTAATCCGTTGAGCTATGTCGATAACTTTAGTTCTCTGGCGAATTACTTCGTTCCGGATTCGATCCTGCAGAGAAACACCGAGCATAGCTCTCTCCAAAGCTCGCTGAGCGACTTTAAATTGGTGGACCAGTCTAACTGTGAGTGTCCACGTCTCGGCTCCGTATGAGCAAAATGCTGCAAAATTTAGTTTGTGGTAAAAAACGTGTGGGCAATATATTTTTGTAGTGTAAATAAAGCATAGCGAAAAGCTAAATGTAGACAATATTTACGTAAAGTATATAGAATCCGTAAAATAGTTTTATTTCAATTTTTAGGGCTGTTAATAATATTTTGCAAATTTTAAACGATAACTGACACTAAAAGTCGTGAAAAAAAAATATTAAAAAAAAAACTGGTTTTTGTTTTTGGTTAAAAATAATATACTACGAGTATGTAGCGATAGTGATGATGAAGAAATCATAATTTCGTAATAAAACAAGATTCCAGCCAAATTTTTTGATCATCTCTTTGGTACGTCTATATATCTACTTTTTAATATCATTGCCACTAGTCTATTGATGTTTTTTCATCCATCACTTTTATAACCTGCATTAAATTTTTTCATATCAAATGTAAGGAGTGGCTGTAACCCATTTTTTTTCGCTCCTCCTGACCACACCCATAAAACTGGACAAGCACTTAACTTTTTACAGCCGCCGTACGCGAACACGTTTTTATGTCTAAACAGACCTTTACGTGCGTAAAAGTCGTAAGGTTCATATTTGTGTGTACTTACTGAGACGGGAGGTCTGGTCTGGTCTGACGGCACACTGTAGCGTCAACGCTTTAGCGTAATTTTTTTTGCCATACCAAAATGATCTGTATTGACACGTAGAGATAGTTCATACTACAACAAAATGACATTGACAACGCGAGCGATTTTTTACGCGTGATTTTACGACAGAAATTAATTATATTTATGTAGGTACAAAAAGCAGTGGTAGCCGAGTGGTCGAACGCACACCTTGCAATCAAAGTGTGCAGGTTCAAACCCCGGCTCCCACCTCTGGGTTTATGTGCGAATCTCATTTTAATCCGAGATTATCACTTGCTTTGAAACGGTGGAGGAAAACATCGCGAGGAAACCGGCACGTCTGAGGGAACTTGACAAGTTCTCGATAGATGTGTGAAGTCTGCCAACCCGCACTGGGCCAGCGTGGTGGACTAAGGCCTGAATCCCCCTCGCATTGAGGGGAGGCCCGTGCCCAGCAGTGGGACGTCAAAAGGGTTGTAGTTAGTAGGTACATTGAAACAGAGTTCGTTTTAGTATTGGCAAACCTTTTGACGCGAGATGTTGACGCCCCAGTGTGCGTGGGACTTTATGTGGGATGTACTTAGGGAGACTGAAAATGTCTTGCTACTTTAGCATCTGCGGCCGCAACTTTGTTAAGTACGAGGCAAGCACCTTGAGCGGTTTTTTTTATTACTAATCATATGATGTTATCACATATCTAGGAGTCTCGATAGCCTCTAGAACCCATAGGACAAGTTTAATTTGGGTTCTAATGAGTTGAGATAAGTGATACTCTAATGCACACGTTTTGATCATATTTGATACACTCAAGATTTTTTGGTATATTTTAGGGTTCCATACCCAAAGGGAGCCCTATTACTAACACTTTGCTGTCCGTCTGTCCATCCGTCTGTCACCAGGCTGTATCTGATTAACCGCGATACTTAAACAGTTGAAATTGTCACAGATTATGTATTTCTGTTGCCGACAAGAACAAATACTAAAAAACAGAATAAAATAAATATTTAAAGGGGCTCCCATACAACAAACGTGATTTTTTGCCGTTTGTATGGATAATGGTACGGAACCCTTCGTGTGCGAGTCCGACTCGCAATTGGCCGGTGTTTTTTTTAACGATGACTATTGACACTCAGTTTGGTTTGATGTTGGTAAAAATTAAGACGCGTGTGCCTCGACGCCCGAGTGTGTCCAGGTTTTAAGACGCTCTTTTTGATTCGCCGCAATTAACTTAACATTAGGGCAAAACAAGGTCGTCCTTTAATGTTTTTTACTTCTCATAATCTTTTCTATAACTATTTCCTGGCTCATAATCTTTGAGTCACCATGAACTATGTACCTATACAATTGATCAGTAATATAGCGATGGTGCACGCACTTCCTATTTGCTACTCAAGTATGGAGAACCGCCTTCTTTTTTTACAAGACCCTAGATCAGTGGTTCCCAAACTTATTTTGAATACTGCCCACTTTGAGAATGAATTATTTCTTAGCGCCCCCATTTTTTCACCTACTTAAAAACCACTTTAAGGTCAAATTAAATTTACACAACGCCCCTAATTTTTTTTCTGGGTCTCTTACCGCCCTTACCTTTAGGCCTGCAGCGCCCACAGGGGGGCGTTACCGCCCACTTTGGGAAACGATGCCCTAGATGACTCAGCGAACTTCAAAAACATAGGTGCACTAAAGAGCTAGAAATAACCTCATAACTTATGACACGCAAATTAAAGTGTGAATCTGCCTAGTTCTGACGTAGTGATGTGTAAGGGTAGATTGGTACCTGCTCCAATTTTTATAAATTATGAGTTCATTTCTAGCTCTTTAGTGCACCTAAGTTTTAGAAGTCAGTTTTTTTTTAAGACATTGATGATAGATGACTCGGCGAACTTCGTATCCCTTGCAAATTTTAAACCACCTCTGCATCAAAGCGAACAAGACGAAGAAATAATTATTCAAATCGGTTAAACCGTTTTTGAGTTTTTTTTTATATTAGACTAAAGCTTTACTAAAGCACAGGGTGTCTAAACGCACGCGTGAATGTTTGTTGCTAATAATAATCAAAACGAACTGTGTGTCAATATACATAAAGATTGAATTTCGGTGGTAAAAGCCATGCCTTCACGTGTCACTATAAATTTGCGCGCTGTCAATGTCATTTTGTTGAATAATGTACTTTTCTATGATTAAATACAGTTCGTTTTGGTATTGGCGAAAAAACTACGCGTGAAATTAAACGCTCCAGTGTGATAAACAGCTTAACGAAACACATATTACACGCTATGTCGTAACATATTATATTGTTTTGAAACACAAACAGGGAATAACTAACAGCATATAACTAGGCAGAGTTTGGTCTGAAGTAGTCCAGCCCATCAGCGCGCTCCCACGGCGCTTTTCCACATCTCAATGCAGAAACAACTTGTCATACATACCATTTTAAATTGAATTGAATTCTACCACACTGGTTTAAAGTTTACAATAAAGTTTCTCATTCGGTAAGGATAACACATTATTGTTTAGTCTGATTACAATATTACCGCGGTGTTATTAGTGAAACTAAACTACTACGCGGGTCTCAGTTTACTTAATGGTTTACCATGTTTACAATACCCAGAGTGATAATAAGCAAAGTTTTATGCTGATAATGTTTGCCAGGAACTGCATCCAGTGGCGGCCCTAGGGCGGTGCGAGCGGTGCGACCGCACCGGGCGCCGTCATAGGGGGGCGCTGAAACCAACCTCATAGTTAGCGTCGCGACGCTATTCAGTGAGGCGTTAAGGAGGAGCATAACAACGAGCGTCGCGTCCACGATCTTTGGATTCGATTTTTCATTCAGAGGGGCGCTACTTTAAAATCTCGCACCACCCAAAAAATAATGCTAGGGCTGCCCCTAACTGCATCCCATGTGAGGAAGAACAGGCTGTTCAAAATTGAACTGTATACATCATCATCACGCTTGTACTACCGGAAAGGTTAGGCAAAGGTGCACTGCAGTGCGCTCATACTTAACCGATGCCTTTTAATCCCAATGTAATAGGGGGCGAGCCTATTTCTATTATACCAAGCACGTTCCCCGTAAATATGAGCGAGATTTGGGCAATAGTCCAACTGGCTGGTCCAGTGCGAGTTGGTGAACTTCACACGCCTTGCAAAATTAACTTTTTTTTTCTTTTTAGTTAATTTCTGGCTTTTACGTGCACTTAGGTTGTTATAGTTTTTTTTTTTTGGTGACGAGATGTACTAGTCCAAAATCAAACTATTACATCCCATGTAACTCAACTGTTTTTATAAAAAATCCTGAGACACGTGATTATTTTGTAATAACATGGAATGTTTTAGATTATATTTCACTCAAATTTATTTCCGGCTAGCATTGGCCCACTTTATAGTATGGTAGATATTTTGTTTACTTATAGACAATCAGGAAAAACAAACTTTGATTTCTGATACAAAACAAGAACCAGTTATAATTATGTTGAAATCACATAAGATTTATTACATAATGTTTAAGTTAATTGAATGTTTTGTATACCTACAGCCAAGATCATAACCTCCATCAACTATGGTCAAGTTTTTTTTGGGGAAAAAATACATATTTTGTGTTTTTATTCCATTTTTTTTTCTGTTAACTTCACTTTAGATACAAATGTTGTCGCAAATCTAATCAAGGCGTTCACTAAGGTCATATTGACTCATGGCGAACTTTCATCCAGTGCGTAGTGCTCACAAAGTTAATACCTCCATGAGTCAATATAACCTCATGACGCACCAGCTGAAAGTACACTAAAAATCCTTAGGAACGCGTTATTAGATATACCAGCAAAATATAAATACTGGATATACTCGTCTTAGAATAATTTTCTTAATAGGTATGTTACATTATCCGGAATCACAGATTTTTTCCAAATAACCACAAAAAGCGAGAAAATGTTTAGATCTTCGAAACTTCAATCAAAAGCCTTGTAAATTTGACAAACGAACGTTCATTGTGACATTTTAATTAGACAAAAGCGACGGAATTAAAATTACCTTAGGACGATTACCGCAGACGCGCAAAGTGAATGCTGCTTTAAAAGCAAAGGAACATTTTCGAGGGGAAATTGCGAAATGGAATTTCTTATAGCCTAAAGACCTTAACTAATTAATTTTGGGAGCGGCTTTTAGCTGCATTTTAAGGGATGGACTATTTGACGGTGCTAAAGTAACAAATTATTTTCTGTGCCTTTTGCTCCAAGGTCCAATGTCTTAACGTATTATTATTATTATAGTCTTTATAGATTTACTCTATCTCTCTCCTTGTATAAGGTGAGGTAACTTCAAAGGCACGGGCCAGACCCAAGTGCCTAAGAAGGTGAAAGATGATGTTTTTGGGATATTTAGGTCATAGACAGAAATTTGCGAACTAACCTACAGGTGTTGAGGATGACTTCTTTCTGTAACAGTGTGTATGCTAATTATTATTATTCTTATTATGAGTCTATAACGTCCCACTGCTGGGCAAAGACCTCCCTCCCCTTTCTCCATTCTTCTCTATTTTGAGCTAGGATAGGCCACTCTTTTCGATGGGAATCCAGTTCATCTTAACGTATAGCTAAGTTAAAAGTGTTCAGGGGCTAAGGCTCTTGAGCCATCTAGTAAGCCCCTGGTAAGCCACCACCTCCTTAAGTATTGTTGTTTCAATAGTGACTGTAAAGTTCACTGTTATAAACTTAAAGTAATATTAAAATCATAGCGACAAGACAGTTGCTGGAAACGGGCCATGTCTGTTTAACATAGTTTGGCCACGCAGTTTTAATTTTTTGAACATTTTTGTTTACGTGGAGGATGTAATTGTAGTTTGTGCACGGCTTTTTAAGGAGTTTTCATTTAGGTCGATTATTAGTTTTTGTTTAATTTGTTAACAAAAATCGAAACTTACCCCCAAAGGAGTGGAAAGGGGTGTGGGGGGGATAATTTTTTGGCTGTAAATATTTACTTTTTTAGGGTTGTTATAAGGTAAGGTGGTTACTTGCATATTTTCAACGATTATTGACACAAAAAAGCGTGAAAAAAAAATTAACAAAAAAGAAAAACCGATTTAAAAACCTAGGTGCACTAAAAAGCTAAAAATAACCTTCTAATTAATTACATTTGGAGTCGGTGCCAATTTATATGTGTATTTACGTAGATTGGCCAATCTAGGTTTTTGAAGTCTATTTTTCATTTTTGTTATTTTTTTTTGTAAACAAAATCCTGTTACAATACGCTGGTGACATTGTTTTGCAAAAGATGCTTCATCTATGAGGTTCTTGCCAATACTAAAATAAACCGTATTATATCTTACAAGAAGCTATTTTATTTCAACTTCAATGACGAATTTTATCTGGGATACACCTAATATTTTAAAATCTTCAGCAAATAATCCTTGTAAAGTTAATGTGTTAGAGGCTCTCATTTATCATAATTCATCAAACATGCCGAATGGGAATTGATGGATGTGGAAACGCTAGGATGTTGGGTCTAGAAAATTGTATTTTATAAAAAAAATAACCATCACGCCTGTATTCCTCGAAGGGGTTGGCAGCGGTGCACTGCAGTGCGCCCACACTTCACCGATGTATTTTGGTCCCAATGTAATATAATAGGGGGCGAGCCTATTGCCATTATACCAGGCACATTCTCCCTCAATACGAGGGAGATTTGGGTTGTAGTCCACCACGCTTCCCAGTGTGAGTTGGTGAACTTCACACGCCTTTCTATAGACGGGCAGGTTTCCTCACGATGATTTCCTTCACTGTTTCATAGCAAGTGGTAGTCTCGGATGAAAATGAGATTCAAACATGAAACCCAGAGGTGCGAGCCGGGGTTTGAACCTGCGCACTTTGATTGCAAAGCGTGCGTTCGACCATTCGGCTACCACTGCTTATAGAATAAAAGGTAGACTATACCTAACGAAAAAAACAAATGAAGAGTCGTGTTCTAATTTTGATTGAAAGGTTTACTTATTCCTTGTTTACCCTATACTCCCGTTATGCAACCAGTGGCCTAATTCTCGTAATCAGAACCGTAGCGACATCGTAGCGAATTAGCCGTTGATGTCGTTTTCGTATTCTCATCCATCGATCAAGTTTGAACGACACCGATTTAATAATCGTTTCGTTGAGTGCCGATAAGTGGTATTCAGATACGTCGATCGCCCTTTAGTTGTTTGCCAACTGTGGCTTTTCCGTATTCTTATAACAAAACGACATTACAATCAATCGCGTGCCAACGGTTAAACGTCAAATATTCCGATTGAAAAGCCGATGAGCAAACGTAAGTTATTGGCGACGACTTGCATTTTTTGTACGGTGTTTAATAAGAAATATACAAAGAAATGAGTCTCGGAGTAGCACATTTCCTTCTGGATGCGGCTGCAAGAGAAGACCGAAGGAAAATACGTATGAGACACAGCAGCCGTTGGTTCTATTTTTGGTTTAGGGATGAGACGCTATTACTGAATTTCGAAGTACGCCGCCCGCCCGGTACGTTCGAAGTCGCGGATAAGTCAGCTAGTATTTAAATAAGTTTTTACTAATTATTTATAAATGATTTATGAATAATTATATGTAAATAACAAAATAAAAACAACGTCGGATAACACATACTATAATATCAACGTAGACTTCTATGATATCGAGTATCTTCTTCTTTTTATTCTTACTGTGGAAATCATTTTTGAACTGATATACAAATGTGGTTTTTTCCGAACTCCGATATTGACGTACTTAAAAATATCAATATATCGTGTCTGATATTTTAAGAAAATATATCAACAGGTTCTACCCTGGTACGAGCAGAAAAATCTTCTTGCACTTGAACTTAGAGAAGCGACACTCCAGCGTTTTGTGAATAAATAACCACATTTTTGGCATTGCTCCTTTATACCCGAACTTCTAACCCGGTTGTTGCACAGCTGTTATCTAGGTACTTTAGTGATATTTTTTACCTGGTTTACGACACTGGTATTTTTACATACTCGTACTTGAAAGCCCTAATATTGAATTTTGCTAGTATATCACAACCCTACTTTGACAATAATAAACTGACAAGTGGAATTTTGAAAATTATTCGTTTTATGCCTAATAATTAGAAAAACTGGTTTTTCTTTAACAATTTGTTTTTACATTTATTTATATAATTTAAAACGTTATATAATTTGATATTTGCGACAAAAATCGCGATATTTACTTTAAAATATGTGTTTTGATAACTTGGCAGATAGCAGGAAATGTATCTGGCAACGATTGCAGAGCGTTGGTTATCATTCGATTCTATTGAGTTATAGTTCTATCAAATTGCGTTCAAGTGACACGTGAATACCATTTTTTGATAGCATTTCGGCCGAACGACGTTTAGCTTACAGCCGTATTTAGATTATTTGTAATTACGAGAATTAGCCTACTGTTTTATAATTTCATAGCGATGTTAAAATCGTAATAAATCGCAATACGTAGCACGAAAAATACGCGGATTTATTTTCGTAAAAATATCGATGGTACATGAGACCTTATACAGATTTCCCCCGAGATATTCCAGAACGTGCCTACATAAAGAACATTGAAAATGTGACTGCATTCAAATATACTCATCTTTTTTTTTTCTAGAGCTTCTGCTACCTTTCCAAAAATAGTTCTACTGTTTGATTAC
The DNA here is from genome assembly GCA_914767695.1 of Ptilodon capucinus. Classification (NCBI taxonomy): domain Eukaryota; kingdom Metazoa; phylum Arthropoda; class Insecta; order Lepidoptera; family Notodontidae; genus Ptilodon; species Ptilodon capucinus. The sequence goes on along the minus strand of OU611814.1, from coordinate 9,868,071 downwards.
TAATGTCCAAGACTCATAAAATATGCGTGAAATATGCCGCCAATACCAAAACAACTCTGTGTTAGTAAAAATAAAGATTTAATTTCTGTGGTTAAAGACACGCGACTAGGCGTCAAAATTTGCTCGCGTCATTGGTGACATTTCGTTGCAGATTAAAAAGTTCGTTTTGGTATGGCCAAGAATTCGTAGTTTTAATTATGACCACAAACGTGGCCACAACAAGCCCAGGATAGGGAGATGTGGGGATGAGAGGGGGAGGCCTTTGCCCAGCAGTGGGACACACAAGATGCTATTAGAAAAGAAAAAAAAATCGTAGTGTAAGCTTTATAACGTAAGGTTAATTTTAAAGTACTATATATCTGCTGAAAGATTCATATTTCGGCTGTGGCATATACTAGATTGCAATACAAACGACCAAACAACAGTCCACAATCTTTTTTCATGGGGGTCTGCAAATTATTTTTTAAGTGGTCATCGGCAGCACTAATGTATCGGGGTTTTGCTCTGTAAAAGTTGTGCTTGTGCAAATAAATAAGTAAATAATCAGCTGCACTTTGCCTTTTTTTTGTTGAAGCACTTAATACCAATTGTTTCAGAATCCACTTTAATGCTTCTTCCATTAAGTGTTTCCTCAATTACCAATAGTTTTGAGTCGAACGACTCGGTATTAAAACGAGTTGTTTATGTTTAAGCGCCATCTGTAGATGATACCGGGAGAATGCCAATCCAGTTTTTCGAGATTTATAACATTACGTTATTAACATTGACTATATAAACTGGACTTGCACTTTACAAATCTTCCCCTTTGCTAAATCTGTCTGGTTAGCTATTCGGCCGTAACGTTCTTTGCATAGTAGAGTGAGCGAACACACTTGATTTTGAAATTTTGTAAACGATTTAATGTCTGTGGCGAAATCCACGCGATTAAGTTTGATCGCATCAGCATTTATTTCGTCAAAAAATGTGCTTATTGTGTGAATTAATACAGTTAATTTTAGTATTGGCAACAATCCCTAATTAGTAAGAATGTGAATATTATAAATCTTAGTAGCTACGTAAACAAGCTATCCTCTAAGTAATATCAAAGTAACATAAGGTACATTGCCATCTAGGAAATTTTCGCCACCACTTACGTAGATAAGAATATTTTCGGAAAGCGGTTTTCTTAACAAAAGTGGAGAAACATTTTTTAAGGACGACATAAATATTTAGGTACTAAAATATGCCTTTAATAACAGTCCTTTTTGTGGGCTATTAATCTTGAATATAATGCCCCAAATGAAAGAAGAACGTTGCTTATAATCATAATGATTTAATATCATAGAAAAAAAATCCTGTAACTTTTTTTTACAACCTTAACGTCTATAGAAAGGCGTGTGAAGTTTACAAACTCGTACTGGACCAGGGTGGTTGACGTCATATAAAGGGGAAATGTGTCCGGTATAATGGCGACAGGCCCGCCCTCTATTACATAGGTACCAAATAGCGGACTACTGTGCACCTCTGCCTACCCCTTCGTGGAATACAAGCGTGATGATGACGTATGTTGCTTGAGAGACGAGCACCTAATCTTTATTATCCGAGGACTGTTTGTTATTGACTAGATTTTTCAATGTTATATATGAATACTTTTCGTTAATCTATGAGGGTACATAATTAAACAAAATTTTGTTAGTTAATAAGGTATTATGACCCTAATTTACATTAATCCTTAGCCCAAATAATGCATAGTAGGTCTAATAAACAGGGTATGTAGTTAATTATGTTTTAATGTCCCTAATGTATTGTTTGAGCAATTTGTTATATTGAAAAATCTTAGCTATAACGAGAACCGCAGGTGCGTTAGCGAATATTTTCAAGTATAATCGTGCTATTATCATTTTGTGTAGATTTAATCTTTTTGCATTATTCTCATAAAGCGCTGAGTGGTGGAACGCACGTCTCGCAATCAAAGTGTGCAGGTTCAAACCCAGCTCGCACGAATCTCAACTGAGATTATTACTTGCTATGAAACGGTAAAGGAAAACATCGTAAGGAAACCTGCACGTCTGAGGAAACTTAACTAGTTCTCGATAGATGTGTGAAGTCTGTTAACACGCACCGAGCCGTCGTAGTGGACTATGGCCTAAATCCCCCTCGCATTGAAAGGAGGCCCGTGTCCAGCAGTAGGATATTAAAACGGCTATAGTAATAGTATTCTTATGATATTTTGCCTATACCAAAAGGAACTTTGTGCTAACATACATAAAGATTGAAATTCTGTGTCACGCGAACCCAAGTCCAAATTCGCTTGCGCTGTCAATGGCATTTTATTGAAAAATGAGCCTTTTCTATGAGTCCATATATTTCATTTTGATACAATATGCCCTGGGCTTTATATTGTATGTGTTCATAAATCATGAGCTGGTTTTCATAGCTGCACTTCGCCGTACTGGCGAAGTGACATTATAGACTTCCCTTACGGAAGAAACCATTATACGCTCACAGCGGTTACACATTTACCGAAACATTTCCCTCGAAACAGTGCTTGTTGCATAAATTTAGATATACGACCCACCCTCTTATGAAGTCCTGAATATACTGGGAAGAGCGAATTTACTTCTTATTCTTCTGTTTTTATTAATTACGAAATGAATGAAATTATGATATTTAATGGAATAAGATGAGGAATGGCTCCACCTGCATTTAGCGGGCATTTCAGTTAGTGTCAAGTAATAGGGAAATGTCAAGGGAAAATTCAATAAAAACACATTATAAATAAAAATGTATGATGATAGTGATAAAGATGGTGGATGAATCCGCGATTTGACTTGACATTTCTGGAAAATATACTGTTTTTGTCATCATAAGTTAAATATCTGTGGATTCATCCGCCATCTTTATCACTGTCATTATCAATTTTTATTTATAATGTGTATTTATTGAATTTGTCCTTGCTATTAATTACTTGACATTGGCGAAATACCCGCGCTAGTCGCAGGTGAAGCCATTCCTCATCTTATTCCATTAAATTTCATCATTTCACTCATTTCGTAAAAAGAAGAAATATCTGTGACAAGTCATTCGTTCTTGCGATCACGCGAGTAAGTTAGGTCAATGACATATTGTAGGAAAAAGGTGCTTCTTCTGTTAGTTAATACTGTTGTTAGGATGTCAGCTAACGATATTTAGGGTCAGTTCATTTTTGCACTGGTCCAAAATTCGTGGAGCGCGTTTTGTGAAGCTTGTTTGCGCAGGGTTTTATTACTGCATCAATCTAGCTCTCGTTATACAAATAAATGGGAGAAATATCAGTTTATTTGACAGTTAGGTACATTTTTTTTTAATAAAAATAATATTGCATGATACGAAACAATCAAAAGTCATTATGTTGATTCAATTCCTTTAATGGTCTAATAATGAAAAGTGTAGACAATCAATTACTAAGTGCATGTTTGCAAAATACTCCTTTGATAACATGAGCAATAAGGTATTTTATTAATTATATATAATACATCATCACGCCTGTATTCCCCGAAGGGGTAGGCAGAGGTGCACTGTATTGCGCCCACACTTCGCCGATGTATTTTATTAATTGTGCCAGTTATTTTCCTTCGTCGCAGTAAAAATTACTATAAGAAAGTGCCTTTAGAATAAAACTGAGCAGCAAATGTGACAATATTATATTTTTGTTTTTTTTTTCGTAACTACATCTTTGCTTTTATCATTACGTAATATGAAAATGTTGTTTTTATAATCTGAAAAGTAAAAAATAATTTAGAAAAAAATAATAAATGAATATCACCAGACAACCCATACTCATCGTACAATTCCTAACTAAGCAAAGCTTGTACCAGTTGATCAGACCGGGGCAGATTCCGAAAAGGCCATTTTCGAACATTGGTGGGAATCGAACCCTTAACCACCAGAATGCAGTAAGCCGAGTGGCCCACGCTCGAGACATTAAACCAAGCCATTGTCACTCGTTTTAGCAATCATGAAATAATTGAAATAATTTTCTTCGCATATGCTACCAACAAGCAAATGCTTGACGAATTTAAATCTGGAGGATTCGTATACTATATTCGGCCCTTACAGTTCAAGCTCTGTGATTAGCTGCATACTGACTGACCTACAACGCCGCTTTGCGTGGGCAAGACGAAAGTCTAACTCCTCACTCAATTAGGATGCGAACAAGGAAAAGTTAGCGGTGCGGTAAGACATCTTTGATTAAACTACTTCAGTACCATCAGTGATTATACAGCTTTTCGGTGTGTCCTCATCTACAACACAGCTACTTATATCTCATTATCGCAGACAATATCGAATCTAGGCAGCTTAAGTGCTGATTTGAGCAAAGAATTGACATAAACAGACGAATTAGAGCATAAAACTGCAATGTCAGTGCTTGGGCGAGACAGCTCAAACTTAAACCTCGGGCGAGGCGAGGTGAATCAGCCTCCTGAAACTGCTCAATCGTTCCATCTTAGAAAAAGCCTTTTTGGGTGTACTCTAGCCTATTGAATTAAACTTACTGATATCGCGGGCATAATACCAGCTTTGAAGCATCCCAAACAAATGAATTCTAGAACTGGCTTCATTTGAGCCAGAATAATTGCAAAGGTCTTTTGATTGGACATGCTCATAGACTCCCATCGTATGTTACAGTACAGTATATCCGATAAATCTTCCGTCTGAAATAAATATTAGATTCATTAATCTAATGTCTAGGACATGTGTCGAGTGAAATAAGAATTTGTGGCAAATATTTTGATTTTTAAAGATTTTTTCTGACTATGGCGAAGGGTTATTTAAGCAGTCTATGTATGTATGTTTCTGCGTAGCGCTGACACTGTTGATCCTATTTTGATGAATTTGGTGACAATCGATTCGTTATTACACCCCGGGTAGCATAGACTGCATTTTAACCGACTTTAAACCAGCTGACTTTACCTTGTTACGGAACAAGGTAAAGTCAGCTGGTTTAAAGTTACAGTCAAAAAATATTTTTAGTTACTTATAGCTTAATTCGTACGCTTACCTATTATTTTTTATTCGTATCAAAATAATGTGATACGTACCTCTCTTCGCATTTCTTCAAGCACCAAAGACATGACGACTAGTCCACCCATATAATATAATAGTGTTAACCCATACGTCACGACACTTTCTTTGTCCTTAAAACATAAATAAAATGTTTTGTGTGCCACCAACCCTTGGTATAGTAGCGATAGAATATACTGATCTTGTGATCCCAAGCAAAGTATTTACTATGGGTATCGTACAATGGACCACTATCTCACTTGCAGCAATGTTTATTTAATCTTTTAGTTTTTGACAAGAAACTTAGTACAATTAGCAGTGGTAGCCGAGTGGTAGAACGCACGCCTTTCAAATCAATGTGTGCAGGTTCAAACCCCAGCTCGCACCTCTGGGATTTATGTGCGAATCTCATTTTCATCCGAGATTATCACTTGCTATAAAACGGAGAAGGAAAACATCGTGAGGAAACCTGCACGTCTGAGGGAATATGTCTAGTTCTCGATAGATGTTTTAAGTCTGCCAACCCGCACTGGGCCAGGGTGGTGGACTATGGCTTGAATCCCCCTCGCATTGAGGGGAGGCCCGAGCCCAGCAGTTGGACGTAAAAAGGGCTGTAGTAGTAGTAGTAACTTAGTACAAAATCTGTAAAAAATTTACAATTGGTATGGAAACAATACTTTAAGAGGTAAGGTCCCTGGTGCCATCTCCGTTACACCCAGATCAGGGAAAATCTGGAAAAGCCATTCCCAAAATTTGACGCGGTCGGCAATCGAACCTGCAACCACTTGGTGTAATGGGCCGGGCAGCCTACGCTCAAACAAGATCAATTCGTCGTCCTATAAAACCAGTATACTCACACCAAGCATAAATTGATACATAAGCAGACCATCTTCAACTAGATTCTGCAAATAGTTAGCCGCTATGCTCAATCCAAATGCAGTTTTCACGTCGTCAAATGTTCTGTAACATGTACTCTTATATTACAAAAGCACTTGATAGGTACAGCATTACCACTTCCATAGTCATACACTGAAATTGAGTCAGTCAATCCAACACGAGGCTCCTTTTCCTCGCTGTCATCATGTGTCTTGCTATCAACTGCATCTATTAGCTGAGACCTCCAAGTTTGATAAGTTCAATAGTGCTCAATAAATAAGCAAACGTTGCCACAGCAACGAAATGCTTTGCATGACGTCAAAGAATGTAAAGTTTCATCTCTGTGGCAAGGTAATCAGCTAGGTCAGTTTGAAATTATCGAATTGAATTTTCTTTTGCTATTAATTACTTGACACTGGCTGAAATACCCGCTAATTGCGAGTGTTCTGCTAATCTCATCTTATTCCATTACATTTTTCATTTGATTCATTTCGTAAATCAAGCAGAAGTCGAAGATAGTCGAGTGAAGAAGAAGATAGTCATGTGCGAGCAAGATGGCAATATTTTAAGTCTTGTCAAATACAGTTTAATTGTTGTTTGTGTGAAACAGCATTAACACTAATGTAATGGTACATTAATGCTTTTTTAAGGTTCCGTACCGAAAGGGTGAAACGATAACCCTATTACTGAGACTTCGCTGTCCGTCCGTCCGTCCGTCTGTCACCAGGCTGTATCTCATGAACCGTGATAGTTAGAGAGTTGAAATTTTCACAGATGATGTATTTCTGTTGCCGCTTTAACAACAAATACTAAAAAACAGAATAAAATAAGTATTTAAGGGGGCTCCCATACAACAAACGTGATTTTTTTTGCCGTTTTTATATATAATGGTACGGAACCCTTCGTGCGCGAGTCCAACTCGCACTTGGAGGGTTTTTTATATTAATTTTCTAAACTTATAAACAAAACTTACTTCATTATAAACCGATGGTGGTATAAAATGTCGATCAATTTGATTTTTGTATTTTCATCACTCATCTCTTCCTTGAACTGAGTCTTTATATTGTGTTTCAAGATCTGTATATGGCCGAGCAGGTTGAAAATAATGATGTAATTTATAATATCAAAGCTTAATATTATACCAATTGCCAGGAAAGTAATGTAAAGATTCACAATGTTTTGCAAAACGTAGTATTTGAAGTCGTGGAGGTAGTCGAAAGGCATCCACATGTAATAGCAAGTTCTAAAGGTGTCTGTTCCATTGAGTATAGAGTCGATGTTCCTCACGTTGTAGAGTATGGGTGTTACCATCCACACAACCCAATCGGAGAACATGAATAACGATAAGCTCACGCATAAATACACTGTGGTGTTTTCAACTTTAATCAATTTCTGAAAATACAACTAATATTAAGACATGTAAACGAAAAAATATCTTCTTTATTGAATTTGCTGATCCGCAGTTTTGTACGCGCGCAATTTAGGAACTCATATCGAGGGGTGAAAGACCATTTGACTTAAGCGACACTTTTGGGCAATATTGACTTCTACACATATATGGAAATAGCAAATTTTTCTGCTTCGAATGAATATACTCTCCCGTAAAGTTAAAAAAAATTCCCTTAAGTGAAATAGCCTTTTACCCCACGATATATTTTCCCAAAATTAAAGTAGTCAAAGTTAGTCTTTAAAACATCAGCTATTTGCTAGCGCCAAACCAGCCAAAATCGGTAAAACCGTATAGGAGTTTACCCCAAATAAACAGAATGTATTTTTATATTGTTTTCTTATATTTACGCGAATACTATACATTGAAATAAAACTATGTTACGGATTTTACCGACGCTCCACGAAGTCTGCAATCTGTGAACATGTACAGGACCGCACCCACCATTATATCAGATTTGATAAACCGCATATCCTCGCAAAAGAACACCGACTCCAACCAAGGATGATACGTGAGGCCATTTAAATTAAAAAAACATCCTAATTTCAATAGGGAAGATGGCTGGGTGCTACCACCAACTTGGGATCCAGTAATTAATATGATTAAATCCAAAACCAAGTGTACCATTGCAAGACCTCAAGACACCGTAAGCACTTTCTGCGTGGATCGGACCGCAAACAACAACTAAATATGAGGGTACCCAGTTATTAACTATGACATCAGGACGTCTAACACCTCAGTCCCCCCGTGACCATGGTTGCTGTAAAGCAGCCGAAACGTCGGGAAAATAAAATAGTAAATACACGCGATAAAATCCGTAAAAGAGTTTTATTTCAAGAATGTATTTTTTTAACTGAGTTTGTCTAGAGGTATACTATCATAATATGTTTAGAAAAACTGTTATTTTGACATCACAAAGGGACGCTTCAATTTTATTTAGTTGTATAGATTTGTATGGGTTACCAACCGATTTCACAAATTCAGTTTTGTTGACGCGATAGTAATTGTACAAGTGGATTTTTTCCATAAAATCAACCAGCATTTGTGTGTAAGTTTTTGTATGACCGGCCGTCGATTTTAACTGAAACATTTAATCATGTTAGCGTTATAATAATGCACTTTCTCTATCTAGCCTATAGGTCTGTCCCACTCTGAGGTAAAGGCCTCATTCTTACTATTTACTTGGCAACTTCCGGCGACGTTTTTACCACAAAGGTGTGAAAAGTCATCTCAGCAGTCATCAGCTATAAAGACCCCAGCACAGTAAGTCAAGAAAAGCCCCCCAAAATGTTTGCCATGTTTACCAGAACCAATATTACTACTACTACTGCTACTACACCTCTTTTAACGTCCCACTGCTAGGCACGGGCCTCCCCTCAATGCGAGGGGGATTCAGGCCATAGTCCACCACGCAGGCCCAGTGCGGGTTGGCAGACTTCACACATCTATCGAGAACTAGTCAAGTTCCCTCAGACGTGCAGATTTCCTCACGATGTTTTCCTTCACCGTTTCATAGCAAGTGATAATCTCAGATGAAAATGAGATTCACACATAAATCCCAGAAGTGCGAGCCGGGGTTTGAACCTGCACACTTTGATTTTGCAAAGCGTGCGTTCGACCGCTCAGCTACCACTGCTTAAACCAATATTAAAACTTGGAACCAATATTAAAAATGTATAATATGTAATGTTGTTTCTATCATAATATTTTTCGTTCATGTATGTATTTTACCATTATATATCTTATCTGCATCACTACATGGGTGCCTTGTAGATAATTCCTAAGGCATAAAGCTTACCTTTATGCATTTTACCCTTGTATAATTTTGTAAAAATATAAATAAAACTTTCCCTAAAATTAAAAACGCATGGAATATTCGAAAGTGCTTACGACAGCCAGAAATCCGATCGGTATTATTGAGTACACGATACTCAGCGTGTTCTTATCCAATCTTGCGAAGTTTGTATATAGAAATATGAATTGTGAACAGAAACTTATCGGACTGAGGTAGAGAATGAGGTATCTTTGAAATTTAAAGAAAGATTCCGTCATTCTTGGGAATTTATACCACCACCAATAATTGGGGCCTAAGCCCGCCACCGCCATTATATGTCCGAATACACGGTAGAACAATCGATCTTGAGGCGGTTTGCTGTGAACAATATAGGGATATTAAAACATTTCTTGAGTATGCTACATGGCATGTATTAGAAGATTATTTTATTTTATTTGGATAGCTTACAGCATTAACACTAAGTAATAACAATATGAGATATTACAAGCCAGTAACAAGCTACCGCATATAGAAAGCTATTGTAAACAATTAGTATACGAGTACATGGTTATTCGTTGTGATTAAGTAATTACCTACTTAATATTATATTGGCTGTTAGGTTGTTTCTAAACATGCATTCAATGAGCCCTTACTTAGTAAAAATTTTTTAACACTATTGATACTTTCATGAAATATATCCAGGTTAGCATTATTGACACTATTAAAGGCTGTAGTTGCTCTAATGAGAAAACTATTCTGTCTGAAGTTGGTGTGGACACTGGGTACGCTAAATGGTTTGTAGGTATTATTCCGTGGCATACGTAAAGGTACTTTTAGATCAACTTTTCTTAGCAGATTAGGGCAATCGACCGTGCCTCTGATTAGTTTTAATAATAGTATTATATCTGCAACATTTCGACGAAGGGAGAGCGAGGGGAGGTGGAATGTAGTACAATGCTGTTCATATTCAATTTTGGGAATTTTAAATTTGTAAGTGAGAAATCCTGTAAATTTTCTTTGGATCCGCTCAATCTTTACTTTATATATTTCGAATAATATTTCTTTATATATTTACTCTATTAATCCTACTAATATTATAAATGGGTAAGTTTGTGAGGGTTTATGCATGGATAGGTGGACGGATGGATGTTTGTTATTCTTTCATGCAAAAAGTACTGAACGGATTGTAATGAATCTTTATACTATTATTGTTCGTACATCAGAATAACATATATGCTATAATTTATAAGGATATTGAATAATCAAACTCTGCGCGGACAAAGTCGCGTGTATAAACATACTGACAAACTTTCACATTTATAATATTAGTTGAATATGTCTCATCTCTATGTTCGGCTTCAAACGCCCAAAAGTCTATAAAACAGTATGAAGTGCATTTACGAGATGTGAATACGAATACTAGGTGCAATAATATTTCAGAATACAGGAACATGTTTCTTTCCTATACAAACACTCATGCCTGTATCCCACGAGAGTAGGCAGAGACTACCGTTTGCCACACGCTACGATCCTGACATACCCCATTCGTTTCATCCACATTCATCCATCTTTTCATACACTTCCGTCGGTTGAGGGCCATACCCTTCTGATAGATAGTTTTGTACGTCTTTTTTTAAGAAGTACCATTACCTACTATAAAAATATTAACATAACCATTGTTTACAATTAAGAAATATGCATTTATGTATACAATAAGCGGTTCCAAAGCTAACCCAAAACAATTTATATTTTTTATCCGTGATGTTCTGAAACTGTCACCAAAATTGCAGCTATTATTTTTTTGTCGTTTGATTCGAGACACACAATTAATTAGAAGAAATTATTTAAGATTTAGCTACTCACGGATCCATGGTAAATTATATTTTAGACCTGTGAATGGGAGCTAACCACAATATCTACTGAAATTGAATGTTTGAAAAAGTATTCATACCCGCTGACAGTTTGTTTCCACTGCTAAAGTCTTTACGGCATATTATTTTGTTGCTTCCTAATTTGCTGTACACCAAACAACGAGAAATACATTCTTACGTCTAAATACTGTAGATATGCACCTACAATTGGGCAGTGTTATCGCTAAAATCAATTTCTTCCAGACAACCAGTTTGGAAGAGAAAAGGAAGAACTATAAATAATTATCGGCAGCTATTGGTGGCACCTACTACGTTCAAAGTCATATGTCATCAATATATTTCCGTTATAAGGGTTCAATATAAGTAATAATTCGGGCTACATACTTTCACAACATGGTTGCCGGCTCAGAACTACTAATTTTCCCATCAACATGTAGGTTTTTATAATGTTTCCATTCACCATTCAGATACTGCGTCAAAAACTAAGCAGCGCTTGTACTTAAGGTAAAATAAACTGACAGCGAGGCTAGGTCAAATTCTGAAAAGGACATTTCCGTAATATAACGCTGACATAAATCGAACCATCAACCACCCAGTGCAGTGTACCGAGATATTTACATTTGAACCATTATACTAAGTCTTGTACATACACCATCACGGTATTCCACAGGGTAGGCAGAGGTGCACAAATATATGAAATTAGGATTTTTTTTATTGAAACAATGGACAATATCAACTGAGTTGTATAACTTATACTTTACCGATGTCTAAATACTGATGCCTATCAGTAGAAACGTCTTTAATTATGTTTATATCTAGACAGGTAGGAAAACAAAGGTAATTATAGTCTCGGTTTGTTTATTTCTTGAAAATAAAAACAATATCAACCTACTTGGCTATTAAGCCTAGTTGGTAGAAGGCCCACCTTGAATGCAAGTAATGCAGGTTCAAAATCGTACCTCTTTTAATATCAGATTTCCTGTGTAAATGTAATTTTCACTAATGATTACCAGCAGTGGTAGCCGAGTGGTCTAACGCACGCTTTGCAATCAAAGTGTGCAAGTTCAAACCCCGGCTCGCACCTCTGAGTTTCATGTGCGAATCTCATTTTCATCCGAGATTATCACTTGCTAAGAAACGGTGGAGGAAAACATCGTGAGGAAACCTGCACGTCTGAGGGAGGTTGACTAGTTCTCGATAGATGTGTGAAGTCTGCCAACCCGCACAGGGCCAGCGTGGTGGACTATGGCCTGAATCCCCCTCGCATTGAGGGGACGCCCGTGCCCAGCAATGGGACGTTAAAAAAGGGCTGTAGTAGTAGTAGTATTACCACTTGCTGAATGGTGACGGCAAACATCGTGAGGAAACTTGCACGTCTATGGAATGGTGTATGGACTTCACCAACCAACACTGGGCCAGCGTGGAATTGGGTCCAAATCTCCCTCGCATTTGGTGAATGTGCCTTACCACCTCCGCTTAAAGTATTGTTGTTTCAATAACTGTAAATTTTTGACAGATTTTGTTCTGAGTTAACTGTTAAAAACAAGCTTTCAATTCGTTTTCATGTTCTCCTCAGCAAGCCCTTTTGATACCCATACTGTGGTAGTGAAGAACAAATTACTATTCCGCCATCTTGGATGATCCGCCATATTGGAATTAGAATGACGTCACATAGCTAAGCATGCATTGTCATCCAAAATAAGCGTGTATACCAAATTTCAGCTCAATCGGTTAAAAGTAACTGATTTATAATTCAGTTGCAAGATTCCACCGGGACATACATACATTGCAAGTTAATAAAAACCTGCCAAGTGCGATTTGAACTCTCGCACGTACCAATATCTATACAAACGAGCAAAAAAATCACGTTTTTTGTATGGGAGCCCCCATAAATATTTATTTTATTCTGTTTTTTAGTATTTGTTGTTATAGCGGCAACAAAAATGCATCATCTGTGAAAATTTCAACTGTCTAACTATTACGGTTCATGAGATACAGCCTGGTGACAGACGGACGGACCGACGGACAGCGAAGTCTTAGTAATAGGGTTCCAGTTTTACCCTTTGGGTACGGAAGCCTAATAAAGCTTGAAAAAACTAAAGCTAATATTAATAACGTCGCTGCAAGACTAGTGGTAGTAAGGGAGCAAAATACATCGTCCAAGTGCCGTGGGTGGTTCTCTGTAGTGCATTTACACTTAGTTTGATACACACGTATCGTTCAATTCATTCGATTATTGTTTAATTAAAGTTTAATTAATTACATTGTTATATTGAAATGCAGAGCTCAATCATCGCGTGAATATATTAAAGATTTAATAATTACAATATTATTGCATAATGTATGCCACAACGCGTAACTATTGAAAGTACCTGAGTGCATTTTGTTTATAATGTGTATTTATTGAATTTCCTATTGCTATTAGTTTTTTGATACTGGCTGAAATACCTGCAAATCGCAGGTGGAGCCATTACCTACTCATCTTAATCCATTGCTTTCTTTCGTTTCGTATACAAGAATAAGAATTGAAGATACCTAGTCACTTAAAAATATTTAATTTAATTAGTAGCATTGGTAGCCGAGTGGTCGAACGCACAAAGTACTACGACAACATTCATGATGTGAAAGACGGGCGATTGTTTGGTTGACTACCAGTCCGATTTCAAAAATAGTTTTTGCGGCGTATAGCCTATTTGTTGAGGAAGCTTTTAGAATTGTAGGATCACGCTACGACATAGTAATCATAAACGCGGGTGAAACCGCGGGCACACCTAGTTCTCACCTGTATACGCTAGGAAATAAATACGGAAGCCGGCGTCAGCCTACACATACGTTATGCAAATTTAGGCCCTGCAGTGTATTAAAACTTGTTTACGAGTTTAATATCATGTGTCGTAATCCCAATGGAGCGGAAACCTGTACTACGGATGGTGGATAATAATAATAATACATCACCACGTCTGTATTCACCGAAGGGGTAGGCAGAGGTGCACTGTAGTGCGCCCACACTTCGCCGATGTATTTTTGTCCCAATGTAATAAGGGGTGAGCCTATTGCCATTATACCGGGCACATTCTCCCTCATCACGAGGGAGATTTGGGCCATAGTCCGCCACGCTGGCCCAGTGCGGGTTGGTGAACTTCACACGCCTTTCTATATACATGCTGGTTTCCTCACGATGTTTTCCTTCACCGTTCAGCAAGTGGAAATCAGCATTGTTGAAAATGACATGCGCACATGAAAAACGGATGGTGGATATATGGTTATATCATGATTATAAATCATAAGAGAGAGTTTTAGTCATCGAAAATATATATAGTCTATACAAAGTTTTGTTTCTCTTCAGTAGCAGTGGCAGAGTTAGCATCCAGAGTGAGGGTTAAGCCTTAGGGTTAGGGCCTAATAAGGCTTAGGCTAAACCTTTATCGCGTGGTGACGCTCCTATGTGCCTGGGACTTTCTCACATCGGCAGATGTGTCTTGCGTTCAAACAGCTCTTTGTCACTACACACTCTCCCCCGGAGTGGTAGCGTTAATGCTTTAAGCTCGTGCGTGAAAGTGTGAAAGTAGTTTCGCGAAATTAGTTTCATCAGCAGTTTCACAGTGTAAACGTCACGTTTCACAATGCATGCATCGATGAATCCATGAAACTTGACGTTTACACTGTGAAAGTATTGATGAAACTAATATCGCGAAACTACTTTCACGCCACTTGTTTCGTAATGTACATAGGGCTTTAGAGTTAGCCCCTTAGCCTTACATCACATTTTCTGTAGGCCTAAGGAAACAAGACCAAGCTTTACATTGCTATGTACTTACGAATTTTTTTACAACTAAAAAGTCGCCAGAGAACACATACTCATCGCACGCCCCCTGACGAAGCAAAGCTTGTACTTTGAGTATCATACAACGGACTAGGGGCGATTCCAGTTACACCTAGACCAGATCAGATTACAAAAAAGCCATTTTCGTAATTTTCCGCTAGCAGGAATCGAACCCGCAACCATCCTATGCAGTGAGCCGAGCGGCCTACGCTGAAACCAATAGACTAAACTTACGTCATTTCTTAAAGAGTTGCATGATATACCCAAAAATCATTGTTAGGCACTTATTTTAAACACAGCACTTACCTATGGGCAGTGACTGGAAAAGAAGAGCCGAAGATCGGGCTCAGTGGCGCATCTTGGGAGAGGCCTACGTCCAGCAGTGGACTGATACCAGCTGATGATGATGATGAATAATAAAATAAAATATACAGTCGAATTGAGAACCTCCTCCATTTTTGAAATCGGTTAAAAACAATATCGATAAAGCGGAAATGTCGTATCTCGAGAATTGGCCTAAATGACCTAAGCCCCTCCTCATACAGGGGGTGTCAACGCTTATGCGTCGAAATGTTTGTCAATACCAAAACGAACTCTGTGTCAATCTGCATAGAGATTACATTTCTATCGTAAAAGTCACGCAACCACGCGTCGACATTCTCTCGCGCTGTCAGTGCCATTTCATTGTAGAATTAGCTTTTTCTTTCAGTCTCAGTCAATACTGTTTGTTTTGCTATGGCAAATAATTTAACGCGTGGGCGTTGACGCTTCAGTGTGTGGCAGGCCTTATTCATAATATTGGTACCTAACCCGTTTTTCATGGTTAGGTATGCCTTCTACTACTACATACAGCCTTTTCAACGTCCCACTGCTGGGCACGGGTCTCCCCTCAATGCGATGGGGATTCAGGCCAAAGTCCACCACGCTGGCCCAGTGCGGGTTGGAAGTCTTCACACATCTATCGAAAACTAGTCAAGTTCCCTCAGACGTGCAGGTTTCCTCAAAATGTTTTCCTTCACCGTTTCATAGCAAATGATAATCTCGGATGAAAATGAGATTCGCACATAAATCCCAGAGGTGCGAGCCGGGGTTTGAACCTGCACACTTTGATTGCAAGACGTGCGTTCGACCACTCGGCTACCACTGTTTATTATTCAGGCGTCTTCTAGCGTTAGTGAAAACGTCATTAGTTTCTTTCTATGGAAATGACGTGACCAAACGAAGAAAATAATTTATTACCTACCAAGTAATGCCGACTCCGTATAATTAATTCAGCTCACCAATCATGTTTGGATGAATGTTCATTTATTATCGTAATATTACTGCAATAATCTCGGCTCCATAAGGATTCCATGATAGTAATAGCTACGGGAAAATGTAGATGTAATAATAATAATACATAATCACGCCTGTATTCCCCGAAGGGGTAGACAGAGGTGCATTGCAGTGCATCCACACTACGCTGATGTATTTTGGTCCCAATGTAATAGGGCGCGAAGCTATTGCCATTATAGCGGGCACATTCTCCCTCAATACGAGATTTTTGGGCCATAGTCCACCACGCTTGCCCAGTGCGGGTTGGTGAATTTCACACACCTTTCTATAGACGTGCAGGTTTCCTCACGATGTTTTCTTTCATCGGTCAGCAAGTGGTCAGATAAAACTGAATAAAGTGTGACTCAGAATGGGTGTAACATGCATGCAACCGTTTGTCATATTCAGTATGTAGAACCTATCTTCACACGTACAGAAGAATTATATTATATTAAATAATATATAAATATTAAATAATATAATTCTTCTGTACGTGTGTTTGTCACCTAACACGTCCTAAACGGCTGGATCGATTCGGGTGAAATTTTGTGTGTATATTTCAATGTGTTCCTGAATGGTTTGAAAATACAATTGGACCCGGTAGGTGGCGAGAAAGAAAACAAGAACAACATTAGAGAATACATCACAGAACATTACATAATTTTGAGCATAAGTTTTTTAGATTTTTCCCTCTCAAGGTTTGAAAATTAATAAATATAATATGAAAATTAATAAAAATATAAATAGATTTATTTGATACTTTAATAATTTAATTTTAATAAATCTATTTGATACTTTGACAAACGTAGGTATTTTCAGGCATCAGATATCGACAGATTTCACGAAACTGTTTTTATATGTACGTTCCGTTGAACATGTTAAGCCGGTTTCAGACTACGCTATAATATAATAGCATATAGTATATAGCTCATAGCACAACAATATCGCGCACCATACATTATTATGGACACGTTCACACTGTACTGTACTATATATTATTGGCTTACTATACGCTATAAATTGGTGCGATGCGCTGAGTTCATGCTATGCTATATCGCGGGCCGCCATTTTCCTTCTTTCTCACCCCCGGCCGTCCCGTCAACTGAGCTTGCTATATACTATAAATGCTTGCGATAATATCGCGTAATGTGAACGCCATGCTATGCTATACTATACAGCATCCTTCTATGCTATACTATATAGCACAATAGTATAGCGTAGTCAGAAACCTGCTTAAAGCAATCGGCCATTAGTCATTATGTATACTCTTCAATTATGTACTTATACATTCTTTGACAAGGTTAAATTGGATATGCCTTTATTATTTTCCTTTGTCGTATTATCCGTATGCTACGGAGTTCTCAGGACACGTTCTTGAAATTTAAAATTCTCAATCCATGATTACCATAGACGTACAAAAACGTCAGAATTCATACCGCTCACGTCAAAAGTGAAGCAACGTATCGAATTATGTGTGAGACATATCAATTAATGTGTGGCACGTAACGCCAGCCACCAACTTATGCATGTGTGTGCGAGATAGACGTCTAGGTACATACAAACCAACTTACTATGAGGGCTTCACGTATTGATTCGCGAGACTCCATCTAACCTTTTTATATGTTCCGGCTGGTTAACATACAGGAGTAGTACTTTGTACCACTTTTAAAATATGCTTTTTGATTAGACTGCAAGACATGTTTTAATTTATATCGTGTCGAGTTAAAAAAATATACGGTCGAAATAAAATACGGTCGAATTGAGAAGCTTCTCCTTTTAGAAGTCGGTTAAAAAAGCCGCATCTTTGAATTAATAACATTTAATCAGAATAATAATAAAACAGTATATTGCTTATTAAATTAGTTTTAAGTAGGTAAGATAGGCAAAAATGTGGTATTAATAAGTGCTTCTTAATTTAAAATCAGAATTAAAATTTAGTGCCTTAAATTAGATGCATCTCAGAAAAAGGAACAGAGTCGTTGATTGTATGAACTAATAACTCATTAATAGAGTTAGAGACTCAGTTAATAATACAACTATAAGAGGTGAGTTTTCCAAGTATTTGGGGATTCATCCGCCATCTTTACCAAGTTTTATTTATAATGTCTATTTATTGAATTATTCCTTGCTATGAACTCATTCACATTGGAACAAATACCCGCTAAGGGCAGGTGCAGCAATTCCTCGTATCCATTAAAATTTCATCATGTCATTCATATCGTAAAGAATAAGAAGAAGAACTATAATAGGTAATGGAAAGGCCCCAGCTCAGCTTAAAACTGAAAATGCTACGCGTAGATGAGTTCCGAGTCAGCCTGGTGTTACCAGCCGCGACGATTACTCCGAACACGCCTCAGCTTGGGATTGTACAGCTCAGGTTCAAAACAAAAATCGAAATATTGCCCGTCATGTCAAAGTGTAGCGTGTTGCCTTACGAACGTATTATTATTTTATCTTTATTATTAAAAGCAGCTCTAAAGGCAACACACTGGAGCTATATGTACGTGTGTATTTGTAATAAGTTTTGGTGATTTAAAGAAAATATCAGCCCTCTGAGTTTCTTGCCGGATCTTCTCAGTTGAGGTCGCGTTTCGATGCGGTGGTAGTATAGTAGTATATAAGCAAAAAAAATTTAAACTGTAAATGTAAGTGCCCCCATACAGAATAAATGATTTGACTTTGACTATGTGTTACATTATAAAGAAACAATGGTTTAATGCAAAGCCGCCGCTGCTTCTTGCTGTTGGCGTATCTGGACACTCGTTTTTATCATAATATAGTATGAGAAGGTTGTTTTTAAAATCTGCAAAAAATATAGTCAATATTCATGTGTATCTGCAGATATACAAACAAGTCTTAATTAAACTAAGGATGCAAACAAAACCCTTCCTGCTCATAATCACGTCAAAATATATTTGAACTGTTATTAAGTTAGCAGGGAGGCGTTTGTCCAGAAGAGGAATATGATTAGACTAGGATAAGGATTTCGTTTACATTTAGCTTGCAGATAGCTGTATTAACACCGCTATTAAAACAAGATCATATTGCGTCTTTGTCTGCATCAGGACAGCTTGTTAGCTAGCAAGTTGACTCCAATTACATTCAGGCGAACTATGACTGATTTACTAATATGACGAACGAAAGACCTATCATTATCGTTTGCCTTACCTTTTCCCCATTATTTGTGGTCGGCGCAGTATGTCTTTTATTCCAACGAACCTTCCACCTAATTCATTGATTGTTAAACTTAATTATAGCTACTTTCCGTGTATTCTAGGCGTCTACTAGGAAAACTTCTAGTCGATATATCGTGATAATTGTTATATATCGTTTTTTTTTTTTGTGTTATTGGCCTCTTTCCATTGAGTCAGGCCCAATGTGATTCTGCTCTTGGTAACATCGTTTTCACTGTCATTCCTTCTGACATCGTGATGACGTCGTGATTCGACACAACAAATACCACGATATATTATACTATCAATTTTCCTAGTCAACTTTTATTATATTTATATATTCCTCTTAATCCAAAGGTTGCCACTTTTAGTCTCTTTTAGTGATAAGGTCGCCCATTGTTGCACCTTTTTAGTCGTACATGTATAGTTTGTTTTTTTCTAAGAGGTGGAACAATAAAGAGTTATCTGTCTGTCTATCTGTACAAATAAATAAAATTGGAGTATCTGTTTGTAATATCAAAATAACACTTTTTTACCAAATGCGTATGAAAGTATATACGATACCTATAACGAAAACGCAATTTTAAATATTTTTGTCTGTCTGTCTGTTTGAGGTAAACTTCTAAACGGCTGAACCGATTTCAATGGGACTTTCACTGACAGATAGCTGACGATCCAAGGCGTAACTTAGACTACTTTAATTTTAGAAAAAGCATTAAGGTTTCGCGGGTAATACATAATACCCATATTTCCGGGTAATCTCCCTAAAGTCCACGCGGGCGAAGTCGCGGGCACAGCTAGTAAACAAATAAAATAAAAAAGCTTCTAGGAATGTATTATTTATGGATGATAACTTACAGAAATAGCGGGTAAAACCCCAGCCCTGAATCCACCCACGCCGCGGAACTCCATTATCGGCTGAAGCTTGCCCAACATTAAAGCGTATGTTTTTTTGTTAGATATAGACATATCCTCCCAAGGTACATAGGAATATAAAATTTCAGGTAAATCCTCTGCCTGAAAAACACAATTACTCATTTTAAGATCCACCTTTAAGGATTGTTTTAAGATAGTCCTGACGATCCATACAGTGAAGACATATTTTGAATTTTAACTAATCAGAGTGCAGTATTAGTCTCATCAAGTCTTTAAAACTAGTTAATAATGTAACTATCCTACTTTCATACCGTTCTTTGTATTTCTTCTAGCACCAAAGACATTAGTACGAGCTCACCAATAGACACCAACAGAGTTAATCCATATGTGAAGAAACTTTCTTTGTCCTAAAAAAAGAGATTATCAGAACTTTATGAAATTTATCAAAAGGTGAATCTTAAAGACAAACACTAATAATAATATATATATAATAATATATATAATAATATAATATAATAATATAATAATAATAATAATATGGGACCGGTCTATCATCACAGACAGGACTATTGTAGCCAATAAGCCTGATATTGTGCTGATAGATCGCCAAGAGCGCCGTGCAATGATTATCGATATCACTGTCCCCCATGACGAGAATCTCGTGAAAGCAGAGAAAGATAAAGAAAGCAAGTATCTTGATCTGGCTCATGAGGTTGTCGACATGTGGGACATTGATGCGGCAATCATTGTACCGATAGTCGTTTCCGCCCATGGCTTATTAGCCAAGAGCCTCGACAAACACCTAAAGAGGCTCGCGTTAGGCAGCTGGATCAAGGGACAGATTCAGAAGGCGGTACTTCTGGAGACGGCGCGCATTGTGAGGAAGTTCCTCTCTCTGGAGCCCTAACCACTGGTAACTAGGACCCTGTTCCAGATGCCGGTGGGGAACTGTTTTTTATATTTTTAAATGTATTTTTTATATTTATATTTAAAAATGTACTAAATAAGAATAATGAGAAATAAAGGAATATAAATAAAATTGGAGTGTCTGTTTGTAATATCAAAATAACACTTTTTTACCAAATGCGTATGAAAGTATATACGATACCTATAACGAAAACGCAATTTTGAATTTTTTTGTCTGTCTGTCTGTCTGTCTGTTTGTTTGAGGTAAACTTCTAAACGGCTGAACCGATTTCAATGGGACTTTCACTGACAGATAGCTGACGTTCCAGGGCGTAACTTAGGCTACTTTAATTTTAGAAAAAGCGTTAGGGTTCCGCGGGAAAAACATAATACCCATATTTCCGGGTAATCTCCCTAAAGTCCACGCGGGCGAAGTCGCGGGCACAGCTAGTGTTAATATAAAATCTAAAACTAGTAACATACAACATTTACTCAGAATTTTTAGAAAAATAACGTAATATTTTACGTACACCAAGCATTAACTGATACATTAGAAGACCATCCTCTACCAAGTTTTGCATATAATTGGCGGCGAGGTTAAATCCAAAAGCATTTTGAAGATCATTAAAAACTCTGTAACACAAAAAATAATACACCTTTTACCGCTTCACCACATCCCGCCTAGCCTTTCTCGGAGCACGCCTCGCGTCACCTTGCAGCAGCTCAGTACGTAGCCAATGTTTATTTGAAGAAGCTTATTACTATTCATAATAGTTCAACTAGCCTTTCCAGCCCGGCTAGCAAGGACACTAAGACTAGACCTTTGTCACAGGTTATCTGGCTCCCATTCGCTTTCACACTTTCGTAAATCATTAAAGAAGGAGACTAAATAGACAAATCTAACATTTTGTCTCGTCAGTGCAGGTACACTAAATACTTTCGGGGCGCAAGTCAACCATACAAGGTTCAGGGTAGGGAATGAACCAGAATCGTTTAGTTACGAGGGCAGCCCTTCCAACCGCTAGATTGTTTAATAATTAATCAAAATACAACTTACTCCATGATAAAACTATGATGATAAAGAAGGTTCTTCATTCGAGTCTTAGTTTCATCGTCACTCACTTGCACGTTTGAATCGAAACAGTGTTTTATATTGTGCTTTAAGATCTGTATATGACCAATTAGGTGGAAGATTAATATGTAATTTGCGGCGTCAAAGCTGACAATGACAAGGACAGCCATGAAAGTGATGTAGGCGTTGCAAGCGTTCGCTATAAACCATTTGTTGTAGTCGTACAGATATTCGAAGGGCATCCATAAGTAAGTGCATGTCAAAAAGTTTTCGGTTCTATTAAGTATGGCTTCTATGTTTCTACTGTTTAATACGAAGGGAGTGATCATCCATGTTAACCAACTCGAGGAAAAGAATATTAATAAGCCAATGCCGAGGGATATTGAAGCGTTTTCTACGTTTATAAGTGTCTGTGGACAACAAAGTAATTAGGATAAGAAAATAATTAATTAATACAGCATTGTACGCAAAAGTTGCAGCTTGCATCTCTGATTTTTTTAGATTCCATGTGCGAATGTAATTATCAGAAGTAATTACCACTTACTGAACGTGAAGGCAAATATCGTGAGGAAACCTACACATCTATAGAAAGACGTGTGAAAAACCCGCATGGGCCAGCGTTGTGGACTAAGGCCTAAATCTCCCTCGCATTTTGGGGAAATGTGCCCGGTAAAGTGGTAACAGGCTCGCGTCCTATTAAATTGGGGCCAAAATACGTCGTCAAAGTGTGGGTGCACTGCAGTGCACCTTCACCTAACACTATTGGGATTACATTTAAATGTCGATTTTCATATCTGTATTTAAAATACGCAATAAAAACCGACCAAGTGCGAGTCGGACTCGCGTACGAAGGGTTCCGTACCATTATTTATAAAAATGCCAAAAAAAAACACGTTTTTTGTATGGGAGCCCCCTTCAATATTCATTGTATTCTGTTTCTTAGTATTTGTTGTTATAGCGGCAACAGAAATACATCATCTGTGAAAATGTCAACTCTCTAGCTATCACGGTTCATGAGATACAGCCTGGTGAAAGACGGACGGACGGACGGACAGCGAAATCTTAGTAATAGGGTTCCAGTTTTACCCTTTGGGTACAGAACCTTAAAAATACGTCTGAATTTCTAAATTGGGTAGGCAGAAGAACGTTATAATTATCAAACACTAGCAGAGAGCCCGATATTATAATTTACCATGCGTTTCAAATGAGAACAGGATCTTTGCGCCATATTGTGACGTCATAGCTGTCAATTCTAACCAGTTAGGTAGGGTGAAACAAGATATTTTTTAATAAACAAATATTTGCATAGGTTGAGTGACAAATGCAGTCAGACGCACGACGCACACTAACAACGGCAAAATGGCGACTGGCGTCCTTATTTTCTTTTCTTTAATAATTTTGGCATGGCTTCTGGGCCTTTGCGCCAAAAATGAAAATAAAAAAGGCTATGGTATGGTTTTGAAAAACCAATTATGACTTTAAATAATTCAATATTATATTAAGACAATTTACTACTATGCTGATTAATTAATTTATTTTAATTTTTATATTTCGTTATTTAGTTCGCCGATATTTTTTTTGGCAAACCATACTTTTCAAGTGCCATATGACAGATAGAGGTTATTGACATTCCTATTCTCATTTGAAACAAATAGTACTGAACACAATCAGGCCTCCCGCACACTGGAGCGTCAACGCTCACACGTCATTTTTTTTGCCATAGCAATACGAACTGTATTTACACATAGAAAAAGTTCATTCTACAACGAAATGAACAACAAATTTTGTGAGCGAGTGTGCTCAGTGTGCCGGGGCTTCAGAAAGTTAAGGGGGTGATCCACATGCGAGTAAGACCGCCGGTTCACCAACGAACTCGCGAGCCAAAGGTCTAAACCGCCAATGGAGCACTTAAGTCTGCGGACTTAAAAACCGGCGGACTTGCTCGCTGGCTTTTTGTGTATGCTTGAAATTCGTTGAAAATTTGAAAACTCCGTCTGGGATTACGCTATTACTTCGCCAACGATGAGAGATGACTGTTTGGTACGCTAATGGATCACCAACGCGAGTCGACGAGCCAACGAGCCAACGGTGTAGACCGTTGGCTTGTTGGCTTGTAAATTGATCACCCCCTTTAAGGGGGTGATCCAGTTGCGAGTAAGACCGCCGGTTTACCAACGAACTCGCGAGCCAAAGGTCTAAACCACCAATGGAGCAGTTAAAAGTCTGCGGACTTAAAAACCGGCGGACTTGCTCGCTGGCTCTTTGTGCATGCTTGAAATGCTAAGTCCGCGGTGCGAAAAACTAATGGATCACCAACGTGAGTGGACGAGCCAACGAGCCAACAATTTAGACCATTAGCTCGTCGGCTTGCAAATGGATCACCCCCTTTATAGACTTTTTCAATAAATGTCTAGCACTGCAGGCCTCAGTAGCCCGAGGAAGCCTCAAATGCTTCTACTGTCAGTGCAAACCTAATTTCAGTTTCATCAAGCGTTGATGTACTTAGCTTAATTACCAAGAAATAAACACAATATTTACCGTTCTCACAAAATCTGTGTTATTGTCGCGGTAGTAATGGTACAAGTGTATTTTGTCCATAAAATCATGAATTACTTTTTTGTATGCACCCCGTCTAGAAGATATCATTTTGGCCTAAAATAATAAAAGTAAGTTAATAATGTTAAATTGTGCAAAAATTCATTTAGCGTGCGATAACAGCAGAAATAATTACATATGATTATAAGCTTTAAATTGAATGCAAAAGACACGATTTTTGCATGACACTGAACTAGTGATCATCCAGCGATTGCAGCCGCTACTGATCAATGCTTTGTTCGTGTGAATGAAACCCTGCTTCCAAATGTCAAATCTCGCGAAACAGTTTTTTTGCCCATACCAAAACGAACTCTGTGGCAATATACACAAAGATTGAATTTGATCGCGCGTTAAAATTCGCTCGCACTGTCAAAGACATTTCGTTGATGAATAAGCTTTTTTGCCAATACAGTTCATTTTGGTATTAAATATTGGTCTTTTGTTTTGGCAATTTATGTAAGGTTTATAAATCGCTATATAGTCCTTACATTCACCAGAAATCCGATAGGTATCAACGAGTACACATTGTGGCGCGTTTTCAAACTTAGTTTGTTGAAACTAAAGTAGAGGAACGCAATTTGGGAGGTGACTGCGCACGGGAAAATGAACATGACACAAAATGCTTGAGCCTTGAAGAGATAGTACAATTTATTTGGGTATTTGTACCACCACCACCCGTCTGACCCCAGACCAACGTAAGCCAACATGTGACCCCATCCTTTGTAGAACAATCTGTCTTGTGGTTGCTTTCTGAAACCAAAACAATACTTATGGAACAAGGTTCCAAAAATCAAAATAAAAAAAAATATTTTTTATAACTTTATCACATGTTATCCGTATGTCTGTCTATGTTTACTGTAAGCAGCCCTAAAGGCAACATACTTCATGATATTTACATATAAAATTGAAAAAAAAAGATGTTTTAAAAAAAAACTGGGTGTTTTCTTAGAGCTTCTCAGTCCAGGTCACGCATCGAACCGATATACTAAGTGCTCCCGTAGGTCTATATGAAATAAATGATTTGACAATCGTCACGATTAGTGGTAGTACTTTGGAAATGCTTTGAAAATGTAGTTCACACAGATCTAAACTTGCCTCAACCGTATTTCCCGTCCAGCTATGAGGGCATTATGATTGTTAGAAAAAAATATCCATGAGTGAAAATTGTTTTATTTTTTAATATGAACCTAAGATATTTCGTAGCTTTGATTATGTATGTTGATACCCAGAGCGATTTAGGTACCTGTCGCGTCCAAATTATTTGTATAAAGGAGGATATTTTAAATAAAATATACTTACGGTTCGTACATCGGGATGTGTTTTAAAATGGAAACAAATGAAACTGAAATGAGTTCAATTGGAATACTCATACTATTTTAAAGCTGTGGGTCGTGTTTCCATTATTCAACGCTATCCGTTTGATTCATATTAATTTATTATTTAACGTAATTAAATTAAATTAAGTAACTGACTAAAGAAATATACCAGGCAAACGTGAGTGGAAATGTCGGAAGAGGGCGCCCGAGAAGGACCTTTCACAACCAGATTAACGGTCTCTTCCAGAAAGGTCAAGTCCGTAGCACCCTTAACCGACGGAAGTGCATGAAAAGATGTATGACTGTGGATGAAGCGAAAGAGGTATGTCAGGATCGTAGCGTGTGGCAAACGGTAGTCTCTGCCTACCCCCATGGGATACAGGCGTGAGTATATGTATGTATGTATGTATGTATGTAATTAAATTAAATATAATTGAAAAAGTGCAAAAGTTTATTTCTTAACACGGTACTGCAAGCCACGCTTTTTTTTTGCTTGATTTGGCTGGACGCTCTACCCCGCGTCTAGATACAAATCAAACAAGTCACCCATAGTTAATACAACTAGAAACAAGAAGAAATGAAATTAACGACTAAGATCAGCCTCCTTGCCACACCCGTCATGAAGCAATGTTTATAATATTGCCTTCAGTTTCGGTTAACTCAGTACTAAATCTGACAAAAATTTACAGCTACTGTTCAAATACTTTAAGTACTGACAAGGCTCTAGTTTCTACCAATTGTCACGAGATCCACGTAACACATATTATACCCGAAAAAATCGCTTGATGAGAACTTTTCAAGAAAAAAAATTAATTTATCATGTACCTACAGATTTATATTGATTATTTTTCCGCCTTAATAGTATCTATGGATAACACAAGTGTATGAAAAATAAAACCTGCTACGATAATTGAGATCAAAAATAAAGCAATGGACAGTATCAAACTCGATTAAATATATATCCACCCCGATCGTTATACTGTTTGATTACTATAATTTCCTTCACGGCCATGATCGCTCTTTGCAAAAAGAAATACCTATAAATTATAATAATACTTATAAATTAATTATACTTTAGTATGTGAAACAGTAAAAGCTAGGTCACATACCTACAGTAATTTATGATGTCAGATAAAACATTCAATTGTAGGTTTAAGTACCTATAAACTTTCCTGTGCATTTAATAAAAACCTGCGGGATGATGTTTTCGTGAGATCGACCCCACCTCTGCTCGAAATATATCCAGTGTTGCCAGATATACCTACAGATTTCTCGGTATCCACACAGATTTTCAACATTTAACAACATATTTACAACAGTTTTTATCGGTGTGGCACCGATAAAAAACTGAGAGTGAAATTTATACAGATTTCAACATTCCAATTTTTTTCATACAGAATTACCTCAAATGGTAGTTTTTCAGACCATATTGGCAACATTGATCAAAATACTTGGGGAATTCGTTTAATTCTGTGTTGGATTACCTACATGTTTGCTGCGACTGTTTATTTATTTACCAGTATGGTTAGATTAGGCTAGAATAAAGACATCTATAAATATTCATAACTTTTCTATATTCAGCTCTAAATGTAACATTAAAGCACCTGGGTAGTTAACTACAGATAAAATTATACAGAATACTAATGCTAAATACGGATTTTTTACAGATTTTCTGAAATTTACTAATTCAGATTTCATACAGATTTTTAAAATCTTCGGTACAGATCATCATCATTTGCCTTACCTTATCCCATTATTTGGGGTCGGCGCAGTATGTCCTTTTCTTCCATTCGTCTCGCTTTTCCGTCATACCGACATCGACTCCGATCTCAATCATATCACTTTTTACACACTCCATCCATCTTTTCTTTGGTCTTCCTCTCGCTCTGTATCCATCCACATTCGTACGCATCACTCTTTTAGTCACATGCTTCTCATCTCTTCTCATCACATGCCCAAACCATTCTAGTCTCTTACTTCTCACTTTTTCTGTTATGGGTGCTACTTTTATACTACCTCTAATATGTACATTCCTCACCTTATCCATTCGCGTCACTCCACACACCCATCTCAACATTCGCATCTCGGCAGAGTGGAGACGTTTCTCTTCACGCACTTTAGCCGCCCAGCATTCCGAGCCGTACATCATTACTGGTCTGATGACAGATTTGTAAATTCTTCCTTTTACCTTTAACGGCATTTTGGGGTCGCAAGTAGTGCTGGTAACTTGTCTCCACTTCTGCCATCCTGCATTGATTCGCCGCTTTATATCCCGGTCTACATCTTCATTATGCTGGAGTAACGAACCTAGGTACTTGAAGTCGGAGCAAACGCGTATTAAGCATCTTCGTTACAGATACTGCCTTCAAAACTTTGGCAACACTGGATATATTGAAAAAATACGACCAATTTGACGTTTCGTT
Source organism: Ptilodon capucinus (assembly GCA_914767695.1). NCBI lineage: Eukaryota > Metazoa > Arthropoda > Insecta > Lepidoptera > Notodontidae > Ptilodon > Ptilodon capucinus. The sequence continues at coordinate 9,839,583 of OU611814.1, read as the reverse complement.
TCGACATATCTCTAATAGAGATTGATGTCTATCAAACGAAAATCGAGGCCCTGTTCTTTTGACAGTACAAATAGACACTTCAATTTTATTTATTTGTATAGATATGTAGCATGTACAGTATGTGGTGCGTTGTAGCTTGAAGTGCTTCGCGAGGAGCTTTCCTTAGTTTGGAATCATACGATGAGTAGGTACATGTTGTCTAACAATATTTATTTAGACATATGACACACAAAACAAGTAGTTGGTTATGAAACAGTTGTTGTACCAATTTAATTCGGCGTTCCAGTACAGTGCGATTTACCAGGAATTTTCTTCCTCGCACCACAAAATTGTGGAATGAACTTCCTGCAGCGGTGTTCCCGGACCGATGTGACAAAGGTATCTTCAAGAAACGAGCATACTCATTCCTTAAAGGCCGGCGACGCACTTGCGATGCCTCTGGTGTTGCAGGTGTCCATGGGCGGCGTTGATCACTTACCATCAGGTGAAACATCTGCTCGTTTGCCATAAAAAAAAAATTGAGTTGATAGATTCTTTAGGGTGGAATAAATTCACCTCTACTGCCATAAAATTACAAGCTATTTCATTCAAAAAGGCAACTGATCTCACACTCAAGTTTAAGAGGTATTGAACGACCGACCTCGTCGACAGGAGAGGCGCTCTGCGAAAAGTTGATACACTTTAAATTAAGGCTTCAATTGGTCAATGAGTTTCAGTCTGATGGGTCCATTTGGAGTGTACATAGGATGTATGTGATACTCCATAGGTTCATTAAGTTTTAAGGAACTTGTAACGTTATATTGCGATGGAAATATTATTTGCTTTAAACTTTTAATATGGTGTGTTCAATGTTTCATTCCGTAATAAGATACCCTTGGCGGCTTAACCATTTCCCAACTCTTGCTTTGTATAAATTACCGATTTTAATTAAATAAATTTAAAAAGTACCATAGGCTTTGTCCAATTAAGACTTAAACTTAGTATTGGATGTTCTAGCAAATGTCCTGACAGACAGACAGACGGACAACAAAGTGATCTTATAAGGGTTACTTTTTTCCTTTTGAGGTATGGAACCCTAAAAACTAACTTTTATTAACAACTAGGTATAAAAATCCGTTCAGTACTGAAAGAGTAGAATGCTCAAAGATCATGCATTTTGATTAAACATTACAGCATTATTGTTTAAAATCACAACATAAAATATAGGCTACAATTTATAAACTATATTGAATAATCAAAGACTGCGCGGCCGAAGTCGCGGATAAAAGCTAGTCTAGGATAAAGAGTACTATTAAAATGAGTGCGAGAATCTGGCCTCTCCCACACTGAGGCGTCGATGCTCGCTCGTAAACTTTTAGGCTAGGCGCGCACTAGGCAGCCAGGCTGCGCAGCCAGAATATTTGCGCAGCCAGTTATAGCAGCCAATCCACGACTATTTAAGATCCTCTGTATCGAAAGTCATTTTTTTTTTAACCCAAAATACGTGTACTAGTGCGCGGCGACTGACGGCAGCCACATACATTCACCTAGACACGCTATGGCTGCGCGCAGCCAGCTGGCTGCCGTGCAAACAGGCGCGTTTTATTGGCTGCCGCAGCCGAGATTTTGTGGCTGCCTAGTGCGTGGGCTCCCATACAATGTCATATATTCGTCTGGCTGCCGCAGCCTGGCTGCGAAGCCATGGCTGCCTAGTGCGCTCCTAGCCTTACGGCATAGCAAAACGAACTGCATGACACGAAATGACACGCATGACGAACGAACGAAATGACACTGACAGCCAGAGCGAATTTTGACACGTGAGCGCGTGGCTTTTACGAGATAAATTTAATCTTTATGCATATCGACATAGAGTTCCTTTGGTATTGGCAAATATTTTGACGCGCGCGCGTTGACGCCCCGGTGTACTGGTGGCTTCTAGCGTCAAGTAACGTCTGGCGCCCGCGCCGTGACCGCTGGCGGCGTGACGCCTCTTGCATTCCGGTCACGTTTCCCTCATCAGTTAAACCGCACTCGCTCTGTCCTGCAAATTTAAATAATACTGCCCGCGTGTTTCGACCCCTCTCTGCTTAAATATTAATTTTATTTTAGTTGAAATGTCTGAATAAAAACGAGATATGCTTTTTAGGGTTCCGTACCCAAAGCGTAAAACGGGAACCCTATTAATGAGACTTCGCTGTACGTCCGTCCGTCCGTCCGTCCGTCTGTCACCAGGCTGTATCTCATGAACCGTGATAGCTAGAGACTTGAAATTTTCACAGATGATGTATTTCTGTTGCTGCTATAACAACAAATACTAAAATACAAAATAAAATAAATATTTAAGGGGGCTCCCAAACAATAAACGTGATTTTTTTGCCGTTTTTATAGATAATGGTACGGAACCCTTCGTGCGGTTTTGGCTTGGCCGGTTTTAGTTATTTTTCTCAAACTAACAGTACCCGTGACTCGCACGTGGAATTTCAAGTTTCTTCTTGTAACATCGGCTATCTGGCAGTGAAAGTCTCGTGAAAATCGGTTCAGCCGAATGGGAGTATATCTCAATCAAATAGACAGAAAAAAATGCGTTTTCGTTTTAGGTAGCGTATACATTTTATATGGATTTAGTCAAAGCTTTAGTTTTGACATTACAATTAGATACTTTTTGTTTTTTTATTTGTGTAGATATAGTGAGCAATTGAGATTATTGAAGTACTGCTACGGCGTACTGCTAAAGTTTTGCTACTTCTCGTCAAACTTTTGCCAGTAACAAAATATAAGTCTTTGGTCGCGCCAGTGTGCAAGATGCGTTAATCTCCTACAAAAAAAAACAAATGTCCAAACCTTTGGAATTAGTATATATCATAAATGGAATTCGTGGAATGTCTCCGTAACACCTACTAAAGAGTTTTCGGTTAAACCAAATTATGCTAATATCAGTTAGGGCCCACCTAGAGGATCGTTTCGCTAAATGACGTCACACCTCAGTTCCTGCAAGTAGATTTTACGAGAGACATCATCCCGTTATCAGACCGGGGCAGGTTGAAACGTTGAGTTCCATACCTTTATTTTATTTCCTATACTTTAAGCAAATGTGTCACATATTATAATATATTTTATTTAATGGGTGAATTTGTTGGATTATTCCACGGCTAGAAAAAATAGAGGAAACATATGCGGTTTGGGATCAACAAGGCTGGCGTACGCATCAAAAAACTCTTCGCTATTCAAAATTGAAGATACCCTAGCCATGGTTTCCAAAGTAAATTGATATTTTTACATAAACTTAATTATGCCTGTCACCTACTCATCGTATGATCCCAAACTAAGCAAATCTTGTGCTATAAAATGAACTGAGGTCAATACCAGTTACATCCACACCAAATTCAAATTCGTAAAGGTGACTGACGTTTGTGCCATACCTATGACTGGAATCAAGTAAAATGCAGCTCACATTGTTAGGTCGAACTAATGTCAAAAAAATTTTTCTTCCAACTTCTCCCACACCTTTTTAGATTAAATTCGTGCGGGTTCCAAGACAATTAAGCTTTTCCCCAGGACTGGCCGAGGGTCAAACCTCGGTGTCTTCAATGGACACTGCTGTCGATCCTGGCTTACAGGAGTACCAGTGGTGGGAATGTCTGGCGGGCTTAGTGCCAATAAAAAAAATACTGTATCGAATTCGGAGCAGTGAGCTGGGCTTACCCTCAAACTAATAGACCAAGCCCTCGTTATATCCACATTACTTAATGTCAAAATCAAATCCACAAGCAGTTATTTTTCTAAAATAAATGTTATTTTACGTTTAATCATTATCGATGAAGATTACCACTTGCTGAATAATGAAAGAAAACATCGTGAGGAAATCTGCGCGTCTATAGAAGGGCGTGTAAAGTTAACCAACCCACACTGAGCTAGCGTGGTGGACTTATAGCCCAAATCTCCCTCGTATTGAGGATTTGTGACCGGTTTAATGGCAATAAGCTCGCCCCTATTACGTTGGGACCAAAATACATCGGCGAAGTTTGGGCGCAATGAAGTGCACTTTTGCCTACCGTTCGGGGAATACAGGCGCGATGGTGAGATCTGATGATGTATTTTACGGAAGCGAAAAATAAATGCTTTGTACTTCAATTTATCACCCCTGAGTCATACTATTCATGCGATAATGATGATTACGCGCCAAAATGCTACAATTTTCTGGTGATTGACGAACAACAACGCTTTAAATCTAAATTCACACGTGATTTCACCAGTATAAATACGTTCGCCAATATTTGTGTGAATAGTTTACATTGCAAACATGTGTAGCGTGGTTTTATTTTTGGTTTTAGTAGCAGCGGTGACAAAGGTATTTATTCACAATATTACATACAAAAATAAAAAATATGTTTATTTATTACAATAATTGATCCTTTTCAGGCTGAATTGGATGAAAAATGTTTCAAAATGTTTCATCCGGTAAGTACCTAAACATTGTCATAAAACATTTTTAAAACATCTTAAATTTTCCATTTTAAGCATAATTATTATGTATTTTTAGGATACCATGTTCTGCTGTGTCAACCCACCACCAAGACTATCAGATAAGTTGGACTTAAAAGAATGCGCTGGACTTCCTACAAAACCATTTTCTACTGTAAGTATTAAAACATTTTTTATTGCCGGCAACTTGAGACCGTCAGAATACCTCTGACAGGTTCTGACGTCTCTAAATGATGGTACAGACATCTTAACGTGCCTTCTGAAGCACAAACGGGAGTGCTCTGTAGTAATTGTCGTTAGCCGTCCAGTGGTACGAGGTTACGTATACGCACGGGATAATAGATTTAAATTTGGTAGCACGCTTGCTACCCTAATTTGAACCTTTTGGTCTCAAGCAGAGACCATAGCCACTGAGCTACCAATGTTCATAATTGACTGAATGAATATAACAAAATTTTGGACTTCTTTGCCATACCTTAGTTATAAATTCTTCAATAAAATACTTGAATCTCTGCGCTTATAAAAATCAATGAAAAAATATGTTTCCAGTGTGAAAAAGATGCATGTATAGGAAAGAAGAATGGGTACGTTACAGCCGACGGTAAGATCGATAAAACATCACTTCAAAATATGATTGAGAAGGAGTTTAAGAATCAACCAGAGTTTGTTGAGCTTGTCAAGAACAAATGCATAGACACCGATATTAGTATGTACGGACCACAAGATTTTTGTGATACGATAAAGATGAAAAACTGTATGCAGTTGCAGTTTCTAGTGGTAAGTTAACTCTACTTCGTTAATTAAATACCTGCTGTAAGCGCTGAAAAAAAGGCAATTGTAGTAATTTCAGTGGATAAACTGCGGTGAAGTACTGAATTAGTCTTACTTCAAAATTTATAAACAAAATCTTTAATAGGTACATTGACAATGATATAACAAGCCATTGTAAATTTATAACTTGAGGAGTCAGGATGCAGATTTTGTTACCATTTAATATAACTTCATAAGATCTAATGTATTTATCAAACCTTTAGAAAAAAAAAACTCAATAGAATTTATTTTGATAAGCACTTTTTTTGGGCTAGTTCACACCTACTGCTGTTTAATCTTTAGCGTTCATTTCTGCTGCAATGAACGTAAATCTATGTGTTCCCAAAATGCTTTGTATAATGAACGATGTATCTTCTTTTTAAACAGCAATGTCCGGAGTTTAGTGACGAAGGTGATTGCAGCGGGACCACAGCTTTAGTGGAGGAATGTACAAAATTGTCCTAAATCCTTCAACAAGAAAACCTACGCAAATATCGTTTTACCGCAACATTGATTATATACTAATTTAATTAATTAAATTTCAAGCAATAATCCGCATTTTTTATTAATCATCTCCTTTGTTACAAAAAAAATCAAAACTGAATTTTTACCACCACCTCTTAAATTATTTTTGTTTTAAAAGTATTTTTTTTTAAATAAAACTTTTACGGATTTATCGCGTTTATTTACTATTTTATTTTCCCGACGTTTCGGCTGCTTTACAGCAACCATGGTCACGGGGGGACTGAGGTGTTAGACGTCCTGAAATAGTAAATAAACGCGATAAAATCCGTAAAATAGTTTTATTTCAATTTATAGTATTCGCGTAAATATAAGAAAAGAGTATTTTTTTTGTTTGACATATATTGTACTAAGTTAACTGTCTAAATCTTAAAGTAATACATATTAAAAACATTGCTGGAAGACAGGTGTTGTTAAGGGGAACAGTCTCAGTGTCACAAGAGGTGTTTTATTATGCACTCAATTAACGAAAGCTGACAAGCTATAAATAATTTTGCCCCATTGCAATAAAGTTTAATTTTCTTTTTATTTTGATTAATTATTGGAAGATTGCTTTTGAGCTTAAGCCCTCCATTCTGGGGTGTCAACACTGGCGCGTATTTTTGCCATACCAAAACAAACTGTATTGACTCATAGAAAAAGTTCATTCTTCAACTAAATGACATTGACAGCGCGAGCGAATTTTGACGCGTGGGGGCGTGGCTTCTACCACAGAAATTCAATCTTTATGCATATTGACACAGAGTCCGTTTTGGTATTGGAAAATATTTTGACGTGCGAGCGTAGTGTGCTGGCGGCTTAAACTTGTGCCACCGCCGCCTTTGTTGACTTCTTCTTGGTCGGTGTACTCTTGGCAGAGCAGTCGTGGTAATGTTTAATCGACGAAAGATTTGATGGTCCTCCTCCACCGATCCCGAACCGATGTCTGGCGGACGCATTCATTTAGAGGGGTCTTAGTCAGCGCTTTAATTTGGTCAATCCATCGCATGGGGCTCGTCCGCGAGGTCTGTTACCATTGACCCTTTGTTGACTGTGACTTATTAAATTTACTTTGATTATGCCAACACAAAATAATGGGTCTCTTAATCTGCACCCAATGTGAATTTAGGTCTGCAACGTACATGTAATCTAGTTAAACTGAAAATACTGGCGGCGAGCTCAACAGACTGAAATTCAATTATAATGCAAATTTAACTAGACATAAATTACTGTACCCAAAATGATACTGGCCATTGTAGTGTTCAGGTTATTTCCTAATGAAAAACTTTCAGCTTTGTTCACTTAATTACCCTATTAACATAACAGAGGGCGTTTACAACTTATTGTTCGGTAGCAACATGTTCTGAACGGCTAAACTGGTAATTCAGTTTGGTTTAACGTGAAAATTTGTTGGAGCGATGTTCTAAACTTTATTTACACTGATAATATTGTCTGAAATTTTGGAGGTGGGTCCATAATTGAATCAACGTTGTAATTTATTAATGCCCTGAAATAACGACGGCGAGTACACTTCACTTTTAATCGACTTCAAAAAGGAGGAGGTTCTTAATTCGACCCGTATGTGTTTTTTTAATGTATGTTACTGCATAACTCCGGCGTCAGTCGACCGATTTCGAATTTTTTTATGAGGTTTCCCCAGATCCTCTCCATCCTAAGGTTGCCTGGTGGAGATCGCTTTTAGTGATAAGGCCGCCCATAGTGACACTCTGTGTAAACTGTGTGTAATATTAATACCTACTTTTGCGGTGGTACAATAAAGAGTTATCTTTCTATCTATAAGGTTATTTGTAGCTTTTTAGTGCATCTAGGTTTTTGAAGTCAGTTTTAGTTTTTTGTATTTTTTGTACTCTGTACCAAGGTAGACAAAGGTTAGATGGCTGTGACAAAAGCTATGCAACTACGCGACTTTAATTCGCCCGCGTCATCGATGACATTTTATCACCACAGAGATCTTTTTCGTATCGGCAAAAATTTTAACGCGCGACTTTTTACACCCAGTGTGCGGCATGCTTTATTGTATATCTAATTTTAATGTTCAAAATTATTTATATAACTAGGGGAAAAAAAAAAAAACCCCGTCGGGTATCATGCCTACACCGGTTTCAATAAGTAAACATACTACTCTCCAAGACAAAGCAGAGAGCAATATCTCATATCGCATTTCGCTATAAATTATATACATCATCACGCCTGTATTCCCCGAAGGGGTAGGCAGAGGTGCACTGCAGTGCGTCCACACTTCGCCGATGTACTCTGGTCCCAATGTAATAGAGGGCGAGCCTATTGCCGTTATACCGGGCACATTCCCCTCAATACGAGGGAGATCGTTATAAATTCTTAACTACCTTATTTAGAAATACGTTTGTCTATTAAACTGAGGGTATCAAAATCACAAACTGTAGGATATAAACTTGTCTGTGGTCCCGGATCTCCTTGCTACTTAAAAGCTCACCCAGAAATGCAATAGTTCATATAGGGGCTTGTTTATCAGTAGCTAGCTGGTCCTGCACCTGAAAACCTCGCGTGCAATCAATGCGCAGGTTGCCAAATAAGTTATGAGGTGTAAACATAAACCCTATCCACACAGACGCAACGCGACAAAGAGCGCACGATTGACTTGTTTCTTGTATTAAGGCACGGGCCCCACAGGAAAAAAAACTGTATTAACTCGCAGAAGAAGTACATTTTTCAACGAAATTTCATCAATGACTCGAGCGAATTCGCGTGGCTTTACCACAGAAATTCCATCTTTGTGTATATTTTACAAGGTATATTTTCAAGTTATTTCGCTTGCCTCGGTGGGTGTAGGTAGAAACAGGGCTCAGCCGAAGCAGGTAATTAAGTGACCGAAACCTCTCGTCTGGATAATTCACGAAAGGGTTCTCATAAAGTGGACGGCGTTTTATGATGTATATCCAACTTTATGTACAAAATGTCAATTTGTATAAACTATAAGTATGTAGATAAGCATGAGCATACGTATAAACTTATGTCCACACGGTCATGTTAAGGGAGCAGGTCAGAATTAAGAGAAAAACTTTAACATAAATAAAATTATCCTCAATTAAATCAAATTAAATCATTTAATAGCGAAAGATAATAATAAGCTCTGATCATACTGCGGCGGCAAGAACACATTGTGAAATGTATATCAATCCCAAAACCAACTCTGTAAACGAATATTTCAATAGAAGCAAACTGAAAATGAAAGTAATAGATCCATCAGCGTCGGTTTGATATTACCTGACAGAAAATCGGGCTTTTAGTTCAATGTTCTAATCAAAGGCAACTAATTGATTCAATTTTGCGACGTACAAAGCAAATTAACTGACAGAACTGACTGTTCCAATAAGTAAATGTTATTTTCTTGGGATATTTCTTCAACTACAAGTTTTGTGAAAGCCTTTTGTTGTGATTTCTTGGATTTATATCAATGCCCTTATTATAAATTATTATTAAAAATCTAACAGCGGTAAACCATATTATTCTTTTTCATTTATGCAGTTGCCTAACTAAGGCTAAAATTGACATTCTTTTCTATTTTTACGTCCAAACATTCATGTCAGTTTACCTTTTACCAAAGATAGGACAGTCAAAGCAATTTTCCCAATACTATTTTGATAACAACTGCTATTTTGGTTATCCATAGAAACTTCTATTTTATACTAACGGTTTGCTAGCTATCACTGATTTCTGTCAAAATACGAAGGAGATTTGGGCCATAGTCCACCACACTGGTCCAGTGGGGGTTGGTGAACTTCACACGCCTTCTATAGACGTGCTAGTATATCATAAATTGAAACGGTCAAATGTATGATATACAAGCTTGGTATACTACCCGCGACTTCATCCGCGAAGACATCGATTATTAAATTATAGCATATACCTAAGTTTTTTTTTTTAATGGACTACGCTGTTGGCCGTGATGTGGCCTTTACAGCTTTACCGGAGGAGTTGCGAGCGCAGAGTGCACTCCAACTAAGGCCTTAAGGGCGGAAAAGGGTGGCAACTAGCTCAAGGGCGCCACAGAGGGTACGACCTTAGCTTTGGTAGTTACCGTGAGGGGAGAGGTAGTGACTGTGCTCGTAGGTGCAAAGATGCACCTACGAGCGGAAGAGAGGGTTCCTCGACCTCGCCAGCAAGATCTGTTTAAGACGTATTACCTAAGTTATTCTGATGTATAAACAATTACGCTGTAAAGTTTCGTCAAAATCCTTTCAGTAGTTCAGTTTTTACGTGAAAGAGTAACGAACGTCCATTCACCCGTCCTCACAAACTTTTACATTTATAATTTTAGCAGGATATTGGTAGCTAATAAACTTTGGTAGCTAGTTTAAATTCCAAATCGCCACATAACCAAAACTAGTCGAACGATTGATAAAGCAATTAATACGGCGGCCGCTGCAGATTACCGCCCGCTACCAATTAGCTAAGCGAGCTCAATTTAGTTTTGTTACCAACGATTTAGCCGCTCAGCCAAAACTACTCCCAATAAATGTGTACTATATTTAAATTTAGCTCCACATTTTATAAATGTTTCGGACTACTCGCTTATTTCCAGTTGAACTAGTAATTATTGGCTTTACTGTGTAAATATATATTTTAATTACTAGTTATTATATCACACTTGTTATCCAACGATTCAGAATGCGTGTAATAAGCCTGCAAGTCCTGCAACCCATCATCATATACCAGATAAGAAATCATTTCATAAAGATAGAATATCGAATGGGCCGGTCACATAACACGAATGGACAAAGGTAGACAAATTTTGTTAACACCTGGACGCCCGAAGGCGGTTGCCGGCATCGTGAAACGTGGCCACAACAAGCCATGGGACATGTGGAGACGGGAGGGGGAGGCCTTTGCGCAGCAGTTGGACATACAATAGGATATAAAAATAATATCGAAAACAATTTATTTCTCTCTTCCATAAAATTAAAACATTAATTTTTCTATGCTTCGATAAACCCAGGTATGGTCAAAAATATTACTTGTACCTTTTAGATTAAAGGAAGTTCAAAAGAAATAATACATATATAAAATTTATCTGATTTTAGAATAAATAAAAAAACCTGTATTTTAAGTGTGAATTCAACTATTTTTAATCACAAACATAATGGCCTAATAAGGAGTTCTTTAGTAGACCAATTAAAATATTCTGTGATACCTAAGTTTAATGATTTTGAAAAATAACATTTGAATTACAAGTTGAAAACCCTTCAGGAACATTTTCCACTTTGATTACTACAAGAAAGACCCGCTAATAAGATTTTATGATTAAATTTTCAAGAATTCGTCTACAGGTGGACGCGATTTTGTTTTAATTCGACCATACTTTGCATTTAATTGTCAAATTTCGACGAAAACTTCCACCGCGGACTGTCATACTTTATGGTAGGTAACTAGGTATCCGCAGTTATGTAAATTAAGTTAAGAAATGTATGACTAAGTTTGCGATGAATCTTACTTAAAGGATTATTTAGTTAGTCCTCCTCATCCTGTGTCGGCTTCCTTAAACTTTGTGCGTGTTACTAAGTTAGTATCGCCAAACAGCACATACTTAACATATGACCCCAAACTAAGCAAAGCTTGTACTATAGGTATAATTCTATGAACTGGGGGCGATCCCAGTTATACCCTGACAAAAATTCTAATAAAACCTCTTTACGATCTAAAACCGGCATTAGGTATACTGATGGAAAAATCTAAATATTTCGTTAAGTGCTTCCCTTTTGTAGCTAGCCCTGATTTTCTTAAAAACTTTTCCTGATTTTCTTAAAAAAAATACTATTTTTCAAATCTTAGCAGTATTTTAGGACAAAATCCAAACCTAAATGAGGGTTAACGATAGTAGAAAGCGCTGCGGGCGGAATCTAAAAAAATATTGGCTCCCATTAATAAGGAGAGTAGATAATCCGAGGATTTATACGCTATTCAGATGATTGAGTAATACTGGAAATATTTATCGTAACTTGGTTTCACTAGCCCCTAAAAACATTTAAGAGTGATGTTGTCAAACCTTACCCACTTGCTAATTAAAAATTTCAGGCGCTAATGTTGAGCTCCTAAGTGCCATGTGCAAAGGGGAAATTGTCTGAACATTTGTGCAAAGTTTAATGAAACGAGGAATTGAAAAAAAAAATCATCACCTTGATTGCAGAGCGGAAATTAATAAATTTGATGATTTATTGAGCTAAAATACTCTTGGAGATTTTCAATTTATTTTATACATAAATATTTGCAATGATTACAAAGATTAAAAAAAATTAAAAGAAATATCCATACGGAAGCGTGCTCGAGACGTTGGCTACATTCCCACGCTGAACGGACGCTGGCTACATCCCCCCGCTGGGTACTCTTTAATCTTTATCTAAAATCGATGTCTTCGTACATTTCAGACAAATAAGCGTTTAACCCTTGCTATACGCTACGGATAAAATCTTTTATTTATGTCTGTACTCACACCCGATACACCTATCTCCTGAACACTTTCAAAGTAGGTATTCTTCGCCCCGTTTCTTGTTTCAGGGAGACCAACTGTAATTTGCAAGTTAGTCTACTGGGAAATTATTTGTACCCTTATTTACACAGTTACTTGCGGGTAAAGAAACCTGTGACCTAGTTTTGTTTTCGTGTACTAACTACTAAGGTTTACCCTTAGTAAATTATTACTTTCAATTCCAGACTAAAATCTTATTGTTATTATAATGCAGACGACAAACAAACACTTGCTTAGTATTCATGATGTTAAAGTTTAAATTTAATTATAGATTGAGTTAGTAGTTACGTTTCAATTTAATAGTATACAGGAATAATTATAAATATCACACCACAAGCGCTGACAGTAGGTACGATTAGCCGCTTTTAATTTGTATGTTAATTTCAATGCTATGTCGTATTTTAATACGACCAATTGATTTTTTTATACCATGTCTGTGATCGAAATTATTTGATATTAATATAAATATCCCCAGAGAACTCATACTAAAAAAAAAAAAAAAACGATTGGTAGCCGAGTGGTGGAACGCACGCTTTGCAATCAAAGTGTGCAGATTTAAACTCCGGCTCGCACCTCTAGGTTTTATGCGAAACTGCATCCGAGATTACCATTTGCTATTAAACCGTGAAGGAAAACATCGTGAGGAAACCTGCATGTCTATAGAAGGGCGTGTGAAGTTCACCAACCCAAGTGTGCCAGCGTGGTGGACTATGGCCCAAATCTCCCTCGTATTGAGGGAGAATGTGCCCGGTATAATGGCAATAGGCGCGCTCCCTATTACACTGGGACCAAAATACATTGGCGAAGTGTGGTCGGCACCTGGTTCAGTAAGCCAAGCCGCTTACCCCTGATTCTCTAGACCAAGCCGTCATCAGTCTGATATTTTTCTTCTCTCTCTTCTTCTTCTTCTTTTTTCTTTAGTGTAGTGTTATCATTAAGGAATCTTCTTGTGAATTCCGAGCACACATTTAAATGTATCTTTCATGAAAATGCAATAAGCTGTTTAGATGCTGCGGAGAATATTCTCGGGGTATAACTGAAAAATATTCAAGTATTTTTCCAAATGCTAGCGATTTTCAGCGACTGCATGATTTTAAAATTTATGATTGAGGGTTTTAGGAATTTAGTCGATTTAAAAAGGTATGCTTTCGAAAATATTTTTAGTATTCAGCTTTAGTAGAAACTAGCTGTGCCCGCGACTTCGCCCGCGTGGACTTCAGAGAGATTACACGGAAATATGGATATTATGTATTACCCGCGGAACCCTAATGCTTTTTTCTAAAATTAAAGTAGCCTAAGTTACGCCTTGGAATATTAGCTATCTTCCAGTGAAAGTCCCGTCGAAATCTGTTCAGCCGTTTGGAAGTTTACGTCAAACAAACAGACAGACAGACAAAAAATTTTATAATTGCATTTTCGTTATATGTAACTTCAATTTTATTTATTTGTATGTATTTGTATGTATGTATAGAAGATAATGAAATGGCGAATACTCGTTAGTTCTTGTTTACGAACTGCAGCCTCGCAAAAATACTGTAATGGAAATTTTATGGCCATGTTTGTTTCCGTTTAAAAATGTAGTTCCGATGGAATAAATATGAAAAGGTCGGCAGTGAGTCGACAGCAAATGACGCATATATTCAGGTTTATGCCGGCACCACTGGTCCATGGGGAACGTGTAGATTCTACACGCAAATAAACTTCAAAGCTTTCAAGTACTTTATATTAAGACCATTGTTTTCTTCAAGAATGTTTTTTTTTATTGTACTACCAACAAATTTGAGATCTTAGGCTTTTTGCTTTCATACTTGTTTTTGCGTATTCATGTTCTATTATTAGTTATCAAGATTTTTGTGTGATCAGTTAAGGATTATTGGAACGAAGTTCCTTACGGCAGGCTTGGAGGGAATAGGGATTTTGCTAGGCGACCGAACTGAAAAAAATGTGATAGTAAAACCGTAAGAAAAAATGCGTGGAAAAAAAAACCGTTAAATTAGACGTCTCTTTATTTGTGTCGTTTGATGGATGGATGGATGGATGGATGGATGGATGGACGGACGGACGGACGGACGGACGGACGGACGGACGGACGGACGGACGGACGGACGGACGGACGGACGGACGGATGGACGGACGGACGGATGGATGGATGGATGGATGGATGGATGGATGGATGGATGGATGGATGGATGGATGGATGGATGGATGGATGGATGGATGGATGGATGGATGGATGGATGGATGGATAGATTGATGGATGGATGGAACGAAGTCTGCGTGGACGAAGTCGCGGGTAGAAGCTGGTATTTTAAATGTCCTATCATATATGTCTACTTCGAAGGAACTTCGTTCCTACCTGGTGTCCCACGACACCATTTAGTTTTTTTTATTTTTTGCTTTCTTTATTGGTTGTTGACCAATTTTGGAAATGAATCCATTACTTCAGTACATTAAGTCAGAAATATGGATTAAATTATATAATTCAGATATAACTAATATAAATATGTAGCATGAGTATCGTGCCTGAGTAAAATCGCGTGTTAACAATCCCCAAAATGGTTAATTTCCCCGATAAAGTTGTAAAATAATGTTTCATTTTTGCAACCGTAACGAGGGCTTGCTTTTAACGGAATTTAATGGGATATAAAACAACTAAACTTGATTTATTTGACTGTTTTTTTATTTATATGAATTTGTAAGTAATTCAAATGAATAAGGACTTTGTCTTCTTGTTTGCCAAAATGAGTGAAATGATTTTATTTTAATGGAATAAAATGAGAAATGCATGCACCTGCGATTAGCGGTATTTATGGCAATATCGAGTAATTAATAGCAAGGACAAAATCAATAAATACACATTATAAATAAAACTTGAGAAGTGTCAAGGGACACCCGGATGGAACGAAGTTCCTTTTGGAAAAAAAAAACACACACACACACACATCAAAATCGAAATCGCAATCGAAATTGAACTCGAATTTTATTGTATACATAAACGTATACAATAAAAATCACACACAAATATGTAAAAGTGTCGTACAATAAAAATCACACACACCCATACGTAAAAGTGTCGTACAATAAAAATCACACACACCCATACGTAAAAGTGTCGTACAATAAAAATCACACACACACATACGTAAAAGTGTCGTTACAATTTTTCAACTTAATTTTTTCCGTCTAGCCCCCTTTTGCAACGCGCGATAAGGAATACGTTCCAAAAAGGATGATGACAGTGGTAAAGATGGCGGATAAATCCATGGATTTTGTCATTCACACATTTTACAATGAAATGTCATCGATGGTACCAGCAAATTTTGGTATGGCTCTTGTCACAGAAATGTTATCTTTACACAGAGTACATTTTCCAAACAAGTCAAGTGAATTTACTCGCCCCAGTATTTTCAGAGCGTAAAGATACCATGATCTACAAAATAGTGAATTCATCGCGGAATATATATGTGGCTTATAGATAAATGTAGACAGGTAAAGAAAATGAATATACTAAGTACCAATTATTGCAATTAGAACAGATTTTGACATTAAACTTATTACATCACAGAACTTTATTTAAAATATGCTTATCCTTATTCCTGCTAAGAGCATTTATTCGGCGAGCGCGCAATAATGAATAAATAAAGACACGGAAGCTTATGAACTACAGTGAAATATGAAATTGTAACTTAATGCGAAGACTATACAATTTAAAAGAATTGTTTCCAAGAGAGATTGTTTTAGTGCTGTGGTAATTATTTTCCGTCTAAAACAAAACCACAGTTAGGGCGTAACATTGGAACTATGAGCTTATGAGTGATCTGAGAGTGTGGTCAATAATACCACAAAAAAAAAAAAACCACTATGAGTTGATTTTTCTAACGAGTGGAACAGGACTCAACTAACGCCACTGTCTTAATAAATGGACAAACGGCTTACTCCATTGGGTCGTTACAGGTTCTATTTCTATCAGTGGAAAATTTTAGAAATAGCCTTTTCAGAATTTCCCCTGGCCACGACGTAACTGGGATCACATCCAGTCCACTGCATGGTATTCATGGTAAAAGCTGTAATTAGTTTGGGATCATACGATGAGTATGTGTTATCTGGAAATATTTAGAGGTGGTTCTCAAAGTTAGCCAGCAGTGGTAGCCTCGTGGGCAAGAACGCCCGCCTAGAACGTAAGGGGTACAAGTTCGAATCCCAGGCCCGCACCTCTGAGATAAATTTCATGTGCGAATGTCATTTTCAATAATGATTACCACTTGCTGAACGGTGAAGGAAAACATCGTGAGGAAACCTGCACGTCTATAGAAGGGCGTGTGAAGTTCACCAATCTGCACTGGGCCAGCGTGGTGGACTATGGTTCAAAATCTCCCTCGTATTTAGGGAGAATGTACCCGGTATAATGGTAATAGGCTCGCCCCCTATTACATTGGGACCAAAATACATCGGCGAAGTGTGGGCGCACTGCAGTGCACCTCTGCCTACCCCTTCGGGGAATACAGGCGTGATGATGTATGGTTCTCAAAGTTTTTATTTAGTCATAGTTTATTGTAGTCTTATACTTTATTATCCGACCCGGCGAACTTCATACCGCCTTAGAATTAGTGACATACGAAAGCAGCGCCACCTACCGGGTCCAATTGTGAATTTAAACCATCCAGGGCGCCACCCAAACGCATACAAAAAAAATCATTCAAATCGGTCCAGCCGTTTAGGAGGAGTTCAGTGACATACACACGTACAGTAGAATTTTATATATATAAAGATAAAGAAATAATAAAAAACATCCCTTGCCTTAAGCACGGCCCGACAATAACGCGAGAAAACTTTGTTTAAGGGACATTTCCTTTATTAACCGTACGAGATTATACCCCCGCGCCGTTATACGCGCCCCATTAACCATGGGATGGTCCCATTGTCCTTGGTAACCGACCATCTTATCCTGCAGTATGGTGGGTTTGGAGAGTTTGTTAATTTATGAGGCAGTACTTGAGTATGGTGATAATAGTTTGTGGGATACAGCTTGGTCTAGTTCTTCAAGTGTAGGCTGTTTAGTACTCAGTAACGGGTGTTGTGAAATTTAAGAAACGGTTACTAGGGTTCCGTACCCAAAGGGTAAAACGGGAACCCTATTACTAAGACTCCGCTGTCCGTCCGTCCGTCCGTCCGTCCATCTGTCCGTCCATCGGTCCGTCCATCCGTCCGTCCGTCCATCCGTCCGTCCATCTGTCCGTCCATCCATCCGTCCGTCCGTCCGTCCGTCTGTCAGCAGTCTGTATCTCATGAACTGTGATAGTTAGAGAGTTGAAATTTTCACAGATGTTGTATTTCTGTTGCCACTATAACAGCAAATACTAAAAAAACTGAATAAAATAAATATTTAAGGGGGCTCCCATAGAACAAACGTGATTTTTTTGCCGTTTTTATAGATAATGGTACGGATCCCTTCGTGTGCGAGTCCGACTCGCACTTGGCCGGTTTTTTGTACTTTGCATTGGTCTGGGTGTAACTCGGGTCACCCTTAGTCCGTTTTTTGGTACTCAAAGCATCATAATAAACCTTGCTTAGTTGAAAATCATAAGTCTAGTTTAGTCCCGAGTCTAGTTTGGTCAGCTCACGAATAATGTTCCATTGTGTTATGTTTTTTTTGGAAATAAATTATTCTTATTCTTATAAGGTCTAGCGCTGTTGATTTTGTGTGCTCGTTAAAAAATTTAATATACCTAGTAAGTTTAAAAAGGTAAAGGTATTACATAGGCATGAGGTTCACTAACCTCCTAATCCCACTAGTTGAGTCTCTAATATCGGATGGCAAAAGTTCAGAAAAAATATCCAACCAAATCAATATGTAACTAGAACCCGACTACAATACGGAAAGAAATGAGAAAAAGGTTTAGAGATATTTTATCCAAATAGGCAGAGTTACATAAGATTTAAAATACAATAATAACGTAAAATTAAAATAAATTCATGCCCGTAGTCTTGAGAGAACAGGAGTGCAGTACAGCGTGCCTACATTTCGCAAACGTAATTTTCGTTCCAATCTTATAGGAGACGAGACTTTTGTTCTGTACTGCGCATACTCTCTCGCTTTTGGTGGGCGTTTAAGTCATGAATTGGGTCAACATTAACCTTGCTTGACTAATAAGAATTTAAAATCATAGATCCTGTTATTTGTGATTAGCAATATGACGCTAGAAAGTGTTTGCTTAAGATATTTGCGCAGGCCTTTGTTAGTAGACTAAACTCACAAAGCCCAACATTTAAACCAAAAAACCGGCCAAGAGCCAGTGGAACTCGCACTTCGAGGGTTCTATACAAACTCACTCTATAAGTTTATAATATTTATATTGGCAATAAAAAAATGTGATGTAGCTACAAATGTGCGTTTTTCCCCTCGTGCTATAAAACAAAGCTTTTTGGCAAATTTCATGCTGTTAGGTCAACGGGACGTACCCTATAAGATTTGATTCCCTCGCGAGGGTCAAACTATGACGTAATCTTTTTATTGTAATAACTTAGAAGCTTTTTTTACAGCCCCAAGGGATTGCAAACCTGAATGAAAAGTGTTTTGAGTTTTTAAAATTTCAAAGCTAATAGTCATTTTCATGCGACATAAATAATGTTTCTTCTCCTAAACATTACCTTGGTTACGTCTTTATTATCGTTGATAAAGTGATTTAAACACGATCGTAACTTACAATTCAGACTCAGATTTGTTTTATTTTTACCTTTTTTTTTAACATGAACAAAAGTCTGTTTTCTGAAATTATTCATTATGAGTCTATAACGTCCCACTGCTGGGCAAAGACCTCCCTCCCCTTCTTCCATTCTTTTCTATTTTGAGCTAAGATGGGCCACTCTTTTCGATGGGAGTCCAGTTCATCCCGCCATCTCCTTCGGGGCCTGCCGCGATGTCTTCTTGCATTTCCGGGGATCCACTCTGTGGTTATTTTCACCCAGTGCTGTTCTGACATGCGGCAGATATGTCCAGCCCAGTTCCATTTTAGCTTGGCAGCTTTTTGACCTACGTCACTAATTTGTGTCTTGGAGTACAGTATTCCGGATTTGGTCAGTAATCTTGACTCCGAGGATATTTTCTGAAAAAAAAAACTATAAGTAATTCACTAAGTTACAAAACCATTCCGTTTTAAGTGTAGGATTTAATTATTTAATTAATTATTATTTAATTGTATTATATTATCTGCCAGCTATTTCAGTACAGTCACAAAGTTGGCGGAAGGTAGTACAGCAATTAAAAACAGCATTACGTAAGTACGTACGTACGAAATCATTATTTTCATTATATTTCATCATTTCAAATATTCAAATATATTTATTCATCTTAAATTGTAATCTAGCACACTAGTACATGTGTTACTGTAATTAAAAATTAAACATGGGTGTATAACTAGTTATCAATTTAAGAGCTTAGTTTTAAACAATTTCTTAAACTTGGTTCCTACACTAAGCAAGCTTGTCTCGCAGGTAACCAATTTTAAAACAAATAAAATTTAATAAAACATAGGTGCGAACTGTCAAATGACTGTGTAATGCGAAAAATTTAAATTTAATGCAATAATTTTAATAATATTCATATTATATGTTTTTTTGTATATGGATGTGTGATGTCTTGTGTTGTGTGGTGGAATGTATGGATGTATTTCGTTTGAAAATAGGTATAACTGCTAATTAGACTGACTTACAGATAATTTGTTTTTGTTACACAATTTTGACTGAATAGTGTATTATTTTAATAATATTGTGATTATCACTTTTTTATTATTATTTAAATTAGTTAACTGACGTAATTGCCTCATGGCAACCCATTGTTAAATATTATGGGGTCTCACGGTAATAATGTATTTTTATAAGTTTAGAGGTTATTATGTTTTACTTAGGTTAACATGTCGTGGCCTGTGTGATCCTTCATTGTAATATTTTTGGGATTTCATATCGCTCTAACAGGGGAATCGAAACATATATTTCCCAAAACCGTAAATTTTTAGTTAGATCACAAAAAAAAATATTTTATACTTAAACTACTATGCTCGCGACTTCGTATTCAAGGACCCAATTTTGGGATACCCTAATTTTTTTCCGCGGAACACTAATTATTTTTCTAAAGTAATAGTAGCCTTAGTTACTCCTTACAACAGCTGCCAGTGAAAGTGCCGTGAAAATCGGTTCAGCCATTTGAGAATTTAGCAAATATTTTTTGAAATTGAGTTTTTTTATTGTTAACGTATATAGTAAAACACTGTTATTTTGAAATTACAAACACGTTTACATTTCAATTTTATTTATTTGTATAGATAAAGATTAAGATCTCACAGAAGCCTCGGTGCGTGAGTCCAACTCGCTCTTGGTCGGTCTTTGTTTCTTTTTTATTTTTTATTAGGGAAACAAACAATTATACAATTTTCTTATTCTAAAGTCTTAACAAATAGCTTTATCATTGCATAATTAACAACGTTATCCACATTTTAAGTAAAATCATTTTTACACTTGAACTGTAAATTGGAGTGAGTTAATTCAAGTTTAATGTAAATTTAGGCAAAACCTATTATTTCAAATCGGATATTCTACTTTTAATCAGCGTTTACAAAAGTATTTAATCATTAAGTATTTTTTTTAATTAATGGCAACATTGTTATTAATAGGTGTAGGTAGATAAAGGTTCTATTACTGTTAGGTAAAGGTAATAAGGGTGTATCAGAAGTTCGTAATAATACTGACAAGTACATAATCTATAGATATAAATAAATAAAATTGAAACGTCTATTTGCAAAATAAATAAATCTAATTTTAACGGGTAATCTGCCAAACGGCTAGACCAATTTTGACGGGACTGTCACTAGCTGATTTTATAAGGAGTAAATTAGGCTAATTTAAATTCGGGAAAATAATTAGGGTTCCTAAAATCACGGGATCCGATAGTATAAGATAATTCTGTTTTCACATCGACGCTTGAAAGGCATTTCTTACTAAGTGACAAAAGGTTGTAAAATTAGTTATTCATTATATATACCAAACGAAGCAAAAAAATTTGGCCGTTCGAATGATACTCGTATATATAACTCATTTTACGACTTTTAAGGATGGCTTTTCAAGCGTCGACATATTCGTTAGGGATAAGCAAGCGAACCTATATTTTAATGAGTACTATGGTACTCAGGTGCATTGTAGTGCACCTCTGCCTACCCCCGAAGAAGTCTCTGGTCTTTAGGGAATACAGACTAGATGCTGTATTTATTTTGGGAGGTAGGTACTTAATGAAGAAATATAAATATCCCCAGAAAACACATACTCGTCGAAAATCCCAAAGTGAGCAAAGTCTGTAGTATAGGTACCTACCCTATAATGGAATGGGGGCTCAACCTAGTCACTAGACCAGACTGTCACCAAAAGCCAATGTTATTCACACATACATCATCACGCATGTAACGTGCATCACGGAGTAACTGGGATCGGCCTCAGTCCATTGTATGCAATGGACTGAGGCCGATCCCAGTGACTCCCAGAAATTCTGAAAAGGAATAAAAAAATCTCATTTCCGAAATTTGCCACCAACGGGTATTGAACCCGCAACGCCTCGTGGAAGTGAGCCAAGCCCTACGCTTCAACCACTAAACCGACGCATTATTATTCCCATATGAAATCACATTATAGATTCTATTCCGTAAGTAAATGGTCCCAATTGCTAGCATATACCCGTGTATGTTACATCTTATTTTTTCTCATAGACGAAATCCTTTTCCCTCACAAGTTTATGTAAATAAGACTCCAATATCTCAGGGGAAATCTCTAAAAACCTTTATATCTGGTGCCATGAAGGTATCCCTAGATGGAAATGGTTTCAGTATTGTATGGTGTGTACCTTGTTTATTTGATTTGGTTATAACATGGTATAATAACATTGGCATAGCAGTGGTAGCCTCGTCGGTAGAACTCCCGCCTTGAACGCAAGGGGTGCCAGTTCAAATCCCGGGCCCGCACCTCTGAGATGACTTCATGTGCGAATATAATTTTCAATAATGATTACCACTTGCTGAACGGTGAAGAAAAACATCGTGACGAAACCTGCACGTCTATAGAAGGGCGTGTGAAGTTTACTAACCCGTACTGGGCCAGCGTGGACTATGGCCCAAATCTCCCTCGTATTGAGGGGGAATGTGCCCGGTATAATGGCAATAGGCTTCCCCCCTGTTACATTGGGTCCAAAAGATCGGTAAAGTGTGGGCGCACTGTAGTGTGCCTCTGCCTACCCCTTCGGGGAATACAGGCGTGATGATGTATGTGTGAATAACATTGGCTTTTGGTGACAGTCCGGTCTAGTGACTAGGATGAGCCCCCAGTCCATTATAGGGTAGGTACCTATACTACAGACTTTGCTCACTTTGGGATTTGCGATGAGTATGTGTTTTCTGGCGATATTTATATTTATTCATTAAGTACCTACCTACCAAAATAAATACAGCGTCTAGTCTGTATTCCCTAAAGACAGACTTCTTCGGGGGTAGGCAGAGGTGCACTACAATGTACCCACACTTCGCCGATGTATTTTGATCTTAATGTAATTGGGGGTGAGTCTATTCCCATTATAAGGGGTACATTCCCTCTCAATACGAGGAAGATAGGGCCACAGTAAACAAACTGACCCAGTTAGGGTTGGTGAATTTTCCACGGCTTTTTACAGACGTGTAGGTATCCTCACGATGTTTACCTATACAGTTCAGGAAGTCGTAATCATCATTACAATTAAATCACAATTAATTTCGCACTTGAAAGTCTCAGTGGTGTAGGCCCGGGATTTGTACTGACACCACTAACGTTCAAGGCGAGCGTTCTACCAACATGCGTGCCATTGATCTGCCTAATTTATATATATATAGTATTAATTGACAATGTATGATAAACAGGTTTAATGATAAATTTGATGAGTGAATTAACTTGACTGGTCGGGGTGGGGATTGCAGCCGGAACCTTTCGGTTACCAAGGCCGACTGCCTAATTATTAGGCTATTCGACTAATTAACCGGCATAACTGACCCTCAAATTTAATTTTACATTTAAGTTGGACGTAGCTACGCAAAAAGGTTCTAATCCACAATATTGGCAAATTCAGTTAACTATACTAAACGGTTCCCAAAGAAAGCCTTCTCAATCAACAATAAGAAAAAATACTGTTACCCCACTACGCTAAAAGGCAATAAAATTGGTTTAAATCGGGGTTTACAAGGTAAAATCGACTCCTCCCATTGTTGAAGTCAGTTAAAATGGAGCCTATGTTACCCGGGCTATAATAACGAATCGATTGACACCTTATTCATCTAAATCGGATAATTAGTTTAGGCGCCATGGAGGAACATACGTCAATATAAACATACATACATTGACTGCTGAAATCATTAGTAAAAAAGATCCCATCGAAAGATAAAAGCAAGCAGCATTTTTACCACCTAGGTTACGATTCCACATGCAATACATTATCAAACTTCAAGCTGCCATATCTCAAAACTGACTTGATGTGGCTTGGATCATTTTTGTTTAACTATGTCCAAATAACCCTTAAATTGAATTTAGCATTCGATTTGAGGTCATGTACATGATCCGAATAATGTCATTGCTGGAATTTAATTAAAAAGGAGATCTGGTAGTTGAATTAGTTTTAATAATTTGCGTGTATTGCCGGTATGTATTGTCTAGCAATATTTATTTATTTATACTGACGATATTTAATGCTTAGTTTTTTTATATTTATAACTTACACAGCAATGTGGTGGCGAGTGGTCGAACCCACGCTTTACAATCAAAGAGCGCAGGTTCAAACCCCGGCTCGCACCTCTGGGTTATAGAACCTAAAATTATCCAAGCCACATCAAGTGAGTTTTAAGATATGGCAGCTTGAAGTTTGATAATGTATTGCTTTTGATGGCATCTTTTTTATCCGACAACGGAGAAGTCAAAATGAAGGGTAATGATTTCAGCAGTCTATGTATGTATGTTTATATTGACGTATGTTCCTCCGTGGCGCCTAAACTAATTATCCGATTTTGATGAATAAGGTGTCAATCGATTCGTTATTATAGCCATACATGCGAATCTTATTTTCATCCGAGATTAACACTTGCTCAGAAACGCTGAAGGAAAGCATCGAGTGGAAACCTGTA
Source organism: Ptilodon capucinus (assembly GCA_914767695.1). Lineage (NCBI taxonomy): Eukaryota > Metazoa > Arthropoda > Insecta > Lepidoptera > Notodontidae > Ptilodon > Ptilodon capucinus. The sequence goes on along the minus strand of OU611814.1, from coordinate 9,815,112 downwards.
CGTCTGAGGGAACTTGACTAGTTCTCGATAGATGTGTGACGTCTGCCAACCCGCATCAGGCCAGCGTGGTGGACTATGGCCTGAATCCCCCTCGTATCGATGGGAGGCCCGTGCCCAGCAGTGGGACGTTAAAAGGACTGTAGTTTCTTTCCTCTTTTCTATCTCACAGGAGAATTGGTGCTCTCACACGAGCAGATAGTAGCTATAAACTAGGAATAACAGATGGCCCGATAGCTCTACAAGTTACAAATGCAATAAAATGGCCCAGTATATCACCCTTCACCAGTAATATACGCTTATTTCTAGCGGGATTCACCCTAATCTGCATAGATTGCCAACTGGAGCATACTGGGGCGTCTAAACGTGCGGCAATTTTTTGCCAATAGCAATACGAACTGTATTGACTTAAAACCGGCCAAGTGCGAGTCGGACTCGCGCACAAAGGGTTCCGTACCATTATCTATAATAATGGCCAAAAAATCACGTTTGTTGTATGGGAGCCCCCTTAAATATTTATTTTATTCTGTATTTTAGTATTTGTTGTTATAGCGGCAACAGAAATACATCATATGTGAAAATGTCAACTCTCTAGTTATCACGGTTCATGAGATACAGCCTGGTGACAGACGGACGGACGGACGGACGGACGGACAGCGAAGTCTTAGTAATAGGGTTCCCGTTTTACCCTTTGGGTACGGAACCCTAATAAAGCAGTTCATTCTTCAACGAAATGACTGACAGCGCGAGCCAATTTTGACTCGTCGGGATGTGGCTTTTACCACAGACATTCAATCTTTATACGTAACTAGCTGTGCCCGCGACTACACCCGCGTGGACTTTAGGTAGATTACCCGGAAAAAATGGTTTTATGTTCATCCCGCGGAAACCTAATGCTTTTTCTAAAATAAAAGTAGCCTTAGTTACGCCTTGGAACATTAGCTATCTGCCAGTGAAAGTCCCGTCGAAATCGGTTTAGAAGTTTACCCCAAACAAACAGACAGACAGACAGACAAAATTTTTAAAAATTGAATTTTCTTTAAACGTTTCGTATATGCTCTCATATGCATTTGGTAAAAATATATTATTTTGATATTACAAACAGACACTCCAATTTTATTTATTTTTATGTATGTATAGATGACGGTGGCTTGGTTTATTGGTTTGAGCGTAGCCGTTCGGCTCACTGAACCAGGTGTTGCGGATTCAATTCACGCCAGAGACAATTATGAAATGGCTTGCCCTGGTCGTGGCATGCCTTTTAAGTTTTGTCGTTTGAAGAAAAAAACACAACTAGAACCTTATAGTACTTTTTATTGTTTTTCAAAGTATTCACCACGTAGCTTAATACACTTTTCCATTCGCTCAAACCAGTTATTATAACATTTATTCCACTCTAAAGTGGGGGTGTTCAAAATGGCTGACTTGAAAGCGTCGACTGCTTCTTCACCGGACTGGAACCTTTGACCACGAAGACTTTTCTTAATTTTTTGAAATGTAAAGATATCGTTAGGGCTTAGGTCAGGACTGTATGGAGGATGGTCAAGAATTTCTACATTTTCCTGCTTCAAATACTCAATCGTTTGACGAGCGCTGTGTGAGCTTGCGTTGTCGTGGTGCAGGATGATGCCTCGCTTTGAGCTAGATTTTCGAAGTTCGGCGATGACTTGTGGTAAACAAACTTTGGTATACGACTCTGCGTTAACCGTTCTACGATCTTCAAGTGCAATAGTCGCAACATGGCCGGTTTTTCCAACGAACGTGGCCACCATCTTCTTTGAAATGCTTCGAGAACAAACAACTCTAGTCGGCTTTGGCTCGTCTTGAAAGACCCAGATTGTAGATTGTTGTTTGGAATCAGGATCGTAGGCATAGATCCAAGATTCGTCACCACTTATGATGTCGTAGATGTGATTTGTCTCTCCTCGGTTGAACCTTTGCAGAGTTTTCTTACACCATCTGACGCGGGCCGCCTTGTGATCGTCGGAAAGCAGATGCGGTATCCAACGGCAAACTAGCTTTCTCACACCAAGCGCTTCATGCAAGATCTTCTGAATGGTTGTCCCTGAGATGCTTAATAGAGCATCTATCTCTCGATATGTCACATGACGATCTTCGATAATTAGTTGTCTCACGGCAATGATGTTATCTTCAGTGAAGGCGGATTTTGGGCGTCCTTCGCGAGATTTGTCACTTACACTAGTATGTCCACGCTGGAATTCTAAATACCAGCGTTCGACAGTCCGCACACATGGGGCTTCATCACTGAACACAGATGTTAGCTCTTCAAATCACTGAAGTCGTGTCAGGCCTCTTCTAAAGTTGTAGAAAATTATTGCACGAACATTTTCCTTAGAAAGGTTCATTTTTGTACGTAACCTGACAGATTCCAATCGACGCTGTGACTAAACAATAGCATTAATCCTAATACTTTTAACTGTTTTGAGATTCAAAATTTAAACACATTCGAATATAGAACAGTTACAAATTCGAAATTGCAGGGAAATATGGAAACGACAGAACTTAAAAGGCAGGCCTAGTAACTGAGATGGCCCTCAGGACCCGGATGGACTGGGGTTGACAATGGTTTTGACTGGCGGTATTGATACAGAGTTCGTTTTGGTATTACCATAAATTTGAACGCGCGATTCACGACGCCCCAGTGTGTGGGAGGCTTAATACCATTATCATCTGTAGCATAAAACGAAGGGTTTACGACTCACATACAGATTGCGAGAAATCGCTGAAATTTCATAATACAACACGTGGACGTACAAAAAAGGCGGAACGGAATATACAAATGGTAAAACGGGAACCCTATTAGAAGACTTCGCTGTCCGTCTGTCCGTCCATCTGTCACCAGGTAGAACCGTAATTGGTAGAGAGTTGAAATTATGACTATTAACAAATACTAAAAAACAGAATAAAATAAAAAAAATGGGGGGGGGCTTTAACAGACATGATTTTTGCCGTTTTTAAATATAAATGAAAGAAACATAAAAATAAATATTTTCCAAAATAATTACTATAATATACTATATATTTAGTAAGTGTCTATGGGATTCAAACAAAGTCTAGTATTCAACTTTTCATGAGGCTATAATAATAATATCATTGTTTCATTGGGTGTTCAACTTGCGACGCAGATTTATGACAAAGACATCGTTAAATAAACATCTTCACGCCTGTACCCCAAGTGGTAAGTAAAGGAACACTGCCCCCAAATTTTGCTCATGTATTTTGGTCCCAATGTAATAGGGGGCGAGCGCATTGCCATTACAACGGGCACATTCCCCTTAATACGAAGCAGATTTTAGGCCATAGTAAACCACGCTGGCCTAGTGTGGGTTGGTGAACTTCACACGAATTTCCATAGACATGCAGGTTTCCTCAAGAGGTATTCCTTACCGTTCAGCAAATGGTAATCATTATTAATAATTACATTGGCACATGAAAATTCTCTCAGAGGGCGGTGCCCGGGATTTGAACTTGCACTTCTTACGTTTACGATTATTCTACCAACGAGGGTACCACTATTTTATGATCTTATTACGTTCCATCTTTATTAATTTGCGGTTTGATGAATCCTAATAACTGGTAATAATAACATGCGGTTGAGTACAGCTCATTTCTATGCTTATTCGTTTGCAGTTCACCTTGAAAATATTTTAAAATTCACGTTTCAGCGGCAAAAGCCTAGAGGTTAGATGGGCCGCCCTGAGTACCGAGTGATTCCGGGTTCAATCCCAACCCTGGCTAAAGGGACTACTAGTAATAATATGATTATCTCACATAGCTACTAATTAGTAAAAATAATAAAAATGTTTTTATCAAAATTTTTAAAAGTGTAGTTTTCTCTCATATTTATAAGAGTGAAGTCTCGTCTAGGAGAGTTTGTTTATTGAAATGACTACGCTGCCTGTTGGCCGTGAGGTGGCCTTCACAGCTTTACCGGAGGAGTGGCGAGCGCAGAGCGCACTCCAACCAAGGCCTTAAGGGTGGAAACAGGGGGGCAACTAGCTCAATCGACTACGAGCAATTTGAGTCACACACAGAACCAATATCAAGCCGTTGAGGATATTTACCACTAACAAGTTTTTCTGCTTTAGACCATAAACAAAAAAAAAAACGTGTGCAAGCGAAATTCAATTAGCTACAAGATTTTGTGTCGGTATAAGTGATGTGCCGGGTCGTTAAAAGTGTATACCCGCGGATATGGATTCGGATACGGATATTCGGTGTCAAGATCCGCGGATACGGATCTTAACAATTTTTAAAAAAACTTCGTATAGTAAATGTTTAATAAGCTTATCACAATGATTTATCATTGATCTCATTATAAAGATTTGTTTTAGTACCTTTTAAGTTATGTAATATTGGTATGGAAACTGAGTACAATAAAGGTTTGCATTAGAAAGGTGTCTATTTGATATTATAAAATAAAAAAATAATCTGAATTGAGTTTAAGTTATTGTTTTCTTATATTTACGCGAATACTATACATTGAAATAAAACTATTTTACGGATATATATTATAAATTGTAAATAAACGCGATAAAATCCGTAATATAGTTTTATTTCAATGGAGTTTAAGTTTTTCATTGCCAACTCATCACCTATAAGTATTAGAATTGCATATATGTCTTAAAAATTAATTAGGTAAAAGATCCGTAAAAGATCAGCCGCAAAAGTAACAGATACGGATCTTTATTTTTCCGCGGATATCCGCGGATACGGATATCCGGCACATCACTAGTCGGTATATACATTGTGTATCAGAAGAACGAAATAATATTTCAGTTTGAAAACGACAATAGCCAGCGAGATGTATACCATTAAAGCTGGGCACTCTGGGCAATACCTAATCGAACTTTACTGACTAATATAGAAAAAGCTCATGATTTAATGCAAATGTCATTGACAGCGTGAACGAGATGTTATCTTCACAATTTAATTAATATTTCAAAAATAGAACATGACAATTTCACATAGGACTCGAGATATGTAATTGGTGGCGAAATCAAAACTAAAAAAAAAGTTCCAACTTCAAAAATCGTATACCATTCAGTTGCATACCCGACATTCATGCAACTGTTTTTAAGTATTCCTGACTTCAAATACATCTATAAATACTTTTTTCCACTCATATATTTTTGCACACATATAAGTTCCACAATCCAGTTTATATAAAACCTAACCCGTTTCTCCTTTTATTAAACCACCTAAAATATTTTTTGCGAATTTCGCTTCAGTTGGTACTATTAATTATAAGTCACCTATTATTTTACGTAATCACACCACTTGTGGGTAGTTAAACTGTGAGAGCGCTCATGTGCGCACGCGCACCGTACGAAGAATCGTGTCCCGCGACTCGAAATTTAAATCGATAAAAGATTCAAATCATTATATAAAATAATTTGCTCTATGACCTATAGATTACAAGATATATTTTTTTTATTATACCTATTACAAAAATAATAGGAAGCTATTTCGGAAGAAATAATAAGTAATTAATAAATAAATACTTCTCATTGCATTTAATCATTTAAAATTTCTATTGAATTATTAAAATGTGTTATAATTGAGAAAAAAAACAAAATGGTGTCCTCAAAATCGGCGGTACCTAGGGTGAGACGTGCTATAACGGGATCATTTAATACTGATCCCACAAACCCGACCACAGAAGATGGCGAAAGCTACTGGTCGCCTGAGGCTCTGGAGAAGGCTGGATCGACTCTGAAGGCCCTGAATCGGATGGCGAAGCGACCACCCGTACACATACTCTTCGAAGACATTAGTTACTCTGTCACAACGACTGAAGGTAATTTTTTTTTACCATGGACATATACAAATGAGGAGCTCGTGCCGCTCACGTCGGAAGTGAAGCAACTTGTCAATGTGTGTGTGCATAAATTGAGATATACCGAGTAATGCGTGGCAGGTTACGGCAAGAAAGGTTTATGTACAAGCGAGCAGACTTACTATAGGTGCTTCACTTATTGCTTACCTACCTGTAGATTCCGTCCGCATTTTCACCGGGTCCAGCTTGGTTTAGAATCTCTGGAGTTCGTTTAGATTTTTTTAAAACCAATAGATGTAGTATAACAGTGGTACCCGAGTGGTCAAACGCACGCCTTGCAATCAAAATGTGCAGGTTCAAACCCCGGCTCGCACCTCTGGGTTTTATGTGTGAATCTCATTTTCATCCGAAATTATCACTTGCTATGAATCGGTGAAGGAAAACATCGTGAGAAAACCTGCACGTCTGAAAGAGCTTAACTAGTTCTCGATAGATGTTGTGAAGTCTGCCAACCCGCACCGGGCCAGCGTGGTGGACTATGCCCTAAATCCCTTTCGAATTGAAGAGAGAGCTTTTTTTAACGTCTGAAAATCCTTTTTGGATACCCTGCCACCTCGGTAGCAGAGTTATGTGGGAGTCCCGGCAGAAGGCCGTATACCCAATAAAAACCGACAGTGTACCATCCTCCGCTTGAATCGGCGCGTAACGGATTGAAGGGAGGCCTGTGCCCAGCAGTGGGACGTTAAAAAGGCAAGAGCAATAGAGGTACTTATGAATAACAAATAGACAGAATAACAAATGTAGGTACTCGTATACAGGGTGTATGAGAAGTCCAAAATAATACTTTGGGTACATATACGGTAGCTCATATGTTGATGCTTAGTGAAGACAGTTTATGCCTAACTATCACAATGACTGAGTTATATACCTTTGAATATTTGTCACGGGTCACAATTCAGAAGTGTTAACTACACAATATTTAGAACAGAACATGCTAATTTTATATATGACTCGAGATATTACGAGTTATAGAATTTGACGACAAAAAAAGTTGGAAAACTTGGTCGAATTTCGATCATATTTTTATACCATTCAGTTGTATACCCGATACTGATGCAAACGTCAAAGTATTATTTCGAACTTCTGAAATGCCCTGTTTAAAGCGGTCAACGGACGGCACGATTTGACTCCCGATCAGTTGGATCAATCTGCCCCCTTACCACCACCTGCCTTGCAGCACCGTTTTGAATATTACTCTCAGATTTTAGGGTTCCGTACCCAAATGGTAAAACGGGAACCCTATTACTAAGACTTCGCTGTCCATCCGTCCGTCTGTCACCAGTCTGTATCATGAACCGTGATAGTTAGGGAGTTGAAATTTTCACAGATAATGTATTTCTGTTGGCGCTATAACACTAAAAACAATAAAAAAAAAGAAATTAAAGGGGCTCCCATACAACAAACGTCATTTTTTTGCCGATTTTATAGATAATGGTATGGAACCCTTCGTGCGCGAGTCCGACTCGCACTTGGCCGGTTTGCCACTTATCTCAGTAAAAAAATTACATTCATTTCTTTATTTTACACACAAAACAGGTTACAAACACTGATTACACTATAGTGAAAATAAGGGTGGAAGGATGATTGTAACCCAAAAAATTACTATTGAAACAACAATACTTGAAGAGGTGATGGTTAGGATCCAACTAAGTCGGGGTTGGTGGCCTCTTGAAATGCCAAGTTGTTGACCCGACCGTTCGACACCAAATCCTACGGTCAGCTATATTTAGATGTTATGACTGAGAGTTCAGCCCATTTTTTATCAACGAAAGTAAAAAATACGTCTTATATGAGCATTTTTTATTTTTATTAATTTTTAGGTTACCCATTTTTTTTGTGAGTGTGTGTGTGTGCCTTGCAGATCAGTGTGCAGGTTCAAACCCCGGCTCGCACCTATGGCTTTATGTGCGAATCTTATTTTCATCCGAGATTACCACTTGCTTTGAAACGGTGAAGGAAAACATCGTGAGGAAACCTGCACGTCTATAGAAAGGCGTGTGAAGTTCACCAACCCGCACTGGGCCAGCGTGGTGGACTATAGCCCAAAAATCTCCCTCGTATTGAGGGAGAATGTGCCCGGTATAATGGCAATAGGCTCGCCCCCTATTACATTGGGACCAAAAATGCATCGGCGAAGTGTGGGCGCACTGCAGTGCACCTCTGCCTACCCCTTCGGGGAATACAGGCGTGATGATGTATTTATTTATTTATTTTTTTGTGAAATTCCGCGCAGGCGAAGTCGCGAGTAACAGCTAGTGAACAATAAAAATAAGTAAAATGCTGCTGTTCCAAATAATAATTATACAATAAAATACCTCCCGTAAGTATAGGTATACCCTGTATTGGTCAACACGCAACTAATGTATTTTGGATTAATGGGACAGTCATTATTTTTTTTATAACATATCAAGGACATACACGAACTCAAACCTAATTTTTATTTTTAAACCTACCTGAAGATTATGTATATTAAAAACTTGTTTGAAATATTTTTAAATATCGTCTGACTAAAGACACAATCAGTAGCCTATTTGGTAAACACTCGCCTTAAACTCAAGAGGTGCAAGTTCAAACCCCAGGCCCCCATCTCTGGAATTTTCGGATTTCATGTGTGAATCCCATTTTCAATAATGAGTACCAATTGCTGATCGGTGAAGGCAAACATTGTTAGGAAACCTGTACGTCTATAAAAAGGCGTGTGAAGTTCACCAACCAGCGCAGGGCCAGCGTGTAGGACTATGGCCCAAATCTCCCTCGCATTGATGGGAATGTGTCCGATATAATAGCATTAGGCTCGCCGCCTTTTGGGTATGTTTACGAACTAAGTCACTCCTGTACTATAGGTACCATTAATCGGACTCAGTTACACCCAGACCAGTGCAAGTTCTGAAAAGGTAATTTTATCGCATGTATGGTCCTAAGCTAAGCAACACTTATACTATAGACACCGATATTGACCAAATAATGATAAGGATATTTCCAAAATTTCCATTGAAAAAATGTTTGCATGCCAGTGCAGTAAGTCAAGCAGGCTTCGTAATAACCCCTAGACATGGGCCCCAAGTCCCTTTACCCTAACTCTGTCGAGTTGCTATGACTTTTGAGGCAAGGCAATTACTTCATCTTTAAGCCACTAGACTAATCATATTCTAACTACCATTGATAAGATAATAATATGTTTTTTTCATGGAGCATATTACATAGCAAGGCCAACACGATAGTTTTAAAGGATTTGGGGCCTTGGCAAGTCTTATTAAAGTCCTATTTCACTTAAATTTACTATTTATCACATTGTAATTATAACGCAGCGTTGGAACCCCAAACAGTGTTAGCGAAACCCAAATAATTGGGAGTTAGGTGCGATGTACAATTGGGAAACTTCGTTCATTAGTTATTGTCGAGTAGGTACTGCGTTTCAAAGTTGCTGCTATTTGTTTTGGATGGGTGATGTGGTTCAGTTTAAGTTATATAGGGCGTAAAAGCGCGCGATTTTTTTAAAAGCAATACCAAAACGAACTTATTGACTCATAGAAAAAGTCCATTCCTTAACGAAATTATATTGACGAGCGCGAATATTGATGATGGGCGTGACTCTTACCACCGAAATTCAATCTTTATGTATTGACACAGAGTCCGTTTAGCCAATGACCACAATTTTGACAGGCGGCTTATGACGCCCTAAGTGGCTCTAGTTAGCTTCTTGTAACATCATAAAAAAAACAAAAAATATAAATTATTTGTATAGGATACCTGTGTTATCTCATTATCTGATACAAAATATATCTGTTCCGACGCATAAAATAGCACGCCATCAATCCTTCAAATGTGAAGACGTTGAAGAATGGAAATTGGTGTAATTTGTTCTGGCCAACGCGAGCCTGCTCATACATTATAAATGCGAGGGCGACGCCAATATTTTCGTTTATGGACTCGTGTATATCATTCGAGAAAATTCTCGAAGCTTTCTCCTTTAGCGCATAGTTTTCGTCTACGGTCTTCTTGACCAAGCTTGTGTATACATGCTAGTGTCTAGTATAATATTAAATTAATTAAAGTTTATAATGGAAATAGGCTCGCCCCCTATTACATTGGGACCAAAAATCAATCGGCGAAGTGTGGGCGCACTGCAGTGCACCTCTGCCTACCTCTTCGAGGAATACAGGCGTGATGATGATAAAAACACTTGTTCTGTATATGTGAAGCGCTGAAATAACTAAATGAACATCGATGTTTACTGCGCTTTTATGCACGTTACTAGTAATTCCCCCCTAAGGGTATTACTGTAATTATTTACTGTTAGGATGTAAGAATCCTAACAGTAAATAATTACCGTATCTTCGGCGCGCGAGTATCATTTCTAGTAGTTTTTTTGGTGAATAATAAATATCGACAAACTACTAGTCATAGTTTGAATCTAAACTAAGCACTTGTATTGGTACCACACTAAAGGGGGATACCAGTGACACGCAGTCCAGGGCAAATAACGAAAAGGCCATTGCCGAATTCCGCTGGCGGGAATCTAACCCGCAGCCATCCGGTGCAGTGAGCTGAGCTACCTACGCTATAACCGATGCGACGTCAAAATTAATTATTATTCGTATCCCAATTGTCATAATTACATACGTATAACAACCAAGGACTTATCAGATTTTACTACGTACAAGTACCTAATAAGTTGAAGGCAAGTCTGAACGCGCTGAACCAATATTTTACCAATACCAAAACAAACTTTAATTACCTAAGCAAGAAGCATATTTTTCAATGAAATGCCATCGATGAGGCGTGCGAATTTGATCGCGTGCGCGATATTCAATCTTAATGTACTTATCACAAAGTGCATTTTCAAAAACGGTGAAGGAAAACATCGTAAGGAAACCTGCACGTCTATGGGAAGGCGTGTGATGTACCAACCCGGACTGCGCCAGCGTAGTGGACTATGGCCCAAAATCTCAAGTATTGAGGGGGAATGTGCCCGGTATAATGGCAATAGGCGCGCCCCATTGGGAACAAAATACATTGGCGATGTGTGGGCACCGCGGTGCACCTCGTTCGGGTAGGCACTCCTTCGGGGAATACAACCGTGATGATGTACATTTATTTATTTATATCATCATAACTTACTACTATCTTTACAGACAACTTAATACGATAGAGTAGAGACTTAAACTTTAAAGTAACATAATTGACTATGGAATATTCAACGCAAATATAAAATATAGCAATAATTAACATATCGACCCTGTTATATGGCCTTTTTTATCCAAACACGTCACTCACATTATAACAGCCTTTGTGAACTCGTCCAGTGAGCAAGTTAGAACTCGATATGTGAATATATTCACGCCAATACGTTTATGCCATTATAATAGAATATACAGGGTGTCCCACGGATATGCCACATGGAGGGAAAGTACCTCAAATATTGTAGATAACAATTTAAACTGCATTCATAGATATTTGAGTAATTCTATGGTTGAACCCGGAATCGAACCCGTTACACGATAAAAATAATCACCTGGACCTCTATCATACCGATCGAAAGGCTTCATCATAAGGATTATTTTTTCAGGTTTATTTTGTCAGAAATAAAAGGAAGACAATAAATTTTAACATTTTTAATATAAAATTTATAAATTTATCAAATGCTCAAAATGGATCCGCACTCTTTTGATTATTTCGCTTCCTGTCGATTTTTGAACTTGATGTGGTGGATATTCAGAATAATACGTCTAAGTTCTGCTTGTAGTTCGTGGACACTTTCACACTGGTTCTTGTAAACTACATTTTTTACATAACCCCATAAAAAAAATTTAACAAGGTTAGATCTGGGGATCTCGCCTTTTCATTTTTCTGAACAAAATTTCACATCAAATGTTAAAATTCACACTCTTCCTTTTATTTCTGACACTATGTTATTTAGCAAGAAATAATCCTTATAATGAAGCCTTTCGATCGGTATGATCAAGCTACAGGATGGTTATTTTTCTCGTGTAACGAGTTTGATTCCCGGTTCAACCATGTAATGATTTAAATATCTATGAATGCAGTTTAAACTGTTTTTTATTTAAACTCAAATAATGTCTTCTTTCAGTAAAATATTCCAGCTACAATATTTAAGGTACTTTCCCTCCATGTGGCATATCCGTGGGACACCCTGTATAAACGGATCTAATAAAGTCCAATATTGAAGATCAGACGAACGGCAATAAAAACGAGACATTGAAGCGCCATGATTGATCCAGGTCGCATTTTATTCCGACCTTATTGCATTCGGTTACAACTGGTGACCTAGAAAATAATGGCCATCAATTTAAAAATCAAATTGGTTCCAAATTTAAAAATGCAAATGTTATGTTCGCAAATTAAAAACTAAACATGTGAGATCGTATTGTTTGAGTAATCTTAATTTAGCGGTGGTAGCCGAGTGGTCGAACGCACGCCTTGCAAATCAAAGTGTGCAGGTTCAAAGCCCGGCTCGCACCTCTGGGTTTATGTGCGAATCTCATTTTCATCCGAGATGCTATGAAACGGTGAAGGAAAACATCGTGAGGAAACCTGCACGTCTATAGAAAGGCGTGTGAAGTTCACCAACCCGCACTGGGCCAGCGTGGTGAACTATAGCCCAAAAATCTCCCTCGTATTGAGGGAGAATGTGCCCGGTATAATGGCAATAGGCTCGCCCCCTATTACATTGGGACCAAAAATACATCGGCGAAGTGTGGGCGCACTACGGTGCACCTCTGCCTACCCCTTCGGGGAATACAGGCGTGATGATGATGATGATGTATAATCTTAATTTATAATTTTAAAATTAGAAGACTGTCAATTAAATCAAGTCTACTAACTATCGTTGTAATATTACAGTATCTTTATTTTTCAATATTAACTAGAAATACAATCTAATGGCTTCAAGGTAACAATGTCTAATGTCTACACTGGTCAAATTCTAGACATCCTACTTCTTACTAATATTAATAAACGTGAAAGTTTGTGAGGATGGATAGATGTTTAATACTCTTTCACGCAAAAACTACTGCACAGATTTTTAGGGTTCCGTACCCAAAGGGTGAAACGGGAACCCTATTACTGAGACTTCGCTGTCCGTCCGTCCGTCCGTCTGTCACCAGGCTGTATCTCATAAACCGTGATAGTTAGAGAGTTGAAATTTTCACAGAATATGTATTTCTGTTGCCGCTATAACAATGAATACTCAAAAACGGAATAAAATAATTATTTAAGGGGGCTCCCATACAAAAAACGTGATTTTTTTGCCGTTTTTATAGATAATGGTACGGAACCCTTCGTGCGCGAGTCCGACTCGCACTTGGCCGGTTTTTATGAAACCTTACATTATTATTGTTTATACGTCAGAATGAAACATAGTATATATTTTATTTGAAAAAGCAATCGAAATCGCTACGAAAACAGCAATAATGTAACACCTTGGTGTCAAAAATTTGCATAAAAATGAAATTTTTTGGCGAACGCTGCGAAAACTATTTATGATACATAAAATATTGTAGTACATGTTTGCAATACTCATAATTAGCTACAAAAAGTCCGCGAGAAGATATGTGTTACTATTATAGTTAAGCTGTAAGTCAAAGTCAAAGTCAAATCATTTATTTTGTATAGGCCTATGGGGGCACTTACGAATTGTCAAGTTTACATTTTTTTCTTATATACTACTATACTACCACCGGATCGAAACGCGACCTCAACTGAGAAGATCCGGCAAGAAACTCAGTGGGCTGATAATTTTTTTAAATCGCCAAAACTTATTACAAATACACAGGTACATATAGCTCCAGTGTGTTGCCTTAAGAGCTGCGTTTAATAATAAAGATAGAATAATACGTTAGAACCATATATATAATAACGCTTCCTATAAAATGATTACTCCCGATTACTCCCGATAATAAGAACCCTTCTTGTTCAAATTAATCTGTTAAAACACGAGTACGATGAAATATTTTGACTTTCCTATCGTGATTACGAATCCTTATCCAATTAATTATCTTTATAATTATAAGTGACTATTCCTTTGTAAATTCCTGTTTAAATTTTTCGAATCGGACCTTTCGTTTAGAAGGTACAAGAGGTTTATTACGGCAAAAAAATATCCAGTGAGTCGCGCGTCATTGCATACGCATACGACGCGCGGTGCGACTTTTGACGAGTATTTGTATAGATAGCTGATGTTATTAAGGAGATTAGAGGAGGAAAATAAGGTACTTGAATTTTTATATATTGTTTTCTTATATTTACGCGACTACTTCACATTGAAATAAAACTATTTTACGGATTCTATCGCGTTTATTTACTTTTTTATGTTCCCGACGTTTCGGCTGCTTTACAGCAACCATGGTCACGGAGGGACTGAGGTGTTAGACGTCCTGATGTCATAGTTAATAACTGGGTACCCTCATATTTAGTTGTTGTTTGCGGTCCGATCCACGCAGAAAGCTCCGATGCTCACAGTGTCTTGAGGTCTTGCAATGGTACGCTTGGTTTTGGATTTAATCATATTAATTACTGGATCCCAAGTTGGTGGTAGCACCCAGCCATCTTCCCTATTGAAATTAGGATGTTTTATTCAATTTCAATGGCTTCACGTATCATCCTTGGTCGGAATTGGTGTTCTTTTGCGAGGATCTGCGGTTTATCAAATCTGATATAATGGTGGGTGCGGTCCTGCGGTCGGTGTTTCACGTCAGCTATGTGTTCTTTTACGCGGGTTTCCGCGGGAAAAACAAAAACTAATTTATTCCGAGTGATCTCCCAAACGGCACCTCTGCCTACCCCTTCGGGGAAAACAGGCGTGACGATGTATTGTATTGTATTGATGTATAATTTAACTAATTTATCTATTGACATTTTAAATTCGGAATTTTGAATATTATTATCGTGGAGAAGATTTGAAGGTGTTCAACTTTTATGTTCATTCCTTTCCTTAGGTATGTTAAATCAACACCATTCAATAGGTAACAATGTGATCATATTATTTCTTTATGAAATGAATGAAATCATGAAATTTTAATGGAATTTGATGAATGGCTCCACCTGCGATGAGCGGGCATTTATCCCAATGTCGAGTAATTAATACCAAGGACATTTTCAAGAAATACACACTATAAATAAAACCGGCCTAGTGCGAGTCGGACTCGTGCACGAAGGGTTCCGTACTATCTATAAAACGAGCAAAAAATCGCGTTTGTTGTATGGGAGCCCCCATAAATATATATTTTATGGTGTTTTTTAATATGTTTTGTTATAGCGGCAGCAGAAATACATCATCTAAATACATCAAATAAATAAATACATCATCACGCCTGTATTCCCCGAAGGGGTAGGCAGAGGTGCACTGCAGTGCGCCCACACTTCGCCGATGTATTTTGGTCCCAATGTAATAGGGGGCGAGCCTATTGCCATTATACCGGGCACACAGGTTTCCTCACGATGTTTTCCGTCACCGTTTCTTAGCAAGTGATAATCTCAGATGAAAATGAGATTCGCACATGGAACCCAGAGATGCGAGCCGGGGATAGAACCTGCGCACTTTGATTGCAAAGCGTGCGTTCGACCACTCGGCTACCACTGCTTTAAATACATCATCTGTGGAAATTTAAACTGTCTACGACGGGTCCGTCCGGACGAAGTCTTAGTAATAGGGTTCCCGTCTTACCCTTTGGGTACGGAACCCTAATAACAGGTTATAAATAAAGATGGCGGATGACCAACAATGTGTTTACAAACCAGTTCACTCCCTTTTAACGTTCAATGTCACGCGATCGAAATAATCATAGCGTCATAATGAGGCGTCAATTAAAAACAACATTCCTGCAATCACTTATAGTTATTGTTTTGCCGCCTTTAATTAACGTGTTACTGATTTTGACACCGTCATCGAACTACGTCAATGTTATACAGGGTGCATCGGAAGTCTGAATTCATATTTCAGATCAGATAATGAAGTACCTGTGGATAAGCTTGTCTGGAAGAGATCGCAGCTTGCGATAAGACCGCCTAATGTACACTACTATTTGTTCCTTGTTTTGTCAATATACGTTGTGTAATTTCCTTGTAACTATTGGTGTACAATAAAGACTTTTCTATCTATCTATCTACCCAAACTAAACAAAGTCTGCACTATGAGTATCATACAATGGACTGAGTGCGATCCCAGATGCAACCATACCAGGGAAAATTCCGAGAAGGCTTAAAACGAAATTTGCCGCTGGCGAGAATCGAACCTGCAACCAAACGGTGTAGTGAGTTGAGTTGCATGTTCTCAAACCACTAGTGCTTGATCTAGACTAAGCCATCGTCAAAAGCTATCTGTATATCTACATCTAAAATAAATGCGTAATGTCAAAAATAATATTATCTTTTTCAGAATCGGATTTTAGCAGTGGTAGCCGAGTGGTCGAACGCACGCTTTGCAATCAAAGTGCGCAGGTTCTATCCCCGGCTCGCACCTCTGGGTTCCATGTGCGAATCTCATTTTCATCTGAGATTATCACTTGCTAAGAAACGGTGACGGAAAACATCGTGAGGAAACCTGTGTGCCCGGGATAATGGCAATAGGTTCGCCTCCTTATTACATTGGGACCAAAATACATCGGCGAAGTGTGGGCGCACTGCAGTGCACCTCTGCCTACCCCTTCGGGGAATACAGGCGTGATGATGTATTATTATAGAATCGGATTTTTTTTATTCATTTAAACCAATACAGGCACTTATGAATCGCAATAAATAATATTAATAGTAGATACTAATAGTTACTATATTATTCAGTAAATGGTAGAGATCTATACCGTTTACTAAATGCATTTGAAAGTATATATGCTAACTTCAACGAATACGCATTCATTTTCTCTTTGTCTGTTTATTTGACGATAACTCTCAAACAACTAGACCGATTTTGACGGGGCTTACAATAGATAGATAATGTTAGAAAGAGTAACTGAGATTATGATTACTATGGAAAAATAATTAGGGTTTCGCAGGATCAAAATAATACCTATTTTCCGAGTAATTTGGGTTCCTAAACTTCGCGTGGGCGACTTTGCGAGCTCAGCCTGTTACATAATATAATAAACTGTTAAAATTGAAAATTATTAAAAAGATACTTGAAAAACTATTATATATACCAGATCGAAACGCGACCTTAACTGAGATTTAAGGATAACTTTGTCATATGACTAGTAGGCGTGATATCATCTCTAACCAAGCTAAACTGTTTGTGTCAAGTGTTCTTGAAGGTCAAGAGGGAGTCCCACCCAAAAGCCAGATATTTTAAAATGTTCTTTGCGCAGGTGATCGCAGAATTCTTGACAACGTCTCGGGAGAACTGCGGTCTGGCGAGCTGACTTGTATACTGGGGCCGTCTGGTGCTGGAAAATCGACACTCCTCAACATATTAACAGGTTATACGTAAGTTGGTATGATATGTTATTTTTTTTTTGTGTATCTATAATCTATAAAAATAAATAAAATTAAGTGTTTGTAATAATATCAAAATAACAACTTTTTACTAAATTTGAAAATATCTAAGTACCCTGTAATAAAAACGCATTTTTTAATTGTATTTTTTGTTCCTGGTCAACTCCCAAGCGGCTGAACCAATTATGAAAGTACTTTAACTGCAGATAGCTGAATTTCCGAGCAGTAACTTAAGCCACTTTTTTTTATGTGTTAGGGTTCCGCTGGAAAAGAAGACAAAGACAAAAGAAAAAAATACTTTAATAGAGATGGATTTCAATCGCACGAAAATCGCCCCTTTGCCCCCTTAACACCACCTGTCTTTCTTCTTCTTTTTTACGAAATGAGTGAAATGATGACATTTTAATGGATTAAGATGACGAATGGCTCCACCTGCGTTTAGCGGGAATAGCAAGGGCAAATTCAATAAATACACATCTCTTATCTCTTATATATATATATAAAAATCAATTGCTTTTCGTTAGTCTCGCTAAAACACGAGAACGGCTGGGCCGATTTGGCTGATTTTGGTTTTAAAATGTTTGTCGTAGTCCAGGGAAGGTTTAAACGGTGAGAAAATAGGGATTAATTATTATTTATTAAATATCCAATCATTGACATTAGAGAAAAACGAGAATCCAAAAACAGAGAAACGTACACGAGTAACCATGGTAACCACAGACAATGACGCAAAATATGGCAGCTAATGTATGAAGGATAACAATCTCCTTCGGGAAAATATGGAAAAATTGCGAGGAAGATAATAAGAAGATAGGATGCAAATAAAAAAAGGCTTATTTGTGCTACTTCAAACACACAATATATGTTTTGCTGGAATTAAAAAATATATAAAATTCTGACTGTCAATTAATTGGTTGTAGAATGTTTATATTTGAGTCGTCTGTCAACGTTCGTCAGTACTTGAGAACTATATTTACTGTTATTGTTTTAAAATGCCAAGGAGAAGACGAGCTGACGTAGGTCGTCGAAGTCAATCTAATGTACGACGCGCTACCTCACGTTCAAACCGCACTGATGACCAGCGAGAGACAGATAACGATAACTTTCGTATTGGTATGGCAATTAAAAATGTTTATGTGTTGTTGAAAATGGCAATGTCTGACATTACAGATAAAAAATATACAGCCATTTTAGAGACGGTAGAGCTTAAATGTCGTTAGAATAGGTGATGTACACCGGGTCATCGCTCGTTTATTAATTCTAAGGCGGTACGAAGTTCGCCGGGTCATCTACTTATAAATAAAAATGGATGATGACAGTGATAAAGATGGCGGATGAATCTCAGCAATGTCTTTAATATCACTTACAGTTTTTGACATTTAACTCAGTACAAAATCAGTACAAAATCTGTCACAAATAGTCAGTCACTATTGAAACAACAATACTTTAAGGCGCTAAGGTGAGGCCCTTGTGTATAATGTGTGTTCCCTTGTGTACCTATCAAGACTTTCAAGACACCTTTGGATGGCAATAACTTGTATTTCAAGATATATTTTGGTCTGCAGTTCAAATGGCGTGACCGGTAGAATAACGGTGAACGGGCACGCGCGCGACATGCACGTGTACAAGAAGCTGAGCACGTACATCATGCAGGACGACCTGCTGCAGCCGCGGCTCAGCGTGCTCGAGGCCATGAGGATTGCGGCTGAACTCAAGCTCGGCAAGGAGCTGGGCAGCGCGGAGAAGGAACTCATTGTGAGTGGACTGAATTTTCAACAGAATTATTAAATTTGTCGAAAAAAAGGACAAACTTAGTTTTGTTTCGAAACATGTCAAATTAGGAGTAATGTCGATCATGCGAGAATGATCAGTCAAGTCCCCGATAGATGTGTGAAGTCTGCCAACCCGCACTGGGACAGTGTGGTGGACTATGGCCTGAATCCCCCTCACGCGGAAGGTAGGCCCGTGCTCAGCAGTGGGACGTTAGAAGGACTATAGTAGTGGTAATTGTACCTAATTATAATTTGACTCTCCTCGCGATGTATCCTTGTATAAAAACAAATTTCGTGTGGGAGCATCGACCTTGCAATAGATGCCAATAACTCGTTTCACCCACTAGTTCAACGATCTACGGAACTAGACAACTTGCCACAGGAGTTTTTTCTAACTGTACTGTTCGTCATGCACAAAATATAAAGTTATCAATGTTTAAGGGTTGCAGGCTTTTGGAGATCCATTCCAAATCATATTTAATGTAATAAAAGTTTGATAAAAACGCATTGGTATATTTTCCAGATAAAAGAAATCCTTCAAACCATTGGCTTATGGAACCACACGCAGACGATGACGGAGTGCCTCTCCGGTGGTCAAAAGAAGCGGTTATCCATTGCTCTGGAGCTTGTCAACAACCCACCCATCATCTTCCTAGACGAACCTACCTCGTAAGTTTATCATTACCGATATAGATATCTATGAGGATAGCCATCAAATGATATTATAAAATATAGATACCTGAATATGTCAAAACGAACGTAAAATGTAACTAAAATTGGTCTTATCAATATCAGTATCGAAACGTATCTATATTTATATAAAGAGAGATATGTCAAAGTATTAATATAATTCTAGTGTACGTGTGTATGTCAATGAACTCCTTCTAAACAGCTGGACTGATTTGAATGAATTTTTTTGTATGCATTTGGGTGGCGCCCTGGATAGGTTAAAATCACAATTGGACCCGGTAGGTGTCGCTGCTTTCGTATGTCACTAATTCTAAGGCGGTATGAAGTTCGCCGGTTGGTTTAATTTTCGATTGACATATCTATATTTTCTATAGGTATATATATTTTCTATATTTTATAATATCATTGGATGATTTCTGGGGCTGCCTAATTTTTAACCGACTTCCAAAAAGGAGGAGGTTCTCAGGAGGAGGGGGATTTTTGGCTGTAAATATTTACTTTTTTAGGGTTGTTATGAGGTGATAATAATTGCATATTTTCAACGATTATTGACACAAAAAAGCGTGAAAAAAAATTAAATTTTTACAAAAAACAAAAACCGACTTCAAAAACCTAGGTGCACTAAAAAGCTAGAAATAACCTTATAATTCGTTACATTTAAAGTCGGTGCCAATTCATGTGTGTATTTGCCTAGTCTAACGTAGATTGGCACCTACTCCAAATGTAACTAATTATAAGGTTATATGTAGCTTTTTAGTGCATCTAGGTTTTTGAAGTCGGTTTTTGTTTTTTGTTAAAAAAATTATACTTAAACGTTTTAGTGACCTACACAATTGGGCATGTGTATTCAAAAATACAACCTTTTAGTAACAAATAAAGCCAGACGCACACTTGGGCGTTATGACGCGCGCGTGTACCGAAACGAAATATACCGTCTCAAAGAAAAAGATAATTCTTCAACCAAACGACATTGTCAGCGTGAGGGAATTTAGAAGCGTGGGTGTGTGGCTTTTACCACAGAAATTCAACTTCGATGTATACTGACATAGAGCTAGTTTAGCAGATGAAAAATAAACTTGACGCGCGACTTTCAACGCCCCAGTGTGCGCAGGGCTACGTAAACTTAGTTGGCTGGTTTTTTAATCGCTAAAACTTATTTCATAGTTAATCAGCTCGCATGTCATAAACGTATTGTAGGCTCGTGTCCCGGGGTGCAGCCGCCTTGCCGATGGTAGTGGTATAGGAAAAAACTATTTCTTCGCAATGTGTATTTAGTTGTACAAAAATGTGTGCCGTCGTTGATGACAAGCAAATCGCAAGAGACAGTATCATAGAGTAGACGATGACATTTGCTGTTGTCTATATCAGCGTAGCTTATATCTATGGTAGGCTGCGATCCATAGACGGTGCTGTAGTGGGGCCATCCAGTGACGAGTGGCTAACATAGGCCCTTCATCTTGGTCACTAGATGGCGCCGTAACACATATTAATTTCAGACTTTTGATACATCCTGTAGAGTCTATCAGATACTATATACTTTGGGTAACTTTGGAATACTTTGAGTACATATACGCTAGCTCATATGTGGAAAAATTGGAAAAACATGGTCGAATTTCGATCAAATTTTTATATCATTCAGTTGTATACCCAATACTGAGGCTAACGTTAAATAATTATTTCGGACTTCTGAAACACCCTGTATATCGAATTAATCATGTTTTTCAAGGTTTATTACACATATTTTAATAATAGCTTTGTTTGGATGCCACTGAGACGCCTTCCAATTTCCTGTTATGTGTTTACTGACGTTAAAATATTTTTTTTCGAATGGTATTCATTAAGTAGATACAATGGCGTGGAAAACTACGAACATTTAACTACCTAGAAACTTGATTGTAGTATCCGAATGAAGGTCAATGTTTGGTCAAGGCCGATCAATCGACTATCGCACAACCTGCAGCCGAAGGCTCAATGGCCCTAAACATTTATTTCAAGATTGGCCAAAAGTGTAAAAAATAACGGAATCTTTTTAACCAACTTGTGAAAATCTAAAATTACTACTGTGGGCCTAGCATGACCGTGTAGACATAAGTTTTATATCATTCAACTGTTAGATTTGTCGAGAAAATTACGTCACTGTGAGCTTTTGTACTGGACATGGCTTGGTGTGACAGTCAAATCTAACCTTCCGCTCGCTTCCTTAGGTGCATCTTTGCACCTAGGAGCACAGTCACTACTTCTTCCCTCACGGTAACTGCCCAAGCCGAGGTCGTGCCCTCTGTGGCGCCCTTGAGCTAGTTGCCACCCTTTTCCGCCTTTAAGGGTCTTCTTTGGAGTGCACTCTGCGCTCGCCACTCCTCCGGTAAAGCTGTAAAGGCCATCTCACGGCCAACAGCGTAGTCCATTCAAAAAAAAAGACAAATCTAACAGTTGAAAGAGATGAAACTTATGCCTACGCGGTCATGGTAAGCCTACTAGAGATGGCTGCCAGCCGATGCAAGTCTGTACAACCCTCGCCCCTCGTGCGATGTCCTCCATTGCGTTTTCGCGCATTCGTAATAGTTCCTTTAAATTGGGAACTTTCGGTTCCAGCTTAAACTTCGGCCTATTTTTTCCGAAGCCGAAGCTTTGGTCGGACAATACTTGATTGCACTTGGTGGTATGTTCTACGTCGTATCGTAGCTTTTAGCCCCGGGCTTGCTAAGGTGTCAAAAGCTGCGCTTCAACATTTTTGGCAACACTAAAATAAACTCTGTAACAATAAAAATAAAGATTCAATTTCTTTGCTAAAATCTACGCTACCACGCTGCAAAATTCGCTCGCAGTGTCAATGACATTGTTTAAAGATTTATGAAGCCGAACGAACTGTATTCAACTATGAAATCATAGATAACATTAATTCTTCAACCAAATGACTTTGACAGCACATTGACACACTGCGACGTCAACGCTCGCGCGTCAATTTTTTTTGCCATAGCATAATGAACTGTATTTACACATAGAAAAAGTCCATTCTACAACGAAATGACACTGACAGTGCGAGCGAATATTGTCGCGTGGGGGCGTCGCTTACACGCCAGAAATTTAATCTTTATGCATATTGACACAGCTCGTTTGGTATTAGCAAAAAATTTGACTTGCGAGCGTTGTACCCGCGGCTTTAAGCCGCCGGCACACTGGGGGCGTCACGACATTCGAATTTAATTTTTAGGGTTCCGTACACAAAGGGTAAAACGGGAACCCTATTAACCCTACCCAGACTTCGCTGTCCGTCCGTCCGTCCGTCTGTCACCAGGCTGTATCTCATGAACCGTGTTAACTGTTGCCGCTATAACAACAAATACTCAAAAAACAGAATACAATGAATATTTAAGGGGGCTCCCATACAACAGACATGATTTTTTTGCCATTTTTATAGATAATGTATATATGAGATAATGTAATGATGGTACGGAACCCTCCGTGCGCGAGTCCGACTCGCACTTGGCCGGTTTTTTTGCCACCACTAAAATGAACTCTGTATCAATGTAATTAAAATTGGTTTTCTTTTATTTACTTATAGAAAAAGTTCATTCTTCAACATTATTGACAATGCTAGCGAATTTTGCAGCGTGTTCGCGAGACCAAAGAAATTCAATCTTTATTTATATTGGTATAAAGTTCGTTTGGTAAAGTCGAGCGTCTGACCGCCCCAGTCTACTCGCGTCTTTATGGTAGCCTAATGTTTAAAACAACAAGGAATGCTAAAATACTAGCCAGAAATGTCTCATAATAGCTATCCGGTTTTTTTTTCTGCAAAGCGATATACAGAAACCAGTATTATCACATATCAATATACACTTGTATTTTTAATTAATAAAGTTATTTATATTTTTACAGGGTGTATCAGAAGGCCGAAATAATACTTTGGGTACATATACGGTAGCTCTTATGTGTATGTGTAGTGAAGACAGATTAAACCATGGCAACCACCGCAACCATAAAAACATGGTCGAATTTCGACCAAATTTGTATACAATTCAGTCGTATACCCGATACTGATCCAAACATCAAAGTATTATTTCAGACTTCTGAAACATCTTGTATAAACAAATAAAAATTAAAAGTTTGCAATGTCAGAATACCAGTTTTTATTATTAAATAAGCCTAGCACATTCCCACCACTGTTACTCCTGTAAGCCGGCTTAGCATCACCGCATAGACATAAGTTTTAAAAACTTTAAATAACTACAGATATTCACTTATTTAACTTAAACATCCATTGGCATAGATATCTTATTTTTAGATTATAATACAAGTAGGTTAAGTACACTTAATAAATGGTGGGGGGCGTAAACTTAATAAATAAATCGAGGCATGCCCAGTACAAAAAGCTCAAAGTAACGTATTTTTTACGACAAATTTATCAGTTGAAAAAGATAAAACTTATCTCTACGCGCTCATGCTAAGCCTACTGAACCAAAAAAAAAACATTTTTCATCTGTTTGTCTGTCCACCTGTCTATCTGTCTGTCTTCCTGTATGAGTGTTTCTGGTAATCTCGGAACGGCTGGACTGATTTTAACAGATTTAAATGACGTTCACTGGCAGATAGCTGATGTTGTAATGCAGCGTTTCCCATTAGCCGGGTCACGACCCGGTACCGGGCCATCAAAATAAAATACCGGGTCGCAACAGTACAGCCTTTGGTAAAAAATAAATTTAGTGACTAAATAGGCGATACCAAAATATTTTTTTTTTTAACTAGCCTATAGTAGTGTCCCACTCTTGGGCAAAGGCCTCCCCTTTCCTCTTCCACACTTCTCTGTCCTTGGCAACCTCAGGCCTTGACAAAAAAAAATTGAAGAGAAAAAAAATAATTAAAAAAGGCGGCAAAATTGAAGTGGGAGTGGGCTGGTCACGACTCGCGCATGGACCCGCAGAGGTGGGCTTATATCACCACCAGCTGAATTCCCAGTACCAAAATATTATGTAGTATTAATAAAACACGTTTACCATTACTAAATGTGTATTATTTTACCTAATGGAACTAGTTTGGGTTTAAAAGTATTAAGTGGGTATCGAAGGGACAGTGTGAAAATTACCGGGCCATGGCAGAACAATGATTGGGAAACACTGTTGTAACTTACAAACATTTTATAAAGATTATATACTTTCATACGCATTTAGTAAAACGGCGTTATTTTGATATTAGAACCAGACACTTAGATTTTTTTTTAATAAACTGTCTTGAAGTAAAGCATTGAAAGGTGAACTTTATAATTATGTAATTTATAGTATAATTTCAAGTGTTTTGTCGATGTCGCAACGTAACTACGAATAAATGTATCGGCGCGTAACCCAAGAGGAAAGAAATACAATCAATTACTCCGCCTTAATCCAAGGATTAGACCCACGTATCATTTCTACGGCTAGTGTGGTCGCTTAATTACTTTTTCATCCTACTCCCGTAATTAGATACAAAATGTATTAACAAGAAAATATATCTATCTAATTTATTACATACCTCCGTGATGACAAAGCCCTGCGCAAAAACACGCGTCGAAAAGCGCGCGATAATTTTTTACCCGTCAACGGAAGTCGCAAGGAAGAGTCATGGTTTTAGCAGTCTACGTACATTGCGATCCAAATAAGAATAGGAATGTCAAATAACACATATCTGTCAAATGTCACTTGAAAAGTATGTTTTGCAAAAAACTTATTTGCATATCAATAATAATAGTCTTACATCAAATTTAAATGTTAAATTATTAATATAAATTATTTGAAGTCATAATTCGTCTTCGTTCGTCACAATATGGCGCAGTGTCAATCCTATTCTCATTTGAATCGCATAGTATGTGTTAACGAGAAACATATAGGCGCCCTGCGTTTGTGACGCATAATAACTACTCCCAATGGTATCTGAGTGATTTACCTATACCTTATTATATATATACTTCATCATTATTAATTTAGTTAATTGTGAAATTAATTTGGCATTGTAAACAATCATTTAAGTTTATTAGTTAGTAATCTGACTTCGTATTAATTTTATAAAAAGCGGGTGAGGACGCGCCAATGTGGCGGCAGTTCGTTTGAATAATTATTTGAACAACGTTACTACTACTACTACTTCAGCCGTTTTATCGTCCCACTGCTGGGCACGGGCCTCCCCTCAATGCGAGGGGGATTTGGGCCATAGTCCACCACGCTGGCCCAG
The DNA here is from genome assembly GCA_914767695.1 of Ptilodon capucinus. Taxonomy (NCBI): domain Eukaryota; kingdom Metazoa; phylum Arthropoda; class Insecta; order Lepidoptera; family Notodontidae; genus Ptilodon; species Ptilodon capucinus. The sequence continues at coordinate 9,789,147 of OU611814.1, read as the reverse complement.
TGCGGGTTGGCAGACTTCGCACATCTATCGAAAACTAGTCAAGTTCCCTCAAACGTGCAGGTTTCCTCACGATGTTTTCCTTCACATTCCTTTACAACGTTACGCTGCATGAATATAAAGTGAAAGTATTAGTTATTGGATTGTTTCTTCCCACAAGACCCACAAGTGTTCACATAATATTTATATCAAGTGTTCCTCCGTAGCGGCTAAACTATTCATCCGATTTTCATAATTAAGGTGTTTCATGATTAAGGTAATCGATTCGTTATCATAGCGTCATCATACCACATAAGGCTACATTTAAACTTGGTTTAAACCAACTTCAACAATAGGAAGAGTCGATTTTACCTTGTTTCGTAGTCTGGTTACAGTTTATTAAACTTTTTTTCATATAAACGAACTGTATTATACTATAGATAACCTCATTTTTGAATCCTAATCCACGCGGGCGAAGTCGCTGACACAGCTTGTTTAATATAAAGGTACACTTTACATCACGGATTCCCAAACTATTTTTAGCAAGAGACCCCTCTTCCAAAATTAAAGCCATAATTACCCCCATAGCTAATTTACTTTAAAAAACCTATCTCTAGTTTTTTCCTATTAATGAATAATACTTTAAAACTTTGCGGTTGATTAAGTGACCAACCGCAAAGTGGTCGATATCGACCCCTTTGGGATTCCCTGCTTTACAGGGTAACCATTGATTAATCCATTGACATCAATTCCCCAAAAAGGTCCGGACCCAAAAATGGGGATAAGGTAAATACTATTACAAAAGCACAATCGGAAGTAATTGGAGTAATTGCCACGTCCAGCGGTTACTTTTTATTGCAAGTAAATTCTGTACATGTTCCTATCAGAAACCCAGTCACGTTTTGGATTTAAAATCAATCTAATTATCTCGATTCACTACCATCCTTAATGACAGCAGGCTTAGTATGACTACGTAAACATAAATTTTACCTCCTACAACGGTCAGACTGGTCGAGAAAATGACGTCCCTCTAAGCCATACAAAAAGCTCAATGTGATGTCATTTTCTCTACAAATCTTACAGTAAGTGATAAAACTTGTCTTCTCAGCCTTCTGTAACGCCCCCCGTACACTGGGATGTTGACATTCGCGCGTCCAATTTTTTTGCCATACCAAAACAAACTGTGTTGTCATATAGAAAAAGTTAATTCTTCCACGAAATGACACCGCTAGCGGCAGCGCATTTTCACGCGTAGGAGCGTGTCTTTTACTACAGAAATTCAATCTTTATGCCTGTTAACACAAAGTTCGTTTTGGTAGTACCTAAAATTTTGACGCGCAATAATTAACGCCCCAGTAGTGAGCGGGGCTTAATCGTGCTTATCCACATGTCCAATCACATCAATAAATTATGAAACAATTTTATTTAAAAATACCTGAAAATGGGGAATGAGATCTGAAAATCCCATGTCTCTAATTCGATAAGAAAACATCCAATTTATTAATCCAAGAAATAAACCATTGATGCTGATTCTGTTGGACCAAAACTAAACTAGACTAAGCTAAGTATTTCCGTCATTCAAATGATCGTCACGTATGAGCGAGAAGGTAATATTTTTTGAGTTGTCAAAGTATAGTCGTAATCAAGCGTGAACATTTTTGAAATCGAATTAGTAGATACTGCATCAATAATAACACATTTAAGAGGAGAATGCAATTTTTGATCCGTTTGAAAGGTCACTTCATATTTTTTTTGTTTTTGCAGAGGCTTAGACGTTGTATCCATTCGGCATTTGGTGATTCTTCTAAGGCTGCTGTCCCGTCATGGGAGGACAATCATCTGCACTGTGCATCAGCCCTCAGCCACACTTTTCGGACTCTTCGATCGAATTTACGTGCTGTCTAAAGGAATGTGTTGCTATCAGGTGACTATGAGTGTTTCTTTTGAGGAGTGGATCGATATATTCTGGGGCCTTATGCTTGGTTTTCGGCCTTAAATAACTGTAAAAAAAGAAGAACTGTAAGAAATATTGATCTGCCATCTTTATAATTACCCTATTTTGAATGTGTAATTATTAAATACGTTCGTACTCGTTCGTTAATTACTTGACATTGGCACAATATGACAAAACAGAGGCGCTGGTGCAGGCATTCCAGCAAGCAAGATGTTGAGATAAAACAGTGAAATCCTGCCCCCTACCACCCTTCATGAGCAACATTGCTTAAATATTACTTTAATACTCTGACAAATTTTAGTACAAGAACCGTATTAACTCATAGCAAAAGCATACCTTTCAACGACATGTCATCGATGACTAGCTAAGTCATGCCATGGGAATTAAATCATATAAATTTTATTGCATACCTATGAACTGCAACTAAACTATATTTGACTGAACTAAAATATTGCATCTTGTTCATTGCGGTCGTAACAAGGCCGGCAATAGAATTGACAACCAATCTTTATGTACATTGGAACAGAGTACATTTTCAAAATAATATTTATGTTAAGTTATTTGTCCAGCAGTGGTAGCCTCGTGGGCAAGAACGCCCGCCTTGAACGTTACGGGTGCAAGTTCAAATCCCGGGCCCGCACCTCTGAGATAATTTTCATGTGCGAATGTCATTTTCAACAATGATTACCATTTGCTGAACGGTGAAGGAAAACATAGTGAGGAAACCTGCACGTCTATATAAAGGCGTGTAAAGTTCACCAACCTGCACTGGGCCAGCGTGGTGGACTATGGACCAAATCTTCCTTGAATTGAGGGGGAATGTGCCCGGGATAATGGCAATAGGTTCGCCTCCTTATTACATTGGGACCAAAATACATCGGCGAATTGTGGGCGCACTACAGTGCATCTCTGCCTTCCCCTTCGGGGAATACAGGCGTGATGATGTATTTATTTATTTATTTGTCAACTTATTTCAGGGTATACCGCACTTACTTGTACCAAACCTTGCTGATGCGGGCTATATATGCCCCACAACATACAACCCAGCTGACTTCGTGATGGAGACGCTGCAAGGCGAAGTAGATTCGACACAAAAGATGGCGGAGTTGTGCCAAAACGGGAAACTCTGCAGTAAAATCAACGAATTATCTGATGGAAGGTATTAAATACAGACGAATAAAGTAACGGATATACATGGTGATTTAGAAGTCCAAAATCAGACTTTCCCGTATGATATGAAAAAGGGATCGAAATTTGAACACGCTTTTTTGCGGTCATTTTAAAATACTGTAATATTTCGAGACTTTTAAGTCATAGTCTTAGTTTTTTTATTGATATACCTATGTGATTGCATATTGTTTTTAAAACTGTTTTTTTCTAAGTTTAAAAAAATATTCAATGATCTGTAACTCGGAAACTATGAAAGTAAAAAACTAAACTAACTACAGCCCTTTTTAGCGTCCCACGGCTGGGCACAGGCCTCTCCTCAATGCGAGGGGGATTCAGGCCATAGTCCACCACGCTGGCCCGGTGCGGGTTGTCAGAGTTCACACATCTATCGAGATCTAGTCAAGTTCCCCCAGACGTGCAGGTTTCCTCACGATGTTTTCCTTCACCGTTTCATAGCAAGTGGTAATCTCGGATGTAAATGAGATTAGCACATGAAACACAGAGGTGCGAGCTGGAGTTTGAACCTGCACACTTTGATTTGCAAGGCGTGCGTTCGACCACTCGGCTACCACTTACTATGAAAGTAAAGTTAAAGTTAAATCATGTCTTTACTAAATCATGTATCTGCCATCCAAAGTATGGTTACCCAAAAGTATTCCGGACTTCTGATACACACTGTATACCTACTTATAATTTCAGTCATTTAAATTTGATGAGTTAACCAAAACCACAGAATATGGTGCATATTATATTAGTTCAAGGTTTGTTTTACAATGCTAATGTTGCAGGTTTTCAATATTGAACGCTGATGAGGTTATGGAGAGGGCTTTTGTTGAACACATTGCACGAGACCAAATGCATAAACTAGAATTTCCAACGACATTTTGGACTCAGTTCTCTGTAATAAGTAAGCGAATGTTTCTACAGAATAAAAGAAACAGTGTGAGTAATACTTGATAAGTTTGATAAGTTTGATAACACTTCTGTTGACAATAAACTAAACTGAAACAATTTTAGTAATTTCAAATTTATTTTGTATGATTGATGTATTTTGGTCCCAATGTTATAGGGGGCTAGCCTATTGCCATTATACCGGGCAAATTCTCCCTCAATGGATTTGGGCCATAGTCCACCACGCTGGCCCAGTGCGGGTTGGTGAACTTCACACGCTTTTTTTAGACGTGCAGGTTTCCTCACGATGTTTTCTTGCACTGTTATGCATTCTAATAATTGTACATAGATAAACATTTGGATACATTTTTCTTCCAACTCCTCCTACACCTTTTTCGATTAAATTCGTGCGGGTTCCAAGGCAATTTAGCTTTTCCCCGGGACTCGCCGAGGGTCAATCCTCGGTGTTTTCAATGGACACCGCTGTCGATCCTGGCTTACAGGAGTAACAGTGGTGGGAATGTGTGGCGGGCTTAGTCCCAAAAAAAAAAAAGAAAAGTAAATTGTAAAAAACAATTAATTGATTTGGTCTTATTTGATTACAGTTAGGAACATTAATCCAGATTGGTTACTTCTTAAATTGTTCCCTACTGGTCGGTGGGCTGTTCTACAACGTGGGTAGCAATGGTGAAACACCGGTAGTCAATTTCAAATTCTTCCTCAGCTGCCTCGTATTCCTTATATATAGTCACATTATGATACCAGTTCTGCTATGTAAGTATCAAGGAAAAATATACTCTATTTTATTTACAGTCTGTATCAAGTAATATAAAGTAACGGGTATACAACCGAATATAGAAATTCGAAAACATTTTTGCCCTCCAATTTTAAATCTTATAATATTTTGAAATTTATGCGATTTATTGAAGTTCAAATTTCAAGTCAAGACAAGACCTTTGTCACGATTTTGCTCGTATGCTTTCTGTCTAATTTCATACGAGAGAAATAGACAAAATCAAGATATACTGTGATAAATACTAACCTATGTGTAAACATAATTGTAGACTTCTTTAACAAATATTATTTCTTCTAGTTCCATTGCAGTTGCCGATATTAGACCGAGAGTATTTTAACAGATGGTACAGTTTGAAGGCATATTATGCGGCGCTCACACTATCTAATCTTCCTCTCATGGTTAGTTAATCGGATATATATCATAAGATATTTTAAAAAGTTCAGTGCGACAATGTTATATATGAACGTACCCGATAATCGCCTCTAGGGCTATTCACATATGAGCCATGTGCACTAGTGGTGTAGAATGTAGATACCAAAATGTACTGAACGATTGTTCGCCTGGTATTCGAATAAAGTTGCGTGGCTTTTACCAATAAACAACACTGCACCGCCACTAGCACAACTCCTTTTGCCAACCTCTAAAAAACTAATGCTAAAATCATGAAAGCCAAAATTCCTAGGGGCTTGAGTTTGAACCTGCACCACTTGCTTCCAAGACTGGTGTTCTAACAATTACACTACCTTTTGTGTTTCAGTTCATAACGGGAATGACATTTATGGCCATTGTGTACCTCCTCTCGGGCCAGATCCTGGATTGGAAAAGGTTCTTAATGTTTTCCTTCAACGGTCTCCTTTTAGCAATATGCTCTGAGGGATTTGGTCTTGCAGTGGGCGCTGCATTTAGCATTGCCGTAAGTATTGCTAAGCTAGCAAGCGTTCCTGAAAAAAGCGTATGTCGCGGATTATGTCAAGACTAAATTTTGCCTCCCGTTCTCATTTCATAGGATAGAAAGTCGAGAATATCAAAATGTATGTCATGTCATAAGTGTTGTTTTGGTAACTGATAGTATTCTGCGCTCATGACGCAGATGTGCCTTAAAATTAGTGCTCTCACTGTCTTTAGTTTTCCTTTGGGAAGAGTAACCACTGAGTTTCTTGTCGGCTCTTCTAAATTGAAGAAGTAGAAGAATCTGACTATTTGTAATTGTGTTGGCGACTTTGCTAACTGCAAAATCAAATGTTATTTTATACATCGGGGTCTAATTTATGAGTTCTCAAAACTGATATTATTCATAACGAAGGCTTACAGGGTTTTAACAGGCATAATTGAGATTGTTTTTTTATTTCAGAATGGCTGTATATTGGCGCCTACAATCTCGGCACCGCTTCTAGTACTGAGCTGCTACGGCTTAGGCTATGGTGCCTCCATAGAAAGTTTCATGAAGATCCTTATGTCATTGTCATATATGCGGTATGGGGTAACTGGTTTTTCTTTGGCCATCTGGGAAGATCGAGAGGATATGGACTGTCCAAGTGTGTTCTGCTTATACGCAGACCCTAAGCTCCTTCTTCGTGATATCGGTATGAGTAACGATACCTACTGGCCGCAGATAATAGGCCTTATTGTATTCACAATAATACATAGAACTATTGCTTATTATGCTATTAGGTACCGCCTCAAATCTGAGTTTTCCAATAAGTTCATGAACTATATAAGTAAGTTTTTGAAACATAGATAACTGTACACCCTGCATCCAATAGGGCTAGTGATATAACTTGACTTGTTTTGAAAATGTACTCTATATTCACGCCACCACGAACTGAAATTTGCTTGTGTCATGGATGACATTGCATTGAAGGATGTGTTTCTGTTATGGGTTTAATACATTTAGTATTGGTAGTGGCAGAAAATTTATTGCGCTCGTTATGACGCTCCCGTGGGTGCAGGGAATTACCATGGTTTTTGATGGTACTGTACTCATCTATTAATTTTAAATATTTTTTTTTTGGTGAAGTGAAATAAAAAGGAGTTTGGACAGTGTTAATAAAGTATTATTTGTGTTGAAATTACAACTCTAAAGATTTTCCTAGGTAGTAAGTTTTTTGTTTGAAATTCTCTAAAATAAGCTAAAGGCTTGCTAGGTATAAGGTCACGTTAATAATAGATTTGGCTATATATAAAATTGTGTGCCCTTAAAAGCAATCCTTCCGAGATGAAAATAAGTGACAAGCATCTGACTAAAAGAGTGATGAGGTAGACTGTGAATGAATACGGAGCGAGAAGTAGACTCAAGAATGGATGGATAAACTGTGTAAACAGTGATATGAATGAGATGGAAGTGGAAGTCAGTTTGACGGAAAAGCGAGATGAAGGAAAGAAAAGGACAAACTGCGCCAAAACCGAATAATGGGAAACAGTTAGGCAATTAAAATTAAAATCAACCCTTAAGAATATAATAATACACTCAAGAAACTAAAAATAATAGCATATTACCACCTATTTCTTAGTTTCTAAGATATTATGTAGATTAATTATTACCAAGTGTTTAATGTACCTACCTTATATATACCTATTGCCAATTGTTGGATTGAACTTAATACCATTTTACAGCTATAAAATTTTAAATATGTAAAATCCAACTGAGCATGTTACATTTTAATGAAATTGCTTAATGAATTCATTTTAATCTGAATGGTGCAATAATCCGTGCGATTGGAAAAGTTAATTAAAAATATTAAAATGTTTGAAATCATTGATGATTATTGGCCATTTAAAGATGCTTTTATAAAAATTGCAAACGAAATCTTAGTTCTACAAGTATTGGACTCCCTAATATATATTGACGACTTTTATGTAGTTCACATCACTTCATTTAACTTGAGTTTAATACAACATTCTTGAAGTTCTTTAATTTAATATTATACTTCACCAAATGGATCTAGATTTTTGCTCGCTTCCAAATCTATTGAACACCCATGATACCTACCCATTCTTTATCGTTTTAAAAATATAGGTGGTTCTAATTGAACTAAGATTCGTGGACCTGTACCTACTTGTATAGCAAAATTTATAAGGTCATAGCTCATTGTGAATAAGCCGTAAAGCCCGTAGCGTGCCCCGAGCTACACATTACACTAGTTAGTAAGATATTTGGCACACATTAAGAAGTACACATTTCATTATAACATACAATAAACCTCCTTAAACAAAAGGCAATCTACAAATCAAAATAGATGCTAAATTTACTAATAAAATCAGTGTAAAATGATAATGACTTTATTTATAGTTACATGAAAATCCCGTTATTCATCAATGATAGTTCGAATATTATCTGTTCAAATAATATTGTACTTATTGAAAAAAAATAAAACCGACGCTGTTTTGTCTTTATTGGTTCAATAATAGTTGTTTGGCATCAAAAATTTAGTGGCAAATGTCATTTTCAAATGAATATATAAGTAGTCTTGGGGCCCCGATGGCATGTAGAAACTTGAATATCTGCTATCTATTTTGTGATCTTTATTGCTGATAAATTAAATACATTTATTATATTAATAATGTACTTTTTAAAAGTAGTTACCTAATCTGAATATTAAATTGTAAATCTGATGTCAGTAGTACACCATATCGGCCTCACTAATACTTATAAAGAGAAATAGTCATTTCGAAATCATAACATTATTTAATTTAACTTACCTATAAAACTGTTTATTTTGCAAATAGAAATTCAATATTATTCATATTTTCTAATGTGCAGTATTTACTGACAGACAGTGTAATTTAGTTCAATGCAAAGAAGCCGGAATACCTACCGTGCTCATTGTCTGAACTGAAATTTCAATAATATGGCGACAATTACAAAGTTGGTTGACGAATTGACAACGACTTTGTGTTTTGTTGATAAGTTAGGTATTCGACTTCTGAAGAAATTGATGATTGTTACGTAGTGACATTTCAATTAACGCCTGATTCCTATATTCAGGACACGTCTCGTTTAGCTAACGAACTGTGAAACTTTCAGCGAGGCGTTAGTCTAAACTGTTCCTTACAAAAGCAGCCTGTTACGGTTCGTCACTCGTTGATCTCGTCGGTAACGATTCGTTCTGATAGGAACCCAGCATTGCTCAAGATGCCAGGGATCAAGATTCAAGATCTCCGCGGACATTTAATCTATCTTAATAGGTCTTAAGAGTGATAATGCTATTAATTTTTAATCTGATTAGGGGACATCATCAATCTTGTATGGATTGAGCGAAGCCTGGGAAAAATAAAAGGGGCCTTTAGAGCCCCGCTGCGGCATTTTATAATTTGACGACGGAAAGCGGAAGTGTCGTTTCCCGAAAAATCAAATTTTACACCAGAGCCGAAAAACTATTTCAAAAATGTATAACTCGTTAATTCCTCCTTCCTTAATAAAACTAGAAAACTTTCCAGACAGACTTTCCAGAAACTAGACCATTCGACGCGGCTTTTTTTTCTGATCAATTCTATATCAATAAGTCATATAGGACAATTTTCGAGATACGACATCTCGGCTTTCTGCCGACGATACGATTCCTATAAGCCCCGGGTATACTTGGGCTTTTAACTACAATTTTTAGGGTTCCGTACCCAAAGGGTAAAACCCTATTACTAAGACTTCGCTGTCCGTCCGTCTGTCACCAGGCTATATCTCATGAACCGTGATAGTTAGATAGTTGAAATTTTCACAGATTATGTATTTTCTGTTGCCGCTATAACAACAAATACTAAAAACAGAATAAAATAAATATTTAAGGGAGCTCCCATACAACAAACGTGATTTTTTTGCTCGTTTTTATAGATAATGGTACGGAACCCTTCGTGCGCGAGTCCAACTCGCACTTGGCCGGTTTTTTTCCAATACCAAATCAACGTTATTGTCTCATTAAAAAAGCTCATTCTTCAACAAATTGTAAATTTCTGAGACTACAGTTTTTCATTAAATTGGTTTTCAATAAGTCTGTGTTACGTTGAATTTCTGTGGTAAAATCTACGAAACCACGTAGCTATATTCTCTTGTGTCATCGATGGAATGTCGTTGAAAAATGTGCTTATTCTACGAATTAATAAAGTTCGTTTTGGTATTGGTATAATATTTATCGCGTTGTGTTAATTGACTCCTTTCTTCTCAGATTGGCTTTCAATTGAATGCATCTGCGTAAAATATAAGTTAGGTATTTTGGTTGGAAATTAATTTCATTTGGAAGTTGTTTGCTGGATGGAACGTGTTTTGTTTGTTGAAATAGAAAGTTCCAGAATAAATTGTTTAAGTTGGAAATAAAGTCTTGAAACTTTAACGTGATTAGAATATTTGCGTATTTCGATCACGTATGCAATGTTTGTGGTTACATTTAGTTAATTTATTAAAAATCCAAAATTAAAATTTGAGAACATGTAGGTATAATTGCTTGTTGTGTATACAACATCGTGAGGAAACCTGCACGTCTATAAAAAGGCGTGTGAAGTTCACCAAACCGCACTGGGCCAGCGTGGTGGGTAATGGCCCAAATTTTCCTCGTCTTGAGGGGGTATGTGCTTGGTATAATGGCAATAGGCTCGCCTCTATTACATGAGGACAGCTATACATCGGCGAAGAGTTGGTGCACTGCAGTGTACCTCTGCCTACCCCTTCGGAGAATACAGGCCTAATGATATATATTAAATTTATTAATGAAAGGTGACTTGAAGCAATTAAGGCAAGTTGTTAGAGACAGAATTGATTAAATTGTTTCGGCTCACATGCTAGGCGCGCTCCGCGCGCTGGTGTGTCAAAGGAGACGGATACGCTTTCATACATTCTTGGGCCCAGTTGTAAAAATATGAGAGTGGTGTCAATTAAGAGCTTATATATTAACAAACCATCTCCGAAAATTTTGCTGATCTTGGCAATCTGAGAGCAGAATTTTAAGAGATTTAGTAAAAGTGTGGTTATTCAACAAAGTGACAACAACCTAGATACTATACAGCTGATTTTTGAACTGTGATTGTTATTTTGTTTTAATATACAGTTTTGGTGTTAATTCAACCATTTTAGTGTATATTAATATATTAAAATGAATACAATTATGTGCTTAGTCATTAATAACACAATTTGTTTTTTTAACTACCGAACGTGTTCACTCTGTCTAGGGCGCGCGGGCGTTCGGAAACTCGTCTGTCGACATTTTGTGGAGCGTTCGGAAACGCGGACGCCACACAGTTATTTACTACATTAATTGTAGTTTTTTATTGTTAATTATTACAATGTATTTATTCATTTTGATTGAATCAAGTATTTTATGTTCAATTGTTTAAATCATTCACAGTAATCGATTATTGTAATCGATACTCTATTTCTTCAGTGAAATAAACTTATTTTTATGATTTCTCGTCTCCCTGATGGTGAATTGAGCAGATTTTTTTATATTTTGAAACAGACAAAAATACCGCTTTTTTTAAACCATATCTCAACTTATTACAATTGGGCCCAAAGATCCCCGTCTCCTTTATTCAGTGATTGTAAGGAAGTAAGTATATGTATAGCTGTTCTCGGACCCAATCACTAGTTAACAGCTCGCCCTTTTGTATAATAAGGTACGAATAGCGAGTTTCAAATGGTAAGCAAGTCCTAGAACTTATAGTTTGCGGGACGAAGTTAACCGGAACGGTTTAAGTTGTTTATATTGTTAACAGTTCACACACTTAAGCCCTGCGCCTACAGACACGTCAAAATTCGCGCGTCAAAATGTTTGCCAATAGAAATCGAACTGTATTGTCTCATAGAAAAAGCTCATTCTTAAACGAAATGTCATCGACGACACGAGAGAGTTTTTACGCGTGATCACGTAGCTTTTGTCAAAGAAATTCAATCTTTTAGTGTATTAGCACAGGGTACTTTTTATTATTACATTACAAGCTTTATATTAACTTGCAATGTATGTCCGGGTGGAATCTTGCAACTGAATTTGAGAACAGTTATCTTTAACCGATTGAGCTAAAATTTGGTATACACGCTTATTTTGGATGAAAATGCATGCATAGCTATGTGACGTCATTCTAATTCCAATAAGGCGGATTATCCAAGATGGCGGAATAGTTATTTTATCTGCACTACCACAGTATGGGTATCCAATATACGAATACGAATGAGAGGGCTTGCTGAGGACAGCAAGCCCTTTCATTCGTTCGTTCGTTCTCCTAAACACGAAAATTAAGGGCAATTACATACAAGCTTGTTTTTAAAAAGTTTTTTTTTTACCATTAACTTTTTTAAAGTCAATTTGCTCGCCCTAGTGAGTCGGGGGCAAAGAGAGTATTAACTTATATATGTTTGTTGTCAGTAATAGGTGCATAGTAATAGGTTACAGTTTGGTGTTTCACTAATATAACAATAACATTACGCTTATACGCGTCAAAAGTGTAGGCAGGGATAAAGGTGCAATCACCGATATTCTAAGGACCTCCATTTTTATCCAATTACGGCGAAGTGAAAAGGAAGGGTTATGATTTTAGCAGTCTATGTATGTATGTAGGTTTGTATTTACGTATGTTCTTCCGTAGCGCCTAAACTAATCATCCGATTTTGATGAATAAGGTGCCATCCGATTTGTTATTGCAGCCATAGTAACATAGGCCACATTTGCAACAACTTCAACTATGGGAGAAGTCGATTTTACCTTGTTTCCTTGGTGAGGTTACAGTTTCTTTTTTCTTGTTCCCAATCTGAATCATATTATTGATAGTTTGAAATGTACTAATATCTTCGTTTAAGACGACAAAACGTGGAGTATATCGTATTTTTTACTATATCGTAGAATAATGGTACAAAATAATATTATATTAACAACTAGCTGTGCCCGCGACTTCGCCCGCGTGGACTTTAGGGAGATTACCCGGAAATATGGGTATTATGTGTTTCCCGCGGAACCCTAATGCTTTTTCAAAAATGAAAGTAGCCTTAGTTACGCCTTGAAACGTCAGCTATCTGTCAGTGAAAGTTCCATTGAAATCGGTTCAGCCGTTTAGAAGTTTACCTCAAACAAACAGACAGACAGACAGACAATTTTTTTTAAAATTGCGTTTTCGTTATAGGTATCGTATATACTTTCATACGCATTTGGTAAAAAAGTGTTATTTTGATATTACAAACAGACACTCCAATTTTATTTATTTGTATAGATGTATAGATAGATGTATAGAAGATGACAACGAGGTTAAATAGTATGTTGTGATGCTATAACGAAAATAAAATTTACTCTACCTACACAACTCAGAGTTTCCGCACAGAGTCGTTTCATTATTACGAAAATACACCATATTTAATCCCTATCAGGTTACGCTTGAATGACGTGAACCTTTTATAGGGCGGTGAAGGGGAAATGGCGACAATTTACCGTAAATAGGGACGGGAAACACCCTTTTGGACTAAAAATAAACAGGTAAACGTTATGGTTATGGTAAGAGGACGAAGGTTGAGGTTACAGGTCAATACTATTGATACAGTAAGTATCTTCTGTTTTTTACGAAATGAATGAAGATAATTGATGGAATGAGGCGTAATATTGCGGAAATCCATTGTTAATAACAATGGATTTAGAGAATTTCTCTACAATTGTTATTAGAAATGAATGAAATTTTAATGGAATAAGTTAAGGAATGGCTGCACATGTGATAAGCAGTATTTATGCCAATGTCGAAGGACAAATTTAATAAATACACATCTATACATACATACATACATACAATACATACATACATACATACATACATACATACATACATACATACAAATAAATAAAATTGGAGTGTCTGTTTGTAATATCGAAATAACACTTTTTTACTGAATGCGTATGAAAGTATATACGATACCTATAACGAAAACGCAATTTTAATTATTTTTTTCTGTCTGTCTGTCTGTTTGTTTGAGGTAAACTTCTAAACGGCTGAACCGATTTCAATGGGACTTTCACTGACAGATAGCTGACGTTTAAAGGCGTAACTTAGGCTACTTTAATTTTAGAAAAAGCATTAGGGTTCCGCGGGAGAAATATAATACCCATATTTCCGGGTAATCTCCCTAAAGTCCACGCGGGCGAAGTCGCGGGCACAGCTAGTCTATACATACAAATAAATAAAATTGGAGTGTCTGTTTGTAATATCAAAATAACACTTTTTTACCAAATGCGTATGAAAGTATATACGATACCTATAACGAAAACGCAATTTTAAAATTTTTTGTCTGTCTGTCTGTCTGTCTGTTTGTTTGAGGTAAACTTCTAAACGGCTGAACCGATTTCAATGGGACTTTCACTGACAGATAGCTGACGTTCCAGGGCGTAACTTAGGCTACTTTAATTTTAGAAAAAGCATTAGGGTTCCGCGGGAAAAACATAATACCCATATTTCCGGGTAATCTCCCTAAAGTCGACGCGGGTGAAGTCGCGGGCACAGCTAGTTATAAATAAAAATCAACCACGCAATGGCTCTCCAAACATGCGATGACGGCCCAAAAAGAGATGGCAGGATGAGCTAGACTCGCACTTACCGGAGTGGCCTCGGTTGGCTATGGACCACAACGAGTGGAAAAAGGGAGGGCAGGCCTTTGCCCTGCAGTGGGACAGCCAAGGCTTGATATGATATGATAAATAAAAATGGTTGATGACAGTAATAAAGATGGCGGAGTAATTAAGTAGGCTTATAAGGTACAAACAAATTACTATCAATGGAACTCTTCGAGCCTCTATAGTCGGCCATTATCAGCTCATAGCGTCTTTAGATAAGATGGCAGTAACCCATGCGTTTAACATCGAATAAAAATTGGCTTTTGTTTTTGTCATCTCGCGAAGACATCATTGAAGCACATATAATGAAGTCGTCTATCCATATATACAGACTAATTTGAAGAGGTCTGTTCAACGAGTTCAGGTGTGTAATTTCAATAAAATAATCTATTTATTTGTTATTAAACACAAAAATTGTTTGTACCTATGTCCGTTATAGACTTTGAAACAATCCAACCGATGTGCCCACCAGTTTCATGAGAAAGTCAATAATTTGAAGATGGTTTTAGACTAATAAAAAAAATGCATAGCACATTCGGTAGTATCACGCACACGCCGGGTATCCGATAGGTTAGAATATTACTAAAACTTATATAGAGAAAAGGAGACCTTTACCCGGGAGTGAGACAGTGCTTTAGGCTAGTAAAATAAAAATCGATTATAATTTTTAACTAAACCTGTATTACAGCGAACAAAATAAAAAAAACAGATCAGTCAAGCCGATTTTGGGTTTTAGCCGTAAGTTGGCTAGATTGTTGATTTTTTAACGTCGAAAAATCCTATATGGATACCCTGCAACCTCAGGGGAAGTAGCAGGGTTATGAGGTAGTCCCGGCAGAAGGCCGTATACCTGCTAAAACCGACGGTTTACCATCTTCCGCTTATATCGGGGCGCCACGGGATCGCTTCGGCATGCAACCCGAAGGTAGATCTACCTTGCATATATGTTATTTGATCATGACATGGTACGCATTGGTTGGTATGTGTGAATAAACACACATATAAATGGATACGTTGCTTCACTTCCGACGAGAGCGGCGCAGACTGCTTATTTTTTATACGTTCATGACCCTTACTTACATTTTAAACTACCTGTCTATGTCGGATCTTCTGTTCTGTAATCTAAAGAAAGATAGTTTATCTTAAATGTACATAGGCTTCTAACTTACATACAATACTCATATGAATAGTGTTGCGTATAAAATGAACCTTAAATTTTACAGGTCTGAAACGAAAATAAATACGATTATATATTGGCAAACCCAAATTTATGTCCCAGGATTGAGTTTTATGAAAGAAGCAAAGAACATAGGTAGGAAAGACCCTTTTTTTGTGCCTGCCGACCCGATATAAAACCTTCACGTCGAAACAACAGCTGTCTTTCACGCCCTTCGCAAAACGTCGATTTTTTTTCGTCGACGTAATGAAGCAAATATCGTGGAAACTATTTTAGTCAAAGCTTACGTGACCTTCAAAAGACCCTGATTTTTTTTTAACTTAGTAAGGGTTATTCGTGTTTCAAATTTGTTTTATCCAAAGGTTGTCTATTTAAATACATATGGATATAAATAAATAAAGGAAAAAATTATTAGAAAAGAAGCTTAGCCATGGTCTTTTAGGTCGCTTTTACCTCCTGGTGTGTTAATCTTTAGATCAAAGAGAGTTTAAAAGTAGCAGTTTATTGACGACGGCTCGCTCTAGAACCAGGTGGTCGTGGGTTCAATTCCCGCTAGTAGCAAATTTCAAAAATAGCCTTGTCAGAATTTTCCCTGTAGGCTTACCATGACTGCGTAGTCAAAAGGTTTATCTCTTTCAACTGTCAGATATGTCGAAAAATGTACATCACACCTATCCATGTTCAGTACAAAAAGCTCGAAGGGACGTCATTTTCTCGACAAATCCTACAGTTGAAAGAGATAAAACTTATGTCTACACGGTCATGCTAAGCCTGCTAGTCTAGGTATCACCTCCATTCCATAGTATGATACCCATAGTAGTAGCTTAGCTTAGTTTGGGGTGATACGATGGGTATGTGTTGTCTGGCTATATTTATTTTAGTGCTGTCTTGCGCCGAATAATAAGAAACCGGCCAAGTGCGAGTCGTATCATTATCTATAAAACCGGCCAAGTGCGAGTTGGACTCGCGCACGAAGGGTTCCGTACCATTATCTATAAAAACCGCAAAAAAATCACGTTTGTTGTATGGGAGCCCCCTTAAATATTTATTTTATTCTTTTTTTTTTTTTTAACGAAATGAGCGAAATGATGATATTTAATGGAATAAGATGAGGAATGGCATCACCTGCGACTAGCGCGAGTATTTCGCCAATGTCAAGTAATTAATAGCAAGGACAAATTCAATAAATACACATTATAAATAAAAATGGATAATGACAGTGATAAAGATGGCGGATGACTCCTAATTTTTTAGTATTAGTTGTTATAGCGGCAACAGAAATACATCATCTGTGAAAATTTCAACTCTCTAACTGTCACGGTTCATGAGATACAGCCTGGTGACAGACGGACGGACGGACAACGAAGTCTCAGTAATAAGGTTCCCGTTTTACCCGTTGGGTACGGTTTCCACATATAGAGGGATGAAAGGCTTTTTGACTTGAGGGACATTTTTTTAACTTTACAGGAGAGCATTCTTTATTCGACGCAGAAAAAATAGCTGTCCCATAAATGTCGCTTATGTCAAATAACTTTTTACTCCTCGATATTCATTTAGATAGATAACCTATATTTTATGGGTCAAAATACACATTTTGAATACCTAAAATCAAAATCAATTTTTTTTATTCGTGTAGGCCAAAAAGCACTTACAAATAGTCAGATTCTACCACCGATTCGGAATGCTGCTTTCACTGAGAAGAGCCGGTAAGAAACTCAAAGGTTACTACTCTTTTCAAAATGATAATTGCGAGTAATACATTCTCAGGAGCAGCAATGCCATGAGAGCAGACAGCACCTTTGCCACAATACTAGAGAAGAATTATACTCACGGCAGTCTAATATTAAATACAAATATAGTCTTTACGCTTAGGAAGCTAGTACAGTAAGGTGCGTCTACTCCTATTTACAACGAAGTTCAACGCAGTCTGGGAGAGTAGATGGTAATTCATTAAGAGGATATAGTTTTTGTACATAAAACATACACATTTTCAATCACATTGTAAGGTCGCGCTGCTGGGTATATCGCATGCTTAATGGAATACTGACCTAACTCAAAAATAATGATGTTGAAAAATGGTCGTTAGAACGACCCTTTAAGATTTATAGTCGAAATCCTAAAATTTCAAATTGGGTCTCTATACTTTATAAACATGCGATATTTCCAACAAAAGTCGAGGTTATCGCTCGCGCCAATGTGTTAGAGCCTTAAATATAACAGGTTAGTGAAGTTGGAAGGAATCGTGTAAACATCGCTCAACTTCACCTTCCGCTGTTCGCTTGGATTAACATCTTGTCTTCAGCGTCGAATAACATTCTTGAAGCCTAAGTTCTTCGTCTATTATGATAGAGTTCCAGTAGCCTGTAAGTGCCTTTGTTAAGAGTTATTATATCTATGAAAAGTGTTATTTTTACGATAATTGTATTATAATTACATTTTGGTGATAAATAAAAAAAGTTGTGGTAGCCTAGCTAGTAAAACGCCTGTACTGAACTTAAGGGGTGAAGGTTCAGATCACTTACTCTCCAGGATGTTCAGATTTAGAAAAAAAGGCGAAATGATTCAACCGCCATGTTGGGCGATATTGAGTTTTATATATCGACTAGCTGTGCCCGCGACTTCGCCCGCGTGGACATTAGGGAGACTACCCGGAAATATGGGTATTATGTTTTTCCCGCGGAACCCTAATGCTTTTTCTAAAATTAAAGTAGCCTAAGTTACGCCTTGGAACGTCAGCTATCTGTCAGTGAAAGTCCCATTGAAATCGGTTCAGCCGTTTAGAAGTTTACCTCAAACAAACAGACAGACAGACAGACAGACAGACAAAAAATTTAAAATTGCGTTTTCGTTATAGGTATCGTATATACTTTCATACGCGTTTGGTAAAAAAGTGTTATTTTGATATTACAAACAGACACTCCAATTTTATTTGTATAGAAGATGGAATCAGCTATTTTTTCCGACATTTGCGCGGGGTTTCGTGCAAGTTATCAAAATGGCGCTTGAGTGAAATCGCGTTTTAACCTGTTATTCTACACAGACACAACAAGTTGCATACATAATGGAGGAAAACGGACAAGAAATAAGATAGCAGAGATAGGCCGTGATGATGTTGAGTACAGTGGTACCTGTGCCGTAAGGCGCCTGGCTCAGAATATGCTGGAGGGGACGGTGTCTCCACCAGCGCTGATTTATATGCAAATGTCATTTTCAATCATGATAACCCACTTGCTGAAACCTTCACGTTTAAAAAAGGCGTGTGAATTAGACCAATTCGCATATACGACACTATGAACTTAGAAAGAGACCTTAATAAAAATTAGAATCAGAATCAGAATTTTTTTATTCATGTAAACCAATACAGGCACTTATGAATCGTCAGTAAAAAATAAATAGTATTAATAGTATCTCTACCACCCATTCGGAATGCAATTCCTATGGAGAAGAATGTGCAAGAAACTCCATGGTTGCTTTTTTCCAATAAGGATTTACATGTTATTTGCATTACAATGTGTTTTTCTTAATTAACAATTATATAATATAAAGTTAATGAGGCTATACATTCTCAAAAGACAAAATTAATCAGCAATACAAATTACAACCTAAGTCAGTGTAAGATTTAATGGTAGGAAGGAGGAGGAAAACGGGACAAATATCAAACATCCCTCAAATGAGTTCCTGTGGAGCCGAACCAGCGCCTGACCAAGCGTGTTTATCCTCTAGATAATTCTCTATTGTGTAATATGCTCGCCTGCATAGTGTTTGTCTAATGCAAGTTTGAAATTCGGTTTCATTGAGGTTAATGATATTTGGGGGTATCTTATTATAAAATTTGACACAGTACCCCATAAAAGATCTGTGAATTTTAGCGAGACGAAAGCGTGGTTGATCTAATTTATCTTTATTTCTAGTGTTAAAACGAAGGCCATCACCTACTTTTTTAAACAGATGTAAATTTTTCCTTACGTACATGATATTCTCGTAGATATATTGGCATGGGACCGTCATTATATTGATTTCTTTAAGGAGTTCTCTGAGGGAGTCGCGACTACCTAAAGTATAAATGGCCCTAATGGCCCTCTTCTGTAAAATAAAAACCGACTCGATGTCAGTCGCCCTACCCCACAATAGTACACCGTACGACATGATACTGTGAAAGTAGCTAAAATAAACTATTATAATATTTATATATAATATGTTTTCAGACACAAATAACTTATTACTAAACTAAATCTGGAACTATATGGCAGTCGAGTTTTACCGTGCGAATAAAACCACACAGGTGTATTACGCTAATAATTTCAAGTACTTTAGTTTTAGTACTAAACAATTGACCATTTATTAGAATTAACGGCAGCTAATTCTATTCATAGTTAATTTTGCGTTCAGTCCTGCGTGTTACCGCGGGCCGCGTATCGTTGAACAAATTTATCGATGTTAATTGCGTTCGTTGAATTTTACTCAATCGAATCTAGTCGGCCCTGCTAAATTTTATTCCTTCCAACTGTCAAATCGCTTCCAATTTTGAGCTACAAGCAAAAATGCATACATTGATCTCGCTAAAAACTATTAAGACACACAGATTTTTATCTATGTTATAACTATCCATGTGAGAATGTTTCCTTTCATTTAGTAGATATTAGTCAAAATGTCTATCGGATGGCAGTGGGTAGTTTTTAATTTGGTTCTAAATTACATCATCACGCCTGTATTCCCGAAGGGGTAGGCAGAGGTGCACTGCAGTGCGCCCACACTTCACCTAATTATTTTGGCCCCTATGTAATAGGGGGCGAACCTATTGCCATTATACCGTTCACATTCTCCCTCAATACGAGGGAGATATTTGGGCCATAGTCCACCACACTGGCCCAGTGCGGGTTGGTGAACTTCACGCGCCTTTCAATAGAAGTGCAGGTTTCCTCACGATGTTTTCCTTCACCGTTCTTATGTACGTAATAAAGGCTCAATAAGTATAATAATTAAATAAATATTGCCAGACAACACCTGTATATATTTATTCATTCGGTCTGAAGTTGACAGTCCCTACTATAGGGGTGGAGCGCCTCGGGGTTCTTTCGCTTGAATGGAACTAATCGAAGCCAAGTCTAATGGAAAAGTGCCAGGAGTACCTGCTTTCATTCAGATGTTTCGTTCGAATGTATTAGGGTTATCGGAGTCCTTGGGCGTTTCGCCCCACAATCCGATCGCACCACGTTCCAAACCGCCCAGGACTCTTTTTGAATGGGCTGTTTCGGAACACGTTCCGAAACGATCAATGTTTTTTTTCGACCTGGGCGGTTTGGAAAGTGGTGCGCACAGCTCAAGGACTCTTTTTGACATAGTCGATTCAGACTAACTACTTTTTATTATCAGTCATATAAGCGAGCACAAAAGTTTTATATGTATAAATATTAAAATAAAATCCCTCAGCACACTGGTACATCAGAAGTCACGCGTCAGAATGTTTACCAATACGAAAACACACTCTATATCAATATTAATAAAGATTGAATTTCTGTTGTCAAAGCGCGTTGCTTTTACAACAGAAATTCAATATTTCCCGATCAATCCCCACACGTCAAAATTTACTCGCGCTGTCTATGTCATGTCATTGGAGAATCAACTTTTTGTATGTGTAAATACAGTTCCGTTTGGTATTGATAAAAATACGAGATGACGCGAAAATCAACACATATGCAGCTCAAGTAAAGTCTCGTACTTTAAAAATACTAGCAATGTTCGGTACAAAATAAATGATTTGACTTGATTTGGTTACCACTACTAGTTGTTCCGATAGCCCCTAAAACTCCAGATAGCCCCTATAGCCGATAGCCCTATAGCCCTATAGCCTAAAACTAAAGCCACTCCTAAATGTTTGTACTAGGAGTGGGCTCACGTTAATTGAATAGGGAACGAACTTGGAACCTCTAGGTGACGAGGTGCACATCTAATCACTAAGAAATTACCACTACGAGCTTATAGTTTACGTTAGAATTCAAATAGCGCGATCATTTTTTCCGGACGTTGTTTACACATTTTATTTTCAGCACGTGTTACCAGGGTAAAATAAAAAGAAAACATTAAACACACTCTCTTATCATAATAATTAAAATTACTTATTTAATATATTGCATGGTCAATTATTATTATTTTCTTTAAAATATTTGTAGGCACTGAAATAAATTGTTACGTTTAGTTGTCGACATCCTTCGTTCTTGATTGATTGTCACATAACATAATCGAATAATTAATTGTACAATTTAAATAATCAGGAACATCAGGCCGTGATTAAGGGCATTCTGCTCTGAGCCGTTGGGTAAGAAACACCTATTATAAAATAAAAAATTGTGAAAATTGGACGTGTCTCTATTATGGATCCCGAAACTCTTACATAGCGATATTCAATATAATTGGACGGTTGTTTAAACGGCAAGTGATTGAAATAAGTAGGCAACAAAACAAAAAAATCTCCACATTGATATTTTTTTGGTTGATGACTATAAAAGTCACGCTTCAAATCAAGTTGTACAGTTTTAGTTTTAGTAATTATAAGGCAGCAGGCACAGCATGACCACGTAAACATAAGTATTATCTTAATATACACCTGTCACACTTGTGAGATTTTTTCTACACAGTTATATTTTTTATAAAATTCAAGCACCAACGCCACTCCACAGTTTTCCATTAAATGGAAATTGATGCAGAACTATAAAATGACAGTTTAAAACTGAGATAACAGTTAGTGCGACTCAATGGATTCCATTACCGAGGGCTGTTATCATTCAACCGACTCTCATTCTGACGAGACTTTATTAATTATTGGAAATCCTTTTTAAAGTCTAAGGTAAGCCTGGAGGTAATGACTTGACTTCAATCTAGATCTATTGGAATGGACTATTGGATTCTAAAGTAATTTCAAGAAACTATTGGAATAAAATTGAGGTTTTATGGAGTCAAAATGTTTTCTTGATAAGTACCTAATGTATCATAACATTATCTCATTCAAAATATAAAATTATAATGGTGGTCTTAATTTTACTTAATAATTTTTGATTTTAGAACAAAATATGACACCAGAATCTTTAGTGTACTCTACTACAGCCCTTTTAACGTCCCACTGCTGGGCACGGGCCTCCCCTCAATGCGAGGGGGATTTGGGCCATAGTCCACCACGCTGGCCCAGTGCGGGTTGGCAGACTTCACACATCTATCGAAAACTAGAAAATTCCCTCAGACGTGCAGGTTTTCTCACGATGTTTTCCTTCATCGTTTAGTGTACTCATCATCTGGAAATAACTAGAAGTCGATATCAATCCAAGTATTTCTTCCGGTTATATCAGAACTGTGGATGCTTAATGAAGTTCCTTAGTACCATAATTTCTCAGTTATAGACCTTTGAATATTTATCACAGGTATTCTATTCTGTCCTTAGGGTATATCCATAGCCCTATTCAGCAGTGTAAACTACAGTTATGAATGGCGACTACCAATATTCACAAAACAGAGCACGCAAATTTTACATAGGACTCGATATATTACCAGTTATAAAAATTGACGACGAAAAAAGTTGGAAAAGCATGTTCGGATTTCGATAAAAAAAATTATACCATTTAGTTGTATACCCGATACTGACGCAAACGTCAAAGTATTATTTCGGACTTCTGAAGAACCCTGTATAGTTATATTTGTTTTTTTTTGGGCGCATGGGTTTTATTAATGTGTACAAGTATATTCACTTACAAAATTTTCTCCAAAGGACCTAACAAATTATAAGTGCGCGCTCCATTACCGGACGCCTTTAATCGAAGATTTATTAGTTTGAAAAGACATTTAGCACCCCATCTACACCCTTTCCCTACTGCGAAGAAATTCAGTATTTCATTTGTCTAATAATGTCGGTCCCGTTTCTTGAATAGGAAAGTTCGGATTGAAAATTTTATGTAGATAAAATATGATCGTGCTTGCTCGACTGTACTTTTATATGAAATCAGACGTCTAAAGGCAAAGAAGAAGCCAGTTAAACGTCAACCGAAAAGCGAGGGTTCATCATAAATTTTAACGGCTGAGGTTGTAGTTTTTATTCTACTCCATATCTATGGGGAGATGTGACATGAATTAGATTTAAAAACCTTAAATTTAAATTTTCCCCAAGGAAAGAACGTTAGCCGATTGCTCGCTTTTGGAAAAGGTTAACAGAAGGAATGTAATTTCTATATATTACAGGTGCTTCCATAGTAGGCAACAGAAGATCGGTTACATAACTTACATAATATAATCTTTACTAACAGACGATTCACTGTATCGCCTCATGGTGTCACCCTGAGTATTAAATTACTTAGGGGCTAAAAGCCGAAATTGGGGATCACATCGTTAAATTTAATCTATATTCTAAACCGTTTAAGCTTGCAGGGTACGTTTGTACGAGGATTATCCCGGATTATAACTGAGTGGTGATAATTTCGATGGCCTTTCGTTTTGGATATTCTGCAGCAAGCGGTATTGAGCATTTAGCGTACCGAAGATTAATACGCTACCCTTAGTCAAGTAAAACAACAGTTTACGTTCTTGACAATGTGCATTTTTTTTGAGATTGTCATTTTTTGACTTATGTATGTTTTACATATGTTTTACGGAGTATGTGTGGTGTAACCATTGCTGACCGGTTGCGAAATAGCGAGATACGAGATTAATGTAAGCTGAAGGATGATGTGGTGACTAAGATTGAGAAAAGTATGTTGAGGTGGTTTGGCCATGTAGAGAGGATGAATGAAAGTAGACTGACGAAAGGAATATACCAGGCAAACGTGAGTGGAAATGTCGGAAGAGGGCACCCGAGGAGGACCTTTCACGACCAGATTAACGGTCTTTTCCAGAAAGGTCAAGTCTGTAGCACCCTAAACCGACGGAAGTGCATGAAAAGATGTATGACTGTGGATGAAGCGAAAGAGGTATGTTGGGATCGTAGCGTGTGGGAAACGGTAGTCTCTGCCTACCCCCATGGGATACAGGCGTGAGTATATGTATGTATGTTTTACATTTTGCATATGGCCTTCTGCGTATTGACATTTTGTTAAAACTTAGTCCCGTGAGGTTTTGGGTATATGACGTGTTGAGGGTATGCCATTACACTCAATTGACATTGTGCCTAATTGCTGAAATGTTACTGTTTACGGCAGTTTTAGCAAATAAAATAAACTGCTTGCTTTTCGTAATTCGTAATATAATAAAATATGTACAAGTTAGGTTAAATCGTCGTTTGTGTAAAAAGGTTTCGTTAGTAATGGCAGTGGCTCGGACGTTTGTGGCGACACCTGGCGGCACGAGCGCCCGGTGTTGCCTGAACAGTCCCATGATATAAAGCGTATTTGATTTTCTACATTAGATCTAAATGTACATCGATATCGCCCTACTTATGATTTTCTACTGTATGCCTAGAAATTATTTTCAGCTCTTCAATGAATATTCAACGCGGTAGCTCTAAGGGACCAATTGATTGGGTAGGAACAAGACGGTCTGATATATTCAAACTATTAATATGGTACACACAAACGCTTCCGGAAGGACATTGTATGCATACATAACCAATGAGACAACTGAGTGTTTGTCCTATGTCCTTTAAATAATAATGATTTACTTACTCTGCAGTAATACTAGTAGTAGTAGCAGTTACAATAGCTGTAGATATAGTAGAGGCAATAGTGGTAGCAGAAGCAGAAGTAGGATCACAAACAGTGAGAGGCAGATCTTGATGACCAATGACAATCAGCTATAGCCTGAGCCAATAGATAATAACCATTATAAAACATCTTTACAGTGATGCAGTTAAGATCTTTATAAGAAGAAAGAGACCGTCTGTCCTATTTTAGGCCTGACAGACTGAGTGAATATTCAGGCGTGAACAGAAATTCAATCTTTATTCATATTGACACAGAGTACTTTTTTGGAATAAGCAAACATTTTGACATCCTACTGTGCTGACACGTGACTGCGTCATCTCGTCTACATCCATGCACGTCCTACTGAAGAACTGAAGTTAGAATACGTTTGATTGCAGTCACAATCAAGGAAGTTATATAGAGCTCGTAAACTGAAACCGTGGAATCTCATTAGAAAGTTATGTATAAAGATATACAGACCGACACGCAGTTTTTATGGACACTCTGTAGAAGTTTCTCGTCTTTTGATGCAAGTTAAGGTGCGCGAGTTTTGTTAGATAAATGTGAACTATTTCCGTAGTCACGCCATTTGTATTTCAATTTTAAGATAATATAGAACATAATTTATTTGAATACTGAAGTTTCAGGTAACAACATTTGGTTATTGGTCTTTAAATTCCACTCCAAGCCCCTAGCTTGATTATGTTTCTTAACGGGACATAGTTACTAATGATGATACGATGTTATTCTAGGTCTATAATATCAATGAAAGGAAAAGAAAAGCGTCGAAATGAAAACTTATACAGAGTGTTTCAGAAATCCGAAATAATACTTTGACGTTTACATCAGTATCGGGTACATCAGTATCGGGTTCATCAGTGTTCATCATATACCTACAACCGAATGATATAAAAATTTTATCGAAATTCGACCATTATTTTCGACGTAAATTTCTAGAACTCACAATATGTCGAGTCTTATGTAAAATTTGCATGTTCTGTTTTGTGAATATTGGTAGGCGCCTCTCATAAGTATACACTGCTGAATAGGCTTATGGATGTGCCCAAAGGCCAGAACACGATACCTATGACAAATTTTCAAAGGTCAATAACTCAGAAACAGTTTATACCTAGTAAGGTGAACACAGTTTATACCTTACTTGTGGACAGAAGGAGCTACCGTATGTGTACCCGAAATATTATTCTTCTGATATGATTAGACTTCTGATACATCCTATATTTACTTCATTATATACATCGCCAGACAACACATGCAACCTAAGTAGTTTATGTTTTATCTTTTTTTACGATAAATAAAACCAAAATTATGTTTTCACCACATAATTTCACTCCACCAAGTAATTTTGACTTTATATTGACTTTATCCCAAACCGCATTTAAATTAAAATTTAATGAAAAGTATGAAAAGGACTCTGTCACGTAGGAAGTTATTCCCGAGTGACGTAGCACCATTCAGAATTTGCATTTCTTGAACAGTAAGGAAGTTATGAATGACAAACAGCCTTATGCTGGGTTTCTATAAAACGAACCGTTATTGGTAAGGGTACGACTGACGGTATCAGGAACATTACTAACGAAACTTTTTTTCAGGAACTGTTGTTATTAACGTGTCGTTATAATTGTACGGTCTGTTAAAGAGTGGGGACGTTTCTTAAGTATTGGTATTGGATATAACTCGAGCATCTTTTTTTAACTACGGTTACCAAGATTGTTTTAGTAGTTTCAAGACTACTTGGAAGTAGGTATAACGTTCCTTTCACCAACTTGCAACCATTAAAATCTGCTGAATACCTACAAAAATTCGTTTTAGAATTTCATTTCCAGCCACGCAGCAAGGTTGTCGCCATATTGTGCATTTTATATTGCACAATATTGCGACAACTGGGTTTATTTTTAGGGTTCCGTACCCAAAGGGTAAAACGGGAACCCTATTAGGTACTGAGACTTCGCTGTCCGTCCGTCCATCCTTCCGTCCGTCCGTCCGTCCATCCGTTTGTCACCAGGCTGTATCTCATGAACCGTGATAGTCAGAGAGTTGAAATTTTCACAGATAATGCATTTCTGTTGCCGCTATAATAACAAATACTAAAAAACAGAATAAAATAATTATTTCAGGGGGCTCCCATACAATAAACGTGTTTTTTTGCCGTTTTTATAGATAATGGTACGGAACCCTTCGTGCGCGAGTCCGACTCGCAATTGGCCAGTTTTATTTCAACGGAAAATCCTTTGCATAGACTATAGTATAGTCTAGTGGCTAAAAAAAATTCTGGGCTGAATTCACCGGGTGGTTCCAGGTTTGGTTAAAAAACCTCATTAAAAATTTGGAGTCTGGGTATATCTTTACTTAGAAATTAAAATCATTTTTTTTTTATTTATTAAATAAATTTAAAAAATTAAAATCTTGTAAAGAAGTTGTAACTGTGCCTTACATTTTGTTTGATCTACTTAACACATTACCATTTTTTTTAACTTTTTTATAGTAATAACATTCTTCTTTTGCAAGAAAATTGGAATAATTCTAGTCAAACTAAAAAAAGTTCTCGTGATTTCAGATCCTTGTCCGGAGCCAGATTTTTTGAACGAATTGATCTATCGACGGAGCTAAATGGATTCTAGGAAATGTATGTTCGAACCCGTGATTGATTCTCCGCGCAGCATATTGAACCTTGTTCATATTACTCTTTCAGTTACAGGATTCAGGAATAGTATTAACATGAAGTGAAATATTACATTGAATGTTTAGCTATTAAAAAGTAGAAGTAATATGACGACAAACCTGAATCACCTGACACTAGTATTGTATTAATGCGTTTACATAATAATGTGTAAAAAAAACATGTTGTTATCAATGCTAACAAGAATATTAGAAATTGACACTTTGAAGACATTAAACCTACCGTACACGGGGGCATCGTCGCGCGCTCGGTTTTATTTTTGCCAAAACCAAAACAAACTCTGTGATATTACGCATAACGATTAAATTTCTTTGGCACAAGTAACGTCCCCACACGTTAATATTCGCTCGCTCTCTCGTTGTCATTTCGTTGTAGAATGAACATTTTTCATGTGTCAATACGGTTCATTTTACAATGGCAAAAAAAATCCGCTCAATCTAACCATATTCTAGCTACCATTGAGAAAAATGTTGTTATCTGTTAAATGTTTTTAATTATTAATGCTGGCCAATTATATTAAAAAGTACAGATACAGATAAATATACCAAAAAAAAATACAAAAATAAACTTAACCGAAATAGGTGAAATGATGCCATAACGTCAAAGTTAGACATAAAATTGGACGTGTGAAACGGTCAGCTCTGTGATATAATAAATCGTTATACCGACTCTATACCATTATACTGAAAAAAAAACTTCTAGAATATGCTCGACATTTTTCAGTGTTCTCACAAAGAATTAATGTTAAGTTCACTCCCGGCAGACATCTTTCTCTCCATTTCGCGCAATAATCGTTTCAAGTTTATTAGGAAGGAATGCGAAATTAACTATAGACCCGGCAATTTAAGCTTAAATGTAGACAATTTGAAGGAATTAATGTCACATAACTGGAACCGACGATCGTGTGCCGAAAACAATGAGCCCTATATACCTTCCGAGTTCCGACCAATCCATTAAACGAATTGATACAATTAGTTCCTTAAAATTTCAATGAGCAGGGAAAAACGACTTCATTAAAGATTTGGATTTTGGTGGTGTAAATGTTAATGAGAAAAGGAATTGCTTTCAGCCCTTTTCATGACTTCTGACCCTGGAAAAGGTTTAATTGAAAAGATAATAGAACTTGCTGGATCGATTTCGACTAATTTAAATACTTTGCCTTATTAAAACTAAAGTTTGTTGCAATTGTTTTTACAAGCTTTATATTAACTTGCAATGTATGTCCGGGTGGAATCTTGCAACTGAATTTTAAATCAGTTATCTTTAATCGATTGAGCTGAAATTTGTATACAGGCCTATTTTGGATGACAATGCATGCTTAGCTATGTGACGTCATTCTAATTCCAATATGGCGGATCATCCAAGATGGCGGAATAGTTATTTTTTCTGCACTACCACAGTATGGGTATCAAATGTAAGGACTTGCTGAGGAAAACACGAAAACTAAGGGCATTTAATAAAAGCTTGTTTTTAAAAAGTATTTTTAACATTATTTATTATCTGAGTACAAAGTTTCAAATACTTCAGCATACTATTGGGCAGCCTGATGCGAGTATATGCCTTGAATCCTAGCCTCATTTTCGATGCCACCAATTCGGGACTTTACCACCACCTCTTAAAGTATTGTAGTTTCAATAGTAACTGTAAATTTTTGACAGATTATATACTGATATAACTGTCAAAACCTGAAAGCAAAACTAAAAACATTTCTGCAAGACAGGTGGTGGTAAGTGAGCAGTTAAAAAAAAAAACAAAAACATACGGTTTGAATTGAGGACCTCCTCTTTTTTGAAGTCTGTTAAAAATTGAAACAAAGAGGCAAGCTGTCAGCGAGGGTAGTGACAAATGGGAGCGCTCAAGCAAGGCAGCGCTAACAGTTGCCCCGGGCGAGCCACATTATTACTGAGCGAGGCAATGCCAAGCCTATTCTCTTAACAAGCATGAAAAAATAACCCACAAAGTTTTAATGACACATAACCATAGGATTACCAGACTTAAGTCTAAAGACTACCCATTCAATATACTAAATTAGACTTAACCCCACGGATTATAAAAGTTAAGTAGCCTTAGTCCACAAATATTCCGGTTCAGTGCCTAATTCAATTAGTGCGAAGTAAACTCGACTCCGGCCTTGATTAATGTAACATGGAATGTTAGAACGGCTGAGTAAGTCCCTAGTTTCGAATCCAGAGCATATATTGATTCAGCAAACTTGCATGCCATTATTCAAGCATTGGTCGTTTATATGAACGGTCTAATTAATAAAAAAACTCTAAGTCTTAAACATGCAAAATATTTTGAGGACACTTCTAAGTTTCTCAGATGCTATTTTATCAGCAGCATATCTGAAATTTCCGCTTACAAGAAGTTATTTGGTGTCGTACAAACGTTTAGGTGAGGAGGTATGGCAGGGTTCCAAGACACTGCCGATCTTAGAAGCAAACTAGTGCAAGAGGTAGGTCAAGGTATTTTTCGTACAGTCATTAGTCCAGGATTATCATTAAGATGACCTTCAATCACTGTTGAACAAAGTTTACTGCGACTAAAAGATCGTCATGTCAAAAAAAAGCTCTTATATCGCATTATTACAAAATAAGAATTATTATTATTTCTATTTAGGGATTTCATTCGTTTCATTTCATAAGACTGAAAGATTATAAAAAAAAATATGGTAAATAAAATTCCAATTATATGAAAGCCCCAACTTTTTTTTCAACTACGGAGAACAAATCGTAAAGTCAATCATTAGTAGGTATATACTTTTTATTGATGTCAGAAGCAATGCTGGTACATGAAGAGATTGTTTTCATTGTGTGACCTTACCAAACCTGCAGTATTACAAGTCTGCAGAGGAATGAAACGTCTGCTCGTTTGTCTCCTTATCTCATAAAAAAAAACCGCCGAAGTGCGAGTCGGACTCGTGCACGAAGGGTTCCGTACCATTATCTATAAAAACGGCAAAAAAATCACGTTTGTTGTATGAGAGCCCCCTTAAATATTTTATTTTATTCTGTTTTAAGTATTTGTTGTTATAGCGGCAACAGAAATACATCATCTGTGAAAATTTCAACTCTCTAACTATCACGGTTCATGAGGTACAGCCTGGTGACAGACGGACGGGTGGACGGACGGACAGCGAAGTCTCAGTAATAGGGTTCCCGTTTTACCCTTTGGGTACGGAACCCTAAAAAATATGGTAAATAAAATTCCAAATATATGAAAGCCCGAACTTTTTCTTCAACTACGGAGAACAAATCGTAAATTCAATCATTAGTAGGTATATACTTGTTATTGATGTCAGGAGCAGTGGTAGCCTTGTGGGCAAGAACACCCGCCTTGTACTTCAGGGGTGCAAGTTCAAATCCCAGGCCCGCACCTCTGAGATAATTTTCATGTGCGAATGTCATTTTCAACAATGATTACCACTTGCTGAACGGTGAAGGAAAACATCGTGAGGAAACCTGCACGTCTGTAGAAAGGCGTGTGAAGTTCACCAACCCGCACTGGGCCAGCGTGGTGGACTATGACCTAAATCTCCCTCGTATTGAGGGGGAATGTCCCGGTATAATGGCAATAGGCTCGCCCCCTATTACATTGGGACCAAACTACATCGGCGAAGTGTGGGTGCACTACAGTGCACCTCTGCCTACCCCTTCGAAGAATACAGGCGTGATGATGTATGTATTAAGTAATGCTGGTACATGAAGATATTGTTTTCATTGTGTGATCTTACCAAACCTGCAGTATTGCAACTCTGCAGAGGAAAAGTCACTATGACACACCTTTACCAAAACCATAAATTGTCTTTCCAAAGCTGCTTGTTTGATGAAAAAATGTTTTAATATTTACAGATACATTTTTTTTATAAATTCTCGAAGTAGCTGTTACGCATTATGTTTAAATCCCTTGACCAGTTCAGTGTATATTTATTTTACTTTTCTATAAAAAAGATTACGTCTAAGTTACAATTTTTTTCGCTACCGCTGTCCCCAGACGTGCAGCCAGACGAACAATTTTATTTTAAACATAAACCACCTTTATTTGGCTTGAATATCTCAAAAACAATTACATGTCTCAGTTAATAGCAAAATAAAGCTGAAGTTTTACTGACTATAAACCCTGAAAGAGGCTTTTATGGGACGCGAGGTTTAAAGACTTTAATAATTGAATTTCTATTGCATGTGAAAAAAAAACTAAAACGTATTGTCGGGTTTTTAGGGTTCCGTACCCAAAGGGTAAACCGGAAACTCTAGTACTAAGACTTCGCTGTCCGTCCGTCCGTGCGTCCGTCTGTCACCAGGTTGTATCTCATGAACCGTGATAGTTAGACAGTGGAAATTTTCACAGATTATATATTTGTGTTGCCGCTATAACAACAAATACTAAAAAACAGAATAAAATAAATATTTAAGGGGGCTCCCATACAACAAACGTGATTTTTGCTCGTTTTTATAGATAATGGTACGGAACCCTGCATGCGCGAGTCCGACTCGCGCTTGGCCGGTTTTTTAAATATCCCCAGATAACACATATTCATCGTATGATCCCAAACTAATCAAAGCTTTGTACTATGGCTGCCATACAATGGACTGAAGGTGATCCCACTTGCAACCAAATGAGGGCAAATTCTGAAAGGCCCATTTCCGAAAGTTGCCGCTGGCGGGAATTGAACCCGCTACCACCAGATGCAGTTAGCCAAGCCGCCTATGCTCAAACCATTAGACTAAGCCGTCGTCATGTCATTGATAGATGTTCTGTAACATCTAAATATTAACTATCAAATTTATACATCATCACGCCCGTATTCCCTGAAGGGGTAGGCAGAGGTGCACTGTAGTGCGCCCACACTTCGCCGATGTATTTTGGTCCCAATGTACTAGGGGTCGAACCTATTGCCATTATACCAAGCACATTCCCTCTCAATACGAGGGAGATTTGGGCCATTGGCCACCACGCTGGCCCAGTGCAGGTTGGTGAACTTCACACGCCTTTCTATAGACGTGCAGGTTTCCTCACGATGTTTTCCTTCACCGTTCAGCAAGTGGTAATCATTGTTGAAAATTACATTCGCACATGAAAATTATCTCAGAGGTGCGGGCCCAGGATTTGAACTTGCACCCCTTACGTTCAAAGCGGGCGTTCTTGCCCACGAGGCTACCACACCAAATTTATAGATATAAAATCAAGTGTAGCAAGCACAAAAGCATTACCTAGATTCTTATAAGAAATAGATTCGTGGAATGATTTTAGTTTCAGAATAAACCTTTTATATACATATACTCCCTCAAACATCTCGACAGAGATATTTGAAGGTTTCCTGTTTATTTTTCGTAACATATTCATCCCTCAGGCTGGAGTATATAAGACCGAATTATTATATACCTCGTACATTCATTCGGTATACAACAAGCGGTACAGTAAACAAGGAAAATGAGCAAAATCGCTTCTAGCGGTACATACTAACACCATTCCTGTGGGGCTAACACGCGCGCCAAGACAAGACTGTTAAGCACTGCGCTTACAAAAGCGTCAAAGTTCGCGCGACCAATTTTTTGCACATACCAAAACTAAACTATTCACTCATTGGATAAGCTTATTTTTCAACAAAATGTCATTGAAGGAGCGAACTAATATTGAAGCGTGGTTGCGTGGATTGTACCGCAGAAATGGAATCCCTATGTATATTGACTTAGAGTTAGTTTTGGTAATGACAACATGTTTAAAGCGTCACGTTGTGGCGGAGTGCGGAGCGCGGAGCGAGTGTGGCGGACTTGAGACCCTGGGCCGACATACCAAAACTAAATAGGTATATATATCATAAAAACCGGCCAAGTGCGAGTCAGACTCGCACACGAAGGGTTCCGTACCATTATCTATGGGATATGTTGTATGGGAGCCCCTTAAATACTTATTTTATTCTGTTTTATAGCGGCAACAGAAATACATCATCTGTGAAAATTTCAACTCTCTAACTATCACGGTTCATGAGATACAGCCTGGTGACAGACGGACGGACGGACAGACGGACGGATGGACGGACGGACGAACAGTGAAGCCTTAGTAATAGGGTTCCCGTTTTACCGTTTGGATACGGAACCCTAAAAACAGCTCATGTTTTAACGAAACAATAACGCCATCGAATTTCAACTCAAGATTACGTGAATTTTACTACATAAATGTATACTTGATGTAAAATTGATACGAAGTTCGTTTTTGTATTAGCACAAAATTTGACGCGTTCGATTTGACGCCTCTGTGAGCCTAGGACTTTTAGCCCAGTCCTTAAGACGAAAAAGGACCTGCATGCCTTTATTCCGACACCAATACTAAATCATTAGATAGGACTCATCTTAATCATTGCGTACTTCACTAGGCTTTTCCACAAGACCGTTTCTTGTTCTAGTGCCCTCATCAATCTTAGCAGGCGTACCTTTGGGCGGCTTTATCTGATATACCGTCACTTCCACCTGGCCCCTTTTTCATTACTCTTTATTTAAAGTAGATTTACTTGAACCAGAAATAGTTATCTTTCGTCTAGTAATAGTTTGAAACCACATTTTACTTAAAACCCTCTAATTATGAGTACAGTACTACTTCACTGTAATGGAATTCTAAATCAAGCCTTAACTTAAATTTAATTTGATCATGATACCCGCATAATATACGAAATCATCATTTAGAGATAAGTTAAGGTAGCACTTAGCATATTCAATATTATGTTATAACCTGCGAAGTTACTAACTATAGAGTAAGCTGTTGGTCCCCAGCTGTTAGGCCATGATACTTAAGTCAAAGTCAAGTTATATATTTACTAACATATTTTGCAAAAGCAGGCTCTTCAGCCCAGGCATTTCTCTCTCAACAAGTGACTCTAGCCATTCAGTGTGGGAACAGAGCCAGAATCATGGGTACTCTTCTGCGTGGGCCAATTTTTTTACTCATTTTCTTATCTTCTTTTTAATTGTAAATAATTTACATTTGTTTCCTTTATATGCTATAACAGAATCGAAACGCATCCTTGACTGAAAAGATCCGACAAGAAACTTGGGGCTTGTCTTTTCTCCGAACTTCGGATGGTCTGAGAAATCCAACTCGAGCTGGCTACTAGATCATTTCACAGGTTCATTTACAAACTCGCCTCTGAAATATAATGATCATAAAATAAACATTGATTTCCGTGATAAATGATTTCCCCCGTATCACGAGGTATGACGCAGTAATCCCCTGAATAATTTAGCAGTGCCGTTCATAAAGGCGGCGCGGATTTCCACGTAGAACATTTGCTATGTATTTACGAGATTAGATTTTAGGGTATGATATTGGTTGGTTAATATGTTTTGGGAACATGTTAGTTAACCTTGATGGTGGAGCTAATAATATTGTGGTACGCCCACAGGTGCGAGCAAATCTTCTTGACTTGTTATAAACATTTAATCCATGTTATCTATACAGGGTGTGTCGGCACTGCCAAATAATATTTTTGGTACATACGGTAGCAAATATGCTTTGTGGAAACAGATTATACCTAACTATCATAGTTTCTGAGTTATAGACCTTTAAATATTTGTCACAGGTATCGTGTTCTAGCATCTGGGTACATCCATAACCGTATTCGGAAGTGTAAACTATACTTATGAGGGGCGACTACCAATATACACAAAACAGAACTTGCAAGTTTTAAATAGGACTCGAGATATTACGAATTGTAGACATTGACGACGGATAAAAAGTTGGAAAAACATGGTCGAATTTCGATAGTTAGGTACAAACTGTCTTCACCAAGCATCCACATATGAGCTACCGTATATGTACCCATATGTACCCTTTATTTAATATCAGACTACTGACTACTGGTACACACTGTATAATAAGCTGAAATAGTTTCCACGTTTTCTAATTTCGTAGTTCAAACAGCTAATGCTGTCCAGCGGAATGAATAACGTTCACATACGAAGTTTGTAATTAGCTTGTCGGTACGAACGTGGAATAAAAAGCAAATTATCCTTTCATTCCCCACTGAAGCAGTTTCGCTAATCAAAGGGTAAATAGAGCGAGATAATTCGCTTTTGTTGTATAAATATATTTCCCTATTTATTTAAATAGCTACATGCATCAGTAGTTGTAGCATGTGCGCCAAGACTAGACGTATGACACGGAATATCTTGTTTTTGTCTCTTTCTCTCGTATGAAATTAAACAGAGAGCGAGCGTGCAAATCCGTGACAAAGGTATTGTCTTGTCATGCGTGCTAACCTCCACCCTTTTTAAATAAATAATAATAACGTCGCCATACAACATTTAACTCATTATATGATCTCAAACAAATCAAAACTTGTAGTATCTTGTTAACGCATGGGTACCAAAAGTTGGACTGGGGTCAATCCCATTTACATCTAGACCAAGGCGAATTACGAAATTTTCTTTTCGATACTTCCGGTTTGGGATAGCCCATAGTTTATTGTAAGGTATCCATGCGATGAGTAGGTGTTGTTTGGCGATATTGTACGCTGGGAATTTAGAAACCCGAAAAAACCGGTAAAGTGCGAGTCGGACTCGCGCACGAAGGTACCATTATCTATAAAATCAGCAAAAAAATCACGTTTGTTGTATGGGAGCCCACTTAAATATTTATTTTATTCTGTTTTTTAGTATTTGTTGTTATAGCGGCAACAGAAATACATCATCTGAGAAAATTTAAACTCTCTAAATAGTTAGAGTATAGGTAATAGTACCGATCATGAGATACACAGCCTGGTGACAGACGGATGGACGGACGGACGGACGGACAGCGAAGTCTTAGGAACAGGGTTCCGATCTTACCCTTTGGGTACGGAACCCAAAAAATTAGTTTTATATTTTTTCTGCAGACCCCTAATTATTTTTCTAACCTAAAAGAAGCCTTAGTTACTCCTTGCAATATAAGCCAGTGGAAGTTCTTTCAAAATTTGTTAAGCAAAAAGAGACAGTTTTTTTTAAATTTTGATTTTCGTTATAGGTATTGGAGACACTTTCATATGCCTTTAGTGAAAAGCTATTAATTAAGACGTTACAGACAGACATAAAGTTTTATAAATTTGTATAGATTTGTACATTACAGATTTTATTGGATACCAAAAATAAGCATATTTACATAATGAAAATACGATTAACTATTTCAACTTTCTATCCACATTCATACTTATATCGAGGGTTAAAAGCCTATTTGATTTAAACGACACTTTTGGGTGATATATTTGGAATTAGCGATTTTTTCTGCATCTAATCTATATAGTTGCCAAAAATGTCGCTTAGGTCAAATAGCCTATTCCTCGATATGTTACTTATCTCATTTTAAAATCATGTCTCTATCAAATCGTAAACTAACATCATTGAATATAACATTCTAAAACTTGTCGGTAGTGTGACTTCTGCTTCATGAGTTATGAATAAAACAAAAGAAATCACCTCGCTCGCCGTGAGAGCCCACTGTGATATAAACGTGTTAAGTTGAAAATGTAATGGGAGCCATAAAATAAGCGAGGGAAGAAAAATATTTGAAAATTAATGTATCTATAGCTATGCTGTGATAGACGATTGGTCGAGCGCACGTTTTGCAGTCAAAGTGCGCAGGATCAAGCCTTGGCTTGTCCTAGTTTTATGTGAGAATCTCATTTGCATTCGAAAAGATCATTTGCTAAAATACGGTGAAGGAAAGCATAAGTAAAATAATGTAAAAATAAATGCTACTCGCCAGTTTGCTTGGCTTGACACACTACCGCGTGTCTAGATGTTACCTGAACATTTGTAAGTCCCCCCGTAGGTCTTTACGAAATGAATCATTTGCCTTTGACTTTAACCCTTATTTACAACCTTTTTTGGGTTTACAATTGTTTAACCGTATAAATATAGCCTTAAGCCCCGCGCACACTGGGGCATCAAAACGCGCGCGTTGAATTGTTTACCGTTACCAAAACGAGCTGTATTGACTTATAGAAAAAAAACAGTATTCAACGAGATTACATAGATAGTGCGAGCGAACTTTGACGCGTGAAAGCGTATATTTTGACACAGCAATTCAAATTTTATGCATGTTAACACAGGGTTTAATTTAGTATTAGCAAAAAATCTTTCCAATCTCAATAAATACCGCCAAACATTTTTAAAAAGGTGAGCAAAATCCAATCAAAAAATCTTGTCAGTAAGTTTGTATTTCGATCGTCAACTAATTCCTCTTGTCGATAATATTTCGTATCCTATAAGTGGCTAACTTCGCGGCCACAATCAGAGGAATCCAAAGGCGTCAAGTGGGGGTTTTTTGTGATCTTTCAATAACAAACACTGCATCTAATCTTCTTGTTGAAAAAAAAGATAGCCCGCTTTTGGACTTAGTAAAGATATTTATAAATAATCAGTAGTATTACATAACACAAGATGTATTATGAATCAATGACGTCACCATAAATCGCAATTTATATAATCTAAACAAGCGCCAGATATGGTAATGTGAACATCAATCATTATTCGGTTGGAGCTGCCTTTGAGAGCTGATATTTGATCAGATTTAATTCATAGGAGGAAGCGTGCAAAGTATTTTCGTCTCACTCTTGTTAAGTATAAAAGAGAAAGGCAGAAATACCAATAAAATAATTATATTATATCCAGAATCCACTAGTATAGGATGAGTAAAATTCGTGCTTAAGTTTAGTTATGTTTTAGCTGTTTTGTGACTTTTTTCTTGTTATTGTTATATTACTAAACATTACAAACACTTAATAAGTATGTAGAATTATTTGTTTGATGAATCCTGAACGTAGCAATAAATCAATGAGAGTTAAGTGTGAGTGACAGAATCAATGAAGTTAGACCATAGAGTATCTAGAGTACCCATAACGACTCCACTCTTCGTATAGCTTTGCGGCGATTTTTCCGCCATCGTTGTTATCTCATGTACCTGTAGTTATACTACTATATACAGCACCGTATATAGCAACTATATGGGAAAACAACAATGGCGAAGTCAGAAAAACCAGAAAGATAAACCGCAGCGCGGGCTCGAAACGCCATCTCCGTTATAATATCTCCATGAGTTAGACCCATGTACGATCGCAAACATACAAGATGTTAACTGTGACAAATAAATTTAAAATAAATACTCAGGAAGAAATAGGAAGATTTATTGAAGACCTATATATAAATGTATTTAAAATAAAAAGACAAAAAATAGTTAACGTATTAATCTTATACAGTTTTATCTTGGGCGTAGGCTACACTCCTTTTTATTGACCGCAGGCTCGGCAAGGCTGCGTAGACATATTTTATCTCTTCCAAATGTCAGTCTTGTTGAGCAAATGACGTTACATCGAGTTTTTTCCAATTTGACATATCTTGACGTGATATCATTTGTTCGACAAATCGGACAGTTGAAAGTGGTAAAAAATGACTAAGTGTAAAAATCAAAGAAAGTGAATGGAATTTGAGATGAAGGAATTCTTAGTATGTTACTTTGCTCGCTCGCTCTCTGTCTTATTTCATACGAGAGAAAAAGACAAAATCAACATAATAAGTGACATAAGTCTAGTCTTAGTACCCATGCTACAACAACAGGTATGTGTATTGTAAACTGAATATTCTACTGTTACCGGCTTACTGAAGTACGATTAGATAAAGATGAAAAGATCTCTCTATTCTTGTGAATTACACCACAAATAAACACGTGATATATATAGTTTAGGGGCAATCTTAAATGGTTGATAAATTTATGTTTGAGTACAGATTTAGGAGCTGCGTACGTAAGTTAATGTCCTAATACGTCATAAACTTTAATAGTTATCCTATAAACTGTCATCTAATCTCCCACTAAGCAGTGGTAGCCAAGTAGAATGAAGCAAGCAAGCAAAGGTGCAGGTTCCAACTCCGGGCTTGCTCCTTTGGAATTCTCAAATTTCATGTGCGAATATCAACAACACTTGTTATACGGTATACGATATACGGTTGAGTTTGCCTGTAGACAAACATCGTTAGAAAACCTGTACCTACCGTCTATAAAAAGACGTGTGAAGTTCACCAACCCGCAATTGGCTAGGGTGGGTGACTTTGATTTATTTTATTTTATTCGGAAAACAAACAGTGAAAAACAAACTTATATTTAAGCTCTATATAAAACTAGACACCATTAACAATTTTTTCGCATATGTTTGGATCAATGCATGTTCGTTACAGAGATACCTACATTTAAAGGTTATCTATGTACCACCTGTCACAATCAAAAAATCATTTAAGAACTACACAGTCAAAGAACCTTCAAACCAAGATTACAATAGTACTTTTTTAAAATTATGTAGCTTAGAGTTAAACAAATCAAGTTCAGGGAAGACACCAATTTATTTATCTCTTCGGCTGACCTGACACAGAATGAATTTTGTCTATAGTTTAAGGCGCACTGAGGAATATCCAGATATACCTTTAGCTCAATGCTTTCTTATTACAATGAAATATGCCTGTTATGCGTCCTGTGACCAGGTGGAGCGACGATATACGCAAAGCGGTGGGCAGTGACTGGAAAAGAAGAGCCGAAGATCGGGCTCAGTGGCGCATCTTGGGAGAGGCCTACGTCCAGCAGTGGACTGCCACCGGCTGATGATGATGATGATGATGCCTGTTTTATATTGGGACCAAAATTACGTCGATAAAGTGTGTGTCGTATAGTAGTTACACTGGCTGCATAAAACTCCGGGCCAACAAAGGCGACATGACGCGCGATGCATTATTTTCTAGTACCAAAACGAACGTCATTTTTCAAGATTGTCAATGACGTTGTGATCGCTTTTACCAATGAAATTAAATCTCTATGCCTATTAATATAGATTTCTTTTAAGTATTGGTTAAAGGTAGTCTTACACATGTTAGCATCGTAAACGTACTATCATTGGACGCACTTGTATGACTTCCTATACAAAGAATACTATACTACGATCCGTTTGATGCGATGCGGTCCGATACTTAAAAATATGTAGCGCGCGTCTTGTAACCCTATTGGGCCTAAAAGATATGTAAAGACCGTTTAGCAAGAAAAACGAGGAAAAAAGCAAACATACCACGTCTTGGCTGTACAAATAACAAAGGAACAACAAAAAATAACATCAAGAGTCGAGGAACAAGGAAGCCTTTGTCTCAAAC
The DNA here is from genome assembly GCA_914767695.1 of Ptilodon capucinus. NCBI lineage: Eukaryota > Metazoa > Arthropoda > Insecta > Lepidoptera > Notodontidae > Ptilodon > Ptilodon capucinus. The sequence continues at coordinate 9,748,112 of OU611814.1, read as the reverse complement.
GTAACGATCTGGAATTTTAAAGTTTGCCGAAACGTCTTTGTTGATGTTTGATATAAATGAAAATACAAGTTGCTTAATTTGAAATACATTAAGCGAATTCTATTTCGTTATTCGACTTCAGGAATTGAGAAGGGGAAGTCTGAGCCAATTAAAGTCTGTTAAGTCCTTCCGTAAGAAGTTAAGTAGATAGGCATCGACTTAACAACGGCTTTAAAACAAGTTTTTTTAGTAGTATTTTTTTCAACTGGTCTGATAGTACCGCAGCTTGAATGGAATGTGAATGTTCTTTGCCATAAGGGATAATTTCTCAAATGCCCAAGTCTAGGATTGTCAAAGCATACATAAAATAAATGAATTCTAAACTATTTATTTTTGTTGCTTTATTTTTTTGACTAATTGAAATTCTAAACTCCCAAAATGATTTCGAATATCTATACATACATATACAAATAAATAAAATTGGAGTGTTTGTTTGTAATATCAAAATAACACTTTTTTACCAAATGCGTATAACGAAAACGCAATTTTAATTTTTTTTGTCTGTCTGTCTGTTTGTTTGAGGTAAACTTCTAAACGGCAGAACCGATTTCAATGGGACTTTCACTGACAGATAGCTGACGTTCCAAGGCGTAACTTAAGCTACTTTAATTTTAGAAAAAAGCATTAGGGTTCCGCGGGAAAAACATAATACCCATATTTTCGGGTAATCTCCCTAAAGTCCACGCGGGTGAAGTCGCGGGCACAGTTAATTGTACATATAAATTAAATTGCTGGCTTATTATATACATCATGAAACACATTCAGGACGCAGATACTCAATATAACATTCATCATTATTAATTAGAAGATATGATTGTGAATTTCTTAGTTTTATTAAACAGTGAAAGCTATTTTCCCTCAGTCATCATCATAGCGTATGGCAATCCCTGCTTGGATCAAATATCTATATCAAGATTTTTCAGCCAGCTTTCTGCGTCAGCGGTGAAGTTGTGCAGCTCGGCGATGCCTCCGGGAAAATAGCCAAGTGGGCATTCATTCACAACGTGGGAAAGAGTTTGGTCAGGTGCTCCACAGTCGCAATTCGGTGACTCCCTTAGACCCCATTTGTGAAGGTGGTGATTTGTTATCCCGTGGTTGGTTCTGAACCGGTTTAACCGGGTCCACACTTTTCTGTTGGCATTAAAGCCGGGTTGCTTTTTTGTAGGGTCAGTTAATAGACCTGCATTTATACCCTCGATTATGCCCCATTCCGATTGCCACGCCTCATTTACAGAGCTCTTGTGTTTTCCCTCAGTGTTTGTAGTAGTCCGTAGTTGCAAAATTGCTTCTCAGTGACGTATAGCGTCGTCGCCATTGTTTTTAAGGTGTTTGCCAATTTCTGTGTTACGATACTAAAGAGAGATCAAACAGTACAGTAGAATCGAACAAATGTATTGTATATTTTTCTAATACAGGTACAGTTGCGAGATTTTCGCTTAAATTTTCGCCCTATCCGTAATGTGTCCTAAAATAATTCAAATGTTATCTTTCAGACAGCGGGAATGGGCATTGTAAAAATGACTTCAGTAAACTCATGAGTGTAATAAAAATGTTTTTTTTATAAATTCTAAATGCGTCTAGGAATGGAAGCCACTGGAAAATAAACATGTTTGAGTTACGCATTCGACAGTCGTGCAAATTTGAAAGCATAATTTCAGACTTCTGGAACATCGTGTACATATAACTCATGTTACCGTGAGATTACAAACAGCATACAAAGTATTTCCGCATCGCATCGGCAATGCGCGGCGCGTCCTAGTTGCAGTATTTGTTCAGAGGCAAAGTGTTGCGCCGTGCCAACACTTGGGCTTGCAAAGTTGTGTCGTTTAGACCACAGACACAAAAGGATCTTGTGTGATACATCCAACCGATTACAAGTAGAACGGGAATGCAAGAAGTGAGAGCTTTGTAAAGTTATTTTATATATATTTTTAACCGACTTCAAAAATGAGGAGGTTTTCAATTCGTCCTGTATTCTTTTTTTGCGGTAAATATTGACTTTTTTAGGTCTGGAATGAGGTGCCAGTACATGCATATATTCAACGATTATTGACATTAAAATGATAAAAAAAAACTAAAACCTTCTTTCAAAACCTAGGTTCGCTTAAAAGCTACAAATAACCTCATAATTTATGATGACGTTATGATAACCTTTCCTTTTTGGTTTGCCGTAATCGGGTAATACAATAACGTTGTTTTCATTAATTAAGAAATATACCAATGCCATACTAACAATGTCAGTGGACTCAGAGCTCTGAAGTATTACTAGGTACTGCAGTATGACAGTGATACCGAAAATAAAACACAAGTAACCTAACACAGAGCAATTATAGACTCACCGGAAACTGTCGACGCGAAACTCTTCAGTGAAGCGCGCTCACAAACTGGAGTCGTTCTCGTTGCAGGGATGTTAAAAAATAATCGATATTTATAATAATCTTTTTTTTTCTTATAATCGATTTTTAATAATAGATTTATTTTAAACAGAGAAAAATCGATTATTTAGTAATAGATTTCTTCCCATCCAAGTCATATCCGTAATCGAATTTTGAAACAGCGCCATCTGTCAGGGATGTGAAAAAATAATCGAATATTATATTAATTTTTTTTTTCTTATAAAAGATTTTTGATATCTTGAGAATCAACTCTAAATATCGATAATCTTTTTTTTACAAATCGATTTATTTTAAAGAGAGAAAAATCGATTATGTATTAATCGATTTTTCCCTCCAAGTCACATCCCTATCTCGTTGCGATAAAAGACCCGGCCGGGCGGCCCTTTGACGATATGAACACACAAGTTCCGAGTCTCGGGGTGAATGCGGAACTTTTACTGCGACACAGGGTAAAGTGATTCAATAAATTCTTGTCATAATCGAGCTAAGGCGTTCCTTCAGTTCCTTGTAGTAAAAAGTTAAGTATCATATTCGCGTTTAACATTTCTTGCATTTGCGTAGCTCTCTAACATTATTTTGTTAAATTGCTTATCTGTCGGTGCATATGATAATATATTCCAGCGTGAATCATTATCAGTCATATCTAAATTCTTAATAAAAACAACTTTATGAATGCAACCCATAGAACTATTTTTTTTTTTTTTTGTTTAAAGAATATCATTGACATGGATACAGCTTACCAAGGCGGCGGTAGTACATCAATGCGAACAAAATTACCAATATTTTAGCGTCCAAACTATCTTTAGAATTGCTTTGACGGATATTATATTACTTACAACATAAATGACCTGCCTCCGTACCAAAACGTCTAAAGTATTTTTGTTTTATGCCTCACATATTTTGTAGTACAAAATCTGTCAATAACATAGTATTACTGAGACCAAACTGTCCTGTGTCCCATTTCTTTAGGTGGTGGCACAGTCCCATATACTCGTACATAAAAAGGTAATTGGGACAAAGTTAAGGCTAGAGCCGCACAAAAGACTTTGATAGCATAATGTACTACCGCCAACCTTGCCAATAACATTTGCTATTCACATCACACATAATATAAAACATTAAAAATACATTTAACTCCTCTTTGGGCCTCTTTTATAAACTAGCTGTATTGCCGATCATGGCTAGAACTCCGTAATAGCTTTCCCAGCTACCGCGGGTGCTTCGAATAGCTTACATTACCGTGTTCAAAATTCCGCCCACACTTTAGATAAGATTAGCTAATACTGGCAGCTGCTTCTGCACGGAGTTTCAAATTTAACTTAGAATACGTATTAAGTTATTCTGATACAAAATTTACATAAAATTTCGTATGCTTGGTATAGTTGTTTGAGCGTACTCCGCTGGGATAACTGCACCAGCGGGGCAAAACGTCAAATTGGTCGTATTTTTTTGTTTTTTTTTTTCTATATAATTATGTCGAATAAAGATGATGTCGAATATGATGATGCCCCTGGGATCCAAGTAGTTAGTAGCGGGTTCCATCCAAGTCAGTGGCAAAGAAAGAAGTAAATTTAAACATAATTAGCCTACTGAGTTTCTTGCGGGATTTTCTCAGTTGACGTTGCGCTTCGATCCAGTAGTAGCATAGAAATAAAATAAACTTGTCGGTAGTAGTATAGAAGGAAAAAAATAGAAACTTGTCAATTTGTAAGTGCACTCGTAGGTCTATAAAAATAAATGATTTGACTTTAACTTTGGCAAATTTAGGTAAATGGCCTTTTAGGAAATTTCCTTAGTGCTTGGTGCTATTGTACACTTCAATTTTATCTGTATGTGTGTATGTATGTATATTATTAAATACACCCAATGTACAGCCAGACGAGAATTTGTAGTAGTATAATTAGTGTAGGACGAGCGAATTTACAAACAATTCGAAAGCGGTTGTAACTTCAATTCAAACATACCTCGGAGTTATGAAACACATACACGATTCACAGGTGCGGTAGTTCAGAAACGCGAGGAACATTCCACATATCTAGTCATTGGGTTAACTTGAGAAGGTATAAACACCTCCACACTGGGGCGACTAAACTCGCGCGTCTAAATTTTGCCAATACCAAAATGAACTGTGTTGAGTCATCAATAAAGTTCAATCTACAACGAAATTACATTGACAGCGCGTGAATTGTGGCACTTTTGACACAAGCCACACACTTTGTGGCTGGCACCACAGAAATTCAGTTTTATTGACAAATAGTTCGTTTTGGTACTAAACAAAAAAATTTGACGCCTTAAGGGGCGTCAAAATATTAGCCAATACCAAACGAACTTTGTGCCAATAGGCATAAAGATTAAATTCTTATGGTAAAAGCCCAGGCCCCACGCGTCAAAATTCGTTCGCTGTGTCAGTGTCATTTCGTTATAGAATGAACTTTTTTTATTTTATGTATCAATATAGTTCGTTTCGCTATGCTGAAAAATTTTACGCGCGCCGGTTGACGCCGCCGTATGCGGGAGGCCTTAAGCGGGTTTCAGACTACGCTATATAGTATAGCAAAGAAGGATGCTATATAGTATAGCATAGCATGGCGTTCACATTACGCAATATTATCGCAAGCATTTATAGTATATAGCAAGCTCAGTTGACGGGACGGCCGTGGGTGAGAGAGAAGGAAAATGGCGGCGTGCGATATAGCATAGCATGAACTTAGCGCATGGCACCAATTTATAGCGTATAGTAAGCCAATAATATATAGTACAGTACAGTGTGAACGTGTCTATAACAATGTATGGTGCGCGATATTGATGTGCTATATTATAGCGTAATCTGAAACCCGATTTAGTGTATTCAAAGTTTAATGGATATAAAATGTGATTTAGTATGGGTATAACAAGCCTGCACCTGTACCTGAATCTGAAATCATAATGAAGACAGAATATCGATATCGGTAAGTATTCTATTATTACAAGCTGTATATTAACTTGCAATGTGTGTCCGGCTGGAATCTTGCAGCTGAATTTTAAATCAGTTTAAACTGATTGAGCTGAAATTTGGTACACACGCTTATTTTGGATGACAATGCATGATTGGCTATGTGACGTCATTCTAATTCCAATATGTCGGATCATCCAAGATGGCGGAATAGTTATTTTTTCTGCACTACCACAATATGGGTATCAAATGAAAGATCTTGCTGAGGAGAACACGAAAACTAAGGGCAATTAAAAAAAAAGTGTTTTTTATCATTATTTAATTTCTCTCACATAATTAAAACATTAAATAGGATGTACTAAAAGTAAACTAAAGCATTTAGCAACACGGGTTTTAGTACACCCTATTAACAATTGACAGTGTATAACGGAGTTTCTCAAATTTAACTTCTAGTTGTTTTACTCGCGGAACTGGGCTGTGTGAGCAATTATGCGTTTTTAAGCTTGTAAAAGTTTAACATCCGCTAGCCGCGCGCAGTAGCGAATATTTCCAGCGAGTGCTGTTGTTTGCAAAATCGTTTTAAATCCGGTTTCAGGTATATTCGATGAATATAAAGCTAACATTTCTGATATAACATGTAGAAGGCGATTATTGTTGATTTGATACCCTAGTATCCTTTTAAATGTAAAAATATCTCGAGGAAAATATTATCAAGCAATTTTATTCAAACCTGGAAGATTTCCCTAAAATGGTAGAAGAAATCCATTATTTTTGACATTTTCAAAATTTTTCTCCGATGGGAACCGAGCCGAGGAGAATGGTCTAGGTATGCTTAAACCATTAGACTAAGTGGATGTGAATTTTGTGATATATTTTTCGAACTGTTTATTAATAAGTACTAAGTAACGGATTCATTGAGAGCTATATAACAAAACAATTTTTGTTTTATTAACTGTCACTGCAAAAGGTTTGTAGATAGATTTTAATTTCCAAAAAATACTGGTTAATTGGACAAACTTTTACTTTTAGGCATTGAAATATGAAAGCAATATTAGCTTCTATAATAAGAAAAAAATTCTAAAAGTTGTAAGAAGTTTACTCAGCGGACTATAGGCGATATTTATTCTTAGCAAAGTAAAGAGAAAAACAGCGCAGGAAAATTTCCAGGCGAAGCACTAAGCAGATAGGTGTAGAGTGCCGGCTCGGACATAAATAAAAGATTTTATCGGACCCGTAGCGTAGAGCAGCCTCAGATGTTACGCTAAACGCTTATTTGTCAGAATGTATAGAACCGCGATACAAATAGGCCAAAGCTGCAGAAAATTCACACAAGTTTATTCTTGGAATGGTTTTTTAATTAAAAAAAATTCCAACGTCAAATCGGCGTCAAGTTTACTCATTTTCTTTCTTAATATGCTACTACCGGATCAAAGCGCGACGCGCGTCGTCTAAAATGATCCGTCAATAAACTTATTGGCTTAAATGACATAAAACCATTTTACGGATTCTATCGCGTTTATTTATTATTTTATTTTCCCGACGTTTCGGCTGCTTTCCAGCAACCATGGTCACGGGGGGACTGAGGTGTTAGACGTCCTGATGTCATAGTTAATATCTGGGTACCCTCATATTTAGTTGTTGTTAGACGCGATAGAATCCGTAAAATAGTTTTATTTCAATGTATAGTATTCGCGTAAATATAAGAAAATTATTGGCTTAATTTTTTTTTTCAGCCATTTCTATCATTGTAATAATCATGGCATCTGGGTCAACAAATTATGTATTTGGGTGTCATATTGTAGAACCATACGTGCTTTCGATACACTTCTACTTCAATAAAGGTGGACCTGCATAAGAATTAAATGGAAACTTGTACTAATTGGTCAGCAGTTGTAGGAGGCTGAGAAAATTGTCGTGCGGCGAGACATCTTTTCGAGAAAAAACCAGAAATGGCCCAGAATTGGGATCGGTGGCTGAAGAGAGGTTTTGCCCACGAGCGGGATATGACTGAGCTATAAAATTGCAGCAGAACATGAAGACGATATAGCCTTTTATAACTTTTTAACATTGGATCTCATAAATCAAGATATCTTGGGTACTCGATTTTCTTAGAAAAATAAGGATATAAAGTCAGAAAAGATCACTGGCATGGGTTTTCAATCGCAATTTATTTTGAAATGTCAAGAAACTTGTCGCACACTGAAGCCAGTTTCCTAAAACGACGTTCTCGTTCCGAACGATGGGACTATTCAAAGATTCAGATGAACATCGAAGTGGTGCAAATGCGACGGATTCTCAAAAGCTGTTGAAACTTTTCCTTTACCCCCATATGCTAGTTTAAGATATCTGTTCTAACAAGTTATATTTTCATTGAACAGTCGATTTTCATATAAAGTGGTTCAGGTTTTGAAACTCTATCTGCTTTTAGTATCCGACATTGAAGATATTTAAAATATAGTTAAGTTTTCAAAGGACTACACACAAATGTTTTTTTTATTATTTTTGGTAGTATAGTAGTCTTTATAGGTTACTATACACAAAAGTAGGACAGATCTATGTCTGTCCTACTTTTGTGCAAACACCTCTTATTATGCATAATTAATTAGGAGAAAAGACGGAAATAAATCTTTTAAATATCGCGGTAATACTCCTGTTTACATCAGTCTATTATGGATATCTCGTAACATTTACAATTCGATTTGTTATTTTGTTTACAACGTATTGTTACGAAGAGACTACTCGAGACTACTAGAGCAATTACAATTTTTTTTTTTTGTTAAACGGTTTTCTTTTGGTTTGAAGCATTATCTTTGGGCAACTTGCCTTAAACATAGTAAGTAAATAGCGCTGTACGATTAAGTTTTAACGGACTTTTTGATTTTATTGTTTACTAACAAGCTAGCAGTTCCGAAACTTTGAAACTCTTCAAATTCCATTGTTCTCCGAAGCACTGGAGCGTTGACAACGAATTCATGAGATAAAGGCTCAAAACTTGGTATTATGAGGTACTTGTGTGAAGTTCCAATCTATGTAGATAGGTACAATGATGTTGGCTAGACCATGTGAAATTATTTGTTTTGAAATCTTTTAAAATTATAATACGCCTGATAAAATAATAATAATTTTATAGGTTGAAGAAACGTTTGAGAAACCTTTGACACAATTGAGAGTTAATGTTTTACAAAAAAAAATACAATAAACATGTTTTGAACGTATGTTGTGAGTTTTACAATCACGTTAAAAAGTAAATCATATCGAAATTATTTCCAACGACGAATTACTTCGATAAAGAAAACTATACACGGATCGAATTAAGAACTCCTTTTATGAAGTCTGTTAAAAAAGTATGAAGTAGGTATATGTAGCGATATATTTTCATGATTGCTTGTTATCAAATTTTATTGTAATTAATCACCTATTATTTTAAAATTAAACATGAATACAAAGCTTAACTGAATGTTTAATGATAAAATAACTGGCCTGTTTCATTTGATCCCGAACGCGCGAACGAATTCCGCGCTGTAGATGCGTGATTGTTTTCCTGAATCATTAATTTCAATTATCGTTACAACTTTAAGTCGGATTGTTGGTAAAAAAATAATTAACAATAACGTGAATAGCACCATTATGTAATGTCATATTTACTTGCATATTGTATAACGTTTAATAAAGGTGGAACCTGTGGAAAACATAATTTTCATAACGTAATTTTCATAAAATCACGCCCTGCACTCTGAGACGCGTCTAAATTCATGTAACCAAATTTTAACCACTACCAAAATAAACTGTATTAACGCATAGGAAAAGCTAATTTTTCAACAAAAACATCGATAGATGATTCGGGTAAAATTTTACGCGTTTCTCTATCCATTTGACTTTTAACACGTCGGTTATCTGCCATCTTTATTATGTTCATCATTCATTTTTAGGGTTCCGTACCTAAAAAGGAAAAAATGGAACCCTTTATCACTTTATTGTCCTGAAGGTATAAAGTTGAAATTTATAACAGAGAGAGTAATTTTTTTTATTTTTTTTAATTATTTATTTATGCCTTAGTGCCCAAAAAAATCCAAATTCTAGGTTAACGCAATCAAAAGATACGGCGTTAGAGTAATGCTCGGTGCTTTCACAGTTTAGGTATGCAAGCTTCGTGCGCGAGTTCAGCTCGCATTTGGCCGGTTTTTTTATTTATAAATATAAAATATAAATATACGTAATATTTACGTATTAAATTTGCTCTTGCTATTAATTACTTGACACTGGTTGAAATATTCGCTGATCGCAGGTGGAGCCATACATCATCTTATTCCATTAAATTTAATCATTTTGTATGACAAGAAGCAGAACTTTTGGCACAAGAAGTATTTAATTTTCGATTCTCTTTGCAAAAGCCGAGGCTACAACACAACTGCAGCGGTCACCAACGGTTTCCATAATAACTTAGTATTATTAAATTCAATAATCTGTCTGCAGGTGGACGGGATTTCGCCCCAACTCATTTTCAGACTTCGGACAAAATTTTAGAAATTAAATACAAACTTTATCGCCTCCACAGACTGTTCTTACAAAGTTTGATATGCCGCAAAGAACGCCTTACATCCACTGGGGCGTGCGAATTTACTTGAATATTTTGAAAATGTAGTCTGACTCAATATACATATAGATTTAGTTTCTGTGGTAAAGGCCACGCGACCTTGTGTCAAAGTTTTCTTGTGTCGTCAATGAAATTTGGTTGAAAAAAATACGCATTTATTACTAAAACAAGAAAGTTACAAATTTGTATTTGTACCTTTGATCCTTGCACTAGGCTTGCATGCTTGTATCACTAAGATCTGTTATAGATAGCAGAGGAAGACTAAATGAGGCTTTAAAATAAAATTGAAACAAAAATAATAAAAAAAATAGGAAAGCCAAATAATAAAACACAGATTACATAAAAAATACAATGATCACTAAGTAATAAGCAGTTATAAAAATAGAGGTAGAACGCAATTAAGAATAACATCTAAATATTTGTATAAAAATGTGCTTTTTGCATGAGTTAATAGAGTTCATTTTAAATTTAGATAAAAATTCGTCGCACACGTCTTGATGCGACTGTGGGCGCAGGCATTGAAGTTGGCGAGAAAATATTGTATTCTTAAGTTGAAGCTCAGCTTGTCTGGCAACTTGGTATGAAAGGGACTAGTGTATTTATTCATCGGGGATGTTTTTCGTCGCTACTTTGAAACTTCGGGCACCGAAGGGACCACTTAAATTTCAGACAGAGTCGAAATCGTTTTATAGCTTACATTCTATTCAGTTTTTTTTTTGATAATAAAAGGTAAACCATTCATTCTTTTATACAAGGAGATAAACTAACAATACCTTGTCGATGGCTTGGTCTAGTGGTGGCTCAGGTGGTTCCAGGTCAGTGGCAAATGTTGTACTTGGAAATAAAGAACAAATCCTTCTAACATTAATCAATACCTACTTAACTTAATAACATGTCTTTACTTCAAAATTAATGGTAAAAGAAACATTTTAAAAGAAGAAATTAAACTTTAAATTAAATCAAACCAGTCAATTTAGTACATTTATTACACAATTTATTGAATGATATAAAAGCTTGTCGCGAGATTTACCTGTGTATTAACTAGTCTTGCTTGACATACTTATTATAAGTTTCTATGAAATATTTTTTTTCCAAATAAATATAAAATATACAAATCTCGCGACAAGCTTTTATATCATTTAATAAATTGTGTAATACTCGTACATGTACTAAATAGATAAGTTTGATTAAATTTCAAGTTTATTTTCTTCTAATAAATTAATGGTAAAAAGTTTTTCTACCAATATTTTTTTTTTTAATTATTTGGATTTAATGTGATGTTGTATTAGTTTTCGTGTTCGCCTCAGCAATCCCTTTCATTTGATACCCATACTGTGGTAGTGTAGATAAAATAACTATTCTGCCATATTGGAATAAGAATAAGGTCACACAGCTAAGCATGCATTGTCACTGTTCTCAAATTCAATTGCAAGATTCCACCCGGACATTCATACATTGCAAGTTAATATAAAGCTTGTAATAATAAAATATTATTACCCCGGTAATTGGAAACCGACTTTTCTTTGGCGCGCCAAGCCCTGTCTAAAAAAAGGTTAGGAGCTAGCGATCTTTCTCTGAAAGAGTTTCGACGTTATTCTTGAACCCTTATATCATCGTTCGGGTTATATTATTTTATCGCTGATATTCAATCGATTATACGGCCCAATATTGAACCCTTACACGTCATGTTCGATGCAAGATGAGCGTAAAATAGACGCCTGTCTGCCGCCAATAACATCTCGCTGTGAAGGATTTATTGGCCAAAGATAACTCCCCGTATATGAAGGACGAACGAACGTTGTTAATTTTATATATACTGACATAGCACGGCAATTTTCTTTTTTTATAGTTTTTCAATAAATATAAGCAACCAATACGTGTATTTTATATTCACAACAGATTGTAAAAGCAAAAGTTATTTTAGAACAAAATTGAATCTATTTTACTTAAAAAAATATGATCACGCCTGCATTCACTGAAAGAGTATACAAGGGTGCACTGTATTGCACCCACATTTTGCTGATGTGTTTTGATCCCAAGTAATAAGGGGTGGGACACATTTCCCCTCAATATGAGTGATTTAGGCGACAGTCTACCAAGTTGACCCAGTGCGGGTTGATGAACTTCACACGTCTTTCTATAGACATGCAGGTTTCCTCACTGTGCTTACCTTTACTATTTAACAAGTAATCATAATTAAAAATGACATTCGCACATGAAAATTTCAGAGGTGCGGGTCCCGGCATTTGAACTTTCACCTCTTACGTTCAAGGTGAGCATTATCAACTAGCTGCTTATAACTTAACTTGTTCTATAAACAAATAAAATTATAACTGTCAATATTAAAATATTCATAGTTATTACTACTATTGCAATTATAGTCCATGCGGTTTCATAGACTCATTTACGGGCCCATCTCATATGCTATGCAAATTGAACACATAACGCAAATGGAATTCATTTTATAAATTGACAACATACATCACCATTATCAAGAAAACAATCGGTAAGCCAAAAAGTAGGTACAGTGGTCTTAGAGTCTGCGAAGAAACGCGAAGGCATAAAAAAATACTTAGTACAGCATGTAATCTTCATAAATATAAGAGCTACGGGGTATTCTAATATCACAATTCTTTCTCGCCAATACAAACCCACTCGCGTTCTAGTTAACGATTGCAAATTCCTAAAGATAACCGTAGCCTGACTTCACAGATCAACCCTACCGATCTGCCCACTTATTGGCGGATAGATCGCATTACCGACTTCATTTTATCTCCTCTAAGAATAATGCTTTTCATTTCTACATATTCTTTGAATAGGTATAGTGCATACAGTACAGTACGAAAGCATGGACATATAAAAAAGGTCGGATAGATTCTCGCTAAACATAAAATGAAGCTCCGATAGTAGGTCAGCGCGCTCGTCAGCACGTCTATTTAGTACACAGTTATTCACACTATGTCAATCGCCGCCGTTGGTATGTCTCAATGCATGCACACATAGAATGATACATTGCTTCACTTTTAATATGAGTGAATATGAGTTCTTCCTTTTTTAAACGTCTATGCATGAAAGCAACAGAAAACATAATAAAGGTGTCGAACAATTCATATTTCAGCCAACCCACCGTGTTCCTGTGCAGAATTGGGGGCAATTAGTACAGTTTGATTAAAAGATTGAACCAAAAGCTCGTTTCGGTGTCAAGTAATATCGTCAAGCGTCTGACGGATCCACAATTTTCATTTTCAGTTTACTTCAAAGTGAATCGTACTGTAGGACTACTATGAGTTTTACGTATGTTTACCGTTCGCTAGCCACTAGCGGAAGTGGTAAATATTTGTATGATAATTTCTTATCGACCTTAACTACAAGCCGTGAACATATAATACATGATTGTGTTACCAATAATGTACCAAATTAGTCTTGGTCTTTCAATCTGAGTCTTGAATTTTTGCAGGTCCACATTTGCAAGATTACTTAGCCTCCCACGCCAAGCGTAATGTTAATGTTAGGTGTAGTTATTGCTTGGAACCTCGAATTATGCAGTTATGAAAACACCCCTGGTAACTAAAAAAAACCTTGTTCCATTGAGATATGATTTAATTTTCTTAGTATAATAAGTTTATTTTTCTTCTACATATAAACCAGCACTGTTGCATCGTGCATCGTCACTAAACAGAAAATTATAAAAGTATCTCTACTAGTGGTAGCCGAGTGGTCGAACGCACGCTTTGCAATCAAAGTGCGCAGGTTCTATCCCCGGCTCGCACCTCTGGGTTCCATGTGCGAATCTCATTTTCATCTGAGATTATCACTTGCTAAGAAACGGTGACGGAAAACATCGTGAGGAAACCTGTGTGCCCGGTATAATGGCAATAGGCTCGCCCCCTATTACATTGGGACCAAAATACATCGGCGAAGTGTGGGCGCACTGCAGTGCACCTCTGCCTACCCCTTCGGGGAATACAGGCGTGATGATGATGTATCTCTACCACCCATTTAGCATGCATTTCCTATGGAAAAGAATGCGCAAGAAACGCCATGGTTTCTCTTTGCTACTATAAAAGTTGATGCTACTATTTCTAATAGACTTACTAATTATGTATATTAATAAATTGCAAGTCTTCAACAATTTTACGTCGAAGCGACTGTTAGCGAACGTAAAAACTCGTAGTAGGTCTCCCGAAATCAAATCTGCGAGCACTGAAACAATTCCTTTTACTTTGGTGGATGGGGTAGGATTTTTGATTTGGAAATTGTATTAACTTTCGTACGATCGGTTGAAAGAAAATGTACGCTGGAATATTTGGAGTTCGAAGTTCGAACGAACCTCGAGAGATTGTAGTCACATAAAATATTAAAATGCTTGAGTATTCATACCGTCGCAATATTAGGCTTGATTCAGCGGTGGTTTTCAGTGACTAGTACGTTTACCATGACCGCGTAGACATTCTCACTCTCTTTTTACTGGGGTGTCTCAATTATAATTCGCTCGAAGTTAGAAGAGGAGTTGATCAGATGGCTTCCACTTGTAACATTCTTCGCGGATGATGGATGCTCCCGAGCTGCTTTATGAACTGTCTCGTCTCTTTACCCCCGACAACTATCTTCACGGTCGCAAGCACAAACTTTTCGCTGTGCCAAAATCGCGCACAGTGGCCCGCGCTATGTCACCTACACCTCGCACACTATCAGCACTCAACGGTCTCCTGGATTCTGATCCGAATGTTGATGTGTTTGCGGACGGCTGGAAGAATTTTTTATCAGCATGTGTGAGGTATTGTGAGAAATTACGTATGTGTGTTTTTCTATAATTTTTCAAATTTATGATGCATAATAATTATTCGTATGTGTATATAGTTATTATAATTAGTGTAATTGGTACTTTCTTACGGACCGTTCTAATTATATTAAATAAATAAATAAGTAATCTCTTTCAACTGTCAGATTCGTCGACAAATTGACGTCACACCGAGCCATGCCCACTATAAAAAGCTAGAAGTGACGTAATGTTCTTGATAAATCTGACAGTTAAAAGAGATAAAACTTATGTCTACACGGTTTGCGACGGTCTTTCCATGACGACTAGCTTCTACTCGCGACTTCTTCCGCACAGACTTTAATAGTTCAATAGCGTCATAAACCATAGTCTATATGTTATTCTGATATATAAGCAATAATACTGTAAAGTTTCCTCAAAATCTGTTCAGTAGTTTTGCGTGAAAGCGTGACAAACATCTATGTATCCATCTTGATAAACGAACACATTTATAATATTAGTTGGACATACAGGCGCAAGCAAACTCACTTGACGTTTATTGATTATGTACTCTATGTCAATATGCATAAAGATCGAATTTATGTACTTAAGTGTGGCGGGACCACGCGGTATATTCCCTCGCGTCATCGATGACATTTTGTTTCGAAGAATGAACTTTTTGTATGAGTAAACACGGTTCCTTTTGGTGTGGGCGTATCACTTGTCGCGCGCTTTTTCATGCATGTTAGCACTTGAAACTGAGTTTTGTTGATATTGGGTTTCAATTTGAATACTGCAGTGGGCAGCAGTGTCGCATTATAGTATAATCCATCCAATATAGTTAAGCTACGGCGACACTGAGGCGTCGAAAGTCGCCAAACCAAAACGAATTCTATGGACCTATACATAAATATTGAATTGATGTGTCAGTGTCAGTTTTGTTATTGACAAAAAACGCGCGCGTATGACGCCACAGTGTGCGCGAGGCGTTAAAAATAAAAAGTTTAATACAACCGTGTGATAAAACAAGGTACTACCAAATTTAAGATTCACAGTTTTCGTTTAATTACGTTCAATTTTGTGCACTAATATTCCACTTTCAACTCCTCTTTGCGATATTACCATGTGGTTATTAAAATAGCGGCTTAATATAACGTGTCACGCGCGGCCGGCGCGGTAATCCCAACGGGCCGGCACCGTCTGCGCGATACTCCGGATGTCGGGATGTCGGGGTTTGAATATGATTACCTTGTGCCACTGGACATTTTGCGAGAGGGTATAAATCTGATTCGTTTTTTTTAATGCTCATGTTTAAAATCATTTTTTTTTATTTGTGAAGGCTAAAAAGCACTTACAAAATAGTCAGATTCTACCACCGGTTCGGAATATTGCTTCCACTGGGAAGAGCCAGTGGGAAAATCAATGGTTACTCTTTTTAAAATGATAAATAGTAGGGATTGTGAATAATACATTCTCAGGAGCAACAACGCTATGAGAGCAGACTCAGCACCTTTGCCTCAATACTACAGAAGAATTATACCCACCCACGCAGTCTAATATTAGATACAATTTTTTTAGAGATTGATTTAATTTTTTTAGCATTACTTAGCAGAATATTCTCTTGGCAATACATAGCTGAGTTACATGCGTGTCTGAAGAAAAAATTTTAACACATAAAAATAAAAAAACAATAAAATGTGTTCAAAAAAATTAAATAAACAAATATAACACTGGAGCCCAATTCTCGCACGATCGACGTTATCTATAATTCTACATATGTCGAAACAAAACGATGAAATACGACCAATTTTGTTGTTGTCGAATTTAGTGATAATATCCATCATACGAGAATTGGGCCACTGATTTTATAGTTTCAAAAAGTCCTTGTTTTAGAAAATACGAAAAAAAAAAACATAAAAAAAATCGAAATATATTTGAAAAACAACAATTTTTATTGTTTGTGTGATAAATAAACAACTTATCTTACAAAAAAACACTGACATACAGCTTAAAGTAACGATTAGCTGATATGTAACGTGTTCTGAGAAACACCTCGTATTAATAACTCCAGTATACAAATCCCAAGTGAATATTTTCGCCCCTCTGACCTCAGCTATCAATGGTTCGCGGCTCTCAATCACGACCTCCTCGACTATGACACATCACGTTCCCTGGTGATGGATGGTGTTATCTGGACACGACTATTAGTCACGCCGACGCACGCGCCGACTGCGTATGTAACTCATAACATGTATCTACAACTTATATAGATTGAATATAAATCCTTATTCTGGAGGATATTGAAAGACATTAAGATATTGTTGAAGATAAGGATTGACATACTTATCCTAACTTTATTTAATGTCAAGATCCAATTGGCACAGCAGAACACATTTTTAGAAATAAAATAAACATTGATATTTAAAAAACGGGCCTTTCCATTATTTTAATCATTTTCATTTATTTAATATATTATATATCTTCACGGCTGTATTCTCCCAAGGAGTTGGCAAAGGGGCACTGCAAGGAACCCGCACTACGCCGATATATTTTGAGCCAATGCCCTATAGGATGAGCGTAGGTATTGCTATTATTATACCGGGCACATTTCCACTTAATCCTGAAGTAGATCCTGACCATAGCTCAACACTCTGGCCAAGTGCGACTTGTTGAATTTCTCACGTATTTCTGTAGATATGCAGGATTCTTAACTTGTTTTCCTTCACCGTACAGCAAGTGGTAATTATTCTTGAAAATTACATTTGCGCATTAAAGCAGAAATTCTCAGACGTGGCTGGAATTCGAACCTGCACCCCTGATCAAGGCGAGCGTTCTACTACTGCTTTTGTTTCCATTCACGACTGATCTCACGTGCTTTCAAAAAGTAATTTTATTACTGAGTTTCAAATCGAATTACTTGAATAAGGCAGTCGGAACCGACAAAGTAGGTAGGTTATGAATAATTCAAAATCAGCAATCGTAATTGATGTTGTTGAAATCTTCAGAGAGATGTTGCTTTTGGATTATGTAACTAAAGGTATAAATAAATAAGCATTATTTTTTTTTAGTGTTTGGAGAATTTATATAGCCTCATTAATTTTATACTTGATATTGTTTATGTGTTAATTTAGCAAAATACACTAAAATGTAAATCCTTATTGGAAAAGAGCAACCACGGAGTTCCTTGCCTATTCTTGTCCATAGGAAATGCATTTCGAATGGGTGGTAGAGATACTATTAATATTTTTCTATAGACGATTCATAAGTGCCGTATTGGTATATAATAATAAAAAAAATCTGATTCTTTTTGGCAATAGGCTCGCCCCCTATTACATTGGGACCAAAATACATCGGCGAAGTGTGGGCACACTGCAGTGCACCTCTGCCTACTCCTTCAGGGAATACAGGGGTGGTGATTTACATTATTATTAGAGTAACCTTCTACATGTTTGAGTGTAAGTGAGTACAACGGATATCAAAAACAATAACTGAAATCCAAGGCTTCAATATCAAATATTAGCACCGAAAACATGAGAATATTATTTGTAACACAGCTTTAAGAAGCATCTGCGAATTCAATTTGTATGCCCTCTGTTCCTTCGTTTATTGAATACATAAAATTTTATCTCAACTAGCTGTATCCGGCACAAGTTGCGATACCACATACATTTTTGGGACAAGAAATCCTCGTGGACGTCCTCTGAAAAATCTACGAAAGTTTCATCCGATCAATCAGGTGTATCGCTATTCTGCCGTTCGATGGCTAAAAGGCTGCTATAAAACTTTTTGGCTAATTTAAGTTATATTTACTACATGAAAGCCAAACATTTTCTCTATCCGCCAGTCTTAGTTTTGTTTTTCTAACACTCATAGTTATCAAGATAAGTGTTGACAACTCTGTACCTACGCCTTTACAATTTCAAGACAAAGACTTAACTTTCTACATATTTGCATATATCTTAAAATTGGGTGTAGGTACCTACTCACATAAAACAACTTATTAATAGCCATAAAATGAAAAGTCTTATCTATAGGTTAGCCAGATTTGTCTTATTTTTCTAACATTTATAGTTATTTAGATAAATTGAAACAAATACATGTGTCTCCATCATTACTATCGAGATTAATTTTTACATTTTTGCTTGTAGCTCCAAATTAGGTTTTGTCACTAACTGCTTTGTAGGGATCAGACCGCAGTATTGTAGTAACTGGGTAATCTTAAATTTAATCATGAACTGTATCTTTAACAGCTCTTCACACTTCATAACATCTTGGACAACGCAACACCCAAGTTTCGTCTTTATGTCTCATCATTAAGTCCCAACACTTAGCATACTAAACAGATCTCACCCAAGATAAACTTGGGCTATATAACTTGGATGTATTATATGGTATAGACCACATAATAGACCCAGTCTATGGTCCCTGAGCAATAGCAACTAGCTAGCAACCGATGTCGCGGTTTTGGTTAAATTACCATAATGTTTAAACGCCTAAGCCCGTGGTGATGATTATTTACATAATTAGAGATAGACGCTAACTTTGAAGTTTGTCACACTTAGGCGTCTAAACGCGCGCGTTTAAATATTTTGTCGGTACCAAAACGAACTTTATTGACTAATAGATAAAGTTCATACTTCAATGAAATAACATTGACAGCGCGAGTGAACTTTGCACAGAAATTTGGCTGATGCTTGAAGGTCTCTCAAATCACCTCAAATTATTGTACTCTTATGTCTAATTTACCGCTTAGCAGGAAATTCACACAAATACCATATTTATACTCCCAAAATAGCCACACCACAGACATTTTTCGTAAAAACTTTAATCCACCGCCCCAGTAGGTACCGTATGATTTTCTCGCAAACAAAAGTAAATATTTTCCCTTAATTTCGTGGAAAAAGGTTATTTGCGCGCAGGTGGGTCATCTCAGGTTGGTTCACGTGTGAAATTGCTCCAGCGCCGAATCTAGGCCAGTACCTATATCTTTCTTAGTGCCTTTTAGCGTTCTGGGAACAGCTTATTAACGGGAGCACCGGTGGCACCGGTGGCAGTAAAACGATTTTTTTTGGGCACCACTGGTGTAATTTAACCTTATGTACTAAAGGTATCTATTAAAACCCAAAAAAAAGAAAATTTTTCTTATACGCATTCTATCCAACTTTATATGTGCTTCGGCGGATTAAAATGAATAACCTTAAAATTTATAGAAAGTTATGACCTATTTAGTATGGGTCCGTAAAACACATTTGTGCTAAGAATGCCGTTTCAGATGATTTGTAGCTTAATTTTTTTTATAGTATTATGACCAAAACGACGATGGCAAGACGATCTAGTCACCTTTGCGGGTAATACTTGGTCACAAACAGCACAAGAACGCAGTGTGTGGAGGATTAAAGGAGAGGCCTTTGCTCAGGAGTGGGACACAAAATAGGCTTAAAAAAAAAAAAATGACAAAGGAGTTGCCTGCTCATATTGCGTTGTTGTTTTTAGGAAATGTGTAGGTAGGCTCAGCGGTATTTTTGTTTTCAATTGAGCTTTTCTCAGTAAAAGCAGTATTTGAAACCGGTGTTAGACCCTAACTGTTCATAAGTGTTGGCCTATAGGTTAAAACAAAAAAAAAATGAGAATATCATTCGAATTATAAAGTTAAACTGCAATAAAATACGATGCAATTGTTTCAGGCAAGCATTCGAAAAGTCAGTTAAATCCGATTAGCATAGGTTAGTAAATCCAGTGACTTCTACCCGCACTTTATTTGCATAACCGCTCCTATGCAGCGCGGTTCAACTTAACATTTACATTAATATCGCTTCAAAATTATTCCAACTGCGTCTCTGAGAGTTGCATGGGAATTTGAATTTTGGTAAGTAAAACGGTTCGGATCAAAATATTTTATTTTGCAAGTAAAAATAAACCTTATGACATTCAAATATTGAAGAGTAGGTATTTTATGTTTTTAATAGACTTTAAAAGAGTAAGATACTCAATTAAACCGATCAGTTTTTATAACTGTGAAAGCAGTCAGGCGAAATTATTATAATTTTCTCAATTTTGTAGAGTATATTAAAAAAAACAAGGCCGTCCCAGAAGGAGATGGTAGGATGAACTGAAGTCCTATAAAAAGGAGGCTCGTTTTACGCAAAATAGACAGGAATTGAGGAAGGGGAGGGAGATCTTTGCCTAGCAGTGGGATTTAACAGACTTATAAAAATAATATTAAAAAACTGTATTTTTTCCTCCCGTATTATTTGGTGTATATGGCTACACCAAATAATACGTCTGTTTTGTACAACGGCACAAACGGCACAAACTCAAAGCGCAAAGGCAAACGCGGGTGTACGGGTGGCGGGCGGCAGGGGCGCGCGACTGTGAGCCAGGCACCTGTTACTTGTTTGCATCTAGTTTTATCCAACAGGGATTGTCTGGACCTAGTTCTAGCCGGAATGATATCGGATAGACCTAGTTTTATCCAACAGGGAATGGCTGGACCTAGTTGTAGCCGGCATGATGAAGGATAGACCTAGTTTTACCCGAAATCAATCGGCTCGTACTAGATTTAACCAAGAGTAAGTGACTACACCTAGTTCTAACCGGTTAAAACTAGGTGTAGCCGCACTTCGGGTTTTAGCCGTAACATATATATTAATATGTTGAATTTTATAATGTATATATTTTTGAAATCTGCACGAGTAGATACTATGAAATAAGTGTCAGCGTCCCTCAAAAGTCACTTAAATTTGTCCACGGCCAAAAAAAATACAATTACATCAAAAGCGTTTTTCGGCACAAAGGTCTGTCAACACCGCTCCGGCCGGCGATCAAAGAAACTGGCCCCATGGAGGACGGAATGCAAAAGGAAGGCGTCAGCCTATTGTCGGCTGCTCAAATTTGCTCCTACTGTGTCCGTGTAATTGGTTTCCGCCTCTGTGGATACGTACCTTTTAATTACAATCGTCATTACCGTGTGATGTTTTTTTTATTTGTTTTTTTTAGGGTTCCGTACCCAAAGGGTAAAACGGGCACCCTATTACTGAGACTTTGCTGTCCGTCCGTCCGTCCATCCGTCCGTCCGTCCGTCCGTCCGTCCTTCCGTCCGTCCGTCCTTCCGTCCGTCCGTCCTTCCGTCCGTCCGTCCTTCCGTCCGTCCGTCCGTCCGTCTGTCACCAGGCAGTATCCCATGAACCGTGATAGTTAGAGAGTTGAAATTTTCACAGATGATGTATTTCTGTTGCCGCTATAACAACAAATACTAAGAAACAGGAAAAAAAAATATTTAAGGGGGCTCCCATCCAACAAACGTGATTTTTTTGCCGTTTTTATAGATAATGGTACGGAACCCTTCTTGCGCGAATCCGACTCGCACTTGGCCGGTTTTTTGGACAATATGAGAAAAACTAGTTAAGGTGTTTTAACAGATAACGTTCAAGCTTCAAGAACACTCAGACGTCCAGAAGCGCGCTCAAAAAAATGTCAATACAAAATGAACTGTATAGACTTATAGAAACATCTCATACTTCAACGAAATGGCATTGACACCGTGAGCGAATTTTAACGCGTAATCGCATGATAGAATTTCGATCAGTCGCTTATTTTTTCCTTTCCAGTCAAATTAATTATCTCGCCCTAGTGTACTCTTGGGACTTAATAAACCACTGCTGATAAAGCTCATACAACGAAAAATATTCCACCACAAAAACTTAAAATGTTCTGCGGAGGATTGCTTATAGTTAGGGCCCATGACTTAAGACATACTGACTCTCGACTGACAGGGAGTACGGTCTTGTTGGTTTCCTCTAATATCGTTCAAATTTATTTGATTTATAATTTGGGATTCTAAACAATTACGAGAGTGAGTGGTGGGTCTCTTTCTCTAATATTGTATTTCCTCATAACGCTTTCACGACACGTAACAGTAAGTAAATTAAATGAGTTAACGATCTTAGTGAAGTTAACACGCCTAATTAGGCGTCATAAATCAGTTTGATGGGAAGCAATTTATTTTGATTCGCTAAATTATGTCACGCATCTAATTACGAGGCTTGATTTGTGTACTCAATTCCCCATAACGTATTTAACTCAGTTATTTCTGAATAATAGCTGTATTAAGTGCAAGCAAGATCAGATCCTGGACCCTTGCCTATGAGAGTTTCAGATTATCACTAAAGTTACAATAAAGATTACCACATGCTGAACAGTGAAAGTTAACATCGCCAGGAAACCTGTCTGGTAAAACTTGATTTTCCGTTTGTTATAATTGACCGTCTACCGATTGGCGCAACACTACTATATATTGCACATCACTTTTAAGTAATTGAATTGTCTATGATTTGTCTATGATATAACTAATAAAGCAAGTTCCGACGAGGAGAACGTTCTAAAAGTAATTTTTCTTTTATTTTGAAATCTCAACACCACTGAGCCATAAGACGACCTATATAACAACAGAGGTCCCTCGCCACTGTCAAACTATAAAAGGCGTTTGAAGTACACCAACTGGGCCAGGGTGGTGGAGTATGGCCCAAATCTCCCTCGTGTTGATGGTGAATGTGCCTGGTATAATGTTACATGGACCAAAATACATTGACAAAGTGCATCTGCGGCAACCCTTTCCAGGAATACAGGCGTGAAAATTGCACGCCTAAACGTCAGGCGCCTTGCGTTCAGGCGTAAAAGTCCAATTCTCACGCCTGTCTGTCCCTCAGCTTTACCTAAAGAAAAAACTGAATCATTATATATTACTTTTGTTTATTACTTTTAAGTTTCATGAAGGTAATTAAAGGCGGTATCTAAGTTTAATTGCGCAAACAGAAAACGTTGAGACTTAGCCGGGGGAGCGACTTAAAGCCGTTGGCACACAAGCTAAATACACCACCAGCGGAGCCAAATTGGTTGTGTAAGAAATTTATGTACAACGGAACAAGATTACCAAGGGGAGTAAACTCATGGCCCACAGGCGTTTCTATAGATACACCAGCGACCAATTTTTGCCGAAACTAAAACGAACTGTATTAATTATTCGATAAAGCTTAGATTTCAACGAAATGTCCTCGATGACATGAGTGAAGTTTAACGGCTATTCCCATGGCTGTCACCACGGAAATAATTATATTGGACGGATCACTTTTTGAATCGTTTGCCAATAGAAATGAAATTAACTAATTTATAATGCTCATTTTTCAACAAAACGTTACCATCGACGCGTGTAAATTTGGACGCGTGTTCTCGTAATTGTCAACACATAAAAATTAGAGGTCATTTTGGTATCGGCAAAAAATTGCAACGGGCTTTTATCTGTCGTTCATATCGAACAGAACATACGGCTTTACCATGCGAATATAACCTAAGGTCAATAGGGTTATTCTACACCAAACCCAGTCTCTCAAAGAACTTTTCAAAGTCTTCAAGTTGTCATCATTATTGCCAACATTTATAAACTTAAATGTTCTTCGCTAACTAAATACAGCCAATATCGCGTTACGTAATTAAGAAGGCTCGTCAGTAATAAGCGGGAAGGGTAAACGCCGTCTACGGTTTACGGACTTACTTAGGTAAAGTTACTACTACTTAATTACTTAGGTAAAAAATAAAAATTTAATAATTATCAATTTTTCGTCTGCAGCTGCAAGGTACTATTTTTACTGTGTTCAAAGAAACAAATAAACTCTCCCTTTATTAATAAATAAAGAGCAGATACTCTTTGGTAGCTCGCATTTTGACCCCGTTAGGGCCGTGGGTATATCATTGCTTTTTAATATTTTTTGCACATTAAATCTGAAATCTCAATGATACGAGCCCGAACTTAGAAACTTCACCCCTTTACTTCCATAGCGAGATTAGACTGTAGTAGTCTAGTCTCGCTATGGAAGTCTTCACTATCAGAATCAGGCACCGAATCAGATTTTTTTTATTACTGTTTACCAATACCGGCACTTATAAATCGTCAATAAATAATAATAATAGTATCTCTACCACCCATTTAAAATGCATTTCCTATGGAGAAGAATGGGCAAGAAACTCCAATTAACTAGACTACCACTACTTCTAAGAGATATCTGTACATTTCGAAATGGCTGACTCTATTGAATAAGGCCAACAATACATCTATATGACAATAAGGGCCCAGGCGCATCGAAGTGTGAACTGGTACTTCTAAAAGGGACGACGCCTCAATGGCAAACACGTCCGGCATCCGAGGTGCGAAAGGAATTTCATAGCGCACCCTGTAAAAGATCCTTATTTTTTGTATGTGAAAATATGACCATCCCCGTGACCATGGTTGCTGTAAAGCAGCCGAAACGTCGGGAAAATAAAATAGTAAATAAACGCGATAAAATCCGTAAAATAGTTTAATTTCAATATGTGAAAATATATTAAACTTTTTATGGAGAATTCCTACTGATGATTGATTACTACTGAGTCCGTACATCTAAAATTACAATAGTGTTTTTAATTTAAAAATGCGACTAATGTGTTTTTTTTTTTTTTTTATGAGATAGGGAGACAAACGAGCAGACGTTTCACCTGATGGTAAGTGATCAACGCCGCCCATGGACACCTGCAACACCAGGGGCATCGCAAGTGCGTTGCCGGCCTTTAAGGAATGAGTATGCTCGTTTCTTAAAGATACCTTTGTCGCATCGGTCCGGGAACACCGCTGCAGGAAGTTCATTCCACAATTTGGTGGTTCGAGGGAGAAAATTCCTGGTAAATCGCACTGTACTGGAACGCCATTCATCCAGATGGTGAGGATGGTAATGCAGTCGGTGGCGAGCCAAAAAAAAAAAAAATGTATGGAAAAAAATTAAATCAATTCACATAAGCCGGGCATGCGATAACATAAACTTATTATACATATTTCTTTATGTATGATGTGTTAATATATCTAAGTTCAAAGCATTGAAAAAAAAGGACTTTGGTAATTTCCATATTGAAGGAAAACATCTAAATCGGTTCACAAACATAAAGAGGTGAAAATAAAACAGAACTTCCTCTTTGTTGAAAGACGACTAAAATAGATTTAAATGATACAAAAACAGTGAAAGCGAGAGTAACTATAATTTGTTAAAAGTAAACCACAAACCATGAAAACACATAACTTTAAATAATAATTAAGATTCAAACAAAGTATTCAGATGTCAATTTAAGAGTAAAACTTAGCGCATTCTTTGCCAAGCTCCTGAAACTCGTTGCATTCGGCTTTGTCGCTAAAATTTTTGCAATGCTGCAAAGATAAAATTTAAAATTAGTTTAAGTACTTTATACATCATCATTACATCGGTGCACTGCAGTGCACCCATACTTCGCTGATATATTATGATCCCAATGTAATAGGGGGCTCTCCCATTTCCATTCTGTAGGGCACATTAATACGAGTGAGATTTGAATCATAGTGCACCACGCTGGCCCAGCTAGGGCTGGTGACCTTCACACTTCACTTCACTTTCTATGGACGTGCATGTTTCCTCACGATATTTGCTTTCACCGTTCAGCGAGTTGTAAACATTATTGAACATGACATTCGCACATGAAATCCGAAAATCTCAAAGGCGCGTGCTGGGATTTGAACTTGCACCCCATGCGTTCAAGACGGGCTTTCTACCTTTTAAGCTTTTTAAATATAGCAAGAAAATCTTAATTATTGTTGTTTTAACTTACAGTAGCAAGTTGAATGGAAAAACAATTATCCATCTTAATAAAATCACAGACGTCATCTGGTCCGTATACACCAATATCTTTGTCAAGACAATTATGTTTCATTGCCTCTAAGAGCTCAGGAACATCTTCTAAGAATTCTTCAGACATTTCAGCGAATACTTTTTTATTAAAAGTATTATCGGGGTTCGCAAAACCTTTCTTTTTTGCAATACAAAGTTGTTGCTCGCACTGCAAAATGATATACAGGTATCATTTAATAAACGAAGATATACTTACGGAGCCCCATGTTCCCGAACACTGTTGTCGTGGAATTGTTGTCTTCATTTTTTAAGGCATGAAAACAATATATTTTGTCAATGGTGCTAAAATATGACAAGTCTAGACGTTAGGCATTGTCACCCTGAACCCATTAGACTAGTCATATTCTTACTACATTTGTTTTCATTTCTTAAAAAAATAGGGCATAGCAACTTCACAACGATATACTTAGGGAACTTGGGACCCAGGTAATTGGGATCGCTCTCAGTCCATTGTATGGTACCCATAGTACAAGCTTTGCTTACTTTGGAATCATACGATGAGTATGTATTGTCTGGCTATATTTATTTTTTTAGTATTAGTATGGATGGAAATTGGTGGAATGAGTAACGAAACTGATGAAATATTTTTTTACTGAAATTAGAAAATACGCGATTGGTGATATGATTTTAATCTGAAATCAAAATATTGATGAGTTGGTGACAACATTTTGGTAGCAACAGATCAAGAATACTACGTATTTAGTTTGGAAAGGTGGACATTATGGAAATGGGCTTTTTGGATTTTTCCCTGCCCCCAGTGTATCTGGGATAGACAGCAATACACCATATGGTACTTATAGTACAAGCGCTTCATAGTCAGGTACAATACGATGAGTAAATGTTGTCTGGAGCTATTATTATTATTGTAATTACAACCCTGTTCTTTCACGCCCTAAGAGTCATATTTGCGAATTGGTATAGTTGCAGATATAACATTGTCGAATATGTACTTACTGAAGGTGGTATTCCCGGCATAGCAAAACATTCATTCAAATCTTCCGGGGTAGCAACGCGTTTGGACGGCATATTCAAACAGCAAGAAACCGTTTTCTGAAATAAAATTAATATTTAAAATGGCTTGTTATCATTGTTAGACAAACTCCTTCACAGAATACGTATGTATAATTACATTTTGGTGTATATTATTTCTGATATTATGATGTTCTTATGACCGAATCGAATATTCTTTTTGACAGAGACCAGCGATAGTTATCGAACCTGTAGTACCTTTAACTTAGAAGTTTCTAGTAATTACCAAAATGTCAGTTGTAATCAATGTTATATTGGGAAGAATGCTTTACAGCTGGTGTCCTTGGTTAATGGTAAACTCTCACGAATGTTGGAATGCAAATATACAGGGCGTATCGGAAGTGCGAAATAATAGTTTGGGTACATAAACGGTCCTTATGTGGACGCTTAGTGAAAGCACATTATACCTAACTATCATAGTTACCGAGATAAAGACCTTTGAATATTTGGCACAGGTATCGTGTTCTTGCCTTTGAGTACATCCATAACCCTATTTAACAGTGTAAACTGAATCTATGAAAGGCGGCTACGAATATTCACAAAAGAGAACATGCAATGTTAAAGTATTATTTAAGACTTCTCAATCATCATGTAGAGTATATAGGCAATGTTATCCTTAGGCAAATCCATAGATTTTACAGAATGTAGGTCTCCGCTGTTGATGTGGTCGCAATATGAGTAAGATAGTAATAACATCATCATCTCTCGCCTGTATTCCCTGAAGGGATAGGTAGGGCGCACTACAGTGCACCCACACTTCTCCAATGTATTTAGGTCCCAATGTGGGCGAGCCTATTGCCATTATACCGGGCACATTCCCCCTCAATACGAGAGAGATTTGGGCCACCACGCTGACCCAGTGCGGTTTGGTGAACCTCACACGCCTTTCTATAGACATGCAGGTTTCCTCACAATGTTTTCCTTTACCGTTCAGGAAGTGGTAATCATTCAAAATTACATTCGCAGATGAAAATCATCTCGGAGGTGCGAGCCCGGGATTTGAACTTGTGCACCCTTTGCGTTCAATGCGGGCATTCTACCGGCGAGGCTACCACAATTAGTAATTGTTAGTAATCTCAAATTAAGGTTTAGTCTTAGTTTGTATGAAGTAAAATTGAACGTGTTTCATATTTTGAAAAATATCAAGTGCACTGAAATAATACCGAGATAAAACTTATTAATTTGATACTTACAGGATTAAATATTTCTAGACATTTTTTGTAGTCCTCCAAGCCGTCAACCTAAAATTAAAAGTGAAAGTTAATTTATTAGTTTTAATTAACGACTTAATTTATTCATAAAAGAAAATAAATTAAACTGATTAAATCAGAATAATGAATAATGAGCATCTTACAACCTTAAATATATTTTTTTTTTATTCAACGACGGGACCATTCATTTTTCAGTTGACGAAATTCAGCTTCTATTCACAAAGACAAACTGTTTAGCCGATAATTATAAAAAATAAAGCTTAGTGACTGGTTTAATAGGAATTGTTGTGCATTAAATAAATCTATTCCGACAACACATACTCATCGTATGATCCCAAACTAAGCAAAGCTTGTACTATGAGTACAGTACAATGAACTGGGGGCGATCCCAGTTACACCCAGACTAGGGCAAATGACAAGGACAATATCCCAGGACCGAGATGTGTGGACCAATAATGGGGAGACTTTTGCCTAGGAGTGGGATATCGAAAGGGCATAAGAAAAAAAAGATGGGGTCATTTTCTATCTACAAAGATAGTATTAGACCTTAGGCCCTGGACTCCCTTATATATATATATATATATATATATATAGCCTTCATTCGTATATATTTTTTTAGTTATTCGTAAATTGTTCTTTTGTTCCACTTTTGCGTGTCCGTTTGCCAGGTGGCAAAGGCCTCCTCCAAACTTCTCCATTTTGGCCTTTCTATGGCCACTCTACCCCATGGTATTCCCGCTACTAGTCTTATATCATCGTCCCATCTTCTTTGTGGTCTACCTCTCTTCCTCTTTCCATCTCTTGGGTACAATTGTGTGGTTATTTTACTCCATTTATCCTTTCCTCTGATCATGTGGCCTGCCCATTTCCACTTTTGTCTTTTTATTTTCAGAGTTATGTCCTGGACCTTAGTCCTGCTTCTAATGGTGCTGCTCTTAACTTTGGCTATTCTTTTAATCCCAGTCATACTCCTTTCCATGGCATGTTGGCATACGGAGAGTTTATTTGTTACGTTTTTTGTTAAAGCCCATGTTTCGCTCCCATATGTTAACACAGGTAGGATGCATGTATTAAATAATTTGCTTTTCATTGAGATGTGTAGGATCTTGTCTTTCATTACTTGTTTAAGGCCCCAATATTTATTCCAGCTGTTGCAACTCATCTTTCGGCTTCTTTGTTTTCGTTGTCCTCTGGAGACATCAGTTGACCGAGGTATATGTACTCCCTTAAGCCACATGAAATATTATGTCACACCAGTTCCCTTTTAACTCGTATTTGTCGAGCTGGCTTCATCGTGTGAATAAAGCCTAAAAATTTACGTTAATATGTTCCCCATCTTCCCCATCGAATCGATCTGCCCCTGCCTATCAGGCGAGCTGAATCTTTGCTGGCCTTTAAAACTCTGCTAAAGACTCACTACCTGGCCTCATAGTTTTAGTTTTATTAATTATGCATTATCCTACTTTTAAGTTTATATATTTTGTAAAAGTTTGGAATATTATTTTACACTACGTATTTATTGTATATATTTATATGTATGTATACATTATGTAATTATTTATTTCACAGTGATACACAACTATATGCCATCATGTCACTATGACAAAATCCTCTCCATCCAAAGCTTGTCTGGAAGAGATCGCAGCTTGCGATAAGATCGCCCAATGTGCACTTCTATTTGGTCTTGTTTTGTCAATGTATGTTGTGTTATTTCCATGTAACTATTGGAGTACAATAAAGCGTTTTTAGGTTTCCGTACCCAAAGGGTAAAACGGGAACCCTATTACTGAGACTTCGCTGTCCGTCCGTCCGTCCGTCCGTCTGTCCGTCTGTCACCAGGCTGTATCTCATGAACCGATCACGGTTAAATTAAAAATAAAATTTCAACAAAAATTGTTGTTGCTAAATTAAAATTTCAACTCTCTAGCTATCAAGCTAGAGAGTTGAAATTTTCACAGATGATGTATTTCTGTTGCCGCAATAACAACAAATACTAAAATACAGAATAAAATAAATATTTAAGGGGGCTCCCATACAACAAACGTGATTTTTTTGCCGTTTTTGTAGATAATGGTACGGAACCCTTCGTGCGCGAGTCCGACTCGCACTTGGCCGGTTTTGTATTCTATTATTTTTATTTCAGTTTTTACTTACATAAATATCTTTTTGGTTTTTTATGCAAATAAGATTATTATGATCAAAACTAAAATGTTAGTGCAAGGTTTGGCACTGTGAACTAAATGTTGATTTAACTAATTAATGAAAAAATACATTACTCACCTTAAAAGCAACCGCTATGAGAACCGAAAATAAAATATTTCGATACATAATTGTTGATTTCTTGTATTACAATGAGAAAAAATGCATAGATGCACAACATTTATACTTGTCGTACCAATAATAGGCCTGCGCAAATAGATGCGATAAAATACGCGACTCGTTTTTATTGCTGACTAGCTGTGTCCGCGACTTCGCCCGCGTGGACTTTAGGGAGATTACCCGGAAATATGGGTGTTATGTTTTTCCCGCGGAACCCTAATGCTTTTTCTACAATTAAGGCAGCCTAAGTTACGCCTTGGAACGTCAGCTATCTGTCAGTGAAAGTCCCATTGAAATCGGTTCAGCCGTTTAGAAGTTTACCTCAAACAAACAGACAGACAAAAAATTTTAAAATTGCGTTTTCGTTATAGGTATCGTATATACTTTCATACGCATTTGGTAAAAAAGTGTTATTTTGATATTACAAACAGACACTCCAATTTTATTCATTTGTATAGATACCAAATTATTGCTGATACCAAATTACCGTAGATTCACCGAAAAGTACACTTTCATCAAAACATCATAGATGACGCATGCGAATTTAGTCGCGTGGTCCCCTGGATTTTATTAAACAAATTGAAACTGTATGTATATTGACAAGGAATACATTTTCAAAAACCAGCCAAGTGCGAGTCGGACTCGCGCACGAAGGGTTCCCGACCATTATCTATAAAAAGGGCAAAAAACACGTTTGTTGTATGGGAGCCCCCTTAAATGTTTATTTTGTTCTGTTTTTTAGTATTTGTTGTTATAGCGGCAACAGAAATACATCATCTGTGCAATTTCAACTCTCTAACTATCACGGTTCATGAGATACAGCCTGGTGACAGACGGACGGACGGACGGACGGACGGACGGATGGACGGACGGACGGACGGACGGACGGATGGACGGACGGATGGACGGACGGACAGCGAAGTCTCAGTAATAGGGTTCCCGTTTTACCCTTTGGGTACGGAACCCTAAAAAGGCAAGTGTATTGGCTCGCCACAGTGCATTCAAGGCGTAGTCCAGTGTGAACGTTAAATAGCGGAAAATTATGACATTTGCATGTAATCATTCTTACACCGGAGTTATTATAAAATATCTATCAAACTAATCTTTAAAGCCTAACCTTGATGCACATAACATGTTATTAAAAATGTTACAAATAAAAAAAATACTACAATGCACATACAGCACAGTTTTAATTTAAAACTCTTTGTACCGGAGGTAGAGGTTATTTTGTTATTTTTTTTGAGAAATACTGTACTCAAAGTTTTTGGAATATACACTATATTATTGATTATATTATTACTTTTAAAATGTAGATACATAATCATTACATCTATATTCCTCGAAGGGGTAGGCAGATTGCACTGCAGTGAACCCACAATTGTCTGATGTGTTTAGTTTAAATGTAATTGGGGGCGAGTCTATTGCCCTTACTCCGGGCACTTTCCTTTCAATACGAGGGAGATTTGCGCGATAGTCCATTTGGCCCAGTGCGGGTTGGTGAACTAAACGCTGTATTATATAGACATACAGGTTTCCTCACGATGTTTCCCTTCAACGTTTAGCAAGTGGTAATCTTGATTGTCGAATATTGATTGTGAAGGAAAATCAAGCCTGATTTTTAAACTTGCATCTCTTGCATTCAAGGTGGGCGTGCTTTTAATTTGCAAATATAAAAATATAGACATCTATACCAAGACTAATTAAGACATCTACCTATAGACATCTATAGACAAATATATGTGTGCCAAGTTGCCCAAATAGTCCTACTCAATGCTTTGGACAAAGCCAAAGAACTTTCTTTAGGCTCTATGCATATTAGCCAAGTAGAGCTAATTTTTTTTAAAGGTTGCTGTTGGCTGTGTGGTGTCCTTAATAGCTTTACCGGAGGAGATAGAGCTAAATAGCAGACCTAGTCCTCACAATATGCAATTATTGTTTATTATCTACTAGCAATATAGTAGACTCTGCACCTATATTATGTATATAAGATTGTAGAGTTTAAGGTGTAACTCCAAAAATGTACATTTGCCAAGTAGAGCCAAGTTGCATACTTGGTTCTCTCAAATTTCATTATAGATCTGAATATGCGTAATTTGCGGACACGTTAGCCGTTATTGTCGTCTCATAGACACACAAATTAGAGACTAGTGTTGCCGCACGTGGCGAGCCAGTGCAAGCAATTACCGCATCCACAACATTACTGCATGTATTGAAACTAATTTGGAATATCGTCATTTTCAAAGATGACGAGCTTATCTATACATCTATATATAAATAAATAAAATTGAAGTGTCTGTTTGTAATATCAAAATAACACTTTTATACCAAATGCGTATGAAAGTTTATACGACACCTATAACGAAAACGCAATTTTATTTTTTTTTGTCTGTCTGTCTGTTTGTTTGAGGTAAACTTCTAAACGGCTGAACCGATTTCAATGGGACTTTCACTGACAGATAGCTGACGTTCCAAGGCGTAACTTAGGCTACTTTAATTTTAGAAAAAGCCATAAGGTTCCGCGGGAAAAACATAATATTTCCATATTTCCGGGTAATCTCCCTAAAGTCCACGCGGGCGAAGACGCGGGCACAGCTAGTAATTAAAATATAAGAATAGGGACCTTACCGCCAGCTCTTAAAGTATTCTAGTTTCAATAGCAACTTTAATTTTGTTGGCAGTACTTGTACTGAGTTATAGCTCAAAAACTGAAAGTAATCAAAAATATTGCTGCAAGACGTTGGTAAGGGGGCTGGACTAAAATGTAACTAAATTTAGTTACGCTAAATATAACTCATTTATTTACATAAATATTTTTTTCTTTTAATAATATAATTTAACGAATAACACTATTACAATAGTTTTGATGATAACAAAATGTTAGTTTCATTCTATTTTGCAAGTATAAGTCAAAATGTACAGATTTTTTCAATATCATCATGCGAATCTCTAATAGCCGGAAATGATTTTTTTTTTATCTCTCCGGAACAGACAGGGAACGTTTTCTTATTTAAAAAAAGTCATGAGATTTCACATTCGGGTACAAACTGGAAATAAAATAAAGATTTAGAATTTCGACGTTCCAGCCTGCCCCGCTCCGATAACGGAATGACGCCCTGCATCCACTGGGGCGAGCGAATTAATTAGACATTTTTAAAAATGTACTTTGCTTCAATACATATAAAGATTGAATTACTGTGGTAAAAAGCTTAAAGCACTATCAGGATAACGTGTTTGTTATACGAAAGTACAAACTCATTTTTCTAAGCGCGTTTAGGTGCATATAGGCGCGCCTTTTGATACACGCGCATCTTGTACAAGCGTTGACGCGCTTACAAACTTGTAAAAGACACGCTATTGAAACTTGCCACGACCACCAGTTCAAGTGTACACGCCGGACTAAGCTCGTGTACGCGTGCTTAGCTTTTCGAAGCACGCTTGTAAGCGCGTAAGCCGAAACGGACGTAATCGCGGAAAAATAAAACGCTAGTCTGGATGCGCTGTAGATTCGCTCGAAACATCGATGACACTTCGTTGGAATCTGTGCCTTTTCTATAAATTGATACAGTTTATTTTTGTATTGGAATAAAATTTGTCGTGCGCGTTTTCAAGCAACTGTGTGCGCTGGTTTGGCGTCATAAAATCCATTCCAAGGAAACAAGCTTAATATGACGTCACTCGGCGGAATGATCCTCGAGGCGATATCGATGTAATTTGCATCAAGTGAAATGGTTATTATCCGATTTGGACTAGATCTCTTTAATGTAATAGGGACTAAAATGTTCGAAAGGCATTTTAAAACTCAAATTCAAAATGCTAAATCTATAACACGCAAGGAGCTACTGATCCGGATTTATGAAAACACCGAGGATTTTTATTTTTATTTTAAGAGTACCTTTTTGTTCTTATTTTTAATAATTAATTTAATTTAATTTTCATAATTGCATTAGTTACTTACATGGTTACATAAAGGTAGAAACTTTTAATAAGCACCAAAGTAGGTGATTTTATTTTACCTATGTAGAAAGCATGTTTATTTTAATTTTTATTATGAGGTAAGCGGTTTCTATGAGATACATGTCCTTTAAGTCTTACCCAGTTCGAAAAGTTGTTGTTATTTAAAAAATTGTCCATTATAGGTAGAAAATAGGGGGCAAGCCTATTACCAGTATAACTGGCACATTCTCCCTCAATACGAGGGAGATTTGGGCCATAGTTCACCATGCTGGCCCAGTACCAGTTGGTGAGCTTCACACACGTTTCTATAGACGTGCAGATCCTTGATGTTTTCTTTCACCAATGAGCAAGTAGTAATCATAATCGAAAATGACATTCACGCAAGAAAATCTCAGAAGCGCACGCCGGGGATTTGACCTTGCCCCCGTACGTTTAAGGCGATTAGGAAACTAAAACAACATGTAAATATCACTTTCGAAGTTATTTAGATTTTTTCTACTCAAGAAACTATTGCTCCATCATTATAAAAATATACACTGCGGTCAAAGATTAATTAAAAGTCTATTAACATCAGTGACGGAACACATTAATATCACGAACACATAGAGACTTAATAAATTGAACCTAAACATACTAATCACACGACATTATTTTGCATAAACAGTTTTACTTGTGCCTTTTTCATCTTTTTCCTCATCACTGAACTTTTAATATAAAAGTGGCTTTCATTAATTTCACACTCAATTGATCGTCCCTTGAATTTCCCTTGAAACTCGTTGGGCGATCGATTATGCATGAATTTCAGTAGCCCTGTTGAACCAATATTGGGTTTTCCACTTTCGACCTTGCTTTTAGATAAATCTTTAAAAGATTTTAGCGTTTTGCTTTTTTAGCATTATTTTTTTTATCTACAGTAAGGAGAAACGCAAAGATCTACCTTCAATAAGTTTAACCTAGTAGGTAATTAGTAAAATTTGTGATGAATTTATAGAAATGACCAGCCAGCAGCAGATTGTTTGGTGGTATGATATGTAACTTCTATACCCTATATTTGTCGCAACATTTATATAACTAAAAACGTCAAAACCGCGTATCGGTTATACTCGTTTGTAGGTACTTTCTTTTTAAAATATGAATAACATGTTTTTCATAGAAAATATATAAAGGACTGTAAAGGACTAGTCTGATTCTACCACTGATTCAGAATACAGCTTTCACTGACAATAGCCAGTAAAAAGCTAAATGGTTACACTTCTCAATATAAGACAATAAAATATTGGAATAACCGGGACCGTTATATGGGGATAGACAGGATACAGACGTGTGGAAGAGAATGGGGGGGGGATGTCTAGCATTGGGAAATATAAAATACGTGTATAATACAAATTCTCAGAATTAGCAATGCCAAGTGGAGAAGAACCATCTTCTGCATAATAAAAGATAATAAAAGTTTTTAGTGTAAAAAAAACTTGAGAGGTGTCATGGGACACCCGGATGGAAAGAAGTTCCTTTTGATTTAAAAAAGCAAAAAAAATGTACATATTCATACACACACACACACACAGAAATCGAAAATCGGAATCGGAATCGAAATCGAAATCGGAATCGGAATCGGAATCGGAATCGGAATCGGAATCGGAATCGGAATCGGAATCGGAATCGGAATCGGAATCGGAATCGGAATCGGAATCGGAATCGGAATCGGAATCGGAATCGGAATCGGAATCGGAATCGGAATCGAAACCGCAACCGCAACCGCAACCGCAATCGAAATCGAATTTTATTGTATACATAAATGCATAAAATAAAAATCACACACACATGTAAGTGTCGTACAATAAAAATCACACAAGTAAAAGTGTCGTTACAAAATTTCGTGCCAGTCTTATTTTTTTCCGTCTAGCCCCCTTTCGCAACGCGCGATAAGGAACTACATTCCAAAAAACCGTATTATCGGGAGCAATACTGCTTAGAACACCTGGCTATTGTCGCGTACAACGGACATGAAGAGCGGTGGAAAATTTGCATAGAAATAGCTCCGTGATCCACTCGCCCACCGAGCGGGAATGCTATCACCTGTAATTAAGCTGTCAACGCCTGTCTAACCTGGATAATTTGCCTGGCCGAGTTAACGGAATCGCGGCTCGATTACTGACTAGATAGTAATTTTCTTGGAGACCTTTTCAGCTTTTTATAAACCTTGGGTACCTCTGTTTTTGATGTAAGAAAGTTTTGGTTTTGATTGGTGAATTAGTACTATTATTTACGTTTCTAAGTACTGTGCTGAAATGAAAAAAAAAATTAACTTGTTTACAGTGATACACATTAAGTTTATAATCTTAATAAAATATACTACTACTACTACAGCCCTTTTAACGTCCCACTGCTGGGCACGGGCATCCCCTCAATGCGAGGGGGATTCAGGCCATAGTCCACCACGCTGGCCCAGTGCGGGTTGGCAGACTTCACACATCTGTCGAGAACTAGGCAAGTTCCCTTAGACTTGCAGGTTTCCTCACGATGTTTTCCTTCACCGTTTCATACCCAGTGTTAATAATCTCAGATGAAAATGAGATAACTTAAAAAATACATTATTTTCATGTTATTTCCGAGCAGGCATAAATTAACGCAGAGTACAAATGTGTTATGTCTTTTGTCGCGTCTAGCCTCCCGCATGCTGTGCCTCATAGGCTTACCACGCCGCAACTATGGGAGAGATGGATGTGGGATTTATTTCGGAGGCTTTAAAATATATAAACGTATAATTCCTGACATCAGCGACAACGTAGGTATAATTCATCACGTAATCACGTAGAAGTAACGAAGCACTCTCACATTTATTTGATAAAATACCACAGAATTGGTAATGTAATAACTGAAAGGACTTCGGGAGCGTTGTATGAAAGGTGTAAAATCCAATATTGTCGGTTCGAATGATAGATGGAGCGCATTAGCGACGGAGTACGGTGATAGCTCTCGGCTCCAACGCCTCAAATTTATACCCCCATGTCGTGCCGAAATGAATCTACATAAATCGATTTGACATTTTGTAAAAGTTAGTAATACCGTTTCTGTCCATTCGCTGGAATCTATCAACCTGTATCGAGTAATCGAATTCGAGGATATCCCCACTTTAAAATCGATCGTCCTATAGCTACTGTACTAATATGACAAGTTAGACTCTACATCTTAGAGCCCACGGGCCGTTAAATACCAAACTGAACTGCATTAACTCATAGACGAACCACGATTTCCAACAAAATAACAAAGATAATGCTATAGATTTTGACACGTGAGGACGTGGGGTTGACCGCAGAAATTCAATCTTATGTATGTTAAGGTAGAGTACATTTTCCAAAAATTTCAAACTAGTCGATGGAAGGCGTGAGGGTTTCAAAAATTCACGTCAGCCTGGTCTATTGCTTTGTGCGGTGATAGTGGTTGGAAATTACCTAGAAACATAGCTTGTAACTGTTCAAAAACCATTCAATGATTAATAAAAACTCTGTTTGAAAATCAATTAAAAAATTCAAGTAATGTGTGGGATTAAAATAACTGTTTTCCGTCGACCGAAGTTATGTCAAATGCAAGTTGGGCGAGCGGATTATCATAATGAAAGAGTTACCGACTATTGATGAAGCTTTATCAAAAGCATTTTGTTGGCAGCTTAAACTGTACGAGTATGTTTTTCCGGGAAATTGTTGCGAGTATAATTTTATGCGACACTATCACATATACTGTATTCTTGTGTAAGTTGACAAATTCTCGTTTAATACTCCTGCCAGTAAAACCAGAACTGGCAAATTACTCCTCATTCATTGCTCTTCGAATTTGAAAAATTTTTAAGGTTCCGTACCCAAATGGTAAAACGAGAACCCTATTACTGAGACTTCGCTGTCTGTCCGTCCGTCTGTCACCAGGCTATATCTCATGAACCGTGATAGTTAGAGAGTTGAAATTTTCACAGATGGTGTATTTCTGTTGCCGCTATAAAAACAAATACTAAAATACAGAATAAAATAAATATTTAAGGGGGCTCCCATACAACAAACGTGATTTTTTGCCGTTTTTATTGATAATGGTACGGAACCCTTCGTGCGCGAGTCCGACTCGCACTTGGCCGGTTTTTAAATTTTTTAGGGTATTCATAAAGTCATGGAACTTTTTATTTTATAATGCAACCTTTTACAATGAAATATAAATAATAAAATTCACATTATTAACCAAATTACTAATGTAAACTTTTTTTGAATAGTGATCCAAATTCGACCAACTTCTTTGTCATGTTTTATTTTTTTACTTTTTACACTCATGCAGGTAAGACTGCAGGTGGCTGAAGATTATACGTCAACAAAAACTGACTCACACAACACGTATCCAAGATAAAAGCAAAATCCCAAACGTTTTTACCGAACATAGACTAAATTGCTCGGAACACCTCCCCCGAGTCTTAAATACCAATAACGAAAGCATATAACGACGATATGGAAACAACTGCAATGGATGTCGACTGTCAAACGCCGTTCTCGTAATGTTTGAACTCCCCGCGGAGTTCCCGACGTGTTTTGAGTTACTGAAACGTTTGGATTTGTGGGTGTATTTTCTTTTTACGTCATGTAAAGCTTCCCGCACTGTAGCCTCATAGCGCTCGTCGAATATTTTACCAATACCAAACGGAAGTGTATTGCATCAGAAAAAACGTTTTTACTTCACTGATAATTACGCTGACAGCGCGAGCGAGTTTTGACGCTTTTCTGTTAAATATATATAGCGTTTTTTTTTTTTTAACCGGTCCTCTATCGACCCGGCCCGCGTGCTCACCTCTGATGTGGGGGTCAGAGTACTTCAAATTAGCCTTAAGTTTAATGTGTGTAAAATAATTGTTCCAGCCTGGATTGTTTTATTAAAAATAAAAGTCAAATAATTTTTATTAAAAATTTGTAAAGGTCAAAGTAAATACATAATAAAAAAGTAAACCCGTCTAAAAAATAACAGTGTAAAAAAAAGACAGTAAAATGGCAAAAGGCTATGGACAAGGATAAATAAAAGGATACCGCATATAAAACATGATAAAATATATATAGTTGATAAGTAGGGGATTCGAGAGAATTGTTTTTACGTTACTATCATAGTTTCCGAGTTACCTATTTGTGACTGTGTTACTTCTTCTAATATCAGTACTCGAGTTATTAACTACATGTTTTCATAATTATACAGCAGTGATAGCCCATTAGGTAGAACGGTAGCCTTGAACGCTAGGGGTGCAGGTTCGAACGTCGTACTCGCAGCTATGAGATTTTCGGATTTCACTAGCGAGTATCATTTTCAATCAATATTATAACATGCTAAATGGTGAAGGCAAACATCGTAAGGAAGCCTGCACATTTATAGAAAGACGTGTAAAGTTCACCAAATGATTATTATGATAATATTTGTCTTGTCTAATTATATATAATGATGTATTAGACAAAATGTGAAATATGTCAATTTTGTAATTTTCCATAATAACATTTACGATAGTGAGTGAGCGACTCATTGTGACATAATCCGTAACACAACTCGTTTTGCCGTGCAGTTTTTGTAGCATGTGCGCTAAGACCAGACTAATGTCACGGTATTGTCTCATTCTTTCATATGAAATAAGATAGAGAGCGAGCGAGCGAATCCGTGACAGAGGTATCTGGTCTTCACATGCGTGCTAACTGCACAGATAAACTTCTGTGATAGGTATAAAGTAACGTTAACGAACAAAGTTTGTCATGCAAACACGACTCCGAAGCGGAAACACAATTTTATTTTCAGTTGCCGAAACAGTTTTGTAAATTAAAAGAAATATCTTGACGTAGTTGACAGGTTACGAATTATTAACTGCGATTCTCGTATATTTTTTTATGTTTAAATATAAATTTACTGCAACTGGCAATTGATTCATGTTTATCACGTTATGGCTATCTAAGTGTTAGTGACACCAGCAGTGGTAGCCGAGTGGTCGAACGCACGCCTCAATCGAAGTGTGCAGGTTCAAACCCCGGCTTGCATCTCTGGTATTTATGTGCGAATCTCATTTTCATCCGAGATTATCACTTGCTATGAAACGGTGAAGGAAAACATTGTGAGGAAACCTGCACGTCTGAGGGAACTTGACTAGTTTTCTATAGATGTGTGAAGTCTGCCAACCCGCACTGGGCCAGCGTGGTGGACTATGGCTCAAATCCCCCTCGCATTGAGGGGAGGCCCTTGCCCAGCAGTGGAACGTTAAAAGGGTTGTAGTAGTAGTAGCATAAGTCAAACTAGAGACGGAATACCGTTTGATCGGTAGCCAAATAGTAAGGTTAATGTTATTTAACATACCAAACACATAAAACATAATTACAGTAGCAATACCCAACTAAAATAGATTCGGTTCAGGTAATTCAACGATAAAAATAAAATGCTAATCCGCACGAGGTGTGCTTTTCCTGTCCGTAGTTCATTAGAGCAGTGACCACGCGCGGGGAGATAATCCAGTTTACATTCGCACGCCTCTATTTCAGGGAAAATTGTTTCAAGGATAATTTGTACCAATTTACTGAACTTACCTACTAAATAAGAATGTATATAGCCTCATTATATTTATATTGTATCATTGTTGATTATGAAAACAACACACAAAAATGTAAATCCTTATTGGAAATAAGCAACCATGGATTTTTTTGTCCATTATGTTCAATAGGAAATGCATTCCGAATGGGTGGTAGCGATATATGGTATTATTATTATTTTTATTGACGATTCGTAAGTGCCTATATTGGGTTTAATTCTGAAATGAAAATAACAAATAAAACTGATGTGTAAAAAACTATTTCTCGCCCAAAGATCTTCAGTGAATGTAAAAATACCGGCTTATAAAACTATACTAGCGACATCTATCGCAATCGCAAAACATATCAAAAAACAAAACAACTAAGATTGAACGCTTCTATAATTGGTGGTCACTATAAACAGTACTACTAATTATAAAGTAGCTAAGTACTGTAGCTATCGAGTGGGTTGTTCCAGTTGAAACAATTAAGAGCTAGCACCTGGCACAGACCGCAAACAAATTGGGCCCTCGCTGACGTGCGAGCTTAGCACTAAACTTCAAATGTAGCCCAAATTGTGTTAGTAGATAGATATATGAGAATGTAAAGTAATTATTTTGTATACGTCCAAATATTTATTTATTTTTGCAAACAATAATGTCGCTGCGATACATAGGTCCTTAACTTATTAAAAAAAAATATTTACAGCTTAATATTGTAATCTTTAGGCATCCGTACCCGAAAAGGAAATAAGGCATATAGGATCACTTCGTTTTCGTCTGTAAGTCTGTCTGTCAAGACTCTTTTTTCTATTGTAACCGGATATAATAGTGAATAAGTACCTAATCTATAAAACCTTGGCTTAGCTAGAGGGGTAACAAAGCGATTATTCATGTGATGTCTCAATTGTTTATACAGTAGTACAGAAAAGGACCCACCACTCACCCTCGGAATTGTTTAGAATCCCAAATTATAAATCAAATAAATTTGATCGATAATAGAGGAAACTAACAAGACTGAACTCCCTGTCAGTCGAGAGTCAGTATGTCATTAGTCATGGGCCCTAACTATGAGCAATCCTCCGCAGAACAATCGAATCTAAAAAATAATTCGACACGTGTTTCGCCTCTTAACGAGGCATCCCCAGGACGGTTGGGCTGCGACTGAGCTCAGTCGCTATACTGACTCTCGACTGACAGGGAGTTCGGTCTTGTTGGTTTCCTCTATTATTGATCAAATTCATTTGATCTATAATTTAGGATTCTAAACAATTCCGAGAGTGAGTGGTGGGGCCCTTTCTCTACTACTGTATTAACAATGGATTTCCGCAATATTACGCCTGATTCCATCAATTATCACATTGTTTAGTTATCTCTAGTCTGGTGCTGATTATGTTTGCACCAACTAACCTAAAATTGACAACACTATAAATATTGCCGTCTCACTTACACAATACGGTCGTAAGAAGGATGGCAATGCCCTTAGTTAAGTTTGGTACCGGTCACACAATTTAACTAAAACAAAACCGATAAGTACCGCACACATTTTCCCACCTCCAACTTTAGAATAGACTTTTATTCCGTTTTTCAATCACTTAAAGCCCACAGAAGCGTTAAAACGCGTGCGACCAATTTTCTGTCAACACCAAAACGAACTATAATAGCTTAAAGAAAAAGTACATTTTTCAACGATGACGCCAGCGCATTTTGTCTCGTTATCGTATAGTTTTTACCACCGAGATTCAATCTCTATGTGCAGTATCACAGAGTACATTTCCGAAAATAGTAATGTCAATTCACTCGCTCCAGAGGCGTTATATTGTATGACGGCAAAAGTTTTTTATCTTCCCGTGTCTTGGAACTTGGTAAGTGTGTTCATATCATCAAAAGGCCGAGTCTTTTGTCGCAAATAATACGGCTGTAGTTTGGGGAACTTC
The DNA here is from genome assembly GCA_914767695.1 of Ptilodon capucinus. Taxonomy (NCBI): domain Eukaryota; kingdom Metazoa; phylum Arthropoda; class Insecta; order Lepidoptera; family Notodontidae; genus Ptilodon; species Ptilodon capucinus. The sequence goes on along the minus strand of OU611814.1, from coordinate 9,704,645 downwards.
ACTGGAGAGTTACATGTCGTCAGTTTCCGCTGAGAATATAATTGAGGTCAAAGAATTCGGATTCTACTGTAGAAGTAGCGGTATATAGCAATAACATTAGTATATAACATACAATTTTTATGACGTCATTGCAGTCTGAAAGGCGATAAACACAGAATAATTAATGTGGCGGAGAACATAATTTGGTACCATCAAAAGGCTACAAAAGCTACGCTTTCGACAGAAGGCTTCGCAAAGCGTGAGCACCAAGACGTTTTTTTTTTTTTTTTTTAACTAGCCTATAGTAGTGTCCCACTCCTGGGCAAAGGCCTCCCCTTTCCTCTTCCACACTTCTCTGTCCTTGGCAACCTCCGGCCACGTTTTTCCCACAAAGGTGTCAAGGTCGTCTCGCCACCGTCTTCTCGGTTGACCCCGGCGGCGGCGGCCAGTACTGGGAATCCAGTAAGACGTAACCTTTTTAAAATGTTTGTTATATTTTAGTTCAAATTTGCACCTTGTTGTTTATTTTCTCAGAAATGTATGTCGTTATATATCGAGGGTTGAAAGGATATTTGACTTAAGCGACATTTCAACTATACAGAAAAACTCGACGCAGAAAAATTCGCTGATTCCAAATATGTATATAAGTCAATATCGCCCAAAAGTGTCGCTTAAGACTAGAAGGTATTTCGATTAGATAGCTACTCACTCGTTTTGAAGTATTTAAGTATCTATTTATGCACTAATATGCTGTGAATATTTTTGTTTCTGAATAGATGTTACAAAATTTATAAAATAACTCTTAAAATATTTTTGCTGTCTTCTTTTTATATAAAACCTACATCGGATAATTTGTAGGAAAATATAACCTGATTAAAAAGATTAAAGCGAATCCACAATTAAAAGATTATTTATATTTATATTTTTGGAACGTAGTTTCTTATGGCGCGATGCGAAAGGGGGCTAGACGGAAAAAATTAAGACTAAAAGTGTCGACCGACACTTAGTCTTTTGTAAATGTGTTTGTGAGAGTAAAAGTTGCAACGATACTTTTGTAAATGTGTGTGTGATTTTGATTGTGTGTGTGATTTATATTTCAGTTTGGTTTCGGTTTTTATATTTTATATTTATTTCACGATTAAAGATAATCCACAACACACCTTCTAGATCCACTCCAAAGGAAAATTAGAAATGTTTTTCGTGACAAACAATACCGACGGAACCATCTACATAATTTTACACTTTCAAAAGGAAATAGACTATTATTTTGCCGGTGACAATGGCCCCTAACTACGCGAGATAAGAGTTTAATGGGCGAATAAACACAGATCATGGGGCTTTTATTGCAATACATTAAGGTGATTGCGAGCCACACTGTCTACTAGAATAGTTTATGTTGACTAGTTTAGAAATGTTAGATAAAAAATACATATCATACATCATCACGCGTGTATTCTCCGAAGGGGTAGGCAGTGGTGCACAGCAGCGCGCACACACTTTGCCGATGTATTTTGGTTTTAATGTAATAGGGGGCGAAACTATTACCATTATACCGGGCACATTTTCGGGCTATAGTCAACGACGCTGGCCCAGTGCGGGTTGGTGAACTTCACACGCCTTTCTATAGACGAGCAGGTTACCTCGTAGTTTAGAAGTGTTAGATAAAAATAATATTTATAGCATTTTTAATGCTCCACCACTGGGCACGGGACTCCCTTCAATGCGAGGTGGATTTATGCCATAGGCCACTTCACTGGTCCAGTGCGGGTTGGTGATCCTCATACACCTTTGTATAGTCTGTTGTCTGTATATTATCATCGTATAATCGTATATTGTCTGGTGGTATTTATAGGTCTATAATGTTTAGTTGGTATCCAGGCAAATTCTGTGACAATTTATAGTATCTGCTAAAGGTGTGACCTATTTGACGAAGCCGATATGTTTTCAACATGTTTCAATATTTACAGTGTGGATTCGTGTGTCGGTGTTTGAACAAGCCACAAGTCCCGGCGGGTTCTTCGGCTTAAGAATTCTATCTGTGGAGTGTGAAGCGTGGTTACCCTTCGGTGAGGGGTGTAAAGGATTTGTCAGAAGTGAAACAGTCGGCAACTTCAGCAAACACTTGTTTGTGGTCCGTCGTCACAAATAAAACAATACTACAATATGATATTAATTTATATTATTTTAACACGTTTAGAAAAACTACAGCACAACAATAGAATTTAAACAAACAGCAATTCGACTTAATTTAAGTTATTACATTCAAGTGATGATACGGAATGCTCGCTCCGAGTCCGTGTTTGCTCTTTTAAGATCTTTCCCCCTCCATCAACCACCGACGTACTTTACAACCAGTGTTGCCAACAAAATATATTAGCTTATCATAGATAATTATTAGTGACGTGACTTAATGAATGTTACAGTCGGCCATCAGACTCGAAACGAGTCCTCTCGTTTTAAAAGAAAAAAAAAATAAACTTTACCATAATTTATACAACAATGTAGCTTAGATAAATATAAAAGAAAATAATTGCAATCACCAATAATTATTAGACCAAAAGTTATAAAAATAAGATGAACTTACAAATTTATGATGGAATACACAACAAATAAATCCTTATGTAACTAAACAAACCTATAATTACTACATAAACAAACAGATCAAAGATTCAGTCTGTTGAAATTCAATAATAGATAGGTACTTCTTTGTACTCAACACAAAAGCTTATCGCTCCATGTTCAATCATGATTTAGATCAGGCTCTTGTTGGTTCTTGAATCAACATCCAGATAACATTAACTTAAAATGATGAATGAATTAATGATGACTTAAAATGATGAATGACAGACCTACCATGCCTGAACAATGTTTTACTCCCTTGAGGAATCACTATCGCTAGAAGTATCGTCAGTTGGATCATTATCAAAACTAAGCCACGGAAAAATCTTATCTATAGATACTATCCCTTCGTAACGTCTACCTTTTCTAGTTAATGGTGTATCTTCAATTATAAAACGGTCATTAGGCAATATCTTTTTAATCCTATAAGGTCCTTGACATTTCGATTCAAGTTTTTTTGACTGTCCTGCACTTCCCACAATAGCTCTAATTGTCCTAACAAGATCTCCTTCTTTATATTGTGTACTTTTCTTTCTACATCTGTCAAATCTTTCCTTATTTAGTTTTTGGTTCTTATCGATTAATTCCTTCGCGCGGTTCCTAATCTCGTCCAAGTTACCATCAATAACCCCACCGCCTAAATCTTCTATAACATCATTCAATACTCCTTGTGACGGGTTAATAACCTTCCGTCCAAATAATAATTCTGTAGGGGATTTCTTCGTAACGTCATGTATAGTAGAATTAATGCCCATTTGAACATCTTGGACGTAATCGTCCCAGCTGTCAGCACTTTTCCCGTGAGACATTGCGCTAAGAGCAGCGAGAATCGTGCGATTATACCGCTCGACCTGTCCATTTGCACGAGGAGTAGCTACCGAATTAAGAACGTGTTTGATGCCTGAGGTCTGCAAAAATATTTTAAATTTCTTGCTAGTAAAACTAGTTCCTCTATCTGTTATGAGTCTGGTAGGTGTCCCAAAATAACTGAAAAAAGTTTTGAAAACTTTGACACTTGCTTTAGATTTTGTGCTGCGAACTGGCGTCAAATTAACGTATTTTGTGAAGGAATCAACGATTACCAATAAATATGCATTTTTATGCCTACTGCGTATGAATGGTCCTAAGTGATCAGCATGGATAGTGTGAAACGGTATTTCGACTTTTGGGATAGGATGAAGCTCTCCTTCTTTTGAACCAGATGGAATCTTGTGATGAGCACATTCCAAGCAAGCCGATACGTATTTCTTGGTGAACCGTCGCATCTTTGGAAACCAATAATACGATCGTAGCCGTTGTAGTGTCTTCTCAAAACCGAAATGTCCTATGTCATCATGATTAGCTTTTAATAACTGCCAACGAACGCCCCTGGGGACTACCCATCTCATGGTGTTCACGTCAATAATGCGATAAACTTTGTTATTCTTTAACTTGTATTCTTTATGTATGTTAGCAATTTTTACTGTGGCAGGGTCTTCAAGAACCTCTCTTATAAGCTTAATTTCAGAGTCTCCGGACTGCACAGTTGTGATCCAATCATCAATATTGACCATTAAAACATCTAGCGTGTGAATTGGTTCCGGTTCTAGAGACACAGGACTTCTACTTAACGCGTCTACATGGGCCATTTTTTCTCCTGCTCGGTATTCAATTTGACAATCATACTCCAAGAATTGTATCCACCATCTGGAGATACGTGGTATTAAGTCTCGCTTAGTAAAAGTTGAACGTAAAGCATTACAATCAGTGACGATTGTGAATTTGATGCCAATCAGGTATACCCTAAACTTATTCAATGAACTAACCACTGCCAGAGTCTCAAGTTCAAAGGAGTGTAATTTTTGCTCATCAATAGTAGTCTGTCTACTATAATACGCCACAGGCCTCCAAGGATTTGAGTTTAAGCGCTGCAATAAAATGCCGGCTAGGCCCATTTTGCTAGCGTCTGTATGTAACTGCGTCTCTGCAGTGTGGTCGTATAATGAAAGAACCGGCCTTTCAACTAGCTGACGTTTTAAAGCCTCAAATGCGGTTTCCTCAACGGGTGTCCACCTCCAAGAGGTTTCCTTCCTCAATAGACCTGTCAAAGGTCGAGCTATTAATGCAAATCCTTTGACAAATCGTCTAAAAAAACTTGCTAAGCCTAAAAACCTTCTAACGTCATGTTGGTTAGTTGGAGTTGAAAATTCGGACACAGCCAGAGTTTTCTGCAATCCTGGTTTAATACCATCTTTACTGATCTCATATCCCAAGAAATCGATACTTTCTTGGAAGAATTTACATTTCTGCATTTTTAGGGTAAGACGACTTTGCTTAAGTATGGTAAGGACTTCTTCAAGTCGATTTAAGCCTTCCACAAATGAAGCCGCCGGTATCAAAATATCATCCATGTATATTACCACGTATTTGACCTGTGCCAGCACCTTGTGCATGACTCGTTGAAACACAGCCGGTGCATTTGCTAACCCAAATGGCATGCGGGTATATTCATACTGCCCATCCGGTGTCACAAATGCAGTTTTTTCTATGGAATCCTCTGCGATGGGTATTTGGTGATACCCTGATGCAAGATCCAGTGTGGTAAAGACAGTCTGCCCTGATAATTGATCCAGCAAGTCCTCAATTCGTGGTAAAGGGTAGTGGTCTCGTTTAGTTTTACTATTGAGCGCACGATAATCCACGCAAAGTCTTTTTTCACCAGACTTCTTGTTTACAAGAACAATTGGGCTAGCATATGGTGATTTAGACTCACGCACTATACCAAACTCAATCATTTCATCTATCATACTCTTGACGTTTTGCCGTTCCGAATATGACATTCTGTAAGGTCGATATACAACTGGTTCGGAATCTTTTAACTGTATGACCATCTCAGCTTCGGTGGTAAAGCCGAGGTCGTGCATTCCAGTAGAAAAGCATGTTTTAAATCTATCCAATAAATCACTTAATCTCCGGTTTTCATCAGGAGATAGGCTAGACCCACTTTGTATTACTGGTCGATCAGGTTGAGTCTTATTATCATACATCACATTTAGAACATTTTTCACTGAACCTAAATACCTAGCTCTAGTAACCAGAAATTCTTTTGCTAAGGTTATGGGCTTTGTACCTAAATTTTGTATAAATAGTAAGCAAGTTCCTAGGTGAATTTCATATTCGCCTGGTAACAGGTAATATTCATTTCCTAAGCATCCCCTCACAGAACCGTCAATGTACACATTTCCGGTCACTTGGTTATCAGTCCTAACTCGAATGGTTTTCATTACACCTATATCTATAGTTTCATCGATTTCAGTTTTAAGCAATATTTTTGTGTCATCCTGGTACTGATTTACTTTTTCGAATTTTAATTCTGTCGCCGTTTTTATTATGCGTAAGCCTGGTCGCTCGGTAAACGTATGTCCTAGAAGTACTGGACTATTTATAAGATGATCATCTATTACAAACAAATCTATGTCCTTTTCAATTACGCCCTGTGCATCAATAACTACTCTAGCCGTACCCAATGGGAGATATGATATATTTCCTAAACCGCGTAACAAAGGCCTATCTACCGCTGACCAAATTAAGCCAAGTTGTTGTGCAGACGTTTTACGAATAAGGGTAGCTTCACTACCTAAATCAACCTGACATGCTATTGGTTTACCGTTGATTTTAATTGCAATATTATATTTACTGCTCGAATTGCCACTTGAAATGTCATCCGTACAGTCTTTATATTTTACGTTTTCCAAGTGATCTTCTACAACAATTTTTAAAATATTTTTATCTTTTGCTTCTGGTCTTGAGTTTTTCTTAGGGCAATCTGCAATAACATGACCAATCAGGCGGCAATATGAGCATTGTATTATAGGTTTTGGGCACTTCGAACACGGATGCCCTTTTTCTTTACAATTGAAACATGTGACTACGTCTGAAAAGGCACGCGATTTAGGTTGAAATATGACGTCATTACTTTTATTGATGGGTCTGTTCATTATAAAACTATTGTTAGTTATACGCTTATCCTTCCTAACATCTGAACTATTATCTTTTGCCTGAGTCTTTAAGGTTTTAAAGAACTGTAAAACTTGCTCCGATTTTTCAAATTTAGCTGCTTGAGCTCCTACTCTAACTCCCCTATCATCTATACCATGCACTAGACAATCTATTGCTTCTTTACTGAAAATTTTGCAGCGATTTAATAAATTGATTTTCGAATAATAATATAGTTCGAGGGATTCCCCAAACCGCGCTCTTTTGTTTAACATCTATGTTAGTAATTCTGCATAATTTTCAGTAGCTGGGAAAGAATCTGTCAATAAGACCTTCCATTCGGACCACGTTCGTTTAAGGGATGGTAAACCCTGATACCATAGCTTAGCTTGACCAGTGAGCTTTGGTAAGGCGTAATGAATTGTTTGTCTGTTATTCCATTTATATATGTCGGCACACTCATCAACCTTGCCAAGCCACACAGTGATCGGCTGTTCCCTACATAGAGGATCAAACTCAGGTAATACATTGTTCAGAACAGGAAAATTGTTTCGCTCATTAGATTGATTCCTAAATGCTTTTAGAAACTCATTAATAAACATGGATGTTGACTCACCCGACCATTCACCACCTCGTGTGTCCCTTCCAGGGCTCCGTCTCCGATCACGAAGCTCCTCACGTTTGTCCCTTCCAGGGCTCCGTCTCCGATCACGAAGCTCCTCGCGTTCGTCCCTTCTAGGGCTCCGTCTCCGATCATGAAGCTCCTCGCGTTCGTCCCTTTCAGGGCTCCGTCTCCGATCACGAAGCTCCTTCCGTCCGTCCCTTCCAGTGCTACGTCTCTGATCATGAAGGTCCTCTTGTTCAGTTCTTCCAAGGCTACGTCTCCGATCTCGCAGCTCCGAATGTCCACGTTGTGCGCGTTCCCAACGCTCTCGTTCCTTCCTCAATTGGTCCTCTAAAACGCGGAAACGTTGCCTCTCGAGCATAAGTTCTTCGCGTAGCATTCGGTTAGATCTAGGGCTGCGACTGCGAGTTTCAGATCGTCGAGCCCTTGATTCCTGGCAGCGGCTACGTGACCGGCATGATTTTTGCCTGTCAACGCAGCTCCCCTCACGGCCACGTGCTGGTGTGCTCAAGATTCTTTCCATCCTTAAACTTTGTTGTCCGCCCCTATCAGATGCATAAGCTCCTTGCAGTAAAGGGCTCCTTGGAGTAGCTGGATGTTCGCCGCGATATCCATCATCATCGTTCATCATCCTTTCAAGGTTCTGAAACTTTCAAATAAGGGTCTGAGGGTTGGATACTCATAGTTGGGGTATCAAGTTCAAAATGTTTAGTCAACCAAGAGCAATTAGGAGGTTTTAGGAGTGATCTAATCACACGGCCACATTACCAGGGAGTGCCCTGGCCAAATGCAGTCGAGATCATAATCCACTCTTAATCATATAAATCTAATCACCTGTCCAGATTACCAGGGAGTGCCCTGGCCGAATCCAACCAAGATCATAAATTATTATGATTAGGTATTACATACCTACCTACGATTCATAAAAAAAAACTAGCGGTCTAATAGCACGTCCGCATTACCAGGGTGTGCCCTGGCCAAATGCAGGCGAGATCATAGATCACTTTTAATCATATAAATCTATTCACCTGTCCAGACTACCAGGGAGTGCCCTGGCCAAATCCAACCAAGATCATAAATTATTATGATTAGGTATTACATAGGTACCTACCCACTATTCATAAAAAACAAATCTAGCGATCTAATAACACGTCCTCATTACCAGAGAGTGCCCTGGCCAAATGTAGACGAGATCATGGATCACTCTTTAATCAAAATGATTTAATCACCTGTCTAGATTGCCAGGGAGTGCCCTGGCCAAATCCATTCAAGATCATAAATTCATTATTGCGGTTACTATATGATTTATCTCTAAAAAATTGATTTAATTTTTATGGGCAGTTGAACAATAACAAGGTAATCATAGCATTTAATCACAATAATTTGTGACCATGTGGTCAATATAACCTTATTTCACGTACCTCGTTATCGCATCCCACTTCTGAGGATGAAACAGTCGGCAACTTCAGCAAACACTTGTTTGTGGTCCGTCGTCACAAATAAAACAATACTACAATATGATATTAATTTATATTATTTTAACACGTTTAGAAAAACTACAGCACAACAATAGAATTTAAACAAACAGCAATTCGACTTAATTTAAGTTATTACATTCAAGTGATGATACGGAATGCTCGCTCCGAGTCCGTGTTTGCTCTTTTAAGATCTTTCCCCCTCCATCAACCACCGACGTACTTTACAACCAGTGTTGCCAACAAAATATATTAGCTTATCATAGATAATTATTAGTGACGTGACTTAATGAATGTTACAGAAGCGTAAATATCTTTAGAAAACACCAATAACTCATAAACATCACTGTTAAATAAAGACATATCATTGTGTATCACCTTGCATGTATTTACGGGGGTAGACAGAGACGTATGCTGCAGTGCAATCAAACTTTAAGCCCCTGGGGCGTCAACGTTCGCGCGTCAAAATAGTTTCTAATACCAAAACGGACTCTGTGTCAATATGCATAAAGATTAAATTTCTGTGGTAGCAGCCACGTCCCCACGCGTCAATATTCACTCGCGGTGTCAGTCATTTTGTTGAAGAAATAACTTTTTTCGATACAGTTTATTTTGGTGTGGCAACAAAATTGACCCGTGAGCATTGACGCCCCAGTATGCAGGAGGCCTTAAGACGACAAGACTCGTGCGACAAATCTTGTGCCGTAGCAAAACGAATTGTATTGTCACATAAAATAAATCATTCTACAGCGACATGACACTGACAGAGCGAGTGAACTTTGACGCCTGGGGGGCTTATACGATAGAAATTTAATCTTTATGCATATGGTCACAGGGTTTCCTTTGGTGTGGAATAGCGCCAAACTTTTAAGTTAAGACAGACGTGACTTTTTTTTCTAATCCTATGGCGAGCTAAATTAATAATACGCAAGCGGCGTACTCGCGCGGTCGCGTGACTTGCAACACACATTCAATCTTTATGTATATTAGAATAGAGTACATTTAAAAAACAGTTGAGTTCGTTCTCTCACTGTGGTTAGGACCTAAAGTCACAAAACTGTTGCTATTGAATACTAACGCATATCGGATCGTTACAAATTGCCTACAAAGGTATCCTCGATCGATCAATACAATACTACCCTGAAGTATCGACCTTAATTACTGTACCCAAATAAATTCACAACGGAACCCGATTCTGTCAAAGGAACCGTTACAAATGATACACAACAGTTGATTTGTTGGTTTTGGGGTCGCGACCTTCTTATACTTATATCAATAGCTGAAACTTTAAAGCTTTGTCAAAGGCTGTCGTTATGAACAAATTTCCATTTTTGTATGTATATATATATAATACTATAATGTTTGTATATTTGTCTTACTATAAATTTTATTTCTTACTAATTTAATTGTCAATGGAAATTGATCCTAAACACAAAAAAAGAAAAGATTTCTTAGAGTAGATTTTTGAATTGCGGTTAGTGTCATTATTCGCAAGTTATTCCACCGAAATATACCCATAGTATTCTTAGGTCTCGGGGTCTTAAAATAAAACTGATTTAATATTTAAATCTGAAAAATTCCAACACTTCTAAAGCATTTCAGTTTCGAATTGACACGCAACACCTTGTGGCAGGCTGCCCGAATAATCCTATTTCGCGGGGCGTTTGGCAAACATGTCGTATTTGCACCGATCCTGCAGATAGATTCCTCTGAGCCACGGTTGAGATCAACTACCCGTGGATGCTGCGATACTACGATCAATTTGTATCGCACTTTATTTATATTTCAAAAATGGAACACCTGCATATTTGGATCATGCCTTATTTTTCATTTAAAAAATGGAACAGCTGCAATTTTATACCGCACCTTCTTTATTTATATTTAAAAAAAAATAATTAAAAAAAACTTTTTAAAAACAAGCTTTTAGGTAATTGCCTTTTTGTTTTCGTGTTCTCCTCGGCAAGCCCTTTCATTTGATACCCATACTGTGGTAGTGCAGAAAAAATAACTATTTCGCCATCTTGGCTGATCCGCCATATTGGAATTTGAATGAAGTCATGTAGCTAAGCATGCATTGTCATCCAAAATAAGCGTGTATACCAAATTTCAGCTCAATCGGATAAAGATAACTGATTTAAAATTCAGTTGCAAGATTCCACCCGGACATACATTGCAAGCAAATATAAAGCTTGTAAAATAGAACCCCTTTTACAAAAAAAAAACAGTTGGTGTATTACGCTTTTTAACCGACGAAAAAAAAAAAAGGAGGAGGTTCTCAATTCGACGCGTATATTTTATTTTTATTTTTTATGTATGATTCTATATAAATTTAAAAAATGGAACAATTATATATTTACCTTTACCTATTTCAAGACTGCAAGGAATCTTCATTTGTTTCTGTCCTATATACCTACGTATGAACGGCGCACAATACCGAGTAATCGCTCCGTTCAGATCGCTATCTGGCATCTGTGTCGATATGTGATTTGCTGCTCAATAACTGTGATATATTAGCAATGATGGCTCGCTATATCGTTTTATCGATTCACCTTGTTATAAGCTGATACACTATTGTGTAGAAGTTGGGATGCCAAGTTTGCAAAAATGCGCAAATGCGTTTTATTTAAACATATCATGTTGTAAATGTATGCGAGGTGAATTGAGAACCACTGCCTTTTTTAAAGGGTTAAAAGAGTTTTTGCTCTTTCATAAATTGGCAGGTATTAAGGGATTATTTTTTGTCTCAAATTGTACACTTTTGGGGATCGATTTTAAAATGTTGATTAATGGGCTGGAACAAAACCCTTTTTTACATAGATTGAACAAACTAACATTTTAAAATAAACGCGCATACGTATCTATAAATAACTATATTAGGTACCACAATATACGTGTTTACTTATAAAATGCAGTGGTAGCCGAGTCGGCGAACGCACGCTTTGCAATCAAAGTGCGCAGCTTCAAACCCCGGCTTCGCACCTCTGGTTTTCATGTGCGAACCCCATTTTCATCCGAGATTATCACTTGCTAAGAAACGGTGAAGGAAAACATCGTGAGGAAACGTGTGAAGTTCACCAAACCGCACTGGGCCAGCGTGGTGGACTATAGCCCAAAAATCTCCCTCGTATTGAGGGAGAATGTGCCCGTTCTAATGGCAATAGTCTCGCCCCCTATAAATTTGCGACCAAAATACACCGGCGAAGTGTGGGCGCACCGCAGTGCACCTCTGCCTACCCCTTCAGGGAATACAGGCGTGATGATGTATTATAAAACTTCTAAGAGTTATTTCTTGTGAGCCCGCAATTTCACCTATTCATTTACAACATAATGTGTTTAAACTCGCACAAAAAGGTTAAATGCGAAACACGGACACGGAATGCATTCACGTCCCATCACTATTCACTTGAGAGTGTTTTGATGTACTAAATAATGGTACAATGCTTGGTCACTGAACGTTCAATACTAAAGCCAATATTGGCTGACCAACTACGACGAAATAAAGTAGGCTCTACCTAATATTTTAGCACAAGGAAATAAAAGATAGTCTTCTGTAAGTATTAACAATTGTGATACATAAACCTTTAAAAGCTAGTTTTTTGTTTATAAAAGTAATTTTTGAAATAAACTTATATATGACAAACATATATATGACACATGATATTCTCTACAGAATACAACAAATCCACGACGCACATATAAATTGTTACGTGCGCTTTAAAACAAAGCTCCGTTTGTTTTTAGTCTCGAGATATTTGAGTGTAGTCTTCTGAGAGTTGTCGCTTCCTTCGCTATTTGCAGCGGACGCGTCCCATTGTGTTTTTATAAAAACACTTTAGTTTGTGAGTTTACAGTAAGTTACAATTGAAAACGTCATAAAGGTTTAAGTTTTGGTTGTACTTCAAAGTACAGTTGCGTGAACAAACTTATTGTAGGCCTAATATATTTTAATATGTTATAATATTCCCACAAAGTAATAATAATCAGGCACACTGAAGCGTCAATATGTGCATGTATTTTTTTGCTAATATCAAAACAAACTCTAAGTTAATTTACATAAAGATTGAATTTCTCTGATAAAGAAGCCGTCAGAAAGAAGCGTCAAGTTTTACTTACGTAATTGTTGACAGTTCGTTGAAATATTAGCTTTGTCTGTGAGTTAATACAGTTCGTTTTGGTATGGTTAATAAATAAGTCGTGCGAATTTTAACGCGCCTATGAAACTAGGGCTCTGAAGTGTCATTGCAGCGCAGTTTTGCTTTGGAAATGAATTAGTTGTTACCATTATGGATGACTCTTTTTTTAATTTTAGCGAAATGTTGAAAACATTATTTTTTAATTAATTAATATGTTTGCAATTCACATAAACGAAAGGCATATTAATTAAAATATGTAAACACAAATGTATCCACTATTTGCTGCTACTCATGAGCTATATATATTATGCGTTTAGCTGTGGTACAGTTCATAAACGTACCCAATATACTCAAGTACATAATCCTTCAATAACAAATTAAAATCACTGCGAATGGTTTGTAGATAGACAATAATTTCCATACATTTTGGGTAAGTCTATAATAAGTCTATATAAATTTACGATAGGTATTAGTTTCAGCTCCCATTTACTCCTTCTGTCTATTGCTGAAATTATCGGTCCAATCAAGTGCACCTTGCCAGTACATTCACGATGAAGGCGAAACAAATAGAAATCTGGACAAATCTGAAAAATCCAACATGGGGTTTTATGTCTGTCCCTAAATTATGAGTGCACTACAGAGCTGACTCTCAGTGCGGTCTCACGATGAAGATAAGACAAATAAACATCTGTATAAATCTGAAAATCAAAGACATGGAGGGCCAGGGTTTGATCCTGCGCCCTTTAAAGCCAAGGCGGGCGTTTTCCCAAATAAGCTACCACTGCATTCTACATTTTTTCCAAAAAGCTGACCGCTATCGTCTGTAAACTAAACCAAACCAGTGTTCAGCTTTGAAAGGTAGCGGGTGACGTAATTATGATTGATGTTCGCATTACCATATCTGGCTCCTGTTTATCTTGTATAAATCGCAATTGACCTGACCTTCATCCATTTTATGGTGATACATCATAATATACCAATACGGTTCTTCACAGTCTAATATATAAATCCATTTATGACATAAATAAATATAGCTACATACTCATAGTATGATTCCAAACTAAGCAAAGCTTGTACTATATATACCATAACATAATAGAGTGGTGATGATGCCAGTTACATTTAACAAATAGTCAGATTCTACCACCGATTCGGAATGCCGCTTCCACAGTGAAGAGCCGGTAAGAAACTCAATGGTTTATCAAGTTTTCTAGATATTAGTTGTATTACAATAATAAGACGTTAGGCCAATTTAAAGTCTGGGCGGCCGACTATAATGATTTTGAAATTGGAATCTTAAATGAAATATAATATTAGTTTAACTCAATTCTGTGTACAATGGGATTACAATGGACATTGTTAGAGTATTTTACAAAAGATATTTATTTCCAATAGACATTATAATTTATAACAATCTTAATAACATTGAAGCTATATCTAGATGTTTATTTGAAGTAAGTATTGGATATTTGAAAACAGTAAATATAAACCGGCCAAGTGCGAGTTGGACTTGCGCACGAAGGGTTCCGTACCATTATCTATAAACCGGCCAAGTGCGAGTCGGACTCGCGCACGAAGGGTAACGTACCAATCTCTATGAAAACGGCAAAATATCACGTTTGTTGTATGGGAGCCACCTTAAACATTTATTTTATTCTGTTTTTTAGTATTTGTTGTTATAGCGGCAACAGAAATACATCAACTGTGAAAATGTCAACTCTCTAAATATCACGGTTCATGAGATACAGCCTGGTGACAGACGGACGGACAGACGGACGGACAGCGAAGTCTTAGTAATAGGGTTCCCGTGTACCCTTTGGGTACGGAACCTTAAAAATTGAGTTTCTTACCTGATCTTCTCATTTGAGGTCACGCTTCGATTCAGTAGTACCATTTACAAAAAGTTCATTCTTTATCGAAACGACATTGACAGCGCGAGCGCATTTTGACGCATGGGGTGTGACAATTCCCACAGAAATTCAGTCTTTATGTTTATTGACACAGAGTACGTTATGGTATTGTAAAATAATTACGCGCGACTTTCCAAGCCCCTGTGTCCAAGAAGCTTAAAATTTTCAACTAAACGTTTACCAGTTTTTACCACTGTTTAACAGTTTTGATGACTATTGAAAACGGGCCCAAGTGTATACAATATTGCTGCCCCAATACAAATAGTTAGCGTAAGAACATAAAAATAATATGCGACAAAGGTATCTTCAAGAAACGAGCCTACTCATTCCTTAAAGGCCGGCAACGCACTTGCGATGCCCCTGGTGTTGCAGGTGTCCATAGGCGGCGTTGATCACTTTCCATCAGGTGAAACGTCTGCTCGTTTGCCTCCCCTACTCATAAAAAAAAAAAATATAACGGATTTTATACTTCTTTTGTTAAGTCATATATTTTTATACAGTGCTCCAAAGTTTCGTAACATTATAAAACGTTATCAAAACCCACAACAAGTGACGTTACGCCCTTCAACCACTAGAGCGAACAAATTAACTTGTTTTTTTTTTAAACTAGCTGACCGGGCGAACTTCGTACCGCCTTAGAATGAGTGACATACGAAAGCAGCGCCACCTACCGGGTCCAATTGTAAATGTATACCATCCAAGGTGCCACCCAAACGCATACAAAAAAAATCATTCAAATCGGTCCAGCCGTTTAGGAGGAGTAAGCTTACAACGAAAAGTGGCATTGTATTTTATATAGATTGCAATACTCTGTGCTGATATACATAGAGATAGAATTTCTGTGGTTAAAGCCACGCGACTCGCATCATTGATTACATTTCGTAAAAAGAAAAATAAGTTCGTTTTAGTATTGGCAAAACGCGCGCGTTTTGACGCCCGAGTGTGCCCAGTTCTTTAACGTCGCGCTTCCGTCCTCGTGCGCCAGTTTACGGTCACAGTCGCGTCACTAAGCATTATTGCGTCATATTTTAAGCTTCCCACCGGCAGCGTGCGTGGTCGATAAATAAGTTTCACATTGAAGAAACAAAAAGAAAGCATCTTGGATGAGGTGTATTTCATTTCTATCGCTAATGTATAATACGAATATTATTTATTATGTGATTTGTTATGACATACATCTTCGGGTATATAGAGCCCATGAATAGAGCGTATAAAAAAAGTTAGACGGAATCTCGCTTAACAATAAGTGAAGCACCCATAGTAAGTTTCACTTTCGATTTGAACGGCGCAGGTTCATTTTTAACCGACGAAAAAAACGAGGAGGTTCTCAATTCGACGCGTATATGTTTTTTTTTTATGTATGATCACGCATATCTCCAGCGTAAGTCGACCGATTTCAAAAAACATTATGACGCTTGCTAGGGAATTTCCTGGCCTTTTGTAAAATAATGAGATTTTTTTAAATTTTACTATCCGCTATCTGGCCGGTTACTGCATTTCTATTCGGTATCCGGCTGGATAGTGAAAACAAGTCTGGATAGTGAAAACAAGGCCGGATAGGCCGGATACCGGAAAATAAACGGTGTCCATAATATATTGTGGTATGATTTGCCTTTTGTAAAATAATGAGATTTTTTTATTTTACTATTCGGTATCCGGCTGGTTACTGAATTACTATCCGGTATCCGGACGGATAGTGAAAACAAGGCCGGATAGGCCGGATACCGGATAGTTACCGGAAATCCGTTTCATCTCTAGCTAATACCTTGCATCTTTTCAAAGATTATTTACACTAAAAAATCGTAAAAAAAATATATACCTGGGCGTAGGCATGTAGTAATTAGTAGATTATAGCCACAAACAATTTTAAAATAAAAACTTTTTACAAAAAAATTAAACCGCCAAAAAAACTAAAAAGCAAAAAATAATAAACCTTATATATTTAACTTTAATAACTTTAATAACTAATGTAAATTTAATTTGGATATTTCTATAAATTTAAGGTAATTTTGTGATCATTGTTCATTGATTGTTTGGTGCCGACTCAAAATTACTTCGGTATAGTCACATTAGTTTAAGAACTTACTTATTAAGTTTAAATATAAAAGGTTTATTATTTTTTGCGTTTTAGTTTTTTCGGCGGTTTAACTTTTTTGTTAAAAAAGTTTTTTTAATACGGCGATATGATTAGCCAGGTCTGGATTAAACATTAAAATAGTAAAAAAAAATATGCCAAAAAGTATTCTAGCAAAATTTGTTCATTTCTAACAAGTCCTACGGCATACATGTTTGTGCGAAGGTCGAATCTTTGTGGAACAAAGGCCCCAAACAAAGCCTCACTCTCCCACTAATTAGCCTACTTGATAACACGTTGCTTGATGTATTGTGTTCATTTTTTTTCTAGTTACAACGAAATACTTGGCTGGAAATATAGATTAATTTAGAAACGAAAACAAAAAAAAAATCCTTTTTTAAAATTATTTGTGTGAAAAATAGCAAATAAATCAAATGAAACCGATCCCCGGGGTATCAGACTACGGGATCAGACCGGAATAACTTATAATGGTGGTGACTTATATTGGTTTATAAAATTAAAAAAAAAAGGTACCAAAACTAAAACTTAGTAAGTAAGCTAGTAGGTAAGCTAAAACTTAGTAACTATCCCACCGAATGAAATCCATTTATTTTTATTTTATTAGGTTTACCAACAGTTGTTACATTCTTACAAGTATTCAATATACAAATTATTTGTCTAATGCACAACTTATAATAGGTAAACACAACATGTAATCTAACGTAACGTCGCGTCGCCGCGTCGTGCCAACTATAATTAAGAAAGAAAAAAATTAAAAAAAATTAAACTTAGAGTTATTTTAGTACAGGAACAAAAAAGGTCTTCATTTTTTGAGCTAACCCACTCACTTATGTGTGTCAACTTAAAATAATATTGTATTTATACCTATTATGTAATATAAACTAACTGCCATCCTCCAATACACAGTTTCTAAAATTAGCCAGGGATTGATTAAAAACGTCCAGTGTAGTATTTTTATTTAGAAGCCTACACAGGCGAGGTACTGGTGAATTTGCACCCAGGACTGTTCAACAAAATGGTGGCGCAAGTAGCCTTATATTGTGACGGGGGCATCTAGAAGGTTAAGTTAAATTTTTGCAGTAGCTGGGGGCAATCAATTTTGTTTTTAATAGCTTGTACAGGAATTGTAAACAGAGCAATTCTCTTCGTTTGGAAAGTTTTAAATGGCATAGCCGTTCATTATAGGAGAGGTGCCTTATGGCTGGTCCCGACAGGCGTGCTAAATGCCATAGGAAACGTTTCTGTATCCTTTCCAGTCTAATATTATGTGTTTGAGGCACATGCCCCGAACCGATTTGATTAGAAAGGCAATAATGAAAAGATGGTTTTAGATCACTAAAACAATGCATTTGGCACATGCGGTCCATTCATCGCAGTAGCACACGCTGGGTATCAGTATACTACCTATATCCTGTATTGAGTGTTTGTCAATTCAAACCACCATTCAAAAGACGACCTAAAACCTTTTTAAAATATTAGGGATTCAGTACGAAAATACTCACCAGTTAGATGTAGGCGCTTATTCCGTTTTATTTGAATGAATAGCCCGACCCAAGCGCGGTCGCGGCCGGCATTTGTTTTCACTTAGAAACCACTCTGCGCCCTCGCGAATCCACTTTGGTGGTAGCTATGAAGCAAGCGGATTTGATATCAATATATAAAGCCCCACGCAAATAGGCGTTAAAATGCGTGAGACAATTTTGCAAACATCAAACCAACGAGTTATTTTTAGGGTTCCGTATCCAAAGGGTAAAATGGGAACCCTATTAGACTTCGCCGTCCATACGTCCGTCCGTCCGACCATCTGTCACCAGGCTGCATCTTTTGAACCGTGATAGTTAGACAGTTGAAATTTTCACAGTTGATGTATTTCTGTTGCCACTGTAACAAAAAATACTAAAAAACATATTAAAATAAATATATACTTATACAACACACAAAAAACGTGATTTTTTTTGCCGTTTTTATAGATAATGGTACGGAACTCTTCGTGCGCGAGTCCGATTCGCACTTGGACGGTTTTTTTTATTTTATTATCAAAGGGCTTTTCCTAAGCATTTGACAGTTTCACACATCCAATTCTGTGTTTGACAACATTGTAGATCTCTCATTTCTTTGACAATTTTCGCAGTTGGTACATGTACCTACACAGTACAGGGGAAGAATTTCTCTGCCCGTATGGCCATGGATGATGTGCACTCTGCACTCGTCACACCTCCGGTAAAGCTGAAAAGGCCACTCTCGGCGAACAGCATAGTCATTCATAAAAAAGAGAAAAAATTCTCAAGCTTATGAGGTTTGTTGTCCATTATTTGCTATTAAGACAAAATGTGTAATATAATTCAATGAAATTAGGCAAACAAAACGTGAATTTCTTGATGTCCAACTTCGGCGTATCTTAGAAGACCCTATGCTTTAATTATGTTACCTTTAATCCACTTACAAGCTGTAAATAAACATACTCACTTATATACAAATTGTATCAGAAGTCCGAAATAATATATTAGGTACTTACGGTACCAGATATGTACCTATAATATTATGTTAGGTGAAGATAGGCTATACCTAACTATTATAGTTTCCGAGTTACAGACTTTGAATAGTTGTCACACGAATTGTTTTCTGGCCTTACGGCACTTCCACGGACCTATTTAACAGTGTTAACTACATCGACAAGAGCTCATTTACTAATATTTATTTACATATAAATTATAAAATTGTCGCTGAAAAAGGAGTGAAAATGTTTCAATTTCGTAAATTTGTTTATACCATTTAATTGCATACCCAAAACTTGTGCTAACGTATAATTGTTATTTCGAACTTCTGATACACGCTGTATGTGGTGGGATAATGAAGTGTATTCGCCACACGCAACTTATTGTCCGCAAAAAGGATAAAAGGACCCCTTGTTGAGGATATTTCACGAATGGGGTTCCGTCATACGTAACAAACATAATTATTTTTTCACAAAACAACGTTACGAACACCGCTTCAGGCTTCATTGTGTGATGTTTCGCTCGTTCTTGTAATTAAATTTGAAAGGAGCCCTCAAGTTTTCGTGTACGGAACCACATTGCCCGTGACAGGGCCGCCGGTGCGTGTAATTAATAAGAAATGTGGCATAAATCCCGGGGCCAACAGGCGCTTCAAAATTCGCACGACTAATAATTTGCTCATGCCAAAACCAAGTCTATGAACTCATAGAAAAAGCATTTTCTTTTTTACGAAATGAGTGAAATGGTGGTATTTTAATGGAATAAGATGAGGAATGGCTCCACTTGCGTTTAGCGGGTATTTCAGCCAGTGTCATTTAATTAATAGCAAGGGCAAATTCAATAAATACACATTATAAATAAAAATTGATGATGACAGTGATGGCAGATGGATCCAATCATTCAACAAAACGTTGCGTGGTTGCCACAGGAAGTCAATCTTTACAAGCCTGTGTTTAATTCGTTCGCCCCAGTGTGCCCGTTGCCCTAATGATAGATGAGTAGAAAGCAGATAAGTCACGTCTTATTAAATACTATGTACTGTTTTCAACTAATACAATTTTATTTAAATTTAATTGTGTCTAAAAAAGGTGTCAAATTGAAAACCTCCTTTTTGAATTCGGTTGAAAAGAAGAAGAAGAACACTAGTTTGGGATAAGACTTGTGTCTGGTGAGCCAAGTTCTGGTAGAATAAGATATAAATGGCGACTTCGAGAGTCTGCATAAGCTAATCATCACACTACTACTACTGCTTTTAACGTCCCACTGCTGGGCACGGGCCTCCCCTCAATGCGAGGGGGATTCGTCCACCACGCTGGCCCAGTGCGGGTTGGCAGACGTAACACATCGAGAACTAAACAAATTCCCTCAGACGTGCAGGTTTCCTCACGATGTTTTCCTTCACCGTTTCATAGCAAGTGATAATCTCGGATGATAATGAGATTCGCACATAAATCCCAGAGGTGCGAGCCGGGGTCTGAACCTGCACACTTTGATTTGCAAGGCGTGCGTTCTACCACTCGGCTATTCGAAATACAAAATGCTACGTACGTTTTAGTTCAAGTTGACCGCCTAAGTGACAGTACAAGAATAGTTATTTATTACTCTATGGCATTATACAAGACGTGTTTTACACGGCGTGTTACAAAACCATTGAGGATATTTCAACAGGATGTTGCTTTGTATACCGCACCATCATTAGTCAGCAGCGAATAGCTTGTCACGTCAAACAAGAAAAAAAAATTGCCTTTTCATTAATTTTAATGAGAACGTCGAAAAATGGAGTGTATGATTCTGGAATTCATACATAAAGGGTGTGGTTTGTTTCAACTTTAAAAATGTTTGAAGATATTGTAGCGACATTATTTTTAGACGTGTTATATCGTTGTGTCTCGCTATGTTGGTATATTTGTCTCCCTCTATATTTGAACTATGCAATACGTCTTGTTACGAACAAATTTGTAGTTACTTAATATTTGTGGTCTTATTGAGAATTCATTAACGTATGATTTTGCTTTGAGCATCTTTTTCACTGTTTTTTACCTCTAACTTAGCACAAAGAGGGACCCATAAAATTATTCGTTTGTTCATAATATGTCGGTTGCATCGCGGCTTTCGAATGCACGGACTGTTTTCTTTTCTTAAGAAATACTGTTTGTTAATCAACTGTTTGCAAGATACACTTATTAATATTTTAAGGGACACGCAGGGGTAGGGTGGGTCGCAAGTTTGACGGAAACCGACGGATACAGAAACTGCCAATGAAGCATGGATTTGCCCATATCCATTGCCGAAGTATTTTGACCGATATCTTTGCGTCAACTAAAAGCTTGTGGAAACTGTTCCGCGTAACAAAAACTCATAGGCATTGTTAGGTATACGGCAACAATATAATACAAATCGTCTCTGTCGGAAATGTAAATTTTCCTTCAAACACGAATAGCTCCCCATGGACTCAACCCGACCTATAGATTAGAGAACTAAGCCTCTTCACAGTAGTTCAAATATAACTTGATAATGTATAATGTCTATCAAATATACAAAGCAAATATCCAAGTACAATAATTCACACACTCAGATAAACATATCACCAGCCAACAGATGCGGTTAATAAACACCGCAGCTTATATTAACTCCGGTATCCTCCCTCGTATCTCAATAATGATAGCGTGATGCGGAAGTCACGTCATAAATCTTGCGCCATTTGGCTACGTACATTTGGCGGCGAGACATTTTGTCAAAACGTATGCAGGGTGTTTCATAATTCCGAAATAATACTTTGACGTTTGCATCAGTATCGACTATACAACTAAATGGTATAAAAAAACCAGGCAAGTGCGAGTCGGACTCGCGCACGAAGGGTCCGTACCATTATCTATAAAAATGGCAAAAAAATCACGTTTGTTGTATGGGAGCCCCCTTCAATAATTATTTTATTCTGTTTTTTAGTATTTGTTATTATAGCGGCAACAGAAATACATCATCTGTGAAAATTTCAACTCTCTAACTATCACGGTTCACGAGATACAGCCTGGTGACAGACGGACGGTCGGATGGACGGACGGACAGCGAGGTCTCAGTAATAGGGTTCCTGTTTTACCCTTTGGGTACGGAACCCTAAAAATGGATGAAACATAAGTGCCTAAGAAGTGTTTTTTTTTATGAGATAGGGAGGCAAACGAGCAGACGTTTCACCTGATGGTAAGTGATTAACGCCGCCCATGGACACCTGCAACACCAGGGGCATCTCAAGTGCGTTGCCGGTTTTTAAAGAATGAGTATGCTCGTTTCTTGAAGATACCTTTGTCCTATCGGTCCGGGAACACGGGTGCAGGAAATTCATTCCACAATTTGGTGGTGCGAGGAAGAAAATTCCTGGTAAAACACACTGTACTGTACTGTGATAAGGAGTAGTATTAGCTACTATATTTATAAGTGTTTAGTAATAAATAAATGAAAATTTACGTAGTCTATTTCGCGAGGGCTACTGGCATTTCATACGATATTCACATTTCTATACTTTACTTTGTGTTTCGGTGTATGAACACTCTATTTTTCCTATTACGCACTCTAAGAAATCACGATAAAAGGATTTATTTTACCAGCCCACGGATGACTTGTAAAGCGAGATTTCCGTCGCCATTCGATTTTACGAGTATTTACACGAGGAGCGAACTCCCGTGAGCGGTGGCTCCCCAAAGCGCCATTGAGCCCACTTGTCGCGGGTGGAAGCCATTTACTGGAGTGGGCTTTGAAAAAAACTCCCCGAAACGCACCCGACATGACCTCTCTCTCTCTCTCATGCGGCATTCAGTATCGTGTCTGAAGTGTCTTAACATAAAAGATGTATCCACAAGTGCAGGCCGAAGGTGTGATTCTTTGAACCTTTTGAATTATGTCGGTTGAAGTTTTAAATGAAATAAATTTCGTGCTGGCCTTTGAACTTTTATTTGCAATGATAAATTGTTTTTTATTAGACGTGATCATTTTACGTGCAAGACGCGGCAATCTCCAAGTCAGGGGGAACTTTCGAGTAACTACCTAGTTCTCTATGAAATGAAATCTGCGGTGGACTATGTCCTGAATTCCCCTCGCATTGAGGGGCCCATCCCCAGTAGTGCGCCACACTCCTGGGCACGGGATTTCCCTCATGAAGGCTGCTTATTTTTATTATGCCTAAAGCCGTTACGAAAGTTTAAGTGTTCTTGCTAATATTACTAGCTAGCTATGGGTATAAAATATTTTTCCGAGTCCGATCAGTAATTTCGGAGGTTATTCTTTATAAACAAACATACTTACACTCAATTTTACCTATTAATAGATAAAAACAGTCTAAGCGGATCACGTAAATTGTATTGCGTTCATTTTCTTTGTCTGATATCCTTGTTCTTTTCCTACAAAGGTATTTAAAGTGGCGGTGTTTATAAGTTCTATACATTTTCTAGACGGTTCTTCTAATTATGATTTGAGTAAAATTTATTCACATCTGGAAGACAACAATAATAATAATTTTACGTTATTCTTATATTTTCTCATATAACGGTTTCCTTAAAAATATTGTCGTTATAAAGCACATTAATCTCGTATTCAAGATCTGCGTCTGCTGTTGGTAACAAACTGTCGACGTTTCTCCCAGGGGGATGTTCCTGCACAGGACATTTTTCCAAGGAAAAAGTTGTCGCAGACCAGAAGACATCTTGGATTTAGATGTTATCGTGAATTTCCCTTTCATTTTTTACATCTCGGAATTTTCTTGTTGTATTAAGGTGTTATTTTTATATCAGGGTTTATTTTGACAAGGGCACAAGATTAGAGCGGTATGTTTGTGGCTAACGAGGAATAGCTGCTGACATAAGCAGAGAGGTGTAGAGTTGTCTACAATATGGAGACAATATTTTTTACATATATTTGAAAAAATGCTATTATGCTTAGAATATTACAATTTAGTAGGAAATTATTTATTTACACCTCATAAAATAGATACGTGCAAATTTATGAAGTCTCATAAAACTTTACTTTTTAATTTAAAAAAATCTCTAAAATGCCACTACCGAATGTGACAACTGCAATTATTATAACTGTTTTTAAATTTGGTGGCAAACTTTATTCAATTTCTTTCCTTATCTTGTTTTGATGTGAAACATCTAATGGCGCGCTTGGCAAGTGAGAGCAACTATTGGTGCCGCGATGCCGTGATGCGAAAACTTCGAGCAGCTCCGTGGCTCCTCGGTTCTTTCCGCCGCTTAGACTCCGCTCACTCGCCGCTACGACATCTCTCTCTCTCTCTACTCTAAATAACATAATGTTTCACATCTGCCAGGCGTCCCGTGAAGGCAATTTTTTTATTTATTTATAAAATTGACATCTGCCCCCTTACCACTACCTGTCTTACAGTAATGTTTTTAATATTACTATCAGTATTTGACAGTTACTCAGTAGCTACAAAATCTGTCAAAAATTCACAGTTACTATTGAAACAACAATACTTTAAGATGTTGGTAAGGCCCCTGACAATACCGTCTTCACCATAAGGGCACACGGGCCCGTACCCAGGGCCCCCATTCTCAGGGGGCCCCGAAGGACCGACAATTTCTCTCACACATTAATTCTCAAAACATTTTTGTCGGGCTCATTACACTTTTTTCACAAAACAGTAATCTTATCAGAAGGTATTTACTACAACTTAGTAAAAAAATGTTGTTATAATTCGTTTTTTACTTTCCAAAAGGGCCCCAAATTAATAAGACGGCCCTGGCCCCTTGTATTAATAGACTGATTACACGTGTTTTATCAGGGATTATTCTAAACTAATATTCCTTCATCGTCACGCTGTCCATATAACCATGAGACAGCTGTGTACGTTGAGTTGACGTCAGTTCATTATTTCCGCGCTACATTATTCAGCATGTCTTGGAAAAAGATAATATCTTAGATGACACAATATTGTACTCATGTAAAAGCAATTAATGGAGTACGTTCTATCGTACTATGTAAAGAAGATTGTTCTATTTATGAAAGTTTATGAAGTAAAGTAGACAGAAATACATTTAATCAACAAAGACAAAAAAAGCAATAAGAAAAAACCGACCAAGTGCGAGTCGGACTCGCGCACGAAGGGATCCCTATGTGTCTAGATGTTTTGCTCAGTGTCCAAATAGTCACTCGTGGGCACTGAATTTCATAGAACTTACAGACAGACACATAGTGCACCTATTTGTAAATATTGCAAATAGGACGTGTTCTATAAAGGTACAACTCTACATAGAATACTGTAGATTGAGAACAAAATAATTAGAGTTAATGAGACTTCAAAACACGGATGATTCGGCAATTTTTTGTTATCAAATAATTCGATTGTTTTGTCACAATAAATATTAAAATTAAATTTTCTGGAGTCATCCACCATCTTTATAACCTTCATTATTAATTGTCATTGTTTGAATTTATTCAACCTATTAATTACGTTTAAGGTAACAATAATTACCCGAGATTACCACTTGCTATGAAACGGTGAAGGAAAACATCGTGAGGAAACCTGCACGTCTATAGAAAGGCGTGTGAAGTTCACCAACCCGCACTGGGCCCGCGTGGTGGACTATAGCCCAAAAATCTCCCTCGTATTGAGGGAGAATGTGCCCGGTATAATGGCAATAGGCTCGCCCCCTATTACATTGGGACCAAAAATACATCGGCGAAGTGTGGCCGCACTACAGTGCACCTCTGCCTACCCCTTCGGGGAATACAGGCGTGATGATGTATTTATTATGATGATGTAACAATGAATTTACGTTTAGAAAATTTAGTATGAATCAATGAAAATGTTTTTTAAACGAAAATTAATTAAAAATTACTACTACAGCCCTTTTAACGTCCCACTGCTGGGCACGGGCCTCCCCTCAATGCGAGGGGGATTCAGGCCACGCTGGCCCAGTGCGGGTTGGCAGACTTCACACATCTATCAAGAACTAGACAAGTTCCCTCAGACATGTAGGTTTCCTCACGATGTTTTCCTTCACCGTTTCATAGCAAGTGGTAATCTCGGATGTAAATGAGATTCGCACATGAAACCCAGAGGTGCGAGCCGGGGTTTGAACCTGCACACTTTGATTTGCAAGGCGTGCGTTCGACCACTCGGCTACCACTGCTATTAAAAATTATAATTTACTATATTGTCATCGGTACATCGAAAATTCTTCAAAAGTTTATGCAAAAATGAACCAAAAAAAGGTGTTGGTATTTTAAGTCCTACAATAATAGAATACCGTACAGCTATATAAATCTGTGCAATTTTAAAAATATTGCTCGCGAGTCGGTGAACGTTGGTCCATTTAATTACATGGTAGGTGCACTTTGGGCGCTAGCCAAAGTGTTCCCTGGGTCGCTTAGCTATTGTTGGTTTTGGCTGTACGCGATTTTTTTATGTACCGTCACGCTTCTGTACTCATCTGGTCAAGAACTAGCACGTGCACCAAGACACGACTTATGACACAGACTATGTCGCACTATGTCACAATGTGTGTCGTACTAAAGTGCAGTCTATTTCGTAGTTAAAGAAAGATGAATATAAAGACGTAATTTATTAACTTAGATTTTCAAAAACTAATTTTAGGTTGAATGAAGCCACACACTGGGGCGATGACACTCGCGCCTCTAAATTTTTGCCATACCAAAACGAACTGAATTGACACTTAGAAAAAGTTCATTCTACAATGAAACTACACTGACAGCGCGACCGAATTTTGAAGAGTGGGGACGTGGCTTTTACCAGAGAAATTGTTTTTTTTTGGGTTCCGTACCCAGAGGGTAAAACGGGAACCCTATTACTAAGACTTCTCTGTCTATCCGTCCGTCCGTCCGTCACCAGGCTGTATCTCATGAACCGTGATAGTTTGAGAGTTGAAATTTTCACTGATGATGTATTTCTGTTGCCGCTATAACAAAAAATACTAAAAAACAGAATAAAATAAATATTGAAGGGGGCTCCCATACAACAAACGTGATTTTATTGCCGTTTTTATAGATAATGGTACGGAACCCTTCGTGCGCGAGTCCGACTCGCACTTGTTTACAGCATGAATAGATAAATTATTATTATTTCTATAAAACACTGTCAGATTTGCATCTCGTAAAAGGTGGAAACATGGTGATTTTGCCTCCGGTACATCTGCAAAAACGCTGAATTAAAGACTTTGTATCAAATAATGAAATACAATACAACCACATTATAAACATAACATTTGACACTTAACGTTTTACATTATAAACATAACATAACACACTCTCCTAATTAATTATCATCATTATCTCGCCCAATGTCCCAGGAGCAGTTTAATAATTACCAAATAATACTAATTAGCGCAATTATTATACGAATTTTGTTAATTACCGTCGTACGCAATTCAGTAAAGAATAATGGTATAATGAATCCTTTTTAAAACTGCATTAGGCTCTTTCATATTTCATTATGCAATAAATATTGATCTCGATTCTACTGTACACAAACTACAACAAAACTGTGTTTGATAGCACTCAAATATTGTTATTTTGCTCATATTACAGTCGTAAGAAGGATGGCAATACGCTTAGTTAATCCTTTTTTCAAAACATAAACCACCTAAAGCTTTTTTAAATTTAATTGTATCAAACCTGAACATATAAATGGACATGGCCAAACAACAAATACTCATCGTATTTCTGATATAAATTAAGTGTTTTATATACCTAAATACATCATCATCATCACGCCTGTATTCCCAAAGGGGTAGGCTGAGGTGCACTGCAGTGCACCCACACTTAGTCGATGTATTTTGGTCCCAATGAAATAGGGGGATGATTTAATATACTGTACATGACAACGGGCTGCAGGCTTGTTATACAATCACAATGTATAAGAAATCTATTGCCCTACTTTGACTTTACACCACAATATTCATCTTTATCGTCATTATTTTAGAAACCATTTTTCCATTCCCTAGCGTTATTTTTCAACGTCACCATAGACGGAAAGTTTCACTTGTCGGTTAAATAAACGTAGTTAGCTGACAGTGTCTGCTCGTTAAACTAGCTAAAGGGTCCATCTCATCCGGTGACGACACTTTTGCTTCTCTCAGAGCTATATGGGACAATTTGTTCTTACAGTAACAAAGTAAATGTCAGGTTTAAATATTTAGAAAAACTGTATAGGTTTTTGATTCCCTTGCAAGTATACTAAATAACGAACATAAATCGCTGTATCTTTTGATTGTGTAAACTTAGAAGTTTGTTTTTTTACTGTTTCAAAGGGCCCTTTCCTGAGAAAAAGGGCCTTAACAGGCAGACAACAAAGTGATCTTATAAGGGTTTATTTTTCGCTTTTTAGGTATGGACCCTTAAAAATTGTAATCAACGAAGTCAAGAGAGCTGTTCACGCTCTAAACGAGTCATCCGTCAAAGCGCAGGCATGCGTCTAACACAGGACTCGGCAACCATTACCCATTTTGCCATGAGCCAAATTAGACTCGTAAAAAGCAGTGGTAGCCGAGTGGTCGAACGCACGCTTTGCATTCAAAGTGCGCAGGTTCTATCCCCGGCTCGCACCTCTGGGTTCATTCATTTTCATCCGAGATTATCACTTGCTAAGAAACGGTGACGGAAAACATCGTGAGGAAACCTGTGTGCCCGGTATAATGGCAATAGGCTCGCCCCCTATTACATTGGGACCAAAATACATCGGCGAAGTGTGGGCGCACTACAGTGCACCTCTGCCTACCCCTTCGGGGAATACAGGCGTGATTATGTATTTACAAATTAGACTCGCTTGACGCATTTTAATAATTATTATTATAACAAGTAAAAATAAACGGTAATATAACTGGAAAGGAACTTATTTATGCGACCACTACCACAGTCATACCTAAACAAGACCCAATTTAGCACTATTATGAACTTTTTCTATCATTCTTATTCATCCATTTATTAGCCTAAGGGCATTCTATGCTGTGATAGTTTTCTCCCCATGACTTAAGCACACTACTTGCAACGTTCTCTCTCTTTTATAGTATACCTCTACCCACATTTGGAGTGGACAGGCGTAATGATTTCTCATTGAGCATATTGCAACCCTGCAACTTGTCACTACGTCTTTTACAACATTTTTATGTCAAATGTAACTTAAAATTCGATTTTTCTAACCCTTTCTTTCGAATACTCCGTCAAATAAAGGTCTAGCTGATAAATAAAAAATCAGTACTTAAACAACCAAAAAATATAATAAGCAACTTATTACACAAAAAATACTTCACAGCTTCTAAAGGGTAACTTTGGAGGTCAAATTAGGAAATCTTAATTAACAAGACAAACTAATTACAACTCGCCCTTCGTCGGAACCTTTCCGCAAAAAGGGTGTTCCACAGGGCACAGTACTTTGACCGATAATATTAAGGGTAGTTGAGTAATATTTCATCAGTGGAAGCATTAACGAAAACACCATGTCACGACTCCGGGAGACTTGCATTGTGGAAAGGGAATTTCGGCAAGTCACCGAAATATTAGGAGAACATTAAACTTTACTTACAATGATAAACAGGGCCGTGCAAAGTTCTTTATGTAGTCTGTATTGTCATTAATATAATGTTTAAATTTGAGCGGCACTTACGTCTATATGTTGCTGTATTTATTAGTTGAACGCGTGAAGTAAATCATTACCTTGAGTATAATAATAGCACGTAAAGTTTTAGATTTTATATATGGGCTTTGTAATGGTATTTTACATGAATTTATGTTTGTATTTCTGTATTGGTTTGGAAGTTATCGATTTTCTAAAGTCACCAGCCAGACTTTCTTCTGTAAAAATCTTCTATTTTTTCCGTGATAAGCTTAAATAAAAGTAAACAACCAATTCCATTAACGAGTCGGACTCGCGCACGATGGGTTCCGTACCATTATCTATAAAACGGCAAAAAAATCACGTTTGTTGTATGGGAGCCCCCTTAAATATGTATTTTATTCTGTTTTTTAGTATCTGTTGTTATAGCGGCAACGGAAATACATCAATAAACTATGAAAATTTCAACTCGATTACTATCACGGTTCATGAGATACACGGAGATGAGATACAAAGATTTATGAGATACAACGGACGGACGGACGGACAGCGAAGTCTCAGTAATAGGGTTCCCGTTTTACCCTTTGGGTACGGAACCCTAAAAAAACTATACTATCTTATCCATTAATAGCCGACACCAATATATTTTTCGACAGAGATAAGCGATAGGTTTGGAACCGGAAGTATAACTTAGAAGTTTCTATGGATAACCAAAATGTCAGTTATCATCAAACCAATATCTGGGACGATTGCTCTATCAATCTTATCCTTGGTAAAAGGTAAACAAAACATACATGAACATCGCGATGCAAAAATAGAGAAGATATGCAATATCCTTATTAAGGCACACCTACAGATTAGACAGAATATAGATTATCGTAAGTATAAAGCCCCTCACAGACTGGAATGTCAAGATTCGTGCGTCATCATTTTTGTCAATACCAAAACAAACTGTATTAACTCAAAGAAAAAGTTCATTATCTAATGAAATAATATTGATAGCGCGAGCAAATTTGAACGCGTGGGGACGTGGCTTTAACCACAGACATTAAATCATTATGGTATACCACACACACACACATAGTTCGTTTTGGTGTTGATTAAATTGTTGACGCGAGGATTTTGACTTACCAGTGTGCGGGGCGTAATAAATGTCAACTTAATCAATACATATAAAAATCAATGCCACTTTCCGTTGTAAGCTAACTCCTCCTAAACGGCTGCATGGATTTGAATGTTTTTTTTGTATGCGTTTGGGTGGCGCCCTGGATGGTTTAGATTCACAATTGGACCCGGCAGGTGGCGCTGCTTATGTCACTCATTCTAAGGCGGTACGAAGTTTGCCTGGTCAGCTAGTATTGTATAAAAAGTAGCCACCGAGTATGATGACAGTTATCCAAATCGATAGTTACCGGGAACAGTTAATGTGAAGATAATATTATGTAAAGCGAACATGTTGGTCCACCCCTCAGCAAGTCCCCACACTGGGGGCGTCAAGACGAGCGCATCAATGTATTTGCCAACACGAAAACGAATTCTGTGGCAAAAAACATCAAGATTAAATTTCTAAGGTAAAAGCCACGGAGACCCTTCGTCGAAATTCGCTCGCACAGTCAATTAAATATCGTTGAAGATTGAACTTTTTCCTGTGTCAATTCAGTTCGTTTTGGTACCGGCAAAATATTTAACGCACGTTTTGACGCTCCGCTTGAAAATAAGGAATTTTCTATGGTTCTATGGTTTCTATAATAATTATGATTCTGAAAAAAATAATTAAAAATAAGTTTACCGTTTAAACAAGATATTAATGACATATTTTTAAATGAAAATGATTTCTTAATTTGTTACCCAACAATAGAGTATCTTATATTTTTAAAAATATTACACATGATCTAAAATGTAGGTATAATAGGTACTTAAAGGAAACTTCATTTCAGAATCATTGCATTTACTGTCAGTTTAAAAAGGGCTTTATTCATGTCAAAGTTGATAACTTGATAATTGAAAGGGAACGAATGTGCAGTGGTAGAACTTTATGGAAGCATTCAACCATTCAACTGCATTAGGAAGCCAGCTTTACCGAGTGAATAGCCTTAGTTCCACCAGTAAATTCTAAATTTAACGTCGTAATATAATTTTAAAATTAAAAAGTTTCAAAGCACTAAAAATGCCTTCAACATTTGAGCACTTTTTCAAGGTACTTCTTAAAGTAAAGAACATTATGATGGCTTGAACACCTTGCCTCGTTAAACTGCTCTAAAACCCTTTAAGAGGTCGTGAACATTGTAAGCTATGGGTACCTAGCTCGCACTAGTTCAAATACGAACTACGTGACTTGAATGTCGCAAAGGGTAACACGGATGTACTGTTCCCTGGATGGGCTTGCAGGGCAGCTTGTAGCGAGTTGGTGAGTGGCGCTAACAGATGTCACAGAGAGGCAAAGAAAAAATGATTACTTGTTCCTAGTTCGCTATATATGTACTTTCATTATACTGTACCAAAAGTAGTTATTTACACCACTCAATAAAAATACATAATGACTGTTTATAAATACTTGGAAGAACAGATTATAATAATAAAATTAATAAGAATAAAATATGAGCAGCAGTGATACCTAGCCTCACCTTGAACGAAAGGGGTGCGAGTTCAAATCTCGCACCTCTGAGATGATTTTCATGTGCGAATGTAATTTTCAATAATGATTACCACTTGCTGAACTGTGTAGGAAAACATCGTGAGGAAACCTGCAAGTCTATGGAAGGGCGTGTGAAGGTCACCAACCTGCACTGGGCCAACGTTTCAATACATTGTAGAAGGTTCTTACAGAAAAAAAAATTACAAGCTCAGCCATTTTTATAGTAATAATATCGAAGGGTGAAAGGCTATTTGACTTAAGCGACACTTTTAGTAGATATTGACCTAAATGCATATTTGGAATCAGCTCATTTTTCTGCGCCAAAAGAGTGTGCTCTCCTGTAAAAAAAAGTGCCTTTCACCCCTCGATATGGATTTTAACAATGTCACTTCTAGATATACTTGTCCATGTAGGCACGTCACACAATTCGTTGGTACGGCGGAAAAAATGTTAAGACACACACTGTTAGACTCTTTGATACACCCAAAGTATTTTAAAACAAAGTACTGAGAGAGAATGCTGTTGTATTATTTAATAAAAGAATACGACATTTTCTACGGTAAAGTGAAAAAAAAAACATATATGTTTACGGACGAATTGAGTCTATCTATCTATCAGCCAGGGACGTCCACTGCTGGACATAGGCCTCCCCCATAGATCGCCACAAATTACGTTCTTGGGCTTTATGCGCCCATCGACTCCCGGCGACCCTGGTGAGGTCGTTCGTCCATCTGGTCGGGGGTCGTCCCATTGGGAAAGTCGTCGGGGAATTGAGTAACCTCCTCCTTTTTGGAAGTCGTTTAAATAATTATGTTGATTACAGAGTATTCTACTACAGTGGATATTTATTTATTTATTGCATAAAAACTTAAAATAAACTTTTAAATTAATTCTGCGATTTAAGCCTCAGATTTAAGCACACTGGGGTGTCGACACCTGGAACGTCCATTATTTTGCCATATCAAAACAAACTGTATTGTCTTATAGGAAAAAGTTCATTTTCCAACTAAATGATACTGACCGCGCGAGCCAATTTAGACGCAAGGGCTCATGACTTTTACTACAGAAATTCAATCTTTATGCATACTTACAGAGTACGTTTTGATATTGGCTAATATTTTGACCCGAGAGCGCAGACGCCCCAGGCTTAAATATTGATGTCTTGTTATCAAGGCGCACGGGAGTGCGCCCAGCCAATGAAAGCTGGCTGCAGCACCGTGTGTAATATTACAGGAACCATTTGGAGCGACTTTTGACCCGCTCATAACTCATAAACTATTTAACATAACCATGTCAAATTTGGCTCATCTATTGAGACTTGCGAGATACATATGTGCTCCAAATTTCATAAACACACCTCAAACGGTTCTTAAGATATAATCGTCCAAAAATCGGAATTATTACACTGACTGACCTATATATCAAAAATCATAGCCTCTCCCAGATGACCTAGAGAGTTCAAATTTGGCATTCATATAGGTAATTGGGTAAATACAAAGGAAAAAATGTGAAACTAGTATAATTTTATCATTTTATAATATTTTTTTCAATTAATTGATTTTGTTAGGAACATTCACTTTATGACGTCATTGGTAGTATGACCAACCAATCAAGTTTTTCATAATAAAAATATCTGTTAGCGTAGCCTAGTGGGCTATGCGGTTGGATAAATCGTCAGGGTTCGGCGTTCGTATCCTACCACAATAAATGTATTTTTTTATGCAGGTTGTATGTTTAAAGTTAATTATAAAATATTGAATGATCATTCTAACATACTAATAAATAAGATTTACCTTATAAGTTTATTGTTTCATGATTGAAGAATATTTTATTTTTAATACCAACTATTTGAGTTATGTTAGTTATATTATGTGCTGCTTATAAGTCCCTAACGACGATCATTCTAACATTATTAAGGTCTTCACGTGAATATATAACGAGTGGAAAACCACCTTTTGGTATTAATTTTATTATGAATAAGTACCTACTAATTATTTCTGTACAAAAAGTAATGATATCCCATCAAAAACATAAATGTAAACCTCTGTTTAGCCAATGATATATGCCTTGGTTGTCCACTTCAACGACAAAAGATGTGAGATCTAAACGGGCGCCAATTTCAGTGGTCAGTCCTAAAATTTATTTATAGCAACATCAAATATTTCATAACAACTTAAAGTATAATTTCTTATTAAAACTTAGGATAATATATTGGCCTAAGACCTTATTTTGCTAGTTCTAATGTACGAATTATAATTAAATACCTACTAGAGTTATTTGATCATTTATCTTCGTATACCTACCTACATTTTAAATTTAAAATCTCATTAGTTTCAAAGTATACATTTATAGTGGGAGCAACTAAATCTTCGTTCTTACACAAAACTTGAACTCTGTATATTTTGATTCGGCCGTAAATTTCAGCAAACATTGAACAAAGACACATCTTCAGAATTTCAGTAAGCGCCTAAATAAACATAAAACTATCACGAAAGACATATTGAAATTCAAATGTCTGTAAAGCACTTCTACTTAAATGTGTTTATCTTTGAAGACTAGATAGCCACAGTAAATAACAGGCTTAGCATTACCGCGTAGACACAAGTTATATCTCTTTCAACTGTCAGATTTGTCGAGAAAATTACGTTACACCTACCCATAATACAAACTTTGCTTTATTAGGGATCATAGGATGAGTATGTGTTGTCTGGCGATACATATTTATTTATACATAGGGTGTATACACGTATGCGTACGGTAGTTTAAACGACTTCAAACAAGTTGTCAATTTGGACCAAACTTTTTTTTTAAGTAACCTTTGTTTAACAAAAAATAAACTATTGATGATGTATGAAACTTTTGAAGCGCGAGCTAGGGGCCCGATTTTCGCTTGATAGATAAATTATCATCTCTATTCGAGATATGTCTAAAATACGAAATAATAAGTTCAATTTCACGTTTTGTTTGAACATATCTCGAATAGAGATGGATGTCTATCAAGCGAGAATCGGGCCCTAGATTTTGTGAATCACAGAATATTTAATACTAGTGCTATATTTAAACTATTACTGAAAATGAAAAGCACGTTTCACACAAAGACCACGACTAAAATTGAGTTTAGACGCATAAATTTAATAGAATATTTTAGTAAGGTTATAAACTTAACATTTAGTACACGAGTTTGTTTTTGTTTAAGATTGTATGCAGTTATATTTGATTGAGTCAACGAGATTTATAAACTAAATTAAAAATAAATGAGATTTTTTATTTTCTTTTCATATTTTAAGTTTGATACAATATTTTACAAATATTAACTTGCAGCGAATTTGCATTGATACAGAGTTTTGTGCCTGAAAACTGTTTTGTTATACTCACATAATGTTCAATACATTTTTTTTTATATTTTGTGAGAGTCAACAACAGCACTTATTAAAACTTTTAACAAAATATACTAAGTTGATACTAATACTTAATACGTAATACTTATGTCGTTGACCGTCAAACTTTATAAGTACACAGAATATTAAACTCATAGGGATAATTAAATTTATCTACTTGCTTTGAGTCAAATCACTTTTTGTCAAGCAAATAAATCATCTTCTATAAACCTACACACATAAAACTGAATAAATATAAGAGTTCAATGTCTAACTAGAAATTGTTAATTATGAATATAATATTTCGTCCTAAATCCACATTGCCAAAATGGTAAATGTAATATTTCAAAATTTAATCACTGTACTGGAACAATTGGGACTGAAAGCTAGTTTAGCTATTAATTAAAACTTGTCTGAAAGGCTTCGTGCAGTTCAAATTCAAAATTGTAATCTATTTATAAACGGTGACTTGCGAGTTAAGTGCCTAACATGCAGCTCGCATTGCAGTGCACTCTTCGTTAATGAATGATACTTCACTTCACTGTATAAAAGATATGGCTTCTAGATAAGGATTCTAAGATACGGGGTTTGCCCACGACAGCGTTTGAAAAAATACTTTTTGTACTTTTACGAAATGAGTGAAATGATGAAATTTAATGGAATAAGATGAGGAATGGCTTCACCTGCGACTAGCGCGGGTATTTCGCCAATGTCAAGTAATTAATAGCAAGGACAAAATCAATAAATACACATTATAAATAAAAATGGATAATGACAGTGATAAAGATGGCGGATGAAATCGAAAAAACACTTGCTCGCTCGGCGGGACTTTACAAGATATATGACTGTCTGGTCTCAATAGCTAATGACAGCTGACAGTTGACATTTAATATTTCATATGCCAGTGTGGTTTTCGCTCAGGCAGCGAAGACACACATCAACCGCCTGCAAGTAGTGCAGTCCCGGCTTCTCTGTAGGGCCGTAGGTGCCCCGTGGTACATACGGAACGTAGATCTTCATTCCGACCTTGGCCTCTTCTCAATTCGAAAACACTTAAAAATAGCGTCCGAACGCTATTTTAAAAAAGCCGCGTCGCATTTAAATCCTCTAATTGTCGCCGCCGGCAATTACGAGCCAGACCCCGCGCATACATCATCAACTCGTCGCCGCCGTCCGCGGCACGTGTTGATTGATCCTCCCGACACGATCACCGCCCTCCTCGACCCGGGCGTTGAGAGGGCCACCAACACACCTACACCAGCCTCAAACAGACACCGATCTCGCCGGCGAGGTCGAGGAACCCCCTCTTCCGCTCGTAGGTGCACCTAGGAGCGCAGTCACTACCTCTCCCCTCACGGTAACTGCCCAAGCCGAGGTCGTGCCCTCTGTGGCGCCCTTGAGCTAGTTGCCACCCCTTTCCGCCCTTCAGGCCTTGGTTGGAGTGCACTCTGCGCTCGCCACTCCTCCGGTAAAGCTGTAAAGGCCACCTCACGGCCAACAGTGTAAGTCCTTCAAAAGAAAAAAAATAAAAGAAAAAAAATTGACATTTGACAAATGGTTTGAGGACCCCGCGATTATTATTTAGCGTGACGCAGAAAGCTAAAATATAGAAAGCAGTAACAAGAAGCATGACGATGTGAAATTAAAATAAAGAAGAGTGATTTGTAAATAAGTGTGTTTTAAATAAATACTACTTCTAAGGTGACTGCGAGCAATTTTGGTAATTTCTTTAGGCATAACGTCAAAAAAACTTCTTAGATAGTATTAAAATCAGTTACTATTCGTTTGTCTCGCTGGAACTCAAAAACGGCTTGGCCGATTTGAATAAATTTTTGTTTTGTTCGCTTTTCATACAGGAGTCTTACCACCACCTCTTAAAGTATTGTTATTTCAACAGTAACTGTCAATTTTTGACAGATTTTGTTCTGAGTTATCTGTCAAAACTGAAAGGAATCTTAAAAACATTGCTGCAGACGTGAGTTGGCCTTTACAGCTTCACCGGAGGAGGTAAGTTTTAGGTGTTATAAACATAACCAGGGCATTTAATTGTAAATAAAATCATTGAAATACAGTCCTGAAGCAAAATACTTACAATCTCTTCAAAAATGTTGGCATTTAGTCACCAGCATTGTAACTTGTAATTCATGAATTTAAAGCAGCATAAAAATAGGAGCGCTCTGTTCGTAGGTATCCGCGGTGGCAGACGTAATATCCCGTCTGTCTAGTTGGGATTCAGTTCTATTTGTCAAAAATGCGTTTTCCTTTATACAGAATGGCAGCGTTGTAGGAAAATGTGTTTTTCATATGTAGGAGACAATAATATTTTCTTTATTGTACAAAAAATCTTATTATAGGTGATATGTAGTTGGATTGAAATTTAGAAGACCCTTTTAGAGAACCCTTATTATTGTTCAAATTAAAGTAGCCCAAGTTACTCCTTGTAACATCAGCTATCTGCCAGTGAAAGTCCCGTAAAATAGGTGCAGCTGTTTGAAAAACCCGAAGCCGAAGCCGAAACTTCGGTTTATAATTATAACACCGTCAAGCAGCTTAAAAAAACAGCCAAATGCGAGTCGGACTCGCGCACGGAGGGTTCCGTACCATTATCTATAAAAACGACAAAAAAATCACGTCTGTTGTATGGGAGCCCCCTTAAATATTCATTGTATTTTGTTTTTTAGTATTTGTTGATATAGCGGCAACAGAAATACATCATCTGTGAAAATTTCAACTCTCTAGCTATCACGGTTCGTGAGATACAGCCTGGTGACAGACGGATGGACGGACGGACGGACAGCGAAGTCTCAGTAATAGGGTTCCCGTTTTATCCTTTGGGTACGGAACCCTAAAAAGCAGCATAAATAATTATTACGTAGTCTAGATATTATGATACCCTTACGTGTATTACCATGGTTACGAATGGAATAATCCTCCTTACGTAGGAAGGGCTTGCATTGGCATAATGGAAAAGTCTAGCCTATTAGTACGGCTACTGAAACGTTCTGAAAGGAAAATTGAAATATAAATTAACTGTTACAGAGTGTATCAGAAGTCTGAAATTATATTTTAGGCAAACGATAGTTGATATGTGGATGCGTAGTGAAGGAAGATTATAATATCTAACTATCATAGTTTCTGAGTTGCAGAACTGAAAATTGGTCAGAAGCGTCTTATTGTTGCCTTAGGGCCCACCTGTTAATCTATCTAAATGTGTAAGTTTCATCTACAAGGGGCAGCTACCAATAGTTATACAATAGAACATGCAAAATTTGCTTAAGACTTAAGATAATAAACAGTTTTGAAATTCGAATATACGAATTTCGTAAAAAAAAAAACATTCTGTTGTATACTCGA
The DNA here is from genome assembly GCA_914767695.1 of Ptilodon capucinus. NCBI lineage: Eukaryota > Metazoa > Arthropoda > Insecta > Lepidoptera > Notodontidae > Ptilodon > Ptilodon capucinus. The sequence continues at coordinate 9,665,394 of OU611814.1, read as the reverse complement.
TCGTCATGGCAACTTTTAAGTATAATTTCGAACTTCTGATACCTACGATAAGCGCTATAATTGTGTCTGTATTTTTTTTTTTTTGCGTTGGGTTCGCTACGATCTTCATTTGTTTCCAGATGATTATATACTGCGTTATTGTCTATGGCCGAGCATTGTGCAAGCTATTGTGTGTTCTTTTTTCATATCTTGTATTGTATTCGAAATACTGATTATGTACAAGCTCTGTACAACTCCGTGTAACAATTTGATTTGGCATAAATTGATACCAAAAAATATCTGCTATTTTTTTCTTGATATATATAGAAATGTCAATCTATCCACGAACTACTTACACCACTGTACACTGTACATTTTTATTCACAAATGTTTTATAAGTCCGTTTTAAATCATTATTAAAATAAATATTATAATTATCATATATTATGTTTGTTTACAAAAATGGAACGTAGGTACTTCCAAAAGTTGAAATAAATTTATTATTTTATTCATCATTATAATTTACTATAAGAATATTGATAGATTTATCAAGTAAGTTATCATACAAAAATCGTAACTCAGTAAAAAAAAAGTTATCGATGCTTGCGAAACATTTAAAAAATATCGTTAAATTTTAGTCCACTGAAAATCCAAACGAGATGTAGTTACACTATGCACTGAACCAAAAAGGCGTTGGTGGTAAAAATAGTACACATTTTTTTATTTTCTTTTTAAGAGCCGCAGTGAAATGTACATGACGCCAGAACGCGTAGTACTTCGAAAATTAAATTCTAAATCGACGTTGTGAATGGAGTTTGTAGGTAATGTGTGTGGTTATGTTGATATAATACAATTGGCTCTGTTGGCGGTAGTACACTTTGTTAACAAAACCATTGAATTTTTATAAATAAACTATCGCCCATTGTTGCACTTAATTATATATATTTTTTTATCGTACATGTATAGTTTGTATTGCTCTAAGAGGTGGAACAATAAAGAGTTATATATCTTTTTTTTTTGGGACTAAGCCCGCCACACATTCCCACCACTGTTACTCCTGTAAGCCAAGATCGACAGCGGTGTCCATTGAAAACACCGAGGTTTGACCCTTGGCGAGTCCCGGGGAAAAGCTAAATTGTCTTGGAACCCGCACGAATTCAATCGAAAAAGGTGTAGGAGGAGTTGGAAGAAAAGAGTTATCCAGAGTTATCTATCTATCTACCTTCTACCCGTGACTTCGTCCACGCAGACGGTGGTTATTCGTTATCGTGATAAATTAAAACCTAATTCTTATGTTCAAACAATAATACTGTAAAGTTTCATCAAAATCCGTTCAGTAGTTTTTGCGTGAAATAGTAACAAACGCCCATCCATCCATACATCCTCATTTCTCACAAACTTTCACATTTATAATACATATTAGTAGGATTTCGTACATATAACTACCGTAGATATCCTGCGATATTTATTTATATAGAACTAGCTGTGCCCGCGACTTCGCCCGCGTGGACTTTAGGGAGATTACCCGGAAATATGGGTATTATGTTTTTCCCGCGGAACCCTAATGCTTTTTCTAAAATTAAAGTAGCCTAAGTTACGCCCTGGAACGTCAGCTATCTGTCAGTGAAAGTCCCATTGAAATCGGTTCAGTCGTTTAGAAGTTTACCTCAAACAAACAGACAGACAGACAGACAAAAAAATTCAAAATTGCGTTTTCGTTATAGGTATCGTATATACTTTCATACGCATTTGGTAAAAAAGTGTTATTTTGATATTACAAACAGACACTCCAATTTTATTTATTTGTATGTATGTATATGTATTATTTATTTGTATAGATATAGATAAAGCTTTTGGCTTACAGTATTTTTAATAGAACAATACAAGTCCTAATATTTTATATTTCACTTTTTCTCAGAAATGTTTGCAAACACGTGCCGGCTTCAATGTCATTGTTATCGTGAAAATAGAACAACATAATATTTACATAACATTGGGCGTATAGTCGGAATTTTCCTGTTAGTCGGCTCCTGACTATAATTCGCAAGTAATTTGAGCAAGCTGCTTGGAGGTTTCATTTATTTAAAGCTTAGCTTCCACTGTCATGATATTTCTCTTTAAAGCACAAAGCTTTTACCCGATAAGACTTAGATTATTCAATATATTAAAATCTATATATTATACTCAAGTATAAACAACAATACTGTAAAGTTTCATCAGAATATATTCAGTAGGTTTTGCGACAAAGATTAACAGACATCCATACATCCTCACAAACTTTCCCATTTATAATACTAGCTTCTACCCGCAACTTCGTCCGCACAGACTTGGATTAGACATCGTTATTAACTACTAGCTGTGCCCGCGACTTCGCCCGCGTGGACTTTAGGGAGATTAACCGGAAATATGGGTATTATGTTTTTCCCGCGGAACCCTAATGCCTTTTCTAAAATTAAAGTAGCCTAAGTTACGCCTTGAAACGTCAGCTATCTGTCACTGAAAGTCCCATTGAAATCGGTTCAGCCGTTTAGAAGTTTACCTCAAACAAACAGACAGACAGACAGACATACAAAAAAAAATTAAAATTGCGTTTTCGTTATACGTATCGTATATACTTTCATACGCATTTGGTAAAAAAGTGTTATTTTGATATTACAAACAGACACTCCAATTTTATTTATTTGTATGTATGTATGTATGTATATGTATGTATAGAATAGCCTATATGTTATTCTGATGTATAAACAATAATACTGTAAAGTTTCATCAAAATTCGTTCAGTAGTTTATCTCCTCTAAAGTTATAAAAATATCGCTTAAGTCATATATTATTTCACCCCTTGATATGTAGAACACCGCGCATACCATACATAAGAACACCAATTGTTTCAGTGTTAGCGGAACTTAAGAACTGTAACCAAAACCAATATTTTTTTACAGAGAAAAGTGATAGAATAGCGATCCGTGAGCATAAAGTTAGTATGTTTAACTAAAATGTCAGTTAATAACTATTGTTGAGAAAGGGACCCACCACTCACCCTCGGAATTGTCAGAATCCCAAATTATAAATCAAATAAATTTGATCGATAATAGAGGAAACTAACAAGACCGAACTCCCTGTCAGTCGAGAGTGTCATAAGTCATGGACCCTAAGAATGATTAATCCTCCGCAGAACAATCGAATCTAAAAAAAAAATTAATTCGACACGTGTTTCGCCTCTCAACGACGCATCCTCAGGACGGTTGGGCTGCGACTGAGCAACAATGGATTTCCGCAATATTACTCCTGATTCCATCAATTATCTTAAATGTCATTGGTATCAAAATAATATTGGCACGAGTTATCTTCCAGCTCTATCCTTGGTAAACGGAAAACTCAAATAATAATAGATTAATTATCCTTAGTAAGACAAATCCACGGATAAGAAAGAATTTAGGTTTCCGATTTATGGTGCTGTCAAAAAATAAAATTACAACAATAATAATAGGTATCACCAGACAAAAACTACTCATCCAGTAGGCTTAGCTAAGTTCTATCTCATTCAACTGTCAGATTTGTCGAGGAAATGACGTCACATCGAGTTTATTGTACTGGATATGGCTCGGTGTGACGTGATTTTCTCGACAAATTTGACAGTTGAAAGAGATATAACTTATGTATAAACGATCATAACTACCATAAGCTTACCGTGGTCCCAAAAATAACACGCTTGTGCTATGGGTGACTGGAGGCGGTCCCAGTTACACTGAATCTAGGGAAAATTCCATAAAGGTTATTTCGGAAATTTTCCGCTGACACGAGAATTTTATTTTGACGGCAACGATTATGTAATCGATCAATAAATTCAGAACTTCTGAAAACCTAATATCTCTGGGGTACATAAAGACGTCAACACTTTGGGCCCGATGTAGTGCGTCCAAGACTTTAGTCAAACTTAGAATAGTCCAAAATTAAATGTTTACTTTTTTATTTAATTCCTACAATCAAGAAACGCGCCGTTTTGCTGACGGACCGTAAATTTGTAAGTCATTACTCGTAATAATAATAGGTAGTAATAATAATAAATTGTAGCCAATAAGCCTGATATTGTGCTGATAGATCGCCAAGAGCGCCGTGCAATGATTGTCGATATCACTGTCCCCCATGACGAGAATCTCGTGAAGGCCGAGAAAGATACAGAAAGCAAGAATCTTGATCTGGCACACGAGGTTGTCGACATGTGGGACATTGATGCGGCACTCATTGTACCGATACTCGTTTCCGCCCATGGCTTATTAGCCAAGAGCCTCGACAAACACCTAAAGAGGCTCGCGTTAGGCAGCTGGATCAAGGGACAGATTCAGAAGGCGGTACTTCTGGAGACGGCGCGCATTGTGAGGAAGTTCCTCTCTCTGGAGCCCTAACCACTGGTAACTAGGACCCTGTTCCAGATGCCGGTGGGGAACTGTTTTTTATATTTTTAAATGTATTTTTTATATATATATATTTAAAAATGTAATTTATAAGAAAGATAAGAAATAAAGGAATAGGTAGTAAAAATCTCATAACACCTTTATTCCTTTTAAGGTGCACCACCACTTAACTGTTGCTATAAACTGGTGACTATTGCCATTATACCGACATACTCTTCGTCAACGCGAAAGTGATTCGGGGATTTCGGCAATCTGTCTCAATATTAATAATCAGCAAATGTTTAAATGATGTTTTTTTTTAGACGCTCGGCTCATTGAGCTGGTTACTGGTTCAATTCCTGCCAGTGGCAGATTTTGGCAATAACCATTTCGGAATTTGCCCTAGTCTGGGTGTGACTGGGACCGCTCCCAGTCCATTGTATGGTACCCACAGTAAAAGGCTTGCTTAGTTTGGGATCATACGATAAGTGTGTGTTGTCTGGCGATGTTTTATACTTAGTTCACGAAAATCAAGAAAGTTGGTCACAATGAACATTGATAACTTCCTCTGCCACCGCCTGAAGAAATGCTAATTTCGCAATGGCGCTGCGTCGCTTGGGATTTTTCTCGACATCATTCTATACTTAATATATGGCTCTATTATTAAATATGAGGCCTGACCTTTTTTACCTTTGGGAGGTAGATATTTTTTATTGCCGAAGAAAATTTTATTTGAGGGAATCTTTTTTGCTCGATCATTGTTATTTTTGCAAAGTTACTCAGATGACCCAGTTTGGAAATCATACCAGGTACCTATTACATACATTATTAAAATCGAATAAAAAAGAAAACAATAGGTAAAATTGCGCTGGACTATGCGCTGTTCTGACCAAGTGAAGACCGCAGTGGGTAACCGTGTGTCTGACTGCGCTAACAAACAGCGATGGCGTTCGGAGAGCTGTGTCCGCCCCTGCCACCGATGTGGATGCCTCGACGTGACCACGACCGCTCTGTCAAGAGCGAAACGAATGAGAAGAAGAAGGTAAAACTGGTAGTTTTATTACTACTTGTATATTCATATAAGTGGTTCGCCCCGAGTCCATTGTATGGCACCCATAACACAAGCTTTGCTTAATTTGGAATCATACTATGAGTAGGTATGTTACGTTAGTAAATCAGTTAGAAAACGTATGTTTAACATGGATTGACAAATCGCGGCGGTTTCACATATATTAAATTTCTTAAATAAATTAGATTTTCAATAAAAAAAAATTTTGTGTAAAGTATTGCTATTGTGTGTTATTTGTTAAACTATTTTTGTTTGCCCAGGTTTTTCATATGTTTTCTACGTCTTTTTTCTTTACGAAATGAATAAAACCGGCCAAGTGCGAGTCGAACTCGCGCACGAAGGGTTCCGTACCATTATCTATAAAAACGGAAAAAAAATCACGTTTGTTGTATGGAAGCCCCCTCAAATATTTATTTTATTCTTTTTTTAGTATTTGTTGTTATAGCGGCAACAGAAATACATCATCTGTTAAAATTTCAGCTCTCTAGCTATCACGGTTCATGAGATACAGCCTGGTGACAGACGGACGGACAGACGGACGGACGGACGGACGGACGGACAGCGTAGTCTCAGTAATAGGGTTCCCGTTTTACCCTTTGGGTACGGAACCCTAAAAATTATGAAATTTAATGGTATACGCCGAGGAATGGTTCAGTATAATTAATGTGATAAAGATGGCGGATGAATCTCATAAAACGTTTTTTTCTATTTTCACATGTCTTTATAAATCTATCGTTCTTTTTTCAAAGGTCTTTCATAGACGAAACGATGTTATCCTATTTTGTGTCTCATGAATGTTTCAATTGTTTTAATAGTTCGAGAACATTCTTTATCGGAATTTCAAAGTTGTTTGGTGGTTGATAAGACTATCAATTTGCGTGTGACCGTGGTGCGAGGACAGGAATTCATTTAAAAGTTTTTCGATTTCGTGCTTAAAGTCCTGCTCCAACAGGAGCGAGTGAATAACCATGTTTTTTTTTCGAAAATGCACTCTATTTCAATATACATAGAGATTGAATTTCTTTGAAGCCACTACGCGTCGAAAGTTCACATAGTAAGCAAGTTCACATACAAGCTCAAGTAAACATTTCGTTGAAAAATGAGCTTTATTTATGAGCTAATACAGACTCCATACTACAAAGTATCACTGGGATTATTATTCTACATGCAATAATGGGATGGAATTATCCAAGTTACGTAGTTCTATCCCTTTCCCGCGATGGAACAATGATTCGTATTTGTGTTAGTATATCGGCATAAAAAAGCGCGCGTTTTTGATGTTTCTGTGAGCGCAGGGTTTTATAAATATTAATGGCGATTAAGCAGTGGTGCTCGCGGGCAAGAACGCCCGCCCTTGAACGTAAGGGGTGCAAGTTCAAATTCCAGGCCCGCACCTCTGAGAAAATTTTCATGTGCGTATGTCATTTTCAACAATGATTACCACTTGCTGAACGGTGAAGGAAAACATCGTGAGGAAACTTGCACGTCTATAGAGAGGCGTGTGAAGTTCACCAACCCGCACTGGGCCAGCGTGGTGGACTATGGCCCAAATCTCCCTCGTATTGAGGGGTAATGTGCCCGGTATAATGGCAATAGGCTCGCCCCCTATGACATTGGGACCAAAATACATCGGCGAAGTGTGGGCGCACTACAGTGCACCTCTGCCTACCCCTTCGGGGAATACAGGCGTGGAAATGTATATATATAATGGCGATTAGTCGGTTACGGATAAAGAATTCGCATATTATCGGAAATAATTGATGACTTCCGGTGGGTCTAGCACACGTGCCAAGACAAGACATGTTTTACGAAATATGTCGACAATGTATCTTTGCCTCATATGTATAAAGAAAGTAAGAACGCAAATGGACGCGATATAATCCGTAACATATATCTTATGTTTGATATTGCCATGCTTAAATAAAATATATTTAAATTTTATTGCATTAAAGCACTCCCTCACGCTGAAAATTCAAAGTTTAAAAAGTTTTATAAAAGACAAAGTACACTTATTATTACTTTAAAGTTTAAACATTGCGAAGAATAAGGCGTTTAATATGTCCAGCCTAATTTATCAGTGTCTCACTTTTTTTTTAAATAGGTAAGAATGTTTAAAAACTCCGCCAGGGTCGTTCTTAGTGAATTTAGTTTGTTTTAAGTTTCAATAAATCAAAAAGTTTTCATTGTTAAAACATTAGAATTTAACTGGGATCTTTATATAGATGAGATAATATTCGACTTAGAAGTCTATGAAACGAATAATAACATACGGGTGGAATTGAGAACCTTTTTGCAGCCGGTTAAATATTTGATTCTTTTTTCATTTACGTATTTTATCCTCGTTGCTTTTGTTATTACTCAAATAATGTTAACACAGGAACCCAAAATTGTATGTATTTCTGTCCCAATGTAATAGGGGGCGAGCCTATTGCCATTATACCGGGCACATTCCTCCTCAATACGGGGTAGATTTAGGCCATAGTCCACCACGCTGCTTCAGTGCGGGTTGGTGAACTTCACACGCCCTTCTATAGAGCAGGTTTCCTCACGATGTTTTCCTTCATCGTTCAGCAAGTGAAAATGACATTCGCACATATAAATTATCCCAGAGGTGCGGGCCCGGGATTAGAAATTACCATTTAATTACGAAAAAAAAAATGGAAAAGACATCTAAGTACTTACTTGAAAAAGGTATTCCGGAAATCCCCACTCTCTTCATCCCCCTGTTACAGTGTAAACAACAGAAAACACTCTCTTAACGACAAAACCGGCGGTATTAACCAGCAGCGTTTTTCCATTAGACTTGGTTTCGATTAGTTTCATTCAAGCGTTCGCAGTTCGCACCCTGCAGCGTACCCAAGCTCTGCGCTCACAGGGGCGTCTATTTTGTACCAATAACAAAACAAACTACCCGCTTATTACAACGTGTATTGCAGCAATGTTTTAATATCACGTCACAGGGAATCCTAGTGTGGGGACTAGGTAGTCCACATTGTAAACACTATTATCATTCCTTCCTTCATTCCTTCAATATCTCTGCGCTCACAGGGGCGTCAATTTTGTACCAAAAACCAAAACAAACTACCCCATTATTACTACGTGTATTGCAGCATACCTACTTTCAGTTTTTGACAGTTAACTCAGAACAAAATGTGTCAAAAGCTGACAGTGGCTATTGAAACAATATTACTTTAAGAGGAATCCACCAAAATTGTTCGGGAGTCATCCGCCATCTTTATCACTGTCATTATCCATTTTTATTTATAATGTGTATTTATTGAATTTGTCCTTGCTATTAATTACTTGACATTGGCGAAATACTCGCGCTAGTCGCAGGTGATGCCATTCCTCATCTTATTCCATTAAATATCATCATTTCGCTCATTTCGTTAAAAAAAAAATACTTTAAGAGGTAACTAAGCCCGCCACACATTCCCACCACTGTTACTCCTGTAAACCAGGATCGACAGCGGTGTCCATTGAAAACAACGAGGTTTGACCCTCGGTAAGTCACAGGGAAAAGCTAAATTGTCTTGGAACCCGCACGACTTTAATCGAAAACGATGTAGGAAAGTTGGAAGAAAAATGTGAGGTAGATAAGGTAGATGTGCGGGGGTAGACGTGTCAAGAGGTAGGTAAAGCCCTATTTACATTACGAAACTAGTAGCGTGAATGTAGTTTCGCGACATTAGTTTCATCAATAGTTTCACAGTGTAAACGTCAAGTTTCATGCATTCATCGATGCATGCATTCTTCATTTTTTATGGGTGTGCCCAAAGGCTACGAAACGATATCTGTGACACATATTCAAAGATCTGTAACTCAGAAACTATCAGATGAAGTCTGTCTTCATTAAGCATCTACATGTAAGCTACGTTATTTGAAAATTATATTACGGACCTCTGACACAGCCTGTATATTAGAGGAGTAAAATAATAAAACTGTTACAAAAATTAATTTTATTTAAGTCAACTTTAAATTTAAAATACTTAATATACAAATAACCTATTCAAACTTATGTTTAACTAGTTATTTTTTACATGTTCTCGAAAATAAATGTCAATGGCTGATTTAATATTAACATGTATATGAGTCACCCGTAACAGTCCACCTAACAGCCCGTAACAGCCTACGCTATTACAGACATGACTTTTATCTCTACCACCTGTCAGATTTTTTTTTTTTTTTTTTTTTTTATGAGATAGGGAGACAAACGAGCAGACGTTTCACCTGATGGTAAGTGATCAACGCCGCCCATGGACACCTGCAACACCAGGGGCATCGCAAGTGCGTTGCCGGCCTTTAAGGAATGAGTATGCTCGTTTCTTGAAGATACCTTTGTCGCATCGGTCCGGGAACACCGCTGCAGGAAGTTCATTCCACAATTTGGTGGTGCGAGGGAGAAAATTCCTGGTAAATCGCACTGTACTGGAACGCCATTCATCCAGATGGTGAGGATGGTAATGCAGTCGGTGGCGAGCCGTGCGATGGTGGAATTCAGCGGCAGGTATAATACCGAACAATTCCTCGGAACACTCTCCATGATAGAAGCGGTAGAAAATGCAGAGGGAGCCTACATCTCTACGCAACGCCAGAGGGTCTAGCCGATCGGTAAGCTTTTTGTCATCGACAATTCGAACTGCCCTTCGTTGCAGGCGGTCAAAAGGAAGAAGTTGGTACTGTGGTGCACCGGCCCAAAGGTGAGAGCAGTATTCCATGTGCGGACGGACTTGCGCCTTGTAAAGTTGCAGGCGATGAGCCGCAGTGAAATACCGCCTCGCCCTACCGAGCACACCCAGCTTTTTGGAGGCCAACTTGGCCTTACTTTCCAGATGACCGCGGAATTGCACGTCGTTCGATATGTCGACTCCAAGGATCCCGATACTTGGCTTGGCATTAAGGAGAGTGTCTTCAAAACGAGGAGATGCGACAAAGGGGTTCTTTTTGGCGGTGAACGCACAAATTTGTGTCTTATTGGGGTTGAATTGCACCAAGTTCAGTTTGCCCCAGTTCGAGACTAGATGTAAAGAAGTCTCGACTTCAGACACAAGTTTGTTCCGACACTCATCGACGTTTGCCCGAGAAATATTAGCACGACCGGTGTAAACAGCATCTCCTGTACTGTCATCTGCATAACAACGGAAGTTGCTGATATGATGCAACATATCGTTGATATGCAGCAGGAACAGGGTTGGGGATAGAACACAGCCTTGCGGGACGCCAGCATTTACGGACATGCGATCCGAGCATGATCCGTCGACTACGACAACGATGCTCCGATCCGTAAGAAAGCTGGCGACCCATTTGCAAAATTTCTCAGGCAGCCCGTAGGAGGGAAGCTTCGAAAGAAGCGCTTTATGCCACACCCGATCAAAGGCCTTCGCTATATCCAGGCTGACCGCTAAGGCCTCACCTTTACCCTCGACCGCCTCAGCCCAATGATAACATTAGGGAACATCGAACTATGTCTAGTAGTCAAAGCCCGGTCTGACGTGATTCGACAAAACTGACAGTAAAATATTTTTTTACTAAATCTGTTACATTTGTCGAAAAATTAAATAACATCGTGTTATGACAAGTAGCAAAATCTCGGAGTGACGTCATGCCACCAAACGGACAGCTAAATATTTTTTTAAATTATTTTTTTTTTCATTTAAGCGTCAGAATGTCGAATAAATTAAATCACATCGAGTTATGTCTAGTAGCAAACATCGGACTGACGTCATTTGCTGGACAAGTGACACAGTTGGAAGGGATAAAACTTATGTCGACGTGTTAATTTTGACATTGCTATTGGCCAGGGGCCCGATTTTCGTTTGATAGACATCAGTCTCTATTTGAGATTATGTCGAAACAAAATAAAAAATACGACCAATTTGTCGTTTCGTTTCGACATATCTCTAACAAAGATGTATGTCTATCAAACTAAAATCGGGCTCCGGGCCTAGTTGACGCCAAAATGTCGCCAACTAAGTTGGTAGACTTGGCCTTGAAATGTTTTCTTCAAATGTTGCATCATTGATTTCGTTATCCTGATGACTTAGGATGGTTTGATTTTTAGGTCACACGATGACAGGCGGGTCAATTCTCGCTCTCTAATTCGACATAATATGTCGAAACAAAACGACAAAATACGACTGAATTAGAAAAAAATACGATCATGCGAGAATTGGGCCCCAGGTAAAGATTGAATTAATTCTATTTTTACAAACGACATTGATAAACCTAGAAATTCGGTGACATTTTGTTAAAACACTAATTCGTTTTTTTTTAATGTGTACAAACATCATTTAAGTTAAAAGTTAAACTAAAAAACAATACAACGGTGCTCATTCTGTTGCTACCCAACTAAAGTACACTAAACTAAGTGTATTGTACGTAGTTTATGTACAACAGAATCAACACTTTAAAACTCGCTGGAACAGGTACATTAAATCACTTTGTCAATTGAATCACAAGTCTATTGTTGTTCCAATGTCACTTTGTTAGTTTTTTTTATTTCATACACGGCGTATATTTTGGGCAAGTCATATTGAAAGCATAGACTCAAAACGAGTGAATCTATTTTATATTTTAGTCTTGTTGGAATCAGTTAACATTTCTTTGATTGTGCTGTCCAATTTAAATTCCTTACCTTTTAAAAAAAATATTTTGTTACCTGTCAGTGTCGCTATTTAAATTAGCGTTTGATAAATAAATTTTAGAAATGTATACAAAGGAGACGGATACGCTTTCATACATTCTTAGGCCCAGTTGTAAAAATATGAGAGTGGTGTCAATTAAGAGCTTATATATTATCAAACCATTTCCAAAAATTTTGCTGATATTGGCAATCTGAGAGCAGAATTATAAGAGATTTAGTAAAAGTGTGGTTATTCAACAAAGTGACAACAACCTAGATACTAAACAGCTGATTTTTGAACTGTGATTGTTATTTTGTATTAATATACAGTTTTGGTGTTAATTCAACCACTTTAGTGTATATACACTAAAGTGGTAAATAAATATATATATTAATATTAATATATTAAAATAAATACAATTATGTGCTTAATCACTAATAACACAATTTGTTTTTGAGCTACCGAACGTGCTCACTCTGTCTGGGGCGTTCGGAAACTCGTTCGTCGACATTTTGTGGAGCGTTCGGAAACGCGGACGCCACACAGTTATTAACTATATTAATTGTAGTTTTTTAATGTTAATTATTACAATGTATTTATTCATTTTGATTGAATCAATCAAGTATTTTTAGTGCAATTGTTTAAATCATTCACAGTAATCAATTATTGTAATCAATACTCTATTTCTTCAGTGAAATAAACTTATTTTTATGATTTCTCGTCTCCCAGATTGTGAATTGAGCAGATTTTTTTATATTTTGAAACAAAAAAAATACCGCTATTTTGAAACCATATCTCAACTTATTACAATTGGGCCCAGAGATCCCCGTCTCCTTTCAGTCACACTTTTCAAAATAAAAATGCTTAGTCTTAATGTCACTGCTGTCGATAAATTTTAACTTTCTATGAATAAAGGAGTTTAATTTTATTTTATACAACTTGTTGACGTTTAGTTAAATTTTGGAAGAGTTTATGATAGTCATGTAATTGTCACACTGAAAATATTTTTTAATCTATCCCACTGTTTTTTTTTATTTATTTCGTTTAGTTTTTTTTTTTTACTCACTACCACTTCACTGTTGTCTATAATATACATGATTGGAAGTATATGGCAAAGGTTATTATGAGTAATGACGGTAATTTGAAACTGCTCGCCCATTGCGCGCTCCCCTGCATGGCAGCCGGACTCTCACCTGAGGATAAAAAAGAAAATTAAAAAAAAAACTGGCCAAGTGCGAGTCGGACTCGCACACGAAAGGGTTCCGTACCATTATCTATAAAAACGGTAAAAAAATCACGTTTATTGTATGGGAGCCCCCTTAAATATTTATTTTATTCTGTATTTTAGTATTTGTTGTTATAGCGGCAACAGAAATACATAATCTGTGAAAATTTCAAGTCTCTAGCTATCGCGGTTCATGAGATACAGTCTGGTGACAGATGGACCGACGGACGGACAGCGAAGTCTCAGTAATAGGGTTCCCGTTTTACCCTTTGGGTACGGAACCCTAAAAAAACACAGATACTATACGTACACCCGTTTACATATTTCACATTTAATGTATTTAAGCCCCCATTGTAACGCCCACTGAACCCATAAAAACGGCTAACGCTGTGCTTTAATATCATGTATTACAACTTTAGCATATACTTTGAACCGTCGTAAACATGTTCCGGGTTACTTATGTGCGCCATCGGCAACGGAGTCCGCAAATTTTTAATGAAAAAAAGCGAGTATATGACATGTAATCTATACAAATAAATAAAATTGGAGTTTCTGTATGTAATATCAAAATGAAGTCGGTTATTAACAGCTTTTCACTAAATTTAAATTAAGAACGTATGACTTAAGAAGTACAGTCGGACAAGGATATTCTTTATCAGTTTGAATTGGAATGTTGTTTTCTAAAAGTTAAAAAATAATAATTTGGCGATTAATAATCACATGATTATTGTCAAATCTGCACGTCTATAGAAGGGCGTGTGAAGTTCACCAATCCGCACTGGGCCAGCGTGGTCGACTAAGGCCTAAACCGCCCTCACATTGAGAGAATGTGCTCGGTATAATGGCGATAGACTCTCTCTTTATGGGACCAAAATACATCAGCAAAGTGTAGGTGCACTGTAGTGCGCCTCTGCCTACCCCTTCGAGGAATACAGGCGTGATCGTGTATTATTGTGATATTTATATCGTCACAGTATTTAAATAAAATCACAGTATTAGTCGACTATATACTGCTGGTGTCATCGCGTGCTGTTCCTATGGGCTTATAAGCAAGTACTATAATTATCCATTTGAAAACACTACTTTACGATCTATTATTCAAGTACAATCTACATATCTTATGAGTTACAGCTCGTGTACAAATCACCGAGCATTTCAAAATGTAAACAAAACAGGAAAGAGTAATAAATGTATCGGCTACGATACGATCGAAGGAAATGAATGATGAATGACAAGCGTTCACGTACGAACGACGACGCGCGCACTTCTTACCATGACCTATTATTGCGTTTTGTTTGTGTTACGTTTTCATGTTGTTACCTATTTATTTTGTGACAAGATACGAAAATTGTACAGAATATATAAACAATCTGAGACTCAGTCTGCACTTGCAGCATGAGCGCCAAGATTAGACGTATGTCACGAAATATCTTGATGTTGTCTTTTTCACTCCTATGAAATTAGACAGAGAGCGACCGAGCCAATCCATGACAGAAGTCTTGTCTTGACATGCGTGCTGACACCACTGATCCATTTCTTTGACAATATCCCGTCACAATGTAAAAAATGTTTGAGTACAGTCAGCGTCATAAGTTGGGTATTAAATCCATCAAGTTATGATTATTCGAAGCAACACTTAGTGTTAAAATTTTAGGTTATAATTAATCTTTGATTGGTGATCAGATACAAGAATTTGTATTTCTCTGTGCTTTGGAGGATACACTAAGCTGGCTGACTATAATTTTAATATCATGGATAAACAGCAGTCAGAAGAAGACAAGTAGAGATTCCTTTCTCTGGTTTATCGATAGTCCTTACTAGTTGCAGATATTAATCACTTTGTCTAAATATTGGCAAGTAAGAAAAAAATCAGGGTATACTGTAATTTGACCCCACAACAAGGCGTACAGGAAGAATTAGTAATCTACTTCTACGACTACGTAACCCAATAAAACCGAGCGCTATCATTTCAGTTTAATACGTCACGTAATCTAACTTTCCTAGAGATACACCACGTATATGGTACCTAATTAAAACTTTCACCAATTCGACATTTGAAGACAGTGAAGAGTTACGGTTGTCGGGTGACAAAAACTACGGTCAACTAATTACAAGTGCTACGTTACGGGCGAGAGCCGGTTAATTTCTTCAAGGACGAGCCTGATTTATTGTCTAACCCAGTATTAAGATGTTTTATGAGGTTGGGGCGTTGGGGTATTTTTTGTTGGGTTCACTGAAATTCTTAATTTAGTAGAGATAAATTAGTAAATCTTATTTTCACTCCGATTATCTAAGGTCAATAGTCTGAGGGTTGGTGAGGCTATCTTCATAATCATGAGGTTCAGGTTTCAAGAATAACTCAGTCATAAATCTATTGATGTGCGCCTATCCTTAATGCAATTATTTAGTCGGTTTATGCTAAAGCAACTGTCAAATTAATATAATAACTTTCGTGAACTCCAGAAAAAAAAAAATATAGTGGGCGAAATAAACGTTTAACTAAACAAGGTACAATTGTTGGTAGTACAATTTGCAATAATAACGCTAAGAATGACTCTGGTCAGATTTCCCTTACACTTCAAACGCGAGATGTTAACGATTTTATACATGTTGCAATTAATGTACTACCACTGACTTGTTTTAAATAAAAAATAAATAAACATTGCTTTGTTGACTGTACTTATAGAAGTTAATGAACTTACCAGTTAAAACATGTAACCGCGCCGTAGCCGCTTGCGCATTATCGGGCGCGCACTGATACGATCCGGCGTCATTGGTTCGCGCCGACTGTACCAGCAGCCTACTAGTACTGTGCGTCCCCTTCTCTGTTACCAGTGATATGCCACCACGCGTCGAATCGAAGTTTATTGTCTAGGACCAACAAATGCTTTGAGAATAACAGAAGTAATCATTAGGACCATCCACCAAAACGGAACTCTGTGTTAATATGCATAAAGATTGTACTTCTATGTTAAAAGTCCAAGTGAATAGGCGTCTAAATTCATTCGCGCTGTCAATGACATTTCGTTAAAGAATAAGCCTTTTCTATGAATTAAAACAGTTCCTTTTAGTGTGCGCGTGGCTTTGAATACCTACACCTTTTCCTAAGAAAAGATCTTACCTTCCCACGATGCGTCCAATTGATGGTGCTGGGCGGTTCCGGGGTATGTCTCACGATACACGTCAGGTTTATCGTGGACCCCGCGTAAATGAACAGGTCCGGACCGCCCAATATTTCCGTTTCAGGTTCTGCGGACAAAAACTCACTTAGAATGCCGTTTGTTTGCTCGAGATAAGTTAGGACGAGGACATTCAGTTTGTATAGCGAGTTTGTACATATTGTTTTTGATACATAATGATTCGTGTTTCCTTAACTTTCAAGAAAAAATATAAGTATGATTGGCTATAAACAATATTTTTGGTATGTTTGATATTTAATGACAATAGTCATTAAATAACTTTTTGTCTCATCCAGCACTAAACAAATAGGTATACACACTACTATTATCTAGAAAAGTATACTTAAAGTAAACAAATAGGTATACTTGGTAAACAGTTTAAAGACACCTTACGGTGAAGAAACACCTTTCGAACAATGAGTTTGATTAGATCTTGGATATGTCACTGAATCACAAGCATAATCTTCAAATGTATTTGAAGTGACTTGTATGAAAGACATACAGTAATATAATCCTTATTTCTGATGTTACCATTGCGAGTGAAACGAAACACGTTCGCGTTTACTCTCCGTAAAAAGGTCGTGTTTATCCCTCTAACATACCTCAGAATTTGATACATACATTAAAGTGGAGCAGTCTCAGTTTTACTTAAAAACATACAAATATCTTAAACTACAACTTAATACTCTATAGTTCAACATAACATAATAATGTACAAGTATTATATAAGAGCCATGAACGGGCTGTTTCTAAAGATAAAGAGCCTCAAAGCAGTGAACCACAAAGACCTTTTTGTACCTTTTTTCTAATGGACATTTATTTTCCACCTCTATTTCATAAACGCTTACCCTTGTATTTAGAAGTGAAAGGGTGGAAGCTCTAGATAAAAGGCCGTATCACGCGATGAAACATCGATCTGGTTCATCAATGTTAGTCGTAGACAAAAGTCTCGACTTGTATTGGGGTAAGTGATTAATTGAGGTCTAGAAAATATAGCGTGCATATAAGCCGTTTTCTTAAAAGCATCCTCAGAAAGAAACTGTTTTAATGTTCTTAGCTCTTTTGAGATAGTATCCAACTCTGGCGACGAAGTTTTAAGACCACCCGACGTCTCCTAACCTGTTTGTTTTGCTAATTTGAGTTAGTGCCCAACTCTGGCGACGCAGTTTTCAGGCCACCCGACGTCTTATAACCTGTTTTTTTGCTTATTTGAGTTAGTTCCCAACTCTGGCGACGCAGTTTTCAGGCCACCTGAAGACTTCCAACGTGTATTTTTTTGCTTATTTGAGCTAGTAGCTTCCATTTTAGTCCAATGATCGGGATTGACAGCTTAACGTGGAATTCAAAGCACTAACAGAAGCGCTCAGTTGTAAATTAAAAAAAAATGTATGAAGCAGGTAAATTCGTATTATTGTGAAGTGGCACTCACCAACTATATTAAGGAATACAGCGTGTCCTATAGGCGGCGTAGTGGATATCTGACACTCGTACTGCCCGGAGTCGCGGCGCTGCGGGCTGCGTATGCGCAGCGCCCACTCCTCGGAGCGCGGCTTGTGCTGCGCCTCAAACCTCTGGTCTGAAGTGTATGTGTACCTCCCCACAGTGAGCAGGTGGATATCCCGATGGCGGACCCATGATACCTGGAAAAGGAAGACTCGATCAGCTATCTTCCTCCGGTAAAGCTGTAAAGGCCACTCTCGGCCAACAGCGAAGTCATCCTTAAATAAAAAAATCGAACAGATACTCAGTATAAGAAAATTAAAGGGTTAGTTTTACTGTCAAGCGTATACGCGTGTTGTATAATGCTATGATATAGCAACTCTTTTCATATGCTTCAATATCATATTTATTTACTGTCTACATGTTGAAGCACTAATAAGTAAAGCATTGAAATATCTACTCGATGCACATAGGTAAATACAGCATATAAAATAGTTACCCTAAATTAATAGCAAATTTCAATCTATCCACAAACCATCTACTGCCAATACTTTCTCCAATGCATCGTAAATTGAACATTTGGGGGTTACAGTAAAACTTTAGGTGACCTAATGCAAAACTATTTAGTAACCCTTTCATGTAACGTCTTTATCGTATCGACTTTCACAAGCTAAAACTTTATATATGAACATCCTTGGCTATCACATAACTACATAAAATAGCCGACTCTACATAGGTTACAAGTTTACAACAGATTTCGGAACGACAAACTCTCTATTCATCGATCGCACTGAAACAGGAAATAGAGACACGAATTCTGTAGAGGCTTTAGTCTAACTTTAGACGTTCGGTGAAAATCAGTTGAGCCTATTGAAAGGACTCTTGTAATGGTTATTGGTGGGTACTGAATTTTGATTTGTATACTAGGTGTCTTTAAAGACCAATTTTAAATTCTTGATTGCAAATATTACTTTAGATAACCTCATACTTACGGGCAATGGTAATGGGCAATGGTGGGTATCAAGAAAAAATAAAAATTGATAAGCTATAGTAAAATCAGTATTTATATCGAGAGTTAAAAGGCTTTTTGTATTAAGCGACATTTTTTCAACTTTTCAGGAGAGCATACTCATTCCACGCAGAAAAAATAGTTGATTCCAACTATGTAGGTATATAAGTCAATATCGTCCAAAAGTGTCGCTTCAGTCAATCAGCCTTTCACTACTCGATATTAATCTATCTACAATGTGATTTAGAATGGGTATAGCAAGCCCGTAAACCTTTGTCATGGACAGTATTAGAAATCATTTTATATAGACACAGTATCGATAACTCAATGTATTTTCGGCTACAAAATTGAAACATTTATTAATTTCTATTGACAAGCCTAGGTTCTGGTCACTTTGGTCGCTTCTAACTTCTGCTGTGTTAATTTGAGTCAAAAATAATTCAAAAGTATCAGCTGATTTTAGAGCTATGTTGCAGTAAATTTAAAGGAAATCTTAACACCTCAACAATCTTACTAAAAACGAATTTAATTATATTTTTTTTAGAATTTATTCGTTTATTTAGAATACGCTAATAATCTAAATTTTAAAGGTAAGTATACCAATATTTTGTCTCATTGTAAAGAATTATCGATTTTCTCACTAGATGTCCTATAAACAATAACAAAAAAAATCTACTTACAGTTCGATTCTGCAAATTCTTCACTTTGCAGAGCAATGTGACTGGATATCCGACTAAGCCTGTGACATTGTCAGGCGTGCCGGGGTCAAAGTAAGGAGCCCCTGCCGTCTGGGGCCAGTCCTCCAGGAACTCTGTGCGGAATCGTCTCGATGATTCCGAGACTGTCGACTGCTCCCTCGGCTTATTGTTACCGCTGTCTTGGCGGCATACTGGAAAAGGGTGTCTTTTTAGTGTGTTAGTCAAATCCGCTTTTCATTTATAAATCAAAAGATGACCAAAGCTGAACATAAAACTTTTTGCCAATACCAAAACAAACTCTGTGTCAATATGTTTTAAGATTGAATTTCTGTGGTTAAAAATCACGCAACATGACATTTCGTTGAAGAATAAGCTTTTTATATAGGTCTTCTTTTATATTGAACTGCCCAATTTCGTATGAAAGCGTTACCACGAACAGTCAGGACTTCCGGAAACTGCCAGGTTATACGAATTTCCTCCATACAAATCCGTTAAATTTATTGGGAAGACTCCTTTACCGTGTGAATGCAGCCTAAAGCTGCTGACTATTCACCAAATGCTATGAGAGTGGTTAATTATTAGAAACTACTTTACTCCGTTGTTTTGTACTCTATATACCAAAAGGAATGTTGTAAAACACAACTGCTTGCCATGTTAATACTTCACGGCACTAAGAATATGAGAGTTTGACGATTGTTAAAATAATATAGTATAACACCTCCAACATCATATTCTAACGTGATATAATCTTTTTCACAAATTATGCTGTCACTGTAATTTTTATTTTAGAAAACTGTTAAACGTACGCAACGAGTTCGAGTAACGTGGCCTTACGTAAAAAAGATCAAACAAAATTCTCTACAACGCTACGTTTTAAAGATTGTAATGTTTTACGAACATTTCTTTGTAAAATTCAAAGAAGGTGCTACATTTTCTTAAAAGATTTTTTCGTACACGAGTTTACACCTCTTTTGAATGCAGAAAGCGTGCTTATGTTTTGTTTTGGAGTAGCACTCGGTAGTTCTCGCACGTTCTTGCGTAATATGATACGTATGTTCTTACCGTAAAAAGAATCAAGAGTTTCCTTCCGAAGGCAGTTTTAGCCACATTTTCAGTTTCATGAATATTGCATTAGACACATAATAATAATAATTTTCATATTCTTACATAAGAAGTGCTTCGGTGTACTTATAAGAAGTGCCACTTCGGTGATCTTAGACGAAAGTCGTTTCGTACATCGGTCGATATAATGCAAGTGTTTGTTTTGTTATGCGTCGTTAACTTTTACGGAGTCCCAAATAAAATCTTCTGAAGTGGTTCAATTCTGAAGAGAAAATTTCAAAGACGTTTCGTACACTTCAAAATGTACTAAGCGTAACTACTAGTACTAGTTAACATAGCAAAATAGAGTTTATAGCCTTTGGTAAAATTTACGTGAAAGGTACCTAAATGGATGAATTGATGTCATTGCCCTCAGCTAGTGGACATACTACACTACATAGATTCTGATCTGACCTAAGTATAGACGTCAAAGTCACACACAAAATTGGACGTGTGAAACTGTCCAATGTTAGAAAAAGCTTCATCTTTGATATAATAGTTAATTGGCTATTCATAAAAAGCCACAAATGTAATATTAAAAAAAGATAAAATCATTTACAAACAACATTATACATTAATAACGACACTCAAAGCAATTTACTAAAATGTATCGAATTACTTTTGTACTAAATGGGTTTATTACTAAAGGGCGTGGTTTCATTTATCCAGATGATTTAGTCCCACAACTTTCGGGCATAATTTATTCAAACTCTCCAATCGTAATGTGAGTTTAACAACAAATCAAAATGTGTTCAAAGCGAGGAATTCTCTGTGAAATAAACTTGGTACCGAAATAAGTTTTGTTTACACAAAGGCAATGATAAATCAAGGGTTGTATTTATATTATGGTTGCTCGAAATAAATAAATCTGGGCCCACTAAACCAGAAGCAACCCTTTTACCTGTATTGCAGCAATGTCGAATTAGAGATAATGTCGAACTTGCGAGAATTGCCTCCCAAGAATGCTTACTAGGTTGGTAGTATCGCCGGCGGCACGTAAGCTTAGGCTAATTTAAATTAAGACATATTTGAGAGTCGTTCAATATTTAAAAATAGATTTTATATGTACCATAGAGTAACTAGAGAACCGATATCGACTCCGCCCTACGTATGGCTCTGCGGCAATTTTTTTGACGTTTATTTCACATCCGCTAGTTATCTGTAGTATACGGCAACTACATAGGGCAAATGCAATGGCGGATATCAGATAAAAGGCTAAAAAATTGCCGCAGCGCGGATCCGACAGAGCATCTCCATTATATATCTCGGTGATATGAATATATAAATAAGATCCTCCTCCTTTTTTGAAGTCGGTTTAAACAAAAATGGTAGGTAATTAATGAAACTTCTAAACCTTCTAAACCTCAGTAAGAGGCGCCTATTGAAAAACTTAGTGTGACACAGAAGTTTATTGAATAAAATTGTTACTTAGGCGTCGCCTTGCAATATAAATTGCTTAACTAGGCATCGTATTTTTTTATCGTAGGTATAAACGGACGTAATAATAGCTAGTTCAAATGAATATAATTTTATCAAAACTAAAATATACAAGACCTATTTTCATAGACGCCTATTGAACTAAAACCGCCCCGGGCCGTAGAGGTCCGGATTAAAAAAAAAAAAAAAACTAAAAACCGCCATCTGAAGTAACTACCGCCACCAGTAGTTGTAGCATGTGCGCCAAGACTAGACGTATGTCACGGAATATCTTGATGTTGTCTCTTTCTCTCGTATGAAATTAGACAGAGAGCGAACGAGACGAATCTGTCACAAAGATCTTGTCTTGACATGCGTGCTAACACCACTGAAGTAACTAAGATATAAGATGTTCTCTCTCGAATATTATTTCATAAATTTGGAAACAAGATTAAACGCCCTGGATTCACTGGTGCGAGCAAATCAGAAATGTACTCAGTGCTAATATAAATAAAGATTGAATTTCTTTGGTAAAAGCTACGCGAGCACGCAAAATTCGGTCATCATATCTATATCGTTTCATTGACCAATGTGCTTCTTCTGTGCACGATGGCTTGGTATAGTTTAAGCCTATGCAGCTCGGTTTACTGTACCGCGTGGATTTGGGTTCGATTCCCGCCAGCGACAAATATTGGTAATTGCCTTATCAGAATTTGTCCAGGTTTTGGTAGGATCTTAGTAACTAGGATCTTCATCTTCCCCAGTGCATTGCATGGTACCCACAATCTGTACTAAGCTTAGTTTGGGATCATACGACGAGCATGTGCTGTCTGGTGATAAATATTTTAGTTGAAGGGTACAGGGAAATAACAGGGAATGTCACTTTTTTTCAAATTTTGTGTAAGGTATTTTGAATTCTAAGCATTGGAGTTTAAAAAATAATAACAGATGGCGCCAAAAATGCACTTTTGTTTATGGCCAAACTACAGAAATGTTAGAATAGTTGAACTTTCAAATTGTTTTTTTCTCAAAATTAATTAGGACATTCCCTGTTATTTTCCTGTACCCTTCAGTTTATACAGCCCCCTTACCACCACCTGTCTTTCAGAAAAGTTATATTATTACTTTTTGACAGTTAACTCCGCACAATATCTGTCAAAAATTTACAGTACTATTGAAACAACAATAGTTTAAGCGGTGGTGGTAACGGCCCAGGGACCCAATTCCCTCATCATCTCTATTATGTCGAAACAATGTATCGCGTAGTCAAATCTTACAATGAACACTACCACAATTGACATTGCGACACTGCGTCCAAGCTTATTTAAAAAAAGTGCTTTAGAAATCCTAAATTTCTAATGCCCACTAACATACCTACGTCATGATAACACCTAGATCACTATGTAGCACTTTAGCATATAAAGTGAATAACCACGAACTACCACTTTTCTGTGGTAAACGTTGCATATTTTAATTTGTCACTGTTTGTTTACCTCAATAAATATATTTAAAAAAACGTAAAATTGGTCGAATTTATTCGTTTTGTTTCGACATAATATGTCGAATTAGAGATATTGTCGATATTGCAAGAATCACCACCCAGTTCGTTGTTGTATTGGCAAAAGAATCTTCGTGTGTTGCAACGCTCCTGTGGATGCAGGGCTACAACCGACAGATGAAATTAAGTATTAAACGCGTTATCACCCTGAGGATCTGCGCCAAAGAAATTGAGTGGAAAATGAAACGTCCACAGGAGAGACGTAAATCTCGATTGTCAGCTGAAACTTGATTGAGTGTTAAATTTTAAAGTATCATCCGCCGCCTTTGTCGTGTCAATGGGCGAGTTTATTACCAGAGTTCATGGGGGCTACCCTAATTTTGAACTTTTTTGCAACCCTAATATTGGCTACAGCAGTGGTTTACCCAACTTGAACTCAAGTGATGCAAGTGATGCAATTTTCATGTGCCAATTTCATTTTCAATAATGAACACTACTTGCTGAACGGTGAAGGAAACCTGCACTACCAAAATTTGCTAAGTAGGTACCTTATCTTTTAACTACCTTACTTCGGTATATTACTTTAGCTCTCTCTTGATGTAGACTGTAAGTAATTTCAACATCGTTTTAAACCTCAGTGATAATTGAATAAAAAAAATAAAAGGCGTGTGAAATTAGAAAAGCGTGTGAAATTCACCAACCAGCACTGGCCCAGTGTGGTGGACTATGGACCAAACCTCCCACATATATGGGGTAATATGTGCCTGGCATAATGGCAATACGCTTGGGCCTGTCACATTGGGACCAAAATACATGTGGTAGCCTCGTGGGCAAGAACGTCCGCCTTGAACGTAAGGGGTGCAAACCCCAGGCCCGCACCTCTGAGATAATTCTCATGTGCGTATGTCATTTTCAACAATGATTACCACTTGCTGAACGGTGAAGGAAAACATCGTGAGGAAACCTGCACGTCTATAGAAAGGCGTGTGAAGTTCACCAACCCGCACTGGGTGAGCGTGGTGGACTATGGCCCAAATCTCCCTCGTATTGAGTGGGAATGTGCCCGGTATAATGGCAATAGGCTCGCACCCTAATACATTGGGACTAAAATACATCGGCGAAGTACAGTGCACCTCTGCCTACCCCTTCGGGGAATACAGGCGTGATGATGTAGTTATAAAATACATCGGCGAAGTGTGCGTGCACTGTAACCCGGAATCGCCCCTCTGTCTATACATATAGGACATACACTGTTTTGTTTGGGTTCCAACGATGAGTTACGTATTCTGACAATATTTATTTATTTTTAAAAGATAGATAGATAGAGTACTCTTTATTGTACACACCAAACAAATAAAATAATACAACATTCTGATTTCTAAATACAGTAGCTATGTACAATTGGACGGTCTTATCGCTAATAGCAATTTCTTCCAGACAACCAGTTTGGACGTGAAAACTATTCTTAATTAATTATGGGCAGCTGTTGTTAATTATGGGTATATGCAAGTGCATATACCCATCGCAAGTGGGAAAGCGATGCCGTGGCGCCCCGATATAAGCGGTAGATGGTAAACCGACGGTTTTAGTGGGTATACGGCCTTCTGCCGGGACTCCCACATAACCCTGTTACTTCCCCCGAGGTGACAGGGTATCCAAAAAGGATTTTCCGACGTTAAATAAACTTACTGCACTGCGTGTTGTAAACGCCAGCCCAAATTAAATGATACAATCTTGATGGACGTTCATTATTGTGGTCGGAATATTGTTTTTGAATTCCAATTGGTTGTAATCGCACGTCGCCTGTCAAACCGCGATGTGGTAATAACTGATGTAGAAATAGGAATATTCACGTTTGAATGCAATGTTGTGGTTTTATATATTTGTGTGAATGCTACTAATCTTATAAACGTCAAAGTTTGTGAGGTTGGATGGATTGATGGATGGATGTTTGTTAGTATTTCACACAAAACTGCTGAACGGATTTGATTACAATTTAGTGTATTATTGTTTATACATCAGAATAACATATAGGACATAATTTATGTCATCAAAAACAAAACTTGTAAAAAACCTCTCGCTACTCAGTTCTTCCACCGTATAAAGTAGTGAGATCCATGTAATACCAAGTCAGTTACTTTATTAAGTCCCTTAAAGGAACTTGTCTTAAGTTATTACGTAATTAGCTAACCTAACAACATCTTATAGTGACCATATCAATATTAATAAATATATTTTTTGTATTAAATAAAGTAAATTGACTTGGTCATCGCATGAAAACACAATGTATCTCACAAATAATACATATTAGGTATATTAAATAAGATTGTTTAGTCTGACCCAGATAGGTAATCGAAGTCTGCGTGGACGAAGTCGCGGGTAGAAGCTAGTATTTTATCATTGATGGCGTTCGTTATATTCATCAGGGGCTAACTGAACTGTCAGTGTTGCATCTCATTACTAGAAATCTTAATAATAATTACTTACCAATGAGGCATGAGAGAAAATTGACTATAAAGAGGTAGAAGGCTGCGGAACAGGTCATCCTTCAGGCCGGCTTCCGGGGCGCCGGCTCATCGCTCCTGAAACAAACTTACAGGTAACCACTGAAGTCCGTGTAGATAACCCTCCTTTTTGAGTCAGCGTGTTTGGGTAAAAATTGAATTAATATCGGGTGACAAGAAAAAACAAATGAATTTTAATACATTTTTATGAGTTTTTTGCTTCTTGGAATTCTGTAAAGTAATGCACTTATGGATATGATGACTTTTTTCTGGGAAAGTTGTTGATATTTAAGGTACTTAGTGTAAAACACATATTTCCTATCTTTTGTACTTACTTCCTTAGTTTTTCCTGTCACCCGCTGATTTGTTATTCATACGATGTAATTCAGATAGGGTGTACTATAAATAATTACATATTTTTTACGGGACACTGGCAGATACACACATGAATCGGCACCGACTCCAAATGTAATAAATTATGAGGTAAACAATTTAAATAGTTACAATTCTCTACATTCAAAGCCAGATAAAATAAGTGTTGAACATCTAAAAGCACTAGACTTTGACCTTGTACGCAACACCAACCTTCACCAAAAAGTAGACATCTGCCACGAAAACTTTGATAACACGAGAAAGATATAATGCGAGTGTCTGCCTCGAAACAATGTACAAGGTCGGTAATGTAATGAACCTGACGCAATCGAGCGACTTATAGGTTGGCGACTTTAAGTCGCATATCATTTCTATACAAAATTAAAACTTACGAAATCTGTCTACTTTTTATAGAGCTGTCTATAAATGTTATGTATGATAGTAAGATACGCACGTTGTTTTCAATTTTAATAGATTTTGTAATAGAATAATACAATATAGACTTTCAAGCCTTGGTCGCATACGTACGGTATGTGAAATCATTATGATATGAGAACAGAATATCCATAACATGTGTTTTCTTCCACGAAATAAAAAATATTTCTATGCTTTGGGAAGCCTAGGCAAGCTCGGTTAGATAGCTTGTTCTTTCTGTTGTGTTAATCTTTAGATCAAAGATTGTTGAAAAGTAACAGCTGATTTTAGATCTGTGTTGCGTCGAATTTTAATGAACAGTTAACACTTAATAAATCTTATGAGAAATTATGATAAAATAATTCTGACTTCATAATAAAATATCCGTTTAGAATAAGCTTAGTATTAGTACAAGGCTCAGTTTACCTATTTTGAATAACTTTGTATCCAAAATACGAAAAAAGATTACACTGTAGATAAGATTAAAACCGCGTAGAGTTGCGTAAAAGTCGGCCGTGTATGTCAGCAGCTATATACCTAATATTATTTGGTAGCTGACCGTCAAGTAATATATGGATGTTGTGTCATAAAAAATATTTTGCCGTTAAAGTTAGATTTCGCAGTGCGATCGAAAATTAGAGGCTTGAATAACTTGAGCACTAAACTGGAGCTTAACAACTTAAAAAACACAAGAATATTATACATTGACAGCGATATTCCAGAGCAGTTATGGGCAAAGTACGGCCCGCTGGCCAGCTCCGGCCCGCGAAAGTATTTAATCTGGCCCGCCTACGTCCTTCGACATGAATTGTATATGGCCTGCGATCATTATATAACGGTCCAGAAGTATGAAGTAGATTCTACTTAGTACAGTTCAACACAAAATGCATTTTTGCTATAATTCTATACCTCCTTTGAAATTTCTTAAACTTTCTGGTAATCCAGAGCACCTTTGTAAAGGTGAATACTACTGAGGTCATCCACCATTTTTATCACTCTCATCACTCGTTTTTTGTAATGTGTACCTACTGTTTTTTATTGATATCTGCTTACTTGGGTGTATTGGAGCGTTTTGAGATTGTTAGGCCAGATAGAAACGCATTGCTGAACGAACAGATTAGCTTTGACATTTCCCCTTTACTTGGTATAGTTTCTTTTGAACAAAGAAGTCGCTCATTTAATTCCGAGAGTAACGGTGGGAGCTTATGTTTGTCTAATTACTTGACACTGGCGAAATACCCGTTGATTACAGGTGAAGCCATTACTCTACGCGTTTCATTACATTTTCCATTCATTTCGTAAAATAATAAGAAGAGTATTACTAATGTACAAAAATAAATACCACCTCATAACAACCCTAAAAAAGTAAATATTTACAGCCAAAACAAACATCCCCCCCTCATCCCCCCTTTTCCACCCATTTGGGGGTGGGTTTCGATTTATGTTAACAATCCGTATCAAACAAAAAAAGATTTTTCGAAATCGGTTCACTAACGCCGGAGATATGCTGTAGTCCGGATTGGACCCCCATTGACAGAGTGGAAAGAGGAGGTCCCCTTTCCACTCCTTTGGGGGTAAGTTTCGATGTTTGGTAACAATCCGTATTAAACAAAAACTAATAATCAACCCAAATGAACCTTAAATAGCCGTATACAACAACATCATCCACGTAAATAATGATTATAATAAACATAAAAATGTTCATAAAATGAAAATTGCTTGGCCGTACAATTTTAAATTTTTATGGGACCAAATGGCATCTATTCCGCATCAAACAAAAAAAGAATCACGTAAATCGGATCATAGCTCGCAGCGTAATCGGTGTACATACATAAAAAAAAAACATACCGGCCAAATTGAGAACCTCCTCCTTTTTGGAAGTCGGTTAAAAATAAGTTTTTATTTTTCAAAATCATCAAAAATGCCTCACAATAAAAACTTTTCTGTTTGTAATAGTTTTGTAACCATTGTGTGTGAATTAATCTTATTCAAATATGAAAATTGTTGAATATATTGAATAACTGGAAGTCGGTTTACTTGAGAATAAAAGTTTATTTTAATAATACTACAGACGTATGTACTATACTTGTAGTGTCACGGAACAGAGAGAATATATCGTATAGAGTAGCCAGAGACACAGTCTATCAAACTAAGAAATTGCATTAGAAGGCGAAATTTAAATTAACATTTCAATAAAAACATTTATAATACAATACAATACATCATCACGCCTGTATTCCCCGAAGGGGTAGGCAGAGGTACACTGCAGTGCGCCCATTTATAATATAATTCTTTAATATTGTTTTTTTTTACAAAAATAAAACATTATTACTTTAACCTTAATAAAAAGGACAACGGCGTGTATGAATCCAAAATGGGTGATTATACACGTTACATTAGTTGAAGTTACCGACCGTACTATTTTATGTCCTAAATACTGCAAAAACAAAAGTATTCGTCCATTTCTTTTACTAATTTTGTGTCTAATTCAATATTCCTTTGTTGCTATTTGATCGCTTCGTTGGCCGCAACGAACAAAGGCACATAATGGACGTCTGGAACCCAAATGATAACGTCAACTTATCCCGTTACGTTTATGAAAATATTGTTTTTTCTTATGTTACATAGTATTCATAATAAAAATAATAGATCATCAAAATTGTATAGCCTGAAGGGATAGTCAGATATGGACAGCAGCCACACTTCACCGAAATATTTTGGCCCCAATGTAATAGGGGCTGAACCAATTGCTACTCTACCGGACACATGCCCATCTCAATGCAAGGGAGATTTGGGCTATTATCCCTATAGTTCCTTTTTTAATCTATTCTATTCTATATGCATAAAAAAATATGAACTTAAAAAAGTCATGTAACTAAGTAAATTTAAATTAAAGCTGTTAATCAGTAGTTGTAGCATGTACGCCAAGACTAGACGTATGTCACGGAATATCATGATGTTATCTCTTTCTTTTATATGAAATTAGACAGAGAGCGAGCGAGTAACTCCGTGACAAAGGTCTTGTTTTGACATGCGTGCTAACACCACTGTCTTAGTTTCTTTTCACGACCTGCACGATGATGATTATTACGTTAATTAATTTAAAATAAGAATCATTAAACCCAATTGTTACGTAAAAACGACAACTCATTCAAGACTACGCTAAAACGGAAAACTGTCAAACAAATTTCTTAAAAAGATCAAAAACGGTTCTGCAAATTGATGGTTATTCGTACTTTCCAAGCGCGCCGCGGGCCTACTTTATAATTGATTATAATTAACATTAAACCCCCGCACACTGTGGCGTGAAAGGACACGCGTCAAAAGTTTTGCCAACACCAAAACGAACTCTGTATCAATATGCATAAAGATTTGATTTCTGTGGTAAAAGCTAAGCGACCTCGCGTCAAAATTCACTCGCGCTGACGATGACATTTCTTTGAATAATGAACTCTTTCGATGAGTCAATACAGTTCGTTTTGCGAGTGGCAATAAAATCAATCGCGCGTGTTTCGACGCCTCTGTGTGCGGGAGGCTTTGTACGTTGAAACATTGCGATTTTGTCATGCGTGTATAATATTATTAATTGCTTAATTAATTACTTGTTTGTGTACAGCTCCCTTTGAAACTTTGAACCGTTGTGTTTGTAAAAACTTTGCGTAAAGTTTCGACCACTTTTCATATTTTGACGATAAAATCTAAGAATATCAATTTTTACAAATTCAAATACATGAGCTGTAATTACCCTGGTTACTAAAATTTACATTTAGCAAAAAAAGACTTTGATAATAAACGTTTAAAAGTTATTTTCATAATTACTGAATCCATATTTGAAAAGTTGGACGACTAACCTAACTTAGGTCAAACAGTTTATCGATGCCAACTATTCGTATATTCTGTAACCTTAAGTGAAACTAACTCAATATTCGAAATAAGTCTGTTTAGTAGCCACAATCATGAATGTAACTAAAGGTTTCGAAGTGAACATTTTATTCAAACGTTTCGAGTGTTAAGTTCTAAGTTTCTAGCGAGGCTAATTGATGGTTTTTCCTACTCAAGGGTTAAGTAGACCTCAAGTATGATGTATCGTTGCTAAACACATCAGTCTTCTTGACGTTATGTTGGGAACGACTAATTGTTTTATTCCTTGACGTATTTGGTTGCAAACAAGATACAATATGTAGATATAACCTTAAATTTAAGACACATAACTACTACTACTACTACAGCCCTTTTAACGTCCCACTGCACGGGCCTCCCCTTAATGTGAGGGGGATTCAGGCCATAGTCCATCACACTGGTCCAGTGCAGGTTGGCAGACTTCACGCATCTATCGAGAACTAGTCAAGTTCCGTCAGACGTGCAGGTTTCCTCACGATGTTTTCCTTCACCGTTTCATAGCAAGTGATAATCTCGGATGAAAATGAGATTCGCACATAAATCCCAGAGGTGCGAGGCGGGGTTTGAACCTGCACACTTAGATTGCAAGGCGTGCGTTCGACCACTCGGGAGACGTCAAGACACATAACGAGACACAAAAACTCACTCCTAAATGTATAAAACTCTATGATCCATTTATTCGCAACATAAATGTTATTCTTATAATCTTAATTGTGACAACACACTTGTTTGTCTCTTCTAATGAATACTGTTTAAAGTTTAATTAGTTAATAATATATTAATATTAAGGTCAATAGTATATAAGTTAATAATTTAGATAAATAAGTAACTCTAGGCACGTAGGAAAACATTGTATATAACGTAAACTAAGTTCAACAATAAAGGCTTTTTATTTTATTTTATTTATTTTATTAATTAATACTGTGCTACGATTTATTTGCCTTAATTTAACACAGTCCACTTCTGCTACAAGGAATTTCATTTATCACAAAGCCACGGTGACTCCCATGGCGCTTACGCCATTAACAGTGGCATTAAACTGACAATCATCATTATTGGTTGATCGATATCTCTGTAAGGACAAGGAGTAGATCCCTGCACATACACAATCACGCCTATATTACTTGAAGGGATAGGCAGACGAGCACTGTAGTGCCTATAGGGGCGCCCATTGCCATTATACTGGGCAACTGGCTCTACGAGCGAGATTTGGGCCATATCCCACCATGCTGGCATAATACGGTTTGGTGAACTTCTCACGCCTTTTTATGAACATGTAGGTTTCTTCACGATGTTTGCCTTCATCGTTCAGCAAGTAGTAATAATTATTTAAAATGACATTTACACGTGAACTCTGATAACCATAGAGGTGCAAGCATGGGGTTTAAACATGAACCCTCTTTAGTCTAAGCCGGGCGTTCTAACAACAAGACAATCACAGCCAATTAAGTAGTTCTCTGAATGAAAAAAACTTTAAACTTACTATAAAGTTACTATCCAAGTGTACTATTGTTATATAAAATATATATCACTCTGTACCATTAAATTAAATAATAAATTACTTATTGCTAAACTTTTCTTCGAAGCTATGATATAGTACAAAGACGTGCTCAGTATTAAATGCTTTAATTGAAATAGTTCTCAATTCAAAGGGTCAGTAGAGTCATAAAATACAGATAGAGCTGTAAATGATACATTTAAACAGAGAAAACGAATTGCCTAGATAGAGTCCCAAAAGAATATAGTATGTAAAGCATATATATTTATATAAATATAATGCATATTGTATGTTCGTCTTCTGGCGCCTCATTTCTAAACTATTGTCTTCTGAAACAATGGCTTAGACGAGGGTGATGGTTGTCCAAAAAAAAAAAAAAAATGTATACTCAATATGGCATTGCATCGCGTCGCCGGGTACAGCCAGATTTATATTATAAAAAAAATATGTTTGAGTATTATCTTTTTTTTTTCATTTCAAAATGCGTTATTCGTTTGCTATTGCGTTCTACCTGACCAATATAATCAATATTCATTACTAAAATACGACTAATATAATATCTACAGCCCTAAAAATATTGCTATCACGCTCTTACAATACGACCGTGAGATAGACGGCAATACGCTTAGTTTAATTTAGTTTAGTATTAGTGCCAATGCCAACAGAATCAACACCAATATCTTAAAGTTGTACCAAGCCCGTTGACCCATTTTTCATTAAAAATTGATTATTGTTTAAGCCCACTTCAGAAAGTAGCTCTACTTACAATAAAGAGTTTTGGAATTGTTCCCGAAGAGGCATTCTCCCTATATAGAGTTGCCAAGATCCAAACAAAGGCAATATGTCCAGACCCCAGTCACCGTTGGCTGAAGACATTCCATTCCTTTGTTTTAAACCCATAATGGATCTATTTCTCTTCATATTTGCGTCAAAGTAATTAATAATATCTATGATGGTAGCTTTCATTAAAACAAATGGATATTGCGTTTAATACATAGGGTTGTTACTCGAATTGCTAAATTAGTTGTATTATATTGCTTTGCAAGAACCCTTAACGCCCTAAACATTGGGGCGGACGAATAAATTTGACAGTTTATAGAAAGTACTCTGTGCTCTGTGCCAATATACATAAAGCTTAGATGTCTGCGGCAAAAGCCGCGTAACCACGCGACTTAATTCGTTCGCATTGTCAGTGACGTTGAAAAATGTGCTTTATATATTAGCTAATACAGTTGGTTTTGGTATTAGCAATAAGTGTGAACTTTATTCCATGACATGAAAACCTAAACATCCAACTTGCCAAAACGTAAACAATTTACGATTTATTTACTTCACATGTTGTGACTAGTTCGAACTATAAATTCACTCAGGGAACCCACATACGAAGCTTTTAAAATTTACTACCCCAACATAAAGTATGTCAAAGGATTAGGCGGTCAAAAACGCGTAATATTCTCATAGAAATTCGAGCGCACACTTGGAAAGTTAGAAAACTTGAGATAACTATTGGAAAAGCAACCTCAATACCGAAAGGATAAGGATTGCGACAGTAAATTTGAACTAATATCGTAGGTATATTCAGGGAATCTTGGAGATTTTCTGGGAAAATTTCCATTACGTATCTGAATACAATTATTATTGAGATAAATACACATAGGTTAAAGGCGGACACAAACAAAAAAGCCTAAGTGATAAGAATAGCATGTTCTTAAAGTATTTAGTTCAGATAATCATGACCTAAGTGGGTTGATAAAAATCTGACTTATCGAAATAGTTTTAGACAAATCTATACAAATAAACAAATAAATAAAATTGGAGTGTCTGTTTGTAATATCAAAATAACCCTTTTTTACCAAATGCGTATGAAAGTATATACGATACCTATAACGAATATTTTTTTTTGTCTGTCTTTCTGTTTGTTTGAGGTAAACTTCTAAACGGCTGAACCGATTTCAATGGGACTCCCACTGACAGATAGCTGACGTTCCAAGGCGTAACTCAGGCTACTTTAATTTTAGAAAAAGCATTAGGGTTCCGCGGGAAAAACATAATACCCATATTTCCGGGTAATCTCCCTAAAGTCCACGCGGGCGAAGTCGCGGGCACAGCTAGTATATTATATTATAAAACTTCTACAAGCCTTCAAAATAAATATTTAAAACATAAATACATGAATATTCGATATTTATTTGCCTGAGTATCAAGCAATAGAAGTCCTTCTATACATCATCATTATCATCATCAGAAGCAGTGGTAGCCTCGCGGGCAAGAACGCCCGCCTTGAACGTAATGGGTGCAAATTCAAATCCCAGGCCCGCACGTCTGAGATAATTTTCATGTGCGAATGTCATTTTCAAATATGATTACCACTTGCTGAACGGTGTAGGAAAACATCGTGAGGAAACATGCACGTCTATAGAAAGGCGTGTGAAGTTCACCAACCCGCACTGGGCCAGCGTGGTGGACTATGGCCCAAATCTCCCTCGTATTGAGGGGGAATGTGCCCGGTATAATGGCAATAGGCTCGCCCCCTATTACATTGGGACCAAAATACATCGACGAAGTGTGGGCGCACTACAGTGCACCTCTGCCTACCCCTTCGGGGAATACAGGCGTGATTATATATTAGAAGTCCTTCTAATAAACCTAAAACCTTTAAAACTTGTTACATGATTTGTTAAATAGAAATTTAAACGCTTCTGATAACCCAAGCCTAAAGGGAAGCCAACCCAAGCCTTAAACAACCTAGGGAAACACTTTGATAGTCCATTCTATTACTGTAAGCTCTACTTAGAAGCGAACTGAAGGCGTTACCCATAAAACTTGGTTCTTACACCTAGTTCTCCGTAGTAGATAAACTAAGCGGCTTAACTGCGATCGCTGGCTATCGGTAGCTTAAGTTTTTCAACTAAGTAATTAAATTGTAAGCCTCAAGTAAATGGTTTATAAATGATAAGTGAAGGGTACAAGCAAATAACAGGGAATGCCCTTAATAATGAATTTTGAGAAAAACCAATTTGAAATTTTAACTATACTAACAATTCTATAGTTTGGCCATAAACAAAACTGCATTTGCAGCGCCATCTGTTAACTTTTGTTAAATTCTAATGATTAGAATTAAAAAAAATAAAAGAAACAAAAACAAATTGTGACATTCCCTGTTGTTTGCTTGTACACTTCAAGTGTTTTAAGTAATAAAATAACGTTGTTCATTACAGGGAACTTTTGACGCCTCAGTGTGTCAATACTAAAACGAACTCTTATATTAATACACAATGACTGAATTTGTGCAGTATCAGCTACGCGACCACGCGTCTAAATTTACTTAGCGTTGAATATTTACTATAGAGTATTTATCATTCTTACCAATTTATAAATAGAATATTCCAGAATAATATAAATATTCATGGAAAATTTGGAGTAAAGCTAACATTCCGGTTGGCTTAACTGTTGATAAAAAATAACCTAAATTCCTACTCCATATTCTTTGTTTGAAAATTCCTTTTTTATTTTCTAAAGAGTCGTGTGTGCCTTTGACGTGAAATATTACAAGAATACGATAATAAATATTACCCTGGAATACCCTCTCACACAATGTTAGGCGTATTTTGTATTTCTTTTTTAAAAGTGGAATGAAAATCAGGTATACATATTATAAATATAGGCTTAGTACTGAGCATGTTTAAAGTGACCATTCAATTTGGTTATTTTCCGAACTTGTCCAAACTATGTATGCCCGGATACCAGACCTTTTTGCCCATACTAAATCGAACTCTGTGTGTATACAAATAAAGATAGAATTAGATCGACCTCGCTGCAAAATTTGTCCAAGTCATCAATGGCATATCATTGAAAAATATATTTATACATGAGTTAATGCAGTTAGATATTTAGATAAATACATGAAAGATTCGTATAGAAAACTTTTTTTAAAATCCACCTATATCTATACTATAATAATCTGTACTAATATTATAAAGAGGAAGGATTTGTATTTTTGTATGTAACGAATAAACTTAAAACTACTGAACCGATTTCAAAAATGCTTATGCCGTTAGCAAGCTACATTATCACTGAGTAAAATAGGCTATATTATAAACCCATCCAAAGCCGGGACGGGCCGCTAGTAATTTTATAAGATAACATGGAAGTTATTCAATAAAAAATCCCATGCATTTTTGCATACAACAATACGCAGCCTATTGAATAATTTGAAAATAACAAATCGATTTAAGCTTTATGTGCTTGTATGTACTTTCACAAATTGCTACGCACCCGTGACCGTATAGAAGTACACTCACACATAATTCCATTACGTTTAGTTAACACAAAACCTTCATTGGAAGTTGTGCCGCATAAAATAGGAATTCGTATGACGTGTTTCGCTTTAGTCAACTGGTACCGTTTCACAAAACACTCCAGTCAGCAATGTCGATTGAATTCGGTGTTAACGAACTATACAGACGTGACAAGGGGCCCAAACTTTTTTCGCAATCGCAAATCGCGAACTGAATTTGAATGCTATTCGTCATGTGGGTTGGAAACTTTTTTGTGAGTGTACTCAAGTGATT
This sequence comes from Ptilodon capucinus, assembly GCA_914767695.1. Lineage (NCBI taxonomy): Eukaryota > Metazoa > Arthropoda > Insecta > Lepidoptera > Notodontidae > Ptilodon > Ptilodon capucinus. The sequence goes on along the minus strand of OU611814.1, from coordinate 9,628,507 downwards.
TCAATTCATTAGTCGATAAAATATATACTACGCGCTGGTTACAATACTATAAAAGGTAATAATGTGTTATAGACACTCTATTTAATGAAAAATGTGAAAATATTCCATAATTATTTGAAGTGAAAATTAGTGTAAAATATTTTACAATAGCAAATTGAGCACATTGGCATATTTTTATACCTGCATATGATAGGTACAAGAATATGTTAAAAAATACTTTATCGTTTTAGTATGGTGACAAAATAAAATAATCTTCACACCACACACTGATATATTAGTCACAATACTCCATTACTCACTCACACTTACAGTTTCCAAAATACACTTGCTTATGAATTCCCAGGGCGTGCGTAAAAAACGACACACTATGTTTACGTCAAAAGTCAATTTGTCTCACTCCATAACCAGAGTGATGCGGCCCGTTGGGGCCACATTGACATAAATCACTTGTCCCACAGGGGGATATAGATATAAATTAATTTTGCCATTTTTGCTGCATAATGATATTACTTTTTATTTTATTAATCATGTTTATTAGGATTAAAATAACAAACTACTACCCGTGACACAACAAAGAGCGTTTATTATTAAAAAAATCTTATTTTTTAAATGGGGGTTATTTATTTTAATTCCATGAAATATGCAATGATTGTAGGTAGTGTATTTTGATCGTAGTATATAGTCAACTACGGTTTCTGTGACTTCCGCAGTATTGATATAAATGTGTAGGCATGCAAAAAAACTATTATAAAACTGGCCATATACTATAAAAACCATTTTGGAATGTCCAAGAAACTATTAATTGTCGAATCTATTAGCATTCGGCAAGAGTACTGGATAAGAACGCTATTTTTATTCAATTGTATGAATTACCCCTAGTAAAAGTTGTTGCCGTCCTTTTCAGAGTATTCAACTGAATTAATTGTGCAACTAGGTAATAAGAGTCTTGTTGAGCTCTAAGGTAAACGTAGATAAGAAATAACAATGACCCGATATCATCTATTACAGCCTGAAACGTCTATACGATTTGATGTAATTATCGGAAAAACGATAAACATTTTAGCCGAACAATTTGATTCGAAATAAAATCAACAAAATGCCCCTTTCGGTCCTCGATTCAATCGCGATAACGATTACATCGAATCCGGCTATTGTTATCGAACAGTACAGAAGTAGAAACAATTTTAATTCTCACCTAATTACGAAGACATTCCTTAGGTGAGCATTTGGAAAGTAACACAAAAAGAAACTCAATCTGATGGTACATTAAATGATAACAAACAGTATTGTCACAAAGTTAAGTTATTAACTGTTTAAATATCTCACAAATATATATATTTTTTACTACAACACTCAAACACTGTAAAAGAACACTTTAAAAATGGAATTGGATAATCCACTTTCCATTTACACTTTCGGACAAAATTTTGAAATTGGAATGTTCACTTTTTAAACGTTCACGTGGTTAAGTGGTTGGTGAGTGGCGCGGGTGCTAGTGGCGTAAGTAGGGTTGCTACTGCGATGTAGAGCACGCAACGCGCCTGCGTAGCTCTAGCTGCCAGGCTCTGCACTCCTGATACATTTCTGCTTCAATTAATCCCAGCGCTATACTCAATTACACCTACCAGTGCGCCATCGGTGGTAAGTTTAAACTGCAGCTCTACCGTGAGTTCTACGACCGCCAACTGCCAGCGTCTAAATAAATTATTCGCATCTTAAATTTAGTAGCGTCTCTATCAGATTACCGTAAACTAACAAATTTACGTAAAGGCTAGCGAATAGTAACCAAAGAAACGTATAAACTCATAATAGAGCTGTTCACGTAAAATTAGTCTGATGATAGTGTTACAAATTTGTTAATCGACGCTATTGTTTCTTGATAGAAATTTGGATGCAGAATGTAGCTACTCACTTACACAAGTTGATGATGTTGGATGAAAATTATGGGAACAAATATTGGACTCACGTTTTACGTCGAATTTTGATGAAATTAAGGTTGTTCAATTAATGCAAACAACGAGCGTTTAATGTTTTTTACGATGACAAAGGATTGACGGTAAATTCTAAAAAGATTATTTGCAATGTCTACTTACACTTAAGTTGTAGACGTATCTGAGCCGTTATGGATTACATATTTATATAATATATTCACGCTTGTATTCCATGGGGGTAGGCTGAGACTACCGTTTGCCACGTGCTACGATCCTGACGTACCTCTTTCGCTTCATCCACAGTCATACATCCTGCACTTCCGTCGGTTGAGGGGGCTATGGATTATCTACTACTACTACTACTACTATAGCCCTTTTAAAGTCCCACTGCTGGGCACGGGCCTCCCCTCAATGCGAGGGGGATTCAGGCTATAGTCCACCACGCAGTGCGGGTTAGCAGACTTCACACATCTATCGAGAACTAGTCAAGTTCCCTCAAACGTGCAGGTTTCCTCACGATGTTTTTCCTTCACCGTTTCATAGCAAGTGGTAATCTCGGATGTAAATTGGATTCGCACATGAAACCCAGAGGTGCGAGCCGGGGTTTGAACCTGCACACTTTGATTTGCAAGGCGTGCGTTCGACCATTCGGCTACCACTGCTTATTATAATAGTAATAAAAAAGATTAGTATTCTGAAAACTTGATGGCGACTTATACCAGTTGGATGAGCGTAAGCCTGACTCGGACTCACTTCACTTGATAATTACGGGTTCAATTCCTGTCCGCGGAAAAAAATGTAAATTGCCTTTTTGGAATTTGGGTGTAACTGGGATCGCCCCCACTCCATTGCATTGTACCCACGGTACAAGTTTGTGATCATACGATGAGTATGTGATGTCTGGCAATATTTATTTATTTTATTTATATATATGATTACAGTCTTTTTATTTTTATTTATCTATTACCCCAGCACAAATATTTTACAAGCTGTTCGTTCAAACCAACTTAATGAAGTAACTTAAGGGTTACCCATTAACCCCCATTTAACTATCGTATCGCTCTCGCCATACACTAATAGTATACCTGTTTCGGGGTAGTTATTCATAATTAGTTTAATGAAATAATCACTCACCAGTTGACTAGCGGAGGGTAGCACAAAGTGCTGTTAATTACTGTTATAAGAACCACTTATGGCTGAAACTAATAATTGTTTGACAGCAATAAGCGATAGTTAGCAAACCGGGACTGTAGACGTTTTTTGGGTAACCAAAATGTCAGTTAACATCAAAACCAGCAAAAAAATCACGTTTGTTGTATAGGAGCCCCCTTAAATATTTATTTTATTCTATTTTTTTTAGTATTTGTTGTTATAGCGGCTACAGAAATACATAATCTGTGAAAATTTCAACTCTCTAACTATCACGGTTCATGAGATACAGCCTGGTGACAGACGGACGGACGGACAGCGAAGTAATAGGGTTCCCGTTTTACCCTTTGGGTACGGAACCCTAAAATATATGGGGGCGATTGCTCTGTCAAGCAGTGCAAGCAGTGGTAGCCGAGTGGTCGAACGCACGCCTTGCAAATCAATGTGTGCAGGTTCAAACCCCGGCTTGCACCTCTGGGTTTCATGTGCGAATCTCATTTACATCCGAGATTACCACTTGCTATAAAACGGTGAAGGAAAACATCGTGAGGAAACCTGCACGTCTGAGGGAACTTGACTAGTTCTCGATAGATGTGTGAAGTCTGCCAACCCGCACTGGGCCAGCGTGGTGGAGTATGGCCTGAATCCCCCTCGCATTGAGGGGAGGCCCGTGCTCAGCAGTGGGACGTTAAAAGGGCTGTAGTAGTAGTAGTAGTATATTGCTCTGACATTCCTATCCTTGATAAAAAGTAAACTCACACAAATATTGAGACGCCAAAATGGAGTATATAGGCAATTTTATCTTTAGTACAAGGCAAATCTACAGATTAGATAGAATGTAGGTCTCCGCTGTTAATCGACATAAACATAATAACGCATCTAATCCAAAAAAATAATATAGGTTTTAACTTCTTGTAATTAAAGTTTGAGCATTAAATAGGAAAGTTATTAAGTCCAGCTAAACGTAGTTTAAACCTTAAACTGAGTTCAGAGCTCTAATTTGCATAGACAAAACTTAGTTTTATTGAACTCAGTTTTCAAATTTACTGTTCACAGTAAGTAGGCTTTTATGTTAATCTACACTAATATTATAAAGAGGAATGATTTGTATTTTTCTATGTAACGGATAAACTTAAAAACCGGCCGGGTGCGAGTCGGACTCGCGCATGATGGGTTCCGTACCACTATCTATAAAAACGGCGATAAAATCACGTTTGTTGTATGGGAGCCCCCTTATATATTAATTTTATTCAGATTTTTAGTATTTCATAAGATACAGCCTGGTGACAGACGGACGGACGGCTGGACAGCGAAGTCTTAGTAATAGGGTTCCCGTTCTACCCTTTGGGTACGGAACCCTAAAAACGACTGAACCGATTTCAAAAAATATTTTGCCTTTAGAAAGCTACATTATCACTGAGTAACATAGGCTATATTTATTTATCCCAAAATGTTAAAAAAAACTGTCCACCCGTGTGAAGCCGGGACGGGCCGCTAGTATCTAACAAATACAATGGCTTGGTGTATTGCTAGTTTTATTTTATTAGTATATTAATACAATACCTACGGGGGTAGAGGGGTAGTAGGTCGCTCTGCTCACTGCTCCGGGTGGTTGTAGGTTCGATTCCCGTCATCGGAAATGGCCTTTTCGAACTTTACCGTAGTCTAAGTGTAAGAGGGATTGCCCCCAGTCCATTATATGGTGCCAATAGTACAAGCAGTGGTAGAGTGGTCGAACGCACGCCTTGCAATCGAAGTGTGCAGGTTCAAACCCCGGCTCGCACCTCTGGGATTTATGCGCGAATCTCATTTTCATCCGAGATTATCACTTGCTATAAAACGATTAAGGAAAACATCGAAACCTGCACGTGCGAGGGAACTTGACTAGTTTTCGATAGATGTGTGAAGTCTGCCAACCCGCACTGGGCCAGCGTGGTGGACTATGGCCCGAATCCCCCTCGCTTAGAGGGAAGGCCCGTGCCCAGCAGTGGGACGTTAAAAGGGCTGTAGTAGTAGTAGTACAAGCCTTGCATAGTTTGGGATGATACGATAAATATGTTTGGCAATACATAAAATATATCGAGGGTTCAAAGGCTATTTGGCTCAAGCGACACTTTGGGCGATATTGACTTATATACATATTTGGAATCAGCTATTTTTTTTGCGTCAAATGAGTATGATTCCATGTCGCTTAAGTCAAATAGCCTTCCACGGTCTACCCCACCATATAGTTTTAACGAAATATTTATTTTTAGTAAAGGCCACGCACTTAAATATCATTAGTAATAAGTTAGATAGATACTGCCCGTTACAATAATGATAATCGAATATCCCCAATCCAACGATATTCATCGATAACTAATTTGTTGTTAATGTTGATTAATTCTCGGTACCATTGGGAATCCAAGTCTAATCACAGTTAATCGTATAGTTCAATCAGTGCAATCAATACAGTTTACATAAATGAATGACTAATTCATTAATTACTTAATAGAATAGCCAATTTCTCTAGTGGCATTAAAGTAGAAGATTAGCTCCATCACATATTTTATTGGTGGAGCTATATTCTAATTATTTGCAAGTAGTATTGATCACAATTTGGCTTAAAATGAACTAAAAATAAATTCGGTATCACTAAAATTATTGTCGCCTCAATCATACATTTAGAACAACAAGAAAACAAGTTTGAAAAACTGTAACCCAACTACGGAAACAAGGTAAAATCGATTCATCCTATTGTTGATGTCATTCAATCAAGTCATGCTATAATAACGAATAGATTGACACCTTTTTCATCTAAATCGGATGAATAATTTAGGCACTACGAAGTAGCATACGTAAATACATACATATATACATACTGAGACTGCTAAAAATAAGCCTTCTTATTGGCTTCTACGGAATCGGGTAAATCACATATTTTATTTGTGGAGCTTTATTCTACTTTAAACAAGACTAAGGTACAGGACATAACTCTGAAAATAAAGAGACAAAAGTGGAAATGGGCAGGCCACATGATCAGAGGAAAGGATAAATTGAGTAAAATAACCACACGGTGATACCCAAGAGATGTGGTACCCAAGTGGTACCCAAGAGATGGAAAGAGGAAGAGAGGTAGACCAAAAAGAAGATGGGACGACGACATTAGATAAGTAGCGGAATAACATGGGGTAGAGTGGCCATAGAAAGGCCAGAATGGAGAAGATTGGAGGAGGCCTTTGCCACCTGGCAAACGGACACGCAAAAGTGGAACAAAAGAACAATTTACGAATAACTAAACAAATTTTGCCATGTCCGAATGAAGGCTATATATATATTATACTTTATTGCAAGTAGAATTGATCACAATTTGGCTCAAACTCAAAATCATTGAGCTTTAGACTTAGTTTAGTGGACTTAAGTAAGCCAATAAAATCAGTACTTTCATGTTGTTCTTTTGACTAAGCTGTTACTTTAAGAAAAACTAACAAATTACACATTTAGAATTTTATAGATAAAATAAATGCAATGTTCATAATTTTTTTCGTAACCCTTAATTAAAAGGCTGAACAAGAATAGGACAAAAATTACTTACGCTCTCAAACTTACAAAATGTTTTAATTTCGTTACTACTTCTTCAAGTTTCTAATGAACAATAAAACACCGAGGACAGTGCCCGGTTTCATTTTTCATGAAACTTTTATTTTAAATTAAATTAAAAGCTTTTCCAAGATTCGTGTGTCCCTCTTCTTTCCTTTAAAGTAATGATTTGTTTTAATCGAGGAGAATGATTAATTTTGGAACCAATTTCATAATTTTTGATTTCTAATATTCTTTGTTTGTTAATTAATACGAATTTACAAACAAAGAAATTAAATTTACCAAATTTGTTACTCGGCCTCATAACCTGAATTATTGACGTAGATAAATTATCGACAGTCATCACATCGATAGCCAATATGCCGACATATGTCCATCCCTAATTAGAATCCCTAAAAAACATGGTCGAATGGTCGGATTGGGAATGGGCTTCACGGTCGGTTGGTCCGCTCTCGTTATATCGAAATCTTTTTTGCCTTTCCGTTATAAAGAATCCAGGACTCATCGCTACGGGTTTATGTTCTCATATATCCCGTGGTCGAAAGATTAAACCATCTGGTGTGGACAATTCGGACAGTATCCCTACACGAAAACCGAACTATTAAAAAAAATATATATTCTTATCTTTTCGGTTCAAAAACCGGGTAGTATTTGACCTAAATAATATTGTGGATATTTGTGTGTATTTATCTGGTATCTCTGAAAGAATCCAGTTATAACTTCTTCGGTGATTCGTGCCGTGGTTTAACAGCATGTGGTGTGAAACGCCGCAGTGCCTGAGAAAAGAAGCCTGTATTTGAATTCCAGAATGCATGGGAGTTCCTAGTGGCTTAAGTGGTCTTCAAAGCTGACAATACTTAACAGAAAAATATAAGGTCTTATATTTTAGCCACTGGCATGCTAGGCTGTATTGTGAAACCGGAGTGTTATAAATGTTCGTAAAGACGCCATTGAATGTAGGAGTTTATTTTTTCAATGGGCTACTCATGTGGGACTTGCAGCTTATATTTTACAACACTGCGGTGAATAAAATGTCTCCTACATTGTAGTGTAAAGCAAACATAAGTTTATAAAGTACATCGTCATCATCATCACGCCTCTATTCCCCTAATGGGTAGGCAGAGGTGCACAGCAGTGCGCCCACACATCGTCGATGAATTTTGGTTGGAATGTAATAGGGGGCAAGCCTATTGCCATTATACCAGGCACATTCCCCCTCAATTCAAGGGAGATTTGGGCTATAGTCCACCACGCTGGCCCAGTGCGGGTTGGTAAACTTCACACGCCTTTCTATAGACGTGCAGGTTTTCCCACGATGTTTTCCTTTACCGTTCAGCAAATGAAAATTTTCTCAAAGGTGCGGGCCCGGGATTTGAACTTACCTTCAAGACAGGTCTTCTTGCCTACGAGGCTACCACTGCTTAAATAATATACTTGCTTATACTGCTTCTAAATTACATTTATGACATTTCTCTTTGAAATTAAAATGAAAGCGGGCTAAGTGGTTATTTATTTCGATAAAATGTCCAGTCTATTTTCGCATAGTTTCTGAGAAACTAAAGTCTCTATAAAATTAGGCGTCGCTTTGAGAGAATACTGTAGAACTTTTATTGAATTTAATGAAAATTGTATATTAGTTTTCTTTTCTTGAGAAATTAAATTTGGAATTAGATGATGTAACAAATAAACGTACAAATAAACGAATTTTAAAATCGATTTTAGCATTACAATCCCAATCAGAATTCTTTTTTATTCATGTAAACCAATACAGGCACTAATGAATTGTCAATAAATAATAATAACAGTATCTCTACCGTCCATTTGGAATGCATTTCCTATGGAGAAGAATGGGTAAGTAACTCCATGGTTGCTCTTTTCCAATAAGGATTTACATTTGTGTGTTTTTTTCCAATAAGGATTTCCATTTGTGTGTGTGTGTGTGTATTTCTTAATTATCAATAATGTAATGCGTAGCTAACAAAACATCACAAGAAAATCGATGTGCTATTTTCGACCGTTTCCCGCGGGAATACAAACTACAGTCAATAAAAGTTTTCCTTTAGGGAATCTCGCGCGTGAAATGAGGTTGTAACTCAGCTTTTGTGTGCGCGAGAATTTTGTTTGATGTGGGATAAACATGCATTTTCCGTAAATTCACTTCTTGCAAGTAGTGTTCTGTTTGACGTCTATTATTCAATGTTTGGAACTCCTTTGGACAACATACTTAAGGTAACCTAAGGTTAATCAAATCAGTGTCTTGCCTAGTTTCACATGTTTGTAAGATCTGTGTTTGTAACATTCTGTGTGATATCAAATAATAACAAAGTTTCAAGTCGATCAAAAAATATTTATGAAATTATGTGACCTTCAACACCCCATTTTACCCCCAAGGGGGTTGATTTCTGATAATATTTCGAAAATGGTACCAACCTACATGAATTTTCTAGCAACGACAAAAAAAATATTCGAAATTGGTCGACAAACGCCGGAGATATGAGGTAACATACATAAAAAAATAAATAAAAAAAACATACGCGTCGAATTGGGAACCTCCTCCTTCTTGAAGTCGGTTAAAAATAATTATCGCTAGACAACGTATACTCATTGTATGATCATAAACTAAACAAAGCTTGTATTATGGATGCTATTCAATGAACTGGGGGCGATCACAATTATATGCAGGTCTATGGCAAATTCCGAAATTTGCCGCTTACGGGAATCGAACCCGTAAGTGACCACTCGGTCGTCCAGTACATACAAACATAATTTATTTCGTGTGAAGTACCTTAAATGGCTACTAACTACAGCCCTTTTCACGTCCCACTGCTAGGCACGGGCCTCCGGTCAATGTGACGAGGATTTAGGCCATAGTCCACCACGCTGGCCCAGTGCGGGTTGGCAGACTTCACACATCTATCGAGAACTAGTCAAGTTCCCTCAGTCGTGCAGGTTTCCTCACGATGTTTTCCTTCACCGTTTCATAGCAAGTGATAATCTCGGATGAAAATGAGATTCGCACATAAACCCAGAGGTGCGAGCCGGGGTTTGAACTTGCACACTTTGATTGCAAGGCGAGCGTTCGACCACTCGGCTACCACTGCTATTAAATGGCTTACCTGCTCGTAACATAACTATTTATTTATTTTTTTTCACTTTTTTTTTTTTTTATATAATAGAAGTTAAAATATTACTAAACTCCAATAGTTAAGTAGGTTTGAGAACCACTAATAAATTTAAAATTATATATTATTAGATTATTAATTATTCCAGGTAAGATTGACATTGCCTTTGAATTTTAAAGCGCGCTTAGGAGGCTTCTTGAAAATTCCAATATTAAGCCCCATTTGCATATCGCAGTGACAGTAATTCTAATTGATAATAGAGATCAATTTACGACGGATTAATACATGTATATTAAATACTTGGATAATCAGTAGTTATGAAACGAACTAGCTAAGCCCGCGACTTCGTCCGCGTGGAATTTATGAACTCCAACTATTTTCCTAAAATAAAGTGGCCTTAGTTACTCCTCATAATCAGCTATCTGCCAGTGTAAGTCCCGTCAATAAGCATTTTACATATCAGATATGACATAAGCACTTAACTCTTCGTAATGCTCTGCGGCGATTTTTTTGAAGGTTGGCAATAATGGTTTATATGAGATCCGCCATCTTAGAATTAAGATCAAGTAAGTACGTAAGTGTCAAACAATATAAACAATCAAATTCTAGTATGGTGGAAATATACCGCAGTTCGGGCTCCTTAGGGCCGCTCCTTAGTATATACTAGCTTGATGGGTAAAGATCACGCCCCCACGCGTCAAAATTCGCTCGCGCTGTCAGTGTCACTTCGTTGAAAACTGATTTTTTTGTATGTGTCAATACAGTTCGTTTTGATATGGCAAGAAAATTGACGCGCGAGAGTCTACGCCCCAGTGTACCATAAACCGTACGACAAAAATTAAGTTTAGTTTACCCGAAATCAGCACTTATGTCCTATTTAGTTTTTCAGTAGTCTTCTTCTTCTTCTTCTTTTTTAAAAGTGTTTGGCTTCCATCGTCAATTTGTCGATGATTTTGCCAACAACTGAGTTTGCCAGAGACTTGGACGGTGAGGCTTATAAAAGTATAATAAAAAGAGGACTAACGATTTTGAGATATGGTACGGTTGAGCAAACAGAATTTCGGTGGGAAATATAGATAGGCATATTAGTAAAGGAGCAAATGAGACAGACAGAATACAACATTTGATTATTATTACGTCAAATGGAACGTAAAATGTACATAAATAAAAAAAAATATAAATGACAAACCTGTCAAATTCGCTGATCTAGAGGGGAAACCGGGAATCATTAGGTAGGTATTATAAATTACAAAACTACCTGCCAGTTTAATTCAAAGTTTGATATTATTTATGGAGATAAATTTAAATAGTGTTTTAATGGACGAATACTGGGACAGAGTTAGTAAGTAAGCAATGTTAACAGGACGAGGGATATCATTAGGAAGTAAATCGTACAGGGATATGATTAAATTTGGGCAATTAAAGAAAATGTGTTCCAAAGTACCTTCTCCCAGGCCACATTCACACAAAGAGTGATCACGTATTCTTATTCAGTAGTCTTTCTCAGTTAGATTAGATGTCAGATCGGATTATTTTCATCTGTAGGCTTCTCATTTAAATGTGCATAATATTACAGCCGACGAAATAAAATGTCGGTCACAGAATATAAATAATAATGTGAATCGAATACATCGTGTCAAATTTGAATAATAAAATAAATATTTATTTGTCAAAGTTGTTCACATATTAGCACTGCATATAGACGCGCGTCAAACTTACACGACTAACTTTGTGTCAATACCAAAACGGTCTGTATAACCAAAACCTATAGAAAAAGCTCATTTTTCAACATTACATCAGCGATGACATGAGCTAATTTAGTCCCGTGGATGCGTGACTTTTGCCACAGATATTCAATCTTTATGTATTACTTTTAAAATCATCTCCTAAGTAGTCACACAAATAATCAATACAAATCTAAAAAACAACACACACACACATATGCATATCTTGGCACCATTTTCTTTTAATGTATGTATACAAGTAATTAATATAGGTAGGTATCTACTTATGTTGACCACTAATATACAGGCAAGGCCTGGTTAAGGGGTTATTAATCCTAGAAATATTGTTATTAATCCTTTATTTTTCATTTCTCTTAATCTGTACATTTTTAAATATAAACATAAAATAAATACATCTAAAAATATAAAAAAATAGTCCCCTACTAGGACAGAGTCCAAGTTACCTGTGGTCAAAGTTTCAGAGAGGGGAACTTCCTCACTATGCGTGACATCTCTAGAAGTAGCGCCTTCTGAAACTATCCCTTGATCCAACTGCCTAACTCGAGTGTTTGTCGAGGCTCTTGGCTAATAAGCTATGTGCGGAGACGACTATACTAATTGCATCAATGTCCCATGTCGACAAATGATTTTTTTTTACGTTACTTTAATAAAAATGTAAATGAACGGGATACATTAAAACAATAAATTCACTCGCCTCAGTATGTTCAGGGCGTTATGAATAACAATTTGAACATATTGCATTAATAATTGAACATGCATTGACAGGGTTATGAGGTCGAATATACACTGAATGTACAGAATGCGTTTTATATGACACATTAAAATTAATGAACTTTTGATTTAAATTATTTGCACAGATGGCTTCTGATATGAGATGGAAAAACATTAACATAAAGTTATGATCCATTTACAAAGGCATTGTAGAGAACTATTGCACTGAAAAATTGCATTATGCGTTTGTGGATGATTCAAATGTCTAAATAAAATGTATATCCACTGCTTTGGTTTCTGATTAATTTTTTCCAATGTCAATATTTTTTTTCAATTTCGACGCTTGAAAGGAAATCCTTACTAAGCGACAAATAATCGTAAATTGTGTTAAATATACCATTCGAAACGTTTGATTTATCTGCGACGTTTGGTATACTTATAACTAATTTTACGATTGAAATAAAACTATTTTACGGATTTTATCGCGTTTATTTACTATTTTATTTTCCCGACGTTTCGGCTGCTTTACAGCAACCATGGCCACGGGGGGACTGAGGTGTTAGACGTCCTGAAGTCATAGTTAATAACTGGGTACCCTCGTATTATAAAATATTAAATAAACGGGATAAAATCCGTAAAATAGTTTTATTTCAATGTATAGTATTCGCGTAAATATAAGAAAACAATAATTTTACGATTTTTGCCACTTATTAAAGATTACCTTTTGATTTGTTTTTTTTTTTTGTATAGCTTCGACGAATCGCTTTAAAAAAATACGAAACTTTGGTGTAGTTGTCATTGAAAAAAATCATTTTGGTTTAGTTGCCGAAACGTCTCAACTCGTAAGAAAATAAGAACTATAACTTAAGTTATATCATAATACGAGCTCTTATAGGCCTAATAATGATCATTACTCCATACATAATATATTTAGTACGGCAAGCCAAACCTTGTATCATGCACGAATACAATGAAACGACTTATTTCAGTTTTTCTGGCATAATACCAGCTCAACAAAAGAGTTTTAGTTGCTCAAAACGAAAGAAGTATTTAGTAAAGTTTCAACCGTTGGCACGTAGCGAATGGGAAAATAAATTGAAAACTTGAAATTGTAGAGAGGAGTTATAAGGAGAACAAAATTACGTTTGGTCAATGGAAATATTTTGTCGCGGTAAATTGAATTGTTGTTAAAGTATTTTTTTTTAAACTTAACGTTCTTTTGGATTTAGTTTCCAAGTCTCACTGTTTTTTATAGCTTTTCTATGTCCCACTCTGGGCAAACGCCCCCTTTACTTCTCCACTCATCATCTCATCTCGATCCTGGGCTATTTCCTTCCACGGTGTTCAAATCATCTCGCCACCTCTTCCTCGGCCGACAACCTCTTCGTCGGCAACCGTCGTCAGGTATTACTGTAAGGTTTAAAAAATCTGGTAGACGCTTTTCAGAATTTGTCCTGGTCCACGTGTAACTGGAACCGCAACCAGTCCATTGTGTGTACCCATAGTAGAAGCTTTGCTTAGTTTGGGATCATACGATGACTATGTGTTGTCTGGCAACATTTATATTTAATTTTCGCTTACTCATCACCCTGTGGTGAGTGAAGATGCTCAACCTAGCACTATTTTCTTTGCAGTTTTTTTTTAAACTGACCACAAAAGTCAAACAAATAATATAATATTATTACGTAGTCGTGTTCTATAGTTACTATTGATTAGCATTGGTAACCTCGTCGGTAGAATGCCCGCCTTGAAATTAAGAGGTGAAAGTTCAAATCCCGGGCCTGGACCTCTTAGATAATTTTCATTTGCGAATGTCTTTTTCAATAATGATTACCACTTGCTGAACGGTGAGTGAAAACATCGTGAGGAAACCTGCACGTCTAAAGGCGTGTGAAGTGTATGTTTGTAATATCAAAATAACCACTATTTTACTTAATGCATATAAGCATTAAGACGGGTCTTTAGAGTATTGTTAGTTCTGTAAAATATTTGGGTATACCAATTATGCGATTAAAATGAGAATAGGATCGACTTTGTGCCATATTGTGACGAACGAAAACGAATTATGACTTTAAATAATTAAATATTATATTAAGACAATTTACTACTAATGTAACCTTTTCATTCAAATTTGATGTAAGACTATTATTATTGATATGCAAAAAGTTTTTCGCCAATCATACTTTTCAAGTGGCATTTGCATTTTGACAGATAGAGGTTATTGAAATTCCTATTCTGCTTATAATTTCCGGCAAAGTTTTCTTTATGTTCACACTACATTGTACTTACAAAAGAAAGAAAGCAAATAAATTTCCTTATTAAACTTTAAAAGAGATTTCCTTATTTAACCCTCTTTTTTCCTTATGCACTTAAGGAATTAAAATAATAACCCTTTCGCTGCCGCACCTGAGTCAACAGGACCGAGAATTTCTTGTGCACATAAGAAAAAGATAAATAGTGTAAGACTCATGAAAAATCAATCGTTCAAAATGAATTATAATCATAATACATCATCACGCCTGTATTCCCGGAAGGGGTAGGCAGAGGCGCACTGTAGGTCGGTCTTGTTAGTTTCCTCTATTATCTATCAAATTTATTTGGTTTATAATTTGGTAAATTCCGAGGGTGTGTGGTGGGTCCCTTTCTCTAGAATTGTTATTAACATTGAAAATATCGATAACTTTGAATAGGGAGTCAAAATGGCATCAGGCATTGGACTATAAGATCCCACAATCGGTCGAATGTCCAATAAACAGGTTTTATTGTACCAAAACAATACATTAGAAATATATCTTAGGTACCAGGTTATCAGTTAATAGTCGGAGATAGGTTTCACCGCCCTGAACATCCTGAGAAGAGCGAATCCACTTGTTTTTTTACCGACTTCCAAAAAGGAGGAGGCTCTATGTTCATAAGTTTTATTTTTGGAAATATGCTCTTTAATCTTTACAAATATTTAAAAATTAACAGCTTTCCACTAAATGCATATTAAAGTCTGCTCTAGTTCGATGATGAAAGTATATACGGTATCTATAACAAAAAACGTGATTTAAAAAACAAAAAAATTGATTGGACTTTCACTAAATAGCAGCTGATAATGCAAGCAGTTACATATGGTACTTTACTTATGGCACATTACGATTCCTAATTTCCACGTGTACAAGGTCGTGAGGTTATGTAGTAATGTATATATGGTTTGAATTTTTGTGACAAAATTCGATCTCGTCATCGATGACGTGTTATTGAAAAATATACTTATTCCATGAGTAAATACAGTGCATATTTTGTCGCACCTATATGCGTAGGGTTATGCTTGTGAAATCGGACCGATACGATTGAAAGACATCTGCCAAGCGGCGGACATTATCGTAACATGTGAATACCGTCATTTTCAGACAGCCCTATCCCTCAAAACTAACTGCAATCAAATGTGAACCATATTTACTGCAGCACAGATTACAATATCGATAATTTGATCGTTATAATGAGCGTTATAATTTAACATGGTCGAATAATATTGTGCCATTAGGGTTGTTAGATGGGTATGGATAGGACGTAATGTGTGTACAGATCACATATCGTGTTACGTAGTTACCTAATAAATGTTATTGTCGACTATAGAATATGAAATCAACGTGTCGTTAGAATAGAGGGGTGATCACTATCTTTTTACGAAGCATTACTAGTCCTACGTAAAAATATGCTATTACGTATCACGTTCAAATCACAAATTATATGTATATGAATGACCGTGACAACATAAAATCCCAGGCAAACTGGGATTTCGCCAATACCTAAACCAACTCTGTGTCAATATTCATAAAGACTGAATTCCTCTAGCAAAATTCGCTCGCGCTTTCAATGACGTTTTATTGAAGAATGAACCTTTTCTACAAAGTTTGTTTTAGTGTCAGCAAAATTGTTGACGCACGCGTCTCGACGCCCACGTGTACTTGAGGCTTCTCGAATGTGATACGATCACGTAAGGAGATGATGATCAAGGGGTGGATATAAGGCTGACACATAAAAATAATTTTATGAAATTGGCGTGTCTGTAACCCGCAATGGATGTACCAATTTTGATGTGGTTTGAAATGTCAACTGTTTAAATTGCGTGAAATGTGTATTGTATTGGTGTAGTGTAGTGGCTGTACTAGTGTAAAGGAGTCATATTAATATTATTTTTAAAAAATCTGGTTAAGTTCCAAAGGCATCTTATGCAACCCACAACCTTGAAGAATTGACAAGTAATATAGCTTTATAAAACCTATCTAATATCCTAAAAGTGTGAAGGCCAGACTAAACCAGTGTAACCTTGGGCTACTACTAGACCCGGCCTATTCCAATAACGACTAGCCGGGTCTATGATTAATGATGATACGCCTATGATGGTTGTCTAATGGCATATATTTATTGGGAATAGCCTTGTTGTAATGAAAGATACCGAAAGGCCAATGGTGTACTGGCGTATGAATTGAGCACTTTAAACACACTACACACTGGAGCGTCTACAGTCGCACTACAATTTTTAGGGTTCCGTACCCAAAGGGTAAAACGGGATCCCTATTACCCTATTATCGTCTGTGACCAGGCTGTATCTCATGAACCGTGATAGTTAGAGAGTTGACATTTTCACAGATGATGTATTTCTGATGCCGCTATAACAAAAAATACTAAAAAACAGAATAAAATAAATATTTAAGGGGGCTAAATTAAATTTAAATTTAATAATACAACAAACGTAATTTTTTTGCCGTTTTGATAGGTAATGGTACGGAACCTTTCGTGCGCGAGTCCGACTCGCACTTGGCCGGTTTTTTGTCAATACCAAAACGAACTCTGTGTCAAAATACATAAAGATTTAATTTCTGTGATGAAAGCTACACGCGTCAAATTTTGCTCGCAATGTCAATGTCGAGGTTGAGGAATAAACTTTTTGGGTGAGTCAATACAGTTCATTTTGGTTTTGGCAAAAAATTTGACGTCTGGCTTTTGACGCCCCAGTGTGCGGGGCTATAGGCTATTGTATAATGTTTTGTGACATAAATAACCAAGTACATAGATACCACCAACGTCATAGTTTTATTAATAGTTATTGAGCTCAAGACATAGCGAGTAATCTCAGTATTTCACATAGTTTACATTCTTATTTTGAGGTCCAAAATGGCCGCATCGTTGCATTAAATCAATTCGTTTCTTGATTTAAAAAAATACAACCAAATATGAATCCAGTGATGAAGTGAACCGACGCGTACTTATTGCAAATGACCATTTTACAAAAAAATGCGGAATTGCTACAGATCTGCAAATAGATAATGAATTCATTTAAGAGAAATTACTCTTTTCATCCTCACGAAACCTGTACGTCTATAGAAAGGCATGTGAAGTTCACCAACCCGCACTGGGTCAATAGCCCAAAAATCTTCCTCGTATTAAGGGCGAATGTGCCCGGTATAATGGCAATAGGCTCGCCCACTATTACATTGGGACCAAAATACATCGGCGAAGTGTGGGCACACTGCAGTGCTACTCTACCTACCCCTTCGGGGAATACAGACGTGATGATTTATGATAGATAGATAGATAGAGTACTCTTTATTGTACGCACCAAACAAATAAAATAATACAACATTCTTATTTCTAAACTAGCTGTGCCCGCGACTTCGCCCGCGTGGACTTTAGGGAGATTACCCGGAAATATGGGTATTATGTTTTTCCCGCGGAACCCTAATGCTTTTTCTAAAATTAAAGTAGCCTAAGTTACGCCTTGGAACGTCAGCTATCTGTCAGTGAAAGTCCCATTGAAATCGGTTCACCCGTTTAGAAGTTTACCTCAAACAAACAGACAGACAGACAAAAAAAATTAAAATTGCGTTTTCGTTATAGGTATCGTATATACTTTCATACGCATTTGGTAAAAAAGTGTTATTTTGATATTACAAACTAACACTCCAATTTTATTTATTTGTATGTATGTATGTATGTATAGATACAGTAGCTATGTACAATTGGGCGGTCTTATCGCTAATAGCAATTTCTTCCAGTCAACCAGTTTGGACGTGAAAACTATTCTTAATTAATTATGGGCAGCTGTTGGTGGTGTACTATGTTGTATTTTTATTCATATGATCCCCTGTAAATAGTATAATCTGGAACAATTTCTTAGTTGATGCTCCACGAATACTCATTTATGACTCAGTAAAATACAGGGTGTTTCAGAAGTCCGAAATAATACTTTGAGTACATATACGGCAACTCATATGTGGATGCTTAGTGAAGACAGTTTATATCTAAATATCATAGTTTCTGAGTTACAGACCTTTGAATATTTGTCACAGGTATCGTGTTTTGGCCTTTGTGTTCATCCATAACCCTACTCAGCAGTGTATACTACACTTATGAGGGGTGGCTACCAATATTCACAAAACAGAATATAAAATTTTTACATAGGACTCGAGATATTACGAGTTATAGAAATTGACGACAAAAAAAAAGTTGGAAAATCATGGTCGAATTTCAATCAAACTTTTATACCATTCAGTTGTATACACGATACTCATGCTAGCGTCCAAGTATTATTTCGGACTTCTGATACACCCTGTACATTCTTAGTGCGTAATTTACGAACATACCTCTATAAATTCTTATGACACAAGTTTGATGAAACAGCGTCAAGTTGGCAGTGTTCACACAAACTTTCTGAGGTGTATTCAGTACGTTGACATTGAAATTTGTATAAATATCATGAAATGTAAATTTACAGGAGAAATGTAAACCACTTGTATACTTGTTGGCGATCACTATGCAGCGGCCTAGCAACGATGGATGACATTATCGCGGCGGCGCTGTATGAATCGGACCATTGATCCTAAACACTTGAGAGGCGTACTTGGTCGGAGTTGAAGAGTAAACAAAAAAATAACGTTAGGACCCGTGTTAAGCAGTCGCATTTTGAACGTTGACAAATGTACTCGTTGAGCATTGTGTAATTGATTGTATTTAATTATTATAATACCATTTGAAACTGCATACGCGTGTTTTAGTCAAGTATTCCATTAAATTAGGCCTCGTCTAACATACTGAAAAATGTCATTGTAAGTAGTTTCAACTATTTATTTCTTAAATTTGGAGACGAATGTACCTATTCTTGATCAATAGATCAAGGATCAATATTATACAAGAATAACTTGCTTATTAGCAAACGAGCTATTTTCGGCTTAAACTTAATTTAAATGATTAATATTGAAATTAAACTATTTTACGGATTTTATCGCGTTTATTTACTATTTTATTTTCCCGACGTTTCGGCTGCTTTACAGCAACCATGGTCACGGGGGGACTGAGGTGTTAGACGTCCTGATGTCATAGTTAATAACTGGGTACCCTCTTATTTAGTTGTTGTTTGCGGTCCGATCCACGCAGAAAGTGCTTACGGTGTCACGAGGTCTTGCAATGGTACACTTGGTTTTGGATTTAATCATATTAATTACTGGATCCCAAGTTGGTGGTAGCACCCAGCCATCTTCCCTATTGAAATTAGGATGTTTTTTAATTTCAATGGCCTCACGTATCATCCTTGGTCGGAGTCGGTGTTCTTTTGCGAGGATATGCGGTTTATCAAATCTGATATAATGGCGGGTGCGGTCCTGTACATGTTCACAGATTGCAGACTTCGTGGAGCGTCGGTGTTTCACGTCAGCTATATGTTCTTTTACTTTTGATTAATATTACTATTTTCGGCTTAAACGGCTAAAACGTTAATTTTAAGTGCATTTAATGTTATTAATAACATTAAATGCACTTAAAATGCAGTGGTAGCCGAGTGGTCGAACGCACGCCTTGCAATCAAAGTGTGCAAGTTCAAACCCCGGCTTGCGCCTCTGGGTTTATGTGCGAATCTCATTTTCATCCGAGATTATCACTTGCTATGAAACGGTGAAGGAAAACATCGTGAGGAAACCTGCACGTCTGAGGAAACTTGACTAGTTCTCGATAGATTTGTGAAGTCTGCCAACCCACACTGGGCCCGCGTGGTGGACTATTGCCAGAATCCCCCTCGCCTTGAGGGGACGCCCGTGCCCAGCAGTGGGACGTTAAAAGGGCTGTAGTTATTGTTATTTACATAAATCAATAAAAATAAAAGCACGATACATTAGCGATACAAAATTATGCAATAGGCATTGAAGAGGTTTACATGTAAATACAATGGATTTTATAGCGTATATACGAGTACATAATGTCGAAATTGACAATAATAGAACAGTAAAGATTGAGTATCAGTTATCGATGCCACAAACAAACGCTACAAAGCAGCTCTACAACAATGTGCCCCGCATTGAAACCTAAACAGTGTTTTGTGCGTAGTATAAGCGACCCCTTTGATATCACGGCCTACACCCACTGGAGCGATCAAGTAAACTTGACATTAATTGAAAATAAACTCTTTACCAATATACTATGCGTTTCAAATGAGAATAGGAAACCTCTATCTGTCAAATGTCACTTGAAAAGTATGGTTTGCAAAAAAAAATATTTCAAACCAAATAAAAAAAAAAACAAAAATTTATTAATTATTTTGCTTAGTAGTAAATTGTCTTAATATAACATTTAATTATTTAAAGTCATAATTTATTTTTTGGAACTATACATTACGTTACAAGTTTTCGAATTTAGCGACGAAAAAGTCATCATCTCATTAGTATAGTATGTATTTATCTAACACATATATATATTTATATTTAACATATATATTAGTCTATTATATATAGGTATTTGTGTATCGTATTGTATGTAAATTATATGTCAATGTCTGAAATTATTTCTAACATATTTTATAGTGCACCTACCTTGTTTTCTCTGCATCACCCTAAGGTTGACTGGTAGAGAATGCCTTTGGCATTAAGTCCGCATTTGTACATCTTTGTGCTAAAGTCTTAATAAATAAATAAATAATAAAAGTTAAAAAAGCATGGTCGAATTTCGATTATTTTTTAAAACATTTCAGTAGTGTATTAATCTGATTGCAAAGTATTATTAAAGTATTATTTCGGACTTCTAAAACACCTTGCAGTTTGATATGGTATCGGCAAGAAATTGGTTGCGTGCTTTGACACCCCTGTGAGTGCAGGGCTTCACTACTGTTCAACTACATTGATGGCGGGCAATGTTTGAATGTCAGACGCAGTTCAAAATCCGTGCATTCAAGCTCGGATTGTTTACTTTAAGCTTAGTCCGCTGACACGGGTGGGCAAATTGGATATTTATTATGACTTTGCGGCATTGGATATTTGTGTGAATTACTTATTACTTCAACTGTTGGAAGAATAGGTGTTACTGGCATTTTCATTTATGACGTAAAAAAATCTCGTAGTAAATCGAAATTCTCAAGCCAAGTTAAATTCTCCAAATGCTCACTCCCTAACACGGTACGGATAAACATGCTGTAACAATGTTACTGATTACTCGCCCCTCCTTTACACAGGTAATCAAGTTCCAGGGGCTTGGCAACGCTTATTGCCTCAAGAAAATTCCAGTAGAGGTAAGATTTTGAACTTTTTGGTTAGACAAGCAACAGATCCTATTTTGCAGTGTGTGTTTGATAATCGACGAAAGAATTGTGGATCGCCCTCAGAATTGTGGATTTCCAAAATCATAAACTTGTTAACTTGAATACAATAGTTTTTTCAATAGATCAATCAATTACGCCAACGAAGACGGGCTGACTAATAAAATAATGTTATGTTAGTTCATGATTGCAAAGAAAATTCCACGAGAATTTCGTATACAAACTTCATGATATTAAATATGTAAAACCTATCAGATCCTAGATATATCTTCCATCAAGTTATCATAATACGTTAAGGTAAGAAATTCTCCAACAAAATAACCTAATCTTGTTGAAAACAAATTGAAAGCCATTGAGTCGAGAACATATTACTGAGATAACAATATGGAAATTGAATCACATGTATGTAATAGGATTGATTGATTTCAATGGCATGTTTGTAGAATGCTGTCAATGTGGTCTACTAGAGTATGTTGACTGTTGTTATTTGGAGGTAGGTCCAATCCACAAAACACATAAAATCGAGTTAAGCCTCTCGCAAACTGGGGTGTCGACCCTCGTGCGTATTTTTTCTGCCAAACCAAAGCAAACTGTATTTATCATAGAAAAAGTTCATTCTCCAACTAAATGACACTAAGGCTGGTTTTGTAAGGCCTGTCACGCTGACGGTCGGCGCGTAGCTTGTCAGCGCTGATCGGTCAGCTCGTATCGTTCGGCCGTCAGCGCTGAGCGGTCAGCGCGACTCAAAAACGCTACCTGTAACTACATACAAATTGTCCCATCAGTGCTGACGATGCGCGTGCCGTCGGCGTAAGGCTAAAACCAGCGTAACAGCGTGAGCTAATTCTGACGCGTGGAGTGGCCTGAATCCCCCTCACATTTAATAGGGAGGCCTTTGCCCAGCGGTAGTGCCTAGTAGTATATTATGTTCCGGTGTGAAGTACTACGATGTTTCTATCTTGATACCATTCACTTTAAAGTTTGTAGTATTATTAACATCAACAATTAACACGACGTCAGTCACCAATTCCTCTTCACAAAGCTCTGTGAGACCGATAGATCAATTAGTTTAATGCAAGCCCTGTCCGTATTGTTTTGTTCCAACATTATCAACACAAATAGGTACAAGGGGATCCAAATTAGCAAGCAATTGGGATTCAAGAAGACCCTCCGTTTCGCACTAGTGATTAAGTAAACGAGTAAATCTTTAAGTCTAGACGCTGTTAGTTGGGCAGTTGTAGTTCAACCCTTGTCAGATGTCATAGAGTACAAAATTAAGCAGCAAACGTTTTGATCAGAGAATTGTGTACGAATATTTGATGCTGTTTTGTTTGGTGGTCTATTAGAAAGTATGTGTGTGAAAAATATATCCTTCCGCACAATAGTTATCTGTCTGCCTGTTTGTTTGAGGTGAACTCCTAAATGGCTGGACCGATTTTGATGAGATGTCCACTTAGACTTAGAGTTAGAGACTTAGAGTTTTGGAGGAGTAAAAATAAAAACGACTTGTTCTGGTTGATCAGAGTTCTTAGATTCCACGTGGAAGAAGTCGCGGACTTAGCAAGTGTAAAATCTCCTCCAGTAAAGCTGTAAAGGCCACCTCACGGCCAACAGTGTAAGTCCTTAAAAAAAAGTGTAAAATAAACTAAAAATGTTAAAAAATAACTGCTCTAAGCATATCAAATTCTGGCCGCCAAGATCCCAGAGATGGGAAATAACCGTACTCAATTACCTTAGTGGAATTCATCTTCATATCTCGAACACTCAAACTGGAAACGCTCAATTTTACGAATCGGCCTTTTGCGTGCTCAATGTTTGACGTAACGAGCCACTAAAATAACGAGCTTGCAGTAACTGGGGGAAGAATTGGGCGAAGTGGGGACGTCTGAATTAACTATTATGTTTTGGGTGAACGACGCGGGAATGGATGTGCGGACAGGTCACGCGATTTACTTCCTGCTGTTACGCCGTTTGGCAGTTTATAATCTGTTTTAATTGGACATAATTAGGAATTGGTAGTTTCTGTTTTATAATAATGTAGATGATGTGTTTCAGATGCCGGTGGGGAACTGTTTTTTATATTTTTAAATGTATATTTAGTATATATACAGGGTGTATCATAAGTCCGAAATAATACTTGGACGCTAGCATCGGTATCGTGTATACAACTGAATGGTATAAAAATTTGATTGAAATTCGACCATGTTTTTCCAACTTTTTTTTCGTCGTCAATTTCTATAACCCGTAATATCTCGAGTCCTATGTAAAATTTGCATGTTCTGTTTTGTGAATATTGGTAGCCGCCTCTCATTAGTGTAGTTTACACTGCTGAATAGGGTTACGGATGTATCCAAAGGCCAGAACACGATGCCTGTGACAAACATTCAAGTGTCTTTAACTCAGAAACTATGATAGTTAGGTATAAACTGTTTTCACTAAGCATCCACATATGAGCTGCCATATATGTACCCAAAGTATTATTTCGGACTTCTGAAACACCTTGTATATTTAAAAATGTAATTTATAAGAAATAAAGGATATAGGTATAATATGATTTAGTTACATTGATTGTGTATTGCCTGTTACGGACCTTCCACCTCCGTCAATTTTGCCTTTGAACACTGCGTGAGTAATCTGCTTGCGGTGTTGTTTGTGCTGCAAGTGGATTGCTATAATTATTATATGCATTATACACACTTTACATATGAACAAGATCATCATCATTACATGAATGCACCAGGAATGCGGCCATCAGAGAAGAGTGGCGGCATATTGTGAAGTTTGCCACCAACACCTGAAGTGATGCCGACACCGATACCGACACCACGATCACTCTGTCAAGAGTGACACCGACAAAGAAGAAGGAACAAGATATGACGCAAGTAAGTAAAATACATCATCAGGCCTGTATTTCCCGAAGGGGTAGGCAGAGCTGCACTGTAGTGCTCCCACACTTCGCCGATGTATTTTGGTCCCAATGTAATAGGGGGCGAGCCTGTTGCCATTATACCGGGCACATTCCCCCTCAATACGAGGGAGATTTGTGCCATAGTCCACCACGCTGGCCCAGTGCGGGTTGGTGAACTTCACACGCCTTTCTACAGACATGCAGGTTTCCTCACGATGTTTACCTTCACCGTTCAGCAAGTGGTAATCATTGTTGAAAATGACATTCGCACATGAAAATTATCTCAGAGGTGCGGGACTGGGATTTGAACTTGCACCCCTTACGTTCAAGGCGGGCGTTCTTGCCCACGAGACTACCACTGCTACACGCAAGTATGTGTGTGCATTTATGAGATGCGCGTGCACACCGCGGATGGCATAAGAAAATTCTATCGGATAGCGCTACCAACTTCGTTCCTATCTCTTCCAAGGTTTGAGCAGACTTGGGCATATACGCAGAAATATTTTTTTTGTTAATTGCATACTTGTTCTTTCAGCGTACCTGGTATACTTTACTAAAACCTGGACTCTCGACTTCAAAGTTTGTTGTTTTATTTTATCAAACTTTTTTTTTATGAATACAGAACAGCGAACGTGCTAAAGTTTCCACAAAGCATTCACCGTGAGCGTTCATAAAACCCCACACGTACCCTTCAAAAATTGGAAGAGTATCCAAAAAAATAACAATTAGAGAGGATTACAGACGCGCGCGGCTTCGGGCGTGCACACACTGAACCTCAGGAAATTGCTTTTAACAACTTTAATTGGACTCTCACAAGAAAAAAGTTTTCCAATCTGCCTTTGTAAGTGGCAAAGCTTTAAAAGCCGAGATTAAAACGGTTATTAAGCACGGTTTATTTATGGAAGACACATTTATTATTCATGATGTTTAACGCACCACTTTGGATTAGGCCGATGCTTGAAATAATGTAAAGGATTATTAATGTTAGGCCCCGTTCACATGCAACAACGGCTGCCCGATGGCGAGTGGCAGAGGTGGCAGATTATATGCGCCTTACCAGCGCCTCTTAGGCCTCCCGCAACATTTTGTTTGCCAAAGCAAAACGAATTATATTGACACAAAGAAAAAGTTCATTCTACAATGAAAGGACACTGACAGCGCGAGCGACATTTGACGCGTGGGGGCGTAGCTTTTATCACAGAAATTCTATCTTTATGCCTGTTAACACAAAATTCGTTTTGGTACTGGCTGGTACGGGGGAGCTTTAAAGTATTGTTGTTTCAATAGTAACTGTCAATTTTTGACGGATTTTGTGACTTTTTTTTTTGGGACTAAGCCCGCCACACAGTCCCACCACTGTTACTCCTGTAAGCCAGGATCGACAGCGGTGTCCATTGAAAACACCGAGGTTTGACCCTCGGCGAGTCCCGGGGAAAAGCTAAATTGTCTTGGAACCCGCACGAATTTAATCGAAAAAGGTGTAGGAGGAGTTGGAAGAAAAAAAATATCCACTTCTCTTCATTGCAAAGCGGGAAAAATAACTGTATTGGCTGAATTGCCACAGATATAAAGAAAGCACCACGGTTGCTATTTGACATTAGTTGGACCTAACAATGTGAGCTGCATTATACTTGATTCCAGTAATACGTATGGCAGAACCGTTTGAACGCACGGAAATTTTCTCTGGTCTTAACAAGGTCTGTGTAATACAGTATTGAGTTGACTGTCAAATACTGTAAATAATATTAAAAACATTGCTGCTAGACAGGCGGTGATAAGGGGGAAGTCCTCTCGTAATTCGCTCGTGTGAACGCTTTCATAGGAAATGTTTAGCTTTATACTTGTAATTATTGCTCAACCGGCTTTACCGTGTGAATGTTACATTTAGGGTAAAAGATATCACTAAATTTAGAAACTTTAATGTAGTGTCCATTATTTTAAGAATGAAATTACCGTCCTTGATAGTAATAAGTTATCATAAAACACAATAAAATTATATGATTAATAGTCAATAACCGGTTTACAGATTTTTATGTCTCTAGAATAAAGACTTAGCAGTGGTAGCCGAGTGGTCGAATGCACACCTTGCAATCAAAGTGTGCAGGTTCAAACCCCGGCTCGCACCTCTGGATTTCATGTGCAAATCTAATTTTCATCCGAGATTATCACTTGCTATGAAACGGTGAAGGAAAACATCGTGAGGAAACCTGCACGTCTGAGGGAACTTGACTAGTTTTCTATAGATGTCTGCTAACCCGCACTGGGCCAGCGTGGTGAACTATGGCTCGAATCCCCCCCCCTGCATTGAGGGAAGGCCCGTGCCCTGCAGTGGGACGTTAAAAAAGGGCTGTAGTAGTAGCAGAATAAAGACTAATGATTTGAAATGATTTTTCCATCGACCATGCGAGATATTTCTACTAATTTCTAGACATTATATCTAGAGTTACATAATATCTAGGTTTATAAATATCGCCAGAAAATCAATTAATATCGTAAGACAACACATAGTCATCGTATGATCCCAAACGAAGCAAAGCTTATACTATGGGTACCATAAAATGGAATGGCGAAACCAGTAACACCCAGACAAACGAAAATTCCGAAAAGGCCATATCTGAAATTTGCAACTGGTGGGAATCGAATCCGCAACCAATCGAATCTCAAACCACTAGACCAAGCGGTCATTGATTTTAATGATACTGAAAATAGATTATAACTTTCCATAGATAATATTACATAAGGAAACACATACAGGATGTATCAGAAGTCCGAAATAATACTTTGGGTACATATACGGTAGCTCATACGTGGACGCTTAGTGAATAGAGTTTATACCTAACTGTCATAATTACTGTGTATATTTTTCGAGTTATAAAAATTGACGACGAAATTAAATTTGGAAAAACATGGTCGAATTTCGATTAAATTGTTATACCATTCGGTTGTATACCTGATACTGATGCAAACGTCAAACTATCATTTTGGACTTCTGCAACAACCTCTAAACAAACTTTTTTTAAACTTTGAGCAAAATAGTATTTGGAGAACATGCAAAAGACGTTCGTTTCGAATAGGAAATTCAGTATGTCACGAGCGACGTCGCTATGAACTTGGAATTCAGCGCAAACAAATTTTGCATATCAGCTGTAACATGGCGCACTACACGAGCCTTGCTCGAATACGGTGAATTATTGACTGACGCTGTTTAGACTTCCCAACTTCAAGATGTTGCCAGAAATGGTTGCTTTTAATATTCTTCCCCTTTTTACTGTATCCGAATAAACTCACAATGATATAAGTAATGTTTTAAATCACAACTATTTACAAAATATTAAAAATAATATTAATAAATAATAGTGTGAAGGCATTTATTTAATTGGACAACTATTTACAAAATATTAACAATGCAAAATAAAATAAGTTAAAACTAATACGAAAATATTATATTTATTAAATATGTAAAAAATTTGGCCCATGCGGAAGCGTACCCAAGACGCTGGCTGCATTCCCTCGCTGAATGGCTAGAGCCACTCGTTGAGCGAGAAAATGGCCTGCTCTTGTGTCGACCAATTTTTTACCTAGTAAGTTCAAATTTACAATTCAAAGGAAAAGAAAAATTAATAAAACATATCAAATTAAAAAGAACATATTTACAAAAAATATACTTGTGCCAAACCGCTGTCGCTTGACAATGTTCTTAGAAGGCTGGCAGCATTGCCATGTTGATGCTGATTCTCTGTGCGAGATATGAACCAGCCCTCTGGTCACCGGTTGCATCGACCAGCCTTTTTGCCACATCTTTTAAGATGCGATGACCACGGTCCCAAACTCTCTATCCCAAACGGCTCACATATACGAGTTTGATAATATATACTCCAAGCTTTATTAATGATAAATAATAAGCTTTTTAATTTATATTCACTTCCTATAAATTTCATTCTCATTAAATTTAGTACACTCACAGCAGTGCACTGAAGCCTTGTGGCTTTCCAGCTACGCCATATAACAATGTGTCAGAGTAATTGGTCAGGACGCAGTGGCAATTATTCAACACTACATTTGCATACTAGCATTGTTGTTGCTGACAGGCTGGTCTAAAGTTGCTAATAATTTGCAAGAGAGGAATCTAAAAAAGTCATTATATATGATTTAAAGGTTTTACCAAATGATAAGAACTTGGAAGCAGACTCGGACTCTTGATGTCAGACTCAGACTCTAGGTGTGAGGCTTGGACTCTTGGTGTCAGGCTGTGACACTTGGTATCGGACTTCAACACCCGTTTTGAAACTTGGACACTTTGATCTGAATCCAGCACCCAATGTCAGGACTTTGCCATCTGATGCTGATGTCTGACAATAATCTTAGATTCGAATACCCAGTTTTAGATTCTGGCACTCAGTATTAGACTCCTGTACCTGCAAGACCAGCACGTAAGCCAAGATAAGATTTATTCCACAGATTATGCCGTGTCGAGTCGCTCACTCACTTTTTTAATTTATAAGAAGGAATGTGACAGAATCGACATACTCGTTGACTTTAGTCTGATACCAGTTAGTTTAGTTATAGTTAGTTTTATTTAAATTCAATTTTAGAATATTTAATATTATAAGTTAAACTCTGACCAAGAAGTTTAGATGCAATATAGAGAGGGAACCATCCCGTGTTTGCTGATGGAAAACAGATGGCCCTGGCGTGTCGCCAACGTTAGCTACGTACACATTGATTCTGCTTTCTGTCGTCACATTCACAAATACGTGCTGGTTTTCCAACTCCTATTTGGTTATGGGTTCCTGGTAGATTCCAGCTGGTACTCTGTTACTTTTACGCGTTTTTACGCGCCTATGTAAAAAACTCGCACCGTGAAATTTATAGTTATTGTAGATTCTAGTTAATTTGAAGTCGGCCATAATATCGCCCTTTAAAAACACACTAATATCGAAGAATTAGGAATACTTCCAATTTATTATATTTTAAAGTACGAAACGCGTAGCTCAAATTAATAAAAAAAATAAAAATTTTGCTTAGCAACTAATAAAACATCGATAGCTAGCTAGCTTGTTCACCTAATTAATTTAGTAAGTATAAAAATAAAACCATTTAAATCCCATTGGAAACCTGAAATGTATAGTAGGTACAAGGTAGTTATGTATATGGGTACAGGGTACATTTTCGAACAAGATCTGGTGTGTACACTCGCCCACGTGTATACAAGATGTTAGTGAATTAGTTAGCTGTAAGCGTTAATTTGTCGAAGTAGAGGCGTCGCGTCGGTACGTAATGCAGCTGTATTTGGCTTCGAGCCAGAACACCAAAGAAAACCCGTGTGTATCGATTCGACAGAACACCGCGCGAGAGAGAATGTGCAATAGGCAATAGGCTCGCCCCCATAACATTGGGACCAAAATACATCGGCAAAGTGTGGGCGCACTGGAGAGCACCTGTGCCTACCCTTACGGGGAATACAGGAGTGATGGTGTAGTATTATTATTTTTCCCCCAATAGTAGACCCAACCTTCATTTAAAGTTTTAATCCCCGAAATAAAGAATAAACTATTTCAATTTAAAATGGCGCTTTAGGTATTCAAGAGGAAATTTATAAAGAACCCAGTATTGGCCGGCCACGTTCCTAGACATTACCGGCTTAAGAAATTGTTAGGACAAAAAAACTTTTAAAAAGACGAACGCCTGACTACGGACGTCGTTAGGGATTTTTTAAATTAAATTAAGGTTTTAACGACCGACACTGGTATTTACGTAAAATTTACAGGTAATCATTGCGGTGAGAACGCTTTAAAGTTTTGGACACGCTTTTTTTTAGGAAGTGATTATTGTGGTCTCACCCGCGGCGTAGTTACCAAACGGAATTTATAACCGAGTCACAATTTTGGTAGTCCTGCACAACATTATCAGATTTTCAAGGAATCTTCTCCAACAGTAATGATTTAATATTACTTTGACTTCTTAACAGTATTTTATTGATACAACTGCTTTAAAAAAAATCAGAGTTATAACATAGACTATCTTAATCTATGGATGATGACGTTTGTTGCCATTTAAACCACGTATGATCATCCATTTTGATTTATAATGTGTATTTATTGAATTTGACTTTGCTATTAATAACTCAACATTGCCATAAAGACCGCTAATTGCAGATGCAGGCATTCCTCATCTTAATCCATTAAAATATCATCTTTTCACTCATTTCGTAAAAAAAGAAGATACCATTTCTGAATCTATAAAAAACACAATAATAATAATATAGGACACTTTCTTCTTCTTTCTTTCTTCTCACTTTCTTTCTTTTCTGTATAGGGATTGATTATTGAAGATGTTAATTTAATTGAAATAAAACTATTTTACGGATTTTATCGCGTTTATGTACTATTTTATTTTCCCGACGTTTCGGCTGCTTTACAGCAACCATGGTCACGGGTGGACTTATGTGTTAGACGTCCTGATGTCATAGTTAATAACTGGGTACCCTCATATTTAGTTTTTGTTTGCGGTCCGATCCACGCAGAAAGTGCTTACGGTGTCTTGAGGTCTTGCAATGGTACACTTGGTTTTGGATTTAATCATATTAATTACTGGATCCCAAGTTGGTGGTAGCACCCAGCCATCTTCCCTATTGAAATTAGGATGTTTTTTAAAAGCAGCCGAAACGTCGGGAAAATAAAATAGTAAATAAACGCGATAAAATCCGTAAAATAGATTTATTTCAATGTATAGTATTCGCGTAAATATAAGAAAACAATAGATGTTAATTTAATTGTTTTTAAATATTATTTCCACGGTGACTACAAAACAAATCGTATATTTACCTAATTAATCTCCATCATATTTGAAAAATAAAATAATAATAAATCATTGTACCATTTTGATAAAGTTATCAACGGGGAAATATTTGTAGCCTGCTTCGTGTTCAAAATTATAATTTTGCATGGCTCGGAGCGGTAAATCAGTTTAGATGCAAGCCTGGCAATGAGGGCTGGTTATCGTTATTTACGTTCGTTTTTCACGAATTATTAAGCCTGTGATAACATAACCTGATCACGTGACTTTGCAGTCAATGACCTCATACAGGAAGTTTGTTTTGTTATATTGAATTGAGTTAAGACCACACACTGGGGCGTCAAGACGCGCGCGTTGATTTGTTAATACCAAAATGAACTGTATTAACCCATAGAAATAGTTCATTCTTCAACGCAATAACGACGACAGCGCGAGCGAACTTTGACGCGTAAGGCGTGGCTTTTACCACACAAATTCAATCTCAAATCTTTATGTATATTGAAATAGAGTAAGTCTTGGTATTGGCAAATATTATGATACCCGACTTTTAACGTATGTTCATAGTTAGTAAATATTATTATTTTATGGAAGTATTTTAAACTCTATTTATTAATCACTAGTAGGCCCAGTGAACTTCGTACCGCCTTAGAATTAGTGACATACGAAAGCAGCGCCCCGTAAAATTATCAGTGTTTCTCTACTATATTATGCATGTATTATACATATAAACCTTTCTCTTTAATCACTCTATCGATTTTAAAAAACCGCATCAAAATCCGTTGCATGACTTTAAAGATTTAAGCGTTCATAGGGACAGACAGCTGGGAGCGACTTTGTTTTATACTATGTATTGATCATGAGGGACATTATTCAACGAAATACGAATTAAATTGAAGTTAATATTTTATTTTTCTAAGTAAAGTACCTTTACATTAGCTAAGATCAATTTTCAAGCAAAGATGCTGATTATGTTTGCACTAATCTAAGACTAAACAAAATTCGATAGCACTAAAACATCCCGTCTCGCGTAGACATTAAGGCTTTGAAAAGGATGGCATACTTAATTTAGGTTACTTCTAGTTTGGCACCAACAGAATTAGTACCGTTTTAACAATAAACATTAACATAAAATTAAACTGTGGTAGCCGAGTGGTCGAACGCACGCCTTGCAAATCAAAGTGTGCAGGTTCAAACCCCGGCTCGCACCTCTGGTTTTATGTGCGAATCTCATTTTCGCATCCGAGATTACCACTTGCTATGAAACGGTGAAGGAAAACATCGTGAGGAAACCTGCACGTCTATAGAAAGGCATGTGAAGTTCACCAACCCGCACTGGGCCAGCGTGGTGGACTATAGCCCAAAAATCTCCCTCGTATTGAGGGAGAATGTGCCCGGTATAATGGCAATAGGCTCGCCCCCTATTACATTGGCACCAAAAATACATCGGCGAAGTGTGGGCGCACTACAGTGTACCTCTGCCTACCCCTTCGGGAAATACAGGCGTGATGATGTATAAAATTAAACTACATTTATATTTTCAGAAATATTTTCATGAAGTGTCTTGATTGTAGTACTGAAAGCGTTTTTCATTTGGCAAAAAAGCATACTTCGAATTATTTTTGATATACTAGAGTCTATAACCCATCTTTAACATTCATATCAGAACTATTTAACATTCTATAAAACTCCCTATTGAAGTAATCCGATATCATTGTCCAAACATTTGCTGAATACCATACAAGAACACTTAATGAAAATATTAAACGAAACATTAATCCTAACATTTTTACACTTTATCTCCTTAGTATTAGGGTTGTAATTTATTTAATTGGACTATCTTGGTCTGAATACTGGAACACTGAAAAAATACCTCAATCGTAGTATTCAGTATATAACTAATTTGAAATAACAGTATTACTTTCAACCTGACTAAGAACATTAATGAAATCGCTTCATCTAGGTAAACGAATCTATATCTTTCCTACTAATGTTATACCTAAATGTGAAAGTTTAAAGGGTGGTTGTTACTCTTTCTCGCAAAAACTACTGAACAAATTTTGATGATACTTTACGGCATTTTTGTTTGTACATCAGAAGAATATCATATAAGCTACAATTTAAAATTATACTGAATAATGAAAGTCTACGCGGATGAATTGACGGGTACAAGGTACTTTGCAAAAACATTCCGTATTGAAATAGCACAAAAAATAAGTTTCATTCCTAAGTTATGTCAATTCAAAGGTCATAAAATCCTTCAACACCATAAATCATATCGGTGACAATTTCAAAGACGGTCTGCAAGTGTGGGTACACTAAAGTAGTGAGCATCACGACGCTGTTGGCTATCACAAACAATTTCATAGTCTCAAGGCCGTCTGATGATCTGAAAGGGAAAAATATGTTAGCTAGCTGTACATATGGACTGAGTCAGAAAATCTTTAGTCAATGTATTGCTATCTTTGCTTTAGACAGTTAACTCAGTAATATAAATAAATACAACAAATACTTATCGTATGACCCAAAACATAGTAAAGCGTGTACTATGGGTATCATACAATGGACTGACGGCGGTCCCAGTCATCCAGACCAGGGCAAATTACGAAAAGTCTATTTCTGAAATTTGAAGCTGGCGAGAATTGAACCTGCAACAACCTGGTGCATTGAGCCGAGCAGCTTACGCTCTAACCGCTAGACCAAGCCATTGAATATAATGTATTAGTAAACAATTAACATTTAATAAGTCGGATAATATTTGGTCAAATTATTCCCTTGTTTTAGATAGTTTTATTAGATACCTACGTATTATAAAGCAGAAATAAGTAGATAGGTATGTAATGCCTCATAAGACAGAATCAGAATCAGAATATTTTTTATTCATATAAACCAATACAGGCACTTATGAATCGTCAATAAATAGTAAAAATAGTAGCGCTACCATCCATTCGGAATGCATATCCAATGGAGAAGAATGGGCAAGAAACTCCATGGTTGCTTTTTTCAAATAAGGATTTACATTTTGCAGTGGTAGCCTCGTGGGCAAGAACGCCCGCCTTGAACGTAAGGGGTGCAAGTTCAAACCCCAGGCCCGCACCTCTGAGATAATTTTCATGTGCGAATGTCATTTTCAACAATGATTACCACTTGCTGAACGGTGAAGGAAAACATCGTGAGGAAACCTGCACGCCTATAGAAAGGCGTGTGAAGTTCACCAACCCGCACTGGGCCAGGGTGGTGGACTATGGTCCAAATCTCACTCGTATTGAGGGGGAATGTGCCCGGTATAATGGCAATAGGCTCGCCCCCTATTACATTGGGACCAAAATACATCGGCGAAGTGTGGGCGCACAATAGTGCACCTCTGCCTACCCCTTCGGGGAATACAGGCGCGATGATGTATTTTATTTTTGTGTTTACACTTCTTAAACAATAATGAAACTTTAATATTTACTTGTTTTAGATACTTTTATTAGATACCTACGTATTAAACTACTACCCCTTTAACGTCCCACTGCTGGGCACGGGCTTCCCCTCAATGCGAGGGAGATTCAGGCCATAGTCCACCACGCTGGCCCAGTGCGGGTTGGCAGACTTCACACATCTATCAAGAATTATAAAGCAGAAATACGTAGATAGGTATGTAATGTATTATAAAACAATAATAATATCAAACTTTAATATTTATCTTGGCAAAATTATTAATAGAACCGTGCAAATTAAATGGGGTCAGTACCATTCTCCGAATATACAGACTCCAACATTGAGTTTCGGAATATAATGTCTAAACATTTCCAAATTGAAAAGAACTCGTATAATTCAAACAATTCCACCAGATTGTTTTACCTTCCACGTAAAAGATTATTTCAAATGTTCATCCGCGAGTTATTTCCTGATAAATTATAAAATTAGATAAATTATTTTTGCGGTTTTTGATCCCACAGAAGTTCAGAAAATACTGGTTGGTAAAAAACTTTTAGGAACATATTTTATAAATTATACAACATTTTAAAAAGTCTAACACCACATCCTGGAGCTATATGCCCTATGATGTTATGGGTTATACCAAATCAGTAGGTCTAATTACCTAAGCCATCCCCCAAAGCCTTGTTCTTCATCATCCAAAGAATCGACTTTCGGCTGCAATTTTTCAGTATTTTCTGTTCCTTCTCCAACTTTGATTGATTTCTTCTTTATTGATCCACTACTTTGTCTAGTCTTCTTCATAATCTAAAAGGGCACATTTACATTCCATTACATATATAATATTGTTTAATATTTAAGTGGTTTCAAAGTTATTTTTTGTTCAGGTGAGATAGGGGCCAATTTTAGTGTCAGAGTTTTTAGGCTGCCCGAAGGCATCCGACATGGACGAGTGATTGTTATAGGTGGAACTGAAAGCTTAAAGCCTCTCGCACACTGGGTTATCGATGCTCGCGCGTTAAATTTTGTGCCATTCCAAAACAAACTCTATTAACTCATGTAAAAAGTTCATTCTTGAACTAAATGACACTGATAGTGTGAGCGAATTTTGACGGCGTGGCATTTACCACAGAACTTCAATTTTATATATATTGACACAGAGTTCGTTTTGGTATTGGCAAGGGTCGAAGCCCCAGTGCGGGAAGCTTAATGTGCCATTCGACGCACGAACGGACGCGTTCAGTTGTAAATACCACGAACGGTCATCCATCCAGGTTCTAATCGCTACGCACGCTTCCGTATTTGGGCACGAAGTTCGCGCACATTAGTTTTTTGAACCGAAAAAATCTATTGGTGCATGCTCCACCCCGGGATTTGAAACTACGACCCTTAGATCGCAAGGCCGCTTTACGATCAGATACATCACAGCCTCAACGGTTTGAAATGAAAATTATTATATGAATGAATAAATGACTAGACTCTGTTAACTGTGTTGAGGTATATATCTACGAGTAAGGTATATTAGAAATCGTACTGCTCATATTTCACCGAAGAATATTACTCTAAAAAGAATTTATAGTGAAACTGCATAAAAGATTATTTAACAGTAATTTGTATCTGCCCCAAAACAGTCGCAGTGCGTTGGTATTTCGGATATATCAATGGCGTTTCGTTAAGAACAGTTTCAGAACGGTTATCCGCGCGTCACTTTTCGACAGATGGGGTGCTCGGTACATTTTTTTTCATTTTTGCGAATTCAGCTGGATGCGCACAATTTTGAGGCGAATAGAACAGAAGAAACACACAATATTGAAACACAGGCAAAGCAATAACTTTTGTTAAATATGAAAATTTCTTGAAAAAAACGCGTATAAGCCATGAAATGATGATGAAAGTAAAATATATTTAATTTTTTTCCTCGGCGTAATATTTTTTTGGGCAAATTTCATGCATCACGAGATAG
Source organism: Ptilodon capucinus (assembly GCA_914767695.1). Taxonomy (NCBI): domain Eukaryota; kingdom Metazoa; phylum Arthropoda; class Insecta; order Lepidoptera; family Notodontidae; genus Ptilodon; species Ptilodon capucinus. The sequence continues at coordinate 9,591,619 of OU611814.1, read as the reverse complement.
TTCGTAATGGAAACGCAAGCAGTTATAATTATGTTAACACTGTTAAACATGTAAGTAGCCATTTCAATATTTTCAAAACTGCAAAATATCAGATTTTAGATATTCTGTTAACAGAAACTACAACGTACAAGTCTTTACTATACGAGTTTGCTTTCAAGACAATAAAAGACTGTCACCAAGAAATAGCAAACATTTTCAAATTCAATTCCCGTTGGTTTGGTACTACACAAGACGTACCCACTTGACTTCCCGGTGCCAAACAAAACACTAACTCGGCCACCTGAGGCCCTTATCAAATATTATTTGATTCAATATTAGCTGGCGGTGAGGGTGTGAAGGTGGAAGCCTCACGCACGGCCCTCGTACACTAACACACCTAACGAACCGCATTCAGGAGGAAGCCTCTCAAATGCTGATCGATACTTTACGTGCTGCAAGTTTTTCAGATGGTGGTTGGGTAGTGAGCGACGCGGGAATATGCAGCGGTATTAAAGTGAGTGGTCGAACAAACGCTTTGCAAATCAAAGTGTGCAGGTTCAAACCCCGGCTCGCACCTCTGGCATTTATGTGGCATACGAGATTATCACATGCTATGAAACGGTGAAGGAAAACATCGTGAGGAAACCTGCACGTCTGAAGGAACTCGCCTAGTTCTCGATAGATGTGTGAAGTCTGCCAACCCGCACTGGGCCAGCGTTGTGTGCCTGAAAACCTCCTCACATTGAGGGGAGGCCCGTGCCCAGCAGTGGGACGTTAAAAGGGCTGTAGTGGTATTAAAGTGATACGTAACCGCTCTCGCAAATTGTTATGTCTACTATATAAATAGTAAAATTTACAATATTTATTGTAACAATTTACTAACATGGTTATTATTTTTTGAAACGTATTGAAAAATAAAGTTAAGAGAATATTATGGTTGACTTAACGATCATTATTTTGTACATAAATTGTGAATACAACGAACTGGAGTAAGGACTATTAAGTTTTTAATTATTATTGTTTATGTACTAAGTTGCAAGTAATGAAATCGCGTATACTGCCAAATTTTAGATCGCAATATTATAATATTTCCATTAGTCTCGGTTTGACAAAAGCAGCGTGGAAATTAGACCCAATTGGGGTAGTTTTTTTTGTACCTTTTAGCAGGACTCCAAGGAACAGACCCAAAGTGAAGTCGTCAAATGAGTGAGAATATTTATTTACTCTCAAATGAGTGAAAATATTTATTTACTCTCAAATGAGTGAGAATATTTATTTGCTCTCAGTTCACACCTCTACATTTTGTTGTCGCCGTCTAACACGATTATGAATTATTACCGTCGCGTGAATGAGTAAAATTTCGGCTGATGCTCGGGTACCAAGGCAATTTGCAACCGGCCCCGTGAAAAATAAAGTTTGCGGTGAAAAATATTCCACTGGAGACGCATTTGGCAATACATTATTATCTTGTTTGCTTTTGGTTAATCGAATTCCATATTTGAATATATTTTTTTTATCTGCTTTATTTATGACTTCGTTGGCCTATGATATCGAATTATGGATGCGTATACAAGATCCTTACATCCTGTGCCTATTGGGGCGATTTAATTTGATTTTATTTTGAAGTAACGTATAGTGATATACACAGAATGAATTTGTGTAGTGAAAACCAAACGACCACCCGACAGGTTTGAGGTTTTGTATTTAAATGTAGAAAAAAAACACAATTTTCTTTTAATTTCTCTGTGGTTATCATTTAGAATATACAAGGTACTCTACGATGAGAATATAAAAGCGTAAAGATTGATTGTCTATGGCACCATTTTACACGCTCGCGCGAATAATTCGCTTAAACTTAACCGTTAACATTTCGTTGAAAACTTGTTCTACGAGTATATATACAGTCAATTTTGGTATTCGCCACAAGTCTTAACGTCCCTATCTGGGCAGGTTTTATATATGGACTCCAATATCTTATTTGGAATATGAATAGATAGGTAGATACAAATAGGATTAGGTATCTTTTTACATTTTTATATATAGCTATTCCCAATATATAAGTGCTAACTAATGTTATCACGAAAAGATTTCGCGCAGTCATTCCCATTATTATTTTATTCCACAATTCTGTCTAAAAATACGTCTACAATATGATTTATGAAACTCATTCCATAAATCAACATCTGTTTGGGTGCGAATTAAAAAATAATAATGGATCTAATTCTTGAGATTAATAAAAATGGGTGAATTTTTTTGAAAGATTTTATCTCAAAATTTTATTTCTTTGATGTCTTTAGACTTTTTGGGAATAGAACCTACAACGTCCAATTCTTAGTTTCTATAAAACCATTTGCAGTTATTCGCCAAAGGGATAGGCAGAAGCCCACTGCAGTTCACCCACACTTCAATGTATTTTGTTTCCTAGGGGGCGAGCCTATTTTCATTATACTGGCCAGATGCTCCCTCAATACGAAGTATATTTGGGCCATAGTCAATCATGTTGGCCCAGTGCGGATTGGTGAACTTCACACGCCTTTCTATAGACGTACAGCTTTCTTTCACCTTTCAGCAAGTGGAAATCATTATTGAAAATGACATTCGCACATGAAATAATGGCAAAAAAAAGTTTTCAAAAACAAGCTTTTATTTAATTGCCCTTAGTTTTCGTGTTCTCCTCAGCAACTCCTTTAACTTGATACCCATACTGTGTTAGTGCAGAAAAAAAAACTATCCCGCCATCTTGGATGAGCCACCATATTGGAATTAGAATGACGTCACATGGCTAAGCATGCATTGTCATCCAAAATAAGTGTGTATACCAAATATCAGCTCTATCGGTTAAAGATAACTGATTTGAAATTCAGTCGCAAAATTCCACCCGGACGTACATACATTGCAAGTTAATATAAAGCTTGTAAAATACCAGAGCTGCGGGCCCGGATTTGCACCTATTAAGTTTAAGGCGGGTGCTGTACCAATTAGACTACGACTCCTTAAACATAGGTTTCAGATTTAAATAGAACGTGTTTCAGAAACCCAAGAAGTGTAGCCAAACACTGCTGAAACCTTAATAATATTAACCTATATTACGTAGCATTCTGTATACAAAGGCAATTTCATGGCTACGTCTGCTACTCCATTATTGCGGCCAGCGATGCATGACCTGGCTAATTGTATAGGCATGTAGAGCAGTTACTATCACGTGTTATGTGTTCCCATTCATCTATTTATTAAACTGTTAGTTATGTTACGACATGTTATTTTGAACGGGGTTTAATCCTGACAAGTCCTACTTTTATCCTACTAATATTATAAATGTGAAAGTTTGAGACGATGGATGTTTGTTACTCTTTCACGCGAAAACTACTGAACGGATTTTGATGAAACTTTACGCTATTATTGTTAATACATCAGAATAGCATATAAGCTATAATAAATGACGATATTGAATGAAAGTCTAAAACGAAGTCTTTAAAATATAGGAATCTAAATCCATCTAGAAACAATCTCAAATGGTATTTAAAATACAAAATTGGAATAAATATTATATTGTCCCAATTACATGGTATTATGTTTTTGGGCAGTAATTTTTTCTAAGATTCCTGCATGCGTTTTATTTCAAAAATAAATAAACCCAGAAACCGCAGTGATTTAAAAATGCAACGTCTTCCCAGTGGTACTGAGTTAATATTAATTTTCTTGATTTATCTGATACCGTTTAATAATAATAGAACCGTTCAGCAAACGGTGGATTTGCGGATCAGTGGGGATTTACGATGGAGTAGATAAGACAGCATCACGGACGGCGAACGAGATGAAGTGTCGCTGGGACTTTAGAGGGGTGCCTGTCGATTATTCTATGGAACGGATTATATTTTAGATAAAGTGAATAAAGCATTGCCAAAAAACAAACTTAGCATTCGAAATTTTATTTTTTACAACCTCAAGCGTAAAAAAAGTGTTTTCGTTTTTTTTTTATACTTTTTAAATCACCTTTTGTTATGCCAGTGTCAGTAAAGATTTAGATACATTTACAAAATTTTACAGGATTGGTTTCAGTAGTAACTTAAGGCCAAGATAATACAAGCAAAAAATATACCATTTCGTAGGAATTGACTTTGATAATGCTAATAAATAAATAATCCTCGACTACTAAGAAAGCACATCGCGCATTACGTGCTCGAGTCGAAATATAACCAATGAGAAAGGACAACTCCCTATGGACTTAGAAGCAGATAATATTCTCACGGATTTCAACCCTTTAAAACATATCTGTTGCAATTTTTCCAAAATTCACTACATCTTGTGGCAGTAACATGAAACTAAACAGATTTTACCTATAAGTTTCAGTAAAAAACCCCAAATTTGCACATATTTTGTGCATAAAGATATTTTTTTTCCATTTCCTTTAATAGTAGTACTAATACTATTGTTGTAGTGTAACAATAGATTTACTTTATAATACAAATAAATATATATTAATGATAGCTTTTATAAATGATGATCTGCGGCCCAATTCCCGCATGAACGACATCATGTCGAAACAAAAAAAATCTAACAATTTCACGTTTTGTTTCGACATTATGTCGGATTTGTCAAAGTGGCCGGACGTTACGTAGGATTGAACCTTCAAAGCCGATGTAGACAGATTGAGAGGCGGATAGATGGGTCGGGTAGATGAGAGGCGGATTGAGGCTTTATAAGCCCAAGAGCGGGTTGGTAAAACACGTCTACGCACCTAACTGTAGCAAAACAAGCCCACTGGACCATCGACATACGCACAGCCAAGTTTATGCTCATACCAAAACTAACTATATTAGCTCATGTAGAGAGTTCATTATTCAAAGAAATGACATCGATGACGAGAATGAATTTTGACACGTGGTCGGTTTGCTTTTATCGCACAAATTTAATCCGTATGTATATTGAAACAGAGTTGGATTTGGTATTATTATTACCCGGGGTTTAAGTGTTAATATTCTTGTCACAAAAATGGGGTTCGTTTAACATAAGCTATAACATACGTTTGAAAAATGTCCTGTCAGGGAGTCGACTGAAATTCCAACTTGTAGTAGTTATTTATCTACAGTTGTACACTAGTGTTGTCTTGGATTGTATGTACAAACAACATTTTCATATGAGATTATCACTTGCTAAAACTGTTAAGGAAAATACCGTGAAATCAGCACGTCTGAAGGAATCTAACTCTAGGCCTTACCGCTTAAAGTATAGTGGTTTTAATAGTAACCGTCCAATTTTGATAGATTTTGTAGTGTCATTTGTCTGTACCTGTCATAAATCGAAATTAAAAAAAAAAACAAGCGCACGCAGGTGGTCAGGGGGCAGTTCTGCATAGACGTATCAAATCTGCCACCCCGAACTGGTGCAATATGGTGTACTCTTAAAATGCCCATCACCCAGTAGTGGAAAGTTCAATAGGCTATAAAATTCATAGTTTTGTTTTCTATATATGTAATTAAAGATTCAATGAGCAAATATACAGCATGTACACGATTATAGTACGAGTATATACAGTATGTTCTTAACCTAGTTACACCAATTCATCAGCAGAAAGCTGCAGTAAATTCCTTCAGTTTGGCACATCCCCTCTATAAAGGGGTTTAAGAAATCCTTTCAGCTTGCACCGCGTCAATTGAAAACACGGAACTCCCAGCTCACGCGGATAAAGCTGTCTTGACGCCGGCACCTATAAATTTATAAAATAAATACGACTGCGACGAATTTATCCTATAGAATCATGGCGTTGGGATTGGGATTATACTAATATTTATTTTTTACTGACCGTCTCAAAAACTTTTTTAGGGTTCCGTACCCAAAGGGTAATAAGGGAAGGGTCCCTACTAAGACTCCACTCTCCATCCGTCTGTCTGTCTGTCTGTCTGTCACCAGGCTGTATCTATTGAACCGTGACAGTTAGACAGTTGAAATTTTCACAGATGATGTATTTCTGTTGCCGCTATAACGACAAATACTTTAATTTCAACTCTCTAGCTATCACGGTTCATGAGATACAGCCTGGTGACAGACGGACGGACGGACGGACGGATGGTCAGCGAAGTCTCAGTAATAGGGTTCCCGTTTTACCCTTTGGGTACGGAACCCTAAAAACCGAAAAAAAAATATTCAAGGGGCCTCCGATACAACAAACGTAATTTTTTGCAGTTTTCATTCGGAACTCTTCGTGGGCGAGTTGGACTTGCACTTGGCCGGTTATTTTTAAATATATATTGTGACTAAAGGCGGTAATACAGTAAGGTAATAAGTAAAAAAACTATTGCAGTAACAAACATATATTTCTGTTTTTATTTAATTATTTTAATTATTATTTTATATATTGTTTTTTTTTTTTTTGTAAATAGTTGTCCAATTTTATGATAAATATATTTTTCCATTAAGGATTATTGGTTGAAGGGCAATTTAAGAGCGAGCCATCAATGACAGCCATATAAAGTATTTCAATGTAAAATTTACTACCGCCAATTTTGCCGATCGTATCTTGTGTAAAGTAACTAGGATAACCCATTATGTAATGGGCTATCTTTTAGAAGGTCTTTGCATGACGGCATATCCAATTTCCCTATAGGTACACTATATTCTTGCAACGAAGCCATTCCATGAAATAAACCGATATACCAATGTGCTCTCTGAAGCGTGGAGGAGATTTCACATAAAACCGAATCGGTCAGGAACTCTTGGTATGTACTTCAAATATTATATTACGCTTATTTTGTTTTCATACTGTATAATGCATAGATGAATATGATATCTAGTCTGTTCATTTAAACATATAGTCATCGTATGATCCCAAACTAAGCAAAGCTTGTACTATGGGTACCGTACAATGGACTGGGGCGATCCCAGTTACACCCAAACCAGACCATATTCAGAAAAGTCGGTATCGGAAATTTATTTCTAGCGGGAATCGAACCCATAGCCACCCGGTTCAGTGAGCCAAGCCACCTAGGCTCAACCCACTGGACCAAGCCGTCGTCGATCTTAAAATAAAACTATAAAAAATATTATGATATTGTAAAGCAACATGCTCTATACACTTATTTTTAACCGTCTTAAAAAAGCAAATGGTTCCCAATCCAATACCAATTTTTCTTTTTTATAATAAAATACACTGGTTTAAAAATAGAATATTATGTTCCAATTCCAAATTTATTTTTATCTGAGTTTTATTTCAAAATAAATAGTATAAGCAGATAAACTACGCCGTTTCAGCGTTGTCCTTCGTCTAAGCCTTCCATTTCTATTTATACAAATATTGTTAGAGCACCTTTACTTTGGGCCATTTGACATGCCTCACATCGAGAATATCAAATAGGTTTCCTTTAAAAACATCGAAAGCCGGTTTGGCGACACGCTTTTCAATAGAGCATGAATATATTACGGCGGACCCTCCTTGGGGCCAAATGGGATAAATCTTTCATTTTACACGCCCTGTATCTCGTTATGTTTTTATTGAAACTGTTGGGCCTTAAATCTTATTTAGTAAAAAAGGAGAGCAAAATAAAGTGGAAGTACTTGGTGGGTAATTCCTTATTCATAAATAACTAGCTTTTACGCGCGACTACGCCCGCGCACAGTTCGATGATTCAATATCGTTAAAAAGTATTGCCTATATGTTATGCTCATGTACAACAATAATACTGTATAGTTTCATCAATATCCGTTCAGTAGTTTTTGTATGAAAGAGTAACAAACATCCATCCGTCCTCACAAACTTCTACATTTATAGAACACAATAAGTAGACTAGGACAGTAGCGTTTTCGATAGTATCCATTGTTTTGTCGGGGCTACAGAACAATTCTGTAGTCTACTTGAGGAAGTGCATGATAGAGAATAGAAGGTAGAGTGGGTAGAGTTGACGCTCGCGTTAGCTAAACGCAACGCAGGATGTTTTTACGAAGTAGAGCGATTGGAGGAACTCAGGGTGGCGCATGGTAGAGTTGGACAGCTCGGGTGATACTAGTCAAGCTATGTAGCCTATTGATGCCAATTCTGACGTACAAAAACTACAAGTAAACCATATTTGATATAATGAAAAGTATAGGCATCTTGCTCATACATTACGGCTGTAATAAGGACGACAATACTCTTAGTTTATTGAAGTTTAGTTAAATAAAAACAGAATCGATACCATTGCCGATAAAAGTAGTTTACACATTTCAAAAATGTTAGCAAGTGACCATAAAAAATATGTTCCTTGCTTTGATAACTAATTAAAATAAATAATAACAGTGGTACTTAGTACTATAAATAATGCGTGTTTTCATACAATATCCACTAACCTATTTCTTAATACTACGGTTAAAATATAAAGTAAGTTAACTAACGACGCGATGAAACGCAATAACTCTGTGAAATTATCCCGTGCTTGGCCGTAGTTTGTCAAACGCGTATAACACTCGGTAGCAAGTTGCCTTATGAAAGGGGTTAGTCGGAGGAAAAGAGATGGCAAACGAGACAGAGAAAGAATGTATACATTTGGTATATTTTTACAGTAGGATTACAATATACTTTTAAACTGAAAATGGTCACAGTGTGTCGTGGTAATAACAAATTTTAAGTAAATACTTATATTTGTTAAAAAGTCAGAAGTAATCCACTGTTAAGTCATAATTAAAATTATCCTTAAGTTCCGGAACAAAACAGAAGAATGCTGATGAAAATGCGTCCTTAACTGCTCGCTAATTTGAGTAATTAGGCAGAGGGGACTTTTAAATTAAACTTGTTTATTTCTTTCAAGGAAAACGCGTCGGGTTGTTACCTGAGTAAAGTGAAAACTCCCATTCATTTTCACGTTTCATTACGGTCGAAGATTGAGTGGCAAAAATATTTGCCAAAATTACTTTCCCCCTATGTGACAGGTTACTCTAACCAGTGCCTCAGTTTTATTAATGTTTTATAATCAGTATAGTTCAGTTTTAGTTTAGTTTTATTAATCAGTATGTGTTAAATGTACCGTTGTACGCAAGAGGTACTAGCGGGCCCGTACCTCCCAAGATTTTCATGTGCGATTGTAATTTTATTAATCATTACCATTTGCTGAACGGTGAACGAAAAAATCGTGAGAAAACCTTTAAGTCTTGAAAGAGGCGTGTGAAGTTCACTAATCCGCACTGGGTCAGCGTGGTGGTCTATGGCCCAAATCTCCCTCATGTGGTGGAGGGATGTGCCCGGAATAATCGTAATAGGCGCGCGCCCCAATTACATTGGGACCAAAATACATCTGCGAAGTAAGGGGGCACTGCGCCCTTAAATGTTGAAGTTCATAGATATTTTCTTTGTTTATTTTACCGCTCTGTGGTGTTAGCACACATGTCAAGACAAGACTACTGTCACGGATTGGCACGGTTGCTCTCTGTCTTATTTGATACGAGGGAAAGAGATATAATCATCATATTCCGTAACATGAGTCTTGTCTTAGCGCACATGCTACATCTACAGGAGTAGATAAGTAAGTCACCATAAACTACATTAAACTAAGCTTATCGCCGTTCTTATTACTGCAGTAATGTATGAGCAAGACGGATATATTTTGAATGCTATCAAATATAGTTTAGTCGTAGTTATTTAATATCCTGATGAATATAATTCCAACATGTAATTATGTCAGACATTACTATAAAGCGACAATGGTTAGAGAAGCTCTACATTGTAGAGTCAAATTCTACAACCAAGTTGAACGGAGCTTTAAGTTATCGGGCTTGCATCGTTCGGGCTGCGTCGGGTTGACAGGGACCATCCTGCGGTCCACCGCGGCTTACCCCACTCACAGTGCCACAGGCATTACCTACTCCAAAATGTGTACCCACCAATGTCTACATACTCTACCCACAACTACTCTATGCATTATTTGAAACTAGCTTCTACCAGCGACTTCGTCTGCGCAGACTTTGATAATTCAATATCATTACATAGACGAGTTGGACTCGCACAATAGAGAATGGTCCACACTGGCAAAGAACAGAGAGGAGTGGAGGAAGGAAAGGGAGGCCTTTGACCAGCAGTGGGACGATACAGGCTAATAAAAAAAAATGTTTGGTCATTAAATTAAGGTATTAATGACGAGCGCTTGGCCAGATGAAGCTAGAGGACTTATTTTTACAAGCTTTATATTAACTTGCAATGTATGTATGTCCGGGTGGAATCTTGCAACTGAATTTTAAATCAGTTATCTCTAACCGATTGAGCTGAAATTTGGTATACACGCTTATTTTGGATGCGTATCTACCAAGAGTCACTAGACGTCATTCAAATTCCAATATGGCGGATCATCCAAGATGGCGGAATAGTTATTTTTGCTGCATGACTATAATATGGGTATCAAATGAAAGTCTTGCTGAGGGGAACACGAAAACTAAGGGCAATTAAATTAAAGCTTCGTTTTAAAAATTACTTTTTTAAGATGTAGTAGGTAAGCCTATTCTGAATCACACTGTATATGTCTATGTGTATTTTGTTTATAATATTGAGGGGTGAAAGGCTATTTAACTTAGCGACATTTTTATAACTTCACAAGAGAGCATTCGACTCAGAAAAAATCACTGATTCCAAAAATGTATAGAATTCAATATCGCCCAAAAGTGACGCATAAGTCAGCCTTTCACCCCTAGAATTACTATTTTTTGTTTAATTTTATTAAAACAGTCAAGATATGCGTGTCAAACAACATTAAACTGCGCCAGTTAAAGTGTGCTGATATATTGTAATGTTCCCTGTGCCGTTTATTCAAGGTATCAATTAACTGCAATTAAACGAGAAATGTAGCCATTTCGCGTATAATAAATACATTAGTTTTAAAATTGCACTTACTAATATGAATATGAGGGTCAATTAAAAAAATAGTTAATATCCGACCCAGGACAAGGTGTTACGATGATCTGGACAGATTTGGCAGGAGATAGAGATGTGTGGAGACCTTTGCCCAGCATTGGGACAATATAAGTTAAACAATTGCAAAAAAAAAAACTTTTGTAAAGGGTAAGATTACGGGTAATCTAAATAAAAAAAAAGTTTTTCATTTTTTTTTTATTTCTTGAGGTCTCTATTATTTTTTAATGATATATTAATTATTTGCCGCTTCTTGTAAATGCAGTTAATACCAAATTCAAAAGTTGTTCCAAGAATTATATGGCCTGTTAGGCAAAACACAATTCAGCTTCCGTATAATTAATCTAAATTTTTATTTCGGCTCTCTGATTTTAAAATACTGTATATGACAAACATGACTAACTTATTACTAACTAATCTACATCACATGACCTATTATCAAAATCCTATTCACCTCTTATCATAGATTTAGAATGTACTGAATTTTAGGTATTTCTCTCTCACTTACATCTAAAATTCCTTAAAGAAAAGTTTCGCTTCCAAACTTTTAATTAAGTCCGCCCTTCTCCCAAAGGTGAAAGAAGTCTGCAAATAAGTAATTCATACATGTTCAACCTCGACACATAATTCAGAAATTAAATTCTAAATGAAGTTTCCGTGAGACATGTTAGCCTGATTGTTTATTTCATAGCACAAAATACCCATTCAAAAAACCGTTAACAAACTGGTATTTATGTCAAATTCTTTGGTAAGTACCTACTTATAATAAATAATAGGTCTATTATATAAAACACACTATGGCAATCAACTTTTTGTTATCAATTCGAGAGTTTAGTTTCCTCTTTGTTTAAACATGCATGCATGCATGGCAAGCATTTTATTGTAAGTAGTAATTTTCCTTGGATAATCCCTCCCGCATTGAGGGGAGGCCCGTGCCCAGCAGTGGGACGTTAAAAGGGCTGTAGTAGTAGTGATGCTAAAATAAAATAAACGTTATCAACATTTTTGCTTATATTTTTAATAATAAGACTATAAATTGATAGTTTAATGACACTTAAAAATAGTACATAATTTTACATAATTGTGATAAAATCCTTAACAAAACGATGAACATAGTACTTTTTATTTATAAATTATATTGTTGATATTATATTAATATGAAGGGAAATTACTTGATAAGTTATCTACGACAAACCGTTCATTTTGTGATCCCAAAGACGTATTCTACTTATGAACCCCTGACAAAATCGCACATTCAAATATCTCATTTGATAATATAGGCTTAACGATGTAAGTGATGGTTAGAACGTGATCGGAATGCGTTGTAATGTACTATTTAGAGATGGCGCCACCTGTGCTAAGTTACAGATGGGATAGTGAGTTCGCCCTGATAAGGGTGGCGTGATAACGAACGGTAGAAATAATGATTTATATACCTAAATATACCTGCTTCAAAGTAGAGCTTAATTTTAACCAATCAAAACCATTTTGAAATACTATCATAAATATATTTATTATTATGTATAGGGGTATTAGCTTATATTCTTATGCTAACAGACTAAACTGTTAGATACAGTATATATTTAGAGACCAATAGATGGCGACACGCTACTATAGAGTTAGATATTTTATTTACAAATCTTAATAATTTACTTTATACAATTCAAAGAAATGTAGAGTAAGGTATTCTCGTCTAGAGCTAATACCACTAACGCACGTATACCGACACCTCATGTTTTCAATTCCTAAAAGCACTGGCCATTCCGGGGCATCAAGACGGGCGCTTCAAAATGTTTTCTGAAACCATAAGGAACTCTGTATCAACTAACATAAATATTAAATTTCTGTGGCAAACGCCACGCGACCACGCGTCTAAAGTCGCTCGTCTGTCAATTACATTTAATTGAAGAATGAGGTTTTATTACAAGTTAATATAGTTAATTTTAGTATTGGCAAAGTTGTTGACGCGCATATCTTAGGCTGGTTTTAGTCTTACGCCGACGGCACGCGCACCGTCAGCGCTGATGGGTCAATTAGTATGTAGTTACAGGTAGCGTTTTTGAGTCGCGCTGACCGCTCAGCGCTGACGGCCGAACGATACGAGCTGACCGATCAGCGGTGACAAGCTACGCGCCGACCGTCTGCGTGACAGGAAAACCAGCCTTAACGCCAAAGTGTGGTCGGGACTTGAAAGTCATAGAGATTTCCAAGTATACCACAAATTTGTTCTCCTCATCTGCATAATATCTCAAGCTAAGAACACACCCGCGAGGTGACGTGGGTAGCATGAATTTATTTTGCGCATTAGCACTGCTATAGAGGGACACGTGTGTACACTCTGCACTCTGCATTTGAATGTTCAAAATGAGCACGTATTAATAATGTTGGCAACCCAGCTTTATATGCTCTTTGGCTCAGGTGATGTGATTTAAATGTTCTTAGAGGAGATTGAATGCAGTGTAAGTGTATTTGTTACGATAGAAATTAGCTTGATATTATTATTTACTATGTGTTGTTTTATTATGTGTCAATATACGTAAAGATTGAATGTATGTTGCGAAAGACACACGAACGCGCGATTCTCTCGCTCAGTTCTAAAATATGCTTCACAGATATTAAAAAATAATAATTGAAGTATGTGTTTATAATGTCAAAATAATAACTCTTTACGGATTCATCCGCCATCTTTATCACTGTCATCATCCATTTTTATTTATACTATGTTATAATTCAGCTGCCACTGTCATTAAAATGTTAATTTGTACCTTGCAATCGAAAATTATCTGTTTAGAATATCATTACGTACAGAACTCAACTACTACTAACACCACGAAGTTCCTTAACTACGGCAAGATAAAACTTACAGTAAATACAAAATACATACCTTAACCTCATAAACTACTTAGAATACTTTAAGCTCTCTTTGGCTCGAGGACAAAACTTGAGCGAGTTGCCCGTAGCCAGTTTTATACAAGATCGAGTGTGCGCAGTTCCTCCCAAAAGATTTCAAAGATGAACTTCGCTGTTCCGAGACAAAATAACTTTGTTTCATTTATATTAAAACAGTGAACGTTTAGTTTTCAGGGAGCCGCAATTCGACCTAAGCATAGTTTTAAAAGTTAAAGCTAAGTACACTTGTTAAATTTAAAAGATATTTTTAGTAAATTACTCAAATATTAGTTTGCATTGTTTTTCTTGAAAACATACACTCATTGTATGAAACCAATCTCAGCAATGCTTTCACCAATTTTACTTTTTTACGAAATGAGTGAAATGATGAAATTTAATGGAATAAGATGAGGAATGGCTTCACCTGCGACTAGCGCGGGTATTTTGCCAATGTCAAGTAATTAATAGCAAGGACAAATTCAATAAATACACATTATAAATAAAAATTGGTGATGACAGTGAAAAAGATGGCGGATGAATCCTTCACCAATTTTAATACAAATAATAGATACCAATATCTGTCAATAGGACGTCAAGAAATGTTTGACGCCTCGTTAATGCCACAGCCGTTATACGTCTAGACCTAGATTATCTGACGTACGTCAGTTTATCTCGGTCGAGATTATCAGACGTCAAAGTCACACACAAAATTGGACACACAGTTATACTTCGTAAAGCATAAAGATTACTACATTATTTATAACTCAATAAAATATATTTTTTTTAACCTATATTGTCCCACTACTGGGCAAAGGTCTGGATTCGGAGTTTGCACCGCACAGTTTGCACCAGGGATCGCCCATACCTTACCTCTTCCTGCTAGTTATGGATGCTTTGACATCGGTCCTACAGGGAGAGGCACCCTGGTGTATGCTCTTTGCGGACGACATTGTACAGATTGAAGAAGAGGGCACGTTGCTGCAAAGCAAACTGCAAGATTGGCAACACGCACTGGAGACTGTTGGCTTGAAAATCAGTAGAACCAAAACAGAATATCTGTTCTGTGATTTCGGCGGTGTCTCCAGTGCGGTGCCCATAACGATAGATAACAACGTAATACCAGCTTGCTCAGACTTCAAGTACCTCGGTTCGTTACTCCAACATGACGGAGAAGTAGATCGGGATGTAAAGCGACGAATAAATGCAGGATGGCAGAAGTGGAGACAGGTTACCAGCACTACTTGTGATCCAAAAATGCCGTTAAAAGTAAAAGGCCAAATCTACAAATCGGTTATAAGACCGGTGATTATGTACGGCTCAGAATGCTGGGCGGCTAAAGTGCGTGAAGAGAAACGTCTCCACTCTGCCGAGATGCGAATGTTGAGATGGATGTGTGGAGTGACGCGAATGGATAAGGTGAGAAATGTGTATATCAGAGGTAGTATAAAAGTGGCGCCCATAACAGAAAAAGTAAGAAGTAGGAGATTAGAATGGTTTGGACATGTGATGAGAAGAGATGAGAATCATGTGACTAAAAGAGTTATGAGTATAAATGTGGACGGATATAGAGCGAGAGGAAGACCCAAGAAAAGATGGATGGACTGTATAAAGAGCGATATGAATGAGATCGGAGTGGATGTCAGTATGACGGAAAAGCGAGATGAATGGAAGAAAAAGACATACTGCGCCGACCCCAAATAATGGGACAAGGTAAGGCAAATGATGACTGGGCAAAGGTCTCCCCCATTCTCCTCCACACATCTCTATCTCCTATCAGATCACTCCATCCCTCCAGATAACGGTCTAGGTCATCCATTATATTTTACTCTAGGAGTAGTAAAATTATTTTTAACAAAAAACAAAAACCGACTTCAAAAACCTAGGTGCACTAAAAAGCTACAAATAACCTTACAATTCATTACATTTGGAGTAGGTGCCAATCAACGTCGGACAAGGCAAATACACACATGAATTGGCACCGACTCCAAATGTAATGAATTGTAAGGTTATTTGTAGCTTTTTAGTGCACCTAGGTTTTTGAAGTCGGTTTTTGTTTTTTGTTAAAAATAATTTTTTTTCACGATTTTTAGTGTCAATAATCGTTGAAAATTTGCAAATATTATCACCTTATAACAGCCCTAAAAAACTAACAATTTACAGCCAAAAAAAAATAACCCCCCTCACCCCCCCTTTCCACCCCTTTGGGGGTGGGTTTCGATCTTTGTTAACAATCCGTATTAAACAAAAAAAGATTTTTCGAAATCGGTTCACTAACGCCGGAGATATGCTGTAGTCCGGATTAAACCCCATTTCACCCCCTACATATTTTTTCTTTCAAAATTCCTGAAAGACGTGTTTTTTTATTTTGTATGTTAAATACATATACAAAGTTTCAAGTCGTTCAAAAAATATTTTTGAAATTATGCGACCTTCAACCCCCCATTTCACCCCCAAGGGGTTAGATTTCTGATAATATTTTTAAAATGAGACCAACCTTGAAGAATTTCCTAGTAAACCTCAAAAAATTTTTCGAAATCGGTCGACAGACGCCGGAGATATGCGGTAACATACATAAAAAAAAAAATAAAAACATACGGGTCGAATTGAGAACCTCCTCCTCCTTTTTGAAGTCGGTTAAAAAGAAAGATAAAAGATCCCCGCGCTTACAAGCGCATTTAAACGCACGCGACTAATATTTGCCATACCAACACAAACTGTATTAATTCATAGAAAAAGCACATTTTTCAACGGAATACCATCGATTTAGACCCGTGGTCACGAGGCTTTCACTGCAGAAATTTAAACTTTAAATTCATTGGTACAGAGAACATTTTCAAAATATATCAAGTTCATTCGCTCGACCCGGGTGCAAAGCGTTATGATTTCGCTTCCTCCCCGACATTATACCGTCATCTAACGCCAAACTTACATAACAAAGGAAACAGATCATTTGTGATCCTCCTATATACAGCGTGTGGCAAGAACCAAACTTGTATGATGTCTGACTTACCATTAATCACGGCAGAGGTCGCCCTTGAGGCCGGAATTCGGATATATCCGGATACGCGGGTATTCAATATTATGGTGATGTTTTTTAATACAGAATTCGGATTCCTACTGGTTTCATGGTATGAGTTAAAAAACAGAAACCGACTACGAAAACCCAGGTGCACTAAAAAGCTAGAAATAACAGCAGAGTGCACACAGATTTTGCTGATGTGTTCTAGTCCCAATGGATTTAATAGCGGCGTGACTAAGCCCACTTTTCCTCATTGCGAGAAGATAGGAGTAGCCCGCCACACTGGGCCAATGCAGGTTGGTGAACTTCACACATCAATCGTTACGACGTGCAGGTTTACTCCCAATTATTACCCACACCATTCGACAAGTGATATCATTTGTAATGCTCAAATATCTACAAGAACTAGAAAGGATACCGAGCACTTAAATATATTGATGAACACTACATATAAGCTGTCTTTCCTTACAACTAATCAACGATTCTCATTGACGTAGAAACGCCAGCCTTTGAAGATAATTGAATAGATTATTGGCGGTTCCAATGGAGTGCGGATTCATTACTCATAATCAGAAGGTGCCTATTGTTCTGGTAATTCCACGAACCACGTTTGAAGCGGTTTGAGGCGAAACAATTAGGAGTTACTTTGACATTTTCAATTTGAAACGTTGAGAATGTTACGGCCCTTCGCTTACTGGGGAGAACATAAGAATTTGATTTATTCAAAAATGTACTCTGTAACAATACATATCTAAGATTGATTTTTTGTGGTACAATATATGTGACCACGCGTCAAAATTTGCTCGCTTTGTCATTGATATTTTATTGGAAAATATACTCCTTCTATGAGTTAATACAGTTTGTTTTGGCTTAAAAGCAATGTCCGTCAGCAAATTGGTCGTATTTATTCGTTTTGATTTGACATATGTCGAATTAGAGATAATATCGAACATGCGAGAATTGCCCCCTTGGGCAACAACTAGCAATTGTTTTTGCCACCAGCTCCAGCAATGAGCCACTTCAAATATTATCATACCGTCTGCTCTGTGGCTTTTCCTGTCCTCAATCTTGAAACCGATTCTGTACGACCTCAACTCTTACCTACATTATATTTTCATAATATTATTTTGAAAAGAAAAGCAAAATACATAACGAACAAGCTTCCACCACAATAAATAATATACGGTAATGCCTAACAGTATTGAGATCACGATTCACGCATCGCGATGATCGAAACAGGAAAATAACATTTTGATATTCTGTTCTCAGAAGCACCTTCATACATATTGAGGGGTCCATGAAATATTGTAACAGTAATGAACTGCGTACGAGTACGAGGTGAGTACAGTGAGTGCCACTAGATATGGCACATGTGAATCAGAATTTGGGCAATTATTTTTACTAAACCTTTTAAAGTGATGGGACGTTACTGTGAATGCAATGGTGAGTGCTATAAAGCTTTAGACATTGCCTTTAAAAGGACAACGTCTACCAGCTCAACGGCCTGTACGCTGGCACGGTATAAACTAAACATCAATCAAAGACACGATGAAAACATGACGCTCGTGGCGACACACCCTTTGTCACGTATAAAGCAGTATCATAAGTGGGGAACGAAAAAAAATATTTTTTAAAATGAATTTCTAGTTTCTACTGCGGAGAACCTCAAGCGGCGCAAATATAGTGGTCTCTCAGGAAACCTCCTAAAACCTTGAGTTTCAACAACGGCTCAAAAGTAACTACTTGTTTGAGCCATTGTTGAAACTCAAGGTTCGTGGTTGCCAAACGCGTGACTTTCGTGTAAGGTAATCGAAGCGCGTCTTTTCAGCGCATCACGAGACCGGCGGGTTGGCTTTTATTTCGCGCAGCGAATCAGTATCGCCGTTCAGCGCGGGAATGTCTACTGCGGGCCAGTCTACTGGGAACTTTTGGTGTCTACAACGATGAGGAGGCATTTCTTTACATAAAATTTGTTTGTATTATCAATATTAAAATAGAGTTACTTGTCTTAGCACAGACGAGGAATCATGTTGTTGTATGTGTCGTCCCTAAGGGTGCACGTTTTATGCGTACATACATTATTCTACAGTGTAACTCCACATGCCTAACGCTACGAACACAAGACTTGGCACTGTTGCTTTTGTTTATACTACTTCCTACTAATATTATAAATTTGAAAGTTTGTGAGAATGGATATCTATCCATCTCATCCATCTGGATGGATAGATGTTTAAAAGTATTTCACGCAAAAACCACTGAACGAATTTTGATGAAACTTTATTGTATCATTGGATATGTATTATTCCATTGTCCATTCTGATGTATTATTCTGATAACATACACCATATACACGCTATAACTTATGAATATGTTGATAATCAAAGTGTGCACCGACCTAGTCGCAGGTAAAAGCTAAAGGGTTTTTTTAAACCACAAATTTCAATAGAGATAAAATAATTACCCAATGTATACCGTATGTTTAACCGGCCACTGTATCATGTGTAGGTATGTATGAACTCTGCTTTCAAAGCAAACATTAAACTGTGTCAAATATACTTCCATTTTCAGTGTTCATGCCGTGAGGGTCGAAAGATGAAAATGCCTGGTGGAGTGCGTTGGAGCGAAATTTTCAAGTGAATGGAAGGAATTAGGTTACGGAGAGAGAAAAGAAATTGAAAATCTCCGATCCACAGTATCTATGAAATGTTTTTGTACGATAAATTAAATATTTTACTGTAATATTTTTTTTTTTTTACTAGCCTTTACGTGTCCCACTCCTGGGAAAAAGCCTACCCTTTACTTCTCCACACATCTCGGTCTTGGGCTATTTCCTGCCACGATGTCCCCGCAAAGGTGTTCAAATCATCTCACCACCTCTTCCTCGGTCGACCTCTTCATCGGCGACCGTCAACAGGTATCCAATTGGTAGCGAAGTTTGCCCACCTTTGCGGGCTCATATTAAAAAATACAAATGTTTAAATTCACTGTAAATATTATTTCAAAAGATTTTCAGTGTATAAAGATCCAGAACAATGTACCTACACCATATTCATCAAAATCGGATGAATAGTTTAAGCGCCACGGAAGAATATGTAAATACAAACATGCATACATATATAGACTGCTAAACTCATAACCCTTCCTTTTGGCTTCGCCGAAGTCGGGTATAAAAGAAGACTATATTTCTTCATCTGTGGCTATGAAAGATACAATTTTTAATTATGTTCGTTTACGTTATCGGTCTAAGGCACCCTTAAGTATCGCACAAAGAAACGCGTTACGTTTATGCTCTTGTTGTTACTTCGAGAAATTAAATAACTTTCGTGTGAGCGTAACTTTGTTAGATTTTAATAAGCATATACGCTAAAACCGAAACTTTGGGGCACCTAAGGCGAAGTTTTAAATCATTTACATGGGAACTTAGATTGCTGAGTGAAGTGGATGAACTATTGTTGGTTACTAATCGAGGTAATTGCCTCTCGTCTACAGGCGTAGTGGGGTCACAACCTTTAGCTATAAGTCAGATCGTAGCTGTGGAAAATAAAGTATATTAAGGAGGTATTTAAGGAAAATAAGGTATTTTTATTAAAAAATATTTTTACCTTATTCCAAAGTAAATTGAACCTTATTTTATTTGAAGAAAGACGAAGATATTAGGTTTCAGAATTGTACAAAAAATCAAATTTTTATAATTATAGCTCTGCCGCTATCTGTTAGCCTAGTACCTACGGTATCCTCAGTAGAGTTAATTTCTTTGCAAATAGACTTAGAAATACATTTGCTAGTTAGACTTACATTCACCATCATACAAATATTATAAATGTGAAAGTTTTGCGAGGGAATGGATGAATGTTACTCTTTCACGTAAAAACTTCATAATGGATATTGACGAAACTTTACGGTATTCTTGTGATCAGAATAACATAAAGGCTTTAATTTATAACGATATTGAATAATTGAAGTCTGCGCGGACAAAGTCGCGGGTAGAAACAAGTCATAGACTTGACAAAATTTAACGATGGGTAACTTCCATGGGAGTTAACGCGTCATATCACTCGCAACTTGAATGATGATTTGATACGGTCCTCAGGGAGAGGGATGGTTGTAGGTAAGCATGACAAACGACATCGGAACCTCTACGTGACTCCGAGCTGTGACAGATTTTTCAAGTTCACCTCTATAGAATAATAAGTGACGTTCATGAGGTAACTTGAGTGAAATATGACGCTATATTTCTTTGGAGTGTGAGGGAATGGTGAGTTTATTGTCTTTTTATGCTTATAAATTTCTAGTCTTTGTGCTATGAAACAGTGAAGGAAAACATAGTGAGGAATCCTGCACGTATGAGGGAACTTGACTAGTTCTCGATGTGTGAAGTCTGCCAATCCGCACCGTGCCAAGCGTGGTGGACTATGGCCTGAATCCCCCTCGCATTGAGGAGAGTCCCGTGCCCAGCAGTGAGACGCGAAAAGGCCTATAGTATTATACCTTAAGATCTTCTAGTTACTGCCTAAACATGGCATTATACTCCTCTGTTGTAAAACGGGTGGCAATCCCAAGCCATCCTTTTAAAATTTTCGTAATTAATAAACAAATACTGTGCCGCGCAAGTAGCGAAGTATTTAAATTCGAAGTTTGACCCGATATGTAAGTTTCTATGGTTTCTATAAATTCGTGCATAGGAATAAAACCTCCTTATTATCGCTTTACTAAAAAGTTATAGGCTAATTATTACACAGATAATAAATACCAACAAACTTATTAAACAAAATGCATTGAATCCTCAAATTGATTAATTTGTTTCCATTTACCCAAAATGGGAACCGTGGAAAGTATTTATTTCGAGTTGCTGCCACTATTGCTGTATTTATTACGACACGCACTGTGTTGTCACCTGAACATACTGGAGCGAGCAAAATCACCTGATATCTTTTAAAAATTTACTCTGTATCAATATACATAAAGGTTGATTATCTATGGCAAAAGTCACCCGACCTGGCGACCAAATTCGCCCTTGTCATATTAAAAAAAAATATGGTAAAAAAAAAACTTTCTTAAAAACAAGCTTTTTTTAAATTGCCCTTAGTTTTCGTGTTCTCCTCAGCAAGCCCTTTCATTTGATACCCATACTGTCGTAGTGCAGAAAAAATAACTATTCCGCAATCTTGGATGATCCGCCATATTGGAATTAGAATGACGTCACCTAGCTAAGCATGCATTGTCATCAAAAATAAGCGTGTATACCAAATTTCAGCACAATCGGTTAAAGATAACTGATTTAAAATTCAGTTGCAAGTTCCACCCGGACATACATTGCAAGTTAATATAAAGCTTGTAATAAAAAATTAGCTTTTTCTATGAGTTATTATTATTCATCTTTATCATATTGATCATTCATTTTATTCATTCTGTGTATTTATAGTTTTAATTTCTTGGTATTAATTACATAGCCATTAAGTGGAGCCATTCCTCATCTTATTCCATCAATTTTTATCATTCTATTCTTTTCGTAAAGAAAAAAGGAACAGAGTTAATGCAGTTTATTTTAGTATTGGCAAAAGATATGTCCCGTGTGTATGACGCACCTATTTGCGCAGTGCTTAATCAGTTAAATCTTTAAATAATTGGACAAGTGAATGTGCCGTGCGGACGCAATCAATAGTGTTGGGTAGTAACTGTTTATTACGTACTGTACATGCAACTCGATCATTAATTTATACGTTTACTAGTAGTTGCTTGTCGCAAGTATCATCGTTAAAAAAACATATTGTTAGTTCTTGGCGTATAGTACTTTACGTATACGCCAGCGTTAGTCGAGTTACACGCGTGAAACATAAGGTAGAGCAACTGTTATCTACTGTTATTCAATACTATCGTTTAACTTATATAATAAAATTATTGTTAAAAAAGAACCTTTTAAAAACAAGCTTTTAATTTGTGGTTAAGATAACTTTATTTCCCAAAAGAATTTACATTCACTTATATGAGAAATTAATCGCTAATTGGTTACATAATATAACTACAGAATATTTAAATGAGACGGTTACAGATCTTAAATGAAGTAAGGTATAGAAGAATTTGAACAAAAAAGATTAACAAAAGACTACTTAATTATTTGACTCGTTAAGTATTTACGAAGCAAAATATAACACAACAATATTTTTAAGTTGAAAATTAAAGTAATTAGCGGGTAGTTTTACGTAAATATTGGTTCAACTCACATTCTCCACAGCCGTGTTATTGTGAGTAACACTGAGCAAGCGTATCTAGATGTGGCAACGATTCGTGTTGAATACTTCGTGACAGTAATTTTCTCAAACTATATTGATGTTATTTATCATATGAAATTTTAACAGTTTTTTGTAAAGTTGTATACTTTTTGTGTCTTTAATGCATTTTGGTAATTGATTGTAAATTTGTGCACCTTCATAAAGTATACTTTTTGCCATAGTTCGTGCGTGGCCATTTATATTTAATATTTTATTATATTAAATATAATTATTTAAAAAAATATTTAATTGCCCTTAGTTTTCGTGTTCTTCTCAGCAAGCCCTTTCATTTGATACCCATATCGTTGTATTGCAGAAAAATATAACTAGTCCGCCATCTTGGGTGATCCGCCATATTGGAATTAGAATGACGTCACATAGCTAAGCATGTATTGTCATGCAAAATAAGCGTGTATACCAAATTTCAGCTCAATCGGTTAAGAAAACTGATCTAAAAATCAGTTGCAAGATTCCACCCGGACAAACACGTTGCAAGCTAATATAAAGCTTGTATAAAAAAGTGTTATCCTGATATCGAAATACATTTTTAAGACGAAAAAAATATAAGATGCTCATTTCTATCCGCGAATTTGTCCGCGCAGACTTAATTTATTCATTTTAGTTATAAATTAAAGCCTTTATCGCATCTTTAAGAGTATAGAGACCTAACTCAAAAATAATGGTGTTGAAAAATGGTCGTTAAAACGACCCCTTAAGATTTATATTCGAAATCCTAAAATTCCATATTGGTCTCTTTACTTTTAAACATGCGATATGTTACAATAATAATGTAAATTACCATCAAAATCCGTTCAGTAGGTGTTTGATGAAAGTGTAACAAACATGCATCCATCCTCACAAACTTTTAAATTTATAATATTATTTTCAACATTATTACACGTGCATATGACACTTTTACCATTCTTGCGTGCCCCATTTGCTCTCTTCAAGATTTGTCACCGGTTCCAATTTAACTTTTCAAACTAGTTCTGGGCAAGTTCATACATAGTTCAGAGTTATTCGCAGTCGCGTACATCGTAGACTATAAAAGTTACGACGATAGAACTGACCGGGGAATTAGTTTTTTTCCAAGTTATTGACTCAATTTAAAGATTAAAAAAAATATGTGTTTTTTTATATTATCTTATAGTTGAATGTTTTCAACATGATCATATAAAAAACTGAATAATATGCTACATGTAGGTGTCCATGGGCGGCGTTGATCACTTTCCATCAGGTGAAACGTCTGCTCGTTTGCCTCCCTATCTCATAAAAAAAAAAAAATTAGGTAATTAAATGAAGACGGATTGATGGTTCGAACTGAACGTAGGCTGCTCGGTTCACTGCGGTTGCAAGTTCGATTCTCGTCTACGTCAAGTTTCGGAAATTACCACGACTGGTCCAACCATTTTACTCTTAATGAACTCCATCTACTCTCCCATAGTGCGTTGAAGGCATCATACCAAAGCAATTATTTCTATAACCATCTGTGGTTTAGAATAATCCCTTCATTGTAAATGGGAGTGGACGCACCTTAATGTACTAGCTTCCAAAGCGTAAAGACTATATTTGTAATTTGACTGCCGTGAGTATAATTCTTCTCTAGTATTGTGGTAAAGGTGCGGTCTGCTCTCATGGCGTTGCTGCTCCTGTGAATGTATTACTCGCAATTATCATTTTGAAAAGAGTAACCATTGAGTTTCTTACCGGCTCTTCTCAGTGGAAGCAGCATTCCGAACCGGTGGTAGAATCTGATTATTTGTAAGTGCTTTTTGGCCTACACGAATAAAAAAAAATTGATTTCGATTTTTTACCCTTTCCAAATTTACCCTAGTCTGAGTGCAACAAGTCTATTGTATGGTACCCATATAACAAAGTTTACTCAGTTTTGGCAAATGATGAGTGCGTCTACTTTCGTTGTTTTTTCTTCTAAATAATTACTTGAACACTGCGTCCATGTCTCACAATTTAATTAATTAATATCGAGTTAAAAAGTTTTTCAATTCTTTTTTATCTCTCTATTATTTTATTACATTATTTAATACATTACTTTGTTGATATCACACTTCCCCACTTACTTCAAACTAAAATATCAACTTAAAAAACTCAATTGGAACTACTAATACTTGTAATATGTGGTTATTTTTCTAAGGTACTTATATTGTTTTCATATAAAACCGCTGAACATTAAATTTCTTAAAGTACCGCATGTTCTTTTTAGTTTCCTTAGACCATCGAGAAAAATCAATAGAAAATAACTTCATTAATTAGAATCGAATTAAAAAGGAAGCGCTGATTGAGTAAACGGATTCCCGTTCACTCGCTTCCGACGTCACTAGTTCAACAACTTAACTTTAAATACAAACGCGTTTATGGAATTACATAATGGCTTGGAAACTGAACGTAGGTGCTTGAGCGTCACGAGAACTAAGTTATCTTTCTTTAATGCGAAAACCTTTCCTTGTTTCTATAATACTGGGTAATTTCATTGATACTAAGAATTTTGTTGGACGTTATTTTCAATTTCATGCTATAATATATTTATCTATACAATGTGCCTGTTTGTAATTTCACGATAACAGCCTTTTTAAAATGCTCAATTGATTCAAGTTACTTATAATTACAACGCAACTTAGATGTCTTTGTCTGTTTGTTTGTTCGTTCCGGGCATTTTCGGGTAAACTCCTAAACGGCAGAATTTTGACGGGACTTCCACTGGCAGATAGTTCATGTAACAAGAAGTAAATAACGTCACTTTAATATTGAGAAAATAATTCGGGTTCCTAAATTTAGTGCGTGCGAATTCGCAGGCTCAGGTAGTAAGCAATAATTTTATTTTCACCCATATATTTGAAGTGAATCAAATTAATTCAGCTCGTACAAAAGTGAATTGCCGTTTGATTCACCGCGCTCTAACTTCGAACTTCCATCTCGTGCAATTAAGTCGTTTGTCGAGATAAAGCTCGTTGCCTCGAGCTAGCTTTTCTTTAGACAAATAAAAAATGAAAAGCAATGATTGGAACAAAACAATACCACGTACAATTGACCTCATAAAACAGGAAACATTCAGAATCGTAATTTGATACAATTTTAGTGATCACTTATATACCATGTATGACGAGCACTTGCTTACGTTATATCACTTTGATTAGGTACTTTGAGATCTCTTCTGAGATTCAACATTGATTTATATAGAAACATATATGAGATTTTTTTGTAGTGCAATATAAAATATCCTCGAGGTGGGAGGTGGTATTGTAGAGCGTCTTTTTGGTTACATTTTGTTACGTAGTACTACTATTACTATTACTACCTTCTCATGTCTAGCTTTTTAATATTCAAGGGCTATTATATCCGTATTTTATATACTGGTTATCTCATTTTAATAACTTATCTCATCACGTACTAAAATGAACTTTCTATCACAAAATAAATAAATATCGTCAGACAACACATACGCATTGAATGACCCCGAACCAAGCAAACCTTGGACTATGGTTGTCATACAATGGACTGGGGGTGATCCCAGTTACATCCAGACCAGGCCAGACAAAGTTTGGAAAAGGCCATTTCCGAAATTTGATGCTTGGGGAATCGAACCCGCAAGCACCCGGTTCAATGAGTCGAGCTGCCTAAGCTGTCACCGAGAACAGAAAATGCGGCAGAACATGATATATGGAAGTATTTTCGAGCAGCCGATTAACTAATGTCGCGGTGCATGCCAAAGCGCTCCCGTGGCGCCCCAACATAAGCGGAAGATGGTACACCGTCGGTTTTTAGTGGGTATACGGCCTTCTGCCGGGACTCCCACATAACCCTGCTACTTCCCCCGAGGTGGCAAGGTATAGCGGATTTTTTGAAGTTACAAAAAAGGAGTCCTATATTCCGACATCACGAGTGAAAGTGAGTAAATCAATGACTGAAGAATGAAACAAACAATTGATAATATCAATTGTTTGTTTCATTCATTTGTTTGATACCGAAACTAGAGTTGCCAACTTTTTTGACAAAAAAAACGTATAAAATGGTTTGGATAGGAAAAAAATTTTTTTTCATATTTTATTTTTTTATTGCCTTACAGACGTATTTTTGTGTGCTTTCAGTACAGCTAACATTTTTTTGCTATGTTTAAATGTTTCAAAGCTCGTTTGTCAATCAAAATCACCACCACACATAACACCACATATGTCATCTAACATTTCGTTCAGTAATTATAAATCGTTTTCACTAATGTGTACCGTTAAATAGTTAAGTACCCATTGAATGGTTCGTTTTAAGCATCTCAGTAAAGGTTGGAAATAAAGTATTTTCACATCCTTTATTGGTAGGCAAAAGTATAAAGTATAATTACCAGAAATAAAGTAGGATACGTTATTATAAAGTATGGTTGGCAGCCCTAACCGAAACAATCATACATTTTATTTAGAGACCACACATAGTCTAAATAAAACATTATTCAGTAATACAAACAAGTTATGAAAATATAAAACATGGTACGAATTATTTATGTGAATCACTATTTATTATACCGATCAAATAATCGAAACACATCACAATCAAACAAACTCTGTATGTTAATTTATTGCGACTTATATTGACATTGGCGTAACGGCCCGCCAACATTGTCTGCCAATGATTGTATTGGCTCGTTACCATGTCCAAAGCTGTGTTTCACTGTGTGATAAATGTGTTTATGTGCTGTAGTGGCGTATCAAACACACAGAGCTCACACACGGATGGAAAGGATTTGTTATTTTCTATTGATTTTTTGTAAGCATCCTTATCTTGGGGCCCTTTGATGGGATCTGTGCCTATTTATGTTGCCAACAACAACTTTTGTTCACGTTTCATTTGTTTACGTTGAAACTAAACCGCCGGACTTGTCAGTATTTAATTTCAACCCTATTATCATGCTAGTAAGCAACGTCAGGCTGGAAGCTAATGGTCGGATTACAGTTTAAATTTTAAATACTATTCGAATTTCAAATATATATTCTTGTAATCAAAACTCCTTTCGACGTAACAATAAAAACAATAGACTTACTTTTTT
This sequence comes from Ptilodon capucinus, assembly GCA_914767695.1. Taxonomy (NCBI): domain Eukaryota; kingdom Metazoa; phylum Arthropoda; class Insecta; order Lepidoptera; family Notodontidae; genus Ptilodon; species Ptilodon capucinus. The sequence goes on along the minus strand of OU611814.1, from coordinate 9,563,549 downwards.
ATTAGTTCAAAATAAACTAATGCCTTTAGTTTATCTTTCAGAAATAAATTTGTTAATACAGGCAGACACTTCGTAAAGGTATAGTGGACATTTCAGTAAAGAATTCTCTTGATATAGTATTAAACAGAATTTTCTTGTTACATATAAGCACAATACTAAAAGTATTCTGGCTATAAATAGGGTTGTCAACGGTCTTCTCTTCTCTAGTGTGGATAGCAAAGTAACATCCGATTGAGATCTCGCCTACGCCTGAACTTTTCAAAGCTTGCCGCCCATAAATTCCTTATCTTTTCAAGTCCATCTTTGTAAGACTATACGTGTTCTAAATATTTCAGAAATGTGTCTCTTTATTTCGCTATAAATGCCTTGTTTTGATGTTGGTCACAAAAATAATAAAAGTGTTCAGTCAAGTATTTTATTAATGTTTGTTATTAAACATAAAAAAGCACCGGGCCTACCTAAAGCTCCGGGCCTGCTGGGGTGCCAAGACATGCGCGTCAATATGTTTGCCAATGTCAAACGCACTCTTTGTTAATAAATATAAATTCTGAATTTCTGTGTCAAAAGCCACGCAAGCTTGCCTCAATATTCACTCGCACCGTCAGAGACATTCAGTTGAAAAATAAGCTTTTTATACCCTACTACGGCGAATCTAAAAGGAAGGGTTACGATTTTGGCAGTCTACGTATGTTCCTGCTTAGCACCTAAACTATTCATCCGATTTTGATGAATAAGGTGTCAATCGATTCGTTATTATGACCCGGGTAAAAATAGACTAAATTTTAACTGACTTCAACAATAAGAGGAGTCGATTTTGTCTTGTAACCCCGAGTTTATCTATTACTCTTTTGGCGAATACCAAAACGAACTGTATTAACTCAAACAAAACGCATATTTTTCAGTAAGGGGTGCAAGTTCAAATCCCACGACCAACTCTATCGTCTCTTTATACTAAGGAGTAAACATTATTGAATATCATGTTTTAGACTTCTTAAACGAGATTCACAATATACGCCTATTACGCGAATATGTGAAGTCAAAAATATGAAAAAATCACTTTTAATAAAATATTTGATGTTTTCCTTAAAACTTGTCCCACAACACAGCTCTAAATCAGCTGCTACTTTCTGAAGATAAACACGACAGAAGGGACAAGCGAACTAACTGACCATGCCTAGTGTTCAGCGGCGGCAGTACCCAATGCGAGGCTCCGGGCGGCAGGTCTTTGCGAGTCTTTGCTTTCGGTGATCGTTTTTTATGAGCCCCGCCCTCCCTCGGCGAGCGAGCGGATACTTGAAACTAGAGATGAAACGGATATCCGGTAACAATCCGGTATCCGGCCTATACGGTCTTTTTTCACTATCCGGCCGGAGAGTAATTCAGTATCCAGCCGGATACCGGATAGTAATTCAGTATCCGGCCTTGTGTTCACTATCCGGCCGGATATTAATTCAGTATCCGACCGGATACCGGATAGTAATTCAGTATCCGGCCTTGTGTTCACTATCCGGCCGGATAGTAATTCAGTATCCGGCCTTGTTTTCACTACCCGGCCGGACAGTAATTCAGTATCTTGCCGGATACTGGATAGTAGTTTAGTATCTTGCCTTGTTTTCCCTATCCGGCCGGATAGTTATTCAGTATCCGGCCAAATACCGGATAGTAGTTCAGTATCCGGCCTTTTTTTCACTATCCGGCCGAATAGTAATTCAGTATCCGGCTGGATACAGGATAGTTATTCAGTATCCAGCCTTGTTTTCACTACCCGGCTGGATATTAATTCAGTATCCGGCCGGATACCGGATAGTAGTTCAGTATCCGGCCTTTTTAGGGTTCCGTACCCAAAGGGTAAAACGGGAACCCTATTACTGAGACTTCGCTGTCCGTCCTTCCGTTCGTCCGTCCGTCTGTCACCAGGCTGTATCTCATGAACCGTGATAGCTAGAGAGTTGAAATTTTCACAGATGATGTATTTTTATTGGCGCTATAACAACAAATACTAAAAACAGAATAAAATAACATACTAAAGGGGGCTCCCATAAAACAAACGTGATTATTTTGCCGTTTTTATAGATAATGGTACGGAACCCTTCGTGCGCGAGTCCGACCCGCACTTAGCCGGTTTTTTTACTATCCGGCTGGATACCGGATAGTTATTCAGTATCCGGCCTTTTTTCACTATGCGGCCTGATAGTAATTCAGTATCCGGCCGGATACCGGATAGTAGTTCAGTATCCGGCCTTGTTTTCACTATCCGGCCGGATACTGAATAGTTATTCAGTATCCGGCATTGTTTTCACTATCTGGCCGGATACTGGATAGTTATTCAGTATCCGGCCGGATACTGGATAGTAGTTCAGATTCCGGCCTTGTTTTTCCTATCCGGTCGGATACTGAATAATAATCTGAGATAATTTTAATGTGCGAATGTCATTTTTAACAATGATAACCACTTTGCTGAACGGTAAAAGAAAACATCGTGAGGAAACCTGCACGTCTATAGAAAGGCGTGTGAAGATCACCCGCACTGGGCCAGCGTGGTGGACTATGTCCCAAATCTCCCTCGTATTGAGGAAGAATGTGCCCGGTATAGTGGCAATAGGCTCGCCCCGTATTACATTGGGACCAAAATCCATAGGCGAAGTATGGGCGCACTGCAGTGCACCTCTGTCTAACCCTTCGGGGAATAGAGGCGTGATGATGATGATGATGTACATTTAAAAATGTCAACTTAATTGCGTTGGGTTCGCTATTCTAAAACCTCGTATGTCCTATAGTAAGTACATATGAAATAGTCAACGGGTAGCCATAGTGTCTGACAAATGACGTCCGAATATGAGGCCAGTGGCGGACAATGATAATGTCGCCAGTAACAAATGGCAGGCCGCTGCAGCGAATGGCGGCGGCGACGTGATTCGAGGATTACGATATATTATTGCCTAGCAACACTATCGCGGTGGACGACATGCTTGATGACACGCGATCGTACATATTAGTGGATAGTAGGCTTTAAATACATCATACGCTTATACAGGATGTTTCAGAAGTCAGAAATAATACTTTAACGTTTGCATCAATATCGGGTATACAACTGAATAGTATAAAAATATGATCGCAATTCTTCCATGTTTTTCCAACTTTTTTTCGTCGTCAATTTCAAAAAATTGTAACATCTTGAGTTCATTGTAAAATTTGCGTGTTCTGTTTTGTGAATATTGGCCCTTCATAAGTCTAGTTTACACTGCTGAATAGGGTTATGAATCTACCCAAAGGTCTGGACACAATAACTGTTACAAATATTCAAAGGTTTATAACTCAGAAACTATCAAAGTTAGGTATAAACTTTTTTCCCTAAACATCCACATAAAAGCTACAGTATATGTACCCAAAGAATTATTTCGGACTTCTGATACACCTTGTATAAATGGACGTAGCTAACTTAAAATGATGGTGGAAAATCGCAAAATACGCTGTAGCAATATTATCAAACATGCAGACAGGTATAGATATGACTCGGTCTAGAATAAACATGTTTAAAATACCAAAATCTGCAGACAGATGTAAAGAAAATATTCTTCGTTAACCTGACTCACTATGTACTAAAACCCTAATCGATCAGTTTCTAATGAGCGTGCGAAATGTGCTGATATTATTATATTATCAGCTATACTACAATACTAATACGAATGAAATTGGCATCAGTATTGCGTCGCTAGAATGGTATTGTGTAGGGATCTCAGACCAAAACTTTCAAGCGCTTTCCGAATTACGAACGAAAGCACTCAGTTGTGAATAATCATTAGTGGTCGCCAATCTGCGTATTGAACTTCCAATGCGTTTCCATCTTCTATACAGTAAGTATTTAGGCGTAGAAGCAAATTTTCTAAAATTTCAATTTGTACGTTGTTGTAGATAATTTCTTTGAATAGTATTTTTTTTTGTTCTTGCCTTGTAAAATTAAAACGAAAAAACATCAAAAACATTTTGAAAAATAATTAATTGAAACTCTATGTATCAAATTAAAAAAATGTACCACCATAAATATTCTTGAACAAAAATAAAACTTATTATATATTTCCAAACTATTTTTTTAAAGCCACACTTTATTTCACATCGCGCATATCAATTGCGTATCTACTACCCCATAAACATAAATATAAATTGTTGCTAGAACGCATTCAACGCAAATTCGCCCGCTATCTATACAAGAAGCTATATGGATATTATCCATATTTATATCCGTCTCTGTTCGTCGCCGGAATGGTAGGCGTCAACACCCTAGAATTAAGACGCAAATGTGCATTGTTGATGCACTATTACCAACTGCTCAACAACGGTATTGACAACCCGACCGCTTTGGCCCGCTGCTCCTTGTTTGTGCCGGACGGGATGCGGACGCGCGCACGCCGCCTGTTCTCAGCGCCGCCTGCGCGAACGCAGACCGCTCGGTACGCTCCTACCACCCAGGCCATCAATATTCTGAACGCCTTGATTGCTCAGCAACCAGATGTCGACATATTTTTTTTAAATTATAATTTAGTTATTAAGTCGTGTATTAGATTTCTAAGTTAATATATAATGTGTAATAATAATGTGTACAAATATAGTGGCTCGCTGCACGCGTTGGTTTAAACTGTAAGTGCAGCTAGCATTGGAATAATAATAATAAATAAATAAATAAATAAACCAATAAATAAACACGAACGTATCAGAAACATTCCCGTGTTTTGATGTAAGCAGGTAAAAAGCTTTCCAAATTGTTTGTTAACGTTTAGCAACGGGATCAATTTGGGGTAAACAAATACAGATGGAAAAATATGATGGAAAATATTCGGTTCACATCGGAAATGTTTGCTTGGCGGATAAACTCTGAGATACGGAATTCGCCCGGATTTAAAGTACTGCATTAACAATGGCTTAGAGCCAAACGGGACATTTTAGAAGTGGTTAACGTTAATGGTTTTTAAATTCGTTGATTTTGCTAAAGTTATTAAGAAACGTTTGAAAGCAGTAGTAGCCTTGTTTGATTTTCGGATTAAATGTACCAATATGATATACCACTTAATGAATGGTGATGGACAATGTCGTGAAGAAACTTCTACGTCTATGGGTCCTCTAAATGTGTCGAAATGACATGGGGTGAGCTTGCTGTCATTTAACGGGGCATATTTCCCATTGAGAGGATGATTTGGGCCATATTTCACCTCACTGGCCCAGAGCGGAAAACTTCTACGTCTATGGGTATCAATACCTTTTAATATCATTGTTACAATCATAATTTCGGTGACAACAATAAATTTAATGTTGTGCCCCTTCCTTATCTAATTTCGTTTCATTAAACTTAATTGGCTATGACCTGCCGCGTTACGCCTAATTAAGAAAAACTATTTTCTTTTGTTATGGTAACAATACAATTTATAGTAGGTATTTGCGTAAATAATGTTTTTAGATTTAAAAAAACTGAGCCGTCGCGGGACGCCTGGCAGATGTAAGCCTAAAATAAACGTCGTAGCGGCGAGTGAGCGAGTGAGCGAGTGAGCGGAGTCAGCCGGTGGGCGGAGTCTAAGCGGCGGAAGGAACCAAGGAGCCACGAAGCTGCTCGAAGTTTTGGGATCATGGCATCGCGCCATTAGATGTTTCACATCAAAAAAAAACAAAATAAAAATGGTGACTAATACTCGTTATTCGATTGAGAACGATTTTTAAATGTTTTTTTTTTTTTAATAAATAATATTTGCATATGGAACTAAGAGCCGCAGCTTCACATCCAAAGAGCTGCATGTAGCTCACGAGCCGCAGGTTGCCGACCCCTGCACTAGACCAAGGCACGGATAATACAGTGACCTTATAACATATACTTATAAGCCTTGAATGAGGACTATCAATCCAAGGTATGAAACCTTGGGCACCAAATACCAAAACGATCCCTAAGTTCATAAACATAAAGATTGAATTTCTGTGCTAAAAACCACGCAACCACACATCAAAATTCGCCGGCGCTGACATTGTCATTTTGTTGAAAAGTAAGCCTTTTATATCAGTCAATACAGCTTGTTTTAGTATTGGCAAAATACAAGTGTGTTTTGATGCCCCACTGTGCCCCGGACTTTAAGTCTTAATGTTTTAAACGGTTTTATTACCAAAACGTACTCGGAACTAATTTTATAAATAGACACTGAGCGAACTGTTGCAAGCGACTCGCAAACAAAATAACAGCCGGTTAATATTTAAAATACACGTTTCAGTATAAACTTGTTCCGTAAACGCTGCAGTCTCTTTGAGACGGGTAAAGTAAAGTTTAGTTTTCGGGTGATACCCTTATAAGCTTTCAGTAACGACTTCCCGACGACCATTGCCAACTGAGAGCTTGTGCTAACTTGAATAGTTAGTTGAAGTGTAAAAATGTTAGTAGCACAATTAACATAAGGTAATAATAATATTAAAATAATACAGCCCTTTTAACGTCCCACTGCTGGGCACGGGCCTCCCCTTAATGCGAGAGGGATTCAGGCCATAGTCCACCACGCTGGCGCAGTGCGGGTTGGCAGACTTCACACATCTATCGAGAACTAGTCAAGTTCCCTCAGACGTGCAGGTTTCCTCACGATGTTTTCCTTCACCGTTTCATAACAAGTGTTAATATCGGATGAAAATGAGATTTGCACTTAAATCCTAGAGCCGGGGTTTGAACCTGTGCACTTTGATTGCAAGGCGTGCTTTCGACCACTCGGCTACCACTGCTTATGGAAAATTATGTAGGCATAATATTTTCTTTCTTCTTTACTTTTCAGAACATAAGATTTATGTATTGCTGAAATTTAAGCCCCACGCCCACTGGAGCGTCAAGACGCGTGCGTAAATATTTGCCAATACTAAAACGAGCTGTATTGACTCATACAATAAGTTCAATCTGCAATAAAATGTCTTTGACAGCGTGAGCAAATTTTGACGCCAGGTCCCGTAGCTTTTACCACATAAATGCAATCTCATAAAGATTACAAGATATTGACAAATAGTTCGTTTTGATATTTTACACTCGTGAGCGCGGGTCATATTAATCCAAATGTTATGTGACGTTAAGTTGTTTTTTTTTTTAAATTTATAAGTAGTGATGCGATTTGTTCCATTCGATAATTGATTCTGGGTTTGGTTAAAAAACGATACGTTCTTTTTAAAAGCAACGAGGTGTTTTTATAGGAACCAGTTATGCGAACGAAAATTTAATGAATTGCCTCTTAGAAAATCGGGTCGTTTATTGATTAAAATATTCAGCCATTAGGCATTCGATTTCGCAATGCGAGATAATATTCGCTTGTCAGAATGCATGTTACATACGTTGTTTTGTAGCGCGGTTTGCAGAAGGTTCACCCGAAACCCTTATTCCGATGAATAATTATACAAACTATTCTGAAGGTTAATACCGTCACAGGTGTACGGTAATCCATCACGTTACGCCCTGAACACACTGGGGCGAGCGAATTCTCATGCCTTTTTTTGAAAACGTACTGTATGCCAATATACATAAAGAATTAAAGTCTCTAGCCGATGATATTTAAAAGTACTCATACAAAAATGTGGCAAAGAGACACCCAATTTATTTTTAACCTAAATTTGTGAATTAATATCATGGCCATATCGTGAGGCTACTTGACTTAAGCGACACTATTGGGCGATATTGACGTATACCTATACATATTTGGAATCAGCGATTTTTTCTGCGTCGAACGCCACGCGACTTCGCGATTAAAATTGTTTGCGTCGTCATGAATGACATTTTATTGAGAAATGTGATTCTTTAATTGAAAAACAATTGATCACAGGCGTTATAATATTCCCAGACAACACATATTCATCGTATGATTTCAAACTAAGTAAAGCTTATAGGTACTATGGGTACCATACAATAGACTGAGGGCGATCCCAGTTACACCAAGACCAGGGAAAAGAGGCCATTTTCGAAATTTGCCACTGGCGGGAATCGAACCCGCAACCACCCGATTCGCTCGATCCACTAGCTATACCAAGGGCCTGTGAGGCGATTTTCGTTTGATAGACATCAATCTCTATTAGAGATATGTCGAAACAAAAGAATAAAATACGACCAATTCGACGTTTCGTTCCGACATATCTGTCATATCATATCTATAATTTTCTCGACAAATCTGACAGATGTAGGAGATAAATCTTATGTCTACACGGTCATGCTAAGCCTACTCGTCGTTGAACACCGTCGTTTTATCGCGCCTATTTGCGTAGATCTCTAGTTAGAAATGACACGGTTCATTAGTGCAGGATTAATATCGGTGGAAGCGAAACGGGTTCGAATTCATTCATCAAGTGCCGGTAATCCAATGCTTCGCCGCAACACGACGGGTACGGACACCAACAAAAGCGGAATCACAATACAAATTAACGTAAATCTATTCTCCGCGTCGAGCAATTAGGGTGAGATTTTAATTTAAAATTGTCGAAATAAACCCTTCTTTATGAAATTACTTTTTTATGAAACGATTTCAATCAATTTACAAGAGCATTAGAAAACACATTTATTATTGTAATATTTATAATGTAATTAGCGACTGTACAATCAAACGTTCACTCATTCAATCACTCATTCATGGTGTTCATTCATTCATCTGTATGCATTCAATAAAGGCCGAAATAAAGTCAGTTGATGATCTAGCAAGAACGGAGTATTATTTCAATTATATTTGTAGAATTTGCTACCCCAAAAATGTATGAACATTTATCTTTCTTTTATATGACTTATAAAAAAGTACTTTATAATGCAACTATGAGTTAAATATAACTTTTTTTATATAAATTTGGGGCTTATGTTGTAACTACACTCGCTAGCAACTATCCAGCGTAAAACCCTTATTAAGCTATTGTATACACAATAATAGCCTAGTGAAATTTCAAATTATCTGTACCCATAAGAAATGGATCGTGATTTTTATCCTAGTAATAAATTAATTCTTTAACATTCCGATACGATTTGAATGATAACTCTACACCCAAACCCAACATTTATTACTTAGATTAACATCAATGAACGATGTCCCTTTATTAAATCACACCCTTTAGAAGGGAATCAAAGAATTCGCACTTAAATTATAATGGCGTCATACATTCAGCTCTCAGTTCGGACAAAAGGGATCACTGTCCCTAATGTCCTTTACCCCTATTGACTGAAGATATGAGAGAAAATTACTGAATTGATTATCTGTCGTCCCTTGTTATTTGAAAAATGATAGCACCTTTTCAAAGTCCAGCGATTGGGTTACAAATAGTGTCTTTCTGATTAAAATATTTTTTTTTTACTTTTGTTGTAAGGGTAAATAACATATCGTGATTTATTTACATTTTTCTTTTGAATTTACTTAATTATTATTGTTCGTAAATACCAGAACATCAGAAGTAACGGATAGAATTTATTTAATTAGGATAAAAACATTTCGAGTGACAGTGAACTTTAAAAAAAATATCATCCATGATTAAAAAGTTTTCTTCTTAGTTTTTGTTATATTTAATGCCCCTGTTCTGTTCTTAGAAATTACACAATTTTAACATTAGCTCAATATGCTGTGACATACATGCAAACTTTATGGACTAGGGCGTCGCCACCACCTCTAAAAGAATTGTTGTTTCAATAGTAACTGTTGATTTTTGACAGATTTTGTACTGAGTTAACCATCAAAAACCTATATTAAAAAATTAATGGTAAAAAACCTTTTTAAAAACAACCTTTTATTTAATTGCCCTTAATTTTCGTATTCTCCTCAGCAAGCCCTTTCATTTGATACCCATACTGTGGTAGTGCAGAAAAAAATAACTAATCCGCCATCTTGGATGATCCTCCATATTGGAATTAGAATGACGTCACATAGCTAAGCATGCATTGCCATCCAAAATAAGCGTGTATACCAAGTTTCAGCTCAATCGGTTAAAGATAACCGATTTAAAATTCAGTTGCAAGATTCTACCCGGAAATACATACGTTGCAAGCTAATTTAAAGCTTGTAATATTTAAAACATTGCTGGAAGACAGGTTTTGGTAAGATGGCAAGTATACTTACGATGCTTGTGTACAAAACATAAAAAATACGAAACGTATTTCGAGAATATATAGCCGTACAGAATATATTCGCAAATTCCGCCCAGTACCAACAGTTAAGATGGGCGTGAAAGCCTCAGCTTCCTGCGCTTAATGAGAAACTGCTAGCTGTCACTCCGCGGCGACCGAACACCCTATATCATGGCGGAGGTGGCACACGCTGTATACGCTGAAATACCGCACTTATACCTAACGGCGTATATGCTTACGACATAATGTTATATACCTACTTACTAATATTATAAATGTGTAAGTTTGTGAGGATGGATGGATGTATGTTTGTTACTCTTTCACGCAAAAACTACTGAACGGATTATGATGGAACTTTACAGTTTCATTGTTTGTACATCAGAATAACGTATAGGATATAATTTATAACAATATTGAACGATCGAAGTGCGGACGAAGACTAGGGTAAAAGCTAGTTTAATATAAGTGTTCCTACTGTATTACATACTTAAATTCATTGCTATTTTAGTAAGTTTATAATTTGTATAGAGTTTCATATTTGTATCTGCCTACCCCTTCGGGGAATACAGGTGTGATGATGTATTATGTATTATTATTGAACTCAACTGAGGGTATATTTTTTTATAATTTTTCTTGTAATCGAAATCTTAGTTTTCAAAAATATTTTATTACAAAGTGTGGTCAATTATACGTATAATTTTGAATAAAACGAAAGTTATTTCATAAAAAATACCATTATGTTTTGCTAATAGCCTGGTGCGCTTTCATTAGTCGTGATTTACGAACTAAAATAAATAAAGGCAACTTTAAAACGACTTATGCACAAGGTTAACGCTCTTAAAATAGCAAATTCTTCATAAAACTATTATCTACGTAAACAACCATCATCGTTTCGCAAAAAATGCTCTACAAAATTTCCCGAAGTAATATTTCTTCGGAGTTTAGACTCTTGTTAGAATGGAGAGCATTGTACGAAAAATTGTTTCTAAACAGCATCGGTGGACATTAAATGGGCTCCAAAAAATTTGGCCACAAAGAGGTTTGTTTAGACTTAGGCAGAATCCGTCAGCTCTCTTACTATCTCTTGGAGTAAGCTCAGTACAAAAATATTGTATTAATACTACAATAACTAAAGATACTAATATACTACTATAAGAGGCGGTAAAGCGGAGTGTCGTTATTATACTCGTATTTTTTCCTACAGTCGTAATTGCAATGAAATTATTATCATGATATCTTCTATCATAATAATTTCCCCTGATCTGTAAAGTTGATTCGTATAAACTGGGGCCTTATTACCTCCTCTTGAAGTATTGTTGTTTCAGTAGTACCTAACTGTAAATTTAACTGAAAGATATTAATAACATTCCTGCAAGACGGGTAGTAAGGGGTCTGTTATCGTCAAATAAATTGTTTCTATTTTTCCTCTCCCAATTATTCACACCATCGCAGATAAGCTATTATCTTAAGACAGGTGCAGATGGGGCCATTTGCATTTTGCATTAAACTTATTTTTTTTAAATTCGCTTGCCTTGTCTATGACAGTACATTGGTAAATGTGCTTCTTTTAATGAATAAATACAGTTCGTTTTTGGTATTAGCAAGAAATTGATCGAACGGATTTTCCGCACGCAACGCACCTATTTGCCCAGGGTTTTTTTATGTTATAGGGAGGCAAACGAGCAGACGTTTCACCTGATGGTAAGAGATCAGCGCCGCCTATGGCGCGATCCTACTCATGCCAGTATGCAACGTGGTTAGCAGATCCCCGAAGTCTGAACGGTACTTGACGTATGAGCAAGTGAACGTGTCCAAGGTTTGTTTACCGTGCCAATCATCTTGTTTGTCACGCGACGCCGCCAGCAGGTGTCAACTGAAGCCCTAAGCACGCGATTTTCACGGAGGGTAATGGAAACTTAAAATATTTTGATGAAGTTCAACTCTGATATTAAAAAAAAAGCAAATTTATTTCATACCACTCTAAATGTAGGTATAATATTTAATAATATTATGACAAAATAGTGTGAAGGTTAGAACGTCGCGGACAAAACCGGCTCACCCAATCCAAAGTCATATTCTATAGGACATTGCAAGCGAGCAACAAAAACGTCAGATTAAGGTCAGATAGACAATGAACCATGGCAGAGCAGTCTGTCGCCTCGCCCGCCGCCTGTTTTCCTTGGCCCCGAGTCAAATGTTGCATTTGGAAAATGAAATGTTGCCTCGCAAAATTTCGAAAACCATTGTGCTCGGTAATATGGCCTCTATTGTGTTCCTCAATGGGCGAAAATTGCATATTTATTGTTTGCGTTGTTCAATTACTAGAGAAAGTAAATAAGGACTGCTTTTGTATGTCGAACTAAATAGGTGAGCTTGAAAAGATGTATTTTTTTCAAGCTGGTACTCATACTAAAAGAGATTTAATTGTAAGTTATATTATAAAAACCTACTCTTATTAGAAAGAGTAAGTTATGTTAATTATTAAAAAATACCAATCTATTTAACATAACATTTAAAACTTAGAATGATTGCTATATTCGCTATAAAAATTGAATATTTCTAAATTTTCTAACCTTTCCATTTGCTGGTGACAAAAATGCCTACGGTATCACGGTTACGGCGTAGCGCGTAGCTGTCGTAGCACTTAGTGGACGACTGAACTCTACCCTCTGAAAAGTTACGGCTTTAATTATGTATATCTGAGAAAAAAAACTCTTCCTAACTTTTACATAAAACTTTCCTATTTCATTTTGCTACTGTAGGCATACCTACATTTGTGGCCATACTTACGGCGACATTTCAAACGTCCAAACGGTATTTACTTACTGTACATGCACCAATGCGGACTTGACAAACTTTGTAATTAGCTGTTAGTTTTTTAATGTAGGTAGATTACATTACGCAAGAACCCCTAGACACACTGAGGCGTCAGGACGCGTGCGTCAAGAAGAAACACATTCTTAATAGATATGTCATTAACAGTGCGCAATAATTTTCACGCGTAGTCGCGTGGTTTTTTACCACAGAAATTCAATCTTTATGTATATGGGCACAAAGTTTATTTCGGTATTAACAAATATTTGCGTGCGCATTGATGCCCCCGTGTACCCGGTGCTGTATACTAATATAACGTCACGGACATATTTTGAGTACATAAGTATGATATGACTTTTCCCCCACGTCCGTGAGTTGTGTTATGGAGCGCAGAGTGGTGTTCCTAACAGTCTACAAAACTAAAATGGGAGTGGGCAGGCCACGTCGTTCGTATGGACCCACAGAGGTGGGCCAATATAAGTACCAAATGGAGTCCCGCAGGTACAAGACGCCGTGGAAGTCCAAGGAAACGGTGGCGCGATGATCTAGACATCTTTGCGGGGAAGACGTGGCCGGAAATGGCTCAGGATCGGGATCGGTGGAGGGAGAGAGGGGAGGCCTTTGCCCAGGAGTGGGACACAAAATAGGCTATAAAAAAAAAAGTATGATATGAACTATTAAAAAAAAAACTCGTTTTTCGTGGCCCCATCCCAAGTGAAACATATTTAATATTCATCGCAACGCTTCCTCTGCTATTTATGTCAACGGCTTCGTACCTAATTTGACACCAAAAGGCATTGCTTTTGCTGTTATAATATTTCTTTGGCTGCGTTGTAAATTTTTAAAATGGAAAACACTTTTGGTGAGTGCAGTGATCTTTTTTTTAAGATGGTTATCATGTTTGTTGGTTTAATAATTACTACCCTAATTTAGACTTTACGTTTATGGTAAATATAATAATCACTAAACTTAAGGTAGGCTGGATCCATTTATATTCCTATAAAAAAGTGAGAAACACCACCTGGAATATCAATTTTGATCGTAGCAAAATGAATCTGAACAGATATTCCATATAGAGCACCCGTGTGATGCGCTACCAAGAATAATATAAAAATAATTATTTTCTATTCCGCTTAGCGCACTTATGGAAAATTTGCTTGTTTAAAAGAGTAAAAAAAATAGGAACAGCCATAAAGTGAATGTTTTGTGATCAATATTATTTTATATTACCATACACACTGGGGCGTCAAAAGTCGTGCGTTAATGTTTTTGCCAATACCAAAATGAACTCTGTGTCAATATGCATTAAGATCGGATTTCAGTCGTAAGAATCCACTCGCGCTGTCCATGTCATTACGTTGTGAAATGAACTTTTTCTATGTGACAATACAGTTCGTTTTGGCACTGGCGAAAAAAATTACGCGCGAGTGCTTAATTTACATAAAGAAAATGACTCAATCTTTATAAAACATTAACAGACATGACTTAAAAAAAAGTCTAGGAAACCCATAAAAGTTAGTTAACGATAATTTTGGTAAAGATATTCAACGGCTTCATAATTTATGTAAAGTGAGACGAAAATTATTCATAATAAGCGATTTTTTCAGAAACTGAAAAAAGTCTTCGCGAAAAATTCCGTAAGCTTCGCCATTTTATATAAAAGTGTACCAGCTGAAAGTAACTGCGGTGAAAGTCAAGGGGAATAAGGTTGAGCGGGAAAAAATAAGCACTTAGGTAGGTACTTAAGTTTTTGCAAACAACATTTTTTTTTAATTATTATTTCAGTAAATATAATTTTCTGATGATTGGTACACAAACCATGATTCACAACTATGTATCTATAATTTAGTAAGAAGATTGTGTGTCACATCTATTAAGACAAGTTATATTGTGGTTCGGATTTATATTATTATAAATTTTACCGCAGTATTTTTTTACACAATCGTCATATTTTCTGAGAAAAAAAACCATCTTTTATCTTTCAAAATATATCAGCATTTCCCGAAAATTTACGTTTATGCATGGTAAATAAAGAATAACTAGCAGTGGCTAACTTATCATATAATTTAAGCACTTGTTAAGGGCCTGTTTAGACTAACGCCGACGCAGTTTATCATATTATATATTTAATATTGTGAGCTGTGACTACGCGCACACAATACCTATTGATGTTCGGAATGATCAAACATCATCACTCTGTACATCCTTTAGGGGCAGTGAAGTTCGCCAACCCACACTGGGCCAGCTTGGTGGACTATGGCCCAAATCTCCCTCAGAAACTAAATGTGCCTGGTATAATGGTAATTGGCTCGTATCCTATTACATTGGTACCAAATTACATCGGCGAAGTGTGCAAAGTGCACCTCTGCCTACTTGCCCTGAAAACAGGCGTGATGATATATTTATTTTACCTGTCTTGGAGCAATGTTTATAATATTACTTTCAGTTTTTGACAGCTCACTTAATACTAAATCTGTCAGAAATTAACAGTTCATATGAAAACAATAATACTATAAGAGGTTGTAAGGCCGAGTCCTATGTAATCTTATACTCACTGAACCAGGTGATTTCGGGTTTGATTCCAGCGAGCGTTAAATTTCGGCAATGGCCTTTCCGTAATCTGCCCTGGTCTGGGTATGGTATGGTCCATTGTATGGTATAACTAAGCAATGCTTGTACCCATGGTACATGCTTTACTTAGTTTGGGATACTATGTGTATGTGTTTTTTTCAGTGATATTTATATTTATTTAGTTCCAATTGCAATATACGCTGAAATAAAATTTATAATAAATATTCAATAGGGAAGATAGCTGGGTGCTACCACCAAGTTGGGATCCAGTAATTAATATGATTAAATCAAAAACCAAGCGTACCATTACAAGACCTCAAGACACTGAGCACTTTCTGCGTGGATCGGACTGCAAACAACAACTAAATATGAGGGTACTCAGTTATTAACTATGACATCAGGACGTCTAACACCTCAGCGGTTGCTGTAAAGCAGCCGAAACGTCAGAAAAATAAAAAAGTAAATAAACGCGATAGAATCCGTAAAACAGTTTTATTTAAATGTAGTTAGTATACATAGTATTCGCGTAAATATAAGAAAACAATATGCATTGTACGCGTTGTTATTTATTTTACTATACATATACTATCACCAAGTATTTACAGATTGCGGCCACTTTATTGGTCGTACCTTCATAAATAAGAGGGCCCTGTATCCTCGGTACCGACGCTACATTCATTATCGTATAATTTCGTAGTCGTTTTCAGGATATTCTTGCAGCCATCTTGTTTGATGTAGCGGGAAACATTTCAGTGGAATGACGTAATTAGTTATTTGTGTCAAAATTAGTAAAGTACTTACAGCCCCCTTAACACCACTTACCGTTCAGTAATGTTATTAATATTAAGTATATTCAGTTTCTGATAGTGAACTCAGTACAAAATCTGTAAAAGAAATTCAGAATCAGATTCAGAATTGTTTTTATTCATGTAAACGAATGATATTCTAGTAAACAGATATGTTATGAGCGCGCAAAAGTGAAGACTCGAACACGTCTTAATTAGGACGTATACATGCGTATTGGTTGACAGATGAATGTTATACATCACATAGAAGCGCAAGTGACAACTAGCTATCTCTTTTTTTCTCGTTGGTTTTTTCAAGCTATCTCTTTTGCACATTTCTACGTGTTGTGAAATGTAAAATGAATGAAAAGTGTGTATGTGTGCTGCCGCTGTTACGCGGAACATTTCTTTCGGTTGTTTAATGCGTGTATAACATTTCTGCTTACTAGAATATCATTGATGTAAACCAATACAGGCACTTATGAATCGTCAGTAAAAAATAAATAATAATAATAGTATCCCTACCTTTGTATTGAATCGACAATACTTAAAGGGGTGGTGGTAAAGCCTTAGTTAATGTATTGTATAGCCTTGAACATACGGAAACATGCTAATTAGCTTAACTGTTTTTTAAAATGTACTCATTGTTAATAAAGATTGAATGTCTGAGACAAAAGAAACGCAACGACGTGACTGAATTCGCTCGCGTCATCGATGATATTTCATTGAAAAATGAGTTTTTACTAGGAGTTATTACAGTTCATTTTGGTATTTGCAATAACATTGTTTGCTTGCGTTTGGACGCGTGAGCAATGCTTGTAAAGCTTGTTTTATTGGCTCGGCTTTCTAGGGATCAGAATCTGATTTTTTATTTATGTCAACCAATCTATACTATTATATATATATACTATTATATACTATATATACTATACTATTATATATATATAATATTATAAAGCTAAAGAGTTTGTTTGGTTGAACGCGCTAATCTCAGGAACTACTGGTCCAAATTGAATAATTCTTTTTGTGTTAAATAGTTCATTTATCGAGGAAGGTTATAAGCTATATATCATCACGCTACGACCAATAGGAGCGGAGCAGCAACGAATAATGTGGCAAAAACGGGAATAAAATATTCCTTTTGAAAGCTTCCGTTGCGTATGCTGCCTAAACGGTTAAAGTTTGCACTTATTGAGGAAGGTCATAGACTTTATAACATCACTACGCCAAAGTAACTATTAGCGCGGGTGAAACCGCGGGCACAGCTAGTATTAAATATAGAAGAGTTAAGAACGGACAAAAAGCTCTATGGTCTACTCTTTTCCAAAAGGATTACTTAGGTATATAATTTTACATGTCTGTAGAACATTAAAACTTATGAATAAGGTTTCATGGTCCATAATCACACTTTTTGAATTTAGTAATCTTTTCGGTAATCAAAACAAAATTGACAAGATCACCTTTCCAAAAGTCCGTGTCTGTCTTCATTAATTTAATAGTTTCAGCCGTTAACAAGCGTTAACAAAATTAGGCCCGATGAAAATTAACTTTATAGTTGACGTCCGTTTAGTATGGTAATTAACCTATAAATTCCAATTAGTTCTACAAGGAATTAACACTGTTTAATTTTGTATCAAATTTTAAAGATCCGTACTTAAAACCTATTTGAAATTCAAATGACAATGTCATAAAAACATTTCGTTGAAGAATTAGCTTTTTCCATAGAGTATATAGAGTACCCATAACGACTCCACTCTTCGTATAGCTCTACGGCGTTTATCCGCCATTGCTGTTATCTCATGTACCTGTAACCAGAGTTCGGCGTAATCAACTACTTTTGTAATCGGATTAATAATCAAATTAAAAGTAATCGTTGAAATAATCATGGTTACTTTTAATAAAAATTACACATGTAATCTTTAATCTTGATTACAGTAATCAGTAATCATAATTACATGATTATTGTTGACTTAAATAAATATTTAGGAATTCATTAATTGATATGACGATGCACGGTAGGTAACGTTGCGGAGTGCGGAGGATGCAACTATGACCAATTCACCAAAGGCACATAGACTTTCAGATGAAATGTTTGAGAAGAGGGTTTTATTGAAATCTAATATAAACCGCATATCGTAGATCAAAAATATCCGGTACATTTTTTCGTGAAATAATTACTCCAAATATTGCAATTTATGAGACTGATTTAAAAATAAAGATTATTTATTGTTATATAATTAGTTTTTATTTTTTATTTCTTTTCAGTGTTCGCCATTATCAATCAAAACCGGCCAAGTGCGAGTTGGACTCGCGCACAAAGGGTACCATTATCTATAAAAACGGCAAAAAAATCACGTTTGTTGTATGGGAGCCCCCTTAAATATTTATTTTATTCTGTATTTTAGTATTTGTTGTTATAGCGGCAACAGAAATACATCATCTGTGAAAATTTCAACTCTCTAGCTATCACGGTTTATGAGATACAGCCTGGTGACAGACGGACGGACAGACAGCGAAGTCTCAGTAATAGGGTTCCCGTTTTACCCTTTGGGTACGGAACCCTAAAAATTGTAATCAAGCTTACGATTACAGATTAATAATCATTAATCACCAAAGTAGATTACTTTTTTGATTATTTTTTGTAATCTGTAATCATGATTAAAGATTACACATTTTAATCATAATCTGTAATCATTAATCTGATTACATTTTGCCCAACTCTGCCTGTAACTATGGAAACAACAATGGCGGGGCCAGATAAACCAAAAAAACTACCGCTGCGCGGGCTCGAAATGCCATCTCCGTTATAATATCTCCATGGCTTTTTTCTGAGTCAATACAGTTTGTTACAGTATTGACAGTTTTTTGTCGCGCGTTTCGTGACGCCTCAGTGTACCTTATAATAATAAAGCTTTATTTAATTCCATACAGATTACAGTGATAAATTCATCTAAATGTAGACATTATTAGTTAGTTACTTTTATTAAACATTGAAGATTTAATTTTAATGAGTTAAGTTAAGCAGTGGTAGCCTCGCGGGCAAGAACGCCCGCCTTGAACGTAAAGGGTGCAAGTTCAAATCCCAGGCCCGCACCTCTGAGATAATTTTCATGTGCGAATGTCATTTTCAACAATGATTACCACTTGCTGAACGGTGAAGGAAAACATCGTGAGGAAACCTGCACATCTGTAGAAAGGCGTGTGAAGTTCACCAACCCGCACTGGGCCAGCGTGGTGGACTATGGCCGAAATCTCCCTCGTATTGAGGGGGAATATGCCCGGTATAATGGCAATAGGCTCGCCCCCTATTACATTGGGACCAAAATACATCGGCAAAGTGTGGGTGCACTACAGTGCACCTCTGCCTACCCCTTCGGGGAATACAGGCGTGATGATGTATTATTATTATTATAAGTTCATACAATTTATCTGTATTTTAATTAGATATATATTTTATTTCTTATTTTATTTCTTGTACCTTATCACTTATCAGTGTAATAGCAAAATAAGTTTTATTTTATTATTACAAGCTTTATATTAACTTGCAATGTATGTCCGGGTGGAATCTTGCAACTGAATTTTAAATCTGTTATCTTAAACCGATTGAGCTGAAATTTGGTATACACGCTTGTTTTGGATGGCAATGCATGCTTATCTATATGACGTCATTCTAATTCCAATATGGCGGATCATCCAAGATGGTGGAATAGTTATTTTTTCTGCAGTACCGCAGTATGGGTATCAAATTAAAGGGCTTGCTGAGGAGAACACGAAAACTAAGGGCAATTAAATAAAAGCTTGTTTTTAAAAAGTTTTCAGTACGATTTTTTTTTTTTGACTGATTTTGTAGGGAGTTAACTGTCAAAAACTGAACGTACCTATTATTTAAAAAAATGCTCCAAGACAGATAGTGATTAAAGAGCAGTGTTTCAGTAAACAAAATTTCAACTCCCAAAATCAATAAATCGAGACGTTTGTCGTATCGAATCCTTTTCTGATAGACGATATATCGATTATCGATTTTGGGAGATGATGGCCTGGATTAATTACCCCCCAAGTGTCTAAAAACACGAACCGTCATGTCTCACTGACGCTCTACCAACTCTTCATATTATCTGTAGTTGTACATGTGCACTAAGTAAGACTAGACTTAAGTCACAGAATATGTTGATTTTATCCCTTACTCTCGTATGAAATAAGACAGAGGGCGAGCGAGAAAATCCTTGGCTGAGGTCAGACATGTTCGCCGAAGATAACGGTGTCTCCGTTAAAATCGTACGTTTCAATGTATTCCATGGCGCAAAAATTTGATATCTACCTGAATAAATGAAGATAATATTAACTGGAACAGTCTTGTTGAGATGTGGACCATAGTCCACCACACTGGGCCAGAGCGGGTTGGTGGACTTCACACGCCTTTCTCTAGACGTGCAGGTTTCCTTCGCCGTTTCATAGCAAGTGGTAATCTCGGATGAAAATGAGATTCGCACATAAACCCAGAGGTGCGAGCCGGGGTTTGATCCTGCACACTTTGATTGCAAGGCGTGCGTTTGACCACTTGGCTACCACTGCTCAAGTCGCTATTTGTTCCTTCCATTCGTTCTAGCATCCCCGTTAAGAGCATTTCATATCGGAGTAGGGCACGTGTTGGCATTTCCCGAACCTGCGGCAGCGAGCTACGTGACGAGCACTCGCTGCTAAAATATTTGTACTATTCATCGCCGCAACGAGTATTAAAATGCGAGCTATGTGACCTCGCCTTTATCACTCTTTATTTTGTTACGAGGCTCGATACTTACCAGTTACCATACAGCCGACGTGATTCATTTGTTTTTTATTTTATCTAATTTGTCCCACTGCTGTAGACTTAGCATGACCGCGTAGACATAAGTTTTATCTTTCAAATGTCAGATTTGTCGAGAAAATGACGTCACACCGTCAAGTACAAAAATCTCGAAGTGACCTAATTTTCTCGACAAATCGGGCAGTTGAAAAAGATTAAACTTATGTCTACACGGTCATGCTAAGCCTGCTGGGTACATCCCAATAGCGAAAATTACGCCAGTAAGGTAAGTTACTATGTTCTATTTAGTCGTTTATAAAATTCAATTACTGTTCGTTAGTTCTGCTAAAACTGAAAAACGGCTAGATGACTTGACTATTTCTTTAATACGCTCTAATACAGGAGTGGTTTAAAAAAAAACACAAACTACCACAAAGGTCATCTAATTAAAAATAAATTCAAAAATCAGTTCTTTAAGTCTAAGATTTTTAGCATTGTGAGTTTTTCAAATGACTAGTAATTCCGTTCCGTTCTCCTCCAACTAAGTCGCAATTCACACGGCAAACTCAGCTGCAATGGCAAAACATTTTTGGAACTGAATTTGTATCCCTTGCATCCAAAGCATGTGTAACTAGACTTCCACTGCTTTTATTATTTGCAAAAAACTGAGCAATAAAACCAGTTTCCATGAATATAATTATTTTTCCCACGGACTT
Organism: Ptilodon capucinus; assembly: GCA_914767695.1. Classification (NCBI taxonomy): domain Eukaryota; kingdom Metazoa; phylum Arthropoda; class Insecta; order Lepidoptera; family Notodontidae; genus Ptilodon; species Ptilodon capucinus. Next base: position 9,541,793 of record OU611814.1, on the reverse strand, counting down.
TATTTATTTTCTACAGTGGATATAAAAGCAGCTTTTAAATATAACTAATCCACTTAAGTGTCGTCACCTTTTTGGGCCACCCTTAACCCACTTTCCAATTCAGCTAACCCTTAATTAATAAGAAAATACCTTTTAACATTCAGGCTAGGTTGTTAGACATGTTTTAGACTCTAGAATTTTTAATCTAGATAAAAGGTATTGGCTATTTTTGTGTACCAAGTTTAGGTAGACATAAATATAAAGGGAATTTATGTGCAATTTTACTCAGTTTGGAATCGATGAGTATGTGTTGTGATATTTATTTTTAATATCCAATATACCCACGGGAAATGCATGTCGATTGGTAGAGTCCTATCTTTGTTCGTTTGTCGATTCAGAAGTACATAATTAAATAAATATACTTGCCACACTGACCTTAAGTGACACACAATTTAGAGGAAGGCATAGACTCGAGAACATTCCTAATATATTTCGACTATAAGTCCGTCTTATTTCTTCAAGTACCCATCTCCGGTAAAGCTGTAAAGGAAACCTCACGGCCAACAGTGTAAGTCCTTCAAAAAAAAAGTCTTTTAACATACAAGACCGTCTGGAATTACATTGGAACATTTTGAACACTCAACTCAATTAAGTGGAGATGCCGGCAGCTGATATATTTAATGGTTTTCTTCCGTCTTCAAACACTGAGGAAACGATTACTTTATTAAACGAGTATCTCTGTCAGACACGACGCGCACTTTGAATATAAACGAACTCGCAGTACCAACTTTATAACAAAAGCTATCCAATTATAACCTACTTGCAATTAAATGAATAACTACTGAATTATTCCAGAGCGGGTCGCCTCGGATCTGAAATAAAATTTCCCCGAACTATGCTAATTCCTCGGTCGATTATAAGATTAAGTTAAGTGTGAACGGCTGTCATTTCTAATAAGAAAAAGGCCGGCTCGTTATCCCGCCTTGTTGTTCTACGGGTGATTACATTGCGGGAGAAACCCCTCGGCGCGATTCTCGTACCTTCAACGGGAGACCGGCGGTTTCGCAATTTAGTTGAAACGGGCGATGAGAAAAATTTGCGGTGATGGGCACGCGGTAAGCGGCGTCTGGGCGCGCGTGCGCGTTGCGCGCCGCGGCGACCGACACCCGCGGCCCGCAGTACCGCGCGGCGCCTCGCGAGCCGACTACTCCGCGCCTCAAGCCTCGCCCGCCTCGCCCGACACCCCGCTACCCACGTCAAAAAACCTAATTGATTTATAACCCCGCAAACATTACCGAGCGAACTTGTCGCAACTTTAAGTGCGTCGCGAAGGTGTGAACTATAAACGAATATTTATTTAAATTTTTCGTCACGACTTTAAAGTGTGTTTTATTATGTCGTAAAAGTTTATTGCTCAATGTTTTATGGGACTATGCACGCGGCGGAGATGCGCTTCGTCGTGATCAAGTGACAGTGGATAAATGATGGTAAATATAACGTCTTTTGTGGTTTTACTTACCGCTGTGTCATCGTGACAAAAGTGAGCTAATGGATTCCCGCCGCACAATAAAACATGCAAATAGAACGTGAATTTTAAAATTCGCATCATTATTTTCGCGTCGCTGACACAATTTGTATGAATATATTAATAAGTAATCAGTTTTTCGTCTTTACATAATAGTGTCGATCTTCCACGACTTGGGGCACGTAAATTAAAATAAAAAATAATAATATTAGCTTATTATACATTTTTTAAGCAATCCTATGAATTTTGTATTTAGCTCCCACGTTTTGCTACGAATTATAAGGTGTTAGGTCTAAACTTCGCCTTTTGAACTGCTCGTCATACAATCCACATTAACTTCCAAGGTGTCATGTTTAATTTAGATCCTCATTGACTTAAATGAACACCTTAATTTGAGAATTGATCCTACAACCGTCATCAAAAAACATAAGCTTACGTTAGTACACCTTTACCTAAAACGAAATAATTTTAAAATAAATATAGACAAGTATTTTTGTGAATACGGGCTTACATACCTTCTTATTATTTTATCTACTAGCTTCTACTCGTGACTTCGTCCGCACAGACTTCGGTTATTCAATATTGTATTAAATTATAGCCTATATTTTGGTGTATAAACAATAGTTATTATACTGTAAAGTATCATCATACTTGAGTGGTGTCAAGGGACACCCGGATGGAACGAAGTTCCTTTGGAAATAAAAAAAGCAAAAAACATGTACATATACATACACACACACACACACATCGAAATCGGAATCAGAATCGGCATTGTATACATAAATGCATACAATAAAAATCACACACACATATGTAAAAGTGTCGTTACATATTTCGTGCCAGTCTTAATTTTTTCCGTCTAGCCCCCTTTCGCAACGCGCGATAAGGAACTACGTTCCAAAAAACAAAAAAAAAGATGGCAAGACGAGTTGTACTCGCACAATAGAGACTGGGAAAGAACAGAGAGAGGAGTGGAGGAAGAAAAGGGAGGTCTTTGCCCAGCAGTGGAACGATACAGGCTGACAAAAAAAAAAACAAAATCCGTTCAGTAGTTTTTGCGTGAAAGAGTAACAAACATCCATCCTCACAAACTTTCACATTTATAATATTAGTAGAAAGTAGGATATGATATAACATAATACATGTATATTAATATAAACCAATATACCTAATTATATTTGCAATAGGTAATACAAATGGATCGTCTCATCGGGCAATGGTCGGCTTCACACCCACATTCTTTGACCGCAGGCAATCAAGCCTTCATTAAGACGCTTCCTATTTCCTCCTCCTTTAGCAATCTTACATAAACATTATATAGCATCGCTTTTATTACGTGATTCGTTTTTATCGAAGAGTATATTAGATTTCATTGAAATAAGGATACTTACTTGCATTTTTCAAATAAAACGAGGAATTATTATTTATACAATTGAAATCATAAGACAGATTTATTGTCTTCAGTGAGCTATTATTGGTTAAACAAATGAAATGAATGTGCCAAGATTTTCTCTAAAATAAGTTGTCCGTGTCGTGTCAACAAGACTATATATCACGGCATATGTCGATTTTATCTCTTTCTCTCATATGAAATAAGACAGTCCGAGAGCGACTCAATGCGACATAATCCATGTCACAAGTCGAGTTTAGTCTGAACATGCGTGCTAGAACTGCTGGCGTTGACAAAACCGCGGTTTCTTTATCTGCAGTGCACCTCTGCCTACTCCTTTGAGGAATACAGGCGTAGGTATGATTTTTTTCTAAGTAAATAGTATATACATACACGCCGTTAGGTACATTCGTGTCGTAACGACCTAATTGTGAAAAGATTCAGCGACAATTTCAAGCTTCCCTCCATTAGCCAAATTAAACCTAATAAATATCACCAGTCATTTGGGTGCGACTATAATTTAATTTGGAGCTTATGTCTATTTTAATAAAGCCCATTATTTATGTTTTAATACATAATTATAATTTAAAATTATCTTTCGCCGCACCTTCGGAGCATTTTTCATATTATTATGATAATAAGGGAAACAGTGGTGGTAGCCGAGTGGTCGAACGCACGCATTGCAATCGGAGTGTGCAGGTTCAAACCCCGGCTCGCACCTCTGGGGTTTATGTGCGAATCTAATTTTCATCCGAGATTATCACCTGCTATGAAACGGTGAAGGAAAACATCGTGAGGAAACCTGCACGTCTGAGGGAACTTCACTAGTTCCTGATAGATGTGTGAAGTCTGCCAACCCGCACTGGGCCAGCGTGATGGCCTGAATTTTGCGTGTGTGTCTAACACGTAAATACCCATTGAGCGAGTTAGCCATATTATGGGAGCAATCGTTATAAATTATATTACAAACAGTGATCTGACCACCGTAGCTGCAAATTCAGGAGATAATGCACATTAAAAAAGCATAGGTTTTATGGTATGAAGTGTCAAAACTAGCACGATAGTTTTCTTCCAATACCAAAATGAACTTTAATGACACTGGAATAAAAATCAGTATTCATCGAAATGAGTCTTCGACGTGCGAGTGGATTTTGTTGCGTGGTCGCATGGCTTTTGCCACAAACATTCAAACTTGACATCTATATGTATATAACCACAGAGTACATTTTCAAAAAAAAGTCAAGTCATTTCACTCGCCCCGTTATCGTTCATAGAACCTAATCAACAAAACAAAATAATCAATTTTCCGTTCAAACGATTGACCAAAAGGAATTATTCCGCCATGTTACTTAATGAGGAATATCCTCTCCGATCCAACCAAAAAAACAGCGATCCGTTAACCGAATCGTTCAGTCTTCGGCCATAATCGCCATTGGAACATTTTCTCATACACACCAATACATCAATCAAGTGTTTCTTGTTAGGGGTATACAAGAAAATATTTTTACGAAATATGACGTAACGACTCGCAACTCGAATCGAGACGAATTCGATACGCGCTCGTGCCAAAAAAATGTTACTATATATCCTGCTACCTAAGCCCGCGACATCGTCTGCGCGGAATTTAGGTACCCTATTTCTTTTCCTAAAATAATAGTAGCTGTTGGAACATCAGCTATCTGCCAGTAGTCCCGTCAATATTATATATATCCATATGCGTGTGATATAAAGCTGTTATTTTGATACTACAAACAGACATTAAAATTTTATTTATTTGTATAGATAGTTTTGCAACCTTCTTCGCACTGTTCTTGGGCCCCAAAATTCCTGATGGAAACGCTTGGCTTTGGTAGGATTCAAAATCGATTGTATTTTTGAAGTTATAAATCTATTTAAAAAAAATGCGGATTGAATTGAAAACCTCCTCCTTTTTGAAGTCGGTTAAAAAAGGTAGTCTTCAAAGAGGTTTTATTTGAATTCTCTGTATAATTTATCTTCAAAGTAGACTAATTTCATTGCTTGTACGGGTCTTGATAAACCAATTAATGGCAGGGTCCCCTAAATTGCTTGTCAATTGGGTAATTAACAACCAATTCTTGGTTGTCATCAAACCAGGAACAGTGGCGTCAATTATGGGCATCAAATATTTCTCAGATGTCTAATGACTTCCGGGATATAGACGCACTTCGGAAGTTGATGTCGATATAACAACTAAATTACAAGTTAGTTTAAAATTTAATGATTATTTTTTGCATATAAAATCCTTTATCCGTTCTATGTTATAGAAACTATATTTTGAATGGGTATTAGTCGTATAGGTTTTTAAAAAGCTTAATTATTGACAAGGTAGTTCTGTTTACAGAATTTATTTCTCAAAAAAAGAACTTACATAGTTGACTTAAGATATGATATCAGTTGTTTCTGCTTATGCGTATAAGTTTGTGTTCATTCTTCATGTTGTTAATTGAACACATGTATTAGCATCATAGGACATTTTAATGATTAATAATATAGGTTACCTTCACTACAGTGAGATGAGTGACAAAAAGCACAGAGTAGTCAACCAATCTTCTTGTCAAAAATGTATGCATATTGACACAGAGTACGTTTCAAAAAAAGGTAGAGAGCCGAGGTAGTTCGCTCACCCCAATAGGTGCAGGTCGTGCTGCTAAAAGTGTGAAAGTCACTCCACATATTTTCATAATAATAAGATCTCAACTTAATCTAGTATCAGTTTACCAGCGCCATTAGTCCCAATCTCACAAACACGCATGTTCTAGTCAAGATCAAATATCTCCAATTTTTCTTTGGCCTCAAGCAATAAAATAAACCGTTGCCAAAACAGTACGTTAATACAAAACTACTGATCTACTAAAGGGGATACCCATTAGTATTCTACCACAGTCGCTGCCGCTGGATAAACGAAAAAGTTGTCCATGAAAAAATATATATTAAAATAAAAATAAAAATGGGTACCAGCAATATTAATAAAATCGTCGCACGTTCGATCCATACGTCGCAAACAGAAACAAAACTGTGAGAGAATTTCTATAAGGTGTACAAAGGTGGTGGTACAGCAGCAATGAGTATAAAATCGCTTGTATATAAGCGACTGAACCAAACAAAAAAACAACACTGTTTAAAGACGGGGTTATCACTATGTTTGGGTGAACATAGCAATCACCCCACTTATATAACCATAAATACAAACATTTTCTCACAGTCTAAATGACGTTAAAGGCATTTGGTTTGCTATCAACCGCAAACCGTACTAATTAAAATATTTTTACCATACTTTGGACCCGCAATGTTGGATAAATCTTGTTAACACCTGAACGCTCGAAGACGGTTGCAGACCAAGGTGACGATATGGTGCGACGATTTGATCATTTATGTGGACAAAACGTGGCCACAGCAAGCCCAGGACAGGGACATGTGGAGACGAGAGAGGGAGGCCTTGGTCCAGCAGTGAGATATTCCAAAGTCAATTAACATACTCAAGGTACCGAATAATGAGTCAAAACAGATAAAAGTAGCATCTCTGTGCTTCACGGGAGAACAGGCCCTGCGTAGGGCACATTATGCTGTTGGTATCGAGAGTATATTATGCCATTGCTATCGGCTATTACCACCATTCTGCAATTTTGAGAACTTAGGACATTAAGGTTGACCACTACCTTATACAAACAAAACCGCCAATGAACCTTTGGAAAAAAAATCATGACGATTTTTCCCAAAACTATTGGCGTTCACACTGAAATACAGCTATTAATACCCCAACCAATCTTATTTGGCGTGTACATAATTCGGTTTTCGCTCACAATCACTCAAGTAATTCTATTAAAGTAATATTGTACAGCTTCCAATCAGCACCAGTGAGCGAGGGCCTGACAACCAATCAATATTTCTAATCATTCGCTCAAATGTTTAGTCAAACAATATTGTGTCAAACATTGGCCTAGTTAGTAGAAATCAAAGCTTGTACAGTCAAGAAAAAAAAACAAAAATTGACTTAAAAAACCAAGGTGAACTAAGAGCTAGAAATAACCTCTTATTTGATTACATTTGGAGTAGTATTAGTAGTAGTAGATTACTGGAAATATTTTTAAAAATGGGACCACCCTTGTAGAATTGCATAAAAAAATATAAATAAATAATAAATATAATAATAAAACATTAACCAAAAAAAAATATCGCTTAAATTTAGAACCTCCATCTTTTTTTTAAGTCGAATAATAAAAATAACTACCCGGTATGATTATTATTATTAATTTTTATACAGAGTTATTTGTAATTCGACGTATTCTTGTTAGGAGATGATATAGGAGGTGACTATTTGCTAAAATTTTAACCCCCAAGTTTCATAACGTTGTTTTTTTTTCTCATAACGTCTCGCATTCTTAAATTTGGACCGATAATTGTTGTTTTAATATTGATAAATAACCAGTATTTAATCGTTTTTATAAATCAGAAGAAAAAAATAGATTTAAATTGATCCTTTTTTTTAAACACTTCATGTTGCATTCTTGACGTATTTTGAATGAAGCTAAAAAACATGATAATTCAAAAATAGTTCACTTTTGCTTATTGCACATGGGGGTTAAAATTATCGCAAATAGTCACCCCTATCACATCCTAACGGGAATACGTCGAATTACCAATAACCCTGTATATTTTATTTTATTTTAACATAAACTGATCCCACTCCATTTCCGTAGGAATTCTTCGATCTAACTCACCGTCTCATTCCAAGGTATACTCAAGAGGAATATCTCGTTTAATATAGAGACGTAGAGACATTCAAGTGCGGTGTCCGGAGTGGACTTGAAGATCCTCCCTCGCGTTATGAATAAGGAAGCGAACGTTTCGTGCGTGCGTGCCGTTTCTATTGTGTTACTTTATTGCGTACGTCTGCGTTACCGAATGGTATTGACTCTTTAGCTGTCGCAGAGAATATACGTGTAAATTCTGATGCTTTTGGGACACGTTGTTTAGTATAAATAAGTCTTTAGGTAACATGGTGACTTTCTCAGATATGTACATATCAGTGATATATTTAAATTCTCATAACTATTTAGTTAGTTTCTTTTTAACTTAACATTGTTGTCGAATTTGAAGACTTAAGGCCTACCGCACACTGAAGCGTTGTACCCACGGGCATAATTTTTTCTTGCAAATACCAAAATGAACTGTATTGACACAAAGGACATATTCATTCTTCCACGAAATGACACTGACACCGCGAGCGTATTTTGACGTGGGAGCGTGGCTTTTACAGAGGAACTTCAATCTTTATGTGCATTGACACAGAGTTCCTTTTGTATTGGCATATTTTTTTTACTAAATTAATCGTGTTGCCGTCCTTGTTACGGATGTTATGTATGAGTAAGACGACATTATTTTTAGTTCTGTAGTGTGTTACATAAGAATCAACGTCATAGTCACTGTTATTGTGACTTCATATAAAAAACAACACATTTGATACAAAGAATCCATGACCTTTCTTATTTTTCACACCATCCCGTCAGCAATATAATTTATCTGATCGCAAATCTAAAAGCGATGTTTTCATGCGAAATGTAAGCGCTGAAATGTTTTCTTAGATACTTTTTTGTGTAAAAATATCTTCTAAAGTGTGTCTCAGCAGCTTTTAAAATATTTATAATCCGAAACTCAAGACAATAAAGCGATAAAAGAACGCTTTTTATTACATCAATATGGCGACAGTTATAATTTTTGCGCTTGTAAATAATATCTTCTATGACTCGAGTAACACAAGCTATACAGGGTGTATTAGAAGTCCGAAATAATATTCTGGGTATATATACGGTAGCCCATATGTAGATAATTAGTGAAGACAGTTTATACCTAACTATCATAGTTACTGAGTTGTAGACCTTTGAATATTTGTTATAGGTATCGTGTTCTGGGCTTTGGGTACATCCATAACCCTATTCAGCAGTGTAAACTACACTTATGAGGGGCGACTACCAATATTCACAAAACAGAACTTGCAAATTTAACATAGGACTCGAGTTATTTCAAGTTTTAGTAATTGACAACAAAAAAAAAGTTGGAAAAACATGGTCGCATTTCGATGAAATTTTTATACCATTCGGTTGTATACCCGATACTGAAGCAAACGTCAAAGTATTATTTCGGACTTCTGAAACACCCTGTATATTTATTTATCACAAAATGTTTAAAAATAAATGTCCACCCGTGCAAAGACTGGACAGGCCGCTACTGTTTTATAAATGGGTTATGGGTAATGGGTAATGGGTATCATTGTTGGTTTTTTTCACATCGTTCTAGAACAATTTACTTATGTTTCTAGAGTTTTCTTACACTGGTATTATTTACCATGAAGATAAAACTATACGAGAAAAGTTCCAAATTCAGTGGCTTTATTTATAGGCGCAGACAGAAAAAACAAACATATTTACTGAATTTCTAAACCAAACAAACCTACGAGAGAACATTCGCAGTAAGTAATGAATAGTCTGTAGGTAAACTAAACTGAAACTGATTTGAGAAAAAAAACACGGTATCTAATTAATGATCAAATTACAAAAGTATACGTACCTTCTGTTTAAAAAGTACATATTGATGTCCAAATAGATATAACTACAAAATAAAGTAGAATGAAGGAAGCATACCTTCAATATCAGCTCCTTGGTACAATGAGTCATGCACAGCTATTTCTAACCGACATCAAAGATTTTCATTTGATTGCTTCGTCATTTCATATTCAAACCATGAAAAACCATGAAATGCATTACCATCCTCACCATCTGGATGAATGGCGTTCCAGTACAGTGCGATTTACCAGGAATTTTCTTCCTCGCACCACCAAATTGTGGAATGAACTTCCTGCAGCGGTGTTCCCGGACCGATACGACAAAGGTACCTTCAAGAAACGAGCATACTCATTCCTTAAAGGCCGGCAACACACTTGCGATGCCCCTGGTGTTGCACGTGTCCATGGGCGGCGTTGATCACTTACCATCAGGTGAAACGTCTGCTCGTTTGCCTCCCTATCACATAATAAAAAAATAAAAAAAACCGGATTAAACTGGCCCACTTGGTGACTGTCAATAACATGACTACAGTCGGTCGTGGTCAATAACCCATTACGCCTATGGGTTACCATAACCTTAGGGATTACCCATAGCGTATAAGGGTAACACTATTCCTTTTCTTTACCTTTATATTACCACGTATACGGAAGCAATAAATAAGTAACTTTCCTGTATACCCGTTCACAAAGACATGCTCCAAGTCCCGTATCATTATATCGTTCGCAGTAAATTGAATAAAAGGCGGCCTACGGACATTCGCTGTTAACCCGAAATCGCCCCGCAAATGACTGACAATAGACGCGATTGTGGCTGAACGACGTGATTTGTACTGGATCACAGGTGAATGCGTAGTCGTCAGGTCAATTTTGTGCTTTTTTGTGTAGCCTATTGAGATGATCCGTTTGCCAAATGGGTTATGAACTTTTTTATGCTACTTGTCGTTAGAGCATAGTACGAACATAATCGTATCGAGAAAACACGCTTTTACTGTAATTTTTACTTATAATATCTGAGGCGTGAGCGGGACAGAACATGCTTGCGTTAACATCACGCGAGAATAGTTTGCGTTAGTTCGTTAACACTTAGAGACTAATAGGTTTGTCATCGACCAATACCTAAATATTGTTTTCTTTGTGTAAATTTTACAAAATTGATGGCTTACGCACTCTATTATCAAGGGGCTTCGGTTAGAGTCACCCTCATCAGCGCGCTCCTTCATAAAATCACGTTTGGGTGAGTTTTTAAAAGACTTGTGGGTCCGAGAACTTTAAGATCCGACGCTTGGTCGTAAATGACCTTGATGTCCTTGAGTTATTCTCTAGAACTCGAACCACGAACGTTGACTTAATATTCCGTGTCTTTATTATACTAATTGTGATTTAGTACGTTTGTGGAAGTTGAACTATACTTGGTCTTTGTACGTTTTCTTACAGCTTTTTGCCGTAACTTGAGAATATCGTCTGCTTTATTATTTGAAGAGGTTGGTGTATGGATCTATTAATTTATGCCTTTTCACTTGTGGTTTACTGCTTTTTCACAAGTCTATGATTAGATTTTATTGCTTTCATTGGGTAAGTCATTGGTCGAACTTCTTGTGAATTTTGCGACTCAACTTTATAAATTCTGCTAGTAACATATCTATCAGGCAATTTATACCTTTTATATCTATTCAAGTTTACAATGTTAAAATATCTGATAAGGTATACATTACACTTTCAAAGGAGGTCTATTCAAAGGAGATCCGTCTGAAATATGAAACCTTAAAATGAATAGCAGCATTAATAAAATATTAAATAAAGAATCTTTTAAATATTTCCTGCTTAGATGAGGTAAAGGAAAAGGTTTTTAATTAGGTCAGTTAACCCTTTATGAAGGGGTTACAGTAATTCTTCCATTCTGAAAAGAGATCGACAACCTCGTAAACCTTCAAGGTCATCTTTTAATTTGAATACTTACATTAATGGTAGTTATAAATCATTTTAAGGCCCTCGTAAATATATTGCTGAAATGTCTGTTATGAAGGGCTACTAATAATTTTATGGATAAAGGTTATTTTTGAAATTATATATTTTCTTGGAAAAAAAATCGATGTGAAGACGGCTGGTGAAGACGGCTGGGCTCTAGGTAACTCAGTGGAAGAGTACCTATATACAGTTAAGGCTCTCTTGACACAGTATTGTCTGCTACTGGATAATTATGGGTTTAACAGAAACGGATGCTAAGTAGCACAGTTTTCTATAGAAGCATTTATATGACCTGACGGTAAGTTCTCTAATCTAACTGAGTGAGTATTCACGTTAAACTATTATTCATCAGGTAGTCTGCTGTACCGTATCAATGAAGCCTTAGTTCTACCGAAATATGATTTAATTAAAAGTACGGAAGTAGAGCGAGCCTCTAAAAGAATTTTGTATTAATATTAATTAAATTTATAGTATATTATATTTACTAATAATCAAGCTTGCTCAAGTAATAAGTTTGTTTAATCAGATACAGTCTGTATTCTATTGCGTAATGTTATTTCGTTAAATGATTATAGTTTTATTACCGTGTAACAGACATAAATGAATAAATGAATGTATAGCCTCATTTACTTTATATTATATAATTGTTAATTAAGAAAAACACATTGTAATGCAAACAACATGTAAATCCTTATTGGAAAAAAGCAACCATGGAGTTTCTCGCCCATTCTTCTCCATAGGAATTGCATTCCGAATGGGTGGTAGAGATACTAATAATACTATTTATTTTTTACTGACGATTCATAAGTGCCTGTATTGGTTTACATGAATAAAAAAAATTCTGATTCTGATTCTGATTCTGAAAATGAATGTATGAAATAATTTGTACATTTTCTTTTACTGCTGTAATTTACCTGGAAATAATATGTATGATATCATGTCAGACAATTATGGAAATATATACGTGATTTATTATGACAGTTCGCAGAAAATTATTGTGTTTTAGTATACATATGAACAAATAGAACATAAATAATAAATCTCTTTAGGAAAATCAAAATGAATCTTCAAGAATTACTTTCAAAATCACAGATTTGAGACAAAATTAAATGTTGAAATACAACACTAATCACCTCCAGTAATATTTACCTACTCTAAAATATAATAACTGAGATACTCGAAAATAAATAGGAGCGAAATCTGTTTCTTTTAGATCCATTCAATCATAAGCGCCGAGACCATCTTTCATCGTTCGCGACAAACATTGGACAATAAAGTACATCATAAATCATCACGCGTTATCTTGTGAAATCTAGACAGTTCCCTTTTCATTTTTGTCTCTCGAATTTCTTAGCTTACCTTATGTTATCGCGATAACATGTGATAACGGATATTAAATTCATGCCTTCATTTTTTTTATGAGCCATTTCTTCTTCCACAATCGTCTATCACATTCTCATAAGTCATTATTTTAAGGCCAGTCGATTCTCCTCGCCATCTACGCCTCGATCTGTTACGACGTCTGGCGACAGGCTCTGGTGTCCAACACAGCTTACACGGAAAGACTAGACTTATGTCACTGATGATCTCACACCAAGTGGTTCTCTCACTTTCGTCATTCTTATTAAAAGAGGATAAATTAACATATCTTACATTTTGTCTTGTTACAACCAGTAGTTGTAGCATATGCGCCAAGACTAGATGAATGTCACGAAATCTACCTTTTGTCTCTTTCTCTCGAATGCATTAAGACAAAGAGCGAGCGAGGGAATCCATGCTAACTCCACAGCTTTTCCACCAATGCACTTGTACGTGAAGGTCAGCCCATTTCAACACAAGTCTTCATCTTCATAATAGATATTATGTAATAATAGGAGCAAATAATTCTTAAGATATTGTTTACTAACCACTTAGCGTGGGAGGAAAACCATCCAATCACGACTGAGTGACAATCTCATATATCCGAAAATCTCATATACTTAGATACTGCCAAAAAAAAAAACTTTGGTAGTTGCGAAAGTTTTTTATAACATCCAACAGTAAACAATTTGAAATAAGAAGAGTAGACCTTGTGTAATGTAATTTGTAATATAATTATTAAAATTTGATCAACAACATCACCCTTAACTTCAAAAACCTTCACACATCTATGGCAAGTCAAATAATAGCCCAGGGCCCCGATTTTCGTGCGATCGAGATTTATCTCTATTCGAGATATATCGAAACAAATGAAAAACATACATACGATTTGACGTTTCGTTTCAAGATATCTCAAATAGAGATGAATCTCGATCGCACGAAAATCGGGGCCCAGGACCGAGCTGTATGGAGAAGTAAAGGGGAGGTTTTTGCCCAGGACATAGAAATGCTATAAAAAAAAACAAGAAGCCCTCAGCATTTTACATGGAAAGTCCGCTTCCAAATTCACTTATATTTACATCGATCTTTCAATATAAAAGTAGATTTTAGGCCTGCGCAGACAGGTGCGTCTAGTTTGAATGTCTGTGCCAAAAGCCATGCGACCACACGTCTAAATTCGCTTGCGTCACTTCATCGATGAATATGCTTAAAACAGTTCATTTTGGTATTGACAAAAATCTGACGCGCGGGTCTTGACGCGCCTATCTGCGCAGTGTCAACTGCGTGGCGCTCTAAATACGAAATAAAACAAAATAGGTCACGACCCACGGAACCTGTTCCACACATAAAGGGCTCTAGGGACCAATGTAATTATTTATTAATAGGAACACACCATGAGTTTCCAAATAGAGGGATTTTGTCCAAACATCAGTTGTATTTTCTAGGGGAATACAACCGTTCTATATTCAGAAGAGTTTTATGAGGATTTAACGTAACACAATACACAACATTGCGAGGGGAGGTCTGATAAAGTAGACTCATCCAAAATATTAACATTATACCAAAATTGCACAGGTTATAACTCCTTTTAGCATTTGTGTGACGAATGACGAACAAAATTCCATCATTAGACCGTAAAAGTTATGACCGATTATTTTACAGCTCCACAACTTAAAAGGATAGGAATACAATTTTCCAAAATGTTTGGATTTAGTATCAACAGAATTAACACCATTTAATCGACTTTGAACTTGTAATTTGTTTGTTTATTAAAACTTAAGTTGCACATCTCATGTTTGATCTCATTTAACTTACATCTTCACACATAAGTGGGTACTTACTTAAGTTTCAAAAGTTCAACATTTGAAATACATGCAGACATATTGAACTACAAGTTGCGGTGTTTCAAGGGTCCTAACTAAAACACTTGAATTAAGCCCTTGTCAGGGTTGTTGGGTTCAAATTGATGGACTGACATTTCTACTTTGTTAATTCATCATTCAAATAAAATATAATGTTTGTGTCTATTTCTTTGTTTATCAATGGAAGCAAAGCTTAAGTGCTAAAAAACCGCAACTCCTCTCATAGGAAAATTCCCATAATTGCATTTCATTCAATGGGCGTAATTGGTACCCAAATTTGTTCTAAAGTTTGGTCTACCATTAAGCCACTGGAGCGTCAAAAGTCACGCGTCAGATTTTTTTCTTATACCAAAAACAAATTCTATATCAATATCCATAAAGATCGAATTTCTTTAGAACAAACCATGCTTTGTGCCACAGAAATTCTTGAAACGGGAGTGTGCTCCCACACGTGTCAAAATTCGCTTGCGCTGTCAATTTCGTTGAACAATTAACTTTTTTTCAGGAGTCAATATAGTTATATTTAGTTACAGAGTCAATATAGTCACATAGTTCGTTTTGCTATGACAAAAACTTTGACTTGCGAGCGTCCGCTCAACATAATTTAGATATTGTGAAAACCAGCGGCTAGTTAAGATCCCTAATCAACGCTCTAGATTTCCATCGCCTTGCAAAATCATCTCACGTACCAACAATCCAGCTCCAGAATATCAAAGAGGTGGCAATCTAGACGCTAAGACATAGAAACGAATATTTTGTTGAATTATATAGTGTCGGAGGCTCTCTAAGTATAATAATGGAATTCGTAACGCGATCAATCCGCATACATCAATTTCTGCTATTACTGTTAAAGGTTTATACCCTGTACACAGTAATGGCAGAAATTGTGTCAAACGAATCTAGCACCTATGAACACACACAACAAATTGCAAAATCAAACAGGCATGCTTATGGTCAAATTTCATCAAAACCCAGTGAGAATCGGCAGAAAGGAAGGTGCTGAGAATCCTTCATTGACAGCGCTGGGAAGAGCCGTTTCAAATGGTCATTTATACAGTTATTGTTTAAACGAAAAAATATATGGATGGTACTATGTATAAAATGCCAATTAAAAAAAAATACATAACTCATTATCGTCGTCGTCTACCATTTCCCACTGAAACCACCAATCTACGAAAATTATACTTCCAAAATAACAGAAATAACGTCCTAATAAAATGGGCCATTCTAATATTTTATCTTATTCATAGTCCATTTCGGGCGTGTTATGCGTAAGATCGTAGAACCGTAACATTACATGGCAATTTTGTTTACAGCCCTTCTGAAAACAGGCCACTTTTACTAGGTATACAGACTCAAACTTAGTAAAATTGCCTAGGCCGAATTACAAAGGCTATTAAGGATTAATTTGTTACGCAAAATAGTTTTAAGAACGAGTTCAACTATCAAAATTGACTACGGTGTTTTGTAGAACGAAAACTAAGAAATAAAATTAAAATGGTGTACCCTACAGCTGTCGTGAACATACAAGTACCTAGTTGAAGGGGTAAGCAGACTTCAATAGCTTAATAGGGTTTTTACATAAGGGTTTTATTTGAATCGTCTATCAATTTACTCAATGTACTTTAAATTTAATCTTGCATAAAATTACTCTTGCATACTCTTCTTAACCTACTTCTTAAGATAATTGATGGAATCAGGCGTAATATTGCGGAAATCCATTGTTAATAACAATTGTAGACCAACCGTCCTGAGGATGCCTCGTTGAGAGACGAAACACGTGTCGAATTATTTTTTTAGATTCGATTGTACTGCGGAGGATTGCTCATTGTTAGGGTCCATGACTTATGACATACTGACTCTCGACTGACAGGGAGTTCGGTCTTGTTATAATAATAATAAATAATACATCATCACGCCTGTATTCCCCGAAGGGGTAGGCAGAGGTGCACTGCAGTGCGCCCACACTTCGCCGATGTATTTTGGTCCCAATGTAATAGGGGGCGAGCCTATTGCCATTATACCGGGCACACAGGTTTCCTCACGATGTTTTCCGTCACCGTTTCTTAGCAAGTGATAATCTCAGATGAAAATGAGATTCGCACATGGAACCCAGAGGTGCGAGCCGGGGATAGAACCTGCGCACTTTGATTACAAAGCGTGCGTTCGACCACTCGGCTACCACTGCTATGTTAGTTTCCTCTATTATCGATCAAATTTATTCGATTTATAATTTGGGATTCTAATAATTCCGAGGGTGAGTGGTGGGTCCCTTTCTCGACAAATGTTACTAGTTCTTAAGATTACTGGTTTTTATGAACTACAGTGGCTTGATCACTATCATTTAACGTATACATTACCGTTATCGCTTTCGGTCCCATCATGACTTACATGCATTCTTTGAGATGATGAGTTGAAATTGATGAAAGTCTGTATTTTTAAGGAATGGTTATAAAACTATCTACGTAATCATGATGTCGATCCACTTTATTTACCGTCAGGTGAAGTATTTACTTACCACCTTATATTTTACACCCAATTTCTCCCTCCATACATTAGAATAGCATTTTCGGCATTTACCCTAGTCTACGGGTACTTGGTACCTCCAGTCCAATGTATGGTACCTACAGTACAAGTTTTGCTTAGTTTGGGATCATCATGTCATTTTCAACAATGATTACCTACCACTTGCTGAACGGTTAAGGAAAACATTGTGAGGAAACCTGCAAGTCTATAGAAAGGCGTGTGAAGTTCACCAACCTGCACTGGGCCAGCGTGGTGGACTATGGCCCAAATCTCCCTCATATTGAAGGGGAATGTGCCCGGTATAATGGTAATAGGCTCGCCCCCTATTACATTGGGACCAAATTACATCGGCGAAGTGTGGGCGCACTACAGTGCACCTCTGCTTACCCCTTCGGGGAATACAGGCGTGATGATGTATGATGTATTTATATTATCATACGACGAGTGTGTTGTCTGGTGATGTTTATTTTTTCAAATACCTACCTACTCTAAATTACACATTACGTGTTTCACTTATGAAAAAATCTTACGAGGATGAAGATTTTGCGATTCTAATAAAGCATCCTTATTGTTATTAGTTTCTGGTGAACGCTGACAAATCGAATTAACACTTAATTGCTCGAATAGGAATTCCCCACGATTTTGTTCCCTTTGTGCGGGTTTTGATGCGATGAGGAATCTTTAATAATGCCATAGACATCGTTCTTGATGTGTCAAAATTAACGGTGAATGAAATCCCTTAGACAGCGGATATTACTATTTAATTAATTGTTCGTAAACTTACAATTCAGTTCATCGCGCCTATTTTCTTGGAAGAGCTAAGCAGACGTGCATTGAAGTGTGCCCAGATTTCTCTGATGAAACTATCCTTGTAAATAGAATACGGTAGTTGTGTAATCTCGTAATAATAAGTGGTGTTATAATGGATTAAAATAGCGTTAATTCTATTGGAACCAAACTACGAAGTAAGTTTAGGGGATAAAAAAAGTAAATTTAAAAATTGATTATCCCGCTGAGTTTCTTGTTGGATCCTCTTAGTTGAGGTGCGCGCTTCGATCCGGTAGTTAAATGTAAGAAAAAAATTAAAACTTGACAATTTGTAGGTTCCCCGTAGGCCTATACAAAATAAATTATTTAACTTTGACTACGACTAATCTAAATTTGGCGATACTAAAAATGTTTGCATCTCGCTCATAAACTACGGTCGTGAGATAAGCGGCAATACAGTACAGTAGTTTAGTTCGGTACGAAGAAGTATGTCAAAGCACTTGTTTTTCCCATTCCGATAAACACAATCATTCGAATGAATAATCGATAACTATCAATAAACGTCATACGTATCGATATTAACCAGTGTTACATTACAGTGATCCGATGTCTGCGAGGGTCGTTATGGGGCTCACAGGCGGCGGGGTGAAATCCGCTTTATGCCTATCTCTTCTACATGGCTACCTCTTCCTTCTCGGTAAGTACGAATATGACGTATTACGCCTAGGTTATGGATTATGATACATTGGGTACACGTCTGGTGGCTAATGCCCTGCATCCACAGGCACGTCGAGATTCGCGCGACCAATTTCATGCTAATACAAACTATATTACCTCATAGAAATAGATCACTCCTCAACGGAATTTCATCGACAGCGCTTTTGTCACAGAAATCTAATATTTAAGCATATTATCACAGAGTACATATTTAAAATAAGTCAAGTCCATTTACTCGCTCCGGTGTGCCTGGACTTGAATCCGTCTTACGAAATGAAATTGGTGGACACAGGTCAAGGTAGAATCAAGATAACTTTTGATAGAGTGTGTATGTGAGAAGCTGAAATAGTATTTAATTTAAACTGATGAAAGTTTATTTTCAATTGAAGGTAGTCATGAATTATGTAAATTAATATTATTATTTTATTTGAAATAGAATAATAGAGCAACATAACAAGGTGAGAGAGTTTTCTATCGTCAAATAATACGAATAATTTATTTATACAAATTGCCACAATTATTTCATGTTTATACCGATTCTTATGAAGGGACTCTTCGTCCAAAAACAAATTAATCTGTGCAGTATATTCTACTGAGTACTTACTAAGTAATTAGAACGTCTAGACTACAAGGGATTAGACAAGTCACTCATGCAAATTGAAGAGAAATTAGGTATATTTGATAGAGGTAGAGACACTTTCTTCGCGTTTCATGTTCGGCCAGTAAACTTGTAATATGTCTAACCATTGTTCAAG
Organism: Ptilodon capucinus; assembly: GCA_914767695.1. NCBI lineage: Eukaryota > Metazoa > Arthropoda > Insecta > Lepidoptera > Notodontidae > Ptilodon > Ptilodon capucinus. The sequence continues at coordinate 9,522,367 of OU611814.1, read as the reverse complement.
AGCTCTCTTCTTAGAATTTTTTTGGGATTAGTAAGATATAGTCAAATATCAAATGCAGATATAAAACCGGCCAAGTGCGAGTCGGACTCGCGCACGGAGGGTTCCGTACCATAACTATAAAAAATGCAAAAAACACGTTTGTTGTATGGGAGCCCCCTTAAATTTTTATTTTATTCTGTGTTTTAGTATTTGTTATTATAGCGGCAACAGAAATACATCATCTGTGAAAATATCAACTCTCAAACTATCACGGTTCATGAGATACAGCCTGGTGACAGACGTCCGGACGGACGGACGGACGGACGGTGGACAGTGAAGTCTCAGTAATAGGGTTCCCGTTTTACCCTTTGGGTAGGGAGAGCTGTTTTAACTTTATGAGGAAATACCAGATGGAACAATTAATTGAATTGAACTTTGCTCACGATATCCTTACTACTGAACTAATTAATTAAATATAAGAAAAGGTCCGTTTAAAAAATACTGAGCCGTCGCGGTACGCCTGGCAGATGTGAAACATAAAACATAAACGTCGTAGCGGCAAGTGAGTGAGTGAGCGGAGTCAGCCCGTCGGCGGAGTCTAAGCGACGGAAAGAACCGAGGAGCCACGAAGCTGCTCGAAGTTTTGGGATCACGGCATCGCGGCATCAACAGCCGCTGTCACTCGCCAAGCGCGCCGTTAGATGTTTCACATCAATAAATAACGAAATACCGCGCTTAACGATTTGTACTCACGGTGACTAGTAGACTGACTGAGCTGTTTTGAAAATGGACCCTTTGAATTTCTGTCAAAATTATCTCGCGGCGTTGGTGACAATTTGTTGAAAAATATGCATTATATATGAAGTAATACAGTTCTTTTTGGTATTGACAAAAATGGTTAAGGCCGTTTTGACAAAACCTAAACCTGTGGGCACAAAGCCATTAACTTGGTCTTATTAAAACCAGCTGTTATGTTAAGCCCGACTTTATGCACGACATAATATGATAATCGCTTGGATTACCGTGACCAGTCGCCATCTGATGCTAACCATCCCCTTTTTTAACGTTAACGTAACTAGGTGACACATTGCCACCACTGTTACTCCTGTAAGCCAAGATATACAGCGGTATCTAATGAAGACGCCGAAGATGGATCTTTGAGTCCCATTAGAGAGCTTAAATGTGAAATTTGGAATATAATCTTTATGATTGTTTTCAAAAGAAACTAGTTGGTATAAATTATTCACCTAACATAACTGTATAACCTTTACCTGCCTTACTTTCTCACTGGGATATCAGTTACCCTATCATCTTGTTTCACAAACATATATAGTAACAAACTAACAATATACTCTGACGAATTATTTAACAAAAACCGGCCAAGTGGGAGTCGGACTCACGCACGAAGGGTTCCGTACCATTATCTATAAAAACGAGCAAAAAAATCACGTTTGTTGTATGGGAGCCCCCTTAAATATTTATTTTATTCTGTTCAGAAATAAATCATCTGTGAAAATTTCAACTCTCTATCACGGTTTATGAGATACAGCCTGGTGACAGACGGACGGACGGACGGCCAGCGAAGTCTTAGTAATAGGGTTTCCGTTTAACTCTTTGGGTACGGAACCCTAAAACGTGAGGATAGAACCACCTTCGGAATGCCACCAAGAAAAATGATCAAAAACATCATGCAACACAAAAACATTTAATTTTTCTGAAGTCGCAGAGTTCTGTAGCGCAGAAAGGTTTAGGCAGATAATTCAGACCGACAATTGATTTTGAAGACTATTTTATGTTAAATATGGCGTTTCATAATCAACTTATTGTAACTTATTAGGCATCTAATATTAAAAACATACATCTATATACATCATCACGCCTGTATTCCCCGAAGGGGTAGGCAGAGGTGCACTGCAGTGCGCCCACACTTCGCCGATGTATTTTGGTCCCAATGTAATAGGGGGCGAGCCTATTGCCATTATACCGGGCACACAGGTTTCCTCACGATGTTTTCCGTCACCGTTTCTTAGCAAGTGATAATCTCAGATGAAAATGAGATTCGCACATGGAACCCAGAGGTGCGAGCCGGGGATAGAACCTGCGCACTTTGATTGCAAAGCGTGCGTTCGACCACTCGGCTACCACTGCCATGATTATGGAATGTGGACATAAATATTTTATTTATATTTTCTTGTTTCTCTGAGCTGCGGTGAATAAAAAAGCAAGCTTATTGTTTGCAAACAATAGTCATCTTGTATTGCTTCAATCAAAAATTACTTGTATGTGCGCCTAGGCCACCAATTAGTGTGGATTTAGTTCTATGCGCTATTACGCGCTATCATTTCGCGGGATGTATGCCACATAAGCTATCAATTCAATTCATCGTTTTTAGGGTTCCGTACCTAAAAGGAAAAAAACGGAACCCTTATACGATCACTTTGTTGTCCGTCTGTCTGTCTGTCAAAATGCGTGGAAGTATTTAGTTGAAATTTATAACACAGACTCTAGTCTGCGGTCCCTTTGTGTCCTAAAAAATCAAACTTCTAAGTTAACGCAATCAAAGGATACGGCGGTTTATGTTGCATTTCCAGTACATTGGACGGGAATCAAAAACCTATAGGGTACTTCTCTACTAATATTAAAAACATAAATCATAATAAAAATATTCTGCCCGAGAAAAAAGTTCTTCATATAGTTGAATAGCATCTAAAAAATATATTACTTTCTACTCAAGTGCTTCAGCTATAAATTTTAAATAATTTTCTTCCAAGTACCATCTATTTCAGTTAAAAAATAAGTTGGTACTACCAATATATAGGTCAAATCCATATCTTGGGATACGAACAATAAAAATCTGGGATTATTAACTATTAACTGCCGGCAGTAAAGGGCGTGGGTCGCTGACCTTGCCAAGCTGTATACGATCCTCACTGAATGATAAGTCATAAATCATAAAACGGAAAGCCTTTTGTGCGACTCTTGTACAGTTTATTCCCTTCTGCCTCGATGGCTATGAAAAGACGATAGGATGTTATAAGAGGAATGAATGCATGCGTCTCGCTTTTAAAAGTTCCCCCGAGACGTTTTGCGTGATGAATGAAAATTAAACGGAGTATTTTCCGAGAGCTGTTCTATTTTTAAATGCTTTATATTTTGTTGTATGAAAACAAAAGAACGAGTAATGAAACAGTTATCTTTTGTTTCATTGAAATACTTGAAACGTAACGTTTGAATATAATTTTTGTGGGGTTACCTAAGTGCACAGAGTAAAAAAAAATCGGAATATAATGCTACCAAATTGAAAACCACCAAGTGGACTGCTGTGATAAGAACTTTTTGTGTCCTCCATAATGTAGTAGGTATTACTAATTTACCCTTATGGTCTTGATTGAAATACTTTACCACACAATCGATATGGTGACCAAATATTGGCCTAAAATATTTGACACAAACTAACTCGCAATTTGGTGACATGAGGGAAAACAGCTAACTAATGCCCCATGAAACTAGCTTCAAGTTTCAACATTAAAAACTAATCATAGGAGACAGTACATTACGTAACTATGGTTTTGTATGGACTAACGTAATAAAATAAAATTCAGATAGATTAATATTATTGTGTGTTTGTATGAGTTTTAAAAACTAGCCTGAACTTAAATTTGAGTCTAGATTTACAAGATTTTTCTGAGTATCGTTTCACTAATATAGGAGTGACACAAGTCACGTGATCCGCATTTTGTGTACAAATGTGACATCCATAGAATTTTTCGTAACGTTTTGTTGAGACGCTTTTAAACTGTGATTTTGGCACACTGGAGACGTCGAGAAGCGTGCGTCGAATATTTTAGCTATACCAAAATGAACTGTATTAACTCATAGAAAAAGTTCATTCTTCAACGAGATGACATTGACAACGCGAGCGAATTTTTACGCCTGGAGGCATTTATCACAAAACTTTAAGCTTTATTAACATTAACACAGAGTTTGTTTTTGTATTGACGTCCTGGTGTACTTAAATATTTTTATCTTTAAGGGTATTGATCTACCTATTATAATTCCGTGTCACTTTCCATCAGCTGATTCCGGAACTGAATCACCCCAGGACTACAGCACCATGGATATATCATCGCGTCACTTCCGAGCCGAGTTTCTCCAGGAGTGGCAGGGTTCACCAGACGCGCCATACTTCGATCCGGGCACTCCGAGGAACATCACCGGATTAGTAGGGCACCCGGTCAGACTGCTATGCCGCGTCAAGAACTTACAGAATAGAACCGTGAGTCATTCCTGTTTTCTTATACTTAAATACCTAATCAATATTGTAATTATTTATTGTTTTTAACTGATTTTATTTGTGTAATGTCATAACCTCAGAACTAGAATTCTGCTTGAAAAAAAACTGTCATTTTGTTAGATTTAGTACGATGAAGACAGTGGAAATCTAAAAACTGGTCAAGTGCGTTTCGGACTTGGACTTTTATAAGTATTCATAACATTTGAACATAATAATTTTTATGTCATAACAAAATTTATAACGTAAAAAATCAATCAATAAAAGAGCGCCGCGACACCTTATGGTGAGCGTCGCGACGCCTTATGGTGAGCATCGCGACGCTTTCTAATGAGCGTCGCGGAGCCTTATGGCGAACGTTGCGACGCTTTAAAATAAACTTCGCGAAGACTAATAGGGAGCGCTGCGACGCCTTATAATGAGAGTCACGACGCGTTATGGTGAGCGTCGCGACGCTTTATAGTAGGCGTTGCGATGCCGCATGGGAGATGGATTTAAAGTTCTGTAAATTTTGGGGTATCTCTTTAAAGTAAGGTCAGTAAAGTCAGTATTTTCGATTCTCACAGTCAGTATAATCAGTATTTTTGACCATACAATCTGTTTCATAAAAAAAACGTACGTGTTGAATTGAGATCCTCCTCATTACTGAAGTCGCTAAAAGAATCCTATTAGAACCATTTTCGACTTCTACGCGAACGAGGTCGCGGGCAAAAGCTAGTTTATTAATGTGTGCCTATTACATAATTATATTCATTATTTTTTGTGTCTAGGGAAAACATTCCCCTTTTTCACACACACGATCCAACCTTAATAAATTCCGGCCATGTTTATACTTGGGAACGTAAAATTGTTTAGTGTTATGGGCGGAGGCAGCTTTAAACCCCGGCCACACTGGGGCGTCAATGCGCGCGCATTTTTTTACCAATACCAAAGCAAACTAGCCTCGCGGGCAAGAACGCCCGCCTTGAACATAAGGGGTGCAAGTTCAAATCCCATGCTCGCACCTCTGAGATAATTTTCATGTGCGAATGTCATTTTCAACAATGATTACCACTTGCTGAACCGTGAAGGAAAACATCGTGAGGAAACCTGCACGTCTATAGAAAGGCGTGTGCAGTTCACCAACCCGCACTGGGCAAGCGTGGTGGACTATGGCCCAAATGTCCCTCGTATTGAGGGGGAATGTGCCTGGTATAATGGCAATAGGCTCGCCCCCAATTACATTGCGACCAAAATACATCGGCGAAGTGTGGGCGCACTGCAGTGCACCTCTGCCTACCCCTTCGGGGAATACAGGCGTGATGATGTATTATTATTATTATTCTATAACTCAGAAACTATGATAGTGAGATAGAATCTGTCTTCTCTAAGAATCCACATATGACCTACCGTATGTACACAAAGTATTACATATTTTTGACTCCAGATACACCCTGTACATAAAATACTAAAAATCTTTCTACCTATGTCCGTTATATACTTTGAAACCATCCAATCGATGTGCCCCAAACCGATTTCATTAGAAAGTAGTGCTACGATGGTTTTAGATCTATACATACATACATACATACAAATAAATAAAATTGGAGTGTCTGTTTGTAATATCAAAATAACACTTTTTTTACCAAATGCGTATGAAAGTATATACGATACCTATAACGAAAACGCAATTTTGAATTTTTTTGTCTGTCTGTCTGTCTGTCTGTCTGTTTGTTTGAGGTAAACTTCTAAACGGCCGAACCGATTTCAATGGGACTTTCACTGACAGATAGCTGACGTTCCAGGGCGTAACTTAGGCTACTTTAATTTTAGAAAAAGCATTAGGGTTCCGCGGGAAAAACATAATACCCATATTTCCGGGTAATCTCCCTAAAGTCCACGCGGGCGAAGTCGCGGGCACAGCTAGTTACGTAATAAAACAATACTAATAATAAGGCACATTCGGTTCAATCATCGTAATAGCACACGACGGCTATCCGCTAATTATAGGTACATAAATATTGAATTTCTGTGGTAAAAGCCACGCAACAACGCGTCAAAATTAGCTCGCATTATCGATGACCTTTCGTTGAAGAATGAACTTTTTCTATGAATTAATACAGTTCGTTTTGATATGAGCGGAAACTTTGACGCGTGACTGTGGGCGTGACGGCTTTATATTTATGATTAGCTGTTTAAATAGACGTCGTTACACCACGGAAGTACGCACTTTACCGATATAGATTACATCAATACCCTAGATGGTCCATTATATTGAATATCTAAAGGAACGTAGAGGTAAATTGATCTCGTTTATTTCTCTTTTAGCACTATGGGAGTCCATCTTGGCTTTTCGCTCAATCGTTAAGGCATAAATAGATAGATAGATAGAGTACTCTTTATTGTACACACTAAACAAAAAAAAATATAACATTCTTTTTCTTAATACAGAAGCTATGTACAATTGGGCGGCCTTATCTTAGGGATCGTTTAAACTGAGCGTAGAGTACGCGGAAACCATTTTCTATTAATGTCAGTCACGTTGCAGTTGTTTTATAATATTAATAAAAACTTTTTAACAAAAAATTAAACCGCCGAAAATTTTAAAAAGCAAAAAATAATATACCTTTTTTATTTAACCTTAATAACAAAGTTCTTAAACTAATGTAAGTATACCTAAGTCATTTTGAGTCGGCGCCAAACAAGCAAATTAATTAATTTAGTAAAGTGTGATGTACGGCGGCGGCGCGGCGGCGGCGCGGCGCGACACGCACCTTCGCTGGAAAATGCCGAGCGTTCACGAAGTTAAGTCAGCGAGACAGCAATACACAGCGAGATAGCGATACACAATGTGTGCGAGTGGTCGTACGGAGAGTACATTTTTTGGAATGTTAATGTTTGTCGCTGAAGATTTCACGTTGCATTGTTAATTTCATTTGGTTATTTCTTTAAATTTATTGTTCATTAATTGTTTGGCGCCGACTCAAAATGACTTAGGTATACTTACATTAGTTTAAGAACTTTGTTATTAAGGGTAAATAAAAAAGGTATATTATTTTTTGCTTTTTAAAATTTTCGGCGGTTTAATTTTTTGTTAAAAAGTTTTTATTTTATATTTTTTTGTGGCTAAAATCTACTACTTAATCTGAATCTACTGTTTGTTTTTTTGTAATACACAACTCAGCATTAAAATTTGAGAATTAACAATAAATCTCTCCCTATTTTCCCACCTTTCGGGTAGGATTTTTGTTCCTAATTTATATAGGACCAACTTCGAAGTTATACCCTAACCAATACGTGTCGAAACGTGAACCTCTTCTGTTTTCTTCGTTGGTTAAAAATGGGTATAATTCCAAATAAAGTCCACGTGGGCGTAGGTATATCATGGTGTAGGTGCCAATCTATATCAGACTAGGCAAATACACACATGAATTGGCACCGACTACAAATGTAATGAATTATAAGGTTATTTGTAAGTTTTTAGTGTTTTTAGTGTGTAAGTTTTTGAAGGCGAATTTAGTATCTATTTTGTGAAAAGATGCAAGTATTAGCACCTCATAACAGCCCAAAAAAGGAATTCACCCCCCTCCACCCTTTCCATCCCATCGTTTCGATATTTGTTAACTATCCGTATTAAACAAAAAAAGATTTTTCGAAATCGGCTCACTAACGCCGAAGATATGCTATAGTCCAGAATGCAAACTTTATCAGCCCATTTCACCCCCTAAATATTTTTTTTTTTCAAATTTCCTAATACACGTGTTTCTTTATTTTGTATGTAAAATACATATACAAAGTTTCAGGTTGATCAAAAAATATTTTTGAAATTGTGTGACCTTCAACCCCCCATTTCACCCCTAAGGGGGTTGATTTCTGATAATGTTTTGAAAATGGGACCACCCTCGAAGAATTCCTTAGCAAACGTCATAGAAAAAATCGAAATCGGTTTTGTGACGCCGGAGATATGCGTGATCATACATAAAAAAGAATGCAAACTTTATCACCCCATTTCACACCCTATACATTTTTTTTTTCAAAATTCCTAAAACACGTATTTCTTTATTTTATATGTAAAATACATATACAAAGTTTCAAGTCGATCAAAAAATAATTTTTAAATTATGTGACCTTCAACCTCTCATTTCACCCCCAAGGGGGTTAATTTCTGATAATATTTTGAAAATGGGACCACCCTCGAAGAATTCCTTAGCAAACGACATAAAAAAATTCGAAATCGGTTTAATGACGCCGGAGATATGCGTGATCATACATAAAAAAAAAAAAAATATACGCGTCGAATTGAGAACCTCCTCCTTTTTTTTTTTCGTCGGTTAAAAAGTGCGCAATACTGGGTTGACTGTATTAACTAGAATTTTTGAAAATGTACTCTGCTAAAATATGAATAAAGATCGAATTTATGTGGAGCCACGCAACCACGGCCTGAAATTTATTTTCATGGTAGATAACACTTTGTACAAAAATGTGATTTTCTCATGAGTTCACAGTTGATTTCGGAATTTATAAAATACTAGTTGTGCCCGCGACTTCGCCCGCGTGGACATTAGGGAGATTACCCGGAAATATGGGTATTATGTTTTTTCCGCGGATCCCTAATGCTTTTTCTAAAATTAAAGTAGCCTAAGTTACGCCTTGGAACGTCAGCTATCTGTAAGTGAAAGTCCCATTGAAATCGGTTCAGCCGTTTAGAAGTTTACCTCAAACAAACAGACAGACAGACAGACAGACAGAAAAAATTAAAATTGCGTTTTCGTTATAGGTATCGTATATACTTTCATACGCATTTGGTAAAAAAGTGTTATTTTGATATAACAAACAGACACTCCAATTTTATTTATTTGTATAGATGTATAGATTGGTGGCAAACTTTGTGATGCGACAAAAGCGGCTCCAATATCAGCCATTTGTTTTTGAAACTTTTTTCAAGCCGTTGTGACAGAAAACTATTGATTGTACAGTTAATTATTAAAGATCATAGATAATTTCCCTGCGCTTGGTTTGCGCTGGCCCTAAGCGGGCTTACGTAACACTTGTGAGAAAGCTTCGTAAACAACATTAAATATTTTATAGGGATTTATAAGATAGGTTGTACGGCAGGTTGGAATAACACTTCGAACTTTTTAATAGACACTGGAGTTTTAAGTCCTGTAACGATTTTCAAGTTTTATAAAAGTTGTTTATAGGTAGGTTACTAACTGTACCTCCTCGGATATGCTACTAAAATATCTCTAATTGTTTTTATTTTTCATATAGGTCAAGTTAGCACCAAATGAGTACAACATTTATCCAAAACGTCTTATATTATTTGAATACCGCAACATTTTTTTATAAAAAAAAAAAAATCATTAATCAATCGATGCGGCTGGTACCAAATTAAACTAATTCCCGCCCTTATGTAAGAGAAATATGACTTTATGTTTAGTGTTGTGCTTTCAAATATATATAGTTATACAATACAATACATCATCACGCCTGTATTCCCCGAAGGGGTAGGCAGAGGTGCACTGCAGTGCGCCCACACTTCGCCGATGCATTTTTGGTCCCAATGTAATAGGGGGCGAGCCTATTGCCATTATACCGGGCACATTCTCCCTCAATACGAGGGAGATTTTTGGGCTATAGACCACCACGCTGGCCCAGTGCGGGTTGGTGAACTTCACACGCCTTTCTATAGACGTGCAGGTTTCCTCACGATGTTTTCCTTCACCGTTTCAAAGCAAGTGGTAATCTCGGATGAAAATGAGATTCGCACATAAACCCAGAGGTGCGAGCCGGGGTTCGAACCTGCACACTTTGAATTACAAGGCGTGCGTTCGACCACTCGGCTACCACTGCTTTTATATATATAGTTGTATTTTAAAATTGACATTGTATCTAAAATGCGCTAAAGGTACAACTGTTCTAAGTATATTTCTTTAGTGACTACCGCAGTTCACTTTTGAATCGTTTCTATAGTTGCCATCTCTTTGACAATTGGAAACAATTTGTCGTTAGGGAAATCAATACCTTCGTTATAAATTTTCATCTTTGATGTCCAAAGCTGCAAATACGAAAGACTCTTTATAACGGTGAATCCGTCTATTTATGTTTCTACTTCATCTTTTGTGAACAGTGAAGGAAAATCTGTACGTCTATGGGGGGACTATAGCCCAAAATGACACTCGTATTGAGAGAGAAAGTGCCCGGTATAATGGCAATAAGCTCGTCCCCTATTACAGTGGGCGAACTGTAGTCCACCTCTGCCTACCCTTTCAGGGAATACAGGCGTGAATCGACGTGATGAAGTATGTCATCTTTCATATTAAACTAATTTAATTGAAATCTTCATGATCTCCATTAAAATGTGTGTACTACATCTGCCTGCGTGAAAACGCACGCGACTTTCTTTGCCAATATCAAATCGAACCATATTTACGCATAGATGAAGTACATTTTAGAACGAAATTTCATTGACGACACGAGTGCATCTAGACGCGATACTTGACACAGGTGACATTAAAAGAAAAAACAATTGAATTAGTTCATTGATGTTTCAACATTGTGATTGTTTGCATAAATATTATAATAGATTACTTCATCATCTATCAACATCTTGTAGTACAACAGCGGGACTTTCACATTAATTAATTAACGAAGTTTCAACTTAATTACGAAGCAAAAACGCTGCAAGTAACTTTCAAGAATGCAAATGTAGGATGGCTGTTCTAATGAGCTAAGAGAGAGGAGTAAAATATTGCATTAATTAAGTACTTCAGTCGAGAATTTATGCTGATGCATTTCTTTAATTGTTATCCAACAATCCACCTTAACATAGTACAATGTGATTAATAATGAGTCAGCATCCCTTAAATTACTTTTTCCTCCACAAAAATAATTCTTTCTTTGCCAAGCCTAAACGAAGTGCAGGCACACGGCAGAGGTGCACTGCAGTGCGCCTGCACTTCGCCGATGTATTTTGGCCCCAATGTAATAGGGGGTGAGCCTATTGCCATTAAATCGAGCACATTCTCTCTCAATACGAGGGACATTTTTGGGCCATAGTCCACCACATTGGCCCAATGCGGGTTGGTGAACTTCACACGCCCTTCTATAGACGTGCAGGTTTCCTCAACAGTAAGGCCGCATGTACCTTAAAATTAATTGATTTTTTTTACTAACCTATACTTATACGTTAAGGGCTAGTTTACCTATTTTGAAATAACTGTATACAAACGATAAACGCTTTGTTTTCTTACATTTGTAAATCACACATTGTTACGACGAAAACGAAATGTTTGGTTTTATTCTCGTATTTTATGTGTTCAATCCACGGAACCCTTTGAATCCTATCTATCCATGTCATCTACCTTTTCCGTTAGAATGGAGCGAAAGATAGGAATGAAGAGAGAAATGTTCTCGTGATTGTCTTGGCTTCAATGTTAGGGCTGGCACTAAACAAATAAAGTTGTATTATTGCATACCAATCTTAGGACATCACAGTTCAGTAACAGTGTTTTTGTAGAACAGTTTTGTAGTGAAAAATTCAATTGTGGGTAGTTTGTAGAAGGAATAAAATGTCTATGAACCAACCATGGAGTTTCATGCCCACTCTAAATACACATAGAAAATGCATTCCGAATGGGTCTTAGATATCTACGACTATAATACTATTTTTTATTTAATGACGATCCATTATCCGATTGGTTATTGTGAATAAAAAAAAATCTTATTCCGATTATAGGATGTGGATATTGATTAGTTTATGCTTAACAGACATTAAACAGCAGATATTAAAGCAATTCCTTACAAACATTTGCCGAAATATCATTAAGACCAAAGTGTACCTACCTACTTTGATAATCGGCCAGGTATCATGGGTTCGTCACCGGGATATCCACCTGCTGACTGTGGGGAGGTACACATACACATCAGATCAGCGGTTCGAGGCGCAGCACAAGCCACGCTCCGAAGAGTGGGCGCTGCGCATACGCAGCCCGCAGCGCCGCGACTCCGGACAGTACGAGTGCCAGATATCCACTACGCCGCCTATAGGACACGCTGTATTCCTTAATATTGTTGGTAAGTGTCTGCTTTCTGTAAGTGTACATAAGTGACACCTGGCACCTCGTTTAATTGAAATCTGAAACTAAGACAAGGATATTTAACTCAGTGCCATTGCTCTGTACCTACGTACATCGCCATTTCTTTTTATAAACTAATCCCTTAGGGTCTTACCACCACCTCTTAAAATAGTATTGTTTCAGTAGTAACTGTATCATTTTCAAATACTTTAAAGTGTAACATACCAATATCACGAAATATCTTATTTATAAAAAAAAACTTACCGTAAATACTCGTATATTATTTACGATAAGATAGATACGATATTCAAAATACTGAGTTCTTAAACCAACCATACTTTAATATTAATCAGCGCAGAAGACGGTTTTGATTACCCAAAGCATTTCCGTCTCAAGACCCTTAATACAAGTTTTTTTGTTTAGAACCAGAGACGGTGATATCGAGTGGACCAGAGCTGTACATTCAGGCTGGGTCCACGATCAACCTGACTTGCACAGTGCGGCACACTCCGGAACCACCTAGTTCTATAACTTGGACGCATAGAGAACAGGTAATATTGAAGATGGCTTTTATAAAGCGAGCAGATAAGTCCCCCCACACACTGGGGCGTCAACGGGCGCTTCGATCTTTTTGCCAACAACAAAACGTATTGATGCATAGATAACGTTCAATTTTCAATGAAATTACATGAACAGCGCAAGCCAATATTGACGCGTGAGCGGTGTCTTTTACCACAGAAATACAATGTTTATGTATATTGACACAGAGCTTGTTTTGCTATTGGCCAATAATCTGACGCCCGATTGTTTACGCCCCAGTGTGCATGAAGTTTTAGGGGCAGGTATGCTTCGGTCAGTATGATATGGCTCAGTAGAAGCAAACGTTAGCTCTGCCTCGGCATCGCTGGCATTTGTTATTTCTCTCGCTATTCGTCTGTTTATCTCAACTTGGTGTGAAATTATTAACCGGGTAAAAGTAAAAGCATGGTCTATGACTGCGAACTTGTGCGTTTATTCTGCCTTGTTTGAGCCGCAGCTAAAACAATAAACTGACCTTGAATAAAATGGGAAAACAATCCTAGACAAAAAATAATTAGAGGTTAATGTTTCTTCTTAAGTTGTTAGTTCTGTAGTGTGGTTTATGTTGATATATTTTATCATCTTAAGTAAAACACCGTAAGACTCTGTAAGCAACGGAGTTCGTGAAAACAAATCAATCTCGTTTCCATAACACTGTTATTGTTGAGCGACCTCGGTACCGTACTCCGAAAAAAATCTATAACGAACTCTCATTAGCTCGCGGGGAAATTCGGCAACCGTTGAAAAACTTCACGAATTCTGCTAATAACGGAATCCGGGACAAATCCCCGGCAGCCAGGATTAACGGCATTAAATCCTGGATATAGGGAATCGGGGAGTCGGAGAGATCCAATCGGTTTTAACACAATTACGTTATAAGTGTTCCGTTGAACGGACAATTTTATTTTAATTGCATTTATACCATTTTACAATTTGGAATTCAATTAAAATTTTATTTTAAAAACCATTGAAAATGTATTGCTACTTGATTATGAACATCTTTGTGCCGTCTGATGGGATATCCTTATTGCCAGCACGATTCCCAGAAGTAATAATGTTTTTCCTCAACTTAATTAGATTGGGTTGCCACCTATTGTGGTACTTGGTTAAACTCATTAACTTATTAAACAAAAAAATATCACTGATTTTTGGTGCAATATGAGACAATTACATAATAGTTTATATGATAATGAAAATATACAACTCATGTCCAATCAACAACTTCAAAAATGAACTCTATTCCTAAGAAAATAGATATGATTATGATTGTATCAACAGGTAATAAACTTCGACTCGGCTCGCGGTGGAATATCCTTGGTCACGGAAAAAGGAATGAAAAGCACGAGCCGGCTTCTAGTACAAAGGGCCACCGGCTCAGATGCGGGGCTGTACACTTGTGGGCCTAATAATGCCCCTTCATCAGCTACTAGGGTACACGTACTATCTGGTAAGTTTTATGTAGAAAACCTTATAACTTGATATGTGTAATGTTGCACCCGTATTGGACCCACTTGAACCCACCTTGCACCCAATTGTACCCTATTGTTAAGACGCTACAGATCGTAAGCGTAGATAATACAGTACCGTTCCAAAATGAAATCACACAGTCAAATAGAATTAAGGATGAACTCCGTGGAACTGCATCCAAGTCACGTGACATCTGCTTATGACGGTGGCTTTGTAAAGCCTGCTGTGAACGCAATGTAGTTTCTAAGATTAATCATGTTCTTTAATATAAGTCAAAGGAGATCAATACTGGACTTTTTCTTCATGTACAAAATTAAAGAAATAGTGAAGTTTAATTAAATAATTTTAGAAATTGCTGCATCTGCAATTGGCAGGTATTCTGCCAGTTTCAATTAATTAATAGCAGCAACAAATTCATATTGTAAGTAAAAATGGGTGATAAAACTAATAAAGGTGGTGGATGACTCACAATTTTAGGATTCTATATTTACAGTTGCAATCGTATGTCGTAACGATGATACTGACATTATTCATGATATTTATAAGTACATATACCTACATATATCAGAAAGACGTGTTTTTAAGAAGAAATGTTTACTCGGCATCAATTCACCCATTTGAATTGATTACCGGCTCTCCTCAGTGGAAGCAGCATTCCGAACCGGTGGTAGAATCTGACTATTTGTAAGTGCTTTTTTGGCCTACACGAATAAAAAAAAATGATTTTGATTTTGAGGTCAGTCTTACACCTGCTGACATAATATTACCTGACGTAAGTAGACGTCAAATTCACACACAAAATAGTTCGAGTTAAACTTTCAAATGTTAGGAAAACCTCCTTCTGTGATGTAATAACTCGTGGTCATTATATTCCTTTGTTTCTAGGTGAACACCCGGCAGCCATGCAGCAAGGTTGCGCAAAATCATCGTTAGACAAAACAGCCTCAATACTCAGTTGTTTACTGATGCTCTACATCCTAAGAAAACCTTCCTTCAACATCCAATTTGGCACTTGAATACATAACGAATCATCTGAATCGAATTCATAAATTGTGTCAATATTATGTATTGTAATTATTATGATTGAATCCCGAAGGAATTTCGATCCGAAAATGGATGGAAGAATAACGTTTCAACGAGAAATAACTTTGTTTAAAAGAGTATAGATAAGTTTACGACTCTCGCAGTCTTTAATATCGCGTTACTTGCTTGTGTCAAGTTGAGTCCTGCACCCACAGGTGCGTTAAACTGCGCGTGACATTTTTTTGCCAATGTGAACTGGGCTGTATTGAGTCCACTCAAAAATCTTATTTTTCAACGAAGTGCCATCAATGACGCAAGCGAATTTGGACGTATGGTCGCATGTTTGTAACCACAGAAATGTAATCTTTACTTATGCAGAAATAGAGTACAATTTCAAAAATAAATGGAAATTATTTCGCTTGAATCAGTGGGTGCAGGGCGCTACTCACTCAAAGTGATTTTGTTTTGGTCGTTAAACACAGAGGGTAGAACCCTTATCTTATAATAGTTTGTGGAGGCTCGCGATGATAAAAATACCGAGCCTTATAAACAAATTTCACGGTGACTTATTTTTTTTTTGTAGAATTCAGTTCTAAATATTGGGTTACATATGATTGTTTATGTAAATATATTTATATTTCATTGTAAATATAAAAACTCTTTGTATTTTTAACCGACGAAAAAAAAAAAAAGGAGGAGGTTCTCAATTCGACGCGTATATTTTATTTTTTTTATTTTTTTTTATGTATGATCACGCATATCTCCGGCGTCACTAAACCGATTTCGAATTTTTTTATGACGTTTGCTAAGGAATTCTTTGAGGGTGGTCCCATTTTCAAAATATTATCAGAAATTAACCCCCTTGGGGGTGAAATGAGGGGTTGAAGGTCACATAATTTAAAAATTATTTTTTGATCGACTTGAAACTTTGTATATGTATTTTACATATAAAATAAAGAAATACGTGTTATAGGAATTTTGAAAAAAAAAAATGTATAGGGTGTGAAATGGGGTGATAAAGTTTGCATTTTTTTTTATGTATGATCACGCATATCTCCGGCGTCACTGAACCGATTTCGATTTTTTCTATGACGTTTGCTAAGGAATTTTTCGAGAGTGGTCCCATTTTCAAAACATTATCAGTAATCAACCCCCTTAGGGGTGAAATGGGGGGTTGAAGGTCACGCAATTTCAAAAATATTTTTTGATCAACCTGAAACTTTGTATATGTATTTTACATACAAAATAAAGAAACACGTGTTTTAGGAAATTTGAAAAAAAAATATTTAGGGGGTGAAATGGGCTGATAAAGTTTGCATTCTGGACTATAGCATATCTTCGGCGTTAGTGAGCCGATTTCGAAAAATCTTTTTTTGTTTAATACGGATAGTTAACAAATATCGAAACGATGGGATGGAAAGGGTGGAGGGGGGTGAATTCCTTTTTTGGGCTGTTATGAGGTGCTAATACTTGCATCTTTTCACAAAATAGATACTAAATTCGCCTTCAAAAACCTAGGTACACTAAAAAGTTACAAATAACCTTATAATTCATTACATTTGTAGTCGGTGCCAATTCATGTGTGTATTTGCCTAGTCTGATATAGATTGGCACCTACACCATGATATACCTACGCCCACGTGGACTTTATTTAGAATTATACCCATTTTTAACCAACGAAGAAAACAGAAGAGGTTCACGTTTCGACACGTATTGGTTAGGGTATAACTTCGAAGTTGGTCCTATATAAATTAGGAACAAAAATCCTACCCGAAAGGTGGGAAAATAGGGAGATTATTTGTTAATTTATTTATTGTTAATTCTCAAATTTTAATGCTGAGTTGTGTATTACAAAAAAACAAACAGTAGATTCAGATTAAGTAGTAGATTTTAGCCACAAAAAAATATAAAATAAAAACTTTTTAACAAAAAATTAAACCGCCGAAAATTTTAAAAAGCAAAAAATAATATACCTTTTTTATTTAACCTTAATAACAAAGTTCTTAAACTAATGTAAGTATACCTAAGTCATTTTGAGTCGGCGCCAAACAATTAATGAACAATAAATTTAAAGAAATAACCAAATGAAATTAACAATGCAACGTGAAATCTTCAGCGACAAACATTAACATTCCAAAAAATGTGCTCTCCGTACGACCACTCGCACACATTGTGTATCGCTATCTCGCTGTGTATTGCTGTCTCGCTGACGTTAACTTCGTGAACGCTCGGCATTTTCCAGCGAAGGTGCGTGTCGCGCCGCGCCGCCGCCGCGCCGCCGCCGTACATCACACTTTACTAAATTAATTAATTTGCTTGTTTGGCGCCGACTCAAAATGACTAAGGTATACTTACATTAGTTTAAGAACTTTGTTATTAAGGTTAAATAAAAAAGGTATATTATTTTTTGCTTTTTAAAATTTTCGGCGGTTTAATTTTTTGTTAAAAAGTTTTTTTAAGATATTAGTTTTCTCGTGTCCGTAAATTCTAATCATTTTGATTTATACAATTATAAAACCAAATTTATAAAAAACTCAGTACCATCTACAAACCTTTTACAACGGCATTGTTGTGTTCAAAACTGATTCGTAATGCCTGTGCAATTGGATCGTAAAGTTCCGTGTATATAAAGGGGAAAGTTCAAAAATAATTGCATGAAAAACATGTTAAAAGATAATGTAGCTAAACTATGATATATTATTTCTCGTCTAGCTTTCATAATAGACAAATAAACTTAGTTACACACTAGATGTTATTACGGACAAGGGAACCCTCTTTAATATATAACTATTGTAATAATATAATATAAGCAGTGGTAACCGCGAGGTCGAACGCTTGCAATCAAAGTGTGCTTGTTCAAACCCCAGCTTACACCTCTGGGTTTATGTGCGAATCTCATTTTCATTTTCATCCGAGATTACCACTTGCTCTGAAACGATGAAACAAAACATCATGAGGAAACCTGCACGTTTAAAGAAAGTCGTGTGGAGTTCAACAACCCGCACTGGGCCAGCGTGGTGGACTATAGCCCATTAATCTTTCTCGTATTGAGGGAGAATGTGCCAGGTATAACGACAATAGGCTCGCCCCAAGTGTAGGCGCACTGCCGTGCACTTCTGCCTACCCCTTTGGGAATACAGGCGTGATGATATATTTTATATAATATAATTGACAAGATAAGTCGAGGGACTATAAGTGACACATAAACATTTCACATTTTCCGAGGCGAATATTTTCTCATAAAGATAAGGTTCTTTGCAGGCAATGGGTGGGTCGGTGTAGAGTTTTGGCCATAGTCCACGGTTTTAACGGAGGTCGCGAATGTTCATAGAGATTTCTACGATCATATTAGACACCCTCGGAATACTTCAAACCGAATCAGATTGAAAAGCGTTTCCATTATAAACGACTTTATTGCGTGAGGCAGACGGGGTGTTTAGATTCATATATGAAGAACATTTGATAATTTGATGGTCGAATTTTAGAGTTTTAAATTGACTTTTATGGCGGTAACCAAGGGTTCTAAATATGATTTTGCGTGTATAATATCTGATAGAAAACATTTCAATATAAACCTTCTAAAATCACTATCTATAGTATTAATAATTGTATAAGATAGATTAATTTAACTTGGAATCTAGGGCGATACGGAACGTGAAATGGCGAGCTCGCAAACAACTTGGCAAGAGAATTTCTATAACAGCTGCTCTATACATCTGAAGTTAAGTTCCCGCGATAAAATTATAAAGGCACTTCTAAATTGTGTCCCTACTCTACTCGAATCACAATGACGACTTACTAATTTGAGAATATCTTTTAACTAAGATGACTATCAAAGAACGTTTTTAAAAATCTTAATGTTAATTCATGATTGAAATATTATGTCGTGTTATGTATATCGCGTGACAAATGTAGTTCCTTGGATTTTGGCGTAAGAATTCTTTATTTAATTAAATACCTGCAAATCGTAGCATATTGCGTCGTAAAAAAAAGATGCACTCCAATCTCAATTTACTTTCCTATTTTATATTTATATAATTCACTTGCCAAATAATTTAAACACCTTCTCTTCCTCGCGTCGTGCTCCTGATTGCTGAGGGTCGTGATTCCCCCATGGAATTATTTTCTCCTTCACTATCTTGCGCCACCTGTGCCTGTCTTTGGCGACGTGGAGAGCTTCGTGAAGATTAGTGTCCAGAGATTTGCGGCTCTGGTCAGACCATCTAATGGGACTTCGGCCTCTGGAACGTTTTCCGTCGATTTTTCCGGTAACCATTAGTTGCTCGAGGTTGTGACCATCTTTCCTGGCAACGTGACCGAAATACTCAAATATCCTACAGGTGGTAGATACTCTGATCTTTACATTTAGCTCCTGTAGAATAGATGCATTTGTGCGGAAGGCAGTCCATGGAATCTGTAGCATTTTTCTCCAACATCTCGAAAGCGTCAATTCGGTCTCGATTTTAACACAGGAACCCAAAATACAGGCAACGCCTAATTTGGGTTTCACAGTTACTCGTTTTGTTACAATTTTGGTGAATAATATATTTTTTTATCCATTTCTCGTCTTTTTTCATTTAAAGTTTATAATTCATTACATTGTTTCGTAATACGAAATTATGGAATTTTATAGAATAACAACTACTGCGCCAGCGATTAATGGGCATTATACCAATTTAAAGTAATTAATTTAACAACAAATTCAATATACATTAGATATAAATAAAACTGGGTGATGAAGGTGATAAAAATGGCTGATGATCATCAGCCTTTAGGAATCCCTGACGTGACGTATAGAAGCTCTAGAAAGACGTCTCGGCTACGGTGATTCAGCTCTACCATGAGATTGTACACGTCGCTAGAAGTCGATAGTCGCTCGACATAAAATATTTGTATTCTCTATTGTTTCTCCTTAAACCGATGGCAATGTACAATTACGTACAGTTTACTGTTACGTAAGTGTAGAGCGTAGAACACTCGTAAAACTCACGGTAGAGCTACCAAATCACACGAGCCGTCCGTATGAGACCTAATTAACAATATTTATCTTGTCAATTAATTAACGATCGATGTTGCAACGATGCGAGTACTGTAAATTAACTGTAAATATATTAAATTGAAACCCAAATTATTGTCCAATTTAAATTATATAAATAGATTATTATATTTAAATTATCCATGTAAATATGAACGTCAACGAAATAAAAGTTTGATATAAATTATCTTATATTGTTTTAATTGTGTTCATTTTTCAGCGGGATCTTTGATTACTATCTGAATTTATTACACTTAGTCCTATTATACATATCGAGGCGTGAAGGGCAATTTGACAAAAGCGAAATTTTTTAACTTTACACGAGAGCAAACTCATTCGTCGCAGAAAAAATAACTGACTCCAAATATATTGTTTTCTTTTATTTACGCGAATACTACACTTTTCTATTTTACGGATTCTATCGCGTTTATTTAGTTTTATGTTCCCGACGTTTCGGCTGCTTTACAGCAACCATGGTCACGGGGGGACTGAGGTGTTAGACGTCCTGATGTCATAGTTAATGACTGGGTACCCTCATATTAAGTTGTTGTTTGCGGTCCGATCCACGCAGAAAGTGCTCACAGGAACATCGGGAACATAAAAAACTAAATAAACGGGATAGAATCCGTAATAGTTTTATTTCAATGACTCCAAATATGCTTATAAGTCAGTATCACCTAAAAATGATGCTTAAGTTAAGTAGCCTTTCACCACTCGACATGGTCTACTCAAAGAATAAATACAATAATCATGTTAACTTGACAAGAGCTTCTAGATTATGTAGTTTTCAAATCAAAACTTATTTGATTTCGCAGATTTTTTTTTTCACTTAGTACTTATGAAAATGAAAATTCGAGATTGTCACTTGCTATGAAACGGTGAAGGAAAACATCGTGAGGAAACCTGCACTTCTGAGGGAACTTGACTAGTTCTCGATAGATGTGTGAAGTCTGCCAACCCGCACTAGGCCAGCGTGGTGGACTATGGCCTGAATCCCCCTCGCATTGAGGGGAGGCCATTACTGATATCATTAGTAAACATAATTAACTTAACTCAAGAAAAATATAATTTTCAGAATTCATTTAACAAACTAAACAATATCTCAGAGGTAAATACTTATCAAAAAAAAACTATTTGAAGGTCGTAGTCGTCTTATATATTTTTGTGGAATGAGAGACGTATTTATTTATATGCCAATATCACTAAGCGTTCGATTTTCCAAATTGATAATAAATAAAGAACTTGTAACAATGAACAAAGATTAATTTAATTATGCCTCACGTATCACAACTCTTGGCATTTTGCAAACACAGAAATTGTTTTGATGTATCACAGCTAATAGAATTTATAACAAAATAATTTATGAGAAATACACGTCACTCATACTCAAACTTCTTCTTTACTTACGAAATGAAAGAAGCCCTCACCGTACTGCAATATTTCATCTTACTTTTAGCTATTAAATATATCAGGTGTTACTGTGTTAAACCCCACGCACAATATTAGCCAATACTAAAACAAACTCTATGTGAATATCAATAACGATTAAATTTCTGTGGTAAAAGCCACGCGTCGAAATTCGCTCGCACTATGTCTTAGTTGAAGAATTAACTTTGTCTATGAGAAAATACAGTTTGTTTTGGTATGACAATTAAATGGACAGTTTTACTTCATTCGTTTTGTAAAACTTATACACTTATACATCGCCAAAGCAGTGAGGTTGTCACATAACCACTCCCACGTAACTAGACGGTATTACCGTCGGCAACAGACACAATGTGTTCTCACAGAATTCAAGATGAAAAGTCAATTACTTTTCCAAGTCGGACCAGTTTGTATGAATGCGCTTTGCTTGGTACAATTATTTCTTTAGAACTCCAAAAGAGGATCCCAATAGTTAGTCTATAGTAACGTATTGTTGGATTTATTGCAAATAGATTTTGCAAGAGATAGTATTTGCTACTGGCTTTATATTTCGTTGGATATCTATTTTAGTTTTACCTACAATCTTATTTAATAGATTTTTTTCAGTCCCGTAATTACTTGCAAACGTTTACGGAGCATTATACTAAATATATTAATTTTATAATAACTAACTAACTACAGCCCTCTTAACATCCCACTGCTGGGCACGGACCTCCCCTCAATGCGATTGGGACTATGGCCTGGGATTCAGGCCATAGTCCACCACGCTGGCCCAGTGCGGGTTGGCAGACTTCACACATCTATCGAGAACTAGTCAAGTTCCCTTAGACGTGCAGGTTTCCTCACGATGTTTTCCTTCACCGTTTCATAGCAAGTGATAATCTCGGATGAAAATGAGATTCGCACATAAACTCAAAGGTGCGAGCCGGGGTTTGAACCTGCACACTTTGATTGCAAGGCGTGCGTTCGACCACTCAGCTACCACTGCTATAATATAACATAATAAATAAAATAATTTAAAAATGCTTATATGTAACTGTACTGAAAAAAATCTATAATTCGTTCCACACATTATGGGTCACGAAAATCCATTTATACAACATTAATCTCACTTCATAATAGGACCCCTAAATTTATGGAAAGTTATAATCAATCTAAAATAGCACTGTAGAACATTTAAGTACTAAAATATATCACTCTTGGTCTCCGTTCTCTTGAAGTAATGTATTTAATATCAAATTAAAAAAACATTTCTTAAAAGTTTTGCTAGTCAACATTTTTTATTTATTTTACGTAACTATTGAAAATGATAAAACTTAAAGGAATAAGATGAGAAATAATTTATTCGAAATCAGTCGGAATTTCAGTTAATATTCAAAGAGTATTCTTTACTTTAAGTTATCGTGGTAAGGTCCCTGATTTTATCAAAAATAATGTCTTTAATTAAGAAGTAGCACACAAAACGTGACAATGTAAGTAATAATTCTAAGCTATCTCTACTAAATTGCGGCTGCTTTATTAACAATCCGAAGACAAAATAAACGAGGTATTTTATTATGCTCCCAGACTGTAATTTTAAACTTGGCGTTTATACTGAAATTTTCCAAATAATTTAACAGTAATCTTCATCTATCACGGCGTTACTGCGTGCAATACAAACAAGTTGGTTTGTAAAATAAATTATTCCGGAGGCCTCATTAACGGACCGTTAGCAGCTAGAAGTGGGTGTAATTAATTACGTTTGAATATTTAAGCAAGCTCATACCCATAGTTGCGTGGTTCACTACCGATATAGGGAAGAAATTTGGGTAGTGAAGTTAGAGCGTAGTAAACAAATAACAAAAACCGACATCAAAAACTACAAAAAAAAAGCTACAAACAACCTTATAATTCCAATAGGTGCCAATCTACGTCAGACGAGGCAAATACACACATGAATTGGCACCGACTCCAAATGTAATGAAATATAAGGTTATTTTTATATTTTTAGTGCACTTAGGTTTTTGAAGTCGGTTTTTGTTTTTTGTTAATTTTTTTACATGGTTAATAATGTAAATAATCGTTAAAAATATGCATGGATCACCCCATAACAGCCCTAAAAAAGTAAATATTTACAGCCAAAAAAAAACGGTTCGAATTGAGAATTCCTCCTGTTTGAAGTCGGTTAATAACACATGCTTTGAATGAATGATTGGAGATTTAAAAAAACAGCCCTTAGCACATAGAAAGTTCTTTCCAGCGAAATTAGTTTTTTTCTATTAATTTTTACGCGTGTCTCGGCCCGGGGCTTAAAGCACCCTGTGACGGTAAGACGCGTGCTTAATTTAATGCTAATACCAAAATGAACTGTATTGACTCATTAAAAAAGTTCATTTTTCAACGAAATTATATTTCTTGAGCGATGATCTGCCGAATAAATAACACTAGTATTATTTTAACCCCTACTTTACATGAATACTTAGCACTGACCTCCTTTTACGCGGAGTACTTTGCAGCTTACGACTTTAATTTCTAAAAGTTCCGTTTTACATATAAAGGCGTTTACGTAACGAGTTCCCTATTTTTTTTACTTGCATGGGTTGAACTAAGCGCGCTGAGAGCCGCGACCGTTTTGAAAGACCGTGTTAAAAGTACTACGACGATTTATTTATTTATTAATCACATACAGCTATCATCACTGGTGTACTACCTAATATACTAGTATA
This sequence comes from Ptilodon capucinus, assembly GCA_914767695.1. Lineage (NCBI taxonomy): Eukaryota > Metazoa > Arthropoda > Insecta > Lepidoptera > Notodontidae > Ptilodon > Ptilodon capucinus. Next base: position 9,497,806 of record OU611814.1, on the reverse strand, counting down.
GTTACAAAATAAACTTAACTTATCTTATATACTATGCACCAACACCTGATATGCGACCTGTGTGAAATCATTCCATGTACAGCCAAACAAATCAATGTGTGAGATAAATGAAAAGTTAATGGAAAAAAAACTTTCAAAAACAAGCTTTTATCTATTTCAAAATTCGCTCGCGCCGTCAAAGTCTTTTGGTAAAAATGTTCTTTTTCTATGTGGCAATACAGATCGTATTAGCACTGGCAAAAAAATTGACTGAAAATTACATTCATGCTATCCACGGAATAAATATTCAAGAAAGAACCACTAACTATTTAAATTATCTGAAAAAGAATCACAAATAAAGTCGGCATCAAGTCTGAAGTTAAGTCGAAGTTGAGAAATAAAAAAAAAATACGAAGCGTTCGGAGCAAGTGGTGGATCGAGTTGGATTAGTAAAGTTTGATTCATTTCGTTAATTATCACGGTCGAATAACTAATCTAAGATACGTTTTACTAATTTACCGAGGTAGGTACTACACTGAAGTATTACAGTCAAGTATTCTTAGAGCAAAATATAGCTAAAAAATAGGCAGTGGTGGTCGAACGCACGCCTTGCAATCATAGTGTGCAGGTTCAAATGCCGGCTCGCACCTTTAGGTTTCATGTGCGAATCTTATTTTTATCCGAGACTATTACTTGCTATAAAACGGTGAAGGAAAACATCATAAGGGAACCTGCACGTCCGAGGGAACTTGACTATTTTTCGATAGATGTGTGGAGTCTACCAACCCGCATCGGGCCAGCGCTGTGGAGTATGGCCCGAATCCCCCTCGCATTGAAGGGAGGCCAGTACTCAAGAGTGGGAAATTACAAAGGCTATTTGTAGTAATCATAGTTTAGCCTATGTTATTCCATAAGATGCACTTTTCCTCTAAAATGTTATTCAACATTCGTAAAAACACATCCGTAGATGTAGATTATTAGTCACTTTTTAAATTGGGTTCACTGATATTTAAATGTGACTTAGTTAAATAAATCTTGGCTAGTAGAACGACATGATTCACTTTCACATAAAACCATCCTCTTAGATTTTAAATAGAAATAAAGGAAATGAAAAAGGCCTTGATAAATGTTCTCCACTTTTTTAAATATAAACTTAAAATACTGAATTCTCGTTGAATAAGATTTACAAGACCTAAAACCTTAATGAATTATATCCGGTTATGTACTTGTAATTTACTTACTTATAAATTTCTAGACATTTATTGTATGTATTAGATACTTAACTGTCAAGAATTAAAAATAATATTGTAACAGTACTGACATTAGGGTTGCCAACTATTTTTTCGAAAATATAGTACTTTCCAGCCAGAGTCGTAAAATGTATAGTACATTGCTCAAAAATATAGTACATAAACAAAAATCGAAAAATAACGAAAAATACCGAACTATTCAATGCCTGTTCATGCCATGCATGCACAAATTTAGTAAAATCAAACTGTATTCGGCACCTTTACATGCTTTTAAAAATATAGTACTTTTGCGTACAATATTTTTTTTCAACAGTATATAGTACGCAGAGCTAAAATATAGTACAATACTATATTTTATAGTACGGTTGGCAACCCTAACTGACATATCCATCGTGGTAAGAGGGCAGGAATAATATACCTTTGAGGACTCAACAGAATAAATTTACTGAATATTTTCAGAAAAGTAATATTTACTTTTACTGTAACGGTAACATAACAACTGACCATCAAATTAATGAAGAAATAATATACAGAATGTTTCCCAAGTCTGAAATAATACGTTAACGTTTGCATGAGTACCTGTCAGTTATACAATTAATGGTATATTTTCTGTTTAACAAAAAACAAAAACCGACTTCAAAAACCTAGGTGCACTAAAAAGCTAGAAATAACCTTATTCATTACATTTGGAGTAGGTGCCAATCTACATCAGACTAAGCAAATACACACATGAATTGGCACCGACTTCAAATGTAGTGAATTATACGGTTATTTCTAGCTTTTTAGTGCACCTAGGTTTTTGAAGTCGGTTTTTGTTTCTTGTTAATATTTTTTTTCACGCTTTTTAGTGTCAATAATCGTTGAAAATATGCAATTATTACCACCTCATAACAACCCTAAAAAAGTAAATATTTACAGCCAAAAAACGCCGGAGATATGCTGTAGTCCGGATTGTACCCCCATTGACAGAGTGGAAAGGGGGGGGGTCCCCTTTCCACTCCTTGGGGGTAAGTTTTGATGTTTGTAAACAAAGTATTAAACAAAAACTAATAATCAACCTAAATGAAAACTTCTTAAAAAGCCGTATACAACTACATCATCCACGTATATAATGATCATAATAAACATAAAAATGTTCTTAAAATGAAAACTGCTTGGCCGTACAATTTTAATTTTTTATGGGACCAAATGGCATCTATTCCGCGTCAACCAAATAAAGAATCACGTAAATCGGATCATAACTTGCAGCGTAATCAGTGTACATACATAAAAAAACCGATCGAATTGAGAACCTCCTCCTTTTTGGAAGTCGGTTAAAAATCGAACATGTCTTTTTTTCAACTTTTTATAACCAATTTTAAAACTTTGTTATTCTTTGGGAACATTATAAATACATCATAATACATCATCACGCCTGTATTCCCCGAAGGGGTAGGCAGAGGTGCACTGCAGTGCGCCCACACTTCGCCGATGTATTTTGGTCCCAATGTAATAGGGGGCGAGCCTATTGCCATTATACCGGGCACACAGGTTTCCTCACGATGTTTTCCGTCACCGTTTCTTAGCAAGTGATAATCTCAGATGAAAATGAGATTCGCACATGGAACCCAGAGGTGCGAGCCGGGGATAGAACCTGCGCACTTTGATTGCAAAGCGTGCGTTCGACCACTCGGCTACCACTGCTAAATACAGTTTTGTTAATATTGGTGGCGGCCTCTGATAAATGTCGTTTACGCGATTTAATAGGGTTATTGATGTGCCCAAGGCTTCAACACGATTTTTATGACAAACATTCAAAGGTCTGTAACTCAGATGATTTAATAGTTAGGCGTAATCAATAAGCATTTCAAACAGCTACCGTATTTGTTACAATAAATATTATTTCGGGCGCCTGATACACCCTGTATAGACATAGATGGGGGGCTAAACAGGAAATGAGGAGATATTGGGAATGTCGACAGGTGGCATGTGGTATATACACCCCATAGCCTATAGGAGCATACCCGTAATATGATTAGAAGATAACGCGGAAAATTCATATTGAAGGGAAAGGTTTCGCAATACGTGCCCATGGAGTGAACTTTATTATTGTAATAGAGAAAAATAATTTGAGATCATGCAACTTATAACTGTCAAATAAATTAGACATATTATGGTAATAAATTTAATCACTATTGCTCATGGAGATATTATAACGGAGATGGCATTTTGAGCCCGCATTTTGAGCCCGTAAATTTATCTGACTCCGCCATTGTTATTTTCCCATATAGTTGCCCTATACTATAGGTACATGAGATAACAAAAATGGCGGAAAAATCTCAGCCTAACGAGTCCACTCTTCGTATAGAAGAAGAGTGGAGTCGTTATGGGTACTCTAGACACTCTATGCTATTGAATGCCCATTACATACATTTTATTCGTGCCCATTACAATAGTGTAATACGCATGAATAAAATGATAACTGACAGATGTCATGTGACAGTGACAGCTGCTAAATTATGATTTTACGTCTTGCCCTGACCTGACAGTGAGAGAAGAGACAGTGGATATCGTAGAAGTGATTATGCAATGTTTTATGCATATATTTTAAATAAATAAAGTAATGTGTAAAGCAGTGGTAGCCTCGCGGGCAAGAACGCCCGCCTTGAACGTATGGGGTGCAAGTTCAAATCCCAGGCCCGCACCTCTGAGATAATTTTCATGTGCGAATGTCATTTTCAACAATGATTACCACTTGCTGAACGGCGTAGGTAAACATCGTGAGGAAACCTGCACTTCTATAGCTTTCTATAGCGTGTGAAGTTCACCAACCCGCACTGGGCCAGTGTGGTGGACTATGGCCAAAATCTCCCTCGTATTGAGGGGAATGTGCCCAGTATAGTGGCAATAGGCTCGCCCCCTGTTACATTGGGACCAAAATACATCGGCGAAGTGTGGGCGCACTACAGTGCACCTCTGCCTACACCTTCGGGGAATACAGGCGTGATGATGTATATATAAAGTAATGTTTAAATTGACTTTTAATAAAAATAATAAGACAACACACTATTCTGCATTCACTCAAATTTCATTTAATAAGATAAATTACTCGGAACAAAAGTGATGAAATGTAACGGGAGCCGATAGCCAATTCATTTTTTCCGGCGATAAACCCCTTTCAGTCCAAAACCTCACATTAATTGTACTAAAAACCCTCAATGAAATGAATACCATTAGCAATTCCTATCCCCGATTGCAACAATTTGTCCAAGAACCTTTACAATTTAATTACACTCTTCAATATTCGTGTTCGCGAATCCCGGGAAAGTTCCGTTCGTGTGATTCGGCTGGCGATATTGTAGACTGTACCGACTAATTGGTGGGACTTAATTGAATTTAGTCCGAATTAAGTGGGAAGTGAAGCTTTTTGTTGGAATTTACGATGAAGTCGTTTTAGAAACCAATCAACCCCTCTGAAACGAGATGACTGTTTAAAAAAAATCTCTGAAATGTATGTAATGGGAGGAAAGCTTGAACAGATCATCATTTTACACAAGAATGAGCTCAGCATGGCCGCATAGGATAGAAACAATTAATTAAAACTTTACAGAAGAATGTTACTAACTAACTAAAACAAAAATGAATATTTGAAAAGTTTAAATTACTTCTTTGAGCTATCTTGAATGTGCTTAACTTGCTTTTAGTAAGTGAAGAAAAAAACTAAAGACATCTTCTCAAAGAGCATGAAAATCCAAGTGATTACATTTTCCAAATAAGCTACAGCTACAACACTACCCAAGATATTCCCAATAACGACAGCAGCCACCGAATAATTATTTTACCTCCCTTATCCGGGAGGTTCATTTAAACCCATGGCCATATCTACTCGGAATCCCTACCATTTTTTTCCGCAGAAATTATTTCACTTAATTCTTATTTGAAAATGGAATACTTAGCATTTATTTTATGTAAAGGTAAGCCAAATGTGCAAAGACCTTGTCCAGAAGGGGCGAATTCACCGCGAAACGTTTCATTAGTGAGATACTAGGCACCAATACATCACATCCACAAGCATCGCGCGAATTCAAAATACGCGCGTAAATCGCGTGCACTACGCCAGACCCTGGACTCGCGCGTGATTCGCGCGAGTCGAGATACTAGGGACGCCTTGTTGCGTCCAGTTTAACGCGCGAACTTTATTTATTTTTTCAAATTCGTCCTCAAATGTTCGCGCGTTGGTACGCTCCTTCTGGGCGCAATGGTCGCGCGTGATACGCACGAGAGAATCGCGGCAAACCAATCAGTTTAAACGATAACGTTAGAAACAGCCCCTTGAACACCACTTGTCTTGCAGAATGTTTTAATATTACCTACTTTCAGTTTTTGAAAGTTAACATAGTACAAATTCAGTTAAAAATTGTCAGTTAGTATGGAAACAACAATACTGAGATGTGGTAGGCCAGCGAAGAGAATAAAAATGATTATACCGCGGACTCATCTAAGGCAAGGCATAGTACAAATTCAGTCAAAAATTGACAGTTAGTATGGAAACAACAATACTTTAAGAGATGTGGTAGGCCAGCGAAGAGAATAAAAATGATTATACCGCGGACTCATCTAAGGCAAGGCATAGTACAAATTCAGTCAAAAATTGACAGTTAGTATGGAAACAACAATACTTTAAGAGATGTGGTAGGCCAGCGAAGAGAATAAAAATGATTATACCGCGGACTCATCTAAGGCAAGGCATAGTACAAATTCAGTCAAAAATTGATAGTTAGTATGGAAACAACAATACTTTAAGAGATGTGGTAGGCCAGCAAAGAGAATAAAAATGTTTATACCGCGGTCTCATCTAAGGCCAGGTAAATGCGGAAGAAATATTCCCCAAGTTGCCAAAGCGCAGTAGAGTAAATAAAGAAAATTAAAGTCTTCATAGTAATAAACAGTCAGTGGGTAGCAAAATTTCTCATAAGAAAATTTATTCATACAACAGGAATAATCCGGGACGGTATTAAATCAAAAGTTGGGACTCTCTGGGGTCAGGCCTATAATGAAACGAGACAATAAAAATAATCCGACTTTGGTACGCACTTATATTATACAGATTCAACGCTTGCCACTTTTCTTGTGGAATCATCCCCAGAGTGAGTCGTAGGATTAACCTGAGACAGGTTGGAGGTAACTTTTGCTAAGTTAATTTACGAGCCGAATTTCACGTCTGCCGCACGTCGACCTCAAAAATCTCGTTAAAACTTAACTTCGTAAGTTAACCATTCGCGGGTAGTGGAAGTATTGATGTTGGCATATCGTAAACGATTTGGTTAGCATTGGGTATTCGAGCAGGTAGTACAGTTGGTTAACTTTAGAATGTTTAGAACTCTCTTCAGCCACTTCACTTCCTTCTTCATCAGGTACCTATATACTAAGTAACTTTGTCCATTCTAGTTTTATTTTTCATATTCTCTGTATTAGCAATCGGGTTTAGCTTAAATTCATTGAATAACTTATTTATTTTGCTGAACGGTGAAGGCAAACATCGCGAGGAAATCTGCACGTCTATAGAATGTCGTGTGAAGCACTGAGCAAGCGAGGTGGACAGTTGCCCGAATCTGCCTCGTAAAGAGGGGGAATGAGTACCTGGTATAATTGCAATAGGCTGGCTCTCTTTTGAAGTGGGACCAAAATAAATTGGCGAAGTGTAAGTGCATTGCAGTGCACCTCTGCCTTGTCCTTCGAGGAATACAGGCGTAATGAGGATGAGGATCTAAAATTTATTCTGTGTTCGCAACTCTTCGTAGTATTTATGCATCCCAATATACTAAACGGAAATCAAGATTCTGAACTGTTTTATTCATGGAAACTTGTAACGGTACTTATGAATCGTGAAACACATAAAGGACTCACCACACTCACAATTGTATCATCCAATTTATTTATTTATTTATTTAAGAACGACACACCAACAGTATACCTATTAAACAATTGGGTAAATAAAATATTAAATAAAAACTGGTCTGATAGGTACACCAATGACAGGTGTGTACAACTTTCACCGACGTGAGACTTAAACATTTAAAAAAAGAAACAAATAAAGTTGAAACTAAACTAAAAACACATCATCGTAACACGTTGCCAAATTGTCTTAGAGTGGAGTATTTGGAAGACAAACATAGCTAAACGTATATTTGTTGCCAAACTTCTTATATTTACTGCTTGTAGTCCAACAAGGTTCAATAATACACTTTTGCATAATGCATATTTATGGTCCTCGAAATAAATATTATGTTCATCATTCTGTCCATGAAGTATGTCAATCTACCTGTCCATGAATTATGCTCATTATTCTGTCCATGAAGTATGCCCATCATACTGTCCTTGCATTATGCTCATTATTCTGTCCATGAAGTATGTCCATCATACTGTCCTTGCATTATGCTCATCATTCTGTCCATGAAGTATGTCAATCTACCTGTCCATGAATTATGCTCATTATTCTGTCCATGAAGTATGTACATTATTCTGTCCTTGAATTATGTTCATCATTCTGTCCATGAAGTATATCCATTATCCTGTCCATTAATTATGTTCATTATCTTGTCCATGAAATATGTCTATCATACTGTCCTTGCATTATGCTCATTATTCTGTCCATGAAGTATGTCCATCATACTGTCCTTGCATTATGCTCATCATTCTGTCCATGAAGTATGTCAATCTACCTGTCCATGAATTATGCTCATTATTCTGTCCATGAAGTATGCCCATCATACTGTCCTTGCATTATGCTCATTATTCTGTCCATGAAGTATGTCCATCATACTGTCCTTGCATTATGTTCATCATTATATCCATGAAGTATGTACATTATTCTGTCCTTGAATTATGTTCATCATTCTGTCCATGAAGTATATCCATTATCCTGTCCATTAATTATGTTCATTATCTTGTCCATGAAATATGTCTATCATACTGTCCTTGCATTATGCTCATTATTCTGTCCATGAAGTATGTCCATCATACTGTCCTTGCATTATGCTCATCATTCTGTCCATGAAGTATGTCAATCTACCTGTCCATGAATTATGCTCATTATTCTGTCCATGAAGTATGCCCATCATACTGTCCTTGCATTATGCTCATTATTCTGTCCATGAAGTATGTCCATCATACTGTCCTTGCATTATGTTCATCATTATATCCATGAAGTATGTACATTATTCTGTCCTTGAATTATGTTCATCATTCTGTCCATGAAGTATATCCATTATCCTGTCCATTAATTATGTTCATTATCTTGTCCATGAAATATGTCTATCATACTGTCCTTGCATTATGCTCATTATTCTGTCCATGAAGTATGTCCATCATACTGTCCTTGCATTATGCTCATCATTCTGTCCATGAAGTATGTCAATCTACCTGTCCATGAATTATGCTCATTATTCTGTCCATGAAGTATGCCCATCATACTGTCCTTGCATTATGCTCATTATTCTGTCCATGAAGTATGTCCATCATACTGTCCTTGCATTATGTTCATCATTATATCCATGAAGTATGTACATTATTCTGTCCTTGAATTATGTTCATCATTCTGTCCATGAAGTATATCCATTATCCTGTCCATTAATTATGTTCATTATCTTGTCCATGAAATATGTCTATCATACTGTCCTTGCATTATGCTCATTATTCTGTCCATGAAGTATGTCCATCATACTGTCCTTGCATTATGCTCATCATTCTGTCCATGAAGTATGTCAATCTACCTGTCCATGAATTATGCTCATTATTCTGTCCATGAAGTATGCCCATCATACTGTCCTTGCATTATGCTCATTATTCTGTCCATGAAGTATGTCCATCATACTGTCCTTGCATTATGTTTATCATTATATTCATGAAGTATGTACATTATTCTGTCCTTGAATTATGTTCATCATTCTGTTCATGAAGTATATCCATTATCCTGTCCATTAATTATGTTCATTATCTTGTCCATGAAATATGTCTATCATCCTGTCCATGTATTATGTCCACGAAATATTTTAATTGTCCTGTACATGAAATATGTCCATCATCCTATCCAAGAAACAAGTCCACCAAGACATAACGAGGAATAATACAAAAATTACGTTCCTTAAAATATTTTCACTGTAATTAAATTCTTATCAACCCTAATGCAGTCACGTTAAGTCAAATTTTCAAGGGAAAAGCAATCTCTTGTTTTCCTTTAGCGCTTCCGTTATTAGGGGCGTTAATGACGATTTGTGACTTTAACAACGAGGCATAAAGGAATAAGAAATAAATTACTTTTAAAAGGTAGCTTTAAATTGTTTAATATTTAAAAAAGTTGTATTTTTGATAGTTTTTTTTAAATTAAACTAAAGAAGATTTCGATATTCATATTTTTGGTCTACTGCATAGTTTGAAAAACCTTTTTATCTTAGATTACTAAAGAGTAATCGATAAAAATAGAGAGTTAGAAAAATTTAAAACGTAAAAAATGGTAACTCATAACATCTTGTAATAACTTCTTGCAGATAATTATTACACATCATATCATCATCATATATTCAATTATTTCAATTATGACTGAAGCGCATTCTTTAGAACATTGCTTCTGTCCCGGTAACCCAAGAACATTCTTCATTGGATAACGCCGCAACAAAAAATAAACGTTCTGGATGACACTTATTGTTACTGGCTGGCGACTGCCCTCTTTATTTTTCGTTGCCCACGTCACCTCCACTTTACCAGCTAAGTCCCTCCGTTGTTATTTTTATAAATTCTCTTTACGCCTCTTGTTTCATAGAATTCAATTCACATTTGGAAATGTTAAGTAAATGCAGTGAAACATTGACAATTGGACGTAGTTAAACAAAAAGTATCCAATCCACATCTAGTCAGTTTTGAGATATGGCTGCTTGAAGTTCGATAATGTCTTACATGTGGGGCATACGAGATAGTATTCTAGGTGGTGAAAATGCTATTTGCTTTTATTTTTAGATTTGAACCTTTTTGTTGATGAAAATGCGTTCTTTAGGAACCATTTGATATAATTAACTAATTTTTGACAATTTGGTGAATTGGATCCTTTTTGCTTAACTAAGTCCAAGTTTCTGTTACAGGCCTGATGCGCTTTGGGCAAAAGCAACCACGCAATGACTCCCAAGCAATGGAAAACGACAACGCGGCAGGCCCAAAATGATGGCAGGATGAGCTTACCGGAACGGCCCCGGTTGAGTTTGGACCAGAGCGAGTGGCAAAGGGAAACCTTCGCCCAGAAGTGGGACAGCCAAAGCTTGATATGATATGAGTCCAATTTATATTTCATAAAAAAAAAGTTGTAACATTTCGAAGTTTCACAATCGCGATTATTTTGGCGGGACAAAACAAAAGTTATCTGGTATTCGCGAAGCACTTAGCGACTCCACTCCTAGTTGGTTAATTCTCACGGGCACTCGAAAACTCCCCGCAAACATATTACAATCAAAACTTTGCCGGTACTGCGTATATAAAGATCAAAAACAACTGAATAGTCTACTTTTTTCTTGCAAAGTCGCATTTTCACGTCATCGTCTTTATTTGAATCACTTATATAAATGCAAATAAATCATGTTTTAAATAAACATTATGCCCTACTGTATTTTTTTGAAAAACTTTGTGTATTTTCTTATGTGGTAATTACTATTATTTTTTTTTGTCTTTATATCGAAATCTTCATTACCCAATTTAGCAACAGATAATGAAAGTATTGATGGGAATTCAAGAATGTCAACATTTTATTTCGCCTATTGAGTCCCGCATAATTAATTTAACAATACTTCTACTCTTATGGGACGTATACGTCAGACGCGGAATTACATTATAAATAAACACTTAACACAATGGACACCAGTTCTTTAACTAGCCTGACAACTACCAGAGGCACCCCTTGGCACGCGAAGCGGTCAGTCAGCCGGATCTAATCGCGTCGAGCGATGCCAAGATTACGCGACAGACCCTGAAAAGAGCCCCGATACGTAAACTATCACTATTTAAGCCAGAAAACATCTGTTCGTGTGGCATTTCCGGTGTTTAAGTTCTGATTTGTCTCTGATCTGTAATTTTCAATAATGGTCACCAAGAAAACATCGTGTATCTGTTTAATACACATTTTAAAAATTGCGTATTCTTCATAAATATTATATCGAGGGATGAAAGGCTATTTGACTAAAGCGACTCTTTTGGGCGATATTGACTTACATACACATTGAAATCAGCGAATTCTGCGTCGAATGAGTACAAGCTCTACCGTTAAGTTAAAAAAAAATCGCTTAAATAAATTAGCCTTGAATTAAAAATTAAAATAGCCGAAGGGTGCATTGATATATAATTTCATATTTATGCATTAAAAAAAAAAAAAATATTTAATTTTTTGTATGTTATTAACGTCAAAGCTAATCTAATCGTTACTTAATTATGATACAATAAGAATAAAATCAGTAAAGCGGGTTTCAGACTACGCTATACTATTGTGCTATATAGTATACCAAAGAAGGATGCTATATAGTATAGCATAGCATGGCGTTCACATTACGCGATATTATCGCAAGCATTTATAGTATATAGCTAGTTCAGTTGACGGGACGGCCGGGGGTGAGAGAGAAGGAAAATGGCGGCGCGCGATAGCATAGCATGAACTCAGCGCATCGCACCAATTTATAGCGTATTGTAAGCCAATAATATATAGTACAGTACAGTGTGAACGTGTCCGTAACAATGTATGGTGCGCGATATTGTTGTGCTATGAGCTATATACTATATGCTATAATATTGTAGCGAAGTCTGAAACCCGCTTAAGGGTCTGTACTAATCGGAATACAATTACCAATTTCTTGCCGCAGCGCCTCCCGAACAAGGCTAGTAAGGCTTACGAATTTCGGCATTATTCCTATAATATATACCTACTGCGGCTGGGCACTGATGTCGTTTAAAACTTTTAAAGCAATTTCGAGACAGGCGCGTTTAATAAAGTATTGCTAACATACTTTGCACCCTAAGTGAAGTTTAAATCGGTTTTGGACCATAATAGCTAGGAACTTTCCAGGCTCCTTATTGATCTGTTCCGCTACGAGCTAACGGTATTTGGGACAAGGACATTCTTCGAACAATAAACCTTGTTTTAATAGCATTAAACATTACAATACCCAGATATTTTTAAGATGTTAGATGTACCACATGCTTTTAAATATAACCCTCAATTCCCCGAAGGCGTAGACAGAGGTGCAATACAGTGCATCCACACTTCGCCGATGTATTTTGTTCCTAATATAATAGGGACCGAGCCTATTGCGATTACACTCCTGAAATATTCCCTTAATAAGAAGGAGATTCGGGCCATAGTCCATTATGCCCGTCCAGTCCGGGTTGGTAAACTTCATACGACTTTTTATAGACGTGCAGGCTTCCCCACAATGTTTGTCTTCACTGTTCAGTATTTTTTTGAAAATTCGCACATAAATTGTTTGGTGTTTGATCGTGCACTATTTGCATTCTAGGCGAGGATTCTATCAATTAGGCTACTATTGCTTCTCAGCAAAAACAAATAAAAATCTCTTGCATTAATAAATTAGTCTTTTGCTGATAATGACATTCATGTACATACTAATCGACACGTTGACTTTAAAGTTCAATTTCCTGTGGCAAAACGATACCTAATAATGAATGTCCAACCCACTTCCAAGTAAGCTGACCCCCAAAACATACTATACAAATCCAAATCGTATTCCGTGTTGACCCACTTTGAGTAGCGAATAGAAAATTAAAGTACTTTATACCCACTGGGTCAAGCGAATAAATTTGACTTTTTTAGAAAATGAACTCTGTAACAATATACCTTAAGATTTAATTTATGTGGTAATTTCGCTTATTGCGTGACATTTCGTTGAAAAATGAGCTTTGTCTACGAGTTAATACAGTTCACTTTGGTGTTTGCAAGAAATTGTTTGACACGTTTTGACCTTTTATATTATTGTAACAAACTCACCCACGGACTCACTCTGTAATATTTTCACTTTGTAATATTTTATTGTAAAGCCTCTCAGTTGCTTCATTCATTTGCACTTCATTGTTGCTTTTACACAGATATTTTCATCAACTTGAAATATTAAAATACTGTTTTATAAAGATAGTAGTTGTCTTCTTCATCTTTGCTTAATATAGTATAGAGTTAAGACTTATATATTTTAGTAAACTATCTAACACTAACACTAACAAATAAAATATATTATTTATCTTGTTGTAGCCTCCAACATTTATTAATTAGGTATTGAGTCAAATATTCGGGTAACTGTTTTGACCTTTTAAAACTTTTTCAATTAATACAATATCATTTATTAAACTCAATTTTATAATATTTCAAGTAAGTAATCATGTGAAAATAATAACATGTGTGACGTGTGCATTTATGGTATATTTATGGTGCTGAGCCTAGTATATGCTGACTCCTTGATGTCTTGCGCATGCGTGGTAATGGCGACTGTCATCGCGCCAGCGAGAGGCGCGCGAGTGCGGACCCCCCGCAGAGGTTTTCCGTGAGATTTCCGTGCGCGTCGTGTTTTGTTGTCATTGATTATTGTATAATTATTATTTGATTCTGTGTAACTCATTGTTTTAGTTTTATTATTGTGTTTTGTGATGGATGATTAAACGCCGTGAATATACTCTAGTGTGTTTCATTCGTTACACAGTTTTATTTCTAAATAGAATAGCGATTATCTCGCATGTAATACTAATAGGTAATTTAAGCACATTGAATTTCTATTTCTATTTAGCTATTAATTCGCATGTTAATCTAGTATTTTAAGCACACTGTGATACCAATAAGCTTCACTAACGAACCGTGTTGTAGCGGCAACTCTTATATTACACTCTTAAATCCACGCACACCGGAGCGTCAAGAGTCGCGCTTCAAAATGATCGGCAATACCAAAACAGACTCTATGACAATATACATAAAGATTGATTTTCTGTGTCAAAAGCCACGCCCTACGCGTCAATGTAATTCTGCTAAAGAATGAGTAACTTCATTTTTACAAGCTTTATATTAACTTCCAATGTATGTATGTCCGGGTGGAATCTTGCAACTGAATTTTAAATCGGTTATCTTTAACCGATTGAGCTGAAATTTGGTATACACGCTTATTTTGGATGACAATGCATGCTAAGCTATGTGACGTCATTCTTATTCCAATATGGCGGATCATCCAAGATGGCGGAATAGTTATTATTTCTGCACTACCACAGTATGGGTATCAAATGAAAGGGCTTGCTGAGGGGCACACGAAAACTAAGGGCAATTAAATTAAAGATTGTTTTTAAAAAGATTTTTTTACCATTTTTTTTTACTATGAGTCAATACAGTACATTTTTGTATTGGCAAGAAAATTTACGCGCACGTATCGGAGCCTCAGTATGTTTGGGGGCTTATATTGAGGGGTGAATGGCTATTTGACTTAAGTGACATTTTTTTAACTTCACAGGAGAGCATACTCATTCGACGCAGAAAAAGTAGCTGATTCCAAATATATATTAGTCAATATGGCCCAAAAGTGTTTCTTAACTCAAATAGCCCCCTTTCACCCCTCAATATGTAAATACCTAAAAATGTGCTCTTATAAACAACATTACATTTAATTGACCGTGAATGAAAAATAGGCAATTTTTAAAAATGGCTTCTAGTAAAGCAGTGTTTGGAGAGAACTCTACCGTAACAAAGGCAGAGTTGCAGACATAGGCTAGTGTCTGTAAGGGCCAAAAACGCCCTTTGTATGTTTTTTGGGTCGTATAAATTACAATTGTTTAGCTGCTAACCTAAATAAGGCACGATAACAGTTGTGCTTATATTTTCATTGTTTATTTTGACAAATAACAGCGAATAATGGCACTTATATACAACTAAAGGAATGAAAACCTGGAATAGTTTTTGCTTTGCCTAAGTATAAACAGCTTAGTCACTTCAAAATAAACACACTATATTAGTCCCATGAGCCTAAATGATATCCCTTAATTTATGAACATTTCAATCTTTTTACAAACAACGTTCATTTGTTTTCGTCAAAATGAAACTTTTCTGCAATGCCGCTGTAAACATATCATAACTTTGTATAAATTAGGCGAGTGTTTTTTTTATCGGTGAAGTCTGTGGCGCTTCTAAGCCCAAGCCATTGAACCACAAAGCAATAATTACGTAACCCATATTCCGACATAATACTATGAAGGATATCACAAAAGGAATGCTTACGCCCTACGCCAACGAATGTCAAAACGCCCGCAACCAAGTTATTGCAAACCGAACTGGTAAAAAGATATTTTTTTAACATGTTATTGATGGCGCGAGCGATATTTGAAACGTGGTCGCGTGACTTGCACACAAATTCAATCTTTCTGTTAATTTGCACAGAGTACACTTTCAAAAAAAAGTAAAATATCATACCCTGAACCTTGCAATAGGAGTATAAATACAGGTCGACTTGAAATTTATGCTTTTAATATTTGAGAATTAACTAGTAGGTTCCTTGTTTGATTTCAAAGACGATTGAAATATTCAAGAACTTGGAAGAGACGGGACAAATCAAAGACAATGTTCAAAACATTCCAAGAAACAAGTATGATCCTCAAAGTCGTACAGTTCTATGATTTCCAGATCACCAAAATCTGGGAATCCTTATATATTCTCAATTCAAATCTGTTTTCCTTCCACCCTCCATTTTCCTTACCAAACAGCTTTCGAGCGTTTATTAGTTTTCAAGTTGTTCGCCGTTACTTACGAAACGGACCCAAGAAAGCACTTGACCGACAGTCGCAGTAATCGAGGCTTTTAATTTAAATTTAATCCTCACAGCCCTGCATTTACAGACGCGACAATACGCGTATGACCAATTTTTTTCCATACCAAAACGAACTGTATAAACTGATAGAAAAGACACATTTTTCAATGAAACTACACCGAAAACAACATTGAATTTTGACGTGTAATCTTTTACCACAGAAATTTAATCTTTATGAGTATTAATACAGAGTAAATTTTCAAAAGATGTCGCGTTGTTTCTCTCACTACAGCGGATGCAGGCGTTACAGCTGCGGGGAACGACTTGTGATAAGTATATAAATCGTGGTAACTAGGACCCTGTCGCATCACAACAAGGGTTAGATTATTTGGTAACGGCCACGTCATTAAAACTAAGAAACTTCCAACAGGCTTAGTATAAACCCGTACAGATAAGTTTTGTTGCGTCCAACTGACTGACTTATCAAGCAAATAACGTATTGTCAAGCATTTTCTACTAGACATAACTCAATAAGATGTCAGTTACTCGTCAAATCTGACAATAGAAAGAGATTACTTATGTCTACGCAGTCATACTAAGCTTACTGGTAGTGAGATTTTAAGGGGAGCATTGTTTTATAAAAAATAGATAATGTATAAAGGTTAGTTTACGAAATTCAAAAAGTATTCAATCTTATTTTTGATGTGGAGGCGGCTCTGATAATGAGTTTATATAAAAGTTTAATCGCTGAATTTTGCTAAACTTCACACAAACAGGTATATCGACTTATTCTCAATACTTTGTCAGGATATTCTATAAAGTATCTTGCGTGTGACACAGCACGGATTCAGGGATTAATGAAGATCTATTATGAAGGTGTAATTTCCCAAATTTTACTAATTTCCGTCCAAAACTGTTGAAGTCATAGCAATTTGACTGACGAGGGTGGACCGACTCGTTGATATTATTAGGGTTCCTCGTAGCGTACCCTAAAAAGTCAAGTCCTACAATCTCCATCCAAGTTTAGGTAACTTTATTCAAAAAACATCCAATATCACCAGATGTGAGCAAGAAAACGCGTATTTCCGAATTGAGGTCTCAATATGTTCGTATGACAACATTTCTCAAACTCGAACCCACGTCCCTGCAGTCGTTGCCAGTGGTAATTTGTACTGGCGAGTCAAATAAATTGAGCTCTCCCGTTTCGGGGACAACGGGTGGGGTATAAACTAGTTAGGCCGCCGGCGAAGGTGATTTATTTTCTAAGTTTAGGTAACTTTATTCAAAAAACATCCAATATCACCAGATGTGAGCAAGAACACGCGTATTTCCGAATTGAGGTCTCAATATGTTCGTATGACAACATTTCTCAAACTCGAACCCACGTCCCTGCAGTCGTTGCCGGTGGTAATTTGTACTGGCGAGTCAAATAAATTGAGCTCTCCCGTTTCGGGGACAACGGGTGGGGTATAAACTAGTTAGGCCGCCGGCGAAAGTGATTTATTTTCCTGTTGAACTGAAAAGGGTCATTTGTTGCAGGACCTACAGAACCGTACATAGATAATGCAAAAAATTACCTTGGCTCTAGGACAGTTGGATATAAATGTACACTTGCTAGTTACATAAAGGTTATTATTTCATCTTAATATCGACACGAGTTCGATATCAAAACAAAGTAAAAATTAATGGTAAAAAAACTTTTTAAAAACAAGCTTTTATTTAATTGCCCTTAGTTTTCGTGTTGTCCTCAGCAAGCCCTTTCATTTGATACCCACACTTAATTGGTAGTGCAGAAAAAATAACTATTCCACCATCTTGGATGATCCGCCATATTGGAATTTAGAATGAGGTCACACAGCTAAGCATGTATTGTCATCCAAAATAAGCGTGTTTACCAAATTTCAGCTTAATCGGTTAAAGACAACTGATTTAAAATTCAGTTGCAAGATTCCACCCGGACATACATTGCAAGTTAATATAAAGCTTGTAAAAAAAAAAAATAAGATATCCTCAATATTCGTACTATTACATTATTTTAGATATATTTAGATGATCTACCTACTATTCTTACCTGCAAGTACCTTTGTCATATATAATCGCAGGTGCAGGCATTCCTCATCTTATTCCATAAAAATATCATAATTTCACTAATTTCGTAAAGTTCTGGTTATATATTAAAGACTTCTACTATGGCAACAAAAATAAGGTCTCATTTTGAGGGTCCCACCGGTTGTTATATTGAATTGAAATCCATAAAATTATCTCAGGAATCCATTACACTAGTGACATTGAAATTTAAACCTTAATTACCCCAACTAAAACATAAGCTTATAAGCTAGTTAGTGTACTACACCACACAATCGAATTTACATGTCTGATCTAAACCGCCACGCTGTCGACAGTTAGAGGATTTCAACAATTCTAATAGAATTGTTCAGCAGCTCTACCATGGATTTGACGAGTATTTCACGCACGCTACTCGTTAGCGCCTACGTTAACATTTACTTAGAAAATCGTACACACCTATCATCGACTCTATAAAGATCCCCAAATTTATAGAATTTAATTTCCATCCACAAACCATTTAAATATCATAATTAAACGTAGTGTGTAACATTATTTTACATAAATAATAAAACATCATCGCGCCTGTATAGGGTAAGCCGAACTACACAGCAGTCACCCAAACTTCGCGCATGTATTTTTGGTCCTGATGTAATACATTGGCGTATTTATTGCCGTTATACCGGCCATTCTACTGGATTCGGGATATATTGCACCGTGCTAGCTGAGTGCAAGTTGGTGAACTTTACAGGTCTTTCTATGGACGTGCAGGTTTCATCACGATATTAACCTTTACATTACATCAAGTGTTTCTTAATAATAACATTGTTCATCAATATGTTTGGAAATACCACAACGCACTTTTTGTCAATGTACATAAAGTTTGAATTTGTGTTGTAAAAGTCCCGCCCCCACGCGACAAAATACACCCGCGTTGTCGATATCATAACTTACCGTTGAAGAATGAACTTTTCCTATGAGACAATACAGTTCATAATATGAAAATATACACTCATGGTAGAGACACATACAGAACGCTTCCGGCAAATTTATCGGCGCGAATGATCCCGGGGAATCGCCGCACAGTGGGCCCAAACTGAAAATTGGTGGACATAGGCAACAAAGTTCCAATATCGATGCGATTTTTTTTTATATGACGTGTTAAGATATTCCTGACAACTTTTATTCAGATAAAATTTCTTCTAAAGTTGATAGTTTGTCTTGAAAAAAATAAATTAGATTTTTTTGTATGGAGCGAATCACGTTTCATTTATTTTCTTCAATTGTACAAATATGTTGGGTTTGTGGCGTGAGTATATGATAGCTAGGGTCATTCTGTATCCACGAAAAAATAAATCAGCGCCGGCCATTTGCGGCTGCGCGAGTAATCATTCGGTAAAAAAAAAAAAATTTGGAAGATTTTTTTTTCCATTTAAAATAAATTCAAAGTATCTTTTTTGTCTCATTAGGCTGTTTTGACCTTCTTTTTAGTTAAATATATAGTTTTAATAGCGCATAGGAACTTATAACTAGTAATTCTGGTAGAGATTTAGTTATTATTGCATGTTATCGGTAGCACCTGCATTGTGATTGATGACTCATTTGTTTGTGCGCTCGGCTAAGCGCATAACTAATGAGTCATTGTTAAATGCTCGTCTCTGATTGGCTGACTAAAAACTCACTGTTATGTCCATAACTTGAGTAATTAACACTTACTATAAATTTAAAGACATTAATTAAGTCCATCTAAACACAGTGAAATACTTTTATTTTTATATTTGAACTATGGCTGGATTTTGTACCAACCTAGATATTTTTGTGAAATTAAGAAATGGCGGTGATCTGAAAAATCATACGTTTCTATATGAAAGTATCATTTCTGTCTTGACTACCGAAGTTTTTGAAGAAGACAAGAACCGAATCAAGGAGTTCTGTCGACTTATTTGTGTAAATCTAAATAAAAAGTGGATAGAGTCAAGTAGAAATCTAAAAACTTTTATGAATCGTGAAAGTAATCGCAAGTGGTTGGAAAAAAACATCAACTGGCCTGTTTGTGGCAGTGTTGACCTGAGAAGTGAGATGGGCTTCTCGGAGGCAGCCTTATCTGAGCCTAAGGATATTGATTCCCATGTTCCCACTCTTGCAGTATGTACTGCGGAAGCGGGAACATCTACAGAAAAAGAGCACAGAAAACCGTTCGAAGAGTTAAGTAATAAGCAAAAAAAAAGACGTACTACTTCCATAGTAGAAGAAAATTCCGAGGAAGAGTTGCGGTACTGGTACATAACAAAATTGAAAGACAACGGCAAAACTAATCTGGCGAAAGTTGTCGAATACCTTTCCAGTAATCCAGATGCGCTATCCAAAGTAGACGAGCAACTATTCAAAAAGCAGAGCTTGAGTACTGTTTCTTCAGATAAATGTTTAGCTCTTTATACATCAGTTGCGCTCTCGAAATGGAAGTACTTAGCTCTTCGACAATTTCTGAAAGAAGAAAACTGTGCTGCCTTTCCATCTTATCCAAAGCTTGTAAATGCTAAGAAAAGATGTTACCCTCCACAAGAGAGTATGGAGTTTACCGAAAAAGGAGCTCACATTAAATTGCAAGCGCTATTGGACCACACTGTGGAGAGGATTTTACTAGATATTAATTCTGTTGATAGGTCTCAAAATGAAGAACTCAAGTTGACCTGGAAATGGGGACTTGATGGTTCTTCGTCGCAGAGCAATTATAAACAGAAGACGTCAAACACAGCTGTAGAGTTCAATGATTCATCAGTAGTCATGATAAGCATCGTACCTCTTCGGCTAGTGTCTACTAGCCCATCATCTGGGAATGAAAATATAGTTTGGGAGAACCCCACACCTTGCTCAACTCTGTACTGTCGACCAGTAAAGTTCACTTTCACTTCGGAGACAGCTGATTTTATAAAGTCTGAAGAGTCTGAGATGAAAAAACAAATTGATGAACGAATATCTACACAGTGTGGTAATATTATTGTGTCACATGAATTGCATATGACCATGATTGATGGAAAAGTGGCCAATATTATTGCTGAAGTACCATCATATGCAACGTGTCCCATTTGCTTGGCAAAACCGAGCGAAATGAATAATTTAGAAGCTTTGACTGCCAAACCACTTCGTGAAGAAATTTACAAACAAGGAATTTCTTCACTGCATATGAAAATTCGGTGTATGGAATTTCTTCTCCATATATCTTATAATCTGGATTTTCAACGATGGTCAGCTCGAGGCGAACATAAGGCTATGAAACAAGCTAAAAAAAATACCACGCAACAAGAGTTTCGTGAGCAAACTGGAATGCTGATTGATATAGTCAAACAGGTATTATTTAATTTTCGCTCTTTTTATGTATTTTGTGTAGTAAATCTCTATGTATTGTATATTACAGTATTGTTTTCCCATTTTAGGGTTTTGGAACTACAAATGACGGGAATACTGCTAGGCGCTTTTTCCAAGATTACAAAACATCATCCAGAATAACGGGAATTGACGAAAATCTGATTTTCAGATTTTCCGTTATTCTACAAGCCATATCATCAGGCAAAAACATTGACTGTGAAAAATTTTGAAGATACTGTAGAGAAACAGCTGATGTATACGTGCAACACTATTCGTGGTACTACATGCCAGTTAGTGTACATAAACTTCTAATGCACGGTGCAGACATCTGTAACCACTTTGGTATTTTGCCAATCGGTGAGTAAAAAAAATATATAGTTTGATTTATTATTTGGCTCGATTGCATTTTGAAATTAAAAGTTATGTACTTATTCGTTTTAGGTACCTTATCTGAAGAAGCTTCGGAAGCCCGTAATAAGGACTTCAGAAACGTCAGGGAGAGGCACACTCGGAAGTCGGGGAGAATAGCAACAAACGAAGACATCCTACATGGACTTCTAATAAGCTCTGATCCCCACATATCCTACATAAGGCCTAGATTAACGAAACAGGCTCATAATGAGTTGTTGCCTGAAGCAATTCAGTTGTTACAGACTACTGAGCCTCCCTGTGACAGTGAGATTATGGAGGAAGAAGAATACCTCATAGCAGAGTCCGAAAATTTGCCGGACCCACTAGCACTTCTGGAATAAGAAATGATGCGATCCGGCTTTAGATTATTCCCACAAAAGCCCATCAGGGCTAGGAATATGACAAACAGCCCTTTTCAGGGCTACAATTACTTCACAGTTTCATATTGATCATACGTACGATAAATAATAATAAATTAATCTATAATATACATACGCTTGATTATGTAGATAATTATCAACGACTTGCCCGTACAAATTTAAATTATTTCACCTATCATTAACAAAATTAGTATAACCTGAAATTTATTACGATATTTATTCAACAATAGATAACGTGCAGTTAAAATAATAACACAGCCAATCAGAGACAAGCATTTTTCGGTGACTCATTAGTTATGCGCTTAGCCGAGTGCACAAACAAATGAGTCATCAATCACAATGCAGGTGCTACCGGTAACATGCAATAATAACTAAATCTCTACCAGAATTACTAGTTATAAGTTCCTATGCGCTATTAAAACTATATATTTAACTAAAAAGAAGGTCAAAACAGCCAAATGAGACAAAAAAGATACTTTGAGTTTATTTTAAATGGAAAAAAAAATCTTACAAAACTTTTTTTTTTACCGAATGATTACTCGCGCAGCCGCAGATGGCCGGCGCTGATTTATTTTTTCGTGGATAGAGAATGACCCTAGCTATCATATACTCACGCCACAAACCCAACATATTTGTACAATTGAAGAAAATAAATGAAACGTAATTCGCTCCATACAAAAAAATCTAATTTATTTTTTTCAAGACAAACTATCAACTTTAGAAGAAATTTTATCTGAATAAAAGTTGCCAGGAATATCTTAACACGTCATATAAAAAAAAATCGCATCGATATTGGAACTTTGTTGCCTATGTCCACCAATTTTCAGTTTGGGCCCACTGTGCGCCGGTAATCGCCTGGGATAGCCCGGAATCGCCGGACATCGGCGTCCGCGCCCTCGCGCCGAACTGAACGAACGGAAATGCGATTTCGCCATTGAATACGTAAACGGCTATTTTCCACCTGAGTTATAGTGCACTTTCGAAACCTCATACAATATAGTACGCAGTAATATTCTATTTGTAGATATATAATTTGCTGCAATGATGGGGACAATGTAAATTTGTTATATGTTAATAAAAAGTGAATTTACGAAATTTTAATAAGACCGCTAATTTAATTTTTCGATACTGTATATGAAGAAGGGTTGCAGGCTTGTTATATTCTTCTAAATCTAAAGTGGTAGCCGAGTGGTCGAACGCACGCCTTGCAAATCAAAGTGTGCAGGTTCAAACCCCCGCTCGCACCTCTGGGTTTATGTGTGAATCTCATTTTCATCCGAGATTATCACTTACTATGAAACGGTGAAGGAAAACATCGTGAGGAAACCTGCACGTCTGAGGGAACTTGACTAGTTCTCGATAGATGTGTGAAGTCTGCCAACCCGCACTGGGCCAGCGTGGTGGACTATGGCCTGACTCCCCCTCGTATTTGAGGGGAGGCCCGTGCCCAGCAGTGGGACGTTAAAAAAAAGGGCTGTAGTTAGTTAGTTAGTAATAATATACTTACTGAATAAAGCCTCCCGCATACTGGAGCGTCAACCATCGCGCGTCAAATTTACAGCAAAACCAACTGTATTGATACCATCGAGGTAGTATATCCTAAGGAGCGGCCCTAAGGAGCACGAACTGCGGTAAATTTCCGCCTTAGAATTTGATAGTTTATATTCTTTGACACTAACGTACTTACTTGATCTTAATTCTAAGATGGCGGATCTCATATAAACCATTATTGCCAACCTTCAAAAAATCGCCGCAGAGCATTATGAAGAGTTAAATTCTTATGCCAACCTACTCTAATCTACTCTACTCTGAGATTGATACATAGGAATGACACTGACAGTGCGAGCGAATTTTGACGCTTTTACGACAGAAATTTAATCTTTATACAAATTGACACAGGGTCATCCGCCATCTTTATCACTGTCATTATCCATTTTTATTTATAATGTGTATTTATTGAATTTGTCCTTGCTATTAATTACTTGACATTGGCGAAATACTCGCGCTAGTCGCAGGTGATGCCATTCTTCATCTTATTCCATTAAATATCATCATTTCGCTCATTTCGTTAAAAAAAAAAAAAAATTGACACAGATAACTTTTTTCTAATGGCCTCTTTCCATTGAATCTAGCCCAATGAGATTCTGCCAATGTCAACTTTTGGTATTGGCAAACATTTTGACGGACGAGTTGACGCAAGTTGACGACCGAGCGTGTGGCTTAAAAAACCGGCCAAGTGCGAGTCGGACTCGCGCACGAAGGGTTCCGTACTATTATCTATAAAAAAGCCAAGAAATCACGTTTGGTGTATGGGAGCTCCCTAAAATATTAATTTTATTCAGATTTTTAGTATTTGTTGTTACAGCGGCAATAGAAATACATCATCTGTGAAAATTTCAACTCTCTAACTATCAGGGTTCATGAGATACAGCCTGGTGACAGACGGACGGACGGACGGACAGCGAAGTCTCAGTAATAGGGTTCCCATTTTACCCTTTGGGTACGGAACCCTAAAAATTAGAAAAAAAAATGTGTTTCATTAGATAAGAACTCACTATTCACGAGACTTGCGCTGCAAATTCAAACCGTAATTTATTCCTTGTTAACCCACTTTAAGTTCTGAATAGAAAACGGGAGTGTGGTGGAAATTAAAATACT
Organism: Ptilodon capucinus; assembly: GCA_914767695.1. NCBI lineage: Eukaryota > Metazoa > Arthropoda > Insecta > Lepidoptera > Notodontidae > Ptilodon > Ptilodon capucinus. Next base: position 9,472,903 of record OU611814.1, on the reverse strand, counting down.
TTCCGAAGCACTCTCATATTATTGTTGCGAGGTCTACGCGATCCCGCCAGTTATTCTTTTGTTACATTTTTTCTATTGTGGAAAGCCTCGATGTTGCTACTTAATTATTTTATACCTCATTATAGCATTGTATTTATTTTAATGTAGCTACAATATACAGGACATAAACCTATCAATAGCAAGATATAATTTATATATAATAATACTTAGTAAAAAATAATACATCATCACGCCTGTATTCCTCGAAGGGGTAGGCAGAGGTGCACTGCAGTGCGCCCACAATTCGCCGATGCATTTTTGGTTCCAATGTAATTCGGGGCGAGCCTATTGCTATTATACCGGGCACATTCTCCCTCAATACGAGGGAGATTTTTGGGCTATAGTCCACCACGCTGGCCCAGTGCGGGTTGGTGAACTTCACACGCCTTTCTATAGACGTGCAGGTTTCCTCACGATGTTTTCCTTCACCGTTTCAAAGCAAGTGGTAATCTCGGATGAAAATGAGATTCGCACATAAACCCAGAGGTGCGAGCCGGGGTTCGAACCTGCACACTTGGAATTGCAAGGCGTGCGTTCGACCACTCGGCTACCACTGCTTAGTAACCTAGTAACAGTTTAAAAATTACAATCATACTGAGTTTTTCGTCCAATTGTCTCAATCGACGTCGCGTTACATAGCGTCATGGTATAAAAAAATATGCTAAGCAATTTGAAAGCGTCCACACCTATACAAAATAAAGTGTTTGAATCTGACAGTCTTCAATTTGAATACAAACTAAAAATAAACAAAATTAGGCAGCACTAAAAATATTGCTATCTCGCCGAAACGTTATGATCATGACAAGAACGGCAATAGTTAAGTGTTGTTAAGTTCGACGCCAACAAAATGGTGGTTTTATATTCGTGCTAACTTATATGAAGGCAAAAGGATGGTTTGGTTAAGTTCAATTTGTGTACCTATAAATAAAGAATTGCTAATTGTCGTGAACATTCTATATTTTCAAATAACTACTTTGATTTAATTGCCTGTAAGAAGGAAAGAGGCAATTTAAAGATGCTTGGTAATACCCTGCGCCCAGAGGTGCGTCAAAGCGTATGAGACCTTTTTTTAACAATAGCAAAAGGAGCTGTATTCTCTCATTAAAGACGTTCATTTTTCAATGGCATAATCGATTAGCCCAGCGAATTTTGTCGTGGTTTTTATTACAGTAATTCATTCTTTATATGTATGTATACAGTGTACATTTTAAAAACCGTCAAGTTAATTCGCCCGCATCAGTAGCTGCGCGCAGTAAAGCGCCGTTGGAAAAGAACTCGTAGACTTTGAGATATTTATTGCGATCGCAAATAATCTTTCCCTCTTTCCTTTACAGCACATTCCTTTTAAATACTTGAATGAGACAAGTTCTGTACATAAGTGAAAAAGGGTTTCGTTCATAGAAAGGGAAATAAAAATAGACTCATTACCTACTACTTAATCTAAATCTTACTTATACAACAACTGCTAGTTATAGCATATATTAAAAAAGTAAATAATATATAATTATGAGTTGTTATGGTTATAGGAAGTTTATGTAAATAAATATCTAATTGATGTAATCAGGCGTAATATTGCGGAAATCCATTGTTAATACAATATTAGAGAAAGGGACCCACCACTCACCCTCGGAATTGTTTAGAATCCCAAATTATAAATCAAATAAATTTGATCGATAATAGAAGAAACCAACAAGACCGAACTCCCTGTCAGTCGAGAGTCAGTATGTCATAAGTCATGGGCCCTAACTATGACTGGGACTGAGGAGGAATCAGGACGGTTGGGCTCGAGGATGCCTCTTTGAGAGGCAAAACACGTGTCGAATTATTTTTTTAGATTCGATTGTTCTGCGGAGGATTGCTCATAGTGACAGGGAGTTCGGTCTTGTTGGTTTCCTCTATTATCGATCACATTTATTTGATTTATAATTTGGGATTCTAAAAAATTCCGAGGGTGAGTGGTGGGTACCTTTCTCTAATATTGTATTAAATAAATATCTCTCAATTTATTAAACAAAACTGAATTAATTTTCATGATTAAATTAATTTAATTCGGTAAGAATGTTTCACTTTTCTGATATTATTTCTGTACTCGAGTATCGTTGCATTTCATTTAATAATACGAGCTACAAAATATAACTCATTTAATAATACTTTTACTGAAATACATATTCTTTGTATTATTTATTCCATGCAAATAAATCTTCAGGAAAAATACACCCACTTTATAAGGGGTATAATTTAGAAAAACATGCAAAGTCGAGGGCAAAAGCTAATACGCAATAAGGAGAACGTACGCCCTTCTGTGTATTTTTTACGAGAACCATAAATTACAATTGTTCCCATACTAACCCAAATAAGGCTCAATCCAGACGGTAAGGCCGACTGCTCGGTAATTACAGATTTAACTGGAATAGATGTACAGTGGCAGAACATTATGCATTGAATCCACATGAGGACAACTTGTATTAACACTCCTATACAACCCGTGATTGTGGGGTGGCCGGCATTGTCATATAAATAAAGCCTCAAATATGAATAGTAAGGATCCTAACAATTTCAGGGACAACTTTCTTTAAGGTACAGTCGGAAGTACATTCAAAATAAATCTCAATCATTATTTAGATCAATAGTGAAAGTTTTCTTTTGCCCCGAAATTAGGGACACAATTACAAATAACTTTTTCTATTATTCAACCACAGAAATTGACGTAAATTACAATCTATCTACGAACCAGTTTACAACGGCCTTCTGCTGTTATAAAGAGTTTTGTAATACATTGAAACTTTTAAATGAATACCGTAATGTAGTAAATTGTAGTATACACTTTTTATAGACTTTTAGAATGCTATTTATTAGATAACATTCTAAACATTATAATTTCTCCTGAATCATCTATATTTTATATTACTTTCAAGACATGTTGTAACCGAAACTAACTAGAAATTAGCAATATAAAGAGCGTAACAACGAAATCTCAGTCGTTTTAATTTAAAACAAAAACGAGAAATTGTTTAAAAATTGATTGTTCCGCCTGTTGTTTTGATTGTGTCTAGTCTAGTAATTACAAAGTACAAAAATACATACTGGGGGCACTTTTAAAAATTCAAGCATTTCCTTCTAATATAAAATATGAATTTGAATATTATATCGTCTGAGGTTCAAAATATAAATAGACGTAGGGAAGGCGATGTAAGGGGCACAAAAGCGATCGTCAGTATAATAGGGGGCGGGTGACCGCATTCAATTTTGTTAGTTAGGGTTCTTAATGTTTTTCCCGTCGAGGGTCAAGTGTTGTATACGTCAATTTGGCAATGGCTACCCTATTATGGCGCTACGATCAACATAGTTACGGGCATCAGGTAGAAAGTTGTGGGCTCCATTTGCCATTATATTAAATAAACTATGTTGTGATGCAAGAAATTTCCATAAATTAGATGTGTAATTACAATGTGATCACACAACAATGTGATCCTATAAGGTTTTTAGGGTTCCGTACCCAAAGGGTAAAACGGGAACCCTATTACTAAGACTTCACTGTCCATCCGTCCGTCCGTCCGTCCGCCCGTCTGTCACCAGGCTGTATCTCATGAACCGTGATAGCTAGAGACTTAAAATTTTCACAGATGATGTATTTCTGTTGCCGCTATAACAACAAATACTAAAAAACAGAATCAAATTTATATTTAAGGGGGCTCCCATACAACAAACGTGATTTTTTGCCGTTTTTATAGATAATGGTACGGAACCCTTCGTGCGCGAGTCTAACTCGCACTTGGCCGGTTTTTTAGGTACGAAACCCCAAAAACAATGTACAGCTTTTCAAAAGTTTTTGTCCGACAATTTTGTTTTTAAATCTTGAACTACAATTAAAATTAAAGTAAACAAAAATATTGTTTTTCAAAATCAAAATCATTTTTTTTTTATTCGTGTAAGCCAAAAAAACACTTACAAATTATCAGATTCTACCACCGGTTCGGAATGCTGCTTCCAGAGAAGAATCACACTCACGCAGTCTAATATTAAATACAAATTTTAGCAATACGCTTAGGAAGGTATAGGTGCGCCTACCATATAAAGTATAAGGATTATTCTAAATCACAAGTGGCTATAAAAATAATTGCTTTGGTGTGTTGCCTTCAAGCGCCTATCTAGCGTTTACATCAATAAGTCTAAATATTTACTTACTTTTATAATTTTATATAATAACTTATATATGTAGATAGACACTTTTAAAATAAAATTTTCCTTAAAGGGGCTTTTACGATCCGATGTGCTCTACAATGACCCCTATATTTTTAATGCTACAGATAAAATCGTTAAGGACTGTATATTTGCCAATATTTCCCGTGCGTAGAGTCACGGTGTAGGGGACACTGAGGCGTCAAGCCGCACGGATTGAGACTTTTGCCATTCCAAAAAGAACTGTATTAACTCAGCGAAAAAGTTAATAATTCAACGAAATGACATTGACAGCGTGAGGGAATTGACGAAATGACATTGACAGCTTGAGGGAATTGACGAAATTGACGCGTGGTCGCGTGGCCCAGAAATTCGATTGACACAAAACCGTTAAGTTCTTATGTCAACTCTATCTACTCTGAGCACAAAACTCTTTTGGGTATTGGCAAAAGAGATATGACGGATTCATCCGTCATCTTTATCACTGTCATCATTCATTTTTATTTATTATGTGTATTTATTGAATTTGTCCCTGCTATTAATTACTTGACATTGGCGAAATACCCTCGCTAGTCGCAGGTGAAGCCATTCCTCATCTTATTCCATTGAATATCATCATTTCGCTCATTTCGTAAAAAATAATAAAAAAAGATATGACGGGTGACTTTTGACGTATCAGTATGCGCGGGGTCTAAGGGTGCGACTCCATTTACGGTCGCGTTTTTGCGGCCGCCCCCAGGCCAGGAGTCGGTCGCAAATTACATAATTTATCATGTCGGTCGGGTATATGGTTGTTGAATAATATTTTCTTTTTGCTTTTCCAAAAAAAACGGACGACTGAACGGTCAGGGGCGTAGGGCAAGTGGTGTGTCAATATGATTTTATGGAGGCCTAAGTAGGCAGTTCGTCATGTATGGAATTTATGGGTCACAGTTTTTTGTGATGAAAAATATATTTTCACTTCCAAATTTACAAAAAAAAAAATCATTCCACAAACCATTTACAAAAGGCAACAGTGCTATTATGGCGCTGCTGGTGGATTTTTAACACAAAGCACTAGAAAAACCCTTGGCAAGTATATACGACTAGGTACTTGACCAATTTACTTTTTGATTCTTCTCTACAAAATAAATACATCATCATAAAATACATCATCACGTCTGTATTCCCCGAAGTGGTAGGCAGAGGTGCACTGCAGTGCGCCCGATGCATTTTTGGTTCCAATGTAATAGGGGGCGAGCCTATTGCCATTATACCGGGCACATTCTCCCACAATACGAGGGAGATTTTTGGGCCACGCTGGCCCAGTGCGGGTTGGTGAACTTCACACGCCCTTCTATAGACGTGCAGGTTTCCTCACGATGTTTTCCTTCACCGTTTCAAAGCAAGTGGTAATCTCGGATGAAAATGAGATTCGCACATAAACCCAGAGGTGCGAGCCGGGGTTTGAACCTGCACACTTTGATTTGCAAGGCGTGCGTTCGACCACTCGGCTACCACTGCTTACAAAATATAAATAAGAATATTCATTGTAGGTTCCTATATGTAATCCAGTTGTTACCAAGTGTTTATTCTAAGTAAACAAATGTTAAATAAAATGTTCTTTAAATTTGAAAAAGTGTTTCTTTATGTCAATGATACACATATTTTATTCAAATCCAAAACAAAATCTGCACAATGCCGACACGAAGTAGGCAACGGCAAAATTCCTTTTAAGCCCCCCACACATTGGGGCGTCAAGCTTCGCGTATCAAAATTTAAGCCAGTACCAAAATAAACTCTGTGTTGGTATACATAAAGATTGAATTTCTATGGTAAAACCTAAGTAATGCATAGACTAGTAATTTCGTTGAATAATGAACTTATTCTACGAGGCAATGCAGTTCGTTTTGGTATGGCAAAATATATATCGCGCGCGCCTTGACGCCTCAGGGTGCGGGGCTTTTCGGGTATAAACTGATAGTGTTGAGACGAATAAACTTTTACGAGGACATTTATCGAATAGTGTTGTTTCGTAGTATCGATGTTTCGTGAACGCTAGAGGAATATCGACTACAATTCATAAGTGAGACAAAAATAATATATCATCAGGATTGCTTTCCCCGTAGGTGTTAGTAAAATGGTACTAAGGGTCACACGCAATTTACTGATATATTTTTGGTTCCAATTTATTAGCGGGTGAGCCCTTAGACATTATACCGGGCCACTTCTCCGGGTGATTGCATTGTCGATTCAGAAGCGTAAAATTCCGTAATAGATTTTTCAGTCTGAGTGTAACTGGGATCGCCCCCAGTCTATTCGGGGCACCCTTAGCACCAGCTTTGCTTAGTTTGGGGTTATACAATGAGTATGTGTTATTGTCTGGTGACATTTATCATTTTATTTATATCGATATTTCGTTTTCTCATCACTATACATGATTGTTATCAAACGTTTTTCACGGATACTAACGAACCGGCCTTTTTCTATCTTTAGGCCTTATGGGATCAATAACCTGCGTCCTCTAAGAAAATTGGTTTCATTAAATACTAATACAATGCTGAAGTTTTGCATATTTTGTGATACAAATTATCAACACTAATCCCCGCGCTCACTGGGGCGTATAAACTCATTTGGGTCAATACTAAAATGAACTGTATTGATTCAGGAAAAAAGTTCATTCTTCAACGAAATTACTTTGACAGCGCGAGTAAATTTTCACGTGTAGAGGCGTGGCTTTTACCACAGAAATTCAATCTTTATGTATATTGATATACAGTTTGTTTTGGCGTTGGCAAAAGTTTGCCCCCGTTCCTAGAAAGCCTAGCTCAACATTTAGACTTCTACTAAGTCCTTTCTACGCTGAACAAGGAGGTTTAAAACGTGTCTGGCTGTTTATGCGACGTGGCAAAGTGTGCCGAGAGCTGACGTCATCACTCACAGGGAGCCGTGGTAATTACTCGCGCGGCTCTACAGGATGTCGGGACTACTCGGGACGTGCTTGACTCGACCACACTGCTCATAAAGTAGAGGCTGCCAGTTCATAGACAATTTAAATAAAACTGTTCGACCTTCTTATTAAAAAAAAAGTTACATATATATAGAAGGGTAGGCGAAGTGACTTAAGCGCTATGTTGGGTGATATTGAGTTACATACTCGTATAAATCGTTGGATACATCAAATAAGTCTACGTCTTTTGAGCTGGGTTTCGTGCAAAATTACCAAAATGGCGCTAATCAATTCGCCTTTTAACATCGATTACATTATTTATTTATTGCACAATTCTACATGAGTAAAAAAATGTACAAAGGTAAGCTTAATGCCTCAGGCATTTTCTACCAGCCAACCTTAGAGTAATGTAGAGAGAGGAAAATACAAACAAACTAAATGAGTGCAAGAAATTAAAGACGTAAATGCAAAGATCGAGGAGTCAAGAAAAAAATAATTGAAAAAAATAATAATAATAATATATGTATGATGGTAAAATACAAACTTTAATGAATAAAATTATAATTAAAGCCAACATTTAGCAAATTTTGTATACCTACTTTAAAAATATACATATATATATATATATATATATATATATATATGTATATATTAATATACGTAATTATAGTAATATACCTGTCATACATACATATATACCTACATATAATATTATAATAATAAATTCAAATTTGTTGTGAGATTCAAGTAATGTTGTTAAGAATCTGCCATTTGTTTCCGGTACAGTTGTCATACTTTAAATTTGAAGGTATTACGGTTCGTGGACATCCTGATTTCGAGGGGGAGCGCATTCCATAAAAGAATAGACTGTACAGGAAAAGAAGAGTGAACAAGCGCAGAGTTGTGAGAAGGGCAGAGAAGAAAAAGATTATTAGATGACCGTAGATATATACAAGTAACTACTAAACTTTATTTGATACCACTAACAATATTGCCATTACACTCATTAATTAAGGGTGTAAGTGCCGCACAATAGTGTAGTGATTAGATGGACCATATTCGTACAGGGAGGTTTCGCGTTCGATCTACAGCCTGAACAATTACCTATTGACGTCAGCCTAGTACTAGCACAAGAATTTGATTGGTTGTAGGGACTAATACTAGTACCGCTAGTTATCTTTCTTAAATACATAAAAAAAAACATACGGGTCGAATTGAGAACCTCCTTCTTTTTGAAGTCGGTTAAAACTACGTTTAGTTTAGTATAGGTTAGTTGCTACTATTATTTACATAGTATTTTACAAACACACAGGGTATATAACACACTGTAAAACACTCTCTATTTTTTTTTATAAATCGTTTACACAAATTAATTAAAAATATTTGCCCGGCATTTGGAGTTTCGGGAAAATGGGACACAATTAGGCTCGGGCAATGCGACAAAAATGTCCATTAACTTATAAATCACGGAGCTATTCTCGTCGTATTTCCAATTAATGAAAAGGGAAAAAAACACGCGATCTGGACTTACAGTTGAAAACAAAGTTAATTTGTTTCTCTGAAGCGTTAGTAGATTGCAAATAAGAATAAGTAACTTTAGAATAATTAATTTACATATTTAAAACTAATGAATGAAGAGAAACGTCTACAAGATTAATTTAAAAAGGTGTTGTCTATATGAGATAGTGGCAAGAACGCTCGCTGCATTTCCACGTTGAAAACCCTTTCAGTGTACCCACACTGATTCGTTGAACGAGGAGAGAACCCGTCCAATTGTAACCTGTGGGGGCAGTGACTTTTGGTCCAATTAAAAAAAAATCTTTGGTTCTATTTGCCAAGCGTCTCTACGGCATTCTATATTGTAATAAAAGATTTGCCAAGAACAATAGATTGGATACATACGTTCATAGTTGACGACAAATTTGCCTACCCTCATATAGTAGGTACAGAAAGTACTTGAAAATTAGCTAAAGGGATTTGCTCTATTTTTGTAACCTCAGTACCAGAAAATGGTTTGCCCGACTTCACGCAATTCACTAATAGGTTTTTAATGAAATATGCATATTCTAATTTATATTATCATTAACATTCATTATCCGAGCCTGTTATTAGTGTATAAATAGCTATGTTATTTTAAAAAGTTACGACATTACAAATTGGAACCCGCGTCGACTGTACACAAAAACGCAAGTGTAATACACAAAATGGCCGAACAATCTGATGTTGAAGACCAATTTGGGGAACTCGAGGATACGTTTCAGATATTCGATCTCCGCGGTGATGGGAATATAGATGTCGCGCAGATCGGCGATGTTGTGAGAGCTCTCGGCTTGAACCCCACCGAGACGGAAGTCAAGAAGTGCACAGGCCACTTAAAGGAGGACGAGAGGATACCTTTCGAGGTATTTATTCCAGTTTATCAAGCTATCGCCATCTCAGGGTGCGGTGACACGGAGAGTGATTTCACTGAGAGACTGCGGCACTTTGACATGGATGGCAATGGGTTCATTTCCTCGGCAGAGTTACGTCTTCAGCTCACCAAACTGGGTGAGAAGCTAAGTGATGATGATGTTGATCAGTTGCTGCATGGTCACGAGAATGAGGAAGGGAACGTCAATTATGAGAAATTTGTACAACATATCATGAGAGGCTGAGTTTTTAAAAAAACATCATATTATGCGCTGCACCAAATTAGCGAGCGATTTTACTTGAGTTTATTTTTTGAAATGTACTCTGTGTAAATGTATTCATAAGGATTAAATTTATGTGGTAAAAGAGAAACGACTACGTATTAAAATTCACTTGCGTGATCGATGACAGGTCGTTGGAAAATGTGCTTTCTGTGTGATCTAATAGAGTTCCTTTTGGTATTGGCAATAAATTCGGGGCTTCTCGCGCCTGTGGAAGCTAGGGTTGGTGCACGATTAAAATCATGATACTTTAAACGTTTTGTTCTGTCTTCTATACAATTCTTGTTACATTAACAATTTTATTGTCTTAACGTGTCGGGACTCAAAATATATTTTCCTGTAACTAGAAAATATGTTTGTCTTTAAAATGTACCATGAAACTCGACTGCGCACATATATCTAATTAACTTTTATCATAACTAACGTATTGTTAATTCCAAAAGGTGCACTAACTAGACAAAAACATGTTTGTGAAATGGTAACTTAGAGCTGCGGAAGTGACATAAATTATGTTTAAGGAAGTTACCTATCGGAAATTCGTCGCACACGTGTGAAAAACAAATTAGGTAACCTATTATGAAGTGTCATGTAATACGTAATTACATTTATATGCCAGAATATTAGAATAAGAGCACAATAGATTACTTCACTGTATCCACCAATCATATGGTCAGATTGCATAAGGCAGATAGATAATGAAATTTGAACTTTAAAGACATAAGAGTATTAATAATTTTGTTAATGCGTGCTATTATGATATTTCCTTATAATTGTTATAACCGATAAGAGGCTAATGAGTTTTTAAAATAGAGTTTGAAATCATATAATCATTATTATAATGACAGTGACACGTCATATCATAACGATATCAAAAACTGAATAAATTCGTTCCAACGACAATGACAAAGTGTAATTAGATTATTGTAATATTATGAATTACAAATCACTAGACGCACTCACGGTCTATGGGGTAATTCTCGCTTGATGGACGTCATCTGTAATTCGACATGTCGAAAGAAATAATATTTTTTAACAAAAAACAAAAACCGACTTCAAAATCACAAATAGGCACACAAAAGCGAATAATAAATTAATATAATTATTATAAGCGCTACCCACTCACCGATTTGAAGTCGGTGCCAGCCAAATCTAATAGGTAGTAGATAGATACTATGTATGTAGTAAGTAGGTAGATACTTGTAGGTAGTATCTATCTTCTTCGTCTTTTGGAAGTCGGTTAAAAACACGACCACTTTGACGTTTTGTTACGACATAAGTCGAATCAGAAATGATGTCGATCATGCCAGAGAATTTGGCTCCTGGCATGGCCCAATCAACAGATTCGATCTTCAAATATTTGAAATTTAAAATTCGAATCTGGTTTGAATTCACACAGTGACACCGAATGTAATAATACATCATCATCACGCCTGTATTCCCCGAAGGGGTAGGCAGAGGTGCACTGCAGTGCGCCCACACTTCGCCGATGTATTTTGGTCCCAATGTAATAGGGGGCGAGCCTATTGCCATTATACTGGGCACACAGGTTTCCTCACGATGTTTTCCGTCACCGTTTCTTAGCAAGTGATAATCTCAGATGAAAATGAGATTCGCACATGGAACCCAGAGGTGCGAGCCGGGGATAGAACCTGCGCACTTTGATTGCAAAGCGTGCGTTCGACCACTCGGCTACCAATGTCATAAGTCATAATATTTTTATCTCGTTGTCTGTGGTTAGATTTTGTGGCCATTACTCTATGTATTACGTAGGGTTACCTCATGGAGATATTATAACGGAGATGGCATTTCGAACCCGCGCTGCGGTATTATTTTCTGATTTATCTTACTCCGCCATTGTTATATTCTCATATAGTTGCCGTATACTACAGGTACATGAGATAACAACAATGGCGGAAAAATCGCCGCAGAGCTATACGAAGAGTGGAGTCGTTATGGGTACTCTAGATACTCTATGGGTTACCCAAATATATTATAATAACTCAACTAATACGTCAATTACTGGGTTTTATGGCTGCAATATCAATATATTCAGTGTTCTAATTGTTTATTAGTAGTGCCTTTATAGTAAAAAAAGGTTCATAGAATGAATAATACATTTTAGATAAATCAGAGGTACCTACTAGATATCGTTAGTAAAAAGTTACTTATCCGTGTTATTGGATTATTAAAATCAATTATACAATAGAATAATATCTTGCTACGAGTATTGATGAACTATCCGTTACCGGTAAGTAATATTTCTGGCATATCTATACGATTAGACCCCGCGCACACTGGGGCGTCAGGACGCGAGCGTCAATATTTTTGATAATACCAAAAAAAACTCTATGTGAATATACATAAAGATGAAATTTTTGTAGTAAAAGCTACGCGACGACGCATCAAAAAGAACTTTTTTATAAGTCAATACAGATCTTATATCTACTAAACTTTATTAACTATATTGGCCCTTCACACTAAGCTTAAATGCTTGTGTTACGTACTGACTCACGGTAATAGTTGAATGGCCAATGTTGGGAATCGAACTTTGTTATAAAGGCGACCCTTCTAACGACTAGACTATCTCCACATGCTTTAAAGTTAGTTATGTTATCCAGTAATATAAATAACATCATTCAGTTTCTGCGAAGGCAGTCGACGGAATAATTTCGAGCTACTGCTGTGGAAAATTTTATTAGGTGTACGAAACGACTCGTGCGTGGAACGGAACTCATTAAACGTAGCTCATTTCAAACAGTTTAGCAACTTTCCGTTTCACGTTAGCTGCGTACTGACTGAGGGAGTTTACGAGGCTGCCTTGAGCGTAACTCACGCCTTATAACTAGACCGGGGTTGATCAGAGTATTCATAATATACATCCGGCCTTAGGGTAAGATTTGTATAGATGGTTGAAAGGCGAATTGATTCAAGAGCCATTTTTAACCGACTTCCTGGGGATGGTTAGCTTTAAACATTTACATATTTTCAAGGATTATTGACACAAAATCCTGAAAAAAAAATTTTTTTTAACAAAAAACAAAAAGTGCCACCAATCCATGTGTGTATTTGTATAGTCTGACGTAGATTGGCACCGACTTCAAATATAATGAATAATGAGGTTATATCTAGCTTTTAGTGCACCTAGGTTTTTGAAGTCGGATTTTGTTTTTTGTTAAAAATAATTTTGGTAACTTTGCACGAAACCCAGCTCAGAAGACGGAGAAAGAAAAAATCACTGATTCCAACGCAACGATACAACTGAATGTCAACCACGGGGCTTGACTCACTATGCCTTTTAACTGTCGATACGATCGTGCGAGGCACCACTCTGCCTCGATAGAGACATATACTAAGCGAGACAAAGCAGCCTTACAAGACGGCTCAGTAGGTATAAGTTTGTGCGTGTGTTAAGCTCGCAATACCCTGACGAAATAATACCACGAATCATGTTAATTTCGCTATAAATATTGTTTTTGCCAATACCAAAAACGAACTGTATTAACTCATAGGAGATTCTCAATTTGAATGTAGGTAATCGATTCGCGTAGTATTACCACATAAATTGAATCTCTATATATTTATATAGAGTTCATTTTATAAAAAAAATGAGATTATTTCACTTGCTCCAATGGTTACAAAGCTTGGTTTGTTTGATGACAAATTATAGGAACAGAATATTTGTTTGCAAATTATACTGTTAATTGGTACGAGTATTACTAGTATTCGATGTATATATCGAGGGGTTGTAAGGCTAAGTGAGATAAGCGATACTTTTGGACGATTTTGACTTATATACATATTTGGAATGAGCGATGATGTTTTCAGCGTTGAATGAGTATGCTCTCCTGTAGAGTTAAAACATTTAGCTGAAGTCGAATAGCCTTTCACCCCTCGATATACAGGGTGTATCAGAAGTTCGAAATAATACTTGGACGCTAGCATCGGTATCGTGTATACAACTGAATGGTCTAAAAATTTGATTGAAATTCGACCATGTTTTTCCAACTTTTTTTTCGTCGTCAATTTCTAAAACTCGTAATATCTCGAGTCCTATGTAAAATTTGCATGTCCTGTTTTGTGAATATTGGTAGCCGCCTCTCATTAGTGTAGTTTACACTGCTGAAAAGGGTTATGGATGTACCCAAAGGCCAGAACACAATACCTGTGACAAATATTCAAGGGTCTGTAACTCAGAAACTATGACAGTTAGGTATAAACTGACTTCACTAAGCATCCACATATGAGCTGCCTTATATGTACCCAACGTATTATTTTGGACTTCTGAAACACCCTGTATATATACATCAGATAAAAATATAAATATTATATACTTGATATTCAAACTCGACTTTTCGCTAACGTATTTGTTTATTCTAAAATTCACGATACCAAAAAAAATATCTCGACCCAATTTTTATCCCAGCAACCTCGTTCAGAATAGATGAACAACGAAAAACGGACTAAAAATAGAGCAACGAGTGAACTGTATCGGAAATTGTTAACGGCACTAGATAGAGAATACAGGTACATAAACGTACACTATGTTGTACACTTGTACATCGCAGCTACGAAATCACATCATAGACAAATCTACGACGAATAAGGCCTCCTCCACACTGCGGCGTCATGCCTCGCGCGTCAATTTTTATGGCATAGCAAATAGCAGTGGTAGCGGAGTGGTCGAACGCACGCCTTGCAATCAAAGTGTGCAAGTTCAAACCCCGGCTCGCACCTCTGGGATTTATGTGCGTATCTCATTTCATCCGAGATTATCACGTGCTATGAAACGGTGAAGGAAAACATTGTGAGGAAACCATCACGTCTGAGGAAACTTGACTTGTTCTCGATAGAAGTGTGAAGTCTGCCAACCCGCACCAGGCCAGCGTGGTGGACTATGGCCTGAATCCCTCTCGCATTGAGGGGCGGCCCGTGCCCAGCAGTGGGACGTTAAAAAGGGCTAGTAGTAGTAGTAGTAGCAAAACGAACTTGTAAACTTTGACATATAGGTAGAAAAAGTTCCTTCTACAACGAAATGACACTGACAACGCGAGCGTGGGGGCGTGGCTTAAACGGAGGAAATTAATCTTTATGAATATTGTCATAGAATTCGTTTTGTATTGTCAAATATTTTGACACGCGAGCGTTGAGGCCCCAGTGTGCTGGGGGCTAAAACCAGTTACAGATTTTTTAATACGCAGAAGGGGTAGGCAGAAGTGCACTGCAGTGCGCCCATACTTCGCCGACGTATTTTGGTCCCAATGTAATAGGGGGCGAGCCTATTGCCATTATACCGGGTAAATTCCCCTCATTAAGAGGGAGATTTTTGGGTCATAGTCCACCACCCTGGCCCAGTGCGGGTTGGTGAACTTCACACACCTTTCTTAGACGGATTTACTCACGATGTTTTCGTTCACCTTTTAAATACTGCTCTTTTACTATGGGAACATTACTATAGTTTCCATGTATCACGCGACGCAAAGGATATTTTATTTTTATTATTTAAAGGTCGAATGCCTATTTATAGACGCCTTAACGTGATTAATAATATTAATACTTACACAAAAATTGGTAACTGTTTCAAGTTAAGGCATCAGATTATTAATTTAATATTTATGTATTCACACAGAATTCATTATTGAAGAAAATCAATCTAATTCACTCGCCTCAGTAGATACAGGGCTTTACCTGTTGGCTGCCCATAACATCATAAGCATGGAAAGTTTGAGAGATAATCTCCAAATCCACTCGACCGCTATCGATTATTACTTTACAGTTAGTAAGCTTATAATACGATCGTGTAGCGGTTAGGACTTGTTTGATTTATTAACTCTTATTTGATACAGGGACTGAGTCAAAGAAATTATTAATTATTGTTAACTCAATCTTATAGCCAACGCGTCGGACCCATTCCTATGTACTGTAATGGCATTATTCACCATATGTTACAAACCACGGAAGTAAAATTAATATTGGTTGCTAAGCTGTTGCATTAGGTATGTACCTGTAATAATAGCTGTAAATGTTGAGAGATTATTAAATAAAATTATAAGAAATTTGGCCCTTGCGGAAGCGTAACCAAATATTTTGTAAAAAGTTGTTGTTGATAAATATTATCGTAAATGATAAGATACATATTTTTACAGTATTGGCAAAAAATTTGACGCGTGCCTTTGACGTCCCAGTGTGCGGGGCCTAACAGGTAGATAAGTCAGGAATCTCGACACACAAAGGTATAGAACAAAACTGCTAAATTAGCTGCCTCTCGGCTTCGCAGAAGACGCCCACAGGAAAATAGTGAAAATAATCCCCCAATTTGTCAACCGAGCCTTAGATTAAAGGTGACATTACTAAGGACGGCGGCCAAAGCTTAATGCTCTTAAGAAAAAAGTTATCTCAAAGTAATTCATGAAGTCGATCATGAACACCGCTTAATCAAAATAAATTAACGTCCAATTTTCTTGGCGAATATTTTTTTTAACGCTTTTCTCTAACGTATAATTAATATCTATCTTTAATATTATTTAAATATTCAAATCATATTTGAAATGACATAAAATTTATTACTTTGTATTAGTCGAGATTGTTTAGATTACTTAGTACTTGCATCAATTAAGACCAATCGACACAAGTTTCTTGTATGTTGCCTGGCTGACTCCAGGCAGATGTTCGCGTCTTTTGTCAGACCGCTGTCATCTCCCTCAATGTCAACTAACTTGTCAAAAATTAATGGTAAAAAAAGCTTTTATTTAATTGTCATAAAAAGAAGAAAATATTACAGAATTTATTAAATGATATAAAAGCTTGTCGCGAAGATTTACCTGTATACTAACTAGACTTGCTTGACATACTTATTCTATGAGAGAAAATGTTTCCTATAAAATATGCAAATCTCGCGACAAGCTTTTATATCATTTAATAAATTGTGTAATATTTTCTTCTTTTTAGGGCAATTAAATAAAAGCTTGTTTTTAAAAAGTTTTTTTACCATTAATTTATTTTTTAGTTATGGGATTTAATGTGACGGTGATATTAGTTTTCGTGTTCTCCTCAGCAAGCCCTTTCATTTGATACCCATACTGTAGTAGTGCAGAAACTGCAGAAAAAATAACTATTCCGCCATCTTGGATGATCCAACATATTGGAATTAGAATGACGTCACATAGCTAAGCATGCATTGTCATCCAAAATAAGCGTGTATACCAAATTTCAGCTCAATCACTTAAAGATAACTTTCTTAAAATTCAGTTGCAAGATTCCACCCGGACATACATTGCAAGTTAATATAAAGCTTGTTATAATAATAATAAAAAGCTAATTCTGGATCAACCGATTGCTCGGATTTACACATTGCGCGCGTCTTGTGCTTACGTTTTGCCAATAACGGTAATTGAGGGATATCTCCATTCTCCTTCTTATCTCGCGTACGAATTACGAAAAAAAGAAAGCTGCAGTACGACATAATCTGTCACATAATTCTTACCTTGGCTTACGCGCTCGCCGTGGTATATAGAAAGAAACAGAATGAGATTTCTCCTCTTAATTTTCGCCATTTGACTATTTTCGGAAAAATAATATCATTTCACAAACAAGTGCTGTCTAGTTTGGTAATGTATTTTTAATAAATAATCAAGGCATGTTATACTCGCGGTATAATCAACCAATTGACCGTACTAATGCCATTAAGCGCACTGACCTAGTACTTATCCTCACGAGAGCAGCCAGCAATATTAGCTCTTAATTACCAAAGGTCTGAATGGTTTAATATAATATTCCCATGCGCACTTACATTCATGAGGGTCCAATTTAATCTTCACAAAATAAATGTATTTTATGAATACTTGGCGACTTTGTTTATGGCCCATTACATAGCAATGAGAGGTCGTAAATTATTTTCTTAAAGGTGTTACGAGCAATAATTTGCATTATTGTTTACAATTTGTTCGTAAATTGGGCGGCTATTACGCGCTTTAGTTGGCAACTAAGGCTTAAGACTGATTGTGTTATAAACAATGTCGGACCCTATTAGACCCTGGGGTCTTATTATGGTTAAGGAAGTATTTATTGAGGGTTGTAGACACACATAGTACTGACAATATTACCTGTCAAGTGTGTAATGAAACGTCCTTCCGTGTAATAATATTTCTTCTCAGCTTAGGATCTTCCAAATTAAATTATAAAAAAGAAATATGATTTTTTTTTGTGTTTTAATCATTTTGGACGTATTTTCCAAGCTCATAAAGATTATTTTTAAACGGAAAATGTTGTATGAGCCTAAATATTTGTTACGTAGTATCATATAACGTGACATTTTTGCAAATGTTCAGCGAAACGCTACCTACGTTAGGCCGTATAACAATTTTTGAATGGTCGCAAGGTCACATTATTATCCCAAATCGCTCGCATAAACGTATAAATATGAAGACATTTAAACCGCCGGCGTTCCGATAAATGTTAGGTAAGGGAGGGTAAGGGTTACAAGACCTTGTTCGAACTTTAACTTACTTGATATAGACATACATATTATCGTAGGTTGAATGAAAAAGCACTTAAGAAGCACATAATATTAAACAACTGTAGTAAATTGCAGAAGGTTTATGCAAATGACATGTCACACTCCCACCCACTGTAACTCCTTCATGGCTAGCATGTGCTAAGACTAGTCTTATGTCACGAATTACGTTATGCCAAGTCATTCCCTGATTTCATAATGCATATGAGAGAAATAGACAAAATCAACATTCTTATTTTGTTTTTTTTGTTTTGTTTT
Organism: Ptilodon capucinus; assembly: GCA_914767695.1. Lineage (NCBI taxonomy): Eukaryota > Metazoa > Arthropoda > Insecta > Lepidoptera > Notodontidae > Ptilodon > Ptilodon capucinus. Next base: position 9,454,299 of record OU611814.1, on the reverse strand, counting down.
GTCACAACTGCGACCATTACAGATAAGTGTGTGATAAATAAATACGCTTAGAATTTTGATGAGTCTCAGGAAACAGCTGAATTTTCCTAAAACTGTTAACAAATTAAATCGAAAAGAAAAAACTTAGGTTTCCAATCTCAATACAATAATTATCATGAAACATAGTTATGATAAACGTTCTTCTTATGCTTCTACCTGATTCCTACTAGACAAGTTATGGTTTTATACTTATAACGACACTGAAATTTATAATAATCATAAACATCCAAGATCTAAGTAATAACATGCACTTAATCTAAACTCCACACAGCTGGCCGTTTGAGCTTATTCCAGGCTTAAACGCGCTTGGCCTTCCTCCTGTGTTGCGGTCAAACGGGCGGACACGACTTTATCTGTGGAGCAAAGGATCACTAAAAGGGCCCCCTTTTCAACAATGTTTGTATCTTGTTAAGTAATTGTTTCGGAAAAAAAGTCTTCAAAATAACTTTTATGGAACATGTTTTTATTACCAAGTTTCTTAAACCTGGTCATGTGTGGCCAACGTTTGTGGGTACCGTAGTTTCTTAACTCACCGCTAGAGGCCGTACACAAGTTCATAGTATTTTTTAGTAATCTTACACGAGGCATGCGGATGAAACTTTGCGAGGCTGCCACGAGAAAAATACATCGTCGCATTTCTAATTTTAACGATTATTAAAGCGCCTGCGGCCACAGACGCGTCTAAGCCCATTTTTCGACGAAATGTCATCGATAGCGCAAGTCAATTTGGAGGCGTGATTGCGTGGCTTTATATATTATTTCGCTCGCACCAGTAGATGCAGGGCGATATGCGCAAGAGTTGACGAAAAGCCTTGCGAGGCTGCGTGGTTGTGCAGTACGCAGTTATTTACCGATCGGCCTCATAGCTGTACCGCAGTTGAGGTGCGCACGTACGTAGTTATTTGATCAGCAATCAAACACCACCGATGCCGTGACAAAGGCTCGTTGCGACCAACCCTCGATTGTCGGCTTTAATCAACGCTGTCACTTGATTGTGGCCCACTTTTGCCTTTACTGAGTTTAGTCTATGTCAGAATTTAAGTAACTAAAAAGATGTCTTCCGTAATTATCTACAAAAAGACAGAAAAGCAAGGAACGTGTCAGATCAATATTGTAACGTTTGTGAATTAAAAATTATAAAAAGATTTGACCCATTTACTTGCCTTGTCGTACAATTTAATAAGCAAGCAAGAGCTGTTGAAATTAAAACAACAAAGGCAATAAAATGCACTAGTGTTACCACTAACCAACATTAAAATAGTCACCCCTAAGCATGAAAAAATATTTTTTTGTATATTCATTTGCCTCATCGTCCCAACGACTTTGCTTTTGTTCTTTCATAAGTTAAGTAGTAAATATATTGGTATTACAACCTGCCTATCTTGCAGCAATGTTTTTAATATCAGTATTAGACAGTTAAATCAGAACAAAGTCTGTAAAAAAAAACAGTTACTATTGAAACAACTACACTTTAAGAGGTGGTGGTAAAGTCGCTAGTCTATTAATATGTAAACAACTTTATAAGTTACATACATACCGCCTATATTACCTGAGGGGGTAGGCAGAGGCGCACTTCAGTGCACCAACACGTCGCTGATGTATTTTCGGGCCATAGTCCGCCACGCTGGAACAGTGCGGGTTCGTGAACTTCACACGCATTTTATAGACGTGCAGGTTGCCTCACGATGTTTTCCTTCACCGTTGAAAGTGATAAGTTCTACAAATAAACTGATAATAGCCATAGAAGGCAACGCGTACCTAATCCTATAAACAAATCTCGGGAACAATGTAACCGCATCCAATAAACAAACACAAACACAGTGTAGCCTTATGTCCCTCAAGTTTACGGCCTCGCCATCTGTGCTTAATTCCGAATGTTTGTCTATCTCTTGCAACGACATGTTACTGGTAATAAAATTGCTGAAAACGTTTGTAAGTAAACGCTAACAGATTCTAACAGTGTCGACCACATGTTTGTCGTTAACTATTAATAAACTAGCTGAGGGGCAATTCTCGAAAGATTGACTTCATCTCCAAATGTCGAAACGAAACGAAAAAATACGATTTGACGTTTTGATTCGACAAATGTCGAATAGGAGAGTATGGCGACTTTGGGAGAATTGGGTGCCAGAGAATGCGTGGAATTTAGGAACCCTAATTATTTTCCCACAATTTAAGTAACCGAAGTCACTCCTAGTAACATCGTATGTCTGCCAGTGAAAGTCCCGTCAAAATCGATCCTGCCGTTTCTTAGATTACCAAAATATAAACAGACAGACAACAGTTTTAAAAATGGTTGTTCTGTTATCAGTACCGTATTTTATTAATGCATATTTTATTTAATTATGTAATTCAAATTGAATACCGTCCGAAAACATAAAACCAATTAAAGTAACACGTTTCTAACAAGCCATAAATTATGATGTGCCAACTATAAATCTTACTTATCCCATCAAGAAAAACAAATCTGACCCGGTAATGAGATAGTTCTAGAAGCTTCAGACCTCCTTCATTCCTCTCTGCCAGCTATAATAGGATTACCCGAGTCTCGTTACCAGTCAGCTGTTGGCTAAGCTCTTGTTATAATCAGGAAGCTAACCACAACAAACTATAGCGCAAATACAATGTTATCCAATGCAGGTTTTGTTCTCCAATACCAAATATAGATGAGTTTAGATGCCGCAATGAAAAGTAACCCTCTCGCAATTGTCGTATGTTATTTTTGACACGCACGGTTGATGGATAACCGTTTCCCGGGTGGGCAAGCCCTTATTATCTTCAATCAACATATTCTACGGGGACCGTACGGCGTTTTTGTCCCAAGTTTATATTAATTCACGTCTAACCAACCCGTTATTATGTCGAGAGTACTTTATTACCTGTAAGTACTATTTGGGATTATTTTACAGTGGTATTAAATTGAGATGTTATGTCATTCTAATATTACTTGGCAACTTTTTAATTCCCATCAAAACTTTATATAAGAAACTTTTTTGATACGAGTAGTAGATATCACCTTACTACTAGATGCTACTATTAAAATAAATTCTTACTATTCAATTGGTTATAGTTTGATTATAAGAAGGGCTACAGGACAAAATGTGAGACGTGTCACTTTTATATCTCTTATGAACTGCGAAAGAGAGAGCGACTCGGAGCGACATAATCCGTGTTTATGACACGGTATCTTGTATTAGTGCATGTGCTAACTGTGATGCTCTGCGACTAATATGCTTTATGTAGTTAGTTCAAGAATGCAGCTGAGTCAAGCTAAGGTAATAAAACATTCCTTTTAGTGTAAGCGTGCCAGGCTTAATGGTGTTTAGCCCAAATTATCTTCATATCAGTTAAGTACATCGTAAAATATAAACAAACGAGCATCATTTTCATAGGATTATACACGGTATTACCTAATATTTAACGCCCAAAATTGTATCTATTTGTTTAAATAAGCATGTACAATGAACGCGGTCATCACTCCACAGCGTATTCGGCTCGCGCCATTATTTCCAAGTCGGGCCCGACCTCATATCACTCACATTCCTTAAATAGGCTTCAACTATTTATCTTTGCCGCTAACCCACCCATATCTCGTGAAAAATTGGAGCGCAGAGAGTAAAGGTTTAAGTCATTTATTATATGTTGAAAAGTTAACATTAATGTGTTAAAAATCATCTACGACACTTCGGCTCATGAAGAGAACAAAGTTTCGTAGAAATAGTCAACTGCCTCATACTTCAGGGCGAATTGAGATTCTCCTCCTTTTTGAAGTCGGTTAAAAATGTAGAGTGTCATGTGTCATCTTCGTTATAATTTATGTAAAACACCGAGGCACACATGGCATAAAAACGCGCTCGTAGAAATTTTTACCAATACCAAAACTAACTTTGTTTCAATATACATAAAGTGCGCTGTTATGACATTTCGCTGAAGATTAAGCTTTTTCTATGGGTCAGTACAGCTCGTTTCAGTCTTGATGCTCCATTGTGCGCGGGGCTTATTGATTTCACACTCGTTCAAATACCAGTCGATAATTTGTTTGACCGGCATATAACATTTCAACGAATAAATAAAACATTTTAAAAAACAATATTCAACGGCGCATGAATAAACCCGTTCACGGCTGACCGGCTAATCGAACAAATAAAAAATAATTGCGCCACTTCGACCTTTTTATTACAACCTACGCGTTTCTTTTTTATAACACCCTGCATTCACTAGCGCGAGTGGATTAACTTAACTCTTTTTAAAATGTACTCTGTATCACAATTATGGAGGGTAGAATTAAAGGAGGGCAATCTCCTAAAGTTAAAATTTTAAAAAGTGTCCGTCGAAATGCATGAATTAATAGTTCAAAAAACTTCCACGGTGGCGCTGGTGTCGATAATTAGTAGGTATATATCGACGCCCCCCTGGATTAAGTCGGTAAGTGCCATTATGGACTTTTTGCTGTTATGCCAGATTCGGAATCAGTGATTTTTCCGTACCGGTTTATTCCCGGGCCGCGTCGATTTGTCATTTATCGACACCAGCGCGATTGTGGAAATTTTTTTGCACTATTATTTCATGCATTTCGACGGAGACTTTTTCAATACCTAGATGTCACTCCTTTACTCTACCCTCCATAGTCATAATACACGTAAAGATTGAATGATGGTGGTAAAAGCAACGGAACCACGCGTCGAATTTCGTTCGCGTCATCGATGACATTGCATTGAAGAATTAGCTTTTACTACCAGTTAATACAGTTTCTTTTGGTACTGGCAAATAAATCATGCCACGAAAAACGAGTTACTATGGATTCATCCGCCATCTTTATCACTGTCATCATCCATTTTTATTTATAATGTGTATTAATTGGATTTGCCTTTGGCCACTGGCCGAAATACCCGCTAACCGCAGTTGGAGCCATTCCTCATCTTTTTCCATTAAATATCATCATCTCAATCATTTCGTCAAACAAGAAGAAGAAGAAGAGTTACTATACCAAAGAGAGAGGAGCTTTTCCTAATATTTGACAGTTTCACACGTCAAATTTTGTGTGTGACTTTGAGGTCAACGTACGTCAGATTGTATATATTAAGATCATAGAGTAAAATGGAGATGTCCTATCGACCCCGACTTTTTCTGACGTTTATCTGACATCCGCCATTGCAGTTGCCATATGTGGTCGCCGAATCAAGTAATTACCTCATAATTTTAAGCATGACCGTGTAGGCACTTCGAGATTTTTGTACTGGACATGGCTCGGTGTAACGTCATTTTCTCGCCGAATCTGATAGTTGAAAGAGATAAAACTTATGTCTACGCGGTCATGTTAAGCCTACTGGTGTCAAACAATATACTACAAGTAACTACAATGGCGGATGTCAGATAAGCGTCAAAATTTGCCGAGTGGAGTCGATATGGGTTCACTAGTTACTCTATGGTTGATATGGAGTAAACGGCCTTTAATGAGACATAATTCCTTTCCAATTATTTTTATGGACGTCTTCTTGAGTCATTAAAGTATCTATACTTTCTAAGATCATTGGCTGCGAATATTGACGCACCTGTGGGCGCAAAGCAAAAAGGTTGTTCCACGTAAATACTTACAACCTTTTTGCAAATGATCGCCAAATCGGTGAACCTCCACGTTGGGCCTTATCACGACACTTTAATGGCGACGTAAACTTCACATTACATTTCGAAAGTGCTCTCACAAGCGTATGTTACGATTTAAAAGCCCCCGCACTCTACCAGAGTAGGTCAGAAGGGTTGTTAAGCCCTACCTAGGTTAATAATGTAGACAGTTTTCATTAGGCCCTCGCATATTTTATTTGGACCTGCCGACGCCTCCGAAATTGCTCGCATAACGCCCAAGACTCGTTTGTCTTGCGCGAGATAATTTAGGAGGAAATAATTTCGGAAGACGGACTAATTAAACCCGAATTAATTAACTGAGTAAACATAAACAAGTGTCGAGTATAGAGTAGCGTGAAGTGAACATTCCTTGCGGATAATAAACACGCGTTGGGAGTTACAACATTATAAGCTGAACAATAGATAACAGTACAATATTGTCATAACAGAGTGTTTGGCAAATATTAAACTTAGTGAATTTGCTATTTAAATTAATATACATAAAGTACTTAGTCTGATTTTACAGTCGCGCCCACAGCCGCGAGCGAGATCAAGAATATTATACCTAACAACTACCTAATTAATAAATTCTTATTTTTTTATGAAATGTAATGGAATCAGATAAGGAATGGCTCCACCTACATTTAGTGGGTATTTAAGTCAGTGTCAAGTAATTAATAGTAATGGCAAATTCAATAAATACACATTATAAAAAAATATGGGTCATGAACAAAGAGTAACTAGAGAATCTATATGGACTCCGCTCTGCGGCAATTTTTTGACGTTTATCATCTGCCATATAGACATCCGCCATTATAGTTGACTGTATGCGGCAACTGCACTGGATCTGGATTCACCTAAATGACGTTTTAAGAATGAAATTGAACTTTATTTTATCCCAACTTAGAGAAGAAAAACGTAAGATGAGGCGATATGGTCTCAATGATTTTAGCCTGCTCACCTATATGAGCAAAAAAAAATACGAAAACTGCAATGGCAGATGTCAGATAAACGTCAGAAGAAATTTGCCGCAGGGCAAATAGGGCATCTCCATTATATAGCTCGATGGTCATGGATGTGATAAAGATGGCGGATGACATATTGAAGTCTCTTAAATTACTTTTCAGTAAGATTAAATTTCGTCGCGTCATTGGAAAATGTGCTTATTTAACAAGTTAATAAGGCTTGTTTTGGTGTTGGAATAATTTTTATTTAAAGCAACACCTTTATTCTCATCTATTTCACTTATTCATGTAGAATAAACAGTTATAACTACTTGAAAAGAGCTTTACATAGCGAGTACCACTACAATGGGTAAAAGCTAATAAGCTTGTTCTATATTTAATTTTGTTTCAGTCGCGCGAGACCAATTATTTATCTATGGTTACAGTCTTATTTGCAGGATTCAATTTGACTCCGCTACAATAGCTTCTTGAAAGGAAATTGCTCAGTTTATTTTATTAAGAAAAGACAAATTTGGAATAGTTGCTTCTAATTTGATTTCGGTAAAGGATTCGTGAAAGAAACGTTAAAACCTTGCGCAAGTAGGCGCGCCATGGGTGCTATAATTTTTTGTCATCACCAAAACAAACCATATTATCTTATAAAATAAGCATATTTTCTAATGAGTAATACACAGCACAGCACGGAGTACATTTTTAAAAAATAGCTAAGTGAATAAACGCACACCAGATTATATTGTTATTCTGTTTGTAATTGTATGTCTACAGGTACATTTTGTAAATATAGATGAAATACCAATGATTTTTTAAATTATACATACTAAATGAGTTAAAAGACGTCATTTCTTTTACTAGAATTAGTTTAGATGCCGCGGCCGGGCAGCCGTCTAGTCTTTACTTTTTTACGAAATGAGTGAAATGATGAAATTTAATGGAATAAGATGAGGAATGGCTTCAAAGTCTTGACATAAAGAAACTGACGTAAACGTCAAACTCATGCATTAAATTATACTTCAAATGTGCAAAAAAACTCCGTCTGCACTGTCAAATTTAAGAAAAAGCTCTGTATGTGATATAATAACTCGTACGGCCAATATAATTCAACTATATTATCACAGAAAGCACTCCGAAAAATCAATTCCAAATGAATCCCCTTTCATCATCCCACTTTTCCTCTCGAGGTTATCTTTGAAACCATTCAATCGATCTTGATATCTTTATATCCGGGAACTGAGTGAAGAGGAAATATAACGTATGGAAGACTCCCCTTGATTAACGAGCTGTCATTAGTGAACTCAACACGAGACGATGGGAAAAACCAAGTGACGAGTTGAGGGACCAACCGCTTCCCTTGTTATATAACGTGTGAATTATCTGAGCGTTTATTATTTAAATGGAAGGGAAACCAGTAGAAGAAGCAGGTTTATTTTTTAATAAATAAATATCACTTGCATATCGTACGATCACAAACTAAGCAATGCTTGGTCTAAAGGTACGATACTGACTGGGGGCGAACCCAGTTACACCCAGATTAGAGCGAATCCTGAAGACTGTATTTCCGAAATATACTACTGTCGGAATTTGAATCTATAACCACCCGGTGCAGTTAGCCGAGTGGGGTACGTTCAAACCACAATAAAAACCGTTGTCAACATCTAAGGCGTGTTCAATTTTGGCTTTTACCACAGAAATTAATATAATATATCGCCAGCCAACACATACTTATCGCATGATCCCAAACTAAGCAACGCTTGTACTATGGGTACCGTAAAATAGACTGGGGGCGATCCCAGTTACAGCCAGACCATGGCAAATCCCATATCCGCAATTAGCCGCTGGCCACAAGACGTATTCAAATTCAAACTTTATCCTTATAATTACAGAGTGTATTTTCAGAAAAATTCTACTCAATTCGCTCGCCTCTGTATGTTTAGCGCGCTGATAAAAGGCAGTAAGCGACAACAAGTACAAGCTTTTACAAATGGCCGATGGCTTCATTCCAAACCCTCTTCATCAGCAACTCTATTTGAAGTAATAAGTTTATAATCTGTATTCAGGGTCCCGTGATTCACGATTCGTTTGCATGTCACGTTTGGCCCTGCCTTCTCCACTTTTTCGTTATGTCGACTCAAATTAATTCATGCAAACGAGACTTGGCGTTGTCTAAAATAGGTTTAATCTTATCGTTTGTGTAATTGCACGGGGCCGACGCGTATAAAGGCTTATTTTTTTATTAGCATTTTATTTGGACAGTTGCCAATGTAGAGTCGGGGTTTTCATTTAGTCATGTTCAAAGAAAAAAGTTCAAATACTTAGTCATGGTAAAAACCAAGTCTTAGAACCCTTGATCGTCATTCTGCTAAAATTTGTAAACCCTTTATTCAGCTACTACACGCAACAACTGCGTACGCACGCGCTAATTATATTCTTTGAGGGCGCCTAGAATCAGAGAAGCCAAATTCGAAGTACGCAGTTTCTAAATTTTCCGGATTTCTACTTTTAAGTTTCGATATATTACTTCTAAAATAATTACGATGTCTTTATAATTATTTAGAAAAAAGGGAACAATCCAGTGGCCCGATTTTCGTTTGATGGACCTCAATCTCTATTAGAGATTTGTCGAAACAAAAGAAAAAAAATACTAACAATTTGACATTTTGTTTCGACATATCTCGAATAGAGATTGATGTTCATCAAACGAGAATCAGGCCCCTGCCCCCCTTTAGCAATGTTCTTAATATTACGTTAAGTTTCCGACAGTTAACTTAGTACAAAATCTGTTAAAAATTTAGTTACTATTGAAATAACAATACTTTAAAAGTGTTAAGGCCCCTGAATATATTATTGCAGAAGTCATGCGTATTTTGTGTCTTTGTGACTGTTTCTCATCGCCTTTTTGCCGCAGGAAAAATACGGAAGCTTAAGCTACATGTTATTAGCCGCAATTTATAGCTACGCTGAACCCCCACCTGTGCCCGCCGCACAGAGCAAAGCCCTGCACACATAGACAACAACAACTATCTTCGCGGTCGCAAGCACAAACTTTTCGCTGTGCCAAAATCGCGCACAGTGGCCCGCGCTATGTCACCTACACCTCGCACACTTTCAGCACTCAACGGTCTCTTAGATTCTGATCCGAATGTTGATGTGTTTGCGAATGGCTGGAAGAATTTTCATCAGCATGTGTGAGGTATTGTGAGAAATGACGTATGTGTGTTTTTCTATATTTTTTAAATTTTTGATGCATAATAATTATTCGTGTGTGTATATAGTTATTATAATTAGTGTAATTGGTACTTTCTTACGGACCGTTCTAATTATATTAAATAAATAAATAAATAGACCCGTCAAAACGCCGCGACCATTTCTTTGCCAATACGAAGATGAATTGTATTATCTCATATAATAAGTTCATTCTTAAAACACCAGGCGCACCGTCCAAACGAACTGTATTTACTCATATAAAATACTTATACTTTGAAGAAATGTCATTGGCAGCGCGAGCGGAAAACATTATAATTAATTTGGACGCCCCAGTTGCTGCCAGGCGTAGGAAATACATAACCACCATTAAAAAGGAAGACAACATTTATTACCTACCTACTTAGTCACTCGAACCTGAACCCGAAATTAAAAAAAAAAACTTAAAAAAAAAAAAAACTTATCACATTATTATTATGTTTTGTAGAGTCAAATGGTAAATGGAAATGATTTCGTCGTTTCACGAACTTGCTATTGAACTAGGAAATGTAACCAGCGTTCTTGCCACCACGCCACGCGGACATATTTCTTAAATATCCATTATGTGAGTATCATTCATAATTTGCTTTATGATACTGTATTTATTTTGAATAATAAAGGTAGTAAACGCTTATAACACAAAAATAATTTTGAAAATGTTTGTCTGCCTGTTCCAGCTTATCTCCACAATGGCTGAACCGATTCCGGCAGGACTTTGACTGGCAGATGTTAGAAGCAATAACTTGGACTACATTAATTTTGTTTTTAAAAAATAATTAGTCCTAGAGGACTCCGTTCGGGGACACAGCGAGTCGTAAATAAAACACAGTTAGCAGCCCTTGCACAATACAATGGGCATGATATACATTATTGTATGTAATATATAGCTAAGTATACATGGTGTATCAGAAGTCCGAAATAATATTTTGGTTATATATACGGTACCTCACATGTACTCAGTGAAGACAAATCATACCTAACTATCATAGTTTCTAAGGTAAGTTAATCATGGTTTTTTTGCCACAAGTATAGTGTTCTGCCTTTGAGTACATTAACGAGGAGCGACTACCAATATTCACAAAAAATAACATTATAATGTTTAATGTTGCCGGCGTCGTGGCAGACCAAGGAGAAGATGGTGCGACGATTTGGTCACCTTTGCGGGAGAAACGTGGCCACAACAAGCCCAGGATAGGGACATGTGGAGCCGAAAGGGGGAGGCCTTTGCCAAACAGTGGGACATATACTAGGCTATAAAAAAAAAATGTTTACATATGACTCAAGATATTACAAGATATAGAAATCGGCGACGAAAAAGCATGTTAGAATTTCGACGAAATTTGTAATACAGTTGTATTACTCGATGCTCATGCAAGCCGTAAAGTATTGTTTCGGACTTCTGAAACAGCCTGTATAGAGAAAACTGCTGAACCTCGCCAAGAAACCGCTCGTCTATCTTATCGGTAATAAAAGTTTTTTACGGCTTTGTATAAAGAGTAAGTTAGCGATAAACTTCACGACGCTCCTTTTAAAGTTGTGACTAGAAACGTTTTTAAAGTGAAATCTAGTTTACAGCTTTCGTGGGAAATTCATTTTTATATTCATAAACATGCTGAAGTCAACTTTATGGATACTTACAAGAATACTGCAAGGAATGAAATCAATGAAAATTTGAATACAAGTAGAAAGTGTTGTGAACGAATAAGATAACTATATAATATCTATACATACATACATACATACATACATACATACAAATAAATAAAATTGGAGTGTCTGTTTGTAATATCCAAATAACACTTACCAATAACACCAAATGCGTATGAAAGTATATACGATACCTATAACGAAAACGCAATTTTAAAATTTTTTGTCTGTCTGTCTGTTTGTTTGAGGTAAACTTCTAAACGGCTGAACCGATTTCAATGGGACTTCCACTGAAAGATAGCTGACGTTCCAAGGCGTAACTTAGGCTACTTTAATTTTAGAAAAAGCATTAGGGTTCCGCGGGAAAAACATAATACCCATATTTCCGGGTAATCTCCGTAAAGTCCACGCGGGCGAAGTCGCGGGCACAGCTAGTTTAAACATAAGAACAAAGAAAGCTGTCGACACATCACGTTATTTAAATTTATTTTTACGGACTTATTGTCATGACATTAAATAATTTTACACACACTTGTCGAACTTATTTTTTTTTAAATAGTTAATTTACATTAATTATCGCTATTTATTAACCGACTTCAAAAAGGAGGAGGTTCTCAATTCGACCCGGATGTTTTTTTTTTATGTATGTTACCGCATATCTCCGGCATCTGTCGACCGATTTCTAAAAAAAAAATTGAGGTTTGCTAGGGCATTCTTCAAGGTTGGTCCCATTTCCAAAATATTATCAGAAATCTAACCCCTTGGGGGTGAAATGGGGGTCGGTTTTTGTTTTTTGTTAATCTATCTTGTAACTAAACTATCGCCAAAAACATGTATGTGGATTTCATAGTCACGTTTATAAAGCTGCGTGCGATAAACGTTGCAAGCGATAATGTACGTTATATCGGTTCCGGTTTTATTTGTTATGCGTAATATCCGTGTTATCTTTAAATATATAATACCGTATGCGCGACTGTAAGCGTGACTATAAAACATGCCTAGCAAAGTCCTCCAAGTTAACGGTAACTGCATTAACGGCTGCCGACATTGATGTCACTATTATAAAATATAAAAAAACTGGATATGGCAAAGTAAATCAAAGCAGTGGTAGCCGAGTGGTCGAACGCACGCTTTGCAATCAAAGTGCGCAGGTTCTATCCCCGGCTCGCACCTCTGGGTTCCATGTGCAAATCTCATTTTCATCTGAGATTATCACTTGCTAAGAAACGGTGACGGAAAACATCGTGAGGAAACCTGTGTGCCCGGTATAATGGCAATAGGCTCGCCCCCTATTACATTGGGACCAAAATACATCGGCAAAGTGTGGGCGCACTGCAGTGCACCTCTGCCTACCCCTTCGGGGAATACAGGCGTGATGATGTATTGATGTATCAAAATACCTATCGATATTTACCACTATCTAATTAATAACTGTCAACTAACGACACTTAAGTTTATAAGACTCAGGAGTTAGGAATGGCGAGACACAGGAAACAAATCCGTTTTTACGCTGGTTGCATTGCATTCAAATTCAAAACTAGAAAATCATTTTTTATGAATTTCCTGAGTCATGTACTGGGTTAACCCGGTAATTTATTATTTGAGACCTACATCGACGGAAAATATAAACCAAATTATGTATTTTTTTTATATGGGACTAAGCCCGCCACACATTCCCACCACTGTTACTCCTGTAAGCCAGGATCGACAGCGGTGTCCATTGAAAACACCGAGGTTTGACCCTCGGCGAGTCCCGGGGAAAATCTAAATTGTCTTGGAACCAGCACAAATTTATTCGAAAAAGATGTAGGAGGAGTTGGAAGAAAAATGTATCCACTTATTATCCACAAATTATGTATTATAAACAATTAAATTTATTAATTTTAATATTAAGTGCAATACCTATTTATTAGTTAGGCACTATAACATGCATGTTCTGACAACTTCAAAAACATAATATTTAATTGACTATTAGCATATTTTAGTCTATACATGTTTATAATGTAACAATTAGTCGTTTGACCTATATAAATATGATACGTTGCTGCGTAGGCGCTTTATAAAGCAATGTCCTCAATATCATGTTCTTGAAATCTTATTGTATTTCTCAGTTTCTACATTTATATCTATACCAAATCTATTGTACCACAAACTCTTGATTGTAACACAATTACAATAAGTTGCCTAAATAATCATCCTCCCACAACAAAGGGAGATGTGCCAAATATAAAGTTTAGCAGTTCAACGTATGATTGGGTACCCAATGATATTCCTCGAAGTTAACCAATTGTCAGAAAATAGAGTGTTAGTTTCGTGATTTTATCGCCACTGTTTGTGAGAATGTCGATACTATTACAGGAAATCATCACTGAAATATCTTAGATGGATATTGGATTTCTATCCAATAATGGAAGCCCATTGATGTTTTTGTATCAACTTAACGTTAGTAGCCCTGGATCGTGCTGCTATATGCTATATAGCAGATTTTTTTCCTTTACACGAACTGCGATATATGCACAAGATTTTAACAAATGCATATGTTATATACTTATTTTAATTCGCTAGGCGTAGCGGTAGTTTAAAAAAAAGCGGTACGCTCAATGCGTCTATAAGACGCTACGTCTTGCGCAATTACAAGACGATTGCTTTATTATTTACATTTAAAGGTACACTTTGTACGTCTGACTTTGAAAGTGTTTAGTTTTTCTATAAATAATGTTTACTAAGAAACTCGCTTTAAAAGTGCGGTATAATTGCCGCCTTTTTCACTAACCTACAGTCGTCTTATAAATTATGATCTATCAAGCGCTTCTAGTACTTATTAATACAACCCCTTTACGTCAACGTCTCGCTTTTCGCTTGCCGCAACAATCTGTCACAAAGTTGGTTCACGGAAAATTTCAAGCGAATGTAAATCAAAGACGATGTCGCTTCCTTTACTAATTCACTTACTTTTCGCATAATTATTAACAGTAGTTCTTCCATGAGCTTACACGTTCGCTAGGGAGTCACCAGTCGACAACGTCTCCGTAAACTTTTGTATAGTAATTGTTTGTTGCTCTGAAGAGTAGTAGCTGTGTTGTAAAATTGACTACGCAAATATGTTTACGTAGACGCGAGCGATGAGCGTGGAGATAATGACGTGATTATGTGGTACCTCCAAAAACTGTACTTAATCCTTTGTCCCGCAGAGTTTAATTTTAAGTATGTCGTAGTGACAAATTTTTAATAAGGTACTCATAGGCTTCTAATTAAATACGTGGGGATGTCTAGAAAGTTCAAAAATATGACAATGTTGTCGATTTGCGTGCCAAAGAGTGTCGTGAGTGACTGACCGCCATAGATTAGGTTACTATTTAAAAATGGAATGGTGTGAGAATGAATCCGTGAATCCATGAATCCATGAATCCGTGAATCCATGAACAATGTATTCAATAAAAAAAACCGGCCAAGTGCGAGCTGGACTCGCGCACCCAGGCTTCCGTACCGAAACTATTAAAGCACCGAACATTGCTCTAATGAAAAGAAAAACTAGATAGAGAGACAAACTTAACTTTGCCGTTGGTATACTGCTGTCCCCATACAAAGTAACCTCAAATAAGTTTGTGATTGTGTATTTTTTTGTGTTTTAACTTTAAATTTAATGGTTTCAGATTTTCCCTTTACTTGTGCTATAAGACCTAGCTTCTTGCCAAATTTCATAAAAAGGAAAATGTACTAAATACGCAGAAGCCGCTGTATCTTTCGATTGCGTTAGAAGTTTGATTTTTTTTAGAACCAACTGTCTGCAAACTTGAGTCTGTGTTATTAATTTCAACTTGATACCGCCACGCGTTCCAAAGAAAAAGCGTCTTGACAGACAGACAGACGGAAAACAAAGTGATCATATAAGGGTTCCTTTTTTTCCTTTAAAGTACGGAACCCTAATAACATAAAGATTGATTGATAGGTAGGTACCGCCACAACAAATAAAAAATCTGCCTTCAGCTGTCTTATCGTGTTGAAAAACCAATACATCAATGGCCACATCGCAAAGCATCATTTCACTGGATACCCGGTTATTACAGTATAAAAATGCCGTGGAATTTATTGTTTTCCGTCTGACCTGGTTCTCTTTTTCCAAATAAATCCGATTATTGTTCGCTCGGTACCGTTTGTAAGCGAATCAATGCTGGCTTACGAGGAATCCTTTATCTGCCCAATCAGTATCTGGATGTACCAAGTTGAAGGAAAATTAGCTTTTTGTATAGAGCCCGTGCCAGTTGGATTTTCTTGGCGTGCCTTTGGCAGCAGCGGCAAATGGTCGCGGTCGTCAATCCAATCTCATGAAACAAAGATAATATAGAGAATTACTGAAATTTTTTACTTCCTATTTCAAATGTAATGTACGTAGAGAATTAAAAATGAAAACACCAGCTATGGTCCGGGATTTATTCCGCATATTGTAGGCATGCTAATCGTAACAGGTCACGCGGGAGCTCTAGATTTTTTAACATTTTTATGTCACATTCTGGTTTTGTATTGTATGGTCATGCATATTAAATACCATAATGTATTCCGGGCTTACTTATAAAACCAAGACTCGCCTATTAATTATAAAATAAATACACCATCACGCCTGTATTCCCCGAAGGGGTAGGCAGAGGTGCACTGTAGTGCGGCCACACTTCGCCGATGTATTTTTGGTCCCAATGTAATAGGGGGCGAGCCTATTAGCATTACCGGGCACATTCCCCCTCAATACGAGGGAGATTTGGGCCATAGTCCACCACGCTGGCCCAGTGCAGGTTGGTGAACTTCACACGCCTTTCTATAGATGTGCAGGTTTCCTCACGATGTTTTCCTTCACCGTTCAGCAAGTGGTAATCATTGTTGAAAATGACATTCGCACGTGAAAATTATCTCAGAGGTGCGGGCCCGGGATTTGAACTTGCACCCCTTGCGTTCAAGGCGGGCGTTCTTGCCCACAATGTATTTATTTACGTAACTTACATCGATGACGCTTGTTTCGAGCGTAGACATTCCTTTCAATGGACCATGTGCTTGCGAGTAGGATTCTGTCACCAATTTTGGAAGATGCCGTTTCAAAATTTGCCCTGCACTCTTAGAATGAACGTGTAGACATAAGTTTTATCTATTTCAACTATCAGTTTTGTGGGGAAACTGACGTCACTTCGAGCTTTTTGTACTGGACTTGGCTTGGCGTGACGTCATTTTCTAGAACAATCTGACAGTTGTAAGAAATAAAACTTATGTCTACTTGGTCATGCTACAGGGCCAGGGCCCCAAATTTCGTGCGATCGAGATTCATCTCTATTCGAGATATCTCGAAACAAATTATAATAAAACACCGAATTTCCTAGACATAGATATATTCCTAAGTTATAGATTTAATTTCAAAAAGCTAAATTATGCTCCAAAAAGTTTTTACCATAATGATTTATAAGTTTGTTATCTACTCTTCTTTCTATGTTATGTTATTTCTTTCTTTCTTGCTTTCTTTCATTCTTTTTTCCTTTTTATGTTTATTTTGTTATAATTTGTTACAATATAATGTTATGTTTACTTATTTGTATAATATTAGTCTATATTGCGGCAACTTTATGTAATTAATTCGTGGACAACGCCGTGGACTTTACTGTGTTTGGATAACTTTTTGTAATACTATTTGTTAATTTTTATGTACTGTTGTTTGTTGTCTCTAATAAATAATTTATTTTTAATGCTTCACAATCCTTTATATCACACAAATATCAATCCATATAACACAAATGTATATTCACAACCACTGGTAACGGTACGTATATTCCGCTCAGAACTTTCCGATTGAAGACCCGAAGTCAACTTCCTCATGGTTTTCCGCACAGCAACCGCGTGGCCTCTTTCTTACAATGTTGCCAGTAAAATATTTCTCTAAAGTACCAACATTAATTTGACATAATGTTAAAAATCGGAAACCTAAACCAGTGTTGCCATTCAAGATAATTAAAATACTGATTAAAACATACACCTCACAAAATGACAAAAATACATACGAGTTGACGTTTCGTTTCGAGATATCGCGAATAGAGATGAATCTCGATCGCACGAAAATCGGGGCCCAGGTCTGGTTGTAACAGGGATCACTGCAAGTCCATAGAACACATTGTATAATCGTTGCTAAGTTTGGGCGTGTTAAATACTTATCTAAGGTAAAGTATTGTAAACAATTACTTTTTATGTGAGGGTCGAAGTAACTTAATACTTTACACTCAAACGGCTTATAAAGCTATAATTGTAGCTAGAGTAGGAACTCTAGATGAGATTTAACGACGATGTTTTAAATGTTTCACCTGCTTATATAAACACACTTCATACTTCCTTCAGTTTTTGTAAATTTATTTCTTACCAATACTCGAAACCATCGAACGGATACCAAAACACGTATCTCGCGTGTAGCGATTACAATATATAATTTAAGATTTGAAAACTTGAAAATGGCTGTATTCAACAATATATCACGTACCTAATATCCACACGAAGCACGTATCTCCGATGGAAAATTTACGATATGAAAGCCGGGTTTTACAGCACATTAGGCAATTGTGAGCTTTAGTCCCACGTGCTAACAGATACAATCGTATGTATCAATTGATAATTTATTGGGGTTACTAATTGTTACAATTTGTAGACAGGAACATTTTATACAATATTATTCCAGATCAAAACTATATTTAATTTGAAGTTTCTAAAAAGAACAACATTGAGGTGTCATAACTAAAAATCCAATGGAGAAGCGGCCAAACGCTGTGGACGATAATAATAATTATTGACACCTAGACACAAAAGCTTATGTTCTGGTTTTACGTTTCTTGAACATAGAAAACGGACATGACTATAACGGATATGTAATCAAAAAGATTAACTCACAGTTTTCCAAAAATCATTAGCATACGAATAAACTCTAAACGTATCTACAATATCCACTAAACTTTTCAAACAAACGAAATAATTTAATGACAGCCCGCACCCTTAATGCCCGCCGAAAAAAAAAACTTATGCAACATGATTTACATCACTTATTCTCAACACGGTCGAACTGCTGAACCGGACTCCTAAAAGTTGACGATATAAATATCCTGGAGAAACATTTACATCGGCCTTTAGTATTCTCGGTGTGTCGTCAAGTTGGGCAACATTTCACCCGGTAAGACACTTTGCCGTGACTAAATCATACGCGGCTGCGTGTTCGGCTGGGTAAACGGAGGCTTTAGAAGAAGATAAGCGCGGAATGAGCGAGACACTAAAATAAAAGATGTAATTTGACTCTCGGATGTCAGGTAATGTGTGATTAATGGGAACAAGATAGAGAGATCATGTAGCCGATTTTGTTGTCATATTACTTAATGTATCGCCATCCTTCTCGTGTAAGTTATATATGAACGAGCCAGAGATTCGTTTTGTACTGTCAAAATAAAATTAGTAGTAATCATTTGCTGCGAATCCACCACAGACTATGAGCATAGGTGTGTTGATTGGGCATGAAAATCAATTTCAATTTTAAATGTTGAAACCTAAGTTTAGTTACCTACTTAGATACTATTTTTATAAAGTTTTGGTGCTGATAAACGCATACTTTTTTAAAATTAATCTCCCATTTTTGGTTAAACGACTAATTGAGTTTTTCAAACCACTTAAAATAGACGAAAGTTCGTCATTTCATGAGAAGTTTTTGTGAACGAATCATCTTCCGCACAGCTTTGCATTTGTTATTAATTCCGCGCACTGCTCCTTGTATAGTAGCACCCTAACACCTGCGTGCTGACCATAGCTCGCCACGCACCCAAAGGCACATAAACCATGAATAAGTCATGCCCGCTGAATACGTAATGGATACCAACGCAAGGATTTTCGTCGCTACCGTGAATTTGAATTTTTCAATTGTATTGCTCGTTTTACTGACGCTGATATAATTTTGGAGATGTTTATAGAGATCATTGGAAAGAATATGATTTATGTTTTGCACCTTGCTTTAGCGACAGTTTTGAAGAAAGTGTTTAATGTTAGAGTACATAATACTTGGATTTGGTTATTACTTTGAGCTGTTAAATAATTACTTATTGGACTGTAAACGATTTATGGACTGTCTTGTTCCTATTTCTCTGTTGGTCATGCTATTATTTTGAATTTATAACCTGAATCTATGAATTCTCGACAAAAGTACCTTATACAATTGTATTTTTACGATTTTAATCACAAAAGCTTTAATTATATTCGAAATTCTTACGCAATCAGAATCACTAAGAAGATATCTCAAAATGCTTTTTAACTTTTTCACGACATTTATTTTCCTTAATCATAAAAGTGGGGATTTAAATTAGAATTTTTAATTGCCTCAAGGAATGGGCTGTAGAATAAAAATCGCTTTAATCATTCTTGTTATTAGCAGGAAAAGAAACCTTCGGACATATTTTTTTTTTAGTTTGTGATTTTCTTTTAATACTATTTAGTCTACGAGTATATTGCGACTTCTTTATTTATATAACTTTATGTAATTCTTTAGCTGGGTCTAGTTAGATTATTTACAAAACACCTAGGTATATATTCCAACGAGAATTTATATTGAATTAATTATGGATAATTCTCAAAGCGAATATCTCAGTGAAACAATTCCACACAATATATCTTTACGACTCCAGATATAGAGACGGAACGTTTAAAATTTACATACATATGAGGTAACAAAGTTTGGAGAGTAGGCCTCTCAGATGAAGTTAGCTCCTCGTTGGTAAAGTTACACTTGCAGAAACCACTCACGGACTCTCTGAGCACTGCCTGTACATAAGTCTGTAAATAACTTTTGGTACAAGCATACTTTTTTTCTGTTACTTAATAAGGAAACTTGGGCCTTATTTTAATTTCACTAATTGCGTTTCCTACCTTATTAGATAAACAAGCGCAATCGTATTCATCTATTATAATTTAATACGACGCATTAGTAACAAGAAAAAACTTAGACGATGATTTTTAAAAGTCCATATAGGTCACTACAGAAAAGACAACATGTTATGCTATCTCATGAAGCTTTATAAGAAATAACTTACAAAGCATTCTGGCTAAAATATTCCGGGATAAAGAGTGTGAGAGAGGGAGACCAAGAATATGTGACATGAGCGAGATAAAAGATAAAGTTGGTGTCTTGTCGTACGGAGGCTACATTGGATCGAGTCAGGTGGTATAAGCTACATCTGATGCGCTGACAAGGGTCTAACCCTTAAATTTAAAGGCGAAAATATGTCAAATATTATGGAAATCAATTTTCATTTGACTAAGTTTCTAAAACCTACTTAATTTCGCTTTACTCCGCTTTACGCTAGTCATAAAATAGGACAAGATTTCCTATACAAATTATTTCAGTCGAGATTTATTACAAGTTTCAGGTCCTAAATTTGTTTATATTATTATCTAACACAGCGAGGTCTATTCATAGAAGTAGGTTAAAATGTATATTCCATAAGTAGGTGTACACAATATTTCTAAAAACCCGGTTTCCAGTTCAAGCTTTGAAGCGAAATTTCAAAGGGGGAATGTTTGAAAGACGCGAGCCGGGAGCATTGTTCAGCCGAGACTCTCATTTTGCAGCGGTGGGAATACTAGTAGCTTTATTTTTACAGCTTCTTAACTTTGAAACTTTTTTTCTTGAATGGACTACGATGTTGGCCGTTAGGTGGCCTTTAAAGCTTTACCGGAGGAGTGGCGAGCGCAGAGTGTACTCCAACCAAGGCCTTAAGGGCGGAAAAGGGCGCCTAAAGCAACTAACTCAAGGGCGCCACAGAGGGCACGACCTCGCCTTGGGCAGTTACCGTGAGGGGAGAGGTAGTGACGGCGCTCCTGGGTGCAAAGATGCACCTACGAGCGGAAGAGGGGGTTCCTCGACCTCGCCGGCGAGATCGGTTTCTGTTTGAGGCTGGTGTAGGTGTGTTGGTAGCTCTCTCGACGCCCGGGTCGAGGAGGGCGGTGATCGTGTCGGGAGGATCAATCAACACGTGCCGCGAACGGCGGCGACGAGTTGATAATGTGTGCGCGGGGTCTGGCTCGTAATTGCCGGCGGCGACAATTAGAGGATTTAAATGCGACAAACTTTGAAACGCTACCGGACACCTTATACAAGTAACACAAGTTTACTACGTTTCAGAATTAATTCTTTCGTTCCACTTTGATCCTTGTTTTGTTTGCCGTTAAGTCGACCACAAAAAGTGCATATATAACATTTAAAGAATAATTGTGCAGCCTTCACCCAAACCAGTAAACCAAGCAGTTTCCAGAAATTGTCAAATCTTTATTTGAATTCCAAGCATAACGAAAATAAAGTCGACAAAGATTTATAAAAAGAATTTTCGGGAGAGGGAGGTTTTTTTTGATAAGGTGCTCTCCGGGGATCGTCTCACGGACAACTTGGACCGTTATGACGTTGCGATAATTTAGTGGATTTGGACCGTTCGCTCTGCAGCATGTACTTACTGAAACGTAGATATGAACCCGGTGATAATATACCCATATGCCAACATGGAGGGTATAGCCGTGCAGCCCTAGTTGCGTCAAGACGCTATTACTACTACTACAACAGCCCTTTTAACGTCCCACTGCTGGGCACGGGCCTCCCCTCAATGCGAGAGGGATTCAGGCCATAGTCTACCACGCTGGCTCAGTGCAGGTTGGCAGACTTGACACATCTATCGAAAACTAGTCAAGTTCCCTCAGACGTGCAGGTTTCCTCACGATGTTTTCCTTCACCGTTTCATAGCAAGTGATAATCTCGGATGAAAATGAGATTCGCACATAAATCCCAGAGGTGCGAGCTGGGGTTTGAACCTGCACACTTTGATTTGCAAGGCGTGCGTTCTACCACTTGGCGTTATTTTTGCCAATACCAAAACGGACTCTGTGTCAATATACATATAGTTTGAATTTCTGTGGTAAGAGCGAGCCCCACCAACACGAGTCAATATTCCCTCGCGCTATCAATGAAAATTCGTTTAAGAATGAACTATTTGTCAATACCTAAACGAACTGTATTGAGAAAAAAAATCTTTATTCTTCAACGAAATGTCATTGACAGTGCGAGTGGACTTTGACGCGTGGCTTTTACCATAGAAATTCAATCTTTATTAATATTGACACAGAGTTCCTATTGGTATTGGCAAGTTTTGTCGCACGATTCTTGATGCCCAGTGTTTCCAGAGCACTATGCTTGTTGACACAGTAAATTAAAAAAAAACCGGTCAAGTGCGAGTCGGACTCGCGGACGAAGGGTTCCGTACCATCCGAATCCTTCGAGCGAGTCCGACCGAACAATTATCTATAAAAACGGCTAAAAATCACGTTTGTTGTATAAGAGCCCCCATAAATATTTATTTTATTCGGTTTTTTTAGTTTTGTATTTGTTGTTATAGCGGCAAACAGAAATACATCATCTTTGAAAGTTTCAACTCTCTAAATATCACGGTTCATGAGATACAGCCTCGTGACAGACGGACGGACGGACGGACCGTTTTACCCTTAGGGTACGGAACCCTAAAAAGTACTTCACTCGCCCCAAAAGGTAGAGAGCGTTAGTCTATCATTAAAGCTACATCCTAACAGATGAATAAGTAATTAAATATTTAAGCTTATTTAAGTTATTTTATTCGGTAAATCCTATTAATCCCCGGAAGCCGCAAGGTTAATGCCAAAATCGACTTGCTTAATACTCTATAAGGGAGTATTATTATAAGACCCCTTGCACAAAAGCGTTCATGCAACTTACGTGTAGAATAACGAAGTAACTTAGTAGTAATTTAATATCTGCCGACCACTGAGGGGAGGAAAGGCGTTATTATAAAAAAATGCAGCGATGAATGCAACAATAGATCCCTTATTTTTTATGTAGGTGTAATAATCACTTATTGTTTACTTATGTGCAACTTGCGACGCTTGTTGACCGCGTTCTGACGCCGTTCTACCGTTCTGACCTTTATTTTTATTTTCTGTACCTATACCCTATGTTTTGTTCATTTTATACTTCTATCTTTATTTGTATTCCTGTTTCCTACATTATTTACTTGTCAATACCAGTGACAAAGGGTTAGAAGGGTCAATAGACGCGTACTCGCAAACAAGATGGCGGTCGCGTTCCGGATCCTCCCACGTCCAGTGCTACCGAGCTTCGACGCTCTAATTTCAACTTATCCTTTGCTATAACTGCTCAGTCAGAATGTGTCTCGCAAGAGGCGTTGTACACGTTTGACATTCATCTAAATAATGTTTCCGACTTTAAGCATGACTTCTGTCACGGATTCGCTAACTCGATCTCTGACACAAAATTAACTCGTTCCGTGAAATTCGTGAAAAGTCTTGGCGCACATGCAACAACTACTGGAAAACTATTTTAAAATCATGATAGAGTATCTAGTAGCCCCCGTCATTTTAGAAATAAGCTGTAAGTAACAATTTGAGGAATGATGAGCGTAGTTTTATTCGTCACAAATACTTGTAACAATACTTTTTAGGATTAGATGGAATTACTGGATTGCTTACTATTTCTGTATTGTTATATATTTTGTGAACATTTTATAGGGATAAAACAACTTGATATGGAGTTTTAATAACATCTAAAGACCCAAGCTAACCTCACCTGCTTACGATGCACCCAGCTAACTAAAGTACGTCCACCAGCCCGCATTAGACCAGCGCAGCGTGGTGGACTATGGTCCAAACCCCCCTGATCAAACGGGAGGGGGAGGCCTTCGCCCAGCAGTGGGACATCCAATAGGCTATTAAAAACAAATAACAATTGGATAACTAAACAGAGAAGAAGCATATTTTTCAACGAAATATAACCGACGACGTGAGGGAGTTGTCACTGAATGTGTCACGCGTAGTAGCGTGGTTTGGACCACAGAAATTCAATCTTTATGCATATTGACACTGAGTACATTTTCATAAAAAGTTAAGTTAACTCGCTCGCCCCGGTAGAGGCACGGTGTAAGCTAGTTGAAAATATTACCGCTTTTACAATGAATAATAAACAACATCACCAAGGGAGAAACTAGCGCGCATCGCATGTTTTCACTTTAAAACACAACATACTTTCCAAAGAAATTTATATCACTTGTTAAAAAGTTTCAGCCGCGATGTCGCCTCTTAAATCTTTAAAGTTTCCAAGGAAGCCGGGAATAATATACCTGTTATAACCCAACAATTAATTTTATAAGAACTCTCATTAACTATCGCTGTACTGACTAGCGTACTCTGAAAACGTTTCCTGTAAAACTCAATTATATTTAAACTTTATATTTTAGGAAGGGTAAAAATATCTATCTTATACATGACATCTATTGGAATTTCCTATCATGCCATTTTGCGCTTTAAAACAATTGCTATACAGCTATAAATAGCTGTATAGCAATTACACATATAAATCAAACGACACTGCTGCAAGATAATTGATATTACGACAGTATCTTAGAAAAGACTTACCGTCCTGCACTCACAGAGACGAACCAATCAGCTTGATCGAACGAGCTTGCTTTCGTTGAAAAATGTGTTTATTTCTACTAACCAATACAGTTCGTTTTGGTATTGACAAAAAAATATCGCGCGCGTTTTTACGCCCCAGTGTGTGGGCTTAACGCGATTGTGGGGTATTTCTATTGCGCTATAAACTGTAGACTCAGTTTCTGAACTGAGAAACTATCTAAAACTGTTTTACATTACAATAAAAAGTCTTCATTTGGTTAGTTTCTCGGATATTTAACCGTATTCACAAACACTAGGGAACACCTTAATTTTATGCCTAAATATTAAGCAATTATCATATGCAGTAGTATTAATATTTAGGTAGTTAGTGTAAGTAAAACAGGGCATTTATAAAAGATACTACAATATTTGAGCTTACACAATAAAAAAGATATAACCGAATACTCACATAGGTACTTCATAAGATATCTCGAAAAAAATAACACATTATCACAACCATCAGATACGGCGTCCCATTACGCAGATACGGTGAACAAGATACGCCGTAGGACATTTCAGTCACCTTCGCTTCCTGAACACAAGGGTGCCATTCAAGAGGCAACCGTTTCACCCTGCACCCACTGGAGCGGACGAATTTCCTTTTGTTGAAAACGTGTGTCAGAAGTCCGCAATAATACTTAAACGTTTGTAGGAGTATCGGATAAATGAATGGGATAAAAATTTGATTGAAATTCGATCATGATTTTTCAACTTGTTGTTTGCAGCCAATTTAAAAAAAATATTATTAGAAGTTCTTTGCGAAATTTTCTAGTTCTATTGTGTGAATGCGATTAGTACCCGCCCCATGTTATATACACTGTTCATTAAGTTAATAGATGAACCCTCAGGCCACAGCACGATACTAGTGACAAATACTCAAAGGACTGTCACTTAGAAACCATGACAGTTTGAGACATTCTGCCTTCACTAAGCTTCTACATATGTACCTGAAATATCATTAAGGACTACTAGTACCCTGTATAAAGATTTAATTTACGTGGTAAAAGTCACGCAACCACGCTCCCAAATTGACCCGTGTTGTTGAAGAATGTGCTTTTTGTGTGAGTTATTACAGTTAATTTTAGTATTGGCAAAACTATGGTAGCGCCAGATACTTCGCGCCTACGGGCACAGGGCTTTATGTTCACTTATCTCGACAGTTATCTTAACAGGGCTGTAACACCCTGAATGTTATCAACCCTATTATTTTGGAAAGACAGTTGGAGATAACACTTCGTTATAACGGTTATTGCGAGGCCCGTGGATGTAGTGGCGCTTATTACGTGTAGTTAAGTAGTTGTTGAGTTTCATTGGGTGCCGCTGTGAGTGACAGGGAGGGCCATGAAGTGTCGGTAAATATATAATGAGTGATGACCCTGCTCAAATTTATTTTTAAGTGTGCAAATCCTGGACCTTTAGGAGAGTCGAGACGCGTAATTTTTTGCCAATCCCAAAGTGAGCTTTGTGTTAATATCCATTAAATAGAAATTTCTGTAGTAGTAGTGTTTTTTTTTATTCATAAAACCTTTTTTTGGTCGATGCACATCAGTGTTGTATGGTTAAACTAGAAAAACGCTTGTATTTTCTTATATATTTTCTTCTACGTACAAGGAAATCCGGTTATTGTTCCTGTTACGCAATATTGTCACAACAACAGTCGTATTTCTGGCTGTACACAAGATTCCTCTTATTACGGTCGACCGCTGTGTAGATGAGTTAAGAATGTATTCTATTAAACGTTGGCTCGACTTCAAAAAACCCTTCACAATAGACCTAGCGACGATCGTTATATATAGCAATAGAATGACCATTTTCTGATATCGGTATTGGACTATTATTTAACTAAGTAGTTTTTAATATATCAACTAAGATATTCGCTGATTACTGTCCGTTCAGTTAACGATAGTGCGCCCCACACTATTTTACTTCAATAAAACAGTGTCTTAAGTAAGAGGCCCAGAACGAATGGGACGCATCTTTATAAATAGAACGGAGTATACGTTCAACCTTTGTATGAACAATTGTAGAGCCTTTCATCCACAAGCTAAGAGATATTAAAATTGTCATACAAATGAGAAATGTATGTGCACACTATAGAGTTTATTTTTGGATACTCGTTTAAAAATGTATGGTTTACCTAAAATCGTATGATACGATTCTATTGCGTGGTACATTTAAACCTCAACAGCCATTCCGCGTCAAAGCCTCCAAATTTGTGTTCCGTTTTCACGCCTCACATCTCGAATTGACTGCCAAAACCGTTACAGTTTAAATAGACGCGGAACTAATTTTGGTCGCAGAGTGAAACTCTAAACCGTTGGGGTGCATACCAACATACTGGCGGCGGGCGATATTACAGGCATCACACTTCATCATAGTACAGCAAAGTTTATTAAAACAAATTATATTTGAAATTGTCAACCTCGTCCTTTTTCGAAGAAGATTAAAAATAGGTAAGCAATCGGAACAATTTCCGCTGAGCGATTACATAATTGTATCAATCGCTTTCCTGTGTTAAAAACTGCTATGTTTTTGGTTTCAAATAAAAATACGTTGCTTGGTTTCTTTCTTACTTTCTTTCTCATTTAATATTGCCAGGCTATTGTCTAGTATCAGATTGTTGAACGATTGAAAACGATATGAATTTTTAGAACAAATTATAAAACGATTATATATCTTCAGCCTATAACTCACAGTCCAACATGAAGAGACAACAAAATCCAACTAACTGACAGAAACAAAGTTTTGAATCAGTTTATCTTGCTGCCTTGCCTTGGGAGCTTCAATATCACGTCTAGCCTTCAATTTTATAGCTCTATCAGTGATTTAAACTAAATTTTGTTACTTTTAAAGTTTAAATTTAAGTGCACTACTTCATAATCATTTACAAAATATTATACAGTTATGATGTTTTTTTTTGTATTCGTTTATAAGCAGTGGTAGCCGAGGGGTTGAACACACGCTTTGCAATCAAAGGCTGCAGGTTAAATCCTAGTTCGTGCCTTTGGGTTATATGTGCGAAAAACATTTTCATCCGAGATTATGATTGGTAAAAACGGTGAAGGAAAACATTGTGAGGAAACCTGCACGTCCGAGAAAACATAACCAGTTCTCGATAGACGTGTTAAGTCTGTCAAACTGCACTGGGCCAGCGTGGTGGACTATGGCCTTAATCCCCTTGCAATGAGGAGAGACCCGTGCCTTATAGTGAGACTTTGACAAGGCTATAATTATTAAAGTTTTGGTTTTATTGAATTTGTCTTCTAAATACACTAATCACGGTTTCAGAAATTAGCTTCGTTCAGTTAATAGGTGTTGTTCCAAGTTGTGAAACGGTCAGTACGGTAATACAATCTCTTATGGTTGTTAGGCCAAAACTAATTTCATTAGTGCAATTTTATAGGTACATAACCCTAACTTCACTAGGTTATACCGTCTGTATTTAGTTAACGAAAATACTCTGCTACTTTATGTACTTAAGCGCTTACATGAGTAAACTGAAGTGGTTTTATTTTCTTTTTCGTTTATTTTATTAAGTCTGCATAGGGTTACTTTAAAAAAATACTGGTTGATTTAAGAACCTACTCCGTTTTTTGCCATAGCAAAATGAACTGTATTGACACGTAGAAATTGTATTCTACAACTGAATTACTTCGACAGCGCGAGCGAATTTGGACTTGTGGCGTGGCTTTTATAACAGAAATTTATTATTTATACATATTGACACAGAGTTCATTTTAGTATTACAGTGTGCGCGGTTTAATGTCGCCGTACGTGATTTGGTGTGCAAGTTCAAACCCCGGCTCGCACCTCTGGGATTTATGTGCCAATCTCATTTTCATCCGAGATTATCACTTGCTATGAAACGGTGAAGGAAAACATCGTGAGGAAACCTGCACGTCTGAGGCAACTTGTCTAGTTCTCGATAGATGTGTGAAGTCTGCCAACCCGCACTAGGCCAACGTGGTGGACTATGGCCTGAAATCCTCCTCACATTGAGGGGAGGCCCGTGCCCAGCAGTGGGACGTTAAAAGGGCTGTAGTAGTCATGATTTATAGTTGAATGCAAATTTCTATAAATTTGGAGTTAAACTCTGTAGTAAATTGAGGGAAATGTGCTAAAAAGCTGACGAAAAAAAACGGAGGAGGTTCTTAATCCGACGGATTCTTTTATGTATGATTGCGCCTAGGGTACTTCTGATAAATATATTTTTATAAAACATACTCGTAATTCGCTCGATATTTATTAGTTTTCCAAGTTCAATAGATATATAAAAATAACTATAATATAAGCTACGCTTTCTTCTAAGTAGATATAACAAGGCAAACTTTTTTTAATATCATTTTTCTTTTTAATAAACCTAAGACGTTAATATAGTCCGTATAGATAGAAAGCTTTTATATTATAATAGCTCACAATACAAAACTACAAACCGGCAATAAATAATACTCCATACAATTCGATCAAAAGGCCGTTTCCTACCAAAAATAACTTGCCAACTATTCAGTGAATAATGTACAAGATTGAAATGTTGTGGGCAGGTAGGGACGCGGTCCGCCCCGGGTGCTTTGAGTTATAACCCGATGCTTCGACTGGAAACGAGTTAGCTTATCTTCGGCCGTATTAAATTTTCATAATGCCCCATAGTCAGTGTTTGGAACTCGTGTAGCAGAATTGTGGGGAACGGTAAAGTCCGTACCCGACTAGTTCTTGATTAAGCATTGTTATCTGAAGTATGTTTTTGGTTGGTTGGATACCATTTAAATATCATTGTAATCTAGAGTGTAATGATTACCTGATGTTGTGCATTATGTGGAGCACCTTCATTATGCCTTCAAAATTACAAATTTGAAAAATCTTTGACAATACTGCTAAAACAATTAAAAAACTTAAAAATTGGCCTAACTTTATTGTATCTTGTCATATTGAACATTAAATACTTTTTGTATTTGGTCATGACTAAATCGATGTTTAAAATAAAATAGGTAATTAACAACTCAAACTATGGAATGTAGTCAAAATAATTAAATAAAGGAATCTTCAAAGATGAGTGGCAGATTACGAGAATTGTAACAATCTCGTGAAAGGCCGGACTTTTCCTGAACAATTTTCAACCCGTTTCGTTAAAACTCCTTTCATTCAAGATTGATTAAAACACCCAACGATTATAACAAAAAATAGGTCGGAGGGGGGACCGCTGTTATAGAAAATGTTCAAAGAACGCGGCCTGGTTTGTTTCAGTGGCTAATTTTGGCTTTGTTGCGGTCCCGCCCGTCCGACCGTGGCAAACATTTGAGAGGAAACTTCGTTGCGTCGAAACGGCAAAAGCATTTCGTGGTTAGCCTATTTTAACTTTCATAGAATTCGTCCAGATAACTATTACGACAATTTGTGTGTTTATTTGTATTACATATTGCGGTATTCGGTACTTCCTTCTGAGTCTTTCGGCACTTTCAATTTGGTTCCAAGTTCAAGGTGTAATAGCTGGTAGTTTGTTCTGTCTTAAATGTTTCTGGAATTATATCCAATCCATTATAAGATGTCCAAGAGATGATTGAACATGACAAGGGTTACAAACAATTCAGTCTAGGGTCTGTATTGTATTTACAAAAGTTCTTAAACTTATGACCTTGTGGACAAAAACACACCTGAATAATATAGACTGATAAAACCAAGCAAATCGATAAACGCCTTATGAAAACTATAAAGAAATTCTTCAAAAGCTTGTATGCCTCAAAATGAAATACAAACTCAGCAAAAAACCTCGAACGTTCCAACTAGATTGCAATTTGTAGAGTGGCTGTCTTTGCTCAGCGCTATCTGAGGGTTGCTCTGATATGATTACACATTCAGCTACTTAGTTCAACATTCAGCCGCAAAGTTCTGAATAATCGTGGATCTAGAAATGTAGGACATGAAATTGACTAACACATGTTTTCTCCCCCGGCTCCCCCGGCTCGCACCTCTGGGTTCCATGTGCGAATCTCATTTTCATCTGAGATTATCACTTGCTAAGAAACGGTGACGGAAAACATCGTGAGGAAACCTGTGTGCCCGGTATAATGGCAATAGGCTCGCCCCCTATTACATTGGGACCAAAATACATCGGCGAAGTGTGGGCGCACTGCAGTGCACCTCTGCCTACCCCTTCGGGGAATACAGGCGTGATGATGTATGTATGTACATGTTTTCTCTCGACCTTCTCTTTTTATCGTCTCGAGACTTATGAATCTAACATGTACATCTAGTTAAAAGCTTTTACCGTTCTTACAACCAACGTTTGGGTTCGAAGACATGTTCCTTAGACTGACAACCGTAAATGCAGCGATGTCATGATGACTATTATGAAGTACCTATATTGTAACTTGAGAGTAAATCCCCGGGCTCACTAAGGAGTCATCCTTCGGGATTTACTCTCAAATCAAATGCGTCTTGGCAGATGCACGCTGCAAAATTTTTGGCAATATATCTACTAAAACTAACTGTATGACCTCACGCCAACAATGACGCGAACGAATTTTGACGCGCGGTCGCCTAGCTTTTACCACAAAGTCAAAGTCAAATCATTTTGTATAGGCCTGGGGGCACTTACAAATTGTCAACTTTACATTTTTTTTCTTATATACTACCACCGGATCGAAACGCGACCTCAACTGAGAAGATCTTTAAATCGCCAAAACTTATTACAAATACACAAGTACATATAGCTCCAGAAATGGAATCTTGGTGTATATTGACCCAAAGTTTAACATTAGCAAAAACATTGACGCGCGCGTCTTGACGCCCCAGTGTGCCCAGGGTTTTATCCTGTAACTAGTAATCTATTTAAAAATATCATGTTTATTGCACGCAGATAAATAGAACATTGTCCAACATACACATAAAAAAACTTCTGTGAACATACTTACTCATCAGCTCATTCGTATCTCCAGGTGTAGAGACGTGGTTTGAAAAGTTATTTGATTTATGCGCCGCCTCGCTGTCTTTGAAAGGTTAAGTGGGATCCTGGATCCTAAAGGATTCATATAGCTCAGTATTGATAAGCAGCCAACACGCATATTCTGTATCCAGTTTACTTCCATGTGTAATTAAATATGAAACGAAATTACACCTATGCTTGTTAGATTAGAGTCGTATATTGAACAGTATTTGTCCCAGACGACTGCGTACGCGCAGAGTAACATCCGTTCATAATAATAATTCGTCTAAAGTTTCACATGTCCGTAATTCCGGAGATTTTGTTTATAACTTATCAGTCGGCGTAGCATGTACAGAGTGTTTCATAAGTCCGGATTAATACTTTGACATGTGGATCAATATCGGGTATACAACTGAACGGTATAAAAAATTGATCGAAGTTCGATCACGGTTTGTAAATTTTTTTCGCCGTGAATTTCAAAATCTTAATATATCTCTAGTCCTAAACAAAATTTTCAAGTTCTGTTTTCTGAATATTAGTAGTCGCGTCTCGTTGATGTAGTTTGCACTGTTTAATAGGGTTATGGATGTCTCTTAAATATTCGTAAATATTCAAAGGTCTGTAATTCAGAAACTAAGATAATTAGGTAAATCTTCACTATGTATCTACATATTAGCTACCGTATATTTTCCTAAAATATTATTTCGGACTTCTGATACACACTATATATATATCACATATAAGTATTTTTGTCAGATTAAATATCAACTGCGAGTCTTTAATTATATCCATATATATTTTTGTATAATAATTTACATAAGAGGAAAGTCAGTGTCATATCATTAAAACCTGAAGCTTGCAACTGGCAGCTGCTTTGTATTTAGGCATCGCGTGTAGATCCTATTCTTAGTGAAAACGGGAATTATAATGACAATGGTATCAATTAGAAAGGCGTTTAAAATCGTATATTGAGGCAAGTTAGTAATATACATTACACAGCTGAATATTCCATCTGTCCCTCTGCGGTGTAGACAGACTGCAAAGCAAATACCGACCGATGACTGACTTTTCATTTAAAGTGATGAAGGGCAGACAGGGTGGAGTTAGAACAAGCCAAAGGCAGAATATAAATTGTATTATCAGATGTAACTATGATCACTTTACCTATGTTTTAAATAAATGGATATCAGTGTATGTTACGGCGCCATCTAGTAATCAACATGAGCAGCCCGTGTTAATCAGTGTCACTGGATGGCGCCACTGCAGTCTACCGTCCGTGGATGGCGAGCTTTATCGTGAATGGGAGCGAGCGCTCCCATAGACACTAGCAACTGTCAATGTCAACTTGTCAATAAGATATCTATCTCTCTCTCTCTTGCTTGCTAGCCATCAACGACGGCACACATTATTCTGTTTTAAATTTAATCTTTTTTTAAATACATTTATTGTGGACGAAATAGTTTTCCTATCCCAACACAATACCATCGGCAAGGCGGCTACCACGTACGCGAGCGTACAGTTTAATAAACTCAATCAAACACAGTTGACAGCATGAGATTAAAAAACAAATGAAACTCAAATTGAGGATTCGATTTTTGTATGTTAGGAGAAATTCTTTTGAACTGTTACCAAATTCATCTACCTCTGTCGATACCTGTAAAACAAAAGAACAATAAAACAAAAGAGATTCCTTTTTCTTTTGTTCACTTATTTAAATACAATATGAGGACTCGACCCTCTACTTTAAAGAGTTTTTTTATTCATTTACTAAAGCGTCACAGAATAATTTTGTTCTGAAAAGTGACACTTTAACTGTAAAAGCGATTAAGCGAGGCCAGATACCTACGAAATGATCACGTACTGAAAACAGGGCCGGAGAAATGTGAGCTCTACTAAATCCGTCCTCAACGAGTTATTTTATCAAAAAGGGAGCTTTTCCCAACATTTGACAGCTACACACATCCAATTTTGGGTTTGACTTTGACGTCTACGTAAGATAATCTATGTCAAAACGTGTAAGACTAGATGGCTGTAGTATCAATTCATCTATTTATGTAAGTTTTTTGCACAATTGGGTGTTTAAACTTTGTAATATCATTGCTAATTCATTCCTAGTCACCTGAGTTAAGTCACAATATCAATTATTTTACGTCAGCTTACGGACACTGGTGTAAATGAAACCTTATATAATTATGTAAGTTCTTGTATAGATCCTTAAGAAAATGGGACCAACCAAATAGATATTCTATATCGGAGTAGAATAATGAAGACAATAAGCAAAAATGACTCAGTCATATTAAATGAGCCACGCAATTCTAAACCGTAACTATTAAGTAATACTGTACAATTTACCTCAGGCTATTCTAAATGGTTGACACGTTATTAAAGTGTTTGGAGTGGAAAATCTATAATCGTCCGGGCCTCTGCAAGACACCCAAATAATGGCCACAACTTTCCGAACTTTATTACGAGAAACTTGATACAATTGTAGATAACAGGTAAGCTACGTTTAAGTTACTAAGCTCTTTAATAATAGAGTAGTTACAATTATACGCTTAATAATTATGCTATCCTTGAAAGTTGAAACATAAATTTCTAGTCATTTTTTTATGGCAACTTTTATTTTACTTAAATGTAATACTGGGCTCTGGTCGCGGTACATGCTAGTCATTGCTAGATTATAATTCTCTGTGGTGCGATCCTACGAAGCCCCAATACAGGTGGAGGGTGGTACGCCATCGGTTTTTAGTCGGTATACGACCATCTGCCGGAACACCCACATAACTCTCCTACTACCGCTGAGGTGGCAGAGTATCCATAAAGAATCTTCCGATAGTAACAAAAAAGGTAATACTGCGGTTTAAGAGTTAATAAAACGTATGCCTCGATCGAGAATAACAAGCATCTACCTCATAACACAAGGCAGTTTCGCAAGGCAGATTGCTCTCAGTAGGTATACGTATTCCTACCAAAAATAGCCTAAGTCTACCTAAATAGCCGAGTATTTAAGTATCTACGCTTGGGCTATTTTTCATAGTCCATTTCTAACACCTTCAAAGTAATCAATAACAACTCTCTACATCTGAAATGTCGTTCGTAGGCTCACAAAGATACGAAGATATTACCAAATACTGTTCATGATTAATGATAGGGACCGAACCTCTGGAGATATTAGTGGGAACGTCTTCAATACCAAATGTAAACATTGTACCTAATGTTTGGATTGAACCTTGGGTAGAACTAAGGCAAATGAGTGAACAAGTAGGTAGTGCACCTATTTCGATTACCAATTGTTTTATAATTCAATGGCACTAATATGACATAAGATAAGACGTATATCATGGAATATGTCGTTAGTGTCTTTTTATCGCCTATCGATTAAGATAATGAGTGTGCGAATCGACGCGACATAATCCTTTGCATATTCGTTATCTTGCATGTTAACGCTACAATATAGTAGATTGTCAAAACTAGTTAGTAACATTGCTGTTAGGAATTTGATT
The DNA here is from genome assembly GCA_914767695.1 of Ptilodon capucinus. Taxonomy (NCBI): domain Eukaryota; kingdom Metazoa; phylum Arthropoda; class Insecta; order Lepidoptera; family Notodontidae; genus Ptilodon; species Ptilodon capucinus. The sequence goes on along the minus strand of OU611814.1, from coordinate 9,418,831 downwards.
GCATTCGCACAGCGGATAGCAAAATAATGAAACTAGATAAAATAAAAAAAGGTTTGATCCTAAAAAAAATGTTATTTCATCGAAGCTTAAAGATATTGACAAAATCATGAACCCCGTGGCCGTAGAGGCCGTAGCCCCCAAATCGCTAATAAATTGTGTCAGAAATCAATTTAAATATAATCAAAACAAAACTGTTAATGAATCAAACTATGTAACAGTAACTAAGCAGAATTACAACCTCTTAACTAGGCAACATAAAAATAATGAAATCGCATCTATAATAACTTCAACCGAGTATATACAGACTCGGAAATGGTCAAAAACCCGACATAATGGCCGGCAAAGCTCTCAACAAAACACAAAAGCGAATGCAAACAAGAGGACGTTTATGCTTTCAGATGTCACCCCCACAAAGGGTAATGCATTCCCCACTCGCATGAGAATGGGTTCGGCTGAGAATAGAAAACGTAAATGTACCTATACGATGTCGCCATATCCGCGACAGTTGCCAACCTATATTTTAAATGCATTAATTTCAAGCGAAAAACTGAGTTTTTTCGTATGAAAATATTAGCGATATTCCTCGTGAAAATATTATGTTTTATGTTTATTGGCTTTGTGTGTTAATCTCAAAATAAATAAAACTAGGTTTTCTGTTATTTAAGTAAAAATACTACCCGACTAATCCGTATATAAGATATTAAATTACTAAATTCCTATCTGGTAGAGTTATTATGTTTATTCCTTAGATAGTCAAGTGATACGTCAAATGAATGTTAGAATAAAATGGTTCTAAGTTTTGAAATAAAACTATTTTACGGATTCTATCGCGTTTATTTACTATTTTATTTTCCCGACGTTTCGGCTGCTTTACAGCAATATGAGGGTACCCAGTTATTAACAACATGACGTCTAACACCTCAGTCCCCCGTGACCATGGTTGCTGTAAAGCATCCGAAACGTCGGGAAAATAAAATAGTAAATAAACGCGATAGAATCCGTAAAATAGTTTTATTTCAATGTATAGTATTCGCGTAAATATAAGAAAACAATAGTTCTAAGTTAATAATAATTTATCTTAGAGTATTAATTACAAATTTATATACAATTAATTAAAATCTTAATAGTTTTATTAATACATTTTATCTAACATTTATGTTTGTTTTTCGTTTCCTTTTGCCATTTCCGTATCATCTATTTCTTTCCGACGCGGCTTCTTTGGTCCTGAAAATAAGTTATTTTATTATTATGATTGACCTTACCAAATTGTTTATTACCATGATAATAAATATTCCGATGATACTGACCTGGACCTAAGAGCAGTTTGAATAGAGTTGAAAATGGAGAATCAACCACCAGAGTCATGAAGAATGAAACAACGAAACACAGTGTGTAGTGCGCCAAAAACATGAAAGTCTGTAACAAAAAAATATTTTATTATAACAAAAACCTTTGAAATTTGACTGTCTGTATGTTAATTAAAAGATACATACAATACCCGCTACAGAGAAGCTTTTAGTGGAGACTGTAGCGTGGTTTACAGCCAGCATGAGCATGTAATGAAACAAGTACATAGCGTACGATATACGAGCCGGAAGCTTCCATATCTTCAGCGACAAGAACCAATTAATTGGACCTGAAATTGAAAATACATCTTATTAGTGACGACGGTTAGGTCGAGCCGTTTGAGCGAAGACCGGTTCGATTCCCGCCATTAGCAAGTATCAAAATTTGCCCTGGTTCGGGTGTAATAGGGATGGCCTCCAGTCTATTGTATGGTACCTTTAGTACAAGTTTTGCTTAGTTTGGGATCATTCGATGAGTATGTGTTGTCTGGGGACAACAAACTTCTTAAATTATAGACGCTATCTAGGACCCAATGTGTATACACAAGTCCTTAATTTCATCTAATATTAGGTAAATAATCAGCACCCTTAGCATGACTGTGTAGACAAAAGCTTTATCTCTTTAAACTTTCAGATATGTCGAGAAAATTATGTCACACCGAGCCATGTCCGGTACAAAAAGTTTTCTCGACAAATCTGACAGTTGAAATAGATAAAACTTATGTCTACGCGATCATGCCAACCGGGCTAGGACCGATTTAGTCTTGAGCTTTTAAGAAACCGTCAATACGTTAGACGACCGGATTGACAATCGAGAGGTGCTACATTCGGTACCAACTCTTACCAATAAATTAACGTAAACTCATTCCTAATACAAGGATAACTTGAGTTTCAATTGGTTCAACATACCTCCGTAGCCATTGACGCATGCGAATATCATGAAACAAATAGAAACAGCCCACAACGGTCTTATGAAGGAGTTAAAGAGACTATCCAACGTCTGGTTCCTCCAATCAGGTTGCGCAATGGGATAGTTGGTGTACATAACAAACGTTGAAATTGAAAACATTATCACCCATAGAACCGCTACCTGAATCTGTAAGGAAAAAGCAATGCATTCTATGAATAAGTGAACCACGAACGTAATGATCTATACAGGTTGTTACAGAACTCCGAAATAATAGGGAAACTCGCGGAACTCTTCAGATAGACAAAAAAATAAAAATTGCATTTCTTTATAGGTAGTGTCCGTATACATTTAGTACAAATCTGTTATTTCAACAGTACAAACAGACACTTAAATTTTATTTATTCTTACAGATATTGTAGCGTCTGAATAATAGTTTAAGTTCGCACAACTATCAAACAAAATTAAGACATAAAATGGCTCCGTACCTTGTTCATTTCGACTTTAGTCTCACGTGATAAATGTATGAGATACCCGAACACCATGCCGACGACAAACGGCGACGCTCGCGTCAGCGTGTTCACGTAGTAGTCGAACATGTAATAGAACATTTGATGTTCGCGTCTGTGGACAAATAAACAGTAATAACTTAAAGCACACTGCAGCGGCAGCCGCGTGTCTAATTTTTTGTCAATACCAAAACGGACTCTGTGTCAATATGCATAAAGATTGCATTTCCGTCGTATAAGCCACGCCCCGACGCGTCAAAATTCGCTCGCGCCATCAGTGGTATTTCGTTGTAGACGTGGGTCGTTAACGTCATTTTCAAGAAAAGTAAAGAAAACAAGTTACTTGGTCGGCGTCACCTGTTTCAAAACTATTGATTTTTGTAACTAGGTAGTTTTATTTTCTACTGCGATTGTTTGCATAAATAACTCCATCAACTATACAGTTGCCCACGAAACAAAAATAAATTAAATCACTAAGTGTTTTTAGCTATACAGTTAAATCAATCAATTAAGTGACGTCTCTCGCTCAAGTTACTGGTTAACAGAAATAACGCAGTTACAAAAATCACTACTTGTAATTTGACTTGAAACGATTGATTCGGTTACATGCCGCGTAGCTAATTATTGTAACTTTGACGTGAAAAAAAGCCCACGTCTATTTCGTTGTAGAATTAACTTTTTCTTAGGCAATACAGTTCGTTTTGCTATTGGCAAGAAAATTGACGTATGAGCGTTGACGCCCTTGTGTGTGGGTGGGCTTAACACTACGCATACAGGCGCGTCGAGACGAGAGCGACCAATTGTTTACCAATACCAATCTATGAAATGCACATTTTTCAATAAAATGTCATCCATCAATGACGCGAGCGAAGTGATTCGCGAATTCGCGTGGCTTTTACCTTTGCAACAGACATACAATTTTAATTATATATCGCTACTAAACAGCCAGATAACACATACTCATCGTATGATACCAAACGAAGCAAAACTTGCATTATTGATATCATACAAACTGGGAGCGATTCCAGTTACATCCAGAGTAGAAATTCCGGCGGGAATCGAACCCGCAACTACCCGGATCAGTGCCAGACCACTAGACCAAGCCGTCATCAATTTGCAAACACATGTAATTTATTATAAGACCGCCATATAAGGTTGTAGGTAGCAGATAAAATTGTGCCTCTTACCCTGGAGCCGCCATGGTCGAAGGAAACTCCTTGATGAAGTTATAAGTGGTTGAAGATATCAGAATGCCCAACATGGCTGCAGCCAATCCACCCCAGGCCATCTTCCGGTTGCCACTCAGAACGAAAACGAGAACTGCAGGTGACAGTATGTGGAGCTGCGTGTCGATAGCCAAGTACCATGTCTGGCCGATGCACTGAAAGAACAATAAACTTTATTACTTCTATAAGGTATATTATGTTACATGACTTTTTATCTAAGGTTACCCTCCGTCTAGGCTTCTTGTTCTAGTTTAGTTTAGTCTGAAGGAGGTCCGGAGAACATCTAGGCGGGGCTTTGAGCACTATCTGAGTGTCAAATATTCGCGCACTTTGGAAAAGGATTGAAAATACATTTTACCGTAAAATACATTCTTATTATTTATAAATGATGTCTTCTTATTTAACAGTTTGGTATTTATCTTTATGAATAAAACATATTATTATTCTTTATAAGGCAAAGAAGAATATACAGATACGAGTATGTCCGTATTTCACGCTTCAATAATCGGGATTGTCAAGTACTTTCCCTTAGTTATTATTTTTTACATACGGCAATCCAATCCTTACGCAAGTGCTCCAGATAACGTGTTCCTATGTGTGTATCTATACTGTTGTATACCTGGGCAAAGGTCAACTTCGATAACCGGTGTTATCCTGAGTCGAGAAACTTACCGTGAACCGAGTCGTCACGTAGTTCTGAATGTGCAACATAGTAGACCACCAGTTAGTACGGCACCTCTCGACGTGGCTGGCTACAGTGCCCCACACAGGGCCATCAGTCATGCGGTGCAAATAGGTCCCTTCGAGGAGTGCAGCCGCAGCAATCAGAGGGAACAATCGCAGCAGTCGATTCAGGTAGAACAAATGGATATTTTTCAATAGTTGCACTGGGAAATGGAATTTAATTAGAGTGGTAATTAAACGATATAAGCTGTCAAAAAGTTGATAGTTGAAGGTCGATTAATATTAAGGTTTCTGCTGATGTTCATATACGAGTTAATCTACAGGGTGTTTCAGAAGTCCGAAATAATACTTTGGGTACATATACGGTAGCTCACATGTGGATGCTCAGTGAAGGCAGATTATATCTAACTATCATAGTTTCTGAGTTATGGAACTCTGAATATTTGTCACAGGCACCGTCTAGCCTTTGGGTACATCCATAACCATATTCAGCAGTGTAAACTACACTTATGAGGGGCGACTACCAATATTCACAAAACAGAACAGCAAATTTTAAATAGGGCTCGAGATATTACGAGTTGTAGAAATCAGCGGCGAAAAAAAAGTTGGAAAAACACAGTCGAATTTCGATCAAATTTTTATACCATTCAGTTGTATACCCGATACAGATGCAAACGTTGAAGTATTATTTCGGACTTCTGAAACATCCTGTATACATACATACATACAAATAAAAAAAATTGGAGTGTCTATTTGTAATATCAAAATAACACTTTTTTACCAAATGCCTATGAAAGTATATACGATACCTATAACGAAAACGCATTTTTTTTTTGTCTGTCTGTCTATCTGTCTGTTTGTTTGGGGTAAACTTCTAAACCGATTTCAATGGGACTTTCACTGACAGATAGCTGACGTTCCAAGGCGTAACTTAGGCTACTTTAATTTTAGAAAAAGCATTAGGGTTCCGCGGGAAAAACATAATACCCGTATTTCCGGGTAATCACCCTAAAATCCACGCGGGCGAAGTCGCGGGCACAGCTAGTATATTAATATAAGACCCTAGTCGTGTTTATTGATGAAAACATAACACGAACATTAATTAGCAACAATTTCCTCTATTACGAAACATCTAATAATTAATCATTCCAAAAAATAATAATATTAGATTGTAATTCAGGATACGCTGATTACTTTGACAGGTTTTGATGGATGCAGTGATAGCGATAAATAATACCAATAGGTGCTGAACCAGGTGGCATCGATCCTCTTTGATGGTTATCACAGCTTAACGTTACATTGGTGGTATGCACGAATACCTACCAAGATCTTTCAAGGCTCAAGCCTAAACTTTATAAATATGAATTACATAAAATACCCGCTAATCGCATGTGCAGCCATTTCTCATCTTATTCCATTAAATTTCACTTATTACGACTAATAAGAAAATATTATATTAATAAAATATGTAAAAAATTTGGCCCATGCGGAAGCGTACCCAAGACGCTGGCTGCATTCCCTCGCTGAATGGCTAGAGCCACTCGTTGAGCGAGAAAATGGCCTGCTCTTGGGTCGCCGGTTGTGTCGACCAATTTTTTGCCGAGTAAGTTCATTAAATTTTGGGTGCTTGGACCCCATGGACCTAGGGTTTCGACTCCAAAAGGAATGAAAATATATTCGGAGCCGATAACCTCGTACTTCCGCCGTTTCAGAGTCTCAGCCGAGTTACTTATTACGTAAAAAAATAAAATAAAGATGGATCATTATAATCTGGGCTTAGGTTAGCAATAATAACTATTGCACAGATAAAGGATATTTACGTTGAAAAATTGAGCCTATTTAATCAAATTGAAATAGTTTAATATACTGCAGTAGTAGCATGTGTGCCAAGACTAAACTTATGTCACTGAATTCGTTGGTTTCGTCTCTTTCTTTCGTATGAAATAAGACAGAGAGGGACCGAGCGAATCCGTGTTAGAGGTCTAGACTTGACATGCGTGTTAACCCCACAGGACTTTCGTTTTTCTCACGGATTGTGTCGTACCGACTCGCTCACTCACTCTTTTATGTCATAGGAGAGAAAGGGACTACATTAAAATAATAACGTATGCCTAGTCTTAGCACGCATGCTAGCCGCGCTGTACTTACTTCCACTAAGTTTCCCAGCGGTGGTATAAACAACAAGAAGCCCACTTAATGTGAAGAAAGTGTCAACTGCAACATGGCCGCCTACTACCCATAGGCCCGCATATGATCTCTGCCACTGTCAAAAAAAAAAACATTACATTTCAAGCATTGGTCGAACAGAAAGTAGTTAGATAAAAATAACAGTAGCGTGCAATTGTTATCCCAAAATTAATTATTAGACATGCCTTCAGTACGGTGTCGGTATATTTACCAGGTGTCCATCAATGGCGTTGAAAAAGAATGGCTCTGTAGTGAACGCGTGCCCTAGAAGCACCCAAGCCATGGTGATAGTCCTGATTCCGTCTAAACATTCCAAAGTACCAGGACCTGATGTGAAGGTCATGAGACGACGGCCATTAGTGAACACGGAGAAAGACTTGCCGATCACGCTAGCTGCTTTGGGATCTGAAAAAGAAGTAACCATATCACAATTATACCATAAAAGCTTATATGTAATAGTTACAAGATATTTGCTACTCAAATGTTCATCATATATCATTACGCACGCAATCCCCGAAGGGTTGAGCAATGGTGCATTGCAGTACACCCGCCCTTCGCCGATGTATTTTGATCCCAAGGTAATAGGGGGCGAGCCTATCAGCATTATACCAGACACATTCTCAATCTTCACGAGTGAGATTTGGGCTCCGCTGGCCCAATCGGGGTCGGTGAACTTAACACACTTTTATGTAAACGTGCAGGTTTCCTCACGATTTTTGCCTTCACCGTTAAGAGAGTCGTAGTCATTATTGAAAATAACGGTCGCCCATGAAATCTGATAATCTCAGAGATGTGAGCCCGGGATTTTAACCTGCTCCGCTTGAGTTCAAGACTACCACTGCTCAAATACATGTTAAAGAAATATTATACAAAAAAAACTCACCTCTTTTCATTATAAATGTATGCCATAGATCGTAAGAAGTGCTCACTAATGTTATTAATCCGAGAATAGCAAACACAACTCTGTGAAAACAAAAAGAAAATGTGTTAAATCAAAATTACTCGCAGAGAAAAAGACTAGATATTCAGGAAAGACAGTATTCAGGAACTTCAGTATACTCACATAACAACATAATCGCCAGGCACCCAAGGTTTGTCATCAGGTAGACGGCAGAAGTCATCAGTGTACTGAAATCCCATCTCTGTTATATTAAACAGAAGAGATGTAATCGCTTGCTGCGTTGAACACGGCTTCGGGATGCACACCGCAAGTCTGAATGTCATTCCAAACAAAGGACTTCCTGGTAGCATTCTGAAAGATTTAAAAATAAACTTAAATAGTTTTACAAACAGAGTGCACAACGTTTTTAAGGTACATAATCAGAAATTCATAAATATATCCAACTTTTGATTCAAAGTTATACAAACAGTCTCCTACGTACGCGCAGAGCATCTGAAGGCCGAGAGGCACCCTGCGATATTTCCAATCTGTAGGGCTCATAATTTCTGGGATTTTGTCAGTTGTTTTCGCTTGTGTATATGAGATAAAAAAACAATTGGTTCTACATACATATCGTCTATTAAATTATGTTATGTGGTGTAAACTACGATGGATGTCTTTACCTGTCATCTTCAACTATTCCAGACATAGCTTGCAATGCCATATTCAAATTATCACGTTCCTGGAAACGTCTTATTGTTTCATTGTCCATTCGCATCAACTGTGGGTCAAAATCTGGGAGTCCAGGCCATTCCGGAAACTCAAATTCTTGGTTCATTGGCACTCGAATCATGCAGTACTTGCCTTGCAGCACAGAGTTGGGTAGTTGTTGGTTGATGCCCAAACATTGGTGATAGTTTCCTAGGTCAACATTATTACCTTGGAAAATACCTCGTGGGGTCCTAATACCAGCGTCTGCGACTGATAAAATTAAAAAGAAATACAAACTTCTTGTAATAAATAAACTCAATATTGTTAAACATAAATCCAATACCTCAATGATCCTAAAGGTCATATTCCCTATTGCCGATAATATCCCATAAAAATATTGCTATTGATAGCAGATCACATCGTACGTGGTTTCAACACGACATCTGTATACTAGCATATACTGACACATATCAGTCAGCTTTATGTATGCGATATTAATTTAACATGTTACTACTACTACTACTACTACTACTACTACTACTACTACTACTACTACTACTACTACTACTACTACTACTACTACTACTACTACTACTACTACTACTACTACTACTACTACTACTACTACTACTACTACTACTACTACAGCCCTTTTTAACGTCCCACTGCTGGGCACGGGCCTCCCGTCAATGCGAGGGGGATTCAGGCCATAGTCCACCACGCTGGCCCAGTGCGTGGTTGGTGAACTTCACACGCCTTTCTATAGACGTGCAGGTTTCCTCACGATGTTTTCCTTCACCGTTTCTTAGCAAGTGATAATCTCGGATGAAAATGAGATTTGCACATGAAACCCAGAGGTGCGAGCCGGGGTTTGAACCTGCGCACTTTGATTGCAAAGCGTGCGTTCGACCACTCGGCTACCACTGCCATGCCAAATTAACATGTTAATTTGCCATCTTTAACATCCATGTTTTATAGTGTGTTATTGAATATATTCTTGCTAATAATATTAATGTCTAGTACATTAGCAGCATACCCGCTACTCACAGGTGGAGCCATTACTTATAATACTTATGTCATTCCATTAAAATTTCATCTTTTAATTCCTTTCGTAAAAAAGAAGAAGCAGAATAATATCCGTCTAGGATATTAATCAAAATATAAACCGTCTTATGTTACGTTTGTGAATCAGGAACATGAAGATATTTTAGATTACTTACACGAAATTCCTAATAGAGAATTTTCTCTTATCAACTGTATTTGTTCATGGCACAGTTCTGGGTCCAACACCTCTTCGTATAGACTATTATCGAACGCATTGTTTGACACTTCCAACTCTACAGTAGCATTTACTAAGTTGATTGCTATTCCGAGTAAAAATACTAGTGAAAACACAGTTTGAATCATTTTAAATTTAAAATGTTATTTTTAAAAGTTTTAATCAAATTAAGAAGTCATATCACAGTGAATCAAGTGCCTCAATCAAGCAGCTAATCGCGAACATTAAAGCTACGTCCATTGTGTTTGCATAATTATATAATCTTATCAGTGTGTCCGGCTAATGATTATTATAAATATCAAAATGATCCATTATTTAAGATTGAAGATTGCTTTTGAGTTATATTCGTCACTGATATTTATAGAAATAAACTAACATTCCAAAAATTTACTTTGTTTAAAAAATATGTGGGTAATTATAATAAAAATACATTAAAAAGCATGCAAATTTTGAAAGTATTAGGTGTATTTTATATATTATTGTAATTTAAAAACTATAAACCGTCGCATGCACAAGCACAACCAGCACGAATGGATCGCTTGCTCGAATCGTGTTGATAAATATATCCATATTTCAGTATGTATTCTACCCTTGCTTTTCGTTCTCTTTAGCTGTTTCAGCATCAACTACATCCTTCTGCCGTGTTACTGTGCGTCCTGTAAAATAAAAAATCTTGTTTAATTATCCTTCACGACTTTTGTCCATTGTTGGCCATCAACTGTGTTAATAATACTAACCTGGACTTAATATGAGTTTGAATAAAGTCGAAAATGGAGAATCAACCACTAGAGTTAACAGGAACGATGCAAAAAACGTCACTGCATAATGCGCCACAAACTTAAATGTCTGGAATAACAGAATTTCCTTTAGATTATACTGATGCCTTCGTAGAAACTACCTGGGGTGGAACACCCAGTCACCAGCACTTTAATGAGAATGAATTCAATGTATAAGCAGTGGTAGCCGAGTGGTCGAACGCACGCCTTGCAATCGAAGTGTGCAGGTTCAAACCCCGGCTCACCTCTGGGATTTATGTGCGAATCTCATTTTCATCCGAGATTATCACTTGCTATAAAACGGTGAAGGAAAACATCGTGAGGAAACCTGCACGTCTGAGAGAACTTGACTAGTTTTCGATAGATGTGTGAAGTCTGCCAACCCGCACTAGGCTAGCATGGTGGACTATGGCCCGAATCTTCCTCGCATTGAGGAGCGGCCCGTGCCTAGCAGTGGGACGTTAAAAGGGCTGCAGTAGTAGTAGCAATGTCTTCTCAATTTAGTATTGCGTCAGTAATTGATTCCATCACCCTACAAATTCAATGTACTTACGACACCCGCCACTGAGAACCTCATAGGTGCAACTGCTGCATAATTAACTGCACGCATGAACATGTAATGGTATAAGTACATCGCGTACGATATACGAGCTGGAAGCTTCCATATTGTAAGTGATAAAAACCAATTCACTGGACCTGTAATCAAAATTAATGATACGATTACAATTGCTGCCTAATAAGATAGAACATTGAATTGAAAATTAATGGTAAAAAAACCTTTTTAAAAACAAGCTTTATTTAATTGCCCTTAGTTTTCGTGTTCTCCTCGGAAAGCCCTTTCATTTGATACCCATACTGTAGTAGTGCAGAAAAAATAACCATTCCGCCATCTTGGATGATCCGCCATATTGGAATTATAATGACGTCACATAGCTAAGCATGCATTGTCATCCAAAATGAGAGTGTATACCAAATTTCAGCTCAATCGGTTAAAGATAACTGATCGAAAATTCAGTCGCAAGATTCCACCCGGACATACATACGTTGCAAGCATTAGCTTCTACTTTAGCATTAGCTTATATTAATAAAGCTTGTAAAATTACGAACGACAATGGCACTTCCATATGACACCTGAACCTCAAGAGCCAAGAAAAGAGGTCTACTATTTCATCTAAGAGGTCTACTATTTCTGGGCATAGAAATAATTATAATTAACTTACCTCCATAACCATTGACACATGCGAGTATCATGAAACTGAGAGCGAGCCCCCAGAGAGGTCTAACGAAGGAGTTGAAGAAGTTGTCCATGGTCTGGTTATCCCAGTCCATTTGTATTATAGGATAATTGGTGTAGATCAAGAATGTTGACAACGCAAACAGGACGATCCAAAGAATTGCTACTTGTATCTATAAAAGATGAATAAATTGTAGAAAATCAAGAAGTAACAATAGGAATAAAACGCGTTCATTAAAAATGCTTAATGCCGCAAAGTTTACGCATTGAAATAGTGCATAGTGCTGAAAGTCTATTATACCTTATTTATTTATTTCTAGCTTATTTTACCTTCTTCATTTCCAATTTGGTGCCTCTGGATAAGTATATAAGGTATCCGAACATCATGCCGATCACGAATGGTGGCGCCCGTGTTAACGTGTTCTGGTAATAATCGTCTAAGTAACGAAGACTGTCTTGCCCACGTCTGAAGATAACAATAACGAGTAAGTTTAAGAACTTATCATTAAAGTAAGAAAATTTATAAATACAGATACAGATATGTAGTCAAAACTCTTGCGCATGGAAAGAGGAAATCATAAACATGCCATTGAATGAAAAACCGAGAAAGAAAAGTACTCAAAGTACCTATTACAACTACATCTAGTAGGAAATAACTAGATTCAGGAAGCACACGACTAAATAATGAAGAATAGAATAAAATGTTAAAACATAAGCATCAGTAGTCAACAAAAAAATTATGTATATTATTTGAGTACCCCTCAACTCAACGGACATGTTTTTATTTGCACTACACTTATGAAAATCTTTGAATAAAGCTTACCCTGGGGCACCCATATTAGAAGGAAAATCTTGGATGAAGTTATACGTAGTCGTAGATACCATAATGCCCAGTAGTGCTGCCGACAGCCCGCCCCAAGCGAGTTTCTTATTTCCACTTAATACGAACACGAGAACAATAGGTGATAACATGTGGAGCTGAGTGTCTATAGCCAAATACCACGTATGGAGAATACACTGCAGAAAGACATAAGACATAAGAAAAAGTTTTATAGAAGAGAAATAATATAAACCTTCAAGCAAAGGAGTTATAGTTACCAAAGCTCTAGGAGTCGCGTAATTCTGTATGTGGAGTAGAGTAGACCACCAATTAGCTCTACAACTCTCCACTTGGCCGGCAAGAGATGTCCACACTGGGCCATCGGCAATACGATGCATATACGTGCCATCGAGTAGTACAGCAGCAGCCAGTAACGGAAACATGCGCAGGAGTCGGTTAAGGTAGAAAAGATGAATATTCTTCAGCAGCTGTACTGGAAAAGACAGTTGCAAGCTTGTATAGGAAATTTTGAAGGTTGATTAATAACAGGTAATGCAATACTAAACTAACTTCCACTAAATTTCCCAGCCGTTGTATATACTACAAGTATGCCACTCAACGTGAAGAATGTGTCCACTGCTAGATGACCTCCTGTTACCCATAAAGCTGCATATGATCTCTGCCACTGTAAAATAATATTTACGTTGATGTTGACACCAAAAATGGTAGTCTATGTATGTCATATTAGTAACTTGAATAAAAAATAAAATTTATATACACTTAAATATGTGAAAATATCCAAATCATTATATACCATGTGTCCATCGAATGGGTTAGCCCAAAAAGGTTCTAAATAAGCATGCCCCAAAAGTATCCACGCAATAGATATCGATCTAATTCCATCTATACATTCCAGAGTACCACGACCTGATGTGAAAGTCATGAGCCGACGGCCATTAGTATACACAGAGAAAGATTTACCGATCACACTGGTCGCTTTAGGATCTGAAAGAGATGAAGGATAATTTACATCAACTACATATCAAAGAAATTGTAACATAAGCAAAGGATATGAAAACAATGTTACCGCTTTTAAGGAAAAATGTATGCCAAAGATCGTATGAAGTGCTTGCTAAAGTAATCAATCCGAGAACGGCGAACACAACTCTGTAATAAAACAAAGATTAAGGAAAAAATTAAGATTTAAGATAAAGAATAAAGCCAATTCCAAAACGAACTCTGTTTCTATGTGAAAGCCGATCAGATGGAATTTCTATGGTAAAAGCCGCGTGACTCATCAAAATTTGCTCGCGCTGTCAATCAAATTTCGTTGAAGAATCAGTATTTACTATGAGTCAATAAAATTCGTTTTAGTATTGGCAAAGATATAGACGCGCGCGTCTTGACGCCCGGACTTAAATATAATAAAAATCTTAGGTTCTTTTTTTAATTTGAAGACTAACATGACAATATAATCGCCAGGCACCCAAGGCTTATCATCAGGTAGACGGCAGAAGTCATCGGTGTACTCAAATCCGACCTCTGTGATGTTAAACAGAAGAGAAGTTATCGCTTGCTGTGTTGAACATGGCTTCGGGATGCACACTGCAAGCCGGAATGTTAAAGCAGCGAGAGGATTTTCTGGTGCTAATCTAAAAATTAAAGAAAATCGGGGTTTCAAACGTATTTAAACCAAGAACAATGCAATGCAACACCAGTTTTAAATATGACTCTGGGGTTCCAAATGACAGTCTCATTTACAATATGTATATATAGGTTACAATCTTAGAGATGTGTCCCTCACTCATGAGTGGACTAACGGTGAAGGAAAACACCATGAGGAAACCTACACGACTGTAGAAAGGCGTGTGAAGTTCACCAACTCGCACTGGGTGATAGTTCACCACGGACTTTGGCCCAAATCTCATATTGAGGAGAAATGTGCCGCGTATAATGGCAATAGGCTCGCCCCTACTACATTACATTGATACCAATATACATCGGCGGCATGTGGGTGCATTCCAAAGCAGCTTTGCCTACCCCTGCGAGGAATACAGACCTCATGACGTATGATGGATTTATCTACTCAGTACCTGTTATCTTCAATGTGTCCAGACATAGCGTCTAATGCAAGCTTCGCATTAGTATGCTCAGCATATTGTTTAAGCGTTTCATTATCCAATCGTAACGAGTTTGGATTGAAACTTGTAAGTGGCAATTGTGGCCACTCCGGAAACTCGAAGTTCTGGGTCATTGGTACTCGAATCATGCAAAATTTTCCTTGCAACACAGTGTTGGGTAGTTCCTGATTGATGCCTAAACATTGATGATAGTTTCCAAGGTCTATGTTATTGCCTAGGAGTATACCTCTCGGAGTCCTGATGCCAGCGTCTGCGACTGTAAACACACGGTAATTAAGAACATTTTTAATTATGATTGTTTAATTGTCAGTGTTGTATGTTGTATGTCTTGTTATATGTTGAGATATGACGCGATGCTTAAACAAACACTTTCGTTCGGTCGTCGTCACTTTAGGCAGCCCTAGGATGCTTAGTCGTCGACCAACAGTTTATAGAACGATTTTTTGAGCTAGGGAACTGCTTAATATTTAGGTATCACATGTAGGCGTCTTCTAGTGTTAGTCACAACGGGCATTATTGTCACAGAGAACAAATTCATTTACTTTATGCCTCGCGTAAAACCGTAGTCTCATCGCAGCTTTATTGCTCTGTCACTATGTTGCATCTCTGGCCATGTGAGAACATTACAGTTTTAAATCGAAACACACTACTTGACACACTACGGTATCAAGAAACGAGCTTAAATTTCTTAGCCAACCCTAAAACAATCTGTATTGACTAATAGAAGAAGTTCCTTCTTGAACGAAGTATCACTGACAGCGCGAGCGAATGCTTGCCTGGTTGTAACCACAGAATTTTGATCTTTATGTATACTAACACAGAGTTTTTTTTGTTGTCACGCTCGTCTTGACGCAACAGTGCTTTACAAACACATGTATCAATATATATATATATATAATAATTAAACGTCAAACACTTTTAAGACGCTACCAACTTAAACTTTAAGCGCACTTACATAATATACTCAGCACTGAATTCCCTCGTATCAAGCGTATTTGTTCTTCACACAATTTTGGATCCAACACGTCTTCGTAAAGGCTACTGTCGAAAGCATTATTCGATATTTCCGCCTCCCAATATCCATTAACTAAATGTACTAATACAATTTCAAATAAAAATACGAATGCTCTCCGATCCATTTTACAATTTTAAACCTATAGCTAACTTAAGATGACATAATCACAGGAAAGAAATGGATCATGTGGGGCGGGCAATCGCTTGATAATAAAAATTAAAGTTACGTCCGTATGTTTGCCTTATTATTCAATCTTATCTCTTTGCTCAGCTAATGAAGATATAATAAGCTGATATTTAAAGTTCAAGATAAGCTAATACCCTAGGCTTTATTTACACAGCAGAGCCGGCTGCCTTTAATGAGGTCCTGTAATCCGTCAGCTCGTGTAAAAAAAATCATGCAAAATGTTCTGCTACTGCGCACTCGTTCCCGTTATTTCACGGGCAGACGGCTTTACCATGTAAATAAAGCAAACAAGCAGTGCTATGTTATATACCTATGTATGTATGCAGAATGTGTACTAAAGTGTATTTATTCGAGGTTATAATTGAAAATACATGTTTTTAATTCGCTAAAATAATTGAGTGTGTTTTTAAGTATACCTACTTAATTAAATATTAATAGATGCATGAGTGATAGCCTTCAGCATTTATCGCATGATCATCAGTTTTATTATATCTAGAACTTGTTGTTTCATGCGACTCTGTCCACTTGGAGTTTAGGAAATAAAAAACAAATACTATAAACTGTTGTTGTGTCATTACAAACACGCACTCAATTGAACTTACCTATAGGAATGTATCTACAGGTATGTAAATAGTAAAGACAATTAAAAGTGTATGTCCCGCTAATAAAATACACAAAATTGATGTATCCTATTTTTATTTATGCATACAATGTTATTTATTATAAACAAAGGTGTGCGTTTATTGTCCAAATTACAGGTACATAATTGTAACATAATAAGTAAGATGTATGTTTTATACTTCTTTTCCATTCTGTTTAGCGATTTCAGTTTCAAGTACACCAGGCTGCACTGGCTTCTTCGGCCCTGTAATACAAACAGAGACTTGAAAAAAGCTTTAGTCAAAGTATATCGATTTTTATCAAACACTAGCAGACCCTGCGAACTTCGTACCGCCTTCGAATTAGTGACATACGAAAGCAGCGCCACCTACCGGGTCCAATTGTATATCTAAACCATCCAGGAACCCATTGAAATATACACACAAAAGTTCATCCAAACCGGTCCAGCCGTTTAGGAGGAGTTCAGTGACATGGACACGTACAGAAGAATTATATATATAAAGATAGGGAAGTACCAACCTGGACCTAATAGTAGCTTGAATAGAGTTGAAAATGGGGAGTCCACCACGAGAGTCATCAAGAACGCAACGACGAAGCACAACGCATAGTGCCCTAAAAACTTGAACGTCTGAAAAATGATTGTTATTTATTATACTACGATCAGCGATTTATTTTTGTGAGATGGACATTATCTCTACTCGAGATATTTCGTAACAAAACGTGAAATTGATCCTATTTTTTTCGACCTATCTCAAATAGAGGTGATGTCGATCAAGGGAAAAATTAGGTCCTGATACCAATCTACGACTAAACTAAAATTGACAGCACTGAATATTGCTGTTTCGGTCATACATTACGGTCATGAAAAGGACGACAATACACTTAGTTTAGTGTAGTTTAGAACTAATTCTAAACTAGTGTTGATACCAATATAGAAAACTTCTTACCACCACCTCTTAAAGAGTTGTTTTTTCCATACTGTCAATTTCTGACACATTTTTTTACTGGTAAGGGAGCAGAGACTAATAAATTTAAATTTTGTACAAATTACTGAGGTTTTGGTAAACATTTGGTATACTCACAACACCAGCTACAGAGAACCTCATGGGTGCAACCGCAGCAAAATTAACAGCAAGCATTAGCATGTAATGGTATAGATACATCGCGTACGATATACGCGCCGGAAGCTTCCATATTTTCAGTGATAAAAACCAATTTACTGGACCTGCAAGAAGTAATTTATACAGGATACTCCAAGTCACGTTTTAACAAATAACACCTCTCACGAATTTGTACATCTTATAGAAAAACCTTGAAAGCCTTGTCGTACTTCTAAATGTAGTTGCATGTGCGCCAAGACTACACTTATGTCACGGAGTATCTTGATGTTGTCTTTTTCTCTGGAATTATTTAGACAGAGAGCGAGCGAGCGAATCCGTGACAAAGGTCTTGTCTTGACAATGCATGCTACCACTTGTCAACAGAATACAGAATAGTTTTAATATAACAATCAAATTTTTAACGGGTTATGTTTTACCCTTTGGGTACGGAACCCTAAAAATTACTGTATTATTAAAAATAATACTGATGGCTATATCAGTTTTACTTTGATAGTACAGTAGAGGCCTATAATGGTTTCTCTCAGGCGGTTTTAATAGCAGAAGATATAAATTCGTTGCCCTTACCTCCATAACCAGTCACACATGCAAATATCATGAGACAAAGAGCGAACGCCCAGAGAGGTCTGATGAAGGAGTTGAAGAGGCTATCCACAAACTGATTGTCCCAGTCTAATTGTCTAAAAGGATAGTTGGTGTACATCACAAACGTTGATATTGACAACATGGTGATCCATAGAACTGCGACTTGCAGCTGTAAAGAAAGGTAAATGTCATACATATATGAATCAGGTAACACAGGTCTTTTGAACTAATGTTAAAACGCCATCCAAAAGTCACTCATACAAGTTACAACCACACCTTCATTCAATTCATTCATTTCACCTTCATTCAGCAACATTATTTTCTTAATTAAGAATTAGGCTACTAAAAATATTTAACTACCTTGTTCATATCCACTTTGATCTGCTTCGATAAATGTATAATGTACCCAAACACCATTCCGACAACGAATGGTGAAGCTCGTGTTAATGTGTTAAGGTAGTAATTAAATAAGTAACGACCACTGTCTTGCCCACGCCTAAAAGGAAAAGCAGCAATACGCTAGGTAGTTCTGTCGACTAGCGACTTTCAGAATTGCAACTAAAGTGTTTTAGTCTTAAACAATTACAAACTTATAGCAATTTGAAAATGTCTATAACTCTAGCCACTTACCCTGGGGCACCCATAAACGTAGGAAACTCTTGTATAAAATTATACGTAGTGGAGGATATCATAATGCCTAGAAATGCTGCAACTAATCCACCCCAGGCGAGTTTTTTATTCCCGCTTAGCACGAAAACGAGAACAATGGGTGATAGCATGTGAAGCTGAGTGTCTATGGCTAAGTACCATGTCTGAACCATACACTAAAAATAAAAGTTAACATTAAATTAACAGAAGAAACTCAAAGCATAAAGAAAAATAAAGGAATGAGAAATTAGTCACCATAGCCCTAGCAGTTGCATAATTCTGTATGTGCAATACAGTAGCCCACCAATTGGCCCTACAACTCTCAACATGATTGGCTACAGTTCCCCACGCTGGACCGTCGGCTACACGATGCATGTATGTGCTTTCGAGTAGCACAGCAGCGGCCAGTAAAGGAAACATGCGCAGAAGACGGTTGAGGTAGAACAGATGAATATTTTTGAGCAGCTGTACTGGAAAATGAAGATTGATTATGACTTGAAAAAAAAAGACTGACTATAAACTGTATTATTTTGCGTCAAACATGAGTTTTTTTAGTTCATCATTAATTTCTTAAACTTTTATTGGCATGTATCTATGGAGCTTGTTATGATACTGAATCTAACTATTTTTAGTAAGAGATGACTAAACAAATAAGAGTTAAAGTTATCGGACTTACTTCCGCTAAACTTTCCAGCGGTTGTATATACTACAAGTAGTCCACTTAACGTGAAGAATGTGTCCACTGCGAGATGACCTCCCGTCACCCATAACGCCGCATACGATCTCTGCCACTGTAAATCATACGCGTAGACAATAAAACCCTATAGACTACAAATGAAACTGGGTCATAAAAAATCATATCATACCGTTTGCCCCTCGATCGGATTAGCCCAAAATGGTTCTATGGTATACGCATGCCCCAGCAGTACCCATGCGATGGAAAGGGACCTGATTCCATCCAAACATTCCAGGGTACCACGCGGTGAGATGAAGGTCATGAGGCGACGGCCATTGGTGTACACAGAAAATGATTTACCGATCACACTAGTTGCTTGAGGATCTGAAATGAAATGTTGTGACTACAACCGAATAAACTAATTTTAGCATCAAGTATTACGACAACAAACTCACCGCTTTTCAATAAAAATGTGTGCCAGATATCGTATGAAGTACTTGCTAAAGTTATTAGTCCGACGATGGCAAATACAACTCTAAAAAAAAGTTAAGTAAAAATGTAATTATGAAGAAGTATAATATATAAAATGCAGTAAAAATAGGTAAACTCACATGACAATATAATCGCCAGGTACCCAAGGTTTATCCTCAGGTAGACGGCAGGAGCCATCGAAGTACCGAAAACCTATCTCTGTGATGTTAAACAGAAGAGAGGTTATCGCTTGCTGCGTTGAACACGGCTTTGGAATGCAGACTGCTAGTCTGAAGGTTAATGCAGCTAGAGGGTTTTCGGTAGCTATTCTAAAATTTAAGTTAACAATGCATGATAGACCAACAATTAAAAAAAATATATAATTAACACAAAATCTAATTTACCTATCATGTTCAATCTCTCCAGACAGAGCTCGTAAAGCAGCCCTTGTAATATGAAGCTCTTGGTAGCGTTGGAGAGTTTCATTATCCAATCGCAACAAATTTGGATTGAAATTTGGCATTTGTGGCCACTCCTGCAACTCGAAACTTTGACTCATTGGCACCCAGATCGTGCAATACTTTCCTTGCAACACAGAGTTCGGCAGTTCCTGATTGATGCCCAGACATTGGTGATAGTTGCCAAGGTCCACATTATTACCCTGGAGTATACCTCGTGGAGTTCTGATACCAGCGTCAGCAACTGTTAAACAGGGCTCATTTTAACTTTAAAGCAAAATATCTAAAAATTAATGAGCCGTGCGCCCACAGGCACGTAAAAACGCGCGCGACCAATTTTGTTCCAAAACTAAAACGAGCTGTATTTACTCAGAGGAAAGCTCATTTTTCAACGAAATGTCATTGATGATTTTAGCTAGTTTCAACGTGTGGTAGTGCGGCTTTTACGATAGAAATTTAATCTTTATGTATATTAATGCAGAGTACCCGCATTCTCAAGAAAGGTCAATTTATTACGCAGCTTTCGTTCAAACGATCAATTTTCTATTGATGTATCTAATAATGTATGTTCTATCAAATTTATTATGATAGGTATCGGTATATATATAGCTATAAATTACATGTATCCCGTCTTGTAAGTAAAGCATACTTACATAATATACTCAGAACTGAATTTCCTCTAATCAATCGTATTTGTTCATCACACAATTCCGGATCCAACACATCTTCGTAAAGACTACTGTCGAATGCATTGTTTGGCACTTCCGCCTCCCAATAACCATTAACTAAATTAACCGTTACAACTTCAAATAAAAATATAAATAAAAACACTTTGAGAGTCATTCTGAAGGTCTCGAATTACATTTAAATTACGATTTTTTTAGCAAATCATTTACTCGTAATTAGGCACACATATCACAGTAGAAATGGATTATATGTTTGGAATTGACGCTATGTCCATGTGTTCGGCTAATTAATCAATCTTATCGTCTCGTCCAGCTAATGAAGATTGTGTATAGATATCTTGATGATAAATCGGTACCTACAATTTTTCGTTATTGGTAACTGGAAAATTTTGTGTTAATGTAGTATATAAATTAGATTCTACATACGTCAGACAAACGAATTAAATTGAATGAAAAATTCGTAACAGTAATATTAAATATTACTATATTTTCACTGAATAATCATTGATCAGATAGTCGTCAGGTTAGATACTCTTCTCATTGATATTAAGATAAATATCGTATCAGTTACCAGTAACCTAAACTGTACCTAAGACTAATAATACTGATTATAATAATACTTTCTGATAATATAGAATCGTAGCTTTAAACAACTGCACTGATAAATACAAATATTTGTAAGCAATAAAGTAACCACCTGTCCGATGGTAAATAAGGATTTTATTTAGCAACAAATCCTTTGGAACAATGAGCTAACAAAGACTTAACGGCTGGATATTTAGCACAAGAATGCAACGATTAGGATGAATAATAAACTTCGATAGGTGATCAATATTCATTTTAATTTTATATCACTCTTTTATTTAATGTTAAACATAGCAATGTTGTTCATATTGTCCTTATCTATGGGACTTGTGAATGTATGTTTTATATGCGAAACCTTCATTGAGAAGAGTGTTTTCAACGTCCATATAGTAGGTGGGTAGGTGAAGTTCACCCGTTTTTGTACTTAAACAGTTTTAACACTGTTGTAAAGTAAAACTTGCGCTAATAATGCATAGTTGCATGTGCTTTTACGTAATACTCAAATTGATACTCCATATGAGATTCATACATTCATACTTTAACTATTTTATAACGGACGTTGAAAATACTATCAAATTTGTAACGGAATTTTCTATAGTAAACTGTTTGTTTTGTAAGTTGGATATGTTTAACTAAGTATTTTGCCTGTTTTAATTAATGAAAGAAGACGTCTTAATATAAAGCAGTTGAAAGCTGCAGTGTATTAGTATTTGGGCATCACATTAAGGCATCTCTTATTGTTAGTGAAAACGGGAAATGCTCTCTTAGAAAGATTTTATTACGGTAACATATAACTACATACATATATATTACACAATAAGCTATCATATCACAAGTATCTAAAATTATATTTACACCTGCTGGAAAAACATTAGCTTATTAATTCTCATTGTATTTATTTATTGTGTTAAGCTTTTTAAATAAATTAATTAATTTATTACCTATAACCGATTGCCGTCTGATAGCAATCAACCATCTACGTAAATCAATTAACTTATATCTTTTGTAGGTTGTAACGGTGTTTATATTCAAGTTCTTTGAAGATATTTTCATAGACAAGATTCTTACGGATGATAATGAAAAGTAGGTATATAGGTACGTTATACTTGTTTGTCATTTTGTTTCTCCATTTTAGTTTCAGTTATATCCTTCTGAGGTGGTTTCTTTGGTCCTGTGAAAAAAACATGAGTTAATCATAGCGGGCCATCCACTCACGTTTTGTCATGTGAGAATGCACAAGCATAACTAAGCATTGTACGTCAGTGGCTTAACACAGCTTATAATAATAACGGTTGGTAATGGTTTTGCCATTAGACATTCAACCTTAATGCATATTGACTCAGAGTATATTTAAAAAAAATACAAGTTTATTTGCTCGCCCAATGACGTTTGTTTCAGGGCCTATAGACATTTTTAATGTATATAGATTGGAGGCTAACAGTAATCTCAAACTCAAATACTCGTTAATGAATGGTCTACTTAATGTAAATGCTATTCAATACGATAAAAATACTAACCTGGACCTATTAATAACTTAAATAGAGTTGAAAATGGTGAATCGACCACCAAAGTCAAGAAGAACGAAACGACGAAGGTTAATGCATAGTGTGCTAAGAACTGGAACGTCTGAAAATAATAATACAATTTGTTATTATAAATCATAACTAGTGATGGGTAACTCGTCCATATTATTTGAGGGAGTACTTCATTTTACATCGTGAGGTGCTCACAAGGTACACCTCATTTGAGTGCGGCATCGCTTGAATTACTCGCTTACTTAGCTCTTTTTCAGCAACTTTTACATGGGACGTGAGGAGAAAGTGAACGAGTGAGGCGGTTCAATATTGAAATTCGGGTTACCCGTAAGCTGTCATGAGGACTTCAAATGAGTCGCCTCATGATTGAGGTACACATTTCTAAAAGTAACAGACACTACACTTGGTACGTGGAATACTTACCATATAAGACACAGAGAATCTGATAGGAGCTACTGCAGCTTGGGTGATCATAAGTATTAGCATGTAATGGTATAAGTACATCGCGTAGGATATACGAGACGGGAGCTTCCATATGCTTAGAGATAGGAACCAATTAATAGGACCTGCAAAGACAAACATATTCGTTAGTTATTAACAGTACTCCAGCAGCATTGGTAATAACTAGTCGTTTTTAGCAATCGGCTAATCAACGAATTTTCCACATTTAAATTTCCACAAATATGTTTGAAAGTACGATCTTCCACATGTTCTTTTGTTTCTTTTTGAATTAACTGTGAAACAGAACTGAAGTTCTTTGTGTGTGTGTGTTAATTGACAATCAACCTTATCTTGGTAACTTTAAGTACCATACCAAAAAATACGCTATGTGGTAGTAACTTATTAGGCTTACCTCCATAACCATTCACACATGCAAATATCATTAAACACACTGCAAATGCCCAGCCGGGTCTGGTGAAGGAGTTGTACAGGGTGTCCAAAGTCTGATTCCTCCAATCCGGTTGCACGATTGGATAGTTGGTGTACATCACAAACGTTGATATTGAAAACATCACCACCCATAGAATTGTTACCTGCAACTGGAATGACATGACATCTTCATTTCTTCACATCATCATCATAACCCGGGTGTTTGATTTAACCATTGTGTCTTCCATTCAAATGAATGCATGGCCTAATGGTCAATGGCATAAAAATTGGTGACTCATACGATATTAAACTGAAAATCCTACTAATATTATAAATGCGAAAGTGAAGATGGATAGATGTTTGTTACTCTTTCACGCCAAAAGTACTCAACAGATTCATAACCAAAAAAGCTCATGAAGATCAAAGACAAGTTATGTTCGAAAATCAAGAGACGAATTTCAAGAATTTGTGCGTTTAGAGTTGCTGCCAATAATTAGAATATCTTGCTTTCCATAGGCATAAACTATTACCTTATTCATTTCCACTTTAGTATTCTTCGATAAATGTATGATGTATCCAAAGACCATGCCGACCACGAACGGTGACGCCCTTGTAAGCGTGTTAAGGTAGTAAGCGTGCACGTAAAGGCCCATATCCTCTGGTCGTCTGATGACAAAAATAAGCATTAACACTCCAATTATGGGACGTGCAAGATCTAAAATTCTATGACCCCCCCATATATTACTTTCAATTTATTGAGCACAGTGGATTGTTACTCACCCTGGTGCTCCCATTGTGGATGGAAACTCTTTTATAATGTTATACGTTGTAGACGATATCATGATGCCTAAGACGGCCGCGATCAGTCCACCCCAAGCGAGTTTCTTATTTCCACTTAGAACAAACAGAAGAACTGCAGGTGATAGAATATGGAGTTGGACGTCGATGGCCAAATACCATGTTTGGATCATACACTATAAGCAGAAAAACAATTTACTCCTTACATAATCTTTATTTTTTGTAAGATTTCAATAGTTTACGCTTATTAACCGTGAGAAATATATTATAAAAAGAAGGAGTTTAGTACAAATTTAGTTACCATAGCTCCAGGAGTAGCATAATTCTGTATATGCAGCAGAGTAGACCACCAATTGGCCCTACAGCTTTCCACGTGTCTGGCAACAGGTGTCCAGTCCGGGCCGTCTGTGATACGATGCAAGTACGTGCCTTCGAGAAGAACGGCAGCCGCCAACAATGGGAACATGCGCAGCAGTCGATTGAGGTAGAACAAGTGGATGTTTTTAAGCAGTTGTACTGAAAATTAAAACATAGATTATCTGAAAGATTAATTTAAATCTAGGCACCAAAACAAATTATATGCACTGAATGGATTCTGAATCTAGTTGACTTACTTCCGCTAAGTTTCCCAGCTGTAGTATAAACAACAAGTAGCCCACTCAATGCAAAGAATGTATCTACTGCAACATGCCCTCCTGATACCCATATGGAAGCGTATGTTCTCTGCCACTATAAAAAAAACATTTTGAATTTTAAACAGAACACAGAAGTGTGTCATAATATATTGTAGATGTAATAACTTGATCATACCGTATGTCCATCTATAGGATTAGCCCAATATTGTACTATAGTATAACAGTGTCCTAGGATCACCCACGCCATAGAAAGAGACCTAATTCCATCTAGACATTCTAGAGTTTCACGTCCTGATGTGAAGGTCATCAGACGACGACCGTTAGTGTACACAGAGAATGATTTGGCGATCACATTTGTTGTGCTTGAATCTGGAAAATAGAACAAGTTATTTCAATCTTGAAGTATCAAATTGTAGCATTAGATATTCAGTCAATAAACTCACCACTTTTCAAGATAAACGTATGCCAAAGATCGTATGAAGTGCTTGCTAAAGTTAATAATCCAAGAACGGCAAATATAACGCTGTAAGAAATATTGTAAAACTATTATAATTATAATGAAAAGCTCAAGATAGGTAAAGCTTGAACTTGAAAGACTTACATAACAACATAGTCACCAGGCACCCAAGGTTTATCGTCAGGTAAACGGCAGAAGCCATCAGTGTACTGAAAGCCTATGTTAGTGATGTTAAACAGAAGCGATGTTATCGCTTGTTGCGTCGAACACGGCTTTGGAATGCACACTGCAAGATTAAATGACAATGCAGCGAAAGGGTTTCCAGGCGTTGCAATCCTAAAAAGTTATAAGAAACATATATTTATCCATCTCTTTATGAATTAGTTTGACATATTATTGCTAAAAATAACATCATAATAACCTACTTTTTGTCCTTAATCTCTCCTGACAGAGCTCGCAGCGCAACCTTCGCATCATAAAGAGTTTTGTACAGTTCCATCGTTTTATTATCCAATTTTAACAAGGTGAGGTCGAAGTCTGGAAGCTCCGGCCATTGTGGCCACTCTGGAATCTCGAAACTTTGGCTCATTGGCACACGAATCATGCAATATTTGCCTTGCAGCACCGAGTTCGGTAGCTGCTGATTGATGCCCAAACATTGATGATAGTTGCCAAGGTCTATGTTATTGCCTAGGAGGATACCTCGTGGAGTCCTGATACCAGCATCTGCGACTGTCCACCAGGAATAATAAGAGCTATCATTTATATCTCGTTACAAACATTACATATACATAGTAGGCTGTGAAAATATGTATTTGAAATGACTAGACCTTGGGCCGCCAATTGCGTCAACCAATTTCTTAGCCAAAACTTCAACGAAATCTGGGGCATTTGGAACCAATGGATAAACCAATGGAACTGATAAAATAATTAAACTGGTTGAACTAATAATGATAGTAATGTTTTACTTCTTCTAATTTATTATAAGTTTACTTACACAATATAGTAAGTAGTGAATTTCCTTTAATCAATTGTATTTGTTCGTCACACAATTCAGGATCCAACGCATCTTCGTAAAGGTTACTGTCGAACGCATTATTTGGAACTTCCGCTTCCCAGTAACCATAAGCTGAATTAATTGTTACAATTTCCAATAATAATAGAATCAAAAACACTTTAGGACTCATTTTAAAATTAAAATAAAGTTTTTAAATAAAATTAAGTCATAGCACAATTCAATCATGTGCTACAAACAAATTATTTTGATAACTAACGCTACCTGTAACGACTAATTACCTAATCTTATCACCGCGATCTGCTAATCAAGAGACTAAACATGTACTTACCATATAACATTTTTGATTGAAGATTTGTTAGCTGAAATGTTTACCTGGCATTGGTAGTTATTGGAGATAACTCACAACTTTTAGTAATCTTTTCGTGAGCGTTTATTGTAGGCTTATAAGGTTATATTCATACCATGACCGTTTCATTTCATGTTTGCTTTCAATTTTTTCGATAGTTTAACCAATTTCATTACATATTTGACAGGTTATTAAAGATGTTTCTGTTATATTAGGGAATATATTTCAATTTACTCAAGTTACGAGAATTTTGTATAAAAATTTAGTTTTTTCAAAGTAATTAGTATGGCTTATTATTCGCTTTGACTTTATGGGGAGTAGGTATTGTCGAATAGTAGGTACCTCATTAGCACGCCCCTATAGGCGCCATGCGAGTTGATGATACACAATTATCACGTCAACGCGATGACGAAATCAGAATTGTGGTAAACCCACACTGGTCGGGTTAATTATCGCTTGTTGATCAACTTTGTGTCTATATAGGATACCTACTACTTCCTAACACTACTTACTTAAAATCCAGAATAAAAAATACACAGATGTATAAAATATATATATATATATATAAATATTGCCATTCCTTAACCTATAGAACTGCTTTTCAAGTTAAATACAAATCAACTAATTAGACCTAGTTTTTCTCTCGTTGTTCGCAAAACTTTTATTAATCATCTATAAGTAGCCCTACAATATTGACTCGACAAGACACCTTACGAATTTTGTCATACCGAGCTTCTCTCTCCCCTCTTTCTTGATACATAAAAAATACGGTCGAATTGAGAAACCTCCTCCTTTTGGAAGTCGGTTAAAAAGATAATAGGGATCTATATTTCTAATAATATCTATTTTATTTATTAAACTACTGAGTTTTATGTTCATCATTTTGCACAACTATTGTGCTACATTTAGGATCTTCTTCTTTAATGTTTCCATTATCTCTTGCTGCAGGAACTAACGGCTTGCGTTTCTTTTGAACTGCAAAAATAAGACAATTAATTAGTTTATTTTATCGTATAGGCCTACCGGCGGCGACTTATTAGCAGGCAAGGCCCGCATAGTAGCATAATGAGGTAGATACAGAGGCAGAATGTACTTTTTCATAATATTGAACTTGTTCGCTTAAAATTTGCGCCCGCATAACGTAATTATGTATTTAAGTATACTTATATAGGAATAAGACTTTCAATGACAAAACAGTCGCAATTACAAAACAAAGGGAGTTTGCACGTAACATCGGGAGTGGTTTACTACACAGACCTTGTTGAGACCAGGGAAAATTTCCATGCGTTCAAACGTTTCTGCCATACCTATTACTGGAATCAAGTATAATACAGCTCATATTGTTAGGTCCAACTAGTGTTAAATAGCATCCGTGGTACCTCCTTTATTTCTGTGGCAATTCAACCAATACAGTTATTTTTGTCTCCTGCTTTGCAAAGGAAGGAAGTGGATATATTGTCCTTCCAACTCCTCCTACACCTTTTTCGATTAAATGCGTGCGGGTTCCAAGACAATTTAGCTTTTCCCCGGGACTCGCCGAGGTTTAAACCTCGGTGTCTTCAATGAACACCGCATAAAAAAAGCGTACCGGAATATAGTTTCCACAACCGACAGAAGTGCATGAAAAGATGTTTAATGTCAGGATCGTAGCACGTGGAGCAATACGGAAGTCTCTGCGGGGGTCGTGGGATATAGATTATGTATAGCCTCATGTGTGAGCCCCTTCTTAACCTTGTCGAATATCGCCACTATCTTAAAAGCGTCGTATAAGTTCACTAGGTATACAAACACTTGTCGCGTTAATGCGATCAGACATAAGTGTTATTGTCATACTAGGCCATACTATTATTACCATACTATTTTTGAATCTAGTTTTTCGTGATTTCTCATCTTTTTTTCGAGTATAGCACCACGGATCATACCCGTGATTCGTGTTGTCTCGATTTTTCATTTATTTATGAAGGTAGATAATTTTGATTACCTATGTGTATTATCTACGGTATTGTAAAAGATTTGACAAATAATATACCTACTATGAGAAGTAAAAATACAGGATTTGGTACCTATCTCTACTATCGCAATTATTGTGTTCTGATAACACACAAATCACGACATTCTAATTCTAATCACTTTAACTACGTCAATGATTTCAATAGGTACGATAAATTTTACTATTGTATAAACAAAAACCGTTTTAATACAGGCTGTAACATAACATCACTAAATATTATAAAACAAAGACCTTTGCCGCGTCTGTCTGTCTGATCGCGATAAACCCAAAAATTACTGCACCGATTTTCATGCTGTCTTTCACCAATGGATAGAGTGATTCATGAGGAAGGTTTAGTATATAATTTGTTATGTTTTTGTATACATTGGCTAAATTATAATGATATTTGTTGAAGGTGTCGGCAAAAAATAAGCCGTCTGGGAGCTTTCAACGAAAACGCTGCCTAAACCCTTTGAGATATAACAAAATGGTGTATGGTGGAATTGTGTATCTTATATAGGTCTACAGAAAAGTCTGCGATGGCATATGTCTATCTGTTAAGGTTAACAAGATATATCCATTTTAATCCTTTAAAAATGGGCAATTGTATAGCGGTAAATTGGTAAGCTATTATAAAGCTATCCCTGGAATAGGTTCCCATGTGTTGCGGGAACGGGATCAAAATTTCATGATTACTTTTGGTCGCGATAACCAACATCCACGCGGGCGTAGCCGCGGGCATCAGCTAGTGTATAATAATACTTCAGGTACTTTATCCAGGATATTCGTTTTAAAAATATACTAAAAATATTTTATTTTTAAATGTATACCTACTTATAATAATTCAATCTAATCCTTAATACCAATCGACAAAACATTTAAAATTGTACTTTACAATATATATATTTTGTTATATTGTAAAGTGGTAGGTGGTAATTAATTAATAGTTTCAATTATTACTTTTGAGTTTTATGTCTTTATGCGAAATGCATCCTTAATGTTATTTCACTATGTTATAAACATCCTGTATATAATGCTTACCTGTATCCATTAGCCTCTTGAACAAATATGAAACCGGTGCGTCGATCAACAGCGTCAATATAAACGACACTATCAGAGCTAGCACCTGGTATGACACGTACTTAAAAGTCTGAAATCAACATTTACTTGTACGACCATCACGTTGTTAATTGAAAATGTACTGTATAACAATATACATATATAATATTGAAAGTGGTGTGGTAAAATCCTCAACGTCCACGCGACATAATTCACTCACGTCATCCATGACTTTTAAATGAAAAATGTGCTTCTTCTACAAGTTAATAAGGGTCGTTTTCGGAAAAAAAAATGTTGCGCGGATTTTGATGCACTATTTTGCGCAGAGTACGCGTTTCCACTCTATGTACTTACAAATCTAGCAACAGAGAAGTATACGGGAGCCACTTCTGAGCCGTTGATGGCAAACATCAGTGGGTAGTGGAACAGGTACATCCCGTATGACAGCCGAGCTGGTAGCCGCCAGATATCCAGAGACAGAAACCAGTTTATAGGACCTGTTGTACGATATTTTCAAAATTAAATAATATACATATGTAACATCCCACACACATTTGCCCAGATATTCTGGTATATGCCTTGATGCCCAGATGTGTGCCTTGTTGCCCAAGTGAATGCCTTTTTGATCTGTTCTTAGTTTGTTGCCTCTAGGCAATCGTTTGGGTTTTATATTTGTGAAACCATTCTTCTAATCAAATCATGTCGCGAGCTAACTGGCTTAATACAAAGGCCCGGCTTTAATTTATTTCTGAATGATTAAATTTACTTTACTTCAATTAAGATACACTCTCAGACACACACAGACACAAATATACACATCCTTGTAAACATAAACTCACCTCAGGTCATCTCAATTTTAACAATGTTCAATTACTGAACGTTGGAGGAAATCATTATAAGAAAATCGGCATATCTAACAGACCCTTAAGGATATCGAGAGATTTAAGTAATCCACAACCCCCACCAGTTTAAATTTGTGAACTATATCCTGGGACCAGTAGCAGAACTTGAAAGGGCATTTCATAATATTACCTGCATAACCGTGCACGCAGGCAAATATCAGCCAGCATATCGAAGCGCCCCACATCGGCCTCATGAAGGAGTTCATCATATTATCCACTAACTGGTTGTCCCAGTCGAACTGTGTGATCGAGTACTTGCCGTAAAATATCGTTCCTACTGTAACTGCTGCGGAAGTCCATAGCATTGTTACAAAAACCTGTAATTTATTGAACTTTCACTTCAACAATCTTCTTCTTTTCGTGTCAAACGTTCTACTCTATACTTTGTTCAGTAGGTAGGCCGCACAATAGACACGATCGACCGTAGGGTACCTATTGTACATTTTTAGTAGGATCCCTTAAACCCCACTAGCAAATAATAAGATTAATGCAATCAGTATGTATGGAAATATAAAAAATAAAATATAGTATGTATAAGTAATGCATCAGCATGTATGGAAATATAAAAAAATTACCCATGGTAGTTCTACTTTTTTCCCACGGTGGATATGAAGCAAGTAACCATAGATCATACCCACGAAGAAAGGGGACGCTCTTGTCAGAGTATTGAAATAGTACCACGCCATATAGTCCATAAGCTCACCAGGACGCCTACAAGAAAGAAATCGTGTTATCCCATAGACCAATTATTTAACACCCCACAAGCATTGGGGCGAGTGAATGCACCTGACTGTTCGAAAAAACTTTTTAACAAAAAATTAAACCGCCGAAAATATTAAAAAGCAAAAAATAATATACTTTTTTTATTTTACCTTAATAACAAAGTTCTTAAACTAATGTAAGTATACCTAAGTCATTTTGAGTCGGCGCCAAACTAGCAAATTAATTATTATGTAAAGCTAAAGTGTGATGCACGGCGGCGCGGCGCGACACGCCCCTTCGCCGGAAAATGCCGAGCGTTTACGAAGTTAATGTCAGCGAGACAGCAACTCGTGCGGGCACATACGTGAGAGCACATTTTTTGGAATATTAATGTTTATGGCTGAAGATTTCACGTTGCATTGTTAATTTCATTTGGTTATTTCTTTAGTGTACCTAGGTTTTTGAAGGCGAATTTAGTATCTATTTTGTGAAAAGATGCAAGTATTATCATAAGAGCCCAAAAAAGGAATTCACCCCTCACCACCCTTTCTATCCCATTGTTTCGATATTTGTTATCGCCAAAGATATGCTATAGTCCAGAATGCAAACTTTATCACCCCATTTCACCCCGTACATATTTTTTTTCAAATTTCCTAAAACACGTGTTTCTTTATTTTGTATGCAAAATACATATACAAAGTTTCAGGTTGATCAAAAAATATTTTTTAAATTGTGTGACCTACAACCCCCCATTTCACCCCCAAGGGGGTTGATTTTTGATAATGTTTTGAAAATGGGATCACCCTCGAAGAATTTTCTAGCAAACGTCATAAAAATTATCGGTCTACTGATGCCGGAGATATGCGTGATCATACATAAAAAAAAAACAAAAAATATAGGCGTCGAATTGAGAACCTCCTCCTTTTTTTTCGTCAGTTAAAAATGTACATTTTGATAATATAATAAAGATTGGTTTTCTGTGGTTAAAGTCACCACGCAAGCGCGCGTCCAATTACGCTCGTATTATTGACGACATTTTGTTAAAAAAAATTGGTTCTTCTTCTTTGAATGAATACAGTAAGTTTTGATATTGGAGAAAATTTTGATATTTGATATTGCAAGACTTAAATGTTTCGACATTCACGTTGACATAATAACCTTTGGACTCAAATTGTAGATATAAATGCAATGAATTAAGGTATTCCATAAAATTTTAAATTGGTATACGTAATCTTGTTCATCTACGCATAATTACAAAATCATATGTTATACATTTTTAACAAA
This sequence comes from Ptilodon capucinus, assembly GCA_914767695.1. NCBI lineage: Eukaryota > Metazoa > Arthropoda > Insecta > Lepidoptera > Notodontidae > Ptilodon > Ptilodon capucinus. Next base: position 9,385,486 of record OU611814.1, on the reverse strand, counting down.
AAACAAAAACCGACTTCAAAAACCTAGGTGCACTAAAAAACGAGAAATAACCTTATAATTTGAAGACATTTGGAGTAGGTGCCAATCTACGTCAGACTAGGCAAATACACACATGAATAGGCACCGACTTCAATTTTTTTTTTCACTCTTTTTAGTGTCAATAATCGTTGAAAATATGCAATTATCACCACCTCATAATAACCCTAAAAAAGTAAATATTTACCTAAATGAAAACTCCTTAAAGAGCCGTATACAACTACATCATCCACGTAAATAATGATCATAATAAACATAAAAATGTTCATAAAATGAAAACTGCTTGGCCGCACAATTTGAAATTTTTATGGGACTAAATGGCATCTATTCCGCATCAAACAAAAAAAGAATCACGTAAATCGGATCATAACTCGCAGCGTAATCGGTGTACATACATAAAAAAAACATACCGGCCGAATTGAGAACCTCCTCCTTTTTGGAAGTCGGTTAAAGACAGTTCGCTATGTGACACTATGATTGATTTTAGTTAATAGAATATAAACTTTTTATTCAAGTAACTAAGGTCCGTATTACAAAAGGAAACTCAAGCATTGATCTTTGTTTAAAACTAGTTTTGAGTCAAGTTTTAATTTTAGAAAGTCCCTCAAGCATAGATTTATCGAATACAGTTCAGCTGAGTTACTCAGTTCGTGAAACGAACTCAAGCAGTGATTGGATCTGTAATCACCCAAGTGTGGTCGAGACCGCGCTTGAGCGTAGATTGTCATTGTATGTATGATAACAATAATTTTCTTTTCACATATTTGACATAACAACATTTTATATAGCATCATACCTATAATTTATGGCCATAATTACATTTATTTTAAGCTTGACCATTTTGCTTACAAAATTACTTTAAATTACATCAATAAATGCGGGATTGTACTATTCAGGACCAACATAATATAGCTGATTTCCTAAATTATTGTCTCTAATGGTATATTTCAATATATCTAATCCAATGAAGATCAGAACAAACTTGGTGAATAAAATTAATCGTAAACAAAAACAGGCTGACGCATAGACAATACGCATCTCTGCTTGAGGCCCGATTTGAGTCTTGAGTATTGATTACAGTTCTGGAATAAGAACGATGCTCAAGCACTGATTCTATACATAAACAGAGATCGACTGATTGAGGATCAAACTGAACTTAAGTTACGTTCTGTAATACGGACCCAAGACTCATACATGGGTTAGTAGACTTAAGACAAACATTAGTATGACCAACCCCTAGGGGTCTATCTATCCCATGTGCGATAGCGCAGCAGCTTACAATTACACCATCTAACCTACTGGCTGTCATATTTAGAACGCTGTTGGAGCTGGTCCGCACCCTACGCACTAAGGATGCACTCCGTGTTCGCATCGTTGCGTAAAAACAGTCTACATGAGCATCGGCAAACATCCCAAATGCGCTACAGGAACGAGGCAGCCCCACCAGCTTTCTGAATGCGTTAATGGATAAGTCTATCGATCTTTGGTAATCTGACTTTTCTGATGATAAAATATTTTCGATAATAATCATAACATTCCAAAGTGTTTAATTACTTTCATTTACGTCCTAAATTATTTTGTCTTAATGCACACATACCTTAACTAATTATAGTCAATTAGTTAATTGATAAGTAATATTTCCGGTATGTTCTCTATATTATATGATATAAGGACTGCGCTAATACTTACGTAGGCACTATGGTCCCAGCTTGCAAATTCAAGATAAAATTGTATGTAGTAGACGCTGTGAGGAACACAAACAGACCAGTGAAGAGGGCTATCCAAGCTTGTTTTCTTTTTCCAATAAGCACCCAATATAGGACCAGTGGTGAAATGAAATAGAGTTGTATATCTATTGCAACGTACCAGGAATGGTTGATACACTAAAAATACAAAAAAACACATTAGATATTCTCAGAACATTACATGTATTCATAGCCCATTTCCAGTTTGTTCATTAAACAAAATCCAATGTTGCCCTCGACAATTTTGCCTTCATTTATAGAGGATTAATTTTCTATACATACATGTCTTATTATATGCAAATTCTCATAGTTTGCGGGTAAGTGTTGGACCTATATTTTCTTACGCAAGAATTCTCAGAGTGTTACAAATTTCAAACCGAGAAATAATATTTAAATCCCAAATGAATACAGAGAGTCTTACGGATATCAAGAGCATTTCGACATAGAAGGCAACTAAAGTTTTTGATTTTGTGCAACTGCACGATGAAGTAGTTGTCCGCTCAACTGCTGCAGCGTGCAGTTACGCAGAAGCTACCATCTGTGCAGAATTCAAGGAAGGGCTACAAGATACATTAGGTGATTAGGTGGGACAGAGATGGTATCTGTTAATTTTGGTATGTATCCTTGGTATGATATTCTATCATTAAATGCGAGGATACATACTCATCTTAATACTATGAAATTGCAACAATTGAAGGTATTAACAGTAATACACACCATATCTCTTGGATTAACATAGTTCTGTACATTCAGGAGTGTAGACCACCAAAAACGCCTGCATCTGTTCGTCTGGGTGACTACAGTCGACCAAGAAGGTCCATCCATAATGCGGTTGTAAAATGCAGCTTGGAGTAATACGGCCGTTGCTAGTAATGGGAATATACGGGCTATTCTGTTCAGATAGAACCAGTGGAGATTTTTGAGGAATGTAGCTGGAATAAAATACTTATTTTAAGACATTGTATATTATAAAAAAAAATATTAACATTTTTTTTAGTTGTTTAGAACTGTATCTGTTGTATTATGTTTTCTTGTAGTAAAATCAAAAAGGAGGATAAAAGATAGTGATCATAACCGATGTATTAGTTCCTCGTTTCATTTGTTCATCTTAAAGCCATAGGTTTCTACAAAGAATACAGTACAAACATCAATGTATGACGTACACTTTTCAAGACGTCATTGTTGGCGATTACCACTAAGCACCATAAGGGCCGCGAAATATAATTTGGTACCGTCTAAAGCTCCAAGTGTAGCTACAGTTAAGTAATGGCTACGCGCCCTTAACCAGCACCCAGACTCCAGTTATTTAAAAGCTTCGTTCATCTGAGGATTGCTCCTTAACGTCAATTCATGATGATTTCAAACCATACTCTCAGTCAGTAAAACATCGATAGCAGTCAATCGATAAAAATCAATTTCGTAATATGCATGGTTGCTAACACTTGGGTTTGGTTTGATAACTCCTGTATATCTGTTATTATGCTCTGATAACCATCAGTTCAAATATTAGCCAAATAAATGATAAAAATAGTGAATTTAAGGCGATAACAATAAGTAACCGCAGGTGTTCGTTTTTAAATATGCAACGGCATTCCAAACAACGATAACATTATCATTATAAGATATTATCTACAGCATTGAAGCTGAATGATTGAACAGTTTGTTATGCCATAAAACCGGCCAAGTGCGAGTCGGACTCGCGCACGAAGGGTTCCGTACCATTATCTATAATAATTGGCAAAAGCCCTAATACGTATCTTAAAGTTAAATAAAAACAATAAAATAAAAATATTTCAGTCCAACAAGTAGTGCACCCCTTTGTCAGAAAGCGGAACTAACTCGTCTCCAGTAACGGCGATCCTCTGCGTGACTAAGTAGTGCAGCTATTTGGCGCTAAGTGGCGCCAGTTGTCGTTTAGCGCACGCTAAATTAAATATTCAAGTTACGAGTGTGTTTTCGGTTTGAGTTAAAAGCTTCTAGTTTGTATATACACCAAAATTTTAGTCCCAATTTATGAAAATTATTTATGCACTGTATCAATAGTCAATTTAGAATTTGAAAAAGATAAAAAAAATATTTTTAACAAAAAACGAAAACTGACTTCAAAAACCTAGGTGCACTGAAAAGCTAGAACAGACTATACAAATACACACATGGATTGGCGCCGTCTTCAAATATAATGAATTATGAGGTTATTTCTAGCTTTTTAGTGCACCTAGCTTTTTGAAGTCTGTTTTTGTTTTTTGTTAAAAATATTTTTCTTTCACGTTTTTTAGTGTCAATAATCGTATTATCAGCTCATAACAACATTAAAAAAATAAAAATTTAAAGCTAACATTCTACCCTAAAATTAACCTTCAACCCCCCATTTCACCCCCAAGGGGGTTGTGATCTGATAATATTTTGAAAATGGGACCACACTCTGGATATTTCCTTTCCAACAAAAAAGTAATCATCAAAATCGGTTCATAAACGACGAAGTTATCCGCGAACAAACATAAACAAAAAAAAATATACGGTTGAATTGAGAAACCTCCTCCTTTTTGGAAGTCGGTTAAAAAATAAAAACACACTTTATAAAAATTTAGAACCCTAAAAACTAAAAACGAGCAAAAAAAACACGTTTGTTGTATGGGAGCCCACGAAGGGTTCCGTACCATTATCATTTATTTTATTCTGTTTTTAGGGTTCCGTACCCAAAGGGTAAACGGGAACTCTATTACTAAGACTTCGCTGTCCGTCCGTCCGTCCGTCTGTAGAACGAAATACATAATCTGAAAATTTCACTCTAACTATCACGGTTCATAGGTAGATACAGCCTGGTGACAGACGGACGGACGGACGGACGGACGGACGGACGGGCGGACAGCGAAGTCTTAGTAATAGGGTTCCCGTTTTACCCTTTGGGTACGGAACCCTAAAAAACGCTTCCAAGGTTTCCTGCTACGCAAGTACATATCGACAATCTATGAATGAAATAAATTTTATCTTCTAGATGTGAAACATCTATAGCCGCGGGTAACACCGATAGTTGGCGTGGCGAAGTATGCCGTGGCGACGCGTCGCCGTCGCCACGCTATGCGATAGTACATAAGTACACAGGCTATATGTAGTTACTAGCGGCCCGTCCCGGCTTCGCACGGGTGGACATTTTTATTTTGTAAATATTTTTAACCGACTTGCAAAAGGAGGAGGTTCTCAATTTGATTGGTATGGTTTTTTTTACCTTAAAGCTTAACTTTACACCATGTTGGCAGTGGTATTAGTAGGTGGCAGCAAAACCATATTGATTTTCATTAGATCCTAATCGAGAAAGAGTAACATACAATTGCCCATGAGAAAAGCACTCTTTCCTTACGCCCACCACTCTCCCGCAATTCGGTGCCCGCATTCTCGCCGCGTTGCCTGCTGCGCTGCGTGGAGCTACCGACCGACACGTCGTTGGCGTGTATTTTTTGTTTATGTATATTAACATTTTTAACTTCGTAATATCTTTTCAACGGAATGTCCGATTTCAATAATTCAAAAAGTAATCGACAGGTATTCAAACAGTCTTGAATACGAAATAATTTATTTGGATTAATACAAAGGCATGGATAACATGGCCTGATTTTGATCGGCATTTCTATCAACTTTTAAAATGTAAAAAAGTAGTTATAGTGACATAACTACAATAGTTGGACAAATGGTCTCACAATGTTTTTTGTAGATATTGATATGTTCTATAATATTGTAGAAATTTTTTTTGTTCTATCATCAATACTTTCCGCAGCGTATGCGATGAAAGACATTTTACGGCTAATTTTTGACACCTTGTGTTGGTTTTATTAAAGATTCCTAAGGATCTCTATTTTTTTCTAGTAATAAATATAGCCTTTGTTACTCAGTGATAATGTAGCTTTCTAACGGTAAAAGAATTTTTGAAGTCGGTCCAGTAGTTTTTGTGTTTATTCGTTACATACAAAAACACAAACATACAAAAATACAAATCTTTCCTCTTTATAATATTACTATAGATAGTATAGATATTTACACTGATTGACACTGATTAAAAAATTGAGTTGACGCAAATGAAAATAATTTTTTGAATTTTTAATTTTTGTATTTAGAAATTTTGTATATTGAAAATAAATTATTATTAAATAAACGGCCATCATTTCCAGGAAAGAATCAGTACTACTACTACTACAGCCCTTTTAACGTCCTACTGCTGGGCACGGGCCTCCCCTCAATGCGAATCAGTAATGTTTTATTTTTACATTAACCCATATTTAGTGTCTGCCGTAATCTGTTCTTATAATTATGCATATTACTTGTACAAAATAATTTTGATGTTTCACATCTGCCAGGCGTCCCATGACGGTCAGCAAGCTAGTATATACTAAGGAGCGGCCCTAAGGAGCCCGAACTGCGGTAAATTTCCGCCATATTAGAATTTGATCGTTTATATTGTTTGACACTTACGTACTTACTTGATTTTAATTCTAAGATGGCGGATCTCATATAAACCATAATTGCCAACCTTCAAAAAAATCGCCGCAGAGCATTATGAAGAGTTAGTTCTTATGTCAACTCTCTCTACTCTGAGATGACGGTTCACATTTTTTTATTATTAGAATACAAATTCTATTTACCAACTAGTTATTATTTCAAAGAGAGAGAATTTCTAACATTTGAAACTTTCACACGTCCAATCTGTGTGTTACTTTGACGTCTATGCATGTCTATATTACGACGTACTAGACGGTCGTAGGTACAATGACACCAATTTCGGTAACATTTTTTGGACCTATAATTTCTGATACCATTGGTATTTACTTACATCCATTCATTTTGTCAGCCGTTGTATAAACTAGAAGAATTCCACCTAAAGTGAAGAAAGTATCCACAGTGATAGTCGATGCCGTGATCCATAATGCTTCAGCCGAAAATAACCACTAGAACAGGATTTTCATATTTAGTACATCATGCTCGTTTCAGCACTAGGTGATGCATGCATCTTTTCACCAATCGTTAGTCTACGACTCTGGCAACAAGGGGTCATCTAAATGTACGATGTAAGATGCATGCACGAGCTTACGTAGGTATCTCTTAAATTTGACAATGTTGATGGTCGTGCGCAAATATAAATATAAATAAATAAAATAATATTAATATTTTTTACATATTTTATAAATATAATATTTTCTTATTAGTTTTAACTTATTTTATTTTGCATTGTAAATATTTTGTAAATAGTTGTCCAATTATATAATAAAGGATTACGAATAAATAAAATATAAATAATATAAATATAATTTAATATATAATATAAATATAACGCGAAAATATTCACGATAGTTAAACTTAAAATGCACTATATAGTCAACAACGGAATAAGGAAAAACTATCAGTAGCCTAGTGAAAAATTAACGGTGAAACGAAAGTTGTTACTTAGGTATCTTACATTAGAAACATTAGAAATTACTCAGAGCTTACTTTAGGCGTAATCTCGCTTTTAGTTAATGTAAAATAAGTGTTCAAATGAATAAAACGTTTACCTCAATGACCGATGCGTAAGAATCCACGTAAGCTAATCATTATAGTAATAGTGAGTAAAATTGGTTGAGGCTGAAAACTAAGCAAAAATTTACAGTAATAAAATATAATACTTACCAAGGTAGAGTCGATAGGGTTAGCTGTAAACAGTTCCGTGCTGAACGAGTGTCCAATAATGACCCACATCATCGCTATAGTCCTGATACCGTCGAGGCACTGCATGCTGCCAGAACCAGCACTAAAGTTCATAATCCTTTGACCATTTGTGTACACGGAAAATGATTGGTGAATCGGGTTTATTTCTTTGATATCTAAAAATTTACTCAATATTGTATGCAGGTAGGTATCAAATCTAATAACATATCTTTGGAATAACTTACCTTTTTTCAAGATAAACCTAACGGTAAGATCGTATGTTGTGCTGAGCAAAGTTAGGAATCCGATTATTGAAAATATTACCCTAAAAAGAATAAGTAAATGTGGTTATTAATCCTGTATGAACAACAAAATATTACAATAGGGTTTAATAAAACAGAGCGTAAAGTTTAAGCAATATAGGTATTCTACTTGTCAATCAACTTGAGGAACGTGGAACATTTTCTGGACATAGTCATGCAATTCCACGACTGACTCATCACGAACCCTCAAAAAGTTTTAAATTGAAATTTGAAAGGTAGATGTTCTCTAGGCACCTGCTAAGGAAGCATTTTACTCTGCGCGTTCGTAGTAGATTGTTGCACTTTGAACAAGACGTCAGACTAAAATACGGTATTGCTTTTTTTTAAAGTGATAATATGTTACTCGTCACTGGGCCATAATTAGGACGAGCATTAGAAAAAGCACTGATTCTGACTTCTGAGTTACATAAAACTCATAAGTACCTACTAATGATGTTGAAGAATCAACATAGTATTGAGATGACGACGGTCATTATTGGTCAGATTCTTGATCTAGTTGTAACTGGGATCTCCCCCAGTCAGAGTTTGGGATCATACGATGAGTATGTGTTGCCCTAGCGATATTTATTTAGGTAAATATCAAGCGTCTACATACACTATGCAAGTGTCCGCGGCGACCCACGGTTTGTCGTCCGGAACACGACAAAAGTCCTCCGTAAATTCGAATCCTACTGCAGTTACATTGAATAACAGCGATGTTATAGCTTGCTGCGTAGAACATGGCCTCGGTACACACACCGCTAGTCTGAACACTGCACCGGATAGTATACTCTCTGGCATCGTCCTGAAAAAAATGTTCAGTCAGAGCAGCCTTTTCAAACTTTTTGTTTTAAGCCTCAAATTTAAAGTTATCGTCTTTTTATTATGAAAACTTTAGTAGCGAAAAAAGTTATTAAAGATTGTTTGTTTCGTTAATGGTTTGGATCGGAATTCCTATAATGTTGAGCTAGGTACTTTTATAGGCAACTTCAATAAGTGGGAAGATTCCTCAATTTCTCCATTGTATCCCTGATACGTATTATCTATTTTAAAATGAATTCGTTTTATACCAATAATTATGACATGATTTATCTAAAAACGATGACCAAAGAGCTGGTTCATATCTCGCTCTGAGAATCAGCATTGCCATCTAACATGGAAATGCTGCCTGACTTCTATCAACATTGCCGAGTGACAGCGGCTTGGAACAACCATATTTTTTGTAAATAGATACACATATTATTTTTATTCTTGAAAGAAATTTTGGAATTTGTCAAAAGGGATTTTCGTTGGTAGAATTGACTGCACAACATGACCATAATAATGTTATTGGGCTGTAACCCACTCACCTTTCATCAAAAGCATCAAACTCTCCACTTATAGCCAGCATCATTCGGTGCATCAATTTATTTTTTTTATTAACGTCTACACCCAAACTAGGATTAAACCTTGATATGTCATGAGACTGGGGTAGTTCTAAGCTCTGGCTATATGGTACCAATATTGAGCAATATTTCCCGTTTATCTCCATGTCTTCGAGCTGGTGGTTGATGCCGAGGCATTGGTGGTAGTTGCCAAGATCAGCTCTGTTGCCAGTCAAGATGCCTCTAGGAGTTCTTATGCCAGCATCCACGACTAAGAAATCGGAAGTTTCCAATGTTTTATACGTTCCCTTATACCTAATTTTGGTTGTATGAAGGAAATATTTACATTGATAAAGTTTTTTGCAAGAAATTAACAAGAGTATGGAATGACTCATTAGTTTATCTTCTAGGTACCGTATACCTACTTGTATTAACCAGGTAATTCACGAAGTGGGTAAAATGTTACCTACCGGTCAGGTGACTTTTATTGCAAACTTAAAGACTCCACAAAACATGGCAGGCATATAATTTTACAGGTGATTGAAATTGGTTTACAATTGAAATACGAAATCATCCTGCTGTTTTAAATGTTCAATAGTCGGTGAACATACTGACTTAGTTTATTCATAAAAAAACATTACATCTTTTACGAAATAATTAAATTTCATGGAATAAAAAACGAAATGGCTGCACCTGCGATTAGCGGGATTCTGCCTCTGTTAAGTAATTATTAGTAACATTAAATAAATACACATTAACTATAAATTAAATTGGGGGATGAAGATGATAAAGATGGCGGATGACCACACCAAATCATCACTTACACTGTATCTGAAGTAACGAATTGCTTCTTATAAATCTCACTTGTCTGTCACATTCTTCCGGATCTAGAATACTCTCATGAAAGCCGAGGTCAATGGCTTCAGGAAACGAACGAACATTACTGCTTCCGTTAACGTGCGATATTAAAATTTTAATAAATAAAAACCTTATTAGAAACATATTCGCCGCCATTCAAAAAAAATCTACAACGCACCAATTTAACCTTTCCTAACGACTTTAACTATCCTTTGGGAAATACAGATAAGTAATCCTAAAAAACTATATCTACAAAAGCATAACTTTTATTATCAATTGACTGGTACCGAGTCCGATTTAAACTAAGAACATCAAAATCAAGAAATTTCAACACCTAACATTTGTCCACTCATTATCTAATCGATAAGTAGGTAACGTGAATGTAATTAATCATTAAAATTAAGATGGTGATCCATGTATGGGGTAATTACTTACCGAAAAGAATATGATAATCTGGCTTCGAGGATACCAAACTATTTTTACCGTAAACTTGTAGGTATAATCTTTGTATAAACTGAAAAATATTATCAAACCCTGACCAGCAGGTCGATATTATACTGTTGATAATTATAGCAATTCAAGTCTGCACCTATTCATTGGAAGCCACTACAAACTTTCATGGAAACAGGTTTTATAAAAATTATCTAGTAGGAACTTACATGAAATTGCGATTCAATCAGATTTACTGTTTCGGGCCAAAAGGAAATACGAAAGAATGAATTAATACCTATCTATACCATAAACATTTACCATCAGCTATTTGCCAGTGAAAATCCCGTCCAAATTGGTTCAGCCGTTACCAGGGAAAATAGCTTTTATGTTAATCCCACGCAACCCTTACGGGTTTTTTTAAATAAAATAATACCCCAAGTTACTTCTTGGAACATCGGCTATCTCCCAGTGAAAGTCCCGTCAAAATCGGTTTAGCCGATTGGGAGATTACCTTTAACCTTAACCGCAGGTTTTTAGAAATTTCTTAATTAAAAATTAATTACAATAGGCTCGCCCCCTATTACATTGGGACCAAAATACATCGGCGAAGTGTGTGCGCACTACAGTGCACCTCTGCCTACCCCTTCGGGGAATACAGGCGTGATGATGTATTTATTATTAAAAATTAATAATTTCATTTTGTAACTTCTAAACGAAAGATCCGTTTCGAAAAATATTAAAAGGAATATGCAGGGTACATAATCAGCTATAATTATAAAAATAATTAATTAGCTAAGGATTCATGATCATGATACGAAAGTCAACATTTTTCATCGTAGTTGTGTTATAACGGACTAATTTGAACAAAAAAGGGTTAGGTATTATTGCTCAAAATAGTTAGATAATTAATACTAAACTACTTACTACTAGTGTTGGAATTATGGAAACTAGAATGGTATACGAAGTAAATAATATGTCTCTTTTCCAAGAGATGGCGCTAGATACAAAATTTGATTTAATCGAAAACAATCGGTCTGGGAGCTCCTATAACAGGACTAATTTTAACTAAAAAGATAAATTGTATATGTATTTTACATACAAAATAAAAAAAATACGTGTTTTAAAATATATATATACATATGTCGAAGGAAGCTATGAATCGAGTTGAATTTGTTTACATCAAATTAAATTAGGAATTTCTAAAATCCTAATTCAATTTAATGTAATTTCTTTCAAACTTCATTATCTTAAAAACCTTGCTAATGTAATAGAAGTTGTCAATCTTGTTATTTACGTAACAACCAATCGGAGCAGAGCACGTCCATCAGGTGTACCGCCTCACGGAGCATATTCTCAAGGAGTTTCATAGACCGTGGGGACCCACAGCACGGGAGCCCTCTTCTTCGATGTGGCGAAAGCGTTCGACAGGGTCTGGCACAACGGCTTGATCTATAAGCTGTACCTCTTGGGTGTGCCGGACAGTCTCGTGCTCATCCTACGAGACTTTCTGTCGAACCGCACCTTTCGCTACCGCGTTGAAGGGGCGATCTCGGCCCCTCATCCCATTAGGGCAGGAGTCCCTCAAGACTCCGTTCTCTCCCCCCTTCTCTATAGCCTGTTCACGAACGACATCCCTCGTTCGGACAGAGTTCAGCTCGCCCTATACGCGGATGACACCGCTCTCTATTTCTCGGATAGAAATAGGGGCGTTATCACCCGCACCCTCCAACGCGCAGTAGATTCTTTGGGCGAATGGTTTCGGAAATGGCGCATTGAGGTGAACCCGGAAAAGAGCGCCGCTGTGCTCTTTACCAGGGGAACCCCACGGCTTCCCCGAGCTCCCTGGTTCAGTCTGGGGACCATCTCTCTGTTCGACCAAAGCATCCCTTGGGCAAACCGCGTCAAATATCTAGGTGTCACTCTTGACAAGTCCCTTACTTTCGGTCCCCACATTAGAATGGTGAGCAACCGAGCAGCTTTTGTGCTCGGTCGCCTTCACTATTTGATCTGCAAGCGGAGTAAAATGTCTCTTAGAAATAAGGTGACACTTTACAAAACATGCATCCTCCCCATTATGTCATATGCCAGTGTGGTTTTCGCTCACGCGGCGAAGACACACATCAACCGCCTGCAAGTAGTGCAGTCCCGGTTTCTCCGTAGGGCCGTAGGTGCCCCGTGGTACATACGGAACGTAGATCTTCATTCCGACCTTGGCCTCTTCTCAATTCGAAAACACTTAAAAATAGCGTCCCAACGCTTTTTTATAAAAGCCGCGTCGCATTTAAATCCTCTAATTGTCGCCGCCGGCAATTACGAGCCAGACCCCGCGCACACATCATCAACTCGTCACCGCCGTCCGCGGCACGTGTTGATTGATCCTCCCGACACGATCACCGCCCTCCTCGATCCGGGCGTTGAGAGGGCCACCAACACACCTACACCAGCCTCAAACAGACACCGATCTCGCCGGCGAGGTCGAGGAACCCCCTCTTCCGCTCGTAGGTGCATCTTTGCACCTAGGAGCGCAGTCACTACCTCTCCCCTCACGGTAACTGCCCAAGCCGAGGTCGTACCCTCTGTGGCGCCCTTGAGCTAGTTGCCACCCCTTTCCGCCCTTAAGGCCTTGGTTGGAGTGCACTCTGCGCTCGCCACTCCTCCGGTAAAGCTGTAAAGGCCACCTCACGGCCAACAGTGTAAGTCCTTCAATAAAAAAAAAAAAAGCAGAGCACTTGGCTCGAGTGGGGTCGAGGCGCCATCTTTACTTTAGCGAGGCTGGCGGTATTTGCGCCACATTTGATTGTGAGCGAGCGACCGATCAAGTTGGTTCATTGCGAGGAGAGTATCTGGTGGTTATAGGGAGATAGGTGCCTTGAAAGGGTATCTGGTGGTTAAAGTAAGATCGGTGCCTTGAACTCGCTGCTCGGTCCTAATTGTTCATTTTTGATATTATTGTAAAGTGACGAAATATTGTTTAAATGCGAATTAAAATAATGTGAAATTGTGATCTTTGTGTTTTCCCCGACATATATATATAGTAGCTGTCCCGGCGAACTTCGTACCACCTTAGAATTACATACGAAAGCAGCGCCACCTACCGGGTCCAATTGTGTATCTAAAGCGGGTTTTAGACTACGCTATACAATTGTGCTATATAGTATAGCAAAGAAGGATGCTATATAGTATAGCATAGTATGGCGTTTACATTACGCGATATTATCGCAAGCATATATTATTTATTTATTAGAAAACCAACAGCAAATTACACTTACAGAGTTACAAGGGTGAACTTAAACTTAACATTAGCCAATTACAGGTTTCCTTAGAGTAATAAAAAATTTTGGTCGGAGGAACATGAAATTGCTTACATATAACTTAAGTGATACGTGTAGGGTAAGTACTAATCGTTACGTATGTGGATGCTATGTATTCAGAGTGTATATATGTACACACAGTGTGTGTGTGAATTAAATGATTGTGGAGTTTAAGGGCTATGTTTGTAACTGCTAAATAATTTATTAAATATTAGCTTCTTGAAATAGATTTTGCTAACACGAAAACTGAATATATCAATTTTCGTGTTAGCACCAGAGGAGAGGCAGTTGTAGTTGGAGCATATGCGGTTAATAGGAGAATTACTTGCGTACCTAGTACGGCTGAGGGTGGTGGAAAACAATTTTGTATGTCTGGTGCGGTATGAGGGTGTAGCAAATTGAATATGTGATAGTAAGTTGGGGTTATCTAAGTGACCATTAATGATGTCAAAGAGTACAGTTTGATCCAGCATTTTTCTGCGGTCTTTCAGAGTTAGGAGAGTATAATCTTTGTAACGTTCTTCGTACGTTTCATGACGCTTTTTGGATTTGTAGTCTAGGTATTTTTTCTGCAATGTTTCTATCTTGTCGATGTAAACTTTGTATTGCGGGCACCAGATTATGCTACCATATTCTAGAGTACTACGAACATAAGAATAATACAGTAAATTCATACAGGTTATTTTTTTAAAGGGTTGGCAAGTTCGTAGTATAAATCCTAGGTTTCTATAAGCTTTGTTAGTAATAAAGTCAATATGGTGGCTAAAAGTTAATTTTTTATCAAGTAGAATGCCTAGATCTCTAACAACATCTGTTTTATTAATATCGAATTAATGGCACTACCATATGAATATTCAATACTTCGATATGAATATTCTATGGGTTTCGGTTTGCGTGTGAAAGTTATCGATTGTCATTTTTTAACATTGACCGAGATACGATTATATTCATAATAGGCTGCCAGTCTTCTTAGATCATTTTGAAGTTTGTAGCAGTCGATTTCGTTCTGAATTTTCAAGTAGGTTTTTTTATCGTCAGCATATAGCATGAACGAGTATAGAGTATAGATGTCATAGAGATATGCATTGTAGAAAAGAGGTCCTAAATGGGATCCCTGGGGTACGCCAGATAAGATCTTAATGAAGTTTGATCGGAATCCACCGATTTTTTAGGTAAGATTCGATCCATCGTAAGAGATCTCCGTGAATCTCAAGCACTTCCAGTTTACGAAGCAGGATGACGTGATCCACTCGGTCGAAAGCCTTTTCAAAGTCTGTGTAAATCACGTCGACCTGTCCGCCTCCATCCATACTGAGAAGAATATCCGTCACAAATTGTGTCATGTTGCTGGTAGTTGACCTGCCCCTTAAGAATCCATGTTGGGAGTTAGGAATACCGAAGTGTATGGTGGGGTAAATGTAATTGTAAATAAACTTTTCGAATATTTTGGCAAACACGTTGAGTATTGATACTGGCCTATAATTTTCAGCTTTCACATGTGATCCCTTTTTAAAAATAGGTACTATATGTGCTTCTTTCCATACACTGGGGAAGACACCTACTCTAAGAGAGCGATTGTATATGATGAAGAGAGGATCAACCAGAGATTTGGCACATTTGGTGATGAAGACAGGGGGTATCTTGTCGCTGCCAGGGCCCTTCGTGACATTAACTAGTTTTAGAGCTTCAAAAACTTGGTCTTTCGATATCTTAAGATGATGAACTTGTCGTGCGTCACTCGCTGGAGCGGGAAGATCAATAACTGGATATGAGGAGGCGGGTGCGCAGAGGACACTTTTAAAGAAGGAATTGAATGCCTCTGCTATTGCTGGACCGTCGTGATAGGTATTGTTTGTATATATTAATTTGGCTGGGTATGTGCATTTGTGTCCTCGTTTTGTTTTTATATATTTCCAAAAGTGTTTTGAGTTGTTTAGAATAGTTTGTTGAGTTGTTTCTAGGTAGCTGTTCTAACACTTTTCATGGAAAACAGATACGCGTTTACGTAGTAACGAGAATATAGCAAGCTCAGTTGACGGGACGGCCGAGGGTGATAGTCTAAGATACGGTCTAAGAAATATATATCTGTAATTTATTAGTGATAAGAAATAAATGATAGATAATATTCACATTCACACATTGCAAATAGGTTGCCTAGTTAAATTGCGTCCGGATAGTATTAAATGATTAATTTTTAACTAAATTTATTATATCTACTTCCCTCATTTGTTATTAAAAAAAAAAATACGCTATTGAAATAAAACTATTTTACGGATTCTATCGCGTTTATTTACTTTTTTATGTTCCCGACGTTTCGGCTGCTTTACAGCAACCATGGTCACGGGGGGACTGAGGTGTTAGACGTCCTGATGTCATAGTTAATAACTGGGTACCCTTATATTCAGTTGTTGTTTGTGGTCCGATCCACGCAGAAAATGCTCACAGTGTCTTGAGGTCTTGCAATGGTACGTTTGGTTTTGGACTTAATCATATTAATTACTGGATCCAAAGTTGGTGGTAGCACCCAGCCATGTTCCCTATTGAAATTAGGATGTTTTTTAATTTCAATGGCCTCAACATCGGGAACATAAAAAAGTAAATAAACGCGATGGAATCCGTAAAATAGTTATATTTCAATGTGTAGTATTCGCGTAAATATAAGAAAACAATATAAAATTACACTAGTCAAAAGAATATACCCAACAGAATTGAAAACGTAAAGCTTGCCTCCTTTTACCACTGCGCAACTATGGGGTTGTCAGGCATAAACAGGTGAGTAAATGTTATTTATATACCCTCATCAGTTATTTAGTCGAAAAAATTTCAAATAAAAGCTTATTTTATTCTTAATTTAACTGTATTAGGTTGCCTTATTTAAAGTTGATCTAGATCATGGTTGTCACTTAATACAACGAAAAATATACACATTCTTTGAACCAAAAATTATAAACTGATGAGGGTATATAAATAACATTTACTCACCCGTTTATATCTGGCAACCCCATAGTTGCGCAGTTGTAAAAGTAGGCAACTTTTACGTTTTCAATTCTGTTGGGTATATTTTTTTGACTAGTGTATTTTTTTTTAAATAACAAATGAGGGTAATAGGTTAAATAAATTTAATTAAAAAAATAATCATTTAATACTATCCAGGCGCAATTTCACTAGGCAACCTATTTGCAATGTGAATGTTATCTATAATTTATTCTTATTACTAATAAATAACTGATGAGGGTATATATTTCTTAGACCGTATCTTGTACTATGAGAGAGAAGGAAAATGGCAGCGCGCGATATAGCATAGCATGAACTCAGCGCATCGCACCAATTTATCGCGTATAGTATGCCAATAATATATAGTACGGTACAGTGTGAACGTGTCCATAACAATGTATGGTGCGCGATATTGTTGTGCTATGAACTATATACTATAGGCTATTATATTATAGCGTAGTCTGAAACCCGCTTAAACCATCCAGGGCGCCACCCAAACGCATACAAAAAAAAATCCTTCAAATCGCTCCAACCGTTTAGGAGGAGTTCGGTGACATACACACGTACAGTAGAATTATATATATTAAGAAGATATTGCTATTCCTTAACCTATTATATAGAGCTGCTTTTCAAGTTTAAATACAAATCAACTGATCAGACCTAGTCTATCTCTCGTTGTTTTCAATTTTTTTTATTAATTATCAATAAGTACCTAGGTAGCCCTAGAATATTGACTCGCCAAGACACCTTACGAATTTTGGCACGCCGAGCTTCACCCTCCCCTCTTTCTTAACACAAAGATAATAGTAATCTATATTTCTATTAATATCTGTTTTGTTTATTAAACTATTGAGTTTTATGTTCATCATTTTGCACAACCATTGTGCTACATTTAGGATCTGCTTCTTTAATGCTTCCATTATCTCTTGCTGCAGGTACTAACGGCTTGCGTTTCTTTTGAACTGTAAAAATAAGACAATTAATTAGTTTATTTTATCGTATAGGCCAACCGGCGGCGACCTTTTAGCAGGTAAGGGCTGCATAGTAGCAAAATGAGGTACAGAGGGAGGCAGAACGTCAGTGGCGTAGCTAGGTAACCAAAGGCCAAAACCAAAGGGCAAAAAATAAACTAGGGCCCCAACTAAACTATTTAAAATCGTTTGTTCCGTATTCCTCGTGTTCCGAATCCTAATTATGTAGAGATTTTTGAACCTAAGAATACAGAGGAGTTCCCCGCAAGTTTCAAACGAAGATGTTCGAGACAAGTTGGGAATTCCCCTGTATTTTTACAAATAAGTAACTATTATTACAGTCGCGTTCCTGGGATCTGGTTTATTTGTATTCCGAATGTGGGAGACATTTTCACTAGTTCAATTTATAGTTTGTAAGTCAGGGTTCGTGGGCCCCCCTGAGCTTGGGTAGCTACGCCACTGCAGAACGTACTTGTTCATAATTTTGAATTCACTCGTTTATAATTACAGCTCGCATAACCTAATTATGTATTAAGTTATATTTATATGAGAATAAGACTTTCAATTACAAAACAGTCGCGGTCTGCAAAGGGAACGCTGGTATAGGAGACAGAGTACTAGAATATAGTTTCCACAACCGACGGAAGTGCATGTAAAGATGTGGAATGTTAGGATCGTAGTATGTGGAATACGGAAGTCTCTGCCTACCCCCGTGAGATATACAGGGTGTTTCAGAAGTCCGAAATAATACTTTAGGGTTTGCATCAGTATCGGGTATAAAATTGAATAGTATAAAAATTTGATTGAAATTCGAACATGTTTTTTCAACTTTTTCTTCTTAGCCAATTTCTATAATTTGTGAGTTCTGCGTTAAATTTTCATGTTCTGTTTTGTGGATATTTGTAGCCGCCCCTCTTAAATGTAGTTTACACTTCTTAATAGGATCATGGATGTACCCAAAGGTCAGAACATGATACTCGTGACAAATATTTAAAGGTCTACAACTTGGAAACCTTGATAGTTAGATATAATCTGTCTTCACTAAGCATTCACATATGACCTATCGTACCCAAAGTATTATTTCGGACTTCTGATACACCCTGTAGACGTGATATTATGTATAGCCACATGTGTGAGCACCTTTTTATCCTCGTCGAATGGCGTCGTCTCTATGTTAAAGGCTATAAGTTCACTATTTAAAAAAATGTCGGCGATCAGACATAAAGAGTGTCAATGTTGCGAATTCGGTGTTGCGAATTCGGTTCCCGCAAAGTTAGGATTTTTGAAAGTAGTCTTTTCGTGATTTTCCGAGTACAGCCCCACGGATCATACATGTGATTCGTGTTGTCTCGATGTTTTATTTATTTACGTAAGTAGATAATTATGATTACCTATGTATATTATCTACGGTATTGTAAAAGATTAGATAATTTGTTAGCTATCTCTACTATCGCATTTACTGTGTTCTGATAATACCTACACAAATCACAACATTCGAATTCTTTTGACTGCGCCTACGATTTTGAAAATCCATATTTCTTTTAATTTCAAAGTACCTACTTAGAAACTCAAATGGTTGATAAAGTCCAATCGTTCAATAATTTAAAGAAATTTGGTGTCTAATCTTGAGTTTTAAGATTTTTAGTTTTATGTCTGTATGAGCTATATTGCAAATATAATGCTTACCTGTATCTGTTAGCCTCTTGAACAAATATGAAACCGGGGCGTCGATCAATAGCGTCAATATAAACGACACTATCAAAGCTAGCACCTGGTGTGACGCGTACTTAAAGATCTGAAATCAACGTTAACACATTCCTTGTACGACCATCACATTAATTGTTAATTTAAAATGTACTGTGTTCTTCAGCTTCTTCTACAACTTTCGCGCGGTTTCTTAAGCACCTATCAGCGCAAAGTATGCGTTTCCACTCTGTGTACTTACAAATCTAGCAACAGAGAAGTATACGGGAGCCACTTCTGAGCCGTTGATGGTGAACATCAGTGGGTAGTGGAACAGGTACATCCCGTATGCCAGCCGAGCTGGTAGCCGCCAGATGTCCAGAGACAGAAACCAGTTTATAGGACCTGTGGTACAATATTTTCAAAATTAAATGTCTTATATGTAACATCCCACACACATATTGACATATACCCAGATATTCTGTTATATGCCTTGATGCTGATTGATTGAAGTGGCTTAATATAAAGGCCCGTCTTTATTTCTGAATGATTAAATTTACTTTACTTCAATTAAGATACACTCTCAGACACACACAGACACAAACATACACATCCTTGCAAACATGAACTCACCTCAGGTCATCTCAATTTTAACAATAATCAATTACTGAACGTTGAAGGAAATCATTATGAGAAAATCGGCATATCTAACAGAAACTTAAGGATATCGAGAGATTTAAGTAATCCACAACCCCCACCAGTTTTTGTGAACTATATCCTGGGACCAGTAGCAGAACTTGAAAGGGCATTTCATAATATTACCTGCATAACCGTGCACGCAGGCAAATATCAGCCAGCATATCGAAGCGCCCCACATCGGCCTCATGAAGGAGTTCATCATATTATCCACTAACTGGTTGTCCCAGTCGAACTGTTTGATCGAGTACTTCCCGTAAAAAGTAGTTCCTACTGTAACTGCTGCGGAAGCCCATAGCATTGTTACAAAAACCTGTAATTTATTGAACTTTCACTTCAACGATCTTCTTCTTTTCGTGGCAAAGGTTCTACGCTATACTTTGTTCAGTAGGTATTTGGCCGCACAATAGACACGATAGTAAGTACCTATTGCATCGAACGTGGGGACCGATAGTATATTTTGAGTAGGATCCCTAAAACTCAACTAGCAAATACTATGATTCATAATAGTAATACATCAGCCTGCATGGAAATATAAAGATTTTACCCATGGTAGTTCAACTTTTTTCCCACGGTGGATATGAAGCAAGTAACCATAGATCATACCCACGAAGAAAGGGGACGCTCTTGTCAGAGTATTGAAGTAGTACCGCGTCAAATAGTCCATAACGTCTCCAGGACGCCTACAAGAAACAAATCGTGTTATCCCATAGGTACGCCAATTATTGAACACCCAACAACCATTAGATATTCAACAACATTACATATTCCATAAAATTTAAAAGTACAAATAATCTTGTTCATCTACCTATGATTCAGAAATGTTACCATGATTGATCAGTTAATGGATAAGTCTATCGATCTTTGGTAATCCGACGTTTCCGATGTTAAAATATTTTCGATAATAATCATAAATTGTTTATTTACTCACTATATGCATTATTTTCATTTACGTCCTAAATGCTTTTTAACCGACTGCCAAAAGGAAGAGATTCTTAATTCGATCGTGTTTTTTTTATGTATGTACACCTATTACTCTGAGATTTATGATCCGATTTACGTGATTCTTCTTTACTTTGATGCGGAATGGATGCCATTTGGTCCCATAAAAATTTAAAATAGTTTGGCCTGGCAGTTTTCATTTTATGAATATTTTTATATTTATTTATGAACATTTTTGTTTACGTGGATGATGTAACTATAGTTTGTGTACGGCTTTTTTAGAAGTTTTCATTAAGGTTGATTATTAGTTTTTGTGTTTACTACGGATTGTTAACAAAAATCTAAACTTACCCCCAAAGGAGTGGAAAGGGGGGATGTGGGGGTGATTTTTTATTTGGCAGTAAATATTTACTTTTTTAGGGTAGTTATGAGGTTATACGTGAATATTTTCAACGATTATTGAGGTCGAATTCAGAAACCTCCTCCTTTTTGGAAGTCGCTTAAAAAGCATGAAAAAAAAATTAATTTTAACAAAAACTAAAACCGACTTCAAAAACCTAGGTGCACTAAAAAGCTTAAAATACCTAACCTTATAATTCATTCACCTAGGTTTTTGAAACCGGTTTTTGTTTTTTGTTAAAATTGGTTTTTTGTCTTAATGCGTAGGTTATGCGTAGTACCTTAACTAATTATAGTCAATTGATAAGTAATATTTCCGGTAGTTTACCTCCATAGTCTATGATATAAGGAGTAAGAACTTACGAAGGCATCATAGTCCCAGGTGGCAAATTCAAGATAAAGTTGTATATAGTAGACGCTGCGAGGATTACAAACAGACCAGTGAAGAGGGCTATCCAAGCTTGTTTTCTGTTTCCAATAAGCACCCAATATAGAACCAGTGGTGAAATGAAATAGAGTTGCATATCTATGGCAACGTACCAGGAATGGCTGACACACTAAAAATACAAAAATCCACATTAAATATTCTCAGAACATTACATGTATTCATTCATAGTGCATTTCCAGTTTGTTCAATTTTCATTAAACAAAATCCATTGTTTCTCTCGACATATTTGCATTCATTTATGCACCTAGGAGGGTTACTTTTCTGTACCTACATGTCTTATTATATGCAAATTCTCATCATTTGCGGCTAAGTTTTGGACATATATGTCCTTACGCAAGAATTCTCAAAGAGACTTGCAAACCTAGAAATAGTATCTAAATCCCGAATGAATACAGAAAGTCGTACGGATATCAAGAGCATTTCGACTTAGAAAGTAACATAAGTTATTGATTTTGTGCAACTGCACGCTGAAGCAGTGGTCCGTTCAACTGCTTCAGCGATATTGCAACAATTGAAGGTATTAACAGTAATACGAACCATATCTCTTGGATTAACATAGTTTTGTACATTCAGGAGTGTAGACCACCAAAAACGCCTGCATCTGTTCGTGTGGGTGACTACAGTCGACCAAGACGGTCCATCCATAATGCGGTTGTAAAATGCAGCTTGGAATAATACGGCCGTTGCTAGTAGTGGCAATATACGGACTACTCTGTTCAGATAGAACCAGTGGAGATTTTTGAGGAATGTGGCTGAAAGAAAATACTTATTTTAAGACATTGTTAAATGTGAGATAAAACAATATTTTATGTTATTGATATAACCTATTTAAAATGTAGTAGAAAGAAAAATAAAATATATAATAAACAGACGCAGTTGTTTCTAACTAACTGTATTTATTTTATTATGTTTTCTTGTAGTAAAAGCAAAGAGAAGTGATCAATATTATAGACGGTGTATTGGGTGAGTCTAAAAGCCATAGGTTTCTACCGTTAGTACAAACATCAATGTATGACGTACACTTTTCAAGACGTCATTGTTGGCGATTACCACTAAGCACCGTATGGGGCGTGAAATATAACTTGGTATCATCAAAAGCTCCAAGTGTAGCTACAGTTTAGTAATGGCTACGCACCCTTAACCAGCACTCAGACTCCATCTATTTAAAAGCTTCGTTCATCTGAGGAAAGCCCCTTAACCGTCAATTCATGATGATATCAAACCACACTCTCAGTCAGTAAAGCATCGTTATCGGTTCCTAAAACCCATTTCGTAACCATCCCATTTTTTGGATTGGTAACTCCTGTATATCTGTTATTATCCTCCGATAGTTATTACTTCACAAATATTAGCCAAATTAATGATAAAATATCGAATTTAAGGCGATAACAAAAGTAACCTCAGGTGTTTGTTTTTAAATATGCAACGGCATTCATAACAACGATAACTTTTTCATTGAAAGATATTATCTACAGCATTGAAGCTAAATGGTTGAACAGTTTGTTATGAAAAAAAACCGAAGTGCGAGTCCGACTCGCACTTGGCCGGTTTTATAGATAATGGTACGGAACCCGTCGTGCGCGAGTCCGTCTCGCACTTACCCGTTTTTTTTATTATTAGAATGCGAATTCTATTTACCAACGAGTATTTATTTCAAAGAAAGAGAATTTTTAACATTTGAAACTTTCACACGTCCACTTTTATGTGTTACTTTGACGTCTATGCACGTCAGATGGTCTATATTTCGGTAATATTTTTTGGACCTTTAATTTCTGATACCTATCAATGGTATTTACTTACATCCATTCATTTTGCCAACTGCTGTATAAACTAGAAGAATTCCACCTAAAGTGAAGAAAGTATCCACAGTGATAGTGGCTGACGTCATCCATAATGATTCAGCCGAAAATAACCACTGAAACAGGATTTTCATAATTAGTACATCATGCCCGTTTTAGTACAAGGAGATGCATGCATCGTTTCACCAATCATTAGTCTACGACCGTAGCGACAAGGGGCCGCCTAAATGTACGACACGAGCCTAGGTATCTCTTAAATTTGAAAATGTTGAGGTTCGTGCACGATGCCAAGCAACGCGAAAATATTCACAATAATTAAACTTGAAATACGCTAGTCGACAACTGAATAAGAAAAAACTATCAATATGAGTACCTAGCCTAGTAAAAAATCAACGGTGAAACGGAAGTTGTTGCTTAGGTGTGCCTTACATTAGAAAGGTGACCTTACATTAGAAATAACTTAGGGCTTACATTAGGCGTCATTTCGCCTGTAGTTAATGTAAAATAAGTGTTCAAATTAATATAACGTAGATATACCTCAATGACCGATGCATAAGAATCCACGTAAGTTATCCAAAGTAATGTGAGGAAAATTGGTTGAGGCTGAAAACTAAGCATATAATTCCAGTTATAAAAAAAAAATACTTACTTGGTAAGATTCGATAGGGTTAGCTGTAAACAGTTGCGTGCTGAACGAGTGTCCCATAATGACCCACACCATCGCTATAGCCCTGATACCATCGACACACTGCATGCTGCCAGACCCAGCACTAAAGTTCATAATCCTTTGACCATTTGTGTACACGGAAAACGATTGGTAAATCGGGTTTATTTCTTTGATATCTAAAAATTAACTCAATATTACATGCAGAAAGGTATCAAATTCAATTAGATATATTTGGCATAACTTACCTTTTTTCAAGATAAACCTAACGGTAAGATCGTGTGTTGTGCTTAGCAAAGTTAGGAATCCGATTATTGAAAATATTACCCTAAAAACAATAATTAAATGTGGTTATTGATCCTTTATGAACAACAAAAAGATTACAATAGGGTTTAATTAAACAGAGCATAAAATGTAAGCTATATTCTATATGTCAGTCAAAGAACGTGGAACATTTTCTGAATATCGTCATGCAATTCCACGACTAGCTAACTCATCACGAACTAGGAGTTACACAGACTTAAAATTTGATAGGCGGCTTCAAACTGTTATCTAGGCACCTGCTAAGGAAGCATTTTACTCTGCGCGTTCGTAGTTGCACTGGTCTGGTTGTAACTGGGATCTCCCCCAGTCTAGTGTATGGCACCCATAGTACAAGCGTTGCTTAGTTTGGGATCATACGACGAGTACTTATGTGTTGCCTGGTGGTATTTATTTACGTAAATATGAAGTGTCTACATACACTATGCAAGTATCCGCGGCGACCCACGGTTTGTCGTCCGGGACACGACAGAAGTCCTCCGTAAACTCGAATCCTACAGCAGTTACATTGAATAACAGCGATGTTATAGCTTGCTGCGTAGAACATGGCCTCGGTACACACACCGCTAGCCTGAACTCTGCACCAGATAGTATACTTTCTGGCATTGTCCTAAAAAAGATGTTCGGTCAGTGCAGCCTTTGCAAACTACCTACATGCTTAAATTATCTCTCTAAAAGGTTTAAAATTAAAACCCTCTAATAGATAGTTATCCTCTATTTATTACAGAACACTTTACTGCTGAAAAATTAGTAGGTGGTTTTTAAATGGATCAAAATTCCTGTCATTTTGGGGAGATACCTAGCTACTTTTATTAAGCGACTTCAGTAAAGGAGAAATTACTAAAATCTACATACAAACTACCTACTGCTAAATGATTTCGAATCGAATTTATGAGTCCATTGTTTACCAATGATATTGCCTAGTCGATATTCAAAATATAATAAAAAGTTGTACATAATAAACTACAGCTGAACGGTAAATCGATTACCTACTGGTTTTATTTAGGCATAGAAACTAATTTTTTTTGACTACATCTAATCTAACCAAACTGATTTTGGAAACTGTCAAAAGTATTTTTGTTCGTAGAATGGACTGCACAACATGGCCATAATAATGTTATTGGGCTGTACCCCACTCACCTATCATCAAAAGCATCAAACTCTCCACTCATAGCCAGCATTATTCGGTGCATCAATGTAAATTCTTTATTATCCTCTGCATCCAAACTGGGATTAAACCTTGATATGTCAAGAGACTGGGGTAATTCTAAGCTCTGGCTATATGGTACCAATATCGAGCAATATTTCCCGTTTATCTCCATGTCTTCGAGCTGGTGGTTGATGCCGAGGCATTGGTGGTAGTTGCCAAAATCAACTGTATTGCCAGTCAAGATGCCTCTAGGAGTTCTTATGCCAGCGTCCGCGACTAGGAAAGCGGAAGTTTCCAATGTTTTATACGTTTGCTTATGATAGTAGTGAATAATGCCATAATTTTGGTTGTATGAAGGAAATATTTACATTAATAAAGTTTTTTGCAAGAAATGAACAAGAGTATGGAACGGCTAAATAGTTTGACTTCTAGGTACCGTATACCTACTTGTATTAACCAGGTAATTCACAAAGTGGGTGTAATGTTACCTACCAGTCAGGTAACTTTTATTGCAAACATAAAGAACCCACAAAACATGGAGGCATTCCATATATTTTGTACAGGTGATTGAAATTGGTTTACAATTGAAATACGAAATCATCCTGCTGTTTTAAACTTTCAATAGTCGGTGAACATACTGACTTAGTCTATTCATAAAAAAATATTAGGTACATCTTTTACGAAATAATTAAATTTAATGATATAAAAAACGAAATGGCTGCACCTGCGATTAGCGGGATTCTGCCTCTGTTAAATAATTACTAGTAACATTAAATTCAATAAATACACATTAACTATCAATTAAATTGGGGGATGAAGATGATAAAGATGGCGGATGACCACACCAAACCATCACTTACACTGTATCTGAAGTAACGAATTGCTCCTTATAAATCTCACTTGTCTGTCACATTCTTCTGGATCTAGAATACTCTCATGAAAGCCGAGGTCAATGGCTCCAGGAAACGAACGAACATTACTGCTTCCGTAAACTTGCGATATTAAAATTTTAATAAATAAAAACATAATTAGAAACATATTCGCCGCCATTAAAAAAAAATCTACGACGCACCAATTTAACCTTTGCTAAGGACTTAAACTACCCTTTGGAGAATACAGATAAGTAATCCCATAAACTATATTTATTCATCTACAAAATCATAGACATTATTATCAACTGACTGGTACCGAGTCCGGTTTAAACTAAGAACATCGAAATCAAGAAATTACAATGCCTAACATTTGTCAAATCATTATCTAATCATTCTGTAGGTAGCGTGAATGTTATTAAAGATTAAAATTAAGATGGTGATCCATGTATCAGGTAATTACTTACCGCCAGGAAAATAATAATATGGCTACTAAGATACCAAACTACTATTACCGTAAACTGCGGCCTTGTATAATCAAAGAAAAATAATAATCCTGTTATCAAACCCGGACAGGGTTTCAGACAGCAAGTCGATATTAATCTATTGATAATTATAGCAAGTCTGTGCCCAATCATTGAAAGCCTTCATCATATAAATGAATGATATGCACAAAACCGTAAATGGCTCTGCAAATATTATTTGTTGCGCTCATGATACTGTATTAATATTTCACGGCGATTCTTGGATACAATCAAATCAAAGTTGGTATTTCAAATATAAATAAATGGCTAGACGATATTTTAATGTCATTAAATACTAATAAATCTAAATGTTTATGCTTTCACAAAACAAAAGCAACTGAACCTACAGCAATAAAATAATCCTACATCCTGTGATTGCGATCGCATAACACGATCAAAGAATATACGGTACTTAAGTACCTACCTACTTATAGTAATAGATGAAAATTTCTGCTTCAAGACCACATATCTGTTCTAGCCTCCAGAGTTCGTAAACTAACACATGTAATGTACCGACTTCGTGATGTCATAGACCCAAATTACCTACACATAATATATCACTTTGTGAATCCGTTATATCCTACTGCATAACTACCTGGGGTGGTGTAGGTGCAACCTCTATGATCGAAATAGAACAGCACATAGAGCAGTAATAAGAGTATCTACTACTTAAAAAAAGCCAACGCTACAGTAGTCACGCTCTCTATACTGATGCTCAAGTTCTAACAGTACGACAACTTTATATCTTAGCACTTGTCCTCTTACACCACAAAAAACCACTAAACATTGGTGACGTAGAATCACTCACAATTCGGAGAATTTTTAAAGGCCCAGTGCCTTGCGTAAAATCCACATTCGCCTAACGATTTTCATACTTTCTAGCCCCGTACATTTATAACAAATCAATTTCTAAATGTGTCAAACAAAATATTAAAATGAAAGAAGTAAGAATGATAATGAAGAATTGGTTAATGCAACAATCGTATAAAGAGTCTGAAAATTTATTTAAAATAGTCCATTAACTATACGTATTACGTACTAACAATTACATGACAAACATTTCACAACATAGCCTCAGTTACACATTACATTACACACACAATTCACACACTCTTTATATTTTATTTAATATTTCAATATTTAATTTCCCAAATAATTTTAACGCAGAAACCCAAATTACAGGCAACGCAGAGTTTGGATTTCACAGTAACTCGTTTTGTAACTATTTTAGTGAATAATCAATTTGATTTAGGCTTCTTCTTGTTAAGTAAATAATTAAATTTAGAAATAGCGTCACCTAGTTATTAAATACTAAACTACTTACTACTAATGCTGGAATTACGGTAACTATAAATGGTTTATTTTATTAAGTAAGAACTATTTCTTTTCCAAGAGATGGCGCTAAATACAAATAATCAGTTAGTCTGATGGCTCCTATAATAGTACAGATGGCGTTGCTTGATCTTTTTTTTTTGAATGGGCGGTGATCGTGTCGGGAGGATCAATCAACACGTGCCGCGGACGGCGGGTTGCTTGATCGTTACCGTTTTTATAACTAAGGTATATTTATTACACCATTCAAACAGGTATAAAAAAATATCGTGGACTAGCCTCCACCTGTACTTACAATAAATATTGCCAGACAACACATACTCATCCTATGATCCCAAGCTTAGCAAAGCTTGTGCTATGAGTACTATACATTCGACTGGGGGCGATCCCAGTTACACCCAGAACCAATTCTGGAAAGCTTTTTTCAGAATTTTGTCGCTGACGGGAATCGAATCCGCAACCAACCCGGTGCATTGAGTCGAAAGGCCTATGCTTAAACCACTAGACCTAGACAAGTACCGGAATATAGAATAACCTTTTTTTTATTTAAGTCTAGGGGCTAAGTTGGTCGTGGTAGATACCTACCCACTTAGACACTAAGGCAGGGTTCCCACTACGCCGGACCGGCAGATCTGCCGCGCCGGTAAATCTGCCGGAAGGGCTAGTGGCTGTACAATTTATATGAAGCTATTCACATTATCCCGGGTCCGGTATTGTTGCCGAGCCCGGCATTTTTACCGAGCGTTTTGTCACTACGAATTGCCGGTAGAACGACCGGGCCCGGAGTAATGTGAACGAGTTTGTGCCGGTATCTGTCCCCCGCTCGTGCTCGTGTTCCACTCACGTCATTCGGCTCGCATTTTCTGGTAAAAGTAGACGTTTAGCATGGATATTCAAGCAGAAACTTTAATTACGCTTGTCCAAGAGAGACCTGTTCTGTGGGATAAGACCGAAGACGTCTATAAAGACAAAAACTTAAAAGTTAGCAGCATGGCGTGAAGTATGTTTAATACTGAAACCAAACTGGATGAAAAAGAAAGAATGTGAACACCGATGTAATGTGAACACTCTGTCCGGTGTCCGGTTTCCGGCAGATATGCCGGTCCGGCGTAGTGGGAACGCTGCCTTACGGTATTTTTATCCTTTCCACTCATGTATAAAGGCCGTGATAAATAATTCTCCCGATTGAGAAAATCATGCGTTATCGAATATTTCAAGTGCTACACATCCATCGAAATCATGTTCCAAGCATTGCAGTTTTATCAACGTTATCTATTTTAAGGAATCACTCTTTCTACCCTATCTTGTGACAGACTAGTCTTATGTAGGTATGTTAAGTATGTGGTGTGTGAGGTGTAAAGATATATTTAGCTCTTAAACGTGAAACGTGGTAATTTTCCATCGCGTTATTAATAGAAGTAGGTACTTCGGTAACGTCGATAACAATTAAACAAATCAAAATTAGCTTCAGTACGTATCAAATAGTTTACTTGCATACCTACTTGCCTGCTTGGCAACTCTTCTAATCTATAAAAGTATTATCTTCACAAGTCCTTGGACCAGAATTCCCCATGAGCATACTTAAAAAAATGATTAAAAATCTAATCAATCAAGATAAAGTAGATTAGAACCAATATGGCCTGATAGTGACAATGACAATCAAAATGTAATAATAATAACTACAGCCCTTTTTAATGTCCCACTGCTGGGCACGGGCCTCCCCTCAATGCGAGGGGGATTCAGGCCATAGTCCACCACGCTGGCCCGGTGCGGGTTGGCAGACTTCACACATCTATCGAGAACTAGTCAAGTTCCCTCAGACGTGCAGGTTTCCTCACGATGTTTTCCTTCACCGTTTCATAGCAAGTGGTAATCTCGGATGTAAATGAGATTCGCACACGAAACCCAGAGGTGCGAGCCGGGGTTTGAACCTGCACACTTTGATTTGCAAGGCGTGCGTTCGACCACTCGGCTACCACGTAAGTTTTTAAAATAATAGGCAGTTAATAATCAAAAATAATAATGTAATATTTAAAAAAATATCCCTAAATAATAATATAAAAGCAGCATTTTCAATAATGACTAATATCATAAAACTGTAAGTATGCAGATAATAGTTATATTTTTGACCCGCAAATAAAAACATAGCGACCACTATACGTATTACGTACCAACTCTATACAATAACGCTATCGATTTATCTATGGCAAATAATAATCATAAAAAAATATATGTTATAGTTAGATAACAAAGTAATCTGTGACGCGACAAATAACAAAATATACCTACATGCCTACACAACTTACATTCTTATTACAATTATGATCATTTTTATAGATTACTCAGTCAATCCTTGCAGACGTCCAAAGCCTCCTGCTTCTCCTCGGCGAGCTCCTTGCCTGTGGCGTCCAACATTGTGCGAGCGAAATCCGAGACTGTCAGGCCCGTGACGATTTTCCATTTTCCATTTGCCACTGTGACGGGGAACGAGAATACGACGTCGCGGGGCGTGCCGTACGACCCGTCAGAAACGACACCCATGCTGACCCAGCGGTCACCGGTACCCAAGAACCAGTCCCTCATGTGATCAGAAGCAGCTTTAGCCGCAGACAGGGCAGAAGACATTTTCCTCGCAGCAATGACGGCGGCACCGCGCTTCTGAACTGTCGCGACGAAGGTAGACTTCAAGTATTCGTCATCGTTGATAGCGGCCGGTACGGGCTTTTCAGCGCCACCTACGTTGACTACCGCGTTCGAGGCGTCAGGGAACTGGGTCGAAGAGTGGTTGCCCCAAATGATGACGTTCTTAACATTCTGGACGGGAACTCCGATTTTGGCGGCGAGCTGAGACTGAGCGCGGTTCTGGTCGAGGCGGGTCATAGCTGTGAAGTTCTCCTTGGGAATGGAAGGAGCGTACTTGGAACAGATGAGGGCGTTCGTGTTGGCAGGGTTGCCGACCACCAGGACTTTCACGTCCTTACGGGCGACCTTGTCGAGAGCCTGGCCCTGCTCTTTGAAAATGCGCACATTAGCGGCGAGAAGGTCTTTCCTCTCCATGCCCTCTCTCCTAGGCATAGCGCCGACCAGGAAGGCGGCAGCGACATCCTTAAAGGCTTCCTCGGGCTTGGCTGTAGGCAGGACCCCAGCGAGGAGTGGCAGGGCACAGTCGGCCAGCTCCATCACGACACCTTCGAGGACGCCCATCATGGGAGCGATATCAAGAAGGTGAAGGTAGACAGGCTGGCTGGGGCCAAAGACTGCCCCAGACGCAATCTGGTACAGCAGGGAGTAGGCGATCTGGCCAGCAGCTCCAGTTACAACAACTCTGATTGGTTCAGCCTGTAATGATAGTAATACTCCCATTAAAGTTATGATTGTTATAAATAGATTATCTTGCATCTTATAAAAGTGCTATAATTTGAGAAGATTATTATTATAAGCACCAATTCAGCATCAAAACCTACATTTGGATCCACAATGAAATCCCACCCATAGCAGCAATAAAAACCTGTGGCTGTGAAAACGTAAACTACACAACAGATTGAACTTGAACTCAGACAAACACTAAAAACATTATGCAACATTGATTCCACGGCTATGGATGATGTAGGAACCTATATAAGGAAAATCTTTAAAACTATACTCAATCTTGCATTTTTTTATTTACCTATTTTGTCCCACTGCTGGGACAAAATAGGCCTGTGTTATCTCCCATTCTCCTCCACATATGTCTATCTCCTGCCAGATCATTCTATACCTTCAGATAATGCCATCCCGCCTTCCATACTTCAATATAATATGCACAAGCAACATTACTTTATCACAAATCCCCTCTCAACTTAGAAACATACTTACACAAAATATGCATACTAATGCCGCTACACGCTCGGGTGGTCGACTTCGACCAAGGTCACCTTGTTCATGTTGGTGTAAAACGCAGTTAGCGACCAAAATTCGACCAACCGGGGCCTATATGTACATTTTTACATCTTGATCTACATGACCTTGGTCGGTGTCGACCACCCAACCGGGTAAAAGGCTAACCAAAATCCTACCACATACAAACAAAAGCCACACGACAAGACATGTTGCCATTTCACGCTAAATCGTTCGCAATCTCATTCGCGAGTATCGAGTTGATAACACCTAACCTGGATCTTGGGAATACAATACCGGGATCCCAAATCCCGAAATTAAAGGATCGCGCACGGAAACCAAGCGGGATCCCGCGGGATAAGCAATGTACCAACGATGGAGATGAATTTGCCCAATTGAATACCTCCGATTCGCCAACTTCTCCATACTGACAGTTGAAGCAGAGTATGCATTTTGAACCGCAGAGTACCTTGTATGCAAAGTAAGATTCCTTTGAGAAGTTGTGTACCAAAATAATATTGGTAAGTACTTAGCCAAAAAAAATGTTTAGTATCATATTAGTGTCTTTACAAATTAATATGAGTGTGCTGTAAACTCAAACTAGGTATAAGCTTGAATAAGTACCTACCTACATAAGAACTAGTGTTTTTAATAAATAAGAAATAAGAACTAGTGTTTTTAATATACAAGAACTAGTGTTTTTAATAAATAAGTCACTAATGGAATTTAAAAAAAAAAACAATTAAAATAGAGTACCATTTAATCTTAAGAACTTTGCCCTACTTTATGGCGAAAGTCAATTTGTTTTGGGTAAAAAACAAGCATTATAAAGCTGAATGAGCTAAACATGTCCCATAACAATATTAAATCAATTATACAAGGCTCAAGACTCAGGCTTGACTATATTTGAAGTTTTTCAGTCACAAATCAGTCAGTGTCGTAAAGCCTTTATCTCTCAGACTTTCAGCCATCAACAAAACATTACTTACAGTATCTCCGAGGATCCCATAACAGGATAAAAAAAAGTTGCGGAATTGCATTCCCTAAAATAAATACTTTAACTAGCAGAAAGGTTTATTATAAATGTTTAATTATTTTTATTAGGCAAACAAACTCATTAATAATCTTTTTCCAGAACCACCTTCTGAGTGGAAAGAATTGAGTCACTTGTTCCCCAATAAAGGGAGTTATTAAAGTGATTTCAGGTTGATATTGTAACAATAATATTCCATTTATTGATGATTGCATAATACGCTTGTAAAGTAAACATCCAATATTGACACAAAAACAGTCTGAAATGTGTACTCAGTAGCACCTTGATGATATGGCGAGGAGTATTGGCGCCTCGCATTATTATGTAATGTAATCTTGTTATATTCAATATATAACACAATCCACACAATGCAGCAATGTTATGTTTTAAAATGTTGTCACCATGGATTAAGGTACAAGCATGACTTTAAATTCTACATATAGGGTGCCCATCAGCCATATAAGAATATTTGAAGTATTTTTAGAATAAATCCCAGTAAACTGAAACATAGATACATTCTATAACTCAGGCACCAACGTAATAAATTACATATCTCGTTAATATTCCAGCACCTAGGAGGTATCCGAAGTATTTGGGTCTAAAGACTATTATTAGTTTAATTTAATAAGACTGATAGCACGGTAATATTTCTTACTTTACTATTCCATTCTATATATTTTGAAGGTCAAATTAATGTCAGTGAATAAATATTTTCCTAACTTACCATTTTCTGTTTTTATGCCGATACGATCTTATTACAAATAAAGTAGAAGTGAAACTACTATTCAAAAATGTAGCTTTATCTCCGACACAAGATCACCACAGCACGCACGTCCAAATTCCACTGCGCTGAATTCGATGGCGTTATCAATTTTTATTTAGGTTTACGTGAGCAGTGCCGTGCGGAAATGAAATTGACAGATCGCAGACCGGTTGGATAACAAGATGTTGTCGGTTATAATATAACACAGAAAAATGTAATCTATTTCAATCAGACTCTGATTGGAAATTGAGTGTGCTGCTAAATCTTTTGCTAGTGATGAGTGATGACAGAATTGATGTCGGACTCGGCTACTCGAGACAGTGACGGACGTGTTCCTCTATAATCAGAAATCTGTGGTTTCATTTCGAGGGGTAAAAGACTATTTTACTGCGATTTTTTTTTAACTTCACAGGAAAGTATACTTTAAATTATTTTTTACGAAATGAGCGAAATGATGATATTTAATGGAATAAGATGAGGAATGGCTTCACCTGCGACTAGCGCGGGTATTTCGCCAATGTCAAGTAATTAATAGCAAGGACAAATTCAATAAATACACATTAAATAAAAATGAAAGATGACAGTGATAAAGATGGCGGATGATACCGAAAGCATACTTATTCGACGCAGAAAAGAATTTTAGATTTAATTTCTTGACTTGATACCTAATAAAATGAGATTTGCCTTCACCCACAATTAGGTACTTTGTTATAACTCGTTATCTTAATATTAATATTCCCACTAAGTATTGTGAAATATTAAAACAACGCACCGCCGCACAGTAGGCCCAAACTGAAAATTGGTGGACATAGGCAACAAAGTTCCAATATTGATGCCATTTTTTTTTATATGACGCGTTAAGATATTCCTGACAACTTTTATTCACATGAATTTTCTTCTAAAGTTGATATTTTGTCTCGAAAAAAATAAATTAGATTTTTTTGTATGGAGCAAATCACGTTTAATTTTTTTTCTTCAATTGTACTAATATGTTGGGTGTGTGGCGTGAGTATATGATAAATAAGGTCATTATCTATGCACGAAAAAATAAATCAGTGCCGCCAATCCGCGGCAGCGCGAGTAATCATTCGTTAAAAAAAAAGGTTTGGAAGATTTTTTCCCCATTTAAAATAAATTCAAAGTATATTTTTTGTCTCATTTGGCTGTTTTGACCGTCTTTTTAGTTAAATATATAGTTTTAATAGCGCATAGGTACTTTTATCTAGTAATTCTGGTAGAGATTTAGTTATTATTGCATGTTATCGGTAGCACCTGCATTGTGATAGATGACTCATTTATTAGTGCGCTCGGCTAAGCGCATAAATAACTAATTAGTCATTGCAAAATGCTCGTTTCTGATTGGCTGACTAATTCACTCACTGTTATGTCCACTACTTGAGTAATTAACACTTACTATAAATGTAAAGACATTCATTAAGTCCATCTAGTTTCGCTCTTGTCGCTTATTTGTAAACACAGTGAAATAGTATTTTTATATATGAACTATGGCTGGATTTTGTACCAACCTAGATATTTATGTGAAATTAAGAAATGGCGGTGATCTGAAAAATCATACGTTTCTATATGTGATTAAACGTGATTCGCTCCATACAAAAAAATCTAATATATTTTTTTCAAGACAAACTATCAACTTTAGAAGAAAATTTACATGAATAAAAGTTGTCAGGAATATCTTAACACGTCATATAAAAAAAATCGCAGCGATATTGGAACTTTGTTGCCTATGTCCACAAATTTTCAGTTTGGGACCACTGTGCGCCGGCACCCTCCCCTAAAGACACCAGTCTACAGTAACCGTGAACTATGGGTGGTCTATGCAGCTACATAATATTATTAGCTTGCCTAAGACTAAGACAGGTTCATCGGTTTTGACCAACGCTTCGTTATAATCAAAGAGTATAGTAATATATTATAATTTTAAGCCAGAGAAGGCCATAGAGTAATGTGTATAGGGAACCTATAAAGCTAGTACCCAATGCCGTCATAGAAAAAAAAATGCAAAGGGGGTGACCAAAAAGCCGAGTGACATAACACATAACCTCGAAAAGTCGCGCATTTAATTTAGTGGTTTAATTTGTGATTCTTTCTTGTACCTTATCATAGTTAACTGATATATTGATGTTTTAAGAAGTTAACGTCATTACTATGTCGTCGCTTTTACGGTCAACGAAGTTTGTTCGATATTTCACCGGCGCGGCTAGAACGCTTTTACTGAACACAGCGAAAACTGCAGAAGCTAATTCTTTGATCAATCCAAAAGCTTTATCTGCTGCCAATAAGTAAGTCAATAAAATATTTTTATTTCCTATTTCATAATAGGCAATATTATAGGTACCTATTAAATCAGTAAAGTTAGTGATGGTGCAATGGATAATCCACAGTCCAAAAACTAAATAATTTTCTCAACATAATTACAACAGCAACTTCAATAACAACAGATTATCTTATTAGTTAAATTGGTGTGCTAAAAGAAATACTGTAAGATTTTAGATCATGTTACGATTTTTGATTAGGATTGGGTATTGGCAATGTGAGGTTATTTTATTATAGTTTTCCTTTTAATCCCTCGTTAAACTAAACTAAATACTTTTGTTAGGAATGGGCTCATCTCACATCAATAGATTTTTGGTCAGGATGGGGAATGTACCTAGAACCTCTTGGTTGTTAGGCCAGCCCTTCTAACAACTCACACTTGAAACCTATAATTTGTTTATTCTATCTACCTTAGTAGGGATGAAATTATCTGTTTTCACTATTTTTGTATCCCAATGTTCATGTGAGTTTACCTTTTATCAAGTGTAGGGCTGATAGAGCAATTGTCCCAATCTTATTTTGATGACAACTGACTAGTTAACCGTAGAAACTTCTAACATATACTACTGGTTTACATGTAACTTATTTATGTAAAAACATATTGGTTGCAGCTACTATAAGCCAATCAGGATAATAGTTTTTTTAAGGCGTACCCAAAGGGTAAATCGGGAACCCTATTACTAAGACTTCGCTGTCCGTCCATCCATCCGTCCGTCTGTCCATCTGTCACCAGGCTGTATCTCATGAACCGTGATAGAGAGTTGAATTTTCACAGATGATGTATTTCTGTTGCCGCTATAACAACAAATACTAAAAAACAGAATAAAATAAATATTTAAGGGGGCTCCCATACAACAAACATGTTTTTTTTGCGTTTTCATAGATAATGGTACGGCTGGATTTTTCTAATAATAGTTTTATTAAAATTTAATTTCAGTGTTTTACTAAGGGACTATGCAACTTCTAAGAAAACTGAAAGCCTAGAGCCATTGCTGCAGAAATTGGACTCTGAAGTGAGGAGATTTGGTAGAATCACCAAAAAAGACATTGATGAGGTGTTTGATGAGATCCGAGCCAAGAATGACATTACCAGCTCACAGTCCCTACTTGTTATTAGGTGTTGTGGTAAGAACATGGTCCATCTATTTTGCCTTAGCTTTTATTATCAAAAAACTATATTTATGTATTTATCAAGTATTTTTATTTATTGACATTGGTAACAAAATATTTATAAAAGAATAACAAAAAAAAATGTATGACTTAATAAAAAAAAGGTTTTGTCTACATGTGATTATGGCAAGTACACTGGCTGTATTTCGTCTTTGAAAAGCTAGGCTGGTTCTATGATTGAGGACAGACCCAGCCATTTTGTCATCTATGGAGGCAATTAATATTTAAGTTGAAAATTACATAAATTTTATTCACTGAACGTACAGGGTTTAAAGTTAGTATATATACTTCAGCATCTAGGTAAATGCTGCTAAAGAGTTTGTTTTTCTAAACTCACCCTCTAAGGGTATAAAGACAGGGGTGCAACACTATGCAAATACAGTCTATTATTAAGTTCACCTTATGACACAAGCTTAAATTCAAACTTCCTAGCTACTCCACCCAAATTCAGAGAACTAGATCTCATCTTATTTTGTTATATACAGGTGTTTCAACTTCTAATAAACCCTGGATATTAAATACCCACAATTAAAATACATTTCACATCACTGAAGATATTGCTTCCATGCTTATACAATAGCATTATGAGAAGGATGGCAATACTTTCACTTGGTTATCAATAAAATATGCACTTGTAAGTAGTTCCTCAATATCATCATGTTATTCTGCTTAGGTGAGCTGGTGCCAGAAGAATTGCCAGAACAAAGGACTCTGCTTGTCCAGAAGATATGGAGTGTGCTCACAGAACGAGGAATCCCTATGGATATCTCGCACTACAATGCTTTGCTGAGAGTTTATATTGAAAATGAACATCCATTCTCCCCAGCATTGTTTCTCGAAGAGTTGGAAACCAAAGGAATACTACCTAACAGGTATACCATTTTTAGCATTCTGTATTTATTATACCTTGTTTTATAACTATGCATATGTTGCTGTTTGTTGTACCTTAATAATAATAATAAAAACTGTTAAAAAAAACCTTCTGTACTGAACGGCATATTTTAAAAAGGAGAAGTCCACTTTCAAGAAAGTGGACTTCTCCTTTTTAAAATATGCCTTTTTTATAGAATTATATGATACATTTACATGAGCATTACAAGACACTTTTGTGCTGAAACATTTTAATTATTCAACAAAAATAATAAACTTCTGTAGTACTTAGATTTATAAATAATGCAATAACTGCTGTTAAATAAACACCTTCGAATATATTTTTTATTTACAATTGTAACCTCAGTCAGACAGTTTTTAGAGTTGCACTCACCTAACAAAGCCGCATGTTTGCACTAGGCATTCATAGAAATGTTTATCTGCTATGTAAGTCCACCACATTGCTTGACCAAAATCTCATAAAAAATCTAACATGGCATGATCACATCTCGATCCCTCTAAAATGTTGATATAAATTTGTTAAATTCCAGAGTCACATACCAGAGACTGATGTGGAGATACTGCCAAGAAGGTGACGTAGAGGGAGCTACAAAGGTACTGGAGAAAATGCGAGAATTAAACTTCCCCGTATCAGAACCAGTTCTGAATGCCTTAGTTATGGGTCACGCTTTCCATGACGACACTGAAGGTGCGAAAGCCGTGCTGGAGACCATGGCAAGAGCTGGACTTGAGCCTACAAACCGTACATTTACACTCTTGGCCTGTGGATACGCGAAGAAAGGCGATATCAAAGGTATTGAGAACACCATCAATATGGCCCAAGAAAAAGATGCAATCTTGTCAGATAAGGTTAGTTATCTGTAACCATTCTTGACTCATACTCTTGTTTATTCAGAATCAATCCAGACTTAAATACTCTATGGTTTCATCTTAATAGTCTTCATTATAATAGTATTAATTTGTTACGAGATTCAAGATTATCAGTTAGTTGCTTTTAGAGCCTAAGTGATTAAGATTGTTATACCATTATATTATGAAATTGTATTTTTAGGATATTTTAGACATAATCGAGCATCTGGCTGTCAGCGGTAATGGAGATAAAGTGGAACAACTGTTTCCACATCTACAAAAAAGTATTGGCTACAACCAGGATGTCTGCAATCTCATTCTGAGGCTGCTGAACAAGGGTCAGTTAGACACCGCCAAGAAGGTCATGAAAACAATGCCAAGATCCACCAACGTCGAAGACACGCCATTCAAAGGCGCGTTCTTTATAAAACAGCTGTTGAGGCTGAATAAAACGCATGATGATGTAATAAAGACTTGCAGGGAACTGAGGGAAGAAGATTTGGTCCCACGAGCCATCTTCATTGCCACTGAAACAGCTCTGATGCTCGGACAAACTGAGCTAGCACAGAAATTGTTCAAAGAATTGGATCAAGAAGGAATAGAAGTAAGACAACATTACTACTGGCCACTGCTGGTGCAAAAAGGTAAGGAGAATGACGAAGAAGGTCTTCTTCAGATCCTTCGCGATATGGCCAGTAATGGAGTCTCACCAACTGGCGAGGCTCTTAGGGACTATGTATTGCCATACTTCATTAGTAAAGACTCGCCGCAGAATATCATACTGAAACTCCAAATTGCGAACATCCCTGCAATGCAAACCGCGAGGCATCTGATGGCAGAATTAATGGAAATAGGACAAATGAAGAAAGCCGCCGAAATCGCATTGCAGTACCATCCGAGAAGGAATTATAATGTTGTGGCAAGATCACTGGTAGTTGGGTTGAGCAAGACGAAGGATATAGATTCATTTGTGACAATCTTACACGTTATCACTAGCAAGGTGCCAAGCCCCGCGCAGACCGAAGAAGACACTGCAAATGACGAGGGATCAGAAGAGAATACTGAAATCAATGAAATCAGCCGTATCGTTAAAAGTGCAGTCAAAAATCTGAACAATCCTGAACTGTGTGAAAACCTCCTGAACGGCATTTACTCCAAAGGCCTCAAAATAACGACGCAAACGGCCGAAGCGATCGAGGAATTCCTTGGTGAGAATATGACGACAAGTCTGTCGCAATTATTAACTAAACTAACGTCGTCGGATTTGGAAGCAGTTCCCGTGGGTAGCCTGCCCAGATCCACTGGTCCCCGTACCACAGAGCAACTGGAAAGTTTATTGGCGAACTTAAAGAAGAAAGGTGGTACCAACTTGCAGCGGATTCAGAAGCAGTTGCTCATGAACTATATAAAGGACAATAACATTGTCAAAGTGAGAAGTTTCGTTGAAGAGTTGAAATCGTCCGATTTCGAAATAACATCGGGAACTTTGGCACAGTTATATGAATTTTATTGTGAGCACAATGATATTGATAGTGCTGAGAAATGCAGGGCAGAAATCGCCGAGAAGAATCCCGATTTTGTGTTGAACAAATATAAAATTGTTGAAATGGCGTACGCGTTGGTGCGGAAGGATCGGTTCGACGAGGCGATACAGTATTTGCAAGAGAATAGGAACAAATCGGACGACAATATAGGTTTCACGCTGAATTCTAAATGTTGGCAGATGTTGAATTACTTGGCCGAACAGAAGGATACAGCTAAAGTGAGTTACAATTTATTATATTCTGTAAAACATGTAGTATAAGTCCCACTTAAATTATTAGTCAAATACTTTACTGCGGTAACTCAAACTGGATATTTTTTTATCCGCTTCCAACATCGATTTTGTAAAAACTTCTTGCTAACCTTTATATTTAAGTACTTATCTAGGGTTCCTTACCCAAAGGGTAAAACGAGATCCTTATTACTGAGACTTCGCTGTCCGTCCTTCCGTCCGTCCGTCTGTCACCAAGCTGTATCTCATGAACCGCGATAGTTAGAGAGTTGAAATTTTCACAGATGATGTATTTCTGTTGCCGCTATAACAACAAATACTAAAATACAGAATAAAATTAATATTTAAGGGGGCTCCCATACTACAAACGTGATTTTTTTGCCGTTTTTATAGATAATGGTACGGAACCCTTCGTGCGCGAGTCCGACTCGCACTTGGCCGGTTTTATAGTTCTATAAATTGGGTATAGGGTGGTAAAAGTAAACAAGAATATCTCTACATACTTTTTTCTTTAATTTTTAGGTAGTAACAATGACGAAAACTCTAATAGAATTGACCTATGTAGAACCATCTAACGTTTTACTGGGACCATCCATTAAAGTGCATTTATTAAGTGATGACATGGAAGGTGCTCTGAAGCAGTTTGAGCACAGCTGCACCAACTACAGATGCACTCCGTGGAAAGGCGAACTGATGAAGGCGCTTATCATGAAAGAAGACGCCTCGAAACTGCAGTGGTTGGCGGATCTTAGCACACAGGTATACATTAAATACGTCTATAGAAAGGCGTGTGAAGTTCACCAACCCGCACTGGGCCAACGTCGTGGACTATGACCTAAATCTTCCTCGTATTAATGTTATGTGCCCGGTATAGTGGCAATAGGCTCGCACCCTATTACATTTGGATCAAAATTCATCAGCGAAGAATCGGTGCACTGTAGTGCACAGGCGTGATGATATTTATTTATTATATTATTCATCAAATCAAGATTGTGTTGAGATAATACTCACTACAAGTTAATTAGAACTGACACATACTGTTTATGTTCCTTTGAAATAAAGGCCATGATTTGCAATAGTGAACTTATTCGATATTCATGTTAGGTGCATGGTGAAGTGAATATTCTCCACGACCTGGTGCTCGCGTTCGTGGAGTGCGGCCGGCTGAGGCAGGCGCGGCGCATCCTGGAGACCCCGGGCCTGCAGACCAGACACAGGCGCTTCGATGACGCCTGCCAGCGATACGTTGAGGTTGTATTAGATTTCCCATATTTGCCCAAATTTATTTTTAAATAATCTATAATTTCCCAAATATGCCATTTTAATGATGATGGACAAATTTTGAGGGTAATGCTAGAAGTATATAACATACAAAACAGTGCTTACTCAACTTGTTAGGAGCACAATTGAGTCTGGCCAACGAAAGCTGTCCATGAAAACAGGCGGCAATTATAAAAATCTGAAGCTATCAACACTACATATACTCTGCATAAATTGATTTGGTACTAGAAAGTTCTAAATTTTAAAAAAAACACGTTAATATTAATAAATAGGATTCAAAAAAATAAAGACTGCTTCTTTGTTCTACTATATTTCCGTAAAAAACCTATCTCTATTAAAAAAAAACTTCACAGATCTCAAAATGACGGTCCTTTGATTTTCCACATTAAGAACATGATCAACGTATTTATTCAGCGTATAGGACAATTTTGACAATAAGGAAGAGATGCCATGCTGAAGTTTTAAAAAAATCGTGGACAGCTTTCGTTGGCCAAACTCTATATCTGAAAATGTTACTATTCGTTACTTAGAGGAAAGCCCAGAAGGTGGGAACCAGTGGAAAATAACATAGCTTATCAACTTTTCAGGAAGGCAAATCCGAATACCTGGAAGGATTACTCGAAGCCACCAAAGAGCTCTCGCACATCGACCGTACCAATATTTTCTACCATCTCCTCGTAACATACTGCAAATCCGACGAAACTGACAAAGCCCTTGGTTTGTGGACTCTACTGCAAGAGGAGAGTGAAGTCCCAAGTGACCAGTTCCTCCGATACCTCGGTAATCATCTGAAGTCAAAGCAAAAGGAGGTCCCCTTCATCATTCCTGAGGAAAAGGTTGCCGCTGTGAAAACTAACAAGAAAGAAGATCTCGTAAAAAATATTGTAAAAGAAAACCTACCAACGTCACCGACTAAAAACCAGATCTCTGAGAACATAGAAGCAATGATCAAGAACGGACAGTTGTCGCAGGCGGCCGACGCTGTACTCAAATCAATCGAACACGGCGTTATGCCGACGAGCAATGTGTTT
Organism: Ptilodon capucinus; assembly: GCA_914767695.1. Lineage (NCBI taxonomy): Eukaryota > Metazoa > Arthropoda > Insecta > Lepidoptera > Notodontidae > Ptilodon > Ptilodon capucinus. Next base: position 9,341,971 of record OU611814.1, on the reverse strand, counting down.
AAATATTTACTGAAGAGCTTGGCCGAAGCGGGCAATGTGGAGAAGATTCAGCAACTGGGCAACTACATCAATGAGTCGTTTAAACGCCGTGTGACTTACGATGACAAGTTGACGCTGGCGATATTCACACGAGGCGCGGGTTCGCAGCACATCGATAACCTGCTCGAAACGGTGAAGGCGGCTTACACCGAGGAAGATATGGAAAACGCACTGAAGAAGTTCCCGCGTAGTAGCGCACTGGCGAAAGTCGCCAAAAATGAGGAACTTGCAGCGAAATGTTAGTGATTTATATTTTTATTTATTGTCGTATTAGTCAGGATCTAAACGCAAACTTTACATTCAAAATTCAATGAGTACAAAACGCTTTTGAAGTTATATAATAAATATACCATTGATGGTTGTTTGTAGATGAATTTAGGGGTAAGAAAGGATTAAAATCGATCTATATGTTTAAATCTTAAAGCTTAAACTTTAATTTAATAAATAATATTTGCTAGGGAACAACGGTTGTTGAGACTTGAATACTTTCGCTAGTGTAATGCGTCTTATTGTAACTACTTTTTGACTTAAACCTATGAATGGTATGCGATGGCAATTTTGAAAAATTATAAAATTCCATTTTATTTGTTGCAGGTCACGAAATCATCGATATAGCAGCATCACGAGGCACGACACTGCCCGCGAATCTGTTATGGATGGAGTACATTATCAGTGACAAGGACAAGGAAGCAGATGAACTGTGGGACAAATGGCTGAGCACCGCCCCTGTGGTAGTCTTCAGGAGATTATTACAAGAGAGCCATACGCGGAAGGAGCCAGAGAAAATTGAAAAATTGATTAAGTCCCTAAAATCTAACACGATGCTGCCGCCTGCGTCGCTAGGCAACGCTTACTCACGCCTCATAAACTTCTATATCACGGAAAATAGAATAGAGGATGCAGAATCGACAGTAGAGGCTGCTCTAAAAGCCGACTTAAAAACGGTACACTTGAACAAAACCACCCTTACAAGACTTAAGATGATTGTGGAAGCATCGGGGAGGGAATTTAGGTTCACTTTTTAATTGTAACTAAACATAAGTTGTGTTATTAATTCCTATATTATCAGCCTCAAGTAAATGTAGTTGCTAATACTGTAATGATATATGGAGTAAACATTTTAGATGCTCTGCATGAAGGATTATAAAACATTGGATGAGCAAATTCTGTAACCTATTATGGTTTAATGTCAAATCAGGCAATATTAGCAGACCAATAATTGAGTATTGATTATTTTGTAGTTATTACTTTTAGATTATCGTAATAAATTATTAGTTATTAATCGAGATTTTATTCAAATTTGTGGGTGTTGTTCAAATGAGTGGCAAGATGAGATGAAATGAAATATTTTTTATAGGTACTACCATAATCTATTTAAAACTTTGTTTTTAATAATATACTCTGCATGTGTGATAAAGGGTGCGTTCCACTAAGCGTCCACAACGATCAAAATGCTCCTTTAGTCGTTCCACATAAAGACCGCGGTCGTTGTGGTCGCGGCGCAAACGTCACTTATGACGTCATGACCACAGAGTATTGTAATATATGGCGCGAGACTCACGACGACCCATCTAAAAAGGTCGGTCGAAGTGTTCGTTGAGAAAATTAGCGGCGTTTTCAAAACTCAAAGCATCAAAATGGCGACCGTTAAGATTAAATATTTTAGTTAAAGTAAATGTTTCAGCAGCGGATGCTCAACGTGCCTCTACAGATAAATATAATTATGTAAAACAAGCTTAGAAAAATTAATTGTAGTTTATAATTAATATATATGTATACATTTTTCCTTGATTGCCAATAATATAAACTAATTTTAGAAATGAAAATTAACTTAGCCTTAGCATTCTTTTTATTAACTCGCCGTTTGTATTATTTACTTCCACGCTCAAAACGCTCTATAATCCATTCCACTTGAGTTTATGACAGTAACGCTCACAAGCAAGTGGAACGGGAAAAACTGCGGTCGTGAGCGTGATCGTTGTGAACGCTTAGTGGAACGCACCCAAAAAAACCATGATTATACGTTATCTCTATGGAGTGTAAATAAGAGGAGTGACATTTCCCTTATGAGATTACCCTCCTCTTATATACACTCCATAGTTATCTCTATCTCATTGGGATAAACAAAATTTTGGTCTTTGGTGAGAACCAGAGAGCAAATATTATCATTTTTTGTTTTAGTCGATTTTATTAGTCGATGCTATCGAGAATACCACCCAAATAAAATCAAGGTTAACGGAAGTTACGTCACTGGCACTTCATGGCGGGAAAAAATATGTTACGCGTCGGTTTGGTTCATTGTAATATATAAATTTACAAATAGTTGTGTGCCTTGCTTTCATTTAGCTAACGCCGTTCTAATAATTTGATGAAAAAATGTTTTATCCTGTAGAATCTCTGAAAAGAGGTGGAAGATTTTATTTGTGTTGGGTCGCGGATTCTTGGCCATTACAATTCGCAACTATAACTCATAGGCAACTCTTTTCACAAGACATACGTGTGATATGGTAAGTAGATCACAATTTGCGTGCATTTACGTAATATTTTCCAATGTGCGTTACTTAAATTACGTTTTATTATAGCGACGATCTGTTAGAAGTGATATCGAACGAGTCTGGCCGTCCTACGCAACGGTTCTCCTTGCGACTGAGTTCTCAATTGTTACGAGGACTCGTGAGACTTTACCAGAAGAAAGTTACAGTTTATCTGGGTATCTATACTTTATAACTTAACGTTAAATTCCTATTAAGAGATATTGACGCCGATTTCGTTGGCACTATACTGTTACCATCTTATGGTCATAAATCGTAATACCTATAATTTAAGAGGAAGTTAAGTTTTGTCAAATTAAGTTTAGCCGTACTTTACGTATCGCAATTCGTAGTCATTAGGTATGTATGTAGCCACCTAATTAAGGACAACCTCGACGTCTAGGTAGGTACAAAAAGTCTTCTAATGTTAGTTACTTACATGCATTTATTAAATGTATCTTATTTTCTAGGTGAACTATGCATGCTCAACGCCAATGTCATCAAAAATACTAACAAAAAGTAAGAAAGTTGAACTAAATAGATTACAGCCTAGATAATATACCTATACTTACCTGCAAAGATGATAAATTATACCCACAGACCAAATACTGTCTGTGATTATACCTAACTAATTTATTAATAGCAAGAGGCTCAATCCCATTTTCACTGGGAATAAATCTGCAATGCTTATCTGCCTAAGCCTTAGGGGTTACAGGTGTGATAGTGTAATATTATTATTGGAAAACACTGAGAATAACTCTAATACTGTAGTTAGGCATATGTAGTTCTTACAAGATTCTTATTGGAAAGAATCATATACTTACTGCTGCATACAAAGTACTAAGTAGTATTTTTAGTTCTATGATGTCTCTGAAATTAAAAATAATAGCTTATTCAAACAAACTATTAGTTTCTGAGATAAAGATTGTATTACTGACTTGGTCCATTACATCGAAGTGTGGTATTTTTTTTATTAGATGGTGTATACGTGAATTAGCGTTAGTGGACGTAGTCAGGCGTCCATTGCTACTACTGGATGCTCCATTGGTCCCTGACGTCCCGGAGGATGAACGGAGAGTTGAGGAATTGATACAGGTTATTTATGGAAACAACAAAAACTCATTCTTGAACATGTCTTATGATATAGCTAAAGGTCTTTTATTCAGTTTTAAGTTTATGAGTCTGATAATATTAGCACCATTGTGTTAACTTACTCCAATCATTGTTTACTTATTATTAAAATTCTCCCCAATATTTCTTAAACAAGTTTGTTTGAAATGTCTCCAAGCATTTTTTAACTTTAACTTTTTTTAAAAATTTACAGATAGATAATCCATTTAAACTAATATTTTTGTCACTTTGTTATATATACTTAGTAAATAATTATCATTTCACAGAATAGTGGCAATGTCGTAGCTAACATTCAAGATATAACATTGAAGGAATCTGTTATTCCTGACATACTCTTGCCACCTAATGTAAGTACCTATAACATGTTATCTTTTAATTTGATATTTAAGCCACAGCCCTAAGTTTGTTCTGTAAGCTTAGCATGACCGTGTAGACATAAGTTTTATCTCTTTCAACTGTCAGATTTATCGAGAAAATGACGTCACACCGAGCCATGTCCAGCCCCCTTAGCATGACCGCGTGGACATAAGTTTTATCTCTTTTAACTGTCAGATTTGTCGAGAAAATTACGTCACGTTGAACTTTTTGTACTGGACATGGCTCGGTGTGACGTCATTTTCTTGACGAATCTGACAGTTGAATGAGGTAAAGCTTATGTCTACACGGTCATGCTACAGGGCCTGTAGGCTTAGAAATGACGTGACACCGAGGCATGACCCGTAGGGTGCTATAGGCTTAGCATGGCTTAGCGTGTATACATAAGTTATATCTTATCTCTTTCAACTGTCAGATTTGTCCGCACAGACGTTCCGTTTTCTACCTTCGAATTATGAAATCTGAAAATAAGTGGCGGTCGTTTGATGGTGATTTTGTAACAGGATAATTTCGGCGAAGAGCACCCGGAGCAGCCTCTGCAGCTGCTGCAGGACCGCACGCTGGAGCTGATGCTGCGCGCGGACGCGGCGGGCCAGCACAGCGGGCTCGACATCCCGCTCGACCTCACCGACAAATCGCACGACAAGTCGCGCATACCACGCGACCCGCTCATGGAGACCATCGGAGAACACGATCTCACATTATTCAGAAAATGTATGGACTATTAAACATAGACCCATCCATACATCTACAGGGTGTTTCACAAGTCCGAAATATTATTTTAGGTACATATACGGTAGCTCATACATATGAGCATCTACAATGCTTAGTAAAGAAAGTTTATACCCAACCATCATAGTTTCTGAGTTATATACCTATGAATATTCGTCAAAGGTATCGTGTTCGGGTACATCCATAACCCTATTCAGCAATGTAAACTACACATATGAGGGGCACTACCAATATTCACAAAACATAACATGCAAATTTTACATAGGACTCGAGATATTACGAGTTATAGAAATTGATGACGAAAAAAATGATCGAATTTGGCCAACAAATTTTTATACCATTCAGTTGTATAACCGACACTGATGCAAACTTCAAAGTATTATTTCGGACTTCTAAAACGCGCTGTATTGTGTAACTGTCTTGCCATGAAATTTTTTTTTTTACCCCACTACGGCGAAGCCAAAAAGAAGGGTTATGATTTTATGTCTATGTATGTATGTTCCTCCGTGGCGCCTAAACTATTCATAAAATTTGGATGAATAAGTAAGTATCTTTTATCAACAATAGGAGGAGTCGATTTACCTTGTAATTCCGTAGTCTTATAAACATTTTTCTTGTTGTATAGACATTGAAGTACTCCCTATGACTGGCCCCCATTCTTGACAAGTGACGACTAAACAAAATCTACCGAGATGTCGTTTAGTTATTACTACTAGACTAAATAAATATTGCTGAGAAGGTCAGCTATGCATTAAGTTTAGTGCCATCAAATTCAGCGCCACTGAGAGGGATGTAGTATGCTGGTATCTTCCTTTTCGGTTTAATTATACCTGCCATTTATACTTATGTAACAAAGATCGAGATCCGAACTAAACGGAGAGAACACTGCTATGTAGAAGTTAATTAATCTACTCTTCTATTTTTCAGCCACTGGTTTGGAATATGTAGCTGATTTTGATAAAGGTAATATTTTGCAATACATTTAAGAATTTCATTTTTATTGTGTCCGTTCAATAATAATATAATAACAACTATGATAATATTAATAATGCTGTGCACCTAGTATTATTTTTTAAATATAGCCATATTCATTTCCATACCTTTATTAGGACACTCTTTGTACAAGCAGCAAACTAGCCTAGTAATAATATGATAACCGCTCATCACAAGTAATTTCTTATAAAAAAACCCTTTTACTGTACCTTGACAATGTATGTTCCTTTAAATTCTCGCAGACATCCCCGCAATACCTGACATATCCGAAATCCCGAATCCTGATTTGCCTGTCCCACTACCAGAAAAGTTAGTATTTTATTCTATCTACCCATTCAAGACATCGACCATGGTTATTTTATCTTAGTTTAAGATTTATGGTAAGTTGGTTATTATATCTGAGTTCCAGAGTTATCAGTAAGCGGCACGTTTACCAAGACATCTAACTAGTATAATTGTTAGTGTAACGTTATAGTTAAAGTAAAAAATATACCTAAATGACTTCTCACATTCCGACATGTTACAATTTTAATTAGCTTGAGTCTTAAATATACATACACTAGGTTCAAATTTATTTTACCCCTGACATTTACCTTCTTTTCTGTCTATTTGTTTAACAATTGCACAAATAAAAATAACTATGTTAATATGGCGATTCATCCGCCATCTTTATCACTGCCATCATCCATTTCCTTGCTATAATTACTCGACATTGCCATAAAATACAGCATATCGCAGGTGCAGGCATTCTTCACCTTTTTTCATCAAAATATCATCATTCCACTCATTTCGTAAAAAAAAGAAGAAGAACTATAAACTGACTATCGTTCGCTGAAAAATAGAAGTACAGTTTTTTTTACAAAGGGTAATTTAAGCAAAAGGCCAAAGTGTAAGATAACATCTGAGGTAAAATAAATGTCAACGTAGGTACCTACTGTAGTAAAGCTCGCTAATGAACTAAGTCATGTTTTTACACGGCGTCAGTACTCTGATGTTTAATTAATTCCAATTTTGACGCATCCATTTTGTATTCATTAAACAGTTTTTATTATTTTCTTTCGATAATAACATTTCTAAAATCTTCTAATTCGCACATACCTAATTGTATGCATGCAATATGAAATATATTAAAAGTATCCCTTTCTAATAACGTAGGCATGTCGTAGAACCCATTTGAAAATGTTTTCTTATCCTAGGTAACGCATTTTCAATGTTTAAGATATAAGTACTTAGTTAAAACCTGACTGATAGATATTTAATGATGATGATGATAAAACAGAACTCAAGAGGAAGTAGCCCCTGTGCCGGAAACTCCCAAGCAAATACCAGGACCGGAAATGCCTGTAGAGATTGAGCTTGAGGTTCGTACCTATGTAACTCCTTAAGCTGTAAACAAACTATCGGACGCGGCTGATAGCCGCGACTTATATGGTATCTAGATAGTGTATGGACACTTGGGTGTGCAAACTATCGTAAGTCGTGGACGTAACCTTGAGCTTTCGGACGTCCGATAGATGGCGCGCTGGATGTTTTCGTCTGTGCACACTTCTCAGTCGCAGCTGTCAGTCGCGTCCTATAGTTTGTTTCCAGCTTTACTCCTCTTTGTACACATAATAGAAAATAGTGTTGCCAATTTTGATCGAGTTTCCGATTTTTGTAGGAATTGGAAAGCGAACCTCAAGCCAAAAGACGCCGTCAGAAGGACAAGCTGATAATTGACAAGAGGACTCAACTTAGTTCCAATTTTCTACGATCTAGAATCGATAATCACATGGTTGAATTGCGATGCGAGGTATTTATTGGGATTTTACAGATCGAATTACTATGATATCGCCAGTCAACACATACTCATCGTGATCCCAAACTTGTACTATAGCATGAAAGCCAAGACTAGTCTTATGTCACAGTATATCTTGATTTTGCTCTTTCTCTCGTATGAAATTAGACAGAGAGCGAGCGAGCTAATTCGTAAAAAACGTCTAGTCTTGGTGGCAATCCCAGTTACGTATTACAGTTCCATTTCGTAGAAAGAAATCTGTATGTAGGTAGTTTCATATCGAACGCTCTAGAAAAGTGAACGTAAATTCGCAACTACCCCAATTTATTATCGTATGAAACATCGCACGACGTTCGTAACTTTTCATCGCAGACTACCCTGATCTTTGTTTAATCTAGGACAGTTTGGACGATATCATTTCAATTCGCGTGCCCGCTGAAGTGTACCTACGTCGTCCGTGCCATGGTGGCCACGGCGTCGTTCACAACATCGGATTCGTCATCACGCGGCTCTTCATGAGAAACCTTGGAACTGTTAATGTTACAACGCGTGCGGAGAGAGAAACGGTAAGTGAATTATAACCTTCAATCATCAACTGGATATGGTTTGGGCTTGTATAGGCTTACGTAACCCTCTGCCTAAACCCACTAGCGTGCATAACCCATGTTTTACTTTTGTGTGTTTATAGAAACAAGATTGAGTACTGTCCCAACAATGATAGAACATTGATCGCTTTATGAACCCCATTACTGAAATCCTTTCAAGTTTTGAGAATATATACTTATTTACTATAACCCTTTTAACGTCCCACTGCTGGGCACGGGCCTGAAATCATTGATGTTGCTCCGACCCTGGAAATGTTAGTCTGAAATCTAGGAAAAAGTTGAGACATTTGGGGTCATTGACCCCCATGGGGGTCATGGTCCGGAAATATTTATGTTAGTTCGAAATCTATGTAAAAAATAAGACATTTGAGGTTATTGACCCCCGGGGGTCATTGACTTCCCAGGGGTCATGGCCCGAAATCTTTGTAAAAGTTAAGTCAATGGGGGTCAATGACTCCCAATTGAAGGGTCATTGACCTCTAGGGTCAAGGTCACGAAAGGTCAAAGTCGACCCGCGTCCTTTCCCCCACCCTATTACTCGCACATCCCACCCGATCCCGAATGTGTGATTTGGCGTAGTTTTTGGTTGAATTTTTCTAAGTCCTATTTACCTTAGCGCCTCCAAGAGTACACACTGACCCTCCCCTGAATGCGAGGGGGATTCAGGCCATAGTCCACCACGCTGGCCCAGTGCGGGTTGGCAGACTTAACACGATAACTAGTCAAGTTCTCTCAGACGTGCGGTTTTTCTCACGATGTTTTCCTTCACCGTTTCTTAGCAAGTGATAGTCTCGGATAAAAATGAGAATCACACATGAAACCCAGAGGTGCGAGCCGGGATTTCAACCTGCATACTTCGATTACAAAGCGTGCGTTCGACCACTCGGCTACCACTGCACATCAACATGCCCGTATTCCCTAAAGGGAAGCAAAGGCGAGCCTATTGCCATTATACCGGGCACATTCCCGAGTGTGATTTGGGCCTGTCTCAGTGCGGTTTGGTGTACTTCACACGAAAGCCGTGTATTTCCTCACGATGTTATTCCTCACCGTTCTGCAAGAGGTAATCAAATGACAAGTTCAATTGAATGTAAGGGTTATGTAATAATTTTTTTATTGTGTAATAAAATCAATTATTAGGAAGTTCCAATGCAACAAACACGTCGAACACAAGCGTTCACTACCCTGGAAAGGATAGAAGAAGTCCAAGAACCGTTACTTGCCCAATCGTTTCAAATTCAACCGATAGAAAGCGACCAGCCAATGGAAATCACTAAGGAGATGCCAACTGTGCCGCAAATCGTGGAACAAATGGACTTGGATATAGCTGATATACCGACGCAGATAGTCGAGGTTGTACCCCAAGTGCCGCAACCGTCGCAGAAACGTACAAGCGAATCCGAAACTTATGTCAGCGTAAGTATTTGTCCCTTTAGATCATTTTTCTCTGACCATTCACTTCGCCTGTGTTATATAGTATGTGTAGCTATGTATGTAAGCACTGATAATCCACAAACGATGCCACAAATCGTTTATAATGTATAGAATGTGACAGTGTATACATTATTAGCTGTCGATAAGAAGAACACGTGGCGTATGTTGTTCTTATAAATGTTAGTATAAGGAAACAGTTGTGGAATGTCATGATTAGGAGCAGCTTTTAATTGGCAGTCAAAATGAGCGAACGAGTCCGTCGTGATTTATTGGAACTATTTTTAATTACAGCCTAAACGACAGCGTTCGGGCTACGTATCGTTTAAAGAAAGTCAGCAAGCTAAAATATTAAGTCAGGAAGCTATAGATACAAGCCAGCAGGCTAAAGACACTAGTCGGCGAGCTAAAGACACAAGCCGACGAATGAAAGACTCTCGAATTACCTCAGCTGCCGGTCTGTATTACTTTATAAAATGGTTTTTACGTAATTAAAAGAAAAAGTAAACGCATTGTACACATTTCATTAGTTCTAAACTTTACAGAGACAGCGGTGAACTTGGAAGCTGACAAAGAAAATATACCCGATAATATTCAGGTGCCGGAGCATTCCGAACAAGTATTATCGAGCATGCTCCAAGAGGCGGGCCTAGCGGACATACAAATACACCAACCGATGGAAGCAGATTTGGTTCCGTCGCAAGCCAGAAAGGAGTCTAGGAAGACTGGAAGCGAGAGGTCTGAGACACCTCTTGGGAGTCTCGACAGGACTAAAGTGTCTCTAGGAGATTCTGAACACACTACGGACTCGAAAAGATTCATTCAGTAAGTACCTATGTTACATTTTATCTATGTACAGCCTTGAGCACGCGCGCTGCCAATTTTTTCCCAATACCAAATTGAACTGTACCTTTAAACTCATAGAAAAAGCATATTTTCAACGAAATTCCATCGATGACGCGAGCTAATTACTCGCATGCTTACAAAGCTTCTGAAACACATTTTTCCAGTACTTATAAAGAGAATATTCCAAAAAAAAAGTCACGTGATTTCGCTCGCCCCGGTATGGTAAGGCCGTTTATCGTGAACTTCTGAAGAACTGGCAATTACTTGCCACGTTTGGCGAGTACGTTATTCAAGATTATAACCTATGTGCTATGTTTATCAAATATTTTAAGCCTCTACGAATTTTCAGTCAGAACTTTTTTATAGACTATCTCGTTACTCCGTTTACGTGAAATATAATTTTCTAAGTATTCCTATATTTTCTTTTATTTATTTATTTATTTAATGGAAGACCGACAGCTATGGTAACAGGTATAAATAGCAGAAGAAAAATAACTGAGAGCCAATTACAGGTCTCCACGTATAGCAATCTTCTGAACTATTAGTAAAGCACGTGTTTGAACTATCGTTACGTTTGCGTTGATCACTTACCATCAGGTGAAACGTCTGCTCATTTGCCTCCCTATCTCATAAAAAAAAATCGTTTTTGACAGTGACCAATGGGGAACCGAAGGTACGATGACGAAGATACTGAAGGCTATCAAGGCTGGCATGCGGCCGGTCACGGTGGAGACTCTACTTGCGAAGGGCCCCGTGCTATCCGGTCACAAGCGACTGATCGCCGCACGATGCTTCAGTTCCATTCTGAGTAAGTTTATCTCATTTGATATCCTATTTTCATGAGTTTTAAGTTTATTTTTAATTTTTAGTAGAGGCTACGACCATACATAAGAGCACAGACAGTGCCTTTCAAACTAATTTGATAGTTACAGACGTTAGTTTTAAGTTGAATGCCGTAAATTAACTGACGTTAATTTACGGCAGCTCGTTCATAAAATTGAATCGCCACGACTTTGATGAGTCCATTATTGGCCCAAATTTTTTGTATTTTTTAATTGAGTAAAAGGTTACATTGTGATTACAGGGAGTACAATAATACTCAAAAGAATCAAACTATAATATAGTGTATCGCCAAAATCGAAAATTTGCCATTCATGTTCGATTTCTATAAATACCTACGAGTTGTTATCGTAACGAGCTGTAACAAGGGTCGGGAGTAAAGTTAACGTTTTTATAGAAACAGTTTTCACTAACGTATCCTTGAAAATTATAATGCCCGTTATCGTAACGCGACGTTTCATGAATATAAGAACCAGTTGTCTTAGCATGACCGCGTAAACATAAGTTTTATCTATTTATACTGTCAGATTTGTCGAGAAAATTACGTCACTTCGAGCTTTTTGTACTGGACATGGCACGGTGTGTCATTTTATCGACAAATCTGACAATTGAAATAGATAAAACTTATGTCTACGCGGTCATCCTAGGCCTACAGGAACAAGTAGTAAACAATGTTACATTTCAGAACTGAAGCAACACTGCTTTATCAATATCTATAAGGACCCAGACACATTGGAAGTTAAAGACATTACACTTGGGCAGAGATTGACGAGCTCTATTGAAGAATGCTAATTTATGTTTTTGTTTAATTTTATCATACGAGGATTATTATTTAATTTATAGTAAGTGTTTTTTTTATAGTTTATTGATTGTTTGTATTTCGTGGGTTGACTAATTATAATAGTATTTGCTACTACTTTCTACTTGGGAAAGGTTTTATTAACTGTCTTGGTGAAACCCTAACATATCTAAAATAATTGGTCACCATAATTTTCAAGATAGACAAATATATGGATTCATCCGCCATGAATTAATCACTGTCATTACCCAGTTTTTAACTGACTTCAAAAAGGAGGAGGTTCTCAATTCGACCCGTATGTTTTTTTTTCAATATTGTCTGTATTCAATGAATTTGTTCTTGCTATGAATGCTATGCTTTGCTATCTTGACACTAACTTAAATAACCGCTAACTGCAGGTGGAGACACTTCTCATAATTATCTCATTAAATTTCATTCATTTCGTAGAAATAGAAGGAGGGAGACATGGTTTAGTCTCTGTAAATATCTTATTGTGAGTTCCGAATACAGTGCGTATCAGTGGATCGAAATAATATTTAGGTACATACAGGTGTATCAGAAGTCCGAAATAATACTTTACCGTTTGCATTAGTGTCGGGTATACAACTGAATGGTATAATTTTTTTATCGGAATTAGAACGTGATTTTTATATTTTTTTTGTTGCCGCCATTTTGAAATCTAGCTATATCTGGAGGCCTATGCGAAATTTTCTGTTTTCAGAATATTAATAATCGTCCCTTGTAGCGATAGTTTAAATTGTTTAATAGGGTTTAAGGTGTGCCCTAACTGCAAAACACGATACTTGTAACATATTCAATGGTCTGTAACTTGGAAACTATAACAGTTAATAGTGTGCCTTCGCTAAGCATCTACATATCAGCTACCAATTAAGTACCTAAAATATTATTTCGGATTTCTGCTACACATTGTATACGATAGCTGTTATGCTTTTGATTAAAATTTACCATTCATTTGGGATCTGATACTCATGGATGTTTTAAAGTATCGTTTCGGATTTCTCAAACACCACGTACATATAGTAAAACAAGTTCTTGATATGAACAATTTATTCCACAATTTGTAGCATAATAATAGTGATATGATTTCTGTACACTTCACATAATAAGTCATCAACTAGATTCAAATTAACTAGATAAATTTATGAGTATCTTAATAGTAGGTAGGTAATGGCTTAATTATTTACAAATTCTAATAGTATGATCGAAAGCTGTACAGTAAACAGTCGACGTAATTAATTATTCTACAAAATAATGCTTAAATTTACATAAAATACAGTCATTTACATTATTATAAATGGTAGATATATATCAGAGTTAACTTTAAAAGCTTAGTTGGTAGTAAAATTACATAATAATCTTAAAGCAAAAAATGGAAACATTACAGTAAGGTTCATAATGGAGGTTCCCTCCCTTGGTAAAGCATATCTAGTTTTTTAATTATACAAAATCAGTCTCCTACTATTTGTTACCGAGCTCCGTCATATGAAAATGTGCATTATAATTCAATAAATCCTCGATAATCTTAACGCAAAGGCAGTCACGCGTTGTAGCATTAGGACGTACAGCACTGGACGATTGGATAATGTTTAACAATATATTCACGTATAGATACCACAAAACACGCTAACGAAGCACTAAACTTTATTATACCCCATTTACGATTACATCAGAAATAACTTCAATCAAGCACATTTCAGTGTTTCACAGCCTTACTTAACAGTCGTTCCAAGCTCTCACTCATATTACATTTATTACTGTCTGTCTTTACACATTTAGGAATGACAGGACCTATTTTAAAGAATAGCTACCTTTACTAGTGGATTTTATCTCGGAGTCTCATTATACTAATAAGATAAAAGCGAACGAATAATATATAAGATATAATAAAAACAAATCATTCGATATTTAATCATTAATACATTAAAATATTTTAGTTAAAAATAGCAGATTAATTCGACACGAATACTGACCCGAAGATCGAAGATATAAATTAGAAATATTACCGTTTTTTATCCTGCTTAACACTTAATTCATTACACAATAACGGGTCTTTAAAAACAAAATTAAAACATAATTCATTCACCTAGCGAGAGGTCGTTTAATTACCAATAATTTAGAACGGCGACTTATCACAGACCGCCCGGGTCGCGCCCATGCAACGTGGAATGACTATAGAAATAAATCGCGGAACGAAATCGAAACGAATGCTCGTGTAGTTCAATAGACCGCGCCTCGCCCCGATCGTTCACGTCGCGAGCGAGTCGCTATCGTACTCCTTCGGCTCGCCGTCCTCGTCGGAGGGCGGGCGTTCGCCGTAATTCATGCTCTCAAAGTAGTGTTGCGGCTGGCTGTTCCACAGCAAGACGGGCGAGCGCGGCGCGGGCGGGTCCGACCGATCCGCCGTCTCGTACAGCACGGAGCTGGAGAGCTCGAGGGCGAGGTTGTGGGGGCTGCGGTAGGCGAGGTCGGCGGGCAGCGGCCGCGTGCGCGCCGTGCGCAGGCGCGGCAGCAGCGGCTCGAGCCGGCCCGCGCGCGCCACGTACTCGGCCGCCAGCGACTCTCGGCCCGCGTGCTCGCCCGCCGAGTCTCGGCCCGCGTGCTCGCCCGCCGAGTCTCGGCCCGCGTGCTCGCCCGCCGAGTCTCGGCCCGCGTCCTCGGCCGCCGGAGACTCCGGCCAGTCTTCGGCGAGGTCGGCCCTCTGTTGAAAGTCCCAATTTCGTTCACGCGAATCCTGGACGCTCGTTAAGCATCGTCGCGTTCTGCGGCTGCTGCGTTCCGTAACCGATACTACGAACTTAAAATAGCGAGCAGACAGGGGCGTTCGGCGTTTCACGTTCCCCGTTCTGAGCAATGTATGGATACCATAGCGTAGAACTTTGAAAGCGACTGTCGAACATTCTATGTCTGTTAGAGCTCTTAACAGAGTGTCCAAGTTCTAAGTGAAATATTAGCTGCCCGAGTCGACAGTAGTGCTTCTCGAATGTACGATCGTCACTGGGCATATTATAACTTTTGTTTACCTGCATAGGTGTTAAGGGTGAAGATGACTATTGTTGACTCATATAGGCATTGATGAGTTATAATACTTATTAGTGAACAAATAGCTACGGATAATTAACAGTGTCAATAATTAACAGAACTACTAGCAAGGTATACATATTTTAAAACCGGATTTCTGTGCATAAAACTATAATTACTATTATCACCCAACCGAAATACTATATTTTAGTGAATAAGTGTATGCGATAGCATCAGTCACTCTTCTTAGTGATTCAATTCATTTGCCATTATGCCACTATGTCAATTAAAATATTTAAATAAAAATACATAAATAATAGTAACAAAAAATAATTACTGCAAAAATAATATTTCATTTACAAGTGTGTAGTGGCAAAATCATTAAACAATTGATAAAATGTATTTTTATATAGCACTTACCATAATCTTCGTATATTTAACTGTCCATAAATAATCACAGATAATGTTAAAATGTGCACTGTTAAACACTGGAAAACAATTTCCGGATGATACCATGTAAAGTTAGCATTCGTTCGATTTTGTAAGTATGAAAAGGTACAATCCCACGCCAAATAAATTAATTAAAATTGTCGTACAACGTATCGACGATTGTATGAGTTGTTAAACAAAAGGAAAAAAAAAACAATATATCGATATTGCGTATGGCAACTTTTACAAAAAGAAACATAAAATGGTGTCTTTTAACGTTAATGTGGGAAACGATGGCATCGATATCGCGACAGATCTCAGATAAAAGGTACATCTAGTTTCACAACGGGCGTCAAACGGTTCCCGTCGCGATCTCGAACGATTTCGATACCATCGGGGCCGTCTCTAGTTAGTGACGAGAACACGGTCGTTAGCGCACATGCTCGCCTACACTACGGACCGCGAGGGGGCGCACTACGGCCGGGAACCGAAGCGAAAAACAAACGACGGGGAAACGAAATGTACGATCGACATAATGGCATCGGTCGCGGGGCGGGGCGGCTACGAGCCGGAGTCCTTGAAGAACCACGAGTTCCAGAAGGGGCGGGCGCGCACCTTGACATCGGCGGCGGCCGGCGAGCGGCGCACCGGCACCGACGACTTGTTGTCGCGCGACGAGCGGCTGCGCTGCGAGTGCGCCGAGTGGGCCGAGTGCGCGGAGGGCGGCCGCGGCGGCGGGCGGGGCGCCCAGCCCTTGTGCGCGCTGTGCGTGCTGTGCGCGGAGTGCGCGGAGTGCGCGCCGTGCGCGGAGTGAGCGTGCGCCGTGTGCAGCGGGATGCGGCTCGGGCGGCCGCGCGCCGGCTCCACACGCGGCTCCGACTCCGGCCCCGACGGCATGTTGAGCGGCTCCATGTCGCGCATGCTGTCGTGCGTGTCGCCGCGCCGCGCCCGCTCGCCCGCGCCGCCACTGCCGCCCCTCTCCTCGAGCTGCTTCACGAGGGCGCGCGTCGTATCCAACTCTATGCTTTTCTCCTCCAACTGTAAAAATACGAATTTCCGATTAGGCGCAATTTTCAATGTAGGACAACCCTACCCGTGTGTGTGGGTAGTGCACATGTCATGTCTATCTCGGATTAGTTCGCTCGCTCTCGAAAGAGACAAAATCAACATACACCGTGACATGAGTCTAACTACCGACCAATATATTATAGGTATTTCCATATCTCAGGGGTCGAAACAGATTGTATGGTCAATAATACTGATTTTACTGACTGAATTCTACTTGTTGTTAGAGAGCATCGCGACGCTGTATAGTGAGCGTCGCGTCGCCTTATAGTGAGCGTCGCGGCGCCGTATAGTGAGCGTCGCACGCCTTATTATGAGTGGCGCGACCATTTATCACTTACGAATATATGTAAGCCTGCCACTCCCATAGCGGCTTTTTGCTTCATGCTTGATAGTAGCGTTAATCAAATCCGTAGTATAAGGAGTGTGCGTATGCAACTCTTTGAAGACACAGACATTTTACACGAAAATTTGTTACTGACCACCTTTAAAAACTGACTTTAACTGACTACTGACCAGTTTCGACTCCTGATATCTTTAAAGAAAAAGTCTTTGGATCACTAGTACATGAGCTCCACTAGTCCAACTCATAAATATCACTATCGGCACAGGCCCCACGCAATTAACTACATCAATAATTTCAAATAACAACAGCCCCCTTACCACCACTTGTCTTGCAGCAATGTGTTTAATATTACTTTCAGTTTTCGACAGTTAATTCAATAAAAAATCTACATTTAGTATTGAAACAACAATACTTTAAGAGGTGGTAGTAAGGCCACGGATTGCAATCTTACAACCGCATTAAACATGCATGCTTATATGATCTAAGGGAAAAAGTAAACATACTCTGAATTTGAGATCTTCGTTGATGTCGCGCGCTCGCTCCAGCCTCTCCAGCAGCAGTGTGCGGTGTGCGGCCGCGCGTCTCAAACGCTCGCACAACACCTGAAACGTTACACGCCCGTAAGTATTTATGGTCTAAAAACAAAACAAAACAAAAAAACCCAAGCAACACATATTCTATGCTTGACAACATCGATCGTAAACTCATTAAAATAATAAGAATCAAGCCAGAAAATAAATTTATGTACAAATAAAAACTATGTAGTAATCACAATGCTAAGAAATTGTCAACTGAAATATTTTCCAAAAGTAAATTTTATTTACATGTAACAAACTAACGATACATAATTCAAAGAAAGTGGGCTATACTATTATCTGCTAGCGTATTTAAATTGCATGTAATTATGACGGCTTACTACATTCTGGAGCGATCAAACTTCATTCCGGCCGTGGTGATATTAACTTTAACTGTGCATGACACAAATAATCAGTAATTCATATCGAAACGCACCAATCACTAAATTGCTATCAATCAGTGAGAATAGGCCAAGGTTTATGACGCATAGCCATCTAGCTGTAGCGCAACAGTATTGTTTAGTTATTTTTTTTATGTTTTAAATTACAGCTTGTATGAACATGATGCAAGTAAAAATTGTCGATGTTTATGGTGCGTAGGTTGAAACGTTATAAATTGTGACATAACATCAGCGGCGGTGCGCAAACTCCTAGCGGACACAGTAGCGCGTTAGGCGTAAGTAGGCTTTTCGTGTAAAGTCCCTCGCACACTAAGGCGTCAAAAGTCGCGCGTGAAAATATTTACCAATACCAAAACGGACTCAGTGTCAATACGGTTAAAGCTTGAATTGTTATCTTTAAAGCTACGCTCCCACGCGTCGAAATTCGCTCGCGATCAGTTCCATTTCGTCGTAGAATAATCTGTTATATGTAAATAATACAGTTCGTTGTGGTATGGGCAAAAATTTTAACGCGCGTGTGTCGACGCCCCAGTGTGTGGGAGGCCTAATGGCTGGACTTCTTGACCCGCCGGCCACACTCCATTAGCTCTACTGTTCCGCGTAATTCTGCCGAAATCTCCTCGATTGCGTCATAGTATCAGACACCTTGTTAATGCAACGACACTTTTGAATAACAACCGGCACGTACCTACCGTTACCTCACTCGTTCTGCAATTAACGACCTCCGTTGTTTTATACTTTTTCGTTAATGCAACACGGATTGCTAACGACTACAATGAGAAACTTCCGAAAAAGAAATTACGCCATTTCGTCTGGTGAAAATCTATGTACCTACACACAAATTATCGCCATCGATCGAAACGATCTTTATTTAATTAATCGACTTTTGTACTTAGGTTTTCAAATGTTAACAAATTGATTATAGTCGAATGGGAATAGGAACGTACCTGATTTTGAACGGTGGACGTGAGTAGCTGCCTCTGAAGTTCGACGGGATTACTCTCGAGGAGAATCGCAGCGAACTTCTTGGAGTCGGGCGTGGCCACTCGCGGCGGGCGCGCAGGCGTGTCGAGCGGCCCGTCGAGGCGGCCCAGCGGCGTGCTGGGCGCCGGGCTGGCCGCCGCCTGGCAGACCGGCACCGGGCCGCCCGCCGCCTGGCCGCTCGCCTCCAGCTGCGCGGCACGCAACAGTAGAGCGTCGCGTTCAGCGCGCAGGCGGCCCACGTCGGCGCAGTCCGCGCAGCCGCCGTCGACGAGCGCGCGCGCAAACTCGTCCTCCGCCGTGTCAGTCTGACGCTCGTCGAGCTCGCCGCGCAGCTGCTCGGCCTCGTCGCGCAGGCGCACGCCCTTGCGTTGGATGACGTCGAGCAGCGCCCACAGCTCGTCCTCGAGCGGGCGCGTGCGAGGCTGCGACGCGGTGGCGGAGGCGGAGGAGTGCGCGTCCTTCCCGCAGGAGGTGGAGGTCTCGGTGCTGAAGCCGGAGTCCTGCACGGAGGGCTGCGGCTTGGCGCGCGCGTCGCCGGCGCCGGCCGCCAGCTTGCGGCGCACGCGCACGCCCGGCTCCCAGTCGCGGCGCGCGCCGCCCGCCGGCGTCGACGGCGCCATCTTGGAGCGCAGGTTAGGGAATGTCTCGATGACGAGGTCGCGAAACTCGAGCAATGCACCGACTTCATTCTGGAGTTCCTGTTGATATGATTTTATTAGTTCCAACGTGTGTGAAGCTATTGGCCTACACTTGCCAACCATAAATAATTTATTAAAAATTAATACCTATTGTATTGATCCCATATTCGATACGTTAAAGTTAGCCATTAATTAATTAATATT
Organism: Ptilodon capucinus; assembly: GCA_914767695.1. Lineage (NCBI taxonomy): Eukaryota > Metazoa > Arthropoda > Insecta > Lepidoptera > Notodontidae > Ptilodon > Ptilodon capucinus. The sequence continues at coordinate 9,322,191 of OU611814.1, read as the reverse complement.
AAATAATTAGGAGTAAAATACGAACCTGTAGAGCGACGAGGGACTTAGCCTGCTCCGAGATGAGGTAATGGAATGGTCCGGGCGGCGAGCGCAGTTGGAGACACTCCATGCCCGAGCCGCCCGAGCCGCCGCTGGCGCTGTCTGCACCGCCCGTCTGGAATACAAACATATCAAACTGTTAACAATACCCACTATTAGTTTAGTTCAATACTAATAAACGATCATTCAATTGCGCATTGTCATTCAGACCTAATACATGGCAACAAACAGATGATTAACAGCCGGTAATTTCATAATAAACATGCATGTACTTGACAGGAAAATTCGTGAATTTAAACAAGTCACATAGTCATTAACAACCGAGTGGGGGATTGTGAAGGAACATAGAATTAAGTCGCCGTGTGCCCCGGCGTAAAATTGCGTTACGGTCGAATGCGCACCCGGACACGACGGCCACAATCTACAATGTCTCTCTTCCTTCGCGACCATTGTACGATCGGTGTTGCATTATAAAAAATATATATTGCTTAATCTTTGTGTGAATAGGCTACTTACGAATGAATATTGTTCTAGAATCTTTCATCTACGAATTCTAAGAACTAAGGAACATAATAGTACTAACTAATCAACTTGCAAAATCCGAGCATAAAAAGAAATTCGTCACTAGTGTCACAAGACCGAGCGCTAATTTGAATAAATTTTGATTAAACTTAATTACGCTCTCTACTTAAATAGGTAAGTAAACAAAAAGGTGTATAAGATCTATTATTATTGATCTCGATTGGGCCATAAAACAAGTATACCTATTTAAGTTATTATAACTTCATAGTAATTGTAAAACGATTGCATTCATAGCATGAATGCAATCGTTTTACCTTCAATATAAGGAAAACTGTTTTGGTACCTTGTTTATTTAAATAACAACTTAAATTCAACCAATCAGATCTGGTTTTTCTGGGTTTTTTCTAATCTTAAACTATCGTCCAACCAACAGGTAGATATATTATTTTGCTGTGAATAATAACTTTATCAGTTCTGATAAAACTCTTTTGCTACACATAAATACAAAAAATGTCAATGTAATTTCTAAAGTGCTGATAATATGCGGGGCATTGTCAACAATATCTTGAATTTGCGGAACATACATTTTTATCATAAGTAGGTAAGTGAATACCTACTATTTTTTTGCGGATATATAACTAAAAAAAACTTTTTCGTATTCTCATTATAATACAGAAACCCAGATAAGGGTGACACAAAACTCCTCTTTATTATTTGTTATTTTGACGTTGGTGTTTATAAGGCAGCAAATATCAAGATCACTTCGGACAATCTTAGATATTTAGATTGTAACAAATGAATTAGTCAAATAAGTTTATTTCCATAATACATGCTCAAATAATACATTGAACATTGAACATCAAAAGAAAGTTTGTACGGTCAGTAGGTAAGTATTCAAATCTTCCTGCCTAGCGGTTTACAGTTGTGTATAATTGTTGAGCAATTAACGAAAACTAGTATGTCTTGTCTACAATAGAAGCGTGGTCGCGTGAAAGCGTATTGCTGCGGTAATTGGTGGCCTATAGACTGTTGACAAACCGCCGCAACAATCGACGGACTTTTCATTCAATGACACCACGTTTTGGTGGCGATTTCTCAGTTTCACTTTCTTTACAATTGCGTCAGAGCAAGGCCGTGTCTCCTCAAACACCGGCTGAGTGTTATTAAAGCTATCCACTAATGCGACACAACATTAAGCCGGCGAGGAGTGCCGTCGTCGGATCATTCGATTGTTTATTTTTTCCCGGCGACGACGGAACGCGGCGACAATATGCAAATTATAATATGCGTATACGTAGATACATGGTAATGACACTTTCACACACTCCAAAAACGTTTAAATATAAACGTCAAAATTACCTTCACAAGAAACACGTTTATAATAACACCCAAACTAGTGTTAAATTATTGAGTCACGTTAAAGTAGGCAACGCTTCGTGAGGCGAATTCGGCGCTGTCCGATAACAATGATTGATAAATCACGTAAGCAACGGCAGTATAGACACGTCATATTGTTCTGTAGTGGACAATTTCATAATGGAGATAATGTAACGTAAGCTATTTACAAAAGGAGAACGCTTATTACTATGATTACAGCTAACGTGTTTTATTGGACCGAATAAATTTCTTTCACATCCGTATTTTCGAGTTTGTGACAATTAATTGCACGAATATGTACGAGTTTGTATCATACCGTAACTACGTACAAATCTTAAAGTACTTATACTTAGAGTAGGTGATCTTTAAATGATCAGTTATGTGTAAAATCAATCCTGTAAACATGGTCAAACAAGGGTAAACTACCGTCACCGTAAACAGGGTAAACTACCGTCAAAAAACTGAAAGTAATAATATAAACATTACTACAAGACAGGTTTAAGAGTAAACTCAATTTACAAACGTGTAAGAGCCGCCGCAATTTTTGCACAAATTCCACAGTTTGAATATACAAATTATAGCTGATACACTTTCATTGCTAGCGTTCATACCAATGGATCGCTCCAAATACTCCGTGATGAATAACAACTACCATTATGTTATGTACCGTTAAAGAAATTCACGAACAGTTCGTATTATACGTGTGCACTCTAAAGCCTTACGGTCTTATTCATAAAAAGTTATGGAACACTTATAGTGTTCTATAAGCTCGCTATAGAAAGATAGGCAAAAAATCGTATTCATAACAGCATTTTAACGCTAAACAGTTCTATAAACCTATCATAAAGTTATAGGAGCCTGGACCCTACTTTAACAGTATTTTATGATACAAGATGGCCGAACTCACAACAGCTGATATCTATCTCTCTAGGAACTGACATTTTTTTGACAATGTTACAAAATTGAAGTAGGTCAGTCATTGAAAATTTGTAGTTTGTTTAGAATTTATCAATATTGCTGATTTTATTTGTAAAATAATGCAAGCTTTACGCCTTTTAACATTCTTTTGAGGTTCCATAATCATGTTAAAAAATTCGAATCAAACAAATAATGATTTGTTGTATTTGACCACTTGAAAAGTTGAAACAACTGACTGGACGTTCTGTAGACAACAACATATGGTTTTAAGCCGTAATATTGTCTATGATTAGACCTTTTTGGACAAACGATACGTATTATCTGTGGTCGATTCAGTATTCTTGTCAAACTTGTTGGCGAATTTCATAATAATGGCAACATTTTTGCTTATAGACGATTATTAGTTATAGAAGGTTTAAAGAACTGTTATGAATAGACAAATTTATCGAACGTTTCATAAGCCTATCGAGCGTTTTAACTAATGAACGGTATAAACGTTCCATAAGCTTTTTTTATGAATAAGACGGTTATTATTTCCGTGTGTACCTACTTGTAAGTTACATGATATGTAAGTTACGTTAAGCACTTAATTATATTAAATCTATCAGCATGGTAGTGTTGGTAATTTCAGCTGTGAATAGGGGCAATGGGGCCATCCCGCCTTCATCATCATCCCGCCTTCATCATCTTTCCGCCTTATTGTTTAACATAAGTAATGGTACATAAGTACCATTACTTATGTTAAACAATAAGGCGGAAAGTGATTATTAAAGATCCGGTCACTCATTAGATAATCGTGCAGTAAATAATGAGACGAGTGAGTATTTTATTTACCTTGTGTGGAATGCATACCACTTCCATTTAGTATAATGGTGGTTTATTTGAAATGTGATACGCTTGAGGTAGATAGATATAAAGAGGTACATCCGGCTCAGCATGACTGCGTTTGCAAACATGTTATCTCTCCCAACTGTCAAATTTGTCAACAAATGGCGTCGTATCGACGACGTCACACAACCGTCAAGTTATGTCTAGTAGAAAAATCTCGATGTGACGTCATTTGTTCGACAAGTCTTGACAATTGGAAGAGATAAAATTTATGTCTACGTGACAATGCAAGATCCTTAAGTGGCAGACATGAATTCTGGTGTGTAATTGTGTAGTAAAGAGACATTGCAGTTGACGCGTGTGAGTCACGCTGTCGAGACCGTATCGCCGCCGGCGGCGAAAGAAATTTGGAAGTGCCTAATTAGTGTGATTAACAACAACGGTACATATGGGCTCTCGCCGGTTCAAACTGTCTATGTTCTAATTAACGCGCACAAGAGTTAATAACTCATGCAGACAGAGTACCGTTTATTCCCAACACGAAATATCGTACGCTGCTGATGTGCAGAGCAAAGATGAACAACAAAACTTACCATTCAATATGAGAACAATGCGACTTAGCGTAGGAGATTTATTTAGATATATGTATATAAAGGTGGTTTTTCAACACTTGATTTCGTCTTTGCGATAAAGGTACCCAAAAACAGGCTATGTCTGGCTTACAATGTACCAACACTTTTTTATCATGTGTTATATAGCGATTATCTTTCACCATATTAAACTTCATTGTACTGTCAAAATTAATGGCACTACGACCAATTTACATAGCATATTTTTTAAACAAATTTCATTGATGACACGAGAGACTTTCGAAGTGTGGTCGTATTGCCTTTAGCAATTATGCCACAGACATTAAATCTTTACACAGATAACAGTAAATAAGGCAAGTTTATTTGCTCGCCCAAGTGACTGCCGGGCGTCCAGTGAATGCGGCGAGACATACCAACCTACTCTATGGCTTAGTATGTGAATAATAATAAAAATATTAAGGTAATGACCGTTCTTTTGCCTACTGTGCCAGTTTCTCAGATAGTAAACGCTCTAAATGCTCGTTTGGATGTTAGAGCCACAGAAGCGGTTAGTAGTGTTACCGCACATTCAGCGGACGTAACAATAACATGAATGCATGCATCACCCACGCTCATCGGTAATGAGACTATATATCCCTCGGAAATGTGGAGGTCGTGGCTTTTTAAACGTCAAGACTTTACATAACCGGGAGATATGTAGCCTCAGGGAATATTTTCTCCGTGCCGATGGGGAAATGCATGCGGATGTAGTGGCAGTAGATAATGGACTCACCCCTCTATCTTTGGCAAAAGAGAACTGGCGCAAACCTGTAGTGCTGACAACGGATGATCGTAGGTTGGTATGGCAGGGCAAGGAGCTACACGGAAGGTACTATCGGGCCCTTCATGGGCCCGATGTAGATCTTGCGGCCTCCGTGGCCTGGCTACGATTCGGCGACCTCTTTGGGGAAACCGAAGGTTTTGTCTGTGCAATTATGGACGAAGTTGTGATGACGAACAACTACCGGAAATATATTCTTCGGGATGGCACCATCGACATTTGTCGGGCATGTCATCGCCCTGGAGAATCCCTGAGGCATATCATCTCCGGTTGTTCGCGTCTCGCAAATGGTCAATATTTACACAGACACAACCAAGTAGCCAGGATTATCCACCAGCAACTTGCCCTGAAATATCGCCTTGTGACATCCGAGGTACCGTACTACAGGTATGAACCACAACCAGTTCTCGAAGAAGGTCATATCTCATTGTATTGGGACCGATCTATCATCACAGACAGGACTATTGTAGCCAATAAGCCTGATATTGTGCTGATAGATCGCCAAGAGCGCCGTGCAATGATTGTCGATATCACTGTCCCCCATGACGAGAATCTCGTGAAGGCCGAAAAAGATAAAGAAAGCAAGTATCTTGATCTGGCTCACGAGGTTGTCGACATGTGGGACATTGATGCGGCAATCATTGTACCGATAGTCGTTTCCGCCCATGGCTTATTAGCCAAGAGCCTCGACAAACACCTAAAGAGGCTCGCGTTAGGCGGCTGGATCAAGGGACAGATTCAGAAGGCGGTACTTCTGGAGACGGCGCGCATTGTGAGGAAGTTCCTCTCTCTGGAGCCCTAACCACTGGTAACTAGGACCCTGTTCCAGATGCCGGTGGGGAACTGTTTTTTATATTTTTAAATGTATTTTTTATATATATATTTAAAAATGTAATTTATAAGAAAGATAAGAAATAAAGGAGAACATGAATAAATAATTTATTTGAAACGAAGGAAACGAGCAGAAATTTATTTACTCATAAGTATAAACGGAATTATTTATACAAAACTTCAACAAAAGTAGCAGGAGTTGAGTAAATACCCATAAATTCCCATCCTCATCTACATTTAATTACATAGCTCTCCTTCGGTGAAGCTGTAACGGCCAACTCACGGCCAACATCGTAGTCCATTAAAAAAAATACATAGGGAAGGACTTATTACATAATAATACTAATATTATAAAGAGGAAAGATTTGTAATTTAGTTTTTTGTATGTAACGAATTAATTTGAAAACTACTGGACCGATTTAAAAATTCTTTTACCGTTCGAAAGCTACGTTATCACTGAGTACCACAGGCTACATTAGAAACCTGTGCGAAGTCGGGACGGGCCGCTAGTTACATATTACGTAGGTTTGGTAGTATCTGACTAACTGTTTTGCCTATTCCGTCCTCCTCCTAGTTACAATGAGCAAGATAACAATATTTTAGTCCTGTCAAATTTAGTTTTGAATCTTTCTCAAATTTACTAAAACAAAACTGGTGTTGGAATCAACCGCCATTTTTATCACTGTCATCACCCATTTTTATTTATAATGTGTATTTATTGAATTTACCCTTGCTATTAATTACTTGACACTGGCTGAATTACCCGCTAAACGCAGGTGGAGCCATTCCTCGTCTGATTCCATTAAATATCATTTCATTCATTTCACAAAAAAGGAAGAAAAGCGGTGTCCTTCATTACCTATTATAAGTACTTTAGTTATACAGATACTAGAGTCAACCAAACATTTAGTAACAACATAATGTAATGACCAAGAGAAGAATGTAAATAGGCAGCACGGATCAGTTCCAGTTTCTAAACAAATATTTCCACTGTAACCATACACACTTACAACAATTAGAAAAACATTTAACATGACAATAGTGCAAATGTGTATAACAATAAATTTATAACCAAGGCGTGGCGACGAGTTTTTCGCACCTGGATCAACATTACACGTCTGTGTGTAGTACGTACCTATCTAAACAGAAACTTGCGAAACAGACAATACACTTGATATTGGCAATATTGCTGTGAATATGAAGGATTGAGTAAGTGAAGTGTCGCTATTGAGTTGTGTAACAATGCATATTACCGTAGGTGTACCTAGTCGCAACAACCCAGTCGCACAATATTCCGATTGAAATTGACACTGTCAATAAGATTCATTAGGCGGCATCCATTAATTACATGTGGCGTCGAGCAAAATATCACGACATCTCACCAAGGGGGTGGGAAATTAGCCAAAATTCTCACGTAATTGATGGATGCCCCCTTCCAGGATTAACTCGCACTGGGGTGTCGACTCTCGCGCGTAAAAAAATTACCAATACTCAATAATATTCTAGTAAACAGATATGTTATGAGCGCGCAAAAGTGAAGACTCGGATACGTCCCAATTAGGATGTATACATGCGGATTGGTTGAGACGAATGTTACATCACATAGAAGCGCAACAACACTAGCTATCTCTTTTTTCTCGTTGGTTTTATCAAGCCATCTCTTTTGCACATTTCTACGTGTTATGAAATGTAAAATGAATGAAAAGTGAGTATGTGTGCTGCCGCTGTTACGCGGAACACTTTTGGTTGTTTTGTGCGTCTTTATCAGAGTCTGGCCACAAGACGGTAATTAAAAAAATATGAAACTGTCAACAATGTCTATACTCCGCATAAATCGATTTGATACTAGTACTAGTAAGATAAAATTTAAAAAAAAAACACGTTGATATTAATAATTAGGATTCAAGTGAAATCGACAGTTTTGACAATCAGAAATAGTTGCCATACTGAAGTTTAAAAAAAATCGTGCACAGCTTTCGTCATTGAGTTTCTGTGGTAGGTACGAGACACGCTCCCACGCGTCAAAATTCGCACGCTCTGTCTGTATCATTTCGTTGAAGAATGAACTTTTTCTTTCAATCCATACAGTTTGTTTTGATACGTCAAGAAATTTGACGCGACAGTGGGCGACACTACTTATGGTGTCTACGCGAAATTAGCAGTACGGCTAGTTGCGAATCGTTAAGGTGAGTCAGAGGCATCACACAAGTAAATGTAAGCAATCACCCGTCACACTACCGGTTGCTTACCGTTATGTATAAAAAACAATCATGCAAACACGCTTGACTCTATTGCTGGCTGCTAATGTAAACCGCATGTGTGTAGGCACCTATGCAAATCGTTATAAGCGGGCAAGTACCTCTATTTACATTCCGCGCTCGTAAACCACGGAATGCGTAGACATTTTAATTCTTTTAATTCTGAGGCTTATCACCACCTCTTAAACTATTGTTGTTTCAACTTTTTTGACAGATTTGGTACTGAGTTAACGGTCGAAAACTAAAAGTAACATACAAAACATTGCTGCAGGACAGGTGGTGGTAAGAAGGCTAAATAATATAACATTTATAACGTGTGGTATTTTGAACTTTATTACTGTATTGATTAGAGTATAATTTTAAATTTAAGTTAGCAGAAATATGCAAGTTTGATAAGGAGGTATATTTAATACGTGTGGTATTAAATATACCTACCTATCAAAGACAAATTTGGTATAATCAATTGATTTTTGAATATGACAGGATGTATCAGAAGTCCGAAATAATATTTTGGGTACATATACGGTAGCTCATGTGGATGCTTAGTGAAGACAGATTATTACCAAACTACCATACTTTCTTAGTTATGGACCTTTGAATATTTGTCGTTGGTATCGTGTTCTTGCTTTTGGGTACAGCGATAACCCTATTCAGCAGTAGCCGCCCCTCATAAGTACACTGCTGAATAGGGTATTCACAAAACAGAAAATGAAAATTTAATATAGCACTCGAGATTAGTCGAGATATTACAACTTATAGAAATCAGCGACGAAAAAAAGGTGGGAAAACATGGTCGAATTTCGAACAAACTTTTATACCATTCGGTTGTATATCTGATACTGATGCAAACGTCAAAGTATTATTTCGGACTTCTGAAACACCCTGTGTAAATTCACAGACAATTCACAATCGCTGTTTAATTTGACAACCAAGTAAATTGACGGTCGCAATCACCGCTGTGGCCAAATTAAATGTTGCCAAACAGTTGACACTCGCCAATAAATAAAAGAAGATCGGAGGAACGCGATTCAATCAACCGTTGCGTGCTTTCACTCTCCGTATTGCTCGTTTTAGGGCTAGGGTTAGGTTTCAATGTAATCCCTCGAATCCTATTGTTATGGGACATTTATGCCCCGTTCAGGTCTTAACATATTTAAGGGGTCTTAAATTAATCATTTGTAATTTGTAATTTCACCGGACGGATATGTTCATGAGGACCTTAAAGAGTTAAGAAGTGAACTTAGTAAAAATATAACTTTCCCATTTCTGGTGTGGTATATATTAGAGATGAAACGAATAGTGGTTTGCCCGGATACCGGATATTCGGCAACCCACCAGCCTGGAGCGCCGGATATTCGGCCCTTTATCGCATTACATGACGCGTACTAAACTAATTTAATAAAACAAATAGTTTTGACGTGCGATTATAAAAATAAACAGTGTCCATAACCTTTTGTGGTACGATTTGCCTTATGTAACATAATGTACTTTTACTATAATACATACATAATTTTACTATCCGGTATCCGGCCTTATAATGAAAACAAGGCTGGATACCCGGATAGCTAACGGATATCCGTTTCATCTGTAGTTTTTTTTATTTTACTATCCGGCCGGATACTGAATTATTATCCGGTATCCGGCCGGATAGTTAACGGATATCCGTTTCATATGTACCTATTTTTTTTATTGTACTATCCGGTATCCGGCCGGATACTGTATTACTATCCGGTATCCGGCCGATAGTGAAAACAAGGCCAGATACTGGATATCCGTTTCATCTGTAGAGGTTTTTTTATTTTACTATCCGGTATCCGGCCGGATAGTGAAAACAAGGCCGGATACCGGATAGTTAACAGATATCCGTTTCATCTGTTGGGGTTTTTTTATTTTACTATCCGGCATCCGGCCGGATACCGGATAATTACCGGATATCCGTTTCATCTCTACAAAAAACACAAATGGTAAGACTCTGTTAACAGCAGGCCCATGAAAGGCCAGTCTGTCTAGTAGTTAATTGGTCTGAGATAACACCTCAAGCTTACTAGATAAGTTAGCGGTAAAATTGTACTATACAAATACTTACACATACACAACAAAAAAGTAAAAGGTACCTACTTAGTTTGGTAACCGACAGTCTTATATACTTGTTTGTAGTTAGATATGTCAAGATAGGCAAGTCAACTAAACAGTTGTTTTCAAGTTCATTTTATGCATAATGTGCATATTCGTCACACATTCGACTTTGAAAGCAATGCTTCTGGTAAAACAGTGTATTAATTATGAACAGTTTAGTAACTGTACGCGGCGGCGTGCGATGATAATCTCGTTGGAAATAAAAAGCGAATAGTTTAATAGAGAAATAGGATACGCATTCGTATTGTAAATTATGCATGTAGGCATCATGTAGGAGCGTTGAGCGTCCCGCACACTGGGGCGTGGACGATCGCGCGTCTAATTCTTTGCCATACCGAAACCAACTGTATTGACACATGGAAAAAGTTCATTCTACAACGAAATGACACTGACAGCGAAGACGAATTTCGGCGCATGGAGGGCGTGGCTTTTACTACAGCAATTCAATCTTTATGCATACTGACACAGAGTTCGTTTTGGTATTGGCGAATATACTGACACGAGGGTTATAACGCCCCAGTGTGCGGTGATGCTTTATTTGTGTTGGAAAATAGAGCACGCACACGGAAAAGACTCGCATACCAGCGAATAACGAAGCGTGGATACGAACACCGCCCAAACAGCCAGAGTGCGTGAAACCAAACCTACACTCGCACACATATTTATCACATACATACTTCTGTAGTTGTAGCATGTGCGCCAAGACTAGACTTATGTCATGGAATATGGCTTGGCCCACACGTAAGTATCACAACCACACCACGTGGCCGGGCATTTATTTTGTATCGGAAATGAATAGGACAATTCACACGTAGGTACCACATTTTGGAGTCGTTATCGACCGCTTGTGTGATACCGACGACATCGCAACCACAACGCAACCAGCGACACCGAGAACATCCACATCGACATTGTCGTAAACACAACGCAACTACAAAAAGCTGCATCGCCACTATTCACACGTAGCCACAGCTTTAACACATTTTGACGCTGCGATGTGGTGTGGTTGTGGTACGTGTGGGTTGACCCTATGTTGATTTTGCTTCTTTCTCTCGCAAGATATAATATAAGACAGAGGGCGAGCGAGCCAGTCAGTGACAGAGGTCTAGCCTTGACGTGTGTGCTAACCCCACTGATACTTAAGCCAGTACACTGGGTCATCGAAACCCGCGCGTCAAACTTTTTGCACATACCGAAACGAACTGTATTGACTCATACAAAAAGTTCATTCTTCAATGAAACGACATAGCAAGCGCGAGCAAATTTTGTCACGTGCGGACGTGGTTTTTAATACCGAAATTTAATCTTTGTGTGTATTAATATAGAGTTCGTTTTGATATTGGCAAACATGTGGACGCGCGACTGACCGAATTTAATTGTACATACACCGGGGCGAGCAAATTGTGTAGACATTTTTATATAATTTACCTAATACCAACTCTGTGTCAATATACATAAAAATCACGCGATCAAAATTTGCTCGCGTCATCAATGACATTTCGTTGAAAGAAGTGCTTCTTGTATGAGTCAAATACAGTTTGGTTCTGGTACTGGCATACAATTATTCCAATCACCAACATAACACTTACGACATGGGTTTCCTAAAACTGATTTTTCACTCATGAACTTTCATATTTCCCTATAGTGCCCCTATGAATCATCCTGTATAGATAATACAGCGCGCAATAGCAAAAACAAAACTTTCATATAATAAGACAAGAGACAATAAAATTGCACTTAGACTTGATTCCCATAAACGGACAGGCCTGTCTCAATAAAGCATTAGAATGCAATCAAATTATAGCTATTGAATTAACAATGGCAATACATTAAACAAAGATATAGTTGTGAGAAACGAAGTAACACATTGGAAACACGCGTTTCTTATAACTTAACGTCTATCAAAATAATAAAATCGAACAATGCAATTGACACTCAATTATTTTGTACAAGTCACTCGCAGTTCACATTCATGTAATCTATACAAATAAATAAAATTGGAGTGTCTGTTTGTAATATCAAAATAACACTTTTTTACCAAATGCGTATGAAAGTATATACGATACCTATAACGAAAACGCAATTTTAAATTTTTTTGTCTGTCTGTCTGTCTGTTTGTTTGAGGTAAACTTCTAAACGGCTGAACCGATTTCAATGGAACTTTCACTGACAGATAGCTGACGTTCCAAGGCGTAACTTAGGCCACTTTAATTTTAGAAAAAGCATTAGAGTTCCGCGGGAAAAACATAATACCCATATTTCCGGGTAATCTCCCTAAAGTCCACGCGGGCGAAGTCGCGGGCACAGCTAGTTATAAATAAGTTGGTACAAAATCTGCGAGCGGTAGCTCTACCATGGATTTGTTAGGAATTGCAAGTCGCTAGTGCCCGTGTAAATTATCTTACAGACAAATTCAAAGTTCTCTTCTGTAAAGTATGCAATATAAACATTTTACCTGACGCAAGATCAAAATTCGAGTATAAAACTCATGGTAGTGCTATGCGCGTAAAAACTGAAAAATGCTCTGTAGCATGCATCTAACTATTTCGTTGTAGAGACTTGTAGCTTGTAGCAGAGCTACAAGTCTCTACAACGAAATAGTTTCACGTCACACTAAAGGATTCCCAATAGTGCACTAATGCGATTTCTAAAACTAATCGGTTCGTATTGAACGTACGACCCATCACGTTCTATTGTTGCGAATATATTTCGTGTGCGTCAGATAAACACACGTGCCGCCCCACATGTACCTAATTACGACACAAGACAATCTAATTAGGACCAATAATCTGATAGATAGTTTCAAGTATTGTCTTAAAGTATTTAGCGTTAAAGGTCGTAGAAATAACGTTGCATATGGATAAAATTATACCTCTGTACTATTAATAGTCGGGTAAAAATACTTTCAATTTTACTATAGTTTCACAAGCATAAATCGTAAGTACATATACCTACTTAATTTGTGTCTGTAACAAGCAATAAATTAGCTGAATTGACTCGTAGGATGTAGATGCCATACATGGTGGACATTTAGAGACTCATTCGTGGATCATTGTTTTAAACGCCGCGCGTGGGTAAGCGATTGTTGCACCCACCATCTATTCGCTGATGAATTGCAATGTGCCATACAAATAAATCCCCATTAAACCACACACAATGATACGGAAATACTTTTTTTCGAAAGCAAATAAGAGAGTGAACGAAAAAAGGAGAGTGTCACATAAGATTATCTCGTCTAAATATTTACAGCCAGTACAAAGTAGTTTGGTTTACTTTTCTAAAATTATCAACGCCTTCAAATACAGTTGTACGAAACCGTAATAAAACTAATAATTAATAGCGATACACATGAAAAGATACGAACATCAAAACAAGAGATTCCGTAATAACGAGATACCATTAAGTGTGATGAATAATTGCTGTTTCGCCATGTTGATTATCTTTCACAATGGGCCGAAACGAAACGTATCAATTAGTAAAATTACACATAATGCAGGTGGTGTGGTAGCAGCCACAATCGCTACTCATTACAATACTTACAATTGATTACGCGCCGTAATCCGACCAGCTTCGTATGCAAATGGAATGAAAGGTTTACTGACGATGAGGTATTCAATCAAGTTATCCAACTCGTTTTGAATCCACATAAATCAAACTAATCGTTTAATATCGAACAACCCAATTTGTAGTAGATAACTAGTGCTTAATGCAATCAAACGCATTTGCTAACAGTGTATGTTTAATACTTGAGACTTTCGCGCTTGCGTTGAATGTATTACTTCAGCCTCAAATTGTTCAAAGAGATCTTCATAATATGAATTAACGTACTACAAGCGATTAGAAATAGACGTATTTAAAAACTATTAAGTATTGTCTGCCAAAATCAATCGCTTAATTATTCAAATACAACCATTGTTTCATTCAAAATGACGAAAGCGTTAATTATTATTAACTCAACGGGATATGAGACACCATTGCATACATCGTTTGTGGTGTGATTCATCCGTAAGCAAGCTTACTAGTAAATTAGAAATCACTTCGTTACGATACCTAAGTAAGTACGTAAATACCAAGTACTTTATGCATATTACTAAGACTGTTAGCCTCGCGGGCAAGAACGCCCGCCTTGAACGTAAGGGGTGCAAGTTCAAATCCCAGGCCCGCACCTCTGAGATAATTTTCATGTGCGAATGTAATTTTCAACAATGATTACCACTTGCTGAACGGTGTAGCAAAACATCGTGAGGAAACCTGCACGTCTATAGAAAGGCGTGTGAAGTTCACCAACCCGCACTGGGCCAGCGTGGTGAACTATGGCCCAAATCTCCCTCGTATTGAGGGGGAATGTGCCCGGTATAATGGCAATAGGCTCGCCCCTTATTACATTGGGACCAAAATACATCGGCGAAGTGTGGGCGCACTACAGTGCACCTCTGCCTATCCCTTCGGGGAATACAGGCGTGATGATGATGATGATGACTAAGATACGAACGATGGATATTTCGTAAAATAATTAGGTATAGATCTAATACAAAAATATTATTCAATTGAAATGATATTGTGTATCAATTTGAAGTGAAAATTAGTCGTTAATTTTTACCATTCACAACATGCATGCGCTAAATTGGTTCAATTACGCTATAATTTAAGGCTTCATGCTCATTTGAGTTTCACTATAACTAACATTCTGATGCAATCTGAGCGCAAAGAAAACGTTGCCCTTGCGCACAAAAGGCTTGACGCTGATTCTGTGACAAAATTGTTCTTTTTAAAAACCCAGATATAAACAAACAGCCGTCAGGTACAACAGAATACGACGATGACGCGGAGACGAGTTTTAACGCTGCCTACTGCCGCCTATATTGGGCAACCCAACATAACTATGTTTGGAGATGATGCCAAACGAAACAAATAATCAAATGACATTAAAATGAGATTGATCCTATCACAAGAAGTACGGATTACACTCTGGAGACTCCGCGCGGTCTTATAAATTCCGATATAGACGTAGCTCAAGAATTCGAACATTTTTTTTCTGACATACCTGTAAAAACAACAGAATCATTGAACCCCTTCTCTTTCGATTTCCATTCTGAAGAACAATATAGCCCCCTGTCCTGTAGAATTTAAATTCGAGTATACAAATCCCCGAGCTATTATTAAAGCCTTCAACACTATTAAAATTAAATTAACTGAAGACTTATGGGGAATGTCAGTAAAAACATGTAAAGCTATTATCAACACTTTAGCGCCATACCTAGCACTCATATTTAATACATGTGTTGATCAAGGCGTTTTTCCGGACTTAATGAAACTAAGTTAAGTAATCCCGTTGTTCAAATCCGGTAGTACTAAAGACCCAAACAATTATAGGCCAGTTTCTGTTTTGCCAGTACTTAGTAAACTGTTTGAAAAGATAATGCTTTGTCAATTACTCGATCATTTTAATGCAAATAACATCCTGCACGACCAACAATATGGTTTCACTAAAGGCCGTTGCACTACCGACGCCAGTGTAAACTTAATTAAACGTATCTTCGACGCATGGGAGAACTCACAGGATGCCATTGGTATCTTCTGTGACCTCTCAAAGGCTTTCGACTGCGTCAATTATGAAATACTTTTATTAAAATTACAACACTACGGTGTGAGAAATAGAGCCCTTAACTTTCTAGAATCATATTTAGGGGATAGGCAACAAAGTGTTCAAATTAATGGTGTTAAATCGATAGGTTCCGTAGTTAAAATGGGCGTCCCCCAGGGATCTATTCTGGGTCCGTTCCTATTTTTAGTCTATATAAACGACTTACCCCTCATAATTCAAAACAGAGCTAAGATAGTGCTATTTGCTCATGATACCTCTTTGATTTTTAAAGTAGGTAGACATGTAGATAATTTTGACGAGGTGAATGACGCTATCCTTCAGGTCCATAATTGGTTCACTACTAATAATTTAGTATTAAATAGTAAGAAAACAAAATGTATACGGTTTTCCTTGCCAAATGTTAGAAGTAGTGACTGTGACGTAGTAGTAAATAAGGAGAAACTTGAATTCTTTAATGAGACTGTTTTCTTAGGAATTACGCTTGACTCAAAGTTACAATGGGGTCCACACATTAGAACTCTAGGAAAGCGCCTCAGTGCCGCTGCCTACGCTGTCAAAAAGATCAGACAGCTTACTGATGTAGACACCGCGAGAATAGTTTATTTTAGCTACTTTCACAGTATCATGTCGTACGGTGTACTATTGTGGGGTAGGGCGACTGACTTATTTTACAGAAGAGGGCCATTAGGGCCATTTATACTTTAGGTAGTCGCGACTCCCTCAGAGAACTCTTTAAAGAAATCAATATAATGACGGTCCCATGCCAATATATCTACGAGAATATCATGTACGTAAGGAAAAATTTACATCTGTTTAAAAAAGTAGGTGATGGCCATCGTTTTAACACTAGAAATAAAGATAAATTAGATCAACCACACTTTCGTCTCGCAAAAATTCACAGATCTTTTATGGGGTACTGTGTCAAATTTTATAATAAGATACCCCCAAATATCATTAACCTCAATAAAACCAAATTTAAAACTTGCATTAGACAAACACTTTGCAGGCGAGCATATTACACAATAGAGAATTATCTAGAGGATAAACACGCTTGGTCAGGCGCTGGTCCGGCTCCACAGGAACTCATTTGAGGGATGTTTGATATTTGTCCCGTTTTCCTCCTCCTTCCTACCTTTAAATCTTACACTGACTTAGCTTTTAATTGGTATTGCTGATTAATTTTGTGTTTTGAGAATGTATAGCCTCATTAACTTTATATTATATAATTGTTAATTAAGAAAAACACATTGTAATGCAAATAACATGTAAATCCTTATTGGAAAAAAGCAACCATGGAGTTTCTTGCCCATTCTTCTCCATAGGAATTGCATTCCGAATGGGTGGTAGAGATACTATTAATACTATTTATTTTTTACTGACGATTCATAAGTGCCTGTAATGGTTTACATGAATAAAAAAATTCTGATTCTGATTCATAGTCATATAACAATTCATTGTTCACAAATTCATCAGCGTAAAAACCAGTTTAAGAAGTAAATTACGGACACAATATGAAGGAAACATTGTTGTCAAATCATCGGCTGATCGATCGATTCAGTAGTTTCCTGGTCATTCAGTGCTTTTTGCTACTTATGTGGATTATAGTGAACGGTAGACATTTATGATACATCTGCATTACACGTCCACTTAAAACCTACACTAAATTGCAGAATGCCTGCTAATATATTTCCTATACTTATGTTTGGATACGTGTACTCATTGGAGTCGCGAACTTAAGGCCAACAGGTACGGATATTGACCTGACGTATCCAAATTTTTATATAAAGGTTGAAAGTTTTACTTAATTTTATGGGATGTATGGAACGAAGATTACAACTTTGTTAATTAACGCGACGACGATTGCGATAGGTGTAATGCAGCAATCGAATCTTATCAAGTGTGAAACACTGGTTCGGGGCAAAATGCATCCAGCCAGCCGCACAGGGCAGAGATAAAGAAATTGAAGAACCAATTGATCCTGACATATTATAAGTGGCATCAATAGGTTGGCGCCAAACTGTTCACGCATGAATCACGCATGCTTCATGTACTCCTTCAAGTTGCAATTAATGGGTCGCGACAAGAGGGCAGCTATTAAAACGAAGATGGAGCCTATGTAGTATTAATAATTTCCCATATTGTATTCACACGCAAGCGAAATTTAACAGATATCTTTATAAATATGAAAACTGTATAGACTTACAATTTTGTTGAAGCATATCTCAATCTGCTCACTGCTAGTTATAATAGCAGTTTTCCTTGCTTTTTATCAATCTTAGTCACTATTTAAATGCTTAATTGCTACATTTAGCAACTTATCGCCAACTGTACAGTTACAGTGACACGCTTAGGTCCCCTTAACGGAACTAATGAGACCGGCCCCTCTGTCACAGCTCGCAGGCCAGCGCCTTTTGCGGCAGCTATTTGTGTCGCTCTGATCCTGTAGTCGACTTTTGAAAGTGCCATATCGGGTGCTATTTACATCATGAACCAATTTGTTGTGGTCAACAAAAAATACCAAAAAGTATATTACAAAAACGAACAGACGGTTTCTCTTGCAGTACAAAAGATAAATGATATCACTTTCGGCACGTATAAGTAGGTCGCGGTGCCGGCAGGGCGCTTACAGTGTCTAAGTCAGAACTTCGACAACACATGGCCGGGTGTCTAGCTAGAGAGTAGACACTTCAAGTGTGGGCGTGAACAATATTGTGAATCATCACAGCCGTGAATGAAGTGCATCCGACAATGGGTCGGTGCTCCCAAAACTAAAATAGACACATCGTCGTTATATCGCGTTAACTATTTCAACAGCGTCGATGTTTCAGGTGAACGTTTACAAACTTAGCTCGCCATGTTCGTAGTTAACTTAAAAATATATATTCGAACAGTGACTGTTAAACTAATGATCCTAACAGTCGGGCAGTATTCACAAGCAGAACCGTTAATGAGTTCAGTTACTTATTCGAAAGTTAAATAGATGCCTTACACGAGAGGGAAGAATTCCCCCGTGGCGGTTCTCTCAAACATTGTCACATTGTAAAAAATAAATTTTAATTTTGAGTTTCATTTTGAAGTAATTGCCTTGCGAATTTCGTTCTACGAGAGGGGTTCATTTTCCAATTAAAGTTAAACCTTTTATTTGTCTGACTATAGCCGCAACGACCTCTCGTGGAATGGCATTAGCGTATAAACAAGGAAACGTCCGCCACGGGCACTATGGGCCGTTGGTAATCTGGGTCGTCTTTAAACTTTTTACCATAACTCTTTCACCTCCCACAACGGCAGCCGTCCGGACGTTTATTTACTTTAACACAAGTTTTATTCACCGTAGTAAAACTACCATCATTACTTTGGGCTTCTATAAAACTTATGTTCAATGTGTTGATGGGTTGTTATGCTTCCTGTGTGGTAGATAAAGCCTCCGTGTGTTGAAAGTTTGCATATTGCAACATCAGCCTCTAGGAAGTCTGAGATATCTATCATATATCTCAGTGACACTTCAAAGAACGTGAATCAATTGTTCTGCCAGTGGGACACTTTCACCGGGGCCCCGGCTCACGCCTCTTAATTCAAAATCTGTACTTAATTCATTTGGTTATCGACAGAGCGGATTAAGTTCGAGTTGTACGATTACATTCATATGCAGACCACGTTTCATGAAAGGTTAAACTAAAGAAACCCCAGTCAACACTTTCTATTCGTCGATTCGTTTGATGGGTAATCCATGAGTCACATAATGACAATTTATCGGCGTTGATAAGTGTGATTGTGGCAGCACGTGATGTAATTCTTAATGTGTTTAGCCGTGAACTTTAAAATAAAATGAACTTATATAATCACAATACACATTGCGTTAACGATTCTAGATTACGCAGTGTCTCTGAAAGTTGTACTAGGTAGTTCAGTAACTAGATAAACTAGTAGATTAATCGCCTATACTTATGTAGCTACCGTATGTTTTACACTCAGAATTCGTATTATTCATGAAAATACTTGTAAGTATAGTAAATTATACAGCGCATTCTAGTATAAAGTGTATGATGATAACAGATAATCTAATGAATCCAGCGGGAACTTCAATGTTTACTTAAAAGGCTGTTCTGTAAATACCTTTTCAAAACCATTAGTAAAAAAAACCGTCTAAAATAATTTACCTACAATCTCAATTTTCTAAGAATTTGAGGGTGACACGTTCTTTAAGGAAAATGCTGAGTTGCCCAAATATGAGATTACTTAGGTAAAAGTATACTTAGGCAAAGGTCAGGATCAAGAGATTATGATTAATGGCGTATTCAGAGGATCTCAAAGGTAGGCGGTACAAAGAGTAACCACGGTTAGGTAGGTACCCAAAATATGTTTATGAAACGAGCAATACAAGAAGTCAGCCAACACAGAATATCTAACTTCATTGCAGATAGAATACTCTTTTTAATTAGCGATATGATGTCATAAATAAATTCTGATTTGATTTACTTTTTAAATTATCGTAGAAAAGAGACGTTACGATCTATTTACATTTCGAAGAATCCATATTTTCCAGATCGTGATTTAAATAAAGTTCTTCACGAATCGTGGAATAAGTATGATGATAACAGAAATTATACTAGGTTACTACATTTAATTTAAAAAGAAGTCCAAAAAATTTGGTGTCACTGTCTACTTTTATACGTTTTGACATAAACGTCAACGTCACACACAATATTGGGCGTGTGAAATTGTCAAATGCTAGGAAAGGCTCCCCCTTTGATATAATAACTCGTTGTTTATAACAAATCATCATTGATATGTGTCAACAAGCAGTAAGGGGAGGGCAATAGAGATGTACATGTAGCAACTTTGCAGCTAGCAATACACTCATTGCGTTTATAGGACCTTTACATAATGGCGATCTCACACGCGTCAAATGCGCTGCTAACTGTCCTACAAATGGCCCACTGAACGACTGTATCGTGTTCGTAGTGCGGTTTAGTTACGTCTGATGTGATTCACATACGCGCTTTAAAGTCGCTGTGTGCAATAACCGAAGCCCTAAAGATTATTTGCTCTTCAAATAATGTCAATCCTTACAACATAGCGATCGTCGAAAGGCGACGTAACATTTTAAATAAATATTACGGGATTCATTGCGCCCCGCATCCACTGGTGCGAGCGAATTCACTTGACTTGTACTGAAAATACTCTGTGTTTAATATATAAAGCAAGTCACGCGACCACGTGCCAAAATTTGCTCGCGTCAACGATGGCATGTCGTTGCAAAATGTGCTTCATCTATAAGTTAATAAAGTTATTTTTGGTATTGGCAAAAATAAATGGTCGTGTGCGTTTTCATGCGCCTATGGCATTAACACGTTCGCTGCGTAAGGATTTTTAGTGTACTTTCAGCTGGTGCGTCATTAGGTACAAACTTTGTGAGGCGCTGCGCACTGGATGAAAGTTCACCATGAGCCAATATGTCATCCCAACGCAGCTAATGTGTTAAGGCACGCTCTAACACCTCGCTAATGTTACGACGAGGCCTGACAGCTACTTGCACTTAAATTGGACATGAAATGTGTGCTCTCCGATGTAACGATACCGTCCGCCGTGGCAAGCGAGGCCGAGAATTTCTCTACGCGCTGATTAAAGTGCACGACGAAATCCGATAATGCGGGTATCGTGTGGCAATATGACCCGACATCAGGCGAGGCGCGGCCGCCGCCACCACCTCGCCGATCTCTGGTTTCTTGCGGTCAAATAATGTCTTGTTTTATTAACATCGACTGTTAGCTACCCCGAGCAACGTGATTCATGTTTTCATTAGTCTAGCTATATAGATAGCACACTGGGGCGTCAAAAGCCACGCGTCAAATGTTTTTCCAATACCTTAATTAACTGTATTGACTCATATAAAAAGTTTATTCCTCAACGAGATGACACTGACAGCGCGAACCATTTTTGACAAGTGGGGACGTGGCTTTTATAACAGAAATTCAATCTTTAGGCATACCTATCGAAGTAAAGTAAAAATTTATTTGTACGTACAGACAGTTGCATGCAAGATGTTATAATTAAATAAAAGTACTGTGCATGATTGCCATTTGCATGGCGTACAAATATTAAGTTTTTCTTAATCTATATATTTACAACATTAAAGAAAATAATAAAATAAATTAATGTAAAAAAAACTTTTTAAGGACAAGCTTATAATTAATAGCCCTTAGTTTTCGTGTTCTCCTCGGCATGTCCTTGCATTTGATACCTATACTGTGGTAGTGCAGAAAAAATAACTATTCCGCCATCTTGGATGATCCGCAATATTGGAATTAGAATGACGTCACATAGCTAAGCATACATTGTCATCCAAAATAAGCGAGTATACCAAATTTCAGCTCAATCGGTTAAAGGTAACTGATTTAAAATTCAGTTGTAAGATTCCACCCGGACATACATTGCAAGTTAATAAAATACAGGGTTATAAATTTAGTGCTACAATTATATTTTTTTTATATTTATTTAGTACTTGCAATTACGTCGCTAAGAAAATCCCCAACACTATAGAGAGCACGAGCATGACGGAGAGGTCGTTTTGATATTGGCAAAAAATTCGACGCACCAGTGTGCGGGCGGCTTAATTCTGGCTATAAGGCTTAATTTTGATATGTTTATGAATAAATATTCTCGATTTTTTTACGAAGCGTTACGCTATGTAACCCTGTTTGGATCAGCTCACACCGCATACTTCAGAAATATCAACGACAGTCGTAGCATGACTTCACGAAGGGCATACGAACGCGTTAAGGTGTCGATCGAGGGGCAGTATTGGACTCTCGTTCCAAATACTTATGTCAAAAATTATCATCTTGTAAGCATCGCATGAAGCAAAAACAACTTTTTGACCTTGTCTAGATTATAGGACAGTAATTACTAAGAACAAGTCTTAAATACAGGGCCGTTACAATGATTACGAAATGAAAATTCGATTTAACAGTTCACATAATTTTGTGTGGTGGATAGCGGAAACAACAGCGGAAGCGGCGTCACGGTCCACGGCGCGCGCGCACTCTACCGAGTGACGTCACCGCACAGGGACCCAGCTGGGAGAACACAATAAACCCTAAACTGGTTTTATTAGATCAAGATCACTTTTCATTAGGCCTCCCACACACAGGGGCGTCGCAACAAAATTTTTGCTAATACCAAAACTACCTGTGTCAATATGTAGAAATATTTAATGTCTGTGGTAGAAGCCACGCTCCACGCGTCAAAATGCCCTCGCGCTGTCAGTGTCATTTAGTTTTAAAATTAACTTTTGATGTGAAACATCTAACGGCGCGCTTGGCAAGTGAGAACAACTGTTGATGCCGCGATGCCGTGATGCGAAAACTTCTAGCAGCTCCGTGGCTCCTCGGTTCATTCTGCCGCTTAGACTCCGCCCACCGGCTGACTCCACTCACTCGCGTCTACGACGCGGACGCTTCTCTCTCTACTCTAAATAACAATGTTTCACATCTGCCAGGCGTCTCGCGACGGCTACTTTTTTTTCTATGAGTCAATACAGTTTGTTTTGGAATGGCAAAAAAAATTTGCGCGACCGTCGACGCGCCAGTATGCTTTACTGTGTAACGTACCCGGACAGGTATCCACTGTCCACGCCTAGAATGAGACCCAATACGTGATACATTCAGTTCAACTTATCAAATATCTGTGGTATCATGTGACATTTCAAGGCGATTACCTGACTGTTTGATACAAAAGAGATAAAACTACCTACTTATTGGTCTCTTCGAATGATACTTACGAGTATATTTGGATTTAGGTTAACAGCGAAAACCTGTATTTCGTCTTATCTGTGGATTTGCCTTATTAAGGATAAAATTGCCAATCTTCTTTTTTTTTTTTACCTGTTAACAAGGACAAACCCACTTAAGGAGAAATATGGATATTATTTTGATGACAACTGACATTTTGGTTATCCATAGAAACTTCTAATGAAAGGAGGAAAGATAGAAGGCAACAGATGAAGAGGAAGACCGAGAAGAAGCTGTTTTGACCAGATATAGGAAAAAAATAATGTCAGAACGCACCAACAGGCAAAAGAGCTAGCAGAAAGAAGAGAAGACTGGACGAAACTTCAACTACAAAAGCCTAGTACTTAAGATTAAGAAGAAACATCTATTTGAAACTACCGGTTTACTATAGATTTTATCTGTCAACGAAATATTGGTTTCGGCAATAAGTACCAATTGTATTTTAGGTTACGTCGAGGATACCTATTAATACTAATTGAATGTTTTTATTAACGTCCAATTACATTAATTCCCTGTTGATATCATTATGGTAATCAACAACAAAAAACCCCGAGGATGACATTTAAAGTTTTTCTACATCCGGAGTCAAGTCCCGGAAAGTCCGTTACGTACGATGTCATTCGTTGTTTTATAATCGTTACAAAAACTACTAATTTGAAGAACGACAACTCGGCAAAAAGTTGTTTTGGTGCTATATTGCACGCGGAATAAACGTGAACACGGCAAATATTAAGTCAAATTAATTGTTCGTTGTGAAATAATTAAAAAGCCAACTTTCCGTTAGTTATTTAACATTAACCAACCTTCTATAGCCAAGTCAAGATGTTTTCACAGTTCACCTTGCATTGAGTTTCACAGAGTTTTTATCCTTTATTAATATGGTAGATACATTAGCTATAAAACTTGACTGCGCGCAGCCCGCATAGTGAGATATCGCGTGATCAGAATTAATAGCAGTACCTGCATGCATTGACCTTATATACACTCTGTACTCTCCACTATTGGTAGTATAACAAAGTGACGGTACAGGAGATAGGTATATTTTTTCAACGTTTGCATGAGGTAGGTATTCTGCCGTCCACTGGCTCAAGTACAGTTAAATGTGTAAACCCAATTTTGAGCTACAAGCCAAAATGCGAAAGTTAATATCGCTAGTAATGAAAAAGACACATAGATTTGTTTCTATTTATCTTAATGACTATGTTAGAAAAATAAGAACAAGACTGGCTTATAGATAAAACGTTTCGTTTTCCGACTACAAAGAAGGTTTTTACGTGAGTACACCCAAATTTAAGATACACGCAAATATGCAGAATGTTATTGTGAAGGCATAGAGATCCGTATCCACTTATCTTGATAACTAAAAATATTAGAAAAATAAGACTAAGACTGGCCGATAGAAAAGATGTTTGGCTTCATGTAGTAAATCTAATTAGCCAAAATGTCACTTAAAGGCCCTTTAGCCATCGGACGCTAGTATTGCAATCAACTCCGTCCGAACAAGGATATAGATCACTTCCAATTAGGAGCTCCATCTGCTAATTATATTCACGAAATACTTGCTTTCTCGCGATTTCTATGGTTAAAAAAAGAAAGTTATTCATTCGTTCGTTTGCGAGACGGTATTTTATACGTTCTACTATCGGATTCGAACGATGAGTGCGTTCCATATCTCCCGGCGAATGTGTCGCCTCACGCAAGCGTTATTTCACACTCAGCATGATCGATCAAATGCCACGGACACGTAATAGTACCGGATAAATAGAAATTATATTGTGCAATGTTTTTAGTATCGACTTTCGACTGTAAACTAACACCCGTAGTAAAAGGTTTAATACACATTCAAGATTTCTCTTCGCTACAATACGGACATCCTTTCTAGAAAATAACATATTTCTATTATTGGCCCCAGGTGTTACCGCCACCGTCTCATAAACTGAAAGTAATATTAAA
Organism: Ptilodon capucinus; assembly: GCA_914767695.1. Classification (NCBI taxonomy): domain Eukaryota; kingdom Metazoa; phylum Arthropoda; class Insecta; order Lepidoptera; family Notodontidae; genus Ptilodon; species Ptilodon capucinus. The sequence goes on along the minus strand of OU611814.1, from coordinate 9,296,524 downwards.
ATCATTGCTGAAAGTCAGCTGGTAAGGAAGGTTTTCTATTTTTTTTAAAGTGCTCTAAGCACTCTCTTGTGCCTTGAACCCTCAGAGCTGGCAATAAATATCACTTAAAATGATAGATCGATGAATGAATTGGATGACATTGCTCCCTTCCGCCCGCTGTTTGTGTTTGACGTTCGGTAATTCGGCGCTATAGAATTTAAGTTTAACAATATCGGGGCTCAGCTTTTGTTAAATATAATCAAGGGCAAACTCCGCTATACTCCCATGTTCTCTTTAACTTTTAATTTGATTAATAAATCAATATTTTCCTTCTTTATTTGGCGTTATGGACTGACAGCTGTAAGTCCGACAAGGCTGTAAGTCAGACAAGGCAGCTGTAAGTCGTTCTGTAGTAGTAGCATAAGTGCCAAGACTTATGTCACAGAATATGTTGATTATATCTCTTTCTCTCGTATGGAATAAGACAGAGAGCGAATGAGCCAATCCGTGACAGAGGTTTGGTCTTGACATGCGTGCTAAGCTAAAACCACTGTTATACAAAACATGTCGTTTTTATTCTATCTATATAGGATCACGGTAAATTTCAATAGCCGTTTATTATTGGATTGTGTTCGTTCACATACGCCTGTTACTGCAAAAATGTAGGAAGAAGGCAACAGCCGTGACGGGCGGCTAGGTAGTGATTGCCTGATCACGAATCGTGATGTAAACGCAAATTGTATTAAAATATCTACTCTATGAACAAAATATGTAGTGACTATCTAACATTTTAAAATAGACAATACCGAACATTACCATAATCACAGTTACACACTCGCACTAAATATTGCTGCAGATACAAAAATAATCAAATAAATAAGTCTCTCATGGTCCTAATAAATTCAGCTGGAAGACTATACAATATTGATGACTTAATAAATCTGTTGTGACCGAAAACTATCAACGGAGTTTAATTCTCATCAAGGGTTCATGGTAGATACTATTATAAGCAGATTGGTATCTACAACTCTGCGATTTCCACGTCGAACTCCACAACAGGGAACGATGTAGTATTGTTGACCAACGTAACTGGTGATGGAATAACGACATGACGTCTGTTGTTGCCGAGTAGCGGGGAAGCCGGGCCACTAACCTATTGGCGAGCTAGGCGGTAAATAAATTACGTTCCCCTCTTACGCTGAAGAATTTAAACGTACCCAAGTGACTTATCAGCGCGGCTGGGAAGTGGCAGCGTGTAACTTTGGGAATGTTATGCTATTAAACAGGGTTGCCAAACGTCAAAGATTTTGATTATACATCAGTGTTTTAAGGTTCTTATCTGATTTAGTTGAAAAATTAATATCTCAACCCCAGAATAATATGAGATAGTATTGTTAGAATTTCAACGAACTAGTCATAAAATAAACCACTTAAATACTAAATTCTACTAGTATTTAGCAGATGTACGTACTCATTATTAATGTTATTAGTCTGGATACTGCTTCGAGGCTTACCTGTGAAGAAGAAAAAGACTTACATTAAAATTTGTTTGGTATAATATAACATTTTTATTGATTGGATTGTTACTCTTAAGAAATCAAATACTAATAGATATACATGAGTGTGGTTTTGTTAAACTCAAAAACCAACCATAATATTACCATACATTTGCAACTATTTTTAAATGCAACAGATGAGCAGCGACACTTATAGCTAATAATTAAATTTTAGATTGGCAAACTGAAATGATTGCACAGTTCTATTGTGCCTACTTAATACAATTTATGTAACAACAAGTATTTATTTTGTTATTTCCACACCGCAATCATTTTTATGACACCATCAAAATAATATAAATGTACGATAGTTTATAAGTAGTAAGAACATAATATAAATAATTGTTACTACGATGCAATTCCTCGAGATGGATACCTTATTTCACAAAGTTATCTAATTTAGTCTGTATTCCGTGATGATAGTAGGTAGCCACTTATGAGAATATCCCAACATTTTATACCTCATTGCAGAAGAACGGAAAATGTATACTCAATCAATATTGTACATAATCTTTCAGATAAAGATCCACAATCATCTGATTACTAAGTAAGATAATACGACAAATTGAACTACGATATTGTAAGCCAAAGAGTTTTTAACACTTGTATGAACTAAAATAAAAGCTACATATTGTGTAGAAGAAACAATAGGCGACATAGATAATAAATTTTGTATTATGTGTGAACTATTTCAAAGACTTATCAAGTGTTTTATGTGTCTGTCTGTATCGATCACGATGAATCTATAATAAAAAGAGCATTTATCTTTGTACTTAGGTCGTAAAAGTAAATTGATGGAGGGATGCACCTACCTACGTATAAAGATATCGTACAATGTTGCTATAACTACTTATTTGCTTTTGAAACAACGTAGGTACATCTACAACGTTGTTTAAAGAAACAGCGAAAAATAGCGACCGCGCTTCCCGCATTGACCAGAGAATTTGAAATAAGGATTAACAGTCACACAATCCGTAAACAAGCCCTAGTATGAAATAAAACTGTCATGGCCTTTAATTTATGTTCCTAAAAAAGCTACAAGGGATTTTATTGCCGCCATTCTTTCTCACTAGTGCAAATCCACTGACGTTTAATCCTCACCAATTAATAATTCCTGCAAAAAATAATAATAGTGGATGGCTGGTATTCGTCAGTAATGGGCATCTCGGACGATACCTATGGTGATAAGAGCAGTTCTACTATGACTATGAAGTGTAGATAAAGCTCGCTAGTCTGTAAGTAATGATGGTAGAGCTGCTGGAATCATGTGTCAATATTATTCAAGAAAATTGCGTAGTTGCCGCGTTATCCCATGAACGGCATTGTTAGCACTACTCATGTTAACGTCATTCGATATGCACTATAAACAGACATGAGTTAGCTTATGACAATCGGTGCATGTAAGTAGGCAGCCCTCATCACATGCAAATGGTGTATCTGCAGCTTGTTAAAGTATCGTTTCCGTTGAAATAATCTATTCGCTCGTTTGACTGACGTTAAAGTTTACAAAAAATTCCAAACCGCATAGATGCTTAGAGTTCTGTACGCAGTAAAATAACTTGCACTTATCCTGTATTTTTCAATATATCATCATCTTATGTAAGTTTATTTCATACCTACTATTTTTTGCCATCTTGTCCGATTGTATCTTTTTTCATCTAGCTAGGTTATCTGTACAGTTCCCTTAATAATACAAATGGTTTCACAAATTTCAATTAAAATTCATTAGCAAATCACTTCTTGTACATCACCAAATTCTCTGAAGTCCTCGTTAATCCAAGCTGCCGCCCGTTCTGCATGAGCAATATCCTTGCCTAGCGCAATGGAACGTGACGTCCACAAATGTCCAATCGAATCTCCATTCACGTTGGAAATCATTTGATTTACTTTGGTACCTCTGTTCGCATATGATAATCACTCGATGTATGCCCGAAAAATTGGTACTTGGGCCAATGTCACGAGTCTTTACGTAATCTTGAAACCTGTTAACTTCTTCATCGATACGAAATTGCTATGTAAATGCACAATCACATTTTACGCATAACTGCAGTGACCACATCGAGTGGCCTTATCCTAAATTCCGGAGCTTCAAAATCTTGAATTCCTTGAAATGCAAACCGACTACCGCGTAAGGATGGTGCACCTTGCACATGCGTACGACTTGCTAAAAAAGCGTAGGTATAGAAGTAAGCGCAACGGTAAATATATGTGCGTAAACTGCTTCGATAATAGAAGCTAACGAGACACAATTAGGAAGGTACGCAGTGGGATTGTCAGGTATTCAGCACGGTGAATGTATGCGAAGCATTTGACACTTTCTATTTAAGTCAAGTGTTCCACACCGGTGCCATATTGAGTGACATAATTCTGTAAGCAAAGGGACCGCATTTCCATTGCGAATCAATTATTTATTTATAACAATTGTACTACACTACAATGTAATATTTGTATACCAAGGTGATTTATTGATGCATTACATTGTTGTAGTTTCGAAAAACTTGCACGAAAGGTCTCATCCTGAACTATTAGCAAACACTGCACAGGTAAGGTCAAATAAAAGAGGATTGAGTAAAGGCAGGTAACAGAGTGAGTACCCATTACTTGGTTGAACAGCAAAAAAGTGTAAGTACTTGTTTGCTTCAAGACTTCGTAAGTTGTAGAAAATGCTAGGTCGACGTCCGTTCGAGACGAATGCACCGTAGATGGTAAACAACCGCAGTAACGTGCATGCGGTTGGTGGCATTATTCCGGAACAAGAAAATGGATGCCATATAACATGATTTTATTGATAGAAACATAAAATACGAAGTGGTAAACTTGGAACCATACTTTCTAATAATATCAGAAGTCACACAACTCTCTCTGGGATCAGATAAATTAATCAAAGATAACGTCAACCATAGTGCCGATGACCCAGAAAGGGCTAAAGTAAGCGATCAACAACGCGTTTAATCGAATTATTTGCTTTGCAGCATTTAATCAACGGCTCCCTAATCGTGCCGGCATCGACTACCGACCGACCGAGACTAAAATCTGAGTGATCTCGAGATTACAGATAGAAAGCGTCGTAGTAACAACACCACCGGGTTACGCGCGCTAAGTCAAATTCAGAATGGAGCCAATCACTAAGTTTTGAGCCACTCAAAGTAAGTTTAATCCTAAATATCACTCGCTAACACAAAGCTACGACCAACGCTAGTGCAGCAAATAGCCTTTGTAAAATGTGTACTTTATTTTTTTGCAATAATATAGCCTAAAAACTTTTAAACGGCTTCGTTGGCTGCGCGGGCGCAAAGATGTTGGTGAGCAACCGCAATTTGAAATCGCATCGACCAATGTCAGACGATACAAGGTCGCCTCTCACGATAAACGCCTCTGCAAAGGCGTTTAAAAACCAATCCAATAGTTTAAAAACTAGTTATCAGAGCTTATTTGGTTCGAAGCACCACACGAGAGCGTCTTTTTTCGATAATAGTTTAGGTAACCATATTTAAAGGTCACAATTGATGGCGGTACGTTTTAGGGCATGTACGGAGAATAATAATAATCTTTATAAAAAGAAAGAAAGAAAGCAAGTATCTTGATCTGGCTCACGAGGTTGTCGACATGTGGGACATTGATGCGGCAATCATTGTACCGATAGTCGTTTCCGCCCATGGCTTATTAGCCAAGAGCCTCGACAAACACCTAAAGAGGCTCGCGTTAGGCAGCTGGATCAAGGGACAGATTCAGAAGGCAGTACTTCTGGAGACGGCGCGCATTGTGAGGAAGTTCCTCTCTCTGGAGCCCTAACCGCTGGTAACTAGGACCCTGTTGCAGATGCTGTGGGGAACTGTTTTTTATATTTTTAAATGTATTTTTTATATATATATTTAAAAAAGTAATTTATAAGAAAGATAAGAAATAAAGGAGATTAGAATCTTTATAATAGCTGCTAATTTAATGTAAAGTGTAGCCTCTTTATATCGATTTTATAGACAAAACTTGATGAGCAGAAATCGGACAGGCCTTCAATACTCGTTCATCAAGGTGTAACTATACATAATAACAGTCTACCATACAATGGTAAGCCCGGTGTCGCGAGGTGCTTCTTCTGCAACTAGGGTGAGTATCGATGGAATCCTAGCTTTATGCAAAGCTTGAGCATGTTTTCAACGGCCACACGTGTTTCTTGGGCGACGACGCCTTTTACAAGCGTAAAAATAAACTCTTATTTAATTAATAATTAGCCAGTACCTCACCGCGAATAATCAGTCACGTTTTGCAGAGGCTTATCGCGGCGATTATACTAATAATGACACAACCTAGCTTCCACGTGTCGATCACTAGAGACCGGTATTGCATAAATACAATAATAATGATTAGAATTTATAATCGCTTTAGCGACTTTCTCTTTATTTATTGAACTACTTACTAATAGTTTCCATTTAAGTGTTTAGGGTTTATTAGGCTATAAAGTATAATCATTTCGTATGACTTCTCCAGGCGATTTCCAATTGGTTTTGAGTCGAAAAAACCTGCACGAGTGAAACTTGTTGTCATGCTATGCTCTCGATTTTTAACGTCACGACGACGGAAAGAACCGCTCTGGTTCAAGACTGAGGTTAATCGAACACACAAAAAGTAGTTTAGACAAGGACACTCGGTAGTGGCGCAGTAGGTATAATACCATGACTAAGTGCGAATTAAACGAGAAAAACACAAATTGAATAAATATAAAAGAAACCAGGCCGTATCAGCGCACGCTGCGCTCGCATATCAAATGGTTACGCCAAATAACGATATGTGCTCGTGAACCGTCTCATTTGTGGTCCTCAAGTTAGCCTATTGAACGAGTTAGCAGAATGTCAACATTGAACCGCCTCATTCGTTCACTTACTCTTCACGTCTCAACGTAAAGTTGTTGAGAATAGTTTTTATCGTGTTTCTTGCGAGTGAGTAAGTGAACGAAGTACGATCGACTTCGTCAAATAAAATGATATTGTATGAGAGCGATGCCTCACCTCAAGCGCGGTAAAATAAGGGTACTCTCTCATCCTCAAATAGACGATATACCCTTGACTAATGCAAAAGTTTGTAACCCAACCGATGCTAGTCTTAATTATATCTCCCATCGCTTGCAGGTGCCATTTAGGCCGGCTATTGATGTATTTTGAACTCGTTCACCGGAAATTGTTTATTTTGTTGCGGCGCCCACCTGTCACACAAAAGGAACGATAAAGCCCCGCACACCGGGGCGTCAAAAGTCGTGTGTAAAAATTATAGACATTATCAAAACGAACTCTGCGTAAATATACACTTTTGATGTTGAATGTCTGTGGTAAAATCTACGCCACCATGCGTTGAAATCATCGAGATATATGACGGAGATGCCCTATCGACTCCGCCCTGCGGCAAATTCAACTGACGTTTTTCTGACATCCGCCATTGCAGTTGCCGTATATGTGGTAACTACAATGGCGGATGTCAGATAAACGTCAAAAAAAAATGCTGCAGAACCATACGCAGAGCGGAGTCGATGTGGGTTCTATAGTTACTTTATGGTCGAATTTCGCTCGCATGTCAATGTCATTTCGTTGAAGAATGAAATTTTTCTTAGAGACAATACAGTTCGTTTTGGTATTGCCAAATCAGACGCCGCGCGTCTTGACGCTCCAGAGTAATCGGGGCTTAAAGGAAAAGGAGGAGCCATGACGTCGCCGTCGCTCAGTCTCACCTGTAAATAACGAATGTGGGCTCGCTATAATCATTACAATACATTGATTAAATATCAGTAGGTACGTGAAAGGTACATTCTTAACATAGGTGAGTACCTACTGACTGCCATGAATATTGCCGATACGGGTAAGAAAAAGTGTTCTATAATGCCTCAGTAAATAGATCATTACTATCCAAATATTGTTGGGCGATTCTATAAGAACAGCTTTCAAAGGCTAGTGTAATTTATGAGCAGGATTCTTCATTGTAACAAGCATTTCGCAGTATCTTATCTAATCTTATGGGCACCGCAATAAGTAAGATGCCAAATACGTAAAACTTGTGAAACATCCCAAACATAAAATAATCATTTTATTGACAAGATAAGACACTCTGCAGTAGTCTTTTTGCAACACTGCTAAACAAAGATACACTATCTGAAGCGAATGGAGTGGACCAAAAAACTGGAGATAAGAAAACCAACTTCCTTTTTTAAAAAACATGATGGTTTTTTTAAAAATAACAGGAATCTAACGCGCGTATCCGTTAAAGTCCATAGAGTATCTAGAGTACCCATAACGACTCCACTCTTCGTATACCTCTGCGTATTTCTCATGAACCTCTAGTGTACGGCAACTATATGGGAAAACGACAATGGCGGAGTCAGATAAACCAGAAAAATTAACCGCAGCACGGGTTCGAAATCCCATCTCCGTTATAATATCCCCATTGTAAACCAACCAAGTCACACACGAAATTGGACGGGTAACAGTCAAATGATAGGAAAATCTCCCACAGATATAATATCTCGTTAGCAGACTACGAATAGTTTCTACTTGTGTTTATAAACTCGCATTTTTTTGTTAATCCCCACACTTCTGTAACGTATTAGATAAATAGCAACTCTATTTCGACATAACGTAATGGCTATAATTTGCATCTTCTCTAGTATTTTTGGGAAATGCCTTTGTCCCGTAACCTACATTTTCACTATAATAACCGACTTATGCAACTCAACTGACAATGAAGCATTTTGTACAAGTAAGGTAATGGCTCTGCATAAGAGTAAAAAACTGCGGTTAAAACACGGGCGGTAAGCAGGTGTTTAACCTTTCGAAATATTAAGTAAGTGACGATATCTCAAGGAAAGAGTGCGTTTAGTTGTAGCTAGTTCTTATTTTAGCCAATTCGTTGCCCATCCTAATTCCTATCGTACTAATATTATACATATGAAAGTTTGTGAGGATGGATGGACGTTTGTTACTCTTTCACGCAAATACTACAGAACTGATTTTGATGAAACTTTACAGCATTATTTTTTATGCATGAATAGTTGTAGCATGAGCGCCAAGACTAGACTTATGTCACAGAATATGTGGATTATATCTCTTTCTCTCGTATGAAATAAGACAGAGAGCGACCGAGCCAATCCGTGACAGAGGTCTTGCCTTGACATGCGTGCTAACACCACAGAATAACATTTAGGCTATACTTTATAACGATATTGAATCATCGAAGTATCGGATAGAAAGAAGCTAGAGTTTGGCCAACGAAAGCTGTGCATGATTTTTTTTTAACCTTCAGCATGGCAAGTATTTCTGATTGTCAAAACTGTCCTATACGCCGATGAAATACGTTGATCATGTTCTTAATGTGGAAAATCAAAGGACCGTATTTTTGAAAATGAGCTTGTTTTTAAGTTTTTTTTTTTAATTGAGACATACTTTTCTTACAGAAATTTAGTAAAGCAAAGAAGCACAGTTTTTTATTTCACTTGAATCCTATTTACCAATATTAACGTGTTTTTTTATTATAAATTATGCACTAGTATCAAATCGATTTATGCGGAGTATAGCCTGTGTTGACAGCTTCAGATTTTTTAAAATTACCGCCTTTTTTAATGGTCAGCTTTCGTTGGCCACACTCTAGTATCCATATCGAGGGTTAAAAGGTTACTAGACTTAAGCGACATTTTTATTAACTTTACAGGAGAGCATACTTATTCGACGCAGAAAATAGATAATTCCAAATATATACATAAGTCAATATAACACAAAAGTGTCGCTTAAGTCAAATAGCCCCTCACCCCTCGATATATTATGTATCGTAATACTGCAATAAACGTGCGTGACATAAAGCACAAACGCTAGAGAATTTTCGATCACGTAGACAATGTTTTGACACATTCGACGCTGTTTTGACATTAAGTACGTATCTTAGTAAGTTTTCGGGAAGGTAATTTATGAGCCGAGGGTACACGCAGCGAAAGGCAAATAAAATATCAATCAGTCAATTAATAGGTTTAGCAAAAAAATCGAATAGCCAACCTTGATGTTCGATTTCCAGTGAATGGGTACTTCTACTAAACACAGTAAGAATATGCAGGGACTAACAATCTATGGTACTTATAGTTATATATTGTTTTAAAATGTATACTCATGCAAGATTCTGCAGACAATAATCACGGAAACGACTTTCTAGCGTCAATCCGTGAGTCACCCAAACTTATCTGGTGACTAAAAATGATGTTTGGTTTGACCAAATATTTTCTTAAAGCTACTATTCATGAAACAACAAAACATTTATCACTGTTATTGAGGCACTCACTCTTGCTTGCTTATCGTGTTTTTTGATAACACTTTGATCTAAATATAGACAGAAGTTTACTTTACGTGTAGCCGAGTTATAAACAAGCATAACAAATGCATTTGTTGACTGCGGTAATAAACAACTAACAGGAACCCTTACTCATTATCAATTTAATAGAATTTATCCCTTCACAATTTACCTTGGAAACGGGTTCATAAATTCTGTACAGATACAAGTCTGTACAACTTGGTGTTTGCAACATTATTATTCGAGAGTTAGAAAACGGTATCACCGGTGGATAAGGTGGTTATTTATTTAGAATAGCTATGGAAAGCGAACCTGTGGTGCTTGTACCGCCGGGGCTGCCTCTGTTGCCGCCGTTTTGCCGGTGTTTTTGACCACTAGGCGCAATCCCACGGGCCAGCATGACGCCCGGACACAAGCGACACTTTAGCTGCACACTCCGCACAATCCTCCATCAGTCACTCGCTTCTCGATAGAATTAATACCGCAAGCTGCAACTCAACACTGGGGACACACGAGACGGGGACCCGGGGCGGATCACTGGGCCGAATCCAACTCACGCACTCACTTGTAATTTTCGCCGCACCCTATAATCCCAGTCACTGCACTGCCCCTTCGGGCGACATGACGACAAATCGTATAGTATTTTGAAAACAATATGTACGTTTCGTACCGATGTGGTTTCCGACTACGGTCAACGTATTTAATAACGAATATATTTTATCACTCAAGGCACAAATGACGTATGGAATGGACAGTTATTATTATCGTAATCGTAACAGATCGCGTCGTTAATTATTCGATATATTCGGCTACGGGTTTTGGCTTCACGTTAAACTTCGTAACGATGCGTTTCTCTTGAAAGCTTTAACCGTACTGGCAGTAAGGCAGTTGTGCGGGCTCGGAAAAAAGAGAAAGAATGATCGTGACGCACCGGAGTCACAAGCCCGTAACCGGCTTTACTAGGTGCGAACGGATATGCACCTTAATGCTCTTAAAATATAGTGCACGTTACCGTCGGTGCCGTACACAGCTGTGATGGTTTCCTCGAATGTTGCATGTGAAAATTGGAGACGGATTGAGCAGCTCAGTCATTGAGTGGAAAAGAGATAAAGTTGAACATCGAACGTAGGCGACGTTTGCCGACTGTGCCCGACCGCCAAGGCCGGCTCACGTCACGTTTCGCGAGACTAGACGTGCCTGCTTATATACAATAGATATGTGCACGATTGTAGTTTATTGCACTTTGTTAGGTAGGTACCTACTACTAGGTACCCTACCTATCATAACTTGATAGGTAGTGTACGAGTATCATAATAAATAAATTAGAATTATATTGTTATTTGATAACCGCGCATACTTACCAAATACATAAGATATAGGAAGGTTTATTTACAAATACTTTTATAGGTAATAGGTAAGTAAGTAGGTACCTAGGTACATACCTATTTACCTTAGTAAGTTTCAATGTAATGTTTCTGTTGTTAATGATAACACATTCCTCTGACTGATAAAGTTGATATTTACGTGTTGATAATATTTTGATATACGCGCGTTAGGTAAGTGTTTCGACAGCAAATGTTTAATGAACAGCTGACGATACAAAACAATGAACACGAATTGACGTCAATAGATCTTAAAATAGGTTATAAGTAAGTAGTAGGAGTAAGTAGGTATCTATGTATCTTTCAGTCTTATAAACGTACAATTTAACTATGGAATTTTACATGATAGACCTTATGTCAAGCTAGTATTTTTGAAAGAAAAAACCAATAAAATTATCTATATTTATTTATATACCTACTCAAATATAAATATTTGCTTATTTCTCATATGTAATAAAATAAATATGTGCAAAGAAGTGGTTACTGCACTGGGATCTACAAGTACTGCATAAAATAACTAGAACCCGAAACATCGTGCATCGTTTAGTCCGACTACCGATACATATTTTCTTACGATAAAGTAAAGTAAAAATTTATTTGTAATCATGACTATACATACAGACAATTGCATGCAAGATGTGATAATTAAATAAAAGTACTGTTCATGATTGCCATTTGCATGACGTACAAATATTAAGTTTTTCCTAATCTATATATTTACATTAAAAAAAAAAAATACAAGGTTATAAATTTTGTGCTACAATTATCATTTTTTATATATTTATTTAGTACTTGCAACCGATAGGGGAATAATCTTTGTATAGCAAGTACCTATGTATAGGTACTTAAGTATTTATCTAATGTATAAATACTTAGCTATTTTTTACTCCTGATCTACGAAAATAAATCGACATGTCAATCCCATAGAAAAATATGAGTAGGTAGTTGGTGATACTTATCTTCTTTTTTTATGATTCCGGTTTATGGCAAAATTACTCTTGCTCATATTTAAATGGATACTTACCGGATTTTATTTAGCTGACAGATTTTATCGTTACATGCATAATGCAAAATATAACCTCACCGCGAGGCCAACTGTTTGTGACACCTGTCCGTTTACCGGATTGGCTGGCTTCGTCTAATCTAATTTCGTACATACAGACTTTAAAAACAGCTTTTTAAAATGTAAGGAGTGCTTCTGACATTTTGTAGCCATTTATTATGAAAGAAGAATAAAAAAGATGACACCTTAAACACACAAAACACTATACTTGCTTGATGAGACAATTTCATCAAAAGTAAATTAATCGTTCGAAACAGTAGGACTAAGAACAAAATTGCAAGACCAAGGACTTCGGGTTAAAAACATCTGATTTTAAATATCTTTTAAACATTTTAAATGAATATTAATTATATGCCAATAAATATTCAAATTCGGGTTGTTGATCTCCAACGGCCGTTTTCGTCGGTCGGTACCGTATGAGGATTGTGGTTTAATTACCGATCCATAGGAAACATAAGATATTAAAAAATCTTTAAATGTATCATCCTACACGAATCTTTCTAGCAATTAAATGAAATTGGCAATAGACACATTCATTAATGTTTTAAAGGTTTGAAATAAAAAGCAATTTTCCACCCACTTTACGCAGTAAGTAACAATCTATCTTTCCAAGACAAAATAATAAGAAATTTAATGGTAAACTTTTACCGACGCTCAACGCAAACTAATTTGATTTGGCTTGATGCGGAAAATAAAGTTTCAAAAGGATGTGAAGATGTCTTATATTGAAGTATAGGAGTTCGAGCGTAACTACTTTCTTTTTACGCAGCCGAGGTAGAGGTGACTCGTCCAGTTTGTTAACATTAATGTAAATGTCACTGAATGCCGTCTGACCGGTCGTGGTAATTTTTTTTTTATCGACAACTGCCTCTGGTGCTATTTGAAAGCAGCGAAATGAGGCCTGCGCGAATAGGCACGTCAAAATTCGCGCGACCAATTTTTTATCATTTTTTTTTTTTTTTTTGTGTTAATGGCCTCTATCCATTGAGTCAGGCCCAATGTGATTCTGCCAATGTCGACGTAGTAGAGGAGACACGATGGAGATTGATTGAACAATCGGCGTTTACACCAAAGTAGACTTTTTATTGGGATTGGCCGGTTAATTCTGTCTGAACAACACAAAATAACACGTAAAAAAGGAATAGACGACACAATAAGCAAAAACTATAATATACTACTAAAATGTTACAATCTAATGTTATGGGATGTTATATATTTCATTAAAATAATAATAAAGGGAGTATCTACAAGCATGAGTAGTGATTGGAAATTGATAGGACGGGGAATTTCTGGAGGTAGGATATCATACAGAGATATAGAATATTTGGGACAGGAAAAGAAAATGTGGTCTACAGAGCCTTCATCATTTATCAAAATTATTATTTATCAGCGAACTGTCAACGATGACGCAGGCAAATAACCTACTATGCGATTCAAATGAGAATAGGATCGACTTTGCGCCACATTGTGACGAACGAAAACGAATTATGACTTTAAATAATTAAATATTATATTAAGACAATTTACTACTATTTCAACCTTTTTATTTAAATTTGATGTAAGACTATTATTATTGATATGCAAATAAGTTTGATTATTATTGATATGCATACCATATTTTTCAAGTGACATTTGACAGATAGACGTTATTGACATTCCTATTCTTATTTGGATCGCATAGTATAGTGACGTAGCTTTGCCACTGTTATTTTTCTACTTATTTGTTTACGAAACGGTAAAATTTTAATGGAATTAGATACGGAGAGGAATGCTTGCACTTACGATTAGCGGTTATTCAGCTAATGCCAAGTACTTAAATGACAAGAAAAAAAAAATACACTTTATAAATAAAATAAAAGCTTGTAAAAATAGGTAATAAAAACCCCCCAGATAATTAAATAGGTATGTACATGGACACAGTGCATTAAAAAAGTCACGTGAATACGCTTCTCTTTGTATGTTCAGGATGTCAAGGATCTCCGTAGGTTCTCCGCAAGGTGCCTATTTAGATTCCCGTAGAGACATTACAAAACTACGATTGGTATTTGTTAATGAACCTTATTAGAGGGGCATTAAGTACTGCATTTTTTGAAAAAATAAAACAGTACTAGCTTATTATTTCTACTTCAGCCCGTGGCCCGTGGCGAAATGTGTCGTTTCCTTGCACAGTTAGCGGAATTGCCTAATTTGTATCAGCAATTTAGATTGTAAGAACGCTCGAGCTGAAACATTTATATAAGATTTTACCACAATACCCTCTGAAGCGTTCGAATAAATTACATTGAGTAAAAATGAACTTATTTTTAAAAAATAGGAAAGCCAGCACCAGTTCTCCTATAAATATCATGTTTTCAAATTAAACCCACCCACAAACATTAACATTACCCATTAACATTACTAAATTACTTGGGGATAAGAAGACCGACGATTAAATTATGTATAGCAGTTGATTGTGAACCGGAGCGGTTTGTGCATAACGCATAATCACTTCCATCCGACATAGAAAGGAGAGTTGCAGTGATAGGGTGTAACGTTTGTGCTTGCAAATTATCATTTTGTTCAATATTCTGTTATTCGGTGAAATAGACATATTATTTTTTTACCAGATTTTCACAACGTTCTGCACAATTGAAATCCCATCAAACCACAACGCATCAGTGGACCAAAAGTTACGTTACAAACTTTAGTGGGGTTCAAGCCTAGACCTCTGTCACAAATTGGCTAGCTCGCTCTCTGTCTTATGTCATACGAGAGAAAGAGGTGAAATCAACATATTCCGTTACAACAAGTCTAGTCTTGGCGCACATACTACAACTAGAGGTTATATACATATATTTTCTAAAGCATAGAAAATATAGATACATAACGAATAAAGTACTGAATTAAAACCTACTGGACATTTAAGATGGCTTGATAGAAACGTATAGATTGAATTTTCCCCGAAATAAGGCACGGAACGTATTTGAATGCAATTTTTCACCAAGGGTCATTGATAATCATCTAAGCGCTTTTAGTGACGTACCTATGTATGATTTTAAAGGGAATTTCTATTCCCCGAAGGGGTAGGCAGACGTGCACTGCTCAGTGCGCTCACACTTTGCCGATGTATTTTGGTCCCAATGTGATAGGGAGCAAGCCTATTCATTATACCGGGTACATTCTCCCTCAATAC
This sequence comes from Ptilodon capucinus, assembly GCA_914767695.1. NCBI lineage: Eukaryota > Metazoa > Arthropoda > Insecta > Lepidoptera > Notodontidae > Ptilodon > Ptilodon capucinus. The sequence continues at coordinate 9,281,059 of OU611814.1, read as the reverse complement.
GTTTTGGGCCATAGTTCACCACCCTGGCACAGGGCGGGTTGCTAACTTCACACGCCTTTTTAAAGACGAGCGGGTTTCCAAACGATGTTTGCTTTCACTGTTTCAAAGCAAGTGGTAATCTCGTATGAAAATGAGATTCGCACATGAAACCCAGTGGTGGTGAGCCGGGGTTTGAACCTGCACACTATGATTGTAAGGCGCGCGTTCGACCAATCGGCTACCACTGCTATCAACGTAACATTTCTAACTTAAAAATTTAATCAATTCATAAAATAGGCATTAGACTTTCCCAACAAGTTTAGTTTCCTCTTCATGCACAACCGAAAGCGTAGCTAGGTTGGTAAGTAGGTACGTACTTTAACACATCGCCATATGGAATGAATTGAATTGACAATGTCGAACACAATTGACGAGCAGCCAGCGACCCGTTGGCGGGTAACGATGTCCACGGACCACGACGACATTTTATTTGTAATGCAAAACTGCAAACATCCTATAGTCACGACGAGTCGACGTGAAGTTGTCCATCACAATTATTTCATCGTAGAAAAAACAATATAAAGTAAATAGCTACTACAGATAAAAACATACAAGGAATGAAAAAAACGTCCAAGGGTTCCGTACCATTATGGCGATACAGCCTGGTGACAGACGGACAGCGGAGTTCTTAGTAGGGTCCCGTTTTACCCTTTGGGTATGGAACCCTAAAAAGGAATAAGTCCTTATTCGACACGCAACTAGCAAACCAATTAGATACGCTCGATATACCAGCAATTATCTACACAGATAGGTAAGTATTATAATAACGAAACTTGTTTCATCAGTGACGTCACTGCCTCAGCATCCCACTGGCTGTAGTTTATCATTGCTTAATTTCATTAGAATTGGTCTAGCTAGGAAGTAAAAAAAAGTAAGGCCACGATGACTGTTCGTTGAGTTTTTGTGGCACAATATACTACAATGTCGTGTTCCCGCGTAATCAAAACGAGTAATTTATTGTTTGTGAACTTGTAGTTCATACTAAAATCGATGCTCAAAAAGTATCTTTGATGAAGGACAGAGACTTATTAAACATAACCTCTTAAAGTATTGTTGTTTCTATAGTAACTGTCAAAAACTGAAAGTCATATTAAACGCAGGTGGAGCCATTCCTCATCTTATTCCATTAAAATATCACCATTTCACACATTTCGTAAAAAAGAAGTAGAAGAATGTTGCACCAAGACAGGTGGTGGTGGCTGTTGCTGACTGCACAGGAAATATGTCCATAAAAGGCGCAGTAGTTAATGTACCTACTCCTCGTGCCCCGCTCGTAGGTGCATCTTTGCACCTAGGAGCGCAGTCACTACCTCTCCCCTCACGGTAACTGCCCAAGCCGAGGTCGTGCCCTCTGTGGCTCCCTTGAGCTAGTTTTCACCCTTAAGGCCTAGGTTGGAGTGCAATCTGCGCTCGCCACTCCTCCGGTGAAGCTGTAAAGGCTACCTCACGGCCAACAGCATAAGTCCTTCCAAAAAAGACAAAACAAAAGTACTCTGGGTTTTATATATACTTCGGTATTAGGTAATGACCGAAATATAACAAAACAGCAATATCCGCTTATTACTTATTTAATTAGCTATTCAAATGGTGTACATTTAGTAATGTTATTAGCAAATAGCAATAATAGGCAATATCATAATTTCGGCTACACCTTTGTTAGACACTTATTACGCGTTCGTGTTACACATTTTACGAACACTAAATGACAAGGCGAAATTAATATCCATATACATTTCATAATATGACGATTAGTGGTTACGGTTTTTTTATATAAATTTGGTAAGATACCTATACATAATAGTGATGAATGTACCGATGATGTAGGCGTTGTTGCTGCAATTAATCAACACCATTTCTATGTTATTATTTCATGATATCGAGAAACACACAGTAATTCCGGCAAGCAAGATGTTACATGATCTAACCAGCAATTATATTGTGTAATTGCAGGTACGAACGGAGCATTGCCGCCAAACTTATGTAGCTCATCTTTTGTTGGATTAGATGGAATCATTGTGTTACTTCTCAACTTATGCAATGCACGTAGGTATACGGACTTCGCGTTACATTACACTTGTCATTATTTCTGCAACAGCTGCGAAAATCGTGCGTGTTTTTCACTCGTACCGAGCTCTGTGAACGTCCACGCGTCACTCGCTCATCGGCCAATATTGACACAAATGTAAACGACCATAACACTTACTAAATACGAATCAAGTAGGTAGGTTTTTTTTTTTTAAAGTATGATGTTAGATTTACGGAGACCGCAAAATCAGTGATGTGCAATTTGCATTTCAGTAGATTGCGCAACTTGATGATTTTTTTAACATGGCGTGGCGGTGCTAAATAACGCTCTAAGAAATACTACGCTAACTTTAAATTAGAACTCGAGCATTCAACATAAGTTAATTGTTGGTAAGTAAGTACTTTTGATCAGCTATAGCCTACCATAATAGACTAAGAAAAAATCATAAACTGCTACGTATCACAGATAATAAAATGCAATAACCCTTTTATTTCGAAACGAATGAAACATAACGATGCAATTAAATGGAGTAAGATGAGGAATGACTTCACCTGCGACTGGTGGGTATTTTTGCAAAAGCAAATTTAACAAACACAGATTATAAACAAAAATGTGTGACGGACATGATAAAGAAACTTAAATAGATCAATAGAGATTTGCTTTATTACGCTCGCGTGTAAATTTGAAAATTTTGTTACATATTGATTCATAATTGAAACGAGAACAACTTACGCGCTATACTTTTTTTATAATATGCCGTTTAAGTGCAGTAAGACGACGTAGGTACTACCGCCGAACGGTATTAAATCTACCATTGGACACTTGCACAGCAGTTATGCTCCAGTTTCTGGTAATTGCATTTGCACTTGTTATGCGAAACTAAGCAAGAAGCCAACCTCAACGACGTTAGCCAACATGTAACACAAATTATGCGTGAAAATCGAGCAGCAACAAGTTGCATGAATGCCATTAAAATAATGTTCTAGGCATGCGGCTACGTATGAAAAGTGCACACACTTTCTGAATGTTTCGAGAAGTTTTAAGTTGCGTACCTCAAAGATGCCATCAAACGTATGTATGTGACCTACTATCAAATTGTGTAGATAGGTGCTACATAGGCTATAGTTGCTTGTCCTATATCTTGTGTAAATTGATCCTCCACAAGATAAACGACAAACTAGAGGAATGGCTGTATTTGATCTCTAATTTAAGGCAAACAACACAAAAATCCGTTACCGTCATCACTTAGTAGTTTGGACTTTTTTATAAAGTTGTCGTTTTAACAAAACCCGGAAAATAACAGTCTATCAATGGTTTTGTGAAAACAAAAGTGGACATATCCACTAGGTAGGTAGGTACGTATTCACTTTCTGAATTTAAAATAAACAAGTTGGTAAGTAAGTTAAATATACCAATAGGTATGTTGGCAAAATTGTACGTGGTAGGTAGGTATCATGAGATTTCTATCGAAAATTGTACGCACCGCAACCTTTTTCTAACTTGTTTGACGACATACAGGAATAGCACTAACAACATCAGTTTACTGCAATTCCAATTCCGGTTTTTCCTGATGGCAACACTATTTGCTTCCAAAGTTTCTAAAGAAATAACAACAATGAGCGTAAATTTGGTAAAAATGAGAAAACAAATTACACAGTAGCTGCGTACTCAACAGAATGGGAGTAGCAACTTATACAAAAGATTTTTGTAGACAATATGAAATGTTAATTAGGCTATTAACATCCACGTTTTGCCGTCAGTCTTCCTGGCTCCCACGCTGCTTCAGCTGTCAGCGCTTCATTTTAATGTTCGCAAGATTTATACGGGAATTATCCACAAAAATAATCCACAAAAGCCCTACGTATGAATCAGTTGCTAGTTGCAGTGTATGAATATTTAGGCATCACCTAAGTATTACTACCAGATATCACCAGTAATGCAAAACTACATCGCGGCAGGCCCAGAAGGAGATGGCGGGATGAATTGGACTCCAATCAAAAAGAGTGATCCATCTTAGCTCAAAATAGAGAGGAATGGAGGAAGGTCTTTGCGCAACAGTGGGACATGACGGACTTATAATCATAATAAATAGTGTTAGTGATAACGAGAAGTAGTGTTGCAACGACTCAGTGCAACTTAGGTAAGGTAACTTGAGACTTCATACCAAGTTATACATAATATTTATATGAAAACCGTGGCGTACGCGTGCTCAGTTCTGTGTGGTAACGATGGCAATTCACGAGACAATCAATATTTGACGAAAACAGTAATCGCGGTGAGGTTATCTGATGGCATTGTGAATTATGGCGCATCGGTGCCAGCCACCAACGTCACCGCCTACGAATATTACGATATTTTCGTGTAGGCAAATATCTATAGAGAATAACCGGTGATAGCGGTTTGACGAAAGTGTTGGAAGGTAGTTGCCAACGTTCTATTATAATTATCGACATTACGGATTATAGACTCAAAGGCCTTAGTTTCAGGGTCGCTGCATATATTACGGAGTCTAGTCTTGAGTAAGTATGTGTGTACATTAATTATTTTGAATAGACACTTAACGAACTTATACAACCTCACACTAATCATAGCCGAATTGTCTGCATTATTCCACCTTGAAGCAGCGATCATTCGTAATAGCCGGCCACTAACTCTCAACACTGGGGTCAAACAACTTCGCCAGCGGCATGGTAATTGCTTCCTCGTAATAATAATATGGTACTCAGTAGCTTTGTGACTTTTCCTAATGAAGCACGTGCGAATCAGTGCGGAGGCCTCGACGACGAGGGCACTGTCGATAGACCGTGGAGGAACTACATGTATAAGAATCATAAATAAATCCTTACCAATAAACATTAATCAATGCTGCGTAGACAAACACTTATTTAACTAAAACCACCACCACAGTTCATAAGTCAAACGTATTCGATAATTTCACTTTCTTTTGGACCACAACCGGCGTAGTATGGGCGTGACGAGCTCTCGGCCGCCTCAAGCGGCGCTTCGATTGTATACTTTCCCTGTTTTTATGGGAATCTCATGGGGCGTTAATGATATAACAATAATGTGAAAGCTACAATGAAAACTGGGCGCTTTAATCACGAGAAAGAAATTAAAAAATGATTTAAGACACCGTTTACGTGTGGTATAGTAACTATTGAAATAGAGACACGCTAAATGTAAAATGGAAAGCGTCCCGAAACCCATACATAGCAACGAGACAATCATTGTCTTTGATGATAAAGACGGAATGTAGGTAAATGCGTTCGTTTCTTAGTTCTTTTAACCAGAAATAACCTTATTTGGATTGTTAAGGTTTCGATAGTTGCGTTTCAATAGAATACTGACCTTACTTATAAGGTATATAAAAGATGAGTTAATCATTATGTCAGTGCTTTACCATACATCTTAGCTTCAACCTTAGCTGTAGAGTGGGTGTACGACGTTTGTTATTAGCATTGACACACATAAGGCTTTGCAATTGCAACGACATTCTCGACATTTTGGCTTGGCGAATAATTATAAGTAGGTACTTACTATGTGGATATTGCGACAGATCACGTTTAACACAGGTACAATTGCAATGGCGCTTGAAATTGTCATAAAATCATCGTTCATACTAAAACTACTATACTCATATAAATAGAGGCATAGCTCATTGTACCGATTATACATCTTGAGCTGTTCTTGAACTGAATAAACCCAGGATTTTATTTGCAAGGGCATTAAAATTATGCGATTTGCTGTCAAGATGTTAAATAAACCAACATTTAACGAACAGAACACGATGCAGTAGAATCGTGTTAGCACATAAGTATTTGATTTTCATAGGTAAGTACATCTATGAAGACGTGACGTATTAAAAAACCATTAATAGTCAATCTAACGCCAATCATTCGCTTGAACTATCAGTTTAGCTGGGTCAAGTTCGCACAGCATCTTGCGGCAAGGTCGACGCCGGTACAAAGCTCATGTTAAAGGACTCCATGCATAATGCACAGATACAAATAGCTAGTCACTGGACTGCGAAGGTTTTATACCTACTCGTAGAAAAAAATAGTTTGAACTAAAATATGACTGCAAAATTAACGTTTTTGTTCACAATGTACACTTTAGGTAAGTTTTAATAGCACTACAAATTTACTAAGCCATATTTAGGAGAACTAAGAAAAATTTCATCTTGCACGTATAGGACGGGTGTAAGAAAGACAGCAAGACGTTTAATTTCGTGTGGTTTACTTCGGTGCCAACATAATTGACATCCATATCTACCTATTCATTAGGAAGTAAGTTAACGTAGAGCCGGTACCATTTACACACGAGAGTTTCCGTTACTCTGATGAGGTAATTAACCAAAAATCTCTCATTACCGTTAACAATAGCAAATGAAAACGCACTAATTTATCCATTGTACGAACCTAACAGAGACGGGCACGCTATCTCTCGAAGAGAAATTCGACGATGCACTTATAAAGAAAGTTTTTTTGAAGTCATCAAAACGTGATTAAAACAAATAAAACAAGTTGTTTGTTTCACTCATCAAATGAAACTGCTTCAGCATTTGCCGCCGCGTCAAGTTTGACGAGTATTTAAGCACGCGCCGTTAATATCTATATGTTTAGCCGCTTGTTGAGCAATGGAACCTCTTATTTTAATATATATTAAATATACAACACATAAGTAGGTAGATATACAGATAGAAGACGAAGAAAGTGACATAGTGCCCTACTTGTGTCCAATTAAAAGAAGCGAATGTATGACTATATCACGGGCGCGGTTGGTGACCTTAGACCTTAAAACAGGAACTTTCAATTTCATACTACTGAAAGACTATAAAACGCTTATGGGAATATGGTTCACCGGGTATAAATAACAAGGAACTGGCAAAATTATGCGAAGCGCGGTCGTAATTGCCATTACGTTAATCAATGACCGCAAGTCACGATACACAAGCCGGTCACCGCCACAAAAAAATGTACTAAGTGCTGTGCGTTGTAGGAAGCACGTAACTGCTAAGTATTATCTTTGTCACTACTGTCATTAATAGTCATAGACGTAACTTGGAACTAAATAGCTACGTCTGCGTAATATACTTGTCAGATTTGTTTCATGTTTATCAAATCATATGACGAAAAGCAATTTAGCACCGATCTAATTTCGCAACGCGGAGGACTGACAATGTCCAATTGCAGGTATAAATGTGGTACCTAATGATATCGCGTTAGCTATTACAACCCGCAGAACGGATAAGCGTTATCTGGTAGCGTAAAGCGGGTTTCAGACTACGCTTTAATATTATAGCATACCGTATATAGCTCATAGCACAACAATATCGCGCACCATACATTGTTATGGCCACGTTCACACTGTACTGTACTATATATTATTGGCTTTGTATAGTGCGCGATATTGTTGTGCTATATATTATAGCGTAGTCTGAAAGCCGCTTTATGAGTTACAGCATCATCGATATAGTTTCAGGTCATAGTTTCTGTTCTGTTAGGTAGTTCCTCCTATCCGTATCCTCCGTATATTTTGATTTCGATAACAAACACAACTTAAGTTTTATCAACTTTTAAAGGAAAGTAAATCCTTTCTAGCATATTTTTTCTCTACTGTTAAATTTCCTAATACTAGTCCAAAGATACCTATGTAGGTAGATACCAAATACTATGTATTTGACTTTTACCTATGATTATATCTGTAGGAATTTACGCCTTATTAGGAAATGCCAGTCTTAAACAGTTACCCATTTGCACTGGAAAAGGCAAATTGTCGACACTTAGCGGGTCTGTTCGCGTAAAATGACGCATTTGTGCGTACGAATCGTGTAATAGTAGTGCGGATGGCGATCAAAGTGCTGCGCACGCGTTTATCACGCAACGCAACTACTTTCGCCGATTAAAATCCAACACCGTCCGAGATTTTGTACGTGACAGACGTTTAACGCGTACCTATTACGAAAGTACCGTCACGATTCGCCCAAATCATTTTATTTAATACAATAATTATGTTGCAAAATGTCCGTCACGACATATTGTGTGCCCGACATAGCCACTAGCTACTTGATCTACATACAAATAAATACAATTGAACTGTCTGCATGTTTGTAAATGTTTGTAACTAAAATACTTGTTTATATAAAAAAAACCTAAAATCGCAAAGAAAGTAAACTGGTTCCTCAATGTAGGTAACTAGTTTGTTTATACAAATAAAATTAAAACCGTGAAATATTTAAATACTGAAATGCCATTCTAAAGGCGATAACTTTCTCCTTGAATAACGAATGTATAAGAATCGAATCGATAATTCAACATTAACAAGCGAACTACCGCCAAAAGACTGCATCATAAGTATATGTACCTACATACGTTTACAAACAGAAGTTAGCTTTAATATCGCGATGCAGGATTTAGTTCGTATGTGGCGAGATAGATGTCGCTACACACTCGATGATTATTGACTGCAATCAGCGCTCGGGTGAAATTGAACCGGAAGATTGAAAAGAAATCGATACTAAACTATCGATGTGGTTTAAGGCAATTTCGAAAGCCGATGTCTCACTCAGCGGACCACATGTTGGCTATAAAAGAACATTCTTATTGATATTACAATAAAACCTCTTGCGCACTGGTGTGCCGACGCGCGCGCGCATTAAATTTTGCCAACAGCAAAAAGAATTCTGTGTGAATAGGCATAAATATTGAATTTTTTTGTTACAAGCCACGCAACCACGCGAAAAAATTCGCACGCGCTGTCAGTGTCATTTGGTTGAAGAATGAACTTCACGAATCAATACAGTTGTTAGTTTTGGTATGGCCAAAAAAATTAACGCGTCAGTGTGCGACAGGCTTAATTCTGATCATACGTGCCTCAAATACTGTTGCGGCGCTGAAAAACGACATTACTTTAATATATCATATTAAACATGATGCAACTGTGTTATTGTGCAATATGGAGTATTAAATATTTAACGAACACAATAATTTTATGACTTCCTGAAATACAACATGACTTCATATTCGTGAATAATTTAATTTGGAGCGCGTTACGATGATGTAAAAAGAAGGAAATGTGTGTGAATTAAAGCATCAATATGCGTTAAGCCCCCCACACAGAGAGGTCAAAACGCGGGCATCAAATTTATGGCCAATACCAAAACGATCTGTATTTAGTATTAACTTTAGCCTCGTGGGCAAGAACGCCCGCCTTGAACGTAAGGGAGTCCCGGGCCCCCTCTGAGATCATTTTCATGTGCGAATGTCATTTTCAACAATGATTACCACTTGCTGAACGGTGAAGGAAAACATCGTGGGGAAACCTGCACGTCTATAGTAAGGCGTGTGAAGTTCACTAACCTGTACTGGGCCAGCGTGGTGGACTATGGCCCAAATCTTCCTCGTATTGAGGGGGAATGTGCCCGGTATAATGGCAATAGGCTCGCCTCCTATTACATTGAGACCAAAATACATCGGCGAACTACAGTGCACCTCTGCCTACCCCTTCGGGGAATACAGGCGTGATGGAAAAAGTTAATTTTTCAACGAAATTATAAAGCCAGCGAATTTTAACGCATGGAAGCGAAGCTTTTAACACAATTATTTATGCATATTATTGGTATTGGAACAAACTTTTATCGCGCGACTTTTGACGCCTGAGTGTGCGGGGACTTGATCGCGAAAGTGTAAGTTCACAGTAATCAATTAAGTAAAGAACTCGTAAAGATTTGGCAACGAACAATATTCAACCAGTCGGGCTGATATTATCGAGTAAATTGACATTAGTGGTCGAATCGTGAACATTAAATGTACGCTCGTGCGCACATAATTAAGGTATTATTAAAGTTACGCAATGCTGTGAAACATTTCATACATAAACGAAGAAGTGTTTCTGTTTTGACCAGTTAAAAATCTTGTTTGGAAAGATCTTTGAAAAAAAGAATGTTTTGCATTATTATATACGTCAGTCATGTAATAAGATGAACATGATAAGTCGTACCAAATTTATTGCTTCCACTTTCAACCGATAAATTACACAACTCAGGTTCAAACCCCGGCTTGGACCTCTGAGTTTATATTATGTGCGAATGTTATTTTCACCCGAGATTACCACTTGCTCTTAAACGCAGTCCTGGATTAGCCTAGAAGCTATTTGGGCAATTGCTTAAGGCATCCCGTCTAAGGGGGCACCAGAGACGACCGAGAAAAAAAAACGAGTTACGAAAGATAAAGCAATTTCAAAATCCTAGGACAACATGTTAAATCATTATGTGCCGACCCCACCTAGCATGGGATAATGGCAGAAGGAACAACACATACATATTCATATCCATGCGAAATGGTTACCGGAAGCGACACGTGGAAGTATTGCATCCTGATGGCGGTATGTAATAATCATCGTGGCATTTGGTGACGACTCAATAACATCTTAAAGACTGCAACGCACGACCAAAAGCCTGAATACCTCTATTACCCGAAACACGATCATCGATCTAATTAGTTACTGAAGACTGCGTTAAGCATCGATGGCGATTCCGGAAGCGGCGATTATATTACCTCATGGGAGCATTTAGAGCCTCAATATAGATATTTTTGCGACATGTGCAATGGTTACCCCACTCGACAGCAGCAGCGACCTGCGGAATGGAGAGCCTAGTATGTTACGATTTAAGAATAGGTTGCTCATGGAGAACAAAATACTTGGAAGCCCGTATCCGAAATTTTATGGAATGCCAGCTCGCCATGGCCACTATATTGCCTCATGGGAGCACTTAGAGCCTCAATATGGATGTTTTTGCGACGTGTGCAATGGTTACCCCACTCGACAGCAGCAGCGACCTGCGGAATGGACAGCCTAATATGACACGATTTGACTACAAAAATAACTACGGCGTCAATGACTCACGCGTCATTTTTTTTGCAAATACCACAACAAACTCTGAGTCAATATGCATAAAGATTGAATTTCAGTAGTACAAGTCACGCCCCTGTGCGCCAAGTTTCGCTCGCGCTGTCAGTGTAATTTCGTTGTAGAATAAACTTGTTCTATGTGTCAATTTAGTTCGTTTTGGTATAGGTTTTATGGCTTTACAATCATGGTTCTAAAACGTCCATCTCTCCGACAGCGCAGAACGTCATGTCTGTTACAGATAATTGTCACAAATTCGTCTCAAAATTATCTTACCGGGTACGTTGAGCAAGCAAGTAGAGCGCGTCGCCACAACAAAAAAAAAAATTTATTGCGTCGCTTGTCGATCAACCGACGTGCAGTTTTATTGTGCTATTTTACGAACTTTCCTCTCATGTTGTAACTCTTGGAGAAGAAAACGCTTTCCACCAATTATATATTCAGTCGAAAGTTTTGCCCATGTACGACACTTTATTTATAGCTTTGTTTGCGTTGATAGAACACAAAACCGCATTGCGGGTGATAAAATTTATTTCACATCTGCCATCACTAAACCTGCATATATTAGGTACAATAAAAATACAGCTCTGAAGTTCAATGAGTTGGAATAACTGCTTACACTTATACATAACTACAGCCCTTTTAACGTCCCACTGCTGGGCACGGGCCTCCCCTCAATGCGAGGGGGATTCAGGCCATAGCCCACCACGCTGGCCCAATGCGGGTTGGCAGACTTTACACATCTATCGAGAACTAGTCAAGTTCCCTCAGACGTGCAGGTTTCCTCACGATGTTTTCCTTCACCGTTTATGAAACGGTGAAGTGACAAGTGATAATCTCGGATGAAAATGAGATTCGCACATAAACCCAGATGCCGCATCGCATAGACCCAGAGCCGGGGTTTGAACCTGTACACTTTGATTGCAAAGCGTGCGTTCGACCACTCGGCTACCACTGCTATGCTTATTGGTAATATACATTCCATTCGATACGTTCCATTTTTGTCTTATTATGAAAAAAGCTAAAAAACATGACCACTCAAAAATGGTTGACTTTGCATAATGTTAAAATTATCGCAAATAGTCACCCCTATCACCTCCTAACGGGAATACGTCGAATTACCAATAACCCTGTATATAGTTTCAAATGATTCTGCTTAGCGTGTTTTAAAAGGGTAGGACATGTTGGCGTTCCGCCATTGGGTGTGGCTGGGTGGAAACTTCGAGCGGTTGACCATCCTTCTTGTATATAGGTTAATGTCGTGTCATACCATGCCGCTTGCCCCACAATCAAGTAATTTACCTTTGACACGAACAATGTAATAATTGGCGCCATTTATTACAATATTGCAAAAACTGTTTGCATTACAAGTTTTTGGTTAGATAAAACGTCATAAAAGAATATTAGTTCGGAAAAATTAGTCACCTACGCCAATCGACATTCCATCATTGATTATTTGTGCGACACAATTTCAGCGAAGTTAACGGTGTGTCGTAGTTATTTATCTTGCCATAGTTATTCGAATGGAATCCACCATTCTGAAAATAATCCAGCAAGTACATCAAAATATTCGTTTGATATAATGATCTGTTATGTGAAACGCTTAATACATACGTACGACAGGATATAAGACAAGTCACAACATAATATTAGTCGCCTTCACTACCATTAATATTAATAACACCGTGCTGGACCCAACATCGGTCCGTGTAGTGTGTCCACTGGCCAGGTAACTTTGAATTATTGGCTTCCGTCAAGTAAGTTTGATAAGCAACAAAGAAATGTTTGCAGCTATAAATCTATTGTGTCAGGTCACGCTTAGTTTACTTGTTGACAGAGAATAATACCCGATTGGCCCTTTACTTAAACTGGATTTCCGTTCATTCAATTAATGCTAGAAACGTAGGGACGAAGTTTACTATACATCATTTTAGGGGTTTCATCCATCGATTCCTCAGTAAATTTGTTTGTAAAACAGATCAAGGCTATAAGTATGTTTCCGGACAGTCTAAGTCAGTCCAGTGGGGTTAGCACGCATGTCAAGACAACACCCTTGTCACGGATTTGCTCGCTCGCTCTCTTCTGTCTAATTTCATATGGGAGAAAGAGACAACAACAAGATATTCTGTGACATATGTCTATTCTTGGCACACATGCTACAACTACTGATTTATATACATGTTAAGATATTGTAGCTTCAATTTCTAAAGTTACTCACTAGTACTCAAGCCGCTTTAGACGTTATCTCATTTGCACAAACGTTAAATTCAACAGAATCAAATTCGAATTTAATTGAACAAAACCAACAAATAGTTAATTGGTATCACGGATAGCTGTTGGAATTTATTTACTGGTGCAGAAACAGCATTATCAATATTGTCCCATATTAAAACTGGTCACAACACAACAGTCGCAGTGGAGTCGTCGAGGCGGCGGCGGCGAAACGAAACCCCAACCGGACGCGATCGTCGATATCACATTAGAAAACTTGAGCCCCGCGCACACTGGCGCGTCAATACGTGCGCGTCGAAGTTTTTAATGTGAAACATCTAATGGCGCGCTTGGCGAGTGACAGCGACTGTTGGTTGATGCCGCGATCCCAAAACATCGAGCAGCTTCGTGGCTCCTCGGTTCTTTCCGCCGCTTAGACGAGACTTAGACTCCGCTCACTCGCCGCTACGACGTTTATGTTTCACATCTGCCAGGCGTCCCGCGACGGCTCAGTTTTATGTTAATACCAAAACGATATCTGTGTTATTGTTACATAAAGATTTCATTTCCGTGGTAAAAGCCAAGCGACCACCACGGTCAAAATTCGTTCGCACTGTCAATGACATTTCTTTGAAGAATGAGCTTTTCTATGAGTCAATAAAGTTAGTTTTGCTATTGGCAAAATGTTGACGCGCGTGTCTTGACGCGCCAATGTGTCCGGGGCTGGTGTGGATACAACACACCTCGATGCATATTGGTCACACCAGACGGGTCCACGCTGCCGACATAGCTGCTAATCTGTTCAAGTCAAGATCAAGTCGAATAAAAATAAAGCAAACTAGGTTTTCTACGCAAACTAGAGTGGTTGGTTCGTTAACTTTGATGTGATAGGAAACGTGTAGTTAATGAGAATGAAATGGGGATTCTTTTAAATATTTCCTAGATAGCTAAAACCTAAGAATCAATAATATGAATAAACAAAGCAAATTAGAACTCTTAATAACTAAATGATGGAACAATTAATAATTTAATATCCTACATATATCAGGTCGATGCATTTGTCATAAAACTAACAAAAGTGTGTCTTGTATATGAGAAAATAAATGGTACAAAAAAACTCACTTACAATGACGTTATCTCTGAAATCAAAGTCATATTAAAAAGCAGCAAAAATAAAAAAATAACCAACTTAAACTATTACATCTAATAGCTTATTAATTTGAGTTATGTCTTTCCAAGTCACGGGAACGTTGGAAGCGATTAAATCTATATTAATGATTGGCATGAAGATCGTTTTGGTAGCAGATTCATTAGATGACTGCCCGATATCATCGCAAATGCCGATGATTGAGATAAATGCGCCAGTAAGTGGGTTGCATAATGGTCTTATTCAACCCATTGTTGAATATTTGTACCGGTTTAGCCGCTCATTATGACAAATGCCATTATACGAGAAGTGTTATTGAATATCTCCGGGTTATCTCCGAGTTATCGAGGGACACTTTTATCATCTTGCATTCAGTGATATATAAATAATTTATTATGTTATTGGCATGTGACTTATACTGCGAAGAAAATACTAGAAACGGCTTTGTTGTTTTCTCATTTATTTACACATTAAAGTAACATGAACGATAATAAATGAATGAATTGAATACCTGAATTGATGTTGTGTATTATTTTAATGATTATAAGTGGCATCTGATTATGAATAAGAATGCACGTAAACTCTGCTAAGGTAAGTAGATACTTACAAATAAATAAGCTGTTTAAGCTTATTTATTTGTAAGTATCTACTTACTTTGAGTACCTATCTGAATAAAATTATACAAAAAGGGGAATACAAACCAAAGTAGAAATAAGGTATCAGTAAACATTGTTTTTTATTTGACACTTAAGAATCGGACACGTCCTCTGCAAATACTTTATTTTTAAATGCTCGTGTGTGGGTGGGATAAAGCTAAGCTAGGCTTTTATGTCTCGAGGCCAAAGACTAAAATACGAAATGACGTAAGTAATAACTTTCGTCACAACGTAGATATAGGCTGCTTGTAAAACGTGGGTGGTCGAAGTTGTTAATGTATTTTTTATTTTTCAGAGAATAATGAGTATTGAACAATGGACGCTGGTTCATTACTAACAGTAAACACAGACTAAAGCAATAAGGTGTAAAACAGAAAATTGCCTTTTTAGCGTCAGTTGATGCGGTAAAATGCGACACAGATTTTAAATACGTACTTAGTGTTTCCTTGATTCGTACTGAGTTTTTTATGTTCTAGGTACTTACACTACGACTAGAGTCTACAAAAGAATAATTTAAGATATCGTTGAAAGATTTACCTACTCGCCAAGTCGATTGTGATCCAAAAAAAAAAAACAAATAAAAATAATTTGGGCATACAGATAAAAAGTGGACTAATGAACAACAGAGCTAAGGACGAATTCAGATGCGAGTTTACCTTCCTGCAAGACACTATATTATCATTCACGCATCTTGCAGAGATTGTAAGTAAATTCTAACTAGGGTAAACAACACTTTTATATCAAGAATAGGTGTAAGTAGTAATACAACTAATACGGAAATAATACTGGAGTTCCAATAAAAATTTAGAGCGAATGTTCGATTTCAACAAGCTTGAGCCGGCCTTGACTAGGAATGTAGGGTTTCATGTACAGGTAAGCCTGAGCGATTGGTGGAACACCTTTCATACATAATATTGCAGCATATTGATCTAATGAACTAGATCTGTGAGAAAAAAATCTCTGGGTACATTGTTTCACCTCACTCGTACCAACACACAAATAAATGACACTTTTTAGGAAAAAAATATCAAAACATAAGTGATAAAGTTCTCAAACTTTTGCTCGTGAGTGAATACAATGAAATATTATTTATCGCGCAGGTAAATTACCTATTCATTTGCGTCATCGAATATTGGCAAAAGTACTGTGGCAAAAGTAAATTAGGGCGACGAGTAAGTAGGAAATTCTTTTAACATTATCTCTTGAGTTCACGTACGTAAGTTACGATCAGATTTGAATGTAAATGAAATACCTACACTACACAATGTATTAGGTATACAAATACATAGTAAAACGGGAGAAAGTAACTAATTACTGCTGTGGTGCGAGTAATGCTACACAGACACGCTATACAAATATATGAGTGGCAAAAGCTTATATCTTCGATTTTGATACAGGGTGCAATGAGTATACAACACATTAAACGTATATAATCGATTATATTCTAATTGAAATCGATATAAATAATCCTTCTTATATAAATGTTTCGTGGTCAAAAATAAATGCTTCAAAAGCCCTGTCGGACTGTACCAAAAAAAAACTTTTCTAAACAAGTTATGTACCTACAGTATTTTAGATTGGTATAAGCAATGTTGATCAATCAACCATCGAACAAAAACAGAAATAGCAAACTCTTCTTGATTTGGGCAAGAAGTTTGTTATACAATAAAAATCAATTAATTTTGCCATAACATTTTAAATGGAAATTTCTTCATTCAGACAGTTTCTGGTATAGATCCATGTAACGCATAACAAGTTGTTGCAATCGGGAAGGTAAAAAAAGCGATTGGAATACAATCAGACTAGTGATGCAAGCTAAATGGATGATGGTATGTCAATCAAAGACTGCAACGTTTTTTTTTATATTTTATGTGTGATAGAATATCTACAACGCCTTTTTAAATAATTTATTAAGAAGATTTTCAGCTATCTTTATCATCTTGATGACACAGTTTTATTTATAGTGTGTAATTAATGAAACATGAGCAGAATACCTTCCAATATTTCCTCAGCTTAAAACAATATATTTCAATAAATTCGTAAAAGAAGCAGATTATGCGTAGACCGAGGTCAAAATATGGTAGAAAACTGATGAAGACAATACTTTCTTTTTTTTTTAATGGACTACGCTGTTGTTCTGAGTTGGCCTTTAAGTAAATTTACACTTCACTGAATTTAGTCGTCTTTATTCAGAAGGAATTTTAGAAACAAATTAGAAGCTTCTGATCACACTGTCCTGAATTCAGTTACTGAATCAGTTACCAGTTAAAGCGCGGCGAAGTCGGACATGTCGAATACGAGGATGGGTCTGTGACAAAATTGATTTATATGTTATCAATTTTCTTCTTCGACGTTTTTATTGTAGCCGTTTGGTCTATATTTTGATATAAACTGAGTAGCACTTTAAAACCCTCGTTTGTTACATTTTTATTTAAATAGTGTTTATTGTTTTTATCCCAAAGATAGGACATCATATCTTCTTCTTTTTTACGAAATGAATGAAATGATGATATTTAATGGAATAAAATGTGGAATGGCTCCACCTGCATTTAGCGGGTATTTCAGCCAGTGTCAAGTAATTAATAGCAAGGGCAAATTCAATATACACTTATTATATCATATATCTTCATAAAGCTCTAAAATATTGAGCATGATTTCTCTTTCTTTTGACATTTCGATGCGCACCGCACTTTAATTTTTTTATATCAGAAAGTTCGGAAACACCAATCGTGCACAAATCATACGTCCTCCACGCACGACGGGCGACCTAAATCGGTGACTAAATGCGATTACACGTTCCTAAATGCGTTTCTAATTAGGCTTCTAAATGATTCAGCCAGTCAGAAACCATCCTTGCTTCTGAATTTAGGATGCTAGCTTGCTGAATGCGATCACACTTGACTTAATTCAGTAACGACTGAATTAAGACGACTAAATTCAGTGAAATGTAATAACCACTTTACAGCTTCACCCGTTCCATGAGTTAATGTATCTTACCCGTGCAATCTCGATATGTGCACTACACGATATCTATGGTAAAGCATGAAACACGCACCATTTTCCTCAGTTTCTTTTTCGGAAACAAGACTTTTTTCATATTCTTTTATTAAACACACAATGCACATACTTTGGGACAAAGCGACTATAGTGAGCTTGGGGTCGCAATGTAGTAAATATTTCGCAAGTTCAAAACGAACTGGCTAATAGAACAGAGCGTATACCTACCGAACATTGCCAACTAGGTAGTTAGGTTTAGACACAACACGCGATCGGGAGTTACGTACCTTATACAATGTTAATATCGAATGTGCACGAAATATTGACTAAAATCTATGATTATTGCGATATCTCTATTGCTTTAACTATCAAAATTTATACACATCATCATCACGCCTGTATTCCCCGAAGGGGTAGGCAGAGGTGCACTGCAGTGCGCCCACACTTCGCCGATGTATTTTGGTCCCAATGTAATAGGGGGCGAGCCTATTGCCATTATACCGGGCACACAGGTTTCCTCACGATGTTTTCCGTCACCGTTTCTTAGCAAGTGATAATCTCAGATGAAAATGAGATTCGCACATGGAACCCAGAGGTGCGAGCCGGGGATAGAACCTGCGCACTTTGATTGCAAAGCGTGCGTTCGACCACTCGGCTACCACTGCTATTATCAAAATTTATACATTTGAATATTTTTTTTGTAAACTGCAAACATATTTTGATTGTTTTAAAAGTAGCGTCATATATGTAGAGTCAAAAGTAGGCGCTGTAGCAGTATTTCTGAATACAACATTGTTAAGTCATGACAGCAATCAGTTTATAAATAGATAAAAGAAACATAATCTTCCTTCTGGAACACTTTGGTACCTACAAAGTTCTATAAATTTGGAGAAAGTATCTAGGTACTTATTTACATTTGTTGGGTTTAAGTTTAGTGGTTTATTAATATTCTTAATAGGTAGCTACTAATAAACGAATGCTGTTTACTATGCTGTCAAGTTCAATAGGTACAAATATCCCATCAAGGTGGGGGTGGCGTTCACGCGATTGCTCCGCGTCCCTGGTACCCGGCACCGACTATAGCCTCCACCCGAACCCAACATGCGACCTTAGACGCCATAAAAAATGTTCGTTTTATCTTTCTTTATTATAGACAGGTACCTACTTACCAAGTAGGTAGCTCCACGGAGTGAACCTTAGTCGATTTTTACAATTCCAAGTTTTTTTACACGTCACTAGTCACTAGGTAGGTAAGTTAACCTACCTACGTGTTGAGCAGCATAAGAGATTACATTTACTGACTCAGTTAATACCTATGCAATTAATGCTGTTAGTGTTTTAGTAACAGTAAGTCAAAATATTTTTTGATTCGCGTGGTTTTAATCTTATACTTACCTACATTATATGTCTATGTTTAATTTAAGAAACATAATTAGTTGTTATTTAGTTCTATAAATTGTTCCTAAACGAAGACTTAAATAAAATATATGACTGCTTCAATGTCGACTTTGAATATAAATTACACAGGTAGGTAATGTCAGTTCACGGTAGGTAAGTTACGTTAAATTATTCCAAAATAATATCTACTTACCTACCGATCTGCCTGCGCGCTTACATCTGAACCACGACAGCTGCGCGGTGGCAGATGCTGTACAAGTTTCCATATAATGCAACGAGACCTTTTATTATGATTTAAGTACCTAGCTTACTTAATACGCCATCTATATGAAGACGTCGAAGAGAAATAATAATGGCATGAACAGGTGGAAGCGTGGGAGTGAAAAGCAAGATATTACTGTTGTTGTGGCATACCTATGCACCAAGACTAGACTTTAGTCACGTAAGTTGGTTTTATCTCTTCCTCGCGTATGATATAAGACAGAGAGGAGAATCTGTGACAGAGGTCTTGTCTTGACATGTGTGCTAACTACAGTAGGTACATAATGAATATGCCGATCATGGTGTATTTTACGCGAATTAAATTGTGTCAGCTGCTTGCCCCACATAGCATTGTTTCGCCGTGGGATCAAGATACTATTATTGTTCATCGGCAAACTGTTGGCAAAATAGAAAATGGTGAACAATGGCGTGTTATTTTTTAACTTCCCGCGCCGAACCACTTGGAACCACACGCGTACAACGCTTGCTTGCATTACCACGTCTAAGATCATGCGAGTCGAATGGTATTGCAATTTCAGCACAAGTTTCAGAAGTTCAAAACAAATAATAAATTCAATTAAAATGCTAAGAACACGTCTACATAGTAATGTGTTGCCACCCACAATCACAAATCTAAAGTTTCTCTCTGCTTTTCTTGTTTCGTATAGGTCAACCGTATACTAACATGATAACGCATCATAGTGGCAATCATCGCAAAACGCAGAGGACAGATTCCGACGTGAAGCTGCAAAGATAAGGATAACTGCATCCTTATTTGAACATGCAAGCTTTTGAAATAGTTCCACATTAATGCAGTTGGTTAGACATATCAGTGTGAAATCTTATGGTATGCTGAGCGCACTCATAATGCAAGCAATAAATACAAATGTAATATAAAGTTGGTAAATAAGTATTAAATACTAGCTAATGTAAGGCTACCACAGTACTTATTGAACATAATTGACTATCGGTACATGCAAAGCCTGTGTAATTTTTCTACAAAGCATTAGGTAATGTTGGTAACTGATGCATATCAAGGTCGGCCATTTTGCGCTATATACTGTTGAGAACTGGCATAAATATAAATAGAGATCAGTATGACATCACCATCCAGTCCACCTTCGGTTGTGGACACCGAAGAGACAAGACAAGACCGGTCGCTCGCTGTCTTATTTCATACGAGAGAAAGAGATATAATCAACATGTTCTGTGACATAAGTCTAGTCTTGGCGCTCATGCTACAACTACAGGACAATTAAAAAGTCGTGCGCAAATTGGGCCGTTAAAACGAGCAATATTTTGCCAACATTAAGGAAAAAACACATCGTTCAACGAATTATCATCGATGAAGCGACCGACTTTAGTTGCGTGGTCGCATAGCTTTTGACACTCAATGTTTATTACATATCAACACAGAGTAGGTACATTTTCAAAATGTATCAATTCTCTGACATAAGTATTTTGAAGGCATAAAAATTGTCAATAATGTCAATACCAGTGGCAAAGCACAATAATGATTTCACATTATCTGCAATCCACTGTACAAACTCAGATCATATAGAAATTATAGCCATGTATGACAGTAATTATTGTCAATGAATAAATAACAGAGTAATAAGCAGACATTTAACATTCCCTAAGTAGATTAAAAAAATAAATAAAAGAAGTAGGTAGTAAGTACACATAAAACATTGGATTTTGATTTGTGGAAACAGAAGAAGCATTAAAACTTTTCGATTCATAAGTAGAAGAATAAGTAAAAAAAAAACTGCTATTAATTTTGAAAAGAAGCTTGCTCAAACCTGTGATTAAAGCCAGTGGTACTGCTCAAATTGAAACTTACACAGCAATCAGTTAGTGTACATGGAAACACAACCAGAGTCAATGTTATGTAAACAGATACACGAGACCTGCCGAGTTGACTAAACAATCTGCAGTTGGGTGATTGAATTGCATATAGATTACAGTTCTGGCCATGGGTGATTTATCATGCCCATGGCTGTTGTTGCCAATTACACTCTGTAATAAGTAATTACAGTGAAATCACTGTAATTTATTATCTCAACACATTACCTGCCATAGTCTGCTTTAAGATGTATGCAATGGACATAATACAGGGTAGCGACCCTATATTATGTCCATTGCATTTCGGAGTTTTGATATATCCTGTTTATAGGGATATATCAAAACTCTGAAATAATAATTTAGGTACATATATGGTAGGTAGCTCATATGTGGATGCTTTGTGACGACAGATTTTATATCTAACCATCACAGTTTCGGAGTTATAGACCTTTGTCATAGATATAGTGTTGTGGCCTCTTGGTATATCCATCCTATTCATCAGTGTAAACTAAACTTATAAGATGCGGCTACGAATATTCACAAAACAGAAGATGCAAATTTTACATAGGACTCGAGATTACAAGTCATAGTTAACAACTAATTAACAACAAAAAAATATGACATTAGTATTATCTCGGACTTCTGAAACATCCGGCATAGGATATTTGACAGATAAATTTTTATTTTATTCAAATTAACACACAAATATTATTTTATAAATAAGATGGCAGTTTGTCATTATTAGAAAGTTATGAATTTAAAGCTGCATGCTTTAAAAAGGTATTATAATTTATTCTTAATGTTTTACATTTAATAAAGTTTATTATTTTCAACTGCCTACCTGAGATGTTTTAAAATAAAATAGTCAACTACACTATACAGTTACTAGCAGAATTCTAACAATCCAATTAAGCAGTACAACTTGATCAAGTGTTAGTGGTAGCACTTGAATCCCTGAACAGAATATTAATTAGTACTCTATGGAAAGAGAGTTCATGTTGCTGCTTTCTTGTGCAACCTAAAGTGTTACTCAGAGATTTCCAACTGTGTTTAGTTTACTTCATTTAACATTACATTTCATAACATGTATTTCTCTAAGAGGTGGAACAATAAATCTATTTCATATTTAACACTAAATAGATCCTTAAAAATGACAGATAATTGATGGCTGCTTTGTTTTAATGGAAAAAGTAGGACATTCAAACATCACTATCAATACTTTATTAACATAAGACTAACCAATTTGATTGACTTTATCTGGAATGTTCTGGAACCTCTACCTATCTATTCCCTGACAGATGTATAATAATGACATCCGTCAGGTTTGAAAGGGTTTAAGATTTAAGAGAATGTGTTAGGTTTTCTTCAATCTTCATTCATGACTTTGATAATAGCAGTTTACGTCTTTTTAATATCTTCAAGTCTGAGCTTGCATGCAAGATTTCTTGATTTTTCACTTCAATACAAGCTTAACTTTTCATAATGAGATTATTCTAATTCTTATTCTTCAATACTGTAACTCAAGAACTAAATTCATTTTTTTAGTAAGGTAACTTGAGTAAGGTACTTAATAAAAAAAAGGGTGAATATACAAGAGAACGATACCATTACATAGAAAGCAACAGCACTATTGGTACCTTTGTTTTAAACACTTACAAGAAATATTCAAGGTTAATCATAATAAATGCAAGACTACTAGTCTATTATAGTAACACTTAAATATGTCTTAAATATTCCTTTATAAGAAATAACGCACTTTCTTAATAAGGAATACTGATGTAAAAAAGATATTTTAAATAAATCTCACAGTTTGTAAAGGTAAAAGTGAAGCAATAATAATTACTCACCACATTATTGTAGTTGAAGGCTGTTGCACCTGGCTCGAAGTATTCTCTATTCATCTTATCCCCCATTATTGTGGCGACAATCACTAATTTTTTATTGTTCTAACAACACACACAACCATTATTTCGTTACAAATATTACTTAGTTCAATCAAAACATTTTCGAGAAAAAGGGTACCCAGTGGCCGTTGCCTGCTAGCGTCCGAACGAGCATCGTGTGATCCCTATATCGTTTAAACTTATTTATGATCACTTAATTATTATTCGAATACATTATACAAACAAAATTTTGCTCCTATGCATACATTTATGATTTATTTTAGATTATTTACCAAAAATCGCACGTAAAAAGTATTTTTCACTTGACAATTGTATTACCTTGACACATAATAATTATGTCAAAGTCGCCATGTTTGTTTGATTCGACCACAGATTCAAAATAATTTCAGATTTATATATTCTCAATAGTCTCGCAGACGTTCATTTAAATATTTAGTCGATTATTAATATTTATTTTTAAATAAATGTGATTTAAATAGGTTAGTCATAGACTTAGAAGAGTAATAACACTTGGACTTGATCGTTTTTTAAATATTAGATTCTCCCATGAGATTCTCGATATTTATAAATGAAAAAAAAGTATGTTATGAATGAGATCGGAGTGGATGTCGGTATGACGGAAAAGCGAGATGAATGGAAGAAAAGTACATACTGCGCCGACCCCAAATAATGGGATAAGGTAAGGCAAGTGATGATAAACAATGATATTATAATAGTTAGAATATCATTGATGATAATTAAATCAACATCTTAGTTTGATATATCGATCGATATTTTGATACTTTATCAACAATCTTAATATATTTACTCGTAGTTATTTGCTTTGCTCAGGAGTTTCCTAAGAATCTTGAGAAATTATAATACTTTTAGAAAAGATTATAGTTGGAAATAAGGAAACTATAAAATAAAATGTTGACGTCAAAAATAATTGCACGTTTATTATTGCCATAACTGCCAACCCTTACATATAATCAATAATCTCTTTTCTAGAATAAAATTGCCTTGTAATATTCAAGGTCACCCGCAAATGAAAATATTATAAAGATACATTTTTCTTTCCTGAATATTTATCCAAATACTTCTGTATAATATCAGGGCCCATCCGATTTTCTATCATTTTGAGTGACATAGCGAACACTTCGTGTGCAATGTCTTTGTCGCGCGCTAAGGCGGATTCTTCACAGTAGAAACAGTTATTAAAGTAGAGGCCGGTGACATCTTCCAACTCTGCGGCTGTCGCAACGTAAATGCTTGTTGCGGCTGCTTGTTGCTGTAACCGAATTGATTAATAACCAGTATCCTATTAACTACTTAGTCACCCACTTACTGCATTTTATTCAATAAGTGGAAGTTATGAAGGATATGTATATATTTTCTGGCGGAATTTATGTGATATTCCGCCAATGTTAAGTATATAATAAAAAGGACTATTTCAATTAATACATATTTATAAAAAAAGGGTAATAATACGCAATAATGGGTAATATCTTATGTGCCAAAGTGGCAATTGTAATAACAGCAATAGAACCACCGTCAATTTATTCTTACCATAGATTTAGTAAATGGCCTCAATAGATAAAAAGCTAGTCTGAACAACCACCATGATTTGCTGAGGTTTGTATACACCATATTGCCTGGATGCAGGGAGTTTACACTGATCCCCTTGCTTCTCCATTCTTCACTTAGGATCTGGATAATTGATAATTACAGTTTCCATGAATAATACTAACACTAGTGACAAATAAATTGTCTCAATATGTCGGCAGAAGCACATTTTATTTTAGTCTACTGTAAGGTGTGTGATATAGTTATTTACCTTTGCTGTTATAACATTGAACAATTTTGAATTGTTGTAAGCCATCATAGAGCTGTACTGGTCTTTTGTCATTGATATATTTTGTTCTGCAAATACATTCTTTAAACTTGCAAATCTGGAAAATTTACAAGAATTAATATTCTGCTTCCCTCTTAATTATTGTTTAACTTTTTACATGCATAGGTCATTTGGCTCACTGCACTGCATATTCATGCATTTAATTCTCCAAAGTTCAGAAATTTACCCATACCGGTAAAACTGGAACATCCCTAGTCCAATATGGTACCCATAAATTAGCTTTGATTAACTGAGAACTGAATAGTAATATTTATTTATTTTATCTCCACAGATAATTAAGTGGGTAACTCAAACATTAATAAAATAATTCATATAGTATTAAAAAAAATACCTATGTGATTCTGAAGATACAAAAACCACTCTAGATCCTTTCTTAAGCAATGGTTCCAGTAATAACGCGAAGTACATATGACTGAGATGGTTCACTTGGAATGTAGCTTCGAGATTGTCTTCAGTCTCAGTGTATGGCAGGCCAAATATTCCCGCGTTCAGTATCACCATATCTAGGTGTCTGGAAATGGAAATAAACATATGTCAGATCCAATACTTAGCATTAAAACAGTGAAGATAATTATGTTGTAGAATAACCACAACAAAAATACGCTTAAAAACACTAAAATTGTTATTTCTCTCAAACATTAATGTTCTTTAGTTTGGTAACTTGAGTATTTTCTCAGAGATGGCAACTTTGTTATAATTCAATTTAAGAACTTTTTAATAGTGCGGCTTTAGTTGTCAGAATCTATAAATGTAAATCAAAGTTATGAAACCATGAAGGACAAACTAGTCCCAGAATCCCAGCAGCTCCAATATTTTATTATATTTTTTCAAGTTAGTTTTAAAGAAGTTATTTTCTATGTTAAAAATATATAATGTCCGGTTAAAAGGCGAATTGGCTTAAGCACCATTTTGGTAACTTTGCTTCATGCATTCAAAAGAAATAAGTGCATACATACTTACTCTGAAAACAATGTTTTCACAGCCAAAGCACATTTCCTAACACTCTGCAGAGACCCTAGATCTAAATGAACAGCTTTCAAATTGTCTTCCGATGCATTTGTCTCTTTAACTATATCCTCTATTGCTTTCTGTGTAGCCTCCATATTTCTATTGGCAAAGAGTACATTGCAACCATGTCTTGCTAGTGACTTAGCGGTCTCATATCCAATTCCTGCGTTTGATCCAGTAACTATTGCATATTTTCCTGATAAATCTACACCATGTAGAATCTGGAAGTAAGTATATGATACATCAATTTAGTAAAAAAAACTCAACATCTCTGTTAAGTACTGAGGCTTGAGACTAGAGTTAGGCAAACATAGTGTATTGAGATAAAAAAAAAAATTAAGCATATTATTGTTGTCTCACTCAAATATTATAGACATGAAAATGACAACAATACCCTTAGATCAGCGTTGTTCAGGTGTGAATAGACTAAACTTAATCTAGCCAAGTAGTCAGATTATGTCAAATATTTAGTGGCAAAGATGCTGCTTGCTCCTATTGTGTTGCTGCTTCTGAAAATGTATATTACTCACGAACTTGTTTTTTTTATTTTTAAAAGTAACTATTGAGTTTCTTGCTGGCTCTTTTCAGTGAAAGGGGCATTCCAAGCCTGTAGAATCTGACTACTTTATGTGCTTTTTGATCTACACAAATAAATACATAATAATAATACATCATCACGCCTGTATTCCCCAAAGGGTTAAGCAGAGGTGCACTGTAGAGCGCCCACACTTCGCCGATGCATTTTTGGTCCCAATGTAATAGGGGGCGAGCCTATTGCCATTATACCGGGCACATTCTCCCTCAATACGACGGAGATTTTTGGGCTATAGTTCACCACGCTGGCCCAGTGCGGGTTGGTGAACTTCACACGTCTTTCTATAGACGTGCAGGTTTCCTCACGATGTTTTCCTTCACCGTTTCATAGCTAGTGGTAATCTCGGATGAAAATGAGATTCGCACATAAACCTAGAGGTGCGAGTCGGGGTTTGAACCTGCACACTTTGATTTGCAGGGCGTGCGTTCGACCACTCGGCTACCACTGCTTATTAAACACAAATAAAAGAATTAACAAACCTGGAAAGCTGTTGAAGATGCGTCAAACCTCTGGCGGAAGTCATGGGCGTGTTTCTTCTCTTCTTTAGCGAAGGCCAGTCGCGGGTCCACATACGTTTTGTTGCCAGTTTCCTTCTGAACATACAGTGTTTTTCCATCCTCATCTATTGTTTTCGACCAACCGAACGGTAGCTCCTTCGGAATTACTTTCTTAGCTCCTGTACGTGGATGTGTCCACTGCGTTTTATTCGTACAAGTGCTTAAATGCAAAGTGTTTATTAAATACAAAACATGATTTGGATAAACATGTTTCGGTACCTAAGTACTTACTTGACAAAATAAACGTTCCCATCTTCAGTAGGCTTCTCCTCCCATCCTGGGGGCAGTTCATCTTCACTGTCAGAATCCATATCCATTTTATGCATGGTAATTAAATAATGCAGTATCTTCCTACCTTCCTATCTTTCTATTACAATTAGCCAAAACTTGTGAATAACAACAAAACCAAAAAGTAGTAGGTAGTATAGTAATAGACAATAACTTTGTAAATATAGAATTTTATAAAAACTTCAATGACATATTGACATAAGACAGTATTAATGATGTACTATATGAGGTATTACTATTACGTATGATAAACGAATAAGTGGAGTTGAGGTCATCCGCCATCTTTATCACTGTCATCATCCATTTTTATTTATAATGTTTTAATTTATTGAATTTGTCCTTGCTATATTTTCTCAACATTGCCATAAATACCGCATATCGCAGGTGCAGGTATTTCATCTTCTATCTTATTCCATCAAAATATCATCATTTCACTCATTTCGTAAAAAAAGAAGAACAAGAAGGATAAGTGGAGTTTCATCCACCATATTTATCACTGTCATCATCCATTTTTAGTTTTATCATTTATTTATTGAATTTGTCCTGGACTCCTGGCTATTAATTAATAAATACTCGAGATCTCGACATTGCCATAAATACCGCTAATTGCAGGTGCAGGCGTTCCTCATCTTATTCCATTAAAATATCATCACTTCACTCATAAAAAAAAAACAGCCGCCGTGAGACGCCTGGCAGATGTGAAACATGAAACATAAACGTCGTAGCGGCGAGTGAGGGAGTGAGGGGAGTCAACCGGTGGGCGGAGTCTAAGCGGCGGAAAGAACCGAGGAGCCACGAAGCTGCTCGAAGTTTTGGGATCACGGAATCGCGCCATCAACAGTCGCTGTCACTCACCAAGCGCGCCATTAGATGTTTCACATCAAAAAGAAGAAGAAGAACGACGATGAATGGTTTTACGTTAATTTGTTGTATTGCTAAGTTTATTTATTACTTGTCACTGGCTGGCCGAGTACCCGCTTATTGTGGGTGCCACGACAGAGCAAGTATCCACTACGTTTAAGAACAGTCATTCCTCATCTTATTCAGGATTTGAATGCGACGCGGCTTTTTTTTATTAGTATTCGGACGCTATTTTGGAATGTTTGCGAATGGAGAAGAGGCCAAGATCGGAATGGAGATCTACGTTCCATAGGTATGTACCACAGGGCTCCTACGGCTTTACGGAGAAACCGGGACTGCAATACTTGCAGGCGGTTGTTGTGCGTGGAATTACTCAAGATTCCATATCACTCACATATATTTTGTTACTTGAAATATCACTTCGTCAAAAACTAGGACATTTCCCATTCACAGGTCAGAGAGTGAAATCATCAATTTGGTAATTTGTGATTGAATTTTAGAATGAGCAAGGCAGAGGTAAAGAAAGAGATCCGAAAATTGTTAATCTTTAGTTAGGTATAATATTAAATTACAATTTTGTTATTACGACTCTATTTTGTGGTTTACTAGGTGGTCCTCTTGACTTCGGCAGTAGGAACGAAAGGAGGCCGCAAGCTGAAATAAAAAATATGAATGTATCTATTAAATAAGTATGTTGTGTGCTTAAAAAAATTAAGTAAATTATAATCAGCAGAGTTCGCAAAATAAACAAAATCGTTAAACATTGCTCTTCATATTTTATCAGGCATTCGGTACAAATCCAGTTTCTGGGTAACATTGTTCTGTAATGCGTTTGTAAAGGAATAAAGGTCATGTTTTCATTCTTATTTACCTATTAGCAAACCTCCGAACAGGTAGAAGGTTGCTTCGCAGACCGCGTTCAGTAGCAAGCCGGTAACATTGGTTCCAACAATGGATCCTGTTCTGCCCATCATCATCGTTAAGCTGACAGCCATGCCCCTATAAAAAAATAAAGAAAGTTACCAATGTTGGCGATCGCTTCGCAGCGGCCTAGCAACGATGGATGACATCAACGCGGCGCTGTGTGAATCGGACCCTTTATCCTAAACACCTAACATAGGCGAATTTGGCCGCAGTTGAAGAGTAAACAAGAGAGCGTTATGACCCGTGTTAAGCGAAGGCTAAGTAGTCGAGTTTTTAACGTTGACAAATGTAGTGGTTGAGCATTGTAATTGATTGTACCTAAAATATTATAATATACTATTTGAAACTGCATACGCGTGTTTTAGTCAAGTATTCCATTAAATTAGTCCTAGTTAACACCAATTATACCACTTATAAAGCCTGTTACGATTAATTTATACTCATTCTTCATTTATACTCACATTGTATAAAATTTAATAATGGCGTTTTTGGTGGTTCATATATGGATTGAAATTTCTACAAATTTGGAGGATAGTAGGTAAATATGTTAGTAATTAATAGGTTAACCTATATCTGTTGTAAAACGACAATACTTAAGTAGGTAGGTACATAATTATATAATAGATAATTATTTTATTAAATGTAAGTGACGATTTCCATCTATACTAATACTACTTACTAGGTACTACTACTACTACTACTTACTAGGTACTTATAAAGAGGAAAGATTTGTATTTTTGTATGTAACGAAGAAACTTAAAAACTACTGGACCGATTTTAAAAATTCTTTTGCCGTTAGTAAGCTACATTATCACATGTCCACCCGTGCGAAGCCGGGCCGGGCGGCTAGCATAAAGTAATTTACAGTCTCAAACTAGATCATAAACTCTTTGAAAGCTGTACTGTAAGTCTCTACTTAACTACATTTCTAAAGATACCGAACCGGGACACATCGCTAGTGTTTTTGATAACAAAGTTTTACGACATAATATATTATAAGTATGCAGTTTTATAATCAACAATTACCTACGTGGGAAATAACACTCAATTTGCGTAATTTCCATTATTAAATTTTATTGCTCTTTGTCATGAGTATGAGAAACAAATAAAATGTCGTCGTATCCACCACCTAGTGAGTTTTCTTTTTTTTCTTATTTACGCCATTTATGCAAATTTTCAGGACTATGGCCTTTGCGCATTGAGGGGAGGCCCGTGCCCAGCAGTGGGACGTTAAAAGGGCTGTAGTTAGTATGCAATTTTTGAAACAACGTTTGCCCTAAGAACGGCTTCGGAAATATGCGTGGGCGCTGTGGTGGTCGGTACCAATGCCCCAAGTCTGCTAGTCGCGGAGTGGCTATGACTCCATTTTTTAAGGCATCTAAATAACATCTTGTATTACTGGTAACTAGAATATGACTAGTTAAATTGCATCAAGGTGACAATATATAATGTCTACATTGTTCATGTTCTAGGTACCATTGAAAAAAGATGTTGTTTTTATGCCTTAAAAACCGGCCAAGTGCGATTCGGACTCGCGCACGAAAGGTTCCGTACCATTATCTATAAAAACGGCAAAAAAATCACGTTTGTTGTATGGGAGCCACCTTAAATATTTATTTTATTCTGTTTTTTAGTATTTGTTGTTATAGCGGCAACAGAAATACATCATCTGTAAAAAATTCATTTCTCTAGCTATCACGGTTCATGAGATACAGCCTGGTGACAGACGGGCGGACAGCGAAGTCTTAGTAATAGGGTTCCCGTTCTACCCTTTGGGTACGGATCCCTAAAAATGGAGTCATAGTAACTAATAAATAGTTGTGTCTAATATTCGGTACCTATCTAACTTTAAAGTGTTAAATTTGAATTTATTGCTTAGTCAACTTAAAAAAGGAAGACGCTCTCAATACCCGCCGTTGTTTTTTTTCTTTCACGTAAAGAAAATGATTGTAAAAATATAGAAATATCTTTTGATTAAAATACATCATCATCACGCCTGTACTCCCCGAAGGGGTAGGCAGAGGTGCACTGTAGTGCGCCCACACTTCGCCGATGTATTTTGGTCCCAATGTAATAGGGGGCGAGCCTATTGCCATTATACCGGGCACATTCTCCCTCAATACGAGGGAGATTTAGGCCATAGTCCACCACGCTGGCCCAGTGCGGGTTGGTGAACTTCACCTTTCTCCTTTCTATAGACGTGCAGATTTCCTCATGATGCTTTCCTTCACCGTTCAGCAAGTGGTAATCATTATTGAAAATGACATTCGCACATGAAAATTATATTTTTATATATATCTTTTGATATTTAATCAAATTAGGAGTTTAAATTTGTAGGCTGGCAAACTATGGAGCTGGATATGTTCTCAGGTACCTACATAAGTACCTAACACCAAAACGTGAAGAACATTGACACGTAAAAAAACAAAAGTCGGCTCGTTCTCTCTGAAATTAAAACACTGGAAAAGGGATGCCGAGAATGTACGCGAACTTAAACAATTAGGCATGGCTAGATAGGATAGGTACCTATCTTCGCAGTGCATTTTTTAAAATATTGTGAAATCACTTAAGAAACGTGGGAAAATGCTGATTTTGACTGACAATGTATTCTATACTAATAATATTATAAAGAGGAAAGGTTTGTATTTTTGTTTTTTGTATGTAACGAATTTAATTAACTTCAAAATTAGTTACTGGACCGATTTCATATATTCTTTTACCGTTAGAAAGCTACATTATCACTGAGTAACATAGGCTACATTATAAACGCATGCAAAGCCGGGACGGACCGCTAGTTCTAAGATAATCACGTACAGGAAAACCTAATCACTTTCCTTGAATTACTTGCGGTTTTTAAATCAAATAAGATAAGTTAGGTAGGTACCAACCTATCCGATACGGAAAGTGCACTTATCATTTTTTTATCACTTTGGAATATTTATAAGGTGCCGTATACATTTAATGATCGTACTAACCTATCTAATAATTAAATAATACTTATCTCGATACGAAACCTAATATTTTGCCTAATCTAAGGATGTGCCATACCAACATGGAGATATTAAAAGTCGAATTGAGAACCTCCTCCTTTTTTTTTTCGTCGGTTAAAAATGACCAAGCATAAAATTGCCTATCATCTCTTTTCTGTGTCTCAATATCATTTTGACCTTTTGGTTATCCATAGAAACTTCTAACTTATACTACCGATTCGCTAACGATCGTTTATCTCTGTCAAAACTATTGGTTTCAGCCATAAGCGTAATATGAACCAAATAGGCATAAATGGCACTATGAAAAATTCTCAAAAAGCCGCTTTATAGCTCATAAGAATCCTATACCTACTACAAACCATTGTACAAATTAATTGTTACCTTAGATGCGTTGGAAATATCTCTACAGAGTAAGCGTTGACCGGCCCGATGGTAAGTGCCATAATCGGGATAGACGATAGTAGAACAGCGAACAGCATGTCCTGCGTTATGAAGTTGATTAGTATGCAGAAAGTGCCGATCAGCGCGAACACTATGACGAGCAGCCGCTTCTTGCCGATGAACTTTACCGAGCTGCTGACAACTAGAGCGATCAGCGCACAGCTTAAGTTAGCTACTGTGTTTATCACGTAAGTTATTCTATCTATGGAGTCATCGCATTCTGCGTCTTCGGTTGATGTCTGAAATCAGAAATTTCATACCTTCATTTCATATTGAGGTACAGTAATGCAGCTTAAGAAGTGATCCCCTCGGACACTGACTTACAAACTATAAATTGAACTAGTGAAAATTTCTCCCACATTCGGAATATAAATAAACCAGATTCCAGGAACGCAACATTCATAATGGCAACTTATTTGAAAAAAATACAGGAGAATTCTCAACAAGTCTCGAACATCTTTGTTTGAAACTTGCGGGGAACTCCCCTATATTCTTAGGCTGAAAAATCTCTACTTAATTAGGATTCGGAACACGTCGAATACTGAACAAACGATTTTAAATAGTTTAGTTAGGGCCCTAGTTTATTTTTTGCCCCAGGGCCTTTGGTTACCTAGCTATGCCACTGAGCGGAAGTATAGTTGTTATAGCCTACGCCATAAAATAGTGTGGTGCAGACATGGTGCGTTGTGGAATTAGGTACAACATCTGCTGAACAAGGTTCTGATTTTCAGAACTAGTTTACAAGTTGTAAAATAATTGAAAAAATGTTACATGCTACTTGCATGTAATTGCTCAAGTCTCGGAGAGCAGATAGCATTCGCTTCATACAAATAGCGGCAAGCAATACCAAATTGTGGTAACCTATTTGGAATAACAAGATAACTAACTTTTGATCGGACTATCTTATACGTGCTAGGTATTTGAAAGTGAAAAACTTTTAGACTTTTAAGTACTTGAGTGTACATTTAGACGATTCCGTCTAATCAAAAGCTTATAAACAAGTATCAAATTAACTTGCTCTTATTAAGTAAACTTAATACTCTTTGGGCAGATGTTTACCTGGTTAAGTCTATCAGATATAACATCACACGCGGTCTTTCCTCCTCCGTCGCCGGTGAGCACTCTGTTAAGAATGTCTGGCACCCATATAAAAAGTCCGTTTAATCTGTAACAGAATAAGAATGGGATGCATTTTCTTTATGCCATTACCATGATGTATGTAGTACTACCTCTACACCCAAAGTTTCTTATCAAAGATGGGCAGATGATGACGACGGCTTAGTCTCTCTAGACTACTAGAGGTTTGAGGGTTCAGTTCTCGCGTGTGGCAAATTTCAGATATTGTCTTTCCGGAATTTGTTCTGGTCTAGGTATATCTAGGATCGCCCCCAGTCTATTGTATGGTATCCATATTATGTACAAGCTTTGCTTAGTTTAGGATCATGGGAATATGTTATCCGGCAGTATATTACCTACTTATTATAAAATTAATCATTAAGCAATGTAATAGCAGAAAGTAGTAATTAACTAAAGTAAGATACGGTAACTACATCGACGAGACTTCATAGTTACTACTTTGTATATGAACAGTAGATTCTCTATACAGAGAGTAGGATGATATTTTATTTACGAAGATACATCTTCTTTATAACGGTACAATTTTGAACAGAGACAAAAAAGGAGATTAGATTTTACTTTTACACCTAATTTTGTAGACCTGATTTTAGCACTTACACAGAGAATGTTCCGAATAGTACAAACCCATTAAGGCATAGCCACTTCACAAATGGTGGCTTCATTAAAGGCAGGGTTTGTACTTTAAGTGACGTCAAGAAACCTGCCTTTTCCCTATTGCTCGGTGGTGCTGTCAGACTTTTTATCTGAAATGTTTATTGATAATCTGAAGAATCATTAGAAAACTGAAACTAAACTACATTTGGCAACTCTAAAACCCTCTTCCTTACTAGTACTTTAATTCATCTCTATCCAAAGGTTATCTGGTAAGAATCACTGTTAGTGGTAAAGCCGGCCATTGTAACACTTTAAATTTATATCACATACGTATATTTTGTATTACTTAAGAGGTATCACATTAAATAAGTAGTTATCTGTATATCTATCTATCTAAAAGTATGTATGTCTTGCTCATACATTACGAGCATGAAAAGGACGGCAATATACTTAGTTTATTTTGGTACTTTCAGAATCAGCACCAATATCTCACCGGGTAATCATCAGGCGATTTTCGTTTGTTCCCAGCATACATAACTTTCACCACTTGTAATGCTTCATCCAGCCTTCCTTGTGATACCAAATACTTCGGACTCTCCGGTCCAAATGACATCAATACGGCCGCTATTATAAAGAATATTGCGTATATAATAGTCAATAGACGCCACGGACGGAAGTAGTACGCTCCAAAGTCTATTCGGAAGTCTAAAGGCAGTATAGCCCATGCCAGCACTGAAAATAACAATTTCAATATTGATTTATTATTATTACTAAGTAATAAATGCAAAAAACATACTAATCTCATGGAGTAGAGTAGATGATAGTGACAGCAAAAAGCGTGTCGTAATCGCGTGGTGGCCCGTAGTTAAAATGAAAGATAATGATAAAACGATCTTATTGTACTTACAGGGGACGAGGGCGGACCCTGATATTTGCATCGCATTGACCACAGAGAGCACTAAGTCCCTGTATCTGTGCGGCAGAATCTCACCGATAAACGTATACGGGACCGCCGCTGGGCACGCTATGCTGACCAACAGATATTTTTGATTAAAACTTCATACATCTTTTAAAAAAATCATTTTTGCTGGAGCACTTTGGCATATGAGGATTTCGTTTAGACGAAAACGTATAGGTAAAGGTTCATGTGTGCCCAGATTACTTAAAAAGTGATAATTTGTGGCTCGGTAATTTATCAAAAACAATAGTTATTCAAAGCATTTTAGGTCAAACTTATTAGGTAAAAAACATGAGTTCTCACCAAAACGACGACAGGAACTTGCACAGTGCGAAAGTAATGAGATTCGGCATAAAAGCCGATAGTATGCCGAAGAAGCCGGTGGCTAACGAACTGTATATGATCATTATTTTCCGACCTTGAGTGTCCACCAAGTAGCCCCATGGGTACGAAGTCGCCACGATACCTATACAAAGTTATAATCGATTATTCTTACCATTATACTCGTAAATGACAAATTCGCGCTATGTTCCACGGGAAGAACATTAAACTCATTTGTCCAGGGTAATCTCCCAAACGGCTGAACAGATTCGGACGGGACTTTCACTGGCAGATAGCTGGTGTTATAAGAAGTAACTTAGACTACCTTAATATCGGGTAAATAATTAGAGTTCCTAAATTTTGCGCGGGCGAAGTCGCGGGGTGCAGCTAGTAATGAAATAAATTAAGATGTCAAGGCTTATCAGTGTGTACCCAAGACTTATAAACTTAGTTTTGTTTGTCTGATAAGCTTTTCAATGTTGACGTTAACAAATATTTGTAAAGTCATAATAACTAGCCTGTTGTTGGCATCTTTAAATGACGCCAAAACTCTACCTTATTACTATTAGCTAATCCGTCATGAAAAATGTTGAAAAACGAAGAGTTGAAAAAAGGCACTAACTAGCTGCCTTATTTCAAAACTGTACCCCCAATTAAAATTATTCGATTTGAAGAGGAGTCTAAATATAGCTAAGTTTAGACACCTACCTATATAAGGTATTGAGGAAACGAATCCTCTTTGACTGGCGGTCATCTCCAGGTCGCATATCGCCGCCGGCAGCACAAAGGCGTATCCGACAGGCTCTATGATTGCGGCTATCAGGAACAGCGCGAACACCAAGCTGTACTTTATATTGTACCAACCGATACCTGAAATCGTACTATTGGGAGTAGTCTGGCATGGAAAAAAGAATATTCTTCCTCGTAATAAAAGTTGTTAGTAGGTATAATATCAGATGCATCCTACCCACAAAATTGAACTGGTGATGGTTATAATTTAATTTGTTTTTCGTTCCTTCTTTTGATATACATATTGGTTAATAATACCTGTGACGCTGAGTTTTGTATCTACATGATGCTTGAAATATTCATACATTATTCACTTTAAAAATATATAATTAAATGAAAATAAAATTAATATTTAAGGAGGGCCATACCATTCCATACAACAGACATGATTTGTTGATGATTTGTTTGCCGTTTTTATAGATAATGGTACGGAACCCTTCGTGCGCGAGCCCGACTCGCACTTGGCCGATTTTATTTAGATTGGGTCCCGCCTGCTTTCTCTTCTATTGCGTATATGGTCTTAGAGAGTTTAAATGTAACAGCTGATTTAATTATTTTAATGAAAACTGAACACATCAAAACTATGAAAATATGCACTTAATTTGCTTACAAGGAGCTTATACTTTAAGGCATTCTGAATCACAGTGTAAAAATAACAGTAGCCTGTGACTGCATGATGAGGTCAAAAGTGATTTAATTACGTTAAGTAAGTAATTATGGAGGGACTAGCTTTTACAGGTACTCTCCGATGTTTCATTGTTTGCAACGATAATCTATTAATCTATGGAGGGTAGGGAGACTCATCTGTGTATTGAAAAAGTGTCCGTCGAAATTCATTAAATAAGGGTGGCGCCACATTCGCATCAGCTGGCATTATTTTGTCGATGATATTATATTTTTTAACTACAATCCATACCCTTTGTCTACCCCAGCGCGATTGTGGAAGGTTTTTGAAATGTTATTTATAGCATACAGCTGGACACTATTTCAACTTTTCTCCCATATGAGATGACTCTCCTTAACTCTACCCTCCATATATGAATCGATAGAAATATTACAAGTGCATAGGTACTACTCGAATTTCCATACACGCTTACCTGCCACATCAAGAGCTTGATCCAAGTCCGCCGTATAACTATCTACAGTGCCGTCATTACCGGAGATACTATTAATTTTATTTTTCATTTTTTTTACACTCAATAAAAACTACACTCAAAACATTCCCTGTAATAGTTTCCAATATAATGCGTAGGCAGTCACTTCGCGACTGTGTGTCGGCAAAGAAAATATGTCAATAAGTGAAAAAAAAGTATGACCTGTTTAAATTCCGCATCTCACAGTAAGCGTAATTAATGCCGAACCCCTACTGGTACGATTGAACGTTGCGAACCGGGTGTGAGGTAGTAATTAATAATTATGTATATCTGACATGTATTATAGACAACTCATGTTATCAGATAGGAAGATAGCAAAATACAAATTTTAATCAGTTAACAATGTGATTACTTACAGAGCGTTCTATTCCATATAAAATGCTGTGCAATGCTATTTTAGCAATATTTAGTAGTATGTATATATTGAAATTAAACTATTTTATGGATTTTATCGCTTTTATTTACTAAATAAACGCGATTTACTAAATAAAATCCGTAAAATAGTTTAATTTCAAAGGATAGTATTCGCGTAAATATAAGAAAACAATAGTATGTATATAGTTAATTTAGGTGTATATCGAGGGGTGAAAGGCGACACATTTGGGCGATATTGACTTATATACATATTTGGAATCAGCTAATTTTTCTGCGACAAATGAGTATACTCTCTTGTAAAGTAAAAAAATGTCGATTATTTCAAATAGCCTTTCACCCCATATACAAAAATATGGGATTTAGTAAGGTACTCATTTATTATTTTAAGTTTTATTTATATTTTTAACCTATTTAGGCAGAATATCAACGCCATAAGCGTTACAATAATATTTAATAAGTAGTTATAAATAGATAAGTAAGTAGTTAACAATGTATAATAACTAAGTAGGTAGTTATTTATATTTAATTTGGTTACAGTCGAGTTACGTCTATGGTTTTAAGCTTCTTGGGCGGTGTTCTTGAATTCGGCAGTAGGAACGTAAGGAGGGAGCAGACTGAAACAAAAAAAAATGACATTAGTGTGCAAAGCCGGGTAATAACCTTATAGAAAGGTACACAAGTATATACTTTGTATTGTATAATTGTAGCATTAAGTAACTTATGTCAAAATATATACTTCAGTAATTGGTTTGGAAAAGAGTAACCATAGAGTGTCTTGCCCATTCTTCTCCATGGAATATTTCGATGGGAAGTAGTAGAGTTCTATCATTTTATTTTTTGTTATTGATTATTCATAAGTATACGTATTGGTTTAAATGAAAAAAAAACTAAATTAAAAAATAAGATTCTGATTCACAACTGTTGTGAGCTTTATTAAAAATATAAAATCATGCAGCAAATTGCTCTCCATTCATCCAGATCGAATCAAACTAATTTTGTATGCCATTGTTTAATGGCTTATCGTAATTTTCTTAGCCCTTCCCTTACCACACCGTTCCATACTATGACCGACTTATGAAATAACACGACATTCACTACTATGTCCACTAGAAACGTCTCATCGCCGTATCGCAACAGAATATTGTCGAAGTGAATTGGCTGTCGATCCGATCGTGACACGTTACGTTGTTAGTCGGTGACAGAACTGACCCCGAGTCCACTAAAACTAAAGTTGTAGAGTAGCTATTTCTGATTTTTTAAGACATGAAAACAACATCTTTAAACAATGGTAGGAATATGACAAATGATGGAAAAAATGAAGTCATAGCAACTATGCGGACTGGGGGCCTTGACAGTTGGCGCTGTTTATATACGCCAATAATTTTATATAATGGTCATCCGCCATCTCTATCACTGTCATTATCCATTTTTATTTATAATGTGTATTTATTGAATTTGTTCTTGCTATTAATTACTTGACATTGGCGAAATACTCGCGCTAGTCGCAGGTGATGCCATTCCTCATCTTATTCCATTAAATATCATCATTTCGCTCATTTCGTTAAAAAAAAAAAAAAAAAAAATAATATTTGGTTACGGCCATAGTATGGAACGGTGTCATGGGTAGAGGTGAGAGAATCTAGGGGGGTTAGCAATAATTAAAATATTTGTTATTTACCTAAAAACAGGCCCCCAAACAGGTAGAATGTAGATTCGCAAGCAGCGTTCAGTAGCACGCCGGCAACATTAGTGCCAACGATAGACCCGCTTCGGCCCATCATCATCGTTATGCTAACAGCCATGCCTCTATAAAACAAAAAAAAATCATGGCCATAGATATAACCATCCATAGTTATGCGCACAGATAAAGCATCCACGACTTTTAAATTCTTTGGTCCATGATAATAAACAAGAGTTCATGAAATCAAAAAAAAATTGAATATGGATTCTTAAAAAAAATTCAAACGTCCTACGTGTTCCTCGAAGTATTAACACCATTCGAAAAATTTATACAAGGTTCATTAGATAAATTTAATTAAAAAAAAGTTTGACTTCATCTACTCGTATTTGTCAACATTTTGTGCAAATCCGTGTTGGATTTAACAACTTATATTAAACATTAAAGTATTTTCTTATGGAAATATTATATGGTATAAGTTAAGGATTAAAGTTTTTTGTCGTGATACATGACGGAATTACTCGTTCATATACAATAATGCGTATGCCATAGAGACTAATTTATGAAGTAGGTACTCAGATAGTGATTGTTAATTTACCTTTCTTATAATCTTTATAAGCAGTGGTAACCTCGCGGGCAGGATTTTTTTTTTTTTTAAGGACTTACACTGTTGGCCGTGAGGTGGCCTTTACAGCTTTACCGGAGGAGAACCTCGCGGGCAAGAACGCCTGCCTTGAACGTAAGGGGTGCAAGTTCAAATCCCAGGCCCGCACCTCTGAGATAATTTTCATGTGCGAATGTCATTTTCAACAATGATTACCACTTGCTGAACGGTGAAGAAAAACATCGTGAGGAAACCTGCACGTCTATAGAAAGGCGTGTGAAGTTCACCAACCCACACTGGGCCAGCGTGGTGGACTATGGCCCAAATCTCCCCTGTATTGAGGGGGAATGTGTCCGGTATAATGGCAATA
The DNA here is from genome assembly GCA_914767695.1 of Ptilodon capucinus. Taxonomy (NCBI): domain Eukaryota; kingdom Metazoa; phylum Arthropoda; class Insecta; order Lepidoptera; family Notodontidae; genus Ptilodon; species Ptilodon capucinus. The sequence continues at coordinate 9,240,130 of OU611814.1, read as the reverse complement.
GGCTCGCCCCCTATTACATTGGGACCAAAAATACATCGGCGAAGTGTAGGCGCACTACAGTGCACCCCTGCCTACCCATTCGGGGAATACAGGCTGATGATGTATTTATCATGTATTTATATAATCTTTATATATATAATTCTACTGTACGTGTGTATGTCACTGAACTCCTCCTAAACGGCTGGACCGGGTTGTTATACTTCCTTGTTTCTACATAATAAACAAGAATATAGCGGTAGTTTCCATATTTTTTATTTTATCATTTATGGCCTTTGAGCTGTAAAATCTTACAGCCATAAAAAATACTCGAGCGTCATAGGTACCTACATTTTATAAACAACCATCTATCTCTCGCTATATCGGACCATTTGACCACGTTAGGTACTGTTGGCCTACAATTTTATAACGCATCGTCATCCGAACAAGTAATATTTTTATTATGTTTCGCAGACGGACCTTGAGCGACTTTATTTTGAAAATGTACTCTGTGCCAATGTACATACATATTAAAATTCTGTAGTAAATGGCACGCGACCGTGCGCGGAAAGGAAGGTTTTTGAACTATTATTTATCGCATTTCGACGGACACATTTATATTTTTTTTCCCATAGGAGATTGTTCTCCTTTACTTCTACCACCCATACTTGCGAGTTTGATAAAAAAATAATATCCTGCAGTTAAATTTCATTGACGATTTTAGTTTTTGCGTTTTTAAGCAAAAACCTGGCTCTCCTTTCTCGGTTCTATCAAAGAATAACCAAAGCAAGATCCAAATGCTATACATTACAGCAAATACGTAGCATATAGGTAATATTGTTAATTAATTTAGATATGGTTATTTTTTTAAATCACAACAATTTTTTACTATCGAATAAATGACTAGCTGTTGCTGTTATCTAATTCGATAAGGTCGACCGACGTACCTACAACAACCAGAACATTCGCGAGCGCGGCACTTTGGGATATCTAAAGTGGATAATATAATTTCTTTCAAACGTATTATTAAAAAAAATATGGGCATCCATATCTAGCGATATAAACCAATTAAGTGGCAATAAACAATATTTACCTATTTTGCATAATAGGTTACAAAGTTGTCCTCAATCATCATCATCATCATTTGCCTTACCTTATCCCATTATTTGGGGTCGGCGCAGTATGTCCTTTTCTTCCATTGATCTCGCTTTTCCGTCATACCGACATCCACTCCGATCTCATTCATATCACTTTTTACACAATCCATCCAGTCTCTTACTTCTCACTTGTTCTGTTATGGGCGCTACTTTTATAATACCTCTAATATACACATTCCTCACCGTATCCATTCGCGTCACTCCACACATCCATCTCAACATTCGCATCTCGGCAGAGTGGAGACGTGTCTCTTCACACACTTTAGCCGCCCAGCATTCAGAGCCGTACATAATCACTGACCTCCATATTGGTAGTAAAATCAATTATCATTTGAATTTTTAGCAATTTATAACGCCCTGCACAGACTGGGACGAGCGAAAGCACTTGATTATTTTGTACGATGTACCAATGTACTACATAAAGATTGAATTTCTTTAGCAAACGCAACTCAACAACATTTCTTCTTCTTTCTTTGCCTCAGTGATAGCATTTTGTTGAAAAATGTGCTTATTATATGACTTTATACAGTTCATTTTGGTATTAACAAAAAATAATTACGCGCGTCTTGACGCGCCTTTAGGCGCTTAATACTTTTGTATTGTAATTAGTAGTAAATGTTAGAAAATGCTCTCTTTTTAAACACTACGGTCTTACCGTAAATGCGTAGGGAATATCTCCACGGAGTAAGCGTTGATCGGACCTATAGCGAGTCCCATAATCGGGATAGACGATAGTATGACAGCGAACAGCATATCTTGCGTTATGAAGTTGATCATAATGCAGAAAGCGCCGATCATTCCGAACAATATGGCGAGAAGCCGCTTCTTGCCGATAAACTTCACTGAGCTGCTGACTACGATAGCTACCACAGCACAACTCACGTTAGCAACTGAGCTTATGACATAAGTTATGGAATCTATTGAGTCCTCACATTCCGTATCTTCTGTTGATGTCTGCAATGAGAAAATCAAAATGAAATACCGTTTAGTGAATAGGGACGTTTAGGGGTTCGACTGGACATATGTCTCTTTCTCATTTGAAATAAAACAGTGAGAAAGCGATCCGGTGCGACAAAATGCGTGACATAGGTCTAGTCTTGGCATTCGTGCTAGTTCAGCAAGATGGTCAACTTCACACATCTTTCGAGAAGTACACTTAAATTTTGTTGGTAATCCGTTTCCTCACGATGTTTGCATTGAACGTTCAGCATGTTTGATCTTTTTTAGTGTAAACAAGAATAGCATGTAGGTATACCATAAGTTCTCGATTGTTATACGAACACCAGAAGATTGTGATCGAGGATTAATAATTTCTGTAATAGTCAAGTACCTGATTAAGTCTATCGTATATCACTTCACAAGCAGTTTTGCCTCCTCCATCGCCGGTGAGTACTCTGTTCAGAAGATCTGGCACCCACATGTAGAGGCCATTTAATCTGAAAAAATAAACAATATTAAGAGTTAAAATTACACTTGTTCGTTATTATTTTAAGATATGTGAACTTTTAACATAGATGGAATCTCTTTCGTTATTCAATCATTTTGTCCATCGCTTAGCCTATAAAAAATGTTCCTAGAAGGCTGGCACTATTGCCACGTTGGATGGCAATGCTGAATCTTTGTGAGACAGATAAAATCATCCTTCTGGCCACCGGTTGCATCGACCAGTCTTTTAGATATATCCTTCAAAATTCGATGATCATACAACTTGGTAAAACTTGATTGTCCGCTGAAGCCATCTAGTGACATTAATTTGAATTTATACATTTGGTGTCTATTTTCCTTTCGACACCACTAGATGGCGATAAAAGTAAATTACTTCAATTAAATAATTAACTTTTTGAGTTGATTCTCTGTCGTCGATTCTATGTTTTGTCTCTGTGTTATAATCTGTGACGGTCAATAAAACAAGTTCCGACATGGACGACGTTGTTTATGCAACAGTTCATTTTTATTTAAAATCCACATAAATCATGAACCTTAAGATGACCTAACCATCCCCAGGATCCTCGCCATGGTCCTTCGAGCCAGATATGAACCAGTGACCAATGAATATTTCTAACTCTGATCGAGGTTACTATACGCGCATTCTGCAGAAGATGTACCGCTACCAGCCACAACGCTAGACTCCCTAAGATGGGACGGAGCTAAGATATCGATGCATGTAGCGTCCCAAACCAGAGGCCGTCCCATCCTCCTTGGGATAAGCGTGATGCCGACGGGTCTCTTACCATCACTACGTGAAAGGCAATTAGTCGTGATAGGCAATTAGAACAGCCGCAACGTTAGCAGTGGTAAGAGACCGACGGATGATGTCGTTAAGGTTGAGTGCCTCTTTGTCTTGATTACATGTTTAAGTGGCGATGATAAAGCAATTGGCTGAGCTCTCGACGTAGTAAAAGACCGATAAGTGTAGTCTGTTGAACTGCACTAGACCAGCGCGGTGGACTATGACCAGAATACTCCACAGTGCAAGGCAGTGTGCCTGATATAATCGCAACAGACTTCCCTTCTTTCACATTGGGAACAAAAAACGTTAGAGACTACCTCTCTACCACTTCCGTGTCTTACGTATTCTCAGGAAACAAAATAATATGTTTAGTTCATTATATATATAATTTTGTACGCGTATTTATTATTACTGTACTCTGTTGGTACAGTGACTAACAAAAATACAAAATGGCCGTTACACTTGATTTAAAAGACCGTACATTTGGCTTGTTTTAATATAGACTTGGTTTCAATACTTACACAGAGTATAAGCCGAATAGTAAAAACCCGTTAAGGAATATCCACTTCACAAACGGTGGCTTCATTAGAGGCAGGGTTTGTACTTTTAGTGACGTCAAGAAACTTCCCTTCTCCCTATTGCTCGGTGGTGCTGTTAGACATTTTATCTGAAACGACAGTTAGTCACATATACATTATTGGTAGGCCCAATTAAATTTCGATTACTGATAACGTAATGTTATTTATATTGCTGTAATTCTGACATAAAAACCAAATTTCCGCAAACTAAGTGACACATAATTGTATATAATTAAAATAGTTCATATATAACTGTTATTTTATATAATAATAATAATTTATTCATAACCGCATAGTGGTAGCCGAGTGGTCGAACGCACGCTTTGCAATCAAAGTGCGCAGGTTCTATCCCCGGCTCGCACCTCTGGGTTCCATGTGCGAATCTCATTTTCATCTGAGATTATCACTTGCTAAGAAACGGTGACGGAAAACATCGTGAGGAAACCTGTGTGCCCGGTATAATGGCAATAGGCTCGCCCCCTATTACATTGGGACCAAAATACATCGGCGAAGTGTGGGCGCACTGCAGTGCACCTCTGCCTACCCCTTCGGGGAATACAGGCGTGATGATGTATATATATAACCATGTCAAGTAAGTTACATTTTGGTACTTAAATTAACTTAGCATTAAGTAGGTTTTGTAACAAATGGTTTCCTATGTCATCCACGCTAGGTTAGACCTGTCTCGTGGATGCGTGTTGCATAATGTTGCCCAGTTTTTTTTAACTGTGACCGAGATCTAAATAAAGTAAGTGAAATAAATAAAATAAATAAGTATAAAAATTTTCATACAAATACAAAGCTAACTTCTGGTAAAAGCTATTGTAAGTTTGTAAATGGTTTGTAGACAGATTGGAATTCATATAATTTTGGGAGTGAATCTTACTGGGCAATCATCAGGTGATTTTCCTTTGTTTCCAGCATACATAACTTTCACTACTTGTAATGCTTCATCCAGCCTTCCTTGTGACACCAAATACTTCGGGCTCTCCGGTCCAAACGACATCAATATGGCCGCTATTATGAAGCATATCGCGTATAAAATAGTTAATAGACGCCACGAACGGAAGTAGTACGCTCCGAAGTCTATTCGGAAGTCTAAGGGTAGTATTGCCCATGCCAGCACTGAAAAAAGAAACATGTACTAAATACTCAACTCACATGACACAGTGAAAGTGTCTTTAATAATTTTGTGGTACAGAAATAATGAATAATAAATGAATAAATTCTCGTCAGAAATAATACTCTTTTTCCTCTCTTTTCATACCTTTAGTGAAATCTACTATGTATAACTACTACTTTTACCAAGGCCAATTCAATAAACACACATCAGAAACAATAAAAATAAATATTGTCAGTTTAGCAAACGGATGGTCGCTAATTATCTATACCGTGTGTTTATTCATCATAATATTAACAGAACGTTTCCATACAGACACTTCCTGCTAACTAATTTAATACCCTTTCTCTAAATTTTTGTGATTCAATTCAACTGGGCGCGGCCTAGCTTGACATTTTTATTGTGAAACAGTCATTATGTTAATTCAACCAATTGAATATTCACTAATGCAAAAGAAATACAGATAAGGCGAAAATTAGATGATTGTGGCAGCACAGAGCGTGTCGAGATTGCGTGTTGGTCTATATTTAAAACGAAAGATAATGAGAAAACGATCTTAATGTACTTACAGGGGACGAGGGCGGACCCTGATATTTGCATCGCGTTGACTACAGAGAGCACCACGTCCCTGTATCTGTGCGGCAGCATTTCACCGATAAACGTGAAAGGGACCGCTGCTGGGCACGCTATACTGACCAACAGAGATTTTTGATTAAAACTTCAATGTAAAACAAAGCACTTATGTTACGCGTCTGAAAAATAATTGTTAATCTGTTGCGATTTCATTGATGGTTAGATAATGTAGAGCAGAGAATCCATAGTACCTATTGGGACAAAGTACTTGAGATTTTTAAATACGAAATATCTAATTTTCATCACTCTAGATCGCATTATTGGACATACGATTTGTGTACAACTTGTGAGGGTATTTAAAATAACTCAAAATCGACATTGGAAATAGTTTTAAAATCTTCGGGGGTGCAATTTCGTATCTATAGTGTAATTAATTTTTTTTATTGCATAATTATCAATATCAATAATTACTATAATAATATAATATATAATGATTTTATATATATTTAAAAATGTAATTTATAAGAAAGATAAGAAATAAAGGATACTATATTAAATTAATGGTAAAAGAAACTTTTTAAAAACAAGCTTTTATTTAATTGCCCTTAGTTTTCGTGTTCTGCTCAGCAAGCTCTTTTATTTGATACCCATACTGTGGTAGTGCAGAAAAAATTACTATTCCGCCATATCAGATGATCCGCCATATTGGAATTAGAATGACGTCACATAGCTAAGCATGCATTTTCATCCAAAATAAGCGTGTATACCAAATTTCAGCTCAATTGCTTAAAGATAACTGATTTAAAATTCAGCTGCAAGATTCCACCCGGACATACATTGCAAGTTAATATAAAGCTTGTAAAAAAAAATAAAGCTTGTAATGTAATAAAATAGCTGTCATAGGGAATATGATATTGCCACTATTTATGCCTTTTAAAAAAATGAGTGGACAATTGCGTGTCGCGATAATTCGACAAAACTTCTCGTGAAGCATATCATAACAAAACATTGTTGCGATAAGACTATCGTGTAACACTATACTTTAATGTTATTAGTTGCGTGATATTCGAATGGTATATACTTTTGTGACAATACTGTCGCAAAATAAATCTTAATAAATAATCACTTAACTATAAATTCAGTTGATACTCACCAAAACGACGTTAGGAACTTGCACAACGCGAAGGTAGTGAGATTCGGCATAAAAGCCGACAGTACGCCGAAGAAGCCGGCGGCAAACGATCCGATTACGACCGTTTTCTTGCGACCTTGGGTGTCCACCAAGTAGCCCCATGGGTACGAAGTCGCCACGACACCTGGAAATTACGATAATCGATTCATTCCACAATTATAATTCTTTAATTATAAAACAAGGGCATTAAAAATTATAAAACTGATAATGATTACTTGTTGGAACCGTACTAGCCATTATTGTAAAGGTGCGTGAGACCGCGGCTGAAATCGTTCATTAAGCATTAGTTAGGTTGAAAACCATCAAGTCCGTCTAACCGATTATAGTTATTATCGAAGTATAATCAATGTCACTTAATGATGGAAAACCTATCCTGTTCATGGATCAGCGATCTATAATTATGTATTACTAGCTTCTACCCGCTTCTACTTCGCCCGCGTACATTTCACTATATGTTATTCTGATGTATAAAGAATAATACTGTAAAGTTTGATCAAAATCCGTTCAGTAGTTTTTGCGTGAAAGAGCAACAAACATCCATCCATCCATCGTCACAAACTTTCACATTAATTATAATATTAGTAGGATAGTAGGATTGGTAGGATCTAAATACGTGTTGACCTAGATGAGGGCAAGTTGCCGGGTCATTCGTATCACCAATATTTTCCTTTATTTCCAAATTCCTTTTTGCTGTAAACCACTTCCGTAGGTATAAGAGCTAACAATAAAAAAAACCGGCCAAGTTTTTTTGTTTTTTTGAATGACTTACACTGTTGGCCGTGAGGTGGCCTTTACAGCTTTACCGGAGGAGTGGCGAGCGCATAGTGCACTCCAACCAAGGCCTTAAGGGCGGAAAGGGGTGACAACTAGCTCAAGGGCGTCACAGAGGGCACACCGGCCAAGTGCGAGCTGGACTCGCGCACCGAGGTATCCGTACCTAGACTGTGAAAGCACCGAGCATTACTCTAACAAAAAGATAAACTGGATAGAGAGACAGACTTAACTTTGCCGTTGGTACACTAGTGTCAAAAACTGTACATTTAATTTACTTTTAGCATACTTTATTCTATATATGTTTACAATGTAACAGTTACTGGTCTGTCCTTTATAAATAAATAAATAAATAGAGGGACAAACTTAACTTTGCTGTTGGTATACATACAGGTTGTAATAGCTAAAAAAATACTTTCTAACAATAAATTTATTTTTCGGATTTTTCCCTTTACTTGTGCTATAAGACCTAGGTTTTTGCCGAATTTCATGATTCTAAGTCAATGGGAAGTACCCTATAGGTTTTTGATTCTCGTGCAAATGTACTGAAAATGCAACATAAACCGCCGTATCTTTTGAGAAGCCTAGAAGTATTTATTTTTTTACATCTCCAAGGAATTGTATATTGTACAGAATGTATTTGATATTAATATCAACGTGACATCTACATGCGTTCTTTTTTTTCTTTTGAGGTACGGTACGGAACCCTAACAACGATGTCAATATTACGTTCTTAGAAGGACCGGCCGGATTATCGTTGAACTGTAAGTAATCAATGCAGTGTTCAGCCAAACTTCCTTAAGACAGATTGTTAGAAGGTATAAAGAGCCGTATTATTTAAAGACTTACCTATATAAGGTATTGAAGAAATGAATCCTCTCTGAGCAGCCGTCATGTCTAAGTCACATTTTGCAGCCGGAAGCACGAAGGAGTACCCGACAGGGTCAATTATTGCAGCTATCAGGAACAGCGCAAACACCATGCAGTACTTTATATTGTACCAACCGATACCTGAAATTGCAAAAATTCCCCTACATATAAGACAACACATACTCATTGCATGATCCTAAATTATGTAAAGCTACTTATGTACTACCTATGGGAAAAGTTGTCTGGAAGAGATCGCAGCTTGCGATAAGACCGCCCAATGTACACTACTATTTGTTCCGTATTTTGTTTACATATTTTAATTATACGAGATTTTATTACCTAATTATTTTAATAAAGCTATATGCTAGCTTGTTTAATCGGGATACTATGTAATTTTATCGTAATACAAAACACACGTCCAATCGTAACTACGTGTAATCGAAGACAGAGGAATATACAGTTACCCACATAAGTTTTCACTAAAGTAATAAGTCAACCATACATACACTACACCTCCACCCTTAAATTATTACAGTAGATACACCTTAACTACATAATTACAGAATATATACTAATACAGAATAAAGAAAAAAAATCCTCTTCGCTTTCGTTGCTATCACTGTCGCCTGCACTATATTATGCATGGCTGCCATCTCTCTCAATCTAGGACAAATCTTTTTAAGCGTCCCTCCTTGTTGCATGCTTTGGAAACAAATTTCTTAAATTTGCACGTCTCGTTGCTGTGACGATAACCACACACCTCACACTCCACTTTAAAGCGAGCATAAGTCATACGCTTCTTATGGTTATCTCTTCCGCTGCCCGCTCCGCTAGTGTCTCTTGGGCCATCGCCTAACGACTCACGTGCCGCTGGTGTGACCCGCCGCGCGCTCGTGCTGGCGCCACCGGTCCCCGAGTTTCGAACTCGATTCGATCAAGCGTTTTCGTGATAACGTTTTGAGGTTAACGCCATCTGATGCATATCCGATGTCATTTTTGGTATGCCGTCGCCCCTTCGCCAGGTCCGGTCTTCTACCAACGCCGCGTCCGCCTCTGCCGCTTCCAATACCGCTATTTTAAACGCCATTTCAAATGACACGTTATTATCTTCTACGAACAACTTTAGTCTAATATGGTCATTAACTAAGCCACAAACAAACCAGTCAGTTGAATTTTCCGTTATCTAACGGCTGACGAAAATACACAATCTATTGTTTTAAACTTAAAACTTTTTTAATTGGGCTACTTATTCGGCTACAGTTTCGTCCGAACGTTTATTGTATCCGCCTTCTAAATTTAAATCGCTCCGCTATCAAACTCAGTTTATTGTGGCCACTTGCATGACCGGTTTTATATCGTTGACTATGAAATATTGCTCTAACCGGTCAATATATTGGTTCCAGTCATCTTTACTCGAATTTTTCCGATGGAATTTTTTTTCTTCCCTATTATTTATTTATTTACACACGTGATGTAATTTTCACCTCGCCGCCAATTAAGTTATATGCTAGCTAGCAATTTTATCGCAATACAAAACACATGGCCATTCGTAACTAAGTACGTGTAATCGAAGACAGAGCAATATACAGTTATCCACATAAGTGTTCACAAAAGTAATAAGTAAACCCCTCATACATACACTAGTGTTATTTCCCTGTAACTATTGATGTACAATAAAGAGTTTTCTATCTATCTATGGGCACCATACCATGGAGGCGATCGCAGTTACACCCAAACCAGGACCCCAAGACCCCTAACACTATTGTTGTGGAGTTGCTATGATTTAATTTTTAGTTCCGTACCCAAAGGGTAAAACGGGAACCCTATTACTAAAAATTCGCTGTCCTTCCGCCCGTCCGTCTGTCACCAGGCTGTATCTCATGAACCGAGAGTTGAAATTTTTACAGATGATGTATTTCTGTTGCCGACAAATACTAAAAAAACAGAATAAAATAAATATTTAAGGGGGCTCCCATACAACAGACGTGATTTTTTTTGCCGTTTTTATAGATAATGGTACGGAACCCTTCATGTGCGAGTCCGACTCGCACTGGGCCGGTTTTTTTTGGCATGATAACATAATCTTTTATCAATGGTACCTAAAATATGACTAGTGGCTTCATGGGGACAATGTCTAATGTCAACCCTGGTCATATATTAGCTACCATTGATACAAGATGTTGTTTTTATGCCTTAAAAAATGTCACAGCAACTCCAGAACGATAGTGTTTGAGGACTTGGGGCCCAGAGCACATTCCCAAAAGGCCATTTCTGAAGTTTGCCGCTTACAGGAATGGAACCCGCAGTAAGCCGAACAGAGTAGTCGGCCAAGCCGTGGTGTGATAATAATCAGTAGTAGCGGGGTAATTGTCGCCTGCGCAGTATTATTATTGCGTGTGTGATTATTTATCTTATTATTTATTAATACTATATATAAGATGTCAGTTGTTATTACTTTATGTCTGACCTCAAACGGTTTTCCCGTTCGCGTGTTGTAAGTACATTTATACGAAGAATGTTATATCCAGGGGTAAAAGGTTATTTGACTTCAGTGCCACTTTTGGGCGATATTGACTTATGTCCATATTTGGAATCAGCGACTTTTTCTGCTTAGAATGTGTATACTCTCCTGTAAAGTTAAAAAAATGAAGCCCTTCACCCCTACATATAATCTATTTATTATTAACTATTGGCAGCAAGTGAGGATCTTATCTTGAAAATATGATTCTATTAGTAGGTATGTTGTTTGAAATGTAATATTTGAACTTTGAACAGTATAGGGTCTTAAGTTCATAAAATTAATCAATTTATCGATACATATATGGACTTATTACATACATACATAACGTAGTAATTGGAGCTTCTTAATAGTGATCTGTTTAAGCTGATTACTATGAAAAAATGTGTGGCACTAGGGTTTACGTGAATTGGGGGACCTGTCACCCATTGCACGGTTTCGGCGGACGTTGGGACGGCTGGGGTTGTACCAAGCCGTCTCAGGGGCCCAGCAAAAAGCTGGGCCGGGCTCGGCGACTTAGCTGGGCGAGCCGTTGGGGTGTCGCGGTGCATGTCTTGGCGATCCCGTGGCATCCCTCCATAGCGGCGGGTGGTACACCGTGGGTTTTTAGTGGGTATACCGGCACTATGCCGGGGAGTCCCACATACCCTCGTTGACTCCCCCGAGTCGGCGGGGGAAGCGTAAGGCATTTTCCCACGAAAAAAAAAAAAGTTTAAGCAAATGAAACACGCTTATAATATTATCTTAGTGACATCTATGCAGTGTAGTGAAACCAGTGCCGTAAATAGGGTGGTGCCCAAGCACAGGGCGTAGACTCTGGGGGTCGCAAGAATGGCCAGACCAGCCAGGACTATTATGGTTGCAGTTTGTTTTTCCTGATAAGTTCCCGCTGCGCCCCTAATATTATAATATCATAAAAAAAACAAGGTCTCATTTATAGAAGCTGGCTTTGGGCGCAGAAAAGGCTATTTACGGCACTGAGTCAAACTAACCTAAGATCTGTTTACAATCTGTTTGTTGAACACCTAACATATTAAAGAATGTTTTTATTATCTTATTTTATACATATTTAATATTATAATTTATGTATGAAATATCAGGTAATTAACAATTGGCATGCCCGTGAACCTCGGCCACTGCACTGTGGTTAACAATCAACGACCTCACAAAAAAATAAACATACAGTGTGGGCACAAATCATATTAAATAATTTTTGAAACGTAGTTCCTTATGGCGCGTTGCGAAAGGGGGCTAGACGGAAAAAATTAAGACTAAAAGTGTCGACCGACACTTTTGTAAATGTGTGTGTGATTTCAATTGTTTTATTTCAAAAGGAACTTCATTCCATCCGGGTGTCTCTTGACACCTCTCAAGTTTATTTATTTTTAAAAACATACGCATGTTTTCAAATGTAACCCCAATTATACAAAGTGTATCAGAAATCCGAAATAACATTTTAGGTACATAAACGGGAGCTAAAATGTAGTGCGTAGTGAAGGCAGACTATAGGTACCTTACTTTCATAGTTGCCGAGTTACAGACCTTTGAATATTTGTCACAAGTGTCTCTATTTAACAGTGTACATTACAGTTACGAAGCGACTATTAATAGTAGAACTTTAAAATTTCGCATAGAACTCACGATATAGCAAGATTTCAAAATTGACGGCGACAAAAAAAAATTGAGTCATGTTCGAATTTCGATTATTTTTCTTATATTATTCAGTTGTATACTAAGGCAAACAGTACAGTATTATTTCGGACTTCCGATACACCCTGTATATATATTTTTTTTTATTTACAATTGCAATTGAAATGGACTTGAAGAACATAAGTTTTCTGTGCCGATTGATTTTAATGCCTATTTCCACTGACACTTGGAGACGCCTTAACGTGATGCTTCAATATTACGCAGTCTCTTATTAGTCTCTTATACTCGTCTATGAAAAGGGGGTTATCAATGCCTTACCAGCCACTGACTTGAAGGAAAAGTGATTAGTCTTTGAAAAAAGCAACCATGGAGTTTCTTGCCCATTCTTCTCCATAGGAAATGCATTCCCAATGGGTGGTAGAGCTACTATTTTTAACCGACTTCTTATACTATTTATTGACGATTCATAAGTGCCTGTATTGGTTTATATGAACAAAAAATTTCCTGATTCTGATTCTTATAGTGCACCATACTGGCTAAGAGTGGGCTTGCAGAAATTCCACTTGTTTAGAAAGTTGGTTATGTTGGTGCGGATATGCAGGTAGCCTCACGATGTTTACTGTCCATGTTAAGTCCATCCTATGTTAAGTAAGTGGTATGGTACGATTAAAAAAATAATTATGGATGCTTTTTGGACTAGTCCCGCCACTCAGTCTCTCAACTGTTACTCCCCACATTGTTTTTCTTGGACCCAAAAAAGTGAAATCGTGGTTTTATTGCTTTAATCAAGAGAGTTTATCATTCCAAATGCAAGAGTAGAACACCCGAATGTTAATTTTGAAAAGCTGATTTAAAAAAAAAACTCAAAGTTTTTCCATCTTTTACCTCTGCGACAGAGAAAAAGAACTATATTTAAATAACCGCTCACAAATATCATACTCTATCATGGGCTTATGAAGCAATTCTAGGCGCATATTTTACCGTTTTTATTTTAGTATTCAAGTGGATATTAATGATTCTATCGCAATTTTTCACGAGTTCATCTAAAGTTCACGAGATTTCTGTCATGCGGGCTGTTCGGCCATAATTATACCAGTCGTTGTGTCAGTGAATGTTATAATAATCAAGAGCTTCGATCGTCATCTTCACAAGTTCTCGCTTAACAGTTAGCTGAAGGGACTGATTCAAAATGCAAGTAGTATTGGAGACGGCGCGGATTGTGAGGAGGATCCTTGCTTTGCCCTGATCACTGACAACTTAGGTCAGAGATTCCGTTTTTGGGTAGGGACTCGATTTTATAGTTATACACTGAAAGGTCTTTTAGAAAAGATATACCTATTGATATTTTTAACTTTTTAACAAATTTGTTTGTATTTTATGTTGAATACGGGAGATAGCTGTAAAACGGCCATTGTTATTAATCGAACAGATAGTGCATTTATCCAGAACAGCTATCATAGACAAACTCACATCAAGTATACAAAAAGGAAATTAACTTATAGTTAAAAATCTGTTTTTAAAATAAAAATACCTACATTATGTCTAATCCTAGTAATTTCGCTTTCTCTTTTATTATTATCTACCAAAGCTACCGTATACTTATCCACAAAATTATTAAAGATTATATAACACCCTCTATACAACGTGTAAAGTGTAAAGGTCAATTACAGTGGCAGCCCTAAAGGTATTTTTGAAATTCATTTTCTCAAAACCTATGCCTGAATCGATTTGAATAAAAACCAAAAAAATAAAAAATCGCGATAGACGGGTTAATATCTACTTTTATCCTGAAATAAAAACGGTCAAATATGTGCCCAAAGTTGCTTTATAAGCTTATTATGTATTAAACTATCATTTGTGCGTAGTTATTTCAATATAGTTTTTTATCTCCGTCGCAGAGGTTAAAGGTCGAAAACACTTTGTGATTTTTTTAACAATCAGGTTTTAGAAATTGTTATTCGGGTATTCTACTCTTGCATTTGGTATGATAAGCTCTCTCGATTAAAGCAATAGAACCACTATGCCACTTTTTTTGGAAAAAAAACTGTGCTCCTGTAAGTTTCTACATAATCCACATCTTAAATAATAATAAAATTAGAAAATAAAGCCTCACTATCGCATTAGGTATAGTACCTGTAATGATAGTCGTAAGGGAGATGTTTTAATAAATAAATAAATCTTAATAATACATATGGGAATTATTGCGATTAAAAAATATATTTAAATCAAGCTTACCTGCCACATCCAGGGCCTGATCCAAGTCTGCTGTATATTTATTGTTGGTATCGACATTAACACCGATTATATTTATTTTATTATTTTCCATTTTATTTTAACACAATTTATTTAAATGTACACAAATTATACACAGGCACTACAGTCACAGCTCCCACTAGTGTCATATCCCATAGCCGTTTCGCGACTGGGCCTCACTGATGAAAATGTATCAATTATTTCAATTACCATAATAAACCAGTTTAGTTCGAAAACCCAACCGTTTTGTTTGAACGACGTTGTTAGCGCGGCAGTAATTAATGATGTGGTTATTATAAACAAGTTACTTTATCAGTAACGAGATAGAGTTCGATGTATGCTAATTTTGACGAATATGTATGTATCACACAGGATAAACTTTTTAGCGATAAGGATGTCCCTCGCCTCGTTGCGTGTACACGAGCAAAAGCTTGTGAATAAAAATGTAGCGTTTACAAAACGTCCAAAATTTAAAAATAAAATATGTTTATACGTTAACCCCTTTAAATGACAGGCACACTGGGGCGTCAAGACGCGCGCTACAATTTTTTTGCTAATACTAATCTAATTCTATATCAATATGTATACAGTTTGAATTTCTGCGCTGAAAGCCCGCTCCCTGCGAAATTTGCCCGCTACCAACGACATTTCGTTGAAGAATGAGCTTTTTCCATGATCAATACAGTTCGTTTTGGTAATTGGCAAACGATTTTCAGCACTTCTAGATGCCCCTTTGTACCCGGCACTTTACTCGTGGAAAGTTACAATCCATTGAAACGACATTATAAACCACTGTTAATATACAAAATTAACATAAATAGTTTCTTGATTGATTTTAATTCTATGTGTAGACATTTTATGTTAGGAACATTGACGCTAATTCTGTTGTTCTCAAACTACGATTAAATTATGTTCGACAGTGACAAAATACCAGGACGATATAAACCTAAAGGATTACGTTCAACCGACTGGCGTGCCGGGGAGGACTATACACAACGCGAACGGTTACTCAATGATATATACTATAGTAGGTAATATTTATGATCAAGTTTTTCACGCACACGGAGCTTATACTTAGTGTTGATACGTGACTCACTCTCGCACACAAAGGAAAATGAACACAACGACCGTTAGAGCTTGACACATTCGATAATTTGGTATCGAGAGAACTTACTAATGTACGAAAGATTTGTTGCAGTCCAATGATATTCTAGTAAAACAGATATGTTATGAGCGCGCACTAGTGAAGACTCGAATACAACCCAATAAGACGTATTGTCTTTAGTCTATGTCACGCGTGGCGACGAGCAACACGGTTTGTTGCGAGAAATATATAAAATTTAAAAAATGCCATCTTGTGTTTTTTGAAGGTGTACCAATGTACCAATTATCATACCAAAATTAATAAAATACAAGGAATCTCATAGCATATGTAAGTACGCAATATACCTCAGTTAACTAAGATATTAAAATTTTTTCAATGCAAACAATAATATTTATTAGGCACATAGATTATAAATACAGATGTGAATATCTTAGGCAGTAAAGTCATCGTTACATCACAGAAGTTTTCCTTTTTTCTAGCCTTGTATTAATTATTCATTTTGTATTATATAATATAATAATTGATATAATTAGAAATTGAACATCTCATGTGTGGGAAAAGAAAATATTAATGGTTTATCATTACCATAATGTAATATATCACTGAGAAATATTAAAATAAAGATATTTCAATTTTTAACAAAAATGATTAGGTGTGAATTCTGTGTTGATGCTTTATGTACTAATGAAAAATTGTGGTTCCAATAATTAATCATTAATTATAATATATTTGATTCACTTTTTGAACATTCCAGACAACAGGCACCTGCTTTTAATCATCGCATACATTTAATTAAAACCATAATTGATAAATACACAACAGTTCGCCTCCATTCCGCTCATAGACATAATCCTGAAATAAAAAAAACTCTCTAAGTGACAGAAAAGAAATAAATTGAATCTTTTTGAAGGTGTATGATTTAGTAAAAGATAAATATTTTTTTCTTTTACATCGTGTTTTATTTCTCACCAAACAACCTTTAGTACTATTTATAAGGTTATGTTTGTATAGAAATTTAACAGACAGAAGGTACAAACCGCGTCTGTCTCATTAAATTTGTTAGTCTTTGTTGCTTTTATTTGATTTATTTATTATAGATTATGATTTATTCATTAAAGTGAAAACACGTAAAGTGAAAACGTCTGTTTATTATTAAGCTATCGAAATAAGTAGCTAAATATATAATAATATTATTTATTGAAAGAGACTGCCAAATAGTGCATTTAGAGTTAGTTTTTTTTATAGGTCCCAACGTGTACAATAACAAAAGAAAAAATGGATAAGTGCCACAATAAAAACATAAGTTATTTATTCACGTCATTTCACACACTATAGTTTATTTTCATTTTCCTTTCACGGATCATTTTCAATCCCTGTAACATACGTAAATAGTTGGAAGTTTAGGCATTGTTTTATTATACTCGTGTATCAATTATCGTCAAAAGTTATCGATGAAGAGATGTGCCTCATCTCTAGCAAACATGCACTCGACTTCATGAGTTTGAGTGAACCAATCAAAATGCGCTGTCTTCCCTTCTGCCCCGCAGCATATTGACGATTGCAATCTCACCCAAAAGTGCAATAATACTACGCCTATGCTCTGTGATAATTGTTAATTCATTTAATTTTGGTATTTGGGTATTTGGTTTGGTATTTTGGTATTTGGTTATAAGTATTTTGGTTTGCCACCATTTTCAAAGCGCGTTTTGACGCCCCAGTCTACCCTGGGCTTAAAGCTAGGGATGTTATGGATATGAAATTTTGGATCAGTGCGGCGATTTTCCCATGACTAATTCTTTTTTTTTTTTATTAGAAAATCAACGGCGTTACAACAAAGTAGATATTACAATTGTATAATGTAGTGTAGTACAGCTAATAACAAATTTTCCTTAAAATTACCATTAATACAGCGTTGAACGGACAATTTATATATCAAAGAGACAACTAAAACTAAAGAAAAGTAGGTATAGCACAGGCATGGTATAGGTAAACATAATATAAAATTTTAAAATTTAAACTTTAAAAGTGTACACAGAATTCAGAGTGTAGGAGGAGTGTAGGAAATGTAAGTGCATATAGGAATATAAGTATAGAAAAAGAAATAGAAATAAGATAACTATGATACTAATGTCCTAAGGGATTTTTTATTTGTGTTTTAAACGCTCTTTTGTTGTGTTGAAATATGTCAATGTTGCTAAAAGTCTTGTTGTAAGTGCGAGTGATCCGTGCGAGTACAGAGTTGCTGGCATATTTTGTGGAATGTCGTGGTACATGCAACATGGGCGCATGTCGTGTTCTTCGAGTCGGTGTATTGAATGTTAAAGAAGCTGTCAGGTCCGGACAGTCCAGATTTCCATTTATTATATCGTGAAGTAGTGACATGTCGAGGATCTTGCGTCTATCCTCAAGTGTTAATAAACCGTTACTTTGACAGCTATTCTCGTACGAAGTGTATTTTTTTCGGCAACGATAGTTCAGATGCTTAATAAACTTTTTCTGGACCCGTTCAACTTGATTTTTATGTATGATATACTGGGGTGACCAGATCTGACATGCATACTCTAGAACACTGCGTACATATGCGTTGTAAACTGATTTAATGGTATTTATGTCGTTAAAGCGTTTACAAGATCTTAGAACAAAGCCCAAGTTATGTGATTAATTCAATATTCATTCATTCGTTCTTATCGATACAATTAATGGTAATGTTAAGCCCTACGGTATACGACTTTTTATGCAATGCAGGTATGTTTCTCTGACGTTTGCACGACCATTGAGTATAAATACCTAATATAATACCAAAGGCTGACAAGTGTAACAAAAAATTTCGAAAATATTTTTTGAATTTCTTTTCTTTGCAAATTTGAAAAACATGTAATCTATTTTGACAAAAATAATGGTTTCCGGTGAAATATCACCAGAATTTAATAGGTATAGGTATCGTCTGTTGGTCGATCGCATTATCTACTGCATACTTAACCGTACATTTAGTATTTTCTTAGGAATGTTTCTTCCCCAAGCATGTACGTCAGACTCGTGGCATGACGTACGGTAATTCGTGACAAGCGGAGTTAACGTATGAAATAAGGCAATACGGTATTTTAGGTTAAATCCCGCGGAGAATACGAAAACTAAATGTATTGCCTCACAGGAAAACGTCATTCTTAAACAAAATGTCATGGACAGCGTGGATAAATTTGGTAGCGAGTCGCGTAGCTAGCCACAGAATTTCAATCTTTATATATATTAATACAAAGTTCGTTTTGGTATTAAAAAACATTTTGTAGGGCACGTCTTGATGCCTCTGTGTGACCGGGGCTTTATACGACCCAGTAAACACGAGAAGGACGACAATTAACTTAGTTTAGTTCGGTTTAATTTTGTGTCAATGGAATCGGTACTATTATCGACCTAACAATTTGAATACACGCTACTTGACTATGTTTAAATGTTTAGTCAATACCAGACAAATATAACCTGAAAGAGTGAGACAGAAGACCAAGTAGTATTGATAAAATAAATGAGTTATAAATTCACTGTAAGTTATTAAGTCCTGCGCAAACAGCGGCTATCATCAAAACGCGCGCAACCATTTTTTTGCCAATAGTAAAATGGACTGTATTAACTCAAACAAGAAGCACATTTCTCAACGTAATGAGTTAAATCTTGTGCTTGTGGGACTCTTGCCACAGCCATTCACTCTTTATATATATTTTAATAGAGTACATTTTCAAATAATAAAAGTCAAGTAAATTCTCTCGCCATAGCGGCGTGTTCACTGCAACAGCTTACCCACGCACATACATACTCATATCTATGTGGGTAGAGGATCATAAATTGTTTGTTTGTAGTTATCGCAAAAAAGTTCATTGTGGGTCATGATCGTATTTTATATCTTTAACCGACTTCAAATAAGGAGGAGTTTCTTAATTATTTGTTGTACATAAACAAGTCGCAAATGATTATCAAGGTAGTCACAACCCAAGATTTTGAAGTCTTGTAGGCTTAGCATGACTGTGTAGAGATAAGTTTTATTTCTTTCAACTGTCAGATTAGTGGAGTAAATGACGTCACTTCGGGCTTTTTCAACTGGACATGGCTCGGTGTGACGTCATTTTATCGACCAATCTGACAGTTGAAATAGATAAAACTTATGTCTACGCGGTCATGCTAAGCCTACAGGCCGTGTAGTGTAGCACGAGCGCGTAGACATAAATTTTATCCCTTTCAACTGTCAGATTGTCGAACTGTCGAACCGTCGAGAAAATGACGTCACACCGAGCCATGTCCAGTACAAAAAGCTCGAAGTGACGTCATTTTCTCGACTAATCTGACAGTTGAAAGAGATAAAACTTATGTCTATACGGTCATGCTAAGGGTGCAGGGTAGACTGGAACATCAGAAGGCGTGCTGTAAATTTTTGGTCAATTCCAGTAAATAGCAAAGCGTATAAAATAAAAAAATTAAAGGTGATAAAGATAGAGAATGAATCATTAACATGTCCTATTAGGTATATTCTTTTCCTTCCCTCTCGCGAACGAGCAGTAGGTACGTCACATCACATCTCAGATGATTCAGTTTCCAGTTAGCGTCCGTTTTCCGCTGGGTCTGCAAGGCACTTTGTGTTCTATTACATAATATGAATAGGACACTGAATCTGAGTTCCATGTATTTTCGAGATTTTTATAGTAATTATCATAATTTGAGTCGGTAATAGTGTCCTAACTAGGACCCCGTTCCGGATGCCGATGGAGAACAGATTTTTAAATGTATTTTTTATATTTTAAAATGTACCAAATAAGAAAAAATAGTAATAATAGTCTTTTAAGTTAAGTCCCACTGCTGGGCAGAGAGAGACTTCCCTCCTCTTCCTCCAACTCATATGAGTCTAGTAGAGTAACGATAGGTCAATATTTTTTGTACGAGTCAAATTCTTCTTCTGGGTCGCAATGTCCGTTAATAATATAATAACGAAAATACTACCTCCCGTTACTGGGTAAAGGTCTCCGACGCGACTTTTGTCTCCATTGCCATCGGGTCCATCCGTCCCTTTGGATGACATCCGAGGTCATCGACTTACCTGTTTCGGTCGTCAACCACGGGCATTGACGATAAAAATGAAAAGAAAAATGTATACAACAATATATAAATAGTATCTATTAACTGTTGATTAACTTCTTTGTAATATGACTAGACTAACCGGTTACTGCGCATGCAAATAAATATGTATAAATACATACAGTAAAAAACAGTATATTTCTGATTGTGTATACATTTTGAAACCAGCTGCCCCCCGCTCCCCCTCGCGACTGCGTACGCACAGAATAAAAAGTATGTTAGAGGACGCTCAGAAGTCGAGAAGGACTGGTCTGCCAAATTATATATTCTATAGGTATGTCTGTGGTTTTGGGGATTTTATTATGAGTCAAGCAGTTGTTGTCAATTGTATACAGGACGTTTATATAAGAAATCAAGTAACAGATGCACCATTTTTAATCCATAGAGGAGACGGATACGCTTTCATACATTCTTGGGCCCAGTTGTAAAAATATGAGAGTGGTGTCAATTAAGAGCTTGTATATTATCAAACCATCTCCGAAAATGTTGCTGATCTTGGCAATATGAGAGCAGAATTATAAGAAATTTAGTAAAAGTGCGGTTATTCAACAAAGTGACAACAACCTAGATACTAAACTGCTGATTTTTTGACTGTGATTGTTATTTTATTTTATATACAGTTTTGGTGTTAATTCAACCACTTTAGTGTATATTAATATATTAAAATGAATAAAATTATGTGCTTAATCATTAATAACACATTTTTTTTTGAGCTACCGAACGTGCTCACTCTGTCTGGGGCGCGCGGGTGTTCGGAAACTCGTCCGTCGACATTTTGTGAAGCGTTCGGAAACGCGCACGCCACACAGTTATTGACTATATTAATTGTTTTTTATTGTTAATTACTACAATGTATTTATTCATTTTGATTGAATCAATCAAGTAAGTTTGTTAAATTGTTTAAATCATTCACAGTAATCGATTATTGTAATCGATACTCTATTTCTTCAGTGAAATAAATTTATTTTTATGATTTCTCGTCTCCCAGATTGTGAATTGAGCTGATTTTTTTATATTTTGAAACAGAAAAAAATACCGCTTTTTTTAAACCATATCTCAACTTATTACAATTGGGCTCAGAGATCTCCGTCTCCTTTAAATATGGATTTATTAGCGATTACTGTTTACTAGTCTTAAACATGCTTATGTATGTGCCATGAGTTAATGGCACTACAGATAGTTGTGACAAATATGAATATTTAAACGTCCGTAAACCAAAAACTATGATAGGCAGGTATAGTCTGTCTTAAATTAGCATTAATCTACATATATCTACTTCTGCAATTGTAAGTACAATATTATTTAGAATTCTGAAACACCCTGTGTATAAAATAAAACCTGATCTTACTTGTAGTCCGGAATGACAATTTCAATGATTTTATTTATGAGTATAACGAAGATTATTTATTACCAAATGACATTGCATTACGAAAGTTGCTTGTAAAACCTTTTATGTCTTTTTTAAACAGCCACATCTTCTGGTAGAATTAATGATTCGTGATGGTTTACTTCTTTTCGAGTTGAATATCTTGTCTTTAAATACCGTTTGTTGCGATGCCAAAATGTCTATTTCATCTCTCAATGATTTGATAATCATTTGAAGAGGCACAAGTTCTTGATCATATATCTCTAACAGCGTATTATGTAGAAAATCCCTGTCGATCATTTCATGTTGGCATTGCGAATCGGAGGTATCCCTTCCATGTTTTGTAACTGGAAATTGAAATTGAAGAATTTCTATCCATCATGCAAAAGCATCTAGAAATTACATTTGTAGATATAGATAAATACATTTTGGCAGACAACACACCCTCATTGTATGATCCGAAAGTAAGCAAGGCTTTTACGTAGTAAATATGTATGTAATGATAACCATAGCAAGGCAAATACCAAAAAGGTAATTTCCGAATTCGAGCCTGCAACCACTCATTATAAAGAGCCGAGCGGTCTACGTTGACTACTAGACAAAGTTGTCGACAGGATAGATTAATACTTCTTATAAATGTGTACAGTAGAGGAGATGTTGTATGGGTAGAAGCAATAATTGACAGACTCTCCGCAATTTTAGTACCCTACTTACCAATTTCTAATTCAGATTCACTTATATGCACATGCTGACTAACGCTGGCTTTCTTGATGTGTACAAGCATGTCATTTTCACTATCAATTGGTATTCTTATTTCATTCGCGGATAGCCTCACTTGAGATTTAACCAACGTTATTGAATCGTTCAAATAACGCTTTGGTTCCGTCGTCGTATCTAATGTTTTGAGAACTCTTTCGTTTTTATCGTTAACATAACTTTGAAATGCCAAGTCGACTGCAACGGTATCTTTCTTTAGGACACTTTTTAATGTACTGTTCGAGGGGACTGGCGATGATACTGAGGCAGAGACGTGATCCTTACCAAAATTAGACAGTGTTTTATCTAATTCATTACTAAGAATTTTAGGTTCATTTGGGATTTCAATAGGTTTTGAAATAGTTTCAGTGCTCACTGTATTGAAAATGGGTAATGCGGGTTGCTTTTCAGGTGACACAACTCCTTTGTTAAGCTTCGATTTGATTGAAGTAGAAGGACTGGAATCATGATCATCTACAACGTCAGTACCCTCAGTTCTTAAAGCTGGTTTCCAATCATTAACATCGTCATTATTCTGTTCTTGATTTACAGTATCGTTAATGTGCTCGCCAACTAAATTTGTCTCACTATCAACGCTTTCTATTTTTTTGTTATCTGTGTCAGTAGTTACTTCTGCTGACACCATGATATTACTACGATTTTCGCTGATCAATTCATCAGTAGATAACTCAACATTTTCAATATCTTTCGGGGATTGTACCTGCTCCTTAATATCATTACCATGTTGAATTGGCCAATTAATTTGTGAGCTTCTGTCTGCACTTAAGACTGTTCTGTCTGTTTCTGTATAATGGTCACTTTGTAAAGATATTTTTTCCTCGTCAACAGATTTCATATTAATCTTCTCTATATCTGTAGGAATAAGCATAGTTTCCTCAGTACTATGCAAACTGTCACTTTTATTAAAGTTCACGTCTTGAGGTTGATATATTGTTGGCTCTGACAATTTAGAAGATTCTTGAGGAGATTCACTTTGCAAAAAATTTAAAACAGTGTTTTCTATGCTGTGAGTAACCATTTCACTTTGATTCCATTTTTCTTTCACATCCACTCCTTGAGTTGAATTTAATGTTGTGTCTAGATTATTTGCTTTCAGTGAAGATATATTGCTTCGTAAAGAATCTTCTTCAATTGAATAAGTTTCTTTTGTTTTTTCATCCATACTTATCATTTCAACATCTTTCGTAGGTGGGATTATTATTTCAGATATTTGACTGTCATTTAATTCTCGTTTATGAGTATTAATAGGATTCTCTTTGGACTGCAAGTCATCAATTGACGCATTTTTATCCAATGATACTTGTTTTACCAGTTTACCCGATTCGTGTGAGCTAATTACAACTAGAGACAATTTTTCATCAGGAGAGTTTTTAATTTCATCAAAATTATTTGTAGTAATAAATTTAGCATCGATTGCATCTGGATCTTCAGGTAACAATTTTATTTCTCCTATTTCCTGTTGGGAGATTTCAGCACTCCTTAGAATATCTTTGTCTGCGTCGTTTTCAGTACCAAATGAAACTCTACTATCGTTTAATAAAGAATCAATATCTTCCGCATTGGCTTTATCAAAGTCCACTGCAGCCGATTCAGATTTAACTATTTCAGATTTACAGTTACAGCTATTTATATTTACTGGAATAGGCATTGGCATTTTTATAGTTTCTATAGGTTTGGATTTTATTTTCTCCTTATCATATTCTTGTAATTCATCAATTTCAATATTTATATGTTTCTTTTTATCTCTCATTTTATTCATTCCCTTTGGCGGAATGAAGTAAGTCTCCGTAAATTCATTATAAGATTTTCGAGATTTGTCTTCACTGGATAATGTACTTCTATTTTTTTCATCATTTATTGGTAATTCACTTGATGTTACTACGTGCGGATAAGTCATTACGGAATTTGATTGAGTCGTGCTAAATGAATTTACAGTGGATGCGACTTGATATAAGTTTAATATTGAATTTGAATGATTTCCTTTCATACTGTTGGATTCTCTTGTGTCTGATGACTGGTCGCCTGTTTTCCTTTTCTTTTTGAACATACCAGAATCAAAAATTGAGCTACGCCTTTCCTTATCCTTAGCTTTAGAGTCTTGATTCTTGTCTTTCTTTAGATTATTTTCTTCATCAGGCAACGGATCTCGTATAATGGGCTTGTAAGAATATTTCTCTTCACAGAATGGTGGATCCAGACATCCACCTATAATAAAATAAAACTTTACAGTGCAAAGTAACATTAAAAA
The DNA here is from genome assembly GCA_914767695.1 of Ptilodon capucinus. Lineage (NCBI taxonomy): Eukaryota > Metazoa > Arthropoda > Insecta > Lepidoptera > Notodontidae > Ptilodon > Ptilodon capucinus. Next base: position 9,214,628 of record OU611814.1, on the reverse strand, counting down.
TATTTGCAATTAATATACGCATAACTCTAATAATACCTGGTTTACATTTCCCTAAGAAAGTTTTTCCCTTAGTTGGCTCAACATATTCATCATAAGTATTTTTCGAAAGCGTAAAATTGTGCTTCAATACTCCATCCGATCTACTATTCGCGTTGCCTTCTGTTGTGTTTGCACTATACGAGGAACTAGGCTTATAAGGATAGTCATCATTGTCTGCTGCTCCTAAGCAAATTCCTAAAATAAGGCAATAATTAAATAAATACGTGTTTAAACAAAACTAATAAACTTAAGGTATGTGCACTCAATTTCATTACTACGTATTGCTCAACATACTAAGCCTCTGTACTAAAGTGTGTTATTTTTAACTGGGGCATTTAGACAAAATGTGATAAGAAATGCAGATGTTGCTCACCTGGTTTCAACATATCAAATAAATGTTTACGAGGTTTGCGCAAAGGTTTCTTTTCAAATTCTGCTTCCATGAAAACATCGAAAGACATAATTGTTTGGTCACTGTTAACTAGGCGAATCTTTTGCGGAACCTCAGTATCTTCAAATTTGGGAATAGATATTACGCCGCGGCGCATATTCAAGTCGCTTTTCTTTCTCACTCTGATTTTCACATTTAACGGTGTATTTTTGGAAAAACTTGTAAGTTGTAATGTTTTGTTTTTGGGCACAGCCTCCACTTCAAACGATAAGTTTTGAACTATTTTTTCCACAACGGCATGGCTATCCATCCTATGCAAATTAAACAGTTAAGATATTATTATAATTTTACTATGTACCTAAGTATAATATTCTAAACAAAATTAAAAACAAAATGAAAACAAAACAATTTATTTAAGGATTCCACAATGTTATTCATCACAAATTATTGAGTAAACGACACGATTAGATTTAGTTTGTTCATCGATTGTCTCTAAACATTCACAAATTGATCCAGATCTATGTGAAGTTTGCGGTGTAGGGATTTTAACTCGAGTTATGCCGAGCAAAGTGCATTTGTGTATTATTTCATTTAAAATTATTTTTAGGGGCAAAATTTCTTCTTCAATCATCTGCATGTATCCCGCGATTCTTATTTCTGGCATTATTCTGTAACTACCTTTGAAATTGAAACTGTTTGTGCTCTCATCTTTAATAGTTTGAGAGAAACAGTTGGAGGTATGGTTGTCGTTGTATAAGTCACTTGGACTCGGACTGCTGGCACTTCCCAATGGCATTAAGTCCTTCTGTGATTCGTAAATCTTACAAATTATTGCTCGTGACGTAGCCGTTTTGGTTTTGTCAGAACTGCCTTGGGTACTGATCGAGCAAATCGGCGTTAAACTTAGCCTACATTTAAAATCTGGTTTACTCGTCTTCAATGCTTGAGGGGTTTGCGCAGTTGTTCGCGTAAATAGACAAATGCTATCAGTACCCGTAAGTTTATCTATTAGTTCCTTATCTATACTATCGTGGTCATGTTGCGATTCTAAGCTTTCTACGACTGAAAAAAAAAGTAGGTGTTCGAAGTAATTAAAAACAGTGAAGTAGCCATTACACACATATAAATAAAATAGACACCTTCAGTATTTCCAAAATCTTGTTTAGATGATTCTCGCGTCACATCGTTGATGTGTAACGAAGTGTTGGTCATTTTATTCAGAACGGTATAACTGACGGTGGCAACCGAGCTTTTGGGGTCTCGTGTTGAATTGACGATGTTGTCCTTACTACTAATGACGTCACCCGGAATCTGTGTCGTAAATTTCGTCAGAATAAGAGTATCACTTGTTATTCTCGGAACATCACCGGACGCTAGGCTCAAGTTCGCAATTGAGGAAGGTAAAGGTAAATCAACACATGAGTGATAGGTCTTGATACCGTCACATTCAGTAATATTCTGTCGTTTCTTCAATATTATTTTATACGTCATCGGTATGATATATTCGATCATATTGTTCTCTTCCTTCCACTCTATTTTATCAAAATTCTGGATGCAAGATACTTCGGGGACTATTTCTAAGAAACATTTGGATGTGTCCTGATGTTGTTGTTGGAATAGAGGAGTGAATTTAATACGAAGACACGCGGTTTCCATGGTTTACCGAGAATGATTGCGAAAAAATTCTGAAAAAAAGTAAAATAAAAAGAGAATAAAAAAAGTTAAATAAAAAAGAGAATATTTCATTTGTGATTTTATTTTTATTTATTTTCTGACTAGATGAGCCGACGAACTTTGTGTCACCTAGAAGTCTTATCTAAAGTTGTAGCGAGAGTAACGAACAGCAATTAATTTGTACAAGAAAAATATGAAGAAAATAGATAATCGAGGCATTGAAATAAAACTATTTTACGGATTTTATCGCGTTTATTTACTATTTTATTTTCCCGACGTTTCGAGGGTTAACTTAATATGAGGGTACCCAGTTACTAACTATGACATCAGGACGTCTAACACCTCAGTCCCCCCGTGACCATGGTTGCTGTAAAGCAGCCGAAACGTCGGGAAAGTAAAATAGTAAATAAACGCGATAAAATCCGTAAAATAGTTTTATTTCAATGTATAGTATTCGCGTAAATATAAGAAAACAATATAATCGAGGCATTTAATTTTTCGGCATGCAAACAATTCTACCCCATTTTACTCCTGTAAACAATGTTTTTCGCGCACGGAGTGTGTCTTTACTTGTCGCAATGAGCGGGAGGAGTAGGTAATACGCTGGCTTCGATAATTTTGGGTCCAAACTACATCAGCGTAATGTGGGTTAGGTACGCGCCAGTGTACTACGGCTTGCCCTTCTCCGAATACCAGAGATTTTGCTTTATGATGCATGTTTATGTAAGGTTTATATACAGGGTGTATCAGAAGTCCGAAATAATACTTTAGGTACATATACGATAGCTCATATGTGGATGCTTAGTGAAGACAGTTTATACCTAACTATCATAGTTTCTGAGTTATCTATAGACCTTTGAATGTTGGTCACAGGTATCGTGTTCTGGCATCTGTGTACATCCATAACCCTATTCAGCAGTGTAAACTACACATATGAAGGGCGTCTTCCAATATTCCCAAAACAGAACATGCGAATTTTACATAGGATTCGAGATATCACGACATTTTGAAATTGACGACGAAAAAAAAGTTGGAAAAACATGGATTTCGATAAAAAAAATATACCTTTTTTATTCAGTTGTATACCCGATACTGCTGCCAACGACAAAATATTATTTCGGACTTCTGAAATACCATGTAGATCGGAGTACAGGTTACTTTTACAGAATCTATTTATGACGTAGTATTTAATCTTTTTTCGCTTGGAAATAGAATACTAATGTAGGTAATACCTACACAGTACATGGCATTTTTTATTATGAGATATATTTTAAGCAATAGTCACGAGTAAATAGCTGGGTTTATAAGTTTATAGGTAAAGTAAGTTGTAGAACCTTACATGATTTATTACTACCACTCCCTAATCCCTAATCATTATTGTTCTAATAATAAAACAATGACACTAAACATTTCCACTATTGATTGGCGGAATCACATTAGGCCGGAGTCAATGGAAAGAGGACAGTCATCAAAAACCGGCCAAGTGCGAGTTGGACTCGCGCATGAAGGGTTCCGTACCATTATCTATAAAAACGAGCAAAAAAATCACGTTTGTTGTATAGGAGCCCACTTAAATATTTATTTTATTATGTGTTTTGGTATTTGTTGCTATAGCGGCAACAGAAGTACATAATCTGTGAAATTTTCAAATGTCTAAATATCGCGGTTCATGAGATACAGCCTCGCGACAGACGGACGGACGGACAGCGAAGTCTTAATACTAGGGTTCCCACTTTACCCTTTGGGTATGGAACCCTAAATACGCTTAAGATTTGGTGATAATGGGTCACTCCATGATCACTCCCTTACCCTATGTATATGAGTGGAATGAATATTATTATAGTGCTTATCTCAATTCCAGTACCTACTTATGAAGTGTTAATGTATAAATATACATATAAGGCGATATATATTTTTATTATTTTGACCACTAAACTAGTTCTTCTTCTTCTTTTTTTAAAAGTGTTTGGCTTCCTAGTGCAATGGATAGATAAATTAGAATGCTGAACTCGACTTACTTGCCAGTTTTAAATAAAAATTATAACGAGGCCGTATAACTCATAATTTTGAACATTAAATCATTTATTATAACTAAAATTTTGAGCCTCAATTTGTAAAAATATGAATAAATGTGACAGGTGACAAAGATAATAACACGATTGTATTTTTTTCTTGTGTTAATAAATCGCCTATAATTGGTCTGGCAAAAAGGTTTGACTATTGTTTGCGTTATTTATTACCTGTAAATTGGCCTCACAAGAATGATTCGTGTCCATAAATATCCTTATTCTGTGAAATTTGCATTAGCAAGAAATTAACATTACGTAGGTTACCATCCGCAAATTTATTGTGCATTAATTTTTTTGTGATGACCTGTTCTAAAATATTGAATTTCTATAATTTTATTAGTCCAAGTTGCTTAAGCATGCCCTAACCATATAAAAAATATCCTCGAAAGAGTGATGATTTAACGAGTCCCTATTGTCCATTGCGTAAAAGTAGAAATAAAGAAGATTTTTAATGTGATTTCGTTAAAGAAAATTACGGTAACTATAGATAAATAATTGGTCTCGCGCGCGGCGCCTAATCAGTAGGTAGTTTTCAGCACTAGTAAAGACAGATTATTCCGCGGTACATAAATGTCTGTTTCTATTCCCTTGGGTCTACTTCTCCTTTAAGACTAATCTTATCTTGGTTGAGCATTGAACTGTTGGTTTTAGAGTTCCGTTATATAAGGTTAATGCGCTACTATCGTAGATTAGCTGCTATCTTTTTTCAGATATGCGTCCAGTTTATTATACACCAATATGTTAATGACTAGATTAGATTGATGACACAGCTCGCAAAGAAAATTTTACTGATAAAATACACCTTCCGCATGGATCACCTTGAGCGCAAGTGATTTATGCTGTTGATAAGTGGCGTCCTATGGTGTACCTAAATCCTTATTAATTATACATTATCTGTATTTGGATAATAAAATAGATAAGCGTATATAGTATAAAAATACATCATCACGCCTGTATCCCCGATGGGGTTAACAGAGGTGTACGCCAGTGCACCCACAATTTTCCAATATGTTATAGTCCGAATTAAACAGAAGGCTCGCTATTGCCATTGTACCGAGCATATTACAATGGAGAATTCGGCTACAGTCTACCACGCCTGGCCCAGTACGGGTCAATGCAATTCATATACATACACATATACATCATCCGCCTGTATTCCCCGAAGGGGTAGGCAGAGGTGCAATGCCGTGCGCCTAGTCTTCGCCGATGTATTTTGGTCCCAATATAATAGAGGGCGAGCCTATTGACATTTTTTTTTTTTCAATTTAATTTATTCGATAAATAATAACTTATGTAATACAATACAATATACGCCGGGTAACTATTATAGGAATACATAAATAAATATCGCCAGACAACCAAATACTTATCGAATGATCCCAAACTAAGCAAAGCTTGTACTATGGACACCATACAATGATTTGGGGCTGACGTCACAAATATGTTATAATAAATACCTTAGAGACTAGCATACATAATTATAGTTACACGGGATTTTTTAACACGTAGAGTCGGTGACGTGTCGCTCGTGGTGCTCGGTAGCCGGCCTCTGTATCGCCGGAACACCACACCCTTCGGCCAAAACTCTTCTTTCATGAAGGCCGACAGTTGTTCGGTCGGCACTCTCACCACAAAGGAATTAAAATTCACCCTGTGGCGGGACTCCAACCGTTCGGCCCTCAGAGTGAGGTTGGTCTTCCCTCGCACGTACTCTACGATCCCCTCGACCTTTGTAGTGTAGTGCAGGCGGGACACATACAGCAACGTCGTCGGCACGGCCGAACGCAGCGGTTGATGCGGTCCCGTCGGTGCTGTGCCGCACTTGTTACGGCTGGCGGGCTTCTTCTTTCTTCCTACCACCTCGATGAAGCCCTCCTTGTCGCACTGGCCCTTCTGAGGGCCCGGTTTCGCAGTCCTACGGATGTTGTCGTGCTTCCCCTGTGTTTGCCGTTTCGGTTGCGACGGGTTGGTGATTATACCGGGCACATTCCCCCTCAATACGAGGGAGATTTGGGCCAAAGTCCACCACGCTGGCCCAGTGCGGGTTGGTGAACTTCACACGTCTTTCTATATACGTGCAGGTTTCCTCACGATGTATTCCTTCACCGTTGCACTTCATATGCCTTAGTATAATTTAAAAATATCTTTAGTAGTTTTTCTTTCAAAATGCCATTAAAGCCTGTTTGTAGATATGCGAATTTGATGTTTCAGGAATCCAATCGTGTAGATATTATATTAAATCTATTTAGCTGTTACGATAATCGACGGTTAAGAATCAATAGTGTCTATCTCACAAAAGTCAACTTTAAAAAACTTTAAAAATTTACGTGTTCCTAACATTACCTATGTGGTATTTATTAATATAGGTGGTATTTATATGACAAATAACTTAAGAAATAAGTGAATATTGAGATAGCAGCTTGAATAAACTATGCCAAATTGGACTTTATACCCAATGACTTACAAAAAGTAGAAAATGCAAAAAAATTAGATAGACCTTATTGTTTCTTAACCTTCGTAATTAATAAGATTTGTATAATGACTCGCTATTATAGTGGTATAAAAAATAGGATTGATTCATACATTCACCCGCCAACTTTATAATGTTCATCGCCCATGTTTAGGGTTCCGTACTCAAAGGGTAAATCGGGAACCCTATTACTGAGACTTCGCTGTCCGTCCCTCCGTCTGTCACCAGGCTGTATCTCATGAACCGTGATAGTTAGAGAGTTGAAATTTTCACAGATGATGTATTTCTGTTGCCGCCATAACAACAAATAATAAAAAAAATAGAATAAAATAAACATTTAAGGGGGCTCCCATACTACAAATGTGATTTTTTTGCCGTTTTTATCGATAATGGTACAGAACCCTTCGTGCTCGAGTCTGACTCGCACTTGGCCAGTTTTTATTTATAATGTGTATTTATTGAATTTGCCCTTCCTATTAATTACTCGACACTGGCTCAAATACCCGCTAAACGCAGGTGGAGCCATTCTGCATGTTATTCCATTAAATCTCATCATTTCATTCATTTCGTAAGAAAAAGAAAAGAAAGTAGACAGTAGGTATATTTCGCGAGAACAGTTCAGAATATGCTCAGCTTATATTATTATGTTAGTAAAAAAAAGTCATGCTTATATGTATATTATTTTTAATTCCAAAACTCTCGCTACTTTACAATAATTTACAATAATTATTCTTTATTTGTAGTTATAGACGATATTTTTACAAATTCATGTTTATACTTAGTACGATATGCGACAGTGAGTTATTGCTCCTAACTTTACCACTTCACTTTTTAAAAAAGATATGGCCTCCATCGTATTTAGTCGATGATTTTGCCAACAACAGAGTATGTAAAAACACTTGGTCGGTGGATGGGTGAGACTTGACAAAACAATAAGATATTAAATTTTGAGGTGACTATTTACACTAAATTTCTGAATCATAAAGCACTTAAATAGTGTAGAAGAAAATTATTACAAATTAATTATCGTGAAATGTGTAAAATGCCGACTTATGAATGACAGGAAACGAATCACAGTTTTGGCATTTATCGAAGATAGACGTCCAACCTTGGATAGGTTACATTCCTAAATTTCGTTAAATATTTGACTGCAATGATTTTTGTACATTAATTACCAATTCGTGGGCTGTTCGTTTACGAATCCATATAAAGTCTTATATATAAGTTTACTATTTATTATACTTTCACTTTCATTACAATAACTCTACAAGATTTAACGAGTGTCAAACGCTCGCTTGTAGTATGGAGTGTAGAATGGGAAGAAGGTCAGGTCTAGGTATTGAAAAAGTGTCCGTCGAAATTCAAAAATTATTAGTTCAAAAAACATCCCCAATGGCGCTGGTGTCAGCGAGAGTGTATATCGACGCCCCCCGGGAATAAACCGGTATCGGCAAAATCGCTGATTCCGAATCTGGCATCAGCAAAAAGTCCATAACGGCACTACCGACTTTCCCATAGGAGATTGCACTCCTTCCATCTACCCTCCATAGCTAGTAAATATGTCAAATATTTATGGTATAGAGCGGACTGAATTCTGTATCAGCTAACCAAAGAAGAAAATTATTTGTAATGGTACAATACATAGTTTTTTTGGGTCTAAGCCCGCCACACTTTCGACCACTGTTACTCCTGTAAGCCAGGATCGACAGCAGTGTCCATTGAAGACACCGAAGTTTGACCCTCGGCGAGTCCCGGAGAAAAAGCTAAATTATCTTGGAACCCACACGAGACTGTCTCTATATACAGGGTGGGATTTTGTATTGCCACCAGAGGTGTTAGCACGTATGTCAAGACAAGCCCTTTGTCTTTTTCGGCTTGGTCGCTCTCTGTCTTATTTCATACGATAGAAAGAGATATAATCAACATATTCTATGATATACGTCTAGTATTGGCGCTCATGCTACAACTACAGAAGGGAGATTACTTTTTATTAAAAGTAACAGTATTCTGTAGACAGAAAATGCATACTCAAAGAAAACATTCCTTTATTTTTGAAAAGAATGAAAACTCTATTCAAAGATTTTAAAATTCGCTTGCGACACCAAGGAACCGAACCAACTAAAATCTGTAAAAATTACACCCTGTACTTTTATTGCATCGATCGTTAGGGATCAATTATAAGGATGAAAATATATCTCTAACAAACTTGGTAAATAAAATGAAAGGAAAACTATGTTATCCTAAATTATTTACAAAACATTGTAAACTAATTAGTTGTTCGAATTGGGTTACATTTATTTGGATACACAAATTTATTCTTCTAACGAATTCATTTCTACTATTACCACTACTGCCTACATTAATAACTATTTTAATACCTGGATTGGTACAATCGCACAATCAGAGGGCCAGCGAGATCATAATATCTCTCACCTCTAGATTTTTTTGTGGGGGTATGTAAAAAAATAAATTTACATGATATCTTATGCGAGTGTAAACGAGTTGAAAAGTTCGGAATACGATTTATAATATTCACCACAACAGGTTATTAAAGGTTACTAGAAATGAATTCGTTAGAAGAATAAATTTGTGAATGAATTTAAAGTGTGAATGTGTTTAAAGAACATGGAGCCCAACACGAGTAACTAATTAGTTAGTTTACCATTTTTAGGGTTCCGTACTCAAAAAGTAAACGGGACCCTATTACTAAGTCTGTCCGTCTGTCACCATGCTGTATCTCATGAACCGTGATAGTTAGACAGTTGAAATTTTCACAGATGATGTGTTTCTGTTGAAGCTATAACAACAAATACTAATAAAAAACAGAATTAAATAAATATTTAGTGGGGCTCCCATACAACATACATGATTTTTTGCCGTTTTTATAGATAATGGTACGTAACCCTTCGTGCGCGTGTCCCACTCGCACTTGGCCGGTTTTTGTAAATAATTTAAGACTTCATAGTTTTGCTTTCATTTCATTTACGAAGTTTATTAAAGATATTTCATCCTCATAATTAACCCCGACGATCGATGCAATAATAGTACAGGGTGTCATTTTTACAGATTATAGTCGGTTCGATTCCCGGGTGTGGCAAGCGAATTTTCGAAAATCTTTAAATGTAGTTTTCTTTCTTTTCAAAAATAAAAGAATGTTTTCTTTGAGTACTATTTTCTATATACAGTATTAAGAGTACTTTCCCTTCAGGTGGCATTACAAAATTCCATCCTGTATACAGTGAGTTTTATATCACTATAGAGCAGTTAATAAAGGCATTTATTGTTACCTTTAAAGTCAAAACGCCCAGACGTGCGCTGCAACATTTTCGTCAATACCAAAACGAACTGTATTGATTCATAGAAGAAGCTCATTCTTTAAATAATCTTTGTTAATGGCGCGAGCGAATATTGCGGCGTGGTCTCATACCTTGCAGCACAGAAATTCAATCTTTATGTTTATTAAAACAGATTTGATTTTAGTGTTGACGAAAACTCTTGACACACTTGTGTGCCCGGGGCTTTATAAAGAGATAGGTTATCGTACAAATCCATCGGGGTCGTTGAAAAATGAATTAATTCAGATTTAATCTTATTCGTTGTTTTGTTTCCAGTGGTCTCAGAATGACAGGTAACTTTTACACTCTTTTTATATTCAGTAATCAGTCAGACCCTTACCACCAGTACTGTTTTAATATTACTTTCAGTTTTTGACTGTTAACATATTACAAAATCTGTCAAACAAATGATAGTTAATAGTTGAACAATACTAAAAGAAGTGATGCAAACGCCCCAGTAGGGTACACCAGGGCCATCTTTACCCGGGGGTTCAAGGGGTGCGGTGCAACCGGGCGCAGAGTTGTAGAGGGCGCACAACGACCGCCATGAATTTCGATGGGTGCCTGCTTACTATGAGCATGAGACTTGCTAACTCAAAAGCCAAAATTGTGTTCGATGCATAAATATTATACCTACAATGTGTACTGAGAAATATTAAAAATATAGGTAGGTATATATTAATAAAACAAAAAAATCTGAGTTTTTAATGGGACTTAAGAATTGGCAAAAAATTAGTTTATTTTTGACATGAGCGGGAGGACGCAGGCTGACTTTCGCACCACGGCGACGGACATATTTAAGACGGCCCTGGGGTACACTAACCGAACCAAGCCTTATAAAAAATACAAAAAAACGATGATTGAATCTCAAATAAATGAGGAAAAGGTTAGGAAGAGAAAAACATTGTAATGAAAATATTATTAAAAATATATCTAATAATCGATTACCCACAAATTCACTACAAAAAGTAGTATATAGACAGGCGGAAGCACACAATAATCATACTTGAAACACCTTAGCATATCTTAAACCACTTATCCAATATGTACACACTACTTGACTAGATTCTTGAGATCATTTTGAAAGCCAATTCCTTTAATACTATCTACTTACTTAATACCTTATTAATTAAAGTGATTTTAGTAGCGGGTTTATCATGCTGATTAGTTTTATTGAGTGTATGTATAGTTAACATTAAAGGATATAAATCATTTTTTTTGAGCAAGAAAAAAACATCTTGAAGTATTCTCCACGAATACATGAAAAGGTATATACCTAGAAATAAAACTATTTTACGGATTTTATCGCGTGTATTTACTATTTTATTTTCCCGACGTTTCGGTCCGGTCCGCGGACCGCAAACAACAACTAAATATGAGGGTACCCAGTTATTAACTATGACATCAGGACGTCTAACACCTCAGTCCCCCCGTGACCATGGTTGCTGTAAAGCAGCCGAAACGTCGGGAAAATAAAATAGTAAATACACGCGATAAAATCCGTAAAATAGTTTTATTTCAATGTATAGTATTCGCGTAAATATAAGAAAACAATAGGTATATACCTAGTTTGCTAGTAGCTGTATGTTTTTACCCTTTCAGTAAATTATTTAAAAATATTTTCAGTTTTTCACAGTTAACTCACAAGAACACAATCTGACAAAAAAATACATTTAATATTAGAACAACAAAAACATATGAGTGGTGATGAGCCCGCTGTAAGCTAAATAATCGTCTGAAATTGGCGTTTGTACCTTTTACCTTAATCAGATAACTTATATCTAAAAAAAACTCTACAAATTAAAGTAGGTACTTAAACACCTACTTACAAAATTATTAATATTGCAAAATCGTCCCACCTACGCGCGTACGCAGTCTTACATACAACCAATAGCCTACTCAAATTTGTAACTTCCATCGTGCTCTGATTTTCCCCAGCAGGGTAAATTCACTCCGTGTGTAATCCATATTCGGTAACTAATGTTTTAATTTCGAGCTAATACTCGTTTATCAATACCAGAATAGGTACTGTTGAAAATAATTATATTGTTCACAAACTACAATCATATTTTCTTATGTATTATTATTGCTTATGTATTACGGCGTAATACATAAGCAATATAGTAATATTTTTGACGCTGGTTAGATGATTTGGAGATTTGGATTTGGATTTGAAGATTGCATGAAAGCTTAGTTTAGTTTCATTTAATGCCGACAGAATCGAAACCATTTTCAGAGTTCAATGAATGATAAGTTGTTTGGAAATGTGATCCTAATACATAATTTACCCATTACTATATAATCTACATTTTTATACCAATACCAATTATATACCAATACCAATTCTAAAAACCCCACAACGGTATTTTTCAGTACAAAAGTGTTTTATGTACTTAGTATTGATCATTTCTTTGTGCAATTGCACAGAATATTGTTAATGTGAAGACTTATGTAAAGTAAATTTAATGCAACAATTTTTGGATGTCCTATTAAATAAATAAATGAAGCTATCTTGTCGATGCTTCGGTTATGGATTAATTACCTCCAGGTGCAATTAATTCGATTTACCAAAACAAACCTTAACTTCCCAATAACCAAGAATTAATTTGAATAAGCTTTCAGTTTTAGTTCCCTAGATATGATATGATTCGGATTGATTAAGATGATATAATATTGTATGTATCTATTATAAAAGGAACATGCGTAAATTATGTCGATTCTGATGGAACTAAACAAATCTATGTGTATTGCCGACCTCTTCATAGTAGTAATGTAAGAACAAGACAGCAATATTCACGGCAAAATATCTAAGTATGTTTGGGTAACCAAATATGGACTATACGACGGACCTTACATCTAAATACCAAAACGTTCTCACGATGCGACAATCCAAATACCTGCTATAAAGAATACACTCTGATAATCTAGAAACTATGGTATGAATCGTGCCCAAATATTCTTGAGCTATTTCAAATAACATTCCTCAACATTTCTGTACTTTAAAAAACTGTTTTAAGCCAGTGAATTGTTGCAGCATTTATATTTAATTCGATGTATCTTATCTGAAAATTAGAAACAGGTTGCCTCGATCAGGCACTATTTTAGTAGAAAATAATAGTTGCCTGTAACTCTACAATGATTTAAATCATATTTTACGCTAGCAATTCGCTAGTGTTTTCGTAAATCACTGACGACGGCTGCGTTTAGTGGTTCAAGCGGAGGCCGCTTGGCTAACTAAACCGGCTCCAAATCTAGACTGCGACATATTAGGGAAATGGGCTTTTTGGAATTCACGCTGGTCTACGTGTAACTTGGATCGCCCTCAGTTCACTTTTAATTAATGTACCAATAGCTTTGCTTAGTCTGGCGATTTATATTTTTTAACGTCGATAATACCTACTTTTGCGTACATATTTTTAAGCAGACACTAGCGAATAGCGGCACCTAACGATTGTATATTACACGTTAGTGCTAACTGGTAGGGTTGCCAACTATTTTTTTCGAAAATATTGTATTTTCTAGCCAGAGTCGTAAAATATATAGTACATTGCTCAAAAATATAGTACATTCACAAAAATCTTACAAAAACGTGTCAGTCCGTCAAAAAAAAAAAGACCAGTAATTTTGTTTGTATGAAAACGTCTTTCACTTGACAGTGATAGTTTCGTTTAGTTGTCGTTCCGTTCCGAAACACGCTATAGTATACGCGCACATCTAAAGGCAAGGCAAAAATAAATTTATGGATGCGTATTTTTTGCGAGAGATGGTGCTATTTTATAAAAAAAAATGAATGCGGACATGTTGAAAAACATATATAAAAATATAGTACTTTTGCGTACTATATTTTTTTTCAACAGTATATAGTACGCAGAGGTAAAATATAGTACAATACTATATTTTATAGTACGTTTGGCAGCCCTACTAACTGGTATTGCTTAGGTTATAATGAGTAGATTACAATTCAGTTTATGCACCGAAAACTATGTCAAATAAAGTGGTGTATTTACCTATGTTAATTTATTGAATAGTAACATCGAAAAAACATTGTGATCTCACACAACAACCGTTTTCGTTCTCCTGATACTCTTGCCGACAAGTGTAGGAGGCACACATACATTTAATACATAAAGACCTATCTATATGCCTACCTATAGTGGGCTATCGGCTGACATTCTTATCCTTAAAAAACACAACGAGATTAAACATGCTGTTATAACTTCAAATCTACAGGGTGTATCAGAAGTCCGAAATAATACTATGGGTACACGGTAGCTCATATGTGGATGATTAGTGAAGACAGTTTACATAACTATCAGTTTGTAAGTAATAGAACTTTGAATATTTGTGACAGGTATCGTATTCTGCCCTTGGGATACATCCATGATCCTACCAAGCAGTGTAAACTACATTTTCCAAGGGCGGCTACCAATATTCACAAAACAGAACATGAACATTTTACATTACGAGTTACAGAAATTTCCGAGGAAGAAAAAGTTGGAAAAACATGGTCGAATTTCGATCAGATTTTTATACCATTCAGTTGTAAGTATACCCGATACTGATACAAAGGTCAAAGTATTATTTCGGACTTCTGAAACATCCTGTAGATTTGAGGTTATTACAGTTATGTTTTATCTAGTTGTGTTTTTTAAGGATAAGAATGTCAGTCCCCTTTGTTTCCTTCCACGGGTGTGTACGGGTTAATCCTTCCCAACGAAAAGAAATGTAGTAGATGGCCCAATCTATAGTGATGACAGCAAGTTTTTTTTAACTAAGCACACGCTGCTCACTTGACCGTTTCGTTAGTGGTCACATGATCAATTAACTTTATGGAAATCGTACAGACTAACAAATTAATAGAAATTTCACTCTAGCAACAAACCGCATACAATAGAATTGTTCAGTACAAAACTGTAGGGTGATTATGTAATCCTATTTCAAACCTTTAATCAGCTTTTGTCAAAATGTACGGAAAAGACACTATGTTGTGATTATAATTGAAAAAAAAAACCGGCCAAGTGCGAGTCGGACTCGCTCACGAAGGGTTCCGTACCATTATCTATAAAAACGAACAAAAAAATCACGTTTGTTGTATGGGGGCGCCCTTAAATATTTATTTTATCCTGTTTTTTAGTATTTGTTGTTATAGCGGTAATAGAAATACATCATCTGTGAAAATTTCAACTCTCTAACTATCACGGTTCATGAGATACGGCCTGGTGACAGACGGACGGCTGGACGGACGGACGGACGGACGGACAGTGAAGTCTCAGTAATAGGGTTCCCGTTTTATCCTTTGGGTACGGAACCCTAATATTTGCAATTAAAGTTGCACAGTCGTCTGGCTGTACTACAATAGCACTGTAAATTGATCCTACAATAGTCTATAAATTTGGGATTTTAAATATAAAAAGGTACCCGCCTTTTTCGTATATTATATGCTTACATACGATACCTAACTACAATTCCTACAATTGCATACAAAAATACAATGACACAAAATTAAATTACTTACTTATACTTAACTTCTCTTAACCTAAAGTTACATTTAAGCGTTGATTAGAACGCGGTACGGGCCGCCCCCGACTAGATTAGTCTGACTAGAATCACTCATCCGTTTTATTTTCTTAATCTAATTAAAAAATAAATAAAGCGAAGTTATCGGATTCTATGTAAACTTTTTCTTTACAAATTATGTATTAAGTTAATGACTATACGCTTACAAATTCTAGCAGATCTAGCAAATAACTACGTTTTATTAAAATATGTACATTATACGCGTAAAGTTTGTACAATTTACATTATAACTGTAACTTTACAAATACACTGCGAGAAAAAAGGACATCTTATAAGTAGACAAGCTAATACATTGTTGTAGTTTCTGTCTACTACAAATGTAGCGTGAGATAAAAAGTGTAGCGTGTTTAAAATTAATATAATCGTTTTTAAAAATTGACTGCTATTTTATTTTGATGCGTTGTCTTTTAATTATTATATCCTCAGTGTAAGCTATTGTATTTGAGGAATTTCAATGTAGGTCAGCGAATAGACAGGTATACCGTCAAAGGCCTGAATTTTTCAAAAACATTTCTAAATCGACGCGGATGTCTCTTGACACCAATTGGAGAAACCGTTCCGCACTTTTCAATAAATTCACAATATACGAACATGGCCTTAATTTTAACCTGAACGCCCATTTGAGAATGTCTCACTTCACGCTCTCCTTAGAACTTCAACATGATCGTGTCGTCGTGAAAGACGGCTTTGCTGCAAGGATCCGTGTGGAATGTGTTGATGGGCGTTGGTGGGGCTCAGGTGCACAGCCCGGAGTTGTCCACCAAAGAACGGGCCAGCACGTCAGCCGCCGCGATGTCGCTCACTTTACCTTCAAAATGTCCTCTCACGTGGAACATAAACTCCGTTTTGCTGGCAAACTCTTGTCTACACATGAGGCAGAGGTGGTGTGCGTGTGTGTGTTGTCTCTCCGGCGCGTAGTGCGTGTGGCCGTGTGTGAAGTACGCACCCCCGCCCCCGCCTCCCCCCTCGTTCACCACCGTGGCCGTTGACACGGATGTCGCGAGACCGTGCCCGTTCAGTATCTGCTGGTTTTGATTGTGATGGTGTAACAGCTGGAGTTTCTCCTGGTTTGTTAGGTGAACCTTCTCTTGTTGCTGTGAAAATAGAAAGAGTCCGAGTAAAGTAGAATAAAGAAACATGTTGCTGGTAGGTGTTCAAGTGTCTGTCAATACCAAAACGATTATTGTATCAATACACATAAAGATTGAATATCTGTGGTAAATGGCACGCGTCATCTCTATGAGTTTTCTTTTATAATATACGATCTCCAACAACTCGTGGGTCTATCCAAAGTCCTGCATAATTACTAAAGGAATCTCGTAGTACCTGATGCTGCGTTGCTTGCTGCATCTTATCCTGGAGCATTTTGTTGTCAGGCAAATGAGACTTGGCGTGTGCACTCCACTCGTCTCTCGTCGCGAAGAGTCTGCCGCACAGCTCGCAGGACCAGGACACCACCATGCCAGCCGTCGCGGCTGCCACCGCTGCCGACGCAGCGCTCGTGTGTACCAAGTTCGTATTCTGCATGTACCAAGGAATAGGTTATAGGTTATATTATAGGTCTAGATGGTCAAAGTTTAAGGTTCACTATTGATTGTTTACTTGAGTAGGTAGTTACACATAGTTTCAAGCCCGCGCGTGCTGAATTTTTTGCTAATACCAAACCGCACTGTATTGGCATATAGAAAAAGTTCATTCTCCAATAATGTTACATTGACAGCACAAGCTAATTTTGACGCGCATGGCGTGGCCTTTACTACATAAATTTAATCTTTAGTTCTTCTTCTTTTATTACGACATGAGTGAAATGATGATATTTTAATGGAATAAGATGAGGAATGGCTCCACCTGCGTTTAGTGGGTATTTCAGCCAGTGTCAAGTAATTAATAACAATGGCAAATGGAATCATTTAGTTATATTGACACTAAGCTTGTTTTTGGTATTGTCAAAAATCTCGATGCGCGTGTGTTGACTCCCCAGTGTGCTTTAATCCATATAGAGTGTCATTGTAAAATACTTTTCTAATTTTTTTTTTAATTTCTGGGGTAACTACTTGAAGTATGTATATAAGCGCGATCCTTTTAACATATTTAAACACTTATATAGATGTTGAATAAAATTGGACGTGTGAAAATGTCAAATGTTAGTAAAAGCTACCTTTTTCATATAATAACTCGTTGCCTATACTACAACAACATAATAACTACTTACTACATTCTATGGCCACTACAAACCATGCGCTGTATCTCAATATGATTTACCGTAAAGTTGTGCCCAGGTACCTGGCAGACCTGGATCGACTGCTGGTGCGAGTGTTGTTGTTGTTGCTGCTGTTGTTGTTGCTGTTGTTGTTGTTGTTGCTGTTGTTGTGCAACTGCCGCTATCTCGGCTTGGCTCGGTTTCGTATCCTCTTGCTTAGTTAGTTGCGGTTTCACATCGTCTGTTTTTGGAGTTATAAAATGTTATAACAATCAAATATCGAATGATAAATTGCAGTGCATAAGCAGTGATAGCCAAGTAGTCGGTCGCTTGCTTTGCAATCAAGTGTACAGGTTCAAACCCCGGCTCGCATCTCTGGGTTGTATGTGCAAGTCACATTTTCATCTGAGATTAAAAACGGTGAAGGAAAACATCGTGACGAAACCTAATCGATAATTGATAGACGTATTAATTCTACCAAACCGCAACGGGCCATCGCATTAATTCCCCTCGCAATGACGGAAGGCCCGTTCTCAGTAGTGAGAGGTTAAAAGGGTTATTATTATTTAAATTATTTTTATTGTTAAGTCATTTGATAAAACTCAATCTATTTTATATTTGTCAGTCTGGGTTTATCAATCGTATTATACCTACCTATATTCTATAGTTATTTTCTTTTATAAATATTGCACAAGGTTTGAAATCATTACGAAACATGTAGCAAGTTTGGAATTTTGTTTTATTTTAGTAACAAAATATGTTTCCGGGATTATGAGTGGCATCTTTTTAACGTATTTAAAAAAGGTTGAGGTTCTTAATTCGAAGTGTATGTTTTTTTAATAGACAACATGAGAGCGTGGCTACATTTTTAACGTATCTACTTATCTATAAAAGGTTGAGGTTCTTAATTCGAACTGTATGTTTTTTTTAATAGACGACATGAGACATTACTTACGTGGTATTGTAATAGTTCTCTTCCCCAATGGCGCTATGTTTGATGGCGTAAGGTGTTTCAATTTGTTCATATGGAGTACTAATTTGTCGCGTCGTGCGAATGCTTTGTTACATACTTCGCACACATATGGTTTTTCCCCTGCAAAACAAAATTTCACCAGATTATTTTCTAACTTATAAATCAGACCATTTTATAGATATAAGATAACTAATAATTTAGAATCAAACAATGGATCGATACCGTCGATAGAATAATGGTTAGTCACCCTCGTAACAGAGAGGTTCCGGGTTCAGTCCATAGCGCGACTAAGGTGGCACACTGGGGCGTCAACGATCGCGCGTCAAAATGTTTGCCATTGCCAAAACGAACTCTGTGATAACATGCATAAAGATTAAATTTCTGACATATAAGCCGCCACGCGTCAAAATTCGCTCGCGCTGTCAGTGTCATTTTGTTGTAGAACGAACATTTTCTATGTGATAATACAGTTAATTTTGCTATGGCAAAAGTTTAGACGCGTGAGCTTTGACGCCCCAGTGGGAGGCCTTAAACTATTGACGTGACCTTGATGGTCCCAGCACAATCACTTGGCTAAGTTAGACACTGCTGGCTAGTTATCTAATGTAAAAAATACACTATAGTGTAGAATGGGTGAAAAAAGCTTTCAATCATTCGTCGGGTACATCGATTATTATTTTTTGTTATCTCTTAAAACTAAACATCAATTTATTTCTATGCTTTGGCAAGCATATCTGTTATAGGCCGCTTGATTGTTCTGCTGTGTTTATAGAGTAGAGTTTAAATGTAACAGCTGATTTTAGAGCTGTTTTGCACCGACGTTTAAGGAAAATATAACTCAAAAATTTTACTTACTTCATACATTTGTTTAGTATAAAGCTAGAAAACTTATATTGTAATTTTTTGTCAATTTGTATATCTATGTCTAATCGGAGAAACTAGGCTATTTATAACATAATAATTTATGGCCGTCTTAAGATAAGAGCACAATAGTACTTTATTTTTTAAAGCAAATAGATAAGAATTATTGCTTACCTGTGTGTATCCTCATGTGGATCGTTAGTTTATCTTTACGAGCTAAACCTTTTCCACACACCGTGCATTCAAAGGCTTTGCTACCTAAAATGTTTATGAAATTAATCGAGATTTAAAAACTTAATTTTATAAGTGCCAACAGATAAAATTGATTAGTTTATGTTGTCTAATAACGGGTTTGATAAATGAGATATAATTGTTTAAGATAACTGTCACCATAGGTTTGAGAAGGTATGGAGTTAGATCTATCTACATAACCCATTAGCCTTTATAGGGCATGCAAGAAGAGTCATTTGACTTTTTTTTAGAAGAGTCACTTGACTGTTGAATTATTTTTAACCGACGAAAAAACGGAGGAGGTTTTTCAATTCGAACGTATAATTTTTTTTATGTTTGTTCGCGGATAACTTCGTTTAAGAACCGATTTTGATGATTATTTTTTTGTTGGAAAGGAGATATCCCAAGGGATGATGATATAAGGAAACTGATGATGATAAGGAAACCAGGATCTGATGATAGCATCCCAGAGAAATCGAGGGGAACCTTCTAAAATCGTAGTGGAGACTAGTGCGTTTATGAATTTTTTCATTAAGTATTTTAAAGCACTACTATTTAATGAAGGCCTGGAGTCGATCTGATGATGGAGCCGAAAGACATTCGAGGGAACTCCTCAACGATTTACAGCAATTACCTGGTGTTTGGGCTTAATTAATTTCTACCACACCTCCTTTCCACACCGATTTGGGGAAAGAGGGGGCGATGATTTTTTTTTAGCTTCAAATATTAACTTTTTAGGGTTGTTATGAGGTGCATAGTTTCAACGGTTATTGACACTAAAATCTTGAAAAAAACATTTTTTTTTACAAAAATCAAAAACCGACTTCAAAAACCTAGGTGCACTAAAACCCTAAAAATAACCTTATAATTCATAACATTTGGAGTAGGTGCCAATCTTCATTACACTAAGCAAACACACATGAAATGGCACCGACTCCAAATGTTTTTTAAGGCGGATTTTGTTTTTTGTTAAAAAATATTTTTTACAATTGTTATTACCGTCATTAGTAGAACTTGTTGGTTTTATGGCAGGATGCTTTCTCACTGTCGTTCCTTGTAACGCCTTCAGTCTAGTCGCTGGATGCATGGACCCACCCTCCGCATATGGTTCCGTAAAAGGTATCAAATTTGGCCTCGGAATATTATGTGTGACTTCTGGTGACCTAGTAACAAAATATTAAATGTTCCATAAAAAATATGAGAAGTATAATTGGCACCGACAAAAATCTGTTTCAAAGTCACTCAGTGTAACTAAAAAATATCTACTATAAATCTGACTAATCAATAGGATGGAGAAGGCGCCTCCAATTCGTTTTATGCTGAAGCATTTGTCTGTATTTGCGACTACTGATCTAGGATATTTGCATGTCTAGGATAGATTCAACAGTTTTCAAAGATTTTATAGATATTCTTGATAATGTAGAGACACACACATAAGTTATGGATATATTAAACTATGTTAGCAAAATAACAAGCAGTATAATACGCCAGTCTTCATCCACCATCTGCGTAGGACAGTTAAAATTATAATGCAGTACATATATACCCCAATATATTTATTGAATTCTAGCAATGGTTGGTAGGAAAGAACTCACCAGTTCCCCAAACTTTGTAACACCCTCACACCGCCTTCGAACCCCATGCCTACGTCATCGGGGACTGTGAACGTGCTGTCTGGCCCTCCTGTACTCGAGCTCACTTGCGGTACTTTGATTGGAGAATTGATGGTAGCGTAGTGATGTTGCGTCGAACTGACCGTAGGTGGCGATGGGTGTCCGGGGTGAGCGTTCCCATTTTGAGCTTGCTGGGAAGGTGAAATAATTATCTATCTATTCAATTTAACAAGATTTGTATTGTAATGAAGTGTCTGAATAAAATTGTAAAATTATAATCCTTACTTGCATTTCCTGATGATGTCGTGTTGCGTTATTCGTATTAGTATTTTGTTGCTGATGTTGTTGTTGTTGTTGCTGCTGCTGTTGTTGTTGTTGTTGCTGCTGTTGTTGCTGCTGCTGTTGTTGTTGCTGCTGCTGTTGTTGCTGCTGCTGCTGCTGCTGCTGTTGTTGCTGCTGTTGCTGTTGTTGCTGCTGCTGTTGTTGTTGTTGTTGCTGTTGTTGCTGCTGCTGTTGCTGTTGTTGTTGCTGTTGTTGCTGCTGTTGTTGTTGTTCACGTCGGGCCGCAGACGCTGCTTGTGCCATGTGTTGTTGAACAGCAACGTGTGCTTCTAAGTACGCAGTTTTTTGTGCTTCCGTCATTTTGTCCATATTTACTGTTCCATCCTGAGACAGAAAAATCATCCGATTTTATGGAAATATAAACAAATAAAGAGCTGTTTTTAAGATATTATAAGTGAGAATATATAAAAAGGTAGGTAACTAAATCAAGTATGCGTAACCGATACTATTTATTACAAATTATTTAATCCAAACGAAGATTATTTGATTCAACCATTGATAGCGATACATAAAAAACTAAAAAAAAACATACGGGTCGAATTGAGAACCTCCTTAAGTCCTCCTTTTTTAAGTCGGTTAAAACAATCATGATTGCTGACACAGACAATAATGATCAATTCTTAGTGTCTAGTCGGCGTTACACCACCTTCATTGAGTGTCTTTGATGCGACTAGAGGGCTCGAGGGAGGGCCGCGTTGGGGTGGCCGCCCCCGCCAGTGCATTCACCCCGCAGAAAGTGAGACCGACCCCTTAAGTCCCACCAACTTTCATTCCGTAACACGATGTTTGAACACCCTATGCTTAATTGCCTAAATTCGGCACGCGTGCAGTTGAACGACCTCGGATCTTGGGGAAACGGACGTATGACGTATCTGATTTCCTTGATGAAGGGTTCAATGAACCCTCTAATGTATTTTTCGCTTAATCCAAAGATGGACTTTTCCTTGGTTAGTTTTTGAAACTACTGAGGGTATCGTGAAAAGCCCATTGAGGAGTGCGTGCGTAGCAAATAGTAGTCGGCTAAAGTAATGTTGCATGAGTTATGTACTCAGTGTCATATTGTACATAAAGTATACCTACTCATGTGTTCATAATTTTATATAGGTAAGACATACCGTGTGTATTTAGTAAACTTTATGAACCCAAATATTTTCTTTCCTATGTGAAAAGTCAGGCCTCGTATTTTATTATCTCTACCGTTAGTAAAAACATGCGATTAAAATATAAATTCCAGAGTAGATGCACGATTCGACATGCTATTGTTTGAGGTACACGTCCCCTCAAGATAAGGGAGGCGACGGCTAGGGCCGGGGTAACCTCGGGGGCCCTTATCACTCATGCACTGATTAAAAACAAACTTACCTAAACGGAGGGTTTGCATATGAGGACACGATAGGGTGAAAAATATTAGGGATATTGGTATGAAATCAACTTTAAGGTTACTGCTATTTACCTACCCATTTTTTTCAACCTTATTCACAATTCTTTTTATTAGTTTAGTATTCCTTAGTGTTTATTTGTTCCTCTTGAAATATATTGAGCCATAAAAACATTTAAAAAGAAAACTTATTTGAAATATCACATTCATTTGCCATAATACTCGAGTGAGTTACGTTGTATAGTATAAAATCAATAATTTTATCTATATTAACTGCGATTAAGCTGTGACAAAGTTTGAAATAACTTTTCCACAATAAAAGCTGACCAAAGCTCCGTCAGAAATTATTCTGCCAGTATTAAAAGACAATGTGATTAGTTCGGCGAGAAATTAATTAATTATAAGTTAATAAAGAATTGGTATCTCATAAACAAGTGACAATAAATTATCAATACACAGAGTACAAAGGTTTAAATATACAGCGTGCATTAAAAAAAAAAAACTAAAAAAAAACTTACTGTTAAGTCCCATAACTGGCTATAATACGAACTCAGACTCATTTCAAACTCAATTTTCTAAATTGACGCCACTTTTCACTGATATCCTCGCAGTCCGAAACATGATCACGGATTAAAAGTACTAGGCGAGCATAGATCACGGGAGGTGGGAAAGCCAAGGGCGGCTACGGACGGCGGCGGGCTGGGCGGCTCGAGGCGGGCGCCCTCCGCCGTCGCTATGCAGTAAGTGGTAAGTGCAAGTTAACCGCTGGATCACTTGCAAGTCGCTTGCATCGATCGGTCATACTTTTCCTTAGCAACCGACGCTCCTAGACAAGGAAGCATTTCCAAAGCGAACAAGTATTGTGAAAAGGGTAGGGTAAGCTTGGGTAGGCAAACCACAGACGGGATTTGTTTGGTAAAAAATGTATAACGAGATATACTTATAGGTACCTATGTAATCGATTTATAGAATATTTCGTCGAAATAGTATGTTTCTCTTTATTTTGGATCAACTTCAGTATCTTCTATAATAAATTTTACGAGCGAAATATTTATGTCGCCTCTGTTGTGTCATTGCGAAGTAGCATGTTTAATAGCTGTCTGCTGAATAATAAAAGAATAATATGGCTTGGAGAAATTGATTTCAGACGGTAGTTCTACTGGAAGTACTTCTCGTTCGTTAGTCATTATCGGTTAAAAGGAATCGTTATCTGCCCGTCAAAACCCCTTTTTTCAAAGACGCGTGGAGGTATCAATTTGACATTAATATATGAAAAAAACAATTGGAATCAAAATATTATGCTGCATATTTTGTTCGATCGCAAGAGAATCAAAACTAACACTTCCCGTTGATCTAAATCATGAAATTTGTTAAGAAACAATGTCTTATAGCATCAGTAAATCCGAAAACCGTAAATTTGTAGTTCCACCTCAATATTATCCTTCGGTGCCCAATCCGTAAGTAGTATACATAATATTATAATGATTAAATTACAATCCGAACAATCCTTTTATGTAACTGTAAATAATTTTGAACAAATAAGGGTAAAGTATTTAATTTAGAAGTGTAACTCAATTATGGCAGCGGTGTTGTAAAAATAAAACATTTTATAGGCTTCTTTCAAAGCAGTTAACTTGTATAGGTAAAGCCGATGAAACTCGAAGAACTTGCAACTTTATACATAAACTTTTCAATAACTTTATAATATATAACAATATATCTATAGCAATAACTTTTCAGAACAAAACCGATTCGTAATGCCGCTAACAACGGATTGTAACTTTCTATAAATAAAGGGGTGAGACTATGGCCTTCTTGTATACGTTTAGATGAAATAGGTAGAGTATATGTTACGAATATTGTATGTGGGGGCAGGTTGCGTCATGACTGGATGGCCATGATGTCATGTGCCGAGTGGAGGAGGCTTGAACCGTTTCAGTGCAAGTGGTGTTCAGGGTAGCGGGCTGCGGTCCCCCGCGGGGGCGGGGAGGCCGTAGTAGGAATATCCTTCACCTCCCGCGCTAGGTCAGGGTTAACGGTACCCCCGAGCTCGGGTGACGGTGAGCCACCTTCGACCTTGGATGGGATGCGTGCGCTAATGCACTTTATACATAGCTGCCTCCCTCTCCGTCTGCAGGTATACCCCGAACCCTTACAAAATAAATGCTAAAGCAAAGCATGCATATAGATTTTATCGTGTATGCAAATAGTTTGTATTATTTTGTATAATTGAAAATAAAAAAACTATCCGATCCAACAATTTCAACCTAAATCAGCGCTCAGATTTTCGTGTAAGTAAATTACAGGCGGTGTCATAAAATAAAATGTCCGTGGACATGCGTAGCCAATTCAAACGTTCCGACAGTCGTATTGCGCATCGACCGTCGACGACAACCTTATAACTATCGCATGAAAGCAGATAATTCATTAGCATAACTCACTACGTGGAAATGAAATATAAGCATTCGGTAATAGTTCACAAAACGTCTTTGTTAAGGTTCAAAATTGGTGTGTGCGGCGGTTTTCCCTTGGTTGCGTTGGGGCTGAATTACGAGAGTTCGTACGCAGAGATAAGGTTGAGATTTGTGTGAGGAGCTTCCGCGGGTGGTGGGTGGTGGTGGGTCGATACAAGCCGGGCGTCGGGTGCGCCGATCGATAGAGGGGCGCTACCCCGGGCCCCGGTCCGAGACCGTGCATCGCCCGCGAGCCTACACACGACTTCACAATACATTTCTCACATTGTCATAAGTAAATAATATCTGACGAAATCTTTCCTTACATGCAAAGGAAGGAAATAAGAACTATGGTTAGCCTTTGAAATCTCTAATAGGCAGTTACAGTTCCGGAAATGGTTTGACAGTCGTCACGGCCATTTTGGAGACCACACAAAAAGTTTTCCTAACTCTACATTTCACAAATGATAAACTATAATTTAATAAAACCTATCTTATCATTTTGAGTAATCGGTCGTTGTCAGAATCAGGTTATTTAAATATGTTATTGATATGGATGGAGCTTGTGAATTTGCCCACCTGTAAAACATACATGTTGGGAAATTGGGCTATCTCCGCTTCTCGAATACCTTTTGTTGTGATTCAATCAACGTTTAATCATTATTGATTGGTTGTATCTCAATATCTATCTATCAATCAGGTTGTATCTATTTAACTAAGAACCTCATAATAAATTGATAAAAGTATACTTTTAGAGTAAAACTTCCATTAGTAGATATTACAAAATAAAAGGTTTCCTCAATGTATCCATGAAACATTTAGTCTTGCCCTTGTAGCTACCAATATAACGTGACCTTTGCGTCTATAAAAATAGCTTTTCAATAGGCAACTGGTTAGCTGACAGGTAAACGAAAGGTCTTTTCGTAAATTTCAACTAGCCTCAATTACAGTAAAAGAATAAGCAAGTACTATAAATACAGAGTTTGGTCCTAATAGGTACTTACGCATTCACTGTCAAATTAATAGATAGTTTTGATCCTTATTATTTATGTTTAGTTTTTTCTTTTTTAAGAGGTTAGTTCATAAATCGTCTGGTGATAAATTTGTTTTAGAATTTAGTATTTAATTTAATTTACCAAATCCAATTACCTAAACACGCATCGCTCGCATAATATATAGCAGGATGAAATTCAATCTATTTTTTATTTTATTTGAGTTGATATTTATGACTTAAATTATATAGCGCGGTATTGTCAATGTTAACGAAGCTCCTTAAATTATGATTATAAAAATACTTAAGTAAAAAATATAAACATTAAAAAGATGCAGCACTAAACGTACAAAGTAGTTTTTGATGCTGTGGTAAGTAAGCAAAGACTAACTTGAAAATTTATCGTCGAGGTTACAATCTTCATGGACTCCGCGTAGTTCCTCAGCACAGAGTCCGTGCTGAGGCAGCTCTGCCGCCACTCGTACAGTTGTTCCAGCCGGGTGATGCAGCGCTCGCAAATCTTCTTCGGCAGGAAGTCGTCCTTCGATATCTGCTGAATGGAGTGGAGGACTTGGTAGAGTGGGTGGACAATTTGAGAGAAAAACTTGTTTTACGAAGTAATAAATAACAATAATACATCATCTAGCCTGTGTTCCTCAAAGGAGTAGGCACAGATGCACTGCAGTGCGCCCAAACTTCGCCGATGTATTTTGGTCCCAATGTAATAGGAGCGAGCCTATTGCCATAATTAAGGCAGTAAAAAGAAGTTATGTGACTTCGGAAACTAGCATTTACATCAAAGAATATCATCGAATGTTGTATCTTATGGGTAGTATATCATAAGGTTGCTTATGGCGTGGAGTGTTTTGTGAAAGTAGTCATTTAAAACCTATTCGTTTGAAAAATATCCTGCATGCACACCGAATGTATCGTAACTACTGCTGTGAATCAGGGCCAGCGTGGTAGAATATGGCCCGAATCACCCTCGCATTGAGGGGAGGCCCATGCCCAGCAGTGGGACGTTAAAAGGGCTGTAGTAGTAGTAGGTACAAAAAATACTAAAACATATAAAAACAGGTAAGTAACAAACATCAAATTGATCTTCCGAAATAGTGAGAATCGATAAACGTGCCTTATAGTTCGTGGCGATTTATTTTATTGGCTTTAAATTAATTCTGACTAACTCCAATACCTGTTCCGGGAACCCTATTGAATCGTAACAACCTACTTAATAATCGAAGCAAACGGTAGCTTATTGTTCAAATTTTAACAACCACTAACTTGACTATCGATTCTGTTGAAATCCTTAATAACGTAGTAAATAATCAATCCTAAACATTATTTCTAGCGCAATAAAGAACACTGTTATCTGTTATCATTTTATGGGGGATTAGTTGACCGCCACGTGGCTACCGCCGGATCGGATCCCCGGCGGTCGGGGAGCGGGATTCGCAATAATCCCTCGGTGTACGTTGACCTACTTCAAACGAAGACTGCGTGGGCCGACACACGTAGGGTCAACGATCTATTGTGTGAATAATATTATTTACTATGAAATCAATCAAAACACCAAAGAATATGTGAGGCGTTATTTTAACTATAGATATTTTCCCCCTGACCAAATAAAAATTTCCAAAATTTTAATTCATCCAAAAACTTCTCCGTATACCGCTTTCATAATTGTTTCATCTAAAGGTTTTCCATAAACGGCAGAAAGGTGTAGGAAAACATTCAATGCAGATTGCTTCGATTCGTTTCGCGCTTACCTAAAAATATGCTATTCTACCTACATATTATGAATTAAAAAAATCTTGAAAATCTCGGAGCATACATTTGAGATAACTTTATTTTATTAATCATGACTATTAATTCATCAGTGTTTATTTTTAATTTGTATCGTACACAAACCAAAAATAAGTTATATAAAAAAATACTCAACAGGTACAAAACTTACATATAATAATTTCATTATTCAATTTAGTGCTTGTAGCATAACAGCTTAGATCGTAGCGCGCAGGCGTCTACGAAGCTCATGAAGCTACGGTCGCTACGCCGTAGCACTACATTCTTTGAAAAGCGCTGCGCTACAAAGCTTATGTTTACTAATTCATTATTTTCACCCCAATATTGGGACCTGATTTGGAGTGGCTTCAGACATGGAAGAAGGTGGTGTCCACAGATTTTCAGAAAAGTGAAGGAAAAAAGGCTGTAACAGGAGTCACTCACCATAGTCGGCAGACAGGTCCTCAACTTGAACAGTATTTGCCGCTGCTCTGACTCTTTGTCGAATATGTGGAGCCGGGGCCCGCTCTTCAGGGAGCACAGCCGACAGAGGTCGGTGAACGCCGTGAAGTTCAGGTCTTCGGGCTCGGTCATCGCGAAGCACCTGATCAGGAGGTCGAGGAGGCAAGAGTTGTCCATGTATACGGCGGTGGTTCTCGGGTGGCGGGAGACGGTCAGCGCCGCATGTCGCGGGTGCAGGGAGGCGTCGCGCCGTGGCTGCGTCCGGGGGGCACTGGGGCCGCGGCGCGCGCCACCCGGCCCCCTCGCCCTCCCCGCTCGCCCCCCCGGCCCGGCGCTCCCCGCCCATATCCCCCCGCCCTGACTGTCGACGGAAAATGCGTAGATTTCCCACTTAACGGCGTCTGATGGCGATATGCAATTGATTGGTATGTTTGTTTTGCTTGCGAATCGATTGGCGAATGTTATTGGAATGAAATGTGAAGATCTAGATGGCATGGAAGTGCATTGTTGCATTTGATTTATATTTATATGTATCGTGTCTAGGTACCTTATAAGTATGTTTCAATTGCATTGACCTTCGCATTTTTATTAAAGTTCCGCATTCAGAAAAAAATCGCCCACTTCATAAATTGGAGATTATACTAAAACCGACAACTATAGACGGTACACTAAGGTAAAAAAAATAATATTCTTCCCAATGATATTCTATATAGATTCTTCCCCATTCTTTATGATGACCTATCTCATAGCCTTAACATTTTTACTTTTATCAAGTGATACTCTTTGCTCTAACTTTTGCAAAAAAAACTAAGTGGTTAATATTCGCAAGTCTTTGATGTGGTCTTTGAATATAAGTAACAGATGTCATCCGTAAACGGATGTGTTGTGGATTTGTTTAATAATTTCATCTGAATAGTTGAATCTGTTGTTTGTAATCGAAAAATATTTGTGCAAATATTAAACTGTGGCCGATTTATCGCTTTAATGACTTCAACCGGTTCAGAGGCGGAGTATCATGCGTACTCCGAGAGGACGCTCGCTTTGATCAAACCAGAAGCGATAGATGACGCGGAAGCAATAGAAAACGCGATCTTGAAAAACGGTTTCAATATTCTTGCTGTTAGTACTTTCTACTGAGTTTGTAGATCAATCGCTATTCGTGAACAGGATCGCTTGTATTTTGATTTCCTTTATACATTTGAGACGGGGATCGAACCCCTGACCATACGATGTAGTAAGTCGAGCGGCCCATGCTCCTATGGTAAGACTTCACGATCATTAAATTAAACCCCAGGCACACTAGAACATTAAGACGCGCGCTGAAAGTTATTTGTCAATATCAAAACGAACTCTATAGCAACACTTATAAAGATCGAATCTTTGTGTTAAAGCCACGCGACCACACTGATTAATTGAAAGTTATACTTAACCATGAACGTAGGTATCATGAACTGTTATTAGGTTTTCCAAATTTTCAATTATATTTTTTCTTAATCTATAATTCTAGGAAAACTATAGATAGAGCTCTTCTAGTATCCTTATTGTCATTGTATTAGAGATCTACCTATTTTTAGGTACTATTTTATTAGGTACTACCCTCATATCGAATGGATATGAATTTGGTTATTCTTAAGATAGTTTTATAAATCTTTCTTTGTTCCTATTTATATGAAAGTGTAGGTAATTTTGACTTAAAATGATTAGGTATATCTTTGATCATAGATTCATACGTTTCTGCGATGCCGATAATATGATTTTAGATACCTAAGTATTATGTAATAACCCTTTCACAGCTAGATGCCTACTAGGAACGCATAGAATTCAGGCAATTGTATAACGGCCCATGTTTCGAGTCGCGTGGCCGCTCGTGATACGAAGCAAGGGTTGCGATATGCAAAACTCATATCGGCATTAGTTGAGAGCCAGCGAGAGGGGCGCCTTCATTATTCCACGTCACATGCAACCCTTGTTAGAGTAGGGCTGGCTCTTAAGAGTTTTTTTTAAACCTACTCTTATAAGTGGGCAATTAAATTGTATTGCTAGGACTGTGTATCAATTGAGGCTTGAATACGATTAAATCTGCGTGTGTGACGTGACTAGTCAGAAGAAACAGTTTAAAGTACCTACTTTATGTATAACTACAATATATTCAACTTTTAATATAACTTGTCTCTATTTATATGAAGCTGCTTGTTTTAGTGCGCGCATTAATTTAAAATTATATGAAAGGAACTAAGGTGATACTTCTATTTAAGAAGATACTTTAGTAATTCGCATTATTATCAACTATCCACATTTAATTTGATGACTAGTGGAACCTTATTAAGTAACCTACTTATACAGTACAAATTTGACTTAACCTTCACGAGGGACGTTCGTAAATTATTTTTGGGCAACCCTATGCTAAAGCAGATCTTCGGCGGCCCCTGCTCTCGACGTCGGTCACCGCTGCTGCTGTTATCTATAGAAACCATAGAAAAAAACTAATTACACATCCCCTTGACGTTTCGAGGGGTCAGTGTTTACGATGTTTTGCAGACATTATTATTCCGTACGCATGATGTATTTTCGGTGACGAGCTACATTACCTACGTATATTTTTATAATTAAAGTAATTTTATGTCGCATGTATGTACGTCGTTATTAGTGGTGTAGCGGAATAATTTGCATAAGCTAATCATTTAATAAATATAATAATAGGTAAGTAATTTGAATAAAATAGGGGTGACCTGTCACTCACGAGCGAGTTTGATACGATATTAAATTAGCCAGTCTCCTTAACCTACGAATCGTCTCTTCAAGCCTTCTGATGCCCTGGTACTTGCTCACATGCCACGAGATTTGAATTACGAGTTTAGTCTATTGAATTTAGGTAACTGTCGTCTCTTCAAATCTTCTGATACCCTGGTCCCAACAAGGTCTTATTAACTTTCATACAGCGTCGTCAAGTCCGCCTGACTCCAGAGCAGGCGGCGGAGTTCTACAAGGGCCACTACGGGCGCCATCATTTCCCCCATCTGGTGGCGCACATGTCCAGCGGGCCCATTATCGCGCTCGTGCTCGCCGCAAGGAATGGTATTCAGAAGTGGCGCACCCTTATGGGACCTCCCAGGTGCACGAATACTTACCTAGTATCACCATAATTTTAGGTTGGTAGGTAGTTATCTAAAAAGGTACTTGGTAGAACGCTCGCCTTGGAAGAGTGAAGAGAGATAGATGACTTAATTTGCAAACAAGTTTCAATAACCTTCAATCAATGTCATAATGTGTCGAAACGGTGTTTGGTTTCTAACGAGAATTGATAGCAATAAGAGTTATATGCCTAGCAATTTCAAACCCTGGATTTGCCTCTGGGATTAATAAAAACCCATTCGCGAAGTTTATTTTCAATAACAAGTACCTTCTTATGATTTGCTAAAGACACACAAAAATAAACTTTGTTCTTAGAGTGGTAGAAGCGCAAGCATACTGGCCAGACAGCTTGCGCGCGTGCTACGGTCGGCGGACTATGTATGGCGACTACTTCAACGGTGTACATGGAAGCGAAGACCATGCGGAATCCATCAGGGAAATACATTTCTTCTTCCCTACCAGTAAGTACTTTTTATGCAAGCACTAACCCTGGCATTTATCGTACGAATCGTCCCCATATTTTGATTATAACTTTATTTGTTAGAGTTATGAAATCACTTTTTCCAATCAAGTGTTGTTGGCCATAAAATCAGTGTAGAAATTGTTACCAGTAGCCATAAAGCGGCTTTCAGACTATGTATATAGCACAACAATATCGCGCACCATACAAAGCCAATAATATATAGTACATACAGTACAGTGTGAACGTGGCCAGAACAATGTATGGTGCGCGATATTGTTGTGCTATGAGCTATATACGATGTGCTATAATATTATAGCGGAGTCGGAAACCCGCTTTAGGCTTGATAATGCGGTTTTCATGCCTTAAAAATGAAGTCATATTAACTCCACGACGCGGACGCTAGTGTTGGGGCACTTGGGCCCTGTGCCTATTTACTAGTGTTGCCATCAGTTTAAATGAGATATCCACGCATATACCTAGTAATAAAGATATCCCTGCACAGTGATAGTAGGGCCGTTGCTCCGCAATTGGCAAGTGACTGACTACATTCAGAAGAACATCACGCCCACATTGCTGCCAGGGTTGACTGCGCTTACGCACGAACGCCCCGCCGAACCCATCATTTGGATCGCGGAATATCTGAGACGGCACAACCCTAACGAGCCCGAACTGGCGTCGCAAATCTCGGAACAGAAGGAGGACAAGCGATGTCATACGCCTAAGCCTTCAGAAGAGTCACTTGTCAATTACTAATTGCTTATTTATAGTTCTGATTTTATTTAGAAATCTTTGTTTCTATGAGAGATTGTTACAGAATCGAGTAGCTATCAAACTATTCAATCTCTGTAGATGTAGAATGTACCTTTATAGCTTTTTAGGGTTCCGTACCCAATGGGTTAAACGGGACCCTAATACTAAGACTCCGCTGTCCGTCTGTCTGTCTGTCACTAGGCTGTACGCACAGCGCCTCTAGCGGGCAGTAAATGAAATATTAAACACGATATATTTTTTTTGAAAGAAGCTTAATAAACCACTTCTACTATGAACTATGTAATTTTATTTTAAGGTTATAAAGTTACCAAGAATCCATGAACTGACGAAGACTTATCTTAGAGAAGGGTTATCTTGCGAAAAAATAAAAGCACATTTAAATTATTTTTCCCAACTTTATTTATAGAAAAACACTTTACAAATGATCACAGGCTAGCGCGTGTTAGTATGAGGTCGATGCAAATAAGGATGTTACAGCAATATTTCAATATTACATTATGGTTACATGTTACTTGGAGAAAACAACTTAGAAAATTAACATAATCCACACACAAAATGCTGTTTAAATTTGCCACATACGTATACTTTTATTTTGTTTTTAAAATTAGTAGAAACATTATTTAAACAGCATTCCAAAGTTCCTAGAACAATATCATTGTGACTATTTACTTTGCTTAATAAGTACGTATGTCATATAAAAATAACTTCAGGGTTAGAACGCATGTCAAGACTAGATCTCTAACGGATCCGCTCGTTCCCTCTCTGTCTTATTTCATACGAGAAAAAGAGACATAATCAACATATTCTGAGACACAAGTCTTGGCGCACACGCTACAACTACTGGGATCGTACCACTCCCGGAGCAGTGTAGTTAATTACTCGCTTTATAGAACTGTTCAAAAATCAAAGTAATATTAGAACAATACTACTATAGAAGTGGTAAACGTGGCTTCTTTATACAACCGAAGTATTCATTTCATCTAAGAAACTGTTGTTGGCACAATCTAATCAGTAATATCAAATAGTCACAATATTGTTGAGAGAAATAAATCAAACTTAACGCTACGGAGATTTGGTAGAAAAAAATTACATGACTTAACTAAAATAAACATTATTAGAGGAGATAATCGAATAAACTGCCGTAATCGATGTACAGCATCTGAAACACAATAATTATTTTATTATTAGAGTACTCTAAACATTCTTAATACAAATAGCATACTAATATGTATACAAAAAGTTAGTCGGGGAGACTTTCGCGCAGCAGTGGGACAATAGACCTTAAAAAAATATACAAAAAATATTTATCAGAATAATAGTGATCATTAAAGCCGTTATTTTCAATAATGATTACTACTAGCTGAACGGTGAAGGAAAGCTTCGTGAGGAAACCTGAACGTCTATAGAAAGGCGTGTGAAGTTCACTGGGCCAGCGTGGTGGACTATGGACAGAATCACCCCCGGATTGAAGGGAGGCTCGTGCCCAGCAGTGGGACGTTAAAAGGGCTATAAGAACATAATACAAAAGCGTAACTCACACTTCAGTTCCTCTTCTCGCGGTACATGTGCACGTAGGCGGCGTCGGAGGGCGAGCACAGCCCTATCTTCTGGCACACGCCCTTTGTGCCGAACTGCTCGATCAGGTGGATCACGCTGTCGCCGTATATCTCCAGCATCGTGTGGCACTGCCGTCACACAATACAACAATTATAACTACACACAACCACGACTGTACTACAATGTCGTTAACCTATGACTTCATTTTTAGGGTTCCGTACCTTAAAAGGAAATCGGAACCATTTTATTATTACAAGCTTTATATTAACTTGCAATGTATGTCCGGGTGGAATCTTACAACTGAATTTTAAATCAGTTAACTTTAACCGATTGAGCTGAAATTTGATATACACGCTTATTTTGGATGACAATGCAATGCATTATCATCCAAAATAAGCGTGCATGCTTAGCTATGTGACGTTATTCTTAATCATCTAAGATGGCGGAATAGTTACTAAAGGGCTTGCTGAGGAGAACAAGGAAACTAAGGGCACTTTGTTGTCCGTCTATCTGTGAAGACCCTTTTTTAAGACGTGATAACAACATCTTTTATCTATGGTAACAATAATATGACTAGTGTCTTCAAGGTGACAATATCTATTGTCTACACTAGTCATAATTCCAATAACCATTGATTGATTGTTGTTTTCATGCATTAAGAAATGAAGTCATAGCAACCCCACAACAATAGTGTAACTTGGGACCCTGCAATCCTTCATCGTATACAGTATATGAAATAATTTTATACGCACAGAATTTCGATAACTTAATTTTAACCCACACACAGAATTCAAACAAATATTTGATAAAGCCTAGGCAAGGTCAGTTACGTATCTTCTGCTCAAAACCAACATTTGTTACGAGTTCGCTCACTCGCTCTAGGAAAGAGACAAAATCAAGATATACTGTGACATAATACTAGTCTTGGCAGTTCATTCTTAAACTACTGATCTCATAACCGATAGTACAATATTTTTGCCCCTGGAATGAATGCTCACCCTGGCGTTGTACTTGGCGGGCAGCAGTCCACAAGACTTCTCGACGATGTGCACGATGTCGTGGTCCACCTTATCGTTGCTCAGTACTTTCTTCACCGCCAGCACCACGGTCTCGCACACGGCGCAGTCCAGGATCTCACCTGCTAGAGTTAAGGGACGACTACTGAATAATCTTGTACGTCTATATGACACATTTTCAAGTAAGGGGTTCATTGATGCTATGACAAATCTTAGTAGTTCAAGAAAGCCGATACTTTTACCAGCTTTCTAATTCCAATACGGCGGCTCATCCAAAATGGCGGAATAGTTATTTTTTCTGCACTACCACAGTATGGGTATCAAATGAAAAGGCTTGCTGAGGAGAACACGAAAACTAAGGGCAATTAAATAAAATCTTGTTTTTTAAAAGATTTTTTACCATAAATTTATTTACAAATAGTATCTATCTGACGTGAAAATTCTAATGCCATTCAAAATTATACAAATTCATATTGAAAATCATCTCTCTTTGTTTGTTTTTAACATCTTCAATTCTGAATAAGCGCAATCTATCGATATTGAGGCTAACTGTATATCTGTCATTAGCAAGAGATTGACATTATTTGGAATTCTTTTCTATTTGTCCCATGTTTGACTAAGCATCATTACATATTACAAAACCAATTTCAATGGAGTTTTCACTTTTAGTTAGCATTTTTGGATATATTGAAATCATTACGCTGTGACATTTTGGGCTCGAGCAGCTGACGGAAACATTAATGCAAGAATAAATTCATGCAAAAATAAATTACATCTTATTTCAAGTTTCGGTAAATGCGTACTCAAAATTTTCAGTGCCATAGGTACCAGGTACCATTAGCAAGGTCCAGTATACTGTACCTATAGTACGAACGTAGCTTAGTCTGGCCTTAGTGAACATCGACTGGAGATATTTATTACTTTTTAGTCGGTTTTACTCACTTTTGATAGCTTTAAGTTTGCTGGGTTGGCATAGCTTCAGCTCTTCACAGACTTCTGCGGGCTCTAGCTCCTGAGCGAGCAGGCTGATGACCAGGTCGGCGTACTTCTCCACGAACTGGTCGCATTCGCTGCGGACCGACTTGGGCATGTGTTTGCAGATACCATGGACCACTTTCTTGATTTCGTCCTAGCGATATTAAAATGTATCATGAGGATTTTGTCAACTTTTTCTGTGATTTCAAAGTTAAATTACCTCTTGTCCACTTGCCTACCCTAATACACTTTATCCTGCTTTTATACCAGTTTAAAAGCATGTTTGGGTTGTTTATAGCTTTAAAAAAAGGAATACTTTACGTATACGGTATAAATTATAAGTTTAAGTCACATTTATTAACATGTTTTAATGAAAAAAAAAACAGTATTTGTAAAGAAACAACTCTTATTTTTTGTTTTATTGAGAAGTAGCAGTTATTTACATAAATTCCTCAAAAAAGTTGATGTTGAATAAGACTTTAATTTCTTAAGTTTAGTGTGACTATTATTATGTGCGTAAGGAGCTAGAAAACTAACCACAGTCCTCTCCTGAATCATAGTGTTGCATGAAAAAATGTTTAAACGACAATTTTACTGTATACTAGCGTATTGTTAGAGGTATAAAATGTTAATAATACCTCGTTATGTTTGTCCTTGATCTGGTCATCGATCTCCTTGAGGACAAACTCGCAAATGACGCAGACAGTGTTCGGTTTCACTGACTTGATGGGACGACCGTTCACCGTGTTATCGGAGATTTCATTTGTCTCTGTTGAAAACAGTAATATTCAGATCGTGTTGCAGTAGTAATGTTGCCTGTCTTGGTAATTCGTTCTTAGTTCAGCTGCATATTAAAGTCCATGTTGTTGTACACAAACCACAACTATATTTGGTAACACTAGACATATTGGCGTCTTGTTCATATATTACAGTCGTGAGAAGGACGGCAATACGGTTAGTTTAGATTAGTGTGAGCAGAATCATCACCATTATGTTATAACCTACGACCATACTAATTTAATAAGTTGCAACGTCCAAATTCAATCTTTATGCATATTGACATAGAATACATTTTCACAAACGAAATCGAGTTCACTCGCTCTATTAGGTGCATGGCTTTGAGCTAAGTCAAGCTGTGGAAAATACGCATTTGTATGGCTACCATCCGAGCATAGCTTATTGGATCTACATTGTATGGATGGGACTTGAACTTACCAATATCAGCGGCGTTTTGTTTCGCAACTAACATACTTGTAGGCAGCAGCGATTTGCCCCTGAAATTGTTCCTATCGCCCCTCAGCTGCGGCTTCTCGTGGTACTTGTCGATGCTGCCGGTGGTGATCTTCAGCGGGTCCTTCAGTTTGTCGTCGCACAGTTTCAGGTAGACGCACACCTGCTGTGCGTCCAAGTCGTCCACCAACATCTTGACCAACTGGTTGGTGTACGTGTCGACGAAGTCCAAGCACTGCGGGCGGAGTTTGTCCGACAGACGGGTGCACAGGTTGTCCAGGGCATGGCGGATACTCTCCTATAAGAATATATTATTCAGTTAGCTAATGACAAATCCAATTAAGTTGTGATTGTGACAAATTTTACATACTTATACAGGGTGTATCAGAAGTCTGAAATAATACCTTAGGTACATATACGGTAGCTCATGTGTGGATGCTTAGTAAAGACACTTTATACCTGTCATAGTTTCTGAGTTTGAATATTTGTCACAGATATCGTGTTCTCGCCTCTGTGTACATCCATAACCCTATTCAGCAGTGTAAACTACACTCATGAAGGGCGAACACCAATATTCACAAAACAGAACACGCAAATTTTACATAGGATCCGAGATATTACGAGTTATAGAAAACGACGACGAAAAAATAGTTGAAAAAACATGGTCGAATTTCGATCAAATTTTTATACGATTCAGTTACCCGATACTGATGCAAACGTCAAATATAAAAAAGTATATAGGATGTATCATAATATATCTCAAGTCTAATGCGAAATTTTCATGTTCCGTTTCATTAATATTAGCAGTCGCTACATTTAACAGTGTACTTTCAAATCGGGTGAGCCCTAAGGTCACAACACGATACATGTGACCAATACTCAATAGTCCGCCACTCAAAGCAAATCCTTGACATTTCCCTGACTTTCTCTGACCCACTTTGCCTTTTCTTCGACTATAAACTCAAGAATAAAATGCATATGCTTTTTGGCTTTCGTCTGGTTTTACGAACTGACCTTAATTTTTTTCCTAACAATACTTGTCCACCTTTCCCTAATTTTTGCCCAACTCTCCAGAAAGTGTACACCCTAGCTGTGTTTACCTCAGTGCGGTTGTTAGATAGCATGGTCTCGAGCTGCTGTACGGCGAAAAGGCACAGCGGGCAGTTGGACTTCTCCGCGTTGATGTCCACTAGATGTACTTCCTCCAGCTGCGGGCAGATGCCCAGCGCCGGACACACCTGCACAGATGACACAACATGACCCACACACCAACACAATGTTTGTGTTTGATGCATATTTTCTTATAGCTGATACTGATCTAAAATTTTAGTTTAAAAAAAAAGGGAAGTAAAGCCTCCCGTACACTGGAGCGTTGAAGCATGCGCATAAGTGTTGCCAATACCAAAACGCGATTTGTGTCAATATGCATAAAGATTGAATTTCTGTGCTACAAGATTCGCGCCCACGAGACAAAATTCGCTCGCGCTCTCAGTGTCATTAAGATAAAGAATGGACTCTTTCTACGTATGTATCAGTACAGTTTGTTTTGGAGTGGCAAAAAAATTATGTTTGTTACTCTTTCACACAAAAACTACTGAAGTGATTTTGATGAAACTTTACCTTATTAATATTTATACATCAGAATAACATATAGGCCTAAATTATAATAATGTAGCGGTATTGCTGACACATTAGTTTGTTAAATAAACGGAGTTTTCACGGACGTTTTCTCGGTTAGAAGCTAGTATAAAGTATAAAAAAGTCGTGGTTATTTCTAGTAAAGTTATTATCTACAATGTTCTTTATCGGTGTGTAAATAAGGAGGTTATTAGGTTGTCTCACGCTGGCGGGGTCGATGTTCTGCACGAGCAGCGCGATGACGGCGGGCCCGTACTGCGTCACGAACTGGCGACACTCCTCGTTCACGGACTGCGGCAGTCTCTCGCACGCCTTGTCCACCGCAGACATTATCTCGTCCTGACCACAATACATTACACATCTTAAATCACAGGGAGTTTAAATGCAGCCGCTGATCTTCGACGACGGCTTAGTCTAGAGGCTATTCCCAAACTGGGTTCCGTAGAATAGTCATCAGGGTTCCGCCAAAATTATAAACGCATACAATTGTCGGACATAATACAGAACTATAAAACAATCATTCATAAAACAGTTAAACAATATCATTCTTTATAAATACATATACATATATATTACAAATTTCTTAAAATAATTGTTCTTTCAGTATTGATTTGTAATCATTTGATATGGGGTTCCAAAAAAGTATTTGGTTAGTGTTCCGTAATCTTTAAAGTTTAGGAACCCCTTGTCTAGTAGATTGAGCGTAGGACGCCGATGGTTGAGGGTTCCATTCCCACCAGTGTACCCTGAATATTAGGAGTTTCCCCTGGCCTGGGTGTAATTGGAATCACCCCTAGTCCATTGTACAAGCTTTGCATCGTTTGGGATCATACGATGAGTATGTGTTTTAAAAAAATCTTAGAGCTGTGTTGCTCCGAATTTTAAGGAAAACTTAATACGTTAAAATGGTAATAAAATATTTCTTATTGCACATATTCTTTTAAAATAAGCTCGAGCTATACCTGTATTTTAAGGGAAAAATATAAATAAATACATGGGCTTAATTATGACAATATTTGTTTTTCAAAATCAATCTCTTTTTATAAATAGTCAGATTCTACAGCCGGATCGGCATACTGCCATCATTAAGAAGAGTCAATAAGTAAGTAAAGTTTATCGCGAGTATTACCTCGGTTTTGGTGTCGCTGATCTCGACCTGCAGGTAGTGCAGGAAGTACTGGCAGAAGGAGCAGGCCGCCTTGCCTTGCGGCGCCGCCACGAACATCCGCTCCAGCGGCAGCGCCGGCAGGCCTTGTGTCGCCAGCGGCAACACCTTCACATTCGCTTGCTTCGACGCCACAGGAACCACTCCCACCTACGAAAATAAGACAGAACAAGACATTATAATATCATCACGCCATTCCCAAAAGGGGGTAGGCAGTGCACCTGACTGCATTGCGCTCACACTTCGCGGATGTATTTTGGTCTGTTATAGGGGCGAGCCCATTGCAATTATATCGGGTCATTCCCTTTCAATCTACTTTTAGTTTAATAAATGAATGTTCTGTGGAAATAAATAAAACTATTTTCCTGGGTTCCTACTTCCGCGCGTACTATCATTATATGTGTGAAACAGATAGATAGATAGAAAACTCTTTATTGTATGCTTTATTGTATACAAATAGTTACATGGATTTTACACAAAATATATTGACAAAACAAGGAACAAATGGTAGTTTCATAAACTTAAACAACTGCAGATATTCACTTATTTTATTTAAACATCCATTTGCATAGATATCTTATATTTATTTATATCTTATTTTTAGATTATAATACAAGTAGGTTAGGTACACTTAATAAATGGTGAAGCTTCCACCTCAAAGCCTCGTTCTCGAATGCCGATCCGACTGACTGTCTGGCGCTCCTTCGGCACTTTTCCCCTCCTTTGCCACGACGTGTCACGTTAGTGTTGTCAATTTCAAATAGAATACCAAAGAGTATTTAACGAAATACCGATACATTTGAAATCGTTTTGAAATTTATTAAAAATCATGACATTAGTGTACATTGGGCGGTCTTATCGGAAGCTGCTATCTATTTCAGAAATTAGATTATTTATTAAATAGTGACATTACCTTTGGTGCAAGAGTGACGGCTTTGACGGCCAGCTCGGCGGGCAGCAGCGGCGCCACCGGCTCAGCGCTAGTGTTGCGACACACGCCGATCATAGAGCATAGAGCGTCCGCCTTCAGATCTTCGACCAGGTAGTGATAGATAATAGGGTAGTACTGCTCAGCCAGGTGTAGGCACTCCGTCTTGAAGTTGCCGGTCTGCTTGCACAGACCTGGAGAATACAACAAATAATAAATAGATGACATTGCTATAGGCTCAGTAACTTCTACTGCTACCACAAACAAAAAAAATAGTATTGTTTTCTTATATTTACGCGAATACTATACATTGAAATAAAACTATTTTTCATAAAATTTTTATAAAATAATAAATACACGGGATAAAATCCGTAAAATAGTTTTATTTCAAAAAAAATAGTAATTTAAAAAATGACAAGCCCTCTTAATTTCTTGCCGGATATCCTCAGTTGAGGTCGGGTCCGATCCGGTAGAGGCATATAAGGAAAATAATGAAACTCCTAAACGAAATAAATTATTTGACTTCGACTTAGTTTTTAGGGTTCCGTACCCAAAGGGTAAAACCGGACCCCTATTACTATGACTTCTATGTCCGTCCGTCCGTCCGTCCGTCTGTCACCAGGCTGTATCTCGTGAACCGTGATAATTAGAGAGTTTAAATTTTCACATATGATGTATTTCTGTTGCCGCTAGAACAACAAATACTAAAAAATATAATAAAATAAACATTTAAGGAGGCTCCCATAAAACAAACGTGATTTTTTAGCCGTTTTTATAGATATTGGTACGGAATCCTTTGTGCGCGAGTCCGACTCGCGCTTGGCCGGGTTTTTAGGGTTCCGTACCTTAAAAAGAAATAAGGAACCCTTAGTTAACAGTTTGTGTTTTTTTTAATAAAGTCGATGATCCATTTACTGTGGAATTGTGACACACTTAAAAAAATGTCATTGTATGTGATTGTACATTGATTGTTTTTAAGCGACTTCAAAAAGGAGGAGGTTCTCAATTCGAGCCGTATGTTTTTTTTTTATGTATGTTATATTTGTATCTATTCGGGTATGAATCTGTATTTGTTTATAAAGCCCTGCGCCCTACAGACGCGTCTACTACTACAGCCCTTTTAACGTCCCACTGCCGGGCACGGGCCTCCCCTCAAAGCGAGGGGGAATCGGGCCATAGTCCACCACCCTGGCCCAGTGCGGGTTGGCAGACTTCACACATCTATCGAGAACTAGTCAAGTTCCCTCAGACGTGCACGTTTCCTCACGATGTTTTCCTTCACCGTTTTAAAGCAAGTGATAATCCCGGGTGAAAATGAGATTCGCACATAAATCCCAGAGGTGCGAAATGGGGTTTGAACCTGCACACTTTGATTGCAAGGCGTGCGTTCGACCACTCGGCTATCACGCCTCTGACAAAATAAAATCAAAGAGAGGAATAGCTGAAGTCTCACCTTGCAGGACTTTGTAGAACTCTATTTCAGTGGTGTTGGCGACCATGACGTCACGGAGGTGCTTCACCAGCTGTTCGCACAGCTCGCACGGCACGTCACTGTGGAAACAATCACATACACCTATGAAAAACGCTTATGCTCGGTTTTTACTAATATTAGAAAACACCTTGGTGTATTACTTAAATACACTACAACTGGCAACTGAAAAGAAAGAAAGAAAGAAAGAAAAACTTTATTGTGGCTAGCAGTAAAATAAAAGATTACAAAAAATTAACAAGTAATAATTAAAAAAAAAAAAAAATCTGCTCACCACAAACGGCTTCATATTTATGTGTTAGTGAATCAGAATACTATTTTTAGAGTTTCAAGTGTTGTGCTGTCATATACAGATAGGTGTTAATTCCGTGGATATGCGAAATAAAATTGAACCAACTAAGAGTATTGCCGCGCTTCCCGTGGTCGTAATATGTGTATACAGTATATACAGTTTAACAATAAAAACATCTCAGCGGTTATCTAAGCAACTCCAAGACCAATTAAAAAAGTAGGTAGGTAAAAGGTAGGTAGGTTAAATAGGTAGGTAGGTACCTCTGGTAATCTATAGGACTATAAAAATTTAGCAATGTGAGTATCTACTTCTTAAGTCAGCATCTAAATAAAACTAAAAGAGGGACTGCACAGCGGCAATCACACAATTATTTACGAACGTAACGCTACATACTACTGTCTCGCTCACACCACAAATGTCAATAAGAGTGATAGAGACAGCATGAGTTCCCAAAGTCGCTACCAACAGTATTGGAACAAGTGCTCACTCAGAGTCCTTGTAATCGGTGAACTGGTTGGTGAATGTGAACTCGTCGTGCTGGTGGTACTGGTAGGTGCACTGCCCGGTCACGTGGCACATGCTCTGTGGGGTGAGGTCCTTCTTCACCGCTTCCAGAATGTTCTCGTAGTATTGGAACACGAGCATCGAACACGAATCCGTTAGCGAACCCATTTTGCGGCATGCCTGTACACAAAAGACAGTTTTATTTTCGTTTCAAGCAATAACATATTATGTATACTAGCGGATACCCGGCGTGTGTTACTACGCTATAAAATGAAATATATTTCGTTTATTTAGTGGTGCGGGTTCAAGCCCCGGCTCGCACCTCTGGGATATAAGTGCGAATCTCATTTTCATCCGAGATTATCACTTGCTATGAAACGGTGAAGGAAAACATCGTGAGGAAACCTGCACGTCTGAGGGAACTTGACTAGTTCTCGATAGACGTGTGAAGTCTGCCAACCCGCACTGGGCCAGCGTGGTGGACTATGGCCTGAATCCCCCTCGCATTGAGGGGAGGTCCATACCCAGCAGTGGGACGTTAAAAGGGCTCTAGTAGTAGTAGTAGTGGTCTAAAACCATCTTCGCATTATTGTCTTTCTAATGACACAGGTTTGGGACACAACGGTTGGATGGTTTCAAAGAT
The DNA here is from genome assembly GCA_914767695.1 of Ptilodon capucinus. NCBI lineage: Eukaryota > Metazoa > Arthropoda > Insecta > Lepidoptera > Notodontidae > Ptilodon > Ptilodon capucinus. The sequence continues at coordinate 9,169,984 of OU611814.1, read as the reverse complement.
TTTAACGCACATAGGTGGAAACATTTTTTGGGTTTTATATATATCGTGGGGTGAACGGCTATTTGACTTAAGCGACATAATTATTTACTTTACAGGAGACGTATTCATTCGACGCATCAAGTTATTTTGAATCTTATTTCAATGAGTTTTGAGTTCATGTTACTTTATTTCGATCGATACCGCGACGTGCCGCGGCATGACGCGACGCGCTCCGGCATGCCACGAAATAAAGTACGTAACATGAACTCTAAACTCATTGAAATAAGATTCAAAATAGTAACTTGATTAGTAATAAAATCCTTTGCCATGCCATGCCGAGCCGTGCCGGCAGTGGGCGCCGGCCCCTAATGAATCAAGCATGTGGATGGCTGGTTAGCAGATAAATCATATCGCGTTCAATATTACTTTATCATTTAAATTTGGAAGACGTACTAACCTGCAGTAATCCAACAAGGAAGTCCTCATAGCTGGTCGCATCGAACTTCTTCCTGATCCCTCCTACGGCTCTCTGGCAGTTGTTGCACTCCACTCTCAGTTGCAACTGCTTGTTCTGATACAGAAGTTCTTTATTAATATATACATAAGGTCGAAATTAGGTGTGTATTTGTGCCATCAGATCTACCTAGTTATGCATCCTCATGCATCACGCTATGGACCTTCTGTCCACCCAATTCATTTAGCAGTCGTGCAGATGACGTCGGCATTTGAATGCAACAATGAATGCTTTCTTCTTAAATTAATTCGTTGTTCGGAATATTGTTTGTTGTCTAGGCGCCTCGCCTATTTTTAGGAATATTACCATACAAGGCTCGACGCCGACATCGGCTCTCAAATCTCTTAATAATTAGTTTTTTGTTCGTTTCTACGTATCATGTTGCTCTTCGTTTAATCAACGCCATCTTTATTTGTTACATTTCGTGTACGATTATGTATTAGAATAAGTTAGTTTACAATAAACCGTATTCGAGTGAACTCGCCTTTCAATCCAAAACCCTCGCAGCGCCCCGGTTCTTTAAGTACCTATACTAACAATATCGCCAGACGACACTTACTCATCGTATGATCCCAAATTAAGCAACGCTTGTACTATGGGTACCAATGTAAGGGGAAGTGACTTAAGCGCCATGACGAGCGATATTGAGTTATATCAGTAGGGTTAGCATGACCGCGTAGACATAAGTTTAACCTCTTCCGAACTGTCAGATTGGTCGAGAAAATGACGTCACACCGAGCCATGTCCAGTACACAAAGCCCGAAGTGACGTCATTTTCTCGACAAATCTGTTAGTTGCAGGAGATAAAACTTCATGCTAAGCCTAAGGGTTAATCTTAAAAATACAATTTCTGAAATTTGTCGCAAACGGGAATCAAACCACCGCAACCATCCGGTATAGTAAGCCGAGCGGCCTACACAGGGAGCACCAGTTCAAACTGTCATCGGTAATATCTTTCATTTTATTTTTTGTGAGGATAGCTGAGTTTGTGTATGTGTGTGTGTGTTTCACACTATCAATATGAAGTGACATAAGGTCATTGTGCGACATAAATAATAATCAGCAATGATAACTTCAATGTTTATTATAACTAACTTAATACGTGATTATTGGCAATAATAGAATACGACGGAGTACGCTCCAATAAAGGTAAGGTATAGCTTAGTAGTGAAACATTAAATAAAAAGTACAGGGTGTTCAGAAACAATATTTTAGGCAAGTGCAAATACGGTAGGTAAGGTGTCCTAGAGTGGAGACCGCGAATCGGCAAACGTAGCGTAGGACGTCCTGTGACCAGGTGGAGCGACGAAATACGCAAAGGCAGTGGTTGGACAAGAAGAGCCGAAGATCGGGCTCAGTGGCGCATCTTGGGAGAGGCCTACGTCCAGCAGTGGACAAACACCGGCTGATGATGATATGGTAGCTCATATCTGAATGATTAGTGAAGGCAGACTGTATCTAACTTTCATGAATTCTGAGTGGTGTTAGCACGCATGAAAAGACAAGATCTTTGTCACGGATTGGCTCGGTCGCTCTCTGTTTTATTTCATAGATGAGAAAGAGATACAATCAAGATATTCTGTGACATAAGTCTAATCTTGGCGCTCATGCTGCAACTACAGACCTTTGGATATTTGCCACAAGTATGGTATTTTGGCCTTAGTACACATCCGGTAACCCTATTATATAGTTTAAACTACATTTACGAGGAGCGGTTACTATTATTCACAAAACAGTGACAACTCCGCTTAGAACTCGAGATTTAATAAGTTTTTTAAAATTGGTGACGTGAAGAAGAAAAGCAATATGTTTTTATACCATTCGGCCGTATGCCAATGTAATTTGACATTTGGTTATTTCGTTGCCACTCGTGCAAAGGTCAAATATAATTATAATGCAATTATATATTTAGAATTATCATCTTGTTAATACATCCGACGTTATCCACAGTTCCTTTGTCATTGAATAATAATATTATACTTTTAATCACATTATTAATGTGTTTGAAAATAGGAATTATACAGAACAAGTGGTTTACTTATTAATCATACAATATGCGTCATTAAACCTTACACAAACAGTTATATTTAGAACATGAAACAATGTTAACTATTAAATTCGTACCTTAACACCAACTACTAAGCAGTCATGTTTTAATATTGCTTGGATTTTATGTTGCAGTTAATGTAATACAGGACCAACAATACTTTTAATCACGAGGTGATGCTGAAAATAGCACCAATTTGACTTGGTTAAGCAAAAAGTATTTAATACACCAAATTGACAAAAAATTGTTAAGTATACCAAACGGTTCGTAATGGAGGCATATTCAATCAGAAAAAAATCCCATTGAAAAATAAAAGGTACCTAAGTTACCATCCCACATGTCCCACATGTAAGACATTATCAAACTTCAAGCCGAGTGGTCGAACGCACGCTTTGCAATCAAAGTGCGCAGGTTCTATCCCCGGCTCGCACCTCTGGGTTCCATGTGCGAATCTCATTTTCATCTGAGATTATCACTTGCTAAGAAACGGTGACGGAAAACATCGTGAGGAAACCTGTGTGCCCGGTATAATGGCAATAGGCTCGCCCCCTATTACATTGGGACCAAAATACATCGGCGAAGTGTGGGCGCACTGCAGTGCACCTCTGCTTACCCCTTCGGGGAATACAGGCGTGATGATGTATTATTATTATAAGTTGCCATATCTCAAAACTGACTTGATGTGGATTGGATTCTTTTTTTTAATAACGTCCAATTATAGTCGTATGTCGTACAACTATAGGTGGTACGACATATAATCCGTGTAGATATAAGTTTTATCCGTTTCAACTGTCCGATTTGTCGAGAAAATTACGTCACTTGAGCTTTTTGTACTGAATATAGCTCGGTGTGACGTCATTTTCTCGACAAATTTGACATTTGAAACTGAAAGATATAAAACTTATATCTACTCGGTCATACTAAGCCGACTGCTAATACGATTTAGATGCCAAAACAACTCGTGTGGCTACAGATTTTGTTTTAATTCTTTTTAACTTCAGCCAGAAATATATTTTATTTTCAAGTGTTTATTTTGGTCTAGGTTTTTTTTGGACTAGAATTGCCTTAATTGGGTTGGGACCATACGATAAGTAATGACGGCAGTGGGGGAAAACTGTTTAAAAAAACATTACATCAACAAGGTACAGAACTTACGAATCTCTCAAGCATGTTGTCAATCTTGGCGTTATTGCAGAGTCCGGCCACGGAGCATACAGCCTGAGGGTTCATCTGGGAGGCCAGGGTCTCCACCAGCTCGGGCACGAAGTCGTCCGCCAACTTCATACACTCCTTCGCTACCAGCTTGATGGGTATCAGCTGGCAGGAACCTTCGAACACTTGTTTCAGCTCCTCCTGGAAATACATTTACACGTGTAACCGTTTCTACGCCCACCAGAGTCTATTTATATGTATTATGTCCAAACATTGATGCACATTCTGCCTATTCTTCTCCATAGGAAATGCATTCCGAATGGGTGGTAGATACTATTATTATTATTTATTGATGATTCATAAGTGCCTGTTTTGGTTTACATTAATAAAAACATTCTGATTCTGTTAGCACACAAACTAGACTTGATTACTCTAATGCCAGTTTTCATGATCTCCAAAATACAACTAAATTTGATGTCTATATATGCAGCTGTATTAATATTTAAGCATAACGTTCTCAAAAGTTCATTCTCAAAAGAACATTATTAGAGACAATAAGGAACAGAAGAGGAAAGATGATAGGCCATCTCATGCGTCATGACACCTTTATTAAGAACATCATAGAAGGCAAGATCAACGGAAAGCGTGAGAGAGGTAGACCGCGAATATGTTACATGAGTCAAATAAAAGATGAGGTTGGTGTCAAGTCGTATGTGGAGGTGAAGAAGGCTGCACTGGATCGACCCAGATGGCGGGGACTTCATCAGATGCACCGACAAGGGTCAAACCCTTAAATTAGAAGAAGAAGAGTTCTTAAAAGTAAGTCTTCTCTAAGTGTAAGTGAAAGCGGACATTACTACATAGTTCGCAGTCTTTGCAAAATTACTATAGGAGCCGTACTCTGTTGCAATTTCGTACTTTTTGTATGAAATTGTCACGTATTTTCGCAATTCATGCGCAGATTCATTAGATCTACGGATTAAGGGGAATGGTTCTAAGTGGCAATTTTATAACCACAGGAGAATTTTAATAATATGATAGTGAGTGGGTGGTAGAATTAATTAAACATTTTGTTACAAAAATTTAGAAAGTTTTTGTCAAAATGTTCTCGTCTATTAGCCTCACCCTACGATTAATTTAACAAATTTCATATTCACTGTAAGTAAGCTTAGGTCATAAGAACAGTGTAAAACAAGATGATTGTATTAATACATTGTGGCGTCCATTGTCTGGGATCATATCATCTTTATCGGGCAATGACTTAGGGCGTCGCGTCCCGGGGCGGCAATATACAAGTTCACCTCTTGTTTGTCGAGGCTGATAAACGACCCAGGTCTCATAAACGAAGGTTTCTTTTAAAATATGTTATTATAAAATATTTTCGTAAATTTAACAAGTATTGGAATATTAACGAACATAATGTATGTTATTAGGTCAAAGAATCAGATAAACATACGAGAATAACAAAACTTTATCTGGGTAACGACAGGTCTAACTACTTTAAAAATTTCACAAAAAAAAAGATATAGTGTTTTTCTTTTGTCTTATCACTTGTTAGGGACCTCACATCATATCACTTATCAGGGGCATCTTTTAGCAGAATGGCTTTAAAAGGTTCAATGTTACTTTTTAATAGTATTTGTACAAAGTTAACATAAAACGCAAATGAGATGGTATGGTGGCAATTAACAATTTCCTTATTCCCTTATCTATCGTGGACAAAAAAATCAAGGATTCTAAGCGCAAGGCCCGCAGGCGCGACAAATTGCCAATACCAAAACGAACTGTAATAACTCGTAGAAGAAGCCATTTTTCAACGAAATGTCATCGATGACGCGAGCAAATTTCGATGCATAATCAGGTGGCTCTGCCCATAGAAATTTAATCCTTATGTATACTTACACAGAGTATTTTATTAGCTGACGACTCTCCACTATGATCTACGTGTTTCAAGTGTTATAAGCAGTACGTTACCTGTGTCTCATTGCTCTGCAGCTGGTCGCGCGCCTGCTCGACCATGTCAGTGCAGATCTTGCAAATGCTATCGTTGTCCTCTGGGAAGGTCATCTTCGACCATACACGAGACACGCAGTGGTGAGTTGCCTTGCATTCGCGGCCAGTACTAAACAAGGTAAGTATTTTGTGCTACTTTATTTTTTGTTTATTGAAGATTCTTAAGACCAATACAGGCATGGTTTGGTTTACATGAATAAATAAATGGATTCTGATTTTGTGTACTTGCTAGGCACCAACATTTTATCGATAGTATTCAAGTCCCAATGCACTAAATAAGATGCGAGTCTACCAAGTACTATTAAGCCCGGACACTGGTCCGTCGATACTCGTAAAATTTTTGTCATGCAAAAACAAACTGTTTTGACTTATAGAAAAAGTTCATTCTTCAACTAAATGACACTGACAGCGCGAGCGAATTTTGTCGCGTGGGGGCGTGGCCTTTGCCACAGAAATTCAATCTGTATGTATATTAAAATAGAATTCGATTTGGTAGTGATAAAAATGTGTGTGGTGGTGTGGCTTTAAGCGAGTGGGATTCGGGCCAAGTGGACTAGCCCCGTGCGGGTTGCGAACTTCTTAATTGGTCTTACAAAAGGTTAAAACCGGCCAAGTGCGAGTCGGACTCGCGCACAAAGGGTTCCGTGTACCATTATCTATAAAAAAGGCAAAAAAATCACGTTTGTTGTATGGGAGCCCTTAAATATTTATTTTATTCTGTATTTTAGTATTTGTTGTTATAGCGGCAACAGAAATACATCATCTGTGAAAATTTCAACTCTCTAGCTATCACGGTTCATGAGATGCAGCCTGGTGACAGACGGACGGACGGACGGACGGACGGACGGACGGACGGACAGCGAAGTCTCAGTAATAGGGTTCCCGTTTTACCTTTTGGGTACGGAACCCTAAAAATGAATAAAGTAAACCTTCATTCTCATAAGTTAATTATGATTTAATTCGCCACAAAAACTTTAAGGTACACTCATTTAATTTATCGTATTGTTTTTATGTTGAAATATAAACATGTATTATGATAAAATAGTACTGATTGTCAATTTATGTCGTATCTTGTCACACTGCGGCGTCAAATGCGCGCGTCGAAATTTTTACCAATACTAAAACGAACTATATTGACTAACGGAAAAATGATAATACTTCAACGAAATATCACTGACAGCAAGAGCGAACTTTAATGCGTGGTCGCGTGGTTTTTACCACAGAATTACAAACTTTATGTATATCAACACAGAGTTCGTTTTGGCTTTGGCAATAAAAAAATACGAGTGCGTTCTGACGCCCAAGTGTGGCCGGGGCCTTATCAGTTCTTGTAAAACAATGGGTTGTTAATGAAATCATTCTTTTATCAATCTGAAGATATATACATGCGTACATACCTATTCTGGCGAATGCAAAGTGAAATGTTTTCTTTCATGACTCAACGAACAGACTTGATTAGCTATAAGAACAACTCTATTCCCAAATTAATTAGAGACCTAACAGAGGCCTCTGTAAAACATTTATTTGGCCACATTTGACAGTAGAAAAGTGTTTCACAATCCCACTGTAAATCGATCATAACTTTCTACAAATTCATTCCGAGATCTCGTTACAGATATTGACGCTGATTCTGTTGGTACCAAACAACGAATAAACTAAATTTAACAGCGCTAAACATTGCTATCTCGCTCTAACATTAAGTACTGTTGTGAGAAGGACAGCATTACACTGAGTTTAGTGTGGTTTTATTTTGTACCAATACAATCAGCACCATTTATAAGTAGACGAAATTCAAAATCAAAATATTTTCATGAAATGTTCAGTGTCTAGAAATGATTAAAAAAAATTGTGTCGCACCTAATCAATCGAGACAAAGTCTATTAGCGGTGATAAATCAAATCACGCGTGTCCTAATAAGGCCGCTCTCAATACAATATAACAACATTTAATCCGATACGTACTGGATCAAGTTCTAGAAGTAATTGGAGGTAGTTAAACAAAAAGGATCTTGAAGTTTGATAATGTATTACATGTGGAACATCTGTAGTTGTAGCATGTGTGCCACGATTAGACCTATGTCACGGAGTATGTTGATTTTGTCTCGTTCTCTCGTATGACTTATGACAGAGAGCGAGCGAGCGAATCCGTGACAGAGGTCTAGTCTTGACATGTGTACTGACACCGCTGATGTGGTAACCTAGGTCGTAAAGATGCTATTTGCTTTTATTTTTCGATGGGATCGTTCTTGTTGATTAAGAAGGCCTCCATTAGGAACCGATTGGTATACTTAGCAATTTTTCGTAAATTTTGTGGATTAGATCATTTGTGCTTAACTACGTCTAATTCAATTCAGTTGTACAATTCTTATACAACTGTTATATAAATTCGCATTTTTTCGAGTAAACGGTGTACGAGCAAAGAGAATTGTTATTATTGTGTCTAATTGTAAGAGGTAAGACAATCGTTTGTTATGTAATTAAAGTTCTATTGTTAGACGGCAAACGGGAACGTATTATTTTGTAGTGACACAAATGCAATATCAAGTAGAACACTTATATCAAACCATGTCGACATAAGTCTTTAAATAAAAAATATAAATAATATAAAAGCAGTCTAGTCGGTAGAACACATGATTCAAACGACGCACTCTGGGATATTCAGATTTCATTTGCGAAAGTTTTCAAAAATACTTCACTTTATTACTACTTGCTGAACAATAGAGGTAAACATCGCATCGTGGGGAAACCTGCACGTCTAAAGAAAGGTGTGTGAAGTTCACTAACCAGTTCTGGGCCAACGTGCCAAAGGGCCAACTCTATTCTATTGAGGGGGAATTTGCCCAGTATACTGGCAATATTCTCGCACCCTATTACACATTGGGACCAAAACACTTCGTTGAAGTGTGAGTCTACTACGGTGCACCTCTGCCTACCCCGTAGAGTAATACAAGAGGCGTGATGATGCATTTTTATGTAGGACATAATCTAAATACCAAATAACTTGTGAAAGTTATTTTTTCAAAGTATCAATTTACATAGTCAAGCTATTTGTACAGTCAGCATCATATTTTAATATCTCCATCTAATTTGGTACCTACCTGAAGTTGCTGCACCAGTAAGATGGGCCCCACGTGCATTGCGCGGAACCTAGCAGATGACCTAGAAAAATATAGAAACTGGTCAACATTTGTCAAACTCACTCATTGCGATTATCGTCATATTTTGCCTACGTGTTGCTTGTTTACAACGCGAGAAGCCAAATATCAAGATTTTGGCACGTAAATTATCACGTGTTATGTACTCTTATAACAATTATTACTATTATTATATTAAACTTTATGTTAAACAAGTTGGATATTGAAGAATACCAGGCAAAACCAATAATACAATGATAACAACACTTGAATAAATATTTGAACAACATATTATGCTTTTATTCCAAAGACCGATTTTTCAATCCCCATGCAAAATGTCATATACTGCCGATACATTTCAGTAGAGTTATTTGTCAAATAAAGACCTAACTGGCAATTAAAAAAGACGGCCGTGTTGAAAAATTTACTAACAAGCATTTTCTTTATATTGGTCAATGAACCTGAAAAGATTAGTCGATTTAAAATAGAACTATCTATGAGACATATATTCTTATTGTAGGTGTGAATATCTATTCATCAATAAGTAGGTACCTAAGTACCTTATTATGCAAAATTATGTTTTATTTTCTATGTTATGTTGAAAAAAATATTTTTTAATGTACCTAAACAGTTTTAATCGCTGTAACAAATGGAACAATGACGCTATTGTGCGATGCCAAAGAAAGAAACCGATGCCAAGTTGACATTCCTTCATGTCATTAGCAGAAACCGCGCATGTTGCGTTTTCACGCAGTCGTTTAGGCTATAAAAGTGCAATTAATTTATAATTCTGCACATCATAGTATTTAATAAATATTGCATTTGCCCCAATTTAAATACGTTTAATAATAATTAGGTAATAGTGAATTAATTACTATGATCATGCCACTATTATCAATATGGTCATCTAGTTCCCTATTGTTTTATTTTACAGTTTATTGCATTATACAGGTATCCACATGTGTGCAGTGTAGCACAGTGCAGTGGAAACCTCGTGGGCAAGAACGCCCGCCTTGAACGTAAGGGGTGCAAGTTCAAATCCCGGGCCCGCGCCCCTGAGATAAATTTCATGTGCATTTTCAATAATGATTACCACTTGCTGAACGTTGAAGGAAAACATCGTGAGGAAACCTGTACGTCTATAGAAGGGCGTGTGAAGTTCACCAACCCGCACTGGGCCAGCGTGGTGGACTATGGTCCAAAATCTCCCTCGTATTGAGGGAGAATGTGCCCGGTATAATGGCAATAGGCTCGCCCCCTATTACATAGGGACCAAAAATACATCGGCGAAGTGTGGGCGCACTGCAGTGCACCTCTGCCTACCCCTTCGGGGAATAAAGGCGTGATGGTGTATTTATATTTATTTATTTATACAGGTATCCTTTACAATACTTCACATAAGACACAGTTTTAAGTTTTTAAAAAAAGCATAGTAACCTATGTATTATTTTAAGTAAATAGGTATGTTAGTAAATGGACACTTACCATGACCTTTATTCGGAGTAATCTTCTTTTTCTGTAACCAAAAAGAATCATTATATTTACTTTCAACTATTTTTTCTGTTAGATTTAAAGAGTGCACATTGTAATGAGCTTCGATATTTCAATCCTATGCTATAAATTGGTATATACAACAAGTTATTTATTTTTGGCTATTATTATACAGGGTGTATCAGAAGTCCGAAATAATACTTTGGGTACATATACAGTAGCTCATATTTGAATGCTTAGTGAAGACAGTTTATACCTAACTACTATAGTTTCTGAGTTATAGACCTTTGAATATTTGTCAAAGGTATCGTGTTCTAGCGTTTGGGTACATCCATAACTCTTTCAGCAGCGTAAACTACACTTATGAGGGGTGACTACTAATATTTACAAAACAGAACATGCAAAAATTTTACATAGGACTCGAGATATAACATGTTTGAGAAATTTACAACGAAAAAAGGGTTGGGAAAACATGATCGAATATCGATCAAATTTTTATACCGAATGGTATAAAAACTGAATAGTTGTATACCCGATACTGATGCAAACGTAAAAGTATTATTTCAGATTTCTGAAACATCCTGTATGTATATTATTTACTTTTGACTTTAGTTCTTCACGCCATTTTCCTCTAAAAAAAATAGAAGTGTGCTATGAAACCTGTCCATAATTACTTCTTCGAGTCAGTTGATTGTAACTCACTTTCAAAGTCAGGAGGTTGTCGATCTTGTCGTTGTTGCACATGCCGATGAGCTTGCACATGGTCTCCGGCGAGGTGTCCGACTGGAGCACGTGGTTGATGTAGTCCTCCAGCTGGGCGGTGTTCGCCTTGCACATCTTCGCGACGGCCGGGTACTGGATGTCCTGGCATTCCGAGCTGATGCGCGACGCCAGGTATTCCTTGAGTTCAATTGTGGATATTCAATGTTACTATTCGTCGAATTTCTGAATCAGATCTAATTATTTGATTCTTAATAGGTAATGTTTTTAACAAACAGATCACCTGTTTATAGATAAAATTAATCAAATACCTCCTATATTAATGTATTCGGCCACATATGGCTACTAAGATAGCACTTAAGGTACTTAATAGCGTAAATTTTAAGAATAAAAATGTTCAGAATAGTGACGGGACATCTATTGTATTATGTTGAACTTATTATAAGACCTACAAAAATGTTTACCTATTTAACGCTTAAATATATGCCTACAGGCGTATCTACCTACAAATAGTAGAATACGGGTGTATTTTTATCGACTAGTTTAGTATAAAACTGAATTGTTTCATGTTCAATCAGCATCCTACTTAATGTAATTTAATTAAGAGGCCATTCATGCTAAGAATACATCTACCAACCTGATTGAGTAATTCCCTAATATCCTTCAGTTGCCTGAAGAGACGCACGAACTTGGCGGACACTTCGTTGAGCCTCACATCTTCGTTCTGCTTCTCCCACACCGTGGAAGTGCAATGGCCAACAGCCCCGCAGTCTGCGCCACGCCTATAGAGAACATTTTCTTAGGTCTTATCCATAGTTGTTGTCGATCGCTTATTAAATTCGCTAGTAGGTGTATTTTTTGATTCATGACCCCGTCACATGGGTGCGTCGCCATTTCATAAATATGTATGAAAACAAGATGCGTTTATAAATTTTTATATATACTTAAGATTTTCATAAAATAATACTTTACTTATAACAAACAACAATATGAAAAAAAATACAAACGGAAGAAGAGGATGTATTGAAAAAAAAAGATGTAGGTAGATAAATTCAAAATTCTATAAATTAAGGGGTCATAAGGAAACCTCGATACTTAATTAACGTGAGACTCAGTCAGACAGTCATGTCATGTAATTTAATCCCTGACGAATGGTGACCCTAGCCAGACTTGCTTTACTCGCAGTACCTACCGATGATTCAATGTATTGGGTACATTTGTTATCACATGATTCACGCGTAAATAGAGGAAGTTGTGAACATTATGTTTGTGAAAGGTGACTGTGTAGACAATGTTTAAAACAAATGGCTTTGTCTTATGGTAATCAATCAATTAGTTATCGGTGTAAAGCCTTGTGCAAAGGCGCGTCAAATCACGCCAATTACTTGCCAAAACCAAAACGAACTGTATACACATAAAGGTAGTACATTTTTCTACGAAATGTTTAGGGTGACTTATTTTCTGAAAACATGTAGGTAGGTGAGGCATGATTATTCCGAGTAAAAAACATGGCATATTTTTTCCAGCTGAAAGAAAATAACTAAGTTATAGCCGATGATTCTTAGCAGTGAGCACTTGAGTGAGCAATTTTAAAAGAGATTTTACATAAAACAGTTTGTTTTACACAAGTTACACAAGTAGATAATGCTTTAAAAAAACTACTTGTTGCTCTTAACTACCGTTATTTCATTATGATTGGAAACCAACATTGATTTGATGATGATCAGAGAGTATGTACCTACCTACCTACCTACTAACCTACCTAATTAAAATAGAATTATCATAACACACTTACCTAAGGTTCTCACACCATACTGATGGCCCTTTTGAGCATTCTTTTGGTACTTGTCGAGCTAACGACAAACCTGTTGGATAACAAAAGACTATTATTAACCATCATAATATACACCTGCCATTTGGGGTAATACTTGTGTAATTTAATAAAATTATTACTAAAATTTATAACTTCACAATAAAATGAGTTGTAGTAAAATAATATTATGAGTTCATTAAAGTGTTTATCATTGCAAAATGTTACATACACACACACCTATCTCAATACATTGATAAGAGGGTACAGACGCAAATAATAATTAATGCAAATACCTACAAATTATATGGTCAAAATATTCACCAAATTAATTAATTTTATGTGTATTATATGCTTATAACAGTTTGTATTAAGTCCTTAAATATGGGTTTTAAAAGTAAAGTGGATTGCATTAAGAATGATGCTGTGAAATGTAAGGCAAGATTTGATCACGCAACCAAAATTTTATGCTGTAAAAATCACTCTGAACTCCTACTACTTTGTTTAGTAAAATAAGACAGTAGACTTATTATTGCCAAGTCCATAAGTACAGTCCCTACCTATAGTTACATATAGTATGTTCACAAATCTTACATAGTGGTACAATATAATTAGCGCATGATGTTTGGTGATACAAATATACTTAATTTGGGGGATATGTCACATGCAGTAAATTTCTTTTAGATTATAAGCAACTTTCCCCAAAGCCACCATAAATTAATAGATCATAATTTTCTATCAATTTGTGAAAGAAACATGATTCTGTGTGGGGTTCAGATAAATATTGATATTGATTGTATTGCCACCACACTAAATTACACTAAATTCACCATCCTTCTTATGACCATAATGAATGACAAAGACGGCCATACAACCAAACCAACATCATTGCTCAATTAAATTTACTTCTATGTAACATAATGATAATTGTTCAACCACAATTTTTTTCTTCAAAATTTAATGTCTTTCATTTGGTTTGTAAAGTCTCACCAAACCAACCAAGTGTTTCCAAACTCCATTGTTGGCTAAATCATCAGCTAAACTCGATGGAAGCCATACACTTTTAAAGTGATAAGGTAATTAAGTAAATACCTACTGTAACTAATACAGTTGATAAATGGTCCCTTCCTATCATTCTACAATATGTACATTTGTAAACAGGAAACTTGATCACACCACAATAATATGATTCAATTTAATCATTTGCTACTGTTTACTGGCATATATGTTGTTTATATATAATCACTTTGCATTGTTATTTTCTTTTGGTTTGAGTAATATGAGTATTTAAATAATCTCCATACCACAAGAAATGGTTTGACAATGATTACAGAACAATATTATTTTGACTAACCTTCTAGAAAACACGATTCATAGTTACTTAGGTAATTAAATTAACGAGTTTTTTCAATGATCTAATAATACCTCGGTCGTAACAATACACGAATAATAAAAAGAACACGGGTAGGTAAGTAATAATATGTAAATTCCGAATCTAGACTTCAAGATAAGAAAATAAAGTAAAAGTGTACGTTCTTTCTTATTATTAGATGGCAAAATAAGGTATCTACAAACAACACAAGGCCGTTTATCTTCACAAACATTGAAGCTTAAAAAAATACCACACTTACTTGTACAACAGAGTGCTAATAGACAAACAGCTAACGTGTTTGCCATTTTGAAAACTTTGAATTTATCTCGCGTTGGCCAGTTTCGTTCGCTGCGCCCTAAATATTAAACAATACTGTGTAATTTCACTTTGTTTGGAAGTAATTGCGTTGCGTACGTATTGATTGATAAACAACCAATTTGTCAAATCACCCAACAACGACGGACGACGGCGAACTGAGTATGACAGATCAATAACAAATTTTGACAGACAGAGGGTTAACTGCCAGACTGACAGTGTCAGGTGTAAGTGTCAGAAGTGTACTTCAAAAAAACTGAAACTGGTTTAATCTTCTTGGCTGGAAATCTTTAATTCAGCATCTTTATCACTGTCATCACTGGTCACCACTGATTTTTACTGAGTATTTTTTTAAACTTATCCTTGCTTTTAATTACTTGAGATTTGCATAAATACAAGCTAATCGCAGCGATTTTTCATCATAATTAAGTTTATGGTTTTTAAGTTTCGTCATTTCACTCATCGAGATAAAGATAACAGTTTCACTCAATGATATTCTAGAATATCATGGGTTTCACTCATTTCGTAAAAAAGAAGAGTATTATATAAAGTAGCGCTCTCTATCGAACTTTTCAAAACGTTTTTACGTTTGTTGTCCTATTCGACAATAGATGTCACTTTTAATGAGTGTTTACTATTCCACAACAGATGGCGCTACTAATATAGTGTTTAATGACGCGACCTTTAAGTTTTACATAATATTAAGTTACCGAGCGCGAACACCGATTGCATCGTCGTTAGTGTGTAAAGAGTAAGTCTATAATTTCAATGTTTCATATTTACGTTAAGCATCCTAGGGAATTTTAATATTAAATGTAGTAAGTATCATAGTATTTTTACTCAGCATGCATTTACTCTTCTAATATAGAGAGGATTCAGTAAAATTACATTTGCGGGTGCTACGTCATCAATTCGTACCTATTCAAATACTTATCATCGGAATCCATTGGTCGTTATTTTTCACGTTTTGGTAAATACTACTGCGCTATGGATACGTGCATTTTGTTCTCCATCAATAGCCATTGATAGTAGCTCTATCATGAGGTTGCACGTACTCTACATGTTGCTAGTATGGTTTCTTAATTAGATCCAAATTTGGTCAATATCTTAAAGGTCAGCGCTAGACAATTTGTTGTTGACAATAGCGTAATGTATGGTGTAGCCATGGATTTACTTCATTATTAATAACTTGAATATCACATTATTACCCCTATTGACCGATAAAAATAAGTTACCGCATGTGCCTACTCAGGTAGGTAGAAAATAGGTTACAAGTAGCTTGCACGACGACACAAAGCCTATTACTTACGGAGGGTAAATAAATAAATGTACAAAGAACTACCCAGCCCCAATAAGACGCGTCTTGAAACGAAACAAAATTGGTAATTCCATTTTCCAGGTTGGTTTTTCCGACACAATTAGGACATTTTGTTCGCGGCGCGGCCGAGGGCGGGTCGTGTAATAAAATTAAGAAGACGCCCGGTCGGGCGGTCGCGGTAAGTCGATGTCTTCGGTGGGCATAAAATAAATCCGCCCAGAGCCGGCCCGTGAGGACTGCGCCGCGACGAAACCCGTAGAGACGATGTTGGTTGATATTTTAGATACCCACGACGTGTGGTCTTGTGTGTGCACAGTTTAATCGCAGATTAATATAGAGTAGGGTTCTTTGAATACAAAAGTAATAGATCTCGCTAAATAAATGCCCCAATCGTCTTAAAATAAAACAAAACTTGTGTATTGGGTCTACATATAATGTACCTTACTAAAATTTTGTAATAATATTTCGATCCTTAAACAGTTTTTATTATATTATATAAATAGGTACAAGGGATACACAAGCATCCCTTGCGTACAAGGGATGCTTATTTTAGTTAGACTGGAATCTAAAGTAACTAGCCATTAGGTATTTATTTAAATTAAAGTGCATCTTCTATTTATTTTTATTTTTACAATTTTCTCTACACATCAAGTATTTATACTTAAATATAAGGTCTCTGTCTCCTCTACATTAGGTCTATTTACTCTTACCAGATAGACTCATCATCATTCATCACAAATTAGTCCGGTACATTTTTCTTCTAACGTTTTGGAAGACAAAATGATCGGTGAAGGAAAAAATCATGAGGAAACCTGCACATCTATAGAAAGGCGTGTGAAGTTGAACCCGCACTGAACCAGCATGGAGAATTAAGGCCCAAATCTCACTCGTATTGAGCGGAAATGTGCCCTCTGAAAACTTGTCTGAAAACCTATATGAAAAATTGTCTTGGGCCACTAGTCTACGGTCCCACGGGTCTCGCCAGTGCTCGCTGCAACTCTCCATACAAAGGCATCATTCTGCTGCTTTTAGGGGTAGTTTCCGCTACGCTGCGTCCAAGTGTTGGAACAACATCCCGCCGCCAATAA
Organism: Ptilodon capucinus; assembly: GCA_914767695.1. Classification (NCBI taxonomy): domain Eukaryota; kingdom Metazoa; phylum Arthropoda; class Insecta; order Lepidoptera; family Notodontidae; genus Ptilodon; species Ptilodon capucinus. Next base: position 9,153,032 of record OU611814.1, on the reverse strand, counting down.
GGAACCTGCAGAGTATACATGGGTTTAGGTGCAAATTAAAATCTTTTATTCTGTCTCATCAGAAGTCGCAGGAACTTTTAACAAATGACACTAGTGCGATTTAAATTATTTTGTTGAATTTAATTATTTACATACATATATTATATTTATATTTAAGCACATTGCTATAATTATTTATGCACATTATAAATCATCACAAGATATATACTTATATATGCTTAATTTATCTATATGTAGCGTACTTACCAAGTTTTTATTTCCTATACGTTTTGACATGCATTGTTGTACTCTGTGCTGTCCGATTTCTTCTATGTGTGTATGCTTTTCGTTCTTTTCGTGTTCGTATATATGCCCTTGCTTTTGTTATCTGAGATTTTGCCAATATCGGGTTTGCCACGTCAGCAAGAAAAATGTATCCCTAGGTTAGAATTGTATTGTTGTAGCTGTTTCTTTTTGATCCTGACGAGGTGCTTTTATGTTTTATGTTTCACTGGGTTTTTTTATTAACCGATAATTTTATATTCTACACCATTTTTTTTTTTTTTTTTTGTAGGTTAGGTCTTGCTTTCACGAGATAATAGATATTAATAGACTTTATAGTTTTAATTTTAATTTATTACTGTATATTTTTTTTTATTACTTTAGTCTTAATTTAGTTATTTTATTTTTATTATTTTTTGTGGTTTGCGCCCGTGAAGTCGCCAAACGGGCCCAATGGAAGACCAGCGCTGGTTCTTGTCAACCAGCACATGCTGAATTGGGTCCGTTTGTGGGGAGCAGATAATTTTTTTAATTTTTATTATTTTATTGGTTTGTAATTTTTTAACCTATTTGCTTGCCACAATAAAGTTTTTTCTTTCTTTTTCTTTCTCTTCTCTGTAATGACATTAGGCTCACCTCCTTTAACATTGAGCCACAATACATCGGCGAAGTGAGGGTGCACTGCAGTGCACCTCTTCCTACGCCTTCGGGGAATACAGTCGTGATGATGTTTATTGTAATGTATCGGCGATCTGAAAATAAATACGACCAAAGTATCCTGTATTATTCGAGACTGTTGCTGTTCTCAGTTATATTCTAGTTGGAATATCTACTCTACGGTTGTGGGCACGTATGGGATGTTCACATATTCTGAATAACACTCGAATAGCGCGTCCTAACGCACTGTCCGGCGATGTGTCGCCTCATAACGCCACGTGACGGGACTGTACAGCTCGCCCGCTGCCCACGCCCATTACATGTTTTGTTTGTGTATAAAAATACGCCGTAACGAGACCATTTTGTAAATGGTGAAAGCGTACGTGATATTACCTACGTTTTCTTCTACCCGAACGGTTATAAAAGTGTTTTCTTTACCGCTTAATATGGATCATCATGGGTTTTGATATATGTAACGCACTAACGTGTACTCATCGTATGATGTACTTAAACCTTTCTCTACGTCAGAAAATCCATCACGGGTGACACAGGAAATACACTGGGAAATAAAAATATACATAATACAATAAACGAAGTTGACCTTGCAAAATTTCTTGGACTATTAATAGACAAAAAGCTAAATTGGAAGAAACATGTGGAAGCTGTTTGTAAAAAAATCTGTAGTCTGGCCTACGCTTTACATAAACTTTCGACTACAATCAATACTAATGCATTACTTTCGGCATACTATGGGCTGATCGAGTCCTCTCTCAGATATGGAATTATCTTCTGGGGTAATTCGACTGAAAAAGAATCTGTTTTTAAAATGCAAAAACGCTGTATTAGGGCTATGTTTAATCTACAGACGACAGACTGTTGCAAATCATACTTCACTAGATATGGAATTTTGACATTTCCGTCCTTATACATATTAGAAATTGCTTTATTCGTCAAAACTAATCCTGAACAGTTTCCAAAAGAGTCTGATATTCTCAAAAGAAATCGACGAGACAATGATAGACTCTGTTTCCATCCCTCAAAGACGGCACTTCTCCATAAAAGTGTAGTATGTATGGCGCCTAAAATCTTTAATAAAATTCCGAAGTGTTATAGGGACCTAAATATAAATGTATTTAGACTACGGTTTAGGAGGTTACTGATACAAAAATGTTACTACAGTATCAATAACTTCTTACAAGATAAACTCTAGCTAGGTTAATATTATTATTTAAACTAAAATAATTATAATAATTTTACTCCATTTATCTTAGAAAATCTTTGTACACCATATGATATGGTAAAACATGATGGATCTGACACTAATTTTAATAACATCAATGTGCAAGCTATTGTATATTTGAACCTACCCGTGTTTTGTGCAAATAAAAATATTGTATTGTATTGTATTGTATTGTACGAGATACCTATTCACTGTCACCTCACAGTGTAGCATTTCCCTGTTTTGATAGGTGAAACATATAGTAATGAATCGGCTTAACTCACCTTTTCTTTTTACTCCATTAAGTAATCCACTCCCTCTTCTTGTCTTTATTATTGATGAAAAATCTTCTCGATCTCACTTAATCATTTCTAAGACTTAAAATTCGCAATTACCACAATGTTCAAGTAATACTCGAAGCACCTGTAGTCAACAAAATATAGTGTCCAATATCTCTACGGTCTAAGCTAACGGAGCGCCTTGAAAGGAGTCGCGAAGTTGGCCGCAGTTAGGGAAGATTTGTCGCGAGCCCCCGTCTAATGCCGCACTCCTGCTCTTGTAAGTAAAAATTATGATTATCGCCCACCGAGAGCTGAGCCCTTGATCCCTAACTAACGGCGAGCGGCCGAGACGCAAGACTTTCCTTTTCTTCTCAACTATAACTCTTTTTTATTGCTCGCCCGGCTGCAGCCGGCCACTGGATTACGGGACTGACCTAACTGATCGGCGAACTAACGACTCTTGAACATGGTTTATTTACAAATCGGGATATAGTTTCGATGGCAACGATTTGTTTGCTCAGACATAGGTATAAGATTTGTTTCATTGTTCTGGTAGACGCAATTCCAGGAGCTCTAGGAGCTACTTCGCTATTTGAATAGATTTATCAGGCATGATTTGTTCACTTACCCAACATTTTAATTCAAGAACGTAAATATAATATTTGTTGAATGCGTATTTTTTTTTAAACGATCATATTTAATCTTCGAAAAATTGATTTCACATTAATTAATTCAATTTTTATGACAGTACCTAGTATCTGTATAGAAAATACACTTAGTTAAATACATAATACCTACCTACTGTTTACCTAGCAAAGCAATGCCTTATAATCGGAAGGCACAGCTACCCCGGTAACGAATTGGGTAAAAAAATTGTCTCTATCATCAGTTTGAATATACTTATATGCTCCTCATGCAAACCAATGACTAGCTCTATGATAACCAACAGAGTATCAATAACGGTTTCAAAGTGTTTACGCTTGATGTTTTTCTCGCGTGAGATGTTCCTTATTAATCAGCAGGGATTGTGTACCTACTTGCATTAAAAAGACTTTATAAACTTAATGAAGCCTTAAGGTTTTTTTATTGTAAAGTCATCTGCTTGTATTTATATTCCCCGCATTTAAATGAAGAAAAGAGTAATTAAATCTACAATAACATACCAACTTATTATACATAAAAACAAAAATACTTATAAAATAAGCTTACTCCTAAAGTACAAGTAATCACTTATTGACTGAAACAAATTCAGTTAAATCGCAACTGAAACTCTCCCCGTAGGTTTTAGGTAACATCATAAAACATACAAGTCGGCTCCCAAGTGCAATACAATACATAAATGAGAGCCGTAGACGGGCCCGCGGAGGCTGCGACGGTCGATTAAGGAAGCGAGTGCAGCGTTGCCTTGGCGACGCCGCCATCTTGGACCTCCTCAGCCCCCCGTCGCCCCCACCGTGGGCGCAAGTGGCACCCCCACTGTAAACAACCCGCTGTATCGTTGCACTGAAATACTCGATATGTTTAAAACTCTCCTCAGCCCCCCTGAATCACTGCTGTAAGATAAAATTGTCAATTTATTGAGGATCAAAAAAATATGATTGCGCTCGTTGAGTTGGTATTCCCGGGGTGTTAACGTGTTGGAATACATGTGGTTACACACGCGCTTACGCCTGTACATATTTCATGATGGGTAGGCAGCATATTTGCCATGTGCGATCTTGATTTCGTTCTTCTCCGTTTTTTTTTAAATCCAAGTATACATAACATACATTTCATGATCATTCATTCATTATGGGTTCAAAGGTAGTCAAAGGTTCATCTCAATCCATATACTTTGTACCTACATCACCTTAGAAAATTATCATAGATTTTTAAGCAATGTCCGCAAAACTGATTTTGTAAAATTGTCTGTACATTAATTTTTGGTAGCGCTTCATTCATACCTCCATGGTGCCTCATCCGTTTTAGATTTGCTTTCTTACTTTAAAAAAGAAAAACTGGTACAGATGCGTATTTTTTTAAAATATTTATCAATACTTCTTTAATTTTGAAAATCTATAGCTGTCCGTTAGTCTCGCTAAAACTTAATAACGGCTTGACAAATTTCAATAAATCTTCTTATTTTTTGTTCGCTCTAATACAGGGTAAAAGAGGAAAACCCAAAAGTACCTACTCTACGAAATTGGTAATTTTGTATGGGAATGTCGCCCATGGCTTACCTTGCGTATTTATTCATAGATGGCGTTAGTTACAAATAACCTAATTGTCGTTGATACAAAGTTTGTCGATCATTTAGTATAATAAAAACATGTAAGTTTGTAAGAGTTTACTTGTAAAGGAAAATCTCCGCAACTAATACAAATTAATTTGTAAGAATCTGTACCGACTGTCTCCGACTTTCATAACTATGAGTTTCATGAAGTCAAAACTGAGGGGGCAGCCAGTGATAGATATAAGTACAATGAACCCATAACATTCCTTTTTGAAAATATTGGAGCTGGGATTTTGAACGATGACCGTCCAATTAGATGTGAACGGTCGCGAAGACAAATGGCAGCCATTACTCAAGATTAGCTGCGCCGCGTCCGTTTCTAGTTCACCTAATGTTGCCCTGCACTAAATCATCACAACATTTATTTCTTTAATACACCTACATTTTATATTAACGAGTAAAATCTTTCATATTTGCAAACAATAGGCTTTCCAACTAAAGCTCCGATCTGCATCTGTAACTCTAAAGTCACTTTGAAATAAAATATCATCAGACAAATCATATTAATCCCATGATCCCGAACTAAGCAACACTTATAGATACAATTGGTGCCATCGGAATGAGGTCGATTCCAGTTACTCTCAGAGGTCAAATTCCGGAAAGGTCGTTTCCGAAGTTTGTCGCTTACGAGAATCGAACTCGCTATCACCTAGTGCAGTGATTCGAGCGGCCTACGAACGAACTACTAGACCGAGCCGTTGTTAAAATCTCTAACTTAAGATTGAGTAGGTACATACGGTTACAAGAAATATAATTGAAAATCAATAACCATGGAGTTTCTTGCCCATTCTTCTCTATAGGAATACGTCTTATTTTATTACGTAATTGGCGATTGGTTTACATGAAAAATAAATTCAGATTTTCACTACATATAGGAAGTATAAATGTCAGGAAAACATTCATGTAGGTATACGCAAATAAAATTCAAAGAAAAAAATTAAATTAAAATGAATATAACGCATCTTTAATAATATCTAATAGAGACCTAACTCAAAAATAATGTTGATGAAAAGTGGTCGTTAGAACGACCTAAGATTTATAGTCGAAATCCTGAAATTTCAAAATGGGTCCCTAAACTTTTAGAGATGCGAATATTGTTTTATTCCTATAACCATCATTATAATCATACGACGAAGTAACTAAAACTCATTTCCACGTAGGTCCTAATACCTATTAAGTTGATGTTATTAAAGTAGAAGGCAATCTGTACAATGTTTTAATGTATTATGTAGAATTATAAAGGCGCAGAGCCCCGCTTACTTCTTATGATTTATTCATGAGGGAAGACAAGGTTCAATTTGAACATGCCTACTTGTGCCGGCGCGTTTCACTACGAAATGTCAAACTGTTTATTATCCAATTTGTATTTCATAATAATTTCTTGACAATGTAACATTCAATATTTGAATGGTAGTTTAAAAAATATTTAAAAAGGAACCTACTATGTACCTAGAAGTAGCTAAACTTATTCAGTTTTTCTTAATTAGATAGACAACTCTTGTTCCAACTCTTAATGTAATACAAACTACGTATATGATACCAACTTAAAGTGCTACAATGGGCGGCCTTATTACTAAAAGTGATCTCTACCAGGCAACCTTTGAATGGAGAGGAACGATAGAATTGGTCAAGGATGGGGTATGCTAAACAAATAGGTACTTTTATATATACTACAGAACTTACAGAACTCGAGAGCTGGTCGCGAGTGCATTATACAACGACACAAGTTTGTTCCAACACCGTACACCGGCGCGTCGCCCATCGACCGATTTTATACACATAATATTTTCACGTAAAGAAAACTTCTTTGAAGTCGGGAACAAAGCCAATCCACCGCGGTTATTCGTGATATTTTCTGGCAAAGTCGTACCTTATTCGCAAACATCGAATCCCGTATACAATACAGTGCGAAACGAAATTCGAAGGATAGATAATTTCGGAGAGAAAGAAATAAGGCGAAAGGGAAAAAAAATATAAATTGAATAGTCGAATACACGCATCCCGGCATTACCATAAAGGCAACAGGGATCAAGCCGGATTCCTCTACGAACTTTTTTATTTTCCTTCCACCTCTAAATCTCCCAGGGAAAGCTTCGCGAATCTGCAAATGTTGATTTGATGATGTGGCGTCGGCGGCGCGCGTGTCACATGCGTGTTGAGTCGCACCGAACCATCAGTACCTAGGCTAGAGATTAATCTAGTTGTTGTTGACCTGGTTCTTATCTACGATAGCGTTACGCCACCCGTCAGCGTACCACCTCAGCGGGTCGAATTTAATTACTTGCACTTTTATTGCCTCTCCCGGTCGTCTAAAATTTATTGTGACTGTGTGGCTCGATGAAATCTTCTTTAGTGTTTGTTTATTCAACGCGAATGAGGAATAAACGTAATAGTATATCTTGGGAGGGCGTATCTAAAACAATTGAGTATCGCCAGAGTCGGTATATAGGAGCGAGTAGATATTTCGTAGCTAACGACTGAGAGCAAAAGGTTGCGGGCGCGCGCCGCTGGAGGGCGGATTACGGTGCTCATCCATTGCGGTCATTAAGACACATTACCCGCCCGCCCTGCGCCGCGCCCCGCCCGCCCCCGCCGTCGCAGACCCGCTTTTTAATTCAACTTTCCTCCTTCACCAATTTGCATGATTACTTTCGTTTTTATTGTGCTCCTCCAGAGTTCTATCCCCTTAAAGTATCGGTTATTCAGAAAAGCCGAGCACACTAAATAAACATGCCTTTCGTATTATTTAATCATTCGGCACTATGATGTAGAAGATAATAGGTGCCTATATGATTTCAATTGAATTTATTTTTACTTAAAACGTGCCTGATAGCTTTTAAATCGAATAATTTGTTATTTCTTGTGACATAACAAATTATTCATACATAATTACTACAAAACATTTTTCTGTGAATTTAATTAATATTATATTATAAAAAATTATGAAAGAAACAAGTACATAAAGTTCCAACAATCGAGGTTCGGTATGTTCCTACCTAAGTATACGTACATCGTCTCGTCTACCCCTCTTTACATCGCCAAGAAACAACTATCCGAGCTACAATTTTGAAACAATTACCTTCAGCTCAATATCGTAAGATTAAGAAAGTCCACGGTCGGAATTAGGATTTGGGAGCGAATGAGGGCAAGCGTCTTAACAGCCCGACTCCACAAATTGCGGACCTTAACGAGGCCGTAAAACTCGAGTCGCACTCCCGGAGACGCCACAGATTGTACTCAGACTTAGTTCAGGATTAATGGTGTAGAAAACAGATTATCATTGGCTGGATTTCCATTAGGCGAGGACCCCTGCCACCGGCGCGTGAAACCTATGGAGATAGCGCCACTCGATGTTATTATTTTCCACATAACGGAGCAGCGCTTCTCCCAATTTAATTCTATTAGGTTCTGTCGCGTTTGAACGACAGCACAATAAACTTGTCGGAGTGGCGACGAAGCGAGCTGCCGCGGGCGAGGGCGCGCGCGTGTACGCCGCTCTCTCGGGTTACACTTCGCTATATTGATATACGCTTATTGGATTCCTCCTATTGTCTTGGTTAATATAGGTAAATACGTGCTTGGTAAGGCTTCTATGATAGTAAATTAATATCTAACCTTATTCAATGGGTACCGAATGATTATCTATTGTAGAATAGCTGTTTCAAATGTGGAAATCCAGTGGATGAAAATATAATAAAAATGCTGACAAATAGATTCGAAAAGCTGTATTTCATGTTGCAGGTATTAAAATGAATGAATAATCGACAAATGAAAAAGAAGGAAATGGTTAAAATGGGAAAAAGCATGTTTGTAAAGTTGTTTATAGGGGTTCATCTCTGGAGCTGCCAATCCGATCTCAAACAAATTAATCGATAAAAAATTGTGGCAGTAGTTGTAGCATGTGCGCTAAAACTAGACTATGTCACGGTTTATGTTGATTTCGTCTTTCTTTCTCGTGTGAAATAAGACAGAGAGCGAGCGAGTAAATCCCACCCCACAGGAGCGTTTCATTGCCAGTAAAAGAAACGAATAGACACAGATATTTGCCCACAATCAGATATTAATAAATTTGTATTTAATTGTTTATTTGTAAACACCTAGTTGGGGTTCCACAGTAACTCGTTGTGTAACATTCTTTGTGAATAATAAATTTTATTTTATTTTATAGCTTTAGTAAATAAGGCAGTCAATTCTAATCAAGTGCAGTTACTTAAGTATAATAGGTTTATAAACAGACATACCTAGTATCTACTTTAAAATTAGAAAACCTATTAATATACCTGTTATTTATATACCATATTTTTTCCTTTTGTAAGCGGCCCACGTGCGCATGGCAGTGTCGTTTTAATGAATACAAATTATTGCAAATGTGCTTAATCCAGAAATTTGTTACGAGTCCCCCTGAAACCTAGCGTCGACTAAATACCGGTGCAACTGATCTCATTTCATCAGCAGGTAAAAAACAAAATACATTGGAAATACAGTCATGACATTGCTAAGTGGTTAAATTTTTCGAATTATTTAAACTAGGTTTACTCTTTGACTAAAATATTCTACTATCTAATTTTAAAATCTGGTATCTAATAGTACTTTTTTTTGAGAAATTCTGTATGAAAATATTACATTTAAAACACAAAGATGCAACAGCAAAGTACAAACAAACATACCAACATAGTCGTCATTGAAGAAGGTCACCCGATTTTTTTTATGGTGTTAATTATAATACCAATTGTACGTGTGGTTGTCAGTGTATATCGATAAGACTATCTATACATACATACATACATGCATACATACATACATACATACATACATACATACATACATACATACATACATACATACATACATACATATACATATACAAATAAATAAAATTGGAGTGTCTGTTTGTAATATCAAAATAACACTTTTTTACCAAATGCGTATGAAAGTATATACGATACCTATAACGAAAACGCAATTTTAAATTTTTTTGTCTGTCTGTCTGTCTGTCTGTCTGTTTGTTTGAGGTAAACTTCTAAACGGCTGAACCGATTTCAATGGGACTTTCACTGACAGATAGCTGACGTTCCAAGGCGTAACTAAGGCTACTTTAATTTTAGAAAAAGCATTAGGGTTCCGCGGGAAAAACATAATACCCATATTTCCGGGTAATCTCCCTAAAGTCCACGCGGGCGAAGTCGCGGGCACAGCAAGTCTTTAATATGTCAAGAGTTGTATTTTTTTAATATTTATGCTTCGCGGGGCATGATGAATTCTCTTTTCGATAGGGAAATTCACTTGATAATAAAATAATCTTTTATTCATACCAGATAACTCGATTGATTGCATAGCACAATTTTTATTTAAAAATGTACTAGCATCCACTTCCTTAGGGCAGAATATCGCATAACTACCTTATAAACAGGCCTGTATATAGTAAGGCTGTAGGTATAATAACCGGAATTGGGCTTCTTTACGCCTCATCTAGCGCTCGTTATGCCTCGATCGTAAATCTTCATTCTCCCGTCATGGCCCCTCCCCGCGACGCTTGTCCCCCCCTGGCTCTTGATTTCAGCTCCCGGCACTCGAAGGTTCGCGTGTAACACATCATAATACGGAGCTGACGTGATGAGTGTTTAAATGCACGTAGCCTAGAATTTTCAGGAACCTTATACTTTAGGTACATTACTTTACTTTAACCTACATTAAGGATAGTAATATTGTATCTATAATGTAGAGAGTTCATTTAAAAATAATTAAAATTTTCAAAACTATTAATTAACAAGTACTTTTCAGCACCAAGGTTTTTAGTATTTGTGCTAATCGAATCACCTCGGCCTACCTCTTCGGGGAATACAGGCATGATGATATATTTTATTTACCTTTGACTAACTTGTCCTTGACAATTTTACAGTTCGTTAGTGAAAAGAGGCGTTTCTTAAACATTATGTATTTAATATTAATTTAAGAAATCAGAGAGCTGTTCGAGTACATATTATGATTAAGCAAACGGTTCTTATTAAGAGTATGTTTACAGAACCTATTGTCAAACTGCTACTCAGTTAGTAGCAGTTTTTAGGGTCCGTACCCAAAGGAACCGGGAACCCTATTACTCAGACTTCACTGTCCGTCCGTCCGTCCGTCTGTCACCAGGCTGTATCTCATGAACCGTGATAGTTAAACAGTTGAAATTTACACAGATTATGTATTTCTGTTGCCGCTATAACAACAAATACTGAAAAACAAATTTTTTTTTAAGGGGGCTCCCATACAATAAACGTGATTCTTTGCTCGTTTTTATAGATCATGTTACGGAACCCTTTGTGAGTGAGTCCGAGTCACACTTGGCCGGTTTTTACAAACAAGTTGGTCTCAATCATCTTATGACCAACTAGCTTTTATGAAGCCACCAAATAGGTTTTGTTAATAGGCTTCTAAAAGTACTAAAACACGCCACACAGACTAGATCTACGATCAAAACCTTCGTACAACTCCCATCTTTTTCATAATACGAACATTATATGCATAAGTCTACTAGTGTTCGTAATAAATCCGTGTCGCAGTGTATTTATTTACAACACCCCCGCCCCCTCGGCCCTCGCCGCACCCGCGCCCGCCCCGCCGCGACCCACCACGTACGATGCACGATGTAATATGTCTAGAAAGTTTATTAAAAGCTCCAGTTTCGTTTGACACAAGCTAGGTGCTTGTATATTCATGAGATGGCATGTTTTATGATGATAATGTCGAAAGTTAAGTAGCAAGAACTGGCCGACCTTGTCGAAGCCTTATGTTAGAACATAAGCACTTTGATATTACTGTTAAAGGTATGTTAAAAATTCTTAAATGTGCCTTACCGTCTTAAAAACTTCTATTTATTTCCTCTAAAAGAGTTAAACGGGAGTAATAACTGTAGTAATAATGTATTTGAAAAAATCTAAATGTCTAAGGATTACAGCTCAGGAATCTAAGGAATATTACTTAAATACTCTATCTACTGTGGGTTACAGTTGAACTAATCTGACAAAGAGAAAGCATTTAGTCTTACATGATATATTATTTGCATTCCGAATGAATAGTACAATCTATAACTTTATCATACCATAATGTCGTCTCATTTTTGACGCCTTACTGAAACCGGTCGTTGCGGGTTCGATTCCCGCCAGTGGCAAATTTATGACATGGCCATTTCGGAATTTGTACTGATCTGGGTGTAACTGCGATCGCCCCCAGTCTATAGTATGGTTCCCATAGTATAAGCTTTACTTAGTTTGGGATCATTGGATGAGTACGTGTTGTCTGGCGATATTTTATAATAATAAAATATGTCGAGAAATATAATAATCGCAATGAAATTCTCCTTCTACTTTAATAGATAGTCTTCCATTTCAGTTTTTAAGAGTAATTTAAAACAACGCACAACATCCAGTGCGATATTATTCCGTAGTCAGACGGCTTCAGGCACGGAACACAATTAACTTGTAAGATTGTCTGCGGAGGCTGCACTCGCTACCCTCGCCCTCCTCATCCATCTACCCTCCCTACCAAACAAAACATCAATAAACTCAACCGCACAACCCAATATCAACCTTAACTTTCACTATTAAGGTCTACTATTGTGTGGCGATAAATAAATTTTATGTGCCGCATTTATTTCGTGTAGGTATACCAGTCCAGTTACCCTTGATTGGTTGTCGTTCCTCTAATCCCGTTTTGATCCTTTCCACCCAAAACCTAGCCCTACGTTCCTCGGTTAACTATTGATGTGCGTGTGTTGGTACCTTTGCGTTTGTGAGGCTATGCAATATGTATAAAAGGGGTGCTCGGTGATGATTACTCACCGTTCCCGGTGAAAATTATACTATTCGGTATAACGCAGCTCAGTGCAATATGTAAACTTTATCGAGGTGATTGTGGTCGAAATAGAGCGGTTGCATAAAGTCGTATCTTTAGACTGGAATGTCAAGACAAATCTTTGCCTACTTATACCAAAACGAACTGTATTAACTCATTGACAAAGCTCATTTTCCAACGAAATGTTACTGACACCGCGAGAGAATTTCGCAATGTGGTCGCGTTGCTTTTGCCACAGAAAGTATATCAACACAGAGTTCGTTTTGGTGTTGGTAAACATTTTACAGAGCTCGTTTTGACGCCCCGGTGTGTCTGGAGCTTTATCAAAAAAACATGCTGTCACTGTCACTCTTATTCATTATAATAATGGTGTGAGCGAGGTAGAATACACATTGCGTAACCTACAGATACGTAACAAAACTTTTTACTTGCGAGTTGCGTGACATTAGTTAATCGGATGTCATTAATAAGAAGTCTCGTGATATTGTCGTACCTACAATATCAGAAAACATTCAAATCTGGGAGCAAATAGTACCTATATGAAATACAATGTTATGTACAGTTGTGTACAGTTACGTAGATATTACATCTAATGTTGGCTTGCTGTAAACATCGTAGAGGGTTGATACGATAACGTGTTCACATACGCACGTAGACTCCGGACCTCGGTGACTAAGGGGATCCTTGATAAAATAAAAAGCCATACTAATGTTTGCCACCATAAAGATAAGCGGTGTGACGCGCGGCCTGCAGTCGCGGCCACCGCACACACAGCACTAGACAAATACTACGTTCCCTAATTAAACAACAAATAATAAAAACTCGACATTGATAATGACAGCGTTGACAAACAAAAAGTTGTCACAACCGCCCGAAACCGACAATTGACGTCAGAGCCGCATCACGCCGCGCGGAATGCGCCGAGCGATTAGAGCGCTCACGAGCGCTACGGCGCTAGTCCGCGAAAGTTCCCACCAAAAGGAGCAAAGAATCGGAAAGCGATACGGCTAATCCCACTAATCGGGGAGCAATTGAAAAATAAAAATGTAGATGGCGAAATGATTCCATTTAGAGCCAAAACGATGCGACAAAATAATAAAAAAGGTACCGGTGGAACGGAATGGGCCTGCCCCGGCGGCCGGCGGCTAATATTGAAAGCAAATCCTCGACTAAATCCTTAAAGCGCTCGGATTCGAGCACCTGGAAACTGTGTTTGCGCCGCGCCGAGACCTTACCGAGCCGCGCCGAGCCGCGACGCGCCCGCGCCATCGCCGCCTCCGGATACCCTATAATCATCCACAGGATTATTGTATACTTTTCTCCTAATATTCCCGATATTCGTGAATCAATTATTTGCAATTTATTGGTATTTGGTGTTTAACCCGCATCCATGTATTTGAATTTTAGGGAACTTAAAGGATTTCTAATTTCCACAGTCCGCTATTATTTTTTATAATTTCCGAGTACAAATTTTGAGTACTCGTGAAATATTGTATATAAGTGCCATCCTATATGCCCTCTACAATGCCGCAAACATTTATTATCATTATCAGTAAACATTTGCTACGTAGCCGATCGTAGCAATTTTCGTAGCACTGTGCTACGAAATGAAAACTTTGTGACACATATTGTGCGCCTGATATATCTAAATGAAGCATCAGTACCAAGCAAACTAATATGAATACCGCCAATATAGCTGCTTGATTATGTCGGGAGATAAGAAACCAGTTCGGAAACAGGTAATCTTAATTTATAAGAAATTATGCGATGTAGGTATGCATTTTTAGGGATTCAATCAGGGCCACCCCTCTCTAGCTTTGGTCAAGATGGCAGTCTACGAGCATTTTTATAAATCATGACGCTAAAATTTACGGGAATGACGTAAGATAACTACGTGTCTTTATCAGTTTATAAATGTCAACAACCCCACATTTTTTTTAGGGACTTTAAAAAAATAGTAGACTCTTCATTTGACCAGCAAGTCTGACTGCTCTGTTAACTTTCTTATTCTTTTCTACGAGATATTAGCATTATTTAATATCACTGTAGCTAAGTAATATTAAAAGTTACTAAAGGTACTAGAGACTTACGATAAAGGTTGTTATATTTAAGGTGCCTATACCTATTGCTTCAGTTATTGTGAAACTGAAATACTAATAATAAAACAAAAAGTATTCACTGATATTTTTTATTATGACTAGAGGTTTTTTTAAGTTACAAAACAATCTGTGTTTTCTTATTAATTATTCACAAAATAATTATAACAAACGATTCAAGTTCGCAGATATTTTGCATTGATATGTATAAAATGAAAACCTCGAATTTCATATTACATGATAATTACGTTACATACTATATATTTACATTATTATATTTTCATAATGTAGTGTTTCCTTCACTGTAGGTAGGCACACAGAAGTAGGTTATACTAATTCGTGTAGTTAACTAAATAATTATTACTATTATTTAGTTACAATTATTTACATTCATAATCGGTGTTTAAGACTTATTTTAATAAATATTGAGATCCTGGTTACTTTAATCTCATTATGTAGGCGGCTATTTCGATAACAAGGTGGTTTTGGATCAAAAGGTTATTCGTAAGTAGTGATGTTTACAATGTTATAAAAGACGTAGTACTTAATGCATTTTTATATTATTTTCAAGGTACCTATGTTAATGTAACAATTAGGTCACCGTTTGATTAAGATTTAATTTTCGATGGTCTAACCCGATCAGCATTATTTTTGAGTTATGTGCGCTATAAAAAAGACATTAATCTTAAATATTTTCAAAACTTTTATCTGAATATTATGTTCTAATTTCAAATACTTCTTCAGCAAATTTTTATTCAGTTTTAAAAATACGTAAACTGAGTTACGTATTTGTAATTATATAGTTGTAAATAAATGCATGTCTCTAGGGATTTTTTGGATCTTATAAATTAAGTCATCGAAGCAAGGTCCAACTCGCTGTTATTTTTTTTTTAATATTTCCATCCCCTAATTTAATAGAAATGTCAGTTTTTAAATCACGCCACTGCGTATGAATATCTTTGGAGTCAAATGTAATTAAATTCATTTGATGCATATATTTAAACAATTGTTTAACATTTTAAAGTAAATATGCTTGATTCGTTACTTTAACATACAGAGCACGTTCCATATCCCTAGAAATATAAAACTTTAATGAATGAATGCAAGCAGTTTTGCACTGGCGATGATATGTGATGGTACCGAAATCCGCCATAAGTCTTACAAGCCAATTTATTTTTCCCAAAAAGATTATTGGATAGCCCAATATTATCATAATAACAATTTGCGAATATTATTTTGTTTAAATTAAGAAATGCCTTAATCTGAGCGTTTTCAAAAACAGTAGGAACTATTTCAAAATTAATTATTAGTAACTGGTCATTAGGAATTTAACTGTTACTTACTCGGATCATAAATTATTAATTGATTAGAGCTAGTCTGTCCTCATATTTGATTTATGGCACGGATAAGATGCGTATGTAGAGTGTTTTGTTTCACATATTGTTTTCTTATATTTACGCGATACTATACATTGCAATAAAACTATTTTACGGATTTTATCGCGTTTATTTACTATTTTATTTTCCCGACGTTTCGGCTGCTTTACAGCAACCATGGTCACGGGGGGACTGACTTAAAGTGTTAAGGAAGGTAAAGGTATGTATAGCTGTTATAAGGAATACTACTAGACGATGGCTTGATCTAGTAGTTCCACGTAGCTCGCTCGGCTCACATTGCACCGGATGGTGGTAGGTTCGATTCCCGTCAGCGGAAAACTTTGTAAATTGCATTTTTAGGGTTCCGTACCCAAAGGGTAAAACGGGAACCCTATTACTAAGACTTCGCTGTCCGTCCGTCCGTCCGTCCGTCTGTGCACCAGGCTGTATCTCATGAACCGTGATAGTTGGAGAGTTGAAATTTTCACAGATGATGTATTTCTGTTGCCGCTATAACAACAAATAGTAAAAAACAGAATAAAATAAATATTTTAGGGGGCTCCCATACAACAACCGTGATTTTTTTGCCGTTTTTATACATAATGGTACGGAACTCTTCGGGCGCGAGTCCGACTCGCACTTCGCCGGTTTTTGGAGTTTTATTTGATCTCGGTGTAACTGGGATCGCTCCCAGTCCATTGTATGACACCCATAGTACAATGCTTGTTTAGCTTGGGATCATACGCTCATATGCTTCATACGACGGGTAGGTATGTGTGATCCGACAGTATTTGTTTATAAAACAAATGGAGATATGATGTTTTCATTTAGCTCTCAAATTTATGATAAGTAAAATTTGGAATAAATACTTTAAACCCCAAATTTATAGAAAGAGATCCATTTACAGTGGGTATTGTAGAAAACCTTTATGTTATTAAAAGTGTTTTGTAGATGGATTGAAATTGCTTTAAATTTGGGTGTTAAACGTTTTAATTGCTACAATATTCCTTACCTATTACCATCGTTACGTATTACGGTCGTTACGAAGGGTTCGAATAAATTATAGAATTTTTATATACACTGTTTATAATTTAAATGCTTATATACTAAATATTCTAAGTACTTGTAAGCTTGTAAAAATTGCACACATCGCTTTGGTATACGTACGTACATAACTACATATTTACAACAGGTTTAAGAACGACATCGTTAAGTTTTTTTATTGCCCGAATTTTCGTACGATCATCTAAAATTATACGCGAAACACACTTCTTATTGCACCACACAAGATCAGACAATCATCGGATTCTGTTCAACGCACACTATCACAAGTCCACCCATTGTAGAGCCATGAACATTCTTGCCAATTCGGTTACTGTGTACTGGTTAAAATGAATGAGCTTCTCTCGTATCTAAATACGTTAGGATCAATAAAAAATCCGTTCATAAATATTTCTTCTGCATAATAAATAATCATCGACAACATTTGGACTATTTTAAATTAATTTCTTAGGTTAATGAATACTGGTTTTGTTCATCACAGTGCGCGACACAAACGATGCCTGTGGGCCGTTATGCGCGATTATTACGCAATGGAAACACTGACCCCTTATAAATCTTGCGTAACCCCATGATTTTATCACTGGTTCTTTTCCTAAATCACATCTCGATCGATCGATTGCAATTACTAAAATTTTTTCGATTAACACAATCCAAAATGCTATTCGCACAGGTCAGTTCCAAATTTGAGCCGATCATGATTATCATTTCAATCGAACCAGTCCCACAGGTGTCTATATAGTCCTTGCGCGTGTGCCGTGTGCGTGCGCGCGGGCGGCGACTAGGAGGCTCGTGCGGCGGCCAGCAGCGGCGGCGGCGAGCGCGCCTCCTCGCGGCCGCGCGCCTCCTCTCAGAGCGCGCGGTCCGACACGCCGCCCGCGTACTGGCACGCGGACAGCGGCGCCGAGCCCGCGCGTGACACTGGCGACACCGCACCGTACCCGCCTCCGAACCCTGAAGAGTGCTGCTTAGCCTTCAGCCGAAGCGACGCTATCGATGACGACATCGCCGCACACGGCTCCGCACGGTACATGCTGTACGGGTTCGGCGGCGCGGTGTACGGGCACGGCGCCACGCCGCCGCCCACGCCCGCCGATCCCGCCACGCCGCCCATACCTCCTCCGCCCACGCCGCCCATCGACGACGCCGTATTAAAACAATTCACCGAACCCTGGTGGTGACTTGCCGGTACCACCGAACCCAAAGGATTCACGGGCCATGGAAAACTTTTCGTCCCTAAAGGACTGGGAACCTTAGCCGCCCAGTTATTGTACGGGTAAGACGAGTAGAGGGCGTCCGTATCGGGGAAGGGCTGCATCAGCCCGTTAAATTGTGTGGTGAAGCCGTTTTTGAAGTCTGCTGCGGCGGCCGCTGCGGCGTTCATAGCGTTTCTTTCGCGTTTTCGCCATTTCGCTCTCCGGTTTTTAAACCAAACCTGCAACAATGGAATCCGATTAATTAAGTATTCGGTGCATGCAACATATGGAATGCTATAATGTAAGTATTTAGATGGCGATTTGAGTGGTGGTCGATTTGATGCGGGTCGACAAGTTCTAATGAGATTCAGAATGTGGACGCGACCTGCGTTGCATAGTTATCAACTTTACTCATTACAAAGTTGACAGAGCGACTTCGGTGGCGTATCGGCGTATTCGAAGCACGTCGAGGCGACCCGCCCGGTGCCGCCGCAGCCAACGACCCGTCTAATTGCGGCCGCGAAATGAAGATAAACGAGCGTCGCGATTGGGCGGGACGGCCGCCGCCACTCGCCGCGACACGATCGGGCCGCAATAAATGAGCGGCCAGTGGGACTCCGCCGAGGAGCCTCTGAATCGATGGTGTTGTTGTGCGACGGGAGGCGGAGAGCGCGAGCCGTGATAAGTCGCCGTGAGCGCAGATAACGCGCGCGCTGATGTATGGCCGCGTCCGTCACCGCGCGATCGATGGCGCCGACGACACCTCCGCGATAAATTGCGCAATCCACGTAGCGACTGCAATAAATATTGTGCCGGCGGTGGTATTTGTCTCACTCAGTGTGGCGGGTTCACCCAGCCGAAACGGTAAATAATACCCTCTTCCCTCGGTTAAGTGAACATAAACGGTCGTTTCCACCCCATATACAATCGTTTATTTTTCGAAACATAAATTTCACAAATTCGCATGAGCGCATGTTTCGTGCACCGGTAGACCGCGCTTAGTTTTCCTAAATTCACACGCGCGTTATAATCCTAAGAATTTCTAACCTGTAATTTATCGATAATCGAAGTTCACACGAACGGTCAGCAATCGGTGCTTATACAACCACAATGAGAATAAAATCAGTCGTTTTCCATTAAAGGCGTGAACGAACGGGTGAAAATAACTCCACAGAAACACAGAGGGTGTTCAATAATGACGGCGGAATGATATTTATTTAGGTGCACATATGTGGAAATAATTTCCATTATTTGAATAGCGTCGGGCAGCGCGGCGGCGGCGGCGGCGGGCACCGAGGAGGGTCGCGATATTGCGACGCGGGGCTAATCCTTTAAATATATTATTGCAGAATGGTGACCGTCCCGCGCCCTCCGTCACCGGGCAAGGAGACACCCCGACACTTTTTAATGCTTCCCAAATCGATACTAATGTGTGTTCGGTGTAATTTATTCAATGTGCCGGTTGTTTATCGCATTAGGGGGTGAGAAAATTGCCAAGTGATAAGCAATTGTAATAGTTCTCATTTCAAATTGTACCATAAACATAAAATTATTTTCAGAAAAGTGTTGGAATATTATCTAAAAAATGTATCGGAGGAGTTAAAAATCAATGTTTAGAGGCTCAAAAGGTAAGAGCAAATAGAAATACTACTCTTTCAGGGTATACGTACTGGCAGTTTAAAAAAAATATAAAACAAATAGGCGATAAGCTCTATGTAGAGCCAAGATTTTCATGGAGAGCGCGACGTGTATGAAGCATGATTAATGTGAGGTTCCCAGCATCTACATACCAAGCAGCTACTGAAGACGGCCTTCAACGGCTGAGTGTAGTATTATAGAGCTGGATATACAAGCTAGGCTCTCAATTTAGTATACGTTAGTATACATCATAATAATCAAATGGTATCATTGTATTATTAGTGTTTATGTTGATAGAAATACGTTAGACTGTACTGAACATACGTGTGCTACGAAGTATTGTTTCATTGTCTCTTCAATTCGTAGCAATTCACTTTTTTGATAATTTTGGCAGATTTTGAACGGATATCGATATTTCTTCATGTTTTTTAAGACATCAAATAAAATATTATAACTGGCTTGTTGATACACAATATAATAAAATCAATAACTAAAACAAAAACTTAAACAATATAATAAAATCAAGTTGTTCATCTTAAATAGATGAATACTAAGAATTTCATTAGAATAGTTGTAGTGATGAAAGATGGCGCGCCCCAGCGCAAGTAATGAAGCTATTTTACGGTCAGCAGGACCACAGGGTTGCTAAATTGCCTTAAATTCAAATTAAACTGGAATCACAGTTTTATTAGCGTCATCAATCAAACTACGGTCTTCCCGGCCGGATGGGCGCAACTCACGGCCGTGGGATTATAGTTCTTATTGGCAGAGGAAATAGAACTATTACGGCCGACGCCCCATGGTTAGAGACTATTCCAAAGTCAAATAAACACGCGCTCCCATAAATGGATAGAGCATAATATAAACTCGGGATTGACGCTTGTTTTGCACAGGGTTGGCAAATGAAATTCAAACAGTTACTTGGAATTGGAATTGAAGAAATACTTTATTACAGAAAAACATATATCATTTCAGTTGTCTATTACTCAAAATCTCATCGCGCATTAAAAATGCTAGGACGTAAAACTTGCTACTGGATTATTGAATTTTGTTCCACAGATATTTTACTTTGATAATATTGAGTACATTTTAGACTTTTTGTTTTTACTTTATTCCACACGGACTAAAACTGTATCTTTGGAACGTTTGCATGAGCACATAGGTCCAACACATTGAAATCACTTGGGACAGTTATAATCTTATGTTAGGTACCTGGCGCACTAACACTTACATATATCAAGAGTAGACCTGTATCGCCGATTGAGTCACACCAAGTCAACCACCAACTATCTTATTTCATATGAGAGGAAGAAACAAAATCGAGATGTTCTGTTCTGTGTCATAAATCTAGTTTTGGCTGTTACGCACATAAAACGACGTAACCTCAGCAAATGCAAGAACGATTGCAAAATTGTGGAACCAAAAAGTGATTTTATTGTAATGAAGTATGGATTGACCGCCTCTTTTTATTTCGGTAACAAGATGGACCGTAGGATTAACAATCCGGAGCTTACAACCCTAGCAACGAGTAGATTATTAAATGCACCCCACTGAGACAAGCGGCAGTCGCTTCCACATCATGGACAACACCATAATGATGTTGAACCGCACAATTCTCCTACATTCATTCCTACATTGATAACAACACAATAATAATAATTTGTGAGTGAAAATGCCATATCGGCAATCGAAATACGTGGCCATTTTTTTACAAATTTGTAGAATTGCTTTGGTTCTGCTCCAAAATTGGAAAATTAATTTTATTTGGAATTGCTTTGGAATAGCTTCTTTGTCAATTTCGATTTTATAATATAATAATAATGTTTATAAATTTATTATTACGTTAAAATATGTTATGTACATTATTCCACTAACAGAAAAATACGTTGTGAATTTCACGAGGATAAAATCACGGAGGTGGTTGAAATACGATGAAGTTTTATCTATAATATGAAAAAAAAATATATTTAATCTAATTTGCACTACTCTACTTTGTATTGAAACTAATGCGGAAGTCTTGGTGTCTACTAGGAAAATCGATATACCGCATATAGTATCTAGAGTATTAGTATATAGTAAAGTAGTATTACGACTCGACTCTTCGTATAGCTCTGCGACGATCTTTCTGCCATTGTTGTTATCTCATGTACCTGTATACGGCAACTATATGGGAAAACAACAATGACGGAGTCAGATAAACCAGAAAAAATTACCGCAGCGCGTGCTCGAAATGCCGTCTTATAATATCTCTATGATATACTGCGACATATCCTGTCGAATCATGACATCATCACCAATGACAGCACTAAGGACTGTGAAAACTATATTACTTCTTTCTTTCTTAAATGATGAAATTTAATGGAATAAGATGAGGAATGGCTGCACCTGCAGTTAGTGAGAGTAGGATACGACTTGAGAAAGCACAATGTATCCATTAAATATTTGGATAATAACCCCCCTTAAAACAAATGAATAGTGCAACAGAATATTCTGTAGGCGGAAAACAAAGATTATCAAAATGGTTTCGGGTGATGCTGGCTTTTATGTAACCGATGTAACTGACAATAAAGCGACTTCAGACTCCATTCATTCATATAAATTCCATCCTGACGCCGTGCAAAGTCCGTTGGATCACAACAGTAGACTGTAAGCTTTTCAAAACAGAAGCGGGATAACTCATTGGACGTCTAGCATGTTTAGCTCATCGACGGCTTGACTTATGATTTGCAATAATAAACTCTAAAACTTAACGCACAAAGTAAACTTTCAGTGAAAACAAATTCTTGGCAGAACGCTCCGGATAAAATAAATTTTGTAATTGAAATGTGTTAATATTGTATCTCTTGTTTATTGAAACAAATTCTTCGTGTAACGCCGACTACCGGATCGCGTTGGGATCGGTCCAGGGGTTAGACATGACAATGTTATTTAATAATTTCAATGAACAACACTTGTCTGTAATGTAAATGCCAATATTGTCGGCGCGCTGGAGCGGATTTAGTTGCGTCAAAACCATCAAGACGGTTTAATTTGTCGCTAGTTGAGTCACAACTTTCGTTGAAGTTCATGCTATTCTGGTCATGTTTAACTTTTGGCGTAGATGAGAATTGTGCACACAAAACATCAGTATAATAAATAAAATAAAGATTTTAAAATAACAATTTTCAAAGTGTCGTAGGCCTAAATAATTTGGATTGAATTTTGAATACTTATTGACTACCTTTAAAGCATTTCGAGAAATAAGGAAAGCCAATATAACGGTAAATCTGTCTATATGGTTTAAGTTAAAACCCCGAAACTGAGCAAATCGAATATTTTGATTAAAACACCTATGAATATAGAGTACCTATAGCTAATGGCTGGTGTGTAAAACAAGGTAAATATCGCTGAACTGTCTGTATACACCGAGAGAAGCGATGGGGCAGTGAAAGCGGTGCAAAACCTACGTAAAATAAATAACGTACCGTGCCGCCCGCCCTGTCCGCGCCCGTGTTCCATGCGAGGATTTTTTACGCGTGTACCTACACTAAAATGTTTTCCTATCTAACATCTGTGTGACAATCACGAGAGGGAACTAGTTACGACATTTTTTTGTATTTATTTTCTACTAGTTTGTGGTTTAAAATTGTATTACCTACAAAATCTATCATACAACGGTACTTTTTATGACTTGAACATTGCATGTAATAATAATTCATAAGTAACAAAGGAGGGCAGATTCTATTTGCAAGCTCGTTACGTTCTGTCTGTAATACGTCAATAGGAAAATTATCTATGTGTATCGGTTAGATAGATGGTCTAATTCCACGTCACGCAATACGATACCGGGGCGGGGAGGGATCGCAGCAAATGAAATGTGTCAAGAGCTGTTTCACGGGCGATTGCCGCCGATGTGGGCCCGGCCCGTGCCGCCGCGGCTACTTCTCAGAAAGGAAAACTGCCATGTGTGTCTGGGGCTAACAAATTGCTCTACAAAAAATATTACTTATAATATGTTTGAAAAAGGAGTTTGGAACAGTAATGTATTCATTTTTATAATCACATGTAGATGTAGCATATATTTTATCAGGATATGTCAGTGTAATATGTGGTTTGATTTGACAAATATAATTTGCGAAGTAGCTCGTCCAAAGAAAACATGGAGATTAACTGATCATATTTTAGGAACGCTAATTGAGTCAATAAGCAGGCAATGACCCTAATGAGTTGGTAACAAAAATAATGTTCGACGATTTATCGGTGCGCGCGCGCACAGATTTATGGATGGCGGGCGGCGCTGCGCGGACGAGCGCATGCTAATCCCTTCTGTAGGGCTGTCAAAATTAGAAATACAAATATATCATACATTACAAAGAGATTGACTAATAAATAAGTATTCTAAATACGTCGACAAATAATAACTTCATAATTGTTATAGGTGGTAAGATGAGCTTATTGTATATAAATGGAATAATATTAATAGTTAAATATAGTAAAATACCTACAAAAATGCGACAAATATACTGTTAATATTACCAGAATGGAGTCGTTTCAAATTAGTAAGCTTCAAATATCACTATGAGCTGAAAGAAGTTAGATATTGCACGCGTCGCAGACTGGACATTTTGCGTGGGCCACGTATAGTAGAAGTCATTGGAGGAAGACCATGTTCAAGAGTGCCATCTTTCAGTTGATAAATCAAAATTGAACTTTATAAAGTAGGTATTGATATTCACTTTAAATGTACACAGCCCTATGTGGCATATAAATGAGAATGTTTTGAAGAACACACGCGGTGGATCCAGTGCAGTCGAGTACAGTGTGCGGCTAATACTCACACTTGAACTACGCCTGCCGTGCCGCTCGTAAAGTATCGATTTACACGTATCTGCCATGTGATAAGCGAGTAATTAATTGCTTACGGTGTATATATAGCATGCCAATCCATCATACTAGACGCTAACGATTCTTTCAGTTCTTTTCTAATCGATTATCTATATTAAATTCGATATGATCATAAAATCACAAGAATTATAAAAAAAAAACATGTTTTATTAAAAATGTTTGTATCTACGTGTCACTGTGGGCTTTCTTGTGAATGTCAATTTATAAACGATTCAATTAATCATAACGATAGTTGGACTCACAAACCGTATAATTGATGACAGGAGACACTTGCCAAATTCTTAAAGATTTTCTTTCATATTTTCACAAGGTAAAATGTACGGTGATTTATTTATGTGGCAACCCTCATTAAATCTTAATTTATCATGTCATTACAGACGTTACACGATACCCGATGGTTTTATCCAAAAATTCAGATACGAACTCAGATAACTGCGGTACTTTATTTTAAATACTTTTTTACGATAAATTTTACTGAACATGTCAAATATGAAATCAAAAACAGATCCAAGAATCCGCCCATTACACGTGTACAAAAGATTAGCCGAACCGCTCCAAATGCCAAAGAAACCGTAAAGTATTCCATGAATTCAGTATCGAGCTAAATACTACAAACTTAGTTGCAACCGCAGAATCTCTAACGGGGGCCTTCCAAAACTATTGACAGTGAGTGTGGATGCGATCAGACTTAAGCCGGGGATTATGAAGAGACCGAAATAGACGCATCAAATCCTCGTGGATTAAGGGATTCCGTGTTCCGTCGGACGGCAGGCACGGCACAAAAATACCGGAGGCGCGCCGGATGCGACGATTAGCCTAAACATCGAGCTCGTTAATATTGTTTTGTGATGCACCCAAAGCTCCTCACATTTTCTGTGCTTAAAAAAGTAAAATTGGTGTGTTCGAGTAACTTAATGGCAACAAGATCACAATAAATTAAACTTAATAATTGACACAGATTTAACCGGTCTAGTAGCTTTACCACTCAGTTCATAGCTTCATCGGCTGGTTGTTAATAATAGATTTTAAGAATGTCATTTTCATCAGCGAATACGTCTCTCAAGGTCACGAGATCAATTCAACGTCATTTCAGCGTAATGTTTTATAGATACATAATTGGGTCTGGCACCGAAAAAAAACATTGCTTAGATTAGTACCATATTGATATGTGTTTAATAAATATATTTATTTATTAGTGGGCCACTATCACCACCAGGTGGCACCTTGTACGGGCCGCCGCCGCCATCGGAGTTTACTAAGAAGACGTTGACTAGACGACCTTGACAACTTTGTTTTTAAAACGTGGCCGGAGGTTGCCAAGGATATAAAAGTGTGGAAGAGAGAAGGAAAGGCATTTGCCCAAGAGTGGAATAGAAAAAACTCACCCTAACACGTGCTTCTGTGAGGTTAGTCCACATCGCGATCTCCTCGCGCGTGGACATGTCCGGATACCGGTTCCTGGCGAAGGTCGCCTCCAGCTCTTGCAGCTGTTGGCTGGTGAAGTGTGTCCTCTGTCTGCGCTGCCGTTTGTTCTTCTTGTCCCCCTTCTCGTCCATCGGCTCGTCGGACCCGACCCCCGGTGTCGTTGACTCCGTCTTTATCGTCGGCTCCGATGTAAGGGGCCGATTGCCTGCGAGATAGTGGAAGTTAGTTTCCAAAGTTAAGTTTTGTGAGACGCGATTATATATGGAGCTAGTTTCAAAGTATGTTGTTACAAGTGATTGTATTTACGTATTTAATAAAAAAAAACTTCGTTTAATAAACTGGAAATGCATTGAAGTAATAAATTGGTTCATAGGAGGGTATCTTCATAGTATCTAGTAAAGGTAGTAATTTATAAGCAGTAGTTGTAACATGTCATGTACGCAAAGACTAATTTTATGTCACAGAATATGTTATTTTGTCTCTTTCTCGCGTATAAAATAAGACAGACAGCAAGGGAGCGAAACCGTGACAGAAGGTCATGACATGACATCTTGGTATTGCGAAAGGGTCATAGCACCTTATATACAAGGCACAGGTCAGGTTCACAACAACATGACAAACGTAAAAGGCATTTAATAAAACATTCCAATATTTTCTGTAAATAAGTGTCCCATTGTAGGTTATTTAGATAAAGAAAATACAGAATCAGGGCCACGGTTGCCGAGTACCGGTAGCAAGCCCATAATACGCTGAGGATTAGGCGCAAGCGCACCTAATACTTTTACGACAGTACCGTAAATTCGTTGATCTCGATGAGCGACGTCACACGCTACATAATTTATATCACTCACACGTAATAAAATCTATATTTGCTACGTTTCAACCGGGCCATTATCAACTTGTAATCGGTGCGGTATGTTGAAGTAGTTTTTTTTTTGTAATAATTTGTAAATCATTTATAATGCTATTTTAATCAAATCAAAATTATGTACCTTTTGTGATATATAGGTGTATAAGCATTTTAACTACAGTTAAACTAATTATATTTTTTTGTTCCATACAAGATCACGGAGTCACGGGTATCGTTAATCATTATTAAAATCACCGCGAGAACAATTAAAACAATTATTTCAAAGCTATGGGAAAGCCAACTCAACACGTAATTGTA
This sequence comes from Ptilodon capucinus, assembly GCA_914767695.1. Classification (NCBI taxonomy): domain Eukaryota; kingdom Metazoa; phylum Arthropoda; class Insecta; order Lepidoptera; family Notodontidae; genus Ptilodon; species Ptilodon capucinus. The sequence goes on along the minus strand of OU611814.1, from coordinate 9,125,661 downwards.
CAACGTTAAAATTTCCCTCGAAAACCGTATCATAGTTGTTGGGAACAAGTGATATCGTGTCGTCGTTATTACATCAATTCGTTACTGATAACGCCTCGATTGCAATCAAGCCGCGCATATTGGCTTTGCACGAAATCCCTGTGTCAATGTACCTATTGTCCCCGTAATAGAGGTTACTACACAATGAAATACGTTTCCAAGTTTTATAGATCTTCATATAACTGTTATATGGACTAAAGGTTCACAATTTTTTGACGACTGCTTGGTCCAGTGGTTAAGCTTAGGCCGCTCGGCGTACTGTACAATGTAGTTACGGGTTCGATGCCCACCAGTGGCAAATTTCGGAAATATATATAAAATGTCGATGCTTTGGAAAATATATAGAAAACTATACCATGTTAGTTTCGAGTCTTTACGAAACAGTTTAGTTTACAACGAAGCAACATGAAATTTTGAGTCTAATGAATTATTCTTAAGATATTATATTCCACTCTGTTGTCTAAACAGAAGATGTAATAAATTCTATAACAAACACGACATAAACAAAACTCTAGAATGATTGAATAAATAAATAAATATCGCCAGTCAATATAATAAGATGCGAATTTTGAGATGGATGTGTGGAGTGACGCAAATGGATAATGTGGAATGGACTGCATAAAGGGTGATATGAATGAGATCGGAGTGGATGTGGGTATGACGGAAAAGCGAGATGAATGAAAGAAAAAGACATACTGCGCCGACCCCAAATAATGGGACAAGGTAAGGCAAATGATGATGAGTCAACACATATTCATCGTATGATCCCAAACTAAGCAATGTTTGTGCTATGGGCGCCATACAATGGACTGGGGGCGCTCCCAGTTACCTACAGACCAGGCCAAATTCTATAAAGGCCATTTCCTAAAATTTGACATAACAAATGAAACAAAATGAAAGCTACATTTTCAGGTAAGTAAGTGCGTAGAAAAACTCCGTCTGAAATCCCAAAAAAATTTAGGCAAAGTAGCTAGATACCAATACACCTACTCTAATCTCGGATTGCACAGTCACCAATTATAAATTGTTATTTTATTTATTAAATACAAATACATAATCACGCCTGTATTCCCCGAAGGGGTAGGCAGAGGTGCACTGTAGTGCACCCACACTTCGCCGATATATTTTGGTCCCAATGTAATAGGGGGCGAGCCTATTGCCATTATACCGGGCACATTCCCCCTCAATACGAGGGAGATTTAGGCCATAGTCCACCACGCTGGCCCAATGCGGGTTGGTGAACTTCACACGCCTTTCTATAGACGTGCAGGTTTCCTCACGATGTTTTCCTTCACCGTTCAGCAAGTGGTAATCATTGTTGAAAATGACATTCGCACATGAAAATTATCTCAGAGGTGCGGGCCTGGGATTTGAACTTGCACCCCTTACGTTCAAGGCGGGCGTTCTTGCCCGCGAGGCTACCACTGCTTTTATTTATTACACAATTGATAAACGTTTTCAATTATTGACGGCGCTATCTTGGTTGAACATTATTAAATAATTCAATTATCATTGTAACCAATTTAGTAATCAATATTATAGGGCCTATTATGAATTTAGTGTCTTAGTTTATAACGAATACAGTAACAGCTCATGAAATTGTCCTATCTAAAATTACATTTATTTAGTTGTATCCCGATACAAACGAAAGTATGAGATCTCTCTTATAAGATACTAAATAATTTTGAAATTGGCGACAAAAAATAAGAAAATAACGATTTTGATAAAAATAGTAGCAGTGGTAGCCTCGCGGGCAAGAACGCCCGCCTTGAACGTAAGGGGTGCAAGTTCAAATCCCAGGCCCGCACCTCTGAGATAATTTTCATGTGCGAATGTCATTTTCAACAATGATTACCACTTGCTGAACGGTGAAGGAAAACATCGTGAGGAAACCTGCACGTCTATAGAAAGGAGTGTGAAGTTCACCAATCCGCACTGGGCCAGCGTGGTGGACTATGGCCCAAATCTCCCTCGTATTGACGGGGAATGTGCCCGGTATAATGGCAATAGGCTCGCCCCCTATTACATTGGGGCCAAAATACATCGGCGAAGTGTGGGCGCACTACAGTGCACCTCTGCCTACCCCTTCGCGGAATACAGGCGTGATGATGATGATGATGTGATGTATATAAATAGAAATTGAATAAAATTTTAGACAATTTTAGCAATCATACAATTATAAATACAGTGCGTCCTTAATATTACAATTTAATTGACGGTAGTGTCATGCCAAGCCGCTATGTGCTAGTATTTTGGGTTCATACACGTATAGTCAAGTAACTTGACTCAAGTGCTACTAGATAATTTAGTTTACGCAACACATTGCCCGGAGAACGGATGGCCGTTGGGGCATCAAAGTCCTAGAGTGGCGGCCACGAACAGGCAAGCGGAATGTGGGACGACCCCCGACCAGATGGACGGACGACCTCACCAGGGTCGCCGGGAGTCGATGGGCGCATAAAGCCCAAGAACGGAATTTGTGGCGATCTATGGGGGAGGCCTATGTTCAGCAGTGGACGTCTCTGGCTGATAGATAGATAGATAGAATACTTCTTACAAAATTAGTAATTTTTTCTACTTTTCAGGTCAATGGGACAACACGTCATCAACAACTGGTGATTGTGTTCGTGAGTATATTAAGCCATCAATCTGTTTATGTGGACAATCCCATCGGCGTATAATGAACAAGGTGGGATTAGGATCTTCGGGTTTAGGCACCGGGCTACCGGCCTCCTCGCGGCTGATTACACCCGCCCGATACCGGTAGGGTTGCCATCGTATATTTTATAAAAATATACCTTTCTTTTTAACCAACTTCAAAACAAGGAGACGGTTTTCAATTTGACCCTTTTGTTTTTGGATGTTTACTTCTGCATAATCCAAAGTTTGTGAATTGATTTCGATATTTTTATATTTGCTAGAGGGTATTTCAAGGTTGGTATGCTTATTAATGCACAAATAGATTTATAAAGTAGGTATTTTAATAAACCAATTTTAAATAGGTATCTATTTGTATAGGCTTTCTTTAAAGTCTTTGACATTTGTCAATGGGATATCTTTTTTATGAATTTATCTTCATTTATTATTTGCTATCGATTTCGTTTTGAGGTTTACAGAATAATTTTACTGACAATTTAATAAGTGAAAGTTTCAATTTTGGATATTTTTTTTATTAATCAAAGCCATAAATTTAGTACTTTTTGCTCAACCCTTGCAAGATCACATTTCACTTACATATAAAGCCTACGTATGGCAACCCTAGATGCGTCCGATACGCGTCGATAACGCGTCGATAGCGCTTATCACCGATACGCTTTGAGCGCTCGCCGACCCATCCATCATTTCGAACTAAACTTTACGTTAGTAGGTAACACGTTTAATCTATGCCTTTGCTTTTGGCCGACATGACAAGAGGCGCATTGGTAAACATAGCAGTTACATGTGTTACCGATATCAGAACATGTTGCCACTTCAAAACCCGACACTCGATTTGATAAAACACCGCAACGTTTCCTTTAATGTGTTTACTTTCAAATAGTTGCACCAGTGTACAGTTTCACTATAACACTTATCGTAGGGCCCAATGTAGGCTGAACGTCCACGTAGTATTTGTAGACGATTGCGGCTACGATTTTTATGATACGCTACGATTTAGGTAGCTACGATTTTTATTACTTAATGTTACATATTGATATAGGAATTTAGGGATTACTCGTACATACTCCACGCTAAGTTTTATTTGGGATTTAGGATTTTCGATTTGATTTGGAACTTTTGTGGGGTGTGTACTGTGCGTAGTAACATATCGTAGCTTAGCATAGTATGTAGCGTAGTGGCAAGTAATTAAGATGGTTAATCTTTTTATCTAATATCTAAGTACCTTAACGATGAAAATTACTTAGATATCACACATAAAGCGCATTATAGACAAGTATGTTACAGCAATCCTGTGATTGGCCTAATACACGGGAATCGACCAATGGCAGTTATTAATTAGCTGATAATTGCCACATTCACGTTTGTTACATAATGTTAGATGACGCAATTGTCTATTTACTGCTTCGAAATTACTATTACTATCTAGTTTATGTTGGTAGTGGAATTGATTAACAGGGCACGATCCCGACAAAATGTTGGTAATTTTACTGGCTACACTAAACGAAGTTTACATATTGCTGTCTTTGTCTTTATCATCGCCGTAATATGCAATATAATTAGCTGCTGCAATTGCAGTTAATTTAAGGCTAGTCATAGTCATTTGTGTACAACAAAAATAGGTCAGTATTTCTCAGTCTAGTATAGTTTAATACTAACTTAATCAATGGTGCTGATTATAATTTCGATGTGAGTTAAATACGTAAGCAACAACGAGTAAATTACTTGGGTACCTAACCTATTACTATCTAAAGCTGAACAAGTAGGTGTTGGAATACAAAAAATCTCCAAGCATGACACATTTATTTCTGGTTGATGTAAATAAATATGGTTCAACAAACAAACGTCAACCACATCTCTGTGAGATATTGCCTTACTCCTGTTACTATTACAATTTTATTATGAATTATACATTACGTAATTATGCTACCTCATAGTTTAACTCTAACAGTGTGACCACGTTAAGTAGTTTTCTACTATTTTAGTAGTTTTAGGACCCTTTAAATTTACATTATAGTAGGTAGATAAATAAGATGTAGTTGTTTTCAGACAGCACAGATCTCTCAAACTTCAATAGAATTTTATTTGTCGACTTAAATCAAAATGGACGTTATTCCCAAAAATAGGGCTTGGTGACGGCGTAATTTTTTTTTGTATAGAAAATAAACACCTCCGAATTTATTAAATCTCTGTGCAAACCAGTGACAAGGGCATTTTCGGTACCAAAGTATTCTATAATACTACTCTAAAATGGTCTTAGGATATTTATTTATATAAATCCAATTTTATAGCAAAATCATTATTATAAGAGAGGAAGTTCTGCTTTCTGGAGCTTTGACTGCCATTAACAAGGAACCTGGGGTGGAAGTCTGTAAACACTATCGTTGTGGTTTTGCTATGACTTCATATTTTAAGGCACGAAAACAACATGTTTTATATTGATTGTAGTATTTTTTCTACCATTGGGTAGAAAAAATACTACCGATGGAGACATTAGACATTGTCTCCTTGAAGCCATTGGACTAGTTATATTCTAGCTACCCTTGATAAAAGATGTTGTTTTTGTGCCTTAAAATATGAAGTCATAGCAAACCCACAACGATAGTGTTTACAGACTTCACCCCCTGTTCCAGATTTTTTTTTTTTTTTTATGCATGCTTTTTTTATATTGATAAGAAAAATGTTTTATAAACAAAATACAATGTATCCTCGTAATAATGGTATGTCGTTTGCAATATTAGGGCAGCCGTACCCTGGACCGCATCATCGCGCGGCTATTTGTGAAAGCATTAGAAGACCGCACAGCCGTATTTGCCATAGATTTTCCGAAGCTTTACTTAGTTTACTTTCAGTTTTAAGCTTGTCACTTTGTGTGGTCCAATGAAATTATTTTCTGATTGTTCAGCGAGCAATGGAGCGCAGTATCCTCGGAGTCAAGATTACTGACCGAATCCGGAATACTGTACTGCGCTCCAAGACACAAATTATTGTCGTAGGTCAAAAAGCTGCCAAGCTAAAAATGGAACTGGGCTGGACACATCTGCGGCATGTCAAAACAACACTGGGCGAAAATAACCACCGAGTGGATACCCGGTAATGCAAGAAGACATCGCGGCAGGCCCAGAAGGAGATGGCGGGATGAACTGGACTCCCATCAAAAAGAGTGGCCTATCTTATCTCAAAATAGAGAAGAATGGAGAACGGGGAGGGAGGTCTTTGCCTAGCAGTGGGACGTTATAGACTCACAATAATAATAATAAAATATATACCTACTAATGTATATTGTTCTCTTATAGATAACAAGCGTGCCTATTTGGCATAAGGAAATAAAGATAGCGCTATCTTTAAAACACCTCTGATTATTATCTAGACGATAATTAAAATGGTTTTTTGTGTGCTTGTTGTTGCTCGTTTGCTCGGTTTAGATATCGAATGAATTTTATTAAATTAGGATGAATGTAGGCTCAATTTAGAGCTAAATGGCAGAAAATGCAATTAGTAAATCAGGGCAAATACATTATGGTATTAATAAACAATTTATTTTTAAGATCGTCCAAGTCAAAGTAAAGTTACATAAATTGTCGAAAGAACAAATAGTCAAAATAGTCAAAATTAGGTACCTATTTACTAAATTAGTTTTTGCAAAATATCTAATGATTGTAGGTGGGGAGGAATAAATATATCAGTATACTTTATAATTATATTCAATTTCATTAAAGAAGACTTATATATACCTCTCTCTAATATGTATTTTTACTTATTTTCCGCGTACTTTTGAAAATTCAGTGAATATGTCCGGTAGAAAAATTTTATACATACAACAAATGTTTTTGAAATAATTTTAATTGATTGGCATATCAGTGAATCCGTACTTACTGTCGTCAGTAGGTTTCCGGTCTCGTCTCGGCCGGGGCGGCGCGTACAGTGACTGCTCCACCCCAGAGCCCCCTGACGCCAGAGACGAGTGCCCGCTGTCACGAAACTCTCCAGTCTCTGCCCATACTGCACAGAAAAGGAAACAAAATATATAATATCTTCTACTATGTTGAAGATGGTGGGATAACTTGGTCACATTGGCGGGTAGAAATTGGCTACAAACAAGTCCAGGACACGGGCATTTGGAGACAGGAGGGCGAGACCTTTGCCCAGCATACATTAGGTAGGTTATCAACAAATTAAATCTTCTATAGACTCTACAGTACCTATGTACTTATATGTCACTCTCCAGGGAATATGTCTGTTAGTACCTACATATCCCCAAAATAGAATTTCTCAATCCATCAACTAACCAAATGCCATGGTCTATATCAATGTAAGTAAATCATAACTTTTGTATACGACTGTATTCCCAGAAGGAGTAGGCAGAGGTGCACTGCAGTGTGCCCACACTTCGCCGATTTATTTTGGTCCCAATGTAATAGGGGGCGAGCCTATTGTTATTGTATAATTTTCAAGCTTATGTTTTCATTTATATGTAGTCTGAGGTATATTTATTCAGTCTCGATTTTAATAGTCAAGTATATAACGTTTTAAAAAATATTTTTGAAAAGACCTCAGACCTCAGAAAAGACCTGACTTATGGGAGAATCCTTTGCTTATAAGTAATACGTAAGTCGTCACGGGTATCCTAAACAATAGTGAGAGTATTATGGTCATGTTTGACAGGGAATGGAGTCGATTAGGTTAGCGTCAAACTAAACTAAGCATATTGCCGTCCGTATTGGAATATCAAGTTTGTTTTTTGATGTGCGATCATATGCTCCATTTCAAAGTGATTAAGTAAACAAGGAAGCAAAACACTGAACGCGTACGTGCTCCCATAAATTCAATTAACGTTGCTAATGATGGCATTATTTAACAAGGATATCTTGACAAAGTAATGTATTCGCTGAACGACGATGACGCCCCGCCGCTTGCACTGTAATTAAGTGTCCCCGAACACTTGTTAACAAATTAGTCACTGGAGACGCAGCCGTGTGCGAGCACCCTTATTTATAACAACCGGTACAAAACGCATGCATGTTGATTTTAAATCTAAAATTGATTTTATTAATAATTCTAAAAGCGTTCCCTTTAATAGACAGATTAGATTAGTTAGATTTAATTTTTAATAGTTTTCTAGTTGTTTATTTGATTTTATTGTTTTGAAATGCAGGGACAGAGTAAAAATAACACCAAAAAATGCAAGCGGCAAGTCTCATTTTATGATGGTGTCATTATGCGGTTCCGATTTTGTTGGCATCAAATGATTTTAATGCCGTAATGCATAAGAAAGGAAACAACATATAAGTGCTGACAAATATAGCTCAAATGTTTCTTGTGCTCAACAGAATCGAGACCATTGACTTAAAAAATAAACCCTAATCCCAAAATTGGTAGAAATATATTTACAAATGTATAATTAACTTTCCATAAAATTAATAAATTTCTATAAAAAAATGGGTTTCATTTCTAGGAAGTTATGATCAATGAAATAGTAGTTTTGTGAACATGTCGTTGTAGGAAGTTGTTTCAACTGTAGTTCCATATCAACGACACCACGTTTCAATTATATGTGCCAATTTATTCTCATCGTTGCGCGACACGTTGTTTTCCATTGTTGATTTCGTTGTAACGTATTTTTATCGTTATTTATTAAAAGTCGGCGTCTTCCCTGTGACGTGCACTGATCCCATTGTTTTGGGAAAAGTCACGAACCGCACAATTGATAGCTGCGAATGCTGTCGGTAATTACAATTAAAAATGTGACCGCATCATTGTTGTCTTACTTTTTAATGTTCTATTTATTTTTAATTTGAATAATACAACTTCAAAGTGAACTGCGATTTGTTGGTAGACGGGAAACGTTTTATTTATACGGAATTTTCTTAGATGTATTTACGTTTTGTGAATGTAGTCATTTATTTATTGGCTGCATTACAATAAGTTTACGCAATCAACACGTTTACATTGGTTGATTTGGCCTTTGATTAAATTAAAAATATGTCAAAATATGGGTAATATACCCCAGAAACATAATTCGCGGACTAGTTTAATGCATTTATGTACTAAGCGTTAACAGGCCAGAATTTTCATCTAGAATTGGACCGATTAAATATTACACTTTTACTGCATAACTTTATTGTAGCCCTTTTAAGAGCTCACTCCCGGGTAAGGGTCTTCTCATTATGCAAAGGGGAATTAGGCAACAGTCCACTACGCTAACCCGATGCGGATTGGCAGACTACACACGCCTATCGAGAATTGGGCTCCTCACAATGTTTTCCTTCACCATTTTGTCCAAAGATCCGAGCCGGGGTTCCAACTACATTTTTAGCAATTTATTGGGTAATTTTGATGACTATACGATGAGGGCAATTTCGTTATCATGAGATGGTTAAAAACAAACGTGTCGGCCGGCACAAACGTAGCTGTGACTACATTACAGACGTATAGCGCGTTCAAATAAATTGTGTGTTTGCTGCGTTTGATAACAGGTGATAAGCGCGAGTTTATTGTTTTATTGGGGGCCCTAAACCGTCTCCTCTACAGTCTCGTTCAAGTTGACGAGCTGCAGACGCGATCGCACATTAAAGTGTTTTACATTCGTCCTTTGATGTCGCAATGACCTATCACAACTGTGGATAACGACAACATCTATTAAGTACTCAAATCATTTTAATGAATGTTATGTGAGTATAAAGAAATCACTTTACTAAAACGAACTGTATTATTTCATAGAGAAAACACATTTTTGAACTAAATGTTATCGATGATGTACGAGCATTTAGTTTCGTGGGTATTGATACAGTAATTTAATATTTATTTTAATAAGCACAGAGTTCATTTTCAAAAAAGTCAATTGGATTTACTTGAATCAGTATGTTTAGAGTGTAAACGCTCAGCTCAAACTCAGTGATCGTAGTTTTAAGGCTCCTCAAAAGTCTCATTGGCAATACTATATATTAATAACACAAAAGATTTCTGCAACAATAAGCTATGTTAAGTCATTAGAAAGATGGAGAAGAAAGAACAGGGCCTAAAAAAATCTACTATTGGCGATTTGGTAAAGTATAGCAATACGGTTATATGGTCATTATTAGTTACACTTACCATATTATGTTTTTTGTGTTACGCATACAATCATTATCAAGATCATTTTAACAGTTCGCGTTAATAACGGGGTCGGCTGGGTATTTTTTTATTGTACAATAATTGAGTACCTGTGTGATACTATCGAATTATCTTGGTTTATCTCCATTATAGAGATCGTACGATTGCCATGTGTTTTATGTTTACACAGAGAGTCATATGATAACTGCATACTATTGCTAATTTGTTTAAGTAGGTACATACTTCAGATGTGTAAGTAATGGGTTTTGTTCCTTTAAACTTATAACGGATTTAGTAGAATAGGATCTTAACTCTTATCATAACTGGAAAAAATAAAATTTGTGTCTTAAAATATGTTCCTAAACATTCTCATTTATAACTGGTCTAATAAGAACAAGTTTTAATTACGTAGAGATATAACGACGAACATAAAATTATATATACAAAGATGTAGTTGATGCAGATATAAAACTAGTCCTAACATTTGAGAGATACAATTTTATGTAGAGAAGAGTTTTAGAATTTGTAAAGTATGTTAGAAACTGTAAGAAATATTCATAGGAAAATAAACGAAGAATGTTGTATTTACATTTGAGATAGATAGTCGAGAGGGTAAACATAGATAAGTGCGCTTAATTTATGAGTGGAGATGCGCTGGACGCACGCGCGGTGTTGCTCTTTCTCTCTATTAAGTAGGCCTAGAGACACATGCCTGTTTTCACTAACGAATAACTATTAAGTTACGTCTAATGTTAGGCGACACCTTAGCATATCGTTAAATATCTAAATCTAACTGCTATTAAGGGCAAAGATCCCAACTAATCACGGTTATACGAGAATTGTAATGAGGTTAAATTATATTCGATTTGCTAAGGTATAAAATAAAACATAATTGTGCTAGAACCTCCCCTAAATAAATCAATAATCACTCTAATAATCCCGTTCACCTGCCAATCAAACCTCGAAAAGACTCTACACTTAACTCGATCCATATGTATCAACAAACGTGAGCAGCACTAATTCAATAGAGTCATTAGTTAATCTTACAGACTATTATCAGGACCACACCACAGCGGGTCTGGTTAATAACATAATCCAGATAGGAGAGACGGAAGCAGTGACGGCCAAGCACCAATTTCCGGTTACGCGTTTGTACATCGGAATGTGGGCTATCAGCCGGACACTTGAGGTGGTCTATATCGTGAGCGTGTTGAGCCTTGCTCTATTATATTGTTAATCTTCAATGAGAGTTGATAAATAGTATGTAGAGACAGGTTTTGGGCGTTACGGGATACTAAACTATTACTATACTAAGCGATTCAATTTCAATTTGTTTTACATTTACTTGTATTACTCATGTAAACATAATATAATAAAATTAAATAATGTACAGTGATCTATAACAAACATAAAAAGTGTAAAAAAATTGTCTAGGAGAGTGGCGAGATCAAAGAATTCGGGTAATGTATATAGAAGTAGCGCTGCATAGAATAAAGTATGAAATTCACTTTTCAAGACGTTATTGTTAGCTAAATGGGAAAGCAATATATTTCTTTAGAATCAAAGACTACAAATGCTAAAGCATTGGCAGAAGGTAGTGTACGCTTTCCGAGCACTAAGACTCCATCTATTAGATGTTTCGTTTATCTGAGGGTGGGATGCTGTGACACCTAAATAGTAGCAGGTATTACTATGATGTCACGTTACGATGACGCAAAGAAGTATCTTTGCGTCATCGTAAGACAGTAGTCTTGATCATATCCGTGCGTGATGATAAATTTTATTACTAATAATGCAAATATTTGAGAGCACGCTCCATTTTATGCATAGATCGGTGAATAAGGCAGCCCTACGGTTGCATTACGTATAGCAAACGGAAGCCAAGTGAAATAAAATTTATTTTCAAATACATAACACCATTTACTTTAAAATTTGATTAGATTACTTGCCTACCTACCGGCGTGATAAGGAAATTGTTCGGGTTTCAGAGCGCGGCTACTGTGTACTTTACCGAATCCAATATCTACGGCCAATCGCGTCGCTATTCACGAATTATCACTCAAATTAATGATGTGTAAGTTATAAATGGCCGACGGATTAGGAGCCATCCATTTTATTCCAATTTTACCTACCGTAAAGAGGCTTCATTGAAAACGTACACAAATTCACGGGAGCATCAGCTAATTTCCGAAACTCCGTCCTTTTCACGCCGGTTGGTGGGCTGTCACTCTGTCTCGCTCTGACGGTCCTCTCCCCGACGCGATTCATCATCGTTTCGCGGTTTACTGATTTTCCATTCAAATTGTGGATTGGTGGGTACTGAGAAAAGCGAGGGAGCTTGTAATATAAATTAGACTCACCTGTATTTGTACACAGAGGAACGGCCTCTACAAAAGGTTACCAATTTTCCCCGTCCCAAATAAAGAAAACTACAAGATGTGGAATCCGTAGGCAGACACGCTCAATTAGTATTCCAAATAGCCGCCAACATATCGTACACGTACATAAAATGTAAAGAGTGGACCGCTCCGGGCGGCACGAACGGCGCATAACTTTCGCGCGGGTGATTTCTTCTCTCACAAGTTCAGTCTTAAAATAACAGGGGTAAGTGCCAAAGTTGTCCGCAAGTGCTCCGAATGTACGTCTCAGCCGCGGTTTCTATTTCACCCAAGCAATAACCGTCTTACCGCACTTGTGAGTAGGTTCAAAATGATGAAGTCACACCCGCCCCGCGTGGAGTGCGGGACTTTGAGGCTTATGGTAATTGTAATAAAGCGGAGTGCAGCAGTTATGGGACGTGAGAGGTTCTAGACCAAATCCCAAGTAAGCTGTAACTTCCTTTTGGATTTTCGGAAGCCATTTATCAGTCTGATGTGGGCGTCTGGAAATTTTTCATGTTTCGTTATTGTAGCGGAGAGACATGACACGTACGCCTCGAGGATTCCACGCCTTTTGTTTATTGGCCACGTGTCTATCGGTCTCAAGGTCGTTCGCACTCGTTTCCATATTTCTGTGAGTGTGTCAAGGCGTTTAGTACTCTATTCAAAATGTCACTTTTGTTACGATTTACTCACATTATCAAAAAATATGTGTGTCGTATTTCATTTGGGTGGGTGTTTACACGGTCGGTGAGGTTTATAAATTAACAAGATGGTCCAATCAAGAGAGATAATGTTTTGATGCTACAAACTAGATAAATTAGTTGTCGTTTATGTCCGAGGAGCGCAGGGCGGCATAGTGCGTCCCCGGGCGCGCATTACGGCTGAGATAAATCAAGAGTAACCCTTCCGCTGCCGCAAGCAAATTACCGACCACCTGAGACTTGTAAAAATGCCCCACAAAATTATTGTTAGTCGCGACCGCGGTAAGAGCGGCCCCGCTAACCAAAAGTAAGGGTGCATTTGGAAAATTCATCTTCCGAGGAGCTAAAGATCCGCCGCAGGTACACATCAGGTGTAGTATTATTTATTTTAATTCTCAATTGATAAGATCGCAGTGCTTTAGTATAAAATCCATTGTTGTGTAGCTTAAGTATAAATAAATTAATAGTAAAAATACATTTTAAAAACAAGCTTTTATTTAATTGCCCTTAGTTTTCGTGTTTTCCTCAGCAAGCCCTTTCATTTGATACCCATACTGTGGTAGTGCAGAAAAAATAACTATTCCGCCATCTTGGATGATCCGCCATATTGAAATTAGAATGACGTCACATAGCTAAGCATGCATTGTCATCCAAAATAAGCGTGTATACCAAATTTCAGCTCAATCGGTATAAGATAACTGATTTAAAATTTAGTTGCAAGATTCCACCCGGACATACATTGCAAGTTTATATAAGGCTTGTAAAAAATACACTATAAAACATTATTGTTCTATAAAATGCTTTAACTAAGTTTTCTCCTTTTTGAGGTAAGATTAAGATATCCTCACATTAAAAGTAAAGCAAAAAATATTAGAACTTCATTGTGCTTATTTTTTGAAAAAATAATTTAACTATGGTTAACATACACTGCATACTAACCCTAACAAAACCACAATGACAGTGCGGGAGCGTGTTTCGCGGTATTAAAAGAGATCTAAGGAAATAAGTTGGGGGCCCGGAATTGCTCACCAAAAGACTATTCACCGACGCGGTCGAGGGTGGCGGTGTTCAGAAGGCAATCACTGGTCCCATATGGACACAAATTACTTTTCCTATTTGGTGCACAGATCCACTATGATGACAAGTGGGATGGGGTGTTGTGATTTGACCCGTTATGTTCTTAAAATATTTGCTAAAGGGTGAAATTGATGTTATGGGTCAACGTAATTTATATTTTATATTGATAACGGCGCGGTCTAGTGGTCTGAGCGTAGGCTCACTGGACCGGATGGTTGCCAGTTCGATTCCCAGTAGCGGCAAATTTCAGAAAAGGGCTTTTGGAAATTTGCCCTGATCTGATTGTATCTGGAATCGCCCCTAGTCCACAGTATGGTGCCCATAGTACAAGCTCTGCGTAGTTTATGATCATACGATAAATATGTGTTTTCTCTCACACTCTTCACACCTTGGACAAATTATTAATGTAATTTTTAACAACAAATTAACATCTGTAAAAATAATAATTATGGTAACTACACGATTAACATTGATTGATTATTTCGGGATTTTGGAAATTCCAAGGTAATAATATGACAATATATAAATTAAATCATACGGAATCGACCAAACCTCCATATGTCGATGTTCGTTTCCATTGTAAATGGATTAGGGTCGCGTAAACGATGCCATTCCGTACGTTTTCAATTTGCATAAATATTAGTGGGTAGCAGTAATATCATAAATATATTAGTGTGGTGATACAGATTTTATGGTGATTACAAAATTACAATCTGTTTAGGGGGTGGTGGCAATAGTCTGTAATATTCAGCCCTTCTTGGTGAGTAGCATTTGTTTTTTGTATATTCTATATCTCTACGAGGAACCTTTATGAAATCATTTGCTATTACGTGTTCTTTAGGGACGTTTTATGAGACAAACAGATAATATATTATTTCTAGGAGTGAGTAGTAGATAGGTAATAATGTTTTATACTCAAAATATGTCAATACAAAAGGTTACGTGTATCTCCGAGGGTGTGTACACAACGATATTTGAGGGATAATGTGAAGTCATATTATTATAATTATGAGGCTCCCGGGGACCGCCGCGCCTCGTAAACCGAGTCATTCGCCATTGTAACACTCTCCTGTCATATATCATGTGAGTGTCATCCGTGTTTTATACTAATGCCGCGTCAGTTTCGCACTGAATTCAAAATTTAACGCAAGCTACGTCATTGTTTAGGAATACATAACACTCCGAACCTATAGTCAGGCTACTAGAGAGTTTACTTTACTTTTTTGAAAATGTACTCTATGTCAATAAACAAAAGTATTTAATGTAAATCTAGTTCGCTAGCGTCATTCATGACATTTCGTTAAAAAGTGAACTTTTTCTATGATTGTATGGTTAATACAGTTCGTTTTGTTATTGGCAAAAAAATGGTCCCGCGTTTTTTGCCTCAGCTATTTCTAGTCTAGGTCTTGGTTTTGAAGTTTGTAGTAAACCTTACGCATGATCAGGATTGTAGAATAATACCTAAAAGTATTGAAAACAGACTTCATTATTATAAAAGGTATTCTAACGTATCTCCCTAAAAGCAATAAATTAGATAGAGCATACAAAGCAATATTTTGTGTACTTAGATGCCGATATTGCAGTAGGGCATCATTGTATTTGTGTCCACGAATAGTTTGTGTCGCGATATTTGACCGTCGCAGCATTATGTCGCTGTTTGTTCTAGACCTTTTGTTGCGACGAGGGTTACTGGGCGAGGTTCAGGCAACAATTTGTCATAAAATAAAAAGATTTATTGCCCAGTCTCCTGTGTGTGTACAATGTGTACGGTTACTCTTTTAACAACCGTTACTCTTCCCTTTTATAGCGACAAATAAAATGTGTATAAACGGAAAGCAACATTATACAAAAGATGAGGGTATTATTTTAGATAGATACATATTACGGTACCCGAGTGTTATAAAATACCCATCTTTATAGCGTCATTATTCTTAATAAAGAATAAATAAAAAGGAACATTCAAATTTTAACAATTTACCCTTGGCCAAACTTTCTGTGCATATAATTAGGCACAGAAAGGCTTTCAAAAAATCCGTTTTCAGTGGTGTTGTAGACCACTTTTATACACACAAATACTGACTGATTTACCGATGAATAAATATTTCTATAAATTTAGAGGATCTAATAATGATCGAGTTTATACTTTAGGTAGTTAAGTAAGTATACCTACAGTTGTATAGTGAAAGGAGAAAAAAAGGTGAAGATGGTTATATAGACACTATGTGACCATTAGGATCGGGCCACTAGTGACAGATGGTCCGGCCGCAGCGCAAGGGTTGACCCCACATCTGTCATCCACTATCAATCACACACATTGTAAATATTGTTTGTTTGTGCTATTGACTTATTGTTTGCCGATAAATCGTGCGGATCCACGCTGCGATGTGTCGTTACTTGACATTTGTAAACTATTTAGCCACACGGAAGCATGATTAATTTCAATTATTTTCCAATTACCTGATAATTTTATTTGTGATGTGACAAATAACTCCTTTAATAAATATAAATGCTAAATGGCCAGGTGTTATATAAAATTAAAATATTCGTTTTGATTATTTTATAATATTGTTAAGTAGATAACATCTGAGTACATATTACCCTGTCGTATTGCTACGGGTTAAAAATAAATCATTCGCTCAAAACAACTGACAGTCGACTTAAGAGATGACATGAATATATCGTCCAATACTTTTGTAATTGTAATCACTCTACATACTATTCACATAATGCAATTCAGTATATAAAAAAGTGATCTGCAACACTATAAATGGCTCTTAAATTTCTATAAATTTTGAGGATTTATGAAGCGAAATGAGTGCCCAAATGAGTCCGTACCAGCTGATATACAAAGCTGCACTATAAAGGAGTATCACTGTCAATATTTTTTAAATTCATGATTTTTTCTTACTGTGGGGCGTGACTTCATATTCTGTGCGACAGATGTCGCGGCATCCGCCCTACACGCGGATTACAAAAAAAACCGTCTAGGAGGCGTGGTGGTAATAAATTTTGTCAAAATATGCTTGACGCAAACACTTCTCATAGTTCGCCCTATTAGAATAACAGAACAAATCGGTTTAATTTGTTAACAGGCGTTCAGAATGGGTGTCACATGTCTCGGCGAGAGCGAGGTATGCCCCGAGCCTTTTAAAATTTATTAAGTTTCGCCTTCACTAATTGCCGATGACAAACTTTAATAGCTTGTGCACATGTTAATAGGTGATTTCCTACTTGAAAAAAGTTACGACTTGTAATATTAAATATTACGATCATTGGACGACCGCCAAGTAGTAAAACTTTAAGAATAGACTTTATAATCTATAAACTTTAATTAGGATTAGGTACAAGTCTTGTATTACTTTGGATTTGCATAAAAATAATAACTTTATGTACTACCGATACCGTTGAGTTCGTCCAATTTTAGATTGACTTTAATAAACTTTGGAAAGATTCAGAAAGATAGGCACGAAGTCTCCGAGTCTTCGTTCGCGTTGTTGCAATTAGACATAGCCTATGACGGAGTGTCATAGGCTATGTTGCAGTTCATCTATATTATATCTAGATCAGTATTCTATTCTTTCTTATATGTACCTACATCTACAGGTATGAATAAAAGTCAATTGAAATGCAAGGTGAGCTTTTCCTAAAATATAATTTCGTTCGACGCAACTAACTTGCGGGGGTGGTCGTGTATTACGACGCTCCATTGTTTTTTCATCGCATAAGATATAGTTTTTATTTCTAAATTCCAAACAAATTACTATAAAAAATATTAATTTATCGCGGGGCACATCACATCAAAGCGAGGCGACAACGGGCTCGCGTTGGCTCGTATGTCACAGGGGATGCGATTTTTTTTGTTACCTATTGAAAAAATACTTTATAGTGATGCGGCGCGACCACGTAGCGAGCTTGTACCCGCCAGACAGTGTGGCACCGAGTTTTTGCAATATTTTTTGTTGCTATTAATAAATCAGAGACAGTTAAGGAAGCGTCTATGTAGGTGAGGTTCGCAGAGTTTGGGCGTATGTCTAAGTTTAGTAGGCCTATTTGAATGGTAGGTAGGTACCATTTAAATAGGCACTGATAGTAACGACGGTCTAGTGGTTCAAGAGAAGGCCGCTTAATTCACTGCACCAGGTAGTTTCGGGTTCGATTCCCATCAGCGGCAAATTTCATAAATGACCTTTCCGGAATTTGCCCTGGTCTGGGTGTAACTGGAATCGTCCCCAGTTCATGTTATGGTACCCATAGCACAAGCATTGCGTTGTTTGGCATCATACGATGAGTATGCGTTGTGTGGCCATTTTTAATAAAACATATTAGGTACATTCCTGCAGGAAGTAATAGGTAGATGGCCCGCTATTAAATCGTCTTATGTAAATCAAATCAAATTTATTTGTTCAAACATGCGTATCTAGATCAATATGAATAAATAGGTATTTATGAGATCAAAACACTAGGAGCAATGTTGGATTATTATGAGTAATAATTCAGTGGCGCACAACATTTTACTGTAATCTAAACGGGGCGGTTGCGCGTGCGCCGCGCCTCGGTCAGATTTGGGTACATTTAGATAAAGTCAGTAATCTCGGGCCGAGACGTGAACCAGCTCGTCAAATATTTGTTCGGTCTCTTGGCCTCACACCTCACGGGCATCACAACCTACTTGATGAAAAATGCACCTCCGCTCGTAAAACTATGTCCTTTTTATAGCCGTCAAATAAAATAAATCTACAAACTGTTTGTGGTGCGTTGAAGGGGGCTAAACGCAAACATAGCACACGTGCACAGTGTTTTAAAGTTTATAATTTACATAATAATTAAGAAATAACCACAGATAAAAATCGATTCAAATAATGTTGAATCTAAAAAATC
This sequence comes from Ptilodon capucinus, assembly GCA_914767695.1. Taxonomy (NCBI): domain Eukaryota; kingdom Metazoa; phylum Arthropoda; class Insecta; order Lepidoptera; family Notodontidae; genus Ptilodon; species Ptilodon capucinus. The sequence goes on along the minus strand of OU611814.1, from coordinate 9,106,838 downwards.
ACATAAGTATCTACAAAGAACCAGAGATCTAAACTCCATATTAGTATTTTTCCGTACTTTTTTGTCATTACCTGCTAAACGAACTGCTGAAAAAGTTAATTCTTCAACGAAATTACATTGACAGCGTGGCGCTTGCTTCAGCAATTGAATCTTTATGTATATTTTCACAGATTTCGTTTTGGTAATGACAACATTTGACGCGCGACTTTTGACGCCCTAGTGTGCGGGAGGCATTATGTCAATCAGTCTATAGTTAGATACATATCGAGGGGTGAAATGCCATTTGACTTAAACGACACATTTGGGGGATATGGACTTATTTGGAATCAGCTATTTTTGCGTCGAATGAGTATGCTCTCCTATAAAGCAAAAAAAAATATCGCTTTATTCAAATAGCCTTTCTCCCCTTGATATATAATTATCCGTGGTATAGACACCAGTAGTAATACAGCATGTTATATAATGCTATAATATAATCTAAATGAGCAATTATCGCAATCATGACAACTTGTAATCTTCCATCACAAATTGGTCGATTATGTGAGCTCCCAGCTTCCAAATTCTTGTTTATCAAACTTCCCGGCACCAGCTTAATTGATCGTGGAAGAATATTTGTTTCTCTTATTAAATTATGTTTTAATCGATTATTTTCCTTGTTAAAATGTGTAATCGACTGTTGTGTAGAAAGATTAGGTTAATGTTCCAAGATGAAATACAATTAATTAAATTGTTGATATTTCGAGAGATCACCCTCAAATTTATGACACTCCTTATAGGTATGGTAACAACACGGGTATAGCGTTCCATAATTTGGAATCGAGCGCGATATTATAAATTGGATTTATCTGCTGAAAAATGAACGGAACCTTCCGAACATGCGAAAAGAATAAAATGGAAATCCCGCTTAATTAATTCTCAATTTTTTTTTCCAAGGAAATAATGAGATCCGGCCCGATTTAGCGGTGGCTGAGGTGAAAAAAGCACCGACAACGACAAAATCAACGAACCAAGAGGCTTTAGCAAGATTCCGCAAAACCTGATCAATTTAAAATTAAAGCCACGAAACGTGTTTTTCGCCTATTTTATAAAAATCTCGGGATATGAGAACAATCTTCGACGGATAAGCTCACTGAGGCCAATATCATACGCTGAACTGATGGGATTTTTAACCATATATGCAAAGGATGTATAAGGCACGATGTTTTTCAGTGCCAGATTTTATACCCAACATTTTTTTTTTTTTTTTTTTTTTTTTTTTTCCGGGCCTCTATCGACCCGGCCCGCGTGCTCACCTCTGATGTGGGGGTCAGAGTACTTAAAATTAGCCTTAAGTTTAGTGTGTGTAAAATAATTTTTCCAGCCTGGTTTGTTTTATTAAAAATGAAAGTCAAATAAATTTTATTAAAAATGTGTAAATCTAAAGAAAATACATGATAATAAAAAAAAAGCAAACCCGTCTAAAAATAACAATGTAAAAAAAGACAATAAAATAGCAAAAGGCTATGGACAAGGATAATATACAGCATATAAAACATGATAAAGATTAAAATGACAGAGTTTCCCTACTATCCATTGCGCGGATCCGGCAACCAGAGCCATTGATGCGCAGTGTGGTGTAGGCGGCTGTTGGTCGCTTATTACCAAATAAGTTGGCAGCTGGCCTCTTTCTGCTTAGGTCTTATTTCTATCAATGACTCTGGTCGCCACCTCCACGCAATAGCCTAGTAGGGTATCACGTCTATCCTTGTCCATGACGAGCTTACTTAGGCTGGATAAAACTAAGCATACCCAACATTTGGCATAGCGTGTAGAATATTTTTTTCCAAATTTGTAGATAGAATTCATACAGGTATAGCCAACGGATTCGTGGCCAACGGCTAGTGGTTTAAGCGTAGGTCCTGAGTGCACCTGCCCGATGTGGTTGCGGTCGCAATATCCGCCAGCAGGAAATTCCAGAAAGGGTTTTTCGGTATTTGCCCTGGTCTGAGTGTAACTGAGATCGCCCCTAGTTTAATATACACATAGTACAAGCTTTGCTTAGTTTGGGATCATACGATGAGTATGTGATCCCTGGCGATGTTTATATTAATTCTACTGATGAGTAGGTACTAAAATATGACTAACGTAATTGATACACCAAATAAAGACAGAATGACGATAGCAATCGCTTAATGAACTAACGCACAATAGAGCTTTAATAATATAATGCACAGTAGCATTTTAATCCCCCATTTAAATTCAATGCCGGGGTGGCAAGTGCAAGCCTAATCATCGCAATATAATGCTCCACCGACTCCAGGGGTTGTTTTTTAATGTGCGAGCGAGACGACCGATTGTAGTAGAATAAATATGAACCGGAGGAAAGAGAAAGCGAGAGCTCAATTCATTGGAATTGACTTTAAATGATTGCTTTTGTTGCCCTTTTTTGTTCGGCGGTGATGGATTACAAATCGCTGCCTTTATGCGAGCTTCACGTGCAAAAATACGGCTCATGCAGTAGTGTTTTTTTTAATAAAATACGTATAAAAATATAAAATATTTGTTACATTGAATTATTGAATTTCACAATATATATTTTTTAGTTTTGTACTATGATCGTTTATTGTCGAGTCGTAACTAGCATTGAAGATAAATAAATAAATAATGAGTACAATCTAACGTTTTAAAATCACAGATAGTATACAACTCATGCATAATCTATGAATATGTAAATGTGTTTGAAGGCAAAAGCACCTTATATTGTTTTAAAAAACACGGCGGTATGTAAAGTAGAGCCACTTTCCGATTTAAAAGGAACCCTTGTCCCTCTGGGCATGACTAATTGCGTAACTAAACATCCAAGGGGCGCGTAATCCGATATTGATGTGTTTGTAAAAACTATCCGATTAGACCCTGCGCCGTGCGCCGCATGATTCGCTTGTGATAACATCATTTGAATTGTTTCCATGTGTAAAATTTTGTTAGATCTTAATCTAACTATTTCAAACTTAACACTTTTTGATTAGTGTTTTTTACATGTCGTAAATTCGGGATTTCTTTGCTATGGATTTTAAGGCGTTTAGAAACTTGAGCTCAAATTAAAATTAAAATAGAAAGACCCTCACGCGGATCAAGACAAGACAAGAAATGTGACATGGATTATGTAGACTACTTTGTTACTTCTTTCATAATAAAAATCATAAGTGATTGTGAAATGAAATCCATGTATCGTCATAGTTTCTTGTGTAAATTTTACACGAATAAATTCAAAATCATTAGATTTTAGTTTTAATTTTTCTATTCTAATTATATTTCAACTTCACAAATTCTCACTCTCATATATTTTTCTAGTCACAAGCGGTGTGCTAGACCTACTATTAAGGTAAGATAACAGTCACAGCTTAAGGATCTACCTCTACTTGTTTGTTTCTAAATTCGTTTATTAAAATCGATTAGCGAATGAATATCGGTTATAACAATGTAAAGTGACATGATACACTTGACGTACGCACACAAGAGATGAATATTGCGTATCTCGCGGGGTTGGGAGGTGAATAATCCCTAATTTTGTATACAACGCGTCGCCCATATCGTCACGGTTGGCGGAGTCTAATCGCCTGTGACGAGACACCGTCATTTCATGCGCGTACCCATCATAAATAAAGTCATCGATAACACGTGCATCCATGTTCTGTGGTGTATTAATCAACTTATTTTTGGTTTTATCATCAACTCGCTTGTATTCTACAATGAGATAGGCAGAGATGCACTGAACCTACGCTTCGCCGATGTATTTTTAGACACAATGTATTGAGGATGAGTCTATTCCAAATATTAAATGTGAAAATTTTACCAAATTATTATAGATTTTGATTTATTTTGGTACTTAGGTAGACAAGTGCAAGTATTAATACAGCTGAGTGTTGAACTACAATAAAAGCGAGAAGAACCTACCTACTTATTTACTCTCATAAAATCCTCCAGTTCGTTCCTATCTGAGAGGACAGCAGTAGCTACATATCTTCATAAAAATAAAACGGGCGACGGAATAAGTCGATTGTATGCGAGCACTGAGCACGCGGCGCGGCGCCGATATCGTCGCAGCGAAATGAAACACGAAAACTCCCCTTTTATTTTATTTACTGGCCGGATGCTGTTTAAAATTGGATTTATTCGCTGATGTTACATGCCTTCGACCATTCTAGGAATTGCATCATTCTGATTGAAAAAGGCCTACATACGACTCTAATCTAAAGAAACTTTAAGTTTAAAGTATGATAGAGTAAAGCGCAGCAAAATTTTATCTGGCTTGTGTTAGACGGGACAAGACCAAACTTGAGTCCAATAAAAGCAGTCACGGATTTCCAAATCTGCTCTACATAACTCAAGTTCAACACTTACGTTTGAGTTTCTGCAGTGGCTCATGGTCATGGTGTAACCGTGACGGTTGGCGGTCAGACTGCCATGGCTTCCCGGTCGCCACTATCGGCTCATGGAAGTGGCCGCTCCTCTGCAGCTCAAACTCCAACAGACAGAGCCCCTCCTCGCTTACATCTACAGTATTCATAATAGTATGGGCATGGGCCTCACAGACCCACGGTCACTCAACGCGCAATAGAGAGCTATGCTCGGAGTTCCATGGAGCCAGCGATATAGCTCGGAGAATTGCGAAGTTGGAGTGGCGGTGGGCGAGACACAAACACAGGCATAGCTGCAGAACCTTCGTTGGGGCACAAGGCTAGAATGGTGACGACGAGCCGAAAGACAGCAGCCAGTGAATCTAAATTGTCTTTCGGCTGACGGGTAACATACAACCACTTACATTTGAGCTTTTCCAGGGGTTCGTGGTGTAAAGGTGGAGCGTGGTGCAGCGGCGTGTGCTGGGGCTCATGGTGGAGTGGTGCCATGAGGCTGGAGATGGCCGAGCCCACGGACGCCGCGACGGACTCGTGCAGGTGTCCACCGCCGTGGAGCTCCAGCTCTGATAGACAGAGCCCGTTCTCGCTTAGCGGCTCCATGCCAGCCGCTAGCGCCTCCTTGTACACCCGGAGGTGAATGGTGATGCTTTGATGTGACGTTTGTGGAAAGATGGCTCAGTGGGCGTGACGTCACGGGCCGTGTTATGCGCTTTGCATTCCCGTTAGGCCTGGAAAGAACGAGAAAATGGTTATTGTTTGTCGACACAAGAAATATCTATAAAAATTTTCTTTAGATAAGTATTCTATGTTATTTAATGCCTTATGCATTAATTAATTTATATGTACGTAAAGACAATATTTCATCTCCGTAGGATCTAAGAAAATTGGGGGACAACAATTAATATATAAAACAAGAATAGTGAACGGAAAACAAAACGGTGAAGGAAAACATCGTGAGGAAACCTGCACGTCTGTAGAAAGGCGTGTGAAGTTCACCAAAACGCACTGGGCCAGCGTGGTGGACTATGGCCCAAATCTCCCTCGTATTGAGGGGGAATGTGCCCAGTATAATGGCAATAGGCTCGCCCCCTATTACATTGGGAACAAAATACATCGGCGAAGTGTGGGTGCACTACAGTGCACCTCTGCCTACCCCTTCAGGGAATACAGGCGTGATGATGTATTTATTTATTTATTTATTTGTAACAAGAATAGTAATTCATTTAGTTATACCCATCGCTGCTGTCTCCAATGAATCAAAAAGATAATTTTATTTGATTGACTTAGTATTTAATAGGTATGTAGCACTATGAACATTCTCTGTACAATTAAGAAGCTTCTAACCCTTCTAGAAGTTCCTAAAAAGCGTATAAATAATTTACAGTAAAATATCAGCATGATTTAAGCCCGGTACACACGACGCTGTTTGAGCAGTAAAAAAAAATAAGCGCCATAAAAAATGGCCTGATGGAGATATATCACTTTACAACTTTCATATTTCAAATAGCCTTGTCAGTGGTCGAGCATCGGTGTTTCAGTGTGCACATAAAAACGGGCCATAATGGCCACGAGAGGAAAAAGTAGAAAAAAAGGCATACATAACTGATTTATTGCTTTAATTGCCTTTTTTACGCGCTAGTGCCTATCTGCCGCCGACGGGAATTCAATATTCAGAAAAGAGAGCAAAAGTCGGCGTCGGTGTACGGCTCCATTCACACGGTAGAGTAGTGGCAGAATATTACGTATCAATGCGTTCACACTAACTGCCGGTTTAAGGAAGTCCCGTGATACCCGCAGCCGGCTTTACCGTCTCTATACACTTCTAGAAAGCACGTTAATGCAAATACAATATCAATACTCTGTAAAGTTATCAGTGTGACTTTTACGCGTGATTTAACATTTTGATTGCATGAAATTTTACTATTAATTATTCACCACATTGATAAACCATTTACATTCACGGTTAATTTGAATACAAATTGCACTAAAGGATCAAAACAAAAAACAAAGGACGAGCGATATTGGTAATTAATTATTCTTTTTAAAAATCTAACCTACCAGCCAGTTGCGAATATTAATACAAAAAAGGATTTTTGTCATTAGTTGACATACCTAATATGGCATAATATGCCTATAGGTTACGTACTTTGCTCCTATAACTATCATTTACCTAAAATATAATAATAATCTATATGATTAAGCGCCATGATAGCGCCATAATAACTTTTATATCATTTCATAAAAAAGAAGATACCAAGTAATAATAAACTTTTTATAATAATTGATAAATAAATCATAGAGATTTTTAACAACTTTTTTTAAACGTCTATATATTTGAATTTGGAATAATTTAAAATAAAATATAGTGAAAGCATTGTGAACGTAACCTAGCTGTATTACACATTATATTTCATAGTTTTTTTTTATATTTGTCATAGAATATAAATAAATAATAACTAAAAAACCTGCTCAGTACAAGAGTCAATCGTTCACATGACGATATTAATCTTGACTGTGCGGTGAGTAATTGGGCGAAGCCAAAGGCACCAATCGAGCCGCTTGAGCCACTCTCATCCCTTTAAACCAATGTAAAGCCTTTTTTAAGCCCAAAGATTTAAGTTGGCGAAAGTGCTTCGCTCTATTAAAAGGCCATTTCGTTCGAATTTTACTTGGAAGTCGGTCGGCACTGTGCCGATGGAACCAAGCCGATATACCCATAGGAACATCGCCGTTACCAAACTTTTCTCTTCACCTGTAAGTACTTAAGAACCGTCGTAATCATCAAAATATAGAATAACGGGGCTAAGGTGAGCGGAATAGATATTAAGATAAGAACTCTTTTTACTGCAGGTCGATGGCGGAGTTATGTATGTATGTAGTTTCAAGTGATTATTTAATAAGGTAAGGTAATTCCGATGCAATATTTTATTTTTTAACCCACTTCAAAAAGGAGGAGGTTCTCAATTAGAAGCGTATTTTTTTATGTATGTTACCGCATATCTCCGGCATCCGTGTTTTTTTTTGTGTGTGAATATTTACTTTTTAGGGCTGTTATGAGGTGATAATTGCATATTTTTAACAAATATTGTATCTATAAATAGTGAAAAAAATATTTTTTTAACCAAAAACAAAAACCCAGGTGCTCTAAAAAGCTACAAATAATCTTATAATTCAGTACATTTGGAGTCGGTGCCAATTCATATGTGTATTTGCCTAGTCTGACATACATTGGCACCCAAGGTTTTTGAAGTCGGTTTTTGTTTTTTTTTAAAATATTTTTTATCCAAATTATTGGACATAAACTCTTTGCTTTTTAAGTGCCCCTACATAACATATTATAGATAAGTATAGTATCTGCCTAGTCTTTTAAGCGTAGGCCACTCCACTTACTGTACCGGGGGATTGTGGGTTCAGTAGTAAATTTCGAAAATTATGATTTTGAATTTCGACGTTCGCAAATTAACCTTGGTCAAGTAACTGGGATCGCTTCCAGTCCATGGTATTTCTGGCGGTATTTGTACGTCATTACGCTTATATTCCCCGAATAAATCGTTTTGTAAAATATGTATTTCTTAATATATATAATTATTCTGTACGTGTGTTAGTAACCTAACTCTTCCCAAACGGCTAGACCGATTTTGATGAAAATTTGTGTGTATATTTCAATGTAGAACACAACAAACACGAGCTATCGGGAGTTAAGGACCCCAAGTGCCTTAACTCTATTTTTGTGGAGTTGCTATTACTTATTTTTTAGGGTTCCGTACCCAAAGGGTAAAACAGGAACCCTATTACTAAGACTTCGCGGTCGGTCCGTCCGTCGGTCCGTCCGTCCGTCTGTCACCAGGCTGTATCTCATGAACCGTAATAGTTAGAGAGTTGAAATTTACACAGATGATGTATTTCTATTGCCGCTATAACAACAAATACTAAAAATCTGAATAAAATAAATATTTAAGGGGGCTCCCATACAACAAACGTGATTTTACCGTTTTTATAGATAATGGTACGGAACCCTTCGTGCGCGAGTCCAACTCGCTCTTGGCCGTTTTTTTTAAGGCATGAAAACGACATATTTTGTCAATGGTAGCTAAAATATGACCAGTGTAGACATTCTCACCTTGGAGCCATTAGACTAGTTATGATAAGTACATCAGTGCATCTTGCACTATCGTTCTCATATGACAATGGCTTCACTTTATTTTGCGTAAAAAACAGCTTCAATGGTTTCCTAGATGGTTTGAAAATACAATTGGACCCGGTAGGTGGTGCATTTAACATTTATTCATTCTAAGGCGGTACCAAGTTCACCGGGTCTGTTAGTAAATTATAATTTAATTAACATTTATGGGAACATAATACGTGCGATTTTCGATAGATACCCATTAGATGAATGTACATAGTTGTACATTCATGTAATGGGTACCTATCAGAATTGCAATGCACCGGAAGCAATAAATCACACGTATCATTGGCATGCATTCGATAAGGCACGTTTATATTATTATTACATAATGTATGCAACTGTTATATATATTAACATATAGGTAAATAATAAATAAATATATGTATCGCCAGACAATACTTACTCATCGTATAATCCCAAACTAAGCAGAGCTTGTACTATGGGTATCATACATACGACTCGAGGCGATCACAGTTACACCCAGACCAGAGCAAACTCCGAAAAGACCATTTAAGAAATTAGCTGCTGGCGGGAATCGAACCCGCAACCACTCGGTGCAGTGACGACCACTACACTATGTCGTAGTCCAGGGACCCGATTTTTGTTTGATAGACATCAATCTTTATTCGAGATATATCGGAACAAAACGTCAAATTGGTCGTGTTTTTTCGACATTATCTCGAATAGAGATCATGTCTATCAAACGAAAATCGGGTGCCAGGTATGTAACATACTCGTAGTAGTAGTAGTAGTTTGGGAATACCCGTTAATCTCGACAGACAAATAACTACATAATGGATTTATGATTACATAACCTAACTTGTCATTCATAATACCAGGAGAGCATGACAGATCGATAGTTGATTCTACATGGTTCCTTATCGAGAGATAGTTAACTCTAAGAAGCGCCGCTAACAAGCTATGTATTGCTATCTCTACATAATATGATTTTATGTAGGGTTAGACTACATACGCACATAGGTCAAAAAATGCAAATAAAAAATATCGAAATGTATTTTTACTAAAATAACTACCGACGTGAAATTAAAGACATGAAAAACAAAGATTTTAAGTAGGTACTCATGTTATCATATTTTATTTTATTTCTGACGTGTTTCCGTTGCATTTCAGGGGCCTCACCACCGGCCTCTCAAAGTATCATTTGTCTAACTGTAAATTTTTGACCAATTTTTCTTTATTTTTTTTACGAAATGAGTGAAATGATGATATTTAATGGAATAAGATGAGAAATGGCTCCACCTCCGTTTAGCGGGTATTCAGCCAGATTCAAGTAATTAATAGCAAGGGCAAATTCAATAAATACACATTATAAATAAAAATGGATGATGACAGTGATAAAGATGGCGGATGACTCTTGACCAATTCTGTACTAAGTTATATAAAAATCTTAAAGTAATATTAAAAACATTGCTACAAGATAGGTGGTGGTAAGGTGGTAAGGTGAGCATAGACAACGCTGTAGGCAGCGTTGTCTATGCTCACCTCACTCACAAAGCTAGGGCTTTGTCTATGCTCAAATATAATTGTCGTCCTCGGAACTTTTTTTTATTAGTCCACCAAATCGTCTTTGACAAAATTGGTAAACGATAGAGTCATAAATTCAATTGGCATTTTAAATAACAGGAACTTTTATAAGTGGCAGTAGTGAGGCGTGACAGATTCCGTTTGTGAACATCAAGTATTCGTGTCGATATCTTAACATATCTAATATTCGTGTAATATGTGTTAAACACATGTACCGGTGAGCAGATAGCGTTCAACATCGGCAAATATTTGATTCATTCTATTTGTGTCGAGTCTCGATAACGGCGTGTTGTGGCATTGTCAATGGCCTGATACGAGCATCTGTCGCATCTTGACATGCATAAGGAACACGTCGATACACAGATAAGATCTAGTTGGACTACATTCACACGGTAAAGCAGGCTGCTCGATAATTTCGGGTCCAACGGAAGCGTGGGGGGATTTTTTTTTTGGCTGTAAATATTTACTTTTTTAGGGTTGTTATGAGGTGATAATAATTGCATATTTTCAACGATTATTGACACTAAAAAGGGTGAAAAAAATTTTTTTAACAAAAAACACGGTGCACTAAAAAGCTAGAAATAACCTTATAATTCATTACATTTGAAGTCGGAGCCAATCCACGTCAGACTAGGCAAACTAGGCAACTACAAATGTAATGAATTATAAGGTTATTTCTAGCTTTTTAGTGCACCTAAGTTTTTGAAGTCGGTTTTTGTTTTTTGTTAAAAAAGGCATGAAAACGACATATTTGTCAATGGTAGCTAAAATATGACCAGTGTAGACAATCTCACCTTGGATCCATTAGTCTAGTCATATTTTAGCTATCTATGATAAGTGCATCAGTGCATCTTGCACTTGCGGCCCAGGCTATTAAGTCCACTAACACTATCATTCTAATATGACAATGGCTTCACTTTATGCGTAAAAAAACAGCTAGCAAAAAATATACTTAGAATATGACCAGTGTAGACAATAGACATTGTCGCCTTGAAGCTATTAGACTAGTCATATTCTAGCTGCTATTGATAGAGAATGTTGTTTTCATGACATGAAAAATGGAATCATAGTCGTAATATAACGATTGTGTTAGACTTGGAGCCCTGCAACAGCTTGTGTGAACACCTTACTACATAATGTTCTGTCTCAACACAAATCGTTAGACAGCCGGTTTTACCGTGTGACTAGAGAGTTCTGTGGAGATCCGGTTGATGATTTCCTGTGTGAAATTATTATACCCTGAGAGAAACAACATGTTATCTTCTGTTAAGACAGATTTTGGTGATGGCAAATGCTTTGTAATTTCTAATACTAAATTTACGGTTTCGTTGCACTCATTTCAAATAGGTAGTACCTCCACTAAACCATAATCTTTCGAAATAAATTTGCCAACAATAATCTATGCACCTACTTAGTTTTAAAGGAATATTGGAACTGTTAATTACTGTTTATCCGTGTGGCTATATAGTTTTAATAAGTATAAAGTTGCAAATATTGAGATTGCGTCCAAAATTTATTGTTGAATTATATGAAAATTATTTTGTTAGCATGAACCTTGTATTAACCCATTCATTGGTTTGTGGTGACATTTGAGCTCCGTTCCTAATTCAAATAAATAAACTTCTAACGGAAGTAATACGGTTATTATATTGAATTTATTGTCACTACACTAAAACAACTGAACAACTATACTCCTCTACGTTTGTTTGTGTTTGTATCATATATTATGTTCACAATTATTATTTATCATCACTGAGCTGTCACGACGGGCGTTTTTTTTCTAACTGTAACAGTATATATAATGGCTTAATTTACCTGTGGAAAAAGCCATGCGAACCCGCTTCAAAATTCGCTCGCGCTGTCAGTGTCAAATGGCCTTTGTCTATGAGCCAACACAGTTCGATTTAGTATTGGCAAAAATTACGCGTCTTGACGCCCTAGTTTACTTAATACTAATATGAGATTATTAAATAGGCAAGCGCCAGGTTTGGGATATCTATAAGAATAAAATGCTTTATATGTGTGCGAATTAATAATAGTGTTTGTGTATAATAAGGGTGTGTGCGTGCTGAGTAGTGGGTTTCATTGATAAAAATATGATATCTATATTATATCTCTTTTGCACTCACCCAGATAATATAAAACGTGAAATTCTTGCTTTTTCACTAACCTCATATTATTTCATACGAAATTTTTGTGATGTAAGTGTTCAGGAATTGAATCGTTAAACAATGTTTAATGTAGGTATATGACTAGTAAGTACGTGCGAGCTTTGACTTCAAAAAGGAGGAGGTTCTCAATTCGACCCTTATGTTTTTTTTCGTTAAAAAAAAATATTTTTGACAAATAACAAAAACCGATTTCAAAAACCTAGGTGCCCTAAAAGGCCACAAATAACTTTATAATTCATTACATTTGGAGTCGGTGCCAATTCATATGCCTAGTCTGACTTAGATTGGCACCTACTCCAAATGTAATGAATTATACCTAAGGTTATTTTATTTGTAGCTTTTTACTGATCCTAGGTTTTTGGAGTCGGTTTTTGTTTTTTGTTAAAAATATATTTTTTAAGATTTCAATGGGTAGGTATTGTATTTTTTTGTTTTTCATCTATGTGCAATTCAATCACTGACAGTCTGTGACGGGTGATGTTACACGGGGCCTATTATGTCGGCAAACAAACATATAAATGTTTTAAAAATTGTTTTTTTATTTTATTTTCTAAGTACCGTAACCATATATACTTTCATTCATAATATTATGCATTTAGTTCACACACTTCAATTTTATTTATTGTATAGTCAATTTGGTGGATTCATCCGCCATCTTCACCACATTCACCACCTATTTTATTTGTGGAATTCACTATTGATATGAATTTCTGGACACTGGCTGAAATACCCGCTAACCGCAGGTGGAGCCATTCCTCATCATCTCCTGATTCCATCAAATTTCACCATTTAATTCATTACTTAAAAAAAGATTTGGTGATTAATGGGTAATTCCACGCTGTTTAAATGTTGGGCGTATCCACGTATACAGACACAAATGTATAAAACGACGTCATGTCAATTTATCTACCCGTTATCAATGTAACACAGATAAAATTATCATTCCGATAGGGAGAACGGCGCGAGGCATGTTCGTGAGCCCAGGCTATTTTAGGCAACTTAGGTTTTATTTATTAACTCACCGCTATATTCAGATGTCTCTACATTTATTTGGAGTTTCTACTTATATTTGAATAGTCACTTTTTCTTTTTACTTTTCTAGCCGGATCGTCTCAGTTGTGGTCGCGTTTCGATCCGGTAGTAGTATAGTAGTATATAAGAAAAAAATGTAAACTTGACAATTTGTAAGTGCCCCCATAGGCCTATACAAAATAAATGATTTGACTTTGACTCTGACTTTATAAAGCAAAAACATACGGGTCAATTTCCTGCTATAACTGGAAAAATATTTGATTTATCAAATCAAAGTCACCTTGTACACATAATTGCTGATTAGCAGTATTAATTAGGTATTTATACTTAACGATTAAGTATACGGTCTAATGTGGAAATTCCTATCTACATGTGATGATAAAAAATTGCAATAAGCTATAATACATCATCGTTATCACCACGCCTATATTCCCCGAGGCGGTAGACAGAGTATATTTTGACGTTATATCAAACACTAAAAAGGTCATAGTTTACCACCTTGTAAACCTTGTGGCCTTGTGGCCTTGTGAATTTTTATGCAATTTTAGAGAACTGGTAAAGTTCATATAGACATATGCAGGTTTCCTCCTAATGTTTTACTTAACAATACAGGAGTTATAATCTTTTTTGAATCCTACAAATTTGGGAAAGATGTTATATACTTTAAAAAATTCCTGTTAGAAAAATTAATGTCATTTGAATCTTCCGAACCCTTACATAGCTTGAAATCATTACTTTTTTTTTATAGAAATCTACTAATTGCAATTTGTTTAAGGGGCTCCCAAACAACAGACATGTTTTTTGCCGTGTTTATAGATAATGGTACAGAGAACCCTTCGTCCGCGAGGCCAAGTCACACTTGGCCGGTTTTTAGGCACTAGATGGCACCTAATGCCCGTTCACTTACACTAGGAACCGGTGATGCCCAAATTTCAATACTTACACTGCAACTGGCAGTTTTTATAGGTTTCACAAGAACATTTTGGTTATTCGTGAGGTTTCATCATAAATAATTTTAGGTATTATCTAAGGAACACGGTTTTCAGTTGGACTTAAACATCTTTACCTAACCTACAGTTAATTCTAGATCGCCGGCGGAGAGAGACTTAATTTCAAACAAGAATTAAGCACTAAATTCTATTTACAGACAATAAGGTGTGGGTTTGTTTATAGCAGCATTTTAAAATTAAATAATAAATCAGTTTTAAGCCTTGCATCCTGTGAGGGGGGCTAGGGAATTAACAAAACTCTTTTTAACCGACTTCAAAAAGAAGGAGGTCCTCAATTCGAACCGTACGTTTTTTTTATTTGAAAATTTACTCTGTGTCTATACGAGTACCTACCTAGATAGGTACCTATACATAAAAAATCTAATTACTATGGTAAAAGCCACAAGAACCACGCGTCAAAAATTGGTTGTATGATTGAAAGTACATTGAAAAATGAGCTTCTTAAGTGAGTCAATAAAGTTCATTTTGTATTGGCAACAAAATTGGTCGTGCGAGCTTTGGCGCGCCTGTTAGCGTAGGCCTTTTAATTACGTAATTTTAAGCAGCATTGTTAGTTCGTAGGTAGTTCCTGGATTGCGTGATTTAACAACGTTTTGCGTGTGATATTTACGTGAATAATATTTTCTAAATGCGTAAACAATGCCTACTTGTGTGCACCCTACGTTTCTGTGTTAACACTTCTTGATATATAGGTACCTACCTAAAATACCTCAAATTTATCAACATCTTTTTTAACTAAGGTAAAATCAGTGCCACAGCGTTTCAAGGAACGCATTCTGCTAAAAACATACTCTCGACGTCATGGTGTTGACTTTACTCCAGGAACAAGCTCAACAACATAACCTAAACATGTCAGTGAACATACTCACAGTTGAAAACGCAGAGCCGGCTTTTGACAGGTCGCGGTGGAGAGTTCGATGATTCCTCGGAAAGCTGATTTTCACAGTGTGTGTACACGAAATCCGATGATATCCGTCATAATCTGATACAAGTCACGGGATTATGCGCGTCCACCCGCACCCGGCCGTCACCCACTAACGTAAACACCAGAGAACAAACCGAATACGATTCCGATACCGATAAATCAAAGCGTACGGTCGCGGCGACGTCGCTTATCCGTTAAATCCTGTCGGGATCGCGTAAAAAATACTAGTATTAAAAACAGTCTTAAGTGGGCTTACGTACGCGGCGCGGTGCGGCCCGCGCTGGCTCTAATCTCGGCCACTTCCCGGAGCAATTTGAACCTAACTCCACCACTCTATACATCATCCGGCGACCGCCCGCCCAACGCGCCGGTCCACCGGACCCGCGCGCTCATACTGTCATCTCCCTCACACGCAGCGAACACCCTATACCTCTCTCTCTTCCCCTGAAATCTCGCCACACTGAAATTTCAGTGCGTGCGGCCGCGGGCTGCGGGGCGGGGGGACGCAGTCAGCTGGCCGAACTTGTGCGAATAAAATCGACTTTTTATCGGCTCGATGACGCTACGTGACGTCACTGTTTACTTCGGCTCGTGAAGTGTGGACACTAGATCTTTGACGGACCACTGTGACGCTACGCTACCGTAATTTATGAAAGTGGAAAACTATTAGGTGCGTGATAAAGGTAGAATTACGACTTATCGTTTTCTCGTATAAAGGAATCTAAAATAAATGTGAAATAGTAATACCTACAGATTATATGATCCGTACAATACACAAAATATATTTAATTTTATTAAATAGGTTTCATGAACATTTAGTTAATTGAGTTACAAAAAGTCATCTAATGGTGCAATATGTTTTCCTTATAGCATAAAATAATTGCAGTTTAAATCGCGTGCCTTGCACCGGAGTCGTCCGCAATAAATAAGCTCTCGCTCCCGTTTCCAACGTAAACAGATCGGGCGCATTAACCGCGCGTCGGCGTACATAAAGAGAGCGGTATAAATATAAAGTTCCCACTCGCCGCCGCGCAAACTTAGCTAAACAACGCCATAATTGCCTTCATTACTTAAATTACTGAAATTATTTATTCAAAAAGCTGGCAACATTTAGTCGGATGCGGCTCCGCCTCGAGCGCGGCACGCGGCCAATGAAAGAGCCGCTCGGGCCGGCGGGCGGGGCGCGCGCCAATATGGCGGCCACCTTCCCGTAGCATCGCTTCTGTCCGCGGCCCGCACGCCGACGGTGTATGCTGTTTCAGTCTGTTTTTCACGCGTAGACCTTCACGTGTTTTCGAGTGGTTAATTAGTTTGGCATAGTAAATTAGTGGTTGTGTAGCGGGTGGCGTGGCTACGCAGCCTCTACGTGCTACGCGCTACGACCTGACACCGACCGCAACCGGCGTGCGATTGTCACCCTGCCTGACTGACGCATTCTCTCCGACGGCAAGCGGCCGACGGAAACCTGAAAGCGTTTCTTATATCAAGATTTTAAATTTTAATTGCCTACTTTAATTAGACTATCTTCACATACCTTAAACTACTAGAATATCATTGTTTCATGAATTAGTTTCTATAATCATGTACATAATATGTTAAATAACTGTATTCAAATATATGTACATATCTACACACGATCAATACGACTTCAACATTGTTGATAGTGAGGTGATTAACCTATTAATACATCACAACCAAGGGTACTGGCTAGAGCCAGTAACACAAACGTAAGATTTCTACCTAAGTGTTTAATAGAAATATTACGTGTACTGTTGACAAGAAGGTACCATCGCATAGGTCAAAACAGATATAAAACAACTGCCAATGTTGCTATGTTATCCACCTAACTATTACCTAATATAAATGTTTGTCGCCTATTTTTCAAAAGCAGAGAGACGTAATAAACAATTTGCATTCTTCCTACCATCATTATATAGTACACATTTTATTACATAGATACATTAACGGTCAAGTTAATAATATACATGACTTAAAACCGATAGTTACGCTTTTAAATAACATTACAATAAGGGACTAGTGGGGTAGAGAACATATTCATTATTCGTAAATGAATGCTTACACTATTTTATAATTTCCAAAAACAATGTTTCAAATGTATAATGTAAGAAGTTTTATATAGGAATATTTTAGTTTTAAATATGTAAATCGCATATAGAATTTACCGTTTTTAAATCTTTTGTAAAACAAATAAAAACAAAGGTGTATCAATTTTATCATCAGATAGATGTACCTATAGATAGGATGTTTGAAGTTTTGAGGGAAATCCCGGAATTTATGTAATACGCATAACATATTTATCGAGCTAAGTCGATGAGCTCACACAATGATGAATGAAACAAGTGATAGGTGCTGTTATAATCACGGAATAGCGTCCACAAGCCGTAGGTAGGTAACTGAGCTTACCTATAGATAAAGCGTATAACTCGTGACAGAAATATATAATGTACCTAAGTAGTTCTTATCACGTGATAATCTACTCATGTAATGTACTTAACTACCTTCCTATAACATGATAATATTATAAAAACATTTGTCAATTATTTGTTTATTACCTACGTGTGTTTGTCACCTAATTCCTCTTAAACGGCTGGACCGATTTTGATTGATGATTGGATGAAATTTTGTGTGAATATTTCAATGGTTTCCTGGATGGTTTGAAAATTGAACTCGGTAGGTGGCGCATTTAACATATGTATGTATATATGTGTGTGTGTATATATATATAAATCGAAACCGAAATCAAAATCACACACACACTTACAAAAGTGTCGGTCGATACTTTTAGTCTTAATTTTTTCCGTCTAGCACCCTTTCGCAACGCGCCATAAAGAACTACGTTCCAATATCAAGTTGATTAATTTCTATACAAAATACCAACTTTCTATACTAAAATAAGCTAATCGTAAAAGCAATACTGTCATAAAGTAGTAATTGCAAACGGCATTTAATTTCTATAAATTTCTTTAAATTTGGGGGCATTTAATTTCTATAAATTAATATATGATAGAAATGCGATTACTAAGTAACTACCTACCATTTTTATTCGTGAAAGGGTCATCAAAGTTCAAACATTTAAATATACACAGATGTTTATAGACTAACGAAATTGAATTGTTCTGAAAAACAAAAACACACTAAAAGAATTGCAGTGCCACCAAACTTTTCATCGCACAAGTCAATATTTCAACCGATGTAGAGACGCGAATGTCTGGCAACGATTTGTCTGATTAATCGCGCGGCGCAGATGTCTCTACAAAAATAAACGAGTATTTATGGGGTCGATAAAACGCGCTGTGATCGTGATCTCGGGACAGCATCGGCCGACGCCACGGGTCCATCTCTAATAATGTGATATTATAAGTAATACTTATTAGTTTTAACGAAACACGACATGACCTAAGCCCTGGGCCCTCAGGGACTTCAAGGTACGCGTATTTTTTTGCTATACCAAAACAAACTCTATTACAATGTATATCGACGCTTGAAAGGCTATCCTTACTAAACGACAAAACATCGTAAAATGAGTTATATATACCAAACGACGCAGAGAAATCTGGCCGTTCCAATGAGATGTATAACTAATTTTACAATTTTTTGTTGCTTAGTAAGGATTGCCTTTCAAGCGTCGATATGAAAGTTGAATTTGTGTTGTAGAATCCACACAACCCCATAAGTGTCCCCATAGGCCTATACAATACAAATTATTTGACTTTGACTTGACTTTGACCTTAACCACGCGTCAAAATTAACATAATAAAAATAAATAAATAAAAAATTCGTTACAGAGTTCGTTCTATTTGTTGATACAGTTGATTTTGTTACGAGCAAAAAAGTACGAAATTACATTGACAGCGCGAGCTAATTTTGACAGTGATGCGTGGGGTGTGGCTTTTACCACAGAAATTAAATCTTCATTTATACAGAGACCTTTGAATTTTTGTTACAGGTACCGTGTTGTGCCTTAGGGCACACTCATGGTCCTATTTAACAGTGTAAACTACATCTTAGAGGGACAACTATTTAAATTCACGGAGCAGAACTTGAATTCGCTTGGACTCGAGTAATTAAAAAAACCGGCCAAGTGCGAGTCGTACTCGCGCACGAAGGGTACCGTTACCGTTAGATATAAAAACGAGCAAAAAATCACGTTTGTTGTATGGGAGCCCCCTTAAATATTTATTTTATTCTGTTTTTTAGTATTTGTTGTTATAGCGGCAACAGAAATACATAATTTGTGAATATTTCAACTGTCTAACTATCATGGTTCATGAGATACAGCCTGGTGACAGACGGACGGACGGACGGACAGTGAAATCTCAGTAATAGGGTTCCCGTTTTACCCTTTGGGTACGGAACCCTAAAAATAAAGAAGGCATCGAAGAAAATATAACCCTGTTCGAATTTCGATAAAAAAAATATTTCATTCCGTTATACATGGTGTATCAGAAGTCTAAATAATACTTTGGGTAGATACATATAAGGTAGCTCATATGTGGATGCTTAGTCAAGTGAGTTCATACTCAACATACGACATTTAAATATTGGTCACAGGTATCGTGTTCTGGCCTTTGGGTACATCCACAACCCTATTCAGCAGTGTAAACTACACTTATGAGTGACAACTATCAATATTCACAAAATAGAACATGAAAATATTACATAGGACTCGTAGTAATACGAGTTGTAGATATTTACGACGAAAAAAAAGGTCGTTAAACATGGTCGATTTTCGATCATTTTGTTTATACCATTCAGTTGTATACCCGATAATGATGCAAACGTCAAAGTATTATTTCAGACTTCTGAAACACCCTGTATACTCGATACTGATATAAGCGGTATAGTATTATTTCGGACTTCTGATAGACCCTGGAGAGAATACATTACATAGTCTCCGTCCCATCAGACGACACAGTAACGGATTGTGTTTATACCCCTTTTATTGCCACTAAACCATTAACATTAAATTTGAATTTATGTTTTAAACGTTCATTGCGTTTTATTGTAGCGGGTTTCACTCTGTGATAATATATTTAGTACTAATGTGAATCGATCAGCGATGTATTAACGTAGCAATCTTTGTGATATTATCTGTTCAAAATAAAAATCAACATATTTTTATTCGTGTAGGCCAAAAAGCACTTACAAATAGTCAGATTCTACCATCGGTTCGGAATGCTGCTTCCACTAAGAAGAGCCGGTAAGAAACTCAATGGTTACTCGTTTCAAAATGATAATTATTGCGAATAATACATTCTCAGGAGCAGCAATGCCATGAGAGCAGACCGCACCTTTGCCACAATACTAGAGAAGAATTATACTCACGGCAGTCTAATATTAAATACAAATATAATCTTTACGCTTAGGAAGCTAGTACAGTAAGGTGCGTCTACTCCCATTTACAATGAAGGGATTATTCTAAACCACAGATGGTTATAGAAATAATTGCTTTGGTATGATGCCTTCAACGCACTATGGGAGAGTAGGTAAGTCATTAAGAGGAAAATGGTTGGACCAGTCCTCGCAAGTAGCGCCAGAATGTAGAGCTGCGGTTTTCAAACACTATGTTGGTAATAAGCATTGTTTTTTTGATGTGAACTGAATTATTTTATTTCTGACTAGCTGTACGCGACATGCGTTATAATGCCACATAAAGTAATTCGTTTTTATTTGCACAGATATTTTTGGGGCAAGAAAGTGAGCGTCTTTAGAAGGCGAAAGTTACATCATAATCTGATCAATGGTTTAAGAGCTCATAGAGTTCAAACAGACAAACAATAATTTTTATATTTCTATAGATTATCTACTATAATGTTTGTTGCTATCTAATAAATGGTTATATAAGAACATTGATAAAATACTTTTATTACTTATTTAAGTACTTTCAGAGATTAGAAATACATATTTTATATCCTATCACCTTAGAACAACTGTCTGATTCGGTCGTATTGAGGGAGAAAGTGCCCGATATAATGGCAATAGGCTCACCCACTATTACATTGGGTCCAAAATACATCGGTGAAGTGTGGGCGCACTGCAGTGCACCTCTGCCTACCCTTTTGGGGAATACAGGCGTGATGATGTTTATCACATCTATTATCCTAAACTAAGTAACGCTTTTATTGAATATCATAAAATGGACTAGGAACGATATAAGTTACCTATATATACACTGGGACAAACTCTGAAAAGTTTGTCCCAGCCATTTACGCTTCACCAACCCATTGGCATTAGCAGACGGGGAGGTGTATAAAAGGCAAGTCCGGTTTATGTATTCAATGTTAGACTCACATGGTTTAAATGACGCAAATGTGGGGCAAGTAACTATCCGCAAACAGGGAGTGCATGCGATGAAGATTACCGACAGATTAGCAGTAAGAACTTAATCCGGCGTCTGCCATCGCCGACTGAACTTGACCGCGCCGACAACACATCGCAGCTGTGTAGCAGAGGTAGTATCTATGGTAAGTGATCTAGAAACCGACATTTGTGAGTCATAATGACAACAAGTTACTGTATCAAAGAGGGAGCTTATACTAACATGTCCCAGGTTCACACGTCCTATTTTATGTATTTTTGTCATCTACATGCGTAAGATTGTCTATGTCAAGACGTATAAGACTAGATTGTGAGACATCAGTAAAACCAATTTCAGTCCATTTTTTTGGGAAGTCGTTTTGACATTTTAGGTATCTGTACTTTCAAATATCGTTGGGAAATTACAAGAAAATGATGCCGTTTCGTTTTGCTCCAAAATAAACTATATAGGTGTATCAGAAGTCCGAAATAATGCTTGGCCGTTTGCATGAGTATCAGCTACACAACCGAATGGTATAAAAATTTGAGCAAAATTAGATCGTGATTTTGAAATTTTTTTTTTCGCCAATAATTGTAAAAACTTAAAATTTCTCTATTCCTAAGCGAAATTTTCTTGTTCTGTTTTCTGAATATTAATAGTCGTATCTCGTTGATGTAGTTAACACTGTTAAATACAGCTCTGGTTGTGCCCTAACACCACAACACGATACCTGTGGTAAATATTCAAAGGTCCGTAACTCAGAAACTATGATAGCTAGCTATAGTCTGCGTTCACTGAGCATCTACATATTAGCTACCGTATATATACCTAAATATTATTTCGGACTTCTGATACACCCTGTAGTATAGTTATAGTTTGTATACATCACAATGGAAACTTATAAATTGATCGGATAACTAAGGTTAAGTTCTTAATTATTTAAAAAACCAGTTGCCTATTTCAAGGACTAAATATTTTTGTAGATATATTCTTATGCAAGGCCTACGCCGACTAGGGAACATTCATTACTATAGCATAATCTCAATTCACTTACATTCATATTTACATGGTCCATAATAATAAAGCCTTTTTTATTATTTACAAGCTTTATTTTATTTTATTACAAGCTTTATATTAACTTGCAATATATGTCCGGGTGGAATCTTGCAAATGAATTTTAAATCAGTTATCTTTAACCAATTGAGCTGAAATTTGGTATACACGATTATTTTGGATGACAATGCATGCTTGGCTATGTGACGTCATTCTAATTCCAATATGGCGGAATAGTTATTTTTTCTGCACTAATACAGTATGGGTATCTAATAAAAGGGCTTGCTGAGTAGAATACAAAATCTAAGGGCAATTAAATAAAAGCTTGTTTTTTTAGAGTTTCTTTAACATTTTTTTTTTATTTATCCCTAAAGTAAATAAGGCTGGCCGATACCTACAGACCGTGACAGATCGTGTGAACGCTTACATACATAATTTCCGAAACAGCACATCCATACCAGTTAAAGCAGAAATTATCAGGCAGTCAAATTTATCGTATAAATAAAACCTTAGTTTCCATTGCAATGTCTTATCATTGCAATTTTAGAAGGCGAATTTAAAGTTGGATATACCGTACCGCTTAGGCTTACTTAAATTATAATTTAGCTATTGGCTCGTTAATGGTAGAGTCTGGTAGGGTTGCTAGGCTATGTACACACTAGGAAAGAAAAAACACGTTATATAACAATATCGGTGTGTACAGTCGGCATAAGCCGCGGATTAACATTGGTCCGTACGGTGCATCTTATCGGCTGGGCAATAAATGAGTAGTAAATCTAAACCGTTATCTCTGCCACTGACTCTCGGATAGCTGCTCAGATACCTAGATATATGTCATTGGACATTATTTTCGTGCTGATAACTATCTAGGAACAATAAAGAAATATTTTTTAATGATTTTATGTCAGTT
The DNA here is from genome assembly GCA_914767695.1 of Ptilodon capucinus. Taxonomy (NCBI): domain Eukaryota; kingdom Metazoa; phylum Arthropoda; class Insecta; order Lepidoptera; family Notodontidae; genus Ptilodon; species Ptilodon capucinus. Next base: position 9,083,290 of record OU611814.1, on the reverse strand, counting down.
AATTAAGTTATTTAATCTTAATTACTCGCATTGGGAGTACTTGGTTCAATGGCATATTTTATCAAACAATGAATGATGGAGCCGCTAACATACGTGTCAATTGCGAGTCGCATTCAATACAGTCTACAAATTTTTTTAACATAAGATTATAATAAAGATTCTGATATAACTGAAAATATGTTTTCAGTTATATCAGAATCGTATGCGGTTTCGGACTTTATCTTTATTAGGCCGTAGGATCTTTTGATTGCATTTACTTTCTTTGATTATTTTACCGATCGATACCTCCACGTGTGCCTGACAAAAAAGGTTTTGACACACACAGACGGAGCAAAGAAGTCATCTTATAAACGTTATTTCTTCCCTTTTCATGTACCTTAAAAATCGTCAGTAGAGCTGTTAGTTATATACTTGTTAGTTTATAGGTACTGAGTTGTACTTCTAGAAATAAAGTACTTCATTTTATTCAACGCTTGCTTTTGACTTGTAACAACAAGCCCCAAAGGCTCAGACCAAAAGAAAATTGATTCGCCCCCAGCTGTTATGAAGACAATTGAAAACCGTCTGCATACGTTCCATGTCCAGGATGTAACAAATTAGCCAGATCAGTGGGCGACGCTAATCGAGCCGCGGCGCTGCTGTCCCCCGGGACGCTGGTGACGGATTGGCGTGGAATTGACGGTGACGTCGTGAACGTCGTATCGTCATCGTGCCGACAGCGCCCCGCCCGCGTCACGTGCTGTGTCCACCCGCTCTGTGCTGATAAAACAATATCTAGTATTCGAATTCTCTTCATCATCGAAGCATGTAGGCACTTATTTAAATCACTTTTTGTCTTAATCGTTGCTTTAATTTTTTTATACAAGATTAAAAAAAATATCAGTATGAAAATAAACACTTCTTTATCATCCATTGCACAATATGTACAATTAAATATAGTTGAGTGTCATACAATTGATAATTAGTATTACTTATCAATATTGAGAAGAAAAGGTAAGAAATGTACTTCTCAAATCAGAGACTACGATTATATATGGCAATTTATGGTAGAACCAACTGCAAACAGTAGATAACTGTAAAATATATAAGTCATTTGAAGTCTACCAATTAAAAATGCCTTTTTGATGAATTATTAACAACAATTTATCTATGAAACTATTAAGTAGTCGGTCGATAAAGCTTAGTAAGTTTTATAGGCTTCTCGTTCAACTTAAAATATCTGTAATATAACTGCAATATTGCACTATCTTCTTACATTATCTGTGCCGCATATTATTTCCAACTATCTATAAATTAATACGCATGTACATTACGTCAACGACTTTTGTAATAACGTGCGCTAATCGCGGTTGAAACGGCGTTATTAGCATAAAAGAGCCGTGCGCGGTGCCGCCCGCCCACCGACAGATGCACGACACACAACACCATACTTTATGGATTCCGTATGCTAATCCATACTTTTTTAATTCATCAAAGACTTTACAATGACGTCGTAAACTGTTTTTTTTTATTTTGCAAAAAAATTAGGGCACGCGCTGCTATGGGTGAGGTTAATAAAAAATTTTATTTTTTGCTATATTAAATTGTAAGTAATTGATGATTTTATATTTTTAGGATTTAGTTAAATGTACGGCCGTTAATTTAGATTAACTGAACAGTACAAGTTTGCCTCGACGACATGAACAATAAGTTGGCTAATCTATCAAGAGTTTTGGAAATAAAAAATCGAAATGAGATCCCAAACTATAAATCTAAATTAATTTATAAACAGAGCAAATTGAGGAAATATTTTCACGGACAAATTACTAGTGGCGGGGCTAATTTACTCCGCGGTATTTTAGCCAATAACTCACAATTTGAACGTCGCAGTGGGTGTTTGTATAATAAACAACGCGTGTATATAGGTACCTGTCGTTTATATGTAGGGGAGGTAGCGCCATGATTAATCACAGTACATGAATATGCATGAGAGTTAGGGCTGTCAGACGCTGGAGCCTCGCGCCGCCTTTAAATAATATCAAATTAAACATGTAGGAGGCACGTGTCCTCGCACACCTGACGGACATACATAATACATACCGTTTCATCGTTTCATCCCTGATTTCAGACATTTCGTATAAGAAAATGATCAAAGTAGAAATCAAGCAAAGAGATCGTAGTTACTTAACTAAATTAACAACATGATTGATGTTGAAAAGGAGTCCATTCTTAAAAGAAGCACACAATTATGTCTTCATCAAAGTTAAAATCTAAAATAAGTGTTTTATCCCTAATATGTTTAGGTCGCCGACGAAGAGTTCAACTGAGGAAGAGGTGGCGAGATGATTTGAACACCTTTTGTCATCGTCATCGTGGCAGGAAATAGCCCAAGACCGAGATGCGTGGAGAAGTAAAGGGGAGACTTTTGCCGAGGAGTAGGACATGTAAAGGCTAGTAAAAAAATAAAAATGTTTAGGTATATTCGTTATCTAAAATAAACATACCTATGATTGTAAAAAGTTCACGCATATTCAAGAAATGAGTGCTGACATTTCAACACAAACTGTGTTGAAATGTCAGTTTCAATTTCTTTAATGACACCATGTTAACCTTTTTTTCATAAATAAAAATGTTACCCAAGTAAGAACATCCTATTTTAAATTCTTTTTTTATTCTAAACAAACTGACCCCAGCCATCTAAGATATCTAACTATACTTACTAGTGACATAAACAGGTTATCGAGTTCAATTCTCACGTTTTAAAATTATAACCGAAACAAACAAATACCTATTACCCCAAAAAATAAAAAGCCCTCACACACCGCAGCCGCACACAGAATAAACACGGTCGCGAAATTACGGACGCCTCCCATTATTATTTCTGCGCGAGCATTATCATCTAAATCGCATCGCGCCACCATTACGGTGTTTAGGTATTTGCACACTATTGTTAGTGGCGTTGTGTATAAAATAAACATTTGTTACGGCAGAAGGGACCGGCCAGCAATATCGGCGGCGCGGCGCGCGCGTATATCCCGAATTACCATTAGAATGGAGCGGGCTGATGTATGGCCGCCGCTGCCTTACCGCCACCGGCTCCCGGCTCCCGGCTTCCAGCCTTTCATCATGAGAACCGTTTCCTGAATATTAGCCCGAAACAACGAACCGCTCATTTCATTACAATTAGATAAATAGATAACTCTTTATTGTTCCACCTCTTAAAGTAATACAAACATTGTGGATGCCTTATTACTAAAAGTGATCTCTACCAGACAACCTTTGCATGGGGAGGAATTGTATTAATTGAATTTTTTGACCATTTCCATCCTTTAACCTAAAAAAATAAATCTTAAATTTCATGAGTTCTCTAATTAGGATTATTTTAACAAAAATTACTTGATAATTTCGTTTGTGTATTTGAATATTTTATTATTCAAGTAAAATATGTTACTATGTGGGTACCTACTCCTACTTATGAATAACAAAAAACTATACCTATATACGAAGTACTTACTCACTAAAAAGTATTTTCTTCACTCTACTTTTCACGTTCGGGGAATGTCTAAGAAATGTAGGTACATTTTAAAATAAAAACTTTGTTATTTTTAAATAATCTAAGTAACAAGATTGCTCTCTTCGAATGCCACTCGAAACAATTAAATAATAAATGCAATCTGGGTGCGATGTTTGCTGTGTAAACGTATCAACGCGAGGGTGGCCTGATCAAATCTAAACGGAATGTACACGGGGCGTTGCGTCCGGATGACACGAGTTTTAAATGAGAGGATAGTTGTAGAATAAATACTAGGTGGAGGATCGCAGACTCCGACACGTGACGTCGCGTGCCCGCCGCGTGCTGTGCGCGGCGCGCGCGCCTCCCCGCCCCCGGACATTCGCGGGAAACGACCGTATTTTATAATTCGAACAGGAAATATTACACGCTAATTTTGTCACATTTCGGGGATAGATTGATTCTCTGCGGCGTGTCCGGATTAAGTTATTTATAAATTTACCACGGTAATAACGTTGCGAGTCTGCCCGCCGCGCTTAATATTCAATTTTAAATTATGAATATAAATGTCGCAAGTGATAGTCATACTAAATATGAAAATAGGATGGTTTTTTTTTGGTTGTTTAATTATTAGATAAATATTTATTTAATTGGAAAACTATTTACAATATATTTACCATGCAAAATAAGATAAGTTAAAACTAAAAAGAAAAAATTATATTTATAAAATATGTAAAAAATTTGGCCCATGCGGAAGCGTACCCAAGACGCTGGCTGCATTCCCTCGCTGAATGGCTAGAGCCACTCGTTGAGCGAGAAAATGGCCTGCTCTTGGGTCGCCGGCTGTGTCGACCAATTTTTTGAAAAAATATTTATATAGGACAGAGGTGAATAGGTGTAAAGATTCGCTTATGACCGAAAAAAATATCTCATGATTTAAATAAACAAAAGTCGGAATCCATTGAAAATAAACATATCAAGTAGATACCTAAGTCATGACTCGAAACTAACAAATAATATGTATTCCAGTAAGTATTAACTTTGATAACTTAATGACATCCAGGTGGTGTTGAATTACTTTTATTCGTGACTAGCTTCGAATTCCCCTACATTGGAATGTATTGTAAGGAGAACAAAGTATTTAAATCTTCGTACAGAGAGATATCTAATGTTAATGTTCAATTATTGTTCCAACATAGGTATAAGAAAATAGTTTACGCGCAACACAATGTAAGCAATAAATTCAATCGTAATTATATGTAGTGGAAGTAACTGGTGGGGTGAACTGCCTCTAGTCGGAGAGTCGGCGGTCATTATAAGTGTGACTATGAACAACTAATTATATTAACAAACTGAGTAATATAATTAATGGACCATGGAATCTAGATCCGAAAAATTACGTATGTATTTGAATCATATGTCGTATTACTTGTGAAATTGCATACCTACTGTAAAGCTAGCGGTGAATACCTACCTTTAATATTAATCCCAATATGTGTGTCCACTCCCTACTATTTCATTACAGTTACCTAACAAAGACATATGCAGCATAGGTAACCTTGACTTCAAACGTTGATTCAAAAATAACAATAAGGGCATCAAAAACACATTCCTTTTAAGAGTGATTCATAACGCAATAATTGTTTTTAATAAATATTTTAGCATTTGCATCATATTTAAGTTAAACTTGAGCGTCCGTGCACATATTATCAGACCTCAAATTTTTTTACATAATCAATTTACGTTTCTTATATAAATTTTAATTAAATAATTAATTATTTATTGTTGCCACCGCCTCCTACACTATACGGGTTTACGAGCTATGTGATTGAGTCCCACGAACTATTCCATTAGGAGGTCCTGTCTCGAAGTTCCCTGCTTTATTGATACTGCTTGCAATTAAACGACTTTAACCGCCGTCTAGGAACTGAAGTCGCAAATTAATTGGTTTAAAGACACTGTGAGTCAGGAAGTGTAACTAACATTAAACAAAGTTGTCTGTTTAATGTTGGATTAAGAATTGGATTTAAAAATGAACTTACGAGTATAATAGCTAGACTATATAGGTGTTAGGTTATTACCTAAAATTTTTCGAGTTTTATGTAAAATAATCGGTTGTTAATTACCTTACCTTTATCGATATAATTATTTATTAATTTATTATTACAACATAAGAAAGGAAACCTTGATTTAAAAAAATCTCAATTAAATTTGAAGATACACCTAACATCAAAAAACAACAAATATTAAGTTTTAAAGCATATTTGGAAGTGTTTATATCTAACTACGCTACGTTTTAGATTATAAGTTGCTGGGTAAAAACATCATAAATTAACTTGGATAAATTATTTATCTTGATTGATGACATTAAAAATTATCATTTATTGTAGTTATTCGTTATCGTGGTGCGCAATCCTTTAAATAAATCAACAAATGTCCAGTGTTAGGAGTCTCTGCAGCATTAAAAGATAAGATCTCAATTTGCGCAGCTCGCCAAGACTGTAGCGGCTCGGGTAAATTAATTTAAGAAAAGCGGAAGTGGGAACGGACGGAAGAACTGTCTGCTTATTCCTAATAGGTATATACTGGGAAACTCGTAGGTACAACGTAGAATAGGACACCATAAGGTAACCTAGATAGAGTAATCTTTATTGTACACCAAACAAAGAAAATAATACAACTTTCTTAGGTATAAATACGGTAGCAATGTACAATTGGGCAGTCTTATCGCCAAAAGTAATTTCTTCCAGTCAACCTGTTTGGAAGAGAAAGCTATAAATAATTCTGGGCAGCTGTTGGTGGTGTACCTACTCACATAATAAATTTTTTGTATCTCGCATATCTATTATATGCTTCATTGAAATGAAATAAAATAGATTTCAGATAAATTAGTAGTAATTAGTAGGTTTTCTGCAATAGCAAAATATATATGAATACCAATATTATATTACATAACTAACAATATTTTATCAAATATTACTATACATTTTATTAGTACCAAACTAAACTACACAGAACTAAACGTATTTCCCTCCTTCTCACGGCTGTAATGTATGAGTAAGAGGGCTATATTTTTAGTTTTGCCAAGCATAGTTTAGTTGTAGTTTATGAGCAACATACTCGACATAATTATATAGTAAAGGAAATAGTAAATACTTATTTATGGTGATAAGCTTGCACATTATAGGAAACTTAAAGTAATATTTAATTAGTTTTAAATATTCAGCCATATTCCTATTTCTACGTCCATGGTAGAGTTATCTATATTTTTTCTTGAATTGCTTCTCTCCATTGAATCAGGTCCAATGTGATTCCGCCAATAGCTCTATCGTATATAATTTCATAAAATAACCACGCAAAACTTCTACAACGCTGACATTAGTACATAAACGTTATGTCATCGTCCAAGCCACTCCTACCTGCGATACGGCACCAGTTAGGTATATAGTACTTTATATTAAGTAATGTACATACATTATGTTCAATAAAATAAATAGGGTGCTTCGTGTAAATGGGCGCACGTAGGGCACGTTCGGGAGGAACGTTGAAAGGCTTTGTCTTAGAGAGGCGTGCAAAGATCGCGCCCATTGTGATACCAACAGCGAATCTGCATAATTTCCATTCATTAAAGCAGTGAAATGATTAATAATAGGGATCCTCTGTGCCTGTCGTGCCCGCCGAGTGGTGTGACCATGCCGATGCGGGAATACCGGATATAGTTCAATAAATAAATATCGTCAGACAACCCATACTCATCGTATGCAGCAAAGCTTGTAGCATGGGTACTACCGTACCATGGACTGGGGGCGATATACATGGGTATTACATTTTGAAATACTGTAATACCCATGTATTTAAATGATAATTGAATAAAAAAAAACTTGGCTAAGCTGTCGACCTATTTTGATACTGTTATATGTCAATTTAGGGCCAACAACGAGTAGGTACTACCCAGACATAAATTCTATTATCTAATAGATTTTTATTTTAATTAACTGTAATTTTTTGCCATCGAATATAGAGTGGGTTGATACAATATCTTAAAATTGTCATTATCAGAATCAGTTGTTTTTATTCATATAAACCAATAGAGGCACTTATGAATCGTCAATAAATAATAATAATAGTATCTCTACCCCCCATTTGGAATGCATTTCCTATCATTTCCTTTCAATCGGGCGAATCGCGTTTGAAACTTCACCCGAGACTTTCTTACTCGCATCCCTGATGTAAAGATGAAGACTCCATGGCAGAAGAAGAAGACTTTACTAAGAAGACTTTTTAGAAGAATCACGTGTCATGTTGAAATACCAATGGCGTTCAAACATTGTCACAAGTTGGATTTCTAGCAGACTAATAAACGAATAGGACGCTTTATGTATCTTAGTAAGTCTTAGCTCGAAATAGAACAAAACTGCAGTGAAGAAGCAATAAGCGAGAGAGACAAAACAAATGTAGAAAGTATGTTTCAAGTAATTAGAAAGTAGCAAAGTCGCCTTAGATATATATCACTTAAAATAAATTTGTCTTTATTCTAACTTCAGAATTAGGTGGAATCCTGCATAATGCATTTAATTTAAAGTTTTATTTAAATTTGTCTTTGTAATAATGTCTATGTACCGAAAGACTGTTTGAGAAGTCATAAATAAATTATCGCATGAATTTTATCTTATCCCAGATAAATCAAATGTGATTGCCACAACAGCTCGAGACGTAAGGAACAATTGGGTGAAATTTTAGCAAAATATTATCCCACGAGTTCCTATTCCTATATTAGAAAATTAAACGAGTATTGAGGAGCTAACGTTTTGAATATTCAAAGGGAATAAATTAAGCGTAAGTAAGACGGCGCCAAACAAAAGGGAAACAAATTGTTGTGCCTACGTCAGGCCGTGATGCTTTATAATAAATACAGTAGGTATTGGTCTGAATGTTTATCTAGGAAACGAGTTATTCTATCAAATAGGAAACTGTTCGTAATATTGGATAGTTTTACACATCCTATTTTGTGGTTAATTTTGATGTCTGCATACAGATTGTCTCTGTCAAGACTATAAGGCCTCCCGCACACTGGGGCGTCAACCCTCGTGCAACAATTTTTTTGCCATACCAAAACAAACTGTATTGATTATCATAGAAAAAGATAATTCTTCAACTAAATGACACTCACAGTGCGAGCGAATTTTGACGCGTGCGGGCGTGGCTTTTGCTACAGAAATTCAATCTTTATACGTATTGACACAGAGTTCGTTTTAGTATTGGAAAATATTTGACACGTGAGCGTTGCCGGGGGCTTAAGATTAGCGACGGCCGTAGCATTAATGAGACCAATTTCGGTCCAAATTTCGTCCTTGGACACCAGGTATCTGTGCTTTTTAATATCGTTGGTTGCAGGTATTAAATAGATATATCTCCTTTCCTAATTCAAAATAATTCCTGTAAAAAAAAATTGGTTTGAATTTGGAAATGCAAAAAAGACTGTATTGGAGAGGTAGCTGAATGGAAAGAAAGAAAACAAGTCCGAGACGGAAAAGAGAATTTATTACCAATGTTGCAAATTAGGGTATACAAAATACCTACTACCAAAAATATTATATTGTTGGGTTGGCAATATTTCTTTACGTAAAAGTAAAGTCACTGGTCATCTTTTTTATTTTATCGTCGAATCTTTTAAAATCATCCAGGCTAGGGAGTACGGGCTGCGATGATATAAAAAAACAGAAAACACAGTCATCATATTTTCCAGTACGTTGAATCAACACGCGATCCATTCATCGGGCAATGAATATATTGGACGTACGGATCGTTTATCTTATTTTTTGGTTTTTCCATTTCCAAACCGCCCGGCTCATTCGGTGTGCGAACGCGAGTGGATGCGATGACAGAATTCATTTATGCAACAACTAAAAGGATACGGGGCCAGTGATATGTGAAATCACTATTTGGTTTGATCGAGACCAGCTTTTTCAATTTTATTTTAGCGTCATACCTAACTATGAATGTAGGTACCCAGTGATAGCAGATATTTGTACCTACTTAATGAAAAGTGTTATGCGCTGCCAATGTACCAGGATACACACCCCGAGTCTAATTTGGTTCGCTCACGAACAATGTTTTATAGTATCAAATGCTCGGAAATATTCTTATTCTAATGTAAGAATGTGGATCCAAGGCAATCATCCTATCTTTTAACCCCTTGCAGTCCAAACGACGGTTAATCCATAATTAAAAAATATTAGTCGATGATTTACATCTACGTAGAAAATATATATTAAAAAATACGCTCTGCGAATTCTCGTCAAACAATTGAATGGAAATATTTATTGTCATAGTGAGGATGCAATAAGTTGAGAACTTCAGTTCATTCGGAACTAAAGATTAAATCCTAGGGAACTTAGCCTCTCCCAAACCGTGCACTAATTTTTTTTTATTAAGCCCCGGATTCGCGCGATACCCTCATTGATGAATAACTAGTGCCACCTATAGTCAAAATAAAATATATCATTAGTCGTTCCTACTGCCATCTATTGACGAGTAGATGTCTTATATAAATTTAGCTATTGAACACTAGATGGCGCTGTAACGATTATTTAAAATTGTATTTTGCTTTATTATTACTCGAATAATAGCTCATAATAATAATCTAAGTACTTATTAGATTATAGGGATACAATACTAAGAAAAAGACACATAATTTACTGAATAGAAAAATAGTTTTCTTATTCTTATATTTCTCATTGTAAAATACCCAATTCCAAAACCACAAAATATGTAATAAATCTTAAACCGAAAAATAAATAGGTAAATATTAAGCACATAACATTTGTCTACAAGTAAAATAACTGTAAACACATCACAGATGAAGCATTTTAAGATACTTTTGATTATCAAGAAACGCGATATTGATTCAGTACGTGTCTTCACATAAAAAAATGATCTAAGTAGGCATTTAATAAATACAAATTCAATAGTATCAAAATTTAAGCCAACAATTATTTAAACGTTACATGTTATAGATTTAACATTTAAAAAAAAATATTGATACTTATTTGCCAAAAAACTAAATACATAATATTTGTGAACAAAATACTAATACATAATATTCTTGCTACCAACATTTTCATGGGTAACCAACCTTCGACTGTTATACAGACTGAATATTCACTAATAAAATTCACTAAATGGTATAAATAAAAATATCCATACCTCAAAAATGACAGTCACACACAAGATATAACTAGTAAATTGAGCTTCAAATTGAGGAATGCTTGCATAGACGCGATAGATCAAAACTTGATAAAAATATCCTTTATATCAAAGGGATAAGAGCGATAACGTCACTCAACCTTATATAGCCTGCTGTGACCTTTTACATAAAGGTATTTATATGCAGTTTTAAATCTACCCATCTCCAGTCTTCACGCATTTAGATCTAAAATCAGACCATCATGTCATGTATATAAGATTTAAAAGGTCCATGGAGGTTATTCTGTGGGTTAGAATATCCTCATGGTGTTGGCGCAGCCGTGGTTCATGCGATACTGGACGTACATCATGCCGGAGTTGTGCCAGTAGTAGAGAGCGCCCAGCACGAGGACATGCCACCACTGGTGGGAGTGTCCGATGTAGTCCACCTTGCCCGGAAACCAACGCTCTGGGACCTGGGACCAAAGGTTTTTTTTTATCCATTTTATTCATGCTACCATATCGATCATAATATTCATAACTATGTAGAGATGTATATGGTTATAAAAATATATATATATCCAATTTGTAAAGTTTTTTGCATCTATATAATAAGATATTGATGTCGATTATGTTGTACACAAAATAAAACTAAATTATATTTGACAGCATTAGAAATATTACCATCTTGCTCGTAATTTACGGCCGTAAGAAGGACGTCAATATGCTTATAACTATAATAACTACAGCCCTTTTTTTAATGTCCCACTGCTGGGCACGGGCCTCCCCTCAAGGCGAGGGGGATTCAGGCCATAGTCCAGCACGCTGGCCCGGTGCGGGTTGGCAGACTTCACACATCTATCGAGAACTAGTCAAGTTCCCTCAGACGTGCAGGTTTCCTCACGATGTTTTCCTTCACCGTTTCTTAGCAGGTGGTAATCTCGAATGTAAATGAGATTCGCACATGAAACCCAGAGGTGCGAATTCAGTATAATTTATTTTGACACCATTGTCAAACACTTTTGCAACTGTAGGTGGATTACATTTAAAAAAAAATCGTCGTATTATTATCTTGCCCATCGGCATTTATATTGTTAACAATGATTTATGCGAATGCATTAAAACATTTTATTAAAAGTTAGTAGGTACTTTCTAATTGGAATAAAAATTACGCCACCAATAAATTAATAACTAAAATAAATTGGTAAGTATAATAATGTACAACGAAACTTACTCTGAAAGCGTAAATAGCGAACGCCGTTCCGCTTATTACGTACATGCCGATCACCCTCGGGAAGAACATCTGTGGAACAACACATTGTTGTCAGACATAAACATCATCGTCTACTTTGATAAACCACCACCTTACCACCTCTTGAGGTCAATACTTTAACAATGTAAACAGCAATTTGTTTCCATAGTAACTGTAAAATTTTGACAGATTTTGTAATGAGTAATATTAAAAGCATAACTGCAATATAGGTGATTTCGACTGTCATCATTCATTTTTATTTTTTACGTGTATTTATTGAATTTGTCCTTGCTATTAATTACTTGACATTGGCGAAATACTCGCGCTAGTCGCAGGTGATGCCATTCATCATCTTATTCCATTAAATATCATCATTTCGCTCATTTCGTAAAATAAAAATAGGTGATTTCGTGACATTTGTCGTGCCGAACTGCCCCTGAATGTCACAATATATCGATTATCGAATTAGCAAGAAAACGTCCAATCGGAAATAGATTATGAATTACAAAATGTAACAATTTTTTAGGGTTCCGTACCCAAAGGGTAAAACGGGAACCCTATTACTAAGACTTCGCTGTCCGCCCGTCCGTCCGTCCATCCGTCTGTCACCAGGCTGACTCTCTTGAACCGTGATAGTGAAATAGTTGAGATCTTCACAAATGATGTATTTCTGTTGCCGCTATAACAACAAATACTAAAAAACAGAATAAAATAAATATTTAAAGGGGCTCCCAATACAAGAAACGTGACTTTTTTGCCGTTTTTTTTTTATTCCTAATGCAAAATGACTTCAATACAAGTTAGGATGGCTTGTATTGTTTTAATGGGTGTTGAAGTTACTAACCTGGACCATGGGGTTGTCGAAGCCACCCAGCGCGTAGGTCCAGTGCAGCGTGGGCAGCACGCCGTACGCCGCCCAGCCGATGAACACGCACATCTTGACCAGGTACGGCACGCGCAGCCTCGGGATCTGCAGCACCATCGCCACCACGAAGATCACCGTCACCGAAGTCAAGTAGAACGCTTTCAGCTCCTGAAAGATAACAATCCGTATACAGGGATATTGGTAATTCGAAATATTCCCGTTAGGAGGTGATAGGGGTGACTATTTGCGATAATTTTAACACCCAAGTTTAGAAGGTTTTTTTTTCTCATGACTCTGATTTTTAAATTTGTACCGATAATTGTTTTAATATTGATAAATAGCCAGTATTAGTAATTATTGTAGTAGAAGTAATTATTGTTTTAATAAATCAGAAGAAAAAATGAGATTTAAATTGATACTTAAAAAAAATATATATTACTAGCTGTGCCCACGACTTCGCCCGCGTGAACTTTAGGGAGATTACCCGGAAATATGGGTATTATGTTTTTCCCGCGGAACCCTAATGCTTTTTCTAAAATTAAAGTAGCCTAAGTTACGCCTTGGAACGTCAGCTATCTGTCAGTGAAAGTCCCATTGAAATCGGTTCAGCCGTTTAGAAGTTTACCTCAAACAAACAGACAGACAGACAGACAGACAAAAAATTTTAAAATTGCGTTTTCGTTATAGGTATCGTATATACTTTCATACGCATTTGGTAAAAAAGTTTTATTTTCATATTACAAACAGACACTCCAATTTTATTTATTTGTATGTATGTATAGATATAGATATGTTGCACTTTTGACTTATTTTGAAACACGCTCACAAACATGATAACTCAAAAATGGTTCACTTTTGCATAATGCATATGGGGCGTTAAAATTATCGCAAATAGTCACCCCTATCACCTCCTACCGGGAATACGTCGAATTACCAATAACCCTGTATAACCTGGAAGCTTAGCACAAATGTTGATAGCATTCAATATCCATCTAGTCGAATGGCTATATCTATTACAACGAGATATTATGTCAAAAAGAGAGATTTCCTAAAATTTCACAGTTCCACACAAAAAGGGACCACCAAATTTCGGAAAAAAAAAAGTATATTTTCGACAGAAACACTCAGTAGAAATGTGTCTTCTATATTAGCTAATTAATATTCATAGTAGCTACCTACATGGCAGCGTAGTCGAAACAAGAAGGTCATCGGTGTTAGTTTGGTGACGCCAAATACATTAGCATAGGTTACAGAACACATGGGTTCCGCATTGCATGCTCATCAATTGAATCGCAGAAGTACGAGAGGCGACTGACAATATACCGCGGTCTTGACCTAGCCCAATTTCGTCACAATTAAGTGTATTAGAAGTCCGAAATAATATTTTAGGTGCAGATATGGTAGCTAATAAGTGCATGCTTAGTGAAAGCAGACTATTAACAGTGTCAAATACATAAACGAGAGGCGACTACTAAAATTCACAAACCAAACTTGAAAATTTCGCAAAAGTTAGTTTTTTTTTTAATTGACGGCGAAAAGATATTTAAAAATCATGATGGATTTTCGATTAAATTTTTATACCATTCGGTTGTCCAGCTGATACTCGTGCAAACGTTAAAATATTATTTCGGACCTGCGATTCATCCTGTATAATCGTTATTTATGTACTAAATAAGCGTTATGAACCTCGAAAAAAAGTCGCGTTCATTTAACTTTCAAACGTTCAATACAAAATAGTCGTGCCATGTAGGTACTACAAATTGGATGATATTTGAACTGTAAATAACTTAACATAGATTTATAGTTAGGTACATTCCATAAATATTTATTTGTCTGTTAAGTCAAGCGTCATGACGTCAACGGACGTCACAAAGCACTGGGCACACTGGGGCGCGCGACCAAGTTTTGGCCAATAACAAAACAAACTGTACTGATTTATAAAATACTAGCTTCTACCGGCGACTTCGTCTGCGCAGATTTCGTTTAGTCAATATATTCTGATTTATAAACAATAATACTGTTAAGTTTCATCAAAATCCGTTAAGTAGTTTTTGCGTGAATAACTAACAAACTTCCATCCATCCTCACAAACTTTCACATTTATAATATGAGAAGGAAGCACATCTTTCAACAAAATAATATATATTTTTACTAAGATGCAGAATAGCTTTACCTGTGCTTAGCAGGTATTATGCCAATATCAAGTAATTAATAGCAAGGACAAATTCAATAAGTACACATTAAAACATGGGTAATGAGAGGTGATAAAAAAATATGACGCGTGGCCTATATTACCACAGAAATTTAATCTTTATTTATACCAACATAGAGTACCTAAAACACAAAAACAAGTCTAATTCACTCGCCCCAGTGTATGCAGGAAGCAACAGTGAACAACCTTTGCTTTGTGCTTCGTTTTTGTTGATCTTGGTTTGTTTTATTTTTATTTTTTCGTCTTTAAATTGGTGATATATTTTGTACTGCCGGCTATCGTGGAAACAAACAAACATATGCCAATTGCTTCTAAGTTGCGAATATTTTAGATCGTGACCACAAAATGTTCCGAGACTCATTGCCGTATGTGGTTATTTTAAGACGACCTTATAAGCCTCTGTGATAAACGTAGGAACTTAATGACCATATACGTATAAACCGCAAGCGGCGCAAATATTGTGGTCCTCAGGAGGGTAACCTTACTTGTTACCTTACTTGTTTTTTAAGCCGTTGTGGGTTGAAAATAGTTGGACTCGAAATAATATTAAGC
This sequence comes from Ptilodon capucinus, assembly GCA_914767695.1. Classification (NCBI taxonomy): domain Eukaryota; kingdom Metazoa; phylum Arthropoda; class Insecta; order Lepidoptera; family Notodontidae; genus Ptilodon; species Ptilodon capucinus. Next base: position 9,067,734 of record OU611814.1, on the reverse strand, counting down.
CGCTATGGGGGTGGCGGAGACAATGATTAGAAGACATTTCTTTGTGTATAATTTGTATTTATTATTATTAACAGACTTCAAAAAGTAGGAGGTTCTCAATTCGACTCGTATGATTTTTTGTTATTGTGGCGACCCCAAATTATTTATATTTTATATTAAAAGTATTAAAAATACATATTACATAAGTATAATAACATCGCATTGTAGTATTGTAACACTAAATAGGTAAATTAAGTAAATAATTGGAGACAAAAATAGCAATTGTTAGTGAACATGATGATAAAAATACTTTATGTAATTACATATATGAAATAGATCATTAAAATCTAATTGGCCCAGTATCGTACTGTTATTTCAAATACAGAGCATCATAAATGTAAAAGCCATTTTATCCTTTCTATTTAATAAAAAATACTTAGGTATATCTTGATCAATGGGTAGATAAAGACTACGAGGTTCGCCAACTTATGATGACTTAAATGAGTTTAATAGGTGAAAGTAAATGAGCGACACAGGCGCAAGGTTTCGCGACGTTTTCGTATGAAGTATGCCTCGGACAGACAAAAGATGCCTTTCTCTTTTCGTGTCTTATGTGCAGAGCAAACACAAAGCAAGTGTTGATGAACATCAAGGCGCAGGAAGTTTAGCTGCACGCTTAGAAAGTAACATACAATGATCGATAGACAGAATCATTAATATTGGATTATCTCTTGGATTTTTTATGAAATATTTATTGGATTACCAACGCTCAGTGAACAAGGGTAGTAAGTTTTACGCCCAAACCTCTTTTCTCATGAGGGTTGTAGACATCCCAGACTGATAAAAAATATTTGGTTGGTATAATATTGAATTGGATGATTATATACTTTTTGCTATAAGCTTGCTTAAGTTTATTGTTTTCTCTACCTAACTCGTCAGTAATTTTAAACAGTACCGATCTTGAATGCCACTTAACATTTTGAAGAGGGGCTCTCTTATATATATATATATATACGCAATATTTTTTAGACGAATCGACCACATTTTTATCGTGAAAGTGCTTCATAACAACAAACCATTGAGATATAATCACAATTAGAGCATAACGACATAAAAGTATGAAAAGTGCGAGGCATAGGAAGCATCGGCTTCGACGACGACAGCGTTGAGCATCGAGCAAAACGAACTCTTCTGTCAAGATACATAAAGATTGAATTTCTGTTGTAAAAGACACGTCTCTACGCGTTAAACGCGCTCTCAATATAATTTCTTTGAAGAATGAACTGTATCCATGAGGCAATACAGTTCGTTTTGGTACCGGCAAAAAGTTCGACGCGCAAGTTTTGTCGCCCCCATGTTCATAAATCACATAAAAGTGGTGTAAATGGCACCTTAACATATTTTAACTTACGTAATTACACCAGAATGCGTAATACACGCCGGACGTGTAGATAGCGAGCAGCGACAGCGCGATGCCGAACAAGTCGTACATCAGAAATGTGTTGTAGTCGTGCTCGGAGCGACACGAGAACGTGTGGTATAACGCTGACAGCGCCATACATATCTGCAAACAAAATTAACTCTATGAAGTGAAACATCCGCCATCTTCATCACGTTCATCATCCATATTTATTTATAATGTGGATTTATTTAATTTATCCCTGCTATTCATTAATCGACAAACAAAATTACAGCCCTTTTTAACGTCCCACTGCTGGGCACGGGCCTCTACTCAATGCGAGGGGGATTCAGGCCATAGTCCACCACCCTGGACCGGTGGGGGTTGGAGACTTCACACATCTATCGAGAACTAGACAAGTTCCCTCAGACGTGCAGGTTTCCTCACGATGCTTCCCTTCACCGTTTCATAGCAAGTGATAATATCGGATGAAAATTAATCGACATTGGCATATATAGCGCCAATAGCAGCTGCGATAAATATAATAAAACCATTTCTCATTTTATTGTATAAAAATTTCATTATAATTCATTCATTCCGTAACACAAATATAACTACAACGTTATTTTAAGCGATTAGTATACAAAAAATATGCTACGCATGGATTAGGTAGCCTTGATTAACAAAAAACAAAAACCGACTTCAAAAACCTAGGTGCACTAAAAAGCTACAAATAACCTTACAATTCATTACATTTGGAGTAGGTGCCAATCAACGTCAGACAAGGCAAATACACACATGAATTGGCACCGACTCCAAATATAATTAATTGTAAGGTTATTTGTAGCTTTTTAGTGCACCTAGGTTTTTGAAGTCGGTTTTTGTTTTCTGTTAAAAATATTTTTTTTTCACGATGATTTTTAGTGTCAATAATCGTTGAAAATTTGTAAGTATTATCACCTTATAACAGCCCTAAAAAAGTAAAAATTTAAAGCCAAAAAAAAAATCACCCCCCCCCCCCTTTCCACCCCTTTGGGGGTGGGTTTCGATTTTTGTTAACAATCCGGTTCACTAACGCCGGAGATACGCTGTAGTCCGGATTGGACCCCCATTTCACCCCCTACATATTTTTTCTTTCAAAATTCCTGAAAGACGTGTTTCTTTATTTTGTATGTAAAATATATATACAAAGTTTCAAGTCAATCAAAAATATGTTTGAAATTATGTGACCTTCATCCCCCCATTTCACCCCCAAGGGGTTAGATTTCTGATAATATTTTGAAAATGGGACCTTGAAGAATTCCCTAGCAAACCTCAAAAAAAATTTCGAAATCGGTCCACAGGTATGATATGATATGCGGTAACATACATAAAAAAAACATACGGGGCGAATTGAGAACCTCCTCCTTTTTGAAGTCGGTTAAAAATGGTCTTAATTAGACACTCAATGAAAATATTGGTTAATATATAATTAAGTAATCGCCGAGGAAGGTAAGGTCAAGAGAGCCTTGTTATAGTATCAGTATGTCTTGCTTGAAATATGGCTTCTGTAGAATCCAAATGAGTCAACTTTCCAAAGAAAATAACTTTAAAAATCAAATACCAAAGGCAATTGAAGCGAAAAAAAATCTTATTAAAATCGATAATAAAATATTTCAAACTAGCGGATACCCGGCGTATACTATGTTAAATAAATTAATATATTTTGTTTATTTAGTGGTCTAGGACCATCTTCGCATTATTGCCTTCCCAATGAAACTGGTTTGGGGCACATCGGTTTGATGTTTTCAAACCGTATAACGGGTATAGTATAGTTCGATTTTTTTTTTTGTGTTTTAATTTATACCTATAGATTAAAACACAAAAAAAAATCGAATCTACCTAGATTTCACATATTCATTTCGAATATGCTAAGGAACCTCTATATTTATAGGATTAGTATAATTTCTCCACCGATAAAGCTGTAAAGGCGACTCAGGGCCAACAGCGTAGTCATTCATAAAAAAAAGTTATTATAACCATTTTGAATTACATTGTATAAAAATAACATGTTCGCAAAATAATATAACTAAGCTGCCTCCATTATCAATTTTCCATTTGGCACAGTTTCTTTTAGTTAATTGCGTCAGTGGGGTTAGCACGCATGTCAAGACAAGACCTTTGTCACGGAGTTACTCGCTCTCTCTCTGTCTAATTTCATACGAAAGAATGAGACAACATTAAGAGTCTTGGCGCACATGCTACAACTACAGTTGTGAATGAGTGTGACGTAACCATCGTGTGCGCATGACACGTTTACAGACCTGTCTATAAGGTTACCAGACATGATGTTTCAGTGAAAGCATTCTTAAGTAGGCGGATGTTACTTGCAAAAGTTTGTAACATAAAATAAAATATAACTTAAACCGTTAAATAACAATGTTCCCATTTGGGACGACCTGTTTTTGCAGTTTCATTTGGTTAAATATTCTTTCCATTTTTAAAAAAATATGGCTAACAACATAGAAAAAAGTTGGTACTGAATGGGTTAGTTATATATTTGTAGGTATTACATCTAAGAAATATTACATGTTTATGAGATTGCATTGCATTTAGATTGGAACAATGATTTCGTTAGCTAAAAGGACTGTTAGCTAGCATCACACATACAACCTAAAGCATTTTTTATCACTATCTACTTGTTGTTTAACTACTACTACTACTACAGCCCTTTTAACGTCCCACTGCTGGGCACGAGCCTCCCTGTTGTTTAACATTACAGTCAATTTTGCACTTAGTTATCTATCATAAAACTATAAGTAATATTGAAAACATTACTGCAGGAGATAGTATAATAAAAATGTGTTCATGCAAACGGAGTAATTACGCATTTATTTACTAAAACCTTTTTGCATAAAAATACCCAGCATCATGGACCGACACTAGCCTGCTCCGATGATCATTAGTTCTCTTTTTAAAAATTGTATACTTTCACTAACGGGAGAAAAGCGGGTCGACCATCAGCTGAGACGCAAACTTTCAAGACGTCGACCAATGGTGTAGAGCTCATTTCGTAATAGCCACGTCGCCGTATGGAAGTAATACATTGCGATATAAACACGCACGAACCGCGTTAAAATAACACCTTAGCAGAAAAAATAGTGGGGGCAACACAGCTCATTCAGTCAGAGTAGTATGTATAGTTTTTGCAGTAGGTATGCACACTAACATAAATCTAATTTTGCAGTAACGCCACTTTGCTCTTCCGACATTTATAATCTGGACATTAAGGCCCCGCGCACACAGGCGACAGAATTTTCATCAATACCAAAGCGAACTCTGTGTATATAAACAAAAAAGATTGAATTTTTGTATTAATGTAGTCTGGCAATGTAATTTCGTTGAAGAATGAACTTTTTTCTATGAGTGAAATACAGTTCATTTTGGTATGAGCAAATATTTTTAACGACAGAATTTTGACGGCCCAGTGTGAGGGTTAAAGCTCAATTTTCACTACTTATACCTATCCTAAAAACAAAGACAGTATTTATAATAAAAAGGTCACTAGGGCGTTGACCCTCAAAATTATTTCCATACCAAAACAAACTTTAATGACTCGTATAAAAAGTTCATTCTTTAATTAAGTTATATTGACAGCGGGAGCGAATTTTGACGCGTGGGAGCGTGACTTTTACTACAGACATTCAGCATATTGACACCGAGTTTGTTTTAGTATAGACAAAAACGCGAGCGTCAATAGCCCAGTGTGCGGGAAGCTTAAAGATGTCATTATCGACGAGTAGATGCATTTTTAATGATGCCGACCATTTGCTGTTTGAAGTAAGATAGCAACATTGACGTCAATGGTGTCGATTCTGTTAGTATCTAACTACATACAAACATATACTCACGCCTGTATCCCATGGAGTTAGGCAGATACTACCGTTTGCCACATGCCACGATCATACGTCCACAGTCATACATCTTTTCATGCACATCCGTCGGTTGAGGGTGCTACGGACTTGACCTTTCTGGAAGAGTCCGTTAATCTGGTCGTGAAAAGTCCTTCTCAGGCGCCTTCTTCCTACACTTCCACTCACGTTCGCCTGATATATTTCGTACGTCATTCTACTTTCACTCATCCTCCCAATCCACCTAAACATACTTTTCTCAATCTTATTCACCACATCATACTTCAGCTTACATTTATCTCGTATTTTGCCATTCCTCAACCGGTCAGCAATGGTGACACCACCACACATACTCCGTAATGAACGCATTTCCACCGCATTCACCCTACTCTCATCTAATTAAATTACACAAATTTAAGCGCATTGCCATCCTTGTTATGAACGTAATGTATGAGCAAGATAGAACTATTTTTAGCGCTATCAAACAGAGTTTAGTAGATATTTTGTGTGTTGTGCAAATCAGGCACTCACCAGGAAACACGAGAACAATATTCCGGCGACTATCTTGTCCGTGATCGTTGCATGTATGTTTATGATGACGAGATCATTGATCGTCAGAAACAATAGCAAGAAGAAACCGAATATGTGTGTCCATATATTCATAGTTTCATTCGTCCACCAAAATATGCTGAAACAAAATTAATATAATATAATAATACATCATCACGCCTGTATCCCCCGAAGGGATAGGCAAAGGTGCACTGCAGTGCTCCCACACTTCGCCGATGTATCTTGGTCCCAATGTAATATGCGAGCCTATTGCAATTATACCGGGCACATTTTCCCTCAATACGAGGGAGATTTATTCATATTTCGGGCTATAGTCCACCACGCAGGCCCAGTGCGGGTTGCTGAACTTGACACGCCTTTTTATAGACGTGCAGGTTTCCTCACGACTTTTTATACCAAGTGGTAATCTCGGATGAAAATGAGATTTGCACATACACCCAGAGATGCGAGCCGAGTTTGAACCTGCACATTTTAATTGCAAGGCGCACGCCTTTTCGACCACTCGGGTACCGACCACTGCTTAATATAATATATAACATACAAATGAGGAAGCGTGCGTTTAATAAGACCGTAGAAGGTCATACATTAAACAAAACATTCGGTTAAAGGAAGTGTAATCAAAGAGAAGGATTATTATTATCACTGAGTTCTTGAGGGTATTCGCGTTTGACGGAAACAGTCGATTTTGCTTCCATTCCTACAGATCACCAACCTATGTCGTCACATGGAGCGTGTTTCCGCATGCCTTAAGCTGACTGAAAGGTATCACAATTCTTCGAAAACGACGCTCTCCAATCGGCTTCCGTCGAATGTGAATTCAATTACTGAGGTCATAGATTTTCCAACACGAGCTGGTTGGTTAAAGTGAAGTAATCACTGAATCCATTGACTTCGGATAGCCAGACAGCACATATTCATCGTATGATCTCAAACTAAGCAAAGCTTGTAACTATGTTTACCGTCCGAAATTTGCCGCTTAGACGAATCGAACTCGGTACTACTCTGTGCAGTCGACCAAGGCGTCCTCGTAGTTAAAGTATGTAGTTTCATACAATAGTTTTAATTTGGATGGAGGCAATCTTGGAATATGTGTATCATGTGTGTATAATCTAAGTCAGTACTTAATATGCAAACAAAAAACTCTAGGTAGTCACGGTATGCACATTTGATGAGAAGCTATTGTAGTTAAATAACTATATGATAAGTCTGACGAGGTTTTAATCTTTTTGGCAAGAAATAAAGCTTACTTTTGATGGTAAGGAGATTCCTGAATATACGGACTTCTATGGAACGATGGCCGTATTGCGGCGCACCTAGGTAGGATAAGGACAGGTATTATGTAGGCACCAAACTACGACAACACTAAAAAAATTGCTATCTCGCTCATATATTATGGCCGTGAGAAGGATGGCAGTATACTTAGTCAAGTTTTTTTTATAGAAAGTAAGTAAGTGTAGTGCCATGAATATAATTATACATTGAATTGTAACAACTCATGCCTTTTAATGCAATGGATTAGATTCTCTTTTCAATTGGTAAAAGACATATTGTACTTTAAAGTAGTGTTTTAAAACACTTTTGAGTAGGAAAACTGCCATTGTAGATTATGAATTTTGTAGTAAATGTATTAAATATTACCTTTCCCAACATAGTCGTGTAGGCAGAAATTTTCTATACCCATCTCTGATGTATGGATTGTGTTTTATATACTCTGGTGCTTGTTCATATTTCAAGAGTTGCCGGTAATTTATGTACTCCTGTTCCTCCTTTGTCAGATTATTGTTGTCTTCCAGCTTCTTGCCTCTTCTAAGAAGATTATTGCCCGGACAGAAACCTTCAGGTCTACATTCATCTTCAACCTAAAATATTTAAGTTAACAAGTTTAAAAGGTAGTTAGGTAGGTAAGCATATTCTTTCAAAGTCCTTTAGCATATTTTCTTTAGGTACTAAATTGTAAACTGTTCACTTGTTAGGTACCTACTCAATTTATTATTATCACAAGTAGATACCTAAATTGCTGTAGAATACCTGCACCTAAAGTACGCTTCCTTATCATTAATATAGTACCCAATTCAAAAACATAAAGACTAACAATAGGCTGATACAGTTGACTAGAAAGGCTTAAAAAATTACAAGACACATATTTTTTTTTAGGAAAAATCAATTAACGACTTATAAAAACTTATTTTAAAATACAAACTAATATGTAAATGACTGTATAATAATAATTATTAGCTCTGTGAATGTTTCGCTACTGGGAACTAGTGGGGCAAATTCAGGCCACCACATTGGCACAGTCCATACAAGCTAGTGAACTTTTATTACCTTAAAATTTACAAGTTAATTTAATAATTTGAGATTGCAAGACCTTAAAGTTAATAACAACCTCCGCAAAGGACAAACTTCTGAAAGAATATGCAATTATAAACTGAATAATAATATTATAATTTTAACCAAACTGGTTTCTACTGTTAAGGTTTATTTTAAACAGATTTCAATTCAAGGTACACAATAATTTGACGAAGAAATCGAGGCACATTCAAGTTCCACAACTTTTTTCCGTCAAAGAGTTTATATTTAGCTTTTATTACTAAGTAAAGCACTTCATGCTTACTTTTTCTATAGGCATAAATTGCACTGTTTCTGCTTGACATTCACTAAGTTTTTTTGTCATTGTTAGCGTCATTTTAAAAATAATTATTTTCGTAAATCTTTAACTAATTAATTAAGCAATGGCAAAACAGATTGTATAAAACACCAAACTACACGGTTTTTTGGCCAATAGTGTTTGAAAGTTATATTATTTTTTACATAATGATATCGCAATTTTAAAACTACTTGCTGTAAAATATACTCAAACACGACAACCTTCATCCAAAACGTTTACAGACTATTTAATATTTATTTTTGTATTCAATCTGTCAAACAAATGCTGTACTTTGATAACTGTCAGTTTGACAGACAAAAACATCTGTCTGTCAATGGATGGTCAATGGCATAGAGTAAACAGAGAAGCCTTTTATCGACCTCGCCCTGCATATAGCCTATAGACTATAGAGCAAAAGGAGAAGCCCTATCGACTCCGCCCTGCGGCAAATTTTTTGACGTCTATCTGACATCCATCTCTGTAGGGTATATAAGAGAAGGGCAATCTCCTATGGGGCCGTTCGAGTATTAAATAGTAAATAATTGTAATAAATCTAATACTTGAACGGCCCATTTAGGAAAATTTTGAAAAAGTGTCCGTCGAAATGCTGTAATTACTTGTTCAAAAACCTTACACATTGGCGCTGGTGTATAAGGCATATTTCAGTTCATCCAAAATTGCTATATTCATTCGCTTTTTCAATACCTAGATGTAGGGATGTGACTTGGAGGAGAAAAAAAAGATTATTAAATAATCGATTCTTCCCTCTTTAAAATTAAACGTTTTATAAAAAATCGATTTATCAAAAAAAAAATAGTTTTTTTTTCAAACTACTCGAAAAGTTTTTTGTACTTAATAAAAAATAAACCAACTCAATAATCACTAAAACAACAATCTGTTGGTTTTAAAACTGAGAAACAAACCAAATCCGTTTGCAAAATTCGAATACAGATGGCGCTGTTTGCAAAATTCCATAAGGGATGTGACTAAGACGGGATAAAATCTATCCATAAATAATCGATTTCGATCGAAAAATCGATTATTAATTAATCGATTTTTCTCTCTTTAAAATTAATCGATTTAAAAATAATCTATTTTTTATATTTGCATAAACGATTATTAAAAATCGATTATTAGAACAAAATTATCGCTTCTTTTAAATCGATTATTTTTGTTTTCTTATATTTACGCGAATACTATACATTGAAATTAAACTATTTTACGGATTTTATCGCGTTTATTTACTATTTTATTTTCCCGACGTTTCGGCTGCTTTACAGCAACCATGGTCACGGGGGGACTGAGGTGTTAGACGTCCTGATGTCATAGTAACTGGGTACCCTCATATTTAGTTGTTGTTTGCGGTCCGATCCACGCAGAAAGTGCTTACGGTGTCCTGAGGTCTTGCAATGGTACACTTGGTTTTGGATTTAATCATATTGATTACTGGATCCCAAGTTGGTGGTAGCACCCAGCCATCTTCCCTATTGAAATAGTAATGTCTGTCCTAGTACGTAAGTTCTTCAACGCTAAATACTGGTTCTTAGGAAGATTTTGTTTGGGCACATACAAAGGATTCATACCATTTTGTCAGTGAGATTAAACATCTACATCTTGCGGACAATGAAACTATGGTCAGTTTTGATGTTCAGTCCTTGTTTACCTGTCTACCTGTAGTAGACTGCATCGAAATAGTATCAAAGAAGCTAGCAGAGAATAACATGCCTGAGGAATATGCTGAACTCTTAAGACATTGCCTCACATCCGGGTATCTGTTGTGGAATGAACAGTTCTACAAGCAAGTAGATGGTGTAGCGATGGGCTCTCCTGTTTCTCCCGTTGTCGCCGATATATTCATGGAAGACTTCGAGGAGACAGCCCTTCGCACTTCACCTGTGACCCCAAGATTCTACAAGCGGTACGTAGACGATACTTTCACAATATTACCATCTGACAAAATAACAGCATTTCTAAACCATCTTAACTCCATACACTCTAAAATCAAATTTACAATGGAGTTAGAGGCCAACAATACTCTAGCTTTCTTAGATGTTTTAGTGATCCGTAATCCTGATAACACCTTAGGCCACACCGTGTATAGGAAAAAGACCCATACCGATAGGTACTTAAACGGTGAATCTCACCACCATCCAACACAGTTAGCTACCGTGGGTAAATCTTTGTTTCAGAGAGCACAAGGGATCTGTGATGAGCAACACCTGGCTGCCGAGATCCACCACGTCAAGCAAGTATTGCATGACAACAAGCTTCGGGTCCCACGCCGCCATCACAGTGACCGAGTGAAACCAGCCACAGTTGAGCGTCTACCTGCTGTACTACCATACATAAGAGGTGTCACAGACAAGATTGGCTACATCTTGAAACGGGCTTCAATCAAAACTTACTTCAAGCCACCGAAGAAGATTAGTCAGTTTTTACCACCTGTCAAGTGTCACATTCCTCTACAAGATGCAGGGGTATACAAACTCGATTGTGAATGTGGGCTCTCTTACATAGGACAAACTAAAAGATCAATAAAAACCCGCGTAAAAGAACATATAGCTGACGTGAAACACCGACGCTCCACGAAGTCTGCAATCTGTGAACATGTACAGGACCGCACCCGCCATTATATCAGATTTGATAAACCGCATATCCTCGCAAAAGAACACCGACTCCGACCAAGGATGATACGTGAGGCCATTGAAATTAAAAAACATCCTAATTTCAATAGGGAAGATGGCTGGGTGCTACCACCAACTTGGGATCCAGTAATCAATATGATTAAATCCAAAACCAAGTGTACCATTGCAAGACCTCAGGACACCGTAAGCACTTTCTGCGTGGATCGGACCGCAAACAACAACTAAATATGAGGGTACCCAGTTACTATGACATCAGGACGTCTAACACCTCAGTCCCCCCGTGACCATGGTTGCTGTAAAGCAGCCGAAACGTCGGGAAAATAAAATAGTAAATAAACGCGATAAAATCCGTAAAATAGTTTAATTTCGATTATTTTTTACATCCCTACCCAGATGCCACTCCTTTAATATACTACCCTCCATACATCCATCATTTTAGTTGCCGGTTAAAGAAAGTAAAACAATTATAGACAAGCTGCGTATTTTATGTACAAATGGTATAACGCTACATAACGTTAAATACGCAGCTTGTTTAGATTGTTCGACACCTTATGTATTTACTTGATCCGAAAAATTGTATGGCAGATGTCAGATGAACGTCAAAAAATCTGCCGCGGTGTCGATAGGGCTTCTCCTTTTACTCTATCGTCACTGAATGCATCGAGTGATATAATAAGCTGCTTGAATAATTTGGGCTATTCGTTATGTTAGCAGTGGTAGCCGAGTGGTCGAACGCACGCCTTGCAAATCAAAGTGTGCAGGTTCAAACCACGGCTCTGGGTTTATGTGCGAGTCTCATTTTCATCCGAGATTATCACTTGCTATGAAACGGTGAAGGAAAACATCGTGAGGAAACCTGCATGTCTGAGGGAACTTGTCTAGTTCTCGATAGATGTGTGAAGTCTGCCAACCCGCACTGGGCCAGCGTGGTGGACTATGGCCTGAATACCCCTCGCATTGGGGGGCGGCCTGTGCCCAGCAGTGGGACGTTAAAAGGGCTGTAGTAGTAGTAGTAGTAGTAGTAGTAGTAGTAGTAGTAGTTATGTTATGGCGTCACTTAGCAGTTCTATGTTCTTTATATTATTACTATTACTGGGTTCATGAGATTCAGAAAATAATTTACCTTCCGCATAACGATCGAAAACCAAATCGTGTCATTCGTAGACCGCTTTAAATGAGTACAAACTATCGATTGGGTTTGATTCCCTACTATACGCATACAACTATATCAAATTCCTGAAATCCTCATCCTCGAGTGCATTTTTCAATAGTTTTAAGAATAAGTTTAGAATAACTATAATTCTAGTCTAGGCTAGGCCCTTAACTAGGCTCCTTCCGTTATTATAATGAACCTCCTGAAATCTATCATATCATTCGGAACTTAATTTTATATCCATCCTGTTTATATTGTCTCAATTATTAAGTATATAGCTGCAATTTCATAGGCTAAATACTTAGTATAGCTTACCTATTAGAAAAACGTTTTGTTTTGTTTATTTACAAATTGTACAAGTTTATGTTTATCTAACAAAACCTAGAGGTTCTGTAAATGTTAACCTATTTCGAAGATACTGAGTTTCCACCTGGGAAAGTTTCAAATTGCAAAAATGTGCTTTAAAATAGCTGGCGTGCCTACTTCAGTAATGAATATCCACAAATAATCCAAAAATAGCGCGCCAGAGAATTCTTTGCATATCGTTCTTGTGTCGTCATATCCGCGGCTGATAGTAGTGCTGCCATTTGAAATTATTATTTTAAAAAATCAATAACCAATTGAAACCATATTTTATTTTTTCAAAAAAAATAATTTTAATAGGTACTTATTACATCTTATATTGTACCACCTGCTATTTTAGTTATTTTTCATGTTTTTAGTTCTTTTGCTGCGATTGTGAATTACGCGTAAAGAAAAAAAAACTTGTGAACCGTTCATTTTACACAGTCGCAATTTGGTAAATCGGAACGCACCTTGTTAAAACATGGTCGATTTTCCTGTTTGCGGGACTCCATCCATTTGCTGAGAGTGTTTAATTTTGTTATAACCCGTGCTCTGTTCTAGTTCTTATTTTTTCTTATTATAAGTTATTATTAATTTTATCTAAGCGTTTAAAGTTTGATCCTCGTTAATCGAAATTCATTATTACTACATAAAACGACTTAGTAGTACTTTTGCGTTTAGACGGGAGCCATCTTGCAATCTCTAATCAAAGGTCCTTGGTTCACAGTTTCGTTGTCTAGTTGAAAGTCAGTTTATTCCATCATAAAATAATCAAATGGCGTTAAAACGAATTAATAGGGTACGTATTGCTAATTCTGATCGTTATTACAATTGTATTATGCCTGCAAAATGAAGTGTTTGTTAAAATGGTATCAGACTTCGTAGTGAATGTTTCGTCATTGTGAATACCTATCATCGAAATTTCTTCTGGAATAATTCCGTGTGCGTGACGACGTTGTTGAAATATTCAAACGCATTATCTTTTCTGTTTTATACGAGGGCTACAGGACATAACGGTGTTTTACTGGTTTATGTAGGTGACAATTTGGTGCACACGGCGTACATAAAATGTCGGAATTACAGTGCCAATTTTGAGGTTTTCTTGTCATGAAAATAATGTGTGCTAAGAAAATATAGCAGATTAGACCATGCAGTCAAGATTCGCCATGGGAAAGAAGACCGATCGCGGATCGATACGTCTATATAAGCCAATATGTTGAACTCCCAGTTTATTTTCCGAGTGATGATGTGACATGTCTGGGTGTCGATATTGTGTTTCCAGTATTGTTAGTACACATGGTATTGTTTTACTGTTCAGGAATTACAAGATCTGGGCAGAGATCCACCAGCACAATGTTCGGCAGGACCACACGGTGAAGATCGTGAGTACATACCTATTGATTTACAGCCTACTTATTTTTTGTGACTCATTGTGTTGTATAAGATATACTGCGAAAGAGCGTCATTATGGAGTCTGATTATCTATTTATAAAGTATTGATTGGTAGAGTGAAGTAACATCAAACATGATTGAATGCAGACTCATGGAATTACAGTACTAAGTCTAGCTATAAAGTTACATTATTGGGACAGGTATAATTTTGTAGTTTATGACAATGAATACCCACCTTTGTTCAGTCATCATCTACCATCATCACAAGTATAGTCTGTCCAAAACTTGTGATTCATAAAATATGATGTATCTTCTAGTAATTTAATACAAGTTTGCACATGAATAGTTTATTATCACAAATTATGTATTAAACAATAGACATCAACCAAATTAATGCTATTAACAGTGCATGATAAATGGTTGTACAAAAGTATTGTATTATTATGTTGTATGAAGGCAGTTGTGACATTGCATGTCAATGACCTTGTGTAGACAAACACTCTTTCATCTCTTGATTTGTGCAAGTTCCTAGTTGTTCTTTTTTAATAAATGTTTTCCTTTGTTTTCAGTTTTCCATTGGCAAGCCACAATTATGGGCCCAGTAAGTAGTTATTTTTAAACATTAATCAATACTAAGTAATTGCATGCTGATAGAAACTGTTGATTATACTTTTATTATGAAGATGGTTAATGTTACCTACTTGAGTGTTATTTTTTATTTTCAGGTTGACAGTCCTTATCAAGGAGGTGTATTTTTCCTGACCATACATTTTCCGACAGACTATCCATTCAAACCGCCAAAAGTTGCATTCACAACACGCATTTACCATCCTAACATAAACAGTAATGGTTCCATTTGTCTGGATATCTTGCGCTCACAGTGGTCTCCAGCACTCACTATATCCAAAGGTAATTTCATTATATTTTTCCTCTGATTGTCACATCATCAATAAGTTTTCTTTATATACTTATCCATCAACTTGTATCCTTGTGTGTTCAAAAGGTATGCTTTTTGTTTTCAGTGTTGCTCTCAATCTGCTCACTTCTATGCGATCCAAACCCAGATGACCCTTTGGTGCCAGAAATTGCTAGGATCTACAAAACAGATAGAGAAAAGTACAATGAACTAGCCCGCGAGTGGACAAGGAAGTATGCCATGTGATGAGTCAATTGTGACGTCAGCAACACATACACACACACATCGCCACAGCCCGGGCTCCACCCCTCCCCACCCTGTACCCTATCCCAGCTCCCCATCCCTCTGTTGTCCTCATACCTAAATTTACTGGAGATTGTAAAAATGTTCATGGTCATTTTAGGATCTGCCTAATTTCTGTCGTATCTGGTGATTTAGAATGCGAATTTATTGCATCTAAGTAAACACGGTACATGATGTGCAAATATAGTTTCTGTTTTTATCTAATAAGAAACATTTTCTATAAGAGCAAAATTATTATTTGTTTAACATTGATGCGTCATTAGATGTCTTTACACTCCTTTAGTTCAAGTTTAAAGATTAGTTAAATTTACATCAATTAAATTTATGTAATTCCTGAACTATTTGTACTTTAACTAGATCTAAATTCATTGTGAAACTGTACAATAGCCATATGTTAGGAAATGGAGCGTTCCTTGCTTACAACTTACTGATTGTCCGGTTCACTTAGGCATTTTGTCAATGAATTGTAAGTGAAGCTCATAAGTGTTAAGAACATTTTGGGTAATGTAAGTAAGCGGTATCGCAAAATGAGCTTGTTGATGGAGTGAGTGTTAATTTTTTTTACTAGAAAGCAACTTTTTTTAAGTTAGTACATGTAGCGTGCTACATAACAGACTGACAACGCTTGAAATGGTCAGTTTTCTTTCATCCACAATATTTTATGACGATGGAAAACGCTCCAATAGTTACAACATTCAGTATAAATTACAGTGTATCTCATAAGATGATAAGTTACGATTAATCTAGATTTTTTTCAATATGGCGATCTTTATATTATAATTTTATCTAATATATATTGTGGTTGTAAGGATACCTGCGTTGTGATTTCCACGATTATCCTGTCCACTTACCATCCTCGTTTCCCGAGACGTGACCGAACGTATGCGGCCGCGCGGCGGCGCGCACGAGTGGCTAAGCATGGGTGTGTTAACGTAGAGCTGCAGGCGAGAGGAAGCTTCTCTTCACTTGGTTAACACTGGGAGATTCAGATTTAAAGCTTTTCAAATTGTAATCAATCAACAACTTGTATTTTAGCTTCACTAAATTGTAAGAAAACAATAAATTATTGTGTATGTAAATAATACCTTGAGCTTTATTTAGGCAACTTCCTGGTAAAAATACGTAAGCAGCCGTAAATATTCGTTCGGTTTAATTAGTTGGTGTAATTCGTTAGTAGGTCGGTCGGCAACTGAGAATCTGCCAAATTATTCAATGCTGTAGAAAGTTTCCTAATTTTGTTACGATTGTAATCTTTAGTGCAATGCCGCGTCCTCGGCGGCTTTGTTTACGAAATCTGATTACCTTTTGAATAGACTGTTACGGAATTATGATCTCCATAAATTATTGAATCCTAAGTACCTAACGGTTCCTTCCTCAGTCAGTCCCAAGTTTTCTGGTTTTAGGTAGGTACAGTTTTTCGATCGCAATTTAGTTTTTGATAATATTCAGAAACTAAATTGATCATTTAAATCTTGTTTAAAAACAGCTGGCTACATATATGACACAAACATACAACCGCCACTTAGGGAAAAATTCGATCTGTATTTGAACATTTAAACTTATATTGTGTGTCCCGGTATAATGCGTCACCATGTGATTCATTTATATTATTCAGATTTGAGGATTCATTCTGACCGGAGCAGGTTACCGGAGACGTATTTTGCTAAGATGCCTTGTGCATCATTTATTGGATTTGCCTGTCATACTTACTAGGTATGCGTTCGTTGACCTTGCCCTATCACTGATTATTGGGGTTTACCGATTTACCTATCTTATTAAATTGAAGACATCCGCAACGAATTATTAGCAATACCGCTAACAAATAAAACATCAAAACCAAGATACTGCATGTCATTTTAATATGAAACGTAATCTATTATATGGGAAATTGAGGTACATACATAATTTACAAAGGCACATACTGATAACAGTCATTAAACCGATACACTTAAGATTACAGTTCAGTCGTTTCCATATTTTTTGCGTTCTTCATTTGTTCCAATTGTTGGTAAAAGTCGTATTTGGCTTGGTTTGTTTGGGTTTCCGTTTCATTCGATTCGATCGACGGGAAAGCACCGGTTGTGATGAAGTAAGGCTTTTCGTTAGATAAGTCTTGATCCACGGCGTTCTCGTCGAGTGAATCGCGGTCCGACCGGCTGAGCTGGTCTTCTGACTTGTACCAATCATTCTCGTACGCTTGCAGCCATATTGGATTGGATCCCTTTGTGCTGTGTTTGTTTGTGTTGGGAACGCGTCCACCGGAGCTGCGTATGGTCATGTCCGATTCGCCGGGTGTAGGTGATGCTGTAACAAAAATCATTCGGAATCAAACTATGCATTATCATTATAATCTTATGACATGTATTACTTAATAATCGCCTCATTGCGATAAGCGGTTTCGTGTGATTGCTATTTACCTAAATAACTTAAGAATTTTTACGCTTTGTTTCTTTCGTACTTACAATAAGCTGTCGCTGTAGCCGCTTTTAGTCTCCGCACGTAGTCCGCCCTTTGTGATAAACACATCATTAGGGTAAGTACTAAGAGGACCGACAGGAACAGAGCCGTCCAAACGAGCCAAAACACTGTCTGATTCGACGACATCGTTTCAACTGTAAGCGGCTGATACTCTGCGGGCTGTGTGTCCAACACATTGAACTCCTGAAAATAGTAATTTTAAAAAAAATACTGTAGGACCTAGGTAGGTTTAGAGTCGCTCGTAATTTTCTAGAGATAAGGTTCTAAATAGGATCTGCATTTTTATAAATGCAGTAACAAGTCTAGACTAGACTTTGATATTGTTTTGAGTACCTAGATATCAGCTACAAAACATCACAGCTCCCCGTCACGGTCTCGTATTTTATACATTGTCTTATGACTTTGAGGTCATATCTTATTAGATTAAATGGTAATTTTTTCGTTAATCTTTACGACTTAGAAGTCGTAGACGACGGAGGCCACAAATATTGGTAAAAATCTGATTATTTGTGGTACGTTAATCTTTACTATTTCATACGTCGGTGGTGATGTATCTACCTTAAAAAGTTCATCCAATTGCTCAATATTCTTATCCACCAATTTTAATACTTGCTGCACCTCGAACACAGAATGGTCTTGACCGTTCACAAGGTGCAGATAAAGGTCTGTCTTTGTGTTGTCGACTGAGCCGTCCCTATTCTCGTGTACTCGTAAATCGTCGATGTTTACAACAGAATCGGTTACTCGTGCCAGTTGTTCGCGGAAGGTGTGTATTTTGTCCCGTATTTCGGACGGATGCGATCTCAAAACGAATCTGACGCGCTGGTCCTCTCTAAGTAGATATATGAATACGTGCGCTTCGTCTTGCAGCCCGCCCGTGTCGTTCGCTAATACCTAAAACAGAACGCGTAAAAATAAGTATACTGACATTTCTTTTTATATAGTGATGTTCTAAATCGGGGTTTTTGTGATCATTTATTTTGGCAACTTGTATTGTGAACGTGATGCGTTAACGTTACAGATCTGTAGTTAAGCCTCGCGTTCACACATGCGTCAAAATGTTTGCCTATACTAAAACGAGCTCTATGTAAATAAACATAAAGATTTAATTTCTGTGGTAAAAGACACGTGACGCGACCACGCTCGTCAATGAAGTTTGAGCTTTGTATGTGAGTCAATAGTTTGTTTTAATATAGACACAAAAATTGACGCGTGTGACTTGACGCCCCAGTGCGCGAGGAGCTTCACAGTTGCAATGTAGGTGGCCCTATGGGAGGGGTCGGCAACCTTTTAAGACGGAAGAGCCAAAAATTATAATTTAAAACATTTCAAAGTTATATATATCCAACAATAAATAGTAGGTACTTGTATAAATAGTTTTTTGATAAAAAACATAAAAAAAAACAATAATATAGAAACGGTGCCTATCGATTCAGAACCTTTTTTTATTGTATAAAATAATAATAATTGCGTATGGAATTAAAGAGCCGCAGGTTGCCGACCCAAACAGTATGGTTGTTTTTGCATTTAATTTAATTTTGATAATTTAGCTAGAGCTTTAGACTCGTAAGGAGTATTTATGTTGATTGATTGGAACTGACTTAACATTTCCACGACAGCATGTTTCCTAGTAGAATTATATTATTTATTAGATATTGATTTCCTTCATCGCGGTAGCTGAATGTCACGAGGGTAAAGGCATCTGGCTAATACTACCTTTGTATATACATAGAATTATTTTACCTTGAAGTCGAAATATCCCTTCATACCCTTTTGCGGGTCAAAATTTAACGAAACCGCGCCAGTGTCGACGTTTACAAGGAACGGTGAAACAGCCAAGTTCTCCAAGCCTTCGGTCAACGTCTCTTTTACGTCTCCTATGAGATAATAACTAATTTTCGCGTTGTCACCTTCATCTGCATCTATGGCCTGCGAAAAGGTCAACTATGATATCGATTTTGTGGAACACTAACTATATTTAACAAAAATAAAAATATTGCCATCTTGCTTATATATTAAGGCCGCAAGAAGGACGGCGATACTTACATAAATTTAGTTTCGTACAAACAGAATCGACGCCAATGTACCTAATGTGATTAAAATTTAAAATGATCTCAGAAATTTTTTACTGACATTATAATCGTAGTTTTTTAAAGAATAAAACAAGGATGATAGTATGCAACATGCAACGTTGCAATGCAATTTAATATATCAGCAGGTGTCTAATAAACCAATCATGAAATAGCAAGGGGATATTTTCTACTACCTGGCCCTGTAGCATGGCCGCGTAGACATAAGTTTTTTCTGTTTCAACTGTCAGATTTGTCGAGAAAATGACGTCACTTCGAGCTTTTTGTACTGGACATGGCTCGGTGGGACGTCATTTTCTCGATTAATCTGACAGTTGAAAGAGATAAAACTTATGTCTACACGGTCATGCTAAGGGTGCTATAATACCTTACCTTGACATGCATGAACTCGATGCCAAAATCAGCCTCAGTAGTGATGCCACCTGTAAATATCTTGTTCACAAACTTTGGTGCGTTATCATTAACATCGTCCACTGCAACATGCACCTTCAATGTGCTAATCCCATCTAATTCTTCACGATATTTCGGGTCAGACACGCAATCTTCCGATGCTAGTATTGTTAAAACGTATTTGGATTTTTGCTCCCTGTCTAAAGGTTTCAGGCTTGACAATCTGTAATTAAATCACGTACAAATATGTATTCATAAGTGCTGTGAACCCAAATTACATTTGCTATATTATAGTGCACAATTCTATTGCCATTATACAGGGCTATCCCTTAATATAAGGTGAATTTGGAACATAAGTACTAAAGTTTTCTCGTTCGTTATCACTAAATTATTTATCATATATGTAGAAAGAGGGGGGATGTAGTATATTAGAAAGAGGGAAGGGACTAAACGAATATGTTCGATTTTTTATCTTTTTTTACAAGCGTGTAGCACTTCCCCTCTCCTGAGCAAAAGCCTACCCGTCTCTCTTGCAAACTTCTTCAGACAAACTAATTTAGTCCTTAATATTCGTTAAGTCTTCCAGCAATTGCAATGTAAAACTAAAGTTACGACTTCAAAAGCTAGTAATACAAATGATTGATCACCTATGCGTGTCTCTCAGTAGCTCAAACACAGCATCTCCATCTGCATCCACGATATAATAACAGACTGGTAGGACGGGTTCATCACCCCTATCGATCTCATCTCGCTCTATCACACTCGGCAAGTACACTGTACTCCGTTGTGCGTTCTCTGTGAAGTTCACGTAAATGTGTTTGTTCGGAAACCGAGGACGGTAGTTATCGACGTTTTGTACGTATATCGTGAGGTCTAAGTCCGAGCTGAGTGGTGTGGGCAGGCCAAGGTCGTACGCTTCTATTCTTAGCTGAAAAATAACCATTAATTTTAAGATTACTGTGGATCTACTCCTATCATACATTGTTAGTTGGAAGAGTTAACTCACATTACAAGTATATAAAAACAATTGATCCTTATTAAATTTGTTATCAAATGTTTAAGAGGACAGACACTTGAAAAAACGTCTTTAAATATCTATACTCTTTCATTCTACTCTCCTAGTAAAATAGTTTTATATTTTTATTTTTATAGTTTTTTTACTAGGGACAACAAGGCACAAAACTACATTATACTTACTACTACGTTCATAGGTAATATCTACAAAGAATTACAAAAAAATGACAAGTATAGACATAGAGAACCAGATTTTTTTATTTTATTTTCACTTATTCATAGTCTATAAAAGAGTCAAAAGAAAAATTGATTGCTACCGGGTGGTATGGGTATTCGGACCGTATTTGCTATGTAGAAGAATGGGCTAGACACTCCATGGTTACTCTTTTCCAAAAGGAATAATATAGATATTTTAGTGATATCAACTTAATTAAACAATTATACAACAAAAATATAATAATATTCCTGTAGGAATTTCCACACGTTCTTTTCCTTCGTCACTACAACGGTAAAAAAAATATATTTTAAATTCTGATTCGCAGCGTTAGCGAACCGATACTGCATCGATTATGATGTAAGGACATAAATGTATACCTACTACCGCATGTTATCTCATCTTTAGAAGTATAGAGACCCATTTTGAAATTTAAGGATTTCGACTATAAATCTTAAAGGGTCTAACGACCATTTTTCAACAACATTATTTTTGAGTTAGGTCTCTATACTTTTAAAAATGCGTTATGTTATTATCCATAACATATCATTGTTTGCAGAACAATTTTAGCTAGTGCGCTAATTATGATAAGAGTTCAATGGCATGCCGGGTAAAAAAAATATTTGCTTTAAGAATGACCCAATTATAAATTAGTAACATAATCATCATATTTGCATCTGTTATCTATTCGACGTCATGATTAATTTGAAATTTACATATTACAATGTCTGCTGTTTAATAACCCAAACATCTCATTGGAATAAGGGATATAAATAACAAAAAAAGTGTGATAAATCTAAACCTATTTACTGCATCCATTAAGTATTTTATCGTGACGTCACACTGAATGTTATTGATTATGTTTGATGTCTAGATAATAAAATTATAATAACATCACTGGCGTGGACGGGATTGTTACTGAATAACGCCATATTTCATTTAAACTGTATCCCTATAGCAATAAACTACAAACTCACTTGATATATAAGGCTTGTTAATCTCTGAACAGACGGTGGATGGTTCCCATAGCGCCGTAAGTATCGGTCGATTCGATTTCAAACTCTAGTAAACTAGAAATAGGGTACAAACTCACTTGGTAGGTGGTCTGCTTGTCTCTGTCAAGCGGCTGTGTGGTTCTGAGCGCCCCGCTAGTAGCATGGACTGTGAAGGCTCGCCAAGCGCCGCTTGCATCTTGTCGTACGCGATAACGCACGGCGCCGTTGGGACCGATGTCGGCATCAATCGCACGGACTTCAACTACTGTTGTGCCTATTGTTGCGTTCTGAAACAAATGAACATCAAACATTCAGATGTTAGTTAACCTCGTGTTCTGACCACGTTTGCGGTACGACGATAATCTGATCATAGTCATACATACTTACACGGTTCAAAACTATAAAACGTATGTATATTCAGTATTATACTATGAACTGTAGTTGTAGCATGTGCGCCAAGACTACACTTATGTCACGGAATATCTTGATGTTGTCTCTTTCTCTCGTATGAAATTAGACAGAGAGCGAGCGAGGCGGATTCGTGACAACGGCCTTGTCTTGTCATACTTGCTAACCCCACTGAGAACTGAGAGTAACATACACACAATGCAGAGCGAATTTCGAAAATGTCCAACCTGCAAGTTGAAGTGAGCATAGCGATCTATGCTTAATCAGCTAGACATATATATTTATTTATTTATTTAAGAACGACACACCAACAGTATACCTATTAACAACAATTGGGTAAATAAAATATTAAATAAAAACTTTAGAACCTATCTACAAGAATCTTTATCTTATGGGAATATATAATTACTTCTGGCACTTTAATGGTGACATTCTGCGGTGGATGAACGAAGACAGGGGCGTGGTCGTTGTAGTCCGTGACGCAGAGTCTCAGCTCGCCGCGGACCACGTTCGCCGGCACGCCCAAGTCTCGAGCCTCCACTATCAGTGTGTAGTTACCGAACCGGTCCTTCAGAGACTGTCGCGCAAACAGTCGGCCCGTGTTAGCGTCGCCGCCGACTTGCTCGAAGCGAAATAAATCTGTGTAGATAAACGGTTATTATACATTACAGAATACGTATAGATAGTGTCTACCACAGCACCATCCGTGGGGGGGGGGGGGGGGGGGGCTAATGGCGATGCTTATCAACGCGACGGGACAGTACTACAATATCGATTAATACCAAATGGTTCCCAGTCGCGTGGATAGGTGTCGCTATTAAACATCCTTTAACATAAAGCCTTCTGCTTTACCAATGATTGTAGATGCTATGATATAAAGCCTTCTGCTTTACCATTAACTTGGAAATGCTAATAAATATATACCAAGATGAACAAGACGCGTTTAAATTTACCTGCGACTTCCAGACGGAAAAAACCCAGAAACCCAAATTTGACGCAAAGCTTAACAGATAGTTTATACAATGATTTAAGAAAATGCGACACATGCATATAAAGGCACTATTTTGCAATGTATTCTCGTAAATAATATTTGTGTGAATCACTTGAGGGTTTATTTTATTAATTAAACGTAAGAAACAATTACACGTTGAACATGTGCAACATAAACTCATTCGAGTTTTACCGTAAAAACAAGGGTCGTTGTCGTATACACTGGCACGTCATAATTTATGCAAATACTAAAAAGAAGTCTATTGATACATAAAAAGTTCACTCTTCACCGAAATGTCATTGATAGAGCAAGCGAATTTTGACGCGAGGTCGCATGGCTTTTACCACAGAAATTCGATCTTTATGTATACTGGCACTGAGTTCGTTTTGGTATTGGCAAAAATTCTGACGCGTCTTGACTATTGCCGTCTTTTTAACTTTAGTTCCATTTTCAAATGTAACAGGTGTTAAGTATAACTATCTATAATATAGTGGTCTAGTGGTTTGAGCGTAACCCGCTCCGCTCACTGAACCGGATGGTTGCAGGTTCGATTCCCGCCAGTGGCAAATTCGGAAATGGCCTTTTCGGATTTAGCCCTGGTCTTGGTAGGTAACTCGGACCGCCCAGTCCATTCTGCGGTACCTATAGTACAAGCTTTGTTTAGTTTGGGATGTGTTGTCTGGCGATTTTGTTTAAATATAATAAAAATAAAAATTGAACGCAATAAGTACGATACATGTATATTTTTTATATAATAGGTATGTATATTTTTTCATTTTTTATAAACGAAATCCATAATTTTTGTCTGTTCTTAATAACAGTCTCTAATATAATGCTATTGCGTATAGAAGACACTATAACCGGACATAATTTATAAAAAATGGGTCATAATAAATAAGTGACATGTCACTATAAGTGAAATCATTGTATGCGACTTTGTTATAAATAATTTTATATGAAAACCAAACTTCGTTGTATAATTACGTCATATTAGGCGGGGTCATAATAAACGGATTCTACTGTATTATCTACACGTACCGTGGCCCTTGCCGGCGACGAGATGGAACTGCACGCGTCCGTTGGGCGCGGCGTTATCGTCGGCGTCAGTCGCGGACACCGCCAGGACGGGCTCGCGGTGGTTGTGGAACTCCGTGACAGTGGTACACTCTGTCGGCAGCTGGAGCACCGGCGCATTGTCGTTCACGTCCTCTATGTGGACACTGGAGATGATACCATCTTATAGGTATAAGTCTTAAATATTTTAGTCTATAGTATTTTAGTCTTTAAGAGAAGAGAGATACCATAATAGATAAGAGTGGACAATACTAGAATTATATCAATTATTAATAAACGCCAGTTGATTTTGGGTCACTCTTTTATACGCAGCAATACAACACATATCACACAGAGCACACTCTTGTCTACAATATCAACAACGGGATACCATTAAAAATATTTGATTTAAACTTTTTATTAACAATTTACCAATTATTGAACCGCAGACACTATCAACCAACAAATATTTCGTTGTGTACACGACTCATCGAGATAATTTCATATTGAGAAGTCTACCAAATCTTTAAACTCCATTAAATATAAAATAAACAATCCTACATATGCTAGTAATCCTACTAATAAATATCATAAATGTGAAAGTTTGTGAGAATGGATGGAATTGGTTTGTTACTCTTTCACGAGAAATCTACTGAACGGATTTGTGATAAGTCTGCCGGATAATGTCGCGGGGAGAAACTAGTAGAAAATAAAATCGCGATCACATAAGTAGCTCCAAAACTTCATATTGTTTAATGTCTGTTATTGTGACAGTATGTTGTAAATAGCAGTTTCGAGATTTATAAACATTACAAAACACTGAAAACGCTTTATAATTTTTTAAAATAAATTTACTACGGCAACATACGGAAACCAACTATGGTAAAGCAGAAGACTTAAATGAAGCAATGTTATGTTATGCTTCATATATATATTGCTTATGTTATGGTCCAAACCCCCCTACGAACATGACGACGGGAGGGGGAGGTCTTTGCCCAGCAGTGGGATATAAAATAGACTATTAAAAAAAAACGGAAATGTACTGATAATAACAAAAATAAAATTATGAAAAGTCCCACAACATCATAAAATCAATTGAAAGGGTTCACTTAACAAAAGTGGTAATTTTATAAAGATTCAGGTGACGAACACTAATAATATATAGTAATTTAGCTGTTACCTATAGTGATGTGAAAGTGATGTTTATTTAAAAGTATTATTTTTTACATTCGATTTAAATTACCGTCCTCGCTTGTCGCATTCAGGTATCAAGATCACAAGTAACTAACGGTGTGCTGTATAGGAGAATAAAGTTTAATTTAATCATTTATAAGTTCATGATAGTACTCACACAATTTGTTTGAACGCATTCCGACTCTCGCCGCTGAGGTACCCGAACTGATAGTTGTCCCAGGCCTCTATGACCAGGTTATACGAGGCTTGCGTCTCGCGGTCCAGCCAATCAGATACAGTTAGAGCCCCAGTGTCGGCATTTATTAGGAATTTACCCTAAAAAGTTAACCCACATATTTAAAGGTTTTTTTTAATGTAGGTAAATAAGTATTCGCTTTTGAGAATGTTTAAGTCATTTTGAAAACGGTCTCATTTTTATAATAGAAAAAAAAATCATCATGATACAGGATGTATCAGATGTCTGAAATAATCTAAATCTGCTAAGTCTGTCTAAATATATACTGTACATAAACTGTGGAGTTAGCACGCATGTCAAAACAAGACATTTGTCACGGATTTGCTTGCACGCTCTCTGTCTACTTTCATAAGAGAGAAAGAGACATCAAGATATTCCGTGACATAAGTCTAGTCTTGGCGCACATGCTACAACTACTGCATTAACGAGATGCAGCCACAAATATTCAATAAATACTAAATAAATAAAAGTGTTGAACAGGACTCAAGATATTTCAAAATAGCCAAAAAAAAGTATTGTAGAAGCAAATTTGAATTAACTTTTTATACAATTAAATTGCATGTGTAATACATGTAAAATATACATGTATAATTATACAATTAAAAAACCCTATACCGGGTCTGGCCCGGAAGTTTTCGAATCCAAAATCGGTTTCGAACTATTTAAAATCCCCTTCTGGGTGGAAGGAAGTTTTACCTGCGTGGACATGCGATCAAGCAGATAGGTGATTTTCCCGTACTCGCCCGAATCCGCGTCTCTTGCGACGATCTTGGCAACTGTAGTGCCAGGCTCAACGTCTTCGCGTACTCGGTACTCAAACGACGACGATTCGAACACCGGATTGTTATCATTCTCATCTAATACCTGTATTAACAAAAAAATATTATCACGTTTGTATTCCCCTATGTGGTAGGCAGAGGTACACTAAAGTAGAGATGAAACGGATAGTGGTTTGGCCGGATACCGGATATCCGGCACGATACCAGGCCGGAGCGCCGGATATCCGGCGCTTTATCGCGTTACATGGCGCTTCTTAAAGACATCTCGAATCGATCGCAATCACAACCCATACATATGATGGTCAGTTAATTTGCATCAGTACCCGTAGTTATCAAGGTTTGCTAGAATTTATCTTTAAGCACCTGGCTACTGCGTTTACAGCGAAAAGCTATTTTCAGAAGCTGGTCTGGTATTCGATACGGAACAAATACGGAAAATTTGGTATCCATTCACCACAATTTGCCAATTGTTAATTTTGAGTACTAAACTAATTAATAAAACAAATATTTTTGACGTGCAATTATAAAAATAAACGGTATCCATAAGCTATTGGGGTATGACTTGCCGTGTGTAAAATAATGAGAATTTTACTATCCGGCATCCGGCCGGGTACTGGATTACTATACGGTATTCGGCCGGATAGGCCGGATACCGGATAGTTACCGGATATCCGTTTCATCTCTACACTAAAGTTGATGTTCTATGGTATTGCGTTCCAAATACAGTAGGTTGCGAGCGTATTGCCGCTTAACCGGACACCATACCCCTTTATGTTAGGGAACTTGGGACTATAGCCTAACACGCGGATCCGATAGAAGTGATCACAATGTAGTTTTTTTAGCCCATGAACTATGAAAACCTTAAAACGTGAACATTTATAACCAATACCAAAATGAACTTTGTATCAATGAACATAAAGATTGAATTTCTGCGGTAAGCCACGCGCCAGAATTCGTTAGCGCTGTCAGTATAATTTCATTGGGGAATGAACTTTTTCTCTTGTCAATACGGCTCATTTTTATATAACAAAAAAAATTACGCGCGAGCGCCGACACCGCATTGTGCGGGAGGCCGAAAAGAAGCATTAATATACCACAAATGAATTTTATATATTTCTGTGGAATTAGATGTGATTTATAAGAGGATAAATGTATCATTAAAACATAGTCTATGTTGGAAATAATACTTCCAGAAGAAGAGAATTACTTTTATTCAAGAGAGAGAATCAAAAACTGGTATTTCTTACACGACAATAATAACGAGTGACATATATAAAAAACAACTGACGCTTTCTAAATAGCTACTAATATTATTCAAAATTAGAAATGGTATCTATGATAAAATTCAATTTCCAATAGCCTCCCTGAATTTTATCATCCCAGCATATTTACAATTCATCTATCTGAAATCTAACTTAAAATTAAGAACATAACAAAAAAACCCAACGTCACAATTCTGAAAACATATCCCGAAAATCAATTCCGTCCACCTGATGAAAACCTCTAGAGCATAATCTTGCTTTATACCGTATGTTATCACCATTTTCATTTCTATTCTGGAATACCCATTTCGAGGTTATTGGTTTATTCTTTGTTTGTTCCACTAATAACCATGTACTATTATCTTTATGAGCTTTTAATTCTTCGTCAATCGCTTCAAACTGATTTGGACGATTCTCACACCTGGTTGCCTCCTCATATGTTTCCGGTATACATAACTCCATCGCATTTGCCTGATAAATGTTGTCTACTGTTGTAGGTCGTGACTTCATACTAGTTGGATTGCTGTGTATTTGTATGTTCTTCTTAGGAATATAACTAATATAACTTTCATCAAGGTCCAAACTAACCATACTATCTTCTGATGAATCAATTGGCTCAGTATCTTCACTCTCAGATAGAATATGACTTTCTTGAGCTTTTCTTACATCTGTTTCTTTTTTATCTGTTTCGTTGACTTCATCAAAAAGAACATCTCTAGTGATAGTCACTTTATGAGTTTCTTTTCTATACGCTCCGTATGTAAAATTATCATAATTATCATCACATTTCTTTAACAAATCATACCTAGGCATATTCTTAATTTCTGCCACATTCACGTGTTCACATAACTCTTCTAGGCGTTCATGACATAGTTCTACAGAACACTTTGATGTTTGTACTAAATTGCAATCATTGGTTATTACTTCCATATCAATATATAATAAGTTATTTGAATTCAACTTTGCACGAAGCACAAGTTCATTATTTTTGTAAATTAAAGCATGACTATTCTTCTTCGTAATTTCAAATCCTTTTCTCATAATTGCACCTTCGGAAAAAAGATTTCTTCTCAATTCGGGAACATATAATACATTCGTTAATATATTTTCCTCACTACGTCCATTAATATATTTTCTAAATAATATTGTTCCAATTCCTTTGATATCCATTGTTTGTTGATTTCCCAATTTGACAGAACTACGACTGTTGTCATATAATTTCAAATCTTTGAAAAATTCTTTTCGGAATGTCATATGAGCCGATGCTCCACTGTCAAGTAACCATGCATCCTCATTGCATTGATATTTTGTGCCTTGAATCATTACATTCAGGCTTTCTGCATTAAATGCCAATCTTTCATTTTGGTTCTGATCGTTAGTATGAGACCTTCTTGGAGCACGACATTCTTTAGAAAAATGTCCTCTCTTACCACAATTGTGGCAGATAAATCTATGACGACCGCTATAATTATTCATATAATTTTCTTTATTATTCTTCGAGTACCAAGCATTTTCTGGTCCAACTGTAAAGAACGCTGTCTCATTTTCCTCTTCACCAGTTAAACTTGCCTCCTCATCCAATAGTCTAGATGTCAAATTATGAATTGTCTGTTGCTTACTATCCAATGACATCCAGGCCTGCCGCAGACATCTGTACTTACTAGGCAAAGTACTCAAAATTTTCGTTATTATAGCTGTATCACTTATGTTTTCTCCACATTCTTTCAATTGTTGTGCAAGACTTTCTACCTTCGAGATATGCTGCGCTACGCTTTCGCTCGTATTCATTTTGTACTGATAAAAGCGTTCATGTATCATCATTTTACTGAGCTCCGACTTCTGTTCATAAATTGAATCTAACTTCCCAATAATATCATAGGCATGCTGACAATTCTCTACGAGCGCTATTTGCTTGAAATCCATGGCTGACGTAATTATACACATCGCCAATCCATCTTTTTCATCAGTTAGTGTCTTACTTACATCGATACTTTTCGCCTTCAGCGCAAACTTAACTTGGAACTTCCACAGCAAAGAGGATATTGACTAAGCTTCGTATCACACAAATGAATAAATATAGTAAGGAATAAATACCTGTATATACAAGTCCACGACGGAATATCTCGGCGGCAAACCGTTGTCTACAGCCTTAACAGTGAGATTAATCCACGGATACATCTCGTGGTCTATCCTACTAGCGACCACAACATCGCCGGTCGTTCTCTCCATGTGCACCATGCTTAGTAGCTCTTCGCGACCTACACATAAGATCGTCTTTTGAATGACCATTAATCTTGTTGTAAAATTATTTTGAACTTACTGAAGGAAATCGCTTAAAGAAATATTGCTATCTTACTCATACACTATGGTCATGAGAAGGACCCTTAGTATGGTGCAAACAATCAGCACTATTATCCTAAATAGTGCTATCCAATTTGAATAAAACGACATGTGGATCGAATTATTAGATTTTATTTTAATAAATACAATTTACAATAAGAAGTCAGGAGTCAGGGGTTGTACACTTTTAAGTAATAATTAATGTATGGATTGAATAAAACTATAATAACAATTTATAAAAAAAGTCCACTATTTTATGTTCTCCGGCATAGACCAACGATAAAGATATTTAAATTCAAACCTTACCTTCAATGAAATACGTCATAGTTCTATTCTTATCGGCGTCATCGGCTATCACGGTGGCTATATTGGCTCCGTTCTTTGAGTTCTCAGTTATTGAGGTCTTGTAGAATGGTTTACGGAACACTGGGTTGTTGTCGTTCACATCGGCTATTGTTATTGTGAGAGTTGAGGACGCCGTTTGTGGCGGACCGCCGTCTATAGCTGCCATGTCCTCTACTGTGATTATAAGTTTCACTAGCTCTATTTTTTCTCTGTCTAGAAGTCTGTGAAGGGGTAATTAATTTGAAAAACCGGCCAAGTGCCAGTCGGACTCGCGCCCGAAGGGTTTTGTACCATTATCTATAAAAACGGCCAAACAATCACGTCTGTTGTATGGGATCCCCCTTAAACGTTAATTTTAGATAGATAGATAGATAACTCTTTATTGTTCCACCGCAAAAAGTATTAATATTACACACAGTTTACACAGAGTGTCACAATGGGCGGCCTTATCACTAAAAGCGATCTCTCCAAGGCAACCTTAGGATGGAGTGGATCTAGGGAATTGATTAAGGCGGGGGAGTACTTAATAATGGATATTAATAGTAAATAGTTTAAAAAAGTACACATGTATATAAATACATACATTAATTTTATTCTGTTTTTAGTATTTGTTGTTATAGCGGCGACAGAAATACATCATCTGTGAAAATTTCAACTGTCTTAACTATCAGGGTTCAAGAGATACAGCCTGGTAACAGACGGACGGACGGACAGCGAAGTTTTAGTAATAGGGTTCCCGTTTTACCCTTTGGGTACGGAGCCCTAAAAATAATGTATTGGATATTATATCACATTTGCATTCTAAAATAAAACATTGTCTATGGGACCAGCAAATTCGCGAATTTTTTTTTTGGTAACCATAGACAAAAGTTTATAAAGAATTTACAACGTTGATAGTTAGTACGGAAAAGTTAAATAAACTAACCTAACTACCCTCAAAGTGCCATCCACGGCGTTCAGGTCCCACAAAGCGAGATAGTCGTATTCAGCAAGTGCCATCGGTACTCCGTCTTCATTCCTGGCGACACTGCCACTTTTGTCTATGGCATATCTCAGTACCGGCTGATCATCTGGGTCGTACGCTTGCGCACGGAATATTTGTGTTCCTACCTGTTGCATTAAGAGTCTATGACTTTTTTTCTTCTGAACATTGAAATTGGAAGTAATTTCGCAAGAAGCGACAGTATCAAAGACAAATTGAAATTGTTAGTAAAACAATCATTTGAACCAGATTTATGAAGAGTATGGTTTAAGTGGTTTTGGATCCGCTCATCTAGAGAGACAACTTAAACCACATAAATGATTCTGCTTCTAAGCCTTTTGTATTAACATACAGGCACTTCAAATAGTTTCAGGAGCGCCTTTAGCACCGAGTTGGCAAAACAATCAATTCATAAACCAATTTTAAAAAAGTTGGTTGCCTTTCAACATTAAAATGCAAGCACTTTTTATTAGTACCACTACAGTTTTACGGTTCCAATACACGGAATTGAGTCTTAAACAGCAAAAAATAAGGTACATTATTAGAATCACCTGCGTGTTCTCCCTGACGATCACAGCGCCGGGTTCGACTAGAACTGGCGGTTTGTTATTTACGTCCACAATGGTGATGTTTACTAGTACCGCCGCGCGGAGCTGCTGTTCGCCGATACCGCCATCTAACGCGATCTATGACAACAACTTTGTTGTATATGCAAATAATTGTAGAATACAAAAACAGCTCGAGCATCGATTACAGATTTAGTTGTGTCCTGCGAACTGCTTTTATTAAATATTTTTGCGATATCTCATCGTATAACTATC
This sequence comes from Ptilodon capucinus, assembly GCA_914767695.1. Lineage (NCBI taxonomy): Eukaryota > Metazoa > Arthropoda > Insecta > Lepidoptera > Notodontidae > Ptilodon > Ptilodon capucinus. The sequence continues at coordinate 9,034,904 of OU611814.1, read as the reverse complement.
TATACTTATAATCATATTATAAAGCTGAAGGGTTTGTTTGTTTGGTTGAACGAATTAAGCTCTGTAACTAGCGGTCCGATTTCAAAAAATCTTTTTGCACTGTATAGCTTATTTATTGACTTTATGACATCACGGTACGACACAGTAACCGTAAGCGCGGGTGAAACCGCGGGCACAGCTAGTGTCTTTATAAATACTTACAACAGTGAGTGTGTATCTATTACTCTTGGGGTTGGTCTTGTCGGGGTCGAGCGTGGAGCCGTTGGCGACGGATATGACGCCGCTGCGCGAGTCTATGACAAACTTGTCGCTCGCGCCGCGCTCGATGCGATACACCACGCGGTTGTTGGGCGACGAGCCGTCAGAATCGCGGGCTTTCACCTACACACAAGGTATATACAGGGTCTGTCGTAAATAATGGATAACCCGTAAACTGGAGTTGGTCCGGATGTGAAACTGTAAGAAAATCGTATTTTCTTGCCAGGGTTTCTAACCATATGAAAATGGCGTAGCCTTTTATACTTTTTTATGAATTTCGCTACTTTTTTCATTCATTCCGTTGCCATTTCATCAAATGTAGGTATTTCTATGTGTTTTTTTTAGTATTATAATCCTGAAGACGTGTATTATTTAATTTTAGTACAAGTTTAGGTGTTTTTAACGTTAAACATATTCAAAATCATCGTTTTATGCCCTTTTTTTAAACTATTTTTTTCTTAATGTCAACTTTGATCATTTACTGTGAAAAAAAAAAGTACGGCGCTATAGCTGCCCATTATCTTAATAAATTGTCTAGTATGTGTAGATTCTAAAAAGGTATTACAATGTGTACTTTACAAGCCATATTAAGTTACAGGGGTGAAATCAATATCAAGGTCAGAATTTAAAATTTTTAAGTATTGTTATAAATGGTTATAAAACTTCGTCATAATGTTTAATTCTACCAAGATTCTTTACACAAACAATATCGGGCCACTAATAAGGATATTCAGAAGAAAACCAGGTTAATTTAAGTAAAAAAAAAAAATTATTTTATCAATAACTTAAACTAAATGCTCGAAGTGCCCTCCGCCGGCAGCAATACATGCTCTACATGGCCTAATAAAATATCTTTTAATCTGTCGCGCATAACCAGCTTCTTCAATTTTACTTGCTGCTACTTGAATGCGCGCACGCAACTCTTCCACAGAATTTATTGCTTCGCTGTACACTTTTTCCTTAATACAGCCCCAGTAAAAAAAGTCCAAACCATAAATGTAATGCATGTTTGCGTATTCGGCCGGTGTGTATTGTTGAGGCATGATACACAAACTTTTCCAAAACAATAAGTCCAATCGATAGCACAAAACATTTATAATTTTTTTTTTACTATTTTTTTTTTAATTTTTTTTAATTAACCTGGTTTTCTTCTGAATATCCTTATTAGTGGCCCGATATTGATTGTGTTAAGAATCTTGGTAGAATTAAATCATTATGACGAAGTTTTATAACCATTTATAACAATACAAAAAAAATTAAATTCTGACCTTGATATTGATTTCACCCCTGTAACTTAATATGGCTTGTAAAGTACACATTGTAATACCTTTTTAGAATCTACACATACTAGACAATTTATTAAGATAATGGGCAGCTATAGCGCCGTACTTTTTTTTTTCACAGTAAATGATCAAAGTTGACATTAAGAAAAAAATAGTTTAAAAAAAGGGCATAAAACGATGATTTTGAATATGTTTAACGTTAAAAACACCTAAACTTGTACTAAAATTAGATAATACACGTCTTCAGGATTATAATACTAAAAAAAACACATAGAAATACCTAAATTTGATGAAATGGCAACGGAATGAATGAAAAAAGTAGCGAAATTCATAAAAAAGTATAAAAGGCTACGCCATTTTCATATGGTTAGAAACCCTGGCAAGAAAATACGATTTTCTTACAGTTTCACATCCGGACCAACTCCAGTTTACGGGTTATCCATTATTTACGACAGACCCTGTATATATAGATAGATAATACTTCGGGTACATATACGGTAGCTGATATGTGGATGCTTAGTGAAGACCGATTACACAAAACTATCATACTTTCTGAGATATAGACCTTTGAATATTTGTCACAGGTATCGTGTTCTGGCCTTTGGGTACATCCAATAACCCGATTGAGCAGTGTATACAACACTTATGAGGGGCAACTACCAATATTCACAAAACAGAACATGCATATTTTACATAGGACTCGAGATATTACAAGTTATAGAAATTGATGTCACCTGTATATAGGATGTTTCAGAAGTACGAAATAATACTTTGACGTTTTTATCAGTGTCGGGTATACAACTGAATGGTATAAAAAGTTGATCGAAATTCGACCATGTCTTTCCAACTTTTTTTTCGTTGTCAAGTTCTATAACTCGTAAAATCTCGAGTCCTATGTAAAATTTCCTCATACGTGTAGTGCACATTGCTGAAAAGGGTTACGGATGTATGGATGTACCCAAAGGCCAGAACACAATACCTGTGACAAATATACAAAGATCTATAACTCAGAAAGTATGATAGTTAGGTATAAACTGTCTTCACTAAGCATTCGCATATGGGCTACCGTATATGTAACCAAAGTATTATTTCGGACTTCTGATACACCCTGTAGAGATACAAAAATTATAACAAATCAGAATATAACATCTTTAGGTCAGAATCAGTTTTTTTAAAATTAATGTAAACCAATACAGGCACTTATGAATCGTCAATAAATAACAGTAATAGTATCTCTACCACCCATTCCGAATGCATTTCCTATGGAGAAGAAGGGGCAAGAAACTCCATGGTTTCTTTTTTCCAATAAGGATTTACATTTTTGTGTGTCTAGGTTTGAATAAAATTAGTCAAATAGTGTCTTGTCAGCCTCCCAAAATTATAAATCCGACAAGTTGTTGGCTAAAATACATTAGACAACCAAATACTTATCGTATGATCCCAAACTAAGTATTACAAGTAACGTCAGATTCCATCAATTATATGAAATACGTTATTTTTAATTATAACCCTACATCAATCAGCATCCATCAGCTGGGCGATAACCTATTAGTTCCACAAACCGACCTTGTAATCGATTTGGGTTTTATAAAAGTTGTTTTTTTCGTCATTACCTACATTTCAATCTTGAACTAATATAATTAACATTTATGTAGGTTCAATTACTTAGGAGTATTCAGAATCAAATTTTTTTTTTATTCGTGTACGCCAAAAAGCACTTACAAATAGTCAGAATCTACCAACGGTTCGGAATGCTGCTTCCACTGACAAGAGCCGGTAAGAAACTCAAAGGTTACTCTTTTCAAAATTATAATTGCGAGTAATACATTCTCAGGAGCAGCAACGCCATGAGAGCAGACAGCACCTTCGCCACAATACTAGAGAAGAGTTATACTCACGGCTGACTAATATTAAATACAAATATTATCTTTGCGCTTAGGAAGCTAGTACAGTACTTAAGGTGCGTCTACTCCCATTTACAACATAGGGATTATTCTAAACCACAGATGGTTATAGAAATTATTGCTTTGGTATGATGCCTTCAATTTGTTTATATGCTTACCTCTAGTACACTGGTACCGCCGGGCATATCCTCAGGGATGGATCTCTTGTACATCATCTGCTGGAACAGGGGCGCGTGGTCGTTCACGTCTTGCACGTAGATGGTGACGGGCACGGTGGACGATAGAGTTGGGTCACCGAAATCACGGGCTCTCACCTATAATATACCATCGATCATCATCACCCTGTATACTCCAAAGGAGTAGGCAGAGGTGCATTGTAAGTACACTTCACTGATGTATTTTGGTCCCAATGTAAAAGGGGGTGCGCTTATTGCCATTAAACCGGGCACATTCCCCCTCAATACGAGGGAGATTTGGGCCATAGTCCAGCCGGCCCTGTGCGGGTTGGTGAACTTCACACGCCTTTCTATAGACGTGCAGGTTTCCTCACGATGTTTGCCTCAACCATTGGGGTACCTATCAGACCAGTTTTTATTTAATATTTTACCTGCACATGTCATAATAGGTATACTATTGGTGTGTCGTTTTTAAATAAATAAATAAACCATTCAGCAAGTGGTGATGATTATTGAAAATTTTATTCGCACTAGCTGTGCCCGCGACTTCGCCCGCGTGGACTTTAGGGAGATTACCCGGAAATATGGGTATTATGTTTTTCCCGCGGAACCCTAATGCTTTTTCTAAAATTAAAGTAGCCTAAGTTACGCCTTGGAACGTCCGCTATCTGTCAGTGAAAGTCCCATTGAAATCGGTTCAGCCGTTTAGAAGTTTAACCCAAACAGACAGACAGACAGACAAAAAATTTTAAAATTGCGTTTTCGTTATAGGTATCGTATATACTTTCATACGCATTTGGTAAAAAAGTGTTATTTTGATATTACAAACACACACTCCTTTTTTATTTATTTGTATGTATGTATGTATTGTATGTATGTATGTATAGAGTATAGATGTATAGATAAGAAATCCGAAAATCCCAGAGGGGCTGAGGGGTGCAGGCTCAGGATTTAAACTTGCACCCGTTGCATTCAAGGCGGACGCCATCCATGCACGTTACAGGACTTTTCTAGGATTGTCGCACCGAGTCGTTCTTTCACTTTCATAATTCATACGAGAGAAGGAGACGATGGTACATGTTTACTTGTTTTTCTGATCACGACCGGCTTTGCTATCAATACTCTACCGTATTGACGACTTTGGATAGAGATACTTACAGTTAAATGTATAGGTCGAATGTTGCTATTGTCGCCTGGTATCTGCTCGAAGTCCAGCCCGCTGGCCGGCGTCACGATACCCAAGTTGGGATCGATAGAGAAGTTGTTTTTGTACTCGCCACCTACTATCGAATATTCTATATGACTATTTTTTGTACCTAGAAAAGGAATTAGACACTTAATACATTTGTTTTAGAGTCACAAATTGCGTGAAGTTCGCTTAGATAATTACTGAGTAATGGTTACCCAAGGCACTTCATAAATAAATTTGAGTTTTATCTATTGGGAAGAAAGTGCTAAATCGAATAAACTTGACACTTTAAAAAAATAATATAACCTCACCATTCAAATCTATATCTCTGGCTTCAAGCACAAGTGGGTACTCAAACTGCTTCTCATTTTCTAACAATCTCGCTTCGTATTTGTTAGCTAAGAACATGGGCGCATTGTCGTTGACATCCTCTATGTTTATGATCAGCTGGGCTGTGTTTCTGTTGCCCTTGCCCAGATCATCCCTTGCTTCGACGGTGAGGTAGTGCCGCGATATGAGCTCGCGATCAAAACTGTCGCCTCCAGCTTGTTTGACCGTTATTACGCCTGATATAGGGTTGAGATTCAAGCTGAAAAATAAAATATAATAATTAAGTATTATAATATATGCTCGCTGCATAAAGTGAAATTGCTGGTAATATTTATTTTGATACTTATTGATGCAAAAAACTGGTATTTACCTGTTTTATTTTATCGTTAAAAAAACTACGTAAATAATATCCCACACACGATAAAAACCAGTGCAACATAGCTACACCAAAAAAGTATTAAGACATTTATCAAAACCAAACTGCTTTGTAAGGACGGGATGGTGTAAATAAATTAATTGTAAGTTTCAATAAATTCAGGTGTAGATATGAGCATAAAATTCGCTAATCTACCTACACTTAGGCTAATTAAAGGGGGTCAGTCGCAGCCCAACCGTCTTGAGGATGCCTCGTTGAGAGGCGAAACACGTGTCAGAGGACAATTGCTCATTGTTAGGGTCCATGACTTATGACATACTGACTCTCTACCGACAGGGAGTTCGGTCTTGTTAGTTTCCTCTATTATCGATCAAATTTATTTGATTTATAATTTGGGATTCTGACAATTCATAGGGTGAGTGGTGAGTCCCTTTCTCTACAATTTATATTAATTAAAGTGTGCCAATAGTTAGGAATACAAAAAAAAAATATACTAACAGATTAGCAATACTCCCTCCGAGACTGGTATATCTAATGCCCCTGGTTCCATAGTTATCGGAGTCCTGATCCAGTGCTTGCACCCACGCGACAGTAGCACCCACTCCACAGTTCTCAGGTACTGATACTGTGTACAGCGATTCAGTGAACTCCGGGAAATTATCGTTCTCATCCTTTATGTGGACTGTTATTGGTACCACACTGGAAAAAAAGTTGAAAACAGTGCATGAAATCAGGACCCTAAGTCCACTAAAGCGGCTATCAGACTACGCTATAATATAATAGCATATAGTATATAGCACAACAATATCGCGCACCATAAATGGTTATGGCCACGTTCACACTGTACTGTACTATATATTATTGGCTTTGTATGGTGCGCGATATTGTTGTGCTATGAGGTATATACTATACTAGCTGTGCCCGCGACTTCGCCCGCGTGGACTTTAGGGAGATTACCCGGAAATATGGGTATTATGTTTTTCCCGCGGAACCCTAATGCTTTTTCTAAAATTAAAGTAGCCTAAGTTTCGCCTTGGAACGTCAGCTATCTGTCAGTGAAAGTCCGATTGAAATCGGTTCAGCCGTTTAGAAGTTTACCTCAAACAAACAGACAGACAGACAAAAAAAAAAATAGCGTTTTCGTTATAGGTATCGTATATACTTTCATACGCATTTGGTAAAAAAGTGTTATTTTGATATTACAAACAGACACTCCAATTTTATTTATTTGTATAGATGTATAGATATAGATAGATGCTATATAGTGTAGCGTAGTTTGAAAGCCGCTTAAAGCTATCGTTGTGAAGTTGCTACGCTCCATTTTGAAGGCATGATATCAACATGTTTTATGCATGGTAGCTAATTCATGGCCAGTGTAAACATTAGACATCGTCACCATGAAGCCATTACACTAGTTATATTCTAGCTACCATTGATAAAAAATGAAGTTTTAGCAATTCCACAATGATAGTGTTAGTGTATTGGGGCCCTGTTATGCTTCCTCTGACACACTGACTGAAGTTTCAACAAAATAAATGCCTTGAGAATTCCCAAGACTCGCTTTGGTAATGACATTATATACTTGGTTTGAAATTGGCTCTCCATTTTCATAATATACATGTGAAGTAGCACAGATGCCTCACCTTATTAACTTAAACCTTATTACCTTATTAAACTTATCATAGTGAAACCATCATGAGTAATATTATGACTACAACCAAACTAGACGCAGTGGTAGTCTCGTGGGCAAGAACGCCCGCCTTGAAAGTAAGGGGTGCAAGTTCAAATCCCGGGCCCGCACCTCTGAGATAATTTTCATGTGCGCATGTCATTTTCAACAATGATTACCACTTGCTGAACGGTGAAGGAAAACATCGTGAGGAAACCTGCACGTCTATAGAAAGGCGTGTGAAGTTCACCAACCCGCACTGGGCCAGCATGGTGGCCCAAATCTCCCTCGTATTGAGGGAGATGGTGCCCGGTATAATGGCAATAGGCTCGCCCCATATTACATTGGGACCAAAATACATCGGCGAAGTGTGGGCGCACTACAGTGCACCTCTGCCTACCCCTTCGGGGAATACAGGCGTGATGATGTATTATTATTATGATGTACAACTAAAATAGTTGAATACATTATATGCAAGTTCTAAAGCTGGGATTTTGGTTGGTCAATTAACCAATTACAAAGTTTTTAAATCTATCAATAGGGAAAGAACTAGAGATAGGATTTTTAAAGTAAGCGGCTATGGGGTTCTGAGATATCAGTTAATTTTGGAAGACCCCTCTTGCCTAAAATAGTTTAGGTATCCCTGCTCTAAAGAGATCGACGCTTCTAATTATTTAAGTAGGTGTAGTTAATATTAGAAACATACCTCATTTTGGGATCTTTGGTAACAATTTCTTTGGCGACTAGACTGAAATTCATAACAGTAACTTTCTCGTAGTCCAAAAATGACGCATCATTCACCCTTATCAGAAACGAAGCCTCGTTGATACCTTTGAATGGAGTCACATCGAATACACCATTGTCTCCTGTAAGATACAATTCAAAGGTCCCATTCTTTCCCTGTAAAATGACAAAGAAATTGTTAGTATTAGATACAAGTAAGCAGGTTTATTTTCATCAATAAACTATTATTAATCTGATAATGGTTTGGTTTAGTGTTAGATAAGGCCTCTTGAGTCTCTGCACTGGGCTGTTGCAGGTTTGATCCCCATTGGCTACAAGTATTGCTTGGATTGGGATCTAACTATGAGTTTGTTGTCTGGCGGAATTTATTTTATGATTGTTATTTATATACACAAGACATAAGGAAGAAGTAAATTATATAACAGCATTAACCATTTTAAAAATCTAAGTAAGAATTTATTGAATAACATCAGTACAGAAGCTGCTCTTAATGTATCTATGTAAAGTATATGTATAATTCGAAGAGGGAATCTCATGTGAGATAGCAAACACATAAATTTAGTACCTGATCGTAATCAAAGACTTCAGGTATAGCATCCTGCAGGAATGTTATTGGAGTGTTCTGCTGTGCGTTCTCCAGTACTTCGGCCACATATCGCTCGCTCCTGAACCGCGGGCTCTCATCATTCACATCAGTCACTATCACTGTCACTTCAGTAGTTGCACTGGGCATTGGGGATACCAGGTGTGATTCTTCTGTGGCCTATGTTTCCCAAATATGAAAAAAAACGTGATACAAAGAGGCACTTGTGACATTATTGTGTCATCAAGTGACATAATAAACATTGCAACAGACTTCCAAGATGTTTGTTAGAGAATCATTCAAATTATTGAAACTGTAATTGCTATTTAGGCTGGTCCTCAACACTGGTAACATATAATCTAATTTTATTTAATGCAAATTTCATTTGATAAAAGAGGAAGTAATCAATGAGTATTATTTTGTTTTGATAAATAAGATGTTGCCATTTTATTCTTTAACTGCATAATTGGTTTTCATTTTTTTGATTTACTATTATTATGTGACACATACATTCCCTTTAGGGCTTGACCTAATAAACCAATTAACAGTGTACAGTAAGCTACACTGGGACATAGGCGTTCGCACGTAATTTTTAGGGTTCCGTACCCAAAGGGTAAAATCGGAACCCTATTACTAAGACTTCGCTGTCCATCCGTCCGTCCGTCCATCTGTCACCAGGCTGTATCTCATGATCCGGAATAGTTAGAGGGTTGAAATGTTCACAGATGATGTATTTCTGTTGCCGCTATAACAACAAATACTAAAAAACAGAATAAAATCAATATTTAAGGGGGCTCCTGTACAACATACGTGATTTTTTTGCTGTTTTTTATAGATAATGGTACGGAACCCTTCGTGCGCGAGTCCGACTCGCACTTGGCCGGTTTTTTTGCCATACTAAAACAAACCATATTGACTTTCAGAAAAAGTTCAATCTTCAACTAAATTACACTGGCAGTGTGAGCGAATTTGGCACACGGGGGCGTAGCTTGTACCACAGAAATTTAATCTTTATGCATAATGACAAAGAGTTTGTTTTGGTATTGGCAAACATTTTGATGTGCATGTTTTTAAATGGTGATTTTTACCAATATTTCAAGTATATAAGCTCCATTGCTGTTGTTAGGGTCTTCCCTGTCAAGCTGGTTGACAGTGTATACCACCCCAGAGCTGCTGTCAATGTCGAAATGCTCCTCACCCCCGGAGATGATGCTGTATGATATTCGGTTGTTGATGCCTCTGTCACCATCAATGGCTCGCACTAAAAATGAAAAGTATCTGCTTGTATTATCAAAATACCAGCTTTTTACTTATTAGCTCTGGTATGGGTGTAACAAAAAAAATTTTTGAAATCCATCCAATTGTTACATTGTTACATACAAAAATACAAATCTTTCCTTTTTAACCGACGAAAAAAAAAAAGGAGGAGGTTCTCAATTCGACGCGTATATTTTTTTTTTTTATGTATGATCACGCATATCTCCGGCGTCACTAAACCGATTTCGATTTTTTTTTATGACGTTTGCTAAGGAATTCTTCGAGGGTGGTCCCATTTTCAAAATATTATCAGAAATTAACCCCCTTGGGGGTGAAATGAGGGGTTGAAGGTCACACAATTTAAAAAATATTTTTTGATCGACTTGAAACTTTGTATATGTATTTTACATATAAAATAAAGAAACACGTGTTTTAGGAATTTTGAAAAAAAAAATGTATAGGGTGTGAAATGGGCTGATAAAGTTTGCATTCTGGACTACAGCATATCTCCGCCGTTAGTGAGCCGATTTCGAAAAATCTTTTTGTTTTACGGGTTTTTAACAAAAATTTAAACGATGGGGTAGAAAAGGGGGGTTTATGGGGGGGGTGAATTTTTTTTAGTTTTAAATATTTCCTTATCCAGCACAAATTAAGCATGTAGTAATTAGTAGATAGCCACAAAAAATTATAAAATAAAAACTTTTTAACAAAAAATTAAACCGCCGAAAATATTAAAAAGCAAAAAATAATATACTTTTTTTATTTTACCTTACTATCAAAGTTCTTAATCTAAAGTAAGTATACCTAAGTCATTTTGAGTCAGCGCCAAACAATCAATGAACAATAAATTTAAAGAAATAACCAAATGAAATTAACAATGCAACGTGAAATCTTCAGCCACAAACATTAACATTCCAAAAAATGTGCTCTCGGAACGACCACTCGCACAACATGTGCACTCACGTATGTGCCCGCACGAGTTGCTGTCTCGCTGACATTAACTTCGTAAACGCTCGGCATTTTCCGACGAAGAGGCGTGTCGCGCCGCGCCGCCGTGCATCACACTTAAGATTAATTAATTTGCTAGTTTGGCGCCGACTCAAAATGACTTAGGTATACTTACTTTAGATTAGTTTGATAGTAAGGTAAAATAAATTTAAATAAATAAGGTAAAGTAAATTTTTAATATTTTCGGCAGTTTAATTTTTTGTTAAAAAGTTTTTTTATTTATTTTATTATATAATATTAATAAAGATTTAATTACTTTTTAAGTTCCTATTGTAGCATGTACACCAAAACTAGACTTATATCATGGAATATGTTAATTTTGTCTCTATTTCTCATATGAAAAAAGACAGAGAAAAACTGAACAAATTCGTGACGTCTAGTCCAGATATGTGTATGGACTATCTGAACTGCATCTAAATTAGTAGGTAAGTAAATTAAAAAGCATTTTTTTTTGTTTTAGTGACACGGTTTAGATCTATCTTCATATCACTTGTGACTAACCTTGCAAGACGGATGCCCCGACCGGCGCATCTTCGCTAATTCTAGTAACAGGACTCGCGACTACAAACTCTGGAGGCTGGTCCTCAACGTCCTGCACCTTCACTAGGATAGCAGCAGTACCCGTATTCACTCTGCCCTGGTTCGCGCGGTCCACAGCAAGAATGCGAAGTTGGTACAACGATTTGCGCTCGTAATCCAAACGATTTAACAACCGAACCACACCTTTCCCATTCACAGTTTGCACAGAAAAGTTTTCAGTATCTCCATCTAACTCTTGTAAGTGATATAGCACCTAAAAATTTAAGAAAAGATGAAAAAAATCGTTTGTTGACTAAAAATTATCTTAGAAATTTTGTAATTTGTGTTTGACAGCTTTTGTTTTGTAACGTTCGGAAACTCAGCTATAAAACCATAGAATTTATAAAACTTTAGTAAAACTTAGTTATAAAAAAATATATATACTTGTCCGTAAGCTCCTTCATCCAAATCTGTAGCTTCAACTGTGAATAGTAAGCTAGGCGGAGAATTTTCTTTCACAGTGATTGCGGAGGGATATGGTTTGAAAATAGGTTCGTTGTCATTCACATCTTCGACTAACAACAAAAAGCTCTGTGTGATGAAATTGCCTTCTCCTAAATGTCCATCAGTCAATGTTAATACAAAAGAGTATTCATCACGGACCTAGAATTAAAAATAAAAAGCATTGAAAATCTCTTGAAAATAAACTTAGCTTTTAATTTTAGTTTCAAATTAAGGGACCTACCTATAAGCTTCTTAATTTAATTAAATGTTACTGGCTTATTCATCAAATAAAACTACCCGATGCCGTTTATAGCTATTAAAAATATTAATATTTTTTCTTTATTTTCGTATTTGGCGTAAACACATTTTTTGCTGTAAAATTGCCAGTATTTCCTGAAGTTGATTATGTAAATAGGTTTGCTTGAAATAAGGTTTTATATGTAGGTACGATTTACTTAAGTCTTACCTCTCTATCTAATTCCTTAACTAAATAAATATTTGCTTCGTTGGATGAAATGGCTTCTAATCTTAAAATATCACTACCAAGTTGGTCTCTAATACCAAATTGTAACGCATCGCCATCGGGGTCGACGCCCCTCAGCCGGTATATAAGGCTGCCTGAAATTAAACATAACGGTTACATTTTAATTACACCGGCATACACAAATATTACACACAGTTAACTACTGTTTTTAAGCAATTAACTATAAGTAGTTAGATAACCTACATACTGGGTAAGCCCAGTAGATAAGTAGGTTATCATATCGTAGGTACTATGAATGTGCTCAATGCCCTCCTGACGGCTAATCCTGAATGTGATCAGTGATGTCTTTGCGGATCGACGGAACTTAATTAGACGAGTATGTTTGGAGTATTGTGAGAAGAAGTATGCACGAGTGTCCTCAAATTTTTTTTTATTGTTCAGGTTTTAAGATTATATGTTAATTAATGTAATTGGTTCTGCCGTTTTAATGACTATGATTAAGTAAATAAATAAATAACTCAAGAGGAAAATAAAAGTTCTGTATGATTTTTCGTTTCAAAATATAACTTTCGTAGAAAGTTAAGCTGTCTAATACATAGTTACATAACGCCAGGTGTAGCGATTAGGGTGCGAGGGTCCGTGCGGGGCTTCCCCGGTGTTTGTACTAGTTGCCTTGACAACCCCATCACTTGTTTCCCCACCAATGTTAATTTCCGGTTGTCGGCCCCGTATTGTTTCATCGTTAAATGTAAACTTTGGACTGCATTCCTTTATAAATGCAGTTCGAATTTAGTAGAAATTCTTACGAATTTCTGTTCTTTGGACGTAAGTAGGCTCTTTTTAAAAGGTAGATATTTTTTTAATATTCACTGACATTGGTTCAGAAGTTGGCATCTAATTTCTACCGTTTCCCCTAAGGTTACCTACATTATGATTTTCTAATCGTGATAATGAACTACTTAACGTGTCGCTATACAAATCTAATATCAACGTTAACCAAACTTTTTTAACGTTGGGAAATCCTTTATGAATTGATCCTTTTTAATTAATCCTGTATGTATTATGTGGGAGTCCCGGCAGAAGACCGTATACCCACTAAAACGGTGTACCTACCATCCTTCGCCTGTATTGGGGCGCCGCGGGATGATGACAAAGTCAGAATTACTCACCGACCGGCGTATCAGATCCTTCTTTCAACCTCACTACTATCTCCGACTGGCCATCTATCAGAAACCGTGGCGGTCGATTCGCGACCACTGCTCCGAACATCACCAGTAGCCATAATCCGTGAACCGGTTTTAACCGGACGTGTGGCGAGGTAACCACCCTTAGCATTGTAGACGATCATCTGACACATCGATCCTCACTGGTGTCTGGTGCTGCGACCATTTTCCAATCTCGCACGGTTCGAGGAGTGAGGTGAAAGTGTCACCTTTGGTGAACGCTTCTACGTGACTTCGCGGCCTGCAACAGAAAGTGTTGTTCGAACTTATTGCGACTTACGAAAGGTGTAACCATGACTTGTTTGGGATGAAAGTGTGATGATGATGAGACATCCTGTCTGTATTTGCAACTTTTATTGCTATTTACCCGACATATGATACGGCGATAAAAAGATCAATCAAAAGATACGGCGCGTTGCATTTTCAGTACCTACATTTGCACGAGAATCAAAAACCCTATAGGGTACTTCCCGTTGAATCATGAAATTTGGCAAGAAGCAAGGTCCTATAGAGCAAGTAAAGGAAAAAATCCGAAAACTGTAAATTTATTGTTAGAAAATGTTTGTTTGCGATTACGCACTTATTTTGTAATTACTTTGTATGCCTTTATCAATTTTAGGATGTTTTTATGAACTGGATTTGTTGGAATAGGTATTTAGTGTAGGTATCATAATTAGGTGGAATTTAGTAAGTAGTTAGAATTTAATAATGTATAAAGAATATAGGTACTACTCATAGCCTGACCTGACGGTAAATACACTCCTAATACCGAGATGTAGGTATTCATGGGCAAGAATTTAACAAGAAATAAGACCTAATTGTTTTACTTAATGTGAACATTTGCAAAAACAAAATCATTTGGTCTTATTCGTCAAAGGAAAATAACCTTCATCAACACTTTTTCCTTCAATCCCGTGGTGTCAGTGGGTTATCCGAGCATCTGTGCTTGTGCGGGAACTAGCGCGTGGCAGACGCTGAGCATTCGCTAACTTGCCGTATCTCATTGTCTGAAGCCTGATGTTGACAAATAATCTTGCCTAATGAGAATGATCTACTTTTAAGTATCTAGTCTTATGTCTAGCTTCTTTCTAGATTAGGTAGTATCACTTTTAATTTTCTTCATTAAAGTTAAGTAAGGATTATGTGAAACAAGGCTTTACCTCACTGTTATGTAGTAAGGAACTAGGTATATGGAAATGTATTCATAAGCTCGCCTGTTGGTATGGTATTTTAATTAATCTTCCTCTCTTCTATATAAAAACCAATTGCTGGTTCGTTAGTCTCGCTAAAACTCAAAAACGGCTTGACCTTTGTCGAAGTTTGTTGGGTCATTTAGTCTAAATCAAAATTACCGCTCGTTATTAAAAGTGAAAGAAATACCCGACTTAGTTACGTAACGACTAATTTGTAAATAAAATTGCTTAAACTGAAATTAAATAATAAAATTCTCATTGTACGTAACCACCATTGTGGCTCGGTTATTAACCATCAACCAAATGTGCGATTATCGCTGAAGATGTTGCGACAGTGCATTATATAGCCGCCAACAAGGGTTATTCACACGCATCGTATTTGCGAAACAATTACGTAAAAAACAATTAAAAATTGACCTCGCGACCTGCGCCGGATGCTATGGTAACGTGTCATAGGTGTCGTTGACGCATTTCGGTGGTAGAACCTGCCGAGGCTGAAACAAAGGGAGCAGTAAGCGCAACGGGCACGAAGGCCAAACTATTGTACGGAGTGGGATTATAATATTAGGAGACTGACCTTTGCAATACCACTGATGAACTGTCTGCCATAGATTTGATTGACAGGAAATTTGAAGACTTTTTACCACTCGTTTATTTGAAAACGTCAGGATGATCAGTTGATTATTGACTTTTATAGCGGGAATTCAATTTCAATTTTAAAGGAATCTAGCAATTGTCCTGTTGTTTTAAATGTACTATTTGCAGCATGCAAATAAAGTTTCAATTTCTGTAGCTAAATCCACGCGTCAGGGCGAAAAAAATCGCCTTGCCGCGCGGCGTCGATGTACTTTAATTGAAGGATGAACTTTTTCTTTTGCCGCGCGAGTATTGACGCGGCAGTGTGTCTTTATCGAATGCGAGATCCTGTTTATATCCCCTTGATAAAAATCGCTATGTTATATAAGCTTTTCACAGCAATACCACAGAGAGAAAGACTCAACATACAAGGTACGTTACTTAAAATAACTATCATCTCTATAAGATTGAAAATTTGAGCAACCTTAGAAGTTACTTACATACAACCGTTGCAATCTCTATACATTTTTATACAATGTAGTTTTCTTCGCCTGTACCTAGTGTGATTATAATCTATTTTTTACGACTCTACTTCTAAAGAGCAGCGATTATAAGTGTCGAAATCATAATGAAGTTTTTCAATGAAGCCGCCGTTTATGGCTTTGGATAATATTTTCTACACTAAACGATCCATGAAATGATTTTAATCATCAACAACAAAGATTCATTACTATAGAAACAAAAACCTTTCGTACGGGCACGCTGCTTTCTTTAAAATCATGATCACGCCTGTGTTCCCACACTGTACATTGCACTGCACCCACACTTCGTCTTATGTATTTTAGTCGAACCTATTGCTGCTGCCATTATGCTGCTTTCTTCGCCTCGAAAATAGTTATAGTCACCAAGAGCGCTATCAGGTCAGATTAAATTTGTTCATTCATGGTTCCTGTAGGCGGACCGTGACGATGTCTAACACGTTGACAGCGGCACTCATTTCTGAATTCTTTCCATTCCTACGGTACGGGGCGTTTAATACCTCGTTTGAAAACTATCATTATGGCAATAAGGGGTTTACCAAAGTAGATACACCACTGCATTCCGTCTTAATAGGGCTAATGTTAGATATATATTCATCTGTTTCGTAAACTAAATCAAATTTAAGTTACGGCCTCCGCATGGCAGAAAAGGCTATGTTTTTCTTAGCCGCACCGCAAGGAAGACACAAACGAGTCGTAGACCTCGTTCTGCACTGAACGTGTTAACCGTCTACCTACTGCTTACTGCCAAAAGGAGCGCAGTCAGCGTCACGGTGCGAGTGAAAGCCACTATAGTCCGTTACACATGTGGTCGTTAGGAAAATTAACACTACAAAAAGCCACTTTATTGAAGATCAATGGTGCATTAGCCTTAATGCAGGGAAACCCTACGTAGAGTCTTCTTTACGAGTAAAATCGACTTAAACTTAAATTCTAATAGGCCGGCTCTTGCTACGAATTCGTAAGCTTAGCTATAAATGCTTTGCTCTGTTAACGGTATTATTTAGAATTGATAGAATTGATAAACATAGATTTGATAGGTTTCTTTTTCGTTTTTTACGAAACGAGTGAAATGATGATATTTTAATGGAATAAGATAAGCAATGGCTTCACCTGCGTTTAGCGGGTATTCAGCCAGTGTCAAGTAATTAATAGCAGGGCAAATTCAATAAATACACATTATAAATAAAAATGGATGATGACAGTGATAAAGATGGCGGATGAATCCTTGAGAGGTTTAAGACTTCAGCACACTGGGGATTCAAAAACCGCGCGTCAAAATGTTTGTCAATACTAAAATAAACTGTATTCACTCATAAGAAAAGTTTATTGTTCAACAATGACAGCACGAATGAAATTTGACGTGTGGGGCGTAGCAACCGAAATTCAATCTTTATGCATTTTAATCTTTATGCGTTTTGGTATGGGTAAACATTTTGCTTAGTGTGTGGGTGGCTTTATTTGTGATGAAATAATAATCCAATTAGGTACATAGGTACAGCTTGTGGTTTCTGTGGATAAGGAATCTTATTTCAGTGAGGTTACCTCGGATAGAATTGCCATTGAGATAAAGGTACCTAAGTGAAGAGTTATTTAAATGGGTACATTATAAAATAAGAAACGATGAAAGAAAACATCGTGAGGAAACCGGCACGTCTATAGAAAGGCATATGAAGTTCACCAACCCGAAGACCAGCAGCGTGGTGGATTATGACCCAAAATCTGCCTCGTATTGGGGGAGAATAACCCCGTATAATGGCAATTGATTTAATATAAGATATGTATAATGTTCTAGAAGGTAAGAACGAAGGCAGGAAGATGTGAGTAATATTGTTTTCTTATATTTACGCGAATACTATACATTGAAATTAAACTATTTTACGGATGTTATCGCGTTTATTTACTATTTTATTTCTTTATCGGACCGCAAACAACAACTAAATATGAGGGTACCCAGTTATTAACTATGACATCAGGACGTCTAACACCTCAGTCCCCCCGTGACCATTATTGCTGTAAAGCAGCCGAAACGTCGGGAAAATAAAATAGTAAATAAACGCGATAAAATCCGTAAAATAGTTTAATTTCAATAATAATGTAATAATCAAGAAAATAAAACAGAAAAAAAATCTAATGATCTTTGGCGACATTTCTTTAAATATTCACTGACATCATTTTTCTAAGTAACATTTAACGGTAACTAGCTTATAAATTGTCTAACATTATGATTGTTAAGTTGTGCGGTTAGATATATTTAAGAACATTTTGCAATGTATGGGATTATACGCCAGAAATGAGAGTCACAAAGGGCACATAAAACCGATTGGTAGTCGTAACTATCTTGATAAAAACCGGCCAAGTGCGAGTCGGACTCGCGCACGAAGGGTTCCGTGCCATTGTCTACAAAAACGGCAAAAAAATCACGTTTGTTGTATGGGAGCCCCCTTAAATGTTTATTTTATTCTGTTTTTTAGTATTTGTTGTTATAGCGGCAACAGAAATACATCATCTGTGAAAATTTCAACTCTCTAACTATCACGGTTCATGAGATACAGCCTGGTGACAGACGGACGGACGCACGGACGGACGGACAGCGAAGTCTTAGTAATAGGGTTCCCGTTTTACCCTTTGGGTACGGAACCCTAGAAATGGTAATAAAAATTTACTTTTATTATAAATTTGTTTCGGCAAGTCCAATTCGTGGCGGATCTTTGAATAATTTTGTTTATTGTCTGTTATTGTTGCAGTACTTACACAAATTCAAGGCTTGGAAACAATTGAAAATCGCTTTAGTGTAAATAATATTAATGTTGGCAATAAAAACTAAAAGCTTCATGTCGAGTTTAAAAAAAGTATAGATCATTAAATTTTATTTTATTTAGTTTTCGTAACTTCTATGGCCTATTTCGTAACTATTTTAGTTCAATACATCATCATCACGCCTGTATTCCCCGAAGGGGTAGGCAGAGGTGCACTGCAGTGCGCCCACACTTCGCCGATGTATTTTGGTCCCAATGTAATAGGGGGCGAGCCTATTGCCATTATACCGGGCACACAGGTTTCCTCACGATGTTTTCCGTCACCGTTTCTTAGCAAGTGATAATCTCAGATGAAAATGAGATTCGCACCTGGAACCCAGAGGTGCGAGCCGGGGATAGAACCTGCGCACTTTGATTGCAAAGCGTGCGTTCGACCACTCGGCTACCACTGCTCAATTAGCTAGTTCAATTAGCCTATATATAGTTCAATTAACAGGTTCTATTACGAAAGTGTTATTTGACATTCTGCTTTTGGGAGTAATAAAGAAAGGCTTGACAGGGCCCTCTCATTTCATTCTAAAATAAAATAATAGAGTGCCCCCGTTTCTAATTTTACCATCATTAAGTGTAATTTAATGCAATCAAAACAATTGATGTTATGATCTATTTAGAATTTAAATTATATATCTAACTATGTAATTCTATACGACTTAGTTTAACCTTACGCATGTTTCCATTTCGTTAATTATAGCAATGCTATATGTCTGATAGAGTCATAGGTGTTCATTGCATTGGAAGTTTGAAAATGTAGATATTTATCGTGCGTGGCGAAAGCAGTCTACAGGGTGTTTCAGAAGTCCGAAATAATACTTTGACGTTTGCATCAGTATCGGTTATTCAACTGAATGGTATAAAAATTTGATTGAAATTCGACCATGTTTTTCCAACTTTATTTCATCATCAATTTCTATAACCCGTAATATTTCGAATCCTGTGTAAAATTTGCATATTCTGTTTTGTGAATATTGGTAGTCGCCCCTCATAAATGTAGTTTACACTGCTGAATAGGGTTATGGATGGACCCAAATGCCAGAATATGATACCTACAACAAATATTCAAAGGGCCATAATTCAGAAACTATGATAGTTAGGTATAAACTGTCTTCGCTAAGCATCCACATATGAGCTGCTGTATATGTACCCAAAGTATT
Organism: Ptilodon capucinus; assembly: GCA_914767695.1. NCBI lineage: Eukaryota > Metazoa > Arthropoda > Insecta > Lepidoptera > Notodontidae > Ptilodon > Ptilodon capucinus. The sequence continues at coordinate 9,015,119 of OU611814.1, read as the reverse complement.
ATTTCGGACTTCTGATACACCCTGTATAAATAGACTGATCATAAAATGTTCTTCGTTGAACTCTACTGCGCAATCGATCTGATAGAGCTTACGGTCTGATGAATACGTGATTTACTTTTCAGTATAATGTTGCTAAATGTTTTGATTTGTATATTCTACCTCGAAATAGTAGTAAGTATAACTATCGGAGCCTGCAACTTCTGAATTTAGGAACCCTAATCACCCTAGAAAAATGGGTTTTAATTCGTTCACGCGGAGCTCATGATTTTTTATAAAATAAAAGCAGTCTTTATATCAGTCCAGCCATTTGGGAGTTAACCCTAAACAAACAGACATATAAGCAGTTTTTTTTTGCGGATTTTTTTTTGGATTTTGTAAAAAGCGGTTATTTTGAGTTACAAATAGACACTTCAATTTTATTTATTTGTGTAGATTTATGTGCGTGACTTGATCACACTTAACAAATACCATGTTAATGTTAGACAATGGAAATGCACAAAACAATGGATCCGGCGGCAGATAACAACCAGGTGAGCAGCTTTTTATACAACACGAAAGTATCTGGGCCTCGCCATCGCGGTTAATTATAGGCCAACTGCTCCCCTATTCAGAATGCAAACACTTCGTTTTTATTAACACCCGGGTATCCGCCGCTGAGTACTCCAATCGAGATCTTTGCAGTACTATTCTGAAGCGGACTTTAATATTCGGTTTCCTTATTTAGGAAAGTAAGACTCAGTAATACTAATAATACATCATCATGCCTATATTCCCTGAAGGGGTAGGCAGAGGTGCATCGAGAGCATTTTGGTCCCAATGTAATAGTGGGCGAGCCTATTGCCATTATTCTGGGCACATTCTCCCTCAACGCGAGCAGGTTTTGGGCCATAGTCCACCAGGCTGTGGACTATGGCCCAGTGCGGGTTGGTGAACTTCACACGTCTTTCTACAAACGTACAGGTTTCCTCACGATGTTTACCTATATGAGGTGTATTAACGATTATTTTGTACACAAACTACAACTGATTAATATGACAGCACTCAAAGTATTATTGTCTTGATCATACATTACAGCTGTAAGAAGGACGGCAATACGCTTAATTTAGTGCAGTTTAGTTAGGTGTCAATAGAATCGTTACATTGCAGAGATATCTGCGTTGATAAAATGTTTCAGTACAGTAACAAAATTTAATACGCAACGAATTGATCGCTACGTTTTGTGAGTAGATTCATAAAGTCAAATTTTATTGGAATGCTGGCATTTTAACGAGGTACGTTACGCGTAACGAATTGTTTGAATTACTGCATTATTTGTACAATTTCTTTGCCTAATATAATTTTAAGAAATTAAAAATCGTTATTTATGCTGTTACATTTTGTATTTGTAGTAAACAGTATACATAAGTAGTTTGAAAACGGCTTGCTCCAGTAGTTCAAACGTAAGCCGCTTAATTCACTGCACCAGGTAGTTTCGGGTTCGATGCCCGGCAGCGTCAAATTTCGAAAGTGTCTTTTTCGGAATTTGCCCTATTCTGGATGTATCTAGGATCGCTCCCAGTCTATTGTATTGGCATCCATAGAACCATAATTGTTTTGTTTGGGATAATACGATCAGTATCTATGTCTTGTCTTTTTTTATATTTACGATATTTTTTTTGTATCTAATATGAAAGGTATCCGCGTTTGTCTCCCCCTGGATATAAGGAATAGAATACAACTGTTCGTTTATACAGCACAGGTAAACGGCGCGGGCGCACGAAGCGTGTCGGCGCGACCGACCGTGCCTCCCCGGGAACCAAACCCGTCGCACCGCAGTATCCGGTAGCCTTACCATCCGATAGTTTTTACTATATCAATACACTGGGACTCTTTCATGATAAAACAAGACATTTGTATAATTACTTTTTGCGGCGTTCTATGGTAATGTGTGACATTCAGAGAAATAATTTTGCTACTTAAATATACCAAGGCGTAAGGCAAGTAAGCGTATATTTGTCAGAAACAAAGAAATACAGGGGTTTTATACAGATGAATGTAAGAAGTTTCTAAGTACAAATTCTTTATTTTATCAATGCAAAATGTAATGTAAAGTTGAGATATAGATATGAAGAAGACAATTGATTTAAAGAATTTATCACGTGGAAATATGTCCAGCCGTTTCGGATTTTACCCTCAACAAACAGGCAGATAGACTGACAGATCGACAAAAAATTAGTTGCATTTTTGTTTCGTTATAAGTACCTTTATTCTATCATTACGCAATTAGTGAAAACACCGTTATTGGGCGCTTAAAACAGACTTACATTTATTTTATTTTTTTGTTTAAAAAGTTTTGAAAATCGGAATATTTGATATGGCAACTTTCTATTGTTTAAGTTAACTTACATAATTTTTTTTTTTTATTAAGTAGCACTCTACCAGTTGAGATAATCGACGTAAATTATAACGACTCGTGCTCGCAGTGTGTTGTCGTTTTACCAAACACCATGCCTGCTTTCGATTTCGTTGTTATGTAATAGAAAAACGTTCTGTATTTCGAATGTAGTTTTCCGATGCGGGCGATGCTTGTTTGCTACATTTTTCCTGTTGTTTTTTTTTATTAGCGTTACGACATAGTTTGTAAGAAGCGTGAATTGTACACTTAATCAAATTAGAACGGTGTAACTATCTTGAACATTATGTAAAATAAAATATTTTAACGACGTTAAAATCCTATATTCAATTTTGGAATGTTCAAAAAATTATTGAAAATAGGGATGTAACTAGCGTAGACTATAAAAAATGAATGTAATGAGTTGCTGGCTATTATATTCAGCTTATATTAGTATACAATATTATAATGATATTAAATTCTAACAAGTAGTATTAAAGTTATCTCAAGCAACATGTAGGTATTAGTCATCCATAGCAAAATTATCCTGCTACTTAGATACACTTCTCAATACAATAACTTACCTGTTATTTAGTACAACTATTTTTTAAACTACATTTCCTGTTCCCTGTCTTCCAGTGATTACGAACAAACTTCATAACCTCATGTCAAAGGTTTTCACACGTCAACTTTGTATAGCATCGTGAGTCACGATTGCGTGGCATTTAGGTACTTGTTCGAGCCATCGACTCTACATAATATATACTGCTATATAGTCTGTACTACCTACAGTGTGCGTGAGGGGTGGTCACGCATGCATTATACTGAACATCAGCTCTACACTGTTGCATAGAGTTCGTGTCATTTAAAAACCCTAACAGGGAAGTGACTAATGGTGCCCTTTTGCACGGGTTCTTTCAATTTATAATTCAATTTCAAAAACATTGAATAGAGTAAACTTATCTTTAAAATAGGGACTCCTCGTAATATATTTTAAACAATGCGTGTTTTATTTTTCTTACCTTGAAAATTTACTTAATGATTATTAAATAATATTTGATGGTCTTAATTAAATTTTACTCAATCTATATCTATACAAATAAATAAAATTGAAGTGTCTGTTTGTAATATCAAAATAACACCTTTTTACCAATTGCATATGAAAGTATACACGATACCTATAACGAAAATGCAATTTTAAAATTTTTTGTCTGTCTGTCTGTCTGTTTGTTTGGGGTAAACTTCTAAACGGCTGAACAGATTTTGACGGGACAATCACTAGAAGATATGACTTTCACTGGCGGATAGCTAATGTTACAAGAAGCTTATTAGGGTAAATTCATTTTTAAAAGAGCATTACCATTCCGCCGAAAGATCATAACTCCCATTTATTCCGAGTGATCTCCCAAACGGCTAAACCTATTTCGACGGGACTTTCACTGGCAAATAGCTAATGTTATAAGGTGTAACTTGACATACTATCAAATTTTAAAGGTACTTTCAGTTTTAAGAGCATTAGGGTTCTGCGGTAAGAACATAAGTCACACTTATTCCGAGTGATCCCCCAAATAGTTGAATCTATTTTGACAGAACTTTCACTGGAAGATAGCTGATGTTACAAGAGATAACTTAGGCTACTTTAATTTTGAAAAAAAAAAACAATCAGGGTTGTTAAATTCCACGCGTACGAACTCGCGGTTACAGCTAGTATGAAATATAAAAGTAATAATCGATTTGTATTGAATTGTAGACTACTTCTGAACTGTAAAATACCATTACAGGTGGTATATAAATGAGGAGATTTGTTATAAATTCTAGTGTCTGGATTCTTACGAATTTTAGCTACATAAAAAAATCGCTTCTGTTGCACAGCATCAACAACAATTACGTACGTTCAAACAATACGGATGATTTCTTGTGCGATATCAATCTCATCACATTCATTGTTTCCACGCGTGATTTCTCACGATTTCGAACCGGGCAAGAACTGAACTTGACAATGCTGTCGATTTTCCACAACAATCGCAGGAGCACCATTATCTTTTTAGTTGTGCCAGTGAAATTCTTTTATAGGTTTACCATAACTATACCATTTATAATACGGACAAAAATATCAAGAATATTTTTAATATCATTAACTGAGTAAAACGTGGTTTTGATTGAAGTATATATAAAACTTGATACTTGCTGAAGAAGATGTAGGGAAGATTTATCACTTGGGAATTTCCAGATATTATATAATTCATTTATGAGATGATAATCTGGATAATACATGAATTACTTTGTGTAAAATATTTTATACGTATCAAATATTTTATTAACTTCCGTGAAAACAAGATCAAACAATAATGAACTATTGCAATATAAGTTTGATCGTCTTATTTAAAAACGAGAGAAGATCGTTGATTTCTCGCATCCAAATCGACCTCGAGACTAACGCTTAGGAAATACCAATTAATTTTCAGTTCAAACCATTCGTTATTTAACCGACGATTGCAATACTTGCGATTTTAAATATCATACCAATTGAGCCAAGACTAATCTTTTAACAAACAGAAGTAAACCGTATACAAATATAAATACGATTAGAAGTAGTTTGAGTGTAGTGTACCGCTATAGGTACCGCGCCTGGATACGTCCAGCCTGAGAGGTAAGTCATAATTTAACGATTAAATTTACCGCATTTTAACACGTATAAATACGTCGGTATGTTGTAGATTACACGTATGTATTAAATACAGAGTTCGTTGTCTACGTAAGTACTATGATCGTATTAATTACGTTTTTATCCTAATTTTCAAAATGTGGGAATTTTACAGTTAACTTAACAATGTTAACGCATTTGACTAAGTCCAGTCTACACTGTTGTCTTCCTCCATATTAAAACAAAAAAGTGCTTAAGCAACAAATTTAAATATCGAATAATCGTATCATGAAATATTCTAGCCCTCTTGAATATTAAAGAACAGTAATTATGAACATGTTAACACACATAAAAGAGACCTGTCCCTGTCATCTACGATTCCTCGTCAGATCATTTGGAACTCCTTAATCACAACAGGATACTTGGTCACACTAATATATGATTAAATTCATTACGTTTGATATTGCCGTCGCGGATTTCGGATACCTATTGTTTGGCGATGGAATTGGTATGAAAATATTTTTTTTGACGGTTTAGTCTAGCTAGTGGTTTAAGTATAGGCTGCTTGGCTCCAATCATCGGGTGTTTGCGAGTTTGATTTCCGTTAGCAACAAATTATGGAAATGACTATTTCAGGGATCGCCCCCAGACTATGATACCTAGAATTTATTTAACTACTATGCTACCTATTGTACAAGAATTCCTTAGATCATTCGAGGAGGATGGTTTAACCGTATATTAAATATTTTTGAATAACCAGACGTAAATGATGTGAACAGAAATTACCAACAATTGTCGCGTGTTAAGTAATAAATTCGTTTGCATAATTAACACGAGTGAAATGAAAGTGTTTGTGGCGACCTGCGCATGAGTCGTTATTTTCACATTAGAGGTTGTTACGGTTCACGAACCGACACTGTTATTACGAAGTGGTTTTTGTTTTATTCGTATATCAGACCATTTTATAATGAGATTTTTTTATTTAACAGCAATGAAAAGGCTATACAGTGCAAAAATATTTTTTGAGATAAGACTGGTAGTTCCACAGCTGAATGCGTTCAACCAAACAAACAAACTCTTCAGCTTTATAATATCATAGTATAGAAGATGGTCGAGAACTCTTCTATCGCGATTCAGGATTGCTTGAAATCGTGGTTTTGTAGGCGTTGTATTTTTGGCGCGCCATCTATTAGCTTATTGTAGAAGGTTTTAGTGTAATTAAAGTTCAATAAGAACAAAAGTCTGAAGCATGATCTTCTGATAAAGCTGGCATGTTGATATATTTCCATTGTTTCTTCATAAAACATGCCTGGGAAAAGTTGAGTAACCTTTTGATAACATGGGTAGTTGTTGATTAAACCCTTTATAATTCTTTAACGCTTTTATTATTCTTTTATTCTTGTAGCAGTGGTAGCCGAGTGGTCGAACGCACGCTTTGCAATCAAAGTGCGCAGGTTCTATCCCCGGCTCGCACCTCTGGGTTCCATGTGCGAATCTCATTTTCATCTGAGATTATCACTTGATAAGAAACGGTGACGGAAAACATCGTGAGGAAACCTGTGTGCCCGGTATAATGGCAATAGGCTCGCCCCCTATTACATTGGGACCAAAATACATCGGCGAAGTGTGGGCGCACTGCAGTGCACCTCTGCCTACCCCTTCGGGGAATACAGGCGTGATGATGTATATATATATAATTCTTTAAACAATATTCATGGTTTCGTCATTTCGAAGAATCACTCTATAAAAAGCCTTATAAGTAATTTATTGACGAATATACGTACGTATAAAGATATGTCTAAAGACAATACATTGCTATTTTTCAGTTCGATATCTAGTAATGTAAGGTTATCACATTACTGTTGGTCTCATAAGCAATTAAGCTAAATGCTTGTGCTAAGAGTGACCTCACGTCAATAGTTTAATGGGGATCAAACCCGGAACCGCTTGGATACAAGGGCGGGTCGTCTAACCACTAGGCTATTGCTGCTTGGATAAGTCAATACTTTACATTTACACAAAAAACCAAACTATAACAAAAAGTAAAATAAAATAAAATTTGTGGTTACATGTGCTCTATAGGTGGCATTAACTTTCTTCTCTGTGATATTTTGTAAAAGGTAATATTAGCTGACCCATAAATTGCGATTTGATCTGTCACGATCTAGTTAACGGAGTAATTTGTTTATGCGGACCGCGGTGCAGACGATATTCACGCAACGAGTGATAAGTAGCGTGGGTCTCGCTTTAAATTAATCTCGGCCCTTTACTTAATTGCTGATTAACTTTTACTCGAAGTTTTAAGTAGGTAAGCAATAGTATTTTTGTCTGCAAGTAGGCACCTGTTGTAACTATTTATCTATCTGGATAGGTTTTTGGGAATACTTGTAAATGTAAATTTCATAAAAAATACTTGTAAAAGTAAATTTCTTGAAAGAATTGATAATATCTGAATGTAGGGAGTATATATTTATTAGTTAAAATAAATATAATGTTGATATGTGCATAATTACGAAGTCTTGATGCTTAATGGTACCCGATATTATCATATCATTACTTCATTAGGGATAATTAGGTTCATACGTATCAAATGGAATAAAAAATTAAGCAATTTGTTTTTAATACTCATGTACTTATCATGGTGCGTCGATTTGGTCACTTTTGCGGGAGAAACGTGGCCTCAACAAGCTCAGGATAGGGGCATGTGGAGACGAGAGGGGGAGGCCTTTGCCCAGCAGTGGGACATACAATAGGCTATAAAAAAATACTTAACTACCTATTTAATTTAACGCTACAATATTAATAAGCAAAATATAACAATAAAAGTAATGAAACTTACCTAATAATAGATGGTCTTCGATTTTATGTCACACAACAATAATTATAAATAAAAAGTTATCAAATCGCTTTCCAATATCGAACGAAATGTAATAGTTTTTGTTGGTCCGGTAATTCACTGCACTTCCTGTGGTCGCGCGGGGTCGCGGCAGGTGACTGGCGGGCCGTGGGATGGTCGCGACTGTGTGAACTGACTGCGACCAACTGCGACCATCGACTGACAGCGCATCCCCTGCAGCTCACAGCCATGGTGTTGGTAATAAATGGTAGGTACGCAACTATGATGCCTACGTAAATATTAATTTTGCATCAGATTTGTAGGTATCTAGGTGTCTTTTGGTTTATGTAGGTAGGTGGTTCAGGAAAATGCATCCTAAATAGTTTATTTGCTGTTAGAATTTAGTAAATTAACGACAACATCTAAACAAATTGTTCTTAATATACAGATGGCATTTAGCCTCTCGCACAATAGGGCGTCAATGTTAGCGCGTCAAAAATTTTGCCATACCAAAACCAACTGTATTGACTTATAGAAAAAGATAATTCTTCAAATGACACTAACAGTGTAAGCGAATTCTGACGCGTGTGGGCGTGGCTTGTACCACAGAAATTAAATCTTTATTTATATTGACACAGCGTTCATTTTCCTATTGGCAAACATTTTGACGCTCGAGGGTCATCGCCTCAGTGTGTTTAAGATAGGATTCGTATAAAGCTAAATAATAGTTCACTCGAACAAGAAAGTATTCTAACATCAGGGCTTGTAAATAAAACACACACACACTTTGGCACTATACCTAATATTATTTATAAGTCTGTGCCACTAAGTTCTTACTACTTCAACTTGACGTTACCCAATGTTTTTTTTTCTATCTTTTATATCAGCGCTCTAGTTCCGATTCCAATCCCGTTACAGTTTAATTTAATATATAAAAAAATAACCATTTTATCGTCTGTCAAAATGCAATTTGAAAATGAAACGGTTTGTATTAATTTTTTGGTTGACTGGCGGACGGTTTTCTTGTTTTTCTCAGACCACCTCAGGGTAATCCACAAAACAGTGTCAATCGAATAAGCCTCACAAAAAGTACAATCAAACGTTTACGAAGTGGTCATTGGTATCCCCCACTAGAAATGGTTTCAGTATGAAAATAAAAGTTGGTTGATAAGATACTTTTGGGATTGCATCCAGTCCATTGTATGATCTCAATAAAGTTACTTTGTTTTGGAAAATATGATGAGTAGATTTTTCTGGCGTTATATTATAGCACTATACTTAAGTTCGTAAATAAATATAATTATGTAACTCATGGCATGGTATAATTTACGGACCTATATTTGAATATTCAATACGTATATAGGAGTTGTTTCAACATACAATAACTAAAGTTGTATTACGGTAACAACTCAGCTTTTATTGTAAAGCTTACTCTTGAAAAAGTCATCAACGGACGTTACACACGCACAGTAAAAAAAACATATTCATTATTTCGGATTCCCATATTAAATGCTATAGTTTTTTTTTCTAGTGTCCAGCGAAGTGTGACTCCACCAGTGGGCTGGTGTCGGGCGATGACCGTGACGCGTAACCATATGCTACCCACACTTGCTCCGATGGAGACGGCTTCAAATGTAACGTTAAATGGAATGCAAATTACTGGCTGAACACAACGGTCACCGCTTGAGTGCCGCGCGGCTAGTTCTTTTTGCAATGCTTTTATGATTTTACCGAAATTTTAGGTAGGTGATGTACATGGTGTTTAAATCGCAAAACACTTTGTGCATATTAAAGCCTCGAGCACAGTGGAGCGACCAGAAGCGCTCGTCAAAATTATGCCTGAGACATAAATATTAACAGCTACATGGCAATTTAAAAATAAACGACAAAGTATGTTTAGTGACAAAGATACTGTTATTTAAGAAATTAAACTAGATATCTTCGGTTATACTGACTTATGTGAAACTTGAAGTATTTGTCTGCCTACAGTAATCACTGGTTATTATCTTGTAAGTTGCTAATATAGTTAAGCTCATAAAGGAATTGAAAGGCTAATTTGACTAAAGCGATTTTTTTACTTTACAGGAGAGCATACTCATTCGACTCAGAAAAATGAGCTGATTCCAAATATGTATTTAAGTCAATGTCGCCCAAAAGTGTCGCTTAAGTCAGATAGCCTTTCACGTCTCGATGTAATCAGTCGTCTAAGGATAAATTCTTTGCGTTTTACTACATACCAGTGGTGTCAGCACGCTTGTCAAGACAAGACCTCTGTCACGGCTTGGCTCGGTCACTCTCTGTCTTATTTCATATGAGAGAAAGAGATATAACCCACATATTCTGTGTCATAAGTCTAGTCTTGGCCCTCATACTACAACTACAGGTTATGTTTATCATACGTATACTTGGTTGGAGTGCACTCTGCGCTCGTCACTCCTCCGGTAAAGCTGTAAAGGCCACCTCACGGCCAACAGTGTAAGTCCATCAAAAAAAAACCATACGTATACTAAGGAATAAATTGGCTTGTTGCAAATGTTCTATTTGATTCCATGTCTACAAGTTTATTACGCATTTTATTTTAAAAACTCATGAAAATGATAGCATCATCGAAAACGTTAGCTCAATCGTTTACCAATATAAATAAGCAACTTATTTTATTTCGTAAAAGACTAAGATGAAGCAAATCATTTAGAATTTACCTAGGAACGTAAAGGTACAAAAAGTTTACGTTCAAGTGTTTTGAGTCATGGATGGATGAGCTAAGCTGGTGGACCGTTCTACTGTCACGCTCACTGCTTTATGCGTTCCTAGTACCTAAGACGCAATAGTGTAATCTACTGCTTATTGATTCTTAGTGTTTCGTATCTATTAATAATTTATCAACAGTGGGGTTGCTATAACATTAGAATACGTCCACCCGTGGTAGTTTTGTTTTGATCACAACTTCATGATTACCTGATAGTTTTTGCTTTGGTTTGATTATTGGCCTCTTTTTTTTGTAAAGTGTTATAGCATTTTATTTTTTTTAGATTGCTCAAATTCAATGACAAAAGTATCGTCAAATACCTCAAGTAATTAGAAATTAGAGTATAAAGTTAGACAGTAGACGTGAAGGGACACAGGGTCACAATAAATACAAACAAATCTTTGTAATCGATATTTTTATTCTTACCATAGTAATGTAATTAATTTTATCTTACATTTCCTTAAAATCAATGACTGACAAAGGTATTCCCATGAGATAATAATTATATATGTCAAAACGTAAGGACAACGAAACCGCGAAGCTCTACCATAACAGACTTCAGAAAAAGTGGAGGTTCTCAATCCGATTATTTTTATGTAAAATATTTGTATGGCATACAATACCTACAACACTCTCACCAACCACCTGTGAAGTAACAATTTATCATACGTGTATTAAATTTACGCAGACGCTAGCGAAATACGAGCGCATAAATCATGGTAGAGTCACCAGTACTACGGGTGCAAGCATGGCTAGTGAGCGGTGTGCGGAGAACTTAAGCGGCGTCAAAGTAAATACTGCTGTTACTACTGTTAACTTAGAGGAACTATATTTTTTAAGAGGTCTTACCACTTATGTGTTGTTTAAATATCAACTCTCATTTTTACACAGACTTTGTACTAAGATAACTGTCAATAACTGAAAGCAATATATAAAAAACTAGCTGACCGGGCGAACTTCGTACCGCCTTAGAATGAGTGACATACGAAAGCAGCGCCACCCACCCAAACGCATACAAAAAAACTCATTTAAATCGGTCCAGCCGTTTAGGAGGAGTTAGCTTACAACGAAAAGTAGCATTGATTTTTATATATATTGATCGTCGTATGATCCCAAACCTTGTATTATGGGTCCCATACAATAAACTGGGGGCGATCCCAGTTACACCCAGACCAGAGCCCCCAAGTCCAAGTCCAAGTCCACTGTCGTTGTGGAGTAGCTGTGAATTCATTTTCAAGTCATTTCAAGTCATGAAAGTAATTTTTTATCAACGGTAGCGAAAATATGACCAGTGTAAGCAGTACACATGGTCACTTTGAAACAATTAGGCTATTCATAGTCTAGCTACCATAGATCGAAGATGTCGTTTTCATGCCTTAAAAAATGTAGTCATAGCAAATTCACAACGACAGTGTTAGGAGACTTGAGGCCCAGAGCAAATTCCGAAAAGGTCATTTCCGAAATTTGCCGCTGAAGGGAATCGAACCCTCAACTTCATTGGGACCACTAGACCAAGTCCAACATATTAACAACAATACAGCAAGTGAGGTCGTGGTAAGTGGATAGATCCTCTTTTGTTATGATATATGGCAAGCTGCTACAATCCGATACTGTTACAGATGTTCGTACCATATACATTAATACACCACGTAAATAAATGTTTTTTTTTATGAGATAGGGAGGCAAACGAGCAGACGTTTCACCTGATGGTAAGTGATCAACGCCGCCCATGGACACCTGCAACACCAGGGGCATCGCAAGTGCGTTGCCGGCCTTTAAGGAATGAGTATCGAGCGGAATTTGGTTATGGTTAACCAAGATTATTGTTTACATCACTGGGTATCTACAGTTGAGAAGCATGGTTCATAATTTCTAGCAAGCAATGAATAGCGTTTCATCAAATGTATCATATGACAAAATGTTATGGTGTTCTGTATCGTCGCATGCTAGTGCGATATAGGCCCCGATTAAGGCAGAGGATGGCATATCGTTTCTTTTGTGTGGGTCATCGGCCTCCTGCCAGGACCCCTTTATAACCCTGCTACTTGCCCAAAGGTAGCGTGGTCCATAAAGGATTTTCATATGATACAAAAAAATGGTATTCTGTTTTCGATTATAACAAAGTTTTACTTCATTTCATTCTAATTATTGAGAACAGTTACACAGCAATATTGTGCCTAATTGCACCAACTACTTGTCGCTTAGTACATTATAACTCTACATCATATGTTACACGGTATAACTAACATAATTCCATCACAATTATTTTAGAATATCAGTTTTATGATTCGTTCAGATTGTATTATGTAAGGATTCATTATTACTCACATAATTAATATATCCTAACAACTTAAATCTAGAAACGTTATATTAAAATAGATTTGTCGATAAAATCTTTCATGTTATAACAAATAGACACCTTATGTGAAATGAAAAGAGTGAAGACTCTATACTTATTTCTTTTATGTCTGATATAATTTAGCTATAGTTAAGTCAATATCATTATAATATCCTGTGTCATAATTTCAATTAAAATTTAAATTTGACTAGAATTTGTAATCAGTGGGTATAGGAAGTATATGCGCATTATGTATTTATTTTATAAGCAAAAAATATCTCATTATATTTTTCAATACAAATTTTATTTAGATCTGTAACCATTCGTGCTCACAAAAATCATAAATTTTCGTATGAAGCATTCTAAATATTAGTATTATGGTGAATGTATGTGCAATACAATATACGTATGTCTCTATTAACACGGTGAAACCGGCTGCTCTATAATTACGGAAATGACAAGAAAGAATGTGCAGTCAATTTGCAGGATTCCTTGGCCTCGAAAACTATCGGTGTGTAGTAGCTATGACTCTTTTTTTTAAGGTATTAAACCACATGTTTTAATAATTGTAGATAAAATATGACCAGTGTAGACATTGGACATTTAAATCTTGAAACCATTGGACTAGTCATATTCTTGTTACCATTAATATAGGCTATTGTTTTCATGCCTTAAATATCAAGCGATTCTCATTCTAAAACTATTCTGTAAGTGGACTTAGAGCCCTGTAATGCGACGATGTTCTTCCGTAAAATGTATTACTACTGCACATCCGTTCCCGTCAATCGTAATCATCGGGTAGCCGGCCTTACCGTGTTAATAGATCTTAACTTTAAATCTTTGTGTGGCTACAATTGATAGTGTATACGTCATGAGCAATTATCATAGTAAAATAGGCAAGTGTGTGTGTAATAACCGAGCATAATATTTTGAGCAAAATAAATCGTGAGAAATAATAATTTACATATAAAAATATTTCGTATCAAGTTACATTGTCGTTCTATTATATGATAATTGTGCATAACGCTTTATGTAAACAACTACGAGATAAATTGTCTTTTAACTTTACATTATATACAAGGGCTACAACCTCGTGGAATGCTATACTCCTTGACCTTTTCATTAAATTCTAGAATATCGTACTCTACAATATTTTGGGACTTCGTATAGGCCGTAACACGCCATCCATTCAAGAATACGCCCCGGCACACTAGAGCACCAAGACCCACACGTCAACATAGAAAAACGAACTCTATTAACTCACAGAAAAAGCTTATTCTTCATCGAAATGTCATTTATAGCGCCAGTGAATGTTGATGAATCGCGTGTCTTTTGACGAGGAAATTCCAACTTTATTTTAAATGTACACAGAGTTCGTTTTGGTATTGGCAAAAAAAATACGCATGTGTCTTGATGCCTCAGAGTGCCGGTAGCTTAAGGTTAATATTGTTACGTAAGTAATATCTAATCTAGATATTATATCGAGGGGTTAAAGGCTCTTTGGCTTAAGTGACATTTTTTGGTGATATTAAATAATACACATAGGTATTTCGTATCAGCGATTTTTCTGCGTCAAACGAGTAGGTATGCTCTCCCGTAATGTTAAAAAATTGTCGCTTGAGTCAAATAGCCTTCCACCCCTTGATATGTAAATATAATAGATAAGGGGATAGGTTTCTATAGTGAGACAAATTTAATTTTTAAAATATTTTTTTATAACACTTGTCACAATTTATTAATAGTAATAAATATAATTTCATAATACGTCACTGTGCTATCCAATTAAATATTATATAGACAATGAATTCTTTAAGCATTTTCTAATTTCTTTTGTCTACATTGGTCGGGAGTGACAGACACGATAGATAATTAATATTTCGTAAATTGTATTTTATGAGATTACCTACAGAGATCAAATTAGTCCGAAAATATTTTTATTATGTAACTTATGTATTACTTAGATAAGTATCAGAAATAGAATCTTAGGGCGGCAGAGTGTGAACTACAGTAGGAACTTAACGAAATACTTTATTTTTTCATATATACTTTTTATTTATTGACGCTCTCAGCAAAAATCCTACGTCATCACCATTTGAAGTCAAACCTCAAGTCCACTCTCTATATAACGTGTCACTATATATATCTACACTACGACTGACATTAGGACCTACTTCACCCACGCTTTAGTGATTAGACAAATTTAAGTACAATTAGTACTCTCATAAAGTCCATTTTCAAATGAATGTTGCAGCAGGAGAGCTATATACAGGATGTTTTAGATATCCAAAATAATCTTTAAGCAAATGCAGTGAGTGTTGAGTGTTTTGCTAGGGTCTAAATCGTGAGAAAAGTGTTCAGTGGCTTTTTATGATCGCCTATACATGTCATTTCAGATCAACCTTTGTATAGAGATTCTAGTTATTTTTAATCCATCTCAGAAGTACGTAGATACACTTTCCAAGATTCCTTTCCGTTCCACCTTTTCCTTAGAAGTCTTTCTATCCAAGGTAGTTCCCTGCATGGTTTTGCAGGACTCGAGTTAATCCATAGTTGTCTCCGATGTTGTTCACTGAGGGTTTGGAGGTCGAAGCACAGTGATGCAGATGGATCCTCGGAGTATTCGGAGAAGGTCAATCACTTCTGGTGTCTTCATTGAGGTCACATTTTCATCGTTTACCTATAATGTAGAGAAATAAGTTGATTTGAGATCTATCTTGACCCTTCAACACTGGTTAGGTATAGACTGCTCAGCTTGTAAAATAAAAATCAAATGCTAAAAAAATCGAATCTTGCAGACTCTTTATTAGTCTCTATTAGACTCTTTATTAGTTATCAAATTTCTATTTATTAGTATATAAGGGATAAAAATGTAAACTTGACAATTTGTAAGTGCCCCCATAGGCCTATACAGAATAAATAATTTGACTTTGACTTGATTGTGGTATATAATATATCGTAAAAATCAGCGAATTTTGTCCGTTTTTTCGAACTGGGTTTCGTGCAAAGTCACGAAAATGGCGCTTGAGTCATTCGCCTTTTAACTGTCGAACTATTCCAACTTTTTTAAATTTCGATTTTTTTTTTTTATCATTCAGTGGTGTTAGCACGCATGTCAAGACAAGATCTTTGTCACAGATTTGCTTGTTCGCCCTCTGTCTAATTTCATACGAGAGAAAGAGACAACATCAAGATATTCCGTGACATACGTATAGTCTTGGCGCACATGCTACAACTACAGTTGTATATCCAATACTCATGCAAACGTTAAAGTATATTTTAACCTCTATGGTCTCACTGCTGGGCAAAGGTCTCCCCCATTCACCCCTCTGTTATGTATAACAGTTTTAGTTACCTGTAATATGACGTCACCACGCTGCAGCCGGCCGTCACGGGCTGCCACACTATCATTATACACAGCTGAGATGTAGCTCTGCCCGGAGTCGGGGTGGCTTTGCACGCTGAAACCGAGCCGGCTGTTCCAACCACGGTTCAACTCCACAGTCACTATCTGTAATTAAAATTCGAATCTTTTATATATTGAACTTTATGATAGACGCAATATGGAATTAGTGCATGTGGAAGGACTGTTTTTGATATCTAGAATATGTTTATAACCGAAAATAGTCTTGAACCGGTCATATCGACACTTTGCGGCTTGCAAATACTACTGTCAAGTTTTCCTCTACGCCCTTCACCTACGCGGGCGAGGAAATTAACTTGTCTCTCTCTAACATCATGCTAAATACGGGTGCAACCATAACTCATCTTATTCCATTTTTATTATGATAAAATTGCGTGTTTTTTGACACACCTGTGTCTGTATACAGGGTGTTTCAAAAGGCCGAAATAATACTTCGATGTTTGCATAAGTATCGGGTATACAACTGAATGGTATAAAAATTTGATCGAAATTCGACCATGTTTTTCCCACTTTTATTTCGTCGTCAAATTCTATAACTCGTATAAAATATCTCGAGTCCTACGTATAATTTGCATATTCTGTTTTGTGAATATTGGTAGCCGCTCCTCATACGAGTAGTTTACACTGGTGAATAGAATTAGGGATACCAAAGGTCAGAACACGATACCTGTGACAAATATTCAAAGGTCTTTAACTCAGAAACTATGATAGTTAGGTATAAACTGTCTTCACTAAGCATCTATATATGAGCTACCGTATATCTACTCAAAGTATTACGAGTATTTCGGACTTCTGATATACCCTGTACATTTTGAGTTATTTTATAGAAATCATACGTTACTATGATAATATAATAGAGAGGGAACTTTACCGTCGGTTCATTGCTAGTGTCATCTATTTGTGGTTCAGGTTTTACGTTTTCCTTTTGAATGGTGTCTATTTCTCTTGGTATAGGTTGCGGCTGCAGCTGAGGAAGAGGCTCCATCTTCACTTTGCGTTCATTGTCTGGTGATAACGCAACACCTTTCCATTTCTTCATTCCATGACCTGTAACGATACGTTATAATCGTTTATACAAGTTGCACATTAACTGAATTTAGTCGTCTTAATTCAGTAACGACTGAATTAAGACTAAATTCAGTGAAGTGTAATAACCACTTAAACAATTGTCTTGACTTTAAATTTGGAATTTATTTAAAGTTATTGCTATTGGCTGATGTATTTATAGACTCATGTACTCGTATTTACGTTCGATTCCGCAATGGAGAGCATTGAAAGAGTCCATGATCAACATTAGTCGTTTTTTCACAGACACAAATCTAATTATAATCGGTGAATTAAAACATCATGAGGAAACCGGCACCGGAAAAGCGAGTGAAGTTCACCAACTCGTACTGGGCCAGTGTGGTGGACTATGGCCCAAATTCCCTCGCATTGAGGGGGAATGTAAATAAATACATCATAAATACATCATCACGCCTGTATTCCCCGAAGGGGTAGGCAGAGGTGCACTGCAGTGCGCCCACACTTCGCCGATGTATTTTGGTCCCAATGTAATAGGGGGCGAGCCTATTGCCATTATACTGGGCACACAGGTTTCCTCACGATGTTTTCCGTCACCGTTTCTTAGCAAGTGATAATCTCAGATGAAAATGAGATTCAGGGGGAATGTACCCGGTATAATGGCAATAGGCTTGCCCTCTGTTGCATTGGGACCAAAATACATCAGCGAAGTGTGAGTGCACTGCGGTGCATCTCTGCCAACTGGGGAATACAGACGTGATGATGTATTTATCTCGTTATATTTTTCTTTGTACCTTCATCCTTATGTCCTTCCGAACTCGTAGTGTGTCCATCACCACTCGTGATCACTGCACTCTGATACGTCGGGTTCGCATGCCTAAACCTGGCTTCATCGCTCAACAGCGCCACGGGCATCGATACCGGTTCGTCGGAGTCCACAGGGAATATAGGCTCTGCGTATCTCTGTCGAGTCATGTCCTCCTGGTACACATTAGGCGCGTCCAAAGTATCGTTGTCCAGATTATTAAGTTCATAACCGTGTGGGGGCACTGAAATGACATGATAATAATGAATAGTTATGAAATTTAAAACGTTTGTTAGTAAATGACAGTTTTAAATAGCTCTATAAGTAATTAAATAGTGTAAAGCTGCCACTTATTGAAAGTATCTTATAAGATTTGACGTTGGTCACCCATTTCACCCGTGTCTCGAGCCTGGATTGGTCAGTATTAGGCAAGTTCGGGATGCAGGCTTAGAAGTAGGATGGATAACCATCGGCAAACCTTCCGGGTGGTTTTATATCTATGGGTGCAAATGAAAGAACAAGGAAGACACGCACAATATCAACAGTAAGAATAGCAATCTTTGCAGTCTGATGATTCAAGAATTTTATGATGTGTACAGCTACTATGATTGTGTCACAGTCCTAATGGTTAATCCGTACGGTCTACACGCTGTTGGATTGGTGTGAAGCGATGGAGGTACAGTGAAGTAGTTAGGGTTGCCAACATGTTTTGGTGTCCATACCATTTCATATATAATAGCAGTTTCAAAATTCATACTTATAAAAATGACAAAAGATAAAAATCTCTAAAACATTGTTAATTAATCCTAAATACGAGTATATGTCAAGTATATTTTCAAGCCATTTATTATTAAATTACATTAGTGTTGATAAGTTTGAAGTACTCATCATGTATCTAGCATACAAAATTTAAAATGAGTAGATTTTCGTCACTCCACGCCCGGGCGAAGTGTATTGATCATTGAAACAATATTGAATTCCTTTCACTAATGGAATAGGACCTGATAAGAAATACCGAGATTTCCGAGTTACATTTTTGAAGTTATTGGTGAAATAAGAAAAAGAAAAGTATGTAGAGTTGGCAACCCTAGGTACAGTGCTGGCCGACAGTCTCACCTGTCAGGCTTAGTTTTTGCTTTCTACAAGTAGGCGGGGCGGTGGGGCTGGTAAGTGCCGCACTGTGTCGGGGCCGCCTCGGCTCTGGTACCGTGTCAACACACTCAGTACCGTGTTCTATCGTTCTGTTGGAACTTGGAACATCTGCGTGGAACACCTACATCGCTTAGTGTGTGGCGTGTTATGTGCATTGTGTTACATTTGCTGGCAATATATATGACCCATCAAGATTTACAAGGACAGTCTAAGATTATTGTAGTCGATATCTGTGCTAAAAAAATGGGAATATTCCACCACGAATACTACGGACTGAGACTAGATTGAAGATGGGCCATATTCATTACCACGTATTGTATTCAAGTGGTTACAATCTAGATTTGTGCAGTCATTTGTTATTTATTAAGTGCATTTATTAAGCCCTGAATCATTAAGATGCGCGTCATATTTTTTCCAATACCAAAACGAACTGACAATATTGATGATACACAAGGGGATTGATTTCTGATAATACTTTGAAAATGGGACCACCCTTGAAGAATTACCTAGCAAACGTCACAGAAATTTTCGAAATCGGTCGACTGACACCGGAGAAGTAGTATGCGGTAAAATTCGCGGTGCATGCCATCCCGTGGCGCCCCGATATAAGCGGAGTATGGTACACCGTAAGTTTTTACCCAATACGTCCTTATGCCGGGACTCCCACATAACCTTGTTACTTCCCCCGAGGTGGCAGGGTATCCATAAAGGATTTTCCGACGTTAAAAAAAACATTAAAAACATAAGGGTCGAATTGAGAGCCTGCTCCTTTTTGAAGTCGTCGATTAAAAATGCCTTTATTCGATTCGACTTTCGAATCATCGTACTAATAAATTCGATCATGTTGTGCATGAATTATCTATAATAACAACCGCAGATAATCGCGTTCATTTATAGCTATGAATATTCATATTAGCTATACGAATAGCGTTAATATGATTTCTCGGCCTAAATACCACCGGTAATCAATACCAAATATTGGATTCCAAATAATGTGGTAACGCTGAATCATTAATTGGAAATTAATAGTGAAATATAGCTGCATTGGTAACACAGTCGTTTGTGACATGACAAAAAGTATACCAATTATGGTTCCTTCTCTCGTATGTTTATTAAAAGTGAAGGAACAATTTTGGCGACATAATCCGTGACTGAAGTAAACTTCTTGCCACACGTGCGACCCCAGTAGTTAAGGTTATTTTTATGTTCACGCGGTTGTTCGGTGCCAATTCATGTGTGTATTTGCCTAGTCTGACGTAGATTGGCACCTAATCCAAATGTAATGAATTATATGGTTATTTTTAGCTTTTTAGTGCACCTAGGTTTTTGAGGTCGGTTTTTGTTTTTTGTAATTTTTTTTTCGAGATATGTCGAATTTGAAATAAAATCGATCATGTGATAATTATCCCTAAGTGGACGTCGAAATCTCATTCATATTAAATACTCGTATACCTATACCTAAATAAAATGTATAGGGTATTTAACTTAACATACTTGATACAATCTTATCAAGGTAATTGACATGTTGTATCAGGTTGGGTTCACCTTAAATCCATTTGGCAACTTGGATTACTCAATCACTTAACAAGACCTTTGACCTTTCCACGAATAATTACTTTGAATCTGGAAATATTAAACTCTATTTGCAACTTCGTATTTTCAATGCTTTCCCGATTTTAGTATTTCAGTCTAGATTTTGGTATCTTGTCCAAAAACATATCTCATTCTAGAATCACATAATTATATGTAATACCATCTAATCTGAAATTATTTCAAATTGCCACAATTCTATTTTCTTTCATTGATATACCTAAGTCAAACTTCACATAGGAATCCACTCTATAAAATGCATATCTATATACACCTCCGCATCCTAGCTTCATGAAAATCATTGTCGCACTATTCCAGTAGTTTGAGTCTTTCATTTAAATTTGGATATGGAACTCACGTACCGTTGGGTTGTTCATAATGGTTGTTCTCCTTAGTAAGCTTGCGGTATTTGCGCGGAGAGAGACATGGGGAGCGGGAGCCGTCCATTGCGTCGGGGGTAAGCCTGCGCGCCGCCAAGTCGCAAAGCATTGACACTGCTTCAGGCCTGGAAGGACAAGTTCATTATTTTTCAACTGTTTGAAAAGTGCAAGACCTTCGCGAATGTCATGTTAGCCTGGTACCAAGCAGATATTTATAGGTACACATTGCGGCGCAGGGGAAAAACGCAATTACTACAAAAAACATCTTCGTTAGTCGTGATCTCCGGGTACAACTCTTGACATTAAGAAGAACTTAAATAACTGCTGTATCAGCCCTATTTAGGTAGCAAGCAATAATAACCTAAATCAACGTTATAATCTCTAAGGAAGCTTTGATTTTTAATACCTAAGATAACATTTCAAACCTGAGCGGAGGTTTAGGCCTATTCATCGGTGTATCAGAATCTGTGGGTCCCTCTTCTTTAGGCGACATGGGTGATAGTGGCGTGGCAGCGTGGTCACGGTATAGGCGCAGGCGCACCTCAGTGCCGCACGCTCGTAGGAACGCGACAGCTTCCGCGTGCGACATATTCGACATTGACGTGTCATTCACCTGATAATGTATGTTTTATTAAATTGTGATGCTGGGTCGAACACCATTTAGATTGGAATTTGCATGTGATGATGTGGGAAATATTTGGAGCCAACGTCATTTTATTCGATATTTGGTAATCTTATTGCACCTACCTATAATTAGTCTTAATAATACTTGCAAGCACAGAGAAAAAATAACAATCAAACAATTATTTTGGATACTTAGGTCGAAATATTTTTTTAGCAAAGTACGATTAGTTACGAAGTTACGATTCTACAACTCAAGTTCTTGATCTTGTGCTGTTAGATAAAGGCTAACGACCCATTGACGCCGCTTCTGAGTAATAAACAAACACACGCGACGGAAATACACACGTTTGGTGTTTTCGGAGTGAATAATATTTTTGGTATGTAGGCCGATCTGAAATAACATTGGGCGATGTATGCAGAAATAAAGAGTAGGTATCTACTGATATCGTTATTATACGAGCTGTTTTTGTATGTTCTCAATTTAGTTGGTAAAAGGTATGAAGCAAGTCTAGTTGGTCACCTATATACTTTAGAACATGTCTTGCTTCAGGTAGGTACTATTTTACTTGGATGAATGTCGCAGCAACAAAGGAATTGACAGAATAATATTTATTCAAGTGTTCCTTTTTAGTCTACCTAAATACCCGGCATACTTTCACGCTTATGTATGCACCTACTTAAAATAACCTACTTCACGTATTTCGCTTTACGAAAAAGAAGATTTTGACTGTATTAGAAATGTCCTTATTACTAGCAGGCAAGAGTTTGGAAGTAGAGTGTACTTCAAATTTTTATTAGCAAAGTTCTAAGCTTTATACACCTGTCACTTTGCTAATATTTCGTTATATATAATTTGGGCGAGCCCGTTGACATTTATCAAGCATACCTATCCACTTATCATCGTTCTAAGATCTTTGCCCATTCTTTATAGCAAAGACATCTTCATCCATGGCGTTTGCATAGCAACTAGCTTAATAGTCACACTACACAGTTATTCACAAGAGCCATCTATTATTTCTTCGATGTTCCCTTCACACTCCTATTCATCGTTTTCCTTATCACGTAATTTCCAGTCTGTACCCAGAAAGCTAGTACTCTCTCTTCCTGGCTTATTATGAGTTAGATTTGCAAATTGGCTATCAAGAAGACACATACCGCAACAATTCTGTCTCCCGGCTGTATCCTGCCGTCACTGAGCGCTGGTTCCCTCACCAGCGCTCGCACGTAGTGCCCCAATGCACTGTGGTCCTCCTTCCTCAGTGTGAACCCAAGGGATCCATTCACCTTGGTCATCACTATGTCGAACTCCTAGAAAATTATGAAGATCGGTTAAAACTTGTCGTGTGTAGATATACATTCATAGTTTCATTAGTCACCACTGAAGTTTTTACTATTGCCATGTTTTTAGATTGTTTCACTTACAACTTTACAAATATATTATTTCCCTCCTATTCTAAAGAGTCCTAAATTGTGAACCAGGAATAGTTCTATTAAAAATCTAAGTTATTTCTAATATTACTCCATCTCGTAGGTGTTTCTGGAAAGGCAGTGGGGGCAGCGAAATGATCTAGTAAACACCCAAGCCAAGCTTAAGGGTGCTATCGAGTTATTGGCAACATCGATCGAGGCTACAAACTTATTGGAAAGGGAAATATAAATACACTTCACAGAAGGTTCTTGGAGATATAGAATCAATATTGAAACTTTTCCCAAAACAAATTATTATGTTTGTTTTTTTGTTATATGTATTTTAAGTTGTTCTACAAAAATACTTAAATTCTAAAATAAAAGCATTCTACTTATTGCTACTCTACTTATCTCCAATATGTTTATTAGAGGTGAGGAATCTCAAAACAACTTCTAAATAAAAAAATCTGAATCCATTTTGAAGAGTGCAGTTTTATCAACGAATTATAACCCTATCCCATTTGTTTCTCGAGAACTTTTATACTACCAACTAGAAAGCCTTACTCCGCTAAATTAAAATCCAACTCACCACCGATCCGTCATCCTGCAGGCGTGAACAAAGAGCTTTATTAATAACGCGTAGGAACGGGTTACAGAACTCGGGTCGCGCACCGAGACCGTCCAAATTGTACCCCATAAAGCATGACGAGTGTTAAACAAATGCGACGGTTTGTTAATGACCGTTCTCACGAGTTTGGATGTACATTTGGAAATTATTTATTACGGTAATAATTATAAGTGGAATGCAGACTATAAGTCTCTAATATATTGTCATGTCCAATGAAGCATTGGTCTAAGTTACGACACCTGTAAAGAAGAATAGCTTTCGAATATGTAGACAGGTTGTTTGTATATTATGTTGTTGCAGTTATCAATATTAATGTTTCATATTTTCAGTATATTAGTCACATTTTTTTTTATTAGCTTCAAATATTCCCTTTAGACTTTAGAGCGCTCAAAAAGTGTTCCAGGCTAAGGCAGTTCGAAAGGTAATACCTACAACGAGATTATTTGAGCGAGCGAAGGATGACAAACATGTTTTAAAACTGTGTTATCCATTAAATTTAAAATGAACTATGTCTATGATACCACATATTTGCCATCCTATAAACTTCATAATGCATTTATGGTCAAATCAAATTTTGATATCCACAGGATAGTTGAGGTTTGATCTCGATATCAGTAAGGAGAAAAAAATCCGCCATAATAACTGTTGCACACAAAAACCTTAGTGCTAGTGTGTACAGTAAATTATAAATAAGTCTAATATATTTACCCCATATTGAACATCGTATACAGGCAGAGGTCGGTCGAGGTCCGGAAGGCGGAGGTCACGAAGGTCGCGGTGGTCGCGAAGGTCGCGGCGGTCGCAGTCGGGGCTCCCCTCGCGACGCCCGCGACCCTCCGATGATGATGTGGTCGCGCTGCTGGTCGTTTGAGACAACCTGTACATATAGCTATGTTTTTACTTACTGTAGAAACTTTGACTTAGAAATAGTTCAACTTGGAAGTGCCACAAAAAAACAAAGTTGTAGATTTTCATTACGGTTGCAAATCGTGAAACTTAAGTGGAGAGGGTGAACCACTCATACGATGATAGGTAGGTCAGGACTGTACCGTTACTAACACTAATCTCTTTGACTCTGGCTCTGTTGCCAGCAAAGTACTCACCTAGAAGAGGCAGAGGACAAAAGGCGGACCTTCAGACAAATCTTCAGGCGATATTAGGAATGGAAGTGACGTGTTATTGGGACAAATTCAACAAAACAGATTTAAGGACTTCTGTATTTTTCAGACGCAATAAAACATTTGCAGGACCTCTTAAAAACTACAGGGCGTTAAAAGGACACCCCTTTCCTGTCTTTAAAAGTTCTTATGAATTAAAGTACACGCTTTAATTCAAAAGTAGACGAATGCATCAAACTTTTTGAAAAACTACAAGTGAATTATGTACGGCTCGAATTTACTAGTGTAATTCATGAATGAATTCATTGGTAAAGGAGAAATAAAAGCAAATCACGGTTTGATATTATCATTGTTAATGATTTATTTCCAACCCAAAGGAGATCTTCGTCTTGTGCATAGTGTCTTATGGTATGACGCATAAGATCGAGGGAATCAGACAGATCTTATTCAATGATGGAGTTGGGTACTGTTGCCAAGACTTGGTAAGTTTAACATCCGATTTTACCATACAATCAGATGTGAGCGCAGATAATGTCTAACATTCTTGTTTCCTTGGCCACATTCCTGTGATTAATCTCGGTGCTGCATTGTTAAGGTTTGTCGCAGAATGATGTCACACACATTTGTGATAAAACATTTACTGTTGCTAATTCATTTAAGAAACATTTGCAAATTTATTAAGGATTTCATTATATAGTAGAAGAAGTAGGGTTTTCCCAGACGCTCCTGATACTCATCCATGAGTTCAGATTACAAAAGACATCATCGATCAACAATGCTTACGACGAAACGTGAATCGCTGAACAGGAAATAGCTGACGGTAAATTCCATAATTTTGTAGGTGTACAATTTTACGCCATACATCCACTGGGCGAGCAACTTTGCCTTTTTTTAAATATATTCTGTGGCGATACCAATAAAGCTTTAATTTATGTGGTAAAATTTACGAGATCTGGCGACAAAATTCACACGCGTACCTGATCGATGATAAATTTTTGTAAAATGCGCTTTATATGTGTAAGTACATACAGCATTTTGGTATTAATGCTTAATTCACAATAACTAACCGTAATATCTCACCTGGCATGCATGGGGTGACAGTTGAGGGGGTCTAGAGGAAGGTGCGGGGGATGGGGCGTCCGAGTCGGCGGGGTCGGCGGGTCGGGCGGTGTGACGCTGTCCACCACGTCAGCGGGAGGCCGGCAGACACGCAACTCCACCCTGGCTGGCGCCGTCCGAAGCACTTCCAAGGCTTCCTATTAAAAGGGATTAATTTAGCATAGACTATGCTGCACACTATAGGCATTGTTTTAATGTTAACAGTTGAAACTATAGTTGACAATTTTAACAGGTTATTGGAACTTTGTGAGGATAAGTCAGAGGAGACGCAGGTATTATTGTATTGTAGTATTGTTAAAAAAATCACATAGATAAGTTGTCAGAATTTTACAATAGAGTAGTTACTATTCCGTTATTATTATAACGTATTTGGTACTTCTGTTATGTTCTATGCGTGGCCGTATGGTATTACTGTTACAAGTTATCTTGTTCTAAATATTAAAAGTTAAATGGCATTCAACTTGGAAAATACACCGCCGTGTTCTATTGTTAGAAATAACTGTTTATTTAGCAAGCATTATTTAACTGTGTACGTTTGTTTGTAATGGCACTGGGAATTCCAGAATGTAAATCGAAAATTCCGAATCCATGTACATCCAAGATTATAAATCAATGGATTGTATTGTCTAATCAGTATTCTAGGATGCATTTGAAATGGCCAAGCGCCAATTGGATCGTTTCGAAACGGTTTGCGCCCCGTCGCGATGCCACCAGAAGGGAGTACGGGAAATAATTGAATTTCCGAAGCGAATTTGAGTTAATGGTTCGTTTATTTACCACAAATATTGAATCGGTGAGCGCCGGGAAAATCACTTTGATGCGCCCTGATTTAGTTATACCGTGATTTTCCACGATTACTCGTTTAAAACCGACAAAAAGGAAATGAGACATTTTCATTGCGTGTATAAGCAGTCTAATACAATTTAGTGTTAGACGCGGGGGACATTTTACAGTTTATTACGTTTGAACCTCGGTGCGGACCGTGTTGGAGTTTTCATAAAAGTTTTACGTTTACAACCGAGCCTCCGGCCAGAGTGCTGCGGGGGCGAATGACATTTTTAACGTGACTTACTGTTTATTTTTGTGAGTGCGACATCGTGTTTTATGTTTGTACCTCCATAACGCCAATGCAAGCAGTGCTTTGTAAAAAGTCAGACGAGCGCACTTAAATTTCATAGCGTCTGTTGTAATGAATATATTATTTTTTTCCGTGCACTGGCAAATAGCCTCGGAAATATGAGGCAGCGGTGTTAAAGATAAGAAATGCGGACTGTTATTTGTTAGAATTCACGACTATAGCAACTCTCACTCTTCAGTTAAGTAGAGATAAGGTCGCAAAATATGTTTGTTTTTGCAAGAGAAGTAAGGGCGAAGTGCAGCCCGGAAATTTCTTCGTCGCTCCTTCACATAAATTTTCTTCTAACCTCTTTTAAGTTTAAAGGCAATAAATCTGGTTTAATTTACTTCGAGCGCGCACTTAGTTGAAAGTGCCGCTGGTATCGATAGAACATTAAGGGCTAAAAATACTTTTTAGGAGTTTCCGATCGCTAAACGGCTTTTCAAATTTTTATACTTAAGGAACGGGATAAGGGGCTCGATAAAGCTTAATAAATGGTTATATAGCACTAAAACCACGTGTGTGTACAATTTGGTACAGGGCTAGAAAATAAAATAACTACCGGACACATGTCGTTACATTGATTTCCGGCACGCCTAGCTGGCGGCAGACTTAAAGCCTGCGTCAGCTTAACATGACACGGTGTGGAGCGCAGTCAAAGTCCATAACCTACTCAAAAATACCATGGCAATAACAGACGATGCACTATTGCAAAAATCCTTTAACCATATCCTAAACTACTGCAATGACTAGTACTGAATACCTTCTATGTGCCATGCTTAAACCATTGTCCTGGTGATGAAAGTATAAATAACTTTCTCGATGCTATAAAAAGTTAGAGGCAGTGTTGCCTAGGCACTTACGTAGGTGCTAAGCCCAGCTAGTGGCACCGCGTTGGCAGACAGCAGCAGGTCCTTGGGTGCCAGCCTGCCGGTCCGCCAGGCGGGCTGCGGCGGGTACAGCCTCCGTATCCTCACCAGGCCGCCGCCACCACACACAGACATACCCAGACCGCGGCCATCTTTTTCTACAACTACTGTGAATGTGTTTTCTGCAACAAGATACGAAATGTAGTTCGAAGAATCGGAATTCATAAAGAAATCTTTACAAATGACCAATTGTGACACCAAACTATGTATCGATCGGTACGGCGTTATGCTGGAATTAGGTCAATCCTAGTTTTGTGTGGAATATTTTATGTTTGAAATGTTACCGCTGAATAGTGCTGATTTTTCAACTCTTTAGTTTGCTAAAGCACGCAGAACTAAGTATATTGTCGTCCTTCTCGTATTGTATACGTATGAGCGAGATTTCAGGGTTGTCGGATATAGTTTAGTAGTAGCCTGATTACAATAAAATTCAGCCCAGATTTTTCTTTACTATGAAAATAATAATTGAATGAAAAATCAATATCGTTACATAAATATAAATATATTTATACATCACAAACCTTATATAAAATTGAATCTAGATCAGTTAAGTATATATTATAGTTATGCCATCATACGTAAGTGAACTCGTATGACATATTTAGCTTTAATCGAATTCCTTTACGATTCCGTTTTACAGCTCCACTCCGAGTCAGCACTCGGAATGCGGATCTCAGCAGAATGCTATCAAAGAATAGAATGAAAACACTTCCATGAGCTACGCTGAGAAGGATTAAGTAATCTCGAATAGAACAAAGAGTGACCTTAATCACAGCCTGTACTATTTTTTGTGGATCATTAAATTATCATGAGAAAGGGGCGTTTTGTTAGAGTACTTCAAACATTTAAATTTAATTAGTATTCTAGTAGGCGTCACTATATTCTATATTTAATTGTATTACAGAAGACATCTTTTAATACGAATTTGAGTTGTGTATTCGTTAATATTCTACTCTGATTTCACTGAAATAAAATTCAATACTTAATTTTCGGTGAATTCAGGCTTCGCAGGTAATATTCAATTGGCCACTCCCATAGATATTGTATAGACTAGAGTCTAATGCAGTGGTTGTAGTGAACGTTATCTGACACTGACAGCTGTCATGTGACAGTGACAGCTGGCAGATGATGGCATAGTGGGATCTGTGGCGAGCAGTGGAAAAGGGATTAGAGAGACTACATTGATTGTTAAACTGTGTACCTAGGCGTGTAATTATTATAAATAAAAATACATAATAATTACGAAGACTGTTTTAATTAAATTACAACAACACAACAGTGGTAGCTGAGTGGTCGAACGCACGCCTTGCAATCAAAGTGTGCAGGTTGAAACTCTGAAGCTCTGGGTTTATGCGCGAATCTCATTTTCATCCGAGATAATCACTTGCTATGAAACGGTGAAGGAAAACATTCTGAGGAAACCTGCACGTCTGAGGGAACTTGACTAGTTCTCGATAGATGTGTGAGGTCTGCCAACCCGCACTGGGCCAGCGTGGTGGACTATGGCCTGAAACCTCCTCGCATTGAGGGGAGGCCCGTGCCCAGCAGTGGGACGTTAAAAGGGCTGTAGTTAGAGTCTAAATATAAATACCTTATTATGAATACATGGAATGTAAGTTCTCCTTCCATAAGTTACAAAAAGTATCAATGGCAGTTTTCAATTCCACTAGGTGACGCCTAAACGTGATGCCTAAGTATGAAGCAGTTGCCAATTGCAGCGTATCAACATTTAGGGGTCTGTTCGTGAAAGCGGTCACAAATGTTTATATTATATATGCCTACGGGACGTCGTATTCCAGAAAAGGGTTTTGCATACCCGCAGGACACAGGTGTTTTCATTACACAAAACGCCCTGTACACACTGGGGCGAATGAATTAGCTTGACATTTTTATATAAAATATTGAATTTGTGTGCTAAAAGCAACGAGTACACGCGATAAAATTCGTTCGCGTCATCAATGACAATTCATTGAAAAATGTGTTTCTCCTACAGTTTGTTTTGGCACAAATAGATCGCGCGATTTTGTGACGCTCCTGGCGCAGGGCTTAAAGCAAACGACAGGTAAGTGCCGTTTGTTTGGTCAAGAACATTGTTTACCTACACGGTCCTTGGACGGGGGTTAGTACGTACATATAAACCCCAAAATATATAGGTACTAAATGTTATGGACATTTATAATTGGAACGTAGTTCCTTATTGCGCGTTGCGAAAGGGGGCTGGACGGAAAAAATTAAGACTGGCACGAAATTTTGTAACGACACTTTTACATATGTGTGTGTGATTTTTATTGTATGCATTTATGTATATAATAAAATGCGATTCCGATTCCGATTCCGATTTCGATGTGTGTGTGTGTGTATGTATATGTATAAATGTTTTGCTTTTTTTATTTCAAAAGGAACTTCGTTCCATCCGGGTGTCCCTTGACACCTCTCAAGTTTTTTTAAAATTATTGCTTCTTCAACGAAATATAATGGAATAAGATAAGGAATCTCGGTACCCACAATTAGCAGGTATTTAATTACCAGTGTATACTAATTAATAGCAATGACAAATTTAATAGATACACGTTATACATAGAAATAAGTGATGGTTTCTTCTTATTTTTCTCATCTCAATCGGCAAGAGATGCGTGCTGTGACGAATTTTATTTATATTTATCCATTTTTTTTCAACCGACATAAATAAAAATGCTTTATGAACCTATAAAGGTTATATATAGCTTATAGATATGTGATTAATTAGATGAGATAATAAGCGTATTGCATACCAAGTATCCTATTGCGTAAGTCATTAATGAACTACTGAGTTAATCGTATAATGTTGTAGCATTACAGGGACCCAATTCCTGCACTATCGATATCATCTCTAATTTGATATAAGTCGAAACAAAACGTCTAATTGCTCGTATTTTTAACCCACTTCAAAAAGTTCTCAGAGGTTGAAATAAAACTATTTTATAGATTTTATCGCGTTTATTTACTATTTTATTTTCCCGACGTTTCGGCTGCTTTACAGCAAGCATGGTCACAGGGGGACTGAGGTGTTAGACGTCCTGATGTCATAGTTAATAACTGGGTACCCTCATATTTAGTTGTTGTTTGCGGTCCGATCCACGCAGAAAGTGCTCACAGTGTCTTGAGGTCTGGCAATGGTATGCTTGGTTTTGGATTTAATCATATTAATTACTGGATCCCAAGTTGGTGGTAGCACCCAGCCATCTTCCCTATTGAAATTAGGAAATTATTCTCAGAGGTTCTCAATTCGACCCGTACGTTTTTTTGAGCACATTGGATCGAATCGCGACGTCGACTGTAAAGATCCGTAAAACAACTCAGCGGGTCATTTTTCTTCACCACTAAACTCTTTCAAATAGAAAATGTGTAGGTACATAAAGTAACAAGAATTGTAGTCCAAACTGCATCGAATAGAGGTCACTATAAGCAACAGCTACGCCGGTAAAGAAAGAGTTAAGTGCACTAAAAAGCAGGCAGTAATGCTGATGATACCTGTATTGTGAGAAATGCTATAGATGGATAGATCCTTTATTAAAGTTTTTGCCAAAAGGGTGGGTGTGCATAAATTATTTAATTAAATTATATAGGCTTCTAGTGAAAATTAAGGTAGACAAGTGCCAAACTGCGGTCAATTTAATCCCCTTTTACATCTGAAATGGGCGTTTTGGGATGTCTGACATGAATTATGCATTACGAGCGAGTCCGTGGCGACAATCCGGACTCGCAGGGATATAATTTTATCGGGTTTCAGCTTTAATTATGCCCAACAGAAATTAAATACCACTGTTGATTTTGCACTAAACTAAACTAAAGTAAACTAAATTTGACAGCATATATAAATATTGCAGTCATGCTCATGCATTAGGGTCTTGAAAGAGATGGCTCTAAACTCTGTTTCAGTGTAGTTAGTTCCAATATTACCATCTACAGTAGCTTCAAATATCACACATTTCAATTAATTTATTTTAATTTTGATTAAACTAATTCTTTATACAACCTGTGGGGCTAGCACCCATGTCAAGATAAGACCTCTGTCACAGATTCGCTCGCTCGCTCTCTGTCTTATTTCATACGAGGGAAAGAGACAAAATCAACATATTCCGTGATATAAGTCTAGTCTTGGCGCACATGCTGATGTCTTGGCGCACTTAGATTACTTTAGAAAATTATTATATAGTAAAATAGAAAGTGATTTATCATCCATCTTTATCTCCATCTTTATCGCCATCTTTATCATATTCATCACCCATTTATTTTTATAATGTGTATTTATTGAATTTGCTCTTGCTATTAATTACTTGACACTGGCTGAAATACCCGCTAATCGCAGGTTAAGCCATTCCTCATCTTATTCCATTAAATTTCATCCATTTCGTTAAAAAGGGAAGAAAAAGATTACTTTGAAATTTTATTATATTAATTTTCACATGAGTTCACACCCCTAGACCTATACCATGATTTGTTTAACATCCAAATATAATTAATGAACCTATCCGCTGTCATTTAATATGACTAAGTAACTGCGTGTCACGAGCTGGATTAATTCATTAGTGCACGGCTCTACGCGTAGGACAAAACGGGCTTGTCTACCATGTTTAATATAGAGCTCTTGCATCGTGAAATTTCTGAATACACGTAGAGCTGAAAGACAAATGTGCGTATTAAAAGCTCTTGACTCTAACATTACATATTATATGCAATAGCACTCTTTAAATTTGTTATTTTTTAATCTTTAATTTGACACTTACATTAAAGTGGCAAGATGACGTTTGAAGATGTGTACATCTGTACTCTGTATCACGTTATTCAGTTTCGTCATACAGTTTCATCCGTCATACAGTATTTATTGAATTTGTCCTTGCTATAATTACTCGACATTGCCATAAATACCGCATATCGCAGGCTTTCCTCATCTTTACACCGTCGGTTTTTAGTGGGTATACGGCCTTCTGCCGGGACTCCCACATAACCCTGTTACTTCCCGCGAGGTGGCAGGGTATCCATAAAGGATTTTCCGACGTTAAAAAAAAAAAAAAAAAGACTTTCCTCATCTTATTCCATCAAAATATCAACATTTCACTCATTTCGTAAAAAAAGAAGAGAACTGGAGTACCTACCCATAATGACTCTACTCTTCGTATGGCTCTGCGGTAATGATTCCAGCATTCTTGTTATCTCATGTACTTGTATTTTACGGCGACTATTTGAAAAAAAAACAGTGGCGGAGTCAGTTATACCAGAAAAACTTACAGCAGCGCGTGCTCGGTATGTCATCTCCGTTATAAATCGCCATGACTTTCGTACATATAAAACAAATGATTTCATCGAAACTAAAAAAAACTGAACATTTTTTTTTATTGAAACTAATCACAAAATTTTGGTTGGCTGTAGATTTTTTTTATTTAAACATTGCAAATACCGTCTTTAATATACTTATTCAAACAAATGATAGATATATAAATACGTTTATGTATCCATTATACATTTATATACTTGCATGATTTTATTATTATTATTTTATTATACTTGCATGAGCGATAGAACTAAAACCGCCATTGTCACAGTTTGTAAGGACAACAGCTGAGTGCACTAGTTGTCTAGTTTCGATATTGGCAAAGTTCGTCGGTCACGATCTCGTAACAATGGCCTGTATTTATCGAAACGGATTATAAATCGATGTTGTAATGTCTTCTGATGGTCTTAAAATCGTTTTACAAAGGGCGTTTAATATTCAACGAATACTTTGTTGCATGAGGCCTATATTAGGATATTGAACTAACCGAATAAAACTGTATTAGGAACACTAAACTATTTTATCCGGGCTATGGTTAACAGCACTTGATTAGTCTAGCTTGCGCTAGCTTCATCAACCCAATTTCTACCTTAATACAGGTGAGCGAGGATACATTTCCTCTTGCAGCATAGTATTCTATAGCATACAGTTTGCATTATGAGCTCTATGTCTTGGAAATTCTAAGCGCTTCTCGGTTAATTACACGTATACGTAGACTAAGTGCATTTGAATAATTATTCAAAGCTTTCGTGCGGGACTATGTAGCGGAGAATTCTAGAAATACATTCTCGTGGTTCATTTTCAGCATTAGACTTCGAGTGAAAATAGGTATTCAAATTCCACCTGAAATACTTTCAATGCTGTGACTAGAAATAAAACATTAATAAGGCAAGTAACACAAGTGTCCAGTCAACGCGTTTTTATATCAAAGAGGTAGCTTTTCCTCACATTAGACAGTTCCGATTTCGTGTGTGACTTTAACGTCTACGAACTGCCGTGGCATCAATGAGACTAACTTCGGTCCAATTTTTGTTGGTTTTTTTTTCCTAAATTTTGACATATGTGGTTTCCACATAAGTCTTAGACGTGTTTCTAATACCATTCCACTATTTTATCTGTTTAATTTGAAACAGTCTGCACCATATAGTAGCATCTCAGTAATTAAAATAGTTCCCATGCATGGAGTTCCTATGCATATAAAATTAACGCTGCATTAAAAAAAAATATATAACTAGCTTCTACCCGCGACTTCGTTCGCGCAGACTTTGATTGTTAATATAGTTATAAATGATAGCCTATAAGTTATTCTGATGTATAAACAAGAATACTGTTAACTTTCATAAAAAAGCGTTCAGTAGTTTTGCATGATACAGTAACAAACATCCATCCATCCTCACAAACTTTCACATATGATATAAGTAGGATTGTATTAAATACGCAATTTACTTGCACCTTAAGCGATGCCTAAGAAAATGTTTAACTTGATTCATCCAACGTACCGGAAAACTGACGAAGGAAATTCCCTGAATGTGATATACGTAGGCATAAGCTTATGTTGGGAAATTTTGCGGCATGGCTCCTTCCACTCACTAGGGCGTGCGAATTAACTTCCCTTCATTGAA
Organism: Ptilodon capucinus; assembly: GCA_914767695.1. Lineage (NCBI taxonomy): Eukaryota > Metazoa > Arthropoda > Insecta > Lepidoptera > Notodontidae > Ptilodon > Ptilodon capucinus. Next base: position 8,979,938 of record OU611814.1, on the reverse strand, counting down.
AATCTACTCTGTTCTAATATACATTAAAATTAAATTTTTGCGGTGAAAGCCATGCGACCGCGTGTCAAAATTCTCTCACGTAATCTATGATGTTTCGTTGAAAAATAAGCTTTTCAAACTCGATGGAGCCATAGACTTAAAAAGTGAAGTGAGTTAAGTGAAGCTTTTTCAATCAGTAAATACAGGATATTCATTCGCCATCCTTATCAAATTCATCCCCATTTTTATTAGGGTTCCGTAGCCAAAGGGTAAAACCGGAACCCTATTACTGAGACTTCGCTGTCCGTCCGTCCGTCCGTCTGTCACCAGGCTGTATCTCATGAACCGTGATAGTTAGAGAGCTGTAATTTTCACAGATGATGTATTTCTTTTGCCGCTATAACAACAAAAAACAGAATAAAATAAAATATTTAAGTGGGCTTCCATACAACAAACGTGATTTTTTTGTCGTTTTTATAGATAACGGTACGGAACCCTTCGTGCGCGAGTCCGACTCGCACTTGGCCGGTTTTTTTATTATAATGTGTATTTATTGAATTGGCTCTTGCTTTTAATTACTCGACTAACTCGCTAACAGCAGGTGGAGCCATTTCTCATTTTATTCCATTAAATTTCCTCACTTTATTAATTTCTTAAAACAATAAGGGTGGATACAGTTATGGTATTGGGAAAAAAAATCGCGTGTTTTTGCGCGCCTGTGGCCGCAGGTATTAATGCTCATAGAACCCCAGAACTTCGCTTACCTATTTATATAACATTACGCGAGTTATGTACTCTGAGAACTTGGTTGAAATTCGCTAATGATATAGGGCCTACAAGGACAAAATGGTTATGTCACTATTTGGTTACTAAACAAGATTACAATAGCTTTGAATCTAGACTCGTTGTCTCATATAATAGTGGTGTTGTTTTCTGAATTACATTACTTAATAAGATAATATCATAATCCTTCTTAGTAAGGTTTGTATGCGCTTTTATATTTGTTTAACAAATAAAGTTCAAGTTAGAATTAAAGCAATGTCAAAATTATTGTATAAGAATACTGTAGAACTAACAAAAAATTAATGTGTTTTTTTTTGTCTATCTGTCAGATTGCCTGCATGCTTGTTCCGGCTCATCTCAGAAACGGCTTTACCAATGTTAACGGAACTTTCATTGGCAGACAGCTGATGTTATGAGGAAAAACGTAGGCTACTTTTATGTTATTTTAAAGAAATAATTAGGGTTCCTTAATTCTATAATAACGGAGTCCCAAACCAAAGAAAGTAATTAAAAATTTGAAGCAAAATCAAAGGTTTATTCCAACGTCAAATTAATATTCCTATAAAAATCAAAATTAACCTTTTATCTTATTTAGCAAAGTCGAGTCTATTTAAAGTGGTAAACTAAACATTACTGGACGATCATCATTTTGTACATCCTTAAACTAATAATGTACTGCAGTAAATAGGTAATAATGTACTGCAGTGATTACGCGAGACATAGGTCTCGCATAATCACTGTCTCTTGTTCAGCTGTGTAGCAATAATCAGGCAAATCCGGATGGTGAGTGAACACTACACGTTATCTAGTCATACGCACGTGGTCACTAGTCATACGTCACGATCACCTAGATTTAAATCAGATTAGTCATAAACAATAGACTCAGAATCAGGATGAGAATCAGATTCTAGCTATGCCCGCGACTTCGCCCGCGTGGACTTAAGGGCGATTACCCGGAAAAATAGGTATTGTTTTTACCGCGGACCTCTTACTTAAAAAAATAAATAGCCTAAGTTACTCTTTGTAACATCAGCTATCTGCCATTGAAAGTTTCTTCCAAATAGTTGCAAAATGGCTGTCTTGGCTATTTAATATATTAAATATAATAAAATGGCTATTTGGTGTTGTCGTGAATAGCATTTTTGCAAAATGGATGAATACATATATGGTCTAGAGTATAGGTATAATGAAGAACTCTACCATACGAGTATTTCAGCCGTTATAATAAGGATGGGTTTGCTACGCTACTTTAAAACCCTTTAAACGACCATTCTCTATCTTCAGATTCAGATTGTACTCCTCTATCCATACATGATTTACGCTCGGTTGCTGCTCTTTACTCTTTGATACTCAATGTTCACAAGATGTATTTGTTAAACAGAAATTACACGTTCAATGGGAAACTCATTGACTACCTAATTACATATGCGATGCTTAAATACCTTCTCGTGTGAACTTACACTACATTACTTCCTGGATAAATTATACGTCTTCGCATCCAAAGTCGATTGAACTCATTGTTTTATACATACATATAAATAAATACATCATTACGCCTGTATTCCCCGAAGGGGTGGGCAGAGGTACACTGTAGTGCGCCCGCACTTCACCGATGTATTTTGGTCCCAATGTAATAGGGGGCGAGCCTATTGCCATTATACCGGACACATTCCCCTCAATACGAGGGAGATTTGGGCCTTAGTCCAACACGCTGGCCCCGTGCAGGTTGGTGAACTTCACACGCCTTTCTATTGACGTGCAGGCTTCCTCACGATGTTTTCCTTCACCGTTCAGCAAGTGGTAATCATTTTTGAAAATGACATTCGGACATGAAAATTATCTCAGAGGTGCGGGCCCGGGATTTGAACTTGCATTCCTCACGTTCAAGGCGAGCGTTCTTACCCACGAGGCTACCACTGCATTGTTTTATAAATAGCGCTTAATTTAAATGTATTGGATGAGAGCAGTAAGTTTGAAAGGGAACGTAAGTAATTAATTATTTAGAAGAGCACCTCTACTATGAGTTAAAGCGCTTTCAAGCTAGCGGTTATTTGCACGTATACGATCGTTTCAGCATACACACTTCCAAGCGCTTTATTTTTCACTTCATAGAGCCACACGCGCGTCAACGCTTGTACGAGTTGCATTTGTGGCAAAATGGGCGCTTACACGCTCGTATAAAACGCTAGTTTTAAAAGTCTCTTATGATCGTGTTAATCGCTCACCGATAGCTAGACTTCAAGTCAAATTAACTGTACTACAGTGCCCGGCTTTTCTTTGTAGAGGTAGGCTCTTGGTATGTGATACCCGAGATCTAGCAATTTTATATCTAAATATTTTACATATATGTCCGTAATAAGCAAGCTAGGCTAAGAGTGACTAGTTTAACCATGAGTAGCTTCGCTTACCAGAAACACGTTCGTACCATATCCTTTAATGATATATGTAAGCCTTGAGCATTTGTTTTCTACGTATGTTTCAATGTTCCCGGTCAGAATCAGCCAAGCACAACTTCCACAATTAATTTTCAAAGTTATCGTTTGAAATGAAAACTCCTTCGCGTTGGCAACACATATTATTTGATTTCATGTACGTGCCCCAAATACATACAGCATTTTATACGGAAAGCTTCAAAGGTACTACAGGATTTTGCGAATAAGTGGGGCTTTTCGACGAAGTTAGTTACGAGTATGTCGTACAACTACTCAGCGGTATGAATTCTTGGTAACGAAAACGCTACCAAGGGTCACACGCTACAACCGGCAGCTCGAGTAGTTACGGTTTAAAGGGAACAAGGCCCCATCACTCTTAAAGTGTTGTTGTTTTAATAGTAACTTTAAATTTTTGACAGATTTTGATCTGAGTTAATTGTAAAAAACTGAAAGTAATATTTAAAACATTGCTGCAAGACAAGTGATGGTAAGGGGCCTGATGTGCAGTGAAAGAACATTTTATTTGGAAGCGTTCACACCAACTGTTAGAGTACAGGACTCTCGTAGAAAATGTTGTACCACTGTGTTCCCTTTAAACCCACAATTATCGGGCAGCCGGCTATAGTATGTATGGGATTTTAGTGAGTGCTCTAAATGCGAAACTTTTTTTTCTTAAAGACTTACGCCGTTGGCCGTGAGGTGGCCTTTACAGCTTTACCGGAGGAGTGGTAAAAATGCGTTCCCCTCGCTCTGCAAATCAGAGCAGTTCTGACACTTAGTGGGTCAGAGTGACTAAGTAATTACTTGGAGTTTAATTTCCAAGAAATTTGCTATGTTTGTTGGGATCGCTGACGGTTGAAATATTCACACGTCATTTATAGTGGTCATTGTGAATGAAGTTCATTTTGCAGAGAAATCATTTCAATTTATTACTTATATTTTTAATAATCATCAATTGTTATGAGAGGTATTTAATAGAAGAGATTGAACAAGATTAGACATTGATTAAGACGTTGTAGGACATGTATTGCAGACAATAATAACCAAGTAATTTCATTTAAAAGCGAATTCAAAAAAAAGGAGAAAGCTATCAAATCGAACCGTAAGTTTCTTTTATGTTTGGTATATTTACAGAGTAAGAGTCAAAAGAGGTAGTTATGTCTTAATAAAACGTCTGATCTCATATGGGTTTCGATCCTTCCCCGTTAAACGTCTCAGCAATGCAATCCTTTGTGGTGTCCAATAAGACTTCGTCACGAGTGCGAAGAATTCGCACAGGACGTTCCATCCTCTCATTCCCTGGCACACAAAGATCGGTATATTAAACCGGGGTGAAATGGCTTGTAGAACATATCGCTCACCCAGTAGTAGATATATAGGCACAACTATAATAATTTGTGTATTTAATTTTGCGTCGTATTTTAATGACAGTTAGACGTAGAATTCAATATCAAAATTGTACTAGATGTGCCAATATACTGCTAGGCGAGAGATATACGACCTAACTTTAAAAAAATTATAGACTCCTACCGAAAAAAGACACAAATTTTTTTTTTTATCGAAATTGGCTTCATTCATGCCCTGGCCGCCTAGTCTTAAGCCCTGGGAACACTGGGGCGTCAAAAGCGGCGCGTCAGAATATTTGCCAATACCAAAATGAACTCTGTGACAATATGCATAAAGATTGAATTTCTGCGGTACAACACATGCCCCCCCCCCCCCCCCCCCCCCCCCACACGCGTAAAATTCGCTCGCCCTGTCAGTGGCATTAATTTCAAGAATAAACTTTCAATATGCATATGAGTTAATACAGTTTGTTTTGGTATGGTAAAAAAAAAAACGCGCCGGGGTCGACACCTCAGTGTGCTTTATATGTTTTGATATAGACAATTTGTAATTGTAGCATGAGCGCCAAGACTAGATGTCACAGAATATGTGGATTATATCTCTTTCTCTCGTATGAAATAAGACAGAGAGCGACCGAGTTAATCCGTGACAGAGGTCTTGTCTTGGAATGCGTGCTAACACCACTGAAGTGAGACGTCAAAGCCACATACAAAATTGGACATGTGAATCTGTCAAATGTTAGGAAATACTCTCTCTTTCATATAACTCGTTGGAATAAAGTTTCGCGCCCCACCGTCCGAAAAATTGGTTTTATAAATTTTCAATCAACAATTTCAATTTAGTTCCGAACGATTCATCGCACACATATTTATGAAGCTACAGGTTATGATGACAGCGCCAGGGACACGTCGAAGCTGTGCCGATAACTGAATCATGGTAATATATCATCACGCTTATATTTGACGAAAGGGTTGACAGAGGCGCACTGGATTATATTGTTCTTGACTGCACTATATTCGACGTTATTTCTACGTGAAATTTGGTCTCCATACACTGTTTGTTTTGGAAACTGTTACATAGATTTTTCGTATGTATTATGTAAAGCAATGAAATAGTTACGTCAGTACAAAAGATACGTAACTACCCTAATTTCACGTTTTCTGCAGCTGTTATTGGCTGTATTTTCATAAGATTTGTAAAGTTTCAAGTGTAATTAGGGTCCCTATGATAATAACGCTCGAATGATCTAAACTTCGTGTTCAAAGTTCAGAAGACGTGCACCAAAGATGGTATCCTCTATCCTCTTATAACTTCTACAATAGAAACTGCTAAGAACTTTATTAATTTCGACAAGAACAATTAGGGAATCGAAGATAGCGTTCTAAATATAGTAAGAACAAACTTAAAAGAAAAGCATTTTTTCTCAAAAACAAACGAAATCTTTTAATGTTACTTATTCCTGTTCTAAGGATACTTTAAGCTTTCCGCCTTTATACAAACTGTGGTTTTATAGACAATATTTCATCTAGGTATCTAAGCGTAGCGGCGTAAAGTATTTTTACTTTTAATATCAAGAAATATTAAAATTTCCCTCCGCAAATTACGCGGTAGGTACACGAGGATTTTTAATCAACTTTTATTAAAAACTTTGTTTATTTTTTCTGCTGTGAAGTATTACTGTTGTTCAACAACATGGCGGCTATTGATTGACGAACAACGAAGTGAATTCACTATAACAAGTTGTGGACGAAGTTATGGAGACCAACGCCTATTAAATTATATACTGAAGAATATGATAAGAATGTAAATTATTAATTAGGGAAGAATACTGCTGCTAAGTGGAGTTTTTAATGGTACGGGGAGGAAAAAGTAAAGATGATAATTAATACTAACTTGTAACAAGAAATTGTGCAAAAATAATGATGAAATACAATGCCAATTCTGATTTAAGTACACTGTAAGCGAGCAGACTCAATATTTGGTTTAATAAAAAATAATTGAATTAGAACTCGAATAATACAATATAATTCGGAATATGGCCTGAATCCCCCTCGCATTGAAGGGAGGCCCGTGCCCAGCAGTGGGACGTTAAAAGGTCTATAGTAGTAGTAGCAGTAGAAACTTGAAAATACGGAACGAACCCTGCGGGGTGATTCTCGCAATCTCGACATCATCTCTAATTCGACATATGTCGAAACAAAACGTCAAATTGGTCGTATTTTGTATTTTTTTTGTCGATATATCAACTCATTATCGTTTACAAAATTATATAATAGAATAAGATTAGATGCGATTAGCGAGTATTCTACCAATGTCAAATATCTAATCAATTGCAACAACAAATTCAATAAATATACATTAAAAATAAAAATGTTGAATATGGCGGAGGATCGATTATTGATAGATATTTGGCATTGGACAAGCAAAATTGGCGCAAGAGTCAATATAGCTCATAGCACAACAATATCGCGCACCATACATTGTTATGGCCACGTTCACACTGTACTGTACTATATATTATTGGCTTTGTATGGTGCGCGATATTGTTGTGCTATATATTATAGCGTAGTCTGAAAGCCACTTTAGTCATATCGTTTTTACCTACTGTCATTCCTAGTAACATTGATGATGACGTCATGATTTGACACGACAAAGGCCATTAGCAGGCTGCAGTCACACGGAGCAGATATAATAAATCGAGAGCTATAAACTAGGTTCTACATACGGTAATTATACTTTAACGACTGGATCTAAAGTGAAATCGTTATCGGCCGAACTTTATGGCTCTCATCCATGTGTGAATTGGTCAAAATTTATATCGTGAATGCGAGAGGAAAATTTGGAGCGCGCGAGATCGTGACGAGGGTCCGACCCCTTCATATCAAAGGAGGCTCATAATGAACTTATTTTGTTTGAAATTTCAAAGTTTAATTGTCTAGCACAATGGTTGTGAAATCCGTTAACGCGAGAAAATTTAAGCAGTTTAAAAAGAGAGATATATTTACCACCAATTTATAGAAACGGTGAAGGAAAACATCGTGAGGAAACCACGCCTATAAAAAGGTGTGTGAAGTTCACCAACCCGCACTGGGCCAGCGTGGTGGACTATATCCCAAAAATCTCCCTCGTATTCAGAGAGAATGTGCCCGGTATAATGGCAATAGGCTCGCCCCCTATTACATTGGGACCAAAATACATCGGCGAAGTGTGGACGCACTGCAGTGCACCTCTGTCACCCATAATCCAGGCGTGATGATGTATATATAATACTAGCGCCCCGTCCCGGCTTTAGACGGGTTTGTAATATAGCCTATGTTACTCAGTGATAATGTAGCTAACGGCGAAATAATTTTTGAAATCGGTCCAGTAGTTTATAAGTCTATTCGTTCCATACAAAAATACAAATCTTTCTTCTTTATAATATTAGTATTAGTATAGATATATACACTTCTCATCAAAAAAAACGAAACACCTCGCAGTTTATGATTTGATAAGGATTATCAGAAAAATGTGTATATTTAGGAATAAATGTAAAATGTCATTTAATAGTGAGTAGTATGAGGTTTATAAATCCTAATGTTAATGTTCTAAATTCAAATTAAGTCTTCATAGGTTTCGTATTTTGTATGATGAGTAATTTTAAAAATTAGGACAAAAACAATAAAAACGAAAGTGTTTCGATTTTTTTGATGAGAAGTGTATTTATAGATAAACAAATGATCTAATAACAGTCAGATTGTAGAATACTTTTGTATATTGAAAAATGACATTGTATGTGGTTTGTACTTGAATTGAATTTTGTACAAATTTGAAATTTTGCATTTTTCTATAACATAAACAGTAATTACGATGAAAATGATAGATATTTATTCAACAACAATCTATTGGAACCTCATCAGAACATTAAAATTGGAAATTGTGCCGCAGTACCAGCTTCCCTCGCGTTGGCGTTTTCCGGTAAACAGACGAGAGTGAATTTAAAAAGGTTGAATATACGTAAAAAGGCGTGCTCACTTCATGAATAAAGTATTCAAGTACCTGAACAAATGGCTTCTGGAACGTGAAATATCATGAAGCTTTAGCGCAATGAGGTGCTTTTGCATGAGCTATGTGAAGAAAAATTGCTTGAAATCAGTAGTTTTATAAATACGTTAGATAGAGAGAACACTTTTTACAGCTTATCTTGTCAATAAGGTTTGAACAAAAATCTATTTTGTTATATAATAATAATAATTAAGTGCAACAATGCATAACGATGATAAAGTTTTATTTTTTTAGGGCACCAAGAGACCGCGGACGATAAGTGTCTTTTATATAAATTTCAACTTGATACCTTCACGCGTTTTTCAGAAAAAGGGTCTTGACAGACAGACGGACATCAAAGTGATCCTATAAGGGTTCCGTTTTTTCCTGTTTAGGTACGGATCCCTAAAAAGCATAATAACGTAACCGTATCAAGGCAATAAGGCTACGTATGCTACACTAAGGCAAAAAAAAACTGTACCGAATTTACGATGCCCGGAAACTAAAAAACAACTGGCCACTCAGTGTTCGCAAGTTGGCGCCATTAATTACATCCCCTCGATGTTTAATCAAGAAACTGTAAGCGAACAAGTTCCTCGTGTAAAAGAGAAAATCCACCGCAAAAGAAACAAAGAGCAACTAAGAATCCAGTTTCTGTAAAGGGCCGCACAGACAGCTTTGTGCACGGTGAAAATTCGAAAACAATCTTCGTTGGACAAAGGGAAGAAATTAAATCTATGCAAATTTAATTTGCGTCACAAACAAGTGGCTATCGGAGGCGGGCTGCGGATACTGGACTCTGCTGAAACTAAGCGGACAATTCAATTACATGCGATTTTGCGGCGACTGTAGGTTTGGACACTGTTTGAACAGTTCTATATGGACAACAACTAGATTTTGAACTATGATCAGTTTGTTAAACATTAGTTTTAATAGTTTACCTTCGTGAGTCTTCATATTATGCGTCACATACCGTGTGTAGCAGTTTAAAATGGATTGACATCTAATTTAACCCAGTAGTACTTTTAAGCCCCACAACAGGCGTCAAGAGGTGCATGTCAAATTTTTTGACAATACTAAAACGAACTGTATTGTCACATAGAAAATGGTAATTCTTCAACAAAATGGCATGGACTGCGCGAGCCAATTTTGACGTGTGGTCCTGTGGTGGCTTTTACCACAGAAATTCAATATTTATGTATATTGACTTTTGTTCAGAATCAGAATATTTTTCTATTCATATAATCCAATACAGACACTTATGAATCGTCAATAAATAATTAAAATAGTATCTCTACCACTCATTCGGAATGCATTTCCTATGGGAAGAATGGGCAAGAAACTCCATGGTTGCTTTTTTCCAATTTACATGTTTACATGTTATTTGCATTACAATGTGTTTTTCTTATTTAACAATTATTTTGTTGGCATTGGCGTAAAATATGACGTGAATCTTGACGCCATAGTATGCCCGTGGCTTAATACCTACCATCCATGTGCTCCACAAAAACTTAGCAGGTATTTTTTATATTTGGCGATGTAAATGATAGGGGCCGAGCTCTCGCCAAGGGAGTTTTAGACCTTGCATACAAATTGAACGTGTAAATGAGATAACACCCTGTTTATTTAAAGCGGAGGTGGGATGGCGTTACAATAAAAACGAGTAAAGCCTCCCACACAGGGGCGTCTAAATGTGTGCCAGTACCAAAATAAACTGTATTGTCTAATATAAGAAGTTTATTCTTCAACGAAGTGACATTGAGAGGGCGAGCGAATTTTGACGCGTGAGGGCCGTTGTTTTTACCACTGAAATTTAATATTTATGTATACAGAGTGTTTCAGAAGTCCGAAATAATACTTGGCCGTTTGCACAGGTATCTGATACACAACCGAATGGTATAAAAAATTGACCGAAAACCGACCATGTTTTTCCAACTTCTTGATGTGAAACATCTATAGGCGAGGGGTAAACCTGATTTTTGGCGTAGCGAGATTTGCCGACGCCCCGCCCCAACAAAATGAAATCAACCTTATTACTTATTGCATAAAGTATAGTTTTAAATGGGGCCACACTACGTACTCCTCGGCTCCTCGGTTCTTTCTGCCGCTTAGACTCCGCCCACCGGCTGACCCCGCTCACTCGCTCACTCGCCGCTACGACTACTATGTTTTATGTTCCACATCTGCCAGGCTTCCCGCGACGGCTCAGTTTTGTCTATGATGTCTATGACTTGTAATATCTCGAGTTCTATGTACCATTTTCATGTGCTGTTTTGTGAATATTGGTAGTCGCCCCTTATACGTGTAGTTTACACTGATAAATAGGGTTACGTAAGTTCCCAAAGGCTAGAAAACGATGCCTGTGAGAAATATTTAAAGGTCTATAACTCAGAAACTATGAGAGTTAGGTATTAACTGTCCTCACGAAGCATCCACATAAGAGGTACCGTATATGTATCCAAAGTATTATTTTGAACTTCTGGTACACCCTATATTGACAGAGTTAAATTTAGTATTGAAAAAAGTTTGGACGCGCGACTTTTGACGCTACAGTCTGCGGGAGGCTCAATGGGAATTCCAGATACGGCAAATTGTTTTCGCACCGGAAACTGTTTCGGAGTTCCTATCTCGAGCGTTCTCGGTACATTTGTGTTAATACGAAATTCTGATGTTATGTTTTACACTGGAATAAAATTGAAGTGAATATACAAAGACCTTGGTATGTAACTTTACACGACTGTAACTTGGCCGCAATGCTAATGTCAGTAGGGATTGGATTACAATGATACTATTATGAAACTAACCTCTATTACCTGTTAGCAACTATGAAATAGTTGTTATATAAATTAAATGCTCAAATATATTTTAAACAAATTATCACTAAGCAGTCGTACCCTCGTTAATAGAACTCCCGCCTTGAACCTAAGGGGTGCAAGTTCAAGTCCTGGGCCCGCACGTCTGAGATTTTCGTGTGCGAATATCATTTTCAATAATGATTGCCACTTGCTGAAGGAAAACGTCGCGAGGAAACCTGTACATAGAAAAGCGTGTGAAGTTCACCAATCTGTACTAGGTCAGAATGGTGGACTATAGACCAATATTGCATTGAGGGCGAATGTGTCTGGTATGATGGCAATAGGTTCGCCCTCTCTTACATTATAACGTCTATAATAGACAAAGTACAGATAGTCCAGAAAACTATCCACAGATATTAATTATACATAAGCTTATACAGCTGTAATTTTGTTGCTTAAATACAGCTTATACAGCTATTATATTTTATACAGGGGTGGCAAATGTTGTCACATTATACAATGTTATAGTATGAACGTTTAGCAATATCGAGGGAGGATAAAGTTAATTAAAAACCATCCCCCGATAATGGACTCATCCCACGCCTGGGCTAATATCCTGTTAACCTCGCACACGCGGAGTCGTTCGATTTTGTTGATATTAACATAGGATATTTAATTATTGGGGTCTGACATATTTGACTATAAAAATGCGAAGCTCTCGTTCAATAGGTTTTTTTTTTGAATGGACTACGCTGTTGGCCGTGAGTTGGCCTTTACAGCTTCACCGGAGGAGACGTTCAATAGGTCCGTACTTATATATCCAAGTATATTATTACATAACAGTAGCTTTTTGTTCAAATTGAATATGATATTGTTATACGATGGGTTCGTCTATACAGGGTGGTTGCGGGTTCCATGCCTGTCAGTGGCTAATTTCAAAAATCGTATTTTTTGAAGTTACCCTGGTTTGGGTGTAACTGGGATCGCCCCCAGTCCATTGTATGGGATCCATAGAACAAGCTTTGCTTAGTTTCTGATCATACGATGAATATGTGTTGTCTGGTGATGTTTATAAGTAGGTAGTACCTATACGTAAAAATCATCTCATGCAAGTATGTGATGAAATAATATTTTAGTAATTTATACCTTCAACTGAAAAACTCCATTGGTAAAACAGGCACCAAATGCAATAGAAAGTATAGTGTATATTGCCTTCGATGGCTAAAGTATGGATCAAGTAGACCGCGCCCGCAAAATAATCGTTTCTTGGAAACGAAACTGCAATGAATTTGCGGATTCGAGTATCGCGTACACAAATTGTGTATACAATACCTTTACAATACAATTGTATATATGACCTCGTACCTTCTACTTAGTTACTTCTGGTTACATCGGCTATCAGCTAGTGAAAGTCCCGTCAAAATCGGTACAGCCGTTTGTGAGTTTACCTCAAACAAATAGACGGAATACATTTTTTTAAATTGCGTTTTCGTTGTAGGTTGCGTATATATTAAATGATCTAGAGGTGAAAGGCTGTATTTGGCTTAAGCGACCTTTGGGTGATATTTACTTATATACATATTTGGAATCCACTAATTTATCTGCGTCGAATGAGTATGCTCTTCTGTGAAGTTAAAAAAAATCGCTTAGTCAAATAGCCCTCGATATGCATTTACTACTAAAAAGTTGATGTTTTGAAATTTCAAACAGACACTTACACTTTATTTATTTGTATAGATTTACCTATGAAAACACTGTACATTATCACAATTGTGCGTCCAAAAGTCAATATTATTGGACAACGTAATTAACAATGTATTTCAGTCAATACACGAGAGGCATTAATCAATTGGTCGCATGCAATTAACGCGGAGTCCGAGCGCGCAGGCCTCATTGCCGATAGCCGAATTAACGAATAGCGGTTTTCATAAAACCCCCTGCACACTGGGGCGTCTAAACGCGTGCGTAAAAAAATTTACTAATCATCATCATTTGCCTTACCTTATCCCATTATTTGGGGTCGGCGCAGTATGTCCTTTTCTTCCATTCGTCTCGCTTTTCCGTCATACCGACATCGACTCCGATCTCAATCATATCACTTTTTACACACTCCATCCATCTTTTCTTTGGTCTTCCTCTCGCTCTATATCCATCCACATTCATACTCATCACTCTTTTAGTCACATGCTTCTCATCTCTTCTCATCACATGCCCAAACCATTCTAGTCTCTTACTTCTCACTTTTTCTGTTATGGGTGCTACTTTTTTACTACCTCTAATATATACATTCCTCACCTTACCCATTCGCGTCACTCCACACATCTATCTCAACATTTGCATCTCGGCAGAGTGGAGCCGTTTCTCTTCACGCACTTTAGCCGCCCAGCATTCCGAGCCGTACATAATAATTTTTTACTAATACCAAAACCATATATTGTCTCATAGAAAAAGTATATTCTTCAACGAAATTCCATTGACAACGTGAGCGAATTTTGAGTCATTACGTTGTAGCTACGTTGTAACTTTTTAACGTTGTAACTTTTTTACAAGTTTTATATTAACTTGCAATGTATGTATGTCCGGGTGGAATCTTGCAACTGAATTTTAAATCAGTTATCTTTAACCGATTGAGCTGGAATTTGGTATACACGCTTATTTTGGATGACAATGCATGCTTAGCTATGTGACGTCATTCTAATTCCAATATAGCGGATCATCCAAGATGGCGTAATATTAGTTATTTTTTGTGCTCTACCACAGTATGGGTATCAAATGAAAGGGCTTGCTGAAGAGGACACGAAAACTAAGGGCAATTAAATAAAAAGTTTTTTACCATTAATTTATGTGTGATTACAGTTCGTTTTAGTACTGACAAAAAAAATTACGTGCGAGCGTTGACGCCACAGTGTGGGGAGGGCTTAATAAACGATTCGTATTTTAAATGCAAGCGAAATTGGGGGAAAAGTTAAATGGGTTTATATTTTAAGTTAACGAGGTTACGCGTTAAAATAAATATTTATAAAAGCGACGAAGTTCAAATCCGCCTAAATTAAAGTATTTTAAATTTTGCACAATATTTTTACTGGGTAATGGTGAAGCCAAATTCTAGAGGTGCTGATTTCTACCCTAATGTTGCCGTCCTACTCATAGTCGTAACGTATAAGCGAGATGGCAATATTTTTAGCATTGTCAAATATAGTTTAGTTGTAGCTGGCGCAAAACGGCGTCGATATCAAGAACGCATGCACCATAGATTTGGATAGATAGCATTCGGAACCAAGTCATACTAATGAATAAGAATTTAGAAAAAAAAATCTTGTGCGTGAATTTAGTGTGTTTTGTGTGTGAATTTGGAAAAAAAAAAAAATCTTACAAATAAAAATTCCAGTAGGTAACAGTTTACACAAAGCAACGGAGATTTAGTATGTTTTCCAGTATAACATAAAACCAATTCCTTACAAGTTGTTCTTAAACTTATCCGGACTCGAATTGGGCAATCCGTGTCCACAGACGGAAGGACAAAGACGAGAAATCTGACAAAATTAAATTTTCACAAAAGTTTGCCAATACGGTTACCATCCTCTTTGTTTTGTGTAACGTGTTTCTACGTCACGAAATGTACATACTTGAAATCAAATGTGAGCAAAATTTGTCAACATTTAAATGTATGGAAAGATATTGAATAACCACTAAAAAGATTAATAATAATAATGAATAGGAGAAAGCACCTTACAAAAAAAACAATTTATATTTAGTACCTGCTAAAGGTAGATTTGTTTAGGTTAGAAATACTTGATACGTATCTACACTAATATATTGATGGAACTATAAATCGTAGCAAACGCGGTATCAGAAGTATTTTACGGATTGTAGTCGTCCCTGCATGTCAGAGCTAGGGTCTTGCTTTCAGATTGTCATGACTATGTTATCTTAATATTCAAAATAGTTCCCATATCATGTATTTATTTGGCCTTCATTAATGTCAGAGCTAGGGTCTTGCTTTCAGATTGTCATGACTATGTTATCTTAATATTCAAAATAGTTCCCATATCATGTATTTATTTGGCCTTCATTAATGGCACAAGAAAGGTTACACTGATACTACCTTCTTTGGTATAACTCCAAGCGTTTTACCATACTCCTATAGACCCATTTCTGCTATGGCAAGAAATAGAACATGGCAAACTTGGTGATTGCTTTTTTCATAGCATTTTCAGTGAAGCTAGTATAGAACGAACCAGGAAGGAGTAATTTAGGATAGCTATAGAGCTAAACTAAATTACGTTTTCATTATGTTCTTTTTAGCTGAACGAATTATCTTCGGAATACCTTAGCTTTAGGAATACCTAAAGCTAGTTTTCCACTACACCGGCCTAATACGGATTGTCAGACTATCCACTGGGAAATATATCTTTAGGTTTTTGGCGAATACAGCTGAATATTATATTTCTTTGGAAAATCTGTTTTCTGTTATTTATATTTTTTTCCAAAGAAGACATACATTCATTGTTTTGTGGGGATAATATATTAGTTCTTGTATCCACTATTGTATGTTTTGATGAATGATAAATATAACTATTTGTCATGATCTTGAAAAGGCTACA
This sequence comes from Ptilodon capucinus, assembly GCA_914767695.1. Classification (NCBI taxonomy): domain Eukaryota; kingdom Metazoa; phylum Arthropoda; class Insecta; order Lepidoptera; family Notodontidae; genus Ptilodon; species Ptilodon capucinus. The sequence continues at coordinate 8,963,975 of OU611814.1, read as the reverse complement.
TCATAAATTCAATAAAGATGACGTAGGTGTATACATTAATATCTATCATATTTCCGGGTTCCGAAAATAAAACCGGCCAAGTGCGAGTCGGACTCGCGCACGAAGGGTTCCGTACCATTATCTATAAAAACGGCGAAAAAATCCCGTTTGTTGTGTCCCTTAAATATAAATTTGATTCTATTTTTTTAGTATTTGTTGTTATAGCGGCAGCAAAAATACATCATCTGTGAAAATTTCAAGTCTCTAGCTATCACTGTTCATGAGATACAGCCTGGTGACAGACGGACGAACGGACGGACGGACGGACGGACAGACGGACGGACGGACAGCGAAGTCTTAGTAATAGGGTTCCCGTTTTACCCTTTGGGTACGGAACCCTAAAAATAAGAAAATCTCGAAGGATTTAGGAAGATAAATAATTCTTAATGTCGAAGGCGAAGGCATACTATATTCTGAGGACCACCCTTAGGTGCCACTCGAGGCTTTGCGGCGTTAGTAACTCGCTTCCACCATAGAAATACGTCATTTCCTTAGCTTCACTGTGACTCAAGGAAAAGTAAGCATTCAGATTAGACTGCGCGGGTTGGGTTAGTGGAGTTTCAGTCTTATTGATTTGCAATTAGATTTTATTATTCGCCGGCAACACTTGGTTGCATACAACCAAGTTTTCATTGGCTTTTTTCATTTCGCATAAGTTGCCTGTGTTCATACCATTTGCATCTAAAGTGCCTTATAGAGTTTCAAATTAAACAGCAGTTAGTGCATAGCAGGTCTTGCAGCGTGTTATTAAGAGTCAGATTCTAAATAGCGTACAGGTTTTCATTGCTAACCATACGTAGGAGGTATAGCAATCTTATAGCAACGACCTCTCACGGGTGTCAAAGGCAAACAGTCGCTTTCGAGCTGAATGGTGTTGCCAAGGTACTTACGCTCCCCGGCAAAGTTATATTAATCCTGAGGGCAAAAGCCTCGGAAATAAATACGAATCGAGTTGTTTCGCACTCCAACCAATGTCGGTGAAGTTTGTGTGTGATCAAAAAGTTTGAATTAGTGTTCAGCGGTTTGGCTTTTAGCAATCTTTTGAAAAAGAAAATCTATTTCGTTAATAACATTGTCGTAGGTGACTTATTTCAAGTAGCTTTGTCAGATAATTCGTAACGGTCATAAGTAATGGATAACCATTTATATTATTCCCTGCAGGAATGTAAAATTGTTAAAATCTGAACTCCAGCGGGTTTACTCTGATAAGAAATATAAAATCCTGTTGCTTTAATAGCTATTGTAAAGTCGGGGCTTTGATCGTTGTATTTTATCCTGTTGAGTTTTCTTTACGGATTGAACGACGGGTAATCCCGTTAATCCGGAAAAGGCGTTCGTCGATGGTCGGCTATTTGAACCGGTAGTCAATTTCTTTCAAATCTTAAATTAAGAATCATTTAGATTTCGAAACAATTAAAATTATTGTGTTCATCACGGTTAAGTATCAGCAGTATCAGTAAATTAACTTACCATCATTAATGAAAGGGTATATAGTCCGCAGCTCTCCTTCGTAAGCCTCGAGCGATATCGCTGGCGCGATGGGAGGCACGTAGTCGTCTTCCGGGGAGCGCTCCGAGCCGTATCCCTGATCGAAGCCAGGGTCTTGAAGTTTCCATACAGGTTCCGCGTCAGAACCTAGGGTGATGAGACAAACATTAATAAAGGAAACATTTGCAAGTATTGTTTAGTAGTCTTTTGTACTCAACTTATGTCATTTAGTATTGGTACTTTGAATACCAGCCTAAAGTCTCATGCATACTGGGGCGTTGATAGCCGTGCGTCAATGCCAAACCAAAACCAACCGTATTTACTCATAGAAAGTTCACTCTTCAACTAAATGACACTGAGCGCGGGCGAATTATGGCGCGTGGGAGCCTGGTTATACCACAGAAATTCAATGGTTATACATATTAACACAGAGTTCATTTTGGTTCGTTTTGCGAACCTTTAAATCAAGACTAGAGTACTCGTCGCTTCGACAAAATGTTGAGCTTTTTACTAAGTTACACAATGTTTGTACTCGCCGTTCCTTTTATCGTATTTTACGAGGCTAAAATTTCCTTTTAATATTCTCCTTTTGTGTCTTTATCTCAGCATAAAATCACGCTGCCGTTTCTATCCCGAGAGAATTTTACAGCTTATGGTGAATACGTTATGAATAGCGAAATAGTATACCTATTGTGTATGTATGCCGCCCTAGGGAATGCGTCTTTTGGCATTCAGTATGAATTTGCACTCTCTTTGTTTGTAAATCTAAAAGAAATAATAGCTCTATTTTAAGAAAATAAGTATATTATCGTATGTATTTTTTTTACAGTAAAAGTAAAAGTACAGTAAAAGTCCATACCATGGAATAATAATGTTTTAACAAAATTACTTATCATTAATTTAATTATATTTTAATGACCTGAACAGAGTACGGAATTTTAAGTTTGAGCTAATTACGAAATTTACAAATATGAAATTTGGGAGACCTGCCGACTTATAAGCACTCTCCCTAAGAAAGAATTTGACCCCCCAGATTATGCGTTTACGCGTTGCGTAATACAAAGCTTATATAGATATACACTTATATTTACTCAGACAGTATCATGACATATCTTAAAATACGGCTGTTAACAATTGCTAGCAATGTGAGGTTATTATATTACTAGCCTTTAGCTCTTCGGCGCTTGTGCGATGAGTAGGTTTAAGTCAATAGTTTAATGGTTGGGGATCGAACCCACACCAAGATACGAGAGCGACCCTTCTAACTCGTAGAATATTGGCGCTTCATCAGGTTGTTAAACAACTTCTTATGATACTGATCTTAAAGTGACAATTAACTTAATTAATTATGATGAACCATCAAAATACAAGCTCTAAACGAGTCTTAAATTAATGAAATTAAGGCGTTATTTGGTTAGAAAATATGCCGAACGTTTGGAGATTATGTTTGGTTTCCAGGCATGTTCTTAGGTAGCATGTATAATGTATGAAGCGAGGAACTGCTGCTAAAATATCGGTTTGCGTGTTCCGGATTAGTTAGGTGTTTGAATATAGCGGGCGGAACGTGATTCATGAGCCACCCCCCGTAGTTACGTTATGGTCAGCAGTGCAACCCTTGGTTGCGTCGTCGGTTGAGTAATAAACCTTTGGCTACTTGTAATAAGATCGACTAAGCATCGGCGTACGGTTCGTAAAGTGTGCCAGAGGATTCAGTTTTCCATAGAACTCAGTAGCATACGTACTACAAAGATTAAATTATGGAATATTCAGGTATCAAATTCCTCAAATGAAATAATCCAAATTAAATTATCGGTTGAAAATTTTACATCAATTAATATCTATTAAGGTATGAGGTTGAGTATCTTAGAAGTATTTACAGGGTTTTGGATCGATTAAGTATCGAAGTTGATTATCTTAAGAGTACTTTTAAGTACCTACCTGTTTCAATTAGTTAGATATTGTGATTTAAAATGGAGGATAATAAACAAAGACAAGTGGACAATGATATCGAGCGATAGAAAAATAACCGACGATAATTTAAAATGTGGATAAACATTCTTAATGGATAATGACCTCTAATTCTGGAGCATATAGGAGCAACAATCACGTGCGCACATTATTCTAAAAAATAACCTCTTATATCCATGGGCATGCAATACCATCATGAGAATACTCGCACCATAACGACAGTACTAACGACGTTATGATATCTGTTTTCCTTACTATGCATATTGTATACTTTAAAGGCATGTCTATGTACTGTAATTTTATGTGGCAACATTATTTATGTCTAGTATAAAATGTGATAAAAAATGGGCATACCATGATTTACAATATTGGCTCTCTAGCACATTATAACTATTATGTGAAATCATAAATATTTTATTATCGTTTTTATAAGATTTTTGATTAATTTTTTCTTAAAATTCAGAGAGAGCATCACAGTTCTCAAATATGTTTACTACCTATTATTTCTTGGTAATATTTCAGTGCTCGGATTAAAACAATAGCCAAACTTCAGCAGGATTCCATTTATGCTCAAACGTGTATACAACCGTAAGCTTTGCAGAATGGAAGTGCCAGATATATGAATACAAAATAATTTGAAACAATAAGGTGTATTTTCGACATGATTTTAAATTCATAACGCGCGGGCTGGTTCGTTTCGTTCAGCTCCGACTTCGCATTTATGAATACATCGCTGGCTGTAACGAACAGAACGTATTGATTATAGTCGGTAGTGGAAAATATTTTATATTACATCTTTTTACAAGCTTTATATTAGCTTGCAACGTAACGTATGTATGTCCGGGTGGAATCGTGCAACTGAATTTTAAATCTTATCAGTAAATAAGTTATCTATAACCGATTGAGCTGATATTTGGTATACACGCTTATTTTGGACGACAATGCGTGCTTAGCAATGTGACGTCATTCTAATTCCAATATGGTGGATCATCCAAGATGGCGGAATAGTTATTTTTTCTGCACTCCCACAGCATGGGTATCAAATGTGTGACTTATCTTAAATCAAATGAGTGACTTGCCGAGGAGAACACGAGAACTAAGGGCAATTAAATAAAAGCTTGTTTTTAAAAAGTATTTTACCATTATTTTATTTTTGAATCAACAAAAAAAAATATTTTTAGTGTCAATAATCGTTGAAAAATTGTAAATATTATCACCTTATAACAGCCCTAAAAAACTAACAATTTACAGCCAAAAAAAAAATCACTCCCCTCACCCCCCCTTTCCACCCCTTTGGGGGTGGGTTTCGATCTTTGTTAACAATCCGTATTAAGCAAAAAAAGATTTTTCGAAATCGGTTCACTAACGCCGGAGATATGCTGTAGTCCGGATTAGACCCCCATTTCACCCCCTACATATTTTTTCTTTCAAAATTCCTGAAAGACGTGTTTTTTATTTTGTATGTTAAATGCATATACAAAGTTACAAGTCGTTCAAAAAATATTTTTGAAATTATGCGACCTTCAACCCCCCATTTCACCCCCAAGGGGTTAGATTTCTGATAATATTTTGGAAATGGGACCAACCTTGAAGAATTTCCTAGCAAACCTCATAAAAAATTTCGAAACCGGAGATATGCGGTAACATACATAAAAAAAAAAAAAAACATAAAAAAAAAAAAACATACGGGTCGAATTGAGAACCTCCTCCTTTTTGAAGTCGGTTAATAAAAGACATCACATCACCTTTAAAGACAAAGCGTTACTATACGGAAGTATCAAATTTTACAGCAGTGTTGAATCATTTTGTAGCTAAGTAGTTCTTAAGACAGATGGCATTGTTAACTCAATTCATAAAAAAAATCGTTTAGTAAAGATTTGTCTTTAAAGGAAATCTTGGGTACGTAAAAATTACATAAATGTAACTATGGACTTGTCAAAAGAAAATTAAAAGAAAACCAACAAAATTTTCAGTATACTTTTTCAAAATTGTTATAATTCTCTCCAATCCTGAGTCCCTAAAACATCTAATAGAATACAAGTATCTTTGTAAGCCGTTGCTGCAACCACTGGGCGAGCTTACTGGGCTAAGACACCCCGATAAATCAAAGAAATGGAGTGAAAAAGCCGCGATTCCCGTCACGGTTGGACGAAATTTTCGAATTTGTCTCAGTAATGGCGCTGTGTCGGCCAAAAACGAGAAATATTGACGTAGCGAACAAGGACAGTTTGAAATGTTAAGCTTGTTATAAAAATCATTCGTTTTTACGAATTATTTTATTAATTTATTTTTGCCAACAATACATTCGTCTATAGATACAGAGCGAGAGGAAGACCCAAGAAAAGATGGATGGAGTGTATAAAAATATTTTTCAACCAAATATTAATGCATCGAATCAATCTTATCAAAGCTACTCGTAATATAACATTTTGAACGCTAGCTGATTAAAATTAAGTATTGTTTTCCTTGTGGCAGAATGGAACTATCACTTTTGATAGATTAGAAGAAAGAAAGAATAACACATTTATTTAGCACTGACACAAATTTAATATAAGAGGAAAACGAAAAAGAAATAGGCTGTGATTATGTCTGTCTACCACAGTTATATATATGCCGAAATGCGCCTGGCTGAGCATATTATGCTGGAGGTGTCTCCATCAGCACTGAATTTGAACCAGGGCCTTCAAGTGTTAAATTACCTAGATTAAAATAGTCCGAATTCATAGCTTCAATATCTTGAAACTGTTATATCAATGGCTCTTCAACAAACTCCAATAAGATCAAGGTAACATTAATATAGATAGACTTAAATTAAGAACATCATCGAGTGATAATGAACAATTGAATTCTATTCAGAAACTTCTCTAATTAGTTTCGAGTTAAACTATTGTTCTGGAGATGGTTTGTTTGGCATTTCATTGGTAATACGAGTAGATAAACAAACGGAGTTAAAGCTGTGATCAAAACAAATAGATAATTCAAATATTTACTGAATTTCACAGGAGTTTAAGCGCTTTCCGCATCGTGTATTTAGGTAAATAAGGAGCGAAGATATTTAAGGGAATAATAAGATCACTAACTCGCACTAGGCCCGCATGGTAGATGTCCCAAATCTCCCTGGTATTGAGGAGGAATTTGCTCGATATATTGGCAAGAGAGGCAAGAGGCTCGCCCCCCTTAACATTGGGACCAAAATACATCAGCGAAGTCCACCCTTCGCTGCACTCTGCACTCTGCGCAGAGGTGCTGCACTGCACCCACGTGCACTGCAGCACCTCTGCCTACCCCTTCGGAGAACACAGACGCGATAATGTGCATAAGATTCAAACCATCCCGACAACTATCACCACGTATCGTCAAGTGCTGACGATACCGGTCTTAGATTCGCCGAGTCTTATCCGGTGGCTTGTTATATTGAATAGGGTGTATAAAGGCCGGAACCGAATCTCGGGACGTGAGCAGCTTGACAATGGACTCGGCGCGGGCGCCTCGCTGTCTACCTCAAGCTGGCTTTGAAAATAATTGCCGAATGTATGGCCGGTGTTTCTATTTGTAACACTCCAATAAGATATAGAAATAATAAGATATATATATATATAGTATAGAAGATAAGATATATAGTCTTTGAAGATTTACTTGATAGGCATACCTTTTAAAGACATCAGCACTGTCTACGAATTAAAAGTATCAGAATATTTTTTATTCGTGTAAACCAATACAGGCACTTATGAATCGTCAATAAATAATAATAATAATAGTATCTCTACCACATTCTTCAATCCTTTTGTTCAGGTATAACTAAACAATATTTATGTGCGTATGTTACTTTGAGCAAGTTGCAATAATTTTATACCTAAGTTGTGCAGTAATCATCATAATTTCTAGGTATTAGTATCGTAATCTTTAAAATAAATACCAACTATCTGAGATTTAAAAACATTCCGATAAACACTCTGTACCTAGCTAAGAAAATTAAGCATAGAAGATTAATTCAAGCTTGTCGAAAAGGCAGAGGCGAAGCTCTGAAAAGCCCAGATTAAAGTGCTCAAAGGTGTTCTGTGAAGACGCGCCACCAAGCCCGTATTACAAAATTTCCTTTTGAAAACTTCCACAGTTTTTTTTACCAGATCAAGTTTGGCTCACGAAATATGTTTTCCTAGGTTCTCGAGATATTTCTGTATTTTTATATGTGTAGCAAAAATTTAGGATTTTTGCCTAGTTTTGAATATAAGGGACTTGCTCGTTACAATATATTATAAAATTCAGTCAGAAGCAGAGTATTTTGGTATAGTCAATAAATTGAGACCATTTTTCTATCCAAACTTGTATTCTATTATACCGTGTAAAAATAGAAATTTTTGAGTATTTGTATTATTTCATATTAGATAATACTATAACTCTAGTGTTAAAATTTTGAGGCCACCCGAAGGCCTCCGAGATAACTTAATGACGATCAGAAGCACTCAGTTGGATAATAAAGTTGATACATGTTTACATATTGAGAAAACTGAAGGACAAAGTTTATAATAGTACCCAGACTATTACTACACATTCAAGGCCACGTAAATCATAATTAATACAACATTAATCAACGCGTTGACTGAAAATTTTCGTCACGCATTTAGAAAGGAAAATTTTCGCAAATAGGGCTCAATTAATCATCGTACGATAGAATATATAAAGGGTTGCTAGTAGCTGTATAAGTGAGCTGTAACGGCGAAGGGATTCAGGTGCGACCGGATTTTGAGGGATAATGTATTCCTTACTCCCGGGGGCGGGATTGCTTGCAATTTCCTTCGCTGTGGGATACTCGATAACTCTTGCCTATGCTATCACTATGTCTGATGGAGATTTTATACAAGAAACATTCACATGTCTATTATGCCGGCACATTCATGGAGTGCTTCAACATGGAGAAGTTACTGCAAGAGATGAAGTCGCACAAAATGTATGTTTTAAAACAGGTTTAAAAGGTTTAACAGGTGTTGTTATTCTACAATATTCTACTTCGTTGCAAGGGTATGTTTATCGTCTAGCAAATAAGTTCGGAAATACGAGTAGAAAATGCAAAATATCTTTCATAAAATTCATAAGAATTTTTGTAGTCCACTTAACAAACTTTCCTCAGGTTGTATTCCTGAATATGCGCTTCATAAGTGCTCACATTTGGCACATGGTATTTACCGTTATGAGCAAAACACCACTTAAAACTTGGAGCATCTCGTGCAATACCTATCTCTCCACGTTAAATGTATTTAAATTCTCTTAATATTGTTGTTTTATATTCAAGATTTGTCCGTTTATTTGGTATGTCTACTATTGTTCAGTAATGAAATTGATTATTACGGTAGTATTAAGCCTTGAAGACAGTAGGTATGTTATTGTCTACATAAAACACGAACAGTCATGCAAACCTTTAAAGACTTTCATGAAGATAAAACAAAGTATTCATTTTCCGAGCCAACAGCATAACACCTGTTTAGCATATTAAACATACAATTCCACCGATGTTTCAAAACTTTCAAGAATACTTTAGCCCATTAGCCATACATCAACGTCGGGAGAGTCTGATTCGGCCGTCACGGCAAATTAGGATTAATAACGGTCTTAGCAAGAAAGAATGCCCCCACATTTTCTTTCGCTGATTAGGTGGCAAGACAAATCAGTGAAGTAGAGAAAACACAGCGTAATCCCATTTCATCTTCTGCCCGTGAAGGTTGAGCTTCTAAGGAAATGATTTGTAGCTGATAATTAGTTGGAAAACAAATTTAGTGTCATTAGTTCGCTGTAGAATAATCTTTTCGAGAGTTAATGCGTCCAGTAATTTATTCTTGGTGCTCCATCATTTATAATTAGCGCTTTTCTTATATAACTCACATGCTTTGATATAGCTGCTAATAGTTACCTTTGTTAGTAATTACATTTTGTGTTTATAATAGGAATCTTACCAGTTTCACATCTTACTTAAAACCGTAAATTCTTAACTGGTAAGCGCATTTAAAATTCTAGAAGAAAAAAATAAGAATAACAACAGTGAGTAAACTTCAGTGAGTCAAATTCCAAGCCGAATGTTTCCTCGAAGATAAACAAACACAAAACGACGCGTTTGCGTGTGAGTCATTTTTATTACTGTAATCATTATGTTTTGGCTACTACACGCAACCATCGTTAACCCTCCGTTGCCACCATCCTTCTACGTCCTTCTAGTAACGCTTGTACTCTAAAAGTGATCAGAGTAGCGTTTGAGTATGTGGCTTGTAGGTATATGAGGATACCTTTGTAAAAATTTAGGATCTCTTCGACTTTTTCCAGCATTTCATTCTTTGTAGCCCGAGCATTGATATAAGAAACTCTGGACACGTACGTACTTATAAAAAACGTACCCGAAAAATGTCCGCGGAATCCCTTAGTTCTGAAGGAGATTTCTTAGAACATCTCAGCGAAAACTAATTCAATAATTTTTCAGACATTTTAAAGGGATTTGGTACTAGTTTATTTTTATATCAATAGGTCCAAGTAGTATATTATTATGCGTGATGCGAGTAAAGAACAAAAAATAAAAAAGAATAGTCCACGTGTTTTAAAATGTACTCACTTTTTTATTTTATGGAAGCTCGTATTAGTTTTGGTCAGCAGCAGTCAGCACGCTACCCTTTCGTGGACCGTCCTTGACCCGTTGTTTATTCGAAGCGCGATGACGTCACAGGGCACGTACGCAAACATATCATGGCCACACTGCAGTGGTTTGGTAAAATTTATTGAAATATAGCCGCCGCGTTTATCCGCTCTTGTGCATTTGAAATATTTAAAGTTATATTTTTTCTGTGGTGATTTTTTGCGGGTTGATTTGACCCGTATTACCCGATTACTCTAAAAGCAAAGTTATGATTTTTTGTTTGAATTGCAAAATGCGATTGAGCAACTGACAACTAGTAAGCTCATAACAATAATTTGCAAATGAATAAATTATGGGAATATCATTGCTTTGTACCTACTTACTGTATTAATTTGGTCAGGGTAAGAGATTTATAAATAAATAATCGTTAGCGTTAGCTATTATTAAATCGACAAACGTGAAAACATAACCAGAACCAAGTGAAAGAGACATTTTAATCACAGCGCTAAAATCGTGGACTCTCGTATTTCATGAAAACATAATATTTTACGCCATTTTTCACGACTGTTCTGCCCTTGACTTATAATTTACGAGTCAAACTTGCGCGTTCTATAAGAATCATCTCAGAATTTCGGCGACTTAGAAGATCCGCCGGTATATTTCAGTGCCTTACAAATTAGGGTTAAAATAACATTTAAGAATAAAGTAAAACGTAGTTCCTTATGGCGCGTTGCGAAAGGGGGCTAGACGGAAAAAAATAAGACTAAAAGTGTCGACCGACACTTTTGTAAATGTGTGTGTGATTTCGATTTCGGTTTCGGTTTCGATGTGTGTGTGTGTGTGTGTGTGTGTGTGTATGTATATGTACAAATATTTTGCTTTTTTATTTATTTCAAAAGGCACTTCGTTCCATCCGGGTGTCCCTTGACACCTCTCAAGTTTTTTTTTTAGGTATGGCCGTTTTCATAGGTTAGTAAATCCCTTCATTCGTAAGTAGTAGTAGAGTAATAAAAATCTTTCATTAATAATTTGCTAACAGGATTGTTTAAACTTGTTTCATAAAAAGTTTTATATGCACCTAGTAGGTATGTATAACATTCTTATAATAGTATGTATATAATCTTACTATATTTTTAATTTGGTCATTAGCCACTTAAATTTTGCAAATATTACTCGATGCATCGCGACTCAAATACTAACGACACCACCCAATACACATACCTAACTGTATTCATTTGGACTTTTACTTTAGCGCGTTATAATACCTACTTTCATATCCGCTTGCTACATGAAATAATTGTCACCTATGCTAATGCTGAATTCCTCATATCTATGGCAGACTAAACTTGTCTATACAATACTTATATTATTGAATTGTTTATGTTAATACATAAACAATTAACCTATTGGTTAATTAACTGATTTATAAAACGTACTTTGCTATAGGAGCGACTATGAATACGTTCTTAGATTCATTTATTGTCAACTAGAATAATATTACTTAGAGTTCAGGCAGTGAAGCTCCATGCTCTATAAATAGTGTGTACTCTCGTTAGGCCCTTTAGGTCTATGGATGTGCTTTTTTAGATCTTTGGATTACTTATAGCCAAACAAATGACTGTACGACCCCAATGTCATGTTTCTGGATAAAAATAGACATATTTTCCGTTTCAGACGCTACCTAAACGCTTATCGCCTTCTATTCAGTCAAGACTTTACTCTCAAGGCGAGGTGCGGATGATCGATGTGCCTCCTCAGTCCTCGCACCGCGGCCATTAAGCATTTTTTTATCCCGTGCTTATCGCCGCAACCTACGCTCCGTATCGACTATCCAGATCCCCGAAGGCGTAACATTTAAGTGAAATCTGCCCCTCCAATTTCTGCCAAACCACACAATTCTGCTAGTTTTTTTTCTATTACGAACAAAACAACACACAACAACACACAACACACAACAATATTACGAACAAAAAAGTACCTACTTTGCGTTTAATAACGTTGTAATATGGTATCACGGCAGGCACAGAAGATGACAGGTCAAGTTGAATTTTCGCATGAAGGACTGACCCAATATATACTACCAACTGGAGTGGGGAAGGAAAAGACGGCCTAGGCTAAGCTAAAGAAAAATACATGCTGAGAAAAACATAATCTTCACGACCAATCCATAATAAGGTATCCCTAAAGATTTCTTGTAATTTGAAGCTAATTACACCAATAGGTAGCCCCGTTAGCATCTTGAAATTAGGAAAATATTTGTGCTATGATACTCACTTCAATGTTTAAGAGCCTCGTTGGCATCGAACCGGGATCCTTTTGATCAACAGAGTACACGTCTCAAAACTGTGCTATTGATGCATCAATTAAAAACAACAACGTATTTTAGTGCACTAAGTCATTTCAATAGCTGATCATCATTAAAGTTAAACTGTTTATTAATTGCGGAAGTAATTACACTATACTCCTGAAACATAATAATTCATGTTTACAATATTTATGGGCACATTGATAGAAGTATCTTGAACGTTAATATAATACGCGGTAATCTGTTTCTTTGATATTTCAATTAAGCGGCCCAGTCAGCCATTAATTCCGTACATTTATTCTAGATTCCGGTTTCGAGCGTCTCGATCGCAGAGGAAATTGTACGGTGGATAGACGCAGCGCAATATTAAATGGTAATAGCAATATCGACGATTCTTATTCAGACGTTTTTACAACCTACTGTTAGACGCTAATGACGGGGATCAGGGAATGTTTTATTCATACTCAACGATTAAGGAATATTAGATGGTATTATTGACCATTTTCTTTTTTAGGGTTCCGTACCCAAAGGGTAAAACGGGAACCCTATTACTGAGACTTCGCTGTCCGTCCGTCCGTCCGTCCGTCCCTCTGTCACCAGGTTGTATCTCATGAACCGTGATAGTTAGAGAGTTGAAATTTTCACAGATGATGTATTTCTATTGCCACTATAACAACAAATACTAAAAAACAGAATAAAATAATTATTTAAGGGGTCTCCCATACAACAAACGTGATTTTTTTGCCGTTTTTATAGATAATGGTACGGAACCCTTCGTGCGCGAGTCCGACTCGCACTTGGCCGGTATTTTTTTTTTAAGCCAAAGGCCGTTTGTCGTAGTGGTGTGTTAGATCAACAAATGCATGTTTAGTGATGTTAGTACGATCAACTTTAGGTCCAAAGAACGTAAGTACATACTAATATAGAAACTTCCATAACAACAAAAATAAGAAACAGTTATTTCTTCATGTGAATTTATTGTGTTAGTTGCTTCCTTGTGCGTTTATTTAAATAGGAAAATACATTTCGTGCTGAAGAAACGTAAGGGATAAAAAAGGCGACGTGTTTTTTGTACATAATAATCCCCAGTTGTTATCTCGCAACGAAAGTGACAGGGTATGTAATTCTCGTTTGCTCTCCGTACGAAGGAAGGGTTTCGGTCGCAACAACTTCCCTGTGTTACCATTACATAGATTAAACTCTTTTATTATAATAATTTTCAGTGGAATGTTGCGTTGAAAAGGCAAGGCTGGAAGGTATGCCTATATTTGTTGAAAGTCATTCTGGGTGTGTTCCAAATATTGTTAGCTTGGGACTCCTAAACATCGGGGTGTTACGTGCGGTTATGCAAAAATAACAAGTAAAACAAAATTTAAAAAAAAAAACAAAAACCGACTAGGCGCACTTAAGTTAAAAGCTACAAATAACCTTATAACTCATTACATTTGGAGTAGGTGCCAATCTACATCAGACTAGGTAAACAGTCGAATTGAGAAACCTCCTCCTTCTTGAAGTCGGTTTAAAAAAGTTGTGATGATTTTTTTGTACCGTGGCAAAATGGCACAGGTTAACGGAATAGTTCAATTTACACATTTATATTGAATCCGCTTTTTAAACCATTTAAAATACATAAATACATCATCGCGCCTGTATTTCCCGAAGGTGTAGGCAGAGGTGCACTGTAGTGCGCCCACACTAACAATAACAATAACTACATTATATGCCATGTACGAGTGTTATATGGGTGTATGACTTCAACTGAAAATATTTAACGTAACAGAATAAAGCCTCCTGCATACTAGAGCGTCAACATTCACGCGTAAATTTTTTAGGCAATCTCAAAACGAACGAAAAATTAGTAGAATATTCAACAAAAAAAAAAATTAACCTAAAACAAAAACCGACGTCAAATACTGCAAAATCACCCCATTGGGGTTAGGTTTCCATTTTCGTTAACAAGTCTAAAAAGTCCGTACACGAACTAAAATTACATGGTAGACAAAAAACTGATCACAATTTCAAAAAAAATGTTCATAAAATGAAAACAACTGGGCCTAACTATGTTAAAAATTTTGTGGATCATAAAAAAAACTCATCCAATTGAGAACCTCCTTCTTTTGGAAGTCGGTTTAAAAGACACTGACAGCGATGTCGAATTTTGACGGGCTGGGCGTTACTTTTACTGCAGAAATTTAATTATTATGCATATAGACACAGAGTTCGTTTTGATATTAGCTAACATTTTGACGTGCGACTTGTGATGTCCCAGTGTGCGGCTTAACTGTACAACATTCGGACTCACATTCCATTCTCTGACTCACCAGATTTGCTGACTCTGTACCGCAGCCCTCGGCCGCCTTTCGGATGACACCGATTATAAGTTCCGACCTCGCCGTAATTGTTGTTCACCCGGCTGTAATCTGCCAGGTGTCTATTCCCATCCAGATGGTTTGGCAAGGATCTGTTCCAGCCCATGACATCTCCGACCACAGACCCGCACACAGACGACTCGGTTTGGCTCTTGGTGTCCCCATTGCAGAGGTCGCCGCTGGAGCGCGCGCGCCGCCCCTTCAAGCCCTTGGCGGAATGCTGGCTGATGTTCGAGCCCATATCTTGGCGGGACCTCACGTGGGCCCCGCCGGCCGCATCGCGCCACGGTTCGGAATGATTGCGGGTTCTACAATTCTCACCTGAAAAAAAAACAATTGAATAAGTCCTAACTATACAGAATTTATCATAAGTCCTAATAATACTTTAACGTTTTCACGAGATATACAACTGGGAATTCAAATCGATTTTTCGACTTTTTATGCGAGCTAACGAATCATATTGCATGATTTATTATTTATTTTCGTGTATGTATTTGTGTACCTAGACATAAACAATCTCTCATTAATTAGTTAAACAGTAAAAAGCAGAGCTTAGACTCTACCTGTAGATATAGTCGATAGTATACAGTTACAAGCTTGCTATTTGGAAATAACTTGAATATATCTTATTTCCGAAATAGCATGCGAGTGATTTATATAGCGCCACCTTTGGATGAGAATGATGGGAATGACTACTACATAATATCGAAACCCGACTCTCCGATAACTGAAGTGCTAGCCACGCGTCCTTTGTTTACAGGACAAACATTTCACACGCGTTTTGTGTTACCTTCGACGCATTATTGTATCATGTATAAATAGATGTATATCTCTAGTTGAGATTAAAAGTAAATTATCATTAATAATTAGTGCCTATCTTCTGATCGGGGGTCGACAGTGATGGGCATGTTTAAATTTTCTGAATTGTTTTACGATTTATAAATGGTAATTTCATTTTCAATAATGATGAAATTTGCTCAACCGTGAAGGCGAACATCGTGAGGAAACCTGCTCGTCTATAGAAAGGCCACACGTTTTGGGCCATAATCCACCACACTGATTCAGTGTGGTGGACTATGGTCCAAAAGGGGGAATGTGCTCGGTAAAATGGCAATAGGCTCGCCCCTATTACATTGGGACCAAAATACAACAGCGAGTTGTGGGTGCAATGGAATATTCCTCTGCTTAACCCTTCGGAGAATACAGGTGTGATGATGTATGTACAAATGGTAAAAAAGGCTTCACAGATAATGTTGTTAGGGCAATACTTTTTTTCTCTTTCTTTCGCATGAGTTTCTTAAAGCAACTGTAGGTATTAATAAGTGTGTATAATTTGACAGCCAGTTGTCATTTACAAACATTTCACGTCACGTTACACCTTATTACACGAATATCCCCACTCTTGGATGAGAATAAATTAACAAAGATATTTACTAAACGACATACCCGTCAATAAAAAAACAAATTCGGAAATTATGTAAGTATCCAGCTAACTAAAATCAAGTTACAAATAGCTGTATAAAAATAAATGCTATTATTTATGGAGGTATAAAATACCATGCTACACTAGGCTGAACGATTTTAATCTAGCATAAAGAAACCCGATAAGGGAACGGGTTGAATTTCCACGGATATAAACACGAAAATGATCTTCAAGCGCGCGGCACTGCGGCGCGGCGGTTAGGTGATTTTCATAATTGCTTGAAATATTCACTAAAATATCGAGAATATTTAATGAGATTGTCGCTCGGTAGGCTGTGACGTGCCTACTTCCGAAGATTTAATGAATCCTTCTCGCTTCAGGCGGCTTCATTAACGGGTTGAAACCACAGAGTCTAGCGCGTGTACTGCCCGCGCGCGCCATAAAATATGAATAACGACGCGGAACGATTTCAGAAGAGCTTTGCCTTTGAATGAAACGTATAAAGAATATGTATACATAAACAGTACATCTTAATATGGTGCGAAGTAGGCGTAGAATCAAATGTCGTTTTAATTAAGCACACTGAAGCGTCAAAAGTAGCGCGTCAAAATGATTACCAAAAATGAACTCTGTGTCAATATGCAAAGAGATTTAATTCGTGTGGTGAAAACCTCGTCGCCACGCGTCGAGTTTTGCTAGCGCTGTTTGTTGAAGAATGCACTTTATCTTCGAGTCAATACAGTTCGTTTTGGTATTGGCAAAAATCGACGTCCCAGTGCGCGGGGGCTTATCTATCTTAGGTACCGGCCGATGCTGTTTATGGTGAAACCATTTAATATATAACGACACTATTAATTTAATTGAATACCTTATACAAAACAAGATCTATAAATCACATAATAATAACAATTTCAAATTCACACCTTTAAACCCACTAAGCCACAAACGGATCGCTACATAGCGGCCACAGACAGCTGATATCTAGGACGGCCGTGGGGCAGACCTAGACAAATGTTAGGGTCTAGTCATTAGCACCGAACCCCAAATGGCAAGTCGGCTTGAAAAACGTTGTGTCATCATTTATTTAGCTTTATACAGTTTACAAGGAATTTCATCGTACCAGGGTGAATTATAACTTACAAGTAACTGGTAGGGAAGTAGATTTTGGATATTGAAACCAATTATACGAATACGTTAAAGAGGTCAATACAAAATGTTATTACTAGACGTCGTAGCGTCATCACAGCTGTATAAAACTTAATGGGGCTAACACTTATAAAACTAAACATCCACTTAGCTTGTATTTCCATGTAGGAAGTTTGGAATATATCGTAAATGAAGGTAATATAAGACAAACTTGTTTATGGCTCGGTACCAATATGCAAAATTGAACACGAGCGTGACAAACAAATTTTGAGTCACATTCCATTGCTTTTTATGGACCTAACTTTTCTCATGGGTATTTCAAGTGAAACGAACACACGTTTTCACCGACTATTCCCGATCCAACTGCGGTGTTTGTTGGCTCCCGTACTTGCATTGGACAATGTCACTGTATGCAACAAAAACGCACACAATATCGCTCCCGCTGCCACGTCGATCTTTCCCTTGATCGAGAGCAAAACAAATAGGACAGGTACACACGGGATTCCATTGTCGAGGCCCGAACAAAACGCCGCAAGCTAAAAGATATACCTTTTTGTTATAAAACTTTGTTACTTGTCCACAGTTTATTGACCATACAAATCAATAAGCGTACAAATAGAAACGGTATTGTTTGTAAATATGAGCCTCTTTTCATTTGCATTATAGGCTATACTTTATGGAACTGACTAGATCGAATCTTGTAAAGAAATTCAGCGAATAAATTCTTTAGCCTGCAAGAAGTACCAAGAAACTTAGCAGATCGTTATTATGTTGTAACTTTTCACATAAATTATATAAAGATAACCCAGAAAACCCAATTCTTTTCAGCAGTGTAAGCGCAATTGTGCCTACCTACCAAGGGGCATTGCTGGGAAAAGGTTCTTAGTCTTCGATCAGCGTTCATCATATTACCCGAAAGGAATTAATGGTTCCACTTTGTTATTGTCTCAAATTGGTGAGTCAAATGCGTCCACAATACCCGGAACCATAGTTGTTACATCTTGATTGATAAGTTAAAATTCTTTTATTTACCGACATTTTCGTCTCAACCAACTGAGCAGGGGACGTCGCTTATTGAGTAATGACGCGTAACAATGACCTTTTTGTCTTGCGCACTTAAGACCTTTTTGTCTCAGCAACGGAGGCGTCCTTGCTATTGTTTCCCAAGAATCGTTTGTTCGTGTTTAAATCTATTTGTCGGTATTGTGACGTCGAAATATTGAGGATTATAAATAGATGATTTAGCGGCTGATAATAAACAAATGTCATTTTTGTTATGAATTCTGATGAGAGATGAGTGATTGAGACAACAATTGCCAACCCAGATTTACTAAGCGGTGATTGTTGAGATCAATTGAGGGCATAAATTGAGTCAGTACTTGGAGAACTCAGTGAGCAGTTCTGGGAAGGATCGTAATAAAATAATGTGTAGCCTCGAGACCACTGTGGGCAAGAGTTTTATCATGCGTTTATTGAAATAGAAAACTGATTCAGAATTAATTAAAACTGTTGATCCTACGCATATGTTTGGTTACAGTTCAAACGAGTACAACTGAAGCCATAATTATATTGTACATTTTATGATTACTTTCAGATGTTAAAGCGTAATCATTAAAATATCCAAAATGACGGGTACTTTTAAGGATTTATTAAAGTAGCTCTGCAATGCGGCCTTTGCATTTTGGAATGCTATGAAATCTCTTGCAGACAATTAAAAGCTGGTCGCCGCAGACCGCGTGCGGCGATCTGCCCCAAATTTACGGTACCTATAGCAATGACCGTTGTTTTCGATCAATTGGGAGCTAAGTGTTGCGATGTTACGGAATCTTTGTGAAATTAAGAAAACAAAAGTCTCCTTGGATAAAATAAGAAATCCTGTTAGCAATTTAACACATATAGTATTCAGTTACATCTAACTCTGGATTACTAGGATTTAAACATAGAATACATTAATAGTAATGCAACAATTTTTCTGATGCTTTTCTAAAAAAAGGCAATTTGTAAAGGTCTCATACTACCTAAGTTTTACGAAAAATAAACACTATATCTTAACAGCATTTATTTAAATAACACCTTCCATGATAAAAGTTTAACTCCAATTAAGACTTAGGTGTACTTAAAGGGAGGGGTTAAAACGTTCTTGAATCCTTTGGGACTCGTCGCTAAGAGGGCCTATTCCGCTTCGTTTGTTAATGGCAATCGTAAAGTAAATCCAGGACCAAAGTAAATGGGAATGGATGAATATCCGTAATGCCTGCAGTGACCTTCCGCTCAATAAACAACAAGCCATAAAAGATTTGTGGTGATAAATAGATGAGTATAGTAGTTTGCTTGAGCTATTTAATTGTTTAGAATGTATCAATAACTAATATTATAAAAATCTTAATGAAAATAAGTAGATAAAAGTTCTTGAATGCTAATAAATTGTCAGTTATCAGTGTTATTACGACAACGAGCCACTTTATGACACTATTTGAAATACATATCCGATATATTTTATGCTTCTGAATTGGATAAGGTTTTAGTAATGTCCTTTTTATTACAAAGCCATTTCGATTTAATTAAATCACTCGAATGTTCAATTTTATTATGATTCGTTCTTTGACTTTGTCGTCTGGAATATTATAGGGGCACACTTTAATCTTTGAAATTGAATTTTGTGTTCTTTTTCTGTAGATTCATTGAAGCACTTCCGTTTGATTTTGAAATAACTTGAACAAATAATACTGAATTAAAACTAAAACTTTTATATAACCATAAAAGCACTTTAAGCTCTCACATTCTTTGATAAAACCGCGATCACTAAAACAAATAACGCCCTTAGAAAAATCAATAAAGCCATAAACTACAGCACTACGTTCCATTCGAATATTTCCTCGGCCGTTCTATCGTCTACCCCCTCATTTGCTCCACAGCGGAATACCATACGTCATTGTTGTAGGAGATATCGTTTCATATAGAATTGTAGATATAAATGAAGGTATTCGTCCCTTTTCCCTGAATATTGCTGAATACCAATTCTGTCCGGGGCATAACATTACGAGGACACTTTGCAAACAGAGACAATGTTGGTATGCCGATTTCTAAAATTAGATGTGTATGAACAAATTGGTTTTCATAAACAGATGTCCATATTTTGGAATATCAGGAAAATGTACGAAAAGGAATTGACTTTAGAAGCTGTGTCATCTATAAGAGATGAAGGTCTTTAAGTTTCCATAGTTTCCGTCGACGGCTGCGTAACCCGTTCTAAATCTTAGTTGATTACATAGTCAGGTGGCACTGTGTGCTTGTGATGTCTTAATTTCAGGGAAAATGCGGTTATAATAATAAGATCCATGCAGTATACCTATAAGCAAGATCAAACGTTCATAGAAGGAGAGCGATAAGTGTACTCTACAATAGTGTATAGTATAGTGCTATATAAAGTATTTACTTAAATAAATGCATCATCACGCCTGTATTCCCCGAAAGGGTAGGCAGAGGTGCACTGCAGTGCGCCCACACTTCGCCGAAGTATTTACTTCTTTGTGATTATTTAAGTTATGAACGATGAAACTGTGACCAGTTACTAATTATATATTTATCATCCCCTATATAAATGTAGGATTCCCATTATGACTACTACATAATCTAACTTTTACAATAATATCGAAGGGTGAAAGGCTGTTTGACTGAAGCGACACTTTTGGGCGATATTTACTTTCGAATTAGCAAATTTTTCTGCGTCGACGGAGTACGCTCTCCGGTAAAGTTAAAAAAAATGACAGCCTTTCACCCCTCGATATAATATATCTGGTAGTCAAAGGGCGGCCAATAAATGTACAATAACCAATGTCTATCCGTTCGCTATCTAAATGAAAATCTGTTTTTGCGTAGCTTGTTGAGTGGAAAACGGCAGAAAGGTTTTTATGCATATACTTCCTGCCACAAGTCACGACGGTCGGATGTGCCGGCAAAAACCGCTATAATATTGTTCAAAGGTCAAATATTAAAGTTTTTGTGATGCCCTATTCATTGCTGTTAACCTTGGGAATTGTTTGCTTGCAACCCAACTTGTTTGCTAGTTTACACAAAAACCTTGTTAGCGTAGGAGTTTTGTCTATTTTATTCTAAAAACCATCTCTTACTTTATTTTCTCGAGTTAATAATGTTTGTTACCTTATTGTAGTTATTGCTTGTAACAAAAAGATGCATCCTTATGCAGATGCATCAGTTAAGAGTACTACTTGTTGCACACTGTACACTCTTAACTGATAAAACTTTAGAGGGAGCCATAACCTATAGGTCTGATCAATCAATTCAAAATGTTTTAAGAAAACAGAAGTCTATAGAACTCCAAGCCATCCTATCATATAAGTTATGTACCGACGACGTTACATAACTTGTTCTATACCTAATGTAAAATAATAACGAAACCTGTGCAAAGTAAAACCTCCCGCAAACTGGGGTGTCGATGCTCAAGCGTCAAAAGTTTTGCCAATATGAACTCTGTTTCAACATACATAAAGATTGAATTTCTGTGGTACAAGCCACGCCCCTACGCGTCAAAATTCGCTCGCACTGTCGCTGTCATTTAGTTGTAGAATGAACCTTTTGCTATGAGTCAATACAGTTTGTTATGATATGGCAAAAAAAATACGTGCCAGGGTGGACGTCCCAGTGTGCGTGAGATTTAAGTTTAGAGACAAGAGCGAGACATCAAGAACACTCGGCTTATTTTAATAAGCTTATCTCTTAAGCGATCATAACGTAGGCCTATACACTGTTATCTGCACCTGTGGTTGATAACGTTGTTTGCGCGCGTCATACAATTACTGTTGTGTCCCTATCAACGCATTTATCATTTATGTTTGTTCGTGTCCGGATTTTTTTACTCGCCTTGTAAAAGATAGCTACTCTTTCGCGATTTCATCGAATCAGTTGTTATGGAAATTATCTTGTAGAAAAATAAATTTGAAATGGGTTCACCAACAATATACGGTATAACAAAAAAATAAAATGATGCGTGTCGAAATGGCAAACTCTTCCTTGTTTATGAAGTCGGTTAAAAATACAGACAAATATGACTCGTCACCATATATTATTTATAATAATATTTTTTCCTTAATTATTATATGAACTAGACTCCCATTGGAAATAGTGACCCATCTCAGCTCAAAATAGAGAAGAATGGAGGAAGGGGAGGGCGGGTACTTGCCCAGGAGTGGGACGTCATAGACTCATAATAATAATAATAAAATGATGATTAAGCTTTGCTAATTTAAGGGTTATACAGGATATTTAAGAGCGGATGGTGGAGCCTAAAATATATTTTGCCGAGTTTATATATACATGATAATTGCGAAGGCTGGCAGTATTAGAAAGGTAAAGTGAAGAGGACACCAACAAAAATGTTTAGACAAAAGAGAAAAATACAGCATTCGGCCATTTAGTGCCTCATGAATATGCAAACACCTCGCGAGTGTTTATTGTTGAAGCCACTTAACGGGTGCCAAGTTTCATAATTTAATTTATTTACGGCAATAAAACAACTTTTTGAGAATAATATAAACGAATATTTTTTTATAAGTATCCGACCCAGATGTTCTTTTGGTCCTATTCAACCTGCCTTCACATTTATATTGCGGTAATGTTCCTCCAATGTACTTTGATTTGGTTTGTTAGGTACTTTGGTTTATTACCCAAAGAAATTGACTTAATATTATGTCATGCGTGGTCCAACCAGTGCGGGGTACCCTCAGGGTTTTTGCCTAATTTTTTTAAAGGTAAAAATTGTCAAACATGTTTAAATAACAGCTACAGCCGTCAGTTTCTAACAGAGAAAGTTATCGCTACTCCAAAGCATGAACGGAGCAGAAATTAAACGCATATTTTATAATTATAACATTTTAAAAGACTATTAATATAAATGCTCACTATTACTTCATAATACGCACTAAGGCATTTTTTATTATATATCGTAATCCAATTAACAAAAAACTTTTTGCCGCATCTTAGGTAAGCCCTTGCGGTAACGCAACCTATTTCGACCGAACCCCGTCAAGGGTCCCGTCATATATTTTTTATCGACACATTTCGATAAGGATGGATGTTGTTTTTAAGTTGGCTGGGGCCAGACGTCATAGCGGGTCGGGAGGCGTGAGAGGGAGGGGGAGGGTGGGGGAGAGGGACGCGAAGTGGGTCGACCCGGGCTGCCAGGTGCCAAACCTACCCGAGAAAACGGCAGATTTATATCGCCCTTACACTTGCACTTGCGTCGCGCGCGACACAATTTTTGCCATACCAAAACAACCTGTATTGACCCATAGAAAAAGTTCATTCTTCAAGTAAATGACACTGACAGCTCGAGCGAATTTAGACGCGTAGGGGCGTGGTTTGTATCACAGAAATTCAATATTTATGAATATTAACATAGAGTCTGGATTGGTATTGGCAATAATTTTGAAGCGCGATGGTCAATGCATCAGTGTGCTTTACTCATACATTACATAACTAGCCGCTCGACACACACACGTGCACACACTGCACGTGGCAGTTGCGAGTCAAATACCCGTCACTGGTATATCTTGGCAATGGCCTTTTCGAAATTTGCTCTGGTCTGGGTGTGACTTGGATCGCCCCAGTCCATTCTATGATACCCATACTACAAGCTCTGCTTAGTTGGGGATCATACAAAGAGGCGATATGTATTTGATGTTCCAATTTTGAAACATTCCACTTTTGGGACAAACACGCTACGAACCGATGTTGTATCTTGTATTTAGATGCACGGGCAACCCCGTCCCCATCTCCGCAATAGGTATTTATAGCGCAGCCGGCACCACTGGAATGCAAGTCGCCCACCTACTGGCCGGCAATAACAACGCCACTGTCAAGTTCATTATTCACTTATCCCGCGACGGAGCTTTTGAGCCCTCGCCTTTATCTCGGCCCTAATTATAGCATTTGTTATCTCTCGTATTACTTGCGCTGACAGTGGAGTGAGTCATTTCCCCTCGTTTAGAAACCGAGACAAATTCCTTGAGAACATTAAGCTGAGGGGTTAGCACGCATGTCAAGACTGGCCCTGTGTCACAGATTCGCTCACTCACTCTCTGTCTTATTTCATACGAGAGAAAGAGACAACATCAACTGATTCCGTGACATAAGTCTAGCCTACATGCTACAAATACTCGTATGACTATCTTTAAATGTCTAATGTATTGTATTAATGTATGAATACTCAATTATTATTTGTGATGATTCTGCTGACAGGAAACTAAATTAGACAGCACTTAAATATTGCCGTCTCATTCATATACATTGCGGGCGTGAGAAGGACGGCAACAGACTTAGTCTAGTGTTGTTTACATGGTTCCAACAAAATCAGTGTCTGAATCAAAAATGTATGGCGAAACACGTTATTGTACTAGTTAAATAAAAAATAAAATTATGTAGTATTTATTACCGAAATAAATACGAAACGAGTTATAGTAACTATGGAACTCAAGCTAGGCCGTATTTTGGGCTTTGTAATAATAATAGACGACTTAAGTTATTTCCTTCAGGAATATAGTACCTACTCGTTAAGGACTGAACGCCAGTGCATTGCACTTGCTAGATAGATATTGGCAAAATTTTACTAATAATAATACGAACGGTTTCATTTTAAAAAATCCTCATTTTTTCATAAAATGTCTTCGATGATTCGAAAGACTTGCGACTTGCTGGGTCCCCGGGCTTTTATCACAGAAATACAATGTCTATGTATTTGACATAAAGTTCATTTTCAAACAAGTGCGGGCTACAGTTGTATGTTATCCCGTTGCGTTTCTTTACGAATTGTACAATCAGGAAATATAGAACGTTAGTCGATGGCCCGCTATTGTAGGTGCTATTGCGTACTCTACCCCCAAGGATTGCGATTACCTTCTAAAGCACGTACTTTATTTTTATTATACCTGTACACTGAACAACTGTCCGCTGAACAAATTCTTAATTAGCAAAGTAATTAACAGCTTAATAGTACTGGTAATATTCGTACCAAGGCTTACAATTCTATACAATTTCGTGTTCACCGCATTTGTAAATACAAGCTCTACTATGAGAATACACGTCCAATACTCGAAGGTCGCTATCGTCTTCGTAAAATATTTGCATGACAAATCGTATTAAAGAAACTCTAAAAGGGGTGATCCAATTGCGAGCCAACGAGCCAACGGTCTATATCGTTGGCTCGTGGGCTCGTCGACTCGCGTTGGTGATCGCGTTGCGTACCAAACAGTTTACTCTCATTGTCGGCGAAGTAACGGCGTGCGCCCAGACGCTGTTTTCGAATTTCGAACGAATTTCAAGCATGCCCAAAGAGCCAGCGAGCAAGTCCGCAGACTTTTAAGTGCTCCATTGGCGGATTAGACCTTTGGCTCGCGAGTTCGTTGGCGAGCCGACGGTTTTACTCGCAAATGGATCACCCCCTTTAGTAAGCATAAAATATGCGTAAAAAGTGTAGTAGTGCTGCTTGGTCCGCAGTTGAAACTCTAATTAGTATGCGGGACTAGTTTCACAATAATGGATTTTAAAATTCTGAATTATTTTTGTTTTTCATTCTTCGAGGACAGACTGTAACCCATCAAGATAACAAGTGTCGTTATCTTTAACGATGATTTGATCCAGCGGGATCACTGCCAAACCTCAAATGTAAAGACTGCATTCTTATGCAGTTGATTATTTTGACCGCAATCTTTTACGGTCAAAATACTCGTTAAATTTCATCGTTGAAATCATAAGCTACGTTTTCTGTTCAACCACTTTCTAGATATATCGCCAGACAACACATACCCATAGTATGATCCTTGGATACTATTCAATGGACTGGAGACGATTTCAGAGATGTGCCGCTGACGGGACATGAACCCGAAACCACTAGGTGCAATGAGTCGATTGGTGTACGCCTAAACCTTGAGAACAATCCGGGGCGGGCTGCTAGTCAATGTGATACAAACAGAATTTTTCATCAGAAAGATGCTTGTGTCGCAATTTTAAGTCTAGAGGTAAAAGCAATCAAGAGGCAAGTGTGGATTGAGATGTCGCGATATAATTTATCGAGTTCTGAAAATGAGGCAATCTCTTTATAGGCAGTGGAAATGATGTAAAGAGATTTTGTTAAACCTACTCGTAGCTATAAATAAATGTATTAAAATTACCTTGTGTCGGATCCCGGATAACAAAGATCTCTTTAGCCATGAAACTAATAATATGACTTTAAATGCAAAATATTGACGCTAAGAGGTGAATTTATCGATGAGACTGAGCGGTGGCAAGGTCCATTAAATAAAATACTGTACATTCCTCATCGCGCCTTGTCATTCCTCTGTAATAGCAGTATATTTAAAATGATGTATAAATAAAAATAAATTCAACGAAAGAAACAATAGAAAAATTGTATATTAAATTATTTTCTGACTTTGTCTATCGGGTCGCCTTCCGAAACGAATTGCACGTCTATCCGTATATCCAAGTTTGATACTGGAAGGCGGAGTTATTGGATCACAAGTCGTGCCAACCGGGGCCTGGCACTTCCCCGAGGCTTGATACACCCTGGCACGACGTAATTCCAAACTTTTCAACTCAAACGAGCCGTGGAACTTGTAAAATTTATAAACATAAGAAAATTTTCCAGATTATTTTGTTTGAACGAAATATTGTTCAAATACCGTCAAATATCTCAGTGACGTCAATCAGAAGGACTTATATATATAAGGGCGTTATATTTTCAGATCAAGATAAGTCTTTAGGTTTCGTGCTCCAATATTAGCCTAACTTAAGCAACCTTACTTTATATTTTAAGCTGGACATATATTTTTACCATTTAGTTGTAATAACTGCATTTAGTTGTAATAGCACGCCGCATAGAAAATGCCTGGAGGAGCTACTGGTCCATGAAAGAGATTATGAAAGGAAGCCTCCCTCTCACATTGAAACGAAAACTCATGGACATGTGCATTCTCCCCATCCTCACCTACGGCGCACAGGTTTGGTCTTTGACAGCAGTCCAGAAGTCCGCGCTCGCGGTATGCCAGCGAGCAATGGAGCGCAGTATCCTCGGAGTCAAGATTACTGACCGAATCCGGAATACTGTACTGCGCTCCAAGACACAAATTAGTGACGTAGGTCAAAAAGCTGCCAAGCCAAAATGGAACTGGGCTGGACACATCTGCCGCATGTCAGAACAACAATGGGCCAAAATAACTACAGAGTGGATTCCCAGCAATGCAAGAAGACATCGCGGCAGGCCCAGAAGGAGATGGCTGGATGAACTAGACTCCCATCGAAAGGAGTGGCCTATTTTGGCTCAAAATAGAGATGAATGGAGGAAGGGGAGGGAGGTCTTTGCCCAGCAGTGGGACGTTATAGACTCATAATAAAGTTGTAATAACTAAACAAGTAATCCAGGTAGGTTTTTTTTTCGAGTGTAGAAAAAGGTACCAGTTTCGAAATAAGTAGCTCTTCAACAACTTACTGTGTCAAGTAGGCTTTGCGGTTTCCAAATATTTCTTGCTGAGAATGCTGATATTTTTACTTTTGCTTATAGTACAAAATTAGCATAGCAGTGGTAGCCGAGTGGTCGAACGCACGCCTTGCGATCAAAGTGTGCAGGTTCAAACCCCGGCTTGCACCTCTGGGATTTATGTGCGAATCTCATTTTCATCTGAGATCTTTTCACTTGCTATGAAACGGTGAAGGAAAACATCGTGACGAAACTTGCACGTCTGAGAGAACTTGTCTAGTTCTCGATAGATGTGTGAAGTCTGCCAACCTGCACTGGGCCAGCGTGGTGGACTATGGCCTGAATCCCTCTCGCATTGAGGGGAGGCCTGTGCCCAGCACAGGGACGTAAAAAGGGATGTAGTTGTACATAATTGGCCCGTTTAATGATCGAATGTTGATATAAGGCCCTCTCAATACGAGAAGTATTCAGGCATAATGCTGGCTCAGTAAAAATGAATGTATTGCAAAATTTTACAAATCTTTCCTCAACCTATAAAATCATGTAGGAAAGAACTCTTTATAAAGTTATTGTTGCTTCGAAGGCTCACGAAATGAAATGTGAAGTATGTAGCAATAATGTACTGGTATGAGGTCAATTCTTCAAGGCCGAATATATTACATTTCATGTTTTGCAAATCGAGTATTTATGATCCCAGTTGAAACAGTTTGCCAATTCAGGGTAAAATTGGTACCTATATTATGATTGGTGAACGACAAAAGTCCTAGCATTAGGAATCCTGTTACACGTAGTACATTATAGAGTATTTTTTATTTATTACAAGATAAAGTTGATTTAGAAAGGTCTTCGCCTGTGATCTTGTGCTTCAAACTTGTGCGGATAACTAGGCTTAGACGCAACTTCGTTTGAAAGAAATATCATATGAACATAAATTAAATTGAAATAATTAAGCGTAATTAATTAACAGTCTGTAAATATTACAAAAATATGAAAGTGTTGAATATAAAATTTATTTTTTGTTACTCAATAATAAAAAAATCTTCACGTTTCCATATCAGAAAGTTGAAACTAGAATTGTGTTATATAAGTATTTGAATAAAGATCACTTCCCAGATATCTATTTTGTATTGATGCTTAAATTTACAACAGCGACTTACAAATAGCTGATTTAAAATTTATGATGTACCTATAAAAATAATGTTTTTAGGTAATAAGGACTAAGACCGGCCCTACATAGCTTTGCGAAGTAAGCTACTTGTTTGTGAAATAATAAAAGGTTCATTATCAACATGTTATTACGTAACAATTGTAATGCAAACGAATTAAACAAATACTAGATATTATAAAATAGTTAGGCATTCGAGAACATAGCCAGAGTTTTGAAGTTTTCACTATTATTAGCAATGTTATGTGGGAAAACAAAACTAATTGGTATTAATTATAATCTTGAATGAGACAAAGAATGATGATGATGTCGGAAAGTAAGGAAAACGGACCGCGAGTGAATTTTCTCACGTGACCGGTAAATATCCGCCGCGAGAATTGGATTTCTTTCAACGGCCGTGGCAAAATTCTGCAAAGGATTGCAATGTTGGTAATTAAGTACGTAAATTCTTAAAGAAATCTCAAATGTCTTATTATTCCAGGATTTTAATGGTTATGCGAATAG
The DNA here is from genome assembly GCA_914767695.1 of Ptilodon capucinus. Taxonomy (NCBI): domain Eukaryota; kingdom Metazoa; phylum Arthropoda; class Insecta; order Lepidoptera; family Notodontidae; genus Ptilodon; species Ptilodon capucinus. The sequence continues at coordinate 8,934,463 of OU611814.1, read as the reverse complement.
CCTGTATTGTACCGTGTCATATAAAGTCTTATTCAGATTTAATTAAATGCTTACTTAGATTTGTATTATTTTGAATTGGACTTTACGAGGCACATACTATATCCCCTTTACCAAAACCTGGTTTGTTAGCTTTGAATATACACTTTTTTAGGGTTGTTATGAGCTGATAATACTTGCATATTTTCTAGGATTATGGACACTAAAAATCGTGTCACTAAAAATAGTTTTAACAAAAACCGACTTCAAAAACCTAGGTGCACTAAAAAGCTTGAAATAACCTTATAATTCATTATATTTGAAGTCGGCGCCAATCCATGTGTATTTGGCTAGTCTGACATAGATTGGCACCTACTCCAAATGTAATTAATTATAAGGTTATTTTTAGCTTTTTAGTGCACTTAGGTTTTTGAAGTCGGTTTTTGTTTTTGTTAAAATTTATTTTTTAGTTAAAAAGTTTGGCACCTAGAGGGTATATCCACACATCTGGGCTCCAAGTCCCCTAACGGTATCGTTCGCTATGATCTCATTTTTTTAGTCATGATCCTTTATCAATGGTAGCTAGAATATGACTATGGCTTCAAGGTGACAATGTGTAATGTCTATAATGGCCATACTTTAGCTGCTATTACTAAAATATGTTGTTTTCGATAACGATAGTATTAAGGGACTTAGGCCATGTTGCCAGAGGGAACATGGAGCCATTTGTTGACTTAAACGTGCGGTATCTTATAAGTAACCAAAACGCGTTGTTCGTTACTCTACTATTACTATTTACGGTCCAAAAGATTGGCTTTGAATAGCAAAAGTGGAGAGGAGCCTTGAATACAAATGTTTAATTCAAGCGCAGAATACTGAACAATAGCTCGAGCTTCCTTTGAAACTCAGAGTTCTAGATTTTTTTTGCGTTTGGGACATAAATTGAAATAACGAATTATTTGCCTTCCAGAAATGTTTGGTTTGTATTTTTCAAAGGTGAAGTATCATTTAGTACCTAACCCATACTGATCCCTTGCGTAAATCTATTAAATGTTTTGTGCCACTAAACATCATAATTTAATTAACAAACACGGCATTTAATAAACCATAACGCCCACAATAAAAAACGTTACATAACAAAACTGTCGTCATAGAATTATGATTATCTCCTATTAGCTAAACAAAAAATATGGCAAAAGTAGCTATTGCTATTTGGTAATATTTATTTCTGTTCTATTTTCGTTCTTTATATAACCATTCTAGCAATAATAGCATTTCGATAAATCATCTCCCGTCTACAAAAATCTATTTTCCACTTACCCACACCCTCACACGGTACTCTATACATACTGGTATCAATAAAACGCCTTCGGCAATTCAACCTAATGTTTATTCATCGTCCCAGTCGTCCTGATGTATTTATTAAAAGCTTTATAAGTAGTTCTTAAACTCCCCTCGTGCTCAAAGGAGCCACGATCGAGTAGTTACGGGATGGTAAACGACGGACCACGTATAAGAGGATTTAGCAGTTCGCAGGCCGCTTGGGACGGCGCTTTTGACCTCCTAAGAATCCGAGAACTGCGCCCTTTGGACTTGCATGTAAATATGAATGTCAAATATTCTCCCTGCTTTCTAGGAGATGTTTGCAGACGTAAAATAGTTATGAGGTTTTGCTTTATGGAGATTTCAATGTGCCCTGTTATTGTTATACAGGGTAGATTTTAAAGACATTAAAGTTTTAATAATTGAAAAAATACATAAATATTGAAATAATAGTTAGTAAGTATATGTAGCTGGAAATTATCTTGTAGAAATACATTCGTCGAACCAAGACAAGGGTTGTAAGAAGAAAATATATAATTACCTCTAATATATTGAAATTAAACTATTTTACGGATTTTATCGCGTTTATTTACTATTTTATTTTGCCGACGTTCGGACCGCAAACAACAACTAAATATGAGGGTACCCAGTTATTAACTATGACATCAGGACGTCTAACACTTCAGTCCCCCCGTGACCATGGTTGCTGTAAAGCAGTCGAAACGTCGGGAAAATAAAATAGTAAATAAACGCGATAAAATAGTTTAATTTCAATGTATAGTATTCGCGTAAATATAAGAAAACAATATACCTCTAATATAGTTAGCCAGTTTATTTTGTTTGAAGATTTCGTGCAAGCAAGTAAATTAACAAATATTTTTTTAACTACGTGGTAAGTAAATTTTTTATTTACTTTAGCTGTTACTGTATAATACTAAGATAAAGCAGTCTGTAATATTTTCGTAAGCAATACATATTTCCTTAGCTCTAGACGCGAGATTGCTACTAACAAAAAATATGGATACTTAACTGAACAGCCATTACTAGGTATCATCTTACCGAATTAACATAGAATTTACTATATAAATAACTGAGAGATGATAGGCGACTTACTTTATTTTCTTTCAACGCACCCAATATCCTGTGCACAGTGGTCCAAAAATTAAAACGGAACCAAACAAAAATACCACCGAACGGTTCTCGAATACACACAATAAGACTATTACATTTCACACGGCGAACACAACGGAATCGAACTATTTATTAAAACCAAACACAAACTCGATGCGAGCGGTCTGCGTTCCGCCGGGTCATTGTTCACTGGCATACCTAACTTTCGCAACTTGTGTCAAAGTTGCGGATGTGTATCGCGGAGGTTAAAAACTGAATCATTGTGTGATACACGTGATCGTGGAGGGTCTCGGTCGCCGGCCGGCCGGTCCCGTCGACGTGAGCGGAGTACTGTCTGTTCTGTCAAACCGACCCAGCTGGTTCGAGATCACCCGCCACTCTAGCGGACGAACTTACAACTAAACGGAGCCTCCGAGCGAAACAGCACAACTCAACGCTGCGACGTTACGTTTTTATTGATTAAAACTTTGATAAGTGCGTAATTACGTTATACCGTTATTTGTATCATCTATTATAAGTACCTACAACGCGTTTTTTGCCTACAATGAAATGAACCTGTTCAATACCTGTACTTAGTGCTGTTCCTAATTAGAATAAGTATTGTTGAAGATTAACATTTTAATAGTTACAAAAACAGATGATTTAACTCACTTTATTCTTAAAAACCTGCCTAGATACTTTTTACAAATAAATTTAAAATGGTTACCTGCGTTTTTAAGTGTAAAAAATAAACCCACATGGACGAGGACTGGCTTATTATTTTCTTATAACCTGTTCCCATAAAAAGGAATTTATCTATGAATGTGTACCTATAAAAATATTCGTAAAAGGAGTTATCCGCCTACACTTTCTCGTGCCGAATAGGAGCGCGATGGCGGCGCTTCGGCGCTGGGGGGGAGGATATTGACTCGCGGCGACGCCACTGCGCATGTACCCGAATCATGTGTTTCTGTTTGTAAGCTGCACAAACACTGTATAAGAAAATTATCATTAATAACCATGCCGACAACTAAATCCTTTAATACCCGCTCCTTGATTTGACCACGCCACTTTTTGTTCGACGTCTGGCATGTTAAAACAGTGTGCACGCCGAAAAGGTTAGGCGATTCGGCCTTGACCCCGTGCGTAATTAAAAATTTATCTCACACGGTTATATTATAACTGTTCTTTTTAAATATAGGCTGTTCATTGACATAATTCAATAGTTAATAGGTACGTTAATTGAAATATTTAAGAAATTAAGATAAGTTAATTTACTTAATTCAATTTTGATTGGTAAGTTATTTATATGTAACTTGCAAGAAATCAAGAAGTGCAGACAAGCGTCGCGATGCAGACGTATCTAAGTATTGGCTCGGTGCCAACATACCGGAGATTTCGTGCGAAAGTCACTTTTTCGCCGGTTTTCGCCTTCAACGAAGACAGGGCCAGGGAAAGAAAGGAAGCAATTACTTAGATTTATGGAATCCGGAGCAAAAAGTCAGTGTAGCGGTCGGGATTTTTGGAGCTCAGAAAACAGTTTTTCCAATACTTACCCGAACGTGTTTGATTTAAATCACGACGACGACGGGGGAAATGGATTTCTCGCTACCGGCTGGTATTGTTACAATATTTAGTAGATATTTTCATATTCCTTGTGAACAACGAAATGGAGGAAGTATCTTCAGGTTGTATCAGAAGTTCGAAATCATATTTGAGGTACATTATAAGGTAGCTGATATTATGTAGATTCTCAGTGAAGCCAGACTATACCTAAGTTTCTAAGTCTAAGCACATGTTTTAAGTAATACGTAACTTTCTTAGATATATCAAAGTAAGACCATACTTGTAAGTATTACCGTAGGCAATACAGAATAAGGCTATACAAAATAAACGATTTGACTACATAGCGAGGGGTGAAAGGCTATTCGACTAAACGACACTTTTGGGCGATATTGACTTATACAAATATTTGGAATCAGCAATTTTTTCTGCGTCGAATGAGTATAGAGTAAAGGTGAAATAATGTCGCTTAAGCCAAATAGCCTTTCACTCCTTGATAATAGGTACTTGTAGAAATCCATTTACAAATAATATACAATAGCAATACAATGCACTTTACATAACAAATATTTTTTGTACCTAATGCCGTTGTTATAATTTAAGTAGTTAGTATTGCTTGTAATGCGTTTTAATATAATAAGTTAGTTAAATATCAAAATTTAATAGTATATTTGGAGAAGTTTTTAATTCCACCCTATCCTATTTATATTCTAAAACATTTTGAAGGTAGTTAACACAGTAGACTAGTAGTTAAATGGGCCGCCCTTATAACCGAGACGTTCCTGATTCGATCCCCACTCTGGCCATTAAACTATTGACGTTAGCTCACTCTTAGCGCAATCAGTTAGCGTAGTAGGAAGGGCTAACAAGCCTCTGGAGCCCAAGTCTGCTAACAATATCGTTTTTTTTTTAAATAAGGACGACGCTGTTGGCCGTGAGGTGGCTTTTACAGCTTTACCGGAGTAGTGGCGAGAACACTATCGTGGTTGAGTTGATATGACTCACAGAGTATTATAATATATGGTGAACTATGACTGCATTTTTTAAGGCATAAAAATTACATCTTATATCAATGGTAACTAGATTATGACAGACTTATTCTCATGCACCAAAAACGCATTTTTGACATCAACTAGGCGTTTCATCGAGACGTTGACTACCGGTAGCAGTATTAAATAAGTACCTTTAAAAATAATTAAGTACATTAAGACATTATTTAGACTCACATTCAACACATTACGTTTTATTATATACATTGCATGTTAGAATATTTATACCTACTGCGCATGGAATTAGCTGTAAGGAGTATTATGTACTTAGTAAATATATAAATGACTAGTTAAATTACAGGTGACATTATCTAATGTCTACACTGATCATATTCTAGGTACCATTGAAAAATAATGTTGTTTTTATGCCTTATAAAATGGAGTCTTAGTATTAGTAGACTTGGGGCATGTCATGGCTCGGTGTGACGTCATTTTTTCGACTAATCTGACAGTTGAAAGAGATAAAACTTGTCAACACGTCAACAAGGTCATGCTATGTGTGCAGGACTAGTAGTAATGTAACATCACATAACATTGCTAGTAATAAAATAAAATGATTAAAGATATTAGTGCATAAAGTGGGTGATCAAAGGATTCATGGTGATATTGTGATTGTGATATTCGTTATTCGAAGCATATTGAGGGAGGTTATTATTGATAATTGTAAGTAAGTACCTACCTACTTTTGTTGAACTAGATCTTGTGGCAGAACTCAAAAATCAGTCTGGCTGGGGCAAAGTCAGTAGACGTGATCATACGACAGATATTCGCCAGAGGGCGTTAGTTAGTTATACTTTCGTCCAACACGTTATACGAAACTTGTCTTATTGAAGCTTTTCGTGCCTTTACATAGATGGCGTTGATTTAAACTTTAATTTAGTTATAAACAAAAGATAAGAAAAATATGAGTTTTTTTTTAAATTTATGCGTGTGTAATTGTACCGAAATTTAATTATATTGCATTATTTTAACAAAGAAGATAATTTGACTATATTATTATGTAGAGGAAGATACTGTTGAAACTTGAAACATATGACCTTAATTAGATTATTTAATTACAAGTGATTAAGTTGGTACATACCTACCTACATAAATTATTCTCGTGTATGAATAAATTATAAATAATTTCCTGTAATTATGATTTAAATAAATAACACTGTACGACTATGCTCAAGGTAGATTTTTTTTGTCCATGATACCTAACTACCTACATGGTGTAGGTATTAGGTATAGTAGGTATCTACCTACTTAACTACAGTAAGTGGGCTAACCAGGTGGGGTACGAGACTGCATAATGACTGTCCTAATTATCATCAATAGATAATAATTACCTTTGTAATGATGTTTCTTTTTAAATACAAGGAACACAGCTATGCACATAAAGCTGCAGATAAGTTTTGTGACCGATCTGTATTTGGATGGTGTTTAAAAATGTAGATCATTTGGATTATTGTTTGGACACTAACTACCTACTGACTTGACGTACAATTTTAAATTATGGGACCAAATGGCATCTATTCCGCATCAAACAAAAAAAGAATCACGTAAATCGGATCATAACTCGCAGCGTAATCAGTGTACATACATAAAAAAAAAACCGATCGAATTGAGAACCTCCTCCTTTTTGGAAGTCGGTTAAAAATTGGACCCATATTGTGATAGTGTTACCCGTTGCAATACAACAAAATCTACAAAATTAATTAATTAATTAATTAGTAAATAACTATTTGAATTTCTTAAAATAATATAAAATGTCTCGTGTGACAGGATTTTTTAAAATTTTGAAGTAGTTATATAAGTACCTAGATCATTATTGTAGTATAACCTAGTAAAGAATCAACAGATATTAAATATCATTTTAAGTGCTTGTCGTAGGTACATTTTAACTATAATAAACCCTAAAATTATGCAACAGTTATCATCATCAACTTTCTTCATCTTCATTAGTAGATACTTCATAATAGCACCCATATACCTAACCAAGTACCTAAGTACCTCCACGTTTTGTTAACTACTCCCATCGCAACTATCTAAATCCTTCGATAATACCGAAATACCGAAATTCGATCATTTTTCTATCAACGCATATACAAAGTACTATAAACATCGAATTCTCATTCTTAATTTAAGTAACCTATACCTAAGTAGCTACCTACTAAGATTACAAGCAAAACGTTTCTTCAAAAGATTTCTACGCAACAATATTGCTAAAGGCTCACAATGGTAGTTTATTTATGGACTAGAGTAACTCTGGTTACGTGAAGCGATATGACAGTAGGTCATAAATCATACATAATGGTAGGTAGGTGATATCGTTAACATAACTTTGCCCTTTGGCCAATACCCTTAGTAGGTATCTGAAGGAACAAAGGCTGTATCTTTAATAAGACTGGCTTGACACGATCTCATTGTGTGTATACAGAATGTTTCAGAAGTCCGAAATAATACTCTGACGTTTGCATCACTATCGAGTATACAAAGAAATGGTATAAAATTTTAATCGAAATTCAACAATGTTTTTTCAACTTTTTTTTCGTCGTAAATTTCTGTAACTTATAATATCTCGAGTTGTCCGTAAAATTTGTATGTTCTGTTTAGTGAATATTGATAGTTGCCCCTCATAAGTGTAGCTTACACTGTTCAATAGGGTTATGGATGTACCCAAAGGCCAGAACACGATACCTGTTACAAATATTCAAAGGTCTATAACTCAGAAACTATGATAGTTAGGTATAAACTGGTTTCACTAAGCCACTACTAGCTCATATGTGGACACATATAAGCTACCGTTTATCTACTAAAAGTATTATTTCGGACTTCTGATACACCCTAGCAACAGTATATTTTAAACAGATTCTTATTAAAATAAATCGAATTGCAAACAACCTTTAAGGCGGTTAAAAATGGAATAAGTTTTTGTTGTAGGTACGCTGTAAAGACTCAACATCTAAAGGTAAATAGTAAAGGTAGGTAAATAATAATTGGCTTAGATCTGTGTGAATAATAGTCGCTATTGAATAACATTTGACTATCATAACATCACCATTAATTGTTTTCTTATATTTACGCGAATACTATAGACTCCGACCAAGGATGATACGTCAGGCCATTGAAATTAAAAAACATCCTAATTTCAATAGGGAAGATAGCTGGGTGCTATCACCAACTTGGGATCTAGTAATTAATATGATTAAATCCAAAACCAAGCGTACCATTGCAAGACCTCAAGACACTGAGCACTTTCTGCGTGGATCGGACCGCAAACAACAACTAAAGATGAGGGTACCCAGTTATTAACTATGACATCAGGACGTCTAACACCTCAGTACCCCCGTGACCATGGTTGCTGTAAAGCAGCCGAAACGTCGGGAAAATAAAATAGTAAATATACGCGATAAAATCCGTAAAATAGTTTTATCACCATTTATATAAAACTCTTTGATCATAACGCACCCTGTATCGCTAACGATAGTGATTTGCAAATCCTAACTCAGCATCTACTAATGAAAAATGTATTTCTTCTTCTTCTTCTACTAATTGATGAAATCCATTAAGGAATAAGATGTGGACTGGCTCTACCTGCGATTAGCTTGTATTTCAGTGGCAAGTATTTAGTAACAAGAGCACATTTAATAAATCTATACATCTATACATCTATATCTATATCTATACATCTATTTCTATACAAATAAATAAAATTGGAGTGTCTGTTTGTAATATCAAAATAACACTTTTTTACCAAATGCGTATTAAAGTATACACGATACCTATAACGAAAACGCAATTTTTTTTTTTGTCTGTCTGTCTGTCTGTTTGTTTGAGGTAAACTTCTAAACGGCTGAACCGATTTCAATGGGACTTTCACTGACAGATAGCTGACGTTCCAAGGCGTAACTTAGGCTACTTTAATTTTAGAAAAAGCATTAGGGTTCCGCGGGAAAAACATAATACCCATATTTCCGGGTAATCTCCCTAAAGTCCACGCGGGCGAAGTCGCGGGCACAGCTTGTACAAAATAAGAATAAATATGGGCGATGGACGTGTTAAAGATGGCGGGTCACCTCCGAAGTAATTAAAAGTACCGAAGTAGATTACTAGTACCTAAGTAATTTATGTTTTTTTATGCAATACCTGTGATATGTATTAATGGTCCACATACTTATTTTGTAGTTGTTACACGTATTTAGAGTTAATACATGAATATAATAATATATAGTAATGGAGGAAGGAAAGGGAGGTCTTTGCCCAGCAGTGGGACGATACAGGCTGACAAAAAAAAAATGTTACAAAGACTGTGTAGTTGATCGAGCAAAACATGAACGTCATGATTTTCTTACAGTCTGTCATTTTCTTATGTTCCCTTTGTCCATGATTACATATTACATATTACATGATTACATGTCCATGCTATATAACAAAACGATAAAATCAACATAATTCTATTAAGAATACTTCGCGTTTGCGAAATGAAAATCTATTTTCTTGTTTCAATGGAATGTTCACGTGACGAAGGCTGGCTATAAAAAACTTTGTAATAGACTACCTATACACTTCGGATTATAACGCATATACCTATGACACATTTTCTGTAACGAACGTGGCTTTTTATTTATAGTGTACTAGCTTCTGCCCGTGACTTCGCCCGCGCAGAAGTATAGCTTATATGTTATTCTGATGAATAAATATTGATACTGTAAAGTTTCATCCTAATCCGTTCAGTAGTTTTTGCGCGAAAGAATAACAAACATCCATCCTCACAAACTTACACATTGATAATATTAGTAGGATTTGGTATCTAAAAATTGTAAATAGGTGCCATATAACAATATTGGCCTTCGTAACATTAAATGTAGCTACTTACTAAACTGAAACTTGGCGACGAGGCTCCGTCTTTTCTCTCTCAACTTATTCCTGAGAATCCGCCTCTTCAGGCGGCTAAGTACTACGTCAGCTTCATCCACACTCTCGGAAGAGGAAGTATGAACAACTTGAATCGTGCCACTCTCGGAATTACTCCTCTTTTTCGTAAATACAAATGTATTCCCGCAGTCGGGAGCGACCTCCGATATGCCACGTCTGTACATTTTTAAGCGTTTTTTCATTTCGCAATCGGCGGCGTCGTCAGTCGGAATATTAATGAATTCATTGTCTGTCGTGATATCCCTCATTTCGCAGGTATGAAGGCTTTTTTCTGAAACCAATTGTGGGAATTCTTTCCGATGCCGCCATGTGTGGGGATTCTGTGGAGATTCACTTGTTCGGTGTCGGTGTAACGCAAACCAATCTGGATTAGAGGTAACTCGAGTGGATAAGCTTTTTAAGTAGGTGTTCAGGAACGATATTTTATTATGTGGGGGATTATACACTACGCCGGATTTGGAACGTTGTAAGGCATCGCATGCGTATTGCCTCGTAAATTGCCTTAACGTTGAATCATTGAACGATCGCGATTTATGTAAAGCGAGTTCGTTTTCTTTATTAGATGATATTTCATCAGTTGCTTGATTAATTTCACTTAACGAAGAGACTGAAGACATTCGAGAATTAGGAGCAATGATTACATTTTCACATTTTTCAGGGCTTTCGTTATCTGTTTTGGACGTTTGATTTATATCGTCACAAGTTTCATCGTCAGAACTTTTGTAACTGCTTATTTCACTAAGGGCTTCAGACTGGAACGGGCTGCTCTCGTGGCTATTCGTTTGTAAATTGGTAAAGTTGTTTAATGTGAGTTTATTTGGAATGTTGGTCACACTGGTACTGTCTCGTACAACGTAACTTTTAGTGTCGTTGATTTCGTCACTTATGACATGAGGTCTTTTGTAAACGCGAGTGTAAACTTTATCACCCGATATTGTATTATGCTTTTGTACAGCATTCCTATGAATGACGTGACGAAAATCTTTCTCTTTTAAAGAGCCAGTCGATTTCAGCGGGCTTTCGTTAAAATCTGCACTCTTTATAGATACATTTTCATCATTTGTCTCGACGAGGAGATTTCCGTCGCAATCAAAAAGTTGTATTGTGGGAAATCTAATACCAGGGGAAAGGTTCCGCGTTCGCAATTCCCATTTTCTTTGTGATGGTTTCCTGAGCTGAATACGAATAACGTTATCGTCTATTATCGGACCGTCACTATCACTAGAGTACTCTTCACCGGCCATCTTTTAGAAGTATTTGTATCAATCAGGCATTCGCGGTTCTAGGAAATATGTCAAATATTCGCAACAATCGTGCGCCAGTCGCTAATTTGTTTGTTTACAGTCAGCTGTTCCTCATAGATTCTGGCGTTTTGCCAGCGAAACAATCGGCATTCACTTAAAAATAGCACCAATGTCAATTTTGTTTTCCGTCCAAACATAAATAACGTAACACGGCGAGCCCGCGTCCGCGGCGTACCAAACCTAGTATATTATGTATAATCTCTGTACCACACTTAACACCGGTCACTCTGAAGCACTGTAAACTTGTTACTGAACATCACACTGACTGTAAGCAGGCGGTTGATGTTGAAAACCATTGCATAAGTCCACAAGTGCGCCAATTGCGCGAAATTGCACCGTCTAATGAGTTTGACGTCGATGGTTTTAATTTGTCCGCTTCGCAGATTGATCGCGGCATCGATTTTCAGCGGGGTCCGCGTGGAGTGTCGGACCAGGGCGAGCGCGCAATTTCCTCTCCCGAGCGCTTTTCCAGCGGGAAGCGCTTCGGGAGGCTCTCCACGCGGCTGTTAGGTCGTTCGCGACTCCGGACATTTCTGCACTGAGCGCGATCATCTGAATAGTGGCGGAACTATAAATAGAGAAAAACGAGACGGCGAGATGGCCGGCTCCCCTTGAACCTAGTAGTACGTGCGATGCTTGTATCGGCCGACGTAATCTGTGACGTGTGTGCATCAACAAATGCTCGCACTGACACAGTTTCCCATTTGACCAGCCGGCGCGACCATGTGCATTCGTGACTAATGGCGGCGCAGATGGCATTTTATGTAACCCTGCGTAACGTTTTTCTGCATTCAAAGATATTCACGTGAGTGAGACAATGTGTACTTGATAGATATATCTCCTTATGTAATTAAACATAACAATCATGTTATATAATCGGTACTTATAACATTTTTATTAACGTCACAACATTGTTGGCTCATATTCAACTCAAACTTACGTTTGTTACAAACGTACATGAAACGATTCCGTATTATTACCGTTCTAATACAATGTATGTTGTGTTATTATTTCGAGTACTCGGATGTAACGGTCCTTTGAAAGCTAGGTTATTTTTTAAGACAGTAACTCAGCGCAAATGCTTCAACTGTTCATTACAATTATTTCAATGTGAACAAGACTTTAAAATAGTATACGTACAACGTTTTAGAACGTTATTATATACTTATAATTAAGCCGTAATTGAGACGTTGTAAACTTTATTGAGGGTTATAGTATGGATCTAATAAAACATAATATATCCAAACTCCGTTCTAGGGGAGCCTTATTCATAGTAATCTTTAGTCTTGCATAGGAGTCTTGTAATGTGATATTGCTTCTTAGCAAATTAGGTATATATGTTTTTGGAAAACACAATGTTAATACAGTGAAGGAGCTACCAACCTACTGATAGAAACCTTTATAGTATAGGTACATTTGCTACAAACTTCAAAACCCGAGAGAATATTATGTCGTATCACGAATAGCCTCAGTGTCGGAGCAGTGGCTCTCCGTCTTAGTGTGTGAGGATCATTATCCAGTTGGGGGATAAAATCTCCTATATCATACTACAAGAATATAACATTTTAGGACATTCAACTGCCGAGTAACTACATTTTAAATACATTTACTATAGTTTCCCATAATCGAGTTGTCTTAGTATTGCGAAAAAGCGACACCAAGATTGAGACTGCGAGACCAAGGCTGCAAGACCAAGCCGTCAAGACCAAGGCTGCGAGACCATGGCTGCAAGACCAAATCTGCAATACCAAGGCTGCAATACCAAGGCTGATTTTAGCAACACTACCGTATTAATAATAGTTCACTTTCTCACACACTCGCAAATTGAATGCATCAAGTATATGTGATGGACCGTGTGTTCAGTGTAAAGGGACGTTATTAATAGTAGTGCTTACAACCCCGCATCCTTACGGATCATCGGTTATGGCAATAACACCCGCTACAGATGGCGTTCGCTTATTATGACATCTTAATGACTAACGGCTTACGAACTTGGAGTTAGATAATCGCTTACTCCTAGCCGTGATTCACTTTCTGTGTTACATTGCAGTTTGATTTATAATTTAACACCTATAGTCCCAGAAATGGTAAGCAGAGGAACACTGCAGCAAACTCTCATTTCGTCGGTACGTTTTGGTCCTAATTATTTCGGTTATACATTATTATTACAGCCGTATACAGTATTATAAAAGAAAAAAAATGTAAAGTTTACAACTTGTAAGTGCCTCTATGGATACATAATAAATGATTTGAATTTGACTCCTCCACACTGGCTGAGTACGGGTTAGTGAATTTCACAGGTCTCTTTATAGTAGTGCAGGTTTCCTCAGGACGTTAGATTTCGCCGTCCAGCATTTAATAATCATTATTTAAAATTATATTAGCATATGAAATCTATCAATACCAGAGATGCACACGGTTTAAATCTACATTCCTTGATTTCAAAGCAGGCACTACCAACTATCAACTAGGCCTCCGCAATTTTTTATAAAAAAATATATTAAAAATGTGTCCTCAATTTGTATAAGACCTGCACGTTTAAACTACTCGTGGTTATTTATACTCTGGATGTAGAAACTCACGTCTATTTACAAACTCACTATTTAACACCTGCCTTACCTTGCTTGTGAATTAGCGCACCTTGTTTATTAATGTATAGATAGTTTTTTTTGATAGATTCAATCTATAAAAAGACGTGGCCTAGCTTGAAAATAATTCTTTTGTGTATATTTTTGTAAAAAAATACGAAATATTTTATTTTCACTTCCTTGCCAAAGTTCACATCTGTTTTTTTTTATCTGGCACAAAACTCAGTAGAAGAGTTTGTTTAAATCATAGTTAAAATAAATATAGAGGGTACTCATTGTCTCAATCAAGACTAAAATATTTGTAAAGAAATCATCGCACAATATAAATTTATTACTTTCTTATTAGTGTTATTTTACTACATTAAATTCTGATGTTGGAATCTTCGAAAAGACTCCCCTGCATATACCTAACACTCGTCTAAGATTGCAATTGCTAATTTAACTTGTACAAGTGGTCAATTCGAAAAATTTGTTATTTCTCAAAAAATGTGGGAATCTCCTTTTTTGTGTAAAAAGATTTTTGATTGAAGAATTCGGATGATAGATATCGTTCTTATGAGGTTATAGATCTTACATTGATCGCATATTTTGTGGTTTACGAACTTGCCAAATGGCCGCTATACAGTGTCACGTGCCCGATATTTTCTTTGGCAAGTCCCCCGAGCCTTGTCCGTGTCGATAACAATTTATACTATGTCCAATATTTTATCTATCCCAACATGTATTAAACAATTAATCTTAAAATAATTGATGGCATACCAGACTAATAGTTTTAGTGATGCCAAAACATATTGAGGTCACGTCTCGGAATGAAATTTCTCACGTTTAATGAGCTATTCATGACTTGATTGAAATAGGAAAATTGACTATTAAAATAATATATTAATCAGTAATCGATCATTCGATATGAAGTCTTACCTTTACTAGGGAACACAAACAAAGGACTTGAAGATAGTATCGAGAAGCTTATACATATTTGGCTATAGAATTGTGGTAGGTATAATTTCCTAGTAACCAGATTGTTTGCCTTACCTTCTAAATTGGCACAGATACAATTGGCCTTTATTAAAATAAATTATTGTCATTGTAGATTATACCTAATAGTTTACCTTCTAGAGTCTAAATCAATAAGAATACTAAACAACCGTTTGTTGAAATGTTACCACAACATAACTTTTACTAGGGTAAAATATACCTTGAAGATTGTAGGTACTGAAGGCAGGTAGTGAAATAATATTAAACTACTCAGATAGATGTAATATCTGTCTGAGTGTCGAGCAATACATGGTGTTTGTTCAGCGAACGGCGGCGGCGGCGGCGGCAACCGGAAGTTGCAATATTGCGTTAATTTCTCTGTCATACGCCATAACCACGCACGCGGCGATCGATATGGTCTAATGGATATTACCTACCTAGCTAGGTCGTGAGAACTGTTGTAAAGGTCGGTACTTGTTTAGGTAAAGGTGATACTTGATTCAATGAAATCGATCATATGACCTAATTACAAGAGAATTTGGACTTTTTCAAAGTAGCTTTAAATCATTATAGGTTTTGACGCAAAAATAGTTTTTATTACATTGGTATAAAAAAAAAGTTGTTAAAACTTCCTATTTTGTTACGATAATTGTACCTCCTAAGTTTAGAGACGGACAAGAAGGAGCGCTTCGGAAATTGATGTTGATTTAAACAGGCGTTTAAATTTGAAAGCGTGCAAAACTAAACCTTAGTGATATTGCAATATGAGGTTAAATAGGAAATCAGGGGACTGGGATGATGGGAAGGGAAGGGCTGCTTGGAGCAAATTCATTTTTAAAGCATTTATTGACTCATTAGTAGAATACAACATAAAAATCTTTATTTTTTTTAGATTTTTTTGAGTTTTAATGGCGTCTCCATTAAAACTCAATAAAAATCCCTGGTTAATAAAAATACCTGGTTTCGGTGTAGAATCGTCTCTAGACCATTGTATGGCCATTTAAGCATAAGCGTTACTTAGTTTGGGATTATACAATGGGTTTGTGTTGATTAACAATATTATATTACTAAATTAAACAAAAGACCCTTAAAAGCTTTTAAACTATTAATTACATTAGTGAAATATCTACGATTGTTGATTGTAATATTTTCATAAAATTTTAGCTCTTAGGATCATATCCAAACAAGAAGCATTAGTAACAAAAGCCTGGCTTCGAAAGAGACGATGATTGCTGTAATAATAGCCACGTCATAGCCATTACGCCACCTATATCAAATGAACCAGACGCCTTAAAAGGGCACATTTAAGATACCGTGATGGATTCAGGTTTGCCAACAAAGACTGTGGAAATACTTCGGAAGATATAGATAGAAATAATATATCAAGCTGCGAGATTTGATCTTCGATGGTGAGATGTATTTGGATTATTTATCATGCTAGGTTCTATTGAGACGATACAACCGGCTTCCATACACAAGATGTTTAGTCAGCATTATCGTATTAATATTACCTAGGTGTGATTTTTCTACTCTAAATTAAGTGCATAGCTATCCTTATCATGACAACAATGTGTGAGCGAAATAGAAATAGTTTTAGTGCTATCAAATTAACTAAATCATTTTTTGCAGAATAGATACCTACAATATGCTAATGCTGTACTACTACTACTACTACAGCCCTTTTAACGTCCCACTGCTGGGCACGGGCCTCCCCTCAATGCGAGGGGGATACTAATGCTGTAATTTAAGTTAAATACCATAACTGCAAAATGTATTTGATTTTGTTACAAAGAGTTTATTTCGGATACTTTTGTTTTTATTCCATCTTCTGTTTTTGCAATCAATCAATCAACCAGCACGCATTTTGTTTCAAAATAATGTTTATTGTCAATAAACCGACGGCGATATTTATAGTTAAACTTCATATAGGTAGGTATACTAAGTCACAGCGGTAAAATACGACCACAATCTTCGATTTTCACCCTTGCTGGCCGAATCAACAAACTTCGTTACACTGTACTTCTATCAACATATTCTATTAAAACTTTGACACTCACGTTCTCCAATAACCCAACTGATGCTAATCTACACGGTGTATTAGAGGTCCGAAATAATATTCTACGTATACAGTAGCTGATATGTAGATACTTAGTGATGGTAGACTATAGCCACAGACCAAGTATCTGGTTTGTGACTATACCTAACTGTCATAATTTCTGAGTTACCTTTGATTGTTTGTAAAAAGTATTGTGTTGTGGTCTTAGGACACATCCGTAAGTCTATTGACCAGTGTAAGCTACATCTACGATGCGGAAACAAATTTTTATTAATCAAAACTTGCAAATTTTGTAAAAGACTTGATATTCTAAGATTTTACTAATGGCGCGTAACAAATTTGACTACATTTTATACCATTCAGATCTATACCCGATACTCATGCAAACGGTGAGGATTTCAGACTTATAAAAGCCCTATAAGGCCCTAATTCCGTCAGTGGACTAGCACTTACGTGACTGAGAAGGATTTTGCGAATACCCCGGCGCGGCCGGTCACCGCCCTAGATACCCGGTATGTTTGGGCTTCAATCACCATAGCGACCGCACTTTAGTACATCCTATTGCACTAGCAACAATTTATTAGAGTCAGTGAGTGAACTTTACATTAATAAACGCCGCCAACAACACATACTCACCGTATGATCCCAAACTAAGCAAATCTATGGGTACCATATAATGGACTGGGGGCGATCCCCGTTACAACTAGACCAGGTCAAATTACGAAAACACAATTTGCAAAATTTGCCACTAGTGGGAATCGAACCCGCAATAATCTGGTTCAGGGGGCCGAGCCTAAGCTTAGACCACTAGACCAAACCGTCATCGTAGTACCAACATATATTTACAGATTGAGCTTTCTTTAAACTAATTCAATCTCGTTTATTTAATTTAAAGTGCTATTTCTATCTTTCATAGTTCTCACAACGGATCTATTAGATTTTGAATAGTATTTGCTTATTGAAGTTTTAGACGAAGCTGATAGAGCTTTTGCCACCTGACTTGATCCAGTGACGCCTCCTTCACCCGACTCACCTTCTCTTTTATCTGGTTCATATAAGATATTATCAGTCTTTCCTACCCTTTCCATCTACCTGTCTCTAGGCAGAAGCAGTGCTGAAAAGTTACAACCTAACTCCTTTTATTCTCTGAACATTAACTTAACCTTACTTATTCAAACGATAGCCACAACCATTAACATTTGAAGGCCTGAGGGTAAAACCGTTTTGTTTGTTAAGTGTTTGATATCCAATTCGTTAATGGATTCACTTAATTTATATACAAAATGAATTACGATCCCCGTAAAGCCTACAGTAATAGATTCTTCAATGTAATTGATTAATTGCTAACTAATTCATTTTGTGGCAGTTAGCGGACTCGCGCTACACCTGAAAAGCTTATAAATTATGACTTCAAGCTCATAACGGCCGTAAATTGCGGTTTCCGACAGATCAGTGAAGGTAGCTTAGAATGTATAAGTGAAGTGTTTGTAACTGGTAATTAAATTTGCACTTACTTGCTGACGAATTCATTGTACTACTTATAATTACGAATACCGTGTAAGTAACGTACCATATAATTATAGCCCTTTTTAACGTACCACTACTAGGTACGGGCCTAGCTTTACTGGGAAGGGAGAACAGAGTTCACCATGCTGGTCCTGATCGGGTTGGCAGACTTAACGTGTCTATCAAGAAATAGTTAGGTTTCCTCAGATATGCAGGTTCCTTCACCTATTAAGCAAGTGATAATGTAGGATAAAAATAAGATTAGCACTAACGAGGTTGTTTTCATAATATTACTTAAGTAAAAATAATTATTTACGTATAGTATATTTTTCTGGGAACCCAGTGTCCATTTTAAAATAAGAATAAAAGATTTATCCAAGCTTTCTAAAAGACGGCAAGAAAATTTCAACTCCCTCAGAGTTATTGTCCTATCTTGAGAAGTTTTTAAAAGGAAAGTTTTAACTTTTCAAGCGAAAGATCACGGCGCTGCCGGCATTATTATTGAAGTTCCGTGTACCGAAAAGCGCCTCATAAACTAGGATCAAACACTGGTTATACACCAATAGAATGAGTTGTTATGTTTGTTTGTTTGGTACAATATATTTTTGAAATAATATAAAAAACAACATTTTATGTATTTTTGGAGAGGTTTCTAAAGCATAACGCGCAAATAAACACCAATTTATTCTTCTTCGGCCATTCGTCACGTATTTCTCGCAGAATCTTTTCGTTCACAAAATGTAATCTACATTACGGACGCAGAATTGAGCCTGGACGAATCTAAATTCCGATGTGTTTGATAGCATCTAAAAATAGAACAGTATGAGCGATGCTCCCGACACAGGCATGGCAATTTTCCCCGCTAGCACCCACGCGGGCAATCAATGTCACCCAATATCGACGGCGTAGCGTCCTGTGTTTCTGAAAAACGGCATCGCTCATCGGAAAAGTCACTTTTAATCGAGCTTGTTATTAGAAATATGATGCATATGGCTCATATACTAAACTTCATAATAATTATGGATAGATATATAAAACTTTTTATATTAGAACGATTTTGCATTTGCTAATAAAAATACTTATTGTTTTCCTCCCACCATGTCATGGTGGCAAAAACGTTGGCCGCATTTCCTCGTTGAATAGCTAGATTAATTATGATTTTGTTACTTTAAAAAGTTCCAAAATTTACGTAAACTTAAAATGGGCGGCCTTATCTTATCACTAAAAGTAATCTCTATCAGGCCGCCTTTGGGTGGAGAGGAATTATAGTACTGGTAAGAAATGCAAAACAATTAGTTTTCCAATATTAATATTACTAATTATTAATATTAATATAAAACGTATTAAGTTAATTATTGTCAGCGTTATAGAATGTATCGTAAATATTAATCAGACTCACTTCAGCGGCTTTCAGATTGCCTGAAAGCTGACATGACCAAAATCAAATCGAATTTTGACGTAGTTATTATCTGCAAAATTATTTATACTTAGGTTGGTGCCACAGAATATTTATGATTTTGTTTAATAAAGTATATAAACAGGTCGTACTTAACGCGGTGGAGAATTTATATAAAAAAATCCATAAACGTAATTGTATACGTAACTTTAAATACGTCTCTCATAGATACCTACTACTGGCAACGTTATTGTTAATTGACCATTATTTTTTATGCCTTGGATTTTCTCACAACCTTCTACTTTATTTCACTTCTCGAGACAAAGCATTAAAATAGTCTGGTGAAAATTAAAAACCATGAATTATGTGTTCCCATCCAAAAGATTTGTCTTGTTTACGCGAAAATATTCTCGTTATTTTCTCTTTAAATTTTTTTTCCCTTCCGCGATGAGTTTGCACGAACTTTGACCTAAATACGACGAATACGACAATCATTAAACGTTTTTTTTAATAGAAATACGGAAGTTGATCAGCAGAAATGGAAGACGGGCCGTTGATTTCATATTTGTAAAATTTCAGAACTCTAAAATATTTGTCACGACGTTTTTCGACACGACATGGTTTTTGCGACTATTCTTGCGTAAGGTTGTGCCCGCTTTAGTCACTTGTTGTGGTATTTACCTATTTCCATTAAGTAATATTAACATTTTGTTGGAGTAGGAAACCACTTAAATTAATAAACAAAAATAATATATCTAACTACCGATTAATCTAAAGCTTTTGGCCACTTTTGAAATTAGGTAAAATAACCAGTTCATTTTGCAAATATCAAATAGTCACAGCAAAATGTTTCATTGTTACAAAAGTAAACAACTAACAAATCAAAAACGATATCCCGTTAACTCTACCCCATAGCACAACACATAATGATCAAGCTTTTAATAGCAGTCAGAGGAAATTATAAAATAATTTATCATTTTCACAGGCCACTCGGTGTGATGTCATCATTCATTTCATTTGTTGGGGACCGTAAATGTCCCCCTATTGTGTACCTATAGGATTTTTGTCATTGGACTCTGGGAGCCAACGCTTTTACGATGCTTACGTATCACCTGTGTGATTTCGGCGTTTATTTCAGTAGATTTTAATGCATGATAAAAAGCAAACTAAGTTCTTTTTTAAATCATAACATGGTCTTTGTACAAAGTTTAATACATCATCACGCCTGTATTCCCCGAAGGGGTAGGCAGAGGTGCACTGTAGTGCACACACACTTCGCCGATGTATTTTGGTCCCAATGTAATAGGGGGCGAGCCTATTGCCATTATACCGGGCACATTCCCCCTCAATACGAGGGAGATTTGGGCCATAGTCCACCACGCTGGCCCAGTGCGGGTTGGTGAACTTCACACGCCTTTCTACAGACGTGCAGGTTTCCTCACGATGTTTTCCTTCACCGTTCAGCAAGTGGTAATCATTGTTGAAAATGACATTCGCACATGAAAATTATCTCAGAGGTGCGGGCCTGGGATTTGAACTTGCACCCCTTAAGTTCAAGGCGGGCGTTCATGCCCACGAGGCTACCACTGCTTACAAAGTTTAAATAAACATAATGTAGTTCGCAATATACGCAATGTTAATTTACTCTAAAAAACCAACAACTAGTTGGCTTTGAGTTAATTAAACCTTCACGCCGTTCTCCTAACTATCTAGATACTAACTTGTTTTATAGACATTCGAAATAAACATAGACCAAAGCTATATCTGCAAAAATATCAGTTCCTAACTATGACTCTCGAGGTAACATACAACAAAGTTTTATTTGCAATGTTATCAGTTGGTCAATTATGACTTTGTTCTTGGGACCCGTCCATTTTGATGTACGTTTATAAGGAATCAGGATTTCTTAAACCTTTATTTAACTCTACCGCTAATTTTAAAAGTAAAACAAAAATTCAAACCAATCTAATCAAATTAGCAATATTAATGCAGAAAAGTAAAATATTAAATGGCCAGTTACGAGATTCGAACACGAATATTGTAAAACCAGAATTGAATACTTAAGTATTTCGAGTGCAATAAATTTAAATCCCTCAGCTTTCCAACGGACGCTGGCCTAGTGTCCTCGCAGTTAATCACTTGAGCAAAAAATCGTTATGAAATTTTCAGAGAGGAGAGTTCTCGATCGTCGGAAAATATTTGAAAACTGTGTACAAAATTAAACTTTACATAATTAATAGCGGTGCCCGATGGCACTATTTAGTACGCTGGCACTTAATAACGTCCATTTAGTTACTCAAACAATTTGGTAGGAATCGAAAAGTGTAACACAAGACAAAGTATACAGAGTGTATCAGAAGTCCGAAAAATACTTTGGGTATACGGAAGCTCTTATGTGGTTGCAATGAAATGAAAAGTGCAATGAAAGTGCGATGAAAAGTGGTTGAAATGTTACAAGTTATTGAAATTGCCGATGAAAAAAAAGTTCGAATTTCGGTAAATTTTTTATACCATTCAGTTGTAATAAAAAGTATTATTTCGGACTTCTGAAACACCCTGTATTTGGAGACTAAATATCATACTATACCTTCACAACGGCTTGGTCTAGAATTTTGAGCGTAAGCCGCTCGGGTCATTGCACCGGATGTTTGCGGGTTCGGTTATCGCCAGTGGAAATTTTTTGAAAAAACCTTTTCGAAATTTACCCTAGTGTGGGTGTAACTGGGATCACCTGCAGTCCATTGAATAGTGCCCATAGTACAGAAGTAGCTTATTTTAAGAAATTATTTTCGATATTTATTTATTTTCTTGGCTACATCATGACATATTTTACCACATTTCCGCAATCAAAATGTAGGCATACAGTAGGGTGAGCACGTATGTCAAGACAAGAGCAATGTCACGGATGTGCTCGCTCGCTCTCTGTCTTATTTCATACGAGAGAAATAGACAACAAGATATTCCGTGACATACGTCTAGTCTTGGCGCACATGCTACAACTATTTAGTGAGAAAAGATGCGATTACTTTTTATTATGTAGGTAACTAGGTGATACTACTGTTTACTACTGAATCCTGTGTTCGACAAGAGTGTATTCTGTCACCGCTATTATTTAACACCTATACAGAATATATCATGCGGATCGTTCTAGAGGGATGGAACAAACGCATATCAGGTGGGGGTCGGCAGATAAATAATCTTCGATACGCTGACGATACCACTCTTCTTGCACTGACTAAAGAAGACACGGAAAGCTTACTATCTCGTGTGGAAACGACCAGTCTCCAATTCGGACTTACCATCAACAGAGACAAGACGAAAATGATGATAGTGGACCGGGCCGAACATATCAGAGCTGACTTACCTAGTGTAGGAATTTGCGAAGTTGTACAGATGGAGACGAAATTAGAAGACGGTGCGCCATAACAAGATCTGCAGTAGAAAGGCTGGGGAAGATTTGGAAGGATAGGAGGATAACCAAAAATACAAAGGTTCGACGTATGAAATGCCTTGTCTTTCCAATCTTTCTCTATGGAGCTGAAACCTGGTTCTTGAAGCTACAAGATCGCCGAAAAATCGACGCACTGGAGATGTGGTGTTGGAGACCCCTCCTGAAGATCCCATGGACGGCATTCCGTACCAATAACTCCATCTTAAAGGAATTAAAAATCAAAGATAGACTTTCGTCGATCGTGCAGCTGCGAATACTAAAGTTCTTTGGTCACATCTCCAGAAACGAAAACTCGATGGAGAGACTTGTAGTTCAAGGTCAGGTAGCGGGAAAGAGAGCACGCGGCCGATCTCCCACACGCTGGATAGACTTAATTAAGACGGCAACTCAATCTACCATAGCGCAGTGTTCTCGCAATACTACCAACCGCCAGAAGTGGAGAAGCATTGCCAGAGCCACCAGAAGATCCACCATGCACACCATCTCAACAAGCACATCCACTCTGACAAGAGTGCCCAACTGAGAAGAAGAAGAACTAGGTGCAAGTTATATAGCTCATCATAATGTTTACAATAACAGTAGAACTATGCCGCATTAATTTTCTTTGGGCAGATTTCTTGATTGCCAAGCAGTGGTAGCCGATTGGTCGAGCGCACGCCTTGCAATCAAAGTGTGCAAGTTCAAACCTCGGCTTGCACCTCTGGGGTTATGTGCGAATCTCATTTACATCCGAGTTTATCACTTGCTATGAAACGGTGAAGGAAAACATCCTGAGGAAACCTGCACGTCTGAGGGAACTTGTCTAGTTCAAATTCAAATTCAAACTGCCAACCCGAACTGGGCCAGCGTGGTGGACTTTGGCCTGAATCCGCCTCGCATTGAGGGGAGGCCCGTGCCCAGCAGTGGGACGTAAAAAGGGCTGTAGTTAGTTAGATTTCTTGATTGTCAGATATGCCTCTAGTTGATGAATATCTAGACCGAAATGCATTGAATTGATGGTATTAGCTATATTTTCTAGGAATTGAAAAATCTATTCTGAATGTGATTTTGAAATTATTGTTTTTTTTCTTCAATACCCATAAAACTAATTTTGTACAATTGCTTAATTATATTGAAATTATATTAGGCATCTTTAATGTTTCATTTGCATAGTCACGTAGATACTTAAGTAGTTCACTAATTTGCACTAAAGAGAAATTACTTTCTCCAGAGTGCGATCTTAGCAGTTACTCAAATAAACTATAGGACCATTAGCATCTAACTCAACGCACTTGGAATATTGAATAGTTTATGAAATGGAGAAAATAATCGAAATCTGAAAGATTTATCTAATTTTACCCTTACGAAGTCGGCTCCCATTCCAAATTCAGGATTTTACTTATAAAAAATCCTAAATAATGAAATCCACCGGATTGGACCAGTGGTGTACCAATGGTCCAAACCCCCTTAACTTTAAAAAGATTCATAAACATCTATGGCAAGTCAAATAATAGCCCAGGACCGAGATGTGTGGAGAAGTAAAGGGGAGGCTTTTGCCCAGGAGTTGGACATAGAAAGGACATTAAAAATAATGTATTTTCATTAAAAAATACACTTCTCATCAAAAAAATCGAAACACCTCGCAGTTTATGATTTGATAAGGATTATCAGAAAAATGTGTATATTTAGGAATAAATGTAAAATGTCATTTAATAGTGAGTAGTATGAGGTTTATAAATCCTAATGTTAATGTTCTAAATTCAAATTAAGTCTTCATAGGTTTCGTATTTTGTATGATGAGTAATTTTAAAAATTAGGACAAAAACAATAAAAACGAAAGTGTTTCGATTTTTTTGATGAGAAGTGTAGTTACCTATTTCTGTAGGTTGTAATAGTTTGGCATTAATGAGTAAAATATCTATCACTGCCTAAATGGCAATATTGAAATAAGAATCCATATATCTGAAAATGCAGTGGCATGTACATATAGTTAATGACGTTAAAATCTATTAATATCACATAGAGTAATACAGTTGGCGCACCAAAGTTAGTGCTTCAGTCGACGCTCCGGTCAGTCGGGTAATCCAATGAAACATGTCACAGTGGCTAATTAGACAGTAAGCTATAACGTGGAGATCTAGACACACATCTTTTTAACCAAGTTAAAAAATAAGGAGGTTCTCAACAATCTCAACGTATGTATTACAAAATAAGTTACACAACAAGACTTTTGGAACTCACCATCACTGCAGGGTGTTTCAGGATTCCAAAACAATACTTGGCTGTTTGCATCAGTATCGGGTATACTCGTACAACCAAAATCTATAAATTTTTTATCGAAATTCGACCATGTTTTTCCAACCTTTTTTTGTCGTCGATATGTACAACTTTTAATATTATGTTAAATTTTCATGTTCTGCTTAGTAAATATTGGTGGCCTTTCTTAAATGTAGTTTACATTGTGCTAGTAACAAGTGCTAGTAACAATGTGCTAGTAACTTTGTGCTATTAAAACTGTGCTACTACCACTGTGTTAGTAAAACTGTGCTTTTAATACTGTCCTAGTAATACTGTGCTAGTAACACTGTGCTAGTAACACTGTGCTAGTACCACTGTGCTAGTAACACTGTGCTATTAAAACTGTGCCACCTAACACTGTCAGTAAAACTGTGCTTTTAACACTGTCCTAGTAATGCTGTGCTAGTAACACTGTGCTAGTAGCATTGTGCTTGTGTTACTAACATTGTGCTATTGACTCTGTGCTACTAACATTGTGCTAGAAACTCTGTGGTAATAACACTGTGCTAGTAAATCATTCCAGTTCTGTGACTGAGGTTCTTAATAAGTAGGTCGTTTCCTTAGGTCGTTTCGCTTAATCAACCCTCGCCGCGCCGCTTAGCCGCTAATAGAATCGGAAAACCATCAACGGATGCGCCTCCTCGCCGGATTAAAGGTTGCTAACTTGCTTATTGCCGATTCATGTTGAAATGAGAACCATAACTTTATGTTTTAATTTGTTGAAAGCGTACTCCAAGTTCGGAAGTTAATTGTTCGGTTCGCATCGTCGGGTTGGGATTTTTGTAAGTAGATTGCGGAATATTATTTCTTTGTCTTATTTTTTGTTTATAAGTATAACAGGTTGGAGCTTAATTAACGAATATTCTGGAATAAACCAAGTAAATAAGTTACATTTAATATTCTAGTCATAAGTTCCGATTTATTTATTCCATAAATAAATACAAAATGTTCTATAGAGCAAACAGAAAAGTTAAGAATGGCTTTGGTTTAAAGTATCCCTTATTGCTTTAAATATAAGTCATAGTTTTCAATAATCCGCACTGTCGATGTGATTCAGCGACCCGAGCCTCATGGATCTCAATCACACTCCCAACATCCGACTCCCGATCCATGCAATAACTGACGCCATTATGCCACTTATTCATGCAAATACTCCATACAAATACTAAATCGATTGAGTAAATAATCCCGACCAGATTTCCCGCGTGACGGTACTTAAGCCCTGCGCCGATACAGGCGTGTCAAAACGCACGACTATTTTTATGCCAATATCAGAACAAACTGTATTAACTCATACAAAAAGTACATTTTCCAAAGAAATTCCATCGTGAATTTTGAAAAATGATCACGTGACATTTGCTACAGGAATTCAATCTTTATGTATATTAATACAGAGTACATTTTCAAAAGAAGTCAAGTTAATCGCTCGATTCAATGGATGCTGGGTATTATCAGTCGGTTGGTTCGATACGCGCCCACGGTTTGACGCCAAGCCAAGTATTGCCGACTGTCAACGCCACTAGGATCTCATAACTCAAGCTTTGTGCGCTAGGATTATATATAAAGCATATATAGTACACGAATTTACATATGCGGGGTTAGTATTAGGTATGTTTTGGACTTTTGGTGCTTAATGTATTGGGATTTGGCGGAATGTATTTTTTTTTTTTTTTTTTTTTTTTTATATTTTTCCGGACCTCTATCGGCCCGGCCCGCGTGCTCACCTCTGATGTGGGGGTCAGAGTTCTTAAAATTAGCCTTAAGTTTAATGTGTGTAAAATAATTTCTCCAGCCTGGATTATTTTTATTGAAAATAAATGAAAAGTCAATGTCAAGTAAAAGTCAAAAAATACATGATGACAAAAAAAAGCAAGTAAACCCGTCTTAAAATTAACAATATAAAAAGACAATAAAATAGCAAAAGGCTATGGACAAGGATGGCGGAATGTATTGATAATAGCCAAGCATAACCTGTTTACAACTAACGTAGATAATAGTTACAGTTTATTTGCTTACCTCCCATAACGCTTGGGCCTTCCTACTCATGATAAAATCCTACTAGCATTTCTACTAAAATCTATTATGTGTTACATAAGCCGCCTATAAGTGGATCACGTGACTAAATTTATGTTAATAATACATACATCATCATCATCATCATCACGCCTGTATTCCCCGAAGGGGTAGGCAGAGGTAGGCTGTAGTGTGCCCAATGTAATAGGGGGCGAGCCTATTGCCATTATACCGAGCACATTCCCCCTCAATACGAAGGAGATTTGGGCCATAATCCACCACCCTGGCCCAGTGCGGGTTGATGAACTTCGAACTGTCAAAACGGCTGTCAATATGTATTGCAAATCCGAATCTCTAATGATTTTTAGAATTGCCATACTACAGTGACGACTGAAGATGTTTCCACACGCAAGTATTCGTGTAATATTACTTATAATTTCACTTTTTAAATGATTTTATTGATTTAATATTATAATAGTGAAATGGAGAAGAAACTTATAAACTAAAACCCTAAATATCATTTAGTAAAATGTCCCGAAAGATGGCTTGACAAATGGGCACTCCAAGTAGCCGCCAACACACATAGACCCGCATATCTATTCACTAAATTTACACTGGTATCTGCATACTCGGGAGAGCAACACCATTTTTGCTCAAACATAAATTGTGCTTGTTTCCGCCCACGAGGACGGGAACTACACCATTTTTCCGGACGTACACTTTCTGCTATGAAAGAATTTATCACAGGTGCGACGACAAAGTGCTACCAGTTGTTTCGTGTTCTGCAAAGTGTTGTGGCACTTCGAATGTGTTCGTTAAGTTTGTGAATTATAGTAAACGAGACAAAGTTTTACAAACATATATTATAATGTGCGTGTGGAATTCACCAACCCGCACTGGGCCAGCGTAGTGGACTATGGCCCAAAATCTGCCTCGTATTGGGGGAGAATGTGCCCGGTATAATGGCAATAGGCTGGCCCCCCATTTACATTGGGACATCGGCAATGTGTGGGCACACTGCAGTGCACCTCTGCCTACCCCTTCGGGGAATACAGGCGTGATAATGCATTAGTATTGTTATTATAATAGTCACACATTAAATAATAGTTTTAATGCCCGTTTTCAGTATAAATAGAAGACCCCTTTACAAGCCTAAATATTAATACGAGTACACTGCATCTAGTAACTGTTTCGTATTTAGACATCAGGTTAAGGCATCTCCTGGTGGTAGTGGCATAAGTATTTCTAGTTTATGTAGTCGCTTACTAACATTTTTAAAAATAGATATGGCGAGAGGCCTATTATAGCGTAATAAGTAAGAATATTTTACGTAGACCCAAGTGAATACCGAGCGTAAAACACGCGTAAAACACAGATATTACGCACATAACATTTTTTCACGATACATGTTAAACATCAGAGGTCAATGAAAATCGTTGTTGGTGGATATTGTTGCCGATTTATATGAAATGACACAACAACAAAGGACTACACAACACTAAACTAAAATCAATATATATATATATATGTTTAGTCGTAGTTTGTGTAAAATAAAATTGGAGGTAATTATTCATTTGATCTACAGATGTACGAGTATGCTCAAAGTTAAGTGGAGAAACCGAGTCAGAAACACAACCGTATTAGAGCGAATGGGGAAGTCCATAGACATCATGAAAACGATAAGCAAGAGACAATTTGATACTACCGGCTCATGTCGCGTAATGACAAGTACATAGTCCTCTAATTAATCATTCAAACAAATATATAAGGTAGAAGAAGACCTGTTCTCCGAAGAATATATTGGCTGAAGAACTTACGTGAATTGTTCTAAATGACCACACCACAACTATTGCGTGACGCAGTACCAAAGGAGACGGCACTGCAAGAAGAAGCCATTAAATTGAATTGTCTGAATTTTGTATAGAGATACACGACGAAGACGATGAAGCGATAGAAACTGAGGCTACTATGCTTCCAAACGCTACTGTATTGACAGTGACTCGAGTTCCGATAATGTCCAAGTATCGCGAGTCATAAGGCATTGAAAGTAACTTCTCTGGATTAAGTTCAGTGCTATTCAAATTCGTACATAGCGAATAGGTGAATAGATAACCCATTTTAGGGTATGTGGGAGCCTTATCTAAAGCCTAGGTGTCAGTGTTCAACGCCTTCTAATCTTTGGGTGTGATATCAGAAGCGCCTGCAATCAATCTTGCCGAAGCTGCTAACGACGGGCACGAAGCCTTTTAATTATCTGACAAAACTATCGATCATCATTTTGTTAGTCTACCTATCTCAAAACGTATGTATCCTTTAATACGTTTATAGTCTTGATAAACCTTGAAAGGTGGTAATGGAGAAAGTCCTTAAAAATATTTGCAAGATAATTTCAAAAAAGACATTTTATATCATTTACGATAACCTCGTTTTTTTCGTTTAAAGAGGTCTGAAATATGGAAATGGCATGACACATACCGCTTGTGCTTTTTGATTTTTCATGTATATTTGAAGGTGCTGTTCTCATCTCACCAGTCTGCTGGGAAATAATGCCGTGTCACCAAAATTTTCTTACATGTAATGTAGCAAGAAACATTCTTAGAATAAGGACATTCTTTAAAATGAAAGAAATTCCGTTATAAAACACATGGAAATTGATTTAAAAACTTTAATGTCTATCTTAAATAGTGCTTAGTTCCCGTGACGCGGATACCGCGCGGTTTCCATTTCCTCCGACATTTCCCCTATTGTCCTTCAAAACAATGGTTCATTAATGTTAACACGACCTGGAGTACTTGCCTGATGTTAGCAGGCTCTCTGCTTAATTGCATATAAACAGTAATTTATTACATACCTATAAGTGTCAAACATAATTTTGGTTAATTACCAGTAGGATTATCTATTAACTTTTTTTCAAAGTTCACATTGGTTTATTAAAAGTAAGAAATAATATTTACAGGTTTACAAAATATAAATAAAAGTAGAATATAATTTAAAAGATACAATAACAAATATCAGCATGATATAAAAAAATTCGCTTGATTGATATTCAAAATTCGAACTCGCATTAATTTTTGGAACAGACAACCTGATGAACATTGAAATTGTTGCAGTATTTATTTGAACATAATAATTAATTGTTTTAAAAAGTAAATTATATAAATTTCATTAACAATTATATAAATTAACAATAATTTCTATAAATTTCATTAACACTTATTTTCCATAATACATCTTCCATAGTAACACTAGGAGGGATCGTTCAGCGAATAAATTCGAATCGTTCGTAAAACTGTTCCAGTCGTTTATCGGGATAGCCGTTGATTTTCCATTACATTTACGACGTACGTACCGACGACCGTGGTGGGTGTGAAATGTCGGGTAGGTTTTAAAAGTTAAATAGGTTGTGTTTTAATCGAATTCCCGGTGGCCGCCAGCACGAGGATCGGTAGAGAGGGCAAATGTCCGCTGTGGGAGATGCCAAGCGTTTTTCGGAAATACTGACTACTAACACACGACAAAAGCCCTTCCCGAAGGTGCATCAAAACGCGCGCGACATATATTTTTGTCAAGATCAAAGCGAACTGTATTAACTCAGAGAGAGAACACATTTTCAACAAAATGTATTTGATAAAGTGTCCTGGGCTTTTACCACAGATATTCGATATTCTATATAACTATTAACACAGATTACATTTTCGAAAAAAGTCAAGTTAATTTTGCATTGAATTGCTCTTTCACTTTCGGTATTTAAATGAGAGAAGGGACATTTTTGCATCTCGCAATTTATCTTGTCACTACTTTATGTGCTACGAATGAGCTACTAAAAGCTCCGAGATGTTTTATTTTATTTTTAAAACATATTTTTTTACCCATTACAAAGTGTAGCCATTAGCATACGATAACTATAGTATTGGTCAACTTGGGGTCCTGCACCTTTTTATTACGTAGTTATTGTGGTGTATAGATAGGTACATAAAAATATTAGAACGTCAGAGTTCACGTTTGCCCGTTTTCAGCTACTGAACCATGACTGGGCGTTTTGTATACGTAGAAACACACAGGGCCTGTGCCAGACAGGACCCATTTATCAATAAAAAAATACTGAACCGTTTTATTGACAGATTTCAGTACACAAAAAAACATTTGACCACTATTTTATAAATGAACTAACATATAAAAAGCGTTAACGGGATTCGTGAAAGCAATTGATTATATCATCGTGAAATCGAATAGAAACGTGGCCTCATATCACGTGATATTCGTATACAAAATGTGACAAAGCAAAGTTTTCATTGAATATGAAAGTAATGCATGAAAAATAATAGCCTTGTCAACATTTGCCGACTGGTAAGCCGAGCCACCCTGATGATACATAGAATACTCTTCATTGTACCCCAAACAAATGAGAGAAAAAACGGATGTACAAAAAATATGTGTTTTCGTTATAGTTAGCGTATGTATATGTTATTTCATATGCATTAAGTAAAAAGCTGTTACTTAGACAATACAAATAGACACTTCAATTTTGTTTGTTTGTATGGATTCGATTATGCCAATCCTATCACACTTTGTCCAGTACGACAGTGAATAAAAAGCAATAGATATACGAAACAATACGAAGATTCGTTATCGCCGCGGCGCAGGGAGGCAGTAAACGGATATACGACCCTCGTCAATATCAGATCTCTGTCAGTGCGTCCACAATGTTTATTTGCTGACGGTACACACTACAAGTTCCGTTGCACGCTCACTTACACACACAAATGGAAAACCTTTTATACAAAAAGGTTTCTGTAGTGATACCACGAGTTTCCGCTTGCGAGTCCCTAGTCGCTATCGTCTTCGTAATATCTTTGTTCGGTAATTGTTTGTACCTCAGGTAACCGGTTCCTTGCTATATTTGTTTTTATTATGATACTAGGCCTACTCACACCTACAACTGTAACTACTATATAATTTGCCAATAATAATACGCTCAAATGTACAATAACAATTTTACAGTGGTATTGAAAAACACTTTTGCACTGAAATATGCTTATTATAAGTATTTTGTTAAGGGTCCTATTGGGGACGTAAATAAAAGGCGTGGACCTTAGAATAATTACACATAGAAAGATAGTCTTCATACAAGCGCTCTGTCAAGAGTGAAGCACTAAACCGGTTCACACAGGCGTGCCGATTACGTGCTTACGCCCGGCGACACGCACACATACACTTGGGTAATGTTGCCAGTGAAGGTCCAGTTTTCTGAAAGTGGGGTAATGACTCGGCCGCTGATAACCATTTGTTTTTGGCAATCATGCATAAATAGCTATGTGTGGTAAAGTGTGGATATGGTAATGTAATGTTGTTATAATACGGGAATGTTTATTTTTATGAAACGAATAAAAGAAAACAACAACACGTAAAAATATATATATATTTTAATTATTGTATACAATTATGAATTTTTATACTGTGTAACTAAAGTAAACCAATCAAGTCAACAAATATTTCTAATCGAATAGTCTTCATATTATGAAAAAGAAAAAAATAATTATTAAAAAATAATCAGTTTAGAAACCTATAAAATATCGTTCGTATAGATATCGTTAAATCACACAAACACCTACATTAAAGAACAACAACAGTAAGTAACAGTAGCAAATGTTTTAAAATTAATTAGTCGAAGCAATAAATTCAGTTAAAATGGGAAAATATTTTAACAATCGGGCAACACTGTGCATTGAATTAAAACGTTTCTATTTTGTTCTATTTTGACTTAATTAACTACAAGATACTATGAAATACTGAAAGCTTACCTGTGAAAAGTGATGTTATCACATTTCTATTGTTTTTCAGATGTGTTGTGACACAATTTAACTGCACAAATCGTCATAATAATTTTTTTTTCGCGAGACACGTTCGGCGTGCATTGACATTGAACACTACGGAGCGGCCCGGCGTTTGGAGCCATTTATGGCTCCAATTAAGGTGCTTCAAAATTGGCGCGCGGACTTGGTTTCTATGTGTAATTATTCTAAGGCGTGGACTGTATTATAGGGCTGTAATGCCATCCAAATCTACGGTATACTAATTATGTCAATTGGGAGGATTCGTAATAAGCGTCGACCGGTGCCGGTGGGGTCCGATCAGTAAGTGGTCTTATACGGGCTTCGGGTAGCCCGTCTGTCGCCTCGAGTCGCTCGGCTGCATCGGCAATGGCGTGTGCTCTGCATCGTGATTAGACGCTGATGATGACGATACTGACTCGGCGCCAGCACGTCTCCTCCCGCGCGTATATGTGGGTGAATTCCCAACAGTTTTGTAGATGGATTGAGGCAACTATATTTTTTTTAAGTTTATTGTATAACACGCGTGTTCATGGTAGAGCTTCAGAATCACGAAGCCCTGCGTCTATCAGCGCGTCAAGACGCGTGAGACCAATCTTTAGTTACTACTTAAACGAACTGTATTGTCCCACGGGAAGGGCATATTTTGCAACGACATGTTTTAGTGTTGTTTTTGCCACAGAAATTCAATCTTTATGTATATTTACATAGAGTAAATTTGTTGATAAAGGTCAAGTTTATTCTATCGTCCTTGTGCGTGCAGGGCAAACATTGCTGAACAGTTAAGTGTTCTTGCCTTCAATCTTTATTTGGTGTAGTGAAAACTGACGTGTGAGACTTGTTTTCAGTAACTGGCTTCCGTATTATTTTTGTAATTGTTTATTTATTGTACTAGGTGATAAATAAACGTTTTTTAGAATTCTCTTCCTTTATTTTCCTCCTAGGATGTTTATTTCTACTTATAAAAAACGCACGTTCCTTTAAATAGCTCGCTGAGAGCTTTATAATATAGTTGTATTTATACAGTTCGAATAGTTATGGGCTCCACATTTCGATAGTTTCTATTAATAAGTTTAAGCGACAGTTTTACGCGATATGGATATATTTGGGTTCAGCGATTTTTTCTGCGTCGAATGAGTATGCCCTCCTGTAAAGTTAAAATAATGTCGCTTAAGTCAAATAGCCTTTCACTCTTCAATATAGCGACACATGTTGTTTTTAACCGACTTCTAAAAAGGAGGAGGTTCTCAATTCGGCCCGTATGTTTTTTTTTGTATGTACACCGATTATGCTGCGAGTTATCAGATTTACGTGATAGTTTTTTTTGTTTGATGCGGAATAGATGCCATTTGGTCCCATAACAATTTAAATTTGTACGGCCAAGCAGTTTTCATTTTATGAACATTTTTATGTTTATTATGATCATTATTTACGTGGATGATGTAGTTGTATACGGCTTTTTAAGGAGTTTTCATTTAGGTTGATTATTAGTCGGTGCCAATTCATGTGTGTATTTGTCTAGTCTGACGTAGATTGGCACCTACTCCAAATGTAACTAATTATAAGGTTATTTCTAGCTTTTTAGTGCACCTAGGTTTTTGAAGTCGGTTTTTGTTTTTTGTTATTATATTTTAGTTCATTATAAAGTGATATTTTCGTATAAAAAGTCACTGTATGAAGTCAGAGTGTTACGTTCTTTGTGACGAGTCTCAGTAACAATCGGCCTATAAACCTTATGTCGTTAAAAGCGAACAATATTGTTAGTAGTAAACTACGGAGTGACCTGATTATTATTTCAATAATTAATTTCATATGGCGTATGGCAATTTCTAGGTCTGCAATGGACAAGCTGAGGAAAATATGGAGGAATCGCAACATATATAGAGCCACAAAAATCCGGCTAGTTCGGGCACTTGTATTCCCCATATTCTTGTACGCAGCAGAAACGTGGACCCTGCGGGAAATAGAGAAGAAGAAGATAGACGCCTTAGAGATGTGGTGCTGGAGGAGAATGCTCGGAGTATCGTGGACTGAATTCCGTACCAACGAGTCTATACTTCGAGAACTCGGCATTAAACAGCGTTTATCATCTTTGGTACAGTCCCGTATCCTCACCTTTTTTGGTCACATATGCCGCCGAGGGGAGGTGGCTATTGAGCGACTTGTGGTCCAGGGGAAGGTTGAGGGTACCAGGCCACGAGGAAGATCGCCTATGAGGTGGACTGACCAAATAAAAGCGGCAGTAAATGACACATCATCACTACACCAATGCACGAGGAAGGCGGTCATCAGAGAGGAGTGGCGGCGTGTTGTGAAGCTTGCCACCAACACCTGAAGTGATGACCACGACCGCTCTGACAAGAGTGATACCGACAAAGAAGAAGAATTAATTTCAAACCTGGGTACAATAAAAATCGTATACCTAGTATAAAATCGTATCTCCATCAAGTGAGTATTTTTATTTTAATAAAATATTTAACTATTATTCCTTGCAGATTATGTCCCGTTAAATAATTTACGAAATTAATGTATAAATAAACATATTCCAAAACGCGAATACTATACATTGAAATAAAACTACTTTACAGATTCTATCGCGTTTATTTACGTAAAACACCGACGCTCCACGAAGTCTGGAATTTGTGAACATGTACAGGACCGCACCCGCCATTATATCAGATTTGATAAACCGCATATCCTCGCAAAAGAACACCGACTCTGACCAAGGATGATACGTGAGGCCATTGAAATCCTAACATCCTAATTTCAATAGGGAAGATGGGTGCTACCACCAACTTGGGATCCAGTAATTAACATGATTAAATCCAAAACCAAGCGTACCATTGCAAGACTTCAAGACACTGTGAGCACTTTCTGCGTAGATCGAACCGCAAACAACAACTAAATATCCCAGGGTACCCAGTTATTAACTATGACATCAGGACGTCTAACACCTCAGTCCCCCCGTGACCATGGTTGCTGTAAAGCAGCCGAAACGTCGGGAAAATAAAAAAGTAAATAAACGCGATAGAATCCGTAAAATAGTTTTATTTCAATATACTCCAAAACTATAAAGACTAACTAAAAGGCAGCATTCAGACGCTATTGGGATTAAACAAACTGTAGGTTTTGTACCTTTTGTTCCGGCGCAATGTAGCAAAAATCCCTCAGTCTGGCCTCGTGAAAATCCGCCCGGCCATTTATTAATTCAACCCCCAGTTAATAGCAAATAGAATTAAAACTAACCGGTTGACGGTAAGTAGTTATAATTCGCTCCGCAACTCCATTTGTACAGCCAGCTGGAAGAAAGATAGTGGAGAAAATATGAGGCAAAAGTATCTTAATTTCTTGTTCATTTTAAAATAAAAGAAACGCTTTACAACACCTCTTTGTCTTTCGCAAAAAAAATAAAGCCTTATTTACCTACAAATGTATAACCTATTTTTTTTCTAAGAAAGTTTATTTCTTCTCCATCATACACTGATAGAGATTCTTGCTAATGAAGACTTGACACTGGCTAAAATA
The DNA here is from genome assembly GCA_914767695.1 of Ptilodon capucinus. Lineage (NCBI taxonomy): Eukaryota > Metazoa > Arthropoda > Insecta > Lepidoptera > Notodontidae > Ptilodon > Ptilodon capucinus. Next base: position 8,897,600 of record OU611814.1, on the reverse strand, counting down.
CTCCTTCCTCATTCTATTGCATTAATCTCATCAATTTCGTAAAAATAAAGAATTTAATTTGACTAAAGCGGAAATTCATTACGCAGAACTACACCACTTCATCGGTAAAGCAATTAGTGAAATTGGGCGCGAAAGAACATTGTTTTTAAGCCTATCAATATTAGTTGGCGTCGGACAAAATAAACCAATATCGGTGTGGACACGGGCTGAAACAATAGCTCTCTGTCAGTGCGACGGAGACAAATAGAGCCCCGAGGCTGGCGGCCATCTCGGACGGGTCGACCCGACCACTTGCAATAAATACCTTTTTAAAACCCATGTCGCGTTCAGAGTCACTTGCATCCACTGGGGCGAGGGAGTTCATTTGACCTGTTTTTCTAAAATGTCCTCTGTGCGAATATACATAGAGATTACATGTCTATGGCAAAAGTCACGCGATCAGGCGAAAATTTATTTCATGTTATACTGTTGAAAAATCGGCTTTTTAATGACTTTATACAGTTTGTTTTGGTATTAACAAAACATAAGTAGCACTTGCTTTGACGCACTTATTTGTACAGTTCTCAACTCTTTACATTCAACATCACCGAGACTTGAAAAGAACACTCCCGATAGGCCACTAATTACGAGTTTCGCAAGAGTTCACTATATTTTCACGACAAATATTTGGTAGACTATTTGTTAAAGCTTTGTTAATTAAGATTTTGTATTCACTTGCCTAAATAAAGTAAAGTTCAATAGTTTCAAACAGACAATAATTTAACTACCTTTTACATTTTAAATTATGGTGAGACTTGCGATAATTATAAAAAGCTGAATCTACTTAAAAGGTAGGAGTAGTATAAAAACCTAAGCTGTACCTGTTTCAGAGCTGACGGAAAGGGGCTGACACAAAAACTCTTTTAATCTTACACCATCCCTCACTGTGTTGACTTTATTGGATGACACTCGACCACACCCTGTATAACTAGAACCCCGCCCGACTTCGTCTTATTTTTAGGGTTCCGTACCCAAAGGGTAAAACGGGAACCCTATCACTAAGACTTCACTGTCCATCCGTCCATCCGTCCGTCTGTCTGTATCTGAACTGTGATAGTTAGACAGTTGAAATTTTCACAGATGTACCTACTTCTGTTGCCGCTATAACAACAAATATTAAACAACAGAATAAACTAAATATTTAAGGGGATTCCCATACAACAAATTTGATTTTTTTGCCGTTTTTATAGATAATGGTACGGAACCCTTCGTACGCGAGTCCGACTCGCACTTGGCCGGTTTTTATTTGAATATTTATAATGACTTCTCGATAAATATATAAGGTGAAATATTCGTACTGTTCGTACGTACGTACGTACGTACGTACGTACGTACGTACGTACTGTACGTTCGTACGTTCGTACTGCTATGAAACGGTGGGGGAAAACATCGTGAGGAAACCTGCACGTCTGAGGGAACTTGTCTAGTTTTCGCTAGATGTGTGATTTTAAAAAAGGAAGGAAAGAAAAAGGAAGGAAGGAAAGAAGGGCTTTAAAAAAAAATCGTACTGTTAAAAAAAATACCATTTACTGATACAACCCGATTTCTATAGGTATAACAATAATTTCTGCACCTAGAAGACTATTATAAGAGTCGTCTACGGGTTGGGCCCAATTCCTCGCACATTTATTCCTTGTTTACTGTAAAGACATACGTCATTTGAGCTGTAAGTTTTTAATGACACTTCATTTTAAAAAGTGGTTTCCGTAATTATTCGTCGCAACTTCTAGAGCCTCTCGCCTCGAAATGTGGTCGGCCTAAATTGAGCATTAAAACTATTACAGTATGTAATCTCTCTTTCATTAATATTCCATTCAAACTAGGATTAGCTAACTGAAATAGTTTTTAAAGGCTTCACTTCACTTTAAAAAAAATAGTTGTGACACAAAGGATTTTCAGTTACATTATTGAGTAGGAAAATGTCTTTAAAATCTAAAATTCTATAGCATTATATTAAAAAGGATTACAGCCTGAAAAGGTAGCATTTGTATGCGAGTTAATGCTGGAAATGTTTGTAAAATATTGGATGCGCATTTGTAAATAGTTCCATTCAGAACTAGTCTCGGTTCAGAGTGGTTTGTGATAAGGTATACAATAGGACGTTATTCGCATTCAACGCTCGAAATGAATAATGACAATTTCGACAAATGCCCGGTTAATATGATAAATTGCTTTATATTTTCCCTGATCTCTTGCAGGGTAATCGCAAGTTTATTCAGTAGTCGACGAGTGTATATTATCTACTCTGAATTTTAAAATCTTGAAAGAACCTTACAGTATTGTAAACAAAGTTGTGAAACAGCCATTGTAAATATTCGTGGAAAAATGCAATATATTTACACGGTTGTTCGAGCCATTGACGTAAAGGGGAAATATCACGCAGGGTACAAGTTGTGAGAAAAACTGACCCGTTAAATATCTTCGCGAAGGCAATATTACATTCTTTTAGCCACGTCGGATATTTATATGAAATATCTTTTTCAGATTAAATTCTGAGGGAAAGACGCGGTTCTTAGTAATAAAATCTACCAATCAATAGGTTTTCTTGTCTATCTAACTACCTATCTACCTTATTACACAGGTAACACGATATTAAAATTCTTGCTAGTTTATTTGACAAGTGTGGGTAATATCTGTGGAGCCAAATAAGAAATAAAGTGAATTAAAAAAATAAATTCGTACCTAATATTAGTCTCTCCCAAAGCCTAGCGGCGCTTACTCCAAGGTCTTTAGCAGTCGTTACAGGCAGTCTGATGTAAGTTGTGACTATGTTATTCTTACCCAATATATTGATTGAGTATATGACATTAATAGTAATTAATAGGTTTAAATATTTATTGAAATTTTGTGTGCTTACGATATTAATTCATCCAAAATATTTAAGTATAGGTACATAACGCATAAGCGGAAGGTATTTTATTATCATTTATATTCCCATTGTTGATAGCATAATGCATGAGTTTTCGGGGTAGCTTTGTTTGGCCCAGTCGGTTGCATTCCGCGGCCTGTAAATTCTTGCTTGACGCAATTTGGCATAATGCCCGCGGCTTCCTATTGTTCTTGCTTGCCGAATGCACGAGCCAGATATGTCATATTGAAGATATAATACCGAAATAAGAAATGCTTTGGGGTAATTACTATTAATGGGTGGCATTTTATTACGCAATCTATTGACGGCGTCTTTACAAATATCGATGATGTCAATGGTTTGGAGTTGGACATAAATTGTTGGTGGTGCCTATCATCATTCATAATAATCTATTTTTGACCGACTTCAAAAAGGAGGAGGTTCTCAATAAATCCCGTATGTTTTTTTTTGTTTATGTACGACGTATAAGATGAAGGCTTTTCTTTTAAATTCGGGGTGTAAGTAAAGAGTTCTGTATTGCTATTTTGCTGTTTACTTCTAAAACTGAACTAAATTTGATTATACTGAAATATTGCTGTGGTAACATTACGGCTACTGGAAGGAAAGTAATTACTTTATTTTAATTTGTATCTGCTCTTTATTAACTTTGAGTTCTAGAACAGGAATTCACTTAAGTTTTTTACTACTTAAAATTGCCTCTATAAAAGTCGTGAACCTCACTGTTTCCAAAACCTAAAATAAAATAGAAAATCACTCTAAGTTAACTCTAAGAGATTTTCTGTCCTTAACTGCAGTCGAAGAGCACTACGCCGTCGGCAGCCGAACTGCATTGGATGATAAATGCGATGTCTTAAGGCGCATAACAGGACTTTTATACCGTTTAGTGTAAGATTTAGTTAAATAGCTAAAATTTAATTTGATAAGAAAAATCAAGGAATACAGTATCCGGAAAAAAAAACTTAATTGAAGCAACGCAAGTTACACACGCAAATATATAAATATAAACTTTTTGCAATAACATTTTAGAACACTTTTATGCTGTAAAAAAATAGTTTCTTGGTAGATAAATTGTTTGTATTTTTATTCGTGGGTCAGTTACTAGTTATAACTGAAATCCCGGTAGCTGGCAGGATATCAATAAAGGATTTCCCAACCAAAAAAAACAAAATTTTAAACGGGCAGCTTATCTAAATTCAGTAAACAAGTACCTAATAAAATGTAACACGATACAAATTCTAACCGTGTCACGCCACAAAATTATAAAGTTCCAGAGAATTCAGCGATTTGGAAAATCGAACAGCGTTGAAATTAAAACGTTAGATGTTCAGTCGGTACACGTCGCAGCTGTTAAGTGCAGGTGGCGGCAGTTACGTGGGCGGAAAAAACGAGCCCCACCGGCTAGCCCCTGCTTTGTTTCCTCAAAACACCATTTACATAAATCCTTTTAATTACCGCCATCCTGTGTACGAGAGTGATGGTTTTTTAAATTGAAGATGTGAGTACAATAATATGATGGCTCACAGAAAATTCAAGGTAAACTTTAGATGGAGTATTAGTCAGGAAATTATAAAATACTAGCGGCCCGTCCCGGCTTCGCACAGGTTTCTAATATAGCCTATGTTACTCAGTGATCACGTAGCTTTCAAACGGTAAAAGATTTTTTTTAATCGGTCCAGTAGTTTTCAAGTTCAATTAATTCATACAAATCTTTCCTCTTTATAATATTAGTATAGAAAACACCGTAAAAGTTAATTATACGATTATACCTTGTACCGTCTACCATAGCAGAGGAAGTAGTGTCCAAACACAAAGGTAATCCCTCCCACCCCTTAAAACAATTGCCCCAACCGTCTTCTTCTTTTCTAGGGCTCCAACAGTGATAGTTTTCTCTGACAACATAAATGCCCAGATATGCGCAATGGAGATTATGTTTGAAACGTGTAAACACAAACCAAAAGCCATGTCATTATACAAATTCTTGTTATAAGTTATACTACTTATATTATTATGCACGGTCAGATATTACTTGAGCGAGTTACTTTTTTGATAAATGTAATTAATAAAGGTAATTAATAAATTAATCAGGAAGTAATTATGTATCAATTTTCAATAATAAAGAAAAACACAATATGGCAAGAGTTATCACAGAGTGAATCCCCAGTAATGCAAGTGCCAGAAGGAGATGGCTGGATGAACTGGACTCCTATCAAAAAAGTGACACATCTCAGCTCAAAATACAGAAGAATACAAGAAAGGGAAAGGGAGGGACGTCTTTGCCCAACAGTGGGACATAACGGACATATATTAACAAAAAATCGAAAAAACATAAGCTATAATATGTTATACTTACTATACACCGCTGAACTTGCTATAACCCTTACTTAAGAATCGTGTCGACCCCATTACAATTTTATTACATTGTGTTACATCTATAGATAGACAGATTGTAATTTTATATGAGTCGATAGAGCCTCCATCGCGGCACAGTACATTGACGGCTGTATTAATAGCTACTTTAGTATTATTGACGCCCCCTGCGAGACACAGTTACTTTTACGTTTACGTACCATTTATATATTTATATAATTTATGATCGGATCATGAACCTTGTGTTTGTCTGCTAACATTGTTAACTTACTTGCCCTTGTGCTAATAGAAAAAAAAAGAGATTATCAAGATACCGTTACACTCAGTGTCTCTCCAGCAAAGTAAGTATAAAAAAACCCGGCCAAGTGCGAGCTGGGCTCGCGCACCGAGGCTGTATCTAAACTGTGAAAGCATATTCTTGACAGACAGACGGACAACAAAGTGATAGAAATAGAAATAGTTAATTTTGTAAATAAGGGTACAAAAAATAATCTATTGCTGGGGCATCCTTTTAAGTAAATAATATACTTGTGCCAGGATGCCCCGCTCTTCCATAACTACTAATTACAGTTTCCAAAATAAACTTAATAACTAATTATTAACTAGGTACAGTAAGTATAACACTACTAATAATAGAATTTCAGTAAAACTTAAAGTATACAAAATAAATAAAAAGGTACCAATCTACAAAGAAAAATAACAATTATAAAGTTGTTGTTTGAGTGTGTAAAAGTGTGGGGAAGTGTATTTTTGTGAATGTGTAGTGTAGGAATGTGTAAGTAGGGAATGGTTTTTTTTTTAAATTTAGATATTTCACATGTGTATGCATGTACTAAATGATGATTTTGACAATGTTCCATAGTTAATCTATTTATTTAATGATCCTATAACGGTTCCGTTTTTTCCTCTGTAGGTATGGAACCCTAAAAATGGATTATTTTATTAGCTATCTCAAAGTTACTGGTAATATTATGTTATTTATTAGTATCTATGATTTGGAGTCATGAAAAATATTTAAAGTAATTAAAATGTATAAATCGAATCTACTAGCTATTTATTCACTCACTACCCAAGAATAATAAAATAAATTAAATCGACTCTCACTACTCCTTCTACAATCCCAAATGTTAATTTCATACTGAATGAAGAGATAGAAACTTAAGGAGTATTTTAATAAAAAACTGAAATTGTTTTATCAATGTCGTCTTAATTAGTATCAATATTAAGGTCTAAATTAATTATTCTCCGTTATAAATTCTATTAGCCGGGTTCATAAACTGACCGGTGTTCTGAGGCTTAAATTAGCGAACTAAGGTAGCAATGAATTCCTTCTCCAGATTTATAGCTTCATTAGCAAACGGCGATATTACCTTCGATTGTTTCAATTAGAATGAAATAGACGTGCTTTGTTGGGGTTGTTTTAATTAAGCGTACCGGTAATTAATAATTAATATGTATTTGTTGCTTTGGGTTTGTGTATAACATGAAAAGTAATGTACGAGTATCATAGAAAAAAATTCTTACATTTAGTAGGGTCTTAAAAAATGTTTCAACACTAGGTATACTGCAAATAAGACTTTGTTCGTTGATACCCCAAGAGTCATTTTTGCAAACTGGTATTGGCACATATATAATTTTGCTCGAATTAAGCCCCCCCCCTCGCACACTGGAGCGCAAAAAGTCGCAAGTGAACATTTTTGCTTATACCAAAATCAACTCTGTGTGGTAAGAGCTAGCCTCACACGGGTCAAAATCCGAGTCCAAGTTGACAATACTCTGTATAATAGTCTATAAATCAATACAGTCCGTTTTGGTATTGATAAAAAAATCGACGCCCCAGCGCTTTTTCTTTTCGAGTCAATGGTCTGTCTACACCTCATTTTGTAAAAAAAAATTCATAGCAATCGCGTTGGGGGTGGCCGCATACAGGTCCTCCCTCGTGCAGGTGGTTGGGCACAGGGGACAAGACAGCAGGTGTTGCATAGACTATATGGTTAGGGTGGGATCCCTGAAGCCCCACTTGCACATGTTCAGTCTGCAGCGACCAATTCCAGTGAGTTCAGTTTAGAGTTTTCCACACATTGACCACGGTAGGACGTCCGTCGACGTAGGACGCTCCAGTGAGCGGAGCTTTATAGAAAGAGAACAATTATTCCCTCTGCAATTCCCACACACTGTTCGTCTATGAAATTTGAACATGCAGATGTAAAAGCGATGCTAATAAATTCCATTGCGGCTGTTACCGGGATAGCTCTGGCCGCGAACGATGGAAAACGCAATGTAACTGACGTGGCTCTCCATCCGTGTGATTCAATTTGAGCCGCGCGCCAAATGAATGAAATATGCTACGGTAGAGTCATGATAATATCATATCTACTGACAAATATAAATATCAGATTTATTGTATATCATCATGTTTCATGAAGAGTAATGGGAATAAGTAATTATTTGAATACACTACCTATACTATACTATACTAGTAGAGTGCATTCAAATAATTGCTTTCATGATTATAGAAATATGTACTGTATTATTTATAGTTCTAAATAATAAATGGCGACTTCAATAACAACCATTAATTCTAGATAATAAATTATTGTTACTTCTTTTAACAAACAGTTTTGAGGAATATCTTGTTTCATGAAGAAACACGCATGGTCAAACAGAGTGTGTTCGTTTCATTTTTCAGCGTTTTGTATTAAAAGTTGTATAAAAAGTACGGGACGGCTAATTTTAAATATAGCTTCGATTTTTATGTACTCTACTTCCACTTTTTTTGGAAATCAACATAGGTAAGTGCATTTTTTTTAACTTAATAAACGTGAAGACGTCTCTATAAGAAAATACAAGCTCTACAATATCTTTATCACATGAAAAGGGTCAAGTAAACAATCCGTTCATTCAGTTCATTCAGCGCAGGAGCGCTACGGGTAACTGCTGTTACAATATTTACTGACCTATAGTACTACCCCGGGGCTACGCAGTAAATAACAGCTCATAAAAATTACTCACATAATAAATCTCATTCCATCTTCGCAAGATATTATGTATTAGTATTTATATACGCGACCCGAGGCGCAAAGAGATTGAATTTTTCAACGTAAAAAAAATATTTTTATCTTAACATTGTGTCAAATCGAAACACATCAGTCATTGGGAAAATAATATATATGGAAATAAATATCTCACCGCCGCCGTAATAAGTAATTGTACGAAATTCGTGGAATACACTGTTTTGTTAGAGTTCCGTACCTAAAAGGAAAAAGGATTCCTTATACGATCACTTTGTTGTCCGTCTCTCTGACTGTCTGTTTGTCAAGCCCCTTTTTCTCAGGAACACGTGGAGGTATCAAGTTGAAACTTATAACAAATACTCAAGTCTGCGGTCCCTTGAAGCTGTAAAAAAAAAGATACAGCGGTTTAAGATTATGAATTCAATTTAATTTCCCTACTCGTCTTCAGTATGTCGAATAGAAACTCATTGTTGTGTTTTATATGTATTGATTTGCCGTCAAACTCTTGCCGCAGGTGCTCCAGCGAACACCTAAAATTATCTTGACATTTTATTGGCGCGAGTCTCCATTCTGTTAATTAAAATGTCTCAGGCATTTTCCATTTCGTGCCGCAGTCATTTAAGAAATAAGGTCGAAGATATTGTAAATAACTTGAAATTCTAACAAAATACCATGTTTATTGATATTTTTTACTGTTTAGTGCTTGAAGTATTTGCTACGAGTTCTAAGGGGTATTTAGATGAAAAACATTAATTTTAAGGATTCATAACTTATTCATTTGTTTTATTGTACTCATCTTTCCTGCTTAACTTAGAACCTCAATCTTCAATTACTTAGTTCATTGAAAAGGATAATAAGCTTATCTGACGAAATAATAAGCATGACCAGGTATCTTTTAGATAAGTTGAAAGACATTTTTATTTCATTGAAGATCCTGTTTTCGTCTTTATTTTCCTCGGAGGTGTTGTGAATAATTAGGCGTTTGTCGTTGAATAAATAAACAAAGGTTCACAGGTTTTACAGCGTTTTATTGTAGTAAATTGAGCATTGTTTCTGTTTTGTAAATAGAAGATAGCTACATATTTTGTGAAACGTATCTTCTTGTGAAGGTAGGGTTCTTATTTACAGCCTATGTGCCCTATGCCTTATAAATATGTACTGGTCGATTGAAGGTGATGTTAATAATCATCTACACTCACCTATTTTATTTTGCTTATATTTTCAAGTTAATAAGAAAATCCTTAGCTCGGGGTTCGGATTAATCAAATATTGATCAAAATGATCTTATGTGATTGCGTGAAGTAAATACGCCAAAGGGAATAAATAAAACAATGGATCACTTTATGCCGACACTTCTTTAGTGCATTTTATTAGTTACCATAGTTATGTGTCTCTTATAACACAAGTATAACAATAATTTTAAAACAATGATTTAATTCTCTATACAACTACGCTTTTAAAAATTGTGTATATTTTATATCACATAGTGTATGTATTTTTTTTTGGTATTATATATTTTTTTCTCTATGGTTAATTCATTTCATGTTTACCTCGTTAGGTTGCTTTATATAATTTTGGTTTAATTCAGATACTACCGATTATGCATTTATTTTGTATACAAAAGAATAACTGAATGTTACAATGTGTGTGAAATATAAGCTTTCTAGCCTATTCTAAACAAATATGTGAAATCAGAAATACCATATTATCATCGCTCTTAATCAGTTTTTTACGTGTCAAGTTTACCTTAAAATTTGCCGCAAGACAGCTCTGAAATCAGCTGTTACTTTTGAACTACTCTTGTTCTAAATATTAACATAGCAAAAGGGACAAGTGACTTAACTGGGCCTAGGCTTGTTAAAGCTTAGGAATACATTAATGATTAAATTTTTTGGGATATAAAAAAATGTTATCGATATCCTGTTTATAATATTGTTAATGATTTCAAATACTGTACATAAAGAAGAGTTGATGCTTGTTAACCATTCAGAATCTCATAATACATATTATATTATACATAAGGTAATTATTACAGCAAGGAAATACTTCGTTATCAATACCAAAGACTTGATATAATATCGAGGGTACCCAATTAATATAATAAAATTAATTCCCAAAGTTTGTTAGAATATTAAATAGATTAATTCAATATTTGGTGTTTCAAAGATGTCAAAAGCGACGAGTTTAGTACAGAGATAATTAAACTTGCCACATTCAAACTCTATCAGAGATCGGGACGATATCATTTGTGACTAAAATCAATTTTATATACTGATTCTACTAAAATGTCGTTTAGCGCGGATCTGGTAAAACTTATATGAATCATATTCTAGAAAAGTATACATAACATTAGTATAAACTGTATTATATAGAGACTTGCATGAGTAGTCTCTACATGAAATAGGAAGTTTGCTCTACAAAATTAGTTGGAACGAATTAATAGACACTATAATACACTTTAATGGTAAATGAGATTTGTTTTTGATCTCTGGGAACCTCTTAAATGTTACGTAATTAATTTTTGACAATACCAAAACGACCTCTGTGTCAATAACACGAAGATTGAATTTCTGTGGTAAAAACCACGCCCCTATACGTTAAAATTCGCTGGCGACGCCAATATAATTGCGTTGCGGAATGAACTTTTTGTAAGTATCCATACAGTTCATTTTGATATTGGGAAACATTTTACGTGCGGCTCTGACGCCCCAGTGTGAGTGCTTAACGCTTCAAAAGAATACATATCGAGTAGTGAAAGGCTTAATTTGACCTAAGCGACATTTTTTTTAACTTTAGAGGAGAGCATACTCATTCGACGCAGAAAAAATCGCTGATTCCAAATAGGTGTATAAGTCAATATCGCCCAAAAGTGTCGCTTAAATCCTTTCATGGCCTTTCACCCCTCGACACATACCGACCTATCAGCGCTGTTGGTCAGCGTATGAGAAAAACCACCCTCAGGTCCTCTAATGTTATTGTAATCGGGCATTAGATAACAACTTTAACGATAATATTTTTAAAGTTTATACCAAATCCACGCTCATACTGTTTTTTTTAGCTTACAAAGCTTTAACTGATTAACATCATACTACTTAATCAGAATGATATGAGAAAACATTTCGTAATACATGTATTGTCTTTTCATTATAATTACTTCTTACAGCTAATGTATAAACTATGGTTGTGCTATACTATTTGGGTGTAATTTAATTAGGCTTTGGGTATATTTGGGTGATGCGCACGCGGTGATGGAATAGCACGGAAGAAAATCTCGTAGGATCCATGATAACCCTCTTGTTAAGCACAGTCTTCTAAATAATACTTGTAACATTTCCAACTCGGATTTCATTGATGGGGATACTGAAAAATGGGTTATAACCTCGTTTTGGTATACTAAAGCACTATAATATGAGCGTCTTGAAATAATGTTATAATTGCAAAACGTGACGTTTACTACAATAATATTGAATTTATAATTCGGAAAAGAAATTTTTATCTATCCAAATATCCAAATTTAAGCGTTTTAAGCAGACGATAAACTCGAATAAAATTATGAGATTAATTTTAATTGAAAAAAAAAGTTAGGATAAAGAGCCAATGGTCCAGTGGTTAAAGATGCCGTCTGGCCACTCTCGTGACCTAGAAGAGCCGGGTACGATTTGGATCCTGGCCATGAAACTATTTACTTAAGCTCACTCCTAATATAAGAAAGTATGATAGCCGAAAGGGCTGACGTAAGGGTAAATAATCACATCACTTTGCTAGCTTTTTTTTGGGAAATTAAAACAGTTTGCTGAAATTATATACTATAAAAGAGCTGCACAGGTCAATAACAACGGTTCTCACACAATGTCTGTATTATTTCAACAAGCATTAGCTACGTCTGAAAGTGCCCTTTATAACGGAAATAGACAAGCTTACAGGATAAGCCTCCGAGGGACTAGCGCAGTACATTTAGCCAATGGGAATTTAGATAAGGTATGATAGCATATTACAGCGAATGAGGAAGATGTTACCGTTTCGGAAATGGTTTCAGGAATAAGCGCAGGATATTTTATCAGAAAACGAAATTACGTTCCGATGCGTGCGTACTTCCTCTTACAAGGATACTTTAGAATGATATAGAGATGATAAAATGAACATTTGCAGATCATCCTGATTTACGTCATTTCCTGCGGGAATGTACAATCGATAAGTAGTCAATAAGTAGGCTTAGCATGCTCGCGTGGACTTAAGTTTTATCTCCTTCAATTGTCAGATTTTTCAAGAAAATGACGTCACTTCGATCTTTTGTACCGGACATGGCTTGGTGTCACGTCATGTTCTCGACAAATTTCGCTGAAGGAGATAAAACTTCTGTCTACGCGGTCATGCTTAGTCTACTGGACCAAAAGATTGACAGTAGCAATATCTCACATTACCATCATATTACTGCCATTGTAACATTTAAACTAAAATGGTAAAAAAAACTTTTTAAAAACAAACTTTTATTTAATTGGCCTTAGTTTTCGTGTTCTCCTCAGCAAGCCCTTTCATGTGATACCGACCCATACTGTGGTAGTGCAGAAAAAATAACTATTCCGCCATCTTGGATTATCCACCATATTTGAATTAGAATGACGTCGCATAACTAAGCATGCATTGTCATGCAAAATAGGAGTGTATACTAAATTTCAGCTCAATCGGTTAAAGGTTAAAGGTTTCAGTTGCAAGATTCCACCCGGACATACATTGCAAGTTAATATAAAGCTTGTAAAAACAGCTGCAGTAATTTAACCGATTAATCAATCTCCATCGTGTCTTCGCCACTACGATGACATTGACAGAATCTCATTGGGCCAGACTCAATGGAAAGAGGCCATTAAAAACATATTAGCATTATAAATAAATATTGCCAGACAACACATACTCATCGTATGATATCAAACTAAGCACCGCTTGTACTAAAGGCGGTCCCAGTCACACCCAGACAAAGGCAAATTCCGAAAAGGCCATTTCTGCAATTTGCCGCTGGCGCGAATCGAACCCGCAACCGCCCGGTAGGCGAGGACGGCCTTCGCTCAGACCACTAGACCATGGCGTCGTCCTTAATTAATGTCACCATACAAAATATTAGAGCAAGCGAAACGTATAACTATTATTACCTCTCTAATGTATTTAACATTTAAGTATTTATAATTCAGTCACATTCATTATTAACAAGCACTTTAATGTGAAAATTGAACACCTTACATAAATAAATCAATCTACAAATAAATATCTCCAATATCGCTAAACAACACATTATCATCGTACGATTCCAAACTGAACAAACCTTGGACTATAGCTACCGTGGAATTGACTGGGGACGATCCCAGTTACACGCAATCCAGGGCAGATTTCGAAAAGACCATTTCCAAAATTTGACACTGGCGGGAGTCGAACCCGCAGCACTCGGTTCAGTCGAGCGGCCTATGCTCAAACCATTAGACCGAGCCATCTTCAAATATAAAGTTACGGTAACTTATAAACGAAGAGATAAATCTATATTTAGGCCACCAAAAGTATTTATGTACGTAATTAATTAGCAAATTAAACCTTTCAGAAATTAATAGTTACCAGTAACATCATACACATTCATTTAAATCCCTTCAGTTTGTTCTGTAAATAAAAATCTAACCTATACTTTTATGTCAGAAAGAATATTCGATAACGTATCCCCTGTAACTACAGATTATAATATAATCCTTGTATGCGGTGCGCTATATTAAAAAAAAACAAAAGCGAAATGAAGCTCCAAAAATAATTCACTGTTTCAATCGTTAGATTGTAACTGTTGAAATGATTTACAAATCTATAATACGGGCAAGGCCTATCTACGTTATAGATTCTGACGTACAACACTATCTATATATTATTTATTGTTTTCATAAAGTGCTTTCAAACGTGGTTAATATAATTTACCCATAAACAACTCCCTTACCACCACTTTTCTTGTAGCTATGTTTGTAATATTATCTTGTAGCTACGTTTTTGACAGTTCAAAAACGGAAAGCCGTTTTTGAACTGTCAAAAACGGAAAGTTACTGTCAAATTTTGTCAGATCTTGTACTGACAAGAACTGTCAAAATTTGACAGTGTAACTTGGAACAACAAAACTTTAAGAGAGTTTCATCTACCAGATTTATCACTGTCATCATCAATTTTTATTTATAATTTGTATTTATTAAATTTGACCTTGCTAGTAATTACTCGGCATTGCCATAGTAACCACTAATCGCAGGTGCAGGCATTCCTCATCTCATAAAATTTCATTTATTTTGTAAAAAAGAAAATAGGAGAATACTTTAAGAGTTGGTGGTAAAGCTCCAGACCAAATCGCATTCACTTGAGTCCCGTGTTCCTCCGTCGTAGTCTTTATAACAAGAATTCATTTAAAACTCGACTAATTGGTAAAAAATGTCTACATCTCGACACCTACATTCTCATAAGGCTTCTTCGTAATAAACTCCTACGTTGATCTGAAACAATGGAAACGTTCGATAAGTTATTTAAAGCATGAAACTTTGCAAACGAACTACGAACAGTAGAACTTGTTTGAAAATTTTAATTAGAACATTTCTAAGAGAATTTTCTATATCGTCTCTTAAAAGATAAAGATGAACGATTTGATTGTACTTTTTATCTGTATTCGAAAAATCGTTATTTGCAAAGATCAAATATAAATTGTAACAATAGGAAAAACGGCCATAGAATCTGCTTAGAATTACTTTCGTCCTATTATTTTATTCTGCGAGAAAAGGTATTGAAACTAAGCAAGAAAAAAACACATATTTAGTAATTGAGCTTTCTTTTTACTAAATCAATCTTGTTTATTTCATTTAAAATTATATTCCACAGCCCTTCACAGCTCTCACAACGGACCTATTATTTGATGCCTAGTTTATTCTTCTAATTGAACTGTTTAGACCTTTGTTGCTGCATCTGATGGAGATTTTGCCACCTGACTTAATACAGTGCCGCCTCTTTCACAACCCATTATTTTATCTGGATCATGTAACAAATTATCAGTCTCCCTCTGCCACGCATTCCATCTATCTCTCTCTCTAAGATGTTTTTATAAAGATACCATGTTGCATGTAATAGGATATTTTTTATTAGCATAGATAAAAGATAATTACTTACATATTATATCAGTGCTTATACTACACCACGTGTACAGGACATCCGTCTTTAGCTCTAACATTGTCTAATGGCGGAGCTATCACCACATACGTGTCTCGGCTTGTGGGCAGCTCGTCATCACCGGCGAACAACGGGGGAGGAGGAATGACATCATCCTCAACCTCATCTTCCGTCACCTCCTGCCGTTTGCTCCGGCCTGGCATGTAGTTCATGACGCATGTTACCGCGATGAGGAACAAGAAAAATATGAATACTACGTCGAACATGATTAAGAAGTTCAGCATTACTAGTTGCATCACGTCACTGACTGAATTCTGTCACATTATGTATGACAGGTCACTTTGAGGCACGCTTTCCTCTTTTGCCCTTTGAAAGCATCGTTTCGGGAAATCTGGAACAAGCAGACAGTAAAGGTTACATTTATGTATAGGTGTATCATTTTATAGCTGTGCCAACAAAATCATAGTCAATGACACTCAGGCATAAAGTAACTATCTTAGAGTTCTAAAGTCAAGTAGTTATCACTGAAAGAATGTACAATTTTTTTTGCATCATAAAAAATACATCATCACGCCTGTATTCCCCGAAGGGGTAGGCAGAGGTGCACTGCAGTGCGCCCACACTTCGCCGATGTACTTTGGTCCCAATGTAATAGGGGGCGAGCCTATTGCCATTATACCGGGCACACAGGTTTCCTCACGATGTTTTCCGTCACCGTTTCTTAGCAAGTGATAATCTCAGATGAAAATGAGATTCGCACATGGAACCCAGAGGTGCGAGCCGGGGATAGAACCTGCGCACTTTGATTGCAAAGCGTGCGTTCGACCACTCGGCTACCACTGCTACACTGTTTTTGCAGAAGTTCTGAAAATGACCTGTTACTAACAAATTCACAAATTACTAAGTCTGACAAGCATACAAATTTTTAATTTCTTAATTACAGTACCTACTTAATATTGATTCTTATTATATTGCCTAAAATCTAGGACTGAATTAATTGGATTAGCACTAAAAATAATGTTGTATTGCGATCAAAAATAGGATGGCAAAACTTTCAAGTTTAGTTTTAGTGCTAACGAAATCAATATCAGTATCTTGCTATCAAAAATGAGGCAGCGGATTGATGGATAAAACGTCGTATGTCAATTGTTTTGGCTATGGATAGCGTAAATTTCTTACTTGGTATCCTTACATGAATGTTTTCCCATACCCTCGAAAAGTAAAAATTAAAAAAACCAAATACCTATGTCATCTTGTTCAATTACATGTTCACAAAAAAAAATATCACAGGTACAAGCATACGTACACCACACACCAATATGAGTTTCCGAAATTCATGAAAAAATGGTCCGTGAAACATCAAGTTTTACGCATCAAGTGTTCCTCGTACGACCCAGTTTACGTTTCACGCACAATTTATTTCGGTTTTTAAAAGAATTTTGTTACGTATTTTAATATACTCCCAACTTTTCAGGACGCCCACAATTCTCTCCAATATGAAACCGTACATTTTAATCGGTCACCTGCCTTTAGTAATGTACGTAAATAAATATTTACTCCCGCATTTGCATGTTTGTGAAGCGAATAAATCGGACGGAGGGAATTTATTCCCTTTGTTCACGTAATACCCATAACTTAGAAATGGAAATACCCAAACCTTCCGTTTGACAGTGTCTTATGGGTCGTTTGAAGTTTTGTTGCTTTCTCCTCAGATAATACAATGTATAATATACACTATAATCCTGGTACATTATCTACAAGTCGTAGGATGTATGCAAGACATAAGTACACTTTTATTTATGAGGCTACGCTTACAAAAGACTAAGAAGACTTTCGATTTATAAAAGAGAAGTGTTTAAAGTAAGTAATTTAATATCACAGAAAGATAAAAACATTTTCAGCGCTTTATAAAATTCTATTCCTACCATTACATCAAAAAGCAAAAGCTGTTATCCTTTATCAAACTGTTGTAAAAAGTACCGAGAAGTTTCCAAATAGGTACATTTGTGTAGCCTCAGGGTAAGGGCGAGTGTTTTGTCTTTTGTTCGAGATATCAATTTGATAGACTGGAGTTTCAAGTACAAAGTTTTGTGAGATAGCACTTATCATCTAAAGTAGCTGTATAAAGTCTTGAATCGTGAATGAAATAATTTGCATGTTACAAAATAGAGAGGTCATTCAAGTAATATACATAAACGCTTTCTTTGGTCATTATTGGTTGCTGTATTCGTCATCTATTGATACGCTGTATGTACGCTGTCGGTAAATGAAACAATTCAATTATTTAATTGTAAAATAAGTAACCCAAGAAAATGCCTATGTTCGCAAAATTAATGTTAATTTAATTATCAAACTTTAATCATAATTCGGCCTGACATTCAGTAGAGTCGTTGTTTTTAAGGCGTCGGAATTGTAATCTAGGGAAATCGTCGTTTATTTTAACTCGGACGATTCGCGCCGCGCCCTGCTAATATCCACCGAACGCGTTGGACTAAAACAATGGCTTCAAAATTCCGACGGGCTTTTAAAACCATTGCGTTCTCGAAAGTTTATCGGGTATCCAAGATTTCTGCAATTCAGGAATCTTGTACATAGCCAACCGACTTTAATCTAAGTTACGTGTTGGCGATTAAATTTATGGGCTGGTTAAACCGTTTACGGGTCTAAAGCAAACTGTTAAATAATGAATATCCGACCCTAGAAAAGTGTCAAGCACCTACATTTATTTAAACTACACGATTCAATTATAAATTGTAAAAAGCGCCGAGGTAACTGATTAAGGAAAAATAACATTTAAATACCATTAAGCCTCCCACACATTGGCGCGTTCAGAAAAGCGCAATAAAATTTGTGCCAATATTAAATGGAGTTGTATGAACGAAATGTCACTGATAGAGCAAATTTTAATGCGTGGTCGCGTAGCTCTCATTACAGAAATTTTATATTTACGTATATTGAAACAGAGATCGTTTTGGTATTGTAATAATTTACTGGCGCGTCTTGACGCTCCAGTGTACCCGGGGGCTTACATATATACTTAAGCAACTTTAATTTATCTTCGTTAATCCTTGACAAAAAATCTCAAAATTAATTTGAAGATTAAAAGTAACCGTGAGGAGATCCACGCTTTTGGTATAATCCTTTCCAAGGGGTTCTTAACGAAGTTACAGACCCAGACATTAAACGTAAAGCAGGTGGACGGACCGACGAAATTATAAGGGTTGAACGTAAATTCACTTAGCCGTAACAAAATGTGAAATTCTCGAGTTGGTCAAGAGTTATAATAAAACCTTTATAGAGTTTTGATCAGTTTTGATGAGTTAAATTTCGTAGTTTAACGAACGCTGAGCGTAGCTACTACTGGCTACGACGTAGGCTGCTAGGCTCACTGAACCGAGTAGTAAGGTATTTGATTTCCAACAAAATAATTTGCTCCCGTTACCAGAATTAACCCGAGACCATTCTATAAAACTGATAATCGAAGCATTAATAATGGAACATGCATAGATTTATTTGTATTAAACGCAACATACTGATAGACAAACATTTAAAAACATGCGTTTTCGTTCTAAGTCGCGTATATTCTTTTGATATTACAAACATACACTTATTTTTTTTTATTTATAATGATTCACAAAGAGAAACAGCAATACATGCAGAATTCCTAACTGTAATCAAAATAGGGCTGTCACAGATTACGTCACTACCCCTCTGAAGCTTGAACGGAACACGTATTCCGTCGTGAACGACGTATCTGTCGCGCGGGCTGTAATCCTATCCACATCACATGTGTTTTGTGTCTAAACAATTTCAGTATTACATTCTTTGTCGGCATTGTTTTTGTAACACCGACGTAACCTGGCTGGTATCACTTTAATAATAAAGTTTATATTTTCATTTCAGTTGGAAGAGTGTATAGCCCACACACTGGGACGTTAGTTAAGACGCGCGCATCAAATCTTTTGCCAATACTCATTTGAACTTAGATTAGATCATAGTAAAAGCTAATTGAACGAAATGTTATTGAAAGCGTGAGGGAATTTTGAAGCCTTGTAGCCGTGGTTTTACTATAAAAATGTTTTTTTTACGTACACTTTAGGAGTTCGTTTTGTTATTAGCAAACATATTGACGCGTGAGTTTTGACGCCCTAGTGTGCGCAGGGCTTAATGTCGTGTGTGTCGCTGCCTATATGTCGCCATTAATGGGTACGTAGTTCATGAAAAAAATATTGACAAGAAATATATATTACTCCCCTCCTTCCTCTCGACCCAGTTAAAAAACCTAGCCTGAAGGGGACTAATATTTAACGTTTTCTGAAAAGAATAATACCCCTAAGTTGAGAGCGTAATGAACCAAAAATATTTTTTACCGAGTCGCGTACTCAACGACTATAAACTGCCAAAACTGCCATTATGTTGACTATGTTAAATGGCGACTTTACGAGTAGGTAAGGTTAATATTATATTTTTATTACAAAGCATATTTTTATGTAAGTAGGTGTTTGGTTCCATCATATTTTTTTTACACTTTACTGCTACTCATACTACAGCCCTTTTAACGTCCCACTGCTGGGCACGGGCCTCCCCTCAATACGAGGAGGATTCGGGCCATAGTTCACCACGCTGGCCCAGTGCGGGTTGGCAGACTTCACACATCTATCGAAAACTAGCCAAATTCCCTCAGACGTGCAGGTTTCCTCACGATGTTTTCCTTCACCGTTTCATAGCAAGTGATAATCTCGGATGAAAATGAGATTCGCACATAAATCCCAGAGGTGCGAGCCGGGGTTTGAACCTGCACACTTTGATTGCAAGGTGTGCGTTCGACCACTCGGCTACCACTGCTACACTATAGTAGATTTAATCCCATAGTATGATCGTTTCTGAATTAAAAGAAGTCTTGTCTATGTTCGATAAAGTTTTAAAATCAGTAAATTTATTTGTTCGTGCAAGGATGTTTTAACTCCACTAAAAAGTGGATCAGAATTTAAAAAGTTACTCTATTCAAAAACAATAAAGTTGCTTTTTATCTGGCCAATGCTTTTCTTATTTATCGAAACTGGAAAAAATGATAGTCCCTAGAGAAATCAATTCAACTTTGGTTAATACGATCACGACAATCAGCCTTAGGTAGCTTGTAATTCGCATGTAGCTTATCATAAAGTATAAATCTGTTTCTAGACAAGCGTGGTGCTGGGGTTGAAATTTCTTATACATGAGAAATGATGTGAAATTTTGTATAACATTTAACTTAATTCATAGAGGATACTTTATTTAAACCTGCTACTTTAAAAAAAGTGTAAGATGATAAACCCCGACCAATATCTAACGAAACTGTCCACAATTACAAGTTTTTTAAAAATATTTAACTAACAATTAAATAACCTTTTTAATATTTTGTTAAGTTTGTAAGTGATTCCTGTAATATGCTTTTATAACGGGAACCCTATTACTGAGACTTCGCTGTCCGTCCGTCCGTCCGTCCGTCTGTCACCAGGCTGTATCTTATGAACTGTGATAGTTAGAGAGTTGAAATTTTCACAGATGATGTATTTCAGTTGCCGCTATAACAACAAATACTAAAAAACAGAATTAAATAATTATTTAAGGGGGCTCCTAAACAACAAACGTGATTTTTTTTTGCCATTTTTATAGATAACGGTACGGAACCCTTCGTGCGCGAGTCCGACTCGCACTTGGCCGGTTTTTAATCTCATGACTTCACTCGACTAGAACTTAAGGTTATTGTATTCAAATTATATTTTACTAAATCTAAATAACAATTACTACCCTTAACTTCTTCTATGTTTCCCTCCACTTTAAAAATTACTCCGTATAACCACACCTTAAAGTCGACTGTTCAACACCACGCTAAGTTGAACACTAATGTATTGGCGTGCAGTTTTTCGGTAGGCCGCATACCATTCACACAAATTTCGCCGACTCAGTGAACTGTGGGCGGTTCCTATATTGTGATAAATTGCCCTCACTCGACCGCCGCCCAATCGGCTTAGTCATTAACTACAATTTGTACAAAGTTTGTGTTATCGCGGACGTGGGTTAAGCGGTTTTAACGTCAACACACAAAGCCGGGTACCTACCAATTTACTGTAACTTTGGGGTTATAGTGGACGTTTATTAAAACAGACTCATACCTAATCCGGACTTACGGATAGTTTCAACAAACTAATGGTACTTACCTGCCCTCGGATTGTTAATAATAAACAGATATTAGTGACAGCGGCTTGGTATCGCTGTTTCATTATAATATTTGGAAAGGGTTTCCAATAGCCCTAACCTAATAGATTAATTGTGATTGTTACGGAGGTAATCAATATTTTCAGTGAGACTTTGCAAATTTTTATTTTTTCTGGAATAGGGGTAACTTTGCTTATAGGAATTTACTTTTATATTGGGTTGTAAAACCGTACATATCGAATAAAGAACCCCATTCTCCTATTAATTAGGTTAAAATCCATCCACACGCCACCATCTTCTTCTTTTTTTACGAAATGAATGAAATGATGATATTTAATGGGGTAAGATGCGAAATGTCTCCACCTTCGTTAAGCGGGTATTTCAGCCAGTGTCAACTAATTAATAGCAAGGTCAAATTCAATAAATACACATTATAAATAAAAATGGATTATGACAGTGATAAAGATGGTGGATAAAATGAATCCCACGCTACTATTTATAATGTTAACCATATTAAAATTAATGATTAACCATTTGAGTAATTTACAACATTAATTGAGTATTTTGCATTGATAAAGTCAATTGAGCTCCGTAATATAATAACGGAAACTCAATTGACTATCCAAGGATATAAAACATGGAACGACAGCCATGGACGGGCATTCGTGTACTCACGAGCAGTCAGTGCTGACTAGAGGCATCTATACCTAGACCTTATTATTGTTAATATTGGTATTAAGTGTAAAATACATAGTGATAAATACAGTGTTATTATTTTACCTGTGAAAGTGTATAGACTACGTTATTTATATCAATACCTACCGATTATTTTTCTTTTACTGTTTTATGACTTTGACGTATAGGGCCTTACCGTCACCTATTATAGTAGTATTGTATTAATTTCAACTGTAAATTATCACCAGATCTTGTACTGAGTTATCTATCAAACACCAAAATTAATATTCAATACATTACTGCAATACGGGGGAAGGTACGGGAACTTTTTGCCTACACTAAAGTGAACTGTATTTACGCTAATTGTTCAACGAAATATTATAGACAGCGCGAGCGAATTTTGTTTCGTGGCCGCGTGGCTATTACCTACCACACAAATTCGATCTTTATGTATATTGACACGGAGTCCATTTTTGTAAGTCTTAGTAGTCGGCCTAGTATGCTCGAGGCTTTAATATACAAATGTAGGTATTTCTTCCA
The DNA here is from genome assembly GCA_914767695.1 of Ptilodon capucinus. Taxonomy (NCBI): domain Eukaryota; kingdom Metazoa; phylum Arthropoda; class Insecta; order Lepidoptera; family Notodontidae; genus Ptilodon; species Ptilodon capucinus. The sequence continues at coordinate 8,874,734 of OU611814.1, read as the reverse complement.
AGTGTGGCAACAGTGGCACTAAGTCCCGGTGACAACTGCGCAAGGCACCTACCGTGACTTGGCACTAGTGTGACGCCGCCGCGCCGTGTGCTATATATGTCGAAATGGAACCATATTGTACCATATTATTTGCTATGAGAAACCGACGTCTCAAGCCGTGTGTGAATTATTAATGAACAAATGTGTACCTACCTTAATAAAGTTCGCAAGTAAATTGTTTGAGAGGGAAGTTAACAATTTGAAGATTTATTCACGGTATTAGGAGTATACGAATGGTATTATTTCTGTTAATTTAAGAATCTACTTAGCTTTGGTTTTTGCGTCGGAAATGGATCGATAATGATCGGATAATAATGTACACACATCACGGTATTAAATCATAATCGCTATAGTAAAAGTAATAGATATTATCAATAAACCATTGTAAAATTAGTATTTTTCTTCGATATCAAAATAGGTTTTATAGCCAGAAGAACAGACCTTATTAAGGAATTTCAAAAAAGTAGCCGGTTCTCAATTGTTTTTTTAAATTATAATACGGAACAAAGTTTGTTGAGAGTCCCAAAAATTGCCACTGGGTTTCGAATTAAACAAATGAAACTTCGTGTTAAGCGAGGTTTGATAATAGATGAAGAAAAGAAGACTTTATTAAAATATTACATTCACCTATATAAAATCACAAAAAATCTTAGCACTGCGGTCTAATTTTGCGACAGTTTCAACTAGCGACATCTAGTTATGTTCGAGGTACTAATATTTTCAAAGCAATAAATTGTTACAATAATATCGTAGTAACGAAATATGGCTTTAAACATCCCGCCCGCCATGGACAGAATGTCCATTACACGGGTGCAAACAAACATAGTATCTTGAAGAAGTTACACGTTACTTGACTTAAGAGTTAGTGGACTGTATTATACAAAAATAAAAAATGAAACTTATAACTGTAACTTAATCAAGATCTAACAACCGACTATTATAATGGATTGGAAGTACAACATTAACATATTATAGGAGAATTTACTACATAAAACAACAAAGAAAAGTCTTAAAAAAAAATAAACTTAAAATTGTTTCACAACAAAAAAAAACATAAGATCTTACAAACTGAAAGAATAAAAACAATTCAAACAGATAATTAATTGGTGACTGGAAGTACAACCAATTTAGAGACAGGCCGTTTAATAACGGAATCTTTGCAACGCAAGGATACGACTCTCGTAACGCCATCGGCACCTGTGTGTTTGTGCGTTATTAAACCATACAGCCATCTAGCAGGAGGTAAATCGTCTTCAGTAACCAAAACAACATCACCCACCTTGGGTTCAGGTACTTGATGACACCATTTGTGTCGTTGGTGGAATTGAGTCAGGTACTCCCGCGACCATCTGCGCCAGAACTCTTGAACTAAGCGTTGTGTCAACTGCCAACGTTTAAGAGTAGTTATGTTTGAATTCTCAAAGTTACATTCGGGAATGAGTACTAAGGGTTCACCTATTAATAGGTGTCCTGGAGTGAGTGGAATTGGATCTTCGGGGTGACTACTGATCTGACTGATGGGCCTCGAATTCAAACATGCCTCGATTTGGGCTAGTACTGTAGCCATCTCCTCGAATGTGAGAGTGTGAGTACCTATCACCCGTTTGAGGTGGTGTTTGGTGGACTTCACTCCAGCCTCCCAAAGCCCTCCAAAGTTTGGAGAGTGGGGTGGAATGAAGTGCCACTTGGTCCCATTGGTTGCCAACCAGTCAGCAATGTCTGTTGCTGAAACCGACCTTTCCTGGGAGAACAATGCTTTCAACTCCCTGTTAGCCCCAACGAAGGTAGTCCCGTTATCACTCCACAACTCACCACAATGACCGCGTCTCGCCGTAAAGCGCTTGAAGGCGGCAATGAAGGCCTGAGAAGTCATGTCGCTTACAATTTCAAGATGAATAGCGCGTGAGGCCATACACACGAACAAACAAATATAGCCTTTGGTGGAGTGATACCCGCGACCCTTCGTTGGTCTGACGCTGATGGGGCCTGCGTAATCCACTCCACTTTGGTAGAAAGGACGGCTAGCGTTAACCCTGACTGACGGCAGCTGTCCCATTAATGGTGGGACGATTCGAGGAGAATGACGGAGGCAAGTCACACATCTGCGAAAATACTGTCTAACCGAACTCTTGGCATTAATTACCCAATACTTAGATCTCAAGTAATTGAGCATTAATTGAGGCCCACCATGCAGAGTGCGTTCGTGAGCGTCAGCAACCAATAAGTTGGTGAAGTGCGACTTATGAGGAATAATCACAGGGTGCTTCACCTCTTCAGGTATCTCAGCCCTGTGCAGTCTTCCGCCTACTCTTAAAATGTCGTCATCGTCGAGATAAGGACTTAACGAAGTAAGTTTTCCCTTTTTATTTAGCTGTCCATTCTTTTTCAGGTCGTCTATTTCATCTTTAAAATGCTGATTTTGACACAGTTTTATACAGGTAAGTAAAGCTTTATTTATTTCTGAACAAGTTAGGCTTACTGTAGTGATTGAATTTTTATCCTTCCCAGACTTTAAAAACCTTCTACAATAGGAAATCACTCTCAATAGCCGTGTTAATGATGAAAATTTAGTAATAACATCATCTTCACTTCGTTCAGCAGTTACATGACAAACCACCTTTGCCTTTCTTTCTTCTAGATTAGTTTGCGTTAATACACCTTTATTATAATCTATTATTTCATGTTTTAACCACTCTGGTCCTTCCTTCCACAGCTTTAGCTCTGCACACTCGGCTGGACTGATGCCTCTGGACGCGCAGTCAGCGGGATTGTCCCGTGATCGCACATGCGACCACTGTGTGTTGTCCATGACAGTAAGTATCTCAGAAACTCTATTTCCAACGAAGGTCTTCCACCTGCTAGGGTGGCTGCTCAGCCAGGCGAGAACCACTGAGGAATCAGTCCAGGCATGTATGTTGTCTTTTGCAACATTTAAGGTATCCGCGACTTCACAAACAAGCTTTGCAAGGAGAACCGCACTATTTAATTCCAACCGCGGAACTGAAATTTGCTTGACTGGGGCGACCTTGGTCTTGGATGACACTAGACTGACGTGAATATGACCTTCGTGGTCGATACAACGCACATAGACCACTGCAGCGTAGGCACTGATGGAAGCGTCGCAAAAACCCTGCAACTCAAGACGCTCATCAGTGTCTGTCGTTTGAATCCACCTAGGCAGATTAAAGTTCTGTAACTCGTGGAGATTACTTCTATAACCGAGCCAGTCCTTTAGTAAAGCTGGGGGCAACACCTCGTCCCACCCAATCCCTGACAACCATAAGCGTTGAATAAATACCTTAGCCGTTGTGATTGCCGGAGCTATCCAACCGAGGGGATCATAGAGTCGTGCTATGTCAGATATCACTCTTCTTTTGGTCACCGGGGTTTCCAGCTGAGGAAGTTGGACAGTATATTGAAATCGGTCTAACTGTCTATTCCACGTTAATCCTAATATTTTCATAACTGGATCTATATTAAGTTCCAAACTTTCTTTAACTTCAGATCTTCTGTCCTTGATTCTATCTAAAAGCTCATCACTATTACTGGACCACTTTTGTAGCTGGAAACATCCACGACTGAGTAATTGATTCATTTGATGATAAATTTGTTCACCTTCATCGATTGACTGGCAACCCGTCATCAAATCATCAACGTAGTAATCCTTCAAGACGCGCTCTGACGCTAATGGGAAATGCTCTCCCTCGTCATGAGCCAACTGCTGCAGTGATCGGACTGCCAGGTAAGGAGCTGAGGATGTTCCGAAGGTGACGCGCAACAATCTATAATGCTGCAGCTCGGAGTCTGGGCTGCCTCGCCACAGAATCCGCTGATAATCTACGTCATCCTCAGACACCTTCACCTGTCTGTACATCTTAACGATGTCTGCAGAAAGGCAAATGGGATGGCGTCGCCATCTCATGATGACTTGACGTAAGTCAAGTTGTAAAGTAGGGCCAACCATTAAATCGTCATTTAATGAGGCACCATTGCACCCTGAACAAGATGCGTCAAAAACTACCCTTACTTTAGTAGTACTTTTATCATTACGTACCACTGCATGATGCGGCAAATACACGGCGTCATGATTTTTTAATTGAGACTGGGGAACCTTTTCCAGGTGTCCCAGCTGAATATACTCCTCTATTACAGCACTATACTGCACTCTGAGTTCAGGGGCCTTTAACAATCTCCGTTCCAGCATGAGAAATCGCTTACGAGCGATTGCTTCGCTTTCTCCGTACTTACATTTGGGGTCATTGGATTTAAAAGGTAACTTAACGACGTAACGTCCAGTTTCGTCTCTTTTAGTGGTATTGGAGTAGAAGGTTTCGCACCTTTGCTCTTCTTCAGTCAGTATTTTAGGGACTGAAGTGGGCTCCGACTCCAATTCCCAGAACCTCTTAATGAGGTCATTGACCTCAGTACTCACGAAAGCGCTACAACACACTGGAGCGGGAGGTGAGTTAATCTCACCAGAAAGGATCCAGCCTAACCTTGTCTTTTGGGCGACAGGGCTGCCAGGCGGACCCTTGATTAAGCCAGTTACCATTACTTCACCCACAACACGCGTGCTCAACAGCAAATCTATTTTACCAGGCAAATTATAAGTGGGGTCTGCGAGCTCTAACGTTGTTAGTGGGTGTGCTACCTGAACAATCTTCCTCTCGGGAAGATGCGAAGTGAGTCTCTTCAATACATAGGCATCAACATATAAGACAAAAGAAGGGTCTAGGCGTGATTGCAATTTAAATCTAACTATCCACTTAGAGGGCATGGAAACACCCTGATCATCGCCTAGTCGAAATATGTCGGTATGGGCAGACGTTTTCTTAAGACCGAGTAACTGTACTGCGGCCTCTGTGATAAAAGAGACCTGAGAGCCTTGGTCCATCAAGGCTCTTAACACAATAGCAGTCCCAGTTTGTGACTCGACCTTAACCAAGGCTGTTGGCAACAAGCCGTGGTTGGGAACGTCTGTAAAACAACAAACATTATTGGTACGCTCGCTTTGAGAAGAAGAAATAGCTGTCTCAACAGCAGCTATCTTCTTATCAACTGAATCGTCAACCGTTTCAGTTGAGTTGTGTTTCTTAGGGTGCAGGAGTGAGTGATGTCGTTTTTGGCAAATTCGACATTTTGTAGCTTGACGACAAAAAAAAACCGTATGATTTTGAGCTAAACAATTAAAACATAATTTATTGGTACGTGCAAATTCACGACGAGTGTTTATATCTTGCTTTGCAAATTGTTTACAATTACATAGTTTGTGGTCAGCCGAACAATATACACAGTTTTGTGCTGCTACGTGGAAGGTTTTGGCATTATTATTGCGATTAACAGCTGGTTTAGACACTTTAGGATCTAAAAACTCAATGGAGCGAAAACGATGTTCCAAAAATTCTATAAATTGTGCAATGGTGGGCAGTTTGCTATCACATTCAGCATTAACCTTGACTTCCCATAGCCTACGAGATTCGCCATCTAATTTAAGACTAATAATATAAATAACAATGACGTCCCAAGTACTGATATTTATATCTAAGCCCTTTAAGGCGTTAAGGCACTCGTTGGTTGTATCTAGAATGAGTTTAATCGCACTAGCTGACTCAGAAGTCAAATTCTTCTGCCCAATAAGTTTTTGGAGAATACAATTCGCAAGATGACGTTTATTATTAAATCTATTCTCTAACTGCTCCCAACATACCTTGTAATTAGCAGCTGTAATCGACACATTGCGTAGCAGTTGCTCGGCTTCACCCTTTAAATATCCCTTCAAATAATGAAGTTTTTGCACGTCGTCCAAACTCTTGTTTCTATGAATGAGCGACAAAAACAAGTCACGGAAGCTTGTCCACTCGGTATAGTTGCCACTGAATGTTGGTATTATAATTTTTGGCAAATGAGTTGAACCACGAGTTTGGCCGCCGTCCTCTTGTACAGAAGTGGTGACGTTAATATTTAAACTAGCTAACCTTTCTTTTAATTCGGACTTGTACGTAATATATTCTTCCTCAGTTTGCTCATAAACATCTTTTTTGCTGTAACTAGATTTTTCTATGTCTCCAGAATCACATTCAAAAATCATTTTTTGATGAGTATTTTCGAAAGCCTTCCATTGATTATCTAATATTTCTATTCGTGTTTCAATATAAGTTGAAGTTAATCTCTCCTTCGGAGACTTTTTAAAGTTGGATCTAGCCTTAACAATATTTAATCTACTATTTTCTTGAAGTTTAATATATGCTTCCATATTTAAATATTTTTATAAATCAATAACAATCGCAATACAACAATGTTTACCTTATAACTGCATAAATAAAGTACAAGTCCAAATTCACAATTTACACCCAAATTAACCAAGTATTTTTTACTACAATAACATACAAACTTATGACCAACTATGTTAACAATAATTCTCAGATACCCACAACATAAAAGTTCAAAGTCAATTCACGATCACACGTATTTTTCCGAGTCATTGATGAATAATTCGCAAAATATTCTAAGTGTTTGGGAACTTAGAAAAAATCGGGCATAGGTTCCCCGTAGTAACACTTTTAGAGAAATTATTCTAAGTCCCATGCAATTTACTAGCAAATTTTCTAAGTTTAAAAATGATTTAAAAATTTACTAAGTTAATAATTGCCACAGATTACAAGTTAAAAAAGTACTCACGGTTTCTCACTGCATTGCACTCACTCACACACACTGTAGCTCCAGCTCCGGTCGCGGTCTTACAGACCGCGGGATCCGCTTGCGCCTGTTTGTTCGCCAACGCTGTGGTCGCACCGCTCCGGATGCGTCAAACTGCCTGATGCCGCTTTGGCACCCCAACGTTGGTTTCCGCTTCTGCTTATGCGTCCGCTGCTGTTGTGGCCGCACCCGCTGGGTACGTGCGCTTGGTGCTTTATCAGTACCACTACGTCATCAGCAGCGAACCACTACTGTGTCGACGCGAGCGCCCCCTTGGGGCTGGACTACTACAACTGGTTTGTCTCACCAAATATTAGGCTCGAACTGGACCATGTTGAGAGTCCCAAAAATTGCCACTGGGTTTCGAATTAAACAAATGAAACTTCGTGTTAAGCGAGGTTTGATAATAGATGAAGAAAAGAAGACTTTATTAAAATATTACATTCACCTATATAAAATCACAAAAAATCTTAGCACTGCGGTCTAATTTTGCGACAGTTTCAACTAGCGACATCTAGTTATGTTCGAGGTACTAATATTTTCAAAGCAATAAATTGTTACAATAATATCGTAGTAACGAAATATGGCTTTAAACAAAGTTCATTCGTCGAAGGTCGTGTATCTGATCTATGAACATTTGTAAAACTCTGCCATAAACACGCGATATTGGTATAATACTGATCCATACATTTTCTGCCGATACTTTCGATGTTACCTTAATATTGAATAAGCCCTTGGCACACTGGGACGTAAAGAAGCACGCGTTAATTTTTTTACCAAAACTATAACGGACGTATTGACTCATAGAAAAAGTACATTCTACAACGAACGCGAAACGCGAACGAATTACGATGCGGCATATACTGCAGAAATGAAATCTTTATGATTATTGACACAGAGTTCATTTTGTATTGGCAAACATATTGACGCACGCATATACGGATAACTGTGGCGTAGCCCATACATGTTTTTTTACAACGAAACATGCAAACACAATGTTGTAATATAAGATTCGCGTGTAGAAGATTGGGATCGTACCATTCCCGTGCCAGGGAATACGTTGTTATGGTTCGGTCGAATTTTCCATCGAGTTCAGAACTTAGTCGGCATTAGGGTCGTAACGTAACATGCTTTACTACCTACTGTTTTCACGGCATTGCTGTTTTTTAACCGACTGGAAAAAGGAGGTGGTTCTCAATTCGAACCATATGTTTTATTTTATGTATGTTACCGCATATCTCCGGCGTCAATCGATTGATTTGAAATGAGGGGTTGAAGGTCACATGATTTAAAAAAAAAATATTGACTGAAACTTTGTATATGTATTTCACATACAAATTTAATAAATTCAGTGCCAAGTCTTGGGTTTATTTGCCTAGTCTGACGTAGATTGGCACCTACTCAAAATATTATGAATTATTAGGTTATTTGTAGTTTTTTAGTGCACCTAGGATTTTGAAGTCGGTTCTTGTTTTTTGTTATTTTTTTATAGTTCTCCCATGAGTTTTAGGCGTATTTTACGCTCGCTGTTCGCTAGCGTCTACGTGAATTGCTATGTATAAATGTACTTTGCAAGAGCTAACAATTTACTATACTCAAAAATGACACGAACTTCAAAGATACACTCAAACCCACGCGTATTCGTTTTTTAATATTTTCTTTTTTAAACAAACTTATTTTTCACTTTTGTTAGGTATGAAATTTTCATTGAAGTGGTGGGTTCCGTATTTCGGTAAAAAGAAAATGACTATGCACTCTATGGTATGTATCAGAAGACAATTAATCACGGGAGTTAATAGAAGCGGCATACATCGGAACTGAGGTTCCATTAACCTACTTAGAACACATTCATGCGGTAGTTCTTAAATCCCTCAGGCTGGAATCAAATTAAAAAAATCTAAATTCTATTATACAATTCGAAATTCAAATCTTAACATTCCAAATTTAAAATGTCTATGGCCGTCGGCCAGTCAAGGTTGGTTGATAAGAATAAAAAACGTACTAGAGTTCCGAAACATAAGTAGGTGTATATGAATTTAAATAATAAATTAATGGTAAAAAAACTTTATAAAAACAAGCTTTATTTAATGGCCCTTAGTTTTCGTGTGTTCCTCAGCAAGCCCTTTCATTTGATACCCATATTGTGGTAGTGCAGAAAAAATAACTATTCCGCCATCTTGGATGATCTGCCATATTGGAATTGGAATGACGTCACATAGCTAAGCATGCATTGTCATCCAAAATAAGCGTGTATACCAAATTTCAGCTCAATCGGATAAAGATAACTGATTTAAAATTCAGTAGCAAGATTCCACCCGGGCAGACATACATTGCAAGCTAATATAAAGCTTGTAAAAAATAATAGACGTCTTTGCATCTATTACATTACACTATACACTACATTATTGCTTTCTGAAGCTCGTAAGAGTTTAGATGGTCAGAAATGCTAGACTAGAGCAGCATAACTTGAAGTATTATTCGAATAATATACTAAAATGCTATTCCAGCATTCTGTTATGAACCAGAACATACAGACAAGAACAACTGGAACACACAGTGATTCTGATTAGCTTCGTGACAGATTTGTCACTCGTATACACGTGTAAACAGAGGATGTGGGGCGGCGTGACTCCGGGGAGTGACGTCATTCGTTAATCTTGTTTTTTTAACGATTTCCATAGTCCGCTTCGGACTTGTTAACGATGAAAGGTTTAATTTAAAAGTTCGTTAAATATATTTGCCACTGTGGTTCTGTGTTGAAAGGAGATTGTTTTGCATCAGGGTAAAGATAAATTTGAAAAAAAAAAACTAAATTAATTAACATGTAATTTTTAGGAATTGACGTCATTAATTATACGCATCAATGCAATTGAAGTGTATGTTTTTAAAAAGGCCACCTAACGGCGAACAGCGTAGTCCTTTAAAAAAAAGTGTGTTTTAAATGTCAGAATAACATTTTTACTGTATACGTATACGCTACTAATAACGGAAACTGTTTTTCATGTCTGTTTGTTCCGAGTGAACTCCCAAAAGGTTAGACCGATTTGGCGGCGCTCTCACTGGCAGATAGCTGATGTTATAAAGCGTAACTTAGGCTATCAGGTGCAGGTATTCCTCATCTTATTCCATTAAAATTTTAACAATTCCACTAATTTCGTAAACAATTTAGAAGACTTTTGTCTATATTTGTTCTTTTAAATTCCTCGCGGATGAAGTCGACGGGTGACAGATACTTTTTAGGGTTCCGTACCCAAAGGGTAAAATGGGAACCCTATTACTGAGACTTCGCTGTCCGCCTGTCCGTCCGTCCATCCGTCCGTCTGTCACTAGGCTGTATCCCATAAACCGTGATAGTTAGAGAGTTGAAATTTTCACAGATGATGTATTTCTGTTGCCGCTATAACAACAAATACTAAAGAACAGAATAAAATTAATTATTTAAGGGGGCTCCCATACAACAAACTTGACTTTTACATCGTTTTTATAGATATTGGTACGGAACCCTTCGTGCGCGAGTCTGACTCGCACTTGGCCGGTTTTTACTCGACATAACGTGCGAACACATATGTCTATCTTATAAATCTAAATAGTAATATCGCTACTGTTTTGCGTGTAATAAACCAACTGGATTAATTGTTTAACGCGATAAGTTAACTGTCACTTACTTGGCACGGCGCTACACTGTTTGTACGTATTAGTCAATTGCTACCCTTGTTATTTACGATAGAAATTACGTCAGTCATAGCAAATAAAAATTTGTTTGATCCGCCATCTTTATCATGTTCATCACCAATTTTTATTTATAATGTGTGTTTATGTACTTGAAACTGGCTGAAATACCCGCTTATCGCAGGTGCAGGTAATGATACCATAATAATATTAATAATTATTAAGGTTTTGTCTGTGCAATTATGGACGAAGTTGTGATGACGAACAACTACCGGAAATATATTCTTCGGGATGGCACCATCGACATTTGTCGGGCATGTCATCGCCCTGGAGAATCCCTGAGGCATATCATCTCCAGTTGTTCGCGTCTCGCAAATGGTCAATATTTACACAGACACAACCAAGTAGCCAGGATTATCCACCAGCAACTTGCCCTGAAATATCGCCTTGTGACATCCGAGGTACCGTACTACAGGTATGAACCACAACCAGTTCTCGAAGAAGGTCATATCTCATTGTATTGGGACCGATCTATCATCACAGACAGGACTATTGTAGCCAATAAGCCTGATATTGTGCTGATAGATCGCCAAGAGCGCCGTGCAATGATTGTCGATATCACTGTCCCCCATGACGAGAATCTCGTGAAGGCCGAAAAAGATAAAGAAAGCAAGTATCTTGATCTGGCTCACGAGGTTGTCGACATGTGGGACATTGATGCGGCAATCATTGTACCGATAGTCGTTTCCGCCCATGGCTTATTAGCCAAGAGCCTCGACAAACACCTAAAGAGGCTCGCGTTAGGCGGCTGGATCAAGGGACAGATTCAGAAGGCGGTACTTCTGGAGACGGCGCGCATTGTGAGGAAGTTCCTCTCTCTGGAGCCCTAACCACTGGTAACTAGGACCCTGTTCCAGATGCCGGTGGGGAACTGTTTTTTATATTTTTAAATGTATTTTTTATATATATATTTAAAAATGTAATTTATAAGAAAGATAAGAAATAAAGGAGATAATAATACATCATCACGCCTGTATTCCCCGAAGGGGTAGGCAGAGGTGCACTGCAGTGCGCCCACACTTCGCCGATGTATTTTTGATACCATTATTCATGATATTCCATTAAAATTAATTTCACTCATTTTGTAAGAAAAGAACACGATGAAATACAAATATGAATACAGTACTTTAACTTTTGCACAACATCTAGAGGTGTCTTTGGTCTGATATAACTTCCTGGCAAATTCAGGTTATTTAAAACAGTTCGAGTGGTGTGAGGCTATTTCACGTAAGCGACACTGTTGGGCGATATTGACTTATATACATATCTGGAAGCAGCTAATTTTTCTGAGTCGAATGAGTATGCTCTCCTGTTAAGTTTTAAAAAATCGCTTAAGTCAATGATATTCTAGTAAACATATATGTTATACACGCACAAAACAACCGAAAAAAGTGTTCAAAGTGTTCCGCGTAACAGCAGCACACACTTTTCATTCATATTACATTTCACAACACGTAGAAATGTGCAAAAGAGATGACTTGATAAAAGCAACGAGAAAAAAAAAGGTAGCTAGTGTTGTCACTTGCACTTCTATGTGATGTAACATTTATCAGTCTTCTTTTTTTGCGTGCTCATAACATATCTGTTTACTAGAATATCATTGGCTTAGGTCAAATAGCCTTTCACACCTCTGGATGATTTTCTATTGATAAGGAATAGGTTACGCCGTGCACGGAGTTAACCGGTAAAGACCCACGCACACTGGAGCGTTAAGGCGCACGCGTCAAAACGTTTGCTTATATCAAAATGAACTGTATTGGCTCATGGACAAAGCTTATTCTTCAACACAACATCAATGACAGCGCGACCGAGCTCTAGCTTGTCGAGCTGCACATAATAAAAAATAAAAATCGACCAAGTGCGAGCTGAGGCTTCCGTACGCAAACTGTGAAAGCACCGAGCATTACTATAATGAAAATATAGACTGGGGAGAGAGACAAACTTAACTTTGTAGTTGGTATACCTACTGGTGTCATACAAAATAACTACAAAACAAGTTTGTAATCGCATAAAAAAAATTTTCTAACAATTAATTTACATTTTTCGGATTTTTTCCTTTATTTATGCTTTAAGACCTTGCTTATTGCTAAATTTCATGATTCTAGGTCAACGCTATAGCTTTTTGATTCCCGTGCAAATGTACTGAAAATGCAACATAAACCGCCTTATCTTTTGATTGCGTTAACCTAGAAGTTAGATTTTTTTAGGGCACCAATGTTATGTAGATTTCAACTTGATACCTTCACTCGTTAATGAGTAAAAGGGTCTTGACACACAGACAGACAGGCGAACAACAAAGTGATCGTATAAGTGTTCAGTTTTTGCCTTTTTAAGTACGGAACCCTAAAATGACTATCGTATCTTGCAGCATGTATCAATTCAAACTATTAAAAAAAGTTGTAAAACCAACTTTAAATGTCAAGCGGTAGTGACTAAATTTGAAGTACAAGACGGACAGGTCAACAGGAAATGCGATCTGCCACTGTCAAGTACCATCATCCCGTACTTATTAGCCTCTTTGAGCGAGGACAAGAAAAAACTTATTTGGGTTGCAGAATGAGAACATCACAGAGCTAAAAGGTTTCCGCATTCACTTTGTAAGTCCCACAAAAGCCTAATATAAAAATCAAAATAAGACAAACTCTTCGTTCCAAGAGCCTTATCGGCAAGTTAGAATACACATTGATGATGATTTAACGTGTTAACTCGATTAGAACCGTGTACTAAGTATCTAATAAAAAACTATTAACACGTCCGCTGCGTTGTGAGGTCATATTGACTCATAGCGAACTTTCATCCTGCTCACAAAGTTAGCACATCTATGAGTCAATATAACCTCATGATGCACCAGCTGAAAGTATACTAAAAAAAATTACGCAGCAAACGCGTTAACCACAATACCGAGATAGGTATAAATTGTGTGTATTTGTGTGGAAGAAAAAAAAACATACGGTAACTAAATGGCTCATGAAAAAATACTCTAATTATCAACTCCAAACTGCATTGTACTTTCGTCAAAACTCGTAAGCGTATCCCCAAACAAAGACGCTTATAAGGAATTAAGAGCAAAAGGAAAGCCACCTAATACCTCATATTTACTGAGACAATATGTGGAGATGGCGATAATCATAAGTCAACTTATGTACAGAGTTACTTCTGCCATATGTAGCCTTAAGCTTAGTTTTTCGCACTCCATCACAGAAATCCCTTGAGGGCTCACGGCTCAAACTAAGTTGTTTAGTACGTGCCCTCGCCACACCATATTGCTGGCATTATCCCTAATGTCAAGGCTTGAGTCGTGGGTTATGACCTATCGTCTATTGACGTCATAGCCTGAATTCATAATTTGCAGTGAGCAATTCCGTATAGTCAGGAATATTCAATTTGGACGTGGTTGAAACTATAATAGGGTTATATAAGAATGATTTTAGATATTAGGTGATATAGTTTACATGGCATCACGCTGTTATTTATCTAGGGGATCGATAGAGATACACTTATATATAGAAACCAATGTTTTGTCAAGGGGTTTAGCCACCATGTAGTTGAACTGCCGTCATTAACCAAGCGTAATCATAGGATCCAAATTGCTAGCTGTTTAGAACAGAACAACTCTGGAGTTGAACCTAGGACCTTGCAATCGAAAGGCAGCGTATATAACCACTAGAAAATGCAGGTAATCAAAATGTACCATTTTTTTAAGGACAAAATCAATTTTTAATTAATATTAAAAATAATTGACGATGTTCGGCACTTCAAACATTGTTTGGCAATAAAATAAAATATGTTTCTAATCTTTGAAAGAACTGACAGAGATGCATGTACTGAAGTTATGTAAATAATTAAATTTTGCCATATATATGTGTAATAAACCAACATACCCTCGTGCCCATGCAAAGGAACTCGGTTGGCAGTTAGTAGGTACCTAATTTATAAACTGAAAAATAAATATAATTAATTAGAAAGTTTTAAAAAATACGCCAGCCTATAGGGCCTTTCCCTACATGAAATTGAAAGAAATCGCCGCCTTGAGAATCGGTTAGGAGTCTCGACCGGAATAACAAATACATTGAGGTATTTATTGCCTGCGACTGGGAGTATTGTCACGTTTCAGACGTAGACCTTTTTGGTGCTATTTACGGAGGATCTTTTTTTTAAAACACCGATTTAGTATTTAATTAAATTTATCTGTAGAAAGTTTGAAAATAGGTTAAATTACTAATTTTTTTACTAATTTTAATAATTAATGTATTTCCTAAAAACACTCGACATTCCTCTGTAAATGAATGACATTGGAAATATCGTCCACAATAGGTAGATACTTGTTTAAAGTGAGCACATATTTTTTTTAAATATGTGATTCTAGATTAACTAAAACTTCCTGTAATCATGTAAAAATGTCAAAGCCAGGAAACTTAAAAAAAAAAATTGCAATCTTACAAACTCATTCCTACATACCTGAAACTATAATTTAATACAATTTAGTTATTACCGGATAAATTATTTATAGATCACGATAAAATACCGCCCTTTCCATATAGTCTGGATAATTACCTTTAATCCACAGTTCCTAAACTATGCGACACACTTCCATGGTACGAGTTCTATTCGAACGGTTTTGTAGTTCGCGGTTTAGTCCCGACCCGGATCGTGTCTACGTTCGCCGGAGTCGAGCGGCTGACTACAGTCTACCATTCGGCCCCGCGCCCCCAAACCCACCCTCCGTTTAGATTTACAAACACCGATGCGACTGTCATGCAGAGTTCGATATCCGGACTAAGAATCCGTAAGCAAAAACGTTTATTGCTGTTTTATTTCTACCCAATTGGAATGCAAATCAGATTTTTTTATTCATGTAAGTCAATACAGGTACTTAAGAATCGTCAGTAACTAAAATAATAATAATAACTCTACCATCCATTCGGAATGCATTTTCTATGGAGTAAAATCGTCAAGAAACTCAATGGTTACTCGTTTAACAAAGGATTACTTAAAATGTAAATCGACCCTTGAAAGGCAATCCTTATTAAGCGACAAAAAATCGTAAAATGAGTTGTATATACCAAACGACGCAGAAATCTGGTCGTTCGATTGGTTTTAGCCACACGTTTTAACAAGAATGTAGAGTATGTGAAGTTAGGGCTTGTAGCTTTAGAGCGTGTAGTCTTTGGAGATTGTCTTTATACTACTACTACTACTACAGCCCTTTTAACGTCCCTGAGCAACGTCTGCTGGGCACGGGCCTCCCCTCAATGCGAGGGGGATTCAGGCCATAGTCCACCACGCTTGCCCAGTGCGGGTTGGCAGACTTCACACATCTATCGAAAACTAGTCAAGTTCCTCACGATGTTTTCCTTCACCGTTTTATAGCAAGTGATAATCTCGGATGAAAATGAGATTCGCACATAAATCCCAGAGGTGCGAGCCGGGGTTGGAACCTGCACACTTTGATTGCAAGGCGTGCGTTCGACCACTCGGCTACCACTGCCATTATGCGATATCTGATAACTTTTTCACAGGATAAGCAAACAAAACTCGTATTGGCAACATTTTTACATGAAAATGTTTTCGGTGGTATCCCTAACAATAAGTTACTTAATAAACAGTACCTATTCACTTCACAGTAAACCTACCTGCAAAATACAAGACCTCCAAAGGCACTACTTAAATACTAAAGGTTGGTAGGTCATTGTCTAGACAAGTTCTTTATTTAATTCAGTTAAATGTATAACAAGGGTTCAATCCTGAAATGTACTAAAACAGATATTTGATGTGTTTTATGTAGTGTCCCCTTGTCCTCATATCCCAGCGGCTGAAAAGAGCTTTTCAGTCGCCTCTCTCTCTCGTGAAACAAAATAATTACCTATGTTTTAATGAACATAACGTAATTAAAAACGTAGCATAATTACCTTATCCCAACGGAGATGAGGTTGTTAAGTTTGAATAATAAGCGGACACTCATATTGTGTGAGGAGTCATATCCATTTTGACATCATACAGATTTACATAACGCATACGCATATTTGACATTAGTTGCCGAAAAGAAGGGGTAAGCAGAGGTGCACTGCAACGCGGCCACACTTCACCGATGTATTTTATTCTCAATGTAAAAGGTGGCGAGCCTATTGCTATTTTACCGGGCATATTCCCCTTCGATACGAGGGAGATTTGGCCCATGTTTGGACACTGGTCCAGTGCGGGCTGGTGAACTTCACACGAATTTCTATAGACCTGCTGGTTTCCACACGATGCTTGTCTTCACGTTCAGCAAGTGGTCATCACTATTGCAAGTGACATTCGCACCAGAAATCCGAAAATCACAGATATGCGGGCCTGGGATTTGAACTTGCACACCATGCGTTCAAGGTGTTTCTACCAACTACGATACCGATACCTTTATCAACTATGTCTTCTTAACTCAATACCTACAGTTCAAGTAACATTCAGTGCATGTTATAAATGCAGCTAAGTCGCGACACGTAGATAAGTACAATAAAAAGTTAACAGCGGTGGAAATGTTGATTTTCGAATCGCGTGGCGGAAGTGAGTGAAATACTCTTCCGGTGCGATCGCCCTCGGCGTACTGATTACTTCGGCCGCCGTTATCTGGGACACGTGTGCTAAGTGCACTGACTCAGCTCTCTTCAGAATTAAGGACCATAGCGTATTCAGCTTAAAGCGCTTGCAACTATTGTGAGTTATCGAGTCATATGTGCTGAGAGTTCTTAAGACAACTTAATATGTACAATAAAAATTAGGACGTGGTAATTCTTGCACTTGATAAATACATTATCATCATCAAGCCTGTATTCCCCGAAGGTAAGCAGAGGTGCACTGCAGTCCACACTTCGCCGATGTATTTTGGTCCCAATGTAATAGGGGGCGAGCCTATTGCCATTATACCGGGCATACTCCCCCTCAATGCGAGTGAGATTTTTGGGCTATAGTCCACCACGTTGGCTCAGTGCGTGTTGGTGAACTTCACACGTCTTTCTAAAGACGTGCAGTGCACCATTTCATAGCGAGTGGTAAAATGAAAGTCACACATGAAACCCAGAGGTGCGAGCCGGGGTTTGAACATGCACACTTCGATTGCTAGGCGTGCGTTTGACCACTCGGCTACCACTGCTATATAAAAAATATCACCAGATTACACATAGTCATCGTATCCCAAACTAAGCAAAGCTTTTACTATGATTACTATACAATGGACTGGGGGCGATCCCAGTTACAACCAAACCAAGGCAAATTTCAAAAAAGTTATTTTAGATTTTTTTTTCAGTGCAGTTAGCTGAGCGGCCTGCGCTCAGATCACTAGACCAAGCCGTCCTTACATCTTCTCTTCTTCTTCTCAGAATCAGAATCAGAATCAGAATAATTTTTATTCATATAAACCAATACAGGCACTTATGAATCGTCAATAAATAATAATAGTAGTATCTCTACCACCCATTCGGAATGCATTTCCTATGGAGAAGAATGGGCAAGAAACTCCATGGTTGCTTTTTTCAAATAAGGATTTACATTTTTGTGTTTTTCTTAATTAACAATTATACAATATAAAGTTAATGAGGCTATACATTCTCAAAACACAATTAAATCACTAAACAATCTACATGTTGGACAAGATTTAAAGGTAGGAAGGAGGAGGAAAACGGGACAAATAGCTAAAATCCCTTAAACTAGTTCCTGTGGAGCCGGACCAGCGCCTGACCAAGCGTGTTTATCCTCTAAATAATCACCTATTGTGTAGTATGCGCGCCTGCATAGTGTATGTCTAATGCAAGTTTTAAATTTAGTTTCATTTAGGTTAGTGACGTTAGGGGGAATTTTATTATAAAATTTGACACAGTACCCCATGAAAGATGTGTGAATTTTCGCCAGTCGAAAGTGTGGTTGGTCTAATTTATCTTTATTTCTAGTGTTAAAACGATGGCCATCACCTACTTTTCGAAACAGATGTAAATTTTTCCTTACGTACATGATATTCTCGTAGATATATTGGCATGGGACCGTCATTATGTTGATATCTTTGAAGAGTTCTCTTAGGGAGTCGCGACTACCTAAAGTATAGATGGCCCTAATGGCCCTCTTCTGTAAAATAAAAACGGACTCAATATCAGTGGCCCTACCCCACAATAGAATACCGTACGACATGATACTGTGAAAGTAGCTAAAATAAACTATTCTCGCGGTGTCTACATCAGTTAGCTGTCTGATCTTTCTGACAGCGTAGGCAGCAGCGCTGAGGCGCTTTCCTAGAGTTCTAATGTGTGGACCCCATTGTAACTTTGAGTCAAGCGTAATCCCTAAGAAAACAGTCTCATGAAAGAATTCAAGTTTCTCCCTATTTAGTACTACGTCACAATCACTACTTCTAACATTTGGCAAGGAAAACCGTATACATTTTGTTTTCTTACTATTTAATACTAAATTATTAGTAGTGAACCAATTATGGACCTGAAGGATAGCGTCATTCACCTCGTCAAAATTATTTACATGTCTACCTACTTTAAAAATCAAAGAGGTATCATCGGCAAATAGCACTATCTTCGCCCTGTTTTGAATTATCAGGGGTAAGTCGTTTATATAGACTAAAAATAGGAACGGACCTAGAATAGATCCCTGGGGGACGCCCATTTAAATTTTCTCCGAGTGCCTCTCCAACTAGTGAAGGTTGGCTATCAACTTTTGAAATTCGGTCCTGTCCTGTGCAAGGCGAAATAATTGGGCTGCGTTGGAGATTCCAGTCCACTCCCGTATGTTACGGAGCCACGATTTCTTCCTGCGACCAAGTCGCCTCTTGCCGACGACCTTACCCATCATAATAAGTTGCAGGAGTTGATATCTTTCGTGCCTACTCAGGCACGAAACTTTCATATCTCGGTCATGTGAGTACATGACCGAGATATGAAAGTTTCCGTTATTTTGTGATGGACAAAAGTTTTCGTTTCTGGTTAGCCTGTCGCAGTACGGCCTCATCCTTACATAAAAATATTATAATAATGGTTATTGTAACTTAGGCATACTTTTGTAATTATACGAGGTTCTACGTTTCTTATCTAGGTCAGTAATATAAAAGGCTATATAAAAACGCTGTACCTATTAATAGCTACGCCGTAGCGTCGTAGTTAATCAAATATCTACTACGTAACTTAAGTTGAACAAGACGAATCTTTAAAATAAACTATTCTTATGATTGTTTAGTGTATAAATTTCATTTTCTCCTGAGACTCTCTCATAAGACTCGATTAAATTTATCGAAAAACTTTTCGATAACGGTTATATCAAAACGCTATTGAAACTGTTTCAGACATAATATTACTTATTCGCTTTATTTTACATTGTTACGTATCTCATGGATTTTATAACATTTCATTTCGAAGCAATTATAAATTGGCACACTCTCGCATAAAACTTTCGACACTTTTGTAAGCTGTGAACTTATTCACTCGAAAAGTCTTTGAAAAGGTTTTTTGTCTACTCAAGTAATTGCTCACAACACTTGCCATTTAATTTATATTATATGCACGAATATTCTCAAAGATTATTATTTAATAAACCAATGAAAAGATTCGCAACCACTGCGTTATCATTCTCCAAATGATGTCATTAAAATCCTTTTACTTGACTGTTAATGTTCATTGCAATCATTATGATGAATACAATATACTTTGTAATATAAGGTCGTTATCCATTTCTAAAGGTAAATATTTCATTGAATTATATTTTTAATGTATCAATTTCGGAAATAAAAGCCAAAGAAACTTGCAAAGGGCGACGCTAATGGAGTAGAGGAAAAATGTGCTGTCTTTTGTTAAAACTTGTTGCGCCTTGTGTTTTCCTCCCAGATATATTTCAGAGGGCCATTCTCCCGGTCGTTGCGAGCGAAGCGTAGGCCGCGCAATAAATTGAGAAATTCAGGTACCTATCTGTTGAGTTTTATTACGACAGGCATGTCACAATAGATTACATCTTATTTTATAGGGCAGATATGTCGTCTTTCTTCATGTAATAATGGTATAAGCGTTATATTTGTAGTGGAGCCGTTGCCGTCGCGGAAGGCCCAAAAAGGATGGCGAGACGAGTTGGACTTGTATAAGATATTGGCTCATACCAGGAAAGAACCGAGATAAGCTGTGGAAGGGCAAGGGGGCATTAGCCCAGCAGTGGCATGAAACTGGCTAATATAATCAAGGGGAGCTGTTGGTGGTTAAAAAAAATCCGACGAAAAACATCAATATGTCTATAAAAAGTGGGTACATTTTGGTAGCAAAAAAATAACGAATAGGCTTCATCGAGAATTTAGGTCAAGCTATAAGGATGTCTAATTATTCTTCAAATCAATTAGTTTCAATTGTTTCAAAGGCGTTTGTAGATGTACTAAATCACAAAGTGAACAAGCAAGATTTGTACATTTTGGACCATGTATGCAGTTGTGGTGTGTCTTCGAAATTAATAAAAATAATATATTTTTAAGTACTTACTAAATACTCGTATATTACTCATAAAAAATACTTATAGTTTCAATGCTTAGCCCATATCAAAAATGTATTATTAACTAATAGAAAAAACTAATTTTTCAAGAAAATTTCAGCAAATTTTGAAGCGTGTTCGCAAGGATTTTACCACTAAAATACTATAGTCCTTACAATGGGACACTCACTCAGCGAAGGTCGCCTTAATGATTGTGAAGCGCCAATTCTTTGTTTTAATTAATTACTCCCACATTATTGTCCCAAGACCCCATGTCTGTGTCGGCTATTGTTACGGTAAACGAAAACAAATGTCTTAGGTGACATTTATTTCATGATTAATGATTGCTTTCAAAACAATAAGTCAAAAAGATTTGAGAGAAATAATTGGACTAAGTTTGATTGCATTTTACAAAATACTGGATTCAATATTGCCCCTGCACTGTCGAGAATAGCAGATTTTAATAGGCAGATATCTATCTGCAGATAGATATCTATCATCTATCTAGATGTCTAAAATTAGCAATAACAATTTAAATTCAGAGTATTCCTCACTTTTGTTACGATTCCCAAGTTAAGTCTTACAGACACTCAGCATTTCTCTCAACGTTTACTACGTAATTCGTAATCGTAATGAATTGTAAGGACATACATTAACTTCATAGGTGCCGTCTGACGTCTAAAAAGTTGTTAAGACACATCTTGGCTTATTTGAGTAAAGAATACTACACGAAAGCAAAATATTTTCTCCATCGGTCAATCTTGGTTTTACTTTTCAAACATTTATACATACATACATACATACATATACTCACGCCTGTATCCCATGGGGGTAGGCAGAGACTACCGTTTGCCACACGCTTCGATCCCGACAAACCTCTTTCGCTTCATCCACAGTCATACATCTTTTCA
Source organism: Ptilodon capucinus (assembly GCA_914767695.1). NCBI lineage: Eukaryota > Metazoa > Arthropoda > Insecta > Lepidoptera > Notodontidae > Ptilodon > Ptilodon capucinus. The sequence continues at coordinate 8,852,883 of OU611814.1, read as the reverse complement.
TGCACTTCCGTCGGTTTAGAGTGCTACGGACTTGACCTTTCTGGAAAAGACCGTTAATCTGGTCGTGAAAGGTCCTCCTGGGGCGCCCTCTTCCGACATTTCCACTCACGTTTGCCTGGTATATTTCTTTCGTCAGTCTACTTTCATTCATCCTCTCTACATGGCCAAACCACCTCAACATACTTTTCTCAATCTTGGTCACCACATCATCCTTCAGCTTACATTCATCTCGTATCTTGCTATTCCTCAACCGGTCAGCAATGGTGACACCACACATACTCCGTAAGGAACGCATTTCCACCGCATTCACCCTACTCTCATGCCTCTTTTGCCAAACCCAACATTCACTGCCATACATAAGAGTAGGTACCAAAACACCATTGTGAATCGCCAGACGAGCCTTTTTTATAGTTATCAAGATAAGTGAAGACAAATTTCTAGGTCTTCTCAATTTCTAAAGATATCACTTTCTGCGTATTTGCATGTATCTTAAAATTGGATTTAGTCACATGAATAGCTTCTTAGTAGTTGGAAAACGAAAGGTTTTGTCAATAAGCCAGTCTTAGTTTCATTGTTCTAACATTAATAGTTTTTGAGATAAATGGCAACATTTGTGTCTTCATCATTTCTAGTAAGATCAATTAGCGCATTTTTGCTTGAAACTCAAAATATGGTTTTGTCACTTAACTGTTTTTTTAGGAATCGGGCGGCAGACAGTCATTCATCACACACGCACCGTGATTCAAGTATTCAAATGTATTCAAGGAAATAGCAACGTATTCCGAGTGAATACGGTTACAGAAAATCTTATGCTACGTCGTACAGTAGCGAAACGTTTATCGTGATAAGCTGAACATAATGAAGCCTTGCTCAAGTAGGCGCGTCAAGATGCGAGTGTAATTTTATTGTTATTACCAAAACAAACTGTACAACTATACATAGAAGTACATTTTTCAACGAAATATCCTCGGTGACGCGAATAAATTTAGTCCCGTGGTCTTCTAACTGTTGTCGCAGAGATTATTGTTTTAAGCACATTATGGCGGCGACGTTTGCTTCAATGTTTTTACCATAACAAAACAAACTGTATCGAATCATAGAAAAAGTTTATTGACCACGCGAGCGAATTTTAAGGCGCTGTGGCGTGGCTTTTACCACAGAAATTAAATCTTTCTGTATATGTACACAGAGTTCGTTTTGGTATTTTGGCTAATAGTTTGACGCGTGAGGGTCGACACCCCAGGGTGTATATTAAAAAAATAATGTCTCGTAAAAGAGCTCGCTCCAATATGTTCAGGACGTAATACGGGTTTTCTGGGTTTGCATGTTATGGGGTTTACCGGGGTAGTAAAAATTATGGATGAAATACTCGCTTTTATTCTTCAGTCAGTTTTTTTATCGGAAGACGCACTTTCTGTATGAATTTATTTTTAACAAAAGAAGCAATAGGTACTTATTAAGTTTTCAAAGTAATAATTGTATTACTTAACTAATGCTGAACTATGAACTGAGGGGAAGTAACATCAAGTAAATTCTGGAACGACCATTTATGCTTCATAAATATACAAATTATTTTTAACAAAAAACAAAAACCGACTTCAAAACCCTAGGTGCACTAAAAAGCTACAAATAACCTTACAATTCATTACATTTGGAGTAGGTGCCAATCAACGTCGGACAAGGCAAATACACACATGAATTGGCACCGACTCCAAATGTAATGAATTGTAAGGTTATTTGTAGCTTTTTAGTGCACCTAGGTTTTTGAAGTCGGTTTTTGTTTTTTGTTAAAAATAATTTTTTTTCACGATTTTTAGTGTCAATAATCGTTGAAAATTTGCAAATATTATCACCTTATAACAGCCCTAAAAAAGTAAAAATTTACAGCAAAAAAAAAAACAATTTCCTCTAAGCTCAGACAAACAAACCAAATAACAGTTTTATGGTAAGTTTTATGAAAATATATTTACTCGTATTTTACGGGCTGTGTTCCAAGAAAAGCAGATGCGACAAGTCATTGAAGTTTTCCTTGTAAACTTAGGTAATAGAATATTTAAGAACTCTTCCTGGTTTGCGGAGGAAGTCTATTTTTATAGCGGCCAGACGTTCACATTCATTAGAATATTTTAAAGACAAAGTTGTTTTATGTAAAACCGATTATAATATAACTGAGGATATAAGGTAATTTTGCATAAATATTGAAATTTAAAAGCAATTTTGAGCTTTTACCCACAAATATTTTTGTATACACCCGAAGTTTATTTTTGAGAAATGAGCACCATAGAGCCTTCAAACACTGGGGCGTCGACGCTTGCTCGCCAATTTCTATGCCAAACCAAAACAAATTGTATTGACTCGCGCAGTTACTTTAGAAAAAAATAATGGTAAAAAACCTTTTTAAAAACAAGCTTTTATTTAATTGCCCTTAATTTTCGTGTTCTCCTCAGCAAACCCTTTCATTTGATACCCATACTGTGGTAGTGTAGAAAAAATAACTAATCCACCATCTTGGATGATCCGCCATAGCTAAGCATGCATTGTCATGCAAAGTAAGCGTGTATACCAAATTTCAGCTCAATCGGTTAAAGATAACTGATTTAAAATTCAGTTGCAAGATTCCACTCGGACATACATACGTTGCAAGCTAATAAGAAGCTTGCAAAAATGACAGTGCGAGGGAATATAGACGCGTGGGCGCGTGGCTTTTGCCACAGAAATTAAATCTTTATGAATATTGACACAAAGTTCGTTTTTGTGTTAGCTAAAAGTTTGTCGCGCCCGCTGACGCCCAAGCGTGTGGCTTAATTTCAGCATAATAAAACAGCGGCTTATTACTAACAAAAACTAGCTTTACAATATTGTTAATCGAAGAATCCCACACGTCGGTGATAAAGGTCTTCTTAACATACCTCTCTGTAAGTAAAAACAAAACTGGCGGCGTGTGTCACGTACATTTCAGACTATTGCTTATTATTAAGGTAAGTGGCGTGCCCTTAGGACGTGCCTCTCGGCGCGTTCAGAAATTGGGTCGGCCCTCAGCTCCTATAAAGTACGTGTAGGTACCATTTTGAAAGGGCTTACGAATAAATCGATGAGACGTTGTCGACAGAAGCTGCTGACGATATTATTTTAAGGCCTGCTGATGTTTTGATATACAATATAATATTTAGTTACTTGAGCTACCCTACTACAGATGCTAAGACGTATACTTTTATCTTTCGAACAATTATAAAATAATATAAAAAATGTAAAAAAAGGATCCAAATCATCTCGGCATTTTCATTTCGGTCAACGTAATCTAAGAAGTCGGAGTAGTTTAAATAATAAAATATATGAAACTACAAGGAAACATAAAGCATTTTCCAGAGAACTCTTATAATTTATTCAGGAGTTGCTTCAAAAGGTTTTGCATATTTCAGATCTTAAAAGTGTTGTTCCATTTAAGATGACGACAATTTCTTTATACAACTTTATCTTAGCTGCGGAGAGCCACAGGTGGTCATTACAAACTTAATTATTTATTTGTGTTACAAAGAAGACGGTATTAATAATTTTTAAATTATGAATTATTTCCGAACTTTTTTATAGCTTCTCTTAGCAAAGCCAAACGAAGCGACTTTTAATATGACATATATATTGTATATGACATAAAAAATACGGGCTTGGATTTCAGCTTGGCATCAGAATAAGATCTCTATTTTATTTGGCGAATCTTGGCACCCTTTTTCACATTAAGGTTTTTGTGGGATCTTTAACTATTTCTTACTCGCTTTGGCTAGCATCGCGACACAAATGTAGTGAAAACGGCGCGAAGAATAACCTGTGCAAATTTATAGAAGCAGAATCAGAAATAGTTTTTTTATTTATATAAACCAGGTGCTTATAAATCGTCAATAAACTTATCCTATGGAGAAAAATGGGCAAGACTTTAGAGTATATAAAAATATTAGTCTATCTAAAAAACACCTGCACTAAAGTATATTGCAACGCCACTCTAAACCTATCATAACATTGTATGCAAATTAAGAAACAATAACAGTTTAAAAAAATAATCTGAAAATAAAATAAAACTAATGACAGACCTTTTGAACCGCATCGAATAAAACTTGGCTCTTAATCAACGTCACAATAAATCTACTGAAATACTTTCATTTAAATTTGGAGTGACTTTATAGCCAGGTAGGTCTGTGCAAGCATGCGAGTGTAATGAAAAGCATTCCTTAGGAGTAAGTGGTGAGTGGCGCCACCTTGTGGACCGATGAGAAAATATATTAAGTACGTAAGATTTCGTCACAAATTACTAGCTTATACAAAACTTACTATTAATTCGACCGCTTACGTTGTCTTCAATTTTATTAATTAAATTATAGTCTCGTGTACTACGCACTCCCAATATTCGATGTAGACGGGAATCGAACCCGCAACCATCCAGTGCAGTGAGCCCACGCTTTAACCACTAGACTAAGCCATCTTCGATAATGTTTCTTATTAAAAATTGTTTGACGTAGAGAGTAACACGACTAAAAACAGGTGTATCAGGATTCGCTACGATTGTAGAAAAAGGCAATGCTTTTAGTATAATTATGCTGTTGAATCTTTGCTTTTCCACAGTGAGAGCGTTATTAGAAGTCATTCGTGGATAGAGGTAGTAGGCAGGGAGATGGGAAAATTGCACAGTAATGACGGAGAGCACTGTTCATGTTGCGTGTTGGTATTTTCGTGTAATACGTCTATTGTGGACGTAACAGAAATTGCAATACTTTAATTTTGTTTGATTTAGTTTGATATGTAAGGGGTAAAGGTTAATTCTAGGAAGCAACAGATAAATTAGACAAAATCGTGCAATAATCTAATATTAAGTTGAGCCCCATGCCCCATGGGACGTATACGACTCATATCAATAGAAAAATGAATCATACTCGATTTCGTAGTACCCAACAAATTCAAGTAAGTACCTACATCCTTATGGTGCCTATTAACAAAATAATATCAATTATTTACTAATTTGCCTAAGCTTAAATAATAATAACTCGAGCTTATTTAAATTTGTTTATACTAGCTACAAGCATTAAATAATATTAAATAATCACGTAAGTTAAGTTGCTATAAATAAATGATCAAGGTTTACTAAAAAAAACATTTACCAAACTCGGCTACCAAGCGAAATCTAACAGCGTCCGATGGCCGAACTTCTAAAATTGCATCCTAAGTTAATTAGAGCTTACATAGGGCGTGCTAAGTTAGTTTTAAGCCATTAGCTAAACTGCTTCAAGTACTGCCAGTAGTGGACGGGTGTAGCTTTTACATCTTTAAGAAAGGATTAAATTTGTACATTCTTATGTGGATCCTAAGGAAAATTAAGCAGTGGTAGCCGAGTGGTCGAACGCACGCCTTGCAAAGTGTGCAAGTTCAAACCCGGGCTCGCACCTCTGGGTTTATGTGCGAATCTCATTTTCAACCGAGATTATCACTTGCTATGAAACGGTGAAAGAAAACATCGTGAGGAAACACACGCACGTGCACGTCTGAGGGAACTTGACTAGTTCCCGATAGATATGTGAAGTCTGCCAACCAGCACTGGGCCAGCGTGGTGGACTATGGCCTGCATCCCCCTCGCATTGAGGGGAGGCCCGTGCCCAGCAGTGGGACGTTAAAAGGGCTGTAGTTAGGTTTAGGTACTCTTAGGACAATGACCTTAGAACGAATTTGTATATTTAGTTAGAATAAATTCGTGAATAAATTGCCTTATAATAAATTGTAAGCAACACCTACTCGCAAATGATTGCTGTTGCCATCAGCGTAGGCGCTAAACCCAATGTAATAAAGTTGGTTTACATTACATCCTAAGAACAGACGGTAATGAATTTACATTTTACGGTACCTGGCGTTTTATTTAACATGATACCTATTGTATAAATTGAATTGCGAGTTTCGGTCCAAAGAAACGATTAAGATCTACACGTAACTAGGGAGAGATTGTTCAAATAACTATGCTTCTAAGGTTTGTAGAGGTAGCTTAAGATTTAGGCGCATAGATACACACACCAACATAATTCCAATAGAAAGTGTTTAAGTTAAATAGAACTAAACAGTTGAAGATGACATCTTATGATTCGAAAACGAATCGTATATAAATGATGTAGCATCGGGAAAATACTAGAATAGAGTTGTACTCTCAAAGGATATGCTAAGATGGACAGAAATCAATAACTGTAAGTTAAGTGAATAAGAATTGGTTTAGATACCTTATTTCTGGGACTTATTTATAAGTAGTTACATACATTTACGGAGTTTCGTTAACAACTATAATGAATATTTTTTTAAACATTTTCTTAAAGAAAAATATATCTTCATGCAGGTTTCACTCAACATCTCCAATTTTCTTCGTCGTGTACATAATAATAAATTTAAAATCATTTCTGCATGCTCCTATTATCATCATCATCATCACGCCTGTATTCCCCGAAGGGGTAGACGGAGGTGCACTGTAGTGCGCCCACACTTCGCCGATGTATTTTTGGTCCCAATGTAATAGGGGGCGAGCCTATTGCCATTATACCGGGCACATTCTCCCTCAATACGGGGGAGATTTTTGGGCTATAGTCCACCACGCTGGCTCAGTGCGGGTTGGTGAACTTCACACGCCTTTCTATAGACGTGCAGGTTTCCTCACGATGTTTTCCTTCACCGTTTCATAGCAAGTGGTAATCTCGGATGAAAATGAGATTCGCACTTAAACCCAGAGGTGCGAGCCGGGGTTTGAACCTGCACACTTTGATTTGCAAGGCGTGCGTTCGATCACTCGGCTACCACTGCTATTATGCTCCTATTATACATACTATTATTGGGTTATCCTACTACTAACAGCACGATGACTAATATGAAATCCAAACAGCCGTAATGCTCCATGCCCCTTTCAAATCTATCCTTCATACTAACAGTAAAACAGTCTAAATAATAAGTAATTACCTGTACCGGCATTAATTAAGTAAATAGCGAGCTGGGAGCAATTCCATTGCAATCTGTGCAAATCGCGGGTGTGGGTTATGGCGCCATAGATACGGATCTAACATGGCGGAGTGACCGGCGACCCTTGCTCCGATCGTGCTGTGTGACGTCATTAGCCAATAGTGTTGTATGTATATCGATAGAAATCCCTGCATTCCCTACTTATTAAGTACCTTTTTAAGCCTGCATCCCTTGCCTCCAAGGTAGGCAATCTATCAACTGACCACCACTACAAAAATTGCAGTTAGGCATCACGAACATTCCTTACCAAAGAAGCAGTTGGCATTTTATAATGTAATGTAAGTTATTACATATATACAAGTATATTTACCTAGTTGTACATCACTAACTAATATTTGTATAATATAATCTGACGATTTTCATCGTTATTTCGAGACTATCGATATCTCCCATTACTTTCACGGATCGTGACTTATGTACAAGCTCAGTCCGGTTGTTATACTTAACGATGAACGGAATTACATAAATTGTATAATACACTAATTAGCAATTATACAACACCTAACGGCTGTTCGTTGTGTTTATGAAGCTATTTGTATACTATGAACATAAGCTTGCAATCAAAGATAATTTGATTTATATTGATATCCAGCAATAAAGTAAATGTATCGATTACATAATGTCAGAACGCGCGCCAGACCAATTCTTGCCAATACTGAAATGAACTGTATAACCTAATAAAAGAAGCACCTTTTTCAACGTACTCGCGTGACTTTTAGCAGACAAATTGATACTTTAAAGGCTTTCGGGTGATACGAAAAATTCCGGAACTAGTCGTCTATTACCAAAAGCAATAAAGTAACTATCAGTCTACGATGGTGCCTATTCATTCATAGTCCATCAACGCTTTATCTTGTTTCGTATAAGTTCAATCTTTCACAATCTTTAACTCAAAAAACCATGATACTTAGGTCTAGTTTACCTTCACTAGGCTTCTAAATATCAGCTACTGTATATCTACCTAAGATATTATTTCAGAACTCTGATATACCCTGTGTTATATGGCTGCCTCGACGCCAGCATGTTCGCCTCTGTAAAACATTCCTGCAGCCCGTATAGGCAATAAAGCTATGTAATTACAAAATAACTCTACCGGTACTTGGGCTCTTTGACGGGAAAATAATGGACAGGGCGGTGAGGCCTCCCATCAAAATTGTACGAGACCTATCTATTTCGTATCGTGTCGGCCATCATGGGTTCGTGTATGGTGAATTAAATAATTTTCATGTCTACTGCGGAATATATAGGGAAGCGCAGATTAAGTATAACATCACTAGGTGGCAGTGTTGTGCCTGGGTTAACATTTGTTGACACCGGTAAAAAAGTAACGATGTAACAAATAAAAAAAAAACAAAATCCGATATTATAAAACTAGGTGCACTAAAAAGCTAGAGCTTATAAGAAGCTGGATGTATCCCTGGCATATGAAACTAATTGCGATATAATTTATGAAGTAATTGAAATTGCCCGGTATAATGGCAATAGGCTCGCCCCTATTACATTGGGACCAAAATACTTTGGTGAAGTGTGGCGCACTGCAGTGCACCTCTGCTTACCCTTTCGGGGAATACAGGCGTGATGATGTATTTTTTATTGAACTTATGTGGTTTCATATAAATATTTATAAATTAGAAGTAGATAACAAAAAAATACCACACCGGATATGAATCACAGGACTAGCGCATAGTATGGTCTTGATTATTATGTGGATACCATAACCACTGTGTGAAAATATCATATTGATAACAAAAAAAAATGTATAAAAAGGCTTTCACATAGAAGACGAGCATAATTGTTCACGAACTGCAATACGGTTGGTGGTATTTGTTTTAGATACATTTTAAGACCCAATTTCATTTGTCTTTAAAAATACAGGTTATAAAACTGAGAAAAACACAACTAAAGTAGTGTCGGCCACCTTTGATTTTGTTTATATGTAACACGCTCTTTTGTTTCTAGGTGTGACATACTCCTGCGCAGACCATAAAATGCACTCCCCCAGCATTTGGAAGTTCGCTAGACGACCAAACTATGATACCAATATCGACTTTGAGTTCCCATACTCTGAGGTACCTTACTTGGGAGAGTACAACCTCGTCAAGATACCTCTATCTGTGAACTCTCTAATACAGCACGTAGATTACTGGGGTGAAGGGAGAATTGTAACTCAACAGGGAGTCAGTGGTTTCTCTAACTGTTACAACATCAACCATCCCCTTCAACTCGTCAGTAACGGCTCAGATAGAGACAGAAAGATACCAAACAGGATACCGGTCCCGAGCTACACGAATTGTGATACTAGCAGTTACATCAAAGATAATACAGTTTTAAATGTCACTGTTATGGGAGCTCCGATTAATACCAGCTGTGCCAAAGACATAGCTCGTATAGTTAACAACGATAATGGTAAAGTTGTTATTTACGGTTTTGAGGAATCTGAAGACATCACCAATTTAACCGTGGAATTGAACAAGAAGGGACTTTTCCACTGCCCTAATTACGAGCTACCTAATCATCTGCAAGGCATGACTCTATTCGATGACTTCATGGCTTATGTAAACATTTCAGAAGTGAAAGAAATACTTTACAACCATATCGTAAACGCTAACTATGGTGTAGCGATAGAACTAAGCAAAGCATTGTCGCTCAATAACAACCATAAGCATGCAATTAGTGATACCGTCACTAAACTACTTAACAATAACAAGAGAAATGTCATGCCTTACGCTTATAAGCTATGGAACGGCGGAGACAAAAGTATTGTCACGGAAAACTTCCCGATACAGTTCAAATTGATATTCAATGAAGAGGCAATAACCATAGTGAACAAAGGATACCATCAGGCGTTGAAATTGGATGTTCACACTGACAGATACAATGACCGATTGGCATGGGGTGACAAACAGGACAAGACTAGTGACAGAGTGAGCTGGAAGATTATCCCTGTGTGGGATAATAACAACGTCACATTCAAACTATACAATATTGACTGCAACATGTACTTGAAACTGGATGCTACACCAGACGGTATAGGTGATAGACAAGCATGGGGCTCCACTAATTCAGGTGAAGTCAGGCACAGATACTATTTGGAGCCTTCGTTTAAAGACAATGAACTGGTGTTCCTCATTATCGATTGTCAGTATCACCAAGGATTGAAGCTAGCTGTGAGTGTGGATGGTTATGGAGATAGGCTTCTCTGGGGAAACAATGGGTCGCCATACAATAACGAAGGACGATTCAAATGGATTTTCTCAAAATGGTAAAATTACATAAATAATTACAATTATGTTTCAAGCATTGATAAAGTATTTTTTTATTCAAATAAAGTTTTCTGAGTAGTACGAATTTGTTTATATTTTTCTATTTATTTATTTCAAATGGAATCAAACTTAACTTCTATATATATATCTCATGAGGTGTCTTGTCACTAGCTTAGTTCTTGAAAAATAAAATTCACCGCTCCAAGTGTAACAGGGATCGCTCAATCGAGGCTAATCAAAGAAATTCTAACACGATGACCCTTATTAGAAAAGGCGCGTTGAGATAAGCGGGCAAAAGTCTTTTGAAGATCAGGACTTCCGGATATATACAGAGTTTACTAGAAGTCCGAAATATGAATTTTAAAACTGGTTATTATAAAAAAATATCGAATTTCGAACTTAATTTTCAATTTTAAAATCCTAGTACCTATATCTTATATCAATTTAAATTTTGTTATGCGAATATCAATAGCCACCCCTTGTAGATGTAGTTTACGCTAAATAGGGTTTTGGTTGTGCCATAAGGCCTCAACACGATACCTGTAACAAATCTTTAAATGTTTGTAACTCAGAAACTATGATAGCTAGGTATAGTCTGCTTTCTCTATGCACATAAATAATATAAGCTACCATACGTGCACCTAACTAAAATATGTGTAATTATATGTGACTTCTGATATACTCAATTAAATATACATAAAAAAAGATCGAAGATTCAGTGGATAAGAACCATTCAGTGGCATACTGGGTACTGCATGCCTATGGTTTGCATTATAAAGAAATTGGTACCAACTATTTAAATAGAAAAGTTTCAATACAATATTAGAGAAAGGGACCCACCACTCACCCTCGGAATTGTTTAGAATCCCAAATTATAAATCAAATAAAATTTGATCGATAATAGAGGAAACCAACAAGACCGAACTCCCTGTCAGTCGAGAGTCAGTATGTCATAAGTCATGGGCCCTACCTATGAGCAATCCTCCGCAGAACAATCGAATCTAAAAAAATAATTCAAAGAAAAGTTTCAATTTTTCTGTTGCGAAACTAAACCTTAGCTCTATAAAACCCCAATGTAAGTATTTAATTTGCAACCAAAGACAACAGAATTCCGCGTTTGTAATCTAATTTAATTAATTTCCGTTTCGGGCAACAATAGAACATTAATTGGACGTAGTTAAACAAAAAGGATCCAATCCACGTCAAGTCAGCTTTGAAATATATATGGCAGTTTGAAGTTTGATAATGTATTACATGTGGGATAAGTGGGATGATAACCTAGCTAGGTGGTATAAATGCTATTTGCTATTCTTCGAAGGAATGTTCCTTGTTGATTGAAGAGCCCTTTTTTTTTTTTGTGTGGAAATCCTTTATGGATCCCCTTCCAGCCTCGGGGGAGGAGGAAGGGGTATGTGGGAGTCCCCGGCAGATTGCCGGTATACCCACTAAAAACCCACAGTGTACCACCCGCCGCTATGCAACGGGATCGCCAAGGCATGCACCGCAAGACCCCCGCTGATTGAAGAGCCCTCCATTTGGTATACTTAACTCATTTTTGTCAATTTTGTGGGTCCTTTTTGCTCAACTATGTCAAATGACGCCTTATCAATAAAGCCACTCAATAATTGGTAGTTGGTACAGTACTTACATGTATCATTCGATTTCTCCTAAAATATTACACATAACATTAAAAGCAGTGGTAGCCTCGCGGGCAAGAACGCCCGCCTTGAACGTAAGGGGTGCAAGTTCAAATCCCAGGCCCGCACCTCTGAGATAATTTTCATGTGCGCATGTCATTTTCAACAATGATTACCACTTGCTGAACGGTGAAGGAAAACATCGTGAGGAAACCTGCACGTCTATAGACTTCGTTTGTTACGTTCTATAGAAAGGCGTGTGAAGTTCACCAACCCGCACTGGGCCAGCGTGGTGGACTAAGGCTCAAAGCTCCCTCGTATTGAGGGGGAATGTGCCCGGTATAATGGCAATAGGCTCGCCCCCTATTACATTGGGACCAAAATACATCGGCGAAGTGTGGGCGCACTACAGTGCACCTCTGCCTACCCCTTCGATGAATACAGGCGTAATGATGTATTTATATTACACATATAAATTATGGTACACATAGATACATACAGTGATATCAAATTGATACACGTTATGTTTGATTTTAATTCTCCTGCAGATGAACTTTAGTTTATCACTTGACGTAGGACCCAATTCTCGCATGATCGACATCATCTCTAATTAGACATTATGTCGAAAAAAAAGGTAAAATTGGTCGTATTCTTTTGTTTCGTCACATGTGGAATCAGAGATGATGTTGATCTTGCGATAATGCCCCCCTAGCCGACGTCATGTACCAATTCCTGTATACAGATAATATAATACTGATCACTTAATTTAACAGTGGCAGCCTCGTGGGCAAGAACGCCCACCTTGAACGTAAGGGGTTCAAATCCCGGGCCCGCACCTCTGAGATAATTTTCATGTGCGAATGTAATTTTCCACAATGATTACCACTTGCTGAACGGTGAAGGAAAACATCGTGAGGGAACCTGCACGTCTATAGAAAGGCGTGTGAAGTTCACCAACCTGCACTGGGCCAGCGTGGGTGACTATGGCCCAAATCTCCCTCGTATTGAGGGGGGATGTGCCCGGTATAATGGCAATAGGCTCGCCCCCTATTACATTGGGACCAAAATACATCGGCGGAGTGTGGGCGCACTACAGTGCTTCACTGCCTACCGCTTCGTGGAATACATGCATGATGATGTATTTATTTATTATTATTTTACTTAATTTAAGTTAGTCAAATTGGAACAATCCTCGTACACGTCTATTAATAATGTTACAATTTGAGAACACTGGTTAAGCGGCTCAAGCCGAGTTTAATTAAGCGAGAGCTTCTCGTTGTCTTAATATCGTAATCTTAGGCGCCTGGCAAAAGTAATACGAAACCTAACCACCGATTGTAATCACCTTATCTTCAGTAACTGGTAATATGTTTGAACCGGCAACTAAGTATATAATGTATAAAAAGGCGAAGTGACTCAAACGCCATGTTCGGCGATATCGCGTTATTTATCGTTGGTATCAGCTAATTTTTCGCCGTCTTTTGAGCTGGGTTTCGTGCAAAGTTACCAAAATGGCGCTTAAATTAACCGTCGATATACACTTGAACAACACTTTATTGTCAAGTAAACACTATTAATAGCTCCATTTATCTAACTTTCCTATTTTTTGTTCGTCACGCCAAAATAGCTTTAAAAGTTTCTCAATTGTTTCGTCTTTCTCCATTTTCCCAGCATGCGGGGGCTCCATTTTGGGGAAATTTTTGCTTCGCTATCATACACGTTCAATTCGATCGTGATAAGAACTAAAATCGCATACAGCAATTACAAAAAATCTTTAATCCAATATAATAAATTATTCATCAGGCATTGTGTCGAATAATCCGCTATTTATCAGCCGTCTCCGGCGACAGATAACGCCTGCATCACAAAGTACCAGGCTTGTATAGCTGGAGGATGGTATTCAATAATTCAGTGCGTCAACTCGGAATCGCCGATATTGATGGCTATCTTCATTTCTATCAAGGTCCTTCAGGTTTTATGGAATACAGTTCCATTTCGGTCTGTGGGTTCCTTTTAGTGTCGGGTTGTTAACAGCCTTTGATGTACCTGCATAATATATTACTTTTAATAAGTTACTAGCTGAGCCCGCGACTTTGTCCACGTAGAATTTAGGAACCCCGAATTACTTAGAATAAATGGATTTCATATTCTTCGCGAAGAAATGAACTGTTTTTTTGTTCTAAAATTAAAGCAAGCAACTAAGAGACAAACAGACTGACAAAAATGTATAAATTGCGTTATTGGCAGGGTATATGCTTTCATATGCATTTAGTAAAAATATTGTAATTTTTTTTTTGGAGCAGTGGTCGAACGCACGCCTTGCAAATCAAAGTGTGCAGGTTCAAACCCCGGCTCGCACCTCTGGGTTTATGTGCGAATCTCATTTTCATCCGAGATTACCACTTGCTTTGAAACGGTGAAGGAAAACATCGTGAGGAAACCTGCACGTCTATAGAAAGGCGTGTGAAGTTCACCAACCCGCACTGGGCCAGCGTGGTGGACTATAGCCCAAAAATCTCCCTCGTATTGAGGGAGAATGTGCCCGGTATAATGGCAATAGGCTCGCCCCCTATTACATTGGGACCAAAAATGCATCGGCGAAGTGTGGGCGCACTGCAGTGCACCTCTGCCTACCCCTTCGGGGAATACAGGCGTGATGATGATGATGATGATGTATTGTAATTTTGATATTATAACAGGCATATCAATTTAATTTATTTGTTTATATTCCAAAAGTATGTTCCAAAAAACATGTCTCCTGTTAACTCAAATCAAAATTTGCCACGGGTTAATTCTATCTATGTACATAGTAAAGTGTTTTTTGACACAGTAATATGCCCCATCTGTTCTGTGCAGAATTGTTCCAACGATCGTTTTTTTGTATAATTTATTACCTGTTGTTTCTTTTTGGAATGATCCTGTCTGCCGGCCCATTTTTTTGCTCACACGCCTTGTATTATTAATAATGTTAGGAAATGTTCCACTGTCCTTCGGAGACCTTGGGATTATCCCATATCTACCTGACTGGCTGGACCTATACGTTTATCCCCAGACTCGTTCTTTTCGTTAAAATAACTGCAGACAGTGAGTGAAAGGCCAAGGACGGCGGATCTAGAAATAGTCGTCTGCAGGAGTGTATTGTTGAAGATTAAATAGAATATCGCGATGCCGGGCACGTAGCTGTTGTTTGGTGGGAAATATGCTTGGATAGAGAATACTGTAGGTGTAGTTCTTGTGATATCAGTAGGTAGTTTTAGAAATTGAAATAAACTTTAAAAAATATGGACGTCTTCGCACGAAAATTGTACAGTGGAACAATAAATACTTTAAAACATGCAGACATTTTCTATATAAGCACCCCTAATTATTTGTTATATTATTACTTTTATAATTAGAAGCATATTCCTAGCGCTATTAAAGTACCTGCCTATTATCTTAAACATGAACCATTTAGCGAAACGACAAACTTTTCTAAACGACAACACGTCTCTCGGCGCGATGTACGTAATTGTCGTAATCACTGTCACGTTGTACTACGTGTTGGAGCACCCACATTACCTCGTGCGAGATCTCAGTACCATGATTAAACAGCTGTTAGATTGTCAAGATAATATTTTTATACTCACGCTCTATCAAAACCAAGTGACAA
This sequence comes from Ptilodon capucinus, assembly GCA_914767695.1. Lineage (NCBI taxonomy): Eukaryota > Metazoa > Arthropoda > Insecta > Lepidoptera > Notodontidae > Ptilodon > Ptilodon capucinus. Next base: position 8,837,305 of record OU611814.1, on the reverse strand, counting down.
ATAAATAAATAACTGTAACTAACCAAAACACCGTGCATTATACAAGCTAATTTTAAAAACCCTAAGTGCCTAGTTTACTTTTTTAAGGGTTCCGTACCTCAAAAAAATACGAAACCCTTATAGGATCACTTTTTTGTCCGTCTGTCTGTCTGTCGTTCAAGACCCTTTTTCTCAAAAATGAAATAGGGTACTTCCCGATGACCTAGAATCATGAAATTTGGTAAAAAGTAAGGTACGAAAATAATTTTTATTTACGGTAGAATGACAGGCGGTGAATTCTATTTTGTCATTTCGAAATAAATTCACTATAGATTTTAGTGCAACTGAGATTCCAGTTCACATAACGATGCGCGCTTTTGAACTAAATTACTATAAGTACGTTTTGAACACCCCAAAGTTACGATATGGGGATTAGGATGAGCGAGACGTGGTTACTGAATTGGTCGTATCAAACTATTGGGAAAAGAAAACAAAGACTCACGTTCAATAAATGTAGATATACGTAATGAGATTCTACATGCGTTGTCTTATATAATTGGACCATGCGTGCGTAGGAGCCCGAAACTTTTGTTAGATTTCATGTCGTTTTATTTCCTTGCTTTGATATATTTTAATGTCTCATATCTCTTAAGAAATGTTCTCATCTTTTATGCAGTAAGTAACATAAGAGTTCGGAATAGATATTATATTTAATATTTTCACGATGGTGGTGGATTAATTATATTTTGGATAAATCTACCTCCCGATTTTTTATATATTTTTTGAACCGTTTTAGTTGAACGCGGGTACGCGTCACAGTGTTTTGTTTACGTAATTAGTTACTGTGCATTTTTGTTGTTTTCGGCTATTGCGCCCGCGATATTTTGGATAAGATTTTGGACTTAATTCGCGTGACCACTGCGCGTAGCCCGCGAGTGTTGTGTATCGGACCTCGGTGGATCGGAGACGTCATACGGTGGTTATTGCCGGCTGCCACGCTGTGGATGGTGACACAGGGATCATCCGACCTGGAAATTGTTTTTGGCTTGTTCCCCGTAGATTTCCCCTTATTAGCTGTCCACTTTTTAGCGTCCTCTTTTGGGGCCCCTCCTCCAAATTCAGACAGGACAGACGTACTCAAAGTGACCCTATTTACCCACCGTTTCACCAGTACCAGAGGTAAGGTTTTGTACCTAAATCGCATACGACGCTGTAACCACAAGGCTTGTGCCTTCGGTCCATTGATCCGCTGGTATACGGCACAGTATGAAAAAGATAATTGAAAACCACTTATTTATTTATTGCACAATTCTACATGAGTAAAAAAAATGTACACAGGTAAGCTTAATGCCTCAGGCATTTTCTACCAGCCAACCTTAGAGTAATGTAGAGAGAGGAAAATACAAACAAACTAAGTGGGTGCAAGAAATTAAAGACGTAAATGCAAAGATCGAGGAGTCAAGAAAAAAAAATTGAAAAAAAATTAATAATAATAATTTTAAATTAAATTAAATTTAGGATGGTAAAATACAAACTTTAACGAAGAAAATTATAATTAAAGCCAACATTTAGCATATTTTGTATACCTACTTAAAAATATATATATATATATATTAATATACGTAATTATAGTAATATACCTGTCATACATACATATATACCTACACATAAAATGTCATACATACATATATACCTACATATAATATTATAATAATAAATTCAAATTTGTTGTGAAATTCAAGTAATGTTGTTAAGAATCTGCCAATTGTTTCTTCTATATGCATTAATTGTGATGACCTGGCAAGGTAAATATTTTTTAAATACGGTAATAGGAATCCTTAGTCTTGCCACTATGTTTTCATCAAAATACGCTTGATACTATAATCACTTATTATTTACTTGTATGCAACTGGTGACGCTGCTTTTCATACAAAGCCACCTTTACTGCCGTTTGAACTTCATTCATATTTTCTACGGTTCAGACCATAGCTCATGACATTCCGGAATCTTCGCGCCCTCCCCCAAGGATATGAACTTCCCACTTCGCTCAGATAGTTCAACAACTTCACTGTTTCAAAGTGGAAAGTTAAAAGTGAGTTCTTAGCAACAAAAAGGGCTCGGAAGATTTTTGAGTTAGCTGTTTCATGAAGTGAGTGGTGTTATTATTTCTTAGGCTGTAGGGCGCAGTAAATGTTAGTGTGAAGTTAATTATTGTTACATTTTATTGAAAATACTTAGAAAAAATTATTACTGTTTTATGAAGTGGTAGGGACCATTTCGCAATGTGTTCAGTTAATGTGATGGTTAAAATTGTATATATTTTAGTCGTTATTTATAGATTTTGTCAATAATTCTGCCATTTGCCATTCTTATACCAGGAAGCTTGGTGAACCTACTGCAGTAAATTAAGGGTCTGCAATAACCATAGTCGACACATCGTCCGTTCAATATTTATGCGGGTATATTCGTTAATGGCAAACACAGGCGCCCGCTGTGCAGCGGCCCTTACAAGGATATCTCGAGATTATAGTCTTGTTCTAATCTGAAACATGATATCTAGGATTAAATACTGTTATTCGTTAAACTACGGTGATTCCAGCTTTGTAAGGATTAAGTATATTTAACGCTAGATCAATACTGACAGTTAGTTAGGACATCTACAAGAAAATATGTATGAAATAGAAGTGTATATTTGATAGGTTGTTGAATAAATTAGAGAATTATTATTATGAGTTACGAGTACCATTTATCGTTAACTTGCAGTGTGACTAGAGGATTTTATGTTATTTACTGTCTCAATGATATGCGTCAAAATTGCTACATATTATCAAATAACAAGCGACTAAAAAGCCGATACATAAAGATAAAAATATTCGTGTTTTACCCAAATATAACTGTTTATTTAGTATTAAGACTAGGAATGCATAACAAATAGATAGCTTACGAACATAAAATAATACCAGGAACTATTTATATCGCTAATTGCAACTCAAATAGACTATGGAGAAAGATGAGCAAATTGTGGTACCTACCTGTGAAGTATCTTTTTTTTTTGGGGTAAACAAGCAGTGACAAATTAAAATATTATGCAACTTAATAGGTAGATCGTACAGGTAAACATAAATTTGACACCAGCATCGTTTACCACAGAAAAGTGTTTAATAGGTATATTTTAAATGTTCTCTATAAAATTGCAATGCTAAGCTTCTTTAACTATTATTAGTTAATATTGTATGAACGTAACGACCTCTTGGGCTAGTGGTTTGAGTGTAAGCCACTGAACTAGGTGATTGCGGGTTCGATTCCCGACAGGAGCAAATTTCGGCCTTTTCTGAAATGTCCTTGGTCTGGGTGTAACTAGGATCGCCCCCAGCCCATTGTATGCATAGTACAAGCTCTGCTAAGTTTATGGATCACACAATGAGTATGTGGTGTCTGGCGATATACCAGCATCTTTACCTAATATTCCTCATAAGAAGCAAGACAAAAAGGTAATGACAGTTATAATTGCATCGGGTCTGATGGCTCACGTTTCGTTTGGTAATCGTCTGTAATTAATGCCAACTACTGACTTTTAGGGCTCAGTAAAGTGGCGACTGAGTTCCTACGCATAATTTTATGTAATTTAACACTTGTGAAATCTTTAATGGAGACTTTAAAAAAGTCTTGTTGTGATAATAATGGAAGGACTTATAAAAATGGGTAACTATATACCTACTCGTTAAACTGGCGTTAGGTAATCTTAAGAACCTGCATATCGACTTCCAAATTTTAAAAGTAATTCTTTTGTACAGAGAAATGCCTTTGCAGGTAGCTTGTAGATGGACTGAAATTAAAACAAATGCATCATCACCATCATCACGTCTGTATTCTTCGAAGGGGTAGGCAGAGGTGCACTGCACTGCGCCCACACTTCGCCAATGTATTTTGGTCCCAATGTAATAGTGGGCGAGCTTTTTCCATTTTACTGGACACATTCTCTTTCAATACGAGGGAGATTTTAGGCCATAATCCACCATGCTGGCCCAGTGCGAGTAAGTGAACTTCACATGCCGTTCTATAGACGTGCAGGTTTCCTCACAATGTTTTCCTTCACCGTTCAGCAAGTGGCAATCATTACATACGCACATGAAAATCTCAGGTGCGTTCCCGGTATTTGAACTTGCACCCCTTACGTTTAAGGCTACCACTTGTTTTTGAACTTAAATCAATAAAGATAGCAGAGAAACGCATTGAATCCCCAAATCAAGGTTAGTGTAAACTAAATCCCAAATGTTTGAGGGAATCAGGTATCGTATTATGTCCGTACTATTGATGGATAGATGGAATGTAAATTGATTGTTAAGGGGTCCTGTAGTGATGATTGGTTTCTGGGTTCAGGTCATTTTAATTATAAACTTGTATTGATAAACATGTATTATTAATGATTAATCTAAGTTCAAATTATAACTTGCGTCACTAAACAATAGGTACACAACATAACTTATCTCATCTAAATAAGGTATATTTTAAATGACACATTTTGTAAATATCACTCCCAGCACGGAGATATTTCATGTTTTTCTAACTTTTTTATTCAAATAATAATTGAACCTATTTATCAAAAGCGTTTTATTTAGGGCATAATGTACTCTATGACTAGGCGCAATAAAATAAAACTTTTTTTTTGTGAATACAATTTTTTGTGGTTTTTTTATACATATAACGAATGAAACACACTAGAGTATATTCACGGCGTATAATCATCCATCACAAAACACATTATTGAACTAAAACAATGAGTTAATCAAATAATAATTATAAAATAATCAACCGACAATAACAACGAAACACGACACGCACGGAAAAACTCCCGGAAAAAACTCTGCGGGGGGTCCGCGCCTCGGCGTCCCTCGCTGGCGCGATGACGGTCGCCGTTACCACGCATGCGCAAAGCAGTAAGCCATCGAAGGAGTCAGCATATACTAGGCTCAGCACCATAAATACACCGCGCACACGTCACATACATTATTTAAAGGTGACTTAATCCACTCAAAAACAATAAACGCAGGTACCCAATTGAAAACAATGTTTTCTTTCCAAGTCATCCAAGTATTCATGTATCGTTTCACTAATTGAATAATACCGCTAATTTCATATCACCTTTCACATTACCGACGCATATGGAGGTAACAATTCAATCACATTACAGGTACCATAACACACCAATTTGTTACGCTCCAATTGGTTTGAGTAGCTCGAAAAGCAACGTTAAAGTAATGAATGGCATGCACTGACGCAGAGATCACAAACCTTTTCACATTTCTGTGCTTACCGCGTGAAAAATAAAGTTATAGAGAAAAGAAATACGGTCGAATCCTCCTCCTTTTTGGAAGTCGGTTAATAAGCACACGTAGAAGATTAGGTTGGTAAACAATTTAGAATCTATATAAATTTATGTACAGAACTGAAATTTTAATAATATTAATAAACTTTATGCCAGAATTTATTATATACAAAAGTACTTCAGGTCCCAAAATCTACTTACTTTGAATTGTAAATAACACGAGAAAATTAAATAACTACACCTTAGAAAGTATTGTAGTATTTCAATGGCTTCATTTGTTAAGGTATAAAAACAATAGCTTTTATCAATGGTAGCTAGAATATGACTAATCCAATGGTTTCAAAATGACAATGTATAATATTTACACCAGTCTTATCCTAGCTATCATTGATTAAAAATAATTCTTTACGCATTATAAAGTGAATAACCAAGTCACGAAAGAGTCCCGTTCTGTAAGGACCACTAAAGTATCGCGGTGGAGATTTTAATTCCGTACATGAGCATAGTTTATTTTTTAGCGCCAAAGGCTTGCCCACCCTGAGACTACCACTTCTCACGTGACAGCGAACCAGTGGACCAATTCGGAGTAATCTTGACGACTCATCATTCCCTGACGAGCGCTAATAAATGTCGCACAAGTACCTGATTAACAGGAACATTCTTTTTAATGATAGCCCAGGAATTCACTCGTGGAACTAAATTTAAGGCTAACTGTACTTTCGTGGTGATTAGGTTATTATATGGAAACAACCCGAATACCGTTCTAATTAGATGAGTTAGAAATAAGTAATGTTGTAAAATAAATCTGATTATTCGATGTATCTACATGAGAGTTATCTTGTGTTTTTGTCTCTCTATATTCCGTCTTAATAGAGTCATCTTAACGATCCCTATTTCAACCAACTCTATATTACTCAACCGGCGGAGATGAAATAATCACTTGTATTTATATTCTGAAGTAACTCGCACCGCAGAGTGTAGGTACCCCTTGCTATCAGGTATTGCTTGATCGTATCGATACTTAAATAATTATATAACACATGTAGCCGACTGCCGAGTCCCATGTTCATAATCGAATAACAATAGACATATCGATTCATAAAAGTTGACATTCGACTATCGATAATTGAAGATTTGGGTCAAACGAAAAGATAAATCAATGTACTGAAGCAGTAGCAGCCTCGTCGGCATGAACGCCCGCCTTGAACGTAAGGAGTGCAAGTTCAAATCCCGGGCCCGCACCACTGAGATAATTTACATGTGCGAATGTCATTTTTAACAATGATTACCTACCACTTGCTGAACGGTGAAGGAAAATATCGTGAGGAAACCTGCACGTCTATAGAAAGGCGTGTGAAGTTCACCAACCCGTACTGGGCCAGGGTGTTGGACTATGGACCAAATCTCCCTTTTTTGAGAGGGAATGTGCCCGGTATAATGGCAATAGGCTCGCCCCTATTACATTGGGACCAAAATACATCGGCCGAGTGTGGGCACACTGCAGTGCACCTCTGCCTACGCCTTCGGGGAATACAGGCGTGATTATGTATGATTTTAATACGATTCGCACAATGTAAACAGTACGTAATGTATAGGTTCGATTGGTCCGATATGTCAGGACAGTTACGTCATCTGGTTATCCGCAGACGGGGGCGTGGTATGCGTGCGCGCAACGAGAGTGAAAGCTGCGATCATCACGACTTGTTATACTGTTCCTAATTGCTCTGTATCAATAAAGTTGATGGCGTTTTTAAAGTCACTTCGGACGTCTCCAATGGGTACTTGACCAGAAAGCCTGCCACTATGACAATGGTAAACTTATCCAACCGTTTCAAATGACTATCACTCAGGAATTAAAAAAGATTTATCTTTGCAGGTTTTTTATAGTTGGACTAAATTAAAGTCGACCTTTTTTATGTTAGTACCCTATTAATTCATACATAGCATTGAAATACATTCTCCCAATTATCACGCATGTATTCACCGAAGTAGTAGGCAGAGGTGAACTGCAGTGTACCAACACTTTTTCGATGTATTTTGGTCCCAATGTAATAGAAGGCTAGCCTATTGCCATTATACCGGGCACAGTTGAGTCGCGCGAGGCTTCCTCAATACGAGAGAGAAAATTGAGGCACAGTCCAAGACGCCTTTTTATAGACGTGCAGGTTTCCTCACGATGTTAGCCTTCCTCGTTCAGCAAGAGGTAATCATTATTGAAAATGACATTTGTACGTGAAAATCACAGAGGTGCGGGTGTTTGAACTTGCTCCCCTTACTTTCGACGCGAGCGTTCTACCAATTTGACTACCACCGCTTATAAACTTTGAAATAAGTTTGTGATTATTGCTTTAAATTACATGCAATATAGAAATTCGTTCAGAATGGTTTTCACAAGCGTGTCAATCGCAAATTTAAGGTCTTTGTGTCAATCAGTGATCGTTTTTTAGAAAACTTGTACCAATCGATCAATATTGTTAGGTTCACACTATACAGTCGATATTAGAAAACGTATCGTGCCATTTAAATGATAAAAAAACTCAATGTGACATACAAGTTAAGTCTGCTACGGTCCGAATACGTGTCGTAAGAATTGGGTTAGGTTTTTTTACATGTAAATTTTTCTGGTATGCTATCTAGATCGCGGTTGAGACTGGTGTCAATCCTCGTAACAAAGACATTACGTGGAATTGTTTCACGATTAAATAGTTTTAATCCTTGCTTGTGTAGCTTTCTTTTATAGTAAACTTGCGGTGTAGAACTTAAAATAGATAAGATAAATAAAAGACGATATTCGTCGTTTGACGTTTTGGGTAGATTATTTAGGTACATAACTATTACTAAAGTATATAATGTATTGGTTTAAAATATTATTGTTAAGCATGCCGTTTCCATAATTTAAACTCATGTAAAATACTTTTGAATTAGAATTCTCCCTCGAGCATTTTGCATCTTAAAATCTTTCACAGGGTATCCTTATTGTTTGACTTCCGCCAAATGTTTAGGTGACAAAGTGTACGTATGGTTTTCTACGAATGATTTGTACTGTTTGTATGATGACGTAATATTATTATGTGGTGTGAAAGAAAATTGGCAATAGTTTGCTAAAAGTAGCAATAGTACCTAGGTAGCGTACTTAAAACATATAAGAACATTACATACCAGAAGAAAAGAATTAGACAACGGTATTAGATGCTACTCGGTTCACTATACCAGGTAGCAGGTTTGATTCCCACTAGTTTAAAATGTCGGAATTTGCACTTATCTGGGTGTACCTGGGATCGCCCCCAGTGCATTGTATAGTACCTACAGTACCTACAAGCTTTGCTTAATTTGGGATCATACAATGAATATGTGTTGTCAGGCGATATATACTTACCTATTTATTAACAAAATTCAGTCGAAATGATCGCAAAGAAAAAATACGAATGTTTAAAATATTACGAATGTGTAATATATATATATATATAAAATATTGCGGAAATGAAAAAAAAGTCGTCGTAACTCCGGATATTATTGTAGCCGTCGGGGGTCCGTTTGGACTCGCTGTTGTCACCCAAACAGCACCTGATCGAGTCTCACAGTTTTTATGGTGTTTTTTGACATTGGCGCTCGATTGATTCCGATTAGAGTTGCATTCGAAACACAATGGATTCCGGTCATGGCCGTCGGAGGCGAATGGTGTGGACAATCCGAGGACTGATCAGGCAGGACACCCTCCCATGTAAATTAAAGAAAAAATGTCTCCGTGGCCCAGGTTACACTGCTTCGTTGAGTTTTCCTGACAGCTGTTGCGTCAAGTAAATAAATTAAATAATAGGGCACTAGTATTGTCGTCCTTGTCTTGGAAGTAATGAGTTAGCAAGATAGTAAGTACTATTTCTAGTCTTGTTGAATCTAGATTTATTCATTCTTAGCGTACAATATAATTGGGATCAATGTTAGTATTTTTTTCATTTCTCCGACAAACTCGGTATTCGATACTCGATAAATTTATACAATTTTAGTCAGATATTTTCTTTGTATCTAACCACTAAATGTATAGTAATTTAAATCTATCTACAAACCATTCACAGGCTACTGTACGGTACGCTAAAACTGATAAGTTTTTTAAAGGGTGAATGGATTCTAATTTTCTACACAAAGTGGCATTTTTTTATTACTTTACGTCTATCTTGGAAATGTAGTTTACCTAAATAACTCTACTATAAAAGTATCTTCTTCTAAGTCCTATACAAGTTTAATTAACGTTTTGATCTAAATATAGTAAACGCAAACGTTAATAAAGAGAGATAACTTTGAAACGTTTTGTTACAGTGCCCATTCTTAAATGTTTTTTTAAAGTAAAATAAACGATTTGAACAATATTTTTTCATTGAATACCTAGACGCGTGGGCTAAGTCGACTAGGCGTATTATTACATGCGTGGGTATACAAAATGGTGTAATTTCTGTTAACTTGAGATATCAAAGAAAAGGATTTCGTGAACTATGTCAACGGTTTCGCAAACTAGTTGTAAATTGTTGTTTTAAGGTATGGAGAACAGTAAATACTTTAGGAGTTATAACGTCATAACCTCCTGTAAGTTGCGATGTCAGCAATGTCTAAGCATTTTTGTAATATCTTACTCAAAACTTAATACTTTTAGGTCGTATTATCTTCCTCGGGACCGTTTTTTCAATTTCCACAGACAACATTTCAAGTAAATACTAAACGATTAAAGTTATTTAGATGCTTACTTTGTTATCTGAGAATTCAATACATAGGTGCCGAGTTCCATCCTGCACACACTAGGGTGTGCGAATTAACTTGTGTTTTTTGGTAAAATGTACTCTGCGCTTAAAAACATAAAGGTTAAATTTCTGTGGTAAAAGCCACGCGTCAAAATTCTCTTGAGACATCGATGTCATTTTGTCGAAAAATCTGCTTCCTCTATGAGTTAGCACAGTTCGTTTCCCTATTAGCTAAAAATGTATCGTGACCAACTACATTATATGCAATTTGTGGAATAAACAGTGTATGGCTCTTTATCTGGCGATTGAAAAATGTAGCCTTAGTTACATAAACTATTTCTACGGTTTTTGCAATCCATTACCACTTTATAAAGTGAATGGATTACCATAGTTTCACTGAGCCAGCAACTTTACGGTCCAGCGGTGATACTCGCCAAGTTTTTAGAGCACACAGTTACCAATTTGTTCCTAACTCAATGTCCGGTACTAATCAGAGTTATTCGCTTCGGGAAATATTTAACTAATCACTTAAAGTTTTAATAGGCTTGACATCATGGACGTAATATTATCAACAAGACTACATTATCTTTAGGTAATATTTAACACGTAGTTCATGCTACAGTAAGAAAAAATCCAAAGGAATAAATTTATTTGTTCTCTAATAATAAGAAAATATTTAATCGTTTTGATCAGTGAGTTTGGTGCCACGTCATTTATAATTTATTTAGTTACGTAATATAGTGTTGATTTAGAAGTCCAAAAGAGCAGGAAATCATAATCCAAAACTACTTTTACGCGAGAAATTTAGACGGAAGAGGTTATTTTTTCTTGGAACCATTCAGTCTCGTTTAAGTGCTGTCCATGAGGACCATCTAACGGAAAGATTCGGTAATTAATGCCTTATTAGTGTTCCCTTACTGGTTATCAGACAGGAATTCCTTGGGTGCAAATAATCGCCATATAGGGTGCCAAGTGTGCAGTAACAGCATGATACCAATTACGGCCGGTTGAGTGACGTCGGCGGCGACACGCAGGGGTGATGGTTATAGCGAATGTCTTTGGCTTTTTGTAGCAATCTTTCATTAGCCATGTAATCGTCAGCTAACGGACTTTTAGACGTTTTCCAAGAAGGTTCCTCCAGCAGAGAGTAATGGTCTGTGGACGGGGACTGGGAGAATAATTACTGTCTGCCCTGTAACAAAATCAACTAAATTGCTTTTGCAGAAAATGCTAAGCACCGTACGTATTGGTGAGAGAAATAATTAGATGTAGGCAAAGTTAACTGCTCTTTAGCAAATTAACTCCTCCCATAATACGTCATCATTGAATCGTTCAAGCTCTTTTTGGTGCATTATCTTGGTCATCCATTAGATAGTCAAAGTTTTACTCCAAATTTCAAACTATGTACAATTCATTATTAATCACATTCTTAGTACAAAATGTGACCTGTTCAGAGCTTGTCCTGTTGTGTGTGTACCTGGAATCGCCCTAGTCCATTGTATGTACAAGCGTTGCTTATTTTAGGAGCACACGATAAGTATGTGTTATCTGGCGATAAATAATACCACTGTATAATTGATCATGACTACATATCAATCTCATTTGACTATGTGTGTCCTTTACATTTCATTATGAGTTTATATGTACGTTCCTGATGTTAAATTACTGATACCACCTGGCGCAAAGCAATAAAGTGGATAAAAGCAGCCCTGCTACACATGTCGGTGGTCTGTCAACGCTCATTTGTAGAGCGACATCGAACCGAGAGCCGAAAGTGAGAGTAGGGTTCTACGAAGCGAAATTAGCTCAATAATGGACCGTTTGTGACCATGGCAATAAACATTCCATCTATGAAGCGAGAATAATAATGTTTAGTAAAAAAGTGTATCCTTATGTTACTTTGGATTTTTTAACAGTTACTATGGTACTATACCTAGTGTCAAAAAATTCACAGTAATATTAAAGTTGGTGGTTAAGGAGCTGATGTTGGTTTCAAAATGGTACTAACTTCATTTTGATAAAATATTTTCGTTTGGATGTGAACCTCATTTTGTGGTATTGACATTTATACATTAACGAGAAGGAATTTAAAATTATATTAGGTTCGTATTATCCTCCTAATAATCATAATTTGTTACTTTCTTCTGATCATAATTATGGACTGGTCAATGGTGATGAAAGTGTCTACATCAGTAAAGAGTGGACAATATTATTCTTGGCTCTTATATAGTAATTTTATTGTCTATGGTTAAAAAGTATCCTCTTCCGTTTTTTGTATCTATGTTTTTTTCCTTCTTTTTCGTTGCTTAAGTTGAATACACGTGTTAATAATTAAATTGCAGTTTAATTCCCCAGGGCCCAAAATACCTACCTAACAGCGACCATATTTCAATCAAAGAGTAGGATCGGCTGGCAGCCGAGGGAAATATCGAATGATCTTGAAAATTCCCCATGATTTCCCGAGCTTCATTGAGCGGTACTTACATTTCATAGTTCGGAACGTTATAAGTTTTTATAAGTATCTTGTGATATTAATTATTATTTATTTGTGTAGGTACGTAAAAATCGTAAGACTGTTACGTGTATGTCCATTAATGTTCGCCCGTCGGCGTATCGCAAAACGTATTTGAAACTGAGAGTAGGACCGGTTGGCAATGCGCAATTAATGCTGTAATTAGCGGACGTTCAGGGACGGTAGCAGTTAATAAACATCGCTACAGAGCTCCTGTTTCACTGCACTTGTTTTCATTGCGTTCGCATTTCTCGAAAACATTTAGTTCTTCCAAGATACAAACATCGTTCAGTTCAGTAATTGGAGTGTATTATTAGCAAACGAACACATACACATCATTATGGTTGTAAACTAAGCAACGCTTCTACTATGGGTACCATGGGATTGGGGGTGATCCCAGTAACACCTAGACAAGGGAAAATTTCGAAAAGGCCATTTCTGAGATTGCCGCTGGCGCTAACGTTTAATATTTATTTGTAGTACATTACTTACCTACCTTTTTTTCTGAATTTGACTTTCAAACTATATCTACCCAGTAACGAAGTTGTGTTGTTAGTGATACGGGTCACTTTGGGAATTATCATCGACAACTTTTCACCGAAACTTTCAGGACCTTAATTTGTTTATCCCTTGGGACGTATCCCAAATAATACTTACCTTCCAACGGGTTATTTCATTGATATATAGGTACTTAACTTGAAATACTAATAATAAATGTACATGTCATTTTTTATAAAAACGTAGTAATTATCAGAGGTCTATCAAAATATCTATATTTTTAGGGTTCAGTACCTAAAAAGGAAAAAAACAGAACCCTTATAGGATCACTTTGTTTTCCGTCTGTATGTCTGTCCGTCTGTCAAGACCCCTTTTCTCAGAAACGCGTGAAGGTACCAAGTTAATTTTTAATTATTTTTTTTTAATTATACGAAAGATTAGATTTCTTCCCTGATATTCTTTTATCAATATATTATTATACTCGTTTATTATCGCATACAAAATTACAATAATGTTAAATTTAACTAGAGGCATCCTTCGTTTTTAATAATATCGCGTACCTATAAATGCCAACTAGGTAGAATGAAAATATCTGCTGCCCATAAAACGTAGCCAACAAGATAAGCGTACAAATTAAAATAACCGCACAAAACCACGGTTTTCACATGAAACCGAGCTCGTGCATAAACCACACGTGTAACCACCTCCCGTGGGTTTGCGTGTGCGCAACAAAGAGCTGGGAACCGAACCCGGGCAATGAGGAAATCGTTCCCGGCTGCACGAAAATCGACGCTCGTGAGTCGAACCCGCGTGGCTATCAGTAGCTCTAATGATTATATTTTACATTATTACTGATTGTACCCATATACTTATGAGAGGATAAGTCTTACTCCATAAGACACACATCCAAATGTTTGCAAAAACCAACTCTATCATACAGACCTGTCATACATACCTACATAAAGACTATTTTTATTACGAAATGAATTAAATTATATCGTGGGGTGAAAGGCTATTTGACTAAAGCAACATTTTTAGGGTTACGCACCCTAAGGGTAAGACGGGGACCCTATTACTAAGACTTCGCTGTCCGTCCGTCCGTCCGTCTGTCACCAGGCTGTATCTCATGAACCCTGATAGTTAGAGAGTTGAAATTTTCACAGATGATGTATTTAACAACAAATACTAAAGAAACAGAATAAAATAATTATTTAAGGTGGCTCCCATACAACAAACGTCTCTGAAAATCTGTCTATTTTCTGTTAGGTACTATTGAAACAACAATACTTTAAGCGGTGGTAGTAAGGTGGTGGAAGGTGTCTATTCAAATCTTGTGGTAGGTATCATATGGAAATAGCCCAGACGTCTTATCTCGTTACGAGCGTTGCGAAGATCGAGTTCATTGCTGATGTACTTACAAAATTACAAATGATTCGCTCGCGAGCGGAATGCGGTATGTGTTAAGCCCCGGGCACACTGTGGCGTCAAACGTGCGACTCAAAATTATTATCATGACATTTCGTTGAATAAATTAATAGTAAAAAACCTTTTTAAAAACAAGCTTTTATTTAATTGCCCTTAGTTTACGAGTTCTCTTCAGCAAGCCCTTTCATTGGATACCCATACTGTGGTAGTGCAGAAAAAATAACTATTCCGCCATCTTGGATGATCCGCCATATTGGAATTAGAATGACGTCACATAGCTAAGCATGAATTGTCATCCAAACTAAGCGTGTGTACCAAATTTCAGCGCAATCGTTAAAAGATAGCTGATTTTAAATTCAGTTGCAAGATTCCACCCGGACATACCTTACAAGTTAAAAAGCTTGTAATAACTTGTAATAATATAAAGCTTGTAAAAATGAGCGTCAGTGAAAATTGGCTGTGTTCTGAATCTTTACGAACGCTTGAAAAGCAATCCTTATCATGCGAACATATTCGAAAAATGGTATATATAACTTCATTTTACAAGTTTTTGTCGCTTAATAAGGTTTGCCTTTCAAGCGTCGTTATGTATATTGATATCGAAAACATAATAGTTTTGGTATTGCCCAATATTTTGAAGCGCGCGTTTTGATTTGATCATGTTCTCAACCATTTCTTGTTTAATGTTTTTTTGCCTTTATTTGATTAATTACCATAAATTTGTAAGATTTACATCTTCCTATTAAATCTAGTTCCTTAAGATTGCTGGAATACAGATATTCAAGTATATTGAATAAATTGGATATCTATCTTTTTTTATATATGTGTGTAACAGACCTTACACTCACGTGCGCGCTAGCTATGAATACATTTACTCTTTGCATTGTAATGTGTAGGTGGATTGAGGCATTGAAGTTGGACGTAGAGTTACCATTGTTGCTATATAAATATGTGTAGATAGATATACACAATATTGCATGCTCATTGTAGATTAAACACAGTAGTAGCCAAGTTGGTAAAACGCCCGCCTTGAACGCAAAGGGTGCAATTTCAAAACTCCGGCTCGCACCTCTGGGGTTCACGTGCGAATCTCATTTTCAATAATGATTATCACTAGCTGAGCGGTGGAGGAAAACTTCGTGAAGAAACCTTCTAGTCTATAGAAATGCGTGTGAGATTCACCAACCCGCACTGGGCCAGCGTGATGGACTATGGCCAAAATCTGACTCGTATTAAGAGAATCTGTGCCCGGTATAATGGCAATAGGCTCGCCCATATTACCTACATTGGGACCAAATACATCGGCGAAGTGTGGAACACTGCAGTGCACCTCACCCTGACCCTTCGGGGAAAATAGTAAATAAAAAAAGTACAGTCAGCACTTTTGGCGGTAGTACACTTGGCATTGCTTAGAACGGTTCTAGTTCTTGCTAGCCTCTAATTTCTTCGACCAATTAAGTTAACTATGTTGTAGTGGCAGGATTTGTAATAGTGCAAATTTTGTTCAAAGAGGTTGCGGCTACTGCTGTGTTCACCTAAAACATCCAACTAATACTATTGCTATTGGTTGCCTCATAATAAAAATTGTTTATCCTCTTGTCGCGACTCAACCGCCTCTATCACGTAGCTGTCCCATATTGATACTAAAAGAATGAAGCTCATAAAACTGCAACTGAATCCTGTATGGAAATAATTACGTCTACATAAAAACCAACTTTACTCTACAGTAATAAGATATATGTTTGTTTCACAGTCCCTGTCATCGAATACTCAGTCGGTAAACTGATTTAATAAACGTAATAGTGACATAATTTCTATTAAAAGTCTAGGACCGGCTCGTCTCAGAAGAACTAACACCACGACACGATATAATGTATGTAAAGGTTATTTTTAGTGGAATAAAAGATCCAGCATCCTTTCAGTGAGTACACTGCCGACATCCTGTTTGAGAATTATAATTTACATATAACAAGAATCTAAATTTAGAATCCAATCTAGTCTTGTCCAGTGTTTGTCCTTACACTACTGATCTTACTAAAACAGACAAGTCCAAACATGGAGTGCTTTGTGTCGTTTTAACAGTAATTGATTGTAGTTTATAGGGCTGTTCCAGGCTGTTTACCACTTACTGAATAAAATTAGTGACTTATTAAATGATACAGAATAGATTGTTTGGATTTTTAAATCTCTTGCCAATACTAAATCTAACTCTTAATAAGTCATAGCAAAATAATTTTTTTACTAAGATTCCATCAATTTTGTATTGTTTTTTTTTCAGTAACATTTGAATTTGATGTTTAAGACTATTATTAGACTGCCGTGAGTATAATTCTTCTCTAGTATTGTGGCAAAGGTGGCATGGCATGGCATTGCTGCTCCTGAGAATGTATTAGTCGCAATTATCATTTTGAAAAGAGTAACCATTGAGTTTCTTACCGGCTCTTCTCAGTGGAAGCAGCATCCCGAACCGGTGGTAGAATCTGACTATTTGTAAGTACTTTTTGGCCTACACGAATAAAAAAAAATATTTTGATTTTTAATTTAGAAATTGTTCACCAAAAGTAAACGCTAGATGTCGCGTAGCAGCTCTATAATTCTATGCGCTTTCACTCGCAAACTAATGCTTGGGTGGCCTTTGCTAATGTAATACGGTATGAGAAACACATTCGATACTACAATTATACGAGACACATAAATAACACGTTATCTGATCAGTTAGAGGATATTTGACATCCTTGTTCGTAAACACAGGCGCCGGCGGTGACAAGTTGAAGACGGACATGAACCCGCTGGCTAGCCGATTGAATTGGAATTAGACAAAACCGGCCAAGTTCCGTACCATTATCTATAAAAACGGCAAAAAAATCACGATTGTTGTATGGGAGCCCCCTTAAATATTTATTTTATTCTGTTTTTTAGTATTTGTTGTTAAAGCGGCAACAGAAATACATCATCTGTGAAAATTTCAACTCTCTAACTATCACGGTTCATGAGATACAGCCTGGTGACAGACGGACGGACGGACGGGTGGACGGACAGCGAAGTCTCAGTAATAGGGTTCCCGTTTTACCCTTTGGGTACGGAACCCTAAAAACATGAATCTACGAGTTACCGTTGTATTATACTTAAACGCTTTTATGGGCATTGGGAAGTGCGTACAATATTGATTAGAAATTGGAACATCTAGTTTTTTTATTCCAAGCAAATTGATCTAAATGTATTTTATGTCACACGGTCTTTCACGTATTTAAAAAAATGTAATTTAATGACATAAGATGAGGAATAGCTCCACCTGTTTTGGCAGGTATTTTAGCCAGTGTCAAGTAATTAATAGCTGGAGAAAAACCAATAAATAAAAATGTGTGATGAACGTGAGATAGATGGCGAATGGCCCTCATCAAAAGGGCTTATGTGCATCATAGCGCAATTACTGCTTTTTATATCATAACCAAAGACAAGTTTTGGGAGAACTTTAACTTTAAACTAAACTATCCGAACTGTAAATTACCTTTTTTATTTCTCCAATAGTTTACCAGCTTAACCACAATCGTCTTCAAACCATATTGACTTCATTCAAATGCCGAATTATTTAAAATAATATCCTTTCACTTATTGTAACAGAATATATTATATCATTCAATAAGTAGGCACATCTAAAGGCCGGACGTTAGACATCCTTGGCACTTGAGTGAGGCGCCGGCGGAGACAGGCCAGTCACTTGGATTTTAGAATTTAAGTCGAATAGAAAATTGGACTTTATTATATATTTATTACGGAGCTGTATAATATCACGAACATTGTAATGTTATAGAATTACCACGAGATGAAGTTAATAAAGGCAGAAAGAATAGACGTAACAATTTATTTTTTATTAAAGTAAGCTTATGTCATATAATTAATTCTCAGCTATTTTAAGCGCAAAAAGGGCCACGATTTGTGTTAAGTTTAAAATAACATCAAATACCTATTTAAATTGCCTAATAAAACACACCGCAGCTGGGCACATGAAAAGCCACGGGACCACGCGTTAAAACTCGGTCGCACTGTTAATGAAATTTCTTTGAAGAATGAGTTTTTTCTGTGTCAATATAGTTTATTTTGAATTGGCAAAACGTATTAAGAGCTCAAATCGTTGTTAAAGTAACTTTTTTCCTAGCCATATGCAACATACGTACAGTGGTTCATATTTTTATTTTATTTTATTTTTATTAATTTATTTGGCTCACAAAACAAGTTACAATCACATTATTATAACTTAAACATACTAAAAAATAGGCCCAGATTGTAACTCTAAATATGTGTGCACATAATACACCATGTTCAGAAGTTGTGCATTAACTAATACAATAACTTAAAATCTAAATCCTAAAGGTAAGTGATAAATCTGTTGGGACATAACTTATGACTAATTGCAGTCCTAAAGTGAAAGTGTCCTAAAGTCATATAAATATGTTTCATCGATTTTCTTAGACAAAAGAAGATTTAAGATTCCAATATCAGTTTGCCCGTCTTGTTTGCACGGTATAGTTCTGTTCCCGCAGATCACCAGCCCGGGGCAGGCGCGTTGACCCGTCCACGACTATGTTATAAACTAACCCGAGATTGTGGATGAATGCCTCTAATTGGATACGTTTAAACGATGATAGATAGCAATGTAGTTGGCTAGTTACATTTGAGCAGAGCCTCAAGTCTACTAACACTAACGTTCTGGAACTTTTAATGTGAAAAAATAAACAACGATGGCGTAGAAGACAATCCCACTTTGAAGCCGTTGTACTAGTCATGTTCTAGCTACCATTGATATTATGTTGTTTACATGCCTTTAATAAATAAGCCATAGTTATTCAACGACGATTTCGTTAGTATGATTGGGGTCCAAGTCGATTTAAAATCCTGAAAAATGGGTCAATAATTCACCAAATAAAACGATCAACATTTTAAATATAAAACTATGATAAATTTATTGTTTCAAAATCCTTTCCCTAAAATGATTTTTCCTAAACGAAGCCATACTCAAGTAAGTTTATTTGACATAGAAATATGATCGAAGAAGCAAGCAAATTTTGTTGCTCGGTCTCATCGCTGTTACCACAGAAATTCAATATATAAGTATATCAGAACAAAGTACATTTTCAAAAAACGTCATGTAAGTGCTTGTGTGCTTGGAGTTATACTACTTGTAATTACAGAATCGAATTCCAATATCAGCTGGTTTGTTCGTCGTATTTGCATTCGCAGCGGGCTTTTCGCGATCGCCGCGTCACCCGAGGGCATGCGGTTAACCCCACGACGATGTTGCAAATTTGCAAAGGACCTAATCATTACGGGTTAATTTTCTGTTCGGATATGTATCGCAGATCTGGTGGCTACTATTATTTCCTTAAATTTATTAATTAAACCTCATTTCTAGAAAATTTGCAGTAGATTTTTTCACACGAAAGTGTTTAAAAATGTTCGTGTAGATGGATTTTTGTTTATTTCTATAAATTTTAATTCAGACTGGTCATACCTTTCGGAAATATTTAAGTAAGTATTAATCAAAACATGAGTTTCCTCAATCAGATAAGTCAGAATATCTAATGATTTTGAACTGGTGATGGTATCTTTATAATAAGAATATCATAAAATACACATAACATTATTATTATTAAATATTAAAACTTAAAAAAACATATTACTTATTATCGTTGGTTTTGTGCAAAAATGCAATTCTTGTTACGTGGATAAAATGCTAGTAAATATGATGCTACAAGACGATTGCCATAATTTATTTGGTAAATTAAAATGTATCTAAGTAAAAACTTTTTATATAATTCTTCTTCTTCTTTGTCGGTATCGCTCTTGTCAGAGCGGTCGTGGTCATCACTTCAGGTGTTGGTGGCAAGCTTCACAACACGCCGCCACTCCTCTCTGATGACCGCCTTCCTCGTGCATTGGTGTAGTGATGATGTGTCATTTACTGCCGCTTTTATTTGGTCAGTCCACCTCATAGGCGATCTTCCTCGTGGCCTGGTACCCTCAACCTTCCCCTGGACCACAAGTCGCTCAATAGCCACCTCCCCTCGGCGGCATATGTGACCAAAAAAGGTGAGGATACGGGACTGTACCAAAGATGATAAACGCTGTTTAATGCCGAGTTCTCGAAGTATAGACTCGTTGGTACGGAATTCAGTCCACGATACTCCGAGCATTCTCCTCCAGCACCACATCTCTAAGGCGTCTACCTTCTTCTTTATTTTTATATAATAACAAAGCATTTTACTGAAAAAAACATGTTTGAATGGGTCCATCAAATTATTTCAATCTAAAGACATGTCATCAAATGTACTAACAACTCTCCTAAACAGTGTTGATGTGTGCATCTTCCATTAAACGTGAATAAAAAAACCTTGAAAAGTAAGAAACTGTCTCGTCCAATAATTATTTGCGCCCTGCACTCACTGGGAGAGCGAAATAAATGTATAATTATATTTCATGATTAAATTTCTATGACAAATGCACATGCAATCAATCGTTAAAATTCGCTCGCGTATTCGCTAGCATTCCGTTGTAAAATGTGCTCTTTCTATATGTTATAGCACATACATTCATCAGCCATCTTTATCACGTTCTTCACCAATTTTTTATTTAGATCTATATATTTCGTTGTAATTTTATAACTCAAGAACGGGATCACCTATCCAAACCTAATGTTTAGGCTTTGTTCGGACTATTTAGTAGACGGTTTATGTGAAGTTTGCACAAAATCGGTCGAGCGGTTCTTCATTTATCACATTTTTTGTAAAAAATGAATTAAATAAATGGCGGATCATTTTGTTAATACAAAAGAGTTAGTGACACGGGTAGCCATGGTAAGTGACACGAGTAACTATGGTAACCATAGGCAGTGACATATGCTGTCAAAGGCGTGACGTAGACGCATGATGGTTTGCATTCACAATTGGACCGGGTAGGTGGCGCTGCAGTCGGTACCTAGGTTATTTATAAACGCCTGGACCGATTTGGACCCGGTAGGTGGCGCTGCTTTCGTATGTCACTAATTCTAAGGCGGTACGAAGTTCGCCCGGTCAGCTAGTATGTCATAAGTATTTATTGAATTTGTCTTTGCTTTTAATTACTTTATATTGGCAGAATACCTGCGTATCGTAGCCTATCGGAGGTGCAGCTGTTCCTCATTTAATACCATTGCATATCATCATTTTATTTATTTCGTATAAATAGAAGAAGAGTTAATCTTCGTTTTGGTACTGATGGAAAATCAGTCGCGCGTGTTTTGACGTTCCGGTGTGCACAGGTCTTTTACCGTTATCTATCAGCCTCTTGTATGAAGATTGTATAACAGATATCTGCTTTTGCTTATCTGATGATACCGAACCGGGCTAATGGGCGTATGAGATCATTTCAACGATCATTGTTCCGAATATAAAAATTATGTGATTGCACCTAATATACTGTGTGAAGTAATTTCGCCAGCTATTGAAATATATAGATACGAAAGTGAAGTAATCAGTTTAAGTGCCGTCCATTTCCAGATAATGTCTTATGTAACATAAAAACGCGTTTCGCAGGAAATTCTAGTGTGGTGAGTTTGAACACTACAATAATCAAAGCGTGAGAAAAAATGATATTACTACTCACCTTACAAGTTTTAAATATAATAGTGTCAATTTATTTTTAATTTATTTATGTGATCCTGAGATATGATAACAACACAGGCGTTTGTCAAGTACGCAATAATGTATAAAAGTTTAATATGACTATTGGTAAAAATATAATTCACCGTTAATACAGTTATATTTTATTAAACAAGCTGATTTTGATCTCTAAATAATATCATACATATGCTGCATATATGAATTTTATTATCTTACTGTAAATTTATTTTAAAAAAAAGTTCCATTTACGATGACCTTTTAACCTGTTAAATGCCATTACAGATGAATGCAGGCAATTGAATGTAGGTAATAATATGATTTTCGCACGAACGTCTCGATACTTCAAGAACTCGGTTTCAGGCAGCGTCTGTTTTCGATTGTACAATCTCGCATCTTGACATTCTTCGGACATGTTTCTCGGCGTGACTGGTTCCATAGAAAGCCTTGTTGTCCAAGGGAAAATACGTTGGACTGACCAGATCAAGTCCGCCATTGGAGGCTCAGTCAACGAATGCAGCAGCATGACCTCTTGCAGACAGCGGTGGCGAAATGTCGTGAAGCATCTGCTTCCAATACTGATACTTAACGATCACGACCGCTCTGTCAAGAGCGTACCGGATAAGAAGAAGAATAATATAATCTAAGAAAAAATATAAAATTCAAACCTCAAATGCTACACCAGTTTCTGTAAAACAAAGAAAACTTTATTGGAACGACGACAAGGTATTGTACAAATTGTATATACAATTTGTTCAAATAAACAAAGACAACGTAGACCAATAAACACGCAATCTGAGACTTAATAGTGGAGGCAGTGAACACCGATTAATCGAAGCAGTTTGGCGCCAGCGTCGAGACAAAACCATTAGCCGTGGAATACTACTAGTGTCCCCATAATTCAATTATTGTATAGTCCCGACACAAAAGTAAGTTTAGCTTAAAATGAATGAAGACAACGACAAGTCCTTTTTAACGGACTACAAAAAAGGAAGAACCAATAAATTCGAACCGCACTCATGTTTTATTTTTCTTCTCAACCAAAGTGGTATTCCGTGTAGATTAAATATAATAATGTTTATGTAACATCACAATATGACTCAAAATTATGACCTATGCATAATCAATCAGTAAATATAAATAATCGTACACTTTCCAAAAAAGAAAAATTGATTCCACGCCTCATAAAGATTACGCCACATTGTTTCCCCTCTTCTACGGTCACGACAGAATATAGAACGTAATATGACGCGTTAAATTGTAAGGGCAAATGTGAGATTAGTCCCGTTGCGTACGGCACATTATGGCCGCCCTAAGTATGACACGCGAACTCTGTTACGTCCTAGGGATGTTACGGTTATCGTGGTTAATATCATTAATAATTATCGCTGAATATTTGGGAGCTATTGAATAAATTAGAGTAACTAGAGTAGAGTAATGTAACAAACGTTTAGTTCTGGTTTACATCTATCAATATGTATTCGAAAACCGCTGATAAAGATACAGTAATACAATATTTTATACATTCTAAACGCATGGAAAGTAGTCGAAAGTAATTAGCATTTAAATATGGCTTAAATAAATTATTTTTCAACTTTGATGAGAAAAGAATATGTTTACTTTCGGAGTTGTTACTTAATTATAAGAATAAAAGTAACGTAGTCAAAAACTTAATGAATTTTGAAATGTATCCCTATATAATAAAACACATGAAAAGCCTTAAGTCTCTTCAAATAATTAATAAGCTTATAATTTTTAAAATATCAACACGGAACAATCTCTCCAAGTCTTACGAGTACCGTTCAACAAAACAATGCCCATAAGAAAATTATGATATATGAATAGGGTACAACATGCGCTAAGGATCCTTGTACACTGACATCTCTACGGTAGGCCACACTAGCTCAAGACCTCGAGTACTAGTCATGTAGCATGTCCAACAAACCCGCCCACGGCGAGTAGTTCCCAATAAACCATACCATCATTCCATAAAGCCTTAACTACTCACAAATAATCTCAATGAAATTGAAACTTTATAATGTGGGCTATGAGATGTAATTTGGTTTGTACTCTGAAGTAGAATCAAAAATATTAAACAATTGCATAAATAAATAGCGGAGAATCAAGCAGTAACCTCTGTTAGGAAAACAATGGTTTATGTGCGCGGGGGCATCGTTAAAAGTTCGTATGAGAGAAATTTTCCAAAGCTGGATATTATTAAAAGTTTAAATAGGTAGCACGTTTCACAAAAAAAATATTATGTAGGTAATTCCATTTTAAAGTGTCTTTGTAGTAACGACTGAGTGAGTTTGGTTGCGATAAACGTGGTTTAGTTTGCAATAAACCATGCAATTATTAAAGATATAACTCTGTTTATATTCCATCAATTATTAGTTGATACATGCGTCTAATAACGGTCTTTGCGTGTTGGACCCACATTCATCTCACGCCAATTTTCAATATGGACCCTTAAGTCTAACCTCCAAATGTATACACACTTTTTCATAGTTTCAAAAGTATTTTTCATTCAATATAAAACTTTTCTAGAAGACCACTATAAATGTTTCAAAACTTTCTGCGTTTTGTATTTATAACATGAAATAAACGTTCCACAATGAAGTGGCTGTACTAATAAAGATGTTCACATGTTGTTTTACACTAAAGACCCGAGAGATGTGGCGGTTATTCTATACAACACAATGCACTCGGTTCCCGCTCATTATGAGCCGCAACATAAATTCACTTCATTAGGCCTGTTTCGCCGCAACCCACACAAAGGCGCCGTGTTTACATGTCCACTGAACCCTAAAACATATAGCGTTGTCTACGTAATGTCGTGTCAACTACCAGTTTGATACTTGTCAATTTGATCCAACCTTATATGGATTTTCCAATACTAAAACGAACTCTGTGTCAATATGTATAAAGTTTGAATTTCTGTGGTAGAAGCCACGCCTCCGTGCGTCGAAATTCGCTCGCGCTGTCAGTGTCATTAATTGAAGAATGAACTTTTTCTATGAGTCAATACAGTTTGTTTTGGTATGGCAAAAAATTTGACGCGCGGGTTTTGACACCCCAGTGGCCTTATAATTTGATTTTAGTTCGAATCTGTGACTTTCAGTCCTTATTTCATCATTAGATATCTGCCGCTTACTACCGCCAGTCTTGCAGCAATGTTTTAATATTACTATCAGTTTTAGACAGCTAACTTAGTACAAAACCTAACAAAAATGAAACAACAAAACTTTGGCGGTAGGGCCCCAGTTCTGTCTGAAGTAGTGAGTCAGAGATTTTGTAACTTGAGTTTTTATCGGCCTGTGTCGTCCCTTTGCTGGGCAAAGATTTTCTCCACTTCCTCGTGAGACAGTAAGAAATCTAAAGTAAAGTAGATACTATTTGTAGCATAAGGTAGTAAGAAAATTCTTCCTAGTAGTTTAACCTAAAGTTGATTCGATGTAACGTTTTTAATAAAGCAGTGATAGCCTATTTGGCAGAACGCCCAACTTGAACGTAAGGGGTGCAAGCGTTGAGATTTTCATGTACAAATGTCATTTTCAATTTTGATTACAACTTCCTGAATGGTGAAGCGAAACATAGTGAGGAAACCTGCAAATCTATAGAAAGGCGTGTGAGGTTTACCAACACGCACTGGGCCAGCGTGGTGGACTATGGCCCAAATCTCCCGCGCAATGAGGGGTATGAGCGCGGTATAGATCCCTATTACATTGGGACCAAAATGCATCGGAAAAGTATAGGTACACTTCAGTGCACCTCTGTCTACTCCTTCGAGGAATAAAGGCGTGAAGATGATATATATTTATTTTTATAGTATGTGAAACAATCGATATCTCACTAGTGACAACCACAATAAAATTCCGAGATTATCTTTAGTTATTCAATGTAAATTCTTACATTACTGACTTTACCAGCATAGAAAATGGTCCATTCATTAGATTCCTATCCGTGTTATACACGCAACGAGTAGGTACGACTGGACCGCATTGTATTTTTTTAGATAACAAGTCGAATAAAATCAGGCACCTACAAATATTCACAATGTTTGCCAACACCGAAACAGACTCTGTGTTGATATACATAAAGTTTGAATTTCCCACGCGTCAAAATTCACTCGCGGTGTCAATGTTATTTCGTTGAAGAATGAACTTTATTTGTGA
This sequence comes from Ptilodon capucinus, assembly GCA_914767695.1. Lineage (NCBI taxonomy): Eukaryota > Metazoa > Arthropoda > Insecta > Lepidoptera > Notodontidae > Ptilodon > Ptilodon capucinus. Next base: position 8,811,008 of record OU611814.1, on the reverse strand, counting down.
ATTAATATAGATCGTTTTGGTATTGCCAAAAAAATGGACGCTCGTGTTTTGAAATTGTACATTGATTTAAAATTCCAATTAGGACAAAAAGTTTTCTGTTGGTAACAAAATAAAACTATTATAATCTAAGTGTATTGTTGTCTCTCTCTCGGCCGTAATATATGAGTGTAACAGAAATATTTTTAGTGCTTCAAATTTCGTTTAATCGTTCTTTGGATGCAACTATATTAGTATCTACCAATATTGTACAAATCGTATGAAAGTTGAAGACGACACTGACCCATCGTTTGATACTATAATCAATAATATTTAAAAGTACAGATACTTATATGTGCCAAAAGACGTCAAAAGAAATTACACGGAAATGAGTCACATTGATGCCATGGCCAAGATGTCATAGACAATATGTCGTACGTACATGTTTAAGTCACGCACCGAAATTAGACGTGAAAAACTGCAAATGTTAGGAAAAGCTCCCTCTTGTTATAATAACTCAATGGTTATAATTACTGGCATACATACTTCAGTTTTATATAGTAGTACGTTTATCAAGGACCATAAATCAGGATTGGACTTACAACTGGAGTGGATACCGCTTACAACGCTACCGTTGCTACATCGCGTGACTCTCTACATTTTGTTCACCAACCAACCCGGAGATAACGCAGGAATACGACTCTACTTCGAAGAGAATGTAGCTATGTGAAGTTCATTTAAAATACTTCTTGTGTTGGATTTATCGGTGACAATTTAATTTGTGTAAACTATTCTTTGGATATACGGTGTGTCAAGGTTTGTTAATTATTGTTATAATGGAGTTTGGGAATGACGTTACGATTAGATTGAGATCGGCTCTATCATAACTCATGATAGAGCTTTGTAATATTAATCATTTAAATTACACCTATGTCTTAGCGTAGGCCGCTCGGGTCACTGCATCGGGTGGATGTGGGTTCAATTCCCATCAGTGGCTATTTCGAATATGATCTTTTCGGAATATGCCCTGGTCTGAGTGTAACTGGGGTCGCCCCTAGTCCATTGTATAGTACACATAGTACAAGCTTTGCTTAGTTTGGGGTCATACGATGAGTATGTGTTTTCTGGCGATATTGATTTATTTTCAATTATTTTTTACTTTGGGATTTCTGTAGTAGCAAAACGATACTATTATTGTTCTTACATTAATGATTCAAAAACTCCAATGTCAATTCATTCTGCAATATTAATGAATTGACATTGCGGTGGAGGTGGCTTGTCCGCGCCGCGGCTTTCACGCTTCCCGTCCGTCACAGAAAGGCAGCTTTTCTTGCAGCAACCTTTTGGGTCTTACTGCGATATCGCATAGTCAATAGTCGATCGAATTTAAAACATAAAAGATTTTTATTAATTGATATGGTCACTATAAGATGTTGTTAGGTTAGCTAATTACGTAATAACTTAAGACAGAAGGTCCCTTAAGTAGGGACTTAATAAGGTAACCGACTTGGTACTAGATCCATGGATCTCACAACTTTTTACGGTAGAACAACTGAGTTGAGAAACTTGTTTTTTTACAAGTTTTCTTTTTGATGGCATTGTTCTTATATTAATGATTCAAAAGCTCCAATGTCAATTCATTACGGTTGCAGAATGCATATTTCTCACCAAACTCATTTGCATGCAGTTACATAAAAACTGGCTACATTAAAATTCCACGGCTTTAAGTTCGTTGATCTGATGGCCTTAAGAAATGTTCATTCACAAATAAGGCATTTAGCCGATTATTGCATGGCATATAGATATGTTTGTGTTGCAGTGAGGTTAGCCACGACGTCTTCGACCGCAAATTGAGTTATTGGCATAGCCAAGAGACCGCGGCCATACCTGTCAATAATAGGATCGAAGATAATATTTTTTGCACTATTTTATTGATATTACTTATATAGAATGTAGGGTATAATCTCCTTGTTAAAAAAAGGTTTTCTTTCATCTATGAAAAAGTTTTTAATTGGTATTACGATGTGACTGTATAAAAAGGTGTGCAAAAAATAAATCTTTATGCACATTGATACAGAGTTCCACGCGTGAGCGTTGACGCCCCAGTGTGCCGGGGACTTTAAGACACTCGTAATACGTGCCATAAATTTTGAACGTAGTAATACATACCTCAATAAATATTACCCTAAAGTGGTAATTTACCTGGACCGGAGTTAAACGTGAGGGCGGTAAAAGCTTATTTTACTCTATTCCAAATTGTCACTAAAAGATATCTTAAAAGCGTTGAAATTGTACACTTCGGTGCCGGTAATGGCTATTGTCAAAGTTATTTTTATGTGATTCTGGTATTTGATAAAACGTACAGGAATATAAATTGATATGGGATACACTGTAGTTTGGTATTTCCGATAGTCAATACATCGTAACAATATTGTTAGAATTCGTGTTTAACAAGTATAAGGAAAAAGCATATCTTACAAATGGTTGTTACGTACACAAAGGATTTATTTAAAAAATAACCACTTAAAACGTAGGTTTCATTTCTATTTTACACTACAATACATTTTTTGGACGAAACTCAAACTAGTCGGGATGGGTTTAAAAGGATGAGACTTTTTCTAAGCCAATGAAAAATAAAAACCCCGAATAAAAAGAAATGCACACATGGGATCGATGGGGACTTTTCAAAATTTCATTGTAATGGTATCCCTGACATTAATGGGGGTTTTCAGCTTCTTGGGAATTTATGCAAGGGTACCCATATTTTTCGGGCTAATTTGACTGGACTATATGTAATTAATCCGTAGACAACGCCGTGGACTGTACTGTGTTTGCATAACTTTTTGTAATACTAATTGGTAACCTATATGTACTGTTGTTTTTTGTTTCTAATAAATAATTTAATTTAATGATCATATCTGCCTAATATTTTATATCTTCCGTAATTTTGTGACATTTTTTAATTTTTATAAATAAACCTGGTAACATTTCAACTACAAAATTTTGTTCTGCAAAAGAAAATCTGAACGTAAATATAGTTTTCATCAACTGGTTCCGAAAAGAAGGCTCTCAAGGTGATGTTACCTCACATAAAATTCAAGATAACAGTTCACGGCTAATTTCCATGAAGTTCAGGTTTGCGCCGTAACACAGACAGGTATAAATCCTTTATAGGCAACCGCACTGATATGTTATTAGATAAAAAGGCTTCGTAAAATGCCGCTTGCAAAACCTGTGATGAAACGGGCCGAAACTGCGGGGATTTTTTTGTTTTGAGCTATTTGATGTAGAAGGGGCGGCGTCTTTGCACCTTGAACATACTGAGGCGAGTAAAAGAGTACTCTGTGTCAATATACATTAAGATTCAATGTCTGTAGCAAAAGCCACGAGACCACTCGATAAAACCCCTTTCACCCTCACGCGTCTAGGGCTAGTGTGCTTGGAGAAAAATTGTGCAAATCGTTTGTTAATACCAAAACGAACTCTGTGACTATAAGCATAAAAAATAAATTTCCGTGGCAAAAACCACGCAACTACACTGCAAAATTCGTTCACACTTATAATGGTATTTCGTAAAAAAATGAGCGTTTACAATGTATCAATACAGCTCGTTATTGTATTTGCGGAAAAAATGCATAGCGTCTTAACGCACCAGTATGGCCGGGGCAGTATACCTACACGAATATCCGGGAAACACATTTATCTACGAATACTAGAGGTGCGTGGGTTTATATCTCAAGGTCAATGCATCGGTAAGCTTAGAGTAGAGCCGTCAAACTTAACGAATAGCTTCATCGAGTGTAATTCTAAATTTGGAAATAGCCAATTACGGATTAACGACTCACACCGAAGTAACAGTCACATAACAATGTATTTTAAAGTATTAGCAGTAAGTACCTAATTTCTTTACGCCTACATAAATCTGGTTCAACAGAATGAATTAATAATAGTTAATTTGTAAAACTGTAATTATTATAAAATCGATTTGTTTGATATTAATCAATGCTGCCATGCGTTTGAACCAGGGGTGTTACGAATATTCGCATCCACATCCGCAAATGCGGAATATTCACATTAATTCAGACATCTGCATCCGCATTTACATCCGCATCAATCAATGCGGAGTTTTTACGGATGCAGATTCAACAAGTAACTACATGTAAAGAAAGTGCGCGGAGCCAGAGTGGCACGTGCTTCGCGTTTGTTTTGGTAATTGCTAACTTCATTCGGTAACTGACGTATAGGAAGGCGCACATTGGTAACAAGATCCTACAGGTTTTGTTGGAAGCTGAAAAGGCTGAAATCTTGCTATTTATTAAATATAATTCAATTTTTTTTAAGTTTTATTATTAAACAAAGATTTTTGTTTGTAATTTTGTTTTAAAAATATGATTAAATAAATAAAAAGTTAACATTATATTGATTTTCAGTTATTTATGCACTTGAAATTTAAATAATTATCTTTTTAAAATCCCAAAATCAGCATCCGCATCAGCATCGCATCCGCATCCGCATCCGCATCGAATCCGCATCCGTGGATGTGAACTTCTAATAATCTGCATCCGCGGATATCTAAATTTATGCATCCGTAACAACCCTGGTTTGAACTATAAATAACATTAAAGTTACAACGAATATGGAAGTAATCAAGAAAGAATCACCAATCTTTGAAATATTTTGCCGCTACTCAGTTTGGATCCGACTCTTTTAGTAGGAAATGGGCAGTATGGCATTCCGAAGGGTATCGTTTGACCTATCTTAATGGATACCACTTCGCTTTAGGCACCAAAAAACTCGAGAACGAGGAACAAAGGCAACCGAACAGCGATAAAGCGCTTCAACGAACTAAGCCGCAACATTTTTTTAGCAGTTTTAATTCCATCGAAATGAGATTTATTATAAAAAGTTTAAACGTGACATTTAATCGACGGATTAAATCGTTTTTTGTAACGCTTGTTATCCGTTCTATAATAGCTGAGATGTATTTTAGTTTAAAAAAAACAAATTAATAACTTGTCCATTTATTTTTTGTAACGTTATGTATTTCTAACGTTGCGCAATTTTTTACGAAAATATCGTAAGCCTTTATTTGTTGAGACCTATAACTTAAACCATTTATTGAAATTTCTTGAAGCGCAAAAGCGCTTTGCTCGCTTGAGTTGTTTCAATCAAATACTAAAGGATCCTTTACAAGGATGCTCACTATTAAAAAGTAATAAAAATCACATTTAAAATATCGGATTGGATAAAAGGGAAACTGGGACTTGTATCATCTTAGATTTAGTGTAATGTCGGCCTAGAAAGGTCGCATATCGGTTTATGGCCGTTCCTCGCTTGGTCCTGACCATAAATCCATGGTATCGTGACCACGACGATAGCCAATCGAAGCCGTAATAATAAAAGGTTAGAACGGGCCTTATTCATTTATAGATTCGCGTGGGAAACACTAGTGGTTGCTGGACGAGGATCAACGTGGTATGCGAAGGTGAAGTAACATGACCTATTTGTTCGGTTCCAGAATAGAAAACCCCTTGAAAACTAACCCTATCCCATTGGGTCACTTTTCAAGGGGCAACCAAATAGCCCCTTGATAGGCTAAAGCCTATCAAAAGGTGAGTTAAAGGGGTGTAAAGATCTGTGGTTATTATTCTTTCTCTATCTGCGACTGCGTGGATTACAGTGAGGAACACTTTTTGCAGATTAATAATTTACCGATGTACACGGATTAATGTTATCAAACCTTAAACTTATTACGAGTCACATTTAGTTTCGAAGCAAGCAGGTCGCCATATGTTCTATTACTAATTGGAAATAAGAGCAAAATTCTAAGAGTCATTTGAGAATAGCATGTTCAGAGCAATATCGGACTCTGCATTGGTCGAGAGCATACTATATTCAAAATAACAGCTAGACGATGGTCCGGGTGAACTAGATATTAATTTCAAGGCAATTACATTAGATACAGCACTTAATATACTCTTTAATGGCATCTTTCGCATCGTAAGTATTGGACGCGTCGTACTAAATGGATCGTAGTATTTTTTGTATAGGAATTCATACAAGTGCGTCCACACCGATACTTACGATGCGAACATGTGGACGCCTACCTTAAATTTGCCTTCCCGTACTATCTCTTTATGACTTGGATGCGAATGTGTCTAGTTCTTAATTTAATAAACGTCCAATTTTGAGCAATTACACGAGCATTGAACCTTAGCAACGGGTGTCTGTCGGTGTAACGCAGCGTGTAACACTTGACACTCGTCTGCACGCTTTCCTGCCCAGTAATGAAGTGTGAACCGTGTAGCCACTGATTTTATGCGCCCGCGCAGCCACGGCTTTCCATCTTCTGTCGTGATCGTTTCACTAACTAGCTTTTTATACAGACTTCGTCTCTGTTGCTTCGTGAGCATCAATGTTATGTTATGTACGGAATGTTACAGACTGACTATTTTTGCACGTATGATGTTTTATTTTATTGTTGTAGACAGGCCTATTAATTTCCTATCTGTCATGTTCTAGTCGTACTATCGACACGGTTGGCGGTAGTACACTTTGCAAACAAAATGTTTTGAATGGTTATTCCTGCTCCACCCACAATTTTCTTTCACCACTCAGAGCATTTATGTTATCCTAAATATAATGTTCGTCATTGTTATTGTTTTAAGGTAGTGTAGTGACTCAGGTGTAAGCGATTTGTACTCCATGTTTACCGTCACATTTGTCGATAGCACCTTCGCCTAAATACGACCAGTTATAATTTTTTCAGTCTGTTAGTTATAAATAACATGAAATATCTTTATACGAAATAGTCAGGGAAACAACGTGTTTTGCACTAACAATTAATATTTTAGTATGAATGCTAGTAATTTACACCCCTTTGAAAAAGTTGAATTCCAAAAGGAGCATTTGAATTAGCACTATCTTACGCGTGAGATGTATCGTGTTTAGCGAACATTTGAGATTTTTCTCAACATCATGGACATATTCTTTTTTAAATGAAATATGTGCCGGTATGAACTTAATAGAAGTACAAGAACCCGTGTTTAATATATCCAATAGTCTCGCAAACACTGTATGCATATTGATGATTTAAAAATGACCTAGGCAGTCTCTTTTGATCAATCTTAGTAGATCGTGTTTGTTGAAAAGAAATATACATATATTTGAGACATAGAGTGTATATCGTACATACATACTTTATATCGAGAGGTGAAAGGTATTTGACTCAAGCGATTTTTTAGCTTTACAGGAGAGCATACTCATTCGACGCAGAAAAAATCACTGATTCCAAATATGTATATAAGTCAATATCGCCCAAAAGTGTCAGTTAAGTCAAATAGGCTTCACCCCTTGATATTATCAGGTACCAAATTTAACGCTCACTATTACCGATATTATGAGATAATATTATCTGTAGTTATGCAACTGAAAAATTGATTATCGAAATATTTTTTTCCAAATCACATCATTGTCCAAGCGATTTCAATCATGTTTTTTATAAAGAATTTATTAAAAAATAAATTACGTCAGAAAACCGTCAACGTGCTTATAATTTATTCGCTTTGCTCAGTAGGTTTTTATGAGCTTGTTAGTTATAGAACGAAATGAAAAATGTCATCGAACGCTTCCGTTATCTCGTTATTTTATCTCAGTTACATCTACTGTACAGATAAAGACATTGCATGCATTTTTGCTATTATTTCCAGAATTAAATTTCCTTTCAACAGTGGGAACGGATGTGATTTGTGTCTCAATAAAAAAATAATTATAATATGAAAGGTACTCAAATTTAAGAGTTCCTAACATTTGAAGCTATTTACAAAAATTGCAATCTCAATCATCCTGGTACAGAAACCTGAAATATGTATTCAGTGGGATGTTAATACAAAGCCAACTCGAGGTAAGCTCTTAAATTTTTCGTATCAAAATCACACGAGCATCACAAGTGACAGGGTATGTAATTATATCTGAGTCGTTTAATGTGTGATAAACTATACATTTTACGATTCCGTTACCCGTGGTGCGAGGGCGTGAAGACGGGAGATGATGGACCTTTTAGAGGTGTTTTGATATATTTGGGCTAAGGCATAAGATGACGCGGGATATTCGTACAGTTAATGCGAGAAGGGTAGAAAAGAAGAGAAGGAGTTTCACGCGTATCACAAGTATTTTATAGTCGTGTTAACTGATAGGGAACAGTTTCAGATTAATTTTGTATTGTGATTTTTTTGCTGTCTAATAATAATAGTCATATGATTTTTTTAATATTTATATTCAGCTTGCAATAGTCCACACTGCAGATTAATTATTGTATGCAAACTAAAGACCGCAATCAAAATAAGATCGTCTAACTTGCCGTTGAAAAGAATATCTCGCCGCGTTTATCTTTTAAGCCGGCAAATAAAAAGTGTGCCGCCCGCCCCCTCGCGGCTTCATCTCTTCACACCTAAGAATTCAATTAATCTCCAGACGCGCCCGCGTCGCTGGCCACGAGGTTCGTGACTCGTAATTACTTTTTGTAACAGAATGAACAACATCCATTCTACACTCCCCTGCTTGTTTACAAAAATAAAAAGTAAATCCCAACCGAGTAACGGCCACGCAGAACAATGGGCAATGATATGCTTGTTTCTAGTAAACGAGACCCGAATAAGAGGTATAAGTTGTTAAACGTATTTCGAAATATGAATGCCAACAGAGGCGATAACTACCCAGCAGTATATTATAAGATTTAAATTCGCCATTCATCATTCGAGAATTAATCTCCTATGTTTCTCGGCATCGCCTAGAGATATTTCAATACACCGAAAGAATCCCATTTATTTGCAGGTACCTGCCGACTTCTCATATTTCTCTGGGAATAACAAAGGGTTCGCGGGATCGAGGCATGACCTCTAGGCGCGGCGTGCTGCAATAAAGAGTAAAAAACACCGCTCACGAGAACGCAAATGAAATCGAAATAACGTAACGTCCAGCCTGGCAAGGCCTCGTGGAATGAGATACGGCCTTTTGATTAACCATTGTCGGGAACCCGATCCGTGGAGTCGTCCTACACATCCACACATTTCAACTTTAACTATTTTTAAATAAAAACTTATCCGATGCTCCGATACTGTCGAAACCATGAATGATCCGACCGGTTATAATGATTTGCATAAGATTACGAATACTTCAATCTTTTACATCTCATATATTCTGACTCCCATATCTTATTAGCCACGGAAAATTAATAAACATTTCGTTTTGTGTCTTAATTACAATATAAATGACATATTAATAGCCGACTTTTATTGCCGGAGAGATAATTGTATAGCGTTGATTTATAGTTTGGTAGTCAGAATTTTATATCGAGTAATAAGTTTCGTTATTCGTTTTCCACGGACTTGTGATGTTACGTGCCCTTTATTACATTCTAATGACATTTTTAAGGTGGAGGGCTGGCTATAAGTCACGCTCCGGCCCTGAAAAGAAGCGAACCTCGCAGTAATTACATGCAAGTCGGCGGCCGACGCATAGGTTTCACCCCTATTCTTTCATCACGCAATTCAAAGCTTGCGCGGAACTTTAGAAGGAGTAACTCCCAACATTTAAACGTAGTACAACATGAAATCGAATGTGCAAACACTCATCGAACTTGGGAAATCTAGATGTCGGAGTTACACAGCTTCTTATTTAACTTTAAAATGAAGCTCCGAAGGCGGCGCGCGATTTGTTTACACTGACATCAATACGTACATAACCTATAAAATTACACTCCAGTTCATACTTTATAACTCTGTGCTCATAAAATTTATACGCCAGCCGATAAAGAAACTCCATGTGTGTCAGGTTTTACGTCCGAAAGTTGATATTAGTATTGTAAATGTCTACTCCGAAGGTTTTAGATGCGCATAATCCCGTCGTTACAAAAAGTCGACAGTGAAGATATGCGATAAAACGCGCAATAAGAATGGCGGGTGGGGTGCAGGGTAATCCGCGTTCGATGTATGTTACACACTAGACTGGTTGACATATTTATTAAAGAATCTAATTGGACACTGACTTATTACAAATGTTTCAAAAATATTTATCTTTAAAATTTGTTTTTAATAACACTCTAAATAAGTTCCAGAATTGCTTTTGTTATTGTCCGAAACTATACCAATTCCGCCACCAATTTGGTGGCTGACCAAACTTGTTTGGCGGCGAGTGTGTGTGCTAGCAGCGTGCTAGGGTTAGGCCGGCGGCCGGCGGGCGGGCCGTCCTGTCCTCAAGTCGGTAGCCGTGGCCGGTTCTCGGCCCAACACTCTAGTACACCACGAGCGAAGGCACACAACGGACGCGCGCCGATCCAACGCGTATTATTCGATACTACAAACTTTACCAGTGGCGGGGACTGTGTTTAAGGACGGAATTTGAGTGTACTCCGTGTTGGGAGGGTGAGGGGTGGTTTTGGCGGGAGTCTGGAGGAAAAGTGGAAGGACGGAGGCGCGAGCGCGCCCTCTTTTACATAATCGTTTGATAACCTGGAGCTTTCGTTATTATTATTTGATAACGGTGAGTACAAACTTTCTAATAATAGATTTATTATTATTATAATATTACTACGTTTTGTAATGTAATGTTTACATAATCTTATTCAGTAGCTAATTTATACTAAGCACGTGTAATATAATCTTTTTTTAATGTTTGCTTCTTGCATGTCATGTTCGTTTGTTGATATAAATATTTATCACGAGTTATGTGATAGGAGTAATCCTCTTATCTTGAGCTTAAAGTCTCGTTTTAAGTCAAATAAGACGAGATAAGATATAAAATTATTCGAACGTTGGTATGAACATAAATAATGCTTATATTTTGTTAGGAGGTAGATATTGTTAAGAGCTCAGGCGGCATTTGACTATGGGTTATTGTTATTAGAAGCTTAATACTTAAGTTGTATTTACACTTATACGATTTAAACATCAATTTGTTTTGGGTACCGTCATAATATTTATTTTTTATTGGATTAGTATTTATTGCTTCTAAGTAAGTACCTATGTGTATATGTATAACAGGTTCAATAATTGATTAAACTGTCAGCTTCCTTTAATTTTAAACTTTCAATTGATTGCGTTAAAGTTTACATTTACAACCATTGTTTGATGAAATAATTTTTAAATCAGTAAATTTGCTATTTTATGATCTATAGCGGCGTTTAAAAAACACTTAAGACGGTCGGGCTGATTCATATTCTCGTTTTTCCTGTTTTATAGTGGGTAATGGAATTTTGAGTAATACCCGCGAAGGCTGTGGCAAATGAATTAATATTGTAGGTATAGTAGATACCCACCTTTTAACTACCAGGATATTTCTCACTGTACGAGGAATGCTGCTCACTTTATACATGTACCTACATGGCTCTTGGTTATTCATAATGCAATTAAAATGCAGTGATAGGGGAATTAATAATACTACAGTGTTCCAGCCTTGTGAGTGATTGTATGTACTTGCAAAGAAATACTTTTACAATTAATAAGGTTTATTGACTTAGTTAGCAAATACAGTTAAATTAAGGTTTACAAGTTGATAATTTCATATTACTTAACAACGTATCCATAGATCCTAGCATAAGCAAGTAAGGTGGTTTGAGTGTGAGGCAGAGTGAGGTAGTGGTAATCTATGAGCGGGCCATACTATTGCATTGAATGATAGTGGATAAGAAGGAATAATATAATTCCGTGTAGCTCCTATAGGAACTAAATAGTTTAAAACAGACTTAGATGATTCAATATCGTTTTAAAGTATGGCCTATCTGTTATTCTGATATACCTACTAATAATACGGTAAAATGCTTTCAGCAGTTTTTGCGTGGAACATTAACAAACATCCATCCATCCATCCATCAATGCATCCATCCTCACAGATTTTCACATTTATAATATTAGTAGGAAGTTAGATGTTATGATAGTTGTATTTTATGTGTTGTGTTTCTTTTCTATTATACGATAAGATAAAAGGAAAATAGTGAGTCGCTATCATTTCACAGGCATTCCGGGATTATGATAGTCAAGTCTATCAATGGTCGAATAGTCTCGTAAAGTCGATCACATTTGATGGCGATATCGTCGTCGGCACTAGCCTGTAAACGACGTACCTTTGTCCGGTTACCGCTAGTGATGCGACAACAAGTTATCGACATCAAAGCTAGGTAGTGGAGGGTGACAGTTGAACACATAAAAAAATAACACAATGAAAGTTGTAGAAACAACATTAGTAACATTAATTATTTTCTCTTATAAGTTTATGAGATTTTTTTGCATTAATCATTTTATAATTTGTATGTAAAATTTTGTAACTAAATTCTTCAAATTAATAACCTATATTAGTTTGTACTAGATACTTGCAAAAATAACAAAAATCTGTTGTTGATAAACAATTTTAATTCACTTTTGTACTGTAATATTCTATAAATTTTCGGCTAGTATCATTAATATTTACTTAGGTTACTTAAACAATTTTTTTTTTGTTTTTTTTTTTTTTTTTGAATGGACTACGCTGTTGGCCGTGAGTTGGCCTTTACAGCTTCACCGGAGGAGGTGAAACTATATATGTAAACAATATAACTTAAACAATATATGTATAGACAATATATGTAACAATACATAAACAATATATGTATAGACATATATTGTTTAAGTAATGCAATTGTTAGTAAAACGTTCTAGTTAAAATAAATAAATATTAAATTTAATAATTTTTTCCGTTATATCGATTCTTAATTGTCGATATTTTGAAATACCAGAATCCCAACCCTACTCATGATTACAATGGTTCTCTCGGGCGCTCGTTAGGGGCGGTATACACTGAGCTTACTAACTGGTCTAATGGCGCGTCGTGCTGCCAGTTACTGGCTCAGGACACCGCGACACCTAGCACTGGCCGCGCATTACTTTAAATGTGGTCCCTTTTATGATATGCTTTAGGCGGAAATGTATAAAGAATTCCTTTATCTCATTGCTTTATAAAAATAATGACAATTATATTATTATTATTAATATATTTATCTTCATTATGTCATTTTCAACAATGATTACCACTTGCTGAACGGTGAAGGAAAACATCGTGAGGAAACCTGCACGTCTATAGAAAGTCGTGTGAAGTTCACCAACCTGCACTGGCTCAGCGTGGTGGACTATGGCCCAAATCTCCCTCGTATTGAGGGGGAATGTGCCCGGTATAATGGCAATAGGCTCGCCCCCTATTACATACCAAAAATACATCGGCGAAGTGTGGGCGCACCACAGTGCACCTCTGCCTACCCCTTCGGGGAATACAGGCGTGATGATGTATTTATATTATGTTTTAACATTTCTTTATTTCATACACTTTTCGTTATACGTGTACTTTATGGTTAACAAATTATATTTAGTACACACCTTTAAAAAAATAATGTTTTTTGTGCCTTAATTTGTAGTCCTAGTAGAGTTAGCACAAGCGTCAAGACAATATTTATATCATCAAATGTGTCTCTTTCTCTCCTATGGCTGAAGAAAGTTACCGCACACGACTTAATTCTGCGACATATTTTACATACCTAACTCGTGCTAGCCTTGTCAACAATTCTTATTTCAAGGAATGTGTTAACGGTATCTCTTTCTTTACTATGATTACAGAAATTGAGAAAGTGACACGATACGACATAATCTGTTTCATATGTTTTGTATATATTATATAAATTATAGAGAACGTTCAGAGGGTGGATCTACCATATATCTCTCCGATAGCTGGCCAGAACCGCTACGGGTACGCGACCCCGGACTGCTCGAGCTGCTACCGTCACATTCCTCTATTATCCGTGGCTGTAGTACCTATCCTATCTACCCTTCTTTTAACCCTTCTGTCTTCTTCTGGGCAAAGTGGTGTAACGGCGTCGCCCCTTGCCAGCTGACTTGAAGGTAGCAAGTTGTCGTTAAAACCGCTGTTCCCACAATCTCTCAACAGTGGCTCTAAGAGCTGTAACCATATCGCAGTGGCCATACCCATTCTCCCATGTCGGCTCATGGGATAAAACCTGTTGAGGGGATCCTTACCTCATCCCTTCCCGTCCCTTTTCTTATATAAAGAGAAGGAAAACTCGAAATGAAACCCTGCATATGAGCAGTTATTGCATCCAAACTCTCCTCCAGTTGTAGCGGTCTCCGTTCCACTGGATCACGGGGGGTTCGGACGAGAGAGGGCATCTGTGGTTGCGCGTCCACTTGTGCACTAAAAATGTTCCTGCGTAGATGACAGCTTCCGAATTTGGACTCCGAGTTTACCTAAAGCCCCATGGCGATGGGCTGAAGTAGAGAGGTTCGGTTTGATGCAGACCGGGCTTTGTCTGAGGCTTGCACATGGGCGGCCCCGGGGGTGTTGTATGACACCGTGGTCGCTTTCGCTCTGCATTAGGGGAGACAGAGAGAATTCGGCAGCACCTGGGGTGGCAGAGCAGCCCTATTTAGGGATGGCACTGCTCTCCTTGCTCAGCCTTGGAAGGGGCTAGAAAAGGTGCCCTAAAAAAATGCTCACCCCAACATACACGGAAGGTAGTAACCGCGGCTGCCTCCGCATCTATCAACACGTGGTCGAAGAAGCAAGAACAAAAATACTAACAACATAAATACATCGGAAATGACGTTTGGCGCATGGAACGTGCGAACTCTCCTTGATCGCGATGACAACGCCTGTCCAGAGCGAAAGACCGCCATTGTAGCTCGAGAACTTTCTCGTTATAACGTAGATGTGGCTGCTATCAGTGAAACACATCTTGCCGAGGAAGGAGAACGGGTAGAACATGGTGGCAGGTACACATTCTTTTGGAAAGGTCTCGCCTCTTCCGAACCGCGACGGTCAGGCGTAGGGTTCGCGATAAGGAATCAGCTTATAAAGCAGATACAAGAATATCCAGTGCACATCTCGGATCGCGTTACCACTCTGCGCCTCCATTTGGATAACAAAAACTACCTTAATGTTATCAGTGTCTATGCTCCCACGCTGGACAAGTCTGATGACATTAAGGATCAGTTCTATGAGGAACTGATGTGCTGCATAGAAAGCATTCGACCCAGAGAGCAGATCCTTCTATTGGGCGACTTCAATGCAAGAGTAGGTCAAGATTTCGCTGCCTGGCCTAAAGTATTAGGCAGACACGGAGTAGGCAGAATGAATGACAACGGACAACTACTTATGAATTTTTGTGCACAGCTTGACCTGGCGATTACGAACACCATGTTCAGACTTCCCGCCAAGCACAAAAATACATGGATGCACCCCAGATCTAAGCACTGGCATCTAATAGACTACGCTATAGTGCGGCAAAGAGATGTCTCCCAGGTCCGAATCACTCGCGTCATGCGCGGTGCACACTGCTGGACGGATCACAGACTTGTTGTAACCAAACTATGTCTCCGCCTCCGACGTCCTTGTAGATCCGACAGAACAAAGCCGACGTGCCTAAACGTGGACAGGCTTAAAGATCTCGGGACGAGGGACAAATATGTCAAAGATTTGGCTACTGTGCTGCCGCCTTTAAGTGTAGGCACTGGTGATGTTGAAGCTGACTGGGGAATTCTATCTACTCGAATGCTAGATACCGCCACAGTCACTTTGGGTCTAAAAGTCCGTAAGAATGAGGACTGGTTCGACGAGAATGATGGAGTCCTTAAAGAAGCATTTGAGAAACACCGACGTCTCCTTCGTCAGCACAGAGGACCAAACTTACGCAGTGTTGTGGAAATTAGACAGAATGACCTGGAGCTTCGCAGACTAGTCCGTGAAACTAAAGACAAGTGGTGGCAGGATAGAGCTCGGCATATGCAGCTGCTCGCGGACTCAAACCAGCTAGGGGAGTTTTACGGTGAAGTCCGAAAGTTAATTGGTACAACTTCTGTTGCAAAAGTGCCACTCAAGCCTACGAATGGCGAAGGCCTTCTCACAAGCAAGGAAGAAATACTGAAGCGATGGGAAGAACACTTCAGCAATCTGCTGAACGTAGACCGGGCGGTTAACCTCGACCATGTTCGTTCGATCCCCCAACTTCCCACTGACATCAAGCTTGACGAGCCACCGACACGTGACGAGGTTGTTCTTGCCATAAAACAACAACAAAATAATCGCGCGGTTGGCATTGACTTTATACCGGGCGAACTGCTTAAGTATGGCGGTGAGGAATTGCACTCAGCCACATGGAAACTTTTTGATCTTATGTGGAAAGACGAGAAAGTCCCATCAACTTTTAAAGTATCACGCATTAGGGCCCTATATAAGAACAAAGGTGATCGTTCTGATTGCAATGCCTACCGCGGTATTTCGTTGCTATCTGTCCCTGGGAAAGTCTTTGCCAGGATTTTACTGAACCGCCTTGTTAAAATTTCCGAAGAGTTGCTACCAGAGACCCAGTTTGGCTTCCGGCCTGACCGAGGCACCTGCGAAGCTATTTTCGCAGTCCGACAAGTTCAAGAGAAGTGTAGAGAGCAGGGTCGTCATATGTATCTGTGCTTTGTCGACCTAGAAAAGGCTTTTGACAGCGTGCCTCGAGAAGCCCTCTGGATGGTACTCGGAAGGATAGGATGTACGGAAAAGTTTGTGAGACTTCTGAGACTCCTGCATGACGACATGAAGTGCTGTGTCGCAGTCGACGGTGAACAATCGAACTTCTTTCCCGTTACCTGTGGGGTAAAGCAAGGGTGCGTCCTAGCACCTACATTGTTCTCGTTGTACTTTGCAGTCGTAGTCCGGGAGGTCTTGCAAACTACTTCCGAAGGCGTTCGCATCCGCTTCCGTACTGACGGGAGTGTTTTTAACTTGGCAAGGCTCAGATCCCGCACAAAAGTGTCACACGCTATTATAACTGAGATCTTGTATGCGGACGACTTGTGTTTTATGGCTGAATCCCCAGACGGCCTGCAACGGCTAATGTCCGACTTTGACGAGTCTTGTCGTAAATTCGGCCTGAAGATCAGTGTTAAAAAGACGGAGGTCATGTCTATGGACATCGATGGTCACGAGGCACTGACCATTAAACTCGGCGAGGATAAGCTGAAACAGGTCGATAAGTTCCGCTATCTGGGAAGCACGATAACATCTAAGTGTGATCTTGATGCTGAGATAAACAGCAGGATCGGTGCTGCAGCTGCAGCATTTGGTAAACTAGATAGCAAGGTCTTCAGTTCGCATGACCTGAAACTCGCTACTAAGGTCTCGGTATACATGGCGATTGTACTGCCTAATATCTTATATTCCGCTGAGAACTGGACTGTATACCGCCGACACATCCGCATGCTGGATCGGTTCCACCTCAGGTGCCTACGAAAAGTTCTAAAAATTCGATGGTTTGATCGCGTGCGGAATACCGAAGTGCTGCGCAGAGCCAACGTAGGTGGCATTGAGTCATATTTAATGCGGCGACAACTTCGGTGGTGCGGACATGTGTCACGGATGTCAGAGCAGCGAGTGGCGAAGCGCGTCTTCTACTCGGAACTTGAGGAGGGCAAACGTAAGCATGGCGGACAACTCCTTAGGTATAAAGACGTGCTTAAGCGGCACATGAAAAAGTGCAATATAGACCCTTTTAGATGGAAAGAGCGAGCATCGAATAGGCTGGATTGGAGAAATTCCATTAAAAGGAAAGTCCACTCTTTTGAAGAAAGACGGTGCATCGAACTTGATGTCAAGCGTGATGCACTGAACGCCCGACCACCTGCGGTGATTCATTATAATTATGTGAACGATATGCTCACATGCCCGCAATGTGCGAGAGCCTTCTTAAAGAAGATTGGCTACATTAGCCACATGCGAGCGCACGAACGCTAGATCTTGAAAAGGAGTGAAGTTGTCGCCGTGACCGAAATCGGTCGGATCACATCATCATCATAAATTATACTCTGACATTCTAATACGTTTTCCCATCGTTTTTAAAACTTCGATACTGATGAGTACTTCATTCTCAAGAAGCAGTGGTAGCCGAGTGGTCGAACGCACGCCTTGCAAATCAAAGTGTGCAGGTTCGAACCCCGGCTCGCACATCTGGGTTACATGTGCGAATCTCATTTACATCCGAGATTACCACTTGCTATGAAACGGTGAAGGAAAACATCGTGAGGAAACCTGCACGTTTGAGGGAACTTGACTAGTTCTCGATGTGTGAAGTCTGCCAACCCGCACTGGGCCAGCGTGGTGGACAAAGGCCTGAATCCCCCTCGCATTGAGGGGAGGCCCGTGCCCAGCAGTGGGACGTTAAAAAGGGCTGTAGTTAAGTACTTCATCGTGCGTGATTTAAAGATTTACAAAAATGGAAAGATTATGCAATTGCTTAGCAAATAATTGTGCTCACCCATCCATTGCATTGCAACTATGCTAAGAGGCTTTGAATCTCATACGATGCCCATAAACGTCTACTCAACAACTTTGTAGCACAGCAACGATCGGTAACTTTATAGGTACTAAATATGACAATATTTTCGTATTTATTTGAATATATTTGAATGTTTCAAGTACGGGAAGTGATAACAAAGAAAGTACTTAGTAAATAAATTGCAATTTATTCACTTTGCCATCTGGTATTGCGTTGAAGTCTTTTGTATGCGGAAACAACTGCGGCGCGTGCGCAAGTAGGGCTGAGTGCAAAATAATTCGATATTAAAATTTTCGTAACATATAATAATATTGTTTACAAGTTTTAAAAATATTCCAATTCGTTGAAGAATACATGAATTAATAAAAAATCTATTGAAATCTTAGAAAACAATAATAATTCATTGCTTTGTTTCTATCGTTCACCCACTTCCCTCGTTCCACCTTACTCTAGATGTGCGTTTACCACAAAGAACTCATGGACCCCTCCTACTATTTTTCATAATGGATGTCAATTAACCATATAAACGCTCTTAAAGAGCAAGGTTTTTGTATTAAAATTTAT
This sequence comes from Ptilodon capucinus, assembly GCA_914767695.1. Taxonomy (NCBI): domain Eukaryota; kingdom Metazoa; phylum Arthropoda; class Insecta; order Lepidoptera; family Notodontidae; genus Ptilodon; species Ptilodon capucinus. The sequence goes on along the minus strand of OU611814.1, from coordinate 8,792,113 downwards.
AGTCTGTGAATTGTGAGTGCACTAACCTACAGTGTCATAAAGAAAATAGATAAGCGCCTCATTTCCCATAAGTTATGGCCAATATAATGTTATCTAGTTGAAGCCAATCCGCTATAAATATCCCATTAGTCCCTTATCCAATATAATAGTAAATAGACCAATGATGTTGTTCATTAATGTAATATTACCCACATTTTTTTTAGGGTTCTGTACCCAAAGAGTTAAACGGGAACCCTATTACTGAGACTTCGCTGTCCGTCTGTCACCAGTCTGTATCTCATGAAGCGTGATAGTTACAGATAATAAAATAAATATTTAAGGAGGCCAAGTGCGGCCAAGTGCGAGTAGGACTCGCGCACGAAGGGTACTGTACCATTATCTATAAAAAAGAGTAAACATTAACATACTACAAAATTGTCATTTTTCAAACGTTTTTTTATATTAAAAAACCGGTCAAGTGCGAGCTGGACTCGCGCACCGAGGCTAAAGAAAAGATAAACTGGATTGAGAGACAAACTTAACTATGCCGTTGGTATACTGGTGTGCCCATACAAAGTAACTACAACATAAGTTTGTAATCGCTTAAAAACATTTTCGAACAACAAATTTATAGTTTTCAGATTTTACGCTTTACTTGTGCTATAAGACCTTTTAAAATTTCATGATTCTAGGTCAACGGGAAGAACCCTATAGGTTCATGATTCCCGTGCAAATGTACTGAAAATACAACAGACCACCGGATCTTTTGATTGCGTTAACCTAGAAGTTTGATTTTTTTAGGGCACCAAGGAACTGCAGACATAAGTCTCTGTTATATATTTCAACTTGATACCTCCACGCGTTTCTGAAAAAAAAGGCCTTGACAGACAGACAGACGGACAACAAAAGTGATCCTATAAGGGTTCAGTTTTTTCCTTTTTAGGTACGTAACCCTAAAAATGAATATTTTTGCTTGACCGAATAATCTCCAATATGGCTGAATTTTTACGAGACTATCACAAACAGATATCTGATATTAATTAAATTTAATTCCAGTAACACATGTACTAGTGTGCAAGATTACAATTTAAGATAAATATATATGAATTTGAATATTATAAGGAGTAACTTAGACGATTTATTTGCTGACATCCGCGCGGCTGAAGTCGCAGGTAACAGTTAGTCAATTATATGTAACCATTGCCAAACTTAACTACAGCCCTTTTTAACGTCCCACTGCTGGGCACGGGCCTCCCCTCAATGCGAGGGGGATTCAGGCCTTTGTCCACCACGCTGGCCCAGTGCGGGTTGGCAGACTTCACACATCGAGAACTAGTCAAGTTCCCTCAAACGTGCAGATTTCCTCACGATGTTTTCCTTCACCGTTTCATAGCAAGTGGTAATCTCGGATGTAAATGAGATTCGCACATGAACCCCAGAGGTGCGAGCCGGGGTTCGAACCTGCACACTTTGATTTGCAAGGCGTGCGTTCGACCACTCGGCTACCACTGCTTAGCTCGCCAAACTTATCACAATTATAATATATTTAGGACTTACGTACTTCTTGAAGGAGGGTGGCGTTATAACAAAACAGAAACTGTATTCAATATAATCGCTCCAGTTCTTTTCCAAAGGAAGTACGTGTTTTTACGTAATAAAGATTAATACGGTTTGATTACAGGTCGGTCAGTCGACTTCGGCCCGGTTTTCGGCGACCGGGCGTTAGTCAAAACAAACTAATCGTAGACCCAGATGTAGGTTGAAGGTTTGCTACGTGCTTTCCATTATTCATGTCCAATTGTTGGACTGACGGAAAATCGTTAGAGCTTGACTCATTTAAAGAAATTCGACCGGCACTGATCTGATATCGAGATCGCGCCTACTGATAGGTAAACTTGCAAGCGAGTCTTACAAAATAATCATTTAAATACGAGTACTATGCGATTCAAATGAGAATAGGATCGACTTTGCGCCATATTGTGACGAACGAAAATGAATTATGACTTTAAATAATTAAAAATTACATTAAGACAATTTACTACTCATTTAACCTTTTTATATAAATTTGATGTAAGACTATTATTATTGATATGCAAATAAGTTTTTTGCAAACCATACTTTTCAAGTGACATTTGACAGATAGAGGTTATTGACATTATTTTTATTTGGGTCGCATTGTTCTGGTATAAAACACGTTGGTAAGAGGATCGTTCCGGTAACCGGGAGGTCCCGAGATCGATCTCGACACTGGTATTAAACTGACATACAAAGTAGAATAGCTAGAAAATATTTTTATGTTTTTTTTTTTAGATTTTTTACAGATATTTTTTTAAAGCAAATTTGGTATTTGTATTAACAATACAATACCTACAATAATAACAATAAATTAGGTATTTGTACAAACAAAAGGTATTTGTTTATTACAGAATGTAAACAATTATGTAAAATTGGCTTTGGTTAGTTTTTACATAAAGCCGAACTCAAAAGCAATGTCAAATCGGACAGGTGTCGAGCCGATATATTCCATTCATTCGTCCGTCCTTGGGTTATAAAACTCCAAACAAATGACGGTGGCACCCTTACCATACTGGAACGAGCGAATTCACTTGACATTGTTTTTAAATCTGACTCTATGCTTATTAACATAAAGATCAAATATCTGTGCCCAAAGTTAAGGGAGCATGGGACTAAAATCACTCGCACTATTGATGACACTTGGTGAAAAATGTGCTTTTTACAAGCTTTATATTAACTTGCAATGTATGTCCGGGTGGAATCTTGCAACTGAATTTTAAATTAGTTATCTTTAACTGATTGAGCTGAAATTTAGTATGCACGCTTATTATGAATGATAATGCATGCTTAGCTATGTTACGTCATTCTAATTTCAATATGGCGGATCATCCAAGACGGCGGAATAGTTATTTTTCTGCACTACCACAGTATGGGTATCAAATGAAAGGGTTTGCTGAGGAGAACACGAAAACTAAGGGCAATTAAATAAAAGCTTGGTTTTCAAAAGTTTTTTTTACTATGAATTTTCTCTCAGTTAATACAGCTTATTTTGGTAATGGCATAACATTGTTCGCGCGTGTTTTGACGCATCGATTTGCGCAGTACATTAAATGTACACGTTCATTCATTGACCCCGATAGATCGATTGTAATAAATACTCTAGAAATAACCACAGCAAGCTTTATACCGAGTTTAGAGTACTAGGAATTTACAATTAAGTAAATTATGTGTTTTATAACAAAGGTGGGATTACATGAAAATGTCGATGTAAAGGGAGAAATAGATGCTCTATAAAACGAGACAGTCGAGCGTGTTAGAGCAATAATGTGTTGAATGTTGTCAAGACAAACTAGGGATGTGAAAAAATAATTGTTTTTTTTTATAATCTATTTTAATAATCAATTCGTTAAATATTCAACAATCATAAAAATAATATCATAAAAATCGACTTTTTACAAATCGATTTATTTCGAAGAGGGAGAAATCGATTATTTAATCGTTGATTTTTCACGTCCAAGTCACATTCCTAATCGAATTTTGCAAACAGCGCCATCTGTCAGGGATGTCAAAAAATTATAGATATTTTTTGTAATTTTTAATAACCCATTCTCTAAATATTAACAATCGTTTTTTTACAAATCAATTTATTTTAAAGAGAGAAAAAAACTATTATTTCCAGATCGATTTTCCCCCTCCAAGTAACATCCCTAAGACAAACGAAGTGTTTAAGTTTAACAACACAGCACTACGTGTTTTGTATTTGACTTTGATATTATACTCAATAAGATCTGACTTGGAGCATGAACTTCGTTGGTTATGCAACTTTAAATGAAGGTTTGGTCTAGTGGTTTGAAAGCCGCTGGACTGGTGATTGCGGGTTCAATTCCCGTCAGCGGAAATTTAAATACTGGCCTATTCGGAACTTGCCTTTGTTTGGGTGTAACTGGGATTGCCCCCAGTCTAACTAATGTATATGGTGTTTGAGGCCTTACCATGTGTATGTATTTTCTTGCGATATTAATATTTATTGATTTTTGGGGAGGATTAAAAAGGGAGGATCCTTCGAACAAACGGGTATTGTCTCTGGTGGGCTACTGCCCGACGGTTGTTGTCGGGTTCTTGTATATATTTTCAACCGCTCGGATGATTTTAATATCGCGATGTAGGATACGTCAGTTTTTAGTTCATATGTGGCGAGATAGCTACAAAATTATTAATTTTCATTAGAATCATACAATCCAAAATTCTACGAAAATTGTTTTTTTAGGTCTAATCTAAAAATTCAATTATTATATAACAAACGTAGTCTATGTTTTCCCCCATTGACCTCATGGGTGAACAGCAGCCGTAAAAACCAAGTACTTAATACACGAGCTAAGTTTTCACCGAGTTCACAAGTGAGAAAAGCCCTAATAAATCTAATTACCCCTTTTCACCACCGAAATAGGGTTTTATTGCGTCATACTTTCATTTTCACAAATTGCGTGGCACTTAATTCCGTCGCCTGGAGTTGATTTGTTGAATATTCAAGGTTGTAAGTGTTGCGATCACGTTGGTAGCGTTATTGGGTCTTCGATAGCATCAAAATGATTTTGTAACCTTCAGACTGAGTGGTGGGTAGCACGCAACGTGACAAGGGTGGTTACCCTAATTTAGAGCTATAACCGGTATGCTTTCCTCGTATGCCTTCAAAGTGAAAACATCATAATCAGATGCTATTTTGAGAATTCATGACAATAATGAATTTTTGATAAGTAATTATCGACCTGGCCGCTTATCTGAATTCTTTGTCAGCTTTTAAACTACTTTATCTGTCAAAAGTCAAGGTAGTATTAATATAATTTTGCTAGATTATAAATTAGGCTCCATTTTTCTATTATTTTTAACTACTATTCTGGTTTATTTGCCTTAAATTTATAAATGTATATTTACAACTCTCGGGGATAATGTATCGGTATATAATAAGAAAAATATTCTTCAGAATTAGATTGTTACTAATATTAAAACAACCTTTTGCAGATTAATAATTAGTATTCCAGCTTTTATTAATCTATAAACGCCTCACTGTAATTAAAACATACTCTGCATTCAATTTGTTCAACATTAAGAACAAAAGTTACGGTAACCAACAGTTAGGATCTTCAAACTCATCGAAACGATTACGTAACCTTCGCCCGGGCGCCGGCGCCGGCCGAATGCCGGTTATCACGCGACTTAACGTGGGGCTTTTGTCACGACTTATCACCCTGCACTCACTGGGGTGAACGAATTAATAAGACTTTTTAATAAAAAGTTTTTATTAAAAACTAGATTCTCCCCGCGACTTCGTCCGCGTTCGATCATTCAATAACGCTTTAAAATTTAGCCCATGTTTGTCTGATGTACAAACTGAACTGTACTGTAATGTACTGATGTATACTGTAAAGTTTCACCAAAATCCGTTGAGTAGTTTTTGCGTGAAAGAGTAACAAACATCCATTCCTCCTCACAAACTTTTACATATTTTATAATATTAGTAGGCATAGAATGTACTCTGTGCTAATACTTAGTTGAATAAAGATTGAATTTTAATATAAATTATTCCAAAATTAATTCGGGGTATCGGTAACATTTCGCAGAAAAAAATGTTTTGTGCAGGAGATAATACAGTTCGTTTTGGCATTCGCAAAAAAATAGTTGCGCGTCTTTTGACGGGCCTGTAAGCGTAGGTCTAAACTCTAACATCACTTAAATAGTTTATAAATAAATGATCTGATAGTATCTTTTGTTTTAGATACAATTTTAACATACTTCGTTGGTTCTTCAACTTTTATAAAACTTATAATTTTTACCAATGCTAATACGATCTGTATGGAGTCATAAAAAATGTTTTATAAGATAAAATTGATAACACAAGCGAATTTGTATTTACACATGAATTTTAAAATACTTTTGCATTTAATTATTTACTTTTGTATTGTATTGTATTGTAATCGTTGACCAACTACTACTATTTATATTGAGATTTAAGTTTAAAAAAAAAATAGATTCTTTGTAAAGTCAATGCTCATTTGTAGAATGAGTCTTCTTTGATTGTGTTATAGCTCAAGGCTCTTTTTATTTCTCTACTTTAACTTGATGCAAGTTTGACCTACTTGATACTTTTATAGCTACGTATACAAATGTCCGTTGTCACTAACACTACGAGATACCTTAACGTGATGCCTAAATAAAAAGCAGTTTTCGGTTGTTTTGTATTAACATTTCTCCTTCTCAATCGTTTCGCTCTTGACAGAGCGGTCGTGGTCACGTCGAGGCATACACGTCGGTGGCAGGGGCGGACACAGCTCTCCGAACCATCTCGCGCCATCGCTGTTTGTTAGCACTGTCTCGCGCAGTCAGTGTGTCGGTTACCCACTGCGGACTTCACTTGGTCAGTACAGCGCATAGGTGACCTGCCGCGCGATCTAGTTCCTTCTACCTTTCCCTATACTACCAGCCGCTCTATGGAGTCGCCCAAAGTATCGTAGAATGCGCGATTGTACTACAGCCGATAGACGCTGCGTGATGCCGAGCTCCCGGAGTATGGACACGTTGGTGCGGAATTCCGTCCACGATATCCTGAGCATTATTAGCATTTAGGCGTCTCCTATTATTAGTTAAAACAGGCCTTTAGTATAGTATTTTAGTTACGACTAGGTACTTCAGTCATCCAATGAACTTTTACGTGGGCACATAACTAGAGGCTTTGTGGAAATGCCCTACGGGTCATTAAGAGCTGATTCACAGCTAAATCCATTATGCATGAACACTGATTTTACTTCACCAACAATGAATAATGGAATGACCTTTGTTAAGGTTCAGAACTGTGTGACATGTGTTAGTTATAGTTTTTGCGATAGATGTCGCTAGCTCAAATATGTACGCGGTGTCGTAATGTTCTTGCGTTTTTATTAATATGTTTGCTGCCTACAATAAATCCTCTTCGTCCTGCACTGGGTGTTTTCATTGATTACGTCATAAATACCTGGAGCGATTACGGGACCTTTTTGGAACCACGGCAAGCTTGTTCACCTTTCTGTTGTGTGCCCAGGGACGCAATCGGTTCATTTCCATTTTATTAGATTTGAAATTGACGAAGCATTTTTGCGTACTTGTTTGGTCTTTCGCTGGTAGTTGTGACTAGTCATGGTTGATATTCGGCCCTTTATCGCGTTACATGACGCTTCTTAACTAAAGACATTTCGAATCGATCGCAATCACGAACCATGCATATGGTGGTCAGTTATTTGCATCAGTACCCGCAGTTTTCAAGATTTGCTAGAATTTATATTTCAGCACCTGGTAGTAGCATTTACAGCGAAAGGCTATTTTCAGAAGCTGGTTTGGTATCCTATCGGAGTCGCCTCTTACCAACAAATGCGGGAAAATTTGTCTTCATTCACCACAAATTGCCAATTGTTGATTTTGAGTACTAATCTAATTAATAAAACAAATATTTTTGACGTGCAATTTTAAAAATAAACGGAGTCCATAACCAATGCTGGTATGATTTGACTTGCATAAAATAATTAGATTTTTTTTTATTTTTCTATCCGGTATCCGGCCGGATACTGTATACTATCCGGTATCCGGCCGGATACTGAATTACTATCCGGTATCCGGCCGGATACTGAATTACTATCCGGTATCCGGTCGGATACCGAATAACTATCCGGTATCCGGCTGGATAGTAATTCAGTATCCGGCCGGATAGTGGAAATAAGGCCGGATAGGCCGGATACCGGATAGTTACCGGATATCCATCTCTAATTTGAATCCATAATACCCATTGGTCCAATGGACCACATACATACGCTAGAACAAATCATAGAAAAGCACCAAGAGTTTAATAGATCTTTGTACGTGGCCTTCATTGACTACAGTAAAGCATTTGACAGCATTAGCCACTGCTCAATCTGGAACGCACTGCAATACTCAAATGTTCACCAAAAGTACATTAACATTCTAAAACATATTTATTCAAATAGTACTAGCAGAATTAAACTTGAAACCAGAGGAGACGAAATAAAAATAGAAAGAGGCGTCAGACAGGGCGACCCACTGTCACCGAAGCTATTCATTGCAGTACTCGAAAATATATTCCAGAAGTTAAATTGGTCCAGTAAAGGTCTGCTAGTAAACGGAAACTACCTAAACCACTTAAGATTCGCGGATGATATAGCTATTGTAGCCGAAACTGCAAAGGACATCGAAGAAATGATGAGAACACTCGACCATGAAAGCTCTAAAATTGGTCTAGAAATGAATCTAAACAAAACTAAAATAATGACAAACAGTCAAAACCGACCCATTACTTTAAAAGGGAACACAATAGAATATGTTCAAGAGTACATATATCTAGGTAAACAAGTATCTTTCAACAAACATAACAACGAAGAAGAAATAACCAGGAGAATCAATATATCTTGGAAAAAATTCTGGTCTCAAAAAGAGATTTTAAAAGGGGATTATGGATTAAATCTGAAAAAAACTGTGTTCGACACATGTCTCCTACCATGCCTACTATATGCATGCCAAACTTGGGTATTCACAAATAAAGTAAAGCAGAAGATCAAAAGCACCCAAACAGCCATGGAAAGGAGTATGCTGAGGATAAGAAAAATACACAAAGTGAGAAATGAAATCATCAGGAGGAAAACGAAAATCACAGACGCTCTTGAGCATGCACTTACACTAAAATGGAAATGGGCAGGACACATTTCACGCTACACAGATAGGAGATGGACCATAGAGACCACTCGATGGAAAGGCCCAGGGGGGAAAAGAAATGTTGGTAGACCAAAGAAAAGGTGGGCTGATGATATTACACAGGTGACAGGGAACAATTGGGTAGAACTAGGTAAGGACAGGGACGTGTGGAAGAAGCTGGAGGAGGCCTTTACCCAAAAAGGGATCCATATTCCAAACAATGAAGATTAACATAAGTATAATACTAACATAATCTAAGGAAAATATACTAACAAACTACTAACAACATTTGAAATGTAAATTGGAAACATGGAATAAACGGCTTTATTATTATTTATTATTAATACCCATTGGAACTCCTTGATTAGGTATCGGGTAGGAGCCATATCATAACACCTCACACGTATATCATGTCTAATTTGCAAGGTATCGTGTAAATTCTGAAAACAATGGGTGGAAAAAAATGCCATCAGATAGGCATGTGAGGAGTCGGCTTTTTAAAATTCTGCGCGCGTCTCCGAACACGGTATTTTTGTTTAGAACTGCGACGTATAATGCGAATTCCCGTGCTTTGAGGCTATCAACCTCCCAACAAGCTAATCTTTTCAAAGTTTTTAATGGCCTTGGTGGACTTAAAATTCTTCCATTGTGGTTATGGTATAAAACTTACCTTTAACACCGTTGATAAATGTTTTTTTTTTAAATTATTTAAGAGGCTTTGTCGACCATATCGCCTCATAGGGACAGAACAAAATATATATAGTTAGTATATATTTTATATATATAAAATATATACTTACTTAAATTGTTTAGCTACATGAGAAGATGGTCTAGCTAATACAGTGTTACAGAAACCTACATCCAAAATGCTCTTATGTCCAAATAGATCTCTTCTTAAGACCGAGTTCCGAGTACACTCCATTAACACATGTTGAACATCCTCAATCACTCCGCAAGAAGTGCAGTGGGGAGAAGGTACCTTTCGCATCAGATATAAAAAAATATTTGATGGTATGTGACCAGAGCGAAGTCTAAGCGCAATGCCCAAAGAAAGTTGATAAATGTTAAATTTATGAAAAGGTGCTGCGTTCTCTTATTTTATTCAAAATCTTATTTTATAAAAAGAAATAAAACGATATGATAACCACCAAAAAAAAATGTTTTTGGATACTTCATTTTTTTTTATACTTTAGATCCAATAATGCAAGAGTTTATTTAACAATCAGCACGTCTTGCATTATGCAATCTAAGTCGTTATAGAAATATCATGCATCAAAAATAAACACAGGTAGGTTCGCGTGTGTATTCAGTATTCAGTAGGTTGCAGAATGAAATTGCTAATGGCACACAACTGGAATAAACTATTAAACAAACTTCTTGTAAGTTATTTTAATTTTCACAAAGTTTTTTTGCCATGTAGATAATTATGCATTAATTTGGTAAATTCTAAAACGCATTTACTGAATCGTTTGGTTATACGTACCAAAGGTTTCAAATAAAACCCGCGAGAGTAGTTTTTTTGCCAAAACAAAAGAAGACTACGAATAACTGTTTGCATTTGTTGACCTTACTAAAACATTAATGTGATTGATTTCCTTAGTACTTCTGTAAGACCTTATTTAAGTACACGAGAGTAATGCTATAAAAGGAGTTATATTTAATATACCTTGAACTGCTAGGACCTTGGATTTCATAACAGTTAAACTACCTATATCGGGTCTATTAAATTCGTAATAAAATATCTATAACATATAAAGGAAATAGGCAAGCAATAGAATATAACCGCTCAATTACTACTGGCCATAAATATATAAGTTTCATTGCTTCGTCATGAGCGTAAAGGCTTGGACGATTCCTGGGTGTAAAGGTTTGTGTTTTTAACCGACTTCCAAAAAGGAGGAGGTTCTCAAATCGGCCGGGATGTTTTTTTTTTATGTATGTACACCGATTACGCTGCGAGTCATGATCCGATTTACGTGATTCTTTTTTTGTTTGATGCGGAATAGATGCCATTTGGTCCCATAAAAAATTAAAATTGTACGGCCAAGCAGTTTTCAGTTTTGGCTGTAAATATTTACTTTTTTACGGTTGTTATGAGGTGGTAATAATTGAATATTTTCTACGATTATAGACACTAAAAAGCTTAAAAAATAAAATAACAAAAAACAAAAACCGGCTTCAAAAACCTAGGTGCACTAAAAAGCTAGAAATAACCTTATAATTCATTACATTTGAAGTCGGTGCCAATTCATGTGTGTATTTGCCTAGTCTGATGTAGATTGGCATTGGAATTTTGATGTCGGTTTTTGTTTTTTGTAAAATTTTTTTTTTTTGTTAAAAATTTATTTTATGATGCTACTTCAATACACTTCGACTGTGACTAATAAATTATATCTGTAGTACTTTATACAGAGTTTTTCGTTATCAAGTACATTAACTTTAATGGGGTCGTTTGCTCATCTTTATGAATAAAAAAAAGGGGTCAAATTAGACCGAAGTCTCAAAAGGTAGGGTTAATGAAGTAAGTCAAAACATGTATTCTAAAGTATTTTATAGTTTTCTGTATGTTGTATTTGCTAGATTAGAGTTTAGTGAGACGTCTAATATAAAAGTGACAAATTTTGTTTATAGTATTGAATAAGCCTTAACGTTTGTTTTCACGATAAGGCAACTTGTTTTATATGGTCAGCTTTATTTTCAGTTTGTAACCACATCACGTAAACCCACTTCACGGATGGAAATAAGCCTTGAACTAATATTTTTTTCGTATAAATCTGAACAGCCTACCATATCCATGGAAACGATTAAGTAGTTTTATAGACCTTGTAGCTCTTGCCCCATAGGATATTAAAGCTTTTCTACGAAAATCGAGTAACAAAGCTGTACGAGTTCTAGGGATCGAAATGATAGATACTATACTTACTATTCGGATACAACTGTTTTAAATAAAAATAAAAGTCGAGTGAACACGTAAGCTGATTTTTTTTTCTTTTTTTGTTAAATTCGATTGTTTTCGTTTATTTTTCTTTCGTTGTCTTTGTAAATTGTTACCCATGTAAATGTTTTGTCCTGTAATGTAAATAAAATATTATTTCAAATATATTAGATAATCGATTGTTGCAACTATGTCAGGCTAGAAGTATTTATAAGGAATAGTACCCGGCCTCATATTGTAGATAGTAGCAAATGCTATTTTAGAATTTAAATAACGCAGGACGACATTATCAGAGGTTTTCGATTGGAAGCTCGGTCCGACGCGTGCGCCGACGCCGTAATAGATTAGTTAAATTTATAGCGAGTGTGATAAGCGAACATTCGGTGCAATTAGCCACCGTACATGTGAACGGGCCTCTGATTATTATTTATATGGCGTTGGCCACTTTGGTTGCAGACAGTCAAGATATGCAATTGATTTGTTAGGAAGACGTTCTTCATTGCGATATTTTACAAGTGTCCCTCCATTAAAGATGTGGTAATGGACCTTTTGCATTATATATTTGGATACCTACAGTTTATAATAAACGGTGATTTAATTAATATGAAGCTAATGTCACTATTTTTTTTTTTTTCATCAGTTCGAAATTAATTTTCTCTATTAACTTAAGTCGTATTTATTTACTTGACAACAGTATGCCTTTGAGAAGATTAGTATATTGTTACATAATCATGAAAGTCAAAGAACATTTTTTATTGGTGTAAATTCTATTTCACAATGTTTTTGTTTTATTTTAACATAAAGGCCTACGATTAAAAGTAAGAAAAAATGTATTTGGGAGACCAACAAATTTGGAGCGGAAGAAAAGACCTAATATTTTTTACTTGTAAAAATGATACCTTAAGCACAACTAAACCATAGTATCAAAGGCGTTTATTATCAGTATCATCAACACGATGAGTTTTATAATGATTAAAATTACTGAAACACGCTAAACTAAGAGATTACAGATCATAGACGGTCCCAAAAAGGGTAGCATTTTGCAAAGCCCACCCGCACGCAAACTGCCCAGCCAATCTGTGATTATTGTTCCATCTATAGCGAGCCTAACGATAACCGCCACGTATCTAGATGACTCAATCACATGCCCTTCCATGGGTAAGAATTTCTAGCTCAAGAAAAACTGTCTGGGAAATGCGGATAGAAACGGTGGATTTCATATTTTTATATTTCACAAAAAAAGTATAACGCAGTCGGGTTATTACATGTTATATAATCGTTATGACGCATAGAGTGTACGTGATCGATGTTTAAATTTTCTTACACATAAACTAAAGCCCTGCTTTTACAGACACTTCAAAACATGTGCGACCAATCTTGCCAATACGTAAACGAACTGTATTAACTCTTTGCAAAAACACATTTCTCAACGAAATGTCATCGATGACGAGACCGAATACCGAGACGCGACTAAGCGTGACTTTTGTAACACGAATTTATTTACTATTTTATTTTCCCGACGTTTCGGCTGCTTTACAGCAACCATGGTCACGGGGGGACTGAGGTGTTAGACGTCCTGATGTCATAGTTAATAACTGGGTACCCGCATATTTAGTTGTTGTTTGCGGTTTATTTCAATATATAGTATTCGCGTAAATATGAGAAAACAAAACAATTCAATCTTTATGTATTTTACACAGAGTATATTTTCAAAAAAAGTATGTGTGTAAATTACCACTTTAGGTACTATCCTTTTATGGACTATGTTGAAGGCAATGGTTTCACATAATAATTTTTGCGATTGATTGACAGATAATTAATTGGTTGATGTCGGAAAACTTGTTGGGTCTCTTATCTCGAGATCATATAGAGAAATAATTATAAAACGCTGTAATAAGTACATGGTGCTCCATGACATTCTGCTCTTAGGCTCATATAATACAGGATATACTTTATTGCAATTATTGTTCTTGGTAAAAAACTGATTAAGGTTTTTTAAAAAAAGTAGCCGTCGCGGGACGCCTGGCAGATGTGAAACATTATGTTATTTAGAGTTGAGAGAGAGAAGCGTCTCGTAGCGGCGAGTGAGCGGAGTCAGCCGGTGGGCGGAGTCTAAGCGGCGGAAAGAACCGAGGAGCCACGGAGCTGCTCGAAGTTTTCGCATCACGGCATCGCGGCATCAACATTTGCTCTCACTCGCCAAGCGTGGTATTAGATGTTTCACACCTAAAAAAGATGAGGCAATTTTCGTTGTTGAAGTTAGTTTTCTTGCTTTGGTTGACCCTATTACGTTGGATATTTGGATGCTATGTATACTACAGTGCAGCTCCATCTGCTTTTCGGAAAATACAGGCGTGATGTCGTAAAAAGTAAAGGTCTGTCCGAAAACATCGTAAAGGTATCGGTGAATAGCCCCGCCGTCCCTGAGACGTGATATACGAATTTCAAAGCTGTAACCTAATTTCGTATGCCAGATGCGTCGCAGTTCTGTCTGTTTGTATCGATACCTCTTACGTCTGATTGCCGTCTGCCTTTCAATAATGGCTTCATCGCGAAAGTAGTATTTTATAATTGGGAAATTGTTTTTTTTTTCTTGCAGTAAAAGTAATACGGACTGATGATTGGACAAAAAAAACTCAAATTGGTACTAATTTAAATCTATCTACAAGTGTATTTTTATATAAGTATCTACAAAAGTGATCCACACTGTCACATACTATTATATTTGATGAAGTCTCTTTCTTAGAGTCAATCAGACAAATACGAAACACTTCTATCTTCAACATTGTTTTTACAAATCGTTACACCAAAATATATGGAAATTATTATGTTCCATAATTAAGTAGATTGTCTTCTTACCTAGGTTAAAGCAGGGCTTACAATTAAATCAAAATATGTACGTAAAAAATGCGGCATAGCCACTAGGTTAGACATATTGCCCCTGTAATCGCGAGTTTTTGGTTTGGATCTCCACCCTGGCAATTTAACTTAGTTGGACGAACTTAGTTGGAACTAATGGGCCGAATAATAATGTCGATAACTTCACATTGCTAGTAAGTAATCACAAAAAAATACATCATAGAAATCGTAAAATGCATTTCAATACTACATTTAAATCCGTTTGACTTTCAATCGTGCATCAGCTTGGCAGTTTTAACGTCATAAAATCGAAAATACTGCCTCACCATAAAGAACGGAAGCGGTTCCCTATTCATCACACGATTACTGCAAGTGCAGTACATTGTGTGAAGCTATCTTCCTGGCTAGCACCTTAGCACCTCCGTGTTAACTTATTGATATTATAGAGTGCATCTGGAGTTCATAGAATAATGTTTAATTCATTGTATTCGATTGTTTATGACGCGTCACGATGTGCAATGGGCATCGTGACAATATTTCAAGATTCTATAACGGTGAATGTAACAATTATGTGTCGTATTATTTAATTATGAAGGTTTAATATTGATTGTCATTGACTGTAGAGTAACTGAAGTAACAATATCTATAGCATAACATTGTATCTATGTTATAGCTAGCTAATATTTACAAGACCCCAAGAAACTAACTAGACTAAACTACTTGCAGAACCCTTTGGTTATAAATAAAGACATTTAAATGGTTTGTGCAACGTACTATAAAAGTAAAAAGGATGTACTTATTTATGAAGTTCAATTAAAGTAAGGTAATAGAAAATGTTATATGAATGCAAGTTTCATTTTAATTTACCGTAACAAGCATGTTAAGTAACAAAATATCTGTACCTAAAAATAACTTGACGGAAAACTCCACACAAAAACGGCCATGAACAAATAATTTGGATTTCACATTGGGATCACGTAAAATATTAAATGTGTCCGTTTAGGTAAATTGAATTTTTCGTACGTCACGACTGGCCGGCCAACAACAGCGATATGTCACCAATAGCATCAGATAAGCTGTCGCAATCGCGGTCAGCTATTGGTAGAAATTTATCGTACTCCCACGGCGGATAATTGTCTTCTAGATATCGTCTTGAAATGGACCGTGGGAGTGTACCCGAGGCTGGAGTGGTGCATGATGGTGGCATGTGAGAATGTATCAAGTCTACCAAGGTTTATCTAGACAAATTGACTGCCACTTGTTTTCTTATAATTTAATCGAATTTGTCAGGAAACCATTGCCATAATAAACCTCACATTTGAGACTACTCATGAATATTTAAATTGGCCGATACAAATCGTATTCCAATAGAGCTCAACTATGTTTTAAAATATACAAAGGATTTCACTATGAAAAATAAATAAAAAATTTAGACGCTAAAAGGGAGATAATTATTAAATATGTTGTGATGTATGAACGCAGTTTATTATTGGATTCAGTTTGACAAGGTCGTATTTTTTATGACAATGTTATAAAAGACCAGCTATTAATTTATTTACATCTATCTTTGCGTGTATACCTAGTCTATTTTTTATTTTTAGAATGAATGTGGAGGACACATTCATTTTAAAAATAAAAACTGTCTTAGCATATTTATTATTTTTATTGCTCTGTACAATTATTTTCCTGCTACCAAGAAATGTGGCAGGTCTAGGCTCGGACAGACTACACGAATAATAATAGTTGTTCGTCGGGGATTAATTAATTTCACAAGAAAACAAAACGCTTAAAATATTCATGTTGTATTCACCGAAGGGCTTGATTTGCATATTTCGCTTTGTACGAGGGTCCTGGCTTATTGGCGGTCGTGTGTGGTCCTCTGTCGCCATGGTAACGAAGCGATCGCGGTCAGAACGGATCGACTTTCCGCTTAACTGATGGACATAGCTAATTGTTAGGAGCTTAGCCGGTGACCGGTGACACCAAACGCCTTTAAATGTCACCAGCCGTTAGTTCCATTCCTTATCTGATCATCCTCCAATTAACTAAGTAGTACTCGGATTCTCGTGAAAGATAATCATAGTAATTTATTCAATACATCACGCCCTGCATCGACGAGCGATAATATACTCTATGACATTTTTTTTAAAGATATAATTTTTTTGACAAAGTCGACGCGACCACTACGTGTCAAAATTCACTTCATCATCGATAACAATTTGTTGAGAAATGAGCTCTTGTTTTACGGTAATACAGTACGTTTTGGTATTGACAAAAGTTAAGTCGTGTGCGTTTTGACGTGTATATGGGCGTAAGGCTTTTAAGGTAACATTGCGTAACATTTTTATCGCATTTGCCGGTATCGTGGCGACCGTATCACTATTAACTTCATGTTTTTAATTGTAAAGATAGTGTTGGGAGTTGTGACATAAATTATTTTTATAATTGCTTCCACGCTTTAATATTATGGTGATGTTTCGAATGGTTACTTATTTTTTATGAAATGATGAAATTTAATGGAATAAGATGAGGAATGTCTTCCCCTGCGACTAGAGTGGGTATTTTGCCAATATCAAGTAATTAATAGCAAGGACAAATTCAATAAATACACATTATAAATAAAAATGGATGCTGAACATGATAAAGATGGCGGATGAATCGAACGGTCACTTGTTTCTCGTCAATTGTTTGAATCGTTATAATAAGGCTGCGCATAATTTAATGTAAATTAAACGATGTTTTCTTTTGCTTTGACAACCCTGAGATGTATTAACTTGTGCTTTGGTTTGCAAATATCTGGGTAAGTTGATTCACTGAATGTTTTGTCTTTAAGATATATAAACTTACAAATATATTACGCTGGTGTTTGCTGGTGGTGTTAGCTCGCATGTCAAGACAAAACCTCTGTCACGGATTGGCTCGGTCGTGTCTTATTTCATACGAGAGAAAGAGATATAATCAACATATTCTGTGACATAAGTTTAGTCGTGGCGCTCATACTCAACTACAACTTTATCTAATAAAATATCTTGAAATAAAACTATTTTACGGATTCTATCGCGTTCAACTAAATATGAGGGTACCCAGTTATTAACTATGACATCAGGACGCCTAACACCTCAGTCCCCCCGTGACCATGGTTGCTGTAAAGCAGCCGAAACGTCGGGAAAATCAAATAGTAAATAAACGCGATAGAATCCGTAAAATAGTTTTATTTCAATGTAGTATTCGCGTAAATATGAGAAAACAATATAATAAAATATCATGAAATAATAAATTATAGTAATATAGGTGGTTCTCAAAAAGTGTAAAATTCAGTATGGACTTAAGTTTACGTAGCGTTGTAGATACAATATGATTACCATCCTAATTTATATTTCCCTACTCAAGTAGTCTCACTATAATTATACTGTATACAAATCATGCCAGTGGAAACTATATTGTACAGGTCCGTACAATTTAGGTCAAAGTGACTAATTAAAACTTTAGTTACACACGCAAAACTGGTTTTGTTTAGAAAAATGGCGGCGTTTCAGCTTGAAATGATATAATTTATTGCGTTATTAATGTGTAACGCTTTACGTGTTGTTATATTGTATAAAAATTGGTTTCAGCGATTAGAAATATAATTATGGAGAAAGTAGTCGTTAATCATGCGACTTGGGAATATTTTTGATGGTTAACTTTAAACAAAGGAACAATAAGGTCCTACTCAAAAAAAACCTTCTTTGCTTAATCCCAATTCAAATTTTCTTGTCCGCGGCGCATTTTCGAAATAGTCCCTTTGGATTTTTTTCCTTGGTGTGACTGGGATCGCCCCCAGTCCATTGTAAGATACCCATAGTACAAGCTTTGAGATCATACGATGAGTATGTGTTGTCTAGCGATATTTATAATAATTTATTTATTTATTTAACGGTGAAGGAAAACATCGTGAGGACACCTGCACGTCAATAGAAAGGCGTGTGAAGTTCACCAACCCGCACTGGGCCAGCGTGATGGACTATAGCCCAAAAATCTTCCTCGTATTGAGGGAGAATGTGCCCGGTATAATGGCAATATGCTCGCCCCCTATTACATTGGGACTAAAAATACATCGGCGAAGTGTGGACGCACTACAGTGCACCTCTGCCTACCCCTTCGGGGAATACAGGCGTGATGATGTATTATTATTATTATATATCTATATGTAATCTAGATCGGTTGATATAATAACCACGCTATGTGCCATGTATTACGTCAAGGTTAGAACCAGTGACTTTAACAATAATAACTCCCTGCGCAAATACGCGCGTCTAAAAACATACGACCAATTATTTTCCCATACCAAAACAAACTCTATTAACAAATACAAGAAGCACGTTTTTTAAAGAACGCTGGATAATTTCGTTGTGTTGCTTTTGCTACAGACGACAGTGAAAAAAATAGATTTTTTTTTTTCACGAAATAATGAAATTTGATGGAATAAGATGAAAAATGGCTCTATGTGCGGTTAGTGGATATTACAGCCAGTGTCAAGTAATTAATAGCAATTGCAAATTCAATAAATACACAAATTAAATGAAAACGGGTAATGAATTTGATAACTATGGCGGATGACTCCATTTAATCTTTATGTATATTTTCATATAGTACATTTTAAAAACCGCCCTCCTCAACCCGGGCGTTGAGAGGGCCACCAACACACCTACACCAGCCTCAAACAGACACCGATCTCGCCGGCGAGGTCGAGGAACCCCCTCTTCCGCTCGTAGGTGCATCTTTGCACCTAGGAGCGCAGTCACTACCTCACCCCTCACGGTAACTGCCCAAGCCGAGGTCGTGCCCCCTGTGGCGCCCTTGAGCTAGTTGCCACCCCTTTCCGCCCTTAAGGCCTTGGTTGGAGTGCACTCTGCGCTCGCCACTCCTCCGGTAAAGCTGTAAAGGCCACCTCACGGCCAACAGTGTAAATCCTTCAAAAAAAAAAAAAAACATTTTAAAAAGTGAATTAGCTCCAGTTTGTTCAGTGCGTAACTGCATATCGCTTTACAAATGGCAAGGTTTATGGGCTAATAAAAGTGTGATATACAATTACAGATAGTACTGGTCACTTTAGCACCACCATTCCGTTACCGTGAGATATTTGCTATTAGCGATTATGCAATAAACCCTTAAGTTATATGCTACCCTGGTACTTTATATTGTGAAACAAAGCAGAACACTTTAAATGCTACAACTACTTCAAAATCTGGCATACGCAAAAATAAACTGTAGACGCATGAGATAAAATATAAGGACTCCGCGCCGCTCGCGTCGAAAGTGAAGCAACGTATCGTAAGATGTCTAACGATTTATGTGTGCATAAATTGAGGCGTATCAACGAAATGCATGAAGGCGTTACGATAGCGATCAACTTATTACGTGTGCTTCACTTTTTGATAAGCAAGACTCCGTCCAACCTTTTTATACACGCAGTTTGTGAGGGCTGCATTTTAAAAATCGATTTTGTACCTTAAATCATTACGACCATAAGTTTAAATCTAAGACGTCATTAATATGGTCAATCGTTTGAAGTTATAGTTTTATCTTGGAGCAAACATCACGCAATTTATTAAAGGGCAGCGATCAATCTCAATTGCCTTGCGATCGCTAATTGGTCCACGCCTCCAACTTTTTTTCATCACTGACAATAACATGCATAGAGTTATTAGTTAAGTATTAGTAATGGATTATACTTTCGTAACGCCATAGCCCTATACCATTTATTAGTATGAGTCAGGGTGTAGCGTGGGTGGTATTAATACCTCGCTGTAGCAATCGCAGTTGCGGTTGTTTGTTATGAGTAGCCAATAAATAATTGCTCATTTGCCGGAATCGCAAATATGAACGATCGCTAAACAATTGATGGCTTTAAACGTTGGATAATAGCTATCTTCTTGCTTCTTACTAATGATACGAATTTCAATATATAAGCTCGGCCCCTATTATCGAAGTATTTGATACACTGTCGTGACTGTGTACCTCTGCTTATTTATTTTTATTTATTAAAGAACGACACACCAACAGTATACCTATTAAACAATTGGGTAAATAAAATATTAAATAAAAACTGGTCTGATAGGTACACCAATGACAGGTGTGTACAACTTTCACCAACGTGAGACTTAAACATTTAAAAAAGAAACAAATAAAGTTGAAACTAAACTAAAAATTAAATTTAAAGCTAAAATTTAAAATTTGAATACTGAAAAAGTAAAAATAAAATTAAAATATTTATGGCAATGATTTAAGTATCATTTTTCTAAACTCGTATAATGAACTGTTGAATATCTCTAAGTTGATAATTTTACTGTTAAACATGTTATACTCATTACATATTCTTACTGCAGGAGAGTTGAGACCCAGATTGAGGAAACTAACTAACTAACTAACTAACTCTGCTAACCACTTTGAGGAATACAAGCGTGACAATGTATTTTGTAAACGCAAACGTATTTTATCAATATTCCATGCCGTCGTAAGACCGTAAGACCATGCAAATTAATGATCAGTGGAAATTCCTAATAGGCCATATGCAATATTTACCGCTGACGGAAATCAAACCCGAAACCATCTGGTACATTGAGCCGAGCGGTCTACGCTTAAACTACTTGATCAAGCCGTCAATGATATATTGTCGTAACTTTAATTAGAGCGAAAATCCTCTAAGGTGCCATGAATTAATTTACAAAGTAGTAACAAAAAGTAGTTGTAAGGTCATCGTTTGCAGCGGAACTGGAATTCCATACAACTAGTTAGCAATGGAGTGTTCATTATTGGTATTACCTGATCTACTTCTTAGAGCCAACCATATATTAATAATGTCACGTATACTCATCATAATAAGATCCATTATACCTTGGGGATTTGAAACACCTTCACCGCAGACGAGTTTTTTTTCAACCCATTCATCACCATTATCTCTCGTTATGTAAGTCTTAACTAGTGATCCTGTTATTTTTTTTGTTCCGTAAGAGCCATTACCTTTGCCAATCTATGTATGTGTATACTGATTGGCTGCTTTGGCTTTGGATGTCTAAGTATTCTTGGAATGTAAATCAGTAATTGTACATTACCATTTTGGATTAATTTAATAAATTAGCAGTGGTAGCCTCGCGGGCAAGAACGCCCGCCTTGAACGTAAAGGGTGCAAGTTCAAATCCCAGGCCCGCACCTCTGAGATAATTTTCATGTGCGAATGTCATTTTCAACAATGATTACCACTTGCTGAACGGTGAAGGAAAACATCGTGAGGAAACCTGCACGTCTATAGAAAGGCGTGTGAAGTTCACCAACCCGCACTGGGCCAGCGTGGTGGACTATGGCCCAACTCTCCCTCGTATTGAGGGGGAATGTGCCCGGTATAATAGCAATAGGCTCGCCCCCTATTTCATTGGGACCAAAATACATCGGCGTAGTGTGGGTGGACTACAGTGCACCTCTGCCTACCCCTTCTCGGAATACAGGCGTGATGATGTATTTATTATTTATAAATTAGTAAAATATCAAAAACCAGCCAAACGCGAGTTGCACTTACGCACAGAGGCTTCCGTACATAAAGCACCGAACATTGCGCTAAGGAAAATTTCTAACAGTACAAATATTCTTTAGCGCAATGTTCCGCAGGTGGAGTTTCTTCCTCAATCTGTATTGAGGATGAAACTTTACTTGCGTTTGGAAATCTGTTGTCCCCATACATCGATATAAGACGCGGTCAGTTTACCAACTGCAAATAAGTTTATAATCGCAAACAAAAAACATTTTGTATGCATTCTAACTATAAATGTATAGTTTTCTGATTTTACCTCTACTTGTGTTATAAGACATAGCTTCTTGCCGAATTTCATGATTCTAGGTTAACAGGAAGTACCCTATAGGTTGTTGATACATGATGTATCTTTTGATTGCGTTAACTTAGAAATTTGCTTTTTATACAGCTCCAAGGGATTGCAAACTTGAGTCATCATCATCAGCCGGTGTCAGTCCACTGCTGGACGTAGGCCTCTCCCAAGATGCGCCACTGAGCCCGATCTTCGGCTCTTATTTTCCAGACTTGAGTCTGTTATTAATTTCAAGTTAATACTTCCACGCATTTCTGAGAATAAAGGTCTTGACAGAAAGACAGACGGACAACAAAGTGTTAAGTAATCCTGTAAGAGTTCCTTTTTTAATTTTGGGGTACGGAACCCTATAAAAATATGTTTTAAAGGAATAATATCTATTCATAGTAATGTAAAATAGTTTCTATCTAGTCTATTCTAATCTAGTTTAGTAATGACAAAATATTACTGGAGATGCTGTACGTATCTATACTGTTGTACGAGAAAATGGTCACCAATTGTGACTCAAACAGAACCGTTTAATTAACACTTGGCTTTATCGCATCAGGGTGCTAGTGGTACTTTTAATCTCGTTGGGCCCGCGTACTTACGCCGGTAATTTGCATACTTTAACAATTACCCGGCACATTCTTTCGCAAGTATCCACATCTTGATATCCTAAGCAAACAACGAACACTCCGCGTTTCGTGACTTCGGAAGGTTAAGTTCTACGTGCGAAATTTACGTGGAATATAAAATTTTCTTTTCACAATAGTTTTCGCTTACGTCATTATGCGTTAAGGCCGGCGCCAATTGGTTGCCAATGCAAAAACGAACTGTAGTAACTCGCGCAAGAAGCACATTTTACAACAAAATGTCATTGACGACGTGAGCGTATTTTGTCAATGAAATTAGATCTTTATGCATGTATACAAATCGAGTACATATTCCAAAAAAGTTAAATAATTCGCTCATTTATTGCAGAGATTATAACTACAACTAATTTTTTTTATCGTATAGGTATGTATAGTTTATTTCTCTAAGACGTGGAACAATAAAGAGATATATATCTACATTTTAACTGCACACAGAAGCAGCTTCTAAAATACGCAATAATAACAGGACGCACTTCAATTAAAATATAACACCAATAAACAAGAACATGTTTTTATATTCGTTTATAGCGTGTGTGGTATGCTTGGACTGGATGCGTCGTAAACGGAGGCCTTGCGCCGTAGGAGGCCCAGACGTCACACGTTTTACGATCGCATAACACTTTGATAGTAAAATACACCCTTAAAGTAGAATTCGAGGAGTCCACACAGAAAAAAATAATAACACAGAAAACTCAACTCTAATTTCACGTATCAAAGTTTATTTTTGCTCTACCATTATGTGATAAAATGCGGTAACTTTATTGATCTGATTAAACGTCGATCAACGACTTTTTTTCTTGTTAATAGGTTTAGTTAGTACATTAATAAAATCCCAGTTATTCCTTGGAGTAGATTGTAAAGAGATTTTCTGATAAGTGTTTGGGTCGAACTTGGAACTTGTGACCTCACGAGCTAACTCCATTCTGGGAAAATGTGACTACAGGGAATTTACTATTATAAGCACGTTATCCATTTAATAATAATAATATTATATTTAATTATATCTCTCTGGAGCCCTAACTACTGGTAACTAGGACTCTGTTCCAGATGCCGGTGGGAACTGTTTTTTATATTTTTAAATGTTTATTTTATATTTATATTTAAAAATGTACTAAATAAGAAAAATGAGAAATAAAGGAATATTAATTCGTTCAAATAATATTTTAAAATAAAGTTATAAAGCTTGAGATGTAAACTAAGCCCGACAGTTTTTAATGCTTTGATACTTTCCTAAATATCGCACATGGAGCCGCACGTTAGGGCTCTGGAGTTGACTTTTATTAGTTAAAATATTAACTTAGATAGTAAAGTTAAATAAAAAATGTTATTCACAGCTTGCTGTAGTTATTTGCGCGTAGGCCGCTTAGCAGACTGCATCGGATGGTGCGGGTTCGAATCCGTCAGCGGAAATATTGGATTATAATATCCGTATTTTTGGAATTTATCCTGGATGTAACCGGCATCGCGCCCAGTCTATTGTATGGGACCTAGAGTACAAGTAAGCTTAGTTTGGGATCATACGATGGCGATTATATCAAGGCTTGCTGGCCGATATTGCCTTACATACTTATATTGGAACGTAGTTCCTTATCGCGCGTTGCGAAAGGGGGCTAGACGGAAAAAATTAAGACTGGCGCGAAATTTTGTAACGACACTTTTACATATGTGTGTGTGATTTTTATTGTATGCATTTATGTATACAATAAAATTCGATTTAGATTGCGATTGCGATTGCGATTTCGATTTCGATTTCGATTGCGATTCCAATTCTGATTCAGTTTCAGATTCCGATTTCGATTTCAATGTGTGTGTATGTATATGTAATTTTTTTTGCTTTTTTTATTTCAAAAGAAACTTCGTTCCATCCGGGTGTCCCTTGACAGCTCTCAAGATTTTGAAATCAGTATTTTTTTCTGCATCGAATGAGTATACTCTCATGTAAAGTTAAAAAAATGTCTCTTAAGTCAAATAACCTTCAATATATATTGATTTATTTATTCCATCTACGTATCTGACACGGGTGCATATATTCTAAATAAGTACGATTTTGACTTCCGTTATACCATTTATGTAATCCGCTTAAATATCATGTTCAGTCTATATATAGGTACGTTTTCATTGACTCCTTTACGCCAAACCCAATTTATGAGAAACGTAATCCGTAATACGATTACTTACTGTATTATTAAGGAGTTGGTGTAAACGAATTACCGCTTTCGAATGGTAACAACTTATAGGTAGATAACTGCTTAAGCATAAATGCCATCAGATTTGGTTACGCCTAAAGCCGAATTTATGCACGGAACACAATTGGCCCCATTTTGTTGTATATTTACTGCTACCGAATTATATTTAATAGCAATAAAAATATTGCTTATAAATTTTATTTCCGGTACTCAGTCGATCTTTTTCTACACCTGCAGCAGTACATTATTCTGTCATATGTTTTCTAAACTTCTACAGTGTACAAGTACCAGTACCTAATAGCTTTTTAAATTTCGATAAGATCGCTTAAGAGACATTTCTTAACTTTAAAAAATTCGCTGATTTGGAATCAGCGATTTTTTTTGCGTCGAATGAGTATATTATAAGTCAATATCACCCAAAAGTTTCGCTAAGTCAAATAGCCTCGATATAATACATTGGCAAATGCAAATGAAAAATGCAAATTGTATAGTTAGAACACCGTTTCTTAATCGTCGGAAAAATATTTATGGGTATCCTGCCACCTTGGGAGTAGCAGGATTATGCACTCTCATCCGGCAGTAGGCCGTATTCTTACTAAAAACTGAAATCATACGATCCTTCTAACACTGCCATTTTAGATAATATCAGTAGGAATCTTCTTGGTGCTGTTAATCGATCGACAGAAATACAAACAATTCGAGATACATTGGTAAATAAAAATACAAGATAAACAAATAATTTCTTAGACTAGACCACCCGTCGTGGAGTAGGTATCGCTTTCCAGCTGTTATTGAAGCAACAACTTACAACACGCTGCGAACAAAAACAGTATTTCATTAAACAGTTTTTTGGCGGTGAGTACCAAACTTGGGGCACAATAATTATGGGCAGTCGGTTTCTGTGATAATTTCGTAACCTTTCTCTTGGAGGATGTAGCAACGTAGGCAGAATTTAAAATTGGAGATAAGTCTGTAGTTTATTTCTTCTATAATATGAACTGTCAAACATGTGTGGCAATAATACATCTTAGATGACGGATGATTCCCAGAATTTCTTCTAAGAATCATCCGTCACCTTCCTTATTTATTCATCACCCAATTTTATTTAAGTACGAGTATAACTGTGTAGATATTTATTTAATTTGCACTGGCTATTAATTACTTGACACTAGCTGAAATACCCTAATCGCAGGAAGAGCCATATCAATTCAATTAAATATCATAATTTCAATCATTTCATAAAAAAATAGGAAAAATAGGCGTTTAAATAAATTAAAAATAAAGAACGTGAATGAATGAAATATAAATATAACATTATGATATTATATTTCCAAATAAACTGTAGATATAATCGTGTATACCAGTAGTAAAGTCAGGCTATTAGTATCAAGTTACACGCGTGGGTTCAGTTATAACATCTTGGGTAAATAAACTTTCGAAACATACAAAAATAGCTTCATAATCCACCTCTCGACGTATATTCATTCTTCATGTTTCTATAAATATGGTAACAATATAATACTACAAATATTTATCAAGAGCGTAAATATTGTTTTCTTATATTTACGCGAATACTATACATTGAAATAAAACTATTTTACGGATTTTATCGCGTTTATTTACTATTTTAAACGTTTATTTTAAACGTCGGGAAAATAAAATAGTAAATAAACGCGATAAAATCCGTAAAATAGTTTTATTTCAAAGAGCGTAAATTTTATGATGATTTTATGACTGGTCAATTAAAAATATTTTTATATTTAGTCGTGTATGAAATGTGACCTTCCGGGACCGGGACTGTCTCTATTGATTAATTCTATTTTTTTTACCGGCATATTGTATTGCGTCATACATTTTCCCCAAAATTTTCTACGCACGGAAATACTGACAAATATAATTACGACTACTTATTGCGAATCGAATTCGAGAATATGCGTGAAGGAACTGTCTGGTACTACGGCGCGGAGCGAAAGCCGCAATCACTCTATTGTGCACCAACAGATTTCATATTTGCTTATTCCCACTCAATAAAAAACACAATTTCATCCGACCGCAACTCAATAAAACGTTTCATTTACGTAACTTACATTTAATAAAAGCAAATTAGTTTTTTAATTAGCATTTCATGACGTCTGCTCCATTTTGAAAATCTATTACTGACTTATACCTACCGCGCAATCAAAACTTAAAATTACTTAACGGTGCCTAGGTTTTTTTTAATAAAGCTCCAAAATAGTAGATGTTATAATATTAAAAGTATCATTGACAACTTTTGTAAAAGCTGTCGAAATACTGCAATAACATGAGCCTTACCATCATCTTTTAAAGTATTGTTTTAACAATACCAATTTTTTTTTGACAAATTTTGTTCTGACAGTTACAGAAACTGAAAGCAATATTAAAAACATTACTGCAAGACAGGTGGTGGCAAGCTGTCAGTACCTCTTTAGCAGAATTTTCTGACAACTGTCAAAATACTGCAATAACAGACGGTGGTAAGACCCCCGTACCACAAAACGCGCGTAATAACACCAACGTGCCTCTACCACGGCATTGTCTATTGTTTAGCGTACAGAAAGCTGAACATGGCTACATCGACATCTTCTGTTTACATATATAAACGTACGAGTCTCGCTTTCATTAACGCTTGCACTCACGGAGATTGACGAGGCGCCTGTTCCGTCGCGCATTACATATGGAAATCCTTAACGTGGGCGGTCTACAGACTTACACCGATGGTACGATCTAGTAAACTTAGATTTATTTCGCACTAGGTTTATAACTCAGGCCAATACGTGACCGATGCTCACGCCTACGATTACATAGAACCTATCCACGATATTCGCGTTAAGCCCTGCACTGACTGTTGCGAGCGAAATAATTTGACTTTTTTCAAAAAGAAACTCTGTATAAATAAATATGAATACCGCCGAACAATACATAAATATGATCTCGTACTCATCGTATGATCCCAATTTAAGAAAAGCATGACTATGGGCATACAATGGACTGAGCACAATCCCACTTACACCTAAACCAGCGCAAATTCCGGAAAGGTTGCTTCCAAAATTTTTCGCTAGTTGGAATCGAACCCGTAACTATTCGTTTCAATGAGCCAAACGGCCTACGCTCAATCCACTTGACCGAGCCTAGGTATTCAATATATATGTTATATCTACACAAATAAATAAAATTGGAGTGTCTGTTTGTAAAATAAAAATAACGTCTTACTGAATTAGCTCTCGCTATTAATTAATTGACACTGGCTGAAATATCCGCTAATTTCTGGTACAGCCATTTCTCAACTTATACATCAAATACATCATCACGCCTGTATTCCCCGCAGGGGTAGGCAGAGGTGCACTGTAGTGCGCCCACACTTCGCCGATGTATTTTGGTCTCAATGTAATAGGGGGCGAGCCTATTGCCATTATACCGGGCACATTCCTTCTCAATACGAGGGAGATTTGGGCCATACTACACCACGCTGGCCCATTGCAGTTTGGTGAACTTCACACGCCTTCTCCACTTATTCCATTAAATTTCATCATTCGTGAAAAAGAAGTAGAACAAAATTGGCTTCTTCTATAAACTTATACGGTTCATTTTGGTAGTAGCAAAAAGTATATCGCGCGTGTTTTCACGCTCTCCAGGCGTAGAGCTTTACCATCAGTGAAATAGTCACGTGGTAATATAGAGCTAGCGGGGTCGGTCACCTAATATTGGATAAAGGTCAATACGGAAAGGTTAGTTCCTGTCGCCTTCGGGCGGCTTTCTACTGATTACAAACTAGTGCACTGCATAGAAAGGTCGTGTCAAAAATGCAGCCGCTTTCCTTGTTATGTAACTAAAGTATTATGACGGTCTAAGTCTGCCGTTATGTATACAACCGACACGCGTAGACCTGTGAAACCATTCTCTATTGATTCTTTTATTAGATTCATTCACTTTTATTTGGGCACATGAATGGATAATTCACTCTACGCGTACATGGCCTGAAGTCCAAACACTTGTGGAGTTGTTGAATCCCTTCACAGTAAAATAATGGGGGCTGTTTTCCTGGGCACTGTCGTCGCTCAGTGGTTTAAAGGGTAAAACAGGGCCCTATTAATAAGACTCCGCTGTCCGTCCGTCTGTCACCAGGCTGTATATCATGAACCGTGATAGTTAGACAGTTGAAATTTTCACAATTGAGGTATTTATTTTGCCGCTATAACAAAAAATACGCCTTAGTATGCTCCCATACAACAGACATAATTTTTTTCCCGTTTTATAGATAATGGTCCGGAACCCTTTGTGCCCGTGTCCAACTCGTACTTGGCTGGTTTTTATGAGACCGTTCACCTTGTATTTTTATGTGACGGGACCTATACTAGGATAACCCGAAATTCTGTCATTGGAAAAAAAATAAACAAAAAATGTACGACCATTGTGGTTTAAATAAATAAAGAAAGAACAACATTTTGAATGAAAAACATTTATTTACGACAACACATTTGTCATTACATAATTATAGTAGTTACTAAGGCAGATGTTCAAATGATTGTCACAAATCCTGTATAATAAATACGTGCTCGTTTCTACGTACCTACATAATCTGAAGTTGTAAGCAATTTGTACGTACCTATATTAAGACGATTATTACAACACAATCGCAATAAATCATTTCGTCAATGATTGTGATTGATTCAAATTAGTTTAATGTTATCAAGCGTGCTCAATAGTGTGAAATAATGAACTATTAAATAGATTTATAGCTTCTATGTAATCAATGACTATACTCATCTACATAATACAACCGCGATTGATTCTTCTAAGAAACAGCTCACTCGAAGCTATTTTTTGTTGAGTTTTTGCGAAGATTGTCGAGTGGCTTTTTTTTTTTCTTTGAATGGACTACGCTGTTGGCCGTGAGTTGGCCTTTACAGCTTCACCGGAGGAGTGGCGAGTGCAGAGTGCGACTCCAGCCAAAGCCTTAAGGGCGGAAGAGGAGGGCAACTAGCTCAAGGGCGCCACATGGGGCACGACCTCGGCTTGGGCAGTTGCCGTGAGGGGAGAGGTAATGACTACGCTCCTAGGTGCAAAGATGCACCTACGGGCAGAAGAGGGGGTTCCTCGACCTCGCCGGCGAGGTCGGTGTCTGTTTGAGGCTGGTGTAGGTGTGTTGGGGGCCCTCTCGACGCCCGGGTCGAGGAGGGCGGTGATCGTGTCAGGAGGATCTATCAACACATGCCGCGGACGGCGGCGTTGTGCTGTTGTGTGCGCGGGGTTTGGCTCGTAATTGCCGGCGGCGACAATTAGAGAGTTTGAGTGCGACGCGGCTTTTTTAAAATAGCGTTCGGACGCTATTTTGAAATGTTTTCGAATGGAGACGAGGCCAAGATCGGAATGTAAATCTACGTTACGAATGAACCACGGGGCTCCCTCGGCCCCTCACCCTATCCGGGCTGGAGTCCCTCAGGGTTCTGTCCTCTCCCCCCTTCTCTATAGTCTGTTTACAAACGACATCCCTCGTTCGAACAGAGTCCAGTTAGCCCTCTATGCGGATGATACCGCTCTCTATTATTCGCATAGAAATTTAGGTATTATCACCCGCACTCTCCAACGCGCAGTGAATTCTTTGGGCGAATGGTTCCGGAGGTGGCGCATTGAGGTGAACCCGGAAAAGAGCGCCGCTGTGCTCTTTACCAGGGGCACCTCATATTGTCGAGTGGCGCGAGGCAGATTATTATTTATACCGGATGGCTTGAACCATTATAAGTTCGTTTAAAGTCACTAGTTGCTGTAAAATATTTGTATGGCGTATCAAAAGGTGTGAAAGAGCCTCCAACCAAAAACTAACTGTTTTGACACGTGGAAAAAGCTTATTCCACACAGACCACGAATTATGGTGTGGTCCACTAGAGCGTCAAAAACCGAGCGTAAACGTTTCGTAAACACTACCAAATTGAACTCTGTGACAATATACATAAAGATTGAATTTCTGTTTGAATGCCTCGCCATGGTGCGACAAAGTTCGCTCGCACTCTCAATGTCATTTCGTTGGAGAATGAACTTTTTGTAAGAGTAAATACAATTCGTTTTGGTATTGGAAAAAACTTTACGCGCGCGTTTTGGCGATCCAGTGTACCGGGGGTTTTATCGTAAACCAAACAGAACATAAGGATTGGCTCAGTATTTTTCCATCGACCATAAAACTCATATGAAATCTGTTTTTAATGTGCAGTTAGCTGTACACGGAAATTGTTGACGATAAAAGAGAATTCATTGACTCATGATGTCTGCGGTTGGTATGTGAAGCGCGCAATTTTGCCGTGAGGCGTCGCGTCGTTGTCGATGAGAAAAGTAACCTCGCCTGTACCCACATTTCATAAGCAGCGTACAGACATACCGACTATGCACGCTAGCCGGTATTGCGTCCCTACTCCATATATGGCAATCTTTTTATTTTAATGCATTGTAAGCGAACGCGGATCTTATGAAACCTTTTTCAATTTATGCGGTCCTGGTATGTAATTACATCATGGAGAGATTGTTGTTGACTTTAAATCTCATTTTGCGTTGAACATACATACCTATAATCTTTCTATAAATTTCACTTCGCCTTCAAATAATTCACAAGTAGGTATGTTATAAAAAACAAAATAAAAACTTGAGAGGTGTCAAGGGACACCCGGAGGGAACAAAGTTCCTATTGAAATAAAAAAAAGCAAAAAAAAATGTACATAGGTACACCCACACATACATCGAAATCGCAATCGCAATCACACACACATATGTAAAAGTGTCTTATAATAAAAATCACACACACATATGTAAAAGTGTCTTATAATAAAAATCACACACATATGTAAAAGTATCGTTACAATTTTTCGTCTTAATTTTTTATGTCTAGCCCCTTTTCGCTTTCCAATAAAAAAAGATAAGAGTGTGGCCATACCAAAAAAATAGATTTAAAACAGTATACAACAGGGTCATATTTACAAAATATTTAACAAACAACTTTACAACTGCATTTTAAGTTATAATTTATAACGGCTAACACTATTTCACGTTTAGTATAAGCAAAAGGCTATAGTTACAAGTACTTAAAAAAGGTAATGAAATGTTTATCGACGCGTACACATCATGATTACGAGCATAGTGGTTTTTTAAACGCTCCGCAGAAATCAACGCGAAATGGGAACTTCAAAGCTGTTCCTACCATTACCGCGGCTACTGTTTAACCAAGCTTCCTTATTACATTACCACTTTCATTTTCCTCAGGAACGGGTGTGTAACCACTACACTTATTTCATAATTTCCCTTAGAGAAGCTAAGAACTGGAGTTGCTCACGCGATCGATCCACAAATAAAAGTATCGGTTATTTTTGGTGCATATAAAATACAGTAAGAGTTTCACTCATATGTTTTTTACTTCCTGCGGCGTCGTCGCCCTAACTCAATACTTGTACAGCGCCTATAGCGGCGAGTTAATAGACTACGACTGCTAAAATATTCGGCGTTAACATAGTGCTGATTGAAGGGTGAAAGGTGATAGAAGTAGTAAGGAGTGGTGAAACGATAGCTTTAGGATATCAAGTGTAATACTACTAAAGCCCTTTTAACGTCCCACTGCTGGGCACGGGCCTCCCATCAATGTGAGGGGGATTCAGGCCATAGTCGACCACGCTGGCCCAGTGCGGGTTGGCAGACTTCCCACATCTATCGAAAACTAGTCAAGTACCCTCAGACGTGCAGGTTGTTCTCACGATGTTTTCCTTCACCGTCTCGGATGAAAATGAGATTCGCACATAAATCTCAGAGGTGCGAGCCGGGGTTTGAACCTACACACTTCGATTGCAAGGCGTGCGTTCGAACACTCGGCTACCACTGCGTAATGCAGTGTAATGATCAATAAATAATTTATAAAATACTTTAGCAAGGGGGAGTAACCTTCTGAAACTCAAGTTCAGTGGCGAATTTATCAGAATATTCCCTCTATGATTTATGTTTCTAGTTTTCCCTTTAATTACATGTCTAACTGATCTGATCTAGATTAATTAATTCCTTGTATTCTGCTAGCTACTGTTACTTAAAGCTTCAATTAACGTCGCAGTAAAATTAATTAATACTCCGTTGTGTACTCTGAGGACAAACTCAATTACCAGGTACATTATTACACGTAGGTTAACGTCTTTTGAATGGTAGGGTGCGTAATCGTTTGCTATAAACAAAATTACTTATATAATAATTATTAACATCTATTTATGTAGAAATGAATCTCTATTTCCCTTGGTCATGCCATAACTTGAGAACAACAGCACCTGTACCTAGTTTAATATCATACAATATTTGTACCGAAAATTGAACTACCTACAACTCTCTAAATTACAACAGTAGTTAACAAGGTGTCAGTAAACAATTTGAAGTATGCGCTAGCCACAAGCGAGCGACTACTAACGAAAGTGTGAACTCATGGTAGACCTGCTTCACGTAACACAGTAGATATTGAGTATCAAATACAATATTAGTTTGAAATCGATTCTTGGAGTAGTATCGTTGGATCCGCCCACGACAGGCGTCCGAGTATCGTAAACATAAAACGCATTCACTACGTAACTCCATGCACATGCTGGAGATAAATAATTAAATATTAAAAGTATCTTCAGGTTTCATTTTCTACCAATGATAGAGATGCAATAGAAAACATAATTCATGACTAACATAAAATATATTGTTATCATTTTTAAGTATGTAATTTATATAAGCATTTTTAAGGCATCAGTATCTTGTTTATGACGTGGACCCAAAACATTTAGCTTAGTAAAAGAGGCTAACGAGTTATCGAGATTTGATACATATCCTAAAAAACCTCTAATTGCTAAACACTAGTTCAATCCCCTGTTCCTAATTCCACGGAAGAGGCGAAATTTACAAGGAACTGACTCTAAGAAATATAAATCGCGAGCCTTCGTGAATTTAAATAATTATAAATATCGCCAAACAAAACGCACTCATCGCATAATCCCAAACTAAGCAAAACTTGTACTATGGGTACCGTACAATGGACTGGGGGCGATCCCAGTTACACCCAGACCAGGGCAAATTACGAAAAGGCCATTCCCGAAATTTGCCACAAGTGGGATTCGAACCTGGTTCCGTGAGCCGAGTGACCTACACTCAAACCACTAGACTACGCCGTCGTCGTCGATTGTACTATCTACCTTATAGTACACAAGCCTTTAGAGCAGGGCAGGGGTCGGCAAGTAGTTTTTGGTGGGGTCCGGATACTGTGGGAAAAATTTAACGAGGTCCAGAAAAAAACAACTGATAATAATTAAGTGCTACCTAGCAGTTGTATGTACTTGTAAAACAGGTTAACTGGGCAACTTAAAATAGAATAAGTGCTAAGTTAGATTCTATGTGCCTTAAAAAAACTAAATGGTGTCGTGGGACACCAGGTAGGAACGAAGTTCCTTCGAAGTAGACATATATGATACGACATTTAAAATACCAGCTTCTACCCGCGACTTCGTCCACGCAGACTTCGTTCCATCCATCCATCAATCTATCCATCCATCCATCCATCCATCCATCCATCCATCCATCCATCCATCCATCCATCCATCCATCCATCCATCCATCCATCCATCCGTCCGTCCGTCCGTCCGTCCGTCCGTCCGTCCGTCCGTCCGTCCGTCCGTCCGTCCGTCCGTCCGTCCGTCCGTCCGTCCGTCCATCCATCCATCCATCTATCCATCCATCCATCCATCCATCCATCCATCCATCCATCCATCCATCCATCCATCCATCAAACGACACAAATAAAGAGACGTCTCATTTAACGGTTTTTTTTCCACGCATTTTTTCTTACGGTTTTACTATCACATTTTTTTCAGTTCGGTCGCCTAGCAAAATCCCTATTCCCTCCAAGCCTGCCGTAAGGAACTTCGTTCCAAAAACTGAGCCGTTGCGGGACGCCTGGCAGATGTGAAACATAAAACATAAACGTCGTAGCGGCGAGTGAGCGGAGTCAAACGGTGGGCGGAATCTAAGCGGCGGACGAAGCGTGGCCGCATTTAAAACTATACTTTTGTTATAAGTAATAAGGTTGATTTCATTTTGTTGTGGCGAAGCGTCGGCAAATCTCGCCTATAAATGTTTCACATCAATATTATTTCAATTAATAAAGGTTTAGTCATACCTTATCTCCGTATTAATTTATACGTGATATACATACATTACAATATTTGGCGGTCCGAGGTTCGACATTTCGCGGTTCGCCTGTTGCTGACCGTTGCTTTAGAGTAATAACATAGACTTATAGCAGAAAGCTGCTTGCCTTCGTAGGCCGCTCGCAAATCGAAATATAGGTACTTACTCAGAACTCGCTCTCAAATATTTCGCTCGTTTTCTTTTTGCACACGTGCACTCCTCAAGGCCGCGATGTGTCTGCATTTCATTGAATCGCATTCCTGCATTTCATACAACTGTTTAATTTTTTATTCATTTTTTAATTGGACGTTTACGACGGTTTTATTTCGTTGCTCAGTTATTAAACCCTAGCGTACTACGTTCATTTAATACGTTTAAGTTTTACCGTTAAGTGTTAACATAGTAATTGAAACATTAAACTTAATGTTTCCTAACACTAATGAGATCGTTTAATTAAATTTAAAAAAAGATGAGTCTTTTGTTCTTAAAGATTTTTCTCACATGAAATATGGAGCTAATCGTGTCCAAATAAACTGTACTATTACAATAAATTCATTTGTTTCTTAGCAGTAGCCTAGTAGCCTAGATGATTGAACTCCCGCCTTAAACGCGAGGGGTACAAGTTCAAACCCCGGAATCTCTGTGATTTTTGAATTTAATGTCTAAATGTCATTTTCAAAAACTGAGCCGTCGCGAGACGCCTGGCAGATGTGAAAAATAAAACATAAACGTCGTAGCGGCGAGTGAGCGGAGTCAGCCGGTGGGCGGAGTCTAAGCGGCGGAAAGAACCGAGGAGCCACGAAGCTGCTCGAATTTTTGGGATCACGGCATCGCGGCATCAACAGTCGCTGTCACTCCCCAAGCGCGCCATTAGATGTTTCACATCAATTATACCACTTGCTGAGTCGTGAAGGAAAACCTAGTGAGGAAACCTGCACTTCTATAAAAAGGCGTCTGAAGTTCACCACCCACAATGAGCCAGAATAGTGGACTTTGGCCCATATCTCAGTCGCATAGTGGAGTTATGTGTCCGATATAATCGCAATAGGCTCGCTATTAGGTACATTGGGACCAAAAACACTTCGGCAAAGTGTGGGTGCTCTACGAGAAATACAGGGTAATGATGTATTTGTATTGTTCCTTTAAATAGGAATGCGTAAAATTGTATATCTGTACTCAAGAACCGTTTTGAAGTGAACCTATAATCACTACCTACACCTAAGCTGTTTAATTAGAATTGCCGTCTAAAACTGTCTGTAATTGCTGTGTATACTCGTACAGTTCAGAGAAACAGGGTTCGGTGTAAGCACGCTACGTACTCAGTCGTTACGTCGAAATAATTAATTGAGCAATTGTAACTTGCCAATTTAAACCCGGACACACTGGGACGTCATTATGCAAAAATAACTCTATGACAATTAAATTAAGTTTGAATTTCGTTGAAGAATAAACTTTTTTTTATGAGTTGGTATTTGCAAAACTATGCAGTGCGCGTCTAAAAGCACTAGTCTGCTCGGGGCTTTAAACCCTGCACTCACACCTGAAGAAGAGCGAATTAACTTTTTTTTGAAATGTACTCTATGATAATATAGTTAAGGTTGAATTTCAGTAGCAAAAGTAACGTGAACACGCGTCACAATTCGTGCACGACATCCACAACGTTTAGTTCGATTTGCTAATTCAAAAAAATTATACAAATAACTGTTTGCGCGCGCTTTGTCGCGTCTGTGGTCACAGGGCTTAATCTCGGAAGCGAGATGGAAGGGATGTGATACCCGAGAAAGGTTCGATAACGACTTAATTACGTGACATGTTGGCCAACAAACGTTCTGAGCTTCTCATATCTTTATCGGAGGTACAAAAACTGGTTGTCAGTTGCAAAAGTCTGCGCAACTTTTACCCAACAACAATGGCCGTAAACAAAACAAGTAAAGCATTAGCATTCTGTTGCGAGATGAAAGGCGTCGCGTTGCGAAAGCCGCGTAAGCTGTGAATGTAATTAATCGATATTTATAACGATTATTGTGTCAAATCGATCAGCTTTGCAATTCGAATACCAGTAACCGTAAGATTATGTTATGTAAATCGAGGAAATTGTTATGCGAAACGTTTCAAAGTCATCTAAATATAATATGAAAGTAAGAATTAGTAAACTTTATAGATCCACTATGTCTTCTTCGTATTGTAGTTTGGACATGATATGTATAGGTATTAAAGGAAATGGACTTTTACTGTGGAATATTTCAATAATAGCTCCATGCAAATGGTGATAAATTGATAAAATAAACTTTATATAGTCATTTAATAAAATGAAATTTGAACGATTTCTAATATTTTCCTTCCCCAGGGTTTTCGAGTAAAGCCACGAGTACAATAGGGCGTCAACACTCCCGCGCATTTTTTTTAAATTAAAAAATTGTACTGTGTGTCAACACACATACATATATATTGAATATCTGTGGTAAAAGCCACGCCTCGACAGTTGCCATAATGCGTTCGCGCTTTCAATGTCATTTTGTTGAAGAATAAGCTTATTGTGTTAGCCAATACAGATTGATATAGTATTGGCTAAGATTGCCCATATCTTTACGGTTTTCGAGTCAATGTATTCCAAATTCAAATAATGAAAACTTGCTACAATTACATTGAACTTAATTTCCGTGCCGATATAATTGCCTACAAATAAATACGTTTGAATACGGAAACACACATTTAGTTTACAAATGGCCGTATCGTGAGTAATTAACGACAGACACAGATAACAGTCTTGTGTCATAATCATAACAGCAGCACAAATTATGGAAACATGCCTCAATCTACGCGTTCACTCGAAAAACTACAATATAATCTCGGCCACGTTTTCGTTAAACAACTATTTAGTTTCCGAGTAAGATAAGCAAAGCTTTGTGAAATATTATCTAGCACCGTTATAAATGTTGCCAGGAATTATGCAAAAAAGTACGGACTTTAAAAAATACAAGTTCTTGATACGATATATTCATAATTATTAATTGTGAAGAATATTTTACGAGAAGACTAAAAGGGTTGTAAATGGCCACCAAGCAATTATCCTAAAATAGTTTATTTTCATTTTAAGTCGTTGTAATTCGGGAAATCAATAGGAATTGCTTACAGTGACATTTTAGACCTCCTCAGGAAAGGGACATGAATAACCTTTTAAAACTTACTCGGACTGAACGTATTTCAATTACGAGTAAATTAACAGAGGCCGGTAAAACAATAATATTTGCTTTTTATAATCGTAAAGGCCGATGATAGGGTAGCTGGTTTTAAATAAAACCTTGTCGTATTTTATTCAAGCTATCTCAACGAATACCGGATAACTGGCAACACTTACCGTTATGTTTACCTTCATTTTGTTACGGGCGAAGCACATCCGCGGTTCTCGGAACAATGAGAGAGAGATTAAACGCGTTGGCGGGAGATGTGAAGCAATAGATCGATGGTTGATTTAATGGCAGCATTTCACTGTGACAATGGACGGATTATGTTTTGCGACACTTAACATTTTGTAGAAAGCTCGGAATAAGTATGTGGTTAAGATACCTACTATGATCTTCGTACGCCATAGTTTATTCCTAAGCGTTAGTTTTATTTCTTTACGCAAAAGCTGCCAGATATTTTTATGATACTGTGAAACAAAAAAAAATTAGTTTTA
Organism: Ptilodon capucinus; assembly: GCA_914767695.1. NCBI lineage: Eukaryota > Metazoa > Arthropoda > Insecta > Lepidoptera > Notodontidae > Ptilodon > Ptilodon capucinus. The sequence goes on along the minus strand of OU611814.1, from coordinate 8,753,039 downwards.
TTGCAGAAGCAATAGAATTTAATTCACAATGCCATGCCTAACTTTAAGAAGTCGGTTAAAAATACAGCACAATTCGAAATTAGCGAGCTCCACACTACCAAAATATATTTCCGCGATCAACTCTCATTGACCATATCCAAAGAACTTGGATCCAAAATCGTATTTATTGTGGCTGCAATTGGCCAAGTATGCGGTGCGGACCGCTAGGCACGTGCGCGTTTCTGGTACCCTGGTACCTATCTACCAACTCGTGATGTAGGTAGTATATGCAAATAGTTTTTGTTTTACTATCTTGTCCGTTATGGTACCCTGGTACCTAGCTACCTATTTTATCTTGTTTGATACTGATTGGATAGTTAACATGAGTGTGAAAAGGAGTGGTTATAGTAGTCAGAGCTTTATAATATAATATATACATTATATTTTCTTTCACACCAACCTAAAATGAAGATTATTGCTGTTTTTAACATATTCTTAATATATGAGTGAGACCACAAACTTGATAGTGTGGTTTAATTTAGTTAAACCTTAGTTGCTGTCCTACAAAATTGAGATCATTTACTTTGCTTACAGTCAACATTTCATTCAAAATAAGATCGGATATAGTCTAGAAATGCTACCTAAACTGCTCAATATTTTGTAATGATAACTTCTAACTATAAAATAGCTTATCTAATACATAACTAATTAGTGTAATGCACCAAACATGAGTCAGTCAACAACGCAACGTCTAAAGTCTTGCCATATACCGCGTACCGAGCTTTCGTGGCATTATCTAGGCATCTGGGCGCGAAGACAATGGCCCGCGCATGCGTAATGCGTTATCTCACATCTACCTCTTGCCACACTCTGCCCTCCTAATGAGAAGACTGTTCCGATTCTGACGGAATGTGCTAATTGAAGAACTCTATGAAGTATGGCCGGTGAAATTTTGTTGCTAATAGTTCTTAATAGATATTTTGTTAGCGGCCAGAACAGTGGGATCGTGTGCATTAAAGCCTCTTTGTTACAGGGATTATAACGGTAGCCGTGCCTCCCAAAGGATGAGGAATAAGCACCGATGCTGGAGACGCTGTTTTGGCCCGGACATACTAAAATTAACAGGTAAGATTTAGCTTGTAATATTTTCACTACAAAAGCTAATATATTTCAAAGGAACATTACATTTGTAGTCATTTTCCTTTGATTCCCACACCGCGCTAAGCCTGTCCTGTGCGAATCAAATTACATTTCCGAAAAGGTTACAAAGGGTTACAACATGGTACGCCAAGTACCTACAACAAAATGTATTAAATATAACTATTTGACGTTTGTATGGATCATATTTTTCTCAAACAATTTTAGAAGACGTCACTCAGTATTCCAATTTCAAACGTAATATTATTTGAAAACTCTTTGACCTATTTTAGTTGTGAGTCACTCGAACATAAAAACTAATCATTCGATTTAACCTATCCCTTACAAATTCAATTTCACAATAAAAGGACGTAACAGCAAAACAATTTTGTGAAGAATGTTCACTTAAACCGCCGTTAGCTGAGAAAGCATTGGGACGACATTATTCGCGGTAAACTGCCGAAATTGGCCGCGGGCCGGTAAATCACGGAGTATTCAGCTTTGATATGAAGCCAGTAGATTCTCCGAGTTGATACTTAATCACGGGAATAAAGGAAGGGACATAAGTATAGTGGCAGTTGAAGATACATAACCTTTCAAAGATTAGGTATTTTGTTCTGTATTTAGTTTCTTGTTCCATAGAAATAGCATTCGACAATTAGCATTAGATAGATGTAGATTTACACTTAATTTTTTTTTTAGATTTCTTAAAGCGAGTTATTTCAATTAGGTTGAATGAATAACTTTATGATAAAATATTGTTTTTCATAACTATTTAAGGGTGATGTTAGACCCAAAAATTAACAAAATGCGTAAATTAATATTCCATTTACCATTTTTCTTTATATACATTTCGAAGAAATTGTTTTTAACATTATTTGGTAGAGATAATTAGTTATACGAAAACCCATATAACATATTTACGTAATTAAATAAGATTAATAGTTATTTAGTTCGTAGATTATAAACGGTTATTAATAAACACTTCGAAGCTATGTTTTATTAGCGCGAATTATGAGCACGTACCGAGGCGACGACGTATTAAGCTCTATGTTAAATTACCTGCGGTCATAACCATCTGTTGTTAACGCTTCGATGTGCAAGTAATTTATACTCTTGCTCTATCGCCGAAGAAAGGCACAGCTGAGGAATTAAAAACTTCCATTTAAAACTGGCATATGTAATATAGTTTCTTGTTGAATAGGAATATATTTTCTTATTATTTCCGTGTTTTGTAAAGTAAATTAAGATAATTGCCCTGCTAGAATCATAAACAACAACCACCATAGAATGAAAAACGTAAGGAAAACTTTAAAAAATATCCCAACTTTAGGTACCAATAATGGCACCAGTTCGTTAGCAGATAGCATGTTATCGCTATAAAAAATATTTAGCTAAACCATGAAATACTTATTCTCATTAAAATATTTGAATAAATAATTATTTGCATTAAGCCACACGCACACTCAAGCGTCAAAGCGCGCGCGTTTTCCAATACCAATACAACCTCTATTGACTCATAGAAAAAGTTCATTCATCAACCAAAAGGCATTGACAGCGCGAAAGAAACTTTACTCGTAGCTCTTACCACAGAAATTTAATTTGTATGCATATTGATACAGAGTTCGTTTTGGTATAGACAAAAATATTTACGGCACATTGTGCTCGGGGATTTATTATTATTAAAATATTTGAATAAAGAACTATTTGAATTGTATAGAACTTTAAAACAATTGAACGTCTATTTATGTCTAACACAAACGTCGCGGGTAGTGATCTTTGGTCGCGGGCTGGGATTAACAAATTAATGTTATTATTAAAATTTCCTCGTCATAATAATATGCGTAGCAGCTCACAATCTCCTCTTTCTCGGCACACACAGCACAACATATCTAGTACAACAATGCATTCGCGCGTTGTCATACTACGCCCACATGTCCGTATAATTTCACGATTTATACGCACCGCCTTACGAAACACATCTAACTGCGTACCGCGATAAATAACCAACGAATTACTCAGTTCGCACGGTACACGTGCGACGGTGACATTTGCATGCCTGAGATATGTTTACAGCCTGTTGGATCTACATTTCGTAGGAAGGGAACTAATGTGCTGGCTCGGATCGTTTAATCAAAGGGTTACATTGTGTCAACAATCCTAGCTAAGTGAAGCTTGTTATTGTGAAACTTTATTTTTAGATTAACTGTCGAACCGTCGATTTATTGTACCAAAGTGGGAACTATTCCTAAAAGTTGACAGTTTCAAAGTCCATTTTTGTATGAGACTTTGACTTAACTATGGTCAAGACTTATAAGATTTGATGGCCGTGGCTATGCGACAATTTTGGTCCAATTTTACGAGTTCCGTAATTTAATATGAAACAAAAGAAAATCGCTTAGTTAATTTCGAATCGTTTATTATTTAGAAACAAGCTAATAAATATAATCAGTTAATTTTATCTGTTTTACTAATTATTTAAAAATATGATTACAAAAACCTAAGTAAGGAGCGCTTGGCATACAAAATTTTATTTTTAAAAATCTGACGCTAAAAAAACCCTTTATTGCGCCATGGCCCATAATACATCTGTAGTTTTCAAATTATAATTTCACCAGCCCACAAAACGACCGAATCTCTACATACCGATACGAATGGCAAGCCAACTAAGCCCCAATTCCAGACGACGCTGACTCCGCGCTGACTGGTTGGCGATTTCAATGAAATGTAAGCCATTTCGTTAGCGAATAGCTTTCGCCGGCCAAGAACGCTACGTTGCGCCTTCGCAGTCAACATGGCCGCAAAAATGCGGAATTATTACTACAATGTCGTGAATTTTCAGTGGCTGTAGAAAGTGAACTAAAGCTTTATTGATAGTTGCCAATACTGGTAATACTTAACTAAATCTAGTTCAAGTTAAATATACTGTTATGTTATTCATCCATGTATTTGTCCGTCTTAAATTATGTCATCAACAAACCTTATTTGATTATAATACAGTAGGTGTAGCATGCGTGCCAAGACTAGACTCATGTTACGGAATATGTTGATTGTGTATGTTTCTCTCATATGAAATAAGACAGAGAACTAGCGAGCGAATCCGTTACAGAGATCTAGTTTTGACTTGCTTGCTAACTCCACTGATTTATATAAAAGTTTAAAACCAAAATGATCAGTGAAATATCACAGCAGCACATGTCTGTTTAACTTCTCGGAGGACTCAGTTGTTATGGTGTATTTATACTAATATAGGTATTGTTTCCATTCAAAGTTTCCTCAAAAGCAAAGTATGACTCAGACTACCTATAGGCCTGTCAAATCCTATAACATAAAGTTCAAAGACAATAGTTTACGAAATTAATTCTAACTTTATTGTCATACAGGCGTATTTAAGAGGATTACGGCGATTCCCATTTGTCTGAACGCCTAAAGCCGAAACAGAATCAATAAATTTGCTCATTTCAAATTTCGTCATACATTTAGCAAGTAACTGTGCGTTAATCGCCACCGCTTGTGTGGACACACATTTACAAGCGGATAATACCCATAATATACTGCATTTAAAATACTTTATAGCATTTCTAAGGTGCAAGCTACTACAAAACATTTAGTAATATCTCAATGCAAATGATTACTCATGCAAGTACTGACACACCATTTCAGTCTCTCATTCATTTCATTCATTCATTCTTTAACGAAATTTCATTGACAGCTCGAGTGAATTGGGGCCGTGAGTTTTACCACATAAATTAAATATTTATGTATATTGACACGTGACTTTTTTCGCGCCAGTAGCCTCCCCCCCCCCCCGCTTATTATCGTAGAATGTTTCATCTTTAAAGACTGAACCATCAACTATTGGTATTTATTACCTGATTCGCTGAATACGTAGAGAAATGGGATGAATTGCAATCGTCATAGCCTTCCAATCTGTAAACGATCTTTGAGTATTTTTTACACTTTTCTTTTCTTTCTTAATTTTTACGATTTTCGTTCCATCCTCAACGATTAGCAAGCCCTCCAGGAAGATTGCTCGCTATTTTCAATTATGTAAAAAGATAGCGTCTACATCCAGTTGTATCACATCCCTATTATTCTAGGACTCTACATAATAAAACAATCACGTCCATAAACGGCGTATTGTGCCAACTAAGAAGGAAAGCAGGAAGTACAATGCCATGTAGCCGTACACAAGCGCGTCAAAAGGCCCGAGACCATTTTTTTGCCAAGACCAAAAAGAACTGTATTAACTGATCGAAATGACACATTTTAAAATGAATTGTCATCGATGTAGCTATGGAATTTTTTCGCGTACTCATGTTACTTTTACTACAGAAATTTAAACTTTATATATATTGGTATAGAGTACATATTAAATCATAAATTAATAAATACACCGGAATCAAGATCTGCGCCTACGTAACAGGAAGTGACCGGATGTTGGCTGATAACGGGTCAAGAAAACTATTCAAAATATTAATGTTGAAACTCTTTCAACTCTTATTTATTTGGTTACAAAAAGGTATACCGTAACATACGAAATATAACTTTGGCAAGAAGTTAAAACATTGCTTATTATTTATTTTTAATCCATACTCCAATATATCTGTACTATAGAGCGCAAGTATTATATGTGTAAGAGATCTAGAACTTGTATAAACAGTAAATAAACACGAACAAACATTAGATGAACTAGATAAGCTTTTAATTAAATTCTTGAAGGAAAAAGTCATCCACCCGCTGAGCTATCTCGTAATAAATTGCGATTTCTGAACGGAGCTATTATTAAACGAGGCATTCAAAAAGAATAGAAATAAAAGTAGCCCCTGGGGCAAGGAGCGATTAACAGCGCACAGATTAACCAATAAATCGAAGCGAGAATGCTTAGGGTTGACCAAATAACGATAAAATTTTATATAATTTTTTTAACCAATACCTACTGCTTTAAACCAGTCCTGTATTAAAGGGAACTAAACAAACCAGTAAAGCCGTTTTTGAGTTGTAGCGAGACTAACGAACACTAATATTTTTTCGTGTATCAGAAGATATGATCTATTGAAAGTGACAATGTAGAACACTGGTAATAGTAGGTGATTTGTCTATAATAAAAATTCTATAAATTTGCGTTTAAGTATAGCAAATTTTTGACTTGCATTAAGTTACCCAATTAAAATATGAGTAACTTGTTATTTGGTCATATTTATCGTACCAACCCTACGTGATCACTGGCGCCCTTATTACGAGATACCAGGCTTTGTCGGCAAATAAATAGTTTAGTAGGCAGCCCTAGTGGCCGCAACCCTGGCCGTGCCGGTACGGGGGCGCGCGACATCCACATAGCCGGCGTAATGACGTCCGATAATCGGCCACATCCTTCTCGGGTCCTTTGAGGCTATTCAGGAATCCTTACCATTGAAGAATTAAGAATTTTGAAGGAGAAACCATGGCGTTAAATGAGCTATCGTTATAACTAGGGTAATTTTAAACTAGGTACTTTTTACCTTGAAAATATAAAACAAACAAAAAAGATTTTGCTGTGAGCATAGACAATAATGAGGAATTGCAATATATTATGAATATTTAAAAAAAGTGGAGCTCTTGGACTATAAATATACGTAAGCGTGCGTAGCTCCAGCTAATATGAAAGAAAGTAAATTTTTAACTCCCAAGAGCTAATTTTTATTGTTGTATACGTTAGATGGCGGCGACATTTCCGTTATAATAGACATAACAATAAACCAAATGTCATGAGACAAACCATCATAACTGTCACATACTATCATAATTCTATTACAACGGAAACAACTGTTGACATGAAAATCGATACTTAAAATCGTTTCCCGTAACGATCACATAAAAAAGCATAACTGACCAATAAATTGTAAGAGAATAGATACTTGAATAGGCATATTTTATTCAAGTTGCATTATCGTAATCGTTGCAGCATATTTATTATCGATTCACCTATGATTTTATTTTTGCGAGCCATGTGCAGTCACGGTCTGGTCGTGACGAGCCTAATTGCCCGCGGTCCGAGGATCAGGCGAGACGCATGCAAAGCCGCGACTGTCACATCGATTTGCAGCACATAGCCCATGCAATGCCAAATGCGTCCTTCCGTGTAAACTGGTTAAAGGAGTTGCCATTTCTGCGATACGTAATCAGGATTGCAACGGGATTTGCTAGTGCTCATGTATGTACATTACATAAATACATTTGACCTGTAAGCTTTTTGGTGGTACTAATATATTGGATATTTATCCCGGATAAAAACCTCTTCAACTTAAAATAAAATGAAGAAATAAAACAGGTATTTTAATAAAATTATATTAGATAACTATCAATAATTTAAGACTTATTTTAAGTATTCATAACGCCCTGCTGCACCCACTAAAGAGAAAAAATTAACTTATTTTTTTATGTTCTAAGAAAGAATTTAAAGAAATTTATTAGGACATACAACTACACACATAATACACAAAGATAGGTATACGTTCTCTGTGAACAAAATCCACACGACTCCGAGTCATAATTTGCACGCATCATCATTGACATTTCATTGAGAAATGACCTTTATCTATACAGTTATTACAATTCGTTATGGTTGTAATAAAAACATTGTCATACGCTTTTTTATGCACCTGTGGCCTTGAACGTTTTAACTCTGGCACTGTCTGTTTCATTCGTATATCTCAACAGGTGGGTGTGTACAAAAATTAATTTGATCAATATACCCCAATTCGGCTTTCAAGTCTACATGCAAAACTTTCTACGAGCTGTTTGCCCCTGTAGCGCCGTAATGCAACTCCTAAAATGTCCTTCCGTATAAACTGGTCCCGTGGTCCTTTGCCGTGCTTAGGCAGCATCTAATCAGGTTGCGGCGTCATATAAGGAATGGTATTGTATTGAAACTATTTTGATATGTTTATTGTATGAAATAGGTTCTATACGCTGTAGAATTTAATACCGTTTCACGAAAAAAATTTCACTGTACCGGTAGGATAATGAAGATGATATTTTCTTGACTTCTGTTTTTAAATTCATATTCATAGACTCTAGTGCTCCAAATGGGTAACATTTTTTTTTTAATTTACTTTTTTAAAATATTCGTTTCAAAGTAACCCGGCTTCATAAATTTTCCTTAATCTTTGCCTCTACACGTCTGATTTAGCCTTCCATTCCAATTAGATATAGTAAAGATTAGTACCACTCCGAGCAGACAAGTAAAGACAGCTCAATTCAAATTATTATTCCAACTCGGTATCATCGATTTGATTAATCGATTAACTTGAAAGCATTTTGTTCGGTATTTAAATAGGTATTAATTCATATTCACGATTCAGATTACCGAGTGAGTTTTCATTGATGTAATTATAGTTGACAGCCCTGAATGAAAGGCCCGCCGCACATGGAGCGGCCACCGGTCGCCGCACCATTCCACTCGACTGGCGTTTACTGTGCGTTGTACCTTACACTAGTTACGCAACTTGCTTGAGGAAAAAGTACGATTCTTGACTCATGTATGCTTTATTATAAATACAGTCAGCTTTCAGACACACGACCTATATATGCACCTATATATTGTTAAAATAGAGATAATTATAGTAAAATATAAAGAATAGAAGTGAAGTGGCGTGTGAAGTTCACCAACCTACACTGGGCCAGCATGGTGGACTATGGCCCAAATCTAGTGAGGGGTAATGTGCCTGGTATAATGGCAATAGGCTCGCCCCCTATAACATTGGGACCAAAATACATGAGCAAAGAGTGAGCGCACTGCAGTGCACCTCTGCCTACCCCTTCGGAGAATACAAGCGTGATAATATATTTATTTATTTTATTTACATTTTCGAATAGTCTATAAAGGATCTATCTATGAAAAGATCAATGTTTCTTTTGTTTTTTAAAACTTTTATTTTAATTCCATGTTTCTGATTCCTTCACCGTTTCATAGCCAGTGATAACCTCGGATGAAAATGAAACCTGCACGTCTGAGGGAACTTGTCTAGTTCTTGATAGATGTGTGAAGTCTGCCAACCCGCACTGGGCAAGCGTGGTGGACTATGGCCTGAATCCCCCTCGCATTGAGGGGAGGCCCGGAGTAGTATTAGTAGTTTCTTATTCGTAGAACGCCTATTAAAGTTTTCTTTCTATATACACCATAGCTAAACACGTCCAATATTAACATTCGAAACTCTCCTAAAACTCTGTCGGGAAAAGTTCCTGACACAAAACGGAACTCCCAAGTGCTATATTTCACAACAGGTTAGCAAACGGAAACTGGTATGTACACACGTCTGTACTTACGTACTCGTGAGTACATACTAACAAGCAAGTATTTAGTACAGTGCATGTCGAACGCATTAGCTTGCATCATAGTGCAGTTGTCGTCGACAAATATGACTCGTGGACAACGGTCCTTATCCTGTCCGCATCTGTGCGCTTATCGAATAACAATCGAGTTAACACTAATCGAATAATAAAAACAATCGATTATAATTTAAATAGATAATAAGTAAATATCGCTAAACAACAGATACTCATGGTACAATATTAAACTAAACAAAGATATGCGTTTTTTTGTTTTTTTTTTATATGGGACTAAGCCCGCCACACATTCCCACCACTGTTACTCCTGTAAGCCAGGATCGACAGCGGTGTCCATTGAAAACACCGAGGTTTGACCCTCGGCGAGGCGAAAGATATGCGTATCAGAAAACGGACTGGGGGCGGTCCCAGATCATAGCTAATTCCGAAAAGGCCATCTCCGTGATTTGCCGATAGCGGGAATCGAACCCACAACCACCCAGTGCAGTGCCTACGCTCAGACTAGTACACTAAGCCGTCGTCTAAGTAAAATTGATTTTTAGCTGCGATAAGTCGATCCATTAATTAAATTTAAAAAAAATCCGTCCACATTCACCGTAGTCCCAAATAAAGCAACGCTTGTTATTGTGAACCTTAATAGAATTGGGGACGATTCTAGATAAGTAAACAATGAAGGTATTACCCAATACTCTAAAGCCATAATTATTTACAAAGAAAGCCGTTTTATGTTCCTTATATGTATTGTTTCCCTATTTTGGTTTATCATAAACTATGAAGCAAAAGAACAATGTTTAAATCATATCAATTTTCTAGTATAAATAATACTTGATAAATGGTCACACCCTAGGCCGTAGGTATTAATAAACTAGAAAGAGGCAGAGGTGCGCTGCATTACGGCTACACTTAGTCGATGTATTTTGGTCCTAATGAAATAGGGGGCGAGCTTATTTCCATTATACCGGACGCATTTCTCCCCTAATACGAGCGACATTTGGGCCAAGTCCACCACGCCGTCCCAGTGCGGGTTGGTGAACTTCACACGCCTTTCTATAGCCGTGTAGGATTTCTCACGATGTTTTTCCTTACCGTTCTGCAAGTGATAAATTATTGAAAATAACATCGCCCAAAAATGTCTCAGAGGTTTGAACTTGCGCCCCTAACGCTCAAGGCTAACTAGATGACTACTACCCGTGATCGTGATCTTATTTTACAAAAACCACTTTCCATGATGTTCTGTCAGTGCATTTCCTATTAATATCTTCGGACAATACACCCGTACTCTTGAGAGTACAGAGTGCCGCAATAACCCTACAGGCAAGTTAATTAGTACCTGCTTCATTGAACTATTAATGTAGAGTCATTGGGGATAATGGCCCGTCAGTGGGCAGACACGGACTCATATCCGATGCAATAGGCGATTAGAAGACTGATAGCCGAGTGGGATTAAATCGATCACCGTTCATTGAAACTTGATAGACTAGTATAAACATCTTGGTATAAATGACACTTACGCACTGCATCTACTGGAGCCAGCGTAATATCTTGACTTTTTATTGGAATATGTACTCTGTGGTGAAACTGATAAAAATTGAATTTCTTTGGTAAACGCTACGCGATAACTTCTTAAATTGGTCCGTGACATTGATGATATTTCGTTGAAGAATGAGCTTTTCGTATGAGTTAATACTGTTCGTTTTGTTATGAGCAAAAAATTAAATTTTTAACAAAAAACAAAAACCGACTTCAAAAACCTAGGTGCACTAAAAAGCTGGAAATAACCTTACAATTCATTACATTTGGAGTAGGTGCCAAACTACGTCAGGCTAGGCAAATAAATACATGAATTGGCACTCATAAAATGAAAACTGCTTGACCGTACAAATTTAAATTTTCATGGGACCAAATGGCATCTATTCCGCATCAAACAAAAAAAGAATCACGTAAATCGGATCATAACTCGCAGCGTAATCGGTGTACATACATAAAAAAAAATACCCATCGAATTAAGAACCTCCTCTTTTTTGGAAGTCGGTTAAAAAGTCGTGTGAATTTTAACGAGCCTGCGGGCACTTTCCATGCGTAAATAATGTTAAAATTTCATGTTACACCATTATAATTTTCCGCGTAATTTATATTGCACGCATGCGATACAATTTTACACAAATTAATGGAGAAAGCTTTTATGTTATCTATTAAAACTTTACGGTTTTTTGTTAGAAAATGTTCGTGTATGCCTTTTAAACCCAAATATATAGAAAGTTAATAGCAATAGGCTGGCTCCTTATTAAATTGGCACCAAAATACATTGGCGAAGTGTGGGTGCTACGCAGTGCACCTCTGCCTACACCTTCGGGAAACACAGACGACGTATATATAAAAAGTTATAATCCTTATTATGTTATTCAATTAAGTTTATTTTTTCTTTGAGTGTGTGACTACGTTTATATATTTATGTATCTTTTTTATTTCCATAAAATTTGTAGAACACTTTTATACTGTATATTGCTCCAGTTGGGAGATTGTTGATGGATTTTAACATCTTTAGGTTTGGGGCTTAGTCATTGACTACACGTATTTGTATGTAAAATTAATATTTAAATAATATTGCCTGGGAACAACCGCCATCCTTGAGACGGGTTTGGGCATGTTCGCCTAATTAGTAAAAGCCGACAATGTAACATATCTATGAACTACGTTTCTACATAATTAATGGAGACTAGTTGTTGAATCGAAGATTTATATTGTTTCATAGGTAATCTATTAATGAATGCCCAAAGTATTCGGCCATCAGACCACACAGTGTGAGGTAAATATCGATTTCACAACGACGCGGTCACGATCTGTTTCAATATTCCAACGATGTTACTAGCTACAACGATATTGTTTTAACGGAGTCAGTTCGGCATTGATCAGCGCAGCGCATACTATCACATATATAGATAATATTGTTTACATACTACTATTTTCAATATCGATTAATAAATTAAGATTGAAACAGTTATGCCACTGGGTTTTGATAACCGAATGCGCAGACACGCGAGACCCCAAGCAAAACCACAGCAAAACCAAAATTATATAAAAAAACACAACTAAAAAAAATTAAGGAAAAGGTCGTTGGTAAAAAAATCATGATTTGCACAAACACATATCGAAGGGTGTGAGGCTATTTGACTTAAGCGACATTACGACCTAAACGACATTTTAACTCTAAAGAAGAGCATATTCGACGTAGAAAAGTTAGCTGATTCCAAATATGTCAATATCACCCATAAGTGTCCCTTAAGTCAAATATGATTGTTGAGGACATTTCAAAACCATTACATAAGTGTAAAGTAATTTTAAATGAACCAACTAATCCATAAACTTTGAGGAGTAATTACCTGTAAAAATACCTATGGTATATCATTGAAAATCCCTCGATATAAAAAACGATATCCAACAAAAACCGATACCACATCACTAGACTACGGATGTAAGAAGGTACGAAAAGATCGAATGATAAGAATAATGCGCGTGCGCATTGGTGTTACGAAACAAACATCCGGTGAACGGGTTTCACCGGTGCGAGTAAGCTCACGGAATGAGATACAACATAATGCACTCAGCTGTTCCAAGTCATAACTCATTGGAGTGCATTTGGGAAGATAAAGGTGAATTATTGGGAACGTTATTTGACTTAATACATAAAATTCAATCAGAGATGGGAACCTCAATATTACTCTGTTATCTTATTAAAGTCGTTAGCAAATTTAATTAATATTCTCTTTTTGTATTTAGTAAGAAGGATAGGTTTTGTTTCGTTGTTTTACTACCTACCTGGAAAATGGCTTTGTATAATACTTTTGTATTTAATAACGCGTTTGTAGATTTATTAAAAAAAAACTTGTAACTGATTTTTATTCAAATATCTAAGGCTGAACTCGATATTACAGTAAAATATGAAACTTAGAGCAATCTTAATGCGAAGTAATTAAAGTTGTTTTTGAAAAAGATAATACTTGCTAATGTATTTGGTTTCATTTGAACTACATATTACAGTCAACTATTGTTTATATTTTTCTTTGAATTTAGTGTTTCATGTAAATAAATATTCATTATAAAGGACAGGTCCCATTTGCACTTATTTTTTTTCCTAAATTCGGTGTTTACGGTGCTATTTGCTAGTTAGACACGCCATAAATATATAGAAAAGGTTTAATTCAAATTAACTGGATTCGAAATCAGTACCAACACGACAAAACAGTTCGACTGTCTTAAATCAGATATACATGCCAAGCCAGTTATGACCTCACACCATATTGCTTAATCACAACAAACGTACTTCGAAAGTGTCTACAAAAATAATAACCATATGTATTGCAGTTGCGTCAGTTATACGCCGAACAAGTCTGCATAGCTGTGGGCCGATGCTGGATTGAATTTGATGAAATAATACGCTAACTGCGATATAGCTACCAATAAATAATAAAACCCTGGGCATATAGAAGCGTCGTGACGCGTGCTGCAAAATTTTCACCAAAAAGAACTGTATTGACACATAGAAAAAGTTCATTTTTCTAAGACAACGCGAGCGATTTTTGCTGGACTGTCGCGTGGTTTTCACCACAGAAATCAATCTTTAGTAAATTGTTGCAGAGTTTGTTTTTATATTGGCAAACATTTCGAGCGTCTTGACGCCCGAGTATACCAGGGGTTAATAGAAAGCCATGATTTACTCGCATTGTCTTTTATCGTCGGCACAGATTGAAAATACGAATGGATTGATTTAGTGCAAGGAATCTATGTGGGGCAGACGGTGGATTTGAATATGCTGCGGTTTGCCTTGAGGTGGAGGAAAATTGAAGTGAAATTATGAATAACTTGAACCCCTTATGTTAGACTACAGAAGCCACTACGCCCCCTAACCCTACTTTAAAAATGGTAAATAGCTCAGTGATTATACTGGCTGCCTTTGCAACCGAGATGTTCCAGGTTCACTCCTCACCTGGGCTATGAAGCTACAGAGGTGTGCTCAAACCTATTCTTTTGATATATAAGTTACTAGCTGACCGGGCGAACTTCGTACCGCCTTAGAATTAGTGACATACGAAAGCAGCGCCACCACCTAATTGTGAATCTAAACCATACAGGGCGCCACCCAAACGCATACAAAAAAAATCATTCAAATCGGTTCAGCCGTTTAGGAGGTTTTCAGTGACATACACACGTACAGAAGAAATATATATATTAAGATTTTGAAAAACAGAATCTGTGACTATTCTCAAGTTTTGTTTGGTTTACTATAGGTACAATTCTTGTTACATTTATTGTTGTCATTGGGTTAAGATATTTTATTTAAAATGGAACGAGAATCTTTATCTACTTTTTATTTTCAGTATAATGTTTCTGTTGTGATAAACCTTTTATGATAAAGAAATGCATCCATTTTTAAAACGCCCGTAGGCCACCCACGGATTTCCGCCAACTCTCCTTATCGTTTAATTGGTATTTGATCAGCGATATGTTATTACGACGCCACGCTACAGATCTTATCTGAAGCCGAATATTTATTGAGTCTTTTCACAGTTATTAAAATAACAGACGGTTTATGTTTATGCAACGTTGATGTTAAACAACTTAATTACTGACGATTTTTATGTTAGAAATCTAAAATTTTTTGTATTATTTTTTTGCTTTTTCTTAGAAGATGTAAATGAAAAGATCAACTTTAAGAATTTCTGGCGTCTAATATTGCCACATAGACAATTTCTCTGACACTTTCTTGATTGTTTAAAAATGATACTGAATATGCATAGTGATAGTCTCAAGTTTTTAACAATTCATAAGTATAATACAATGGTTTCTGATTCTAATATGTATTCGCTGATAAAATGAATCTGTGAGTGAATCGCGCAAAAGATGACTATTTTAAGAATATTTCCTGAATTTCTACAGTTTATTGAATGGACTGAAATATGACCAGTGATTATTTTAAACGCCCCGAAAATAGGCAGTGAGGGATTTGGCAACCGTGAGCGTTTGAAGACTGATGATAATTATAGAGATAATGAAAGAACTGTTTATGCATTTAATTGCTAATAACAAACTACACAGGTAAGGTGTGAACAAAAACAATACAATAGATTAACGATAACTACAGACAAATTGAATATTATTATTAATCTGTATTGTCATTGTAACGAATACCTTCATTCTTGTGTTGCGTAACATCAAATGCAAAATGTGTCAGTGGCTACGAGATCGTAAGAAATGAATTACGTAAGGATGCAATCACGTTCATCATTGTCTTATAGCTAGCTGACCGGTTCAGTATCTACTTGAAGCTGACACAATGTGTACAATACGTAGGTACTTCGTGTTGTCAAAATCACTTTGACCGACTAACAAACTAACGAAGTCAAAAAGTAGGACAACGAATCGATAATAATGAAATTATTTTAATGCCACTGTTGATTAAGAGACTTGGGCTTTTGCGGTGATAGTAAGTTGATTTGGACTAGCACTGCTAGCATGTTCATCAAGACTAGACTTATAACATGGTAAATGTCGATAATGTCTCTTTCTCGCCCAAGAGAGTGGGTGATATCGATACAACACAATCCGTGACACAGATCGTGACATGCATGCTAGCTCCGCTGTTAAGACGGAGAAGTATGCCTTTGTTGAACAAAGCAATACCGATCTTATTCCCTGAATATATTTAGTCTTAAATTACATTGGACATATTTTGCGAATAGCGTCAATTTTATTGGACATTGTTTAATGCTTTTAAATTTACACGAGTACCTATTATTGGTACTGTGAGCCAGAATTACAGGCAAGTAGCATAAAATACACAGAAAATTAAAATAAAGTTGAGTGATATAAAATAAACAACTGAAATACAACTCTGTAAGCATTGTTACGTAATAATCAGATTTGTTTGCAAATAAATTGTTGCAAGCTAACAATCATCAACTCGCTACACTGAGTACTGTGACCCGTCTTTTCATTAATCAAAGAAACTGGGACAGATTCAATTAGACTGTCCGCAAATCTAGTCGACACATTGCGAAATAAGTTATCAACGATAAAATTATACCTGTGAAGAAAATGACTTTGAAATTGCAAAATAATAAGTCCCAAAAACCAATCTGAGGAATATTATGTCGGTAGGTATGTATAAATTGGATTATTGCGACCTTATCCCAATGGATGCTACTTATTTACACTATTTTGTACATTATATTATACAGTTAAACATGTCGAAGGATTTTTGGGGCTATAAATACTTTTTATAACGGAAATAATACTTTTTTAATATAGTTATGTTTATGGTTCATGACCATACCATACCATCCTCTATGGTTCTCACAGGTAACCACAAACGCTCACTTGCACTGTAAACTACAATTTTGTAGCGCTATTAAACCTTAACTATTTTTACATCTATACAAATAAATAAAATGGAAGCGTCTGTTGGTAATGCGAAAATAGCAGCTTTGTATTAGGTGGATATGAAGGTGTGTACAATACTTATAACAAAAATACTTTTTTTGTGTCTGTTTGTTTGGGGTAATCTCCGAAATGGCTTTACCGATTTTAACGTGACTGTCATTGGCAGATAGCTGATTTTATACGGAGTGACTTGGACTACTTTTATTTCATTTTCAAAATAATTAGGAATCCGAAATCCTACGCAAATTTAGTTACGGGTACAGCTAGTCCGGTATACCTACTACTATGTGAGCACATAACTCACAAACTCTTATTTATCACGCCTTACGCCGAACGAAAAATACTTCAAATTGCACGTCTACCAGGCATTTGGCGATAAAGGTGTACGCAAGAATGTTCTTCACGTCGCTGCGTCGCTGCGTGGATAAAAGCCTGCGAAATTGCGAATATTTTGAATTTCTACGAACACCTACGCGTGTACTATGTTCAGAAATAACTACGCGTCCCTTGCGAAAAGGTTGAAATTCGAATAGGTAAAAGAGTATTCTTTATAAGATAAACAAAAGAATGCGCTTGGTCGGACCAAGATAAGTTACCTACTAATATCTGTGAATTGGACTCTAATGCATAAAAAATAAAGGATGTAAATACTTTATTCACAAGGGTTTTATTGCTATGTGCCATTTATACTGTGTGCGAGTACTTCAACTCTTCAAAGATAATGTATTACGCACTTGATACTTTTAATTTATTTTATTTTGTTACTAACTCAGCCCGTGACTTCGTACGCGTGGAATTTAGGAACCCTAATTATTTTCCTAAAATAATCCTTTTAAAATCACCTATCTCTCAGTAAATGTATCGTCAAAATCGATTGAGCTGTTTGGGAGTTTACCTAAAACAAACAGGCGGACATAAACTTGTAAAATTACGTCTTCTTTAAAGGTAGCGTATATACTTTCATATGCATTTATTCAATAAAATGAAAATATTATGACATTACAAACAGACTTTCAAATTTATTTATTAGTGATAAATGGGTTGTAGATAGGTACTCATAAAGGTAAGATCGATTAGAGACAGAAGGGTTAATAAATCTGACTAAAATGTAGGTATTCGCAACTGGCATTGAAGAATCTTAAGAAAGAAAACCAAGATAACTATGGAGCACTGTGCACTATTAAATTACACTTTGGTACATAATCGAATATTGTATTTTTTTAGTTTAACCCGTACATTTCAAAGCACGATTGCAGCAGCAACAACGTTATTTCATCCCTCATCGGTCTCAATGTACCTACCTGCACGGTGCCGGTCATACTACAATGCATAAATTACAAATCTCAGGAACTTCACGCCATCACGCTCGCCGCGAGCAACAGACGCAAACACAGAGATAATAAGCTCAAATCAGTCGTAGCTACATACATAATAAGTGGACTTTAAAATTCACGTTTGCGCTAAACACGCGATGCAATGATGCCCGATGAGCGCAATGACCGAGTTTCTCACGCGACCCGAACCATGTGGTACCATACCAAAACACACTGTATTGACACATAGAAAAACTTCCTTCTTAAATGAAACCGACACAGTGCGAGCGAATTGATGTGTAGGGGCGTCTGTGGCGTGGACAAATTAAATCTTTATGTATTTAACACAGAGTTCAGTTTGGTATTGGCAAATATTAAAGGCGCGAGCTCTGTCGGTTCAGTGTGCAGGTTTACCAGGATAAAGTATTACATCTATTGAATTACTAGTTATGCTGAGCCTGCTTAAGCCAGACGCCGAGCGTCAATTTTTAAGGTTCTGTACCCAAAGGGTAAAACGGGAACCCTATTGCTGAGACTTCGCTGTCCGTCCGTCCGTCCGTCCGTCTGTCACCAGGCTGTATCTCATGAACCGTGATAGTCAGTGTTGAAATTTTCACAGATGATGCATTTCTGTTACCGCTATAACAACAAATACAAAAAATTGAATAAAATGAATATTTAAGGGGGCTCCCATACAACAAACGTGATTTTTTGCCATTTTTATGGATAATGGTACGGGACCCTTCGTGCGCGAGTCCGACTCGCAATTGGCCGGTTTTTTTGTCAATAACAAATCGAGTCCTGTGTCATATTTTTGTTGTAAAAGCTAACCCCCTCCACCACGCGCCAATATCTGCTCGCGCTGTCAATTTCATTTCGTTGGGAATTAACTTTTTTTATGAGCCAAGAGAGTTAATTCTGATATTGGCAAAAGTTTTGACGTAAGGCTTTTGACGCCACAGTTTGACGGCTTTTTAAGGAACCTATAAATGCAATACATTTGACATGGCCCCAGTATACGGAACTGAATTTATACATTTCCAATAAACATCAAATCATTGAAGGTTTCATATTTGCTAATGGTTCTGATCGATTTGTTATTCCGAGCACGCAGCTAACAATGTGCGGGCGCACGGGAGATAACCGGCCGATAGTCCGCGCACCGGTTACGCATGCTCAATGATTACTGTAAGACGACATCCCATAAACTTTCCCATACATTAGGTACCACGCGTATAAATTCACAGGTCCTACAAACTTGTCTTTTATAATGTAGTAAAAAAATTTTGTTTCATTTCTTTTTTTCATTTTTATTTCAGTTTTTTTTTAAGTCAATTCATAAATACAACTCACGTTATTCCTGGTCTTACCACCACTTCATAAAGTACCTATTGTTGTTTCAACAGTAACTTGAAGTTTTTGACATATTTTGTAGTAGTAGGTATTCGCCGGTTTGAGCTCACGCCAAAAAAAAAAAAAAAAAAAAAAAAAAAAAGATCGATCTGTGCAATCCCCGTTTTGATATCTCTTACGGTTCCCGAGATAGGTTTCAGGATTAGCGCTCATTAGATAACGTAATTACATCACGCTCGGCGCTAATGAGGGTTTGTCATTGTTGTTAATGAGGGTCTCTTGTTCCTAACAATGCATCTGTTTGAAATGATAAATCTTGGTTATTTTATAAATCTTTATTAATCAAAAAAAGCATTTAAACATATCATGAAGTAATATATCATTGTACAGTGTATTAGTATCGAATATTCGTATAAAATCAGACATTTTATTACCATTGAATTTATAGTACAGATACAACAAACAATATTCACCGCATACGGATGTTAAATCATTTTGTAACCTATCGCTATTAAATTGCCATTGTCGGGAATTCCTCTTTAAAAATGATCTGTGGTAACCTGTTGGCGGTCGACCATAAGAATCAAAATATTGCCCAACCCCGCTGTCATCAATGTGTATTGCTATCCAATGAGATCCAGGCTTTGTATCAGGGTCTAAATTGCTTATTATGTATGTTGGAGTATGACTGTATATTGGCAATCGGTTGGCAGCATACACATTAAATTGTAAGCTTGGATGAATTTTGCACAAATGTTTCTGGATATCTATTGTGTTCATAATGGTCACTGAATCGTCCGCCGCATCGCTAACTGTTAACTATCCAACTTATCAGATGCAAGTGTATAATTTAAGGTATTGACTTGGTATTTCAAGTCTGCTGAGGTCATGGAATAAATACAAGGATATGCTGAAAATTATGGGTTTATTCAATTAAAAAGCTTAAAACTATTACAATGAATACTTAAAACAACAACATAACCATAACAATGAAAACTTAAAACTATAATAATAAAATACTAACCTAACCTAACATACACTTAACGCGATAGTCAACGAAATTGATGTTTTAGCTACTATAGTCTACTGTAACATTACGGTTTTTATCAATTTCAATAACATTATCGAACTCAGCATAAACAATACAGTTGATGGTTTGCGAAAGTGCTGATTCAAAACGAACTTCCAATCTCACGCTTCCATGTTTTATAAGATTCCAATGGCCTGATGAGCTAGCTGATAGATCGGGTGTTAAGTCAAAAGCTAATAGACAATAACCTTGTGCATATTGTTCCCTAGATATGCCATTACCTTCGTTAAGGAAATGTATACCCGTTCCAGAGAATAATGTGTGATAAGCTGAAGTGTAAATATTATTCTCGAATGATGGTTGTAAAGCTTTGGAAGGTATTTGTTGTCCATCAATATATAAAGAAAATGTATTAAAATTGTGATTTTCAAAATTAAATGGATTTTTTGTGAGTTTGCCATTAAAGGCTGCGTTATTAACAAATCCTATTATGCATCTTTTAGGTACTTGTCCTAGAAAAATGTTATCTAGTGTTTTTCCCTGAACTCCCGATGGAATTGTCAAAACTTTAACTTCAGCACGCGTAATAGGATATTTAGCTGTAGTAGAGGCTAAGACTTTTTGATGTGCAAGTAAAACTGTTGGATTGATTCGTGCTCTACGGACAATAAGCGTTGCATCAGTAATACACACTTTCAATTTTAAATCATCTGAAGAAGCCATTAAGTTGAATGTTTCTCTGGAACGAACTAATTTAACAGACATCTCAACACCATTAATTAAAAACTTTTCTTGGTTGAATATATCACCATGCAGATGCCCAATCATTTCAATTTCTTTACTTTCGGCTGTTAATTCATGTCTTTTAGTGAACCCTTCATTTTTCTCATCGGTTGAGTCCATTTTCCCAGCTGTATCTTCATACCAAAGACTGCATGTTAGATGAGATTCTTTTGATGCAGGAGCATAATTCAACAATGTTTCCATGTAAGCACGATAGGCGTATGTATTATTTGGTGGAGACACAAGTTTTTGATTCAAATAAACATCGAGCTGACTAAATAATGAATGTAACCAATTGTTTATTGGTGCTGCTGTCGTTGTAGCTATCAGTTTTGTTGAGTCTTGGTTTAGTATCTTTGCTTTAATATGAATCAAAGTATGAGACAAATCTATGTAGTCATCACCGGTTCCTGGTACTTGAAATTCGATGGGGCCATCATCGGCGAGAGATGAAATAGGTTTGTAATGTATCCTTAATCAAACAATTTAAATACACACATATTATTATCAATGAACCATTTCTTCAGTAAAATGACATTTCTTAATGCACAATGGTTTTCATGGTACAAACAATTTGATGCACTTCTGTCATTATAATACAGTTTATATAATCGTAATAAATTGGGGCAACCTTTTTCACCAACATCTATCACACTGCAGTTATTACAAACACTTTGTAGCCACTTTATTTTTTCCCTACCTTTAACTAAAATTTTTTTATTTGTTAAAATTGGTATAATCACTCGTTTAAACTCACGATAGTCAATGAAACCGGAACTCCAATAATATCCATGTCGTCTTTCTAGGAAAGAAACGTTTTTCTTTTCTGCGTCTGTCAAATTGCCATATGGGTATGGCGGTTTTATCAAGAACACTTGGGTGTAATCTTCTGTAGCTAGTGCAAACTCCTTTATCACGAACACATTTTGCGAAACTTTAAATCCTTGTAAATCTACAATCATGTAGTCTGGATTCATGATTATTTTCTTAACGAACGTCCACTCAACTGGCCAATGTCAACGCAACTACCATAGTTATCTATGTTCGCCTTTGCTCACAGATAACATCACAGCGTACAAGTTCAGACATGACTTTATCTTTATGAAACGAAAGTGACGAATTCCATTAACAAAGAATTTGAGTAATCGACATCCGCCCCTTTCTGCACAAAAAACCACTTAACGTGATAGTAAATGAAACCTTTTATTCACAGATAACATAAAGTTGAGACAAGCTTTTATCGGACGAATTCCATTGTCAAAGAATTTGAATTATCAACTTCCGTCCTTTCTGTAAAGAAAAAAACACTTAACTATAACAGACGGTGACGGTGGGGGCTACTATTTGGGTATAAAAGTGAACAATAAGAACTTGGAAGCTACAGTATTCATTAGTTTGTGAACTCAGTTTCATATAGAGTGTTGTGAAAGTGATCTAAAATCTTCAATCTTCAGAACTGCACAATGGAGGTAAGTTTACGGTTTTATTTAATCAATTCATTAGATGGTCACAGTTTTTTATATTTTTTTATTTCATCAATTCATTAGTTGGCTCCTATACAACTTTAATGTAAATTGTTACAGAACTCATTCGATGTCGAAGAAAATACATACAAACATTATTATTACCCACTCACCCCACCGGATGATGACCTAACCATCAAAGAAACACCTAAAAAAGAAATGAAAAGAAAGACAATGACCACATCATCGGATAATTTGGATGAGCTCTTTGAAAATCCATCACCGATAAAGAAGAAAAAGCAATCGTCCACAGTTGCTAGGTCTAATGCAGAGGGGGGAATAACATATATATCAACAAATGCTGATGATAATATTAATTCAAGCCATCTAATAAAAATTGAAATTTATGATCTAAAAAAGTTGTCGAAAATTCCTCAACAACAACACTGGAAATATGCTGATGTCAAAGTAAAATACTACACAGACATAAAAAATAATAACTTTGTTGATAGTAAAAATGTTATCTATCAAATAACGAAAGAAATTTCAGAAACGGACAGTTGTAGGAAATATTCATTTACTAATAACTAAAAATAATTTGTTAATTGTAATCCATTGTTCGCTGTACTTACTAATTTACTAATAACTAAAAAGAATTTGTTAATTGTATTCCATTGTTCGCTGTAGTTACTAAGATACTAAACCATTTTTTAACTAGTTAGGCTCCATATAAATATGTAGTGTAAATTTCAAAGGCGCATCATTTCGAAACGTGGAACCATCGATGTTAGATCTACCGTCTGTTTCCTCAAACAACATGGAACAAAGTGGCGAAGTTTGCATCAGCACTTTCTTCAATTCGGCACTCAATGAAGATGTTGATATTATTATGTACGAGCTTTGTGAAGAGATAGAAAAAAGATGTGAATTGAGTAATTCATATTACGATGCGGAGCTCTATAAAATCTGTGCTGAGGTTGAAATTACCTTAAAGTAAGTTGCATGAACATTTAATTTACCATATATAAAATAAACATATATCTGTAGGATTTATTTTAAACATATTTTATTTTTTTATTACAGTCAATCAACACATCAGATTGGTGGTGGTCTCAAAAGAGCTCGGAGTATTCAAGTATCAGAAACAACACCTACGAAGAGACCAAGAATTGAAGAAGGACCTTCAACTTCATCATCTAGACCCTCCGCTAGTGATAAGGTAAATTGTAGCACATGTCAGATGTTAGTTAGTAGGAGATATTTCTCAAATCATTTAAAAAGTAACATACATAAAAATAATCTTTTCAAATTACACAACTCTTTGCCAAATGTTTCCGTTGTTGAAACTGCTTTTGGACAAAGAATCATAACATATAAAATTAATAGTAAAAGGGATCCCTCATCAGAATTGGTATTTGAAACACCAGAATTATTTTTGAATTCCATAAAAAATGATATATTACTTTTGATTGAAGAATCCATTAATAAACACAAAATTTTTAAAACAAATTTTATTTTGAATGCCGATTTTGTACAACAAACTAAAAATATTACAAATTCATTTGATTTTCAAACCAGTAATTATATAATTTTTCAAGGAGACGACTTAAATATATTCTTTTCATCTTTATGTGACACTCTAACAAATAAAATTAGTGCTTTCGAGAAAAAAGATAGTGGCTGGAGTCTCAAACAAATCAAATGTATCGATATGAATGTAAACAAATTTAACCCCCTACGGGGATCTTCATATATTGATTTACCCCCTGACATTAAAGTTAAAAAAGCCATAATTAATGTAAAAAATAAAGATAATTTATGTTTTAAATGGGCATTACTCTCAGCGTTATATCCCGTAACTAAAAACGCAGATCGTGTATCATCTTACAGCATACATTTCAATAACCTTAAATTCAACGGCGTATCTTTCCCAGTTAAATTGAGTGACATACCGAAAGTTGAAAAGTTAAACAATATCAGTATAAATGTCTTTGGTTTGGAATTAAACAAAGAAACAAAAGCACATAATGTGGTGGGCCCACTGTTTATGACGAAATCTCGTAAAAGCAAACACATAAATCTATTGTGCATACACAATGGTGCAAATAACCATTATTGTTTTATTAAAAACTTGGCACGCTTAGTCGGAAAACAAATTTCAAATCACGATCATAAAATTAATATCTGTGATGGATGTTTACTTCACTTTCCCACAGAAGAGAGGTTGGCTAACCACCAACAACATGATTGCTCTCACATATCTACTGAACTTCCAAGTGATCTAAAAACATCGAAAGATTGGTTTGGACAGTCGGTATCTAACGATAAATTAAAATTTGATAAATTTCAAAGAAAGTTAAAAATACCTTTTGTTGTGTATGCTGATTTTGAAGCATTCTTAAACCCGATAAAATCATGTCCTAATGACCCGTCTAAGTCGTATACTAACAACGTTAATAAACATGAAGTTTATAGCTTTGGTTATTACATAAAATGTTCCTTTGATGATAGCTTATCAAAATATGAAACGTACAGTGGGCCGGACTGCGCACAAGTTTTTATGAAACGTTTATATGAAGATTTAAAAAATATATATTGTAAAAATAGCTTTCAAAAACTACCCAAACCACTATCAACTAAAGATGAGAATAAAATTAACAATTCAAAAAAATGTTACATTTGTGAGACCGATTTGAAAGAGGAAAACGTTCACTATTTTGATTGGTACACGGGTGATTTCAAAGGAGTTGCACATGAAGTATGTGTGACTAAATTTCAAACACCACAATACATTCCAGTATTCCTTCATAATCTCAGTCACTATGATGCACATTTCATTGTTCATGCATTAAATTTTGTAGATGGTAATGTGGAAGTAATTCCCCAAAACAAAGAAAGATACATATCCTTTTCAAAGATATTAACCATAAACAACCGGAGAGTCAATTTAAGATTTGTAGATTCTTTTAAATTCCTACCATGCAGTCTTGATCAATTAGCTAAGAATCTCAATGATGAACAATTCCACACACTTAAAAGAAATTTCCCTAGGGATGAAGACTTTATTCGTCTTAGAAAGAAGGGCATATACCCTTACGAATTTATGACATCATATGACTGTTTAAAATTAACAACTCTCCCCAGCAAAGATCAGTTTTACAGTTCACTAACCGATTCAAGTGTTTCTGTTGATGATTATCATCGTGCTCAGGATGTTTGGCAACATTTTAACTGTCGCGAAATGTCGAATTACTCTGACTTATACCTAAAAACTGATGTTTTGCTCCTGACTGATGTGTTTGAAAACTTTAGAGATATTTGTATTACAACTTATGATTTAGATCCTGCTCACTATTATACAGCACCGGGATTGAGTTGGGACGCTATGTTGAAATACACAAAAATTGAACTAGAACTATTAACAGACTTTGATAAAGTAGCTTTTATTAAGGCAGGTATAAGGGGAGGTGTATCTCAATGTAGCAATCGATATGCCAAGGCAAATAATGAATTCTTGGAAGATTTTGATGAGAAAAAACCTAGGTCATATCTTGCATATTTTGATGCTAACAATCTTTATGGTTGGGCTATGTCTCAATTTCTTCCAGAAGGTAGTTTTGAGTGGGTTAGCACGGATACAAATTTTGATGTGTCAGATACATCTGAATGTGGTTTCATTTTAGAAGTCGATTTAGAGTACCCCATGGAACTTCACGATTTACATTCGGACTTGCCACTGTGTCCAGAAAATATATTAATAGGTAATTCTAAAGAAAAAAAACTAATTCCAAATCTGAATGAAAAAATCAAATATAAAATTCATTACAGAAATCTCAAACAATGTCTTGAAATGGGTATGAAATTGGTTAAAATTCATAGGATTTTAAAGTTTCGTCAAAGTCCTTGGTTAGAAAGATATATAGATCTGAATACGAAATTAAGAACAAAGGCAACATCAGATTTTGAGAAAGATTTTTATAAATTAATGAACAACGCCGTATTCGGTAAAACAATGGAGAACATTGAAAAACGAGTTAATGTTAAATTATTAACGCACTGGGAAAATCGAGGTAAAACTTTAGGCGTGCAAGACTTAATTGCAAAGCCAGAATTTCACAGTTTATCAATTTTTTCCGAAAACTTAGTTGCAGTACAGTTACAAAAAACAAAATTGATTTATAACAAACCTATTTACTTAGGATTTTGTATATTAGATATTTCAAAAACTCTGATGTATGATTTTCATTACAACTACATGTTAAACAAATTCAACAATAAAACAAAATTATTATACACCGACACTGACAGTTTAATATATCAAATTTTTACAGCCAATTTTTATGAAGATATTAAACCAGACCTTGCTACACGATTTGATACATCTGATTATGCTTCTGATAATATATTTTGTTTTCCAAGACTAAATAAAAAAAAGATAGGTTTCTTTAAAGATGAAAATAATGGCAGAATTATGAAAGAATTTGTAGGACTTCGATCGAAAATGTATGCGTTTGAGGTGGAAAATAAATTGATAGCCAAAGCAAAAGGTGTAAATAAAAGTGTTACCAAAACAATGAACATTGAAAATTACAAGTCATGTCTCTTTGAAAAGAAAAATCTATTTTGTAGTATGTACAGATTTAAATCGATTAAACACACAATCTTTACTCAACAAATAAACAAAACCTGTTTGTCCTATAATGATACAAAGCGACATATTTTGCCAAATCAAGTTGACACATTAGCGTGGGGTCATTATAAGTTAAGTTAAGGAATACCTACACTTTCAATTGTAATAAATTTTGTAATAGTAATACCTAGAAAATAAATAAAATTGTTGTTTTATAATTTTAAGATTTTAAATATTTTGTGATAGTAATACCATGTAAATTTAAATAAAATTGTTTTGTATAAAAGTGAACAATAAGAACTTGGAAGCTACAGTATTCATTAGTTTGTGAACTCAGTTTCATATAGAGTGTTGTGAAAGTGATCTAAAATCTTCAATCTTCAGAACTGCACAATGGAGGTAAGTTTACGGTTTTATTTAATCAATTCATTAGATGGTCACAGTTTTTTATATTTTTTTATTTCATCAATTCATTAGTTGGCTCCTATACAACTTTAATGTAAATTGTTACAGAACTCATTCGATGTCGAAGAAAATACATACAAACATTATTATTACCCACTCACCCCACCGGATGATGACCTAACCATCAAAGAAACACCTAAAAAAGAAATGAAAAGAAAGACAATGACCACATCATCGGATAATTTGGATGAGCTCTTTGAAAATCCATCACCGATAAAGAAGAAAAAGCAATCGTCCACAGTTGCTAGGTCTAATGCAGAGGGGGGAATAACATATATATCAACAAATGCTGATGATAATATTAATTCAAGCCATCTAATAAAAATTGAAATTTATGATCTAAAAAAGTTGTCGAAAATTCCTCAACAACAACACTGGAAATATGCTGATGTCAAAGTAAAATACTACACAGACATAAAAAATAATAACTTTGTTGATAGTAAAAATGTTATCTATCAAATAACGAAAGAAATTTCAGAAACGGACAGTTGTAGGAAATATTCATTTACTAATAACTAAAAATAATTTGTTATACTACAAATCTCATATACCAGCCACAAACTATGATAATATTGAACAAATTATGGTGGTACTAAACAGTTTGAAGGAGAAAGTGAAGTTTCGCTATGATGAGATATCAAAGTTTGTATTTGTTACTGTAAA
This sequence comes from Ptilodon capucinus, assembly GCA_914767695.1. NCBI lineage: Eukaryota > Metazoa > Arthropoda > Insecta > Lepidoptera > Notodontidae > Ptilodon > Ptilodon capucinus. The sequence goes on along the minus strand of OU611814.1, from coordinate 8,724,458 downwards.
TGATGAGTCAATAAAATCAATAATGTTATCGCCGAATTTGTCTCTTCAACTAGGATTTGAACCTAATAAAAACATTGTTTCTAAGAGGCTTGGAAAGTGTCCAGCGAATTTACATTTAGGGTTGCCATCTCAGTTATTTGTTTATTGTGATATAATCGAGCCTCAGATCGTTGGAGATGTAATGACGCCTCTTCTCAGAATAATACCTTTAGACCCTTCAAAATATATTTACGGTGCTAATAAAATGCATGTTTTCTCACCACCTCACTACTTGTCTGTCATGCGTAGAGAGTTTGATACCATTGAAATAGATATAAGATCAAGCACAGGACATAAAATACCATTCCAGTTCGGAACTGTGGCTATTAAACTACATTTTAAAAAATTATAATGCACCTACAACGTAATAATACAAGTTGTCCCTACGAACATTACTATTCACATCAAGCTGGATCAGGTATTGGAGTAATTTATAGAGGAGCACCATATCAACGCGGTCATGGAATCGGTAGCTTTCTAGGAGGCTTATTCAGATCAGTTTTACCATTGCTCTCTAGTGGAGCTCGAGCGATCGGTAAAGAGGTTTTAAATGCAGGTGTGGGACTTTTATCGGATATGGTTAGTGCACGTCCTATGGAAGATTCTATTAAAACTCGATTGAAAGAGGCTGGATCAAACTTAAAAAGAAAAGCCGATGAGAAAATTGATCGAATTAATATGTCTGGATCAGGATATATAACTAAGAAAAAACGTCTGGCTTCATTCATTCCACCGCTACGTGCTAAAGTGAAAGGTGCTAACAAAAACACAAAGTTGACACATAATAATATCAAAGATATATTTTCTTAAATAATAATAAAATGTCTTTTTTACACAATCATTCTTGTGAGTGCATTAAGTCTGAGCTAGATTTATTTGCTTTACCATCTACACAAACAAGTATAGAAAATGGAATGTGGATACATTACAAACCTATTTCATCTCTCGCCGATGATGGCCCCATCGAATTTCAAGTACCAGGAACCGGTGATGACTACATAGATTTGTCTCATACTTTGATTCATATTAAAGCAAAGATACTAAACCAAGACTCAACAAAACTGATAGCTACAACGACAGCAGCACCAATAAACAATTGGTTACATTCATTATTTAGTCAGCTCGATGTTTATTTGAATCAAAAACTTGTGTCTCCACCAAATAATACATACGCCTATCGTGCTTACATGGAAACATTGTTGAATTATGCTCCTGCATCAAAAGAATCTCATCTAACATGCAGTCTTTGGTATGAAGATACAGCTGGGAAAATGGACTCAACCGATGAGAAAAATGAAGGGTTCACTAAAAGACATGAATTAACAGCCGAAAGTAAAGAAATTGAAATGATTGGGCATCTGCATGGTGATATATTCAACCAAGAAAAGTTTTTAATTAATGGTGTTGAGATGTCTGTTAAATTAGTTCGTTCCAGAGAAACATTCAACTTAATGGCTTCTTCAGATGATTTAAAATTGAAAGTGTGTATTACTGATGCAACGCTTATTGTCCGTAGAGCACGAATCAATCCAACAGTTTTACTTGCACATCAAAAAGTCTTAGCCTCTACTACAGCTAAATATCCTATTACGCGTGCTGAAGTTAAAGTTTTGACAATTCCATCGGGAGTTCAGGGAAAAACACTAGATAACATTTTTCTAGGACAAGTACCTAAAAGATGCATAATAGGATTTGTTAATAACGCAGCCTTTAATGGCAAACTCACAAAAAATCCATTTAATTTTGAAAATCACAATTTTAATACATTTTCTTTATATATTGATGGACAACAAATACCTTCCAAAGCTTTACAACCATCATTCGAGAATAATATTTACACTTCAGCTTATCACACATTATTCTCTGGAACGGGTATACATTTCCTTAACGAAGGTAATGGCATATCTAGGGAACAATATGCACAAGGTTATTGTCTATTAGCTTTTGACTTAACACCCGATCTATCAGCTAGCTCATCAGGCCATTGGAATCTTATAAAACATGGAAGCGTGAGATTGGAAGTTCGTTTTGAATCAGCACTTTCGCAAACCATCAACTGTATTGTTTATGCTGAGTTCGATAATGTTATTGAAATTGATAAAAACCGTAATGTTACAGTAGACTATAGTAGCTAAAACATCAATTTCGTTGACTATCGCGTTAAGTGTATGTTAGGTTAGGTTAGTATTTTATTATTATAGTTTTAAGTTTTCATTGTTATGGTTATGTTGTTGTTTTAAGTATTCATTGTAATAGTTTTAAGCTTTTTAATTGAATAAACCCATAATTTTCAGCATATCCTTGTATTTATTCCATGACCTCAGCAGACTTGAAATACCAAGTCAATACCTTAAATTATACACTTGCATCTGATAAGTTGGATAGTTAACAGTTAGCGATGCGGCGGACGATTCAGTGACCATTATGAACACAATAGATATCCAGAAACATTTGTGCAAAATTCATCCAAGCTTACAATTTAATGTGTATGCTGCCAACCGATTGCCAATATACAGTCATACTCCAACATACATAATAAGCAATTTAGACCCTGATACAAAGCCTGGATCTCATTGGATAGCAATACACATTGATGACAGCGGGGTTGGGCAATATTTTGATTCTTATGGTCGACCGCCAACAGGTTACCACAGATCATTTTTAAAGAGGAATTCCCGACAATGGCAATTTAATAGCGATAGGTTACAAAATGATTTAACATCCGTATGCGGTGAATATTGTTTGTTGTATCTGTACTATAAATTCAATGGTAATAAAATGTCTGATTTTATACGAATATTCGATACTAATACACTGTACAATGATATATTACTTCATGATATGTTTAAATGCTTTTTTTGATTAATAAAGATTTATAAAATAACCAAGATTTATCATTTCAAACAGATGCATTGTTAGGAACAAGAGACCCTCATTAACAACAATGACAAACCCTCATTAGCGCCGAGCGTGATGTAATTACGTTATCTAATGAGCGCTAATCCTGAAACCTATCTCGGGAACCGTAAGAGATATCAAAACGGGGATTGCACAGATCGATCGGGCATGTCTGAAAACCCCCAAAACGATACCAAACTTTTTTTTTTTTTTTTTTTTAGGCGACGATGGCCGACGCGACGAATGAGCTTTTTTTTTTTTTTTTTTTTTGGCGTGAGCTCAAACCGGCGAATACCTACTACTTTTTGTTCTGTGTTATCTGTCAGTAATATTAAAACATTGCTACAACACAGATTGTCGTAAGGGGACTGTTCTATGAAGGTCAAAGATCCTTGAACAAAACTGTTACGAAAAGAGTATTTTATCAAGTTTCCACATATTTGTAGTCACGAGTTCACATGTATAGTGATAGTATCTGCCGCACTTTTTACACAAAGTTATACCATTTGAAAAGTCGCCGAGCTTTGGTACCTCGTTAGACGATCGACATCAGATATTATCTGGTCCTAACTCGAAATTTAATGCAAGGAGGCGCCTCAAGGAAACTATGGTATCGTAAGCGGAATAAATCTTTATTTATGTCAACTGCCGTTCGCGTTGCCAATACTTGCCATTTTCCTGGAAATATACTTCTATACTTCTGTCAACCATGAGCCTAACTACGCGTTGGGTCGCGATTTGCAATATTGATAATATTGAATCAACTCTATGTGTTTAAAAGTAACACTACTTTAGATTCATGAAACCAAACAATTACTATAAAAACTTGAGAGGTGTCAAGGGACACCCGGATGGAACGAAGTTCCTTTTGAAATAAAAAAAAAACAAAAAAATGTACTTATACATACACACACACACACACACACACACGCATCGAAATCGATATCGGAATCGGAATCGGAATCGGAATCGGAATCGGAATCGGAATCGGAATCGGAATCGGAATCGGAATCGAAATCGGAATCGGAAGCGAAATCGCAATCGCAATCGCAATCGCAATCGAAATCTAATTTTATTGTATACATAAAAATCACACACACATATGTAAAAGTGTCGTACAATAGAAATCACATACATATGTACCTAAAAGTGTCGTTACAAAATTTCGTTACAGTCTTAATTTTATCCGTCTAGCCCCCTTTCGCAACGCGAGATAAGGAACTACGTTCCAAAAAAATGGGTAAAGATACGGGCTCATTCTCCATACAAGATGAGATAGTCTTTCTTTCTACACTCCTACAGTCTGGATAGTAACAAATAGCTCCTATCCCCGTCTTCCCCAAGATCTTTCATTTTTACGACAGCTTCGTTTAGTGGTTTAAGCGTAGACTGTTCGGCTCACTAAACCAGTTTGCGTGTTCAATTCCGGCCAGTGACAAATTTCGGAAAGGGCCTTTTCGGAATTTGTTCCTGTCACGCTGACGTTCGGCGCGTAGCTTGTCAGCTCGTATCGTTCGGCTGTCAGCGCTGAGCGGTCAGCGCAACTCAAAAACGCTACCTGTAACTACATACAAATTGACTCATCGGCGCTGACGGTGCGCGTGCCGTCGGCGTAAGACTAAAACCAGCCTAACTGGGTGTAACTGCCCCCACTCTATTGTATGGTACCCATAGTACAAGCCTTGATTAATTTGTGACTATACGGTGGGTATGTATTGTGATTTTTACCCTATTCCAAACTTAAAGAGGCGTACCTATATCAATAACCTTAAATGGTGTTTATCTATTCAGCGTCTTCTAGTTATTCCAATTACACGATCACGCATGGCAACTCCGCTTATTCTGCAGTCGCGCCATCTCCCCAAGAGCCCCATCGCCGTCATTACTCAGATATTTATTGCGTTAAGTTCCGCAAACGTTTCCTGCGAGACGAAGTCGCACCGCTTATGTTAATTTATTCGCATTTCAATGAGACGCCTGTAATATTGTACTATCATGTTTTATGGTGCATCAGATGTCCGATATAATACTTAAACGTCTGCATGAGTATTGGATATATAACTGAATAGTAGGTACTAAAACATCATCGTAATTAGAGCCTATTTCTTCGGCTTTTCGTTTATCGCTAACTTTGAAAACTTGAAATATCTTGATTCCCATGCGATATCTTTGTGACTATTAGTAGTTGCCTCTCGTTAATGTTTTGGCAATGTTTATTAGGGTTAAAGTTGTGCCCTTAGGTCACAACACGATACTTATGACTACTAATATTCAAAGGAAACTCGGAAACTATGACAGTTAGACATATCCTGTCTATACTAAGCATTTACATATCAGAATCAAATACATCATCATCACGCCTGTATTCCCCGAAGGGGTAGGCAGAGGTGCACTGCAGTGCGCCCACACTTTGCCGATGTATTTTGGTCCCAATGTAATAGGGAGCGAGCCTATTGCCATTATACCGAGCACATTCTCTCTCAATACGAGGGAGATTTTGGACCATAGTCCACCACGCTGGCCCAGTGCGGATTGGTGAACTTCACACGCCCTTCTATAGACGTGCAGGTTTCCTCACGATGTTTTCCTTCACCGTTCAGCAAGTGGTAATCATGATTGAAAATGACATTCGCACATGAAATTTATCTCAGAGGTGCGGGCCTGGGATTTGAACTTGCACCCCTTACGTTCTAGGCGGGCGTTCTTGCCCACGAGGCTACCATTGACATATCAGAATCAGAATATTTTTTATTCATGTAACCCAATAGTATCTCTACCGCCCATATATCACATATGAGCTTTGGATATGTAGCTTATATACTTTTTCGGACTTCTAAAACATCCTTTATTTGTATTTATGTATTGGGCCGTTACCGCACGTTATGTTTTTATCTTGACTGCATTATGTGCCTACTTATCAATTGCGAACCAGATTGTCTCATGGCTGTCATGTACTTATGGCCAATATCTTGTAACAAGTTACTACACAATAAAGGATGTTCTAGTTTCACACAAATGTTATTAAATTATTGTTCTTGAGTTAGACGTAAAGCGATACTATTTGATCGGAAAGTATAATACATTAAAAGCGGTATTTGCGGTCCCATTCACGGAGCGTAGGCAGATTAAACATACCTTCATGTGCTAACAAAACAATAATTGTTACAACTTCTGTTAATATTATAGTTATTCATGTTTATCTGCCAAAAGCACTAGTCACCTTGCTTTGAAGTCAAGGGGTGCAGGATCAAATCCTAACTTTGGGATTTTCAGAATTCATGGTTGAAGGTTATTTTCAATAATTATTCCCATTCGCTGAACGGTGAAAGCAAACATCGTGACGAAACCCGTACATGTATAAAAAGACGTGTCAAGTTCACCAACCCACACTGGGCCAGCGTGGTAGACAATGACCTAACCTCTTCCATATTGGTAGGGAATGTGCCCGGTATAATAACAAAAGGCTCACCGCCTTTGGGACCCCATTCAGACATACAAGCGTAATGTATGTTGTATTTATGACTTCATATAAATATAGCCCTTTTAACGTCCTACTACTGGGCACGGGCCTTCCCTCAATGCGAGGGCGATTCAGGCCATAGTCCACCACGCTGCCCCAGTGCGGGTTGGCAGACTTCAGACATCTATCGAAAACTAGTCAAGCTCCCTCAGACGTGCAGGTTTCCTCGCCATGTCATGTTTTCCTTCACCGTTTCATAGCAAGTGATAATCTCGGATGAAAATGAGATTCGCAAGCCGTGGTTTGAACTTGTACACTTTGATTGCAAGGCGTGCGTTCGACCACTCGGTTACCACTGCTTTTTCGGCTACCGCTGCTTTTATGACTTCATATATTATATATAATGTATTTGCTAGATACGTGGAACATAACAATACAATTCCTGACAACCGCGAAAGTTGACATTCCCACACATGCCCAAAATATCATGTGCCCCAGTTTCGTAACACCACGAATGAAACTGTTTGAATACAAATAGTACCTTTAGTTCTTCATTATGACGGTTATCAGTTGGTATCTTGAAACATAATAGTGTCATGCTACTGACGTGAATTGACGCCGACGTAAACGCTGTTGTTTGCGTAACCTATTTTCCATAAGAATTCTATGGTTTAGGGAACTATTAGGGAGAGTGAGACTTAAGACGTGAGTGAGAAAACGAACTCTGTGATAACATACATAAAGGGTAAATTACTATAGTTCCAGTCACCCCCATAATGTTAAGATATTAAATTTTGCAAAATGATGTCATTTTGAATGAACTTTTTCAATGAATCAATACAGTTCAGGTTTGGTATTGGCAAAGAAATAGATACGAGTGTTTTGATGCCCCGAATAATAAATCACGCCTGTATCATCACGCCTGTACTCCCCAAACGGGTAGGCAGAGCTGCACTACAGAGCGCCCACTTTTCGCCGATGTATTTTAATGAAATAGGGGGCGAGCCTATTGTCACCATACCGGGCACATTCCCCCTCAATACAAGAGAGATTTTTTGGGCCATAGTCCACCACGCTGGCCCAGTGCGGGTTAGTGAACTTCACACGCCTTTCTAAAGACGTGTAGGTTTACATTATCTACAAAACACCCACAATTACATTTTAAAGTTACAAAAGTGTTATCATAACTTTGTCAGTATAATTCAGGTAGCTTTCGACATCAAATAACTTACTGCTACAGAAGTCCATAACGCTAATGTAATGAGAATTTCAGGTCATAATTTTGAATGATTCATCGATAGTGTCGTAGTTCAACTGGTTATGTTGATCGATAGAGGCGTTAATCCGAAATAGATACCGACCGTTAATTTAACTAACTATATGCTGGCCGTTAATAAATTAACGGCCAGCAACAGTTAAAACTGTATCCGGTTCTGGAAGAACTAGTTGAAACTCTACACTAGTTGTCCGATTTCGTAAAAGAAGGAAGATGCTCTCTTAGAAGTACATCAAAGTTAAGACTCGTTAATATACGGTTTTGTCAAATTTAATGAACATTTCATTAGTTTCATCAATCTATAAGCTTTCCACACACTGAGGCGTCAATAGCCGCACATCAAAATGTTTGGCAATGCCAAAATGAACTCTATTATACATAGAAAAAGTTCACTCCTCAACGAAATGAGATGGAGAGCGTGGGCAAATTTTGACTTGTGGGGGCGTTGCTTTTACGATATAAATTTAATCTTTATTTTTATTGACACAGAGTTCATTTTGGTATAGGTAACAATTTTGAAGCTCCAGTGTCCAAGGGGCTTATCATACAACATCATCACGCCTGTATTCCCCGAAGGGGTTGGCAGAGGCGTACTACGGTACACCCACACTTCGCCGATGTATTTAGGTCCCAAAGTAATACAGGGCGATATTGCTAATATTCCCGGCACATTCCCCCTCAATACGAGGGAGATTTGGGCCATAACCCACCACGCTGGCCCAGTGCGGGTTGGTGAATTCCACATACCGTTCTATAGACGTAGGTTTCATCACGATGTTTTCCTTCACCATTCACCAAGTGGTGATCATTGTTGAAAATGACATTCACACATGAAAATCATCTCAGAGGTCCGAGCCCGGGATTTGAACTTGCAACTCTTGCCTCTTCTACTGAAGAGGCTACCACTGGGGCTATCAATCGTAAAAAAAGGTATAATTAGCCGTTAACTAACGGTTACATTGCAGTCGATAAGACAGGTACACATATGGTCAATTCTCACAGACAAGTCATATTCGCCGCCGCGCGGATCCCACGGTCTTACGTAAACTGTGTATACAACTACGGCCATTCTGTGTGTTGACCATGCTTCATATTGTACACACGCCGGTTTCGCTTTGTAAATATCAACAATTAACTTGAATTATTATTGAGTGTTTTTGTAATGTAGAAGTTTTTTTTCATAAAAAAAAAGTGTGTGAGGATCTCTATGGGATATAGATGCATTGTTTTATTTTATTGTATCGAATGTTTGGTTGGAGTGCACTCTGCGCTCGCCAATCCTCCGGTAAGCTGTAAATGCCAACTCATGGCGAACAGCGTAAGTCCTTCAAAAAAAATGTATCGAATGCGTGAATTGTATGTAAGCCATAATAAAAAATACATACCGAGGAGTAAAAACTATAAGACTTAGCGACATTTTTTTTCACTTTTCAGGAGAGGACACTCATTCGACGCAAAAAAACTCGCTGATTCCAAATATGTATAGAAGTCAATATCGCCCAAAAGTGTCGCTTAAGTCGAATAGCCTTTCACCCCTCGATATCAGCCCGCTGAGATTCTAGACAAACTTTTTTAATACGAGCACATTCTGTCCTGTTGTATAATAGGAGATAAAAATAATTACTAAAGAAAATCTGTGCCTATTAATTTTACTTTCGTCATCATCATCATCAGCCGGTGTCAGTCCACTGCTGGACGTAGGCCTCTCCCAAGATGCACCACTGAGCCCGATCTTCGGCTCTTCTTCTCCAACCACTGCCCACCGCTTTGCGTATGTCGTCGCTCCACCTGGTCACAGGACGTCCTACGCTACGTTTGCCGATTCGCGGTCTCCACTCTAGGACAACTTTTACTTTAAAAGTTGGAATTTTGGATATAACCTCGTATAGTAAGAAAATCAAAATCAACCCTCTCCTATAGTTTTTTTTTAATCAACTGGAGCAGACTGTCTTTAAAACCATAATAAGACAATGGTGCTAACCTTAAAACTGAGTTAGGACGTACTCGTATTTATCAGAAGAAAATAAATAAATTTCAGTCGAGTTAATGTTTAGTTTCCCTTTATTAATTAATTGTTATATTAGCCCTTTCTGACCATTGAAAAATGAGACGACTACCAATCGATAAGAAAATTCCACACGATACTCTAGCTAGAGTGAAGCTTATTAACATAGCCTACTTCAAACATGTTTCATAAATTTAGGTGTAGGTCAAATCAGTTTTATCATCGTGGTTTTAGCTACAGAAATTGAGAACCATAACATTGCTGATCTATTTTCCTCGCTATTGTATCTGCAAGTACCATGTATACTAATGCCTAATTGAATATTTGCTCGTTACATTACCCTATGACCTCGCCTTTCCCAAGCCATATGCAAACAAGGCTGCCCACAATAATGAAGCCAATACGGTATAATTAATAACTGGAAAGTTAAGTTCGCTGCGATATAGTTACCTAACCGCCACGGCTCAGTGGAGAACAATACTACCTACTTATCCATCGCTGGAGTTAAATGATTAGCTTCTGACGTAAGGCGGTCAGAGCGCGACATGGAAGGCTTGTTAGTGTGAATGAACAATGCACGCGACACAGGTAGTTTTGGCAGACGATCGCTCTTGTGGATTGGGCAAGTTAGGCTGCGACTTCGTTGTAGCTGTGCGTGTAGCGTTGATATTAGGTAGATATAGCACGGAAAACCCAATACACTATTGGGTTTTCTGTGCTATATCTACCTAATATCAACGCTGGGTATTGTTGTATAATTTTTGTAAGAAATCTAACTCCTTAAAGTATTTTTTTTTCAAAAAGTAATCAGTAATTCTGCTTTAACCTATGAGAAAACTTACGAATTATCATTTTTACTTTGTATACCTATTATATTGGTTTATAAGTAGGTATTCCACGGCCGGAACGGAACGCGATATAGACTGAGAAAATCTGACATGATACTCAGCAGGCTTTTCAAAGTAACTATTTCGGTTATCATCAAAGTTATTTCTTAATAAAATGTACTTTGTCAGTTTTACGGACCAAAATCAAGTGCATGGGTCTTTTTTTAGAGAGTTTGTTGTCAGACTAACAAAATTTTAAATTCAGACTTGTATATTTTGATGGGTGAAAATAACGAAGACAAAACAACATTTTTGCGCGCTTCGTCCCACTGTAAACTACGCCATTGCATAACCGCGGCTTAAGAGGCTTTGGATACTTCGAAACACGTCACGACCGCTCCAAATTAAAAATTAATGCTTTATCGAGCCGACCCACATTCTAAAACAATTCCTAGCTTCAATTGGTCACCGTACGCCTTGTTAGCGGAACAAAAACCTGCTTTAAAATCGAAGTAGATTTGGTTTAGTAAGATAGGTATTTTGTTATCACAGAAATTGTTACGTTTTAACGGCTTTTTGTTAACAATAACTACATTGTTTGAATATTTAATCGCCCTCTGTATTTTCTTTGTGCACGGTTAATGATCTCAAAGATTCTTAAATAGAAAAACATTTTGGACTGGTATTAAGGTGTCGTTTGTTATACAATCAATGAAATATTTTTAAGTTTTCATCACAATAAAAGAAGGTAAAGGTCAAGGTTGTACATAATGTTTATTTTTCCATGATTTTAAAAGATATATCCTCAAGTTAATAGAATGTATTTATTAACTGTATACATTGGTATTACAAAACACTTTTGTGCTGAAAACTAGACGGTTTATAGAAGGATCACTTCTATATTTAAGTGTTAGTCTTGTAGCGAGTATGCATATCGAAAAACACATTGTGTGCCATCTATCAGTGCCTTTTAGGGCATCCTAATTCTCAGAACATCTGATCGTGAGACGCGAGCATTCCCAGGTGCGTTTCACAGAAACTGATGTATAATATAAACAAAACTATCAATCCTGAACGAATACTACTGTTCAACGAAATGAGATCATTTAAGTTCAAGGAAATCGTACGTATAAAACTATGCATAGCAAACGAAAAAGGAGCGATTGGTTATGTTATGATCCTTTCGCATATTTTACATTTACTACGCCATTCCTCTATAGTACTGTAGAGATCGCATTTAGCCATCATATAGGAATATGAAAATGAACGTGTTTGGTAATTTTAATCGAGTAAAATTGTTATATGTACCTACATATGGTGTAGTAATTAATCAATAAACAAAATGCGAAAAACAGATAATTCCCTCTTATAATCAACTTACTCCACTTATTTAAAATAGATATCAGAATAATAAAAAAAGACACTTACGCAAATTTTAAAGTAACTATTTATAAAAAATAATATTTCTAAAAAAAAAAATATTGCTACTTTTTTCCATTTTTTTTTTGTATGTCTAGACTAATGAAATAGTCATTCATGATTTCACCAGACAGTAGATGTATTAAGAAGTACACAGAGAGGGTTCTAAACTAAAAATTACGCGTCAGGATAGAAAATAGTGCAGTGCACTGCAATAGAATATATGCAGTGGTAGCCGAGTGGTCGAACGCACGCCTTGCAAATCAAAGTGTGCAGGTTCAAACCCCGGCTCACACCTCTGGGTTTCATGTGCGAATCTCATTTACATCCGAGATTACCACTTGCTATGAAACGGTGAAGGAAAACATCGTGAGGAAACCTGCACGTCTGAGGGAACTTGACTAGTTCTCGATAGATGTGTGAAGTCTGCCAACCCGCACCGGGCCAGCGTGGTGGACTATGGCCTGAATCGCCCTCGCATTGAGGGGAGGCCCGTGCCCAGCAGTGGGACATTAAAAAAAAAAGGGCTGTAGTTATATATAGAAAATAGATTTTAATTAAATTAAAATAAATATACTTCAATGAGGTTTCAAGAATTAAGGACTTCACTTAGCGGTTAACTGGGCCGTGTGGAAAGCGAAGGAAAAAATAATTATAATCTGATTGGAGGCGTTTAGCGGCGTCAGGTCGCCGTCTAAGCTCCTTAGTCGGCCCCACTTGACCGCGTTCGTTTGACGTCGTCGGGATTTACATACGGGGCCTACCATTGGTTACTATGTAGAGCCGGCGTTTTGGTACCGGTTTTCATATTTGCCTTTGTCAGCATAGTCAGATATAAGGTTTTAAATCTGCCAATTAAAAATGGTAATAATAATGTTTATGTATTGTGTAATATATTTAAAAAATATAATGTATACTTACGAAAGACAAACTTACGTTTTGTTAAGCACAAACTGTTGTAACAATTCGTTATTATATCTAAGAGAGAGAGCATTCTCTAATATTTCACAATTGCATAAGTCCTTTTCTGTGTGTGACTTTGACGTCTACACACGTTAGATGTTCTATAACAAGACGTAGGTGTAAGACTTGACGGTTGTGGCAACAATTACGCCAATTTAAGATATTTATCGAATCAGAATACAGTTAAAGTTCATTAATGATGTCAAACTAGAATAATAGACGAGTATTAAGTTCAAGTCAAATAATGTCAAAAACGCCATAACATCCAATTAAATTATGTCAAATTAAATTTATATAATGTCAACTTATATTAGTAATATCAAAACACAATTACACTAAAGTCAATATTAGGTTTAACACCATGTCAGTTACTCTTTAAAAGTCAAAAATTCGTCAAAACTATAGAAAGTTTGGTCAACAAGCCACCGTTTCAATCGAGACTTAAAACAAGATAAATTTTGAGCGGCGATTATATTATTTGGCAACTTGTTATATACTGTGGTGTTATAACTTTTGATATCATTGGATATACTATAAGGTATAATTAATACAGCCCCGATCTGTTTTTTTATAAAAACTATTTATCCCGCTTTAACATCATTGTAAGTGTTCATTAAAGCATCTACAAGTGGCTCCTTATTGAACCAAATCCATTTACTAATAGCATTAAAATGGATTTAACCGCCAAGGTTTCCCACACAAATCCGTTACACAAATTCGTTTTCATTTGAATAAGCCGACGTACGGGATTATTTGCTTTAAAATGACTGAAGTGTCAACACAATAAAAATAAACGCACTAATTATCTTGAATAATGCATAATATTATAATTATTATAATTTATATCTAGCTTTGAAATGAAAAAGGCGCGGTACAATAAGAATATTTAGATAATATTATGTACAATGAAAATGTGTCACTAATTATATCGATTAAGGTTTAAATGTACGGAAACTATTGTTTTAAACTAGAACCATTCACTGATAAAGGTTTGAGTGACTAGACAATAACGGCCTGAAGCGAATAGACCTATTTTTTAAAATACAATCTGTGTCAATACAGGTAAAGCAATTATAATAACCCGTAAATGTGTCAAAAAGATGTCTAAAAATATTAAACTAAAATTGGTCTTATTCATGCCTTGACCATCTAGTCTTATACGTCTTGACATATACGTTAAAGTCATACACAAAATTGAACTTATGAAAAGCTCCATGTAGAAAAAATAAGTTGTTGACATAAAGATTAATTGTCTGTGCCAAAAGCCACGCGACTTCGCGAATACTTGCTCGTGTCATCGATGATACTTCATTGGAAACAATGATAGTATAAAAGTTAAAACAGATCATTTTAGTATTGAAACAAAATTGATCGCGCGCCCATCTTGATGTACCTGTTTGAGAAAATAACAATAACATTACATTAACTGACAAATACAACACGAAAACGACAGAACGCTCACAAACTCACTCGTACTTCACCCCATTTCTGCCTCCAGAGAATTCATAAAATAAATTTATATGAAAATAAAAGGAATACGGACAGATTTCTATTATACAATGCAGTGGAGATAGCTGGCGCACCATCCGTCTGCTAAGCTGATTTACCGGGGTCCCACAAAGCGCCTGGCTACAATAAAAGACCCAGTGTCTGGATTAAAATAATTCAGACTTGAACTGCAAACGTGCGCCTTGTGAGGTACCAGTGATTAAATATAACCTCTAGGAGATTTATAAGTGTTAATTCCGTAGCTGGTGAACGACGGCAACGGCGACTATCGCTTTTGTGCCCTTTATAAATATGGTCTGTAAGTGAATGTATTGTTGTAGAAGACGAGAATGCAGCGGATGAAAATTTTATAGCTATCTGCCGGACTGTTTCGTATTACTCGAGTTACGAATGCTGCAAATCATATGTCGTAACATTCGTCATGTATCATTCGTAACAAGGTATTATATATACACACATCTTGAAGTACGTATGTTAGACTGAATCTTTAACTAAACAAACTGGCATGTGAATAGATACCAAAATATAGTTAATTACTAAACAGTGGGTTCGTTATAAAAGAATCAGATATTTTTTTAATATAAACCAATACTGGTCCTTTTGAATCGTCAATAAACAAAAGATAGTATTAGTATCTCTACCACCAATTCGAAATGCATTTCCTATTAAGAAGAATGGGGAAGAGACTCCCAGTATTTTTCTTAATTAACAATTATACAATATAAAGTATAAAATTAATAAGGCTACATTAATTCCCCAAACACAAAAATCATTAACTACACAAACTATAAGTGGCAGGTTTTTATGGTACTTTAAATTGAAACATCATTTCCTGAAAAAATATTCACAAAAAAAATAATTAAAACTATTCTGTTAAATACCAAATGTCAGTGAGCAACAAAAAGGTCTTATTATAAGCTGTAGCTCGGTCGCGCTGTTATCGTGCCTATTATATTCATCTAACAAGAAACAAAGCTGACCGCGGATAAAAGTAAATGGTAGCCGCATAATTTGTCAGTTATTACAAAGAGTTCAATCTCCGGCAAGGGCTCTAGGAACCATAAATCATAGCGCAGTATTGTACGGCGGACATACGGCGCTGGTTACGAAACGACAACTTCGCCACAATGGTCGGAACATGCCTGCGCCCGACTGAATGGCAGGCCCTAATTAACTGTCATGTAATTGGACATTATTTCCATTCGATCACTATACCATTTCGAATTTTCCTATGCTAACCCACAATTAAACAGTATCGATAAGATAACGTGATTGAAACGACGTTTACATGAAATTATACCCAGCCCTGTTCGTGTGACGAAATTTAAATGCCGTAACCTGTTAGATATAAATCGTAAAGGCACATGTAATTCGTTCCTTCGAAGAATTTCGCTGATCTCTATAAATGCACACGTGAATAAACTTGTTTAAATTGACCGCAAATCTTGCGTGTCAAATATTTTGCCAATAACAAAAAGAACTCTGTGTTAATATACATAGAGATTGAATTTGTGTGGGAAAAGTCACGCCCCACACGCGTCTAAATTCCTTAACACTGTCAAGTAATTTTATAGAAGAACTAGCTGTGCCCACGACTTCGCCCGCGTGGACTTTAGGGAGATTACCCGAAAAAAAAATGGTTTTATGTTCATCCCGCGGAACCCTAATGCTTTTTTGCTTTTTCTGAAATAAAAGTAGTCTAAGTTACGCCTTCGAACATCAGTTGTCTGCCAGTGAAAGTCCCGTCAAAATCAGTTCAGCCGTTTGGAAGTTTACCCTGAACAAATAGACACACAGACACAGGATTTTTTTTTTAAATGCATTTTCGTTATAGGTGTCGTATATAATCTTATATGCATTTGGTAAAAATATATTAATTTGGTATTTAAACAAACAGACGCCCCAATTTTATTTATTTGTTTAGATGAATTGACGCCTTGGTGTGTGGGGTTCTTTAACGCGAACTCGATTTAAAATAGATACGTTACACCAAGACAAGAGATATTCGCTCACGCACAAATCGCCAGTTTAGTCATGGCAATACATTACAGAGTAGCTCTACTATGAGTTTTACGCATCATCTGCGTAAAATATTTATTCGGCAACTGTACAACGCTGTATCAGCCGCCCGAGAACTATTTAACAATAAAAATATTTTACATAAACGCTAGCGAATAGCAACTCTTAGTTAACGCAGTGCGATTTACCAGGAGTTTTCTCCCGCGCACCACTACATTTTGGAACCACTTAACTTCCTGCAGCGGTATTCCCGGACCGATGCGACAAAGGTACCTTCAAAAAACGAGCCTACTCATTCCTTAAAGGCTGGCAACGAACTTGCGATGCCCCTGGTGTTGCAGGTGTCCATGGGCGGCGTTGATCACTTACCATCAGGTGAAACGTCTGCTCGTTTGCCTCCCTATCTCATAAAAAATAAAAATAATAAAGGCCCGCACATTGATGCGTCGTCGCTCGCGGATATTTTTTTTTTGCCATACCAAAACAAACTGTATTGACGCATAAAAAAAGTTAATTCTTTGGCGCGAGCGGATTTTGACACGTGGCTTTTACCACATAAATTCAATGTTTATGCATAGTAACATAGAGTTCGTTTTGTTATTGGCAAAAGTTTTAACACGCGAGGGAAGCCTAAGAAATCATGGTATACCTGGACGCTGTTATCTTACGTGGACGGCGAAGCGACGATCGCATCTCGTTCGCACGCACATTACCCTGCGCTGGCGCAGCGCCGCGGGCGATACAGCGACCTAACAGTACAACGGCCCGCGTGATTAGACGCCACACGATAGGGCCCATTGTCGGTACACGATCGCCTCTTGTACGTCTTGAAATTGCGGAAATGGCTCGCACTCCACTCCGCTAGCGGGACATATCAATTGCAGTCCTCTGCCCGTGGGCGTACTTCACGTGGTGGTGTAGGCGAAGGGACATCGCCTATTCTGCTGTCCTATGACTAAAAGACCTTAGATAGCTATGAAAATTCACAGATCTTTAGATACTCTGTGTTCCAACCGTGTTTAATTCTTTTTTTTTTGTGGTTAGCAAAACACTTAACAATTTCAATCGAAAATATACAGGGTGTATCATTTCGAAATAATACTTCGACGTTTGCACGAGTATCGGGTATACAACCTAATGGTATAAAAATTTTGATGGAAATTCGAACATACTTTTTCAACTTTTTTCGTCGTAAATTTCTATAAGTCGTAAGAAAAATACCTCGAGCCATATGTAAAATTTGCATGTTCGGTTTTGTAAATATTGGTAGCTGTCACTCAAAAATGTTATAGATGGCGCTTAATATGGTTATGGATGTACCCAAAGGCCAGAACACGATACCTGTGATAAATATTCAACGGTCTATAACTCGAAAACTATGATAGTTAGGTATAGTCTTTGTCACTAATCATCCACATAATGAGCTACCGTATACAAAATATTATATCGGACTTCTGATACACTCTGTATAGATCTATACAATAAGAAAATGTCCGATATCGTTAATGGCGATCGGAGTCTCACTCACTTGGTCCCGTGGCGTAATTTACAACGATCCCATCGTCGTTTGAGACCACATCTTAGAATAGCGGTCGACGGTCGTAAAGCTTTGACGTGAAGACATTAGTAAGCGTCGATGTGTCCTTGTTTACGAGCTGCCTAATGAGAAATGCCATCGGGTGAGAACTGGCGCGTGACTAACAAACGTTGGGCCGTCTGGCTCGGACCTGCTTGACCAGATAATGGAGAAAAACTCACGGAAACGATGTTATACCCGACACATACCGGAGCCAGTGAATTCATTTAACTTTTCATAAAATATACAATACATCATCACGCCTGTATTTTCGAAGGGGTAGACAGAGGTGCACCCATACTTTGCCGATGTATTTAGGTCGTAGGGGGTGAACCAATTTTTTTTTTTTTTTTTTTTCCGGGCCTCTATCGACCCGGCCCGCGTGCTCACCTCTGATGTGGGGGTCAGAGTACTTAAAATTAGCCTTAAGTTTAGTGTGTGTAAAATAATTTTTCCAGCCTGGTTTGTTTTATTAAAAATGAAAGTCAAATAAATTTTATTAAAAATGTGTAAATGTCAAGAAAATACATGATAATAAAAAAAAAGCAAACCCGTCTAAAAATAACAATGTAAAAAAAAGACAATAAAATAGCAAAAGGCTATGGACAAGGATAATATACAGCATATAAAACATGATAAAGATTAAAATGACAGAGTTTCCCTACTATCCATTGCGCGGATCCGGCAACCAGAGCCATTGATGCGCAGTGTGGTGTAGGCGGCTGTTGGTCGCTTATTACCAAATAAGTTGGCAGCTGGCCTCTTTCTGCTTAGGTCTTATTTCTATCAATGACTCTGGTCGCCACCTCCACGCAATAGCCTAGTAGGGTAGGGGGTGAACCTATTGCGATTATACCGGGCACATTAACGGGCACACTACGAGGAAGATTTGGGTCATAGTCTACCACATTGGCCAAGTGCGAGTTGGTGAACTTCACACGCCAATGTATTGATGTGCAGGTTCTCTTTTCCTTCAGCATCCAGCAAGTGGTAATCATTATTGAAAATGAAATTTGACCTTACGTTTAAGGCAGGCGTTCTACCAAATAGGCTAACACTGTTAAAATATACTCTGTGTCAATGTACATAAAGATTATAATTTATGTAGCAAAAGCGACGCGATCACACGAATAAATTGGTTCGCATAATCGATGGTAATATTTTGAAAAAGGGACTTACTTGTTTGCACATTCATCTATTCCGGTATACTAGTGTTTACTGTTATTATATTTACACACATACTATATGTACATCTTACATGTTATACCTACCGATACCTATGTATACCGAATAGAGTTGACATTTGTATCTTAAACGTGTCTGTAAAGTTGTAAGATCTATCGCCAAAGCACGTAGATATTGAAGGAACAATCAAGGAAGGCCATGCCCGCGGTGGTGCTATTTCTCAATTGTTTCTCGAAGGCTCAGGAATTGCTTGCAATCGATAAAGTTAAGCGATATCTCAGCATTGACAATGCTAGTTTCGCCAATACCTATAAACTATCAATTACAATTAAGCTTGACGTGATTTGGTTATTGTCAGTTGATTGCTTTGATAAATACATTTGTTGTCAATAAATTCATAGGAACTATTCATGACACTTAAGCAAATAATATGTTATTAATTAAATATACTTTAATTGGGTATAAGTATCGACCTTCAAAATATATTTTTTTTCTAACGAATAAGTGTAATCATAAATATTTTATTATTGTTTTTAATAAGACTTTGATGTGTCAATTTCTGCCTCATACAGCTCTTAATCAGCTGTTAATTTTGAGCTCTCTTTTTTTAGGTGGTTGTTGATATTCTGTCTTCATATATTCATTTCATATACAGTACGTGACGTAGGGTTATAGGTTTGTTATGCGGGTTTCAGACTAAGCTATAATATTGTGCTATAAAGTATAGCAAAGAAGGATGCTATATAGTATACCACAGCATGGCGTTCACATTACGCGATATTATCGCAAGCATTTATAGTATATAGCAAGCTCAGTTGACGGGACGGCCGGGGGTGAGGGAGGAGGAAAAGGGCGGCGCGCGATATAGCATAGCATGAACTCAGTGCATCATACAGTTAGCCAATAATATATAGTACAGTACAGTGTGAACGTGTCCATAATAATCCATGGTGCGCGATATTGTTGTGCTATGAGCTATATACTATATGCTTTTATTTATAGCGTAGTTTGAAACCCGCTTTATACCCATTCTGATTCAGAGCTCAGTATCTAAGAAATCATATTTCTTTAATTCAATTAATTTTAAATTATACATTTTCTTTAAACCAGCCAACTATTATCATATTTAAAAAATAAAAGAAAGAAACTAAAATATTTACACTCAAACGTAGACAACAAAACCTCCCACACCATCAAGAACAATCAATCTTCGAGCACTGAAAGGAGCCTCAATCAAAACAGAATACGGAGAAGCAGACACCGGATAAAGGGTCCTATAAATCATAAAATCAAGCCTCTATTCACAGCGGTTTATTTGGGCGAGGAGAAAAAAGTTTTGACCCTACGTTCCTTTGAGTATTGTTAACCGTCTCGAGGGACCCGAGGGTGCAACTCCAATTTGTCCCGTATTGGAATAATAATCAACGCTCCAATGTTATTTATGGGCTCATTAAAGTTTCGATAATCACACGACTTTTTATGCATAGGTTAGACTTTTTTCTCCGAAGAATAACACGAAAGGTACGCCGAGCGATGGAATGCAGTATCATTCGTTTATTACGATGCGTAGGACGTTTTTAATTGGATATCATTTTTATTTAGTAAGTAATGACATTACCTTTTACTGTATCTACAACTTAAATTGTTACAAATCTAATACCTTTTAGAATAATTACGTAACATTTTATGTTTATTTTATTCGGTGTGTTGTGTTAATGTTTATAAATTGTCGAGTTAATCTTTATGAAGTGGGAAACTGGATGCTATTTACTGTTGAATGGGTGCGGGCTCCCATGTTCCGGTAAGTTCAGAAAGACCTATTACTCAATAGTATCGATTCAGTTGGCAACGAACTAAACTATACTAAACTAAACGTATTGTCGTCTTTCTTACGGCCTTATTATTATATAGTTTAGTAGTACTAAATATTCGCGTTTATTCGCACCTGACAAACAATGCAAGGTTATACAAAAGCTATAAAATACTAGAAGGTTTATATACCTAGTTATTTTATTTTGAGCTTTTTCTAGAAGAAAATAAAGTCCAAGTATTAGCATAGGTACATAGATAAATAGTATCTCTAATCTCGTGCCTGTAGTATACCGGTAAATCACTCAGTACAGTGCCCCTAAATTTTCTATAGAACAGTTGGTGTACAAGCCGAGTGGGTGCCTTCAACATGCCTTTGTTTTATTATGTGGTGTTATCAGCGAGCGACGCGCACGCCGCTTCCGCCTCCGAGGCTGCTGACACTGTGAAAATGCGAAAGCGATAACCTTACAACAGTCGTGCCGAAACATTAGTGAGTCGCTACGGATGTTATCATTGTACCTGGTTTCTACGAATATCAATTATAGATATGTTTATTTTTAGTTACTGGTTAATAGAACCATTAATTAGTTAATGTATAGCCAATTGATTACGAATTACCTATAATAATTAAATTAAATATCGGCAAACTAACATATCTAGCGCGTTTCATTTAAATGTACTACTACTACTACAGCCCTTTTAACGTCCCACTGCTGGGCACGGGCCTCCCCTCAATGCGAGGGGGATTCAGGGCAAAGTCCACCACGCTGGCCCAGTGCGAGTTGGCAGACTATTAAATTTAATAACTAAATTATTTTTTGAGTTTTTAAGATTCCGTAAGTGAAAGGAATAAACCGTTCATGAGATCACTGCTTAGTCCGTCTGCCTGTCTGTTTAATAATTACATATATACCTAATAAAATTACATCACAAATAACACGATTTTAAACTCATATTTAAGTTTGTACGGAGTCCTTGGTGTGCAAGTCCAACTCGCACTAGGCCAGTTTTTTTCTCACTGATGCATTTTATAGCGAATAACGTTATAACGTTATTCTCTAAATGAAATCCAATAGACGATCGATTTATTGATTTGAGTTTTATTTTTCGGACGAAAGTTATATATCCTCAGTATAAAAAAACTAAATGGTGTCGTGGGACACCAGGTAGGAACGAAGTTCCTTCGAAGTAGACATATATGATAGGACATTTAAAATACCAGCTTCTACCCGCGACTTCGTCCACGCAGACTTCGTTCCATCCAGCCATCAATCTATCCATCCATCCATCCATCCATCCATCCATCCATCCATCCGTCCGTCCGTCCGTCCGTCCGTCCGTCCATCCATCCATCCATCAAACGACACAAATAAAGAGACGTCTCATTTAACGGTTTTTTTTCCACGGATTTTTTCTTACGGTTTTACTATCACATTTTTTTCATTTCCGTCGCCTAGCAAAATCCCTATTCCCTCCAAGCCTGCCGTAAGGAACTTCGTTCCAATAACTTCCCCTCAGTAATTCCCTATCTTTCGTTATTTATGAACCATCCGTACAATCCAATTTGTGCATCGCTATCTCCTGTATGCTGGAGCCTCAGGGCCAACGGGCGCGCAGTCGATTAACCCGTGCCCTTGCGCCGATCGCAGCGAGTCTGTCTGACCCTACTCAATTACTTTTTACCCTAGAGATAGGTACACCGTGATTGATGTACCTCATATTCGAGTAATAGAATTTGTGAAAGATTTCTCGGATTTATTAATGCAGTATTCAAATATAAAAATGGTGTGTTGAAAAAACAATTCTTTCTTTTTATTGACATTAGCTGTGCCCACGTAACTTCGTCCACGTGGAGTTAAGGAACCCTAATTACAAACAAATGGGTTAAATATTTATCCCGCGGAATCATGATTATTTTTCTGAAATAAAAGTAACTTAAATTACTCCTCGTAACATCATGTGCCAGTAAAAGCCCCGTCATCCGAATCGGAGCAGCTGTTTGAGAGCTTACCTAAAACAAACAGACAAAATAATGCGTTTTCGTTAAGTAGCGGATTTACTTTATTATGCATTTTGTAAAACGATGTTGTTTAACGATGTTGACATATAATTACATTTATATGTATTGATAATATACTATCACGTCCATCTTCCTAAAAAAGGGTAGGCAAAGTTCTTGAAGGCAGAGGTTTAATTTTTGTTTTCCTATGTTACAAGGTCACGCGCCAAAATCAAGGCTTTAAGTTTTAAAAAATTAATTGAGCACTTTATATGATTTGTAGGAAGAATCTTTACAAACCCTAAGGTAATAAAGAACTGGTCCATTTTGTTGAAACTGCTTTAAATATACAGTAACAGACTTAAATGGTAGCGCGTTGTTTGAATTATAAAACAGCCGAGCACATAACATACAAAACATACCTCTATCTCTTTACAAAAATCTCCCCAACATTACGTAAGTTCATGCACCTCAGACATCCATCTGAATGCATTGTATACTTTCGCGGAGTTTATCATAAACTTATAGGTCACTGCATATTCTTTGCCTCAAACTTTGCTTCAACAAAACAGCGCAGGTCAAAGTGTACCTACATCATTCTTAGCGAAGAACAGTTGTCCGTTATATCGTGCGCTCCATATTGAGCATCGAGATAGCTTTATGGTGATTTGATACCATTGGATGGGGAATTGGCGATCACAAGTGCAAGTTTCCATGAGGTGGATTGAGAATGAATGCGTTTATTATTGTCAAGTATCATTTGTTACGGTGGAGGATAATATCTTGAAGAAACATGCACGTCTATAGAAAGGCATGTGAAGTTCACCAACCCACACGTGGTGAATCACCCTCGTATTGAGGGAGAATACATTGGCAACAAAATACATCGGCGAAGTGTGGGCGCACTGTATTGCAACTCTGCCTACCCCTTCGGTGAATATGGGCATGAAGATATACCTATTTATGCACCATTTTTAATGTGGTTGCCAGTTATATGATTAAGCCATTATAGCTGTTCGTAGGTTCCCAATGATTTGACACACAGTTTGTTTTGATATTAGCAAAAGTTCTTACACGCAAGGTTTTACACCCCGGTGTGCCCAGGGCTTAATTTCCAAATAGGTAATTGTTTTATCTTCTGAAATTAAATTTCCATTTTTACGTCCATCTACGTCCGTTTCCCATGATTAATAAAACAACATAAATTTCTAAACTAGTGAAGAAATAAAAAAGTAAAATGCTTACTTAGTATATTGGATTCTAATTTACTTTAACGACTCTACGTGTTTCTGGACACATTCCATACACATCGACTCTACAGTTTATAGTCACAAATTCGATTAAACGGATAGTTAAGCCACATTGATACATAATGAGGAAATGACTTCAATACTTTTAATATAATGTCATTTGGATTCAAAGTTTATTCAAAATATCTATAGCTAGAAAGAAAAATGCACCCGAAATTCTGCGTAAAATAAATAAACACGACTTTTACTCACTTCTTTATTAATTCATTCGTGATTTTCGTTTAAAATTCCTCGTAAACCTCGGAGTGTAAATACTCAGAGGAGCGTAAACAGTGACGTTCAGCGGCGAGGTTAACACCCAGACGGAGTCAAGTCCTGCGCCAATAGACGCGTCAATAATCACATGATATTTTTTGCTAACACAAAAACAAACCATATTATATCACACAAAAAGCACATTTTTCAACGCAATATTATAGATAACACGAGCAAAGTTTGTCGCCTGGTCGAATGGATTTTGCCACAAGAATTCAATCTTTATTTATATGGAGACGGCTTAGTCTAGTGGTCTGAGCGTAGGCCAGTCACTGCGCTGGGTGGTTGCGAATTCGATTCCCAATAGCAGTAAATTTTAAAAGTGGTATTTTTGTAATTTTCCCTGGTCCGAGTGTAACTGGGATAGCCCCAGTCTTGCTTAGTTTGGGATCATACGATGAGTATGTGTGATATACGTAGCGTACATTTTCAAAAAGTCAAGGGAATTCACTTGCCGCAGTATGTTCAGGGCGTTAGATCAAATAACCCCGCGATTCACGCGCGTCCCCAAGTCACGAATAAAAATACTCGATAGGGAATAACAATGAAGTGTTCACATTATAATATTCCACGTAACGACGTATCCGTCGAAGAAAGGATATTTGCGTTGCATAAATGCAGGAGAGCCCGCGACCCTGACCCGCGGCCGTTGACCCTGCGCGTGACACTTCGCTTCTCTATCGATCACGACCGCGGATCGTTCGATCGGACATCGACTTAACTATTTTTGTGCGCGCTTATCTGATCGAGTTTCCATCGAGTTGGCGAGGGCCCACGAGTGAGCGTGACTTACAATTTTCTCGCGCACTTTGCCGAATAACTAACAGTTAGCTTATTGTATTGTTGAACCGTTATCATCTCAAAGGCAGGTGCGTTTATGATGTTATCGCAGTTTTTTCGTTACGTAAGAAGGGATACAATAGAGTTTTCGGAACCTTTTTCACTTATAACATTACTAAAGTTAGTATTGTAATAGGCTGAGTCCTATAAGCCGAAATCTTGTGTGAACGCATCTATACATACATTTCTGTCACTGCACATGCGTTCCTGTTAACCCGTAATTCGGGCAGGCGGCTTTATCGTGTAAATAGAGCCTAACATCGTGACTGGCCGCTGATAATCTAAAACAGATACGCCGTATAAAAAGATCCAATACATCACCTGTCGGGCTACAATAGATTGCAATAATAACGTCGAATATGAAAATAAAAACCTCGGTCCAGTGTCAAAAGGTCGGGTCCGTTGTAAGACTGCTTCAATACAAGGCGAGACTAATTCCGAAGGCCTTCGTGTTTGTACAATTATAATATTTAATAATGATTTATTATATCTACTTCCTCGTTATTAATGTCGTTATATCATCTCGTTATATACCGTATTACAATTAAGTTTAAATAAGCGCATTAGTGCTCGAAATGGGGCGCACGATGATTTTGTATCGGTGTACATAATACGTTTTTTGTACCTATTATGTTAATATATTGGGTGTATCAGACGTCAAAAATAATACTTGCAGTACATATACGGTGACTGAATGAAATAGATTATACGTAACGGAACTAACATGTTTTTTTTTCAGGGATTTGAACATTTTACACAAAAAGCATTATGAAAAAAGTATTTCACTAACGATATGTGGTATCTATAGTTATTTGCACGCGTGGGTTCGGATCCCATCCTCGTCGCCAGTGGAACGTTCAACTAAAACGACGGTTAGAGACTTAACTCATTTATTCAAACATTTGAATCTACCTACATTAAAAAAAACCAAACAAGATTCAAATACCCCAAAATAATGAATGATAATTCAAATTTCAATAAGACTCGAGAAAATACGTTATAATTCAGAATAGGCAACATAAAGTTAAAAAATATCACGTTCCAATTTCAAAAACTTGTTTTTACCTTTTAGTGTTGCACGTATGTTCAGTACTCGTGCATACTAGTATAATACACAAGTATTATATCTGTACAATTTTTTTTAAGTGATACGGTCTATATTAAACCTTGCTTACATGTTTTGATTCACAGATGACTCATAAAAATATTTGAATATTTTTATCGCTCGCAATTTTGTGAAAAGTAACGGAATTCAAAGCGTGTCTTCCGTACTCTACGTAATCTCGGGTCACCTCTATTATGATTCCGTCGGCATTTTTATCTTTTAGGAAATCTTTGTGAGGAATTCCGGCCGCTAGACAAAAGTTATCACAGAGCTACACGCTTCGGCAAACGCTAAAAAGAACTTAAACTACAAAGTAGAGATGAGATATGAACCGAAATTTCGCTTTATTTATGAAGATTTTGTAATCTAATATATCGATATAGCTTTACATTTGTAAATTGATGCAATATTATAAAACAAAAAAAACGATTTTTATTTTATCTGTATACAATTTCTTTTTTATTAATCTATACAAAAATATGATGTAACGAGTTAATTGTATAAAAAAAAAAAAAAGACTAGTACCTACGTGATTGAACCTATGTAATTTAACATTGAATTGTTTACTACTTCGCTACCTATGCTTGCAGCTAATAAAAATAGCAATCAACTTATTGATTGCTATTTTTATTAGCTGCAAGCATAGGTAAAAATAGCAATCAACTTATTGATTGCTATTTTTATTAGCTGCAAGCATAGGTAAAAATAGCAATCAACTTATTGATTGCTATTTTTATTAGCTGCAAGCATAGGTAAAAATAGCAATCAACTTATTGATTGCTATTTTTATTAGCTGCAAGCATAGGTAAAAATAGCAATCAACTTATTGATTGCTATTTTTATTAGCTGCAAGCATAGGTAAAAATA
Source organism: Ptilodon capucinus (assembly GCA_914767695.1). Taxonomy (NCBI): domain Eukaryota; kingdom Metazoa; phylum Arthropoda; class Insecta; order Lepidoptera; family Notodontidae; genus Ptilodon; species Ptilodon capucinus. Next base: position 8,697,094 of record OU611814.1, on the reverse strand, counting down.
GCAATCAATAAGTTGATTGCTATTTTTATTAGCTGCAAGCATAGGTAGCGAAGTACTAAACAATTCAATATTAAATTACATAGGTACAATCACGTAGGTACTAGTCTTAATTTATTTATTTTTTAACTTTAGGAACTTATTCCTTTTTAAAATTAACGATCGACTATTCTGAATCGTTTTTTTCATTCCATCCCTATACGTACAAAAAAGCCTGTATCACAGGATCTCACGATGCTATCCCGGGCAGTCTCGCGCACCGCCCATCCGTGCGCGTGCGCGAGAATCGCTCTGACTCGCACACGTCATTTAGATACGCTTTCGATTCTTAACGTAAACGCAATTTACTTTACATACTTTTTTCTTACTTTACAGCTTATTTTATCACCGTTACAACGTAGAGTTGTTCAGATTGAAAGTGGTTTTATAAGTGGTACTTTTGTTGTCTGAAATCGTGATCTAGGCAAATTAAACAAATATCACCATGCTGGTATTTCCCGCAGAGGTGCACTACTATTAACTCGCACTTCACTGATCATATCCCCAAAGATCGGGATAAAAAATCTTTAATGTATAGTATACTAGCTGACCGGGCAACTTCATACCGCCTAAGAATTAGTGACATACAAAAGAAGCGCCACCTACCGGGTCCAATTGTGTATCTAAACTATCCAGGGTGCCACCCAAACGCACACAAAAAAATCATTCAAATCGGTCCAGCCGTTTAGGAGGAGTTCAGTGACATACACACGTACAGTAGAATTATATATAATAAAGATTATGTAGCACATAAACATTGACACAAAACGGCAGCAATAAATTAGGACGGATCATATACACACGTACAGTAGAATTATATATAATAAAGATTATGTAGCACATAAACATTGACACAAAACGGCAGCAATAAATTAGGACGGATCATATAATTTCATAGAACAATGCATGAATAAAGTTATTCACATCTATTAGTAGTCAGCGACATTTGTAAGCAAATACCTACAGCTGATAGTTATATTTTTACCAATTTTAATGGCAAATTAAACACACAAGGTACATGAGACAGTGTACCACTGTCTTCATTAGTAATCATGCACCCAAATATTATTTAATATAGTCATATCTTGTTGCATCACGATTAACATTTGAAGACAGCCTAGTCGAAACTAACTACTCTCCATTAGCAGAAACACGTGAAAACATAATATCAGGATGTTTAAAACATACATGACAACTTCATTTGACAGTACTCTGCTTTGTAGCCAATGTATTAAAATATTTTCAAGCCTACACGCCTCCACCAAAGGGTATTTTAATTTTCTTTACAGCATTACTATGACGCATAGAGACCCTATTAGTGAAATCATAAACTCAAATGGAGGTCCACTGTAAAATATTGTCCGTTCCTATCTACGAAAAAATATATCATAATACCTAAATGTTGTTAATGATGATGCTACTAATTATGCTGACTGTACCCATCTCACATTACACGTATAACCAGTGGTGCCGCCCACACGATCTACTCTTTCGACACTCAAATAAGCCATAAATTATAATTTTAAAACTGACCGTGTGGCAAGCAACACGCATGCGTATAATAAATGTGCCCGTTGCGACGCCATAAACATTTCACTGGCTCGTTGGGCTAATGCGACCGATTGATAAATGAAGCCATTACTGCAATTGGTATTCTGTCTTGGCTTGGTCAAGGTGGCAGTCAAGTAACATGCCTTTAACATCGAGGCCGAAGACAAAAATATTGTTTTTATGTCAAAGGTTCTATTTTGATATTCGTAACTAAAATTAGGTGTTATTCCCTTATTAGTCATATGGCTACACTACAGTAGTTATAAAATTAACTAAAACGTAGGTTAAGTACAATAAAAAGCTAGAAGTTACCAAATAATATATTATTTCATTTGGAGAAGGTGTCAATCTATCCTTAAACTACGATAAGACTAGATCCTAATAAAATGAATCCAAAATATATTAGCGTTTTACGATTTTACCCCCAATTATTTTTCTTAGGTGAGTTGATTTTTGTGAAAATGTTTAAATAGGACCTCCCTTTGGAAATCGGTTCACTAACGAAAGATCTACGAAGTAAAAATCATAAAAAATTAAATGCGTCGAATTGAGGAACTTCTTCTTTTATAAACCTATTAAATATAAATCTCCTTCCCCATCAATTATATAGCAAGAACTTAGTGTTATAACCTATAAAAATAATACTTACTTTCCGATCTGAGATACGATACGCAATAAAAACCAAGGCAATAATAATAACGTAACTCTTCAGAGCAGCAGTGGTAGCCGAGTGGTCGAACGCACGCTTTGCAATCAAAGTGCGCAGGTTCTATCCCCGGCTCGCACCTCTGGGTTCCATGTGCGAATCTCATTTTCATCTGAGATTATCACTTGCTAAGAAACGGTGACGGAAAACATCGTGAGGAAACCTGTGTGCCCGGTATAATGGCAATAGGCTCGCCCCCTATTACATTGGGACCAAAATACATCGGCGAAGTGTGGGCGCACTGCAGTGCACCTCTGCCTACCCCTTCGAGGAATACAGGCGTTACGATGTATTTAACTCTTCAGAGCCTTATATATCCTTACTCATCCTAGAATCATATTCAATAAACATCCATTTAAAACTATATGGGCGGCGCATAGCGCGGGATGGGGTCTTGCACGGCAAATACTGTATGGGAACAATGCCCGGAGCTCCGTGACCGGCCAGCTCGCTTGTCCATTGATTGTACCTTACGATGACAAGTACTTGTACCGCAAATAAGTATTTATTGCAACCACACAGGCCCTGTCTTGATTTTAAGCGTCGCTTATGATTCGAGAGCAAGTGCTCGTAATAATCAAGTGCGCAAATAACGACCAACTTTATGCCCATGCCAAAAGGAACTGTATTAACTCATTAAGGAAGCGTATTTTTCAACGACATGTCATCGATGGTACGAGCGAATCTAGTTAGTTTGCTTTCATCATAGACATATATTGGCAAGGAGTACATTTTCAAAGAATTTTACCCCTGTATGTTCAGGGCGTTACGAGTGAAGATTTTATCATCACCTAAAATGAAATGGGAATGAGACAGAGTCATAAGCATATTAGGAGCGCAGCGTAAGGATTTTTTGTGTACTTTCAGCTGGTGCGTCTCGAGGTTATACTGACTCATAGAGGACCTAACTTAGTGACCGCTGCACCCTGGATAAGTTCCGCCATGAGCCAATATGACCTCACAGTGCAGGGAACGTGTTAAACTAGATGTGCACTTGCTACATATGATAATATACCCACAACTTTGAGTTCTGACAGTGATACATACGCAATCTAACTGACAGACATTCCGCTACTAGCCTTTAAAATATTCACATTATGTGTAAATAAACTAAATTACGATGAACACCTTTAACATGAAAGATTAATGGTAATCGTAGCCACTACACGCAAGATACTGACCATTTGATCGCAACATAGTAGACGAATACATTTACATATTACTTCCAACTCCACCAATCGACTATACTATGTCCAGTTTTGTCATGATCTTGTGCAAGACACTTCTAATGAATCTACTAGAAAGCAAACAGTGACAACTTGGAAATTACTAACAGAGTGTTATTAATCCCAATTTTGGCAACCAACATCGTCAAAGTCTTTGAATCTTTAAAACGAGTCAAAAACTTAAGAAGACCAATCGTACGAACTTATGCAATTATTGAAGTTGTTCTCAATCCAAGAAAAACTTTTTTCTAAACACGTAGTTGAAGCCCAAAGAAATCCGCACGATCATACCAAACAAGTGACGGTTTACTGTAGAACGTATAAAGATGGTGACGATAAAAACTCAACAATGATCCCCGACAAATGGTGCGGGCGGCCGACACGATTATTAGCGGGGCAGAGGTCAAAGATTCAAAGATTCCTATCGATAGCAGAGTAATCTCACATCTCCAACAGGTAATAATGGCATTCGGTTTTTTTACAAAGGCGCATCCCGTGAATGGGAAACAGTGTTGTTCTTTTACAACTTTACGAGTGTAATAATTAGTCAGCATGTTTCGACGGTGCTTGTTATCGTCGATTGGTCGATTACGTAACTTTTTTTGTAAAAACTATTTTTGTTATTTTTATCGGATTTATAGTTAACAAATCATTTTTTTTTATTATTTGTATGAGCTCAAAAGATGTTACTAATAGTCAAATTCTACGAGCGGTTCGGAATGCCACTTCCACTGAAAAGAGCCGGTAAGAAACTCAATGGTTACTCTTTTCAAGAATAAGAATTATATATTTCTAAGTAATATACTAAGGACCAGCAACGCTATGTGAGCAGGCAGCACCTTTGCCTTAACACTAGAAAATAATTATACTCAAACATTAGGTAAAATTTCTGGCATTACTATTAAGAATGTTATGTTTTATTGACTGCTATTAAATAACTTTCTCGGAAGTATTTGCCACAAGTCAGTGATTCCAACTTCACGGTTCCCTAAGTATATCCGAATACGATTAGTAATGATACCAACAGTTGAAGAATAACAATACGAAGTTTAACTACGCTTAATTGCAATCCGATGTACTGTTACCGTAGAACGGATACCAGATATCTATTATCTAATACCAATCGAGAACACATTGGTCGATAGGAAATGCAATAGCAATTAAGATCTACACGGGCAAGCGTATTTGGAACAAGTACAACCATAGAAATGTATCAGGCAAAATGGAACGATGTAATCACTGCCCTAGGGTCACCCAATGTACCTCAGTTCACGTCAGCTACTAGTACAGTTCTAACCTCGGATCAGCATTCCTTCTTAGGCTTAATAATACACATGGGTCAGCCCTAACGATCTGCTGCGAATGCTTGTTAAGTATCCTCCGAGATTCGTGCCCGATGCATACGGCCCGGTATTTCGTAATGTTGTGAAAATAAATATAATATACTAGTGCCAAGTCAATATTTGCTACAATGTAAGCTCTATATATTTACCGGAGCGATTTTCTTGTCGTTTCTGTTTCAATTTTCAAAATTATAATAGGAAAATATGTATATTGCAATACGCAGTTCTACTGCATTATATTTAGAATTAAATGATTGCTTGTATATATGTTTTTTTTTGGATTTTTTATTAAACCACTTGAAGTCTACAACTACTGCTTTTACTATGTAGTTCAAGTGCTCAAACAGCAATATGTTTTTCATTATTACAAAACAGCCTTAGAGACGTGCAGCTTATCCTACAAAAATATGATAACTTTCGGCTACATCGTGGAATTTCTAAATGTGATTGAATTATATTATGCTAATCGGTATAATCGAACATCCGGTGCCGCCCCGCGCGTTGTGATGACACCGCCCGCCCTGTCGCGTTATTAAACGCATTTATAAATTCTATTACTTGGGCCGGAAACCTGTCCAATGTACCTTTGTTCCCTGTGTGATGCGTCCAGGGTTTGGATACTGCATATCATTAGGGCAGGTCAGGAATATGTTGTTTGTGTTCCTTACAAGTTCTTTTTTTAAAGAATCATCTTTGACTTTTTAAGTTCGTTGAATTTTGGATCAGAATCAAAGAAATTCAATCATTGTCAATATTACAAAAAAGTGAATTTAATTCGCTTGCTCCAGTGGTTTTAGTGCATTATATCACCTTTTACCATCATCACGCCTGTATTCCCCATAGGGTTAGGTAGAGGTGCTCTACAATGCACTCACTCTTCGCCTATGTATTTAGGTCCCAATGTAATAGGGGTTGAGCCTATTGCTATTATACCGGGAACATTCCCACGAGGTAGATTTGGGCCCTAGTCCATCACGCTGGCTTAGTGTGGGTTGGTGAACTTCACACGCCTTTCTATAGACATGCCGGTTCCTCACGATGTTTTCCTTTACTTACTTGCTTAGGTTATTGTTAAAATCTTCGTTGGGACATAAAATGTCTACGCATATATATCAAAATCCTATCATGTCGCAGAGTCAAATGTCCAATAAAACGGTTTAATGACACTATGTGGAGCATTTAACGACGTTAATATAGGAAATATCTCACGACACCAACAGATCACGATTCGGATTTCAATCGTAATAAAAGGTGATCTAGCATGTAGTCCTACTTTTATAGATTGAATGAAAACATTACTCTCTTATCTTATCTCTTATAATTCTATGGTGCGTGAAATGGTTCTAATCATAAGGCACGGAGCTTTGCATATAAACCACAATGGTTACACCTACGACTTTTTTAACTAATTGTACAAACTTTTTTTTTTTTAATTTGCCTAATGTATACATCCAATTAATTAAATGTAGTTGTTATAATTTTCCATTGTTAAATGTTTGATACAATAAAAGTTTCACGATCTCAGATAATCATAAAATCACAATAAAAATATTTATTGCAACTGAAATACTTTATGAAATCATAAAAAAAACTACCTTAGGTACCAGTTTCAATTTAATATCATTTTATCATTCGATTTTTTTTTGGGTCAATTAGTCCCACCATAAAAGCCTTCACATATTGGAGCAAGCGAATTCATTGCTTTTTTGAATATGTACTCTATCTACTCGTTACCACCAGAATAAAACCCCTTGAATCATGATATTTCTTTGTAAAATGTACATTCTTCTATTAGTTAATACAGTTAGTTTTTGCCTGAGCAAAAAAAAATGTTAAAACCTCAAGAAAGATACGCCGCTGTTTTCGCCTGCCCTAGAGCCTCTGCCTCAGTTCTCACGGACGCAGGGGTGTTAAAAGCCTCTTTATATTAATCAGTATAACCACGAAGATAACTCTTAATTGCTATCTTTGATTTATGAGGCGGCCCTAAATGAGACATTAGTATACGAGATTAGGATTAATACTTATCATATTTTATTTTCATGATAATAAATGTCTAACAAAAAATTTATAGTTTTACTATGGACGGTTCATTTCATTCCCATAGAAATTTCTAGTTTAGTTTTTGTCACGATTCCATTTCAGACTTCTAAAACAGTTTAAGTAATAAAGAACAGAAAACAGTTTTTAGAAACTGAATTTCTCTTTAAGTTTTTTTTATGAATCATTGGAAACAATTTTTACCACGATCTATGTTATCTATGCCTAGTCTAACTTTGGTCCAACCATAGACGTTTTCTAAAAAGAGTACAAGCAATTTAAGGTTATCACATTACTGATAATGGTCTAACAATGACGAAGCATCTTTTCGCTTCGAAGTACAGTAAACCTATTTTTTACGTGTTAATTGAAATACAATTAATAGCCCATTTACATGTGCCCCAGATATTTTCAATATACAACCTCCGAACGTCGACAATGACACTGACATGATGCGGTTTTTACTGCATTTAAATGTAACGGTCCCTACGGATTGTGGCCAAGACCGATAGTACGCTAGCAATCATTGGTTACCGTAAGAACATAATAGGCACGTAACGTAACCTAACTGCCTGTTAGATAGACGAGAAAAGTGTAGACAATACTTTAAGATCTTAAGTTTTTTGTTGATATTGTTAGAAAAAGGAATGTTTAATTTAAAATAAATGTTAATAGATATCTCCAGACAACTCATACTCGTCGTATTACCCCAAACTAAGCAAAGCTTGTACCATGGGTACCTTACAATGGCCTGACGGCGAGTAACATGATAAGGTTGATTTACCTATAGGATTTTTTTTGTTCGATGACCTTTGAATAAGATCATATTTCATTCCAATTTCTCCAGAAGGAGGTCGTAATTATAATTACCTAGAAAGCGAAAAAGATATATAACTTGAAATGATATTATAACTTGAATAATATAATGGGCTTTAGCAGGCCTTACCTTGTCTTAGCAGACATTCAAAGGAAAGATCGTATTTACTAATTACCTGCTCATACAACTGAAATTAATCAATAAACACAAGACCTTACACTCAACGCGTATAGTTATATAGATTCCTATGTTTCCCTTTATCGAGTAAGTACATAATCCGCCGCGTGGGCAGTGTTGGGCGAAAATGCCTACATTACGTAACGCGATGGTCTCGCGAGCTATTGAGCAATATGACAAATATAGGTGAACCAAAATATCAAGAGCCGTGTACACACTCTAAAGTTTTCACTATGTCTAGACCCCGCAGCTTAATTTAACTTGGTTTGTTAACTTGAATCAAGTTTTGAGAAGATAGTTAGTAAGGAAATTAATACATTTAAGTGTATAAAACACCGGGCATACAGGCGCGTCAATATTCACGCAACTATTTTTTCGCTCGTGAAAACAAACTGTTTTAACTAATAGAAGTTCATTCATCAACGAAATAACATAGATGACTGGAGTGAATGTCCACTCGTGGTCGCGTGATTTTACATCAGAAATAAATAAGTAAGTCAATAAGTCAATTTCGTTTTGGTATGGATAAAAAAAATCACCTCTTGTCGCCCCTATGTGTCCAGGGGTTAAAGCGGAAGTTGTGTTTTGTATTGTTAGAGGACTTTTGATTCAGAAAAATATTACGCCAAGATTCAAGAACTTAAATCTTTTCTAAACTTTAATAGTGTAGTTACCACTTACCTACTAATTACAAGATATATAAAACGCTTACACAACGAGCTGAAGATTAATTTTTAGTACCATGTCGTGACAAATTACTCGATACACGAATTAAAACTGAATCGATTAAACAATTAATCAATACTATCTGGAGTGGTTTTTGTTGGATCTGTGCTAATGGCGCCTCGGGTTGTACAATAGTATGTTTACTGACCTGATGGGTGATAAATTTCCATTGGTGTCTAGTATGACTGCAGGCTATAGTTGATATCACTTACGCAACTAAACGGAAAAGATTACTAGTTGACGTTGAAATATATGTTTGGCAGTATTATCTACATAGCGACTATTTTTGGATTAATTTCTAGCCCTTTTTAACTGCCAGATACGAGCATATCCTTCATTTTGTAAAACCAAAATCTCCGCTGTCATATTTTTTGTCCCTTCTGTTATGTATCATTTATATTATAATCATTTGTCCTCAGGGGTAGTCGTTAAGTAACTAGGCTGTTCGTTCCCCTCTTTCCTGATTCCTCATAAAATTAAAACTAATATTACAGCGACGTCTATTCTGAAGTAGACGAAATACAACCAAACTATATGACAAAATATTGCCATCTCGCTCATACGTAACCACCGTAAGAAGGACGGCAACACGCATATATGTGCATACATATTCGAAACCAGTTACTAAAAATATCCCAGAAGGGGCTACCCGGATCACCACCGATTGTTTAATATGGTTTTAAAATTACTTTGATATTTTGACAGTCGTTGTACAAGAACTTAAAAAAAAGTAATATCTAAACAATACTGCAATGGTACAAGTTTTACCGACTTTCCCTCACGTTCCAATTATAAAATACTGTTGCTTAAAGTTTACGATAACTGCAAAAGCCTATTCTATTGTTCCAATGAGTTCCATGTTTATTTAGCTCGCCCATTATAGTTACAAACAAATTGGCTTGCCGACTTAAATTAATAATGGAGAACAAATCACTTTTGGCAGAAATTAATAGCACCCAGCAACTGGCTACTAGGAAAGCAGCAGTTTCAAGCATCCCCTTATATTTGTCTCACTTCATTACCGAGGTTTGACTCTCTCATTTCAATGGTTCCTTTTCTTCGAACCTTCCAAATCAGTTTCATTTTAAAAGCAAAATTGGGAGATGCCAAGCGCTTCTAAAAACCAATAAGCTGTTTGTAACGGTATTTGCCTTGATTGTTTCCCGTTTTCACTTTAGACGGCTATGATTGGATTAAAAAAGACATGGCAGCAGAAAATTGCAATTATTTTTATATTTTAACACATAATTGAACATTTTATTGCACAATGTTGACCATTATTTAAGCCACTATCCAGACAAAACTCGTCAGCTTTTATGTTCCTAAATTCATTATAATTATGGTAACGTTATTCAGCTGACCCCAAACCCATAGTTGGTTGAACGTATCCTCTAATGGGGTCAAAAAGGTCAGTTCGCGTGATTCTCGTTATAAAACTACGTTTTTGTACAGATTTACTGTTCCACGATACCCCTTATGGCCATGATTAGGTGCACGCCATTAATAGGACTTAATAAGCTTCCCTCGAGGTTCTGCATCGATACTATCCGAGCTAACTGTTACCTTTATTTGAACCGTTGTTATCTCGGTCGATATCTTCATTAGCGGACTGGAATAGTGAGAGCCTAGCACATTTGTCGATATCGTGTCGCTGTAATTACTTTAGTAGCTATTGTTACCTACTACTTAACATAAGGTTAATCATATTTGCAATATAACAAATGACTCCATTTAGGTTCGAACGCGTTTTTATTTAAGTACAACACTATATTGAAAAATCAATATTGACCGCCACCCACGTCAGACTATGGCGGCCATTACGAATGTAGCGAAATATTCACATTACCATTATTAAACCCTTAACCCAGAATCCTATAAAAATAAACTAGCACGCAAAACTTAAGCTTTCCCACGGCGAAACTGATGAGATCATCATTATGTTAAGCCGGGATTTTGTAATCACCTACCCAATATGGGATTAGGCACTTAATCCCAAAAAAGTTAATCCCATCGCACCAACTTAACCGACTTCGTACGATTTCTGTAAGCCGACCCGTCTCGTTGACCTTATTATTTACACCGTAAACAATTCCCTTGTTTTATTTTACAACGTATAATCCATTTCAGAGTCCGCAAATAAGTTAATTATCTATACAAACTTAAGAGTGTAAAAGGATGCTTCGTCCCAGGAACCATGACCCCTCTACAAATTTATCGACTGGTGCTTTATTTTAGGTTAATATGAGACTGTTACTTATAATAAGCGTGGTGAGGGGTGGGGTGATGGCGGCGAATTCACGTTCACCCTTCACACGCTTCATGCTAAGGTACTAGGGCATCATGACCAAAAAGGAACATTATTACCGCCGGTTACCCGCAACATCGTGCTCCTACCATTTTCGCAGCGTATCTCTTGCTGTTAGAGGCACAGGCGATGCCCCGGGCTCAGCCTGCTACTTCCCACTTAAACTTATAAGCACTCATAAATAATAATAACAAATTATATTCTAACACGATTGTTGTTACCATTACCTGTAGTTGTAGCGTGTGTGCCAAAACTAGGTATGTCACGGAATATCTTAATGTTGTCTCCTTCTCTCGTATGAAATTAGACAGAGAGCGAGCGAGCATATCCATGACAAAGGTCTTGTCTTGACATGCGTGGTTACACCACTGCTTTTACTTTTTGTTGGAATATTGTGTCTATAAATAGATTGACCTCTGTGATGGGAATTTCCAACCTGCGATATTCTTCGATATGTTAACCATGTCATAAAATCCATATTAATGTCAGGGATGAACGCACGGACGGATGATTTAAAGCCGGAATTTCAAGTCACTCGGACTTCGAGATAATGATACCTTAATTGCATTTCCGATGCTTTCCCAACCGATCGAGCGACAGTAATTGCTCTCCGTCTCCCTGAATAACCTTAACTAGCACTTATAGTTAACGATTTAGACAAACATAATATTTCTAGATAGATAAGACATTTATCATAGTTATAATTGAGTTCTTGCACGTGGTCAAAGCAAAACGGTGGTAGAGTTTAAAATTTTAGAACGTTTCTATTCTATCTGGGACGTGTAGTTAGCAGTTCTGGTCGAGCACGCGACAAGATTTAGTATCGCAGACGGCGGTCGTTGGCGTCAGACAAATATTTCACCTTGGGTCCCGGCGCCATGCGGAAACACGACCACGTGACGTTACTGAAGTTGCCCGCTCTAAATCAGACCCCGGGTGCCTTCATGTCTCCATTTGTCTTCCCTTCTCTATGCAACGGTCCCTCGCGATTCAACTGACAGGCAATAAGTTGTGTTTCTTGGAAATTACTTTTGAAACGTCCGTGCTGAATTATTAACCCGCACAAGGAACAACACTACACCATCTTCGATATTACACTACACTACACTACACTACACTATCGATATTATTATGCATTTTCTATACATATTAAGTAATAGTTCTAGAGTACACGTTCTATGTACTCGTGCCAGTGAACTTGTTAGATGTCGGTGTTACTAACACAACTGCAGCGGGCGAGATAAGACACGCCAGACAACGCCAAAATGAATTTACTCTAGTTCACAATTTGAATTTTATTGTAAACCAAAAGGGGCTTGCCGTGCGATAGGAAATATGAGTTCTGCCAAACACTTGGCATAGGATATCTTTATCATAAATCGAACAGTAACTGAAATTCTAATCACATATTGATCTATTTATACTAAACTAATAACATAAGAGTCATCACCATTGCATTGGCTCTTAATCAACTTTGGAAATCTCTTACATAGAATAATCTTCACCTTCATCATTCAGCTTATTGAAAACGAAATTCAATGTGGTATCAGATTAAATTAAGTATTCATAGGCCACTTGTCATTCTACGAGGTTTTCAAACGGTTAATAGTAAATTTATCATACAATAGCGATTCGAGATTAGTAAAGTAGGAAGCAAATTAAAATAAAATGAAGTTGATATCATCCTAAACGAGTTATTACTGGCGCGCTATAAAGAGTGGCTTCCTGGTCCGAACAGAAGCGGCGGTATGATTTCATAACACAATTTTCCCTTTCGCAACTTGAAGGAAGTTAGGTCTGCGGTTAGTGAGGTGATCCCGAGAATATCATAGAGATACGGTCAATTTATAATTTACACCAGCGCTCGCGGCTTCGCTCGATTAGATGAAAATGAAATGGTCAGGTAATCACGATCTTACTATGATTTGGAAGCCTTCTACACGATACCAATATTTTCTATTACACAAATTAAATTAACTTTAATTGAATCCATGATTTAAAAAAAAATGAGATGCGTCTGAAGTAAAATGGAAGTGTAGGAAGAGGGCACCCAAGGAAGACCTTTAACGACCAGATTAATGGTCCAGAAATGTCAAATCCGTATTAAACGTCAATCGACGAAAGTGCATGAAAAGATGTATGAAGCGAAAGAGGTGTATGAGGATCGTAGCATGTGGCAAACGGCAATCTCTGCCTACTCCTGTAGGATACAGGCGTGTGTATATGTTAACATAAAACTAGTTTCTATTAATCAGTAAAAGCAAGTTATCAATCGGACCGCCAAACAGTAACACAATAGCAGTTGATTCAGATTTACTCTCAACTTCAACATCAAACTTCATCTTGTTACTCGAAATATTGTAAAGCAAGTTAACGCCGGATAATGAAGTCGGTCGCAGCAAAATCTGGTTACAAAACTTGTCGTTTGTTTCCACAAGTTGTAGGTTTTCGACTGTACAAACAGTTTGTAGATATCAAGAGGGATTCAGAACTTAGTTCTATGTTTCTTTTGGCCTATAGCAACAAGATTTTAAATAGATTGCTATTATTTTGATAAAAACTAATTCATTGTACATAACAATGTATGGATTTATAAATCAACTTCAAGGAAAACTCCAGCCAGACGTGTTGGAATCAAACATCTCATATTTTTGTATAAACAAAACTTGTATATTTTGCGATCCGTATCCTCCAAACAGTATTTTAGAATGACAATTCTACAATTGACCAATTTTGAATCATTATGTTTGCGTATCTTCGCGTTGGCGAATCTTATGATATCTTGCTGAAGCTTCTCACAATCATCGAATTTTTTGTCTACAATGACCTTCGCCTTAGCGCTGGCGCTGCTAATTTTGTGTACACAAAACTTATTTATTTTGTGATCCTGTGATGATGCAACTATGAAAATATCCTCAGACCTTAACTTGTGAACGACAATTCTCCAATTGATCGATCTTAATCATTGGGTTTGCTTAAAGAAAGATCATAAGGTATGATACCTTGTTCAAACTTAACAGTACATCTTCTTTGGTGTCTAGGATGACCTTCGCCTTGGCGCTGGTGGTGCTGTGGCTGGCGAGCGGCGTGCTCGGTGGCGAGCCGGTTTTTGACCCTGGCACGCTGATGCGGTTAGTGCTCGTGCCGGCGGACGCGGCCGTCGGCTCCGTCATCTACCGCGTGCGCGCCTCCGACCCTGACTTCGACTACCCGCTGCACTTTGAGCTTATTGGTAAGAACAAAAGGTAGATCAGGAAAACAACGCAAAAACTTAAGAAGCGGTGGCACAATGACCTCGAGATCGATTGGTTATTGGAAATAAAAATCGGCATGTGGGAGCGAAAAACTGGGACAAATGGACCTTTTCCCAGCACGCCACTTACAGTTAGATAAACATTAAAACACAGTAGATAATTCTTCAAATATTCGTTATTCAACCAAAAAGCATTTTCTTACTCTGAATTAACGTCCTCCTGTGGATATTTATTTCTCTAAATTAAAGTTTTCACCATCCCTATCTTGTCAGGTCAAATGGGCCGCCTCGACATTGGCGTGGAGTCTCTCCCATGCACCCGCTACAACTCGGTGTGCCAGGCCAATATCATCCTTCTACGCCGCCTCGAGCCGGGCCGTTACGTGGACTTCAGGCTAACGGTGCGGAACACACGTGGCCGCAGTTCCAGGATCGCCTGTTCTGTCACGGGGACCAATACTACTACGCCAAGGGATACTATGTTCCCGCATCAGCCTGGGATTGTTTTGGTACCTGAGGTAAGAACTTCTACTTTGCGTATTCCCAAAGTTATTTCATCAGCGATCCCTTAAAACATATCTACTGATGTCTTATCTCTGACTTTTCTGTCTACGCTTCTAAACTTCCTGAAGTGTATAGTACCTAGTCGTATTAGGTAGCCTGAAATTAAATAAATCTCGATAGATTAACATCACATCCTAAGTTTATGTGAATTAAATCGGACTTCAAAAAAATACTAGGAATATGAAGAGTAACTTTTTTAAGTATTGCATGTTTTACATTTTATTCTTTTACATGTACCAAAGGGATATTTGATATACTTGCTTATGTATGTTTAAGAGCTTTAATATTGGTATGAACATTAACATTTTCCACCATTATCTTGATGACACATGATGATAACATTATACATGCAAAGCCTTCATCAAAATTAACCGTTTACTGCCAATGAAACTAATTTGAGCTTATCATTAAAATCGTCTCATACCAACGCCTTCATTGACATGCAAACAGTCTATTTATAATGGTGGATTCACATGGGCTTTTAACTGCATCAGGTAACTGATTGATGATGATGACGTACGTGTATCTAAGTAAAGAATATATCAAAAATTTGCTTATTTATCCTCTTCGAGAGTTGTTGTTAAAACAAAATGAAACAAAAAAAATGTGATTCAAAACAAGGTCCAATGTTTTGGGAGCTCTAATTGTATTTAGTAAATTAATTGTCATTTGATTTCGCTGAAGTTGGATACTAACAAACGGAATACTTGGGAAAATGTTAACTACTTTTTTTTTATTCATAGCATACCTATCTACTTATGTTATTATAAAAAAACTGTTTCTATTTTGTATTTTCTTTACAGGACGCAAAACGTGGGACCGATCTCGAAATAGTAATAGCAAGAAAAAACCCACTGACGCCGAAACCATTGGAACTCGAACTCTGGGTGAGCCATTTGCATTTAAAGGAGTCACGATATAAACTGATTACGGGTTCCATGATGACATCACCGGCGCTTCGTGTTTTACGCATTTAAACCACATAATGAAGTTTCGCTCGCACTAATAGGACGATGAGCGACGTGGCTGACACGAGGTAACGCCTATCGCGAAACTCATTACTGTTTTATGTGGTCGGACCTTTACGTAATAAAGAAATAGTTAAAAGTAACTGCAAGACAATCATAACGGATAATAAATGTTCAATAATAATAGGAAAGTTCTCCAAAATGTATCGTGGAAATTGTGTAATTTACTATGTATGAAAATTACTTTCTTACGTCTAGGAATTACTTTAAATTTCTATGGTAGATATAATATTCCATTGTTATTTTATCGAGCCTTACACAAGTAGGTTGCCAAATTTGCTATGATTAAATTTTATAATATTTGCCTTCACCGTTTAGCAAGTGGTAATCATAATTTAATTCATGAAATCCGAAAATCTTGAAAATTCCAGCCTGGGGTTTGTACCAGGCGAGCGTCCTGCCAACGAGACTACAGTTTTGTTCCTCTTCACTGCAAAATAAATAAATATAGCTCCATTATTTTTTTACTTTCTCAGTCTATTTGCTTTACTTGTAAGACGCAAATAATTATTCGTTTTGCTATAACTCGCTCCTATGACTCCTATGACTCGTATTCTAAGTTAACAATACGATACTTAACTCATTCATGTCCTTATTATGCCGTAAACCCTAAGCACTGGCTAATTCGACCAGAGAAGGAAAGCGTGCGTTTCAGCTTAAATCCATTACATGCAATATGATACGAAGCGAGAAATATAATGCCCAATCATAAACGCTACCTGTTATTATTTCTCGAACAAGATTCCATTAGACTACTGCGTGTATTGTGTTGTGTGGTTGCCATAAATCAGGGTTGTTAAAGCCTGAGATCTAAGTAAAGTTCCTTATTAACGAAACAAATTATATGAATATAAAATATGTACATAGATATTATGACACTGTAGTTCACGGTTCTTACTATAGAGTAAGAACCGTCTTATCTAAAACAACAAAAGAGTTACAACTGAATTGGTATGGTATTGAAGGTTAGAAAAAGGTTCAAAACTTAGGTTACATGGGTAAAATTTGAATAGGTATAGTTGCTAACAGACCGAATAAAGTGAAATTAAGTTGTTTTGAACAGCCCAATTACCTTATTTAGTTTAACTAGCAGTACATTGTAAGTAATAGGTATCTGCTCTGCTGATTGTTATTCAGAAAATAACGATAATACTTAATACTGGATAATAGTGAATTTCCCATTTTCAAGTCGGCTAATATTTTAAATTGGTCACCCTCCTGCGGTCAAGCGGGCGTATTTCGCATCTACCCAGAATGAGTTGCAATTACCGAACATTAAGAGACCGGTGCGTGTTAAAATCCTCACACGACCTGTAGGATGGCCAGACTCCCGCGCTCTCAAAGTTTTATAGTCTTAAATGCCATAATAATGGGATCGTGTCTTTACGGGAAGCGTAATTTTAGCGGCCTATGTGTGAGACGGTATTTCTGTGTGAAGGAATATTGCATACTTACTACAGCCATACCTACAAAATAAGGCTAAAAGTCGCTTGTATTTTTTTATTGTCTTGAGTAATCATTGTTGTTATGCTTAAATCATATCATATTTGCCATGTTGAAGCCCCATCACTAATGTAAAACATATACGTTATTTTAAATGCAAATCAAAGACTGAAGGATTCCTTGATTTTCTTGTATTACATAGCTACATTGAACTTAATTATTTAGCAAATTGAGTTGTTATCTATAAAATTAAAATAAATTAATCTATTTTGTTATACAGGGTTCACCGCTCTTCGCCATCCGTCAAAGGCGCGTCTCAGCCGAAAACACCGAGGGTACCATATTTCTAGTGGGGCCACTCGACTTCGAGGCCCAGTCCATGTATCATTTGACACTCCTCGCAGTGGTAAGAACACATATTTCACATTCAGGCAATTCAAATTTACAGTTGTCTCCTACGCAAGCTAGATTGTAACAAGCAACTGTATTAAGTAACAAATATACTTATAAACTATTGTTATTAGCATATCTTAGTTTTAATTTGACGAAAATAAGCACGATGTTTTTGATTAAATGCGGGATTCATCTGAACTAATATGGGGACGAGGGAGCTTAAACACAGAAAGGAGCTAAGGTTATACATATTTTAAGAATGAAACTATTTTAAGAATCTTCTGGATACAAGAATTTTGAATAAAAACAAAACAGAAGACAGTAAAAAAACTACATAAAAGGTGTTTCCTTAGTCGAACAAGTGAAACGATCCAAAAACAACCAGCTATCACGCCTCGGGTACGGAACGCGTTTATTCAAATGAGCCTCGTATATTTCCCTAATTAGCCCTAATGCAAAGTCCATAAGATCGAGTCGGAACACTCGTCGCATTGGAAATCCAGTACATTACCAAATGGCGAACATTTAAATTGTAAGTAATTACCACAACACAAGTGGGATAGATTTTAGCTGGTAATGTAGTTTTAAATATCTAATAAAATAAGGTAACACGTATGTACTGAGCCTTAATTATAGGCAAGGTAAATACTTCATTCAAAAGCCTTTTAAAGTTAAGGAGTTTATGGTCATGAATACTTCCACGTTTAAGTGAATATTGTATGTTCCTTTGACTCGTAATGTCTTTACATTTATGATGATGTTAGTTGACATCTTCTTACTAGACAATATTATGAGCAGGTCAAGTTCACTTGTATCGGTTTCAGTGCTAAGCCAAAGTCAGCTCGCAATATACTTTTGTTTCTTTGAACTGGTGACTGATATCATACCTTATGGTATCTAATGTATACTGCCTTTATCTTAATATTGTCACCACTAGCACATAGGTTCAAGACAACCCACCTTTCAGCCCACTGTCGAAAGACGACATTCAGACTAAGTTATCTGTTACTTTCTGTATGAATTACATCCTCCCACTTTGTTGTCCTTCAGATAATTTAGATACTTACATTAGGAAAATTAACCTGAACTATTATTTTGATTTATTTATTCATGACCCGATTGTGTCGCACTGCTGGGCAGAGGCCTACTTTCCCTTCTTCCATTCCTCTCCATTCTGAGCTATGTTACGCAACTCTTTTTCATGAATGTCCAGTTCATCCCGCCATCTTCTTCTGGGCCTGTCCATCGTGATGTCGTCTGACTTTTTTAGAAGTCCACTTTGTGTTTATTTTGTCCCAGCTTAACCTCAACTAACCATAATTTTATTTCTTTCAGGATCCCTACGTGGAGCTAGGCAAAGATACCCGCAACATCGCTGGGTTGGAAGTGGTGGTGGTAGTTCAAGATGTCCAGGATATGCCTCCAGTATTCACTGCGGCGCCTCCCATCACGCACCTACCTCGGCAAGTGGCGCCGGGCGACATGGTCGTGAGGGTCCGAGCTGAGGACGGGGACAAGGGTGCGCCGAGGCAGATCAGATACGGATTAGTGTCTGAAGGGAATCCGTTCACACCGTTCTTCAACATCAATGAGACCACAGGTAGGAATAGTGTACTAGGTACCAGCCTCGTGCCTTACCTAAAGTGAGGTTGCAGGTTTAAGTGCTAGGAAGTTAGTTTATCGGAAATCAGTCTTATAAAATTATTTCTTAGTTTCGGTCGAAACAGTTATTTCTATATTTATAAATATTAGAACTACTTACGATGACAGGAATAATTTTAGATTGGTTTAATGAAATGAAAAGATATAAATGGGGGTTGATTCTGGTGATTGATACATTACATGTTACAAGGGCAAATATAATTAATGTGCAGAAAGTAATGTTTACATATCTGTAAAGGATAAGTTTATATTTAGCCAGTGTGTTCTATTGTATTTTAACCAAAATATACAGGTAAAATAATCTCGCTTTTTCGCTAATACCATTAATATTTCCGGCGTTTAGCCGCAAGCCTCTTAACAATGGACCGCAAGGATTTCAAGTTCAACAATTTGAACGTCACACATAAACACCGTGTTTTAGTTAAACGCTCGCTCGGTTTTAGGTTCCAACCGTAATGAGGGTAAACGGTCGACTGTCCGGATATTACGATGCTGCGAGTTAATTCTCCACAAACGTTACTTATTTGCATGTTAAGCGCGGATTGAGTTTTTCGAAAACAATTTTCTGTGTTTACAGAGTTTAGTAGTTTCGTGGTCTTGTATTTCTATTATAATTTATTCATTCATATTATTACATCTTCCAACCACTTGCTCCTTAACATAGATAATTATAATTATTGAAATTTCTGGTTGCTATTCCTTCCACTTCACAGCTGAGACAGTTGCCAGTTTCCGTTTATTCACATTTAGGCTTTTCTTAGTGTTATTATGAATGAAGATAGGAGTTGTATTTTTATTTTGGATAAGATCGCGAAAGCCATCCTGAATTTACTTCAAAATAATCCACCCTACTTTAAGTTCACGTGAGTTTATTACGCTAGGGTTGATAAAATATTGCCGTCTCGATGCTCGTTATCAAACTTAGTTTTTGCTGCGTTCTTTATGTGAAACGGCAGGTCAACATATTACGGTATTTTTTCACTCGCTGGTATCGTGACGTCGGTTGAGCGTCCGGCTTCCGTAGGATATCCTATTTTCTTATCAAGCAGCGCCACTCCTAGCCCCTAGTGGCTCGGCTGCCCCACGCCCACTGCCTGCAACCTTTCGTGACCCACTTCGCCCTACAAAACACTATCAGATTCATTTGGCAGACATTTTCAACTAATTTCCCAATTCACGGCATCAACTTTTGCGGTTAAACTTTTGTCGTTAAGTATAACAATTAACGTTGTAAACGAACCATATGAATTGAGTTTCGCAGCAAATTTTGTATTTATTATGGCATTGTCTTTGTCGGACTAAAATTCAAATTAAAAATCACAGGAATATTTTGCTTAGACCCCCAATGTTTGATCGCAATAAACATACAAAATAAGTTCTTATTTCTAATGATCACATGGTTGGTGCTTTTATTCATTGTAGCAGTTGTGTCGTTCGCCCAAACACATATTTGGTAACGAACTCTATGTCGACATGAAAGATCACGAACTTACATCTAAATTCCTCTAACTAGGCCATAACTTGACGCTCGCCACTGAACTAACAATGCGGTGTTTGCTCGCTAACAAAACTATAAACACGATGGACTTTGAAAATGCTATGCTTTTAATGCAACCTTGCATTATGTTGAACGAACACATAATGGCTCATTAGACCTTACCGGTCGGCGTCTCGCCTCTCCGTCCATTGTTTGTAAAGCTGCCCTGCCTTACTTCATAATAAAGGCACTTCCTTTGAATAGCGTCCTCCTAGCTCAGCGGTAGCCGATGACAATACGATCCCGAGTTGTTCCGACATTATCAACTCTCTAACTATGCCCGCCTCCGCAAACTCGCCGCTCATAAGAACCGTTAAAATTTACCCCCGATATTGGAAGACGTGGTACTTGAGAATTTATCGCATTAATCAAACTACCTTATAGGTAAGTGAGCTTCACGTGAATGGAAATTGAGATTCGATTCAGCGGAGGCAATTCCGAAGTTGGCGGGTATTTCTACTCGCGTGCACAGCCTATCCAACGGCACATACAAGTATATGTATTGTGAGAGTCTGGCTCGTGTAAATATTGCTAAAATACCTTCCTAGAAAACGCGTGGTATATTTTAGAGTATTTAATTCTAAATATATACGGTACTGTAAGATTAATGGATGAACATACTTAGTAAAAAAAATCTTCAAAGGAGATAATTAGGTAATCTCATATCAATAAAACCCACCCTCTTTTGAAATACAAATCTTTGATACAAATTCGGATAAGAAAACTTTCTCCGTAATCTCGTTTTGCATTCAGTTTTGATAACTCTATAGATCAAACAATTAGGTAGGTGCCATTGTGAAAGAAATTGAAGTTCATTATTTGAAGGATGAATAACAGAGTGCCTTTGTTCTTCAAACCTTAACAGCTGAAGATTTCCTTTAAATTTAATTATAATCCTTACAATGAATGAATAATGGCACGGTATAAAGGATAAGCTTTGCTAATGCCGTGAATTATAGAAATAAGAACTTAATTTCGGAAATAGTGTTTTCGTAAATTGCTACTATACTGGGATCGTCTTCGGTCTATGATACATCCATGCTCATAATTGCCTGGTACTTTTGTTTTGAATAGGCTAATTAGTAACATGTTCAATCATTATTAATACTTGCTATACGGTGAAAGCAAACATCGTGAGGAAACCTGCACATCTACAGAAAGACATGTGAAGTTCACTAATTCGCACTGGTTCAGCGTTGTGGACTATGGTCTAAATCGCCCTCGCATGAAGGCGGTATATGCCCGGTTCAATGGTAATAGGCTCGGTTAATATTACGCGAAGTTAATGCACTACAGTACACCTCTGCCTACACCTTAGCAGAATATTGGCGGGATGATGATGTATAATTTTAATAGTAACAACTTATCTGCATTGCTAATTACAAAAAATAACTACGAAACAGAAACAAAAGCTCCAGTGGTACAATCACAGCCGTAAACAATATTAATTTGTTTCACAATTATAATTTATTCATTTCATTCAAGCTTGGAACGTTAAATAATTAATGAGAGGCTTATTTGCAGCTTGTCACAGTCACCGCGATGACAGACGAGGACTTGTATAGTGCAGCGTGTTTGTATGCTAATTACAAGTGTCACGTACATTTTTCTTTCGACACCTAAGTACTTACTTGAAATAATGAAAGTAAAGAGACGGACCATTTTAGAGAATGCTACGATCCATTAACAGTCAAGTTACACGGCACTTTTGAGCTGTAAAATACCGTTGTGAACGGTTTGTAGATTTTTTTTTAAATTTCATTCATAGACTTCGAATCTATAACACTTGCCTTAATCTATAGGCTATAGAGATTACCCTTATTCCTTATTTCTGACGTTTAATTATATAAATGCATTTTTTTATTGTTTAATAGCCTCTTTCCATCGAATCTGGCCGCATGCGATTCCGCCTATATCAACGTAGTGGAGAAGACGCAATGGAGAATAATATTTTTTTCGTTGGATGACAATTTTGATGACTGTCAATTGTTTCAAAATGTAGAGTTGCCTAAGCTACCGTGTCATAACTTTAGGCGGCAATAGGATCCTTAGACATCGACAAAAGATTACTGAAAAGGTCTTTGCACTGAGACACGTCTTAATATTTAGGCATACGCTAAAACATCTCCTAAAGTCAGTGAAACCGGGCCTATAAGTCTTTTATAGTCCTTTATGTCATATTTATCTTTAACTGCTTTGCGTAGGTACAGGCAGAGACAATAGCTTATACTTTAGTATCTAACATGTGTAAACGCGGCAGTTAAGACGTTAAGTACGTGACTGTACCTCGTAAATGTAGTGTTATAATTATTGGACAGTGATTTATGCGTTTATGAATATTTATTCGTTTTCTTTCGTTGTAGTTACATGTGTATACATTTATGTATGTTGATTTTATTCTGATTCAGAGGATGTTGATTGTTGTTGCTGAGTGTACATCAATGTAAAAGGTAGAACGATGATGTAGTAAGCGGATACATAATTAATTGTTTAATGATCACTGTTAACGAACATCACCCGTAAACATACCTATCTAAATAGTTTTCGTAGTTGTTATTTTGTTTAACATATCAATCTAACAAAACAATTGAGGGTATTACATCGTTTCAATTATTTTTTTTTATAACGTTTTGGCGGGTATTTTATTCAACTATACGATACTACTAGATTATTTAAACAGGTAGGTACATAGTATTAGACCTAGATGGCGTTGATTATCTAAGAATTAAATATTTTTACGCCATCCAGTGTTAAACACATAGAACAATACCACGCACACTTTCGAACATTTCAAAGGTTAAAATAAAGAAACTCACTGTTAGTTCAATATGTTAATCATAGATGGCGCTAACATAATATATTAGATAAAAAAATAATGTTATAATATTTTAAATATTGGAATGTTCTTTTTCAGGCCAAGTGACCCTCGAACGTCCGATTGAAGAAATAGCAGCTATATCGCACGCGGGCGCGCCCATTTTATTGACAGTAGTAGCAGAAGAGGTTCGTTTATCGCGGGAAGAACCGGAGGCCATGTCCTCCACAGTGCAGCTAGCGTTTATACTACCCGAGCGGGAGAACTCACCTCCGTA
Organism: Ptilodon capucinus; assembly: GCA_914767695.1. NCBI lineage: Eukaryota > Metazoa > Arthropoda > Insecta > Lepidoptera > Notodontidae > Ptilodon > Ptilodon capucinus. The sequence goes on along the minus strand of OU611814.1, from coordinate 8,673,195 downwards.
CTTCGAGAATCAGTTGTAAGTTGGTAATTTTACCTATCCTATGTTTATAATAACACCAAATATTTCAGTAGTTTCGCATGTGAAACCTGTAGTATATACGTTATTACCTAGCCAGATCATTAAGGCCCCTGAATACTGTTGCACGAACCCGAGCGGGTAAATTTTTTGCCGATACCAAAACGAACTCTGAGTCAATATCCATATAGATTGAAGTTCTGTCGTAAAGCCACGCAACGCGAGGGGTCAAAATTGGCTTGCGTTGTAGTGTCATTTTGTTGTAGCATGAACTTTTTATATGTGTGAATACAGATCGTTTTGGTATTGGCAAAAAAATCTACGAAAGTGTTGATGTCAGTGTCGCCTTAAGCTTCGTATGGCAGTTTTGCTCTTAAGGCCCGCGTTAAGTACCCCTCACACACTGTGTCATAAATATTGTTATTTTGGTAATTTCTGATCTTTTTATCTTTAGTTATATTTTTGGGCCTACTGCACGTTTAGCATGTTGGGGTGGGGACTGAGTAAGAATATAAGTATTTCCCAACGCAAGCTGGACCAAAAGCGTGTCGTAGAAGGCGACTAAATCCAGCAAAAACACCGTGCATATCGGTAGTTCAAATGAGGCAGCACTCTTATGGCACATTAGAGGAGGGCTCGCTTGGACTGAGTGTTGTCGGAAGCAGGATAACACTCTATGGAATGGCGCTACCTTTGGAATCCACAGCCCAAGCTAGCTGGGTTACTGCTCATTCCCGAGAAGGGTTGACGTCTGGTTGGTGCCGGTCATAAAAAAAGACAATGCCAAATCCTTATCACTGCACGTGGAGCATGTGTGACCTTATGTCCCTGAAATAAGTCGATTTTGTCTTACCTATTCCGTACTATGGAATAAGACAGTGAGCGAGTGATTTGGTGCAACTTAATCTATGACACAGGCTTAGCATGGGTTCTAGCCCCGCCGATATGCTCTAATCGAGTGGTTTCAACATTATTTTAATATACTTACATGAATAGCACACCTCATAATACTTCATTATCATTTCCATTATTTCAGTTACATCACCTATTTAGATGAGAACGCGCCTCAGGGTACAGCCCTCACGTTCAACGACCCATACATACCCCAGGTCAATGATAACGACGCTGGGAAAAATGGTGTTTTCTCATTGTCTCTAGTGGACAATAATGGGACCTTTGAGATATCGCCTACCGTCGCAGAGAGACATGCTCAGTTCATCATCAAAGTACGGGACAACACTATGCTGGACTTTGAAGCGAGAAAATCTGTAGTTTTTCAGGTATGCCTCGAGACAATTAGAGTTAGTTATATACAGTATTAATATTCTTCTGACAGACATGACTAAATTGTTATGATTAACGTTTTCTATTACAGATTTTAGCTCAAGAATTAGACCCAGGCACGAATTTATCAGCCACTGCAAACGTGACCGTATATTTGAATGACGTGAACGATAACCCGCCTATATTTCTGGCACAGTCGTACGACGTAGAACTACCAGAGAACGTCACAGCCGGCGCAAGAGCAGTGCAAGTCGCCGCTGATGACGTAGACACAGGAGCTTTTGGAAAAATACAGTTCACTGCCATATTAGGATATCTAAACACGTCGCTACACTTGGATCCTATATCTGGGGTGATCACCGTAGCGACCGATAACCACGGCTTCGACCGTGAGGCAATGCCAGATTTGCATTTCTTAGTAGAGGCTAGAGATAACGAAGGAGTAGGTTTAAGAGTTACAGTGCCATTAATTATTAAGTTACTAGATGTAAATGATAACCCACCAGAGTTTGAGCGGTCGTTGTATGAGTTCGTACTGTCGCCCGGTTTGAACAACTTTACGTCGGCAGCTTTCGTGAAAGCGGTCGATAAAGATTCCGAACCACCAAATAATGTAGTCAGATATGAAATAATTCAAGGAAATGGAGACGGAAAATTCGCTATCAATGAAGCAACAGGTAACAATTTTGAAACAAAGTCTTGAGATCATTTTAAACATTTTTCCAGCAAACAAGTTTCCTTATGTTCATTTTTTTGTCATTTACAGGTGAGCTGTATCTTCTCGAAGCACTAAAGCGAACAAAGAAACAAAACGTACACAGACAAAAACGTCAATCAGACGATGAACAAGAGAGCGAAGTATTCATACTTACAGTAAGGGCTTACGACCTTGGTGTACCAAGACTATTTTCCACCACAGCAGTGAAAATATATCCACCAGAGAGTAAGACGAGAACGATGTCATTCATAGTTCCTGGTGCCAACCCAGACAAGAAGAAGTTAGAAGAAGTACTGAGTACACTGTCTGGTGGTAGAGTGAACATTATAGAGATTAAACCGTATAAAGGTAGCGGTACAACAGATTTAAATGGACAAGAGTCTAGTCAGGAAAAGTAAGATTTTTCAATATATTTTTTTGTATCTCGGTAGACGCTAACTTTTGTTACATTGAGAACAATGCCAATAATTATTTTTAATTTCAGAAGCGAAGTGATAGCAGTAGTGCGTATGAGTGGCAATACTGCTATCAATGTGGCAAAGTTGCAAGAGCAACTGGCAAAGAATGTGACTGTGTACACGACTGGCGGAAATAATGATGCCACAATCAACGCTAAAATTGACTATGGCACCGGTGCCGGTGCCGGGAAAAACGACCAGACGTCTGATAGCGGTGATTCTGTAAGTAACTACAAAGAAATCGAGATTTATTATTTTTGGACCAATTTACGTTGTCAACATTGAGGACCTTTTCTTTGGGTAATACAACAAATGCAACTATGTAAAAATATTCCTTATCCATTTCAGGGACTGTATAGAGCAGAAAGCCGTTTATTGTTCTGGTTGTTGATTCTACTAGCGATATTAGTAGCCATTGTGCTATTACTACTCATATGCTGTTGTATTTGCGAAGGATGTCCATTATACATGCCTCCAAGGTAAAATGTTTACTCTAAATTATTATTTTAGTTCGCTTAGTTTCACTCAATTGCTCGTATTCTAACACTACTAGGGTTATTATCGACACAGAATTTAAAATTATAATATATATTTAAATATGATATTAAACTTACTAATATTTTTTTTTCCTTATTAACAGCCAATGCACCAACTAATGAAAGTTCTTACACAAGCTTAACATTATTGTACTTAGGTAAATATTTATTTTGTGTTTATACATACTTACCTACATAGTGCACTTCAATTTACTTATCCCATCTAGACCAAGTTCAAGTGTGATCTCAACTAAAATTAAGTTTCATAATTGGATCGCTCTTGAAAAATATTTTCATTTTGCATGTCACTAAACTTTATCGTAAATTTTATTTAACACTTCTTTACAATATTCTGTCTTCTTTTTTAAAGTGTATTTAACAGATCAGCTAGGTACATAGATAATTAATAAATTCTAGGAAAAGAGTGATACGTGTCAACTCCACAGAGGACGACGTGCATTTAGTGGTGCGCGACAAGGGACTTGGGAGGGAAAACAAGTCGACGCAAAATTTAGAAAATAAGTCAATACAAGCCAATGAGTGGAGGAGCCGCGAGGCGTGGAGTGCAGAACAGGCGGACTTGAGGACAAAACCGACGCAGTGGAAGTTTAATAAGAGAAATCAGAGATCCAAAGAACCTTCAAAACCAGCCTCAACACCCGGCGATATCCGACAAGAGTTTGTACATGCTGCGGCTGACAACGACTACACATACGATGCCAGACAATCTATCCGACAAAGGTATTTGACTTTACTCTATAAAAATTAAAAACATTTTTATGATTTAGTAATATAACATTAAGGTTGACAAAATCTTATTTATTTACAGAGAAGGACCCAACATAATTTACACTAAAGAGATGCAACTTGAAAAGTCATTTTCAAACAAACACAAAGAATACATTGATGATTTAGAGAATGGATATGACAGAATTGCCACACTGCATTATCAAAGGGAACATGACAACGATTCCATAAGAAGACACGAAATAGACCGCGGCTCTGAAGTCGGAGTTTTCCTCAAGGCTGATGTCGATAAAAATGTACTCGACAAGGCAGAAAGCAAATCGAAACGTGAGTATCAAGACAAAGCGCACGCTCCATCTGCTCTTGGTAGAGATCAATATTTTATTAAAGAAGGCAACACAGAAATACTAAGGCTTGTAACAAGAGGAAAAAATGAAGAAGAGCGCTATGTTAATCTTCCAGGACAGCAACAGAGACCAGTGACTTTAATTCCACATACGCAATATGTAGTTGTTGATAGCGGCAAAGATTTACTAATGGAAAGGTTTATCAGAGAACAGGGGGAAGAAGCGAAAAACATTCGGGACAGAATGAGTAAAATCACCGATTTGGATAATGTGTCGCAGGGCAAAGAGGCCAAAAGTTTAGGTCAGAGATCATTAGCTGGTAGTGAAGTCCAAAATCAATTTCACGATTATTCAAATGTCGCACCTGAGGTTCCAGGCTCGGTTCCACTAAAAACAGATTATCTACAATCAGCATTATTGGAAATGCAAAACAAATCAACCATTCATCAAGAATTACTGGAGTCATCTTTGAGGAAACAAAACGAGTTGTTACACCAAATACTTATCGAACGCGAGAGAATGTTACAAAATCATGAAACTGCTTCTCAGGTTGAAAGTAAATTAGAAACACAGAGTTTGCCCGGACATTCGGTTATAGCCACTCAAACCGAGTGTCACATAGGTACACAAACTGAACCACAGCTTTTAAAACCAACTAGAAGAAAAGCTAGAAGTGATAATGACTCGTACAGCGAAGACGAGTCAGAAATGGTAGTCAATGATGAAACACAGAAAGATGCATGGTTAAAAAAGAAAAGGCCGAAAAAGAAATTGAAACACAGAGATCCTAGACGAAGTATTAGGGTATACGACTTGCGAAGAAAAATAAAAACACCAATTATTGAAGAAAGTGAATTATCGCCGTCATTGGAAAGTGAGAAACATGTTAAAATAAGCAAAACGAACGAAAGAGAGGAACATGTTAAAAACTATGGTGATATGACAAAAAGCACTGTCACTACGTCGAAAAATGAAACTATATGTTCTACACAGATAAAATCATCTGATGCTGACCGCAGATCTAAAATTAAAAGAGAAGTTCTATTGGAAATTTCGGACTCATTGGATGAGAAAGCAGAATCTAATTTGAATGGAAGGAGATTAAAACTTCAAAGGCAATCACCGGTTACAACGGATGATGCATTATTATCCAAAAGCCCTTTAGCTCTTCAACATGAAAGTAGTGACAGCAAGAGTAGAAGCAGTTCGGCGTCAAAAGATAACAGAAATTTAGTATTTTCTAGACAAGGTTCTTCAACAGAAGCTCGAGAGGTTGCTGAAGAACACACAGGGATAGTAAGATCACCCGAATTAGATAAACAATCTTCTAAGCTTGACAGTTCTAGTAACGTAGGATCTAGCAGTAAGAAAGTAACTGAAGTAAGTGAATCAACGAAATCGTCTGAAAATGCTAAACCTGTACAAAAAAGTTTGCCACGTTACATGCAATGGTATGGAAAAAAAGCTAGCAGCAGCAAACCACCAACCTCTGAAAAAGTAGTTCCAAGTAAACCAAAAAGGACGTCCAAAACAAAAAACGATGACGATAAAGAGAAAACAGGGCGGTACGGTAAAATTATAAGCAAAGATACACAACCTGATTTAGAGGTAAAAAAAAACTTCAAATCAAAAGAAAGTGAATTTATTCATCCTAGAATACTTAGGGAAGGGAAGGTCACTCCCGTACCCGGAGGTCCTTTACCAGACGTACATCCTTTGCTTCAACATTCCGAACACAGATATGAACACCAGTATGAAAACCAAAATCCTCTATGTTATATACAACCAACGAGTATCCCGAAATACCTCGGCCAACATACAAATACTCCCTTACCACGAAAACAGCCAGAACAACAACCAATCTATGTAAATCAGGACGATGTGAAGAAAAGCGCTAAACAAGACATATCTGAAAGCGCATTGACTCATAGCATATCTATATCGACGAGTTATGAAGAGGACCGAAAGAATGAAGTGCATGTCTCCAAGATAAATATTGGAGGAGACAGTCAACCTCATATTACCCATAGGAATGTAACATCAAATATTGATGATAACGATTCTGGTATTGCTATGAACACGTTAGTTCAGCAGGCGGGCAATATGAAGAGGTTGCCTATCACTGAGAAGAAAAGTGTATTCACGATCGCATATGATGACGTTCAAACTAAGCAACTGCGGCCGGACAGCAGTTCGACATCTTACTAATTCAGTATTTTAAATATTACATTTTATATCCGTCGTTTAAGTGCCTTAAAAACACTGTGTACCTAGAATAAACTGAAGCCTTCAAAATGTATTCCGTCCAATGTTAATATTTTCAATAAGTAGATTAGATACTTAAGATAAACTATTAAATTTATAGATATTTCAATCCGTCTGCAAGCCAACTACAATGCCATTGCAGACGGATCATAATTTTCTATAAATTTGGGTTTTATTTTCAGAATTTTTGCTAATTCCCAAGTACTTATTTTAGTATAGATTAATGATAGTTATATTTCACATACTCGACGATTTTAGCAAAATGGTTAAGTCTTAAAATTAATAAGTATGCCTACATGAACAAACTACCCTTGTTTGACGACTGGTTTTTTTAAAAAAATAGACGTAAAGATTTTTATTTTCTTATAATTATGTAAATATGCCACATGTTGAGAAGATGGTAAAATAATATTTAAATTAAAAGTAGCTTTAATGTGTGTAAATATTATTTCTGTAATACCTTACGATACAACGCATTCTGTTACAGTGTGCAATTCTATATTTGTTATAAAATATAAAGTTATATTACATTTTATGACTGTTGTATCTTTCTAACCCTTTATGTATGTATATATAAACAGCGATAATCTGGGGATTAACAAAAAATATTACAAATTTTAAAAATCTATATTGACAGAAAAAGAAGCTCAACTCATGACGATATAACTAAAAACATAAATAAACTCCATTTATACGTCAAAGTACAGTAAAAACTAAAAGAAAATCAAGTATCTTGGTTATATTTATTCTTACTGCACTTTTTTCACATGGATGGTTTAAATAAATAAACAAAGAGTCTTAAATCAATTTTACAAGTACAAAATATACTCCAATGATGTATTTCGTATGATTTACAGCAAAATGATCAGAAAACAAAATATATCTTACGCTGTTTAAACAAAAGAAAAAAAGTATGAAACAATTACAAATAATGAAACATGATAAAAATGAAAACTACATGAACTGATGAGATGAGTAGTTGTAATGACAAGGTTGAATGCAAACCCCGGCTCGGTCTCCGTAAATATTATGATACCAGCATATTACAGGCTTCGGGAATCCGGGAGGCTTAAGTTTATCCAGACACTTCATTGGCTCGTTATTAAAATTTACCATCATAGGCTGATGATTTACGCTTGTAGGTGCTACAAATTTTGGATCGAACTTTTTCAAGGGGTCATTATCAATCGACATGCGTAATGATAACACATGTTTCGATATCTCATCCAAACGTTGCAGTAGAACTGTGAACTGATCTCGCGAGTTCTCGCTGAGCGGCTTGGCATTCGTTGGAGTGACTAGTTCCATGACTTTGTCAGCCATGCTGCATAGAGCGTCTATATCACCAGAACCCTCGAGGCTGACTATTTCACGAACTTGAATTGGTAAGTTGGTCAACCATACGTGCAAGATTGTCGGTGTGGAGACTCGCTCGTCCGCCATGCCCTTCAAGCGGAGTAAGTACTCCGAGGGTTTAGCGATTCCCATGACCTGCGCTTTCAGACGCTGAATCGAAATACGTTTAATTATCTCGTTCTTAATGTGCTCGTATTTATTTTCAGGCGGCGGGTTCAGTATTATGTCTTCCACCATCTTAATGCGCTCGTTTGGGATCTGTGTGATTATGTAATCATACTTATCAGATTCTGATGTGACTCCGTTGAGCGCGAAAACCGCTTCCACTTGTGCGAACCATATCGCTGTGTTTTCGCACGAAAATCGAGGGAAAGCCACGAAATCCATTCTTCAGACTCTGTTTTATAAAGCCACAGAATAGATAATTATAAATATTATATTGTAAAGTTATGGGTATTTATTTTAATATTTTTGCTCACTTACCCTATTTTTTATATAGAATAAAAACATAAAAAATAAGTGGGTATATATAAAAAATCTTATTTCGTGTAGAAACTTAAATGTTTTTGGTATAGGACGGTGTGATATTGTGGTTTGTGATTTCGATATGGAAATTTTAATACTTATTATCTAGTAATTAGAGATCATAATATTATGTGATAATCAAAGTGCTATCTATTTTGATATTGTGAGTACAATGCCATCTTGTACCAAATTGTTAAACTGTTACGTGAATCCATGAGAATACGAGGTAATTAAATGTGACACGTGATACGTACTAACAATAGCTATCATGGAAGATAGTATTCCACCTGAGCGCTAGATGTCGCTAGAAGTATACTCATGCAAACCACAGACTTAGGATTATGTATGGGTATGATGCAAATACAGTATTTTTAATAACAAAATTAATGTTAATTTATTGTAAGAATTAAATGTTTAAGGGTTTTATAACGTTGGATATAATCAATTCAACAATCAATGACAAAGATCCTAGTTACCTGAACAATATCATATTATCAAAAAACAACAAAAGTAGATAGTATTAACTTGACGAAAAAACAAAAGACGCTAAAATTATCCTGTGTATGATGAATTATTAAATAAATAAAATATGTCTGGATGATGTTATAATATTGATAATTAGATACCTACCTACTTAACTACTAAACTCGAGGATAAATTATTGTCGTCGCAGCCTATAACTAAGTTAATTTTCGCACTGTTTGTTTGTGTACCTACAGGTATCTACACTGTAAAGCCAATTATAATTGTTAACAACTCTTGATAAAATTAACTTACCTACAGATTTCTACAGTGCCTACCTTACTGATAAAATCGCGTCATTAATTTTTGGTCTGCAAGGTACCTACCGTCTCATTTCCCGAAATCTCGAGACACGCAAACTTAAATATTGTTTCATCGTAAGCAACGTTCAATCATTCGCTTGAGCAGTTCCTTCATTCAGCTCATTTGCACAGCCGACTCGCGCGGAAAATTATTTCTTTTCATATTCCCATTTTTCACGTCTTACTTAAAGTTTTTCAAGACATCGGGGAGTTTACAATTCGTCTGTTTACTTTACTTTTTTTGCTGATAGACGGTATTTTTTTACTTTTCAGTGGTTCGTTTATTTTACATCGCTTTTAGGTAAGTAAATTTATTTAATTTTGATCATGTACCTATCCACACAAAAAAATCTTCCATTCTGTTAGGTACATAAAATTATTGTACTATCTTACTTGAGTCTTCTTCTTCAGTAAAATTAACCTAGTTTTAGGTACGTACTAAGATAGGTACCATAATACTTGGGGGTATGTCACGTATTACGTATCTAGACACACGGTAGTGTGCCAAAGCCAGAGATTGAGAGACAGAGAGTGTGAGAGAGAGCTTAAGCTGGCTTGCAGAACCGTGTGTAATATTACACGAACCATTTGGAGCCACTTTTGACCCCCTCATAACTAAAAAACTATTTTACATAAACATGTCAAATTTGGCTCATTGAGACTTGCGAGATACATATGTATTACGTATTAACAGTTATTATAAATACGTTCCTACCTGCTTACCATTTAGTAAAATTTTGAATGTATTCTATAAATTTAAATAAAGTAGATAGGTAGATAAAGCTATGTTTGAAGATCTTTAAAAATATAATGTAACATCATTACGAAACCGTTTCTACTGTGACCATGGTAGAAGTTGGCAGAATGGGACATTAACTGAAATAATAATAAAACAAACCGCAACTTTTATTAAGAAAGTACCAGGGCGACAGAAACAGACATGAGGTATGGAAATTACGTTTCCCCGCGGCAACTTGCTTTCACGGTCCACTGGGCTGATCATAATAAAAACTCGCGCCGTCGCCTCCGTACAGAAGTTTGACCATAAATTCCGTGGTCGCTGCAGTAATCGCCCAGCGCTCGCCGCCGGCGAAATTCCACTCACCCGACCCCAAGAGCATATTCCTCACAAAATTCCACTACATCCATTGCTGCTTTTGTACTGTATCTTAAATTATCACTCGTACAAAACTCCGCAACGGAACGCGAAACCGTTCGAAATTTAACATCATCCTAACGCAATACTCCCCTGGTTTTAATATAATAATAAATATCACCAGAACGCACTACTTTCTCGGAAAGTTTTTTTTTCTCTCTTTGTTCCCCTGAGGGTGAGGCAAGACCATTAAAAAGGTTAGGGCGAGCGATATTTTATGCGATTTTAAGTGTGTAACGGCTCTAATGTCCGTTTTATTGTAACGTGAATTATGAAGGTACCGGTTATGCTAAAGAAAAACTAACAATTGTAAAAAAATCGAGATAACACAAAACAGCGCTTATTAAGTTAGAAAGTAAATAAATATTTTAAGATAATACTTACTCATCGTATCATCCTAAACTAAGCATAGCTAGGTGGCGTATAACTGTAAGTGGGATCCCAGTTACACCCAGTAGGTACAGGGAAAAATCCAAAAAGGATATTTCTGGAATTTGCCACTGAGGGGATTTAAATCCGCACACACCTGATTCAGTGAGCCGAGCGCTGAAGCTACAAGTTCAACCCGTAGTCTAACTATAAAATTTTAAAGGTTGATAAATCAATAACTAAATTAATAAATGTACATACTGGCTTCCATGTAGCCTTTACGTATAAAAAATAATGGTAAAAAAACTTTAAAAAAACAAGCGTATATGTAATTGCCCTCAGTTTTCGTGTTCTCCTCAGCAAGCCCTTTCATTTGATACCCATACTGTGGTAGTGCAGAAAAATAAATATTCCGCCATCTTGGATGATCCGCCATATTGGAATTAGAATGACGTCACATAGCTAAGCATGCATTGTCATCCAAAATAAGCGTGTATATGAAATTTTAGCTCAATCGGTTAAAGCTGATTTAAAATTCAGTTTCAAGATTCCACCCGGACATACCTACATTGCAAGTTAATATAAAGCTTGTAATAATAAAAAAAATAGATTAATTTCCTGAAAGGATTCCACCATTAAGATTAGGCCGTCAGTGCACAAGTGGTGGTTGATATCTCTCATTATTCGTGAGGCGGGCGAGCGGCGAGAGGGTTAACTTTGAAGTATCATTGCCATTTATTAATGGTCAAGTTCAACCCGCCGCGCGCCGCGAGACACCCCGAATTAGAACTGATCGCTGTAACTGAATTATTAAATTGGGACCATTTGTTTGCAGAAATTTTAGTATCGTAAAATTAATTAGGGTAAAGTCAACAGCTGAACGAAACTAGAACACATTTATTTTGTAAAATACCGTAATTATTGCAACGTATATAGAGTAATAATAAAGAACTATGAAGTTATTAATATTTAGTTGATCTTTGAGAAGGTAACACGTTCGCTGCGTAAGCATTTTTAATGTACTTTCAGCTGGTGCTCCGTGAGGTTATATTGACGTATAGAGTTAGTAACTTTGTGAGCGCTGCGCACTGGATGCAAGTTCGCTATGAGCCAATATGACCTCACAACACAGGTAACGTGTTATGAAATAAAATGAAAACTTTTATAATTACATTCTTAATATTTGTATGTCAACTATGTATGTAACATGTGTACACAGAAAATTATATGATCATGTCTATCAATAATTATGCCAATATTTTGATTTTAATTAATCCATCGCATAGCCGATCACGTTCCAGAAAAAAACATTAATTATAATTTTCTTTATTAATTTTTCCAATGAATCTGTGAACGCGTAAAATTGACACTTATTGCTTTTACCAAGAATTTTATCCAAAAAAAACAATTAATCACGTCACCTCTGTCCAATAAATCCCCTTACGGACTTTAATTATTTTCTTATGATTTTAATTTCTGCCCTCCCCGCGACGACCGAATCAAGGATTTCTGAACAACTGTCTCCGCTCTCGGAGTTTTTCATACTTCAAGTTGCGACTTTTATTAATAAGGGAGGGAGATAATTAATACTACTTAAATATTGTTTAAGCAATCCCTAACTTAATTAGAAAAATATTTTTTCGTTAAGGTTCAGCCAAAAGAAATTATATTTTGTTACTTTTCCAATAAATTGAAATTTACAGCTGTGCCTACATCTTTTATTGCCGTACATTTTATCTAAGCACGAAATAAAAATGACAAATTTAAAAGAAACGCTTTAAATATTCACAGTCGTCAGCAATTGTCTTCGGCAAGCGATAATTCCGAATTGGAGCCAAAAACCGCGCAATTAAATGCCATTTGTCCACAACAAAAGAGCGGTCCTTTCACCCCCACCTTTCTTCCGAAATTAGTGATGACTTCAATAAAAATAATTCTTGTCTTTTAGGCAAATTGCATCGCGAAAAGTCCAAAAGCCTTTAATTAAGGGTCGCCCCTCGCCACCCCGTAAACAGCGGCGTGGCCGTCACCTTTTATTTTTGTTAATTCTTGGGGCTCTTTCTTCGCCGCATAAGTTACTTCACCCCTTCCCCGCCCGTGATTCTTTACGCCTTTTTGTCACCGTTTGAATTCTTTTGAAGAAACCCTTTCTTCCCATCTGCCACGCCCGTCAATATTAACTCCGCTACGTCGAGTTAAACTTTTTAATATCCGTTAAATTTTGTTACACTCAGCGCAATTCTTTTTAAACGGATTGCGCGAAATAAAATACGGAATAACTTTGTTTTTTTTGTAACCATTATTTTATACCAAAATATGATATCGTGTTATGATTACAATAACAAAGTCTGTGGTGCAAGTTTTGTTGAAAAATAATGTCACAGAAGACATCGCTCCCCACTGCGTCCGTATATTTCTTAAGATTCATTAAATTATTCACAAGGGAAAAGGAAAAAATAATGTAAATGAGATCGGAATGTTTAAAAAAACTTGTTTGGAAACACGAGAGCGGGCGCGAGGCCGCAGTTGTCGGGACACGGAATTTTTAATCCATTTCCCGCAGTCGATTAATATTCAAGGCTCGGCCGGTCTGGTTCATCTCCTTCGCCATTATTGCTCGGACGCCTCCTCTGTCTTCGGCGTGCTTTTGCTTTGATTCCGTACAAATTACCTTCCCTTTGTAGTTAATTACATTCCTCGGTTTGTTTGGTTTGAACGTTAAAACTATTTGTTTATGTTTATAGCTAAGGTCTAAATCAATTTGTGACATTTGAACTGTATGCATACTCTAATCGGACATATACCCTTATTTTGCTGTACACAAACAACAATAAAACTTATTTGATTACTAAAAATATTGTTGTCTGGCTCATACATTACGACTATCAAAAGAACACAAAACACAAAATTACTTAAGTAAAGTGCAATTTGTTGCGATCACAATTAGCTCTAATATAAATATTACTGCATATTTCAAGTAAAGACTTGCACAGAATTGATTCGTGTTATTTACTCAACCAATCAAAACATTCAACATCCGACCAGCAATTACACAAACACATAATTCCCGTTTTGCATCTCAGATGAGGCAATATTGCCTTAATGTATTCAATATCCGGCAAGATGATAATTTACCGAGCCCCGTCGAATCCATTATGGGTGTTTACTTGACCTACGCTTAGTGCTTACTAAGACAACAGGGGTGACCGCCTGCCACTTATGTTATCCTGGTACTGAGGGACTGTTCAATGTAGAGAAGTACTTTGCAATGTAGAGAAATTCCATTGGGATTTATTAAAAAACAAGAATATTGATCATTTGTACTTATTGCTGGACCACCGCCGCCTTTGTCGACTGCATGGATTTAGGATGTAGGGAGCGAATTTTAGGTATGTGGCCTCTGTGGCAAGTGTATCGACAAATCTGATTTATTTACCTGAATATTGTCTTTCATTTACCTATTTTATGTTTCCTGTGTGCCATAAACAAACATTTATAAGGGTGCGCGTTTGATAAAAAAATAAATAAAAGAAGCTAGATAAACAATAGGAAGAAAAACAAAGGTGAATCGGTAAACCGCGACTTTGAATTTGGAATTCAAATCGTGCACATTGACTTTTGCCCCACACTGGCACCACACCGCACCAACAGAAATCAAACAGAGAAATTACACTCTTTAAAAAATACTTGTGGCAATAACACCGGTTCTGAGAAAAAGCTTTACTTTCTTAAGTATTTACTTGGAACCCAATATGTTACCACTATCCTAAATTACACTAAAGTAGGGTGTGTTCTATAATGTATGGTCATATTAAGACGTAATTGAATACAAAAAAAATTATAACGTTATCTTTAAATCCTAGTCCTTCATTTCACTTCAATGCAAATTTAAAAAAATAATCAATAACTTAAAAAAACGTGTGTATAAACGTAACGCGATAATGTTATTTGCAAGTAAGAAAAAAATGATGACTATACCTTAGATACTGATGCAGAAATATGTTTATGGCCTTACATGGAATATTTCGAGAGGAAAATCCAGGATAATCTATAAAATATCATCCTCGACGCTCACCCGCGCTAAATTCTAAAGTGACAATATTCCTTATTGTATCACCGACGGCGACGTGAAAAATGTATGCAAACCCCGAACGAATGCCTCACGAGGGCGCGGGTCGGAGACGACGCGCGCGTGGGGAGTTATTAAAATTATAAACAAATAAAATTATTCAGTGTACCCCCTTACGAGCCTATTCGCTGCCTGAATTCTTCATTCATGCTATATATATGCGATTGTACATTGGGTTTTATTGCCTTGATTCCGTAATTTATAACTAGCGTTTCAGTTATACATTCCGCTTGTTCCACGTTGAAAACCAATGATAATTGGCTGTATTGCATACATTTCGTATGAAATTGATGGAAATCTGCGAATAACTCAAATATACATTCAATCTTCACCGATGAACATAACTCCACATCTTTTAGCAGTAATTGTTTCATGTTTTGTTGACTATTTATGTACCAAGTTAACTGTAAATGAATAAAAGTGACATGAAAGAAAATATTACGCTGTAGGTAAGCAGGCTCAATTTGATACTGAAAATAAAGCAAATCATCTAAAATTATTCACCTTAATTATATACCCCCAAATTTATAGAACTTTTATTCTATCTACAAACCTCTTACAGTGGAGATTTACATTACAAACGTGTTATTTAATTACAATATAAGTAAACCTATAAATTTGAAGACATCATTTTTTTTATCCTCTAATGTCTCTCAAATTTATCTTTGAAAACGTCACAACGCACACAATTTCCTTTTCCCAAATCACGTGTCGGAGTTTTTCATCTATCGACACACAACCCGGTTCCCTTTATTTTATATTAAACCGATAAACATGTCGATTGCTGGAGCCACGCGTGATCGCGCCCCCTCGCGCCCGTAGCCTGGAATATGCAAGTCATGGGAACGCGCTTATCACAAGGCTTAGATACCGCTCTACAGATAGACGGGATGAGTTATGGTGTAACATATTGGCATAAGATCTTAAGGTAGCTTTGGGTCATTCATTACCTATAAGGCTCCTATTTACAGAAATATTCCTGTATCGATTAACTTTTTTTTAGAAGTGCCGTGCTGTATATTTACCAGTCATAAGTATATCTTCAAACCACTTTCAACGGCACTTTTCAGCACAAAATATCTTTATATTAAACAAATAATACTCATCTATTGGGTAAAAGACTAATAAATTCATATTCCAACAACAAACAAGAACTATAACTATTTCTCAATTATTTTTTTCTTGGACAATGTTCCTTTGAGACCACTAACAAATCTAATGTCGAAGCATCTAACGAATTTCACTCTAGGCAGTAAGTATCACTGCCATTAAAATATAGATCGGTATTTTGGTAGAGTTCTCAATATTTCTTATTCCATTTAGATTTAAGACCCTTTACCATCTCAAGTGGCTCTATTTACAATTCGCAGTTGCTCTATCATAAATTACGCCACGATTGACCACTCTCATCCCCCAGGGTGCGCGGTATCGGTGCCAATGGACACGCCAACAATGCCGTTAAAAATGAACCCCGCCGATAACTGTCAGCTCTGATGAATCGCATCGCTGCACCTTAGGAGAAATCGGTAAGTATTATTTGCAAGCTATCATTCTGTCATCAATCAAATATAATGTTTACCTGTAATTTTTAATTGGTTTGTGGTAAAAAATGTTGCGAATAATTAAAATATATATTTTTGGATTTTACAACTTAAAGCCTCTGGGGTGTCGTTAAAATTTTCGCCGATACCAAAAAGAACTCTGTGTTTACTATACACAATGCTTGAATTTCTTTGGAAAAAACCACACGACCACGGGTCAAAATTCGCTCGCGCTGTCATTGACATTTAGTTGTAGAATAAGCTTTGTTTATAATATAATACAGTTCGTTTTAGAATTGGCAAACATATCAAGCGCACGTATTGACGCCCCAGAGAGCTTACCAGCACGTATTTTTTTACTGAACATAGCGTACTCTACAAGAGAAACAATATCTAACATACGTAATTTAATCAAACATTTAACAATACGAGTACTTTAGGCATGTTGGCTCACGAAAGGGTTTTACAACACCGTTATTAGCAATAACATAACACGCCGCATCTCGTCGGCATTTTCTTGAATAGCTGTAGGCCCATAAAGGCAGGTTGAACAAGCGATTGTGTGAACAAGCGGCCGCTTGGGACGCCAAACTTCCCGAATTCCCCGTCCGCTTGTCGCGAGCAGAGTTTTACGGCCAAATTAATATGGCAAATTAATGCGTTTTGCTACCGTATAATTTTCACGTACACCCTCCCGTACGTTTCTTGCGACGACGCTCCGACATATTGTAGCATTGGGGCGGGATTCGGATCATTTTTCCATATGGAAATGATGTACCGAGCGCACCGCAAGACAACAGTGATATGCTAATTAAAGGAAAACACACGGAACGTATTCTGTGTTTATTTTCGGTCGGCGACGAGACGGAGGAGACGGCGGCCTTTTTAATTGCCGCCTTCTACCGAATAAAAATTAAACTCGGCTTGTTCTGACCACCAATCATTCAGTTCAGCCATACGGAAAGAAATACGTAGACTTTATCCATTGTTAGTTGGTTGAACTCTTTGCTGCATTTCATGTTTTCCTTATTCTTTCCCGTTTGCAAGGTTTATTTTATTAAGTACCAGTTAACAATAAACATAAAGTTGCGTTTAATTAAAGTAAAAGTTCATAAGTAGGAGCCTTGGAGTGTATAAGGTAGACTATGTGAGTTTATGAGTGCGATTCGTCACGACAGTTGATCACGTGGAGGGGCCGTCTTAATGAGAACACCTCCTGACAATAAGAAACTCCTCATGCAATAAAAACGTGAGAGGGCTCAAAGTTAACTTGCATTTTGAGAATTAAAGTGTCATATGTGTTACAAAATAATAGGGAAAACTAATCTTAGGACCGAATTATAAGAAAAATAAATAATAATAAATTATAAATCTCAGACAAAATGACGAAAAACTATCTAATGTATAAATGTATTTATCTGTTTATCTATTAGTCGAGATATCGGTCATACAAAGCCTATCTGATCAGAATGAAATAATACACAAACAATATTACGATAAGTTCGAAGAAACTTCATAATTAATAATATTTGCTAGCAAACAGAACATATAGGCCTTATTATGAATACACGGACGTCGACAATATCGGGAGCAAACAATTAGAGGCAAGTTAGGGAGGCAGGGGGCGCCGATTAAGTTATACACATGCGGGCTAGAGGGTAACCTGACTCAGGAAGATTAAGATTCATCGAAAGGCCCTTACATGGGAGTAAACATTGTATTACGAACCGGTGTCTTGATGTTTGCCGAAGGTAGCGGATGTTAATTTAGTATTCACCCTAACTGTACGTGTCCAATATTAATATTTTGGGTAAAAGCTAGATTCCGCAGTGGTAGCCTCGTCGGTAGAACGCTCGCCTTGAACGTTAGGGGTGCAAGTTCAAATCCCATCCCCGCTGAGATCATTTTCATGTGAGAATGTCATTTTCATTAATGATTACCGCTTGCTGAACAGTGAAGCAAAACATCGTGAGGAAACCTGCACGTCTATACAATGGCGTGTGAAGTTTACTAACCCGCACTGGACCAGCGTGGTGGACTATGACCCAAATCTCCCTCGTATTGAGGGAGACTGTGCCCGGTATAAAGGCAATATGCTCGCCCCTATTACATTGGGACCAAGTGTGGGTACCATGTAGTGCGCCTCTGCCTACCCTTCAAGGAATACAGGCGTGATGATGTATATAAAGCTAGATTCATTTCGTAAGTGGAATGAAGGTGACATCGGGATTAAGTTGGTAAGTTTTCTTGCCGTGAACTAATTTGCGGGTACAAATAAGGGGAGGTGTCGGGGTGCCGTTAATGTCTGCGGAACGCCTCCGGGCTGTCCGCGCGGCTTGACCGCCGCCTGGGGACCGCTCACTATTAAAGTGCTAAGAGGGGCATTAGTGTACCCTCTTGGGTCCTGTCATCTGAATAATTTAACGTCTTAATTGTCTCTGGTTTTTGCGGAGAGTTAGCATTTATCTTTTGTCAATATTATCGCGATGTGATCTCATAGTTTTTATTTTAAGTGAAACATGTTAGATGCCTGTGCAATTTTTTGGGTTAGTAGCTTATGCCCCCGGTATCAGTTCCCCCCGTATCAGTTGCCCACAGTTTCAGTTACCCACGATACATTTTATTACATAAAATACCTATTACTAAGTACTGTTGGAAACAAAAATGGTATTGCCAATTTATAATACTAATTTAAAGTACCGATATATTTATTTATGATCTAGAAAAGGCTTAATAAAAAATAGTATATTTATTTCCTCATAAGCGCATTTCTTCAATAGAGATGTAAATAGAGTCTTTAGTACAACATAAATTGTAACATTCTGAAGAAAAAAACATGCAAAATCAACAAACAAAGTATCGCCAATAATAGGTATCACAATATTGCTCCTCTATCTACAACAAACGCTTTTAATATAGAATAATAACCGTTAAATTAAAAATTACATTTACGCGTATGTTTAAAAATCAACAAAAATGTACTTATCAAACCAAGAAAATAAAATATCAGCTTAAATTAAAGTAAAACAAAGTTAACAAAAATACATACAAAATCAACTAAGCATAGCAAAATAAAATGTAGTCAACTTAATAATCATCTACTAGCCTAAAACAAAAAAAAACATGCAAAATCAACAATAAAAATAACTCGAATGTCAGAATACAATTGAGTTACATTTATGGGTGTATTAAAATAAATGAGCTCATTTCTTTTTAAAACTTTGTTATGGTATCTTCTATAAAAGTTTGCGTTAGCTTTGAAATTACCTTATCATTGATAACGCTTTGTTTTTAGGGTTCCGTACCCAAAGGGTAAAACGGAAACCCTATTACTGAGACTTTTCTGTCCGTCCGTCCGTCTGTCACCTACCAAATCTTATAATTGTTCCTAAGAAACAATGATATCCTTTTTGTTCGGTTAATGCTATAATATTTATTTTTTATTGGTTTAAGTTTTCTAAGAAAAACACCTGGGCCATAATGAACTACTGTTGTATATCTCATTGTTTGGCAATATTGTAAAATACAAAACACTTTTGTTGTTGACGGTACTAAGTTTAAATCTATGTAATAAAATTTATCGTGGGCAAGTGAAACTGTGGGCAACTGTTACGGGGGGAACTGATACTGGGGGCATAAGCTACTAACCCAATTTTTTTCCCATAAGATTACTAGCTGGTTACTTTTGTCAAATAGTTTGATAGCAAAGGTCGAATCGAGAATAAGTTTTTTTTATAGATTGTACTTTATGCGTAAGTTAAGCATGCCTTGACTTTGATAAAGGTAGGCATAGACATACAAAGTCTCAAAAATCTAATAACTTAAGGCAGCTGTGCGGACGATAAGCCAGTTAATCCATAAGATAAATAGATGGGCCGCGGTCATTGTGTCCAGGGCCGAGCGGGGGTGGTGAGTGATGTGTTTCTTTTGTCTCGGTCCGCGGACCCTAGCGAGACAATGCGAGAATGCGCGTCAGCAATCGACAGACGATAGAGACTATTTTATTACGTAGAGTTACCAAAATGAACTGCATTAACTCAAAGAAAAAGCTGATCCTTCAACGAAATGTCATTTACGGCGTGAGCGAATTGTGCAGCATGGTCGAAATTAAACAAAAAAATAAAGTAAATGGTAGGTGATACGAATTGAAAACAGGTTGACTGATTTGCATAAAACTTTTATCTTTTGTTTGCTCTATAGGCTAAAGTAAACAGGTGTGGTTTGAAGTTAAAAAAAAATTTAAAAAATCTACTTGCTATAAAGTTCTCTAGGTCCTCTGGTTACTCATAAATTGCGCGCCATTCCATTTATTTTCTCCAATGGTGTACAAAATGATAGCAAGGATCTCTTCTATTTATTCCTATCTCTTACCGATCATTTGAATTGTGAATGTCCAGCACATTAACTGCAGGCCGCAAGAAGGAGGGGTGCTTTGTCAATCGGGACGACTTTATTTAAAATTACCACCTATTGTATCTAGATACCACCCTCTATAGAATCACTTTATATAATAAATTGTCTACGTAATACGTAATAAAGTGGCCTGTTTTTGTAAATATTTTTATTAAGATTTGTTTATTGTTTTATAGTATAAAATAATTTTACAACTCTTCTACATATATAACTACCAAATTTATACCAATAGTATTTACATTAGTGATAACTGATAATAAACTAGATATAAAATTACAATACCGTTTTTTATAATTATTTAAAATATAGTCGTTTTCATACAAAACTTCGATTTTTATGGAGTGGCAAAGATGTCTCCTTAGGATTCCGTTATCAATTTAACATTTCCTTGCATGCACGACGAACAGGCGATACTCTATTTCAAGTGTTTCAGCGTCTCCTTTCATTATCCTATTAAAATTGTTCACACCCCTAGTAGCCTCTATGAAGTCGTTCATGAAATCATTATACAAATTTTCTGGGACTTCAAATGGACAGGTGGATCTCAGAGCCACTGAAAAAGAATTTTAATTTTCATTAAAGGTTAAAATATTTTATTAAACCGTCACCTCATTATTTCCTTGTCTATAGAAAGTATGCATATTTATCACAGTTTAATAGTTTCCTTACAAATGCAACCACACGGCTACTCGTATTATCTCATTAGAAAATCATGTTGTCACTGTCATTATTATTTAAGAAATCCGTAGTGTGAGCGGGACAGATTTAGATTTTATTATTTCTAATTAAAAATAGAGGAAATTGTTTTAACTTACTCTTAGCGTGATTCATGTTCTCGTATGTATAATCTCGTTCCTTGCACACCACGTCAATGTTGGCGAATCCTATATCTTCCATCATTCTTCTAACCGGTTCTTCAGGGTTCTATGAAGTTATTAACAATATTTTTAATAAATCGACTTCTTTATTATATAACAATGAAACTACGTCATGATTTTAGTAGGACAAAGAGAGTGTGTGTGTTGATTCGCTGAAGAGCCACAAAACACGTTGTGTTGGATGGCTGTCACAACTTAGTCCATCTGACAACTCCTCAAACGTCTCAGGAGGTAAGTAGGCAAGTAAGTATGCAAATACACGAGCACATCAAAACGCGACCATTTTTTTGTCAATACCGAAAGTAGAAGCGTATTTTTCAACGAACTATCGATGACGCGAACGAATTTAGTTGCATTGTCTTTTGCCAAAGAATTCTTTTTCCATCTTTATGTAGGCACAGAGTATTTTTTCCAAAAAAAAACGACTAAATTAGCTAACCCTCGCTTGTTCCGGGCATAATATTCATTAGGAAAGTATTTTTGGAGGCCTATTATGTCTGTTTTTAAATACATTAAATAAAGTAAGTATTTTGCAGTTGTAGTAATACATAGATAACTCCTTATTTTGGTCGACTATGGTCCAAAACTCCCACGTATTGAGAGGATTGTTTGTATTGGATTGTATTGAGAGGAGGAATGTGCCCGGTATAATTGCCCCCTATCACATTGGGAACAAAATACATCGGCGAAGTGTGGATGTACTGCAGTGCACCTCTGCTTCCCCCTTCGGGAATACATGCGTGATTATGTATTTATTTTTATTTTTATTGTTCCACCACACAAGTAGAAAATTGCAAGTTTTATAATGGACGGCTTCGTCACAAATGGAATGTGATTTCAAATCGTAGAATAAAATCATTTGGTACCTTTATGTCATTGTAGGGTAATACGATATGGCGCTCCCAATGACGGAGCAAAGAGTTCCATTTGGGATTGCGAGCCAAGATGCGGTATACTTCCAACACGGGCGCGCTCGCTATGAAGATCATGAAGCATTCCCCACCATCCCACAGCAACTCGTAGATGTTCGCAAAGGCGCGCCTGTTAATACACAAATTTATAAAATCTTAATCGCTGTAAGTTTTACGTCTTAATGGCCTGCAGCTCTGATTTGTAAGTTTTGAACTGAGTAAACACCAGGACATATAAAACGCAAATAGTATGCCACAAGTAGGTAGTACCTTTTTTTGTTTGCACTGGGAAATGCATTTACGCATACCGCCAAAGTCCGGGTGAGCTTGGACGGTTATGTGGGACTCCCAGTCAGAGTAACTGGACTACCCACTAAAACCTAGCGGACTGCCCTTGCCGCCTTGCGTTGGGACGCCACAGGAACGCTAAAAGCACACAACTGTGACGCCCCAAAGTAGGTAGTACCTACAATAATACCGGTAATAAACATAAAAACGGTATTCTCCTCCGGTGAAGCTGTATAGGCCAACTCACGGCCAACAGCGTAGATCAAAAAAAAAAAGTATTAACAATCTACGTCACACTAAGCGAATGCACACATGAATTGGCACCGACTCCAAATGTAATGAATTATAAGGTTATTTTTAGCTTTTTAGTGGACCTAGGTTTTTGAAGTTGGTTTTTGTTTTTTGTTAATTTTTTTTTCACTCTTTTTAGTGTCAATAATCGTTGAAAATATGCAAGTATATCACCTAATAACAACCCAAAAAATATATATTTAAAGCCAAAAAAAATTTGAGAACCTCCTCCTTTTTGGTCGGTTAAAAAGAAGAAGATGACTTGAATATTCTAAACATTTTGAAGTGAGCCCATACTTGGTACGATGATAAGGCTTAGGTAGAGGGTCTAAAGGAAATAATTATAAAATATACTCAAATTGTAAAAAAAATAATAGAGCATCTATATGGAATTAAAGTTTCATGCGATTATTGTTCATAAAAAATATACTCACTCCAAGTTCAAAACCCAGTGTAAGGCGAAGAATGAGAACACGTGGCCGAAGCTTCCTTTGAGCTCCTCAGACAAGTCTGCCTGGATATCGAGCACCATGAATGAAACCCTTTCATTTCCATGGTGGCTGTTCGCGTGTTTCACCATCTTCTCATTCACATCACATCCTACCAGCGTGTAATCAGCAGGGATGTATTTCTCCAATATGGTTGTAACCCCACCATCCCCGCATCCAATGTCCAACACTCTGTTTGCATCCTTTCTCCATTTAATTTTAGAGGAATATTCATTTAGAAAGGCGGCAGCGTCCCTTTGCTGCGTTTGGTTACTTGATTGGTATAATATGACGTCGTTCATGTTAAGTAATTTTGCGTTGAATATACAATAATATTTCGGTTCATGTCCGTTACAAGGTTAAAATGGCTATTCACTACGTACCCCTTACTTTAGTAACGCTGAAATCCACTATAAATGATTGATCCGTAGCAATACTGTTAAATAGAATATAACTCATGTCATAACACAAAAACTAAACTACAGGTTTTCTCATAGTTATAATAAAATCTTTGACAAAAGAAACACTCGCCGTGCGTGTAATACGACTGTGATCAGTGCACTGCAATTTGATATAAGTAGATAGGTATTATGTGCATTTACACCTATAGGCTAGTTCAATCGAAGAAGTGGCGCCCCACTCTTTCTGCCCTTTAAACTTACGTCACCGTTGGCTCAGTGAAGGAAAATGTTCAATGACTTTTTGTAGATTTATACAAACACAAACATTATACCAATGTGCGTGTTTAAGATAACAGAAAAATAACTACATTAAACTGCGAGTTTAAACTACTATAAAGTAGAAAAATAATAATGTCACGGAAAATTCTCATTTGTAATAAGATAACTGCTTTGTCGATGACTATCTGAAAAATAAATCTTACTCACTAGTATTTTATGATATTTTTACAGAAAGACAGTAATTTCGTTTAGTTACCGTCACAAATCCTGTACCAGTGTTGCCAGATAAACAGATTTCTCGGTATCCATACGGATTTTCAACATGTAATACCTATGAATGGCATATTTCAATTCTTCAATTCTGCTAGTAAATTTCTTACTTTGACAGTTGCTGTATGTAGGTTTAGTGCTTTTTGTCTTTTGTTTATTGTTATATTCTTGTTCCTATTATATTGCTTTTGTTTAAGATTTAGGAGGTACAATCAAAATAAATACGGAAAACTAATCTTAGAACCGATTTATAAAATCTCAGTAAATGACTAAAAACTATCTAACGTATAATGTATTTACCTGTTTATCCATCAGTCGAGATATTGGTCATACAAAGCCAATCTGATCAGAATGAAATTATCGCGATGTGATCTCATAGTTTTAATTTTAAGTGAAACATGTTAGATGAATCTGCTATTTTTCCCATAAGATTACTAGCTGGTTACTTTTCTATATCTATACTAATATTATAAAGAGGAAAGATTTGTATTTTTGTATGTATCGAATAAACTTAAAAACTACTGGACAGATTTCAAAAATTCTTTCACCGTTAGACATTATCACTGAGAAACATACGCTATATTATAAACCCGTGCACAGCCGGGACGGGCCGCTAGTGTTAAATAGTTTGATAGCCAAGATGGGAATCAAACCGGGAACTTTTCATTCAAGATTGCAGTACGCCATGCTACTAGACTATTGTCGCATAAACTTAACTGCAACATATAACTGCCAAATTAATACCAATAGTACTTACATTAGTGATAACTAGATTTAAAATTACAAGACCCGTTTTATAATGATTAAAAATATAGTCGTTTTAATAAAATAACTTAGATTTTTAAGCAGCGGTAACCATGTATCCCCAAAATTCCCTTATCGATATTATCAAATTAGACATTTCCTTGCATGCACGACGAACAGGCGATACTCCATTTCAAGTGTTTCATCGTCTCCTTTCTTTATCCTATTAAAATTTTTCACACCCTTGGTAGCCTCTATGTAGTCGTTCATAAAATCATTATAATAAAATTCTGGGACTTCAAACGGACAGATGGATCTCAGAGCCACTGAAAAAGAATTCACATTTTCATGAAACATTAACATATTTTATTAAACCATAACTTCATCATTTCTTCAGAAAGTATGTATAGTTATAGTCGAGAAAATGACGTCACACCGAGCCAAGTCCAGTACAAAAAGCTCCAAGTGACGTCATTTTCTCGACAAATCTGACAGTTGAAATAGATAAAACTTATGTCTACACGGTCTTGCTAAGCCTAGGTACATGTGTGATAACTATATTACAAATGCTATTGATTTCGGCCACTCGTCACTGTAATATTTATTCGTGAAATTTTTGGTGTGAGAGGGGCAGATCTAGATTTTGACGTTTCTAACCAAAAAGGAGATAGAAATTGTTTTCACTTACTCTTAGCATGATTCATGTTCTCGTATGTATAAGCTAGTTCCTTGCAAGCTACGTCAATGTTAGCGAATCCTATATTTTCCAACATTCTTCTAACCGGATCTTCAGGGTTCTAGGAATTTATTAACAATATTTTTGATAAATTTACTTACAAATTAATAGCTCAGAAAAAACATCAGATGATATTAGTAGGACAATGATATGTGGTGACTCGCAGAAGCGCCATCGTTACTGGCTGAATTTAATGACAATCATGGGGCTACACACGTAGGTTTAAGACGGCTTTCACAATTTAGACCATGTTGCTCTTCAAGCATCACAAGAGGCAAGTATAATTACTTGCGCAGGGTGTAACAGCCCTGCGCAACTACACGCGCACGTCAAAGCGCGGTAACATTGTGTTGCCAATACCAAAATGTAGAAGCCCATTTTTTACACTAAAAATCATCGATGAAGCGAACGAATTTAGTAGCGTCGTTGAGTGGCTTTTGCCACAGATATTTAATCCTTATGTATATTGGTACCGAGTACATTTTCGAGAAAAGTCTACTCAATCGTACGTATTTCGCAGTTGTAGAAATACATAGATAACTCTCCATTATTCCATCTCATAAGTAGAAAATTCTAAGTCATATAATTGCCGACCTCGTCACAAATAGAATGTGATTTCAAATCGTAGAATAAAATCATTGGTACCTTTATGTCATTGTAGGGTAATACAATATGGCGTTCCCAATGACGGACCAACGAGTTCCATTTGGGATTGCGAGCCAAGATGCGGTATACTTCCAACACGGGCGCGCCCGCTATGAAGATCATGAAGCATTCCCCACCATCCGACAGCAACTTGTAGATGTTCGTAAAGGCCCGCCTGTTAATACAGAAATTCATAAAATTTTAATCGGTATAAGTTTTACGTCTTCAGGGCCTGCAGCTCTTTTATAACTTACAGATTAGTTAGTTTTGAACTGAGTAAACACTAGAACAAAGCGCAAAAAATAATGCCACAAGTAAATAGCACCTACAATAATACCGGTAATCAAAATAAAAACGGTAAAATAAACATGAGTAATTCTATCAGGATGGAGTTTGGTGTGGATAAATGTGCGGTCATGCTTGCAAAGGTGTTGCATAATTGTAGGGTTTCTAATGATTAAGAAGAAGAATAAGCACGTAAATTAAGTTAAATATATTTATAGGTTTATAGTTTTCTAGTTAAATAGATCAAATGACATGACTGTTGATCGGTTGCTAATCGATACTACAAAAGGAAGAAAGGATGGCGGAGTCTGAAGGCATCCAACTTTCAGATTCCATCCAACCGAGACCAACAAATACTTGGACTATTGAAGCCAATAAGCCTGATATTGTGCTGATAGATTGCCAAGAGCTCCGTGCAGTGGTTATCAATGTTACTGTCCCCCATGACGAGAATCTCGTGAAGGCAGAAAGACATAAAGAAAGCAAGTATCTTGATCTGGCTCACGAGGTTGTCGACATGTGGGACATTGATGCAGCAATGATTGTACTGATAGTCTTTTCCGCCAATGGCTTATTAGCCAAGAGCCTCGACAAACAACTAAAGAGGCTCGCGTTAGACAGCTAGATCAAGGGACAGATGTAGAAGGCGGTACTTCTGGCGACGGCGCGCTTTGTGAGGAAGTCTCTGGAGCCTTAACCACTGGTAACTAGGACCCTGTTCCAGATGCTGTTGGGGAACTATTTTATATATTTTTAAACATATTTATTATTTTACTAGCGGCCCATAACGGCTTCGTACGGGTGGACCTTTATTTTTAAACATTTTGGGTTGAATAAAGATAAGTTGACCGCATGTATGAGCCGCGCGGCTACCTAGGCATTATTTCATAGACGCACACCCTCTCCCGCACTTCGGTGCCCCCTCTCTCGTCGCGTTGCTCGCTGTGCTACGTGGAGCTACACCGGCGCGTGTCGGCGGCGGCGTGTATTTTTTTTGTTTATAATGACATTTTTTAATTTCGTAATATCTTTTGAATGGAATGTCCGATTTCAATAATTCAAACAGTTATCAATTATCTACAGGTATTGAAACAGTCTTGATTGCGAAATAATATATTTGGATAAGAATTAATAGAAAGGTATGGATCACATAGTCTGATTTTAATCAGCATTTCTATCAACTTTTAAAATGTCAAAAAGTAGTTATAGTGTCATAACTACAATAGTTGGATATATGATCTTGCGAGGTGTTTGTAGATATTGATATAATTCTATAAAATAGTACAATTTTTTTTTGTTTTATCATCACAAATTTCCGCAGCGCATGCGATGAATCTCTAAATCTCTGAAATCTCTACTAAAACCAACTCAACGATGAAAGACATTTTACGGCAAAAAAATTTACACCTTGGTTTGGTTTTAGTAAAGATTTCTAAGGAGATCTAATTTTTTCTAGTAATAAATATAGCCTATGTTACTCAGTGGTAATGTAGCTTTCTAACAGCAAAATATTTTTTGAAATCGGTCCAGTAGTTTTTAAGTTTAATCGTTACATACATAAATACAAATCTTTCCTCTTTATGATATTAGTATAGATAGTATAGATGTTTATTAAAAAAATGTAAATCTCATGATAAATGGAAAAAACACGGTATTAATAGTATGTTGTTATCATAAGGTTAAGGTGGATAAATCCTTTATAATTGGAAATTTATTGTACTCATGACATTGGCGTTTATAAACAGCAGATCATAACACGGTCAAGGTTATAATAATAATAATATATTTATTCAATGAATTTATAAGAAACTTTGCCAGTACTACTTCGACACACTGGAGCGTCTACACACGCGACGTTTTACCAATACCTACTAAAACGAGCTCTGGGCCAATAAGCATAAAGTTTAAATTTCTGCGGTAAAAACCCCGTCCCAACACGTCAAAATTCACTCGCGCTGTCACTGTCATTAAGTTGAAGAATTGGTCATCCGCCATCTTTATCATTGTCATCATCCATTTTTATTTATAATGTGTATTTATTGAATTTGCCCTTGCTATTAATTTCTTGACACTGGCTGAAATACCCGCTTAACGCAGGTGGAGCTATTCCTCATCTCATTCCATTAAATATAATCATTTCATTAATTTCGTAAAAAAAGAAGAAGTTGAAGAATTAAATTTTTCTATGATTCAATAGAGTTTGTTTTAGTGTGGCAAAAAAATGTACGGGCGTGTGTTGACGCTCCAGTGTGCGGGAGGTTCTAAACGAATTAAATGACTCGAATATGCTTAAAAAACATACGCCATTTTTATCACTGGCATCACCCATTGTTATTTATACTTCGTATTTATTAAATTTGTCCTTGCTATCTAGACACGCGGTAGCGTGTCAAGCCAAGTCAAGCTGGCGAGCAGCATCGTGTGTGTTAAATACCTACTAAAACAGTCCTGGAAGAGCCCTATGTTCGATGGCTAGTTTCTACCAGCAAGCAAAATTTTCGGTAGAATAAAATAAGACCTTACAGCTTTAGAACTTGAGAAGGCATCATATTATAATATGATTAATATATTAGAACTAGCTAAGTCAGACCTTAGGCTTTAATGTATTATCCTAAGTTTTAAGAAGAAATGATATTTTAACATGTTATTAAATGTTTTACATTGTTATAAATACATTTTAGGAATGACTAACTTGGCAGCCATTTAGATCTCATTTCCTTTGTCATTGAAGTCAACAACCAAGGTTTATATCATTATATTGAACTTGGCTCTCATTTCACATTTATGTTTTTGATGGGTTAATTAATCGACATTGGCATAAATACCGCTAATCGCAGGTGCAGCGATTTCTCATCTTATTCCAATAAAGTTTAATAATTTCAATCATTTCATAAAAGACGGAGAAGACTTGAATATGCTTGATATTGCGATTCATGCCGCCCCAATCTGGCTCTAAACATGTTTTCGTGAGTCCATTCTTGGTACGAACATAAGGCTTAGGTAGAGGGTCTAAAGGGAGTATAATTACTTATAAAATAAACTCAAATTGTTAAATTTTCATGCGATTATTATTCATAAAAAAACTCACAAAAACACCCACGCACCGAGACTTCCGTACCTAAACTATGAAAACAACAAACACTGTTCTAACGAAAAGATAAACTAGATAGAGAGACAAACTTAACTTCGCCGTTGGTGTACTGTTGTCCCCATACAAACTAACTACAAAATAAGTTTGATGACGCAAAAAATAACAGTTTTTATACATTCGTTGCAACTATAAATCTACTGCTTTCAGATTGTTTCCTTTACTTGTGCTATAAGACCTTGCTTCTTGCCAAATTTCATGATTCTAGGTCAACGGGAAGTATCTACCTTACGAGGTTTTCGATTCCCTTAAAAATGTCTTAATACGTAACCTAAACCGCAATTTGATCTTTCGATTGCGTTAACTTAGAAGATTTATTTTTTGACATCTATAAGGGACCGCAGACTATAGTATTTGTTATAAATTTCAACTTGATACCTCCAAACCTTCCTGAGAAAAATAACAGACAGACGGACAACAAAGTGATCCTATAAGGGTCTCTTTTTCCGTTTTAGTTACGGAACCCTACAAAATATACTCACTCCAAGTTCAAAACCCAGTGTAAGGCGAAGAATGAAAACACGTGGCCGAAGCTGCCTTTGAGCTCCTCAGGTAAGTCTGCCTGGATATCGAACACCATGAATGAAACCCTTTCATTTCCATGGTGGCTGTTCGCGTGTTTCACCATCTTCTCATTCACATCACATCCTACCAGCGTGTAATCAGCAGGGATGTATTTCTCCAATATGGTCGTAACCTCACCATCCCCACATCCAATGTCCAACACTCTGTTTGTATCCTTTCTCCATTGAATTTTAGAGGAATATTCATTTAGAAAGGCGACAGCGTCCCTTTGCTGCTTTTGGTTACTTGATCGGTATGATATGACGTCGTTCATGTTAAGTAATCTTGCGTTGAATATGCAATAATAATACGGTTCGTGTCCGCTACAAGGTTAGAACAACAGCGCAACTATTCACTACGTTGTTACCTCGTTATTTCCTTATGCAAGAGTCCAGAAAATATTATTGATTCATAGCAATACTGCCGAATAGAATATAACTGATGTCAAGACACAAAAATTAAACTCAACTTCAGATTGTTTCATAGTTATAACAAAATCGTTGACCACAAAAATATGAGCTGTGCGTGTAAGCCCACTGTAATCTGTGTACTGCTGTTTGTTGTCAATGTGATGTGAATTTACACCTGTTCAATCCAAGAAGAGGCTCCCCACTCTTCGCCCTGTATACTTACGTCACCACTGGCTAAGTGTTGCAAAATTTTAAGTGTCTTTTTAGGGTTCCGTACCCAAAGGGTAAAACGGGAACCCTATTGCTGAGACTTCGCTGTCCGTCCATCCGTCCGTCTGTCACCAGGCTGTATCTCATGAACCGTGATAGCTAGAAAGTTGAAATTTTCACAGATGATGTATTTCTGTTGCCGCTATAACAACAGACAAATAACTAAAAAACAGAATAAAATAATTATTTAAGGGGGCTCCCATGCAACAAACGTGATTTTTTTGCCGTTTTTATAGATAATGGTACGGAACCCTTCGTGCGCGAGTCCGACTCGCACTTGGCCGGTTTTTAAGTGTAAAATGATTACATTTATCTGATTACCATCAAGCACGAACATTATATCATTGTGCTTATCTAAGATAATATAAAAATATCACTTTCAACTGCGAGTTTATTCTACTAAAGTAGGAAAAATAGAATGTCATGGACGTTTGTCATGTATCTTCTATACATACATACATACATACATACAAATAAATAAAATTGGAGTGTCTGTTTGTAATATCAAAATAACACTTTTTTACCAAATGCGTATGAAAGTATATACGATACCTATAACGAAAACGCAATTTTAAAATTTTTTGTCTGTCTGTCTGTCTGTTTGTTTGAGGTAAACTTCTAAACGGCTGAACCGATTTCAATGGGACTTTCACTGACAGATAGCTGACGTTCCAAGGCGTAACTTAGGCTACTTTAATTTTAGAAAAAGCGTTAGGGTTCCGCGGGAAAAACATAATACCCATATTTCCGGGTAATCTCCCTAAAGTCCACGTGGGCGAAGTCGCGGGCACAGCTAGTTAAGATATATAATTCAACGAGATATGATAAAGACCGTGCCAGTCATTACTGGCACGGTCTTTATCTTTATCTATATGTGGGCTGGCGTCGTAAATAAAATCCAATTAATAGTATTCTTCTTTTATTTTACACTTTCACACGTTTACAGTTAGTTTTTATTTTTTACTTTTCATTTTATCGTCTTCCGTCTTTTACAGCTTTTTTACATTCTCTGTCCTTTTCACACTTTTCATTCCTCTCTTTCATTCGTTGCGTTTTGTTTACCGTTTATTCTTCATCATATTAAATCAATCACACGTTTAGTTCAAAACAATATTAATCATTTATACAAATCAATTTTGCGTTTAGTTACATCTCAATAAAGCGTTTAGTTATAAAAATATTCATCATTACATCATATTATATAAACGTTTAGTTATATTACTCCACATATATATCTCTATCGATGTCATTATATCGCGAGCCACGAAATCTCCCTGGCCTATATACCTAGTGCAGGTTTTTGATACAACAATAATTTGCGCAGAGCCTAAACGATAGATGATCAAATCACCTAAAACCCCGTGTCAATCACTAGCCCTGAAATTTCTAGAAATTTCACCCTCTACAGACCATATTTATCGTTATTTCTACAATGACTTGTAATAATGGTGTAAATTGTGCAATAAGTCCTTTACATTATGTAGTAAGTTCGATACATAGATAACTCTTTATTGTTCCACCTATTAATGGAATACAAACTATACATCTATACAAATAAATAAAATTGAAGTGTCTGTTTGTAATATCAAAATAGCACCTTTTTTCGAATTGCATATGAAAGTATACACGATACCTATAACGAAAATGCAATTTTACAAATTTTTGTCTGTTTGTTTGAGGTAAACTTCCAAACGGCTGAACCGATTTCAGTGGGACTTTCACTGACAGATAGCTGACGTTCCAAGGCGTAACTTAGGCTACTTTACTTCAAACTTTAATTTTAGAAAAAGCATTAGGGTTCCGCGCGAAAAACATAATACCCATATTTCCGGGTAATCTCCCTATAGTCCACGCGGGCGAAGTCGCGGGCACAGCTAGTATACGATAAAAATGTAAGTGAACAATAGGCGGCCTTATAACTAAATGTTATAGGCAACCTATGGATGGAGGAGAATCAAAGTGGTGTACTAAACATTTAACATAAATATATACGATAACATAAATTAAAGATAATACATAAGTCTTATATAACTGCTCCGTCGATGCCTATCTGAAACTAAATCTTACTCCCAAGTTTTTACGGTATTTTAACCGAAAAACAATAATCCCATTTAGTTTCTTTTACAAATCCAAACGAATGTTATGGTAGCTATATTAAATACAGCAAATATATACAACAACACCGTGAAAATCCCCTGCTTTAACTTGGGCAGTTTCCAGCATTATCGGCAAATCTACCAGGCAAACATGATTCCGTGGAGCCACCGAGATTTGCGAACATCGCAGCTATCGGATAAATTGACCGGTAATAATAAAATGTAAGGGGTAAGAATGTAGATGGCTATTTAGATAATTGTTGGCTGCGTCCGCACTGGCCGGCCAGTGTATTGGAAAGCTGCGGAGATAGTGGGTGGTTTTATTGCCACCTCCGGCCGGTCATTTATGGGAAAACTATCAAAGGAATTGATGACGGAGCATTCCGTTGTCTCCGAAGCGAGAAAATCACGTCGACTTTGACATGATATGTTTGCGATGCGGTGGGCATTTTTTGCTGATCCTTTTCGTGTAAGATGGATTGTAATAGGAAAGTAAAAATGTTATAAACAAAGATAACGGCGAGTTCAGAAATGATTAAGTAGATAACTAGCAACTCAAAGTGTTTGTTATTTATTTTATGATAGTTTCCTTTCAAAACGAATTGTGATAAGTTAGAGTAACCATTCGTTTGTTGTAAGCGCGTAAGGAGGCGTTGGGAGCGTTAGATACTAATAAAACTTTTTTTTTTCTAGGTTTTGACTAAGTGTCATCTTGTTGAACATTATTTTAGTGGAAGCGACAGGAGGTTGATAGAATATTTGAACCTTTAGTTTTAATTATAAAAATATTAATTCACGTTCTCAAGTTATTTATAGTCAGACAAAATAAAGCCGATATCACAATACCTTCTCCAAAGCTGCTAAACAAAGGTCAAATCTCCCAAGAAATTCAATAAAGTACAGTTCCGATCTGTTTACACATGTACAATATTCTCCTCTCCCCAGCGCCAAAGTTCAAATGTTTCCAATATAAAGCGTTTATACATGTGTGGGGTGCGCTAAGCCGAATATTATGAGTTGATGGCCGAAGCAGGTGCCGCCAACGCGACTTGCAAATCCGAGGCTACACTCGCTGCGATGTCAGTCACGTCCTGAACGACGGAAACTTGGCCAAATGTAACACGTAAACTGCAGTTATAACACCAGTAAAAGAAAAGTCCTCGATTCCATGTGAAATGTAAGAATACAGCGTATTTTTAAATTAGTCATTTTATTTTTAGTAGTCTCCCCTTTTAATATGCCGTAACGTTTGCTCATTAATTTGTTACAGGATAATGTTTCTGTTTTAGGTGCGTGACCATTCAACTATCCAAACAAAGAAAGGTAGCTATTTTACTTTCCCCATATGTACTACGGAAGTCCGATTTGAAAGACAAACTCCTGAAACACTTTAGATTTGACTTATCTGAAAACAATAAAGAGTTGGCACTCGTCCTTAACTCATACTCCTAAATAAAGCTTGGGAATACATACTTTTACTTACTTGAATTTTTATTATTTACACTAAAAGAAAAAAATAACTAGCATACTTAGCGGCTGCGTATGCGCAGAGTCAAATCCAATCTGAGCAAACGCCTATAACTAGTTTTGGAGATTCAGTTATTCATTTTCGCTTTCAATTAATATATATGAAATAATACAATTTGATTATTACAAACGCAATCTTGATACCTTAAATACCTTCCATCCAAAATACGATAACCAGAACAATGACGTTTTACCTTATATCAAAGGGTTTGTTTATCTGATTACGGCCCAGTTCCCAGTCGGGTGGTCAGTTGACCGTCATAATTCGGGCGCAGGACGACCGGTGGCGCATGAAATATTCGCCGGGGACTGCAAACAGCCGGTGGAAAGCGCGAACGGTGAAAATCGCACGCCATTACACTTCTCACCTCGCTGTTGTGAGCGGGGCGATGCGACGGAATACACAAACAAACAGGTGAAAACATGAATACTTCGCAGAGGACTCGTGGGATAATTTTTGCTATAGTTGGAGCTAAAACATACATTATTTACCATTTTGGTAAAATACGATTATAGCTGGTAAAATACGATTGTGCACGCCTCTTAAAGTATAATGAAATAAAGTTGTCGTAATTTTGCAGATTTGTTATCTGCAAAATTACCACAATTTAATTTCTATATAGTTTAAGAAAATAGTTACTAAGGTTAAATAAAAAAGGTTTATTATTTTATGCTTTGTAGTTTTTCGGCGGTTTAATTTTTTTGTTAAAAAGTTTTTATTTTATAATTTGTGCTGGATAAGAAAATATTTAAAACCAAAAAAAATTCACCCCCCCCCCATAAACCCCCCTTTTCTACCCCATCGTTTAAATTTTTCTTAACAACCCGTAAAAACAAAAAGATTTTTCGAAATCGGCTCACTAACGGCGGAGATATGCTGTAGTCCAGAATGCAAACTTTATGACTCCATTTCACACCCTATACGTTTTTTTTTTCAAAATTCCTAAAACACGTATTTCTTTATTTTATATGTAAAATACATATACAAAGTTTCAAAACAATCAAAACATAATTTTTAATTTGTGTGACCTTCAACCCCTCATTACACCCCCAAGAGGGTTAATTTCTGATAATATTTTGAAAATGGGACCACTCTCGAAGAATTCCTTAGCAAACGTCATAAAAAAATTCGAAATCGGTTTAGTGACGCCGGAGATATGCGTGATCATACATAAAAAAAAATAAAAAAAAAATATACGCGTCGAATTGAGAACCTCCTCCTTTTTTTTCGTCGGTTAAAAAGGCATTTCCGTCTGTATTTGAAATTGTCAATAATTTATCGCAAACATATTGAATTAGAACTTGAAGCACAATAAACACAGAGCATACCATAACACTCAAAAGTAATAATAACAAAGTTAACAGAGATATAAAGCATCGGAGCGCGCTTGCCGCGCATGACGCATGGGCCCGTTGAAATAATATTATCGTTACCGAGTACCTTACTCCAAGGAAAATCAACATAAAGTGAATAAAAGAAAATTATGAATCGCACGAAAATAAATTACCCCCGTGTTGGCGGCAAAATAACATCACATTTGAATGCCTTTTATGCTTTATGGGCCCGTAACTATATGAAATAAGTCTTGGTGCCGGTTTATGGGATATGGAGGCACGTACGCGGCATCGTTCCTGTAATGTTTGTTGCTACTACGCAATGGTGCGGAGTTAAGAGCATTTCGTTTTGGATGCAATTAAACGATAAAAATTGAATGATTAGGAATACATTTCAGATTTTTTAAATATGATTAATCCTACCGCCGCGCATTCTGGGGTTTCAATATACATGCGTCATTTTTTTGCCAATATAAAAGCGTACTCTGTTGACTCAGAGAAAGAGTTCATTCTTCAACAAAACTACATAGACAGCCTGAGCGAACTTTGGCGTGTGGGTTCATGGCTTTACCATAGAAATTCAATCCTTACGATTATTGATACAAAGTCCGTTTTGGTAATGGGAAAAATATTGCCAAGCTAGTTTTGGCGCCCCAGTGTAGGTACTCGGGCTCTATCTTTAGTCTAACCTCCAAAATTGCATTTTATAATCTGTTTACTTTGGCGTTTTGGACATTAAGTATATAATTTTAAGGAACATATTACAATACTAGTACTTGTGATAAAATTCAATAGTTTAGTCACCAATGTGGAGATCGCACTCGTAACCCCTCAGTTATGTAAATAACGTAATGCATCTATTAAAAAAATCTTAAATAATCACGAAAATAAACTCGCTTCACACGAACCGCCCGCCACTTAGGTGCGGAATAAATTCCCAATAATTATATTATCGAGAGAGAACGCCATATATAACCGCCATCTCACCGCCGACATTTTTTCCTCCGGCGCACCTCGGAAGCCCATAATTCCTAATGACATGCAATAACCGTACCCCCAATTTTCGACATAAACCCGCCATAACAATATCGACATCAGCGAAAAATTTTCCGCCGGTATATTTTTTATTCGAGAATAAGTAACACTTTTCGGTGTAATCAAAATTTTGCGAGAACCCACCCTTAGGTCGGGGGTGTTTATCGGCCACTCAATTTGATTTTTACCACCGCACTGATTCCACTCTTTCCACGGTGCACGGACGACGTGACGAATCGCAATGAGACGACGATATCAGATTTATTGTGGATACGTTTCTAAATTTATTATTATAAATCTCTATACTTTTAGGTGCAGAAAAACATCGTGAGGAAACCTGCATGTCTATAGAAAGGCGTGTGAACCCGCACTGGGCCGGCGTGGTGGACTATGGCCGAAATCTCCGTCGTATTGAGGGGGAATGTGCCCCTTATAATGGCAATAGGCTCGCTCGCCCCCTATTACATTGGGACTATTACAAAGCACATCGGCGAAATGTTGGTGCACTATTATACACCTCTGCTTACCACTTCGGTGAATACAGGCGTGATGATGTATGTATCAATACTTGTACAAAAAAAATTGCGTCCGTATGTTTGTGTTCCCAAAACTTGAAAAGTAGTGGTCTCACCCCTTTACATTTGGACCAAACATAAGCTATGACTGGGTGCACTGCATTGAAGTGCAGTACATTCAATGTTCTTATATTGCTTTATAATCTGTAGAAATATCAGCCCCTTGACAAACCATTTACAATTACATTTTTTTATAATGCTACTGTCGATCGATTGCAACTTTCGATAAATGTGAGAATTTGAAGATATTGATCCAGGATCATAAATGTGAAAATTTATGATCCTGGATTAATATCTTCAAATTCTCTCCCATATTCATATCGACACCGAATCATATCCAGTTGACAAAGGCCAATAAAATGGAACATTCCAATCCCTCGGGAGTATAGCTAGAAGTATTCGCACAAATCCGACAAATTTGATACTCATCTGAATAAAATACCCTGACCGGTGCGGTGGAAACGTCGTATATTTAAATTCAGTGCGGTCCAGTGCCGTGCGATGTTTCAATTGTCGCCAGCCCTGCCTTCCTAATCCAGTTATTGGAGAAGGGTGCGTCACCGTTTTTATTTATTTACGTATACATCTATTTGAATATTGTATTCGCAATAACGTAGAGATGACGTCAAGCTTGTAAAAACTCTTGCCACTCATTTGATAATATATATCGAGGGATGAAAGGCCATTTGACTTAAGCGACATATTTTAACTTTACTGGAGAGTGTAGCGACATCTATCTCGCCACATACGAACTAAAAACTGACGTATCCTGCATCGCGATATTAAAATCATCCCAGTGATTGAACATATAAAAGAACCCGACAACAACCGTCGGGCAGTAGCCCACCAGACACAACACCCGTCTGTTTGGAGGATCCTCCCTTTTCAATGATGGATAAGGAACTTTACACCCTGTTCCTCACACTCCCCAAAAGAGCATACTCATTCGACGCAGAAAATCTGCTGATCTCAAAGATGTATCACCTATAATTTTATATATATAAATTATGTATGTATGTATATGTGTATGTATTTCTATTTTATATATTGATTTATTGTTTGAGTACACCACCAACAGCTGCCCATAATTAATTAAGAATAGTTTTCTCGTCCAAACTGGTTGTCTGGAAGAAATTGCTTTTAGCGATAAGACCGCCCAATTGTACATAGCTACTGTATTTAGAAATAAGAATGTTGTATTAATTTATTTGTTTAGTGTGTACGATAAAGAGTACTCTATCTATCTATCTCTATCTATACAAGTCAGTATCGCTCAAAAGTGTCGCTTAAGTCAAATGCCTTTACCCCTCGATAGAAACATCTACTATTAGTGGTAATAGTCTTGTCATTCCTGCTGCAAAGTAGGCTTTTGTTGCTAATTAGTACCTGAAGCAATGAGTTTCAGGCGTATTGAACTCTTGCTAATCTTCTACAAATTATTTGTGCTCTTTACAGACGCTACGGCAAACTAGTGAGTGGTATCAAATCAACACATAGTAGAGTCGCGTACATACTGTTTTCAAAGAAAAGATGAACTCTATCAAGTTTATGTCTTTAATTACCCTCTTAAAGTTAAAAACAAAAAGAGGTGTATCATTACGCTAAAGTAGAGTACGCCCAAGTGCACATGTCGGCTCCGATAAGCAGCCTCCATCAGTGCCCTGGTCACGTCTCGAGGAGTGCCGGCTCTCCCGTTTATGACTAATGACGGGCTCACATGCCTCGCACCTCATACACCCGCTTTATATTCAAATAGCAATGTTTCCTGGCCCTGATTAATGCTATTTTCTTTGCGAGCATTTGTTAACGTCTTTAAATTTGGAAGCGGTTGTCATGTGTCTTATAATGTATTGTCAATGGAGAGAAATGTGAAAGAGAAAGCACTTATGTCACAGATGTGTTATCTTGTCTCTTTTTATCTTATGATATAAGACAGTGAGTACACTGGGTGTGACAAAATCCGTGTCTATTCCTGCTTTATTCACCTTGATCGAACTTCTGGATACAACTCTATGTTTGGGATCTTTATTAAATAATATTAACAATAAAAAAATAAATATGCGATTGTCTTTTGAATTGAATCTTTATATGTAGGTACCGAATTGAACTCGTAAATGATATAATTTCATAAAACATACCCTCCGAAATTGTAAAGTAAAGTTGTATGAGATTAATAATGTGAATAATATAACAAGTTTGATTGAATCAAGTAAATCTCTCCGCTTTAAACAAATGTTTGCGGCATTCTCATTTGTAAGACGTCTGGGTGGCTCGCCTTAGACAAATTAATAACAAGATAAAGAAACTCGACGGCTCTTAATTCATTAATTAACCTAATTGTATTTGCCGCCGCAGCCATAACTGCTACTTGTAAAATTTTACTGTATACCTAGTTAGGTTAATAGTAAGGTTGAGAATGTGTAAAAGTCATAATTAATATAAATGGTTACAATAGCAGTGGTAGCCGAGTGGCCGAACGCACGCCTTGCAAATCAAAGTGTGCAGGTTCAAACCCCGGCTCGCACCTCTGGGTTTATGTGCGAATCTGATTTTCATCCGAGATTACCACTAGCTATGAAACGGTGAAGGAAAACATCGTGAGGAAACCTGCACGTCTATAGAAAGGCGTGTGAAGTTCACCAACCCGCACTGGGCCAGCGTGGTGAACTATAGCCCAAAAATCTCCCTCGTATTGAGGGAGAATGTGCCCGGTATAATGGCAATAGGCTCGCCCCCTATTACATTGGGACCAAAAATACATCGGCGAAGTGTGGGCGCACTACAGTGCACCTCTGCCTACCCCTTCGGGGAATACAGGCGTGATATTGTATTTATTATGATGTGGTTACAATAATGAGAAAATCTTTGGTACATACATTTTTGATTCGAAAGAAAACTGTACTTATTTGATCAGAACAATAAAATCGTAATTTATATAAAATCCAATAATTCGATACCTACACTAGATTTAGCTCCAGGCACACTGAGGCGTCAAGACGGACGCTTATAAATTGATGTCTGTTTCTCTCTCTCGCTCTCTCTGTATCTGTCAATACGCATAAATATTGGATTTATATGGCCTAAGGCATACGACTGCGTGAATACACTCGCGCTGTCTATGACATTTCTTTGAAGTGTAAGCTTTTCCTAAGAGCAATACATATAATTATAACGCGCACGGCCTGACGCTCTTATGTTATCGGGGCTTAATACTACTGTTTAGTTATACTTTGGCTTACTTGGGTGCCATAAGATTGCCTGATTGTACAAGAAAAGGGGTCGAATCAAAAAGTTTTCGCAAGAAAAATTTACTCCATTCAACGAAAGGGAATAAGCGGCGGATGGCAGGCGGCGCCGCGGCGCGGAGTTCTGAAAGATTTTTCACTTTCAACGTTAATTGCTACCGAAAGTAAAATAAATCTTTGCTACTTTGCTTTTCTTGAGGCTTGTCCCGAACCCCAGGCTCAGCTAATCAATTAATTAAATTGTTTATATTTCCTTAAAGAAATATTGGCTCGGAAACTTTCAAAACTCTTTTATGGGCTCAATTTTTTGTACAGTAAAGGTATCTGCAAAAATTTACAAGCGTATCGTACATAAAGTGCGACCGTGGGGAGTGAGATGGCTTTCCTGATTATAATGTAGTTTTCCCGAAGTCGAAGTTTGTAAATAAAATATATACAAAAATATCTCCCCCCGCGCGCGAATCCATTCCGTTTGCTATCGTAACATTTTATCATAGGTGTAATAGAAATATCAGCGATAGTAAAAAAAGTTTGGTTTCCATCGGGACTGTTATTTGCGAAGTTCCACCTAATGTTTATTGTTTGTTTCGATAGACGAGGTTCATAAAAAAGGATTCGATTATAATTTCAGAATGGCATGAGAACACTTTTTTAAAATCAATTTTTACTAACTTCCTCCATTCTCGAAAGGGATACATCAAGCATGTATTCCCGGAACGGTTAGTGCACCTTGCACTGCAGTGCACCAACATATCACCGTTATATTTTGGTCATCTGATTGACATTAGGTATATCGTGCACCAGATGCACCTTTCTATAGATATAGGCCATAGTCCAATTCACGCTTGCCCAGTGTGCAGGTCGGTGAACTTCAAACGTAATTCTACAAACGTGCAGGTTTCGTCTCTGTACAGAAAGTAGTAATGACATTCACTGATGAAATCTGGAAATCCCTCGCTTCCAGGGCGAGCGTCCTAACAACTATGCCATCATTACTGACAGCTGCTGTTTCCAGAAACTAGTTTTGTTTTATTACATTTGAATGTGCAAACATCTCTATGGTTAAAACGAAGCGAATTCTCTTCAAAGAAAATATTAACTTGGGACGGCGCGCGGCAGGCAGGTAGTGTCCCCCAAGTAGCGCAGTTGGAAAAGATCAACATGTTGCCAACACTTCACGGACACTCAATTTAAAAAGTTTTTCGCTCTTTGTTTTGTCCTGAACAAACTCAATTAAGTGCCCTTTGCTCTTGGAATATTTAATTTTATGTAAACACCCTGTTACGGACTATTTTAATAGCTCTTTTTTGAGTTTAACCTAATTGTAAGCTTCTTGTAACAATCTTGCCCTAAGCCGTACTTCAAAAGGACATACGAAAATGTTAATCACAATCGTATCATCATTCATTTGCGGATTCACTAACAACTAAAAGGCATTTTAATCAACGTCGACAAGTACCAGGCAATCAGAGCCAAGTAGGAGTGGGTGTTCCGGAATTAGAATTGAATGTAAATGTGCGGGCTTTATCGGGGATTATAGTGTTGGTGTCTGCGAGTGGGAGATAGTTGAGGCCCGGCGCTGGCCCGTCCGTAGCTTCATATTAATACATGTTAGGAACCACCACTTTGCAGAGAACTACCCGACCTCTATAATACAGTTTAAGTTACACAGGTGGGGGGTTATTCGTAGACTTTTCAGAGGTCTTTTATGAGTGGTCGATGCTACAGCCGCGAGGCACCCGTATCCTGGAAGGCCTCTTTAACAAATTTTACCGGGTACTAATCCGCCCTTTTCGCTACACACGACCGGCCCAACCCTTACATGTCTTGTTCTCGACTGTTACCAGTTATGAGGCTATTATCCGCATATAAATCTAGGTTATGCGGGTGGCTTAAGTCGGTTTTAGAAACACAATTAATTTAGAGATATTGTTTAATTAATGTGTCTGTGTTGGCTACGTTTTATAGGCATCTGAATGACTGTTTTTAAAATGCTCACGAATTCAGAGATATTTTTGTAAAATACAGCATTATGTAGTAGCAGTATGTCGTCAGTTTTAAATCAACAAAACTAGCAACGTTCTACTTTGAATTTCAAATTGGCACTATTAAATCACACATTGGATATATATGCACGAAATTCAAACAATTTGGGTTGGGTAGTTAGCAAAGTAATGGTAAGACCTCGTTTCATTAGCAAGCGGAGAGCGGGTTAGTTATAAATAAACGAAAAATATAGATTTTAACGAAAACTGAAAACTTACGAGTTATTATTTTCAATTTTAACGAAGAGATTATCGTTATCACGTAGTTGCTTGATGATCACGTCATCATGTTGTTTTGACAACAACAAAATTATAAGTAACTGATTAGGATACCTTGAACGTGCAGGTTTCCTCATGATTTTTTCCTTCACCGTATTTAGCAAGTCATAATCTCAAATTAAAAATAGAATCGCTATCAAATAAAAAATATTAAAGGCTAGCCGGGGTTTGAACCTACACACTTTGATTGCAAAGCGTGCTTTCGACCATTCCGCTACCAATGCTTACTTTAAGCAAGAACATTTACTATATAGAGTGGTATATTCCTCACACAATAAGCTCGCACCCCGCAGCTGTCAATCGGGCTAAACCGCGCATTACGCCAAATGGCTCGCGAAACCGTACAGGA
Source organism: Ptilodon capucinus (assembly GCA_914767695.1). Lineage (NCBI taxonomy): Eukaryota > Metazoa > Arthropoda > Insecta > Lepidoptera > Notodontidae > Ptilodon > Ptilodon capucinus. The sequence continues at coordinate 8,629,418 of OU611814.1, read as the reverse complement.
ATGGAGCCCCGGTTGAACTCGGGGGAGGAAATAGTAACAGTTAGTTACTTAGTCGCGAGACCCCAAAGCACGGACAATAAAGCAAACGGACCCGGGAAATGGGCCTTGTTATTTGATGATTCGTGTTAGCCAGAATATGTTATTATATTGCTATAGTTAATTATAGGGTTTAATTTCAACGTGTATCTATTCAAGTTGTATTTCTTTGTTTTTGATAACTAAGTGAAAATAGCTACAGTCCGGACAAACATAGTTTTAATTGATCTGTGAAGGCACGTCCCTTTCGGGCAGTTGGGTTCTGACCCTGGAAAAATAAAGGCGTCAGTGAGCTTCAATTTTTTTGCCAATACCAACACGAACTGTATTGACTCATAGAAAAAGCTCATTCTTTAACAAAATGTCATTGACAGAGCGAGCATATTTTGCAGCGTAGTCGCGTGGCTTTTACCAGAGAAATTCAACCTTTATGGATGTTGACATAGAGTTCTATTTGGTATTCGGAATCATTTTGCAGCGCGCGTCTTGTCGCCGGAGTGTATACCTAGCCCCAGGATTGAACCGCATCACTATTTAAACAAAGTAAGTAATACAAATTAAACATAATATTTATCCGATAAACTCAATTTTGAATGACAAATAATTCATAAGTATAAAATCATTCATTTATTCAACAGTAAGCAAACAATAGATGCGTCCCACTCAACGATATATTCAGCCGGGATTCGCATTATCGCCGTTTGACTTCACATTAAATCTTAGAAGCGGCCATAAATAACGCAAACTCTTATCCCGCACCAAATAAGCACTCAAAAATGCAAAGAGCAGAACGGTATAGAGCACGTTCACTAAATTTATTTTGTTTCTCACAATTCAAATAACCATAACTCACCGGAGCGGTGCGTAAGCCTATCTAACGATATAATGAAACGTCGTTAAGTTCGGCCCAAGTAAAGCTTAAGTTAAGGAAACGTACTTTCTTACCTGCAGATAAAGATGTTACTTCCGATTTATTGATCGGGAGTGTTGGCGATAAAAAGTTTAATTCAAGTGTTTGTTCAAGGATTGTTCGGCCCAATTATACTACTTATTATATCAAAGAGAAGCTTTTCCTAAAACTAATACAGTTTCATACATCCAATTTTGTGTGTGACTTTGACGTTCACCGACGTCAGATTACCTATGTCTAGACCATGGAGATATTATAATGGAGATGGCATTTCGAGTCCGTGCTGTGGTCAGTTTTTATGGTTTATCTGACTCCACCATCTTTGTTTTCCCATATAGTTGCCGTATAGTACAGATACATGAGATAGATATAGAGATATTCTTCCCACTCCTCCTACACCTTTTTCGATTAAATTCGTGCGGGTTCCAAGACAATTTAGCTTTTCCCCGGGACTCGCCGTGGGTCAAACCTCGGTGTTTTCAATGGACACCGCTGTCGATCTTGGCTTACAGGAGTAACAGTGTTGGGGATGTGTGGCGGGCTTAGTCCCAAAAAAAAATACATGAGATAGCAAAAATGCCGGAAATATCGCCGCAGAGTGGAGTCATTATGGGTACTTTAGATACTCTATGGTCATATCGAATCCTACTCTTAACATCGATTTCACTGTCATTTGATCTGAGATTGATGTTGATTTCATGATTTGACGCGACAAATGTCACTATATATTGATTTATTCCATTTAAATATAGACGCCATGAAACTAAAAAAAAACATTTCATTCATATCGTAAAAAAAGAAGAAGATTTTCACCCTTATGTCACGGATTATGTCACATCCAGTCGTTCCCTCAAGTTCGGTATTAATGTGAGGGAAAAGGCGCCAATTGATATAAGTCACATTTTTGACTTCTGATAAACCAATGCCAATTACTTAATAATAAATTGATTTTAACCCTATAAGTAAGTAAAACTCCATACGAACGCGATTCAATATGCATAACTTCAGACTCTTTAAAGTTCTAAGAGATGCGAGCTTAATGCAAATCTTGGGGAGGACCAGTCAAGCGTGAACACGAAGTGCACCTTAAAAGTACGATTGGGAAGCGGAAGCTCTCCCGCCGCCATCTTGGCGATTGTATAATTAGGCTGTTTGCATTCACCGCGCGCGAGCCGTATGAATTTTACCTATTGTCTGACATTGGACCTTTAGAGCTATATCATTTCGCACCTATCGCCTCCTTCCATTTAAGGGTGGAATGAAAAAGTAGGAAAAATGCGACATGAAATTTAAAAAGGGTGAACCTATACACTTGTTTTCGCTCCGACCGATGTAAAATGTAAATACGTACATCGACTACTAGAAAATAATTTGCAAGTAGGTAAAAGAAGATAAAATATGGGTATACATCATCACGCCTGTATTCTTTTTATTCGAAGAACCTATAATGTAATGTAATAGGAGGCGATACTATTTGATTTGGGCCATAGTCCACCACTTGTCCCAGTACGGATTGGTGAACTTCACATACCTTTTTATAGTGCAGGTTACCTCTTGATGTTTGCCTTCAAATTTCCGTAAACGTTAATAATTTTTTAATATTAAAAAAAAATGTATATTATCGCAAAAAAACTGCTTAGTAACACCCTTTGCTTGCCGAGACTGCACTCTTTCTCAGACAGTCCCTCAACTGTATAAAAATATTAATCTCCCAATTCCGCTTAATAGATATTTATGCATGGACGGAACCAATTTCCACGAAGGCTTGTCTATACCTATATAGAGGCAAGTAGCGGCAGCATTAAGTTAATGAGATGCTGTTTACTACCAATACAATTTTCCACTTCATTTATAATCCCTAATACAAAATGCAATTAGAAATATTAATAATGTGGACTATGAAACACGATATAAAAACTCTCTGATAATTTAATCAGGCCGATGAAGATTATTTCTTTATAAACAGTACTTTTTATGCAGTAGCATAGTACGTCCAAATAAAAAAGTCAAATTTAATAAGCTTATGAGGCTCTATGGTTTTAAATATGTAGAGCATATTAGACAGTCTGGCAGTCTAGACTTGACGCGCGAAAATGAATCACCATTGAACTGCGAGCGATCCGACCGTCGATTATTTGATTATACTATGCAAAGCAAAATCGTAAATTTTGGGATCAAATTAATGACTTACATTATTACAAGTGTATTTTCAATATAAAATATGTAACATTAAATATTACATAAGTATTGTCTGCAAAATTTATTTTACTCATAGAAAAAATGCATCGTTTAGCCCCTATATCTTTATGCATACCAAATTTCACCTACTATTACTATTACTACTATTAGTACCTCAGCCGTAACAAGTAAAAAAATTGAAAAGCGAAAAATGTAATCCACATTAAACAAAGTTTCTTTTACAACCAAAATACGTTCCATTTTTTTTTATAATATACATTTGACCGCCTTAGAACAAACCAAAACGATCGAATGCACCGTTAACACCTACCATATTCCAACGAGGAAACGAGAGCCAATTATGTTCCGTCTACAATACGAAGGAACAAAACCGAAACGGCGTAAATTAAAAACGGCTGAAAAAGGAGCATTCACAGCAAGAGGCCGCGCCCGGCGACACCGACAGGTTATGACAAATATGTGAGCCGATGGCGTTAATGAAAATGAACCTTTTTAGACGAAAAAAATGTCACGAATTCGAGGAGCATGTCCTAATGTTTGTACAAGGATCGAGTTGTTTTGATACTAGATCATAAATTTCGTTCATATTCTTGCCTAGTTAGATCCTATATCTACGTACCCCTAATATTAAAATGATATATTGCTTTAATAAAATATCTACCATCTACAAAAATACATAAGAACAACTAAACTTATCACTTTACAAAAAGAAACGACGAAATAAAAAACACAAAAATAAAATTTACATGAAACTTGTAAGACAGTTAACAGTAAATAATTGCAAATCGAATTTCATCGGTAGCAAGGTCGGCTAACACTACATATTTTTGCCATTCACTCGTATCAATTAAAAGGTGAGGGAACGATTCGGTGTTAAAAGTCATGTCTTCACGCCCGTGCTGGCCGTGCTGATATCGGTCGTAAAAGCAACGATCAAGACCACTTAAGCTATACAGAATGTCCACAGCACCCTCGCATATAGGTCTAATTTTTCACAAATTGCAAATAGCCCAACAATTTGTACATCAGCAGCGGAACTTAGCAGACAAATGGTTTAATTAACCTGATGGCGGCGTGACTGATCGCCTTGGATGCGCGAATTCCAACGCAATTAGGAGCACTTGCAAATCTCATACCAATTAGGCAGCCGCCCAAATTCGCGCCCTCCTAATTGTTTTTGAATGCGTGACTGTAGTTTGCGTTGCGGGTGATTTATCCTGATTTTAGTACGGTATGGTACGCATTCGTTACATTAGCGTGCGTTATTTTCCATTGCAGAATTTGTAACAAAGTTTGAACACTTTAATTATTACTAAAGACTTGCAAGTGCACGGACTATCTGAAACGGCTGGTTCGAAATTTGGTAGTAATATAAAATAAATTACGTAAATAAATGCTAAATTACCTAAATTCGCACCTACGATTCCCGGAGTCACGGCCTTAAACTCTTGGAAACTTACAACATTAAGTATAATTTTAAATTAATTGCGTACCTACTTTGATTTAAACCTAGCAACCTCTATAAATATGCTTCAGAAATAAGACACCGCTTACTACGTTCACATCGCGTTCTATATATCTGTCTTTGTTATCTAAACATTAATAATATCATTCAAATAAAATATACAGTTACTTACCATGAACAACGTCGAATTGTACCAATCAAGTAATCAACTGCAGAAGAGAGACGTCATCTCTTTCATGAATGAATATTCCACTAATATTAAATGGAAGAAGAATCATAATAGAGTGCTAGATATTGGATGCGGGGATGGTGGCGCTACGAACATATTAAAAACATACATTCCTTCTGATTACACGTTGCTGGGATGTGATGTGAATGAGAAGATGGTGAAACACGCGAACAGCTGCCATGGCAACGATCAGGTATCGTTTAGGGTGCTGGACATCCAGGGCAACTTGCCTGAAGAACTTAAAGGGAGCTTCGATCACGTGTTTTCTTTCTTCGCCCTACACTGGGTTTCAAACCAGGAGTAAGTACTTAAAGATTATATCTAATATCATAATTAAACTAAGGGCATTTTTCTGCATAGCCAATGCCTCCTTACACTTTTGATATCCTGGTACTTCGTTGATCTCAGCTAAACAGTGTTACCAATTTCGTCCGCAAGATTATCAGTTACTGGAATGTATTTTTTTTGTATCTACTCCGTATTTTTTAGCTCTTAATATAAAATTAGAAAGATTGAAGAATTTGTTTATACACGAATTATTTTGTTTGAATAAGGCGTGCCTTCACTAACATCTACGAGTTGCTGTCGAGTGACGGTGATTGCTTGATGATTTTTGTAGCTTATGCTCCTACTATAGACGTGTACCGTATCATGGCGCAAGACCATAAGTGGAAGTCATGGCTTCATGATTTGGACCGCTATACTATATTACGCTACAGTGAGACTCAGGTACTATGTTCCTATACCGTGCATTACATTAACACAGGTGAAGTTCTTGTTATATCTAGCCATCAGCTTAGAGATGATCAGGTTTTCTTCAAAAACTGTTCATTAGCCACTTCTGTTGCCTACAGGTATACTGTATCAAAACAATCCAAGGAATATTGAACCCCTTTGTCGTATTGTTGATTACCTGCAATTTCTACTTTGTTCGCTTGCTGTTAACTGTTAAAAATTATTTTTGCCGATTTATAGTTTATACTCAATTAGTAACGAACGGTTATTTGCTTTACACAATTAGTCGTTCACAGCTAAGTTAGTATACATCCTCTACTAATGTATGTTATCACACCACGTCCTTACTAGTATTTTAACTCCTCTACATCCAGAGGTTGCCTGGTAGATATCACTTTTAGTCATAAGGCCGCCCATTGTAGTAACACATAACATTTATATCTTATACGTATAGTTTGTATTACTTTCAGCGAAGGAACAATAAAGAGCTATATATGTATTATATTTCTAGGAGCCAGTAAAAGCGATAAGGGATATGATGAAAAAAATTGGATTCAAAGAAATCCAAGTGGAGCGTAGGAAACTCGACTTTACGTTTGAAAACATGGAGATAGCAAGAAGTGAGTTAGTTACACTATTCAATATAATACGATGGCAATAACATCTTCTACAATCTTCAAGGCTGCGAGTATAATAATATAATAGGTCAAAACATATATTTTGAGAAATGTTTGTCTTAATAAATAATGACAGGAAGAAATTAGTACATTGAAAATCTTCACGATGTGAACAAGTTCTCATTCCTACATTAAATATTCACTTTCGCAGATTCCTTAAGATCCATCTGTCCATTTAGAATCCCGGAGGATAAGTGGAATGATTTTATGGACGACTACATAGAAGCAACTAAGGAGGTGGAAATGTTTAACATAGTTATGAACGGAGACACAGAAACACTTAAGTTCAACTATGTTATGTTTGTCGTGCACGCACGGAAGTAAATTTAAAGGGTTATAAGATAAAGTTTGCAGATTTGTGTAACAGTGTAAACTATTTCATATTATAAAAGTTTTCGGTGAACATTTAAATTGTTTAATCTTTTATTTTTTACCAAATCTACTCCTGGTAGCGCCGCTAACCAATTTTCGGTTTTGTTGTTTTTTTACGAAATCAATTGGAATTGCAAACCTTTTAGACATAATTCGTTTATTTGTCATTTTTCTTATTTAATACAATTTTTTTAAATATAAATATAAAAATACATTTAAAAATATAAAAAACAGTTCCCCACCGGCATCTGGAACAGAGTCTACAGTGTGTCTAGAGTGTTTATAATATAATTAATACATGTTCTTTATTACCAAACTAGCTGTGCCCGCGTCTTCGCACGCGTGGACTTTAAGGAGATTACCCGGCAAAAATGGTTTTATGTTCATCCCGCGGAACCCTAATGCTTTTTCTGTAATAAAAGTAGCGTTACGCCTTGGAACATCAGTTATCTGCCAGTGAAAGTCCCGTCAAAATCGGTTCAGCCGTTTGGAAGTTTACCTGAAACAAACATACAGACAACAATTTTAAAAATTGCATTTTCTTTAAACACACTCTAATTTTATTTATTTGGTATGTATAGTATATGTATATATACATACCATATATTACATACTAAAGCAGCGACACCTACCGGGTCCAATTGTGAATCTACACCATCCAGGGCGCCACCCAAAAGCATACAAAAAAAAATTCTAATCGGTCCAGCCGTTTAGGAGGACTTCAGTGACATACACACGTACAGTAGAATTATATATATCAAATGTACATGTATGCTTTAATTTAAATTATTATTTGTCAAGTCAATGCTAGTTGCCAGATTGTTGGCAGAACTAGAAATGCCAAATTGCTCAAAAAAAGCATTGACATTAGATTGCTCAATAGGGGCAACCTTGGTAGCTAAATTATCGGCTGAAATATTAATAAAATATGATAGCGTAACAGCTATCTGTCTTATATAATATTTTCAAGATAGTAATTATCTTTAGTCAAATAAAAGTATATCATAAAATTATTATTATCAATTATATGGTTACTTCACTCCATTTTTAGAATACCCACACAAAACGAAAGAAATCACAGGAGACATCCTTTTGAATTATTCGCATTTCTGGGACAGACAAACGGACGCACGTCGAGCTGAAGTCTGCAGAGCCTTGACAGCTAATTAGGACCTTCATTGTTAAACGAATCTTCCGGCGGCACGGCATTCAAAACCAAATGGACCTCAAATGATTTGTATTTAAAGTCGAGATTTCCTTGATACTGAACTGAAGTTTCATTAATTCCTTTCTTAAATATTTCGAGTGGTGGAAAAATACAATAATCCGTTGTGAATGGCAAGCATTGTATTGAGCCAGTGTCCAGGAAGGATGTTTTGTCGGGGTGTTCGTTTTATTGTCGAATTTGCGTTTTATGGGCTGTCACGAAGGGAGCGCTGAGGGAATGTGACAATTCTACACCCTTGGTGTGTCTGTTTTTAAAATTCCAATTTACGATTATCCATGTGTATTTAGTTCTCAACTGGTACGACAGGTTAGTACACTTGCATTTTGCAGAATATTAGCATTAATAGAATATGTATGAAAGCCTGTGCAAACAGGCGCGTCAAGACATGCGCGATCGGTTAATTATCATTACAAAAACGAACTGTAGTAACTTATAGAAGAAGCGTGTTTTTCAATCAATGACACGAGCGAATTTGTCCGCGTGGCTTTTGTCACAGATATTCAACGTTTATGTACAGAGTTCGTTTTCAAAATAAGTCATGTAAATTTACTCGCGCCAGTGTGTACGGGCCATAATTTATTTCTTCGCCTTCTAGTGTTAAAGTTGGTATCCTAAACATGTCTAACGTTAGAACATAAATTTATTTTACGCATAAATCCTTATATATGTGAGCATTATTATAATTGAATGAAACTTCAATTATTTATGATTATCATTTAGAATTTACGAAATTTTAAAACCAAATTAGTTTCTTTTGACCCCTTGACAATTAGTTCTAAATCCCCTCTCTTGTCTCAATAGCCGGTGTCCAGATGCAGATGACTTTGAAATATGAAACATATTTGTAACGTCCTGCATATTTATCAGGGATGATTTACATTCAACAAATTGTAACTGCTTGACGTTCGAAGTTCGAAAGCCTATGTCCACTAATGCCAAATTAAATCATTATTTCGTAAAGGCTGACGATGGCGCTTACAAATTATCGGGTTAATTTTTAATTACCTTATTTTCCTTATATCATTCACTCCTAAGGTACAGCCTATCTGAAACAGCTGAAATTCGAAATTTTGTAGTAATATAAAATAAAATACCTAAATTGGTACCTAAGATTCCCGAAGTCACGGCCTTCAACTATTGGAAACTTACGTCATTAAGTATAATTTTAAATTAACTGCGTACATACCTACTTTGATTTAAACCGAGCCACTGCTTTATATATATATGCTTCAGAATTGAGATACCGCATACTACGTTCACATCGCGTTCTACATGCCTGTCTGTGTTATCTAATCATTATTAATATAATTCATATAAAATATACAGTTACTTACCATGAACAACGTCGAATTGTACCAATCAAGTAATCAACTGCAGAAGAGAGACGTCATCTCTTTCATGAATGAATATTCCACTAAAATTAAATGGAAGAAGAATCATAACAGAGTGGATCATATTCATATCATAATCATATCTAGATATTGGATGCGGGGATGGTGGCGCTACAAACATATTAGAAACATACATTCCTTCTGATTACACGTTGCTGGGATGTGATGTGAATGAGAAGATGGTGAAACACGCGAACAGCTGCCATGGCAACGATCAGGTATCGTTTAGGGTGCTGGACATCCAGAGAAACTTACCTAAAGAGCTTAAAGGGAGCTTCGATCACGTGTTTTCTTTCTTTGCCCTACACTGGGTTTCAAACCAGGAGTAAGTACTTAAGGATTATATCTACTATCATAATTAAACTAAGGGCATTTTTCTACATACCTACGCTTCCCTACACTTTTGATATCCTGGTACTTCGTTGATCCCAGCTAAACAGTATTACCAATTTTATCAGTTACTGGAATGTATTTTTTTTATCTACTCCATATTTTTAGCTCTTAATATAAAATTAAAAAGATTGAAGAATTTGTTTATAGGCGAATTATTTTGTTTGAATAAGGCGTGTCTTCACTAACATCTACGAGTTGCTGTCGAGGGACGGTGATTGCTTCACGATTTTCGTAGCTCATGCTCCTAATATAGACGTGTACCGTATCCTGGCGCGAGACCTTAAGTGGAAGTCGTGGCTTCATGATTTGGACCGCTACACCATATTACCCTACAGTGAGACACAGGTACCGTGTTCCTATACCGTGCATTACATTACCACAGGTAAAGTTCTTGTTATATCTAGCCATCAGCTTAGAAACGATCAGGTTTTCTTCAAAAAATGTTCATTATCCACTTCTGCCTCCAGGTATGCTCTCCCCGGGACGGGTCCAACACGTAACTTCAAATCAGTTTTTTTATCCATTAACTATCACTTTATTTTATGTCTAGAACAAACGAGCTGCATGATACGAGTATGCTTGTTAAATTGATTAATATTTCTAGACGACAGGTTTATTCTTTCTGGATTGTACCCTGTTTCAGAATATTTCTACACGAAGCTGACGGACGCTATTACAAATTTTGATCACAAAATTTGTTTACTGTACCAAATCAATCCAAGGAATATTTAACCCCTTTGTCATAGTATTATTGATTACCTGCAATTTCTACTTTGTTCGCTTGCTGTTAACTGTTAAAAAATATTTTTTCCGATATATAGTTTATGCACATACTCAATGAGTAACGAAAGGTTATTTGTTTTACACAATTACTCGTTCACAGCTAAGTTAGTATACATCTTATATTAATCTTTGTTATCGAATATAATTAGTCCATTCACACTCCACTCCTCTACATCCAGAGGTTGCCTGGTAGATATCACTTTTAGTGATAAGGCCGCCCATGGTAGTAACACTTTAAATTTATATATTATACGTATAGTTGGTATTACTTTAAGTGGAGGAACAATAAAGAGTTATCTATTTATTATATCTGTCAATTTCTAGGAGCCAGAAAAAGCGATAAAGGATATGATGAAAAAAATTGGATACAATGAAATCGAAGTGGAGCGTAGGAAACTCGACTTTACGTTTGAAAACATGGAGATAGCAAGAAGTAAGTACACTATCCAATATAATACGATGGCAATAAAATCTTCTACAATCTTCAAGGCTGCGAGTATAATAATATAATAGGCCAAAACATATATTCTTAGAAATGTTTGTCTTAATAAATAATGATAGGAAGAAATTAGTACATTGAAAATCTACACGATGTGAACAAGTTCTCATTCCTACATTAAATATTCACTTCCGCAGATTCCTTAAGATCCGTCTGTCCATTTAGAATCCCGGATGGTATGTGGAATGATTTCATGGACGACTACATCGAAGCAACTAAGGAGGTGGAAATGTTTAACGTAGTCAAGAATGGAGACACAGAAACGCTTAAGACCAACTATGTCCTGTTCGTCGTGCACGCACGGAAGTAAATTTAAAGGTTTATAAGATAAAGTTTGCAGATTTGTGTAGCAGTGTAATCTATTAAAACAATTTTCGGTGAACATTTAAATTGTTTAAAATAAATTTTCTTTATTATCAGATACCACATAAAATCTTGTCACTATCTTTGTAGACAATGATATTAGATATTATCAAACGAAAGACTTCTTCTTTTACGAAATGATAAATTTTTAATTTAAGGTTTAAGGTTTTCAATTTAAGTTTTTATTTTTAATTTGTGCTTTAATTCATCGACCTAGAGTCACAAATAAAATAACCAATACCTACCAGTCTCATTATCGAGTGCGACTCGCACCGTTTTCACTTTCGATCACACAAAATGTCACCAGGCGCACAGCAACCGCAAGAGTCAATAATATCGCTGCGGACGCAAACGAGGGCACTGTCGTGTCGCCGCGTCGGCGTCGGCCCGCGGTCAGACGTGACGCAGCGTCTGACGACGGTCACTTTATTGCTGACCTCTGTCTACTCGTGCACTCCTAATCACTATGTCGATACTTTGCATTGATTTAATTCGTTGTTTTATCGATAAAATACGCCTTTGGGCAGCAAACGTGATGCAGTCAGTTGCAGTTTACGAATGCAGTTGCTTTATCCAATTCGCAATGTATGTCGTATTATTAACATCAAAGTTACTACAGTCAAAAGCTGCTCAGAAGTAAAAGTATTTACAGTGTTCCACACATTTCTTAATAAACAGAAGATTAAAAAAACAAACGTTACTTATATGTGTTTAAAACTAAAAATCTGGGTACAAATAATGAAATACTATCCCACTTAATGAGGCCGGAACATGCAAAAACATCGCTCCATTACAGGAGCAGAAAGACAAACAACAGTTTTGTAAAGGGCAGTTAAAGTAATCTCTCGTCAAATTTGTTTGACCCGAGTGGTCATTTTTGAGCGAGGGGGAAGATAAGCTCACTGATTGAAAGCATTATACGTTTATATAGATGTTGTTGTAATATTGTTTTAAACATATTAACAATGACTTTGATATACCATGATTTAATTAATTGTATCATTCCAATGTTTTAGGAAAGGATTTGGGGACTCAATAGTTACACACACAGGACACACGTTATTTTTGAACTGAAGTATAATCATATTAACCGCATAGAAACGTGTGTATAGTCCGACCATTTAAACTTTTCTAACAACGGCGCGTACCGACGGTGCTCGTTACCGGCGGATTATTAAATATTGAAACAGCGCTTCCAGATTAAAACCTGTTTCCTAGACGACCGATGTGCAAATCCAACAGCAGAACAAAGTCTACTTAGTTGAACAAAATTTATTTCAATCCACGGTCTTATGTAAATAGCCGCGTACAGACCAACAGCACAACCTCGCGAGGCTGCCTCGGGGCTTGTAGTGGATTTTACTATAGCCCTTTTAAAGTCCCACTGCTGGGCACGTGCCTCCCTTCAATGCGAGGGGGATTTCAGGTCATAGTCCACCACGCTGGCCCAGTGCGGGTTGGCAGACTTCACACATCTATCGATAACTAGACAAGTTCCCTCAGACGTGCAGGTTTCCTCACGATGTTTTCCTTCATAGCAAGTGATAATCTCGGATGAAAATGAGATTCGCACATAAATCCCAGAGGTGCGAGCCGGGGTTTGAACCTGCACACTTTGATTTACAAGACATAAAGCAATAAATATAGCAATAATTTTTACATTGCAGCTAAGTTGACAGCAGAGTGAATTCCTTCGACGAGGCAGTGTCTGAGCGAGGTCGAGACGCAAGGCAGCCTTACGAGGCTGTCGGTCAGTCCGTCGTTGAGTTGTGTTTATAAATGTTTCTAACGACAGATACCATCACTCAATATTCACAAGCACGCCTGTCCAAAGCGGATACATTAGAAACTGATCCGGAAGTAAGCTCTCCCTGATTGTCGGATTAGAATATGGGACCCTATAAAAAGTGAAACGAAACAGTCTCAATTCCATTTAGATCAACAAACATTTCCATCCATTTAGATTTAAAATAAATTCTAGACAAGTCTGTATCTAAATTAAATCGACTACAAAAAAAAACTATAGGGTTGCCGACTACAAACAATATCCCCCGAATTAATCAGAATTTATGATCTATTTACAGCGGGATTAGAGAGTAGATAGACTTATTGAAATTTCTATAGATATACATTATTATGGTACTTGGTACTTACTACTTGGTACTTAACATTTGTTAAGTATCTCATCATCATCACGCCTGTATTCCCCGAAGGGGTAGGCAGAGGTGCACTGTAGTGCGCCCACACTTCGCCGATGTATTTTTGGTCCCAATGTAACAGGGGGCGAACCTATTACCATTATACCGGGCACATTCTCCCTCAATACGATTTTTGGGAGATTTTTGGGCTATAGTTCACCACGCTGGCCCAGTGCGGGTTGGTGAACTTCACACGCCTTTCTATTGACGTGCAGGTTTCCTTACGATGTTTTCCTTCACCGTTTCATAGCTAGTGGTAATCTCGGATGAAAATGAGATTCGCACATAAACCCAGAGGTGCGAGCCGGGGTTTGAACCTGCACTTTGATTTGCAAGGCGTGCGTTCGACCACCCGGCTACCACTGCTTTATCATTATTTAAGTATCTCAAATTCGTATAATATGTTTTGTATAGATTCCTTTGCATTGATACCTTTTTTAAAGGATTTGAAATCGATTAGTGTTGTATCAGCTTCCCATTCAAGTAATTAAATAATACTCCATATCTTGAGAATACATATTTTATTATTTAAAGCACATACATAGGAATAATCATATTACCACAAATAACACAATCTTCACAAACGGTTTATTACCAAATAGTGTGTAGTATGCAGATATGCTACCAATAATAATTACTAATATGTATGTAATTAAAGTTATAAACTTAACAAAATTGTTATTCTGAGATATGACACTTAGTAAGGTCCTTTCTTGCAATGATTTTCGAATCTTTTTAAACAAAACCTAGAAATATGCATAGCTAGACAGAAAACTATAGTTATTCAATTTTAAATAGTACGCATTCTTATAGTCAGTAAGCCGAAATCCGTCTGGTTTATCAGCTCGGCGACACCCGGGGGTGGTTAATTGTGAAAAGAAATCTTTGCTCTTTGTGTGCCGCGTGCCGCGCGAGGGGTGCTATTGATTTCTTTTGTTTTATGCTGATTGAGACACCTTCGGTATCCGCGATCCCGCCACCCTCGCTTTGAACGCCTGACAAAACATTTTATTCTAAAACGAATAGCGAAAAATTCGCAACGCGAACGTTATTGAAGGCCGTTGCAAAATATTTAATCACCCCCACTTGCTTTTCGATATTAAAGACACAGTTGTTTGTTTATCTAAAGAGAGCGGACCTAGATGACTTAACTGGGGTCAAATAAAACTAATCGTTATCAATATACCTAGGAACAGACTTTACTAACGTCTATATAAAAAAGTTTTTTTTTTTTTATATTGTTTTTATTTACTTGTCAAGTCAAAAGCCTAAATAACACTAAGATCAACAAAATTTTAATAAGATTTTGTTGGATGTTGATGTTCATCTTTCCTTACTTCCATTTTCGGATAGTTGCATAAGGGTCCAACACATAAATCTTCGTCACTGATCAATCCTGACACGTCTCAATCAAACTGTTAACATCGACACTAGACTTTAAAATTCAAAAGTAAACTGAATGCTCATATGCTTAAGGGTTGTATTCCTTTAATCGATACTGAAACTGTGTGGCGGGCCAATCAACATTAGTCCCTCCGAAGATCGCTTCTAGGCTCATTTCTCCGGTGATTGACTGCAACTTGAAAAAAAATTAGATTGCGATTGCCACCTCAACGCGCACGATAGCATCGCCGATTTTTTCCGAGGACTTTGCTAATGGCAGTCTGTTTTATCTCGAGCCCCTTAATGTTCTTATGCGGGCGACAATAATAAGACTTTGACACGTTAATGACGGCGATTTGAGTCCTCAACCAAGTGACGAGTAAGGTATAGATAGGCACATAGATTAAAAAATATGTAATTATATATTTATTAAACCTTTGGATCGTATAGTTTTTGAACTGAATACCTAGGTATTATTTAATAAATGCTAATTCAATATTTTGTGAACAAATAATATAGCAACAAAAAATATTTATACCTAATTTCATATTAAGATTTTATAAGGGATCTTTTAACGACCTGCAACTTTTTTGGAAATGTACTCTGTGTAAATTAAAGATGAAACGGATATCCAGTAACTCCGGCCGGATACCGGATA
This sequence comes from Ptilodon capucinus, assembly GCA_914767695.1. NCBI lineage: Eukaryota > Metazoa > Arthropoda > Insecta > Lepidoptera > Notodontidae > Ptilodon > Ptilodon capucinus. Next base: position 8,613,899 of record OU611814.1, on the reverse strand, counting down.
GTAATTCAGTAAAATTCAAAAAATTCTCATTATTTTACACAAGGCAAATCATACCACAATAGGTTATGGATACCGTTTATTTTTATAATCGCACGTCGAAAATATTTTATTTTAGTAATTAGTTTAGTACTCAAATTTAACAATTGGCAATATGTTGTAAATGAATACCTACCAAATTTTCCGCATGTTGGTAAGAGGCGACTCCACTTGGTTTCGTATACCAGACCAGCACTTGGTTTCGTATACCAGACCAGCTTCTGAAAATAGCCGTTCGCTGTAAACGCTACTGCCAGGTGCTAAAAGATCAATTCTAGCAAACCTTGACAACTACGGGTACTGATGCAAATTAACTAACCACCATATGTATGGGTCGTGCTTGATCGCAATCATCGCAATCGATTCGAGATGTCTTTAAGAAGCGTCATGTAACGCGATAAAGGGCCGAATATCCGGTATCCGGTGTCCAGCCAAACCACTATCCGTTTCATCTCTAGTGTAAATATACTTTTGTATAATTGGAATTTTGAATTGAACTTTTTTTTGTATATTTGAATTTGGATTGAATGCCAGTGGCTATAACCAACCAACCAACTCGCGTCATTGATAACATTTTGTTGAAAAGTGTGCTTCTTCTTTGTACAGTTAATATTGCTTGTGCTGGTTTGACTCTCTCTGCCGGTAAAGCTGTAAAGGCCACCTCACGGCCAAGAGTGTACGTCCTTCAAAAAAAAAAAATGTGCGGGTTTGACGGGCCTGTCAGCGCAGTCCTTTAAACTGTAACATAAACATGAATAAATAAATATTGCAACACTTACTAATCGTATGTACCCCAACTAATCAAAGCTTGTACTATGGGTACTATACAATGGAATGGAGGCGTCCCAGTTACACCCAGACTAGAACAAATTTGAACTTGCACCCCTTACGTTCTAGGCGGGCGTTCTTGCCAACGAGCTACCACTGCTTTACTAATGCTACTTTTCTACTGCACACGTTTTATAATTATTCAACTTCGGCAATTGATAACGAGTCAATTTTTCAATACTGTCTTAAGGTGTCCTACCAGTTCAAAGAGTCCCTCGAGGGGCACTCCGAGAGGCCGAGGGTGTGACGACAGCGGCGACTTTAATTGCATAGCACTTCGTTAACGGCCGACTTGATGGCATTTTTAATGAACGCCCGAATTAATGTAGTGGGCGAAATCGAAGATCGTAGTAGACCCCACAAGCGATTGCAATTCAACTTGTTTGTTTAGGATTGGTCCGCTATTGTCTATTCGGGATCGGTGAGTGATGTGATTGTATATGTAGAGATGGAGTGAGGCGGCGGATCTTAAAAGGAAAAAAGAAAAAGCCAGACAAGTGCGAGTCGGACTCGCGTTCTGTACTAAATTGTAGGTAAATAATTAGTCCATTCATCGCGGGAATCGAGCCTTGAAAACTAAATGTAATCTGTGAACGTTTTCCTTTAATTGTGCTATGACACAATGCTTCTTGCCAATTTGCATGATTATAGTTCAACGGAAAGTAACCTATAGGTTTCAATTCCCTTCTCTAAATGGCGGTATCTTTTAATTGCGTTGACCTAAGTTTAATTTTTAACAGCTCCAATGGAATTCCCGAGGGAAAGGGTTTTGCCAGACAGACAAACAGGCAGAAGTGATAATCAAGGTTCCTGTTTTTCCTTTTGAGGTACAGAAGCCTAAAAAAACGGTCAGTAATGGAAAGTTATGAAGTATGTTAGCTAAACAAAAGAAGATCTATCGATTATCTTTAAGTAACAATCTCGTGAGTTCTTTTTTCAAAATCAAAACTTTGTTAATGATCAACTATTGTCTAGAGAGGTTATGTACATTACGTCGAATTAAAAAAAAGCTATCATGACTACATGATTCATTCTCAAATTTGTTAAAGTCTTATCATATAGATAGGTTAAAATGTAGAATAACAAATAAACACAACTGCCAGTGTTTATATACACAAAAGTTATTATGAATATTGAAACCAATCAACGTCCCAAATTGATAAAAATGGTTGGAGCCTCTTGTTTCTCCGGCGGTCCTAAATAAATATGCTAAAATAAGAGTTTCGAAATGACGGCCCAATACCAAACACTTCGGATCCTGATGAGACCGACAGTGTTGCCAACATTTACACGAAATTAATATAAGTTTCAGAACGTGTATCCAATAGACGATAATTATTATTGTACTGGTATCAAGGTTGATAAAGTTTATAATTTTTTAGTAACCAAGAAACATAATAAAGTAATTTTCATTTCCGTGGCCATAAAAAACAGACTCAAGATTTTAATACTAAAATTAAATTTTAGTTTTAGATGACATCTAGGCAATAAAAGGAAAAGTTTAAAAATACAACACACAGTATTTTAATAGATGGATTTTCTTTACATATACTTGGGGTTTTTTTTGTTTTTGTAAGCAGGCAACACAGTTCGGCATTTGGAAATAAAAACCGGGAGTCGTGAAGATTGACAGGTGCGTCTTAATAAGACCCGCGACAGCTGCACAACGGCGAAATGAGAAAAGGTGAATTGCTGACTTTATGAATTCCAACCGATTGTATGAATAAGTCCCTTCCGTTTTACGAACACCAATTAAAAATAAACTGCGGCACTACAAAGAACTCATCATATAAAAGAATACTAATCGAATTGATTTTTTTTATGAAGTCAGTAAAGAATAAATAGTATTGGTATATTAAATGTCGGAAACACATACTCATCGTATGATCTCAAACTAAGCAAATCTTGTACTATGAGTATCATACAATGAATTGTATGCGTGTGACTATTTCCATCCTGGCTTACAGGAGTAATAATGGTGGAAAAGAAAGACGGAATTAGTCACAAAAAAATACATCGACGTGGTTACAGCCAGACCAGAGCAAATTCCGAAAAGGTTATATACGAATTAGCCGCTTTCGGGAATCGAACTTGCAACCACCCGTTGCAGTCAGTCGAACTACCTACGCTCGAAGCACTACACCCAGCCATGCAAAAATATTTTTTGAAATCGCACTGTTAGTTCCAGAGGTTAATGCGTTTAACCAATCAAACAAACTCTTCAGCATTTTAATAAAATAGTATAGATGTAAAAAAGAAAATCCCAACGTAGAAAATATAACATCCGGCTTCGGAGATGCGGCTATATTACTAAAATACTACCAAAATACCGAATACTACCGAATACTACCGAAAATATACCTAACTATATTACTAAAATTAAAATTACACTGACCATTCACTTTATTTCATTTCGCCGCGATCATCGCAAGTTTACATAGGTTCATATTATTCTTCACCCACACATAGATAAAGCTGGTTTTAATCTCCCGTCTCCACATACGGACGTTACTGTTACCAAATGTACTGTGCTTAGATGGATAGTCTGATTTAGTAATACTCACAACTCTCAAGACTTTTGTTAACGATTGCCTTTTAACTTATTAGAAACAAACATTTTATTTAGAGGCTATTGAACTCTTGAACTTTAACAGATTCTTCTTTAAGTTGCCAGCCTTGAATTTCCTTGAACGATGTAAAAGTCTTGTTAAAAATTTGATACTCAAAAGTACGTAAGAACATTTTTGTTCACTACATTTAAGCGTAACGATTTGTAGGCAGCCATCTTGCATAATTCTATATGCCTTAATTAACACTTATTTACTTAAATCATGGACAACATTAAATCCCGCATTCTCAGTTACGTTAAAACACGCGCCACCATTTTATTTTCCAGTAGCAAATCCAACTTTATTGATTCATAGAAGAAGCACATTTTTCAATGACACGTCAGCGAAGACGCGAGCGAATTTTGACATTTGCACGACGTGGGAATGTCCTATTTATCCAAAGGATTATGGTCTCCTCAGCTACAGACAATGGAAGGTCCGTTCTCCCTAGTCTGGTATCTAGCCTCGCCACTTATTCCGCTGGCCTAAGCAAATTTTCGCCGGCCTCTGTTGGTTTTTCGTCGGATTCCTATTTCTTCACTTCTGATTATATTATTCCATACTTTGTGTAAACAATGGCTCGGTCGGTACCCCAACCCTTCCGCACTATTGCCGTTTCGTTACGTGTCAAGCTTTTAAGTGTAGAGATGGACTGTATTAGCTAGAGACTTTGTTATTTTAGTATAGGTACAATGATAACTTATTGGCTACACTTAACCATTAAATACCAATTTAAAAGGAAAGGGAATGTAACGGCTTGATTTTATATTCCACACACTATTTCTAGTATATTTTGATGATTATTTTTTTCTTATTCTTTCATATTTGTCTCGACTATAATTAATCGAAGTAGCTAATCTTTAAATTCTCGTATTAATATCAAGAGATAAGGAACTTGATACTTACAGCCGAAAGCTATTATTTTTTGGCAATGACATAGTTAATAGTTGTATATGCGGTAAGTAAGTCGCCCAATTTCTATAAATTTCGATCCCTTGAAGTTCTTATTAACTTCAATCGATCTACGAAATGATTTGTACTATATTTTGTTTTAAATCACAAAACACGATTCGAGATTGTTTCGTAATGCTGTTGTAACTGGAACCTAATTTTATATTTGGGTATATAAGATTAATAAGTGCGTGGAATAATGTGAATATAATTTTTCAATGTTGATCCACTGTGAAAACAGTTGTAAGGCGAAATGTAAGCGGCTAAAACAATCACTCTCCTCGTAACGAGCGTTTTATAAATATTTTTCGGGAGGTCTAACCGCTGTAAAAGGTTTTTGTATACGTTGCTTTTTGCCTCCTTTTGGCTGCTAATCCAATATTGACCGCCCCGGCAGGCTATTGACTTATGTTTGTGTTACTCATAATAATTCGCCGGGCACCGCCCGCCTTTTATTATTCAAAATATCAATTTGCTCTCTCGAGTTGCTTTCTTTTGCCGAGAAGCACGCCATTAATTTTATTATGTATAACTTAGAAATATTAATTAGGTAGTTGGGGAATTTTGTTTTTGTTTCACAAATCTAAAATCAAATATTTCACTATTTTTTTATGATAATATTAATTCATTATCATCGATATTATGTTGCATATAAAAATAATTATAAAGTGTATGAATATAGAAGAAATGGTGTCCGTTGCGTACAAAGAGAAATCTGCGGTATCTAAATGTTAATCTTTGGTCAGTCGCGCAAAAATTATGTTTTTCGGACTGGGCCGAAAGCCACTGGGCTGGAAACAAACCACCCGCACGCCTAGCTCCATTTAATTTGCTCGTACAAAATTATACGATTATGTAACACCCCATATTTTGTCACGGCTCAACAAATTGAAATAACTGTTGTATAAAACGGAGCCATAAATACTATTAGTAAATCTGAGACACTGAAACTTAGTTCCGTTCCCTTTGAAAAATCCCATTACCACCATCTTAATGCAGAGAACGCTTTCAAAGGCTACGTTTTATTTCGCGTCAATTTCTACAAAGCGAAATGACTCCAATTTGAATATGTAATGGCGGCTTAAGATAATCGTCTCTGGCTTACACTAATAAAGGCGCACCAACTTTAAAATGAGAATCGTATCAAAAGAATCGAACAATCGTCGGATTCGATTCGGGGGGTGGTATAATTTATTCGAGTGTGGACCGCCATTTTGCGGCGGGGCGTCCTCCGCTATCGCGCGCCGGAAGACGCTTTAAGACATTGATGCTGATTCCTTTTTTTATTATGCTCCCCTGGATTCCCTTAAAGACGCTAATATAAAGACGGCCATATATAAATAAGCCGCCTTTGTAAGGATGCCTCGATTCCGCGGAGACAGGAAACCGAACGACCCCTCGCCGACGGAAAACAATCTAAATTACATTTTCACGCAACTTCAAATGTCTTATTAATTACGTACGACTTTTCAATGCAATAAATTTTCTTTTAACGCTTCCTCCTCTAAATCGGCTTAATACACAACGCTGGGTCTGCATACTGATCACTCAATTGTATTCTGAGATAATTCCGAAACTTATTTTTTTCTTTGTTCCAATTTACGTTGCAAAGTTTATTTATACTGAAGCAACTAAGATCTTCTATCTCTCGATAAAAATACGAAAATTTAAAGAGCATAAAATACCCTTCGCATAAATAAAAGAAATCCAAACCATCTGTTTAAAAACTACCATTACCCCAGTCAAATAGAAAATACCTGTCGGCCATGATTTAGTGGGGCCTTTAGACAGCTCGCGATACCGCCTTCATCACCTCCGGAATGACCCAGCATCCCTCAAGCTTAGATAATATAGGGGATAGTGTCGCCTGCTCCCCGAGGATTTGTCAAACAAATGCCTCGCCATGTATCGGAAAAAATCGCCTCACTAGTGGCCGTTACAGCTATTTATGGGCGATTCTCCGAAGCTTTTTTTATTAATAAAACGTATATTATGCGCGCAAGTGCGTTTTATATCGCGGACCTCCCATTCTTCGCGGATATTATCGTCCGTCTTCGGACATCCGGCCATATCGATTCTGCATTGCAAAAATATCACTTTCACATTGTCCTTCTAATATATTTTATTATTGTCCTCCATGAATACGATATTGTAATATTTTTATTTATTGAATTTGGGAAAAACAATGATTCGACATTCAGGTATCGATGTAAACGTGTTTACCCCACAGTGGTGGCACAAAGTAGTTATGCAAACACACAAGATATTGTACGGGAACTTTGTGACAGACAAGAAAAACAAAAGTCACGTTTGTATAAATACACGTCCATATCGAACGTGTTTTGACGTGGAAATATCGATAACGAATGTAAAATATGGGATGGCTCGAAGTTGGGACTAAAACTCTGCGCACACTGGGGCGTCAAAAGCGTCGTGTCAGAATATTCACCAATACCAAAACGAACTCGGTATCAATACGCATAAAGATTGAATTTCTGTGGTAAATTACACGCCTGCGCGCGTCGAAATTCGCTCGCTCTATCAGTGTAATTTAGTTAAAGAATGAGCTTTTTTACCAGCTTTATATTAGCTTGCAACGTATGTATGTCCGGGTGGAATCTTGCAACTGAATTTTAAATCAGTTATCTTTAACCGATTGAGCTGAAATTTGGTATACACGCTTACTTTGGATAACAATGCATGCTTAGCTATGTGACGTCATTCTTATTCCAATATGGCGGATCATCCAAGATGGTGGATTAGTTATTTTTTCTGCACTACCACAGTATGGGTATCAAAAGAAAGGGCTTGCTAAGGAGAACACAAAAACTAGATTAAGTAAAAGCTTGTTTTTAAAAAGGTTTTTTACTATTAATTTTTATGAGTGAATACAGTGTGGTTGTGTCTGCGAATACAATTGTATATTTCAAACGTGCAAGTATACAAGTTTCATTAAATTAAACTTTCTCCGCGTCTCGACGGCCGCAATCACTGGTAATTGTCGGGAATAAAATCATTAATTTCAAACCGAATAACCCATTAAAAGTAACAGCTTGTGCGCGGCTTGCCACCGCCACCGCCGCTCGCTCCCTAAAGGGTTACTGAAATTACACTATAACTTCAATAACTGAGCAGTAATCCTCTAGATATCAAGAAATATAACTCTAAATTATCATGTAAACGTTCCAATCTGCTGACATTGATTAAAAATGCGTAGGTATTTTGCTCTGCGCATAGATACGCGTCAAAAAGCTAAAAAACGCGCACGTCAAATTTTAATCCAATACCAAACCTGTCATCGATGACACGGACAAATTAAGACGCATAGCCGTTTGCGTTCTGCCATATAAATTTAATCTTTACATATACACTTCTCATCAAAAAAATCGAAACACCTCGCAGTTTATGATTTGATAAGGATTATCAGAAAAATGTGTATATTTAGGAATAAATGTAAAATGTCATTTAATAGTGAGTAGTATGAGGTTTATAAATCCTAATGTTAATGTTCTAAATTCAAATTAAGTCTTCATAGGTTTCGTATTTTGTATGATGAGTAATTTTAAAAATTAGGACAAAAACAATAAAAACGAAAGTGTTTCGATTTTTTTGATGAGAAGTGTATTATAAACACAGAGTACATTTTCAAAATATAGTCAATTTAATTCGCACGCCCCATTGGATGCAGGTTGTAATGTGCAATCTTATTGATTTGTTATTTTAAAAATATCTGAACGAGATATACATTCGACCGTTATGTAGATGAATATAACAATACAAAAATCATCTCTATAAACTCTATATTAAATCGAAAAGGTAACTCTACCTAACCCCAGTCTGAACGCAACGATACTAATTCGGAAGGCGTACCCCACAGCCATATTCTTATAAATTAATTACTTGTAATCTACTCATGAAACGGGACTTAGAGAAATGAAGTTACAACGTGGCGTAAAGCCGGCCGTCGGGTCCCGTAACGACGACGTCGGGAACGACGCTGAATTAGAAATGAACCCCGTGCCAAGTACCCGGTTAATAAGACACACGTGTCGCGTTTCACGAATACTATTTTGTTTTAATTTGGCTTTTGATTGAGGCAATGTTTCAATATGCATTAAAACTTTAAAATGTGTAAATAAACGAGAGCAATACACAAATTCATCTAAAAATATTAGCGCGATCCACTTACGATGTTTCCTGCGGGAATGTACAATAGTTAAGGATTGGCCGTATTCAAATCACGCGGCTTTGAGAATTTTATTTTATTCTGTAGCATATATGAACGTAATTCAATAGTTTGTTATATTGTTGTTTCAGTAAATGGCCACCTCATCTCGTCTAATAGTTTTTGCTGCTAAGAAAAACAATAGCATGTAGGTAAGAAAGTTAATAATTTCTTTTTTTTTAAATTCGATCTCGGTTAGTCATTATTTATTTACTGTCACGTTTAATAAATCCAAAGTTACATTCTTTTGCTTTTCATAGCTGTCAATTACAAGCTCATTACATTTTTAACCGACGAAAAAAAAAAGGAGGAGGTTCTCAATTCGACGCGTATATTTTATGACTAGTAAAGTTTTAAAGTAAACATAAAGCATTGCAAAATATCACCTAATTTTACTACCTACGGATTTAAATGAAAAGGAATATCTACGTTCCCTTTGTTTGAAAATCCTCAGACTTACCTAACTATTCTATCGAGCGCAGGGGAACAAAAGTGACACATTGTAAAAAGTACATTTTAATTTTTCGCCACGTCGCGGACTCATCTGTATGCCTGGGGGAGGTGTCCCCATGATCGCGTCTTATCCACTACGCAAACATTATTTACAAGGGCCTCATTCTATTCACTCCTCTAGAGGTTATCTTTTATTATTTCTCTCGACATCCTCTTTTTATTGCCTCTCATATTGACTTTTTATACGGCTCACGAATAAATACATTCCGATTTACGCTCGCGTTGCCACTCTTTTATGCAGTTCGTCAGACGATTGTGGAATTAGTACGCACGATGTGTCTAAAAATTTAAGAAAATCCCACTCCATTTTTTATAGCTCCGGGACGTTACGAAAGTAACCACCAAATACTCGCGTGGAATAAAATGTGTTTTCAGTAAGCTCTTGCACAAACATTGAGGGATTGCAAAGTTCCTTCGAGAGAGGCGAAGAAAAACAGTGATAAATCCAACTTAAAGCTTGACAAGTGCGTATCTAAGATTTGTTGATCTGCACTGCGATGATACCGCTCCTGATTTCAGCTAATTAACGTTAACGGTCTGTAATAACATTATTTTATGAGTAAGATGATATATTTTTTTGAAATAAGAACTAAAAAATACCTACCAAGGCGTAGGTTTTTTAAAAGAAAAGTTTTATGTGGGACTTCTCCACGATTTCCAATTCCGTAGTGTCACGACGTCCTCGGGGAACGATTAAACATGTAAAAGTACCAGGATAACAAAGTATCTGGGAGTATTGTGCGGAGGACTGTAGCCATTTAGCACGTAGCAAGAAATTGCCGTGACACGATTGCAGAACTTAACGACCGGGGAAATGGATGCCGTCTGATGTTCGTTAAACCGATCACTCCGCTTGTTTGTGTGGAGACGTGTTGGGGTGGCAATAGTATATTTTAATTCTTACATAAGTGCAAGACTGTTTGGCAATAATTAATAAGACGTGATTCAACCGTAGCATTGTCTGAGCGTACTCCGTGGCCTAAATGAGTTGCAGGTCCGAAGACAAGTTTTAGAAATCGTTTTCGGTCGTGTATGTATGTATTATTAAAATAGCTTCTAGGCTAATTCAAATTCCAAGTACCCACACGGATACAGGGGGGCAATATTTGTATGATCGATACTAAATTCATTGTATTTGTTCGTTTTTTTTCGACATTATGTCGAATTACAAATAATGCCGATCTTACGAGAATTGCTCCCAGGAGATGTGTATTATTGAATGTATACATACTCTTATCATATCTGTCTATATTATCTATCTATGTCTATATTATCTATCTACATAACGTAGCTAGTGTAAAGTCATTATTTTTTGTTCTCACTGCAAAAATAAAAAAAAACATTACATTGTGTTTAGTTGTCAAAGTTTTGAAACCATCGTCTGGCATTAATCCAGCACGCTTCGTAGTTATTATTTATATTTCTTATTCTGTTTGCCTTCCTCAAAATCATATTTCAGTTTATCAAGAAAGAATGAAACAATACTTAACGACCATAATTACTTCTTTTTAATGAATTAATCACTTTTGTTTGAGAACAACGATTAAAATAATTAAAAGTGTCATTATAAGTGCCATCAATTCGATCTCGGAGGAGACATTAGTGTTTTTACGGGTTGTTCCGCGGTAATAAACGATGTGCTCGCACTGCAAAACACTAAAATAAACTTTTATACGAGATGCGAGATATTCATAGCAATAAATAGAAGCTTTAAAACAATAGTCGTCGATTAAAAAATAATTATATGAGTAAGCAAGGCCAATGAGAATCAGAGGCTGTACCATCACCTTTTATAAATAGTATCATAACATTACTTCGTTTTTTACAGCATTTACAGTACTATTGTACTTTGCACCAAACTGGTGTTGCTGGAATGAAAACGGTACATTTTTTTTCAAGAGTTTGACGCTAATTAAAAATATGTTCCATACCCTTAAAATGTCTCTACATAGGTAATTTTGATGGGTATTGAATTAAGTTGGTAGTACTGTGTAGGTAAAAACAAATTTAGCCGAAGTATTAAATTTGAAAGTCCTGCGGAAATAAAAAGTGACGAAATTAAATTAATTAATTAATTTCAACGAAAAAACTAATGTTTACAGATATATTTAGTTTTTTAATAATAATGTTTTATTCAGTAACCAAAGTGTTTCTTAATCTAGCGACCAAGGTCTCCATTTTAGCTTATATATCTATATATACATATATATTCAATGTACATTTCCAAAAAAGTTAAATGAATTCTCTCCCACATTCGGGACGTAAACCATAATATTGTAACCATAGATAAAATGTCTCGCAAATTTTGTTGCGTAAAGTATTCGCGTTCTTATTACAACAATAATTGTCGAGTGCTGCGTCTCATCCGACTTTTAATTGATCCTGGAGGGCGAGCGAGCAGATAAAACTGGGATATCTAAACTTTCTCTATTACAGTTTAAGAAAACCGCCGGCGCGTTTTGTTTGGCCGATAACAAAATTTTCATTGCCTCTCCCCGGGTTATGAGACGTGTAATAGCTGGGTAATACTGTAGAAATATTTTGATTTTAATATCATTCTGGAATATAGGTAGTTAAGTAGTTAAAAATATTATGAAATAACAATTGAAAACTAACCTTGAAATTTGTTTTAAACTTGCAGTTATGTATATTGAACCTTTGTGTTAAAAATTTCAAAGGCTTTTAGATCGATTAAAATTTATATTAATCAAATCTATGAATAATTGTAAATTAAGGTGCAGTTGTTTGCAACTAAACAAAATTAGATTAAAATTGATTTTGATTTATTTGAAATAAATTAACTAAACTAACTTTAAAAAAAACACTATGCTTTGATAATTCACCAAAAATAACATTTGATATTACATTTCAGGTATCTCGAAATGAAAAACAATAATAAAACAACTCTCTATAATGTTAATCCTAGCAATTATCAAAAATATAAATATAGTCTGTATTCTGATTAAACCAACCCGTAACCGTAACTTGTAAGGACTCGGGGTTCCCAAACTCATCTTAAAACAATAACCAAAAAGATACTTACAATAAAACGTTTAGTGTAAACGTGTAACAACAAACTTCCATATTTTATTATGATCGTTATCGTAAAGCGGCCCCCGAATCTTCTGCGTTTAAAAGTTCTTTGCGCCGTGGCTGCACCCCTCAACTCCCGCCGAACCCGTTTATAATGCTGCATTATAAAATTATACTACAACTTAACACTATAAATCGTGCAATGGCAACTTCTTAAGTAATCGAATAAGTTCAAAGAGAAGTGTGAAAAAGTTCTTAAATAAGAATTAACTGGGAAGTATGTATAAAAGTTTTACTTAAATTTATTTAGTTCTCTAAATATTTATTGATACTTAGAATATCAAACAAAAGGATATAGATAAAGGTAATGATTACTTAATTACGGTCAGATTTTTCAATCGCCAGACATAATCACAGACTGTTCCACAACGCAATTTTTCAACCATCATATAGACTTTGTTTGAAGTTGAACTCGATTGATATATTGTATTGAAATGACACAAAGATAAAGAGGCAAACATTGTTGAAATTTTGTACGAGGACTTAAAAATCTGTTCTAACTCATATAGAAGCTACTTCTAGCCTTGCAATTTAAAAGCATAGTTAGATTTTTCGTCAATGATTTCTTTGGATGTAACTAATATCTATTGAAATCCTATTACGTCAATCACAGGAAAAATCGTTAGTTAATCGCAAATATACATGAAAGCGGAAGTTCCGGCCCCTCCCGCTCGTTCTGAAACGTAAACACATAAATTCGCGGGGAACTCCTTTTAATTGTCTACCCTATACCTTAACGAACAATTACACGTTGTTGTTATTTATTTGTTTTTCACCAAACAATCTAGGTAAGATAAACTCTTTGTTACTTTTTACGCTTTATTTTGTATTTGATTTTCCTTCCTATTATTTTAATTATTCATAATAGACATTGAAATTTTAGTTGGTTGCCAGGACTCATATACTAATAGGTTTTAAACTACTACTACTACAGCCCTTTAACGTCTCACTGCTGGGCACGGGCCTCCCCTCAATGCGAGGGGGATTCAAGCCATAGTCCACCACGCTGGCCCAGAGCGGGTTGGCAGACTTCACACATCTATCGAGAACTAGACAAATTCCCTCAGACGTGCAGGTTTCCTCACGATGTTTTCCTTCACCGTTTCATAACAAATGATAATCTCGGATGAAAATGAGATTTGCACATAAATCCCAGAGGTGCGAGCCGGGGTTTGAACCTGCACACTTTGATTTGCAAAGCGTGGGTTCGACCACTCGGCTACCACTGCTACTTAAACTACTAAATTAAGTAAATGATCCACCCATTTAAATAAATAATTCGTTCCTGAGATTATAAGATTTATTTTCCAGTTTCATTTCTCCCAAGTGTAATATTTGTTATTTGTATAAAAAATAACCGTTGATGAAAATCGCATACGCATAGAGCTGCGTTTTACTGAATTCAATTAAAAGAACGGCACAGCGAAATCGCTATGAACGCACCGGACTAATCGTTTTCTATTGTTCTTAGGGCCACTATTTGGTAGGCTTTTGTTAGGCAATGGAACCCCGCAGCACACTCAAAAATTCGGCCAATTAATAATAGAGAAGCGTGGCTAACAGAGACTGCAGACCGAGCAGCGCAGACGATTGAAATTATAAAAGGATTAAAATGAGCTTTATTCCGACGTAGAGACTCAGCAGATAGTAAAACTACAAAACAGAAACGATGACCGGACGGTCCGTGGCTCGGTGTGAACGTGACACTGACGGCTAAGCCGGCGCACGCAAGGAGCGTTTTACTCCTTTTGTGTCCATCGAGTACGGAAACACACTGCCGCTTTCTGACGACGTTATTTTTTAATCAAATATATCCGTGGAACGGGTGACGGACGATAGGGTCGCAGCGACAATGAAAAACTAAAAGGAAAAAGCAAAACTCTTTTAAGCAAATAGAGGCGAGACCCAAGTTGATTGGTTTTGTTAGCGAGCCTGTTGATTGGCACGCGCGTCAACAATACGCTTCAATGTTTAAGTTTCAAACGACAATTGAGACTTCTTTTAAGCAAATAGTGACTAGACGTGTTGATTGGTTTTGTTAGTAAAACTTGTCGATAAAGGATTCAGTAGCGATGTCGATGTTTTTGTTAGGAACATCACTGGTTTTTGTTTTACAATGTTTTTGGTGTGAAGGATGCTTTTTAGTTCTGTTTATGTTAGTCCACTGCGATACTTCAATTATTACGAGTTGGCTCAACTGTTTACATGCAAACATTTATTGCAAAGGTTAGGTTTTGGGTTTGTTTAAAAACATTTTACAACCATGACTATTGTAAAAAGGATAAGAGAAAGTATCCAGGGTATTCCGCAAAGCTCATAAATTGCGGGCTATATTATTCACGGCGAGTAACCAGCCGGTTATAAATCAGGACTCCTCAGCCGCTATCGGGTAAAGCTTCCATTAGTGACCTCGCCCACGGTGCTTCTCCAGTGAGGCTAAATACGCGACCCATTCTTACCAGTTTCTTCTACCCCATTCTAAATATTTCCATCTAACAAATCCACTTTATGTTTTCATCAATTTCCTGCCATTATCTCCGTGGTTAATGTTTATAACTAACAACCAAAAATATTTTACATGATAAATTTCTAAGATAAGTAGGAGCAATTGTTAAAATTAAAAGCGTATAACTTTCCAATTTCTTTGTACATGTACTAACTACAGCCCTTTTTTTTTAACGTCCCACTGCTGGGCACGGGCCTCCCCTCAATGCGAGGGGGATTCAGGCCATAGTCCATGTACATGTATTAGTCTTAAATTGTATTTTACTCAGAGAAATAAAAGAGACACCTCGACATACTTAATATAGCACCTCAATTTCCTTCAAGCATTCAATAGGAAATTGCAGCAAGAAAAAGGGTCCTGGTTTCCTGGGAGAACCAGATCACGCAACCTAACCACCATTTCCACACAAATAAATCTTTCTGTATGTTCTGTGAGAGCGTTCTAAAAGCTCAAAAATTTTAATGTCCGTGGTTGAATTAATAGGGGGTTTTAATATCGTGCGTAGATTACTTTTGTATCAAAATTATGCACACTCGAGTGCGTGGCCAGACTTGAATAAATTTATAACGAACGGTCGAGAATTTCGGGACGCTCATTACCGCGTATTTATGTGAGGAGATAAAAATATTAGGGACACCGTTTTAATCGAAAACGGATGAACAGGGAGTGTGAGACAACAGGAGGTGGGACCGAGCGCGTGGCGTGCGTTTGTTTAAAAGTATTTTAGGGGCAATTTGTATTAAATTGTTTACGTTTTATGGAGCCATGTCTTCAAAACATAAGCAGATCTATACACATGCGTTAGTAGGCTCACCATTCAATATGTAGAATATATTGAATGGTGAGTATTAATATTAGTACAATACAATTTCACAGAAAAACACATTTCCAATTTTTTTTTCTATCTGACGGGGCAGATTCTCATTTTTCATTCGCTCGCCAAGTTTTTCCAACAGCAAAATATTTTTTCTCAAGATAATGAATACCGAATGACATTTATCAAAGCGCACGTAAAGTCAGGCCGGTGTTTAGGACAGTTTTAAACGCCTAAATTAATTTCCCCTGATTTCCTTTAAGAAGTTGTAACTCTCCAAGTGGGGATAATGCGATGATATATAAAAAAAGGTCCCAGCGAGGCCGAGCCCCTAATAAATTACACCCTCGATAACAATGGGATTTTTTCTCGCGGCCCTTTGTTGCAACTTTTGATATCACCTGAAAGTAGGTGCAGAAACAAAAAAATATGCTTAAAAATTTTCACGTAACTTTAAAAAAAATTGACTGTTTATACAAGATATTTTTCATCCTCTACGTTTTGAATATCAAATGACTATTGGCTAAAAGATGTTAACCAGTTATTGACAAATGAAAACAGTTACAGGATAAAAGTAAATCCTATATTTTTATTTTAACAAAAAAAAGTTTCTCCGTAATATTTTATACCATTGATCCTTGCTCTATAAGTAGTTACCTGTAGAAAATACATTTAAAAAAATCATTGAATACAAATTACGTTAGTGTCTCAATAAAGTGAATATGACAAACAAGAATGGCCTGCTAGCCACTTCCGCAATGTATCGGTTGAGCACTTTTTGTCCCGAACTATAAAAAATAAAGCCCTAATATCGTCGAATGTTCCTTTGGGGAGTGACTGGACAAACGCGCAAAACTCAAGTCGTTAGGGGTGACACAGAAATGCTTTATTTTCATTCTACAAGTATTATTTTACAGAAAATCTTTTTTATTTCCTACTTCTGTGTGACAAAACGTTCATAAATAACACACATAATGCACTTATTTAGCTCTTTAACCTAAAAATTTAGTTGTAACTACGTATTGTAACCTATAGATAAATATTTTAATGCACTAAAAGTACCCACACTTCAAAGTTAAAACTATGTTAATGTAGTTATTTGTAAATGTGTAATGTGCTAAATTCAAATTCGGAATTACACAAAATAATTCAGGTTCACAATTGTCGAAATATATTTTCGCATCGCAAGTGTTTTCGTGACTATACATGTAGTTGTAGCATGAGCGCCAAGACTAGACTTATGGCACAGAATATGTTGATTTTATCTCTTTCTGTCGTATAAAATAAGACAGAGAGCGACCGAGCCAATCCGTGACAGAGCTCTTGTCGCGACATGCATGCTCGGTGCTAACCCCAATGTAGGTCATTTGTCTGTAAAGCAGTAGCGCACAGTATTGGGGCTGCCATGCATCCATCGGAACTAAAAATAAATGACGATCGCGACTCCACCGAAATATGAAATATATTCTGTGACAACCCTACACAATCGAATGGGCAACTGCGGACAATTTATATAGCAATAATCCACGCGGACATTACTGCGGACGGAGCCGGGGCGGTGCCGATATTATCGGAGGTAAAAAGCGTTGCTAGTTTGAGGACAAAAAACGGCCACTCATTTATCGGCCACTCGCCGACAGGCCATCAAGTCTCTCGCCACCCTCGGCGGCTATAGATTGCTTGCCATCGCTTCTGGCTACAGCTTATAGTGTGAATTAAGTTTTGGTATTTAGCGTTTATTGATCGGTCTACTCCCTTTCAGTCTTGGTGAGCAAAATTCTTGCCGGTTCTATTTAGAATTGCTATTAATAAAATGTAGGAAATAGGTAAGTAGATTATTTATTTATAATGTTCAATGAACTATGAACTACGAATGAACTACTAGGCTATTATAAAAACCGGCCAAGTGCGAGTCGGACTCGCGCACAAAGAGTTCCGTACCATTATCGGAATATCTATCTATAAAAACGGAAAAAAAACGTTTGTTGTATGGGAGCCCTTAAATAATTATTTTATTATATTTTTTAGTTTTGTTGTTATAGCGGCAACAGAAATACATCATCTGTGAAAATTTCAACTCTCTAACTATCACGGTTCAAGAGATACAGCCTGGTGACAGACGGACGGATGGACGGACGGATGGACGGACGGATGGACGGACGGATGGACGGACGGACGGACGGACGTTCAGCGAAGTCTCAGTAATAAGGTTCCCGTTTTACCCTTTGGGTCCGGAACCCTAAAAAAGGATATGTAAATAGGTATACACATTGGAAGCTGTTGATCCAGAATATCAGAAAATGGTTTAGTAATCGTTTCAGCCGTTCATGAGTTACGTTGCAAAGATTACGAATCACATATGCAATCCTTTACTCCTTTTTCTGCCGAAAGTCAAAACTCTATCAAAGGAGGATCAACATAAACCTTAAACAATAAGCATAAAATAGTTTTCCAGAAATACGTGGACCTTCCGGCCGACGCATTGTGATGTAATTGAAAAATTTCTACTACGAACTACCAACAGCCGAGGGATCCATTATTCAGATGACAATCACGCGAAATTCCGAAAAACGAAGCGAAAAACGCACGCCTGTTGTTCCACGACGATGTGACGAATAAAAAATTCAACAACTTAATCGCAACGGTGGCCAAACAAACGACGATCCGATGAATTGATAAAGTTAACGATCGACAAATAGTTGGCAATTTGTAGAGTCCATTTGCGAAAACAAGACTGGGTAATGAAACATAAAGTGAAGCTCATTGTGAAAATCAGCGCTAGGCGTAATAGCGCATATTTAATTCCAATTGCTTCAAATAGGTTTTATTTCAAAGTAGGATACGATGGTTGAGTAGTCATCAGTACTTATTGGATACAAAAATCAATATACAATTTCAAAAATATTCTTCTTAGAGGTAGCTGAATATAAAACTTACAACTTATTATAAAACCATTTAAAAATGGAACACCTAGCCACTAGATCAAAAAAGCAGATGCCGTTAAATATTTATGAGTAAAAAAAAAATGATTTTGTATCTATAAGGCCAGTACCGTTTTTGGTTACATTATGTTATAGCGAAAAGGTTGAATACTTTTTTTAACTAGTTGGAGCAAAAAGCTGCTTTACCAACAGGAATAGAAAACATACAAAAACAAATTAACGATGTCTGACACGATGCAAAGGACCGCGTAAACGGAAAATTCCTCTCCCATTACTTGTGTTTACCACGGCCACTTGTCTTGGAATTTTCTTGTTATTTTTCGTGCAGCATATGCGGGCTCGGGCAGTGCACCCATCCCCGCCTGCACAGGAGGGGGGAAAATGGCTGACTCATCAAAACAATAAACAAAGTATCTGAGCCCTATTTTATTATATTATTATGCACGCCGCCCTATGATTTACGCTGCATAGCCCACCGCACAGTCATAGCTAAGTTTAAAAAAGAATATAATAAGAACCAGTTTTTTTTTTTTAATAAAAAAATAAAGATGTGTTTTTGTTTGTGGTTTTTTAACTGATTACCATTTTCGGGTTTTGTAGTGTCTTATAAAATCTTGTGTACATACCTGGAAGTGTACATATTTGTCAAAATATTTCAATAAGATATCTTTGCCTATCTCTCTGTATTAGGTTGAATATGAAATCCTAAAATTTGTTTGTATGTTTTTAAAATTAATCAAAGATGCAGTTACAAGCTTTATTTCTCCCACCCACAGCTCCAAAGCCTCAAGAGATTATCAATCAAGTAGCATTTCCCGGTACAAATTTATCACAAGGTTCTTATTGTGACGCCGGATAACACAATATCCACCGGATATCCGGAGGGGAGGCTCAACATCATATTTTTATCATCATTATTTCAAGGAGAGAAAAATTAACGATATCTTAGAGTGGAATCACAAAAGAGTCCTATATAAAATGAAAACTCGTTTGCGCTAAAACTAGGAGACGCCTAAATATGAAGCAGTTGCCAGTTGTATGGTGTATCAATGTCGAGGCATCAAGTAAGAATGGGCATTTATTTTAAATTAAATTTTAAAATTTGAATTTATTTCTATTAAAATTTTCTTGTAAAATATTTTTCGTCATGTAGGTGCTAATTGGATACATTAAGACAGTGGTACTCCATTTTTTAGAGTTCCATACCGTACTTTGTTGTCCGTCTGTCAGTATGTCTGTCTGTCAAGACCCTTTTTCTCAGAAACTCGTGAAGATATCAAGTTGAAATTTATAACAGAGACTTATATCTGCGGTCCCATGGTGCCCTAAAAAAATTAAACTTCTAGGTTAACGCAATCAAAAGATATGGTGGCTTATGATTCATTTTCAGTACATTTGCACGGGAATCAAAAACCTATAGGGTACTTCCCGTTGACCTAGAATCATAAAATTTGGCAAGAAGTAAGGTCTTATAGCACAAGCAAAGGAATAAATCCGAAAACTGTAAATTCATTCTTAGAAAATATGTTTTTGCGATTACAAACATATTTTGTAGTTGCTTTGTTGTTTGGGGCACCAGAATACCAACTACAAAGTTAAGTTTGTCTCTCTACCCTGTTTATCTTTTCATCAGAGTAATGCTCGGTGCTTTCACAGTTTAGGTACGGAAGCCTCGGTGCGTGAGTCCAGCTCGCACTTGGCCGGTTTTTTTCATAGGGGTCATACCACGTTTTAGTCGCCTCTGTTACAAATGGAACACTATAAACGGTTTTTTTATTTCATTTCGCGAAATTCAAAATTGTTTAAAATAAAGTAACACCCGGTGAGCTAACCACAAAAACCTGCGGGTATAGCTGCTCTAAGAAGTTGATGATGTAATTCTATAGGCCATCTTTCCAGTGACTAAACTGGGATCTAATCGCTAACATTGTATACATAAATAGAATCAATTAACAAAAAGTCTACCAACAATCTTGTAAAAAGCTACTACCTTCATGGAATAGCCTAAATAACCCATTTACATCTGCATTGCAGAGCATTTTTGCTATCAATTAATAAAATGTCCATTGCTATTCGTTAGTCTCGCTGAAACTTAAAAACAGCTTCACTGATTTGATTTTTTTTTGTTTGCTCTAACTAATACATGGGTGATTTTAAAAAAAGTTTGCCGGGTCGTCTAGTGAAGAATAATAAATGAAAAGGAGTAATAAAAAATCATGAATAGTTTACCATACAGTTTTCTGAAACTTTATTCATAATTTTTTAAATACATGTTAAGTCGAGTCTTATCCACAACATCCTATCGTCTCTGTATATTTTCGTGATATGATGTTTTTAAGGGGAAATGCATATTATTAGCTGATTAATGATTGCATAGACATCTAGCTTAAACTGAATAGTTAGAAAACATTTTTTTGGAATTCCGTCGTTATTTTTGCGGTCAAAATTTAGGTCAAATTTGGGCACTACGTTCTAAGAAAAGTATTTTGAATTGGTTTATCATATTTTATGCAAATACATAGTTGTTTACTACATACTGGCTGAAATAATATGAAATCCAAATAAAAATGAATAATATTATAAATGGCTTCTGGTAAACTCCTTTTGATTACGTGTACGAGCTACGTAAATATAAATTCTCATCAGAATACGTTGACGCGTTGATTAATAATGAATATTAACTCATGATCTCTATGGTATTAATTATATTAACTGTAACTGCTGGCTGAAATACCAGAAAAAAATCGGAATAGCCGTATACTACAAATAAAATGAAACCTTCCTTCTTTATAAATTCTTAATGACGTCTATCAAACTTTTTTAAATAATTTCCCAGTAATAAAATGAATATATGATTAAATTTAATTTTAAATAACATTGTAAAAAGGTTTAAGTTTCAATTCAGTAGTTTTTTAATATGTATTAAATATTTTTTTGAGGAAACGGAACGTAATGATTGTGGTAACAAATAGTTCGGTACTTTAATTAAATTGCGTGACGGCACAAATATTATTACGAAACTCAGCATCGGGTCTCATTCGAAACTATTCAAGAAGAAGTATCTTGTTTTCTTATCAAAGTTCTATGGAAGAATGGTCTTCAAATGTAAAAATCTAAGAAGTAGGTTCTCATTAGAAATCCTATCATATAAAAATGTAATCTGCCACTCAAGCCTTAAGCAGGACATCTACATAAGATATGAATAGGTATTTGATCAATCGTCTAGAAAGTTCGACCGATCGATATCAGACCCGTATAGTATTACGCTACCAATGTGAAGATTCATTTATTTAATAGACTCTTTCAATTTTGGAATGTCTACTGAATATGGTAGTATGGTAAAGGATATTGTCTCGGCTGAAAGAGTACGGAGGTTGACGGAGGCGGTGGGCGTGGTGGGAGATGACCACGCCTCGAGGTGGGCGTGTTCAGATGTACATTAAAATTTATTTGCTTAACGCATTGTATACTATTCAAGCTATAATCAAAGCTATGGTAACTGTAAGAGTTGGTACGAAAACAATGATTAAAATACTGGTAATATTTCGACGGCATTTGTTCTTTCTACAAATCATAATGTAACGCTTCAGGGTTCTATTAATTAAATAATATTTTTAGCTAAAAATGAAAGCGCATAATTTATCCACTTTTTAAAAATTAATCTATAAAAGACAACAGATTATACAAAAAACCAATTCGTTATTACAAATATCACCTTTAAAAATTTAGATACTCACCATTCGCACATTTCTCTAGAGTTCACAAAAATGTACGTAGGTACTTATAGAAATTATTTATGCAATGTTTTTTTAATAAAGTATATTTTGTTGAATTTTGTTTTCTTGAGTAAAAATTCGCTAATTTGCTACGACGACGCTACACTCACGCTACGACAATGGTTACAACGTAGGCTCAAGACGGCTACGTAGGGCGGAGCTTTCGCTACGACACCAAGGTTTCCGAGGAAATCCGAACCGGACTTCAACCAGTTATCCCAGACCTTTAGATTTGTTAGGCTACCTTCATTTGCGTAGTATTTTTTCACGAGAGAGGAGGGTAGGGGAGGTCGAAGAAAATTGGCGGTTAATAGAGGGGGATGCAAAGGAATTTGCCAGGATACAGTTACGTAACGCCAGTCGTGTGACGGCAGCGCCGGCGGCGGCACGTCCTGTGGTTCGTGTTTTCGGAAAACATAAACAACAACAACGTGTTTGTTGACGTAAACAACGCCACGAAGTTTACTGTGAAACTTTTCCGCAGAAGGTGTTAAGGTGAGTTAATGCTGAATGTTTTATTGGATGTTATTTTTTATTCTGTTAATGATATACTCAATATATATTTTTTTTTATATTAATGTAAGAGTAATTATTTCGTATTTCTGATAAATTGAAACTTTTTTTTCATATCAGGGTGATAAATTATGTAGTTCTTATTTATTTACTTATCTAAGTATATTTTTGTCCGTGATTTTATGTTTCAGTTCAAAAAAAAAATTGACTTTATGTAAACTATTATAAAAAAACGTGATAATATTAAAATTGTTTAAAATATTGTTTTGATATTAAAATACAACGCCGTGGACTGTACTTTTTTAACATATCTATATACTTCATTGTTACGTAACTACCATAAGAGTTACAATGAAGTATTACAATACTTCATTGTAACTCTTAAGTATCGTTGTTTGTTGTCCTTATCAAAGAATTTAATTTAATTAGTCATCTATGTATTTACCTACTTGGTTTACAATTAATAGTGTCTATTAGATTTTTCATAAAATACATGAAACAAACCAGCCGCATTGTTTCTGTGTAATTATTTACCCTATTAAATATTATATGAAATGTAATTCATAAGGTAAAAAGCCTATATATTATATTACTTATATTATAGACTAGCGCCCCGTCCCGGCTTCGCACGAAATAATATAGCCTATGTTACTCAGTGATAATATAGCTTTCTAACAGCAAAATAATTTTTGAAATCGGTCCAGTAGTTTTTAAGTTAATTCGTTACATACAAAAAAACAAACATACAAATCTTTCCTCTTTATAATATTATATAGTAAGTATAGATAATATTAACGTTACCATTATGATTATGCAATTAGCAAATTGAATCATCTTATAATTTGCACAAACTTTGTGATCAATACAATTACAAATCACACAACTTCCATAACCCGAGTAAAATCTTGAAGTATCATCAAATCTGAATATTAGATTGTCAAAAACAGGGGTAATCTCACCGCGGATCGTGTTAATAATTCAGAGGTTTAACAATTGAATCCGTCGCGATACCTGTTATTAAATATGTAAATTAGTTATTTATTCAAGTCGCACTCTCGGGTAAAAGGGGAGATCTTTATGTTAACTTTCAGTGTAATTTGCTACTCCTGTCGTGTCATTGTGGAGTTTGAGGTAATCTGGACGCATTTAGACGGGTTACGGTAAAACTAATTTATATAACAAGGCTCTGTTTCTGGAACTTCTTTTGTTTTAACTAACCTAACCTAACCTTAATATCTTCGGGACTGCAACAATGACAATCAAGTGCGATTTGATAATTCTATGGGAATCCTTTAAAATTTGAATTTCGAAAGTGCGTAAAATAAAATATACCAAGGTAAATTTACACTTTTTGAAATAAAACTATTTTACGGATTCTATCGGGTTTATTTAATAATCCGTAAAATTGTTTTATATCAATGTGTAGTATGTAAACTTTTTTTTTTTTAAAAACAGTTACTAAAAATGCTCACGCTCCCTATTTTATGCTAAATAAACATTGAAGTTTCAAAAATTGCAGTCTCGCAAATATCGACATTATCTCTAATTCGACATAATAATGTCGAAGCGAAACGAAAAAATACGACCAATTTGAAGTTTTGTTTTGAATTAGGCCTCCCGCATACTGGGGCGTCAACGATCCCTCGTCAAATTTTTGCCATACCAAAAAAAAAGGAATTGACTCATAGAAAAAGTTCTTCTTCTTTTTTTACAAAATGAGTGAAATGATGATATTTTGATGGAATAAGATGAGGAACGCCTGCACCTGCGATATGCGATGTTTATGGCAATGCCGAGTAATTATAGCAAGGACAAATTCAATAAATACACATTATAAATAAAAAAAATAATGGTAAAAAACTTTTTAAAAACAAGCTTTTATTTAATTGCCCTAAGTTTTCGTATTCTCCTCAGCAAGCCCTTTCATTTGATACCCATACTGTGGTAGTGCAGAAAAAATAACTATTCCGCCATCTTGGATGATCCGCCATATTAGAATTAGAATGACCTCACATAGCTAAGCATGCATTGTCATCCAAAATAAGCGTGTATACCAAATTTCAGCTCAATCGGTTAAAGATAACTGATTTAAAATTCAGTTGCAAGATTCCACCCGGACATACATTGCAAGTTAATATAAAGCTTGTAATAATAATAAAATGGATGATGACAGTGATAAAGATGGCGGATGACCATAGAAAAAGTTCATTCTTCAACTAAATGACACTGACAGCGCGAGCGAATTTTGACTAATGGGTGCCTGGCTTCTATCACAGAAATTCAATCTTTATGCATTGACAGAGAGAGAGAGTCCGTTTTGTAATTGGAAAATATTTTGACGCGTTAGCGTTGACGCCCGTGTGCCGAGGGCTTTAGACATTATGTCGATATAACGAGAATTGGGTCCCAGCAGTAGTATAATGTTCATATGTAAAATGTAACATTAATTCCCATTAATGTTCAATAATGTCACAGTTTTATTTAGCTTTAGATCGATGTTTATTCACGTGTATTGTTTCCTCATAATTAAAAACATACAAACACGAATGTCTCAAGTCGTTTTCCTCGCAAAAACCAAAGCGTGGCTAATCAAAATTATTAATTGAAGAATGTGAAACAATGCAGCGATATCCCGCGGTCCCGGGAGGATCGTTCAATTTGGATTACTTATCGTGCGGCGGCCGGGCGGGCACTGGCGGCGATGCTAGCTAATTTACAAAATAAATATTTGCACAATCACTGCGGAGACGTCTTGGCTATTATTATGGCGGATTGTTATTTCTGTTTGAAATCTACATTATTTATCCTTGCATTATAAGTACCTAATCTTAAGTAGCCTATGGTGTTGCGACGGCTTGATCTAGTGCAAGCCACGGCAACCTGCAGCTCGCGGGGCACGTGCGGCTCTTTGGATGTGAATCTGCGGCTCTTTAGTTCCATACGCAAATATTGTTTATTTTATATAAAAAAAAACATTTAAAAATCGTTCTCAATCGAATAAGGAGGATTAGGCACAATTTCTATTTTGTTGATTTTTTTATCTAAAAACTTTAATTACTAACTTACTTAACTTAAACTTAGAAATTTTGTAAATTGTAATTTTTGACTAAAAAGGTTGCCGTCCCCTGGTCTAGTGGTTAGAGCGTAGCCCGCTCGGCTCACGGAAACAAGTGGTTACGGGTTCGATTTCCGCTAGTGACAAATTTCGAAAATGGCCTTTTAAGGATTTCACCTAGTCTGGGTGTAACTGGGATCGCCCCAGTCCATTGTACGGTACCCATAGTACAAGCTTTGCTTAGTTAGGGATCGTACAATGAGTTTGTTACGTGATTTTCAGTCAAAATTACAAATAAATAATTTTGAATTTATTTTCAGCCTCTGACTTACAGTTATTTATTTTTATTTACAATATTATTTGACACACTAATTAAGACTTCACAATCATCGATAGGTTCAATAGGTAGGTACTTATTGAACCTATCTTAAACCTACCTTTAGTAGATAGGTACCTGTCCATGCTAATTTACTTTGATATAATATACTGCTGTATAGGTAATATCTACTCCGCTTGCGGCCGATACACGTAGCCACTGTTTTTTGGACCTAAGGATGTTGTATTATTGTCTTTGTTTGGTGTACAATAAAGAGTGTTCTATCTATCTATACTTTTAGCTGCTAGTAATGACTATTTATCCAGTACATAAATAAACAAACGAAGGTACAAGACGGCCGGCTCCGAGTAGGTAGCGTTGTTTTCAATAAATTAAACGCAGGACAAGAGGCCGGGTAGGCAAACAGCCCGCAGCCTCCGTCAACACAATTATTATACTCGGACAGCCACCCCTACAGATGAACACCCTCTAGATAAATTAACTGGACTATGTGCAACAACATTTGTGGAGAAATGTTGTTTCTGAAAAAATAAATTAAGAAATGGCCATTCAGAATTATTATGTTTGCGTTAAAGGAGAGATATTGCTTGTTATTAAACTAAAAGGTACTAATTTCCTTCCTTTTTATTGTCGTAGTGAAAAACATTAGCCGTCATCATCATATTAAGTTTTGTCTAAGTTTGTGTATACAATTAAATCGGGGTCCCTGTCTGGAAGACCGTATTGATAATATTGAGATATATAATCAACTACAAAGTAGGCTTACTATAGGAGAACCTACGTTACCTTTAAATAAAGTACTTACGCTTACTTTCCTAGATATATGGGTATATTCGTTGCATAGTATTTTTATTGTCTACGTTCCACAGACATGCATGACTTTTATTTTCATAACTAATAAGTATCTTCATAATTTTGTTTTATATTGTTCCAGATCTCCAACTATGGCCGCTCGCCCGCAAGCCACGGTGCCACGCACTAAAAAACAAAATCACGCTAACATACCTTGCCCCATCGAGAACTGCGCGCGTTTCACTTATGGCAAGTTGCCAGACCACCTCACCAAGATCCATGGGCTCACGGGCACCGAGAGAGATGCACTTAACGAACAACAACGAAAAAGGTTTTTCAACGGAGAACTCTGTCAGGTGAGATACCTGAAAGAATCGGCCATTAGGGACCTTTGGGGCACCGATTACGAAGACCCTCGGATCCGGGCGAAAATACACCAAAGTTTTGCTTTAGTCAAGATCAGGATAATACCGTTAGCTGCGTCACAACGAGCCCGTCCGCTTACACAACAAGACGCGAATGTTCTGACTGCTTACAACGCCAGAACTGCACCCAGACCAGTTCGAGCGCAGAAAAAGAGAAGCAGACCACGCCCTTATCCAGCCCCTCAGACGAAAACAGATTGCCCGGCTTCCAGTGAGTCTAGCGAAGAGGAAAATACACAAAATCC
This sequence comes from Ptilodon capucinus, assembly GCA_914767695.1. NCBI lineage: Eukaryota > Metazoa > Arthropoda > Insecta > Lepidoptera > Notodontidae > Ptilodon > Ptilodon capucinus. The sequence goes on along the minus strand of OU611814.1, from coordinate 8,586,239 downwards.
ACTCCCACCTTCGCCTCCACCTTCATCGCCTTCCCTTCCGCCATCACCGGCCCCATACGAACTCCCGCCAGTCGAAATGCGTCTCCGAGACATATTCGATTCTAAAATCGATGCGGGATACAAAGCTGTTATCGATGACATGAAGAAATCGATGACAATGGGTCGAACTCTAGGAACGAGGAAACGAAAAGCGTACCGCACCTACAGACGTTATGCGAAGCGGTTGATTGCGTTTTTGCATCGGCAGCACTCACCGTTGGCATACGACGTTGACGTACTCCTGTGCGGTGAGCGACAAGTCTGCGACTTCCTTGAGCGAATTAGGAGTGAACATAAGACGAAGACTTTGAGGAATTACATAGTCGCTGCGATTAAGTTGTTGGATTCCCGACTGTTCGCTATTGAAACAGATCCTTCAAGCAAAGAGAAGGTGGCCTCGATGACGCGGGTGTATGATGTTTTACACGCTCGTCTGAACGAATGCGATAGGCTATTAGCCCAGAAAGACACATCAAGCGATATGAAAGAATCCTTCGATAGTGTTATAGAACAAAATTTCGATTCATACGATGATCTAGTATAAAAAAATAAATAATATTTTTTGGGCCCGTTTGTATCTCATCCTAGCTTCCCAAGTTATCCGCTAGGAGGCAGTGTTGTCAGTAGAAGAAAATCACTATGCATTGTAATAAAGCATTATCTATTTCATTCTAGTCATAGAATTATTAATACTTAATCAAAGTCTGTAAATACTCAAAATACGTGTTTGAAGCAATAAGCTTAATTTAATATTATTATTAATTAAATTAAGCACTTACTTAGGAATATTATCTAGTATTAAAATGTCTGTGTTAACTATTGAAAGTAATACTTTTATTTATGTGCAATAATTATTATGCCAAATAGGTATTTATTATAAACAACTTGTTGTATTTATTAAGATGCTGAAAAAACATAATCTATTCTTTATCGTGCTACTTTATGTGGGTAATCATTAGCATTTAAATATAGGTAGTTATGTAAGAGCTAGTTAAATAATTTCGAGGACTACATTTTTGTGTTTTAATCAATCCACCCTCCATTGATAATCTGAATAACGTGAGACAGATAATTTTACCGTGAATACTGTAGTGTTAATAAAGAGGTAAGTACTCACTCAAAATTAATTATGTTCATGTAGATACTGAATATATTGAAATTTGAGGGACCTAAATCTTGCAGTGGTTGTCTTAATTGGCTATGCTGCGTTTTCAAAATAGGTAGGTATCATTTGATTTCAGAATGTAGAACTATTTCAACTTTTTACTCATCATCATCATGAAACTATTAGGGGTGCAGTTTACAATGATAACGTTTCTAATACTACGACTACAGCCCTTTTAACGCCCCACTGCTGGGCACGGGCCTCCCCTCAATGCGAGGGGGATTCAGACCATAGTCCACCACGCTGGCCCAGTGCGGGTTGGCAGACTTCACACATCTATCGAGAACTAGTCAAGTTCCCTCAGACGGGCAGGTTTCCTCACGATGTTTTCCTTCACCGTTTCATAGCAAGTGATGAAAATGAGATTCGCACATAAATCCCAGAGGTGCAAGCCGGGGTTTGAACCTGCACACTTTGATTGCAAGGCGTGTCTAATAAGAAGTATTTTTAAATGTTTTCATCGAAGAGGAATAATCACTTCGTTTAGTTTGCAAGCGTCAAAGAACCTGCTACGTTAGTTCCCAATTTCGCCACAACAACTTTATGATAGATGTAGCGTTTTACTACCAGATGGCGTTAATTTAAATTTCATACATCACTAGTATGTTTGAAGCGTAATATTCATTAAAGGTTGTACTACTACACACAAGAGGGCGTTACTTGTAGTCATAAATACATCTTATCTGTTATGCTATCCTGGTACTTGGCGATCGTAACTGCCTGCTCCAGATTCTCCACCAGCCGGCCTACGTTCCGAACGTTCCATTCTTGTCCCACTCTGACTGAACCCGCTAACTTACATACCATGTACTCATAATCATATACCTAACTAAGCAAGCACTATTTAATGTGAATGGGGCCATTTGATTTAAAAAATATTATGCTGGTATAGTCTTTTGCGTATTTAAGTAACTGTATGTACCCAATTGTTATTTTTTTCTACATTAATTTATTTAGTTATAAATTATACTGAAGGAAAAATTTAAATGGCATTGACATAAATTATTTTAAGATATTAGAATATTAAGATACTTTGACTCGGAAATATTATAAAACCCTTTTTTTGGTTGAAACGATTGTCGTTATTCGCAATTTTTCGTTTACAAAAGTCAGACTAAAACACTGAAAAGAAATGGAGTTGCTATTAATTTTTTATTGTCTTGAAATTTATTGCACATGTGAGCGAGAACAAAGTGGCGAGGCGGGTATAAATTCTAATAGAAAACATTTTTTTAACCCGCAAATATTGCGTTATAAAAATATCTTTGGCAAACGCATTACTACGCTTCTGCCAAGTTGGTATAACGGTAAAGTGAGTCAGGGGAAAAGCTTTAGAAACTATCATTGTAAAACCTACACATATTGAATTCTATTTTACTAGATTACTTAAAATTCTTAGTATTATAGCATAGAAGGTCTAGTTATTATTTATTTATGTTCAAGTACATACTAACTTATATTTTTGCTTCACTGAGGCAGCACAAACATTTTTTGTAGCGGAGTTTATGGGAACTATTTAAACATTCGTCCTCATACACTAACGCCCTCTTAGTCGATCTTAAATTCAGATAAGCTTGCGTTGAATAACAACATTATTAAGAGACAATGAGGTTATTTTTTAATTATTTGTTATGAAAAAACAACGATTAGAAGACATAGGCTATTTGTCGGTATTTTTGGATCGTTAAGGTTGTAACCAATGACGAACAAGTGGTGTTGATAGACGCGCAGACAAACCACGCCGAACGAGATCGGTAGGATGGTTTTATTTTAAGCAGTTTAGTCACAAGCTATTCCCGTACCCATATGCTACCTTGAACCGCGAGAAGTACGACCTATTTCAGTTTACTGACTAAACGAACGTTCTGGCTTATGACACGAATATACATCGTGTTTCGAACGGACTAGAGGGTGGGATGTAAAGACAAAGACGTTTGATTACAGTTGTGACAACGGTCACAACACAATTTATCGACACTAGACATACTTCGAGAAGTCAGTCATGGTATAATAATTGACCCACCGATGTGATGTAAAGAAAATAATTTAACTTATGAAATATATTTTAATTTCTTTACCTATTTGTTTTCAATGGAAATAAAAAAATACCCACCAGTTGAAATTGAAATCCGTTGGATTTAAACATTTTATCATTTATACACTTAAAAATTTGAAAAAAATCTTGGTAGTTTTCATGCGTTGTGCATTTTTAAGGTTAGTAAGTTAATATGTAGGATATATAAACATTAACTATTGAACTAAAAGTGGGCACGTTAAAATATTCTACAATAAATAATACAAGAAAAACATATTATAAAGAGAAACCTAGCCCATTCTGAAATCATTTATAAGGAGGAAGATATTACAAAAAAAATAATTGTAGATTAACATTTATTAGCCAAGTTTCTAGCAAAGATTATTAACGCCACGAATGTATTTCATTTGCCAGTAAGAATTGTGTGTATAGTTTGCCATAAAATAAAATATACATTTATATTATCGAGTATAACGTAGGATTTCAGACTAAAAGCACCAACAATATATAAGATAGATTCATAAAAGCGACCGTGGATAAATGATAAGGTAGATACATTACAAAATTGCAATGTGCAGCGGTAAACAATGCAACGCGAATTGAATGACGTCACGCGCATTCGGTGCAAAGTGCACATATGCAGCCTAACCTTCTTGCGTTTATGCTACCCTGGTGCTCGTTCCTTTTGTCAGCAACACCAAAGGGGCCCTATCCCCTTCGAGCACCCTTCTGTGGGTCAATGCGCATCTTTCGGTCACTCACCGAACCGACCTTCATCTGACGTTTTGTCATTGTGCGTAGTATCTATGCGTAATATTTTATACTCACGCACTTCAGTTAGTCATTTTGATTTTATTAAACGAAAACATCAACTAATTTTATTCGTTACTTTTCACTATCTATACGGAATAGCTGCTTTTACCCACCTGTCTAGCCACATTATTTAAGAAATAGCGATTCGGCAAACGGTTTGGTTATACTAGCATGACATAGTATATACTATTCATTTAATTTACAAATACTTAATCATTAGTAAATTAAAAATGGTAATGTTGTATTAACATTTACAAGTGTAATTGACATGACGTAGCCACATTGCAGCACTGCACCACAACACGTTGCCGCGTTGCAACGACTTGTCTTACCAGGAACTCGATGTACAAGGATTACAGAATAAAGAAGTGGTCGCTGGATGCAGATATCGCATATTACGCTCGTGCATAATATTGCATCGATGATTGATAAGACGTGCACACAACTGCATACAGATTGGCGGTAAATTTAAAATGGTGAGATTAATATTAGCGGCAACTTTAAATCTTCTTGCTGTGTCATGTCGTCAGACCAGGTAAGTAGTTTTTTTTTTTTTTTTTTGAAGGACTTACACTGTTGGCCGTGAGGTGGCCTTTACAGCTTTACCGGAGGAGTGGCGAGCGCAGAGTGCACTCCAACCAAGGCCTGAAGGGCGGAAAGGGGTGGCAACTAGCTCAAGGGCGCCACAGAGGGCACGACCTCGGCTTGGGCAGTTACCGTGAGGGGAGAGGTAGTGACTGCGCTCCTAGGTGCAAAGATGCACCTACGAGCGGAAGAGGGGGTTCCTCGACCTCGCCGGCGAGATCGGTGTCTGTTTGAGGCGTGTTTTCATTTTCTGATTGCGTTGATGCTATTGAAACGCTGTTCTGTTATGAACCTGAACTAATAGTAGCAAATCTATCGTTCAGACGACTCGACTGGTTACAGACGTCAAAAATAATATTGCTTTATAGATTCCATAGGTAATAATATTATGACTATTCGTTGAAATATATTCCTTCCTGCATCTACACTCGTGAATAGCACATTTAGTTATAAAAATCTAAGAGCGTTGTGTGAAACTCTTTCAGCCTTGTTCCAGTTCAGCGTAGAATGTGGCTCTTCTAAAAATAAATTGGACTAAACACATTCCGAGCAGCCTCTCGCTATCGAGTAACGTAACGATGTTTTTCAGCGTAGGCAGAATGGTTTGCAGCCTGATTCCAGGTGTCGTTATTTATAGGAATTACCTAGTCTTAAGTTTCTACAAGATAGGCGTCTACCTTGCGTTCTTGAAAAATCTTTGAAGTTTGTATTCATGTTATAGATTTAAAATCAGCTTGTATGAATTAACTAGTCAGGTGAAGACTTTTTCTTTTACTATTAAATTCATAATAATATAAAAATATACATAATACATAATAATATACGTATAACATTTGGTAACACAATCCATATGTAGACTAAAGGCCAAAAACTCAAATGCTATGTATGACGGCGCATTTTATAGCAAGCTGTTTAAATTTATATAAAAATAGACCCTCGATCACGGTACAGATCCTGTAGTTCCAGTAATTACGTGAAGTAGTAATTAGTTTTTAAATTTGTATTTATAGCTAGTGTTAAACAAAATCCTCTTTTAGACGCACACTTTTACATGGTTTGAAAAATTTATAAAACATTTATCCTAGCTAACAAAAACCATCCACTCCAAATCAAGACGTTTTAAATTAGATAATCGCCATACATCCAGGTTTGTAAAATAAATAAAGTTAAAACAATCTTGGTGTTAATTCAACGAACTGTAAAGTAGATAAAACTGGACGTTAACTTTTTGTTTAGAAAGATCAGACACGTGCATGCTGCATCCTATATGGTGGATGAACTCACAATTCCCTAAATAACTTTCTATTTATGCGATGAGTATATATTGTGATGTAAATTACTATTGTATATATTTATTTCAGCGAAATTCCACAATGATCGGTTCTAGCCACGTAAGGGATATTTCTGTCGATCGTTCCCGAGTTTCTGCGTCGTGTTCCTTCGCACCGGTATTTACATCGATAGAGCGTTGCCGACGTATAAAACACGTTATTTGAGCGAGTACCGCTTATTTTGTTCTGAACATTTGCGAGAGTGCCATCTAGTGGTTAGCGCGCGAAACTCTTGCGTGTGTGATACCGTGAACTTAGTGTACCTATTTTTTTTGGAAATCCCAATAACTCAAAATGCCTGGACGTCCTATTTGGCAGGTAAGATTTTTTATTAATACCAACAATAGTAGAATATTTACCCGAACACTCATAGGAAATTACATTTTAATAGCACTGTTATTACAACGTATTTTTGAACTATTCAGTTCCATGATAAACTGTTTGTAGAAGAATTGCAAACTCTACGTATTTGGAGGTTAGTGTATTAGGGTTAAATATATTGTTAGCTATAATTTAATGCATTAACAGAACTCTAATGATTTGATGCTTAAAGTTTATTTACTTACTACATTATTTATTCTAAGAGCTTTGGCATATTTTTTTTATTAAAGTAGGTAAATGGAATGAATATGCACGTTATATTATTTTGTTAAACATCCGACCATGTTTAGTACTTATCGTGAAATTTTATAATCCATTACGTAGCTATACATCCACTAAATATTTGAAAAAGCTCATGACTAATATCGTTAGGCTACCTGAAAATATCAGGTGGGTAAACAACACGCGCCTCCGTACTCTACGGCTTGGCACGGTGTCAAGTTTCGCCGTAATGATTTATTTACACAGATCAAGCGATTAAAACGTGGACTCTGATTCACAACTATATTCCATATATTAATTTCCTATGCGTCACTTATTTACGATATATGCATTTTTTTAATAAGCTGTCCTATGCCAAGCTCGATTTTTTAAGTACGGGTAACGACTTACAACGCACCATCAACGTTACTCACGATATTTTTTCATAGGAACAGTTTTGACTTTATGTCTCTTTGAAACTTATGCGATTCGTTAGAGTGAACCTGAGAAGTTAATTTATTTGCAAAAATATTTACAACGTCACAAAAACAAAACAATAATGGTATTTAACCATAAATATAATATTCTAAAGGATAAATATATTTTAAGAGGAAAATAGACAATAACAAATTGAAGTATGTGAAAGCTTTAAGTTTTAATATTTACAAAATACAACCAAGAGGTTTTCAGTCGGATACAATCTTAACTCTTAATCATAATTTGATGGATCATAAAATAGTAGGAATATAGTCAATATTTCAATTAAAATCAGAACAAAACAATCACAGTGAAGTCTTGATACACGCAGTTTATTCATAGTTCTTTTTTTTATATGTCCATGAATAAAATAGGAAATGGTAAGGAAATATTTACTTAATTCTAATTGTCACTTATGTTAACTAAATTACTTTTAAATACTTATTTACTCGTAAATAATTATGAAACTAAGCCGAATTATACCGCCTTGTCGAGTTTTTTGCTTTGCAAATGTTTTTTTATGTCTCCAATCATGAAGTCTCCCGGAAGATTATGAAACAACTGCTGTGTGAAACCAAGCAAAATATCTTCTATTGTTTTGGATAATATTGGTCTTAAAGATTCTGACACTGGCCGCCAGTTTGCATTCAAATAAGCATTGGTACTCTCCTCTGAAAATACAAATACAAAAATTAAAGTTACTAATACATGTCAGCATATTATTTTAATCAAACAAATACGTTTTATTTTATGTTAAACAACTAACGCCATCTGTTTCTAATAAATTTTATATCCACACGTTTTTAGCTAAATTATCAAATAACGTATAACCAAGGTTAAATCAATTTAACGAAAAGTTATATGAGTACTACGAAGATATACTTTCACGTGTTTTATAATGCGAAACAATGGCCTCGGTATTGTAGGTATTATCCTAAAATATAACACCACCATTGCCGTTCAAACAACGCGTTGCGAAGAAACTGCGAATAAAATTGGCAACAATGAACGAGCGGTTGTCAAACGTCTAGCGACGTCTCGGCAACGTCTCAACGTTGCAATTTGTAACACGTTAGTACCAAGGCATCATGAACTTGAAGAGCATTTCGACAGAAAATATGCTACAGCTAGCGACATCTGTTCATTTATTTTGATAATTTATATCTTGGTAACGCTATTCGACAACAGATGTCATACATTAGTACTACACAAAATCACTAGATGGCGTAGTTTTCAGAACTGTTAAAAAATAAATTACCCAGTGAGTTGATTCCATCGAATAAATTATTCATACGTAATTTTAAACCGCCTATTGAATATTTGACATGGGCGCCAGTCACATTGAAAAATACAAAATCATCTTTATTGTACAATTTTACATCGCTCACAATATCGATCGTCATGTTACCTGAAATGGAAAACAGCAATTAGGCATCATGCTTTTTAATTATAGATATGACAATAAGTAGATTCAATGAATTGAAATTTCTTACTCGGTTCAAACCAGCAGAGCCCTCGTCCAACCAATGGAATTAATAATATTTTTCCTTTCAAATCATAAGTACCTTCTATTCTTATTTTTGGCACTCGAACCCTAGTGTAAAAGTCATAGGTTTTGCTGTCCACCCTAAAACAAAATAACGTTTACAAAAAGGTTACAAATAACAGCCGATCTTTTAAACTACGATTCCTTTTGCCCGACTCGGTGGATCAAACAGTCGTCCACAGAACCAGGGTAGCATACGTTAAAAGCGATTCTTATTTCAACTTACTGGCTTGACAAAACTTCTGTTTGTCCGAAACCAGTAACTGTGACGTCATCGAGAGCAGCATTCACGTTCACGGGACCCTCACCTTGCAGTATTCTTATTTTGGGGATCTTCAAGGGGTCTAAAGGTTCCATGTTGATTTCAGGTAGACCTACAGTAAAAAAAACATGTTACCAGATTTAGACGTATGACCAATGTTTATTTTTGTCATGTATAATGCCATTTAAAAAGCCAGCTAAGTATATGAAGACATATTTGATACTTCACGGCGTGAGTCAAGTGAAGAAATAGCGCTTTCGCTTTCCGCAAGTTATGTACAAAATGTGTCGTAATTGAGGCTGTGTGCATACCTTGCCCAGTAACTTGTGAACCTACCAGCAATTCCAGCCCCAGTTATATTAAATCTGAGATTTGTTTGCATGAGGTATTATACCTTAAATTCAATTATGATGACTGCATTATTAACGCTTCATTTTTTGTTTTGCATAAAAACTAAATTGAAAGCAAAAATTATGGTGGTACGTAGTTATATTTGTTTTAAGAATGATTTTACTATAAGATGCATTCGAGATTAATTTATTTGTACGGACTTCTAAACAAAGAGAATATAAACGTTTACGAAATGGTAAGGCATGGTACTAGGAGCGCATGGGACGGCACAGATAGCGCACGAAACACCGGCGCGAAATGTGAACAGCTGTGAGGAGTTGTGCAATGGACTAGGCGTTCAGAAATCGAGCGGGCTGTAGTTGCGGAGTTAGCTAATAGCCGCTTGCTCCTCCACGCAACACGCAAACGAAACTAAAAGTGGTCTGTTTTGCGATTGTATTACCTATTTTCATTGACTTAACTATCCAGTTTCATCAGTCTGGTTGCATTCGCCAATGCATCATAATAAAACATGACAATAGTTGATTATAAAAAGTTGAAAATCGACAAAAATATTACAGCAAACCATAAGGTTTATTCGTTCCTAGTTATTACTAAACGAACTAGGTAATTATAAAAGTCCGATGTACCAGGAAGTAACGAATTAGGAGCCAAAATTAACTGATTATTCACCTCGTCTAGGCACATGTAGTAAGAAATATTTCTTTATGTTTTACCTGGTCCCAATGCATTGAACAAACTCTGTACAGCTTCCGTAGAACAGTCATCAAAATCTGGATCACTCTTCAGACATGTTTTGACGAAATCAGCTGAAATATCATAAATATTTGTATAGGCAAAATACAAATTAAAGTTTACGTTATAAGATGAAATATTTACATGGATAAAAATTACTTTTTAACTGATTACCAAAAGGAGGTTTCTCAATTCGACCTATATATTATTATTTTTTTTTTTACATTACATAGGTAACAATTTACAAAGACTACGAGAGAGAAATAAAAACCGGCCAAGTGCGAGTCGGACTCGCGCACAAAGAGATCCGTACCATTCTCTATAAAAACGGCAAAAAAATCACGCTTGTTGCATGAGAGCCCCCTTAAATATTTATTTTATTCTGTTTTTTAGTATTTGTTGTTATAGCGGCAACAGACGGACGGACGGACAGCGAAGTCTTAGTAATAGGGTTCCCGTTTTACCCTTTGGGTACGGAACCCTAAAAAATATAATATTATGTTAGGAACAAAAGTTGTGTGTCTCAAGGACATCTAATTTGTGATTTCTGTCTGATGACCTTGACATTGACCTAAAGCCCAATGTTAGACATATTAAAATAAACAAAAGATCGGACAAAGCACAGTAGATTTAAAGCTCACACAATCACTTGCATTTTAATTAATGTATTTATATGGGCCTAGCCTGTTTCTAAAGCGTTTATAAAAAAAAGTGATATGCTTAAACAATTTTACTAAATAAATCAATTCTACCGTAATCGTGAGCCTTACCACTTCATCTTAAAAGTAATGTTTATTAATAGTAATGTTTATTCAGTAATGCTGCAGTAGCAAGGCAGGTGAAGATAAGAGGGCAGATCTATCTAAAGCGGTTCAATATCATAATTTATCATATTCACTAAACACGCTATACATCTTTAATTTTTATTTAAATTTGAGTACATAAAGTAGGCACGCTTGCATCATTGCAATAAATGAAGTCAACTTCTAAAGCATTATTACATTTAGCAGTCGTTCAAAGGTAGCTTTATTCTTGCATCTTAAAAATAGCACAGCCCTTCACTTCTTATTTTTATATACTTACTTACTATATGCTGATCTATAAACATGTACTTAAGTATGCTTCGTAAAGAAAAATAGTGTTATAACGCCAGTAATCGATTTATACAATGCAGTGGTGAAATCGAGAAAACCGGCACACGACGCAGTCCCAGCATTGTTTATTTACACAGAAATAAATCGTTCCACGGATGTAGGTCATTAGTGTGAATTGGCACAATATAAAATGGTACTTACGTTTCGTCTTGTAATATTCCGCCGCTGCGTTGTGTAGCACTAATGTCACTAGGAATAGTTTAAACTGCATGTTTTGGTTCTTCATCGTATGTAGAGTCAGGATAGCCCCGAGCAGGCAGCTCGAGGTGGTTGAACGATACTAAGCCCCTTCTCTGCCGGTCTCCACATGCCTCGACGACAACATAAGGAGGGGAGGCTCTGCGCAATTGTGAACTATGTAAATAAAGCTTAACATTTCGTTGCTCACGATTGCTAAAAAAATGTAAACATTTGTTTATACTTTTTCGATGCCAGAATTATGTAAAGTTATGTAACGTAAGTGCATTGTGTTTATCATGAGGTGTGACGCCTTGCGGAGTATAGCTTGCTAAGAAACATGATTAGTACTTGTAGAGTATGTAAAATTGATTGTAGTCAAGATCCAAAGAGCATTTGTTAATTCTGAAATTAACTTACAAAGAAAATGAAATTGCTTGCATACCACATAATGCATGTATAAAGGAACTATTGCGCGTTTCCTCAAAGACACGCGCATAACTGGAGCACGTGAAATAGACCATTTGACTTGCAATTAAGACCTTACATGTAGTAACTGTTACATTCGTTCCGTTACATAGATTCCTCCTTCGATCACGTATTTCGTAATCGACTATCGTATGTTTCTATTATTATGCGTTTCTATTTCAACACTATTTACCTTGATCCCACATTAATTAATGGACGGTCCCTTTCTAAATTATAATAAAGTATACATTACTAAGTTGCCTAATGACGCTTAAATGTGTGTTTGTAGTATGTATATCTCTGTTGCAAGATGTAATGTAATGATAAATATCAGTGCTTCTGCAGCCTCCATCACCTGCTTCTAATTATTCATATCATTAAAAGCCTCGGGCAGACAGGGGCATTGAGATGAACGAGTCAAAACTAACTCTGTATCAATATCTATAAAGATTAAATTTCTGTGGAAAAAACCAGACCACGCTGCAGAATTCGTCAATAACATTTCGTTGGAGAATGATCTTTGTAATGAGTCAATACAGTTCATTTTGGTATTAGCATACATTTTGCAGCGTATTGACGCCCCAGACTGCCCGGCATTTTATCATAAACCAAGCTCTTGCAAATTTTAAGTTGCAGCATTTCAAATCTACGAAAGATCATCCTTCAACTTGCATTCATCAGCACATTGGTACAATATCAAAAGAGATTGCTATTTTGTCACCCGTGATAGCGCGATGTGACTAGTCATTTACACAACCTTACAACATACATAGAGATCTATTGTTGATTAAACAGACTAGTGTTACCAAATAAACCACTATCGTTGGGATGTCCTATTACAAATTGCATTAGTACACATTGGAACATCCCTCTTACCACTAGTCTTGCCGCAATGTTTTAAATATTACTTTCAGTGTTTGACAGTTAACTTAGTACACAATCTGTCAAAAATTGACACTATTGAAACAACAATACTTTAAGAGGTGGTGGTAAGACCTGGGCCCCGATTTTCGTGCGTGTTCATCTCTATTCGAGATATCTCGAAACATGACAAAATATGTCGAATGAAAGCGAATTTTCGTAATTTCAAAATGTCACGATAGAGATATAGCCTTCGACATGCAATTTGTGATGACATGCAATGTCGAATGAAATGTCGAACGTTACTCTATGATTTGATAAAATCATAGAGTACCGTTCGTCGTCATTTAATAAAATCTCTGTTGTGACCGAAAATAACTTTTTTGATTAAAATTAATTAATTAATTAATTATTAACTTAATTTTGGTGACATTTTTAATAGAGATTTAAAAATAGAGATAATCTCGAATCGAGATTTATCTCTATCAAACGAAAATCAGGCCCCTGGGCTGTATTTAAATATCGCCTAATATTGAAAGCTTTCGTATTGAGGACACGGGTGTGGCTTAAGAACGTAATTTTTATGGTTAGAAGTTTCCTAATAAGGCTATAACAGTCCACAAGTTGTCCTCGCGGTTCGGTGAACGACTTTGACCCGTAACCCGATGCAATCCGCGCTGTTTAGTCAACCTCATACACTTACTTACAGAATTGATAAACTAATACCTTTAGTTTTAGAAATAAAGTATATTTTCAATTACCATACCATGTGATAAAAATAGGTTTACTGACCCTTAAAATAGAAGTTCTGTAACTTATTTTACACGAATATGAGAACTCAGTTTTTTTAAAGATTTTTAACGTCTTACGTTTTCCTTAAAATTCGCCGCAATACAGCTGATACTTTTGTACTCTCATTGATATTAAATATTAATAGGGACAGCATAAAGGACAATACCTAAGCTCAAAATTTTAAAGAAATACCTATCCATTTAAAGACTACCTAAACTGTGCCCACCATAAGTATACCTTAAAACCACTTTATGCGAGAATAAGCATTTAAGCCACATTATAATCTATTGTTTGGTATTAATGCTCCTTTTTGGTTTTGAGGGTTGACACTGTATTGCTTATTAGCATCCACGTATCATGACGAAACAGTTTTGTGATGATATTCAATACGTACACGGAATGAAATCATTGAATACCTACACACACTTTTGTTTACGATGGTACTTATTACAACTAGTCTCTCGAAAGGTGTTCGTGAAATAATTATACTACCTACCTATTAGTTACTTGGGTATACGAATATTACCAATGAGGGAACCGTATACTCGTATTTAGAGTCTATAGCAGTTGTAATACCGGCAGCAAGATAAATACGTTCATACGAGCTGCTCAGCAGCATATGTCAACGCTTCAAATACAAAATATTCTGCACTTACCTCAAACCCGTTATTATACGGCAGCTGGCTTTACCGTGTATAGGAACCTTCCTCGTGCTCCTTTAAAATGAGAATCGGCCAAGTGCGAGGCGGACTCGCACACCGAGTCTTCCATACAAATATGTTAGTATGTAAATAGTTCGTCCATCAAGGGAGTCGATTCTCAAAAATGTTTTTTAAAATTTATCTACAAATTTACAGATCCGGATTTTTCCCTTTACAAATCTTGTGCTATCAGACATCGCTATATGCCAAATTTCATAACTCTAGGTCAACGGGAAGTACCTACAGACGGACAACAAAGTGATCCTATGGGAGTTCCTTTTTCCTTTTATGGTATGGAAGGCTAAAAAACACCTATTTAAACTATGTAGGAAATAAGTGAGGTAGCCGAACATTAATGTCAAATTTTAAAATAACACGCGAAAGTGACCTTGGACATAATGTGTGCATTTCAAGAAAGATCAGTTGCGTGCGCGACCCGATTGTGCAACACATCGGAACACTTTCGCATACTTTATAACGACATCGCGAAAAACATTTTTATCTTCATAACGATTAACGACGTGGGTATGCATATATCATACATATATATATAAAAAAGCCACAACACTAAACTAAACTGAGCGTACTGCTATCCTTCTTTCGGCCATAAAGTATGAGCAAGATAGCAATATAGATTAGATGTATTGAAATAAAACTATTTTACGGATTTTATCGCGTTCATTTACTATTTTATTTTCCCAACATTTCGGCTGCTTTACAGCAACCATGGTCACGGGGGGACTGAGGTGTTAGACGTCCTGATGTCATAGTTGATAACTGAGTACCATCATATTTAGTTAACGTCGGGAAAATAAATAGGAAAAAAACGCGATAAAATCACAAATAGATTAGATAACAATATAGATATAGATAGATAGAACAATATAGATTAGATGTAGTTTTTGTACAACAATTTCCACATGTATGCCTATTTATGTATTTATGTATTTTAAATACTCATATTTTTCGGTACATTATAAGAACTCTACATTATCTTGCTAAGTTTAGGATTTAGGTATAGTAAAGTAAAATCAATAAATACGAGCCATAAGAAGCACTGTATGACATCATAAGGCCTACGCCACATCCGTAATTTTACAACTGTAAAATCTCTTCACACAAAATATATGCAACTATGTTTTATATAAACATAAAGAAAATTGATCCGCTGCCAAAATCCAGTTAACACTGTACCGCGCCTAGTACACATTTTAACAAGAGTATTAACTTTTTTATAATACAAGTGTATTTCCTTGACCTTGGTATAATTACCTCGTAAATATAAGTAATTAGTCGACTAATATAATATGTAATGTCAAGGCGTGCGTGACAGACACGAGGATAAATCCAATAGGCATCTCTGTTGGCCGGAGATCAAGATAAACAGTGGGAGTTGAGGAGCCCACGCTCGGATGATGGAACGGCTCTTTCTGGAACGAAGATAGCGTTAGTAATAATTTATACGCTTGACTATGTAATGAAGGAATTTGCATCGTCTCACTCCCACTTAAATACTCGTTTCGAAATTAAAATATTGCATCGTCGTATTGTATCGTAGATAAAGAAGGGTATAGATAGACCAAATCACATTTCCACCGCTTCCTTACTGGAGCGCCGAGAGGCTCGCGTCAAAATGTTTGCCAATACCAAAAAGAACTTTATGTTAATACACATAAATATTGATTTTCAATAGTAAAATATGTGTTATACAATCCCGTTATCCGACAGGCTGATCATGTCAACGCTTTCATACAAAATGTGTTCCCATATTTACTGTATGTTAATCCGTCTGATCCATCTGAGTTATTTTATGTATTGTGTGAACTATTATTTCTTCTTTCTTACATGGGTTACATACCCGATTATGGAATCGGGTATCTATGACCGACCGTAATGTAATGTGTTACATCAGTAGTTATAGCATGTGTGCTAAGACTAGACTTATGTCATGGAATGGGAAGATTTTGTCTCTTTCTCTTTTATGAAATAAAATAGAGAGCGAAACCGTGACTGCCTGCATGCTGCCTGCTGCACTGCTGTGCCAAAGCTGTGACGTATGAATGAGGAGTAGGTGCCTGCCTTGTCATAACTATTTATTCCTCTCTCTTAGTTCCTAGTATGAAGTTAGTATTGAAATCCTCATACATTTATCGCAAGTACTTATAATATTTACGTATTTTGCGAGCATTTCTTAGTTCCAAACCGGCCATGACCATTCAAACAGAAATTATGACATTGGTCTATTTCGTGTTTTAGAATGAACGGGTTCAACGACCCGCCGGTATCTTCGTGCTAAAATAATCTATATTATTGTAGCCCGCGGCTGTGTGGTGCCGTAAATTATAGAGAGGTGTGACATTGCTCTATAGTTTCATAATCCAGTGTTTATTGTAGAGAGCTTTGGTCTCATTTATCTTGTTCTTTATGTGTCGAAACAGATCGTAGAGCTATTTTTATCAACTTGGGTATGCCTACCCTTACGGCCGTCTCGCATCTTTAAGTATAGAGACCTAACTCAAAAATAATGTTGTTGAAAAATGGTCGGAAATGGTGAAAAATGGACCCTTTAAGATTTATAGTCGAAATCCTAAAAATTCAAAATGGGTCTCTATACTTTTAAAGATGCGGTCTGTTCTGGGTAATTGCTGGAAAAGCTGGACTAATTTTGACGGGGCTTTCACGGGCAGATCTATATCTGGCTTATCTAGCTTAGTTGGAAGAGCTGGACTACTAAATCCTAAATAAAATTGTCACTCTAACCCACTCGAGTGCAGTTAAGTACAAGTTCTTATGATCTTAACAAATAACATTGATAATTATGTAGGTATCTACGTAGATCAAGAACATTGCTGAATACCTATTTTACAATATATCGCTACTTGTATGATACCGCACAAATATCTTTGCACCTTTTATTATTTTCCAAAAAATACGTTTTAAAAGCTGAAACTAATTTAATTTGTTGATCAAAGTAAAATATGTACAAATTGCAAAACATTAAATGATTTACATTTTTATTTTACATTAATTTGACTAAATATAACTTATTTGTTTTATGAAATATGTCTGGCACGCTCTCTGGCACTGGTCAGGTTGCTAAGAGGATGTACAAATTAGTTGTGCAGACGTTCGAAATAAATAAATATATATTTCGACAGTTAGAAAAAGTGCGGATGATTTTGTTAAAATTTCTACCTACTATTTTCAAAAGTTACGATTGTTTAGGAAAAGCGCTGTACCTATACTGGACCTTTATGGACCTATGCTTTGGATTGTCTGTATACCCCACGATGATATTAACTTGGTGTTCTGTCAGACATAATTAGAAGATTTAGAACATCTCTGTCATTGCTTAAATTTAAGTCTTAATTTTATGACATATTTTTAAGTTCTCAAATAAGAGGTCTGATAGCTACCTAAAGAATAAATGTATCTAGTTATTTAATGCGGGCTAGTTTATCGTGCAATAATACTTATCTGCAAAACCGAATATGTATATTGTTTGCTATCTACCGCATAAACACTGTCTGTCAGTTTATCTAACGATTGTTACTAAGTTTGCTGAAAAGCGGAACTGAATTACGTCAATCCTTGCAGTCAAAGCAGCTAATAAAGGTTTCCCTCTAGATATTAAAATTATAAAAACAATTTACTTAAAAACAATATTTATTAAATAATGTTAAATTATAAACAAATTAAATAATAAAAAAGTACTTAACAAAAATAGTGTTGTTAGAAATATTTAAGTCGTACTAAACATAACATCGTTTAAACTCTATCACACAATCTTTGACGTTGATAAGCAGGCATTGCAGACATTAATTTTTTTTTAAAGAATTCACGATCGATTACAAAAAGTACAGATACGTACAAAAATACTGTTTTATTCCGAATTATTCGGTATTGGTCTCTTATACCTATAGCGAGCGTTTATCTGGCTGGATAGTTTACATGTGGCGAGTGTTGCCAAAGCCACCGTGGCCAGACTGCGAGGCGCCCTTGTTGAAACCCATCTGAAGGTTGAGCTGGCCCTCGTTCGCGCGGAGCTGCTCCTCGGTGAAGGTACGCTCGTTTTTGTCAGACATCTTGGGCCCTAGCTGTGGGCCGGCGAACTCGGGATGCTTTTGCGTCTGCAATCATTACACCATTAGTACATAATCACCTACACGATGGTCAGACCTAGTAAAGACGCTCACTGGCCTGCCAATAAACCAAAATCGTCGATGACAGAAACACGTGGAAGAGCATAGTTCATAATTCTGTAATGAAGATGCCGACTAAGAAGAAGGACTGAATCTACTAAAATTGTTGTTTAATTGGTGTGTGAAGACGTTACTTACAATCCTTCCCAGTGCGTACAGGCACAGCGTCACTTGAGGAATGTTACGCCTCTCGAAAAGATCGGCAGTTTGGAAAATTTCTTCTTCTGGCACACCGTACTTCTTGATGGCAGCTTGGAACCTGAAAACGGATACAAATCTCTCATTAACTCCTCTCTTATTTATGTCACAACGTTATAGTGAAACTTGATTCCTGATAATTATTACCTCTGAATGTTCTCCATCAGCTGGAAGTTGGTTCCTCTCTCCTGGATCTTCTTGACTGATCCAGGGGCTAGTTTGTTGGCGAGCTTGCAAAGGACAATGCCGTCCTTCAGCACGTCCTCGTATGCTCCATTGGGCAGAGGCTCACCAAGAACCCCGCTGATCCATGTCAGGACTTCCTGTTCTTGATCTTTATTCCTAGGCTGGAAATAACAGTTTATTATAAACAACAGGTGTTACGCAACCCTAACCTTCACTCTACCTTTGTTATTATATCGAGCTATTAAAAACATGGCTGCGTTTTGAATAAACTGATTAATGTTTACAAAATAACGTGAGCTGTTATTATTTTAGCGTGTTACCCTACGGATTCTTTATATGAATATTGAAGCTTGTGCAAGCTGGCGTTGGCCGTAAAACATTCGCTCCAGTGCCAAGTCGTTTGATGGCGTTCGGGCGGATTCCAGCATCACGACCCGAAATAACTCGAACGTTAACGCAAACAGATCACTGCTATCCCATCATGATGGTACCTATTTATCTGGATAGGTTTTTAGAGAGGGGTTAGCGATATGATGAGAGAGCGCAGCTGCGCGCACGATTGCTCGATCATTTAAAGTATTTTGAAGCGCTTTGACGTCAGCAGGCATTCGACATAACGAACATGCATTTAAAATTATCGTTAGAGTATTATTAAACAGTGGTCTAGTATCTTATTGAATAAGTTTGCAAACATCTAAATTGGTTAAAATGAACTCATTTAGTTTCTCGAATACATAACATGATAATACATGATTAGTAAAAACAATGTCTTTATCGGTTATAAATGTGACTTTGAATTAGATTGATTAGCTTATAGAGACATGCATTAAAAGGTACTCTAATTAACGGATAATAATGATTTAACGATGTTAAGAGATTAAGACAGACAACATGAGATATATCAACAGATGTAGGTAAGCACTTGTTGATTAATTGTGAATGTAAAAAAAGTTTAGTATTATTTATTATTATTTTTATTGATTTTAGAAATTCTAATTAAAATTAAATGATGGCAACGATACGTACAGCCATTTTTTTCTATTAACACGATACTGTTGGTCAACACAAAGCTCGCAGTACGAGTTTTCACCGCGGATCCCTCTGATATACTGTGCTGCGCGCACTCCGCCCGCCCAAAGCCGCCTAGCGCGGGGGCGGGCGGGACTCCACACAGCACTACTTGTTTGCGTGTACATAATACATGTATATAACAAACACTACGCCGCGTCAGCTTTATTTACATCATCGGGTATCGTCAACAGGAAAACAAAAGATATATCGTGATAAACCCTTTTCATTCATCGAACTACCCACGGTCGATACAGAAATAAAGTTTACATAATACGGGGTAACTGATTTGTTTATGTGTTATCTGTATGTAGATTTAAACAGCAGTGTAGATAATTTTGTTACACGCCTCGCTTACGTATTCTGAATGCGTGTAAGTACAGTCAACAGTGCATACAGATTAGTATCGTATGTCTCTCGAACTTGAACGGAATTGGAAATATATTGTTATTAAATAACAATTTATTAGTTTTGTTTTACATATAATCTTCAAGCAGTTCGAACAAGGACAAAAAAATACTTTTCATTCGCTACACATGCGCATGAAAAGTATTTTTTTGTCCTTAGAAAGAACGTCGCACACAGGACGGCGTGTGAAGTTCAGTAACCCGCACTGGGCCAGCGTGGTGGACTACAACCCAAATTTCTCTTGTATTGAGAGGAAATGTGCCCGGTATAATGGCAATAGACTCGCCCCCTATTATATTTGTACCAAAATACATCGACGAAGTCTGGATGCAATGCAGTGCACATCTGCTTACCCCTTCAGGGAATATAGGCGCGGTGATGTATGATGATATATTTTGTAATTAACTAAGTACAACTTACTTTGGTACTTTTTAAGTATTCGCGTGATGGATAGAGTATATTGTACCCTAACAAAGAAAATAATACAACATTCTTAGGTCTAAATACAGTAGCTATGTACTATAGGATGGTCTGATCGCTAAAAGCAATTTCTGCCAGAGAGTTTGGAAGAAAATAATATTGCCACCTGCGGGGCGATTTTCGTGAAACCGACTCATCTCTATTCGAGATAAATATGTCGAAATAAATATCAGATTGAAGGGTACCGGAACATAACAGGGAATGTCACAATTTTTTATATAGAATCATATTTTGTGGTATTTTGAATTTTATTCTAATCATTTGAATTTTAAAAAAGTTAACAGATGGTGCCAAAAATGCAGTTTTGTTTATGGCCTAACTATTGACTTGTTAGAATAGTTGAACTTTCAGATGTCTTTTTCTCAAAATTCACTAATTAGGACATTCCCTGCTATGTTCCTGTAACCTTCAATTGGTAGTATCTTTTCGATTTTTTTTCGAAACATTATTATCTCGAATAGAGATGATGTCGATCAAGCGAAAATTGGGGTCAAGCATAGAAATATTGCATTTTGTTTCATTGCACATATTGCGAGATAATTTTCGATGGGTTCTCGAAAATGGGGGCATCAAGTCGATTTAGTCCGCATGGTTCCGCGATGGAAAACCACGGGCAGTGGGCCCGTGGCGCAACACTGCTCCGTAAATAAAAAGCTTAGTTTCAAAACAGCTGCAATATTATGTTTATAATACCGAGCTTTACTTCGCAAACGCCTGAAGATATTATTTTTAATTCGGTCGATGCTGTTATGTCTGCTGATGTCATTTTAACGTCATTGCTTGCGATCCCGAACCGGATTTACAACGGATTTCTGATTCAATGGCGTTCAAAAGAAATGGAGCACTGAATTCGTAATAACTCTGTCTTTAATACATCCTAAAATAATATCTATTAGTTACAAAAAGATAGGAATAAAACTACGTGTATGACGGATGCATGTGTATAACAAAACGCCAGATACAAATATCATACATGTCTGTTGATCGGCAACATTGCTCAGATAAAGTATAAGGCGCTGGGCCGGTGAGTCTACTACATGCAAGGGGTAGCTAGTAGCTACTAATTTATTCATACAACAGAATTGGAAAATTTTTGCACTAAATCACTTAAAATTTGGCGCCGAAAAAATCGCAAAATTATGTTCGTATTGCAATCAAATTTGTATATCATTCATATCAGTTGTTTACCCGACACTCATGTAAATGTAATATGAGGGGGTCAAAAGTCGCTCCAAATGGTTTTTGTAATATTACACACGGTGCTGCTCGCCAGCTTTATTTGGCTACACACTACCGTGTGTCTAGATTACTATATTTCGCAGTTTCTATTCAAACTTTTTTTTTATCTTAATAATCAGCACTACCAATATAAAACTGTCCTTTCATTAAACCGCTGAGGTATCTACTTAATTATCTTTTATATTCTTTTCATAAAAAGTTATTTATGAAGCAATTCAATTTAACGATAGTAAATTCGTTATTATGAAAGGTAGATTATAGTTATTAAAGGCAACGCATCGTTACGACAAGGTAAACAGGGAAATTACGAGCTAATAATAACTGCTGTGACTCGGTGAGACCATGTCCTGATACACGTACCTAAGTAACTTTGCATAAATGTGTAAGTACCTTGTTAAATAGTACTTCCGTCTACTATAATACTAATTCTACTACTACTACTACTACAGCCCTTTTAACGTCCCACTGCTGGGCACGGGCCTCCCCTCAATGCGAGGGGGATTCAGGCCATAGTCCACCACGCTGGCCCGGTGCGGGTTGGCAGACTTCACACATCTATCGAGAACTAGTCAAGTTCCCTCCGACGTGCAGGTTTCCTCACGATGTTTTCCTTCACCGTTTCATAGCAAGTGGTAATCACGGATGTAAATGGGATTCGCACATGAAACCCAGAGGTGCGAGTCGGGGTTTGAACCTGCACACTTTGATTTGCAAGGCGTGCGTTCGACCACTCGGCTACCACTGCATACTAGTTCAACTACGAAAATTTAAAAAGACGTTGCCTTACACCTTATAACACCAGCTAACTGCCAGGGTCCTTTATCGCTCAAGCCGTGCCGGAGATTACCCGAGACAAACTGACTGACAAACATTTTAGAAATTGTATTTTTCTTTGCCCAGCATTGGGAGACATCCAATAGACCTACTTTAAAAAAATATTTTTATTATAGTTAAGTACCGTACTTATTATATACATTTAGTAAAAAGTTGTTATTTGAGGATTATACAAATAGACATTTCAATATTATGTATTTGTGTAGTTATAGATTACCCCCATTCAAGGTAAAAATGGTAGCCCAGCAGTGGTAGCCGAGTGGTCGAACGCACGCTTTACAATCAAAGTGTGCAAGTTTAAACCCCGGCTCGCACCTCTGGGTTTATGTGCGAATCTCATTTTCATCCGAGATTTATCACTTGCTATGAAACGGTGAAGGAAAACATCGTGAGGAAACCTAAACGTCTGAGGGAACTTCACTTGTTCTCGATAGATGTGTGAAGTCTGCCAACCCGCATTGGGCCAGCGTGGTGGACTATGGCCTGAATCCCCCTCGCATTGAGGGGAGGCCCGTGCCCAGCAGTGGGACGTTAAAAGGGCTGTAGTTAGTAAGGTAAAAATAGTTATGATACGTTTGCAGTGCCATTGCATAACACTTCAGCGCTGAAATATGGAATTGTTAATCATTTATAGATGGACGGAAAATGTTACCGTTTATTAAGTGGATTGTTCATTGAAATAATTTAATAGTAAGTATATAAATGTCGCAGCTCTATTTTGAATTCTATTAGACACACAATAAGGTCCTAGTCCATATAAGCTACACACGCCATGTAACAAAAACATATAGGGATACATACGTCTGTATTGTGTGTTAATAAAGATACCTAAAACATCTGTGACCTTAAGGACAAAAGTTCATTGCCGGCGGGATTATTATACCTGCAAGTTATTAAGCGCTTCTTGGGGTTATCCGCGCCTGGTATCGTAAAAAAAATATGCAAACCCTTTTGTACCTCTGCCTGATGAGATGCCATAAGTGTCTTCGCAAAACATTTCTATGGTATTTTAGCTATCACAACTATACTTGCTATAGAATATCTTATGTAGAGTCTAGTAACAGTCAGTCGTAGAGAACGGATAGGTTTATAATATATCAATGAAGAAAACTTAAATGTATTAAATCTGTTGGGTCATGATCTGCGGCCTCAGTACGCCTGCCAAGATGTTTTCTCACAAGTCCCTAAAACATCTTGTCAACTTGCGTTCCCGTATCTTATTTGCTAATATGGCTTCCAAGATGTTTAAAATTAGACAGCCTGCTAAAATTTTCTCACAGTTTACGATCTTTCGTTCATTGAAATGACAAATAGAGCGAGACGGAGCTTTACAAAGAAAAAAGATGCTGCTGATCATACACATCATAGAATATATTAGATTATTTATGCACAGATTAAAAATATCTTTGGGCATAGATTCTTTTTTATTATGCCGGAAGCTTTACGTATTATCATTTGGTCGGTGGTATTATGCTTAAAATTTATTTCTTGGGCACTATACTATTTTTATTTGCCAATTTAAAGAACTTTACATTGTAAAACGGCAAAAAGCACGCAAAGTATGATGCCAAACAAAATCTAACCTCAAACCTACAGATTTTTTGTAAAATATGGATTTTAAATCACGTGGAGTAGGATTATGGGGATTTTCGGAAGAAAATAAAACAGATAGAAATGTCTCTACACTTTTTTGTTGTTGTTTGTCGAACACGAAAATAAATTTACTTGTTCGTTTTCGGAAGAATTTTGCATGTAGTCCGCTTGATATTGGCGAAGGATGGAGTAAAATAAGTATTATTTGTTATAATAGTGTATAACATGCTATATTTATGTACTTCTTACAGCCTAATTATTTTCTCATCACCGGCCTTTGACCGTGAGAAATTTCTTTACGTTGACCTGTCAAATTCGTGTCTCTATGGTACATTTTGGTAACCCATGCTAGCACTTAAGATATAACATCTTATCCATACGTCAAACACGTTGTATTTAACTGTCAAACCCATTTTATATTTACGCCATGCTAGCAAATAAGACGTAACGATTTTGCCACAAAAATGACGTCACGATCCGTGAGAAAATGTCTTATCTTGGCAGGCGTACTGAAGCCGCTGGTTGGTGTTATTTATTATTTATAAGCTTATCGTGATTTGTGTCCCACTGCTAGGCACTTTTCCTTTTTTCCATTCCTCTCTATTCTGGGCCTTGATGGGCCATTTTTTTTCATAATAGTCATATTATAATATTGGAAAAATACGACCCCGAATTATCTATTTTAATTCCACTACGGGTCGATTGCAATAACGCGCTGTTTAAAAGGTGAAAAACGATTATTCTATTTTTAAAATAAAATCGCATCCCAACGCGACAATCACTATAGCAACGCGTTCAAAACGTTTTAATGCGATGAAGATAAACAGAATGGCAACTGTAAAACATTCGATTGATCGTTAGCTGAATCGAAACTGGATCGTTTTTAATGGTAATTCTATCATTAAAAATAGTTTTCCTATTCATGAAAACAGTTATCGGCTGATGTTCAGCTGCGATTCTAATGCAAACCGTAGACATATGGAATAGCAGAATTGGGAACTGTAACCTAATAATCAACGCGTAACAAGCATGATTGAAAACATGCGATCCAAATGGCAATTGAAAAATGTTCTATAAAAAGATCCCAGTTGGAGCTGTTCCAAACTGGAGCGCATCGTGGCCTGCCACGTGGCGGGAAACCCCTAAAAACCATGGTATCAAAAGTTTTTACTTTCAGAATAACTGTCATGTATCTACTGTTCAACAAGATAATTACTCATTTTAACTCTATTTTTATAACTCAATCTAATTATTTAATTTAATGAGGAAATGCAGCCGACTTTCATGCCACCATCCCACAAAACCCATTTATAATAATCTTAAATATGAAATTATTTTTATATTTAGTCTATAATGTACTTGTGGCGAATTATATTCAAGTATAGCTGTGCCCGCGACTTCGCCCGCGTGGACTTAGGGAGATTACCCGGAAAAATGGGTATTATGTTTTTCCCGCGGATCCCTAATGCTTTTTCTAAAATTAAAGTAGCCTAAGTTACGCCTTGGAACGTCAGCTATCTGTCAGTGAAAGTCCCATTGAAATCGGCTCAGCCGTTTAGAAGTTTACCTCATACAAACAGACAGACAGACAGACAAAAAAAATTAAAATTGCGTTTTCGTTATAGGTATCGTATATACTTTCATACGCATTTGGTAAAAAAAGTGTTATTTTGATATTACAAACAGACACTCCAATTTTATTTATTTGTATAGATGTATAGATATAGATTTGGTGGAAGTGCCCATAGGAAATCAAACACTTCTTCTCATTCGTTTCGCTCTTGACAGAGCGGTCGTGGTCACGTCGAGGCATCCACGTCGGTGGCGGGGGCGGACACAGCTCTCCGAACGATCTCACGCCATCGCTGTTTGTTAGCAGACTGCCTCGCGCAGTCAGACACACGGTTGCCCAATGCGGACTTTACTTGGTCAGTCCAGCGCATAGGTGACCTGCCGCGCGATCTGGTTCCTTCTACCTTTCCCTGTACTACCAGCCGCTCTATGGAGTCACCATCTCGTCTAGAGACATGCCCAAAGTATCGTAGCATGCGCGATTGTACTACAGCCGACAGACGCTGCGTGATGCCGAGCTCTCGGAGTATGGACACGTTGGTGCGGAATTCCGTCCACGATATTCTGAGCATCTTCCTCCAGCACCACAACACAAATCAAACACTGGTTGATAACAAATAAAGGATTTCACGAATCCTTTATTCGTGAATTCCTTTATTTGTTAAAAAGTAAGAAGAGCAAACGTTTTAAAGGAACGAGGTGACGAACATCAGAAACCTTTTAGTTTTGATTAATGTTTTGATTTTTTTTACGGCCAGCGAAACGGCGGCATTTCTTGCGTATCACTTGATTAGAGGTTCAATGTCAAACGAATGATTTTAGTATTATGTGTCATTGACCCCGCGTAACTTACCCTTAGAACAAAACGTTGGTTTTGTAAACACGTCAGTCAACACAGCAATTCTCATTTATCTTACGGTGCGTCATGATTGTATTTTTATACTGCATCGGACATTTTTTTAAACACTCACACATCAAATATCAATAAATAACTCTTATAATTTATATTATTATAAATAACTTGCTAAGCTCTCGACTTTGTACGCGCGAAAGGAGACGGATACGCTTTCATACATTTTTGGGCCCAGTTGTAATAATATGGAAGTGGTGTCAATTAAGAGCTTATATATTATCAAACCATCTCCGAAAATTTAGCTGATCTTGGCAGTCTGAGAGCAGAATTATTAGAGATTTAGTAAAAGTGTGGTTATTCAACAAAGTGACAACAACCTAGATACTAAACAGCTGATTTTTAACTGTGATTGTTATTTTGTTTTAATATACAGTTTTGGTGTTAATTCAACCACTTTGCTGTATTTTAATATATTAAAATGAATACAATTATGTGCTTAATCATTAATAACACAATTTGTTTTTGAGCTACCGAAAGTGCTCACTCTGTCTGGGGCGCGCGGGCGTTCGGAAACTCGTCCGTCGACATTTTGTGGAGCGTTCGGAAACGCGCACGCCACACAGTTATTTACTATATTAATTGTAGTTTTTTTTTATTGTTAATTGTTACAATGTATTTATTCATTTTGATTGAATCAATCAAGTATTTTATGTTCAATTGTTTAAATCATTCACAGTAATCGATTATTGTAATCGATACTCTATTTCTTCAGTGAAATAAACTTATTTTTATGATTTCTCGTCTCCCGGATAGTGAATTGAGCTGATTTTTTTATATTTTGAATCAGAAAAAAATACCGCTTTTTTTAAACCATATCTCAACTAATTACAATTGGGCCCAGAGATCCCCGTCTCCTTTAGGAACTCTAATTATTTTCGAATTTCTTAATTTTTCCTTTAGAAGTACCCAATAACCTTCTATAAAATATTAGAGAACTCAAAAAAAATACGAATGAAATCGGTAAATTCGTTCTGCAAATGGAATATCATTTTTATGTTTAACTATTTGATTTATGTATATCTACCTATTTGAGTGTACCTATAACCTTAATAACAATAACTATTCCCATAAAGGTAATTAAATAATTATATCAAGTCGGTAAAATCTCGGGTTTTTTTTTAGGCTTATTCGAAAGGAACTTTGTGTCATGCTGTTATTTCAATTGAAAGCCAGTTGTTTATTCGTTTTTATCTTTACCACACAGGGCAGTAACCTTGTGTACATTTTTGTTCCAACATTGTGCTTTACTAGTATCTACCCACGACTTCGTCCGCGCAGACTTCGATTATTCGTTATCATTATAAATTATAGACTATATGTTATTCTGATGTATAAACAATACTGTAAAGTTTCATCAAAACCCGTTCAGTAGTTTTTGCGTGAAAGAGTACCAAACATCTATCCATCCATCCTCACAAACTTCATTAAAACGGCAAAACCAATTACATTAATTAACATAGAATTTAAAATTTAAACAATAAAAAAAATTACAATTGAATTGAGGACACTTGTGCATAGATACTTCTTCTCACAATACTCCAAATATAGTCGTCTAATTAAGTTCCATCATCACATTTATAATATTATTAGGATAGAAGGATTTGTACGAAATATGATAGTGGCAGGTAAATAAATAAAATATACAGTAATTTCAATTAAACGTTTTAATATAATGTGTTTAACTGTGAAGGAAAACAACGTGAGTAAACCTGCAGGTCTATAGAAAGGCGTGTGAAGTTCACCAACCTGCATTGGGCCAGCGTGGTGGACTATGGACCAAATCTCCGTCCTATTGAGGGGGAATGTGCCCAGTATAATGGCAATAGGCTCGCCCCCTATTACATTGGGACCAAAATACATCGGCGAAGTGTGGGCGCTCCTCTGCCTACCCCTTCGGGGAATACAGGCGTGATGATATATTGTATTGTATTTAATTTAACGTACTATACTAATCAATGGGGAATACACAAGACCTTAAGTAGGTACAAGTGATTAATAGCAGAAAGTAGGTCTTGACTCAGGGACCGGTCGGCGATACTTCTCAAGGGTTAATTTAATACATAATTTTCGCTTAATCACCCCAAAGGTCAAGGTGAACCGCCAACCAACTGTATTGCACACATGTTAAGGATTCAATTTTTGGTTGTTTTTGAAAATAAACTTTTATTCTTTAGGCACAGCCGGTTGTAGCAGAACAAAATGTGAAATTGATCAATGGCGTATCTTTCTCTAGGATGAATTATAAAAGTGGGAGAGCATCTCCGTGCTACAAAATGCGTGACTTTAGTCTTATCTTAGGGGAGAACAACGGCGACTATTGTCTCCACTTTATTTATTTATACTAGACACTAAAAAAATCCAACTACCTATAGAAAAAAATGTTATATCGTGTTACCACAACGATAGGTTTGTTACAGGCTTTTTCCATAGAATTTTTCCATATTTATTATACCTACCTACATGACGAAAAGACTGTGTATGAACACGTAAATATTGCATAAATTAGTAAAGTAACTACGCAACTGCTGTTTGGTTTAACCTCTAAGGGTTCGACATTTTTACGCCGTCGGAATCACAGGTTGTCGTATATCTATTAAACACATAATTAGGTAAAATCACGAAAATCTAAAGATTTGAAAGAATTACAAAGACCCTTACATCTAATTTAATTACTGAGCCGTTTGTAAAACGACTTTATAATAAAGAACGGTCGTATCAACGGCTTCAGTTATAGGTCCAACCTCTCTATTACTCATTTATGTGATGATCCTAAAATGTGTTGATACATAGCCCTTTCCAAAGATTTTTGAACACAAATAGGTACCTACCTACATACTCAGGGCAATATTTTTATAATTACTTACTGCCTCCAATAATCAGATACAAGTTCAAAACCGTCAAGTTTAATCGAATCTTATCTATTTGTTGCCAAGTAAATAGGCACCTATAATTCGTAACATTTGCAAGTAGGTAATGTGTATACTTACTGACCTATTGAATGCTCTGCACGATGGTTTTCAGTTTCATAAATACAATAAAAACTTGAAATTATAATAGTCCATAAATGCAACTAATTTTATGTGCCTATTTTCTATTTTTATTTTTACTATAAAATCATAGAAAAATGCTTCGGCAAATATAAAAACATGAATAACATAAGATATGGATGCGCCTGTACGGCTGAATACAGAAGCACAGAGCACGTTATAAATAGCAACAACATTGTTTAATATACAAATAGGCACTGCACTTTAAATTTCTTTCTTTGACTGCACTCTGTGCTCGCGCGACACTGAACCAACGGAGAATAAACGAGACTTTTTCAAGCACAAGTAAATATATTGAAACAAAACATGGCAAGGCTGAGCATTGTCCGCGTACGGTGTGGTGTGACGTCTCCTTATCAGAACTGCAACGCGACGCGAATTTAAATACAATCGGCTATCAAATTTAGACTATCGGTTTGTTTGTTTAAAGATCAAGGTGGGAGTACCACATTTTCCGAGCCAATAACGTTAATTTCATACGGTGATTTATTTACAGAGTAATGATGTTAGAATTAATAGATTCTACGATAAACATAATTTACCAATACTTCTGAGTATTACTTTGCACATATATTGAAAATCCTAGAACATCCTATTATAGTCTTATAAGCTTACTATCTGATGCCCGCGGCTTCACCCGCGTGGATGTCGGTTATCGCGACCAAAAGTAGGTCAAGAATTCTGACCCCGTTCCCGCAACCCATGGGAATCTATTCCAGGGATAGCTTTCCAATGGCCGCTTTATAATTGCCCATTTTTTAAAGTATCAAAATGTTTACTTTCCTTAAGAGATAGACATATGCCAAATGACTTTTCTGTAGACCTATATAAGATACACAATTCCACGATACATCATTTTGTTATACCTCAAAGGGTTTAGGCAGCGTTTTCGTTGAAAGCTCCCAGACGGCTTATTTTTTTTCTGACAACTCCAACAAATATCATTATATTTTAGCCAATGTACCTATATAAAAACTTGACAAATTATATACTAAATCCTTTCTCTTGAATCATTCTATACTAAAAAAAACGCATTAATCCGTTGCATACTTTTAAAGATATTAGCATACATAGGGACAGACAGACAGCGGGAAGCGACTTTGTTATAAACTATGTAGTGATTAAGCATATGTTTAATATTCCTGTCGGAACCAAGTGTTGCCGTCCTTCTTACGGCCGCGATGTATGAGCAAGATGGCAACATTTTTGGTCCTTTTATATTCAATTTAGCTGTAGTTTATGTACGGTACGGAATCGATATCATATTGGTTGGGCGCAATAAGTCCTTTTCTTGGATTTTTCAGCCATTTAATTCAACAATGCTTATAATTTCCAGTGTGCTGGCAAACGCGAGCCCGAGAAGGAGCAGGAAGCCCAGCAATGGATCGAGGCTGTTATCGGCGAGAAGTTCCCCGCGGACATGCCCTATGAGCATGCGCTGCGCAATGGCATCATTCTGTGCAAACTGATGAACCGCCTCCAGCCCGGGATCATCTCTAAGGTCAACGTCTCTGGCGGTGACTACAAGTTCATGGATAACATCAGCCAGTGAGTAATCATCGATTTGAGGTCTAAGTTAATTAGTATTATTGTTACTTCTGGCTCAAAGTGAAACGGAAAAAGATTATTATAGAATATATATTTAGATATCCAAGGCTCATATTGCAGTATTTACCACTAATAAATGAATAAAAAATAGAGTCATAAATATATTGTACTGTGGTTTAAAAATACACAATTATATTACTTACTTAGTTAGTAGGTACACTTTTAAAACAAAAGGAAAGGAATAAACGCGCGTTCTACAATATTACTCATTATACCAAACAAACCTGTAGCCCTTTGATATGTAGGTAGCTGTTGAGTAGATACAGTATCTGAAATCACTTTGTAAACGGTAGTTTATAATCAGCTAGGACATAGTTTAGAAATTAATTTTCAAGGCTTTGGGTATTGTGTTAAGTTTTCCTAACAGGTCTAAAATCGTCTATTATGTACTTTAAAGCTTATTTTATCTAAAGATAAACAAAAAGGGGAAAAGTGGCCTAATCGGCTCTACTAAGGGTTATCAAAGTATATAAATTAACGTTAATTTTTTTTAACTACTACTACTACTTAAAAGAGTTAAAATACCTGGTTACAGTCCCGAATTCTCTGTTTCATGTTAAAATACTTCTCAGAAATAACAACGAAATACTATACCAGCTTGCATACAACTAGAGTTCATGAGATAAGTCGCTACTATCGTATCAGTCAAAGGTTAAAATAGATTTACCTACACTATAATCAAACAATATATGATAATATCGTATGTAAATGTGTGGGTACTTAGTCTTGACTAATTATCTTTAGAAATTATGCATCAAACAAGGAAATAACTTTATATAACTCGAGCTGTAAAAGTTGATCCGATTTCATACGTCATTTGAAGTTTGAAGGTTTCGCTGGGGAAAATATCTGGCTCTAGGTAGACCTACTTTCAAATTGCCTTGATGTTTTATCCTTAATTAAGTTCTTACTCACTTTTGAGCATAAAACATATTTTTTTCCGTTGCGTTAAGGATGCAACAGATATTTATAAAATCGTAGAATCACAAAATATTTTGTGACCCCTCTTTTTATGATTGCCTTATGACAAGGAGTAATTTGCCGGTTCACAGGTTCCAGAAGGCATGCATCAAGTATGGAGTGCCCGATGTAGACCTCTTCCAGTCGACTGACCTCTGGGACCAGAAGAACATCACTCTTGTCACACAGACCATCTTCGCCCTCGGCAGAACGGTTTGTTATACATATTACCTAAGCTTTATAACATTGTTAAAGACCACGATGTTTTTGTAACGCTACATACAGACATAATGTGGAATGAAGTTAGAAACCCCTCATAATAGAAATTTTTATCCATATACTTACAATGACATTGTTTAGTAAATGCATTTTACATTGAACATTCCATAAATTTGGGTATACTCGTAATTTTCTTTAACGAGATTCGAACCTGCAAAGGCAAGCGGAGCGGTCTGCGGTCCACAAAACCAATCCCTGTTACACTGGCAATCTCGGACACGCCTTACATAATACACTGTAGGTACTGGCAACTGAAACAGTTGCTTAGACTAACTATTAGGCGCGCATAAGTTTCGTAGCATTAATTTTATGGAAATCACCTACAGGCATACAAGCACGCCGAATGGCGAGGCCCCTTCCTTGGCCCCAGGCCCGCTGAGGAGAACCGCCGTGAGTTCAGCGAGGATGTCCTCCGCGCTGGCAATGCCGTCATCGGCCTGCAAGCCGGCACCAACAAGCTGGCTAGCCAGTCCGGCCAGAGCTTTGGCGCTTCCCGCAAGATCATCCTCGGCAAGTGAAGTACCAGGCGCCCAGGAACGTGAAGAGCTTTTAGTTTAATGTTTAGGTTATAGATTTTGCTATTTATGGTACTTACATGTTATGTTATAGACTATTGAATACTTTTTTTTTTGTAAACATTATAATAAAAGGATTTTTTGTATGCTTGCATAACTCCAATCTTGAATATTACAAGGTATTTTGTGGTAGATGCCTACTTCTATACACATTTTGAACATGTCTGTAATAATTATAACTAGATATAAGTTTAAGGATTCTTCTGTTACATTGTAAGCATTCGCCAATGAACTGTGATCTATTCGAGTTGGACGCGGAGCAACAGTATAATTTAATTTAAAATAATTAATTATTAATAATAAAAATTAATTACATATTACTCACATTTTTAAAAATATAAATTAGGGTGTACCTATTATGTATTTTGTAAAGAAAAATAAAGTTATTTATTTAGTTTTATTTGATAATTATTTATTTTAACAATTTAAATGTAACATAATGACTACCTAAACAGCGTTATCTAGGACATAGTCGGATAATAAGATCTTGTGTTTGATATCAGGCCCGGGAATCAAACCCAAGATCATAAGTGATACTTTGACGATTGTCAGTAAGCCCATATAACACAGGTTGCGCAAAAGTCTAAAGTTGAGAAAACAAATAAAGCATGTAAACATGTTTTTAGGGTTCCGTACCTAAAAAGAAAAAAAACCGGCCAAGTGCGAGCTGGACTCGCGCACCGAGGCTTCCGTACCTAAACTGTCTATAAGCAACGAGAATTACTCTAAAGAAAAAGATAAACTGGATAGAGGGATAGAGAGACAAACTTAACTTTGCAGTTGGTATACTGATGTCCCATAAAATGTTATAACAAAATAAGTTGCAATCGCAAAAAAAAAATTCTAACATTAAACTTTCAGTTTCAGATTTTCTCCTTTACTTGTGCTATAAGACCCTGCTTCTTGCCAAATTTCTTGATTCTGGGTAAACGGGAAGTACCGGTTGCATTTGCACGGGAATCAAAAACCTACAGGGTAGGTAGGTAGTAGGGAAGGTACTTCCCGTTGACCTAGCATACAACATAAGATAACCTCAAATAATTTCCATATCCATTATCCTTTATCTATACTGCCATCATGGTGCTACAATATAAGCATTTCTATTTTCTCAAAAAAAAAAACAAGCTTGATGGTATGTATTAAGCTTGATCGTTTTTTTAGTGCACTTAATAAATATCCTTATGAATGTTTATTATATTAGTTTAGTAAGGAGACCCTTCCCTCCCTCAAAAATGCGCCTTCAAGAATAATGATAGCAACAATAATCGAGAACCATACAGCTGCGGGGGAATTTTCGTAAGATCGACATCATCTCTAATTCGACATAATAATATCGTCACATAAGTTCTAACACACCGCCGATGTTTTACTTTCCGTTTTACTTTCTTTACCACATTGATACACGCGTTGTTTTTCTTTTTTGAATAGCGCCTCACCATTGGTCCAATCCAAAACTCTCGTGTTTGATTCGTCAAACGATGCTTCTTATTTTGGTCAAAATATGACATCCGCGGTGTTAGAACTTAAGCGACGATATGTCGAAAAGAAATGGTGTCGATTATGCGAGAATTGGGTCCCTGCTCCTAGTATTTACGTAAGTACCAGAATCACAATAGAATCCTCACGAAATAAATAAATAACTTACCGACGTTACTAGGTATGTGAGGATTGTGTAGATAATATTCAATCTTTTCACATTTAAGAACACTTAATGAATGCTAACGTACAACAAAGCAGTTTTTAAAGTCTACAAGTTTCAATACATCATACACATACATACATCATCACGCCTGTATTCCCCGAAGGGGTAGGCAGAGGTGCACTGTAGTGCGCCCACACTTCGCCGATGTATTTTTGGTCCCAATGTAATAGGGGGCGAGCCTATTGCCATTATACCGGGCACATTCTCCCTCAATACGAGGGAGATTTTTGGGCTATAGTCCACCACGCTGGCCCAGTGCGGGTTGGTGAACTTCACACGCCTTTCTATAGACGTGCAGGTTTCCTCACGATGTTTTCCTTCACCGTTTCATAGCAAGTGGTAATCTCGGATGGAAATGAGATTCTCACATAAATCCCAGAGGTGCGAGCCGGGTTTGAACCTGCACACTTTGATTTGCAAGGCGTGCGTTCGACCACTCGGCTACCACTGCTTTTCAACACACAAGTGCACAAGCTTCAAGTAATTATAAAAAAAACAGTGAACTTAATTTCGTTTCGCATAATAAGTCTGTGGGTCATCCTTGTCATCCTCCAGCCTTATCATTGCTATAGTACATGCATCACCAATTTTCAAATACAATGTGTATTTATTGGTTGCCCTTGTTATTTTTCAAGTTATAATAAATAGATACTTGACACTGGCTGAAATACCCGCAAACCGCAAGAGGAGCCAGAAAAAACCAGTCAAGTGCGAGTCGGACTCGCGAACGAAGGGTTCCGAACCATTATCTAAACGGCAATACAATCACGTTTGTTGTATGGGAGCCCTCTCACATATTTATTTTATTCTGTTTTTTAGTATTCGTTGATAGAGGGGCAACAGAAATACATCATCTGTGAAAATTTCAACCGTCTAACTATCACGATTCATGAGATACAGCCTGGTGACAGACGGAAGGACGGGACGGTCGGACAGCGAAGTCTTAATAGGGTTCCCGTTTTATCTTTTGGGTACGGAACCCTCAAAAAGAAGAAGTAGGCCTGCGGTAGAGTCCAAAGTATTATTTAACTCGATGTTCCAAAGTGATAAGAGATTCTGATTGGTGGTAATGGAAAGCTTTAACACGGACAATTAGCTATAATAAAATGCTACAAGTGAACCAATGTAAACTTTTGAGGTAGAGATAAGACCACGGACAACCATCGAGATTGGAGTTAAATTATCTGCACAACAATATAGTAGTCTATGGTTGGCAATTCTGTGACGTAATAATCACTAGTGTTGTGTGTCGTTCAAACCGTTTAGGAATAGGAAAAGATCTACTAGTTTTTTACTAATAAAATACTAAAGTTCCTATTTATTTACTTACATTACACACGCGATCAAAATAAACCCACGTTTGTAAAAACCTTGACGTCATGTGTACGTTATAAGTTTTAGTCCAATTATTACTAACTGAAATACATTTTTAACACAGTGTGTGCTCTCGGAATATGATTAAAACTAAAACTGAATTAAAACTGAATATTCTTTTTTTTATTTTATCGAATCGGACCATTCGTTTAGAAGTTACAAGAGATAGGAATGTTAGAAATTTTGAAAAACCCGGAAGAACATAAAAAAATAATTAATTTAGGGTAAACCAAACGGCTAAACCGAATTTTACGGGACTTTCACTGGCAGATAGCCGATGTTTCAAAAAGTAACTGCCTATATTACGCGTGGACAAAGTCGCAGGGTGCAGCTAGTATTTTTTAACTGACCTCTGCGCGCATTGCGGTGGGCGCCACCTCAGGGCCGACTGCCCGAAGTGGGAGTCAGGCGAGGCGCCAGTGTGCCGAAACCGCGATAACGCAAAATTTAGATCTACCTGAAATTAAAATAATTGTGATGTTTAATTTCTTAAGTATTTCTTTGTGAATAATAATTAATAATACCCATCACATCCCTATAGTTCAGTCAAACTATTTATATTTTTTTTAGG
This sequence comes from Ptilodon capucinus, assembly GCA_914767695.1. Taxonomy (NCBI): domain Eukaryota; kingdom Metazoa; phylum Arthropoda; class Insecta; order Lepidoptera; family Notodontidae; genus Ptilodon; species Ptilodon capucinus. The sequence goes on along the minus strand of OU611814.1, from coordinate 8,549,356 downwards.
TTGGCAGCACTGTCTCGCGCATTCTTGTTGTGGAATTTTATTTTTCTGGCTGCGTAAATTGAACGCGAAATGCGTGTGTAAACTATCCAAATGTTAATAAACACGTGAGAAAATGATAACATTTGGTGGTGGGAACAATTCCGCGGCGTTGGAAGATACAGGTATTGCGAAATTGGGTTTTCACATCGCCAATCGTAACTGGGTTTGATGTCGATAGTGTATTGTGGTGCTTATTTATTTTGTAGGTGAAGTGAGAAGTATTTGTGAGAGTGCCTGCAGTGATGGCTCCAGTGCTACCGTGCAGGCGGGGGGCTCCAACCAGAGACCTCGAATGGATATAGCTTGTGTCTTGGACATAACCCAAACCTCGAACCTTGCACATAGAAGAAGGGCTTTGGAGGAAGTGCGATTGGCATCTGAGCTAGTTAATGCTAATTTACATCATATACATGTAAGTATCCGTATCATACGTGGGTTGAGATACTTTTTAAGTATCTATTTTTATGTAATTACCTACTGGATTTTATGCATTAAATTGTTTATTATATATAAATTGATTTGTTATTCTTAAAGTTATATTGCCGAATTACGGACATAAAATAATTAAATTTGGTTACACATCACATTCTGGATGATAGAAAAATGGCATAATAAAACCCATTTTATTAATATCAAGCACTCATCATTCCTACTATTTCTGATGATTAAAATACTTCTTTATATCATAAATGAGTGTCTGTTCAAAGGGAGATATTTACACCAAAATAAATTTTGGATAAATAAAAATAATGTCAAATTAAATTGTCTTAGATTTTTTTTTCTTACAAAATATTGATGAAAGGTTTTATTCACTCAAATCTCTTTTTGATTGACATAATTTAAATGTACTGAAAATACTTTTCTGTGAACAAGACAATCATTTATAATATTTTTTTTTATCACATACCTACAATAATTTCTGACGTAGTCTGAAAAGCGCAGATGATAGAAAACAACCCAGACTATAGATAAAAAAAAACACTTTTTGAACAAACACTCCTCATATGAGGGGTGAAAGGCTATTTAATGTAAGCAACACTATGGGCGATATTTACGTATATACATATTTGGAATCAGCTAATTTTTAGGGTTCCAAACCCAAAGGGTAAAATGGGAACCCTAGTACTAAGACTTCGCTGTCCGTCCGTCTGTCACCAAGCTGTATAACATGAACTGTGAGAGTTAGACAGTTGAAATTTTCACAGATTATGTATTTCTGTTGCCGCTATAACAACAAATACTAAAAAAAAACAGAATAAAATAAATATTTAAGGGGGCTTCCATACAACAAACATAATTTTTTTGCTTGTTTTTATATATATTGGTATGAAACCCTTCATGCGCGAGTCCAACTAGCACTTGGCCGTTTTTTTCTGTGTGGAATGAGCATGCGCTCCTATAAAGTTAATATAATGTTACTTAAGTCACATTGCCTTTCACCCCTCGATATAATATGTGTTGTTGTGCAGTATTTATGTGTCAGTCGTTATTTAATTTCAGTTTGAAAAGCTAGACTTTGGCGAAACAAATGTGTTGGACACATTCTACAATGCCGATGTGGCCCTGGTGGACCTCAGCATGCAAGTGCAGCAGAGCTCCTTGTTGTACCATCTCGGAGTGCGCGAGAGCTTTGATATGAAGGAAAATGTATTGCTTTACAATGATGTTGATCCCGACTCCACTTTACGGCTTAAGGTAGGACACATTAAATTGTTATTCTATAATAAATCCCTTTGACCGAGGAGTCAGGGTCCATGCAGCATTTTTGACAATACTAAAAGAAACTGTATTAATTCAAAGATAAAGATCTTTCTTCAATCAAACATCGTAGAGAGCACAAGCGAATTTTGACACATGGTTGTGTGGGGTTTACCACAGAAATTATTTTTTTATTGACACAGAGTTGGTTTAGGTATTGGTAAAAAGAAATATGGGTGTTTCTTGACACCCCAGTGTACCACCTGCGACTTAAGGGCTTAGTTTAATTTTTGCTGTTGATGACATTATTTTAGTCTGCTTAGGCTATCCAGTGCCAAGACAGTGCTTATGTCATGGATTATTTTGCACTCATTGACTCAATTTTGTAATGCATATGAGAGAAGGTAACAAAATTCTCATATCCCTATTTTTTTATTGTCATAACTGCGGCCTCAGTACGCCTGCCAAGATAAGACATTTTCTCACGCATCGTGACGTCATTTTTGTGGCAAAATCGTTACGTCTTATTTGCTAGCATGGCGTAAATATAAAATGGGTTTGACAGTTAAATAAAACGTGTTTGACGTATGGATAAGATGTTATATCTTAAGTGCTAGCATGGGTTACCAAAATGTACCATAGAGACACGAATTTGACAGATCAACGTAAAGAAATTTCTCACGGTCAAAGGCCGGTGATGAGAAAATAATTAGGCTGTAAGAAGTACATAAATATAGCATTTTATACACTATTATAACAAATAATACTTATTTTACTCTATCCTTCGCCAATATCAAGCGGACTACATGCAAAATTCTTCCGAAAACGAACACGTAAATTTATTTTCGTGTTCGACAAACAACTACAAAAAAGTGTAGAGACATTTCTATCTGTTTTATTTTCTTCCGAAAATCCACATAATCCTATTCCACGTGATTTAAAATCCATATTTTACAAAAAATCTGTAGGTTTGAGGTTAGATTTTGTTTGGCATCATACTTTGCGTGCTTTTTGCCGTTTTACAATGTAAAGTTATTTAAATTGGCAAATAAAAATAGTATAGTGCCCAAGAAATAAATTTTAAGCATAATACCACCGACCAAATGATAATACGTAAAGCTTCCGGCATAATAAAAAAGAATCTATGCCCAAAGATATTTTTAATCTGTGCATAAATAATCTAATATATTCTATGATGTGTATGCAGCATCTTTTTTCTTTGTAAAGCTCCGTCTCGCTCTATTTGTCATTTCAATGAACGAATGAACGAAAGATCGTAAACTGTGAGAAAATTTTAGCAGGCTGTCTAATTTTAAACATCTTGGAAGCCATATTAGCAAATAAGATACGGGAACGCAAGTTGACAAGATGTTTTAGGGACTTGTGAGAAAACATCTTGGCAGGCGTACTGAGGCCGCTGGCTGTGCTTCAGGCTTAAAAAAAATGTTTTCATAAAATTTTGTTTATGTGGAATGCAACAATTGAATATTAAGTAAAATGGAATAAAAAACTTTAGTAACTTTTAAATAATTCTTATGAAGTTGAAATTTAGGTCCCTTTCTTTAAAGTTCAATCTTTTGTCAGCAGAAATACAATTCACTTTTGTTCCAATAAGTGCCACATTAAATGGTTTCTCTAAACTAATTGAGGGGTGGGTGACTCTTTTGAATTTGATCTTACAACTAAGTTCAATGAATGAAAAGAATTATACAATTATTAATAGCTATGACACTTTAATGTAGGGACCATTCATACCTCCTATCAATACATTGGTTACCACAGAACTGACCACAGTTTAAATGATTTTTCACATTACACAATCAATCATACAAAAATAGGTATACAATTCGAGTTATAAAATATTACTTGGAATTCCGTGTTTTGTTTTTGTACTGCAGGGTGACTACGTAAATATTATTGCAAACGAGTTTCAATTACCTCTCAAAATATATTGAAAATCCGTCTTGCTGTTTGATTAGTAACGAAAAAATAATATAGGAATTGGAGTTACATAATCGCCTGGCTGACCACATACATATGTAAATTATATGCAAATACTATTTTTTTCTTTATTACAAGTTGTACCTACTGAGACTGATCATATTAATACATAAATCATAATTCAATCCAATACAGATAAATTACACTACAAGTGTGTGGGTTGTTATTGTTGTTAATTAATACTAGGTAGGTACTCAGAATCTGGAAAAACCACAAACATTTTAGAGTTATATGTAATAATTTTTGTTTCCTTACTGAATAGACATTCCATTGTACCTATGGTTTCCAAATATACAATGTTTGTTTATTTTAGGACCATAAAAATTATATTTCTTGTTTTAAACTGTAGGAATATTTTAAAAACCATTTTATCCTGGTAATCTCCCAAATAGCTTTTCACTGGCAGACCGCAGATAGCTGATGGTAAAAGGAGTAACTAAGGCTACTTTTATTATTGAAAGTTCCAGGTTCCATTTAGTTATAATAATTGTGTTGTTGTAATAAATGTGCATAGGTGAGAAATAATCCCTCTTTTAGTTTGCATAGACTGTTTTATTTAATCATTTTGCGATCATCTATGGATTGTATGAAAGTTTATTGTGAAACAAAAAAAATTGGTCTATGGCCAGCTATAGTTGTATGCGACAATCTTTCTATTATTATAATATTGACTATGAATTGGTATGTCAGCTCTTAAATTGCTCCTCTATACCGGTCGTTACGCTCAATTTGTCAAATTGTCGCTGCTCTGTCCGTCCGCGTAGTAAAGCATTCAATCATCCCAGAATGACAATTCAAATATGCCTAATTCAATTACAGCAATCATCGTATTGTATAGTTTGTATTGTAAAAAGTATGTTTTACGAGCACCGGAAAAGGTTGGCTTAGCTTGACAAACATTATTACAGTAAACTATCATGAACTTTTATCACATAATATTGATAAATAAATCGTGTAATCATCTTCTGTGGGCGGTACACCCGAATCGACGTCTTCTGTATCTGCAGGGTCACCTTTACTCAATAATTAAATTTGTTGGTTTTACCCAAACAGTTGTCGCTACCAAACTTCCTGTTCGTGTCGTACAAGTTGACCACTGACGCGGGGACTTGCGTCACCACCAACCCGGCGGCCACCAAGTTTAAGGGTGAAGACTCCGTCGATCCCAAGCAACACTTGACTCTGAGACTCAAAAATATACTGCAAGATGTTGAGGTGCAAACAAAGTGAGTAATTAAAGGGTCAATTTTTGGCCGAAGCCGAAGCTGGAGGTTTAATTACCAAAATAAATTCAACATCTCATTCATTGCAATAAACACAATTCGTTAAATGTTGGCACTTTCTAGAAATTTTCGGCTTTGGCCTCTCTTGGCCGAAGCCGAACCCGCAGGTGGCTAAAGCCGAAGCTTCGGTCGGACACTAGATTTAATTAATTATTTAATTCAAAGTGACAGTCATTAATACCATATGTGATCAGAGTCTTGGCCGAAATTAGAAGGTCACACATCTGGTCCAGATACATTGAAGCTGACAATTAGGTATTTATGCCCCCCACAAACTGGGGCGTCAAAAGGCGTGCGTCGATTTTTTTGTCAATACCAAAACTAACTGTATTGAGTCATAGAAAAAGTTAATTCTTTATCGACATGACATGGACAGCGCGAGCGAATTTTAACGCCCGCGGTCGTGGCTTTTACCACAGAAATTCAATCGTTATGTATTGGAGTACGTTTTGCTATTGACATAAACATATTGACGCTCGACTTTATACGCCCCAGTGTGCGGGGACTTAATAATTGGTATTACAGATAATAGGTGTTTGCATTGGAACTTAATGGACGTGAGGATAATTAAAATTATTAGAACACATGAATCATTGAGGATATAATAAGTAGATAGTAGCAATGCCAACGGTCACGTTAAGCTGAGACTATCATAATTACCTGCTGACTAATTATTACATATTTTCGGTCGTAAATTAATAACACGTCCAAATCTAAGAGGCGGCAACTACCAACCTATAGGTATCATCAGTCAGTATCACCGTTTCGTATTCGGATTACTCTATTGGCTCATTTCGAGATTTACGAGATGCCGTAAGACACTACTAGAGGCATTTAGCTTATTTTGTAGGTCTACATTAAAAAAGAAAGTACTTTCTGACCTAATTGAGGAGGTTAAAAAATAGTTCGTAGATCCGACCCGGTAATCAGAAAATTAGGGGTACATAGGCTAGACCGCAACATTAACAACCCCAACCCCAACATAATACAAAAGTTGTGAAAACAAATTTAATAATACATCATTAAGCCTGTATTCCACACTTCGCTGATATATTTTGGTCTCAATTTAATAGGGGGCGAGGCTATTGCCATTATACCGGACAGATTCCCCCTTAACACTAGTGCGATTTGGGCCCAGTGCGTGTTGGTGAACTTCACACGCCTTTCAATAGACATGCAGGATTCCTCACAATATTTTCGTTTACCTCTATGTTTGTAACAACTTCAAATGTATCATTATAGAGCAGTGGGGGGGCAAACTTTCTTAATGGGGGGGGCAGAAAGTTAAAAAAAATTCAGAGTGGGGCCAGAATTATAGCAAAAATGCATTTTGTGTAGACACTTTTAATCATATAAAAACATTACAACGTACAAAATATATTCGTGTACGTTCAGAAAGACTGTGCTCTTATGAAAAAAGTGGGGTCCCTCACTAAGAAGAAATTCTTAGAATGTTAGCCCCAAGTTGGGAATTATAGAGAGGGAGAACTGTACTAAGCAGAATCTACTTTATACTCCTGGACCGTCAAAATATAATGATCGCGGGCCATATACTATTCATGTCGAAGGACCGTCGGCGGGCCGGATTAAATGCTTTCGCAGACCGTACTTTGCCCATCACTGTTATAGAGTATCTTTCTTTTCAGAGCCCATCTTCAAGAGAAATTTCTGTCAGACCTCCGCAAGGCCCGCGAGACGTATAGCGGACAGGAGTTGGCTACCATGCTTCATGCCATGCGGCGAAGGCTCGACGACCCCGCCGTTCTCTCAGGAGACACTATCCTGAACATGTTAATGTCGTACAGAGAAATACAGGACTATGATGCCATCGTGCAAGTCGTTGACGACTTAAAAACCATTATGAATAGGAAGAATTACGTCAATATGCCCGTCATTAGGTTTTTGTATGCATTCGCTATGAACAGGTAATTTTTTTGTCTTATTTTTCTGCCACTGCTGGTTCAACCACATGCTAATTTGACATGGTTAAGCAGGCGTGTTCTGTCCCACTCGCACCACAGGATTCACTAATAAGAATGACAGTGATAGCACATTCTCTCAAAACCCATATCAAGCCGCTTAAAAATGATGATCAAAAAATACATTATAGTTCAAGGTTATTAGCAACTATCCAAAATAGTCTTCCTAATTTGATTCAGTTTTCCTACACTATGTAATAATGAAACGAAATAGAATTGTCCACATTCGTTGTATATGTTTAGAAGATGAAAGGTGATGTGTGACATACATTTTCTGTTTTCAGAACTGTCAGAATTGACAAGTAAATGACATCACAACGACCTAATTCTAGTACACTCATGGAGATATTGTAACGGAGATGGCATTTCGAGCCCGCGCTGCTGTAATTTTTTCTGGTTTATCTGACTCCGCCATCTTTGTTATCCTATATAGTTGCCGTATACGACAGGTACATGAGATAACAAAAATTGCGGATAAGTCGCCGCAGAGCTATACGAAGGGTGGAGTCGTTATGGGTACTCAAGATACTCTATGAGTTTCACGTCATTTGCTTGACTAGTCTGACAGTTGGAACATATAAAATATTTGTCAACGCGGCCATTTAGCAGCAGTGTGCTAAACAACTATGCAAACAAGTATTTTTCTATTTTACCTCAGTGTAGGAGATGATTGGAACGAACCGGAATTCCATCCATTCCATTGTATTGTTTAGTTTGAGTCCATGCGGTCACTGTATATGTTTTCCGACGTCCCCTATATACTCTGCCTACCCCTGCGGGATACAGTATATGTATGTATTTTCAGGCGGAACAAGGAAGGTGACCGAGAGAACGCTCTGAAAGTATGCGTGAAGGCATTAGAGCAAAAGGAGAATAGGTTCCCGGATATGCTCTGTCTATGCGGACGCATATACAAGGATAAGTTTGTTGAATCTCAACACATGGACAAGGAGAGCTTGAAATTTGCTATACATTGGTATGTATTACAGTACAAAATTAAATATTACATATCGAGTCTTAGAAAAATAGCTTCGGCTTTGTCTAGCTAGCGTCGTCTTTCCCACTAATACCCATATCACATTTTGTCAGCATGCTTAGTGTAACATTACCACCATTTTGATACTCTCGCGATATGATAGTTGTATGATGAATTCGCACGGCGCCTCTAGCGGTGAGTTTATGAACTACGGTTCTCATGCAGTTTCGATTTCAATTATTTCATTCTAGATTTCGGTATTAATATTTACTGCCGGTAATTGTATGTACACAAACTCTATAATAATCTTCCTAAGGACTACTAGATGAAAATGTCATGATAATACTCCACGAAATGTTTTATATATAACAGGTACAGACAGGGGTTCGAAGTGCAACCGAATGAGTACGCCGGCATCAATTTGGCGACGCTACTAGTTATTGCTGGCAATGATTTCAAAAACTCACAGGAGTTGCAGCATGTCGGTGAGTTAGGAATATGATCATGTTCAAAGCAACAGGACCCAACTTCCCTAACATCATTGTTGTCCTTTTGCTATGAATTATTTTTTAGGGCATGAAAAAAAGTAATTTTTTTCTTAATGGTAGCGAAAATATGACCAGTGTTGACATTAGATAGGGTCACTTTGAAGCCATTAGTCTACTCATATCCTAGCTCCCATTGATAGATGTTGTTTTCATGTCTTAAAAAATGAAGTCGTGGCGACTCCATCACGATAGTCTCAGGAGTCTTAAGGCCCAGGTTAAAATTTAACTGACATAACCACGGGATATTTTATTATCTTCATAAATTATGTCTTTTAGAAAAGAAAGACAGTCTGTGGTTCCCTTATTGTTATTGGTTTAGAGTCCAAAATGTGACGTTTCTTTACAGGTATGGTACTGAACCATTTAATAGGTAAGAAAGGCAGTTTGAACTCGCTGAAAGATTATTGGGACGTTGCCACGTTCTTCGAGATATCTGTACTGGCGCAGGATTACGTGAAAGCGATACAGGCTGCTGAATGCATGTTTAAACTGAAGCCGCCCAACTGGTACCTTAAATCCACTATTGGGAATATAGAGCTGATTGATAGGTAAGTTTCAGTAACTAGCCCATAAAGATCCGTTATGAATTGCATATTTTATTCTACTTTTTGACCACTTAAAAGTCATAATGTGATCATTTATAGCTAGCTTTTGATTCAATCTATACATGCTTTCAAAAATTGGAAAGTGTGTTGAAATCTGTATTTGTAAAGAGTTACTCTGACCAAGTACAACATACAAAAATCCTGATTTTGGATTAAAAATGTTCAAAATTAAATACCCTGTTTACTTGCAATTTTGCACGGTTTACTTGCAATTTTATTATAGTATGGATATAAGAGACAATACTGTTGGCACCAGAATACATAAAACTTAACGTATTTCCGTCCTTCTTACGCTCGTTATGTATGAGCAAGATTGCAATACTTTTAGTGCTGCTAAATATAGTTTAGTTGAAGTGTATGTAAAACATAATCAACATTTAACAGTTGAATTAACTTTGTTATTTCTAGATTTAGAAAAAGTGAGGAGACCACACCCGAGCAACAAGTGTTCTCATTCTGGATGGAGTATTTCGTAGAAGCCACTAAGAGTAGCTGTGATAATTTCATTAGATTTCCTGTAAGTTATTTCATTTATACACCCAAGTTATTTTACTATAGTGTATTATAGTATAATAGTGCCGATTTTGTTAAGGAGCCTTCAAGTATTACGAAATGCATTTTTTCTAGATTTTTGACTCCCCCTCCCCCCATGTAACGCGCCGTACCGTTTTTCTTTTCTGACCAGAAGACAAGGTGATGCGACCTGCCTTTCTTCTTTATGTATAACGAAATTGTAGTCAATTGTGAGAGGTACTAGTGATGTTGGAATTACTACATACATATAAGTATGTTCCCAGGTGTTAATATTGGAGACGACGAAGGTGTACATGCCGTCGTACGTAAACGTGAACATGGGCGCGGAGCAGAAGAGCGTGGAGATCTTCAACCTGTGTCTGGAGGCCATCCGCGGCCAGTGCCGGCAGGTGCATCGCTGGCTCTTCACCGCTGACATGATCCGTAGCTACAGGTGAGACTAGCGGCAATACTACTGACGTCACCACATAAAAAAATATATATATATCACCACGCCTGTATGCCCCGAAGGGGTAGGCAGAAGTGAACTACAATGTACCCACTCATTGCAGATGTATTTTGGTCTCAACGTAATTGGGGGCGAGTCTGTTGCCATTATTCAGGCCACATTCCCCCTCAATATGAGAGTTTTGATGAATTTCACACGCTTTTCTAAAGACGTGCAGGTTTCCTCGCTATGTTTACCTTCACCGTGAAGTCACTACTTGTTCAAGGGTAAAGATACTAGTTTTCCTCGTGCACTAGATATGTGATACAAATATGACAGGAGCCCGATTTTAGTTTGAATTCTATTAGAGATATGTCGAAACGAAACGTCAAATCTTTTGTTTCTACACGCGTGCACGCTTCCTAATTCGCTAGCGTTATTAATGACAGTTCATTAAAAAAATGTGCGTCTTATGTGAGTTGATACAGTGCGTTTTTGTATTAGCAAATAATTGGTAGCGGCTCGTTTCGACGCGACTATTTCGGCGGGGCTTAATCTTTGAGGCAAATGCTTATCCAGCTTCATCGTTTTCTAATAAGATTTTTTTAGGGCTCCATAATCATTTAGGCTCCAAAATCTAATAAGCCCAAATAATGTATTAATGTTTTTAATTTTGTGGCAGTAATGAAAAATTTAGTTATCGATATTCATGAAATGATGACCAAACCCAAACTTGTTGTACACATTCTGATTTACATTGTAGATGAATGTGACGTGTTTGTCCGGCAGTTTATACAAGCGCGACGAGCGGTGCCTGTTCCTGTACGTGAGCGAGAACTCGGACGACTTCCAGATATTCCTGCCGTCGGAGGCCTGCCGCCAGCGCCTGCACGACCTGCTGGGCGAGCTCACCGCCGACACCGAGAAGCTCACCGACCTCGACACCAGCTGCATGCAGGACCAGCTCAAGGTATCGCCGTACCCCCCGTACACTACCATGTAGTTATTCCATGTAGGCATTCCAAATCGTCGCGACGCCTTATTGTAAGCGTCGTGACGGCTATTAGTGATCGTCGCGACGCCTAGTGGTGAGGGTTGCGACGCCTCGTAGGGGGTGTCGCGACCCATTATAATGAACGTCGTGACGCCTTGTAGTGAGCGTCGTGATGCCTTATAGTGAGCGTCGCGACGCCTTATAGTGAGCGTCGCGACGCCTTATAGTGAGCGTCGCGACGCCTTATAGTGAGCGTCGTGACGGCTAGTGGTGAGCGTCGCGACGCCTTATAGTGAGCGTCATGAGGCCTTGTAGTGAGCGTCGCGACGCCTTGTAGTGGCTTAAGATGCGACGCGTGACTACCAGGTGGGCGTGCAGTGTGGCCGGCATGGGGCTACCACTAAGCCGTTCTCTCGATATACTCGTAGCTGCGTACCTACCCGCATTCTGTAGTCGCGTGGTGACAGTGGTGGTGGCGTGTTGGCAGTTCGAGTACGAGCTGGACGACTCGAACAAGCGCGTGGTGCTGGGCAAGGGCACGTACGGCGTGGTGTACGCGGCGCGCGACCTCAACACGCAGGTGCGCATCGCCGTCAAGGAGATCCCCGAGCGCAACCTCGGGGACGTGCAGCCGCTGCACGAGGAGATCCTGCTGCACTCGCAGCTGCGGCACAGGAACATCGTGCAGGTACGTGCAGTATGCTGTGCACTGACAACCACACACTATACATTACACACTCTGCAGTATACACTTGACACATTACACATTGCACTATACACTGTGCACTACATACTGTGCACTATACATTTCTCACACTACATTGTACACTACGCAATTATGGCACTTTCGCATCACTTAACACAGTTGCTAAAAAAATAATAATAAAAAATATATGTTACTTACTTCTTCTCTATGAACCACGATAAAAAAATATTAATGACTTCTTTACTTCTTCTCATAACTTCATATAGTTGTTTTAAAAAAAACACTAATAATCTAATCACCATGAAAATTGTAACATTGCAAAAAAATACTAAAACAAAGAGTTTATAAAATATTTTTAGTACTATCAAATTGTGTTTAATCGAAGTTACGTATTAAAAATACCTAATACTAACAATTAATACATCATCTATCACGCATGATTTCCGAAACGAAAGGCAAAAGCGCAACGCAGTACACGTCGCAATGAAAGCCATAAAATTGTTATAACAATGGGATTATTATTATCCAGTACTTGGGATCGATATCTGAAGACAACTACTTCAAGATCTTCATGGAGCAAGTCCCGGGCGGGTCGCTGTCGGCGCTGCTGCGCTCCAAGTGGGGGCCGCTCAAGGAGAACGAGGCCACCATCGCCTACTACACCAAGCAGATACTCGAGGGTAACCCACACACACCGCCATCATGGTTCCTTAAAGTTTCTGGCACACTGGGGCCAATACTTAAAAGATTTTCAAAGTCCAACTCAAATCATTTATTCTGTATAGGCCTATGGGGGCACTTACAAATTGTCAAGTTTACTTTTGTTTTTCTTGTACTACCACCGGATTGAAACGCGACCTCAACTGAGAAGATCCGGCAAGAAATTCAGTAGGCTGATATTTTTTTTAAATCGCCAAAAACTTATTACAAATATACAGGTACATATAGCTCCAGTGTGTTGCCTTTAGAGTTTTTAATACCCAAGACCCAATTGAAAGTAGCCATTAAACAAAAACAAATGCAAGTCAGACTCGCGCACGAAGGGTTCCGTACCATTATCTATAAAAACGGCAAAATAATCACGTTTGTTGTATGGGAGCCCCCTTCAATATTTATTTTATTCCGATTTTTAGTATTTGTTGTTATAGTGGCAATAGAAATACATCATCTGTGAAAATTTTAACTCTAACTATCACGGTTCATGAGATACAGCCTGGTGACAGACGGGTGGACGGACGGACGGACTGTGAAGTCTTAGTAATAGGGTTCCCGTTTTACCCTTTGGGTATGGAACCCTAAAAATTTTGCACGCAAATATCTACTTTAAGGTGACGAACCTTTTATTCACCCCTACTGCACATTGAAATGCAATAGAGTTCGTTTCCGTATCGGGGCTCTATCCGACACTTGCAAATCCAGGTTTGAAGTACTTGCACGACCAGAAGATAGTGCACCGCGACATCAAGGGCGACAACGTGCTGGTGAACACGTACAGCGGCGTGGTGAAGATCTCCGACTTCGGCACGTCCAAGCGGCTGGCGGGGCTCTGCCCATCCACCGAGACCTTCGCCGGCACGCTGCAGTACATGGCGCCGGAGGTCATCGACAAGGGCCAGCGCGGATACGGCGCACCGGTAACTCCATCACGTTCTAATTAACATCGTTAGACTTCACATTGGTATTGGTAGCCGAGTGGTCGAACGCTAGCCTTGCAATCAAAGTGTGCAGGTTCAAACCCCGGCTCGCACCTCTGGGATTTATGTGCGAACTCATTTTCATCCGAGATTATCACTTGCTATGAAACGGTGAAGGCAAACATCGTGAGGTAACCTGCACGTCTGAGGGAACTTGACTAGTTCCCGATAGGTGTGTGAAGTCTGCCAACCCGCACTGGGCCAGCGTGGCGGAATATGGCCTGAATCCCCCTCGCATTGAAGGTAGGCCCGTGCCCAGCAGTAGGACGTAAATTGGTTTACATGAATAAAAAAAATCTGATTCTGATTTCATGGATAACAGTGGAGCTCATACTCGCTGTAGTTGGTATTTCTCCTAGCCAAAAATATAAAAATCGTTAGGTCGACGACTTTTCAGTATTGTACTGTTTTTTTTTTCAGGCTGATATTTGGTCATTGGGATGTACCGTGGTGGAAATGGCGACCGGAAATCCGCCTTTCATTGAATTAGGTTCACCCCAGGCCGCTGTATTCAAGGTATGTTTCATTGCATTACGCACAGTGGGATGGGATCCTATAAAATAACTTTTTCTCGCCTAATATTATTAGAGGGTGTATACATGTAATAAAGGGTGTATCAGAAGTCCGAAATAAAATGTTATGTAGGTACATATACCATAGCGGCGGATATGTACATGCTAACTATCATAGTTTCTGAGTTACAAACCTTTAAATATTTGCCACAGGTGTGGTGTTGTGGTCTTAGGGCATGTCCATGACCCTGTTTAACAGTGCAAACTACATCAACGAATGGCTACTATGAATACTCAAAATTTAGAACTTGAAATTCGCGTAGGACTCTACTAAATATTATAAGTTTTTAAAATTGGCGCCGTAAAAAAAAAACTAAAATCATGATCAAATTTCGATAAAAAATGTATACCTTTTTGTATATGCTATACTCATGCGAACGGTAAAGTATTATTTCGGACTTCTGAAACATCCTGTATTGTTTTGAGAGTAAAATGTGTGATACTTTCAAAGGTGGGGTATTACAAGATGCATCCAGAGATTCCTAGCGAGTTGTCGACCAAGGCGAAGACGTTCATACTACGATGCTTCATACCCGAGCCGGAACAGCGCGCCACCGCAGCTGAGTTGTTGGAGGATCCGTTTCTTTGCGAGTATGTACCCTTCTACTACTTTCCTATGCGCGAATCTAAGCCTATGTCGTTATTCATATTAATACAGGACGTTAATAAAGTATTTGTTTAATGATAGTACCGTTTTTATTTAATGTTTAATTTCAAATATAACGTGGCCGTAGATTGCCAAGGACAGAGAAGTGTGGAACAGAGAAGGGGAGCTCTTTGCCCAGTAGCGGGACAGTGCTGTACGCTACTACTACAGCCCTTTTAACGTCCCACTGCTGGGCACAGGCATCCCCTCAATGCGACGGAGATTCAGACCATAGTCCACCACGCTGGCCCAGTGCGTGTTGGCAGACTTCACACAGCTATCGAGAACTAGTCAAGTTCCCTCAGACGTGTAGGTTTGCTCATGATGTTTTCCTTCACCGTTTCATAGCAAGTGATAATCTCGGATGATAATGAGATTCGCACATAAATCCCAGAGGTGCGATCCGGGGTTTGGACATGCACACTTTGATTGCAAGCCACTCTGCTACCACTGCTAGTGCTGTACGCTAATAAACCCGACACGATCACCGCCCTCCTCAACCCGGGCGTTGAGAGGGCCACCAACACACCTACACCAGCCTCAAACAGACACCGATCTCGCCGGCGAGGTCGAGGAACCCCCTCTTCCGCTCGTAGGTGCATCTTTGCACCTAGGAGCGCAGTCACTACCTCTCCCCTCACGGTAACTGCCCAAACCGAGGTCGTGCCCTCTGTGGCGCCCCTGAGCTAGTTGCCACCCCTTTTCGCCCTTAAGGCCTTGGTTGGAGTGCACTCTGCGCTTGCCACTCCTCCGGTAAAGCTGTAAAGGCCACCTCACGGCCAACAGTGTAAGTCCTTCAAAAGCACAGTAGCGATTCTAGTCATTATCGAAAACAAATTACGATAAAAAAATGCTTTAAAATTGGTTCTCAGTGCAACATACATCTTGTCAAATTACAATATTACGTTTAATAATTCAGAAAGAAAAAGCCCTCCAGTCGTCTCGGGAGCAACATGGACTACAGCCGAAGTATATCAGTGCCCGCCGACAAAGCGAGACCCGTCACCGCTCAGAAGAAGATCTCCGAGCCCAGCATCCCGGGAAATCTCCCGAGCTCCCCAGAGATCGAGTAAGTCATCTTCCCTATTACCCCATCACTAGAGTTGCTTCAGTTTGCGACGCATGGTATTTAATACCTTGAACAGATTAAATATTGTAATCCACTTCCGCATGGCTCACTCTTAAGAAAAACATCGATATTTTAAAATTTTCTGTTAATGTTTTGCTATGTGATGTTTCCCCATACCATCAACAGTTCTGGTGAGAGGGAGCTTATGTATTGGGCGTGGAAAATGTTTATTTAACATCGATGTTAAATGTGGTATAGAGTTATACATACATAAACTCATTCGGCCTCGATTATTGATACATATTCCACGCATCACGAACGTAGGGTGTGGCGTGGGCTTCGATTTAATATCGATAAAACATCGAAAGTACTTGTACGAGTAGCTAATTGATTGTTATTTAGTGTTACTATAATATGTTAAAGCTTCGAATGAATGTTTACTCTCGCATGTTGTATAAATTAGTTGGCATGAAGATATGACTGACTTTTTTCTAATCATAGTCTAGATACGTTAAAATATACAAATCAAGTAAACACTTTATACTGCAAAATACACACAAAAGCAATAGTAATTAAAGTTTGAATTGAAACGTCACAGTAAAAGAGGTTGACATATTGACGCATACTTCAAACGAAATGTCGATATCGAATGTAGAAGCCTTTGCTACGATCCTAGGTGCAGAGTTTTTCTAAACATCCTTCGAACATATTTTCATGAAAGTATAACATTATCACAACCACTGGCAATTGGCATCTAATCTTATGACCGGTTCTTATATGTAAAAAAAAAAATTCTCCAGCTGTCTATGGCATCATTTCTATGAGATACATAAGTTTATGTTTACTCGGCCTTATATCTTACACAACTTATATTAAAACCGGTTGGGTGTCACTGACATTAAACCAACGCAACGCAAATCTACAGTAATACAGAGCTAATTACATCGATAATTGTTTATTTAACAGTAATACTTCAATGGACAGATATAATTTAGTTCTTGTTATTTGTATTATCATCACATGTTTTTTTAGGGTTCCGTACCCAAAGGGTAAAACGGGAACCCTAATACTGAGACTTCGCTGTCCGTCCGTCCGTCTGTCTGTCACCAGGCTATAGTTAGAGAGTTGAAATTTTCACCGACGGTGTATTTCTGTTGCCGCTATAACAAATAATACTAAAAAACAGAATAAAAAAATTATATAAGGGGGCTCCCATACAACAAACGTGATTTTTTTGCCATTTTTATAGATAATGGTACGGAACCCTTCGTGCGCGAGTCCGACTCGCACTTGGCCGGTTTTTTTTGTACAATCAGTTTCGGAATAATTTATTCATGTAAAGCAATATAGGCACTTAATCGTCAATAAAAATGAAATAATAATAATAGTATCTCTACTGCTAATCTAATAGTATATGTACAAACAAAATATGAGAACCGTCCATCAGCATTATGTAATTCCATTATTAACCTATTTCAATCACTGTCAAATCGTATGAAAAAGCCTGTTTTGTAGTTTCAAACGATTATTTTTTTTGCCAATAATGTAACGTAATCGCCCGGCAGTTATACTTTTATGGAAATAGACGCGAAAATGACATTTTAATTCGTTTAACAGTGTGTAGCGAACACAGACGACGTGTTGGCGGTAACACATCTTGTAATAACAATGTCAATTGCTTTGCACCTAAGCGTGTTTTGTTTTCCCACCGTCAAGGGTGAAAACGATCCGGTCTAATCCTACAATCACTAGGACGGCTTCTTCGATGCTATCACCGATACTGATTTACCCACCGGACTTGTCCAATAGCAGGTAACGTTCACAATTTTTAAAAAGCACTGTTTTGATGTTCCAAATTCATAGAATACTATATTTTTGTTTAGAATAAAATCTTTTCTAGATAAATTTAATAATTTCTTTAGTAACATGGACGGGTTGGAGTAGGCATCACCGTACTGCCAATAACATGTATCTGCCATTTTATACTTAAGGATATATAGTCTGTTTTGTAGACTTGTTGTTCGTGGTAATCGAGAGGTTTCGGTTTGATTCATATCCTAGCCATTTCCCTGTTCACGTGGGCCCATTACTAGCAAAAACTTTGCAGCTCAAATGGGATGGCCGATGGAACTACTAGTTACGTCATAAACTCACATTAATGTATTTAAAAATAGAATAAAATTGTGGTATCATCTAAATTGTAAAGTATACTAACATATAAGTTATCATGTGTAAATGTTATGTCGATAAATGGTTATATGGTGGTAACATTAAATGGCATGGATGGACATTATTGTTAAATCTATTTTTTTTATTATTAATTTGTTAATGTCATCATGATAGTTTTTAAACGGTAGCTAGAAATATTGAGATATATCGAATAATAGTTAAAGGAAATATTGCATTCTATGAAAGCATAGTATCGCTACATTTCGCTTGTTTTAGAAGATAGCATGGTGCGCACATGATTTTAGTTTTCTCACATCTTTGTGCTTTATTTATGTTATCCAAATTTATTGTGAACGCTTTTGTAATTTGTGGTTCCAAATCTGGAATTGGTGTTCATTTTGTTGGTGCCAAACTTAACTAAACTAAATGTAACGCCATTTCTCTCATGGCCGTTTAGTATAGTCCTAGTTTTGTGCCCTCAGAAACAACACCATTTAATGTAATAATTACAAGATATGGTACTTCATTTCATATACAAACTGTATTGTCAGTGTTATGAATGCGCTTACAATAAATAAAGGTATATGGACACCTCCATGCAATAAAATTTTAAATTTTTTTTTTACTTTATGGTGTGTTTAAAAAAGTTACATGCAGCATTGTAAGTCAATTGTCAAAAAAAATTGTGACAATGATATTGCAAGAGGGTGTCGATATATTCCAACTACAATTACGATGAGAATCATAACTTTTCAAAATTGCGTCTAAAGTAAACGCTTAATCATAAATCTAATGCTTCTACTATCTTTGGAACTTATCTATGACCTAATCTTTATTTATATATTTTTTTCTATAATTACCGTATATATAATACAATATGCCACACTATATAAGTAGTATATTATAAATCTGTGTTTTATAGCACTATGCCCAACACACCTTCTACGGACGAAATGGACAGTACTGATACGCTACTGAATAGGAGGAGTTCATCCGGCGGCCTTCTGTCCCCTGAGGTAAGAGAATAACTATAATAATGAACTTTATGTCTAGGGAATAAGAGCGACGTGGCTGTCAGCTCTTCCACTCATGGCGTGATTCTCAAAGTAAAGTTACGATTCGTAATTATATTGTAAACTCGTTTCAATGACCTTTTGTCTAATAGCTGTCATAATGTATCGAAAAGCCGCCATGTTTTATGGTTTCAAACCAAAAATGTTTGCAATTAATGTAACATAATCTCCCGGGAATATTACACAACACTTTTGTTCTTATAAATTTATAGTTGGATTTAAAATTCTATAAATTTGGTGGTTTTGTATCTAGTTCGAGCCATTTTCACGATGAAATGGAAAATATCAGGAAATGAATTCGTTTAAGAGAAATTGCCCAGTGGCCACTATAGATCCCTAGAGCGCCCACGCTATTGGAAAGTATAATGGTCATAGTACCTATTTATTAAACAGGTAGACATGATGAACGTACCCCGGTCGTCAATAGACGTGGAACACGACGGATTCTATCTACTGAAGAAGGACTCGCAGCGGCGTCTCACTCTCTCGCGAGTAATAGAGCAGGACGGCGAGAAGATCTGCTCCAAATGGATGCTGAGTATCCAACAAGATTTCGGAACTACCGTGCTTACTATGGTTAGTAACATTTCATGAGATTCATAGTAGCAGTAAGATACTATTGATTCCAATTTTAAAAGTTATTTGTTTTATTTTTTTATGATAACTATTGTATTAATGCTATCAATAAAATAATGGCCAGTATTTCTGCAACCTCCAAAGAGTTTTTAATCTTCTTGTTCCTAAGCAAACACATAATATAATAGAATATTCAATTTTAGAACCATCTGGAAACCCTCCGCTGCGCTCTCAAAGAGTATATAATGGCACAAAACAGGACGTCTATAGAGCAAGCCATAACAAGCCTGAAGGAGGAATTGGACTTCGACTCCAACGCCATCAATGAGCTGCATTCGGCCATTTACATGTTCCAAGAGTCAGTGAACGCGGTGTTGCGGATGCACAGCATAAAACCGCATTGGATGTTTGCGTTGGATAATCTCGTAAGGAATGCTGTGCAAGCCGCCATTACTGTGCTGTCACCTGGTAAGTTTAATAACTATATATTTTGATATAAATTGGTCTTCTATCATCGTATCCATTGGAACGAGTAAACTTGACGTTTTTTTGGAATATTTACTCTATGCATATACAAATAAAGATCAAATTTCCGTGGTAAAGTCACGCGACCACAAGTAGTATGCTCGCGTCAGCGATGAAATTTCGTTGAAGAATGTGCTGAATCTAGAATTTAATACAGCTCGTTTTTTGTTTTGACAAAAAATGGTATTGATAGAGAATAGCTTTTGCGGGCGCTTTTTATAGAGAGTAGTTTGTAGAGCTCATTCAAGTTAAAAGTGAATTTGGGTAGATACAGAGCAAGAGGAAGAACTTCGAAAACATGTATGGGATGCATTATGACTATGAGTATACGAGATGCATGAAAGAGGTTAAAAAGCGTGACGAATGAACCAAAAATATTCCCTACGCCAACTGGGTAAAGGTATGGGGAAAGATAACGATGATGGTCAGCGGATAGGGCTACGTTTGCTTCACTTTAAATGATTTTCATTATTATTTCCCTCAAGGATGCCGTCACGGGAGCACTTAATAAGAGGCAAATCTGAGGCCCGGATATCGATTGATTCGCGGGCTGACCCTACGTGATCATAAAAGGGGCCAGTTTATCAATTGTAATACGAATTTGGAGTACCTGAGGGTGGTTTGTTGTGTAGAGTTGGGCGCGAACCTGGCGGGGCAGGAGTCGCGGCGCGGCGGCGGCGCGGCGGCCGACGCCGGCACGCCCTCCGCGCTCTCCACCGCCACCTCCACCAGGGACCACGCCTCGCTGCATCTGCTGCGCCAGGAGAACCACAAGTACGGACCACCACACACTTACACACACTCACACGCTCAAACACAGATACACACGCATACACACACATACACAGTTACACGCACACAATCATAGATATATGCACACAATCACGCCTACACAAATACTCGCGCACAGTCAGATAACATATTTATACGCACCCAATCACACAGATACACGCACATACTCACGGAGACACAAACACCAACACAATATAAATACATGTACACAATCACAGTAACAAATAGAATCAGAATCAGTTTTTTTTTATTGATGTAAATGTATTGATGTGTATTGATGTATACAGGGGCCCGATTTTCGTGCGATCGACATTCATCTCGATTCGAGATATTTCGAAACGAAACGTCAAATCGTACGTATTTTTTCATTTGTTTCGAAATATCCCGAATCGAGATGAATGTGGATCGCACGAAAATCGGGCCCCAAGTCCTTACGAATCGTCAATAATTAACATTAATAGTATCTCTACCACATATAAATACACGCACACACTCCCAGAGACACAAGCACACACATCATCTCATACAGATATGATAGTCGATCAAGTTTCAAACTTATGACAAAGCAATGATAACTTTTATACTATACTTATTTGATGGTTCCTAAAATCCAATTATAAAATGAACGTGTGTGAGAAAGTCGACGTTTGTAGTGCAGGTTGCCTATGAAACTAATTGGCCTTGGTATCAATGAGTCCATTTTTGGTCAATCTTTAAATTTTTTTCGGGAACGACAGTTATCTAGACTACAAGAATATCATTTGTTTGCAACATACATTATGAAGACATTGTTATAGGTTACATCAGGAGCTACTAGAAAGCTACCAACAGTATCAAAGTCTTCTGCGACAAATGCTTGACGAACAGAAATCGCAGATGCTAGTCATTCGGGAACTAATTGAAAAGAAATCTCGGTAAGTTTTAAATGAACAGTAGAATAAGTTCAGGGGTCGAAACTGGTCAGTAAAGTCAGTTAAAGTCAGTTTTTTGAACGGTGGTCAGCAACAGTCAGTTTTTTTCTGAAAATAGTAATGTAAGTATTTTAGACTTAGAAAAACTATTTTTTGTGTAAAATGTCTGTGTCTTCAAAGAGTTACATAGGTACGCACGCTCCTTTTACTACGGATATTCTTCCTTCATGCCTGACAGAAGGACGCATTATTACAAAGCCGCTATAGGAGTGACAGGCTTGCAAATATTCGCCATTTGTAGATATTTGAATATTAGTTTTGAAGGGTCCGTATCTCAAAATGTAAATAGAAACCCTCACGTCTATCTGTTTGTCAAGCGACGCTTATTATACGGCGTCGTGACGCTTTATAGTAAGCGTCGCGACACCGTATAGTAAGTGTTGCGACGCCTTTTAATGAGCGTCGCGACCCCGTATAGTGAGCGTCGAGACGCCTTATAGTGAGCGTCGCCACATCTTATGGTGATCGTCGCGACGTCATATTGAGAGCGTCATGACGCCTTATAATGAGCATTGCGACGCCTTATGGTGAGCGTCGCGACGCCTTATAGAGTGTCGCGACGCCTTATAGTGAGTGTTGCGACGCCTTATAGTGAACGTTGCGACGCCATATAGTGAGCGTCGCGACGCCGTATAGTGAGCGTCGTCACGACGCCTTATAGTGAGCGTGGCGACTCCTTATAGTGATCGTCGCGACGCTGTATAGCGAGCGTGGCGACTCCTTTTAGTGAGTGTCGCGACGCCGTATAGTGAAAGTCGCGACGTCTTATGATGAGCGTCGCGATGCCATATAGAGAGCGTCATGACGCCTTATAATGAGCATCGCGACGAGTTAGGTATAACCTGTTTTCACTAAGCATCCAAGTATGAGCTACCATATATGTACTTACCCAAAGTATTATTTCGAACTTCTGATAAACCCTGTATACATGAATAGCTACTGACTCCGTAGAGTCATATTGCATAGTGTAATGTAACCTTATCAATCCTCGAAGTAGATGATATGATTGGCTTTCGCTATTCAATGTGGGCATGCTTAAACGCACCCCGCAGTCTCATGTATCATTCTGTGGTACATTCCAAGTGCAACATATCTTCATAATATCTCCACGACATTACGACAAGTTTTAAATTTATGTTTTTGGTTGCATAGCAGTTTGACACCCGAGGTGGTAATAAACGATAGCGGCGACGCGCAAATGAATGGACCAGTGAGTGTTGAGTGCGAGGAGTGCATGTCAGAAGAGCAGGCGGAAGATATCCGGGCGTGGGTGGCGGCGCGCGGCCTGCCTGCCGCCGTCTGCCGCGCGCTGCTCGCGCACTGCTACTCGCTGCCCGACCTGCTGCAGCACGCGCAGCGGCAGGATCTCGCCAGGCTCAACCTCAGGTGAGTGTGTCGCCGCCGTCTGCCGCGCGCTGCTCGCGCACTGCTACTCGCTGCCCGACCTGCTGCAGCACGCGCAGCGGCAGGACCTCGCCAGGCTCAACCTCAGGTGAGTGCTAGCAGGCAGACGATACCTGCGCGTGAAGGAACAAACAAGTACGGAACGGCCGACCAGATAGGCGGCTTTAAATCTCTTAGTGATTTATACATAATAAAGAAGAACCTTTAATTTGAATACCATTTATATAATGTCCAATACATTAAGACACCCGTATTCCCTGAAGAGGTAGGCTGAAGTGCACATAAGGTTAAATACCATTATATTTTTATATTTACTCCACAGAAGTGGCATTGAACTCCGTCTATGGCAAGTCCTACAACAACACCGGCTGCAGGCCAACTCAAATCTCGGGTAAGCCAATATTCCAATTCTCATTCACTTTCTACCTACAACATTTTCCGGTATTTAGTCATTTGTCCACGAATAAGATAAGTTTTTTTCCCATGAGTGGACTACTAGGGTAAACACATCAAAATCTGTCCAGTCCTGTAAATAAAATACGAGAAAAAGGTGTCAATTTATTTGTAAGGATTCAACTTGTCATACAAAAGGTGTTTAGCTTCATACAATTCATTGCAGATGTCCACTCACTGGTCACTTATAGGCCTTTCATCATTTATTCACTGGTCTCATAATAATATGGGCATCTTCGTGAAAGGAGATGCTGAAAGAGGTCAGACGTCCGGGATGGAAGTTTTGAACTGAGTGATACATTTTGTGCATCAGATATGCTTCTAATAAGGATATAAGAGTGCCTAACAGTTTGAATGCGATGAACATAACCACCTCTTAGGGTGAGGACATAATGAGTGCTGAGTTTATCGCTTGTGTCCTGACCATCTGAACTTGCCTTATTTTTGATATAATAATATATGTAGTCATAATTAAAATGAGCCTTACAATTCACGCATTAATGTTGAAATTACAATAATAACACACTTAAAAGAAAATAATGGCATAATATAATGCTTGTGTTTCGGCTAACATTTTTTTTTAAACTTTCTCATGTAATGGGGATTAAGTTGAATGTTAAAATATTATTATGAATGTTAAGTAATTAATAGTTATTGAATATAACCGTGTGAGGCCTTCTTTGTGTATTTAATTAACACATCATGTAGATATATTTTGTATTTATATTAATATCATATTCTATTGTTACTAGTCTTTGTAAATATATTTTTTCTTTAAAGCATAATATTTAAGTTAATATCATATATTTAAATTTATTTATATACGCACAATATTTAATGAGTGGTGCTTAAAGTTGTGATGATAATGTTAGTTTGTAGGTCAGATGCCTTGTTATGCTTGTACTGAGTATATGCATTGGAATTATACATATGAAACATGTATTACATTATATATACGTTTTCGTTATTAATGTCTTCCCAAAATGTAAAAAAAAAAGTATTTTAATGGATAACAATATTTATACGTCAATGTATTTATATACATCTGTGCACATTTCACAGATAATTGATTCAGTCAGTTTCACGTTGGTGCAGTTCCCGTTTCGTATTTAAAACTAGTAATGCACAAATTTACTTATTGTCGCTAACTTCAATGAAGTTATATAATACACTCACGTACTCTACTATGGCTTAGTCAATTGGTTTGAGCGCTGGCCGCTCGGCTCACTTCGGGTTTTATTCCAGTCACCGAAAAAATAATAATCGGAAACGCCGTTTTTTAAATTTGCTCTGATCACTCTCATTTCACTGTATGGGTCCCACAGTCAGGGATCATACGATGAATATTAGTTGTCCGCCGATACGTATAGCTTTGTTTTTTTCACGTTTTATTTATTATCTGTGCAAATGTACATTAACACCCTATCATTATGCCTATACTATGAAAAAAATATTGTATTATTTATTTTATTCTGAGTGCCATACCTTTCCCTACCTATAATAGCATTTAGTTATTTTAAGAATACATATAATGGTAACACAAATACATTTTCAGTGGTCTGAAATAGTTTATCGATACCTTCCAATAATTATATTGCTAAATCATATTGTCTAATCATACACAAGTTGATATACGCTTTAAGGTATTACCCATGCTGACGCAACCAAGTCCTGATTCCTTTAGAATTCGCACGCCCCTGTAACCTCATTTTTAATTTGAATCAAACTACGTATGGAGAATAATCTGTGTATTAAAAAAGTGTCCATCGAAATGCGTTAAATAAAGGGTGGCGCCACATTCGCATCGGGGTAAATTTTAATTGACAATTTTGACAATGATATAATTTGTTTCATACTCAGCATACTATTGCGTACCATACCCTTTGTATACACCAGCGCCATTGTGGATGGTTTTTAACCTGTCATTTATATCATACAGCTGGACACTTTTTCAACTTTTCTCCCATATGAGATTGTTCTCCTTATATCTACAATACTTGTTCGTCAATTTGGTTAATGCTTTACACCTGATTATCAACTTAACTCCCAATTTTAAAGAAATTTAAATCCATCTGAAAAATACTTAATGCCATTTTTTGTACAAAAGTGTTCTACAATACCACAGTGAATGGATGATAACTTTCTTTACTTTTGAGAGTACTTATTGTATGCTTTATATAACAGACCTATCGCTTAATGCACATAAAGTTATTAATACATGCTGTGTGTACAATGTAATTCAAAATGAGTATCTAACCCTTAAAAATAGGTTCTCTAGCTTATTCTTAACGAATATGTATAGTCACAAACATTTAATGATCCTTTTTAATAAAAAAATTCACGTGTTAAGTTTGACATAACGTTCGGCACAACACAGCACTAAAATCGTTACTTCATTAAACTTTCTTAGATCTAAACATAAACACAGCAGCAGTGGTTATGGCATGTGCGCCAAGACTGGACTTATGTCACAGAACATGTTGATTTTGTCTGTTTCTGTAGTGCGAAATTGGACAGACGGGCTAATCCGTGGTAAAGGTCTAGGAGCCCAATTTTCGTTTGATAGACATCAATCTCTATTAGAGATATGTCGACATTAAACGTCAAATTAGTCGTATTTTTTCTTTTGTTTCGACATATCTCGAATCGAGATGAATGTCTATCGCACGAAAATCGGGCCCCTGGTCTTGGCTTGCGTACTCACCCCACAGAAGAGTACAAGCGTCCTAACCGACCATGCCAAGGCTTGTAAAAGTATTAACATAAATTAATATAATAATTGTGTGGGAGAAAAATAAATTTACCTATCCATGGTTGCAGGTTTTTGATACCCATTCTGAATTACATTGACACACTAACAATACTCAGTAATACTATTGTGAAGTACAAATACAAAATACCTTATTGAAACATAGATATAGATATATTTACTTGATACCGTTCCGGTTGTTTGGTAATAGACCCACGAACAGAGTCATAGCTAACAAACAAGTAGTGTTTGACCGAAGTCCGATTTTTGGCTGACGCCGAAGACAAATAATCGGCTATAGCCACACCCTTTGTTCCAAGTCGAAGGCGAAGTTTTTTAACCCTAGGAATTTGGAGGAAATAATTAATTTTATTGCTGGCGCTGGCGGGCACCCGGCGTAGTATGACCCTCGCCTCTTTCATGGCGCTCTCGCTTATTCGGTCCAATTCCGGCGCTTGCTACAAACCTTCGACTTTGCCAAAATGGGCCGAAGGTTTGGCCGAAGCTAAAGATTCGGTCGGACACTACAAACTGATATTGCAAATTAGACTTTGTTGTATGTTATCATAAAAGTCTCTTTTGAATAGAGTTATGATTGTAGGTATAACTTTGTTGTTGGTACACGTCGATTACTGACATTTATTTCTTAAACTTTAATTAGGTTATAAGTGTTATTATCTTGCATCGTTTAGAACTTAAAATGATAGCTTTAATATAAAATCATTAACGAATATAGTCGTTAAAAATGTTTTTGTTTGCTAAATTTACACATTTCTGTAATAAATTAACTTAAAAATTAATCACCTGAAATTTCTTATGAATTTATTTTGAAGTAGATAAGTAACTTTGGTTTTAATTATAATTTTCTTAAATTAATTTTGTGTTGAAATTGTTTGCGCATAATATATTTTATATTTGCGTCACTGTTATTTTTTTCTTTATTACTTGAAATAAGAAAATGTTTCAAGTAGTTTTAATGAATTACTGATTCAAGTAAATATGTTTAGATTTACTTAGATTACTACCAGTAGGTAATTTATGATGTCAAATACCTACCGTTCTTTTAGTTTCTTCTTGCATTGTTGCGATGTATTTTGATCTCTTTTCTAACACAATTTCAAATCGTGATACCCGTTTTGTTTAAACGTTCACTGAGTACCTACGTTTAGGTACAATCTGCCCATATTTGATGATTTTTTGAGTAGCTAATAAATGAATATTAATACAATAATTACTGTGTTTTTCTTAGTATACAGATGTATCCTAATTACGGTTACAAACTATCTTTGAGCCCAATCCCTATAGCTTCCTATTAGTGAAATATCCTTTAGGGCTAGTTCGCAAGATTATCTTATACAAATGTAGGTATAAATACATATTTATATTTTAAACACTACATTTCGACGGCATACTACATCCTAAGAACAAAATCATAATTTCGATAAACTGGTAACATTGAATATAAGACTTATTTGATTGTAACCCCAAGATACATATTTGCATTCTCCTATTTTTACAGATAAAACCTTGTTCGATAGTGATCTCGATTCTATTGTAAACTACAAACTACAATAAAACTTATATATTTGACTGCACTAAAATATTGCTATTCTGCTCATCCCATACGGCCGTAAGAAAGACGCCAATACACATAGTTTAATATGGTACCATCATCGACACAGTATCATACACATACCACAAATTAGCTATCATGATAACAACATTACTTTTCGAACATCCAAATGTAATTTATATATTCTATCTCTATTCTACCGCTCCGCAAAAATCTTCCTCACATCACACTACATAGCTTATCAGAAATGCAAGTTGCTATCCTTACGAATAAAATTTGGATTGATTCATAAGGCTGGACAGACACTGTGGCAGACACAGGGTATCTTTCGAAGTCAGATAGTTATTACGTCAACAATGTTTTGGGTAAAAGTTACCATCACAGGATCATTATAAGGGTACACTCCGTAAGGTAATTCACCGGGATAAAATTAACCTCTCATATGCATATTCATTATTTCTTACTACTGGAAACCCAATCTGCCGGCTTAAAGGCCGTTAAGTGAGAAAAAACAGTTTTAAGCTACAAGCAAAGATGCAGAAAGGGATGTCTTAAGAAATTGTGAAGGCATAGATAAATTAATAAATACCATCGGACAGCGGCACTGGCGTTCAATCTTTGACAGTGCAGAAAAAAACGTTAGTGGATAGCTTGCTATTCCAACGTGTTTACAAATGAAATGAATGTGTAGATGCTACCTTATTGGAAAAAAGCAACCATGGAATTTCTTGCCCATTCTTCTCCATAGGCATTGCATTTCGAATGAGTGGTAGAGATACTATTATTATGATTTATTGACGATTCATAAGTGCATGTATTGGTTATACAGATACTTGATCGTAACTCTGGGACTATATTTTTTTAATTTATTTTGAATTCCTAGATCCAACAAATCGCCGGAGAATGGCCGCGTATGCAACAAAGTTGAAATAAGTATGCGCAGCGGGCGCGTGGGCAAGCCCTCAGATAGCAAGCCCGCGCGGCTCTACGACCGTACAATGCGACGCGTCCTAAAAACCACCACACAAATATTCCAAACCTTACTTTTATACTTCATTACATTATTATTCATTATATTTTATATTATTTTCTATTCTTTTTACACTTTGTTAAGAAAATATCGATATCTTATGAACGGAGAGTGATAATTTACAAGTTATAATTAAGCAAGTACTTACATATAATAATTAGTAATAGGATGTAATTAATTACTGTTATGAAAATCTACGTTATATATTATATTTACTAAGTAAATAAACATTTTTTTTTTATAACTAAATAATCTAACCTTTGTGACTTATGTCCGGTTACACTAACTCTACGAGACGTCTTAATAAGATGCCTAAATATTAAACAGTTCCTAAATATTAACTAGTGTGTGTAGAAAAGGGCAGTAACGTAAGTAAGAGTACAATTACATGCCAATAGTAGGTACCAAAAGAAGGATGAATGTGGATGGCAACGAGTTATCATACAAGAGGGAGCTTTTTCTAATATATGGCAGTTTTATACGTCCAATGTTGTGCGCGTTGACGTCTAATTACGTCAGATTGTTTACGTCAACACGTACAAGACTAGACGGCCACGGCATCAATGTGACACATTTCGGCTTAATATTTTTGACGTCATTTTGACACATTAGGCATCTGTACTTTATAATATCATTGACGGATGGATACAGAGCGTGAGAAAGTCCAAGAAAAGATTGATGGATTGTATAAAGAGTGATAGGAATTTGATTGGAGTGGATGTCAGTATGACCGAAAAGCGAGATGAATGGAAGAAAAGAACATACAGCGCCGATCTCAAACAATAGGAAAAGTTAAGGCAAATTATGACAAATTAGTAGGGACCAATATAGCTACAGAATAAGAATTGAAAACCTCTGTATACATGGCAAATTCCATCATGCAATTATTTAAATGTAATTAATTAAATAAGCATCAAGCCAGGAACTGTCGAGACAGCCTATCTACTTACATTACGATCGGAGCGCCCCCTAGAGCGTCCCGAACACATTAATTCACCCAATATTTGCGGGCCAACCGTCTCTAATTTACATACACTGCGAAATGTATTAACTTGCGCACAACCCATAGTTGTGTGAGACACGACAGCAGAATGTAAGCCTCTGAAGTTAATGGGGATTTATTGAATAGACTTACATTTTATTTTATCTACTCCTTGTTGCCGATAAGGAAGCTGAATGGTGATGTATATTACATGAGTTTTACGGTGAGCAGGTAGGTACACGAAAAAAATACTGTCTTTGGTTACATTGACCGACATGTAGGTATCTTTCTAGAATAGGTTCGTCATTTGAAATAAATCGTACAATGCGATCCAAAATATGAATGTCAATAACCTCTATCTGTCAAATGTCAGTTGAAAAGTATGGTTAGCAAAAAACTTATTTGCATATCAATAATAATAGTCTTACATCAAATTTAAATAAAAAGGTTAAATTAGTAGTAAATTGTCTTGATATAATATTTAATTATTTAAAGTCATAATTAGTTTTCGTTCGTCACAATATGGCGCAAAGTCGATCCTATTCTCATTTGAATCGCATAGTAGGTATGTGAAATCAGTAAAAAAAATAAAATAACCTCATAATTCATTACATTGGAGTCTGTTCCAATTCGTGTATTTGCCTAGTCTGACGTAGATTGGCACCGACTCCAAATTTAATGAAATATAAATAGCTGTTAGTAGCTTTTTCGTGCACCTAGGTTTTTGAAGTCAGTTTTTGGTTTTTGTTAAAAAAAAAAATATAAGATTTATTTTCTGTATTGGGTAAAGTACCTATTATCTGCTTTAGATGAAGTAAACAACACTAATATTCAAAAACAAACGTATGTAATTTACCTATAATTATTTTCCTTTGGCAAGGTACAGTTTATTTAAAACGTCAATTTGCGAGTATTGTTAACGATCGCTCGGATTTCTTTCTCACTTTTTTATCTGTGAAAGTTGTCGATAGAACGCCGAGGGTGGATGTCTACTCAATTACCGAACAGTCTTAATTATATTAAAACATAGCAGTCTTCGGATTTGAATTTCAATTCTGCGGACTCTCACCGCCCTTCGACGAAACTTATACCTAACTGTTGATTTTGTTACAGCCCGGAGGTTTTTAATGCAAATTCTGGGTAAAATATGGTTGAATTACTTTTTAAATAAATAAGTAATAAGTTAAGCTATTTTTATATTGTGCCCTATAACCGATCAAGAGATTTCTTTCTAGCTGTATTTAGAATGGAGGACCTACCTACCTACATACTATAAAATGTATTGAAAAGTATCTAGGTAACTGCCTATTTGGTTCGATTTACATCAGAAGTCCGAAATAATATTGTAGGTACGTACATATCTACTACTACAACTACAGCCCTTTTAATGTCCCACTGCTGGGCACGGGCCCCCCTCAGTGCGAGGGGGATTCGGGCCATAGTCCACCACCCTGGCCCAGTGCGGGTTGGCAGACTTCACACATCTATTGAAAACTAGTCAAGTTCCCTCAGACGTGCAGGTTTCCTCACGATGTTTTCCTTCACCGTTTCATCAAGTGATAATCTCGGATGAAAATGAGATTCGCACATAAATCCTAGAGGTGCGAGCCGGGGTTTGAACCTGCACACTTCGATTGCAAGGCGCGCGTTCGACCACTCGACTACCACTGAACTGACGTACATATACGGTAGCTAATATATAAATACGTAGTAAAGCTAGATTATACCTAATTATCTTAGTTTCTGAATTACAGACCTTTGAATATTTGTCACAGGTATCTTGTTGTGGCCTTAAGGCGCCTCTATAACCCTATTTAACAGTGCAAACTACATCAACGGGAGGCGACTACCTACTAATATTCAGAAAACAGAACTTGTAAATTTTGCTTAGGATTACAGATATTTTCGAGTATTTTAAATTCGCGACAAAAAAAAAATCGATCAAATTTTTATATCATTCGGCTATATACCCGATACTCATGCAAACGGCCAAGTATTGTTTCGGATTTCTGAAACACCCTGTATAGATAGACACCAACAAAACATATGTGTATGTTAGTTGGTACACAACAGTGAAACCGCAATATTATCTTCACGCATACATATAGACGGTGTCTGCTGGCATTCAACCAAAACGTTGTTACTGCATAATGTGGATTTATATCAAGCGCGAGAGAACCCTGGTGGAACATCGAGTCTGGAGGCGCGCACGCACTAGAGCTAACGAATTAACATGACTTTATAAAAAAGTACCCTGTGTTTATATACATAAAGATTGAATTCCCGTGGTAAAAGTCATGTAACCACGCGTCAAAAATCGCTCGTGTTACCGTTGGCATTATGTTTGAAAAACATGCTTCTTTTATCAGTTTATAAAAAAAATGTTTTATTCATCCGCCATCTTATTTATTTAAGAACGACACACCAACAGTATACCTATTAAACAATTGGGTAAATAAAATATTAAGTAAAAACTGGTCTGATAGGTACACCAATGACAGGTGTGTACAACTTTCACCGACGTGAGACTTAAACATTTAAAAAAGAAACAAATAAAGTTGAAACTAAACTAAAAATTAAGTTAAAGCTAAAATTTAAAATTTGAATACTGAAAAAGTAAAAATAAAATTAAAATATTTATGGCAATGATGTAAGTATAATTTTTCTAAACTCGTATAATGAACTGTCTTTATCACTGTCATCATCTTTCGTATCATCAGAAATCCTAGAAAATTTTTTCTATTTTTTTATTTTTTTTAAAAAGAAGAAAAGGATTCTTTTTCCTTAACCCATTTTTATTTATATTGTGTATTTATTACATTTGTCTTTGCTATTAATTGCTTGACATTGACATAAATACCCGCTCATCGCAGGTGCACCCATTCCTCATCTTATTCCATTAAAATTTCATTATTTCATTCATTTCGTAAAAAAAGAAGACATTTCTGTCTATCTGAATTAATAAAACTCGTTTTAGTGTTGGCAAAAAATTGATTCGCGTGCGTTTAAACGCGCGTGTGTGTGCAGGGCACTAGCCCTCAGCAATTTGCAAGAAAGTGATGCGCTTAAACGCTCCGCCTTACGCTATCTTAATCTGCGATAAATTATGGTAACGAGTTTGGATGTAGCATTTATCTCTCGGTAGAGAACGTGCGAGTCGTAATTATTATGAATATCCCTTTTCGAATGCTTACAGGTGATTTACAACATGCTTATAACTTAATCGAGATATACATCTTACTTACAACATTATAAAAAGCTAGTACGTACTATTCTTTACTAGTACTAATAAACCCGCACACTAGGGCTTAATTTTTATACATTTTAGTCGGTTCGATTCCCTGGTGTGGCAAGCGAATTTTCGAAAATCTTTGAATGCAGTTTTCTTTCTTTTCAAAAATAAAGGAATGTTTTCTTTAAGTACTATTTTCTATCTACAGTATTAACAGTACTTTCCCTTCATGTGGCATTACAAAATTCCACCCTGTAGGTATATAGATTGTAAACTGCATGAAAAACATTGCCGAGACTACTTCGTGTACAATAAATATGTACATCACTTTACCCTTTACCCAAGAGATGCGACAATCCAAATCCATAGATCCAACGACAGACGTTCCCACCACGTGTTGAAAGGTCTTAGATAATATAATATAAAAGCTTTCAAGAGAATAGCGCTTCACGGCGTGTCTGAAGTATCAATTCAGCTTGTAAGATGACTACCTCGGATGTTCCAGACCTCCGATGGCTGTATTGGAAATTTGCGACGGGACAGCGTGTGAGCGAAATCTTCGGGGAGTTAATTTTTATTAAAACTTTATAAAAGAGATACCTTCGATCATGCAAGTGGCTATCGCATTACATGTTATGTTATTAGCAACGTTTGTTATAAGGGATGTTTCGTGATTTTACGGTAAATGTATCGTTTGAATACAAAAGATGTTTTCCGTGCCGCTGCGTCGAGGGTTCGGAAGAATGTCTTGTGATATTTTATCGTGGGTAGAATGTAACTCGGAGATTCCTCTGTTTGTTTGTACAAACGAGCAACAAATACGTTCCGGAAATGCAACCTCGCTTTTATTCTACGTATCCAAACAATTCAAAGGGATACCGACCGTTTGAGGTGGAACACGCAATAGTAACAGTAACTAGATAAGTCCGTTCCGAAGGATTTGCGTTTGAATAACTCTCAAAGGATTATGCAATAAATATTTTGTAGAGCTTGGTATGGACTCAAATTACGTAACAATCGGTTTTGATTTCTAGGTATATTCATTCATGGTTTACTTTCCATTGAAAGTAATATCTACGTATTTACAACTTCTTTCTACATATTTGCTAGATTTTATCACGCAATGAATACACTATTGCGCACAAGGTCCCTAAACAATATTCGTTTTGAGCGTATTGTACACACATGGTCGACACGAGGGTATTTGCATATTGGCATCGCAAGCTGTCTTAATTTCGCCGTAATGTGTGGCTGGGGCTGAGATTGCCCAACCCCGGGCTTCGCCCCACATGCTGTTGCTAAACAATTTATTGTTCCAATCTGTGCACTGAAATTAGAATGACATGAATATTGGATGCTGATGTTTATTTTGTATGTAAATTATTTGTATCACCCTTGTTAGTGTGTTACGAAGTAATAACACAGGTTGTTATTTAATTAACTCTATTGACGAAACTTACTTATTATTACGTCGGTCTCTGGATTTTAGAGGCTTGAGCATATACTGCTGGGCTTGCAGCACTTAGGGGTTTCAAAATACAACTTTTTGCTTCAGGATTATACCCTCAGTCTGTTGCATTTAGTCCCTTATACAAGCGTGCTTTGGGTGGGTGGTTATTTAAACAAAAAAAAATCTGTAGAATTCTCGCAAACGTAGATATAGAGACTAATCAAGGTGTCCTGTCCAGTTTGAATGCTACGCCATCGTGAATGATAGAGCGAAAGCGACAAAAGCCTGTCTATGAATAGACCTCAGATACGAGCTAACATAATGCACCGACGATTTTGGCTGAATAGACTAGTCAGCTAGTCATAGAGTTTTCTAACTAGGTAGGTATGATAGTCAATTTCGTTGGCCGCCATTATCACTGTTAATAATATGTAACCTTACTATTGAATCCGGTATTATTAAGATTTATAGTAGCTAGTTTACTTTGCCCGCTCGCTTGAAATAAAGCGGAAAAACTAGCCTACGTTACTCCTTGCCACATCAGCTATCTGCCAGTGAAAGTCCCGCCAAAATCAATTCAGTTGCTTAGAGTTTACATCAAACAAACTGACGAACATACAGGAAGACAAAAAATTTAAAATTGCGTTGTCGTTTTAGGTACCGTATCTATTTTCATAATATTCGAACGGCCAGATTTTTCTGCGTCGTTTGGTATATATAACTGATTTTACGATTTTTTATCGCTTATTCAGGATTGCCCTAGAATCGGTAATGTGCATGTAAAAAGCTGTTATTTTGACAATACAACCACACACTTCAATATTATTTATTGGTATAGATAAGGAAACAAACTCGCGTCGTTTTTGATATAGTGTGAAACTCATGGGAAGAATTTTATTTGTAACATACCTTAGTGTTCTCGGGAAGCAAAGAGTACCGACTGTTTGCAATATAAATACCAACGGAGGGTCAATCAGGTTAAGTGTTTTGTCCGGCGTCTCATTTCGGAATAATATATTTTCAAGATTTATATTTGAGTGGTTGGGGTCGAGGAATAGTTGGAATAGTCAGGCTGGAGAGTCCGCTGATATTTCTGGCTCCATTGCGCATTCCAAACTCGGAGGGAATAAGAGTTATTTTTGAACGAAAATGTCCGTTTCAATTACGTGGATCCCATTTTTCGATAACCGAGACATACGTAGAGGAATAATTACTACCTAGTACACCTATAACTACAACACTATCCATTTTCTGCCCCTAATTGGAATTTTCGCAAGGCTGATCTAAATTTGCTATATGAAGCACTAACAGACATTAACTGGACAGACGTATGCCAAGAGCCTGACACAGATTTAGCAGTTAATAAGTTTTATACAAAGTTAAATAAATGCATAGATAGTTTTGTACCAACTAAAACTAGTCCAAATGCCCGCAATACGTACCCCACGTGGTTTACTACTGAAATTATACAAAATATAAAATTCAAGAACTATAATTATGTAAAATTTAAAGAAAGCGGTAAAGAATTTAACAAAGAACTCTATAAGTATTATAGATCGCATACAAAATTCTTGATGAGAGGGGCATATGAGCATTATATTAGGGGGGTAGAAGATAACATCGCTAAAGATCCATCTAAGTTTTGGAAGTATACCAAAGATAAGTGTAGTCAAAGGAAAAAGTGCCACGAGTATGAGTATAACAACGAGAAATTGACTGATCAAAGAGCTGCAGATGCATTTGCATCATATTTTAGCTCTGTTTTTCACCAGGACATACCCCACCTTGACGTAGATGCAGCTCAACGGAGTGCTATTTGTGGAAGCGTTACTGATGCTACTCGTATTGAAATTAACACTATTTCTCCGTTAGAATTAGAATGTGCAGTGCAGCGTCTTAAGCCCCACTCTGCTGCTGGCCCGGATGAAATCCCGCCATACCTTGTAAAGGATTGTATATCCATTCTCAAACATCCACTATTGTATATATATAACCTGTCTTTGAAGAACTCTAGATATCCCACGCAGTGGAAGACATCTAGAGTTACTCCAGTACCTAAAGGAGGCGCTAAGAATGACGTCACTATGTATAGACCAATAGCAGTCCTATCTGTTCTCGGTAAGGTATTTAAATCCATCATAGATAAACGTATTCGACAGCAAATTCAAGTTCGGTTGACTGATGAACAACATGGTTTTAGAGCCAATAGGTCAACTACCACAAGTCACATTAACTTTGTCGACGACGTGACTATTGAGATGGACTCGGGAAAGCAAGTTGATGCCGCTTACTTTGATTTCCGCAAAGCCTTTGATTTGGTTGACAATGACATACTTCTATCTAAAATGGCAGCTATTGGGTTCACGCCCAAACTATTACAATTTTTCTCTTCCTACTTACAAAACCGAAGTCAATACGTGAGACTGGCCCGATTTGAATCCGATACCTACTACACGAGATCTGGCGTGAGCCAGGGCAGCACACTCGGTCCTACTCAATTTATTATCATGATAAATGATTTGCCAGCAGCCGTCAGCACGGCTAAATGTCAACTATTTGCCGATGATCTAAAACTATATCATGGAGTAAGCGATCATAATGATTGTAGTAGGTTACAACAGGATATAGATGCAATAGTGGAGTGGAGTAAAATAAACCGCCTACATTTTAATACAACCAAATGTAAGGTCATTTCCTTTTCACGCGTACGTACACCGATTCATTATGATTATAACCTATCTGGTTCTCAGTTGATTCGCGTTGATCATATACGAGATCTAGGACTATTATTAGATACGCAATTAAATTTCAGACAACATATTTTAAGCGCATGTGAAAGTGCAAATAAAATGCTAGGCTTCGTAATGAGAGTTGCATCTACGTTTAGAGGGATCAACGCGGCACTTACATTGTATAAAGCATATGTTCGTAGCCGACTTGAGTATAATGCCATAGTTTGGGACCCACACGAATCTAAGTACGCCGTACTCATTGAACGTATACAAAAGAAATTTGCTAGATTCGTTTATAAAAAGAAGTACCATTACTACCCATATCTGTATCCTTCTATATTTGTCACGGGAATGATTGGTTTGGATACCCTAGAGCTTAGGCGCAAATTGCTTCTCCTATTTCACTACTACTGCCTCCTGAATAATAAAGTGGATAATCCCACCACACTGAGGCGTGTTGGTTTGGCGGGAGTTCCGCGGCGGTTTCTGGTTGGGGGCGAGGGCGAGGGTGTCGATGGCCCGCGCCGACGGAGGAAACTGTTCGCGGAACTCCCGGGAGTGCGCACGCGACGAGCTGCCGCGGCACCCACGGCCAGAGCGATTACGCTGCTCAACTCGATGCTCACTCAGCACATTAATATTGATATTTTTAATGATAAGCCACATAGTGTGCACAAATGTATTTATATTTTTTTGAGTAATTTTTAATTTAGTTTTATTGGTTTGTACATATAAGGAATATTATTTTTGTTACCTATTTTGTTTTCATAATAAAAACAATACTAAAATGTTAGTGTGTAAGGTTTCGAACTGTAAGCTACATTGTAATTTAATAAATAAATAAATAAATAAACAGGATGGCATGAATGAAGGCTTATAAACCGTTAAACTAAATAAGGGCTGTGAGTGATTCAAACAACGACGACTCTACATTTCTTCTCCCAGTTCGTCTACCAAATCATACATCAATACAACATCACGCCTGTATTCCCCAAAGGGGGTAGGCAGAGGAAGAGGTGGCAGAGGAGGTGCACCACTTCGCCGATGTATTTTGGTCCCCATGTAATAGGGGGCCAGCCTATTGCCGTTATACCGGACACATTTTCCTTCAATACGAGGGAGATTTTAGGCCATAATCCACCACGCTGGCCCAATGCTGGTTGGTAAACTTACACGCCTTCTATAAACGTGCAGGTTTCCTCACGATGATTTCCTTTACCGTTCAGAAAGTGGTTATCATTACTGACAATGAGATTGGCACATGAAAATTATCTCATAGGTGCGGGCCCGGGATTTGAACTTGCACCTCTTAAGTTCAAGGCGGGCGTTCTACCGACGAGGCTACCACTGCTACCAAAACATTATCAATAAGAATAAATAGATAGTATTTAGTTCTGTAATTCCAGCAACAAGTAGGTAGGGATATCGTTCGTCTACCCCTGTATACAAAGTTGGGGGTTGACGCCGCATCCATCATTCTGCGAATAGCATTCAAGTATAACTTGAATGAAATAGTTAGGTAGTCACTGCTTACTTACTTTATCGGGAAAGATTTAAAATTCTCAGTACTTCATTGATAGTATCTGATTACCTACTTGATTTTTTATTGACCAAACACGAAGAAACACAGTTATACATAATATCACGAGTCCTATGTTAAATTTGCATGTTCTGTTTTTTAAATATTGGTAGTTGCCACTCATACCTAAGTGTAGTTTACACTGCTAAATACCCAAAATCCAGAACACGATACCCGTGACAAATATTCAAAGGTCTGTAACTCAGAAACTATGATAGGTATAAACCGTCTTCCTTAAGCATCCACACATGAGCTACCGTATATGTACCCAAAGTATTATTTCGGACTTCTGATACACCCTGTATATTGTAGTGAGTAAAGTTTAACTAAAAGTAATTTATTTTTATTATTGTCGCTCGATAAAAAAGCAATTCTCCGCCGTTTTAATTAGCTGCAAGTCGCCGACCGTAGTCTTGCAGTATTCATAAATTATGAAATGCCAATTTTTCTCTCGAAGCACGTACCGCCTTGTAATAATGAGAATTAAATTGGATTGGTTTCTTGGCAGTAAAGTTTAATGGCCGTCGTGGCTGGGTGTATTGTCAACGAAAGATGTATGTTAGATTCACCTAGCTAGGCACTTCAATCTCGGGTCGTTGGGTTCGATGTCGCGACTCCTCAAGTGATCTTGAACTTTTGAATTCGAAGCTATTCATCGATCGCTAGTTAACTAGTATAGTCATAAAAGTAATTTAAAGTTTGAGTAGTTTATTATTGTTCATCATTACAGGGTTGATGGTAGAAAGAGGTGGTATTTTTGTTGTTTAGGTAATATTTATGAGCAAATATTATTGAGATATAGTTGAAGACGATCAATTAAATTACTTAACTTATTCGACAGTTTCGGTTGGTATTTATGGAAATTAATTAACATTAAAATTAAAAAAGGGAAACCATTTAGCGACGTGTTTGCTTACGGCGACAGTGTAAAGCTATTTAAAAGCATTGCGTCTGCGTCTCGGACGCCTCCTTGAAAGGATCAAAATGTTTTATTTATAAATGCATGTTATTCTCAGGAAGCAAGCCCTGGACACGACGCCGCTCGCGAGTTAAATCGTCGTCACAGTGAGCTAAGTTGGTACTTGTCTGTCTACAATACTTGCAAATTGGATTATAAGTAGGTACATTTATAAAGTTCTATTTAAACAATTTGTTTAAAAAAAATCCGGAAATCGAGAAACATATTCGAAATTACCCACTGTATGTTTAATCTTAATAACACTTTTTTTTAATATCGCCTGATAACACTACCTATACTCATCGTATGCTCTCAAACTAAGCAGAGATTTTACTATGGGTACAATGGTTTTGGGGCGATCCCAGTTACATCCAGCGGCAATTTCCGAAATGCCTCTAGCGGGAATCGAACCTGGTTCAGTGAGCTGAGCGGCCTACGCTGAAAGCCCTACACCAAGCCAACGTGTTATCCAGTGTGTCTACTACCTAAGTTATTATATTCCGGGTGGGGGTACGGGGTGGTACCTACTAATTGGAAATACATGACAATTTGCATTTTACTTTGTCTCGGAGCTCCTGGCGGGTAGATACCTACTCTCAAGTGCCTCTATCACCGGTCGACGGTCCAACCAACTCAACTTTACAACATAGTCATACTTACGATAAGTATTAAAAATAATAGATAAGGAACTATGATTCAGCTTATACAGAGTGTTTAAGAAGTCCGAAATAATACTTTGACCTTTGTATCAGTATCAGGTATATATCTGAATGGTATACAAATTTGATTGAAATTCAACCATGCTTTTCCAACTTTTATTTCGACCTCAATTACTAACTTGTAATATCTCGAGTCCTATGTAAAATTTCCATGTGTCGTTTAATGAATATTGGTAGTCACCCCTCTTATGTGTAGTTTACACTGCTGAATAGGGTTATACATCCGTACCTAAAGGCCAGAACTCGATACCTGTGAAAAATATTCAAAGGTCTATAACTCAGAAACTATGGTAGTTAGGTATAAACTGTCTATATGTACCCAAAGTATTATTTCGGACTTCTGATACATCCTGTATAGTTCACGTTTGAAGTTTCTTTTGGTACCCTATTCCCAATAAATATACACAAAGTACACTGGGGCGTCAACGCTCGCGCGTCTAACTTTCTGCCAATACCAAACGGACTTTATTAACACATAGAAAAAGTTCATTATTTAACGAAATTACGCCAAAAGCGCGAGCAAATTTTGACAGGAATTCAATCTCTATGTATACGGTCGCAGGGTTCGTTTCGATATTAACAAAAATTTCGACGTTCGCATTTTAACGTTAATAGTGGAATTCGCCAATTTGCACCAATATAAAGTACATCAAAACGATTCGTATTTCACGAAATGAATTAAATGTTGAAATATAATGGCAGAAGATGAGGAAAGTCTGCACCATTCCTGCTGGACGCGGTATTTCCTCAGCAGTGAAACCTAAAAAAAATGTGGACTTTATATCTAATTGACTTTGTCATTGATAATTAACGTTAATTACAGAACTAAGTATCATATTTATTTATTTATTTGCACAATTACACAACGGTAAAATGTACAAAGGTAAGCTTTATGCTTCAGGCATTTTCTACCAGCCAACCTTAGAGTGATGAGATTGGATGAAACCATCATACTGGGTGCGTCGTAGACATCCCCAGGACGTGGTACCGAAGGTCTTTGCCTACATCCAATTACTAGAAGACCGAATAGGTAGAGATCTTTGTAACTAGTACCTCGCTTACATGGAGTTTTGAGGCATCAACTTTATTTATCTCCCTTTTAATTATATTTCGGTAAATACAACACATCTCCATTCCAGTAAGTTTTGTATATTTGTTTATGTGAACGTAACTACGTAACCGGTACCCAGGGGAGTCTGGCAATCAGCGCTCCCGCCTCGCAGCTCGTTCTAAACCCATTACGGATAAATTAAGCCAGATCACAAGCCCGCGTATGCAAATACAACTGGCGTGCCACCTGCCAACGGCGCCAACTCGACTACCTACCTACCTTCATAGCGAGCGCGAGTGCGATTCGGAAAAGTTAGATTAAATCTTGCAAAGATGGAGTGTAAGGAGGTGGTTATACTGCCAACCACTT
The DNA here is from genome assembly GCA_914767695.1 of Ptilodon capucinus. NCBI lineage: Eukaryota > Metazoa > Arthropoda > Insecta > Lepidoptera > Notodontidae > Ptilodon > Ptilodon capucinus. The sequence continues at coordinate 8,507,198 of OU611814.1, read as the reverse complement.
CGGCTCACATTTGATTGTCTATATCTTAAAAAGAGGTTAGTATTCAAGGAAATTCTTAATGAAATTACAAACGGAGTTTTTAACCAACTGACAATTAATCACATAGTTACTAATATAATGAATAGATGGCGCTACTTGTTAGTTTACGTTTCTATTTTGGTACATATTATTAACAATTCTAACGAAAGACAGTTGAAATTATATCATAATAAAGAAACAATTAATAAATTTCATCTCCGTTAGGTCATTGAGCTTGACTTGAGCTTAGCGACACAATACATTCAAAAAGATATTTAATTCTATTTAATATTATATTTAATAACACTGTTTGAAATTGTACTTAGTATTGTATTAATATAGATAAAAAATAAATTTCCGTGATAAAAGCCACGACAACACGCGTTAAAATTCGCATTCCATGATATTTGGTTGAAGAATGTGCTTCTAAATCGTTTTAGTATTTATAAAACATTAGTAGCGCGTGTTTTGACGCGCTTGTCGCCGCAGGGCTTCATCTTTCACCTTTAAAATTAATTTGTATTATCCCAGGGGCCGATTTTCGTTTGATAGACATCATCTCTATTCTAGATATGTCAAAAAAATACCACGAATTTGACGTTTTGTTTCAACATATCTAGAATAGAGATTGATGTCTATCAAGCGAAAATCGAGACTTGGATTTAAAAGCAATTATTGTGAGGATCTTTATCACTGTCATTCATCCCTTTTTATTTATTAAGTGTATTTATTAAATTTGTCAGTGCTATTAATTACTCGATAATAATACATCATCACGCCTGTATTCCCCGAAGGGGTAGGCAGAGGTGCACTGCAGTGCGCCCACACTTCGCCGATGTATTTTGGTCTCAATGTAATAGGGGCCGAGCCTATTGCCATTATACCGGGCACACAGGTTTCCTCACGATGTTTCCGTCACCGTTTCTTAGCAAGTGATAATCTCAGATGAAAATGATATTCGCACATGGAACCCAGAGGTGCGAGCCGGGGATAGAACCTGCGCACTTTGATTGCAAAGCGTGCGTTCGACCACTCGGCTACCACTGCTATTAATTACTCGATATTGCCATAAATACCGCTAATCACCGGTGCAGGCATTCCTCATCGTATTCCATTAAAATATCATTTCACTCATTTCGTCAAAAAGAAGATTGTAAGATTTTTTAATAGAAAGTTCTTTTCTATGTTGTTTCTGCTTGATACCTGTGATAACGTAAAAATAGGTGTTTTGACTTGACTTTAACCTTTAGATTTATTTCGCAATCTGAAAGCAACGAAGTGAAACTCTTTACGAACGCAATGATAACACAATAAACCAAACAAATCAAATCTAGATACATTTTGTATATAAAATATCATAGTCATCAATTTTATATTCCGAAAATATCTCCCTTCTAAATCAAATTTCCAATATGCACAACCTCCATTTACCTTGGGCTCCGAAGGTCGGGGGTCATTTATCTTGGTGTCAGCACACATGCCCTGATGGTGTGTGAGCTTAAAATTCAATTTTTTCCTAATTGTGTGTCAAGGATCGCAATACAGGAATAACCCCGCGATCCAGTAGGTAATGTAATATGTTTATATCTCCAATATAGCTGAACTGTTTTTACGGCTCATAATAATTCCCTAAAGACAACAAAAGAATTGTACCTATCGTTAAATAGTATTAGACAAAATTTATATTTTGAACATGTCGCATCTTTAAAAGTATAGAGACCTAACTGAAAAATAATGTTGTTGAAAAATGGTCGTTAGAACGACCCTTTAAGATTTATAGTCGAAATCCTAATATTTCAATACTTTTAAAGATGCGATGTGTTCTTGACGTCACTAACTGTGCTACAGCTATTCTTTATCTCTATCGTAGAGCCCAGATCAAATTTTCGAGTCACACAAGAGAATACAACCGATTTATCTATCTCCAAAACAAAAAAAAAACATGAAACAAAAAAAGTTTTTTAATAAAATTAAAAAAAAAAACTACTTCATTGTTGCTTCTAAATTAAATATCGTACGCTATGCGAAAACATCGAAAGTATCGCACAAAGAGTGTAATACAAGCTTACGATTAACTTTTGTCTCCCTCTATCCACATAGAGAAAGAAAAAGACAACACGCGGCGACACAAGTACTGAAATTTAATTTCGGGCAAGGGTTTGAGATTAATGGTGACCGTCATATCGCCCTTGTTATGAAAAAATTGCGTCATACGGCGCCATGGTATTATACAGTCGTTAGAAGAAACACCATCAGTCATGCGTGGAGAGTAAATCTGTTTTAAATAGAGCAGCCTCGTCGGTAGAACGCGCGCCATGAACGTAAAGGGTGCAAGTTCAAATCCCGGGCCCGCTCCTCTGGTGTGCGAATGTCATTTCCAACAATGATTACCACTTGCTGAACGATGAAGGAAAACATCGTGAGGAAACCTGCACGTCTGTAGAAATGGGTGTGAAGTTCACCAACCCGCACTGGGCCAGCGTAGAGGACTATGGCCCAAAATTTCCCTCGTGTTGAATGTGCCAGGTATAATAGCAATAGGCTCGCCCCCTATTACATTGGGACCAAAATACATCGACGAGGTGTGAGCGCACTTCAGTGCACCTCCGCCTACCCCTTCGAGGATTACCGGCGTGATGATGTATACACATTTATTTGCAAAATTTTTACTTGTGGAGAAAATACAATTTCAAGAATTAATAACATTAGATTTGCGCAAACGCATACCAAAATTTTGTTAATTACTATAAATGACTACCCATAAACTGTGCTGTAAATCAAACTTCCAGTACAAAAGAGAGCCATTGTTGCTTTCGTTTGGCTGAAGTGCTAGAACGAGAAGGAAAGTAAATCTTAAAGGTATTAATATCAATTGCTACTGCGGACGGAATGCGAACAATTAATACTAAAACTCCAATTAGTCTCGTGGCATTTATGTTGGCGAATGTAGAGCTATTATACAAATAACAATCGATAGCGTTCGCGTTATTATTGCTACCACTCTGTACCTTTCATTTTTCAGCAATTGGTATGCATCATTTTGCATTGCATTTTCATAATGCATTTTCCTACTTTGGAAAACTATTCACCATTCGAAAATATGTCAGATTTGGATTCTCCAAATTTTCCATATTTTCAAATTATCTATTCTATCTCCTGTTACATTACCTGTTTTAGTTTAAGTTACAAAGGTACCTTATTAAAATTAAATACACCTAGCTATGTAGTACTACGTCACAAAACTATTAATACTTAACTCGAAAGGCAGACAATGATGTTGATTATTTTGTACACAACGTAAAACTAAACTTTATTAGACAGTACTAAAAATATTGGTATCTCGTCCAAACATCGCGGTCGTGAGAAAGATGGCAATACATTTAGTTTAGAGTAGTTAAGTTCAGTACCAATAGATAAAAATGTTCGCGTGGACTTATATAAAAACAATAAATGCAGTAGGACAAAAAATATACTTAACAGGCTTTTCAGTAGGTATTTAAGGTTTATGCAAGTAGCTACATGTGTACACGTAAGTACCTACATATCCTTTTGACCATTTTCCTCAATATACAATCAGTAGCAATTGCAATTTACAGAATAAGCGACCGTACGATCGCAATCAATCAAGTCACCGCAAGGTCGGCCCCGAACCCCGGCGCTCGCAGTCCAGGCGCCGCCCCTAATTCATAATGCACCGTTCTCCACGCGATACCGCCACAGACTATATAAAATTCACACACCACTAGAACAATGAGTTCTTTGAGATAATTACGTGCAAACATGAAATGTTTACGACTGTGATAAGCGCGGATAGGTATGTTCTTAAGCGGGTTTCAGACTACGCTATAATATAACAGCTTATAGTATAAAGCTCATAGCACAACAATATCGCGCACCATACATCGTTATGGACACGTTCACACTGTACTGTACTATATATTATTGGCTTACTATACGCTATAAATTGGTGCGATGCGCTGAGTTCATGCTATGCTATATCGCGCGCCGCCATTTTACTTCTCTCTCACCCTCGGCCGTCCCGTCAACTGAACTAGCTTTAAACTATAAATGCTTGCGATAATATCGCGTAATGTGAACGCCATGCAATGTTATACTATATAGCATCCTTCTTTGCTATTGGATGTGCTAAACCGGCCGTGTTACTATTTCGACCTTTGTAAGATATAGTTCAGATTTACTACGGGAAAGGGAATTAAAGGGTATGGTACTCACAGCCCGGGTTCTTGTTGACCACTTTCACTCCACACGGCACGTTTTTGTTAATTATTAGAAGAGAAAAAGTTTATTATTTTTCTTGATATACGTTGCTTTTCTTCGCAGTAAAAGTTCTTGGCGCGCGCACAGATAATATACAACCGCAAGGTTGCGTTCGGATACACAAAAAAAACTGCATCCAACTTCGGATACGTGGCCTTTTGCCACGGGCTGAGGGTAAAGGTCGGGAAGGGAAACAAGAAAATTTAGTTAAGTCTGAACAGCTATACTATATAGCACAATAGTATAGCGTAGTCTGAAACCCGCTTTAGTGAATGGTGAAAAGGTGCTTAGTGAATGAAAATTATAATGTTATTAAAACTGGGTATTAACTTAGTTAAGCACGCAATATAAATATAAATAAAAGAGAAGGAAAACTCGAAATGAAACCCTGCACATGAGCAGTTATTGCATCCAAACTCTCCTCCAGTTGTATCGGTCTCCGTTCCACTGGATCACGGGGGGTTCGGACGAGAGAGGGCATCTGTGGTTGCGCGTCCACTTGTGCACTAAAAATGTTCCTGCGTAGATGACAGCTTCCTGTTGAAGTTGTCGCCGTGACCGAAATCGGTAGGATCACATCATAAATATAGCCAGACAACACATACCTAAGTATGATCACAAGCTTAGCACGTCTTGTACTATGGGTACAGTGGATCCAAGTCACACCTATACTAAAGCAAATTCCGAAACGGTGATTTCCAAAATTTGCCGCTGCCGGGAATCGAACCCGCAACCACCTCGTTTAGTTTGCTGAGCGGCCTACGCTCAAACTACTAGACCAGTAATGGGCAAAGTACGGCCCGCGGGCCAGCTCCAGCCTGCGAATGCATTTAATCCGGCCAGCCGACGATCCTTCGACATGAATAGTAGGTATATGTACCCGCGATAATTATATTTTAAGTATATTGATTCTACTTAGTACAGTTCAACACATAATTCTGGCCCTCCTCTGAAATTTCTTAAATTTTCTGGTCCCCCATTAAGAAAGTTTGCCCACTACTGCACTTGACCAAGTCTACAAGTTTTTTTTAATAATAGATAGCGGCCCGTCCCGGCTTCGCACGGGTTTCTTATATAGCCTATGTTACTCAGTGATAATATAGCTTTCGAACGGCAAAATAATTTTTGAAATCGGTCCAGTAGTTATTATGTTAATTCGTTACATACAAAAAAAAAACAAAAATACAAACCTTTCCTCTTTATAATATTAGTATAGTATAAGATATAAGATAGTATAGATATAGACAACATTTTCCCTACGTACATAGCCAAATATTTTGAAAACGATCAAAATATTGCCGTCGGTAGATACTCCATAAACGCCGTAATTAAAAGTTGTCTAAACATTCAATAGCGATGCGGTATTAAGCATGCATGGATGCGTCGGTATTACGCAGACGGTTTGGCACTATTCACACGGTAAAGCCGGTTGCCCTTATAAACACATGTTTAATAGAAACGAATGTGCAACACGGTGGAAGATTTAGCAGGTATCGACACATTAATATCTTCAAACTATTGAAACTTTCGTAAGTCGACAGCTCGTATGAACACTTCCATGAAGTCAAAGTCGAAGTCAAGTCAATCGTACGGGAACACTTACAAAATTATCAAGCTTATTTATTTTTTTGTTAATATTCTACGACAGGAGTAGAACGCTATTTCGACTGAAAAGATCTGGCAAGAAACTCAGTCTTTTAATTTTCATACAAAATGTTCGGCCGCCACATAAACGCGGTTATTATCAGGTGACGGCTTTACCGTGTAAATGGAGCAGTTCGCGTTGTTTCAAGAAGATACCAAGCTTATAATACAACAATATTAATCATCAATCGACGCTCCAGCGAGTCCTTTGTCGGCGTAGCACTGCCTGGACGGTTTAATAACGCAGGAATGCGTAACATTAAGCCGTCACACAATGAGGCGTCGTGATTCGCGCGTCAAATTTTTTGGGCAATACCAAACTGAATTTCTGAGGTTCCATCTGCCATCTTTGTTGCATTCGTCACCCATACTTATTTATAATGTGTATATAATGAATAAGCTCTTGCTATTAATTACTTGAGACTGGCTGATATACCCGCTAATCGCAGGTGGAGACATTCCTCATCTTATTCCATTAAACTTCATCATTTCGTAAAAAAAATAAGAAGAAGAACTCTGTGCCAATGTACATAACAATTGAATTTATGTGGTAAATGCATAGAGTAACTAGAGTACCAATAACGACTCTTCGTATGGCTCTGCGGTAATTTTTCCGCCATTGTTGTTATCTCATGTACTATGCGATTGAAATCAAATAGGATCGACTTTGCGCCATATTATGACGTGAAAAACGAATTATGACTTTAAATAATTAAATATTCTATTATGACATTTACTACTAATTTAACCTTTTATTTATATTTGATGTAGGTACTATTATTATTGATATGCAAATAAGTTTTTTACAAACCATACTTTTCATGTGACATTTGACAGATAGAGATTATGGACATTCCTATTCTTATTTGGATCGCATAGTAACTGTAGTATACGGCAACTATATGGGAAAACAACAATGGCGGAGTCAGATAAACCAGAAAAAATTACCGCAGCGCGGGCTCAATATGCCATCTCCGTTATAATATCTCCATGGGTAAAAGCCACGCCACCACGCGTCAAAATTCGCGCACTCTATCAATGTAATTTCGTTGGAAAATGAACTTTTTCAATGAGTCAATACAGTTCGTTTTCGTATTAACATATCCACGCGCGCATCTTGACGCCCCTGTGAGTGGGGCGTCAAACCCCCGGCATCTCTATCTTTTGTTTAAATAATAATTTAGATTTCTATAAACGGTGCGCGTAACAAGAATTTCTTTGGCGATTATTAAATATTTTTAGATGCATCTAGCGAATTCCTTTCATCATTTTTGTTAGACATTATAATATCTATGCATTATTGTTTTTCTATAATATTTATTAGATCCATGTTCAAATTTGTAAAGGTAAAAGGTGTTGTTGAACCATTTTGTACTAGAAAATGTAATTTTAGATGATTTCTACAGTCAACATCAAAAATATCCGGACGAGCAGATTATATGAACGATTACAACAACAAAGGAAATTTAACTTTATCACATTGAGAAAATAATCTTTTCAGCATGACAGCTGTCTTGTACTGAGTGCATTCTGATACACCCGTTTGCTATTGAGATAGTGTTTATTTTGTGATCATTTTGAACGATCAGCTTGTCCCGATATTTGTGATGCTGACTGTACATAGAGTAGGTCATTTAGGGGCATTTAAGAGTAATGTCGCATTTTATTAGTACAAATAAAATCTTGAATTTTATAGAAGTAGATCTTGTGATAACCCTTTAGAAATCTAGCTTTACCTCCTTATAATATTAATAGCAAGCGGTCTAGCATATATAATAAGCAATTTTCGCCTCAAATCCTATGAAAAGCTTCGATAATAATTGTTTAAATCCTATGAATGCGGATAAAATTTATATATATAAAAAAACAATTTATTTCCCCTTGTATACAGGGGGAGGGCACGAGTCAGTTTGTTAATAAATTCAAATTTATTCGTTGATCGGGCGCAAGTCTCGGTGCTAACGCATTTAAAAAGTGATTAGAAGTTAAATTGACACAATATGAACTTTTTGTGTGCGCCACGGGCCGTAATCAGGGAGATTATTCAATTTTCAATTCACTCAACGAGACTGCAAATTGATTACACGCAATCATTCCATTTACAATTTAAATACCATCATTTAAAATACGAGTGTTAATAATTTCACCTTTAGAGGAGTGTGAAAAATTTAAAATGGATCTCATGACTACGAGACGTGAAGCTGGCGTTATTTACAATGAGAATTGAGATTAAATTTACATTGTTGCTTTTAAGGTGTAGCTTGAACACGGGCACCGTCTGTTATGGTAAGGTATTCATGAAAGCAAATGTTCAGTCCCAAGGGCATGCAACGCAACACGGCGCTCTCGCGAAACCATCCGCGCGCATTATATTATGATAATTATATTTGGAATAATCCGCCCAAAGCAACCGAGGAAGCCAAGACGTCGTATTAGAACTTAGAAGACTTTAATACTAATTAAATAGAATAATAACTATATTATTCACTACAAAATACACTTCAACTAAGCATATTAATACCTATGTACTATGTATTTCCTTATTTCTTAGTTTTCCTCCTCGATGGTTCGAAACTAGTGTAAAGTCCCTTGCTCAGAATTTTACATTCCTTTAAAATACGATTGGCCTTATGAGCTCTGTTCATTATTTTTATGTCCTCAGAGAACATCTTATTTGCTGTTTCTTTCACTATATTCTGATCCAAAGTGTCAAGGTCTTTTGTCACTTGTATGTATACCCTCTCTATGTCACGCATGAGTGTTGAAAGTTTGTCTTTGGGATCCTCTGCAGCGTTATACAATTGAGTATGTACGTATTGCACACACGTAAACAATTTAATGCTATCGTAAGATGCGAACAATCGCTCGAACTGATTCATCAGCAACTTATCAGAGACAGCTTCGTATTCCAACGCATTCTGTTCGTTATAAGCGACCATTTCGCTATACCTGTCTACGTATGCTTGCACAGCATCACATTCGGAACGGATATCCCTCTTTAATATATCTCTGTGTTTAACTATCGATTGTATCGTTCTGTGAGCCTTCGCTTCTATCTGTATGTAGTTAAGGCAGTACGCTCTTTCATTGTCCAATAAGAATACCAGATCTGATGGTTTTTTGAAGTAAAGAGTCGGTTTTAATTGCTCGAGTTGCATAGCACTCTGCTTATAAACGTTTACGGATGTATTGGAGAGAGCCGTGAGATCTTCGACAAATTGCGCACAAACCCTGCTGCCCAGCGCGCAGCTCTCTTCATAGCGCTCCTGCCACCAAGGCGGAGATACAGAATTTAAAAACTTCTTATACATCGACAACGGCTCATACATAGCTATGAAGTAAGACACCTTATTCCTCAACTTAACGTATTCAAAGCTATAACCCTCCAGTTTGTCAAGCACTTTCTCTAGTTCAAGTCTTTGGTCTAAAGCGAGACTCTGTATTTCTTTCGCCATTGCATAACTCTCCTTGGCAAAATGCACAAAATTGTCTTTAGACTTTGAGAATAATTTGTTTATTTTGTTATACTCATCTAATTCATATTTGATTGAGGTATTAATTTGAAGAATTTGGTCATTCACGTAGGCGGTATTTGCACGGAATAGTGTAACGTCCCGGAGGTTTCTGATGTAGACTTTGAAATCGCAAAATTGTCTTAAGGGTCTGCCTTCCACGATTGAGAAAAAACGTTCATCCACATCGAGGATAGTGTGAGGGACGAGGGCGCTGGCGGGGTCTTGCCCCACCTTTCTCTTTACTTGTTGGGTGACGAACATACGCATATGCTTCGGCAAATTATACGGAATATAATTTTCTTCACTGGGTACAACGGACTCGACATCTCGACCCTTTATCTTCTTTAAGTGTCTCAATACTGGCTTCACGTATTCCTTTTCATCGGTTTTAGGATCACACTGTCTATGAGGAACTTTTATAAATTTTGATAAACGCTTCATGAGCATCTCTTTCGGACTGGGTTTCGACCTGAAAATTAATAACAATTTGAATGTTGTCGATACATTTTAAACCATCTATGCTACAGAAGAAGGTTCCCTCTCGCCGAATAGAAACATACATACAAGCAAATATTCGATCAGAGTGTTAGGTTTCTACAAATACTAACTTATCAATAAAACAATGAAACTTTTTACTTACTTCTTCATTTTATTAATTGTTTTAAATCTTAGACTAAAACAATGACAAAATTTGCGGAAAATATTTACTACTAGTCAAAGTGACAATTGAAAATAATCTTTTTTTTAAATAAAAGAAATTGAATTTATGACAAGGGGTTTTTTTGTAATCCCTAGTAAATACATATCAATGGAATAATAAAAATAATAGGTAGGTATTATATCTTGGAATAGCTTGTACCTACTAGTCCACTTCGAATCTACTAGCGTGTTTAGTACCTACACCAAAAACATCTTTAGGGATTATATCATGTGTGTGTGTTATGATATAATCTAAAGATGTTTTCTTTGGTTCCATTTGACCCAAACTTATTTGCAAGCACCATTTCAACTTAGGTAAGTACGTCTAAGGTATTTAATTTCTATTATAAAGGCTCTAGTCCGAAATGGGCGGGCAAACGCCGGAAGCAAGTGGCCGCGACCCCTTAGCTCCCGGCACGTCTCTCTGATGACCACTGAAGGATGTGTTGATTCTGACACCTCTAGTTATGGTGCAAGTTATAGACGCATGGCTGTTCAGTAGTGTTTAGGGTTGCCAACTTTTTTTGACCAATAAAACGTACAAAATGGTTTGGATAGGAAAAAATAAAGTATTTGGAAGAAAAAAAAAGGTATTTTGCAAATTTTATGTTTTTATTGCCTTAAAAACGTATTTTTGTGTGTTTTTAGCACATGGTAATTTTTTGCTTTTTTTTTTGTATAATGGCCTCTTTCCGTCATTTTTTCTTCTTCTTTTTTTACGAAATGAGTGAAATGATGATATTTTGATGGAATAAGATGAGGAATGCCTGCACCTGCGATATGCGGTATTTATGGCAATGTCGAGTAATTATAGCAAGGACAAATTCAATAAATACACATTATAAATAAAAATGGATGGTGACAGTGATATAGATGGCGGATGAATAAATTGCTATCATTTTTTGCTATCTTGAAATGTTTCAAAGCTTGTTTGACAATTAAAAACACCACCACACACCGCATCTGACATCTAACATTTCGTTTAGTAATTATAAATCGGGAGTCATCCGCCATCTTTATCACTGTCATTATCCATTTTTATTTATAATGTGTATTTATTGAATTTGTCCTTGCTATTAATTACTTGACATTGGCGAAATACTCGCGCTAGTCGCAGGTGATGCCATTCCTCATCTTATTCCATTAAATATCATCATTTCGCTCATTTCGTTAAAAAATAAAATAAAAAAAAATCACTTATGTGTAGCATTAAATAGTTAAGTACCCATTATGAGTATCTTGTTCTACGCATCACAGTAAAGGTTGGAAATAAAGTATTTTCACATACTTTATTGGTATGCAAAAGTATAAAGTATACCAAAAATAAAGTAGGATACTTTAAGCGGGTATTTCAGACAGTGTCAAGTAATTAATTTCAAGAAAAAATACAATAAATACGCATTATAAACAAAAATGGGTCATGAATGTGATAAATCAGATGAATGTGATGGCGGATGAATCAGAGCAATTATTTATGTGCAGATGAAATCATTATCTTTATTTATTTCTTACTAACGATATATTTGGTCGAATTGTGTTCAGTATGAAACAGAAGCATTATAACTGCTGAAAACAATAATTTAAAAACTTACTATCTTGAAATATAAACTGAAATATGAAAAAAGCGACACCAATTTTAATAACACATATTCTTCAATAAAGATTTTTTTCCTTACTTATGGTTTGAACCAAACAATCCGTAGCAACTTACCCCACTCCATAGAATCTTTGTACAACTATGCCCCGGAGGAATGGTAAGCTATTTAATTAAACACCCTATTGTAACATAAATATATAACACTAAATAGGTACTTAATTCGTTCCAGTCCTTGCAATTATGTAAACATAATACAATACATCATCACGCCTGTATTCCCCGGAGGGGTAGGCAGAGGTGCACTGTAGTGCGCCCACACTTCGCCGATGTATTTTGGTCCCAATGTAATAGGGGGCGAGCCTATTGCCATTATACCGGGCACATTCCCCCTCAATACGAGGGAGATTTGGGCCATAGTCCACCACGCTGGCCCAGTGCGGGTTGGTGAACCTCACACGCCTGTCTATAGACGTGCAGGTTTCCTCACGATGATTTTCCTTCACCGTTCAGCAAGTGGTCATCATTATTGAAAATGACATTCGCACATGAAAATTAACTAAGAGGTGCGAGCCTGGGATTTGAACTTGGTGCCCCTTACGTTCAAGGCGGGCGTTCTTCTTTGACGCAATGATAAAATTGATTGAAGATAAGGAATTGCTGCCGCTGCGTATTCTGCCAATTTCAAGTCATTAATAGCAACAACAAATTCAATAAATACACATTAAAAAAAAATGATGAAGGTGATAAAGATACATAACAGCCAACAGCGGCCAATAGTGCACGAGATGTAAAATCAACGTGTTATACCTGTGTGTGAGGGAATACCTCATACCTGTGTATGTGGGAATATCTCATACCTGTGTATGAGGGAACACGTTGATTTATGTTGTATTTATGTATTGTCACAATATTTTATGTTGTATGCCTCCCGAACACTGGGACGTCGACCCGCGAGCGTCAACTAACTGGACGGATTTTGATAGAAACTTTACAGTATTTTTGTTTTGTACATCAGTATCATCATGCAGTGGTAGCCGAGTGGTCGAACCCACGCCTTGCAAATCAAAGTGTGCAGGTTCAAACCCTGGCTCGCACCTCTGGGTTTATGTGCGATTCTCATTTTCATCCGAGATTACCACTTGCTATAAAAGGGTGAAGGAAAACATCGTGAGGAAACCTGCACGTCTATAGACAGGCGTGTGAAGTTCACCAACCCGCACTGGGCCAGCGTGGTGGACTATAGCCCAAATTTCTCCCTCGTATTGAGGGAGAATGTGCCCGGTATAATTGCAATAAGCTCGCCCCCTATTACATTGGGACCAAAAATACATCGGCGAAGTGTGGGCGCACTACAGTGCACCTCTGCCTACCCCTTCGGGGAATACAAGCGTGATGATGATGATGTATATATGATCATGCCTGACAGAGTACTAAACATCCATCTATATATCCTCACAAACTTTCAACTATCGTCTTTAGCAAACAGATATTTAAATTAATGATTAATTACAGTTTCGGATGCATTTATAAGGAAGGACTTAACTAAATGATGTTGATACTTAATGCAAATTTAAGTAGAGTTTATAATACAGCAACTAACTTGTTATGACTGAAAAGTTTTACAGAACTAAGTGTAAGTTACGCGTCTGGAACGAGGGTAACTTTGTTGTACTTGGGTTCTTGCATTTCTATAACCAATAAAAACTTAGTCTGGCTTCGTACATTAATTAATCGATCGTTGTTTAATTTGCGGTTAGAAAGTTGAACAACGCGGCGATTATTTCTTGATTGATTTTTTATAGATATTTCATTAAAAAAAAACATATTAAGTAGTTGTATGATTTCTTTAATGAGCTTCGTGTTTTTTGTGTACCTACACAGGTAGTTAAAGTCGAAATATATTTTACATATATAAGCGATAATTACACACGTTTTTTTATTGGAAGTGGATTGCTTTTTAGTGGAAAACCCTTGATTGTGATTATGCATTGTTTGCCTATAAAAACCAAGAAAACCCGCCAAGTGCGAGTCAGACTCGCGCATGAAGGGTTCCGTACCATTATCTATAAAAACGGCAAAAATAACGTTTGTTGTATTGGAGCCCCCTTAAATATTTATTTTATTCTGATTTTTAGTATTTTTTGTTATAGCGGCAACAGAAATACAAAATCTGTGAAAATTTCAACTCTCTAACTATCACGGTTCACTAGATACAACAGGTGACAGACGGACGGACGGACGGATGGACAGTGAATTCGGTTTTACCCTTTCGGTACGGAACCCTAAAAATGTTCTCATTTCTAATATTTCCTAAAAAAAAATGGCTTGACGTAAACGGTATAAATAGATAGCATTGTAAGTTTACAGGTTGCAAGATTCCATCAGATGTTACAAATTTAATCAGCCCCCGCCGGCGATTATGTAAATGCATCGCAAATGAACGGATTTACCCTCATTCAAATTAGGCTTAGTGCCGTCTGCACCTGAAAATCTACGTAATCTAAACAGGAATATCTACCTACGTACTAAAAACACAAAATAGGTACTCAAACCTCCAAATATGTAGAAAGCTTTGGCTTTGGCGTATAAACTTTCATATGGACGACAGGTGAAATATACTTGTTACCTCCTCCGGTGAAGCTGTAAAGGCCACCTAACGGCCAACAGCGTAGTCCTTTAAAAAAATAAACAAAACAAAAAAAAATACTTGTTATTGTTGTATGTTATTTGACTTGAGCGACACTTTTGGGCGATATTTACTTAATAACATATTTGGAACCAGCTAATTTATCTGCGCCGAATGAGTATGCTCTCCTGTAAAGTTAAAAACATGTCAAGTAACTAGCCTTTCACCCCTCGATATGAATTTACTAAAAAGCTGTAATTTTGACATTACCAAATTTACAAACAGACGCTTGAGTTTTACCTATTTATTTTTATACAGATAACGCATTATTTTTTGTTCATACATTTAAGCAAGGTCTGCTAACCGGTGGTATAATCAAGCTACCTTATAGTTTATAGGATGTAAACAAAGACCGTGTCTTTATAATGATGGACCCTCGTCGTTGGGCAGTGGTCAAGGGTCGGTCCCTAAGAGGGCACGTCTTGAGTCTGTACTCTTCGGGTTTAAGAATAATTGCAATCCTCAGTACTGATGTCTGCGGTCTCTGGGGCTGTTGGTATTTAATTAGGAAGTCAATCTCATCTTGATAGGTACTTTGGAATAGACAATAAAATACGTAGGTTTCGTTTATACATTCCGTGCTCAATGCTACTGTTCTAAAGTACATTAAGTGGAGAAATATTAAGTAAAAGTGTCGAGCTATTAAAGTAATCGTTTATTATAAAATTTGTATCAGTCCGTTAAAATACTTTTTACTTCTAAATAAGTAACTAGTCAACTACGTTTTAGGAATTAGAAAGATATAAGATAAGAGGAGAGAGGATAAGGATAAGAATAATAAAATATTTTATTTTTGGACAATAAATTTTATCGGTTGTATTTTTAATGATACACATCATAGTTCTCTACACTAGTGGCTACATTGCATAAAATAAAAGAAAAATATACAAAAATAATATTATTTTTATTATAAATATTAAATCTAGTCACTTATCTATATGGATCAGAAAGTAAAGTATCTTGTAGTTGTAAAACTTTAATATCATCAGTTCTCGTATTTTTACATATTGAGACGTGAAAGGCGGTTTGATTTAAGCGACATTTTTACATCTACAAGCAAGTTATACACCTACAAGTTCGTTTACTTTCCTATACAGACAAGTGGCTAGATTTCATATAATAATAGAAAAATTTACAAAATACCTTATATTATATTTGTATATTATTCTTTTAATGCAGTGGTAGCCGAGTGGTCGAACGCACGCCCTGCAATCAAATTGTGCAAGTTCAAACCCCGGCTCTCACCTCTGGGTTTATGTGCGAATCTCATTTTCATCCGAGATCACTTGCTGTGAAACGGTGAAGGAAAACATCGTGAGGAAACATGCACGTCTGAGGGAATTTGACTAGTTCTCGATAGATGTGTGAAGTCTGCCAACCCGCACTGGGCCAGCGTGGTGGACTATGACCTGAATCCCTCTCGCATTGAGGGGAGGCCCGTGCCCAGCAGTGGGACGTTAAAAGGGCTGTAGTTAGTTATTCCTTTAATATCTGAAATCTAGCCACTAATGTAGAGAACTATTATGTGTATCATTAAAATTACAAATCATATGTGTATCATAGTCTCACAAATGTGTGTTACAGTGTTTAAGCGATCATCGACTACACACAGCCCTAATACACATAGGTATTAGGTGTCCTGCGTACCTACTAGGTAAATAGTAAACTGCCAAAGGGCCGATTTAATAGTCAGATGCAGTGACCGACAGAATTTATTTCATAAATATTAAACAATTTGATTGAACATTTAATCGTCAGCTAGGTTTTATCTAACAAATACCTCGACTGCGATATACACTATTAAGTATTAACAGCAAAATAACTATATTTGATAGGTAGTCATTTGACATTTGGATCGTAAAATTGGTCCTACAGGTGTTTCAGAAGTCCAATAATACTTGGCCGTTTGCATGAGTATCGGGTATACCACCGAATGGTATGAAAATTTGATCATTTTTCAATTTTTTTCGCAGGCAATTTTGAAAACTTTGAGTATCTCGAGATCCACGTGAAATTTTCAACTTCTGTTTTGTGAATATTTGTAGTCGCCTTTCGTGGATTTAGTTTGCATTGTTTAATAGGGTTGTGGATGTGCCCTAAGGCCAGAACACGATACGTGTGACAAATATTCAAACGTCTGTAACTAAGAAACTATGTTAGTTAGGTATAATCTACCTTCACTATGCATTCTGATATACCCTTTCGGACTTCTGATATACCATGTATATGTAGGTACTTATTTTCAGTAGCGAAATTTAAAAAAAATAAGTTCTGCCGCAATATTCGCCCATCTTGCAACATTTCTCGCACAGCTCCTGTGGGTGCCTCTTCTTCGGGTCGCTCTTGTCGAGTCCATCCGGTTTGAGGAGAGGTCTCTGAAAATGAAAATAAATATATATCGCGAGACCTCACATACACATCGTATGATCCCAAACTAAGTAAATCTTGTATCATCGGTACTGTTACTGGTACTCTACAACCCGATAAGAGTACAGGTTATCTTTGGAGTGGTTAAGAACCGTTGGTCTGAGAACAGTAGATAACGTAACTTAACTATGTAACACGATAACCTAACCCCTGCGTGCTAAGTCGACGCTAGCGACATCTATCGGAAACAGTGGTACTAAGGCTTACATGTACCTAATATATGGTCAACCTTTAGAGAGGTACCCTAAAATGGACTCGGGGTGATCCCAGTTACACCCAGACTAGGGCAAGTCCCGAAAAGGTCAATTGCGAAATTTGCAACTGGCGGGAATTGATCTCGCAACCACCTTATTCAGTGAGCCGAGCGGTCTACGACTGTCAAATTCTGATTAGTAGTTTAGAAGTTATGAGGGAACAGGCGCCTTACCACCACCTCTTAAAGTATTGTTGTTTGTAACTGTAATTTTTTGCCAGATTTTGTACCGAGTTTACCGTCAAAAAGTGAAGGTACTATTAAAAAAAAATAACAAAAAAGGAAAAACCGTCCTTAAAAGCTCAGGTGCACTAAAAAGCAAAAAATAACCTTATAATTCATTACATTTGGAGTCGGTGCCAATTCATGTGTGTATTTGCCTTTTTTTTTTTGTTGACGGGGAGGAAATCTTCACAAAGATTCCCAGTCTTCTGTGTGGGAGAAGACTGGGATATGTGGGATTCTTACCCACTAAAACCTCCTCGGTGGCCGTCTTCGACACGTTAGAGGGACTCCGGGATCTCCTGTCGGAACGCACCGGTGTCCCTCTGTACCTCGCTCCCGGGCTTTAATGCCCAGGAGCTCGTCTCGGGGGGAGCAGATGTTTGCTCCCCCCTGCAACCTCGCAGTGCATACGGCGGTGAGAGACCACCTCTCACCGCCGTCCTCCTCAGGGTCGTCGTCTACTTAAGAGCGTCCGGGGCCCACACCCCAGACGCTCATGACCCCAAGGGTAGCCCGTTGTTTTGGGCCCCGGGCATCAGGGCCGGGGGGCCTCGACGAGGCGCAACTCAGCGCCTTCGTCGGCGAGCGGGATCGGCTCTCTCGCAATCCCGCTCGCATGACACCTTTTGGGACATAACTGTCTCACAGAAGGAAGTCACGGCCCCCCACGCCTCATCCCCGGAAAGCATAGCCGATACTACACTTCCCAGGGAGAGATCCGATCCGATCCGGTGGACCAGGACTCGACGCTCCGTGTGTGTATTTGCCTAGTCTGACGTAGATTGGCATATTTTATTTATACTCTTTTTTGTGTCAGTAATCGTTGAAAATATGCAAGTATTATCACCTCATAACAACCAGTTCATCATCATCAATCATCAATCATCATCATCAATCAGTTGTTATCACCTCATAACAACCCTATAAAAGTAAAAATCGAATTGAGACCCTCCTTTTGGAAGTTGGTAGGGCCAGATGAAAAGTTGTCAATAAAAAGTCTAGTAAATTCGCTCGCATGCTCTTTAGCATGTTCAAGATGATACTGAAGCCTCCCAAAATGAACTGTCAATATGCATAAAGATAGAATTTCTTTGGTAAAAGCCGCGACCTCACGCGATATAATTTCCTCGCGCTGTCAGAGTCATTTAGTTGAAGAATGAACTTTATCTATGAGTCAACACAGTTAGTTTTGGTATGGAAAGAAATAGACGCCCCAGTGTCCGGGAGGCATACACAATAAAAATATTGTGATTGCGTACCTGTGTATGAGGAAGTACGTTGATATTGCATCTCGTGCATCGTTGGCCATTGTTGGCCCAAGAGTTAGCGCTCATCCAGGAGCGATTGCACTGTGGACACTTGTACTCGCCGAAGCACCGCCCTGTACCTTGGTATGAGGTCTGAAACAAAATCATTATCAGCTCAATATTCGTTGGTTTTACATTTAAATTCAAAATACACAGGTCCGGTCGGATTGACAACCTTTTATCGGTTGAAAGAGTACATTATCTTTGTTATTAGTTTTCTAAGTAGAATCAGCATTTTAAACCAAATTCTGAAAAGCCAATTTCCGGAATTTGAACAGACCGGCCGGCGGCCTACGTTCAAACAATGAGACCAAGTTGTCAACAATTAATAAAAGAATATATCAAGGGGTGAAAGGTTTTTTTTTACTTTACAGGAGAGCATACTCATTCGACGCAGAAAAAATCGCTGATTCCAATGTATATAATATTGCCCAAAAGTGTCGCTTAAATCAAATACCCTTTCAGCCTCGATATCATTTTAGTACCAAAAAGTAACAATAATTCTAGTGCGCATTTCTTCAGATTGCGGTTGCAAAAATTTGTAAATCACTTACCGACATTTTGTCAAACAAAGGTAAATTTGGTTTGTAAGTATAAGCAGTCAGTCTTCAACGGTGATTGAAGTGCAACTGGTTCACAATAAACAGCTTACAACCAAAATAATAACAGTCAACAGTTGTAGTGAGGTGACACGACGTGATCATGAAACGTTTTAAATACTGTTATCGTTAAAAAAACAGTAATAACGTTTACGTTAACTTAACGATTTTTTTCGGTGACTGATGCCCACTTACCATATATTTTTATACATTAGTTAAGTATCTACATTTACCTCAAAATATTAATATGAAACGTTTATTCAAATAAGACTGATACTAATGATATAAGACAGTATAAACATAAAAAAAAAATTTCAAAACGACGACCAAAATTGGTCTCATTGATGCCATGGCCGACTAGTCTTATTAGTCTTGACATAGACAATCTGAAAAAAGTATACGTCTAAGTCACACACACAAAATTGGACGTGTAAAATGTCAAATGTTAGGAAAATCTCCCTCTTCGATATAGTAATTCGTTGGCTGATACGTACAAATCATTGGAAGATGTAGAATAGATTAAAAATGCCTTCAATATTTTTTGACGTGTACGTTAATGTTACATTATGTACCAATATCAAATATCAGCTACTCGCGATACAACACTAGACGGGGAACTCCATATCTATGGTCGAAAAATCCCGAATACACTACTCGAGTGTGAATCATACTCGAGTAGTGTATTCGGTACTGTATGATATATGCCCAGACACACAGGAGCGTCAAGACGCGCGCTACAAAATTGCTGACTGTGTCAATTTACATAAAGATTGAATTTCTGTGGCAAAAGCCACGCGACCGCACTGTAAACTTATTTCGTGCCATCAATGACATTGCGTTGAAGAATTTTTTTTTTCTAAAGGTCCATACAGGGCCTCAAGTCCCCATACGTGAAGTCGTAGCAACTCCACATTCGTTAGTGTTAGGAGCCTTGGGGCCCAGTTCGTTTTGGTGTTGGCAAACATTTGCAGCGCGGTCTTGACGCCCCGGTATGTCCGGGGCACAATAATGTACCACAAAGTGAGCTATTTTTATCTTGTTGACACAAAAAATAGTAGTGGTAGCCGAGTGGTCGAACGCACGCCTTGCAATCAAAGTGTGCAGGTTCTAACCCCGGCTCGCACCTCTGGGTTCCCACATGGAACCCAGAGGTGCGAATCTCATTTACATCCGAGATTACCACTTACTATGAAACGGTGAAGGACAACATCGTGAGGAAACCTGCACGTCTGAGGGAACTTGACTAGTTCTCGATAGATGTGTGAAGTCTGCCAACCCGCACCGGGCCAGCGTGGTGGACTATGCCCTAAGTCCCCCTCGCATTCAGGGGAGGCCCGTGCCCAGCAATGGGACGTTAAAAGGGCTGTAGTAGTAGATGAACAAAAAAACGTCTGCGGTCAGTAGCAGTGGGTAGTAGAGATATATTTATAACATTTTCAAGCTTTCTCTAACGGTTTCGCTCGCTTTGACTTAGCCATTTAACATTTCCCGCTCCTCTTAGATTACCTTTGGATCAAATTATTTATCGGACTAAGTTAATTCTAACTAACTAAACTAAATATCGCCAGAGAACACGTACTAATAGTGTACTATGAGAACATGGATTGGGAGATTGATCTCCCAATGGATTGGGAGAGTTCCCAGTTACACCAGACCAAGCCAAATTCCGAAAGGGCCATTTCAGAAATTTCCCACAACCGGGAATCGAAGGCGTGGTCAGCTAATTTGAATTTTTATGCAACATAATAAAGTACAGTATTTACTAGCAAAATACGAAAATGCACTTTAAGTCTTAGAGTGTAGAGTATCTTATTGCTCTATCGAAATACCAAGCCAGCTACTAAATCCGTAGCTAAGGCCCGAACCATAAAGGATATCCCGAATGTCTCGTGTATCGCTATAACATCGTAAGTAGTCGATTCAAATACGCGAGGAAATTGAATACTACCCGTTGACGGGATATACAGGGTGTTTCAGAAGTCTGAAATAATACTTGAACGTTTGCATCAGTATCGGGTATACACCCGAATGGTATAAAAATTTGAACGAAATTCGACCATATTTCTCCAACTTTTTTTTCGTCGTCAATTTCTATAACTCGTAATATCTCGAGTCCTATGCCAAATCTACATGTTCTGTTTAGTGAATATGGGTCGTCCTCATAAGTGTAGTTTACACTGCTGAACAGGGTTATGGATGTATTCAAAGGCCAGAACACAATACCTGTGATAATTATTCCAAGGTCTATAACTCAGAAACTATGATAGTTAAGTATAAACTGTATTTGCTAAGCATCCACATTTATGGGTTACCGTATATGTACAGAGTATTATTTCGGACTTCTGATACACCCTGTATAGACTGCACCCAGCTATACAACTTGAAAATAACACTTTATTATCTGAAAGTTCTTGCATTCATAGTACGAAAGATACAGGACCTGCTGCTCGTGGGATTAAGAAGACATAACATCAGCCATCTCCCAGTTTTTTTATATAATGTTACCATAATTATGTATGCTAGTCTCTAGGGTATTTATTATAATTAAAATTAAATTAAAAGCAGCTCTAAAGGCAACACACTGGAGCTAAATGTACCTGTGTATTTGAAATAAGTTTTGGCGATTTAAAAAATGATCAGCCTACTGAGTTTCTTGTCGGATCTTCTCGGTTGGTCGCGTTTCGATCCGGTAGTAATATAGTAGTATTTAAGAAAAAAAGGTAACCTTGACAATTTGTAAGTGCGTCCATGGGCCTATACAGAATAAATGATTTGACTATATGAGTATTTGGTGACGTCAGCCCCAAATCATTGTTTGGTGACCATAGTCCAAGCTTTGCTTAGTTTGGGATCAGACGATATATATTTGGTCTTTATTAGTTACCCGAATATAGTATTGTATTGTCTATAGTTTATATATTTAATAAATTCGAATTTCAAATTTGAGTGAAAGTTTCGTCAAAATCGGTCCTGCCGTTTTGGAAATTCCGGAATCGAACCACTCGGTGCAGTGAGCCGAACGGCCTGCTCTCAAACCACTAGACCAGGGGCCGGCAACCTTTTGAGTCGGAAGAGTCAAAAATTACAATTAATCAATATACAAAATTTCAAAGTTTTTAAATAGCCTCATTCTTTTACCAACAATAAAAAGTAGGTATTTGCATAAATCAAATTTTTAGGCAAAAAAAAACAACATCCTCGTTAATCGAATCAGAACGATTTTTAAATGTTTTTTTATAAAAGAAATAATATTGGCGTATGGAAAAAGCCGCAGCTTCACATCCAAAAAACCGCATGTGGCTCGCAAGCCACAGATTGCCGACCCCTGCACTAGACTAAGCCGTCGTCAGTTAGAAGCAATCTTTCGTATCGAAAATGTGGGCACTTAAGCAATATAACAAAACTTAACGTCTTAACAACATGAGTATCAAAGCAGCTCTTTCATTCCTTTCCACTTCATTCTTCAATCATCGTTTATTCAAAGGTGAGGCTTCTTAACGTAATTTTGTCTTAAGTGTTTGTAAACAGGCCGAGAGCGGGTTCTACGGCGATGGCAATTAGACTGGCGTAGAAGGCCTCTTGAATCGTTAATCGGTGCAACCCGACCCTACAGTGAAGCAGTGATGCTCAAACTATCAAAACATTTGAGTAAAACTATTTTAAGTAGGTATATTTATATAAGCAGTGGTAGCCTCGTGGGCAAGAACGCCCGCCTTGAACGTAAGGGGTGCAAGTTCAAACCCTAGGCCCGCACCTCTGAGATAATTTTCATGTGCGAATGTCATTTTCAACAATGATTACCACTTGCTGAACGGTGAAGGAAAACATTGTGAGGAAAACTGCACGTCCATAGAAAGGCGTGTGAAGTTCACCAACCCGCACTAGGCCAGCGTGGTGGACTATGGCCCAAATCTCCCTCGTATTGAGGGGGAATGTGCCCGGTATAATGGCAATAGGCTCGCCCCCTATTACATTGGGACCAAAATACATCGGCGAAGTGTGGGCGCACTGCAGTGCACCTGTGCCTACCCCTTCGGGGAATACAGGCGTGATGATGTATTTTTTTTTATTTATATCACACCAAAAATATGTCCAGAAAAGTTATTAATAGGAACTATTTTATGTAGCTCCATTTCTCCGGTTAGGTATAAACATCCTAGAATGAATTTAAATAATAAAGGCAATATGTTATTTTCATCCGCAGTAGGTACTAGGGATGATAAGTTCCTCATATCGGTTTGTGACACTTGTCAAAAATAACAAGAGCTCTGTGATCGTTGTCTCTTGCTCTCACGCTTTTCACTTCGACCCTGAGACCCTTTCATTAAAAAATCTTCCTTAGTTTCCGCTATCTTTTTACTTATAACGTTTTTTTTGTTTGTAATGTTAATTTTTTCGTTTATAAGTGTAATATCCGCTTATCACAGTGCCATTACTCGTCTTATTCCATTAATCATTTCATCAATTTCGTACATAAAAAAGCTCCTGACTGTTGAACAAAAGAATGTCATTGAAATAAAACTATTTTACGGATTTTATCGCGTTTATTTACTATTTTATTTTCCCGACGTTTCGGCTGCTTTACAGCAACCATGGTCACGGGGAGTCTGAGGTGTCATAGTTATTAACTATGACATCAGGACGTCCAACACCTATAGTATTCGCGTAAATATAAGAAAACAATAAAAGAATGTCGTTCAACAAAAATGTTTACATTACAAAAATGTTGAGAAAGCTTGCCTTCGGATCGCGCATAGCTTTTTGTGAAATGGAGACCGTAGACTGTCGCTAATTAGTAGAGCCTCACGTTTTTCTGTCATCATTACACGCTCACTTGTTTTGCATAGACGCATAAAAATTAAAAAAAAAATCACATCGAAAAGATTACAAGTTTTATGAAATCAACTAGTTTGCGATTACTTACTGTAATACGACTTGGTTAGGGTACATAATCGGTCCAGATAACAACAAAGATCGAAGCATTCTAATAACAAATAACTTATTTGTACGTAACAATATAAATATGTAAATACACCCGCCGTGTTCACATGGATGACCGTTCAATTCCATCGGTTGGTTTCGGGTCGCCCCGAAGCCAGCCAGTTTTAAATATTCCATGTGCGGTCAAGCGAGAAATCTACAAAGAAAATGTATTACCTATCTTTTATTGCGTTTTCCCTCCCTTTGGACGGCCACCCTCGCCGGATAACACATTTTTATGACGCCATTATCAATATCGAGACCGTATTTTTACGATGGTGTACCTATTTGGAATATTAAATTATAGTAATACATAGTTGACAGTATTCGGACACGGTATAAATTAACACGTTGGCTACTGTTTTGAAGGTGTGTACCGAGGGAAATGGCACGATTTCGACGCCCGCATGGGCAGAAATATATCTACAGGGTTTTTAAAACCTAGTGTAACAGCTACCGTGTTAGTAAGGTGGCGTACTTATTCAAAAGCCCTCGAGCTGAAGAGAGACTTTCTGTCATAAGTCAGAAGAAAACTTGAGAATAAAGCCACAAAATAGACTTCTAAAACGCCTTAAATATCCGACGACCACGCAGCATCCTGAGATAATGATGATATCAAAAATAGTGGAGTTTCTTAGTAAAGTTTGGCGTGTTTCGTCTGAAATAATGAATAAATATTTATACATTTTGATTAAACAATGAGAAAACCAATATTTTAATGGTTAGTATACTCAATACTTACCATTATAATATTGGTTTTCTAGCTTATTGATGTTCATTTATAATTTGTTATCGTTTTAGTTACATTTTTGAAGTGTTTAGTTTTCCTTAAAATTCGGCGCAACGAAGCTTTAAAATCAGCTGTTATTTTTGAATCTAGGGTTGTCAAATTACGTGAGAAGAAAAAATATCAATATTCTGTCTTTATCAAATTACTAACGGCCCGTCCCGGCTTAGCACAGATTTATAATATAGCCTATGTTACTCAGTGATAATATAGCTATCAAACGGCAAAAGATTTTTTGAAATCGGTCCTATAGTTTTTAAGTAAATTCGTTACGTACAAAAATACAAATCTTTCCTCTTTATAATATTAGTATAGATTTCACATACTGTATTTATGACGAATGGTTGCAGACTCGTAATACCCACTCTGAATCACATTGTACACATGGATATCTTGGCCAACATTAAATCTTTTATAAGCTTTAATACCCAATGGTTTGAATATTTTCTGTAACGCTACATAAATACTCAATTAGTACCTCTCTGAGACGGTGTTAATTAGGGGCTTTAAAAGGCTAAGAACGGTTCTAAGTATCCACTCAATCAAATTTCGTTTCCTTCAAGTTGGAACCCTTTTTATCTCGGATGTCACCGCCTCACCGTGTCAATTGCAGACTCCCGAAGGGGATCGTTAATTGAAATAAATATTTGTTCATACAATCTTTTCCAACGATGCTTGTCGTCTCTCAATTACGAACGAAATCCTTTGCGTTTATGTACTTTTCTAATTATTTGTCTTGTTATAATGAAGTCTGTTTTGAGCTTGTCGGATGCGGAACATTCTTGGCTATGAAAGGGGATGTTTTACCTAGCTTGTTAATTTTATAACTAAATAACGTCAAAGGTATGTTAATATCAATACTTTTTCATGGTAATTTTTAACCCTTAACGTGACTCAAACTTGGGTTCAATAAGTTGCCTCTGTGAGTGGTATAATATTTTAGCTACCGAGTTCACACATCATCAGGGCGATTGTGTAACTCTGACTGATATTTTTTCATTAGAAACCAATAAACACGACGGTTATTTGACACATATTGTGGACTGTGGTTTTGACAGGTGATTGAAACATATTTGCAACATAATTACATAATCTACGACCATGTTTGTTCATAAGCGAAGACAATATTAAGTTGAAATCCCATCCCTTTCAATTGGCATTACAATAAACTCAACGAATTAGTTCCATAAAATAAAACATCCCTTTAGATGCACTCAAAGAATCGTATCAATGACATTCACTTCGGAAAGTTCTATCTAGTTTTATGGAATGCGATCGCAATCGAATACCGCTAATGGCGTAGTACAATTGAAACTAGTCGGCGGAAAATCGAGCAATAAGTATGCATCACGTCGTCGGGGCTGCGGCTGATGCTTTCTCGAGATGTCTAGCCCGTAGACTCAATACCATTAGTACTGCGCTAGCTTCTAATGTTTCTGACACATGGCAGTGTGAGTCTGCGTACTTGCTCACAAGCGTACACACAAGCATACAAATTAGTTGTTAAGGTAAATACGGTTTGGTATAAACGAATCAAGTAAGGCAGTGCCAAGAATTTATCCAAAGTTTATGCAAATAGAACTTTAAATTAATTTAAATAAGATTAAAACAAAGTGTATCAACAAATGCCATAGAATGCCACTTTCGCCAACAGCTTAATAAAGATGAAAGGCTTTACAATGTCTTAACCAATAACTGACAATATATTTAATTTTACTCCATAACTTTAGAATTTTCTAATCCTAATTGCCCACCATCTGTGTTGTAAGTTGTTTCGAGCACTGTCGAAGTGGATCTAATGATCTAAGTCATTCCTTTTTTCATAGAATTTAATAGAAATTTAATTATTCCGTAACTTTCTTATAAAATAAGATTGCGCAATTTTCATACTCTTTTGTATGTGTGTCACCTTCTTAATACTACTTGTTCTAAACACGCGGGCTACACACTTATGCACGTATGGTCATAGCAATATAAGTAAATAGATATTGAAAGGGATGGTTTCAGACTTGAAATTCCGTATTTTTCTTTTAAGGTCCCCATAACGTTTCATTCGTGACCGTAGTTTGCTGATGATGGAGTAAGCTTTATTCAATTCTTTTTATTTTTTAATATACTCTTTATATTATTATAATTTGCGCAAACAACCACAGAGTATCTGTTTAGAAAATTATCATACATACCATATTCATACCACAATTATATAGTTTTATAGTTTAGTTGGAAGGCTTAATGGGACTTGTAGTAATATGATTAACTTACATTGGTAGTGGGGACCTAATCTTTGAAAAACAAAATGATAAATCGATTTCGGGATTATGAATTGAGAAGTACGTACCTACCCAAGAAAAGAAGTCTAACTTTAAATAAAACGTTAAACGAATAAATAAAAAATATTAATACGACCAAAGTACCAGGAGAACATAGCGCGTTAGAAGCATAAGTTGGATGATCCCACAAGTGCGGGGAACGACCACTACACTCTGTTTACGGTTATTTGAGTGGACGGCGCGATAACGTCCTAATTTATAACGTTAATACTCGGCGATTGCAGCGATTGTGTCCATATGGTGGTGTGATGAGCCCGCAGTGTCGTTGCTAGACGCTATATTTCTTTCTGGACCTCCGTAAATGACCACTATGAGGAAATAACACGTCTGTAGAAGATGAGGGTTTTAGAACAGCTACCCGAGATCATATTAAGGTTTGCATGTACTATAGTGGTTAGACATGCCACTCTGATAATTTACAGGTTCCAGGTTGGATCCCCATCCTGGCTAATATAGTCGCCCCTGGATGTACTGGATGTCTATAACTCGAAAACTATGATACTTAGATATAAACTGTCTTCACTATGTATCCACATATGAGCTGCCGTTTATGTACCGTACATAAAAGTCAATTAGAAAAATGATTTTTCGGAAAGTTTGTGTCTAGAACCTACCTAGTGAAAAGCGAAACAATTCGTTGTTTGCTCCACCCTCCAGGTACTATATATAGTTTATAAGAACTAAAAATAACGATTCTCTTTGTGTTTCCTTCTAACCACAACTTGTTTTTTACTTAAAGATACTTGTATTTTATAGCTTTGAACAAAACGCAGACAATCTTTTTCTGTCTTCAAATACCTTGTTTGCGCAAACACTAGTTGAGAAAGGAAAATTTTCTGAAGTGACTACTACGGATATTACCTATATACTAGTAGGTAAGTCTAAATTGCTTGTATATAATATTTACAAATGTTTAAGCTATTGTTTAAACATTTGTAGATATTATACATATACATACATATGTAGGTACTAATAACCTAATATCTACAGATGTAATAAGTTATTACCTAGTTATCAGATGGGCTGTCTTCGTGACCGAAATGTTCCGAGTTCGATACCCAACCTGACCATTAAACTATTGACGTGAGATCACTCCTAGCTCAAGCACTTAGCTTTGTTATAGGGGCTAACGAGACTTAAACCATCACTGCTAGTTATCTTGAAAAATAATGTTAAATAAATGATCGGTAATCCTCCGATGGAGAGTTAAATTAAAATTTGCTGCAATCAAGTCACAGGGGAGACAGCGTAGCAGTACTTGCAGAAGTGGGATTGTTTGAAACGGCTAGTAACGAACCTGCCCGTTGCACCGAGCGCATAACGATAGATAGGAGACGTAGGGCTACCAATGTATAACAGAGAAATTAAAATAACTATTGTGGTAGCCGAGTGGTCAAACGCACGCTTCGCAATCAAAGTGCGCAGGTTCAAACCCCGGCTCGCACCTCTGGGTTTTCATGTGCGAATCTCATTTTCATTCGAGATTATCACTTGCTAAGAAACGGTGAAGGAAAACATCGTGAGGAAACCTGCCCGTCTATACCCATATAGGCGTGTGAAGTTCACCAACCCGCACTAGGCCAGCGTGGTGGACTATGGCCCAAAAATCTCCTTCGTATTGAGGGAGAATGTGCCAGGTATAATGGCAATAGGCTCGCCCCCTATTACAATGGGACCAAAATACATCGGCGAAATGTGGGCGCGCTGCAGTGCATCTCTGCTTACCCCTTCGGGGAATACAGGCGTGATGATGTATATATAATGTGAGAAGTCGCTATTTAACGAATACCCGTAAAGGACATTAGTAGTTAACACTATTAACTTCAATTATTATTTACGTTAAGATTGTAATCGCCCCTTTGGAAACTAGTTATCCCGAGAAATTGAAGGGTTTAAAAAAAACCACTCAATATCCATCGTCACCGCGCTTGTATTCCCGAAGGGGTAGGCATAGGTGCCCTGTAGTCCACCTATACTTCGCCGATATATTTTGGTCCTGCCCTTTTGGTCTTGCCCTTCAATACGAGGGACATTTGAGCCATAGTCCACCACCCTCGCCTAGCGGAGTTGGTGAACTTTACACGCCTTCACATACCTACAAATCCAAAGTATGTTCTCTGAAATTACTCAGGTGTTAGTTCTAGTTAGGAAGTGTGGTCTTCGCTAGGCGTGTCTTGCTTTTCTTTCGTAAGTTCTCGAAACAAAAATGTTATTAGGTATAAATTGATCGTCAACAAACTACTTTGCGCATGATTTACAGTGACTCACTGATCGCGGTGAACCAAGGTTGGATATTATGGCGCAGTTTGACTCACATCGTTACGTCTATTGTTACACTTATTTAAATTAATAAACTTTTTAAGACCGGCCTCATTTGATCTAGAAGTCATAGCTTGCCTTAAGTACAAGATGTCACGCTAAATTAACACGTGTTAGTAATTCCCATATATTATTCCTTCCTTTAGAGAATTGACAAGCTTGAACACTTTTTGCAAAAGGCACATATTCATTTGCCGTATATATGATAAATTCCGGAGATAGTTGTTCCTCTTCGCTAATGAAAAACACGTGCATAGCACTAGGCTGTGATGAATATTATGTTTAGAGTGATGACTACTTTGTATAGGAATTGTTATTTCGATTTCCTGGCATGACTTTCTTCCTAGTCTGATTGCATTAATGCGGTTTGGGCACTAGACTCGCAATGTGATCTTTATTTAGTTTTAAAGTTTTAGTTCATATCTAAAATGGACACAGAGTTAGCAGCTCAAAACCATAATATAGTTTTTTTGAAGCTAAATAAGAATATAATTTTTTGGCGAACTAATACAAACTTAAGTATTTATAGGAAATATTTGGATCTCTACTTTTCTATCTACTTATTCAAATAAAGAATTTTTAAGCTACGTAACGCGTCAAGAGAAAAGATATCTGCATACTCCGATGCGGTAGCCCTGAGAGTAGTTTTCAGGTTGGTACGTGCGGGGGAGGATGCTCGGAATAACTTAAACAATGCTTCTGAAATCTTGTCTAACTGCTTGACATACCGAATGTTCAATTCCCGCCGCCGCCGCCGCCGCACTGTCTGCGGCTACTGCAGCCCCACTCTACCCTTGACTGGTTTCATACATATCTTGATTGTATTGAATCGATTGGTTAGTTCAGTGACTGTAGATTATGTAAAAGAGATACAAGCATCTCTAATCGAAACACTGTAATGAGCAGTAGGTTATCAGCTCTTTAATGACCCGTCAGACGCGAATCTATTACCGCCAAACACGTCCAGGCTCCAGTTACTTAAACGGTGGTTTGGTGGTGTGGCTCAAGAGTACTACGCTCAGCTTAGGGCTTTGATTTCCGTCAGTAAATCAATTTCGAAAATAGCCTTGTCTGTGTGTAACTGGTATATCCCCCAGTCCATTGCATGGTACTAATAGTACCAGTATTGCATAGTTTCGAATCATACGACAGCGTATACGACAGCAATGGTGTTAGTTAAGTAGGTAGGTAATAAAAAAAATATTATCAGGTCATCAAAGCCGCATAGGTTTCATTCAAGATAAACTTTCGTATCACGAGTTTGTTATATTTCATTTCTCAGAACAGTCGTCGCCGTCATTTGAATGAAAATACATTCGTATATTTGGAGCAACACCGCGGCGTGGCAATATGTTTCCAACAATTTCCCTCGGTAAGTATCCGCAAGGAGAAAAATGTACGATGTGAGAAATAACCCTGTGTATACCTGTACAGTACTTTCATCATATTTCCTAACTTTTCGTGTGTTTCTCAAAAGACCTTTAAGGAAATTGCGAATTTGAGGAAATGGGTGTAAAGTGAGCTGGTATCATCTTGGAGAATATACAGATAAATATGCAAACAGGATAAGATAAAGAACAGGATAAGGTCACATAGGGATGACTTCGCATATCCTCAATAAATATGTGTTGATTGAAACCTTATCATAACAGAACTAGAAAATAATTATCCATCATGGTTTGAATAAGAAAACTTAGATACCTACATTTTTGAGATATTCAGTTTTATAAGTGTCTCCTATCTTGATTTTTTAAAAGAAAAATATGGATACCCTTCGAATTATGGAGCATCTACCATTGCTTCTGTATACCAAAATACAAATCCTATATCTATATAGGATAACCGTAACTAAGCCAGTGATGCTACATGATATTTGTTTGTTGCGTCTTTGTTGGTGCTTTATATAAAACAATACAAGGTACATAAGTATAACATACGTAAGGTTCCACTCTGAATTTTGTTATATATATCCAGGACTATAGGTATGTAAGCACGTAACGAAGATAAAACTTTGAGAACCTCTGACCACATAAATACGTGTAGTTACATTAGTTGAAATGCACGTCTGTCTCTTATCGCAACCCGCTCGACGTCAAGTCTATTTGTTCTCATGTCTTGCAATATCTGTGGCTATTTCATTTTAACTAAAGACTCCGGCACACTGGGGCGTCGATACACGCGCGTTATTTTTTTCCATATCAAAACACACTGTATTAAGTCATAGATTAATGGTAAAAAAACCTTTTTAAAAACAAGCTTTTATTTAATTGCCTTTAGTTTTCGTGTTCTTCTCAGCAAGCCCTTTCATTTGATACCTATGGTAGTGCAGAAAAAAATACTATTCCGCCATCTTGGATGATCCGCCATATTGGAATTAGAATGACCTCAGATAGCTAAGCATGCATTGTCATCCAAAATAAGCGTGTATACAAATTTCAGCTCAATCGGTTAGAGATAACTGATTTAAATTTCACTTGCAAGATTCCACCCGGACATCATTGCAAGCTTGTAATAATAATAGAAAATAGTTTATTCTACAAGGAATTAGACTGTCAGCGCGAGCGAATTTTGACGCATGGGGGCGTGGCTTTTACGATAGCAATTCAATCTTTATGTATATTAGCACAGAGTTCGTTTTGGTACTGGCAATAATTTCGATTCGCCTCTTTTGACGCACACTTGTGTGCGGAGGGTTTTAAACGACAACTATGACAAGACAACGTTCAAGATTAAAATCTTGAGGAAAAGTTATTTGTACGCGTCGGTTCTTACCTACATCTATTACTTATGTTGTTCAACAATAATATTTTTAAAACTGTCACGCTTTTGTGGCATCGCGGATTTAGTGCTTTTGCTCCGTATTATACGTTGTACATGCTAAATCTACCTTGCCAAAGTCCTGAGCTTATTTTATAAAATAACAAATATGTAAATTATAGTATTTATTAGTTTTTAAGAAAGAACATAAACTTTAAAATTTATTACCATCCCAAATTTTGCATATAGATTTAAATATCTGTAAAAACTTAATTAAGTAACTACCAACTTTAATATCTAAAGTATTCTGAAAAACTATTAACCCCTTAAATAGCGTTTAATTACTAGTAAAAAAGTTAACGGTTATAATAAGGCTCAGTTTGGCTTTGAGACAATTTTGGTTGCGACACTGTGGGCTCTCGAAAATCGTCGTTTATCATTAGCGTTCTTGTCACGTGACGCTCATCGTGCAAGTCCCATCAAAGAGGAATTACTCGTCATTAACACGGCCACGAAAATCGCACTGCATTAATATGGCAACATAAAAGGGCTTGTGCATATTGCCCGATACATCGGACACGATTTTGTTGGCTTTTCAATTCTAAGGGACTAGAAAATAATAATAATTTGTATACCTAATGAATCTTTAATAAAGATATTATTAAAAACAAAATACAAATTGAAAAATGCAGACAAACAATTTATACGGCTATCACATCTGTATAGACAAGACTTACAGAGTCTATAGTCTATAAACAAGAGACTAAGAGACAAAATTGATATATCTCACATTTTGTAGATGTTGTTAATCTATTCAATATAATAATAGACGAGATTCATAGTTTAGTTATATTTCTCTGAACTCTCCGTAAACGTAATATCAGTAAGACCGCTCATGACAGACAGTGTCAAGCTCTACACATAGATATTAATACATATATTACGTCAAATACATATATCAAACCTTAATATAAGTTTATAAAGACAACAGATGTATGTGTACAAATGTACAAACACATGTACTGTGCTACAAAAGACTAAAAAAATATGTTCCAAGATCTTGAAGACT
This sequence comes from Ptilodon capucinus, assembly GCA_914767695.1. Taxonomy (NCBI): domain Eukaryota; kingdom Metazoa; phylum Arthropoda; class Insecta; order Lepidoptera; family Notodontidae; genus Ptilodon; species Ptilodon capucinus. Next base: position 8,473,708 of record OU611814.1, on the reverse strand, counting down.
GCTGAATAACTTACCGACAGTACATACAAAAAAAATCTGCAATCAATATTTATAACTCTTTTTAGTCTTGTCTTCATATTTCTATGTAAACAAATCGCACGGTGTGAACTAGACTGTAAAACTGAATGTACCAATTCTAAGCAAAAGTAACGAGGCCAATTCTCGTAAAGCGCACCGCTGAAATACGAAAAGCACTCCATCAAGAGTGAAGTATTTTGTGAAAACACCAGACTGCCCCGTAACCGACGCTATTAGGCACTCGTTATAAGACCCTAGCTGAAAAGAGGAATATTTCACAAGTATTTAAAAAAAGTATGTTTAAAAAATGTTGGCGCCACTGTACCCTGACTGACAGTACACTACAGCACTGACACTACTGTCATTGTCAGCTGTCATCGTCAGCTGTCAACGTCGCGACGTTGACCGTTTTATTCGTTATTCCTTTTTAAAAACCAGATGACTTGCAAATGAGTCAGAGCACACATCGATTTATTAGAAAACCAACGTTATTTGTATAATCATCATAATTACTGTACAGTGTTCGCCAAGAAATATATCGCTAATTAACTAGAAGGAGTTGTAATCATTTTAACTCCCCAACATTGGACCATCGTCGCCGGATCATCATTTCAAGAAAGAATCCTTACATTATAACGCACCTGCACTGCTGAGAAGATTGTGGATTAAGCAGATAACGGAGTAAAATCAACAAGGAGTACTAAGAGGTTAGCGTTTGGGTGGATAACGGACAGGTTTGAAAAGTATTAATACCGTGTTTTGTATTGTGCGCAGTGTCGAGTTCAACACAATCAGCTACACAACCACGGTGATATTTGTAAGTACTTTCTTCCGTTTTCTACATAGCCATCACAATGAGTTTAGAAGCCAAATCTCCTCGTAAAACTTCTAATAGTGACGATTCCGATACTCGCGATTTGATTAAAAAACGGGGTAATTTACGTGGTCGAATCACTTTGTTTGGGAAGTACATTAGTTCGTTAGAAAATGTTGATTTAAATGATCAACAAATAGTTGAATTACAATTACGCATATCCAATAACGAACAATTGTTCACTGAGTTCCAAGAAGTTCAGTCTAAAATCGAGAGCATTGTAACCGATACAGAATTGAATCAGCAGTTGGAAACCAGGGAATTAATTGAATCTAACTATTATAAAATAATTTCAGTAGCTAAATGTATTTCCAACATTCATAACGAGAAGATTGCACCTTCTAAATGTACTCAAAGTCAAAACTCGAATAATTATACAAACAACATTATTAAATTACCTACAATCGCATTGCCTTCCTTTGACGGTTCATTTGGAAACTGGCTAGAGTATCGTGACACATACATATCGCTAATTCACATGAACAAAGATATAAATCCTATTCAGAAATTTCATTACCTACGTTCTTCGTTAAAGGGCAGCGCTGTACAGGTTATAAAATCGTTAGAATTTAGCTCAGATAACTATCAAGTGGCTTGGGATTTGTTGACTAGTAGATTTGACAATCACAGGTTACTAATAAGCAATCACGTCAAGTCTTTGTTTTCGTTACAAACTGTCACAAAAGAATCTCCTAATCAGCTAAGAAAGTTAATTGACTCAGTGTTAAAAAACTTAAGATCGTTAAAGATTATGGACGAGCCCACAGAATACTGGGATACGTTAGTTATACATTTAATAGTAAGCAAACTTGATCCAGTTACAAACAAAGAGTGGGAAACCAGTAAAAGTTTAATTTGTAAAGGTTCCGTAAAGGCTAAGTTAGACGATTTATTGCAGTTTTTAAGAGATCGTTCCGATGCATTAGAAATGTTACAAAGCGGTCATAAACACGTTAATGATTCCGTAAACAAGTCAACCGTCAACAACTCTCAATCGTCCACACAAATACGTTCGTTTGTTACACACAAACAACCACCTAGGACAGGCAAATCTACTATGAAGACAGCGCGCACTGATAAATGTATTATGTGCGATGCTAATCATGCGTTATATTCGTGCATTCACTTTCTAAATTTGCCCGTCCAAGATAGGTATAAATTAGTCTCCGAAAAGGGCCAAATATGCATTAATTGTTTACGTTCAGGTCATTCTATTGAAGAATGTCAGTATGGTCCATGTAAACAATGTTCACAAAAACATAATAGCCTTCTTCACTTAGATAACAGTGCAAGTTGCAAATCCATTCATTCTATACCTGCTCAGACGCACACAGACTCATTCAGTGTAAGCGTGAGCGGTTCTTCAGACGTCGTTTGTACTGAGTCATTCTCATTAAACACACATGCAAGTAACTCGCAGCAAGCCGTGCAATCTATGGCATTAGAACAGGTTTTGCTGTCGACTGCGATTGTTGAAGTGTGGCATGATAACACACACGCCGTTGTCCGCGCTCTCCTGGATAGTGGCAGTCAACGATGTTTCATTACCGAATCACTTTGTAAAAAATTGCGTTTAAAACCTATACAGTCCACACTCACCATTACTGGGGTAGGTAACACTGTCATGCGTTCACAGCAGTCTTGTGACCTACTTATGCGATCGAGGATTAGTAATTTTAGTACACGTTTAAACTGTTCAGTTTTACCTAAAATTACTCATTATCTACCCACCTCATTTATAGACGTTCGCTCGGTACATATACCCCAAAACGTTACGCTTGCAGACCCAAACTACCACACACCGGCAGCAATCGACTTATTAATTGGCGCCGATGTTTTCTGGAGTCTGTTGCAGGAAGGTCGGATGCGTTTATCTGAAGGGCCTTACCTACAAAATACTCGTTTAGGTTGGATTATTTCAGGCACGTTGCCTCAAAATAGTTCACGCGTTAGTAATCATAGTATTTGTGCATTTACAACTTCATTAGATGACCAATTAAAACGTTTCTGGGAATTAGAGGAAGTTCAAAACAGTAAATCAACAAATAATATTTTTACTGCCGATGAGAAGGTTTGTGAGAACCTTTTTACTTCCACGACTACTCGTGACAGGGACGGTAGGTTCGCCGTGCGAATACCGTTATGCGAGTCAGCTGACTCGCTCGGCAATTCTTACGATTTAGCAAAAAGGAGATTCTTAGCCTTAGAAAGAAAGTTAGATCGTTCCCTTGAAATAAAACAAATGTATTCAGATTTCTTAAAAGAATATTTAGTGTTAGGGCATATGACTCGCATTGATACATATAAATCTCCGCATTATTTCCTTCCACATCATTGTGTGCAACGTGAAAGTACAACGACAAAGTTGCGAGTCGTATTTGATGCGAGTGCACCTACAACAACAGGCAAATCATTTAACGATATACAGTCGGTCGGGCCTCCGTTACTAAATGACTTAGTGGGTATACTTCTACGTTTTCGACAGTTTGCTTTCGTTGCTACCGCCGACGTAGAAAAAATGTACAGACAGGTTTTAGTGCAGTCCGATCAACGTACATTACAACTAATTTTATGGCGCGAAAATAAGAGTGATCCATTACAAATATATCAATTAAACACAGTCACGTACGGCACGGCGTCAGCTCCGTACCTAGCTATGAGATGTTTACGACAGTTAGCCTTAGATTGTCCAGATGAGCAGGTTTCTCGATTAATATTAAATTCGTTTTATGTCGACGATTTAATATTTTCTTATAATAATAAACGGGATGTATTGTCACTTTGCGAAACGGTTAGCAGCATTTTAAATTCTGCTTGTTTCCCGTTAAGAAAATGGACGTTTAATTTTGAAAATAGTCTATCATTAAATAATTCAACAAAATCATTGTCACTTGATAAAACCGCTCAACATAAAACACTTGGTTTAGTTTGGCATAATATCAGCGATGAACTCACTTACGATACAAAATTAAATTGCAGTATAAATATGCCGCTAATCACAAAACGAAAAATACTTTCTGTCATATCACAGGTCTATGACCCATTAGGGTTGTTAGGTCCCGTTATTATCGTTACTAAAATACTCATACAAAAACTGTGGCTTTGTAAAATCGGATGGGACGATCCTGTCCCATCTGAAATCGCGAATACCTTTCTAAAAATATTAAATTCATTGCAACACTTAAATGACGTACGTATTCCGCGGCATGTCACCTCACAGTACGCACATCAGTTAGAACTACATATTTTTACAGATGCTTCACAGGACGCATACGGTGCCTGTGTTTACATTCGCAGCGTCTGTGAGCAATCCGGTGAGGTTACTGTTAAATTATTATGTGCAAAAAGCAAGGTTGCGCCTCTAAAGCCAGTGAGCATACCTCGGCTTGAGCTGTGCGGTGCACTAGTGGGCGCGCGTCTTTATAAAAAGGTCATAGATGCACTTGAATTAAAGTTTGAAAAGGTCCTTCTATGGACTGATTCGACAATTGTTTTAGGTTGGTTACGTACCCACCCCACATCATTAAAGACGTTTGTACAAAACAGGGTCGTTGAAATTAATGACTTAACTAATGGATGCATTTGGTCACACGTATCGGGCGTGCAAAACCCAGCTGATATGTTATCACGCGGTGTTACTTTGCCTGATCTTATACATAGCGATTTGTGGTGGTTCGGGCCTCGGTTCATTAGTGACTCATCTGTCATTGAACACAACACAGATGTACCGTTAACCGTCTTACCTGAATTAAGAACCCTAGTTATGTCAAACCTGTCATGTAATGCGTTTCCATTTGTAAGATTTTCATCATTCTATCGAATGATAAGAACAGCCGGTTATATCAGGCGATTCATTCACAACAGTCGTCATAAAAAGGAACGTATACAAGGACCGTTATCAGTGAATGAGTTGCATGAATCAACCACTTTACTTGCGCGGTTGTCTCAGATCGAATCATTTCCGTACGAGTACAATAGCTTATTAAAGGCATCTTCTAACATTAAATATTCGCGTAATATGTCAGGACTTAACTTGTTTTTTAGTAAAGAATTATTGATTAGAGTAGGAGGCAGGTTAGATAACTGCAACGAATTCACTTACGATAAGAAGCATCCTGTCCTGCTCTGTAGTAAACATACGTTCACGTTACTCTTATTTAGATATAAACATACACATTTGTGTCACGCTGGCCCTCAACTACTACTTTCTACTATTCGCGAAGAATGGTGGCCGCTTGGGGGTAGAAACTTAGCGCGCTCAATCGTTCATAAGTGTAGCAGATGTGTAAGGTTACGTGGGAAAACATTTAGCCCAATCATGGGCAATCTACCATCGGAAAGATTATCACAAGGTTTTCCCTTTCTACGTACCGGTACCGACTACTGTGGTCCGGTATACATTTTGAATCGTGAAGGGAAAGGCTCTAAATTAATGAAATGCTACATTTGTATATTTATTTGTTTTGCGACTCGAGCGGTTCATTTAGAGTCGGTCACAAATCTCTCCACGGATGGTTACCTTCTTTGTTTAAAACGGTTTATATCTCGAAGGGGCAAACCATTGGAGATATATTCCGATAACGGTAGAAATTATGTGGGAGCGGCCAACGATTTAAATAACTTTTTAACTAAACATTCAAACGCTATTATCGAAAAAGTCGCTTTAGAAAATATTACATTTAAATTTATTCCTCCTTATTCTCCTCATTTTGGTGGCTTGTGGGAGGCGGGGGTGAAGTCTTGTAAGTATCACCTGAGACGCGTCATAGGGAATTCTAACCTCACGTTTCAGGAATTTAACACGGTATTGGTACAAGTAGAGGCTGTCCTGAACTCCCGTCCGCTAACACCTCTTTCTTCAGATCCCAACGACCTTCAAGCATTGACCCCGGGTCACTTCTTAATTGGGCGTCCGCTTACAGCACCAGCCTGTGATAACGTCACTGATGTAGCTATCCATCGCCTACCTCGTTACGACCGAGTTGAGCAGATGCGTCAACATTTTTGGCAGCGCTGGTCGAAAGAATATATCAGTGAGCTACAGACCAGAACAAAATGGAAAATAAACAAGGGTGACGTCATTACTGTTGACAGGCTGGTCCTCATAAAGGAAGATAATTTGCCACCGTTGAAATGGCGCCTAGGACGAATTGAACGAGTCTACATTGGAAAAGATGGAGCCTCGCGCGTAGCGACCATCCGTACAGCAGCTGGAGAAGTGCAGCGTTGCTTCTCGAAAATTTGTCCCTTGCCTATCGAGACACCAGAGTCAGAGGCATTGGTTACTGGACCCGAGAGCATCCAGGGCGGGGAGGATGTTGGCGCCACTGTACCCTGACTGACAGTACACTACAGCACTGACACTACTGTCATTGTCAGCTGTCATCGTCAGCTGTCAACGTCGCGACGTTGACCGTTTTATTCGTTATTCCTTTTTAAAAACCAGATGACTTGCAAATGAGTCAGAGCACACATCGATTTATTAGAAAACCAACGTTATTTGTATAATCATCATAATTACTGTACAGTGTTCGCCAAGAAATATATCGCTAATTAACTAGAAGGAGTTGTAATCATTTTAACTCCCCAACAAAAAACTTTTAGAAAAACTGTCTGAAGTCTTGAAGATAGCAAATGAACTCTATTTTGTTAATTAAAATTAAACTCTACAAGTTTTTTATAACAAAATTATAACCAATTATTGTTGAAAATCGTGTATTATATTTTTCTTAATAACTAATGACTACAGCCCTTTTTAATGTCCCACTGCTGGGCACGGGCTTCCCCTCAATGCGAGGGGGATTCAGGCCATAGTCCACCACGCTGGCCCGGTGCGGGTTGGCAGACTTCACACATCTATCGAGAACTAGTCAAGTTCCCTCAGACGTGCAGGTTTCCTCACGATGTTTTCCTTCACCGTTTCATAGCAAGTGGTAATCTCGGATGTAAATGAGATTCGCACATGAAACCCAGAGGTGCGAGCCGGGGTTTGAACCTGCACACTTTAATTTGCAAGGGGTGCGTTCGACCACTCGGCTACCACTGATATTTTTCTTAAACTTTCCAAATACTAGTCCAACCTGTATCTCCGGTGTATACATTACTATAATCCACCTTGTTCCTGCCTATTTAGGGTTGATTTTTCAGCTATATTGGACGAATGACTCTACTTTTTCAACTCGCCCCTTAGACAGTGCGTGTATTTTATTTAGTACCAAAAATTGAACCTTATAATAAAATCTGAATATGGTTTAGGTATTAAGGGTAACCTTGTAACACGAACAAAGTTCTGAAAATACCAGTAGGTATGTACGTAAAACGATTCCATGAAAGTCTGGCGGGTACCATAAATTATTGAAATTAAAATAAATTTTTCAGTTTTTAACTGAACTGTTAATAAATTGATAGCTACTGTGCTTCACGTAGTCATGAAATACATCAGAAATGAAAGTGCTTTTTAATAAGAAAAAGTTATAAAATTCGTAGACAAACAAAAAATAACATCACGAATTTCTATGTTTTTTTTTCTCAACTGGTGAGCATTTGTGTTTGTCAAATACATTAACAACAAACTACAGCCCTTTTGCTGGGCACGGGCCTCCACTCAATGCGAGGGGGATTCAGGCCTTGTCCACCACACTGACCAGGTGCGGGTTGACAGATCTCACTTCTTCAAAAATCATTTTTACATTGGTCCCAAAGTAAGCAAAGCTACTAGTACCATGGATGTCGTAACAAATTCCGAACTGAACCCGTAACCACCTGGGGCATTGAGCCAAGCGGCCTATGCTCAAACAACTAGACCAAACCCTCATCTATACTGCGAAACCATCCAAGTAGCAATTTAAAACAACAAAATCAGACCTTCCCTCTCACAGACGTACCATCTTTAAACTTTACTGGCGAAGTAAAGGTTATTTTCATGTGCAGGGCTTACCGCTCATCGATCGTTACTGCCAGACTGAACACCGCTTATTTATTCATAAACTTTGGAAAAACTCCACTTCCCACGACGATGATTGCTTACTGTTTACCTGACTCTTATTACACCCCTGATATCGTTGTTATACTTTCACCTAAGTGAACATTATTTGATACAAACTAAACTTTTTAAAGTTAACGGATTTTTATAGTACGTAAAGTATACATTTTTAAATAATATCTACTTACTTAAATAAAACCGGCCAAGTGCGAGTCGGACTCGCGCACAAAGGGTTCCGTACTATTATCTATAAAAACGACAAAAAATCACGTTTGTTGTATGGGAGCCCCCTTAATTATTTATTTTATTCCGTATTTTAGTATTTGTTGTTATAGCGGCAACAGAAATACATAATCTGTGAAAATTTCAACTCTCTAGCTATAACGGTTCATGAGATACAGCCTGGTGACAGACGGACGGACGGACGGACAGCGAAGTCTCAGTAATAGGGTTCCCGTTTTACCCCTTGGGTACGGAACCCTAAAAATCACTAAGTTCTACCAAGAAATGGGTTATTTATTACTTTTTAATATATTAAGTATAAAAAATAAGAAAAGTGACAAATTTATTTAAAGAACAGGCTTATGACTCGTTTTGGCACAGAGCATGTTAAAATGGTTATTATAATTAGCCTACTGTGTCCCAATGCTGGGCAAAAGCTTACCCTTTCTTCCATTCCTCTCTATTCTGGGATATGATGGACAACTATTCGTCATGAATGTCCAGTTCATCTCCCATCTCCTTCTAAGCTTGCCGCGATAGCGATAAAACCTACAATATATACAATTAAATGTATAGCCCTTCGCCCTGTATCGTTTACCAATTATTGACATAAACCATCGTTTGGCCTAAGTAGAGTTCACGTACACAAACACAATGTGAAGATAAACTCTCATCTCCACTATTAGTTTTCAAACCTTAAAATGTAATCTCAATCCCATCAGTATTCAATCCCTTCATAATTGAGTTTGCGATATTGGAATTACATTTACGCAAAGTAAACAAGGTTTTATGTACTTTTAAATTGCCACTTGCACGGCTAGATCGTTCGCCAAGACAGGACATATGTTACGGATTATGGCGTACCGAGTGGTTATGTCACATTTTTAGGGTTTCGTACCCAAAGGGTAAAACGGGAACCCTATTACTAAGACGTCGCTGTCCGTCCGTTCGTCCGTCCATCCGTCCGTCCGTCCGTCCGTCCGTCTGTCACCAGGCTGTATCTCATGAACCGTGACAGTTAGAAAGTTGAAATTATCACAGACAGAATAAAATAAATAATTAAGGGGCTCCCATAAAACAAACGTGTTTTTTTTTTGCTCATTTTTATAGATAATGGGACGGAACCCTTCATGCGCGAGTCCGACTCGCACTTGGCCGGTTTTAATCTTATTACGTCTTTTTTTTTTTAACCGTGCCCTAATTCGGCCCGGCCCGCGTGCTAACCTCTGATGTGGTGGTTATAGTCCTTAAATTACCTTAATATTTAATGTGTTAAATAATTTTTTCCTAGTCTCATTTTTACATGTCACAACAGACTACTAAAAAATAGGTGATCGATTTCTAACGTGTATTAAGATTTCTACCTGTTAAATTCATACGAATTCTGGGAAATATTTATTTTTTCGAAGAGATGCATTGAATTTTATATTTTCTACTCTAATTTAAGAACTGACTTCAAAAGGAGATAGCGCGGACTATTTTCACAGGCGTGCAAGATGAACCTATATCAAACGGGACGAAAACATCTCTTAAAGTGGTTTTCCTTAGAATTTCACCCGCCATATTCAACATTCGAGTCTATTTAGATCGGTGTAATGGCGTTCAACCTGCAGACGGCAGCGGGGTGGCGAGTAAGTCAGCTACTTTGCCCCTCCACAGTCGGGTAATGGCCCCGGTACCTTTGCCCCAAACACGTTAGTTCGGGCCCGGGCTGTCAACTCTGAGCTTTTTGTGTCTGATTTAACGTTCAACACAAAGAGCATCGAGAATACACTGCAAGTGCGCTTCCGTTCCTATGTCCCAAACGAGTTCTAGTGTTGTCGAATTTAGTTAAAATAGAGTTTTAGTACTACAACAAAATGTAAAAAAAAAACATAAAAATGGACTTTTATTACTCAAGTAAGTACTTATGTCAAAACCCAACATCAATTCGGATTATGCTCGAAAAGTTCAGCAATTGGGGGATTGCTGTGAAGCTTTTTCAGCACGTCAAACAAATAAAATAGGCAGCTTTGAAAAGCTAAAGTGCCTCCTAAAAATGTTAACCAAAAAAACTCATCCGAACTCGCGCGGAAATTAGCCGCACGACATTTTCACCGTGCCCGCTCTGAAAAAAGAGCGAAAGTGGAAAGTGTCACGAACAGCATTTGGCATTCAGCCACCGGCGGTATTGATGCGGCAGACGGGGGCTACTTATTTATTCATAAACGTTCAAAAACTTGTCAGTGGTCCCGGCGCACCTACACTACCAACTTGCATATTAGTACGTCCTCTGTTTATTTTATTCTCCAAACATATTCGGTCGCGCCAGACGTCCTCGCGTCTCTTTTTGCGAGGTACAATCGGAGAAAACGTATGATGTTGGCCTGTTACTGTTTTTGTTTCGTGTCTAGTTCCACTTCGATAAACAGCGTGTGCTGTTAATCGAGGTCTTTATTTATTTCCAACATTTTCAAACGGTATTTTCATAAACCGCACATTGAAAGCTTACAGTCATACGTTTACATAGGTCGCTGTTTGAAATTCATATTTTATTGCTGAAAATAGGGCCAAGTATTTATTTGATCGTGAAATAAAACCACATGTTTTATAGATAGGTCCCCAAAGCCGTCTCTAAAATTATTTAGTCTTTTAAAATACGTTTTCATTTGCCCAGACAGTATCGATAATGTTCTTTGATGAAGTCTTAGAGATAGCGTAGACTAAGAAACAAACACGTTTATATTATATCTATAAAAAAATAAATCCAACTACAAACCACTTAAAAATACTTCATTCAGTGATCTACAATGTCGTTGTAATGGTTTTAAGCTTTTGAATGTATATATTTTACTATGTTTCAGCATATGTTAGTATATTATTTTATACTTCGTATTAATTGTTTATATTTTATGTATGGTATATTTATTTATATTGGTACACAACTGTCTGCCATCATGTCATTATGACAAAATCCTGTCAATCCAAAGGTTGTCTGGAAGAGATCGCAGCTTGCGATAAGACCGCCCAATGTACACTACTATTTTGTTCTTTGTTTCGTCAATATATTTTGTGTAATATTTATGTAACAAATGGTGTACAATAAAAATTTTTGTATCTGAAAAGTTAGATACTTTCCGCAACTTAGGCGGAAAAAATAATAATCCCACATTTCACCTTCTTTTAAAACCATATTTCAAAATTTCAGTACTCAATTTAATCCCGTGTTCATTGGCCCTTACAAAACTTAATGTACTATTTTTACGTTTTAATAATAACGCCGTTCGACCGATTATTGTTTGCTTGCACGAAACCAAAATTGGTTTACGGAAAACCTTTCAGGGAAACCGGTCGCGTCCGTCCCATTACAGGCTTACAACTAACTTCGGCGCTGAAACGGTAATGTTTGATTGCATAGAAACATTGTGCTAAATAGTTTGAATCAAATGACTCAAAAATTACTCAAAACATCGTGACATTACGTTTCGTCCGACTATAAAATTCTCGTTACTTTAACCATAACATATTGTGATGTATCCAACTTAGCAAAAGAATATATATCCAACTGGTACCATCCGCCTTATAAAGGTAACAGCAGAGTCCAATTTACTTTGTGAATTTGTCGATTCATAAGTACCCGTATAAAGCCGACCACAATGAGGCGTCATAATTATGTCAATACCAAAACAGACCGTATTGACTCATAGAAGAGTTAAATCTTCAACGAAATGTCATTGACAGCGCGAGCATATTTTGACGCGGTCGCTTGGTTCTGTGCTATAGTAATTCTATCTTTATAATAATTGTCACAGAGTTCGTTTTATTATTGGAATTAATATTGCAGTGTTCGGCAACACTACTCGAACAATTTATTTTATTATATTTTTTTTTTTTTGTTCCAGACACCGATATAAACTTTAGTTACGTGTTCCTTCCAGTTATTCCTTACTACGTTGTGGTATTACATTGGCTTACTCGCATTGACCAGGTTTATATTGAATTGATGACCCCTTCGTGACTAAGCTCACTTTTCATCGCCGAGGGAAAGTTTTATGGGTTCGCGGCGCTGTATCCTTCTCATACCGCCGGTTAATCTGTTCGTGCTTTTACTTCGATATGATTAGCCGGTTTGCGGGTTGCGTTGTAAAGAGGATAATTATTGATACGGATAGATTAGTTTTATGGTTTAGTAGATTTAGGTCAATTAAGTTTTTATGGTAATTTGCAGGTATTAATATTTTTTTATTTAGCTTTTAGTGCACTGCACCCTTCAGGAATAAAAGGTTTGGGGAGGATATATTGTTGTCTATAAATAAAAACATTTCGAGATAAAATAACAACTTACACGTTTATAAAACTTTAAACTTTAAAAAAATACTCTGTGTAAATATACATAAAGATTAAATTTCTGTGGTAAACGCCTAGAATTCGCCTGCGTCTTCGATATCATGTTGTTCCAAAAGTGACAATAAAAAAAATCCCATGTGCTGTACAAGCAAAGTGACATATTTCTTAAAGAATTCTCTTTCACTTTTTGACTGATATTGTCTGAAGGACAATATATTCTACGTTCTAAAGATAGGTTTCATTTGGAAAGAGAGTAAATTATATTAACGCATCTGGAGTATAACGTGTAAGCAAATCAATAACATTTTTATGAAGCACAAGTTCAAAAATCCCGAATGTCACACAAACATGCATTAAAGATGCATTTTAAACGTACCCTTTCTGGAAATAACATCTAAATTGATTTGAAAACTACAAAAGTTGTACGAAATAAAACCAGTGTAGTGTATGAAAAGTTTTAAAAATGGTCGTCAACAACTCATCAAAATCTAATAACGGGAGCTTAGGTGTGTTCGTGTGGGTGCAGGCGGGCCGCGGCCGCCATCTCGAGTCTAGACAAATGCTCGGATTCGTGACTTTTTCACAATTCAAAATCCCACGACAATCGTAGGTACTCCACCTCGCCTTACCTCAGATGCCTCAGAGATCGTCGAACATAATATTAAATTTCGCTTCGAGGTCTCAGACGCTCCAATCCATTATGCGATGACATCGAAATTAGAGTTTTATAGTTGGATACAAAATGAAATGGGAAAAAAATAAATGAAGGATCGGGTGTCGACTCGCGGGAAGATATAAAAATGCTTTTTTTATACTTTCTGTGATATTGAAAAGGAATAGACATTCGTATTTATTTGTACGACGAGAAATGTCGCGTTTGCCATAAATAGTTTGCAAAATGAATAAGACAGCGGATCTGCTTGACTAGCAGTCGATACTTTGATATTTCTTATGTTCTTATTAACTATTGGAGTTGCTATACTAAGAAATAACTTGTCAATATTATTGTTAATCTTAAAACAATATGGAACTACTCGTGTTTTATTCGCTTTTGCTATTTATAAACTGTTTTGGTTCACAGAAATTTGAGAAATAGGAGAATTAGACAATAATTTAAATGTAAAATCATATTACTTAACAGTGTGGCTTAGTAACTAGTTTTTTTCTTTGCTACGCAATGATATTCTAAGTATAGAATATCAATGTTGCTACGTGTATTCGAACGTAGCAAAAAAGGTCGTAGTAATTTTTGACGTAGTCATAAACTAAGTATGTATTACTAGCTTACAGTGTAACGCCTCCTACCTCCACATTTTAATTTGTTGCGTGTCACTCAATAATATTTCGAAAGATTCTAACGTAGAAAAATATTCTAGCGAATATCGGTTCTATTCAACTGCACGGTCTCCAGTGACAGCCGTCAGGCTGCTCTGCTGTGCACGTCTGCGTCACGCTATACAAGACCGTTCAATTTCCGTATGAAAACGAAATTATGTACCTACGGTTATTATTAAAACTCTATATTACTTTTTGCACATCGTATTATGAATTCTCTTGTCACTGTTCAGGTGCTCTATAGTACAGGGCTCCAAAATATCTCACTCTTAGGTATAGGTTACTAGAATAAAGTGTCACTGGGGCATCGAATCTCACAAGTATTTTTTTTGCCATACCAAAACAAACTGTATTGGAATCAATAATATGCAAAAAATATGCAAACAGAATTTAAACTAAATGTATGTGTATAAAATATGTATGTAAATGCATGAATATGCAAAAAGTTCTTTTTTTTTCAACTAAATGACACTGACAGTGCGAGCTGTCTTTTATTACCAGAAATTCAGTCTATATGCATATTGACACAGAGTTCGTTTTGATATTGGCAATCGATAAGTAGGTGTATCGATATATTTATCGATAAACCTATGTATCGATTAAATGTTTTATCGAGTGAGTTACCAATGGCGGTTGCTTCCAACGCACCGATGTCAATACATTCGGCAGCCGCCGCCGTCGGAACTCGCACGGAAACTATGACAGCCCAACTGATACCACGCAATTCCACGGGTTATATTTCCAGGAGTCCTGGCAGATATGTCCTGATGACAAAATTGAGCAGAAAATTTATTCGCTGTATTTGTAGCTACATTAGGTATATTTGGCAAAGAGTACAAGTAGTATAGGTAGGTAATTAATTTTTAAACATTTTACCTGACTTTCACATGTTTTAATTATTGTTCAACGATTCGTTGTTCCTTTCGGCGTATTATGAATGTGTATCAGTGACATAGGATGGGTAACATCAAGAACGAAAAGTTACCTTATTATATTGATAACTGGCTGTCCAAACTTGTGCAAGGAGGCGGAGTGTACTCTTAATAAATGGCAATAGTTTCACCCCTATTATATTTAAATGGGGTCATCTACTGTATCGATATAAGACTAGCCAGCTGCAGAACGTAGACTCTACATCCTAATAACTGAAGAGACTCGTGTAACAACGTAAGCTGAGTACCTACCTACTATCGCAATATCATCGCATCGCCCCGTTCCGACCAGCCGCATGTAATCTGGTGTCATACATCGGATATTGTGTTTGCCCGCGCGCCCGCCCATTGTCCGGCGATCAACTAATATCACTAAGCGGTGGACGCGTACGTGAAACATTGTCTCTCAAAATCCCTTTATAGTGCAGTCCACTAGTCCTCTGCGTCTGTGAAACTTTCTATTATATTTATTTTGCTATTATGTTCATGTTTTATATTAGTTTATTACGATGCAATATGCATTGTGGTTTTTGAAAAAGAAAACGATGCTTTTGTGTTTTTATTATTTTTTATTACAAGCTTTATTTAATGTAATGTGTGTCCAGGTAAAATCTTGCAACTGAATTTTAAATCAGTTATCTTTAACCGATTGAGCTGAAATTTGGTATACATGCTTATTTTGGATGACAATGCTTGCTTACCTAAGTGACGTCATTCTAATTCCAATATGGCGGATCACCCAAGATGGCGGAATAGTTATTTTTTCTGCATTACCACAATATTGTGGTAATGCACCCATATGGGTATCAAATGAAAAGGCTTGCTGAGGGGAACACGAAAACTAAGGGCAATTAAATAAAAGCTTGTATTAAAAAGTTTTATTTATATGAATTTTAAATTTACTTCGTTGTTTCTGACATAGAGAGATAGACAGGTAACTTTTTATTGCTCCCCCACTTATAGTAGCACAAACTACATATATACGATATAAATTTAAAGTGTTACAATGGGCAGACAAATAATTGAAAGTGATCTCTACCAGGCAACTTTTACATGGAGAGGGATGATTATAGTACTACATAGGTAGAGAGAATATTTAATCTAGTAAGTGTTGTGAGAGTATTGAATCTAGTAAGAATAGTAGTGTCCTCGTAGGAAACGAATTATCTAATATACCTGCCTCCAAAATGAATATAAATTACAATCGACTGACAAATTAATTCACCTACAAAAACGACGGGAAGTATATTCGACTTAATTCACGAAAACTTAAAAAGTCTATCCACTTCGATTATTATGATTGTTTCCGTAGGGTAAGTTGTTATTTTAAGGTATCTTATGGTTTTATATCATACTAGCTGTGCCCGCGACTTCGCCCGCGTGGACTTTAGGGAGATTACCCGGAAATATGGGTATTATGTTTTTCCCGCGGAACCCTAATGCTTTTTCTAAAATTAAAGTAAGTTACGCCTAAGTTACGCCTTAGAACGTCAGCTATCTGTCAGTGAAAGTCCCATTGAAATCGGTTCAGCCGTTTAGAAGTTTACCTCAAACAAACAGACAGACAGACAGACAAAAAATTTTAAAATTGCGTTTTCGTTATAGGTATCTTATATACTTTCATACGCATTTGGTAAAAAAGTGTTATTTTGATATTACAAACAGACACTCCAATTTTATTTATTTGTATGTATGTATAGATTCTTGCTTAACTGCACCGCAGTACGTGTTCAAGTTCCCCTGTTCGGCGAAGTGAGCCATCATTTTGGATGCTAAGTACGTAATTTAAGTAAATTTCTTATCGCAGCGGGAGCGGAGTTGCAAAAGTGTGTAAATAACGGGTTATACGCGCGAAGCTGAAGAGACGCCGCTTAACGCCCCCCACACATTGGGCGAAAAATGTGCTCTGTGTCACTATTCATAAAGATTTAATTTCTGTGATACAAGTCATACGACAATGGGATAAAATTCGGTGTTACCATCGATGGTATTTCGTTGAAAAATCTGCTTATTTTAAACCGTCATAATCAGTTTTACTTTTGACACGTCTATGTGGGCACAACAGAGCTTTATGCATAGGTACTGGGGTGTTAATCCTCATGCGTCAAATTGATTTCCATACGAAAACAAACTGTATTGACTCATAGAAAAAGTTCAATCTACAACTAAATGACACTGACAGCGTGAGCGAATTTTAACGCGTGCGGGCTTGGGTTCTACCACAGAAATTCAAACTTTATGCACATTGACACAGAGTTTGTTTTGGTATTGGCAAAAAAAATTACGCGCGAGAGTCCACGCCCCAGTGTGGCTTAATAGCATATCCTTTCGAATATGATATCAGGTAGACACCGGCCCATCAATGTCTGTAGTCCTTGAACAAAATGCACTAAAAATAATTAGTGAAGCTTCCAGTTTCCGGACAGGTGACAGATACACCTGCGGCTGAGTTGGCGGCAAAGTACATAGTGTAACGAACAAAGAGCTCTGTGAATAATGGCCAAGGTAATTAGGGACTCGCAGATATTGTAAACAATTTTAATTATTTTTATCCTCCCTAAGACGGTGAAGGAAATCATCGTAAGGAAACCTGCACGTCTAAAGAAACACGTCACGTCTAACTAGTTCCCGATAGACGTGTGATGTCGCCCAGTTGTGTGCTACGTTGTGGTTATTTCCACGCGGACGAAGTCAACAGCTAGTCTTATCCAAGAGCTTCGTCATGCGAGTATAATATCTTTATGTAGAGACTTCACGCACGAAATTCATTGTTATTAGGAGCGTAACAGCAGAAATTATTAGTTCGAAATTTTCCCTTGGCTTATCGCACATTCACATCTTGAGAAAACTTTAGTTCTACGTAGTCAGAGAGGCAGCTTTATTTAATTTTGAACAATTCATTTCACTTAGGTTTGCTCAGTATTTGATTGTCAATTGTTTTGTATTTAGAATAAAATTCCTTATTAAATTATTGATTATAGCATCATATAGATAACTCCTGTAAACACCTGCACAATATAACATACTTTGACTAAACTGCAGTAGGTACCTATGAAGATTTTTTTTAAATATATAATTACATTTCCTGACTTCCACGAGAAATTTCAAATCATAACCGTACCTTAACTTAACCAAATCATAACTTTTCAGCAGTTTTGTTTAATTTTTAGTTGTTTTCTGACATACCTGGTTCTGACAAATCTAATTTAAAAAGCACTGATATACAAGTCGCTGAATCTAAAAATAAAATTACGTATACGATCTGAGTTGAAAAAAAAAACTATTTTTATAACAGCAGTCAATATCAAATTTATAAGCAATCTAGAATCCTTCCCGGGAATAGCAATTTTAGTGGCATACGTAAATTAATTGAAAAATGAATGGAAAAGATTCCATTTATTTGCCTCCAACTCCTGGTCTATACACGGTAACGGAGTGAGAGCAATGATGCCTCAACTTACGAGGAGTAATTGCAATCAAGATTTAGGAGATAATAGAAGTTGCTCCGAGCTCTCTTGGCTTCGTGATTTCATTAATCGCGGTTTGCCAATGAGCTTTACTTGACTACCTACACCTTTGTTTTGCTTTCAAAATGAGCGCATTAAGTGTTGTTAGTACACAGGGAATTGGAAATGCGAGCAAGTTGTGTTGTTATTAAACACAAATATACGCTGCATCGGTTACAGAATAATTTCAGGATGATTAGATACATTTTATAAATATCTCCACTGAAAGTAGAAATCGTTGTTGGTGCATACTTTTTCCTCCCATACTCCCCCTCAATGCAAGGGGAATTTAGGATATAGTTAACCATGTTATCACAGCGAGGGTGGATGGAGTTAACAAGTCTTTCTATAAATGTGCAGAAACCCCTTTAAATATTTGTAATATTTTTTGCTACAGCCAAAACTCAAAACCAAAACCACACCCAAAAGCCTACAGCCAACATGTAATGGACTAAATTATAATCAAAGCGTTAATTAGCTTCATAATCATAACGAATAATCCCTCAATCTTCAGCTGTTACTTACATAGAAAACCCATATTATGGATAACTTATTTCATTACAAGGCAAACTAGACATCCACTTATTCTTTCTAGGATACGACCTCACTAAGCTTACCAGTCGTACTTATTTTGTATCCATTTTTATGTTTCCTTGAGCTTAAAGCGACTGAATTAATGAACAGGTACTTTCTAAATATAATACTCACGGTGAATAGCCCCGAATCTGACTTTTCCCTCGCAAAAAAATATAACCAAGAAATTCGAGATAAAAGTATCAAATTAAATTTTAACAAAGCATCGCGAATACAGTCTCACATTTTTCTTTTGTGGGACATTACAATGAAAATTCGTTTGGAAATTCGACTAAGGATGGCGGCGTAAGCCACCTCGCCGGAGGAAATAATGATTTATTTATGTCAATGGGCTATATCCAAGAGCGGTGTTTTCCATCGCAAATTGGTTATTGTTCGCCGTATAAACTTCTTTTATTACAAGATTGTTAGTAAAACGAGCGGGGGTAGGTATTTTTTTCAATTACTCGCCCCACTTCGAATAATAAAGCGGAATTTAGGAGCTAATCCGATATTTTTATGAAAACAATTTTGTTTTCAAATGTTCCGTGAGTTCCTTCCTATGTTTTGGTTGCGGTAAGTGCTTACCGTGGTGGTTAGAAGCGTGTTTTCTTAATACAAAGACATTCGAAGCGTCTAGACTTGGCCATGTGTGAAATAACCTGGCGAATTGTACACCCGCTAATAAACCTTAAACGTAGGACATAAAACTAATAGCGTACGTCACTCTGTCGTAAAGCGTGTTATCAACGAAGAAGAAGAGGCTGGTGCGCGTTTCCAATGTAGATACGACATGAAGAAAGTATCAGATTAAGCTGATGGCGACAACATACACTATACAGCCTGCGAATTATATGCAATGTGTCTCTTTCTCTCGTATGTGTTACAAAAGTGACAGCGAAGTAACTCGAGGAATGATTAGTCATAATTATGTCTAATGCGATAAGCTTCCGACTATATATTTAAATAGCATTTGTTTGAATTTCAACCCTTAAAGTAAGTAACTACCACAAAAAGTTACATGATAGTTTTTAAGTTGTTAATCACTAGCAAAGTTCATAAAGTTGTTGAAAAGACGCTCTAATAATAAAAGCATTCAATGTGAGCCAATATTTTATGTATTTTTGTGACTTATGGTAATAGAAAATGGGTTTTAAATAGCGCGTCGAATAGTCTATTTGGAATAGAATCCTCGTTGTAGAATGGAAACAGATTGTTTAGACTACGTCTCCTGAGAGACCAAAGATGAATTGCCAAGTTCTTTAATGCATCACGTGCTGTCTAATTTAGTGTCTGCTTTTACTTTGACATGTGTTGCATGGGACCAAATCATCAGCGTTAAGAACATGTTTTTCTTAAATATCTACTACTGTACATTAATACCACTAACTCTCTTGCAGTCCTGTTTTAATATTACTTCAGTTTTTGACAGTACAATTAGTACAAAATCCGTCAAAAAATGATATTTCTTTTATTTTAAATACTAATAATATAAGAGGTGGAAAATGTTTGTTTTTTCTTCACAAAATTGTTTGTATTTTTTTTTGCCAATAACAAAACGAACTCTGTGTCAATGTACATAAAGATTGAAATTCTGGGAAAAGAGACTCTCCCCCGGCCCCGTGTCAAAATCCATCATGCTCTCATTTCGTTCTCATTGTCATTTCGTTGAAGACAACATTTTTTATGAGTCAATACGATAAAGTATCTAGAGTACCCATAACGACTCCACTCTTCGTATAGCTCTGCGGCGTCTTTTCCGCCATTGTTATTATCTCATGTACCTGTAGTATACGGCAACTATATGGGAAAACAACAATGGCGGGGGTCAGATACACCAGAAAAAATTACCGCAGCGCGGTATCGATATGCCATCTCCGTTATAATATCTCCATGGTCCATTTGCCTGCGTTTACACTCTGAATGTATCATACATGGCTACAACAATATCAAAAGTGCAATAACATTTATAGACGACATACAGGTGCTTATTACACTCGGGGCGGTCCACAAACGATAAAATTAAGCCCGCGCGAAATCCTAGAAGGCTTTGCCGACTTACATGTGTAATAGTCACCTTAGCTGGTTATTAACGAGCCAGTTGTGTCTGGGCGATTGCTGGACCAAAAAGAAAATGCAATTGATGATAAATAACACAGCATTATTACTTTTGAACAAACCTGCAGCAGTGGTAGCCGAGTGGTTCGAACGCACGTCTTGCAATCAAAGTGTGTAGCTTCAAACCCCGTTTCGCACCTCTGGGTATATGTGCGAATCTAATTTTCATCCGAGATTATCACTTGCTATGAAACGGTAAAGGATAACATCGTGAAGAAACCTGCACGTCTGTGGGAACTTAACTAGTTCTCGATAGACGTGAAGTCTGCCAACCCGCACCGGGCCAGCGTGGTGGACTATGGCCTGAATCCCTCTCGCATTGAGGGGAGGACCGTGCCCAGCAGTGGGACGTCAAAAAAAACCGGCCAACTGCGAGTATGACTCGTGCACGATCTATAAAAATGAGCAAAAATTATCTCAGAGGTGCGGGTCTGGGATTTGAACTTGCACCCCTTACGTTCAAGGCGGGCGTTCTTGCCCACGAGGCTACCACTCACGATGAGTTTTAATTAAAAGATTATTATCAGGTCGAGGTAAATAGTGCGTTATCGATACCCGGCCGGTTCAGTGTTCGCTACTAATTAGATTAGCGTGAAATTTAATTACCGATAGAGACGTCGGGTTCAATTTCTCTTGGCTGGGTGCTTAATCTATGCAGAATTTGAACATTATTTTTATTCACATGACACGTATTGCAGACGTGGGTGAAAAGATCGCTCTGATGAAGTGAGGATGGGCGGGTAATCTAAGCCGAATGGATGACATCCGGTGGACAAAAATAGGTTCCAACTGAATTCCAGATGACGCCCACCGACGCCATGGTCGACCCAGGAAAATTTGGTGCGATGACCTGGGCCCCAAATCCGCTAGGAATGCCATTGTGGATTTGCTACTATTTAATTTGTCATGGGTTGAAAACATCATATTTTATCAATGGTAGCTAAAATATGAACAGTTTAGACATTAGACTTTTTTTTTTTAACGAAATGAGCGAAATGATGATATTTAATGGAATAAGATGAGGAATGGCATCACCTGCGACTAGCGCGAGTATTTCGCCAATGTCAAGTAATTAATAGCTTGGACAAATTCAATAAATACACATTATAAATAAAAATGGATAATGACAGTGATAAAGATGGCGGATGACCCGACATTAGACTTTTTTTTTTTTTTTAACGAAATGAGTGAAATGGTGATATTTAATGGAATAAGATGAGGAATGGCATCACCTGCGACTAGCGCGAGTATTTCGCCAATGTCAAGTAATTAATAGCAAGGACAAATTCAATAAATACACATATTAAATAAAAATGGATAATGACAGTGATAAAGATGGCGGATCGACATTAGACGTTGTCACTGTAGTTAACGTGATGTAACACTGACAGCTGTCATGTGACCGTGACAGCTGTCAGACGATTGTATAGTCTGATCTGTGGCAAGACTTGACAGAGATAGCATAAACATATATCTGGAGGTACCTTGAACCCGGTAGACTAGTCATGTACTAACTACCATTGATAAAAGATGTTGTTTACATGCCTTAGAAAAATAAGTCATAGCAAATCCACAATGATAGTGTTAGGTGACTTGGGGCCCTGGACCATTATCTGAAGGGATAGATAGATCCGGCAGGAGATAGAGATGTGTGGAGAGGAAAGGGGTGTCCTTTGCCTATATACTACAGCCATTTTAACGTTCCACTGCTGGGCACGGGCCTCCCCTCAATGCGAGGGGGATTCAGGCCATAGTCCACCACGCTGGCCCGGTGCGGGTTGGCAGACTTCACACATCTATCGAGAACTAGTCAAGTTCACTCAGACGTGCAGTTTTCCTCACGATGTTTTCCTTCACCGTTTCATAGCAAGTGGCAATCTCGGATGTAAATGAGATTCGCACATGAAACCCAGAGGTGCGAGCCGGGGCTTGAACCTGCACACTTTGATTTTTCTAGACGTGCGTTCGAACACTCGGCTAGCACTGCCTAACTGTGGGACAATATAGGTGAAATAAAAAGAAGATTAATATACAGTACATTTTTAAAATGTGATTTCGCTCGACCCGGTGAGTGCAAGGCGTACCTAATAGTAAGCCCATAGAAGAGATGAACCCAAGATTTTTTGTCCTGACTCCGGTTATATTATATTTCCATTTCTGACTTAAATATATATTAAAATATATAAATTACGATAATTTCTCTCGGCGTATGCAGATAGTGCATTAGGACGCCGGCAGATGGCACTAACGCTAATGGCAGCGACGCGATGTTATTTAAGAGGCAACGTATACCGCAAAATACAGTTTGCTTACAATAATTTTATAAATTTATACCATGTGCTTGGGTCATTGCTGAACCATTATGACCTTATGCTGAGTGTACATAAGGACGTGGTTGTGTTGATACTATGTAAGGTATCGTATATTTATAAATTATTTGTGTACACGGCAATTTGAACCTTAAGTAGCTACTTACAACATACCTTCGTATTAAAATCTTGAAATCCATGAACTGTATTCTTAAATCTGTTTTAAAGATATATTATATTTCTTCGTCTGCTAAAGGCTATGTGTGCCATCAATTACTAGATACAGGTAATACAATACATCATCACGACTGTATAACCCAAAGAGTGGACAGATGTGCACCCCTGCACCTACACTTCGCTGATATATTTTGGTCCAAATATATTTGTGAGCGAGCCTACTACCATTATTCAAGCAAGTTGTAATCGGTAATAAATAACATTCGGGCTTGAAATCGGAAAATCCTAGAGGTGCGAGTCCGGGATTTGAATCTGTACCCTAGCATTCCAGGCGAGCGTTCTACCAACAGCTAGGCTAGAACTGCTTTGTTAATACTGTCAGAACAAAATCGACTTTTCGTTTCCGTCAACAGCTGTGAATATAGCCACTGAATTAGTCATGATTTTACATTAAGCCTATTATTCATAAAGTCCTCCAAACAAGGTTCCCTGGGCATCGTAAATCCCGGGAGCCATAAACGCGTCAAAATTCGCGCGACCAATCAATTTGCCAATACCAAAACGAACTGTACCTAGTCCAAAGAAAAGGCTTATCTTTTAAAGAAATATCTTCGACGACGTAGGCTTATGAAGTCATGTAGCTTTTGCCACCAATATTCTAAACTTGAAGTATATTAGCAGAGAGTACATTTTCAAGTAAAGTTAAGTGCATTCGCTCGCCTCAGTGTGTACAGGATGTAATACCTGTGATGTGATTGGATACAAGACCATAAACTTTAATGATAATTAGAACAGGCTCCATGTGGGGGCGATACTTTTTGATCCACGCATGAGTACACCGAAACACGTTTTTGTCGTTAAATAGTGCGGAAAAATGCGTTTTCGTGAGTGATTGGTTTTTATTTTATTGTTACGTACGGGAGTTGGGCAGGTGTTGATATATTTTATTGAAGCTTTACATCGGACTGTAAAAATACGAAAATATTAAACCGTAGTTCGGAGCAAATAGTGAAACCAATTAGATAATCTGCCACTTTGCACTTAAAATAATTATTCTTAGGTTGTAAAGTTCAGTCTATAATGTACACAGGGTGTTTCAGAAGTCCGAAATAATACTTTGACGTTTGCATCAGTATCGGGTATACTCAATGGTATGTATAGGTATATAATCAATGGTATAAAAATTTTATCGAAATTCGACCATGTTTATCCAACTTTTTTTCGTCGTCAAATTCTATCGTTATCTTGAGTCCTATGTAAAATTTGCATGTTCTGTTTTGTGAATATTGGTAGCCGCCTCTCATAAGTGTAGCTTACACTGCTGAATAGGGTTATTGATGTACCAATAGGCCAGAACATATTGTGATACTTGTGACAATTATTCAACTCAGTAACTGTGACAGGTAAAAACTGTCTTCACTAAGCATCCACATATGAGCTACCGTATATGTACCCAAAGTATTATTTCGGTATTGACACAAATTGGTTTTGGTATGGGCAAAAAAAATCGACAAGATATCATCCCCAGTCCATTGTACGGCACCTATAGTATAGGTTTGCTTAATATGAGATCATACGATGAGTACCTATATGTTGACTGGGAAAAAAGCGAGCATCCTAGCCCTGTATGAACGCGCTTAGTTACTCATGGCGTCGTCAAAACGCAATAAAAATGTAATTAACGAAATTACATCGTGTCGTAGTCTCCTCAAGCAGTACTGCCGTCCGACTCCTAAATGGCCGGTAAGTGACAAAACTTAATTTTGAGTTACAAGCAAAAATGCGAATATTTTTCTCGCAACAAATTATGAAGACACACAAATTTGTTTCCGTTTATCTCAATAAATATAAATATTAGTACCATGAAACCAAGACTGGCTTATGGATAAAACGTTATGTTTTCTGACTACTGAGAAGCTATTTATGTGAGTATACCCAATTTTAATATACAAGCAAATATGCAGAAAGTAATGTCTTTACAAATTCTAAAGGCATAGAGATTTGTCTCCACTTAACTTGATAACTATAAATGTTAGAAAAATAAAACCAAGACTGACCGTTGGAAAAAAAGTTAGGCTTTCATGTTCTTTACATAACTCAGATTAGCCAAGATGTCATTTAATGGCCTTTTAGAAATCGGACAGTAGCATAAGCCCGGCATGCAGAAACGGTCGCAAGAGCCGCTCGCGTCGCAGTAGCAAGATAATCACAGCCATAACAACAACTCTCCTTGTCTAATTGCAGCGAATTCGAATACCGAGACCATGTACAGAATTAAGGGAATTGTTTAAGTATAACAATTTAAATGTGTTCCTTTTGGTTTTGTGCAATAAAGGCTTTCATTCCAGTTAAAATAAGTAGTAGTACTCCTCTATGAACACTAGAAAACCAGCCAGTACATTGCTATCGTTCAGTAAATAGTTCGAATCCAAGATTTTTTAACAATAATTTAAAATCTACTGAAATTAATGGGTGCACCATTGTACATACTTGTTGAAGGCTCTAAGCAGCACAGAGAACTGATGGTAGAGTCGGAGTACTTCCAGTACCTATACTATGAATAAAAAAAAAAAAAAATGTATAAGGTACCGAACTTATCTATGTGTAAGGTAACTTATCTGTGTATACCTTAGTCGAATTCCTCTTTTTCACTAAGAAAAGGACTCGCCTTGATGAAATGCCTAAACGTTAAGAATTTGCCTAGCATACAAAAATCGTACTGACCGTGGCGCCCGACAGTAAGTATTCTCAGTCGCCCAAAGTCACGACATCGATTCGGCGACGTGTAATATTTAAGCAACTCTACATTTTTATACATTTGAAAACAGACAATAGGAGTCACCTAGTAAAAAGGCGTAACTTTGTTTATCGTAAGTGAAAACAGGCAAAACTAATTTTAAATGTGGAACAATGGTATGTGTTAACTATGTAAAAAATGTGTAACTAAACTATTTATTACATAACAATAGGACGTGAGTCACCATCCTTGACCCCGTCATTCAACAATGGCCCCTAGCCAGCTACAAACATGGTTATTAACTTCGACATTCCTATGGCACTGTGTTATAAACAACATCGGACTGGTTCCAAAAACAAAATTATAGGGATCACGATAAAAATACCTTCCTAGAACCTTTGATTAAATAAACCTATTTTTACGTAATATTGGTAAATACTTACAAAATCATAGGAAATTTAATCAGAAATCATTATTAGATGAACTTTCAAAAATAAATGTGAATTGTACATAAAGCCTTTTTAAATTGATTTTCACTTTGATATGGAGGCTAAATCATGTCTGTATATCTGGTAAGGAGATAGGCCTTTACTTTTAAAGAATGCTTGGTTTGCATCTTACAGGATTCAAAACTGTTACGGCGCCATCTAGTGATCAAGATGAAGGGCCTAAGTTAGCCACTTGTCACTGGATGGCGCCACTACAGCACACCGTCTATGGATGGCAGTCTACCATAGACACAGGCTACACTACCATAGACATAAGCTACGCTGTCATAGACAACAGCAAATGTCATCATCTAGACTATGATACTGTCTCTTGCGACTTGCTTGCCATCAACGACGGCACATCCGCCATCTTTATCACTGTCATTATCCATTTTTATTTATAATGTGTATTTATTGAATTTGTCCTTGCTATTAATTACTTGACATTGGCGAAATACTCGCGCTAGTCGCAGGTGATGCCATTCCTCATCTTATTCCATTAAATATCATCATTTCGCTCATTTCGTTAAAAAAAAAAAAAAACGACGGCACACATTTTTTGTACAACTTGTTATAATACACATTTTGCGAAGAAATAGTTTTTCCTATCCCAATACCACTACCATCGGCAAGGCGGCTGCACCGCGGGACACGAGCGTACAAAAACAATGAAAAAAAAGTTGTTGTAGTTTTTACTAGCGATTTTTTTGTAGACTCCAGCAATTCCCGGTTCCGTGCCACTATCGGTCGTGTAATTCTCGGAACTGAGCATAGTACCGATACTGTTTGCTGTTAGGTTTATATAGTACCATGCATTGATATAATGTACAGAACCATCACCATTTTTATACTCTGTTACACATTTTACATGTACCTAATCAACTATACAAATTATCATTTCATTTATACAACAACTTAATAGCAAGCATAGATATCGGTTTAATTATTAGTTCGTACCCCTCGAGCGTTTAACAAGTTTTCATCGGCACACCTACCTACATGTGGAAATAACTCTACAAATTAAACTCAACTTTAAAAGTATCATTAGGGTTATCACAATCATTCGTTCTCGCCTTAATTGCGTTAATAAATGATTTAACGTGTTAGATATTGTGCATGTAGCATTTTATGGAGATTTAAAATCATTTAAGTGTAAAATAGTAGCAAACAAGATGTGGTATTATATAAATTTGGGCACTTTTTGTAGTAATATTGATTACACTTTTGACTTTTAACAGAAACAACTGTTGCGCATGTATCCATTTTGGAAACTAAAATAACTTCCCCATTTTAAACAGAATGTAGGCAA
Source organism: Ptilodon capucinus (assembly GCA_914767695.1). NCBI lineage: Eukaryota > Metazoa > Arthropoda > Insecta > Lepidoptera > Notodontidae > Ptilodon > Ptilodon capucinus. The sequence goes on along the minus strand of OU611814.1, from coordinate 8,445,802 downwards.
CTTTAAGTAGGTAATTAAATAATGACCTATCTACTTAAAAGAAATATAACACTTTAAAGCTTTAACACTAAAGTTTTGAATATTATAATGCTTAGGATAGATGACCCAGGATAGACCCACTTATAAAAATCCTCTACTCACGTACTAACTAAACTAAAAATACTAAGCAAATTTAATATAACTCACATACATAACTAAAAGTACTAAATAAATACCCATCTCGTCTGGACTTCAGGGCCTTTTCAATTCATTGATGGGGGGTTGTTTGAAAAGAACTAATTCGGTCTGAAGTGATCCGACCGGGCCATTAGAATGATTGCCGGCTCCGGCATGTTAGCCGACGCTAACTGAAGTTTAGCAGACTACCACTAACCGGATTGAATTTTATGTAACTTAGCTTGTTTCTAGTGGAATTAAGGACTTTTTGATGGTTTTAGGGATATTTTGCAATTACTCCAATTTTAGATCTATCCTTATTCAGGTGATATATGCATAAATTTTATACGTAAGAGTGAATTATGTTTTGAATCTAATACAAGTGTCTAATGGAATTAAGTCTGTTAAAGCACATGGTGCATTATCGTCGCGTGACAGGAAAAACTCACTAAGTACAAGACATAGGAAATATGTTTTTTATATTAAGTCCTTTAAAATATCAACAACTTTCCCAGGAGAAGGTCACCATATCCAATAAGTGCATTACTTTGCAGAATCCCAAGAAGCAATAACCACATCAAAAAAACAATTAAAATTCAAATTACCGCATTGTTTATTTTTGTTACTTAGTTTTTCCTGTTAAATATTATAAAAATGCATTTGTTCTAAACAAAACATTGTTTTAAACACCATGTGATAATTTGGCTACTAACTAACTAACTACAGCCCTTTTAACGTCCCACTGCTGGGCACGGGCCTCCCCTCAATGCGAGGGGGATTCAGGCCATAGTCCACCACGCTGGCCCAGTGCGGGTTGGCAGACTTCACACATCGTGAACTAGTCAAGTTCCCACAAACGTGCAGGTTTCCTCACGATGTTTTCCTTCACCGTTTCATAGCAAGTGGTCTCGGATGTCAATGAGATTCGCACATGAAACCCAGAGGTGCGAGCCGGGGTTTGAACCTGCATACTTTGATTCGCAAGGCGTGCATTCGACCACTCGGCTACCACTGCTTTTTATTACTAAATATATTGGCTGGTAATTGGCTATTTTGGCTAATTAGATAATTTGGCTGGTCCATGACATTTAAGTTGACTGTATATTTGAATCATATAAGCATAGCATTCCTGTCGCCCAATCATCAAAACAAAATTCAAAGCAAGTTCTTCGCATTTCAGCGACATAAAATTACAATTTTCAATTCAAAGACGTCATAAGGCTATACGTTGGTACCTACGTCTAAATTTGTGAAGCGAGCAGTCGACTTCGTTCCCCGAGCTCCACCAAAGGAGGTGTTTACATGCATTTTATACCGGTCGCGCCCTTATCAAGACGCTTCGTTTACGCCTCGAGCGTCGTCAACCTTCAAGAAATATTTACCCGCCGGTCTCTTCACAGCTCTCGACTGTAACTGTACTTCGAAATTGAAAAAGTTTACGTTACGACCGCTTTTAGGATCTGTTTACGGGTTCCGGGCTTCCACCTGAAAGTGGAGGGATTTAGATGATTAACGTTTTTATTTCGTTGTTAATTGCAATTTGTGATATTTATTTTGGCCTTAACTTTGTTATGGCTTATTACACAGTTACTGGAAGTCCCTTGTTGGGCCCCAACTAACATAATGGCTTCCAAACGGTAACACGGCTATTCGGCCTAAAATTCCATTCGGAATAGTTAAACCCGACTAGTGACTAGGTATAAGCAAAATTGTCTTAATAAACTTGACATTCTGGATACCTGTTCTATAATTATATCTATGCAGTAGAGATGTGTAACTATCGCATTTCGCAAAAAAAACACAAAGTTGTCCACTCTGAAATTTATGAAGATGATTTGTTGCCACCGACCTCAAAGGTTATGGCTAGAGGGGGAACAAGACACGGACAAAGTTGGCCAGCAACTATTCATCATAAAGTTATGTCGCTAAATTACAAAATTGTCTGAAATAAGACCTGTATAGCTATCACCTATCTAAACAACCTTGCCCATGTTCAAGCTGTACTTACGATAAATTCAGCACAGAATTGATTCAATATAAAATCTGTTATATTGTCACATGAACGGAGAGTGTATGTGAACTATCGCCGCGAAAGATGGCGAAAGATAATGCGGCCATTACAACGATTTCCAGGGCGGAGCGCAGACGCAACTCCCAGACGCGCGCCGCTCGTAAAAGTGAAATATTATTACAGCGTTCACTGAATTTAAAAAATCGTCTTTCGCTTCAAACTATAGAATATGAGCTTTAAATCATATTAAAGGAAATGTGTTTTATTTAAAATTGCACGTGCCGATCTTGGCGTGGTGAGTAGTAGCGTCGCGATGACCGCAGAATGAAATCAATACAGTTGTATGGACGCAATTATTATTCACTTCCTTTTAACTTATGAATAAGGGCTATTTATCCAGGGCTACCCCTATTTTGCATGTACAGATGAGCAATAAATGAAACAAGAGCTTTAAAAAAGGGAAGCTGATCTTAAGGTGTTTCCAATTGTTTTTTTGGAAATTCTATGTTCCGATCCTTATGTAATAACGATGTTACTCATGTCTTGCAGTGCCATGAGAGGATGAGCATGTGAAGTACAGACAAAATATAACTTATTACTATTTTATTACCTTCACTTGTATGGGTTACAAGAAAGAAAATTACTCGGTGCAATATAATCCGCAAGTTTTGTTTTGGCGCGCTTATAAGTCTTACTAATTTAATATTAAGTACCAATAAGGTAGACTCTGTATCTCCGGGTTTATATAGGATGTATCAGAAGTCCAAAATAATACTTTAACGTTTGCACGAGTGGATACTACTGACTGAATGGTTTAAAAAAAATCGAAATTCAGACATGATTTTACAAAATATTTTTCGTCGCCACTTTTAAAATGTTGTAATACCTCAAGAACTGTAAAATTTTCAAGTTCTATTTTTGGGAGTATTTTATACTCCAAAAACAGAACTTAAAAATATTAACACTAAAATGTAGTCGAACGTAGATCTAGTTTATTTTGTTTAATAGGGATATGGATGTGTCCTAAGGCGACAACACAATGCTTGTGACAAATGTTTAAAGGTCTGCAAGTCTGAAACTATGATAGTTAGGCATACTCTGCGTTCACTGAGCATCTACGTATTATACCGCCACCCCCACCGTATACGTACCTAAAATATTATTACAGAATTCTGATACACCCTGTATAATAAAAACTATTTGCCTATTGCATTATTTGGTTACCAAAAGCTTGAGTGCGATAAAGTGCTTCCGCGTTTCGGCGCAAAAGCGGAACCACTCTACAAAGGAACAAGGGAGGAAGGTGTAAAAAGCGCAACTAAGGGCTCTCGCGTTCACCTCCGAGCACAAAGCAGACATGACAGAAGTTTTACGTGCTATGACGATACCCTTACGAAAGACGCGAGCGCCGAGCGAATTAACTTCACTTTTTTCAAATGTACTCTAACAGAATATATATAGAGTTTGAATTTCTGTGATAAAAGTTACGTCGATCATGCGTTAGGCTTCGTTCACGACATCGATGACGCTGTGTTTAAAAATGTCCTTTTTCTGTTAGTTAATACAGTTCATTTTGGTATTGGAAAAAAAAAACTGGACGCGCGCGTTTTGATCTCCTTCAAGGCGAGCGTTGTACCAACTACACTACCTACTACTAAAATATAAAATCAGTTAGGTAAGTTGATGTCGGCTTAATGTTTGTTTATAAGTTACTATTTGCTTTTATAGTGCGGAGTTTACCTTCTGCACATACGACGTACCTACTTACCTATGTTTCAGGTTCAGGTATCTCAGCACTCATCTCGTGTTTACAGCTTGCAATGTTACGAGCAAACGTCTCTAATTAGGACAAATCCGTAAGAAGACTTGAAGTATTGCAATTAGGATTTAGGTGGATATAAATGTGTAATTCTACTATACATAGATAGACACAAAACCTTCCATTGTTCTACCTATCCAAAGTAATACGTGTACTTAAAATTTAAGTGTTACAATGGGCGGCCTTATCACTAAAAGTGATCTCTACCAAACCTTTCACTACTATGACAAGTGCTAAAAATTACTCCAGTAAATATTCTCCAGGTCTCTGATATTGTACATAAGGCATCTTTAAAAGTAAAGAGACCTAACTCAAAAATAATGTTGTTGAAAAATGGTCGTTAGAACGACCCTTTAAGATTTATAGTCAAAATTTCAAAATGGCTCTCTATACTCTTAAACATGCGATAATATCAAACTAAGTAGGTACGTTGCCGTTAGTTATGCCGGGATTTGAATCCTGTTCATATGAAATGTTGTTAGCATAATGACTTTTTTCGTTGAAAAGAACAATTCTAAAGACATACTTCCTACTGGTAAGAAAAAAACGTTAATTCTTTCTTAAATTAATTAACGTGGAATTGCTTGATAGCTAAAATAAACGTAATTAAAACTTTCGAAATTAACTCCCGCCTGATTTCTTTTTTAATTTGGGACTGACTTGCCTAATTTCGACGCACAACGGGGGTTTGACACACCCCCTAATCTAAATCTGACCCTTTGTCATAGGAAAAAAGATTTTTAAAAGATTTGCAAAAGCCAAAGGAAACTGCCCCTTAATTTAGTTTACAAATTTTGTTGCTATAAATGTGAATTGTTGGAAAGTGAAAAGTTTTTGTTAGCTGTGATTTGGGGTATCTGTAAACATCTTAGTAATGTCTTCATGAATTAATGATATAATTTTCAAGTACTCCAAGTTTAGGTTTGTTACACCAACGACTAAACAATGGGTAGTTAAGTAACTACCAATTTTTTTTATCGATATGTTTTTTCTTTTTTGAAGGACTTTTTTTAACTTTTCAGGTACTTTGATAGTTACCCAGTAGAGTAACTGTAAAAACTAAAGAAATATTGAAAACATTGATGCAAGACAGGTAAAGGGGCTGGTACCATTTTCTCGTAGCATATAACGACATGTATTTACACATAAGACGTTTTATTTGTAGATGTCAGAGGTCCTTTACCTGTGCTCCTCTATTTTACACCGTTCAGTAGCTTTACGAGTCATTACTTTCGCTGACCAGACGACCGAACGTGACGATCAAAGTTGCCGCTCAACCGTCCACAACGAAGCGAAGCGAATGCTAAAATACAAAAAAGATATATCGAGGGCTGAAAGGATTTTTGTCGTATGCGACATTTTTTTACTTTAAAGGAGACCATATTCATTCGACGCAGAAAAATTTGCTAATTCCAAATACACAAGTCAATATCACCCAAAAGTGGCGCTTAAGCCAAATAGGCTTTCACCCCTCGATATGGGTTCACCCAAGTACTTGGTGTTCACACCAAGTATTGTGTAGGTAATATTAATTTTGCTTTATACAGTTAACTATAATAAAAAAACATAAAAACGGGCCGAACACTTCCTCTTATTTATAGTTTCTAAAAACATGGACATGAAACGTACGTTAGAATTTAATTATCTTAAAAAAGTTACGGCATAGATACACAGGTGTGTTCTATATTCCTATCGATGTAAATTACAGGACCAATTAGGTGGTACTCTAGTAAAGTTATACTGGATTCCATCAATAGCCTGATGATAGTGCAGTGGTAGTCTCGCGGGCAAGAACGCCCGCCTTGAACGTAAGGGGTGCAAGTTCAAATCCCGGGCCCGCACTTCCGAGATAATTTTCATGTGAATGTCATTTTCAACAATGATTACTACTTCCTGAACGGTAAAGGAAAACATCGTGAGGAAACCTGCACGTCTATAGAAAGGCGTTTGAAGTTCATTAGCCGCACTGGGCCAGCGTAGTGGACTATGGCCCAAATCTCCCTCGTATGGAGGGGGAATGTGCCCGGTATAATGGCATTAGGTCTGACCCCCTATTACATTGGGACCAAAATACATCAGCGAAATGTGGGCGCACTACAGTGCACCTCTGCCTACCTTTCGGGGAATACAGGCATGATGATGATGTATTTATTTATCAATACCCTTTCTATATTGAAAATTTGCATAAGAGAACCATACAGAAAGTTTATAGCATGGAGCTCGCTATCGCTTTCTCTCTACGTGCGGCACAACACTATCAGAGATGCGTGTGGGACATAAAAAAAATTATAGACAAATATAAAGTCTCAGGGTGTTCATCAGAAGACAGTAGGCCGCGGTGGGGAGATTGCAAAACGATGGAGCCCCAATTTTATTGCTTGTTACGCGTCATAAACACGACCCATGGGCTGCGTGTCGGTCGGCTGATAATGTTAGTGGAATTTATTTTTTTGATGTCTCTACATAAACTTATTTAATGTGATAGTTAGCAACATTATTGCGGGTTTTCACATTGATATTCCACGAACTATGAATAATGTAACAGTTTCTATAAATATGCAGGTTATTTTAAGACTTTACTACGCACACAATCATTCTGAGATCAATGTCTGTTAAATTCGAATTAATAAGAAAAGTTCTTTTGTTCTCAAATTTGAAGAAAAATCCTTTTTCTTTACAGGGAATGTGACTTGGCAGTCATCTTAATTGAACAATAAGATCCCAATAAGCAAATTAATATTGTGTCTGTAATTAACAGAGTCAAAGCTGGGTGTGCTCGGTAGGGTGAGGCGGTATTTCACTGCGGCTCATCGCCTGCAACTTTACAAGGCGCAAGTCCGTCCATGGAATACTGCTCTCACCTTTGGGCCGGTGCACCACAGTACCAACTTCTTCCTTTTGACCGCCTGCAACGAAGGGCAGTTCGAATTGTCGATGACAAAAAGCTTACCGATCGGCTAGACCCTCTGGCGTTGCGTAGAGATGTAGGCTCTCTCTGCATTTTCTACCGCCTCTATCATGGAGAGTGTTCCGAGGAATTGTTCAGTATTATACCTGCCGCTGAATTCCACCATCGCATGGCTCGCCACATACTGCATTACCATCCTCACCATCTGGATGAATGGCGTTCCAGTACAGTGCGATTTACCAGGAATTTTCTTCCTCACACCACCAAACTGTGGAATGAACTTCCTGCAGCGGTGTTCCCGGACCGATACGACAAAGGTACCTTCAAGAAACGAGCATACTCATTCCTTAAAGGCCGGCAACGCACTTGCGATGCCCCTGGTGTTGCACGTGTCTATGGGCGGCGTTGATCACTTACCATCAGGTGAAACGTCTGCTCGTTTGCCTCCCTATCACATAAAAAAAAAAGGTTTTTTGATAACGTGAAACAGTAATATTGAAATTAAAACAAAAAACACAAAATAATAAAACTGCTATAACCTGCTGTTTCCATAGAGAAAACACACAAAAAAGTCTGTAGTTGACTACTTTAAACTTATGTTTAATTCGGATTAGTATTAAATAGTTACATCTATTATTAACTCTTTCAATGTAAACGCTTTTTGGTAAAGTGCTCTTTGAAAATGTCAGTGAAATTGTGGATTTTCGCAATCGTTACCATCAACGCTTCTCAACTTGTGTTTACGGACTAATGCAGACGTATCGTAAAGCTGAAACTGCCCACTTTACTTCATAACGTGTTATTTACCGCAGACATTTTATATGTAGCAATTTGATGTATAAAGTGTTATTACATGAACTTTCCTAGGGTATCAGAGATACTATGTTCTGTAGAGCCAGGTATATAAATAAATAATTATCGCCAAACCACACACACTTATCGTATGATCTCAACTATGCAAAGCTCATACAATGGGTCCCATATAATCACACATCGAACCATACAAAAATCTAAGTATTTGAGATGGAAAATCGTTCGTTTTATCAATTTTATTACGTGTTTAAAGCCCACGGGAGCTTAAAAGTGCTCCAATTTGCTTCACGCACGATGAGCGCCATTCTATTTTATCCATCGTGATTCTACTTCAGTCGTTAGGTAATATGGGACCCGTGAACTATTTCTATAATTAAGGTCTTAGGGGCGGCTTTAAGCTAAATTAAACCAAAGTTAAGCATCGATTTTTTTTCCAATTCCACTTGAAATTACATTGAGAGCGCGAGCGAATTTTGACTCGTGGGAGCGTGGCGTTTACTACAGAAATTCAACGTTTATTCATATTAACATAGAGTGCGTTTTAGTATTGGTAAAATTTTGACGCGGTACCCTTGACGCCACAGAGTGTCCACAAGCCCGATTTTTGTTTGATAGACAGCAATCTCGATTAGAGATAATGTCGAAACGAAACGTCAAATTGGTTGTATTTTCTCTTGTTTCGACATATCTCTAATAGAGATTGTTATCTATCAAACGAAAATCGGGCCCACCTTGGGCTCTTTATGCAATATTACAGCGTGAAAATCAAAAACATTACTTTTTGAAATTAATGGTTTACTTTTCAGCACACAAAGAGAAGAAACTAATAGAAGATATTATGAAGTCAAACTCTACCAGTATAATGCATGTTACAACATCATATTTTTATACCGCGAACACTTAAAATAGCAAAGGTTTTAAAAGTAAATAAAAAAGGCACGAATCCAATCAGCTTAGTAAACAGGGTGGGGAGAGGTGGGGGCGGCTGGAAAACTATATTGTGTTGGCTACCATGTGATAGGATTGTACGCGTGTTGAAATGTTTTATACATCATCATCACGCCTGTATTCTCCAAAGGGTTACGCAGAGGTGCACACTTCACCGAAGTATTTTTGTCCCAATGTAATAGGGGCGAGCCTATCGCTGTTATACCGGGCACATTCCCACTCAATACGAGTGAGATTTGGGCCATAGTCCACCACGCTGGCTGAATGCGGTTGGTGAACTTTAAACGCCTTTCTTATAGACGTGCAGGTTTCCTCACGATGTTTTCATTCACCGCTGAAATGTTTCATTTTTGTAAACAAAACTGTCTCATAGGCCTATGAAACTAAATGCCAGCAATTCAAGCTCAACTTGCCATTTACTAAGTTTAATGGTCAAAATTGCCTTTTCCAAAATATACAATTTTCCAAAACGAACAGTATCGTTTGCCCTAAATAACAATTGCCTTGAAAGCACTTATGAAGATAGGAACTTATTTCATACAAATGTGTATTCAATATTGTACTTACGTGAAATAGATTAAGATTGCCATCTGGATGTCCATCCAAATAATCTATACATACATACATACTATATACTACATAACAAATAAATAAAATTGGAGTGTCTGTTTGTAATATAAAAATAACACTTTTTTACCAAATGCGTATGAAAGTATATACGATACCTATAACGAAAACGCAATTTTAAATTTTTTTGTCTGTCTGTCTGTCTGTTTGTTTGAGGTAAACTTCTAAACGGCTGAACCGATTTCAATGGGACTTTCACTGACAGATAGCTGACGTTCCAAGGCGTAACTTAGGCTACTTTAATTTTAGAAAAAGCATTAGGGTTCCGCGGGAAAAACATAATACCCATATTTCCGGGTAATCTCCACTCTCTAAAGTCCACGCGGGCGAAGTCGCGGGCACAGCTAGTTTCTTAATAGAATCAGCCGTCTAAAATCCATAATTTTGGTAACTAAAACAAATGTTTCTATTAAAATAATATTTATTTAAATTTCATTAGTCAAAAAATCGGCCAAGTACGAGTCGGACTCGCGCACGAAAGGTTCCATACCATTATCTATAAAAACAAGCAAAAAAAATCACGTTTGTTGTATGGGAGCTCCCTTAATTATTTATTTTATTCAGTTTTTTAGTATTTGTTGTTATAGCGGCAACATAAATACATAATCTGTGAAAATTTCAACTGTCTAACTATCACGGTTCATGAGATACAGCCTGGTGACAGATGGACGGACGGATGGATAGCGAAGTCTTAGTAATAGGGTTCCCGTTTTACCCTTTGGATACGGAACCCTAAAAACAAAGTCTCGCGGCGTAACCGGACTAGGGCTAGTGCAATAATGTATTATACATATTCTGGAAAGCCGATAAAACTCGTTTTATGTGTTATGTTAGTGGGGTAAAAAAACATCCGGAGGTCCTGCCGCTGCCCAGTTTATAGCCGCACACTTTATGGCTCTCAAATTTCTGTAAACCCATAGTAAACCTATTCTAACATAAAAGCAATGACTGACCGGTGTATACATTTCTATCAATAGCAAACCCTAGTAATAAAATCCACTTTGTTTATAGGTAGATGCCTAGTCTGCTTAGAAACTGAAACCCGCGTACCTACTGGGGCATCAAGTGGTGTCAAAATGACGGGAATAACAGGGGAATGCACAGGCAAATAATACATCATAATAATACATCATCACGCCTGTATTCCCCGAAGGGGTAGGCAGAGGTGCACTGCAGTGCGCCCACACTTCGCCGATGTATTTTGGTCCCAATGTAATAGGGGGCGAGCCTATTGCCATTATACCGGGCACACAGGTTTCCTCACGATGTTTTCCGTCACCGTTTCTTAGCAAGTGATAATCTCTGATGAAAATGAGATTCGCACATGGAACCCAGAGGTGCGAGCCGGGGATAGAACCTGCGCACTTTGAATGCAAAGCGTGCGTTCGACCACTCGGCTACCACTGCCGGCAAATAACAGGTAACGTCACAAATAATATTTTTATATAGAATCATATTTTTGTCTATGGTATTTTGAATTCTAATCATTAGAATTTTAAAAAGTTAACAGATGGCGCCAAAAAGGCAGTTTTGTTTATGGCCAAAACGAAAAGAACTGGGAATGTCCCTGACGTTAGTTCTAAGCAAAAGTATTGCATTAAAAATAATAGACTTTTAAACTTACAAATGGTTTTATCTCAAAATTAATCAATTAGGACATTCCCTGTTATTTGCCAGTGCCATTAAAATGTTTCCAAATACCAAACCGAACTCTGTGTCAATATACATAAAGATTGAATTTCTGTGGTAAAAGTCATACAACGCGTCAACATTCGCGCAGCCAATGTCATTTCGGTTAAGAATCATCCGCCATCTTTATCACTGTCATCATCCATTTTTATCCGCGACTTCGCCCGCGTGGACTTTAGGGAGATTACCCGGAAATATGGGTATTATGTTTTTCCCGCGGAACCCTCATGCTTTTTCTAAAATTAAAGTAGCCTAAGTTACGCCTTGGAACGTCAGCTATCTGTCAGTGAAAGTGCCCATTGAAATCTGTTCAGCCGTTTAGAAGTTTACCTCAAACAAACAAACAGACAGACAGACAGACAGACAGACAGACAAAAAATTTTAAAATTGCGTTTTCGTTATAGGTATCGTATATACTTTCATACACATTTGGTAAAAAAGTGTTATTTTGATATTACAAACAGACACTCCAATTTTATTTATTTGTATAGATAGATGTATAGATGTATAGATGTGTAGGTATTTATTGAATTTGCCCTGCTATAATCACTCGACATTGCCATAAATACCGCATATCGCAGGTGCAGGCATTCCTCATCATATTCCATCAAAATATTATCATCATTTCGTAAAAAAATAAGAAAAAAAACTGTTTGTATAAGTCAATACAGTCTGTTTTAGTATAGGCGAAACAAATCAACCCTCGCGGCCCAGTGTGCGTGGGGCCTAATTCCTAGCTAATAGATATGTACCTAAGGCTTTATCCTTTCCTAATCATCCGCACTTTCTTATCAACGATAGATCATCAGTATTATCGTTTTTCACTAAGCATCTACATATCTAACTACCACTTAGGTACTGAATAAGAATAAAATACCGGTCAAAGGCGAGTCGGATTCGCGCACGAAGGGTTCTGTACCATTATCTATACAAACGGCAAAAGAATCACGTTTGTTGTATGGGAGCCCCCTTTAATATTTATTTTCCTATGTTTTTAGTATTTGTTGTTATAGCGGCAACAGAAATACATAATCTGTGAAATTTTCAACTCTCTAACTAGCACGGTTCATGAGATACAGCCTGGTGATAGACGGACGGACGGACTGACAGTGAAGTCTTATTAATAGGGTTCCCGTTTAACCCTTTGGGTACGGAACCCTAAAAATATTAATTCGGATGTCTGATACAACTTGATAATGTAAAGCTTCCATGTTGTTTGACATTAACAGCTCTTGTTAAGGCCGAGTGACCATAAACAGATTAAATAGGATACCATTAATCACGTATGGGCACTTTGGGGTCAGTTTACCAGTTAAAATGACTACTTGTTAGGTGATTTATGAGATTATAAAGTAGTAGCTAATCTAGGTAGATAAGTGTGTACCTACTTATATCACAGCATTATTGCCTGCACACAAAGGTGGTTTTCGCATAGCAATACTTTGCTATAGCGCAACGGGACCATACATTGGTAAGGTGCCGTTCAAATTCATATCACTAATATTAGTTACGTAGGTTACAAATAATATTTACTTACCTGAATAATTAAAGCAGTGATAGCCCAGTAGTCAAACGCACTTTAGGGAATTAAGATATGAAGATTCATCACTGAAATTTTCGAACTTCTTCATCACAAAAAGGAAGTATCACTTGCTAAACGGTTAAAAAAAACAACACGATCTGCATCTTCAAGAGAAGTTCTCTAGGAGGTGAGATGTGACACGTGCGCCAGCGTCAGGCTCGAAGCAGAAGTGTGACCGATGTTTATAACATCGGCGAAATGAGGGTAGTTGGGGCACTTTTGTTTCAAATCTACCTACCATTCAAGAAATACAAGTAAATCCGTTCGGCCCCACGTACGCTGAGGCGTTAAAACTCGTTTTTTTTGCCAACTTTTTTATTTAATCAGTATAGTTCGTTTTGTTAAACGAACTATACTGATTAAATAAAAAAGTTCATTCTCTAACGACAGGACTTTGATAGCGCAAGCAATTTTGACGCGTGGGAGCGTGGCTTTTACCACAGAAATTCAATCTTTATGTAGGATAACCATACCCACTGTTGGCATCCCCCACTTATTGGCACCCAGGACTTAAAATACCAAGAAAACCATGACTTTGACCCCTGATTTTATGTCAAAAATGGAAAGATTGTAGGTACATTTTTTAATCTAAAACCCTTAACTTTAACTTCAAACTCAGACTTAATTAGAAACTTTAAGTTCGTTTGGGACATACACTAAAAAAACCCTTATTTACGCATTTTCTTAAGGACCGGTACTTGTGCCAGTAACCGGGTAATCGGAAAATTTTGGAATAAATGTAAAAAACTTATGTTTCTGGTATTATTTTTTTACAAAAATCTTGAAAAATTAAAAAACTAGTGGACATTCTATAATCTGATATCCTTTTTAACGAAATAACGGGTCAGAGCGTTTTGGTGACTGATTTTCTCCGAGTAGGCGCTTAAGGTGGCAATAGCTGAGGGTTTTACCTATATTGCTACAGAGCTTGTTTTGGAATTTGGCAAAATTACGACAAATTTTGACGCCCCAATGTACGGGGGGCTTTATTCCTTTATCTGCTTTAGGTAATCCCTTGGTATTTTACACTTGGATGCAAATTAAATCTGTCTAATGCCACTGATTACTTCTAAACGCATGTTCCCAAGAAATTCAGAGCCTTATCTCTAAATTAGGCGTCGGATTAAAGTTCCGAGTTCTCGACGGGATTCCGTTTAATCCTTTTACGAGGGCGTGTGAGATATTGCTATGGTGTTTTCGGGCGGCCATTATTTACTTTGTAGAACGGTTGATATTTATTAACAGCAGGGTTTGGATTACCTTACCCTTTGGCTACTGGTAGCGCCAATAGTTCAGCCTTAGAAGGTAGGTGGCGATTAGCTAAATGATCGGTATCTGTAGGCTTAGCATAACAGCGTAGATATAAGTTTTATCTCTTGCAACTGTCAGATTTGTCGAGAGAATGACGTCACACCGAGTCATGTCCAGTACAAAAAGCTCTAAGTGACGTAATTTTTTCGTCATATCTGACAGTTGAAAGGGATAAACTTATGTCTACAGTATCATGCTAAGCTCACTGTTGTAAGATCTCAATGAGAATAATAATTCTGTTTCGTACGTGACAGGTTCTACACATGGTGAGTTCCAAATTGACTTATAAAACATCGTGACAACCCCCACTTCTTGCTTGGTCAACTATACAATTCTCGTAACATTTAGCTCACATTTTGTAACAAGAATTGTATTGCAGGCCGAATTGTTGCTGTGCAATCTTGAAAAGAAGCTTAACTAAGTATTTTTTTGGTTATGTCTACTGTGGTCTAATAATTGGTCTTGGGGCGACGCTTCTATTACTAAATGTATGGGGAGTCTTTTTTCTTAAATAATTTCATACAAGAAATGTCTACCGTTTATTTAAACATAAACATAGATTTTATTTAAACACTTAGATCGAACTTATAAATTACTTACCTAATCATGCTACAGGTCTGTTAGATATAAGTACCTTTCTAAGAGTATATCTTAAGTTATTTTTGGGGTTTAAAAATGTTCCATCTGATGCTAAAAACGAGGGGAATAAGTAGATAGGTACAAATAAAACACCAAGATATTATTTTTCATAGATTTTATTTTCATAAAGGTTTCATTGTATTTATCGTAGGTAGGTATAGTGTCATTTGTAATATATTTTATAGCTAAATTAGCTTTCTAATCGGATAATGTGTAGTAGGCAATTACGTATGAACTAAACAATGGTAAGGTAATTATTAAAAAAAAGTTGACAATTGATCAATACGAGCGAGCTACATGTATAACAATCAGAAACATGTTACATTATACAATTCTTGATTACAATACATTGAAAACTGACGTAACAATAAAGAAAAAAAATAAAAAAACTTATTTGAAAATTAGTAAAAAAAAACGAAAGTAACTTATTGGGTTATTAAATTGTGCATTAACTAAAAATAGGTAAATTATTAAAAATTATTCTAACTTAATTTAAAAGCTGCTAAGAATAAATTGTAATATTGTACCAACGCGGCACTGTAAATATACGATTCATGTAATAATGGATTTATTCAACTAGTAATGTAAGTAAAATTCAACTTTACACCCTTCGCCGATTATTATAACGACACGTGCAATTGCCAATAGAGTGTACAATATCTTTGAGCCAAGATGCAGGCAGGGCCCATTCCCAGAGACGCCAACGGCGGCCATCGCGCCCGTTAAAATAATTTCCATTCAATAACAGTCAAACAAAATTGGACTAAACAACAAGGAATTTGTACTTTGGGAGATGTGATATATAGAGAATCGACTAGGTCCTCATCAAAATGAATATTAAATACTTAATAAACATTGTATCCATAATATATAATATAAGCAATATAAAACGTAACATAATCGGAAATACTAGACCATAATATAATTCTGCTAAATAACTGAA
Organism: Ptilodon capucinus; assembly: GCA_914767695.1. NCBI lineage: Eukaryota > Metazoa > Arthropoda > Insecta > Lepidoptera > Notodontidae > Ptilodon > Ptilodon capucinus. The sequence continues at coordinate 8,430,356 of OU611814.1, read as the reverse complement.
ATAATTCAGGTTGATCGCCAGAACTGTAATGGGGCGACGCACGGCAGATGGAGCTCGTATCGAGATTGTTTGCGGACATCGAGCCGTGTGCGAATCGCCCACTACAGGACCGACAACGCAGAATTGTCTAACAATATAATTATAAATCGAAAACTTTACTAAGATTTTGTACCGAAAATGTATCTAGCGTCGTATATAAATGATATGCTTGCGAACAGCAACACTTTGGTTAATTAGGATCACAAATGCAGGAATGCCGTCCGTTCTGCGCAACGTAAACGAAAACTACGTAATGCTCCCCACGTCCTGTACCCACTACACATTCCACTATTAATCAGTGTTGGCCGCATGTTCGGTAAATCTGCGTTTTATCGATATCATATTTATAAATGTCACAACATCAAGCCGGTATAAAAAACACTAAGCCTACTAAAACTACTTCCTGCGAAAACTCTTTTAAAGAGCAAACTTACAAACTAGATTCGTAAAGTAACACGGCGCCCGCGCGCTCGGGCGGCGGGCGTTATATCTGAATCCGTATAAAATATAACATGTTTTTTTTTTCGCCTCTCCTGTTTTATTACAATTTTCCGAAACAATCTTACGACTACACTCGCTCTCGACTCACCAACGTTACAATATAGACAATACAACGCTCACTATCCTTACAAAAGTTAATATCTTTTCAATATTTTTAATCATTACAAAATGGAACTTTCGACTTATTTATACTCAGAGTAAATCTTACGAAATCTATATTTTATTTGTGCCAATTCCTTACGCATCGACTTCGATTATACAAAAATATACGTTAAGACGTATCGAAATTACATTATAGGTATACTTTTAATTTTTCAATGGTATATAGTAGGCATATTTTAAAATGACCCTTATTAATGTTAATTTAAGCACTTATAATTTATTTTTTAATTAATCAGTTGGCGTTTTCCATCTGAGCTTCTTCACATCATTCCTATCATATACCCTCGAACCAGATTCCAGTTAAAATTGTAAGTAAACGAGAGATCATCATAGAAAAAAACATTCAAAGACATGACCACACTCAATAATTATTAGTAAATATTACTGCGCACAGATAACCACAATTGTACCCTATAGAAGGAACAACGGAAATGTTACAAAGTTACAATATATAAATACCAAAGTGAATCACTCATTCAAACATACTCATACATTACTAATATACATGAATAAACAAATGCTTTTAATTAAAGAGATGCATTTAAGAGTCAAATAAACAGTGTTTCCGTTTGCCAATGTGGGCGTGGAATATTATCGTTTTTGTATGTTACTTGTTCGACAAGTAGAAAGTATAAATTATTTGTTCGCAGCGGTTATTAACACGAACCGAAGTCAAAATAATTGTCCCTCCCGCAGTTGGATGCATCAAATAATTTACGTTTATATATTTTTTTGGTTAAACGGTTTAAAAACATACAGCGATAACATCTACGAAGCATTCGATCAAATAGAAAAATGCACACATATTTAAAGACTTACAAGCCTAGTTATATATTGACCTTTATCGTTGCGTGCCCAATGCCAAGAAGGAATCTCACACGGTTCACTCGTTTGTGTAAAATTGATTAAAAACTTTGGACATAATAACTCCTGAGATTGCTCCTTAAAATTGGACGCGCAAACGGTCTTACACAATACCTATTTATCGCTGTGATACACGTACATACGAGATCGAGTCTCGATTTTAGTCTTACAAAAATACTAAATCTACGTTTTCCAGTAAAAAAATTACATTACTTGTCGTTTAATTTAGCATTATACATATTATTAGAAAAAACTTTACCTCTAAATTACTCGTTACCATTATGAAAGTACAAAAGTGTTTATGTTTTTTTTTACAAATTATGACACTCATACCCTGATGCATCCCGCGCATTTACACTTGTCGACACACCGATGTAGCATTGTGGCAAATCGTATCGCCATTCACCGTATCGTATATCCCGTATCCACATGTCTTTAGCTTAGCCGTATATCTATATGGTCGAACAATATAGTAATGACGACCGGGTACGACACTACCACAGGCGATAGCGTAATGACATACGTCGGCGATACGGATACGAAGAACTGCCACAACGTTACATAATATGGACAAGCCTTTTCGTATTAAAAAACTTTCTAATCTAATTGCCACGCAATAACTTAATTATTATCATTAACCAATTCGTAGGTTTTATTACAAATTTAAAAAAGTTTTTGCAAAAATTTCCCTGCTCCCTGGAGATCGACTCACGAAGCGTATTAATCTGCATTCGTAAACTCGAATTGACGTTCCTATATATACCTACTTCACTAGCTTTTCAGCCTCGTTCGCGATTTCAGTTCCAAATGACTGTAATGTAGACAATATCACCTCTTGCAATCGTATCGCATTTGTTAGTTCGATATTAGCGTGGATGATGCAGTTCCAAAATAAACTGGAGAGCTTTTCAAATTCATCGTGATTACACAAAGTGGTCTATCGAGACTACTAAATGCGAACGAGCGCGACGTTACACCTAATACAAGTTATTACAAAAAGATTATTCAAACTTACTACATGAGTGTAGAAAACATCAAGTATCAAAATATTTAAATGTTTTTTTTTTAATTATTTGTTTTTTTTTTCACTAACCAATAACAGCCGTATACTAGAATCAGCCAATGCGTTTTGGGTAGTTTTGAGCTTCATGTGAACGCTGGATATTATTTTGGATGCTGAATGTCACAAGGATAATCTACCCTGAACTTCGGAAGTCATTTCCAAGTCGATTATAAGGCGACACCATATAAAAATACTAGTAGATACACGAGGGTGTATTCAATGCTCTTTTAAGAATAATTGCAGCAATCAATCGATACGGATATTTATATTCTTGATACTTTTCTGGAGATCTGAGTGTCTCAGGTTACTTTTTAAAGTTAGAGGCGCGGTATTGCGTCAGCCAAGTCGATTCAAAAGGCGTTGCTGTAACTTTTTTCAAAATTTTCTTCAAATGAACAACAGGACTTTATAGAGTAGACGCGATCCTGTTTCTATTATTTACTGTCACAGATAAAACGATGACAGTTAATACGACGAGCGCTTCAACTACATTACATATCACGGGAAGATTGAAAGTTTATTCCAAATACTTATTCGTGGCGCGAGTGCACCTACCTATGACCAGAATGTACACGATTCAATAACAATACTCGCTTGGCACGAGGTTATCATTACCGATTATTATTATAATGAAAAGAACGCGACGATGACTAAACTTAATGTTAAGTGACCACATACATACATCCACAATCGCACGGTTTATATTTAAAGAAAATTCTATGATCCTAAATAAGAACTACAGTGGAAATAAGATTCGATTAACACTATATTCAAAAGCGGGACATAATACCTATGATCAAGGAATATTATGCCGTTACGTGGTGCTAGAGGTACAACGTACGATTCTAATAGTGTCGATAAAATACGAGTAGGAAAACCGAACTAATATAAGTTATATAGCTTTATAATATGTAACAATTTTTGCTCCTAAATTTTAACCAACCTAAAACATAATTTCTATACAGAACCAATAGAAGTGGTACGTTACTTGTACTTAAAGAATGAAAACAAACGCGGTTACACTAGGTCATACAGCAACTGTTTCGTAAACATTATCTAAATCAGTGTTACTTTTAATATGTATTTGATTAATATTATAAAATTTGCAAAAGTAACAAATTGTTTCTTTGTACTTTTAAGCAATTCACTAAATTACACCACATTCAAATTCAACACGATGAGAATGTCTAAATAAATTGTCATTAATTACATAAATTTAACAAATATGTGCAAATAAACTAGGTAAGTTGGCAACGTTTGTGTTAATTAATTACATTTATCATCAAAACTGAACAAGTTAACCGAGTGTTTAAAATATTATATAACCAAACTTCAGATTATGGTTCATTTGTTTACTTATGTTGGAAAGAACCGAACCTATTGTAAGACTATAACAAACATATTACATACAACCTTTTAAGTATCGAACTTCCAAGTAAAAATCATTGAACCCCAATAATACAAGGAGCTGTTTTAATTTCATATTAAACACCTCTGACTAAGTGGATTTTATTTCAAAACTGGGTTTTGGCGAGATGTTCTAAGATGTTTTATTATTCGAGATAGACGTATCGGGGCTTCTAAATATATTTAAAAAGCGAAGTTCTAAGAGACTATGAAATGTATTTTTCTGGCGACACATCTCAACCGAACTGAAGTCGAGGATATATTTTTAGTTGTTTTACACACGACAGGGGGTCAGCCAAGTTCGAACAACGGGCCGGTACATCTTAAATATCCTTGCTACTGTGGTTTACCATGTCATTCACTGTAAATATTCTATAAACTGAATTATAATATTAGGAGTCACACTGGTTGTACTATAATTTACTATTTTTTTTGTATCTAAAGAGGTATTAGTTGTCGCAGATAAATATTGAAATATCTATAAAATATTAAATAAATTGCCGTTGTTAAATCGGAGAATTTTATAAACGTCTTCATGGATTTATGTTTCCAATATAGATTTCCTTTGTTTTTGTACCGGAAAGGGGGAATTAACGACTTGATAGTTTTGACGAGTCATCGCAAACAAGTCCTATGATAATACATCTACATAGATGGCTCTGTATTTGACTATTAAACATTATGTTTTTTTTTATAATTTGTGTCGCTTTCTCTATGCGCGAGCGCATCGATCGCATTTCACTTATCTCATTTGTACATGGCCACCATCAGATGATCTGGTTCAATTTTAATATTTTTCTAAATATACCAACAACAGCTCGCCTTTATTTTTTTTAATTTTTTTTTTAAACATTTTCTTGGATACATATAAGTACATTTAATTAAATGTACATTAAACTTTTAAATATAATTCTATATTAGAACGAGCATTTCGATAAAATTAAAATTGAATAACATATGAAATGCGATCGCGGCGCCGCGGGCTTATTTTTTAAATAGTTGGTTTCTTTGATATTGTTGAAATTATTTACTATCGATTTATTGCTAAACTAGTAATATGCAATATTATCTCATTATATACTTTTTGATTAGCTCTGCGTGTGTTAGAATACGGCATATTTACAATATTACGTGCTTATACAAGTATTGTTTTAGATATAATATTCTCAATTTTAAGAGTAACTTTATAGCGGAGGAAACTAGTTTTAAAATATTTTAATAGGTATTACAAGCACACATGGCGACTGGCAACTATGTCCTAGCTACTACTGCGCATGCGACGCTTCTGCGATTGGATTTTACTCAAGTTAATTATGACTGGCGTTTTTTTTAGATGTTGAAGTAAATAAATACTAAAATTAATTCTATTGCATTTCGGCAATGCTTAGCTTTGTTTTATTTTGTTATGATTTCAAATAGCCATAAACAGCGGTCTTGCGACTGCAAATACGCGACGCATAAATTTGATAAATGGTAGTAATAATGTCCCAGCGAATACTTAAGACAAATATTATATAATTAAAAAACACGTTATTAAAATTGCACTTGGCCGCAAATGACCAAGTGTCAACAAGGGCAACAGAAAGTGTCAGCGCATACATACATAGTAGTGCCAGTCTGCCGTCCACTCAAACCGTGTCTCGATGACATAGATGAGATGAAGTGTAGTGATGCGGATGATGGCGTGATGACGTTGCGATGATGAGTCCTACAACTACGTAACATATACGATCTACGTCGAATTCAGTCCAATATAAGAACTGAGGTTGTGCGAAGTCCCATTTCGATTGTACAAGTTTCAACTTAAAAAATGATGAATATATTATTATCTGTGATTTTTTTGCAAACTTGGCTGTGCGCACATCCTTGTGCTGAGACTATTAACGGCAAGTATTTATTCTAAAATAGTTCGTAGGTACATTTATATACGAGTATGTCTTATTAAACGGTTACCGAATATGATGTCCTAGTACCTGTTATTCTGTTATATCACAATTAAGTCGATACTTATACACGAAATAAGGACCAAACACCACCTCGGCGATTAAATTAGTAAAATGTAAATGGCAGTATCAATTTAAGAAGGTTAATGCAAAAAAATTTCGCCTATAAAAAGTGTCAAGTCTTCATTAGAATTATTAGCTAACATTCAGCGGATATCGCGTCGTCTTACCGGTTCACACTCGCCTAACAATCCGCACCACTTTTTTACCATTAACTAATCACTAAACACGCACTAGTACTAAGAATTATCACTTGTAAATCACTTTGCGAGTAATAAGTATCAAATGTATAAAAACCTTACCTTAAATGTTAACGTCAAACAGTTATTGAGTAAATGTGCACATCACTTATTTAATGTCGAAGCGCTAATCACTTACAAATAAATAGACATCCATGATAATGAAAACTCTTAATCTAAAACTATTCGATTAGCCAAAAGTTTATAATAATTGTAACAAACTGAAAACACATCCCTCTTGCTTTTATAATAAATTAAAAAAAGAATTAAATAACCTCTCAATGATTAGCGGTGTAGGCTAAATATTTCATAATTCTCTTTTTTTTTAAAACACTATTTTTTTTCTGATATGGCACGATTCCAAAACGTTATACATGATTCTCTCACCATTGTTCGCTTATTCCGCCAATCACTGAGATGCGTTCAAATAAAATGCAAACAAACAAAAGTAGTAAACGATTTTACATTACATAACCCTAGAGTAATGTTTATATAGACATGCTAATCATATTATTGGTGACACAGCAATTACTTACAATTAAATACTCTACAATTATTACTGTTAAATTAGGTATCCGTATGAAAATGAAATTGATATTAATGACGACAAACTAACATGGCCTTCAGTAGACATCCCTTACACTAATAAAGTGCCATTTGGTGGGAGGAAATAAAAGTTCGCAATAAACCTACACAAATATCGTATAACACTTAAGATAGGTTTAAAATTTTGCTAAAATAAAACATAACTAATAAACTAAATTGAACTAAACAACACGCCACTCAAACGTCCCTATCAGATAGGGGCATAGTATCACTGAAATCGAAGGTAATCAATAATTTAAAAACTCGCCTTTAGCTCCTTCAGAAGGAATACTCCTCGATTTAAGATTGAAAAATCCAAAAAACAAAAAATGCAATTTCTGGCATCACTAGACCGCTAATTATTATGTTCCATAAAAATCAACTTCTAATCAACAAAGTGCAGAATAAAATTAAAATAAAATCAATAGTACGATCTAAACTGTCACGTAAAATTATTCTCAATAATACCAACTTAATTTAACAGAAAAAAAATTACCACTAGCGTTCGACGACGCACTATAGTCCGAACAACAACGCAATACAAAATAGTTCAATCGACACCGCGCAATCCGATTCGCACTGCTCGCTTTATGCGATCTGGTTCAAGTAGTTCATGAAGTCATTGGAAAACAGCTGAAGAGAGGGTTCGGCGTGGGGCGTGCGAGGAGGCAGGCCACAGCCGCTAAGTGCCGGCCGATCCAGTGTCTTCGGCCTGAGCGCGGCCAGGTAGCGGTCGGCCAGCGACTCGCCCAAGCTCATAGCCAGCGTCTCAGGGCTGAGGCCGAGCAGCGACAGCGAGTCGGTGATGCTAGCCAAGGTTGGCGTCAGGTACTTGGCCGGCTCTTCTGCGGGCGGGGCTGGTGGGGCGGGCGGGTCGGGGGCGCGGGCGGTCATGCTGGTGTTGACGACGGGGCGAAGCGCGGGGGGCGAAGCGCGGCGCGGCGGTGACGGCGCCAGTCCCCACGGTTCCGCGGCTGGGGGGGTGCCGGGAGAGACTCCCGGCACCGCCGACTGTTATGGCCACTGCTGGAATTGCGGGTAAGCCCGTTTTGTGAAGCAGTAGCTGAGCGGCTTGACGAAGTGCGTGTCGAGCACGCGGCAGTCCGGGCACGTCACCGGGTGCGAGTAGTCCGAGTAGTTGAGCCGCTGCTGCGGGTGGAGGAGCGGCTTGTAGCAGTTGTTGCACTGAACAGGACAAAAAGAAACCTCTAAGTTGCGGTTGTATGATGCACGGCTTAACTAAAGTCTAAATAAATCTTTTCAAGTATTATCCATTGAAGGAAAACTACTTCATTTAAGTATCCTTTATCATCCTTTATCATCAAGATATGAATATTTCTTCTGAAACATAGATTTTAAGTAACCATCAACAAATTTACCTTCATCCTTTCACCGCAGCAGGGTGTGGCCATGAAGATGTCGTAGGAGTACATGGTGCCGAGGACAAGGGACGAGCCGTCCCACTTCTGGCCGCAGAACCGGCAGCGGATGGTGCGCTCGGGGTCGCATCGCTCCAGGCACCCCATACACACGCATGTCAGGTATTGCGTGCGGCCCTCCACTTTCACCTGCGTAACGCCAGAGTTTGCGATTATTACTAGTTTCCAGCCAACGAAATTCACAGAGAACGGAAAGAAGAATAAAAATATGAAGCCGAAACGGTATGTGAAACCCTACGACAAACAGAGCGATACCTAATTTGGACAACGCCTAAGCAACAACTTCTGTTATACCAATAGTTTTTCACTAGGCGAGTCTTAATGATATTTTTTATTTATTCAGTAGTCGACTTGTGTTTTACAGCATTTTACACTGGATTCCATATATATAAAATCAGGCATCTTTACGGGGTAGGTTAGAGTGCCGAATGGTACATAAAATGTATAATGACTTCCTGTGTATACTTTTAGCAATGGCACGACTTGAACTTTTGGAGACACAAATTAGTTAATAAATCTTGTTGAACCTTCTCATATACGGAAGAATATAAAGCATCACAAAACTGGTGTAAGGATTAAGCTTAAAAGTCAACGTAAATATAACTCTTATACCGGCTGTTTCAGATGTCCGAAATAATACTTTGACGTTTGCTTGAGTATCGAGTATACAACTGAATGGTATAAAAAAATATTCGAAATTAGAACATGATTTTTTCTTGTTTTTTCATCGCCGATATCTAGAGTTCTATGTTAAATTATCATGAACTGTTTTGTGAATATTGGTAGCCGCCCTTGGTAAATGTAGTTTGCACTGCTTGATATAATCATGGATGCACCCAAAGGCCAGAACACGATACTTGTGATAAAAATACAAAGGTCTTTATCTCGGGAACTATGATAGTTAGGTATAATCTATTTCAATAAAGCATCTACATACGAGCTACCGTATATGTACCCAAAATATTAGTTCGGACTTCTGATACACCCTGTAGAGGGGAGCAATATGTTAATTTTAAAGTCAAACATGAGTGTATCCGTGAGCTCGCGGCTCGTCTCATAATTTGTCGAATAAACAAGTGAGACGAAAAGTACTCTCAGCCTGTGTATAGTAGGTACATTGTATAGTACACAGTCTGTCTCGCAATACACTTAAATAAACTTTCAGGATCTTATTTAAGTTCGTCAACTTTCAATTGGTGTTTCAGCGGCTGATTCTCGTTTTTCATTTAAATTCGACAAAACTCTCCCAAGTTGGCTAGTACTTTCGTTACCATGAAAGGTGTCGTAATTTATTACACTGAGACGTGCTTTATGGCTTGAGTTGAAAAAACTATATGAATTTATGTAAAAATGTTTTCGCTAATAAATCATGAAAAGCTTTAAGTTGCACATTGTTTTAATGATACTAAAGTTTTTGAAACATCGGAACCCGCGGCGGACAGTAAGTACATTGTCCAACTTAACAGTCCACTCTGAAATTAACTCCGGTATAAAAATCTGATTTTTTCATTAATGTAAACCAATATGGGTACATATGAAGCATCAATGGCAAGTGGCATCGCAAACGCAATACACTACTTAAAATATAAAGACACTATAGGAACCAACTTCAGAGCGTCTGGAATAATATTCGTGGTCTTCTCATTAAAGAAAGAGTATGAAGGAAAATAGTAAAAGCTTTAAGGTACCTCAACAGCGCTGCTGGTATGTTGGCGGGGGCTCAAGAAGAAGGTGCCGTCGACCAGTGGGTAGCGGTCAAAAACGTGCAATGTCTCCTTGCAGAGCGTGCATGACACCCTTGGCTTGTGCTGTCCCGCCAGGGTGGATAGTATGAATAGCCGCGTGTCGTCGTTGCCATGGTTACCTTCATCCTCAATCTGAAACAAGAAAAACAAAAATTGTAATGAAGCTTCAAGAAAGAGCATAGTAGTCTCCAGCAGTCTTGAATTATTTAGTCCCATAAAGTTCTTATGACCAGCGATGAAAACGTGAAAATTAAACCAAATTTGCCATAATAACCGTAATAACAATAGACTGGTGTACCCTAGCCGCAGAGAGCGCAGACGTTATTGTAAATCCACGCCCGCAATTTCAATATTTCATACCCCGCATTTACATATTACGATTAATGCATCCACCCACGACACTTACCGCAACTCTCCCTTCGTAATAACACAAGTAAATGACTGCATAAAGTTGAATAATGAAAGGCTGAAAGGCAATTACGCTGAATTCGGAGTCGAAGTCAAACAAAGGCTCGCGAGCGCCGAAGAGATCGATTGTGAAGCACAATTCGTTCACGTACGAGCAATTTGTGAGAGCGAATAATAATGAAAGTTTAACGAGTTAACTGTTGCAGCATAGGCACTTCGCACGCCTTAATTAAACAATATTATGAACTGTCGAAGAATCCATTCCCATTTTCGCAGTATTGATTAGTAAAACCATTGTTCTACCTTTGGATATAGTTAGTGTAACGTGACTGGGTATGCCTTACGATCTAAAATATTAAATCGAGTGCTAATTCTATACGGTGACGAATGAAACAGAGTGCGATACGCATAATTAAGGGAACTTGTAACATTCCAGTGTGCACATATTGATGCTATGCATTCCTATCTATTATTAGATTGACGTCGTGACACCAGGAACACATAAAACGTATCCAGCGGGAGCGTTGACCCACGCAAACAAACTCAGTATGATTTGCAGTATAGTGCAGTGCAGTTTGCCAAGAGACGAGCGGGCGGGGGCGGGCCATCCGGCATAGCAAATAGCGCCGCGATATCTGCCACCCGACTCCGTCTATTCCGGTCGTGTGGAACGTTACGTTATTTAACGGCGATCATAACATTCGGGGCTGCATGTTAATGCTCCTAACCATTTGTAAATTGCAGTCAGACGCGTGTCGTCGATTTGGAGCGTGATAAATAACTGGTGAGCACCGTCTGCGTGAGACTCGCGTGATTGATTCGACCGAACGAGCAGCCGCTAGATCCACACGCGCTATAGATAGCGCCTTATGATTGATAACGTCGAAGCGCTGCGGATCGTGCTGCCAGCACCGGACACGCGCTAAGCCAGACACCGCGGCTAATGAAACGTCTATGAATTACTGTGTTAATTAAAACGACGCTTGGGACGATGCCTCAGGACTAATGAGTGACAATTAAATTGTTAAGTGTCGCGCTCACGACGGTTCAGTGAGGTTGCAGGTCGCGGGCGACGAACTCGAGCTGCAAACTTGCACAATTTACTTTCGCACTGCGAGATTGATGAGTATTGTAACGCTGACTATTTATTTACTCAATCCGATCACGCTTTGTCTCGCAATCGTCGCCTTTATAGTTGTCTACGATGACTTGACGCTGTAAACCGACACATAAAACTTTCTGCGCTTTTAGTGTGTGCATGTCTTTGAGGTAGCTCGTTGCGGCCGCAAATATACGAATAGGACAGAAAGCGATTCGGTTCGGTATGGAGTCAGTAAACGCGGGCGGACCGACACATTCGACCGCCGCAGACGGGCGTAGCTTCCTTTAATTGCGTCTGCTGAAGTCACATTGTGCGGTGAAACTTGGCAGCCAGGAAACTTTGCGGTTTCAATGGTGTCAAAATGTTCCCGGAGCCGTATTCCAACACTTCCGTATATGTAACTTGCGCGGCCGCTAAGAATAAAAGGATGTTTAGCGAAACAAAGCATTTAATCGCGGTTTCTGTTCGTTTGTTTCGATGTTCAAACAAGAGCGAGTTTCGCGGAGACGAGAGGCATAGAGGGTGCTCGAAGGGTCGTTCGTGCTTACTCCACGCCCCGAAAAACGAATGTACACACATTAAAACTTCCCAAATTGAAGGTGACGCTATAATTAAAGAGCTGCATGGGGTGACACCCCACCACCAGTTTACCGTGCATCCGGAAAAAGGAAAACGACAGTAAAACCCGAGAACTGTAACAATTAGTTACAGTTAGGAAACAATTCAAACAGTTTTACAAGGTGCATTTTCAGAGCGTATAAAAGATTAAGTCAGTTAAATTCCACAAACATTTTATATTTTCCCTTAATAAACAGTCGTGAAGCAATTTATGCTACATTGTCAACATCGTTTCCCATTGTTCTTGGTATCTACGTAGGTACCGAGTAAAATGTTCACAAACGAGCTTTTATAATAAAACGACGGACGTTCCCGACCTTAGGTTGAATAACGACAATAAATCTGGACTGTTCCCTGGGGTGGCTTATTTTTAATTAGCCAAATGAAACTTTTCCTATTATATTTCGCCGACGTCAGCACTCGACTTAAGTACAACTAGTAACGATGGAAATGAAATACACAGCGGAACGACGCTGCGTCGGAGAGAGCTGGAAGGCCGAGGAAAAATGTGAAACCTCGCCACAAATCCAATTAGCCGCAACAAGATACCCAATACCATGGATCTGACGGCAATATAATTATTTTATTGAATCTTTGAATATCTCGGTTCTATTGTAGGATGAAGAATTAGTTTGAAATAGTTTGATATTTTTAATTTGAAAAAATCTATTTCACACGAAGCATAAGTTGTGTGGAAACTACTTCGTGGCAAAAACATGTTTGTGTCTTGATTCAGACACAGACTTCATGTCCCAAGTTCTACTCTGCACTTTATTCTGTAGAAATTTGGCCAAACCAATCGCGTTGGGATGCAAGACTCAGAAAGGCATGATTCATTGCAAGTAGATACCCTAATACCACTCTGGTAACAAAAGCTGACATTGGAATATTTATTATTGATGCAACAGCAAGGGAAGCTATTTTTCAGCATTGCCATCTCAAACAATAAGACGGCATTTGCGGTGCCCGATACATTTATCCCGACGGCCGCGTTACGTTCCGCCTCGTGTTTGCTATTGTCTGAGAGCTTCACGCTAATATTTTGCTCTTTGTACCAGAAAATACCATCTACAGTAATGCAATTGTTGGATTTCGTACAACTTTCCAAGAAGCCAGTTGTATTTTACAATACACAATCTTAGCATCTGCTTCACAAATGAGAATGATATGAAACTGAATGCTATCTTCATCAGAGATACCCGGTGCGCAAAGGCCAACGCAGATTATAACTTTCTTTAGAAAATCATTGCTTTATGGCTTCTTGGCCATTATTCTTTAGGCTCGTCGGCTCGTCAGCTCATCATTATTCGCCTGTCAAAGGACTTGCTTTATGTTAATTTTTTGCATTTATTACGCTCGCAAACGCTATCATTGATACCCCCATGCACGCGGGGACTCATGAAACGAACAATTTTCATAATCTACACATAGTGGAATACCTGTCTCTCAAAGAACGAAGCCAGCATTGAAAGTATTTCGCGTAAATATTCATAAAATGCCACCTTCACCTGTACTTTGCAAGTGTAAATACGACGCAAAAATTCGATGTGTTGGAAGATATTTTCTCGCGTGAATTAATAGCACGTCCCAACATTCCATATTACGCGTGACGCTCGCGATATGAATTCCGCGATACACTGAAGTGATAAAAGGCATCTTAATTCGACGCTATCCGGTGACGGAGAAACTCCACCTACTCAAATTCTAAGTATTAAACTTGAAAGGTGAAGTATGCAACAAAGTCGTTATTATTTTATTGCTTTCTGTCTCCTGAGGATATGGAGTGTCTGGCAAAGTATCGTCTCATACAAACGCGAGTGATGTAAAATTCAGATTCAAATTGGTGTTAAAAATTCTCGAATGAAGACTGAATGGGCGTTGGGGGCGTTGATGCGATTTTGATGAGGTTGAATGTCGGGGGCACCTCCGGATACAGAGCGGTGACATTCTTTATTGAAATGTCCGATTGTAAAATAATGTCGTCGACGAACGAGATGTCGTAAATTCGTCGATGGTAATTGATTGCGGGCGTTCAGCATGTTCGAATGCTGCAATCGAAATGAAAAACGGTTGCGAGCAAGAATCTGAACATAGCAGTGTTTGTGTTGCTTCAGACGTCGGTTAGCTCTCGGTACATGGAAAACTACTTATCCTGACTTCGTTTTATCGTTAGTCGTATTGTTATGTCAGTTAGTACCCATACAGCTAAGGCGTCATTAATGCCACGCAGATAATGTGACGGCGTCTGCTTCACGCTCAGCGCCGTCTGAGTCAAGCGTATTAGCTTGACTTTCTCTAAAATGTACTTTGTGTAAATAAAGATAAAGATAGAATTTCTTTGGTTGAAATTCACTCGTACCATCGATGAAGTTGAAAATGAGCTTATTCTATGAGTTAATACAGTTCGTTTTGGTATCGGCAAAAAATGGTCGCGCCCTTTTAAACGCCAGGCGCGACTCTTTTTCCACCGACTACGTTCAGTACTCTTATAAATAAGAAATGAGGTTTAATTCTTGTGATAACTTACTTTAATCTACTTTGCACTACACTGGGCAATTATCAAAATAACACGGGGTTAAGTTGCGTTTTTATCACTATACAGATGATATATTACATTGTTTGAAGTTCTAAAGTTAAGATAGATAGCGGTTTGTTACAATGATTAATGGAAGTTAACATATTGTTTTCTCATATTTACGCGAATACTATACATTGAAATAAAACTATTTTACGGATTTTATCGCGTTTATTTACTATTTTATTTTCCCGACGTTTCGGCGGCTTTACAGCAACCATGGTCACGGGGGGACTGAGGTGTTAGACGTCCTGATGTCATAGTTAATAACTGGGTACCCTCATATTTCGTTGGAAAAATAAATTAGTAAATAAATGCGATAAAATCCGTAAAATAGTTTTATTTTAATGGAAGTTTACTCAAAAGATTTTTGTGTGTACTTTGAAAAACACGTCACTGCATATAGTTTAAAGAATATTAGTTGCTAGCATTTTGCAATCAGAATTTCAAAGGGACCGAAGTAATAAAACGTGAATACTTGTTCTAACGACTGGCTGAATTTATGTCCAATCATTAGTATCTACACAATATTCATTCTAGGCAGTCTACATAACATTAAAATGTACTTTATAATCCAGAGATCGTATTCGAACGCTCGCTTTTATAGTTATAGTGTCAATAACCTCACCGATAAGAAATCGATTAAGTAAAAAGATTTGCCGATAACAGTTCAATGGAAAGGAAATATTTACATTAAACTAAGTACTGTAACAGTGTTGTGGCTGTAATTCCGTCAGCGTGGCGGGCCACGTGCGCCGGCGCAGGCCAGCTGAGTCAACACATAGCGTGTGTGAAGAAATTGTGTATTGGTCTACTTGGGTTAGATGGTATGAATTATCGGAACTGGAAAAATATCACTTACCTGCTTCCATATTATCAAGAATACTTGGATATAAAACATCTACATCTATATCTTCACGACGTTATTCCCGGTAGGCAGAGGTGCACTACGACGCACCCACACTTCACTAATTACAATACCATTTTAAGTATAACTTCTTTAAAAATTAAAACGTATCGTAATATGTTTTACTTTTTATTTATGAAAAATGTACTGTATTCCCTTGGTTGACGCCATAAAATTTTAATGCTAGTTTCACCACGCACCTAAAAGGTATTTGCGAACATTCTAATTTTATAAAACAAGCGTAAAGAAATCGATATATTATTTATTATTGTACCAAGTGCAATCAATTAAATTTAAGCCTAAAACAACTTTGAATGCAGTTTCATTGGTCATTAAATCAATGAATAGGAATTTGCTTGTTTAAGGACAATAAATCTATTAATATACACATTACCTTACCACTGTTATGATATTGTAGCGTTGATAAATACATCTAGGTGTATCTAGTGCGAAGAATTGTTAATAATCTGTGGTGACATTCCGATGCGTTTAGTCTAGCGCCATTGGACGTCATGGCAGGCTCTTTTAGTTATGCCAGTACACTGAGCAATTATTTTAAATGAATAACTTCTTTTAATTTTTATGAAAAAATCCGCAAGTACGTGATACGGTCACGTGTCTGCAAGAATCAGAATCAGATTTTTTTAAATTTATATATGTAAATCAATACAGGCACTTATGAATCGTCAATAAACAAAAAATAATAATAATATAACTACCATTCGGATTGTATTTTGTATGAAAGAAAATCTTTATCGATGTTTTCCTAATAATACCATTTATACAGGTATATATATTTATACAGTAACAACAGTTTCGTGACTGAAAAGACTCAAATGAATACTAAACAGATAAATTAAGCACACAAAATGGTTTACCAAGATAGCATAACTTTGTAGTCGGTGTAATACGCATTCGCTGAAACTGCAGGCGACTGGCGTCAGCCCTATTATTATCTTAAGTAGCAAGCGGAATTTACTACGTGATTTGATATAAGGCACTTGACAAAGGGAAACATTACTTTAATTAAATCCGTAAATACCTTACATAAATATTTATAGACCTTGAAGATAAGGATAAATTACGATGTTTGAGTACTTACTGATATGGTTATAGTATTAAGTTAGCTCCAACCCGACAACTCCGACCCAACATGTCTTACAATGTAAAATTAAGTGAGGTATGCCCTTCCGTCTCTCCCTCGTCCGTAGCCCCCTTAATACACATATCTACAACACTTACGGATCCCTAATCACATAACTTAGAAAAGTATGTATTTGAAAAAAAGCTCGTCTCGAAAGAAGGGATTTCGAAATTCAAAAAAAGATTTAAACTCATATTAAAACAAAAGAATGCGCGATAAATCGAATTTGGCTTTCGCAAAGTTAGTTTTTCTTACAATTTAACTCCGCAGTTTTTGATGCACCCACAAGCGAGTCAAAACGCACACAACCAATTTTTTGCCGATACCAAAACGAACCGTATTAACACATTGTTAAATTTAATTTAGCGATGACGCGAGTGAATTTTGACGCGTGGCTTTTACCAAAGAATTTCAAACTTAATTTAAATTAATACAGAGTACATTTTCAAAAAATGTGTAATGGGTACGTTGCGTGATTAGTATTTGTCTTTCGTAGAACCAGACCAGTAAATATCCGCACATCTCTAGAATACAACAAGCCCCGATTGCAGTATCAGCAGCTCCCGATACGAGTATAAACCGACCGTTTGGCTTGCACCGATAACCCTGCACTTAGTGAGGTGTCACCCCGGGCCCACGCTATCTGTTGCTCTACCACGGTTTATACTGTAGTCGCTTGCGTCAACGTAAATTTATAAGATTCATTTGACAATACTGGGGCCTCACTGTAAACCTTAAAGTATTGTTGTTTCAATACAATGTGTAAATTTTTGACAGATTTTGTACTTCAGATCAAATTCTGTCAAAATTGACAGTTATATTACTATTGCAATTAATGTTTTGAATATCACGTTCGGTTTTTGAGAGTCAATTCATTAACTGTCAAAATCTGAAAGTAATATAAACATTACTGTAGTTGTAGCAAGAGTGCCAAGACTATCCTTATGTCACAGAATATGTTGATTATATCTCTTTCTCTCGTATGAAATAAGACAGAGAACAAACGAGCCAATCCGTTACAAAGGTCTTGTCTTGACATGCGAGCTAACACCGCTGGAAAACAGGTGGTGGTATAGGGGTAACTCGCCTCTTGACTACTAGACATTTGAAAGCAGGTGTTTGTCATACACATTCGTTAAAGAAGACGGTCAAAGCGCCTTCTAGCAATACGTTGATGAAACTCGTGGTAGAGCTCCGAGGTAAGTACTGTTTTGCAATGTTGCCAGCATTAGCCTTGCATTGTTATCTCGGCAAATAACAATAATGATAAGTGAAAATTAATAAATCACTCAACCAAATTGTTGTGATACGGCGTATGTTATAAATACGGATATTGTTGTCATGTAACCGATAGCGCGGTGATATTCTGATCGTCCAGACAATTGTATTGTATATATTATTTGTATAATTAATTGTATTGCTTTGATTTGTATTGAATTTTCATTAATTATACGAACGATACGCGTTTACTGAAGAGGAAAATTATTTTAATTGTGTGCTATTACAGTTAGCATTTACAGTTTATAACGTAAACAATAAATTCTAGTGTTATTTTTCCTACGACTAAAGGCATAACGTTCATTTTGTAACAGTATTTTATTGTTTCCATGTGGGTTAAAAAGTCTTCATCGCGCTATAAAGAATTTATCTAACTCCCTATCTGGTAAGCTACATAGGTTTTAGAAAAAAGTTTATAAATCAGTATGGCAACCCTCTAAGCATTCCAATTACGATGTTGCCAACGGCGTTCCGTCAATACAGGCCTTTACAATACTAATTAGATAATTACACACTGCAATTGTAAAAACGAAAGAAATCTTTAAGTTTTATAATTAAGTGATTTAGAGTCAATTTAAACCATGCGCTGACTGGAGCGTCAAGAAGTGCACTTCAACATTTTTACCAATACCAAAACGGACTCTGTGTCTATATAAAGTTATTAAAATAATAATAGATAATAGAATAAAGATTGAATTTCTGTGGTAAAAGTCAAGCGATCTTTCGTCCAAATTTACTCGCGCTATCAATAATGAAATCTTGATGAAGAACAAGCTTTTTACAAACTTTATATTAACTTCCAATGTATGTATATCCGGGTGGAATCTTGCAACTGAATTTTAAATCAGTTATCTTGAACCGATCGAGCTGAAATTTGGTATACACGCTTATTTTGGATGACAATGCACGCTTAGCTATGTGACGTCATTCTAATTCCAATATGGCGGATCATCCAAGATGGCGGAATAGTTTTTTTTTCTGCACTACCACAATATGGGTATCAAATGAAAGGGCTTGCTGAGGAGAAGACGATAACTAAGGGCAATTAAATAAAATCTTGTTTTTTAAAACTTTTTTTACCATTTTTTTTTGTGTAAAATACAATAGTTCGTTTTAGTATTGGAACAAATTCCGACGCACGCGCCTTGACGCTCCAGTGTGTCTGGGGTTTCAGTGCCTTAGTTTTTTTTTTAACCGAAGGAGGTTAATTTGTTTCTAAGTTATAGACAGGAGATATTGCTTCATGTTTCGGTTGCTCGAACGCACGCTTTGCAATCAAAGTGCGCAGGTTCTATCCCCGGCTCGCACCTCTGGGTTCCATGTGCGAATCTCATTTTCATCTGAGATTATCACTTGCTAAGAAACGGTGACGGAAAACATCGTGAGGAAACCTGTGTGCCCGGTATAATGGCAATAGGCTCGCCCCCTATTACATTGGGACCAAAATACATCGGCGAAGTGTGGGCGCACTGCAGTGCACCTCTGCCTACCCCTTCGGGGAATACAGGCGTGATGATGATGTATTATGTTTCGGTTGCGTTTTTAGATAAAACTATAAACCGGTTATGTTTAGCTTGCCCACGTATATTAATCAAACCCCACGCCCACTGGGGCGTCAAGACTCGAGTTTAATTTTTAGAAAAAAATCTGGAAGTACCAAAACACGTAGTGATCGGGTAGCCGGCTATACCGTGTAAACAGAGTGTATGTGTTATCCACCAGTAATATTAAAATGCGCGTGGAATTATCTAATTGCAGTAATTACATCATGGCTGCACGTAATGTAACGTTATTAACACGATAGGAACGTGCAAACAATGCGTACCCAATATATTCATTTGTACAAACAAATGGACTGGACACGTTAGTTTGTTGTTATCAGAAACAACATACGCGTTATTTGTATAGCGAGAACACAAAAAGTCTGTTTCCGTACCCAAAGGGTAAAATGGGAACCCTATTACTAAGACTTAAGACTGCATTACCATCCTCACCATCTGGATGAATGGCGTTCCAGTACAGTGCGATTTACCAGGAATTTTCTCCCTCGCACCACCAAATTGTGGAATGAACTTCCTGCAGCGGTGTTCCCGGACCGATGCGACAAAGGTATCTTCAAGAAACGAGCATACTCATTCCTTAAAGGCCGGCAACGCACTTGCGATGCCCCTGGTGTTGCAGGTGTCCATGGGCGGCGTTGATCACTTACCATCAGGTGAAATCTTACCGTCTGCTCGTTTGTCTCCCTATCTCATAAATAAAAAAAGCCTTCGCTGTCCGTCCGTCCGTCCGTCTGTCACCAGGCTGTATCTAATGAACCGTGATAGATAGAGAGTTGAAATTTTCACAGATGATGTATTTCTGTTGCCGCTTTAACAAAAAATACAAAAAAATAGAATAAAATAATTATTTAGGGGGGCACCCATACAACAAATGGTACGAAATCCTTCGTGCGCGAGTCCGACTCGCACTTGGCCGGTTTTTTTAAATTGGCGCTTGCGTTGACGCATCCGTGTGCGGGGGATTTTGTTACTTTATATATTTTCTAATCTACTTACAGACGGCATACATTACAGATTACAATGAAAGCATAACAAAACATGCGTTAGTCCCACAATACGTATTTCATTACGGTAGGTCTTGGTTAGAATAGATAATAGTACAACATACTTGTGGAGTACCGAGTGACTAAGTGGACGGCTTCCCAGAACTTTGTTATTATTACAATTGCAATTTAGAAATTGCAGTCCAGAAATACTTATAACATTGATAAAAATAACAACGTCGCGCGTTTGAAATGGGCTTTTTATTGGAATATAATATAAGCCTTTATGACTGTTTACAATAGTTTACACATTAAATACATTTTTATTCCTGACGATCGATTTTTCAACAACAGCTTCATCAAGCCGGTGTTAGTCCACTGCTGGACGTAGGCCACTCCCAAGTTGCGCCACTGAGCCCGATCTTCGGCTCTTCTTCTCTAACCACTGCCCACCGCTTTGCGTATGTCGTCGCTCCACCAGGTCACAGGACGCCCTACGCTACGTTTGCCGATTCGCGGTCTCTCCACTCTAGGAAAAGTCTACCCCAACGGTTATCAGTCCTGCGGCAGATATGACCGGCCCACTGCCACTTCAGTTTGCTAATCCGTTGAGCTATGTCGATAACTTTAGTAAGAACAACAGCTTGTCCTTCGACAAAGGCCACCTCCAAAGATTTCCACCTATCCCTATCGCGTGCAATTCTGATCTGGACCAGCAGCAATTTTGACATCATCTTCCCAACGTCTCGTTTGTCGACCTTTGCTTCTTTTCCCATTTCTGGGGTACCACTCAGATATTATTTTTGTCCATTTCTCATTTAACTGCACACAAATGCATTTATGTAAACAGCCGTAAGGGCGCGGTTGTACTGGCGGCTGATAAGCTATTATACGTCCGGTACTCGATATGGTATAGCATGTATCAGAAGACCGATATAATACATAAACGTTTACACGAGTTTCGAGTGTACACTTCAGGGGTTAGCACGCATGCCAAGACTGGACCTCCATCACGGATTCGTTCGCTTGCCTTTTGTCTTATTTCATGCGAGAAAAAGAGACGAAATCAACATTCCGTGCCAAAAGTCTATTTAATACTTATGTTAAATCATCAATCATAACTTTTTTGTTTGACAATAGTTAACATGAATAAAAACTATGTATTTGATTATATAGCATAAACACTCATGGTATCTCACATACACTCATCATCATTTTCTCGCGCAGTCAACACGCAAACCCAGTCAACAAGCTATAAGTACATCATCATTCATCTTTATCACATTCAACACCTATTTCATTAATAATAATGTATTTATTGAATTTGCTCTTGCTATTAATACTACTGTTCGAGACGTGGTCGCTCACAATGGGACTCATAAGACGGCTCAGAGTCACTCAACGTGCAATGGAGCGAGCTATGCTGGGAGTTTCACTGCGCGATAGAATCCGAAATGAGGACATCCGCAGAAGAACCAAGGTTACAGACATAGCTCGAAGGGTTGCACGTTTGAAGTGGCAATGGGCCGGACACATTGCCCGGAGAACGGATGGCCGTTGGGGCATCAAAGTCCTAGAGTGGCGGCCACGAACAGGTAAGCGGAATGTGGGACGACCCCCGACCAGATGGACGGACGACCTCACCAGGGTCGCCGGGAGTCGAAGGGCGCATAAAGCCCAAGAACGTAATTTGTGGCGATCTATGGGGGAGGCCTATGTCCAGCAGTGGACGTCCCTGGCTGATAGATAGATAGATAGATTAATACTATAACTTTCTATTTCTCTTCAAAACTGGTTATCCGGATGAAATTGCTTTTAGCGATAAGACCGCCCAATTGTACATATCTACTGTATTTAGACCTAAGAATGTATGTTTTTTAATTGTTTGGCGTACAATAAAAGTAGATAAGAGTACTGGCTGAAATAACAGCTAACCGCAAATTATGCCATTCCTCATCTTATTCCATAAAATATAATAATATCATTAATTTCGCAAAAACTAAGCTATACGATACAATCGCGATGTTCCTGCTGAACGGACCCTTTGCATCGCAGACGCGCGTTTATAAAACGGGCGTCTCATACGTGAACATGTCACGGTGTGCAAATGCCCTAATCGCTCATTGATCACCGCTCTTTCGTTGGCTTGACTAGTATCGTGACTAACTAAACGTGCGATAAGCGACGGCCCAGTATCGCGGTCGGAGGATAACGGCCCCGCCAAGGCGAACTGATCGACCATAAACATGTCGATGAACGCACGACCCTTACATAACAAACTAAATGTTGTCACTAAAGCACACTAGACACTCGCGCGGCAAATATTTAGCCATACTAAAACAAACTCTATTGTAACACGAAAAAAGTTCATTTTTCAAATAAACGACACTGACAGCGCGAGCTAATTTTGAGGCAATTCAATCTTTATGCATATTGATGTCAAGATTCCGTTTTTGTATTGGCATAAAATTGGACGCGCAAACGTCGACGCCCCAGTGAGGCTTAATACTTGTTAATTGACGACAATGTTGCCAGGATTTCAATGATTAGACCCGCTCGATATGTGTGGGTGTGTTTTATGAGGCTGAAAATTGACAGCCATTACCTTTGTCATTGGTAATGTTTAGTTAAGACACGAATGATTGATTAGTTTTAGACGCGGTTTGTTAGTTAACAAACAGTGTAATCTGGTGAAAATAAATGTTTAAGTAAATATTGTGAAAATGGTAGAGAGGGAAGATTTTACGGGTTTATAAATTCTGTATCTATTTGCGTCAGTTGAATTACGAGCTCCACTGTCTATTTTTGATAAGAATGTTTTAATTACTAGAAACCTTTTACACTAGACTGGGTCTGTGCTCTGCTAGACAGTAAACACGTTCATAATTTAATACATTTCCATTGAAACCTTTAAGATCAACCCCCTTACCACCACTCCATCATATTCTTAGACCTTCAGAAATAATGACACATTTGAAAACTTCGGAGTAACAGACATTAAAGCAAATATTGCAACACCATTCGAAAAATAAACGTTAATTTATCTTAGCAAATCCGAGTTTGGGTAGACTCGTAGCTGCTCTACATAAGTATAGTGGGTATATTTACAAACTTAAACCAAATCGCACTTAGGTCTTATTTGGTCTGTTTAGCAATTTAATGAACCAACAAGTAGTCATCTAGTTTCTTAATATTAGACTTAAAAAATACAAATTCATTTAAGGGCCCAACATCTTAATCCGGAGATTCAAATGTGTTCCACTTAACACACATCCGGCGGCCTTAATAACTAAATAATATTCAATTTGACACCCTGAACACACTGGGGCGAGGAACTTGACTTTCTTGAAAATGTACTTTATGTCAAAATACATAAAGATTTAAATGTCTGTGGAAAAGCCACGATGACATTTTGTTGAAAAAAAATAAAATTCTACGAGTTATATTATATACATCAATACGCCTGTATTCCCTGAAGAGGTAGGCGGAGGGCACTGCAGTGCGCCCACACTGCGCCATTTTGGTCCCAATGTAATAGGGCGCGAGCCTATTGCCGTACCGGGCAGTTTCCCTCAAAGTGAGGGAGATTTGGGCCATAATTCACCACGATAGCCCGGTGCATATTGGTGAACTTCACACGACTTCCTATACACGTTCAGGTTTCCTCAAGATCTTCCTTAACCGTTCATGCAATTGGTAATCATTTTTGAAAATAGGTGCATGCCCGGGATTTGAACTGGCACCTCTTAAGTCGTTCTACCAATTAGGCTTCCATTGCTTTTCTAGTTAAGTTATAGTACAGTTCATTATTGGCATGAAATTGAACGCGTGTGTATTGACGCGGCTATCTGCGCAGGGCTCAAGTGTGCCAGTTAAAGCAATGTTAGTGCACAATTAAACCAGTGTCTATCGGTCATTGTACCGGAGCTGTTACGTAACTAGTAATTATCAGCCATTAAAACGTGTGATAAAAACTTTAGTGCCGATTCATGCGAGTATTTAACACTAGTTATCGACATAGTATCGATAAAATATCGATAGAGCGGTACATGCAAAATCAGAGCGGTACACGAAATCTATACAAATAAATAAAATTAAATTGTCTATTTGTAATATCAAAATTACAGCTTTTTACTAAATATAATATGAAAGAACGCTACTTATAACGATAACGCAATTTTAAAAACGGTTATCTGTCTATTTTTTTGAAGTAAACTCTCAAACCAAAAACCAGGCTTAAGTTTGTCTGGATACTAATAACAATCTAGCGTAAAGACTTATACGGCAAAATCTACTTATTGTCAGATAATGTTTATTCCATAAATTTTAGCATAGCAATTGTTTATATGAATAATAATATAAATAGGCACCTAAATAGATAATAGACGGATAGGCGTATCGCGAACAATACAATCAGACAGCCCACGGACTGATTGCTTTATGTTCCTATCAAAGCAATGACTACATTATAAGACCACACGCGATTCGACTCTGACTGTCTCTTTAAGGAATTTTACTTTAAAATGGAAGACTTCGACGGCAATAAGTTTACTGTTTCATTAAAATTATGAAGCAATTTCAATGGTTGCTATAAAAGCCAGCAAAATAACAGTTATTTGTGTATGCTTTTTTATATGTCAGAAGGAACTTCATTCTATCCGGGTGTCCCTTGACACCTCTCAAGTTTTTTTTTTGCTTTTATTTATATCTCATTGAGGTCTAATTATAAATCGTTTATCGGAAACATGACTAATGTAATTCTGCCTTACGCACGTTCTAACTCCGCTGCCTGTTACATAGATTTTAATAGAATAAGCTGTCGAAGTTCCCTCAGACGTGCAGGTTTCCTTACGATGTTTTCCTTCACCGCTTCATAGCAAATGATAATCTCGGATGTAAATGAGATTCGCACATACATCCCAGAGGTGTGAGCCGGGGCTTGAACCTGCACACTTTGATTGCAAGGCGTGCGTTCGACCACTACCACTGCTATGTCCTTTCTAACATTATGTACATATAGATCTGGACGTCGCCCATAAAAGCCTTTAACGATGCTATTTACAACTGCTCCAAAGGCTATTTCCCCGGAGTAGTTAGCCTTCGATTTAGAGAGATATTTGCATTCCGTTCCCATAATGAATCCATTATTACATTGATATGCAAATAACGCAACAAATTGTACTCCGAAAGGATTTAGGGTACAGTTTAATGGCGCTAGAGGTGTAGAAACATAGGAGTTACCAAGATACCAAAGCTTTTGCAAACTTGTTATCTTACCATCAGAGATACAGTACAAATCGCTTGTTGCTACTCTCATAACACTAAACAACACCACCTACTGATAACTTCAGAATTAGTTATTATTTTAAATCTGGAATATGTTTCCCTTGTCTCTCAGATGATCGCTAAGGAAATATTAATGAGCGTCATCCTATATCATCGATCGTCGCCTAATGAATAAAGGGGCCACACTCGTAATCGAGGGGTTCTAGGTTCAACACTGGCTATAATCTATTCCCGTGAGCCAGCTCCTGATACAAAAAAATCTTAGCTAGCAGGACTAAGAAGTATAATTCTAACTATAATAGGTATGAGTAGGAGGTGGAAGTACATGAGATACTGTGGTCTAAATATTTTTATTTAAAAAATAAAGTCTACACTCCTGTCTGAAACGCTATGTGTGACAGATGCCCCCCACTCGTAATCGAGGGGTTCTAGGTTCAACACTGGCTATAATCTATTCCCGTGAGCCAGCTCCTGATACAAAAAAATCTTAGCTAGCAGGACTAAGAAGTATAATTCTACCCATAATAGGTATGTAAGTAGGAGGTGGAAGTACATGAGATACTGTGGTCTAAATATTTTTATTTAAAAAATAAAGTCTACACTCCTGTCTGAAACGCTATGTGTGACAGATGCCCCCCACTCGTAATCGAGGGGTTCTAGGTTCAACACTGGCTATAATCTATTCCCGTGAGCCAGCTCCTGATACAAAAAAATCTTAGCTAGCAGGACTAAGAAGTATAATTCTACCCATAAAAGGTATGTAAGTAGGAGGTGGAAGTACATGAGATACTGTGGTCTAAATATTTTTATTCAAAAAATAAAGTCTACACTCCTGCCTGAAACGCTATGTGTGACAGATGCCATATATGGCATTTAGTTTAGTTTAAATGGAATACTCATTAATATAATTCCCTAGATTTAAAGTATAAAATTAAACTAGGTAAATTTTTGATTGAGATCAGAGGAATTTCTCGAGTATCTGATTGACGAAGTTTTGTTGAGTATCTGATTAGAGGTTACTGTAATCCCATGATATTAAAATAAAAGTGAGTCTCAAAGTTTTAAATTGAATAAAGATTGATTTATCGCTAAGCCCGAATTAAGTAAACACTGATTAGCTTATTATCTGAGTTAAGAATATGAAACTGACATGTAAAGTGGACAGCCCTGATAAGCGGCTGTGTACACAACGTTATCATCTAGTAAAACACAACTTATTTTGCCTGCAAGGGGTCATACGAGGTTTAATAGATGCATCACTTCTGATATAAGTAATGTTGTGATGACATTTAACACAACTCAATACCGTAAACAGAGAAATCACGAATTATTGTTTTATTCCAACATAAATCATGTTTAATGTTATATTTAAATTATTCAAGTTAGGTCGTAAATGCAGGAATCTGTTGCCAATCCCACTGATAGCATTTATATGGCTCTAGTATAAAATATTGCAATTGAATTTGGAGTAACTATAATAACTTTATTATCTATCGTAGGTAAAAATTGTCTGCTCTCTTTAGGGAATAATATGAAAATCGTCACACACGTTTAGTATATATTTATCCGTCAAATACTATATAACTAAGGTAAAGGTAAATCACACTGAGGTCTGCCGCCATTATCCGCATTTATCACATTCATCACCAATTTTGATTTATAATATGTATTTATTTAATTTGCTGTTAGTATTTATTACTTGACTGGCTGAAATACCCGCTTACCGCAGGTGGAGCCATTCCTCATTTTATTCCGTTAAATTTTACTATTTCATTCATTTTGTAAAATGACGAAAAATTCACTCGGTGGCAAAATACATGAAGACAGTGACCGTTCAAACATTTGGTCACAAACAGGCAAAACATTTTGCTTGAAATATAAAAAAAATACGTCGAACTATCATTAATGTGTATCCATGGTTATCAATTAATAATAATTAATAGTTGTGTAAGTATAGACGTTTGTATATAGGTATGGCGTAACTGGATGATGTATGCCCAAGACTACGATGATGCTCGGCGTTCTTAATCCCAAGTATAAACCGGAGGCACGGACTGCCACGATTTATCGTTTCAAGGCACGACCGAGGCGGGGCCACTAACAGCTTACATCCACTACCTATGTAACTAGCAACAAGATATTTTGTTTCTTTTTTCTACAACTTTAGATATATCACGGCAATATTTTATACGATACCAGTCACGTACAGCATAAATTATCTGAAATAACAACACAAGTTTTATTCCGCTGTCGGCGCACGTCATAACAATTCATAGATACGATGTTAAATTTTATGCGAAAACTATTACACTGGGAACAATAGAGCAGTACAATTTTGCAACGAAAGAGGTGAAGTCAGCAATGGTTCAGAGTTAACTAAGTTTAAAATTTCATACGAAAGTGTTGGCATGGTCTTTTAGGAGAGCACTCGTAGTGTTTAAGCAGTCGGTTCCCGTTTTATCCGCAGCCGCCGACTCCTCGGGGATGTTGAAGGATTTGGCGCATTTACAGATGAACAAAAAACGTTTAAAACGAACTCAAATTGAAGGCGAGGTTTGGCGCTTCGAAAGAAAAGCTGAGATTTCCGGCGGCGATTCCAGCGAAGATAGCGACGTCTCATACAGTATTTATTTGTCTTACAAGCTCTCTAGTGAAGTAAGAACGTTGTTTGGACGATTCGAGTGTTTTAAGTTACTCAGCGTCTGAAGTAATACGTATCGATCGGCGCGATAGTGCAGGGCAGAATTAAATAATGGATAAGGTCTATGACCTATAAGTAATTCATAGAATGAGCGAGTGAACGTGAGGTGCGGTGCTCGGCCCGATATGGCAGGTGTGTTATGTAAGCGAACTGCGGTGCAGGCGCACGTTTCTGATACCAAATGCCACAGCGCTATTCCTATGCTGGCCGACTAGCGGGGAGCTCGTGCCAAGGCCCCCCGACAATTGAAAGTAGATGTCCAATATACAACCTTTCAAAACAATACTGTAATGATAAAAGAATCGATAGAAACAAAATTTCGAATTAAATGTCGGGACCATAAAGGGCAAAATTGCACCATCTTATGATGGTTGGCGGTGTTGGCGGCACCTGTTATTATTAACAGGTGCCGCCAACACTGAATTAATGATAACGAAATCGATACCAAACAAAATTATGAATTATTTCGAGACAATAAAGGCCAAAGTTGCGCCACGTTCGTAACAGGTGCCGTCTTAACTTGAAATTCAGTATTAGTACCCAGACAAATTTATAATGATATAGCCCATTACCTCTCGCAGTCATAACGATAACCGTAGATATAGTCGTTACCGCCGTGCGCCCGTAGGACTTGAAGGGGACAATTTAAAACATAAATTAGATAGTGCAGTGTCTAAATACGAGAGAATACAGGGAGGCACCGACTACCGGGTGGTTAGGGACGATGAATGACGAAGTGAAAAGGATGGTGTATCGGCGACGCAACGCCACTGAGAGAGACGAATGATAGTCCACGAGTGCAGCAGCCAGCAACCAGTGTGCACACAGACATCGATCGATTAGTGGGCGAGCCGCCGCCGCCGCGCCACAGCCAATCTATCGACATTCTACCTATTTTAAATTTATAACTGCTCAATTGCATCGATCATAATTGGTTATAAAATAAGCATAATTATGCCAACGTGTTACCAGCGCGACTTAAAATGTAAATAAACATTAAACAAGGCAATGTGTACAGTTTAATAATGCAAAGTTTAGATTATTTAATGATTTAAACTAACCCCAGTCACTAACTAAAGAACCGATAGCAATAAATCGAAGAAAATAAGAAGCTAGATAGGTGATTATATTAAAACCTATGTAACACGTTAAGACTCAGGTCACGTCGTCGGCGACCGGTGATCACTTATTTAAGTTGGTGGTGCCGTGATTCTATGGAATTGCACCCAGAGCATACTCCGCGCGATTTTTTAGGGTTCCGTACCCAAAGGGTAAAACGGGAACCCTATTACTAAGACTTCGCCGTCCGCCCGTCCGTCCGTCTGTCACCAGGTTGTATCTCATGAACCGTGATAGTTAGAGAGTTGAAATTTTCACAGATGATGTATTACTGTTGCCGCTATAACAACAAATACTAAAAAACAGAATAAAATAAATATTTAAGGGGGCTCCCATACAACAAAACGTGATTTTTTTACCGTTTTTATAGATAATGGAACGGAACCCTTCGTGTGCGTATCCGACTGGCACTTGGCCGGTTTTTTTATTTATGAAAATTCTATTGGAACAGCTGAGGTAATGGAATAATTTCGATGGATCTGATCAGTATTCAGCAAAATCGTCTCGGTGTGTCCTCAGTTTTGCACGCCCCGATCGGCTTTGCTATCCGTCCCCAGATTAGAAACTGATTGAATTTAAAATTACTGACGAAGTCTGAGAACGAATTTTAATTAATCGTGATATTTTCAAAACTAAGTATTTTTATGTTTCTAAATTTATCATTTATTGACCATTTGTAGACTCAAGATCAACTTATCTTCTCGATCTATTATTTTTGGAAGCTCTTAAAGAAATTGGCAGTGACTTACAGTTTTCTGGAATTTATAACGGTCCATTTAATTTAGTGGAACAATAGCATCTACGCTTTGATCAAAGTCCTGCCTTTAATGTAGTAAGTCCATATCTGTTAGATTGCTGTAGGTACTATTAAATGTACGACGAAAAAATGGTGATTAGGCGTTATCGAAAAGAAAGTTTATCGCTGCTGTTAACGACTACATAAGTGTTGCTTAGCGCTAGATATCTTGTAGCAGGAAACGCTACTAAAGGTTGGAACTTGTCATGTACCGGGGAAATGAGTGAACGTATTATGTGAAACGATAAGAAAATGCGTACGCCTGTTTAAGTATTTTCATGCTGGTAACGATAAAAATAAAATTACAGACGCAAGTTGCAACGGGGAACTACGACTTTCGTGACAAAACACCAATTGATAAGACTTACGGAATATTTTAATCTTATCCAAACGAACTGTGCGCATACACACATTTTATACAACTGTATAAACATGCGCTTTATAAACAAACACAGACGTTATTACAATAATTATTTGTGCAACTGGAAAGTTCCAAGACCCTAACTTCAAGGATCCATTTTGCGTACATTTATTGAAACACAGCCGTCACCAGGGGAGAACAAAGCCTCGGCTAACTTAACAATGTGTTTAGTTTTGAGATTAGAGCAATCCCGTCCAACACCTAAACACGGATTTTAGATAACATTCAAACTCCGACCGCACTGAATATAAATGAGAGTTTAGAACGCCGCAGCGCCCGTCTTAGGGCTCTCGTGCATAATTACTAGACGTTAGAGAAGCTCAGCTACATTTGAACACCGATGAATAAGTTTAAATGGACGTTTAAAATCTATTAGAATAGTTTATATAGTGTTTGTGAATATACATCTTCAAAGAAGACAAATAATTCAATTAACGGTGCCGGACGGCGGGGGCTATCGATGTTGTGGTGCGGGTCGGAGTGGGATTGCGTGCGGAGGGCCCGCCAGTCCCGGCACGCACCCCCACTTCCCAGCTGTTTGCGTCTATTACCATTTCAATGTCAAGTCCGATCAATACCGGCCGGGGATGTAAAATGTCGGCAGCTTTCGGTGCGTTCCGGGAGCTACGAACGCCGGGAGCCGCGGGCATACTAACCTACCGTAATACGGCGTGGCGCGTGCTCTCCAGACGATCAATAAGCGCCAAGTAAGGCTCGGCTCGCTTTATAAATAGTCTTGAACTTCACCTCGGCCGCCGCCACGGAGATTCGTGGGCGAAAGTGTGGAAATATCTTTCGTTGCGTCACGATCCCGTTCATACTCTGTAAATGTCATAAAGCCGGGTCACGTAATAAAGCTTTTCCTTTGTCTGAACGAAATGAATAATCTGAATGGGAGTGATGATAAGCTGTCGGTGCTGTAGTACAATGTCGGGCATCTCATTATGTAAATAAGATGCACAATCCCGACGGGGAGAAAGTTTGAATATCTCAATATAACGTGACAATCGGCGGCTGATGTGAATATTTCACTAAGTTTCCATGTAAATCGTCCATCGTCGAGCGCGTTGGCGCGAGGAAACCGCTGGGAAAATCTCAACGAGAAGCTGGAATTGGAAAAACAACTGCGTCGAATTTCTTCACCTAGACATGGAGTGCACTCGAAAAGCCAATATCGCAGCTTTATGTCTCATCGGCTTGCATACAGACGCAATTGAAATATTTTAAGGATTGTGCATTGAAAAGTCGCAAACAATCGTAGCTCTGGATAAAAAGAATTAATTAGTGGACTGCAACACCGACTGGATGAAGTGAAATCAAGCTTGAGCGCTATTATAGTGAGTAAAGGGAATAAAAGCGGAGATATTAAAGGATGAAAACGAGCGGTTCATTACTGGAATGCTAGTAATAACAATACGGGTAATGGCGCTGCTGCGATCGTCTCGATTTTCACGTCTACTGAAAAATTCCCTCGACAACAAATCCCCACGGCTATTACTTGCTTCGTTATTGCGCAGGACGCTATTAATAGTGACGTTTGCATAAATACCTGGTATTTTAAATATAGCATTGTGCATGGAATGCGTATTGTTAAGTAATAACACATCATTGTTTGGTCGAGTAGGCACACAAGTATGTTAAATCATATCTTGTTATTGTCGCCTGGTAATATCGTGAATCATTCGTGTTGTCGTTTTGATGGAGTAAGTTATACAAGTGCGTAGATGTAAATTATTGCGACCGGTACTCATCATAATCTATTCGCTCGTGGGGTAGGTCACGTAGACAATCCGCTTATTTATGCGTAATGTTGTTTTTCTTTGTAAATGTTGCTTTGGAGATAAATTATTAAGTACTTCAATTGATTGATAACAGAAATAAAGTTCTATTTATGAATCTTGTTTTTGTATTGACATATAAATAGATAGAATTGACTTTTAGAAAAGCAGTGGCAGCCCCGTGGGCAAGAACGCCCGCCTTGAACGTAAGGGGTCCAAGTTCAAATCCCGGACCCGCACCTCTGAGATAATTTTCAAGTGCGAATATTATTTTCTACAATGATTACCACTTGCTGAACGGTGAATGAAAATATCGTGAGGAAACCTGCACGTCTATAGAAAGGCGTGTGAAGTTACCCGCACTAGGCCAGCGTGGTGGACTATGGCCCAAATCTCCCTCGTATTGAGGGGGATCGTGCCCGGTATAATGGCAATAGGCTCGCCCCTTTTAAATTGGGACCAAAATACATCGGCGACATGTGGGCGCACTGCAGTGCACCTCTGCCTACCCATTCGGGGAATTTAGGCGTGATGATGTATTATATAAATATAATGCTGTGTCTAGAATAAACAAAACATTAACTTTTTATTGCTATGTAGGTATAACAGGATACAGTTTTATGGAGGTATTGTATGGAAATGTTAATGTAGAAAATAGTAGCTCCATTATACAAGTAGTGTTTAATTACTTACCTTAACTTTACCAAGTGTACTAATCTAAATTATGCATCTCATGATTTGGAATGCTAACCAAAATATCCACGCAAATTCTTGCAATATCTGCATAGATTTTAGAGACAGACAAAACATCTATATTAGGCTGACTAACGACTTCATAGGACGTAGGAGGGACTCCATAAGCAAACAGACGAGCGATTAAATCAAGCGTCTCTCAATTTAACCACGGCTGTAATTATAGTAGGTACATTATGTTGGTGCATAATGTTGTAAATGGAAGCATTGGATGGATATGACCAGTTCCACCGACAGATGTTCTTTTTAGTAATTCAATGACGCATGCGTTTTATTATTCCAATTGGATGCGACAAGTATTAGCAATTCTTATTGGAATGGCTTAATGTGCCTTAAACGCGTTTTAGTTTTGGTCAAACAGGTTGTATATCTACATCTTAAAGACAATTTTACAATATTTATAGCTGTAATCCACGCTGAGGATAAGGTATCTATTTTGGAATCAAAGATTGCAGAAGTGTAACCTGCGACATTGTACGGTTATGGGTGACATTGTCGACGCATAAAATCTATTTTAAAGTCCAAGCTGGAGTCATCCGCCATCTTTATCACTGTCATTATCAATTTTTATTTATAATGTGTATTTGTTGAATTTGTCCTTGCTATTAATTACTTGACATTGGCGAAATACTCGCGCTAGTCGCAGGTGATGCCATTCCTCATCTTATTCCATTAAATATCATCATTTCGCTCATTTCGTTAAAAAAAATCCAAGCTGGCGGTACTCCGTCCGAAAGGTTGGATTAATGAATTTTGTAGCATTAGTATTTGGGTGATTACGAATACAAATAAACTCTTGGTAATTGTCTCCAATGGCAGCGTATAGATAAGTATCTACTCAATTATACCAATAATATTATTAATATTTTTTATGATGACCAATTAGAATGTGTTGCTGGTCTGACGATCACAAGACGTCTTATCCATAAAACTCTTATCACAAGACAGCAGGAACTCGTGCGTGACTGTTTAAAGCTACTTCGATCACGCTATTTTATCTCTCGCCTAGTTATAATAATTAGTTAAAGCAATAACGTATCCCGCGACCACACCTCGCAATTAGTTTATGTAGGTACTCAAGTTATTAAAGTAACATATAAAACATTCTTTATAAGGAAACTTGGAACTAAATACTTAGAACGCGTTCGTAGTACGTTACGTAAATAATCTTGAATGTTAATCGGGTGCTATTATTTCCATGTACCTACTTTATCGTTCATCAAGTGATATGCCGTATTTTTTTTTTTTTTTTATGAGTTCGGGAGACAATCGAGCAGACGTTTCACCTGATGGTAAGTGATCAGTATAGTAGGTAGTCATGATTTTATCAATTCACAATATTTAATTATCTGTTTATTTGCTTTACGATAAAATTATCTGTCTTCTGTATTTTCGCATCCCAACATTATGAGAGTTTACCTTTTACCGAAGCTTACAGAGCCATCATCCGTTTATTATTCTTATTTCAACTGATACTTTGGTTATCCATAAAAGTTTCTAGCTTATACTACCGATTCGCTAACTAATTCGTATTTCTGTTTAAAACATGGTTTCAACATTAACTGTAAGAAATCGCGATGCTGAATTCAGCGCGATCAATTAAAACCAATGACGATGCTAAATGGTCTGGATCTGTAATGAGTCTGTCTGTAGAGCGACATAGGCACATTCTTGGAGCATCAATCGTATTGAGCAAGTCTCAAGACTCTACCCCGAGAGGATAAATAATTTAGCTGAGTGTGTTACTTGCTTGTGGTACGCGCCGTAAAATACTAATGAAGGAATCCAACCATCAGCTAAGCATACAAATATTAACACGCTTCAAAATTACTACAGCCGCCGAATTATTTCATACAAATGTGCATTGCGGCGCGAACAGGTACCTGCGGGTATAGCAAATCAACATAATATGGTGGCATTAGTCGCTGTGATTCTATGCGCCAGAGATTTGCAAGCTACACTGCAAGCGGCTGCAGCGACGTGCTGTAAGTGGGTCGTGCGCGTGCGTCGACCCCACGCCCGACTTCAGGGTTAACGCCAAGTGTTCGCGCAGTAGAGTTACCATGCCATAAATAAATAGGGGACGAGGAACACGTTTTAAATATAAAATAAAGTATAATTTGGAGCATAGGAACCATTAAATGTTGAGGCGCGTGTCGGTTGTTTTTTTTAATATTCTTGTTGACTCTTTTCGTTCTTCCCATAGAAGTTCAGTTCCAAGACTATTTAGATATTTCCCGGGACTCACTGAGCAATAACCTACTGTCGATCCAGATTGACAAGTAAAATCTCTAATAAGGAGCTACTACATTAATTCTAGATGCAACACTTCTCTTCAGAAGAGATTATATGGAGATAATCCTAGTTGGATTAGTGTGTACGCTAACCAAAATAGAATTATGTCCGTCCGCAAATGGTCTACTATTTACAGCTATATGCTACAAACCTGAAACCTCTTGTACTTAATGTTCATACATTTTTTCAATCAGATGTTATGGGCTTGACCTTTCCGGATGAGACGATTAATCTGACCGTTAAAGGTCCTTTTTGCTTGGACCTTTTGCATTGCTTCCACTCACTTTCAATTGGTATATTTCCTTCGTCAGACTACTTTCACTCATCTTTTTCATAACCGAACCATTTCAACATACTTTTCTCCATATTAGTCCTTAGATACATCAATTATTGTTTTTAAAGCCATACAAAGAGGATCAGAGCTTTTTAATTAACTTTAATGCGGCGCTTCTACTCGATTATGTAACAAATGTTAGTCACAGATAAAAATATGTTAACTTGGGGGCGTGCTAACAGGTTAAGGTCAAAGAAACCATAAATTACGAAGTCTTGAGAACTTCAAATTAGCTTATACAAGAGCGAAGCAGATAAATATACTCCTGGTGTATTATATGCTGTTTTTTTACAATAATTGGTACAAGCTGGTTTTAAACGATTACAGACTCAAATGTTCATTTATCACTATAGGCCGAGCATTAGCTAAGTATAGTCATTATTACTTGAAAAGCAATGTGCGGAGATAATGTGTGGTTATTTTTTTTAATAATCCTGTTAAAGAATATTGTGGTAGAGTCAGCCTACTCCTCTCTCGATTTAACGACTTGTCACCCACGTATGCGCTCCTAGTACTAAGTGCACATTTATGTAATTGTAACTAACAGGATCATATGCATAACTAGCTGTGCCCGCAACTCCTTTCCCGTGGAATGTAGGAACCCTAATGTTTATTGTAAAATACATAAAAGTAGCCTAAGCTACTCCTCATAACATCAGCTGTCTGCCAGTCCCATCAAAATAGGTTCAAGCGTTTCGAAGATAACCAACCGACCGGAACCACCTGGCAGGTAGACAGTCAAACATTGGAAAAAAAATACTGTATCTACTTTCATATGCATTTATAAAAACCTATTACTTTTACTTTAAAAACAAACACTTTAATTGTATTTATTTGGATGGATAGATAAATATAAATAGTGGTAGCCGAGTGGTCGAACGCACGCCTTGCAAATCAAAGTGTGCAGGTTCGAACCCTGGCTCGCACCTCTGGGTTTCACGTGCGAATCACATTTACATCCGAGATTACCACTTGCTATGAAACGGTGAAGGAAAACATCGTGAGGAAACCTGCACGTTTGAGGGAACTTGACTAGTTCTCGATGTGTGAAGTCTGCCAACCCGCACTGGGCCAGCGTGGTGGACAAAGGCCTGAATCCCCCTCGCATTGAGGGGAGGCCCGTGCCCAGCAGTGGGACGTTAAAAAGGGCTGCAGTTAGGTAGTTAGTTAGATAAATATTTAACAGCACAAATCATTACGAATTTTGCTAATAAACGCACGATTTTGGCTTGGAATCAAACCCATGTTTTCCAAACAGTACGTAGGTAAGTAGTTATCGTGATAATAATAGCAACGCTGAGATCAATGACCGCTCCAGTTCTATTCTAGTAGCTACAACTAGTGTTACAACTTTGTTTCTATGAAATTTCATACTTTGAAATAAAGTTTGTGTTAAACGATAGAAATCGGAACGCAGAAAAAATTATTTTTATCAAAAAACAAAAACCGACTTCAAAAACCTAGGTGCACTAAAAAGCTACAAATAACCTTACAATTCATTACATTTGGAGTAGGTGCCAATCAACGTCGGACAAGGCAAATACACACATGAATTGGCACCGACTCCAAATGTAATGAATTGTAAGGTTATTTGTAGCTTTTTAGTGCACCTAGGTTTTTGAAGTCGGTTTTTGTTTTTTGATAAAAATAATTTTTTTTCACGATTTTTAGTGTCAATAATCGTTGAAAAATTGTAAATATTATCACCTTATAACAGCCCTAAAAAACTAAAAATTTACAGCCAAAAAAAAAATCACCCCCCTCACCCCCCCTTTCCACCCCTTTGGGGGTGGGTTTCGATCTTTGTTAACAATCCGTATTAAGCAAAAAAAGATTTTTCGAAATCGGTTCACTAACACCGGAGATATGCTGTAGTCCGGATTAGACCCCCATTTCACCCCCTACATATTTTTTCTTTCAAAATTCCTGAAAGACGTGTTTTTTTATTTTGTATGTTAAATGCATATACAAAGTTTCAAGTCGTTCAAAAAATATTTTTGAAATTATGCGACCTTCAACCCCCCATTTCACCCCCAAGGGGTTAGATTTCTGTTAATATTTTGGAAATGGGACCAACCTTGAAGAATTTCCTAGCAAACCTTAAAAAAAATTTCGAAATCGGTCTACAGACGCCGGAGATATGCGGTAACATACATAAAAAAAAAAAAAAAAACATAAAAAAAAAAACATACGGGTCGAATTGAGAACCTCCTCCTTTTTGAAGTCGGTTAAAAATGTAAATAACAAAATAGCCGCCCGCATGGTAACCTAACCTAAAAGTTTACACGACAATTGGGTATTCAGACTAAATAATAAAATATAAGTAGCTAGTAGTTGGGTAATAATATAAAATTATTCATGTGCTATAAGTATAAACATTGAATCGCAATAATCAAAGTTAATCCAATTAAAGAACGTATATGTTTCGTTTAATATATTATGAATTGATAAAGGGTTTAATATGTTAGGACTTCCACGATCTTAGGGAGCGTTGCGCGCGCGGCGATTCGCTGGGCGTAGGCGGAGCGGCTACGGACCATTTGGCAAATAGCTATGTTTATACTAATTCTGCCTGATGCATAACCCAACAAAAAAGATATGAGATTTATTATCCTCCAAGAATGTTTCAATTTAAACTCTACGGTACAAGATTTATGCAGCAATAAATCTTTATTAAGAAACGTTATATTTATTGGAACACTTATTTAATGGGGAATGTACGCGTGGATTTATTTTTAAACTTACTAGATCTCTGTTGATACTAGTACAAGCTCGGATTGGAAATATTGAAAAATAACAAGACCGAGACTTTGTATATTAGATAAACAATACAAACTCTACTGGAAGTCCTAGAAAGGATACGAATAACGACTGATGTGTGAGACAAAGCGGAGGCGCATGCGCGTGGGCAAGACCTTCCGGCATTTTTTCTACCAGACAACCCAAAGGCCGATTTGATTAGGTATGTGTGTAACAAATATCACGCTACGACCAACTAAACTTATCTCATAAAAGTTTCAACATCACCGCTAAATTATGGGGGCCAAGAGAAACATTAAATGAAACGACTCCTAAATGTACGCAAACAAGGCGCACGTTTATCAAGATTGAATTCAACAGTACGATGCCAACAAAAACCGGCCATAAATACACTCCATGTATGGCGATAGAGTCCTGCAAGTGGATACTTGCGATAACTTAAAAAAAACTTGATCAGAACTACACGAAACGGTCTCGCAAGCAATGCAGGACCAAATGAAGTTCGCACGGTGGCTCGCCTTTTATAGGCCTTGTAGCCTATCGGAGCGATGTCGAAAGTTGAACGCTAGCCGAAGAAAAGACGCAAGATAAATTCTTGCTCCACACTGTACACGTGTGGCAATTCCATGTGATTTAAAGATTCGTTCGCTGTACATAATTAGCAATTACCGTACGCCTGTGTAATGGAGTAATTACGATGATCGCGTTCTTACGAAACCAACGATATCTGTGCAAAGTATTCGAACTACTAACAAGTTGCTATCATTCTACAACTTTTTGCGGCTAAGGAAAGTTGCGCGAGACCTATCCAGCCCTATTCTATCTATTAACTGGCTACTTTCCCATTTCATGCCATTTACGGTCCGTTGAGAAAATCGAGATGCATTTTGCAGTATATCAGCGTATGATGAAGAGACCAAATGACAGCATAACTTAAGCCCACTTACTGTACGTCTGACTCACTCATATCTTCCGACTCTTACTAATAAGAGGAAAAACGTTCAAAGTGTTTGTCTGTTCAATTATTAATATATCACGTGAATTTTGAACATGCTATGAGACATGATATCTGAAGATCGGGAGGCGAAGTTGCTTTTTGCTCTCACGTAATTTAAATTATATGAATCATAGACGTATTTTGTCTGACAAAGTTGCACAAAAAGCGGACGGAGCAAAAAGTTTGAGCGAGTGCTTGTGGAACAAGACGATTTAAAAAAACAAAAAACGCGGTGTTAATCCACATGGGAAACCTTGAGCAGGGTATCGCGTTGCGAGCGCGGACGGTCGCTTGTGGATTCAGTTACACCGACGACCGCGCGCCGGCCGCATCTCCTACGTGCTGCTCGGATGCCAATGTAACTAAACTCGCTTCTGCTGCGCAAGAATATTGCCAGACACGAGAAAACCACGAATCACAGTACCAACCGAATGCTAATCTTACCTTATATTGCTGATCAAGAATTCAGCAAAAGAGTGAGACTGTTGTTAGCAAGCCAAGCCTAACTGCTACATTTGCCTAGCGCAGAGATTAGGCTAACGTTTCATTTGTCTGTACTCGGTAACAAAGCCGCACCGATTCCAAAATAGGCAATCTTTATTTCGTAGCATCACTGTAGCGCTGAAGGCACGAACTTCACATCATAAAGGACAGTAAAGAGCGAGACTGTTACTGACACGTGAAACTGTCTGGGCAAAGTAGTTGTAGTTTGTAGTCAAAGTAGCAGGATATAGTAATGTCCGGATTAGAAGTAACAGCTACACTTGTTAAGTTAGTAATGTAAGTTTTAATATACGTGTAGTTACAGTAGATGGTGAAAATGTCGCTTCAATGAATTTATACAGCAGGCATTAGGTCTTACGTTGAACGCAACCGGTCTGCGCAATCAATATGCTGTTAAACAGCGGGACACCATAAATAGAAGAAGTGGCCGGCGATGGGCTTAAGGCGATGATCGACAGCACAAGTGAATTCTTGGATTTGTTTAGTCAACTAGGTCATTTAAAAATAAATACCTAGTATAAGACTAATATTTTTATTATGTTACGTGACGCATTAATTGCACGTAGCATATGGACACATTATAATATATTAATCTATCTTCCATGCATTTATTTTGTACCAAAACATATCTATCATATTTTTTAAAATACTCCCGACATTCGCATTTTCTATCTTTTTCAAAAAGAAAATTTGATATTCGTAACTTTTTGGTAAGTATGCAATTGTTTTGTAGATATTATTAAGCGGATGTTACTGCTACTTTAGGGATTATTTACATTGGAATATTATGATATGGATTTTCGCAAAGAAAAACGAAAGAATAAGGATAAACAATAAGTTATATTGGTAGGTACTCGCCAGTGATATCATTCGCTTTATGTCCGAAATTCGTTGACAAAACGTTAAAGTTTACTAAAACCTCAAATGTAATGCGATAGGTCAATTGTAGTCGGTACTAGGTAAATTATTTTGATGAAGCAAACCCTTGGTTAAAATGTTAATTAAACAAAAAATATTCAGTACCTCACTAAGCATTGCTATAGCTTTCTTTACACATATAGTAAACTCCACTATTCGGAGTTTAGACTAAAGCTTCAAATTCAGCCTAGAGTTTTTATATGCCGTGAACAATGTCTGGAAGTAACTTGCTTATCAACATAGAACTTAGTTATGAGCGCCTTAATGACGCTGTGAAAATGTGCCCGACGCTGTTATCAATCATGCTCGCTATCTCTAACGTTTCATTCGTTTATTAACTAAAGACTGGCAGACATATCTCATAGGACTATTCAATTTTATTACCTTAGTTGCTCACGACTTTTCATACCTGTTAGAGAAATCAGTGACAATTTCTGGTATTAAACAAGTGATTCTTATAATTGCATCATTACAAGCGAATTTAAGACAAGTTTATTATTATTATGATTCTATGACGTCCCACTGCTGGGCAAAGACTTCCCTCCCCTTCCTCCATTCTTCTCTATTTTGAGCTAAGATGAGGCACTCTTTTCGATGGGAGTCTAATTCATCCCGCCATCTCCTCCTGGGCCTGCCATGATGTCTTCTAGCATTACTGGTGATCCATAGCGCTTTTTAATTTCTATTTAGATGTCTTTTGTCTGCTTCTCTCTTCTACAACTACTTATCTGGAGCTGTTTTGGATCACGTTATGCCCTCAAAGGTGTTCAATTCGTCTCGCCGTCTTTGCCTTTGTCTGATTAGTCTACTACTCGATTAGTCTACTATAGCGGTTTTATTTAAGCATCATGACTTTAGTTTTTTTGGTCAACCATTTCTCGCCTATATCAGTTGTGGAGCGCTAGATGGTATTGTTGACACGGTCTGCCCTTTTAATATCCAGTACACGATGTTCCATGGTTATAACACACCTTCAGTATTCGAAACCTACTATTAGCGGTAAGCTTATAAATTGAGAAGTGAGACGAATAAAGTAAAATACCATGTAATCAAAGAATAAGGGTGTGAGTTACGAAGTTTTCCCGTTCGAAGGTACCAAACGGGGGGTTGTCACGCAACGCCACAAGACAATACCGGTCGCGTTATTTACGCCATAGATAAGTGAAGAGAACGTTTTAAATAATCTCGCGTGCAGAAGCCACTGGCACCTAGCGCGTCAGCGGTGCACGATATGGCATTTAAATTACCTTACCTCTGTTGATTATCTATGTTAGTGCTATCTAAATAAGGATGAACAGCTACTAAAAGCAATTGTGCGGTACGGCTAAGTTCAAATGATCATAAATTCTCATAAAGGGCACTTAGCGTGTAATTATTAAAGCTATACTTACTGCACACATTAGTGTGCGTTGCGATTTAAACTTTAACAATGTTTTATGTATCTGCTAAGATTATAATCGTTGTCTCATATTTTATTGATCAACTAAATATAATTAAAGACTACTAGTTTTACATCATACTTAATGGACCTGTGTTATAAGTTGTATGGGAATCTAATCAGTGTATGCATTAACATTACAAGGCAGTTAAGTGGGATTGAGAAGCAGAAATAGAAAGTGCGTCACTTGGTAATGGATATGCACAAGAAAATTCGCGAAAAATTTGCATCCAAAGTTATAAGTTACTGAGAGTAAAAATAATTCAAACATTCTATAATATTCTTTGATTCGTTACAGACGTTTTTCCCCCAACTGTAGTTGTAGCATGAGCGCCAAGACTAGACTTATGTCACAGAATATGTTGATTATATCTCTTTCTCTCGTATGGAATAAGATAGAGAGCGACCGAGTCAATCCGTGACAGAGGTCTTGTCTTGACATGCGTGCTGACACCACTGGCCTATACTGGTCTAACTAGAACCCCGGCCAATATGCCTAGGCATCATTTCTATAAGGTACTAGTATTATTTTTATTACTTTGAATGCCAAACATCTGAAGGCTAATTTCTGATTTCTGAATAATAAATTATTGAGTTTCTTACCGGCTCTTCTCAGTGGAAGCGGCATTCCGAACCGGTGGTAGAATCTGACTATTTGTAAGTGCTTTTTGGCCTACACGAATAAAAAAAAGATTTTGATTTGATTTTGATACAGCAGTGGTAGCCTCGTGGGCAAGAACACCCGCATTGAACGTAAGGGGTGCAAGTTCAAATCCCGGGTTCGCACCTCTGAGATAATTTTCATGTGCGATTGTCATTTTCAACAATGATTACCAGTTGCTAAGCGGTGAAGGAAAACATCGTGAGGAAACCTGCACGTCTATAGAAAGGCGGGTGAAGTTCACCAACCCGCACTGGGCCAGCATGGTGGACTAAGGCCCAAATCTCCCTTGTATTGAGGTGAATGTGCCCGGTATAGTGGCAATAGGCTCGCCCCCTATTACATTGGGACCAAAATACATCGGCGAAGAGTGGGCGCACTACAATGCACCTCTGCCTACCCCTTCGGGGTATACAGGCGTGATAATGTATTATTTTATTTTTTTGATACTACCTAAAAATTTCACGACAGATATGTATGTATCTGTC
Source organism: Ptilodon capucinus (assembly GCA_914767695.1). Taxonomy (NCBI): domain Eukaryota; kingdom Metazoa; phylum Arthropoda; class Insecta; order Lepidoptera; family Notodontidae; genus Ptilodon; species Ptilodon capucinus. The sequence continues at coordinate 8,386,483 of OU611814.1, read as the reverse complement.
ATAAAATCCGTCCGAGAAAAATATCTGATATAACCTGACTGCACCAACATATTTTACAATTTAGTACTGCAACGAATGAAAGTAGTATTAAAATAATCGTGTAAGAGGTGGAGGTAAGTGCCTGCCGTTTTTAGCTCACAGACGACATCAAGTCAATCATAATTAAAAGCAAACGTGTTCTCAACAGAACAACACAACGCCGTACAGAATTCTTCAATCACTCAATCCATTAGTACAAATAAAACGTACAAACATGCGTATTCATTAATAACAACAAACGCCGAGTAAAAATAGCCGCACGGCCACCAGGGGAATGACCGTCGGTTGACACACAACCGGCTCAAGGCCTGTGGAGATTAGATACCAGCGCCGCATAACAAACACACATAACGACAGACAATTGCAAAATAATCCATGTTGACAACCAACCTGTGGACAGGTGGAAATGGTAGGTATAATCTTTGAAGAAAAATATTAAGATAAACTTGCAGTATGCTGGAACGTTGAGTAAATATGCGTAGATTAAGATTAGATCCGGATGATGACTTTGTCGAGAAGCGCGCTTAATGCAAGCTGTTCGAATCCCGTCAGGGTGAATTTCAGAAATGACCTGGTAGCATAATCCAGACTGCTCAACTTGTATTCTTGAAATCAAAATTATCTCAAAGTGCAGATGTTTAAATCGATCTTAATTATAGTTTTCAAGCGGTGTTAGATAATCATATAGTTTGAGCATCTTGTGAGAACCTAAACTCTCGTAATTGCTTAATTCATTAATGAATAACCATAAAAGGTTACTGTTTTGTGTCAATCAATCATGCAACTAGTTAATTATCGTTTCATCAAGTTAATTGCAGGTTTTGGCGCAGATCAATCAATTTTAAACCAGTCGTGAGTGGTCGACGTAAGTATACGATATCGATGTTAATTTTTTTTAAACAAAATTTCTGAAAGGCAATCTTACCGCACCAAGACACGGTTAGATAGTAATGGCTGTAACGTGTAAAACAAAGATTCAATTACCATAGCGAGAATGGACGCTACATCCATATTGAATTATGATATGGTGCGTCACAATAACTTTACATAAAAATATTTTGAAACTGGAAACTTTGTCGGTAGCGACGGAAGACCATTAACATATCTGCCTATATTTTTCATATGCAGATGTGTAGATGTTTTCTTTAATAAATAGTTGTCAAGGAAGACGGGCCACCTTTATAGAACACTAGTGGCCCGTCCCAGCTTCGCACGGGTTTTTAATATATGTTACTCAGTGATAATGTAGCTTTCTATTGGTAAAAGAATTTTTGAAATCGGACCAGTCGTTCTTGAGTTTATTCGTTATTACATACAAGAATACAAATCTTTCCTCTTTATAATCTTAGTATAGATTTAAATCTAAATGATGTCCATCTTTGTGAGTAATTTTCTTTAAAAAACGTGGCTACAACAGATTATTTGCTTGAAAACCTCACTATACTAATGAACTTCAGAGTATTCGGCATAACTCACTATTATTTTTTATCGTGCGTACAAAATCTCATTAATGATACTTTATGTACCGTGTGTCCATTGTTATTATGTGCCTTTTCTTATGTTATATGTTAATTATTTCAAAATTATAAAGTTTCATTCAAAACTCTTAACTTCTTGTTCATGCTCAAGATATTTCCATTCTATTGTAAGCTGATACATTTCTCTTATCCAAAGTTACCTCGTGCGAGACACATAGAAACATTATTTATATTTTAAAACTTAAAGGCGTCATTTTTCGTCTGCACAGGCGTGTCTCGTAAACCACCTAGCTGTGCGATTAAATTACGCTAAGTTACGTTTATTCCGTAGAAAATGTACCGGCCACCCCCACCCGGCGCCACCAGTGACAGCACTTTATCGTTGAAATGAAACTACCCTGTTTTTATGGCGGCGGCAACAAAGGGAAACTTTGAACTCCACTCATATTTTTTTTAGTAAAAAACAATACTTATTGGTGCACCTCCATGGAGTGAGACTGGCAGATTTTTTTTTAATCTGGGTACTTAACATTCGTCTGGAATTTTAAAACAACAAAACTTCTTCGTTTGTTACAAATCTTACGAGTATTTTTGTAAAAACTGAGTGTTCTGTATTTGAAAATTGGCTAGTTGCGCCGCCCGTGAACTGAAGGTACAACAGGTACCGTACGAAGGAGTACACCCTGAGTTTTTCCCAAAACGGTTACAAAAATCCTAAATATAACTTAAGAAGCTAACGAAAACTTAGAATAATTGCATAAAGGACTAAGTTTTTTTCTCACTATTGAACTTTTTTATGCGGTTTTTCTACTAATTGTCCTGTATTTAACATAAAAAAATATTTTTTAAGCACTTCCATATTTCAGAACAATAAGAGTGGAATCCATTTACTATGAACTTTTCAGCGTTCAATTATTTAGTGGTCTTGAAAAAAACAGCTGTACCTACGACGAAAAATGTATCAAAAATAATACAGAAATAACATACCTTAATCTGGTAAGAGTTCACTTTGTGCTTGGGTAGAAGATTGAAGGTTGAAAAATCCAGCCTCCTGGAGAAAATGCCATTCGCGCCAGCGCCGGCTCTGCAGAGAGAAACATTTTATTAAAATAACAGTTCGTGCATCTTTAGGGTTTCCGCAGACAGGAAGCTGTCACGTGTTCAAGCATTTCGCGACGATCGTAACAAACAACGCGAAAATCTTTCCGAACGTGTTACCGCTTTCCGTCTGCGTAAACCCTAAGACAGAATCAACTCCGTCGCAGCGACGACGTTATTTGCCGCATTTTACACAGCATTATGTAATTTACGGATGGCCTGTTACAACGCCAGACATTACGTCGGCACAGCTCGAATTCGCTCGATTCGCAACTAATATCCACCATTCGCTGGCGCGTCTTCCGACTTTTAACCCTTTCACCACAGCGATGAATCAGAATCCAATTTGCTTGGCGCTGCCCTTTGCTACGACTAGTAAATTTCATGCCGTCGGTATTGAAATGGTTTAAACCTAATCACATTACTCGGATTTAAAGCGAACACGCAGACTTGCGGGTTATATGCATAATGCAACCAGACTTTATTTAATCAACTGGCATTCTGCCCGACTTTTATTTAGCAACGACACATATTATGATACTTTAGGTATTCCGCATCGATATAAACATCTATAAATACGGTTACCCTTCGAAAAGGTCATTCCATTCCATTATAATATGAAACGATCATTTGCGGAAATCGCGAAACAATCAAATAAAAGAAAACCTACAACTGGTTCGAAAGGTACATTTAAATATCATTATTAGGATTGTACATCATCATCACGCCTGTAATACCTGAGGGGCAGACAGAGCCACACTTCGACGATGAATTTTGGTCCCAATGTCAAAAGGGACGAGCCTGTTGCCATATTCCGGGCAGATTCCCCGTCAATGCGGCGCTGATTTTGGTCATAGTCCATCACGCTGAACCAGCGGGTTGGTTAACTTCACACGCCTTTTTAAAGACGTGCATGTTTCCTCACGATGTTTGCTTTCACCGTTCACCAAGTGGTAATCAATAAATTATTATTAATAATTATATTGAATTATTAGGTTTATAATTAATGAAATGCCTACTGCTCCATGAACTAAAAACATTTGCAAAAAATATAGTTGCATGATACATAGTTGTACTGTAAATAAAGCGTGTAGGTACTTGGTATAATGCAAAGTTTTTTTTTTTCAAGTAATTATACGGAACTCTGCAAAAAGTTTTATAAAAATTTCAAGGCATCGCGAAAAATACATCATCACATCATCATCACGCCTGTTTTCCCCGAAGGGGTAGGCAGAGGTGCACTGCAGTGCGCCCACACTTCGCCGATGTATTTTGGTCCCAATGTAATAGGGGGCGAGCCTATTGCCATTATACCGGGCACACAGGTTTCCTCACGATGTTTTCCGTCACCGTTTCTTAGCAAGTGATAATCTCAGATGAAAATGAGATTCGCACATGGAACCCAGAGGTGCGAGCCGGGGATAGAACCTGCGCACTTTGATTGCAAAGCGTGCGTTCGACCACTCGGCTACCACTGCTATTACTGCTATTATTACTGCTATCGCGAAAAACATACTCGTTTTTCATTGTCAAGGCCAACTAAATTAGATACCGGCTCTCGTATCTTGCCGGTCGAGTCGTGTCAATATAGCGCCGTGTTTACATTCGCGAGAAGATAAAAAGACGATTACAGTGTTGACGTGTACGTTTTGTAATAAACTTAATAATATATTCCTCTAACGACCGCGATTAATGCGATCAAGTTTGGTCGATTTTGTTTTGTTGTGAGAAGAATTGAATAACTTTGCATATAGATCGATATGATTATCTAAATAAGCAATTAATAAGCAAAGATATAATGAATTGTCGAATGAACTTACGTCTTAAATTATGTTAGGATAGTAGTTTTCATCCGGGATTATCATTCGCTATGAAACGGTGAAGGCAAACATCGTGAGGAAACCTGACTAGTTCTCGATAGATGTGTGAAGTCTGACAACACGCACCGGGCCGGCACTATGGCCTAAATCCCCCTCGTATTGAGGGGAGGCCCGTGCCCAGCAGTGGGATAGTAGTAGTAGATAGTAGTAGGTTTTGTTACTTTTCCTTAGCAAGCATTTTCAAAAAGCCCGTGCGAGACTTTGAAGCTTATTCTGTTGAGTGTTTTGGATTAAACTAAACTATAGTCGTCGACATCCCGAACCTCGTTTTAACTGCTAATAATAACAATAGAGTGTTAATTAGCATGGAATACTAACAAAAAAATACCATTCACATGTTGGGTTCATAAAACAATTTTTTTTCGTGCGTTAAATAATCTGTGAGTAATCTGTCAGTAATCCAAAGTTAAAAGTAACAAATGGCAGGTGTCAAAACAGGCCTTACGCATTACCGTCCCTTTCACAGGCCATAATGGAAGAAAATATTTTAGAGCTGTCAAATTTAGTTTAGTCCTAGCTTGGTGCCAACAGAATTAGCATCTTTATTCTACATAATAGAGCGATTTGCGTTGAGACCCATGTACAGCGGAAGCGCGCTCGACTTAATATGGGTAACCTTGAGCGCACAATGGGTTAGTTTTATTTCATCAACAAAAACGCCGACAACAGACATCGTCACTACGTAATACAGCTTTGGAGGCCATAAAGTCCGCAGCACATTAGGGCGTCAAAGTTTTTACCAATACCAAAACGCACTCTATATCAATATACATAAAGATTTAATTTCTGTCGCGAAAGCCCTTGACCTCTCGCGTCAAAATTCGCTCGCGCTGTCAGTGTCATTTCGTTGCAGCATTAACTTTTTCTATGTATTTGCTATTCCCAAAAACCGGCCAAGTGCCAGTCGGACTCGCGCACGAAGGGTTCCGTACCATTATCTATAAAAACGAGCAAAAAAATCACGTTTGTTGTATGGGAGCCCCCTTATATATTTATTTTATTCTGTTTTTTAGTATTTGTTGTTATAGCGGCAACAGAAATGCATAATCTGTGAAAATTTCAACTGTCTAACTATCACGGTTCATGAGATACAGCCTGGTTACAGACGGACGGACGGACGGACAGCGAAGTCTCCGTAATAGGGTTCCCGTTTTACCCTTTGGGTACGGAACCCTAAAAACAAATGACGCGCGGGTATTGACGCCCCAGTGTACGCAAAGCCTAAAGCTTGCGAGTGTAAATTAAATTAGCACGTAAATTGATAAGCCGAGCCCAAATTGTAAACAGAGCGACGGAGGAATGTTACATAAAAACATTTTGGGAGATAAGTAAGTGCACGTGTATTCAGAGTGGAGATTATTTACATAGACAGACTTTAAGGAGGTATATTAAACAAGCGGTGATGGCCGGTCAGTCGGTCAGTCAGGGTCGACACTCATACAAGGATGGAAGCAATAAAATATAGCAGGCAAACACATAAAAAAATATCAACATGAGTATTGTATCAATTATATTGTAAAGGGCAGTCTTGACAGTCGCAACGCATGTCAAGAGTCTGACGACATTGTACACTTAATATGATTAAACTAAATTTCACGTCACTAAAATATTGTATTGCTTAATCACAAGGAACGGGATGCCAATATGCTCAATTAAGTTCAGTGCCAACAAAATCAGCACACTATGTCTTGTCGCATACCTAACCTATTTGATGCACAAACTACTACAATGGAAGTAACTCACGTCTTACTTATATTGTAGTCTATCTTCATGATATACGAAATTAATATTTTTTTTTAAACTAATGCTGATCTTCAGATTTTTAAAATAATCGATAATTTGTTATTATTGCTCTTATTAAATTGGTCGAGTATTGCAGCATTCCAAAGTGAACTTCTTACAAGATAGGTATGAAGCTCGTAACTTGTAATAAAAATAAAGTTTTTAAAACAGAATTAATCGCTTGCTCTTTGCCAATAAGTTCCTCAACTGATTGTTAGTCATTACCAAAACAATACACACGGTAGCAAAATTGTGTAAATTCTCGCGTGCATCACCACTTTATAATCGAATGATATTCATACGAACGACCTTGTTTACAGGACCAAGAGTCAAAGTGATATAAGTATAGTCGCTATACTTGTGTAGCGAATGCAACATGGCGGTCCCGGCCTTGGCCGTCGGGTAAAAATAGCAATGTTTTTGTCGAGTTGATTTTATATCAGAAGTGCGGGTGGCGGACGTGCGCGGCCGCACTGTGTGCATTCGACCAAAATACTCGACGCCACGCTGCGCGCGCACCTTTCAGCTACCAAGTGTTTATTTAGGGTTAAAATATTTTTTAGGCACGGTTTACTATAACCGACGTCACTATCGACTAAACTATTACTCAAGTGCTAAAAGCATGTGCATGTCATGTATACAGCTCTTTAGATGCGATGTGTCTTGTTTATAAAGACCTCTTATTACCGTTTGTGTTTAACAAACACATCGGCGTCCCAAGGTTAACCGGTACGTTAAAGTATATTCGGTGTTTTCATAAAGCATAGGTACTACATTTCAAAAATCTATGCCAGCCGACTGTAGCGAATCAAATTAAACTTATTGTTTTGTATCTGCGTCACGATGGTTACTTAATTACATCAATTAAAATAACGTTCATATCCTCACTTCGTTGAGGTTCAATTTGTATTGAAGGTACTCGGTACCGTTTTATACGGCACAGAAGCTGTTGGTTCGGTTTAGTTTTGAGATAAGTCGAATGTCTATTGTGATTTGAAAGTAGACACCTCAGTGGGAGCTGCTTGTGGACCGGTTTCAGACTTTCTCATTCATGCGTCCTACGTACACCAACCGGCTAGTACGAACCCAAATGTAGTGAAACATTTACTTGAACCAACCCACCTTATTATTAGATTAGAATCGTGTTACTACATTTATAACACGGTTTTAATTCGAGGTGTTGATCCGTTTATATCGTGTTTATGATTAAGCTTTGGGAACACCAACGGAGATCCAATACTTTGTATTGAATCGTTATTTTTAAACCACAAACATCAGACACCGACATTGTACATTGTACCTTAGTACGGACAGCCAATTTCCATTTTAAACGCGTTTGTATTCGTCATGGTCCAGTTATTTTCACCCTAACTCCCACAGTTAACCGAGACCTTGAGACGGGTATAATGGTACAATTAACGCACACAGTACGACACAAAGGAAACTGGCGCTTAAAAACAAAGAACCTCAAGTTGCCTTGGCGCCATTCATGCATGCGGGAAGCGAACGTGTCTCAAAATTTCTTAAGATGACTATCGCCTACTTAATTAATGTATCTATATATATTACGACGATGGCTGTAGTCTGTAGTCTGAGCGTAGGCCGCTCGGCTCACTGTGCCGGGTGGTTGTAGGTTCAATTCCAGTCTGCGGCAAATTTAGGAAAAGGCCTTTTTGGGATTTTCTCTGCAGTGTACTTACTGTGGACGGCCTCAGTCCATTATATATGGTACCCAGCCTTTCTTAGTTTGCGATCATACGACGAGTAGGTATGAATCGTCTGGCGCTATTTAACGATGGGTGCGGCGGTGATCGTGGTCACAGAACAGGATAAGCGGTAATTCAACGTCGAAGAAATATTTCCAACGCGTCTCAGATACCTCGACGTCCCGCTCACACGATTTCTAGGTAGGCTTAACGAGTCACTGAGTCGCAATAAGCGATTGTTTACGCTGACGACTAATGAACCAGTCACTATTCCAGTGCCAGACGGGCGTGGGTTACCCGACGACATAAACGTACGGACGAAATGAGGCACAGCTCAGACGTGAACTGACTTTAAGATACGTAAACCTCTCGCATGTTACTTTTAAGTTATATTACAAACATTACCATAAAGTTGTGTGTGCCTTCAGTATGTTAGCGAGCATTATCGCGCCCCCGCGACACTATAAATAATGTATAATTCATCATATCGCATGTACCTGTGAGTGTAAACAGATCTTGTTAGGGTAGAGTGCCAGTAATAAAGCAAGTATTCGTAAAATTGTCATACATTTACGCGATTCACGAGCAGTTTAATTTTATGAGCGGATTCATATTTGGTGTTATTTGCTAAAAAAGTTTAGGAATTCATTCGCATGAGAGGAATTGCTCAATGTGACCATTTTAGTCCGTTCAATTGACGGCATTGCTACTTGGCTTTACAAGACGTGTTTGGGATATCTAAATGAAAACTATTTTAGCTACATAGTCTAATTTAAGGTACATATTTCTTGGGCTGCAAGTGGCTCGAAAATGAAGCTGAATCCAATTAATAAAATGTAAATTAGAATTTATAGTGAATACATAACATATTTTATTAACAAGTCCCACATAAACATTGCACTTAACTAAATGTAAATCGTAAATAAGAGATCGTAATCGGACATTACAGCTGTGTACATAATGAGTTTTACGGTCGTTTAGAAAAATTGTTATTATGAAATCGTGAATCAAGGTCAATTCGTAACACCTCGCGAATACTGGCACTAACACGCCTATATTTTTTTGTATGCGTAACACCAAAAAAATCGGTCAGCTGTGTGTTTGTTAGAAGGGTTCCGTGGCCATCTATAATAAATAAATACTTAGCTATTACTCCGTGAACAAGAATGCATATCTGTTAATATTGCAGATATTCAGCAGACTTCGATTATTCAATAAAATCGTTGTAAATTAAAGCCTATATGTTATTTTTAATGTATAAACAATAACACTGTAAAATTTCATCAAAATCCGTTCAGTAGTTTTTTTGCGTAAAAGAGTAACAAACCTTCATACATCCTCAACAACTCTCACATTTATAATATTAGTAGGATTCTGTGGTGTTAAGCCTATTTATGAATTTCACCTTTGACCGACATAGATTAGCATTTTTTCAAGTTTTTATGCGAAACATCACCACACTCATCAAATATGTAATTATGCGTTTGTTATTTTGAAATGTATAATTTTTATGTAACCTTTAGTTTACAAAGAATACATAACAATACCTACCTTATTTTTCTCAATGGTAGCAACATTCCAAATCGGTGGTAGAATCTGACTATTCGTAATCAAGTACATTGATTTAATACTTGATGTCTGTGCTATTTAGGCTGATGGACATGTCGGAACTAGATACGAGGGTTTGACTACGGAACCCTAAAAATGTAGTCACGTGGTCTTAAGCGACTGTAATGATGCATCACCGTCTGATCGTGCGGTGTAAACAACTTGGACCTTGGCCTCGCCAAACAATAGGCTCAGACGCGACGGTTCCACTAAATTCGATTATCTAACAGTGTCGGCTACTTCGATCACGATTTTTGCCATAAAAGCAAACTGCGCCATTATAAAATGTCTACTAGGGATGCGTCCATACATACATAGTTTCAGTATTAAGATATCGGTACTGGATACCGATTCCGATATCGTGATTTATGTGCTTAATGATACTTAGTGCTGTTGACGTCATGTGAACATATCGCATCTTTAAAAGTATAGAGACCCATTTTGAAATTTTAGGATTTCGACTATAAATCTTAAAGGGTCATCGTAACGACCATTTTTCAACAACATTATTTTTGAGTTAGGTCTCTATACTTTTAAAGATGCGATATGGCGGATCCTCTATAAGTATTCTATTATCATAGGAAAACTGTCAAAATATCTACTACATATGTCGAAAGCTCAAAAACCCGTTTGGACACCTGTCATTGATTACATTTAACTTTGGATTATTTGGGGAAAAATAAACTTGAAGTATGATGTCCTTTTGCATATTTATTGAGCGCACGCTAGCTGTGCCCGCGACGACTTTAGGGAGATTAGCAGGAAATAAAGTTTTTATGTTCAGCCCGCACAGCCCTAATGCTTTTTCTAAAATAAAAGAACAAACAGACAGACAGCTAAAAATTTTAAAAATTGCATTTACTTTATGCGTATCGTGTATACTTTCATATGCATTTGTTTAAAAAAAAATATTTTGATATTACAAACAGACACTCACATTTTATTTATTTGTATACCTAGATTGTATGCTAAGTTACATTCTATTATGATAACTAGTTGTCAATACGGGCCTCGTAGATCTCGACGACTGTAAGTAATATTATAACAATACTAATACAAGAGTTGGTGGTATATGCAACACATCCCTAATACCAAAATAATAATACATGTCGACAGTTTTATAAGAACTAAAACAAAAAACTGTAACTGGATACGCTTGCAAAAACACGACCATGGATAAAGCCCCGCGCACATTGGGACGTTAAAACACACGCGTTGAAATGCTTGCCAATATCAAACGAAACCTGTGTTAATATACATAAAGATTGAAATTAGTTGTCAAAAGCCACGCGACCGTGAGTCAAAATTCACTCGCCTTGTCAATGACACGTCGTTGAAAAATAAGCTTTATTTCTGAATCAATACAGTACATTTTAGTATCGGCAAAAAAGTCGCCCCAGTATGCTGCAGATTTATGTGCGTCAAGATTTACGTCGGGCGTATTATAATATAAATCAAGGCCAAAAAAGGCTGTCCAAACAACCATTGAGAAAATGTATGTATGATATGATAATACAGCGGTTATTATAACTACCTACTTGATATATGGTTTGTAAGAGGTTATCGGTTGAGTTTAATATAAAAAATATTTAACTACAGGCAATTTTTCAGCAGTCCGAAATAATACTTTCACATGTACCAACTTACACAAGTATCGGAAAATTCAATCGAAATTCAAACTTGGTTTAAAAGAGTATTTATATCCGTATTTACTTAAACAAGTATCGGAAAATTCAATTGAAATTCAAACTTGGTTTAAAAAAGTATTTATATCCGTATTTACTTACCCAAGTATCGGAAAATTCAATCGAAATTCAAACTTGGTTTAAAAAAGTATTTATATCCGTATTTTTAATCTTATTCTACTTATCTCAAATCCAGTGCCAATTTATCGTGTTTTGTTTTGTGAATATCAGCGGTTGCCATTCGTAAATGTAGCTTATACCTGTTTGTTTGACAAATATAGTTCCCCACTCAACTATTATAGTCAGATAAGTAAAGTCTGTCTTTCGTTAGCAACTACATTTCAGTTTCCAAACGAAAACATTATTTCGGACTTCTGATACACTCCGTATATTATCAAAGCGTCGAAGGTACTATAAGTAAGCTCATTATAATTCCAGAAGGCATTCCTTTTGGCGAACAAAGCAATCGATAATCGTTTCCCAACACTAAAAGTTGTTATACGATGTTGTAAGATTCCAATTAAGCCAAATATTTTTAAAATGGTTGGGAAAATAGATCGTGGGCAGATAAACATTAAATAATAGGCCTGTAACGGCGATCAGAATTGTGGAATGGTTTTGTGGAATTATTTTTGTATTGATAAGTAAATTGGGCAAAAGAACTAGTGATGTACGAAGCCAAAAAAATTAATAACATTATCGATAACTTAATAAGTACGTAATTGCTTCGGTATACAATCAAATTATAATTTGATTGTTTTTTTTTTCAATTGAAAATCAGGTAAGAAATTAAATTGTTATTTCCAACCTTAAGTTCACTTGTAAAAGTAAAATTAATAGTTAGATTATTTTAAAATTGTTCCTAAAAATTGTTCCTTTTTTGGCGGGTAGTTGTAAAAGCGTGTCGTAAAATTGGAGCTCCTTCAAGATTAAATAAAAGAAATTTAATATATTATACATTTATAAGTGTTTACATGCTTAAAACTATCTATTGAGTCACACTACCTGCCAGTCTGTGTTATATCACCTAATCACACATCACAAAATATCACTTCACCAATGGAGCAGTTAAAGGGTTCGCTTGCTGACATGATGGACATCTTCAACAAGAGGATGACCGACTTCGAGGGCCAACTCCAGAAGACACCAACGGGCAACCCCAGTGCGACGAGTTTGGCATCTGACTTTGGCGCATTTAAAGCCTTTATAGTCGAGGCACTTGGTAGCCTCCAGCAACAAGTCTCGATGTTGGCTCGCAATGTCGATAGCTTGGAGATGAGAGGACGCCGTAAGATGCTGATGGTCCATGGAGTTGCCGAGGACACTTCAAAGGAAGACACGGTTCAGTGTATTGTTAAGTTTGTCCATGATCGGTTCAGTGAAGTGCCTTTTTCGAAAGAGGATATCAAACGGTGTCACAGGATGGGTAGGCCTAGCGGGAACAAAGCCAGGCCCATCATCTGCAAGTTCCGAAGTCTGGCTATTCGTGACCAGATCTGGTTCGCCAAAACGAACCTTAAAGGCTCTGGTGTCACCCTCACAGAATTCCTTACGAAACCGCGACATGACGCTTTCATGGCGGCTCGTGAGAAGTTCGGAATTCATAACTGCTGGACCAGGGACGGATGGATACATCTGATAGGTCCTGACGGCTCCAGACATCGCGTGGCTTCCCTTTATGATGTCAATAACATTGCGCTCGTGGACCCGGCGAAGCCTGCGCCTGCGCCTGCGGCGAAAGCGTCGACCAAACCAAAACGCGCTGCCACCTTGAAGAAATGAACTAGATAAATACTGTTTATCTTCGTCCCGGTATATATTCTCTTTTTGTAATTTCGCAATTTATTTGTATCACACCTTCAGTTTTACTTCATCGAAGCATTGAAATATGTCATAGCTGCTGTCACTGTCATACACTCTTGTCAGTGCAACTAACGTTCCGCATTACGTATGTTGTGTAGCGTTTTGTTTTCATTAATTTTTATTTTTGTTGCCAACGTTTTGTTTCACTGTGTCTTTTAGCATAATACGTGTGATTAATTGGCACCGGGCAAAATAGCTTTCCAAGGAATTTTTTGTGTTAACTTTTATTTTAAATTCATATATAAACTAACATTGACTGGCGGGTGGACAGGAGTTATTTTGTTTTTAACTGATAGCAGTGTTAACTGTTTAATTTTTTATTTATTTTTATTTATTCATTTAAAAAAAAAACATATACAAGTTTTTATTTTATTACTAATTATATATATACCCACACTTACGTACTAATGACATCGTTTGACAACAGCAGTAGCGACTCCGATAGTTTTTCTTCGGCAATTAGTGAAGATGATAGCTTTGTCAGCATTCCATCACTTACCGAGACTTTAGTTTCACAGTTTTCCGACGTTCCTAAGAATTTCAATGTGGTTCATATCAACGCTCAGAGTATTCCGGCTCACTATCCTGATATACTGGCCAGTTTAGACTATAAGCATATTCACGCTATTCTTGTTTCCGAATCTTGGCTTAAACCAAGTCTCCCCTCTACTTCTTACTCTATTCCTGGGTTCAAGATTTTTAGAAATGATCGCACCAGTGGTGGTGGTGGCGGTGTTGCCATATATGTCCGCTCATATATATCCTGTTCTATTTTAAGTATGTCATCACAGCCAACACCAGCTAATGCAGGCGAGCATTTATTCCTGGAAGTTGAACTTCAGCACACCAAACTTCTACTTGGCGTTTACTACTGTCCGTCGTCGCGGATAGACTACTTCTCCTCTTTCGAAAGCATTCTGGAAACTCTTACTCCTTCCTTCAATCATACCATAATTATGGGGGACTTTAATACCTGTCTCATTAAAAACGATGGCCGCGCTTCCTCATTTCATTCTATTGTAGAATCATGTAATTTACATGTACTTCCTCTTCAAGCGACCCATCACTTTCCAAACACTACACCTTCTTTACTTGATCTCCTTCTTGTCTCTTCTCGTGATCGTGTCATCAAACACGGTCAATGTCCGGCTGATGCCTTCTCCTATCACGATCTCATTTTCCTTTCTTACAAAATTCGTCCTCCAAAAAATAAACCGCGTATTCTATTGCAACGCAATTTTAGTGGTATGGTTCTAGATGATTTGCTTAGGGATGCCTACAGTATTGATTGGGAAACGCTTTACTGCCTCGACACGGTTGACGAACAAGTCAATCTTTTCACTTCCAAGCTTGTCCAACTTTACGATATTCACGCCCCTATACGCCCTATTAAGGTTAAACATCTTCCGGCACCATGGCTGACGGATGACCTAAAGACAATAATGGCTAAAAAAGCATGTGCAAAAACAAAATATAAGTGTCGGCCTACTGATTATAATTTGGAGAAATACATCTGCATACGAAATCATTGCAATAAGCTGTGTAGGTCAGCTCAACGCCAACATATCCATAGCTCGGTTGAAGATGGGGATCCAGCAAAAGTCTGGAGGTTTCTCAGGTCATTGGGGGTTGGAAAAGCACGACACGACTCAATTTCAACAAAGTTTAATACTGATCTCCTGAACCAACATTTCTCTTCGTCCTCCGCCTGTACCAGTGCAGACAAGTTACAAACTCTTAATACTCTTTCGTCGCTCCCAACTCCTGACTGTTCTCCTTTTTTTCTTAATCAATTTGCTGCTTGTGATGTTAAGAGGAGCATACTATCCATCTCATCGAATGCGATCGGCAGTGATTGTATTAGTCGAAACATGATCCTTCCTATCCTTGATCAAGTTCTTCCTATTATTACCTATATCCTCAACTTTTCTATTTCTAAGGGTGTCTTTCCATCTTTATGGAAAGATGCGTTAATCACGCCACTTCCTAAAAAACCGAATCCCTCATCCTTTTCAGAACTACGTCCCATATCTATCCTACCCTTTCTCTCCAAAGTCCTTGAACGACTGGTTTATAATCAACTCAGCGTTTTCCTTTCTAAACACAATCTCCTTAATCCTTTGCAGTCCGGCTTCCGCCCAGGGCATAGTACAGTTACTGCACTCGTCAAGATCACCGATGATATTAGGTCGGGCATGGATAACGGAAATCTAACTGTACTCTCCTTGCTTGACTTCAGTAACGCTTTTAACACAGTAGACTTCGATATCCTGCTCGGCATACTAAGCTCCCTTAATATATCTCCAACAGCGATTGATTGGTTTCAAAGTTACCTGTTTGGTCGTCGGCAGCGTATTCACATTGAGGACACATTGTCTTCATGGTGTAGTACGTCGGCTGGCGTCCCTCAGGGTGGCGTGCTATCTCCGTTACTATTCGCAATTTTTATTAATACCATCTCCAATAGACTTCATTCTTCCTACCACCTGTATGCAGATGACCTCCAAATTTATTCTCAAGCACCATTAGATCGGTTACCAGAAGCTGTTAATGCTATAAATACAGACTTGGCTCAGATCTGTGAATGGAGCAGGTCTTACGGTCTTAAGGTTAATCCCTCAAAGACCCAAATCATCATTGTTGGCAGCCCTAGGTTAATATCAAGAATCAACTGGCCGCAGCTTCCGGAAGTTATCTTTGATGGCACTACCTTACCTTATGCCCATACGGTTAAAAATTTAGGTATATTTATTGATCAAAATCTGTCTTGGAGACCCCAATTAAAGGAAGTTAGCCGTAAAGTATTTGCCTCAGCAGGATCTTTACGTAGATTACGCAACTTTCTACCAGTTCCCACTAAAATTGCGCTTGCACAATCTCTTCTTCTTCCTATTATAGACTATGCTGATGCCAGTTATCTCGATCTCACTGAGGATCAGTTAAACAAGCTTGAGCGACTCCAAAATTTTTGCATTAGGTTCATATTTGGCTTACGCAAGTATGACCACATTTCAGAATTTCGTACTAAGCTCAAGTGGCTCCCAATTCGCCTTCGCCGTAATACTCACATTTTGTCTCTTCTCTTTACTATTCTTTTTCACTCCTCTACCCCCTCTTATCTAAAGGAACGATTTGAGTTCCTTCATGAAACGCATTCGCGATCCTTGAGATCGTCGGTGAACTTGAGCCTCAAAATGCCAGCACACTCGTCGGCTTACTATGGTAAGTCATTTACAGTTCATGCTGTGAGACTGTGGAACGATTTACCCTTGCCTATCAGGCGTGCTGAATCTTTGCTGGCCTTTAAAACACAACTGAAGAATCACTACTTGGCTTCATAGTTTTAGTTAAAAAATAAAAATTTTACGACCTTTAATAAAAAAGTATGTCCTACTTTTGATTTTGAATGTATATATTTGACTATGTTTTTAGTATATGTTAGTTTATTATTTTACACTATGTATTTATTGTATAAATTTATATGTATGTATACACATGTTATTAGTTTATTTTATTTTTATTTTTTCATAATGGTACACAACTGTCTGCCATCATGTCACTATGACAAAATCCTCTCCATCCAAAGGTTGTCTGGAAGAGATCGCAGCTTGCGATAAGACCGCCCAATGTACACTTCTATTTTTTCTTGTTTTTGTTAATATATGTTGTGTAATTTCTTTGTAACTATTGGTGTACAATAAAGAGTTTCTATCTATCTATCTATCTATCTATCTAAAAGTAGGTATGCAACAACAAACGCAGAAACAATTTGTCTCAAATCTATACTCTATACCAATAAATAAAATTGGAGTGTCTGTTTGTAATATCAAAATAACACTTTTTTACCAAATGCGTATGAAAGTATATACGATACCTATAACGAAAACGCAATTTTGAATTTTTTTGTCTGTCTGTCTGTCTGTCTGTTTGTTTGAGGTAAACTTCTAAACGGCTGAACCGATTTCAATGGGACTTTCACTGACAGATAGCTGACGTTCCAGGGCGTAACTTAGGCTACTTTAATTTTAGAAAAAGCATTAGGGTTCCGCGGGAAAAACACAATACCCATATTTCCGGGTAATCTCCCTAAAGTCCACGCGGGCGAAGTCGCGGGCACAGCTAGTTAATAATAAGGACAGAAAATAGTTCAAAAAACATGTATGTGAACTTTTTTATTTACTCATAAAAGTGTACAACAGCCTTGGTTAGGTTATTTATTACATAATAAAGTAAGCTGACTCACTCAATCGGCGGTCATAATGAGTAAGAGTTTTATTTTTGGAGTGTTTGATTCAACATTATAATGTAAGTTGAAACACAAATGAAAACATCGTCGTAACTGTTGTACCTACTTCGTTTTATAACACAAATAGAAATGTCTCACCCATTCGGAATATCATGTACCTACTAACGCTGGTAGATACACTACGCTTACAAAAGAGTAAAATGGAAGTAGGGATCAACTACCACCGCATATACCTAACTTTCCAAAAAATTGTAACACAAACCCAAAATACAGGCAACTCCTGGTTTGGGCTCCACAGTAACTCGTTGTGTAACAATTTTGGTGAATAATATTTTTATTGTTATATCTACTTCGGTTAAAAAATAAATGCAGAAAAATTGAACTGTGCTACGAAATTGGCAGACTAATCGGTTTCTGAATTCCCGGAAATTTTAGATCGAGTCGATCTCGGGAATGCTCCGTCCCGAAGATAGGTTTAGGTTTTCGCCTTCACTTTACTTGATGTCACACGACTTTCATGAAAAAAATATAATAAATATGAATTACTGTAAATTCATCATTTACCCATTTCGGTGAGTTCGTTTATTGATCTATATTCGATCTAGATTTCCGTATCTATGTGAACTAAGGGTTTGAAGAACTGGGATAATGAACAAATTTCATTTAAATATTTTATTAGTGCAAACTAGCTTTAAATTATTTTATTGAATGTCGAAAAGCACTGAAGATATTTTCCATCGACCTCTCGTCTACTGTAAAACATGTCGAATAGTATTTTTTCCTGATTTATCGGAGTGTTTAGTATTCAGCTCATCTCTACAAAATAAAAAATATGTAGATACGTATGTAAGTTTAATTGCAATTTCAAATAATTGTCGTGCTTTACATTCAATTGACTAAACCGATTAATCACTCACTACATTGCTGACTCGATCATGCTTGAGTTAAGATTACTAAAATACCACTCTACATGTTAGTTCTAACCCAGACTGGCCCCAGCACTTTAGTGATGGCGATAACTTATTTTTTTTTATGAGTTTGAATTCGTTACGTAATGTTGGCAATGTTAATTAAAAGAAGTTAATAATTTTAAAGAATTGTATGCCATTTCTTTCAGTTAATAATTTTACATGATTCCAAATATAAAATTCAGTTTATATAATTTTTTTTATTAATTTAACGCCTGTGATCTTTGTTAAAATTACTTGTTATTGGACATTCATTGAGTTTGGTTTATAGGTGAATAGTTACATATCGAGGGGTAACAAACTATTTAACTTAAGCATTTTTTTAAAACTTGACATGAGAGCATACTCATTCGACGCAGAAGAATTAGCTGATTCCAAATATAATATAGGTCAATATCGCCCAAAAGTGTAGCTAAGCCTTTCACCGCTCGATATATGCAGTCGAAAACAGAATCCTTACGATTCGATGCAGATATCGTCTGCCACATAGACATACATAATATACAAAGCGAGCTAAATGTCACAATAATAAGGATGTATGGAATGTTCTGGGTTATTTACCTACAGTGTACAAGTTCTCTTTAATGGGTAAGCGAGATAAAGAATAAAAGCTTGATTCTAAAATGCCAAAGGTTCCAGTGTTTAGGTATCATAGTTAGGAAATAAAGACGTTGTTTGTGTCGAATAGTGTCCAAGGCCATCGACTGTTACGTGTGATACAGATTTTTACTCAGTTTTATTTTCTTGTGAACTTTTATTACGAGAATCGACATGAAACCATTAATCTTAAATAGCTTACTGTTTTTATTTCACGACCATCTTTTTATATATTTGCAATAAAAGTAGGTAGTTATTCTTGCAAGTACCAACAGTTTTTTTTTGTTGTTAAACTTGTTTGCTGTGAGTACGGGTTTTGGTATTGGCATATTTAAATCTTGCACTCTAATCTACTTAGAATTAATAAAAACAAAACCTAGACAATGGATTTTTGTTATACGAAAATGAATTAACTATTCTCGTACGTAACTTATAATTTCCAATGGCACACTAGATGCAAATGAGCACATTTTCAACTGATTACAGTGACGAGTCAATCACTAAAACATGCTTACTGTGAGAAACATTATGTTTTAATTGAGACGTAGCATGATAATAATGCAGTATATAAATGTTTTCACAGCAGCACAGAATAAATAATAGTACAGGTGGTAGAGAACTTACTGTGTTAAATTATTATCAAATTGACAGTATTATTATAACTTTTTTTAACTTAACGCTTAAGCAATTATGAAATCTAATATGTTACACAAAAGATTTTTTATGCATTACACGGGTAATAAGGCATAAATGTTTTTAAACTGACAGTCAGACGGACAAAATTTTAAAAAAAATGAGTACCGCATATGAATTTAGCTGTTATTCTGACGTTACAAACATACATTTCAATGTTTATATATATACATATTCAAGAAATGGTACCTACAGCAATTAAAAATGTATATGCCTAGGCATAGGTGCGCTGAGCAGTCCATTAGTCGTGTTCAGAATGTTCAGTGGAATATGAAATTGATAAATTAAGTTAGGTACCTATTTGTCATCGTAGGGTATTTGCACGGTGTAAGAACCAGATGAACGTATCTACCAAAAACTCGAAAATCGTTTTTTTTTTTCATAAATGGATCTGAAATGTGGTCCTGCACGACGTGCCAAAACGATGTAACTGTCAATATTAATGATCACTAATTCAATATTAATTTAAAGTACAAAAAATACTTTTCATTGAACTAGATGAACGTAACTTGAATACCACTCATACCACTCAATATCGTAGGTATTGTATTTATTGGCGTGGTTCTTTTACTGACCACAAATTGTTCCCAATTGATTAAATACCATTGTAGGTAATCTACCTATTGTAACACGTAACATTCCGGAAAACCAAAGAAACGTAACAAAATTGATAAGAAAACAGGACGCCAGATATGTGTACGCATACTGTTATTCTTTACCCTGTGCGAAACTTGTTTCCATGCTGTTTTAATTAATTGTATTATTCGAGATTATATCCAATTACTGTGTAATTATTATTGTTTACAAATTACAGGACTCTACGGACCATCGGTGTTAATTTTATCATGTTAATAGCTGTTATGGAAAACATATTTATGCGTGGTTGGTTAACCGGTTATAAGGACATAAAACGTTTAAGATAGGTGGGTTGGGGTTTTGGTCCTTCATTTATGACAAAAAGAAATAAAATTAAAAAGGCCAAGGTCTCCCCACTTGTGTCTTCTACAATACAATAGGTACTTACTTACAAGTCGTTTTAACAAAGTTGTATTAAGTAGTCGACACAGCGAATTAAAATGCACGGTGCTCAGACATTTTATGCGAGATTGAGATTTCTACAAAAAAAAAAACAGTATATCGCCACTAAAAGTGATAGGTTTTATGATGAGGTGAGAAAAGATTAAACATTGTTTATTTTACGACGAAACCAAAATACATTGAGCATTTTAGCACAGGTAGGCGTTCGCATTTCTGAGGACTGTCAAATTTATTAGTGTTGTAATTCAAATCGAAATTGCGGTAAGCGTTAGGAAAGTAACATTCATTTTCTTTTTTTAAATATTCAATAAAGATGTTAGAAAAATTAGAACGCTATAACATATTCCCGGTCACTAGATGAAATCATAGTGAATTATTAGTGGAACCACATTTAAAAATATAAAAAAAACCGGGTACACTGGGGTGTGTCGTCAAGATGCGCATTACAAAATGGTTGTCAATAGCAAAGCGAACTGTAATTACTTATAGAAAAAAAACCTGCCAAGTGCGAGTCGGACTCGCGCACGAAGGGTTCCGTACCATTATCTATGACAACGCCAAAAAACCACGTTTGTTGTATTAAAATGAAAATATTAAATATAAATATTTATTTGATTCTGTGTTTTAGTATTTGTTGTTATAGCGGCAACAGAAATACATTATCTGTGAAAATTTCAACTCTCTAACTAACGCGGTTCATGAGATACAGCCTGGTGGCAGACGGACGGACGGACGGACGGACAGCGAAGTCTTAGTAATAGGGTTCCCGTTTTACCCTTTGGATACGGAACCCTAAAAAACCCATTTTGCAGCGAAGTGTCCATGAAGGCGCGAGAGGCGTTTACCACACAAATTCAATCTTTATGTATATTACAAAAAACGTTCGTTTTGGTAACTGGCAAAAATTTTGCAGCGCGCGTCTTGGCGCCCCAATCTGCGTATCTGCCCCAAACGTAAGCACATTTTTCCATCAAATACAAAGAAATCTGAGTTGGCAATATAAGCAATTACACTAATGGTATCAATTGTATTGTATGAAACAAACATGCTGACCTACCCTAAGTAGCATGTAATTGTTGAGTATGGTTAGTGCTGCCTTTTATAAGCGATTTGAGTCACAGTTGCGTCGTTTTGCTATATTTAAATACGTTGAGGACATCGCACAACATTGTAGCTATCTCTCGAACGTGATTGTTCAGTGGAAACAGCGCTATCATGGCACGCACGACCACAATACGTTCAACGTTCGATAAGCCTTTTTGTTTACGATCATGTAGACATACGTATTGTATCCTACGAATATTATAAATGTGAAAGTTTTTGAGGATGGATGTATGGATATTTGTTACTCTTTCACGCAAAAACTACTGAACGGATTTTGATAAACCAGTATTATTGTTTATTAAATATTGGTTATATTTTATAACGATATTGAATAATTGAAGTCTGCGCTGACGAAGTCGCGGATAGAAGCTAGAGCTATTCTAGTAGTACCGGGTCTACAACATAATGGCTTGATAATTTGTTCGAAATTTGAACAGATTTTCTGGACTTTTATGTCATCATTATAAAACTTGAAATATCTCAATTCGTATGCAGCTGCAGCGCGATAGGAACTTGTAATAAATACTCAAAGGTCAAATCTGGAGACTATGATAGGTAGGTATAATCAGCCTACACTAAGCATCTACATATTAGCTACCGTTTATGTACCCAAAATATAATTT
Organism: Ptilodon capucinus; assembly: GCA_914767695.1. NCBI lineage: Eukaryota > Metazoa > Arthropoda > Insecta > Lepidoptera > Notodontidae > Ptilodon > Ptilodon capucinus. Next base: position 8,364,075 of record OU611814.1, on the reverse strand, counting down.
TAGATTTCTGATACACTCGGTACACACGCGCGAGCACGCAATAATTAAGACGCTACGCGTGAGTGCAACATCAGCACTAAAATTGCTTTCTGATCCGATATAATACAATCTCATATCACTTTATCCAGCTTCTTAATTACTTAAATGGAAAAAAATGTTTTATTGCCTAACGACAATATACTAACTACAGCCCTTTTAACGTCCCACTGCTGGGTACGTGCCTCCCCTCAATGCGAGGGGGATTCAGGCCATAGTCCACCACGCTGGCCCAGTGCGGGTTGGCAGACTTCACACATCTATCGAGAACAAGTTCCCTCAGACGTGCAGGTTTCCTCACGATGTTTTCCTTCACCGTTTCATAGCAAGTGATAATCTCGGATAAAAATAAGAATCGCACATAAATCCCAGAGGTGCGAGCCGGGGTTTGAACTTGCACACTTTGATTGGAAGGCGTGCGTTCGACCACTAAGCTACCACTGCTCACTACCACGTACACAGTAATAAAATGATGTTAATACCTAACCTAATTAATCCGCTTAAATGTTCTTGTACCACGAGTCTATATCCTTTACTTCTAGGAAAAAATATCTTTAACCAGCACACTGGTTATGCACTTTGTTAGTAAATAGGCAAGGCAAATGGCGAAAACAAAGCATATAAAGGCTGCTTAGTCGAAGTATTGATACATTAGTAATCGTAGGAATTTTATTTAATGACTGCGCTTGGCAACAGATCGTCTGTTCGTGTGGAAATGCGAGTCAAAAAACAGTAATCGGAGAATTCTTGTAAAAAATAAACTACACAGAAATTCCGCTTACATGCACCCGTGATTATCGAGGAATATTTATTGATGCAATGAAATTTTAAACACCTTTCATATTTATAATATTGAGAGAGTATTTTAAATGAGCAGATGTTTCTTTCCAACGGTTTATAGCGGGTACTGTCGACAGGCTTCAGTTGATAAAAATGTTTATCTCCAATGCACCGTTGTTGCTAGGCGGAGTTACTCTTGGACTAAGAACAGGTTACAATGAAGTAAAACTAGGACTTATGTTACTATAACATTGAAAACTGCAAATTCGATTCGAACAGAATTGAATTTGCCTTTAATATCAAAATCAACTGTCTTTGAAATATCAAAATCGCATGCCTTTCAGTTGTACGTACTGAAAACTGATTGGCAATAATGTTTGGAGAGTTCCGCAATGAAATCAATATCTCAATTAAAAAGATAAATTCGTTTTAAAATGTATGTTAAATTGAACATCAGGGACTGTTTGATTGCACTTCACAAACAGGCATGCAACGCTCAGTTATAATAATAGCTATGCCACACTTGATACGATATCAACTAACGAGTCAACACTACTATAAATCTGCTGTGGACGTCATTCTAGGCGTGCTGCGGCTGCAATTTGCGCGAATATATTGCTTACAATCACTGGCAAGTGGCAACACCGTCTGACTTGCCAATGAGACAACCAACGCACAAACATGGGATTTACAGCTTGAATGTTAAGACCATTAGTTTTGGCATTCAAACGAACTTTTAAGACAAGATTACTCCAAAAATACGCTGAAATGTCAACCGTTATTTAGGGGATTCGACATACATGTGGTAGAGATGATATTATTATTATTTATTGACTATTCAGAAGTGCCTGTACCTATTGGTTTTTATACGAATAAAATTCTGATTCTGATACATGTATGTTTAGCAACTGGATTAACTTGATACCAAAGGCAGAAACATTTTTCATATCTAATGGACCCATAACAGTTGTCACAAAGATTAATGTCATAATTAAAATATGTTTTCCGACGGTATTTATTCGCCTGGAGACTCTAAGGTCACCGTTGGTGTTGCACAATCGGTAAAACAACACAACATTTGGAATCTGAAGTCAGATCTCATAAACGTATGAAATATTGCTTACATTATAAGCTCCGAGAGTATCTGGAGAAACTAAAACATGAAATATTACCGCTGCGATAGTAAAAACGATTACAATTAAATGTTTGTTGAATGCCAAGCTAACCAGACAACTAGGAAAATGTAATTTAGTTTAGTTATGGAACAGGTCTGGAAAAATATAAGCTTCGTTTCCAATGTTTCAAGATTTATTCAGTTTTGCTTTTCATGATCACGTACAGAGGTGTATGACGACCACAAATTTTACCATTTAATGGAACTTATCTATTAACAACTAATAAATATGCGTAAAGATGCGCGGTATTTGAACAATGCAATAAAATTGTTAAGTAATGATGTGACAGTGTTATATGGATTGTTTTTTATATTACATCTACACGCAATTGCTATGAGCTCTAAACAAAACCACACACATACGCTAGAATCTGACATTGATTTCCACTTGATGCGACTTGTGACTAAACAACTAAGTGATTAAGATATTGAATGCATTTTGACAATACAATCGAACGCTCACATTGTTTAGCTTGTTTACCCCGGGCTCACGAGATAGTCCGTAACAGTAGATTTGACCTTTGTGAAGGGACAATGAACGCGATAGGTGTTCGAGCTCATTGAACTACTGAACTTTGCTTACTTCAGCCGATTGCTACATCGAACTCACGTTCCCTTCTTAACGACATTCCCTTGTACCTACAGTGGCAATTTCAATTTAGTCCAATGTTTGAATATTCAAATCGATTTGGGTTAAGTTTAATTAACTTACCATAAATCATCAAAATATAAAGTGGTTTTACTATATTTCCTGGATCGACGAATGTCTGAAGGTCCCACCCATCACAATGAAAGAATTAATATTAATGAAAGTGCAATCAAGAAAAATATTGCCAAGCAGTTGGTTCGAAGCATGCGGGCCATAAATTTACGAACCTGGCTATTGTGAAAACTGAGCACTTGCCTAGTTTCTTCTACCGTATGTTGCAATTGTATTTGCGTAGAACAATCGGCAAAAAGTCTCCCAAGCGGGGACGAAAGCGATGGTCTCGGACGGTCTCAGTCGGCACGGCAACGTCTCTCGTTCCCATATATTTAGCACGACGAGCATAAAAGCGTTGCTTACAAATTTAATTGCATCGACGATCGCCCGCCATGAGACGCAAATAGCCACAAGCCGTCCCTGAACCTACCCGAACTTTCTCCCTCGCGCTGCACAACGCTGTGAAAATATTTTTGTTAGTTTGTTTTTAAACAGTGCAGTGTACAACTATCCAGAGTACAGCGTGCGAGAAAAGGACGAGTACATTTTTGTCAGCTTTCAAGCCCCAATTGGTTCCTCAATTTACTTTTATTGCGAGTGCAATTCGAATCAGTAATTCAGTACCTACCTTTCAATGTTTTATGCACAACTGTCGCTTGCACAAATGGTCAGTCTGGAGAGAGCAGAACTTCGAAGAGTCATTTCGAGAATTAATGGGTAAATTATGCATAGTTCGCTCTGGATTGTCGCAACTCCGACACTGGACAGTGTAATGAACTTAACTGCAAACTGACCAACGACGTTGGTTGACGATAAAATACATTTCATAGACGCTTTCATTGGAACTGCGCTAGAAATCAGTCAGAAAATGCACTCAAGTTTCAATGGAAAACATCGACAAAGAAGATAAAATAGGCACGAGTCGATAACGCTGAATATTCCAGACTACATTGCTGCATTGAAACACGCATAGTCGCATACTAAAATCAAGTATTACGTCCTCCTACGTTTGCCTGTATTGGTGTACCCCACATCCCCACATTGAAATATGCCCGCTGCACACTTGGCGCCAACTTAATTGCGATAGCAATGTGATGTGTCATATTTAAGTAGTTTGTGAACCACTCAACGTCTGCGACTTCAAATGCTCCATCAAGTCCACAAATATTGAAACTTAATTTTGTTTATTTTAAAGGACTTCAGTACTTAATTCCCGAGCATCTAAGATCCAATGGATTTTTTACTGTAAATTAAGTCCTTTATTCCTGAGCATCTTATTTCAAGATCCAGTGGTTTTTTTGCTATGGTTGTATGTAATAATATCAGAATGATATGCACGGCAAGTGCACCAAATATATAGTGATGAACATTGGTGCGTGCTCACTCGCGCACCCTTCGCACAATGGATACAATAGGTACACAAGTAAATACATCTTCGCCTGGCTACACTATGCATAATAACACAAATTTGCAAGTTAAATGGTGCGACACGGCACTTTTTGAGGTTTGCAAATGTAAAACAGCATTGTCTCGACTTAACCAGGTTGTGTTTGGTGGAGTGGAAGAAATGATACAAGGTCAACAAAAGAGTAGGTAAACAATGAGTTCCATGCTGGGTTTCCACAGTGTAACCATTGATTCCGTGCCAGTACGATGATTAGGTTCTGATAAATGTATTGTTAGCTTACATGGACGTCGATTCTGATAGCAACGAAGTTAATTATACTAAACTAAGCGTATTGCTATCATCTACATGATAGTAAACGATCTCAAATTAAGTTTTGTCGTAGATTGGTGGTGGAATCAGCACTATTATTAGAAAAAAAATCTCAGGTTTCGGAATTCGAATTCTCATCACGCACATTCGGTTACGTTGCAAGTATATTTTTTTTAAAACATGCAATACGAAATTCGGATACAGAGACGAATTAAAAAACGCAGGATTTTTGAAACCGATTAAAAAACTTGATACGAAGGGGTGTAAGAGTTAATTAACGCGCATCAGGGCATTCTTATTGGTGATTTCGAAGTCCCTTTAAAGTCAATAACGCGGTGGGTTATCCTCGAGGATTCCAGCATGCAAAAAAGTGGTTTCGGGTGCGTTTTGTATTTGATGCAATTTATGCAGGCATGCGCCGTCGAGTCGATCACGCCCTGAAAACGAAGGTAACGAGCCGTGCCGGTTGGCCGCCGCGCGCCGACGGCATGGGAACGGAAACCGCCGCCTCTTACTGGCGGGAAAACCAGACATAGACAATTGCGATCACTTTGATGACGATGAAGAGAAATAGCCCTATTAACAAATTATACTGATTGTCGCTGGGTTATGTACTTTTGTTTTTCACTGGCATTTTGTAAGAAACTAGCGTGAGTTTCTTCTTTGGTTATTTAGAAGAGAAAATTATAAAAAATGCAACAAGGTATTATGTCAAAGTTTATTTATGTCGGATAATCAAAGTCAAGATCTGTAAGACTAGGTCGCATTGATATCAATTCACACATTTTTTTGGACGTACTTTAGGCATATATAGATATCTGTACATTTTAATATCATTTAAAAAATGCGTACAAGGAGGTTGTTTTATTAATACTTTTATAAATAAGTCAATTTACCAACTGCTCAGTTCGCGCGTATCATAAGTATTAAAAAAAAACGCGAGTAGATAAACTCAGAACAATAAAATGACTTTCAAGATAACGTATGTACCTACCTACTGCTGCCTAGGGAATGCAATGAAGTCGGTTCTAATCACTAAACTAAGAATATTTTATACTCTGCGTAAGTTTCAAAAATCGAATCACTTATGCTTATGTACATTAAAACAAAAGTACCTAATTCGAATTTGGAAAAAAATAATTGTTTAGTAATTTAAAAAAAGAACTTGACATTTAGCATTGTCTCTGGGCAGTAGGTATAGAACGATTTTTCTAATGATAAGTGTGTCTTTTTTAAGAAAATACAATCAAGGAGTTTTGAATGCAGTGCAGTTGTAATGTAACCTTTGCCGGCCTCCCCTCGTCTGCTTCACGCGCCACTGACGCCTGACTCAGTGTGGTCGCGCCTTTAGACATGCCTCACTATACTTACTTACTAACATAAATACATAATATTATACTCTCTGTATCTAATATGTTAACCAGTATCACCATAGTTAGTGATTGTTGTCTATGACGAAAAAAATTGGGACCTTGGGGCATATTAAAATTTCCTAAGGTAAGACTCCTTTAAATATATAAAAAATCTCTATCCATCTTCAAACCATCCACTTCCATAGGAACTCTTACGGAGTTAATAATTGAACCAAACGTAATTTCAGACAATGCTAATTCTTTTGGCAGCAAAGTAAGGCTTAACTAAATTTGACAGGAATATTGTTGTCTCGCTATTTACGGCCGTTATGAGAATGGCAACATTTAGTGGACAGTAGGCTTCTCATTGCACCGGATGGTTGCAGATTTGATTCCCGGCAGCAGCAAATTTATTAAATGGCCTTTTCGGCATTTGCCCTGATCAGTAGTTGTAGCAAGAGTGCCAAGACTAGACTTATGTCACAGAATATGTGGATTATATCTCTTTCTCTCGTATTAAATAAGACAGAGAGCGACCGAGCCAATCCGTGACAGAGGTGTTGTCTTGACATCTGTGCTAACATCACTGCGAGTAACTAAGATCACTCTGAGTCCATTGCACAGTACCCATAGAACAAGCGTGTTGTCTGGCGATATTTATCTTAGTTTCCTGTAGTTGAGTGTTAACAGCATCGCAATAATAATTGTAGCCAATGCACAAATATCCATATAAGTAGATACCTACGTATTTAGATTTACGATACGCAGCGGTGCCTAACTTGCCATGTTTATGTTTGCCCGGTGGGCTTGGCCAAGGCCACCTGCGCAATAAAGCGTCAAAGGCATACAAAGGCGTCAAAAGTCGCGCGTTAAAATGTTTGCTAATACCAAAACGAACTCTGTGTAAATATTCATAAGATTGAATTTTGTGTCGTAAATGCCACTCCACCACGCGTCAAAATTCGCTCGCATAGTCAGTGTCATTCCGTTGTTTCATAAACTTTTTTTATGTGTCAATCAATGATATTCTAGTAAACAGATATGTTATACACGCACAAAACAACCGAAAAAAGTGTTCCGCGTAACAGCGGCAGCACACATGACACACTTTTACATTTTCACAACACGTACTAAATGTGCAAAAGAGATGGCTTGATAAAACCAACGAGAAAAAGATAGCTTGTGTTGTCACTTGCGCTTCTATGTGATGTAGTTGTTTACCCGTCACTGATGTAAACGTCGAAGTATTATTTCAGACTTCTGAAACAACCTGTATAAATCAGTGGAAATGGTTTATAGAGGAAAATGGTTAACACGATATTTTTATGCTAACGCCTTGATAAATGTTAATAGCAAATTTTAGTTAATAACATAGCAAACTAATCATAACACAACACAAAAAAAATCACAGTCAAAAATAAAGCACGCATTTTTATATAAAATAGTCAAGATACGCCCACATAATATAGTTAACACTGTGTTGTTAACTATTTCATTTCATTACTGATAAAAGAATACAATTATTTACCTCGTAAAATATACTTGTTGCATAACCCCTTTGCAAGACTCGACAAATTATTACCCCGGAATTAACAAGAAAATACACTACTAAAACAGTTAAAACAATATTATTACATTACATGCGAAACAAGACTGCAATATTAAATTCAGTATGTTTTTAAACTGTAATGTCAATTCATATTATTACCTTTGTCTGCAATTATTAATGAATAAAAAACCAAGTATTAAACAAGTACTTACCTATTGAAATAACCCAGCATTTGTGTTTTTTAACCTCGTTGATAATACGCGCACAAAATAATAAGGAAGCCGGTTGTGCCAAAGTGCCAATAGTGATTCCAATTTACCTACCTATTAACAATAACAAGTTTAATATTATAAATGTGTACGTGAGTTTAGTACAAAACCTTGGTCCCGGTTTATAGTCCCTCCTATTGTTAAAGTCAGTTAAATGTAGCATAGGTTCCCGGGCCTTATCAACGAATCGATTGACACCTCGTGATTTATCGAAATCGGATGAATAGTTTAGGCGCTACGTAGGAACATACATACATAGACTGGTAAAATCATAATCCTTGCTTTTGGCTTCGCCGTAGTTGGGTACGAATAAATGAATATAATTTTATGACCCGGCCGTAATGTCATAAGTACATTTTGAGTGCTGTCAAATACAGTTCGGTTTTAGTTTGTGTAGAACAGAATCGACGTCTAATTAATCACAAAAAAGTTATGCGTGATCACTGATACGCGTCTACTTGAGAAGGAGAACCTCCTCCGTTTTTTCGCCTGTTCATGAATAACATCGTCTCACGGTGAAGAAAAACATCGTGAGGAAACCTGCACGTCTATAGAAAGGCGTGTGAAGTTCACCAACCCGCACTGGGCCAGCGTGGTAGACTAAAGCCCAAAAATCTCCTTCGTATTGAGGGAGAATGTGCCCGGTATAATGGCAATAGGCTCGTTCCTATTACATTGGGACTAAAATACATCGGCGAAGTGTGGGCACACTGCAGTGCATCTCTGCATACCCCTCCGGGGAATACAGGCGTGGTGATGTATTTTATTTATTTATTTATCGTCTCATGTTCAAATTTCGAACTCGATAAACAAAAAAAACATGAAGGGCACAGTCATAGAATGCGTTCGTAATTCCAAAATTGCATAGTATTTAAAACATAGATAGTTTGGAATATTTTGAACAGCGTTTTAGTTAGTACACATCGCGATATGTATTTTTTTTTAATATTGAACGTGATTAAAATTTAATCAAACTTAAATAGCAGTGGAAAACTTAACATAACTAGCTAGTATAACTTCAGCTTTGCAAGAATGGGAGCAGGTTTAAAGGCTTGACCTCTATAATTGTTGGTTTTCATGTGCGAATGTTATCGAAATGTGACTGGGGTGCACCTGTATACCCCTTCGGGGAATGCAGGCGTGGTGTATTTTCCTATAAAAATGCTAGAAGCTGGTTACGGTCACGCCAAGTGAACATCGGGCGAACGGATTTGGAATGCGAATGGCTTTATTTCAAACAGCTCTTCGATACCCTGCAAATATTCAAACCGTCAACCATAGACAAAATACTTTAAATTAAAAATAAATAAATAGGGTTGTCACTTTTTCAAGTAGGTAGAATATTTTCCTAGAGAATCAAAGCAATTGTTTCCTTCAAACTAATTAAATAATACAGACAGGGGTACACCATCCGCCCATGTAGCTATAAATATGTATACTATATTTAGTGGGTTGTTAACTATGTATAGTTAACAACCCACTAAATAGTTACACTAAATATAATTAACAACGTACCAATTGTAGGTAGTAGGTACTGTCGGCAAAAAAAGTAAAATTTTACTAATACCTCGGGTGATTACTTGTTGATTGTTATCATAATGAGTTGAACTAAAATAATGCAAATATAAAAAAAAAAACGTCAGTATCAAGTTGATAACTCACATAAAGAGTCAGGGCGTAATGGGCAGTATTTAATGCGATGGTAACATAATTGAAAACAAAACGATGCGCTCACGCATACTAACTGCTTCATTTTGTTGTTTGGAATCGATTCCAAATACCTACCTTATCGCCAGTTGGTGCCTCGTCTAATGACGTAAGGTTTATAATGATGGCATCTAGGTGTTGACGTGCTTCACATTTTATTTCTTTGGTAAATACCTCATTTTAAATTTCGGTGAGGATAGTAAAAAAGTCATGACAATAATGTCTGGTCTATGCACTTAAATATGACTGGTCTATGCATTTGAGCGAAATTTAAGATGTTCTCCGGAAACTTTAAAGGGAACTAAGGGAATTTTACATGATTAGAGTCAACTTTACTTAACTAAGGGAATTTTACATGATTAGAGTGAATTTTACTTAAGAATATTGGCTTTACAGTCTGCTTCAAAGCTTGCGATTGCTATAAGAAACATGTACCTGCCTACATGATGTAAAAAAAATGTTTCACGGAATTAGTAACTTACTATATCTTTTGAAATCTTAGAAAAATAGAACATCTGATTCGATATTCATGTTTAAAAATACACTTAACCTGTCATCCACGTCATCTGGTTGATAGCGTATTTTTTTACAATATTGCCAGTAAAAATATTATTTAATGAAATGCTCGATCGCATTTGGTATCTTTCTTTATCAGGTCAAGTTAATATAACAAATGAATAACGCCGTGTTCACACTTCTCGTGGTGTTCGCCCACGACTCAGTAAGCGAGATACCTATATCTTCCTACACATCGTCAGAGAAACGAAGCACGTGCATGCGCATGCGACTCAGATAATAACGTTCGGGGAATATCATGGTATGTAAATATCTGACATTTGTGTAGATTACACTTTGCTTAATGGACAGGTACGAAATAACAATTATGACGGCGCATTCATAAAAATAAACCCCATTTTGCTAAATTTTCGAGTTGTTTACAATCGCAACACAAAAAAGTCTCTGTAAATGGAATCACAGGTGATATGTTAATGCGATTTAAATTTAAGTAGCAAATTAAGAATAAAAAGAACAGGTTTAAAATGCAAAAAGAACATTCGGAATGGCACCGTTTTAAATCGGCTTGACCGATCCAATTGCAGACAAAAATATATACAAATTTAATTATTAAGCTTGACCTTTTATGCGAACCATCCATTTAAAGCAAACACATTAAAAAACAAAAACCTACTTCAAAAACCTAGGTGCACTAAAAAGCTACAAATAACCTTACAATTCATTACATTTGGAGTAGGTGCTAATCTACGTCAGACTAGGCAAATACACACATGAAATGTTTTTTTTTAAATATTTTTTTTTGTTTTAATTTAAATTAACAACAATTTTAATTATGATTAATACTATGACAATTTGTATTTTTGTATTAAGTAATCAACATTATCATAACTACAAAAATAATAACACAAGATAAGATTACCTCCAAGTCTTTAGTACATGAAGAGATAGTAGATAGATACCTACTGTACATTATATTGCATAATTCGTCAACATTATTAAGTGCAAACAAAATACTTGCACAAATCATTATCTTATCGAGACATTACCTTGTAGTGGAAATTTACGACTAAGTAATCATCATATTGTTTAAACTTAGTTAAGTACATATTTTTCAGGGAGAAATTAAATTCTGAATAGGCTTGGCTTTCCAAATACCGAATTACTCCGGCTGATTGGCATACAAAAATGGTATCATCACTAAAATCACGTTAAAGATATTTTTTAAGTAATCCTCTATTTTGGAATATTCAAATATGACAGGAAACCTATATAATTATTTCAATACATATAATTAGAGCTAGCTAATTAGTTTTAAGTAAAGCTCTCGCCCGCCCCTTGCAGTGTTGGCGACTTAGGGGTTTCCTCCTCAAACTTAGGGGGGTAAATAAGTGAGATGGGATTTTTAGGGGCGTTCTATTTTAGAGATTTTTTTAATAAAAAAAATTAAAATAGTAGCGACATCTAGTACGGCTCCTCAATCCTAAGAATGCAGAGCGAATGAGTGAGTGAGAAACAAATGTCGCGTAATATTTTATATCACAACTACTCTGTGGTGGTCTGTTCTTTCTGGAAATACGTGGGTGTTATTTATTTGTTTAATTTAATTTTTCTATTGTAATAATTTATTTATTTTTTCAGGGGGATTTTTCTGTAATTGTAGCAATTTTAGAGGTTTTTAGGGTTCCATATTTAAGGGGGCTCCCATACAACAAACGTGATTTTTTTGACGTTTTTATAGATAATGATACGGAACCCTTCGTGCGCGAGTCCGACTCGCACTTGGCCGGTTTTTTAACTTATGCTTTAGGGATAAATACACTTCTCATCAAAAAAATCGAAACACATTCGTTTTTATTGTTTTTGTCCTAATTTTTAAAATTACTCATCATACAAAATACGAAACCTATGAAGATTTAATTTGAATTTAGAACATTAACATTAGGATTTATAAACCTCGTACTACTCACTATTATATGACATTTTACATTTATTCCTAAATATACACATTTTTCTGATAATCCTTATCAAATCATAAACTGCGAGGTGTTTCGATTTTTTTGATGAGAAGTGTATATTGATTCTTGACTACGCATCTATTTACTGCGCTTTTTTATTTCACGATGCCTTGCGATGATTGCGTGTAAATCTCATACAAATCAGGGCTTCTAGATATTAGCAAATTTATGCAGTTCGAAGCGCAACGAGGACTATCTTAAAACATCATCATTTGCCTTACCTTATCCCATTATTTGGGGTCGGCGCAGTATGTCCTTTTCTTCCATTCATCTCGCTTTTCCGTCATACCGACATCCACTCCGATCTCATTCATATCACTTTTAACACAATCATCCATCTTTTCTTTGGTCTTCCTCTCGCTCTGTATCCAGCTACATTCATACTCACCACTCTTTTAGTTACATGCTTCTCATCTTTTCTCATCACATGCCCAAACCATTATAGTCTCTTACGCTTCTCTCTTATGCATATTAATCTGTCGTCAGTGACTCGTGAGGTAGGGGAGGCCTCGGCTAAAAATCAGCGCTGCAGTCTACTGCAGCTTCATGCTGAGCTGACACCTATTAGGCATGCAGAATTTGTGTACCTACCTAGCATGTAATTATCTTCTATTTTTTTTTGTGTTGCCTAATAAACATTCTTTTTACTTTCTTTCTTTCTTTACTTCTCACTTTTTGTGTTATGGGCGCTACTTTTACTATCTTAAGGATACATTAGTATAATAATACTGCCAGACAACACCTACTGATCGTAGGGTCCCAAACTTTTTTACTATGGGTACCAACGTTTTTACTATGGGTACCATACAATGGAATGGGGACGATCTTACACCTAAATCATGGCAAATTCCAAAAATGCTTTTTTCGTCATTTATCACTGTAAGCCGAGTACAGTAAGCCGAGATGCCTCAGCTCGAATTACTAGACCGTTATAAAATATAATAAGGAATAATTGATAGTGCATTTAAATGACTATAATTTGATAACAAGGAGCTTCTGACCATTTTTGTTATACCACCATAATTTGACCCCGGTAGCAGCTGTCGGTGTAATTTTGGGAAAAACGCACTTCGCACAGGAAAAGGAAACCAGCTGTGCATCCGAGTGTGGTTAATGTTAATCCGGCGAAATTGCATTTTTAAGGCTCCACCAATTTTGGCGGTGCGAATTAAAAACTTGAACTGTTGGAGGGAAAAACTGTTGCGACGGTCGAGTTATTTTTTCAATTATTTTGTGTTCCGTGTTCCAAACTTGAAATACACTATTTTATTAACCGAAAGGCGGAGATTCTTCATTCGAATGGTATTTTTTTTATAAAAAATATGCGATCTCAAACTTTTTATGTCGTCTGTAGTCTGTAAGTTAGTATAAACATAAATTTAGCGGAACGAGATGCATTTTTTTTTAATAAGTTCTTCTACTGTTAGCAAAAAAGGTTGATAATATTCAGCGTTTAAGATTAATATTGTCGAGCACACAAAAATAAACTTTTTTATGATTTGCTTTTTTAATTATGCTTCATATTTACACTTACAATAGGTATTTTAATGCCATTAAATAATAAGTAAATAATTCCATTGGAATGAAATATTTGACATTTAAGTTAATGTAAATTCAAATAAGATTAGTAAGATAGGAACGTATCTACCTACCTCTATCTACTTAAATTCCTACCTATTTGTAATACCAAGCTTTTGTCAAGCTGACATGTGAGTGACATGAAAAAAAATGTTGCATACTTACCTACTACCTATCTACCTACAGTGGGTTCTTAGAATATATTTTTTAATGGAATTCAAAAATGTTTAAGTTACATTATCAGAATGAATCTTTGATTCAATTTGTAATTACCTACCGATTGTTCAACAAACACAGATAAAGAAGGGAAGAGAAGAACCTATCTAATTTATACACACATTATCGTATACAATAATTATTGTAGGAAGTAAGCAGATACGTATTAAAGATTGAGAAAATTAAAATTGAGCGTAGCGGACGTTACCAACCATTTAATTTATCTAACTAAAGGAACCCCAAAAACCTGCACAATTTAATCCAAGGCTGAATCACAAATCACAATAGGTAGGTATCTACTCAGATAGGTACCTACTCTACCTACAGCGCAAATATCAATCACCGGGAGACAGGAAGTGAATGGTAATTTTTTTGTTTGTTATTTGATAATATTTTTGACGGTTTGTTTACTAATAGACGTTTTTATTGAATGATTTATACAGGTAGTTAATTTAAGTACCTACCTACATACCTAACTTTTTTTGTTCAGTTCAGTATGTTTATCGTATGACTAATTCAATTTACACTAGTGATATTAGTATCAATCTTTTTTTTTTCAATAGGGCTACCTTTGGGACTGACTTGATTTTGCTGTTATTTCATTTACAGGTAGGTAGGTAAGAATTTCGATTAAGAACATGTATAGCAAAAATCTTCCTTATCAAAAAATATATACCTACTTTACGTGGTGAGTCAAGCATGTACAGACAATTTTATTCACTCAACCACTGTTGGTAAATAAATAAAAAAGGAACAAAATGTTTTTTGCTAACCATTCTAATTTGAATTAAGAACATTGGTTCCATTTTCAAAGCTGTCTATGGTAAGAATTTTTATCGCGTGTTCCACAGGGTCCGCCATAGCAAAGCGAGTATTGGAGTTTTAATAAGTTTACTTGTACAAAGTATTCTATGGTCTTATCTAAATTCAATAGGCGGCGGGCGGGAGGGTCGAACAGCCGGTTTTCGAATCGCGCCGCACTCCGATCCCGAGAGCGTTCCATTCTAACCAGTTCTAGGATAATATTTATTATGAGGGGCTGCGGGCTTGCTATTCGATATGATATAAACAACCGAGAAGCACAATATACGCTGGCCTACCCATATAAAATATACATGTAATGTTCTGCAGGTCATAATAAAATAATTAGTGACGGTATGACATTCCGGTGTCGCGCCCGACTCAACGGTAGTACCTACCTATGTGGGTAGTATGTATCAGCAAACTAATCGAAGACAAATACTCACCTACCCACCTCTGCCGAGATGTTTGTGCATCATAAACAATTTCGTAACCCTCGCGGTCGCAACGGTGTTGATATAAGTAAGAAAACAAATAACCAATAAGATTTTCCTAAGAATAAAAAGTGCTAAGTATTCTTACCTGATTCTGTCAGAGACGATTTCGGATTTGGAAGTCTTCTTAGCGAGTGTGATGGCGTGGGTCGGGCTCGCAGACGGTTCCGAGGGGGCCGACGGTGGCGAACAGGATCCCGAGCTGGAGAGACTGAAAGCCCTGGGCCGGCCGTCCGGTGGTGCCGGCGCGCGCCCCGACCGCGTGCGCCTGCGACGCTTTTTCTCCTCATCAGCGCGGATCGCGGACCCCGGAGGTGCCCAATCCAGATCCTTTTTCAAATGCCCTCGGCCGCACCGGCATCCACACGCCTTGAACGCCAAATCGTAACCCTTCTTCGTCCATAGATTCTGGTGTCGCTGCCTCTCCGACCAGGAGCGGGCCCTGCCGCAGGACTTGAGATAAGCGAGCACGCCGACCTCCCATTGCTCGAAGCATTCTCTGTGCATGTACCGGCCGGCGGCGCACGTTTCGTTATTGCATAGCACGCGGACCGCGTCCTCGATGCGGACGGGTTCCCGGGGGCGCAAGCACTCGCCGGGCATGCAGCAGGCGCGGGCCTCCTCCGCCTCGCGCTCGCCGGTCGCACCTTGCCGCCGCGGCGCCATGCCGCTTCAAACTTCAACGAAAACGAACGTGTCGCGCGGAAGTAGTGGAGCGCGTCACACGAAACACATGCTCGTCGGAGCTCGCGCGGCCGACTAATAACCGCGAGTGAACGAAAGCGAAATTTCAAGAGCGCAGCGCGTCGCCGCGCCGCCGCCGCCGCCCGCCTGCACGCGGGGCTGACCTTGCGGCGCGGAGGGCGCGGGGCGCGGGGGTGCAGCGAGGGGCGGGCCGATGCGGCGGGCACGCCGGCGGTGGGGAGAAAGTGCCGAGCGAATTTTCACTTTCGCGCGTAGCGGGCGCGGACGCGGGAGCGATTTTAATAGTACAGTCGGCACCAAAAGTACCTTAGCACGATAAACTTTTAAAATAAAATCTATATTTACTTTACCTTGCTGCTGGCATCACAGTAAAATTAAACATAACAATATACTTAGTGATGATACTATGAATGTATCGCGCATTATTGTAGGTACCTATGATAATTTATTACCATCCTTAAATGGTGTAACAATAGGTATCTGACTATTGTGACGATTCCTTCAGGCCTTTGTCTACTGATTGATAATTTGGTCTCCGTGAAGGACAGTCTTACTTCAAATGGCTGCGGTTCTTTACCAATTATTACTTAGATAGAGGGTAGATAAAAACTTTAATTAATTTTACGATGACCCACGACTTCCGTGCTTATTTTATCACTTTAAATTAATTCCCGTGAGAAAGCAAATCGGACCTTTTATATTTTTATGGAGTCATAGATAAGTAGCTAATAAATATTGCGAAACGACACAGTTACGAGGTAAAAGTACCTTCCTAATATCGTACCAGAGTGATAAATACTTAATATCCATTTTATACCAGCAGATGAAGACTGATAAACATAACGTCCACAACTTAAAATCATTATATCGAGGAGTGAAAGGCGCTTAGGTCTAATAAGACCTAAGCGACTTCTTTAACTTTATAGAAGAGCATACTCATTCGACGCGAAAAAATCACTGATTCCAAATTTTTATATAAGTCAATATCGCCCAAAAGTGTCGCTTAAGACAAATAGGCTTTTACCCTTCGATATAATTCCTTGTAGGCACTTGAATAGTTAGCCATTTAACGAACAGTTGACTAGATCAAGAACTATTAAACATCGCTAATTACCATAACAGGTAGGTAGGTAGGTGGGTGGGTATTAAATCTAATGTCAACACATGTGATATAAGAACATACTATTAATCGATATATGTATCAGTAAGTACTTATATATCTATAAACGCTTTGTTACCTGCCACCCTAAAACTTTTATTATGTCTTAAAAACTACGCGCAATATTCTTCATTCAAATGTGACGATTAAAGCTCGCACGTGTGTTAATTTCAAAGGGGCAAAAGGAACAAAATCCCCCTGTTCCATAACCGGTCCAAGGCTGAGTGCTCACTCGGAGGGTATAAAGAAACTACTCGTGTAACGTGTGACCCAATTTTATTCCGTCGTTCGGTGCCAGGTGATAGGTGCATTTTTGAAAGGAACCATCGGAACAAAGAAATATAGATGCGACTTATTCGTTTGCAAATTCCTTAAAAATGATTACCTTCCTAACCATAAATGGTAACTTTTTCCGCATTTTGGTATAGTAGAAGAATTGTGAGCTGATCTAAATTTTCTTGGTATGTAGGTTATCTTATCTTATTTCTACTATGCGCTGCTATAGTCTGTGCAAGTGCATGAGTAAGGAATCATACTTTACTTTTTTTATGGATAAAATATATCCATAAAAAATAGTAAAGTAAGTTAGTAAAATCGTACAAAAGATTAGGATGACTTAGAAAATAAATATTTTCCGAAAATAACCATTTAGTATATTTTCCGTTTGTTATGAGTTGATAGGTACTCAAATAATGACGCTAAAAGAATGTATCCGAAGCGCAAGTGTTGGTTCTACATAGAATTTATTATTCTATGGGGAACCCTCCGGAACACGTGATCGAACACCAACCGAACCTGCAAAGTTTCATGTTACATACATAAAAGCTGTTTATATTTGAAAACAGGTCGCTATAGTGACGTCATAAGGTGCAATGTGGATGTGAAATTGATTTCCGTGTAAGCATTGATTATGTTTGCGGAGGAATTGCGTCTCAAATCAGCAAGTTCCAGTCCAGCGATATTATTAAGCTTTTGTCTGTGAAGCCCGACATCTGTGACCTCGGAAAAGCCATTGAGTATTATTTATTTATTCATGGCATGTATTGTGCATCTGGTTATTTTAAAAACATCTTCATATTAGAAATGCATGTTGTCTGTATGCGGTTTACAACCTATACAAAAAAAAAGAAATGAAACTCAAGTGTTATATCAGAACTCAAGATAATCAAACACAGTTTGATTGTTGATAATTAATTCGCACCAAAAGTGTTTGGCATAAGCAAAACACTTGCAATCAAAAATCCATGCAACCTAATTAAATTTTGAAGATAGCAAGGCACAAAATATATAAATAATTTATGTCTCAGCGACTTAATGCAGCCATACAGTTGCCGTCAGTGTGGGCCTACCTTATAAACTTACTACGCCGCTGCCCGCCGCGCCGCCGCACCCCGTTGCCAGCCGTGGTAAACAAAGTGCTATGTACAGCACTGCAGTTGCAGTTGCGCCTATATATTCATGCGCGTCTGCATCGATACTGGCGAGTGGCGACGCAATAATTTGACCTTGGGAGCTTGCAACGCGATGCAGTCGCGCGATTGCAATGCGAACTTTTTTCCCTTTTGCATTACAGCCATCTGCAGAAAAAAGAGTAAAGTAAAAGCTACTCTGAGTACCTACCTACTTACCAACCTCCCTTTATCAAGTAATATCAAGTACTCACTATAAGTAAGGATCTATGTAGTTAGGTAATCTTATAAAAAATAAATGAAAACATACGTCATACGGAATTTGAGTTCAAATTAATCGGAAGTTACTTCCAACAAAAACAGAATTAAAACATAAGGTAGAATATATTTTTTTAAATTAAGAATAAATCGCGTGTGGAACGTTAAATGCATTTTGGTATAACCCATTAAAAAATATCTTACTCATCGAATTAATTTGATGCTGACTGTACATAAAGTTAACTACGTACCTTATGTAGGCGTAAAAACGACAGAGCAGTTGTAAAACTTTACATAGAGCCCCTATTTCCTTTCGTGCAGCCAAGCGGACGTGCTGTGGGATATAAAAAATAAGTATATAGGTACCTCCACACGGGTATGTTGTCCAGCAAGACCTACTTATAATGCATTACTTATACTTTGGGTTCTGCATACTTGACTATTTTTAACCGACTTCCAATAGGAGGAGGTTTCTCAATTCGACCGTATATATATTTTTTATGTGTTCACGGATAACTTAATTTTTCATGTTGGAAAGGAGATATCCCAAGGGTGGTCCCATTTCCAAAATATTATGTGAAATCAACCCCCTTGGCGGTGAAATGGGGGGGGTTGAAGGATACATAATTTCAAAAATATTTATAGAATTACTTCAAATATTGTATATGTATTTTACAAAGAAAGACGTGTTTTGGGAATTTTAAAATAAAATATATGTAAGGCCGCTCATTTAACTGCATCGAGTGGTTATGGGTTTGATTCCCGTTAGTAAGAAATTCCAGAAATGGCTTAAGCGAAAGTTTTCCTTGTCTGGGTGAAACTGGGATCGTTTCCCGTCCTTTGTATGGTATTTATAGGGCAAGGTTTGCTTAGTATGGGATCATACGATGAAGTAATGAATAAGCGTTGTTCGACCTACTCAGTTAACTAGTAAGTAGGTAGGTACTGTAGGTAGGAATCTGATATGTTATAGAAACAACAGCTTTTCCTCCAAGCTTGTATAACAACAATGTTATTATAATATAGACTTAGTCTAATAAATAGTTATCATTTAAGTACCTAGTTATGGCTAAAAGACCGGTAAGTTAGTAAACCTAATTTTGAACTGTAAACGAATTGATCTCCCTAGAAATTATGAAATCACACAGGATCCCAATTTCCGCTTGAAAAACAAAAAAAAACGACCAATTTGACGTTCTGTTTCAACATGTGAGATATGTTGTCGATATCAAGAAAATCGCCCCACTGCACTGATTTGCTGAAAATAAGACCAAGACTGTATTTAGAAAACATTTGGCTATCATGTAGTAAATATAACTCAAATTAGCTAAAATGGTCACTTAACGGCCCTTTAGCCATCGGGCAGAAGAACTGAAAATCTCAGACAAAATACGTACTTACACTGTACAAATAAAGCATAGAATCGCACATAGCTTACACGCATTGATCCCTAAAAAGCCCCCCTTTTATTTGACCCACATCTAAGGGATAATTGTTGGGGAATGAATTATTTTAATTATTAGTTTTATAGGTCAGCGTTTAATGGCGGCAGGTGCATCGGAGCTTGCGATTGCACCTGTCTGGCATTTTCAAGGTCTTCGCAAAATGCGTCTTTCAATGTTGAAGTGCATGTGCAAATAATAACAAGCTTCTTATCACGTAGGTGCATTGTTTGCACAAAATGCGTGCGAGTATTTTTCCTTACCAAAGTAGGTAGGTAAGTACCGGTGATAATTGTGTTTCATTAATATTTTATTAAAATTCTTGATGTTATTTTAATCATAAAAAATAAAACGGGAGTTATTTTTATATGACCTTTTAATTAAAAGCTCGTGTTGAGTTGGTTGGTATTGTGTATCGGAATTAATTAGTGTAATCAATAATCATAATAAGTAAGAAAGTAATGCATATTAGAGTATCTACGTACTACAGGAAGGTAATTTTGATTAAACTATAGAAAGGAAATGCACACTAATATTAGGTACCTACATATTACAGAAGTAAAATTGTTAGTTTGTTAGAGGTACCTAATAATTTCCTAGATTACTTGGGTAGTTAGGTATATCAGTCAACTACCTACCTACGTAAGTATGGTAACTAATCTGCTAGTGTTTATTATTTAATTTACTTGAGTAAGTAGATACCTAGGTACGTAGCTAGTTAGGTTAGGTTACTAAAGAATACATTTACAAATTGTCGGTAGGCAGGTACGTAGGTTCCTACGTTCGTTACTTTACTTACATTATACATTTGCAACACATATGGTATCTACCTACTGAAAAGTACACTGGAGCGGAGGTGTCTGTAATAATTCAGTAAGTAACATAACATTTATTGTTTTCTTATGTTTACGCGAATACTATACATTGAAATAAAACTATTTTACGGATTTTATCGCGTTTATTTACTATTTTATTTTCCCGACGTTTCGGGACATCAGGACGTCTAACACCTCAGTCCCACCGTGACCATGCTTGCTGTAAAGCAGCCGACACGTCGGGAAAATAAAATAGTAAATAAACGCGATAAAATCCGTAAAATAGTTTTATTTCAATAACATTACATTTCTATTTTATCCCCAAAATAAATAAACTATTGTAAGTAGGTAGGTACCTACTTATAATCTAGTTAATTATTTATTACATTACTAACCTAAGTAAGTACTTACCTATTCATTTTGCCCTTACCTGTAGGCACGGTGTTATAATAATTAACATTGAACTGAGTAAGTACATGCTCACCCCTGAGCCGCGATATAACCTGCCACTTGCATGCAAAAAACAATTAACATAAATAAGAAATATCGATAATCGTTATTGTTAATCGATTAAACACCGCAGTGGGTACCAAGTTACCTTCATACCAACCTATATCGTGCGGAGGTACCTCTTATTTAATTCCATTCAAAGTCAGATATTGCGATATTATTGACAAGAATTGACCAATTTTTGGCCCATACCTACAAAAAACAACCGTATTTACTCGTAGAAAAAGAATATTTTTCAACGAAAAGTCGTCGATGGCTCGAGTGAATTTAGCTGCGTGGTCGCGTGGGTTTTAGATTTTTTTTATATTATATTAACATAGAGTACATTTTCAAATAAAGTTTACTTAGTTCGCTAGCCGCAGAATGTTTAAGCGTTAAACAAGTTATTTTAATGGCAATCTTGTATTGTTATTTATAGTTTTAAAAGTGCGTTTCGAACGCAGCCTACACACCGGCAGATGTGCACACGAATATGCACCTTATAGCATAAAGTTATTGTGGTTACTAGCTGTGCCCGCGACTCTGTCCTCATAGAATTTAGGAGCCCTAATTATTAAAAAAAAACAGTAGTTTAATGGGCCAAATCAATTAATATTATGATAGACGATAGTCAGCAAATCGGGGTAGTTTTAGAAGTTTGTGACAACCAATATGTCAATTGTCAATGTTGTCATCAAAGTAATATTGGAACGATTGCGTTGTCAGTCCTATCCTTGGTAAAAGGTAAATCCATATGAATGCTGGAAGGCAAATCCTCAGATGAGACGGACAGCTGTAGGTTTGAAATGTTAGTTACTCTTTATAACATCAGCTATCATGTCAGTGAAAGTCCCATTAAAATCGGTCCTGCCGTGTCGGAGATGGCCCGGAACAAATAGACAAACAGGTTTAAAATAGGTTTTACAGTGTTTTATTTTACATTACAGACGCTTCAATTTTATTTATTTGTATGTATTGATAGGCATCCTGCAGAACCGGTAGACCTTGGAAATACAAAGGGTCCCTCGATCCGCCGCGGACTAACCTTGAGTTATTTTTAAACCTGCATGCGAATCCCGTCAGGCGACTCCCCGGCTCCTTCCGTCTATTACATAATGCCAAATTATAGTTTTCTTTTTATTTCTTTCTTTCGGCCTCCTTGAGAATGGTGTGGCCCTGTCATTTCGGCTTTTATACCCTTTGTTTTGGCGCGCACATATTTTATTTCTTTTCTCTGAACCGTAAAAGGAAGACGCGATGAAGGGTTAGCGTTCTTTTTTGTATAGTGGATTATTTACGGTCGGAGTAATGGCGTTCGTTCGAGTTCTCGGCGAAATATTGGTTACATCTGCGTTGTTTTCCGTAATGATGTTGCTTTTTTTGGTCGACCAGAAGCGGCACTCTGCACTCGCCACTCCTCTGGTGAAGCTGTAAAGGCCACATAACGGCCAACAGCGTAGTCCTTTCAAAAAACAACGGACCGATACAAAATATAAAGCCCCGAGTATTTGCCAATACCAAAACGAACTGTATTGTTTAAATCTAAAAGCTCATTCTTCAACGAAATGTAATTGTCAATCATGTGTCATTTTGACGCGTGGCTGCAGGCTGTAAGCATAGAAATTCAATCTAAGAACCTTTAGTTACAATCTGGTTCATTATGCCAAGATACAGGTAGGTAACAATTCTGCAACATAAATTCGGAAATAAATATATGCGAATTTCAATAAAATAATTATGATAGGTACTCATGCATTATGCTTATGCGCGAGTATGATTTCAGACTTTAAAGACACACTAAGAGAGTAACTAAGTATAGAACAGAACCCAATATTGTACAGCTATTCATCAGAATGGTGGCTATAACAATATGCCACAAATATGTTTCGTAGAGTCTAGATAATAGGGACTTCTAGCGAACGTATCTACACATACCTAGTCAACGGTAGAGCTGCGTCGACTCTCCAAAAGTCAATAAACCCTAATCCAGAGAATGCGAAACCAAGCATAATCGAGATTAATCAGCGAATTAATTTCACCAAAGTTATGAGCTGAATCCCGACTATGTTCCCATATCGTGTTTGAATCAATAAAACCGCCGATGTTTTTCTACAAAGCACGTTTCTCAGAACCGAGTCGCTGGTAATGCGACTATAGTTTCAACGGTGATTGCATAACCCAGCCCAGGGTCCAACAACGACACATTGTATGAGACTGTTGACCTGACCTTAATCAGATTTAAGCGGTCTACGAACGCTACGATTTGGCACCCGATCGCTAGGTGTAAGGCCCACTTTGAGTGCATAGTTCACTGGCGTACGTGGATGCAGGCAGCTATTCAATTCATTCACGTGCAACATGGTGACTACTCTATATTTTATTTCACACAGCAGAAAATAAATAAAAAGGATTGCCAAAGAAAATTCAGAGTAGACTACGTTTGAGAGAAAATTATACGCTTTGTATGGTCCAGAAACGAATCTGTCCTACCAAACGGGCGCAAAATCGTGCCTCTAATAGATCACTTTAGTCGGAAACATAAAAGCAAGTTGACGATCGAATTCTATTAATAAATCTAAATCCAATTAAAAACTTAATTGTCTGAGATAGTGAACAGTTTTTTTTTATTATTCAGCCTTAAAATTTAACACTTAAAAAGCGATTAGTTCCTAACGTCTAATAGTTTTTAAATGTGGAACTCGGAACTAAATAAATGATTTGATCTTATGTAATGCATAGTATAGAGCTACCTATGTTAACATTATAATAATATGAAGTTACCAACTAATTTGACAACGACGTACCTAAGTAATTTTTGATAACGAATATCTTTGTGCGAATGCACTACAAACAGTTCTGCACGTTTCCCGAAACTTAAGCCATTCGGACAGAGAAAAATAATAACATTTTCCAACGGATTTTTGGCATTTGGCATTCATATTTTGATTGCGTTTTAGAGTAGATACGTAACCTAGATCTTTCTCAAGCCACTTAAGGTCAATTAAAAATAATCTGTCTTAATAGACATTTTAAACACTAACGCAAACTGTACAGATTTTATTTACCTATACAATTATTATTATGTCCCTATTATTATGTCTTATTTTCAGAGGTTTAATACCTAGAATTTTAAACGTTATTTCTATCTAAAATAATCGTATCTCAAATCCCGATAAGACGTACGAGTATTATTTATACTTAAGGCATTATTTCATCATTTATGTGGCCAACTAAATAATGATCTTAATATTTAACGAACAAAAAACTCTACTACAACTACTACTACTACAGCCCTATTAACGTCCCACTGCTGGGCACGGGCCTCCCCTCTATGCGAGGGGGATTCAGGCCATAGTCCACCACGCTGGCCCAGTGCGGGTTGGTAGACTTCACACATCTATCGAGAACTAGACAAGTTCCCCTTAGACGTGCAGGTTTCCTCACGATGTTTTCCTTCACCGTTTCATAGCAAGTGATAATGTCGGATGAAAATGAGATTCGCACATAAATCCCAGAGGTGCGAGCCAGGGTTAGAACCTGCACACTTTGATTTGCAAGACGTGCGTTCGACCACTCGGCTACCACTGCTCGTAACAAAAAACTCGTCTGTAACTAAAGCAAGAAATAAGTAGATACCGAATCGCATAGAGTATCTCGATACCAACTTACAGAATATCGATACTTTTGTTAATCGATTCTACATTCGATTGTTTGTCTACCGGCCTCAAGTTCCAATAAAGGATCTCTTTTAGCAGCGGTCCTCGGAATTATCACTGATTCCATCGATGCCAATTTGTATATAATAAGGCTACGCTATTCAATTAACGAGATCAGATTCTTAAAAAGTTGAACATGTTTACGATTATGGTCCTTTGTAATTAATGTTAATACTGATATGCGATTATTTTAGTTTTAAACTACTACTACTACTACCTACTGTAGTTATATAATACTGGTAAGCGATTATTTTAGGTATGGCCTTTTAGTTTTCGTAAACGTTTACACCCTCATAAAGATTGTACGGCGCAGGATATATCCTACTAATATTATAAATGTGAAAGTTTGTGAGGATGGATGGATGGATGTTTGTTATTCTGTCATACAAAAACTACTGAACGTATTTTGATGCAACTTTACAGTATTATTGTTTATACATCGGCATGTAGGCTATAATTTATAACGATATGGAATAAACGAGGATTGGGCGGACGAAGTCACGGGTAGCTAGAGTCTAAAGATAATTTTCACTTCGTAAAAATAAATATAATATAAACTGCGACTCAAGAAGAATCTAAAACAAAATTAACCAACTTCCAAGCGAGAAAAAAGTTTACGCGTTACCTATTTCTATTTTTATAACTGTAGGTAGTCTAGATAATAATGTTCACTATCACAAAATAAATATGGACTACAATGGCATTTTATGTCCAGTATTTGCTATCTTTATACATTATGCACATGTACCTACCAATCTTCGAGCGAAATCGAGCGAGCGAGCGTTCGGAACAGACGTGTCTTTGGCTCCCACACAAATTTTATTTAATAAATAAATCATATAGTTTGTCAAAGTGAATTAGACCCAGCCACGCGTACTTAGTGCACATTTTCAATCACACCACGGCCGTGTTCATCTTCGTCTCACCTGGAAGTAAGAAAGAAATAAATACATTGTAATTGTCTCGTGCGGTCCCACTCATACAAAACAACAAGCATGTCCGTGAAGCGATCACCCACTCGGCGTCCCATTACGTATACAGATAGCAATGACGGTATAGCAACTCGAAGCGATTCACAACCCGACTTAAGGCAATTAACTTTGTCAGAAACAGAAACTAAGAAAATGTCCCTTCGCAAACGCAAGCAGCCAGAAGATGATTTTTCTGATAGATTTGATAAATTTGAGCAAAAGATAATGGCGATATTAACGGGTATGGCCCAGTCTCAAACAGAAAAACTGGAGAAAATCTCGCAAGATGTATCCATCATCACAGAACAAATCACTGAAATAAAATCCACCACAGATAAACTTGTTGTTGAACAAAATAGACTAAGTGAAGAAGTAGTAAACATTGCCAAGTTTAAGGCTGAGATAGAAAATAAGATGGAGTGTTTCAAAAATGATCTTGTGGATATGAAATCTAAATTAAATACCAGCACTCCTGAATCATCACTATCCAACTCATTTACCATGGCTTGCGAAAACATGGTCAACGAACTGAATGAACGTTCTCGGAGGGAAAAAAATATTATTATAAGTGGCATACCCGAAATAAACTCAA
The DNA here is from genome assembly GCA_914767695.1 of Ptilodon capucinus. NCBI lineage: Eukaryota > Metazoa > Arthropoda > Insecta > Lepidoptera > Notodontidae > Ptilodon > Ptilodon capucinus. The sequence goes on along the minus strand of OU611814.1, from coordinate 8,337,612 downwards.
ATATTCTGGCAGAGAGATTAAGTCATGATATGAATAAGGTACTAACTCTGGTAAAGCAAGTAAATCCCGACTGCCCCAGGCCTATTAAGCTTATACGTCTCGGTAAATACAGCCGCGATCGTGCCCGCCCCATTAAGGTTTGTTTCGATTCACCTGATACCGCTAAAACAATACTACGTAACAAGGCTAAAGTGTTTGAAAACTCAACTGAAATGAAATGTTATACTGATCAAACGATATACCAGAGGAAACTAATCTTACAGCTTAGAGCCGAACTTAAACAACGGTTAGATGCTGGAGAACAAGATCTCACCATCAAGTACATTAGAGGCACCCCCAAAATAACTAATACGCAGTCAAAAAACGAGCAAGAACATTAGAAACGCATAATGAAAAATCAGAAAAGAACTATGTAACATATCAACTGACTACTACCCATACCAATGTTGTCAAAGATAATAAATCACTAAAATGTTTATTTGCTAATGTACGTAGTATAGTAAAACCTGGTAAACTGGACGAGCTAAAGTGCATAATCAGTTCTCTACCTAGCACACTACATTTGATCATTCTAGCTGAGACATGGATTAAATCAAAACCTGAGGCTGAAACGCTAGCACTACCCAACTACACATCATACCACAACTTTAGGACGAATGGATTGGGAGGGGGTGTGTCCATATATGTACATGATAGTCTAAGCCACAATTTAATTGAAGAACTGAATGAAAATAATAATCATTACCTCTGGGTTCACCTAAACAGGTTTTCAATTGATATTGGAGTCGTCTACAAACCGGAGAAGACAAATCACCAAAATTTTCTTGAAACATATTCAAAGCAACTATTGAGACACAAAAGAGCTATCGTATTTGGGGACTTCAACTATAATTTACTCAAAACAACACAACCCACTACTATTTACAAGAGATCTCTGCAAGAAAACGGATATATCATCCTAAATAAAATTGACCCATTGCACTGCACAAGGCAAACTACCAAGACTAAGACAATTCTTGATCACGTATGCACAAATTTGAAAACCAATAAATTCCACTTGGCTATAGTGGAGTCAGCTATGTCTGATCATAAACATATTTACCTCGAAATTCACAAATACGAACCTGAAACGAACAAAAAGATCACCTACGATACAATCAACTATGATAAACTACATAAAATAGTTGAACAGAACATACACAACATGCATGAAGTGAAATATGCACAACTGGAGATAGACTTGATCGAAGCCGTTAAACATAGTAAAACAACAAAAGCAAAGTTTCTTAATACACCAAGAACGGATTGGATAAATAAAAATGTCATAGAAACCATTAACAGGAGAAACCTTCTTTGGAGTGCACACCTGAGAACAAACCCCACGGAAGAAAAAAATGAAGAATTAATAAAAGCTAAAAAAGAAGCAAAAGAACTAATACTAACAACTAAAAGCAAATATTACAACAAAACGATTAAGAACTGTGAAAAGAAACCTTTTAAATTGTGGAAACTTATAAATTCTCTATGTACTAACAAAATAAAGCACAGCGTAGCTCCAACCAAACTTGAAACGCAGTCAGGTTGTTTTACAAATCCAGCCGAAATATGTACCTGTTTCAATTCATTCTTTGCCAATATTGGCTCAATTCTGGCAAACAAAATTCCCCCAAATTATCATAGCAATGAAAATTACGATAAATTGTACGGTTCACAGAATGCTCTTAAACCTAATGAATTAAACATTTTTATTCCTGCTACACAGAACGAAATAAGTAAAATAATTGATAATCTTGATCCAAACACAAGTACAGGACTAGATGGAATATCGTGCAAGGCTTTGAAGTGTGTTAAGAAACTGTTACTTGAAAAACTGACATATTCTGTGAACGAATGCCTTATGTCTGGGTATTTTCCCAATTCACTAAAAGTTGCCAAAGTCAGCCCAATTTTTAAATCAGGCAACAAGGCAGAGCCAGGTAACTATAGACCGATATCGGTTCTGCCAATCCTATCCAAAGTACTGGAGAAAGTGATATACAATAGACTATACAAATATCTGAATTCCATTAATTTCATCTATCACAAACAGTATGGCTTTCGCCCAAGATCTAACACACTATCGGCTTGTGTCGACCTAGTCACCCAACTAAAAATAAATATAGATAACAAACGTATTGCATTGGGAGTGTTTATTGATTTGAAAAAAGCCTTCGACACAATCAGTCATAATATACTCCTTAAAAAGCTATCCGCCATTGGTATCAGAGGAGCAGCACTTAACATATTACGCTCATATCTCACCGATAGGCAACAGATTGTCAAAATTGGTAACGCCCAAAGCTCTTCCGAACCACTTACTTTTGGAGTTCCACAAGGATCCATTCTCGGTCCCTTGCTGTTCATTATATATATCAACAATATAAGTGAGATAGGCTTATCTGGGGACGTTTCGTTATATGCCGATGACACCTGTCTCTTTTATTTCGGTTCACAAATCCAAATCATACAGGAGCAAGCTCAAAATGACTTAAATATCTTGTACACTTGGTTTCAATACAATCAACTAACAATCAACATTGACAAAACAAATTTTATGATATTCTGTGCTAAAAACAAACCAATTTCAGATTCTATACTTTTAACTGTTAATGACGAACCCATCACCAAAGTTGATTCAGAAAAGTACCTCGGGCTAATTCTGGATAGCCAATTGACCTGGAAACCTCACATAAACAAAATACAAGACAAACTGTCCTCATTAATGGGTATGCTCCGTGGGGTTGTTCGTTGCTTCCCTGAATCAACTCGATACGTAATTTATAATACATTAATTAAACCAAATCTAAATTATTTAATTGAATTATGGGGTTCAGCCTACAAAACAAATTTAGCGCAATTACAGATAACACAAAATAAAATCATCAAACTGTTATTCCATCTGAATTACTTAACCCCGACCACAACAGTATATAAAAAAACTAAATTAATGTCAATATATCAAATGTATAAATACAACACGTGCATACTAATAAGAAAAATCCTGCACAGAGATATTCATTCCCAAATAACATTTACTAAAAAATCGCATGTCCAAACTAAATTATTAAGAAATGCTGACAATATCTGTTTACGAATGCCAAGGACTAACTATGGCAATAAAAATATTCAGTATGAGGGAGCTAAGTTATACAATAGTTTGCCAAAGCACATAAAAGACATAAAATCCCTCCCATTATTTAAGAAAAATCTCAAGTTTTATATTATGAATAAACACAACGAACTTATATAACTACTATAATACCTAATCAATATTAAAAAAAAAAAAATAGAATAAAAACAATTGCAACTAGTCACACGATACGAACTGAGTTTTGAACTTCAACACAATACTTAATAACACCTCAACATCAACTACGTGCTCCGCTGTGTGACTTGATGCGAATTTGTCTTACAACTACCCACATGACTTTCGTTCTATTTATTGAGTTACTAAATATTAACTAGGGCTTTCTTTCTTGTTGTTATTTAATTTTTATACTTAAGTGCTTATTTTTTACCAACACACTGTCTGTTTCGACTCTTGTTAATTTCTTAGACTAAGTTTACTTGTATTTCTCTGCCAAATGAATGTAATATTCTTAAAGAGAAATAAATATAATTAACCAGAATCTTGTTTTTGTTCTAGAACAGTAAATTTCAATAACACGGCACCATTATTAATACAACATTTATGAAATAAAGCTTCTTTGTTTCTTTTATCGGATTGGGTATAATGTTCTCACGATACACGGCCACATGTTTTTCATTGCGTATATTTTTGTCCTTATTGGACAGTCGGCTTACGACATCATGTGACCATAAATTGGAGCAATTTTTGAGTCAACTCGTGTTGGCAATAAAATGGATTTGTTTATTTTGTTTGTACGATCATTATCGTCGTCTGTTGTAACAAGTGCAGCCATATTATAGCATACAACACGAAAAAACAATGTTTTAATGGCATACCTACAATGCATCTGATACGCCGAAAACAATAAGTAAAAAAATATCCACGTAGTTTTGGCAAGGATGCAAATTTATAAGTCACTCTTGTAACCTTTCAAACATCTGTCATACCAAATAGGCAATTGATAAATGCAAATTACCCATATTTTTTTATTGCGCACTGCGAATAATTTTAAAGATACGACCTCAAGTAGCTAAAGCAATAAAAGAGGGAAGTGATTAAAAAGATATAACATTTTTTTTATTAAAAATCCTTCGATTCACCGTTCATAATCACTATGACAGGGAGATATATGATGTCAGTAAAATTATAATGGGTCGCCTCGTAAAGTGCGCATTTGAATAGGAAAGTTACATATCAAAAATTTTCACTGATCCGTGTTTTACGAGTTTGTCGTAAACGTGTACTTAACGGAAAGAATAAAAGGGCCCCTCCAGTCGGCCTCTGTTTAAAAATCTATGTGAACATGCGAGGGGGATAGTAACTCGCAATCAGTTCGCGAACAGCCATCGTTTATGATGTTTCCACATTTTAATATCTACATAATATGTTATGGATTTAACCGGGTCTCTCAACAGCGCCAATAAAAAATATCTTGAACTGTTTCGTTTGAGACCGGCTGGTTTTGTTGTGTACAATCACTAATGATGAATGTGAAAGCAACTTCCACCGCGAGAAATATCGGCCACTGTAAATAAATACACGTTAATTTGGCGCACATTTTTTGTCAAAACATTAGTAGGTAATGTAGGTATTTATATATTTTATTAATGTAGCTACCTAAATATTTGTATCTACTGATTAACAAATTTGATGCGTTGATTCACAAAGATTATAAGAAAACCATTCTACATGCATGTTTACTTAATATAGTAATGGCGATATCATCATCATCATCATCAGCCGGTGTTAGTCCACTGCTGGACGTAGGCCTCTCCCAAGATGCGCCACTGAGCCCGATCTTCGGCTCTTCTTCTCCAGTCACTGCCCACCGCTTTGCGTATATCGGCGATATTAATGGTTAAATATAAAAAAAAAACTAAAGTAAATGTTTTAGCAAACGCTACGGTTCTAAGTACCTCCACGTGGGCTTATTCCATTAACCATATCTTAAAATTATGTGGTTATAATCAGAAATTACTCTACTAAGATTTTTTTAAACTAAGTAATAGTTCAACTACTTTTAAAGATAAATTAAAGACTACATTCTGGTTCTACGTGCGTAAAAATATTCACATAAAAGGTTTACAAAAATCTCCTGTTCCGGTATTCGAAAAACACCCATTACAAAGCATTCATAAATATGAAATGAACTCGGACCCTCAAGTAAGCAAATGCCCTTTGAATACCATAAATAAGATTTACCCATGTTGAACTTACTTAAAGAAAATGCAGGTGGTCTAACAATGCGATAGGGTCCTTCGGGACTTCCCTCTTTGACTATTTTAATAAGAAGAAAAAAATCCTATTGCCTCACGAGCGAATTACTTTGAAACGAATAAATAAATGAACTAGGAGGTTAAGCCCTGAGCCAACAGGCGCGTCAAAAAACGCGCGACCTTTTCTTTCCATATCAAAAAGTTTATTTTTCAACCGAATGGTATTGGTGACGCGAACGAATAATGTCGCGTGGTCGCATGGTTTTTACCACTGAAATTCAATCTCAAATTTTAATGGCACAGAGTTTTCTTTGTTATCGGTAGACATTAACAATAAAAGTCAAGTTTCGCTCGTCCCAATGGGTACAGGGCGTAAGGCGATTGAATTAGAAAAAGATTTCGTGTGTAATAAAGAAATCTGTTCATTCATAAAAGTTGTGAGGGTTGACTACAATGAGGAAGTCGAAGTACCTCGATCTGAAGCGACGACAATGACAACAGGTATTGGACCGGAAAAAGGATCAGTTTTCCTTTTGATGTCACATCAAAAAGGCCATTCAAATAGATCAGCCAATATCGGACTTGAGTTTACGATACTGGGTTACTTACAATTACCTACTTAACAGCAGTGGTAGCCTCGTGGGCAAGAACGCCCGCCTTGAACGTAAGGGGTGCAAGTTCAAATCCCAGGCCCGCACCTCTGAGATAATTTTCATGTGCGAATGTCATTTTCAACAATGATTACCACTTGCTGAACGGTGAAGGAAAACATCTATAGTCTATAGAAAGGCGTGTGAAGTTCACCAACCCGCACTGGGCTAGCGTGGTGGACTATGGCCCAAAATCTCCCTCGTAAGGAGGGGGAATGTGCCCGGTATAATGGCAATAGGCTCGCCCCCTATTACATTAGGACCAAAATACATCGGCGAAGTGTGGGTGCACTACAGTGCACCTCTGCCTACCCCTTCGGGGAATATATTCCCTTTCGGGAATAATGATATTTTTTTTAAATCGCCAAAACAAATTTCAAATAGACAGGTACATATAGCTCCAGTGTGTTGCCATTCGAGGTGCTTTTAATAATAATGATAAGATAATAATACGATAGTAAGGCAAAACGTGACACCTGACATGTCAGGCAATAGATTGATATATGGTGATTCATAATATTAGGTAGTGGAGATGTCTCAAGATCTTCTATGATTTTATACATTGCATCTTTGGCTTGATATAATAAAAATACAACATCAATTTTCCTTTGGAACTCCTTTGCAATCTTGCATAAAGTGAAAGGTGTATTTTTTACACGCGCACATTATTTTTAAGGAACAACCAACCCACAAAAATCATATTTTCGCCTCAGCACTCTCCCTTGTTTTACGGTTTTTTCATTGCAACCGCTTTACGAGCATCAGCGATGGGAGCCACTCTTCTTTTATAACCGAATAACAGTATACCCAGACCCGAAGATCGCGTGTTTGGCACTAATTAAACGTCTTCATGGCATTTCAGATACGTGATTCGTCTGGCCGCGGTGAATAATGCGTTTCTTACTTCGGTTATAGTGCCTTACCGTCGCAAAAGTTTCAACACTACGGTTTTAATGAGAAAAAAACTGCACAAGATATATTACATTCACGTGGTCGATATTGAGGGGATTCAGATGAGACGCTAACTCAAATATAAGTCGTTATGTCATCCGAGATGTTTTTAAATTAATAACGATTGTAAATCTTGTCGCGCATTAGAGATGTCGTCGTCTGTAAATTGGAAACACCTCGGCTTCACGCTCAGTCGGGGGCTCCTCGTTCTATTCCTGTTCCTGACACCACCGCCCCAGGACACGACTCGTCTTTGTTACAGACGTTATAACGCGTTGTAATTATTTCCATTTGTAATTCCACGTCACCGTCTCGATTATAATACCCATCAGTCAAATTTAAAATTATAAAATTACACGTTGACTCGATGTTGTCTTGACTTTTTTTAAGCTCTCGCTCATCGCTATAGTTCCCCGTAATAGCCGTCTCATATTTCACTATAATTACATTGATCGACGACGAAATTTCAATAGCTGCAAATATCATTACAAGCGAACGACCAACGTTTATGTTCCCTTTAATCAAACCGCCTTTCGAACAGCTCTCACGAGTGGATATTTATCTTCGGTCTGTACAAACAAATGTAGCCGTGAAACCATTTCATCATTCAGCACATTGTCGTCAACGGCATGCGAGATGGGCAATGACGCAACTCTGCGTACGGTCCCCGCGGACAAAGAAAAAGACGACGTTGAAAAATAATATTTTCTCAGATTTGTGGTGGCACGGCTGTCGCTGGCTAAGATTTACACCATGTCTGTCAAGTTTGGAGACAAAGGGGCCTTGTCGAAAATCGCGAGAACATGATGTCACGCGTTCGGGAGCCGTCGCGAACGCTCCTAATTAATAGAGCGGCTTTACGGCCCGCTAGGGGAATATCAATCCGAGATGTTTCAAAGAAAAATAAGAAATATGCGTGTCACTCAGCGTAGTTTATGGGCCGTTGTTTATTGTGAACGCTCGAAACCAAACTCGAATGAGAACCGATTCTTTGTTTTGCTTGGAATTTATTATGAGTGGGTAAAGTTCGTGAAATCAGTTCAAAGGCGTAGCTCGTTAGGAGAACGTTCCACCTTTGTGTTTTAAGAAACTCTCTGAGACTATAATTTTCTTGGATTGATACCTATTTCTGTTAAATATTTTACTACTAAAAGTTTTGCCTTTAATATGCAAGGCTTCTTTAAACATAAACAACTATCGGTGGAATATTTGAAAGCCGTGTCTTCAGCGCTCAACTATGATGTAAAACTTCAAAGATGAATTGAACAAGATTCGCGAAAGCGTCCACACGCCCACGCTTTAATCCCTAGAACAGCGCGAGAGGTGCAAACATTTACAAATTAGGTACGTTCAAAATCTAAAACGTAAATTACCTTCAATGTAAAGCTTGTCTAGACAATATTTACAATAAAACAGCCTTGATTCTAACACAAAGCGCCAAACTGTGCGCTTGTATGAACGTAGCTTTGTGACAGCGTGACAAAACGTTAGAACATGTTCCGCGGGTGTTTGATAAACGCATAGATTCAGACGAGAGACTTTTATGTTGCATATAAGTAGGTAATAGCTAAAAGCTTCGTTTGAATTAATAATGAACAAATATTTATTGCTTCACAGCATCCTTGCAAAAAAGTTTTCTTAATGGCGGAGAAAATTTACAGGAAATAGACCCTGGTCCAGTTTTGCAAATTATTATTTGCAAATTGCAATACTGCTGGTGTGGAGTGAGCGCTGTCTGTCTGCTATCAAGGCGCTGCAACAGCGTTAAATCAGCGTTACCTCAGATGCTATTTTGTTTATAGAATTTCTAACCAGACAAGTGAAGCAGTGACACAATCAATCGCCACCGGGCACGCAGCATCGCTCGTCTAAATCACCGTCAAATATTCCGCGCTTTATCTTAGATCTGTTAGCTGAGATCGTGCAGGCAAATCCGTGGTCATAGCTTTGTAACGATGGATCAAGATTGTGAGTCGGCAAGTCGTGTTTCGGGTATTAAAAGCGACAATGCGTGCCGGACTGGGAGCTGTCGTCACTAAGGTACGCTGTATCGAAAATAATTTGAGATACGAAAATTGATGGCAGATGAGTTGATGGATCACCTCGCTGAGAAGAACGAGTCGCCAGATTTACCTAAATATATTCGGTGTACATAATAATAGTATGATTATTATTACAACATTAAAAAAACCTTTACTAATTACTCATAAGTAATAATGCTATCATAAAATGGCTGGAACCGATAAAAACCTTTAAGCATAAAATATTGAAACTCGAGACGTTTGCTTACACTTATCTGACAAGTCCGCGCCGTCAAGTTGCTTATAATCTAAAGAAATTATAAGCAACTCGTACTGTACTTCCCGTCATAGCCCGTACATGCAAAGGCATGTACGGGCTATGACATAACAAAAGGCCTAACAAAATTTCTCTTTTAGTTCGTAAAGCACACTTTGATCGGAATGATACTGGACACAGTTCCATTCTTCGATCAATAATGTTCCATTAGTGGATTAAAAATCTCTTATCGAATGCCAAGTCTAGTATTATTACTTCATAAAGTATTATTTTTAGATGAAGTTGGGAATTGACAGCAAAGACTTTCAATTCGGACACTCCTGAGTTTATGGCTTTTAAGTATCCACGTATTTAATATAATTTATTATCGTGCTTTTAGTCTAAAAGTAATTTCATTTACATTTTGAGAACGGAGACAGACAACATAGCAATTTAAATTATGAAGGAAGTCATTATTTTACATGAACCGGAAAGATAATAATTTATTGAAAACAGTACCTTGATCGTATAATTTAAATTCCTGCTTGGGTTTGCCATTTAAATGCCAAATTAAAAACACTGCAATTGTTATTTTAAATGTATTGTTATTTTATATGTAATAAATGAAGTTCCATATTATGCCTACAGGTACCATTTACTTCTCAACCACTTAGGTACTTCTAATTAGTTAATCTATGAGACTAAAACTTTTGCAGGAGTAGTGGACGTGTTTGCCTTTCGTTTTCAGATTTTCATAGTCTTTAAAGTCCGATATTTAGGAACTTAAATCCGTTTAAAGGGATGTTGAGGAGAAAATAAATCAGCGACGACGCGCGGCGTTCGACGAACTTTGGAGTTGGGAACAATTGGTGCGGAGATGTAAATTAAATCGAGTGGCTGGCGCAGACTGGGCTCCAGCGGGCTCGAGGGAAACTAAAATTGGTTAGCAGAAATACAACTCCAAGAGACCTTACATGCTATAGCGGTGCTGCAATCAGCTTCATGGGTCCTTAGAGGCAGTTCTGCTATCGGTTTCAAATTTCTACCTTTCTTAAACATCAGAGTTTGACACGGTTATTAAACCTTGCCGTTTTATATAGGTACTTTAAGCTAGTATGTAAATTTATCACATTAATAATAATTGTCGTACCGTTAGACACTCCAATTACGCTAAATGCTTGAATCAGGAGTGAGTTCATGTTAATAGTGTAATGGCTAGGGATATCTTAAGTGTAATTTTACTTGTTCTTAACTAATAAGTATTCTCGGACTCACAGTTTATTTTATGTATTGAGTTAAAACATCAGCTTTACCGGAGGAGTGGCGACTCTGGGCTCGCCACTCCTCCGGTAAAGCTGTAAAGGCAAACTCACGGCCAACAGTGTAAGTCCTTAAAAAAAACGATGAAAAAATCTGCATGACCCCAAAGATGGGATGATGTTGTAAATGAGAATGTTATTATAGGTAATGTATGTACAGAGTCTGCTTAATGTTTTTAGAAAGTTTTTTGTTATTACTACGTAAAGGGCGACAAATTAAAAGAAGAACATAGGAATACTTGCTTGCAAAATTGCAACCATCTAATTTTGGTAAAGGTTTATTTGCTTGCTTGTTTATGTGCCTTCATACTGTTGTAATGGTACAGTGTATCCAGTTTACATGGTAAGTGGAACTTCTGTAAATTATCTGTATATTTGTTACTCCCTTAACATCTTCTCAACGCGTTCTTTTTAGTTTTCTAACAAGTTTCTCGGAGTCCCCAACGTTTGTCAGTTGGAGTGGACGTGGAAATCTCTAGTTACGAACTTTTAGATACGTGTTCAATGTTCACGATGTGCGTGATAATAGGTGCTAACTATACAATACCTACTTAGGTAGATAGATATATAACTTTATTTCAACTTTTTATTCTTGATTTTTTTCCCTACATAGCTACTCCTTGAACATACTGGTACGAGCGAGTTCAATAACTTTGTTTTATGAAAATATACTCTGTGATAATAAACATAAAGTTTACATATATGTGGCAAAAGCCATACGATCACGCGACTAAATAGACTCGCGTGAGATTTTGTTGCAAAATGTGCTTCTTTCTTGAATTAAAACAGAATCCGATTAGGTATTAACAAGAAAATTATACCGTCGTTGACTACTAAATAATTACCTACTAAATAATTAATTGGGTTAGATGAATAAAAACTATTTTAATTTTGATCCTAGGTATTTTCAGGTACCTAGATAATTAAGTACTTTACCGAGTATGATTTATATTTCTCAGAAAAACGCATGTTTCACTTGTTATTGTAAACTGAATCATCATAAGCACATGAATGTGGACTACGCAGAGGGAAAAAATCGTAAGATCCTAATTCCAGTAAATTAGATAGAAATATATTATGAAAAATACAGTACCTGGTAACGGCTAACCTATTTGGCTGATTCGACTTCCAAATGCAAGGTTGACGTAGACAGAAACTCAAATAAGTTAACTAGAAGCATCTTACTGGAATCAAACGTGGCGGATTCAGGAAAATGGATAGCAAACATGGATTTTAGACACTGCCCAATACACTTAGGAACTAAATTTTCAGGCGGTACATTCTTGGTTGAGGAACCTTTGCCGTGCCTTAAAAGGAAAAAGGAACCCTTATAGGATCACTTTTTTTCAGGAACGTGTGGATTAGGCAAATATGTCTGCAATCCCTTTTGATTTAACGCAATTAAAAATGCCGTATGTTTCGACACCCGCAAGGGAACAAAAAACCTATAGGTAATAATCCATAAACCGTAAATATGCACTTGTGGATCAAACAAAATACATTCTACATTAAGTAGCTACTTATTTAGCCACACCAAAAAAAATAATTAAATAAGATAGTATTTTTTTATCAATGTACCGTAATAGTAGTTATTCAACAGCAATAGCAAGCTTATCAGATCCACTCAAAGACCCTTTAATCTGTATGATTGAGTCCCCGGAGACCGGTATTAGTACTTTTTCAAAGCGACGCCAACGCCTAGCGTTTTATTCATAGCACATTTAACTTCTACAAAATATATCTAAGAGATTTTTGTAGGCGTATACAATATATTTTTGAAAATTAATTTTAACATTATGGTTATAAGAGGTTACATTTAAAATAAAGATGTTAGTAGACACCAAACGAGTAAGTATATTTCCCATACAACTAGTTTCTCATATCAAAAATTCAATTCTTCATAAAACGTGTTAAAGGCATAAAAGAAATTAAATTGTATTCTTTTAATAAGTTGAATATTTATTTTATAATGCGTTAAGAGTAAAATGATAAAAAATATCGATGTGAACATAGATGACCTATTTATTGACGCCATAACATAGGTATATCCCGCATCACCCAAATATTTCTTAAGGGTGGATTAGGGCGTGACCCGGTAGCTCAGTTCCAAATGCTGGTAGGGGTGAGAGCCATGACGTCATCACACAACCCCTGCAAGATGACATCATCCGGGCATTACCAGCGACGCAACTGTGCTACGCAAAACTACCTACCTACTCAGACACTCGTAACTGGCTGACTCATCGTATAAAACGATGAAGAAAGTGCGCGTGGCTTTCTAATGCTTGGCTTCAAAAATAACAAATCGTTATAGGTAAGCGCAACGGGTCACGAGCCGTTATAAGTAACTTAATAAACTTTTTATATTGATTAGCCGATTTGGTTTCGATAAGAGGGAATTCCATAATTTTCTTTTGAAGACGAAGTTACAATGGGAACTCAATAGGTAAAATAAGTGCACCAATGCTGTTTACTCCTCCATAAATGGAAAAAACCGGCCTAGCGCGAGCTGGACTCGCGCACCGAGGCTTCCGTACCTATACTAAGAAAGCACTGATCATTGCTTTAACTGCACAGAGAGACAAACTTAACTTTGCTGTTGGTATACTGGTGTCCCCACACACACTAACTAAAAAATAAGATTGTAATAGCAAAAAAAAAATAAGCATTAAATCTACAAGTTTGAGGGTCAGATTATAACCACAGTGAAAAAACAAAAGCAATATAATTTTGGCTGTCGGTTGTTAAGTGTTTAGGTACATAATATAATTCAAACCTCAATAACCACTAAATCCTCGTCCACACTGGGGCGTCAAACAGTGCCTCATAAGTCATTATTTAAAGAATTATATGAAACCTGCGCGAGCTAATTTTGACGCGAGGTTGCGCAGATTTCACCAAAGAGATTCAATCTATAGTAGGTTTAATTATATTGGTACAGGGTTTGTTTTGTTATTGGCAAATATTTTACAGCGCGCATCTTGACGCCCTTATCTACACAGGACTCTATGTTTATTTCGAAAACACATCAGACTTTCGAACAACAATAACACTATGTTCGCTACACACATTAAATGTAAAACGCAAACAAGATTTTGCGCGAGACATTAATTTCGTGTTTTGATCCCCTCTCGGCTTAAATTATTATTGCAACTGTAAACGGTTACGAGTGACGATTAAAACTAACCGCAGCAGTTATACTGTACACAATAACATTGGTTTATGGCTAATATCACAATGATATTAGAATATAACCCTTAGGTACTCCTATTTACCTTAGATTTGAGAGCGATAAAATCGTGGAATATGCAACATGGATTAAGAAATTACTGGATAAGGCACACTGGGGCGTCGATACTCGTGCGTCAGATTTTTTGCCAATGCCTAAATGGACTGTATTGACACATAGAAAAAGTTCATTCTTCAACGAAATATAGCGAACTTTTACCACCCACATTCAATCTTCACTATCACTACATAATATAAAACAAAGTCGCTCCCCTCTGTCTATCCCTATGTTGGCTTAGATCTTTAAAAATACGCAACGGATGTTGATGCGTTTTTTGAATAGATAGAGTGATTCACATATTGTTTTCTTATATTTACGCGAATACTATACATTGAAATTAAATTATTTTATCGCGTATATTTACTATTTTATTTTCCCGTTTTTACTTTACCATGATTGCTGTAAAGCAGCCGAAACGTCGGGAAAATAAAATAGTAAATAAACGCGTAAATAAATAAATCTGTAAAATAGTTTTATTTCAATAGATAGAGTGATTCAAGAGGAAGGTTTAAGTTTATAATTTGTAAAGTTTTGTATACATTGGCTAAAATATAATGATATTTGTTGGAGGTGTCGGAAAATAATAAGCCATCTGGGAGCTTCCAACGAAAACCCCTTGAAATATAACAAAGTGATGTATGGTGGAATTATGTATCTTATATAGGTCTACAGAAAAGTCCGCGATGGCATATGTCTATCTCTTAAGGATAACATACCTACTTTTACTATTTCCATTTCAATACTTTAAAAAATGGGCAATTATAAAGCGGTCATTGGCAAGCTATTACAAAGCTATCCCTGGAATAGGTTCCCATGGGTTGCGGGAACGGGATCAACATTTCATAATTACTTTAGGTCGCGATTACCGACATCCACGCGGGTAAAGCCGCGGGCATCAGCTAGTTATGTATATTATATTAACACAGACCTCGTTTTGGTGTTGGAAAAATTTTACGCGCGCGACTTTTGACGCCTCAGTGTGTGGGGGACTTAAGACATGTAAAATGAGTAGTTCCTGTCAACGCTCGAACAACATCATCGAGTAATTCCATTACAATTGGAGAATGTACTGTAGGTTCCAGAATATAGAGTTCACATTTCAATGTTTAACCTACTAGTATAGAGCGTCTAGTACCTGCGTGAATTAAACATGCCATAGAAAACGAATAGATGAATGAAAATTTTTAAAAACTACAAAAGTCACCTAGTTAATTGTCTGCAATGACACCTGTCTGCCATAGCAGTGGTAGCCGAGTGGTCGAACGCACGCCTTGCAATTAAAGTGTGCAGGTCAAAACCCCGGCTCGCTACTCCGTGATTTATGTGCGAATCTCATTTTCATCCGAGACACTTGCTATAAAACGGTGAAGGAAAACATCGTGAGGAAACCTGCACGTCTGAGGGAACTTGACTACTTCTCGATAGATGTGTGAAGTCTGCCAACCCACACTGGGCCAGCGTGGTGGACTATGACCTGAATCCCTCTCGCATTGAGGGGAGGCCCGTGCCCAGCAGTGGGACGTTAAAAGGGCTGTAGTAGTAGGTAGTAGAAGTAGTTAATTGTCTCATAAAATAAAATTGTAAGCGATAGCCATTTCCACCTCCTTGGTTTTCTGTGTAACGCACCCCTTTGCAATGGCCAATTCACTTATGGAGGCAGACAGTAGGGTAAAGTGTACACAAGCTAATGCAATTATCTTTGCCGTGATGTAACTTAGGCTGGAGTTACGTTGCATTGTGAACGCAGGCCGTTTACTATTATCTCTGATGGAATAACATTTTTATAAGTTTGGGGATTAGTATACAAACAAAGACACAACTTAATACAAGGAGAATATCTACGTATTTATTTTGTAGTTACAGGTTTCAGGTGTTGAATTCTTAGGTTTGTTAGAATAGGTATCGTTCATATTATGTTTTTTTTTTCATATTTACTAAACTGTGAGACAATCCGCTTATGGGCTATACGAGTAGAAATCGAGGGGTGAAAGGCTATTTAACGATACTTGCTCTTTGACGGAATTCCAGAGGGAGACACTTAGTTTGTTGTCCACTGTGTGATTAATGTTATCTATGACTACTTTTGTTAGCTTGGGTTTAACCTGTTTAAAAGAAATGTATGTGTTAATTAATATAAATAAATAAAAATAAATATACTTAAGGGACACTTTTGGGAGATATTGACTTATATACATATTTGAAATCAGCTATTTTTTCTGCGTCAAATGAGTATCCTCGCCTGTAAAGTTAAAAAAATGTCGCTTAAGCCAAACTGCCTTTCACCCCTCGATATACAACATACCCAGCAATTGAAAATAGCTGAGAGTTACGAAAAGCATCTCTATAAAACTGCGCGGTAAAACCTTTTCATATAAAATGTGTATTTTTCAAATGTATTTTTGAGCACCCGATACTTTGATGGGCAAATCTAAGTGTCCGTATTTATGGACCTCCAAATGGGGGGGTGGGTTTTACATTCTTTTTATAGTTAGTGCCAATAAAACGGCACATTTGAATTCCCTCTTAAGAGTCTACCTCGGATAAAATGCGGCGCCTTACAATTTACCTATAGCAATCAGTTTTCAGATTGATACAAATATAATTAAATATTACAACAGGAGCGGCAGTTTTTTTACACCGATTGTTGGCGTGGCGACGTATGCCGTGGCGACACGTCGCCACGCTATGGGATAGTATATACAGTCTATGTGTACGGTGCAGCGGTGTGGCAAATCGAATATAACTATTACTGAAGTCACTGATTAAAACAATTGAGTTGTCGCAATTGGGAATACATTTTTGAATTTTTAACTATTGTATTTAATGAAAAAAAATATTATTCAATAAACAGTCATCATTTTCAGGGAGAAAATAGTAATATTTATTTTTTTCAAGCCATATTTAGTTCCTGTCGTAATCTGTTATTTTATGCATATTACGTGTACAACATAATTTCGATGTTTCACATCTGCCAGGCGTCTCGTGGTGACGGCTCACAATTTTTTTTAATAATGAGGTTCTCATGGTACCGACAGCCCCTCCGATGAAGCTAGATTCAGTGCGTGAAGTAGGTTCACCTCGAAATTTTAATGTCTACGCTATGAACACGGAACCTCTCGGTTACTAAGGCAGACCGCCTTAGTAACCGACTAGGCAATAAAAGGTAGAAAACCACGTTCACGGCGTATTTGCGAAGGTGTATATTACTGCACCTAACCCAACTGAATAAAGCAACTTTAATAACTATACTCACTGTTCAATCAGAACTAATAACAGAATTAGCAAATACCTATTTTTTTGAATTAGAGTTCTAATAGACTAAAGAACATGAGTAATATTAGAAAATATATTACATTTGGAAGCTTAGTAAAAAGTTGTACACAACTTAATAATATCGCATGAAGACGTATAAGTTTAAAGACGAAGAAATTCTCTATATTGAAAAGAACTAAATCGTTTAAAAATAAAACCAATAAACTCTTATCCTGTGTCCATTAAAATAAAACTCTTATTCAGACTGTTTTCAATAAAAGTTAAATTGGAGCTGTACAGAAACCGGAGTTTTAAAATCGATAACTTTCAATATCTTTTATACATCTCCGAAGCTTTATACCAACTATAAGGTAGGCTATCTGTCTGGTGAATCGCTCTCCGAAATGGCCTTATTAATTCCCCTTTATGTCTGCGAAAGTACATACGAGCGGTATAAGCGATTTACGTCAGAGTTTACAGCGAGCTTTCTTTATGTTACAATAAAGTAAGAAGATATAGCCGGCGGGCCACCCCTGGGATGTGTGATTTTGTTTTAATTGCGCACGACCTAACACCTGATGCCGTGAGTAATTGGACGGAGCGGGAAGCCCAATCCTTTGTGTTAAGAACCTAAATCGCCTATTTTGCTCGCTTAGCCGTAATTCAAACTCTCGGGTACAATGATGATAAGAATTAATTTGGATTTTGCTGGCTTCTTGGAGATTTTTATTGTAGAACGGTCCAGGATCGCTCATTATTTAAGGATATTAAATTACATTGCACTAAGTATACCGCCGTCTTTCTCACAGCTGTAATATATGAGTGAGAAAGGAATATTTTAGTGTACTTATACGATATTAATGTAAAGTGTGCCCGAGGCTTAAATGATTTCTAAGGTTTACTTTAGTTTAACCTCGAGTGCCTGTACCAAATGCAATTGATAATATCAATACCTTGTAACTAACTTGGTTGATTTTAATAGGAATCCGAGCTGAATTTGATAGAATATTTCACAATCAATTGATTGAGTAATTAAATTTAACTGTACCTAATTCAATCATAGAACTACGAATCTGTAGGGCTAAGATATTTCATTTTAATTAGCGGAGTTGACGCCTCGTAAATTAATTAAGTCTGGCCATTGCCGCTTAGTATTTTTGCATAATAATATGATATTATAACATAAGAACGTAGGGTGTGTAAGCGATAGAAAGGAGGTCGCATTTATGTTTATATTTTATCTTATAATATTATAGCTACCTTTGACACATTTTTTTTCTATGTCCTCTTTAATTTTTTTTCTAAATATATACGAAACCTATGCAAACCTTGTGTTTGCACGTGTATGATTGGTGAAAATGCGTGCTTAACTCGTAGAGTGGTTAAGTTAATGTTTAATATGTATCTTGTTTATACAGGTTTGATATTGCAAAAGTAATATATAGATATGGAGTATTTATATACCCGGTATAAACAAGAGACAGATAAAACATTAACTTAATATAAGTATAAGTTTAAAGAGCCACCCTATGAATTAAGCACGCATTTTCACCAATCATAGCAAAGACTCGCTCGCTCAACTGGCTATAGCAAAGACTCGCTCGCTCAACTGGCTATAGCAAAGACTCGCTCGCTCAACTGGCTATAGCAAAGACTCGCTCGCTCAACTGGCTATAGCAAAGACTCGTTCCAAATAAGAATTTTAGTGTATAACATCGACAAAACGGATGTAAGTGCATCACTGCTTGTGCTTTCAGGGAATACGAGCGCGATGATGTTATTATAAACAAACAACTAAGTAAGTATATTTTTTTGTGACGTTAAGCCATTTTTGTAGGGGGTTTGTAACATTGGGGCTAATTTTACTTTAGGACTTTACATCTTCTTATGTCTTTAAGACTCAAAAGACAATAATAAGTGTTCCTCTCCAAGTTTAATAATGGTCAAACTAAACTACATAACATGATAAACTTCTAGTCTATCTAATAGTGTATGGTTTTAAAAGTGAACGTTTTATTTTTACCGCAATATAGGTAGTTAGATACTACTCCATACGTTAGACAAGAAGCAGATGTATTTACCATAGTACGCTAGGTACTTTACTTAATATATTGTCGGATTTGTCCGCCATATTTATCACGTTGATCACCCATATTTATTTATAATTTGTATTGATTGAATTTGCCCTTGCTATTAATTATTTGACACTGGCTGAAAGACCCGCTAATCGCAGGTGGAGCCATTCCTCATCTACTCTATTAAATTTCATCATTTCGTACAAAAAGAAGAAATCTATTGTCGTCCTTTTCATGGCGGAAATGTATGAACATGACAGCAATATTCGTATTGCTGTCAAATATAATCGTAGTTTGTGTTCAACAAAGTTGGAGTCCATAAAGACATAATAAAAACCAGTACATTCGATTATTGGTGCTCAGATATAAAGCGCAGACGAACATTACGTTTTATTTGGATCTATCGAGACTGCACCTCGGCGATTTATGATGAACTAAATGGATTGATATTGAAACGAGAAAGCTGTATATCACTGTCTCATTAGAATCATGAAAATTGTAATTGGTTCACTTGTAGTCATGTAAACTATAAGAAAAAAACCGCCCAAGTGCGAGTCGGACTTGGGCGGTTGAAATTCTCGGAGCTTTTATAATTATGTTCTATTTATTGACTTTGTTCTAGATTTTAACTACACGACACTAGCTGAAATTATTGTAGGTGAAGCTATTCCTCGCCTTATGCGACATTGGGACCAACACACGTTGGCAAAGTGTGGGTGTACTGTAGTGCACCTTTGCCCACCTTTTAGGGAAATGCAGGCATGATGATGAAATGTATCCTTCAAATTATTATAAAATTGATAATTTAAAATAAATAAAGCAAAGAGACAATTTTTCCCATCTCTGGAAGTTAATTTACTTGTTAGCGTTTACATTGCGGTGTGGCAATCGGCTGGCGTCATTACCGGCCCATTTGCGGGGGGCAATCTAGTTAAACATTGACGTTAAATAATGATTCCCATTTCCTGAACTTCCGTCGTTCCACTAGGTGAAGCAAAGTGATTCGATACGCCGAACTTTTCAATAAAAGTTTATGAAACGATGCTATGTTGAAAAGTATGTTTGTGAAGAAATTTGCCGCTAACGGAAATTGAACCTGAAATCACTTGGTGCAGTTATTTGAATTATAGTTAGCAGTTAGTAGCAGTTATATGAATCAAGCGGCCTACGCTTGAACCATTAGAACAAGCCGTCCTCGAGCTATATAAGGAGATTATACGGTTAGTTATATCCTATATGTCATTAAAAGGATCCAAAAAAATTGTTAACAAAACTTACTAAATATTTTAAGTAGTGGTAGCCGAGTGGTCGAACGCACGCTTTGCAATCAAAGTGCGCAGGTTCTATCCCCGGCTCGCACCTCTGGGTTCCATGTGCGAATCTCATTTTCATCTGAGATTATCACTTGCTAAGAAACGGTGACGGAAAACATCGTGAGGAAACCTGTGTGGCCGTTATAATGGCAATAGGCTCGCCCCCTATTACATTGGGACCAAAATACATCGGCGAAGTGTGGGCGCACTGCAGTGCACCTCTGCCTACCCCTTCGGGGAATACAGGCGTGATGATCATGTATTTTTTACAAAATATTTTGTTGTCTTTTGCTACTTCTTTAAATATAAATCGAGATAAAATGGCTTGTAAAGTGTGGCATGTATTAAAGACGTACATTTCTACGTGTGCGTTGCTCGACAACTGCTTATAGAGATGTCTATATGCGTCTGAAATCTCGATCAGTTTAATCAAATCAACGTCATCACCAATCAACCCCACAGAAATTTAAATAAAAAATTAATGTATAAATAATGATTCTCAAAAATACATCGATATTTTCTTCGCAATACGATACGGTGACTCGTTACAGAAGTAATTAAGAATGCTTTGATCAGGACGACCCATATCATTCGCGTGAAAGGGAGTTATCCTCTAAATAAACGACACATAAACCTTATTCCTTTTATCTCGACGGCACGGCGATCACCCTCCATGGGCTTGATTGAGAAAATGACCGACAATCGTACATTACTTCGGACAACAAACAAACGACGTGCGGATCTCATTCCGCGTATGTTACACTTGATTTATGTCCAACGTTCGATTCGCCGACGACACTCATTTATATCAATGTAAGTGCAGTCTGAAAAAAGCTTTTAACGCAAACGGTATTCAAAGCGAGCGGCCGCCGAACGAATGTCCCAAACTTCTAATGACAGTTCGGTGACAGTTAAACGTGCTGTGGTTTCGATTTAAAAGTTTTTATGAACATTGTAAAATTACTGCAACTACCAAATTATATTTTTACGGGCGTCCGATATAAAATTTCGGCGTCAACAAGTAACTTTGCAATTTAACTTCTAAATATGTCATGAATAAAATAAAAAGTATTTCTGAGTTATTGCCAAAAATAAAACTAAATATAAGTATGCTGCTTGCACGGAGTTACTTATGTACTCATAAATGGAATACTATAAAGCTTCAAAGAGGATGACAAGATATTTTCATCGCACAAATTCAAAAGTATTCTCACAAAAGTACCAGGATCCCATAAATCAATGATGGTCGTAGGTGTTTGCACAAATAGAAGGAGCGTCAATACCAGGAGCCGTAGCCGCCTGAGACGGCCATAAATAATATTTAGGGGCCATCGATAACGCCTCTGACACAGACTTTTGATGCTAAACTATGGCTATAAGATTCTTTCTATTTCTCAACTATCATTGAGGATAAAGGTGTAGGTAAAACCTGGGCGCGAATGTTGGGTGCGGGGAATTATATAGCTTGTTAGGTTTCAAAGGGGTGTTTAATTTTTTATGCAATTTTATGGGGATTTCCGTGGTTCAAAATGGAAAGTCCGTTAGTCACTGGCTAGAAGGAAATATATTTTAAAGGCAAATAGTTGTTAGGTTATTGACCGTCTTATTCAAATACAAATATGGTCAGTATTAGATATTCATTTGTTTCCTGTTGTAAAAAAAAACCGACCAAGTGCGAGTCTGACTCGCGTACGTAGGGTTCCGTACCATTATTTATAAAAACGGCAAAAAAATCACGTTTGTTGTATGGGAGCCCCCTTAAATATTTATTTTATTATATTTTTTAGTTTGATGTTATAGCGGCAACAGAAATACATCATCTGTGAAAATTTCAGCTCTCTAACTATCACGGTTCATGAGATACAGCCTGGTGACAGACGGACGGACGGACGGACGGACGGACGGACAGCGAAGTCTTAGTAATAGGGTTCCCGTTTTACCCTTTGGGTACGGAACCCTAAAAAACTAATCAATAAACAACAGCAGTGGGACGTTTGAAAGGGCTGTAGTAGTAGTAGTAGTGTGATTTACTTGGTGTATTGAATATACACTAGTTAATATTCCAGGATAGGTCCGAGTCTAGTGACGTTCGCCAGA
The DNA here is from genome assembly GCA_914767695.1 of Ptilodon capucinus. NCBI lineage: Eukaryota > Metazoa > Arthropoda > Insecta > Lepidoptera > Notodontidae > Ptilodon > Ptilodon capucinus. The sequence goes on along the minus strand of OU611814.1, from coordinate 8,315,004 downwards.
CCGTTCGATTGAATACGTGCTTCAGTTACATCCAAACGATTTGTTGCACAATTTATTTTTTGTTTCCATTGAAACAGAAATATTTATTGAGCTTTGCTTGCACTTTTTTACTATTGGCCAGCAACAGTCGTTGTTATAATGGGAGAAATTATAAAACCGGCCAAGTGCGAGTCGGACTCGCGAGTTGGCTCTCCTGTAAAGTTATAAAAATGTTGCTTACGTCAAATAGCTTTTCATCCTCGATATTTAGTAAATAATCAACTATTCTGTTTCATAACGAGTGTATAATCAAATGTCTGTGCCCGGAATTGGGGGCCCAACACAATTAGCAGACGAGACACGAAAGTTAATGCAGTTAATCGTTAAGCGAATTGCGCCAAGGAAATTGCGCCCCACTTGGAAGGGAATTTGGTTGATTGGGCACTGGGTCGGTTTGATATTATATAGCTACGTATATTATATAACCAAGAAAGGTAGAGTCAAATGGTGTGGTAGAGTAGGCGCCCAGGTTTCCAAGTGCTATTATGTTTTGTTTCAAGTTTAATACATAGATACCAAATATATAGTATATTTCAGTACGACCAGATAACACGGATTCATCGTATGAACCCAAACTAAGCAAAGCTTGTACTATGGGTACTATACAATGAATAAAAGGCGATCCCAGTTTCAGCCAGACCAGGGAAAATTCCAAAATTTGGATCCACAGGAACTCATTTGAGATATGTTAGCTATTTGTCCCGTTTTCCTCCACCTTCCTAACTTTAAATCTTGCACTGCACGTAGTTTGTATATTTCATTAATTATGTTTTGAGAATGTATAGCCTCATTAACTTTATATTGCATAATTGTTAATTAAAAACAATACACAAATGTTAATCTTTATTGGAAACTTGCGACCCGTCCCGGCTTCGCACGGGTGGACATTTTTATTTTGTAATATTTTTACCCTAAAGCTAAACATTTCAAAAGTTGCATTTACCTCTATGGTAGACATCGGATTATATGCACTATCAAAATGCCAAAATATGCATGCAAATATGCACTCAAAAGGAGCGAAATATGCAAAAAATATGTACAATCAAAAAACAGATTAGCTGCAAAGCGACACTAAGCGCGTTACTTGGTATTAATATTATATCTTCGTGATGAACATAGTGGCATGTAAGGCTAGCCCTCGTTTAAGTTCAGCCTTCTCTACTCTACATATTCTCCATGTTGAATACATTCAACAATCTGTAAAGAATTTTATGGTTGTTACCAAAACAGAAAAAATCGAAAGTCGATATTTGGGTGAAATAAAAATCGATATTTTTTGGCCCGAAAAATCAATTCCTCGATTAATCGATCTCAGATCGCCCTCCCTAATTCAGTGCGCTCGCTGAGTTTGTACGAGGCGGACCTGTCGACGGCATAATACTACACGCCTAACACGTATAACTACTGAAATAAGCACTATCAATGAAAAAGTACCAAAATATGCAATAACGCTATAAAAATTGGTTTATATGCATTTGCATATGCAAACATGAAAAAACATAAAATCCGATGTCTACTTATAGGTATCGCATATACTTTCATATGAATTTATTACAAAGGTTGATATTACAAACAGACATTCCAATTTTATTTACTTCTATTTTATATTAGTATAAAATAAGACAAAATCATACACAATATTAAATAATAAAACGGCAAGTTTTTTTTTTAAATACATTACTCGTAATGTGTAAATTGAAATCGAAGTCGAAGTCGAAATCGATATTCTATGGTCTCGGTTATTTAGGGTTCCGTACCCAAAGGGTAAAACGGGTACCCTATTACTGAGACTTCGCTGTCCGTCCGTCTGTCACCACGCTGTATCTCATGAACCGTGATAGTTAGAGAGTTGAAATTTTCACAGATGATGTATTTCTGTTGCCGCTATAACAACAAATACTAAAAAACAGAATAAAATTAATATTTAAGGGGCTCCCATACAACAAACGTGATTTTTTTGCTCGTTTTTATAGATATTGGTACGGAAACCTTAGTGCGTGAGTCCGACTCGCACGAGGCCGGTTTTTTTTTTAATTCGGCCCTCTATCGGCCCGGCCCGCGTGCTCACCTCTGATGTGGGGGGTCAGAGTTCTTAAAATTAGCCTTAAGTTTAGTGGTTGTAAAATATTTTTTCCAGTCTGGATAATTTTATTGAAAATATTTTTTTTTATTAAAAAAATGTAAAAGTCAATGTAAAATAGGTACATAATAAAGAAGTAAACCCGTCTAAAATAACAATATAAAAAGACAATAAAATAGCAAAAGGCTATGGACAAGGATAATATAATACAGCACTATAGTCCCGGTTACGAATAATTTACTTTTTCGGATTTCTGTTAGTTACGGATAAATATTTTTCAGATCTTATACGGATTTCTGATTGTAACGGTTAAAAGTTTTCAGATAACCGATAGTTTCGGATTTTTTTTCGGATATTCGACATTTTTGGATATTTTTTTGGATATCTGATATTGTCGGTTTTTTTTGGATAGTTATGGTTACGGATAATTAATTGTTTTCGGATGTCTAATAATTATCTGGCACCGGATAATATAATTTAACTATCCGGTATCAGGCCGGATACTGAATAACTATCCAGTATCCGGTGAATAACTATCCGGTATCCGGCCGGATAGTGAATAACTATCCGGTATCCGGCCGGATAGTGAACAACTATCCGGTATCTGGCCGGATAGTGAATAACTATCCGGTATCCGGCCGGATACTGAATAACTATCTTGTATCCGGCCGGATACTAAATAAATATCCGGTATCCGGCCGGATACATAATAACTATTAGGTATCCGGCCGGATAGTGAAAAACAAGGCCGGATAGGCCGGATACCGGATAGTTACCGGACGGATGCATCTTTAATCGAAATCGAAATCGAATTTGGTTTAGTTTGTTTTGAATTCTGTGGTTATCGCCATTTTAGTTATGTTTTTCAGCGTATCGCACCTTCTAGAAATATCTGAATTCTTTGTATTAAACGATCTATCGTCACAGTTAACAACGTCTATTTTACAGCGTTTATAATGATTTAATATAAGGAAAATCAAGTAAATATTAAATAGTACAGTATCCGTAATTCAAGGAAGATTCTTGCTCAATTTATCGCAACTTCTATACTTTGGTACATTATGTATATCGAGGGGAGAAAGGCTATTTGACTTAAGCGACTTTGGGTGATATTGACTTATATACTTATTTGGCATCAGCGATTTTTTCTGCGTCGCTTGAGTCAAATAGCCTTTCACCCTACGATATGTTTAGCGTGAAGTATTGTCTAGTTCAAAAACCAAAGACAAAAAACCAAAAGATTTTTAAAAAATATTCAATTTTTTCGATACCTTTTTTACTACTAATCGATTATCTAAATATAAAAAAATCGTTTTTATTTTTAAGAGAGAAAAATCGATTATATACTAATCGTTTTTTTCTCCTCCAAGTCACATCCCCTGGTGACATAGGTATATACGTAGCGTATGCAGTATTCTACTTTACGGTAGAGCCTAACCTAGCCATTATTGTCGCGGATTTCATCGCGATTTATTATCTGTTATTGTCATGTGTCAAGGTGAGTGTCAATGTCATTAGTTTTTGACAGTGCGCGAGCGCGTTTAGATAGAAAAAGGGCGTAGGCGTGGGAACGCTACGATATGTGGGTGGTTGTATTAAGAGCAAAGCGTGGTAAAATGGTTCCACATCTACCTACAGTGGTTAACAAGAAAACCGAGTGTAGTCTTCATGGAGTGAAGACCGACAAATGGTTGTAAGTTATGCATTGCTACGATGGAGGTAGTAATGCAGTAGGTACAGAGAGCGTGTAAGTACAAAGTAAGTAATTGCGTGCAAGGCGTGGAGTCACGATGCACGAGGCAATGCTACCTAGAGTATCGGGGTGAGTCCCATTACTATTATTACGACAAATATTATTCGAGATTATTAAATAGTAATACGAGCACGGACTCGTCATTACGGTAAATGTGCGATTGAGTTTGTACTCGAGCTATAGTCTTTTCTAGAGGGGCTATGGTTAGAGATTTGAGTAGGCCGCCTTGCGTAGCGAGTATGCGCAAGGGGCAGCTGCCTTCGTAGCTAGTATACGAACGGGGCACAGTACCTAGAGACCTGAACACCTAGTAGTACCTGGTGGCAGGGTAGAGCTGTAGGGGAGTGTGTGGAGGCTCAATTGAGGGTCCGTAGGGACCGCAGTGGTGTTCAGGTTATGTTAGGAGGAACAAAACAGTGAACGACCGTAGGGTTGGGATCTGTACCCATTAACTTGGGCTCCTTAACATAGAGTGGAGGAACAAAACAGTAAAAGGCCAGAGGGTTAGAGACTGTACCCATTAACTTGGGCTCCTTAGAGTGGTACACGAGATTGAATAAGTAAAATCAGTAAAGAGAGTCAGTCGCACAGTTTCCATGATGATGAATTGGTGACGTTATATTATTATGCTGATTATAGAACCACAGGCGCCGCGACATTATGGTGGAGGTGCTCGGTCTAATCAGATAATGAGTTTTGAGCAGTATAAGATGAGATTTACTATACTTATTTTTAATTTTAATGTGTGCCCGTCCGGGTACAATTTTTTTTTCTTTTTTTTCTTTAAGTTTGGGAGGTCTGCTATCTCAGGGTCCCTTCATAGACAGAGCTTACTGGTAAGTCTGTCTGATAGACAAAGTTGTTGTAGAGCAGTAAACAGTCTGGCCCCGATCCGTTCAGGGAGGCTGTAGTCAAGTTATATAGATTGGCAGAGTAGCAATAGAGAGGTACAGAGGTACAGAAACTGGTGACTCTGTCTGTGGGACAGAGTGCTATATAGAGTTGTGGACAGTCTGGCCCCGATTCGTTCAGGGAGGCTGGTTCCTAAGTGCAGACAAGCAAAGAGTGCCACTATTAGAGACTATAAAGGAGGTTGGTCCCAATCCGTTGGGAGAACCTGTTGTAAGTTGTTTTACTAGTAAGGGATGACCTGGGGTGGCTATGACCTATGCTTTCTTAAATAGACAAGTTGGTTAGAACTATTTATTCTAATCATACATCTTTTAGAGGATGTGATTCAACATCATGAGTATTCATGGGACAATGATTTGTCCTACATCGAAAACCTCTTATATATAGGTTTTCGGCTAAATAAACGTATTTACAACATTTGTGGTTTTATTTATAAACTTATGATTAAATAAATTGTTTGTTTTATTTTACCTCCATATTTTTACATTTGTTTGTACTATAACTAAACGTGTATAATCTATGGTTTTTATTTGGTAAACTTCTCTTTGTGTTTTAGGTACCGTGAATGGGTGCCTTATGTTTTATGCATCTATTTAATTTAATCCAGAGGTATCCGAATATTTATTTAGTAATGGTAATATCTATGGTTTCCCTGGAAAGAGAAACTCATGTGATGTATTTTTAATGTCTATGTTCGTCTTAAAGTGTGTTACTCCTTACTCGTTACCATCACTGCCTGTCATTTGTTGTGTTGGCTGCAATGGTATTAGGCTGCCATGTTAAAGAGTACTGCGACAAGTATGAAATGTTATGATTATTGTTTACGTTTCGAAATGGTGTCATTCTGTATTGTTTACTATTTTGAAGTTACTTTTTCAAAAGCGTCTTACTTTGCGTAATTATATTATGGTGCTATGAAAGCATATTATTATCAAACAGCATGGTCTGTGTTGAAAGTTGTGTAAAGTGTATTGTTTAAAAGTATACATGTACAAACGTATTCACAGAATGGTGAAGGAAATTATGTTCTAGTGTATTAAGTATGGAACATGGAACAAGTAAATTTATCCATGTCATTGAGAAATAAGTCGGTCAGTGCTACATGCTAGTAGCTCCTAATGTAAGAGGTCATTGATAATGATACCTTATAATAATTCCAGGATGACGATGAGCAAGGAACCTTTTGACAAGATTTAATGATGCGGTTAATTGCAGAATTATTTGAGCGAGTTGTACAGATATAACTGTGCCAAGTCATGCCAAAGCATGGCTTCAGAGGATGTAATGCAAACAATGGGCAATTAAACATTTGTACGAAGAGCTTGCAAGAAGGAATATATATGTATACATGGCCCTGGCTAACAAGGCCCCGAGTAGTCACAAGATATAGTGAAGGAGAGTGAGAACTTTCAGTTTGAGGTGGAAGTCGTAATTATCAACCTAGACAGTAAATTATTGCTAATTCTGGTTGTGACAATATCCATACAAAGTTGCCTTAGCTGTCCTTCCCACATTTAATGGGAACATATTAAAGTGGCAGTTAAAAGCAAGTGTGAGCAAGCAAGCCCTACCAAGAGATGATAGGCTTGCATATCTTATACTATCCTTGCCAGATACTGCGCTAGAGGTTGTCCGTGGCTTGGGTACTATTGCACAGAATTACAAAATTGTTGTGGACGGAAGGTCGATTTAGAAATAACTGATTCAGTTGGGGCTATTATAGAATAAACTGATCATAGCAGCTATGAATAGAGATGACGCAGACTGTGTTTATTTTAGAGGGTTTATTCACTAAAATAGTTGAATGAAGTATCTACTTCTGATGTTATGTGTAAATGAAAACATCGGTTAGGCCAAGAAATTAAAGTATGCAAGAAGTTTAAAGCTTGATTATAAACACTTGAAAGAGGTTGTAAACACTGAAGAAGGTACCTATCTAGTTGCCTGTTTTGTGAAGGACTATGTATAATTATAAAGATCATATAAAATATCTGACTAAATACGAGAAATAATTAACTGGGAGCAAGATGACATCTATGCAGTATTTTAGAAATTTATAGCTAAAGAGGAATGATATCATTGCAAGGGTACTCATAATAGTGTTGTGTCCCAAGGAATTTGCAGATAAAGACAACTGTGTTTTCATTGATATTAAAGTAAAGGACAATGAGGAAATTTAGACTCTTGCTTTATAGTGGTTGCCAACCCAGCTATACTATGTTAATAGTTACCTACCTAGTGGTTTATGTTTTAAAAAGGCTAAAGTACATGAGTTAGTAGGTACCTATATAATACATCATCATCATCACGCCTGTATTCCCCGAAGGGGTAGGCAGAGGTGCACTGTAGTGCGACCACACTTCGCCGATGTAATGATATGATCTATGTAATGAAGAGTTATAATAATTTCCTTTGGTTCAGAGGGAGCTACAAGGAAACTCGAATCCCTGTTCTTTTTTAGATGTCTTATGGGATATTCATGCTAATGTTGTGTGTAGCACACCGGTGCCCAGTATAAAGTGATTCCATGGCAGAAAGGAATTGATGACTGGTTTAAATAAGTATTGATGCTTAAATGAGAATTTTTCAGCTACAAAATATTTTTTTTTTTTTTGTTAATAGCAGTTGAAGTTGAACGGACAAGAATTGTGATAAGCCCAGAAGTTAAAGTTACAAATGCGATTTCTGACTGCAGAAGTGGTAGAGATGCCGCAGCATGGGAAATATTGTCTGGGGGGGTATGTGTTGCATTATTTTGTTGATGCTGCGGAAACATGCATATGGCGCTGAAGTATACCTTCGGGTGACAGACCCGAGACAACAGTAAATGCTAGGGCTGGACATGACAGGAGGGTATGTATTGTATTATTTTGTTGATGCTGTGGAAAAATGCATATGGCGATTGAAGTATACCTTCGGGTGACAGACCCGAGACAACAGTACATGCTCGGGCAGAGCATGACGGTGGGATCCACATCTTTGATTTGATAGCCCAATTTTTATTTAGATTTTTTACTTTGAAAGAAAATTTGCCCGCTTAGATAGATATGCGAAGACAAGACTTTCTGTTTGATTGAGGAGGGTCAGGATGTCATGACGGACAGTCCAGACTTAATAGAGCATGATCACCTAGCAGAATTAAAATTTAAACAGAAAAGTTCTTAAAAAGCTGGTAAAGTGTATGTATATGTAGTAGGTATGTATACCTAATGAATAATTTTTAAATAATGTTTATTATTTTGATGTGTAAAGTTTCAGAGTTACAGTTATAGGCTTTGCCATATGAGGATTGCCAAATGTTGGTGATGTGAGTAATATAAAGAAAGTGTGACACTAAGAGCAGAAATAAGTGAAAACTTGCTAAGATTGGTGAATGGAGCTGATGGTGCATATCGTGTATCATTATTGAAAGCAGATGAGACAGAATTAAATGTTCGGTAAGATATCTTTATTGTTTAGAGATGGAGAGAGCCGACATAAAGAGGTTATTCCTCAGAGTGATAGCAGGTCTGATTGGTCCAGACAGTAACTATCTAACTTTAGGTGAAAGTCTGAAAGATTCAGTTGAAGTAGAAGCAGATGTAAGTCCATGTGAAATGGTGCATAAAGAATGTTTAAGAGATGGCCTGCTCCGTAGCCAGACAGAAATGGCTGAGTAGACACCTGCTGATGCTTCTGTGACTTCTCCTGTGGTTGGGGAGTGTCGCGGATTTCATCGCGATTTATTATCTGTTATTGTCATGTGTCAAGGTGAGTGTCAATGTCATTAGTTTTTGACAGTGCGCGAGCGCGTTTAGATAGAAAAAGGGCGTAGGCGTGGGAACGCTACGATATGTGGGTGGTTGTATTAAGAGCAAAGCGTGGTAAAATGGTTCCACATCTACCTACAGTGGTTAACAAGAAAACCGAGTGTAGTCTTCATGGAGTGAAGACCGACAAATGGTTGTAAGTTATGCATTGCTACGATGGAGGTAGTAATGCAGTAGGTACAGAGAGCGTGTAAGTACAAAGTAAGTAATTGCGTGCAAGGCGTGGAGTCACGATGCACGAGGCAATGCTACCTAGAGTATCGGGGTGAGTCCCATTACTATTATTACGACAAATATTATTCGAGATTATTAAATAGTAATACGAGCACGGACTCGTCATTACGGTAAATGTGCGATTGAGTTTGTACTCGAGCTATAGTCTTTTCTAGAGGGGCTATGGTTAGAGATTTGAGTAGGCCACCTTGCGTAGCGAGTATGCGCAAGGGGCAGCTGCCTTCGTAGCTAGTATACGAACGGGGCACAGTACCTAGAGACCTGAACACCTAGTAGTACCTGGTGGCAGGGTAGAGCTGTAGGGGAGTGTGTGGAGGCTCAATTGAGGGTCCGTAGGGACCGCAGTGGTGTTCAGGTTATGTTAGGAGGAACAAAACAGTGAACGACCGTAGGGTTGGGATCTGTACCCATTAACTTGGGCTCCTTAACATAGAGTGGAGGAACAAAACAGTAAAAGGCCAGAGGGTTAGAGACTGTACCCATTAACTTGGGCTCCTTAGAGTGGTACACGAGATTGAATAAGTAAAATCAGTAAAGAGAGTCAGTCGCACAGTTTCCATGATGATGAATTGGTGACGTTATATTATTATGCTGATTATAGAACCACAGGCGCCGCGACAATTATGTTATGAGTTATGACACAACCAATAGGTATATAGGTACACTAGCACAACTAAACTATATTTCAGTCGATAAAAATATTGCCCGCTTGCTCATACAATACTGAATTGAGAAGGACGGCAACACGTTTAGTTTAAATGTGGTGCCAACAGAATCGACATCACTGAGTGACTAGTCTTGGCATTTAGTGCAAAAGGTCAACAACACAACTAGATTATATACTATTAAAATGACAATCAGATATTGCTATTTAAACATTTAGACAACGGCTTGTGTTTTGAGAGAATGTCGCTTGGCGGGTACTGGGGCGTATCGCCCCACGAGTCACGGGTCATACAATGAGTAGGTAGTGCGGTGATTTATTAATTTGATAAAAAAAAATTAACAAAAAACAAAACCGACTTCAAAAACCTAGGTGCACTAAAAAGCTAAAAATAATAACCTTATAATTCATTACATTTGGAGTAGGTGCCAATCTACGTCAGACTAGGCAAATACACACATGAATTGACACCGACTCCAAATGTAATGAATTATAAGGTTATTATTTTTAGCTCAGTTTTGTTTTTTGATAAAAATTTAATATTTTTTTTACGCTTTTTAGTGTCAATAAACGTTGAAAATATGCAAGTATTATCACCTCATAACAGCCCTAAAAAAGTAAAAAGTCGGTAAATGAATAATCACTTTACCATTATTTACGTTATTTTAGTAAACGGGTAAATCCGTGACTCATATCTCGATTGGTTCGCTCATGCGAACTGCTGATGTACATAGGAAACATATTATGCAGATATACATAATGTAGAGACAGCATAGATATGTTAAACTTTGATTTAAATATTTTATCGATCAGCTTTTTGTTGGCTTTATTGAATTTGGCCTGATTTGGGAGTAATGCTCTCAGTTAAATGTATTGTATCCGCATTACAAGCGTTGTTTAGTTCGGGATCTTAAAATGAGTGTGTTTTATTGTGTTAACTATATCTATTATTTTTTTTTTTTTTTATTATATAGCTATATTTGCAGCAGAGATTATGTAACATTTATATTAAATTACAGATATATAATTAGTCTGCCAATAATTATGAAAGATATTGAATAAATTGAACGAGGCTCCAGCGAACCTTTCACCAACCGGCATAGGACCATCGTGATGGACTATGGTCCATATAAAACAAACCGGCCAAATGCGAGCTGGGCTCACGCATCGAGGCTTCCATACCTAAACTAGGAGAGCACCAAACATTGCAAATAAGTTGGTAATCGCAAAAAATACATATTCTAACAATACATTTACTGTTTTTGGATTTTTCCTGTACTTGTGCTATAAGGCATTGCTTCTTGCCAAATTTCATGATTTTAGGTCAACGGGAAGTAGCCTATAGGTTTTTGATTCCCTTTTAAAAATGTACTAAACACGCCACATATACTGCTGTATCGTTATCTTAGAAGTTTGATTTTTGTATAGCTCTAAGGGACCGCAGACTTGAGTCTTTGTTATAAATTTCAACTTAATACCTCTACGCGTTCCTGAGAAAAAAGGTCTTGACAGGCAGACAGAGGGACAACAAAGTGATCCTATAAGGGTTTTATTTAGGTATGGAACCCTAAAATACGATTTTGTCAAATTAATAAAACGTTAATAGGAACATCGCAGCGGTGTATGAGTCCCATTTCATCAATCGTTATATTTAAGTTTGGATTATTTTTTCAATAAATTCTTAAAATATGTCCTCACATAGGTTCTCACTTATTATTTAAGGTACGTACAAAATAAGTATTTTTGAACCCAAAAAGTTAATAGTTACTATTATTTTCTTGAGTTCATGCTAAGTAGCATTAAATTGTCACAACTGGTCCTGTAACATTACCGCGTAGACAAATTTTATCTTATTCTACTGTCAGATTCGTCGCGAAAATGACATCACACCGAGCCAGGTCCAGTACAAAAACCTCGAAGTGACGTCATTTTCTCGACACATCTGACAGTTGAAAGAGATAAAACTTATGTCTTTACGCTCATGCCATGGGTGCTGGATGTCAAAACTAGCCTCTTAGATCTCGACAACGGTGTAGTGACAGCAAAAACATAATTAAAAATTAAAAAAAACTGTAACCCAGCTACGGAATATGTCTGGGTTTACAAGGTAAAATCGACTACTACTATTGTTGAAGTCGGTTAAAATGTAGCCTGTTACGCAGGCCATAATAACGAACGGATGAATAGTTTAGGAGCTAAGGAGGAACATACGTAAATAGAAATACATACATATGTACACTGCTAAAATCATAACCCTTATTTTTGGCTTCGCCGTAGTCGGGTAAAAATTGTCAAAAAGATCCAAAGGCAATTATTTACTACTACTACTACAGCCCTTTTAACGTCCCACTGATGGGCACGGGCCTCCCCCCAATGCGAGGGGGATTCAGGCCATAGTCCACCACAAGCAATTATTTAAATTTTTATAATTATCATGACGTCATTACACAAACCTAACAATTACGATTTAAAAGGAATTTATAGTGTTTATTAATTTGTCATGCCAGCGGTACATGTAGGAACAACAAAAGTACGTACTCATTCGTATTTAACGTACGGACTTGACCTCCAAGTACCAGTGTGGCGAAGCGGACCAAACCAATCGGATCACGCCTTTATATATTTATTAAAATATTTATACATAAATAAAACTTGTATGTTGTATGAGTGACGACATCTATCTAAGTGTTAAATTAGTGTCAAAATGTGGTGGCCAGTGATCTTTTTCACTACACTTTTTTGGAGTGATGCTCGTAAGTGTTTAATAATCTAATTAAATAAAACTGCGTAGAGGTTACATTTGCGTATCAAAAAATATGTGGATAATGGATGATATTATTTAAGCATTGGAAATCTGTATAACCTATTCGAGTCACGTTGTTAGGTATGAGTTTTTAGAACGTGATGTACCTATATAAACTGAATAATTATGGAATAGGATGTAGGTAGTATGTAGATAATATCATTATATACCTGTTGATTTGGAGACCTTATTCTCTCTTTTTTTTAATATTTTTTTTTAATATTTCGCACTATACATGTTGTTATACTGTTTATATTACTGAATATAGCTTGAGTTCCTTATAATAATGATTTTGGAATGCACTCTGATGACGAAATATAAATTTTGTCTCATATCATATCTTTTGCTTTCATAAGACTTACAAAGGTCATGGACTAAGGCAAACTGGCATTAATAATCTTATGATTACTTAAACTTAAATGCATATTGAATAGACAACCAAAGTCACAACTATTCAGCCGTCAAGATATGCCATTTTGCATTTACGCTTACCGGTTTTGAAGCAATGCCGTTTGCTTAACGAGACTTGTTTAATATACAACTTGATACTATAAGATTAATAACATGATTGAAGCTTATACTTCTATCTCTTAACCCATTAGATTATCAACATATTCTTGTACACAAACCCTATGCAAATAACCCCACCATAGTCCACGCGGCCAATTTTTTGCCAATTCCAAAACATACTGTAATAACTCATACAAAAAGCATAATTTTCAACAAAGTTTCCACGATGTTGGGAGGGAATGAATGTTAGTCGTTTGGTCGCGTTGATTTTGCCACGTACATTTAACTTTATGTATATAGGCACAGAGGTGATTCTTCACTAACCCATTTCATAATATTATTTATAGTAAATAGAACATATCAGTGTCACTTTTAGATATAGTATAGAATCAATGTAACTGGACATATATATAATTCAGATTATATGATTTCCAGATATATATTAGCTAAGTAGGTAATGTATAAGGAACGAGTGGCAATAGGTACATATGTATTGGTACAGTTTAGTTTTGTGCCAATATTATCAGCACCACATGCCAACTGACCACTGTTTATTATGCGTGTACAGTACATTGGGGTCTGGTACAGCATAGATATAGATATAATCACGCCTGTATTCTCCGTAGTAGTAGGTAAAAGTGGATTTTTGTTTCCCACATTTCTCTCTCAGGCTTAACATCAATTTTAAAACACAAAATTTAAATATATCAGGCTCTATAAGACACAAGTAAAGCCAACAACATTCGAAGTACTATTTATTAATGCAAGACTATAGGTAAATAAAGGCGACTGAACGCTTTAGAAAAAAAAACCAAAACTGCAAACACTAACCCGTATTTCTAAACGCCCAAGGCTCAATTTATTTTAGCTAGTTAAAAGTCTAGTCTCGGAACCTGATGTTAAAGACACCATGGAGTATGTATTGCTACTCGTGAATCCTTAATTACTTCTATATTTTACATTCAAACGTTAGTAATTATTTGATCTTGAACCTGATTGATAAAAACAACTGCTAACCAACTTATTTTAGATAACGGTATAATAACAAGTACATTTCCTTGTCATCAATTTTTGAGGTTATCAATGCGTCTGACGAATGAGCGTTTAATTTTGCTTATGTATATATAAGTAATTAGCATGTTTTCAAGTGTTTCTACCTAAGTTAGTACCTAAGTGAGATTACGTATTATTTATCAGCTAATACTAGACCTCTCTTCTTCTTATCCGGTACGCTCTTGACAGAGCGGTCGTGATCGTTAAGTATCAGTATTGGAAGGGGCAGATGTAATGCGCTTCACGACATTTCGCCACCGCTGTCTGCAAGAGGTCATCCTGCTGCATTCGTTGACTGAGCCTCCAATGGCGGACTTGATCTGGTCAGTCCAACGCGTGGGTGACCTTCCGCGCGGTCTAGTGCCTTCTATTTTTCCTTGGACGACAAGGCGTTCTATGGACTGGTTGTCACGCCGGGAAACATGTCCGAAGAATGTCAAGATGCGAGATTGTACAATCGAAAACAGACGCTGCCTGATACCGAGTTCTTGAAGTATCGAGACGTTCGTGCGAAACTCGGTCCACGAAACCCCAAGCATTCTTCTCCAGCACCACATTTCTAGGGCATCTATTTTCTGCCTTTCCACATCTCGCAAGGTCCACGTTTCAGCCGCGTAAAGAAATATGGGGAGTATAAGCGTCCTCACGAGCCTGGTCTTCGTGGCTTTAGTTATGTTTCTATTCCTCCATATTTTCCGCATCTTGTCCATCGCTGTTCTTGTGATGCCCATACGTCGCTTGATCTCATCGATGCACCCGCCATTGTTTGAAATTAGAGCCCCAAGATAGATATAAGATTGGACTACGTTGCAATTCGCGATTTGGGTCACTTCAGGCAAATTATTCTTGGCACGGTCAATAATCATCACCTTGGTCTTGCTGCGATTAATTTTTAGTCCAAACTCATGGCTCACTCGTTCCATCTTTGTCAGTAGCTCTTCCAAGTGTTGCGAACTGGTTGCAAATAAGGTGGTGTCATCTGTGTAACGCAGGTTTGCAATCTTGTATCCACCAATTGTTACACCATCCGTCCAGTTTTCCAAAGTGATACGCATTATTAGCTCTGTGTACGCATTGAATAAGAGAGGTGAAATTATGCACCCCTGGCGTACTCCGGCACTAGGATGGAAATCACTTGACAGGACATCATCTGTGCGAACTGAGGCTGTGCCCTCTTCATAAAGTCGTCTCAAAAGGTGTACAAGATGTTTTGGTGTGCCCATGTCTAACAAGGTCTTCCATAATACCGGCCATTTCACAGAATCGAATGCTTTGGAGAAATCAACAAAGCAAAGAAATATGGGCTTATTGAATTCTCTTGACTTCTCGATGATCTGGATCTGGATCTGGAATACTAGACCGTTGAAATACAAATAAAGATATCACAAACATGGTGACGACGCTCACACGTTTGAGTGAATATGTCATATATGTATGAACTTAAGTCGTCGAGAACTAAGAGACTAGAGCTAGTTATAACAATATAACCTAACTTAGGGTGAATTCAAGAAAAAAATCCATAAATAACAATGCTTTAAAGAAACTATTTTTTTCGTGCGTTTAATAATCCGTGAGAGAAATATTTAGGTTTTTTTTTTCAACGAAAGAAACTCAAGTTAACTGTTAAGTGTAAAGTATATATCGGCGACTGTATTTGTCGATAGATATGTGTAGTCCACCATCACTGGGCTATCTTGGTGGACTATCGCCCTAGCATTGTGGGAAAGCCCGCGCTCAGAGGGCCGATTTTCGCTTGATAGATATCAATCTCTATTCGAGATAAGTAGTTTTTTTTCGACATATATTGTCATGTATGACATATATTGAATAGAGATTAGAGAGAGATGTAGAGAGAGAGAAAATTGGGCCCCAGTAATGGAAAACTAAAGGGACTTATCATTATCATTCATTGAGCGAACAATTTGGAAGTATGAAAAGACTGAACAACTAAAGTGTTAAGTCACACACATAGTATTTTTTGTCAATAATAAAACGAACTGTATCTACAAAAGCAGAAAGTTCATTGTTCAATGAAATTACATTGACAGAGCGTGTGAATTTTGACGCGTGGAGACGTGACTTTTACCCATAGAGTATCTAGAGTACCTATAATGACTCCACTCTTCGTATAGCTCTGCGGCGATTTTTCCGCCATTGTTGTTATCTCATGTACTTGTAGTATAAGGCAACTATATGGGAAATCAAAAATGGTGGAGTCAGATAAACCATAAAAATTACCGCAGCGGGGGCTCGAAATGCTACCTCCGTTATAATAACTCCATGATTTTACCACAGTAATTCAATCGTTACGTATATTGGTACAAAGAGCGTTTTGGTATTGGCCAACGTCTTGGCACACGAGTTTTGCAGCCACAGCGAGGCTTTATGAAGGTGTCGGTAATAGTCTGTAACAGGGTCGGTAAGTAAGACAAATCTTTGTACAGTTTCAGAAGACTGCGTGACTCCCCTCGGGGCATCTAGTGAATGTGTCTCGCTCTATAGCTGTCCACAACTCCTGACTGCCTTCGAGCAGCGCCCACTGCCCCCCAGCGTGGTCAACTATTTAAGGAAGTCTCAATGTGGGTTCGAAGGGTACGTGCCGAGGGTCTGCTGTGGCCCACTGCCGTCATTCCAAGAAAATACCGTTAGGCCTACGGTAAGATCACCTAACTATATATTTAAAAAAACATTAGGTTTCCGCGGTATGAACACAAATCCCATTTTCCGGGTACTAATGCCGTAGTAGTATATAGTATAGTATAACGATAACTACTTTGGGTACGTATACGGTACCTCATTTGTGGATGCTTAGTGAAGACAGTTATACCTAACTATCATAGTTTCTGAGTTATAGACCTTTGAATATTTGTCACAGGTATCGTTTTCTGGCCTTTCGGGTACATCCATAACCCTATTCAGCAGTGTAAACTACACTTAGGAGGGGGGAATACCAATATTCACAAAACAGAACATGCAATTTTTACATAGAACATAGAACGAGATATTACTAGTAACAGAAAGGAGACGGGGATCTTTGGGCCCATTTGTAATAAGTTGAGATATGGTTTAAAAAAAGCGGTATTTTTGTCTGTTTCAAAATATAAAAAAATCAGCTCAATTCACCATCTGGGAGACGAGAAATCATAAAAATAAGTTTATTTCACTGAAGAAATAGAGTATCGATTACTGTGAATGATTTAAACAATTGAACATAAAATACTTGATTGATTCAATCAAAATGAATAAATACATTGTAATAATTAACAATAAAAAACTACAATTAATATAGGAAATAACTGTGTGGCGTCCGCGTTCCCGAACGCTCCACAAAATGTCGACGGACGAGTTTCCGAACGCCCGCGCGCCCCAGACAGAGTGGGCACGTTCGGTAGCTCAAAAACAAATTGTGTTCTTAATGACTAAGCACATAATTGTATTCATTTTAATATATTAATATACACTAATGGTTGAATTAACACCAAAACTGTATATTAAAACAAAATAACAATCACAGTTCAAAAATCAGCTGTATAGTATCTAGGTTGTTGTCACTTTGTTGAATAACCACACTTTTACTTAATCTCTTAAAATTATGCTCTCAGATTGCCAAGATCAGCAAAATTTTCGGAGATGGTTTGATAATATATAAGCTCTTAATTGACACCACTCTCATATTTTTACAACTGGGCCCAAGAATGTATGAAAGCGTATCCGTCTCCTTTGTGACGGAAAAAAAGTTGGATCAACATGGACGAATTTCGATCAAACTTTTATGCTAATTAGTTGTATACCGGATGCTGATGCAAATTTCTAAGTATTATTTCGGACTGCTGAAACACGCTGTGTAATATAAACACATCTACAATGTTAACTATGTTCACGAGTGCTTAGATGTATATATAGTTTTTTCCTGTTAGTTAGAAGGTCAATGGCTCATGTCACGTCCAAAGATGGGAGACTTGATTCACAGAAATAAATTTCTGATTTATAATAGTTGTGTGCGGAAGGAGTTCAAGTAATCTAGGTTATACCGAAGAGGAAATAGGTATTAAGGGCATGCGACCAGAACTAGGTGTTTTAAGTGTTGCATCATATATCAGGTATCACCCTGAGTATGCCGGAACCACTGTGTCTTGTATTGTGATGTAATCAATCAGGTTAATTGCATTGGAATAAGGTTTGCGTATTCACAAACGTTGAAAACATAATTTAGAATACTTTTTAATACGCAAATGATTATGAAGTTGGATATCTAAATCTTACGCATGGCTGAGGATTTGAAAAACGAGTTTGAGTGTCTGGTAACTAATATCTTTTGCTTTTCTAAGATTTCTTTTTTAGTGTATTTCATTGTAATTAATTAATTGTGTGTTGACGCATATTATAAGTAGGTAGATAGGTAGTAACGTGATATACTAATGGTCAACATTTTTCTTTGTGCATGGTATAAATCTGTAACCAATAACATACTCGCCTTAGCAAATTCGTTGGATTTTTTTTAAATAGCAGTGGTAGCCGAGTGGTGAAACGCACGCCTTGCAATCAAAGTGTACAGGTTCAAACCCCGGCTCGCACCTCTGGTTTTATGTGCGAATCTCATTTATATCCGAGATTGTCACTTTCTATGAAACGGTGAAGGAAAACATCGTGAGGAAACCTGCACGTCTGAGGGAACTTGACTAGTTCTCGATAGATATGTGAAGTCTGCCAATCCGCACTGGGCCAGCGTGGTGGACTATGGCCTGAATCCCCCTCGCATTGAGGGGAGGCCCGTGCCCAGCGGTGGGACGTTAAAAGGGCTGTAGTAGTAGTACTGAAGTAGTACTATTAAGCATACATATCGTAAGTCTGGCAAGGCCGCTATTTTAGCGTCCCGACATTGATGTGAAATTACCTTTTACCAAGGATATGGCGTGCAGAGCAATCAACCCAATTTTGTTTTGATGTCAACTGACATTTTTGTTACCCATACAATCTTCTAACTTCCGGCTCGCTAAATACCGCTTATATCGGCCATAAATGTATTTCCTGGTGTATTGTATCTGTAGTTCTTAGTCCCTATAAATGTATTTTCTTGCTTGCTGAACTTGATTTTCTTTCTACAGATAAATTCACACACTCATAAGCCGCCGTACGTAGGTGGTGGTAGTAATGAATATTCATCCGAGGACTCGTATCCCGCGCCCGCGAAAGAGTGCGGCATTGACACCGGCGGAGACAGGATCTACGGTGGTCAGTTCACCGACCTAGACGAGTTCCCATGGATGGTGCTGATGGGGTACAGAACCCGTAAGTATTAGTTGACTGCTCTACAAAACTTACTTTTCATTCCCTTTCCAAGAAAAAAAGAATCATCACAATCGGTTCACGACGAAGTTATCCGCGAACACACATAAAAAAAATATATTTATGTACGGTCGAATGGAGAAACCTCCTCCTTTTTGAAGTCGGTTAAAAAGAACGTTAAACATGTTCTACCTTACAATTTTAAAACTTTATCACCAATGCATCGTTTATCTTTTGTTTTATGTGGCAATAAATAATTTGAGGTCTTCACCTCAATTGAGAAATGGAAATAATTTGTCAAGACTCGTTTTCCAAAAGGGCGAGTTAAGAAATTATATTTATCACTTGTCGACCTTGTGCTGGCTTTAAACAAGTTTGAAGTTTATGGTAGTTGATATTAGATCAGTTGGTTTAATAATAATTGGATGGTACGAGTAATACTTTACCTGCGTCTTCAGGAATAACTTATTTCTAGCCACTTACTACGTAAAAAAAATAATTTAAAAAAAAAAACAAGCTTTTATTTAATTGTCTCGCTTGCTCGTATTCTCCTCAGCAAGCCCTTTCATTTGATACCCAAACTGTGGTAGTGCAGAAAAAATAACTATTCCGCTATCTTGGATGATCCGCCAAATTGGAATTAGAATGAACTCTAGCTAAGCATGCATTGTCATCCAAAATAAGCGTGTACACCAAATTTCGGCTCAATCGGTTAAAGATAACCGATCTAAAATTCAGTCGCAAGATTCTACCCGGACATACATACGTTGCAAGCTAATATAAAGCTTGTAAAAAAGGTTAAGTTTAGTGCTGTTAATCAATGTTGTGGTCACAAATTTGATAACCTTCACATTGGAGCTTTTCATAGGACATTAAACCCTGTAGGTGACTGACTTGTGTCTTCTTAATTGATATTACAAAAAAAACAAGTATTTTATTGATTTTGCGATTGGGTAATCGACTTAAAGATTTCACGGAAAATTTATAAACGAATACTACGAAATTTATAATAGTAACGGAAATATTGCATGCGAACAAATTGATAAAGAAAAAAATTCACCAAAATAATTTGATGCCATTAAATATTATAGTAGAATAGACAAAAACCTTGTGCTGAATATACGAGGACGAGCTTATACACTTGTTTTATTTTTGAAAATGTACTCTGTACTAATACAGATTAAGATTAAGTTTCAGTGGTATAAAACCCACAGGACGAAATTCACTCGCGTTATCAATGATGTTTTGTTGCCAAACGTGCTTTTTCTATTAGTTAATACAGTTCGTTTTACATTGAGTACAGTCAGGGACTCGCTTTGTAGACTGAAGTTCGACTTTCCTCTACAGTGCGCTATTAGTAGCTACTTTCTGAAATGAGTTTTCTTCATAAGCTTGTTATATTCCAATATAAATCTGTGTGTCATATTCTCCATCAGGTAACGGTTCAATATCTTACCAATGCGGTGGGGTGCTGATTAATCATCGCTACGTACTGACTGCAGCTCACTGCATCACGGGCGCCATCCGGCGAGAAGTAGGGACCTTGTGAGTTTTGAACTATACACTTATAATGCAAAAAAAAACTGTTTCATTCACTTCTCCACACAAATAATACGGCCTTCTGCCGGGACTCCCACATAACCCTGCTACTTCCTCCGAGGTGGCAGGGTATCCATAAAGGGTTTTCCATCGTTAAAAAATACAACTATGCTAGTCACATTATGTATTATTTTATAAAAAAAATCTCTGCACTCAAACTTATCGAATATGGGCAATTATGGGCACAAATCCCCGTAAAATGTATGGGATGTAGCTTACGTCTTAACTAAGTTTGACAACACTAAAAATATTGCTGTCTCGTTCATACTATACGATTGTGAGAAAACATTTAGTTTAGTTTGGTGCAAACATATAACACTATTATGTTATGTAAGGATATGTCTTGTAAATACCTCACTCAAGTAAGTAAATTAAGATAATTAAATACATAAAAAACAACGATGTTATCTATCTATACATATACATACATACAAATAAATAAAATTGAAGTGTCTGTTTGTAATATCAAAATAACACTTTTTTACCAAATGCGTATGAAAGTATATACGATACCTATAACGAAAACGAAATTTTAAAAAAATTTGTCTGTCTGTCTGTCTATCTGTCTGTTTGTTTGAGGTAAACTTCGAAACGGCTGAACCGATTTCAATGGGACTTTCGCTGGCAGATAGCTGACGTTCCAAGGCGTAACTTAGGCTACTTTAATTTTAGAAAAAGCATTAGGGTTCCGCGGGAAAAACATAATACCCATATTTCCGGGTAATCTCCCTAAAGTCCACGCGGGCGAAGTCGCGGGCACAGCTAGTTATCCATAAAAAATATTGCGCATGACCAATGACGCAATGCAAATTACAGTTGTAATGATTCTAAGGAAAACCAACTAATGCGGTTTATATGATGATAAATCAATGTTTACAATGTTATATCAAGAATATTTATAGAGCATGAGTAGGTTTTGTACCTGAACTATTACATTCTACGAAGTCTTACGTAGGTGTCACTCCATCATCATGAATATAACTGCTATTGGGTAGATATAGGTCTCTCTAAATTGATTCCACTTATTACGTACCTCTACCTCTTAAATCTACTGACTTCCTGGGATTTAAGATAAGTGTCATCTCATCAATCCGTTGTGTAATGCAGTCCATTACACTACATTTCTAGCTCATGGTTTCATTCTATAATACCCTTGCTCTGATAGTCATTGATAGGATATTGGTGTTCCAACTTTAAAATTTAAATTTGCAAAGGAATCTAAATTTTGTTGGCACACACAAACTGGATTATAATGTAAGTGTTTCGCTATTCTTCTTACGGGTAATGTATGAACAAGATAGAAATATTTTAGTTCTATCAAATATAGTCCAGTTGAAGGTACAAGAGAATCGACATCTCTTACATCATAAAAATGATAGAGGCAGTTGGTGATATTTTATATCATTTTCTAGGACAACAGTTCGTCTCGGTGAATACGATATCCAAAACGAAGTGGACTGCGTAGACAGTGTCTGCGCTGACAGGCCCCAGGAGATCCCGGTGCACTCTGCCTACCCTCATCCCGGCTACAGTGATTCAAACAAGAATAGAAAAGACGACATCGGTATCGCGAGACTCGCCAGCAGAGCCACTTATTCGTGTAAGTACCCTTTACAAAAAAGTATTGGTGGATACACTAGAGATGTTTTAACCTCCACATATTTTTATGAAGCTATCGTAGTATATTTCCTCGTATCTCGGAAATACCATCAAACTACGGACAATATTAATATATACGCTTCAAAGTTATTTGGGAAAAACGTCTTATACGTGCACAATAACAAGCGCCAAAATTCCTTCTTTATAAAAAAAATATACATTAATTACACCGGATGACCTTAACTTTTATTCGCCCGGTCATCGTTCTTAATGACCCAACGTCAAATAATAGTTTCCTACAAGAAGTATGATAAACTCAATAGTTTTTATGGTATAAAAACCCTGAAAATCGTAGTAATATCATAAATCCAGCTAAGAACCCCTTACAATCGCATTTTAAGAACCAAAGTGTTTTACACCACTATATACACTAAATATCTGTATAAAAGTTTGTGAGGTATAAGTATTTTTGAAAATTGGTAAATAATCATATTGATTGATTGAGCAGTGGTAGCCTAGTTGGTAGAACGACCGCTTTGAACTTAGGGAGCGCAGGTTCAGAGACCGGGCGCGCACATTTTTTTTCCGAGCCCTAATTCAGCCCGGCCCGCGTGCTGACCTCTGATACGGTGGTCAGACTCATTAAAATTAGCGTAAGCCTAATGTGTATTTTGTAGCCAAAGATTTCTTCCCAGTCCAATAATGATTACTACTTTCTGAACGGAGAAGAATAACATCCTGAGGAAACATACATGTGTATAAAAGGCGTGTGAACTTCATCAACCCACACTGGGTCAGCGTGCTGGACTGTGGCCCAAATCTCCCACGAATTGAGGAGAAATGTGCCCGGTGTAATAACAATAGGATTGCCCCCTATGATATGGGATAAAAAATAATGATTAAGTATGGGTGCACTCCAGTGCTTTTCTGCCTTTCCCTTTGGGGAATACAGGCGTGATGATGTATTACTATTTATTATATTAACTTGATTACTTCTAGATTACGTTCGTCCCATCTGCTTGGTCAGTCCCAGTGCGCGTTTGGTGTCAGGCAATGACGTATTTGTCGCCGGTTGGGGGAAAACCCTGCAAGGTATGTGTTATTGATTTTACGATCACCATTTCTACGAATAGATGATATTACTGATGCTAGAACATAAGTGTCTATCGTTAGATATTTACGTATTATTGACGTACGAGTCTATATAGTTACGTAAACACTATGACACACGCCCATAGTAATTAATGGTTTTTTTATAAAATATTCGTAATTACATTACGGTTGGCTTTCGATAAATGAAACCTTTTTTTTTTCTAGCCTATATAATAGTGTCCCTCTCCTGGGCAAACACCTCTCTCATACTCCTCTTCCACACTTCTCTGTCTTTGGCCACGTTTTTCCCACAAAGGTGTCAAGGTCGTCTCACCACCGTCTTCTCGGTCGACCCCGATGGCGGCGGCGGCTAGTACTGGTAATCCAGCTGGTGGTGATATAAGCCCACCTCAGTGGGTCCATGCGCGAGATACCTAAACTTTATAAAAGCTGATTGCAATCATTATTCAGGAACTCTTGTTACCGTTCAATATAATTTTAAAGAACTTAGTCTATAGATAAATAATGAAGTTGTCGGCATCGAGTGCATTTACTATGGTTTCACTAATATCGATATTATATGAAGTGCCACTGATCGTACTGAAACTTGACTTAATAACCAAAGAGCAGTCAGATCCCAGTTTTTATTCCAAGCCAATGTACTTACGCAAGCTGGCCCCGTGTTATGACCGCATTAGTTTTATTTAATTCAACTGTCAGATTTGTCGAGAAAATTACGTCACACCGAGCCATGTCCAGTACAGAAAGCTTGAAGTGACGTCACGAAATAAATAAAACTTATGTGTACCCGGCCATGCTAAGCGTGCAGATTTAATGTTATATTCGACCTTTAGTCGTTAATAGCGAAGTTATTAAGTATAGATTGATCTATAGTATAGTAAACCACGTCTTCTACCAAGGCTATAATAACTATAACTAAAATAAACAACAACTAAATATGAGGGTACGCAGTTATTAACTATGACATCAGGACGTCTAACACCTCAGTCCCCACGTGACCAAGGTTGCTGTAAAGCAGCCGAAACGTCCGGAAAACAGAATAGTAAATAAACGCGTTAATTATCAAAAGGTTGCCTGGTAGAGTTCACTTTTAGTGATATGATCGCCCATTGTAACGCTTTTTATTTATATCGTACTAGCGGCCCGTCCCGGCTTCGCACAGGTTTCTAATATAGCCTATGTTACTCAGTGATAATACAGCTTTCTAACGTAAAAATATTTTTTGAAATCGGTCCAGTAGTTTTGAAGTCAATTCGTTACATACAAAAATACAAATCTTTCCTCTTTATAATATTAGTATAGATTCGTAGTGTGTATTGCTTGAAGAGTTGGAATAATAAAGAGTTGTCTATATGTCATATCGAGGGGTGAAAGGCTTTTTGTCTTAAGCGACATTTTTAGGGTTCCGTACCCAAACGGTAAAACGGGAACCCTATTACTGAGACTTCGCTGTCCGTCCGTCTGTCACCAGGCTGTATCTCATGAACCGTGATAGTTAGAGAGTTGAAATTTTCACAGATGATGTATTTCTGTTGCCGCTATAACAAAAAATACTAAAAAAACAGAATAAAATAAATATTTAAGGGGGCTCCCATACAACAAACGTGAATTTTTTGGCGTTTTTATAGAAAATGGTGGGGAACTCTTTGTGCGCGAGTCCGACTCGCACTTGGCCGGGTTTTTTAACTTAACGGGAGAGCATACTCAAGGGCCGCAGAAAAATTCACTGATTCCAAATATGTGTATAAGTAAATATCACCCAAAACTGTCGCTTAATTCTAATAGCCACCTTCGATATCATTAATTAGTTAATCAGTTCCAACACGATCTTTGGTAGTGAATTGTATGTATTTATCCTCTTGAAAATACAGAGCGAAGTCAATATTACTAAGAAACAAATAATTATCTGTAATGTTTACTCCGTTATCAATCACGTGTATCTAGTAATCCTAGGTCAAAGGTCTTTATACGGTATAGAGCTCGCTACTTACGTGCATGATGATGCATCGCTGATATTATCTTATGCGGATATCGGCTCAGATGAATACAATGAACTGTAATTCTGATAGAAGCACAAAGTAGCCTTAGGCAGGTGATATTTTTAGATATACGCGTAAATATGCCCTCTGTCTGAAGATTATTTCATTAAAAACAAAATACATCAGTCTTTACAAATATTGACTTTTAGTAGATATTTAAGACTTTTTAAGGACATCTTTGCGGGAAAGATGTGGCCGGAAATGGCCCAGCATCGGGACTGGTGGCGGGAGAGGGACGCACATAAGGCTATTAAAAATATTAAGATTTAAAACAATTGTAAAGTTATTTGGGGCGAGATAGACGATTACTGAATCGATTCTAAACACTCTGTCATTAATAGAAAGCCACGTTATATCTGAGAGTCATAGTCTAAAACCACGGACCGCAATTTGTAATTAATCAATATACTTTCAGGTAAAAACAGCCCAATCAAATTGAAATTAACCATCCCTATTTTCGACAAAGAAGAATGTTTGAATAAATACAGGCCACTTGGTGCTGTGTTAGCTGACACCCAGTTATGTGCTGGAGGGGTGGTCGACGAGGATGCATGCAGAGGCGATTCCGGAGGTCCTCTAATGCAAATGAGGCCTGATGGTGTATGGGAAGCGATCGGAGTAGTATCCTTCGGCTACGGCTGTGGGAAAAAGGGATGGCCCGGTGTTTACACCAACGTAGAAAGCTATAGAGACTGGATCGAATCTACTCTGCAATCGACCAACGTATGATGTGATAGTGTTGTTTTTTTGGACTCTTTATTTATACTATTTTATCGCTATTTAACGCGACCACGTGCGGTTCGATTTCACACTCAACTTGCTGATCAATTTGTTGAAGTCAAAGTTTATCGTAAAGTCTATGATTCAGCCGTCTTAGAGAGAGTGTAATATTAACTAGCTAATTTGAGGGAAAACGCAGCGTCGATGACTCTATCGCTCAACTGCCATATGTATGGAAGTTGATTAAGCGACTTCGATCAATCATATCAAGTTGACAATTGCTGGGCCAGCCAATTAAACATTTTACTAGTTGAAATAATATTTCAACGTGTCGATTCACACGACTCTCAACCAGATGATCAGCCAGTTGTGTGTGAAATTCGACCGTGAGTAGCTATACTCAGATAATATAGTAGAACGAAATAATCATTTTGATTGGACATAATAACTACTTATATGTTTGAAGGTTAAAGTATGATTCGATGTAAGATCGCAGTCATCTTAGTACATTTTATCGTGTCTAGAGTAAATGCCAGATGTGTGCGTATGTGATGTAAAATTATTTCATTTAATTTAGACTATTATAAATTTCAATTTACAAAATGTTTTCTTTATTTACTATTATACTATACTAGTACTATTGAAGTAGGTTGATTTATCTACAGTGTTAATAAATGCTTGCATGCATGCCAAAGGCAAGGCACTCAAGGAGATACGAACCTTTAATAATTCGAGCATTTCGTTAAATATTGTGTGTTTATATCGACGCTGGAAAACATAAACGTTGTAACGGCACATATGAGATGTATCAGTTACGACGTTTATGTATCTGTTACGACGTTTATGTATCTTTTACGACGTTTATGCTTTCTAGCGTTCATAACATGAATGTCCTACATTGAGCTATTATACAATACATCGGCAATTACCTACCATGTTAAATGACCAAACTCGTCGTTATGAAGAAAAAACTGTTAGTTGCTGTTAAAACTTTTAATAGTGGTTCATCCGGTGGATCAGGTTTTGATTTTTTATACTATATAATTGTAGGTAATTTACGCAAAAAATAGCTTAATTAATATTGTTGTTGTATCTTTAAAAACTTTTTTTTTTCAGTAAGTTGTTGGTAACAAACAGTCGCTATTTAAGACTTGATTAGATTTAAAATTAACTTGAAAGTGGTAATCGATTTGGAATCAAGAGGTGAAGGTCCACACCCCGAGCCTGAACCTATGGAATGTTTAGATTTCTTATGTCAATTACTTTTTTAAATCACCATCTTTTGCAAAATGGTGAATGTGATAGTGAGTAAAGCTGCAGGTGTATTGAAAGACGTGTGAAGCTCGCTAATCCACACTAGGCCAGCTTGATGGAGACTAGCTCAAATTCACCTTTCGTTAAGGAAAAGTGCGCCCTGTGTATGCAAAAGACTCGCTCCTATCAAATTGGGATCAAAAATACATCAGTAAAATGTGAACGCATATTCTACCTCTTTGAAGAACACAACCGTGATGATAATGTTTTGTTATAAATTATTTTTGTAACTGGTTAACACGAAACGTTAACTTTACAGATAATGGCCCCGGCCATGGTTTGCATAAAACATCCTCTAACTAATATCACTTATGATTCCTCTAACAGGAAGGACCCTAAAAGTCACAGAGCGTACCCCCAAACGCCCCAGTACAGAGATATTCAATTAGTCGTAACGTATCATTTGCATAGAGGTGTCGCAAGCAATCAAATTAAGTGCCGCGTCGACACTTCTACGCGCATAATTAAATCATTTACCCTTTTAAAACTTATGGTCTCCTGGTATCTTGATCTGTTTGGTATTGAATATTCAGTAGGTCTAGTTATAGTCATTTGTTCATTGTAGTAGGTCATTTGTTTTGATGAAACAATCTCAATGAATATTGAAAGAAAATACAAGTATTGCATAAAATATGTTGGTAAATTGAAAAAAAAGTATTCAACCGTGTGAAGTATAAAGAAACGGTCTCTTAGAGCAAGTAGGGCGAGTCAATTGGGGCTGAAATGAATTGATACCAGATTTATTATTTGTCATGCAAATGACGCACAGAGGAACAAGAAATTTAGCAACACCGTCGTGTGTATTTAAAGTCCGGATTTGACCTTTAAGGTCTAGTGCCGTGAGGTGGAGCGGACCCAGCTAAACGCATCCCAAAGCTACCTGTTTATTGAAATATTTACAGAAAACTGCGTATAGGTGGCAATATGTGGCCAATTGTGATATTTGTGACAACTCTACTTTGGAGCAATGCTTGTAAGTATCAATAAAATAGTAAATTAGGGACGGTAGCACAGTAGGATTGGCCTAAGGGTTGCAGCGTGTGGAGAAAATCAGTAAGTAGTATCAGAAACGACAGAAATACGAGTTACAATTAATTATAACAATTAATTTATTTATTTTATTGTAAAACCAAATATAATTTTTATTTGCATCCGTTTCCTAAATAGCTTAGTGAATAGGAATAGAATCTACGTTAGACTAATGGCGATAATAGCTAAGAACATTTTTTAACCTTGGTATTTATATATTTTTTTATATCTTGGCCTTTGTATGTCTCGTAGTTGATATACAAGTTGTGTCAAGAACATTTTTAATGGCAGGCAGGTAATATGCGATTGAGGAAAACTGAAGATACCGGATTGCCTGAGAAAACAGATCGGCTCTAAAAGCAATATACACCGCAACGGTGCGGATAATACTCACTTGTTTTACCAGTACGTTAAGGTTCATTTTGGTTTGATTAAATCAGACTTTTTGACTTGGATTCTGATGTTAAAGACCTTTTCAAGGTTTCTAGCTATATGTTAAGAAGAAGATTTTATAAGGAGTTTTGAGACCGAAATGCAGATATGCTTTAAGAAACAAAGAAATATATACAGGGTGTTTCAGAAGTCCGAAATAATACTTTGACGTTTGAATCAGTATCGGGTGAACAACCGAATGGATTAAAAATTTGATCGAAATTCGACCATGTTTTTTCATCTTTTTTTTCGTTGTCCAAGTCTATAACTGGTAATATCTCGAGTCCTATGTAAAATTAGCATGTTATGTTTTGTGAATATTGGTAGTCGCCTCTCTTAAGTGTAGTTTACACTGCTGAATAGGGTTATGGATGTACCCAAAGGCCAGAACACTATACCTGTGGCAAATATTCAAAGGTCTATAACTCAGAAACTATGATAGTTTGGTATAAGCTGTCTTCACTAAGCATCCACATATGAGCTACCCAAAGTATTATTTCGGACTTCTGAAACACCCTGTATAATACAATGAGGCATAAGCCAAAGTCAAAGTTGTCCGAAAAATATGGATTAGAATATATTTTTTTCCTAAAATGCAATGCCACTAGATTTAGGGTAAAATCGGTTTTGAGAAAATGATGAAATTTTCATTTCATTTCATTTCTACATCAAATATATGTATGAAAAGTAGTTTGTTCCCGGGTGATCTCACTACTCATAGTAAAGTTACAGCCAGTACTGATAATAATGTAAGTAAGCTAAGAAAACATCTCAAAAGTTTCTTTCAGTTACAGAGACTTGCGTATCACCCCTTGGCGCGACCAGCGAATGTGTCTCAATATACAACTGTCCACAATTTCTGTCAGCTCTTGAGCAACGACCTGTACCTACCAGTGTTGTTAGCTATCTGAGGAAGTCGCAGTGCGGATTCAAAGGAAACGAGCCCCAGGTCTGCTGTGGTCCAGTTCCTTCGGGCCAGGAGAATACCATAACACCTACTGTAAGAATACCTTTTTGCTTAAATTAAGGTAGTAGACGTGTATTCTGTGATAAATGCTTCGTGGTAAAAGACGGTCCATCCACGCGAAGAAGGAAGATAGAGAAAAGCAGAAGCAGTAGTCTCAACTTTTCGTTCAGCAACTTGTCAGTCGGGTTGTGTTGAGTAACGTAATTGTCTTTTCATTATTTGGTCTTGACCTAATAGACTTGACCGTGTTTTAGCAAAATTCACACACCGACAATACGACGAACGTAGAAGGGGCTGGTGATAACTATTCATCAGAGGACTCATCTCTGGCACCCGCGAGCCAGTGTGGGATCGACACCAATGGTGGTAGGATCTACGGTGGTCAGTTGACGGAGCTGGACGAGTTCCCATGGTTGGCGCGGATGGGATACAGAACCCGTAAGTATTAGTTTACCAGTCAATTTTGAGTAAGGCTAGCGCGTTAAGGGAAGTGAGTTGTAAAAGAACTTTTCATAGATCTATCTGTGAAGCATTGGATACTTCATTGACCAATTACTGGACATTTTAAAGCATTTCAAGTTATACTGTAAATTGTTTAATGTTAACAGGTAATGGTTCAATAGCATACCAATGCGGCGGTTCGTTGTTAAATCATCGATACGTTTTGACAGCCGCGCATTGCATCACTGGAGCTATCAAGCAGCAAATTGGTACTTTGTAAGTGTTGAACTTAACCTCTACGACGAGCTGTCGGTTTTCGGAAGACCTGTAACCGAGAAATTATGTGAACGCTTCCATATAAAAAATATGCTACTAACATTCATTCTATATTCACTTTCGTTCATTCTATATACCAATTATCAGGTCCATCAATGGCTTAAAGGGGGTTTAAATATACCAACAGTAGTTATCAAGGTCTTGGCGGGGTATAGGCACACTGTTACATCAAAACTCATAGTGTAACTGAATTTGGACGCTTAGGGGCGTTGCTTTTACCACGAACATTAAATATTTATGTATAGTGACACAGAGTTCGTTTTGCTATTGGCAAACAATTTGAGGCGCGACTTATGATGCCCCAGAGTGTCTATACTCTGTCAAGACCTTGATAACAACTGCAAGTACATTTTAGACCCTAAGAACAACTTTATAGGGTAACAGTGCGTCTCGGTGAATATGACCTTCAAAACGATGTGGACTGCGTAGACGGTGTCTGCGCTGACAAGCCTCAGGATATCCCGGTGCACTCTGCCTACCCTCATCCCGGATACAGCGATAATAACAGGAATCGGAAAGACGACATTGGTATCGCTAGGCTTGCCAGCAGAGCCAGTTTCTCTTGTAAGTACTCGGCACACATTCGGTTGAAATTTTAGCCCACATTTCGCCACTTCAGCTTATCAGGCTTAAATTTTTAGCCTAAATTTAATACTGAGTGACCTTGATATTTAAAAAATGGATTGGCGATTACGTAATTTATCTCAATACTGTTTCAATCGCTGTCCACCAAAACTGCTGTCAAAATCTATCGAAAGACATTACGTATGTTGGTGGTTTCTATTGCAATATGACAGCAATACAAGTCATCAGACCATAACATCATTGTTTTTTGGTTGCAGACTACGTGCAGCCCATCTGCTTGGTCAGCGCTAAAGAGCGCTTGGTGCCAGGTTATGAAGTTGTCGTATCCGGTTGGGGTAAAACCCTAAAAGGCAAGTTATTAGTAGTTAACCTATTGCAGATTGTAATACCACTGTGTTTTTAAACTAAGAAACTCAGATTATATTCTACCCAAAAGAATTCTAACCTTAGCGTTAAAAACTATTAGTAGTTATTTAGTTTTGGTCAAATCAAACTGTATTTAGCAAAGGTTTTTGGCATCTAATTCTTAACAATAAATTTGCGACAATTTACATAATAATAAAATCTATCAGTAGGTACAGTTCGATACGGAGATTGCTTCATCTGTTAAAAAAAACATTATTTTTTTAAATTAAAATAAATAATTACTAATAATTTCGACCATTAAAATGTACTCGCATGATTCAATGGCTTTTGCCCAATTTTGCACCCCAGTGCACAGATTACATCAATAAAAGGCACCACCGCCGCATAAAAACACGTAAAAAAAGTTTAAAGTAAAATATTTAATCCATATTGTTTTCTTATATTTACGCGAATACTATACATTGAAATTAAACTATTGTAACGGATTTTATCGCGTTTATTTACTATTTTATTTTGGATCGGACCGCAAACAACAACTAAATATGAGGGTACCCAGTTATTAACTATGACATCAGGACGTCTAACACCTCAGTCCCCCCGTGACCATGTTTGCTGTAAAGCAGCCGAAACGTCGGGAAAATAAAATAGTAAATAAACGCGATAAAATCCGTTAAAATAGTTTAATTTCAATATTTAATCCATTTTCATACAAGGCTAATTTGACAACATCAAAATAAAAAACAAAATATAACTCTTCTTATTTTTAAACCAGCCGGTATTTATATTTATAAAAAGGTTAAACGCATCGCTAACACGCCCCACCATAAAAAAAGTTCAAGTGTATTCGCTGGCTCCAGTATGTTCAGGCTATAAATTAAATTACATTTAAAAGATATTAATACGAACTTTTTACTAATTTAATTCATAACACCTCCCTTTCAGATACGAACAGCTCTATCAAACTGAAGGTGAACATGCCCATATTCGACAAAGATGAATGCGCGGCTAAATACCGATCACTTGGTGCTGAACTAACTGATAACCAGATATGTGCCGGCGGGGCTGTGGACGAGAGCGCCTGCAAGGGGGACTCCGGCGGCCCTCTCATGAGGAGGAGGCCTGATGGTATATGGGAAGCGGTGGGATTAGTTTCTTTCGGTAACGGTTGTGGTAAAAAGGGATGGCCCGGTGTATCAACTAGCATAGCAAGTTATAGAGACTGGATCGAATCGACGTTGCAATCCACGAATGTAATACGAGTTTAAAGTGTTTTTTGTTGTTGGGCTGTTTAGTTATCTTATATTACTAGCCCAGTCCGCAACTTCTTAAGCGCGGAATTTAGGAACTAATTTCCTAAATTTCCGAAATAATGAGTTTTATTTTTTTCTGTGGTTTCCTAATTATTTTTATAAAATAAAAATAACCCAAGTTACTCCTTGTTAGATTAGCTTTATACTAGTTTACTCAAACAATCAGACTTGAATTTTGTTCAGTAATTTTTTAATAATATTCGATTTTTTTTGCATAATTGTATCACTGTTTGTTATATATACAGATACGTTTATGTTATACAATGCAGTTGTAATAATTACATATTATTGATAAGTAAATTGATTGTATCTAGAATTCTATTTTTATTTATAACAAGTTTCCGTTATTTTAAAATGAAATCTAAATGTGTTTAGTTATAGCATATAGTAGGTACAGAAACACTGAAACGGGATTATGAATATTTCGTTATTTTATAGGAATATCATCAAAGGACACCTACCAAACGATGACCTTTTTAACGTAACGTAAAAAACAAGCGAAAATTTTATTTTTCTTTCACATCCTAATTGCGAGCTAACGTAACGCTATGTCAGGAAGAAATGTTTTATATTCGCTTCGAATAATTCTCTGCGGGACACCATTTTAACATGAGCGCGTAAAATATTTCTATACGAAAACAAAAGTTGTAAACATAAACAACTAGCTGACCGGGCGAACTTCGTACCGCCTTAGAATGAGTGCATACGAAAGCAGCGCCACCTACCGGGTCCAATTGTGAATCTAAACCATCCAGGGTGCCACCCAGACGCATACAAAAAAAAACATTCAAATCGGTCCGGCCGTTTAGGAGGAGTTCGCTTACAACGAAAAGTGGCATTGATTTTTATATATATTGATTGATAGATATATCGCCAGATAACACATATTCATCGTATGATCCCAAACTAAGCGAAGTTTGTTTGTAATGGGAGCGGCGACCCCAGTTACTCCCAGACCAGGGCAAATTATGAAGAGGCCATTTCCGGAATTTGACGCTGATGGGGATTCAACCTGAAAACACCCGGTGCCGTGGTCTGAACGGCCTACGATGAGACCACTAGACCAAAGAGTATAGTAACTGTCCATAAAGCACTAGACCAAGCACTTATTTTATTATTATTATTACAAGCTTTATATTAACTTGCAATGTATGTCCTGGTGGAATCTTGCAACTGAATTTTAAATCAGTTATGTTTAACCGATTGTGCTGAAATTTGGTATACACCCTTGTTTTGGATCACAATGTATGCTTAGCTATGTGACGTCATTCCAATTCCAATATGGCGGATCATCCAAGATGGCGGAATAGTTATTTTTTCTGCGCTACCACAGTATGGGTATCAAATGAAAGGGCTTGCTGAAGAGAACACAAAAACTAAGGGCAATTAAAAATAAAGCTTGTTTTTAAAAAGTTTTTTTTAAATCCAGTAATATTAAATAGACCAAATAATAGCGCAAAAATTTCTGTCATATTGGTTATAGTTGTTTAAAAACTTAAAGTTGAATATACATGAGGAATATATTATAAAGTAGTAATGTACCTTCGTATATAGGACAAAAAAAAAGGTATGATGAAAAAAAAATACGTAAGCTACAAACTTAGATAAAAACAGTCAGTAAATCATAGCTGTGAATACATTCATTCATTTCCCCGTTAGATAACAAATACGGAGAGGGGAAACTCCAATCGGAATATAAAAATTACGACAGTTTAAAAGTAGGCGTCATTTACATAAAACTACTATATTGGAAATGATATACTATGTGCATGCGCGCCCCATTTATTTGTTTCTTGTGATATATTAATGTGTTTTGAGTGTGAATGTACCTCCGTGTTACCAATATCAGTGACTATACCTCATTTACTGATGAAGCTATTTAATTGCATGTAGGTACAGTCAGAATCATAAGTATCGAGATGTAGTTACGAAATCACTTTTGAGTGACCGAAGTTTAGTATGTTGCGACAAAATCATGTATTATGATACTCTGGCACCGATCTTGTTGGCACCAGACTATGTTTTATACAGAAGTGTCCCTCTAGTAATAAAAATAAATTTTAGGGAGACAGGCAATTGTGGTTGTGTAAGATTTAAATTCATGTAAATTTAGGCATGTACCTTTAGTATATTTCCGTGTTGCTTATGATATATGAAATTATGTTGAGGTGGTTTGGCAATGTAGAGAGGACGAGTGAAAGTAGACTGACGAAAGAAATATAACGGACGATCTGGAGTAGATGTGTAGGAAGAGGGTGCCCGAAAAGGACCTTTCACGACCAGATTAACGGTCTCTTCCAGAAAGGTATAGTCCGTAGTACCCTCAACAGACGGATGTGCATAAAAGATGTGTGAAGCGAAAGAGGCTGGTCAGGATCGTAGCATGTGGCAAACGGTAGTCTGTGCCTACCCCCGTGGGATACAGGCGTGAGTATATGTATGTATGCTTATGTTCGTATAAGCAAGGAATCAATATCTTTAGTTCTGTCAAATTTAGTTTTAGTAATAATTTGTGTACAGCAGAAATAAGTTTAACATTTAATAAGGTCTTCAGTAGATCAGGAACCTAACTATAACAATTGTTATATAACAAGCGAACAACACGCCATACTCGTTTATAACATGCAAACAACATTGACCATGATTATCACCATCACATCAGCTTGTTCCAGAACAATTTAGATTTATATCTATTAATATATAAACACTTAAACACAACATAGTGTGTTCATTTGTTTGAACTAAACAAACAAATATGGCGTCCGATATTGTGTTCAGGAGATTAGTTTGGTTTAGTCTGTTCGTTGGGATATATTGCGAAGTAAGTATGAAGTTATGCTTGCGTAAATTATAAAAATGTAATTACTATTTTTTATCTGTTTAAATGCTTTATTCAAATATAAGTACGGTTATTTTGTTAAGCTACGGGATTCTAAGCTCCCCAGGACCTAATAGATAGGCTATTAGTATATTTTTGTATTACATTCAGGATCTAGCACTATTCAACTTTGTTATGTGTTTTTTACTTCTATGGAACCTACAAAGAATTAATAAACAGGACAGACCGCTGATTGATTGATTTGTCGGAACCTGGCGCGACTGTGTTGAGCTTTATTAGGTACATGTGTACTGAATAGATTGGCGATAGATGGGGTCTTATATTCAATCTTCTTTGCAGTCAGTCTTCGTAGCCCACTTTACCGATGACGTTCTTGCATGCGATGGCTTCAAAAATTACTACCTAGATTGCAGTGGTCTTACGTTGAGTGAGACTACTACACCAGATGGTTTTGATGCTTGTGGCCTCTCTGGACCGATGGAAATGTTGAAGGCAGTTGATGAAGGCCATGATGTAAGTACAGTACAGTACTCATTACATGTTCACTTGATAGAAATTGTTTTCATGCCTTAAAAAATGCAGTCGTAGCAACTCCTCAACGATAGTGTTAGGGCACTTGGGGCCCTGGTGCAGTGAGTGGTAATGTATAGTGATTGTTGTTAATGTTGATGTACCTATAGGTGTATATAGAAATATGGAAATCGCTGCCTTGCGACAAAGAAATGATGTGGAGTACGCGGGTATCACTCTGCGATAGCTTGAAGAACACAGATGCGCCGTGGTATTGCCTCGTGGAAGCAATGAACATCAGCGGTTGTCCTATTCAAGGCGTAAGTTCTGCTTATAACTCGGCCACCACTGCTTAGTTACAGTTACTATTAAAATAACAATACTTTAAGTGGTGGTGGTAACGCTCCTGGGAAACTGGAACCCCTGGTAAAAAGGCTGGCCCCTATAGCCAATAGCTATGACGCTTAATTTGTGAAGTTTACAATGCTAGTTACCCCAACAAACATTATATACAGTGTGTTTCAGAAGTCCGAAATAATTCTTTGACGTTTGCATCAAAATCGGGCAAACAACTGAATGGTATAAAAATTTGATCGAAATTCGACCAGGTTTTTTTCCAACTTTTTTTCGTCGGCAATTTCTATACCTCGTAATATTTCGAGTCCTATGTTTTGTTTTGTGAATCTTGGCAGTCGCCCCTCATAAGTGTAGTTTTCACTGCTGAATAGGGTTATGGATTTACACAAAGGCCAGGACACGATACCTGTGACAAGTATCCAAAGGTCTCTATATCTCTGGAACTATGAAAGTTAGGTATAAACTGTCTTCACTAAGCATCCACCTAGGAGCTACCGCATTTGTACCTAAGTATTATTTCGGACTTCTGATACACCCTGTATAAAGTCTCTGATTCAAAACAACGTATCATCTCTAAGGTAGTGAATTGATGAAGTCTAAAGCAGTTACTCTGATGTACATTAGTACATTAGACGGGGACCTTGTAAACTAATCTCAATACTTCATTGGTCACTTTTCAGGGCACTTACCCTTTAAAGGATTTACTAATCAGCTTGGACTTTCTAAAGGAAGTATTGACTCATGAGTTCTGCGGCGAATACATTGTGGAAATACAATTAGTTAATGTTACAGATCCGGTGATCTGTTATTCTTTTGAGGTGAGTATAGAAGAAGAAAACTAGGCGTATAATAGTGTATAATATACGATTTGCAAACATATTACAATGTTATTTTCTCACCTTGTTACTTTTCAGTTTTTTATTTACCTGTTTTCTAATTATAACATTTTCTCACTTTTTTTATAAATTCGATCATAATTAACATTTTGTTTACCTAAGTATCTTCTTCTGGATACATAGGTAATCTATGTTAATATACTCACGCGTGTATCTTATAAGAGGTCGGAGAGACCGCAGATTGCCAGTATAGTCACTCGCTGAAATCCAAACACATCTAGTTCTTGTCATCCACATTTATACAATAAAACTTTTTATGACAATATAGACTTATAATTAATTTGCAAATATTATTATCTTTTCATAAAAATAATCAAGTAAAAACAATTTGAAATGATCAGAAAGCACAATATGTTGAAAAAGGCGTTCACGAAACAAAAAAATACATTTCAATTTCACTCGCACATGCTAATTAAAAGTATGCAGACTGCATAACGTCCGACAATAATTTTCGCAAACAATGGTATTGAACCTAATAATTAGAAAAACCAACCAAGGGTCTGGGCGTAGACGAATAAATTTATAATTGGTGCGAGGGCGGCGACTGGGCAACTTCAAGCGTTATTAACTTTTCCTGCATCGTTCGAATGCCTCCCGTCCTTTGGTCAGCCCTGAACGATGAACGCTCATTAATTTTATGGACTCCTGGTATTCTGTTTTTATTCCGCGGCAAATTAAATCAACAATAACACAATATTAGAGTTTTTATTTCCAAAAAGATTTGTCTGCTAAAAATCTTCCTTTTAATTTTTTTATAATATATCCTTTAAAAAAATACACGACACGAGAATTGCATGTGATATTTTTTTGTGAAACTTATTTCATATTATACTTCTTGTGACGTACATACCTACTGCTTGTCCTCTCTTTAAAAAATAAAATAAAATTATGGAATAAGGACTGAATAAGATGAGAAATGACTGCACCCGCAATTAACAGGTATTTTGCCAGTGTCATGTGAGTTAATTGCAATAAAAAAATTATAAATACACATTATAAATAAGAACAGATGATGAAGGTAAAAAAACATGGTTGTTGATCCCCCAGCACTGTTTGGAATGCTAAAAAAACCGGCCAAGTGCGAGTCGGACTCGTGCAAGAAGGGTTCCGTACCATTATCTATAAAAATCATGTCTGTTGTATGGTAGCCCCCCTTAAATATTTTTTTTGTTTTATTTATTTATTTATTTTTAAAGTGAATATATAACTAAATATTCTGTGATTATTTCAAGCGTCTAGAGACAGATAGACGGACGGACAGCGGAGTCTTAGTAATAGGGTCCCGTTTTAAAAAGTTCTTTTTTTTAAAGAGTGATGATAAACTACTAATCAATATGCATGACTCAATAAGTTCATGATTATCTTTAATTTATTTATTTAGTAACTTTTTGTGATGTGGTTGTGTCAAATCTAATTGATCTTAAGTTAGGGTTCAAAGATCTCTCGGGACAACAGATCCTACGTTTATACCTACGTTTTTCATGAATCGTAAAGTCAATAATCTTACCTTCAAGGTTATTACTGGTAGGTAGGAGGTACCTACTATTATATGCTTAGTCATTAGGCACAAGTAGCAGAGACATTAAAAGTGATAGATTATTATTTTATCATTGTTTGGGACTCGGGCGATGCAAAATTTAATAAGCTGAAATTACAGAATTGTTTACGCTACGGCTGAATTCAAAAATCCTTTTTTGTTTGTCACTGAACTACACAAAATATTCTTAAAAATGTTTTTTTAATATTACAGCTAAGTCTGTCTGAGACTAGCTTATTCATGATGCTAATTTCATAATAAAAAAGCGTGCTATTCAAAACTAAAAGATTTAGCTCGAGTGTTCGCCGTAAATTTTCCCTCTAACGTTCATAAAGTTAGAAAAACATACGTGAAAACTGCATTATGAAGAGCTTCGCGGGTCACTAGCTGTTGGTGGTGGGCCTTCAAATCAGCGGAATGACAAGAGATACGGTATTCAATAACATTGATCTAATTGTAAAAAAGACAACTCGGTACTAGGGAGATTTTTGGGCCATAGTCAGTCTGGCCCAATGCGCGTTAGTGAACTTCACCCGCCTTTCTATAGTAGAGGTTTTCTCACGATGCTCTCATGGCATTGCTGCTCCTGAGAATGTATTACTCGCAATTATCATTTTGAAAAGAGTAACCATTGAGTTTCTTACCGGCTCTTCTCAGTGGAAGCAGCATTCCGAACCGGTGGTAGAATCTGACAATTTGTAAGTGCTTTTTGGCCTACACGAATAAAATTTTTTTGATTTTGATTTTGATGATTTCCTTCACCGTTTCTTACCGAGTCATAATTTTGGATGGAAATGAGATTCGCACATGAAACCCAGAAGTGCGAGCCGGGGTTTGAACTTGCGCACTTTCGATTGCAGAGCGTGCAACTTAACTATATTTGGCAGGACTAAAAATAATGCCGTCTTTCTCATACATTACGGTCGTAACAAGGACGCTAATACACTCAGTTTGGTGCCTACAGAATAAATATTGCCACATTAAAATAAGAGTTCTATTCAGCTTGTTTTAGGGCTCAATTTCGATATGCAAATGTGGGCCCCGCCTCAGTCGACGTTTCAGCGATTCCAAATTGTAATATTATTCAAATAACACATTTATACGTCATACAGATTTATGTACAGACGGTATTAAGAATTTAATTATAAGCTCGACTTATAATATTACTTATTTCATTTTTTATCAGACATTTTGCAAATTTTTCTTTTGCGTAAAATGGAAAAGCGATTGTTGTTAGTTTTGTAATTGAAGATGACTTTAATTTTGTCTACAGCGCACTTATTTTAACAAACAGCTCCACATTTTCTTTGTTAGAGCAAACAATTCTAGGAATTTAAACAGCGAATCAAATAGTGAGATGCAAAAGTTAAGTAAAAACTTCGCTCTTTGATAGAATTAACTAGACGCAACAAGAGACGTCAAAATATTCAAGAAAATGAAGAATTAAAATGTATTGCAAACAAGTAACGAAACTTATATTTAGTCGAAAACACTTAACAGTTATCGACTAAATGCATACTTTATTTGATTTCATGTGGAAAAATCTTATAATTTTGAAGGTCTTTCCCAAAATTATTATACTGATTGAACAGAAATATCAGGCTATAAATAACGCCAGACAACACATACTAATCGTGTGATCCCTAAGTAAAGCTTGCACTATGGGTACCATACAATGGACTGGGGGCGATCCCAGTTACACCCAAACCCGGGAAAATACCGAAAAGGTCAATTCAGAAATTTGCCGTTGTCGGAAATCGAATCCGCAACCACCACCTCCTTGCACCACTGGTTCAGTGTGTCGAGGGGCATACACTAATCGCACTAGACCAAGCCTACATTCACACTCGTCGTGACAAAAATTGACTCTTGAAAATCTCAAGATTTCCACATTACACGGCCTAGTAGCTAAGCAGTTTCATTTTAGTAGCCGCAGTAGCTTACATCTATTCTATCCCAGCAACTTCCAGTTAATCTCGACAATATTGTTCCGTGTATTGTATGGTGACGGCAGCTGCCAACAGCAGAGGAAATGCCTCGACCCGCGGCGTCGTTCGCCGGAAAACGCGGCGAATATTTCAGACTCGCTTACTTTGCTACCCCCTTTGTTCTGGTTGGATGCGATACCGACTGTGTTGACATACGCATTGGGTAACTTTGAACGAACATACTCGTATTTTGTTATTAACCCTACTCCTTATGTACGGTTAAAAAATAAGCAAGTTTAATGTTACTTTCGCTACATTACAATTACAAAGATGTAATTCTTTTGTTGTCTTTGTCTGCCTTATAACATAAGAGCTAACTGTGGCGATGTTCTTTATTTAAAAACTGTTATCACAAAACTGTTAAAAAAAAATACGCATTTTATTTGTACCTAGTTAGCAACATGATTATGCATGTAAAGTGAGTATTTTTGTTGACAATCGGCGATTTTTGTTCAAAGATTTTGTTGGACGCCTATGCCAAAAAGTACCTAAGTACTGAAAGAGATGCGTAAAAATTTTACTCAGGAAGAGACGCTTCGAGATCCAAAACATTTGGGTAACTTTTACTCAAAGCGCCATACTTACCTACCAGTGGAGCAGTTCGTGCAAACAATATTAGAACGGAAGTGTCCTCAATGCTTAAACGCATTTGTCGTCAAAGAACTGTGTTTGAGAACTATTTGGCAAATTGAGAAATCGTGTCCGCGGACGACACTCGAGGTTTTCCAAAAAGGGGAAATCAAAGCGTCCACTCGAGAGGCGGAAACTTGTCGGGTCCGTCTCTTGATGCACGTGTTAAGATCACTGTGAGGTATAGTTACTTATATATAGTAGGTAAAAGGAAAAAAAACCGTAATGAGATTTACGAAGGTCTGTTTATTGTAGAGTGAAAAGAGTAAGATGTGGTACCTATTTGAAAGAATAACGCGTTTGGCTCACAATCCACTTGACATTCTTTGAAAATGTAATTACTGTAAAGCCACTGGGGAGTCAACGCTCCACGTACATTTTATTGCCTATAGAAAAATAAACTGTATTGACATATAGGAAAAGTTAATTCTACAATGAAATGGCACTGACAGTACGAGCGAATATTGACGGGTGGCTTCTATGACAGGAATTTAATCTTTACGTTTATTGACACAGAGTATATTTTGGCATTGGCAAAAGATTTGACGTGTAAATTTGGCGCCCTAGTATGCGAAGGGTATCTATGCATAGATACATAAAAAATAAATTTCTGTAGCAAAATCGACGCGACTACGCGACTAAATTCGCTCGCGCTATCGATGACATTTTGTTGAAAAATGAGCTTTTTCTACGTCTCAATACAGATCGTTTTAGTATACAGACGCAGGCGCCTTGACGTATCAGAGTGGCCGAGGATTTATGCAATAAACATTTTACATCAATTTTTGATTTCGACATCACCCAAAGTCCGAAAAAGGCTACTTATATCTACGTCACACATAACACGTCCCACATTGAATATAACACACAAAAGTGGTACAAAAAAGGCGCGTGCACATCAAATAATCGTGATAACTAGCGTAAGGGAGGCGCTAAGGGCCCTCATACACGTTCAATAATACGCCGCGGAGTTTGCAATAAAATTGTCAAGTTGAGATCTGCTAACGACGCACTCTCTGATCCGTTGGAGAGGATTGTGATAAATATGGTGTTACGAGGTGTTTATCTGACACTTGAGGAGTCCCTTTTATATTTTATTAAAAGTGAAAAAAAAAATTAAACAGATACTTGCTAGTGAGATTATTAAAGATAGTCCGTTTAGTACTAACGAAGCTAAGCCCTAGTACTAAGATCCCCTTAGCTACAAGAGTAACCCCTCTAATGTTATTGATGCTGGAAATTATTTTATAAAATCTGATATTATAATTTTGTAATATTTGGAAAACGAAGTACCGTAGTTATGGTTCTTACTTTTAACTGACTTTAAGAAGGTTCGAAAAGGAGGTTCTGAAATCATTTAACTGGGTAATTAAAAATACTTATGTCATCGTAAAAAACATGTCATTGATTAATAATTTACATACATTTTGGACTCTACATACGTACCAAATATATCTAAGTAGATTTGAAATTGATGTCCAACAAAATAATTTTCTCTGAACATATAAACGGGGACCATTTGTGTAATTGCATACTGAAACTAATTTGAATTTGGACAATAAAATGTCCAATTCCATTTTATATAGATACGGAACCCCATACCACACAGACATTTAGGAAAAAAGTTAATGGTGCTTAAAGCTTGGACGCTGTCCTGTAATTACGAATTAAAAAGTTCGTCCGACGGACCCCGTTTTTTCTCATTTATTTGAATGCGAAGAAGATAATATTGCACCCCAAATCTATAAAATTCTTACGCAACTTACATTTCTATTTTCATGATCGTAAAGTTCAAATTTCTTTGTCTCATTCCTCAATTACTTTTAACGTTATCTTCTCATACGAGACATTTATATACATACGTCTATTTACAAAGCGACAGAAAATTAACTTTTACGAGTGCTTTGGTGTATTCGGGTTTTGGATATGCAAAACGTATTGGACAGTTGCCATTACCTAATATAAGGGAATCCAGGAAAAAGTTATTCTAATTAAACTTAAAAGGTAACTTTTTTTTATCAAAGGATGGGAATTTTTGCTCAAGCAAAAACAAATTACTTACTTAATTTTAAGTAATGACTGGACACTAAAATAAACTCTTGCTAAAGTGCGTTTGGTTACATTATTTAAACTTTGCTAATAAAGGCAATGAATCAACAATTTCAAATCATAAGTTAAGTTAAAGATAAATAAATATCCATTTATACCATTATATGGGATCATAATACTATGTGAATCATATTCGTACTTAATACGGCTGCAGTATAAACTCATTAGCCAAAATAATATCCAATAAATCAACATTGTCATTATTAAACAATAAAAAAAATGATTACGTCACAATATAAAATCCGTCGCGGATTCGTTTTCATTTTAACAATAAAGCAACCTCATGTGGCTCTATAAAAATGGTTCACAGCGCATTTGGATTCGCAATAAAATCACGCTGTAGGTACTGAATCTCCCGTAAATACTTTGGTGAGTATAGAAAGAAAAAATATTAATCTGTATGTATTTTTATGAATAGAAAATGTGAATTCACAAGCAACAATTCAAAGATAACAATCAAATCTTTACGCCTCCGTCTATTTCTTATAAAGTTAATTTATTTGCCAATAGTCTATTATTTCAATTTAGTAAAATAAGACAAGCGGTTTGAGTTCAACAGTTAGATAATAATATTGGGTCTATGGCGAGCTTGGTATTTTTATAATCACGGTAAAAGTCGCTATTATACTCTATAGTTCTCAATAAAATTGTGCGAGTGTGAATCCGCGGCGACGAGATTAGAGGGTGCTCCTATTATTGCAACAGTATTATTTTGTTGTTTTACGACAGGAAAATAATAACCTCGGCGTTTATGACGTGACAATAAAACTCGTATTAGGAGGGACCCTGATTGTTGGAGGCCTCCTGTATTCATTTGGTACAATGTTATGATATGGTTTTACAAGGGTCATTTTACTAACAAATAATACATTTTGTACCATTATTAGGTATTT
The DNA here is from genome assembly GCA_914767695.1 of Ptilodon capucinus. NCBI lineage: Eukaryota > Metazoa > Arthropoda > Insecta > Lepidoptera > Notodontidae > Ptilodon > Ptilodon capucinus. The sequence goes on along the minus strand of OU611814.1, from coordinate 8,270,252 downwards.
GCACTGATTGGTTCTGATGTTTTGAGTCCAAATTAAACTACATTGAACTAAGCGTATTGACGTCCAACAGTTGAAATGTATAAGTCAGATAGTAATATTTTTAATAAGAAATAAGGAAAAGACATTTATTAAGACTAACAACTACTCTCACAATACACAAGGAAAATCATTAAACCATAGTGACAGCAAGAATAATAAAAATAAATAAATAATAGAAATAGGTGATTCGTACCGTTTTCAGCAAAAATTGAAGCGATTAGTATGTAGAATAATAATTTAGTTTTAGTTTACATACAACAGTGGCGATGGCAAGATAAGACCTTTGTCACGGAGTTGCTCGCTCGCTCTCTGTCTACTTTCATACGAGCGAAAGAGACAACATCAAGATATTCCGTGACATACGTCTAGTCTTGGCGCTCATGCTACAACTACTGTAGTGCATTTTATTATGTAATTACTTTACACATGGCTGTGCCAGAGGAGCCGAACCACGTCCAAACGTCGTCATTGCATCTTTGCGAGAATTTAAACACGCAATGATTTCCTACAAAAACCGATACCTGTAGGCTTAGCATGACCGCGTAGACATAAGTTTTACCTCTTTCAACTGTCACATTTGTCGAGAAAATGACGTCACATGAGCCATGTCATGTCCAAGCCATGTCCAGTACAAAAAGCTTCAAGTGACGTCACTTTCTCGACAAATCTGACAGTTGATAGAGATAAAAGTTATGTCTACACGGTCATATTAAGCCTACTGCAAGAGTAATATTAATACAGTGCACCCAATAATATCCCTTGAAAATATTTAAGCAGTGCAATATAATAACTTGAAGATAATAACAACGCATAAAAAATAGGGGTGCAAGTTCAAATCCCGGGCTCGCACCTCTGATTTTTATGTGCGAATGTCATTTTCAATAAGGGTTAAGTGCCAAGGAGGTTTCACCAGTCATCAAACCTGAGACTCTACAAAGGGTATCAGAGATCATCACACACTTTTAACACTTGCTGAACGGTGATGGTAAACATCGTGAGGAAACCTGCACGTCTGTAGAAAGCCGTGTGAAGATCACCAACCGGTACTGGGCCAGCGCAGCGTGGTGGACTATGGCCCAAAATCTCCCTTATATGGAGAATGTACCCGGTATAATGACAATAGGCTTGCCTACTATGACATTGGGACCAGAATACATCGGCGAAGTGTGGGCGTACTGCAGTGCATCTCGGCCTACCTTTTCGGGGAATACAGACCTGATGACGTATTTGTATTTTTACAAAAAAATATCAGAACTTCCAGTCGGTACGTAATTGTGGTCAACAAAGGGGCCAGTGGTCCCGGAGAGATCAATGGTTGGCCGAGGGCTCACCAGCGATGTATTTACGGTTAACTGCGCTGTAAATTTGCCGATATCTCACAACGCCTAGGGCGGCCGTGTTCATAACCTGGACGTACGTGCAAGGATGTCCAGAAGTTTAATTTAGCTAATTAGTATTAGCTCAACCCTAGCAAGAGTTTTACGGTTTGTTAAGTAGTCACAGTTCACTCGGAAGGGATTAAAATTATGAAAGTCTCAAATGACTAGTAATATTAAAAAAACCGTTGTTGTTATAAAATGATTTCTAAACAACTTCCACGCCCCAATTTATTGATGCTTTTGATCGACTAACACTAGAATTACCAGTTTTGACTTAAAAGTCGCTGTGATAAAAATTCTGAGCCATTCAAAAGGCATTATATAAATGATTTTTGAGGACTAAATCAGTTTGAACATAAAAAAATTCTTACACATTGCGAAACTTCTGATTCATAAATTTACAGTGAGACTTGCAATCTGAGTAGGATGTGTATATGAACCCACATACGTACTACCTAGTCGTTTTTCCATAGAGTACTATATGTGTATTTAAATTTATGTTCCTTTAAGTAAAGTTATTTTGATTGTGGAACCACCAGGATGGTGAGAAGATTTGTAATCAAACAAGATAAATGGGGTAATATTTCATTTTGAACAGAGGTGAAGTATTATCCATTCGGTGAGAAGGCTTAAATACCCTTTAATTAATAGAAATGTAAATGGGAGTAGACGCACCATACTGTACTAGCTTCCTAAGCGTAAAGACTTTATTTGTATTTAATATTAGACTGCCGTGAGTATAATTCTTCTCTAGTATTGTGGGAAAGGTACTGTCTGCTCTCATGGCGTTGCTGCTCTTGAAAATGTATTACTCGCAATTATCAATTTGAAAAGAGTACCCATTGAGTTTCTTGCCGGCTCTTCTCAGTGGAAGCAGCATTCCGAACCGGTGTTAGAATCTGACTATTGGTAAGTGTTTTTTGGCCTACACAAATAAAAAAAATTGATTTTGATTTTGAAAATAAAATGCTCTTTTTCTACAAATAATTAACAAAATTATTTGTCAATACACACAATATTTAATCGCCAATTTATATTAACCAAATGTTCTATAAATTTGAGAGTTCCTTTCCTCAAAATCAAGTCACACTACAGTTTATTATCGCAAAGATTGAAGAACAATGAACTAAACATTTAGAAATGAATACATACCCTGTTAAAAATGCAAAACAATTTAATAACACCCAGAAATATGACATTACACACAAGATACAAAATTTTAAAACAAGCGTCTCGGCTACTTAAAGTCTAGACAAAAGCCAGTTGTAAGGTTTGCTCCCAATTGCACCGCCGGGACTCTTCTATTCAAATATTTCCTTACAATTAATTTAATTTAGTTAACAAAGGGGAACGTTGGCGAGTTCTTATTCACAATTAGTAAGACATCGCTGCAATCCTACAAGCGGTGCATCGGTGATTGTGCATTGAACCGACTGTTCTGGGAGCGCTATTTGTTTTCCCGTGTTGTCTTTTGTTTTTAGAATTAATACACTTTGTACTGTTTTTAAGTCTTTGTTTCAACTGTCCGTGATTGGATGAAGTGGTTTCATTAACTGTTAGCAAGCTTTTTTAAATTTGATATACGTTTCTTTAACATCTTACGCAAAATACAGTTGTTTTGGACATAATTATCATCCTTCTTTTAATTTACTACACTGAATTAATCATACCTATTTGTCATTTGCTTATGGATCACAGTAATATTGATTTATTGTTAAAATGTATTCACTAGAAAACAACGCATGTGAACTGAACAATTTTGATACAAAAACGAATCTGATTGCAGTAGGTCACTTTTATATCGCTACTTTCCGGCCGATATAGTCCGAAGATAAAGCTAGGTATAGAATAACGACGTCATACCTTTTTAATCAGTTCCAGATTGCCAGATTAGATATGCAAAAAAAGTATATAGCCACCGAAACATTGTCCATCTAAAAATAAAGCCCTATTCGATTGTGAAGGTGATACGAATGAAAAAGGATAAAACAAGTGGAAAGGTGAAACAAACTTCGTGTGCAATCGAAAAAGAAACTAAAGAATTTCGAGCGTTGAACCTCAAATGCTCAAAGGGATGACCACGAACAAAGAAGTCCTGATTAGGCATTGTTGGCTGTCTGCTCATCTGATTGCACCTGGACAAATTTAGACTGTCTCGGTATCCAAAGTTTTACAGCTCCTACAAGATGTGAATACAAATTGTTTGGAATCGTAAAATGCAAACACAGTGCACATACATTTGTGGACCGTAAAATAAATATTGCTTTAGTTCAGTTGATGTTCACCGCTTTGTTTCTCGGCCGATGAAATGTTCAACAATGTTAAAATAACACGTTGTTTCAAAAATAAAACATGTTGACTTCTTGATGGTTTAGTAATAAGTTGTACCTGCTATTTTAGGAAACCAAATAGTGATAATAAAACAAAAATATATCTTCACGATTAGTTCAGACTATTATAGAAGTCCTGAAACATTTTCTATGTGTGGTATTACTGTTACTTTGGTTAGGTGTAAGGAAATCAGAATACTTAGGAACTTTTTCAAGATGTATTGTTATTGCTGTAAGAATTGCGTAAAGATCAAACTTGGCACGATTTTCTACCTGATTTTCATTTTCGTGTGCTAAATCTTTAGCCATTCTGGTTATTATTGAGGTATTAGTATGGATATTATATTTTTTTTTATAGTGCTACTGTTAATAAATACATTTTTTATAAATTTGGACGTTAAGTTTATTAGTATGTGCCATAATATCGTAGAAAACGTAGAAATAAAAATCACTTAATACAGCAAATAATTTTCATTGCTCCAAGACAAAACGAGAGCAATAAAACTGTATTGTCTCGAACAAGCGTGGAAATAAACTAAAAAGTTTTTCAACTTGTTAGGAGCAAAGATTTATACTTACCAACTTCGAAAACAACGAATACTAACTACAATAAATATCACCAGTACAAGAACTTAAAATTGAAAGTTGTTAGAAACAGTACTTAAATATAACACGAATGGACTTAAAAATACAAATACCAGAGCAGAAGCGTGATAAAAAAAAAATCAAAAGTTTTTTATCTTTGAGATTTGAAACACCATGTTAAAAATTAAAACGACGGTTGCTATCTTGGCTCTTAAAATCAATTAATCGCCCTCATTAATAAAATCCTAACACAAAACATTTACAGTACAGAAATGTTCTGCAATAATATTGTGAATGGAATTAATGTTTAACCCAGCGGCACGGCCCTCCCCTCAATGCGAGGAGGATTCAGGCCATAGTCCACCACACTGGCCCGGTGCGGGTTGGCAGACTTCACACATCTATCGAGAACTAGTCAAGTTCCCTCAGACGTGCAGGTTTCCTCACGATGTTTTCCTTCACCGTTTCATAGCAAGAGATAATCTCGGATGAAAATGAGACTCGCACATAAATCCCAGAGATGCGAGCCGGGGTTTGAACCTGTACACTTTGATTGCAAGGCGTACGTTCGACCACTCGGCTACCACTGCTCAACATATATTCAACACCAAAATAATATCTTTAGGACCCATATTATTTTCAAATCAAGAACGCCTTTTTTCTAAATCCTAGTTTGTTGAAACACATTGCCATAGGGCAATGTGTGAATAGTGAATAATGAAATAGTGAATAGTCACTGCAACTTTAGTTCTTGGCTGACGCTGAAACTTGTCATAAAAATCGTCGGCTGATAAAAAAAACTCATTAAGTAACAAAAAAACAATGCTTTAGGGATTTTTGCTTCTTGGAATTCTGTAAAGTAATGCACTTATGGATATGATGACATTTTCCTGGGAAAGTTGTTGATATTTTAAGGTACTTAGTAAAAAACATCTTTCCTATTTTTGTACTTAGTGAGTTTTTTTCTGTCAATTGACGATATTGCACCATGTGCTTTAACAAACTCAATTCCAGACACTTGTATTAGATTCAAAACTTATTTCACTCTTACGATTAAAATGTTTGTACTAAATTATCGTATGTATTGACGTTGTTGACTGGCGTTACTGACTTAGTGATCGTGTAAACTCATAGAGATCATATAGGTACATTTTCCTTGGTAGAACCACTTTAAATTTCGTCAAAGGTGATACGCAACTGACACCATATGTGAACTTAATCCCTTCCTGGATCGCGGAAAAAAACAGCGCTCTTTGAGAGCGTTCCGCTGTATTTTCGTTGAGCCGAAAACTTCCGCAATACCAGCAAACAGCTCAAGTTTAAACTTCAGCGAAAAGAGGGATTCCACGATCTGACTCCGTCTAATAAAAGGCTCCGACGTCCCTGAAATATGTTGTCACTGCATAAAGTTTATGCGTTTAGTTTCATCTGGCGATGCGAGAAGTTTCGCTGCTGTGATGAAGCTATTCTAGAGTACTCTTTTTATCATTGTCGTATGAAGTCTAATAAAACATAATGTGTACTGTGAGTGATGTGAAGTGTTTTGCTTGGGTAAATAAATCGTTGTTATTATATCAAATTTGAAATGCTAGTGATGAGAAAATGACAATATTTATAAGCATGTTAGTTAGTTGTAATGATAATATTTACTTAATAAAACACTTTAATTTTTTGTATTGCGTTGAGTGTATGGTATTGTTTCTTGGAGCTATTTACTAGTTAGCATGCTTTTGACAACATAGTGACCACCTGACGTGATTTTGGTATACATCTAAAGATTTACATAATGAAGAGCTGCCGAAAAAAAAAAACAAAAAAAAAACAACTCGACTAAATATGACATTAAATAAGAAATTATTTCCAATGGGACGTTACGCAAATTTTATCGAAACCAATTCCGATAGTGGCCCGTAATGTGACTTAAGCGAGATAAAATATGAACAAAGGCTATAATTTAACGATTCTTGAATGGTATTTCCATAATTCGGCTTATATTTGCCGTGTCGTTTGTCAGCGAGCGTGTACGCCCCCGCCGATATATTACTTCAAGTTATTCAATGGCGAGGCTTTTCAATTTATTTACATACTTATTCGTGATTTAGTATGTATCTGCCACTGCAAGCAAATAAATGAAGCTTCATTTTCTATAGTTATGAAAATGAAAATGTATTTTATTATATACATTTTTCGCATTCTGAGTCACAGACAGGACTGTTTATAATAATGACGCTTAGACTTCTTTAAAGTTTTTTTTAAACAATAAAAGTAAGAAGATCTTTTGTTTTTTGTTTAAACAAGAAAATCTAGTTAATTTAGTTTTAAGTAAAATACACTTCTCATCAAAAAAATCGAAACACCTCGCAGTTTATGATTTGATAAGGATTATCAGAAAAATGTGTATATTTAGGAATAAATGTAAAATGTCATTTAATAGTGAGTAGTATGAGGTTTATAAATCCTAATGTTAATGTTCTAAATTCAAATTAAGTCTTCATAGGTTTCGTATTTTGTATGATGAGTAATTTTAAAAATTAGGACAAAAACAATAAAAACGAAAGTGTTTCGATTTTTTTGATGAGAAGTGTATAAGTAAGTGCAATCAATCGCGTATCTTTATGAGTACCCATCTATCTAATTAGAAATTATCATACCATTATCATAGTGATCTTGGATGCTTGTACTTTGTTATGTTATTACTACAGCAGAGTAGGATACATCTGGAACAAAATGAATATATAAAATCAATATCCTCACCCGCAACCCCCCAGTATTCGTCCTCAGTAATTCACCGCCTCCAAACGGTACAATTTCCAATTTCGCATCAATGACGGTGATTTAAGTATTTCCCGTATCATTTGTTTCTTCCAGATTTCAATATAGAGTTTTTTATTTTGTTAAATTGCTTTCCTTTGTACGATCATTCCCCTTGATATAAACATGCGTGAGGCTCGGTGCTCCTAACACAGATTTGTTTTTAAGAATGACGTTTATTTGTTTATAGCTCTAGGCGATATTGCTCATTTTATAAAAAATATCTTCATAAAGTAGATCACGATTTTAAAACTTGGTGGATCTAAGACGACCAAAAAGTTTTGTTTTCAAAACTCTAAATCGTCAGACTAATTTATATGCTACATATCGCGATATCATTATCAATAATACAATATGCAGTAAAAAAGCAAATTATTATGATAGTGAGTTGAGTATTTGGTTCGGGAAGAACCAAACCCTAAGAAGTTTAACGAATCTCTTAAATTGCCGCACTAATGCCGCCCGAACGGACCGTCTGTCAAAGGTTTCTAGATGCTAATTACCGTGACTAGGTGGAGCGACGATATACGCAAAGCGGTGGGCAGTGACTGGAAAAGAAGAGCCGAAGATCGGGCTCAGTGGCGCATCTTGAGAGAGGCCTACGTCCAGTAGTGGACTGACACCGGCTGATGATGATGATGAATTACCGGATGCTAATTAAACTGGAGCGTAAATTACATTCGGATGGGTTTGACTAGAGATTGCAAGACAAAAGAGAGTTGAGGCAGATCTTAGGGTCCTTGCAAAACAAAGTAGGTTAAATAAAAAATAACTGTCATAGTAAAATAAGCAATAGGTAAGTCGGTCCCCATCCAGTCAATAAAACCCCAAAGGGAATAAATTCTCTTAATGCAAATTCATTTTTGATTGCTCACTCACATGAAAGCGATGTCATATCCGTATATCCGGCCCTTGTATTTTAACAAGCGGGAACACTCGCGTCGGCAGCGATGCCAAACATCATTCATTACAGACCCTGACAATAAATAGATTACACGACAACATAAAAAGTGCAGAATACGCCATTTTTCCTGCCCTCGTTTCACTGTAATACAATAATCAAAGGAATATGAGGGGCTCGCCGGAATCAAACGTCTACATATGCGAGCGATAAAAGTAAGATTTTTGTGGATCGGGGTGACGGTAGGGTTGGCTGAGCTGATAATACTACATTATAATCATGTTTTAAACATTATTGTATGATGTTATTAATTATATATAATTTTACATTGAAATGTCAAATGTAATGTTTTTAAACTATTTGAACTGAGATACTGCAATAACATAGTAGTCAAACGAGGCACGCTCGTAATCGAGGTTCCAGATACGATCCCTATCATGATCGTTGAACTGTTGACTTGATATCACTGTCAGTATAAGTATTTAGCTTTTAATTGAGATAACCGCAATCGGCTTGTAATATTAAAAATATGGTAAGCAGTGAGCCTTAGGCCATTTTTATTGGTATTGAAAGTGAAAAATTATAATGTTTACAACAAATTCATGAAAATATAAACATTGTCTCACCCTACCTGCCGCTCTATCGCCGTTTAAGTACCAGGGCCGCAAAGACCGGAGCAGCTGTCACGCATGAGATAATCCACCAAAAGGCGGAAAGCGCGCCCTCAGCGGATTGCGACTCCGCCATCCAATCCCCCGGCGCCTAGCAGGCACACATGATAATGCAAAAAGTAATTTTTATATTAAACCTTTGCCAAAACATAAAAGTGGGATTTCAGAGCATATTACTTGAACCCCGACGAATGCGCCGCATAAATTAGTTTTTCCGGAGATTGTTTGTTCAGTCTACCTATGCTTTTTTATTTGTTTCACTTTATACATTTATGGGTTTTGCAACGAGTAGGTACGGTGAATAATTTTGTGCGGGTATAAAATTTTAGTAAGGAAAATAAATACTACAAAATTATGTAAAAGTGTAGAAAATTATTTCAGGAAATTTCTGCACAAATTGAAAAAATAATTAAAAATGAGCTCTCTCTTACATGAGAATTGTTTCATTACAACGTTTGTTTGTTTATTTTCGAGTGCGTTGTATTATGCAAATTGAATAAAAAGACGATGAGAGTTTTTGTTCATATGCCGTCGAAAGTTGTTGGCATCTGTCCGGTAATTAATTAAAAGCTTAGGTGGTGTTATTATGGGTTTTATGCTAATAGGCGGCGGCTAATATGGGAGCCTTCAAAGGGTCTGTACAGCACCGGCGGAACATTAAATTTCAGTGGAGCGTGCGGGACAAAGCATCGTCGGTGGGCCGCGCTGCGTCGCGCCTTGATTAGATTACAGTGTTTTGTTTCAAGTTTAAACGAACTCTTCTGGGGCTACCATCCAAATCGATATTCAATATATCGAGTCATATCCTACTCTTGGTAGTTACCGATCAATGTAATCAGTGTCAAAAGGAACGTCACTGAAAACGATGTTTTGTTTTCAGTGTCGTTCCTTTTGACACTGATTACATCACAAAATATGACACAATACATCGATTATCGATTTTGTTAGTAAATAAAAGACCTCCTACTCGTTTATGTATTCTAGTTGTTTTTGTCCAATGCGGGATGCCTTTACATAAGTAGCATACATTAGCATAATATAGTAGGGTTAGCACGCATGTCAAGACAAAACCTTCGTCTCGGATTTGCTCGCTCGCTCTCTGTCTAATTTCATATGAGAGAAAGAGACAACATCAAGATACTCCGTGACGTACGTCTAGTCTTGGCGTATATGCTACAACTACAGGAGTTAAAAAAGTGTTGTTTTAATTTTGTTGATTTGATTCTGGATTAAAAATATATCAATGAATGCATTTATACTTACTTCCAAAACAGTTACCCCTTCCTTTTTTGCTACCCTGTATTTATTTCTAAAATGCCATTGATTTGTAACTGTTAATTAGCGTTCACACAAGGGTACTGATATTTCATAACTTTAGCGTGATTGTTCATTGCGTGCATAATATTCACAATATGCAGGCGACGAGCCGCCGTGGGCGGGCGGGCGGTCGATCGGCAGCGGAGCGGGCACCAGTTAAATTGAGCACCGCTACGCCCAGACTCTCATTTCCTCCATCCACCATTGTGCGCCACTCACAATACAAAACATTTTTTTTACGAATTTCGACAAAAAGTGCTTTGAATTTTTTCCAATCTTCGCCTCTATTCAGCTCGTAAAAACGTATTGTCTCGCCGCAAAGGCGAGTAGGCGTGGCCCTCTCAAAGTGCCCTGCATAGAATTAAACTGCAATAACAAAATTTTACACAACTCTAAAAGTATAATTTAGTGTTGTCGCTTTAAAACTTCGAGTCTCTTAATTTTATTGCAGCGATAATTAGCAGGATGATAAGTCTTTAAGAACAAACATAATTCATTTAGAACTTTGTGGAGATTTGCGTTTCAAATTGCCGTATTATACTAATTAATTGTGCTAAGAAGAGCTTAATGGTCGTTATATGTCGGGAGATTCGTTATATCTGTCATTTGAAAAGAGAACAATGATATATTTTGATTTTAATAATAGATTACTGAAACCTTTTTAAATAAAATACTTATTTATGATATTATAGAGTTTAAAATAGACAACCATTGCCTAATCTAGGTATGTCTTTTTTATTTCTTTTTTATCTTTTGTACTTAAATAAATCTATTTCGTGATAAGTTAAAGATAAGTACATACCTAATACACACCAAAGGCAGGCTATAGCCATAAATCTTCGCGAATTTATAGTGATTGCAGCGGGAACGGTAAAAATTGTCGACCTCCAATTTGATTTACGGGTAGCTCTAAGCTTCGTCGGCAAAGATCAATTGAGACCATCCATGGTAACAGACAACGCACCTTTAAAAAAACAAAAACTGTATACCGCGTTCCTAATACAAATATAACAAGGGCTTATGCTATAGTTTCTATAGATACGAATGAATTGTTATATGTAAGAACTACTATTAGTGATCTAAGGAACAAGTAAAGAACTGTAACAAGCACTCATGAAATTTTAATCACAGGATAATAATAATTAAACCGGGCACATTCCCCCTCAATACGAGGGAGATTTGGGCCATAGTCCACCACACTGGCCCAGTGCGGGTTGGTGCGGTTCACATGCCTAGACGTGCAGGTTTCCTCACGATGTTTCCTTCACCGTTCAGCAAGTGGTAATAATTGTTGAAAATGACACAGGAATAGTTTTCATAAAAAAATGTTTTTCGGAGTTATCAATTAAAAAGTGCGTTTTCATAAATCGGACCCTAAAAATATTCTCATAGGTGAGTGATGCGAGAATTGATACGCATATCGACAAGGGAATATTTACACCAATAATTTAGCACTATTTTAAATTACAATCAAATCATAAAGGATATGACGTACTCTCGTAAATAATTCAGAACATGTAAATAAATCGGTATCTAGTCGAGTCGAGTGCAAGTTTTGATGGAAGGAGTCCCACGGTATGGAACGTTGTTTGAATAGCAAACGCAAGGTTATATAAATTAATCAGTAGCTGTATCATAAGTTCTTATACTCGTCCTTAGCGTCTACATCAAGAATCCAGAAACCTATTAGAACGCAATTTTATAAAAAAAAAACGTAGCCGTCGTGGGACGCCTGGCAGATGTGAAACATAATGTTATTTAGAGTAGAGAGAAAGAAGCGTAGCGGCGGAAAGAATCAAGGAGCCATGGAGCTGCTCGAAGCCTTCAGTGACTGTTTTTGATGTGAAACATAATAATGGCGCGCTTGGCGAGTGAGAGCAACTGTTGATGCCGCGATGCCGTGATGCGAACATCGCGGCATCAACAGTTGCTCTCACTCGCCAAGCGCGCCATTATTATGTTTCACATCAAAAACAGTCACTGAAGGCGTGCAACTTACCATACGAGAAACGGCTCCTTCTATGTAATTCTAGTAACAAATTAAATAATTAAATGCATCAGTAATGAACACATGAAATTAATTTGAACGTATACTAAGTACTCCTGTGTAAAAGCATGTTAAGATTCCTTCTCTCTTTTATTTCTTTAATGATCACTCTATCGGTTTATTGCTATTTCACAAGAACAACAGTCGATATTATAATCTTTATTTGTAATTTATTATAATTCTATAACTATTATATTTTATACGTGTATAAAATATTCTATAGGTTAATGAACCATGTTCTTTAAACCACTCGCTGGGACGCTCTGTAGTTGCCGACCTGCGCTGTAGTTTTGCAGAATTTTACGTATTCGTTAGCGTGTAGCGAACGAAAAATACGTATACAATTTATGGTAGTGCAAAGTGCTACATAGAGGTTATCGACTCCCAGTTGTGTGCACTAGGCATGGCTCGCTTGACATAAAACATATGAGCTAGGCGAGATTTATAGGCATGTTGGTCCTGATGCTCAATGTGAAGAAGCGATTTTTTTTTTTAAGTTAATCATACATGCACATACTCACGCCTGTATCCCATGGGGGTAGGCAGAGACTACCGTTTGCTACATGCTACAATTCTGACATACCTCTTTTGCGTGTTTCACTGTCATACATCCAGTTAATCAGTTATTCAAAGAAAATAATTACGGTTGAAGTTATAATGTCTAAGGAACTCAAAGATTGAAGCATTCTTTAACATAAAGGCGGTTGATTGATTATGTTTAAGTTGCAGGTCCTAATTTTTGCTTATAGATTTAGATGCATAAATATCCAAAACCTCAATTCCACGCTTTGTAAACACATTATATTTAAATGAAATATGATTAATCTTACTGTAAGAATAGCTGGCTGTTGGTATTATCAGGCTTTATGCAAAAATACAGCTACATTTTGTAATATTGCATTTGTTACTATTATTTGCTACAAAGTTTAATTTTTCAAATAAATATCGTACGTGTCACCCAACACTTAGTATTAGAGTGAACGTAAAATTTTACAGCTTAATTCTTCAGTGTGAAATTTAATAAGCGGGGCTGGCGTTGCCGTTCAGGTTTTTGGTCACGTCGTCTGGCCATTCAAATGTTACTAATATAATATTGCAACCCTGTACTTTATGACCGTTTCGAGACGAAAACTCATATTTTATGGGCGATTCCGTGGAATTGGTAATGTGGAATAGTGGAAACACCTTGCAAACGTTCTGCGAAAATAAGTGAAGTATTTATTATGCAAAGTAACGTTTATTATTCTTGATATCAAAGTTCAACTTATGGACATATTTTAATTTTAAATTGGTAACCTAGTTAATGTTAATTTTATATACTTAATGAAGGGTGAAAGGCAATTTGACTTAAACGACACTTTTGGGCGATGTTGACTTATATACATATTTAGAACCAGCGAATCTTTCTGCGTCGAATGAGTATGCTCTCCTGTAAAGTTTAAAAAAATTACACTTAAGTCAGCCTTTCATCTCTAGATATGTAAATTGAAGTGCGTACAAATAGCTACAATATATTTTTTAAATGTTTTATTTGTGTTTGTTTAAATGTATTATTTGAAACGTTATTTAAGCAAAAGTTTAATTACAAAGTTTAATATTTCATTACTACATTAAATATGTATTTTATTTTATAACGCATACTAACTAAGCTAACTCAATGCAAACCTATATAAATGCGTCTACAAAACGATATTAGCCATCCAAACTTTATATTAAACTTTTGTGTATTCAGTTATTGAAATCGTTTTAGAATTTCGACGCCACCACCAAAAATGTATAATAACATAAAACACGCAATTTATTCCAACAAATCAAAGTCAGTAAACTCAGCAAAGTTTTAATTCACTCGATTTTCTTTTTACATTTTATTTTGTAAACAGAATCACCTATAAATGTCGTTGGTGATTTTTCAACGTGAAAGCGCAGTAAACTTGGTCTATTACTCTGATTTATATTGTTCAATTAGCACTCCGTAACGTGGACAGAGAGAGCCTGCTCTAAGTATAATTAAAGGTCCTCTTATCACGATAATAGGAGCGTTTTGGCTAATTACTGACTCTATAGGTGGCGTTTTCAACTCTTTACGACTTCACCCACCGCGATAACGTTTCTAATTGTCGAATAAAAAAGGATTAGGGCTAATCCATGTTTAATAAAAATGTTAATCATGAGATTTCCCGTCGCAATATGCAAATGTTATAGTATCCACCCCGTTGGTGATTGGCCGTAATATGGTAATATAGAAGGATATCGCGACGCTTTTTATGCAGTCGGGGCGATGTACATTCGACACTTTTTGTCATTTTTAAATAAGTTTAGAATTTCTTAATTAGCCGAAAATGTAAGATATTTTTTTTTTTCATAATACTATTTGAACCGACATGAATGCGACAACGAGTAATGGGCATTCCGCCACACAAGCTGTTCGCACCACGGTCCAAATCACCCAAGGTTTCCTTTTGAATGGGCTCTTTAGAAACACAATCCGAAATGAGCAACGTTGTTTCAGACGTAGGCGTTTCGGAACGTGGTATTAACAGCCCGAGGACTCTCTGCATGGAAATTAATTTAATTAATAATTAATTAATGTAAATTAAAAGTTTGACATTACTGTCAAAGTAATTTATTTGCGTTTTTGTTATGACTATCTATCCATAAACTAGTGATAACAAGTTTTCCATATTAGGTTTATTTTGAAAACAAGCTAGTCGATTTCATGCAAATGTATCTTTTTAAAGAATAAATTCAACAACCTTGTTCAACAGTAAAAAAAATCGAAGGACGCTAATTATGAGCGCCCCCTAATCCGTGAATCCAAAGGTGAAGATAAAGGGATATATATATACGAGTGGACGCGTCATTATTCTAAAATTCTTGGGGATTATAAAAAGGACTTTGTACTGAGCACGTACCCAATTTTTAAGCGTGGCTTCACGATCTGCATACGTAGGTGAGTTTAGTGCTGCACGTGAATAAGTGGAGTATCGATATTGTTTTTATGGCGATCTTGCTAATTTGAGTATAGCCTAAAAAACTATAAAACGCCAATGTATCTAACTTTTATTAAGGTCAGATCAATATTGGGCACAAGAACAAAGTTTAATATAGAAGCGTCTGATTATATAGATAATCGAATTAAGTTGATATTAACTAGCAGTAATTAATGAAATTAAACCAATTTAATGAATAAAAGAGGCCTTTTACTCAATCTTGATTGTTTTATTAATTATCTTGAAATCATATTTTTTTCGTTAAAAACGAGTGGCCGTCGCGCGCTGTCAAGTGTCAATAAAAAAAACTCAAAAAGTCAAACTGGTGAGTATCCATTTGTGTTCAGAAACAGGGCGCATCCGGATAATGTTTTCGTGTTACACCAATAAATATTACAAATGTGTAGTGAAACATAATACGTAGGTACCTATAATTTATCGAAAGAAAAAAGTACAAAGCAACACACATCTGCGGTATTTCTATCGTACCTTCACATATATAAATCCCGAGCAAATTGTCAGAAACACGCGAGCACTTGTACAAAGTAAAAATAAATCTAATAATACTGTCGAAAAAATAAAATGTCGATAAATTTCAGTGTCGCCGGGCACCTCTAGGTTCGTGAAAGTCTGAGAACGGAATTTATTCTAACAATTCATGCGCTGCTCTCCCACAAGTCGGATTGTTGTAAATAAGTATTACGGCCAACGCGCAAGGCCCTTATTAATCCTCGCCTTTTTAACGAAACGCGAAAAAGTTTTACCAACTCCCCCGACTGAGTTGACTTTACAAAACCGCTGGTGAAATATTATCCTCCCTCACCAGAATTATTTGTATCAATAGAATGTTTGTAGGGAATTTGCAAGTGCAAATACACGTTGGAATATTACGAAGGGTGTAGTTTAAAAAGGTGTATTTGACTTCACTAATAAGGACCTATGCCGTACCTACACCCGTAGGGGCTACCAACGAACATAGCACAACTTTTACTTATAAATCGAATATATTCATACCAATTGAAATCTGTATTCAGTTTACTGGACCGAAAATTTGCTTTGGATTTCAAACATACAAATTCAGTTCGTTTGTTACGTGTCAGTGAACGCATCGCGACCTAAATACACCGAGGCAAAAGCTATCTCGTTAATTGACTGTTGGAATAATTTAAATAAATTGCGGCCAACGGCTATATTTCAGCGGCATATTATAAATCAAAGGATTAGGAGCGAACAGAACCGGGTAAATGGATGCTGGCAATATAGATAATACGTGTTTTATACTGCATACGTTATAGGGCGATAACGACAATATAATCGCGTTGGAGGCGAGGGCGGGCGGGCGCGCGACGGGGGGCGGTGGACAAAAAGTACTAAGTGCGAGTTAAATACCCTTTGTGTCGCCATGCTCTCCTGGTCGCCATTCATCGACGTACGCCGAGGGTCCTCTCATTATTCAGTCGAAATTCGATTATTTTCCCATTTTGCAAAATATCCATATCGTCCCCGGCTTTCACTGTAATTGAAAATGGAGCATCGTCCGCCGTCATCGTACTGATCGCTCTTAATTTATTTACACTCAAATTTCGGCTACTTTCAGGGCGCAACTTCATTACGTACACAACATGATTTAGCTTCGCTTTACGCCCTGCATACATTTGGCAAAGCGAATTTGTTGGAAAATATAGTTTATGATGATATACATAAAGATTTCATTTTTGGATCGACCACGAGTCAAGGCTCGCTTCATCGATGATATTTCGTTGGAAAAGGTACGCTGTCTATGAGTTAATAAAGTCCGTTTTGGTATAACCTACGTCGTGCGTGTTTTGACGGGTCTGTGGGCGTAGGGCTTTAAGCCCTGCGTACACTGGGAAGTCAAGAGGCGCGCGTCAAAATATTTGCTAATACTTTAACGAACTGTATTGACTCACAGAAAAAGTTCATTCTTCAACAAAATCTGTTTGTATATTGACATTGACGTTTTAATATTGGACAAAACGCGCGCGTCTTTACACCTCGGTGTGCTCGCAGCAATTCGCAGCGACAGGCGGTGGTTCTGTTGCGAATCCTTTTAATAAGAGCGGGGCAGTTGTCGTATATCAGGAGAACAGACGGAAGTAAATATCCTGTCCGAGAATGATTACTCGGCACGCGCAGTTAACCGACGTTATGACCGGCTTATTCCCCATTCCGGGGGTATTAGTCTCGTGGCCACCAATTTCTGTAATTTATTAAGAGTTTCGCTTATATTTCGAGCGGTCTTTGGTGGCTTCACTTTTCTCGCTCGGGGCCGGAAAGAAAATATAAGCAGTTAGCGACGTGTGATCAAAGGCTTTTATGGGGCGGACTGATCCCTAATATTTCACTCATAATTGGTTTATTCTAAGCTCGCAGCGGTTCCGTATGTGGGTCCTTTGATCCGTCCAGTGTATTAAGTTGTAGCCGAGATGTATGGCTCCCATTATTCGCTCAATGCCGTTATTTGCCATTTCAAAGTAAAGGTATTGGGTGGTGCTTAAAGGATTTCTCGTGACGGTATCATAATATGGTTTTCTTATGTACCATAATCTTTATCATGTATTTTTCTTCATCGTAAAAACTGAGTGATTTTATAGTCTATACAAATAAATAAAATTGAAGTGTCCGTTTGTAATATCAAAATTGCACCTTTTTACGAATTGCATATAAAAGTATACACGATACCTATAACGAAAATGCAATTTTAATAATGTTTGTCTGTCTGTCTGTTTGTTTGAGGTAAAC
Source organism: Ptilodon capucinus (assembly GCA_914767695.1). Taxonomy (NCBI): domain Eukaryota; kingdom Metazoa; phylum Arthropoda; class Insecta; order Lepidoptera; family Notodontidae; genus Ptilodon; species Ptilodon capucinus. The sequence goes on along the minus strand of OU611814.1, from coordinate 8,252,419 downwards.
TTCCAAACGGCTGAACAGATTTCGTAGGGACTTGCGCTGGAAGATAGCTAATATTCCAAGGCGTAACTTAGGCTACTTTAATTTTAGAAAAAAGCATTAGGGTTCCGCGGGAAATACATAATATCCATATTTCCGTGTAATCTCCCTGAAGTCCACGCGGGCGAAGTCGCGGGTACAGCTAGTATTAAATATAAACATTTCAGATGTTGTATCTTAAGGCATGTTTTCACTTAGATACCTAGGTCAGTAGGTATATACTTTACCTACTGTCAAACACAACGCGTTTACGCGGTATCGTCAATTTTGACATAAAGGGCATATGGATAAGTTATTGCAGACCCCACTTACACGTCTGACCACTATCATGATTTACGTACGTTAATTTCCTCCCAATGAGGTTGGTTTAGGAGATTGTTTTTGCTCAGTTCTCGCGATCCGGCTCCGCCCTCCGGACCGGAAGCTGTCTGCCCTTGTCCCTTCCATTTCCGGCCACAGGCCGTCAAAGTCCCGGCAAAGTTTTGTGTTGTCATAAAACACATTTTCCTCTTTGATTTAATTGTGTTATTTTTGCATCTAAGGATTTTATTGGCGGTGAGTGAACAATATGGCTCATGGAATATGGGTTGAGGTCTCATAAATAATGTTTAAAATATAATCTTTTCAATTTTAACCTATATATCGCGTTTATTTTACGTTTTTTTTTTCAACAACACTGAATCGAAGTAAAATCTAGATAGTACGCGTACTTATAGATATAGGTATTTAGTAGTTAGGTAGGTAATATTTTTTAACTATCAATGACTAGATTTTTTAAAAAAGTAACGCATTTTGGAAAAAAATACAATTATTCAAGGTGTTTCAGTGTAATAATAACAGCTCTATTAGACAAATTAAGGCACTATGAATAGATGCTCTTAAGTACAAAATTGCATCGTCTGGGATCCTCATAATAGGGTCTGCAGGTGATTTAACTATAACAGATTAATGCAGGACCTAACGTTATTAGAAAATGTAGCGGCAACTCAATCAGGCCCCAATTTTTTAGGGTTCCGTACCCAAAGGGTAAAACGGGAACCCTATTACTGAGACTTCGCTGCCCGTCCGTCCATCCATCCGTCTGTCCCCAGGCTGTATCTCATGAACCGTGATAGTTAGAGAGTTGAAATTTTCCAAAAAAAAGAATAAAATAAATATTTAAGGGGGCTCCCATACAACAAACGTGATTTTTTTGATAATGGTTTTTATAGATAATGGTACGGAACCCTTCGTGCGCGAGTCTGACTCGCACTTGGCCGGTTTTTTATTTTCTGCTACTTTGGCTAGTTATGTAGACCTCATTGCTTTAAACGCACACTAAAACAAAGCGGTACCACAAAATCGCTTATGGTCATTTATCATATCGAGGGGTGTAATGTTATTTAACTTAAAGACCATTTGGGCGGTATTTACTTATCAGATCCATGGTGATATCATTGCCGTCATCAGACATCATGTGGGCCGATAGTTAGGGTGATCGAGCAAAGAGAAACAGCAGAATATACACTAATCAGGTTTATTGAATTGGCGCACTTATAACACTAATACACTTTTGCACAAACGAAATGAATAACAGTTCCTAGTGTGAAGGTCTAATCTCGACGACGGCCAAATGGTAAGTCAATCCTGGTCCGGCGCTCTTCACCCCACTACGCTCTGTTGTAGCACGAAGTTAGACGAGTATTACCGTCATCGCTATGTGCTGCCGTCTCTCGTAACTCGTGCTGCGCTTCGTTTGGCGTCTTAATTATCGACTGTCTCCGACATACTTATATACATATTTGATATCAGCGAGTTTTTTGCGTCGAATGAGTATGGTGCCAACCCGCACTGGGCCAGCGTGGTGGACTATGGCCCGAATCCCCCTCGCATTGAGGGGAGGCCCGTGCCCAGCAGTGGGACGTTAAAAGGGCTGTAGTAGTAGTAGTAGCAGTAGAGTATGCTCTCCTGTAAAGTTGACAAAATGTCTGTGAAGTCAAATAGCCCACACCCCTCGATATTATGACCTATGTAGATGAATACGTATAGGACGCCAAGTCCATGTTAATTTGTCGGAGATATAGAGAGTAGTTTCAGACGATAGCTTTCATTAGATTTTATTTCGAATTTCATACCATTGTGTTCGAAATGAAAGGCCACCGGCGGATTGGAACAACAGGTATGCAATAACGTGTTTACAATTTATATTATTTCTACTGTAAACTGTACTCTATTACATAGCAGTTAGAGTTTACTCTAAATTGTCTCATTACCGTGGGATAACACATTCTTGAAGTATATGAGAATATCCTGGCTACTGAAAGCGGGCTCTTTATTGCACTGATTAATGTTTACTAGCTGTTATGGAGTTGATGGCGGCAAAAGTTTTTAGACGGCCATTTTGAAAAATAATTACTGAAAGTTAATGAAGGTTTTTAAATTGGTTTTTCATGTTATGTGATGGTTTTATTTCAAGTTTCTGGATTGAATTGTAAATAGTGTGTAAAATGTGCACATAATTGTAAAATGGTGAAAGTAGATGAATTAATAACTGTGTGCATTTGTTTACAAATTGAAGTAAAATGAAGATAAAACTAATACAAGCATAATACAAATAATTTAAAAGAAACAACCTTATGCCATAATTATTAATTCCGCTAGTAAATTTGAAGATCACCTACTTGTTTTTTGTACAAATAACAATTTACAAAAAAAGATTCAGACATTTTTTCTATGACTTCCTTGAATTTGAATTACTTTACCATTAAATTTCAATTTACGATTTTCCTCATTCAGATTCTGTCACGTACACGCCATGTATTCTATTAGTTCATAGTGGAAATAATTACGGAGACCGAGTAATTGAGGCAAAAACCCTTGTTTAAATCAGCCGGGGTCTGCGGGGGACACTATTGTTGCCCCCAAATACCCCTAAACTGACCGGGGACATTACAAATTGCACGTGGTAAACGGCCAGTTGATTTGGCCTATTGTTAGATAAATACTTAAGATTTCGGATGATTACAGATCCTGGATGGAAACCATCCAGTTTTGTATCAAAGTTGGATAGTAGAGGCTCTACTCTAGAGCTCTACTGTAGAGCGATTATGCGTACAAGCGTATACCGTGTGCTATTACGCTGAAAACAATATTTATTGAGTGGTCCAAAACCATCTTCCAATTGTCTATCTAATCAGACCGGTTTGGAGCACATCGGTGCGAAGGTTTCAAAGTCTATTACGGACATAAAAAAAAGTGTTTTATAATAGGGGACTTTCGTTTGGAAATACTGAACCCCTTTTCGTCCAAACTGAAAACATCAAATGCTCTTATATCATTAGACGTGCAAGTTTTCTCACGACACATGCCTTTACCATTGCACAGTATATTCTTTTTTATAGCCTATTAAAAGTCCAACTACTGGGCAATGGCCTCCCCCTACCGTCTCTTTGAAGGAGGGTTTGCACCTTATAAAAACCGGCCAAGTGCGAGTCGGACTCGCGCACGAAGGGTTTCCGTACCATTATATATAAAAAACGGCAAAAAAATCACGTTTGTTGTATGGGAGCCCGCTTAAATATTTATTTTATTCTATTTTTTAGTATTTGTTGTTATAGCGGCAATAGAAATACATAACCTGTGAAAATTTCAACTCTCTAACTATCACGGTTCATGAGATACAGCCTGGTGACAGACGGACGAACGGACGGACGGACGGATGGACGGACGGACGGATGGACAGCGAAGTCTCAGTAATAGGGTTCCCATTTTACCCTTTGGGTACGGAACCCTAAAAATCATTATTAAAAATTATGTCAGCACACGAAATTCGAAAATCCCAGATATACCTACTTATGTGTTTGTAGATTATGTGTAGTAAAGGTAGGAGTTCTACCAACTAGGATCTTCTTCTTCTTCTTTGTCGGTATCACTCTTGACAGAGTGGTCGTGGTCATCACTTCAGCTGTTGGTGGCAAGCTTCACAACACGCCGCCATTCTTCTCTGATGGCCGCCTTCCTCGTGCATTCGTGTAGTGATGATGAACAATTTATTTCCGCTTTTATGTGGTCAGTCCACCTCATAGGCGATCTTCCTCGTGGCCTGGTACCCTCAACCTTTCCCTGAACCATAAGTCACTCAATAGCTACCTCCAACCTACTAGGATATTACTGCTTAATTCCACCCCATGTCAAACCAAAACAACAGTAATAGCCTATACTCAAATTACCTGCTTCCTAATCATCTTGTTTCCGAAGTTAGTGGAATCAAATTTTGGTTGAAACGCCTACCGGGGAGCAAAGGGCGCCTGTCCAAAGGCCTCCTGCTTCTAATTCACTTAATTTGGGCTTTAAATCTCATATTGCATAATGGACGTCTCTAATAACTGAGTTTTGTAAACATCACATATTACGGCGGAGCTACTGTTTAACTTGCAATCGGTTGCCATTTTCAAGATCGGCTTTGGTTCAGAATAATATTTAATTAGCAACTTACTTGAAATCAGGATGGGAATTCACCTAATACTTTCTTCGTAGTTATTTATTAATAATCCGCAGTATTAGACATCTATCAGATCAGAGATAAGGTCACTTTAGGCGTAAATCTGTTTTGATTGAACAAACCATATTATTTATATTAATATATTTAATAATAAAAAGTTAATTGTCATCGCATTTGTACCTGCCTCTTCCGAATCATTGAAAGTTAATTGTCTTATATTTAAGAGATTTAATAACAATTGCAATGCATTAAGCAATTGTTAGCTCACCAAACATTTTAAATAATACGTCTTCATATCGAATGTTGAGTATCCATTAGGGTTCCGCATATAGCTGGCTAGCGGGCTTATTAGTGTAATTGTATTAACTTTGCCGGGACAAAGGCGACTTTGAACGCAATGACGTCAGCCCAATGTTGGCCTTTGTTGATTATCAAGCGTTCATGACTAATAAATGGCATGAGATATTAAGAAGGGCAATCATTTTGGGGTTTCCGTTTACTAAAAAAAATACATTTTTATTTTCAATATTTTTGGCGGTAACAGGTAGATTCGGAAAAGTTTTGTATATTGCGTTTTAGTTTTTAGCTTCCTTGTAACTGCGATGCATTGCAGAGTACTTCTAACTACCTCTCCGGAGACTACAGGCGTGATATTTATTTATTTATCATTGAGCTAGCTGCACTTACAGTTGAACCAACGCGTGTAGCGAGCCACTATATTTTGTACACATTATTATTACACATTATATATTAACTTAGAAATCTAATACACGACTTACTACTACTACAGCCCTTTTAACGTCCCACTGCTGGGCACGGGCCTCCCCTCAATGCGAGAGGGATACAGGCCATAGTCCACCACGCTGGCCCAGTGCGGTTTGGCAGACTTCACACATCTATCGAGAACTAGACAAAAATATCGACATCTGGTTGCTGAGCAATCAAGGCGTAATATATTTTGTAAAAACCTATGATTAATTCTTATTAATAATAACCACATAATTGAGGCAAACAGCCAGGAATAGGGGTTTGTGCAAGCTTCAATGCTATATTTAAAAAATATACTACTTACAAAATAAGTTGATAAATAGGGAGCAGATTTGATTTAATAGAAGTATTGACTTGGTCACAAACAACCGAAATTTTTGAATAATACGAAATTATTATTAATTTTCTATTTGTTCATATTTTATTATACATTTATGAGATCAAAATCATGCTACAATAATTCCCCTCTTGTGGATCAAATAATAACGCTACATTCCGCCCGCCCATTAAGTACAGTGGACAATAGTGGACATTGGACAATGTTATTATTATTTTCCGCACGATTGTACACACATGTTGTTAAACCGTGCTACGCTTATGAGTCTCATGTTACCATTGTACTTGACCCCCGAATAGTTTCGTAGAAAACGGACCCATTCATATTATGATTTCGTTAGGGGCGAGCTAAGAATTGAATGAATTCATAAAAATAAAACCAGCTAAGTGCGAGTCGGACTCGCGCACGAAGGGTTCCGTACCATTATCTATAAAAACACGTTTCTTGTAGGAGAGCCCCCCTTGAATATTTATTTTATTCTGTTTTTTAGTATTTGTTGTTATAGCGGCAACAGAAATACATAATCTGTGAAAATTTAAACTGTCTAACTATCACGGTTCATGAGATACAGCCTGGTGAAGTCTTAGTAATAGGGTTACTGTTTTATCCTTTGGGTACGGAACCCATTAGGGTAACCTTGTAATTTTATACCCATTATATTAAAAATGGGTATAAAATTACAAGGTTACCCAAAAAATAATCCAAGAACACTGAGTTATTATTAGGTTAATCTTTAGGGTGTGTTTCTCTGTCTATCTGTAGCTTGGGAATGAGCTAACGTTATGTTAGCTTGTGTGATAGCTGAGGCCATGCCATCTCTGTTATCAGTGTTATTTTAATAATACTTTAAGTACTGTCACATTTGACATGTAGTTTATTTAACGTGCATTCTTTATTCCTTACAGACACCAAACGCACCTATTTTGTCATTTCTATCATCGCAAGCAAAGGTACTACATTATTTTTTATTTTTAAAATTGCCCAAAACACAGATTAACTTCGATCATATAAGATAGGGACTCAAAAGGACCCTCATTTTCAAAATAAAATAATAATCCTTATCATATAACTGTGTCTATTTACTGAAAACCTTTCGAAAAACATTCGAGTGGAGTTACCATTGCGATGACTCTTAACAATGCCAATCAATGAAACATAAAATCCGGCTACGCGGAATCGCAGAACTAAACACCATGGTCTGACAACGAGAGAATATAAACCTTAACATTGCTAGTTAAAGCACAATTTCCAGTGTAAGTTATTGAGGTTGTGTTCTTATTTTTGTACTTGCGAGGGGTATTGTTAAGCCAAAATCGGCCAATCAGTTCCATCACCACTTGAGAAACCAATGAAGCGTGTCTAATACTCTACTTCGTGAGGGTTAAGTCTTTACGCGTTTGGTTTTGTCAGATTATCAATACGGGGTATCTGTTGTGTTCAGTATTTTCTGTTGTCAACGGATTTGCAAAGATATGACGCTCGAATGATCTTGATCTCGATAGTTACTGATAATATTTTAAATGAAGCAATTAAATAAATGAATCTATATTATTCTGTATCCATAAGCAGGATTCAAAAAACAAAAAAGGTCATTTCTTATGTGTTTATTTTGTAAGATAACTTTGAAATAATCCATACGGTAGCATGTAGAAGAAAATTAAAGTCAGAAACACGACTTACTATAATGTTTTAGTATATATACCAAAATTATTCTAATGGTTCGTATAGATAGCCAGCCACTACCGTTCTTTCTATATTAAAATTAAATTAAAACAAATTAAATTAATTAATTAAATTAATACACTGGCGAAATTAAATGACGTTAAATAAACATTTATGGCATATGTTCGTCAATCTTTTTTTACGAAATGAATAAAATTTAATGGAATAAGATGAGGTAAGGATTACGTTTCCACTACGGACTGTACGTCAATTTATCCGAAACGAAACAACATCAGCTCATGTTTTTCTCAGTTAAAGAATTAAGGGTTTAAAATATAAACTGTACTTAAGTAAGAGTATTTTAAGGGCTGACTGTATCCAACTTTATCTTTCCCACGATACTTAAGTAATCCAGAGAAAATCCACTTTACTACAATATCTTTAATTCTGAATTTCGCTGACTTGATCCTAACAAGCGCTGCAAAAGCGATTCTTATTTTTGTAGAGACCCTTGTTCGGCATCGCGCCAACAGGTTGTCACTATCTACAAAGGTTATACACCCCTAAGAGATGACTCTACGACAGTAAAATAAAAGAACGCGTTACCTTTTCTTGTTTTATCATTGTGTTTTATTAAAAGGTTTCATAGCAAACAGCCCTTTGCCAGCACATGTCTTGCAGCAATTCGCATCTTTAAAATTATAGAGACCAATTTTGAAATTTTAGGATTTCGACTATAAATCTTAAAGGGTCGTTCTAACGACCATTTTTCAACAACATTATTTTTGAGTTAGGTCTCCATACTTTTAAAGATGCGAATTGTGCAATGTATTTAATATTACTTCAGTTTTTTGACAATGAACTTAATACACAATCTGACAAAAAAATATTGTTACTATTTCAATAACAACACTTTTGGCGGTAGTGAGGCCTCAGGGGGCAATTCTCGCATGACAGTCACTATCTTTATTTCGACACTTGTCGAAACAAAACTAAAATACATAAAAAAAATCATACGGTTCGAATTGAGAACCTCCTCCTTTTTGAAGTCGGTTAAAAATTTGGCAAAAATATCGCCAGACAACACATACTCCTCATATGATCCCAAACTTAGCAAATCTTGTACTGTCGGTACCATAATGGAGGGTGGGCGCTCCCAGTTACACCCAGACTAGGGCAAATTTCGAAAAGGTAATTTCTGAAATAGCAGTGGTAGCCGAGTGGTCGAACACACGCCTTGCAATCAAAGTGTGCAGGTTCAAACCCCGACTCACACCTCTGGGTTTATATGCGAATCTCATTTTCATCCGAGATTATCACTTGCTATGAAACGGTGAAGGAAAAATTCGTGAGGAAACCTGCACGTCTGAGCGAACTTGACTAGTTCTCGATAGATGTGTGAAGTCTGCCAACCCGCACCGGGCCAGCGTGGTGGACTATGGCCCGAATCCCCTCGCATTGAGGGGAGGCCAGTGCCCAGCAGTGGGACGTTAAAGGGGCTGTAGTTAGTTTTAGTTTAATTTCCGAAATTTGACGTTAGCGGGAATCGAACCTGCAACCACCTAGTTCAGTGAGTCAACCTCTACGCTTAAACCTCTAGACCAGGTCATCGTCAAATGTAGCTTTCGTAGGTATACGTAGCCAAATACTAGCTGAAACTACCATTCAAAGACTTGAGATCTTTTTTATCAGCCATTGTCGTAGTCTTTTGCATGGTTCCCGTAGTACAAGCATTATTTATGTACAACCATTAGGATATAATCACTATACAATGACAATGATTTATATTTACACTTATATTCTTCCTCCTATTTAAAAATGCTGCCATTTTCACGACATTATAAATATAACAATGGATAAAATGAAGCCATTTTACAGCCGAAACCTACCAAAGGGTAAAACGGGAACCCTATTACTAAGACTTCGCTGTCCGTCCATCCATCTGTCACCAGGCTCAGGTATCTCATCAACCGATATAGTTAGACAGTTGAAATTTTCATAGATGTTTTATTTATCTTGCCGCTATAACAACAAACACTAAAAAGAACAGAATAAAATAAATATTTAAGGGGGCTCCTATCCAACAAACGTGATTTTGCTGCTCGTTTTTATAGAGAATGGTATTGAACCCTTCGTGCGCGAGTCCGACTCGCACTTGGCCGGTATTTAACAATGATAGGCGATAGTTAGCTAGCTGGTAGTATATGCGGTAGTAATGTGTCTGAATCGTCTCTATAAAATTGATCGTCTATTGTTACAGCAGGCAGGTGCTATGTATGTATGTTTGTCTATGGAAATATTTATAATTATTAGTCGAGCGCAACAAGTTGGTAGCTACGTGTATATCATTATTTAGATGAAAGACTTTTTTTTTTTTATGAGATAGGGAGACAAACGACCAGACGTTTCAGCTGATGGTAAGTGATCAACGCCGCCCATGGACACCTGCAACACCAGGGGCATCGCAAGTGCGTTCTGGTTTATTTAATATAGATTATATTGGTAAACTCCTAGCATGATATCGATGTCAACGACATTTTCAGCGCATTGACCCGTGCCCTCTTGTAAGGTTATTTTCGTAGGTCGTTATAGGGCACGTATAGTATGTAAATATACAAATAATATAAAACTTTTATAATTATTTTTAACGTTCCACAATCTATTAATGAAATGTGGCTGCTCTATAGTACACCTGTACGTACCCCATCGCGGAATACAGTTACGACGATATAAAACTAAATATTTTTTTATGTGACGGAAGGAAAGTGAAGGAAAACATCGTGAGGAAACTTGCACGTCTATTGTAAGGCGTGCGAAGTTCACCAACCAGCACTGGGCCATTGTGTGCAAATCTCCCCCGTTTTGAGGGGGAATGTGCCCGGTATAATGGCAATAGGCGCGCCCCCTATAACATTGGGACCAAAATACATGGGCGAAGTGTGGGCGTACTGCAGTGCACCTCTGCCTACCCCTTTGGGGAATACTGGCGTGATGATGGATTTATGTATGAATTTATTTTTTTATATATTTGAACTTTCCGTGACTCTAACCCACCCGTGATGATAACATTTTGATTTCGAGATTTTCATAAGAATTTGACATGTAGTTTTTACATGAAGTGTATTTGGGCAGACTGACAGACACATATATTATAATTATGCTAACGACCCGGCAAAGTTTGTATCAATTTTGTTTTGAAGTTTGTTTTTAAAACTACACATGTATTAAAGCGTTTAAGAAAAAAAAACAAATCTATTAAGCCGTTTTAGAGTTATAGCGAGACTAACGAACAGCAATAGATATAAATACGTATAGAATACGTAATAACGTATAACAATTAGTGTAGATTTAACACAGCTCTTCTTGACGGATTTATTGGAGCATACCATGAAATGGGGGCAATTATGTATAGTGGGATTACTTTAGTGGTTTGTTGCCTAGTGACGTCATCGCGCTGAATGAACGTAATCCGATTAAGATAATTGCCGAAAATCTTATCGGAGGACGGCTTACCATGTTATACATATGTAGGGGCTATTACGGACCTTATTGTTTATACAATAAGGACGCATGTTAATACATGCGCGTCTATTATTAGATACCAAGTTTATAGAACAAGAATGTGCATACAATTCCATGTACCTAAATACGATATGAATAAAATTATTGGGAAGTGCAGTGAAGGAACAAAGGTGTCTAAGTTGCTCCTTGCAACATTAGCTATCTGCCAGTGAACGTCCCGTTAAAATCGATTCAGCCGATTGGGGGGTTACCTCAAAGAAACGGACAGATGGTCAATTTTTTTTTTATTGCGTTTGAGTTATAGATAGCGTAATAATTTCATATGCATTTAGTAACAAACTCTTATTTTGACATTACAGACAGACAATTAAATTTTATTTATTTGTATATATATTAACAAATTTGCAATCAGACTAGCCCATGTATTTATATGCAAGGTTACAAAGTTGTTCGATGTGTTAAAATTATTTCTTAAATAGACAGATATTTCTATAAATTCTCACTCTACTCCTACTCACTCACGAATACTTTAATTTAATTTGAGAGACTATAATATTCTACTAAAAAAATCTCAAGTTTTAAAATATATATATATATATAAGAAAAAAATGTAAACTTGACAATTTGTAAGTGCCCCCATAGGCCTATACAAAATAAATTATTTGACTTTGACTTTGATACATAATAGACAAATATTTATTTACTGTTTCAATAAGTTATGTATGTTTGTATAAGAATCTTAGTTAAACATCTTATTTATTTCTTATTTATTTATTTATTCTTTAGTACCGCTTCAAATAACTAAATACACTTTAAACGAAGTATTGAACTTGTGAAAAAATGTTCATTCATAATTCTCAAATTATGAATTCAACGAAATTTCTGCATTTTTTAGCGTCGGCCCACTGAAATCAAAATTTAAATTGTATTCAATAATATCTTTACAAATCTTTTTTACACGTCTAGACTTAAGAAAATTTATAAAACTGTTTATTTTTACATTTCTCAAAAGAGTTTTTTTATATTCCCATCTGTATCGTAGTCCTAAATGAATTGATTTCTTTGTAATACACTTTTTAAAAACCTATCTAGTTTTCTATTTCAGAGGTATGTTTAGTCAATGCTGAGTGTTGCGTTAGACAAAGAGGATTGTGAGGGTAGACACCTGGCTACAGCCATCTAATTGGCAATCAGACGGCGCTACTGAGATCGGGATCCGATGGAGTAGCTAGGTATTCTTGATCAAATGATGCTTTGTTTCGATAATAGAAGACTTAAAATTTATGGTGATAACGACGGCTAGATTGGTTTACCTTAAAGTATGGTGTCATTGCTGTTTTGTAGGTGGGACGTATATATAACTAACTACGTACTATATGTTTGGGGATTTTTTTTCTAAACGTTTGTGCCCCACTGCTGGGCAAAGGTCTCCCCCACCTTTAATTCATCTTTTACTCTCTCACACCATCCGTCCAAGTAAGCGTCAAGATCATTGCACCACCGCTTTTTGGGCCTGTTTGGGGATATAAGGGTAGATTTGGTGGCACCGCAATTAACTACATTAATTACTGAAGTGCATTACTGCCACCCGATTACTAAAATACAGATAAGTGACATTTTAGAAAATTTAACGTTTTCTATGTCAGCCAATCTGGGTATTATTCTTTATCATTTATACTTTAGATGATATTAAAATAACAAAAAAAGTGTAGACATGTCTTCACAATTGCTAGGGACATCAATTTTCACGTTTTTGCTTGTAGCTCAAAATTGGGTTTATCCGCGTTTAGTTCGGAATTAAATGATTCACTTACACATATAATGGTTTTACACATTCAATTCACAAAATTAAATGGTTTTGGCTAATTCATAGGACTCGTAAATGTAATTATTGAACCAATCGGATTTCGAATAAAGTCAAAGTCAAAGTCAAATCATTTATTTTGTATAGGCCTATGGGGGCACTTACAAATTGTCAAGTTTAAATTTTTTCTTATATAATACTATACTACCACTGGATCGAAACGCGACCTCAACTGAGAAGATCCGGCAAGAAACTCAGTGGGCTGATAATTTTTTTAAATCGCCTAAACGTATTACAAATACACAGGTACATATAGCTCCAGTGTGTCTGCCTTAAGAACCGCGTTTAATAATAAAGATAGAATAATAATACGTTGGTAAGGCAACACACGCTACACTTTGACATGACGGGCAATATTTCGATTTTTGTTTTGAACCTGAGCTGTACAATCCCAAGCTGATTTATCATCTAAATAATCCGAGATTTTGTAATAGCCCTTTTGAAACAATTTGGATTTGATTGCAATTTTAAATGTATTAATGGGCAAATCTCTGATTTCTTTTGGAAGTTTATTGAAAAAGCGTATACTTTGCCCCATGAAAGAGTTATTTATTCTGTGGAGACGAGTAACGTGTATGGATAGCATATGCTTATTCCGTGTATTTAACGAGTGAACATCGCTTCTTTTTTCAAAATTGCTTATATTTTTCTTAACATACATTTAATTTTCAAATATGAATTGGGATATGATAGTTAGAATATTTATCTCCTTAAACTTTTCTCTAAGGGAATCTGTCGGAGCCAAGTTGTAAATGGCTCGTATTGCCCTCTTCTGGAGTATGAAAATAGAATTAAGGTCGACAGTGCATCCCCAGAGCAATATGCCATAAGACATAACGCTATGGAAATAACTGAAATAAACTATTCTAGCTGTTTCCACATCCGTTAGGAGTCTAATTTTTTTAACAGCAAAAGCCGCCGAACTAAGCCTACCTGACTATTTTTTAATGTGGGGACCCCATTGTAATTTGGAATCTATTGTGATACCTAAAAAGATAGTTGACTCCACAGGGTCCAATCCTGTTCCATTTAGATGAAGACTGGTCCCTATTTCTCGCACGTTTGGCGTCGAGAACTTTATACATTTAGTTTTTTGCTCATTCAAAAGCAGGTTGTTCTTATTGAACCAATCAACAACTTTATCAAGCAATAAGCACCTAAAGCCTGTCTTTGTTAGCATTCATATTACCTGCGTCTAGTGTAAATGAACTATTGGGTAGCCTGTCATTGACTATATGTTACGGTTAAACCCGATTATAAATTACTTACTCCCAATTGTTTTTAACACAAACAAAGACTGGAATTATTTTAACAGCACTAAATGATTGCTGTCTCGCTCTATACGTTTAGTTTACTTTAGTTTACTATTAGTTTTACGACCATTCATGACTGAAATTATGTAGTCGAATTAAATCCCTCGACTGTAATATTGTTAAGGAATCATTCGTAAAGAAAATGGGTACTATGAATACATGAGAGCAGTGAGTCTATTTTACTTTCATTGAAAAAAAAAAAAAAAAATTGAAAAAAAACCTAAATTTTAAATTACCTTTAAAAATAAATTGTTGCAAATTTAAAACGATTCCTACTTACACAGACAATGAAATACATTTTACGCTAAATATTATTATTTATTTATTTCAGAACAACACACCAACAGTATACCTATTAATTATTATTATTATTAATTAAGTAAGTAAAATATTAAATAAAAACTGGTCTGATAGGTACACCAATGACAGGAGTGTATAACTTTCACCGACGTGAGGCTTAAACATTTAAAAAAGAAACAAATAAAGTTGAAACTAAACTAAAAATTAAGTCAAATGTAAAATTTAAAATATGAATAATGAAAAAGTAAAAATAAAATGAAAATATTTATGGCAATGATTTAAGTATCATTTTTCTAAACTGTTGAAAATGTCTAAGTTGCTAATTTTACTGTTAAACATGTTATACTCATTGCACATTCTTACTGCAGGAGAGTTGAGACCCAGATTGGTTTTTACTAATGGCGTTCTTACTTATTATATTTGACCATAGAGTCAATCGCTTGAAGTGCCCTTTATAGTAAGTACAAGGTTTAAATTTACATCCACAGATATATTAGCAGTGATTAAAATACACAGGGAACATGGAACATAGGAACGCTAAGGAGAATACAATCATTGTTTTATAAATTCCTTCAAGAATGTTCCAGTCACTTTTCCTAGTGGGTACATTTTGTGAATACCACGACACACCTCCCATCGATTAGCTTGTCTTGTTTGAACTTAATTAAGAGCACACGTCGGCTCCAAGTGAGCGTCGCCTGCTCAAGATCAAAGCGCCCAATGCTAATATTTGCGAGCTTCTATTGAAAGAAGTCATTGGCACTGGGAATACATAAATATTTACAGGTTATATACTCCGAGAACACATGCAAACATTGTGTACGTAAGTTATTAAAATGTCTAATAATTAGTACACACTTGAGAGTTGCATGCCCGATTTGCCTAGAAAGCTTGTAATAAAAGTATAGGGGTATATAAAGCTGCGGTTTTTTTTTTTTGCATAAACGAACCGTACTGACTCATAGAAAAAAATAATTCTTCAGCGAAATTACATTTAAAAATTTTGAAGCGTGGTGGGGGCGTCTACCACTAAAAGGAGACGGGGATCTCTGGGCCCAATTGTAATAAGTTGAGATATGGTTTAAAAAAGCGGTATTTTTTTCTGTTTCAAAATATAAAAAAATCAGCTCAATTCACAATCTGGGTTGTGTTTTTACTGATTATGCACATAATTGTATTCATTTTAATATATTAATATACACTAAAGTGGTTGAATGAACACCAAAACTGTATATTAAAACAAAATAACAATCACAGTTCAAAAATCAGCTGTTTAGTATCTAGGTTGTTGTCACTTTGTCGAATAACCACACTTTTACTAAATCTCTTATAATTCTGCTCTCAGATTGCCAAGATCAGCAACATTTTCGGAGATGGTTTGATAATATATAAGCTCTTAATTGACATTGACAATTGACTCCTTTAATCTTTATTTATATTGCACACAGAGTTCGTTTTGGTATTGGCAGAAATTATACGCACATTGTGCGGGAAGCTTAAGGCTTCAGTTATTAGTCACTTTCAGGTCGTCTGTTTATTTCAATTAAGCGTGTACTGATTGCTTGGTCAGGGCGCGCCTAATCAAATAGGTATATGTACATTATAATGTACAAAGTCATCTAGAGACACACACAATCGTCGGACGAGTACGTAATTCATTTTGTAATCAGTTTCAATCGACTTCTATCAAAACAGCTGTCGAATTGTACCGAACGTGTTTTTGGTTTCTATCGCAAAATTAAATCAATACAAGATACGTAATCGCCCGACGGGTATGGTCTCGTAGCTTTTACCTCGACGCCGCGGTAAAAATTGAAATCCGTTGTTTGAATAATTTAATTTCCACTTTCCAATTCCCAGTCGCCGCCGAGCTTCTAAATGTTATTTTTAGTTGTACTGAAATGGGAAAATTCGTTATCCTTTTACGATACATTCATGCAGAAGTGTCATTTATAATATTTTATTTACTTTATTGAACGCTTTAAGTGTTGGAAAAATACACACATCAACACTGTCTAGGGATATTTTGTATTTCCTCAATGTACTCAAAATTTATTAAAAGTAACATACAACATGCATATATTTTTATAAAGCCCATTTATCAGACTACACTCCAGAATAAAAGAAAACAATTTTTTTTGCGTAAACAAATTTTTATTCAAATAAAGAAAAAAACTTGAAATAATGGTAAAACTAACAATGAATGTGTTCCTCAAGAAAAAATTAAAAATAAGGAAAAATTAATCTGTTTTTAACAGTTATGTGAAAAATCAGTAGTCATTAAAACCACCCATGACGTTAATAATGGTCCTGCAACGGTTTTTCATGGTTTGGATTAAGTTATCCCAGTCTTGCTGCAGTATATTGTCCCAGGTCCGGCTAAGATGCAAAAAAAATGCTCTTCCGTCGCAATGTTTGCAGGGAAATTCCTCAAAGCCATTCTTTGAAACATGTCCCAAGCGTGTTCTATGGGGTTTAGGTCAGGTGATTGAACGGGCCAGCCTAAGACCAATACGTCGTGCTCCTGCAACCAGCTCGTCACCACTCTCGCTGTGTGCGGACGGGCGTTATCGTGCATGAGCGTAAATTCATGGCCCATTTGTTGTCGATGGGGGTAGGTTATTGGTACTAGCACCACGTTACGGTATTTTTCAGCCATCATGGTGTTTCTGGTCCAAACGAGGTCTGTTCTTCCACCAACACGAATTCCCGCCCAAACCATAATTGTCCCGCCGTGGTATGAATGGACTTCCTGAAGATGTTGCAGACGGCTCTCACGACCAGGAACGCCAAACACGTACTCTACGTGTATCGGGATGGAAACCGAACCGGGACTCATCGGTAAACAGCACTACAGACCACTGGTTATCTTCCCAGAGCAAATGTTCACGAGCCCACTCTAGTCGTCGTCCACGATTTCCTCGGCGTAGTGCTGGAGTACGAAGCGGTCTGCGAGCATGAAGGTTAGCTTCATGCAGCCTTCTCCTTACAGTTTGGTCACTCCCAAGCAACTGGTGCTCTGACTGGAGCCTCTAAACCAACTGCATGGCCGTAACATTTGGTTGTCTTCTCGCGGCAACTTGCAAAAATCGGTCTTGTCGTTGAGTGGTTATGCGCTTCCCGCCTGGGTGTCTTTCAGGCATTTCACCACGATAACGTGACCATAACCTTGATATCACGTTTTGTCTTTTTCCAATCTCCTCAGCAATACTCCGTGGAGTAGCCCCAGCTTGGAGCATGCCTACCCCCCTTAACATTTTCTCTCTCGTTAAATGGCGCCGCTGCATAATGCACACAATAACATCAATTCGAAATTAACAGATAACTTGTTATAAAACTTAAATTTGACAAAAAAATTAGCCAAAAACTACTGTAGGTAAATGAAACCTTAGGACTTCGCTATCATTAGGCGGCGTAAATCTTTTGTTTTTAATTAATTTTATCATATTCAAATTTAGAATCGTTCAAAAAGGTTTACAAAAAAAGCTTTCTTTAAAAGAATTTAAATCTGGCAAGTATTTTTTGAGTTTAAGAACTTTATACAAAATATCCCTAGACGGTGTTGATGTGTTGGTCGCGAGCGTTTAGACGCGATTATTTGAGCAGGGGAACTTGAAATCGACAACGATACATTCGAAACGACACGAAATTACTTCGAATATATCGACTACTCTAACAAATGTTCGAATTCCTTGTCGTTTATCGTATCCATAGACTATGTTCGGAGTGAATGATACGAATAATAAATGCAAAGTTTGTTGAAAACCTGAATATTCTATATGGCCTCATTTTTTAATCTGTGGGGCCTCTCTGTAACAAAAATAGATTGAGAATCTAAGATACATAAGACTCGCTAGCTCTTTCACGCTCGCTGTTTTTTGTATATCGCCGTTTCGCTTTAACTACAGTCTTCTCTATCTACGATCATAAGGCTTCCAAAGATAGTAGAAGTCTTGACATTGTAAACTTCTGAAAACGTTAACAGAAATTAGCAGGAGAGCTCATGGCTACACTTGATATAAACATTATAAATAATCACATCGTGCAACAGTTTTTATTTCATATTTACTTACCCAATTGTAAATAGGTACTTATACTGTTGGTGTGTCGTTTTTAAATAAATAAACTGTTTTATTCCGTATATCACTGACTTTTATAATATTTTGACGAATTTGAATAATATTTTATATTGATAGGATACGAAATTCACTACACGATAATGCCGACGACGTCCTAAGAGGTGTCGTTGAGATTATCGCAAAAATCACATGTTGTTCGTTGTCAAATTCGAATATTCACGTCTGATATTTAAACCTAAGAGTAGGGTTAAGCTCGATATATTGGATTATGTATCGTTCGTTCAGTCATCGATACGACATTAAAAACGATGGAACTTAGAGTAGGATTCGACACGACAAATGTCACGATATATCGATTATCGTTTTCAAGAGTAGCACCCCAGGGCTTTATGTATGTTTCGAACGAGTGATATGAACCAACTATTACAAATTGGAAGAACTTATAGCCCCTCGCGCGTCAAAATATTTTCCAATACCAAAATGGACTCTGTGTCAATATGCATAAAGATTGAATTTCTGTGGTAGAAGCCACGCCACCACGCGTCAAAATCCGCTCGCGCTGTCAGTGTCATTTAGTTGAAGAATGAACTTTATTTATGCGTCAATACAGTTTGTTTTCGTATGGCATAATACTTGACGTGCCAGCGTTGACGCCCCATTGACGCCTAATAGCTTACTTATATGTTGACAATGTTAAGTAATGAGTGACAATCGGTCTACTATTACTTAATAACATTTCTATTTCATCACGGATCTCCTTCAACCGAGTATAGTATTTAGATAAAGATAAGTACAGAATAAAAATTCCAAAACGCAGCAAAACATATTTTAAAAATATATTTTATTCACAATGAGAGGTATTTTTTTAATAGATTTAAAGTTATCAATTGAAATAAGATATGGAGATACAAAGGTTGCGTCTTGTTTCTGCATTCTCTATTTCGTATAACAAGTTTACACCTATCTCTTTGATGTGCGACGACACGGTATCCATTCTAGATAGTAAGCACACTAAACATGACGCGTACCCCAACGAGAACACATCCTGTATAATATTTACTAAGGAAACCCTACCATTGGTGTGAGATACATTGTCAGTTGTCACTCGATAGTATTGAAAAGTTTTGCGGCATATGTCATCATAAAATCTTGCAAGAACAAGTAAGGTAACTTTGAAGAAAAATTGCTGTCAAATACTCAAAATTTATAACGTCAAACAGAGACAGACAAAAAAAAACCGGCCAAGTGCGAGTCAGACTCGCGCACGAAGGGTTCCGTACTATTATCCATAAAAACGGCAAAAAAATCGCGTTTGTTGTATGGGAGCCCCCTTAAATGTTAATTTTATTCAAATTTTTAGTATTTTTTGTTATAGCGGCAATAGAAATACATCATCTGTGAAAATTTCAACTCTCTAACTATCACGGTTCATGAGATACAGCCTGGTGACAGACGGACGGACGGACGGACGGACAGCGAAGTCTTAGTAATAGCGTTCGGATTTTACCCTTTGGGTACGGAACCCTAAAAAAATACAGGTCGAATGAAGAACCTCCTCCTTTTTGCAATCGGTTAAAAATTAACTACGACGGGTAAAGGCGAAGTGACTCAAGCGCCATGTTAGGCGATATCTTTGGAATCAGCGAATTTTGCTCCGTATTTTGACCAGGGGCCCTATTTTCGTTTGATAGACATCAATCTCTATTAAAAATATGTCGAAACAAAACGTTAAACTGGTCGTATTTTATTCTTTTGTTTCGACATATTTCTAATAGAGATTGATGTCTATTAAACGAAAATCGGGCCGCTGGGTTTCGTGCAATGTTACCAAAATGGCACTTGAGTCAGTTTGCCGTTAACGCATCCTACGAATTTAATTTTGCGTTATAATTATAGCGATCAGGCATATGCTTAACTAATAAAAGTAATTAAAGTTAGTATTTATTAACGTGCTAAAAAATATTTTTGTTCTCAATGGCGAAAGACTCTCGAAAGTATGATAACAATGGTAGCCACCTTGATGTCAAGTTTCGAAATCTTGCAATAAAGCGCCGAGACGAGATCCCATACAGCCGGCGGCCACAAGTTTCCAATAAGTAATTAAAATCCGGAGACGCGGGAGATTACGGCTCTATGTCTCCGGAGTGTTTGCTCCCGAACGCTTCAAATCTCTTATGATTTCCTGGTATTTCCAATATTGTTAGCCGGTTTTGAGCAGACAAAATGTCCGAGAATAGCAGAATTTTAAAACAAAAGATAAAGTTGACAGGAAGTCTTTATTATCAGTCTAAAAATAGTTAAGATTTTTGTAGTACATTAGAAAGTTCTAATTTACACCTATGAACGTATATAATATCCTAGTACCTAGCGGATTTATATTACATGTTTTTCAATAAATCTCTTTAGTGACTGCAGTTGGGTTGTCTCCCTCTCTGTCTTATTTCATACGAGAGAAAGAGACAAAATCAACACATTCCAACATAAGTATATTCTTGGCGCACATGCTACAACTACAAAACGCATGTGAAATAATGGGATGCAGTTATACTAAGTACCTGAATTAATTTAGGTATGTTTTCTTGTTCATCGGCCCTTAAGTATTTGCAAGTCGACCTCTGTAAATCTACGCTACAAAGTTAACTCATAAAACATTTTCTGCAACACGAAACTCGTATAAATTACTCACTAACTAAGCCCCGCAGACCACAGAGAAAGGATTACAGCATGATAACATCGTAAAATCCACGGAATGTTATTAAAGGTTCCGCCCTTGTTTATTCGTGCTACTGTTCGGGGCATTTTTATGAAGAACCGAGCAAATAGCCGCGCACAAACATTAATCTGCTTTGAACAACAGAGAAGATGTAAAGGGACCTCGGCATAGTCAATATTGTCTTAGGGGACAAAACTCCGCTTTTATAGGTACCTCTTGGCACCAATTAGAGCGTGATATGATTTTTAAAGTAAACTTAATTTCGTTGATTCCATGTTTCGACATCGTTTTGACTATAATTAATTAAATTAATTCAATGATTATTAAGTCTATGAACACAAATTCGTTTTAGTAAGAATTTTGATTTTATTGTAGTAATTTGTTTTGAGCGACTGTGGGGACGGGGGTAATCGAGACGGAGTCAATTAAAATTATTATGATTAACTTATTATAATTAAAATTATTATTGTTTTCTTATATTTACGCGAATACTATACATTGAAATTAAACTATATTTTAATTGAAATTAAATTATTTAATTATTAAAAATAAAATAGTAAATAAACGCGATAAAATCCGTAAAATAGTTTAATTTCAATTATTATGATTAATTTAATTTAATTAACAACTTTTCAATTCACACTTTTGTGACGAGGTCCATCCCGCTGCGTTATGATTTATTTCGCGTTAGTTTTAGCGCGACAATTAGTACAAGTTTTATATATAAATGTAATCAATACTGCCAGATAACACATACTCATTTTATGATCCCAATTAAAGCATCACTTGTACTATGGGCGCCATTCAATGGACTGGTGGGGTTGAATCCCTGTTACACCCAGACCATGGCAAATTCCAAAATTTGCCACTAACGGGAATCGATGCAATAAGCCCAATGGGCTTAGGATGACCGAGTAGACAAGTTTTATCTCTTTCAACTGTCAGATTTGTCGAGAAAATGACGTCACACGAACCATGTCCAGTACAAAAAGCTCAAAATGTGTTCATTTTCTCAACAAGTCGGACAGTTGAAAGAGATAAAACTTATGTCTACACGGATATGCTAAGACTACAGCATTCTACACTGAAACCACTATACTAAGCTATCGCCGTCCTCTAAAATATTATCTTTCACATCACTTAATTCCCTATGATAACAAATTAATCACAAACTAAATCTCAGAACCCTTTTGCGACGCCAGCAATTCAATTAGGTAAGCCGTTAAGCAATCGATGCGTGACGTTATTAAATTCTGTTATAGTTTAAAATGTGGTTCGTATAGCTGTAATTTATAACCGCCGGTTGATATATAACCGGTTGCTGGTTGATTTATCTGTGCAGTGTCAGGGGTGGGAGTGGTGATTCGGCGGATTGTTATTCCTTTATGCCGTGTGCGTCTTTCGGTTGTACAGGATGTGCTAAATTTGAATATTGTTGTAGCAATTAAAATTGTAAACTGAGGAATATGGAATATATAATATATATTTTGTATAAAATATTGCTGAGATTATCACGTATGGTTATGAATATCTCGATGTCTATGGATAGAATGATAGTAATACATATTTTTTTAGATTTTCTTATTTTATTTTTTTATACTTTAAAGTTTAGATTTAGAACTTTAAACTATCTAAAATATATGTTTTTACAGAATAGGCACTTGCCAATAAAATATAAAGAAGATAAAACTGTAAAACTTGTGGGAATTTCAAAAACAGAGTAACTAGTTGAATTTATTCAGCATAAACTTAGCTTAAAAATACAATTTTGATATTTTAAAGGATTTCAACAACTTTCAAGTTAGTAAGTTACATTACAAATGCAATGCTCAACAGTTTTATGAACTGATTTGTGAGTGAAATAGCCAGAGGAGATAATTTAGTGTGTGCTGAAAATCAGACATTAAGAATTATTCAGATTAATGCCAAATTTAAGTATAAAGCTTTGTATCATGTATGTCAGTGCCATACAATGCAAAGGCCAACGTCTCGAAGTGAACTTATTGGCTGAATCACAAGTATAAAAAAAATCTGCTGTTTTTGGACACCCTGTAGTGATGAATTGAAGTTAAAGATCTGGATAAAGTTTGAATTTAAATTAATTTAGTGGATTATTAATTCTGAATAATGAACTTAGTTCTTTGTGTTTCTTACCTTTAGTTAAGTTCGCATCGATCAATTAGATTTAGTAAAAGTTAATGACCTGAATGTTATTCATTTAAAATTAAACTAAACAGTTTGTTAAAACTTTTATTTTAAGTAAGTACAGTTGGTTACAAAATTAATTACAAAGTTGTGCACCTAGTCTAAAAATATTAAAACGTCTAGATATAACATTTTATAAAACCCATTCATGACCTTGAAAGCATTTTCATATCATTATTGATGATGCTTGCAGTTCACTTAAAAAATAAATATTACCCGCCACAATAACGAAAACGGAGACTAAAATAAACGGCTACATTTTAAAAGCGCTACATCCATTTGCGTATTTAAATTATAAACGCCCAGTTCGCAAGATTACCAGGACTTTGGCAACTAAAGCTAATTGCAGTTGTTGGAGTTAGCGAGGAGCCCGCCGGATCCACTAAAGCCCCGAATGAGTGTTAAAAGATTTATATCAGTGGATAAGGACGATTCGAGATCTTAATCCGACAGTCCGCACCAGGAAATTAAGGCGTTTACAAAATCTTCAAGCGTGCGCACACTTGGCATAATACCGTCCCAAGAAAATATGAGAATCGTATTCCGAAGGTTTGCAGCGCTTTCAATTTCGGCGAAAGATAATGAGAAAATTTAATTTGTAAAAATTAATGCAAATTGTTTTCAATCTGTTAAGTGGTGACTAACTTTTGCGATTCAAACATTACTTTTATTGCAGGGTTAGTAAAATGTTAAAGGTTAATTGATGATTAATTTAAGATTTTACTGTCGTTCGTTATTGAAATCGAAATGCTGCGGCTTCGGGTTTTTATACATATGCAAGCTAAAATGAACCGAAACAAAGATCAATACTATTATTTAAGATCTAATCACGTTTTTGTATACTGTGAATATTTTGTTCTATTTTAATTTTTAAAAATCGAATGTGGAATATGAAAATATTCAAAAATGGAATGTTTTACTTTTTCCAAAAATCTAGTGCTATGTTCCGAAATATGATTTTAATCTATGGTGTAATTTATTTGCTACATTAATTACTCCAAAATTAGAATCATATAATGTAGTAAGGGCTGAGTAAAAAAAAATCAAACGCCTTATCGAGTTTGCCTCAATTTACCGGTGGCTGCCTCACTTAACCCAAGTGTCAAAGTTCTGCAAATTCCCTCCTAATAATATAGAATCCGTGCACATTTTATTTGAAAAGCAATTTTGATTTATTTACTCTTCGAAGGATTCGAACCACCAGACTGTTGATAACGAAATGTTTTTACTATCTATTGTGCATTGAGTATCTACGTTTGAATAAATTTCTTGAGTGCCCGCCCACAATATGTCGCATGCATATTTATAGAAAATTAATGTCTCGTATTTTATTTTGGAAAATTGTTGAGAACATTTTGAGTGGTTCGTTACAGTAGTCTGATTAACGGCCACTCAGCTCACTGCTGCAGGTAGTTGCGGGTTCGATTCTAGGCAGTGGCAAAATGGACTTTTTGTAATCGGTATTCGGAATTTTAGTATGGGTGTAACTGAGATTGCCAGTTCATGAAACGGTACCCACAGTACAAGCTTTACTTCGTCTGGGATTATTTGGGCAGGCAGTGGTAGCCGAGTGGTCGAACGCACGCTTTGCAATCAAAGTGCGCAGGTTCTATCCCCGGCTCGCACCTCTGGGTTCCATGTGCGAATCTCATTTTCATCTGAGATTATCACTTGCTAAGAAACGGTGACGGAAAACATCGTGAGGAAACCTGTGTGCCCGGTATAATGGCAATAGGCTCGCCCCCTATTACATTGGGACCAAAATACATCGGCGAAGTGTGGGCGCACTGCAGTGCACCTCTGCCTACCCCTTCGGGGAATACAGGCGTGATGATGATGTATTATGTATTATTTGATGAGTATGTGTTGTCTAGCGACATTTAAATTCGAGTTATTATACTGAAACGTTTCCTTTCTCATAGTTATACTTCGTAGGCATATCGACGGGTGAAAGGCAATTTGACTTAAGCGACATTTTTTGGAACGTAGTTCCTTATGGCGCGTTGCGAAAGGGGGCTAGACGAAAAAAGTAAGAGTAAAAGTGTCGACCGACACTTTTGTGAATGTGTGTGTGATTGTGTTTCGATTTCGATTTCAATTTCGATTTCGATTTCGATACATGTGTGTGTGTGTGTGTGTGTGTGTGTGTGTGTGTGTGTGTGTGTGTGTACGTATATGTACAATTTTTTTGCTTTTTTTATTCCAAAAGGAACTTCGTTCCATCCGGGTGTCCCTTGACACCTATCAACTTTTTTAACTCAATATCACCCAAAGTGTCGCTTAAGTCTAATAGCCTTTCACCCTTCGATATGATGTCTAAAAGCTACTTTGACCGAGGAGATGGCTAAAAAATAGAATTTGGTTCTTCACCTGAATAATTCTTGAAGTTTTTTATTGCTAATCAAAGGACGTTGGGACTTTTACTAAACTTGTGTACACCTATTAAAAAAAGCTTCAGAGATAAATAAATAAACGCGCCGCTAATCAGCTTTACCTAACTCAAATCGTACCTTTCAAGTATAGTTTAGGTATTCTGACAGTTCGCAAACTTGTAATTGGAATGAAAATCACCATTTTTTTTATTCGATTCACACACTGCATGTTTTTGAGAAACTTGCTCTTTGTGCAAGTGTCTCGTTAGTATTATTTTTAATGACACTGAAGAAATATTAGGTACAGTGACATCACAATCTTCTTTAAACCTATTATAAAACTCACTTATCACGAAGGTTACAAAACTACGGTACCTACATACTTCATTTTTTTCATAAGGGTTCATCTATACCTCTAGGCATTAGCTAGTAATGGATATTAATTTTCGTGAGATTCAGATTTTTGTGAGATTATAAAATAAACAATAAATTATGAATAAAAATGGTAAGAGATGAAATGGGGTGTTCAAGTTTGTATTCCGGACTACAGCATATTTCCGGCTTTAGTGAACCGATTTCGAACTGCCAATTTCGCACCAACTCCAAATGTCATAAATTATGAGGTTACTTGTAGCTTTTTAGTTCTTTGAAGTCGGTGTTTTTATTTTAAATAATTGTAAGTAATAGATTATCAGAAATAAATATACTTAAAGTGACGAGTCCGATCAACGATCATGATTCAGAAGATCCGGTATGAAGCTCAGCGGGCTGTGTAATGTATACTAAAATATTGCCACATGTAATATATAGATATCTACTCATTTACTGAAGCATCTCCCTTCGTTAGAAACATAGTGAAACCGCTAAAGCGAGACACTGATTCGATTCCACGTGAACGCTCATAGTTGGTATAGCTGTAAATCTCACAGTGATGTGATTTACTGTAATTTAATTTGGTATCAACGTTTTCGAGCGCGCGGCGTCTAAACACACCTTAATTATATTTTAGGGTATAATCTGTCACGTGAGATAATTACAGACTGTGGTTTTGAAAACTTGAAGTTCGCACTGCGTTTTGACATAATATAATTGATATGTTTACACAAGTATTTAGTGATTAATTTTAAATAAGCGCGTAGGTTGTTGTTGATATATTTTTATATTACACCTATTTTATCTTCACTATCCAATCGGTTCATTTAAAAAGGGGAATAGTATGTAAATTTGAATTGAATCAACGAGAAAATAAACTAATCTTTTCGAATTTCAAATGACCGCCTTCAAAAACTAAGGAGGTTTTCAATCCGACCCTTATTTTTAGTATATTTTTTCTAGTGTGTTTATTCAAATACACACCTCGTGATAGTAATAATATCAGGGTAAATTGGCACCAATTTCCAATGAAATAAATTATTAGGTTAAAGCCGTTCAGTGTACGTAGGTTTTTGAAGTCGTTATTTTATAAGTCCATTTGAAGCGCAATCAGTGAAATGGTTTTTTTTGTTTCGTTAATTTAACTGTCAAAGCGAGCTTATTGTAATACGACTAAGCTTTAGGTAAATAGCAGATAGGACATGTATCTGCAAGTAGGTAAGTGTTTTTTCCTATAAATAACTATAGAGTTACATAATTGCACTCACCCGTTTACAAATACCTTCTTGTGAACTGGATTATCTGCAAAAAAAACATCTATGATAAAATGAAATCACCAATTCCAAGTCACCGGTTGTGAAGTATTTAAATTAATAATGTTAATTACAATTCATGTTTATAAATTCATGCAATATTTTGTTACACGTGCAACCCTTTCATAGAACATGTCAAATGATTGAATTAGCGGCCTCTAGCGTTGAAAATTAAATGCAAGGAGCCTACAAATCAACGTCGTTGTAGAGCAGATTCGTTAAATATTAACAAAGTTTCTTAAACATGTGTTCTTGACTAGCGCGCAGTGATTCAAGTGTGTGGGGTGTGGTCTGAGTGACATCGAGTTAAATTCTCTACTTTATTTTTTAATCTGTATAAAAAATGTTTTAATTTGTTTTCGGAAAACCTCTCTCGTGCGTTCCTAAAACATTACAATCAAATCCAGTGAATAACGTGAGTTGTTACTTAACAAGGTGGAAAAGGCAGATCTAGAAACACTTTCAAGATTTTCAAGAAATGTAACTAAAATAAAAATACTCGTTTTCTTATTATGAAGGTTGTAAGCACGAAAAAGATCTTCAAGACATTACCGAGCAATTATTTACCAATACCAAAACAAACTCATAGGAATAATGCTTTTTTAATTAATAAAGTTAGAAAAAAAAGCCATTTAACGCTGTACACGCCTCACCAAAGTTACTTATTGTCAAGTTTCTTCCATGTTACAACCGGATCGAAGCGCGGCCTTATCTGTGAAGATCCGGCAAGAAACTAAGTGGGCTCATATTTTTTTTTATGTTGTCTGTAAAAAAAAACATCCCACTGCTGGGAACGGGCCTCCCCTTAATGCGAGGGGGATTCAGGCCATAGTCTTTTTAACCTTTACAATAACCATTTAAGTCAAGTCTGTTCGCTATCATTCGCTCCCCACTATTCTAAGCCCCGCGACGTTAACCCCCTCTATACCCCTAATTACTAATCGTGATTGCACGCGTCGTGTTACCGTGTTTACCTAGACTATAATTACAACGAGTTAATCTAAAACGCTCCCGCGGCTCATACAAAATGCATTTGGCGTGAGGCGCGACTCAAAAGACTGTGCTGAGTGCTTCTTAGTTACTTACATGTTAACAGCTACTTAGGGAAAATGTCTTAAGAAGTGGAAGTTTGTTGGTTACGTGTAATATCAGGTTTTGCGCAGATATTTAAAATACTTAAATAAGTAAATATTGCCAAACAACACAATACTCATCGTATGATACGTACAGTACTACGAAGAGTCATGCCGCTTCCATCATCTTCCTAGCCTTTAAGACCACCGCACATTAATGGATATGGTCATCTTACATGGACTGTGTAATGAATACATTGATTGTTCCAATCTCTCCAGCAAAATTTTAAAGTTTTTGTGCTCCGAAAACTCGCACAAGACATACGAGCTTATTCGCCACTAAGCGTTCATCTACAAACTACGCACATCAATCTATAGTAAACAGACTACATAGAGTTTACAATAAGAAGTTTCATTCAAGATCAACTGACGTATTCCACGATAGCAAGGTGGCTTACAAGAAAAATATTTTGAAAGTTCTGCAGGACGACAATGTTTAGACCATTGCTTTACTTTAAAACTCAACTAGGAATTGCATATCATTACCTACTCGACAAGTTTATAAGATCTTAGCCATATAACGTAAATCTTTTATTGGCCGTAAGCTAAACATTATATATGTAATACTTGTTATGTCTTCAAGGGCTGTGGATTTTGTTAAAATAAATAAATAAATAAATTGTTTATTAAAATTTAAAATTGTTTATTAAATAAACTGTTTATTGTATTTTTGCCTTATTAAGTTTAGTTTGGGTGATAAGTGTGTGTTAACTGGTGATATTTTACCTATACCTAGTGTTTGTTGACTTAATTTGTTTGGATTAGTTTTATTATATACTTATGATTCTCAATTTCATTTAATGAGACTGATTAATAGCTACTTATATTTCTCAATACCATAGTATCGTAAATCAAGACATTTTGTATAATTTTGAAAATGCTTTGTAACAGTAAACATTGGCTTCAAGTGAATTCTTACAATTTTATCCATTCCCTTACAGTTTTATGACGAAACCCTTCACGTATTCTTTTGATAATAATTTATACAATAATCAGACCTGGTTTCATTGCACATAATTTTTGATTTTTTCGAACATTAGTAACTTAACCTTGACTTCGAAAAAACAAAAATCCATAACGTAATACAGTACCTACCAACATAATAATGAAAAGTAATAAAGGATTACATCGATTTGGGGTCCGTAGTCAGTGTATTCGCAAGGGGTTCGCAATTCAAGGTCACAATCAGTCTATACATGCAAATTATATCTGTATATACGGCGGAACCCTAGCACGATATATTTAAAATACAATATAATATGATTATCAGGCTGTCCCCCTAACACAGACAAAATCAATAGCGTCTGCGTCGGGGTATATGCAAAATTATACGATGCAAAGCATTGCGGAACTTAAGTAAAAAATTGATTAGGAAACTCATTTATTTTTTATTTTTTATGCTTCCTTTTGCTACATTTTAAAGTATTATATTATTGTATTTACCGTGGTGGTTCATGTTATATGATCTAATGCCAAGTAGCCATTGGTCCTGCTTTGGGTCTTGGAGCACAGAGGACAATCTCTCCGTGTGCATATCGGTAATCAACTAAATCAGAGTAAATTGACTTCAATACTAAATACGTCGTCACATAGGCCTAGAAGATAACTACGTGTTAATAAATATTTAAATTAATATTTATTCTTCTTCTGTTTTGACGAAATGAAATAAATGATGAAATGTAAAGGGATAAGATGAGGAATGGCTCCACCAGCGATTAGCGGGTATTTCAGCCAGTGTCAAGAGAAATTTCAATAAATACACATTATAAATAAAAATGGGTGATGAACGTGATAAAGATGGCGGATGAAGACCTTGAAGGAAAATAATATTTGAAAAATGTGTCACAAGATTTCAATTTTGATCTGATTTTGACAGAGATGACAGGCGGTCAGAGAACTCTGCACTACAATTTCAACAGAATTTATCTGAAAAGTTAGCGTATGCACATGCATCAGACAGGCTTCGTTGTACCTGTATACGCTAGTATTTACAGTGATTGTTGTATAGTATTTATGCGCGGCGTCGAGGCCCCGCCCGTGACCGTGGGCTGGAACGATACTTGTTGGTTTTAACGAGGGGATATTTTTGCAGCGGGGGACATGATGTTGAATATCTGTAGCAAAAATAATAAAAAATCATGATTAAATAACTTTCTTCTTGGTACATTATACTATTATCAATCCACAAGTTTGTATTACCGTTATTTTTCTCCGTTCTTTATTTATTGTATGTCATCGCTTTGACTCATCCAGTGTAAGGAATTATGGGAAGCGTCTTCATAAATTGGACGGAATGTAAAAGTGGCGTAGTCATTAACAAAACACATGCACCTTGGCCCAGTGCAGCAATTCTCGCAGGATTGACATCATATCTAATTCGATATACGTGAAAAAAAAAACGAAAAAATATCGACCAATTTGAAGTTTTGTTCCGACATATTATGTCTAACTAGCTGTGCCCGCCTCTGTCGAAGCGTGATGTTATTATGTCAATAACCTTCTCTAAAAAATAGGCTATGCATTTAAAAAATAAATTTTAAAATCGGCTGGTAATTCCAGAGCTTAATGCGTTCAACCTAACAAACAAACTCTTCAGCTTTATAATATTATATATATATAATAGCAGACCCAGCCACGCATTGCTGTGATCTAAGCTATCCTATCTCTCAAGTTGGATCAGACTGCTCACGGTGTGCCAATTTAATTTAAAATCGGTTAAGTAGTTTAGGAATCCATCGCGGACAAACATCGTGACAGGAGATTTATATATATAAAGATATGTATTATATATTAATATATTATAGTATATAGATTAGAGATGATCGAATGATCGGCTCATGCGAGAATTTGGTCCCTGATCTGTGGGAGTTACCAACAAAGTCATCGAAATTTATAAATATTGTCTTAAACCTCGTAACGATATAGGAAATAGTACACGAATCACCATCATATCTACACCTAATTCCCAAAACCATACGTCGACGTATAAACCATACCTTAAATTTTTGCAGAAAGTAATGATCAATTTGCACCAACTTTACAAGCCAATTTTATTTAAAACTAGCTGTGCTAGATTACCCGGAAATATGGGTATTATGTTTTTCCCGCGTAACCCTAATGCTTTTTCTAAAATTAAAGTAGCCCAAGTTACGCCTTGGAACGTCAGCTATCTGTCAGTGAAAGTCGCATTGAAATCGGTTCAGCCGTTTAGAAGTTTACCTCAAACAAACAAACACACAGACAGACAGACAGACAAAAAAAATTAAAATTGCGTTTTCGTTATAGGTATCGTATATACTTTCATACGCATTTGGTAAAAAAGTGTTATTTTGATATTACAAACAAACACTTCAATTTTATTTATTTGTATAGATGTATGTATAGATTTGTTTCGTAAAGCTATTAAAAAAAGTTACAACTTAGGTACTAGAAAAATTTAAAATCTCTATAAAGAACCAAACTTTATTGAAGAAGCAAACATTCTGATAGGTACTACCTAATTAGGCTTTGAATGTCTTGGCGGATAATTTAAAACATCCATTTTATCCAAGCTAAACGTGTGGCTTGACTATAGTATTCCCAAGGCTACAGTTACTGCCAAGAAATCGTACACTTGAGATAAACTCTTCTGTAAATTCTACATTCTTCTTAATTTAGTTACATTTGCTAATTTAAATAAAAACCTCATTTGTGTCTTAACTTTTTATTGTATTTGGATATAAGTACATATTTTGCCGATACCAAAACAAACTCTATGTCAATGTACTTAAAGTTTGAACTTTCTAGTAAAAGCCACACGAAACTACTACTACTACTACTACAGCCCTTTTAACGTCCCACTGCTGGGCACGGGCCTCCCCTCAATGCGAGGGGGATTCGGGCCATAGTCCACCACGCTGGCCCAGTGCGGGTTGGCAAACTTCACACATCTATCAAGAACTAGACAAGTTCCCTCAGACATGCAGGTTTCCTCACGATGTTTTCCTTCGCCGTTTCATAGCAAGTGATAATCTCAGATGAAAATGAGATTCGCACATAAATCCCATAGGTGCGAGCCGGGGTTTGAACCCGCTCTCTTTGATTTGCAAGACGTGCGTTCGACCACTCGGCTACCACTGCTACTTTACACGACACGGTGCGTCATAAATCGCTCGCCCTGTCAATGACTTTTCGTTGAAATATGAGCTTTTTCGTTTTAGTACTGGCAATTTTTTACAGTAGCATGTAAGGCCACTGTGTCCAGGGCTTGACCCTATTTAAATTTTATGCATGGTGTGACCCGAGTATAACAAATACTCTAGAGTATGCAAAATAAATCGTTTGCTTTACAAGTTAGGTGTAATTTTAAATTCCAAGCGAAGTCTGGCAAATTATTTACCTTGAAACGATAAACAAATCTCCATACTTGCGCATGCAATTAAGGCTCAGATTTCAGACGAAAAATAATAAAATACTACTACTACTACCCTTTTAACATCCCACTACTGGGCACGGGCCTCCCCTCAATGCGAGGGGGATAATAAAATACAATGATATATAACAACGTGGGAAAAATGCTGTAAACAAGAATATATTTCTTAAATAAGCTATTTTTTGTATTCCAAGTTATTCGACTAAGTGTTTTAAACTTGCTGACACGTGAGTATTAGTTACGGAGATAGGAATATCACTTCTACGCTGAAATAACCAAGCATAACAGTAGCTACATAATAGCTACATTTTTGGTGAAAGCTATTTACCTACCGGTAGAATACTTCTTGCTATAACTACCAACGCTTCGTTAACTAACAAAACTTTAAATAGCCACAGTTCCTAACCATCCCAGACGCTATTTCCTTGAATCCGTAATGAGCTGAGCGCACAAACACCCCTTAATAAAGATTTTTATGTATTCCTATTAGGAGCAAGTTTTTATTAATAATAAAAAAACAACTCGATCGGGAAAGACTAGACTAGTTAATAAACAACTTTAGATTAGTATTCTAGGTTTAAAACTAAGTTATAATGGATTCTGTTTCTGCATCAAAAACCGTTAAATTAAATAAAGTTTCGGGAGCGACTTGTATTTCTTCATCGAAGGCTTTGAACCCTCTCGGTGGGGTATTGGGAGGTCAGATATATAGGCCAATGTACTGCGCAGTATGACTGACAATACAATTTAGTTATATAACTTTGCAATGTAGTTTTGGTGCGTGGATGACAACTTTATTCAGATGTTAGTATGACTTGATCTTGCTATTAAAAACTACAAATTTTTGTTCACTAAATAATCAATGTGTTTTAGTCTCGGTACCCCGATTTCATTTACATTTCGTTGTAAAATAGGATAATTTTAAAAAAATCCATTGTAGGTGATACGAAGTTCCCCGGGTCATCGAGTAGTTAATAAAAAAAGATTTTGTTAAAATAAAAAAATAATAAGTGTATTGCCGTCCTTCTCATTAGTGTAACGCATGAGCAAAACAGAAAAAAATGTAATGTCCGTGATTTGTGTAGTTACAACATTGGTGGGAGCAATATGTCATTATTTCTAACAAATCGCGTCTCCCAAACATTATCTTATCTATAGATTGGGTATAATGCCATTCGACTGACTATAAACGATAGGTCCATTATGCGAAATTGGTGCACAGTGCGTGGTCATAACACATCTCGTCTATACCGCTCCAAGACAGGTATAAGCCATTAGGGAATAATAAAACACCCTTATCGGGCCATTAGATGCTCGTAAAATAACAGTTAGTCATATAATAATGTGATGGATGTTAATATCCGTGTTTTGCCACTGAGATTGGTGTAGACGCTCGTAGCGGCGGCGCTACGAAGTTCGTAGACCGTAGCTATTCGTAGCTATGAAGGTGGTCTACGATTTTCATGCATTTATTTGTCATCTAGATTTCTGAAATACTTTTGGAACGAAGTTCCTTACGGCAGGCTTGGAGGGAATAGGGATTTTGCTAGGCGACCGAACTGAAAAAAATGTGATAGTAAAACCGTAAGAAAAAATCCGTGGAAAAAAAACCGTTAAATGAGACGTCTCTTTATTTGTGTCGTTTGATGGATGGATGGATGGATGGATGGATGGATGGATGGATGGATGGATGGATGGATGGTTGGATGGATGGATGGATGGACGGACGGACGGACGGACCCACTTAAAAAAAGTAAGTTTAAAAAACAAATACTTACATTGAAGTATTTACTCATTTTATTCTATGTGTTAAAAGCTCGCCCCCTATAAAATTGGGACCAAAAATACATCGGTGAAGTGTGGGTGCACTGTAGCGCACCTCTGCCTACCACTTCGGGTAATACAGGCGTGATGATGATGATGTGTTTGTGTTAAAAGAAAGTTAACCAAAATAGTTTTTTTAAGTTAACGACGTTTAAAGTCGTGTTTGTATGCTTATCAAAGTCTTTATTAGGGAACATTTTCACACTACATTTTCCCTGCAATGAACCGTGTAACATCAATCACAATGTCACCTGAAGCTCACGCAAATAGTATACGCTCCCCATTTCTATACTTTTCGGCAAACACCCTCCCCATTCCCCCCTTTCTATTCTGCATCCGTTACATTGACAAGTAAAGGACTTAACTCACTGAGACGGGCAGTTTCCAAAAAATACATTTTATTAACTCAACGGACCTTTAACGAATGTTTGTACTATAATAAACTAGTTGGACATAAGTTTTGGTAGCATATGGATAAGGGTGCTGTCGGACATGAAATATTAATCTGAATAATCTGAAAATCGGGAAATTATTGAGAATTTGTTGTTACGCTCGTTGTGTTTCTGGCGTGTGATTTTTTTTTTTATTTTCCTATAGCTACGTACATAAGCATGCCTTTTATATACTTAGAGTAGATTTGGATCGCTCCAACTCCTGGGACAAGCTAGGACAATACTCCTTTCTCTTTTACACATAACTACAGCCCTTTTAACGTCCCACTGCTGGGCACGGGCCTCCCCTCAATGCGAGGGGGATTCAGGCCATAGTCCACCACGCTGGCCCAGTGCGGGTTGGCAGACTTCACACATCGAGAACTAGTCAAGTTCCCTCAAACGTGCAGGTTTCCTCACGATGTTTTCCTTCACCGTTTCATAGCAAGTGGTAATCTCGGATGTAAATGAGATTCGCACATGAAACCCAGAGGTGCGCGCCGGGGTTTGAACCTGCACACTTTGATTTGCAAGGCGTGCGTTCGACCACTCGGCTACCACTGCTTTTGCTTTTGCTTTTACACATAATTCTTCACAAAGGTGTAGATATTATAAACAAAATCATAATACACATTTTTTTATCAGTATTTACCGTTTATACAGTGTAAAACTTCTTAAAATGCGAGCATGATGTAAGGAAAACATGCATCAAGCACACAAAACTCGTATAATAGAGTGCGCCGATAGTGATTTTAATATGGAAATACGCCCTCGACGCTTCCCGCTTGTAATAACATGCCATGACTGATAAATGTTTACTTCGATTTAGAAATAAATTGCGTGGATATTTTAAGAATATCAACTGTTTACATATTGTTTTCTTATATTTAAATCCAAAACCAAGCGTACCATTGCAAGACCTCAAGACACTGTGAGCACTTTCTGCGTGGATCGGACCGCACACAACAACTAAATAAGAGGGTACCCAGTTATTAACTATGACATCAGGACGTCTAACACCTCAGTCCCCCCGTGACCATGGTTGCTGTAAAACAGCCGAAACGTCGGGAAAATAAAATAGTAAATAAACGCGATAAAATCCGTAAAATAGTTTTATTTCAATCAACTGTTTTGTTCGCGTTCCCATTTAAAAAATATGAATTGGCTGGTTTATAAGAGCCTAAAAAGATGTTGTATTCCCTGACGGGGTAGGTAGAGGTGCGCAGCAGTGCACCAACACTGCGTAGATGTATCTTGGTCCCAATGTAATAAGGGGCGAGGTTACTGCCACATTTCCCTTAAATAGTCCACCACACTGGCCAAGCGCAGGTTGGTGAACTTCACACGCCTTTCTATAGACGTGCAGGTTCCTTTAAGATGTTTTTCTTCACCGATTAGATTCAAATATGTTCTATTATTTCAAGTTAAAATCAGTACGGTTGCCGGTATTAAACTTTGCAAATTTTTTTTTTTAACTGTCTTGTGCTTGCCCGCTTCTAATTTGCTTTTCACCAATCGGGTATTTTATTTCAGAAAACTATGTTTGTTAATGCAAATATTTTCATAGATTGGGCTACCCCTGTGTTCCGTGTCCTGTCCTGTGTCCGTCCTTGTTGACATAATGATTATTAAGTAAAACATTACTTACTTACATGAGATTATTGGTTTTAATATTTCTTTAAAAAACAATCGGCGTAGATACTAACTATTGATAAAACTGTCTGGATAGTCATATAAGACACGATAGTCAAATACCCTCTAAACATCAAAAGGGGAGCAGGCATCCAATTTATTTAAATATTCATAAATCTAGATAAATAAACAATTTTATTATAAATGCATTTTTCTATAAGCACCAATATTCGATTATTTGCCGATACAATATCTCTTCTGATTTATCAATAGAGTTTGTTTCTATTTGCATAATGTCTGGGAATCTTTCAATTATGGAGAGTAGAAAATATAATAAAACGAATCACGGATAAAACGTACGTCAGCGTTATATTGGAAATTGTAAAATGTTGTATTATTTCTCTAAAAGCAAGTTGCTAGGTGAATCTCGTTTATGTTCCAATTGAGACATAGACTTAAAATAAAAATATAATAAAAAGTTAAGTTTGTTTCTTAGGTGTAAGCGGTTTCAAAATGGCGTTATTAGCAATTCCATTGACACCTTTTTTTAAATAATGATACCTAAAATGAATACCTAAAAGCCTAAAATTAATTCGCTGATGAAATCAATCTGTAAGTGTATCGCGCAAACGATTGGCAATTATCGAAATTGATCCATCGTTTCTCAAATAATTCAGCCATAAAAATTCTGTTGCCATACTAAACGCACACATCGCCGTATACGGATGTAATAAGGACTAAATTGATTGTATAAACTTTGCCAATTAATGACGAAGTTATTAGAAATCCGCTTAAAAAAAATCGCTTTCAAATACCTTCCTTTTGTTCATAAAATGTGAACATTTTCTCTTCGATATGTGGTATGAAATGTCGCGAACAAGTCTAAACAATACTAACATGTCGCACTCAAGGTGAGCTCGGGAAGCTGCACATACATCATACAAGATTATCTTAGAAGATGACTGCTAGCATGAATGATGTATGAATTCTGTGACGCTTTTTGGGTATAATAAATTGTGTTTATGTAAATAATACTTAGGTACCCGGACAATATGGTGGGGGAGGGAAAATAAATCCGGGGTGATAAGGGTCTAATAATGGTGATGATTCTGTCAGCATAAATCGACAACTAAACTGAATTAGAGAACACTAGAAAAATTACCGTGACAACCGAATCAACACCAATATTATATAACCTTATCAAATCAAACCTCAAACCAGAAATTTAAATTATATAGATAGAATGAATGTGTTTTGTAGGTCTAGGCACACAGGGGCGTCAATGCCCTCGCACCCAATTGCTATGCCATGCCATAGCAAAACGAACTGTACTGACAGATATAAATAGTTAATTCAACATCGAAATTACATTGACAGCGAGAACGCTTTTCGACGCGTCGAGGCGTAGCTGTTAGAAAGAAAGAAAGAAAGAAGTGTGGCGGGATTAATTAAATATGATAAGATGTTATCATATTACTAGTAGTCCCATCAGCTCTTCAAACTAAGCTAATTGCTTGAGCTAGAACTGACCTTACGTCAATAGTTAATTGGCCAGTGTGGGGAAAGAACCCGGAATCTCTCGATTACGAGGGCGGCTCATCTAACCACACGATTATAGTGGTATATTTGCCTTGAAAGTTCCCTACTATCCATTCCCTTACTAATCCCTTTGTAAATTCCCAATGTTATAACTAAACATGCGTTATGTGTTATTAACATGCTAATATATAATACATCATCAAGCCTGTGTTGCCCGATGGGGTAGGCAGAGGTGCACTGCATTGCGACCACACTTCGCCAATGTATTTTGGTCCCAATGTAATAGGGGGCGAGCCTATTGCTATTATACCGGGCACATCCCCCCTCAATTCGAGGGAGATTTGGGCCAAAGCCCACCTGGCCCTAGTGCGGGTTGGTGAACTTCACACGCCTTTCGATTGACGTGCAGGTTTCCTCACGATGTTTTCCTTCACCGTTCAGCAGGTGGTAATCATTGTTTAAAATGACATTCGCACATGAAAATTATCACAGAGGTGCGGGCCCGGGATTAGAACTTGCACTCCTACGTTCAAGGCGGGCGTTCTTGCCCACGAGGCTACCACTGCTAACGAAAATTTAAATTCCAAAATCTATTTACAAAAATATAACGCTTCATTTTATTTTATATTTTTAGTGAACGTATTTTATATTAAGAATTTCTATAGCAAGAGCAAATGTTAGCTTTGCTCCGTCTAGTTTGTTTTCAAAACACAAACTGAACAGTTTTGTCGATATTTGTAGTTGTACTAACAACAGTCTGGGAGTATAAAGAACCAAGTTTGTTTTACAATCCATTGCCCTATCAGTATACTGTCACAAACAAATCCGAAACGATTATTGAATGAGCAGTCGAGTGAATATTTATTTATTTATTTATTTATTTATTTATTTATTTATTAAGTACAACATACTGCTTACAGCTAATTCCATGCGCAGTAGGTATAAATATTGTAACATGCAATGTATATAATAAAACTTAATGTGATTTGAATATGAGTATAAATAATTTCATGTACTTAATTATTTATAAAGGTGCTTATTTAATACTGCTACCAGTAGTCAACGTCTCGATGTAACGCCTAGCTGACGTCAAAAATGCGTTTTCGGTGCATGAGAATAAATCTGTTGTTGAGTCGTACGATAAGATCTCGTTAATGTACCGCAGTGCGCGGGGGAGGGGCGCATACCGACCCAAGTTAGTGCGGGTAGCTGGTATCGCTAGCAGGCATTGCCGGCGCTCGCGCACTACATGTGCCCCCTGGCGAGGGATATAGAAGTTTACTTGTGC
This sequence comes from Ptilodon capucinus, assembly GCA_914767695.1. Classification (NCBI taxonomy): domain Eukaryota; kingdom Metazoa; phylum Arthropoda; class Insecta; order Lepidoptera; family Notodontidae; genus Ptilodon; species Ptilodon capucinus. Next base: position 8,212,825 of record OU611814.1, on the reverse strand, counting down.
AAGCAATATTGGGTTATATATGAGACCCCGTATTAGTTGAAAAAAGTACGTAATAAGAGTGATGTTACGACGTACTTCTAACATGCTGTAATCTAACATGCCTACGATATATAAAGTTGGATATAAGTATGGATAGTAGAAATAGGTTTTTTTAAATAGATATCGAACGAAAGCTTTTTGTACCTTCTCGATTTTTTGTATATATATAGTTTGATGAGGATTCCATATCACAGCATTCGTCTCGAGGGTACTGCGGACATACGCATTGAACAGAACACATAATGCTCGCCGGTTACAAAAACATCTAGACTGTCTAATGATGAATCCTAGACTTTTTCGTGATTTAGCACATATTTTTTTAATATTCTCATGAAAGGTCAGGTGGCTATCGAACCACGTACCTAGATCTTTTATTGTGTCAACACGTTGTAGGGTACAATTAGATATTGAATAATTTATTTTGATTGGGGTGCGGGCACGGCTGTATGACATAATTGCACATTTATTGATGTTTAGGTTTAAGCTGTTTTCACGGCCCCAATTAAAGATATTGTTAATGTCACTTTGCAAAAGTGCACAGTCTAGTGGTGTTTTAATGGGGAGTGCAAGTTTAACATCATCTGCAAACATTAGACAAGTGCTATTTTCTACTTTTAATGGTAGGTCGTTGATTAGTATTAAAAATAGCAGCGGTCCCAGACAACTTCCCTGACCTATACCTGAGTTAACTGAATAGTTGCTTGATTTAAAATTATTGAAGACAACATATTGTTTACGTTCTGTCAGATAATTAGAGAAGAAATGGATAAGGTTTTTGGAAAAGCCTATCTTTGCCAGTTTGTTAAGTAACGCGTCACCATTCACTTGGTCGAAAGCTTTCTGGAAGTCGAGATAGGCCACGTCTACTTGTCCTTTGTTATCCAAAGCGTGGGTTATGATTGAAGTTATATTTATTAGATTAGATGCAGTTGAGCGGCCTGGAAGGAAACCGTGTTGTTTCTCAGAAAACCATCCTTGGAGTTGTTGGAATATTTGTTTGTACAGTGTGGACTCCATAATTTTGCCAAACACTGGTAAGACGGCTACGGCGCGGTAGTTTTTTACGTCTGATTTAGGCCCGCTTTTGTGTATAGGTAAGACTTTTGTTGTTTTCCAGGCGTGAGGGTAAATTCGTTGTTTTAATGATAAATTAAAAATGTGTACTAAGGGGTCTATGAATATTTCGGAACAGTCTTTAACAATAATTTGTGGTATTCCATCGGGGCCTTGCGTAAATTTTGGTTTAAGTTTTTTTATTACTTTATCGGGGAGTTACTCGTTTGGCGCTGACTTCAATGGAATTATGGGAGGATGAAGCAATTTGTTGTAGGTACTGAACTAAAAATCTTAAAATATTATTTGAAATTATTTCAAGTATGAAAATTATTTGTTTTTTGTGTAAAAAAATATGCTAGTTCTATTGTGTTTACAATATTACTTAGTTACTTTTTATATAGGGTGAATCAGCAGTCCGAAACTATACTTTAATGTTTGCATGTGTTTTTGGCTGCAATTGTTTTCAAACATCTCCAGTGCTAGTGCTATCCGAAATTTTCATGTTTTGTGTTATGAATAGGCTTTTTGCAGTTTATGTAGTTGATACTTGTGACCAATACTCAAAGGTTAACAACTCAGAAACTGTGATAGTTGAGTATAATGCACCTTCATTATACACCAACATCTCAGCTACAGTAGATGTACTTAAAATATTATTTCGAACTTCTAAAACACGCTGTATAGTACCATCAACATTTTTCCTTTTTGGCATGTAGGAATTAGTCCATCTACCGCCACGTAAACCATTTTCGTAAAAAGCTTTATTTAAAATTATATGAAGTCGCAAGTAAATGAGATAATCATGAAAGTCCGTAATTCAAGTAAAAAGTCCAATTAGTACCTTGAGTCTAACGTCAATTCTGGTATGCGATGGGTACGTTCTGCATACAAAACTGTGTCTTTACAAATCAGAAAACCACAAGCCGGTACGCAAAAACAGCGTTTACCATCTCCCACTTCAATATCCATTATGAATGGCTCAATACCGCCAATGAAGGGCTCGCCCGCTGGCTGAATACAAACTGGTCTATTTTTTCCTGAAAGTAATACCTCATTTGAAGGCTTCTGCGGTAGCGCATTCACGTTATCACTCAATGATAATTTGATGCGAAAACAACGTGCATTTTCTTTTGATGATAAGTAAGCAGTGGTAGCAGAGTGGTCGAACGCACGCTTTGCAATCAAAGTGCGCAGGTTCAAACCCTGGCTCGCACTTCTGAATTTCATGTGCGAATCTCATTTTCATCCGAGATTATCACTTGCTAAGAAACTGTGAAGGAAAACATCGTGAGGAAACTTGCACGTCCAAAAATAGGCGTGTGAAGTTCAGCAAGCCGCACTGGGCCACCGTGGTGGACTATGGCCCAAAAATCTCCCTCGCATTGTCTCGTTGGCCGCTAGGCTCACTGCACTGAGTGGTTGCGGGTTCGATGTGAGGCACAAATTTCGGAAATTGACTTCAGATTTTTTTCTGGTCTGGGTTGTAACTGAGCTAGCCCCCAGTCCATTGTAAGGAAACCATACTAATACAAGCGTTGCTAAGTTTAGGATCATGCTATTCGACTTAAGCGACATTTTAGCTTTACAGGAGAGCATACTTATTCGACGCAGAAAACATATCTGATTTCATATAGGTATGTTTATAAATCAATATCGCCCAAAAGTGGCGTTTAAGTAAAATATAATTTCACCCATATTAATTCTGATGTTTTTGAAGGAAAAAAATATAAACGCAGCAGAGGTGCATGAACATTTAAGAGATAATGTTCTCTAGTATATCTGAAATATATTAGATATTGATAGTGGATTTTCAACTTTAAATCATGCTACATGACATTTATAGTTAGTAAAAGAATCAAGATTCATTTTCCAACATCTTCCATCTGCTATGATTTATCAAAATGTTCCAGCCATCCCAAATATGATAGAGTTCATAAAATTACCAAGTTTATGATTTAAAATTTTTCGATACGCGCATGTGGGGTTATTTTGTTTATTTTACAGCATTTTATTGGTGCCGATGGGTGTAAAGCCGGGATAAAATTTCAATTGGCGGCACTGCAGACAGCGGTGGTGTGTCTCCTCAGTTTATTTATTGTGTTGAACCCCTAAAGTACTGCTGTTATCAGGATGTAGTAACTCTAGATGCGATCTTTGGACCACGGTGAGTTCTTTTCTGTTTTTTTAAACAATTTCGTTTTACATACGTTTAGAAAGATAATGTTTAGGTTATGCTTTGAAATGTAACTCATCTAAAGGCTAGCTTATCTTTAATACCAGTGACATGTTCAATTTACTAGATCCTAGAATATGTGCTTCGCTCAGCTTTGAAAGACGCTAGTACGCTAGTACGGAATATTTTAAAATATTTTTTTTCAATATCACAAAAAAATATTTGACAACTTTTGTTTTATCCCGCCTGTACATTTATGATGCCTTTTGTAACAGTGAATTGTATTATTTTAACGTCATTAAGGTGTAGGTACACTTTCGCCTTTTCTCGTATCTATCCCAAATTATTAGAAATTTCAATCCATCTATGAACCACTTAAAGTTAAATTTATAGCACGATTTTTTCACAATACCAGTACTGTGGCATAGATCATAACTTTCTGCGAATTTAGGGATACGGGCACAATTAGGAGAATATATTGTAAGTGTTACGAGAATTGTATGGAAGACTGAACAAAACTTTACCAATTGTTTTGTTTTTTTATATTAGTTATTTAAAACTATTTGTTATCGCGTTAATAATAAAAAATGCAGAATGAATTCAATACGTTAGCTCATTCAGGTGTCTGTCTACGTCCAGGACTATTGTGGAGTAAGCTCTGTCCCTTCCACACGAAAAATTTCAATCGTACCTAACCAGAGTCTGCGGGCCAATGGAAATCCCTAGAAAACGTGAAAATGCTCCAAACTCGTGTGCAGAAACGAGATACGTTTCATTTAGGATTCCAATTAATTTCGGGATTCTGAAGCCTTGAAAACGTGAGAGATTTCTTGGAACATTCTGTTAATTCATTTCGTAGCAGATATATTAGAACAAAAATTGTGGAAATTACATTGAATTCGCTTTTTGTGGAGAGTATTATTCATGAAATGTTTATATGAAAATAACATCTGATTTCACGATTCAACTTAAAATTTCCAAAAGTTTTCGATCCATTCTATATAGTGTTAGGTGTCAAAACCATAGCAACAGAGAGCCAGAAGGCGAGCCTATATAAGCGCTGTCAAGAAGAGCATCGTTCTTTTTCTGCGGCGGCCTACGAGACGTGCGGACCTACGGCGCTATTTTGTGAGACGTTTGATCCCATTTTCTTTTCTTTGAATAATTATTTGTTTGTCCCAAGTACATTGTTATTTTCTTTGGTTAGTGTTGGCTCTGTTTGAAATAACTGTTGTAGTTTGTTGATTTTTAGGTTACAAATAAATTGTTATATTTTTGAGTGGAATTTTACTTCTGATCCTACATCAGAAGTGGGATTCGAACTCGGGCTCTTGCTTTAGCCGCTTTGTTGTCCATTAATGTTGGTGAGCACTTTTCGAAACAGAATCAAAACTAACCAAAAAAAGATTGTGTTGAATGTGTTAATATGCCCGGACCAAGTGATGATTCGCGAGGTAGATCACGTAGTAGGTCGAGCCGACGTCGTCACAGGCACCGCGGGTCACGCAGGCGGTCCAGGACAAAATCCAGTAGGCGTTCGCGGTCGCGATCACGTATCAGAACACGATTGACACCGTCACCACCTACGTCACATATTGATAGGACGTCACAGGGGCAGCAATACGAAATAAGAACATCTAACACGTCATTGCCCTTTGACAAAACGCTGGACACGATATTAACGCGATTACAGACAATCGAAAGTAATCTTACGACTATCCCCGTGCCGCAATCGGATATTTTGGTACCATCTACCGCTCGAGCTATAGTGGAAGCAATTCAGTCTATTCCAATAAGGCCACATAACTATTTTGTCTCTAATTTCGACCCATCTATACATGACATCGATGCATGGTGTAGCGAAGTTGATCGCGCTAAGTTATCGAATCGTTGGGCCGATGAGGAGTGTTTGTCGCGTGTCGCGGGATGTTTAAAGGGCGATGCTAAAACCTGGTTGAATGATTGGGTGACAAATGACCGCTCATGGTCCAGCTTTAAGCGCGAGTTCAGACCGCTTTGCCCAAAAAAGTTAGATTATGCAAATATTCTATTTGATGTAATGAATACAACATCTGACAAATACTCTTCCTACGCGGAGTATGCGCGCCGTACCCTCTTGCGTTTGCGTATAGTTAAAGGCCTCAGTGAGGAATTGATGGTACAAATCGCGGTCCGCGGTATAAATGACGCACAAGTACGCGCAGCGGCCGCTAACGCGGAACTTTCGGCCGAAAACCTGGTTTCATTCTTATCTATTTATTCGAAACCAAGTGGCTCCAAGACGTTACAAAAGGCTACAGTCACACTTCATCCTAGGAGAAGGTTTGCGGACCAGGGTAACGCCTTAAGAATCAAATGTTTTAAATGTAACCAGGCCGGACATAAAAGTTATCACTGTCCTAAAAATTTTAAGCCCCCTGAAACCAACGTTGTCAGTTGCACATTCTGCAAAAAGGTGGGTCACACTGAAGATAGGTGTTTCGCTAAAGAACGATCAGGGTTGCGAAACAAACATAACGTCAATCTATGTAGTGATCGTAAAGAAAATACACGAAACAATGACGTCACTACGGCAGTAATTCAGGGCATCCCTATCGATGTACTAATAGATAGCGGAGCCCTTAACGTTTCATTGATATCTTCAGACGCTTTAAAACACTTTTCATGCCATACGAAACCCATTAACTGCACTTTGAAAGGTTTAGGGTTTCACGAAATTACAGCCAAAGCATGTGTTACTCTCACAATAGAGTTTAGAGACATATCAATCGAAGCGGATTTTGTTGTCGTCCCAGCCAAGTGCATGTCCACGCCGATAATTATTGGTACCGACATCTTAAACAGGGACGGAATAACGTTTGTTAGGACGAAAGACAAACAGTTCATTACGCATGCAACCAAACATACAACGGATGTTTGTACGGTTTGCCTTAAAACAGACGTCACTACGCCCTTGCAAGGTACAGAACGGGAGGCCTTAATGACTGTTATTAACAAATTTGCGGACTTTTTCATAACGGGTACAGCTACAACTACCGTCACCACGGGTGAAATGCAAATCAATTTAACAAGCGATGTACCCGTCACATACCGCCCATACAAACTCTCTCATACCGAGAAACTTAAAGTCCGTGAAATTGTTAATGATCTTTTAGATAAGGGTATTATTAGGGAGTCTGAGTCCGAATATTCCAGCCCAATTATTCTCGTTAAGAAGAAGGACGGGTCGGACAGAATGTGTGTCGACTATCGTGCTCTCAACAGACTGACAGTAAAAGATCGATATCCTCTCCCCTTGATCGACGACCATATCGACCGACTTGGCGACACAAATATAACAAGGTACTCATCCTTAGACATGGCTACAGGTTTTCACCAAATCCGGGTCAGCTTACCCTCAGTTCACCGCACAGCATTTATAACACCCGAGGGCCACTATGAATACCTTAAAATGCCATTTGGTTTAACTAATTCACCAATTGTGTACCAAAGAATAATTAATAAGACGTTACGTAAGCTGATCGATGCTGGTAAAGTCCTGGTATACATCGACGACGTTCTTCTTATGAGTAACACTGTAGAAGAGGGTATTAACTTACTCCATGAGGTTCTTACAACCTTGACTGAGGCAGGATTTTCGATAAACTTGCGAAAATGTGTTTTTTTAGCTACTGAGATTGAGTATTTAGGCCGAGTCATAAGCAAAGGTCAGGTTAGGCCGAGTCCGCATAAGATCAAGGCTTTAGTAGATGCACCACCGCCACAAAATGTCAAACAAGTTCGGCAATTTTTGGGTTTAGCTGGATACTTTAGGAAGTACATAGAGGGGTATGCGACAAGAACGTTCTGTATTTCCCAACTTATGAAAAAAGGGGCTACATTTAAATGGGGTTCCGAACAAGAAAAGGTACGTCAGGAAATAATCTCACTATTGACAAACGAGCCTATATTAGCAATTTTTAACCCCCAGCTTCCAACCGAAGTACATACCGACGCGAGCAGTGTGGGCTATGGAGCGGTCTTGTTGCAAATCCATGATGACGGCAATAAGAAAGTCGTGGTGTACTACAGTAAGGCCACCCAAGGCGCGGAGAGCAGGTACCATTCCTACGAATTAGAGACGTTAGCAGTTGTGAGAGCATTACAAAACTTTAGGCATTATCTAATAGGTATTCAATTCAAGGTGATAACCGATTGTAACGCTCTCAAGTCTACAGAACGAAAGAAGGACCTGCTTCCCCGAGTGGCTCGCTGGTGGATTTATTTACAGGATTTTACTTTTGACATAGAGTACCGAAAAGGAACATTAATGTCACACGCTGACTATTTGAGCCGAAATCCCCCCGCTGAAGTCCATAACATTACTAAACCCCGTAACTGGGCCCAAATAGCTCAGGCAGCAGATGAGGAAACACAAAAGCTCATTCGACAGCTTAATGACGGTCACTTAGACTCAAGCCGATATTCTCAACTGAATGATGTTTTGTACTATAAGTACACACCGGTGGGGGAGGAATCTAAACTCCTCTGCTTTATTCCTAAGGGCCACCGCCTCAGTCTTCTTCGCATCTTTCATGATGAACACAATCATGTGAGCTTTGATAAAACTTTAGACCTAATATTGAAACACTTTTGGTTTCCAAGTCTCAGGCAATTCGTAAAAAAATATATCGACCATTGTTTGGTGTGCCTTTCAAAGAAACGCGTACCCAGAGCTCCTCTGCAGACCATAACTTCTTGGCAGAAGCCGGAAATACCATTCTCTGTCATACATCTAGATGCACTGGGTCCTCTTCCCGAGTCTAATGGCTTTAAGTTTGTGCTCTTAATTGTGGATGCCTTTTCCAAGTACACATTACTTTGTCCAATTTACAGACAAGATGTAGTAGAACTATTACGGGTAGTGACGACTGCAGTCTCCCTTTTTGGCGTACCAAAATTATTTGTAACTGACAAAGGGCGCATGTTTGAATCAACTAGGTTTGTAGAATTTATTAGAGAAATGGGATCAGACATTCACTATATTACCCCCGAAATGCACCATGCGAACGGACAAGTGGAAAGGTATGCTCGAACCGTGCTCAATATGATTCGTATTGAAGTTAACCACAGAGAAGCCGCCTGGTCTGAAACACTATGGAAGCTACAATTAACGCTCAACATAACAAAGCATAAGACGACACAAGCCTCTGCTTTGAATCTTATGATTGGAACCGACGCTTCTACTCCAGTTATTCGATCACTCGTCAGAGATATAGCTCTGGAAGGCTCACAGCCGAACCGTGAAGCGCATAGAGAGCTACGTAGGAATCGTGCCAATGAGTTGCTGAGGAGAAACCAGACCCAACAGGACGAGTACGTGAACCGGAATCGACGTCCTCCACGAATATTTAATGTAAACGATTTGGTGTTTGTTATAAAGTTTTCACAGGCATTGGGCAAACTGGATCCTGGCATGCGGGGTCCCTATAAGGTCATTCGTGCTCTGCCCAGTGGACGGTATGAACTACGTCTGTTGAGTGGGTCATACGGAAAGACCTCGCAAGCGGCTGCCCAACACATGGTGCCGTGGAAGGGAGAATGGTGTCCTGAGACCTGCGCTGCATTTTTTGAGCGTGAGTATAGTTGCTACACGTATATTGCAATGGCAATGTGTTGTGTGATAGAACAAACTGCGGGATGTTCTACGTCAGACAAACTGCGGGGTGTCTGACAGATTTAGAGATGAACTGCGGGGCATCTCAAGTGTAGCGACATGAGGACTAGATATTTTGTGTAAAGGACGGACTGCGGGACGTTCCTATTGGCAAATAGACTGCGGGATATTTGAACAAACTGCGGGATGTTTTACGTCAGACAAACTGCGGGGTGTCTGACAGATTTAGAGATGAACTGCGGGGCATCTCAAGTGTACTGACATGACTAAATATTTTGTGTGAAGGACGGACTACGGGACGTTCCTATTGGCAGATAGCCTGTGGGATATTTGCCCCACATGATGTGACGTGAATGACGAATGGATCCATGTGTATTAGTATGTGTAATTTGAGCTTAGAGCAGAGCATAGAGTGAAAGTTGTCGTATCGTTTATTGCAAATAGTGTGCTGTGTGTGAGTTTGTTATTCTGAATGAAGGCCACGAAAGATCAAATTATGATTGTGTGCTGTAGAAAATACGTCGATGTGTGATATAGGCATCTCTTATTGTTGCAAGATACCAATGGTGTGTGATGATTATGTTTTAGATGACGATACAACGGAGGACACCGTCATCTCTACCGATGATCATCCACCAAACGACCAGGATGCGATTGCTGGACCATCCCGTGCAGCAGTTAGCGTTGATGATGCGACACCACAGCAGGGCTTACTGGACTTGTCGGATGCGGTCGAGGACGACGCATAGTCAGGAGAGGCCGTGTTAGGTGTCAAAACCATAGCAACAGAGAGCCAGAAGGCGAGCCTATATAAGCGCTGTCAAGGAGAGCATCGTTCTTTTTCTGCGGCGGCCTACGAGACGTGCGGACCTACGGCGCTATTTTGTGAGACGTTTGATCCCATTTTCTTTTCTTTGAATAATTATTTGTTTGTCCCAAGTACATTGTTATTTTCTTTGGTTAGTGTTGGCTCTGTTTGAAATAACTGTTGTAGTTTGTTGATTTTTAGGTTACAAATAAATTGTTATATTTTTGAGTGGAATTTTACTTCTGATCCTACAATAGAATATACATATAGATATACATATTTCTATAAATAAGATGAATGTGTGTATGCTTGTACTGTATGCGACCCCAACCCAATGATTAGATTATGATGAAACTTTGTTAGGGTCTTCTGGGTCTTCTGAGGATATTCACGACGGTTTTGTCCAAAAAATCTGTATAATCTATTTAAGGGAAAATTTTATTTCATTATATGGTAAAAAATTTTATAATGTTAACACAATAACACATTAATTTATTATATAAACGCAAACATTTGAAGGCGAACGTTGCCACAAATCAAATAGGAATGAAATAAAAAAGGCACAAAATATTTGGCAATGTAATACGATAAACATACCGAGGGCGATACAATTTTATCAGTGTGTCGGTGTCCATAAATTTGCGCTTACACGCTAAAATAGCTATTGGAGTAAGCGGACGGCGGCCGACACGCGTTCGCCGAGATATATCTCGCTTGTGAGCACTTTCGTCGTATTTTTATTGTGTTTGTTTAGATTTAGGGTCGATTATTGTGTAACTTTGATTTTGTTACGGGGATATATTTTAAATAATTGTTTACAAGAATTGATTGGGAAACAATGACGATTTTAGGGCAAGCATAATATGAATGAAAGTTAATAATACAATATTAATGATTGATGATACTTTAATATGCTGTAATATTTTATTTTCTGCAGTAATATTAAGTTCTATTCAATATACGTTTCAATAAAAGTAATTAACACGGTCTACACCGAAAAATAGATGCTCTCCAGCAAAAATAAATCATCTAAATAGGTAATTCCATTTATTTTCTAAGGAGGCAACTCGGATTATTTTCAAATTGGCTTAATTCATAAAATAAATAGAAATTAGATTCAGCATTTATAGCAACAAGCCCGCCAATTTATTTGAGAAATAACTGTGTATTATTTTTTATAAAGAAAATATTCATATTTATGCGATCTTGTGCGGTAGAGCTGGTTATAAATTATTCATGCGAACTGAAACATGCGGAGAGAAGACGCGTTCAAAGATAATCTCTGGTGATTTACGATGGGAACTGGTGCATTTACACTACGTTACTACACTTGGGTGCAATGAATCCGGGTTAACAACATAAACGTTTATCTCGGAATCTAAGAATAAAAGCTTATTCAATTGTTATACCCCAAGATTTTATGTTGGTGACACGGATTCATTGTTCCCGGGGGTATTTTATCATTATTACCGTAGTAATGAGTAACTTACTTTGTTCATTTTTGTTACTGATATTATTGGGAGATTTTTTCAAAGTAGTTTGTTGTAATAACAGCTCAGATTTTATCTTTCAATTCGTAATCAATGTAATACAGCTTCATTGGATTGAAAATATCCGCAAAAACCGCCAAAGACTCGCTTGTAATTCAATTAAAAAATAATTATTCGTATATTTTTATTATCCTGATAAGTTACTTGAAAAAGTTTTCAATCCATCCATTCAAATACGTATGAATGTTCTTGGACTCTGATTGAAAATAGAACTTATTAACAATGCCATTGGGACGCTATTTAATTTGAAAACTAGCCGCCAGACGACAAAGATAAAGCGCTATTAATCCCAAAGCGAAAGCTTGCAATTAAGCGAATTATTGTCGACGAAGTATATGACGAGGAAAGTATCTAATGAGGTATACATTAATTAGAGGAAGGATCCATTTTAATAAACAACGCTGTGGTGAAGAGAGATTATGGGTCTAATGAAAATGTTTTCCTTTTTATGTTAGATAATGGTGTTTACAACATAAAAAATAAAAATGTAATTTTTATTAATTTAATTCTGACAACACCTTTTTTTTTATGTATGTTCTCTCTTCTTCCTCTCGGTCACAAAGGCAGTCCATGTATCTAAATTTATTAAGTTCTAAAATTGTATAATTCAGTACTTGTGAACAATAATTAATCAGTATGAAATAGTGTAATCCTGTGCTACAATTATCAATCCTTATGCAATACAGTCCACTTCATTTATTAACAAGGATTTTCATTTCCATCAAAACCACCGTGTCGCCCATGGCGCGCACAAATGTTTTTTTTTAAATTACGCCTTGATACATTTACTTAGATATACTGAGATAAGCATTAACATAACAATTAATAACGATAACAACATTTTCTGTTGTTGTTGGATGTATAGCTACATCCGCAGGCGGTAATACTTTTGTTTCTGATTGTACTATATATAGCCCTTAGTAATATTTACTTCACGTCGTCGTTCTAATTAATCGCAAGTTTGTAGAAAGTTTTTCAGTGACATTTAGTGCTGATAAATACCATTGTAGAATAGATTGAATTTCAGGACGTGTATGGGATTGTTTGAACATATATGACACACATATATATATAGACACAGAAAAATCATGTGTGTAAATAACTGCACCAGTAAAACAAAAATATGTAAGTACCTTCTTATACCTATAACATACTTTTACTTATATGAACATTGCTAATTTTCAATTTATATATAAACAGTATCAATAATCAAACTGTGACTTTTAAGTCACAAAAGAGAAATATTCAAGTTAATACGCATGAACCGTAAGAATTTTATTCCAAATCCTCTTATGTGTCATCATCAAAACCCTAAATGGAAAATAAATATGATCACTCCGTAAGCCTACCAGGGGTCCTGTGGGGTGCCAATCTTACGCGGATTTCTTATACATCACCCTATTTAATAAGACAGGTATACCTATACATTCGTACTACAAAAGGCTTAAACCCTTTTGAAGATCTGAATAAAACGGACGTGTGAATTCTTAGAACTTGGATTCCGTGTGAAGCATTGACATGAAGCAAGGTGAGGTCTTATTGAGGGCGAAAGAGCACCTTCTTTCTTCTTCTTCTTCTTTTAAACAGCACCCATACAGACCTAATAATAATCAAATTTCAAGTAGATCCAAATCCAAAAATAAATCAGGCGATGGTTAAGGTAAAAAAATGAAAGTTGCTCTAATAACTTAATATTTTTATTGCATATGAGTTAAGCGTGTTGGTGCCTAGTTTATTAATTATTTTCTTCATTTAGTAGACAGATTTGCATTATAATGCAATAACGCCCATATGTCCCTTTCGCTACATTTGGCACCGTAACCTTACAGGTACCTATTCTAATCTTTTTGCACTTTTCATCGGGTTCAGCATTGCGGATCCTATTTACGCCTCAACAGAACGTCTAGAAGATTGTGTGACGGCAAGCGAAACGATCCGATAAGGGAAACTAGTTTAAAACGAAAATTCTTGAACACTGGTGTATTGCAAATCCCATAGTGTCTTTATCCTAAACTACAGAAGGTTTAGAACGGAAATGATTATGTACGTAGCTTTTCAAGGTATCTGTACAACATAGTTACACAAAATATATACTACATATACATACTACAACGTGTTGAGGACACGTTGTGGGTGCAGCTGTAAATTCACTCATCACTCACTTTTTGACTCATTAGAAACAAATAACGGAATTGGACACTTCACTACCATTATCCCCCGCTCTTATGTTCCAAATCCAAACCCGATTCCGGCAACCACCAATGGATTTTAAATTTCGAATGGTAAGTCACAAACTTGAAATCACTTGGATTCTTTGGACTCAACCCCGTTTTAAGATATTTCGATTGCGATTTTAAAGATTCGATTTTCAAACGATAGATTTTTTTACCACGCATTACGTAGGCTATAGTTAGGCAGCCTGAACACGACGTGGGGTGCAATAGGCAGCAAAGAGTGAACTATGCAGTGTTCCAGTGGCCTAGTGCCAGTGCAGCCGCGCGCAGCTGACCCCGGATGGTAGTGAAAGTGAATCAATACCCGCTCTTCTTGGTTGACACCTCGTCTTTTATTGAGTTAATAGCAAGGATTTGAAAAAGGAATGGTCATTTCAAGGTCCTAATTTTAAAAGAGGCAGTTCATACGGCAGTCTTGTCAATTTGGACAATAGACTTTCTAATATTCGTTTACATAGTAACGGACATTTTTGTAGAGAAATAGTCCCTATGTCTTCACCACGCTACTGAGCTACGATATAACTACATTCGTAAAGATGGAGTTTTATTATAAAAGCACAAAGGCCTGCCTATGTGACTTGAGCAAACAATGGATAAACTAAGTATATTAATGTCGTTCTCACGTAATCTATGAGCCAATGGTGCTAGCACGCATGTCAAGGCAAGACCTCTGTCATGGATTGGCTCGGTCGCTCTCTGTCTTATTTCATACCAGAGAAAGAGATATAATCAACATATTCTGTGACATAAGTCTAGTCTTGGCGCTCATGCTACAACTACAGATAGCGATACTTTTGGTGCTGTCAAATTTGAACGAAATGAACAACAAAAACAAACAAAATGAACACTAGAGCTACATATATTTAAGATGACCTTTTAATTAATTGTATTTAATCCAGGTTCCAATTTTGAATCTCTGTGTATGCCAAAGCGATCCCGTGGCGCCCCGATATAAGCGGAAGATGGTACACCGTCGGTTTTTAGTGGGTATACGACATTCTGCCGTGATTCCCACATAACCCTGCTCTTCCCCCCGAGGTGGTAGAGCATCCATAAAGGATTTCCGACGTCAAAAAAAAATGTTCCAGTTTTGAACAATTTATTAATAAAATCTTAGCAGATAAACAGACGATGTTGATGAAAAATAGGCGCAAAAATTAACTATAAACCTTCAATCAAAGCAATCGCTTAAATACCAGCGTCCAATTAAAATACCCAGCGATAATCCTGTTATAGCCGGACCCTTAATTAACAACAATAAAATTCTCCGAATGGCGGAGTTAGCGAAGTGTGGCGGATCACGGGGTCATACCAGTTCGGTGCTCGCTTTGTCAACCCCCGCTTGTTCAGTGCAGATAGGAATTAGCTACACAATCTATTGTGTAAGCTTATATTGAAATCATAGAGGTGTGCACTATTGTACGTGTATTACACTCCGAGCACAATTAGCTGTCGCAAAAAACGTTTGCCAATACCGAAACGACCTGTATTGACTCGTAGAAAAACTTCATTCTTCAAGGAAATGTTGCGTGGTTTTCACCACAGAAATACAATCTTTATGTACGTTGACACAGAGTTCGTTTTGAGTATTAGAAAACATTTTGGAGCGTGTGTCTTGACGCACCAGTCTACTCGGCTATAAGCTGTTTATTAAAATAACATATTTGACGGGTGAAGTCTGTAAACACTATCGTTGTGGTTTTGCTATGACTTCATATTTTAAGGCACGAAAACAACATCTTTTATCAAGGGTAGCTAGAATATAACTAGTCCAATGGCTTCAAGGAGACAATGTCTAATGTCTCCATCGGTAGTATTTTATCTACAATTGATAAAACATGTTGTTTTCGTGCTTTAAAATATGAAGTCATAGCAAAACCACAACGATAGTGTTTACAGACTTCACCCCCTGTTGTACAATCGAGGATTAAGTTCATCTTCCTTTCAATATAGTTCGCACCAATTTTTATAGTGTTCTATAGTTTAGGGGGTCACAAAAGCTGTATTGTGAATTTAGTTGATTATCAAGAGCCGCATTCACATAAAATATTAGTGAAGCTACATTTCTATGGTACAAATAGAATCAAAATCAGATTTTTTTTATTAAAGTAAACCAATACAGGCACTTATTAATTGTCAAAAAATAATAGTTATAAATGTTAATAATAGTGTCTCTACCACCCATTCGGAATGCATTTCTTATGGAGAAGAATGGGCTAGAAACTCCATGGTTGCTTTTTTCCAATAAGGATTTACATTTTTGTGTGTATTTTTCTTCATTTACAATATGTTATTCTTCTTCTTTGTCGGTATCACTCTTGACAGAGTCGTGGTCATCACTTTAGGTGTTGGTGGCAAGCTTATAATATATTATTACGTGGGCGTATTAAGCGATAATATTTTGTACTTACTAGATGTTCTTCGGAACTCTACCATGTTCACGCCCTTCGTTCATTATTGAACCCTAAAAATACAAAACAATTATTATATAAATACCAAATTAACGCCCGTATTCACACTAATCTTTTTATATGTGGAATGGAGTACAAAGGTCAAGGGAAATAGTGGAAAATGGACTTTCAAACATTGAGTTTCAGTACCAGAAGTCAGCAAAAGACTTCTCGCATCATATCCCCTATTACCTACCTACCTATTAAATTCCACATACAACACAAAAGTTATATAAACCAGAACTTTATGATTTCGCCGCAAAAAGTTACATGGAATTCTATTCCGTATTTCGTGTTCGTAAAGGTTCGTTATTGCGTAAACAAACGTACAATATGCATGGTCCGAATCGCCCCGCTCAGATCGAATTTGTCTGCAAAGTTTGAATGCTTCTGTAAACAGGGTGGAGTTAAAACGACTGTGTGTGGTCGGTGTGAGGGGGGACGAGTTATTGACGCAGCCTGAATGACGTAAGATAAATAACCAAAGGTATGTATTGTGCTAGACCCAATCAGAATATAAGTTACCTAATGAAAAGCCTTCAGTACCAAAATTGCGTGGATAGACATAAGAGGTGTCAATGCTCGCGCGTAATTTTTTTTGCCATACCTAAACAAACTTTATTGACTCATAGAAAAAGTTCATTCTTCAACTAAATGACACTGACAGCGCGAGCGAATTTCGACGCGTGGGGCGTGGCTTCTACCACAGAAATTCAAACTTTATGCTTATTGACACAGAGTTCGTTTTAGTATTGGAAAAATTGGATGCGCAAGCGTTGACGCGACAGTGTAGGAAATAAGTGCAATGATTAATTAATTTTCTAACATTTGAATTTTAAAACATCTTAATATCTGGAATGTTTTAGAAAATTCGTTGTTGAAAATGTAATGTTTGTATTGCTCACGGGTATCTTGTACATTAGGTATGCGACCAACAATATTGTTGAATTTTTTTTAATATCTTCATCAGGATTCAGATAATTTTGATTTCTTGACAGATTTTTAGTATATTGTAATATATTGTTAGTATATCTTAAGTAATAACTAACAAAAAAATTAAATACTGTTTAAGAAATATTGTTATGGAGACATGTCATTTTATATTTGATCTATAACATTCATTTTCCACGAAAGAATATGTGCGTTCCATAAATATAGAGTGACAATAAAAACATCCTTACAGCATAAAATGTTGCAGCACAAAACGTTGGAACTTACCTAAGTGTAATAATTTTTGCCGGAGTCTTTAATTAATCTTAAGAAGCTTAATCAATAATCTCCAAAATGCTTTTAATACAAATTAACAATTAATAAAAGACATTGAACGCGAACCGTGAAATTGGATGAGGCGGTGCTAACGCCCGCTCAAGCGTGCACTTTCATTGGCTTCGACTTAAATAAAGCCCTTAATTTGTACTTTGTTTATTGGATTAAAATTAATATGAAAAGAATAAAAACAGCACCTTTTGAACCTTATAAATTGGCATTTAACAATCATTATTTATATTATATTACTTTAATGTTCAGTACCCTTACAACCTTTCCTTAAAGCAATATATAAATTATATTATTTTTAATGCAATGAAGCTGTTAATATATTTTAAGCAATACTAAAAAAACATTGATTAAGAAGTTATGGAAAGAGGATAGATTATTATAAATCTGGATTTCCTTTCTTTTTGTAAACACTCGTAGATACGAGTTACGACGGTTTTAAAAATATTATACTTTTAGAAAAGATTGACAAAACATTGATATCCTTCGTGTAATGAAATCTTATGGCTGGTCAAGTTTATCTTGTCAAATAACCTTAACTCCCAAATTGGTCAAACACGGTATTTTTTTTTACAAATTCCTTAACGTCAAAAATTCTTAAAATTCATCTAGAAAAAATATAACCATCTTCAATCCACCACCGGCAATAGTAAATATACTACGAAAGAGTTTTGTTATGCTTCTGTGGATGGTTCTAAAATCTTTGCAAATTTAAGTATAACTACAGATAATTTTTGTATGTGTAGTCTGTTGAACTAGTGGTTAGGCATACAATACTAACAAAACGCAACTATACCTGCCTACATAATAACTAAGTCCAAACCATATTCTAAATAACACCATTTACAAAGAATATTTCAAATATAATCAGAGAGAGCCACAATAATTAATATTAAAACGATGGGAACAAAAATACAAAACAAAAGAAAATTAATACCTTTCCCGCCATTAATAACAGCTTTAACTCTTCGTTTGACACATTACTATAATGGAGCTGTCATCCGAACATATTTCGCGACTACCCGCCTCGCGAAGGAGGTACTGTCGACCAAATTATCGAGACCCACGCTATTAGTATACCGGACCTAACAAATGTGTATAGTAACTGATTGCCCTAACGTACAAGGACTTAGAGCCTTTTTAACCGACTTCAAAAAGGAGGAGGTTCTCAATTCGACCCGTATGTTTTTTTTTTATGTTTTTTTTTTTTTATGTATGTTACCGCATATCTCCGTCGTCTGTGGACCGATTTCGAATTTTTTTTTGAGGTTTGCTAGGAAATTCTTCAAGGTTGGTCCCATTTCCAAAATATTATCAGAAATCTAACCCCTTGGGGGTGAAATGGGGGGTTGAAGGTCGCATAATTTCAAAAATATTTTTTGAACGACTTGAAACTTTGTATACGTATTTAACATACAAAATAAAAAAACACGTCTTTCAGGAATTTTGAAAGAAAAAATATGTAGGGGTGAAATGGGGGTCCAATCCGGGCTACAGCATATCTCCGGCGTTAGTGGACCGATTTCGAAAAATCTTTTTTTGTTTAATATGGATTGTTAACAAAGATCGAAACCCACCCCCAAAGGGGTGGAAAGGGGGGGTGAGGGGGATGATTTTTTTTTTGGCTGTAAATTTTTAGTTTTTTAGGGCTGTTATAAGGTGATAATATTTGCAAATTTTCAACGATTATTGACACTAAAAATCGTGAAAAAAATTTATTTTTAACAAAAAACAAAAACCGACTTCAAAAACCTAGGTGCACTAAAAAGCTACAAATAACCTTACAATTCATTACATTTGGAGTTGGTGCCAATCAACGTCGGACAAGGCAAATACACACATGAAATATTTTTTTAACAATTATTAAACCAAAAGTATTGTCTATACTAAGTACATACCTTGTAGTTTCCGTTCCCAAGAGTTCATTTTGGAGACCAATTTGTCAATAAAATAATAGTTAAAGATATGAATTTCGATGTTCTTTTTTCAAAACGAATGTCTATATTAACTGGCTGGCAATGCTTGATGGCCAGTATCATTGTGTCATCTTTCATTGACAACTTTCAAAATTCGAACGTACGTATTTTTTTTTGTGTCTAATCTTATATTGGTAGATATTCAACCTTTTTATTTTCTTGGATTTCTACCTTGGTTTACGGTTTAGTGAGGTTTCTCCATAAGCTGGTTCGTTGTTAGAAGCCGTCAGTAGCAGGTGATAACTGGATCGCGTAATTAGAAACTGGCGTTTCTGTTAATAACTGAGCACAAGTTTCGCGCAGACGCGTCTCCGCGCTGTCATTCACCGAGACTGCTGTTTACGATGTTAGGTAAAAGGGGGTAGAAGCCAATTTTTTTTAATAATACCGACTTCTTTGTATTCCGTCTGATAAAGTGACCCGTTTTTTTTAATAAATCCATCAACGTTCTCACTTGACCAAATATCTAAAACACACCGTTTCCTATCAACATGCTAAGCGTAAAAAAACAATTAGTAAGCATTTCATTTCGACGCCAGATAATACTTTTTGAAGTCATCAGTCAACCTCATTTTTAGTATTTTATTGAGGAAGTTCTTATTAGTGTTCTGTCAATGTTTAGATCCGGGTATTGAGCCTCTTTTTCTAGATTTCAAAGGTGCCAACTGCCACGGCGCGGTGGCGATCGGATTCCTATAATACCGTAGAAGAAGCGATACATAGTACAAACATCACTGTATGACGTACACATATATTGGGTAAAAGGCAATGACCACAGAGTCCCAAATAAGGCTGGCAATAAAGTTTGCTACCATCAAAAGGCTACAAAGGCTTCATTCTTGACATAAGATCGTGCGAACACTTAGGCTTCAAATATAAGGCTTAGTTCATCAGAGGTTCTAAACGTACTAATCAATAGGTATCTAATTATTTATAATCAGTCATACATTTTCAGTATCAATTTCGACCAAGGCCGTCTATTTTACCATTCCAAATTATCAGATAACCACACATCATTAGACTTCCATACTCATTTGTTCTGGCAAAGTGAACGCTCGTTCGACAGCACTCCAAACGAGTAGCAAACTAAGCTCACGTTACTATTCAGACAGCCATTAATCCTAAGTTCGGACGAAACTTCAGTCTCAAATTAGTTGCGGGGTCCGGCAAAATCATTTATATCAATTCTGTTACTTTGGCGCGCTTGGCGGACGGTTGGAATTATTAAAACCGCAAGCGGACCGCGCGCGCAAAGGCTTCTAATTAACTTTGGTCCACGTACGAAACTGGGCAGCTGTTGCTGGCTAATGCCTCCTGCTTGATTATGGCATCCTGGTACTTTGTCCCAACAAAACCTTTGCAAAGATTTTTGTCATGCCAAATTTATATTGAAAGACATATTAATATTACAATCGCCAACCTCATATTTATGCAGAAGTCTTTTAAAATGATCTAAGAAGTAAGTAAAAAAGTATTTATTGGTTACAAAACACAGAACAATACACATGCTCACCAAAACCAATTATTTGGTTTGTCTGTGGAATGACGTCACGCTCAGATGGTTACATAATTAAATACATATTTACAATCAACGAGATATCTACACATAATGATTGCTTTACTAACACATTATAAGTAGTATACCTTTAAGTTCATTCTCATTATCTATCATAATATAGCATCCCGCACACTGGCCCTTCGATGTACTCATACTATTAGCTCATAGAAAAGTTCCGCGTGGCTTTTACCAAAGAAATTCATATCTTTATGCAAATTCGTTTTGGTATGGACGACGGTCGACGCCCTAGTCTGCTTTTTTAGGCACAGGTGTATAGACCAATTTATTTCTGGTTTAAGAAGGAATGAATAGTTATAATAACTGAAATCTACTATGAAAGCTTTTCAAGTATTCCAACAATGCGTCGACAGTTCTAAAAATACTGTTTCCACTTAATTCACGCTATTCGATCTTCCTTTGTTAACGGCAGCAATTAAAATTTTTAAAAATGAATGTAAAATGGTGGAATTTTTAATAGCTTCACTATGCCTTTCAAATGTTTTGTGGAATTCATCGCAGTTAGTGTTGAGCAGTGAGCACCTTACGCAATTATTATTCTTACCTACTGTTACTGCAACAATGATACATAATAATAATAATAGGCTTAAGTGGTGTAGAGAGGACTTTAAAGTATATAGCTAGTAAATAATTTTGTAAATTTTACAATAAAATTTTACCATTTTGAGTTTTTTTTTTGGGGAAGTACTTTGGTATAATTCCTGGTAACTAAGTAACAGCTAACTAGGTATTTAGTTTGTGGAAACAACTACCCTCCATATGAGACAGTTGAGTAAAATATAACAGTCTGAAAAAATAAGGAAACAGTGAACCAATACAAAGCGGAACAAAAATAAAACGAACTTTTCTGTTCCGCACTACTCCGATAGTTGAGGGCTTTTGAAATTCGGAGCGCGCCAGCCAACCCGGCCCTTAGCCGAACCCAAATTATACGCCGCGACCAAATTGTCTCCGTTGGAACTGCTTGATTTCAGGATGTCTGCTCAGAATACGGTGCACAAGTGGAATTCGTTATTTTGTTTACGGGACAAACGAATTTCAATAATGTATGCAAAAAGAATTTTGCCACTAATACTCGTATTATGTATTTGGCACGTACCTAGATGTATGTATGTAGTGAAATGCTCCTTCACTAAATTTGTAGCTTAAGTTTAAACTAATTTGCGAAGGTTACAATAGGGTTGCTTTTTGCATAGAAATTTATTCCTAAAATTGATTGCCTGAAAAGTTATATAATTCCATGTCTCTTTAATTTACGAAATGATTGTAATTATGAAATAAAATGAGGAATGGGTCCACCTGCGATTAGAAGGTATTTCAGCCAGTCTCGATTAATTAATAGCAAGAGAAAACTCAATAAATACACATTATGATACATAATAAAGCAAATAAATAGCAGTGGTAGCCGAGTGGCCGAACGCACGCCTTGCAAATCAAAGTGTGCAGGTTCAAACCCCGGCTCGCACCTCTGGGTTTATGTGCGAATCTCATTTTCATCCGAGATTACCACATGCTATGAAACGGTGAAGGAAAACATCGTGAGGAAACCTGCACGTCTATAGAAAGGCGTGTGAAGTTCACCAACCCGCACTGGGCCTGCGTGGTGAACTATAGCCCAAAAATCTTGTGCCCGGTATAATAACAATAGGCTCGCCCCCTATTACATTGGGACCAAAAATACATCGGCGAAGCGTGGGCGCACTACGGTGCACCTCTGCCTACCCCTTCGGGGAATACAGGCGTGATGATGTATTTATTTATTTGTATTTATTTAATAAAGAAACGTCTATAGAAAGGCGTGTGAAGTTCACCAACCCGCAGTGGATCAGCGTGGAGGACTATAGCTTAAACTCCCTCGTATTGAGGGAGAATGTGGCCGGTATAATGGCAATAGGCTCGCCCCGATTACATTGGGACCAAAATATATCTGCAAAGTGTGGGCGCACTGCAGTGCACCTCTGCTAACCCCTTCGGGGTCTATATATACAACATCAACACGCCTGCGTGATGATGATGTATATAAAGAAGGTGGATGAATCACATAAATCCATATATAAGTTATATACTGGGCAATCAAAGATTAGACTTTTATAACATGACAAGCTTGATGTACCTACACTTGAGGAAATACATCTAGCTTTTCCCGACGGTACAGTCGAGTGCACTTGAAATGTTAATAATTCGGAACCGGTTCTGTATTCGTCTGATTCCCCATTCATATTCATATTTTCGTTTCACCTATTCGCCCCGGGACGTTTCACCAATTTAAATTTAAATCCTTAATTTTGCCAAGACACGCGGCATAACTTATGTCGGTGCCGTTTCGAGGCAGATTGTGCGTCGGCTCGGAAGCAATCTTCATTGTGTAACGCGTATTCGAATGAATGGTGTTTTAAGTACGATTATTCTGTAAAATCTCATATTCATGTAAATTAGACGTCAAATGAATGTTATTGTTTGGGTTCTTTGTTAGATGCCGTGCGAATTGCTTTTAGTATTAAGATTTGTTTACCGAGGTTATATTGCAATGTATACATTTAATCATTTAGAAACAAGATGCGGTATATTTTCGTAACAAATACGAACATCAAAAAGGAATGACTTCATCTAAATTCGGTGCACTTAAAAACGGTCCAGACGTGTTCATGCTGAAGCAATAAGGCATCATCTTAAACTCCATTACTAATTTATGAAGTCGAATAACTATGGGACCGCAAGCAAGGAATGCAATCACCATTCGGTTAATTAATAATTCTAGACTGGTCTGAGGACATAAAGTCTGCGGTTCGAGGGCTCCGGCACCCCCCACCCTCCTATTAGTACCCCGTTTTAATACTGCCCACATTTAGCAAGAACCACACCCTACATATTAATTTTACGAGACTACCTCGATCCCGACAATTTAGCCTTTAACAATTGCGGTCCACCGCGGCTAGACGTTCTTACGTAACATCCATAAGCAATTATTTTGTTGAATTGAATTGCATCCGAGAGCGGTCCAAATTAAACTTGCTACATGTGACAGCTACTTCGTGTGTGTTATGTTTTTCAATTATTCAGCACGATTTCTTTCATGTCCCGGCTAGATGACTATATAGCTTGTAACGCTTTCATTTTGCATTAGAAACTAATAAACGTGGCGATGTTTCATTACATTTTGACAGGTTTTTTTCTCGGAAGGTTATTGAAAGACGTTTGCAACAGAATCGCATTATCACCCGACCAGCAGAAATGTCTATATTTATTTGCTTGGTGAAATATATTCTGTTGGAGTCAAATATCAAAAAATCTTTAAGATTAAACTACTAAATATTAGAACGAAAAAATCTGATTTGTTTAGCAATACTTATCCTGTTTGTAATTATGGTTGAATCTTTTGAAAATAGGTAGAAGTGTCTCTCTTAACGTACACACACAAAGGTTTCAAGACACATCGCAACGAAATTTCAGCGAAATACAATTACAGTCTAAAACTAATCTCCAAAAACGCTGTCATGTTACCCGGGCTGCAGTCTCGCCAGACATTTTCCTAAGGCTTTAATGAAACCGCATAATAACGTATCGTGTTATGGTATAATGGCGGCGGAATTTCAGTTCTCCAGGTTTCTGGCGAGTGTGGTTACTGGCAGAATCATATTTTAAGTTTTACAGTCTTGTAGCTATGTGACTATGTAGTATGCAGTCACATAGCTTTTCATGTTGGATTATCGAACTAACCATAGATGGCCTTTTGTTTTGAGTGTATCTCTTTGGAAAATGTAATCTGTATCAGTATACATAAAGATTTAATTTCTGTGACAACACTTACTCGCTTTATCAATGACGCTTCGTTGAAGAATGAACCTTGTCAATGAGTTCTATGCAATTAGACCTTGTCCAGAAGGGGCGAATTTTTCGCGATTCTCTCGTGCGTATCACGCGCGACCGTTGCGCCCAGAAGGAGCGTACCAACGCGCGAGTATTTGGGGACGAATTTGAAAAATTAAATAAAGTTCGCGCGTTGAACTGGACACAACAAGGCGTCCCTATTATCTTGACTCTCGCGAATCACGCGCGGGTCCAGGGTCTGGCGTAGTGCACGCGATTTACGCGCGTATTTTGAATTCGCGCGATGCTTGTGGATGCGATGTATTGGTGCCTAGTATCTCACTAACGCGCGAATGAATTCGCGCGAAACGTTTTGCGGTGAATTCGCCCCTTCTGGACAAGGTCTTAATTGGCAATCATTTAGACGCGCACATATTGACGCTCCTGTGTGTACGTGGCTTCAATGATTGATATCGTCACTGCATTCCACTTGCAATATTGGTTTGTACAAAGGGCTTATCGATAAATTGTTGCTGATCCTTTCAAATAATTGCTGCCATGTTTTCAAACTGAAATAGTTTGCGGTTTGAAGATCGAAACATTCCATTAGCTTTTAAAATATTTGAAATTGGAATCCTTTAATACCTCGAATAATTTCTATTTTTAACCGACGAAAAAAAAAAGGAGGAGGTTCTCAATTCGACGCGTATATTTTTTTTTTATTTTTTTTTATGTATGATCACGCATATCTCTGGCGTCACTTAACCGATTTCGAATTTTTTTATGACGTTTGCTAAGGAATTCTTCGAGGGTGGTCCCATTTTCAAAATATTATCAGAAATTAACCCCCTTGGGGGTGAAATGAGGGGTTGAAGGTCACATAATTTAAAAATTATTTTTTGATCGACTTGAAACTTTGTATATGTATTTTACATATAAAATAAAGAAATACGTGTTTTAGGAATTTTGAAAAAAAAAATGTATAGGGTGTGAAATGGGGTGATAAAGTTTGCATTCTTTTTTATGTATGATCACGCATATCTCCGGCGTCACTAAACCGATTTCGATTTTTTCTATGACGTTTGCTAAGGAATTCTTCGAGGGTGGTCCCATTTTCAAAACATTATCAGAAATCAACCCCCTTAGGGGTGAAATGGGGGGTTGAAGGTCACACAATTTCAAAAATATTTTTTGATCAACCTGAAACTTTGTATATGTATTTTACATACAAAATAAGGAAATACGTGTTTTAGGAAATTTAAAAAAAAAAATTTTTAGGGGGTGAAATGGGCTGATAAAGTTTGCATTCTGGACTATAGCATATCTTCGGCGTTAGTGAGCCGATTTCGAAAAATCTTTTTTTGTTTAATACGGATAGTTAACAAATATCGAAACGATGGGATGGAAAGGGTGGAGGGGGGTGAATTCCTTTTTTGGGCTGTTATGAGGTGCTAATACTTGCATCTTTTCACAAAATAGATACTAAATTCGCCTTCAAAAACCTAGGTACACTAAAAAGTTACAAATAACCTTATAATTCATTACATTTGTAGTCGGTGCCAATTCGTGTGTGTATTTGCCTAGTCTGATATAGATTGGCACCTACACCATGATATACCTACGCCCACGTGGACTTTATTTGGAATTATACCCATTTTTAACCAACGAAGAAAACAGAAGAGGTACACGTTTCGACACGTATTGGTTAGGGTATAACTTCGAAGTTGGTCCTATATAAATTAGGAACAAAAATCCTACCCGAAAGGTGGGAAAATAGGGAGAGATTTATTGTTAATTCTCAAATTTTAATGCTAAGTTGTGTATTACAAAAAAACAAACAGTAGATTCAGATTAAGTAGTAGATTTTAGCCACAAAAAAATATAAAATAAAAACTTTTTAACAAAAAATGAAACCGCCGAATATTTTAAAAAGCAAAAAATAATATACCTTTTTTATTTAACCTTAATAACAAAGTTCTTAAACTAATGTAAGTATACCTAAGTCATTTTGAGTCGGCGCCAAACAATTAATGAACAATAAATTTAAAGAAATAACCAAATGAAATTAACAATGCAACGTGAAATCTTCAGCGACAAACATTAACATTCCAAAAAATGTGCTCTCCGTACGACCACTCGCACACATTGTGTATCGCTATCTCGCTGTGTATTGCTGTCTCGCTGACGTTAACTTCGTGAACGCTCGGCATTTTCCAGCGAAGGTGCGTGTCGCGCCGCGCCGCCGCCGTACATCACACTTTACTAAATTAATTAATTTGCTTGTTTGGCGCCGACTCAAAATGACTTAGGTATACTTACATTAGTTTAAGAACTTTGTTATTAAGGTTAAATAAAAAAGGTATATTATTTTTTGCTTTTTAAAATATTCGGCGGTTTCATTTTTTGTTAAAAAGTTTTTATTTTATATTTTTTTGTGGCTAAAATCTACTACTTAATCTGAATCTACTGTTTGTTTTTTTGTAATACACAACTTAGCATTAAAATTTGAGAATTAACAATAAATCTCTCCCTATTTTCCCACCTTTCGGGTAGGATTTTTGTTCCTAATTTATATAGGACCAACTTCGAAGTTATACCCTAACCAATACGTGTCGAAACGTGTACCTCTTCTGTTTTCTTCGTTGGTTAAAAATGGGTATAATTCCAAATAAAGTCCACGTGGGCGTAGGTATATCATGGTGTAGGTGCCAATCTATATCAGACTAGGCAAATACACACACGAATTGGCACCGACTACAAATGTAATGAATTATAAGGTTATTTGTAACTTTTTAGTGTACCTAGGTTTTTGAAGGCGAATTTAGTATCTATTTTGTGAAAAGATGCAAGTATTAGCACCTCATAACAGCCCAAAAAAGGAATTCACCCCCCTCCACCCTTTCCATCCCATCGTTTCGATATTTGTTAACTATCCGTATTAAACAAAAAAAGATTTTTCGAAATCGGCTCACTAACGCCGAAGATATGCTATAGTCCAGATTGCAAACTTTATCAGCCCATTTCACCCCCTAAATATTTTTTTTTTTAAATTTCCTAAAACACGTATTTCCTTATTTTGTATGTAAAATACATATACAAAGTTTCAGGTTGATCAAAAAATATTTTTGAAATTGTGTGACCTTCAACCCCCCATTTCACCCCTAAGGGGGTTGATTTCTGATAATGTTTTGAAAATGGGACCACCCTCGAAGAATTCCTTAGCAAACGTCATAGAAAAAATCGAAATCGGTTTAGTGACGCCGGAGATATGCGTGATCATACATAAAAAAGAATGCAAACTTTATCACCCCATTTCACACCCTATACATTTTTTTTTTCAAAATTCCTAAAACACGTATTTCTTTATTTTATATGTAAAATACATATACAAAGTTTCAAGTCGATCAAAAAATAATTTTTAAATTATGTGACCTTCAAAAAAGGTATATTATTTTCTGCTTTTTAAAATTTTCGGCGGTTTAATTTTTTGTTAAAAAGTTTTTATTCCTACATACATTTTAAATTAAATACTTAGTAACGAATTGTATTATTATAAGTATATGGATTGGTTTAAATATAATATTTTTTAATTATAATTGTTTATACAATTTGTTTGTGCAACTTAATATTTTGAAAAAAAAAATGTTATTAATCCTCGGGCATAATTGTGTCACGCAGGTGAGGAAAAAGTGGCAATTCCAAAATGAAATCTGTCTCAGTATACATAAACATAAAATTTATATGGTAAAAGCCACGCAACCCCACATCAAAATTCGCTGGCGTTGTCTATGACATTTTGTTGAAGAATGAGCTTTGTCTTTGAGTCAATACAGTTCGCTTTTATATTGGCAAAAATTGGACGCGTCCTTTTTGCCGCCGCAGTGCTTTATGTAACACAAAAAGGAGTGTACGATGCTTAGCATAATTTTATATCTCTTTGTTTATGTCCTCCTAATCTACAGCCCCCATCTAAAGTATCGAAATATTGCAATAGTCAATTCAACTTCGACTTTTCCGAAAAAATATGACACCTACATAGTAATAGAAAAAATATTGAAGCTTCGTAAAGCTACATACCTATCATGCTATTGAAAGTAAATAATCAGATCTCGCGAAATGGAAATCTTATTTCAGCTATTCATGCGACGAGTACCTTGATACAGTATAGTGTGTACCCAGCATCAATAATCCCGCGATCTCGAAGGCTGCAGTCTCCGAGTAATATTGTGCGTGACAGCTCTTTGACTAGGTGCAAGATTTATAGTCGGGACTGGAAAAACTTTTAAAATAATGCGTAGATATCAGATTATTGTTATTACTTTCGAATTTACAATTTGAAATCCAATGCAAGGAGTGAACTTGGACTTCTCATTTCATTGATAAATGACATCTCAGAGCGTTCTCAAGTAATTACTTAAGGTGTACATTGTAAACCTACCACAACTTAAAAGTTTGGTTTCATTTTTCTGTTCCAGAACACTATGAGAACCACTTGGCTAAGGCCTCATAATTGTATCTAAAGGAGTACACAATTATATTTCTTTACTTCTAACATTTTCTTTCGTATCGTTCACAAAAATAATAATATTATGAATGTAACAAGTGATCGACACTTTCACTACTTTTAACGCTAACGCGATGATAAAGCCGGGCCTAAGCTCGCTATCGATAAAAAGGTTTTATTCCATGCTATTAAGTTACGATAACTGAATATGGCCAG
This sequence comes from Ptilodon capucinus, assembly GCA_914767695.1. NCBI lineage: Eukaryota > Metazoa > Arthropoda > Insecta > Lepidoptera > Notodontidae > Ptilodon > Ptilodon capucinus. Next base: position 8,183,505 of record OU611814.1, on the reverse strand, counting down.
AAAGACAAAAGAAAAATACGTCAAATTGGCCCAATTTTCGCTTGATAGACAAAATTCTCTTTTAGAGATATGTTGAAACAAGCGTCAAATTTGTCGATTTTTTTTCGACATATTATCTCGAATAGAGATGAAATTATTTCGCTCCCGGGCAGGGGCCTGATTTTCGTTTGATAGACATCAATCTCTATTAGAGATATGTCCAAACGCAACGGAAGTCGGGCCCTTGGTCTTATACATCTTGAGATAGACACTCTGACGAACGTAAACGTCAAAGTCTCGCACAAAATTGGATGTGGAAAACTGTCAAATCTTAGACAAAGCTCTTGCTATAATAACTCGTTGTTTTCACTATAGTCAAGACTACGAATCCGTCCCTTGTCGCCGAAGCGACGTGGTGCGTGTGACGGAAGCGAGAATGTCGCTCGTGCGAAGCGATAAGCGGCACCGCGCTGATCCATTGTGTCAAGATCCGAGATATTTATAGTGTACTGTCATCTTTAATCTTGGAAATGAAAACGTGATCTAATATTCGAACGGTCGAGCAATAATGAGAACACAAAATAGTATTACTGGCCTGTACATTTTTGTTACAACTGTAACCATGAATATAGTTACGAAGCGAACCTGAAAATGGTCCAAGACTAGCAATTTGATAATTAATAGATCTTGATATTTGTCGTGTCGAATCCTACTCTCAGTGACATCGTATTCACTGTCGTTGTGTCGCTGATGATGTCACTATTCGACACGAAATATATCACGGTGGAACGGTACGTTTGTTAGAAGAAATTGCCAATCCCAGAACGAACTGTGTGTAAATTTCTGTGGTACAAAGCCACGGTAACACGCGACAAGATTCGCTCTTGTCATCGATTTAGACAGAATGTAAGTTTCCGCTGTTTATAAACGATGTGGTGATATGTCATTTCGTTGAGAAATGCGCTTCTTCGATAAGTAAATAGTGTATAGTTTTGGTATTAGATATAAAAATGTTGCCCGCGTCAAGACGCACTTGTAGGCGCATGGCTTTAGTGAAGTAATTCTTAATGATTAGAAGAAAATCATCACATCTCTTTTCCAGTTAAATTTATCTTCACAATGGAAAACTCAAAGGGGTTGTTAAAATTTTACGAGCAGCCATAGTCTCCTGTGTGAAATTTAATTAGGAACGTGTCTGTACTGTCGTGATGTGGTATTTTAATAATGTCCTGTCGTCCCCCGCGGCGATTTATGACTCTTTAGGCAATGCATAAAGCTCGGATCGTTAAACCTTGAATGAGAATTAAAGTTTTAATTTGCATTTCACTTTATAAAATAGATTTTCATTTCAATCATATCTGTAGATAGTAGATATGAATGTATTTTATTTAATATGCTGTTTATTGGTTTTTTAAATGAAACAGTGACACTGTTAGTACCTACGCATTATTATATCAAAGAGAGAGCATTTCTTTTTACTTGACAGTTACATACTTCCAATTTTTGTGTGTGACTTTCACGTACACTTGTCAAATTGCCTATGTCAAGACATATAAGACTAGATTAGACGGTCGTGGCATAAATGCAATGACACCAATTTCGATTAACATTTGTTCTGAACGTCCTTTTGACATATTTAGATAGCTTTACTTTCTGATATCATTGGTTAGTACCATAGATTAAGAATCGAGCGAATTTTAGGTCTATGGTCAGTACACCTTTAATACCAATACAAATAGTCTCCTTATACGTAATAGATGGCTACCTACCAAAAGTTTTAATTAAGTAACGTGACTACGTAACTTGTACTAACAACCTATTCAACTTGAACTTTGTAAGCTAACTTTTCTTGGGGAATCTAAACTTTTGTTTATGAAATATACCTATGTAGCTTTATAATGAATATGTACATTTACCACGGATATACATGGAATAACTATTTGTAAATAAATTTATACGACTATTCTCCTCTACAAGTTACCTATATATATTTTCTATCTTCGTCTTTAATTATACATACAAGTATGTGGTACTTAGAAGCATTGAGATATTATAACGGAGATGGTATTTGAGCCCGCGCTGCGGTAAATTTTTCTGGTTTATCTGACTCCGCCATTTTTGTTTTCCCCTATAGTTGCCGTATACTACAGGTACATGAGATTACAATAATGGCGGAAAAATTGCCGCAGAGCTATACGAAGAGTGGAGTTGTTATGGGTACTTTATGGGTATGAGAAATGAAACGCTTACGTAGAGTGACAAGAACAAATTTGCTACTCCCTTCTGGTGCTACGATGTCCCAAATAAAAGGTTAAAAGTTTTGGTAAACAATTGAACAGCTGATTTATTCAGCTATTTAATTATACTGACTTGTACAACACAATTTCGAAGTATATATTTGTTCAAGCGCCCTCGAGGTACTTAAATCTAATACAAAACAACACTAATACACATTAGGAACACGGCAACACACCGCTAAATGTACACAGACTGGAATAATGAATGCTCTAGAGAATAATAAGCTAACAAAAGAAAATCGTTATTTGTTTTCCGCATTCTACGCCCCCTAGAGGCGGATCGCGTCATTATTCTGCGGATCGCTCGGTTTTATTCTTTTTAGGGTTCTAGAGTGATGATGCCAAAACGGTACCTTCGAGGACAAGCTATACAAACGGCTTGAAAGTGACATATTAAGTGTTACCACCAATTTATTGAAATATCAATCCATCTACAAACCATTTTTTTTTTGGGGAGCTTTTAAGTCTAGTGCTATTATTAAACTGATTTTTTATGATTTTATTAATACTAAAGAATCTATCATGAAATGTTGCATAGCTTTAGTTTACTTGGAACTGTTAAAATATTTAGAATTTTATTAAATAATAGAATATTGTATTTTTTCGTAAATACTGTTACAAATTTTATAAATTTACCAAACGGATAAATTTGCTAGGAATTAAACTATAATTTTGCAGATCACACAAGACCCTCGTTAAGTACAGTTCACGAGTAAGTAATAATAAGGACACTCATTGTAACGGTTTAGCAAACATTTATTTGTATTGTTTTGTAAGTTGGAACAATAAAAAATAAACTTTATTTTTCTTATTAACAGACATAGCTCGAAGTGTTGCACGTTTGAAGTGGCAATGGACCGTACACATTGCTCGGAGAACGGATGGCCGTTGGGGCATCAAAGTCCTAGAGCGGCCACGAACAGGGAAGCGGAATGTGGGACGACCCCCGACCAGGTGGACGGACGACCTCATAAGGGGCGCCGGGAGTCGATGGGCGCATAAAGCCCAAGATCGTAATTTGTGGCGATCTATAAGGGAGGCCTATGTCCAGCAGTGAACGTCTCTGGCTGATATATAGATAGTATTAATCATGAACACTTTTCTCGTATAAAATTGTGCGGAACCCAGACGACGCAACCCAGTTCACGCTTCCTTTCCTTTTTTCTTTCATTCCACGTCGTGTAGTAATTAAAGATAAATATAATATAAAACGCTCCACTTCTCTTGGATCGTCTCCTGCTTAGCTTTTGTCTGTTAAATGGACTCCTGTAGATAGATTGTCATCCATTGTTTTCTTAATCTGAGTGACGCCGGAGGAAAGAATAAATGATTTATAAGTTACCAGCCATGGAACAATGAGATGTTTTAATAAAATAACAAGAAAATAAGGTAACATTTATAAGGTAAATGGTCAATTAAAAAGACAATAGCAAACATAAAAGACGCTCCGCCATTTTAATTATAATTATAGACTTTTAAATTACCTGTTACTTTTTAGTATGATACTCAAAGCTCAAGCCTATCGCTTAAACATTTTAAATTAAACAATTAATTAAGTATTTGTGATGGCTCTAACTAACAGTGGTTTAGCGGTAAAATGCAAACAAAATTCAGTAGAAAACTTCGTAAATTCAACTATTTTCCAAATTTACAGATATTTCAATTTATCTGCAAACCACCTACAATGGTTTTTATCAGATCAATAAGCTCTGGGCAAATGGGCGCGTCAAACGCACGCGACATATTTTTGCCAACATTAAAATGAACCGTATTTCGTAATTGAAGAAGCATATTTTTCAACGAAATGACATGGATGACGCTAGCGAGTTCAATCGCGTGATACTTTTACCACAGATAGTCAAACTCTATGTTTAATGGAATAGTGTACATTTTTTATAAAACGTCATGTGAATTCCCTCGCATATGTTCGGGACGTAGAGTTAGCGGTAGATAAGTATACAACAAAATAATCCGATAATAGAGAAAGTGTAATCAGGTAGAGTTACACACGGCAGAGTATATAAGTAACAAGTGAACTGAAATCCGTCTGTTGGATTTCCCACGCTTGGGAAACGAATGAGACGTGTTGGACTCGTCAGTTCTTTGTGAAAGTTTGTTCAAGCTTGTTGTACGTAGTATTTCTTTATATCTTTACGTTCCCTGTTATATTTCGTTCTTCCAGTGTGTTTTTTCTCTCGGAGTGTGACTGTAAGACTATGTAAAGTTCACCAATCCACACTGGACCAGCGTGGTGGACTGTGGCCCTAATCTTCCTCGCATTGACGAAGGAATGAGCCTTGTTAATGGCAAATAGCTCACCCCTTATTACATTGAGACCATAAACCTTACTGTACTAGCTTCCTAAGCGTAATTACAATCTTTGTATTTAATATTAGACTGCCGTGTAATTCTGCTCTAGTATTGTGGCAAAGGTGCTGCCTGCTCTCATGGCGTTGCTGCTCCTGAGAATGTATTACTCGCAATCCTTATTATTTTGATTTTAGAAACTGTCTAGTAAGAGTAATATTGCTGAAAATGTGTTGGTAAGGCGGCAGGTAACTTGCAGACGTGTCTGTGACACGGCAGACAGCTCGCAATATAATAAGTCATATCTATTTATTTCTTTAAGAAAGTGTCCGTTTCATTTCGGATCGTCGTAAAAGTGTTTATTTTCAAACGGATAATAAGAGCGGGAGAAATAACCCGTCACAACGACGTAAAATAAGCTATTTCCTTTTGTATCAACTAAGGTGTTCGCTGTTTATGACCCCTAGTTTACGATTTGTTTGTATATGCGACGCGACGAAGTGGTTTTAAAATCGAATTTCCCAAAGTTGTTTCAATGAACGTGTGAATCGTAAAAAATTTAATCTTTTATTATGATTGAGTTAGTTTGTCTGGCTCGTTGGTACCTTTTATTACATTCTCATGTAATAATAATAAATTATTAGATACTCTTAATTAAATTACCATGAAATTTACGCTGTTATGGCACATCAGTCTATGTAGTACATCTTGGTGATGTGAAATTGAGATTTTATTTTTCTACCTACATAAACCCGTAAACTAAATGTATGCAGTAAACCTTTCAAATTACTCACAGAGACAATGAAACAACCTGAAATTAGATTGAACTCCAGCCCTAGACCAGCCACGAGGTAAAAATATCATCCCAAAATGGCGCTGGTACACAGAAACCATACAGCAGTAAGTTTTTTTTTCTAAAATTTTAACAGACTTTTTTAAATCAGTTTTTTTATCTGCGCCAAGTGTGAAAAGCATTTCGTCAGGAACCTGACACTAATACTCATTTTATAAAAGTTATTTACAGGGGCATTGCAGAACACTTTTTTTACTATATTTCTGATGATTTTCGATATTTTTTTTAGGTTTCAACATTATTTCAAACCTTAACATCTTTAGTGACTTCCCATTTTCTAAAAATTCAATACATTTTATCATCCTAGAAAAAAACTATGCAAGCATAAGAAATCACATCGAATTATCGATAAAAGGCCCAAATCAATACAATAGAGGAATCAAAACAGCGTCGAATGTCCCCGGAAAACACTGTAATTTCAGTCAGGGCACATTCGGGGACTGTTAAAAAAGGACTGATACGTGATACGAATACGGTGCAGGCAGACTGGATGGACGAGTGGACACAGAATATATTTAGAGAGAGGACCGAGGTAGGTATTGTATGATGTGACAATGCTGCTGGCGTAATGTTTTTTCTTCTTTACTTATATGAATGGAGAATTTAGTACCTAATATTAATGTAGGTATTTTTGCTGTATAGATAGTAGTAGCCGAGTGGTCGAACGCACGCCTTGCAATCAAAGTGTGCAGGTTCAAACCCTGGCTCGCACCTCTGGGATTTATGTGCGAATCTCATTTTCATCCGATATTATCACTTGCTATGAAACGGTGAAGGAAAACATCGTGAGGAAACCTGCACGTTTGAGGGAACTTGACTAGTTTTCGATAGATGTGTGAAGTCTGCCAACCCGCACTGGGCCAGCGTGGTGGACTATGGCCTGAATCCCCCTCGTATTGAGGGGAGGCCCGTGCCCAGCAGTGGGACGTTAAAAAGGCTGTAGTTAGTAGTTAGATAGTAAACTTGTTTATATTGGACGGTACAATAAGTGTCATAAGTACAAACAGATGAAGATACAAAAGAGATGATAAGTTTCATAAAACAAACTTGGTAGGTTTATTTTTTACTAGCTGTGCCCGCGACTTCGCCCGCGTGGACTTCAGGGAGATTACCCGGAAATATGGGTATTATGTTTTTCCCGCGGAACCCTAATGCTTTTACTAAAATTAAAGTAGCCTAAGTTACGCCTTGGAACGCGTCAGCTATCTGTCAGTGGAAGTCCCATTGAAATCGGTTCAGCCGTTTAGAAGTTTACCTCAAACAAACAGACAGACAGACAGACAAAAAAATTGAAAATTCCGTTTTGGTTATAGGTATCGTATATACTTTCATACGCATTTGGTAAAAAAGTGTTATTTTGATATTACAAACAGACACTCCAATTTTATTTATTTGTTTTATTTTGATATTACAAACAGACACTCCAATTTTATTTATTTGTATAGATGTATAGACTATTCACATCCTAGGTATAGTAATCGGCAGGTAAATGATGCGAATCAAGCGCCATGTTGTGCGATGGTGAGTTATGTACCTCGTTGGAATTAGCAAAATTTTCCCCGTCTTTTGGGCTGCGTCTCGTGCAAAGTTACAAAAATAGGGCTTACTATTAAAAAAAATCATAACATGACCGGTAGTTTTGTGAGATATTTTATTCATACGTAGTTACTCTAGCCTTCACTCATATATATAGGAGGTAAGCATGCGAAAGGTGTTTTAAAAAAAAAAGCTTTTAACTGTAAATATTTTTCTCACAACCAGACTTCCTTTATTCCCAGCTTTATACAGTGTGTATTAATATGACGTTGTGTTCGTTCGTGCAGCCACGTGTTCGGGAGGCTATCTATTGTGATACATTGAGAGGCTTGGCACTGTTCACGGTACATTTGCCGTATGAAATAAGATTTCGATTAACGCCGTTGCAGTTTAGAGACACCGTCGGGACATTGCTCTCTGGAGAAATATGACATTTTTAAATGGTTTTTGAGATACGTGTTGTAATGGTTGTACAGTGAAATCTGTCTCTCATTTGATTTAAGAAAGTGTGAGAGCGCTTCGGTGTGACATAAGTCTTGTCTTGGGACACTTGTGAGGCGTGCTTATTCTTATCACAGATTTGAAAGTTGGATAGGACAACTAGTTTTAAAGTTCGACAATGATGTTGATTTTGTTGGTACTGAAATAAACTTAGCGTAGTACCGTCCTTCTTATGGGCGTAGTATAAGAGCAAGATGGTAATATTTGTATTGCCGTCAAATATATGTTATTTAGTTGTTATATACAGGGTGTTATATACAGGATGTTTCAGAAGTCCGAAATAATCCTTGACATTTGCATCAGTATCGGGTATACAACTGAATGGTATAAAAATTTGATCGAAATTCGACCATGTTTTTCTAACTTTTTATTCGTCGGCAATTTCTGTAACTCGTAATATCTCGAGTCCTATGTAAAATTGGCATGTTCTGTTTTGGGAATATTGGTAGTCGACCTGCATAAGTATAGTTTACACTGCTGAATGGGATCATGGATATACCCAAATGCCAGAACACGATACCTGTGACAAATATTCAAAAGGTCTTTAACTCAGAAACTATGATAGTTAGGTATAATCTGTCTGCAGTAAGCATCCACATATGAGTTACCGTATATGTACCCAAAGTATTATTTCGGACTTCTGACACAACTTGTAGAATCGACATCAATATCGAGGGGTGAAAGGCTTAAGCGACACTTTTGGGCGATATTGACTTATATACATATTTGGAATCAGCTAATTTTTCTGCGTCGAATGAGTATGCTCTCCAGTCATGTTAAAAAATAGCCTTTCACCCCTCGATATCTATTTGCATCAAAAAAAAAAAAACAAAGTTAAAATAAAGTTTTTTTTAATAATTGCGATAATCAACCCGTCTCAAAATTTTTAATATAATTCAACCCTTGCGCTGCTACGGTATCAATCTCACGGGAAGTGAAAAGGATTAAAACGGGCGAAACGTATACCACCTATCTATGGAAAAGCGAGCGCACAGTGGGCGTAATTTGTTCAAATCCACGCGAAATTTTTCTTTCCTCTGCTTGTCACCGGGTTATTTACGAGGGGTCCGCTGTGTTTTAATACCGTTTCATTAACAATTTTAAGGTTCACTTTATTGAAGTCCTAAATAACTCGCACAATTGCCCGGCTGCACTGTCACGGATGTAATTTGTGAAAAAAAAACTTTTTAAGTGAGATTAAATCAGTATACAGAATTAACAATCATTTTAATGTTTTTTTGCAATAAAAGATTACCTTTTTATTTCTTTTTTTATTGCGACACTTAAGGCAAACATAAAATAAAATAAAACACCCCTTCGTAGGAAGCTAAATAATTAATTAATTAAATATTTTGGATGCTTGGCAGTTGGCACGGTAAAGATGGTACTTACTTGTTTCTAAAATATCCACCATTACTTAACAAACCATGATTACAACTCCACGTTATTATAAAATACATTTATGTACCTAAACAACTTTCCCCCTTACCACCACTAGCGGTATCGATTTATGATGGCTATTTTTTCAACCAACTGTTATTTTGTCAGTTTTAATTCAAACTGTTATTTAGTTAGGCCATTTTTTAATCAAAATATCAAAAACTAGCGGCCCGTCCTGTATTCGCACGGGTGGGCATTTTTTTTTAAACATTTTGGGTTCAATAAACATAGCCTATAGTGTATAAGTACTATAATAATATATGTAGGGTAGATACGAAACAATAATTATATTGTGGTGGTAGGTAACGAACTATTGTATGGCAGTTGGAAATAAACCTTTGCGAATGACGTGTTGTTTCCCTTATTATCCTAAGCAAGGACATTACATAAACTATGTTAGCTTTGTAACGGCTAAATAGTTTTATAAATCGGTCCAGTAGTTTTTATGTTTATTCGTTACATACCAAAATACAAATCTTCTCTCTATCCTCTTTATAATATTAATATCTACGAGTGTAGATAGTATAAGTATATATAGTAGATATAGTATACATACAGTGAAATAATAGTCCTATGAGAGATGATTTTGCGGCCCATGTTCGTCGTACATGATCGAACATTCCAATATTTTGATAGGAAAAAAAATCCAATCAACGCAATTCGGCTGTATACAATATGTATGGAAGTTTAACAGCGTCGACTTCGCAATCCCATAACAGTTGGATCTTTTTAAATTGAATTGTCACCTCTATTCCATTAGCCAATATCACTGGTACGTTTTGCATCGGCTCGCGTCCTTACATTATTAATTAACCCGCCAACGTCGCATTGGGATTTATTGGATTGGGAGGGAGATGAAAAAAAATAAATCACGTAATGAAATCAGTGCGGCGCCTCCCCGCGGTCGATGCGCGAATATAAACGGTCGCCGTTGCCGATCGCGTTCGGCGGAGCGCGAAATCGTCATTAATATCGGACTCGTGTGCGTAAATACTAAACAATACGTATTTATGTGCAGTTGAGGGGTTAAAAATGTTGTTTTCAAAAGTATTTTCATTTTAGTACCTAGTTGATATTGATTTTACCAAGCTCACTTAAAATATTTTATATTTTAAAAAATAGTTCCTTGTAAACTGTCATTGTATTCTGACGCAACTTAAGCGTAGATATAAATACGTTGATTTTTTAGATTTTGGTATTCCTGTACACGCCTGTATTCACCGAAGGAGTATGCAGAGGTACACTGTAGTGCACCCACACTTGGCCGATGTATTTTGGTCCCTATGTAATAGGGGGTGAGCCCATTGCTATTATATCGGTCACATTCTCCCTCTACGAGAGAGATTTTTGAGCCATAGTCCACCACGCTGGTCCAGTGCGGGTTGGTGAACTACACACGCCCTTCTATAGACGTGCATGTTTTCCCACGATGTTGTCTTGTGGTAAATTCACTAGTGGTAATCATTATTGAAAATAACATTTACACATGAAAATCTTCTCAGAGGTGCTAACCCGGGATTTCCACTTGCGTGCAAGGTGGGCGTTCTACCGACGAGGCTACCACTGCTTTTGCATTTTGTGAAAAATCGTTAAAAATGTTGAGTTTCTTGTGTTCTTACAGTTATATACCATATGCAAGTCAAACGTAAGTACGTTTCACTGTAACGTTCACGTCGCATCACTAAAGTAATTGTTTCGCGAAGCATATTTGTAAAGCAATCTAAACTCAAAGCATACATAGATAAGATACTTTTTCGTAAGACAGACATTCAATATTCGATAGAAGGCAAATTTATATTAATGTCATCCAAGTCGAATTCATTTTACAAAGGTCACATATTTACCAGTTCAAATTTATTCAGAAGCGTATCTAGTCAGTTATTTATACTATTCAGCTTATCTGCCTCCCAGCTGACTTCACAAACGTGTGGTTAGACTTCTTTAACAGTAAATATTGAGAATTCGATACAAGTTTTTCAGCATTTGCAGTATCAAAAATGTCTAACCACGAGAGACCGATAATGCAGACATGTTTGAAATGTATATAAAATTGAGTAGGACTTTGATATTTAAATACATTAGGTATTCATGTTAATGTACTTAGTTAAATAATTATTACCTTTTGGATCCAGTAGAAATTGGATTTCGTTGGAATATAAGGTTTTTTTTTAAATAAGATTATTTTTGACCTATCTAAACAATTAATACTAATTCTACTTGTAAGGAATAAATAAGGCCTTTTAAAAAAAAAAGAAAATGTTAATAAAATACCACCGTTGCAACAATATTTGTGCTAAACTAAATAACCTTTTTTGGGACTAAGTCTGCCATACATTGCCACCACTGTTGCTCCTAAAAGCCAGGAGCTACAACGGTATCTCAGACGCATTGGTTAACCACTAGACAAGTCCCGGGGAAACACAATGTTGTATTTACCAAACTGTAAGTACAAAAACTGTCATAAATGTATCTGTTCAAAAAATATAGAAATTTTGCAAAGGTTTCAATCTAAATTGCTGAGAATCATAACAAATGCACCCTGGTATGTCACAAACGATCGGCTCCACAAGGAACTTAAAATCCAAAGGATAAAGGAAGTAATACAACTGAGACGAAAAGCATATCACGATAAGATCCTAAAAAATCCCAATAGTCTAACTTTACAACTTATGAACCCCGCAGTGACATTCCACAGACTTAAAAGACTAGCTCATTTAATAATGTCTTGATGTAAATGTGGCACAACCAATGGGCTCTTACCACACTTGCCAACAGACTCTCAGACATGACACAAATGATGTTGAATGTTCTTCTTCTTCTTCTTTTTTTAAAAGTGTTTGGCTTCCATCGTCAATTTGTCGATGATTTTGCCAACAACTGAGTTTGCCAGAGACTTGGACGGTGAGGCTTATAAAAGTATAATAAAAAGAGGACTAACGATTTTGAGATATGGTACGGTTGAGCAAACAGAATTTCGGTGGGAAATATAGATAGGCATATTAGTAAAGGAGCAAATGAGACAGACAGAATACAACATTTGATTATTATTACGTCAAATGGAACGTAAAATGTACATAAATAAAAAATAAAAAAATGATAAACCTGTCAAATTCGCTGATCTAGAGGGGAAACCGGGAATCATTAGGTAGGTATAATAAATTACAAAACTACCTGCCAGTTTAATTCAAAGTTTGATATTATTTATGGAGATAAATTTAAATAATGTTTTAATGGACGAATACTGGGACAGAGTTAGTAAGTAAGCAATGTTAACAGGACGAGGGATATCATTAGGAAGTAAATCGTACAGGGATATGATTAAATTTGGGCAATTAAAGAAAATGTGTTCCAAAGTACCTTCTCCCAGGCCACATTCACACAAAGAGTGATCACGTATTCTTAATTTAGCCAAAAACACGGGTGTACAAACATGACCGAGACGGAGGCGAATAATCACGGAAGTAACCCACTTATTACCTTTAAACTTATTGAACCATGGTTTAGCTGGTAAGTCCGGTTGTAAATTACCGTAAAATTTCCCTTTGGTTTGTCGAGATAGCTACCATAATCTGTTCCATGAATTTTCCATTCTTGTTTTAGCAATGGGACGAAGATCTCGTGCGCATAATGTAACGGAAGAAACTAGACCAGTATGAACAGCATCTTTGGCTAAGTGGTCAGCCATCTCATTACCTGCAATACCCATGTTGAATGTTTATGGAACAGATTGCATCTTAACACATGTCAAAAAAAAAATGTTGCTCGATAGATGACAGTTAAGAGACAAATAACACTTAGATTCGTCTGCCATATTTATCACTGTCATTATACATTTTTATTTATAATGTGTATTTATTGAATTTGTCCTCGCTATTAATTACTTGACATTGGCGAAATACCCGCGCTAGTCGCAGGTGAAGCCATTCCTCATCTTATTCCATTAAATTTCATCATTCCACTCATTTCGTAAAAAAGTAAGTAATCTCACACTACTCGAGGATTCATCCACCATCTTTATTACGATTGTATGTGTATTTATTGAATTTGTTCTTGATATTAATAACATGACACTGGCTGAAATACCAGCTAACCGCAAACTCATCTTATTCCATTAAATGTTATTTTAAGAGGCGCACTACTCAGTTTGAAAACACTAAATATAGGTTCTTATCGACAATTGCAGAACTATTTTTTATGTTTCAAAGTCAAAGTCAAAGTAATTTATTTGCGAATACAGGTTATTCTAAGGTGACATAGGTATCAGTATAGGTAGCGTATGCCGTATTCTACCTTACGGTGTGCAAATATTAAACAATTTCAGTTAACAAAATCAGTTGCAAATGCTTAACATAGTTGGTATGCAACTATTAAACTTATGGTATACAACATTAAAAATAAAATAAAAAAGATTACAACTTATCATTAAAATACTCCTGTACACTATAATAACCCTTATCATGTAGAAGTCTCGTAAGATTTTTTTTTCAAGGAATATAAGCTGTTGGCTTCTTTAATATTGTTCGGCAGTTTATTATAAATTTTGGACGCCATACAGAATACACTGTTATTAAGCAGGGCGGTTCTGTTTGATATATCATAAATCATAATAGACTCAATAAACACATAGTACTTACATCTATAACACTGTGAACTAAAACACAACACTACCTACATTATCCTTAATTTAGAACAACTCACGACACGCGTAATTATGAAAATCGACCGCCATAAACGAATAAAAACTCCACTAAGGGACATCAAAAGCACAAATATATTTGCCCCAATAACACGAGCGCAAAATGAATCGATCCCAAAGTACTTGGAGGACTAAAATTGCCACCAAGCAATTCATCTAAACCAAATTCAGTTCTAGAATTCATAAGAGTGAAACCACTAAAAAAGATTATGAATTCGTTTAAGATGAATTGCTTAAAGTGGCCATTTTAGACCCCATAGCGTAAGTACATTCTCCCCTCGAAACATTCGACAGTCCTATATGAAGTACTATAAAACATGATGACCTTGGGGGTAGGTCCCTTGTAACCTAGCAACGCCAGTATTGTACTTGGATCCCCTAGCTGCGACTAATCTACAGATAATCATACCTATAGGGTTCCTATATCAAAATGAATTGCGAAGTTAAAAATGGTGGTATATTCCAACTGTGCTCAGGGTTAATGAATTGATTCTATTTTTAAAACAAGAGTCTTCACCGAGGTCTTTTTAATCCTACTTTGATTTGATAGTTTTGTTTCAAACCAAAGTAATGTTACAGCTAAACAGGAGGTGGCGCATCCTTAATAGTTACCCAATGACCTTAATTTTGTTATAGGCACATAAACTACGACTGCACTAATAATGTGTTACATATTTGTGACTCAGAAACCGGCGGTTCAGCTTTGCGTCGGCTAGTCAAGACATTCGACCTTATATGAAATTGCACGGAGTACATTTTCAAAAAGATACCAGCATATTGAGGGCATACGTTTAGTTTGGTGTCAAAGTAAAAACCACCATGATTTAATGAAAGGTTGGATTCGTTATACCGCATCTATCGGAATTATCTTCCTAGGTATCCCCTGGCCACCGTGCTTCCCCACCCGCCAGCGACACGGTGGCCACCCTCGACCCTACCGTACAATCAGACTGATGAATACCTTCAACGCACCTATCGCTACTTATATCGACGTTTGCTACACGATCCTGCAACTGATGGCAGCGAGATGAGAAAATACTTGTGTAAAAGGAAATGTGATTGACGGACGCCGGTGCTCGAGTGAAAAATGCTAGCGAAATAACGTATTTCAATACAATATTGTTGAAACTTTTTAAGATTACGATTTGCTGTTGAGTTTTTTTAGCGTTATTACACTTCGATGCCTACTACGTTGATAAAATGGTTGGCGCAATAAATGTTCTATTAGAATAGGATTAAGATCCTAAGGAACATCTGTTCATACAAAATGTAAGTGTCCAATAGTGCTCCCCTGCCTTATATTTCGCTACCTATCAGAGATTTTTTTTATTATTGGGAATTTACCTGTTTTGATTTGGATTGTGAAATAAAAAATAAACCACAATATTTCGTAAATTGCAACTCTCGTATATTATCTATATATACTTTTAACTGTTTATAAAAGGCATCACAAAACACTTCTCATTACAACTGACATGAGAATATGAGTTACTAAAACAAAAATGCAGGATGAATCTTTAGTTTAAGAAGGTTGAATTTATGTAGGAGGTGGGCTATTTTAAAATTATATACATTCGACTTTAACCAACTTTGTTTTTATTTTCTCTTGCACAATTACAAATCGCAACATGGCTTAGCAAAACGCCATCTTCCAACTCCACTTATCTATGACTACCATTACGTTCCGTTTTTACTTAACACTTTCCTGCGTTCCGTTTCCCACATTCGGCCGTCCTGATTCATCCACTGTCCTCAGGCATTACAATCTTATCGCTAACATACATCAACATTCATCCTGAGTTTACACAATACAATAATCCTCTACTTATGAAATCAACAAAAATCTTTCTTCTTAGAAACAAAACTTAGTACAAATTCAATTTAATACACTGTTCAGATCTATTCTTTTCTATACTCTACTTTTAGTTAAATCCCAATACAAAACACCTTGCTAGCTTAGTTACTAAAAATTCTAAAAAAAAACACCAAATAGTTAAACCTCTTGAATGAAGAAATGTTTACCTACATAGTTACATCTTTTCAACATAAAATAAACAGAGAAAATAATAAACTTAAATCTTATAAATGCCACATTACCATTTCACAACCTGTTATAATATGATAATGAATACTGCCTTAATCAATTAAAGTTTGAAATAATAAAAATAAGAATTAAACCAAACACTTCCATTCCTCTTTAACCACATACCTACTTCAAACAAAATAAATCAACTAACCCACATCTTCGCTGTCTCCACCTAGCGGCCACCTCTTCATATGATCAGCAGAGCTGCTAGTCCTGATTGGCCCCTCTGTAGAGCTGTCCATCTTCTCTAAATCATAGCGGTCATTCCTCTTCACTTTGATTACCTTATAGGGTCCCAGGTACTTAGGTTTTAACTTGAGTCCTGGCCCAAACTGTGTCCTCTTTATAGCCACTATGTCATCAATATCATACTTGAAACTTTCTTTTCTCTTACTGTTATAATTTTTACGATTCTCTTCTTGTATTTTCAATATCTGTTCTTTCGCCTGCTTTCTTAGCTCATCTCTCGTGTCGTGGTATTCTTTCCTCTCCTCTTCTTCTAGTATTTTCAGTAATTCAACATCATGCTTGGTCTTCATCTTCGTACCAATAAGTAGCTCATAGGGAGTAGTCCCTATACTTCGTTGAAATGTACTATTTAAAGCCCTCTGTACCTGACTTGCATGTTTGTACCACATACTCTGGTCTTCTATACATAATTTCGTCAAAGCTGGAATAATTATTCTGTGAATTCGTTCTACCTGACCGTTACTTCTGGGTACTCCTGTGGTGATCTTAACATGCTCTATGTTTTCTTCAGTACAATATTCTGCAAATTCATGACTTGTAAACGCTGTCCCTCTGTCCGTTATAAATCTTCTTGGGTTCCCAAATATTTGTTGATGAATTTTAATCTTAGCTAACGTCTCCTTCGTTGATACCGTCTTCGTTGGAAATAACCATACAAACTTAGTGAATCCATCAACAACAGTGAGAATATAGTTATACATCTTCTTCGTTTCAGTGAGCGGTCCCACATGATCCAAATGCACTGTGTCTAAAGGAATGCTCTCTTTCTCAATAGGATTTAGGAATCCTTCCTGCTTACCTTCCTTCCTTGTAGCAAGTAGACATGGGATACAACCCATTATAACCTCTTCAATCTTTCTATCTAAATGTTTTATGTAATAACTTCTATTAATTAACTCCTTCATCTTTGTTTTAGAAAAATGTCCTTGGCTGTGTGTTCTTTGTATAATTTCCTTCTCATATGATCTCGGTACAACTAATATCTTCTGATCTCCTTTGTATAAAATATTATTCTCTATCCAGTAATCTTGGTAACTTCGTTCAACTAAAATATCCTTGATAGCCTTGATTCCATCGTCTCGGTCTTGAGCTAGTCGTAGTTGTTCATGAAAGTTATTCACCACTGCAGTCATACATGGATATCGACTCAGCGCATCTGCGTGTCTCATCCTTGTGCCAGATCTATGTTCAATTTCAAAATCATATTCATCCAATAACATTACCCATCGTGCCACCTTCGGAGTCAAATCTTTTTTCCTTAATGTCATCTCAAATGCCTTGCAGTCTGTCACAATCTTAAATCTGATGCCGTACAGATAATGTCTAAACTTCTTAACACTCTCAATTACTGCCAACGCCTCGAGCTCATAACTGGAATATCTGCTTTGTGCCTCGTTAGTCTTCCTGCTCATGAAGTGAACTGGGTGCAGCCCCGTACCTGGATGGACTTGCAACAGAATAGCTGCTAATGCAGTACTTGACGCGTCTGTGTGCAGTTCAGTCTTCAACTTTGGGTCATAAATCTTTAACACTGGTCCGCTTGACAATCTTTGTTTCAATGTTTGAAATGCAACCTTTTGTTCGTCATTAAAAATAAACTTAGCATCTTTCTTCAATAAATCTGTCAATGGTTTACTAACGGCAGCAAAATCTTTTATGTACTTTCTAAAATATGAAGCGAGCCCCACAAAACTATGTAACTGCTTGGTAGTTCTGGGCTCTGGGTACCTCGTAACAGCATCTGTCTTCTCAGGACTTGGTCGTACTTCACCATTGCATATAATATGGCCTAGGTATTCAACCTCATGGCAAATCAACTTCACCTTCTTCCAATTAATCTCAAGTCCATTCGAAGAAGCAACCTCCAATACTCTTCTTAATCGTTCTACCGCTTGTCTTTCATCTTCTGCTGGAATTAAAATATCGTCGATAAATATGGTCATGACTCCTTCTGCTATTAGCTCACGGAATATTATGCTGACATATCTCATGAACATTTTAGGACATATAGACAACCCAAATGGTGCCCGCAAGAATTCGTACTGTCCACTGTGTGTTACAAATGATGTGTATGGCACCGACTCCTCACTAACCTTCAAATGAAAGAAGCCATTCTTAAGGTCCAACACACTAAACACCCTCGCCTTACTCAGCTTATCAATTAGGTCTTCAATCACCGGTAAAGGAAATTCATCTTTCAAAATCTTTTTATTTAACAACCTGTAGTCTACACACACCCTTGTAGACCCATCTTTCTTTTTAACCAAAACTATCGGACTGGAATATTCAGAATAACTCACCTGTATTATGCCATTAGCCAACCACTCATCTACCTGCTGTTCTACTATCTGTTGCTCCTTCAGTGAAATTCGTCGTGGTCGCTGACATACCGGTACATCGTCCTTCAAAACAATCTTCAATTGAATGGGAGCCTCCTTGGTTGGAATTGGTTTATAGTCTTCAATACACTGTAAAACTTCTTTCTTCACCGTAACATCTTTTATGTGATCTAAAAATACATTATCAAACACTGCAAAACAATTCAAACGTCCCATCCATTCCAGTTCTAAAAACTTAACTAACCCTTCATTCATTATCATAATAACATCTTTGAGAAACTCCTGACCAATGATTACATCGTATGGCATCGTATTCGTAGGTACAATATGAAAAATCGTATTTTGATAACACTTATCATCAATCGTTAAACACGTCTTTAACTTTCCTAACGACGTAACTTTAATATAACCGAGTCCAGAAAACACAAAGTCATCGTCCTCTTTCTGCACGTCGAGGGAACAAACGAGTCTTTCACTTATTAAATTAGCCACACTTCCACTATCGATGAGAGCGCTCACCGATTTTCCGCGTAAATAAACAGTTTTCATCGGCCTATAACTATTTAACGACCCGTCGACTTGCATATTTTCCATAACAACGTTGTTGTTGTTCTTCATAACCGCATCTGTCAATGTCATCTTGTCACCGCTGTCACTTTCGGTCGCCGCCATATTAACCTCTGACATGTATACTTTATGGGCCGCAGCGCTACCAACATTGCCGCTCGAACCCGCCGCCATTTGGTTTTTTTCCGTCACCGTACCACCATGATGCTTCGAACTCCCGTTAGGACATCGATTCCCAATATGGCCGAACTGATTACACCGGAAACACTTGACTCCTCTCGTACATGCGCTGGCCACATGATCTTCTTCACCACATTTAAAACATCGCCGCCGCTGATATGATAAATTATTATTATTTTTCACGCCATTTCCAGAATTATTATACGTCTTTTCTGTCTTCTCTGTCTTCTTTTCGTTCATCTTTGTCTTCATTCTTTCGTACACCACCAACTTTTCTTTTAGGTCTAAAAACGTAGTAGCTCCATGCAGCATTGCTTTATTTGGTTCGTAATCATTAATCCCGTCGATGATATACTGGATCGTAACTTCATCCGGAAATTTAGCGCGTTTTCCCATCTCTTTCATATGAAGCATATACTGATAAAATGTTTCATTTTTATTCTTTTTTCTTGCCACCATCAACTCGTGCATCTCTTTACTATTAGTTTTTTCAGGAAACTCCTGTATTAATGCTTCTTTCAGGTCTTCGAATGTTCGAAAAGTATTTTCCGACTTCAACCATAGTGCCGCCGTACCGCTTAATGATTTGCGCGCGATAACAAGTTTCTGCGCCGCCGTCCAATTGAAAATTTCTGCATTATCGCTAATATCTTGTGCCCACTTCGCTGATGTATACGTCTTATCGTCGTCTCCCGTAAATTTAGCGATGCCGCCGTCTGTAATAGCCATAGTCGCCACACCTCCCCATAATAATCCTTGATTTATTTCTTCTTTCTTGTCTGCCATCTTTGATCTAGTCGTCGTCATCGTATTTTTTCGTCTTTAATATCTTCTTTTCAACTTCGTAATAAACAATCTTCGTCGTCGTCGTTCTTCGTTATAAATCACCCCAACAGTAACATCGTAATCGTCTTAATTCCTTTTTTCTTCTCGCCGTTCCGCCATGCCGCTTCACTCGTGCGTCGTATATTTATTTTTTTCCGTCGTATTTTTTTTTCACTCGTCTTCACACTAACAGTTCATCCCGGACGAGCCCCCAAATTTGTAGGAGGTGGGCTATTTTAAAATTATATACATTCGACTTTAACCAACTTTGTTTTTATTTTCTCTTGCACAATTACAAATCGCAACATGGCTTAGCAAAACGCCATCTTCCAACTCCACTTATCTATGACTACCATTACGTTCCGTTTTTACTTAACACTTTCCTGCGTTCCGTTTCCCACATTTATTTTATTCAGTCCGAGAGATGCTTTACAAATATTCATATGACAAAACAATATTTCACACGACACCACAAAACTGCACCCAAATGCATAGCTACCAACAAACATCTTTAAAACATCATCAGTGACACAGTGAACTGATGCGTAGCGACACACTTACCTTCAATGCAGTCAGCCCTCACATTTTTGTCCTTACAACACACTCTCCCTCTGACACACTTGATGTTTCCCCCAGTAATTACACCCTCGCCCCTTCCCCAAACTGTAATACCTAGGTACCGACCGAGTACTAGATATAGCTACGTTTGGGTGCTCCATAGGATTTGCGAGGGGAATACTAAAAGGGTACGAGGGTCGTGTAATATAAATTCGTATCAAAGTTATAGTGCACATGTTTGCATTGCAGGGTAAAACGTAGTAGCGAGATCTGCGTCGTACTTTAATCGAGTTCCTCGCATGAAATCTGATACTTTTACGACAAGACTCTGTTTACCTTTCAAAGGTGAATAGAGAGGACCCGGAAAATTTATCAAAGCATTTTACGTAAGGATATCGAGTCAATGCTTCATTTTAATGAATGTTCCAGTCGACCAAATAAATTGGAAGTCACCTAAAAGAGTGTCCATAAAGGGAGTCTAACATCCAGCGTCAAATTAACTCCGGAGAAAGTTTACCCTCAAAATAATTAAGGATTCACCACAATTATCACCGCAAAATCAAACTTGCCTTTGATCGTTATTTAGATAAGTATGATAACGAAATTGAATCTACGGCGCTATGCGTAGAATTTAAATTTAAATGAAGATTAATGTTTAGTTGATTTTGTATAGAGAAAATTTTAATAACCAAGAGGGCGTTACCGAAAGTTTTACACTTTTGCCTTTTTGTGAAATCACCAAAGGGAGACCCGGCGATAATTATAATTATTTACCAATTGTGAGCAAAGTTCGGAGTAGGTCCTCCGTAATTGCGAGCCGCTTAAAGTATCATTTAATGAATAATGTCCCGATTTGAATGGGGAGCCGGATCGAGGTACGCCGTCCTTTCGAAAGTAGACGGAATTATCGAAGAGACGCGAAGATATTTTTTTTCCAAAAGAAGACTCGTTGTGAAGTTAAATTATCTCGGTTGAGGAATTTCTTTAGGGCTTTACAATTTCCAAAAGAATTTATTTGATACTAACGCGATGTTATGAAAATCTGACTTTAATAAGTCGGTATAATTTTATTGATGTTACGAATTCTGCATTGTCATCTGCAAATAACATGCGAATGTTATTAGGTCGAAAGGCTGCCTTTTATTACTACTAAGAATACAGATCTATGCCAATCTGTGCAGTTATGCATCCCTAGACAATACATTATGAAACAAAGAAAACATCGTTATTAGTCTTTAAATGTAGATGATGAATTTGAATACTTATTTAAATTTAAAGTGCGCCATGAAAACTTTATGCATATAGATAATAATTATAATTCGCATTCGCAAAGTATGATTACTTACTATTACATCACTACTAACTCTTATGAAATAAGTGTCCTTGCGATTCAGGGATTAATCCAGCACCA
The DNA here is from genome assembly GCA_914767695.1 of Ptilodon capucinus. Classification (NCBI taxonomy): domain Eukaryota; kingdom Metazoa; phylum Arthropoda; class Insecta; order Lepidoptera; family Notodontidae; genus Ptilodon; species Ptilodon capucinus. Next base: position 8,161,681 of record OU611814.1, on the reverse strand, counting down.
TTAATTAAACATGCATTAGTTATGAAATGTAACGTCTGTTTTGTCAGAACTTCTATGCAGCCAAACAAATACACCGATTGAATATACACTTTGTAATAGAGTTCTCTTTCAGACTTGGCAAGGTTCCGTCTTCCAACGTGACACTTTTGTTATTCCAAAACTTGGAAATAGAAGTCATATTAAATAATGTGAGCATGTAATCAATGTATTTGATTTCTACTTGAATTGAGACGTGGTTACAAGAGTATGATTTTAAAAGTAAATAAATAAATATCGCAAGACTACACATATTAATCGTATGATCCCAAACTAAGCAACGCCTGCACTATGGGTACCGTACAATGGACAGGGGCGATCCCAGTTACATCCAGACCAGGGCCAATTTCGAAAAGGCCATTTCCGAAATATGCCACTGGCGGGAATCGAATCCGCATCCACCCGGTTCAGTGGTTCAAGCAGCCTACGCTTAAACCACTAGACTAAGCCGTCGTTAACTACTTCCAATAAGAATGTGTTGTAACTGTTCAGTCTTGGCACTCTTTCGAAAACCAATCCATCATTCCACGTTATCATGGATGGCTTTATTCAAAATAAGCCATGAAATGAAGCCATCATCGAACCACGTCTATCAATCAAAGATTGCGTGACGTCACCCGGAGCTTGTCATATCTTCTCACGTCTTATCTGTGACTGCACCAGCGGAGCGCGTAATAGCTATTTACCTGCCGGCCCGCGTACAAGGATTATATCAGATTTTGATTCTTTTTTCGATATAAAAGATTAGCAGGGGTTGCGAATTGTTTGGTGGAAGTTTGTTTCGATGTTTATTTTTGCTTTCACTACACATCCGCTCCCTTTAAACTCTAAATTAGTGTGCAGCCTGATTTACCGTATGAATAGAGTCACGGGTAATAATCATAAAAAAACATAAACTTTGTTGCGCATAGACGACGAGAAGAAGGAAGAAAATACTATTTTTTTTATCAGTTTTGAAACTGTCATATTCTTCTGTAGATCTTCAATAACTTTAATTGAAGTTCGTTCGGCAAATTCGATTACGCGCTCAAGATAACAGCTCGCTACGTAAGCTCCCGATTCGCCGATCAATGGAGGTTCCGGTGTTTGTATTGGCCGTTTCGATCACTAATCGAGTAAGTCCATTAGTTGTGATGAAAACCACGTTGTTGAAAGTCTGGATATTCGCAAAGTCATAATGCCAGTTAAGAGACCTACCCTTAGTTTATGTATTGAATATAACGTATCACTTCATCTTCTTCTTTGTTGGTATCACTCTTGACAGAGTGGTCGTGGTCATCACGACGTACGTATCACACACACTTATATATGAAAGGATACATTTCTTTCTCCAAATTGTATGAGTAAAGTACTTTAGCTGGCTCAACGATATTTAATAAAATATCCCCAATATTTATAAGAATTACAATCAAACAGTACAGCGTGCAAACTTAGCTCTGCTCAACTCAGTACAAACAGTATGGAGTATAGCTACTTTAGTAAATAGATGAAAAATCTCTATAAATTGTACATAAGATATACATCTAACATATTTCACACCCGCTATTATCCCAAAACGCGTTCCGATTAACGCTAATTCACACCCCGTGTAAAATACAACAGCGTAAACTTATCAACAAGAGTGGAACCGGACCTCAAATGGGTCACTGCGGACCTCTCCTTTAATGGTCACCCGTAAATTGAACGAAAATAATTAAAATCGCGCGTCCGTAGAGTCGCGGGCGGAACACCGCCATTAAACGAATGAAGATACGAAAGGGTTCTGCATACGATAAATAAAGTAGTGAATTTATTAATAATAGTGTTTGGTGCAATTCAAAGTTGGATAACATAGAATAAATATAATAACAATTGAAGTAGAGTCAAAGGAGTGTTAGAACACAGTTACTAAAATAAATAACTGGAATTTTTTAAGAATAAATTTAAATAATTTGTAACTTTTTGTAACATTTAATTCCAACCTGCCTTCTTTGTTAACCGAAATTTAAAGAAAAAAAAGACATTTATTAGGACTAGCAAATTCATAGAAAAAAAGTACAGCAAGAAGTATAAAAAAGAAAATAGGAATAGGTGATTCGTGCATACTCCAAACCCTAGAGGTTTTGCGATCCGCGAAAAAAAAAAAACACCAAAATAAAATTTATATTTGGAGTGAAACCAGTGGTTTTCAATTACTTCTGACCCATAAGTACAGTCACCTATAAACTACCAACATAAATACAGCCATGTATAAGTACAGTCATTTACAAAAGGGACTGAGCCCAAAAGAGTGAAATGTCCGCACCATTCGGTCCTGCTAATAAATATAGACGCGATTGACCGCGAAGCCATATCGGTGTATCGTCCATCTCTGCACCACTCAGATAGATTAAATTTGAATGTAGTTATAAAAGAGTAATGGCTCTAACGGCGATTGAAAAAACGAAAACCTTTACCATCAAAGTAATTTTAAAATAAAAAATATTAGTTACTTCGTACAAAGTCTAACTAACAAATTTATAGAAATGGCACAAATCAGTTTTTGTCGTGAAAAAAACACTTGTATAATATTATGGTTCATAACTTTTATGGTAGCTGAGTGGTCGAACGCAAGCCTTGCAATCAAAGTGTGCAGGTTCAAACCCGGCTCGCACCTCTGGGATTTATGTGCGAATCTCATTTTCATCCGAGATTATCAGTTGCTATAAAACGGTGAAGGAAAACATCGTGAGGAAATCTGTACGTCTGAGGGAACTTGACTAGTTTTCGATAGATGTGTGAAGTCTGCCAACCCGCACTGGGCCAGCGTGATGGACTATGGCCCGAATCCCCCTCGCATTGAGGGGAGGCCCGTGCCCAGCAGTGGGACGAAAAAAGAGCTGTAGTAGTAGTAGTTTTTTTTTTTCACAAATATGAAAATTGTAGTAGTATGAATAATATTGGTATCTTATTTTACAAAAGTATTACATTTTTAATATCGTTACGAGCGCAAGTAGCAAGTCTTAACCGATTTTGTTTTTGAATCAATATTGAAAACAGAAAAAATATTTATTTATCCAAAATTACAGTAATTTGACTATACGAAACATAACTCGGATATATCCAATAAAGCGAGCTACACATTAATATTTCAAACGCAAATCCGTTAGTTAATTTTCACTTTCATTTCGAATAGAGGACATAAATTTTTCTCGCAGCACTTTTGGACTAGGCGTGCTATAGAAAGGGAAATTAATTTGTTTTTCTCACAATGGGTCGTCTAGACAAACGCATATAATTCAAGTTTCACTTAGTCTTTCGCAGACACTAATGGCGTGGAACCCAGCCGTGTATTAAGACAACAACCCTTGTATATCATTTTAGAGGTGCTTCTATACAACTGCATCTTATTAACACAAGCAGTTTTGTGCTTAATTACAACTAGAAAACAGTGTTAATTTCTTTGCATCAAAAATATATTGTCGTCCTACTTATACTCGTAATATATGAGCAGGATAGCAAATAAATCTTTTAGTGTTGTCAAGTTTAGTTTAGACGCAGTTTGTATGCTATAAATTTTGTCAATATTACTCAATGATATTTTTTTACGGTTGCCGGCATCGTGGCAGACCAAGGAGAAGATGGTGCGACGATTTGGTAACTATTGCAGGGAAACGTGGCTACAACAAGCCTAGGATAGGGACATATGGAGACGGGAGGGGGAGGCCTTTGTCCAGCAGTGGGACATACGATAGGCTATAAAAAAAAACTGTCAATCAGAATTCTATTTCCGAAACACAGTTCGTTTCAAATAGTAGAATTTCATATATTTTTATTGTTGTAACCTTTAACAATTTGATGTTTATAGGTATCATTTATAATTTCCAATGCCCACTTGATTACTTTTACATAGATAGCAGTGGCATCCTAGTTGGCAGAACGCTCGGCGTATACGCAAGGGTGGCAAGTTCAAACCTGGGGCTCCCATCTTTGGGATTTCTGTAATTCATATGCAAATGTAATTTTCAATAAAGATTACCACTTGCTGAACGGTGAAGGTAAACATCGTGAGAAAACTAGCACGTCTATATAAAGACGTGTGATATTCACCATCCCACACTTGGCTAGTAGCGTGGTGAATTATGGCCCAAATCTTCTCTCAAAACAGGTGTAATGTGCCCGGTATAATGTCAATAGGCTCGCCCCCTATTAGATTGAGACGTATTTTGCTCGGCGTAGTATGGGTGCACTGCTGTGCACCTCTGCCGTTCCTTTAATTTAATCGCCATTACAATAATAAAACCATTTGGCGGGAACAAAATACTGCGGTGCCTATAACCATTAATATTCATCGTTAAAACTACAGCTTATAGCAGTTTTACGTCTTATTAAAGGGTTGTAAAAGTTTATGTTGCTGGAACTTGCCCCGACTTGTTTAATTAAAAACGTTTTGTGAATAATCAAGATGCTTTAATATGTTTTACTCGACATTATTTACATCGTACATAAGTTATTAAACGGTGTTTATCGCTAAATTTTATGTTCAGCATCTGAACTTTAGTTATTATAAATGGTCGCAGTGAATAAGCACTCGGAGAACATCATTTTGTTTTAATTTCAGATTAAATGGAAATTTTCATGAAAACTGCTTGGTAGCCGAGTGGTCGAACGCACGCCTTGCAAATCAAAATGTGCAGGTTCAAACCCCGGCTCGCACCTCTGGGATGTATGTGCGAATCTCATTTTCATCCGAGATTACCACTTGTTATGAAACGGTGAAGGAAAACATCGTGAGGAAACCTGCACCTGCAGAAAGGCGTGTGAAGTTCACCAAACCGCACTGGGCCAGTGTGGTGGACTATAGGCCTTCGTATTGAGGCGGAGTGTGCCCGGTATAATGGCAATAAGCTCGCCCTCTATTACATTGGGATCGAAATACATCGGCGAAGTGTGGGCGCACTTCAGTGCGTGATGATGTATTGTATTGTGAAGTATCTAAGCTTATCTTATCTTATTATGTTAATAGAGCTATAATGTACGAACCCCAGAGTTAATAGAAAATACTTATAATGTAAACACGACACCGTCTACTGCCTTATTCATGTATGTACAAGTAGAATACAGCTTGTTTAATTTGTATTTATTTCCATCGACATTATTGTCTTTTATTAACCATAAACAAAATCATTCAAGCATAGTATTATTTCAATTAAATTTACGGTAAGCACGGTTTGTGCTTTTATATAAAAATATCATGATATACAATTATTATCTATTATTAAATATTGTACAGCTGTACCTAATAGTTTTCAATTAACTATAGATAATCTTAGTGATGCTATGATAAATTAATAAAGAGCGTTTTAAAATACCTCCCATAATTAACATTTTGCAGCAATATAATATACCTTATTCTCAAGTTAATTAAAGACTTCCACTTGTAAAATATGAAAAATCTGCATTTAAACTCGAGATCGTCTGCACTCATCGTTAATTAAACTCTACAATTTGAAGCTTTTGTTAAGTAGTGAGTGAGATGTAAACAGTTGTTCGTTAACACAAAACAGTCGCCCGAGGCTTAAGCACGTACAAAAATAGATTTCAGAACATCTGTAGCTTTCAAACGATGCGATATTGCTAGTATAACAGCGGAAAAATATATTCTGTGTTATATGTGGATATGCTGTACAAATAATAAAATTACCTTTCTATATACCCTAGCAGTGGTAACCGAGTGGTCGAACGCACGCTTTGCAAATCAAAGTGTGCAGGTTCAAACCCCGGCTCGCACCTCTGGGATTTATGTGCGAATCTCATTTTCATCCGAGATTATCACTTGCCATGAAACGGTGAAGGAAAACATCGTGAGGAAACCTGCACGTCTGAGGGAACTTGACTAGTTCTCGATAGATGTGTGAAGTCTGCCAACCCACAACTATGGCCTGAAATCCTCCTCACATTGAGGGGAGGCCCGTGCCCAGCAGTGGGACGTTAAAAGGGCTTTAGTTATTATTATTATTTTTTAATTTGGTGTCACAACATTTATGTGAGTTTACCTTATCAAGGATGAGGCTGACAGAACAATCGTTCCAATATTATTTTGATGATAACTGTCATTTTTGTTATTGATAGAAACTAACTTGTATAACTGGTAAAATAAATTAAAGAAGATAATCTTTGTCACAAAAATTAAATTGCTTCGACCATAAAACATTAAATTTTATTAGAACGAATTGCACTGTCTATGGTTAAACTTAAACACCGTAAAATATGGCCCTAACTACCCCCACTGCTCAACCTCTTTTATAGGGGTTAATAAAGGTTCAAAAACTGACAAAAAATATAAAAGAATACTGCTAAAGGTAGTGTACATTCTACTTAACCTTAAATTATGCACTTCAGCCAAAATATATTAAAAAATATTTATTTGTGAAAATCATTGCTTTGTCTAGATTTAGCGCATCTCTCGGAGTGCTTCTCTGAGAAACTTTTCAAGTAATGCTTTTAAGATATCAATATTATAAAACCATTACAGGCTACTTTAAAAGTGCATTAATATTTTACAAAACATCTTTTCTTGACCACAATTCGGATTTTTAAAGCACACAATAAACAATCTCTTCCATAGAAAATATTCTTATTATTTATTTGAGCCTTTCTACTTTATAAGCTTATGTTATTATAGGTAATTTGTGTGAGTGTTTCTTTAGCTTAAGTGTCTAGTTATATTAACTTATATTTTATAAGAAAAATATATACTTGCCTACAGTTTACGAGTTAAATAGTGGAAATTTTATTTACTGTCTTGTTTCTAGCCTTTAGTCAAATCTATTTTTAAATTTGGTTCAGCTTCAAGTTCGCCCTGATTTGGCTTAATACTCTTAATTGTTAAATATATATAGTAATTAATACTCTTCTTTGGTTTTCACTCTTAATTGAGGCTTTAGTCTACCCTTACGTAACGTTTGTTCATTAATAAGTATTAATTAATTCTGTTAGCATCTGTAACAAAATTGATTTATTAATTAAATTTTAATAGGATTTTGTTGCCGGTGTGAAACTTGTTTTATACCCTAAATATGAATATAGATGTTATTTTGATATTTATATATTTTTTAAATGTTTTCGACAAAAAAACTCAAGAATTTTATAACATCATCACGCCTGTATTCCCCGAAGGGGTAGGCAGAGGTGCACAGTAATGCACCCACACTTCGCCGATGTATTTTGGTCCCAATGTAATAGGGGGCGAGCCTATTGCCATTATACCGGGCACATTCCCCCTCAATACGGGGGAGATTTGGGCCATAGTCCACCACGCTGGCCCAGTGCGGGTTGGTGAACTTCACACGCCTTTCTACAGACGCGCAGGTTGCCTCACGATGTTTTCCTTCACCGTTCAGCAAGTGGTAATCATTGTTGAAAATGACATTCGCACATGAAAATTATCTCAGAGGTGCGGGCCTGGGATTTGAACTTGCACCCCTTACGTTCAAGGCGGGCGTTCTTGCCCACGAGGCTACCACTGCTATATTAATTTTAGTTCATACTTTAATTCATACTTTTTCTCTTGCTGCCCGCACTAGTCTGAAACTTGTTTGTCAGTTACAAAAAGCACTTCAAGTGATCGACAAAAGAGCACCTAAATTTAACCCAAAACCATCTAAAATGTTCAGGATTACGAGTCTCAACTACCGGATGCCATCTCTCAAAGTATAGTTTGATGGTCGTAAAACCATCCCTTAACGATCGTCCGATCTCACTCTCCCTTAACTCCGCCCACCCTTCGTACAACAGCTTTTATGCTCTGTTCCAACGTCTTAACCCCAATAATAAAATGCGGGTTGTAAATAGATAATAAGGGTGGATACGCGACTGAGACCATTAAGGGCGCCATCACTGCAGTTTAACTGTCGCTATCTTCGCTCACTAATCGCCGTGGCGTAGTATTTTAATAATGTTTTTATTGATCATGTAACACTCTGTTGCTTTCACAGTAAAGTTCTATGATTCGTGTATTCCGCAAGTGTATAAGGTTCATTTCTTTTTACACGACTTCCAAAAAATGCGATGTTTTCAAACCTGTGTGTTGTTTAACTTGCAAATTTTTAGTCCTGTCAAATTTTGTTCCGTCGGTCTTTGTGTACAACATAATTTGCACAGTCCTTAACCTCTAATATAATGAATACGTTTATACCATATTAATACACTTAATACCACTAAATTATATGACAGCGTTAATATAGTTACGAAGGCATTTGAGCAGACCGTGTGTGGGTGTCTAATAATGTGGAAAAAATAGTGTCTGTGCGATTACAATGCTAGACTCGTATAAGGTAATCGAGTTAGCGCGGTCGCCCGGCTCCGCTCATTACTATACCGCGTACCATTGGTACCACGTACGTGGACACAGATAATAACATACTGGAAGAGATGATTATTCATGACTGCGTCAACCATCTCTTTAATGCTATATTGGTTTTTTATTATTTTTTACGAAATGAATGAAAATTTGTGAAATAAGATGAGGAATGGCTTCACCTGCGAATAGCGGTATTTAAGACAATGATGAGTAATTAATAGCAAGGACTAATTGATAATGTGTATTTATTCAATTAAAATGTCTGATGAATATGAAAAGTTGGTGGTTGAATCCGCTGTATTAGTTTAACAATACTTAAATTATTTTGACAGAGTTTGTTAACACTTTGACAGTGTGAAAAAAAATCTAAGTCAATATGACTAGTAAAAATATTGTGGTGAGGTAGGGGGGGGGGGGGGAAGTTTGGGACATAATTTTCAAATATAATAACCCCAAATTTACAGAATGATATTAACCACAATGTATTTTTTTACTAGCGGTCATCTATTCTAAATGCAAAAATTTCTGAGGCTTGGCATCAAGTGAGACACTAAAAATATGGACCAGGGAACCATAGTTTAAAAACAATGACAACTCGTAGCAACATGATGGCTGATGATGGAGATCGCTTCCAGGTGTTATAAGACACCACATATCCTTGTAGATGTCTTCATTTTGCGATGCATCAGCAGTTTTCACGAATGCGAGATAATTCCGATCGCCTTCGGAATGGTTCACCCGTGTAAACTTGTTACCCAACACGATCGGGACGATCCTTACTTTATTTTCTATGTATTAGGTATTTGCTAGTTATTAACTATTCACAACGGCGGCATTGTAAAACGCTATTGCACAAAAAATGCTTTTAAACCTTTATTATTGCATTTATCTTCGTTTCTTCTTATATATAACCATATATCCTCGCCATCTGGATGAATGGCATTCCAGTACGGTGCGATTTACCAGGAATTTTCTTCCTCGCACCACCAAATTGTGGAATGAACTTCCTGCAGCGGTTTTTTTTTTTGAAGGACTTACACTGTTGGCCTTGAGGTGGCCTTTACAGCTTCACCGGAGGAGTGGCGAGCGCAGAGTGCACTCCAATTCCTGCAGCGGTGTTCCCGGTATAAAGGTATCTTTAAGAAACGAGCATACTCATTCCTTAAAGGCCGGCAACGCACTTGCGATGCCCCTGGTGTTGCAGGTGTCCATGGGCGGCGTTGATCACTTACCATCAGGTGAAACGTCTGCTCGTTTGCCTCCCTATCGATGTATAAAAAAAATACGTTCGAATTGAGAATTTTACGGATATTTTTTTGGTTTTATTTTCAGACTCATACAGAAGTGACTAAAAAATGCAGGTGATACGAAGGTCGCCTGGTCATCTAGTTTTTTTTTAAATTAATGTGTGGGAGGTAAGATTTTGTAGCTGTTATAGTCCAGACACAGATTTTGTAAGTGATTACGTAATATATCTGCCAAACATATAATTAATTAAGCCTTGAAGCGCGTCCGCAAAGTCAAGCCAAGTCAAAAAAGTTAGTAATGTTTTTCGGATATTAAAGCGCCAGACATACTGGGACGAGGGAATTAACTTGATTTTATTTGAAAATGTATTCTGTGCTAATATTTTTTTTAAAAAATATCTGTGGTAACTGTAAAACCCACCCGATCAAGAGTCAACATTAGCTCGGGTCGTCGATGAAATTTTGTTGAAGAATGAGCTCTTTCTATTAGTTAATATAGATCGTTTTAGTATAAGCATAAAATTGGTTGAATTTTAAAGGGCCTACGGGCAGAGGGGCGATTCTCGCATGATCGACATTATTTCTCATTCGACATGTCGAATCCAAAGGCCAAATTGGTCGTATTTTTTCGTATTTTGTCGAATCATATAATATGTTGAATTAGAGATAATATCGATCATGCGAGAATTGTCTGCCAAGGCTTTACCATGGTTAACATAGTCTGACGCCCGGGAATGAAAATAGGAAGTACTACCCCCATATTCGTGGGTAGACAATAGATGATTGTATCTAACGTAATAGTAATAGATAGGTACTCCAATGACAAATTAGCCCAACTGTCAAATCGTATATCCATTATAATGGCGTTTCCCTGTGCTGTCGGAAACAAATAAATCTGCACAATAACGTCAGACGCCACAACGATAAATGTGACGTCAATCCGCGGCCATTTGTCGTACATTTGCCGTCGTTAAATCTATGTCGCACTCACGGACGGCCAGTTTAGACAATATTTAAAAAATATTTTGTCAACTGTGAGATTTGTTACTTCCGTTACAAGGTTTGATATTCCATAACTTAATATTATATTTCATTTTAGTCATAAAACAATATGATTTTCTCAATTAAACAATATTTTTTTGCGTGTTATTGTATGTAAGGCAAATGATGATGATGATTGTATGAAGTATAAACTTAAGCATTGATATCTAAGTATGTAAAATTATTCACAGATATTACACAGAAATACAGATAATAAAATCTAACGTGTTTTAGGTTGCAGTAATGAAGTTCCAATTTTAAAGTAGATTTTGAAATTGGAATCGTTTAAGAATGTAATTTCAAAATGTATTTGATTAAAAATGGAATTACTATCATATTACCTACATAATTAAAAACTACTGTAGCAGACACATGCTTTACTCGTCATCTTTTTCATCTGTATTCCTACCCCTTAAGCTGTACCTATATCTAAAGTGTAAGAAGGGGGAAAGACAAAAACTTAATGACAAGTGGACAATGAAGGAGATTCGAAACGCCTGTCGGCGCCTCGAGATTGTCAGGAAGCGTCGCGAATGGGGCTGCGGATAAGTTTGTATAATCCTTAATAGAAATTTGACGTTTGTTTTCTTTTATCACAAAAGAAGGATAATAGATACTTTTATTGTTTGCTATTATTTGTGTTCGTTGGCGTTGGTTGTTACAGTTTGTCTTGAAGACATTTTATTATTTTACAGTACTTTATGGAATGTGTACCCTACCTATGAATGCTTTATTGTTACTAATCACTTACAATGGCTTTAAAAAGACGTTTAAAAAAACCCCCAAAGTTACGGGAAACTCTAAATTGTATACATATTATGTAAGAGGTTTTCTTTCTATAAATTTAATAAATTCATTTGTTCTATCAGCTTGGTCTAGAGGTTGTAGCATAGGTCGTTCAGCTCACTGCATCGGGTGGTTACGGGTTCCATTCCCGTCATGGCAAAATTCGAAAATTTCCTTTGGGGAATTTTCTCTGGTCCGGGTGTAACTGGTATCGCCCTTATCCCAATTGTAACCATACAGCAAAGCTTGTACTACGGGCATCAACCCATATTACAAGGTTTGCAGAATCAGAATTAGATTTTTTTTATTCACGTTATCCAATACAGGCACTAATGAATAATACTAATAATACTATCTCCACCTCCATTTGGAATGCGTTTCCTATGGAGAAGAATGGGCAAGGAACTCCATGGTTGCTCCTTTCTAATAAAGATTGCTTGGTTTAGAATCATACAATGAGTACATAATGTGTTGTCTGGTGATATTCATTTATTTTATTTATTTACAATAAAGGCTACGAGCTATCTCACTACTGTCCAGATGACAATACAAAATTAAAAAAACGCTCTAAAATGTAATTCAATAACCAATCCCGACAGTCCAAGCCGAGCGAGGAGCGGATTATTTTATACAATCTATTTGCCCGAGACTGGGGACGAGCCCTCAAGAAAATGAAATCAGACAATCAAGTGGAAAAATCCATGTCTGGTGTACAAACAATCAACTCGAGTTACGTACCGCTGAGTGACGTAGGCGTACTCACCTCTCCATCTATTTGATCTCCACTCCAGCCGACCCTTCCCAGGAGAACGATGTTTGTTTTAAAGCTTTATTACTAAGTAATGTGTACATAGGTCAGCCCTCTAAAAATTCCGTGTTGACCAATATCTTTAATGTGCCGAGTTTGCCTAATGTGAATGTTCGGTTTGTTTTGACAATTGTAGCTACAGCCTCAGTAGACTGTGGCATCAAAGCCAGTTTGCCAATACCTAAACGCACTCTTTGTCAGTATACATAAAGGTTTAATTTCTTTGCGTAAAAGTCATGTCCCCACGCGTCATTATATCTAACACCACATAATATAAAATTATAACCTTTATTGTGCTATGTAATTAGTTACCCTCTGTATAGTTAGATATTTATATTTGTTTCGTTATTATCACAGTGTACGTTTGATATGGTGTTGTTTTAAGTACTTCACTCACTAACCAGTCTATCTCAACAAAAATCAAGATAGGTAATTCAACTTATTAATCAGTCTCCATCATGTCTTCTTAGCTAAGTTTAAATTAACGGAATCACATAGAGCCCAACTCAAAGGAAAGAGACCAATAAACAAAAAAATAAATTCCCTATAACACTATAAATTAAGAACAGTCGTAAACCGCAGTGCCCATTGTTCAACATAATTTATTCACCGTTCGGAATACGAAAAAACTTGCTCGTCCGTCCGAGGGTCCCTTAACCCCGGCAAAAGGTGTCAATTTTTGAAAGATTGGTACTGCATCATGAATATTATATGAAGGCATCGAGTTAAGGGTATTTGGCGATAATGTTCCGCGTTGTCGTTCGGATCCTGTCAGCCTATGTCATTTCACACGGATTTGCCCTTTGTTAAAAGTAACACGTCGTGTGTCAGAATGGGGCCCTATGGCGTGGAAAATTTGCGCGCTGAACGTCGAGATATGTTTACGTAATCGTGTAGGGGTTGAATAAGGTGTTACGCACATATTTTTTGAAACCGTTTAGCTGATTTGGTGTTTGTCGCTTTCCCCTTTTGTTAAAACCTTTTTTAATTCTTTCAAGATCATCCAAATGAATAGTTACAGGTATTAGTCTCGCTGACGGTGACGTGTTATCAAATCTAGACCCTATTCTCACGTTAAATCCGGTTCTACTTATAACATACCAGTAGACTTGGCATGACCGCGTAGACATAAGTTTTATCTTTTTCAACTGACACATTTGTCGTCAGATTTGTCGCAGTGACGTCATTTTCTCGACAAATCTGATAATTGAAAGAGATTAAACTTATGTCTACAAGGTCATGCTAAGACTATTATTTGATTGGTACTTTCTAAAAAACTACACTCAGCAGTTTTGAGGAGTTTCAATATATACATTGAATATGCCCTAATAAATTTATCAATATTTCAACCCATCCAGAAATCACCCAAAATTATTATTTACAGAATAAAAGTTTTTTGTAATGCCGTTCTACCAATTTGAGGATTAATGTATTGATTAACTTGCGAAAGTAAAACTAATTGTAGTAAGGATATTGAAAATTTTATCAAATAATGGTTGGTTCTGTTTTTATAAGTCTTTTTTTGCATCGTCAGACATTTCTAGAGACTGCACAAAAGTGAAAACAAACGCCATAAATAATACATTATACGCGCTAACAGTTCGATATTGCGATAGTTTACAGAGAGGAAATCGTAAAATAGTTTTTTCGCGTCGCCGCCGCCGCCGTCGTGGCGCGCTTCCAGACAGATCTGGTTTTCAATCTATTGCTGAAGAAACTATATACTTGTCTATCTTGTTTTCAGATTAAATACGTATTTATAATAAATAACAGCATCAGTAGGCTTAGCGTGACTGCGTCGACATAAGTTTTGTCTCTTTCAACAGTCAGATCTGTCGAGAAAATTACATCACACTGAGCCTAGTCCAGTACAAAAAGCTTGAAGTGACGTCATTTTCTCGACAATTCTGACAGTTGAAAGAGATAAAACTTATGTCTACACAGTCATGCTAAGCCTTCAGGGAACAAACTAACAAAGGAACCAGTAGTAGCATATAAGAAAAAACAACCCTATATAAAATAAATTATTAAACTTTGACCCAAACGTTTGTACCATGGGTATAATGCAATGGACTGAGGGCGATCCCAGTTACACCTAGGTCAGGGCAAATCCCGAAAATTCCACTGACAGGAATTGAACCTGCAACCACCCGATGCAATAAGCCGAGCGGCCAACGCAATAAGCCGAGCGGCCAACGCAATAAGCCGAGCGGCCAACGCAATAAGCCGAGCGGCCAACGCAATAAGCCGAGCGGCCAACGCAATAAGCCGAGCGGCCAACGCTTAAACAACTAAACCCAGACGCCTTCATGATATATCGACTTTTGAGTAATTAAAACTTTGCTTGCAGTCCTTGCAGTCCAATTGAAATACTTGAATAATTAATTATTTAGTAATACTTTTTTCTATGAAGAAAGCTTTCTTATTTTCGCAGTTGTAAGTAATATTACACTCTTAACTTTCAAATTACATCTAATTATAATTGATTTTCAATCTTATCTCATGTCAATATAGTTCATTCTCGTCTCCATATCACGGTATTGTAATTTAATATGATCAGAAAATAGGTCAAAAGCTCTCCAACGTAACGATCGTTCATGATTTGCCCCTATTGTTTCCAAATCTCTGCGGGGTAACTAGTGTGACCATTAAACTCGTTATTACTAGGATAAATGTGTCCTTACTCAAGACATCATATGCAGTAATGTTTTTTCATTATGATTATGATCCAGATAATTTGGTATTTATTAACACGATTATAAGGTCCTAATTTAGACCTTATAATCGTTGAGTCGGCGCTTGAGTTATATTGAGACTAGGTGATTGTCGCATGATCTAAAATGGCCAAAAATTTCGTATTGTTTCGATATATGTCGAATTAGAGATAATGTCGATAATGCGAGAATGCCCTCCCTGGTTGTATATATTGACAAAAAATATTACACCTCAACCCATTAATATAAAGTTTAAATCTATTGACAAGGCAGTTACAAATCTTTTTTGTTTCATAAATTATCACTGTAAATGGTTTGTTGAGAGATTACACATTTTAATAAATGTGGGCGTTTATAATTCACGATATGTCTCAATGTGATTTACGTTCAGTTTACTAAACCGGTATACTTAATAAAATTATGATTACATAATGAATTTTGATTCCCGGGAATCGCTCATTGCTGTCAACAGTTTGATGAGCGATCGATATTTGTATTTACAACTGAGCGTTTCTGTTGTTCATTGCAGATCACGTTTAGCTGTCCGTGTTATATGTAAGACGTCAAGTGGGCAAAAAACTCACATTAGAGTCAACCACGAGCTCACACGAGTAAACTAAAATATAGGTCAGTCAGTGATAAAAATGACGATTTTTGGACGTTTATATCTAAAGAACCGTTTGGGGTGTGTTAATGAAATTTGGAGCACAAATGTATCTTGCAAGTCTCAATATATGAGCCATATTTGACATGTTTATGTAAAATAGGTTTTGAGTTATGACGGAGTGAAAAGACGCTCCAAGTAGCTCGTGTAATATTACACACGGTGCTGCTCGCCAGCTCCAACTTGGCTTGATACGCTACTGCGTGTCTAGGTCCTGGACATTCCATTTAAATTTCGAATATTTAGTCACCCCATGGGTACTCTAAAGGTAAGTACTTCATGCCGTTTTGAAGTCTTTGATGCATGACTAATATAGATTTAATCCGATGAGTGTATGTCATCCACTCCATGCTAATGTGGACTCGGGAATGGCTTTCTACGGGTTTGTAATCCCCATTGCGCGTTTATACTTCCACGCCACTGTTATTTGTTATGGAGTTAAATATTACAATTACTCTTGATGAGTGCACTTGAAATTAATACATGGAGATTGTAAGTGGAATTTATTTCAAATATCTCTGCCTAGTGTAACCATGGAGTTTCTTGATCATTATTCTCCGTAAGAACTGAATACTGAACGGGAGTCTTATTATTACGAGAAAAGTTTGACGTGACAAAAAAGTTGTAATATGTAAACCCGTTATTATTTACAGGGAATAAGTGTGACAAAATTGTAGACATTTGTGAATGGATTTTTTTCATTTAATTTGTGTTCATCTGTTTATCAAGGCATAAATGGGATGGGGTAGGTAAAAGTAATAATTTTTTTTTACGATATTACATACATTTATTTAACATGGTGATAAAAATAAATAAAGAAATAAGTTTTGAATTATTGTATTACTTCTAGGTGTAATGATATTGCAGGTATTACAAAATATAAGAACCTATATACATACATCATAAATATCATAACACGAAATACATCTAACCAACATGACAACTTCATTATTAATAATATATAAAAAAATCATGAACTGGCGTTTTCAACAGGTATTGCGTACAATAATAAAAAAAATTTTTTTTAATTCCAAAGTGATGATAGAAAAAAAGCCGACAAAATATTATAGGTAAGCACATGTAGCCACCGCCATCGCCAACACCGTCAATCCCGGGGCTGATTTAATCGATTTCTGCAAAAAAGTCAATAAATGTAGAATCTCAGATTGCCTGCCATTTCATACATCGAAGCAAGCCACGTCTTTTGACGCTGCTCGCTTAATCAACCACGCTGAATGGTTCATGGCCATGCTTAGTGACCGAAATCCAACATCCTCATGAAGAGAGACGCGGCGACGCCTCCCGCAATCTGGGGAGTCCAATTTTTTGCCATACCAAAACAATCTGTATTGACTCATCGAAAAAGTTCATTCTTTAAATAAACGACACTGACAGCGCGAGCGAATTTTGACGTATGTCAAAATTCGCTCGCGCTGTAGCGTGGCTTCTACCACAGAAATTAATCCTTTACGCATATTAACATAGGGTTCGTTTTGGTAATTGGCAAACATTTTACTGCGCAAGTGTCGACACTCCAGTGTGCTTTAACTCAGCGAACGTGTTTTACTAATGCTGATTTCCTTTAAAAACGAATCGTATTCAGTATGAACTACGGTTCGTTTTTGAGTAAAGCCTAACGAGCCTTACGATAAAGATCTAAACAAGTTACCTCGTTTAGATCTCTAAAGAGGTATCGATGATTTATCCTTATTTATCGATTTATCTTTATTTATCTATCTTTATCTCTATCTTAAAAGATAAATAGATAAAAATAGAGTTAAAGATTCAATGTAGGTATGTGGCAATAATCACGCGATCACGTGTCTAATTTCGCTCGTGTCATCGATGATATTTCATTGAAAAAAGTGCTTTATCTATAAGTTAATGCAGTTCCTTTATTTATTGGCAAAAGATTCTAGACGTATGCGTAGGGCATGGCATTAGTAGTGTTCATTAGGAAAACATTTTGATAGAAACATTCCGAATGGCTCGTTCCGTTATCAAAACGGGGCGTTTCTTGTATAAACGAATCGACTTATGTGATGAAAGCATACCATAACTGCCAGACCAGTCGCTGCTGTCGCTACCTAAATAATGGTCGTCGTCGTCACCAAAAAGCACTGTGAAGAGAAATTATACTTAATAGCGGATGGTAGTAACATTATATTGTTAATTAAGCGCGATTTCGCGATACTTAGGTCATACTATATAGCAAGATAAGTTAGTTCGTTTGGTATGTCAACCCCTTACAACAACTTTCTTTGTAAACTCTTAAAAAAAACAAACATACGAGTTGAATTGAGAACCTCCTCCTTTTTGAAGTCGGTTAAAAAATAAGGAGGTGCTCTTAAACTATCAATTTTTAGGGTTCCGTACCCAAAGGGTAAAACGGGACCCTATTACTAAGACTCCGCTGTCCGTCCGTCCGTCTGTCTGTCCGTCTGCACTAGGCTGTATCTCATGAACCGTGATAGTTAGACAGTTGACAAATGGCAACAGAAATATATCTTCTGTGAAAATTCACAGAAGATATATTTCTGTTGCCGCTATAACAACAAATACTAAAAAACAGAATTAAATAAATATTTAAGGGGGCTCCCATACAATAAACGTATTTCTTTTACTCGTATTTGGTCGATATTGATAACGGCAACAGGTAAACGCTTCAAATATTTACAGAATATTGAGTTTCATTTTTCACTTTAAAAATAAATAATTAAATCAAATAAAATTCATATTTAAGCGGGCTCCCATACGACAGACATGTTTGTTTGCCTTTTTATAGATAATGGCACGGAACCCTTCGTGCGCGAGTCCGACTAGCACTTGGCCAGTTTTTTTTGCAATCAAAGTTCGTAGGTTCAAATCCCGGCTCACACGTCTGGGTTCTATATGCGAATCTCATTTTCATCTGAGATTATCACTTGCTTAGAAACGGTAAAGGAAAAACAGCGTGAGGAAACCTGCACGGAACTTGACTAGTTCTCGATAGATGTACGTAGTCTACCAACCCACACCGGGCCAGGGTGGTGGACTATGGCCTGTATCCGCCTCGTATTGTGGGGAGGCTCGTGTCCAGCAGTGGGACGTTAAAAGGGCTAGATATAGTAGTATACTCACATTCCCCAACCTCATGTATGGTGTGTTCAAGTAATTCGCCCACTGAATTAGCTGCAGTAAAACAAATATAAATAATGATTTTTCATCGAGAATGTCCACGATAAATACTTCTACAAGGTATACTTAAAAAATAATTAATGGTGAAGCAAGCCTTTATTTAATAGCCCTTAGTTTTTCTGTTCTCCTCAGCACGCCCTTTCATATGATATCCATACTGAGGTAGTGCAGAAAAAATAACAATTCCGTCATCTTGGATGATCCGCCATATTGAAATTAGATTGACGTTACATAGCTAAGCATACATTGTCATCCAAATTAAGCGTGTATACCAAATTTCAGCTCAATCGGGTAAAGATAACTGTTTTAAAATTCAGTTGCAAGATTCCACCCGGACATACCTACATACGTTGCAAGCTAATATAAAGCTTGTAATAATAAAAAATAAGTGTATTTCTTAGCTTCGCTTTTGTTATCAGGCAAGCTTATTCATTTTACATTACAGACATGCTCGAAGGGTTGCACGTTTTAAGTGGCAATTTGCCGGACATATTGCCCGGAGAACGGATGGCTGTTGGGGCATCAAAGTCCTAGAGTGGCGGCCACGAACAGGTAAGCGGAATGTGGGACGACCCCCGACCAGATAGACGGACGACCTCACCAGGGTCGCCGGGAGTCGATGGGCGCATAAAGCCCAAGAACGTAATTTGTGGCGATCTATGTGGGAGGCCTATGTCCAGCAGTGGACGTCCTTGGCTGATAGATAGAAGCTTATTCATGGTCGGTAATAAGCTGCCTTTCGAGACTGCTCGCTCAGGATGCGTAATACAGCGAAAAAAAAATTAAAATTATAAATACTCACGAATCGGTGTTGCCTTAATATAAGTTGTTGATAAGAGCAAAAGAGACAATAACAACCACTTGCCCATGTTGTCACTTCATGTATCAGGACTGATAATTCTATTAGTAAGTTCCTTATACTTATACAGCGAAAGGCATTAAAAAAATACCTACCTGTAGTTAGATTATTTATTTGTTCGTAACAAATTAAATTTTATTGTGATCGTAAATAGGTGATAAATCCAATGCTTACGTAAGTATGTAAATCCTACTAATATTTTAAATGTGATAGTTTGTAGGGATGGATGGATGGATGTTTGTTAATCTGATGATGTAGGCTCTCTCTGCATTTTCTACCGCTTCTATCATGGAAAGTGTTCCGAGGAATTGTTCGGTATTATACCTCCCGCTGAATTCCACCATCACATGTCTCGCCACAGACTGCATTACCATCCTCACCATCTGGATGAATGGCGTTCCAGTACAGTGCGATTTACCAGGAATTTTCTCCCTCGCACCACCAAATTGTGGAATGAACTTCCTGCAGCGGTGTTCCCGGACCGATGCGACAAAGGTATCTTCAAGAAACGATCCTACTCATTCCTTAAAGGCCGGCAACGCACTTGCGATGCCCCTGGTGTTGCAGGTGTCCATGGACGACGTTGATCACTTACCATCAGGTGAAACGTCTGCTCGTTTGTCTCCCTATCTCACAAAAAAAAATCTTTCACGCAATAATTACTGAACGGGTTTTGATGAAACTTTACAGTATTATTGTATGTACATCAGTATAACATATAGGTTATACTTTATATATACTATACTTTGAATCATCAGAGTCTGCGCGGACGATGTCGCGACTAGAAGCTAGTATTACAAATGTGAATGCTTGTAAGGATGGATGGATGGATGTTTGTTACTCCTTCACTCAAAAACTACTGAACGGATCTTGATATCAATTTAAAGTCTTATTGTTTATATATCGGAATGAAACATAGACTATATTCATTGAATAAACGTTCGAAATCATTACGAAAACATCAATAATGTAACACAAGGTGTCAAACATTTGCTTGAAAAGGTCATTAATTGGCGTACGCTGCGAAAACTATTAATGATACATAAAATATTGTAGTACATGTTTGCAATACTCATAATACCTACAAAAAAGTCCGCGAGACGATGTGTCTAACTATGAAACTTTTTCGTTCAAATTTGTCAGTTAAAACAGGAGTACGATGATAAATTTCGACTTTCGTATCATGATTACGAATCCTTATTAGAATTAGCTTCATAATTATAAGTTATAACTGATTATTCCTCTGTGAGTTCCATTTTATTTTTTTGTAATCGGACCTTTCGTTTAGAAGTTACAAGAGGTTTAGTAAGAAAAAATCCGCGCTATGTGCATGCAGCCATGTCCTTATCTATACAAATAAATGAAATTGGAGTGTCTGTTTACCAATAAAATAAAATGGAAGTGTTTGTTTGAAATATCAAAATAACACCTTTTTACTAAATGCATATGAAAGTAAAAGAGGAATAGAGGAACTTATAGGACGTTCTAAATATAGTTTTATCTAAAAAAAAAAAAATACATATGTTTTAAAAAGATTTGGTCCGGTTGGAATGGTGGCAAGAACGCTGGCTGCATTCTCGCAACTCATTCATAAAGCATACCTAACATCTTTTCATGTACACGTAATAAACAAAATAAATGTATATATTGAAATTAAGTAACAAATACCTACTTATAATATAATAAAATTTCAATCTATTTACAAATAAAATTAAGGTTCTATTAATAATAATAGGTACTTAATATAATTTCATAAGGATCACTTCAATTTGACAAACTCAAAAACGGTTTAATGGATGAGTCCACGCCGGGAAATTTAGTCTCTTCTATTTAGCGTTTAAAGGATAAAATAAATTTGAAACTATAAATACTCTCAAATCGGTGTGTTGATAAGAGTCAATATCAACCACTTGCCCATGTTATTACGTCATGTACTAGGACTAATAATTCTTATAGTAATTTTCGTATATTGAAAGCCGTTAAGAATGTATCTACTTGTAATTATGTTATTTATTTGTTCGTGACAAAATAAATTTAATTGTGATTGTTAATAGGTCACAAATCCAACGTTGACGCATGAACATAAGTGTGTCTATAAATTATACCTACCTATAAAAGTATTAGAACAATAGGTACCTACTATAGGTAGTGATTTCTACTCATTTATATTATGTACAATTACTTAGTGAAATATACAAAACTATCTACCTATTAACACTATGTACCTATACCTTTTCAATTCGCCCTGGTCTGAATTTAAATGGGATCCCCTCCAGTCCGTTGTACATCGTAAGGAAACCTGAAAGCCTATAGAAAGGCGTGTGAAGTACACCAACCCGCACTGGGCCTGTGTGGTGGACTATGGCCCAAATCTCCCTAGTATTGAGGGAGAATGTGTCCGGTATAATGGCAATAGGCTCGCACCTTATTACATTGAGACCTAAATACATGCGCGAAGTGTGGGCGCGCTGCAGTGCACCCTATCGCTTCGGGGAATACAGGCGTGACGATGTATATATACTCTATGCGAACAAAAGGCACGGGTGTATATAGTCATCGTCTGCCTTTTTACAAACACCGTAGAGATAAAATAAAATATAGCGTCATTACGTATGAATCGAACTCGCCAAATGTTCATTCAAAGTGGGAATCCAAAAACGCATTCGTCTTTAAATTGTGTTCATTTGTGGAACGCGATCTAAATCTATATAAATGTGTGCTTGCACGCCTGAAATCGTCTTCAAAGACGACCAGTACAGTACGGCCTGCTTACTTTCATATTTTTAAAGAGCTCCAAGGATATAGAGAGGCAAATAAAACGTTATAGTTCAACGTAAATTGGTTGTATATTACACGTGTGTCGCGTTTGAGACCTCTATGCGTGTTCTTATTCACACGCAATGGGATACGTTTTCATATCAGCAATGGAAATCTCTATAGAGATGACAGTACCGTTTTTTTAGGGCACAAAAGATTGTAATTAAACCATTTTTGGAAAATGAGGACGCATTTTCTTTTATAATAGAATCTATCTATGAGTTATTTATGCTTAAATGGATTAGCTTTAGTTTCGACGGGTAAAATTATTACAGAGTAACTTTTGAGGTTACATTTCTTTAATAATATGCTGATGCTAAATATCCGAACGACCGAAGAAAAGCTGGGTCACTGGACCCTTTAATTAAAGATTTAGTATCTTCTCAAAGAACTCTACCTTCTAAGAACTTAAGATTTACAAAACATTTCAATCTTCTAAAGGAAGTATTGGCAAGTGATAAAAACGTACGTAGAAATGTGAACCAACTCCATACAGATAAAGCCGTTTTCCACCGAAATGACGAAATCACATGGAATAATAAGAGGAGGTTATGAGATAGATATGTTCCACCTTCCGACCCTGCACAATGGGTCTAAGAGCACGCTTTATTTGAGCCGCGCGAGGCTCACACGTCAAATTTCACATGAATAAAACCACCCCTCGTTGAGGAAATTCATGGAATCTTTATAAATAGTTGTGTGAAGACGATGTTTAATTTAATGGAAATCCGTAGCTTGAATGCATGCCGAGAAGTCAAAGGATTGTACGGAGCGGGAGAAAGGACCTCTGATTCAATTAACGCTTGATTACGGGATCAGGATTAAGCGTTCGATAAAATTTCAAAAGGACCTATTGACTGTCTTGAAGTTTGTGAGTTCAGGGAAACATTTGGTGTGTCCATTCAAATTGTGATTCTTGAATTAACACCAAAATTGTCCTGTAACTTATACCATTTACCGTTACTTATATGTTTGTCTTTTACATTCACTCATCTCGCTTTTCGGATATACTGTCATTCAATTCAATCTCGTTCATAGAACCCATAATACAGTTCATACAACTTTTCTTGGGTCTTCCTTTCGCTCGTTATCCATCCACATTCTTAATTAATCACACGTTTTAACCTATCTATTGCAGTTTTTATTTAAAAAATAAAAATAGGTCAGGCCAAAATAAAAAGCATGGCTGTAAAAGTGTAATCATTTTCATTTTCCACTACATCGTTTTTTAATTTCTCATAAAAACTTTTCTCATTTAAAAAGTCAATTACACTCCATCTGAAACAAGCGCGAGTGAAGTTTTAGTCTGTTTTTTACTAACACTAAATTACATTCGAGCAAAATGTAAACAAAGAAAACTCGAGTACGTAGCAAGTACTCGTAGATTCGCTATACAGAAGCACTTATTTCATCCTCGACCGAACAATAAGTATGCACATTGTATTAATTAAAATAGTACGTAGTGGGACCTCTAGGAGGAATTACGAAACAGGACTTTAACGAGACTGTAGGTACTTTAACAGTAAATAAAGTTGCAAATTAGTTCTGTTTCGCTTCGAGAACGGATGTTTGAGTGTTTTTGTTGAGAGATTTCTTCATATTTAACAAGACTGTTATTTATTTGAACGTCTGTCTGCCATTGCTGATATTTTATAAGATTTATCTGCGAATTGTTTTATATAAATATACCTTGAGCTTCTTTATATATCTGAAATATAACTAGATATCATTTTGGATAATTATACAATTGTTTGTGAAATAAATAGAAAGGTCTTTAAGACTCTGAAATAGTTTAAGGCGTCACTGAGTGACTTCCGAGGCGGTTTTACCCCGCTCAACAAAATTTAAGTTAAAATAACTTTTTTATAGATAACACGAATCATATTGCCACAAAACAAATCGTGACCATCAACTTGAAAATATAACAACAATATAATTGTTTATGCGATACAAGCTGGCAAACGTGTGCGCACCGAGCCACAGAACAGTTTCATTACTTATTTTAATAGCCAATAAAGTTTACCCAATTTATAGCGAGTATTACATGTGGGGAATCAACCGGGACCGTATCCTGCCTCATGAATAATGGCTGGAACCTTTAAACTTTAATAAGGTCCTCGAGTGCAGCAGTATATGAGTAACGATGGCAATTTTACAATTTTCCCTTAGTTTGCCCCGCAGATATATTGGGCGTACGAGTCGCGAATTAAGTAGTTTCGGAGTTAGATGTGAATATTATGTTTGTTTCATAGCAGTGATACGTTGTATGGTAGATTAGTAGAAATACTAGCCAATATAAATGGCTACACTGAAATTGGACATAGAGATCTTTTAGAAAAAATACAGTACGGGAAGGCTCTACACAGTGGGGGCTTGAGTTTTGCTCACAGCCATATTGGGGTGTCCATAACCGCGCATCTAAATAATTGCCAATACCATAACGACCTCCGTCTTTTTGTACATAAAACAGTGGCCGTCGCGTGGCGCCTGGCAGATGTGAAACGTTATGTTATGTAGAGTAGAGAGAGAGAAGCGTCATAGCGGCGAGTGAGCGGAGTGAGCAGATGGGCGGAGTCTAAGCGGCGGAAAGAACCGAGGAGCCACGGAGCTGCTTGAAGTTTTCGCATCACGGCATCGCGACATCAACAGTTGCTCTCACCCGCCAAGCGCGCCATTAGATGTTTCACATCAAAAATATTTCTGTCGAAAAAGCCACGCGCTCTCGTGGCTAATTTCGCTCGCGCTGATGTCGTTTTAGTATAAACTTTTGCTATGTGTCGTTTAGTTTATAGTTCGTTTTTTTGTTAAAAAAATGTCGCGCGTGAGCCGGCGCCCCAGTGTGCGGGAGGCCTAACGCTGATATCTTGTAAATGTAAAGTGTCGCTTTTAAAAACCCTCACAGTCACAGTAACGCCTTCGATCATACATCAATTACGTTCATTTAGCGCCTTGTCGCACTATACTTATTGCAACGCTGTCAACTTCCAAAATTGTACTTTTTTTGAATATCGAAACAAGAAATTTGATTTAATTTTTCGCAATAACCTAAATAAATTCCTCGAAATAAATGGCTTGCTCTTTATTACCAATGTACCTTCTAATGTAGTAAAGCAGGGATCATTGAAACTGACGATTATAGTACCACATTAATCTTTCAAACTGATATCCTCAATTCATTTCCTTTGCGACGAGACCAGACAATTTCGTATCTTATGCCAATAAACAAGCTAACAAAATGACCATTATACGGCATAAGGGTCGTTATAACGTTGTCCTGAGTTATATCGCCAGTTGAACGACAGATTGCTAACATTACAGTAACGAATTGCAGTAGACAGGCATTGGCTAGGTCGATGAACTCGCAATGATAATGCTTATAATATGTTATTTAGTTAAGCGACTGTAGGTTTGGCCTTCAATATAGTTTCAATCGCCCGCGCTCTAAAAAAATTGCCAATACGAAAACAAACTGTATTGACACATAGAAAAAGCTCACTCTTCAACGAAATATCGTTGACAAGGCCAGTGAATTTTGGTTTCCATGAAACAATCTAGTCATGCTAGCCGTATGCAAGGTGATTAATAATATTACTAGTGGACTACTAGGCAATTTGGGTCCATAAAAATAAACCGTGTGTTACCTTTGGGTGTTTTGTTTTGGTTTAGGTGTAAGTTCTCATCCCTCCCAATTCCTGACGAAACATAAATCCTCGACACCTAAATAACAGTGGCAACTCAATAAAGAAACTATCCAAGGTATGCTGTCAAAATAGCAATATAATAATTAATCGCCACGGTCCACTATCCCTCGGCAGAACGGTCGCCGGCAGAATTTATCGCGGAATTATTATTGAAAAGCTCCCTGGCTTCTGTCCGGGACAAATTGTCCCGTTGCCCGCAACGACGGGGTGTGTGTGTTAGTTATGGGGGTGTGTTATGTTGGAAAACTATGTGTTCTTGTCGCAACCCACTCTTATTTACTGCTAGACAAACTTAAGAATTTCATCTTTTGTCGAACGCAGACTCATAAGTCTTTTCCATCGCAGTAGACAAAACAACTTTACAAACATGTACACACTTCAGATATAGGTATCTATCCTTTTTTAATTTCTAATACACATTTTGATCGCTACCCTAATTTGAGCCAAAATGATTTCCCTCTGAAACTGCCCTTCAATGTTTCAATTAGATGCATCAAAATCATCCTTACGGCCGCGCCGCAACGTGATTAAATCATACAAGAGATATACCTGTAACAGCTCTCCACCCTAATCAATGTTCCGGCAGAACAATGAACGTGTGGTCATCCTCCTCTCGATGAAATTCAATAAATTCGGACAGCTAGGGTGGCCCCGTCGCGGCCGTCATCTGGAAACTTTCGAATCGCCGTCAGCGTCCGTCCTCCACAATGAGGGGCATCCTTTTGTCCGCAAAATTGCCTTATTGCGTGGTCTACCTAATAAGGGTTTTCTGGAACTATCAATTCGAAATTGTAATTGAGTCCGTGCTTTGTATTCTTTGATGTCGTCTGCATAGTATTGTCGTTTGATTTTGTTTCTGCTTCGTTTGACGCAACAAACTATTTTCGTTGTGATCAGATAAGATGTCAATTTCGTTTCCAAATAAGTCTGCGCAGTTTTGCTTCTCGATGGACGGTGTTATGCAAATCCGGTGCGATTGGAATATTTATTGGACGAATCGAATTTGTAATTAGATATCTTCATCTTGCGGAGTCGGTCCTCGGGGAAATCGTATCGGGGTTGAATACAGACCATCGTGACTCTGCATGAATTAGGGAAGATAAGCATTGGTGTTTACTTCTTAGATACCTAACAGAGTCATGCTGAATATTGAATGGCTATATCACAATTTGAAAACACAATTTGAAATGCTATTTCAATAACAAATGATAGAAAAATAAATGAATAGCAGTGGTAGCCGAGTGGTCGAACGCACGCCTTGCAAATCAAAGTGCGCAGGTTCAAACCCCGGCTCGCACCTCTGGGATTTATGTGCGAATCTCATTTTCATCCGAGGTTATCACTTGCTATGAAACGGTGAAGGAAAACACCGTGAGGAAACCTGCACGTCTGAGGGAACTTGACGAGTTCTCGTTAGATGTGTGAAGTCTGCCAACCCGCACCGGGCCATCGTGGTTGACTATGGCCTGAATCCCCCTCGCATTGGGGGGAGACCCGTGCCCTGCAGTGGGACGTTAAAGGGGCTGTAGTAGTAGTAGAAAAATAAAATATAAACATTTGATTACTCGTTCGGAAAATTCCAATACTTTCAAAACTCATTCTAAGGCCTCATTCTCTGACCCCCACATCAGAGGTGAGCACGCGGGCCGGGCCGATAGAGGTCCGGATTATAATAAAAAAAAAAAAAAAAACTCATTCTAAGGGCCTTATGCTACCTACTAGTTAAATCTCAAGTAACAAAAGAGCAATATTTCCGTATTAATTAGTGTAACTATTCAAAATTTTGTATAATAATTGGGTGCGTTGTAAGGGGTAGTCCGGCCTAATTAGGGTTCCATATTGACTTGTCCTTATTGTAACTGACCAATCGCTACACACGGTTATTTAACATACGGAACATAAGCCCCAATTATACAAAACATTATAATCCCTTTACATCATCATTGCAAACCCCTCTTAAACAGAAATGCCTTTTTAAATGGTTTGTAAAGGGAGTAGTATTTCCATAAATCAAAGATTGCATGACAATCTATTTATTTACCGAGTTTAAGAAGGTAAACAAGTATGGCAAAAATATATACTACAGAGCATTATTGCTTTCTGTAATAGACTTTAGGAGTTTAGTCTCTATAGTAATAAAAAAGTTATTTGTATATAATTAGAATTTACTATGACTTGAAAAGCGAGAAGCTTATTATCGTGTTTTTTTTTAATCTTTCGTGTCGTATAAATAACTACACCTAATCAGAATAACACCGAATAGTGTACGATGCCTATATTCAAGAGACGTTCCGTTTCGTTAACAAACCGTAATATATTCAACGAGACATACTACTACTACTACTACAGCCGTTTTAACGTCCCACTGTTGAACACGGGCCTCCCCTTAATGCTAGGGGGATTCGGGTCATAAGACAAAAACGAAAGACAAAAAAATATTAAAAAGTAAGTATCGCTCCCGATGCCTGCCTCGTTAAAAACAATTAGTTTTTGTAGCTATCCAAATTTTTCGACTGTAAAACCCAGTTGGCAACGAATACCCAAACGAGCATCGGTAGTGCCAAGTGGAGCCGGTATTGTTACGTCAGGGATTTGGATCTGATATAATCTGAGACGAGAGGGCGTCCGCTCCGTCACCCTCAAATCCATTGTTAATGAACTGGGGTCTGGTACGGGCGATGATTCGAAAAATTATCTGTGATAACTACCTAGCCGACTAAGTACGATAAATAAAAAAAAATAGTACCTATTATTTGACAAATTTGATTGTTCAATTAGACATCAATTAACTTCATGGTAAAGCGCTCTCAAATTATGACGCGAATTTGACGCACCGAACAATAGCTCATGGAAAAAAATGTCGATGAAATATCATCGATTTGCGAGCAAATTTTGACCCATCGCATGACCTTTACCACAGAAATAAAATCGTTCTGTATATTGACACAGAGTTCGTTTTACAATTAGCAAAAAAAACACTGTGGGCCCGTAAGGCAAACAGGTAAAAGTTAGGTACTGGTAAGCTTAAAAAAAATAACACATAACATACTAAACAATGTTGCTTGACGAATCTTATCAGTCGATGTCGGCGATTCGAGATACTAAGACCTATTTCTACCTATGCAATGGCCATTTTAAAAGATAGCTTCTTCCAAATATTTTATTGCAGAACGATACATAAGGTGATCAAAATCTATACTATATATAAACAGGAAAGATTTGTATTTTTTGTGTATGTACCGAATAAACTTAAAACCACCATTTTGCTATTTGAAAGCTACATTAACACTGATTAACATATATATTTTGATCCCATAGGTAATGTTTGAAAAAATGTCCACCCGTGCGAAGCCGGGACGGGCCGCTAGTTTAAAATACAAAAGATAATCCTCTAGCCTGAGATCCTATTTTTCACTTGTCCGCCTTGCTTGCATCGATATTTTTCACATACAAATACTTTTAAACTAAATAATATATTAGCTTTTGTTGTAGCAATTTGTAGCATCTACAGTGAAAATGTTTACCAGCAGAATACGATTAATCTTTTTCACTACCAAGACCGCTGATGGTCAATCTGATGTGAATTACTCTTGGACCTTATCTAATGTCTGTGGGCATTTGTCACGCGTCTGAACACATCAGTTTAAAATACGTTTCTAAACATTTGTAAGAAAAAAATAGTTGAACTTTTATAAAAAGCAGAGTTTAGGGCAACGCACTCATTTGACGTCAATGGATTTTCAGGTGATTATTTTTTTAAACAAATAATTGAACCAAGTTATGCCAAAATGTTCCAACCCACTTATGGATGCGATGTTGTTTGGTTCATTTCGACATAACTGGGTCCAATTCATGTAGATAAGTACTTATCTTACTTAATCACAAATGTGGCATAAATAATATTCAGTAAATGTTTTTTGCAAGAGAAGTGCCTAGTTATTTTTTTTATTAACAGGCTACTCACACCGAAGTATTTATTGCCAAAAAGGATAATTAGGCCAAAATATGAATATGAGTAGATACAATAAATTTATTTATCATGTTCGAAATAAAATTAAAATAACGAGCGCTCTTCCTTTATTACGAGAGTCTTAAAACAACAAGTAATAATCAATCGTAAGTACGTTTATTTTAAGAAACAACGACGAATTCGCGAACAAATCGTTTTCAAATGAAAAATGGCCGCGGCTCCGGCTAATCTTTATTCAGGCACGGTCAATCCGGCACGAGTATCGTCTATTTATCACAACCCGCCTCGTTTGTTAGGATATACGTAAATATTTCAATCGTTATTGCCACCATCAACATAATGTTATGGGGCGAAATTTTACAAAACGGAAACAGAAGATATAAACCAACGACGTGGTGCCGAATATCTTTTTCTATATTAATGTTCTGTACGACGGCGATCATATTTTGTTTTGTTAGTTTTTCCTTCTGTTGTTTTGTTTAGAAATAAATTTACAAAGAGACTACAAGTTACGTGAATATTTTGGTATCTCCAATTTTAAATTAAATGAGACACTCATGTCAAAGAACTACGTCTTTATCTGCTTGAAAAAAATAATTAGTATTTTCTATATTTATTAGAACATCGGAAATAAGTAAAAAGTGTGGACTGTAATAGGAATCGGTAAAAGATTTATTTTCAAATATGGTTTTGAAACAAAAAAGTAAATTGCTTTTAAAGTGCACGCGACAAAGTAAAAAGAAGATAGGATGTGTCCGTAAAAATGTACGTGAAATCTACAACAAATTGCTGTAGGTGTAAATGGAGCGTGGTGCATTATTGCAGCGTCGTCTGCGACGAATAACTCGGAATTGTTCCGATACGACACCTGAGCTTACTAGTGATGTGATCATTAAGGTAACTGTACAAGTAAATAATCATGTATTTTAACTTTTTCTTATCGCAATTGGTGGGCAAAGATCTACAAAGTAAAAAAAGGAAAATATAGAGCGAGTTGAATTTTGATAACACCATAACGTTTATGTGTTTAAGAAACATGGTATTTTAAACCAGTTTAACCTGTATCAAAGGCACTTTCTTCCTAGTTGTTCAGGCCATAATACTATTATAATCATGGATTAATTAAACGAACTCCGTGACGGACGTATTATACAAGAATATTAACGAGTTGTACACCGTAAAGTTTTAACGCCAAATAACAAAAAAAATAGTACCAGTGTGCAAACCACCTAAGATAGCATTTTTGGTACTACAAAAATGTTGTTTCAATGCTTCTGCGAATTAATCATTTTGTATGAATTTTGGGGACAGAGATTTATTATTAAATAATAAGTGTTATATTGTGAAATCTCTACAGCACTATATTACACTTTAAGGTGATGTTTGGTGCAAATGTAAGTGCCATCAACGCTCTTGTTACCTTTATTTATAAATTAATTATTGTTCAGTCTCCTGCATTGTCTATTTGTCTCCGCTACAGTAAAAAGATTCGAAAAATTAATGGTCCGGATTTCCACTATTCCATGCTTAGAATGGATAGAGAAGGAGAATTTATCTTCCCATTTTATCTGTGCCTTAAGTACATTAATTTATTCAAAAAACAAAATAAAAACACGTTACGTATTTTATACCGGATACTTACTCACCGTAAGCCAAAAGTATTTGTATACGAAAATAAATACCAACTCCCGTAAACGTTTAACGTAATGAGAAGAACCATAAACATTGAACCACGGCGGTGGCCGCACGAAGTCCCTATTTACCCCGGGGCTGGAATTCGCGCGGGTCCGCTCTAACCACCAAATTAGACGTTATTGAGTCAGTTATTTAATACACGGTCCACGTGCATTTTTGGGTTATTATTATTAGGGCTTATGTAAGCGGACCGTAATCCAATGGAGTCTCATTAGGCTGCGTTCTGAGTACAACATTATTTGCTCGCTCGGCTTTCCGCGAAGCCTCTTGATACCCTTAATAGCACGCGCGCTGATAGACAACGTGATTTCAAACGCGGAACATGCTAAAGTAATTATTAAAAATTGCTTTTATTTACCGGAAAATCGTTTTCATTTCCCGGTAAATGGTTTTTATTAGAATACATCGCTCAAGATTTACCGTGGCTTAACTTTGTGGAAAGTTTTTGTATGTTTTTAATCGTACCAAGATTTTTACCCATTGTACTTGCATCCCTTATAATGCCTTTAAATTTTGTTATAGTAAAGTAACGTAAGGGGTGCAAGTTCAAATCTCTGGCCCGCACCTCTGAGATAATGTTCATGTGCCAATGTCATTTTTAACCGACTTCAAAAAGGAGGAGGTTCTCAATTCGATCCGCATGTCTTTTTTTTTCAACAATGATTACCACTTGCTGAACGGTGAAAGAAAACATCGTGAAGCTACCTGCACGTCTATAGAAAGGCGTGTGAAGTTCACCAACCTGCATTGGGCCAGCGTGGTGGACTATGGCCCAAATCTCCCTCGTATTGAGGGGGAACGTGCCCAGTATAATGGCAATAGGCTCGCCCCCATTACATTGGGACCAAAATACATCGGCGAAGTTTGGGCGCAAAAGTGCACCTCTGCCTACCCCTTCGGGGAATACAGGCATGAAGATGATGATGATGTATAATAAAGTTGTAATTTATTTTGTTTTAATTTGAACTTTAAGTTAAAGTAGCGTGCATCTACTATTAAATATTACCTAAATAGTAACCGTAATTTTTGAGATAAATTGAGCAATAAAGTTGTAAGGGAGTTCTGACAGTGACTGACTCTACTAGGTGCTTACTTCATAGTTCTTAGAGTCATATATTATTATATAGACGCGTACATTTACCCCAACACTATTGCATTGGATGGATTTCAGTCAGAATTCAATAGGGAGCCATATAGTAAACTTACAAGCTCTTATAATATTGAAAGGTCTTTGATGTGGCCTTTTTTATTACCAAGCACACTAGTGAATACTTTAGGTGCTTCTGTTGCTGAAAATGCTTTACTGTGCCTTTGAAAATCCTCATCCAAAACCAATTTCCACGCCAAAATAAGTTCCATTTAAGTTATATTAATTTACTTAATATTTTAAGGTTTATGGACTGGGGAGTGCAATATTTTTCTCTCGCGCACAACGGCGTTAAAGACTGAAATAAAATAGAACTTTTGTCGTTAAAGCGGGGGGGAGGGTAGGCAGAGAGGGGGCTGGATCCAACGGTGGCCGCTAACCACTATGTTTATGACTCCTATAGGGAAATACAACTCGCGGTGTACCGACTGAATGGAAAAACTTTTATTTCCACACATGTGGTGGTATTAGACGTATTTTCATATTTTCTCTGTGGCCCGATGAGTTTTTTACGTTTATGTGCTCGTAAAGTCTGTGGTCGTTCAGGTCGCGACAATGTTAGTGTAGGCGTTTATGTTGTGTGGATGGAGTTAACAGTGTATGTTAATGCTCCGTAAATTTCGATTATAGTAGTTCAGTGGCTACCACCTCTTAAAGTATTTTTGTTTTGATAATAACTGTCAAGTTTTGATAGATTTTGTATTGAGTTAACTGTCTATTAATGGTAAAAAAAAACTTTTTAAAAACAAGTTAATTGCCCTTAGTTTTCTTGTTCTCCTCGGCAAGTCCTTTCATTTGATACCCATACTGTGGTAGTGCAGAATAAATAACTATTCCGCCACCTTGGATGATCTGCCATATTGGAATTAGAATGACTTCGCATAGCTAAGCATGCATTGTCAGCGTGAAGACCTAATTTCAGCTCAATCGGTTAAAGATAACTGATTTAAAATTCAGTTGCAACATTCCAGCCGGACATACATACGTTGCAAGCTAATATATAAAGCTTGTAAAAACTGAAAGTACCTAATATTAAAGAGTGGTAATGGGCCGGAAAGTACCTAATATTAAAGAGTGGTAATGGGTAATGGCAAGACAGGCCGTGGTAATGGGCTGTTGTTACTTAAACATATCCCCTTAGGTCAGATATTAAGATAAGGGCATATTAAGTTGACGGATTCTTTTGCCCATCCCTTAGAGTATAAATATAATTCTCACCTTACAAAACTGTAAACCTTTTCATCTGACTACGTGTCACTTAGATATATATAAACTTAAATAAAAGCGTCAGTAGGGTTGCCCTCGTATCCTAGGGAGGTTCTAGACTCGATCTACACCTAGGCCGTCAATTTATTAACGTAAACCTTAGTAGGCTAGTTAGTACTAAGCCTAAAAGGCTTAGTATAACTTATTAGCTGTGAAGGCTAACATCATCAATTACTTGTAATATTAAAAAGGAAGTGAAATTTCGCGACAATTTCGTGAAATTTTGTGACTTATGTAGTTGTAGCATAAGTTTATCAAATGTTATAATCTCGGTCGAGACTATTGACATAGAAAACTCTGTGCAAATATTTGGGGTCCAATTCTCTTCAATGTCAAAACAAAACGAAAAGTACGACCAATTTTGCGTTCTTTTCGACATAATATCGAAATAGAGATAATGTCTATCATGCGAGAATTGGCATCCTGTTTTACCACCTATCTCGGCTGTCCCCGCTTCCCAGAGAGCGCTATTGACATGACCGATCCAATGGCACTTGGCAACAAACACGGTTTTAATCAATACATCAAACAAAACTTAGCCACTACCAATAATAATTAAAACCGAATGATTATATGGAATATTTGTAGAGGACCAAAGGGGACCGGCTGCCGCGGGCGAGGTGGCTATTGCATAAGTAAGACATAGTTTGGCGATAGGGTTGCCATTTCACTCAACCCTATCTTATAAAGAGAGTTCTACAGTTATCTATAGTTCCCGTAAATTCTAAGATCCTGACATTTTGTTGATATTTTAAGTTTATTCATAAATTATTCACTTCACTTTAGTACCTATCCCTTTGCGAACTTCTTCATGATGGTGATGTAACTTATCTGTATGAAAAACATAAAAACAAAGTACCTTTTAATATTTTATTCAAATCCAACATTGTATGTATTTTTTAATTGTACGGATACAATTTTGGAATGTTTGAATAACAGATGGGCAACCCTAGATCTGTAATCCTGTGCCCTCATGTAATCCTGGTCCGCAAGATGATGATTGCGACCCATTTTAGTTTACAAAAGGTAATCCTTTAAGAGAAACTATTGGGGAATTTTGATAGCAGCTAGTGTTTACCATGTAAATTCTACTGTAATATCATAAACCTCTTTGATTGGTAAGGAACTTTCAAAGGGATGGGCTCGCATTCTGAAGATTATTCCGGACTTATAACTATAAGCATAATGTTTTGGTTGAAACTTTGTGGGAACCGAACTCTGAGTTCGATTGATCTAATTTGAGATGTTGTTTATAGTTACATACCATATACTTTTATTTTAGTACATTACAGTGAGACTGAAATAAGCTACACAAAGTATTACGGTTACTCAAAACTGCTAATATCAATATACAACAATGTAATTTTCATGAGTTCCTTTTCTCTTGGTCAAGTAAAATCAACAAAGGCGCCGCAAGCACAGTAATAAGTGAAAAAAATAGCACTAATAGCACTGAAGCGTCGGAAAACAGCGACAGCATTTTATATTTTTCGTACAACAAATGTAGTAAAAATATGTATCAAAAATCGTAAAATTAGATACGATGATTGAGGCACGATTTTGAGCTGTGCTAATATTATTATTTGCAAAGTATTCTACCGCTCACCGTGCCGTTGTTAAGTAACTATTAAATCCATCTTTGTTTCGTGGCATACCCATTTATTTGGTAATTAACATTTTAATTAAAACTCCATAACTAAATACCTAATTTACTTCACAAAACACTCCAAAAATAATTACTTACTGTACAGGTACCTTCTCGTATTATTAAGAACAGCAGGAGAGGGTTGATTATACAGCATATGCCTGCCAAAAGTATTATAAAAAGGCCTTTTGTGGGGTACCCTTTCAGAGCGCCATGAAAATGTTCTTTTATTCGCGAGGAGGCGGGTATTATGGCGTCGAAAACATGCCCCGGCAAAAACAGATACTCAGTTAAACAATGCAGGTCTGATAATGTACCGCTTTTTGATGAAGGTACTGAGAATGAGAGGTTCCACACAATTGATGCCGTGAAGATATTCAATACGAATGTTTTTATATAATTTCATTTGTACGAGGTAAGCGGAATAGGTATACAATATTGAGAGTTATGTACGTTTGTAACTTAATTAAAAGTAAGTAGGTATGGCGCATGAGGTCGAATGTAATACAAACAAAAGGGATAGCACAAATATCTTAGATCATCAACAACCTTTTTTTTTTTCTTTGAAACGATTGATTACGTGCTGCTTTTTACCAGTGTCAACAGCATTCTTCTAAAATCAGTATGATTTTTGACTGATTATATACTATGAAAACATTAATAAAATCTGTTAAATATTGAAACAATATGCATAACAGTTGTGTTACCAATTTAGCACGCATGTCAAGACAAGACTTCTGTCATTGATTGGTTCGGTCGCTCTCTGTCTTATTTCATACGGGAGAAAGAGATATAATTAACATATTCTGTGATATAAGTGTAGTCTTCACGCTCATGCTACAAGTACAGGCGGTGGGAAGGCAGGATACAGGATATAGTCACTATTACCTACCAAGGAAATACATTTCATAGTCACAAACTTACAGTTCAAGATAACACCATTAGCTTACGTAAACCATAACGATACCTAACCTTTATGCGCTGTTTATTCAAAATATCCGCGTCCTTCGGGAGGTTCGCAATATAAACAGGAGTATCAAGTCTAGAGTATTTCGATAAACAGGAAGACTCGTTTTACGTGAGCACGGGCGGGTTAATATCCCACAGGGATAGTGCAATTTCAGTGCCATCAAGTACCCATGCAAACAAAAATATTGTGGATGAACACAGCGTGTGATAACTCTACTTGGAGGGTTAAGTTACCCTCAGATGTATAGAATTTGTATAGTCTTTATAATACCTTTTTGGATTGAATGTGTATTGCAATTCTGTATGATTGTAGGTCACTCCATTATTAATTTGTGTGTGACTGTGTATGAATGTCAATCCTAAAATCGTTTGGTTTAAGCACGAGCTCCAATACCATGATTCCTCGAATATTCACTTGATCGACTTGGTAGAGATCCTATACCTTCTGTTTATTGACGATTCAGTGCCTGAATGGAGGTTTATTTCAATAAAATAAAATAAAACTGATTTCTGACTAATCAATAAATTGCACCAGTAGTTGTAGCATGAACGCCAAATCTAGTCTTATGTCACAGTATATCTTGATTTTGTCTCTTTATCTCGTATGATGTTAGACGGAGAGCGAGCGGGCGAATTCGTGACAAAGGTCTTGTCTTAACACGCGTGCTAATCCTACAGATTTTGAATGACTTATTTTCCATGATTTTTAAAAACATATTTATCATGTTCTGGTGTTAAATTTTACACTCAATATCTCTAGATTTCGATTCCGATACATTGATATAAACATATCAATTTATGTTTTTAAACATTTGTCCTATTTTGCTTAAACCCAATATAATTATTTATTTAGTTATAATCAAATGCTATTACGACTCCCTTGTCGTTGATTTTAAGCTTGGATTTAAAATAGGTAGCTAACAATATTTTTACATATCTATATAATCAAAAAATATCATCTACCAACCCCAGACGCCACTTATAATAGTTCACAGAAAATAGCGCTATAACAATATAATGCATAAGCTCACAATGGCTTAGATAAATGCGTGTGCCAAGCTGTTCTTACCGGTTATGAGCTTGAATTTAATATAATGTGGTTGCCACCGCCAGACAGTTTACAATAACCGGTAAATCTAATAGGATAAACTATTAAAAAAATACCAACCCTTTAACTTTTATATTTTACTTTTATATTTCTGAGTTTTTTTTCTCTTAGACCCCAATAACAAAATAAACTCTGTGTTAATATAAATAAAGATTGAATATCTGTGGAAAAACTACGCGCCGTGACACATTAAAATTCACCCGCGGTGTCAATGTCATTTAGTTGAAAAGTGAAATTTTTCTATGAGTCAATACACTTTGTTTTGGTTTTTGCAGAAATTTCGACGTCCGGGTTTTAACGCCCGCCCCACTGTGCGTTTTTCTACAAATTCATAACTACAGGGTATCGATTCCTGTAACCGTCGTATCATTTCATTTGTATTTGTACAAATATTGTATTTCATTGTACAAAATTGTGTGTACGGTTTTGTCATTAATGTGGTAGATACTATTGTTGTGAGGCGACATCGCTTATCTAGACGCGCGGTAGAGCGTCAAGCCAAAATATAAGCGTGACTTGCAGCAATACAAATCATTTGGAGCAACTTTTGACCCCCGCATTCATATTACATCCTTTAGAGAAACAATACGCGCACCATCTTGGCCAAGCAATACAACGCGGCAACGTCATCCGCACCTCATCAAAATATCGCATTACCGAATCACAAATTCATTCCGGGCGGCCAATTATCCGCGAGCGCTCATTTTCCGACTCATTCCCCGGTGTAATGATCACGTGGTGATTTTGACAGTTGCTCTGACATGCGCCACCGCCACCCGTTACCATTTAACTGTCGGTTCCGAAAGACAGAACATGGTAATTAAAAAAAACAAATGCCACTCGATAATAAATAAAATTAGTTTTTTTTTAAACCAACTCTTGTCAGTCAATACTTTGCACCATTTAATTATCGTCGGCACGTAAGTTAACAAACTAAATGGAACTAGACTATAGTTTGCATCGATTGATGCTTTTAAGAATGAAAACAAACTAACGTTCTATGTTATTTATTTCCTTTAGCACATATATTATATATAGATATTTATGAGTAGGTACGGATGACAGCAGCTATGGTTAGAAACATACAATACACATTTATTAGACCCCTGACAACATTAATTTTTAGAATCATACTCATTATAAATTAGATTGTCAAAATTTTCACGTACATACATACGTAGTACTTCTCGTAACTTATACTTGCAGTGCATCCTAATAATAATAAACGGAATTAAATAGAATACGCTCGCACAGCTGAACCACACCTTAAAAGACCATGAGCCAGGAGATCTGAATGCAAATGTCAGTCGTTAACATGCATTGCGCGAAGTCGGCCGTCTAATTAGGAGGACTACCTTTGACAAGGACCGCGGATATCATTTTGTCAAATTGCTACGAACATTGCCAGATATTACGGTCTAGGCCGACATTATAATAGGAACATGGCTTAAACCCTGCCTCACTTATTTTAACTGCCTACTCCGAAATAAGCAACTTTGGTGTTTCTTGCCCATTCTTCTCCATATGAAATGTATTCCTAATAGGTGTATAGAAACTATTATTACCTTTGGTGTATTGACGATTCATAAGTGTCTGTATTGATTTATTGAATAAAAAGAATCTAATTTATTAAAAAATAAATTATAAACCTTTAGATACTATAACATGCATTAGTAGGTATCCATTACACCTATTAAGTCAACTTTTATCGAAGGCCAGAAAATCATAGCTTAATAGATCCTTTAAAAACAATTCTCATATAGCAAATACATAGCAAACTTTTTGTACGAATTAATTAATTTATTGCTTTGTATAACCACAATGTCAAGTTTCAAATTGAATCTGAATGCTGTAAACTCTAGAAAAATATAATCTTACAAAATCTAGTTTAGAGTTTATTCAAGTGGCAGTTAGGAGACGCAGTTAAATTAGTTCTTCAAGCTGCTGGAATCGACGGAGCAAGTTTCCAGCCCCCCCTTCACCCCACCAGTGGACCACCTCCCCATTCACTGAAACGGGCATACATTAAAAGTTTCAGCTCCGGGCCTACACGAGCGTCAAATATTGCTGAAACCTTTTTGCCAATACCAAAACGAACTCTGTGTCTAATATACATAGAGATTGAAATTCCGTGGTAAGGCCCCCGCGACCTCATTGCGAAATTCGCTCGTACCTCCTTCGTTGAATGAGGTGTAAATACAGTTCGTTTTGGTATTTGGCAAACATTTTGCAGCGCGCATCTTGACGCCAAAGTGTGTTCAGGGCAGTACCAGCAAAAAATAAACACATTGCATGGTACTGTGAAAGATATTGCACAAAACTCTGAGTTTGTTGGGCAACGCTACCAGTTTTGTATTTTGTTTCTAAGTCGACTGGACGACTGTTAGGGCTAGTAGTTTAGTCGCGGTGCATGCCAAAGCGATCCCATGGCGCTCCGATATAAGCGGAAGATGGTACACCGCTGGTTTTTAGTGGGTATACGGCCTTTTGCCGGGACTCCCACATAACCCTGCTACTTCCCCCGATGTGGCAGGGTATCCATAAAGGATTTCCCGACGTTAAAAAAGGGCTAGTGGTTTAAGCGTAAGCCGCTCACTGAATCGGGTGGTTGCGGAAAATTTTCCCTGGTCTAGGTGTAACTGGGATCACCCCCAGTCGATTTTAAGGTACCCATAGCGCACCAGCTGTCAACTTATTTGGTAATAAGCGACCAACAGCCGCCTACACTACACTGCGCATCAATGGCTCTGGTTGCCGGATTCGCGCAATGGATAGTAGGGAAATTCTGTTATTTTACTTTTATCATGTTTTGCTATTTTATATTATTATTTTTAAGACGGGTTTATTTTTATTGTGTATTCTGTTTGAATTTTACATTTTTAATGAAAAAAAAATGACTTTTACTTAAATTAATTAATTAATTAATTTTCAATAAAATAAACCAGGCTGGAAAAAATATTTTACACATTAAACATAAGGCTAATTTTAAGAACTCTAACCCACACATCAGAGGTGAGCACGCGGGCTTCGAAAAAAAAAAGTTACCCATAGCACAAACTTTGCTTAGTTTAAGATTATACGAATAGTACCTATGTATTGTCTGGCGATATTCGTAATTAATATTTTTAACAAATACGCTAGGTGAGGCTTCCTTTATAAGATACCTTACTGACTTAGAAGTGAATAATTTGAGAGTAACTGCTTAAAAAAAGTCCCAGTTGAAATTAAATTCCAAAAAATCTTAAAACACATTTAGCGCCTAAAAAATCTTTGTACATGAGCTATTGAAACTTTTTTGTAAAGATTACAAAGGTGTTCAATTTAGTTCTAGTTTTATAGCAGTCAATTTACTATTCTTTTTAGTTATTGTCAATACATTTCAGTCTATATTCTTCAAATATTGCTCGACTAAAAACCCTTGAAAATTCGATTTCCCTTCAAAGACGCTATTATATTGGCAATTTCGCGAATTTATTAGTTTCAATAACGGCAAAATACCTCTTGAACGCTGGGTGCGCACATATTCAAACTATTCTCATGAAAGTAATTGACTTTCCTCTCTGTTGTACAAGAGGCAATAGCTAATCTACATTTTGAAATACACCATAATAGGAATACGTAATAATACGACCATTACGCATGACCCGTGGGGCGGTTATAATGTTTTGTTTTGGTAGTTAGATGGAGGTGATGTGGTAGTATTAGAGAGCCCAAGTTATTCTGGTTATGTGTAGAGCCGAGAGCTTGTCTGTCAGTGTAAGTAATTAAGTTACGCAGCATAAATGAAGGGTCCCTGCTATGTGGAACAGGTAATTAGTTTATGCGTCAATTGTAGTCTATATTGTTGGATAGGAATTGATGTTACAGCCTGTAATTAAGGTTTTATTTCGCCCTGAAAATTTATCTCTATTTACCTTACTTGGTCAGTCTTTACAAGAATAGTCAAGTCCGTAGCACCCTCAACCGACTGAAGTGCATGAAAAGATGTATGAACGGGATGAAAGAGGTATGTCAGGATCGTAGCATGTGACAAATGAAAGTCCGTGGGATCCGGGCGTGAGTATGTATGTATATTTGGTACTCAAGCCTAGGGGCAATTAGGCATCAGTGACCTAGTTGCTTAAGGAATCGGTCCCGTAACTGATAAGTTCAGAGTTTAATCCCTAACCTAAACTTGAGATGCTAATAATATGATAACCTCGCATTACTAGCAATGTTAAAATAAAAACAATAAAATCACAAATAAAATAAGCAATGAAACTACGATTTTTATAGCAAAATTTGGCTTTAAATTTCGGTATGTAAATATAATTATTTGGGATAGTACATTGTCTCCAGTTGTAGGTATAAAGGGTCAACAAAGTGGACATTCAATACAAAACACGTGGTCTCAGACTCAGACCCTTTTGCCAATTATTATAATTAACTATGAGAGGAAGTGACCTCTTGGGCTTTAGAAAAGGGGCCCCAACTTTGTAATACGTCGCCCATTCGAGCAGATTGATGGCAACAAGACAACGAACTTAAGTCAATATTGCGTCGCTAAGGAGTTTACATATACCCGCTATTACGCATAATGGATGCTTTTGGGTGTATTTTGATTTATTTCCGTATAAATATTGCTATCGTGCGAAGCAGTCAGGGTATGATAATAGCTTCAACTTGTAATGCGAAAAAATACAATATTATCAACGGTAGCTAAAATAAGAGCAGTGTAGACATTAGACGTTATTACCATGAAGCCATAAGATAAAAAATATTGCGTTCATGCCTTGATAAATTAAGCCATAGTGATACAACAACGATTGTGTTAATAGACCTGGAGCCCAGGTAAAATAATTAAAAATCGTAAGTAAATCCTTACGAACTCAAAGGTTTTAACAATTTTGTAGCTATATTTTTTTTTGTTTCTTTTATCTAGTTCAATGAACAATGGCCATACCACCGCCCCTTATAGTATTGTTGTTTTAATATTATGTGTTAAATTTTGACAGATTTTTTACAAAATTAACAGTCAAAATCTGAAAGTAACATTATAACCATTACTGTCACAGAGTTGGTGGTAAGCACGGAGCAGGCAGCTCCAAAGAAAAAAATAAAGTCAAAAATTAGCCGTATCAGCGTATCGAGAACTCGATTTGAACTTTCGCATAGTTGGCAGAACCCCCCCGTCATTATTCCACCAGTTTCCAGACGAAGCAAATATTTACAAGATGGAGTTCGTTCATCATAGTTTTTATTTTCCATTTTATTATGCTCGATGTGATTGAGTCTAAACAAGAAGAAATGCTGAATTACCGACGTGAACAAAACCACTAATAAACCGTTCCCGGGTCGATGTTGGGATCTTTAAGTGGAAAACTTGAGATCGGCGAAGCTGGAATCGCTCTCTGTAAATATTTGGTCTAGACGGACTATTAAAAATTGATTTCACATCGAATTTTGATAATGCAGTCGAGGTCGATATGCATTAGGATAATATTATCTGGTAAATTGAATATGGAATCAGATTGTAATGTTCTATGAAGTATTACTAGACTAAAAGCTTTTATGATTTCTGCGCTACGACCTGTCAATTTAAGGGACCACAATCCATCCGATTACCATAAATTAAGCTACGTTAGTTATACACATATCTTCTTTCAAACTACTAGATCAAACTAGGT
This sequence comes from Ptilodon capucinus, assembly GCA_914767695.1. Lineage (NCBI taxonomy): Eukaryota > Metazoa > Arthropoda > Insecta > Lepidoptera > Notodontidae > Ptilodon > Ptilodon capucinus. The sequence continues at coordinate 8,118,045 of OU611814.1, read as the reverse complement.
CTTAATATTTTACAAAAAATCAACAAATAATTACGTACTAACTTTATTGATATTTTTAAATTGAAGAACGCCAAGTTACTCCTTGGAACATCAGCTATCTTTCAATGAAAGTCCCGTCGATATCTGTTCAGCCGTTTGTAAGTTTACCCGGAACAAACAGACAGACAGACAAAAATGTTAAAAATGGAATTTTCGTTATAGGTAGAGTACATACATTCATATATTCACTTGGTTAAAATATGTTATTTTGATATTACAAACAGACACTCCGATTTTATTTATTTGTATGTCTGTTTATCAATATAATTGTCTTAATAGTGTAATTTTGACTAGTACGCCCGCGGCCACGTGGAAACGCTCGCGTCGATTTTTTTACCAGTACCAAAACAAACTGTATTGACACACAGGAAAAGTTCATTCTTCAACGAAATGCCATTGACTATGCGAGCTAATTTTATCGCGTGGCTTCTACCAAAGGAATTCAATCTTTATGTATATTACACAGAGTTAATTTTAGTATCGGCATAAATTCAGACGCTCGAGTTTTAACGCCCCAATGTGATAGTTCAGACTAGCATCTACTGCATATTTGTTTCCACCAAGATAATCATAATTACTCTACGAATGAATCTCTACAGTAGAGGTCAGTGTTCAAATAACAGTCATTATAGTAATGAAATACATTAATTGTCAGAAGGGACTGAAGGGTTTGCTAACATCTTGCCTCCTTTCTCTTGATACGGGGTTTAATGGATATTTATAGGGATAAACTACCTTATTTATAGTGCTTTTTGACATTAAGTATCAAAGATTTGAAAAGTGCTTACAGATAGTCATCAGCTATTCTGGTTGTCATTTAAGAGTATGGGGTATATGACATCATTATTACCACCAAAAATTAATCTATACAAAAAAAACAGCCTTCGCGGGACGCCTGGCAGATGTGAAACACAAACGTCGTAGCGGCGAGTGAGTGAGTGAGCGGAGTCAGCCGGTGGGCGGAGTCTAAGCATTGGTAAGAACCGAGGATCCACGAAGCTGCTCGAAGTTTTGGGATCACGGCTAGCGGCATTAATAGTCGCTGTCACTCGCCAAGCGCGCCATTAGATGTTTCACATCAAAAATAAAATTTCAGTTTCTGTTTATAATGTCAACATAACAGCTCTTTACTAAATGCATATGAAAGTACATACGAATATGCATTTTTTTTTTAATATTTTCTGTCAGTCTGTCCGTTTATTTGAGGTGAACTACCAAAGGGCTGGACCGATTTTGAGGTGCCTTGCACTGGCAGATAGCTGCAAAGAGTAACTTAGACTACTTCTTTAATTTTGTAAAAGAATTAGTTTTCCGCGAGAAAAATCATAAACACATTTGTTCAGGCTAATTAGGGTTCCGAATTTCACATCGATGAAGTCGTGGGATCAGCTAACTAAGTTATATAAAAGCTAAGTAAGTGTTATAACTGAAAAAGCCAAACACGAATACGGGATATTGCCAAGTCCGCAATTCGATTATTTAAATCATCCTAATATTTCTTCAAAGAATCTATCCTTCGCTTTTATTCGCTCCGACTCCTTTGTTTTTCCTCCAACGTCGAATCAAAGGGAATTCGATTTACCGTACTCGTACATCAACCTGTAACAAATAAACAAACCAAATGGGATTTTAGTTTTGCGAAAAGTTCAGTGCATAGTAACATATGCAGCGCAGGTATCGGCCCGGGCCTAACGAACACCGTTCGTCTCCCGAATACTTGATGTCAACTTGAGTTTTCAGTTTTTGGACCGAACACACGATTGAATGAATACGATGCACCAATATTTTAAATTAAGTTTATTTTCTGGAGTTGAGATGTGTCCCTCACTCGTTTCGTCACTCATTTGAGGTCTTTATGTTAGCAAATTGAACAAGTTACTCGAATTTCAACATTGAACCGCCTCATTCATTTACTTTCCTATCAGGTCCCATGTAAAGTTGCTGAGTATTTTTTTAATAGTAATATAGTGAGTAATCGAAAGATAATGACGTATGTGAGAAAGATATTGTATCGTAAACTATTGATCGTATTGTAAACTGAATACGCGCTCAAGTTATGCCTCACTTCAAATGAGGTTTTCTTGAAACAATATACCATTAATGTCACCATTAGATGTGTTGAATAATTAACTTCCTCACAAGAGACGACTCCCATTTCGTGAGCTTAAATTTTAAAGACTGTTCCCAAAAAAGCGTCCAACATCAAACACAGACGGAGTGGTTCTCAAACGATCCCAGATTTGCATGTAATTATCATTTTTGATTCGCGCTTCTTTTGTGTAAACGCAGAGAAGGTAACGCGGTAAATGACATAATGCCGGGGAAGATATGCTGAATTATTTATGCGTTAATACGCCCCTGTGAGCCCTGTTAACGTAGTGATGTACATTAAATAATCCATAACATAAAATTCAATAAAATTATCTATAAAATTGTACATATTAAACTTTTATTGAAAACCAAAGTATTTTTGCCAAATATATTATTATTTAACTCAGACAGGTGGGTTATATTAATGGCATAGCATATCCATTTTGAGAAAATTTAATTCAGAATTAGTCTCATTTACTTAATATTAAAAATCATCATTTGCCTTACCTTATCCCATTATGTGGGGTCGGCGCAGTATGTCCTTTTCTTCCATTCGTCTCGCTTTTCCGTCATACTGACATCGACTCCGATCTCAATCATATCACTTTTTACACACTCCATCCATCTTTTCTTTGGTCTTCCTCTCGCTCTGTATCCATCCACATTCATACTCATCACTCTTTTAGTCACATGCTTCTCATCTCTTCTCATCACATGCCCAAACCATTCTAGTCTCTTACTTCTCACTTTTTCTGTTATGGGCGCTACTTTTATACTACCTTTATGTACATTCCTCACCTTATCCATTCGCGTCACTTAAAAATATGTATTTAAAATACCAAAAGCTTTTTATATCAAGGGATTACAATTTTTAATAAAAATATAATTTATTGCGGCTGTAATTCGCAACACTAGCAACCGTTTTAGAGTTAAATACGCTTCAATGGATATTACTTTTGGGGATTTTTGTTGCTTAAATAAATTATTACATTTGACTAAGAACAGGTTTTAATGAATTTCAAGTGGGAACGCCGACGCGGGTAATATGATTTCCCATTTCACTCTTGTTGCTTTAACGACATGAAAGGGAATTCATTTGGGGTTTGTCAACGTGTCGATATTTGGAATTGAATTATAAATTGGTAGTACGGTGTTTTATTTCTAACGTGTAAGCTGAGCTTGGAAATTGAAAAAGTTGAGCTCACTTTCTATAAATTGGGATATTTTTACATAGAAGTACAACGAAATACATGTACGTTTACGTTAGTAAATGTTACATAAATACTATAAACCTGTGCATAAACATGAAATATAGCAAGTTATAAAATAGGTGGCGAAAAAAACCGGACATGTGCGAGTCGGACACGCGCACGAAGGGTCCCTTCCCATTTTCTATAAAAACGGCAAAAAAATCATGTCTGTTTTATGGAAGCCCCGATTAATTTTTTTAATGGGATCTCTTTAAATATTTATTTTATTCTGTTTTTAGTATTTGTTGTTATAATGGCAACAGAAATACATAATCTGTGAAAATTTCAACTGTCTAACTCACGGTTCATGAGCGGAGTCTTAGTAATATGGTCCCGATTTTTTTATCCTTTGGGTATGGAACCCTAAAAACATGTTCGAAGTTCGATCAAACTTTTATACCATTCAGTTATGTGGCCGATATTTTTTTTGGCATAGAAATACGAACTGTATTGACACACAAAAAGTTCATTTTACAATTAAATGACACTGACAGCGCAAGCGAATTTTGACCATAGAGTATCTAGAGTACCCATAACGCCTCCACTCTTTGTATAGCTCTGCGGCGATATTTCCGCCATTGTTGTTATCTCATGTATCTGTAGTTTAAGGCAACTATACGGGAAAACAATAATGGCGGAGTCAGATAAACCAGAAAAAATTACCACGGCGCGGGCTCGAAATGCCATTTCCATGATTTTGACGCGTGGCGGCGTTGCTTTTGCGACAGAAATTTTATCTTTATGCATATTGACACAGAGCTCGTTTGGTGTTGGCAAATATTTTTACACGCGAGCGTCGACGCTCCAGTTTGATGGGGCATTTATGATTTCTATACAAGTTCATGCCTTACACACCTTGGAACTTGGAAACTTCAAAGCAGGGACGATCAACCTACCTTTACTACAATAATGTGCACAGAATTTGACGTTTGATTCCAGCCATCATTGTTGCCGAATATTGGGTTTGACACAAAAATTGTTCGTTCGTGAACCTGGCAGCCAGAAAAAATATCAAATTGACTTTTAAATTACAGAACTGGAAAGTCAAGTGTTATTTAGATTAATTCGTCTTCTTTATGAACTCCATCTCCCTTTTGTTATTAGTAACGTGTATTCACTGTTTTTTAAATTGCTAGACACTAGTAGAATACACAATGATATCTTGAGGCAACTTGCACGTATTGTTTTCTTATATTTACGCGAATACTATACATTGAATTAAAACAGTTATCTACCGTGGGTAGATCTTTGTTTCAGAGAGCACAAGGGATCTGTGATGAGCAATACCTGGCTGCCGAGATCCATCACGTCAAGCTAGTATTGCATGACAACAAGCTTCGGGTCCCACGCCGCCATCACAGTGACCGAGTGAAACCAGCCACAGTCGAGCGTCTACCTGCTGTACTACCATACATAAGAGGTGTCACAGACAAGATTGGTTACATTTTGAAACATGCTTCAATCAAAACTTACTTCAAGCCACCGAAGAAGATTAGTCAGTTCTTACCACCTATCAAGTGTCTCATTCCTCTACAAGATGCAGGGGTATACAAACTCGATTGAGAATGTGGGCTCTCCTACATAGGACAAACTAAAAGATCAATAAAAACCCGCGTAAAAGAACACATAGCTGACGTGAAACACCGACGCTCCACGAAGTCTGCAATCTGTGAACATGTACAGGACCGCACCCGCCATTATATCAGATTTGATAAACCGCAGATCCTCGCAAAAGAACACCGATTCCGACCAAGGATGATGGGTACGTGAGGCCATTGAAATTAAAAAACATCCTAATTTCAATAGGGAAGATGGCTGGGTGCTACCACCAACTTGGGATCCAGTAATTAATATGATTAAATCCAAAACCAAGCGTACCATTGCAAGACCTCAAGACACTGTGAGCACTTTCTGCGTGGATCGGACCGCAAACAATAACTAAATATGAGGGCACCCAGTTACTAACTATGACATCAGGACGTCTAACACCTCAGTCCCCCCGTGACCATGGTGGCTGTAAAGCAGCCGAAACGCCGAGAAAATAAAAAAGTAAATAAACGCGATAGAATCCGTAAAATAGTTTTATTTCAAACCGAAGTTGAAGTTCACACTGGGACACTGTGGTGAGCATGGTTACATCCATCAGTAAAAATGGATCCCAATTGTGTATGTCAAAAATAATAATTTAGCTCTTTGAAGACACTACCATTCATTTAATTAAATATAAGAGTACTCAAGTACATACTCAACTAAATATTTCACAGATTTCTATTAAGAAAATACCTGTAATACTATGACTCTCATGTACTTAATTGCATTGTAATATTAAGCGATAGTGGAGACGATTAAAAATATTCTCAAAGACAAAGACGCCTGAAACGAAAATGAAATATTCAAACGCGCTTAATGATTATTTGCTCTGCGAAAATTGAAATTACAAGGTAATATACCTAATGATTACTTTGTCTTCATTGTTCTATTCAAATTTTGACATCAAATTGAATTTGTTTAGTGATAAATTATTCCATTTAAATATTAATTACCAATATTGAATGAATTCCTCGATGTAATTTTCGAATGCTTCGATTCGAATTTCAAATATATCAAATTATTAAAATGGTGTTGAGTCAGCGTCGGCACATAAGAAACCGGCCAAGTGCGAGTCGGACTCGCGCACGAAGGGTTCCGTACCAGTATCTGTAAAAACGGAAAGAAAATCACGTTTTTTGTATGGGAGTATGTTGACTTTGACATCCTAATAAAACTAAACGTATTGCTGTCCTTCTAAAGCTGTCAAATATACGACTAGGTTAGTTGTAGTTTGTGTTCATCAGAATCGACGTTACTGTGATTTTATTAATTGTCTTAGGTACTTATTGTAACTTAAACCTTTATGAAGTAGGAGATGCTTTAATATAAAGCAGTTCGCAGTTGCCTACTGCAACTAGTTACATTTAGGCAGTGTTAGTGAAAACGGTCTTTAATTTCGTTACTTACTTACGTACTTATATAAGTCATATTCAAATTACTAGCTTAAAAAATTACCCCTTATTATCTGCAATACCTGAAACTTTACAGAATTCATAATTTTAATGACTAACAAGGGTCTGACATTAGATTGATATCCCTTTGATCAAATGCTACTTATCATTTGTAAGGTTTATAGTAATTGATTTGTAAGCTCGTTTATAGGTACCGATTTAACAACATATGTCTTCAACTCCAGTAAAAAAAATTAACTTATTGCAAACTTAGGTATGTGAAGACAGAAATAATACAAGATTTTTGATGTTATAACTTGGCGCAACACAGCTCAAACATTATACCTATTGTTATTTTTAAACTCTTTGATCGAAACATAAATACAACGGAAAGCACAAGCGACCTAACTGACCATTTTTTTATTTAACGTGGGAAAATGCATTACGCATCCCCCGCCGACTCGGGGGAGCCGACGAGGGTATGTGGGGCTCCCCGGCATAGTGCCAGTATACCCTCTAAAAACCCACGGTGTACCACCCGCCGCTATGGAGGGATGCCACGGGATCGCCAAGGCATGCACCGCGACACCCCAGCGGCTCGCCCGGCTAAGTCGCCGAGCCCGGCCCAACTGTTTGCTGGGCCCCTAGGACGGCTTGGTTTGTACCCCAAGCCGTCCCAACGTCCGCCGGAACCGTGCAATGGGTGACAACCTAACTGACCAAACCTAGTGTGGACAAAACAGATTTTTTTAGGAAGAAGAAACTTTTTTTAAGCTTGAACTCCTGAAACAAAATTTATAATGCAGAGTTTTTATAACCATTATGAATCAGCTTGGCTACATGTTGGAATACAAATGTAATCGGGTGTTTTAAATGGAATCAACCTTGAACATTATTACACATTTCCTATTGATTTAAGAGGTATCGTTTACTTTACTTAAAAGGTCAAGCTAGTCAGTCCATTACAATGGAATATTCGGAAAAAAGTTATAAACGTTTAAAACAAGAGTTCTTGGACGAAATGTATTTCATGCGTAACATAGGTAGCAAAATGTTTATTTGTCCATTTATCGGGCGCTCAAAACTTTCCTTGTACTGTTACTATTTTATGTACAGCCTTTTATTTCTAACCTCCACCCAATTGGTGGTCACTCTCTGTATGACTTGGTTTAAAGATTGGTTTGAAATCATCAACATCGCTCCGAACTTGGGCGTATGTTGTATGATCCTTATAAAGTACGCAAAGATGCATACGAACAGAAATTTGTACGACGAAATATTTAAACATTTTCAAAATGATTTGTGGGAAGCGATTTCGGATTCTTTGGATCACAGGAAGATTGTGCATGATTACACGGCGACCACAAGGCTGATAATTAGATTTGAATTCTATTATACATCTGGTTTGGCTGTAGTTGTCACCCTTTTTCCAAGAATCATCATGTACTTCGAGAACAAATTCATGAACAATTCAGAAACATACCTCTACCCTTTCGATGGCTGGTATCCTTTTGATAAAATTAAATGGTACTACACCGCATATATCTGGGAGAGCTCTATGACCACCTTGGTCATTTTCATATTTGTGTTTGGTAACATGATTCATGTTTCTTATACGCGTTACATTTGTATGGAGTTGAAGATCTTAGGTAACAGAATGGAAAATCTTATCACTGAGGAAGATGTGGCAGGTATAATGGATGGGGAGTACGCTGAGAGAACTCATACTAATATCAGGAGGAATTTAAGGTTTATCATTGTAAGACACCAGTATTTGGCTAAGTAAGTATAACCAAAATGTATTGTGCAAAAAAAGTTGCAAAACCCTCTAATTTATATATTTTTTATCGACCCACAGAATATTTTGGGTTTAGTGCCAATTAAAATTCAATTCAGAAGTTGATAAGTCTTATCAAAATGTAGTAAGTACTACAGTACGTCAAATCTTAATTAATTTAAATTTCAGGATATCATCGGATTTAAATAGAGTATTGGGTGATGCAATGCTCCTTACTTACATATTTGGATCAGTTTTCATCTGTCTCACTGCCTTCACAGCTACCGTAAGTGCATTTTTCTTGGAATATAAAAATACCAACATTGCTTAGTTTAGGGTCATGCGATGAGTATGTGTTATTTGACGATATTTTTGTCCTTTTGCAGGTCGTTGACAATATGTATATGTCGCTGCGTTATTTTTCATTCTTCGCTTCATTACTTGTGGAAGTATTCGTTCAATGCATTATAGGCCAAATTTTGATAGATCATGTGAGTTTTCCATCAAATTTAAATTAAACTAGCTGACCGGGCGAACTTCGTACCGCCTTAGAATGAGTGACATACGAAAGCAACGCCAATTGTAAATCTAAACCATCCAGGGTGCCACCCAAACGCATACAAAAAAAAGATTCAAATCGGACCAGCCGTTTAGGAGGAGTTAGCTTACAACGAAAAGTGGCATTTATTCATAAATGTTAATGTAGATTTACTTCTTACAGAGTGAAAAATTGGAGAGAGCTATATATTTCACCGACTGGCCACACGCTGATCCAGCCACAAAAAAAATGCTCATGATTTTTTTGACAAGAGCACAAAAGCCTTTCAGTCTCACCGCCAAGGGGTACCTCACTATGAACCTGGACACTTTTAGCGGAGTATATATCACCGTGAAACTTTTGCAAGCATGTAGAAGCAATACAAAGACGAATAAAAAAATCGTTAATAGGTTATTTTAAAGTGATGAAAAGTACTGAACCAATTTCTACCGGATTGTCTCAATTGGATAGCATTTCTTCTTCTTTTTTTAGCCTGTGTCCACCCACTGCCAGGCGTAGGCCTCTCCTAGATATACCTGAATGCTATTGGGGGTCATGCAGCGGAAGTAAAATAAACAATTTAGTTACGGTTTTTTAATGCAAATTCTGAGTGGACAAATCACAGATTTCTTCCATGATGACTCTGTAGATATATTAAACTCAAGATACATTATGTTTTCCAGATCTGCAGTTTGTCATACCAGTTCTTCAATTTGCTGCGCACCGCTTACACGGAATAAGCTGTAACTAATTTACACTTTAAAATTTGAAACAAACAATGTTTATTACAACCATATCAGCGCACAAATAAAAATACTTCAAAAACAACATATTTGAGTATTCCTTATGCCCTACATAACAAATTACTCTCTAATTATATACCTACAAAGTTATTATTCCCTTACAGCACAATTATAGAGTATTTTTGTACTGTAAAATGCAATTGTAGTTCTTTGAATTAAGTCATCTTTCAATTTGGTGGTTTATTTCGTGACTAAATTACCACCTACATCGTTCTATCTTTGTGTAGTGCCAAATAGAATTGGCCTGCGCATTTACACGTAAAAGTAGATGTAATATGAATATCTATGAAGAGATTGCCGCAAAATAACGGCGTGCATACGGTGAAAACGAGGGAGCCTGAATAGACAATGGTACCTTATATTGAAATCGGCTCCGCTAGCAGTCATAAAGGCAAGATGTCTACATTCATATCGGGAGGCGATGTGAGAGACGGGCATATTGAGACGATATTATTTCAGTTGATATACTCGTAAACAAATTTTCGGGTATTATTCGATTTTGTTATTCTGACTTGAGGTATTATGGGGATATCTCTAGTTCTATAAACAATGTAATTTATGAAACCATATATCGATTTTTGCTGAAAAGCTCAACCCTAATATGTCAAGATCCTTTTTACTAAAAAAACGTGTCGTTACCAATTAACACTCGTTACCCACAACTAAAAACAACGTCGTAAAGATGACGATGGGACCGCAACATATGAAATGTCTTTACACTTTGAAATAATTATGCCAATTTTGCTTTACACTACCAGAAACCTAAGTATTGAGCAGTTACCGAGTACGAAAATCGTTAACAAAAGTTATCTAAACGCTAAACGGTGAAACGAAAGTTGTTGCCCAGACATCGGTTTGATTATCTATACTTCTATACTAATATTATAAAGAGGAAAGATTTGTATTTTTGTATGTAACGAATAAACTCAAAAACTACTGGTCCAATTTCAAAAACTCTTTTACCGTTAGAAAGCTACATTATCACTGAGTAACATAGCTATATAGAAACGCGTGCGAAGCTGGGACGGGCCGCTAGTCGTTTAAGAAAACGGATATTCGTAGATAATTAAATAATATACCAGGTACCTTCTAAGTGAAAAAATGAAGATTTCGCCAATAAATAAAAAAAAAATTAGATTATGGTGTCTAATAAACATTTTTAAACCCTTACCTATCGTTATTTACGATCACGACAACTGCGAAAGTGTCCCCCGATTAAGTAATAAAATGTAAACAATTCATTTTATTAATTCCTCACGGAATATGGGTTATTAAATTTTTAATTACTTTTTCCCTTTAAAACTATCGGTAACACCAGCAGTCTTCAGTCCAGTGGCTCCACTGAAGATGAGGGTGAACTACTGGGCAGTAGTTGTTACTTTACTATTATTACCTTTGAGTATTAATTCTAAAAATGTGGGTAAGTAATTTTTCGATATTTTTAAATATCTTTTTTTTATTATTATAAGTAAATTGTCGTGGTTAAGGGCGCGATGATCTAGACATCTTTGCGGGAAAGACGTGGCCGGAAATGGCTCAGGATCGGGATCGGGGGAGGGAGAGAGGGGAGTCCTTTGCCCAGGAGTGGGACACAAACTAGGCTATTAAAAAAAAGTAATTTGTTGACTATGTAAATTTATGTAAATAAATAAATGGGATATAATAAAAAAAAATATTTTTGTTTACAAGACATACGTTTGTATTTACTGTTTAGTAGTTGGTTATTGTAACTTCAGGTATTTTTGAAGAGCTTCTGCCTTTAGTTGTATTGAATCATCATGTAATCATCAATTAGGTGTTGCGGGTTTGATTTCGGTCGGGACACATTTTGGAAATAATCCATATTAGGTCGCTCTCTAAAGCATTTAACTTGTGGTAGTACCACTCTTAACTCTCATTGTTGTATTATTTTCATAATAATAATAAAAAAACGGCCAAGTGCGAGTCGGACTCGCGCACGGAGGGTTCCGTACCATTGTCTACGAAAACGGCAAAAAAATCACGTTTTTTGTATGGGAGCCCCCTTAAATATATATTTTATTCTGTATTTTAGTATTTGTTGTTATAGCGGCAACAGAAATACATGATCTGTGAAAATTTCAACTCACTAACTATTATGGTTCATGAGATACAGCCTGGTGACAGACGGACGGACGGACGGACAGCGAAGTCTCAGTAACAGGGTTCCCGTTTTACCCTTTGGGTACGGAACCCTAAAAAAGTATACTAATTGATAGGTGGTCGTGGATGTTACCGTGATGTCCCAGAAATTCTTTGTAATTAACACAGGAACCCAAAATACAGGCCACGCCAAGTTTGGGTTTCACAATAACTCGTTTTTTAACAATATCGGTGAATAATGTGCACTATACATTAACCTTGTTTCTCGTTACAATTGGTCTCTGATTTCAACTTTCAGTTCCATTAATTTCAAACACTTATGACGAAAGTAACAAAGGGCGGGTCGAATCGAGAACCTCTTTTTTTTAAGTCTGTTAAAAAATGAAAATATACTCTTCAATAAAAACTTTTTAACAAAAAATTAAACCGCCGAAAATTTTAAAAAGCAAAAAATAATATACCTTTTTTATTTAACCTTAATAACAAAGTTCTTAAACTAATGTAAGTATACCTAAGTCATTTTGAGTCGGCGCCAAACAAGCAAATTAATAAATTTAGTAAAGTGTGATGTACGGCGGCGGCGCGGCGCGACACGCACCTTCGCTGGAAAATGCCGAGCGTTCACGAAGTTAACGTCAGCGCGACAGCAATACACAGCGAGATAGCGATACACAATGTGTGCGAGTGGTCGTACGGAGAGCACATTTTTTGGAATGTTAATGTTTGTCGCTGAAGATTTCACGTTGCATTGTTAATTTCATTTGGTTATTTCTTTAAATTTATTGTTCATTAATTGTTTGGCGCCGACTCAAAATGACTTAGGTATACTTACATTAGTTTAAGAACTTTGTTATTAAGGTTAAATAAAAAAAGGTATATTATTTTTTGCTTTTTAAAATTTTCGGCGGTTTAATTTTTTGTTAAAAAGTTTTTATTTTATATTTTTTTGTGGCTAAAATCTACTACTTAATCTGAATCTACTGTTTGTTTTTTTGTAATACACAACTCAGCATTAAAATTTGAGAATTAACAATAAATCTCTCCCTATTTTCCCACCTTTCGGGTAGGATTTTTGTTCCTAATTTATATAGGACCAACTTCGAAGTTATACCCTAACCAATACGTGTCGAAACGTGAACCTCTTCTGTTTTCTTCGTTGGTTAAAAATGGGTATAATTCCAAATAAAGTCCACGTGGGCGTAGGTATATCATGGTGTAGGTGCCAATCTATATCAGACTAGACAAATACACACATAAATTGGCACCGACTACAAATGTAATGAATTATAAGGTAGTTAAGGTTAACTTTTTAGTGTACCTAGGTTTTTGAAGGCGAATTTAGTATCTATTTTGTGAAAAGATGCAAGTATTAGCACCTCATAACAGCCCAAAAAAGGAATTCACCCCCCTCCACCCTTTCCATGCCATTGTTTCGATATTTGTTAACTATCCGTATTAAACAAAAAAAGATTTTTCGAAATCGGCTCACTAACGCCGAAGATATGCTATAGTCCAGAATGCAAACTTTATCAGCCCATTTCACCCCCTAAATATTTTTTTTTTCAAATTTCCTAAAACACGTGTTTCTTTATTTTGTATGTAAAATACATATACAAAGTTTTAGGTTGATCAAAAAATATTTTTGAAATTGCGTGACCTTCAACCCCCCATTTCACCCCTAAGGGGGTTGATTTCTGATAATGTTTTGAAAATGGAACCACCTTCGAAGAATTCCTTAGCAAACGTCATAGAAAAAATCGAAATCGGTTTAGTGACGCCGGAGATATACATAAAAAAGAATGCAAACTTTATCACCCCATTTCACACCCTATATATTTTTTTTTTCAAAATTCCTAAGACACGTATTTCTTTATTTTATATGTAAAATACATATACAAAGTTTCAAGTCGATCAAAAAATAATTTTTAAATTATGTGACATTCAACCCCTCATTTCACCCCCAAGGGGGTTAATTTCTGATAATATTTTGAAAATGGGACCACCCTCGAAGAATTCCTTAGCAAACGTCATAAAAAAATTCGAAATCGGTTTAGTGACGCCGGAGATATGCGTGATCATACATAAAAAAAAAAAATATACGCGTCGAATTGAGAACCTCCTCCTTTTTTTTTTTTTCGTCGGTTAAAAATGCTGTAAACTTTTTGCTATTTGAAAATTGGTAGTTTCTTTTAATATAGCAGCGTTTTTTGCAGGAAACAGTAAAGAGATAAAAAGCATTGCGCAATACATAGCAGAGGCTTTGGAAGACTCTGGTAAGCATACCAACGCTTATACCTCACAATTTAACAAATAATAATTTGACTTAGTTAAACAAAAAAAACCGGTCAAGTGCGAGTCGGACTCGCGCACTAAGGTACCATTAACACGGCAAATAAAAATGTGTATTGTATGGGAGCCCCCTTAAATATTTATTTTATTCTGTTTTTTAGTATTTGTTGTTATAGCGGCCATAGAAATACATCGTAATTTCAACTCTCTAACTATCGCCGTTCATGAGATAGAGCCTGGTGACAGACGGACGGACGGACAGCGAAGTCTTAGTAATAGGGTTCCCGTTTTACCCTTTGGGTACGGAACCCTAAAAAGGATTCAATCCACATTAAGTCAGTTTTGAAATATGGCAGCTTGAAGTTATATAATGTGGGATGGTAAACTAGGTGGTAAAAATGCTATTTGCTTTAATTTTTCGATGGGTCCTTTTGTTGATTGAAAAGGCCTCCTTTAGAAACCTTTCGGTATACGTAACTTATTTTTAAAAAAATATCTGATTAAGTACGCCAGTCCGTAGTACGTTCTGTGCTTAATTACATCCAATTACGAACCCAAACTTCTGAAGGAATTTCTATTTCAATATTATAGCAAAATAGATTTCAATTCCGCAAAGTGCCGTAAATAGGGCGGTGCCACCGGTGCCCAGGCACAGGGCGTAGACTCTGGGGGGCGCAAGAATGGCCAGATCGGCCAGGACTATATTTTTCTCTGTTATCTCTTGATAAGTTCCCGCTGCGCCCCTAATATATATTTTTAAGTTATAGAAGCTCGCACAGGGCGCAGAGAAGGCTGTTCACGGCTCTGCTTCCGCAATGCATACCAGTAATAGAGACAAAATGGATATTTGTATCGCTTTGTCTTGTCACATCCGACTGTGCTATCAATGCCGGTAGTGACAACGAATCTATAATATTACAGGAAGCAGCGGGGGGTCAAGTTCGGCGACGGCAAGTGCCTCGGCGCTCAGTGATGCTAAAGGTAATTAGTACTTTTTGTCCATCCTTGAAGATAATCAAAAACTTAAAAATGATTACTTATATTTACCACCAATGATAATATAAAGTATCGATACGGAAAAGTGTCAAAAAGACGTCAAAGAATTGGACCGAAATTGGTCTCAATGATGCCGTCTAGTGTTATCCGTCTTGACATCTAGAGGACAGTCAAACAAATTAGGTCCTATCACCAAATTTATAGAAATATTTATAATCCGTCAACAAACCATTCATAATAACATTACAAAGTATTTTTTGAGCAAAGTGTTTTCTAAAAGTGCATGAACTTCTGTAAGTTGGAAGGTTAGAACGACATTAACGATTATTTTGTACTTATGAAAACCAGGGACGTCAGTTGCAAGTAGTAAACATACGATTTTGAGTTCGTCTCTAATCGCAGTGATCCTCATTTTCCTGGTACTGCTTGAAGAATGGTCATTAATAAGACAATTTTAATTCTAGAACTTATTACAGATTTAGCTCAGGGAGGCTTAGCATTATCCAGTGCCAGCTCTCAAGCTGCTTCTACCGGTAAGAGACCCTAGTTGTATAAAAGATATATAACACGAGTAAATTTGTTATTAGAAGTGCTGCTAAGTGGTCAAATAATTTTGGATTGCAATTCTGATCAATACTGAGCAAGAGAAAAGAATAAAGAACGCTCGTGACGATGTAAACCTAAAACGAACTGTATTGATTCATAGAAAAAGTTCAGTTTTCAACGAAATGCCATCGTGGTCGAGTTGTGCATAAGCACAGTAATTAAATTTTTATAAATATTAAAACAGAGTACATTTGAAATAAATCTTGTTAATTCCATCGCTCCAATGGATGCAGAGCGTAAGACTGACTCTGTTGTTAAAATAAATTAAGAATAATGCCGTCCTTCTCATGACCATATTTTTTGAGCAAGACAGCAGTATTACTAGTACTGCTTAAACCTTAGTTCAGTCATAGTTTAGTGCCAGGGTGTCAAATCAAAAATCAGTAATTGATATGTCGTGATATTTGTCGCGTCGAATCACGACCCTATAGTCATTGACAGAAGGAACACCAGTGAAAAATCACTGAGAGTACAATTCGACACGACATATCACGAATGTATCTGTAATTAGTTTCGTTTGGCTGATGCTTCATTCAGTTTCTCAGAATTAAAACCATTTATCGTATTATGAAAGTAACATTATTTATTATTCTTACAGCTTCCAATCAAGGGAATGGGAGGAGTTCAGCTAGCTCGGCGGCCTCGTCAAATGCCTACCAAGCTGGTAAGAGACACATAATCGTAGCATAATGGACTTTACTTCAAGGATTTACAGTCGGTTGTCCAACGGAAAATAAGAATACTCTTGCTGTTAGAAGACTGCTTGGTCTAGTAATTTGAGCAGAGGCTTCTTGGCTTACTGCACTGGGTGGTTGTGAGTTCGATTCTTGTCAATGACAAATTTCGGAATTGGCTTTTCCAGAATTTGCTCTCGTCGAAGTTGAACTGTGATCATTCCCAATTACTGTATGAAATTAATGTATTATACAATGGTACTATATTAAAGAGTTACTTAGTTAACTAGATAGTTAACTAAGTAACTCTTTAACATAGTACCATTAGTTAGTCTATTTAAAATAGATAGTGATTATAGAAATACGTAAATAATAGCCAAATATTTTGAACCTATTCTTTATTTTTTTTTTACAATGGCCATCACACCATAATGCGTATAAAAACAATTATTATCAATGATAGCTAGAATATGGCCAGAGTAGAAATTAGACATTGCCAAGTTGAAGCCATTTATAAGACTCATAATCTAGCAAACATTGACAAAAAAATGTTTTTATGCCTTAAAAAATGAAGGCATTGTGATCCTGCTGACCAACGAACGCGGCTCTGGCAAACCGTCAACCAACTCGCATTAGTCCAGCGTGGATTATGGTCCAAACCCCCTCTCAAACAACAATATAAGCCATTCTACATTGATTTTGCTAGTCTAAAGCCCAGGCGTCTTTGATTGAAATTCTAGTTCGTGATCAACAAAACTGGTGTTATTGTCACGCTGTTTATTGTTCCTAGGAGGTTCCGGAGGCAGTGCTGCTTCGTCGTCAGCTAGTGCAAGTGCTCTTAGTGGTAAGTGACCTAGATATACAGGTGTTTTAGAGGTCCGTAATAATACTTTGACTTTTGCATCAGTATCGGGTAAACGGCTGAATAGTACAACAAATATTCTAAGGCCTGCCTTAGAATATTTGTCAGGAGTACTTAGCATCTATGATAGCTAGGTATAGTCTGCCATCATTAAGCATCTACATATCAGCTACTGTATATCCTAAAATATTATTTCGAAATTCTGATACAACATATAATAACGCATAATATAACCGCCTGTCCAGCCATTTTAAGCGCATGTCGCACGTATCGGCGTACCTAATAGTAATAAAATTTTAGATTCAATTCCCAGTGTTACTATATTATATTCTCTATTTAAGGTTTGGCCGGCGATCAGGGGCTAGCGCAAGCAAGTACATCAAGCCTAGGTATTTATTTGAATTGTCTAATATTTTTACTAATGAGACATTAATGAAATCGGTATCGCAGAAAGGGTATATAAAGCCCCTTCGTCAAGTACGGTATGTGAAATTCCGAAGACATAATACCACTAAGAAATTATTTTACAAGACTAGGCGTGGTCAGTTGGCCCTGCGATGGGACCCTACTAACACCTGTTAAAACTATTATTGTTTCAATAGTAACTTTCAATTTTTGACAAATTTTGTACTGAGTTAACTGTCCAAAACTGAGAGTAATATTAAAAAAACATTGCTGCAATACAGGTGGTGGTAACTGGGGCTTTTATATTATCTTAAGATCAAATCCTTGTTTTCCTGTCCATCAGCTACAACCACTGGAGGCACTGGGTCTGCAACAGCATCTTCGTCGGCAGTTGCTGGTATTTTACTTTTTCATTACTTTTCTTTTGGTACGAATGTTATATAAAATGCAGACAGTCTAGTTCGAGCGTACAATCACTGCAACAGGTGATTAAGGGTGTGGTTCCTTTTAGACGCAAATTTCTGAAATTACCTTTTCCAGTCCTTGCCTCAGTCCATTGTTCCCACAGTACAAGTCTCGTTTAGTTATTAATTACTAAAGTATCTTTGATTTAACTGGTTTTTGAGTTATTTTCAATCTCATCCCCAACTTTCAAATGTAATCTCCAATCCAATCAAGTGGCGTAACATCGCAAATTTAGGAATCGTAATAACCCGGAAGTGTTGGACTATTTGGCAGTTTACTCAAAACAAACAAACAAACAGCCGGCCAAAAAAACTGCTTTTCTATTTTAGGAAGCGTATATACACATTTTATGCATGTAACAAAAAGCTCTTATTTTGACATGACAAACAGACTAACTCCAAAATTAACGCATAGTTCAAAATTTACTCTAGTACATTAATTGTTGATTATGCTGTCAAGTAATAGCATTAATTTGTTTTAAAATCAATTTATTCTCAGACAACATACATATGTGGAGTCAACATTGCTGACCGGTTGAGGAATAGCAAGATACGAGATGAATGTAAGCTGAAGGATGATGTGGTGACTAAGATTGAGAAAAGTATGTTCAGGTGGTTTGGCCATGTAGAGAGGATGAATTAAAGTAGACTGACGAAAGAAATATACCAGGCAAACGTGAGTGGAAATGTCGGAAGAGGGCGCCCGAGGAGGACCTTTCACGACCAGATTAACGGTCTCTTCCAGAAAAGTCAAGTCCGTAGCACCCTAAACCGACGGAAGTGCATGACAAAATGTATGACTGTGTATGAAGCGAGAGAGGTATGTCGGGATCGTAGCGTTTGGCAAACGGTAGTCTCTGCCTACTCCCATGGGCTACAGGCGTGAGTATATGTGTGTATGTATGTACAACATACACACAAAATCAACGATAGAAATGTTTGTATTATAAGTACGGTGTTTCAATATTCTCAAAGTAAAGCTACCGAAGGTATGTTTAAATTTACTATAAGTATGAAACCAAATTTTTTTAAACCCCAAACACTATAAGAAGCTACCGTAACAACATTTGAAATTTGCAGTGTTACGCAAAAGTGTTTCCATTGACTGTTAATGATATTATTATCGTATTATAATTACAGAGGCTACGGGTTCAAGTTCGAAAAAACCTAGCGGCCAAGGAGAAAAACCCTATGAATCAGGTGGATCTGG
This sequence comes from Ptilodon capucinus, assembly GCA_914767695.1. Lineage (NCBI taxonomy): Eukaryota > Metazoa > Arthropoda > Insecta > Lepidoptera > Notodontidae > Ptilodon > Ptilodon capucinus. Next base: position 8,098,939 of record OU611814.1, on the reverse strand, counting down.
AGGCAAAGGAGGTAAATCTAGTGGACATGGGGGAGAATCAGGTGAATCTGGTGGATCTGGAGGACAAAGAGGAAAATCTAGTGAATCAGCTGAATCCGGAGGCAAGTCTAAAGAACCTAGTGAATCTGGCGAATCAGGTGGATCCGGTGGCAAAGGAAGTAAATCTGGTGAATCTGGTGGATCTGGAGGACAAGGAGAAAAATCTGGTGAATCAGGTGGCAAGTCTAAAGAACCTAGTGAATCTGGCGAATCCGAAGGATCTGGTGGCAAAGGAGGAAAATCTGGTGGCAAAGGAGGTAAATCTAGTGAATCTGGAGGACAAGGTGAAAAATCTGGTGAATCAGGTGAATCCGGAGGCAAATCTAAAGAACCTCGTGAATCTGGCGAATCAGGTGGATCTGGTGGCAAAGGAGGTACATCTGGTGGCAAAGGAGGTAAACCTGGTGAATCTAGTGAATCCGGAGGAAAATCTAAAGAACCTCGTGAATCTGGCGAATTAGGTGGATCTGGTGGCAAAGGAGGTAAATCTGGTGAATCTGGTGGACAAGGAGGAAAATCTGGTGAATCTGGTGGATCTGGAGGACAAAGAGAAAAATCTGATGAATCAGCTGAATCCGGAGGCAAAGGAGGTAAATCTGGTGAATCTGGAGGACAAGGAGAAAAATCTGGTGAATCAGGTGACAAGTCTAAAGAACCTAGTGAATCTGGCGAATCAGGAGGATCCGGTGGCAAAGGAGGTAAATCTGGTGAATCTGGAGGACAAGGAGAAAAATCTGGTGAATCAGGTGGCAAGTCTAAAGAACCTAGTGAATCTGGCAAATCAGGTGGATCCGGTGGCAAAGGAAGTAAATCTGGTGAATCTGGAGGACAAGGAGAAAAATCTGGTGAATCAGGTGGCAAGTCTAAAGAACCTAGTGAATCAGGAGGATCTGGTGGCAAAGGAGGAAAATCTGGTGGCAAAGGAGGTAAATCTGGTGAATCTGGAGGACAAGGAGAAAAATCTGGTGAATCAGGTGGCAAGTCTAAAGAACCTAGTGAATCTGGTGAATCAGGAGGATCTGGTGGCAAAGGAGGAAAATCTGGTGACAAAGGAGGTAAATCTAGTGAATCTGGAGGACAAGGTGTAAAATCTGGTGAATCAGGTGGCAAGTCTAAAGAACCTAGTGAATCTGGCGAATCAGGAGGATCTGGTGGCAAAGGAGGAAAATCTGGTGGCAAAGGAGGTAAATCTAGTGAATCTGGAGGACAAGGTGAAAAATCTGGTGAATCTGGTGGACAAGGAGGAAAATCTGGTGAATCTGGTGGATCTGGAGGACAAGGAAAAAAATCTGGTGAATCAGCTGAATCCGGAGGCAAGTCTAAAGAACCTAGTGAATCTGGCGAATCAGGTGGATCCGGTGGCAAAGGAGGTAAATCTGGTGAATCTGGAGGACAAGGAGAAAAATCTGGTGAATCTGGTGGACAAGGAGGAAAATCTGGTGAATCTGGTGGATCTGGAGGACAAGGAAAAAAATCTGGTGAATCAGCTGAATCCGGAGGCAAGTCTAAAGAACCTAGTGAATCTGGCGAATCAGGTGGATCCGGTGGCAAAGGAGGTAAATCTGGTGAATCTGGAGGACAAGGAGAAAAATCTGGTGAATCAGGTGGCAAGTCTAAAGAACCTAGTGAATCTGGCGAATCAGGTGGATCCGGTGGCAAAGGAAGTAAATCTGGTGAATCTGGTGGCAAAGGAGGAAAATCTGGTGGCAAAGGAGGTAAATCTAGTGAATCTGGAGGACAAGGTGAAAAATCTGGTGAATCTGGTGGACAAGGAGGAAAATCTGGTGAATCTGGTGGATCTGGAGGACAAGGAGGAAAATCTGGTGAATCAGGTGGCAAGTCTAAAGAACCTAGTGAATCTGGCGAATCAGGTGGATCCGGTGGCAAAGGAAGTAAATCTGGTGAATCTGGTGGCAAAGGAGGAAAATCTGGTGGCAAAGGAGGTAAATCTAGTGAATCTGGAGGACAAGGTGAAAAATCTGGTGAATCTGGTGGACAAGGAGGAAAATCTGGTGAATCTGGTGAATCTGGAGGACAAGGAGAAAACTCTGGTGAATCAGGTGGCAAGTCTAAAGAACCTAGTGAATCAGGAGGATCTGGTGGCAAAGGAGGAAAATCTGGTGGCAAAGGAGGTAAATCTGGTGAATCTGGAGGACAAGGAGAAAAATCTGGTGAATCAGGTGGCAAGTCTAAAGAACCTAGTGAATCTGGCGAATCAGGAGGATCTGGTGGCAAAGGAGGAAAATCTGGTGACAAAGGAGGTAAATCTAGTGAATCTGGAGGACAAGGTGAAAAATCTGGTGAATCAGGTGGCAAGTCTAAAGAACCTAGTGAATCTGGCGAATCAGGAGGATCTGGTGGCAAAGGAGGAAAATCTGGTGGCAAAGGAGGTAAATCTAGTGAATCTGGAGGACAAGGTGAAAAATCTGGTGAATCTGGTGGACAAGGAGGAAAATCTGGTGAATCTGGTGGCAAAGGAGGAAAATCTGGTGGCAAAGGAGGTAAATCTAGTGAATCTGGAGGACAAGGTGAAAAATCTGGTGAATCTGGTGGACAAGGAGGAAAATCTGGTGAATCTGGTGGATCTGGAGGACAAGGAGAAAAATCTGGTGAATCAGGTGGCAAGTCTAAAGAACCTAGTGAATCTGGCGAATCAGGTGGATCCGGTGGCAAAGGAAGTAAATCTGGTGAATCTGGAGGACAAATAGAAAAATCTGGTGAATCAGGTGGCAAGTCTAAAGAACCTAGTGAATCTGGCGAATCAGGAGGATCTGGTGGCAAAGGAGGTAAATCTGGTGAATCTGGTGGACAAGGAGAAAAATCTGGTGAATCAGGTGGCAAGTCTAAAGAACCAAGTGAATCTGGCGAATCAGGAGGATCCGGTGGCAAAGGAGGTAAATCTGGTGAATCTGGAGGACAAGGAGAAAAATCTGGTGAATCAGGTGGCAAGTCTAAAGAACCTAGTGAATCTGGCGAATCAGGTGGATCCGGTGGCAAAGGAAGTAAATCTGGTGAATCTGGAGGACAAGGAGAAAAATCTGGTGAATCAGGTGGCAAGTCTAAAGAACCTAGTGAATCTGCCGAATTAGGTGGATCTGGTGGCAAAGGAGGTAAATCTGGTGAATCTGGTGGACAAGGAGGAAAATCTGGTGAATCTGGTGGACAAGGAGGAAAATCTGGTGAATCTGGTGGATCTGGAGGACAAAGAGAAAAATCTGGTGAATCAGCTGAATCCGGAGGCAAGTCTAAAGAACCTAGTGAATCTGGCGAATCAGGAGGATCCGGTGGCAAAGGAGGTAAATCTGGTGAATCTGGAGGACAAAGAGAAAAATCTGGTGAATCAGCTGAATCCGGAGGAAAATCTAAAGAACCTAGTGAATCTGGCGAATCAGGTGGATCCGGTGGCAAAGGAGGTAAATCTGGTGAATCTGGAGGACAAGGAGAAAAATCTGGTGAATCAGGTGGCAAGTCTAAAGAACCTAGTGAATCTGGCGAATCAGGAGGATCCGGTGGCAAAGGAGGTAAATCTGGTGAATCTGGAGGACAAGGAGTAAAATCTGGTGAATCTGGTGGACAAGGAGGAAAATCTGGTGAATCTGGTGGATCTGGAGGACAAGGAGAAAAATCTGGTGAATCAGGTGGCAAGTCTAAAGAACCTAGTGAATCTGGCGAATCAGGAGGATCCGGTGGCAAAGGAGGTAAATCTGGTGAATCTGGAGGACAAGGAGAAAAATCTGGTGAATCAGGTGGCAAGTCTAAAGAACCTAGTGAATCTGGCGAATCAGGTGGATCCGGTGGCAAAGGAGGTAAATCTGGTGAATCTGGTGGACAAGGAGGAAAATCTAGTGAATCAGGTGGCAAGTCTAAAGAACCTAGTGAATCTGGCGAATCAGGAGGATCTGGTGGCAAAGGAGGAAAATCTGGTGGCAAAGGAGGTAAATCTGGTGAATCTGGAGGACAAGGTGAAAAATCTGGTGAATCAGGTGGCAAGTCTAAAGAACCTAGTGAATCTGGCGAATCAGGAGGATCCGGTGGCAAAGGAGGTAAATCTGGTGAATCTGGAGGACAAGGAGAAAAATCTGGTGAATCAGGTGGCAAGTCTAAAGAACCTAGTGAATCTGGCGAATCAGGTGGATCCGGTGGCAAAGGAGGTAAATCTGGTGAATCTGGTGGACAAGGAGGAAAATCTAGTGACTCAGGTGGCAAGTCTAAAGAACCTAGTGAATCTGGCGAATCAGGAGGATCTGGTGGCAAAGGAGGAAAATCTGGTGGCAAAGGAGGTAAATCTGGTGAATCTGGAGGACAAGGTGAAAAATCTGGTGAATCAGGTGGCAAGTCTAAAGAACCTAGTGAATCTGGCGAATCAGGAGGATCTGGTGGCAAAGGAGGAAAATCTGGTGGCAAAGGAGGTAAATCTGGTGAATCTGGTGGACAAGGAGGAAAATCTGGTGAATCAGGTGGCAAGTCTAAAGAACCTAGTGAATCTGGCGAATCAGGAGGATCTGGTGGCAAAGGAGGAAAATCTGGTGGCAAAGGAGGTAAATCTGGTGAATCTGGAGGACAAGGTGAAAAATCTGGTGAATCAGGTGGCAAGTCTAAAGAACCTAGTGAATCTGGCGAATCAGGTGGATCCGGTGGCAAAGGAGGTAAATCTGGTGAATCTGGTGGACAAGGAGGAAAATCTAGTGAATCAGGTGGCAAGTCTAAAGAACCTAGTGAATCTGGCGAATCAGGAGGATCTGGTGGCAAAGGAGGAAAATCTGGTGGCAAAGGAGGTAAATCTGGTGAATCTGGAGGACAAGGTGAAAAATCTGGTAAATCAGGTGGCAAGTCTAAAGAACCTAGTGAATCTGGCGAATCAGGAGGATCTGGTGGCAAAGAAGGAAAATCTGGTGGCAAAGGAGGTAAATCTGGTGAATCTGGTGGACAAGGAGGAAAATCTGGTGAATCAGGTGGCAAGTCTAAAGAACCTAGTGAATCTGGCGAATCAGGAGGATCTGGTGGCAAAGGAGGAAAATCTGGTGGCAAAGGAGGTAAATCTGGTGAATCTGGTGGACAAGGAGGAAAATCTGGTGAATCAGGTGGCAAGTCTAAAGAACCTAGTGAATCTGGCGAATCAGGAGGATCTGGTGGCGAAGGAGGAAAATCTGGTGGCAAAGGAGGTAAATCTGGTGAATCTGGAGGACAAGGTGAAAAATCTGGTGAATCAGGTGGCAAGTCTAAAGAACCTAGTGAATCTGGCGAATCAGGAGGATCTGGTGGCCAAGGAGGAAAATCTGGTGGCAAAGGAGGTAAATCTGGTGAATCTGGTGGACAAGGAGGAAAATCTGGTGAATCAGGTGGCAAGTCTAAAGAACCTAGTGAATCTGGTGAATCAGGAGGATCTGGTGGCAAAGGAGGAACATCTGGTGGCAAAGGAGGTAAATCTGGTGAATCTGGAGGACAAGGAGGAAAATCTGGTGAATCAGGTGGCAAGTCTAAAGAACCTAGTGAATCTGGCGAATCAGGAGGATCTGGTGGCAAAGGAAGAAAATCTGGTGGCAAAGGAGGTAAATCTGGAGGACAAGGTGAAAAATCTGGAGAATCAGGTGGCAAGTCTAAAGAACCTAGTGAATCTGGCGAATCAGGACGATCTGGTGGCAAAGGAGGAAAATCTGGTGGCAAAGGAGGTAAATCTGGTGAATCTGGTGGACAAGGAGAAAAATCTGGTGAATCAGGTGAATCCGGAGGCAAATCTAAAGAACCTCGTGAATCTGGCGAATCAGGTGGATCTGGTGGCAAAGGAGGTAAATCTGGTGAATCTGGTGGACAAGGAGGAAAATCTGGTGAATCAGCTGAATCCGGAGGCAAGTCTAAAGAACCTAGTGAATCTGGCGAATCAGGTGGATCCGGTGGCAAAGGAAGTAAATCTGGTGAATCTGGAGGACAAGGAGAAAAATCTGGTGAATCAGGTGGCAAGTCTAAAGAACCTAGTGAATCTGGCGAATCAGGAGGATCTGGTGGCAAAGGAGGAAAATCTGGTGGCAAAGGAGGTAAATCTGGTGAATCTGGAGGACAAGGTGAAAAATCTGGTGAATCAAGTAAATCCGGAGGCAAATCTAAAGAACCTAGTGAATCTGGCGAATCAGGTGGATCTGGTGGCAAAGGAGAAAAATCTAGCGAGTCAAGTGGATCTGGAGGCAAAGGAAGTAAACCCGGTGAATCAGGTGGATCCGGAGGCAAGTCTGAAGAACCTAGTGAATTTGGCGAGTCTGGTGGATCCGGTGACAAAGGAGGTAAATCTGGTGAATCCGGAGGACAAGTAGACCAAGGAGGAAAGTCTGGTAAATCAGCTGAATCCGGTGGCAAAGGAGGAAAACCCGGTGAATCAGGTGGATCAGGAGGCCAACGAGGAAAATCTGGCGAATCAAGTGGATCAGGAGGCAAGTCGGGTGAAGCCATATGTATACTTTTTCGATTTTCATTTGATCCATGCTTAATGCACCGTTGCAATGCAACTGTTTTCATTACCTACTTTTGTATTATGTATTGCTTTCCACGTCTGATAAATATAATATACATATAGATAGTACAATGAAAGTGATCGTGTTTAACCGCTACTGTTCAACCGTTTACTGTATTGGCTCATAGAAAAAAAAACATCTTCTAACATCTAACATCTTCTTTTTGTAAATTAGCACCGAGTTCGTTTTGGTGTGTGCAAACTTTTTAATTCGGATGTGATTATTTCAGAGTCCCCTTCGCAAATTGCTACAGCTACAGCAGCAGCGACTGCAGCAGCTCTTTCGAGTAAGTTCGTTTAATTTTATTCACTTTGGTTGTTTTGGTTATATTCCATATTTTCACGTCAACGATTTAAACATAACATTTTATTGTAATTTTAAACTTGTGCACATCTTTTTGTCTTCTGTGACTATTCAAACACGGTCCTTTAAGTATTCTTCTTCTTCCAGTTCTGAGCAAATGCTATAAAAAATCATTTTTATTGCTCGGTATTCACGCGTAGTGAATAGTGCCCTAACATCAAAATTAGCAAACACAATATTTTTCAATAGTACGTAAGTTTGTATTAATTAAAATAAAAAACACATACTCCACGTATGTTGGCAACCTCAGCATAGCTTGTACTGTTGATACCACACAATGAATTGGGGGCGATCCAAGTTACATCCAGACAAGGGCATATTTTGAAAATGCCATTTCTGAAATTAGGCGCAGACATAAATCGAACCCGCAACAAACCGGTTCAGTGAGCTGAAAATGAAAAATGAAAAAAAAAAATAACAAAAAACAAAACCGACTTCAAAACCCTAGGTGCACTAAAAACCTAAAAATAATAACCTTATAATTCATTAGATTTGGAGTAGGTGCCAATCTACGTCAGACTAGGCACATACACACATGAATTATATATACATCATCATCACGCCTGTATTCCCCGAAGGGGTAGGCAGAGGTACACTGTAGTGCGCCCACACTTCGCCGGTGTATTTTTAGTCCCAATGTAATAGGGGGCGAGCCTATTGCCATTATACCGGGCACATTCCCCCTCAATACGAGGGAGATTTGGGCCATAGTCCACCACGCTGGCCCAGTGCGGGTTGGTGAACTTCACACGCCTTTCTATAGGCGTGCAGGTTTCCTCACGATGTTTTCCTTCACCGTTCAGCAAGTGGTAATCATTGTTGAAAATGACATTCGCACATGAAAATTATCTCAGAGGTGCGGGCCTGGGATTTGAACTTGCACCCCTTACGTTCAAGGCGGGCGTTCTTGCCTTAATTTTTTTCGGTGCCAATTCAAAAAGCAGTGGTAGCCTCGCCTACCACTGCTTTTTGAATTGGCACCGAAATAAATTTTTTTTTACGCTTTTTAGTGTCAATAATCGTTGAAAATATGCAAGTATTATCACCTCATAACAGCCCTAAAGAAGTAAAATTTTACAGCCAAAAAAAAGATCACCCTCCCACCCCCTACCACTCTTTACACCCCTTTGGGGGTAGGTTTCGATCTTTGTTAACAATCGTATTAAACAAAAAAAGATTTATAGAAATCGGTTCACTAACGGCGGAGATATGCTGTAGTAAGCCCCTAATTTTTTTTTTCAAAATTTATTGAACACGTGTTTCTTTATTTTGTATGTAACATATATACATAAAGTTTGAAATCGTGTGACCTTCATTTTAACTCCAAGGGGGTTGATTTCTGATAATATTTTGAAAATAGGACCAAATGGCAACTTTTCCGCATCAAACAAAAAAAGAATCACGTAAATCGGAGCATACATCGCAGCGTAATCGGTGTACATACATAAAAAAAAAGGTTTTTGAGGGGTGTGAGTTGTATGAGAGTGAGATATGTGTATGTGAGTATAGTTTGTACATTCTAATACATGTAAGCGTGGGTGAGTGTGTGTGTGTGTGTGGAATGTGTGTGTTCTGTATAAGTGAGTATCTATAGATATAAATAAATGTGAGCATAACAGAATGTCGATCAACATCAAAAATTATCTACAACAGAAAAAATAGAATAAGTACAATGTAGATGGTGATGTTGTTGTCATATCTGTTAGTGATCATGCCACATTATAGCATACATTTATTATATTGGTACCTTATTATATTCCACATTTATCACCTTAATAAGTATAATTATATTCTACAAGGTTTCACCGGAGGCGGTTCTGGAATAGCACAGACGACTGCAGTAAGTGGCGGTAAGTCAAGTTCAGTTAGTTTTCAAAATGTTGTAATACGGTATTTTAATTTATTATTCCATATTAATTTTTCCACCAGGGACTTCAACTGGCGGATCTGCAATAGCCACTGCAACTTCTTCGGCCGTTGCAGGTAAATTTTAATGATATTCTACTAGACTATGTGTCTTGTCAAAAAGATCTCAGGAAATTTTAATCTATACACACACACATACCGAGAAATGTAATTGCAGTTTCTATTGGCAACTCGTTAGTAGGTACCTTATTATATTCCAAATTTATCACCATGATAAGTATTATTTTAATCTTTAATCTATGGAATAGCATAGGCGACTGCAGTAAGTGACGGTAAGTCATGTTCTGTTAGTTTTCAAAATGTTGTATTAAAATCTACGTTTTTTTATTATTCCATATTCATTTTCCCACCAGCGACCTCAACTGGCGGATCTGGAACAGCTTCTGCAACTTCTTCAGCCGTTGCAGGTAAATGTTAATAATATTCAACTAGACTATGTGTCTTGTTAAAAAGATCTCAGGAAATTTTAATCTATACCCAGAAATAAAATTGCAGTGTCTGTTTGTAATGACAAAGATAGACCAGTGAAAGTCCCGTCAAAGTCTATCAAGATGTTACCAGGATAACGTAACTTAGGTATACATTAAGGTTATTAGTAAGTACTTAGGTATACAATTAGGTTTTTGGAAAACAATTTAGGTACCTCAATTCCACACGTTAGAAGTGTGAACGAACCCATGAAGTCACGGGTTCAGTTAGTTACAGGGTGCCATAATATAACATTACATACCTAGCCTGTATAGTAAAACGATCCAATATAAAGAAAAAAAAATCATACAAATACTGCATACAATATTCTTTAATTAAGTAATTATTAGTAAGAAATTACTATGAGGTATAGGAATAACTTGGTAACCTAATAATCCCGTAAGGCCCTCTAAATAAATGTATTGCTTGTGCAAGAAAATCGCTTAAAAATAATGTATTATATTACATTCACATCTCATGTTAACAAATCATGATAATAACGACTATCCTGCTCCTAGTCTGACGAGTACTAGTGCGTACTTAATATTGATTAATGCAATTACATAATTATAATTGCTGATGACTTTTCAGTTGCAACGACTACATCAAGTAAACCAGGAGGCAAGCCAAGCGGACCCGGAGGTAAACCAGGTGGACCTGCAGGAGAACCAAGTGGACCTGGAGGCAAGCCAAGCGGACCAGGAGGCAAGCCAAGTGGACCAGGAGCGAAGCCAAGCGGACCCGGAGGCAAGCCCAGTGGACCCGGAGGCAAGCCAAGCGGACCCGGTGGCAAGCCAAGTGGACCTGGAGGCAAGCCCAGTGGACCCGGAGGCAAGCCAAGTGGACCCGGAGGAGAACCAACTGGACCCGGAGGAGAACCAAGTGGACCTGGAGGAAAACCAAGCGGACCTGGAGGCAAGCCCAGTGGACCCGGAGGCAAGCCCAGTGGACCTGGAGGAAAACCAAGCGGACCCGGAGGCAAGCCCAGTGGACCTGGTGGAAAACCAAGCGGACCCGGAGGCAAGCCCAGTGGACCTGCAGGAAAACCAAGCGGACCTGGAGGTGAACCAAGTGGACCTGGAGGCAAGCCAAGCGGACCCGGTGGCAAGCCCAGTGGACCTGGAGGAAAACCAAGTGGACCCGGAGGCAAGCCCAGTGGACCTGGAGGAAAACCAAGTGGACCCGGTGGCAAGCCAAGTGGACCAGGAGGCAAGCCAAGCGGACCTGGAGGCATGCCAAGTGGACCTGGAGGAGAACCAAGTGGACCCGGAGGTGAACCAAGTGGACCCGGAGGTAAACCAAGTGGACCCGGAGGTAAACCAAGTGGACCCGGAGGCAAGCCCAGTGGACCTGGAGGCAAACCAAGTGGACCCGGAGGCAAGCCCAGTGAACCTGGAGGAAAACCAAGCGGACCTGGAGGAGAACCAAGTGGACCTGGAGGCAAGCCCAGTGGACCCGGAGGTGAACCAAGTGGTCCCGGAGGCAAGCCCAGTGGACCTGGAGGAAAACCAAGTGGACCTGGAGGCAAGCCAAGCGGACCTGGTGGCAAGCCAAGTGGACCAGGAGGCAAGCCAAGTGGACCTGGAGGCATGCCAAGTGGACCTGGAGGAGAACCAAGTGGACCCGGAGGTGAACCAAGCGGACCCGGAGGCAAGCCCAGTGGACCTGGAGGAGAACCAAGTGGACCCGGAGGTGAACCAAGCGGACCCGGAGGCAAGCCCAGTGGACCCGGAGGAAAACCAAGCGGACCCGGAGGTGAACCAAGCGGACCTGGAGGCAAGCCAAGTGGACATGGAGGCAAGCCAAGCGGACCCGGTGGCAAGCCAAGTGGACCTGGAGGAGAACCAAGTGGACCCGGAGGCAAGCCAAGTGGACATGGAGGCAAGCCAAGCGGACCCGGTGGCAAGCCAAGTGGACCTGGAGGAGAACCAAGTGGACCCGGAGGCGAGCCAAGCGGACCCGGTGGCAAGCCAAGTGGACCTGGAGGAGAACCAAGTGGACCTGGAGGCAAGCCCAGTGGACCCGGAGGTGAACCAAGTGGTCCCGGAGGCAAGCCCAGTGGACCTGGAGGAAAACCAAGTGGACCTGGAGGCAAGCCAAGCGGACCTGGTGGCAAGCCAAGTGGACCAGGAGGCAAGCCAAGCGGACCTGGAGGCATGCCAAGTGGACCTGGAGGAGAACCAAGTGGACCCGGAGGTGAACCAAGCGGACCCGGAGGCAAGCCCAGTGGACCTGGAGGAGAACCAAGTGGACCCGGAGGTGAACCAAGCGGACCCGGAGGCAAGCCCAGTGGACCCGGAGGAAAACCAAGCGGACCCGGAGGTGAACCAAGCGGACCTGGAGGCAAGCCAAGTGGACATGGAGGCAAGCCAAGCGGACCCGGTGGCAAGCCAAGTGGACCTGGAGGAGAACCAAGTGGACCCGGAGGCAAGCCAAGTGGACATGGAGGCAAGCCAAGCGGACCCGGTGGCAAGCCAAGTGGACCTGGAGGAGAACCAAGTGGACCCGGAGGCGAGCCAAGCGGACCCGGTGGCAAGCCAAGTGGACCTGGAGGAAAACCAAGCGGACCTGGAGGAAAACCAAGCGGACCCGGAGGAAAACCAAGCGAACCTGGAGGAGAACCAAGTGGACCTGGAGGAAAACCAAGCGGACCTGGAGGAAAACCAAGCGGACCCGGAGGAAAACCAAGCGGACCTGGAGGAGAACCAAGTGGTCCCGGTGGCAAGCCAAGTGGACCTGGAGGAAAACCAAGCGGACCCGGAGGAAAACCAAGCGAACCTGGAGGGGAACCAAGTGGACCTGGAGGCAAGCCAAGCGGACCCGGAGGAAAACCAAGCGGACCCGGACGTGAACCAAGTGGACCTGGAGGCAAGCCAAGTGGACCTGGAGGCAAGCCAAGCGGACCTGGAGGCGAGCCAAGCGGACCCGGTGGCAAGCCAAGCGGACCTGGAGGCAAGCCAAGCGGACCTGGAGGCAAGCCAAGCGGACCCGGAGGAAAACCAAGCGGACCTGGAGGAGAACCAAGTGGACCCGGACGTGAACCAAGTGGACCTGGAGGAAAACCAAGTGGACCCGGAGGCAAGCCCAGTGGACCTGGAGGAAAACCAAGTGGACCTGGAGGCAAGCCAAGCGGACCTGGTGGCAAGCCAAGCGGACCCGGAGGCAAGCCAAGTGGACCCGGAGGCAAGCCCAGTGGACCTGGAGGAAAACCAAGTGGACCCGGAGGTGAACCAAGTGGACCTGGAGGCAAGCCAAGCGGACCCGGAGGAAAACCAAGCGGACCCGGAGGTGAACCAAGTGGACCTGGAGGCAAGCCAAGTGGACCTGGAGGCAAGCCAAGCGGACCTGGAGGCGAGCCAAGCGGACCCGGTGGCAAGCCCAGTGGACCTGGAGGAAAACCAAGCGGACCTGGAGGCAAGCCTAGTGGACCCGGAGGTAAACCAAGTGGACCCGGTGGCAAGCCAAGTGGACCTGGAGGAAAACCAAGCGGACCTGGAGGCAAGCCTAGTGGACCTGGAGGCGAGCCAAGCGGACCCGGTGGCAAGCCAAGTGGACCTGGAGGAAAACCAAGCGGACCTGGAGGAAAACCAAGTGGACCCGGAGGAAAACCAAGCGGACCTGGAGGAGAACCAAGTGGACCCGGAGGTGAACCAAGTGGACCTGGAGGAAAACCAAGTGGACCTGGAGGCAAGCCAAGCGGACCCGGTGGCAAGCCCAGTGGACCTGGAGGAAAACCAAGTGGACCCGGAGGCAAGCCCAGTGGACCTGGAGGAAAACCAAGTGGACCCGGTGGCAAGCCAAGTGGACCAGGAGGCAAGCCAAGCGGACCTGGAGGCATGCCAAGTGGACCTGGAGGAGAACCAAGTGGCCCCGGAGGTGAACCAAGTGGACCCGGAGGTAAACCAAGTGGACCCGGAGGTAAACCAAGTGGACCCGGAGGCAAGCCCAGTGGACCTGGAGGAAAACCAAGTGGACCTGGAGGCAAGCCCAGTGAACCTGGAGGAAAACCAAGCGGACCTGGAGGAGAACCAAGTGGACCTGGAGGCAAGCCCAGTGGACCCGGAGGTGAACCAAGTGGTCCCGGAGGCAAGCCCAGTGGACCTGGAGGAAAACCAAGTGGACCTGGAGGCAAGCCAAGCGGACCTGGTGGCAAGCCAAGTGGACCAGGAGGCAAGCCAAGTGGACCTGGAGGCATGCCAAGTGGACCTGGAGGAGAACCAAGTGGACCCGGAGGTGAACCAAGCGGACCCGGAGGCAAGCCCAGTGGACCTGGAGGAGAACCAAGTGGACCCGGAGGTGAACCAAGCGGACCCGGAGGCAAGCCCAGTGGACCCGGAGGTGAACCAAGTGGTCCCGGAGGCAAGCCCAGTGGACCTGGAGGAAAACCAAGTGGACCTGGAGGCAAGCCAAGCGGACCTGGTGGCAAGCCAAGTGGACCAGGAGGCAAGCCAAGTGGACCCGGAGGTGAACCAAGCGGACCCGGAGGCAAGCCCAGTGGACCTGGAGGAGAACCAAGTGGACCCGGAGGTGAACCAAGCGGACCCGGAGGCAAGCCCAGTGGACCCGGAGGAAAACCAAGCGGACCCGGAGGTGAACCAAGCGGACCTGGAGGCAAGCCAAGTGGACATGGAGGCAAGCCAAGCGGACCCGGTGGCAAGCCAAGTGGACCTGGAGGAGAACCAAGTGGACCCGGAGGCAAGCCAAGTGGACATGGAGGCAAGCCAAGCGGACCCGGTGGCAAGCCAAGTGGACCTGGAGGAGAACCAAGTGGACCCGGAGGCGAGCCAAGCGGACCCGGTGGCAAGCCAAGTGGACCTGGAGGAGAACCAAGTGGACCTGGAGGCAAGCCCAGTGGACCCGGAGGTGAACCAAGTGGTCCCGGAGGCAAGCCCAGTGGACCTGGAGGAAAACCAAGTGGACCTGGAGGCAAGCCAAGCGGACCTGGTGGCAAGCCAAGTGGACCAGGAGGCAAGCCAAGCGGACCTGGAGGCATGCCAAGTGGACCTGGAGGAGAACCAAGTGGACCCGGAGGTGAACCAAGCGGACCCGGAGGCAAGCCCAGTGGACCTGGAGGAGAACCAAGTGGACCCGGAGGTGAACCAAGCGGACCCGGAGGCAAGCCCAGTGGACCCGGAGGAAAACCAAGCGGACCCGGAGGTGAACCAAGCGGACCTGGAGGCAAGCCAAGTGGACATGGAGGCAAGCCAAGCGGACCCGGTGGCAAGCCAAGTGGACCTGGAGGAGAACCAAGTGGACCCGGAGGCAAGCCAAGTGGACATGGAGGCAAGCCAAGCGGACCCGGTGGCAAGCCAAGTGGACCTGGAGGAGAACCAAGTGGACCCGGAGGCGAGCCAAGCGGACCCGGTGGCAAGCCAAGTGGACCTGGAGGAAAACCAAGCGGACCTGGAGGAAAACCAAGCGGACCCGGAGGAAAACCAAGCGAACCTGGAGGAAAACCAAGTGGACCTGGAGGCAAGCCAAGCGGACCTGGTGGCAAGCCAAGCGGACCCGGAGGAAAACCAAGCGGACCCGGAGGTGAACCAAGTGGACCTGGAGGCAAGCCTAGTGGACCCGGAGGCAAGCCCAGTGGACCTGGAGGAAAACCAAGCGGACCTGGAGGAGAACCAAGTGGTCCCGGAGGCAAGCCCAGTGGACCCGGAGGTGAACCAAGTGGTCCCGGAGGCAAGCCCAGTGGACCTGGAGGAAAACCAAGCGGACCCGGAGGTGAACCAAGCGGACCTGGAGGCAAGCCAAGTGGACCTGGAGGCAAGCCAAGCGGACCCGGAGGCAAGCCAAGTGGACCCGGAGGCAAGCCAAGTGGACCTGGAGGAAAACCAAGCGGACCTGGAGGAAAACCAAGCGGACCCGGAGGAAAACCAAGCGGACCTGGAGGTGAACCAAGTGGACCTGGAGGAGAACCAAGTGGACCTGGAGGCAAGCCAAGCGGACCCGGAGGAAATCCAAGCGGACCTGGAGGTGAACCAAGTGGACCTGGAGGAGAACCAAGTGGACCTGGAAGCAAGCCAAGCGGACCCGGTGGCAAGCCAAGTGGACCTGGAGGAGAACCAAGTGGACCCGGAGGAGAACCAAGTGGACCCGGAGGCGAGCCAAGCGGACCCGGTGGCAAGCCAAGTGGACCTGGAGGAAAACCAAGCGGACCTGGAGGAAAACCAAGCGGACCCGGAGGAAAACCAAGCGGACCCGGAGGTGAACCAAGTGGACCTGGAGGCAAGCCTAGTGGACCCGGAGGTGAACCAAGTGGACCTGGAGGAGAACCAAGTGGACCCGGAGGCGAGCCAAGCGGAACCGGTGGCAAGCCAAGTGGACCTGGAGGAAAACCAAGCGGACCTGGAGGAAAACCAAGCGGACCCGGAGGAAAACCAAGCGGACCCGGAGGTGAACCAAGTGGACCTGGAGGCAAGCCTAGTGGACCCGGAGGTGAACCAAGTGGACCTGGAGGAGAACCAAGTGGACCTGGAGGCAAGCCAAGCGGACCCGGAGGCAAGCCCAGTGGACCTGGAGGAAAACCAAGCGGACCTGGAGGCAAGCCTAGTGGACCCGGAGGTAAACCAAGTGGACCCGGTGGCAAGCCAAGTGGACCTGGAGGAAAACCAAGCGGACCTGTAGGTGAACCAAGTGGACCTGGAGGCAAGCCAAGTGGACCTGGAGGCAAGCCAAGTGGACCTGGAGGAAAACCAAGCGGACCTGGTAGCGAGCCAAGCGGACCCGGAGGTCAACCAAGTGGACCAGGTGGCATGTCATGTGAAATGAACGAACCAGGAGGTAAACCAAGTGGACCCGGGCAACACCATGGAAAACATCATCGACGTCATCATAAGCATCATCATAGAGTTTTAGATGAGTTAGAAAAACTACTTGATTCGTCAGACCTCTTTGAAATTCTCAGTCCTATAACGGAAGGTTAGTTTGATCGAAGCTACATTCTCTTGTTAATTATTTCAAATTCGCTTTAAACAACTTAATCAAACCTTAAATTAATATCTAAAGTGATTTAAGGACTTAAACTTAAATGTGTTTTTTTATTTGTAGCTCGTGATCATGCTAGAAAGAGAGGGTCGCATATCAAGCATATGAAACGCAAGCATCGCCTGTGCCTCTGCAACGAGGAACCCATTGATCCACAATAAGGTAATTGCACACTTTAATTCATGTTTCATTAGTCATTACATATATTTAAGTAAATCGCTGTATTAAATGCCTGATATTAAAAGTAATTTAGATATCATAATCCTGCGCTAGTATGGAGTGTCTAAGAGTGTCTCTCTTAATACACATCTTACCAGATGTGTCTCTATCTGTCGCCCAGCTGTAGGCTCACACAACTGCCCACTCCAACATACGTGTGTCTGTGTTTTTATGGAAATGGATTTATTTATTTAAAGCAACAATTCGATTTTTAAAACAGAAAAGTTAATTTCAAAATCATATCTTTAGGAACATGGGCCTCTTAAAGTTTTATTGGTTCATTAACTGTAATTTTTTGGCAAAATTTGTACTGAGATAACCGTCGATAACTGAACGTAATATTAAAAAAACATTACTGTAAGACAGATGATGGTAAGATGGCAGTTTGGAATAATGTTTTATTTAAAATATTACAGTCTTATGGGGTAATACGGCTAACCAAGGGCAGTCCTGGATTGGCAGTCCTGGATAGCCCTTAGGCTATTTAAGCAATAGCTTAGGGCATCCCGTCTAGGGGGGCACCAGAGACGATCGAGAAAAAAAACGCAATTTCAAGCAATTTCAAAATCTTAGGACAAAATGTGAAATCATGTTGTGCCGACCCCACCTAACATGGGATAAGGACAGACGGAACGACACATACATATTGTACCTACGATATGTATTCACATTTTTATTTCAATGAATTCTTTATAGTTCACTTAAGGAATGGGGGGTCACAGGGAAAGATTGCTTAGGGCATCAAGTTGCCTTAATCCGGCACTGCACAACGGGTCTACAACTTAAAGACTTTTGTTATTTATTCCAGGCATAAACGGTTCTTGACAGAAAACGAAACGACATTGGACGATCGCGCACAACGACTGCGGCAATGAAAATGGACTCCGGAATATGATACTTTAATCAACATTATATTAATCAATTTAATTTTAATTAATTTTACTTGCTATTAATCAAATGTTTCTTTTTAACCTTCTTAATAATTAATGGTGTTGGGTACTTAATCACAATAAATGGAAGCAAGCATTATTTTATTGTTTTATTATAACAAAACGCAAACATAACGTTCGTTTCAAATTAATAAAGGGATCCTGTGAAAATGTTTACTTAGAACATAAACCTACACAATAATCAAAATGATGTAGGATATAATACAGTAATATTACCTATATTATGTACTGTTTTATTTCCTACATCAAGCTAGAATAAGTACAATAACCTGCCAGTGGTTTATCGTAGCCATAGAGTAACTAGAGAACCAATGTCGTCTACGCCCTGTGTATGACTCTGCGGAATGGAGGGTAGATAGAAGGAGCGCAATCTCCTATGGGAAAAATTTGAAAAAGTGTCCGTCGTAAAGCAACAATTACTAGTTCAAAAAACTTTTACAATGGCGCTGGTTTTGACAGGGTGACAGGTGTGAATATAGCAATTGTATACTCGGCATACTTCAGTTCATCCACAATTGCTATATTCATACCTACCCTACCTGTAACCCAGTCGACACCAGCGCCATTGCAGAAGTTTTTTAAACTAGTAACCATTGCATTTCGACGGACACTTTTTTTAATACCTAGATGTCACTCCTTCGATCTACCCTCCATATTCAGCGGCAATTTTTTGACGTTTATCTGACATCCGCCATTTCACTTACCTGTAGTACTATACGGCAACTACATAGGCCAACTACAATGGCGGATGACTGAAAAAAGTAAAAAAAATTGCCGCTTAGCGGAGGACATCTCCGTTATATATCTCGATGATCGTAGCGGACACCTATTTTCTGTCTAATCTATGTCTACAGGGAGTTTCAGAAGTCCGAAATAATACTCGACCGTTTGCACGAGTATCGAGTATATAACAAAATGGTATAAAAAATAATTTAAAATCGACGAAATAATTGAAATAAAACTATTTTACGGATTTTATCGCGTTTATTTACTATTTTATTTTCCCGACGTTTCGGCTGCTTTACAGCAACCATGGTCACGGGAGGGCTGAGGTGTTAGACGTCCTGATGTCATAGTTAATAACTGGATACCCTCATATTTAGTTGTTGTTTGCGGTCCGATCCACGCAGAAAGTGCTCACAGTGTCTTGAGGTCTTGCAATGGTACGCTTGGTTTTGGATTTAATCATATTAATTACTGGATCCCAAGTGGTTGGTGGACCGCATTTCCTCGCAAAAGAACACCGACTCCGACCAAGGATGATACGTGAGGCCATTGAAATTAAAAAAAACATCGTAATTTTAATAGGGAAGATGGCTGGGTGCTACCACCAACTTGGGATCCAGTAATTAATATGATTTCCCACGTTGTGAATGAATGCCCACTTCCCTTGTTTCCCGGAGGCATCGCCGAGTTGCACAACTTCACCGCTGACGCAGACAGCTGGCTGAAAAATCTGGATATAGACATTTGATCCAATAAGGGATTGCCATACGCTATGATGATGACGACCAATATGATGATTAACACGGTAGCTGCTACACTAGGTTTTAAAAGCTTTCTAAGTATCCTGAAGAAGGTTGGCTGAAAATCAGCGCTGGGGGAGGTTAGTTCCCCCCCAGCACGTGCTGAGCCAATACCTTTTCGGCACAGTTCGCACTGAGCTCTTTTTCTTTCCTTTTCTGTGTATTGTATAAGTTTTATATTCTCTGTGTACTTTGTTTGCTTTGTTTTGTCTGTGTAGAATAAATGTTTTTTTTTTTTTTTTTTTCTTTCTTTCTTCTGCCTATGCAGGTGCCGAACTCGTGCTATTTCACTTGGTACGCACTAACCTAACCTAACGTGACCTAAAAAGCAAAGCTTCCACCATACGCTAAAAAATACGCGACTCCTAATGAGCTCCGCGACGCCTTATGGTGAGCGTCGCGACACCTTATAATGAGCATCGCGACCCCCTATGATGACCGTCGCGACGCTTTATAGTGAGCGTCGTTACGCTTTGTATTGAGCGCAAAGATGCCTTATTGAATTGAATACTGTAATGAATACTGTCGACCGCAGTGCCGGATTAAGGTAACTTGATGCCCCAAGCAATCTTCCCCTGTGGACCCCCCTATCCTGAAGTGAACTACAAATAATTAATTGAAAGAAAAAAGTTAATACGTATCGTAGGTAGAATATGAATGTCCTGCGAGGTCGGCACAACGTGATTTCACATGTTGTCCTAAGATTTCGAAATCGCTTTAACTTTCGTGTGCCCGTTTTTATTAGGGTTATATATCTACGAGAATATCATGTACGTAAGAAAAAATTTACATCTGTTTAAAAAAGTAGGTGATGGCCATCGTTTTAACACTAGAAATAAAGATAAATTAGATCAACCACACTTTCGTCTCGCTAACATTCACAGATCTTTTATGGGGTACTGTGTCAAATTTTATAATAAGATACCCCCAAATATCATTAACCTCAATGAAACCAAATTTAAAACTTGCATTAGACAAACACTATGCAGGCGAGCATATTACACAATAGAGAATTATCTAGAGAATAAACACGCTTGGTCAGGCGCTGGTCCGGCTCCACAGGAACTCATTTGAGGGATGTTTGATATTTGTCCCGTTTTCCTCCTCCTTCCTACCTTTAAATCTTACACTGACTTAGCTTGTAATTTGTATTGCTGATTAATTTTGTGTTTTGAGAATGTATAGCCTCATTAACCTTATATTATATAATTGTTAATTAAGAAAACCACATTGTAATGCAAATAACATGTAAATCCTTATTGGAAAAAAGCAACCATGGAGTTTGCCCATTCTTGCCCATTCTTCTCCATAGGAATTGCATTCCGAATGGGTGGTAGAGATACTATTAATACTATTTATTTTTTACTGACGATTCATAAGTGCCTGTATTGGTTTACATGAATAAAAAAAATTCTGATTCTGATTCTGGTTCCGTACCTAAAAAGAAAAAATGGAATTCTTATAGGATCACTTTGTTGTCCGTCTGTCTGTTTGTCTATCAGTTTGTCCGTCTGTCAAGACATTTTTTCTCAGAAACGCGTGAAGATACTAAGTTGAAATTAACAGGGGTCGAAACTGGTCGAGATGAAACACATATCCGGTAACTATCCAGTATCCGGCTTTGTTTTCACTATCCGGCCGGATACCGGATAGTAATTCAGTATCCGGCCGGATACCGAATAGTTATTCAGTATCCGGCCGGATACCGGATAGTAATTCAGTATCCGGCCGGATACCGGATAGTAAAATTTTAAAAAATCTCATTATTTTACACAAGGCTTTTGGTTTGCTCCCGGGGTCAACACAAATAATAAAGTCTTTGGAGGGGATTACCTCGACCAGAGCTGAGAGACGTCGAGGTAGAAAGCAGACTGGCGTACACGAGTACTCCGCATCCCGCGAAACATATGGACCTCAAGTTCATAAGCCTGATGGATCAGCGAGACGTGACCATCAACGTATGCAGCGCAGTACGAATCTATACAGATGGCAGCAAGATTGAAGGCAAGGTCGGCGCCTCACTATCCGTATGGAATAGTGAAGTGGAGACCAAGTCGCTCAAACTCAAGCTGTCATCTTACTGCACGGTCTACCAGGCTGAACTTTTGGCCATATGCAGAGCCACGAAATTCGCGTTAGAGAGTGGAAGTGCCAGTTTTGCTATCATCAGCGACTCACGTTCGGCACTCGAGACAGTGGTCAACGCACTCTCTCATCATCCGCTAGCCGCCGAGGCGCGGGACAACATCGCCCGCTGTAGACTCCAAAACAAGGACGTTTCCTTGTTTTGGATAAAAGCACACGCGGGGCTGGCGGGTAATGAGAGAGCAGACGAGCTGGCTAAACAAGCAGCGCTGCACGTTAGGACCAAACCTGTGTACGACAAATGTCCGGTTTCATTCGTCAAGCGACAAATCCGCTCGAAATCGCTTGACGAATGGAATCGTAGGTACCAGACTGGCACCACTGCATCCACGACCAAAATGTTTTTCCCTGACCTTCTGGTAGCGTACAGGACGATTAGAGAGATCGTGCCCACTGTCGTGCTCACACAGGTTCTGACGGGGCACGGTGGGTTCTCTGGGTACTTGAACCGTTTCAAGCGCAAGGAGGACCCATCGTGCATCTGCGAACCGGGTGTCAACGAGACAGTGGAGCACATCTTGCTTCATTGCCCTGTGTTTGCGCGCCGAAGGCATGATGTTGAGATGACCTTAGGCGTAGCCTTAGTTTTATCCAGCCTAAGTAAGCTCGTCATGGACAAGGATAAACGTGATACCCTACTAGGCTATTGCGTGGAGGTGGTGACCAGAGTCATTGATAGAAATAAGACCTGAGCAGAAAGAGGCCAGCTGCCAACTTATTTGTCAATAAGTGACCAACAGCCGCCTACACTACACTGCGCATCAATGGCTCTGGTTGCCGGATCCGCGCAATGGATAGTAGGGAAACTGTTATTTTATTTTTACCATGTATTATATTCTGTTTATTATCCTTGTCCATAGCCTTTTGGTATTTTATTGTCTGTTATAGTGTTATTTTTTAGACGGGTTTACTTTTTATTGTGTCTTTTGACTTTAAATTTTTTAATAAAAATTTTTTTTTGATTTTATTATTTCAATAAATATAATCCAGGCTGGAAAAATTATTTTACACACTAAACTTAAGGCTAATTTTAAGAACTCTGACCCCCACATCAGAGGTGAGCACGCGGGCCGGGCCGACAGAGGTCCGGTAAAAAAAAAAAAAAAAAGTCTTTGGTAATAAGTTGTTATATTTTACTTTAAAAGGTTATACAAGTGTTCTAATAAAATGTCTACAACGTACTGGTGGTTTACACTACTAACCTAGTACCTTATACCTACACACCTCGACGTCGCGTCGAGTATGTGTATATTGTGTCTCTACAAGGCAAATCATACCACAATAGGTGGACACCGTTTATTTTTTAATCGCACCACAAAAATGATTGTTTTATTAATTAGTTTAGTACCTACTCAAAATTAACTAGTTGCAAATTGTGGTGAATGAATACCAAATTTTCCGCATGCGACTCCGCTTAGCTTCGTATACCAGACCAGCTTCTGAACTGACTAGCCTTTCGCTGTAAACGCTACTGCCAGATGCAGAAAGATATATTCTAGCAAACCTCGACAACTGCGGGTACTAATGCAAATTATCTGACCACCGAATGTATGGGTCGTGATTGCGATCGATTCGAGTTGTCTTTAAGAAAAAGTCAATATCGTTAGCAATTGGATTTTGTTTTTCTTGATCGCGACAATCACTGCTATTATCCTTTGCCACTTCATTGAAACAGTTCCAAAAAGTATCATGAGCTTCACGTGTGAAGTTGGATCCAGTTTCTTCTTCTTTCATTCGTTAGCAGGTTTTCAAACGGCGATGATCTGTTACTGTCAGACGAAGATTCGTCGTAAGAGTTTTTTTATATACTCTATCATGATTTTCTAACGGGTTTTTTTAGTTTCAAGAACTCTTAAATAGTCTGACTTGAACCTTGGGTCTAAAAAGGTAGCGATTTGCCGGATATCCGGTATCCGGCCAAACCACTATCCGTTTCATCATTAGTCAAAACAGATTGTATTGTCAAAAATGCAGATTTTACTGACTGTGAGACTCGAAAATACTAACTTTACTGACCTAACTTTAAAGGGATACCCCAAAATTTACAGAACTTTAAATCCATCTCCTAACAGATATTTTATAGAAAAAAGTGTCCTATATATAATGTCACGATTAAGCCCCGCACACACAGGGGCGTCAAGACACGTATATATTTTTTTTGCCAATCCCAAAACGAATTCTGTGTCCATATTATATCACCATAAGGCGTCGCAACGCTCACCATAAGGCCTCGCAACGCTCTCCATAAGAAGTCACAACGCTCATCATAAGGCGTTGCGATGCTCATTAGAAAGCGTCGCGATGCTCACCATAAGGCGTCGCGAAACTCACGAAAAGGCGTCGCGATGCTCACTATAAAGTATATTTTTTTTATAATTTATTTATTGATATTTTTTTTTTGCGATTACAAACTTATTTTGTAGTTACTTTGTATGGGGACTCCAGTATACCCACGGCAAAGTTAAGTTGCTTGGTGCCTTCACAGTTTAGGTACGGAAGCCTCGGTGCGCGAGTCCAGCTCGCACTTGTCCGGTTTTTTTTTTCTTGATCGTCTCTCGTGCCCCCCTAGACGGGATGCCCAAAGCAATTGCTTATTTAGCTTATGGGCTAATCCAGGACTGTGTCGACCGCATTTCCCGCTAGTAGTAAGCCTATGTTTAAACATTTACAAACCTATCTTTCAGTGCCAACAAATAAAACAAGTTATCTTGGCAAACATCGAAGCTGTCATCGTTGTTACTGACATAACTGATAACGCTCAGGTAGGTACTGCCTTTATCCCGAAATTAGTTTGACATCCTGAGATCTACCCAATCGTGACAATACACGACCCCGACAAATGTCTTGGCACACGTGCTAGCTGTGCTACATGTCTTGCATGTAGTACATAAATAAACATGGCGAACTGTGAACTAAGGATAGGAACAAGACACTGTTACTGAGTAAGTTGCACGAACATTTTTAAGCTGCGACTTAGACTCACTCCTGTTTTGTGGGGAAGTCCTCATCCGTTTGCCCCAAAGCGAAGCGAACGAGGTATACCAGCCTCAGCTAAAACCACTCGGTGAGCCTCCTCCATCCACTATCCCACTAGCAGCCATCCTCGCAAAATCGAAAATGTACTCTGCCTGGACCCTTTCTTCACACGATATCATGGGTCAGAACATCCCATTTCCAGTAGTGCCGTAAGTCCATTCAACTATCCTAAATGTTTGTGGTAGAAATGGGCTAGCGTCAAATGTTTAATGGCCAGTATTTACCAGGGTGGGAATCAAACACGGAACCTCATTTAAACTGAAATCAAACCTGAGTATACGTTTCAAACCCTTTACAACGTCATAAAAATACAATATTACTCTGAAAAAAAATTTAATTCTGTTTTTTAGTATTTGTTGTTATTGCGGCAACAGAAATACATCATCTGTGAAAACTTCAACTCTCTAACTATCACGGTTCATGAGATATAGCCTGGTGACAGACGGACGGACGGACGGACAGCGAAGTCTTAGTAATAGGGTTCCCGTTTTACCCTTTGGGTACGGAACCCTAAAAACAAAACTTTATAGAGCAATTAAGAGGAAAGTCACGGGATATTATAGTTATTATCTCACGGAACCATAAAAGTAACGGATATTAACAAATTGTTAGCACGATTAAAATGATCACGAATTGTAATTAAAAATATTAAGTGTTATTTTCTAGTTTATATATATGAAGCGACTTAGTTCAATGTCATTAGTTTTTGTACCAGAAAAGGGGTCGTTATGACTGCGAAAATTTGGATCATTATCATTTATTCCATAACCATTAGTTATGCTGTCGGTAAGTGTTGTTATACGAATTGTTTTACTATGTGTAAATAAATAGTCGCTTATTTTGGATGACAATGCATGCTTAGCTATGTGACGTCTATCTAATTCCAATATGGCGGAATAGTTATTTTTTCTGCAATACCACAGTATGGGTATCAAATGAAAGGGCTTGCTGAGAAGAACACGTAAACTAAGGGCAATTAAATAAAAGCTTGTTTTTAAAAAAAGTTCTTTTTACCATTAATTTTGTCATCTTATTTGTACAAATTAAAATCATGACCTCTGTATTTCTCAAAACGCTAGAAATGTCGGCGTGTGATGGTAGCAAGAACGCTGGCTGTATTTCCGCTAGACTGATTCGTTGATCGAGGAAAGAGCCAGCCTTTTTTTCACCTGTCGAGGCAATTAATTTTGGGATTATTTATTGTAAGCTTTGCCGCTTTGGCTCCATGGGCCTAGTGTATCTACGGTAAACGGCACAAATACATAATTTAGGTTTAGAAAAGCGTATTTGCGCCGCTTGCCCAGATCCGCTTTCTCAGCCGTTATTATAATATCTATATGTTATTTAACAGGACACAGGTATAGAAACACTTCGGAGTGTGACAGCAGTAAGTAGACATATTTTTATCAGTGAATAGTCAATATACCTTAACAAAAAAAAATAACGATTCGATATTTACATAACCATAATTTTTATAAAAAAGATATTTCCTTCGACAGGGCAACACAGGCGTAGCGACTCTTCAGATAGTGACAGTGGTTCTTGGGACTCCGAATCCTATGAAGGGGGTGGACGTAAATATAAAACCTTATATTATTTAAACATGTAAAAGATCACTGGTAGTTCAATGGTCGAGGTCAAATGCATATGTTTTGCAGTCAAAGTGTACAGGATTTAATATTAGGTCTATTTGGAAATTTATGAACGAATCTCATTATTCCTCACAATTATAACTTGCTAAAATGGTGATAACATTATAAGATAAATCGCATCGCATCCCAGAGAGGCCCGTGCCTAGTAGTAGGACGTTTAAAAGTCTAATTATTATTATATTCCAATGTTTATAGATATGCCATAATCACTACATTTTCAAACATAGCTTTTGTAAATTATTAATCAATCAATTATGCAGGTGGAACAAATAATATAATTCAATTATAGGAAGTTAATATTATTTTGTTTATTTTTTATAGGAATAAAAAACGAAGCCAAGGCCACGCCTATAACAGAAATCATCTTTAACAACGGCGACGGCTCTAATCCAAACAACCAATTAGGGAACAGGGGAGTAACTGGTCCACCTGCCCAGGCCCCAGGTGGGACATCAAAACCCGGTGGATCAGATTCTGGAGGTCCTTCACCCGGGGGTTCTCCAACTGGGGGTTCTCCACCAGGGGGTTCCCCACCCGAGGGTTCTCAGCCCGGGGGTTCTCCACCAGGGGGTTCTTCACCAGTGGGATCTTCACCAGTGGGATCTCCGCCAGAGGGTTCTCCACCAGGGGGCTCTCCGCCAGGGGGTTCTCCGTCAAGGGGTTCTCCACCAGGGGGTTCTCCGCCAGGTGGTTCTCCATCAGGGGGTTCTCCACCAGGGGGAACTTCGCCAGGGGGTTCTCCGTCAGGGGGTTCTCCGTCAGGGGGTTCTCCGCCAGGGGGTTCTTCACCGGGGGGTTCTTCATCAGGGGGTTCTCCACCGGGGGATTCTTCACAAGGTGGTACTCCACCAGACGGTTCTCCACCGGGGAGTTCTCCGTCAGGGGGTTCTCCGCCAGGCGGTTCTTCTCCAGACGGTTCTCCACCAGGTGGTTCTCCACAAGGGGGTTCTCCACCAGGGGGTTCTACGCCAGGGGGTTCTCAGCCAGGGGGTTCTCCACCAGGGGGTTCTCCACCAGGGGGTTCTCCGCCAGGGACTTCTCCACCAGGTGGTTCTCCGCCAGGGGGTTCTCCACCAGAGGGTTCACCACCAGGGGGTTCTCCACCAGGAGGTTCTCCGCCAGGGGGTTCTCCACCAGGGGTCTCGCCACCAGGTGGCTCTCCACCAGGGGGTTCTCCACCAGGGGGTTCTCCGCCAGGGGGTTTTCCACCCGGAAGTTCTGCACCCGGTGTCCCCGGTGGACGGCCAGGAGGTGTGAAGGCGCCGCCTTCCTTGCGTCCACCCCGAAGGATATACTGTCGTGGCATCCACCCTGTAAGTACTTTCTAAGTGTCAAAAAGCAAATAGTCACATTACAAAGTACCAATCTATATTTAATAATTCAGCTAATAATTGTGCAAAAATCGAAACGTTGTATTTTCACGTTGGTACCTATTTATATATAAGAATGTTTTTATGTTATTATCAAGAATGTTTACCACTTGCTAAACCGTGAAGGCAAATATCATGAGGAAACCTGCAAGATTATGAAATGTGTGTAAAGTTCACTAACTCGCACTAAACCAGGGTGGTTGATTATCGCCCAAAATTTCCTCGTATTGAGGAAGAATGTGCCCGGTATATTGGCAATAGACCCATCTCCCACCTTGGGATCAAAAAAACCTCGGTAAAGTGCGGGTGCATTGCAGTGCACCACCGTCTACCTCTTCGGGGAATGCTGGAGTTACGATGTATTATTTCTTTGTTTATTATTAGGTACGGTCTAATTCCGGTTCCCAGTCCGTCTAACGCATTTTATTTCTTTACATGTACGCCCAACGACAGTTCTGGTACATCTTATGTCCCCTGTGTAAACGTGTGCAGTGCCGATATGGACTTCACCGTATTGTAAGGAGAGTCCCTCATCGAAATGGATAAACTACGACTAATGCAAGAATTGGTTGAATAAGGGCCGATTTTTTAAATCCAAAACGAAATGTCGAACACTGTCAATTCAATACATTCAGTCGACTTACTTGTTCAATAAAGGCATAACTGATAATTGAAAATCGACCCTTAAGTGAACTAAATGTAGGTAATACTTAATAAAACACTTTCAAGCCTTTGAGAACGTACTGAATATGTACACTTATTAAGCGTGAATATACAGCAGAACAGACTATTTTGCCACGAATAGATATTTTGCCATCAATCTGAATATCAAAGGTATCTCTTCAAAAAACTATATCCTTTGATGGTGTTGCGTGTATTGCACCGAGTGTGAGAGACTCAGCCATTATAACGTATCAGAAGGAAACGGGAAAAAAGGACGTATCCGGAAGAAAATCCAATTTAGAAATAAATAACCCTACGCAGTGCCTCATACTTTGCTTTCGGGGCACTTTAAAAGAGACAATTTTCAGCTTCCACGGAGAGCACCTGCTTTTGTTTTGTATTTCCTCTGTAGAATGTTGTTTAAAACCCTGTAAAAAATCCTATAAATAATACTTTAATTACTGTGTTGTTTCACTTTGTAATGTCATCTTTTTTAACTGAGTCACTACCTGCCTGGACTGTCAGTTTTTAATAGCGAGAGGCATTACATGCAGCCAAATGAGAGTTTTTTGTATACATTTTGTTTTGGTGATTAAGAACTATTTTTACCCTCACAGATTTAGCATCACAGAGTTAGTTCATTAACCTCTTAAAGTTCATCTACGCTAAACGCATTAACCATACAATTTTCGCGTTAGCGCGACGACTCACGTAATTATGCATCGGAGTAATCAATCTCCATCGTGTCTTCGCCACTAAGTTGACTATGACGGAATCACATTAGGCCTGACTCAATGGTAATATGCCATTAAAACAAAAAGGCAACACACTGGAGCTTTAGCTACCTGTGTATTCGAAGTAAGTTTTGGCGATTTAAAAAATGATCAGCCCACTGAGTTTCTTGCCTGGTCTTCTTAGTTGAGGTCGCGTTCCAATCCGGTAGTACCATATAAGAAAAAAAAATCCTGACAATTTCTAAGTGCCCGCATAGGTCTATTCCATGGAGATATTATAACGGAAATGGTATTTCGAGTACGCGCTGCGGTAT
The DNA here is from genome assembly GCA_914767695.1 of Ptilodon capucinus. Lineage (NCBI taxonomy): Eukaryota > Metazoa > Arthropoda > Insecta > Lepidoptera > Notodontidae > Ptilodon > Ptilodon capucinus. The sequence continues at coordinate 8,070,044 of OU611814.1, read as the reverse complement.
TTTTTTTTGGTTTATCTGACTCCGCCATCTTTGTTTTCCCCTATAGTTGCCGTATACTACAGGTACATGAGATAATAAAAATGGCGGAAAAATCGCCGCAGAGCTAAATGAAGAGTGGAGTCGTAATGAGTACTCTAGATACTCTATAGCCTATACAAAATAAATGATTTGATTTTGAAAAAGAGTAAAAAGGTTCACTAAGTTCTATGACTGAGTTGAGTAATTCGGCTATTGAAATGGGAGAAAGGACTACTTAAAATTTTTCATTAATTATACTTATTACATCAAATATTGTACTCAAATGAGATGGATGAAATAATAAAATATTTCTAAGGAATTAATATAATACAATGATTTACACTCTATTCATTATAAGCTCCTTGGCGAGATTTTCTTTTAGCCGTGCACCAAGGGAATTTCGTTTAGGCGGCGAAACAGGGCGTGAGAGCCAATATAAGTGGGAACTACATCTGCGAACGCAAATCTCATTCGGTGCACTGCATATATCCAATCATTTTTGAGAACACCCCTACGTGTAATAATAAATATTTGCTTATTAGAAAAATGTGCTTTAAAAACGTAAGAAAAGTAAATAAAATTGTTATAATGATGATGTGGCCGAATATATCTACACTAGTTTTCTTTAGTCTTATGTTCAGTATTACATCCAAAAAAACAACAAACTAATTTTTCTTTCTGGTTACCATACTATTATGTTATTACATTTTCCTTGTCACTGAGTAATTATTATTCCAGCTACGAAATATAATTAAACCAATTTCGACCCTATTAAAGCATAAAATTCGTACTAACAAATCTTTGCCACGAAAATCCTATTACTTTTACTAACTAATTAGGACCAGCTACTAAAACATACATACAATAAATCTCTGTTTAATTAACTTTTTTGTCAAGTATATTATACAATTTATACAATTCTGCACACACTAGTTACATGATATTCAACATTTCTGTGTAATTACATCTATTTATTTATTGTTATCACAGATTTTCGGTAATTATTGTAAGATACTTATTAACGTATACCAAATGTGATATTTAGGACTTGTTTCAATTATTTATAATGCCAGTATTTAAATGTCATTTATTTTAGGGTTTTCACATCAATTATAAATTTTGTACCTCACGTTTTGTGCAATTAATTTATTTGTTTACACAATACAATTAGGTACAATTACAATACTACGCGTTTCAAATGAGAATAGGAATGTCAATATCTGTCAAATGCCACTTGAAAAGTATGGTTTGCCAAAAAAAATATTTGCAAACCAAAAAAACACAAATTAATTTGCTTAGTAGTAGATTTTCTTAATATATTATTTATAGTCATCATTCGTTTTTTAAAACCATACCATAGCCTTTTTTATTTTCATCTTTGGCGCAAAGGCCCAGAAGCCATGCCAAAATTATTATAGATAAAGAAAAGAAAATAAGGACGCCAGTCACCATTTTGTCTTGTTAGTGTGCTTCGTCTTGCGTCTGAGTGCATTTTTCATTCAACCTTTGCAAATAAATTTTATTTAAAAAATATCTTATTTTGCTCACCCTACCTAACTGGTTAGAATTGACAGCTATGACGTCACAATATGGCGCAAAGTCGATCCTATTCTCATTTGAAACGCATAGTAAACTGATACAATTAGGTCGATTTTGTTGGCACTAGACTGAGCGTATTACCGTACATCTTCCGGCTACAGTGTTTATGCAAGAATATTTCTCTAGTGCTGTAAAATACAATTTTGTTGTAGATTATGTTTTACAGAATCAACATCATTAAGTATGTAGAATCGACACGGTTGGCGGTAGTACACTTTGTGAACAAATGCACGCATGCTCATCTCACCCTCAATTTCTCTCTCATCAATCAGATCATTTTATTAGAAAATAAAAAGTGTAATTATTTTAAGGGAAACTTATTGTTATGTATGTACAATGCAGTGATTTTGTATTTATTGATGTACTACCGCCATCTTTGTGAATTTTATAAACAGTTCGAACAAAATTTTACATAAAAAAGCGAAATGAAAGTTTGCCTCAGGAGGCTCCGCAAACTATGAGAATGTGATATTCACAAAAATATATAACAAGCCCTAACCCATTCACACAACCTACATTTTTACACATCTCTAGTAATTTTACACAAACAAGGTACTCAGGTATTAATTAAATAATTATTTTGTACAAACATTTACACTACGTCGCCTCATCACGTGTTACATTTATTTTACCTATATTGTGTTCTATCTTATATAGAGACGTCTTCCGTAGTAGTATCTTGGTATCGCTGGCCCTGAAATTAAAAAAAATATACATATTAAGTTGCGAACATGAAAAAGGCAATTGTACACTGATTACAATGAACAAATTTAATTAAGATTGCTTTTGATTTTAAGACTGACATTATTGTATTTTTTTTTTTGAAAATTCCCACCGTACCTTCTCAACACTGTCTATACTGTAAGCCAGGATCTAATGATGAAAACGAAGAGGTTTGACCCTTGACGAGTCGCGGGAAAAAGCTAAATGGTTTAGGACCTCACATGAATGCAATCTAAGTAATGGTGGAGGGAGTTGGAAGCTTAATGTATTGTGTGCGATCCAGCAGACCGGTTGACCGCAAAAACTTGTTCAGGCTGTGGGTAACCGCGTTGCGGGAAGACACAGTCGCAACCGCATAGTTCACTCAAAATCAGCTTCTTTTTCAGAAACAGATTTTGAATTATATTATTCATGTTAGTAGTTCATTATAGTAGCAGTGGTAACCGAGTGGTCGAACGCACGCCTTGCAATCGAGGTGTGCAGGTTCAAACCCCGGCTCGCACCTCTGGGATTTATGTGCGAATCTCATTTTAATCCGAGATCATCATTTGCTATGAAACGGTGAAGGAAAACATCGTGAGGAAACCTGCACGTCTGAGGGAACTTAACTAGTTTTCGATAGATGTGTGAAGTCTGCCAACCCGCACTAAGCCAGCGTGGTGGACTATGGCCTGAATCCCCGTCCCAGCAGTGGGACGTTAAAAGGGCTGTAGTAGTAGTGGTATTCATGTTAAGCCCCGAACAACCTGTGACGTCAAGTTGCAAAGTTTAGACATATATATACGGAAGGTACTCATTAGTACATTTTTACCTAGTAAGATGAGGATTACCAACTCCCAATGTTATGTGCAATGCCGTGCGAAGCTTGTACAAGGGATTCAACGTGCATTATTCCTTACAGTTAACTTAGCTGCTGGCCCCCATAGTAATTACCCGTGCGTAATATATGAGATTCGATTTCATTCGTAAAAAGTTTTGTTAGGTACTACTACTACTACAGCCCTTTTAACGTCCCACTGCTGGGCACGGGCCTCCCCTCAATGCGAGGGGGATTCAGGCCATAGTCCACCACGCTGGCCCAGTGCGGGTTGGCAGACTTCTCACATCTATCAAGAACTAGACAAGTTCCCTCAGACATGCAGGTTTCCTCACGATGTTTTCCTTCACCGTTTCATAGCAAGTGATAATCTCAGATGAAAATGAGATTCGCACATAAATCCCAGAGGTGCGAGCCGGGGTTTGAACCCGCTCACTTTGATTTGCAAGACGTGCGTTCGACCACGAGTCCGTCGAACTATACGAGATATTAGACAAAATCACGAAATAAACTGTTTTTAATGGCTACAGGATTGTGATTTCGCTAAGATTTTTTTTTCTTTTTATCCGTATGAGCGATCACCTCCCAAGACCTTCGACATGGCTGACAGCTTAATGTGCTCTCCGACGCACAAACGTAACCGCTTAGTAACCACCAGCGGTCACCCATCCAAGTATGCTGCTATGAAGGCGGCTTGACGTAACCGTCGAACCTCAGTGAACATCAAGTCATATGATCCCCAGCTGACGACTCCTCACCGCCACCTCTTCAAGTATTATTGTTTCATTAGTAACCGTAGTGGTAGCCGAGTGGTCGAACGCACGCTTTGCAATTTAAGTGCGCTGGTTTTAACGCCCTTTTAACGTCCCACTGCTGGGCACGGGCCTCCCCTTAATGCGAGGGGGATTCGGGCCATAGTCCACCACGCTGGCCCAGTGCGGGTTGGCAGACTTCACACATCTATCGAAAACTATTCAAGTTCCCTCAGCCGTGCAGGTTTTCTCACGATGTTTTCCTTCACTGTTTCATAGCAAGTGATAATCTCGGATGAAAATTAGATTCGCACATGAAACCCAAAGGTGCGAGCCGGGGTTTGAACCTGCACTCTTAGATTACAAGGCGTGCGTTCCAGCACTCGGCTACCACTGCTACCTTACACCTAAGGAGATTTAATTGCGTCTAGGGATACTTTTAACTAGAATTATAGCCTTCTTGTAGTGCTCTTACACCATTCTACAGCTACTACCATCTACCTACATGTGCACCTCTGCCTACCCCTTCGGGGAATACAGGCGTGCTGACGTATTTATTTATTACCATCTAAGCCTGAATGACCTCAAGCCTCATTTTCTAATATGAAAACGTCGTCTTTTATTAAAATAAGGTTAATTATGACCATTCTATTCATCAAAGCCAGAATAAACAAATCAATAAGTATAAATTTGAGGGCAATCGATGTAAGCTATCAATGTATTTATAACAAAAACAGATACAAAGGTACAATAGATATCATTCATACTTAGAAGTAGGTTTCGAAGTTTTACATGTAAAGGTCAGTGTCAGTATAATGTGGTGGTCACTGCAATCATTGGGTAATGCAAACAATGTAGTTGTCAAACAAAAGGTTCGGCCTTTTGCAGTAGATTCGTTGGAATCACTTTCGAATAATGTTAATGACAAAAACCAAGAACGTGCAATGTTACGTATCGGTTCGCAATATTAACAAAATTGCACACAAGGTCGGCCGTTTAAAATAAACCTCAATGGAATACAATAGGTTTTATTTCAGTCTGTGCGGTAGCACAACCATAAGTTTTACGATCGTTTAACTCTGAATACACTCGTAACGTTAACGCAAAGATATCCGCACGGCAAATTGATCACGGCTTCGCATCGACCATTTAAGAAAGTAACAATTTTCCGAAGAATACTTTTACAAAAACGCAAGTGGCAAGCGTTAACCAATAGTAGAGCCACTGATTTCAGTTACCTTCGCTTGAACTTAGGGCGATCTGGTGGTATTTTTTTATCAACTAGAGTATTAGTTCAGATTTGACATACAAACATTGAAATTATTGAATAGATAGATAGATAGAGTACTCTTTATTGCACACACCAAACAAAGAAAATAATAAAACATTCTTGGTTCTAAATACAGTAGCTATGTACAATTTGGCGGTCTTATCGCTAAAAGCAATTTCTTCCAGACAACCAGATCTTAAATTAAAATTATTATTTCATTTTACACATTCAAAAAATTACACCGCTGTATTAAATATACTAAACCTCTCATTTAGTCGTTTAATTTTTAGGAAATTAAATTTTGATAAAATACCCACTACCTTCTCTAATTATCATGATGAAAGACTTTTTAAGATCCTAAACAAATCCGTTCTTGTTTGTCCACAAACAATTTAATAGAAGAACTTACAAACACGTTCAATATAACAAGAATAATCACTCCAGCAAAGTTATATCAGTATTGAAGAGTGCTCGAAACGGCGTACTCTAACGATTCTAAGACTTATTTCTGTTGTTTTAAGGTTTAAAGTCGTATTTAGTGGTGTGTGTCGGATTTCACGCTCGTCGGTTCGGAAATGCACAAAGTTTCCTTTTGTGGCATTCCTCATAACTTGATTTGTGACGGAGCAACCCTTCAGCCGGGTTCCGGCGCGGCGCCGCAGCGGCGGGGCGCGTCACTTCCGTCACACGCCTACAACACACTGATAAGAGGTAGCGGATACTATTTTAAATGGTATTTTAGCCTCAATAGCCTAGTGGTTCGACTGACTGATATCATAATCAAAAGATTCCAGGTTCAATTATCATTCTGATAGAAAAAAAAATCAAGTGTCTATATTCCTAGCAAGCATTTAGGTAAGGTGGAACGCCTAACGAGAGTAGTCCCGTAGAAAAGTAATAACTTCAAATTGATGTAATCTTAAAATCTATAAACATTTGAACTAGGTACTTCCAAAGAACATACATCATTATTCAACTGAACGTGATGACTAAACTTAGTTTACGAACGAAACTCAGATGAGAGCTCCTATTTACCTATAATTAATACATACTTTTATTAAACACGATTTTAAAACTAAAGTAAAATCGACTTAAGGTCAAAGTGATATGTAGTTTCGTGCTGTACGTATTTTTAGATCAGTGGTACAAAGTCGTTTATTCCAATAACTATATAAGTCGAATACGAAGATATTTGCCAAAGTAAATACTATCATGAATAGTTATCATGTATTACGTGGATACTCGCTCTACCATTCTAATCAATATTTGTGGACATCGTAGTTAAAATTAAATAAAATTAAGTCATCAAGTAAATTATTAAATCGCTACCGCTTATCAATGTATACGTAGTTCTAAAGGACAAGGCATGCACGTACAGACGTACAAAGTTTAAAGTCAGACAAGAACTCGTGTTCATTAAGAACAAACCAAGTAGATATTTAATTCGTATAACAGACAGAACCACACTCGAATTGCTTTTAATTGACATAGCTTGCGAAACTAAACACACATATTTGCGTAAATTAAAGTATGTCTAAGTTACACTCATGTGTCAACTTAACTGTTAGTTAACTACTGAAACAATGTTGCATGACATCAACTTTTAGTTTTGTATAAAGAACATTACTTTTTTAGGGTTCCGTACCCAAAGGGTAAAACGCTAAAAACCCTATTACTGAGACTTCGATGTCCGTCCGTCCGTCCGTCTGTCACCAGGCTGTATCTCATGAACCATGATAGTTAGAGAGTTGAAATTTTCACAGATGGTGTATTTCTGTTGCCGCTATAACAACAAATACTAAAAATCAGAATAAAATAAATATTTAATGGGGCTCCCATACAACAAACGTGATTTTTTTGCCTTTTTATAGGTAATGGTACGGAACCCTTCGTGCGCGAGTCCGACTCGCATTTGGCCGGTTTTTCCTCTTCCATGAGTGCTTGAGCTCTAAAGCAGCAAAAGCTCTAAAACTAGTGTTTTAGTTCTCCGGGATTCAGTTTCATAGCTATCACTTTTCAACTATTAACAGCGTAACATCATATTCTGTTTAATCTGACGATTTACCTTACTAACTCCATTATTGCGTTCCAACATTAAGGGAGTTAATCTTTTCCCAAGGATAGGGTTCGCAGAGCAATAATCAAAATATTTATTATTATTATTTTACGAAATGAGCGAAATGATGATATTTAATGGAATAAGATGAGGAATGGCTTCACCTGCGACTAGCGCGGGTATTTCGCCAATGTCAAGTAATTAATAGCAAGGACAAATTCAATAAATACATATAATAAATAAAAATGAATGATGACACTGATAAAGATGGCGGATGAATCAATCAAAATATTCTTCTCCTTGTTTTACGAAATGAATGAAATGATGATAATATTTTGATGACAGCTGACATTTTGGTTACCCATAGAAACTTCTAACTTATACTACTGGTTCACTTACTATCGCTTTTTAACTGGCACAAAAAAAATACTAATGTTGAATGTTCCTATTAATATCATAGACAACTAAAATTCTTTTTTTAGTCAACACTTAAAACGTATACATTAAACAGCAACACTTTTTATTACTGGATACACGGATCGCACATAAATCGACTTCTAAAAATTATGAGTCCACTGAAAAATAAATAAAAATCTTTGTCAATTTTCTTGCAAGTTGCTTGTGCCGTTGTGAACTATGACGGGACAAAACAAACAATTCCTTCATAAAACAAAATACATGTCTGAGCTGTCGCAGCAAAAAAGCTTATGAAACTGTCTTAAGTTGCGAACTCATAGGAAAACTTTTCGAGACATTCTTTCCACTCACGGAAAACAATTGTTACTTCGCAAGGATTGTTTAAAAATACATCATCACGCCTGTATTCTCCAAAAGGACAGGCAGAGGTGTACTGCAGTGCACCCACACTTCGCCGATGTATTTTTGTCCCAATGTAATAGGAGGCGAGCCTATTCCCATTGTACCGAGCACATAATCCCTAATACGAGGGAGATTTTAGGCTATTGTCGCTGACCCAGTGCAGGTTGGTGAACTTCACGCGAGCGGGGTTTGAACCTGCACACTTTGATTGCAAGGCGTGCGTTCGACCACTCGGCTACCACTGCTACCTATTTGGATTGTTTATAAAAAATTATGACAAATGTTACTTTTGAAAAATTCGGCAGAGATACAACTTTTTTTTGTTTATTGACAATTCATACGTATTCCTACCTGTAGTGGTTTATATGAATAAAACATTTCTAATTCTGATTCTCCTATTTCAAAATTAATAGCACAGCATGTTTAATAATAGCCAACTGAGCAAATATGAATTCAAAACGAAACCAAGAGGGTCCACTAGTGTAAATTAATTCAACGAATACTCATGACAACTCCCCATTTTTGTGTGGGCAAACATATAAATATGCATTAGGCAAATATCACGAGAGGTCCGGCTAGAAATGGCTGAGGCTGGGAGTATGGAGGTCCAATTAATTTAAGTACAAACTCTTTTATTAAATCATAAAACGTGCAGGCCTCTGCACACCGTCCGCGTTCACGGCGTTGTGATATGTCAATCTCATAATTAAAATTCGTTTGACCGTACTCTGAAGGGCTCGCGAGATTAAAGCCTCAAATACACTGACGCGAGCGAATTCACTTAACGTTATTTTAAAGTAGAGATGAAACGGATAGTGGTTTGGCCGGATGCCGGATACCGGATATTCGGCAAGCTACCAAGCCGGAGCGCTGGATATCCGGCCACCAGATATCCGGCCCTTTATCGCGTTACATGACGCTTCTTAAACACATCTCGAATCGATTGCAATCACGACCTATACAAATGGTGGTCAGTTAATTTGCATCAGTACCCACAGTTGTCAAGGTTTGCTAGAATTCATATTTCAGCACCTTTTAGTAGCATTTACAGCGAAAGGCTATTATATTTTCAGAAGTAAGTCTGATATACGAAGACTAGCGGAGTCGCCTCTTACCAACAAATGCGGAAAATTTTGTATAATGAATACCACAAATTGCCAATTGTAAATTTTGACTACTTAATTAATAAAACAAATAGTTTTGACGTGCGAATTTAAATTGTAGTATCATTTACCTTGTATAAAATAATGAGTTCCTTTTTATTATTTTACTATCCGGTATCCGGCCGGATAGTGAAAACAAGGCCGGATAGGCCGGATACCGGATAGTTAGCGGATATCCGTTTCATCTCTATTTTAAAGCATACGAATAGATATTCTGTAAATAACAAAATTGAATGACTGTGCCAAATGTCAACGATAATATTTTGTTGAAAAATGTGCTTCTTCTACAGGGTGCATCAGAAATCCGAAATAATAGTTTGGGTACGTATACGGAAACACACAAAATCACAATTACTCATATATGGATGCTTAGTGAAGACAATTTATAACTAACTATCATAGTTTCTATTCGTCACAAGTATCGTGATCTGGCCGTTGGGTACCTCCATGATCCTATGAAGCTCTAACCTACACTTATGAGGGGCGACTACCAATGATCACAAAACAGAACATATTTTTTTACATAGGACTCGAGATATTACGAGTTATAGGAATTGTCGACGAAAAACATGATCCAATTTCGAGATTTTTTTATACCATTCAGTTGTAAACCCGATACTGATGCAAACGTCAAAGTATTATGTCAGACTTCTGAATCACCCTGTATAAGTTAATACATTTAGTTTTGGTAATGTCAAATAATTGGTCACGCGCCAAGACGCGCCAGCTTGTGGAAGTCTTAAGAGCGAGCCTAAATTGAATGTTTGGCCGCCCGAAACTGAACCCCGAAAATATAAATGAAGTCATCGAGAAATTTCGTCAAACACAATTAAAAAGGTCTGCTATGAATAATTTAATTACATTTCTGTTGTGTGTTAAATATTATGATAAATTCGTGATTGTGTGGGCGTAGGTAGCATGATGAGATATCTATTAAAACCTTTCATTTGTTAACGTTTTTAGTACCTACGCTCAGATCACCTCAGACCAAACGTATACTTAAAGGTAAAAAATAAGGCAAAATATAGTATCAACTACAGGGTACAACATCGTATAATTCACTTTTTTTTTATTCTACCTATTGGTATCCCTACCCATTGGTGCTGCTGGGCCATTTCGTTTGATATACATCAATTTCTATTAGAGATATGTCGAAACGAAACGTCAAATTGGTCGTATTTTTTTGTTTTATTGCGACATATCTCTAATAGAGATTGATGTCTATCAAACGAGAATCGCGCCACAGGTCTCCCCCACATCCTTTAATTCGTCCCTTATTTTTATATGAATGAATTAAATTCAATGATGAATGAAATGAAATAGAACTGCGATTCGCGGCTAATATTCAATAACTAATTGAAATGTCTGTTTGTCATATCAAAATAACACCTTTTTACAAAATGCATATGATACTTTATACGGTAAATATACACCGAAAACGCATTTTTTTAATTTTTTTCTATCTCTTTGTTCTGGGTCAACTTCCGAACGTCTAAACGGATTACTATGGGACTGTCACTGGCAGATAGCTGATGTTCCAAAGATATTCCTTGACAACTCTCTAAATTCCACGCAGGCGAAGCTAGCTATAAATAAAAATAGGTGATAAACATGATAAAGATGGCGGATCTTATTCGCCCCTGTCTATCGCGTTCTGACACCATTTGGCAGTAAATAATATACCTATCTATTTTAAAACAGGAACAATGTATCCTTGTCCACTCGCCCCGTGGTGGCAACGGCGGCTAAATCTGTGAGTCAGCTGTCTGCACTCAAATATCTAAAACTACTCACAGTACTTCCTACACGAACCAAACCGTGTTTAATTGATAGTTCGATGTGGCATAATGCAATGCCCTCAGATCGGACACTGTCTCTGATTAATAAGGCTGGTCACATACCGTTCAAGTTACTCAACCGTTATATTCCGAGTCATGGAGTTACTTGCCATTAAGTACTTTTTTTTGTTTTGTTTACATTCGGCTTGGAGTTTTCCTTGGTGGAAAACCGGTGTGATAATGAATCATTGCTGTTTTCACGATCAAGGTTAACGACAGTAGGTATGATTGATCGCGTTTTTGTTGTATCAGTGTAGTCTCCTTTTAATGGATATTTTTAATCTGTGCCAATTGAAGTGTATTCCTAGTCCTGATGTAGAGTCAAGGTACCTACTTCACATGAAAAAAATATTAGGTTATTTCTAGCTATTTAGTGCACCTAGTTTTTTGTTTTTCTATTCCTCCTTAATAGTTAATTAAAATCACATGCTTGCTTATAATATATTATATTTATAAGAGTTGCATAATATACGTAAGTATCTAATTGATAAACCACGGACAATAGAACAAACACTAAATCGCTGATAATGTGTAATTTATTTTGTTACTGGCAGGAAGTGAGAGTATTTCGTATGTTTTCATCCTTAATAAAATAAGCACAATAATGTCCCTAAATCACATCGCTGATAATATTGTTCTTGTATCACTTTCATTTTTGACATTTAGAAGTTAACTGTCAAACATATTTGGCGCCTTAGCCTCCTTGCTACTATCTTCCTCGCAGTCATATTTTTAACGTTACTTTTTTCAACATAAAACAAAATCTGTCAAAAATGACAGTTAATATTAATTCATTACTACAGGAGGAGTCATCCGCCATCTTTATCACTGTCATCATCCATTTTTATTTATAATGTGTATTTATTGAATTTGCCCTTGCTATTATTTACTTGACACTGGCTGAAATACCCGCTAAACGCAGGTGGAGCCATTCCACATCTTACTCCATTCAATATCATCATTTCATTCATTTCGTAAAAAAAGAAGAAGAACCAATAGGAGTTTCAAACTTATTTTGTACTTAGGTTTTGTGTCGTCTAATGTGGCTTATTTCTGGTTGCATTACGGAAACATTTTCCGATATATTGATAACAGATTTATTGTTTTAAATAAAATTTTCATTATTAACTCACCTTATCATTGGCAGAGTCATCGCTAGGCGAGGATCATTAAAAAGCACTATAAGAGTTGGTGGTTTATTACTAGGTCCGTGTCCAGCTGTCCTAACGCCATTCATGATCGGTCTCTGACAAATGTGCGCGCATGTTCGAGTGACCTTCATATTCCGGATCCGAAAGCAAAGCATTCGTTTCCCTATTTATTTGTTGTTTTCTTTTGTCCACTAACTTCCCAATAAGTAACATTTATCACACTTCGGAAAACAAACGAATTGTAGGTATTTCAATAGGAAATAAAATTCTGAAATCAATCATATATTTATACAATCCGTGCTAATATTTTGTAGATAACCAACTAAAATATAGGAAGTTATAATCAATTTACAATAGTATTGTAGACATAGTTGTACTGAAACAATATACAGGATATATCAGAAGTCCGAAATAATACTTTGGGTACATATACGTTAGCTCATATGTGGATGCTAAGTGAAGACAGTTTATATCTAACTATCATAGTTTCTGAGTTATAGACCTTTGAATATTTGTCACAGGTATCGTGTTCTGGCCTTTGAGTACACCCATAACTCTATTCAGCAGTGTAAACTACACTTATTACAAACAACACTACAACAGTTATTACACTACCAATATTCACAAAACAGGACATGCAAATTTTACTTAGGATTCGAGATATTACGAGTTATAGAAATTTATGACGAAAAGAAAGTTGGAAAAACAGTCGAACTTCGATCAAATTTTTATACCATTCAGTTATGTACCATACCCATACCCATACCGTTCAACCATACCCGATACTGATGTAAACGTCAAAGTATTATTTCGGACTTCTGAAACACCCTGTATAACGCATAATAGTATGTTTCACTTTATACATGGGATACCTGGTACATTTTATGATCTATAAACTTTACTACTAGCAAATTTATAGAATCTTCAATCACATCTCTATAGCACATTTAATGACAGTAGTTTTCTGAATAAACTCAAAATTTATAGAAGAAGATTGCGATGTAAAAATGAAATTGAAGGTTGTTTGTTAATGAAAAAGAACACTATAAATTTGGGGGTTAATTTTGTTAAACGCCGTCCTAAAAGGTTAAATTATACAATATGGTAGCGATTTTTTTAGAGAAGATTTCCTATTAGTCGATATAAATAGACAAAAACGTATTTCACTGATAAATGTTGGTCTCAATGTACCAGTTAACTCTAAAAGTTAGTTTATTTTTTTATTCATAAAAAGTAATATAAAGCGAATTTCACTAAGATTCCACAACACGTCTTTGTAGAAGGTGAATTAAAAAGCAGTAAGCGACAATGACACTTATAACCGATTGATGCCTTCGCAAGTATATTGTTGGTCAAGGATGGAAATACTTGAGCAACTTATAATTTCAAAAAACTATAAGTAGGTAGTATAAATAAATCTGCAATATTAAAAAATCATTATCTGGCAGACAGTTGATTTTAATTGCAGACTTCCACAAAGCAATTACTTTGTGGATATGACCTAGTTACACACATGCATTTTTTTTATAGACAATTAAGTAGGTAGGTTGCAAACTTTAATACTATTGTTGGCGTAATTGTTCTAATCCATTGATTATAAAGTTTTTATTTGTCACTCCAATTAAAAAAGATAGTTGAAGTCGTTTAATAAAAAAATGCTATTTTCTTACAAATCCAGTTTAGACCCATGATAGTTGAAATAAGTGAAATTACTTTATTAAATTTAAAATTCTGACCAAATTTAGATATATAGATAAACTCTTTATTGTTCCACCTCTTAATGAAATACAAACTATAAATATCCGATAAAAAAATTAAGTGTAAAATGGGCGGCGTTATCACTACAAGTAATCTCTACCAGGCAACCTTTGGATGGAGAGAAATTAAAGAACTAGTATGGACGAGGTGTACTAAATAAACAATTTAGTTTATTTTCATCAATAAAAACATACAATATCATGTATTGTATACATGCAGTACTTGTACGATGATGCTAATACACAAACTAATAATACTATTTCAGGACAGTCCGAATTTCTTCTAGGAAAGGGGTTTACACAAATATATTACTATAGAGAAATAGATTTGTTATACTTCTGATACGTTACTATCATTAGCCTTAGTGTACAAGTTCTACTTATTAAATATTAATTGCCTACTCAGCTTGATGGTGCATACATGCGTATTAATGTGCTACACAATGAGGTAATAAATAAAACATTTTAAAATTCATTATTTTTATTATAAATTATAAATAACATGGGTTTATACACAGCTAATCTACATTCACAACAAAATATACATTTACACACTGTACAACACTATCTAGACAGTTATGTACTAGACAATATACTATTGTGACGATAATTATATAACAGTATTATGTACATGCTAATATTTTTTATAAAATATTATACCCACTGAATCCCATTTTCCCACTACTGGTAATAGCGTAACACCATTGTCATGGAGGGAAAATAGTCAGTTGGGAACAACACATGCAATAATTTATCAACTCATGCAATCAAATTTAACTACAGCATTATTTAACAAAATAATTTACAATCAATACGATATTCTCCAATTAATCGTTCTTGGCAGAATAACGTATCGAATTATTCTAGAATAAAAATAATTAATTATACGAAAACGCGACACGAGGATTTGGTCTGGGACTTTTCCATTACCATACAATTGAGAAACGAGACAACACTTGTTAGGTTCAGAAATGCTACAAAATGGCGAGCACCATCATCGAATGTCAACGAATTATATACTTAACTAATTTTAAATTTCGAATTTGGCTAATAATTTTATGGCTCATAAAGTTGGCTGGCAGAGACCAAGCGGCGTTGTTCACTTTCAGCTCTCCGTACTCTACTACCAAATAAAGTTGGCTGGTAGAGTTCAAGCGAAATTTTTCAATTTTAGCATTCTCTCTCTACTCTACTACCAACCCTTTTTTAAACCAATTCACTCTACATAACTAATTATCTACAGGGTGATAGGCATTTGCAAGAATGCCTATAACCCAAAGTCCCGAACCCCGTGTCACGTGTCGTATAAGATTAGTGCTAACTACAAGTCGACTAGCGTTATTCATCGGCCGTAGAGGTTACCTTGGGAGCCGGGAGGCACGAAGCCGTAGCCTGAAGCGCCGACCCTAACTCCGCTGGTCTGCGACGGGTCACCGCTCGGCGAGGGAGGGAACAGGACTGGACCTGGAAAGGACAAAATATCGCTCTATTAACTTACCTTAGAACGTAATTACATGGGTATTAAGTCTATATTATTCTGTAGTCAGCTTTGCTAATTTGCTTTTACCCCATACTTTCTGCCATTTTGTCTTTAAAATCCTTATTAAAGGCTATTGATTACCCGTTATATAAGTATTGGAAACGTTAAAATCGACTAACTTCAATGTCCAGAGATTATAATATTTGGTTTTAATTTTTAAATTTTTGTACTTTACTACTACAGCCATTTTAACGTCCCACTGCTGGGCACGGGCTCCCCTCAAAGCGAGGGGGATTCAGGCCATAGTCCACCACGCTGGCCCAGTGGGGGTTGGCAGACTTCACACATCTATCGAGAACTAGACAAGTTCCCTCAGACATGCAGGTTTCCTCACGATGTTTTCCTTCACCGTTTCACAGCAAGTGATAATCTCGGATGAAAATGAAATTCGCACATAAATCCCAGAGGTGCGAGCCGGGGTTTGAACCTGCACACTTTGATTTGCAAGGCGTGCGTTCGACCACTCGGCTACCACTGCTGTGCGGCTTGTGGTGCACTTTGCTAATACCTATTCTTGAATTAATGATCGTTTCATTTCTTAATATTGTAAAATTAGATGATAAACATCACAATGTCATTTCATAGCAACCGTTATCATAGAATTTGTCAGCGCACTGACAAAAGTAAATTTATATATCGTTAATCAATTGTCAAGATTTTATCAGTCAGGTAAACCAATTTCACAATGATCAAAAATAGAATATTGACACTTCTCAATACTTGACAATGGAATGACAATGGCCTTTGATTGTGTGAAGGTGGAGACTGGAAGTTTATTATCAAATTGTTATACTACGTCTATTTATTTTATTATAAATACATTCTAAGACCGTTAACCACTAATAAATGGTCAATACCAGTAATAAAAACTGAGTTTAAAACAACTAAGTTTCGTTAATCGGAGCTCTTAAATCCGTTTAGCGCAAAAACTAAGTTTGACTTGGCTTGACTACATTCCATTTCAACGGATATCGACTGTTAGGTACTGCCGAAGAAATCTACAGATTTTTAAAACTCACGCACCCATATTAAAATTTTTATTTGCATTGATTGATTCACTTGCAAATAGTTCTATATAATACTATATAATAGTTCTATATAATATATAATACTATTTCATTAATTGCCCAGTTAAGTCAATCGATAAACGAGTTACAATTACGTAATTTCAAGATTAAGGCATTTCGTACTTCCCGTATCCCACGAATTACGTTCGTTTATTTTCCATGTGTCTTGTTAGATACATTTTAAAATTTAAGTATTAAAAATAAATTTAAAAACATAAAAAGTAGTAGGAACAGAGTCCTAGTTACCCAGTCCCACTAATTATAAATAGAATGTTTACACATAATTAAACGAAAGAATAACAAACCGACAATTAAGTTCGACATAAATAAGTGTATTAAATGCTGTAAGTAATAATCAGAGCGTAATAATACGTATAAGTGGAGTAAATAATTACGGTAATTTCGTTTGAAATAGTCCGTAAATATTTGTGGCATTTACGAATTGGTTTATTTTTTATTTTATAAATATCTGATTATCAAATATTGAATACATTATGCCAATAATTATGATTACATCAATAATTAAAATTTCATTATAAATTATTATATATGTATATGTAAACGGCATGTATTTCACCGGATGGAGATACTATCGACAGGATTTTCACATGTTTCAGCAAACAGTGTTGTAAAATACGACTTTAATAGTACATAATTGCTATAATAAACATAATTTATGATATTTCTGTTCGTGCGATAACTATGCCCACCAAAGTTATTACTTATGAATTGAAACATAACTTATAATTTTATTGCAATGATGGTAACACTAGCATTATTATAAAATATAGATACTTGTTAAACAGATATCATTTACCAATTGATACTTAAATCTTCGACGTGCAATCATTTGTGCGTAATGCGAATCAAAAGAAGAAAAGGTAGGCAGACGTACACTGTAGTGCACACACACATCGCCTATGTATTTTGGTCCCAATGTAATAGAGAGCGATCCTATTGTCATTATACCGGGCAGACTCCCTCTCAAAGGTAAGGAGATTTGGGCCATAGTTCACAACGAAAGACCAATGGGGATTGGTGAACTTCATACGCCTTTTGTAGACGTGAATATTTCCCCACCGTTCAGCAAGTAGTACCTAATCATTAATAATAATCCAGAGATAGATAGATAATCCCAGAGGTGTGAGCTCGGAGTTATATCCTGCACCCATTGGCTTCAAGGTGGGCTGTCTACCACCTAGGCTATCGATACTAAAATATTATAAATTATACTTGTAAAACACATAAAGTACAAATTCATTTCTAAAGACACCTTTAAAATGATATTCAATCATTTGAACGAATCAAATTACTTACTTATTTAAAATTCTAATTAACAAGTAATTACAGTGGTTAAACGACTTAACCGCGGTTGCACAATACACGATTAATATAAATAATATAAATAATTTCGTTGACCTCAACTTAACTGATAATTATTCGCGAACTAAATTATAAACCACCGAATGTAGGTCTGTGACAAATAAGATGTTACAATGTTCTATAATGGGATACTAAGTGGACGATTACGACATAATATTCTCAAGGATCATTTGAATTGGTCGAGGTAGGTAACGTAGTCAATAGTTTTTTTGTTCGACGGAATTATGACCGACTAGCTTCTAACCGCGAGTTCGTTTGCGCAGATTTCGATTGCCGTAAACTACAGGTAACTACAATGGCGTCAAAAATTGCCGCTGAGCCATTCGATATGGGTTCTCCAGTTACTCTATGGTTAAAAGCCACGCCCGCGCGCCCCCGCGCGTCAAAATCCGCTCGCGCTGTCAATGTTATTTCGTTGAAGAATGAACTTTTTCTATTAATCAATACAGTGCGATTTCATATTGGTAAAATATACGACGCGCGCTTTGACGCCCCAGGGGATGCAGGGGACTAAATTAGATGGCAATGTAACTGAATGAAAAAGGAATCTTAATATAAGTATTTAATTCGTGTATCGTGCTAAAAATGAAAATCCAATAATTAAAAGTTGACCATTTACAGCACTCACAGTTCAATAACTCGCACTTAACCGCATTTTAATCCGTTAATTGTCGTTGATTGCGTGAAATCTCTTGACAAGTTTCTTTGATTTCACAACGTGCGTGTAGTTATTATGCGGAATACCTACTTCCGACTTCGACGTGTCCACTGTCATAAAGGTTATTGTGTTTTATAATCGGTGGCAAACACGCGATAATAGTCTTACGAAACTGGTCATTAAACCCTCATTCAATGCAAAATTAATGACAAAAAAAATAATTGTTAATGTGTAAAGCGACACAATGGGGCGTCAAAATCCACGTGTCAGAATTTTTGCCAATACCAAAACGAACTCTGTGCCAATAAACATAAAGATTAAATCTGTGTGGCGCAAACAACGCACTACCACGAGTTAAAATTTGCTCTCGCTGTCAGTGTCATTCAGTTGAAGAATGAACTTTTTGTATGAGTCAATACCGTTTGTTTTGGTATGGCAAGTTTTCTACGCGCGGGCTTTGCCGCCCCAGTATGGAAGCTTAATGGACGTGTCATCTACTGGCATGCAAACTGCTTGTTATTGTGTAGACGTATTATAAGATAAATATCGCCAGACAACACCTACTCATCGTATACACAAACTAAGCGAAACTTGTACTTTACAAATATATTTACAGTATCTGCTAAGAGTGGGTGCACTGCCCTGCACCTTTGCCTACATACAGGCGTGATGATGTATGTATTGGGAAAAAGATCGCTTATAAATTTTAGTGTAGATCATTTTCTTTTCTTTTTTATACCATAGATTATATAGGTATCCATAAATATATTAATGCAAAACGTATGGCGTGAAACTCCAAAACAAAAAATAAATAGAACCTATTAAAGATATTAGTGGTACTTTCTGAAATTGACCCATATATCTTCAAATATCTCATATCGACGATTGAAAGGCTATCCTTACTCAGCGACAAATAACCTCAAATAAGTTATACATACCAAACGACGCAGAAAAATCTGGCCGTTCGAATGGTATATATGACTCATCTTACTATTATTTGTCGCTAAGAAAGGATTGCCTTTCAAGCGTCGATATAAATATCCAACGAATAGCAATTAAAATAATTTAACGCAATCTCAACACTATGCACTAATAACGAAGCGACAGCGTCACCGTGACATTGGCGCGCGTTGCCAAACATCACAACCTTCCACCTCACATCACAACTTCCACACAAAACAATTAAGTTAACCACGCTTACATTAATTGTATGATATTATCTGATTATTTGCAAAGTAATTATAATTCTAGTTTCAACCGCGTTCTGTTTGCCATTTGAGGCCCTGCATCCACTGGGGCGAGCGAATGAACTTGAATTTTATTTAAAACGTGCTCTGTGCCAATATACATAAAGCTTGAATTACTGTCGTTAAATTCGCTCGCATTATCGATGATATTTCGTTGACAAGTGTACTTCTTCTATAATACTACTACGTCCCACTGCTCGGCACGGGCCTCCCCTCAAAGCGAGGGGGATTTGGGCTATAGTCCACCACGCTGGCCCAGTGCGGGTTGACAGACTTCACACATCTATCGAAAACTAGTCAAGTTCCTTCAGAGGTGCAGATTTCCTCACGATGTTTTCCTTCACCGTTTCATAGCATGTGATAATCTCGGATGAAAATGAGATTCGCACATAGGTAAATCCCAGAGGTGCGAGCCGGGGTTTGAACCTGCACACTTCGATTGCAATGCGTGTGTTTGACCACTCGGCTACCACTTCTATGACTTGATCAAATTCAAACAATTAATTAATTAAATAATTAGATGCGAGCGGTTGGACGCGCCAGTGCTTGCGTTTTTTGAGAATGTGAATGTCTCGTAGTTACTTTTCTGGTGAATATGAGAGCGCAAATGTCCTTTGTCTGTAATTCCATTGCAAGGTCTAAATAACTCAGGGTATCATAAAAAATCTGACCTACGTATCGCATATTAGTAGGCGTATAATGAATTTTAAGAAAATGTCAATGTATCATGAGAAATTTGACCTAGTTTGTCAGATATTAATAGGCATCTAACTAATTTGACTTTTCTAAGAGGTCCTTGTAATAAATGCTTTTTAGATTACGTGCAATATTTGCTTAATGAATAAATACAATTCTTATCGTAGTTTTATATTATTTTAATTTGGATTATACGATCCTTAAATTCAGCTTTGGACAGATTTGAGTTGTGAGATCAAAGTTGTTTTTTTAATTAATTTTTATCATGTTCAAAGACACCCTGCTTATTATGTTTTTCAACTATAAGAGATAATCCGACTGTGTTTCTTGCCGGATTTTCTGCGTCGTAGTTTCCTTCCGATCCGGTCGTAGCATATACAGGGTGTTTCAGAAGTCCGAAATAATACTTTGGGTACATATACGGCAGCACATATGTGGATGCTTAGTGAAGACATTTTATACCTAATTATCATAGTTTCTGAGTTACAGTCCCTTGAATATTTGTCACAGGTGTTGTTTTCTGGACTTTAGGTACATCCATAACCCTATTCAGCAGTGTAAACTACACTAATGAGGGGCGGCTACCAATATTCACAAAACAGAACATGCAAATTTTACATACGACTCGAGATATTACGGGTTATAGAAATTGACGACGAAAAAATGTTGGAAAAACATGGTTGAATATCAATCAATTTTTTATACCATTCAGTTGTATACCCGATACCGATGCTAGCTTCCAAGTATTATTTCGGACTTCTGATACATCCTGTATAATCAAAAAAAACTTTTTTTAAATAAACAATTTCACTTTGTCTTTTAAAAATCTATGATATATTTATTTTTAAATACATATTTGTTGGTTTGATATTG
Source organism: Ptilodon capucinus (assembly GCA_914767695.1). Classification (NCBI taxonomy): domain Eukaryota; kingdom Metazoa; phylum Arthropoda; class Insecta; order Lepidoptera; family Notodontidae; genus Ptilodon; species Ptilodon capucinus. Next base: position 8,048,617 of record OU611814.1, on the reverse strand, counting down.
GATAACTCCCATTGTGACAGCATGTATAAGGGTCGCGTTCAAAGTTCGAAGTTGCAACACAATCAGGTCTCAGTGGCCGTAATTAATTGTGATTGGAGGATGCGCTCAAACGCGAGTTCGCCCAGCGTCCTCGGTTTGTGCTTAGCCGAGCATGATTCTGTCATTAAGCCGTGTTCGGACCCTTCTAAGACACACTGTCACATTGCGGTCGCGTGTGTGACGGGGGATATTAAACGGAAAATATGCCACGACTGAACAACTGAAGCATTACTTTGTGATCATTGAATATTGAAACTAACTTTAGCTAGCTAACGTATACGTTAATAAATAAAATTGACTTTAATACTTAAAGTTACAGAATTCATTTATTTGTATACACTTAAACATTGTCAAGTTTGCATGTTCATTCCTTATATGTTACTACTGATTCAAATCGTGACCTCAACTGAGAAGATCTGGGAAGAAACTCTAGGGATACTATTTTTTTAAATGTATTGTTTTCATGTATGGTATAGTATCACGACTGTATTCCCGAAAAGGGTGAGTGTAGGTACACTGCATGTAGTATACTTTCGCAGGTGGTAACTTTACGGCCAATACACTGAGCATACCTATTACCGCAATGCTAGCATGATTCGATAAAAAAATATAAAAAATATTTTTGCGTAAAGTTTTTAACCGCATTCACACGGTAAAAATACAACAAAAAGAACAATAACATTTTAATTAACAAATGCCAAGTATTTTTTGTAATTGAATCTATAAAAATCCGCTCAAATGATCTTACTTACGCAATGTAACCTACGATCATAAAATTATCTTTCTACTTATCTCATGTTTAACAAATTGCATTCGTTATAGCCAACACATTAATACATAATAAATTAAATGTATAATTTAGATAAGGTGATTTATATTAATGTGTACATTATTAACTTCTTTTAGTATCGTTTCAAAACGCCCTTGTAAAATATAGAATGGTTACCGAAAGCGTTTATCGGTGATTTTACACGGTTCAATAGCGCCCGCGTCTGGTCCATTGTTCGATCTGTATCTAATAAAAGTCACAGTGAAATTATAGCACCTTATTTGTATATCGCTACCATCTCAATTTTGAAATATCATTTAATTTTATTTAGTTCTTGTCCGAATTTAAACGGATACAGTTTGATTAGATTTAATTAGTTTTTGTTTCTATTCGAAACAAATGTTATTACCATTTTTAACTCTAAGTAATACCTGGATTGATTTATTGGAGTTTTCTGTGGTGTCAGCACGCATGTCGAGACAAGACCTCTGTCACGGATTGGCTCGTTCGCACTCTTTCTAATTTCATACGAGTGAAAGAGACAACATCAAGATATTTCATGACATACGTCTAATCTTGGCACTCATGCTACAAGTGCTGAACGTTCGATAGTTAGACAAATATTGGGAACTGTCGTGAAGACAATGAAAATGTATATAAAAATACTACTTCTAAGGAGAATTTTTTGGGCGAATCTTACAGGAAACAGTGTGGTTAGCATGCATTTATACAAGAGCATGAGTCAAAATCGACATAATATCATCTGATATAAGTCTTTTCTTCGCCCACATGCCACAACTACCGGAAATCTTTGTATCATTATATATTGATATATACATTGATATACAAATAACGATATAACAAGTATAGTAAATAAATAATTCAAATCAATCAAGATTTCACGTTCTCAAATACCCCAATTTCGTCAATCTTTTCCATGTAATTCGGCAATAATGAAGTTTAATTATCATGTCCGCGTCACGGTATGTAGGTGCGTCGATCAATCAAACAGACCAACGAAACAACCACGTAACTAATGATACGTATAATGCTAATAGATCATTTACATTATTACGAACCTATGGCTAACACTTCCTATTGTGTTCATACATTTTCAGTTTGATGTATCAGATGTATAAGATATTATTTTTCTTATAGAGCTATTCATATACCATATCATTGAACATTACACGTTATGTTATCTTCATTTTTATTAATACCAGCAGGGCTAGCACGCATACCAAGACTAGTGTGTGAGTGATCTGTGTCACAGTGGGACCTTTGTGACGGATACGCTCGCTCGCTCTCTTTCTAATTTCATACGATAGAAAGAGACAACATCAAGATATTCCGTGACATAAGTACAGTCTTGGCGCACATGCTATCACTACATATTGTGTTAGACTGAGTCGCTCACTTATTCATACTACTCACCCATTCACAGTGAGTGAGCGACGAATATGACTAAACTTATGACATGGAATATCGACATATTCCGTGAGATAAGTCTGATCTTATTCTTCTTAGAAGCCTAGTCTTAACCCGCTAGTCATGATGATGGTAGAAAGTGAAAAAAAATCTGTAAGAACAAGTGGTAAAAGCTGTTGGGTACGAAGAATGGAATGTTCCTCTGTATACTAACCTTCACTACCACTCCTCGATCCACGATCTGAGAATGAAAGAAAAGCATAGAGTGTATCAGCTTCTTCTGTTCCCACGAATTTCACCGTTGAGATATGGAATTATGATGATAGCAAGCAAGAATATTAAACTGTTAATGCACACAAGTTATCAAAATTCCTATTTTATAAAGGGTATGATTTCAGTCCTTGTTTTTTTGAGCATTCAGGCCTTGCACCCAGCTTTATCTTTGAACTAATACAGTTTCGTTTAGGTATTCGCCAGTTTGCCTGTATATCTGGGCTTAGTCATATATCTCACACATACTCTCAAATTTATAGTAACATAACAAAGTATTTTACACTTGTAAAGGCAAATTAGGAATGCCATGCTCTTTCATATAAAATACTCTATATCAATATAATTAAGGGGCAAAGTTGTTTGTAAATTTATTGGTAAGCTTTACCGCCATCTTTTTAGCAATATTGATGTTATTGAAAGTTTTTGTATTAAAAAATACTGTCACAAACCAAAGTAATACACGATAATAATACATCTGGTAAGGCCGCGGATTTTCAAGAATATTTCAATGATAGAAAGCTCCTATCTTTAGCTGCCATAGGCTGTGAATTTTACACGAGTGGAGCCGCAAGGCTATGTTATATAAATTTGGAGGTAGGTTACTGTAATAGTACAATTCTGGACAAAGACCTCCCTTAAGGGCTTGCATATATTGTGATCCTTCGCTATTTCTGTAGCCATTTCTTTCATATTGTGTGAATTATTACCACTTTTATTTTTCAATTCAAGTGCTTTAATTATACCAAAACCAATTAGTATCTGAGATATATTGTACATAAACTCTACATAGAGTTCGCGTAACAAAACACCCAAGGCCCTTGAACCGGTAATAGCAAAAGCATTTTTGGGACCAAAACCATTCCACATCAGTCACGTGCAATTAATTATACCAACAGTTCCCCGTTTCTTTTGTATGGACATTAACGATGGCCGCACCCGTTGGGGCATAGTATGTTTATGTAAGTGGAAAAATATCATTAGGCTGCATTTGTAATCGTATTGTAGAGCAGAACACACATAAACAAATAAATAAAATTGAAGTGTCTGTTTGTCATGTCAAAACTACCGCTTATTATAAAATCCATATGAAAATACTATGCGATTCAAATGAGAATAGGATCGACTTTGCGCCATATTGTGACGTGAAAAATCGAATTATGACTTTAATTAATTAAATATTCTATTAAGACAATTTACTACTAATTTAACCTTTTTATTTATATTTAATGTAGGTACTACCTATTATTATTGATATGCAAATAAGTTTTTTGCAAACCATACTTTTCATGTAACATTTGACAGATAGAGCTTACTGACATTCCTATTCTTATTTGGATTGCATAGTATATGAGGTACTGTCTGTCTGTCTATCTTGTCCCGAGTAATGTCCGGAATGGTTCGACCATTTTTGACGGGACTGTCACTGGCAGATAGAGTATTGAGTGTCTAAGTAACTTAGTAAGCAACTTTTGTAAAGAAAAATTATAAATGCCACGCGGACGAAGTCGCAAGCAAGACTTAGTTAACTATAAAATCTACGACTATTTTGAATCATCATGATGAAACAATTGAATAACTGAGAACGTTCATTATAATAAATAACTTTTCTGTTATGTACTTGTGCGTATAATTTTTATTGATCACGAAATTTTCAATTTTAGAAAGCACTGATCCGAAATCACACCCCGAAAATGTTTAAAGAAAATAATTAAATTTTAACCTTATTTTTTAATAATGTAGCTGAGCCCAAAACGAAATCAGTTGTGGAAAGACAAAATTGTGAAAAATACATACATTTTTTGTCAATACCAAAGCGAGTCATAGAAAAATGTAATTGTTCAACGAAATGTAGTCTCGGCTTTTACCACAGAAATTCAATACTAACAATACTAACACAAAGTTCCTTTTGGTATTGGCAAAAAAAATTAAGTACGCGTCTTGTCGCCGCAATAAGCCTGGGGCTTAAATCGTATTTCTTTATCTTGTATAAATTATGAAAGTAAGAGTGATTCTTTGCGACAAAATCAGTGACATAAGTCTTAGCGCACATGCCAGCCATGTTAGTTAAGGGAGAGCAGTTACCGGTTGCAAAACAAAACGGCCGACACGATGCACAAGGAGGCTCTTAAAAATATTTATGCCTTTTTTGGTACTAAGTTCGCCACACATTTTCACCACTGTTACTCCTGTAATCCAGGATCGACAGCGGTATTAATGAGAGGTTTGACCTTCAAAGCTAAATTGCCTTGGAACAAGCAGGATTTTAACCGAAGAAAGATGTAGAATGAATTGGAAGAATATAAGCTAGGTTCATTGCTAATTTACGTGTGTGTTTTATAAGTCAAAGTCAAATCATTTATTTTGTATAGGCCCATGGGGGCACAAATTGTCAAGTTTAGATCATTCTTACATACTACTACCGGATTGAAACGCAACCTCAACTAAGAAGATCCGGCAAGAAACTCAGTGGGCTGATCATTTTTTTAAATCGCCAAATCTTATTGCAAATACACAGGTACATATTCCGGCACTTACACAGTTACAGGTTCATAGTCTGTCTTACCCACCAATTACAAGTAGCTAAGTTGACTTGTAAATACTATCATTTTCGTTGCACTAGGCCACGCGTCGGTGTGTGCGTGTCCTTAATTCAACTAGGCGCTAATGCACGCAGTTTCGGAGAGCGGATTCTTCCGCTCACTGGGGCGTTAACAATCGCGCGTCAAAATGTTCGCAAACACCAAAACGAACTCTGTGTCAATATTTATAAAGATTACATTTCTGTGGTCAAAGCCACGCCCCCGCGCGTTAAAATCCTCTCGCGCTGTCCATGTCATTTTAGAAGAATGAACCATACTATGAGTCAATAGAGTTGGTTTTGGTTTTGGTTTATTATTAAAAGCAACTCTAAAGGCAGCACTGGAGCTACATGTGCCTGCGTATTTGAAATAAGTTTTGGCGATTAATAAAAATTACATCCCACTGAGTTTCTTGGCGGATCTTCTCAGTTGAGGTCGCGTTCCGATCGAGTAGTATATAAAAAAAAATGAAAACTTCACAATTTGTAAGTGCCCCCATAGGCCTATACAGAACTTTGACAGACTTTGAATTTGACTTGACTTTGACTATCGCCGAAATTTGGACGCGTGAGTGTGTTTCGACAGTGATTGGACTCGGTGCGCCTAATAACTACAGCCTCATCTCGTAACAAATGACAATCAACTTGAACCGAACACGCAAATTTTTACGCAATCTAACATTTTCGAAACGTAACATTGAAATGCGTGGAGATATTTATCTACAGTGGCGAGTAACTTATCAGTCGGGTGCACACATTGTGTAATGTTTTGACCAAACAGCAGTGGTTGGCGATTGAACTAATCGTAACTCAGATTACGAGCGATTGCAGTTACGGAATCGTTAATTAATATGCATGTTTCTTTTATCTATAAAGGGCTATGTAATATTGATTATTTGATTTAAATTTGAGAACACTGGGGTGAGTTAATTCACTTGGCTATGTATTTAAATGTACCTACTCTTACGCCACGCACCTAAATTCGCTCACATCATAGATGACATTTCGTTGAAAAATATGCTTTTCTTTGACTCAATAGAGTTCGTTTTAGTTTGGCAAGAGAGTGGTCCCGTGAGCCTGGACGCGCCTGGGCAGGGCCTAATGCTGCTTGAGTGACATAACTAAAAAAATATGAAATAACCAAATACTATACTGTGTATCATTGCATTTTAGGTTAATTTTGAATAATTTAATATGCAGTTTACGCTACCACGCCTGTATACACCGAAGGGATAGGCAGAGGTACACTGCAGTGCGTCCATTCTTGGTCGATGCATTATGTTCCTAGAGTAATAATATGGTATTTGTTCTAGTGGGGGTTTTGTAGGATGCCATTTTGTTTTATAATTATATATAAAATTACTTTATTACAAAAGCACGAATAGCTGACGTACAATTTGTTTTATTTTCGTAACTTGTGCGCGTAGATAACGATCAAACGGCAATTGTTCTTCGCACAACCTTCGGACCGTGGCATTTATGTCTTAATACACTATAATATATGATGAACGGCCACCGTTGACATTTATTATGGACCTAATATTAGCAACCCTTATTAAGATAGCAATAAACTTTAAAATGTCAATAACTCTTATATCAGTTATATTGTTTTAAATTATAGGAGCGATTTCAACGATAACGCAGATCAATCTAAAGTGGGTACTATATCTAAAACGTGCCGGCATTTCTGTAACGTGTTTACAGACAGATAACTAGATACCGGAATTTTGTCATCTTTGCCGAGCGAATAGTTATAATATGTATTCAACAGAAAATATATGCAGCGTATGTTTTATGGGGCTTTTAAAATATGAAAACGCCTTGACCGAATCTTTTTAAGAATAATAAATTTGATGAGGTCCTCGGCCCAGTAAGTGTTCTGATCTGGTTGTAGATTGGTTTCGGCTCAAAAAACTTAACTCCATAGGCCTAAGCTAAATAAATTATTTGACATTACTTTCCGAACCCAAAACCACCCGGTGCAGTCGAGCGGCTTGCACTCAAACCACGCCCAGCGATGGTCAACTCATTCCAAATTAAATACTAGTTATTGTTTGTTTGTATCGCTTAATACTGTCCCAGTCTTTTAGCAAGACGTACTCAATATTAAATATTCCGTCAAACCTTGTGCATAAACAGTGTATTTGCAAGCCCATCGCCTAACACCATATCCATATCTCATATAACTTACTTGGGAGCAGAACTCACTCCAATAAAAGCCCATAGCAAGCACCAAATATAGTCCTTGATCATCACACAGTAAGAAGCACCATACATTCCATGATTTTCCTCCATTCCCAATGATGAGGAAACGACTCCATCAAAATACTTAAAACATTTTGATGGGAAGGGGAGTTGTTCCCCTTCAGGTTCAGTCTCCTCCGTTAGATGTGACTGTAAGCGACACTGAGAAGTAAGCGTTGAGCCATTGAGCCCACCCTTGAAACTCCTGCAAGTTATGATTCATACCTGTGTTTCCCCTAGGGTCCCTAGCAGCTGCTGAGAAGCTACTAAAGCTGGGACCCTCGTAGCTGCTGCCGAAGTCCGAGAAGTCGTAGTGACCGTACTGCGCCACTGAGAGCGCTATACACGCGCATAATACTATCGCCTGTGGACAATGAAAATAAGACCTTTAGTTGTATCATCATATGTAACGTTTTCCTTTGTCTAACTCTCATGGAAATATCTCTACTTAAAATTTCACTTAATGCAGTTTATACTCAAACTTTGCCTGCTATTATGTCCGAATCACCCCACCAAGGAAAAGAAGACATCGCATTACATCAAGAAGTAGAGAATGAAGGAGTCAAACTGTCTCAGAGAGAAACATAAAGAGATATGGAATGAGGTATTTGCTTAGTAGTCGTAGAGAACATACTTATAATAGACGAGAGCGTAACACGTTAAAGCACTCAGGTTTACGCAGCAGCTAAGTCGTTAAATGTGGTATAGGTAATTTGCAATACATTGTAAATTTTAGGTATTACTTATAGGTTTAAGCCTAAGACAGGTTTCACTTCAGGGTTATCAAAAGTATGGCAGCCAACTTGTATTAAGTGCTAATTGCGTCATCTTTTGTAAACTCAAAAATATATACGAGAGTATAGAGATGACATTTGATAGCAATCAAACAATATACCACGGTTCGATGGTAATTACAGGCCGATCACTTCACAGATAACACATGTATCGTAACGAAAGTGAGAAATCAGTCAGCGAATCATATCAATAGATATGGTATCTCATTAGATTGTATCGAGTGTCAAAATCGCATATAAAATAGCCCGTACACGAACTGAGTGCTCTAAAATATTTATCAAACGAACAAAGAGCCTTTTAATCACGTTACGTGGGTGATACAATTAAGTGACTGGTAACATATCATTTATTTAATCGCTGCAACATACTACCTATCGGCTGATTGTGTATAAATTGCACGGCGCAGCGGTTGGTCTTCGCGGCCTTGTGTACTTTCTAAAACTGCTTTTATCTTAAATACGCATGCTCTATATAAAGTATAAAACAATGTATATTTTGTAATACGAAGCTATAAATTGCGATACGCGGAGATGTTGTATAAGATCGTTATTGGTTGATTGATTGGTTACAGTAAATCACCTGTTTAACGACTGCAAATGGGAGCTTACTGAAACGTCAATTTGACATGTCGTTATCTGTCAAATTTTGTATATCACATCAAGGCAACGCTAGTAGTCGCATCTGGGAATTCGATTCATACGCCGATTTATCATCTTCAACACCCATTTTTATGTATGTGTATATATTATGAAATTTGTTGTTGCTAATAATAACTGCCAAAATAACTTATATATTTTATCTAATTTGTATCTATTAGACGGCGTGTGTATAATTCTTCTTCTCGCGAGTTTTAACGTGAGTATTGATATGCTACCTGCTCTCATGGCGTTGTTGCTCCTGAGAATGTATTACCTACTCACTATCCTTACTATTGATCATTTTGAAAAGAGTAATAATTCAGTATCTTACCGGCTATTCTAAGTGGAAGCTGCATTCCGAACCGGTAGTAGAATCTGACTATTTGTAAGTGCTTTTTGGACTACACGAGTAAAAAAAAAATTTTTTGATTTCATTTAGAAGCTAACCAAACATGTGGCCTTAACTTTTGTATAAGAACACTTTTGTAACATATAAGAAGACCCCAGTCTTCAACCATCCTATAATCATTTTAAAATATATACATTCTAAATATAAAACACAAAGTAAACAAAACCGCATACAAGGAAGATATATCACGGAAGTATAGTTATAATGTTACATAAGATATGCATATATTCATAAGGCGGCCGCAGTAACTGGTTCAGATCAGAAACAGGTATGTGAACTTGATATGTGACCTCTGTTGGGGACCGGGCCGTGGGTGTGCGTGAACTCTACACTCAGCTGATATGAGAACACGTGTGCCGGGGTGAGCAGACGAACGGTTAAAACGTTGCGGCAAATAACTATTACTCCATGATATGTTTTGTAAAAGTAAAGCACCAAAAAGGTTGGATATATTAGACTCAAGATTCAATACAAGATTAAGGTATACTGGAAAACTAAACTATGAAAATCAATCCCATGCTTGCAAGAAACAAAACTAAGCTATTTAAAATATTTTATTCAAATATTCTATAATGTATGCCTGCAAAAAAATGTGATGTAATTTACACAGTAATTAATCAGTGCCAAAATAAATTAATGTTTAAATTTAACTATTTTATGATGCACAATGAATATTTATATTTAAGTAGACGCTACACTACTAAAGAAATAACTAATTATTCATTCACAAAACCAATTAAGTCACGGCAAAATTTTGTCATAACATGTTTATTAACATGACAACTTTATTTCTTAGAAATATATTGACCAATCAATAATTACTTCCGTGCACGGTTTAATACAATTTGTCTGCAAAGTATGGCTTGTGAAACTCGATCGGTAGTAAGTCGCCCGTCTGCGAGCCCCTACGCAACTGGTATTGCCATATTAGGTTCGTTTCAAATGCCTTCTACATTTAATATGGTAATCGGCTGACTGGAACTGACTTGCAACACTATAGTGGCAAATATTGCTATCAATTAAATAAACAGCCCTTTAGGTATTTCTAATATTGACACACTTGTGAAAGTGTACCAGTAAATGATTAGGAAATGAAACAAGGCCAGCAACGCGTATCGTAGTATACTTGCCAACATTTGTTTTAAACATATTCGTACCGTACTTCCTGAGATTTGATATTGTCCGAAAATTCAAATGCTCGGAGTATCGTGGACTGAATTCCGTACCAACGAGTCTATACTTCGAGAACTCTGCATCAAACAGCGTCTATCATCTTTGGTACAGTCCCGTATCCTCACCTTTATTGGTCACGTATGCCGCCAACGGGAGGTGGCTATTGAGCGACTTGTGGTTCTGGAAAAGATTGAGGGTACCAGGCCACGAGGAAGATCGCTCTCATTTGAAATAAGACAAAGATTAAGCGAAAGAATCCGTGACAGAAGTGTAACCCGCAAGTATTTTATATCTTATGACTAATTACTAAACATTCAATTAGTGTCCCCCAATTACCCAACCGAGTAAAAATAAATAAGACAGCTAATAGAAATCACTTTCTAATGTACTTAGCAGTGCTAAAACAACGCAATACCAAATATAACACAAACGTAATAATACGTAACCGGAGTAAAAAGGAATAAAACCACTCAGTCCACAAACGAACTACAACTCATGTGCTTGTTTCATATCTAACGTCAATCAAATAAACTAAAAACAAATTAATAGGGAAAAAAATACAGTACCTACCATTCCAACACACGGTACTGAAAATTATTATTATGAGTGGTTCGAGGACAAATTGATGGAATCTTTTCAAACCCAAATAAAGAAGTACTTTTAAAATTTAAATTTATGTATTTTGCAACACCTTGGTTAGATATTAACTATATAGAGGGGCCAGTTCCAAACCTTGTCGAAGACGGGAATCGAATCCGCAATCACATGGTGCAGTAAACCGAGTGGCCTACGCTAAAGCTAGTTCAATTGTGGTAAGAAAAAAAAAGGTCGAATTGAGAAACCTCCTCCTTTTGGAAGTCGGTTAAAAAGCGATACCTCATATAACATAACCTACGTCATTTAAAAAAATAGGATGAATCCCATCACCCCAACTAAGTTTTTATGCTTCCACAAGCTTAGCAAGTGGGCTTACGGTAATAGTTTAAAGGCTAGAGCCTTCATCAAACCTGGAATCTCACGTCTACCAAGCAGGCCCGTCTAACCACTAGACTATTGATACTTATTATCTATCATAATTCATATTTATGTACCCAATAGTCAATTTTGCCCTACTTACTAAAATAACGCTGATTTCTAAGTGTGAAATAAGTTAATATGTACTTGGTTGAACAACGCAGTAACTTAACGCTACAAGTTGGGACCTAAATGTGTAGCAAGCATTACAGTAACAGTAGGAAGTTTAGCAACTGGTATTGATGAAACAAACTCGCGATAACACCCGACCAATAAATCTACATAATAACAGTTATATATTGTGTTGCAGGGCTACTATTTACCAATAAGATTGTAGATATGAGTACGTAAAAAGTCTTACGACAATGCTAATACCAAATTGAACTGTATAAAATTACAGAAGAAGCACATTTTTCAACGAAAGGTCATTGATGACTCGGTAATTTTGATGCCTAATTGCGTGACTATTTATTACCAATGAAATTACATCCGTATGTATATTTTGCACAGAGTACATTTTCAAAAAAGAGGCTAGTTAATTCGCTCGTCGTAATTAATGCAAGGCGTAAGAAATCAATGCCCGCTTTTTTAATATGTGAAAATAGTACACGACATTTCGCAATTATAATTTACCTGAAAAAAATATGGCATTTTCGCTCTATTATAAATCTGCATAGTCTGTTAAGTTATCTACTCATCTGACCTATTGAACTTTAACAAAACAATGAAATCTTAACAAACCATTTCCAATGCTAATTTCCGACTCTATGCTTAAGTTCAATGACCTGAGTAACAAAAAAAATATTATACACATATAATGAACCAAAAAAACTCTATAAATAGAGTCACTCGGCGCCCTTGTCCCCGTACCTTGTAACAAAAGGTTTTTAGAAACTCTACGATACGTTTATAGGGTTTTGCGTAATGCACTCTGCATTACAATAAACGTTACAACACACTGAAGCGGTGAAATGCATAATAACTTGAAGCACGTTGACATAGCTTATATTATTGGATATACAAATAAAAGAAGTACATATCTATGTTATTCACTAGGATAAAGTTCTTAAAATAAGATGAAGAAGATAATTATTATTAAAAGTAGTCATTACTTCTTCTACCTTCTTTAACGTAATGAATTAAAAGATGATATTCAATGGAGTATGATGAGGAATGGCTCCACCTGCGTTTAGCGGGTATTTCAGCCAGTGTCAAGTAATTAATAGCAAGGGCAAATTCAATAAATACACAATATAAATAAAAATGGATGATGACAGTGATAAAGGCAGCGGATGAATCCCCTAGTCATTACTTAGTACCACACATATTTAAAAAAAAAACTTTTGCTATGTCTTATGCAAGTTGTTATTTACTTTGATCTAGTTCTCATGATAAGATGGAGAAAATAATAATGATTGAAAGTAGACAAAACATAATATTTTTGTACCACTCATAATTATAAAAACATTTGTCACGTCGTATGCGAAATGTACATGTTCTGTTTTATCAATATTACCTCTTGTAAATATAGCTTACAATGTCTACTTGGGTATGATAGTGTATAGGTACGGGAATAATTTTTTTTTTATTCTTTCTAGATTAACGGATATCAAACCCAAACATCCGGGTCTGCCAGCTCAAACATCCAAGGTTTATTGCCTAATTACATTTCTGAATAAGCTGATTAATTCTCATCGCGGACTGCACTACATACTCGCAAGGGCGTTTGCAACAGAATACGTGGGATACGTGAGGCTTTATTCACACGGTTAAACCGGCTGTCAAATAATAACCGACAGAACACTTACAGATGTACACTGGTAAAACAATTTGTATGGACAGCAGGTGTCGGTTTTCGTGGGAACTCGTGTGAACGCTTCCGTATAAAATGTCGGGCAGCCAGCCCTGCCGTGTTAATAAAGCCTAGATACGTATTGGCAACGAATGACCTTCTCTTATCCGCACTGCTGTGCTCGAAAAAAAATCAAGTTGAAGGACCCATTGGCCTTTTTAAACATTTAATAATAACGAGTGGTAGACTAATTGCGTCTACAGACCTTTTTATAATGCAGATTATAAACTTTCAGTGTTACTATATGTATATTTTTATATGACTTAGGCCACTTCCTTAACTGGACTATGTTGCTAAATGTCGTCTCGTATTTGGTCTGCCCTTGTTACGAACTTTAAAATCACAACCAAATGCTATTTAAATTAATCATAAACATAATAAATAATTATGACCATAATGAAATAGAGTCAAATTGATGTGCATATTTTACTTTATAAACACACTTGAAGCACTTTGTTTTTTTTTTTTGCTTAATTATGCGACGTGTATATTTTGTTTGCGTACATTACAAACGATTGCGTAATAAGAAGAAAAAAATATAGTTTTAATAAATTCGTAAATAAAGTCTAAATTACTATAAATCCCTAAATATCTTTAGCTGGAGTAATAAAAATAATTCAGCAATACTAACAAATACTACTATTACTGCCCTTTTTAACGTCCCACTGCTGTGCACGGGCTTCCCCTCAATGCGAAGGGGATTCAGGCCATAGTCCACCACGCTGGCCCGGTGCGGGTTAGCAGACTTCACTCGTCTATTAAGAACTAGTCAAGTTCACTCAGACATGCAGGTTTCCTCACGATGTTTTCCTTCACCGTTTCATAGTAAGTTCAAGTGATAATCTCAGATGAAAATGAGATTCACACAGAACTCCCAGAGATGCAAGCCGGGGTTTGAACCTGCACACTTTGATTGCAAGGCGTGCGTTCGACCACTCGGCTGCAAATATCATGTTTTAAATATGCGATTACATTCTATAGTGCGATTTTTAAAGCTTTTTAAAATCATACAAGATAGAAAGAAGGAAGGAAATACGAGGTAAATGAGCAAGCCATTACGCACATTTATTCGACTGATCTGAAATTGCATTAATGAGGGGTCAATGTTACGAACACATATACTCAATACTGATATTTATAGGCCAAGGATATTTTGCGTGTGACTCAAAGAGCAATGCATTAAAATACCTCAGAGTCTGACTCTACAGTATAAGTTCAAAAACTGCAACCACCCGCTACACCCGAGGGGCCTCCGCTGGACCCACAGCTTCCCTCCTTTTTGGTAGAGCATACATTAGTCGATTTCTTCCTATCAGATTTAGAATAACATTTCATTCAATGTCACAAAACTTGATATACCGTTTGGAATGTCATTGCTACTAAAGAAAATATAAACCGAACAAAATAGTCGAGCCATATTCCGCCATCTTTATCACGTTCATCACCCATTTTTATTTATAATGTATATTTATTGCATTTAGTCTTGCTATTAATTACTTGACACTGGCTGAAATACCCGCTAATCGCAGGTGGAGCCATTCCTCATCTTATTTAATTAAATTTCATCAATTCATTCATTTCGTCAAAAAAAGAAGAATGTTTGGTGGTTAACCAAATTAGGGTTCATTGCGAAATTTTAATACTCTATAAATATATTATGTTTTGTGCAGTTCATTTTCAATGCCATTATCGGTATATAAATTCCTAGTAGATGGCAAAAGCCTACTTTCTATAGTTCTACGCAGAATAAACAAATCACGAGCATGCGTGCGGTGTAACCGAATCAAGTGTGAACGCGCGCGTTGCCACACTGTGACGTAATTGAGCACAGGGCATTGTGCCGCATACCCGTGTTTAGTATCATGCTTCTAATAAGCCAGAGAACAATACCACGTGGCACGTACCTTTAGAAGGAACTATGTCAAGATGGTATATGCATCTTAATACCTACCCTAGGTGTAGCCAATTGCATACTGGCATGTCTGGGAACCGTTGTTAGAATTGAATGTCTCAATGCTGGTCAAAGGTTCTCCTTTCCATCTTTAATTTTTGAAAGGGGGTTAGACCATAGTCCAACACGCTGGTCCAATGCGGGTTGTTGATGGTAGTTGCGGATATTAGTACCCCTTACACCTTTATTATTCTTAGTCTTTACTTAGTCCTTACATATTACTGTTGATTTCAATAAGTTACAACCTGTTATGCCTCAGTTGTAATGCTGTTTTAAATCAAATACGTACTAGTTACTTTCCAGTAACTACATATGTTAATGATAGTTGCATAAACTTTCAAGTGTGTATGATACAAAATAATATAAATCGTGCGGAACCTTCCACACGCAATCACACTTCGCACTTGACCAATTTTAGTTCAAATATTTTTAAATTACGCGTGTCGAGCGTCATTTAACTGCACGTGTGACATAATAATGATCACAAATTCGCGTGATAGGAAACGATTAAATTCGAAATATCGTATGTTTTAACTTTGACATAATATTTATATTTCTAGGTTGAGGTTTATACAATTTTCGGATTAACAATATACCGTGATAGGCATACAATGCGGTCAATGTCAATTAAGAACAATCTACTTATAATTATTTTGTGTTTAAGTAAAATTTAAGGCTATACGATTGTGAGAAGTAACATAATAATTTCACAATCAAAATAGGGACTATAGAAATCAATCGCAAATATTCGACAATGGCTTGCTCTGGTTGGTTTGAGAGTAGGCCGTGTAGCTCACTGCAGCGGATGGTTACATGTTCGATTTCAGTCAGAGACAAATTTCGGGGATAGCCTTTTCGGAATTGCCCTGGTTCGGGTCCTCCTCCGGTGAAGCTGTAAAGGCCAACTCACGGCAAACAGCGTAGACCATTAAAAAAAAGCCCTGGTTTGGGTGTAACTGAAATCGTGCTCAGTTCATCGTATGATACCCATAGTACAAGCGTTGATTTGTTTGGGATCATATATGAGTACATATTATCATATTATTATTATTTTCATGACTCAAGATTTTACGCGTCATATATTGTTTTATGTCTTGAATTTCAAATTAACATCATAAGTTCGAATAACAAAACACCAATGCGTCTGTATACTCTACGAAGGCTGGTAGAATGCCATTATTCAGACCAAATGTAGAGCGAAAGGGACATAAAGCAGAGTATAATGGCATGTAGAGTCTATATGCCAGTAAACGGATGCGCTCTGAATCCACGCACATAAATAATACTGACTAGTCTAATCCATCTCGTCCGTCCCATACATAAGTTATGGCTTATGCACTAACCTCTCACTTGCCAACTTGCGCTTATCAAACCAAATTGAATGCAGCCACTATAATCGAAGGTATATACTCGAAGGAATGTAGGCTGCCATATGGCACTGAAAAATACATTTTTTATTTTTTTGCTATTTGCTGCACTTCCGCGCCTATAATATAACGACTTCAAATTATAATTGACAACTCATCACTCATCATCTTCTCCATGGGTAGACCGACAGCCATACATTAACAAAAACATCATCAACAGGCATATTTTTCACGAAGGCAGAGGTGCACTCACATGTCACCGTTTTCTTTATGATTTCAATTGAAGAACGGCTATACAGGTTAATGAACTAGTCACGTTTTTCTACAGGCTTACAGGTTTCCTCAAGATTTTCCCCTTCACCGTTCAACTAGTGATAGTAGCTTTTGTGTTGATGTCATAATAACGAGCAGCATAGCAACGTAAATAAAAAGAATAAAAAGTGATGTCCAACGATATAAATAGAAAAGAAGGGAGAATTTAAACATATGAAAACAGGTGACACAGGTTTGTGAGCGAATGCCATTCTGTATATTTTATTGCTCTGTGACTTCCGGATAATATTAATGTTTCATACCTACGACATTTTTTTGTAAAATACCACTTAAAAATTAAATAACACCTTGAAAATTTAATTTATATCTCAAAAACCATAGTAATATTAAAACAATAATGCTTTAAGAGTGGTGGTAAGGGTGCTGTGGTTTGTGTCTGTAAGGAAACACACGTATTAGCTTCCAACGAATAACAAATCCAACATGAAGGTAATGTTACCTAATTGTTCAGCAATTAATATATTTGAACACATAAACCAAGCCCAGAGATTATAAATTAACAGCTACTTAAGTTAAAACATCCTACACACGCACCCAAGATCCTATCCTTACGTGTCTTTAATAATCTAATTTGGAGTTTTATCCATTATTTATGCAAGAAACGTTTAGATACCAATATAATTGTCTAAAAGCAACAGTGCTAAGATGATTTTTATCACGAATACCGGGTAAACATCGCGGTCAAGCGATAAATATGAAAAAAAAATACATTGGTTTCACCTGTTTTGTATGTTAATAGATCTTATTAAATTATCAGTTGGCTAAGGTCAGGTATGAAGTATGTGGAGCAATTGAAAATTTTAATTTATATTAAAACTTAGTATCAGAATAGTTTGTACTGTTTTATTAGTCTAAAATATATAATCGTGGGTTAAATATACATGTTTGATATTAAATTACATTATTTTATTTTAAAGACAAACCCGAAACTTTTTATCCTATATTTATCAAAACTGACAACTTTTTATACAATTTACAGCCAATTTACCAACCTTTCACAGTACCATGGCAATATTTTGATTTAATATTATCCACCATAATTAACCAAAAATAACTGTAAGTCTGTAAATATAAATTTCTACATAGATTTATTAAAAAAATCCAGGGTGTAAGAACAGACGTAAAAATGTTTCTATATAGTCACAGTGCTAATTAATGCTTTTAAAATGTAAAATAAATAACTACGTAAACAATGCATCGACACATCTTAAGCCCACACGATCTACTGATTACCCACCATTGGGACTACTACAAAATTTGTGAGTGGTTTCCGCTTGATTCTTGTCAGATGACGAAGTGCCGCTATATTTTACGTAGACGCCAGCGACTGACGAGTGCAAAATCGATGGTAGAGCTACACTAGATGGTATAGGTACTCTAGTGTCACCTACATAGCCAAGGTTACGAGCGCGGGTCGTTCAAACTGTCCGAGGTCCGCTGACGTCTGCTATACAGCCTCCCGCACTCCGAAGCGTCCACTATCACGCGTATTTTTTTTAAACAAACTCTATTGTCTCATAGATAAAGTTCATTCTTCAACTAAATGATACTGATAGCGCGAGCGAATTTTGACACGTATGGACGAGGTTCTTACCACAGAAATTTAATCTTTATGAATATTGACACAGAGTTAATTTTGTTATTGGCAAACATTTTGACGCGTGAACGTCGACGCTCCAGTGTGCGGGAGGCTTAAGCCGCACCTATATATCAAATGTTTAACCGTAATACCGCAAATTACTTCTCGTTACAATCGATTATAAAATTGTCAGTGAACATTGAAAGCAGTAGAATCGAGAAGGCCGCATCGACCCAGAATAAAAATTTGGTGTATTATGTAAAAACTTTCGGCGGTTTATTTTTAAATTAAAGCCTACGTTTTATTGGCGTGAAGGACGTCCAAATCCCATTTTCCGAATGAAATCGATGATTTCACTTTTGTATTCAGATTGCACAAATCTGTTAAGTAGCCTCCCGATTATATCGATTATTATTATGTCCGAAACAACGATTCAAGATTTTTTTTTTCATCGATGTCCGTTTAGTATTCAGGCCAATTTTATTAGATAGCAACTACTATGTACTTAAATCTGAATGTTTATCTTATAGTTTTATTATTGTCAAAAGCTTTTTAGTCTACGTTTGTGACAACAAAATTGGGATCACTGCTTGAAAGTTTACAATTCATAGGTAATTCATTATTTTATCATTTAAAACCTATTTGAAGTTAGTATTAGCAAGTATAAATGATTAAAACATTCTTGAAATTAGTACATACTGCACGTAGCCTAATTTATTTATTTATTTATTTAACAGGACATCCAAAAACTGTACTATTAATAACACATGAATATAAAATACAAATAAGGGAAAACTAAATGCACATATAATCTATACATATACATATATATATACAAATAAATAAAATTGGAGTGTCTGTTTGTAATATCAAAATAACACTTTTTTACCAAATGCGTATGAAAGTATATACGATACCTATAACGAAAACGCAATTTTAAAATTTTTTGTTTGTCTGTCTGTCTGTCTGTCTGTCTGTCTGTCTGTTTGTTTGAGGTAAACTTTAAACGGCTGAAGCGATTTCAATGGGACTTTCACTGACAGATAGCTGACGTTCCAAGGCGTAACTTAGGCTACTTTAATTTTAGAAAAAGCATTAGGGTTCCGCGGGAAAAACATAATACCCATATTTCCGGGTAATCTCCCTAAAGTCCACGCGGGCGAAGTCGCGGGCACAGCTAGTCTATAATATATTTATAATCTATATTGTTAGGAAAATGCTGTCTCAATTGAAATTATCATCGACCGCCGCGATGTGCGAATACAAAAGCTGTTCTACCGAGATATATGTATGAATACATCATCATACATCACTACGCCTGTATTCCCCGAAGAGGAAGGCAGAGGTGCACTGCAGTGCATCAATATTTTGGTACCAATTTAACACAGGGCGAGCAGCTTTGGCATTATCTCTATTTAGCTATATTATTGTTTTACTTAGATTTACTAACATAAAAAAACTGTCATAACATTAAAATAATACGCAGTAATAAAGCAGTGGTCAGTAAGGCCCAATGTACCTTATGTGTCCTACGCCTTCGCTAGCCGCAACCCACTTTGAAATATAGATAGAGTAGGGCACAAAATTTACAAATGTTTATTACAAATACGTTCCGCATTCCGTGTGACGACAGTGGCGTGCATAATACTATATCGCCGTGGTCTACCGCGAGCTACATACATTCTCGTATTACCCTACGTTCATCTATTGCGGACACAGTTGTTTTACGAGTATGTATCATTAAATATGAATAGCTTAAATGAATCCGGTGTAAAATCCCCCCGAACTTATTAAATAGCCGTATTACTGATTAAACTGCTACCAAGAGGTATAACCGGAGTTTTAGTCGAATTACTTTTGAGTAGAATTGTTTAAGGTCGAGATTGGTACAACATCAACAATGTTATTAATATTTCTTAAGTGATTAATTGATCCTACTACTTCATCGTCTTCTTTCACATGATTAGATAAACTTAAATAAATCAATTATTATTAATATTTATTTTGCGAATATCAAGTAGGTATTAAAAGTTTCCGTTAATCTGAGGTAAGAAATAAATGATTTAATCGAAAATAGAAACGAGTTTTGTACAAATGTAACATTATGAAAAGTGTAAGAAATTATGGAATTTCCCGCAATTTTATTGTCGATCATAAGGATATAAAAAAATTACAGTCTATTACTGTGTCTATGACACAAGGAGACATAAAATATAATTTAATTACAATAATAATTTATGTGGTTGTTAAAATTGATAGTATTATCACGTATGCATTATAAATGATGTATCACAAGCACGAAATAATATTTAAGGTAGCTGATATGTAGAAGCTCGGACCTATTGTCCTTTGTTGTTATTGTTACTTTGGGTACAACGGCCTATTAAGCATTGTTAATTATATTTACGAACAGCGTTTAATCATATTCATTAAAAAGTTAATACTTTAATGAGATATTTAGTATGTATCTACAAGTTTCAAAAAAAATAAGATTGTGAAAATAAAATTGTGATTCCAATTCTCATTGATATGTCAAATGTATATTTCGGACTTCTGTAACAGCTTGTATACATCATAAATTTTCAGCAAAAATCTATACACGTGATGGACTAATATGTTATGTACTTAATTGAAAATTCGAAAATAAAAGTGAATAAATAATACGAAAAGCAAGTATGTTACATCATAATGTTAAAAGTGTTGCACGCGAACCATGAATGGACAGTCGTACGTCGCACACCGGGAAGCGTGCCGGAGGCTGCGCTCGCGCACATAACATTAACATACATGATAGCTAAGCGCGTGCGCCGCCACCGCCGTGCGGACCGGTCCACCAATGAACTTCCGCCTTCCGACTACTGACATTATAACCATAACATTTGTTTATTCTAGTTTATAATTTATTATTAAACCAGATCTGACCTCTAAATCCCGGAAAAATATAGTTAATTGATTATGTATTGATTACTTTGTCAGATGTTGTTAAGACGGATTATCAATTTCATTATGGTATATTATAAATAAATATCGGCGGACACATAGCTATTAATCGTATGATCCCAAATTAAACAAAGGTTGTACTATGGGTACCAGACAATATACTGGAGGTGATCTCAGTTAAATCCAGACCGGGACAAATTCTGAAAAGGCTATTTATGAAATTTGCCTCTAGCGGAAATTGAACCTACAACCACCCGGGGCAATGAATGACCCGAGCGGGCTACGCTGAAACCTTTAGACCAAAAGGGCTTTAGGAAAGCTGAAGCGGTCGATTTTAGTAGATAATTGCTTTATGGAGAATTAAGGAATCGAAAGGATCAGTCTATGAATATGCCAGAATTTCTTAATACATTACGATAAAAATTATCGTTGTAGGTATGCTTAATTAGCGTCAATAGTCTAGTGGTCAGCCGAACCGCTCTAGGCCCCGATTTTCGTGCGATCTAGATTCATCTCTATTCGAGATATCTCGAAACAAATGAAAAAAATACATGCGATTTGTCGTTTCGTTTCGAGATATCTCGAATAGAGATGAATCTCGATCGCACGAAAATCGGGGCCCTGGTATCTGGAAAGAGCCGAGTTCGATTTCCTCACCATTCTTTATACTACGTGTGCCATCTCACCCCATGTCGTTTAAGCCTATATACAAGAGGTTATTTGACGATAAGTGACCCGCGATGACTTGGAAGAGGATTTGGCAACAAAGTTGTAAGAAAAAAATCTACTTTCTTCCATTGCCAAGCTGAGCTGGATAACTGCGTAACGCCCCGCGATCACTAGTGCGAGCGAATTAACTATCTTTTTTTAATTAAACTCTGTGACACTAAGATTACATTTCTGTGGCAAAAGTCACGCGAACACGTGTCATCGATGACATTTCGTTGAAATATTACTTTTTCTTATAAGAGTCAATACAGTAAGTTTAGGTTTCATTTTTGTTTCTGTGTCATTACAGCCTATATATTTATTTTGGTCTCCCGCTTAGTAATGGAAGGGAGTAGAGATTTTTCATCCTATCCCTTTTATCAATAAAATGCGTTGGGGTTCCAAGACAATTTCGCTTCTCCCCAAGACTTGCCGAGGGCCAAACTTCGTTGGATTCTGCTGTAGATCAGAATCTAATCCAGGGCTTACAGGATTAACAATGGTAGGAATACGAGGCGGGTTCAGTCTCATAAAAAAGTGCGTTTTGGTTTAGGCTTTGACGCGCCTGTGGAAGCAGAGCCTTTACCATACCTGTTATAAAACCTTGCACCCGACTCGTACACGCATAAGAACATACTTAGCTGTTCACGCAAACATACTCTCTCCGTCACATTACATCAGTCGAGAAAATTACAAATATCATATATCCCATCAGAAACGTGATCGAGGTATTCCAATTAATTGAATCACGTGACGAATACACGTGTTTCGGTGACGTAACTCGTTACGAAATAGCTTTACAGGATATGAATTAAGAATAATATCGGTACCGAAATTCACACAATAGACAGGAAACTCCACAAGTCCGGTATCGCAAGAAAGTTGGTTTGTTGATAAATTAATATTGTTCCTACTAAATAGATAATATACTTGCTACGGTTTTGGCGAAAAAATAAATAAAAATGTACCTAGCATTCTAATGTATAAAACATCAATTACATGGGTGGGTATTTTAAAATGTAAATAATAATCTGTTCAAACTTAGGAAAAATACAATGGGTAGGTACTTGTAAAACATTCTCCCAAAATTATAGAAATGTTCAATTCAGCTAAGAACTAACTTGTTATATGGTATGAGTGTATAAATAAATAAATCATTAAGCAGTTTCAAATGTTATTCTAAATATGCTACTCTATGTCAACCTATCCAAGTCCGAATCAATATCGAGGGGTGAAAGGCTGACTTAAGAGTTTTTTTTTTTTTTACTTTACTCATTCGACGCTGAAACATTCGCTGATTCCAAATATCTTCCAAATGTCGCTTAAGTCAAATAGCCTATTACAATACAACGATCAATACAATTGCATGTTGCCAACTGAGCTGCAAGCTCTATAAAGATCCGTACCGCTAATATTAAAATGAAGGGTGATTCCCTTCAACAAGAAAATATCGAAATATGCCAATTACGCAGATACCGCGGTGTCGGCCGAGGTCGGCGATTATGTAAACACACACAATGACAAGGTCTCAATAGGCATTAAATATATACGACAAGTGTATATTTGTATTCGCCTTGACTCGTAAGACTGTGAGGCCGAGGAAAGGAAATGGACATCTACAATGGAAAATTCGTCTATTGACAATTATGTGTTGTCGTTGCGGCGAGGCCGGCACTTCGGCATTGGTAGCGCAGACACGAGGCATTAGAGCATCGTTAACCTGTGACTCGCCTTATTTTGAAGCGTACACCTGCGGAGTGGTGGTGAGGCGAGGTAAATAACAATTGAGAGACAACTTAACCGACTTATGTCTGAAATTGGTATCTATACAAATAGATAAAGTATCTGATTGTAATATCAAAATAACAACTTTTTACTAAATGCATACAAAATAACAAACGTTATATAATAAACTCTGTCCGTCTGCCTGATTGTTTAAGATAAACTCCTAAGCGGCTGGACCGATCTTGACGGGCCAATATCTGATGTTACAAATAATAACATAGGCTACTTTACTTTTCAAAAAGAATTTCAGTTCCGCGGAAAAACATATCTATTTTATTCGCGCTATCTCTCAAACGGCAACTCCGATTTTGACAAAACTTTGACTGGCAGATAGCTGATGTTACAAGGAGTAACGTAGGCTACATTTATTTTAAAATCATAATTGGGATTCCTTAATTCCGCGCGTACGAAATCTACTATAAGATTAGAGATTGGTAAGAAGCGTGGTTTAGCGTTAGATAAAGTCGGTATATACGCGTAGCCTCGGTCGGTATACCTTGCGACCGGTGACTGGTCTTCACTGCTTTTGCCAATGTGCGCTAACCCTTTGTGTCAATTACAAGCATTGTTACAAGGTAGTACGCGACAGATGATGTGTAAATATCGTGAGGCCGTCACAGCTGTGTATTTACGCACTCCTAATTATCCAGCACTGAATTTGTTTTACTAGATACTTTTATTAAGTAGTTTTGTGGCTCTGGTTTAATATTGGATATTCCAAGATACATATCCGCTTTGTGCCGTCGATATTTTTATTTAAACCTTGGCCCATTAACATGTCATCATAAAAAATATACTTTTAAAATAACACCTTTGTCAATTTCAAAGCAAGAGAAAAGAAACTAGGTATGTGAAGCATGAAGTATCTTGTATGTGTGTAGTCAAATATATTACACGGACTCTCATTACTTTCGGTGAAAACTCGAGACAAGTTACAATTGTACTGCGATGCATTGGACATTTCGCTTTCTTTCCACGTAAGCAGGTACAATGCACACGAATGTACTTCCTGAGTTACACAATCCTTACAATTAACTGTACTGCTCTCAATACGGCTAACCCTATCATTAAAAACCTATTTCGGTCACATATCTCTAGCGAGCGAACGCCTTTATTTCCTTTGTCTTGCCCTCATAACTTCAAAAGGTACTTCAAGGAATTCAGACGACATTAAAGCCTCCGCACAATGAGGTGTCAACGCTCGTGCGTCAAAATGTTTGCCCATACCAAAACGATCTCTGTATCTATATGGATAAAGATTAAATTTCTGTCGTTAATGCCACGCCCCTACGCGACAAAATTCGCTCGCGCTGTCAGTGTCAATTCATTGTAGAACGTACTTTTTAACCGATGAAAAAAAAATACCAATCGATATTGTTTTCTTATATTTACGCGAATACTATATATTGAAATAAAACTATTTTACGGATTTTATCGCGTTTATTTACATTTTTATTTTCCCGACGTTTCGGCTGCTTTACAGCAACCATGGTCAAGTCGGTTAAAAACGGAGGAGGTTCTCAATTCAACGCCTATATAAATTTTTTGATGTATGATCACGCACATTTGTGACAATTCATTTGAACCAACGTCTGCCTAAATACTTCATAGATATGTACTATTGTAATTCTGTTCAAATGTATTTGTCGTAAATATTTTTTTTTCTTTCTTTTCTTACTTTCATATCTCCGGCGTCAGTCGACCGATTACGAAAATTTTTGTGACGTGTGCTAAGGAATTCTTCAAGGGTGGCCCCATTTTTCAGTGTCAATACAGTTCGTTGTGCCATGGCAACAAAATTGACGAGCGACGGTTAACGCCCCGGTGTGCAGAAGGCCTTTCGATCATGAAGTTGACACAAAAACTGTGCACTTTTGAGTCACCAGTTCACCACCATTAAAATGTGTCATTCACCCGTAATCCGTAAGCCTGCGAAGGTTACTTTTTGCATATCTACAGCACGAGTGCACTGAACATCTGATGATCAACAATTTACAAAAAAATACGTAAACCGCACTGCAAAAAAGTGGCAACTATGAGAAACACCATTGTTTATCACCCTTGGCCGTAATTAATTAAATATGAATATGATTAGACAACGACTTGGTGTCGTGGTTTGACCACTCGGCTCAGTGAACCAGGCGGTAGCAAGTTCGATTCCCGTAAACTTCGTTAATGGGCTTTTCGGCATTTGCCCTGGTCTGGGTGGAACTGGGATCGACCCCAGTCCATTGTACCCATAGTACAAGCTTTGCTAAATTTGGGGGCATACGATTAGTATGTGTTGTCTGTCGATATTTAAATTTTATATATAGGACTAGCTGTGCCCGCGACTTCGCCCGCAGGGAATGTAGGGAGATTATGAAAAAAATGGGTTATATGTTCATCCCGCGGACCCCTTATGCTATTTCTTAAATAAAAGTAGCCTGAGTTACGGCTTTTAACATCAGCTATCTGCCAGTGAAAGACCCATCCAAATGGGTCCAGCCGTTTGTAAATGTACCCGGCACAAACAGACAGACAATTTTTTTTTAAATTGCATTTTCGTTATACGTATCGTATATACTTTCATTATAGTGAAAAAGGTGTCATTTTGATATTACAAAGAGACACTTCAATTTTATTTATTTGTATGTATGTATAGATTTAGTCGGTATGTACCTACTATTGTTTGATTGATGCGTGCCAGCATAGTTGGCCCACATATGCATAGTCGCATGCGCAGCGCCCAACAACGGGCTTCAAGTTAATTAATTGTACGAATGCGATGTACTTACCATTGCTTAACAAGGAAGCGTGCGTTAATCTCGACATAGTGATGTAACTAAACTTACTTGGTCATAAAAGCGGTTAAGTGAATCAACGACTATTGAGATGCGATACACGCGTCAGCTTCTATGTGTAATCAATCGCTGATTGATGACTTGTCAATAATAAATTAAGCCCTGCGTTAATAGGTGCGTCGAAGCGCAGGCCACCAATGTTTTATTCTTGGCCATTGCGAAAATGTACTATATTGTCACATTGAAGAAGCGCATTTATTTATTAGCTTCCTAAGCGTAAAGACTATATTTGTATTTAATATTGGACTGCCGTGAGTATAATTCTTCTCTAGTATTGTGGCAAAGGTGCTGTCTGCTCTCATGGCATTGCTGCTCCTGAGAATGTATTACTCGCAATTATCATTTTGAAAAGAATAACAATTGAGTTTCTTACCGGCTCTTTTTTTTTTTCTCAGTGGAAGCAGCTTTCCGAACCGGTGGTAGAATCTGTCTATTTGTAAGTGCTTTTTGGCCTACACGAATAATACAATTTTGATTTTGATTAAATGTAGTTGAAGTTGCAAACGAATTTAGTCTATCTTAGTCAATCTTTAGGAATTTTATTATTATTTTGGCAAAGCAATACGAACTTTTATTCACACATACAAAAAATTCGTTCTACAATGAAATGTCACTGACAGCGCGAGCGAGTTTTGACGCGTGGCGGCGTAGCTTTTGCGGCAGACATTTAATCAATATTCATATGCAGAGTGCATCTTCTATATCTATACATACATACAAATAAATAAAATTGGAGTGTCTGTTTGTAATATCAAAATAACACTTTTTTACCAAATGCGTATGAAAGTATATACGATACCTATAACGAAAACGCAATTTTGATTTTTTTTGTCTGTCTGTCTGTCTGTCTGTCTGTTTGTTTGAGGTAAACTTCTAAACGGCTGAACCGATTTCAATGGGACTTTCACTGACAGATAGCTGACGTTCCAGGGCGTAACTTAGGCTACTTTAATTTTAGAAAAAGCATTAGGGTTCCGCGGGAAAAACATAATACCCATATTTCCGGGTAATCTCCCTAAAGTCCACGCGGGCGAAGTCGCGGGCACAGCTAGTTTTCAAATAAAACAAGTGAAATTGTTCGCCCAGGTGTGTTTAGGGTGTTAAACACCTATCAATACATTCTTGACATTATAAGAATATACATGTGGTGGTCCGTTTGAGATTCCTTATTGAAAGCTAAATATATTAAATATCATAATCTATATTTAGAACAATGTAAGCGTCTCTTTTTCTAAGTATCTTTTTTTGGAATCAGTACTTTTGACAAGGTTGAACAAATAGAATGTAAATCAGATGCTATCGGTAGGGTTGCCAACACTGGTATAAAATGATAATTTAAAATGATATAAAGTTCAATCGTAATAAAATAGGTAAATAAGCTATATCAGGACTTTAAGTCTAGTAATTCTATTGTGAAATGACAATAGCTTGCGTACAAAAAACATTTGTTATAAATGATAGCTAAGCTATGAACAGTTCTGGCTACTTTAATTTTCTAGCTACCATTAATAAAATATGTTGTTTTCATGCCTTAAAATATGAAGCTATAGTTATTGTGTTATTAGATCTAAAAGAAAACATAAGACAAATAACAAAAATTATCACGTCTGTAGGTATTCCAAACAGTCGAGGATTACACTAAGATGCACTCACAACTGACAAACTAAGCATGATAAAAATTTAATATTTAAGTTATTCTCTAAGAATAAATCTCGGCTAATGCTTTAATAAAACGTTGGCAGCCCTAACCATAGATTACACAGTTTACCACAACAGCTCAAAACTGACACAAATACGTGAGATAAACCTCGTTAAATGGCAACTTGACCCGCGCAAAAACTGACAGACTTCAAAACGCAACGCTAACTAGACAAAGGATATGAGATTTTAAGTCATAGGTCAGTGTTACCATCTATCAAAATTCTCGCCACTGTCCGATACTGTGTGATTATGTCATCATTTTGACAGATAATATAATTCGAAGTGTGATTTATCGCGCAACGCTCTCCAAATATAGACAATCTAGAAATAAGAATACAATCGGACCAGCAAAAAATGTGTAACGTTTAGTGAGAGGTCGTTGTTAAACGGCTCTACATAATATAGTTACTATAATTTTTTATGGTAAACTCGTGGAATTTTTATCAACGTGCCATTTTTTTGTGGAAGGACTATAGTATTTTTTAAATAGTAAATCCCATAATTCAATTTAATGGTTGTTAACAAAAAGTTAAGTGTGTTTTGACTAGATAAGCAAAACAAAAATACCTACATCTTAAAATTATCGATAATAGTTTTTATTGCTATAATATTACGGTGCAAAAAATTCAGGATATTTCGTTGCTCTATGTTTTTCTTGAACACTATAAAAGGAGTAATTATTATTACACATTTTTAAATTTAAACTAATAATTATTCAACCCTACTAGAAGTAGCTAATAGATTGAATCGAATAAACATATTTCAAGCAATATATCGATTATCAATGTTCGGAGTGACAACTCCAAAAATCGATTACCGATATATCGAGACGTTTATTTGTCTAATCTTGATGTCAGAAGGAACGACAGTGAAATGGATGAAACTGAAAGTAGGATACGATAGAGTTGTTGCTCTGACCAATAATAAGATTTTTGAATATTACGACAATTTTATTACTTAAACTCAATTAATCTTGTCATTGGCAAAATCTTCGTAGCGATGGAGCCATATTAAAAAAAAACTCAATTTAATAAGATTCTACAACATACTGTTGTTCTCGATACAGGCAAAGGTCTCTCGATCGCATTAGCGTGTCTATAATTTCGAATATGATTTGTGGAATTACCGATAATGGTTCAATATAACCCATTACAGCCGAGTACAGGTAACCTAGTCTTGTTTCGATAGAAAGGGTACGTATTTATATTATTTGTGTAGGTAATAGTTATTTCCCTCGTAACTTTATTGGTACAATTTGGACATGCCTGATATTTAGACCAAAGCTGATTATACTTTTTAAATTTAAATAATTTGTAAGTATTTTTTTTATATTATGGGCAGACGGGTTGATTAAAGACTCCACACACGCGTCACAATTTGCCAATACCAAAAAGAGCTCTGTGTTAATATGCATAAAGATTAAATTTCTGTGGTAAACGCTACGGGTCAAAATTCTCTCGCGCTATCAGTGTCATTTAGTTGAAAACTAAACTTTTTCTATGAGTTAATACAGTTTATTTTGATACGGTAAAAAAATTACGCGCGAAGTTCAAGTTCCCTGTGTGCGGGAGACTTAACTCAACTGACATATTATGATTTCTATACAAAAGAGCATACATCACTGCTTAACTAGACATATACAGCATCTTGAAACTTATCAATATCAAGTGATAAACATCCTACAGGAAGAAATCGTTTAAAGAGCCCTGCGGGATAATACTATGAAGTAAAGGAACAGACTATCAACCTTTACCAGTTAGACACGCACATAAGATTACTCGTATAGTCAGAATTGAACGCTAAATATATTTATTATTTACTTTATTAATAATGCAGCCATGCATATTTAACTAGACATAACAGTTCTGACTGATCTAAATGACTAAACAACCGCGAAAAACGTAACAACATTATCGTAACAATTTTCTGAGTATCTGGTTCAAGCCCTTCAAATCACCGTCACAGCTACTGACTAATAAATTAAAACCGAACAAGACCCGGATAACACTCAATAATAATTTACGAATAACCATAAATTAACAAATAGTTCGCTAATAATGAAATGTGTCTAGGAAATCCGTGTACACAACTATCGACCAAATGATTAATACCGTCACCTCAAACTCTAACAATGAACACAGATTGTAATAATATAATTAGAACTAAGCAGCTACTTTTACTGGACCATGAAATTATTACATTAAGGAAATTAATATCGCGATAACATCTAACACAAAGGAATAATTTAATAGACACGGGAGACACGATACGGTTTTGAGGCACGATAATGCCGGCTGTAAGATCATTTCAGTTTTAATGGCAAAGAGTGCAGTGGCAGTATAGACATTATGTTATATGGAAGCGTCCTCGCGAGCTGTCGGATTACAGAGGCCTTACCGTCACGTCAAAAATATTGTCATTTCAATAGTAAATATAATTCTTTGACAGATTGTGTATTGAATTAACTCTCACAAAGGTAATATTAAAAACATCGCTGCAAGAGGTGGTGGTAAGGGGGAAGGACTCTCGTACTTCAAGACGGCTCGTGAGAATTCCTTCATACATAATGTTCTGTCATTGTACATCCGTTTGCAGCCGGCATTACCGTGTCAGTGGATCCTTACTTCTAGTCTTAACAAAAGCCATTGACGAAATGAATTCTAAGATGTATAAAAATACTTACATAGTTAATAGTTAATTTGTCATAGCTTACCTTCGCGTATAACTTAAATTAATATTCATAATTTATTATCATAAGTATTGAATGTAATTAAGTAAACGCAGTAGGCAGTCATCACATATTAAGTGAGTAAACGCAGTTAATCTAGCTTACGTCAAGTTATGCAAAACTCAATGACGATATGAACGTTAAAAATATATTTTACCGATCGCGCAGTATCCTTGCAAGTTTCACAACTGGTTTTGTGCATTATATAACTTGAGAAAACGATGCCTTTGTTAAGTTATACTTAATACCGGATAATCATGGATAACATACCTAATTAAATTCGTTAACTAATTAACCAATAACATTTTGTTAACTCATGTTAACATTTTTTATATGTGAAGTATTTGCGTCGGAAAAAGTATATCATGTTATAATGTATCTGCCTACCCCTTTCATGTACGTTTAGACTTTACAACTGTTATATTAATATTATTGTGAGCTGAATTACTTAGCTGTATAGGAATGTCGACGGATTTAATAATAAATCGTGAAATTAATGTCCAATAATATAATTTAAATTCGATATAAAATATAAGCAAAACGTATATAAGCTTCTACGTAAGAACGATTTTTCATGTATAATATTTTGTATAAATAACTAATAGATTACTCGTTGGAGCTGCTTGACCATGATCCTAGTTTTACTATAATGTATACATAAATTTTTAATTAAACGTTGACATAAAGTATGTTTTAATGACAAATTATTATGTAGATTTATGACCACTGACCACTACTGAACTAAATATGTAACCATTTATTCTTGGGGTAGGTCTTAAGATTATAGAGACCAAACATTATGTACAAGGCCTCACATCTGCGTTTTGTTTTGTAACGTTCGCATAAAATTATGTGAAGTATCATTATTTGAACGCGTAACGCACCAAAAGCTGACATTTCATCATCAACCATCAAGATCACCATAGGAATGCTACTTTTCATTGTTTTATGTCAAAGAACTTGACATCGTTGCGTGGGAAATTTGGATCTTAATCACCGGTTATCATTGTTGTTATAATAATTAACTCACTCTATATCATTAAGACCGAAATTGAACATTTAAACTATGCATTTATTATACCATTGTTACTATTATAATGTTTTAGTTCGGTATTTAATAAAATAACAAGTTCACACAGTCATTGCACTGGTATCTCTTAGTTATTTTGGCAGAAACCAATAAGTCACGCTCAATAAATATACAAATGTACTCACGATTTTCACGTAGTGGTTCATGATGCTGTTTATAATAGGTCTGTCACTGTCACGGTATCACTGGTGGCGTTGTGTTGCGCGCGCACTGTAGCCGAGCGCCGGATGCGTACGCGCAGACTGACGGTAACACAGAGCTGGGAAACTGACGGCCGCTCCCGCTGCAAGCAAACGTACCGGTCGGTGGTGGGCCCACAATCACAACCAATGCCGAGACACGGGCCGATCTAGTTTTAATAGATCACGTGCATCGAAATAGGGATCGCAAGCATATGAAAACTGTGTCGCAAACCACGCCAGTCCTCGGCCAGTGCCAAGTCTGTTCGATAGTTTTAATTAACGTTTCAAAATTACGCTTTTTACGTACTGGTAGGCTTTGTATGTCGGGTGGATGTTGGCGGCGTGCGCGTGAGTCGGGTTGTAAGCGCTTTGGCAACGTGTTCACGTTATATAGGACAGCGCGCGACCTCCGACACGCGCGGGAAGTGAGCCGATGCACCGCGTGCTGCCCGCTGCCATGGCAACCGATGCACTGCACGATGCAGCCCCCAACATCGCCGCCGCAGACGGAATCACAATTGCACTTCTTGCACACAATATGCATAGAAAGTACTGCATCCCTCTGTGGAATGGCCGACGCAATCGCTACGGCACTACTTAATTGCGTTGATTCAAGCCGGTTTAGTTTTCAGGGCTTTTCAGGGTCAAACAATGTAGCCACAGTCGGTATATTTTTATTCGTGTACACTAATTATTTAGAATGGCTTTCAAAATCGCGCAACTTTGGAATATAGCGACCATAGAATTCTATGTATCCCTGTGACTGCATAAATAGAAATTAGCAACAGGTGTTACTACTTGTGACCCATTGTCATCACCTATGATGAAATATCCTTAAATCCTCATAAATGTGTAATGAACTAATTTATGACCACCCCTATAGGGTATAGAGGTTGTGTTATAACAAATACAAATCAGGTTTCTTGTTAAGTCATATTTTTAATCTAGTAACCAAATTTATGTAATGTGACATCTTGAAATTACATATTGTATTTGGAAATGTGTGAAATTAATATTATGTTGAAAACTAATTTCAAGATATCGTTAAAGATGGCATGAAATTGTTTTTTTGGTACCTAAGTAACAGAATTTATGAACCAATGGAGCATCTTTGTAGAGGATAATCATTTTGGAAAAAAGTCGCGTTATAATTTATTAGGATATAAATTAATTGAGATTCTTATACCATTCTTTGTGTTGGAAAATTGTGTAATATATACGTACAAGTTTTGTGTCAAACGACTCGATTTAAACTCTTATTTACCTACATTGTAAAAAAAGCAACAAAATTATATTTATGGGATCAAAATCTTCCTTCGTCGGGGTGCTCTTACTATGATAATTAGTAGCCACTACAATAATTTCGGTTGCAAGGCTTCAGTGCCCGCTACCTACCAGGATATGCCGAATAAGGAGTAGACATCATGATTATTTAAAACTGATTATTTAAATTGGAGCAAGTGCATCCTGGTCTTCGATAAAGACTTGACCACTGGACTTGACGAGGGGTGAAAGGCTATTTTGGCCGATATTGGCTCATATTTGGAATCAGATATTTTTTCTGCGTCGAATGTGTATGCTCTCTTGTAAAGTAAAAAAAAAAAGTAAAAGTAAAATAGCCTTTCACCACTCGACTTTATTTAGTTATCTAAAGACTTGCTGTCTCTATCAGATAGCAATTTTTAGATTTTTTTATGTCAAACCTATCCAATTTAATTGCCGCAAAAATATGAAACGCGGCGGTTGATTTATTAAAAAAAAAACAATTATTTACAAACTAGGTCGAAGGACGATCTTTGGTCATGAAAAAAAAAACACTATCTCAGACGACCTCATTTACCTACGTAAATGGCGACACAATGTCAGGGCATTACACGTAATGTGTAGCAAATTTTCTCCTTCCATACAAATAAAGCTGAAATTTGAACTTGATTTTGCCGATATTTAATTGAAACAATAAAAAAGGTAAGCGGTTAACTGGTGTGCCCATATTATCAGCTTCCGCGTGTGACTGCGTCGGCCCGAAGGTGAATGCCCGCGGGCTGGATACAGGGCAATGTCAACGAGTGGACCTTTTAAAATCCTTATTCATAATTTTATGTCTTAATACGTTGAAATAGATAACTACTTTACAATGAGGTAATATGAAGGGAAAATGGTTTATTTTGCGAGATTATCTAAAATTGCTTACAGATTTATACCGACTTAGAAAATTCTCCTTAGACGTCAGTGTTAAGCGTGTTGTACCTATTGTTTTAAAAGAGATTCTATACACCTAAGAAATCAGAACCTTTGAAGTAGAAAATATCACTATAACGTACACTTTTCTAGACGACTTTTTTGGCTGAAACCAAAGAGTACCTAACAGACACACTGTACAGAGCATTATTATTTGGCACCATCAAAAGGCTACAAAAGCTAAATTTTTGCCAGAAGTCCGTGTACGCTTTTACACTTCATCTAAAAGGAAAGTTATTAGTCGTCCACTGTAGCAAGATTTTACCTAGCATACCTACTTATAAAGGTTGCAATCAACCCAGGACAATAATCTCACAATCAATAAAGATCGGAATAAATCTCAGGACAATGATCTCATGATACTTAAGATGCGGATAGATGTAAGTAAAAGGTATCTTTAGCGTGACGTTAAACTTTTAAACATTTTTCCTTATTTTATGATCTTTTAAAATGAAAATATTTCACAATTCATTGTATTGCTTATGTGTATCAGGACCAATTATGATCTTGACGAAGATGGTATAAGATAATACTAAATCCTGAAAAAAAAATACCTAACTTTGTTAGTAACCATCCAATATACTAAGTATAAGTGATGCGTAAAGTCAAAGTCAAATCATTTATTTTGTATATTTATAGTGCCTATGGGAGCCTTACAAATTGTCAAGTTTATTTTTTCTGCTACTACCTGATCGAAACGCGACCACAACTGAGAAGATCCGGCAAGATAGGCTGTTTTTTTTAATTCGCCAAATCGTAGTTTGCGATCATACAATAAATTGTTGTATGTGGATACTTATTAATTAATGCGTGATTAACTTAATTACTAATATTATACTACTACTATTATAGCCCTTTTAACGTCCCACTGCTGTGCACGGGCCTCTCCTCAATGTGAGGTGGATTCAGGCCATAGTCCACCACGCTGGCCCAGTGCGGGTTGGCAGACTTCACACATCTATCGAGAACTACTTAAGCTCCCTCAGGCGTGCAGGTTTCCTCACGATGTTTTCCTTGACCGTTTCATAGCAAGTGATAATCTCGGATGAAAATGAGTTTCACACATGAAACCCAGTGCGAGCCGGGGTTTGAACCTGCACACTTTGATTGCAAAGCGTGCGTTCTACCACTTGCTTTTTCATATAATTAATTAACTTAATTTATCGTGACAAAAATTGCATAAGAGGCATTTTAGAGGCCTCTAAATTTATCAACTAGTTATGAAAATACTTAAACAGAGTAGCGCAATTAAAATATGCGGATCTAATAACTTTACCCTTCCGCGTACGCCTGTGTAGTAGTTGGATTTATGTTAATCACTGTAATTAAATAGACACATTATACCTACGTTTTGTAACATAAAGCATCGGGAAATTTATCTATCTACAAGGTGTTTCAGAAGTCCGAAATAATACTTTGTCGTTTGCATCAGTATCGGGTTTACAACTGAATAGTATAAAAGTTTGTGTATAAAATGTCTTTTAAACTTTTTTTCGTCGTCAATTTCTCTAACTCGTATTATCTCGAGTCCTTCGTAAAATTTGTATGTTCTGTTTTGTGAATATTGTCGCCCCTCACAAGTGTACTTTACTCTGCTGAATATGGTTATGGATGTACGCAAAGGCCAGAATGCGGTACCTGTGATAAATATTCAAAGGTCTATAACTCAGAAACTATGATGGTTAGGTAAAACTGTATTCACTAAGTATCCACATATGAACTACCGTATATGTACCCAAAGTATTATTTCGGACTTCTGATACACCCTGTATACAACTATACAAACAAATAAATAAAATTCATGTGTCTGTTTGTAATATCAAAATAACATTATTTTTACTGAATGGCATGCATACAGTACGTAAAACAAAAATGCATTTTTTTTGTCGGTCTCTCAGTTTGATTGAGGTAAACTCCGAAACGGCTGGATCGATTTTGATGGGAGTTTCACTGGCGGATAGCTAATGTTCCAAAGAGTAACTTACGATATTTTCCTTAATTCCACGCGGGCGAAGTCACGATCTCTGCTAGTATTTCATAAATTGTTGGTAATACTATGTTCGCCGGGTCATTAAGTACATTATTATTAATTATGACGAACATCAGGATAACGAGGTAGGTAGAAATTGTTTTAAGGATAACTTAAAGGAAAGTGCAAACTCGTCATCAATAAACTTTAGTAATGGGTTTATTCAATACCTACATTGCGGTTTGGTGTAAATGACACTTAGCGGGCTATTTACGTTGATTCTACAAGAAATAATAGTTTTTAAGTAGATACCTAATACATACATCGTCACGCGTGTTGCCTTCGAAAGGTAGGCAGAGGGCCAGCGCACCCAGACTTCGCCGATGTATTTTGGTCCCAATGTCCCAGATAGTAGGGGGCATGCCCATTCCCCATAATGCGGGTTGGTGAAATTGACACC
The DNA here is from genome assembly GCA_914767695.1 of Ptilodon capucinus. Lineage (NCBI taxonomy): Eukaryota > Metazoa > Arthropoda > Insecta > Lepidoptera > Notodontidae > Ptilodon > Ptilodon capucinus. The sequence continues at coordinate 8,011,531 of OU611814.1, read as the reverse complement.
ATTTTTTTATAGACATGCAGGTATCCTCATGCTGTTTGCTTTCTCCGTTCAAGCGGTAATTATTATATAAAAAATTCAGAAGTCTAATAGCAGTCTAGATATTGAACCGGCACCCCTAGAGTTTAGGGTGGTCGTTCTACCAATTTAGCTACCGCTAAATGCAAGTACTGCTTCTTTTATCAGCCTGTGTCGACCCACTACTGGGTGTAGGCTTCTCCTCTATCACGCCATCTGGTCTGGTCCTATTTTTTTTACAAGGAGAAATCCATCATAGATGCCAGTCTGCCACGGAGAAAACAGACTGGAGATGTGAGACTCCTACTCACTAAAACCCCTTGGTATACGCCGCTTCGCGAGTCGGTGGATCGCGGGAACGCTGCTGCATACTTCCGCAACCACCTGTTCCGGTCCTGTACCAATCTGGTCCAACAAGTCTCAGCCACCTTACTTATATCATCGGACCATCTAGCTGGTGGTATGTAAGTACTTACATAGGTAAATATATTTTACGAACCTTAGATAGCACGAATCAGTAAACAGTTGTCTGCAGCCACACTTGTGACAATTAAGTAAGTAAAAATGAAAAAAAAACCGTTTTAAAATATTCAAACAAAATTAAAAGTTACACATAATATTTCGTTTACAAATATACTTGGGTCCTTTTAAAAAAATATACTTTGAATAACTTAAACCACAGGCGACCACATTCAGTTTTTATTTACACTAAGTTACCATCTAAATATACAAACGAAAACGTCAATTGGTTTCATCATCTTCGGAAAATCAGTGTTAAGAATTGCAAACAGAATCAACGAACTCCTACAAGGTCATAGCATGGTGAAGCAACGATGGGGTAGCAGTTATATCAGACGGAGTAGACACTTGTAGACACTTGTACGTGTGTACGTTTTTGCTATGGTATTCCACCCCGAAAACATGTTACGCCGTATCTAAACGATAATCATGTTTTAAAAATGGCCAGCAGAAGAAAAATGCATTTGGCAAGTTTTCTGTTCGGAGTGATCACCACTAAACTACCGACCTACTTGTATAATAAGCTTAGCTGGAGACGAGATCTATTCAATTACCCAACGCGTTCCATGGTCTGTCCACTTACTATTCTGAAGCATAGATCCGCAGCATTTCGAGGCTGCTTTAAGTTTGCAGCCACGAAATGCTGGAACGATATCCCACCACCTATAAGGGATTTGCGAACGAAAATTACTTTTAAGGCAAAATTTAAGAAGCATTTGATAACTATTCACAAAGAAGCTACTATTTTATTTTGTGTATACTGTGAGTTTAAATTAGAAATCGTAGACGTCAAAATGTCTTCTGGGTTTCTGGGTTACTGCAGAATATCAGTAGCTGTGGCGTAGGCATGTCTGCACCCAGCTTTATGGACAACTAACCCGTTGGACAGCACTTACCTTACCAACTATGTCAATTATTGTATGTACCAATTATTATGCTGTTCAATAAATGGATTTTCATTCTTTCTTTCTTTTCTTTACTTGCCCTTAAGCCCTACGCACACTAACACGAACTGTAATAATTCAGAGAAATAGTTTATTTTGCAACGCAATGACATTGTTTGCTTGAGCGAATTCTGATGCGTGGATTTTAAGGAAATTCATTTTTAACCGACTTCCAAAAGGAAGAGGTTCTCAATTCGATTGGTTTTTTTTTATGTATGTAGATACACCGATTACGCCGTGTACGTTACGATTCATGTGTGTATTTACCTAGTCTGACGTATATTGGCACCTACTCCACATGAAATGAATTAGGGTTATTTTTAGCTTTTTAGTGCACCTAGGTTTATGAAGTCGGTTTTTTTTTAATTAAAAAAATATATGTATGTATTAACACAGAGTTCGTTTTGGTATTGGCGTTTATAGAATCGAATCATGTCCATGACGTAATCAGATCAAATTATTTCAACCTACTTACGACAATGTACCTACATAAGTTTTCATTGGATTAAATTAAGGATTCATGGATATTTATTATTCATCAAATATAATTATTTGATGAATAATAAATATCCATGAATAAAGATCTAATGATCTCAACCATTTCAACGTTATCAAAGTTCCCTTTAGGTATTTGTTTTTTGTCTTCCTACGCAAATCTACTTCGTACGTTACATTGAACTTGACTACAATACATTATCATTGACCTAATTATCATCCATGGATCGACGATCTTGCCTTTGTCAGTGATTTCATTTACGTATATAAAAACTTAATAAGTTATTTAATTCTGGCCATTGTGTAATATAAAATGTATAACACAAATAATGGATCCATCTTTTTATAAAGTCTATTTGAAATTATTATACGAACATTCACCCTTGTACTTTGGAAGGTATTTACCAATAGTTCCAATTTATCTCAGACATTTTCCTTCTTAAGTACTCGTAACGGTGCCACTTAGCTTAAATTTATTCTTTTTACGTGAGATCCTCCTAGACGTCCGCATCGGCGTTTCGGGGAAGGTGAGTGGGTTATACCAGTCTCTTGCTGGCAACAACCCTGCGATCAACCATCTCCTGCCTGCCTTCCTGCCGCCTCAGAAGCTTTTGCACATCAAGCATCTAATCGATACTGAAGGAATAACAAAGCAGATGTTGAGCTTAGTGTGAAAAACTAGATCAAAAAGTCTCCTCCAGCGCTGATTCCCTGTTGATATTCGAGACCTACAGGTTCCTTAGCCAAGCTGACAATCTTCAAAAACGTCTTCGTCTTCTGCATTTTTTACGTAATGAATACGATGAAGTGTGGCTACCTGCATTATCAAATATTTCGGTCACGTGATGCACTACTATCGTCAGCTAATATTTATGCAGTGTCATGGTTTATAGTATAAAGAAACGAAGAAATTTTCGTCTTGGCTATGGTGACTGATGTACTACCAAAGTGTAACATGGAACAAGATAAGCCCACTCCAACAACCTTCACCTTGCCGATCTCCCAATCAACCGTGACTTGATTACGCGAAAAACATTTTATTACTTAATACCCCAATAATGGTGTCAAGTTCATTGGTTGCTATAACCATCCGCTCTACCAGTGGTTGTCGATGATCTAATTCTAAATAAATCGGTCAACATAATCTAATCGGATTTACTTCAAGTTTATTTATTTGATTTTAACTGAGTTACGCTGGTTACATATTTGAATTTGAAATCTGAATTGATCTTTATCTGAACACGTAATGAAAGTTTTTGTGTACTCGGGTTTTTTATCTGCATTCCACTCGAGGACTACAGAAATATTTGGTCCCACTGCTGTGCAAACATCTCCGCCAGAATCCTATATGTGTGTCTACAATCACTACATTCTCGTTTCGTAAAACAATAGTAAGTAGCTAAATCAGCCAGTGTTGGCTCCTTTCAAATTGGAGTAGAGATTCGCATCAATGATACTAATCATAGAGATAATGTAAATGTAATGATAATGTTAATGAGCCGATTATCATCGTTGACAAAAAAATCGTTTCGTGAGACATTCAACATTCAATACCAGTTACGTAACTACCTCATTAACAAATAGTGTTAACTGTAAATCATAAGAAATACAAAATTGAAATTGTACGTATCTTCTTCTTATTTTAATTAAATAAAAAATAAAATACATCATCACACCTATACAGGTGATAATTGACATCTAGATATTCCCCGAAGGGGTAGGCAGAAGTGCACTGTAGTGCGCCCACACTTCGCCCATGTATTTTGGTCCCAATGTAATAGGGGGCGAGCCTATTGCGAGATTTGGGCCATAGTCCATGATATGACTATGGACTATTAATTAATGATGACATATATTGGAATAAGATGAGGAAGCTGGTTCTGCTTCTGCCCATGTCAAGTATAAAAATATAATAATTTGGGATAAAGCTAATAAAGATGGCTGGTCAATTGTCGCGATATATCAATTATCGATTTTGCAAACAAGCGCTCAGACTTCCCACCGACTGCGACACGCAACGAAGGGAGGATATTAGATAGTATTAGGTACCACCCATTCAAGTCCAAATTAACTAGTACCTACCTATAAAAAAAGTAGGTTATGACCTCCTAAATAACTAATTACAGAATCTAATTACGTACTGTATACTATCAAGTAGATAGGTAGCATGCAATGGAATGATAATTGTCGCAAGTTGCAAAACCATGAATAACAATTCAAAAAGGCTTTGACCAATTCCAGCGAATTAGGTGAATGTCAGCGTCCTACAGATAATAAATGAAATTGATTAGAACAAGACTAACGTTACACAGGAAGTAAGGATGCAGGTGGCATAGACCTTGCGACTACTTCCTATCGCAATCGGAACAAGAGTTGACCTTTATATCTACTGAACTGTTTATTATTGATTTACTTGTCGATAACATATCAAAATAAGTATATTAATATCTTCAAACAACACATACTCATCTTACAAGGCCAAATTAAGCAACGATTTTACGATGGGTACCATACAATCGACTGACGAAGATTCCAATTACACCCAGCCCAAATGCCCCAAAAGACTGCTTCTAATTACGGCTGGCGGGAATCGAACCTGTGCAATAAGTCGAGCGGACGATACTCTAACCACTGCACCAGACCGCCTCATAACACATTGTCATTTAGACACAGTTAAAATTCCTGATGTTATAGTTGTTCTACTTGAAATAATATTACACAGTCCGTATGCACCGGGTGAGCTTCAATATGTAAATGAATTTTAAACATGACCTACGTTAATAAGAATAATCGACTTTGATTATTGGATAGAGAATTCGGCTTATTAATAACTACCTACCTACGTGACGAAGTGATTGCCCCAGTTTTTTTTATTAGCGTTGTTTTAAAGAGAATGTTTTCATTACTATATTTTTACCGCACGACCTACCGGTGTTTTAAATACAGGTATATCTACAATATTCTGGGTAGATACAGATACTAAAGGTGAGTTTTCCTCCATAAAAGATGATGCATTAGCATTCACTGAAGTAAAGGAAGAAAAGAAAATGTTTATGAATAACCGGGTACAAAAATAATTGAGATCTAGGTATGAAGATACTCACTCGAAATCTATATTCCACCTTTTGTCTTTACACTTCAAGGCCGTAAGTCACCTAGCACTATCGTTGTGGAGCTGCTAAGACTGATTTTTTTAAGGTATGAAAACAACATATTTTATCAATATGACCAATGTCACCTTCAAGCCATTAGACTAGTTCATATTCTTGCTACCATTACAAAAATATAATGAATGAATTATAAGGTTATTTTTAGCTTTTTAGTGCACCTAGGTTTTTGAAGTCGGTTTTTGTTCTTTGTTAAAAAAAAATTGTCACGCTTTTTAGTGTCAATAATCGTTGAAAATATGCAATTATTATCACCTCATAACAACCCTAATAAAGTAAATATTTACAGCCAAACACTAAAATCACTAGGTACATAGTATAAAACAATGTCGCTTCCCGCTGTCTGTCTGTCCCTATGTATGCTTAGATCTTTAAAACTACGCAACGGATTTCGATGCGGTTATTTAAATAGATAGAGAGATTCAAGAGGAAGGTTTTAGTATATATTTTGTCAAGATTTTGTATCCATTGGCTAAAATATAATGATTTTTGTTGGAGGTGTCGGAAAAAAATATGCTGTCTGGAAGCTTTCAACGAAATCGCTGCCTAAACCCTTTCGAGATTATTTCCTGATCTGGGTGTAACTGGGGTCGATTACATGTTACTCATAGTACAACAAGCTTTACCTACTTAGTTTGGGATCTTACGATGATTATGTGTTGTATGGTGATATTTATTTATTTATTAACATAGCTAGGATTGCAGACAACAGGCAGTTAGTCAATTTGAGTGGTTCAGACTACGTGATCGGTGCCACGAGTCGCGCTCGTGAGAACAAACTTACTGTTGCCGTCGCGAAAACCTTGATACCACAAAATACATGCTATACTTGAATAAGCAAAGTATTATAATTGTAGATACTTATGTATTTTTCAATGAAAACTATTTTTGTTATGTAATAAGTAAGTACAATATAAGTTTTGTCAATTATCTACTGGTAGATAAGTAGTGCATACAATTGTCTAGACAAATTAAAACTAAACTATCTTAAGACAAATCAAATTAAAACTGGACTAGTTACTAAGGTAATAAATATATCGGGAGACCTATTTCCTTAGGATGTCAATACGCTATAAAAGACATATGGTCATGACCTTGTGACGATTTACGATTTGTGTACCTACCCACATAGTTACAGGCGCCTCCTTCAAAATTGATCCAAAAAAATATCAGTACCTACGGGAGCTATCTACCTCCTAACAACCACATTTTAGTTTCTTAAGTAGATGCCTACTCAAAGCTCTACATAGTAGATACATATGTAGTTCATGCAAAATTTGTCTAACTATTCTAATTACGAACCTACCGATTGGGTTTCTAGAGCCCCAATTGAGTCAACTGGCCATACACAAGTCTTGCGATATCTTTTATACTTAAGCATCTACCTACATTGACACTTACGTAAGTTGGCAGATAAAAACCACTTCCCTGCATAGGAATAGGTAGGTGGGTGCATAGAAAAATCGTTTCCGGACGTAGTAGAGTAGGTATGAGTTGGCCTCACTGACATGCGCACTGTAATGCAACGCAATTTACGCTGCGCCATTGCATTTGCTGCGGAGTTTCGTGCGGCTCTTATTACGTAGTAATAACAAGAGAGTACTTACCAAGTAATAGCAGATGCTAAATCAGCTAAATACGCTCCTTAGGTAGGGCGTTAGATTACTAAAAGGCCGTGCACAAACTGAATTTTGAACTACATGCAAAAATGCAGGTATGATTTCGTTAACAATGTTTCCTCTCCGTATCATAGTAGGAACTAGTAAAGTAATGTATAAATAATTAAAAAAATAAGACTGACTAATAGAGAAAACGTTTCGCTTTCACGTGGTAGATAAATATAACACAAATTAATTTGCTAAAATTGGTAATCGGAAATAAAGCACTGTCAGTGTATTTGGCAAGACTAGTCCCTTTTAATCCACGAAAACACTTCACTCATTCGTACGCTAATTAATGTTGAGGTAAGGAAAGGAGCAACATTGGGCTCGCCACAGTGGACGCAACGAGCTACCTATATGCAAAATCATCCCTGTTACATTGGTTTTAAGACTGTAATTGGATTAAAGAGAAATGATAACCTGGTATCATGGAGAAATGGATCTTATGGCCATTCCAATCTACTGTCGGAAGCCGGAACGGTAGCTCATTCCGAAAGTGTATAAGGTAGGTACCTACCTATGGTACACCTATTCAAGTATTTCAGTCTTACAGTAGATACGTACCTATATTCTAATTTCGTAAAACATGTTGCAAATAATTAAAAATTATCATTTATGTATTTAGCGATGTGTGAAAATAATTGTACCACTATATGATATGGGCTGTTGATAAGTAAGTACCTACCTTACATAACTATACTTATCGTACTGTGACAGCCGTAGGTACCTACCACGGACCAACTACCTACGAATAATCACTTTCAAGACGTTATGCACGCCCTTCAAACGTACCTAATCTTATTGCACATTGTTGCGCATAAATAGGTACACTTAAAATTGTGTAATTGTTTTAAGTATTAGGTGTGAAGTGAAACGCCTTATAATTTAAACTTGCACGCCATGCATCTCGTGCGACCTCTGAAATTAATTAACATGCAGGCTATGTGATAACGAAGAGGCCAAACCAAATAGGACAGTGCCTTTGTAATTATTACACTTTCATCACCGAGTAACCCTTTTTTTACGTCAAGAAATCCTTTGATACCTCTTTTTTTCGTGGTAAAATGTATTACACCTCCCGCATACTGGCGCGTCAACCCTAGCCCGTAAGTTTTTTGCCATGACAAAACAAACTATACCTATTGACTCATAGAAAAAATCATTCTTCAGGTAAATAAAACTGACAGCGCGAGCGAATTTTGACCCTTGGGGGCGTGACTTGTTCCTACCACAGAAATGGAAGCTGTATGCATATTGACACATAACTATTATAGTTTTGGGGGGAGTCCTGGCAGTGTCGTATACCCACTAAAAACCCACGGTGTACCACCCTTCGCCTCGCAAGGGGCCACAGGATCTGCAAACCCTGCCACCTCAGGATCAGTACCAGGGTTGTGTGTCCCGGCAGAAGGCCATCAAAAACCGACGAAGTACCTTCCACCGCTTATATCAGGACGCCGCGGGATCACACTAGCATGCACCGCGACACACGTTCGCACGCAACGTGTAAATATAAACTTTTAAACCTATCTTTATATCTTCACGCGTCTTACTCGAAGAGGTAAACAGATGAAGTGCTGATGCAATGCAATAGACATGAGGAAGGTAAAATTAAAAAAATAGTGGGCTACGTTTTAATCCTTTAATAAGTTCATTTCAATGTTACAATGATAAATCACACACTTACATAATACACATAATTTGATTATAAATATTTCGAATACAAATTACAAGATTATACAATGATACCCTGCTTATTTCAATAAAAAATACTTACCTTGTAGCTAAATAAATATGTAGGTACCGCAGTATATACTTGTGTTTAAAGGAACATTATTTGATTTACTTTTGGACATCAGCGAAAAAATTTTAAACAGCCATTGGTTAGGGAAGTAAATTCAATCTCCTCTTAGGCGTATAATTTAACGGAACACGCCGCCATAGCGGCCGCCTCGCTCTGCTAACAAAATGTAGTATTTGTTACCTAGTGTACAAAGCTGATTTTCTATTGAAAACTGTAACTATTGAATTTCCAGCTGCTTAGCGGTAGCAGCATTCGGAACCGATGGTAATATAAAAAAATCAGATTATTTATATTATGCTTTATTATCGTATATAAATACATAAAAATTGATTTGATTTACAATTATGATGGGTACTTCACCTGGCGTCCGGTTGGTAGAGACCTTGAAACACTGTGACGTTCACAGTTTAATATAGGCCTAAGTTGTACCTACTTCCATCCAGATAGTGTTCCAAGTTAAATGGAAGAAATTAAACAAAATTTTGTAAGCCTCCTTTAGCAGGGCAATAGAAACAATTAGTTTAGCTGCTTCTAGATTTCAAGACTCTAATTATATTAAGACGATCAAGTGCAGCGAGAGAAAACGCTGGTATTATGATTATTGTATATTCAAAAACACCTCCTATCGTTAACTGTTCGTAAAATTTCCAACGAGACGTTACTCAAAAACTTCTTTAAAAAAGTTTAGTGAGTTACGCTCCGGATTTCTTTAACGGCGCGTTAATAGTTCTTTAATCGTTGCTATTAAAGGTAACGATTCATTTTCTCAACCGAATAGCAAATTCATAACCTCTTAGCAAGCAGGTGATTGATAAAAAAATTATGAAATCATTGTTTTTTTAACAATTACAATTAAATTTGAATTTTAAAGCAAAACATTGTTTACGACTTCGCTTTATCGAATCAATTTAATATACAACACCAATATACAGATCTTAATTAAACCTTTAATGACATATAATTCGATACACATAAATTATACTTATACAATATAATAATAATTTATATAAAAGCTCAATGTCTAATTCGAGATCTACTAGACGGATTATATTACGCTCTATAGTTAAAAATAATCAAATACAACTTAATAATAGCCCCTTTAAATTTTTTAAAAATAATAGAATTAATAGAAATGATTAAGTATAAAATATTCAACGTTAGTATGAATGTTTGAAATACCTAATAGACTGACGGGCAAACAAAGGTAAAATACAAATTAATAATAGCCCTTTTAACGTCCCACACTAGGCATGGGCGGCCCTTTAATGCGGGGGGGGGGGGGGGAATTAAAAATAATACAATATGTATGTTTGAAATACCTAATAGACTGGCAATCAAAGGATTCTAGATAAATGTGATTCCGGTTTGCTTCTTCGAAACATTCTGCCCCTTCCTTGGTAATCAGATAATCAAATGGCCTATTGAAATTTTAATTGTCCCATGTTATTTAGCAATCGTTTAGCTGCAATCGTTCCAGTATAATATTCAATCAAATCTGCGATGTATAGACCACTTTACCTATTAAAAAACACTGACAATTTAGTATGGTTTATAACTATTAATAAATTTGAAACAGAAATATATTAAGATACGTTTAAAAAGCATATATTTTTAAGCACTCTATAGGGATTTAAAAAAAAATAGATGATTATATTTGGCAACATAATCTAAACAAAGAACATGCGGCTGAATTGCAGCATCTTATCAAGCACGCGAAGACGTTTAGGTGCCCTCTCCAAGGCATTGTTGTCGAACCGTTCGCCGCTGAAAAAAAAGATGTAATTAGCTTACACGCAAAAATGAGCTTTACTTCTATCGAGCAGGACCTAATTTATAGAAGCTATCAAAAGTATTCATTTAAATATTCTTATTCAATTAGTAAAAAAAATAATTGAAACGTCATAGCCACGACCACTCTGACAAGTTTCCGACTGAGAAGAAGAATTCAATTAGCTGTATATTTTTTGCAACGGCTAGGTGTAGTGACCAATAATGATTACCACTCGCTGAACGGTGAAGGAAAACATCGCGAGGAAACCTGCACTAGTCTATAGAAAGGCGTGGGAAGTCCACCGACCCGTACCGTGCCAGCGCGGTGGACTATGGCCCAAATCTCCCTCGTACTGAGGGAGAATACATCATTATCATCATCACGCCTGTATTCCCCGAAGGGGTCGGCAGAGGTGCACTGCAGTGCGCCCACACTTCGCCGATGTATTTAGGTCCCAATGTTATAGGGGGCGAGCCTATTGCCTATTTGAATGTGCCCGGTAAAATGGCAATAGGCGCGTTTAAATACCAAAATACATCGGCGAACCGCAGCGCACCTCCGCCTTACCCTTCGGAGAGTACGGGCATGATCGACTCTGCGCCATATTGTGATGAACGAAAACGAATTACGACTTTAAATAATTAAATATTATAATTAGACAATTTACAACTAATTTAACGTTTTTATTTAAATTTGATGTAAGCCTATTATTATTGATATGCAAATAAGTTTTTGGCAAACCATACTTTTCAAGTGACATTCGACAGATATAGGTTATTGACATTCCTATTCTTATTTGGATCGCATTGTAATTAGAATCACGTTGAATACTCACTGCGTGAGCGACCTGGCCCTGAGACAGGCGAGATGCGCGTAGTAGGTGGGCGTGGGGTAGGAGACGGAGCGCATGCAGCGCGAGTAGAGGTGGCACAGGTAGAAGGTGAGCTGCTCCACCTCGCAGTCGGGGATGCGGCCGTCGTTGCACACCGCGTGGTAGCGCGTCGGCCGCGCCGTGCCCTTGATGGCCTGGTGCGACACCTGCGGGCAATGCGACCATATAATACATCATCTCTAAGGGCTATATTTCACCGGGACACCATGGCAGCGCAACCAGTCGCACCCCCGTGGTGTCCGTAAGCTCCCAAACTAGACACCAGAGTCGCCACACCACCCTGCGACAGTATCAAAATGGAGCTCGAAGAGATAGCACTACTGCTGTATGTACGTAGGAAAAGAGAGAGAGAGCGTCACTGGCAGCCGGACTGGCAGCTGAGTGAGTGAGACACCATACAGCGCTATAGTAATTAATGGTGGCGCGACCAGCGTGGATGCGCGACCAGTAACATTCTGTGCTGACGTCCGAGCTGGTCGCGCCGCCAAATTGGTTGCGCAACCAAGCGGACACCAGGTGAGTAACTCTCTATAGAGCTGTATACATTTTGTTGGTAGCGGCGACTGGTTGCGCCGACATGGTGTCCCGGTGAAATAGCCCTAATTCGACAAAAAGAAACCGGAAATGTCGTATCTCGAAAATTGGCCTAAATGACTCATTGAAATAGAACTGAACAAAAAAAAAAAAACTTTTTACTAACAAGCTTTTATTTCATTGTCCAAGAGAAAATAAACTTTAAATTAAATCAAACCAATCAAGTTAGTACATGTATTACAACATTTATTAAATGATAGCTTGTCGTGAGATTTACCTGTGTACTAACTAGTCTTGCTTAACATAGTTATTATAAGTAATTCTATAAAAGAAAATGTTTTCAAAAAACATACGGGTCGAATTGAGAACCTCCTCCTTTTTGAAGTCGGTTAAAAATATGCAAATCTCGCGACAAGCCTTTATATCATTTAAATAAATTATGTGCATGGCCTATGCCTCTTCTGCCTACGTCAAAAAAAAAATGTTACGGCGTGGATTTTTTTTGGATTTTTTCAAGTTTTATCAAGGAGTTATGAAATTTTTAAATTGTTTTTTTGGCTCTGGTGTAAAATTGTATATTTCGACAAACATTTCCGCTTTCTACCGTCAATATGTTGAAACAAAACGACCATTTTTTTGTCAAAAGTGAATATTTTTGTTGAAATAGATAAGTAATTAACTTACAAGATAAAAGTCAAGTTCGCTGGCATGTACGATGTCACGGTCGACCACCGTTCCGGGTTCCACGTTGTACTGACTGTTAGTTGGCAGGAAGAATCTAAAGACAAAATATATTATTAGCAACTGCAACGGCGAAGTGGAGATAGTCGGCGTTCAGTAGTTGTAGCATGAGCGCCAAGACAAGACTTATGTCACAGAATATGTGGATTATATCTCTTGCTCTCGTATGAAATAAGACAGAGAGCGACCGAGCCAATCCGTGTCAGAGGTCTTGTCTCGACATGGATGGTACACCACAGGTGGATGTTTTTTAGAGAACCTGGATACAGCAGCAGGATGCAGTTGGTAGCGAAACAAACGGGGTACGAGTATGTGTTTATTCCAAGCGAGGTAGCAGAGAAAGAGAGCTTTACATATTATTTCTTACTTATAAATACAATAATTTTTCATTTCCATAGTGTTGCTCGTTACAAAAATAATGTCTTCTATAAAAATTAATTAAATAATTAATTAACAAAATCAAATATTAATTAACAATTATATTTCGCCAGTGTATTATTTGTTACTATAGTTGTCACAAAATAAAAGGCCCGTTTTGACATTTGTCTTCGCGACGTTATTAGTGATGTAACCAAACGACTCGTTACTCGATACTCACGATAAATTGATTCAAGTTTGCATGAGTATTTGATCGATTTAAATATGTATTGTAAAGTGCATTGGATTAAAGTTCTGATTAGAAAATTTAACTTAAACTTTGATATTAGTAGGTATTTTGAAAAGATACAATGTTACGAAAGGTCACTAAAACATTCACTAAATCACAAAAAAATCGTGAAAAAGTGAATCTTCAGTCAATTATTTTCTTCAGATGATGAGCCATAATTGTCAGTTGAGCTATCGTATAAACAAAATAAAACCAGCCAAGTGCGAGTTGGCCTTAAAAAAATAACGTTATCGATTTATTTTTTCCTTAACTGATAATTAATTGTCTCTGGACAATATGAAAAAATCGTTATGCACGGCACTTAGCCAAGTGGGCGGTACCCATCAATGAAAAATGTAATTACATTCAATTTCAATCGGTAAAAAATAGAGAACTTCATGGGCGTGAACTGTCAAAACGGGCCTTTTATTTTGTGACGACTTTAGCAAGAGACGGGAGGCGCAACACTATTTGTTAGGGATGGGTACCGGAAGTTATAACACAACATCACATTAACTGAAGAGATTTAAAACTTGAAATTCTAACAGTAGGGCAAAAAAAAAGCGCAAGTAAGTGCTTATTTTATACCAGTGTTTAATGCAGTTTTTATCGGAATTTCGTTGAAGAATGCACTTTATCCATGAGGTAATACAGTTCGTTTAGTGATTGGCAAACATGAATTTCGACGTCCCAGTGTGCCCGTAGCTATGAGCGGCCCTGCAGTTACATACCTGGTATGATGTCTCTTCTGTACGAGCAAGAATAATACTTCCGGCTTCTTGCCACTGCCAGCCATCCTCTGGTATGCGTTATGAACGGCTTGCAGTTCGCTATTCATTACCTGACCAAATAAAAAAAGAAACAATCGAATTGAGAACCTCCTCCTTTTGGAAGTCTGTTAAAAAAGAGTCAACACGAAGTTCAATATGGCCACCATAGAAATATTAGCAATTCCTCTGACACTTCATTATTTCTTTAATAATCTATACTAATATTATAAAGCTAAAGAGTTTGTTTGTTTATTTGTTTGGTTGAACGCGCTAATCTCAGGAGCTACTGGTCCGAATTGAATAATTCTTTTTGTGTTAAATAGTTCATTTATCGAGGAAGGTTATAAGCTATATATCATCACGCTACGACCAATAGGAGCGGAGCAGGAACGAATAATGTGGCAAAAACGGGAAAAAACTATTCCTTTTGAAAGCTTCCGTTGCGTACGCTGCCTAAACGGTTAAAGTTTGCACTTATTGAGGAAGGTCATAGACTTTATAAAATCACTCTACGCCAAAGTAACTATTAGCGCGGGTGAAACCGCGGGCACAGCTAGTTATTTATAAAAGTTGGAGAGTCTGTTTGTAATATCAAAATATTATTTTACCAGATGCACATGAAAGTATGTACGATACCAATAAAGAAAATGCAATATTTAAAATTTTTGTCTGTCTCTCTGTTTTTTCCGGGTAAACTTCCAAAACGGCTGAACCGATTTTTACGGGACTTTACTGGCAGATAGTTGATGTTCCAAGGCGTAACTTAGGCTAGTTTATTTTAGAAAAGGTGTTAGGATTCCGCGGGAGAAAACATTATACCCATTTTTCCAGGTAATCTCCCTAAATTCAACGCGGGCGAAGTTGCTATTCGCGGCTAACTTACCTGAGCGAACTGCCCCTCGGAGACGCCATCGCGGAACACGAATATCTTCCTTGGCAGATGGTTGCCGTTGTGTTTCATGTATACCTTCAGGTGGTCCACCATCATGTCTTCAAAGTCGATAATCATCTCTTTCTGTAAAATGAACTTTGTGTCAAGGGAGCGTTCAAGGGGGTCTTCTGAAACGTTACGATGCGTTACAGGGGCGGGAGGGGGGTTGTTGAAACTACGCGTTACGTTACATTGTTTTAACCCTTCAGAACGGTAGCGTATTTTTTTTTTCACGCATTTTTTAAAAGGTATTTTTTTCTAAAAACCACTTGAAATTGTTTTGGGTACTTATACGACACATAATTGTGACTTTCAGGCAAAAATAGTCACTTGGTGGTGGTTACGTAATGTTTTACTAGGGGGGGGGGGGGGGGGGGGGGTTAAATATTACTTTCAGTTTTTGACTCAGTACAAATTCTGCCATAACTATTGAAACAGCACTTTGAGAGGTGGTGGTAAGGTAAAGCCCCTGTGACAAATACTCAAAGGTATAATAAATACTCTATATATAATATAAAATAAATACTCAGAAACTATGATAGCGAGGTATTCTGACTATTATATTATATTCTGACTTCACTACGCATCTAGATATCGGCCACTGTATTTGTATCTAAAATATTATTTCGGACTTCTGATACAGCCTGTAGAGTGCGGCGGGGCAAGATCTACATCATCTCTAATTCGACATATATCGAAACCAAACGCCAAATTGGTCGATGTCGAGTCGACAATTGGGGCCTTGTCCTGTAGACCAATAAACAAATGTGTAGTAATAAGTAAACCTACCTTAGGCGTCTGAATGCTGAGCTCGATGTTGTAAATGTAACACTTGGGGTCGATGGAGGCCGTCACCGCGGCGATGCTCGGAATAGATGTCTGCAACAAATCCATTATTTATTTCGAGGAAGAATGAGCTTTATCTATGAGTTAATAACGTGTATTATCGTATGTATAACCTGGTCAGGGGAAGGATGAGTGACGTCAGCGCCGACGACCATCACTCCGCCGTCCTTCAGACACCGCGGCATGCTTCGCACGTCCAGCGCTTGGTTTATTCCCATCAGCTTCGAGTTCACCTGCAATTTGATATTTGAGTTAAAATAAATAAAATCTACATTCGCTTGAAGCTATCCGACTGTAAATTCCAGCAGCTGTTTGACGAACACATTATTGTAAATAAACTCAAGAAGACAAAAAGTCATCTTTTTCTTTAACAAAATGAATGAAATTATGGCATTTAATGAAATGAGGAAGTTTAACATTGAACGGTCATCCGTATCATGTTCATCACCCACTTTTATTTATAACGTGTACTTACTGAATTTGCTCTTGCTAATAAATTACATAACGCTGAAGTATTACCCGCTAAATGCAGAAGAAGCCATTCCCCATCTTATTCCATTATCCGTTAAATTTCATAATTTCGTAAAAAATAAAAATAAGACATTTGAAGTGTTTTATTTGAAACTGTACAGGGACCCAATTCTCATCATGTGAGACATCATCTCTAATTCCACATATGTCGTAACAAAACGTCAAATTTATTAGTTTTGCTTCTGCATATCTCGAATTAGAATATCAATCGAGAATTGCCCCGTTGGTCGATGAAGGTCGCATGTAATGTATTGTTAAGGAACTGAAAAATAGATAAAAGTCAGTACCTCCGCATTCCGTAAGGGTGGTAGAGATACCATAATTACCTCTTGTATATAGGCGATTCTTGAGTATCTGAATGGTTTTATTTGAATAAAAAAATTCCGATTCTAAAAACCGCAAGTAGCAGTGGTAGCCGGGAGGTCAAACGCACGCATTGCAATCGAAGGGTGCAGGTTCAAACCCCGGCTCGCACCTCTGGGATTTATGTGCGAATCTCATTTTCATCCGAGATTATCACTTGCTATGAAACGTTGAAGGAAAACATCGTGAGGAAACCTGCACGTCTGACGAAACTTGACTAGTCTTCGATAGATGTGTGAAGACTGCCAACCCGCACTGGGCCATGGCCGTGGTGGACTATGGCCCGAATCTCCCTCGCATTGAGGGGAGGTCCGTGCCCAGCAGTGGGACGTTAAAAGGGTCTTAGTAGTAGTCTATAAACCGCAGTCATATGACAAAATAACAAGTGCTCACCTTGAGTAGAATATTTCGAGCAGTCATGGGATTCATCTTGCGCGAAGCCGTGAACTCTTTAATGCACTGTGTAAGAATGCCCACCTCACGTTCAGCCAATTGTTTCACCTGGAATTTTCATGATTGTAAAGCCAAGCACATTGGCACGTCAAGATCCAATACAAAAACGGACTTTGTGCAAGTACACATAAAGACTTAATTTCTGTGGTTGAGCCCACGCAAAATTCGCACGCGTCATCGATAACATGTCGTTGAAGAATAAGCTTTATGCATGAGTGAGCTTAGCATGACCGTGTAGACTATGGAGGGTAGAGGTAAGGAGAATCATCTCATATGGTAGAAAAGTTGAAAAAGTGTCCAGCTGTATGCTAATTACTATAAATAACAGTTTAAAAACCTTCACAATCGCGCTGGTGTAGACAAAGGGGTATGAATATAGCAATGGTAGATGAATTGAAGTATGCAGAGTGCAGGATTTTATTTCGTAAACTGTGAATAGCTTACTGACCTACTCTAAGAATATTTGGCGCTTCCATTAAAATTTACCCTGATGCTTATGGGGCGCCACCCATAATTAATGCATTTCGATGGACACTTTTTCAATACACAGATGATTCTCCTTACCTCTATCTACCCTTTATCTACTTCAACTGTCAATTTGTCAAAAAAATTACGTCACTTCGAGCTTCTTGTACATGAACATGGCTCGGTGTGACGTCATTCTCTCGACCAATCTGACAGTTGAAAGAGATAAAACTTATGTCTACGCGGGCACGCTAAGCCTACTGGGACTAAAATCTTATATCGGGCTACGCTTGTTTTTCAGAATGCATAATGTCTAGACTAAGTTAAATACATTAAATACTCAAAGATCTGTAACTCAGAAACTATGATAGTTAGGTTAGGTTATAATCCACCAACACAAAGCATTTACATATTAGCTAGGGAATACCTAAAATATTATTTATGACTATAAGTTACTCCTTGCAGGCTATGGTTTTGTTTTATCCGTTCGACCCATATATTTTTATTTGTTGAGTGTCTGTACGGTTATTCAATAGTTAGAAGAAATAAGTCGCTAATATTGTGTAGATACCTACCTTGTGATAGTAATCCCGACCCCTCGTGGATACGATGACAAATAGGAACTTGATTTCCTTTTCAAGTGCGGTGAACAATAAACTTTGCAACTCATGCAATTTGGTGTCGAACCGGCACAATTTCGGATCGGATACCGACATTCCCATGGAAATGCCGCAGCTCTTCAACTGAAAAAAGACAATTTAACTTGCTTCAATTGTAAAAAATATTGAAATTGAGAAGCCTCTGATAGTAATGTCATAATAACAGTTTTTTAATTAATGTATAATATGAAAGTATATACGACACTAATAAATAACAAACTACAAATATTTTGAAATATTTAAATAAATATTTTTAAAATTTTTGTCTGCATTACTCTACAAATTTTGATGGGACTTTCACTGGCAGATAGCTGATGTTACGCTAACAAGCCAGCATACTGCACTGACCCTGTAGCATGACCGCGTAGACCCCGCGTAGACAGTTTTATCTCTTTCGACTGTCGGATTCGTCGACAAAATGACTTCACACCGAGTCATGGCCAGTACAAAAAGCTCGAAGTGATGTCATTTTCTGGACAAATCTGACAGTTGAAATAGATAAAACTTGCTAAGGGTGCTGGACCAGAGTGGTTGTCTAAGGCTTTGGGCTCGCCTCTATTAAGTTAGAACCAAAATACAATATGCGTAGTGGTGTATACATAGTGACGTTATTATTTAATCGTTCACCTTACCATCGATATGATGCCTGCGAAGTCACAACTTCTGGAGTCTACTTCAATAGCAATGAAGCCCCAAGACTGAAGGGCTTCAGGCTTCAACAATTTGTTGGAATTCCAGGCGCCTTTCCTACAAATTGGAATCATGTAAATCAGAGACTATGAGAGTTTAATCATGTAGTGTCTGTTCATAGAAAAATATTTCCACATTCCATTGTTGATTTATTTTAATCTGTAGTCTAGGTTGGTTTACATCATCAGTGTCAGAACTTGTTATTTTTAATAAAAAAGAAATATTCTCTTCATAGAGAGGTATTTCCAATACATGTAAAATATATCAATCAAAAAATGGGACCAAATGGCAACTATTATCAAACTAAAGAACAATCCCGTAAATCGGATCATAAATCTCAGCGTAATTGGTATACATACATAAAAAAAAAAACAAAAACAATCGAATTGAAAATCTCCCTTTTGGAAGTCAGTTAAAAAGAGATTCGTTTGAATAACCTTTCATCAATATTTTACTGAAAAAATATTTTAAAAATAAAATCTAAGATGACTTAATTAGACATTATTTATTATCATTTATATATTTATGTTTTTGTTATGGTGGTAATATCGCCCTTTGAACAGACATTCCTCAATTCCATACTGTTGCGTGTCGTCACGATGGTTAATCCTGAAGGAAATATATTGAATGGCCCGCTAAAGTAGTAGGGTAGTGGTACCAACCTCGGCATAACAGGTCTTCCCTCTCCAACATCCAAGTTGGGTGGCGCCAAAACTTTCGCCTTGACTGGGAAAAATTGATCGGATATTTCCAATCCAAACTTCTTGAACTGCTGATTTTGAGGGTAATTCATCTGGAATATAATAATAATAATACATTATCACGCCTGTATTCCCCGAAGGGGTAGGCAGAAATGCACTGCAGTGCGCCCACACTTCGCCGATGTAGTTTGGTCCCAATGTAATAGGGGGCGAGCCTATTGCCATTATCCCAAGCATCTCCCTCAATACGAGGGAGATGTTTGGGATATAATCCACCACGCTGGCTCAGTGCGGGTTGGTGACACCGTTTCTTAGCAAGTGATAATCTCTGAAGAAAATGAGATTCGCCTTAAAAACCCAGAGGTGCGAGCCGGGGTTTGAACCTGCGCACTTAGATTCCAAAGCGTGTGTTCGACCACTGCTGGAATATATTAATTGTGGTTAATGCAACGCGAATTTACATTGCTCTTTTTTTAATCAGCCTGTGTCGTCTCACAGCTGGGCAACGGCCTTCCCTGTCCTTCCTCCACAGATTTAAGTTCCTTCCTAATATGAGCCAGTCTCTTGTGTGAGTCCAACTCGTATCGCCATCTTTTTACGGTACCCAATTGGTAAACACTTTACTAGTTGAAATAAAACATTAATTTGCATGTAACCATTTGTCACTCTATGCATGTGCATTGCACAGTATCCGGTTCCTATATTCAAGAAACGCACCGTTACACTTAGACATAACACATTTAACAACAAGACTTTAGTTAAAACTGTGCCTATAATACATGATTCGTAACGCTTCTGATTCATGTTACTCAAATATGAAGCTAGTGATTACTTCCCAGCTTGTATTGCAGTGTTACCAACTTCCAGAAATATTTATTTCATATATTAAAAAAATAGAATAGAAAAATTAAATTAAACAAATAAATAACAACTAACGTATTTCCAGAAAGCACAGACCACCAGTCACCACCATAAATATATTCTCTTATGTTTATTACGCGCAATTTGTTTTTCATTCACTCATTCGCTCTGCATTCTTAGTATCGAGGGGCCGTACTAGATGTCCCTAATATTTTATTAAAAAATCCCTAAATATACCCCAAAAAAATCACATCCCCATTATTTACCCCCTAAATTTGGGGGGAAACTAAACCATTACCATTAGTGTTGCCAACTTAAGGAAGTTGGCAACACTAATATATTGATCGACAAGAGAATTATTTTTTATTTACTACCCGCACTATTGTAAGGTGTTACGCAATATTGTAAGAATAAAACAACTATGCAGCAGGGAGCACCAACATTTACAAAAACCTTTTCGATTAATGTAAGCCGCATTTCGATTGATGTAAAAAAATGGGCATTACGCATCACCCTTTTGATAATGCCGGTGTATTAATGGCAGCAATGTTTGGTATCTACAAGCACATACGTGAGTGATCACTTCTTTGATTTTGCGCATTCGTTCGTCCGGCGGCGTGGCGGCCTCTCTCACCATCTTCGATAGCTGAGTCTCATTCAGCTGCTTGTTACGTGGCTGCAACAAATATAAATATTAAAAAATCTATACAAATAAATAATATTGGTGTGGCGGTTTGCAATATCAAAATAACAACTTTTTACCAAAATATTAAATTTTTTGTCCGTCCGTCTGTTTGTTACGGATAAACTTCCAAACAAACCCGATTTTGACGGGACTTTAACTGGCAGATAGCTGATGCTCCCAGGCGTAACTTAGGCTACTCATATTTTAGATAAAGCTTTAGAGTTCCGCGAGATGAACATAAAACATTCTTTCCGAGTAATGTCCCTTTTCAGAAAGTGGTAATCTTTGTTGAAAATGACATTTGACATGTAAATTATCGAGGTGTGTAACCGGGATTTGAACTTGCACCCCTTACGTTAAAGGCGGGCGTTCTTTCCCACGAGGCTACCACTGCTTTTAAATATATTATAATAAAATGTTAGCCATACCTGACCGTACGCCACTTCGAGTAGCTCCATTGGAAAAAAGATGTTCTTTTCTCTGGGTCCCACCCACACACAGTTCAAATTCGGAAATTGGACCCTAGAAATATACAAAGTCACCTGTAGAGATACTGCTTTAGTACTGCTACATGCATAATTATAACGAGTTCAAATTTTGAAAAACGAAACATACACCTACTCTTAGAAATTAAAAAGATTTTCAAAAATATCGGCTCAGACTTTTCTCTGACTTTCCAGACTTTCCAGGGAGTGGACACCCTGTTCACATGATCTCCAGACAGGCTTTACGTATTATACGATCGTTTACCTGTAGCCTTTTTCCTTTGCAAAGTACTCGCCGACGGTGATTTGCCTATTTTGGAATGTGAATTTCAATTGCATCGGCGGGTCGACCAACCCATTGCAAATGAACTCGCGTTTCTGACCGCCCGATCCAGATGAGCCCAATAGAGTTGTCACCACCTGACGAAAAACAATACAGGGTATATCAGAAGTCCGAAATAGTACTTTAGGTACATATACGGTAGTTCATATGTGGAAGCATCCACATCCAGTGAAGACAGTTTATACGTAACTATCATAATTTCTAAGTTATAGACCTTTGAATTTTTTTTTTTTTTTTTTTTTCGGTCATTGATCAGCTGGTGGTCCTCTAAGTACCGAAGGAGCTGGCGGTTTATAATGGACTCCATTATTTTAGAGAGCAAAGGGGTGATGGCGATCGGTCTGTAGTTGCCTGGATCGGAGCAATCTCCTTTTTTAGGGATCGGGTGTACCAAAGCAGACCTCCAAGAGACTGGGAGACTGGGGACTATTTGTCACAAGTATCGTGTTCTGGCCTTTGGGTACATCCATAACTTTATTCAGCAGTTGAAATGTTCTAAACAGTTCTAAAAAATGGACGGCCCCTTACTAATTATTCCCTAATTCATGCCTACACGGAATGAAG
This sequence comes from Ptilodon capucinus, assembly GCA_914767695.1. Lineage (NCBI taxonomy): Eukaryota > Metazoa > Arthropoda > Insecta > Lepidoptera > Notodontidae > Ptilodon > Ptilodon capucinus. The sequence continues at coordinate 7,988,995 of OU611814.1, read as the reverse complement.
TAACAAAAAACAACAACTATGTACAACAATTTTATAACATACCCTGAGTCCTTTGATGAATGACATGAAATTTTCCGCGGCGCGCCCGTACTGCCTCTCTATGGGAGAATTCGTCTTCAAACCGAAATCGCGAGTTAACGCGTCGATCAAGGGTTGTTGCCTCGGGAAGCCTTTATGGGCAACTGTAAGACAAAATAATGTATTAACTTTGCGTCTTCTGTGTTTGTATTACCTCTGTCTAGTGCCTGCCCAAAGGCAGGCCAAATAAGGCCGAAGTTTTAACAGAAGGCAAAAGTAACGGGTCCCTCATGTTGTAAAATAAATAAATAAATACATCATCACGCCTGTATTCCCCGAAGGTGTAGGCAGAGGTGCACTGTAGTGCACCCACACTTAGCCGATGTATTTTGGTCCCAATGTAATAGGGGGCGAGCCTATTGCCATTATATTGGGCACATTCCCCCTCAATACGAGGGAGATTTGGGCCATTGTCCACCACGCTGGCCCAGAGCGGGTTGGTGAACTTCACACGCCTTTCTACAGACGTGCAGGTTTCCTCACGATGTTTTCCTTCACCGTTCAGCAAGTGGTAATCATTGTTGAAAATGACATTCGCATTATCTCAGAGGTGCGGGCCTGGGATTTGAACTTGCACCCCTTACGTTCAAGGCGGGCGTTCTTGCCCACGCACGAGGCTACCACTGCAATGCTCATGCCTCATGTTCTTATTTAAAAAATCAGTGGGTCGGAACACGCTTACGTGGAAAGCCATGTTTAATATCGTAGCTAATAAGTAAGAATATCTATAATGTCTTATGCTGTGGTACAATTATCCTTGAACAAAGCGCAAAAGGTCTGGCACCCGATTTTCGTTTGATAGACATCAATCTCTATGCGAGATATGTAGAAAAAAAAACCGGCCGAATGCGAGCTGGACTCCCGCACCGGGACTTCCGTACCTAAACTGCGGAAGCACTGAGCATTACTGTAACGAAAAAATAATCTGGATAGAGAAACAAACTTAACTTTGCCGTTGGTATACGGGTGTCCCCATACAAAGTAACTACAAAATAAGTTTGCAATCGCAATTTTTTTATTTTTTTTTAATTAATATTACTGAGATGACATCTATCAAACGAAAATCGGGCCCCTGACCATGTACTAAGAAATTGTTTGACTAGTTCAGTATTTGCATGACTAAGGAGTCATGGATGTTTAATTTCTTTAGTTCTGATTGCAGACCTGTATAATTGATACCAATTTCAACTCGACACCTCTACGCAATCCTCATAAAAAGGGTCTCGACGGACAGACTAACAACAAAGTTGGGTTATTTGTGCCTTATTGAGGTTTTGCCCCAATTTGCACTTTTGAACGTCTGCTCGCTTGTCTTCCTCTCATAAAAAAAATATATATATATGGAGATCGCGTCATTAAGTCCATTCAATGTTCTCCAAGGTACTCACCGTCAATATTGATAAAGGGTCGTGTTGTAAATATGGCGGACTGGAAGAGTCCCGTCCACATCTCCAGTCCATCGCCCAGATCTACTGGCCTTGCTGGACGCTGGAAGAACTGACGACCCGCCTATAAACAAATTTAAAATTACAATATATACAGTAGTAGCGGCCCGTCCCGGCTTCGCACAGGTGGACATTTTTTTAAACATTTTGGTATATATAAATATAGCCTATGAACTCAGTGATTATGTAGCTTTCTAGCGGCAAAATAATATTTGAAATCGGTCCAGTAGTCTTTAAGTTTATTCATTACATACAAAAATACAAATCGTTCCTCTTTATAACATTAGTATAGAAGTGTAGACTAGCTTCTACCCACGACTTCGTCCGCACAGAATTCGATTTTTCAATATCTTATGTTTTTCTGATGTATAAACAATAATACTGTAAAGTTTCATCAAAATACGTTTAGTAGTTTATGCAAAAAGCAGTGGTAGCCGAGTGGTCGAACGCACTCCTTGCAAATCAAAGTGTGCAGGTTCAAACCCCGGCTCGCACCTCTGGGATTTATGTGCGAGTCTCATTTTCATCCGAGATTATCACTTGCTATGAAACAGTGAAGGAAAACATCGTGAGGAAACCTGCACGTCTGAGGGAACTTGACTAGTTTTCGATAGATGTGTGAAGTCTGCCTACCCGCACTGGGCCAGCGTGGTGGACTACGGCCCGAATCCACCTCGCATTGAGGGGAGGCCCGTGCCCAGCAGTGGGACGTTAAAAGGGCTGTAGTAGTAGTAGTTTTTGCATGAAAGAGTAACAAACATCCATCTATCCAACCTCATACACTTTCACATCTTAATAATATTATAAAAATGAAAGTTTGTGAGGATGGATGGATGTGTCGATTAATCGAAGTGTGTGTGAACAAAGTCAATGGTAGAAGATAGTTTACAATATTAACGAGGATTTACAGTGGTACACGTTAGTTTGCCTGTGTGACTGACAAAAATTAATAGTTTGTAAAAGGATTGAAATTCCTTAACCTAACCTAACCTAACCATATGGAGGTCATTATGTACCTTACCTTTACATAAGATTCCAATGTCCCCTGTCTCAATATTACATCGACACACTGTATTTCTTCTGTAGGAGGATTCAGTGAAGTACCACCCGTGGACATGTAGCTGAAAGAATTATAAAAAAATAGAACACATTTCCAATAATAGGGTAAGTACAGTATTGAATAATAACACATCGACACGCCTGTATTCCCAGTAGGTTTTAATAAATGCGTACCCTACGTTAGGCTTACCTTAATTATTTTATCATTATAAACAGACACTTAATAAAACTATTTTACGGATTTTATCGCGATAAAAATCCGTAAAATAGTTTTATTTCAATGTATAGTATTCGCGTAAATATAAGAAAACAAAACAGACACTTAAATTTTATTTATTTGTTTAGATTTAAGATTCAGAAATCTTCAAGTATAAAATTGTATAGTAAAGTTTGTTTATAAAGTAAAAAATAACTGTTTAGATAGTAGTGAAAAATACATACGTACTTCAATATTTTCCCCAAATCTACAATCCCAGTGTGTTTAAACGACACTTCAAATTTCAGAGTCTTTCCATTCGGATCCACCACCTCGGCCTAGAAATTGGAAATAATCAAATATCAACACACAAAAAACCTGCATTTGTCGGGACCTAAAAGGCTCGTTTTGAGAACACGTATCACAATAGAATATTACTGAGCATGACAACAAGAAAATAATAAAACAATACTATTAACTCTTTGCTTATGTATGAAGATACATTTTTTTGTTTGTTCGATAATTTGTGAAAACAATTTTCCAGATTTTTTTTACAAAATAATACATCACATCAGCATGACCACTTTACGAAATTTCCTCGACTAATAATATATTTTCTAAAGAAAATCTATGCGTTTTTTTCTAATTTTATGGAAATAACATTACAAACAAAAGATTATTATAAAGAAAAATCTGAAAAATATAAGAAATAGGCTTACTCTTAAAAACAGAACGATTTTCAAAAATATCGGCTTTCCCCTGACTTCTCGAAAGACCTCGCGTTTTTTCCTGAAAATCCCCATCTATGCCTGACCAGCATTTGCTTCCGTGACTTTCCTGACTTTTCATAGAATGTACACCCAACCTCGTTGTCTTACAAGTCTACAAACATTAGCCAACATTGAACATACTCACTGTAGTATTGAAACGTTCATTTGGTGGTACATTTTTTAAAGGCCGCAGACTATAACAATTCTTCATTTGATCGAAAGCAATAAGCTCATTCGCATAGTATTTCTTTTTCACCACTTGGTATGCTGCCGCTATTAGCTTTTTAGGTTTATCCGGTTTAAATGTTACGTCATACCGCGACTGAAAACAAAAGAAATTTATTTAAAAGGGCATATCGAGCCCGCGCTGCGGTAATTTTTTCTGGTTTATCTGACTCCGCCATTGTTGTTTTCCCATATAGTTGCCGTATACTACAGGTACAGGAGATAACAACAATGGCGGAATAATTACCGCAGAGCCATAAGAAGAGTATAGTCGTTATGGGTACTCGTAGTTATTCTATGGTTTTAACCAAACCACACAATGATGTTGATTCTGTTATATAAACTGCACAATGAAATGATGACGAATTCTAAATACGAATTGTTCATATGTTCTAAGACGCCGAAGATAACATTTTAATGTTTGTTCTAACGTAAAAAGTAACGTTATAAGTGCTAGTAATAATCGTGGCTTGAGGGTTCCGTACAAAATAATATAATTATTGGTAAGGTTTTTTGCTGTACAATGCTCCAACAAAAATTAATAAGCAACTTAACTTTGCTTTTTTACAAAATCTATTTTTTTCTCATTTTCTCATTTTCATCTCATCATCATCTCATTTTCATCTGAGATTATCACTTGCTAAGAAACGGTGACGGAAAACATCGTGAGGAAACCTGTGTGCCCGGTATAATGGCAATAGGCTCGCCCCCTATTACATTGGGACCAAAATACATCGGCGAAGTGTGGGCGCACTGCAGTGCACCTCTGCCTACCCCTTCGGGGAATACAGGCGTGATGATGTATATATATATATTTTTTTCTACACATCACTCAACTTGAAACTTCTACCCGTTTTCATCTTACCCGACAAAGGGACAAAAACATGGTCCTATAAGGGTTCTGTTATTTTTCTTTTTTCAAAGTCAGACCATTTATATCGTATATACCTACTACTAACAAATTTTCTATCATGCTACTACCTATGATTGAAGCGTAAACTCGACTAAGAAGATTCGGCAAGAATGTTGAGATATTTTTAGGTATACCTAACCCTCAAAAGAAGTTACATTCGTCTATCTATACAGTTATAAGTCTTTGGAAAGGATAGTTTCTGAACTCCAGGTAACATTTAGATTGAAACTAAAACAAATGAACACCATCAGCTTAATTGATAAATCACCTAACTACATGTGACTGAATGCATATATATATGTTGATACAATTACTTACAATCTTTAACGGTTGGATTTTCATCGTAAGATAATTTGTCAGTAGATTAACATCTCGAGCTGACACGACACCACCATCTATTTTAGGTGGCACCCTGTACCGGCATAGAACACCTCCTTGTGGTGCCGGGCGAGCTGAGGCAGCTGGATACGCTGTTGTGCCGGCTGGCGCGGTGGTGGGTCTACTGTCTGCGGGAGGTCCCCTCGCAGGCGCAGGCAGCGGGTGCTGCTGGCCGCCGGGCGGGGCCTGCCCGCGCCCCGCGCCCCGCCCGCCCGCCGCCCCACGGCCCCGCCCAAGGCCGTCTCCGCGACCTCGACCGATTTCAGTGGCGGGCTGGCCCCAAGATGCTTGAGGAACACCAGGACGCGAAGTCGGCTCGGCAGCACTCTGGCCGTGAGCGATGGGAGCCGCAGTCATTGGTGGAGGCGCAGTCATTGGTGGAGGCGCAGTCATTGGTGGAGGCGCCGTCATTGGCGGAAAGGCAGTCATTGGCGGAGCCACAGTCATTGGTGGAGGCGCCGTCATTGGCGGAAATGCAGTCATTGGCGGAGCCACAGTCATTGGTGGAGGCGCCGTCATTGGCGGAGGCTGAGTAGGAGTCGCAACCACAGCAGGCTGTTGTGAGCCCCCAGCGGCTGCACCTGCATCACCTGCTGCACCCTTCTTCTTCTTCTTTGGTCGCTTTTTTGCACCTGTCAGACCTAGACCATCCATTTCTTCTGTGACTTCTTCGACCTTGACATCAGGTACGGGCGCAGGAGTTGGAATTGTTACGTCTGGTACCGGCATCGTAACTGGTGGTACTAGCTCAGACTTCTGCTTTTTATCCTTCTTTTTTCGAGATCCTCCTAGACCCAGTCCTACATCATCATCCACTGGCTCTGCTGGCGGTTGAGAAGATGTACTAGGCTCTTCCTTGCTAACTGATTCTGTATTTGAGGCAGTTCCTTCTGCAGTATTCTTTTTACCTTTCTTTTTACCTGTGAATTTTTTTTTTGGTCAGTTGCAATAGTACTTACAAGCTAGCAATACTGAAAACTATAAAAAAATCATATGCATACAGCCTTTTAATAAACAATTTAAATCAAACCAAATTTAATTGTCCAAACATGAGTGTACATACAAACAAGTGAGTGCATGCAAGAAGTGACAGATGTTCTCGCCATTTTTGCCACATATATGGCGTATATACGTATTTTTTTTTTAAATAGCTAATTAAAATATTAAAAGATAGGAACACAAAAAAAATAGATAAAACAAAGTAATTAAAATTATAAAATATTCAAACAAAAGAATAAATTATTTGTTAGGTAACTAAGTAATTATAATTATTTATTTATAATATATCAATTTAAAAGTCTACAACATATGTATTTAGTATGCTTTATCAGATATGTCAGTTTTCAGTTTTCTTTTAAATGCTTAATTGCTATGCTCTTTCCAATCTTCTATACATCTATACAAATAAATAAAATTGGAGTGTCTGTTTGTAATATCAAAATAACACTTTTTTACCAAATGCGTATGAAAGTATATACGATACCTATTACGAAAACGCAATTATAATTTTTTTTTGTCTGTCTGTCTGTTTGTTTGAGGTAAACTTTTAAACGGCTGAACCGATTTCGATGGAACTTTCACTGACAGATAGCTGACGTTCCAAGGCGTAACTTAGGCTACTTTAATTTTAGAAAAAGCATTAGGGTTCCGCGGGAAAAACATAATACCCATATTTCCGGGTAATCTCCCTAAAGTCCACGCGGGCGAAGTCGCGGGCACAGCTAGTTATTAAATATAATTGGAGCCATGCAAAAGACACTCTTACTCATAAGTGCAGTGTTTGATGAATGCAAACAGAGCTGGCTGTCGTCACCTCTACTACGAAGAGCTACATCTGATAAGACTAGGAAACAATTTTTTATTAATTTTAACAAACATTGCTATTTCTAAAATGTAGATAGATGGTAATGTCAATATTTTAGTTTTTAAGTTAAACCTTTAGGTTAGACCTGATGCATCTTTTTTGATATTTAAAATCAGCATCCGTATCTGATGAATTTCCCCAAAAAATTATGCCATATCTTAATATTGAGTCAGCTAGGCCATAATAGGCAGTGAGTAGCGCATCTACGTCCAGTCCTCGCGACAGTGTGTGATAAAGTATAAGCTGCTGTACTTTCCTTTTTTACAGTGGTCTCAATATGTTCTTTCCAATTTAATTGTCTGTCTATTGTTAGTCGTACAAATTTTGTAGTGGAGACTGTGTTGATAATGTTATTATTATACTTTAACTCACCTTGTCCCATTTTGAGGGTTCAATAAAATCTGCAAATAATAATAAAAGCTGAATTAGCAGTAAAAAGGCATTGCTAGGATAAGCTGCTGTTTAATTTAGCATTACCTACCTCTAGTTCAATTACTTGAGAATGACATGTCAAAAGAACACAACCGAGAACTATACCAGCAAACAAATAATTGATTACAATGTGTAGGGATAAATTAATATTACCATAATATACTTTAAGTCTAGGGCAGGGCTCGGCAAACTTTTTGAGTAGGAAGCGTCAAAAATTACAATTTACAAAATTTTCAAAGAGGCACAATTTTTTTTCTTGCCAACAATAAAATAGTAGGTACTTGAATAAATAGTTTTTAGATAAAATAAAAAAACTGAGCGGTCGCGGGACGCCTGGCAGATGTGAAACATAAAACATAAACGTCGTAGCGGCGAGTGAGCGAGTGAGTGGAGTCAGCCGGTGGGCGGAGTCAAAGCGGCGGAAAGAACCGAGGAGCCACGAAGCTGCTCGAAGTTTTGTGGTCACGGCATGGCGTCATCAACAGTCGCTGTCACTCGCCGAGAGCGCGAGCGCGCCCCATTAGATGTTTCACATCAAAACAACAATATAGAAATGGTGGCTAATCCACGTTAATCGATTCAGAATGAGTTTGAAATGTGTTTTTTTTTTATAAAATATGTAATATTTGTGTATTAAAGAGCCGCAGCTCACATCTAAAGAGCCGCATGTGGCTCGCGACCCGCAGGTTACCAACCCCTGGACTAGGGCACTAATAGATAGCAGCAAGACAACTTGAGCATGAAAATAAAATGCAAACATTGCAAGTATAGACAATTTATGCAATTGCTAAATCATCAAGCCTATATTTCTGGAAGGGTAGTCAGTGGCGCATAGTAGTACACCCAAACTTTGCCTTGTATTTTGGTCCCAATGTAACAGTGGGCAACCTTATTGCAGTTCCTTTTTTTTTAAATGGCTATACCAAACTATAGCTTGCTAGATAGTCGCTGATTCATTTCCAAACTAAAATAAACTAATGAAATGTACAGCCATAATTTTTGTTTGATTACTTATTTAAAACTAGTAGATACCATGCATATGCTACTACGATGAATGGATCAAGTGAGACTAATGCACTGATTTACTGGTCTAAAACCATCTTCGTATTATTGCCTTTCTTTCTTTCTTTCTATTAAGTTTAATGTACCTCGCAGGTTGCCGATTCGGTCAACTCGTGCAATTAGCCTTTTACATAAAGAACCCGCCAGAACAAACCTAAAACAGTACTTCCTATTATCAAGACTGTCAACTACCTTCAACTCAATCGGTCATGAAGTGGATTTGTTTAATGATACACTCTACAAATTTCGCAAACTGATCTTGTCATCATTGGTGCGTCAATGATAGCCTTCTAGTCACTCATCACATTTAATTTAATTTATTTTTTAATATCACATTCTTATTTTTCATTTATTACCAATGTTCCTTTTATGTTATTCCTCTTACTTATGCATGTTGTGGCACCTTTGTTAATTGTGCATTTAGTTTTCCCTTATTTGTATTTTATATTAATGTGTTATTAATGCTACAGTTTTTGGATGTCCTGTTAAATAAATAAATAATGAAAGCTGTTTGGGACACATCAGTTTGACGCTTTCAAAGTCTATATTGGACAAAGGAAAATAAAAAGCCGCTGAAGGTACTTAATATAGCGTGTTCGTACTTAATATTGTAGTTAATTTCATATCATCAATGTCATATACTTCTAATGCATAGATAGTTATTCTAGAGAAATCTCTAGAGATACCCAAAAGCTAACATAGAAAGACAGGTAAGTCATTTATCTAAAAGTACCTTTATCACTATGAATCCTTGAATTTTTATATTATCAGGTTATTCCCCGAATACTGAATACCTACCTATTGCACAATTATTTACAATAAGACCTAACACTGAGAAAGATAATATAAACTCATCTATATAGCGTTTACGTAGTGGTTTCGATAAATACAATTGTATTTCTCGTTCATCTGTGATCTAGGCAATAAAATCGTACAATAAGCTTGAAATGGGATACAAAATGTCAATAGATTTCTTGTTTATATTTCATCATAGTAAATTCTTACCTCTCTTTGGGATGTTATGTAGATATTCAATTAGAAAAGTGCCAAGTATTATAAATTAACGTTTACCGAGGAAATCACAATAATAATTTTCTATTTAAACGCTTCCTGAAATAAACTGGAAATGAAATCTATTTTTATTATTTCACCAATTACTTTTCACTTGCTTTTCACCTTTGCTTTGGTTGGTTTGTCTTTGTTATGATCAGAGATAATATACATAATCCATAAACAATCAATATGTAATGCCGGCTACACACGTAACAATATATCGTAGCGATTTATCTGAGTAAACCAATTTGCGCAGATTTATCGATCGGGTGTATAATATACTATCGCCAGACAACACATACTCATCGTATGATCCCAAACTAAGCATAGCTTGTACTATGGGTACCATACAATGGACTGGGGGCGATCCCAGTTACACCCAGACCAGGGCAAATTTCGAAAAGGCCATTTCTCGAAATTTGACGCTGGCGGGAATTGAACCCGTAACTACTCGGTTCAGTGAGTCAAGCGGCCAACGCTTAAACCACTGGACCAAGCCATCGTCGTCATAAATCGTTGTAGATTAACGTTCATCAATGGTAGTTGCAATGTCTATTAGATAAATCGTTGTCGATTGCGTAGTTTATGGAGCTCATTACCGGAGTCACTAAAGCCAGCAGATTTAAGTGCTATTTCGATATATATATATATTTCAAGTAATTTGATATGTTGGTATGAGAAAATATAAAATATAGCTTCCTTTTCATCAGCTAGTCTTAATAGATAGTTATATACTTTATTGTTCCATCTCTTAGTGAAATACAAACTATACATATACGATAATTATAAAAATATTAAGTGCAACAATGGGCGCCCTTGTCACTAATGAACGAAACCTAACATACAAGTCCATTTCACAAACGAAGTCCCGCGGACAATTGTGGAACTAAATTTGACAGATGGGGAGATCGGCCCTGTTGTCGTTTGTCGATGTCATCAATTTGCGTTTGTTGTGGTAGATATTTTGTGAGTTTATTATTGGATTAGTGCGTTATAAAGTTTATTTACGATGCCAAAAGTTGTAAAAAGTGCAGGTCGAGAAATGATATTAAAGGTGAAGGAGTTCTGTGAAGCGCACAGGTGAAGCGGAACACAAGAATCACGGTGTTTTAATACCAATAAACAATGTTCGCAAGAGAGTCGCCGCCATGACAGGTAAATTTTGGGGCTGCCATATACAGATTGTTGCCCGATTTATTTCTTACAGATTGGAATTAAGTTTTTTTTAATGCATGATTTTTATTAAGGAAAATTTCAAAAGGATTAACACAACACAACAAAAAATTGTAAAGTTATATACAACAATAATGTAATTAAATACGAAAATAATCATTCAAACTTGTTCATTTTATTGCAGGTGTGTGTCAGAGAAAACTGTAACGAGAGTTACAAAAGAAGGCGCAACAGCGGCGAGTACTTCTAAAGTTATCGTTAGATCCAAAAGAAATTGTACGCCTAACAAAAGAGGCTTTTGAGACTGTTACAGCGGAAGATTGGGCAGCTCAATGTTAACATGTACAGCATTTGGAGGAAGAATATTTAAAAAATGATGGTCTTATGGATGAAGAAATGGATCGATTTATTATATCCGCGGCTAGTGATAGTGAAACAGAATCTGATTCTGTTTTTATTCACTCTTCTGACAGTGATCATAGTATGACCGATCATAATTATTCAATAAAACTTTGAATAAAACTTTTAAATCGCATTTTATTTTTCTAATTTAAAGTTGATGGAACATCTCCATTTTATATTTTAGAAATTACAGGAGATTTATTTTACACTAATCTGACCGTAGCAGTATGGACATCAAATAGGTACCTATATTAAAAATACATTGCATTATAATCAATTTTTTTCTTATTGGGAGTCGTAGTAGTTAATAAAATGAAAGTAAATGAACGATAAATTATTTCCCCATATTTAGCCCTGGCAACATTATGTCGCGCGAATACAGCGCTGCGTCTGCGGGACTTCTTTCGTGAAATGGACTTTAGATAGTGTCATAATACACATATGCTTTGAGAAGGGTAGCTTTTGTAGCTTTTTATGTCGTCAAATGGTAGTTTCTGCCTACCCCATGGGATACAGGCGTGAGGATTATGTATGCATGGGTGTATGAACCTATTAGGAAATATTAACCTGTCTAACTTTGGTAACAATTAAGATCTTGCATTTCTGTTTTTTGGATTTGTTTCTGTGTAATACGTGACTTGGCGTGTAAACATAATAAATTAAAATCTATTATGTGTATAGATACAACACCACATAATTGTGGAATGAGTCTGTTTCCGTATAAATGTGTTTATACATATCGACACTTCCTACGTATAATATCGTAACTATCAAATTATCGAAAATTACATTTTTAGATTTACAACAACTTTATAACATAGATTATCGTTTGATATAATAAAAAAATAAATATTGACCATAGAACCAAAGATACTGAGACTGCATATTATCGCATGTTCATCTTTAGCGTAGTAAAATATTGTATAGTGCAGTTAAGGCACCGTACGCGGGGCGCGGGGGGCCGCTGCGCCGCGCGGCCCTATATTAAGTATTACTACCGATTGAATACGCGGGAGTAGTGCATGAGCGCTGTCATCGTCGCAATTTTTCCAATTTTGTTGTGATTTATGTTGTTTAATAGATGGTATAAGATAATATAGCTATCAACCATGTCATCTAGGTCGAAACGAATGATTGATGCAGTAATTCGACCGTTAAAACAATATGATACTTTTAATTCGTATGAACCGGTAAACGCTGATAATTCAAATTGCAGTGATGATTTGTGTACCTCCAACCCTTTTGTGGAAGATGCTACAAGGATAGAAGGTAAGTGACACGTTTTACAATATTAATAACGAATAAATGAAATAATTGTATAAATAACATGAAATGGTATAATACCCATAGTAAAATATCGTAAGTATAACTTACGATAATATACATCGAATTAAGATACTTCTCAAGTATCGTAAGTTAATAGTTACGATACTTTACTATTGAAAAAATATATAATTGTGTTCTGTATTTGTACTTACGATATTTTTCGTTGGAATTTCTTTCTCTATTTATATCTTATGTTGCACTTGAGATATTTTACTTCGATATGAAACATAATTTACTATAGTATTCTTTTTAAAAAAACTCAATAAAAAGAAATTCTTGATTTTATTTTACAGAGTCGCCGCTTCCTTTTGACGCAGATAGTGATGAGATAAACCAATTATTATTAATGGATTTGTTAACCGAGTCAGATGAAATATGTCATAGTTCACCCACGGAACAAAACTCCGGTGAAGAATCTCCATCAGTTGTTGAGAATATAACACGATATCCATCTCCGGACTGCACAACAATAAATCATCTGGATTTTGATTGTGAAAACCACTTTTGTCCCTGGTTTGTTGAAAAAGATATTCCGACATTACAATATTCTGTTGATTCAACCTTCACTGATTTAGTTTATACTCCGCAAGTGAACACGCCTCTATCTTCGCTGTCAGAGGCGACACCACAATCTTTCAGAAAACGGAAGATCAAACCGAGAAAGGACAAGGGAAATATCAGACGTCGCCATGTTGCCGAATGGAAAGACAACAAAAGGAAAATACTAAGAAACTTGGGCAAGGAGTATATGAGTCGTGATGGTACTGTAAGGCATCGTAAAACTTTGGGTCCTGTGTGTCATATGAACTGTAGGCTAAGATGTACAACGAAAATAAGCGATGATGAAAGAATATTGCTTTTTAATAGGTTTTGGGATTTAGGGAACCGTGAAAAGCAATGGGCTTTGATTGCAAACTTGGTTGTCAAACAAATAAAACGAAGAGTTTTAACTGATATGGAATCTAGGCGTAAGTTTACTTTAATTTATAGACTACCTAGGGCTGTTGTAGAAGACCAGGAAAACTATTTAACTGTGTGCAAAAAGATGTTTCTAAACACATTTTCATTAAGTGAACAGTTTGTCTATACATCTTTAGAGAAAAAAGATAACATAAGTGGCTTGGTAAAAGCGGATCTGCGAGGGCGTCATTCTAATCATCGCAAAGTAATAACTGAGGATGTTATTAAAAGTGTATGTGATCACATAAAATCCCTTAAGCCTGTAGAATCTCACTACACTCGCCAAAGAACTAGTAAACTTTACCTAGACGGAGACCTAAATTTTCATCGCTTGTTTGAGTTATATAATGAGTGGTTCGACACACTTGTGTACTCTTCAAAAGCTAGTTCTGAACGGCAATATCGCGATATTGTGAATGAACACTTTAAGATTAGTTTTTATGTTCCTAAAAAGGACCAATGTGATAAGTGTCATATTTATAAAAACATATCTAGTCCGACACAATCTGAAACCCAATTACATGAAGCACACATTAAAAATAAAGAGGTAGCTCGCAAAAAGAAGTCGACAGATAAAGAACTTGCCAAAGTATCAGACGGTAAAATACTAGTCGCCACTTTTGACTTTCAAAAAGTTCTTACTGCTCCGTACGGTAATATAAGTATCCTTTATTATAAACGGAAGCTTTCAGTATTTAATTTTACAGTTTTTAATATGGCTGAACAGGAAGGTACTTGTTTCATGTGGCATGAGGGGCAAGGGAGACGCGGGGCAAACGAAGTGGCTAGTTGCTTATATAAGTACATCTCCAAATGTAAGGATCAAGGCACAAGCGAATTTCGGTTTTGGTCTGATAATTGTGTGGGCCAAAACCGAAATCGTTTTGTTTATGCAATGTACATGCACGCCGCTCTTATTTTTCAAGTGACAATACATCACTGTTTTTTAGAAGTTGGTCATACCCAAAATGAGGGCGACAGCGTTCATGCCTTAATAGAAAAAAGTGCCAAGAATAGACTTGTTTATACACCATTTGAGTGGTTTTGTTTAGTACGCTGGGCTAAACAAAACGGAAAGCCGTATATTGTCGAGGAATTAGAACACACAGATTTTTTAAATTACAAAGCATTATTAAAGGGTAATTGGGTTAAAAGTACAAAAGGAGAAAAAGTGCAGTGGAATAAAATAAGAGAAGTATTTATAAAACCTGAAGACCCTTATAAATTATTTTATAAATATGATCTAGCTGCCGAAGACTACCATATATTATGTACTAAAGCATCTACCAGGAGACAATGTGTACCAAATATTGATGCACTGTATACAAATAGTCTGCCTATACCTAAGGCGAAAAAAGACGATTTGATGAATATGTGCAAGTCTCGAATCATACCCACTATTCACCATGATTTTTTCCATAACCTACCTGAAACTGGTAACGAAATTATTCCAGATTCAGATTCGGACTAATAAAAAAAAATACATGATTTTATTATTTATTTTTTAATTCTTGTACTGATTTTTAAAGACTGAAGAATTTTGATTTATTTTTTATGAATGTATAAGTTTATCTTTTTAAGTTTATGAAAGAGATTTTTGTTAAGTTGATAAGGAATCTATTGATGAATAAGTGTAGAATTCATAGTGATATTTCATGTTTTTGAGAGATTTTTTTTGTTCATTTTATAACATTATTTTTAAATAACGCGAGTATTGCTTTAACAAAATACCATTTACTTTGGATTATAAGCATTTGGATGATAAAGATTTTATTTCATATTGTTAATTAAATGCTACTATTAAAAAATACTTAATTAGCGAAAATACCATTGATAAATATTTTAAGTTTTTTGTCTGACAGAGATTGTTTATTTGGACTTGTTTATTACGAAATACAATATGCTTCAGAATAATAGAAGTGATGATTTATTTAATTCCCCGTTAATAGCGCTTACGATACGAATTAACATTTTTGTTCCATTGTATATTATGGTAACTGAAACCTACGACACATTTTCATTTCATTAGTTCCAATGTAAGCTATCGTACATGTAACATACGCTACTTAATCCTACATAAATATCGACGTAAAGTATAGTAAGTACTACATACAACAAAATACCACTGATATTTTCCATAGTAGAAATCCGTAAGTGATTTTTAAGAAATTCTAATAACAATTTCAATAATCCTTTTTAAAGGTAATATTCCATTCTTAAAAATATATCTGTATGCCAATTTTGGTTCCTAAATGAGCTTATTTGACTTCACTATCATCAATAAACTGTTTGCAGACCTTTGAATTGCGATACTGTAAAGTTGATCAAATATAGTTACGATATTATACGTAGGAAGTGTCGATATACGTATATATATGTTTACTGATTAACGAATATAATGTATCCACGTCATATTGTAACTAAACCCATAGATATCAACATTAATAGCATGCATAAAGTATTTCCATGCTAGCATGTGGTTGGGTGATAAAAATTTTTTTTAACAAAAAACAAAAACCAGCTTCAAAAACCTAGGTGCACTAAAAGGCTACAAATAACCTTACAATTCATTACATTTGGAGTAGGTGTCAATCAACGTCAGACAAGGCAAATACACACATGAATTGGCACCGACTCCAAATGTAATGAATTGTAAGGTTATTTGTAGCTTTTTAGTGCACCTAGGTTTTTGAAGTCGGTTTTTGTCTTTTGTTAAAAATATTTTTTTTTCACGATTTTTAGTGTCAATAATCGTTGAAAATTTGCAAATATTAATCACCTTATAACAGCCCTAAAAAAGTAAAAATTTACAGATAAAAAAAATATTACCCCCCTCACCCCCCCTTTCCACCCCTTTGGGAGTAGGTTTCGATTTTTGTTAACAATCCGTAGTAAACAAAACAAGATTTTTCGAAATCGGTTCACTAACGCCGGAGATATGCTGTAGTCCGGATTGGACCCCCATTTCACCCCCTACATATTTTTTCTTTTAAAATTCCTGAAAGACATGTTTCTTTATTTTGTATGTAAAATACATATACAAAGTTTCAAGTCGATCAAAAAATATTTCTGAAATTATGTGACCTTCAACCCCCCCATTTCACCCCCAAGGGGTTTGATTTCTGATAATATTTTGAAATGGGACTAACCTTGAAGAATTCCCTTAGCAAAACTCAATTTTTTTTTTGAATTCGGTCGGCAGACGCCGGAGATATGCGGTAGCATACATAAAAAAAAAAAACATACGGGTCGAATTGAGAACCTCCTCCCTTTTGAAGTCGGTTAACAATGTATGATTCACAGCACCTGTGGTAGAAATTCAATGAAAGCTGAAACCACAGATGTAGAACTGCGAACCAAATTGTAATATTTCACTCTATAGAGTGTTAACCACTATTTAACTCGAAGATTTTACTTCTCACATTACACGTTTTAATCTACTATTCAGTTTGAGAGTTTTAGCAAATTTATGGTTTATACAAAATGTGGGACAGATGCCGGCGAATTCATTGCGATTGTAAGCAAACATATACTGGTCTCATTGCGTTAAAATCAATGATATTCTATATATTATCAGATATGTTATACACGCACAAAACAACCGAAATAAGTATTCCGCGGCTGTAACATTCATCTGTCAACCAATCCTCATGTTGGTATCAATGACTAATGACTAACAAATTTAATGAGACAGAAGGTACAAACCGCGTGTTTGTACCTTCTGTCTCATTTAATTTCTATACAAACATAACCTTATAAATTGTACTAAAGGTAGGTTGGTGAGAAATAAAACACGATGTAAAAGAAAAAAATATTTATCTTTTACTAAATCACACACCTTCGAAAAGATTCAATTTAATGCAACAAGATGAAGAATGGCAAAATATTTAAATAAATATTTCGCTATTTCGCATATATTCCGCACATTACGTTACCGATTGATTCACGCATTTCAGAATATTTTGATCGACACCATAGAGTAAAATCGACACACAAAACCATCGACAGACATCTGTGTTGTTTTCTGAACGTTGCCAGAAACCAGTCGCCATCTTTTCAGTTTCAAACGGTTTTTGAATTTCGATTGTTATGGTGTTTATAACGTCAATTCCCCATAAAACTTAATACTTATTAGAGAATTTCGTACATTATGTCTATTTTTAATGAATTACTGCCGAAAATACATGAGATATCAAACGCGTTTACTAAAAACTTCAATGATGACCTGAAGGTAAATAAGCTCTAAATCTATCGATATTGGTGTCAGTTTTATTTTCTCACAAATGTGCTTTAATTTCATTACTTGTGTACATTGTCCTGTGAATCTTGTCGATAGTGATCAAGAATTTAATTTAAAGTGAAAAAATCATGTAATTTACAGGCCGCATGTGAGTGTTTCGATAAATTCGAAGAGGAATTCCAAAATGCTAAAGGCAAAGCGCGGGAGAAGGCTCCAAAAGAGAAAAACCCTATGACAACCCTACAAAGTATTCATGAGGATGAAGGTACAGTTTGAGATGGTTCTTGTTTGCTAAAATTAATAAACTAGAGTTTTTAAAAATATTATCTATTTCCTGGGATTACTTACCCCTATGTCAAATTCTCTGAATTAGGTGAACCTATTTGGGAAATTTCAACCCCCTAGGGTGATTAAATTTAAGATATCGTTACTCATTTCTCTATCGTCCAAAAACCCATAATTTCGTCACTGATTCACTGACTCACTGATCATCAAAATTCTAAGGGTACTTCCTGAAGCTGAAATTTGGTATGTAAGATAATATTAGTACAGAGACAACAAAAAAATTATAAAACCCAACTTAACCTTTTAACTAAAATGTAGAGTATGTGAAGTTAGGGCTTGTAGGTTTAGAGCGTCTAGTCTTTGGAGCTTGGCTTTATATGAAATCTGATAACAGTTTGACAGGACAAGCAAACTAGACTCATCTCATCTCTCAACTCATCATCAAAATGTTGCCATATTTTTACGTGAAAATGTTTTTGGTGGGATTAATACTACATATTTTGGTACAGCCTATTTTGCCACGAAATTTTGGAGTGAAGTATGGAGCTGCTGCTTATTTTTTACCAAAGGCGGGAATGTTGTGACCCGGTATTTTATTTTGATGGCCCGGTACTGGGTTGTGTTCTGGCTAATGGGAAACACTGCATTAGAAGACTTGGGGACCTGTTTGAAAAAAAGTTTTAAACATGTTCATGGGTATCTTAATTTACATTCGAATTTCAGATGACACAATCAAAACTGATACAGACATCAATGAAGTTGTCAACAGTCGTAGCTCGGCAGAGAGTAACGTTGATCAGCCCCGTAGAGCTTCCAAGAAACGGAGCAAACATGAGGTGGACGGCTTGTTCAGCCCGGATCAAGACAAGAGGCAGAAGAGAAATGCTTCTGTTAAAGCACAGAGTATTATTAGTAAACAGGTTTGTTTTATATTTCCTTGGTGACAGGATTTTGTTGAAATTTTAAAGATAGAAAATAATTAAAACTTAATTATTTACATTGTAATGTAAGTACTAACCCAATTTGCTTTATTCCAATTTTTAAAGCTTTGATATGCAAAGTTTACTAATATTGTTCTTACATTTCTGATATACTACTGGAATTAAGTATAATGCAGCTCACATTATCAGGCTCAACTAGTGGAAAATAGCATTATTGGTACCTTCTTTATTTCTGTGGCAATTCAGCCTATTAAGTTTTGCTTGTTCAGCCCGGATCAAGACAAGAGGCAGAAGAGAAATGCTTCTGTTAAAGCACAGAGTATTATTAGTAAACAGGTTTGTTTTATATTTCCTTGGTGACAGGATTTTGTTGAAATTTTAAAGATAGAAAATAATTAAAACTTAATTATTTACATTGTGATGTAAGTACTAACCCAATTTGCTTTATTCCAATTTTTAAAGCTTTGATATGCAAAATTTACTAATATTGTTCTTACATTTCTGATATAGTACTGGAATTAAGTATAATGCAGCTCACATTATCAGGCTCAACTAGTGGAAAATAGCATTATTGGTACCTTCTTTATTTCTGTGGCAATTCTGCCTATTAAGTTTTTTTTTATTTCTGCTTTGCAATGGAGGGGAGTCACACCTCTGTGTCTTTTGGATACCGCTTTCGGATCCTGACATAAGTGGTACCAGTGAAGGGGAATGTTTGACGTGTTAAGTCCCAAAAAATAAATTATAATGTTCTAAAATCTCTATTACATTGTGTAGACATGTGTTTAGTATGATGGGTAAAAGCTTGTAAATAGTTGAACCTAATTACATTACGTAAATCTGGAGGCATAATCACTTGGTGAATTCAGGCGTAATGGTGTTTATAAATTGGTACAGGTGAATGTAAACCTTACACAAAAGTTACGCCGTGAGGACTCCGACAAGATGCAGTCAGCACGTAGCCGACAGGGCAAGGAGGATAACAAAGAAAACACTGAACCGCATGCCATAATACAAAGTATGTTATTTAAACCATTTATTTATTGAATCCAGCTCTATTATATTGAGTACTAGCTGTGCCCGCGACTTCGCCCACGTGGACTTTAGGGAGATTACCCGGAAATATGGGTATTATGTTTTTCCCGCGGAACCCTAATGCTTTTTCTAAAATTAAAGTAGCCTAAGTTACGCCTTGGAACGTCAGCTATCTGTCAGTGAAAGTCCCATTGAAATCGGTTCAGCCGTTTAGAAGTTTACCCCAAACAAACAGACAGACAGACAGACAAAAAAAATTAAAATTGCGTTTTCGTTATAGGTATCGGATATACTTTCATACGCATTTGGTAAAAAAGTGTTATTTTGATATTACAAACAGACACTCCAATTTTATTTATTTGTATATTATTTATTTGTATATTGTATATTTGTATAGATACCACCAATAGCTGCCCATAATTCTGTATAGTTTTCTCAGGTCAGTGATAAGACCACCCAGTTGTACATAGCTACTGTATTTAGACCTAAGAATGTTGTATTATTTTCTTTGTGTATTTAAAAATAAAGAGTACTCTATCTCATCCATTGACAGTCCTTACTAATAAATGGTTTTTAGATTTCATTTGTCAGTTAAATAGTAAAGACAACAGCATGTATAATAAGTGTCTAGTCTTGGTATAAATGGAGAGTTGACAATCTTTAGTATATCTGAGTAACAAAAAGTATCTCATCCTATTTTTTTTTTGTAGTCAAACAAGAAAAAGTATCATTGCCGCCGGAGCCAATGGAAATGGAATTACTGTCACTCAACATTGAAGTCAAACAGGAACTGGATAAGGACGATATTGCTATGCCGCCGCCCGCCGCACCTCTGCCCAGTATGCGTTTTTTTTAAATGAAATAATAGTTAAGTGCTTTTGCGCCGGGTATGAAGTAGGATCTTGATAGTAAGCAAGAGTAGTGTTTTTAGCTCTGCTCATACTATAACTATACCAGTTTACATATATAACTCTGGCTGGGGTTAAAAAGAACAGTCTTATTTGAAACTAGCTGTGCCCGCGACTTCGCCCGCGTGGACTTTAGGGAGATTACCCGGAAATATGGGTATTATGTTTTTCCCGCGGAACCCTAATGCTTTTTCTAAAATTAAAGTAGCCTAAGTTACGCCCTGGAACGTCAGCTATCTGTCAGTGAAAGTCCGATTGAAATCGGTTCAGTCGTTTAGAAGTTTACCTCAAACAAACAGACAGACAGACATTTAAAATTGCGTTTTCGTTATAGGTATCGTATATACTTTCATACGCATTTGGTAAAAAAGTGTTATTTTGATATTACAAACAGACACTCCAATTTTATTTATTTGTATAGATGTGATCAGCTCATGGGACTCATTTAAATGTTGCCTCGTCAATATATTTGTAGGTTTTTTTTACGTTTTGAGTCACAAATTGTTGCATTAATAATTATATGACTTATATTAACTCTCAACAGAGCCTCGAAAAGCAGTTACTAAAGAAAAGGATGTGGCAAGTGAAGACGAGACATCAGGGAAACGTCGTACCGGAAGAACGAAGAAACAGACTGACACGGTGGCGCCACCTGGTGAGTTGAATTAACTTTCAAGCTTCAGCGGGGCGATTTTCGTACGATTGTCATCCATCTATTCGAGATATGTCGAATCGAAATTGTATTTCTTTTCTTTTGTTTTGACATATCTCTAATAGAGATTGATGTCTATCGAGAGAAAATCAGGCCCCAGGTGGCTCTTAAATCCACTCCAGAAAATCATTTGTATTTCAGTTAATATTCACTGAATGGATGTAGGGTTCACAGAGAATCCTATTGTGTTATCGTTGATTGTCGATCTGTCAGATGGTTTAGATTTTTTTAACTGTTGTGTAGTAGCGTCGTCCCGATCCAATCGCGCCAGTTCCCGCTCGGCGAGGCAAACGGCCGAGAGCGAAGCGCCAGTCGAAGAACCGGCACCCAGACCTAAGAGAACTAGAGCTAAGAAGGTAAACCAGTAACTAAATGAATACAAATACAATACTTCCAAATTAACTCAAGGGTTGTCTACTAGAGATACTATATAAGCAAGAAACACAATGGTATATGTATAAGTACAATGTCCCCCTTGGAAGCAAGTGTGCAGGTTTTAACCCTTTCCATCTATGGGATTTTGAGATTTCATATTTTTAAATATTGACTATCATTTTCTACACGGTGTGACAAATATAAGTAAACCTGTAGTTGTAGCATGGGCGCCAAGACTAGACTTATGTCACAGAATATGTGGATTATATTTCTTTCTCTCGTATGAAATAAGACAGAGTGCGAGCGAGCCAATTCGTGACAGAGGTCTTGTCTTGACGTGAGTGCTAATACTACTGCTCATCATTAGACATTTGAGGGCTAAAATCTAAAGGATGGATATACACAAACAGCTTTTATTCTTAGCCTTGTTTTTGTTATAGAAAGTATCTGAATCATCAAATACGGAAACAGAGAAAGATGTGGTATACCCGCCTGCGGAGATTGTACCAGGTATGTTTCCATTACTAGAAGCTTATAAATAACTTGTAATTTTTTCATGTATGTCCAAAGCAGGGATGTAACGGAGGTAATTTTATCGGAACCGAAGGCGGAGTCGGAGTTTTTAAATTTGATTTATCGGAGTCTGAGGCGGAGCCAGTGTCAGAAGTGGTGGCACGAGAGAGATTTTTTATTTAAGGACAAATAAAACATTATTCAGTCAACCTTTTCCCATTTTAATCTATACATCTATATCTATACATCTATACAAATAAATAAAATTGGAGTGTCTGTTTGTAATATCAAAATAACACTTTTTTACCAAATGCGTATGAAAGTATATATGATACCTATAACGAAAACG
Source organism: Ptilodon capucinus (assembly GCA_914767695.1). Lineage (NCBI taxonomy): Eukaryota > Metazoa > Arthropoda > Insecta > Lepidoptera > Notodontidae > Ptilodon > Ptilodon capucinus. The sequence continues at coordinate 7,966,301 of OU611814.1, read as the reverse complement.
CAATTTTAAAATTTTTTGTCTGTCTGTCTGTCTGTTTGTTTGAGGTAAACTTCTAAACGGCTGAACCGATTTCAATGGAACTTTCACTGACAGATAGCTGACGTTCCAAGGCGTAACTTAGGCTACTTTAATTTTAGAAAAAGCATTAGGGTTCCGCGGGAATAACATAATACCCATATTTCCGGGTAATCTCCCTAAAGTCCACGCGGGCGAAGTCGCGGGCACAGCTAGTTATAAAATAAAACACAAACAATGAAAAAAAAATCCCGCGCGACATGTATGAACCTGTTCGGAACAGTCGTCGCAGGCCGCCGCCGCTATGTTATGCTTTGACCTCCGATTTAAAAGTCTCGGAGCCGAAGTTCCGACTTAACGGAGTCGGAGCCGAAGCTCCGTAACATAGGGATGTAGGGGGTCCAAAGTATGTGTATTGAATATTTTAATCTTACAGTCTCTCCAGCGGAGAAGCCAAGACCGAAACGAACCAGAAGAGCACAAAAAGCCGCGTAAGTTACACATACTATAGATTACATCCAGTCTCTTACTGTAATATGAATGTAATATGAATGCCTATTTACGAGGCAAGTTAAAAAAAAAACTATCAATGATATTATTTTTAGCGAAAAATCACAGGAGAAATTGGAAGATACTCCACCGCCCGCCTCAACTCCTGAACCATTTATATCACCGAAAGATGATCACATATCACCACCCGACATCTCATCACCCATACTACAAAAGGAAATACCGAAGAAGATTCCAGTTAAAATTAAAAACAACCTAAGAACTGAGAAAATAGAGTCGAAATTACAAGATGATGTGGACGCAGTAAAAGATTTAGTGTTGGAGGAGACGGGAGTTTTGGGGCAGAAGGTTGGCAGTGCCATGGATACGACCATGGTACTGCCGAATGGGGTATACAATCACGCGCCTGTAACGCCTAAGAACGTTGTAAGTCACTTGTAAACTCTATATCCTCTACAGCATGTTTCAGAAGTCGGAAATAATAATTTTAAGTTTACATCAGTATCGGGTTTACAACTGAATAGTATAAAAATATGATCGAAATTAGACCATGTTTTTCCAACTTTTTTTCCGTCAACGATTCTATAAAACTTGTAATATCTTGAGTTCTATGTTAAATTTTTATTTTCTGTTTTGTGAATATTGGTAGCCGCCCTTCGTAAATGTAGTTTACACTTCTTGATAGGATCATGGATGTACCCATAGGCCAGAACACGATACTTGTGACAAATTTTCGAAGGTCTATAGCTCGGAAACTATGATAGTTTAGTATCATCTGTATTTACTAAGCATCCACATATGAGCTACCGTATATGTACCCAAAGTATTATTTCGGACTTCTGATACTGCCTGTATACACTAAAATTTAACTAATTAAACTAGGATCAATTGAAAGTTTTTTTTAAAATTGTAGTCAATAAATTTGTAGTCTCATTGTAACTATTGTTATTTACAGCGCAACATGAACGAGACTGTTGTACTTGAGACTTGCAATCGTGAAACTATGTTGGTGGACAAACAACCCAATCAAATCATGGATGCCACAGTTGTGATCGACAAAGGTAATTATAGTTTGAGTTATATTACCTAACGCCTCTATTATGGTCGGAACAATTTTTTTGACATAGATAAGCGATAGTTAGCCGACTATTAGTATAAGTGCTTCTTATTTTTACGAAATGAGTGAATTTCTTTCTCATCTTATATAAGATGAGAAATACCTGCACCTGCGATTAACTGTATTTATGGCAATGTCGAGTAATTAATAGCAAGGTCAAATTCAATACATACATATTATTAATAAAAATGGATGATGACAATTATAAAGATGGCGGATGCATCAATTAAGTTGTTTTAGAAATTCTAGTACAAGTTAGAAGTAGATAGAAAACTCTTTATTGTACACCAATAGTTTCATGTATTTATTGATAAGTAAAATGTTAATTGTCATCCAAATAATAAGTTTTAGAAATTTTGTACAAGTTAGAAGTAGATAGATAGATAGATAGAAAACTCTTTATTGTACACCAATAGTTATATGTATCTTTTGATAAGTAAAATGTTAATTGTCATCCAAATAATAAGTTTTAGAAATTTTGTACAAGTTAGAAGTAGATAGATAGATAGATAGAAAACTCTTTATTGTACACCAATAGTTTCATGTATCTTTTGATAAGTAAAATGTTAATTGGCATCCAAAAAATAAGTTTTAGAAATTCTAGTACAAGTTAGAAGTAGATAGATGGATAGATAGAAAACTCTTTATTGTACACCAATAGTTTCATGTATCTATTGATAAGTAAAATGTTAATTGTCATCCAAATAATAAGTTTTAGAAATTCTAGTACAAGTTAGAAGTAGATAGATAGAAAACTTTTTATTGTACACCAATAGTTTCATGTATCTATTAATAAGTAAAATGTTAATTGTCATCCAAATAATAAGTTTTAGAAATTCTAGTACAAGTTAGAAGTAGATAGATAGATAGAAAACTCTTTATTGTACACCAATAGTTTCATGTATCTATTGATAAGTAAAATGTTAATTGTCATCCAAATAATAAGTTTTAGAAATTCTAGTACAAGTTTGAAGTAGATAGATAGAAAACTCTTTATTGTACACCAATAGTTTCATGTATCTATTGATAAGTAAAATGTTAATTGTCATCCAAATAATAAGTTTTAGAAATTCTAGTACAAGTTAGAAGTAGATAGATAGAAAACTTTTTATTGTACACCAATAGTTTCATGTATCTATTAATAAGTAAAATGTTAATTGTCATCCAAATAATAAGTTTTAGAAATTCTAGTACAAGTTAGAAGTAGATAGATAGATAGAAAACTCTTTATTGTACACCAATAGTTTCATGTATCTATTGATAAGTAAAATGTTAATTGTCATCCAAATAATAAGTTTTAGAAATTCTAGTACAAGTTTGAAGTAGATAGATAGATAGATAGAAAACTCTTTATTGTACACCAATAGTTTCATGTATCTATTGATAAGTAAAATGTTAATTGTCATCCAAATAATAAGTTTTAGAAATTCTAGTACAAGTTAGAAGTAGATAGATAGAAAACTCTTTATTGTACACCAATAGTTTCATGTATCTATTGATAAGTAAATTGTAATTGTCATCCAAATAATAAGTTTTAGAAATTCTAGTACAAGTTAGAAGTAGATAGATAGATACATAGATAACTCTTTATTGTACACCAATAGTTTCATGTATCTATTGATAAGTAAAATGTTAATTGTCATCCAAATAATAAGTTTTAGAAATTCTAGTACAAGTTAGAAGTAGATAGATAGAAAACTCTTTATTGTACACCAATAGTTTCATGTATCTATTGATAAGTAAAATGTTAATTGTCATCCAAATAATAAGTTTTAGAAATTCTAGTACAAGTTAGAAGTAGATAGATAGAAAACTCTTTATTGTACACCAATAGTTTCATGTATCTATTGATAAGTAAAATGTTAATTGTCATCCAAATAATAAGTTTTAGAAATTCTAGTACAAGTTTGAAGTAGATAGATAGATAGATAGAAAACTCTTTATTGTACACCAATAGTTTCATGTATCTATTAATAAGTAAAATGTTAATTGGCATCCAAATAATAAGTTTTAGAAATTCTTGTACAAGTTAGAAGTAGATAGATAGATAGATAGAAAACTCTTTATTGTACACCAATAGTTTCATGTATCTATTGATAAGTAAAATGTTAATTGTCATCCAAATAATAATATTGGAATCATTGCTCTGTCAGCCATATGCTTGGTGAAAAGTAAATTCACTTATATTTTGTAAGTTAGGCATTTTTCCTTTATTTCTCATTTTCCTTGTAAATTACTTTTATATAAAAAATACATTTAACAATATAAAACGCAGTTCCCCGCCGGCAGCTGGAACAGGGTCCTAGTGACCAGTGGTACCAGGGCTCCAGAGAGAGGAACTTCCTCACAATGCGCGCCGTCTACATCTGTGTCTTGATGCAGTCGCCTAACGCGAGGCTCTTGGCTAGTAAGCTATGGGCTGAAACGACTATTGGTACAATTATTGCCGCGTCAATTTCCCACATGTTATTGATTAGGCATTTTATTCTTAGGAATGTAAATCCGCAGAATAAACAATATAGGTTGCCGCCGTAACATTCTATGGTTGTTTTAGGTTCAAAACCGATAAATATAACTGAGGATAATCCGTTGCTGACTGACGACGACAGTGACACGCCAGAGATAAACACACCGCCGAAATGTGATATACCCACAATACAACCTTCGTGAGTATATACTGGGTGTCTCAGAAGTCCGAAATAATATTTCCGGTACACATACGGTATGTGGGTGTTTGTGAAGAAAGATTATATCTAACTTTCATAATTGTTGAGTTATGGACGTTTGAATATTTGCCTTAAGTATCGTGTTCTGGCCTTTGGGTACGTCCGTAACTCTATTCAGCAGTGTAAACTAAACTTATGAGCAGCGGCTACGAACATTCACAAAACTGAACGGGCAAATTTTACATAGTATTCGAGATATTACAAGTTAAATAAATTGACGACGAAAAAGAATTTTAAAAGCATGATCGAATTTCCATAATATTTTTATACCATTCAGTTGTATACCCGATCCTTATGTAAACGTTAAAGTATTATTTCGGAATTCTAAACACTCCTGTATAATAGGTACTTATTTATTTAAATTTATTACAATATGGTCACAGTCCACACACACGCACTACTCAAAGACGACCAGATACGTCTATGATCTTTATAATTCCATGTTTATAATTTACAAATGTTTTGGGCGCAATATTTGTTTGAAAAATAAATGCACACTGATAAAAATATCTATAAATCTCAGGTACACAAAGTATTTTTTAGTTTTTAGGGTTCCGTACCCAAAGGGTAAAACAGGAACCCTATTACTGAGACTTCGCTGTCCATCCGTCCGTCCGTCTGTCACCAGGCTGTATCTCATGAACCGTGATAGAGAGTTGAAATTTTCACAGATGATGTATTTCTGTTGCCGCTATAACAACAAATACTAGAAAACAGAATAAAATAAATATTTAAGGAGGCTCCCATACAACAAACGTGATTTTTGTGCCGTTTTTATAGATAATTGTACGGAACCCTTCGTGCGCGAGTCGGACTCGTTTTTTAACAAAACATAAGTGCCTTGTAATGCTATTATGACTGGGATACAACTTCTTTAAGGTTTAGTCTATAGCCACACCTCCAATTATATTATGCAGGTCAGCCGTCAAAGAAAAAGTTCAACAGTTTGAAGAATTAGCATCCAGAGTGACTAGGACTAAAACGCGAGCGATGGCCAAAAAGGTATGTGTATATTTACAATAAAACCCAAAAAAAGAAATCAGTACTTAATTATGCCAGTAATTATTTTATTAGCTGTGAACCAATCAAGTTGCAGTGAGTTCAAAGTTTAATAAAGTGACAACTTATCTAAGCCCCTCTAGCTTAAATTTTAAAGATTACGGAACACTAACCAAATTCTTTTTATTTTATGGAACTCCATATCAAATGATTACAAATCAACACTGAAATTTATGAACATTTCTTTTTTAAGAAATTTGTAATATAATTTAAACATATTATTCTTAACGTTTTAATGTGAAGAATGAAATTATTTTACTGTTTGTTTTATGAATAATTGTTTAATAGTTCGGTATTATGTCCGACAATTGTATGCGTATATAATTTTGGCGGAACCCTGATGACTATTCTACGGAACCCAGTTTGGGAATCCCTGATCTAAGCATCTAATTGTTATATTATTAGCAGGAGGAACAGACAGAAACTCACACGCCTCCTGACAAGATAGTAAAACAAGTGTTATCGGTCGAAACATTGAACAAAATGAACAACATGATATTCAATGGCAAGCAGGTAAGTAACTGCCAATCTGGTGAATGTTTCTTATATTTTTGTTTATACCTCTGTGGTTATACTGCACTTAGGGGCCGTCCAGTAGCATATATTAACTCCCCACCCAAAATCACGTGTATTTTCAGTAGGTACCTAAAAAGAATCTTAATTTTTTAAAATATTATCTTTAAATACAAGTATAAAGAGTATAATCTGATTTTATTCTGAAATTAAGGACGTCGCCAGTCAAGGTCACACTACACGCACGCCGCTTTTCGGTTTAAAAAATCGCGCGTTTGACAAAAAAATAAATACACGTGATTTCTTACACCCCCCCCCTCCTTTCGAGCCTTAGATGCGGCCACTTAGATAATTATTTGTGTCCCTCTAGATATCGAGTTCAGCCTCAAAGCCTCGTGCCAATTTGCCGCCAGTGAAATCCATGATACCCGCTTCCACGTCCAAACTCAGTGGTATTAATAGAGCCAGAGAAGCGGCGGAAGACAGCTTAAAAAGAGAAAAAGAAGACGCCAGAAAGAAGAAGGAGGCTATGCTTGAAGCTAAGCGAGAGTTGCACAAGCGGTTAGTATTAGTGCCATCGTCCCATTCTGCTTAATACGTGTAAATTACCACTTTTTTGACGTCGGAAAGTCCCGTATACCGTATACCCACTAAAAACCTCCGCCAATATCGGGGCGTCGCGAGATCATTCTAGCATGCACCGCGACGAAGTTTTTTTCGAATGGACTATGCTGTTGGCCGTGAGTTGGCATTTACAGCTTCACCGGAGGAGAGTTAAGAAATTCTAAAACAAAGTCGCTTCCCGCTGTCTGTCTGTCCCTATGTATGCTTAGATCTTTAATGTCGTTTTTTGATATGGTTTTTTAAATAGATAGAGTGATTCAAGAGGAAGATTTTAGTATATAATTTGTCAAGGTTGTGTATACATTGGCTAAAATAGTGTTAGAGGTGTGGGAAAAGAATAAGCCGTCTGGGAGCTTTCAACGAAACAGCTGCCTAAACCCTTTGAGATATAACAAAATGATGTATGGTGGAATTGTGTATCTTAGTGTCTACAGAAAAGTCCGCGATGATGACATGACGATCTCTTGAGGATAACCTACTATTTCCATTTTATTTTAATACTTAAAAAATGGCCAATTTTTAAGCGGTCAATGGTAAAAGCTATTATAAAGCTATCCCTGGAATAGGTTCCCATGGGTTGCGGGAACGGGATCAAAATTTCATGATTACTTTTCGTCGCGATCACCGACATCCACGCGGGTGAAGCCGCGGGCATCAGCTAGTTAAGTATAGAATATTGTGCAAGTATACAACGACTAGTTGTTTAGGAGACGCGAAGAGAAGATAGCCGCCGCGGCCGCCGTGCGAGAGGCGGCCGAGCGCGAGCGGCGGCTCGCCATGGAAGCGGCCGCCAAGGAACGGATGGAGAAGCAAGCTCACGCCGACCAGGGGAAACTGGAGAGGCTGAAGGAGGCCGAGAGGGTAACATGTGCACAGATATAACATCTAATGATATCGAGTAAAGGGGACGTGGGGCCCACGCACTCTGGCGCGTACATTTTTTGCCAATACTAAAACGAACTGTATTGTCTCATAGAAAAAGTTCATTCTACATCGAACTGACACAGACAGCGCGAGCAATTCGGATGCGTGGGGGTGTGACTTTTAAGAAAGGAATTCAATCTATATATCTATTTTAATTTAACATGTTTTTTTTAACTTGCACTAATTACATGCCATTGATATCTAGTCTACTGTCTGCTGTCTGCCCGTTCACATTGAATACTGTATGCATATAGATTTACAGACAACAATGTATAAATATGGAAGTGACTTGGGATTACAGTTGTGATTGTGGTATGTTAATCAGAAAAAGTTGGAGTTAGCTCGTAAGGTTGCCGAGACGGAAGAGCGGCGGCGCGCGGAAGAGCAAGCGAGACAGCAGCGGCTCGCCGAAGAGCAGCGCCGTGCTGACGCCGCGCGAAGGAAGCAGCTCGAAGAGGCCGAAGCGTAAGTCACGCCAACTAACGGCAACAGTATTTTTTCCTCCACTACATGTTTTAAACAGTGCCAGATAGACACTAAAGCACCTTTTTTCCGAATACCAAAATGAGCTGTATTTTCTCACAGTAAAAACACATTTTTCAATGTATTGTAATCGATGTCGCGAACATATTTTACAGAAGGGAGGGGAAGGGGACTCCTGACAGCATTTCACGATATTGTAATTACGGAGTGTAGATATAAGGAGAACAATCTGTGTTTTGAAAAAGTTTCCGTCGAAATGCATTAAATGAGGGTGGCGCCATATTCGCATCAGGTTTGGCATTATTTTGACAATGATATTAATTTTTTAAACTCTGCATACTTCAGTTCATAATGGTAGGTGCTGGTGAAGACAAAGGGTATGGACCCTTTGTCTTCACCGAGCGCCATTGCGAAAGGTTTTTGAACTGTTATTTATAGCATATGGCTGGACACTTTTTCAACTTTTGTCCCATATGAGATTGTTCTCTCCATAATTGTAATAAATGATGTTTGTCAGCATTGACATCTTATTGTTATACAGGATGAAGAAGGAGGCTGCGGTAATGGCTAAAGAAATCGAGAAAAGACAAAAGGAGTATATAGAAAAACAGAAGATGAAACATAGATTGGAAGAAAAGAGTGAGTAGCATAGCAATATTGAATTTGCTATGTAGCATTATTTTTTTTTTAATTGCTCCAGTAGTTTTAAAGTTAATTCGTTACATACAAAAATACAAATCTTTCCTCATTATAATATTAGTATAGATACACATAGATAGTATAATAGTACTTTTGTGTATGATTATTATCAATTAGTGTTTTTTTATAATTAAATGTCAGGGACAGCAAAGTTTGGGTAAAATTGTTGATTGACCTATGTAACATGGTCGCCTTTTTTTAAGTATCTCGATGTCACTTATCTACATAGTAGAAACAGAGATGAATATAAATACTGTAGTTGTAACATGTGCGTCAAGACTAGACTTATGTCACAGAATATGTTGATTATATCTCTTTCTCTCGTATGAAATAAGACAGAGAGCGACCAAGCCAATCCGTGACAGAGGTGCTGATTATGTTAGTTGTAAACAGACTATATTGCTGTCCTTCTCATGGCCGTCGTGTATGAGCGAGACGTCAATATTTTTTTGTGCCATCAAATTAAGTGTAGTCTTAGTTTGGTGGCACAGAGATTATGTACCTTGTCATTGTCATTTTATTTCCGTAGCGTAAAATATATCTTGCCGCCGCAATGTAGGATTAGAAATGATCCAGTGGTAGACAGGTTGCAATATTTTTTAACCGAATTCCAAAAGGTTCTAAATTCGATTGGTGTCAATCTACGTCAGACTAAGAAAATACACAGATGGAGTCGCACCGACTCAAATGTAATGAATTATAAGGTTATTATTAGCTTTTTAGTGCACCTAGAAAGCAGTGGTAGCCGAGTGGTCGAACGCACTCCTTGCAATCGAAGTGTGCAGGTTCAAACCCCGGCTCGCACCTCTGGGATTTATATTTTCATCCGAGATTATACTTCTGAGGGAAACCTGCACGTCTGAGGGAACTTGACTAGTTTCCGATAGATGTGTGAAGTCTGCCAACCCGCACTGGGCCAGCGTGGTGGCCTATGGCCCGAATCCCCCTCGCATTAAGGGGAGGCCCGTGCCCAGCAGTGGGACGTTAAAAGGGCTGTAGTAGTAGTGCACCTAGCTTTTTGAAGTCGGTTTTATTATATTTTTTACGACTGTTTTAGGTCACACTCCGCTCCAGATGGCGGGCACGCCGGGCGGCGCGGCGACTTGCGAGCCGGTGTACATGGCGGACGGGTTCCAGTATCTGGTCTCCGACGAAGATTCCGATACCGACGTCAAGGCCAAACATCCCAACCGGCGCGATCCCATCTGGTGCGCTCCCGAGGTACGCAGGACACCAATCACTACATGCAGATCCTCAGAATCACATCCAATCATTTAATGGTGCGGATAGGGACAGGCAATTGTAAATGAGAAGATTACCATTATTATTTGTTAGCCTATTTTCGTGTCCCACTCCTGTGCAAAGGCCTCGCCTTTAATCCCTTACAAATAGCAAAGGTGACTAGGGGCCCGATTTTCGTTTCACAGAGATCAATCTCTATTAGAGATATGTCGAAACAAAACGTCAAATTGGTCGTTTTTTTAACCGACTTCCAAAAGAAGAGGTTTTCTCAATTTGACCATATATTTTGTTATTTTTAGGGTTCCGTACCCAAAGGGTAAAACGGGAACCCTATTACTAAGACTTCGCTGTCCGTCCGTTTGTCTGTCACCAGGCATGAACCGTGATAGTTAGAGAGTTGAAATTTTCACAGAATAGTATTTCTATTGCCGCTTTAACAACAAATACTAAAAAAACAGAATAAAATAAATATTTAAGGGGGCTCCCATACAACAAACGTGATTTTTTTGCCGTTTTTTTTGTATATAATGGTACGGAACCCTACGTGCGCGAGTCCGACTCGCACTTGGCCGGTTTTTCTTTTGTTTCGACGTATCTCTAATAGCGCTGGATGTCGATCGCACGAAAATCGGGCCCCAGATTGTCTCGTCATCGCCTTTTTGGTCTGCCCCGGCTGCGGAGGCCGTCCCTGGGGATCAAATTTGTAAAGATGTTTGCCCACCTTTGCTGTCTTTATTCCCACGTTAGCGATGCGAGTGATTCCAATTCTGTGAGTAGATATAGGACCCCTTAGGACGCCACTCTTCGTATTGCTCTGTTGGTGTCCTCCGGCATCATGATGGACACCAGCAGCGAGGTCGTAGAGAGAGTGCGACATGCCCTAGACGCAAAGACTACCGGTCTTCAGGTGAGTAGAGTCCGAAAAATCAAGGACCAAAAGGTAGTGCTGAGCTGTCAAAGCAAAAGCGACCTTCAAAATATGTCAGAAAAATTAAAAACCGACCACCACCTGAAGATCGAAGAGGCACGAAACAAAAATCCGCTCGTCTTAATAAAATACCTGTTTAAATATAACACGGACGACGACATACGGCATTAATGGTTTATCTGAGATCCGCCATCTTAGTCTTAACATCAAGTAAGTACGTAAGTGTCAAACAATATAAACAATCAAAACTAATATGGCGGATGATTGACCGCAGCGCAGGCTCCTTATTACTATGTCGTGTCGTAGTTTGTCTCGTCACACGAGTGTGTGTGTGTGTGTGCAGGCCCTGAAGAAGCGGCTGGGTGTGCAGAGCGGCGTGTCGGCGGCGCACGTGGACCGGCTGTTCAGCGTGCGCGTGCACAGCCCCGACCTGCGCGACATCTTCCCCAACATCGAGCGCGGCCACCTCAAGCGCACGTCCTCCGCCGTGTGGCGCACGCCGCCCGCCGCCGCGCGCCTGCCCGCGCTCCCCGAGTGAACGCCACGCATCTGCCCACGGTGACACCCCACGGTACCATTTACACTAACTATTATGCTACTACTACTACAGCCCTTTTAACGGCCCACTGCTGGGCACGGGCCTCCCCTCAATGCGAGCGGGATTCGTCCACCACACTGGCCCAGTGCGGGTTGGCAGACTTCACACATCTATCGAGAACTAGACAAGTTCCCTCGGACGTGCAGGTTTCCTCACGATGTTTCCTTCACCGTTTCATAGCAAGTGATAATCTCGGATGAAAATGAGATTCGCACATAAATCCCAGAGGTGCGAGCCGGGGTTGAACCTGCACACTTCGATTGAGGCGTGCGTTCGACCACTCGGCTACCATTGCTTACACTATTATACTCACACCAATTATTTATACACCATAAATGTGAAAAATGATAGAAAAACCACATACGTTATTTCTCACAATACCTCACACATGCCGATAAAAACTTCTTCCAGCCATCCGCAAACACATCAACATTCGGATCAGAATCCAGAAGACCATTGAGTACTGATAGTGTACGAGGTGTAGGTGACTTAGCGCGGGCCACTCTCCGCAATTTTGACACTACGAAAAGTTTGTGCTTGCAATATACATTAGCCTCTAATCCAAAGATTATAGTACTACCCCTAGGTACTAGATAGATAGAAAACTCTTTATTGTACACCAATAGTTATATGGATATTACACAAAATATATTGACAAAACAAGGAACAAATAGTAGTGTACATTGGCCGGTCTTATCGCAAGCTGCGATCTCTTCCAGACAACCTCACTACTCCTACTTTTAACTAAGAATTTAAAAGTACGAGTAGTACCTATTTATTTTGCATACTTAACCCTAAGGCTGTTTGTCCACCGCCGCCGTGACCGGGACGTCAACGAGAACAAGATGACGGCGCCGAAGTAGCTTAAGTTTATAGAAGCTCCATTCGAAATCGTTTACCATGGCACTTTTCAGTACTTTTATTTGCAATGCTGCTAGTTCAGTACTACAACTTTGTTCACTATATTCACACCTGTATTCCCCGAAGAGGTTAACAAAGTGTACCTCTCTTAGTGCACCTACTCTTCGCCGATGTATTTAGGTCCCAATGTAATACAGGGCGAGGTTAATGAGTGTTTTTTTTGTATAATTCATATTTTAAACATTGGGTACTTCTCCCTAAATGAGAGGTGAATGAAATTTGAAAATTTCTTGTTTTATTTCAGGTAAATTGTCGGATTGGACAACAAATGATTCCTATGTCGCTGGCGGCGTCGCAGTGTAAATATAGTGTTATCTATATTATTAAAGTTACATTTTAATATTATAATCCCCAGTAACTATATCTACTTTGTATGAGTGTGCAAACGATGAGCCGATCACGTTTATTGTAAACTGGCTCTATTAATTTCGCTGTTGCGTTTGTGTCGTACCGTCTCGATATTTACTATTTATAATATGAATATACAAAAGTACATGCTTTTTAATGCCACCGATGCATGTCTCCGAATTTGTAAATCTGAATTATGGAAAATATTTAAAACAATGTGGTTGCTTAGACGCGAAGACAGTAGTCTTTAGACGATAAGAGAAAACAACACATAGTAAGGTAGCATTCAAGTATTGCGTAACGCAATTTTTGGAGATTGTTGAACCCCCCCCATGTAACGCGCCGTAACGTTTTTCTTTACCCCCCTCCCCCTAGTTAAAAGGTTATGTGACCATCACCAAGTGACCATTTTTACCACCGTTGACCACTCCATTTGAAATTTTGGGAAAATAAATCACTACGCGACCGTTTCTGAAGGGCTGAAACAATGTTACGTATCGCGTCCTTCAAACCCGCCATTGTAACGCTTCGTAACGTTTCAGAAGACTTTACGTAATACTTGAATGCTCCCTAAACACCGATTTTCATTTCCGAAATATAAGAAAATAGTTAATTTAATTTTAACTATAGTTAATGACGTAATATTAATCAATTATTAATATAGTTGTGAAGTCTTTATTCATGTTATTTGATATTGTTATTTCAGTTTCCGGCAGACGGATATGTAACTTTAATTGCGAACATTTTTCGTTTGAAACCACAACACGTGGTGGCTTTCCCACACATTACGATATTTACGATAGCTGTTTTAATAGTAAGTGATCGAAATGGGTTTGAAATAGAGTTACGTAATCAGCCTGCCAGTCACAACTAATAGCATACCCGATATAGAGTGCGGGTCATGCTCTGATTAGAATCTGGAATACCATTATTAAGTTAAAGAAATTAATTACGTTAAGGCGTTAAAATTGGCAATGTTTAAAATTGAGAATGAGTTGAAATATTAAGTGTATGGGTGCTTACATAAAAAAGTTACTGCTGAGTGCTTACATAGAAATCTGTACTTATGTACTCAAATGGATTATACTCAAATACCATTTTAACAAATAAATATGTAAGTTTAAAATTTATCGATATTGTACATATACCGAAAACGGTCAATTTGACCATTTTTGAGATCAATAAGTTTTTAGAATCACAATCGCATTTCTTTATAAAAGCACCCTATCACAAATTTACAAAATAGTTAAAGCAGTACACATAGCTGGGCACCGTTAATCAAATAGTTAACTTCGTTAATCGTTAATCCGCTACAAAAAAAAGTTAGCTTCGTTAAACGTTAAAGCGTTACATTTCGGACTAATTAACGCAAGTTAACGTTAATCCGTTAATATGTGTAAAATTGCATCTGTATATCGTTGCGATCAATGATATTCTAGTAAACAGATATGTTATACACGCACAAAACAACCGAAAAAAGTGTTCCGCGTAACAGCGGCAACACACATACACACTTTTCATTTCACAACTAGTAGAAATGTGCAAAAGAGGTGGCTTGATAAAACCAACGGGAAAAAAGAGATGTGTTTTCACTTGTAGCGCAATTGTGATGTAATATTCATCTGTCAATTAATCCGCATGTTGGTATCAAATATACGTCCTAATTAGAATGTATTCGAGTCTACACTAGTGCGCGCTCATAACATATCTGTTTACTAGAATATCATTGTCTGAACCTGTTTTTCGCGCCACGCCGCGGTGCGGTAACTATTACGCATTGGATTAACGGACTTTTGCATATTAACGGAAGTTAACGTGTCCGTTAACATTTTTAAAAGTCAACTTAAAAGTTAATCCGTTCATCAAAATGTTAACTTCGTTAATTAACGATTAACGAGTTAATGCCCCGCTATTGCAGTACATTACTCAAAGTATTAATATAGCTCCGAGATATCAATATCATCGAAACTTGATAATATATTTTTTGAATTTGATACCATAAGGCATGTTAATAATCATGTTCATTCGATATGTGACAAGTTCACGAATTTTAGAATAATAATTTAAAGTTAAGACTGTTTGAAATTCGATTGTAATATAAGTAGTTAGATAATTATGTTATAAAAGTTTACAACAAACAACAAGTATGTTTTAATTCTGATCCACAACCTATCGACGACACTGGTTGGCTGGCATGCTACTCGAGATTACATAGGTAATTAGTAGAAGTAGTTAAAAGTAAGTATTGTTCGAGAATAGATCCACACAAATTCAGATCTTTGGGTATTCAGCTATGGAGGGTAGAATAAACCCTCCATACTTTCAGCGTAGGCCGCTCGGGCATAAGGATAGTTGCGGGATTGCTTCCTGTAAGCGGTGAATGTTAGAATTAAAACAAAGTTGAACCGAGACTTTGATACTATTTTAATACAAGCGCTGTTTAAATAGGATATTTTCGTAGGATTAGCGCTACCAATATAATTTGTTTGTTCCATCAGAAGGCTACAAAAGCTACATTTTTTACAGATAGTTTCGATATCAGTACGTTTCCATCTATTTAATGGCTCGATTCTGAGGGTTGTGCCTCAAAGTAGAGTGATGTAACTAGTAATGTATTTGTATTCCGTACTTTATCATTCTTTTACTCAGTCATTAGCTCTATTATTTCTCCTCTGGTTCTTTCATTCCGAACATTCGTAAGAAGCATTCATTCAATCATTCAATTAAATATTGTATTGCGTTGATTGAGGACTGTTTTGTGTGTGAATTAATGTAATTTTTACTCGACTCACTTCAAATTTTACCTAAATAGGAGTATAACAACGAGCACAGCGTGTCATGTGTTTGTTTCCTTACGTTTATGTAAACTACTACTGTACTTTTAGTCATGTGTATTGAAGTGTTTACGAAAACGTCTCTCGACAATCTCCACATTACATCGTGCCTTTATTCAAAATATGGCTTATTATCATGCCGGCGAGGCTTTAAACTCAATTAATTCACAGGAATTAACAGATGATACTAACATTACAGACGATTTAACAATTATTCCTCTCGAGAAAGATAGTTTTGGTGAGTCAATTAGCAGATGTTCGTGAACCAACACTAAAAGTTAGATAAATTTATTGTAATAATATATTTGTAGCAATATGCGAGTTATGCGGCCGAGTCGGCCGTCGTGGACAGTTCTATACGCGAAACAATAAGTTCTGCTCGCTTAGATGTAACGTGAGTAACTCAAGACGGCGTCATTGCAATTGGAGGTTCAAGCTGATGGAGGGGGCTGAACACATGGCAGGCCTGATACCGCTGGAGACGCTGCCACAATTGCAGCACTGGCAGGCGGCTTTCAATGACTTGCAGGTACAAGACATACCTATATCACTTACTATAATTGAAAGACACATACAGGCAATCTGTGCTATATCCCTATACCTTAGGTTTAACATGATAGTCACGTAAATAGTATTAACTTTTAACCTGATTTCCGACCTGATTCGTCCTTTTTCTTGGACAAAGGTTCTGGACACAAGCTAATCATTTTAATATTAAACTATAGCAACTTGTAGTCCGCATTTATCAAAACACTAAAATTACATTTATTATTGCTATCTTTAAGGATTTATGTGTGTAATCAGGTGCATAGGGGGTTCGTATTCAGTTAGTTAAGTTCAAGGCAGATTAATTAATCCCATCCAGATTAATTAAAGAAAAAAAGAAAATTCATTTATTCGGCACACATAAGTTACATACATACATAAGGAAGGAGATAGGCTATGATGTAGTTTACCGCAGTGTTACCTGTGCCGAAAGGCGCCTAGCTCAGCATATGCTGGGGGGACGGTGTATCCACCAGTGCTGATTTTCAGCCAAGGCCTTCTCTCACTTTGGTTGTGTCTTATCAATGTCAGCCCAATTTTTGGTTAATGTACATAAAAATATATGGTTAGAAAGAGCAATGGAACAAGAAGGAATTCTGCTGTACACAAACTACAACTGAAGTATTTGACAGTATTAAAATATGTTGCTCTCTTGCTTATACATGATGTTAGTAAGAGGGAGGGCAGTACACTTAGTTTATTGTTAACATAATCTGCATTTTGTTGAAATAAAACTATTTTACGGATTATTTTGCGTTTATTTACTATTTTATTTTCCCGACGTTTCGGCTGCTTTACAGCAACCATAGTAAATAAACGCGATAGAATCCGTAAAATAGTTTTATTTCAATGTATAGTATTTGTTTAAATATGAGAAAACAATATAATCTGCATTGTTATTGTGATTTTTGGAATACAAAATACTACTACTACAGCCCTTTTAACGTCCCACTGCTGGGCACGGGCCTCCCCTCAATGCGAGGGGGATTCAGGCCATAGTGCACCACGCTGACACAGTGTGGGTTGGCAGACTTCACACATCTATCGAGAACTAGACAAGTTCCCTCAGACATGCAGGTTTCCTCACGATTTTTTCGTTCACTGTTTCATAGCAAGTGATAATCTCGGATGAAAATGAGATTCGCACATAAACCCCAGAGGTGCGAGCCGGGGTTTGAACCTGCACACTGTGATTTGCAAGGTGTGCGTTCGACCACTCGGCTACCACTGCTATTGATTGGTTATTGTTGGAATACAAAATACTAAATCCAAATATCTACAATATTTTAGGCAGGCCCAATCAAGCAATCGGCAGCATTAATTGCAAACAGTTATGAGTGGAAAGATGAACTGTTTGGCTGTGATTTCCTCGCCGCCCCCGTGAGCCTTTTCAAGCATGCACCCCTCCAGGAAATGTGGGACAACACATTTGAGGGTATGAAGGTGGAAGTCAAGAATACTGATAGTGAGAATTATTCTGATAAACTTAATGACTACTTTTGGGTGGCTACTGTGTTGAAGGTGAGAATATCATTTCTAACTTAAGGTTTATGATTTAAAGGCTGTGTACATAGTGCTATTACACAATTATTGTATTAGCAGTCCGAAAATGTGTGTATGCCTTAAGCTAGTATACCTAATTTATTTTGTAATAAAGAATGCATGGACCATCTACAATAGAGGTAAGGAAGAAGTGGTCTTTTGCCCAACTCTGATAACAAAAATAGGCACAGAGATTAGCTTCTGTACAGAAATTATAGGTGATTGGTAATAGCCAAAACAAAATGATTTATTTCTACCTAGACAGGCATTGTCCATTCAGGACATACATAGTACCTACAAGAACATAAAAATTCAGTTCAAATCCTGCGAGATTTATGCGAGATCTTCAAAATCGATATAGCATTCCTATCCAGTCATAGCATTTCCGAAAAATCTAAAAATGACAATTTGGAAACCTAAACAAAATTGTTTTGACTTTATAATGTACATCTCTGCCTTAGGTGAAGGGTTACATGGGATTATTACGGTATGAAGGCTTTGGCAGTGATGACTCTAAAGATTTTTGGGTCAATCTGTGCTGTTCCGAGGTGCATCCTGTTGGATGGTGTGCGACGCGCGGGAAGCCTCTAATACCACCGCGAAGTATCGAAGATAAATATACAGATTGGAAAAAGTAAGTTTATTTGATAAGAAGATGTGGTCATCCCCTTTGTCAGGCATTTATACTGTGTCTCATTAATTTGACTCTTGGTTCTGAATCAGCTCTTACTGCCCTTTGATTACTAATACAGGGGTCGAAACTAGTCAGTAAAGTCAGTTAGTAACAGTCAGTTTTTTCTGAAAATAGTCAGTAGTATCAGTATTTTAGACTCGGGAAAACTAATTTTCATGTAAAATGTATTGTGTCTTCAAAGAGTTACACGCTCCTTTTACTACGGATATTCGTCGCAACGCCTTATGATGAACGTCGCGCCGCCCTATATTGAGCGTCGCGACGCCTTATGATGGGCGTCGCGGCGTCTTATAGTGCGCGTTGCGACGCCGTATAGCGTGCGTCGCGACGCCTTATAGTAAGCTTTACGACACCTTATAGTGAGCGTCGCGGCGACGTAATTATAGTGAGAGTCGCGACGCTATATGATGATTGTCGCGACGCCTTATAGTGAGCGTCCCGACGCTGTAAAGAGAGCGTCGCGATGCGTTATCGTGGGCGCTGAAATACTATCTGCTATCCGGCCGGATACTGAATTACTATCCGCTATCCAGCCGGATGGTCAAAACAAGGCTGGATAGGCCGGATACCAGATAGTTACCGGATATCCGTTTCAACTCTATTATTGATCATAACAAATATGATTACAGGTTTCTCGTTAAGCAGCTTACCGGCGCACGGACATTGCCAGCGAATTTTTATACCAAATTAAATGACAGTCTAGTTTCAAGGTTCTCAATCGGGTCTGTCATGGAGGTTGTCGATAAAAATAGGATCTCACAAGTTAAGGTAAGACCTGACGATTACATAATCAATATTGATACCTGAAAGCAATTATAAGTTTTCAAGAATTTTATGATTATTTTTTAGGTAGCTACAGTGTGTGAAATAATAGGAAAAAGGTTGCATGTCAAGTATTATGACAGTTCGCCAGAAGACAATGGTTTTTGGTGTCACGAAGACTCACCACTTATTCATCCGGTTGGCTGGGCCTTCAGGATCGGCCACCCTCTAGATGCACCTCAGAGTTACTGCCAAAGAGTTGCCGCCGGACGGCTTGTACCAAACGACAGTACACCCGATATGTTTTATAAATATCCGAATAACGAGCCGCCGTTGTTTTTGGAGGGTACGAAGCTAGAAGCGATAGATCCTTTGAATTTGTCTGCGGTGTGCGCCGCCACTGTTATGCAGATATTGAATGAAGGTTACATGATGATAAGGATAGACTGCTATCCTGCCGACGCGTCCGGTGCGGACTGGTTCTGCTACCATCAGCGGTCGCCGTGTATATTCCCGGTTGGGTTTGCGCTGGCTAATAATATACCACTAGTTCCACCTGCAGGGTATGTATCTTTCACATTTCAATATGTCTAATATTTGGTTTAATTAATTGAATAAATGTTCTAACTTTAATGATAAATTTCTATGCCACAATTAGGCGGAGTCATTCTAACATATTTGACCGTCGTTGTAGGCAGACCCAGTCAGAAGCCTGAATATATTTTTTTAACACTTAGGAAGAAAGTTTATTTAGTATAAGTCAATGCTTAATGCGGCAATCAGCATAGTAGGATGTCGGCATTTATTTACTAGTAATATACAGCTCTTCTTTATTTTCATTTGTTCATACGCAAATTTTTTTATGTAGTTACAGTACATTACAGTATACAAATTGCTTTCATTTAATTTTTAGGGTTCCGTACCCAAAGGGTAAAACGGGAACCCCATTACTGAGACTTCGCTGTCCGTCCGTCTGTCTGTCTGTCACCAGGCTGTATCTCATGAACCGTGATAGTTAGAGAGCTGAAATTTCCACAGATGATTTATTTCTGTTGCCGCTATAACAACAAATACTAAAAAACAGAATAAAATTATTATTTAAGGGGGCTCCCATACAACAAACGTGATTTTTTTGCCGTTTTTATAGATAATGGTACGGAACCCTTCGTGCGCGAGTCCGACTCGCACTTGGCCGGTTTTTATTTTTATTAATTTTGTTGTTCTTTATTAAATAACTTACAAAAAAAATACTGGTTTTTAAAAAGTTCAGTCTACAAATCACTATCTGTACTCGTTTGGAACTTTTATTGGAATTGGAATCTCTGTAAAAAAGTTCAGTTGTGGTATGTACCTGTGTGGTCAGATTCTCTGTGGAGGAGTTCAGTTGGGAGGTGTACCTGAGCATGTGCGGCGCGGCGGCGGCCGAGCGCGCGCTGTTCGGCGCGCGCGGGCACGTGGTGTCGCACGGGTTCGTGGCCGGCATGCGGCTCGAGTGCGCCGACCTCATGGACCCGCGGCTCGTCTGCGTCGCCACCATCGCCAGGGTCGTTGCAGACTTGCTCAAGGTATGCACGAACAATTTCGGGAGACAGTCGACATGTTTGTGATTTTATATAATAATAAGTGCTGCTAACAAAGAAATTCATCTCTGATATTCTTAATGTTGTGATAAGAATGAGCATCACACCAAAGCAATTATTTCTATAGCCACTTGTGATTTAGAATAAACCTTATACTGTAAACGGGAGTAGGCGCACCTTATACTAGCTTCGTAAGCGTAATGCCAAAATTTGTATCTAATATTATAATTCTTCTCTAGAGCTGATTCTGCTCCTGAGAATGTATTACTCTCCTTACTATTTATCATATAAAAAAGAGTAACCATTGAGTTTCTTACCGGCTCTTCTCAGTGGAAGCAGCATTCCGAACCGGTGGTAGAATCTGAATATTTGTAAGTGCTTTTTGGCCTAAACGAATAAAAAAAAATGATTTTGATTAGAAAATATGCTCGATGAGTTCCAGAGGCGACTGTAATATCGTCGATGGCAATTGACAGGTGCACTTCGACGGTTGGGGTGCGGAGTACGACCAGTGGCTGTGGGCGCACAGCACGGACGTGTACCCGGTGGGCTGGTGCCGGGCCGTGGCGCACCGCCTGGAGGGCCCGCTGCAGCCGCCGCCGCGCCAGCCGCGCAAGCTGCCGCCGAGACACCCGCGCCGCCGCAAGCGACAGTCGCACGGTAACACACACACACTACAGTGCGATCCAAATCAGAATAGGACTGTCAATAACCTGTATCTGTCAAATGTCACTTTAAAAGTTTGATTTGAAAAATACTTATTTGCATATCAATAATAAATAGTCTTACATCAAATTTAAATAAAAAGTTTAATCGTCTCTGAAACATTGAACATTTTCATTAAAACCTATTAAATTGCAATAATTTTCAAAATTTTGACTGGAATCGTTGTTCTGGAACGCTGCTCCCTGCTACCTGTGGGTTTGAGCATAAAAATTAGTATAAAATTTGACAAATTTTGACAAAATTTTTCGTTTTTTCTATTTTTTTAATTAAATTTCTTCTACACATCTCTTGTTTTTCGGTCCACTGTGCTGCATTCGTCGAGCCGCGTCGAACGACGTGTCGCTTGCGCGTGTAGCCCTCCAAATTTTGGAAAAAATCGCAACTTTCGATTATTTTTCAACTTAGAAAAATCCACCTAAGCTCTGCGATCCGTAGTACATTATCGTCTCTGAAACATTGAACATTTTCATTAAAACCTATTAAATTGCAATAATTTTCAAAATTTTGACTGGAATCGTTGTTCTGGAACGCTGCTCCCTGCTACCTGTGGGTTTGAGCATAAAAAATAGTATAAAATTTGACAAATTTTGACAAAATTTTTCGTTTTTTCTATTTTTTTAATTAAATTTCTTCTACACATCTCTTGTTTTTCGGTCCACTGTGCTGCATTCGTCGAGCCGCGTCGAACGACGTGTCGCTTGCGCGTGTAGCCCTCCAAATTTTGGAAAAAATCGCAACTTTCGATTATTTTTCAACTTAGAAAAATCCACCTAAGCTCTGCGATCCGTAGTACATTATCGTCTCTGAAACATTGAACATTTTCATTAAAACCTATTAAATTGCAATAATTTTCAAAATTTTGACTGGAATCGTTGTTCTGGAACGCTGCTCCCTGCTACCTGTGGGTTTGAGCATAAAAATTAGTATAAAATTTGACAAATTTTGACAAAATTTTTCGTTTTTTCTATTTTTTTAATTAAATTTCTTCTACACATCTCTTGTTTTTCGGTCCACTGTGCTGCATTCGTCGAGCCGCGTCGAAAGACGTGTCGCTTGCGCGTGTAGCCCTCCAAATTTTGGAAAAATTCGCCCCCCCGCCCCCCCAGTGTTGACCCACTACGTTGGATGCATGGGCGCGAAGTCATCCAGATAGGTTTTTTGGTACAAAAGCAAAAATTTCAGATTGACTTTTAGAATTTAATTTGACGTATCCCGTATTGTCACGGGATTCACTAACCAATCCCAAAACATCACGTCAGGGAAGCAACTTACACTAGACTTGCGGTGTAGTAAAAATCTACCGCAAAACCTGACGAAAGGTTTATTGACCAACTATTTTTCTTATTAATTACGAATTGACAATCATCTACGTTATTCAATATTTTATACAATCGGACATTTTTATAACCCTTGACTTAACTTTTAAATCAGAATATAGTACTAAGACAAGCTGCCACGGACAGCATAATAGGATTAAAAATTGACTAATATTATAACTATATTCAAATTTACTTTTATTGTACAATAATCTACTTTTATAATTTACATTTATACAATTCTATTTATATTTACAACTTTTACAAATTCACTTAATTTAACTTATATACAAATTTACAACTTATACAAATTACTTTTTAACTATATACAATTTTACAATATTTTAATTAATAGTCATAAGTTTTAAATTTAATAAAAAAGTTTTTAGTTTTATTAACTGTTTTTATAATGTTTGGACACCGCACTCCCGCCAAGAAACCAGCCGCCGCCGCTGACGTTTTAAAAATGGCAGGCCAAGGCAATAAGCAAAAAAAGGGAAACTCACCGGCGAATAGGAAGTTGTCTTTTTCCCCTACAGACTCCCCTAAAAACACCCAGGAGGCACCGGTGAGACCCACAGCCCTGGCAAACAGACTGTTCCAGGAGGCCAAAAGCCAACTGGAACAGTCTGGTAACATAAAGACAACCATCAAGGAGGGGGCCATTAATGGTCTCAAGGGGCTGTATGAAATAGTCCTCGGGCAGGACGAAGCCCAACAGTCCTTAAGACAGCAGCTGGAGCAGGCGAAACTGGAACGTGATGAGGCGAAGAAGTCAGGAGCGGAGCAGGCCAGACAGCTTGCCGAGTTGGCGGACGCCATCCGAAGGACCGACGTAACCTCCCCAGTTCAGAAGGTACTGGAGGAGATCGAGTCGCTGAGGAAGATGGTGTCCTTCGACGTGATCGGCAGGCTCTATGATATGCCGTGCGCCCCTTCGGGCGGTGACGGAGTGGTAGGCTACACCGAACTTTTGGGCGAAGTGCGGGAGCTGCGCCGGGTGTCGGAGGAAACCACCAAACAGGTGATAGCCCTCAAGGAAGGTGCACCCTTCCAGAATGTTAGTACTCCGAAGCCCGACAGCAGCCAAACCCCACCAAAACCAGAGTCATACCACTCCGTCATCGTATCGTCTAATGATGTGAGCCACACGAGCGAAGATGTCCTCGAGAGAGTACGCAAGACATTAGACGCTAAAACCAGCGGGTTCCGGCTTCAGCGCGTCCGTAAGGTCAAGAACCAAAAGGTTGTCTTGAGCTGCACCACCAAAGTAGAGCTGACCAAGATGGCAGCGAAACTCAAGACAACCCCCGACCTTACAGTGGAAGAGGCGCTGAACAAGAACCCGCTGGTCATCATAAAAGACGTCTGCGCGTTTCTCACCGACGACGAGATACTGGCGGCCTTAAAGGTGCAAAACGCGGATCGACTCACTGGCCTCACGGACGCTGACTTCGACTCCATGAAGGTGAGATACCAGAGGAGGGCGCGAAACCCTCTGGAGAAACACGTCATCCTCCAAGCGTCTCCCAGAATGTGGTCGAGGCTAGTGTCCTTGGGGAAAGTGCATGTCGATCTGCAACGAGTGGTTGTGGAGGATCAGTCCCCTCTGGTACAGTGCACCCGATGTCTCGGGTATGGACACGGCCGCAGACTCTGCAAAGAAGCAACTGACCTTTGCAGTTTCTGCGGCGACCCTCACAAGCGGGCGGATTGCCCGCGATTTCTCGAGGGCGATCCGCCAAAGTGTCGAAATTGCGACACAGCAAAACACCGAGACGTGGGGCACACTGCATTCGACGACGCGTGTCCAGTCCGCAAAAAATGGGACAGCATCGCAAGATCTAGTGTGGCATATGGCGAGTGAACACACACAAAAACCACAATACACAAACTACACAAAACAAACATCCAATACAATACACACAACCATCGTCACCCATACACAAATATCAGGTATGACCTGGAAACTTAAACAAACATGAGTTTGACAGAAAAATTATATACAATTTTCCCTGGAAAGCATCCAGGTCATACCTAAATATAAACACACATCAAACACAAAAATAGATACGACAACACTAATGCGTTGCCTAACCTATTAAAAACACAACAACAAACATTGACACATACATGAAATACACTTGAACTTTCACACACACACGAGCACATCAACACCAACCACAACAGGACAATCGCCATATGTACACAAACCAATGTACCTAATGCCATGTGACACTAGTAAACACAAACATTATACACAATAGAACAAACTTACATCATACAAAATATACTCTTATACAAACTATACATAACGTAATTTTAAACAAATTTATACAAATTATACAATTTCGCAATATCAAAAATATCAATCAATATTACTAAATTTCAATTACTAAGTTTTACAAATGTAACAAAAAAGTGCCACTTTACAAGCACAAAATACAAACAACTTACTATGTAATGTAATCATAAAACCATCCTATAAAATGTATATAACATAGCAATTAACAACTATTAAAACTTATGACTAATATTACGTAAGAATCTTTAGTCTGATTAACTCAAAACAAAGTGCCACTTCGCAAACCAATATCATAAGGCCAAAATAATCCTGATAAACAAAAAACATCAGAAATTCCTGGACAAAAAACATCAAGAAAATAAATAAATAAATAAGTGAAAACAGGACTATAGCAATACCAATAAAAATTCAGATATCCATTCGATTCAATCAACTAGTAACATACAAATAATCCATATTTAAAATCTAAAACATAATAAAAATTCAATAAGTTTAAAAAATAATTTTAAAAAAAAATCTCTAAATTCTAAATAGGCAATTTTACAAAACAAAACAAGGTTTCTGATCTCCATGTCAGAAGAACAGTGGCTGACTGTGCAAAAATGCACAGTCAAAATAATAAAAAAAAAAAAAAAAAAAAAAAAAAGTTTAAATGAGTAGTAAATTGTCTTAGTCTAATATTGAATTATTTAAAGTCATATTTTGTTTTCGTTCGTCACAATATGGCGCAGAGTCGATCCTATTCTCATTTGAATCGCATAGTACACACGCTTTATGACCGCAAGTCCCCTTATACCGAGTTATGGAAAAACTGTATGGACACTATCGTAAGATAATGGACCGAGGTCATTCCAGTGATACCGCGAGAGGAGAAAATTGTCCAAAAGCTATTTCTAAATTAACAAAAAATATTTTTAACAAAAAAACAAATACCTACTTCAAAAACATACTGGGCGAATTGAAAACCTCCTCCTTTTTGAAGTCGGTTAAAAAAACTGGTAGTCGTGTTTGCATATTTAAGAATACAAATTTGACTACTGTCTGCAAGATTCGAAAATAGTGACCTAGTTTCAAAGTATGACCCCAAAATTGCGTCGCGGCGCCTAATGGCAAGGGTCGCAGCGCCTTATAATGGGCGTCGCAACGTCCTAACAAACAGCGTCGCGACGCCTAATACAGGGATTCGCGACGCTTCATGTAGAACGACGAGACGCATTATAGTGAGCACCGCGAGGCCTTAGTTATTGTCGCGACACTTGTTAGTTAGCGTCTCGACTTTTACAGATAATTATCAAAAATACCAACATGGCTATTAGACAGATAGTAACTAACCATGATTATTTTCGAGCCCTGCGTTATTATATTTAATTTTCTATCGTTTATGTTTATATTATCAGGAACAAAAATACCAGCTCACCCACCGAACACGACTGAGGAGAGCTCACAGAACTCCGATTTGGGTGATACGAAGAGTCTTTCGCCTCCAACTAGCGTGTCGGAGATTTCCGTCGACACGGAGTTGCGGCCGGAAATGGACCTCCTACCGATGAAAATGGAAATCGACACGGAATCCAAAGATAGCGTCGAACAACCAGAGGAGCGTCTCAGTAATGACACTCCGGACTTTTTGGTAAGTGAGCGATTATATATACGCGACTCTATAATGGAAACTATACTTGTTTATTCGAATGTTGCTTTCGTGCGATATCTTATAGTGCAAGTTTGTAAATGTTTGTAGGGCTGTGAATAATTATAACACAACCTCACATGAAGGTTACAGGAACATAACAAGGAATGTCCTAATTAATGAATTTTGAAAAAAAGCATTTTGAAAGTTCAACTATTCTAACAATTCTATAGTTTGGCCATAAACAAAAGGCATTTTTGACGCCATATGTTTGACTTTTTTAAATTTCTAATAATTAGAATAAAATTCTAAATACCATACACAAAATGAGTCTACTAAAAAAATGTGACATTCTCTGGAACATATTGTGTACCCGTCACATATACTTCAAGATGTTTGGTTCGAATGTACTGATATACTGTATACTGACTGTCTATTTCTTTATGTGATTTTAATAATTTGTTATAGAATATTCCTGCTGAGACTTCAGAAGACTTCAGTCAGAATATTGTTGAGCAGCTTACCCCTGAACCTCCAGTAGACAAAACGGACAAGGTGATACCTAGACTAGTCAATACCTCAGTGCCCTTAGATGTCCTCAATTCAGTTGACCCCGAGAACTGGACTACAGCTGACGTAGCCAAGTTCCTCACAGTTAACGACTGCCAACCCTATTGTATAAACTTTAGCAATATTACAGGCCCTATGATGCTACAACTTTCTAAGGACGAAATTATTGAACTGTTAGAAATGAAAGTAGGACCGTCATTAAAAATATTCGATTTGATACAGCAATTGAAATGTAAAATAAAACAGCCTCAGTGTAGATTGCTAAGTACATATAAGTAGTTTCTACAGTAATACTGAGCTTCTTCCCATCACGTTAGTGGAACTGTCTTATGCAAAGTTTGTCAGTAAGGGAATTGACTAGTTCGTAAAACAGTGGCCTTCGATACACTAAGAACTTTCGCAATATCAATTCATTACACGTGCAGTGAAGCGGCTTGTTTAGCAGATAAATATTTTATCACATTCGACCCCGCCTATATTTGGTATCGCATAATAGCTGATTTATTTTATAACCTTTATAAATCTATTTGATGCAGTCATAAATGTTTGGTATCAGATTCACGTGTTAGTCTGTATTATTGCCATTAAATATATTGATTTTCTATATTTATTATTGTTTAAGGTGTGAATGGCTTTGTGATTAATTGAACCAATGTAGTTTTATTATACTAGTATAGTTTTATGCGCTCTTATATCTTAGCTGTGGTGAATTATTGTGTTCTGACCGTGTTTAATTGAAAATTATCAGAACAGATCAAAATGACATTATCTAATAATATTATTCGACTCATTTTACCGTTTTAGAGAGATAAATTGAATCAATGGTGTTGTGATATATCATAAGTTTTACAATTGATGCTCATTGGACTTTCTTTACTTTTACACACTAAGACATTGTAAATTATTAACATTTATACACGTATATTTTATATTTTGTTTTTATTCAATTAAATTATATTTGTATTCTTCTTGGTAAATCGTAGAATCCTTTCCACGAGACAACAGTTATTTGAATCTATATGAATAAAAATTTGTGTTGAGCATTGATATCGATAAGGACTTTTTGTAAAAAAACATTATTATTGGTACTTATTGGTATTGTATAAAATAAAAATTGATTCGAATTTAAGCTTTGTCTGATAAATAGTGATAAAATGATATTCGCGTGAATAAGAGGCATTCCATATCTCATCACAAAATCTAATAGTCTTAAAGTCAAATGGGAACCGACTTAACATCATTTCGAAAATGATTTTACGCTTATTAAATTAATAAGTATGATCTTCAGTGATAGACAATATTGCCTTTGTTAGTGACTTAAAAATCTTACATCATATTGCCAACCATTACTACAATATGTATTATAGTTTGAATGTTCTGGTATTAAAAGCAAGCAAAATTAATGAAATCTTTTATTTTAACATATTACTAGCATTACAAATTAAGGGGACGGAGGTATTTGAAATTAAAATTGAGATGTCGTAACATATGTTTCCAAGATCACTTCTGCAACATTACAATATCACCAATATACTTCTTTATTTGTATTAAACTCTTGCAATAATTGTGCAGTTATTAATCTGAAACAATAAATTATTAAATGAATCGAATTCTGTACTTAGAAGTGTTATAATGAAAACATATAAAGGTATATTTTAATATGAGCGATATTCCATACCGCTGTGGGTAGTAAAAGACTGTTTGTATGAAATCTAGAGCGAAACCATAGTAACGGCAGGCGACATCTTTTCGTTTGCTTCGCGACACTGGCTCGGATAGAAGGAACGTGGAAGTGGATTTTCGCTACCACTACTCATGGTAGCAATATCAGCTTAGGTTTGAACAGTACTGCAGTGGCGAATATAGCTCATATCAGAATATGCCTTCAGGTTATTTACCCCATAGTATGCCGTTGTACTGTTGATGAGTAGAGTACACAGCAAATCAAGTTCCCTGACTTTCGTGCATGACATTTGTGATATTCAGCGGACCAGTATGTTTCGACCATTGCAGCTGTTAAATTTGCACCTGAAATTATTTTTGAATAAACCTTGAAAACTTAGCGTTAAAATCTACTTAATGTTCTGGAGCTTATCTATCTTAGACTCTCCTTAGCAACTTCTGTGCAGCCAGTCCATAAATAAGCTAGAAGGTGCGGCGAGTTTCTTTGCAGAAGACAGGTGTATTATAAAAATATTCGTTCACCTAATTTTTCATTGTCCAGTTCTAATCCCAAATCCAAGTTTCTGGCAGTAGTGACGTAATAGGTCCGCAGTACGTCCAATCTATGTGCTCCGGACATAACGCGACCTTTTTGATGAGACGGATGCAAGTTGAGCGAGATCACGCATCTTTTCTTACTTATGTTCACTACTAGTATCCTGGAAACGGTCTGGATGGTTATCGAAAAGTATGTGTGAAACTTTCTCAGACATTTGCAGTGGCAATTAGGACGTACTGCAATGCAACATTCACACTTAAAATATTGCTGCTTCGCTCATACGTAACAGACGTAAGAGGGACAGCAATACACTAAGTTTAGTGATAACATAATTAGCAACATTGTCTATACCTTTGGGGATACATTCAATACATACAAGCATACATACCCTAAAACACAAGGATCCAATGTAATACTCATTGGAATATTTTTGGGGTATCCCAATTTTGCCTCTTTTATTACTTGCGCGTGCCCCTCCCAGCATTGCAGTACAATTTCATCGATTTGCGACAACGCTGGGGTAGCTCCACATACCACCAGAACGTAGACATCGGCCAGAAGCTTACATGTTACCGCTCTGAATGCAACCTAAAAAACAATAAGTAGATACAAAGAGATGTATTATTATCAAAATTGCAAAACTTTGGTAATTAAAAAAAACACTAAAGTTATTTCATGAAAAAAAGTAATGTAATACTTTGGACTCAACAAATAAATTTCGATGTAGCTTAAGCTGTGGTAGGTAGAACCAGGGCCCCGATTTTCGTGCGATCGAGATTCATCTCTATTCGAGATATCTCGAAACAAATGAAAAAATACATACGATTTGACGTTTCGGCCCTGGGCCGTCTTAAACTAGGCTGGGGCAAGGGCCCCAAGGGGGCTGCCCAAGGGAGCACACAAGAATTTGAGGCCCTTTTGGAAAGTAAAAAAAGCTAATTAATAATATAATATAATGCCGACAAAATGTTTTGAGAATAAATGTGTGAGAGAAATTGTCGGTCCTTCGGGGCCCCTGAGCACGGGCCCCGTGTGCCCTTATGGTGAAGACGGTATTGGGTAGAACAAGCTTTGAAAGGTCGCAAATCTTACATTAGGACTCATCTGTGGTAAATATACGGGTGTGTCCCTGAGTGGGGCGCCATCCTGCGCCGATGCCAAAAGCAGCAACAGTCGAGCTTCTTTAGGGTCCAACTCGGAGAAGTCTGAACTAGTAGCAACTAGATGTCCGTGAATGATGAGACACGCCCATCGACCAGTCACATTTTCTGCATAGTTGTCTAGTGCTTGCTACATCATAATTGTATAAAAATAATTATTTTTACTTGTTGGTATGGCAAAGAATAGGTTATAGCAGAGAAGTATGTACCTAGTGAACACTTAATACCTCCACAATATCTTAACAATGACTCTTTTCAGTTCAAGTGTTTGGAAACGACAACATAAATAAATTGGAAAATTCTATAAATTTAAGAACATAACTTTCAGATATGGGTGAGACTCAATGGGATACAAATCCAATAGAAATATCTTTAGTACAGTCAGCAACAAAAGCAATTTTCATAATCTTTTGAAGTTTTTAAAAATATATTTTATCACCTGTAACTGCTGAGCTTGAGGACACAATATACTTTGAATCAAGTCAATAATTAATGTGGGGAATTGGCTTGATACTGCATTAGGGTCCAAGGATTCCAGTAGATAGTCTAAAATTGGATAACATTGCCTAAAATCTCTCTTCACTTGGTCAATGTTATTCAAGTTTTCCAATTGTATCTTTCCAATGCAAAACACCATTAAATCATGAACACATGACAATAAGTGTTCTAGATCACATTCAAGACCACCTGTTGCTATACCAATCAGTGTAACGCTGAAAATAATATAATAGTTTTATACAAGCAACCATGCAGTTTCTTGCCCATTGTTCTCCATGCGACATGCATTCCAAAAGGGTGGTAGAGATACTTGTTTTATTTTTTTCTTAATTAATGAATATTCATAGGTGCCTGTATGATATATGAACAAAAATAATTCTGATACTGTGTAATTAGTTTCCTTCTCTGTAATTAAATATTTGGTTTTGTTTTCTCATTATGTCCACTGTGGCCTCAAGAGGTATAAAGAAATATTTTTGCCGATACCAAAGTGGTAATTTGAGTGACATAATCATCTGATTACCAATCTTGGTATTATTAAAAAAGTATTGTGATACCTTTTGCAATATTCTTTCCAGAGTATAGATCCATTATCAACTTGTGTTTCAAGCATAGACAGGTTGTGGCATTTACTGAACATGTTGATACCATGGAGGGAGGCAATTGTTGAAAATTGTACCTAGAAAGTGCAAGAAATTTTTAACTGCCTATAAAATGTTATGGCATAGCTAGGTAATCAAGCAAAATATTAAGTAACTATTGGAAGTAATTAAATTAATTATTGCAGGAAACAGAAGTAAATGTTGTGTGAGGGCAAAATAAAGTTCACAATCACTTACACTGTCATTCCCGCGCTTTCTTGAAAATATAGGCACGCCACTTTCAGTAGCTACGCCTATAACAGCGATAGACATCTTAGATACTCAGGTATTTGTTACTTATTATTAAATCATCCCCAGATGATGGTAATAACAATAATAGTAAAACAAATGTTGTAAGTAAAGTAGGGAGTAATCTATGGTAGGGAGACTTAAAACATTTCACCCTTGGTTTTGCATCGCTTGAACAGCGGGAATAGTTGCCGTATTTCAATTAGTTTTGATTATTTTTAAAAGCACACAGTATCTAAGGGCTTCTTCAAGTTGGGTGAGCCTATGTTATGTTTTGTTAAACACTTGTAAATTATTGATCGGAGTGGCCTATAGCGTTTTATTCTGTTTTCGTAAATGATGTAAAACTTCGTGACGAAGATCGTCTAAAATTGTATTCAAGCAAAGACAAGAAATTCAAAACAAACTTTTCTCGCTCGCTAAGTTTTTGACATCACAAACAAACTTTACTTGACATGACAACTGGTTGTGAGTTGTGACAGTATATAAGTCATAGAATATATATTACTTACTTTTTTACGAAATGATGAAATTTAATGGAATAAGATGAGGAATGGCTTCACCTGCGACTAGCGCGGGTATTTGCCAATGTCAAGTAATTAATAGCAAGGACAAATTCAATAAATACACATTATAAATAAAAATTGATAATGACAGTGATAAAGATGGCGGATGAATCAGAATATATATTATCTCCACGTGTAAAAACTTACTTTTACTTTTTTTATCTTTTGCCGCCATATTTGGTGTACCTATTATTTAATCAATTATAATTTTTTACACTCCAATTTAAAAAAAAACTGAAGACTTTATGCTTTTAAGTAAGTGTACCGATTTTATATTAGGTAATATAATTAATGTCTTATTGAAAAGATAATTGTCACTGGTAAAATTAATGTTTTTTTTTTCCCGAGGACCTCATATTCACCAAGAAAATAAAATTAAAAACACTATATATTTTATTTTTTGAAATGATTTGTTCTTAAGTATTTACAAGTAGTCTGACTACAAGTAGGTGAGTAGGTAGGCACAGACCATCAAATACTGCCCTAGAAATGGACATTAGGTCAATTTCTGGGACTGGCTAGTTATGCTAGTTTCACTTGATAATTAGGTTATTAAGTTACCTAGATCAGTAGCTACCTAGATCTACCAAAGTATTAAAATAATTACAATCTACTTATTATTATGTAAGTACTTAGTAAGGCACACAGACTAAATATTAGGTACTATTCCTTCCCACTTGATTCTTCATTACATGCAGTCATCTCTGGTAAATAAGTATGTATCTACCTAAATACTTAATATATTTTAGTTATGATAAACGCAGCCAATCATCTGCTTTCTGTATCTTGTTTGTTATCGGCCTCCGCTGTAAAAATTTACATGCTTATTATAAGTAAATATATAGGTAAGTATTCCATCAAAAACATAAATGTGAAATAAGAGCCAAGTTCAATATCATGATCCTTGGGTGTTGACTTCAACGACAAAAGAAGTGAAATCAAAATGGGTGCCAAGTTCAGTGGTCAGTCCTTAAATTTATAAAGGATAATATATTGAAGCCTAAGGTCTGACTTGGCTAGTTGTAATGTACGAATTATATTATGCCTTCACAAGTTCTAAAGCTGCAAGTTCTAATTTTATTCTTCCGAAAATTTGGCATGCTGGTGGAAACTAGCCAGCGAACATAAGGCTCTTCCAGGACTGTTTTAGTAGGTATTTAATAAGGTGGTGGCAAGGCCGCTGAACTCGTCAACATATACATATGTTTAGGTAGGTATTTAATGGTATGAATCGATCTCATTGTTTAAAAACACCAACGCAGAAGATATAAGGGTGATAAAGCTTCACCTAAAATACACAAAAAAACAATGCACCTATTGCACATCGAAGTCCATACTTAGCTCATCATAATCTGCACGGTTCATAAAAAATACTTTTCGAAAAGAGGTTTTATAGTTTTAGTAAAGAGTAGAGAAGGTACTTACGACCACTCCGTGTTAACAATCTCGGCCCTGTTATAGCAATCAGAAGGGCGCCCAAAGGTGCTGATATCACTACGCTTAAAACGCTCATGGCTAAGATTGCCTTCGCATAACTTTCGTCGTCTTCTCTAGAAGCGCCGGAAGACTGACCGCTATTGACCAAATCTAAAGCTGCCGGTCCTAGCGCCGCCTGGAGAATACAATTCTTTTATACATAATTTCAACTTGGATAAATGTTATCCTGTGATGAACTTTATTTTCTATGCAATTTATTTATTTAGGTAAATATACAGGGTGTTTCAGAAGTCCGAAATAATACGTACTTGACGGATTGTATAACTGAATGGTATAACAATTTGATAAAAATTCGAACATGTTTTTTCAACTTTTTTTTTCCGTTGCGTATTTTGTTTTCTAAATATTAGTACCTAGCCACCACTCGTAAATGTTCTATAGGTACTAGTGATATTGAATGCGCTCAATGGCCACAAAACGTTATTTTGTAACAAATACTCAAAGGTCTTTAACTCGAAAACTAAAATAGCTAGGTATCTATAATCTGTTTATAATAGGCTCGCCCCTTATTACATTGGGACTAAAATACAACGGCGACGTGTGGGCGCACTGCAGTGCACCTCTGCCTACCCCTTCGGAGAATACAGGCGTGGTGATGTATTTGTTATTTATTTATAATCTGTTTTCACTTAGCATTTACATATGAGCTAGATATACGGTCGGGACGATTCACAACAAATCGAAAATTCTATTGAAATAGAATATCGGATGAAACCATACGGTATGGTATATGGTAAGTAGGTACGATTATTAAGTTATTTATTAAATATATCTAGGTAAGAAGGTACTTACTTGTACTGTAGCTTTCGCCATCCATGTCAGGCCGATGAAAACTTTTTCTTTCTTATTAAGCCCACATCCAAAGCTTACAAAAAACGTAGCAATAGAACGTATGACCAGACATGTCACGAGGCATATGGCACCCATCTTAATTACTTGAGGGTCTAGGGCACTGATCTGTTGATAAACATTGTACCAAATAGGTATCAGACAAATACTAAGTTATCTTTCTAGGTTATTATTGGAAAACTAAAAGTAAATAGGACTAAAATTTCGACGCATGAAATAATCCTCACCAAGCGAAAAAAAAACGTACCTAATATGAGTTATATATACCATTCGAACGGCCAGATTTTTCTGCGTCGTTTGGTATAAGTATATAACTAATGTTACGATTTTTTGTCGCTTAGTAAGGATTGCCTTTCTAGCGTCGATATGGTTTTAGAATAAAACAAAACGTATATTGATAAGTAAGCAGGCTTTTAGGTATCGAGTAAGTAGGTAGGTACCAGTCCCTACGAATATTTATCCCAGACAAACCAAATATAAGCTGAAGTTATATTCGTGCTTACTTATCACTGCTTAGGAATAATTAGGTACACAGTACACTCCGTATTTTCATTAACGAATGATTAAGAAACTAGTTGGGTCTTAAAATCTACTTATTAAATTAACACGGCCTACCCAATTACAAAGTCCTTACCGTAACTTGGGCTCCTGTAAAAGCGAATAGGATGGGCTCAAAAAATATCCACAGAATTCTAAATAAATTGCTGACCGGATTTTTATTAACTGGCCAGCCTTGCTGTTCCCAGAAGTATGCTGCTACAAAACCTGATGATACTATAGCGAGGGGGCCTGAAATAATTAACATAAGGACAGTTAACATTAATGGTTAATGGGCCTTGCCTAACCTTCTACCACCTCTTAAAGTTTTTTTTTTTGTGTTATTGGCCTCTTTCTCTTAAAGTATTGTTGTTTCAATATTAACTGTCAATGTTTGACAGATTTTGTACCGAGTTCACCGTCAAAAACTTGAAGTAAAATTTAATAACATCGCTGCAAAACAGTAGTTGTAGCATGTGCGCCAAGACTAGACGTATGTCACGGAAAATGTTGATGTTGTCTCTTTCTCTCATATGAAGTTAGACAAAGAGCGAACGAGCTAATCTGTGACAAAGCTTTTGTCTTGACATGCGTGCTAACACCACAGGTGGTGGTTAGGGGAAATGGCGTTAATTTTGTTGACACCATAATACTCTGAACGAGATCATGATCATGGTTCATGACGGGCAATTCTTGCAAAATGGACATCATCTCTAATTCGACATATTATGTTGAAACGATACGATAAAAAACTACCAATTTGACGTTTTGTTTCGACATATGTCGAATTAGAGATTATATCGATCGTGCGAGAGTTGGGTCCGTGGTCGTGATACATGAACGAGACTGACATAATTTGTCAACAACCCACTTTCGGTTATAGATACAATAAAAACAAGAAATTATTTAAAATTGTCTTACCCGCTCCACTCCATTCTATCATACTAGATATGAACAATGAGAAAAGGCCTCCTAGTAATAAAGCTAAAAACCTCAAAGGCACCACGTATGCGTCTCCCCTTTCTGGAATGTATGCAGTCATGGCTCCCCATAACGATCCAAGAACAACACCAGCGATGATGGAAAGTGGGCCCTAAAACAGTAAATATAATGTGTATATGTGTGTAGATACGTATACTATATTAGCGCAATATTGGTTTCTCGTACTAAGCGTATTTTTGGTCCTTCTTACAGCCGTAATATATGAAAAAGACGGCAATACTTTCAGTGCTGAAAAATATTGTTTAGCTGTAGTTTGTGTACATCAATATCGACATTGCTGTAAAGGTTGTTTTACGCACAATCTAGGGGTAACTATGCTAATGGCAACATTTAGTTCTTTACACTTGTTGAGGAACACCTTTATTAAGAAGAAAAAAGGCACGTTGAATACTATTAGACTAACCTTAATTATATTAAAAGTAGCAGATCCCGTTGAGAACATGGCATTCAATATGATAGCAAATATAGCAACACTGACGGAGTCGTCTATCGCTGCGGCAGCAACCACAATAGTGGGTATACCCTTGGCAACTCCGTACCCCGCATCTCTTATTCTGAACAAACAGGGAACAACCACCGCTGGAGATACAGAGGCTATCATGGAGCCGAGGAGAAATCCTATAACAATTTCATTAACATTCTAAATTTTTAGGAGATAAGAATGAACTAGGTACTCTTAGGATATGGTAGTTCTTTATTATAATAGATAGGCTTTCTAACGTTTCTGTGGTTGGCCTGGTAAAATAGCGTCTTAAGAAGCATGATGATAATAGCCCAATCTTGAAAATAAATGGTCTTACCCCAAATCCATGGTAGGTGTAGTAAATAATGTGTGGATACGGCAATCAATATGCATTCTATGAGCCACGGCAGAAGACCTAATTGTAAAACTGCTGCGTAGTGTTTCTTCATTACAGCGGCGTCAAGACCTAGGCCAGCTCGAGTCAGAATTATGACTAAAGCGATTTTCCTGAAATAAATTCAGTTTGCTTGATTTTCTGCCAGAATCATCCAAAAACAACGTTGGGTTGTTCAGATAATAATCTGAACTTCACTAAACTTGGCGTGTTGCTTTCATCAAAATGATAAATGTACGCCAAAATCACAATTTAGAACGCATTCTAGAACTTAGGTTACCAATATTTCTTCATTCTTTTACTTTTCTTTATAGCTAGTCTTCGACCCTAGTCATAAATAATGAATGGGACAGTCAATTATGTCAACAAGGATATAAACGTGGATCATATACCAAACACTGTAACTATATGTCTATAAAAAAGCCATTGCATCTAAAAATC
Source organism: Ptilodon capucinus (assembly GCA_914767695.1). Lineage (NCBI taxonomy): Eukaryota > Metazoa > Arthropoda > Insecta > Lepidoptera > Notodontidae > Ptilodon > Ptilodon capucinus. The sequence continues at coordinate 7,928,574 of OU611814.1, read as the reverse complement.
ACCTGCACCAAGTCCATTTTAAATTACAAACAAGTTTAGCAATCCCACTATAAATGGATCATATTTGTCATTTAAATTTGGTGAATAAGCTCTCAAAGTTATCTTGCTGACTTTAAGTGTGTATTGTTTAATTAATTGGTTTCAAAGGCACTAACCTCAGGTCTTGATTCAGCTTTCTGTACGCGTCTGTCATATGCACCAAATGCAAGTTTTGGAACACTATACCAGTCACCAACATGCCTATAAGGGCTGGGAGTGTGGTCACTTTCAACCAAATCCATCCAATTATGTACGCGACTATTACTAGTAGGGTCATACTCAGAAGTTCCCCGTTCAGACCGACCGATTCTCCCAGTTCGGAGTACAGTATACCCCATGAAAGGAGAACTGAAAAGAATGATTGGAGACGAGAATTTGATAGCCGAGTATAATCGGGGAGATATTTTGTTCAAAACACATAGCTGTAGATAGAGTTTCAAACTATGTAACGCTTGTTTTATAGGTAGGTGCATCTAGGATTATTCAAATTTAAGATCTCTAGACCTATAGGTATCTCACAATGAACTGCGTGTGATCTAGGGATCTAAAATTCTAGGGCTTTCCTAGAGCCAATTCCGAAAACTGTAATAACTAGTGTTACAGGTTTTTAGTATCCTTATAATGAAGTGAAATTGTACTGAAATCGTAGTTCGAAGGATCAAGACAGGTCCGAGTTCTAGGTTCATAATGAGAGCGGGAACAAGATAGATATTAGATACTTACAGAACATTATAATACAAAGTTGTTGAGCTGACTGTCTGTATGTTGGAAAAAAAGGAAATGGGAAGCATTTCGACCACCATTTTGGTTGCCAAGATGGTGTCGGGTCCGGTTGATGACATCGTAAACATAAGTTTTCCCACCACCTAAAATCAAGATTGAACTAATAAACCGGCCAAGTGCGAGTCAGACTCGCGGTAGACGGGTTAAGGTACAATTATCTTTAAAAACGACAAAAAAATCATGTCTGTTGAATGGGAGCCACCTTAAATAATAATTTTATTTTTATATTATTATCTATTTTTAAAGTGAATAATATAACTCAATATTCTGTGAATATTTCAAGCGTCTACCTGTTGCCGTTATTAATATCGAGCAAAAAAATCACGTTTCTTGTATGGGAGCCCCCTTAACATTTATTTTATTCTGTTTTTTAGTATTTGTTGTTATAACGGCAACAGAAATACATCTGTGAAAATTTCAACTGTCTAACTATCACGGTTCATTGGTGACAGACGGACAGACATACAGATAGACACACAGACAGACATACAGACGGACGGACAGCGGAGTCTTAGTAATAGGCTCCCGTTTTACCCTTTGGGTACGGAACCCTAAAAATGGATACCTACTTAAACAATGTTCTTGATAGTAAATAAGAATTACGTACCTATTATATTGTGGAGTAATGGTATCGTCACCGTTAGCGCCTGTAAAATATAAATAGCATCAACTATGTACTAAACCTAAGGGTCAAATAAAGCCAGTTGCCTGATAATGTGGGTTGAAGTTAAAAGGGAATGGATGTTTAATGGAAGAACATTATATTTGGAAGCGTTAAATCTATCGGTTTCTAATAGATCCCGACCTCATTCAACTCTTATTTATCTGGTAGACAGGTATCAATCTACCTACTACGTAATTAGATTCCATAAATCCTTCGGGTGTATTTTACAAAAGTTTAGATTAGTTAGCATTCGCTGATTTTTAATTCCAATTCGTAAAGTTATATATGTTATGTATATAATCAGTGTTTTTGTTTTAAACATAACAACATGCAAGTAAATACAAATGAAAGTAAAAGAAAGGCGGACAATAAAATGTTGTCCAAACCCAATAGGTAAGTTAGTCGATACTTTAGTGGTTAATGTGTATAGGCTATGATGGACAATTACACTGAGTGAGAGATAGTTTTCTGTCACTGAAAGCGAGCATAGTTCCGAAGATTACCCATACGTTTCACCTCTATATAATATTTAGTAGTATTAGGTTTAAGCAAGTGTAGTTATTTATTATATAAAAATTGTCTTTACCTACAAACGAATAAACACGTACAACACCTATAAACACATAAACATTATGAAACATAAAACATTGAATTACCACATTAAATAAATAAAAAATAACAAAAGTAATAATACCTGTCGTTGATTGGTCAAGCTCCATATCTAGATCGATATAGCCAATTCTTTTACCTGAGAACATGATTTTTATTTAGACAAAATAATAGGTAAATCAAGTAACGTTCCTATGTATTATTACAATCTATACTAATAAACTTTGTACAGTTCCGATCATGAGATAAGAAATGTTATCTAATAAAGTGGTGTAGGTAGGTTGCTAAAGTAATACTTATTGATAGTAAGTATTCTTGTTTAAAATCAGGCTGTTTTCCTGCTAAACTGCCTACCTTCCGTCATATAGACAGTATATTATTTTTAACCGACTTCCAAAAAGGAGGAGGTTCTCAATTCGGCCGGTAACCCCCCCTTTCCACTCTGTGAATGGGGGTCCAATCCGGACTACAGCGTATCTCCGGCGTTAGTGAACCGATTTCGAAAAATCTTTTTTTGTTTAATACGGATTGTTAACAAAAATCGAAACCCACCCCCAGGGGTGGAAAAGGGGGGGGGGGGGGTTTGGCTATAATTATTTACTTTTTTAGGGTTGTTATGAGGTGGTAATAATTGCATATTATTGACACTAAAAAGCGTGAAAAAAAATTTTTTTTAACAAAAAACAAAAACCGACTTCAAAAACCTAGGTGAAAAACCTACGTCAGAATAGGCAAATACACACATGAATTGGCACCGACTTCAAATGTCTTCAAATTATAAGGTTATTTCTAGCTTTTTAGTGCACCTAGGTTTTTGAAGTCGGTTTTTGTTTTTTGTAATAAAATTATTAATTGGTTGTTCTAAGTAGGTACCCTCGTTTTTTTTACTGCAATTTACCTAAATGTGAGTGGGTACTTAAAGCTATGTATAGAATCACTATCAAAATTTCTAAAAAAGAACTAGTTGATAGCCCCTTAATACGCTAGCTTTAATGTTTTGTACCTATAAATATAAGCACATGAGTCACTTTTGAGTCATGGCAATGTTGCATAATATTAAACAATAATTTTAAAGTTAGTAAAGGTACGAATATTTCATTGCGAAACATAAATGTTTGTCACCATTATTTTATTATTTCGAATTAGACTGTTCCTGAAGGTAAGGAAGCAGTGGTAGCCGAGTGGTCGAACGCACGCTTTGCAATCAAAGTGCGCAGGTTCTATCCCCGGCTCGCACCTCTGGGTTCCATGTGCGAATCTCATTTTCATCTGAGATTATCACTTGCTAAGAAATGGTGACGGAAAACATCGTGAGGAAACCTGTGTGCCCGGTATAATGGCAATAGGCTCGCCCCCTATTACATTGGGACCAAAATACATCGGCGAAGTGTGGGTGCACTGCAGTGCACCTCTGCCTACCCCTTCGGGGAATACAGGCGTGATGATGTATGATGATGTATTACTGAAGGTAGGAACGTATCTATTATAGTACCTTTATCCTACCAATTTGGTAACATTTTTTAAAGCCTTCCTATGTCCCACTCCTGGGCAAAAGCCTCCCCTATGGTTCTCCAAATATCTCGATCCTGGGCTATTATTTGATTTGCCATAGATGTGTGAAGGTTTTTAATTCAGAAATTAAAAATAATAAAGTAAGCAAGTACAAAATAAAAACCAAACTTACATCTAAAATCTGCTATGAGATTAAGAAACACTTAGACCGATATTTTCAATATAACAAACACGTATTTACACGTAAACGTCCATGTTCTACTCGTTTCATGAGATTCGTGTGCGTTGTTTCAGTTTTGTTTTCACACTACTAGAGTCGGCTGATGTTAGCACGTGAGCGGCTCGCTACAAGTCAAAAGTCAACAAGATAAATTAACTGTAAGAGTAAATAACGCGTAACCCCTACATGTGATGTTATTTTTTAGTCTGGCAAACCATGTTTGGGGTATTTACGTTTGACGGAAACCAACGGACACAGAGCATATCCAACGGATTCGGATATTGCCGATGAAACCCTAATGGGTTGGGTAACCGTAATCATAAACGGATTTGAGAATAATAGTAACCCTTTATTCTGAAATCCGCTTCCAAAGAATTTTGGATACCATTCTGTCAGTTATAGGCTACACGTTCAGTAAGCCGAAAACTGCTAGACACTGTAACAAAATCAACTCTGGCCGAAACGGAAAGTTTCTGTAAAACGTGAATAACTGCCTTAACATGGGAATAGGTTATATACTATAACCTTGTTTTAGATAAACCAAGTCAGTGGTGTTAGCACGCATGTCAAGACAAGATCTCTGTCACGGATTGGCTCAGTCGCTCTCTGTCTTATTGCATACGAGAGAAAGAGACAACGTCAAGATATTCTGTGACATACGTCTAGTCTTGGCAGTCATGCTACAACTACAGGTATAAAAGAGCATAACCACGTAACGTAAATTAGCATGGTTGTGTTCAAATATTGACCTTTGCATAATAGGTAAATTGTAAAGACATGGCTACTTGCGTTTGTTTGCTCTTATGTTGGCGCCAATTCTGTTACGTATTGCCGTCCTTCTCACGGCCGTAATTTTAATTTTAGTGCTTTCAAATTTAATTTATTCCTAGGTAGTCCAACAACATTAGCATCATAATCTCACTTTAAAAATGCGGTCTTTATCTCGGAGATTAGATAGATAATTCTCCGTTATTTGCGTTTAACATCGGGAGGTAAAATTAAAACATAACTATCTAGTTTGTTAGTCAATATTTGCATTAGTTAATCAGAATCTCTAGATAAAAATACCTACCAAAAAGTACAAGTAGCTTTAATAAATAAGACTAATCCTTGGAAAAATGTTTTGCTGGCAACCCTATAAGTTGATTATAAACATGGAATATAAACATAACCTCAAACAAAATATTTTTGTTCACTTACCTATTCAGTAGATATTCCCTATTTTTACCCAATAGACTAAACAATTTAAAAAATATTAATGAGGATTTGATATGACGTAATTACGTAGTTCTAACGAGGTTTCACTCACTACGAGCCTCCTTCAATATTTTGGTGTGTTTAAGATATTTTTGGATAGAACCACGATAGAACTAACAAATCTAATTTATTCATGAGTTGCCGTACCGTATTGTAGTAAGCACATAACCTATCAAAACCATTAGTTATGTATCTAGCTACGTAGTTAGATGAATTGACACTAGATGTCGCTATTATATTTTTTATACTATGATGTACTTACTGATCAATTTGTGAGCAGCATACAAATGGGCACGTTAAATAATATGATCGCATTCGATCATCGTTGAGGCTATCTTAGTACAAGGCCCCAAGTCTGTAAGAATATCGTCATGGAGTTACTATGACCCCATTTTTTAAGGCATACGAATTATACATCTTGTATCAATGATAACTAGAATACGACTAGTTAAATTGCATCTAGGTGACAATATCTAATCTATCTAAATATGTTGTTTTCATGCCATAAAAAATGGAGTCAACTCCACGACGATAGTGTTAGTAGACTTGGGGCCCAGTATGAAGCCACTAACAATGGTAGAGCGTATTCATATCGATTCTGATGTATACCTCTAAAACTATATTTTGACAGCACAAAAAATACTGCCGTCTCGCTACTACATTATGACCGAAAGAAGGACAGCAATAGTTAAGTGCAATACTGCAGTTAAGTTTTATACCATTATTATATTTAACGCGCTCTATATTTTGTAGGTGCCTACTACATACATAAACAAGTTTATCTAACACTCCTTACCTGCGTCTAGGTTTTGGTCAGCTTCATCATCTGTATAGATTTATGTCTTTCGTGTTGCTATATCTTTTTCTTCTGCCAAATCGACTTGAGACGGCCTGTAATTGTCTTCATTTCCAGAATATAGCTGCCTGTGACAGAGAAGAGTCAAACTATAAGTAATACCCGTCGTTATTAACACTAGGTTACGCCTAACGTGATGCGCATTACTACTCTGCAACTGTCAACGGCTTCATATTTAGGTATCGCATTAAACTTTCCGCACAGTACTCATAAAAAAAGTTCATTCCTCAACAAAATGACATCGACAGCGCGAGCAAATTTTGACGTGTAGGGGCGTGGCTTTTACCGCAGAAATTCAATCGTTATGTTTATTAGCACAGAGTTCATTTTTGTAACGGCGAACATTTAGACGCGAGGCTTTTGACTTTGAATTCGGGCATGAGTGTACCTAACCTTTTTTTTTGTGAAAAAAATGCGTTACGAATTACCTTCCGAGGGGGAGTCGAAAGGGGCATTTCGGACTCCCGACAGAGTGCCGTATACCGTTTAAAAACCTAGGTCTAGCTGCAAAGGCCGTGAAAAGATAGCTACAGGCAACGCAGGTTTATTCACGGTCGATGCAGTGAATGAATAAAGCCACATTGCGCACGGCCAATAAATTCGATCAAGAGGAGGGAATATACGTTTACTTTTCCTTACAGTTACATTCTTGTGGATTACTTTCTGTCACCATGCCGTCTCCGTCTACGCTCTCGCGACTCGCAGCACTACTGATATTGTGAACGTTTTTAAACCTTTTTAAATTTAAAATTTCGAACATGATGTTATTCCAGTGTTCTTTTTTTAAATAAACAATATTGTTTTGTGCCAGTTACAATGTGTGTAAGAACGTGTGGTATGCTGTTATTTTTAGTTTTAATGTCTACAGAATTAGGCAAGTACCCATTACTATGATAGATAATTTTGATAAAAAATAATTTAATTTTAAATTTAACTCCTATTATTAAATAGTATTTATAATCGTTTAATTAGATTTCAGTAAACGCTGGTGTAAAATAAACATATGCAAACGCAGAACTTCAGTGAAATCATTGTATAATTTATTTAATGATATTGTTGCGTTCTAGCAATTTGAAAATTAGTAAAACTGAACACGCATTTACCATTTATAATAATGTTATTTGATAAAAAAAAACTATCAACGCGTCATGCTTTACGCTATAGCTGTGATCCATAGAGATATTATAACGGAGAAGGTATATCGAGCCCGCGCTTCGGTAATTTTTTAGTATATAATTATATGTATATAATTTAGTATATAATTATATGTATATAATTTAGTATTTAATTTTTTTTTTTTTTTCCGAAATTCAACCTTACTTTTCCATCATTTTTTTCGTCGTCAATTTCTATAACTCGAAATATCTCGAGTCCTATGTAAAATTTGCATGTTCGGTTTTGTGAATATTGCTAGTTGCCATTCATAAATGTAATTTACACTGCTAAATAGGGTTAGGGATGTAACCAAAGGTCAGAACACGATACCCGTGACAAATATTCATAGGTCTGTAATTCAGAAACTATGATAGTTATTTATAAACTGTCTTCACTAAGCATCCACATATGAGCTACCGTATATGTACCCAAAGTATTATTTCGGACTTCTGATACATCCTGTATATACAACAATGGCGAAATAATTACCGCAGAGACGACGAACAGTAGAGCCGTTATAGGTATTCTAGTTACTCTATGGAATGATCGGTAGCTGTGTGTGATTTTTGATGAGCAACGTCTCTACTGTCTTTACAAAACTCATAGACATAATTTAAACAAAAGTATTACTACATACCTAACCCCAGTTAGACAAATCATTATAAAACGTTGATGGCGTAAGAATTAATTAAATTAATTTTATAATAAAGTGTAGACGAATTAGAATAAAACGTCAGAGCAATTATCACTATATTATTTAGAATGGACGTTGAGAAAGTCCTATTGCGTACGCGAAACTTGCTCAAGTTGAATTCTAAATACTTTTTTTGGGTTAACGCTGCATAAAAGGTGAAATATAAATTGGATTTAATTGACTTAAGTACTTAGACAACTGGCTTACTGACTTGATGCAATAGTTCCGCATATGCTTTTAAATTGTTCGAAATGTAGGAATGGTAGATTTTTGGACTCAAGTCACATAACTTCCTACTGTTGTATTTACGTACACGGTGGTGATAGTGAACTTAAAATCTCGGTAGATCTATAACTACTGGGCTACTATGCAGTATTGTTTCAATGTTATTTTGTTGTTTAACAGATGTTGTAGTTTAAAAACCTGTTGAAATATGAAAGAAGTCATACTGCTAAAGAAGGAAGTGGCGGTGAGACTCCAGGAGCCCGATTTTCGTTTGTTAGACATTAATCTCTATTAGAAATATGTCGAAACGAAACGTCAAATTTGTCGTATTTTTTTCTTTTGTTTTGACATATCTTTATTAGAGATTGATGTCTATCAAACGAAAATCGGACCCAAAAGTATTTCGCCCTGAACATCTCGGTCGAGTAAATGTTTTTTTTTTAATATAATCCGTAATAGAAACAAAGATTAATTTTTTGTGACAAAATCCACGCGATTCAATTCGCTCGCAAGGGCATTTCGTTGAAAAATGTTCTTCCACTATGAATAAATACAGTTCGTTTTAACATTAGCAATAAATTGGTCGCGCGCCGTTTAATGCGGCTATTTGCGCAGGGCTTTTTGTTACACCTAGCACAACTCTTTTGGCTGATAATAATACACATAGTTTATACTAGGTGTTTCAGAAGTCTGCTATAATATTTTAGGCACATATATGGTAGTTCATATGTACCATAATTAGTGAAAGCAGACTATACCTAACTATCATAGTTACTAAGTTACTGACCTATGAGTATTTGTCACGGGTATCGTATTGTGGCTTTAGGGCACACCCATAACCCTATACATATAAGTGTATAGGGTTGTATATAAGGCAGTGGTAGCCGAGTGGTCGAACGCACGCTTTGCAATCAAAGTGCGCAGGTTCTATCCCCGGCTCGCACCTCTGGGTTCCATGTGCGAATCTCATTTTCATCTGAGATTATCACTTGCTAAGAAACGGTGACGGAAAACATCGTGAGGAAACCTGTGTGCCCGGTATAATGGCAATAGGCTCGCCCCCTATTACATTGGGACCAAAATACATCGGCGAAGTGTGGGCGCACTGCAGTGCACCTCTGCCTACCCCTTCCGGGAATACAGGCGTGATGATGTATGTATGTATGTATATGTATTCTATACAGATTTAAATCTACATAAGCCCGTCGGTCGCGGCAACAGGTGGCCATCTAATATGAAATAAGAACTAAAGCATTGTGCGGCGCATAACAACATCTGAAAGTAGACACGTATCTACTACTGTAAGAAAGTAAAAGTTATCTTCGCGAAACAATACAATTACGCTGTTGTAAGAACGCGATCGCTTCGTAGCCCATTGTTATCAATTTCACAAAAAAAAACAAATTTTATTATGTTGTTGTGTCACCAAAGGTATGCCGGCGTAATACATAATGAAGTGCAGTACAGCTACATTCTAGAAATATTTTCATTATATTTGTTTATACCTAATACTTCTAGACTTATACGAATGAAACAATTGATTTCCTATTGTTAGGGGTGTTAAGTGTTTTCGCGGTGCGTGCCAAAGCGATCCCGTGGCGGTTTTTAGTGGGTATACGGCCTTTTGCCGGAACTCCCACATAACCCTGCTACTTCCCCCGAGGTGGCAGGGCATCCATAAAGGATTTTCCAACGTTAAAAAACGAGGTGTTAAGTGTGTCGAAATGTTAATGGTTCGACGCTACGACGTGTGCCTATTCCAAGGAGTACTAGCTTATAAATTCGTGAGAGGGACTTTTAATTCTTATGAGACTACTAGTAATATAACTTGAGTGACCTTTCATAGTCACTTTTTTTTGTCAGCGAAAAATACCTTTGACCCACATGTTATGTTTTGAATCCAAATATACAAGTAAGTACTTATTATGTTAAGCGTGACAAAGCATCGCATTTAATGCTCTGTTATTACGACCAAATTGCGGCCAAGTGCGTGCCGGATTATGCGTGAAAAGTGGAACGACTTTCATAGAAATCCAAATAAAATTTCCGTAAATTACCGATAGTTACGTATATAACGGATTATCGGCCGTAGTTTCAATCAAAGACTTTAAATGGCTACCGTAAGCCTGACGTTGCAATACAACATGATAGACCAACTCGGAAGTTATTTGTTACTCAGTAGCTACCACAGAAAGTTACTACTACTTAGGTACATTAGTTTTTTGTAGGGAAATCCAATTAGATGCCCCAACTAAAACTGCACGTGAACCTTCTTCTAACTCCAGCATAGGAACGCTCAACACGTTACATCCGATAGATAACTACATATAAAACGCGCCGAGACAAGACTTGTCATGGGACATACCCATAGTGTCTCTTTCATTTGTAATTAACGCTGATTTTCATGCCATCACCCGTAGGTTCATATTCTGAAATTGCTGGACATTCCATTAATAAATTCGTTAGAATTGCTGATAGTTTTCATTTTAGAATCGCCGGCCCCGATCACTGTAGGTGGTCAAACCTACTGTAATTAAAACAAACAAAGTTAATACAGGTGAGATCGATTGAAACAACTGGTAGGTCATTACGCATGCCCTTTTACCGTAATTGCACTATGACACCTGCATTTATATTACCCGTTAAAGAATCTGGCTTGTCCGGTGTGAAAGTGGCCGATGCGGTGGTTCGTCGCCCCCGGCTGAGACCCGAAGTGGATGCACTCGCGGAAACTGCATCGGTCAATTTATAATACTCGTATATGGGAATTGAAACACGTTTATTGCTGCGCTACGTACAAACAACATACGGATCCGTGGCGTAGTAACTTCATAATGCTATGTTAGTTAGTTCTCAAAATTGTCAGAAGAAATAATTTCGCTCCTATTTTTTATATGTTCTGGCACCTACCACTTTTATTATCTGTGTAGAATGCAACATATGTAACTAATATAAAAGTCTATTTAGACCTTAAGTTTAGTAGCATGAGCCTCTAAGGGTGGTGGTATGTACCTACAATGAGCTGGGAACGCGTCGAGTTACAATTGCGCCAATTGTATGTATCTAATAGTATCTATGTATTATGATATTTATATAACTCATATTATGTTCCAACACTAGGAAAAGCTTGAACTACTTGAACCATGCAATAAAATGCTGACAATCCCAGTTCACATATCAAGGCAACCCAGACCAGACCCAATAATATGTTATTTTCATCCTTTTTTTGTACAATTGCAAAATAAAGAATTATCCATATCTGTGTTTAGGTAATGCAGGCCACGAGCGAACCATTCGTTTGCTTGCGGTTTTTTAACGAGCAATAGAAATAATAATTATTTTATGATTTGTGTTTACTTTATGTTGTCGTCTTGAACTTGTCGACGCTTGTTAAGCCGAAGCCGAAAGTTGGGGCGGCGACTAATAAGTTTTAGTAGCGTGGCGACTATACAATGCGATCCAAATAAGAATAGGAATGCCAATAACCTCTATCTGTCAAAAATGACACTTGAAAAGTATGGTTTGCAAAAAACTTATTTGCATATCAATAATAATAGTCTTACATCAAATTTAAATTAGTAGTAAATTGTCTTAATATAATATTTAAAGTCATAATTCGTTTTTGTTCGTCACAAAATGGCGCCAAGTAGATCCTATTCTCATTTGAATCGCATAGTACAACCTTTTAAATGATTATATTCATCTACAAGTAAAGTACTCACTTGTTTTAATTATTATTTCCAGTGTCCGAGAGCGGCGGCGATCTGATGTCCATGTTGGACTTCCGTTACTTTCGATGCGTCATGAAACGAGAGTGGAAGTGTCCAGACAGTGAAATCAGATTTTTTATGTTCACACCGTAAGTTAATTTATATTGATAACGATAACGAAAGCAAATCAATTTGGAATAAAACCGAATCGTTTACTGTTAGTTGCTAGTAAATAGATTAAAATGTTCGTCGGACACAAATTAATGCTTTTTAAAATGACTAAAGTTGTATGTAGTGTACCTAAAATAGGTAAAGTTTTGAGTTAAGCTCAATTTTAATAATAATTTGGTAATGCCTATGGTTCTACCATGAACTGTAAGTTCAATAATTATTAGTTCATGGTAATGGTAACTCTGTCAATATACATAAAGATTAAATTTCAGCGGCAAAAGCCACGCGACCACGCGTCAGAATTCACCCGTCTTGTCAATGATATTTCGTTGAAGAATGAGCTCTTTCAATAGGCCAATAGAGTTCGTTTTAGTATTCGTAAAAAAATCGAAGTACTCGTGTTGACGCCCCAGAGTGTAGAGGGCCTTAAAAACAATCTTCTACAAAATAAATCACAAATAAATTTTGTCCTTAATTAAAGTCGAGATGTCAGTTTCAATCTCATCTCGGTATTTTCTTATATAATTCAGAGAACATCCAGAGAAGCAGTGGATCGACCCGCGCCACCCGGAGCTGTTGGAGGTCTTCGGATGGAAACCCTCCAGGAAGAACGTGCTAATCATCCATGGGTTCAATGGAACATACTCTAAAACACCTATGACCTTTATAAGGGATGGTAAGTAGCGTATGACGAAGAATTGCTATAACTATATAACCTATGACCGCTTTGTGTAGTAAACGGCAAATGGCCTTTTTAGAATTTCCCTGGACGTCTGCATTTAATTGAGATCGTCTCTGGTCCATTACATGGTAGCCATAAATGTTGCTTAGTATGAGACAACGTGATGAGCATGTGTTGTCTAGCGGAAATATTAAATTAATAATCGCCAGACAACACAAAAATATGTGACACATTAATATAAAGTATTCTATAATTGTGGCATTACTTGCTCTTAACGTCAGATACTTAAGCACCGCAGCTACCAGGCTGTCAGGAGGAGTGTAGAGGTTTGTTCCAACTGCATTGAAATTTGAACCACCCAGATGCATAGTGATATTTTCATTAGCTTTATCAATATAAGTAGGTAAAACTTGATAGATTGAGAATGAGATTTTGTTGTGACTAACTACCACTCAATATTGAAAAATCCATTCACAGCATACCTGTCGCGTAAAGACCACAACGTGTTTATGGTGGACTGGTCTGTACTGACCAGATTTCCGTGCTACTTGTCGGCGCTGTCGAACATGAAGTAAGTACTATCTAACACAAGACCATTTATAAAAAAACTGCGAGCATCATGAGGACGAGGAATGATCCGCTTTTGACGCATAACAAGTACCGCTAGCCGACTGATCTTTTAGTTTTATTTTCGAAAGTAATCTCTAAAGTTCAGTAGCCCTAGCCCCATCATGAGTTATTCGAATAAAACATAAACGAATGCATCCGTTAGCAACGCGCTGTATAATTTAGTAAAGCTATCAGCACAACCACCATCTGAATATAAATCAAATAAATAGCTAAAGAAAATTCTACGTCGCTATATGAGGAACTAATAAATGATTCCAAATATGTTGGAGTCCCGATTATTAATAAACATTTGTAATTATTTATTAACACCACAAGTATTATTGATAGAGCTGGTTAACTCACCAACCCTGTTACGAAATAAGTCGCATCGAGTCGCTCTCTCATTTTTGCAATTCATACGAGAGAGGGCTATAATAGATACCTACTTCATATTACTGCCATAGTGTGCAGTATTATATAGGTACCCGAAATTTAACTGCTCTACTTTCTAAAAATAGGAAAGTAATCATGGATTAAATAAGTCGGCGCAACAAAAAACATCAACTAAAATTTGTTACAGGAAGGCTGCCCAATGTACAGCACAACTATACGCATCCATCACTGAAGCAGGAGCCCTGGCCAAGATGACCACGTGTGTGGGCCACTCGTTGGGGGCCCACATCTGCGGAATGATCTCCAATCACCTCACTGAGAAGCAGTACAAAATTATTGGTAAGTTAGTAACTTGGAATTGATGTGGAGTTAAAATACTTACTCATCGTATGATCCCATACTTGGGCCGATTTCAGTTACAAGTTCAGTTACCAGGGCAAATTCCGAAAATGCCACTGGCGGGAGTCGAACCCGCAACAAACTGGTTTTAGTGAAGCGAGCGGCCAACTACGCTCAAACCACTAGATCAAACCGTCTTCCGACGTTCAAATATGTTCGAACATTCAATGGTGCAGATTCTTGAAATGGCACCAGACTGACGACATTAAAATTATGGCCGTCTCGTTCATATGCTCCAGCTGTGAGAAGGACGACAATACACCTAGTTTAGTTTGGTGCCCATTGCTGATGACAATATAAACTACTTTTGCATTCCATATTTTCAACGCTTAGTAATTAAAAAACAAAACACATGACGAACTTTGGTATAAAATTTATTAGCGTACAAATGCAATCTTATACAACAAGGAACTTACTAAGTAGTACTATAAAAATATTATGGTTGTTTGTATTACAAACTTGTAAATTTTATAATTTTTTGTAAATTTTACGTGAGTCTCGGCTCCATTACAGTTGGGGTTGTTTGGGTAATCCAATAGTTATAGTCTTAGTCTCCAGATATTGGTTCACGCCGTCTTCGCCGCTGTAAATTAAAATAATTTTAATCATATGTATGTTTGTGTATATTTTCTTCACATTCCTCTTAATATCGATAGCAGCTACTCACAGTTCTCTGCCAAGACCAGAGTCCTTGAAACCACCGAAAGGAGTCTGGCTGGTCACATGGTCGTATGTGTTGATCCTGGAATTAATTATTAGCATGTCTAATTTAGCCAAGTCTCAAATAAATGAAGCATACGACACCCATAGATAGCAGAGTTAGTTTTCTATAGGACAGTACGGTGTGCCAAATTAAAATTTGGATACCAAGATATTATTTACCATACGGATCCGGCGCGCACTTGCTTTGCAAAGCTAAGAGCAGTAGTGATATCGTTAGTGATGACGCCAGCGCCGAGGCCGTAGTTGCTATCGTTGGCGCGGTCCACCACTTCTTCGAAAGAATCAAACTTCAGGATGCTTTGCACGGGACCAAAGATCTATAAAAGAGAAGAATTGTTATGTCTAAACCTGGTTGAAATGACCAGTTAGAAAAGTTGTTTCTCCGAAATCTGTTAATCCTAATAAAGAATCACGTAATAGTTTTTAGAGATTTGAGACATTCGGAGATACATAATACTTGGGACTTAGCTAACTGCATGCCGCACACAATAGTAAGTCTCTCTATTATGAGCTAAAATATACAAGGGTTTCTGTAGTATACTACATAAGATGCCACACATCATCCTCTCCCTATTTTAGATACCATTTATTCTAAAGTACCACACAAAATTACCTCTTCTCTAGCGATCTTCATGTTATCAGTGACGTCAGCAAATACTGTCGGCTTGATGTAATAACCCTTGTCTCCGAGCTTATCGCCACCGGCAACGCATTTTGCTCCACCTTCTTTGCCAGCATCAATATATCCAAGCACTTTGGTGTACATCTCTTTATCAATCTAAAAAGGTCCACACAGAGTAAGTTACTGATACCAAGTCACGATTAACCGTAGCTTTCTTCTGAAGTTAACAGAAAACAGCATAAATTACTTATAGCTGTATAAACTGATAGGTTCTGGTTGTTTATTTATACATAGGTATACATAAAATACAAAAATTATAGACTTTAAAACCGTCCAACTGTGTGCCCCAAACCGATTTCATTAGAAAATCAATAATGAGAAGATAGTTTTTGGACCACTAAATAAACAAAATGTATTTCATTTTTTAGCGTAGTAGCACACACCGGGTATCCGCTGGTAAAATCGGGAAGATGGATATCCATCTTCCCAATTTTCCCAATTTTACCTTCCCAATTTCAGTCGATAATATTATCGACTGAATTTTCTAGGTGTCGTGATTGTTATCAGCGTTCCTTTCTTTTTCTATGAATCCGTCTGTTCTTACCTGTGGTCCTTGTTGTACGTCTTCGAAGGGGTTACCAACAGACCGGCTGTTGGCAATTTCAGCAGCTTTCGTGACGAACTGATCGTAAATACCAGACTGCACGTAAGTCCGTGTGCCAGCACAGCAGCACTGCCCGCCGTTGGCGAAGGCCGCAGCGTGAGCGATTTGAGCTGCCTTTTCCACTGCAATAAGAGGGTATTTACGACTCCAGCAACCAAAATCCTGATAAGAGGACAGATATTAAAATTGTTTTGCAAGAGTCAATTATACTGTATTAATTATATTTACCGTCAGAGTCATTAAACACTACTAGCGGACTTTTGCCTCCAAGTTCCAATGTAACACGCTTCAGATTAACAGCAGAAGCCGCCCCGAGAATTATGCGACCGACCTAAAATGAAACAAATGCTATATTAGGTCCGGGTGTAACTTGAAATATCTTTAAGTGTTCACATTAAAGTGAGAACTATAAAATGAGACAAGTTAGTGTTTGTAATACCTCAGTGGACCCTGTAAAAGCAATCTTGTCCACGTCAGGGTGATGGGTTAGAGCGTGGCCAGCTGTCGGCCCATAGCCAGGTACCACATTAATAACTCCTGGCGGGAAACCAGCCTCCTTGATGAGGGCAGCTACAGCTAATGCGGTGAGTGGAGTCTGTTCAGCCGGTTTCAAGATAATTGTGCAGCCTAGAACATAGACCGGTTTTAGTGCTATAAGTTTGTATTCTGGTAATGCTTGTCATCATGGAATAGACCAAAACCAAGATTGAAATTTCCTTAACTTATATGCGAAAGACACTAAAAATTGCACTAGACGCATTAGTATTACGAGTAAGGGGAATCCTTTTCCCAAAAGTGGGAGTTGGCCAGTTCTGTAAAGAAAGAAAAGTTATGTATGGGGAGCTGAATCATCAGGTTTTTTTTTACGTAGCGTTTCGTTACGTATGTGTCCCGTGCCGCTCATACCACATATTTCATAAGCTCTTCTATGTATCTGATTTTATTTATTTACATTAAAAACTAGATACAATGAAAATAAAAATACAATGGTATAAATAATAAACTATATACAAAGGAATGCCTCCACATCGTCGTCGATGCCGAAAGTTCCTAGCAGGCTGGCCGCATTCCCGCGCTAAATAGCGATACTTATTCGCTGCGCGAGATAAAAGCTATAAGACTTTCTTAAGTGAGAACGACAGCGTCACTAGCATTGACACTAGTATTACTCGGCGATATCAACGCATTGGAATATGGAGGCTTTAGAAGATGAAAATACGAACCTGCGGCTAAGGCTGGTGCAATTTTCCACGATAACATGGGAATCGGGTAGTTCCATGGTATGATCTGCCCGCACACACCCACTGGTTCCTTAAGAGTTAAGGACAATACTTCGCCATCTAAAAAAAACATCGAAAGGTAAAAAAACCTGCGGGTCGAATTAAGGACCTTCCTATTTTTTTGAAGTCGGTTACAAAAGTTAGTATTTTACAAAACAGGTTACAAAAGGTAAAGAAAGTATTTTAAAAAAAAGATAAATGCTTTAAACACTTTTATTAATACGTTAAACACTTTAACATACCTAGAGCGGTTTACACATGCATATTAGCAATGCAATATGCACATGCAATGTAGGAACTTCAACCTTTTTTTTGGTAGCAGTCGTAAGTCGGTAATAGTTGCTTATTTTTAAAAGATTCTGATATTATTTCGCAAATTATTGCAATACTCATATGAAGAGACTGTAACAAACTGAACTGGAGTGAGTGTTCGGTGTGCTAATAAGGATATGAAGATGTTACTTTAAGGACCGTACCACGTCAAAGTAGTTATTATTATAATAAAACATTGTCATCTAAAACTGGCTAACTCACCCGCAGGAATAGTATTTCCCAAAATCTTATCAGCTTTACCGGCATAGTATCTGAGTACAGTGGCAGAGTAGTAAACTTCCTCCTCCGCCGTTTTAACCGGTTTTCCACAGTCCAGAGTCTCAAGTTCCGCCAGATATCTGGCCTGAGACTCGATGAGCTCGGCTAGTTTCAGCATCAGCAGGCCACGTTGTGACGCGTCCATTGTGCGCCATGGTGCGTAGCGGTGGAACGCTTTCTTAGCTGCGCTTACCGCTAGATCTATATCGGCCTGTTGGTTAAAATTCATTTATGGACGAATTCAAGTCTAGCTAGGTGCATGGACCTCTCGGGTAAAGAGAACAAAGACCTCTAGGGGTCCCTCTAACTAAACCAATGTCGTGAAAGAAGTTGTCAAAAACGGAAGCTCATAGATAATCAAGATTTAAGAAAGACAGAATCAGATTAAAAACGAACAAACGCTCGTCAAGAGTGTTAAGGACGATATCATCTACTTGGCCATGTTGTGTTTATTTTCATTACCTTGTCACCTTCGGCAACTTGAGCGATGACGGTCTCATCCTGAGGGTTGATGGTTGGGAAGGTCTTCTTGCTGACCGCGTCCACCCATTCGTTGTTTATGAACAACTATAAAAAAACAAAAAAACTAAATATTTAGAGCCAATAACCAAGACGTCTGCATTTTCTTGTAATATACGCTATGCATTTTTATTGAGGGTAGTTAAAAAAAAACTAGGTTTTAATTAATTCGTGATAAGAAGAACTGCATAAATGGGAACGGGATAAAATACGACTGTTATGGCTACGTAGCGTGCGAATCTGAGGTCTTTGGTCAAAGCCTCTCTTATCAACATACGTATAAGAGTCACGGCTATGAGGATTTTAATAATTCCATATTTATCGCTAGTCCAAACCCCAAACTAACATTAGTCAATAGCCCGCTATTAAGATCTTCTGTAAAATTATAGTTTTTTATAGTCTTGTTTATATGTCGCACTGCTGGACAAAGCAGCGCCTTAATGCTTTCATGGGTCCGTTTTATGGGCTTGTTGTGCCCAAACATGTCCCAATCCTCGCACCATATTTTAATTATACGTTTTAATACTGCTTTACGTACTTTATTTTGAGTTAAAGGCATTGGTTAAAGGTCTCACATTCACTTTAAAAAAAAACCCAAAAAAATATTGGCATTTTGGCAGTACAAACATAATATAAAACGCCTTTGTAAAATGCTTATAACTTTATATAAATTGCAAGGAAACATATAAATCTGGGTGTAGTGCGTGAGGAAAGAGTGGAAAACTATTCAATTATGGACCAGTTTGTCCATTTCTAGACCAACCTGTTTTCTTAATGCCTTTGCTCCCCTCATAACCAAGGACCCAGATCCAGTTCGCATAAGGCTTTTTATCTCGTGTGCATTTATTACCTAGATACTATCTAATAATTACCCATGTACGCTATACAATGAAATATTAATTTCACCGGATGACTAATTTAATTATGTTAGATTTTTTTTTTGTTATTGGCCTCTTTCCATTGAGTCAGGCCCAATGTGATTCTGCCATATAATCGTAGATTATAATAATATTGTATTGTATCAGAATGTATAGAACTTGAAACACAATAGATTTATTTTAAGGTATTGTAGGCATATAAATAAAGAGTAGGCTATTAGGTATATATTCACAGATCACTACCTATATAATAGGCACAGAGATTCTTATTTGAACGCACATTTAGCTTCTATTACGAAATGAGTCAAATTATGATATTTTGAGGAATGCCTGCACGTGCGATTAGCAGTATTTATGGCAATGCCGAGTAATTAATAGCAAGGGCAAATTCAATAAATACACATTGTAAATAAATATATATGATGACAGCTATAAAGATGGCGGATGAATCCTGTCCAAAATCCATTTAATAAATAATCTATGATATTCTAAGTTGTAATCCATAGATAATAGATTTGCTTGACCTATTTTGTCATTTTTACTTTTTAAATTGATTAAAACGTTGCAATCTAGCATGTTTTAGCCATAGATTTAACTCGTATAATATAATAATTTCTTATTTTTATGTAACTATATGATTCAGGTAGTGACGGAAACTGCTAGACAGCAGTTAGGTAAAAAAAATCGACTCCGGCAGAGACGGAAAATTAAATACCTCCAAACTTGAATACCTACTTGACCAAAATATTTTGTGTGACATATCTATTTAGCTATGTAAAAAGACGGACAATAATGTCAATTACTTTGTATATAAACTACCTACTTGATCCGCCATCTTTATCACTGTCATCATTCATTTTTATTTATTACGTGTATTTATTGAATTTGTCCTTGCTATTAATTACTTGACATTGGCGAAATACTCGCGCTAGTCGCAGGTGATGCCATTCCTCATCTTATTCCATTAAATATCATCATTTCGCTCATTTCGTTAAAATAAAAAAAACTACCTACTTAACGAAAAAACAATATTTACTAAAAAAAAATTCTATTTGCCACAACTAAAAATATGGCCATCTTGCTCATATAATACGGCCGTAATAAGGACAGCAATACGCTTAGTATAGTTGGTACCAGCTGAATAGATAGGTACCATATTGTAATGATAAATAGGTATTTCTGTACTACACATTTATGTGCATTAGTTACATACTTGCATTTGACTTCAACCTGTTTACAAGTTACTACATTTTTGTCCTTATCACACCGCAATTTAATTTTATCACTGTCGTTAAGAGATTTTTTTGTTTGCATAGTTAAGTAAGTACCTAACTATCCGCTGATAATGATTAATGGATCAAAACAAGAACGAATTAATTAAGAATTATTTTTAAAACTACCTACCTATAGTAATTATTTATCGCGTAGGGAAATATAATAATTACTTAAGTTGCTAGGTAAATGTGTTAAGTATTCTTACTTATTACCAAAATTCTTCTACTATTCTACTTGCTGATATAATTTAGACAGAGTTTTTAGAGTTATTTAAAAAAAAAAAATTATATGCTAATGAAGAAATGTACCAATATACTACCTACCCACGAATATTTAAAATAAAGTTAGTCTTGTTTTAAGTTCTTATGTAGGTATATACCTATTTACTCGCTTTTGCAACTCTATATTTGCATTCATTCGTACATAATCTACTGACTAGAGAAATTCCAGCAGCAGTACATACATTGTTGGCGACAGCGATCTAAATATGTAGGTATGTTAAAAAAAAGTAATTCCTAGATTTATAATCGAACAATTTCAAAAATAACACATACCTTAGTGTATTTAACGTCCACCTTCACCATATTGCGGGATTATTTTCAGTTCAGCTTCTCGATTACAACGTAATACTTCCAAGCCGACCGGCAGGCAGACTGACGATCGTGACGTAATGTAAATATATTTCTGGGTTGCCAGGATTATCCCTAGTAAAATACCCAGTAGCTGATCTAAAATATTTTGTATTTTTGTACTTATTTTACATACTATTTAAATTAAACTGACAGCTTAAAATTCAATTAATTGACCAAACACAAATATTTTTTACAAGTGACAGTTTTACAATTGACATATCTCACATATCTATTCTTCTTTTCTTTTTTCGAAATGAATATTCGATTCATCCGCCCTCTATATCAAAGTCATCACCCATTTTAAGTGTATTTATTGCATTTGTCCTTGCTGTTAATTACTCGACATTGGCATTAATACTGGTAATCGTAGGTGCAGCCTTTTCTCATCATATTCCATCAAATTTCATCATTACACTATTTCCTAAAAACTAAGAAGAAATGAAATGCTGCAATTGAATGGCATACAATGACAAATGGCTGTACCTGCGGTTTGCGGGTATTCTGCCAATGTCAAGTACGTAGAATAAAAAGGAGACAAAACAAGCATGGCCTTACGTGGCACTGTGGCACAGTGCACTTAGATAACAATTGCTTTTTTTTTTTGAATGGACTACGCTGTTGGCCGTGAGTTGGCCTTTACAGCTTCACCGGAGGAATAACAATTGCATTGCGATATACTTGTGTGTATGATATCATTAAGTAGGCTTTTTAATTTTATTGTATAATGTGTCATGTTGCTAAGTTACATGTGTTCTTCTAAATCTTATATAAATAATAAATTCGCTCGCAGAATTAATGACATGTCGTTGAAAAATTTACTATGTTTCTTCAAGGTGTCAATACAGTAGGTACGTTTTGGAATTGGAAAATTGATCGTCCGTGTCTCGATGCGCCTATTCGCGCAGGCCTTCATGACTAACCCAAAAAACTCATTTTACATTTTTATACAAAACTAGCTGACCCGGCGAACTTCGTACCGCCTTAGAATTAATAAACGTTAAATGTGCGATGACCCGGTGTACTTCGTATCACCTATCCTAACGACATTTAAGCTCTACCGTCTCTAAAATGGTTTATCTTTAATGTCAGGCATTGCCATTTTCAACAACACATAAACATGTCACATAAAACACATACTCAAATTTAAAAAAATCATTTTAATTATCCCTGAAATACGAACACATTTAATATCATATTTTAAATGTATCATTTTAATTTCTTTAATTTTGCTATTCGATAATTGCTTGTAACGAACCTACGGTTGATTCATTATTTTTTGATAACTCACTGTTTTCACACGTTTGTAAAAAAAATAGGTTAGGAATAAAGAAATATTCAGTCTAATGATGTTGTTTTATTTATTGTACCTAGCGCTAACGTATAATTTTCGATTATTTCTAGCTAGGCAATAAAAAGTACCCCTCAAAATGATGTCATTTTTTCTTTTTTTTTCTCTAATGTCAATGATTAGATAATAATAAATAATAATTAATCCCTATTTCACTAACAAAATCAGCTAAATCGGCCCAGCCGTTCTCGAGTTTTAGCGAGACTAACGAACAGCAATTGATTTTTAATCCCTATTTTCTCACCGTTTAAACCTTCCCTGGACTACGACAATCATTATAAAATCAAAATCAGCTAAATCGGCCCAGCCATTCTCGAGTTTTAGTGAGACTAACGAACAGCAATTCATTTTTATATATATAGGATATTTATAATAAGGATATTTTAAAAGGTATCTTATTAATAAATTAAGTTCCGAGTCTTATAACACATTTTATTTTTTCTATCTGGTAACTCTACTCTTGATCTCGGACTCGTATCATCGCATCGTAAACACTACTACCCCAAAGAAAAGTATACTTTATTCCATTGCAATACAAACGTTATTCCGTTATGATAAGTTAATATAGATAGATACTACTTCAGTGTAATCAGTGTATTTTAGTAATTGAAAGCAATTTGATTATTTCCATGTTGCTTTCGTACATAATTTATTTAATGCATGCAAATACAGGGGTCTAAGCTCCGAATATGATTTTGTCCCATTCGGTGTCGAGACCCTTGGTCCGTAGGGTCCTAGCGCTATAATGCTTGTTAAGGAAATAGCAAAAAGGTTAGTCGACATCACAGGAGGCCGAAGATCTGGCAGTTACCTCGGACAAAGAAAAAATTAGTCTAGCTATTCAAAGGGGGAACGGTGCCAGTATCTTCGGAACCTTGCCTAAAGGGACTCCTTTTAATAATATATTTTAGTTATTATATTATATTTTGTAGGGTTTTTAGTTTTAGGTTTACTTATAAATATTTATTTATGAATGTGTAAGTTATGATGTTATATTAAGTAAGTTGGTACTGTTACTACCTATAGAGGTATCCATCCCATGAGTTATACAGGGTGTTTCAGTAGTCCGAAATAATACTTTGACGTTTGCATCCGTATCAGATATACAACCGAATGGTATAAAACATGTTTGGTTATGTAAATAATGGTAGCTGCGCCTCATAACTGTAGTTTATACTGCTGCATAGGGTTATGGATGAACCCAAAGGCGATACCTATGACAAATATTCAAAGGTTCATTACTCAGAAACTATGATAGTTAGGTATAATCTGTCTTCACTAAGCATCCACATATGAGCTACCGCATATGTACCCAAAATATTATTTCAGACCTCTGATACACCCTGTAACTTAAATAACTTTACTATTTTTAATCATACAAAACTTATAATTATTAAAAATTAGGTTTTGCCTATAATAATTGGCTATTTTTGACACATTGGTAAGGCGATAAAATTAAAAGCAAAAGAAAAAAATTGATAAAGATTTATTTACTTATAAAAAACATGATTAATCGGTATTCAGTCCAGTTGGGTGCTTAAAGCTGGGGAATCTTGGGCAGGCTGACGGATACAGTCTTGTGTTCAAGGTAGTTCAGGATGCCTTCCTCACCCCTGAAAAATAAATGTTTTATTGAGACTTCTACATTTTACTGGTTAGTCGATGGAATTGATCGAAATCGGTATCAAAACGTACCTCTAAAACTTCCATGACTTATAACTTATATTGAATCGTAGTAAATTACCTCTTATCATCAATAATAAGTAAAATATTTTTAAAATAACAATAATATTATCACAAACATAGTCGTTAAAAATTTGCGGATATGTCCTAGCTGGAGCGTTTAGAACGATTTAAAATACCCAAGGTTTTAGTTTTTCCTATCGACACATTAGTATTTCCAGATATATGTTTATTATTCTCAAGTATTCTGAAGTAGGGACTTACAGTTCGCGACCAATGCCGGATTCCTTGAAGCCTCCGAATGGTGTTTGAGGAGCGACATGCTCGTAGGTGTTGATCCTGTGAAAAGGAAGGAATTATTTTTGGAGACTCATAACCTTCATGCGATAAAAACAGTGCAATCATTTAAATTTGTGGTCGCTTTTTAGAAAAAAAGATCAGCTTACCAGACGGATCCAGCGCGAATGTGTTTAGTGAAACTGAGGGCGGTGGTGATGTCATTGGTGATGACGCCGGCACCGAGGCCGTAGTTGGAGTTGTTGGCACGGTCCAACACCTCGTCGAAGGTCTCGAACTTCAGGATGCTTTGGACCGGGCCGAAGATCTAGAAATAAAAACAAAATGCCTAAATGAGTATATTGCGCCAAAAATTGTTTATAATGTCCGTACAGAGTAACAAGTTTCTGATTTTCTTGTGTACAAGATATACATTGGTTCGATACATATAGACCAGTGTAGGGCGTAGTTAACTAAAATTTTCTAATCTGGTTACTAATTACGATTAAAAGTAGTTAACTACATGTAGTTATGATTACATGTAACTTAACTACAGTAATCAAACTTCATTAAGTAGTTGTTAATTTGATTGCTGCAATCTAGTAGTTATAATTACTGATTATTTAAGTTTTATGAACTTAAATTTTGCATTTAAATAAACAAGTAACATATGTTTTGAATTTGGCTGCATAAAAAAACAGTATAATGCACGTTTATTTTCATTAATAATCAAATGCAAGGATTAAAGTCGTAGATATTATGTACCTATACTTACCAGATCTTAATTACTTTTTATTGATGTTCAAAAAAATTAAATTACTTAATTAGTGTTTCCATTTTTAATGACGCAAAAACATTTAAAAAATGTAGTTATAAAAAGTAATCGTGATTGCAACTACAATTTGTAGTTAGTAATCAAAATTTTTAACTACATTTTCCGATTTCTTTATGTAGTTTGTAGTTTAATTACTGATTACTTTATGTAATCGTAGTTAGTAATCAGTAGTTAGATTACATTTTGCCCAACACTGATATAGACAGACACTATTAGTAAGTTTACTTTTAACCAAGTCCAATTCTTGTATGATTCTGTGAATAACATATAATTGGTAAAGTGTGCGGCATCTCCGGATTGCAAAATTTTGACTTCGATCATATATTGCTTGAGATTATTACACTGTTTCCTTAAAGTATTTCCTTAATTTCATCAAACAATTTAAATGAAGTTGTGGTTTTTACCTCCTCTTTGGCGATTTTCATGTCATCCTTGACATCGGCGAAGACTGTGGGCTGGATGAAGTAGCCGACCTTGCCTTGGCGGTCTCCACCAGCGACGCATCTGGCACCACCCTTCTTGCCAGCGTCGATGTATCCCATGACTTTGTTGAACATATCCGAGTCCACCTGCATTTCAATATTAAGCGTTACTTTTGTGATGACACAAAAATTGCAATGCCAATCTTTTATTTACGAAACTTTTGTTCCAAATTCAGAAGTGTTATCGATTTAGAAAATGAGTATAAATTCGTCCTTTTTAAGAACTCTTGGATGACTTCCACCTAATAATCTACCTAATAATCACCTAATAATGACCTGATAATCTCTGTAAAGTAGGGTTTAAATTATGATACTTTGGGGCTACCTTGTAACCATAAAAGTTTACAAACCTGGGGACCCTGGAGCACATCCTCGTAGGGGTTGCCAACAGTTCTTTTCTTGGCAATCTCAGCGGACTTGGCCACGAATTTGTCATAGATACCGGACTGTACGTAAGTCCTGGTTCCAGCAACGCAGCACTGGCCTGCATTGGCGAAGGCAGCGTTGTGGGCGATCTGAGCCGCTTTGTCAACTGCAAAACATAACCACGGTTGAATGTAAAATAATAGTGTAATTTTAAATAATCTATCTAGATCCTATCGCGCGTGTTCCCTATAAAGGTAACTGAAAGCACTACATGCGCTCACATTCTGCCTATTTTGATGGTATCCGTTTACATTGTAGTGAGCCAGCCCATTGCCATCATTCTGAGAGCGTAATTCGGGCCACACCCAGCCTGCCCACTTCAGGACTAGCAGTAATTTTTATTTCGCAGTAAGCAGTCGGTATCCAAGATGTTTCTAGGAAAATACTCTGTTTTTATTT
The DNA here is from genome assembly GCA_914767695.1 of Ptilodon capucinus. NCBI lineage: Eukaryota > Metazoa > Arthropoda > Insecta > Lepidoptera > Notodontidae > Ptilodon > Ptilodon capucinus. The sequence continues at coordinate 7,901,963 of OU611814.1, read as the reverse complement.
GTCATTGAATCTATCTTAGCTATAATCTTTCTCTGTCTATTTCTACCTTTATGTATCTTTTTAATTTAGGAGCTATCATATTTTGTATGTTTTTTTATATGATAATGGAGACTTACCATCAGCATCGTTAAAGACGACTAGAGCACTCTTGCCACCCAACTCGAGGGTAACACGCTTCAAGTTGACTTTAGAAGCAGCGCTCATGATGAGGCGACCCACCTGAGGAATTAAAAATAAAACTTCGTTACTATGTAGCAGTGGTAGCAGAGTGGTCGAACGCACGCCTTGCAATCAAAGTACAGTAGGTACAGGTTCAAACCCCGGCTCATACCTCTGGGATTTATGTGCGAATCTCATTTTCATCCGAGATCCTTCACCCTTCATCGTGAGGAAACCTGCGCGTCTGAGGGAACATGACTAGTTTTCGATAGATGTGTGAAGTCTGCCAACCCGCACTGGGCCAGCGTGGTGGACTATGGCCCGAATCCCCCTCGCATTGAAGGGAGGCCCTTGTCCAGCAGTGGGACGTTAAAAGGGCTGTAGTAGTTAGTAGAAGTAGTAGTACTTAAAGTACCTACTATGTAGTATAGGAAATGTTTTTATTATTTAACGTTGAAATTTTTAGGAGAGCAAAGCGCTATTTGTACTACGGGTTTATATGGTATTATATGGTAAATATAGTAACAAAACTAGTCAGATAAGTAAGCACGCATCATATAGGTACGCAAGAAATGTAACTATTATAGTTTTACTATTAATTGCATCTTGGAATACGTAATTTTTCTCATATAAGACCATTGGCGTAATATCTTGTGCATGCGATCGACCAATCGCTTGTAATATGTACATACCGACCGACCTTGACGTGCCCATGAGATATTATGTATCCACTTATGTACTTCACTCACAGGTATTTCTTAAGGAACGTTAATGCGTAAGTCTAGTACATAGGCCGTTTTAAATAGAAGTGTGAAATAGTACATACTCATAGGTATGCATGAGTATCGGACTTACGCGTACTTACAAGTAAATGGTATACAAACATGTGTTTTTTATTTAATTTTCAAACCTGTGTTAAGTTAATATCTCGAGTCATATTATGCGACATTTTCATTTAGACCTATTTATTCAATAGGGAACCCTATTTTATAGGGATTTGCTTGTTTTGTAATGCCGAAAAAAGTTGTGACAAATATATGAATTGCTATAACTCTGAAACTATGTTATGTAGGTATAATTAGCTTTTTCAAATCATTTATATTTCAGTTTCCGAATTAATTCGGTATACATATTGTATTAAAATAGGTCTTATTATTCTCATGTTCACAACAAATATTGATACTATCATGACGTTTGGCATCCTCTCGGCGTGTAACCTTGAGTTTGCTAAAATCTGCATAATCACTACATAAATAAGAGTAGGTGAGCTAAAATACTCATTCACATAATTAAATAAATAAATCGTCATGTTCTAGACAGACACCAGTTTATTTTTGTCTATGATTTATACATTACTAGCTGATGCCCGCGGCTTTACTTTATGCTTGTCGGTTATCGCGATCTAAAGTAATGAAATTTTGTTCCCGTTCCCACAACCCATGGGAACCCATTCCAGGGATAGCTTTATAATAGATTTCCAATTACCGCTTTATAATTGCCCATTAATAAAAGTATTAAAATGGATACAGTATGTTATCCTACTCCTCCACCCTCTTCCTCGCCGTCACAGCCCGCGCATCTACTACAAGCCGGACAGGTACAGACTAGCATTTCTGCGCCCGATCTATCAGTGGCGAGTGAACTTGAATATGAGGACAATATGACGCGTACTATCGCCAACCGTTATAAACGAAAGAGAAGTGAAGATAACATTTTGTCTGCTATGGATGACTTAAAGTCGCTCTTCTCATCCAATATGAAGCAGCAGGAGTTAAAATTCTCGTCTATTATGTCGACAATCATGGAAATTAAAGACCAAAACGAGAATATACGGAAATCTATAGATTTCATGTCGGCGGAATATGAAACACTAAAAAATCGATTTAATTTGCTGGAAAAAGAGAAAAAAGAGAACCATGCTTACATAAAATCATTGGAGTCTAGAATTGATACCCTGGAGCGAAACGAACGTGCTGGTAGTATTGAAATAAGATCTGTACCCCAAAAAACAGGCGAGAACAAGGATAACCTATGCGAACTATTGCTGAAACTGGGAACAACTCTGAAGACTCCGATTGTACGTAATGATATAAGGGATATTTTCCGTATTAAATCGAAAACTATGACTAACAGACCTATAGTTGTCGAATTTGGATCAGTTATGCTCAAAGAAAAAATTATAGATGCTGTAAAGAAACACAAACGGGATAAGAATGGTATACAATTAACAACTGCTTGTCTCCACATTGAAGGTCCACCTACCCCCATTTTTATATCCGAAAATTTAACGGCAAAAACCAAGAGATTATTTTCAATGGCACGAGATGCTGCCAAAACTAATGCTTACAAATACTGCTGGTCATCTTATGGCTATGTATATATTAAAAAGAGTGATGGTCTGCCTGCGATTCGCATAACCTGTGAACAAGACCTCGCGCATGTTTTGGAACCAAAATGACTATTCTTAGTGATTTATTTCAACTGGATATCTAATTTGTTTTCATTGATTGTAATTCATTCATCTAATCTTAGTTTTTATTATCACTATTTTAATGTTACAACATCGCATGACTTTAATACTACACACAAACAGTCTCATACAAATACAACATACACACTTTCACATACAAATACGACACACACATTAAACATAACAGGCAATGACCACAATTATGGCCCTTACACGTTTCCAAAATGTTTCATCAAATTAGTGCTGAACTATGATTACTACTATAATCTAATTTACAAGATATATTATTTATGTACCCTCAAGTTAATCTTTATTGTTGCAAAGAGTTATGCACCGAACGTTTTGAAATTTAAAATTCAATTTTGATGCTGCAAATGTTATGCACGATATTGACGTCACTGGAAATATTTTATGTAGTAAAATTAGTGATCCTTTGGAGTTTCCAGGCGTAATGTTGAGCCGTGAGAAATCGTTATTGGTACTGGCAGTTAACATACGCAGCATAAATTGTAACTTTGATTTGTTTCTCGCCTTTCTCTCTAAATTCAATACGCACATAGACATCTTAGTCCTTACTGAATGTTGGACTAATGATAGACTTATTCCTCCAAACGTCAATAGCTACAAAATGTTCCAAACAAAAATAAACCTAAATCAAAATGACGGCGTGGTTGTCTACACCCATGAAACACTTGACGTTGTTTCATTTGAACCAGATTGTAGTGAAGGAAACTGTATTGTTATTGACATCAAAGGCGAATACTCTATAATTTGTACGTACAGACCACCTAGTTTTAAAAATCCGCTTAATTATATTAACTCTCTTGATAATATTCTTAGTAAATGTAGCACAAAAAATAATGTAATTTTGACAGGAGACGTTAACATTGATATAATGCCGGAAAACCAAAATGGGTACACAGCGACATATCTCAACTTACTTGCTACTTACGGTCTCAGACAGGGAGTTACTTGCCCCACTAGACTTACATCATGCTTGGATCATTTCATGATAAAGACGACCAACAAAGCGCAAACATTTGTATTCGACGAACTCACAGATCATTCGCCCATATTATTGTGCATAGAGTTTACTGCTACCAAATTAAACACCGCACCGCACTATAAGACAAGAGTAGATTTTATTGGACTCAACGAATACCTAGCTAACGAGTCCTGGAGCGATCTGTACTTAGAAAATGACGTCAATAAAGCGGCCGAGATATTGAACAATAAAATAGAAAAGGCTATTGCCGCTAATACAACAAACATTAGAATACCAAAGCGAATACGACCCCTAAAGCCATGGCTTACAACTGGCATCGTAAGATCAATAAGGAAACGCTACAAATTATTTACAAGAACTAAGAAGAATATAAACAATGAAGAATTAAAGCAGCACTACATACATTACAGAAACACATTAAATAAACTTATCAAAACACTGAAAATTAATTACTATAAAGAAAAACTACAACAAAATAAGGGTAACCTAAAAAATACTTGGAGCATAATTAAAGACTTGTGCAATATGAAAATCACAAAGTCCTGCACAGACGAATTATTAAATGTAGAAGTATCCCCTGCAGACTCCCTTAATCACATAAACATTTTTTTCACATCCGTAGGTACTAACCTAGCTAATGCAACATTGTATAGGTTAAACACAAATAGTGAAACGCTAGCAAAAAAAGCTTTGTCGAATAATTGCCCTTTACATTCCATGTCACTCTACTATGCTGAACCATGTGAAGTCTCAGAAATCATATGTAACCTAAAAATCAACAGCGCACCAGGAACTGACAACATCTCTGCTAAGATCCTAAAATTAAACCGAATAATTCTATCAGAACCCATAGCCTACCTCATAAACCGAAGCTTTGAACATGGTGTTTTCCCTAAAATATATAAGAATGCAATAATCTGTCCAATATATAAGGCGGGTGACAAAAAACTAGTCACCAATTATCGACCCATCTCGCTACTTAGTACAATGTCAAAAATTATAGAAAAGGTTACAAATAAAAGACTGACAAGATATTTGGAATGTAAAGGATTTCTCAGCAATGGACAATTTGGGTTTCGTGCATCAAAATCAACGGACGATGCCGTGCTACGATTAACAAGCAACATCACTTCCTACCTTGATAACAATGAGAAGTGTGTGGGTATATTTCTGGATTTACAGAAGGCATTCGACACAGTATCGATTCCAATACTACTTACACGTCTTGAGAATATTGGAATTAGAGGGAATGCCCTTCTGTGGTTCCAGGACTACCTCACTGACAGAAGACAAAGAGTTAAGGTCAAAAACCAATTTAGTAACTACTCCACTATCGAATACGGTGTACCTCAAGGCAGCACGCTTGGCCCATCGCTATTCTTGATATACATCAACGAGTTATGTAATATCAAATTGGATGGCGCGGATATACAGTTGTTTGCAGATGATACAGTTTTGTTATTTCATGGATCAACTTGGTGTAAAGTCAATGACTTAGCAGAAAAGGGTTTGAGAGTTGTAACATCATGGTTGGAAGATGGTCTGCTCACGCTCAACATTAGCAAAACAAACTTTCTCTGTTTTTACAAAACAACTGTATCATCCCCCAAGAATTTTGCTCTTCGTATACATTCTTTCCCTTGTAATAGACAGTCTACTGTAACACCTGTAAGCTGCAGCTGTCCAATGTTAAAAAGAGCACAACATATTAAATACTTAGGCATCATCGTTGACGAAATGTTGAACTGGAAAAAACATATTACTTTTATAGCTACTCGTTTAAGGAAACTCATTTATGTTTTCAAAGAATTACGTACCGTTTCTGATCAGTCCTTATTAATACAAACATATAAGGCTCTTGCAGAATGTATAGTCACCTATTGTATATGCTCCTGGGGATCGGCGGCTAAAACACACTTACTCGAGATTGAGAGAGCGCAAAGAGCACTACTCAAAGTCTTGCTTTATCTACCTTTCCGCCACCCTACAAATTCAGTATATGAAAAAGCAGGTGTCCTTACAGTACGTAAGCTGTTTATTTATCAATCTATTAGGAAGTATCACAAAAACGCTGTACCTTACATCACATTACCAGTTAAAAGAAGAGTATGGTTCCCTGTTCCGCGTACTAAAAGTAAATTTGCTCAGCAACGGTATAATTTCCTAGCACCTAAACTATACAATAAATTTTATAATATACACAAAGTTAAAAACATATCAAATTTTAAAATCAAAGAAAAAATTGTGGAATGGTTAAGCGAACTTACATACGAGGAAACTGAAAATCTACTAAACATCATACAGTAAAATAAGTAAAACAAATAACAAATAACTTATTAAATACATTTATACAAATTGTTACTCTAATATCCAACCAGCCATGCATACATATACACACATACGCTCACACACATTCACACACACGCACACACACACACACACACACACACGAACACTACACCGTAATTATCTTTCATATCTTTTGATTTTCACTACTTCAAAAATATACATATTAAGATTTCTAGACTAGTAATAAAATTAAATGTATCAAGTGAAATGGGAAGGAACTGACTCCTAGGCCACAGTTTACGCTATTCTAGGAGCCAGGGTTCTGCATATGTAATGTATCCTTTATTTTGGTCAATAAATTTTATTATTATTATTATTTATTATTATCCTTAAGAGATATACATATGCAACCGCGGATTTTTCACCATTCATCATTTCAAAGGGTTCAGGCAGCGTTTTCGTTGAAAGTTCCCAGGCGGGTTATTTCATTCCGACACCTCCAACAAATATAATTATATTTTAGCCAATGTAAATAAAAACTCGACAATTATATACTAAAACCATCCTCTTGAATCACGCTATCTATTTAAAAAAACCGGCCAAGTGCGAGTCGGACTCGCGCACGAAGGGTTCCGTACCATTATCTATAAAAACGAGCAAAAAAATCACGTTTCTTGTATGGTAGCCCCCTTAAATATTTATATATTCTGTTTTTTAGTATTTGTTGTTATAGCGGCAACAGGATTACATAATCTGTGAAAATTTCAACTGTCTAACTATCACGGTTCATGAGATACAGCCTGGTGACAGACGGACGGACGGACAGCGAAGTCTCAGTAATAGGGTTCCCGTTTTACCCTTTGGGCACGGAACCCTAAAAATCACATCAAAATCCGTTGCGTAGTTTTAAAGCCCTAAGCATACATAAGGACAGACAGACAGCGGGAAGCGACTATGTAGTGATATTTTTCAATCCCTTATATAAGTATCAAAATGTCTGTAACGTAAACAAATTCTTATTGTTTATCACATATGACATATAAATCTAGATAGGCATGATTTAGTGAATAATTAGCAATTCCAAAAAAAAATTCCAAAAAACATCGTGAGGAAACCTGCACGTCTATAGAAAGGCGTGTGAAGTTCACCAACCCGCACTGGGCCAGCGTGGTGGACTATGGCCCAAATCTCCCTCGTATTGAGGGGAATGTGCCCGGTATAATGGCAATAGGCTCGCCCCCTATTACATTGGGACCAAAGTACATCGGCGAAGTGTGGGCGCACTACAGTGCACCTCTGCCTACCCCTTCGGGGAATACAGGCGTGATGATGTATGATGATGTATCGACGATAGTTCGAAAGATAAATATCTATCTTCATAACATCCGTTATATAAAGAATAACGAGTTAAATGAGTTATTATTTATTTTGTGGTAGGTATAAAGCGTGTTGTAAACTCATATCTATGAGTTATTACATAACAGAAACAATATTGTTACTGTTATCTTAATGTGACACAAACAAGAATGATCATAGTCACCTTCTTCGCTGGAATGATACGACATTTTACGAATTCATGACCAAATCTGTCAAATGATAAATGTTTTTAACCGACTTCAAAAAGGAGGAGGTGTGGAGGAAGGGGTGTTTATTTTTGGCTGTAAATTTTTACTTTTTTAGGTCTGTTATAAGGTGATAATATTTGCAAATTTTCTGTCTTTGCAATGTCTGCGTTTGAAAATAACATTTTGGGAGGGGTCACCCGCAGTCTTTATCACGTTCATCACCCATCTTTATATCGAGAGGTGAAAGGCTATTTGGCTTAAGCGACACTTTTGGGCGATATTTACTTATATACATATTTGGAATCAGCAATTTTTTCTCCAGTACCTAAAGTTTTAAAAAATCACTAGTCAAAAGGCCTTTCACCCCTCGATAGGCTCGATATATAAAGTGTATTTATTGAATTTGTTCTCGACACTGTCATAAATACCAGCTAATGGCAGATGCAGCCATTCCTCATCATTTCAAAAGTCTGTGTTGAAGAATTAATTAGATTTCACGTCATTGAAGATGTAATCAGTCAAGGAGATTTTACCTCAGTGGAGCCAGTGAAGGCGACTTTGTCAACATCAGGGTGGTGGGTGAGGGCAGAACCGGCGGTGGGTCCGAAGCCGGGGATGACGTTCAGTACACCAGCTGGGAAACCAGCCTCCTTGACTAGGGCGGCCAGTGCCAGAGCTGTGAGTGGGGTTTGCTCCGCGGGCTTGACAATCACGGTGCAACCTGGGCAAAATAGAGAAGGTGGTGCATTTCGTAGGCTGCTGGTTCCTCCTCTGCTTCCACGGGCCGCCCTTTACATCTAAATGTACCCAAATTATAGCCATTTGCGGCGGTAATTTTTTGGCGTTCGACTTTTTACACGACGATGACTATTGTTTGACTTTGCGAGAAGTTGTTTTGATATTATATTCGCTTTGTAATGCATTGAACTTGAACTGTTATAGCATGGCACGTTATATCGTGTCAAATATTTTACTGATGATACAACTAAAATATATACACTTTTTAATTTGAATTCAAATTACCAAAATTAACATAATCTTAGCTGACCGCGATGTCGGTCAATTCACAATGAATTGTAAATGCACTTTATAATTGGCAGCCCGCAAATACATATTTCTATTTGACTTTCAGATAACTGTAAAAATACATAATGATTCGTGGACCACCTAATTTACAATGAATCGTTCTATTTAATCCTATTGTTCAATTCTAAGAAACATTTTCCTCTATTATGTAACCTTAAACGATTTATGAAAATACACACCAGCAGCGAAGGCGGGGGCTATCTTCCACACAAACATGGGGATCGGGTAGTTCCATGGCAGAATCTGACCGCAAACACCCACGGGCTCCTTCAAAGTAAAGGTTAGAACCTCGCCGTCTAAAACATAAAATAAAACACATATTAAGCAACGTCATAGTATAAATTAAACATAATGCGTCCTCAAATAAATACGGTACATATTTAAAAGCGAATCTTGTTGGAATGAGCATGATTTAGCAAAAAACATATTACATAACTAGGTGGTAACAAGTATATTAGTGATAAATATAACACAAACAATATATTTTATTGATAAACGAATGACTCTCACATTCACGACAGATTATAATATCTGGTGGCTGAAATTTCAGTAAGACCCGATTAAGATATATTTGTATAAAAAGGATAAGCCCCAGGCGAGTCAAAACTCAAAACGCAGTCAACAAAGTTTTGCCATACCAAAACGTACTGTAATACCTGATAGAAGAGGCACATTTTTCAACGAAATGTCATCGATGACGGGACCAAATTTTAACGCGTGATCGCGTGAATTTAACCATATAAATTCAATCTGTATATATATTGACACAGAGGTCATGTTGGTTTTGGCAAAAATGACGGGCGGTTTTTGACGCCCAGTGTGCTTTACGGTTTATATAAATCTTAATTACCAGCTGGAATGGTGTTGCCCAAGATTTTATCGGCTTTGCCAGCGTAGTATCTAAGGATATTGGCCGCCCATAGGATTTCACCCTCAGCCTGTTTCACTGGCTTGCCGCAGTCCAGAGTCTCCAAATCAGCGAGGTATTTGGCGTCTCTCTCAAAGAGATCGGCCAATTTAAGGAGCAAACGACCCCTGGCGGAGGCATCGATGGTGCGCCATTCAGAGTACCGGTGGAATGCCTTCCTAGCGGCAGCTACTGCCAAATCAATATCGGCCTGTAAAAGACAAAATATGTATTATAAAAAGTCTGGATATAAAATTCCGAACCAATTGAAAACTTTTGTAAATGGCACTTCTCAGAACAAAGTTGTTATGTGATGGAACTTTTATAAAATTGGTGGTTTGAAATAGTCCATTGCAATCATAATATGATTTGAATCTAAGAATTACTTTATGGGTCCAATAAAATGAGGTGGAGACGCCCTTAATAAGTCGATAGTAAATTACGAGAAAACCTTGCACTTGCCTGGGGACGACCACACTATGCAGTGCGCCAAGCGGGCCATTTTATAAATTTGAGAGCAAGGATTAGTGGCCTATCTTTTTGGTACGGTATAAAAAACTATCTATAGATATAATTTCAGTGGTGTTAGCACGCATGTCAAGACAAGTCACGGATTGGCTCGATCGCTCTCTATCTTATTTCATACGAGAGAACGAGATATAATCAACATATTCTGTGACATAAGTCTAGTCTTGGCGCTCATGCTACAACTACAACTCCGCTTAAAATAGCAACTATTCAAATTAATATAATTACATGTATGAGAGGCATTTACATTTTTGTCTTTAAAGTACTATCGTAAATGGCGTGTAGACCGATTACAATCTCTATTTTAAGGTATGCCTAGTTTATGATGGTAGATTCTATAGATATACCTACCTAATTACTCATATTTATCTGCATTTGATTTGAGAAGTAGATATATTGACTTTGATATAAATGTATTTGTTGATTGTCTTATCAACATCATAATCTTTGCAATCATAATACATCATAATCTTTCTACGTAGGTTTTTCGTCGAGTCATTATAAGGTATCAAATTAAAATTATTTTACTGAGTATCAAGTTAACTTATTCATATTTTTAAAACTTTAATTGAGATATGTTTAGTGTATCCTCCAATTTTGTATACATGTTTTAACCATTCACAATGGCTTTACAACACACTTTGGATTGGATTTAAAGAATTTATTTATCTTATAAGAACAGAGTTCACTTAATAAGATTAAAAACTATTACATTGTAGGTTAGTAGCTTATTGTGCTAGTGTTAATATTTGGTGGACGTACCAGCGAAAGTGTCAAGAGTGTTAGTGTGTTAGATGTTGTAACAACTTTCGTTTAAATTGGCTTAGGGTAGTACATTCTTTAATGTCGTCAGGAAGTTTTGTACTGAAAAATGCTTTTGTTGGTGGAGTTTGTGTAGATTTGAGTGTACATTATTTGAGCGAAGGCTGCCCAGCTTAGCTGTAGCCTGTCAGTGCAATTCCCTTCAACGCTCATTTCAGAAATGGCTATTTCGTATTTTTTGGGATGTGTTGCATAAATAATAGTGCTAAAATATTAATAATATTATTTACTTATAATATTGCTATGTCTTGTCTAGCAAAATTTTGTTACCAAGGTACCTTATCTAAATACCTCCTCCTATATTTATTTAAGTTGGTAGTGCTTAGAGTTAGTAATTGTTATGTTGGTAGCTCGCCCTTTATTGCATTGGCGCGGAACATCAGTGACATGTTAGAATACCGCAGTACGTCTCAGCCTACCTATGCAGGGAATATGTGTGTGATGATAAGATATTCCTTAGATATGTTTATGCCTGTAGGTAAAAGTATGAGGTCAAGTGCTTTGTCTGATTTTACGAACCTTGTCACCTTCTGCCACCTGTGTGATGACGGTCTCATCCTGAGGGTTGATGGTGGGGAAGGTCTTCTTGCTGACCGCGTCTACCCACGCGTTGTTGATAAACAACTGTAGAGTAACATAAATAGCTAAATTAAGCAGGTAAAGTCACGACAAGGTCAAGTTAATTCACGGTTCCCAAAGTACAAGCTTCCGCTTAGTTTGGAAGACACGTATGGTCTAAAAATAATATTAATTCAGCACATAAATTATCCTTATATTTTCAAGTTCAACTGAATGAACTTCAGTGTTTTCGTGTCTGCTATAATCTTGAGAGTAGATGATTTTTTGTATGGAATTCACTCATCACAAAAAGTTTGAAATAACATCATACATTTCTGCATCAATGTTCTCGAACTTTTTGGGATATTATATTTGGAAACCTAACATTTACTTACAATGTGTCTTACAACAAACATTTAAATTCGAATAAAGTAAGATTTATTTACAAAATAACATTTATGTTAAATTATAAAAAAAAACAACAAGTACCTATACAAATTAAAAATAAAACTGTCTATAACTATAACCCCACAGTTCCCCATTACTGTCGCGTCGTTGTCCGCGTCGGGGCAGTAGAATGATTAAAATAATCTCGACGCCTGTTCCAAGCATACAAGTTCATTGTCGGACACAATTGATCTATTTCAATGAACTTGACAACCAAAATGGCCGTGAACAATGCTATTCACGGCATATGTGTAAAATAAGAATGAAAACCAATCCGCCACACGGAATATTCATTTACAGACGGATCACCTATTGTGGTTACTTTCGTGTGTGTGAAGTTCCCGAGTATGTACACTTATACACACACAAAACTGTCTATACACTGTAGTAAGAATCTGAAATAACAACCGCTTGCTAACAGGAGTTCGTAACGTTTGTCCGTTCTAATCAATTGTCGCCGACATGCGACATGGCGACAGAACGAATTGTGAGACTTTATGCACATGTATGTGTATTTTGTGATAATTGGGTATGGTTTCGTGGTCATTATTTTCGTTTCAAAAACAAACATTCAATAACAACAATCGACTGAAGTGCTATTTTTCTATTACCACTTAGCGTTGGTGTTTTGGGTTGAAAATTCTGACTTTACTAATTTTTGACTTTACTGTTTATCCTTATAAATAGGTAGGTATACCTTATGCAAGTGGTTTAATTAAGTACCTCTAGCACTAAAATATCATATTATACCTACATTTAAATTTATGAATAAAGTCACTAAAAAATAAATGAATTTTAAAACGCATAAACTTAAAAAAAGTAAGTGTTTTTTGTAAATAATGAAAGTGACTTTCCCGGAATTAATAACTCGTTCATACACTTAAGGCAAGTATCAATCACGAAAATGTTCTTACTTATAAAATATTACCATATTCATAGTAAAAAATAAAATTATTACGTGTAAATGTGAAAATGTGGCTATTTCATGAAGTACACGTATATTGTAAAACTTTCAGCTGTACAAACTGAGAGTTAATTTAATTTTATTGTATATCTATCAACCATTATCAAAGTAACGAACAATCATAAAAAATTCATGTGCCCGGTTACAAAGCGTTTCAGTTTGTGACAACACAATATAAATAAGAGGTATCATAAAAAAAAAAAATTGTATATCGAAATCATAATAATTTAAGTCATTAATTAAAATTAATATTAAAACATGTTCAATTAAACTTACTTTAGTGTATTTGATGTCGACTTTAGCCATGTTTGTATTGGTTTGGCGTGCGTTGCGTTCGCTGGACTCTATTGAATTGGCGCTCCCTGCTCGCTACTCAGCGGTCGCACTATACTGAATACTAACCCGTCTATGATTGGCCCCCGGCATATATACGACGCGCACACACGATAACGATAGCCGAGGATGGGTGATTGTTGCGATAAACGTGTAAAGTACTTGGGTTCCGTAGCATTTATTATGCAGGATGTATCCGAAATAATATTGAAGACATATACGGTAGCTAATTTTGTTTGATTCAAAATAAAGGCAGACTATACCCAACTATCATAGTTTTTGAGTTACAGACCATTGAATATTTGTCACAAGTATTGCATTCTCTAGGGCACATAAATAACTTTATTTAGCAGTGTAAACTAAAATTATAAAAGGTGGCTACTAATATTTACAGAAATATAACAAGTTTTAAAATTTGGCGACGAATATATTATTGAAAAATTTGACTTTTTTATACGCTTTTGTTATTTACACTATACTCCAGGCGAACGATTAAATATGAGTTCAGAAATTAGAATTAAAGTAGCCTAAAGTAAAAATTACGCTCTTCCGAGCGTATTGTACCACATTCTACACGTGCAACCTGTGGGCTAGATATACCCTGAAATCGTACAGCGACCTCCGCATTCAATATAATAACGCGTTCAGAAAGCTGGTGGGGCTGCCTCGTTCCTGTAGCGCATCTGGGATGTTTGCCAACGCTCATGTAGACTGTTTTTACGCAACGATGCGAAAACGGTGTGCATCCTTGGTGCGCAGGGTGCGGACCAGCTCCAACAGCATTCTTAATATGATAGCCAGTAGGTTAGACTGTGTTATAGTAAGTCGCTGCTGTGCTATCGCACACGGTTTAGACCCCTAGGGGTTATTTAGAATAGGTAATACTAACGTTAGTCTTAAGTCTACTAACCCATGTATGAGTCTTAGTTACTTAAATAAAAAGTTTCTATTCTATTATTCTAAGTTACGCCTTTGAACGTCAGCTATCTGCCAGTGAAAGTCCCATTGAAATCGGTTCAGCCGTTTAGAAGTTTATCCCTAACAAACAGACAGACAGACAAAAAAAATTAAAATTGCGATTTCGTTATCTTCTTCTTGGTCGATGTACTCTTGGCAGAGCAGTCGTGGTCATGTGCAATCGACGACAGATTTGATGGTCCTCCTCCACCGATCCCGAACCGATGTCTGGCGGACGCATTCATTAGGAGGGGTCTTTGTCAGCGCTTTAATTTGGTCAGTCCATCGCATGGGGCTACGTCCGCGAGGTCTGTTACCATTGACCCTGCCCTGGACAACAAGTCTTTCCATGGCATCTGCTGGTCGCCGTGACACATGGCCAAAGTATCGGAGGATCCTGAGCTGTACTGTGGATGATAGTCTCTCTTTTATTCGTAACTCGTTTAGGATCGATACATTGGTGCGCCGCTTCGTCCAAGAAATGCGGAGCATTCTCCTCCAGCACCACATTTCCAATGCATCGATCCGTTTACGTTCTCTCTCTTTCACAGTCCAGGTCTCAACTCCATATAGAAATATGGGGAACACTAAGGCTCTCACTAATCGCACTTTAGTGGTCTTAGTAATATTACGGTCCCTCCATATTTTTGACAGTTTGTCCATGGCCGATCTTGTTACGGCAATGCGTCGTTTTATTTCATCTTCCGAGCCTCCGTTGTTGGTCACCAGTGAGCCCAAATATGTGTAGGATGGAACGATTTCGCAGTTTGCAATCTCTGATATATCCGGAGCATTGTTGCTGTTTCTGTCTACTATCATCATCTTGGTTTTTTTCCTGTTGATTCTGAGATCGGTTTTCGGTTTTCGTTATAGGTATCGTATATACTTTCATACGCATTTGGTAAAAAAGTGTTATTTTGATATTACAAACAGACACTCCAATTTTATTTAGTTGTATGTATATGTATAGATGTGACAAATAGTTTATGTAGCCTCGGTCTTTACTCTCAAACTTTTGGAGATGTCACCCAAATTTCCAATGTTTTTATGTTATGATAATAATATTATCAAATGGTGATGATCACGTTTTTTGTCAACGTCTACGGAATCCTAAACCAAATAAATCTAGTCAGTCTGACTACATAACATGTCTCATGGGGAATGAGATATCATGATGAAAAATCTGTAGCAATTGTGTAAATATTGATAGCTTAAATCAATCCATGATCTGGATTTTAAATGGATTATTGAAATGTTTTGTTGTTTTTATTTTATGTATTTATTTGAAGACAATCCGAAAGACATAATACTTCATACATTAAGAACGAAGTAATGCAATACAATAAATGCAGGCTCAATTATAGACTACCACAGCAAGTAAATTATTTGATGTGAAAACTAAGCTTTGCACTAAAGTACGGATTTTTTAAATATATTTTTTTATTAAGCAGTGGTAGCCTCGTGGGCTAAAACGTAAGGGGTGCAAGTTCAAATCCCGGGCCCGCACCTCTAAGATAATTTTCATGTGCGAATGTCATTTTCAACTTGCTGAACGGTGAAGGAAAACATCGTGAGGAAACCTGCACGTCTATGGAAAGGCGTGTGAAGTTCACCAACCTGCACTGGGCCGCCAGCGTGGTGGACTATGGCCCAAATCGTATTGAGGGGGAATGTGCCCGGTATGATGGCAATAGGCTCGCCCCCTATTAATTGGGACCAAAATACATCGGCCAAGTGTGGGTTCACTACAGTGCACCTCTACCCCTTCGGGGAATACAGGCGTGATGATGTATGTATTGTTTCTTTTTTTATATACCTACTACTATATGTATAATGTGTATTTATTGAATTTGTCGTTGCTGTTAATCACCATCCACTACCACTATCACTAATAGGTACCACTTATCGCAGGTGCAGGCGTTCCCCATCTTATTCCATTAAAATTACATCATTTCACTCATTCTGAAAAAAAAGAAGAAGAGATAAATGAACAATCTTCCCTTTCTTTTCTACTCTAAGCCCAATGTCAAGTATTATAAAGGTTATTTTAACAGTTCAATATGAATGAGTTATCTATTCGGTTTTTATTTTAAGAAGGTATGGCTGATTATTTATTTCCACAATAGTAGATAAGCCTGAGCTGATATCCTATCAAACAAACCTGTTTTTAGTAAATATCAACGCTCAATATAAACAAGTTTGTGATTCAGAATATGTATACTAACCCTGTAAATGTGAGTTTTTAACCGACTTCCAAAAGGAGGTGGTTCTCAATTCTATTGTTTATTTTTTATGTATGTACACCGATTACGCTGAGATTTATGATCCGATTTACGTGATTCTTCTTTAGTTTGATGCGACATATCTCGAATAGAGATTGAAGTCTATCAAACGAAAACTGGGCCCCAGGCCTTTGAATATTTGCCACAACTACTGTGTTGCGGCTTTACGGCACATCCAAAGGCCTGCAAAACAATGTAAGTAGCCGCTGTAGAGGTTACACTTAATTGATTGTGAACATAAATATTTTTTACTTTAATAGCTATAATTGAGCGAGAGTATGATAATCTCTATCTCTTGGCATGTCAGCAATGACACCTTTATCATTGGTTCGCGACGACAAAGTTGTCGCTAAGTACATAATAACAATTATCTTGCTTCTTTTAAAGGGTGTTTCAGGAGAATACTTTTACATTTGCACGAGTATACAACGTGTTGAGGTAAATTTAAATATGCCTATATAATATTTTTTCTAGCCGTCGATTTCATACACTTGTGGTATGTGGAGACCTATGTTAAATTTGTATATCTGGGGGAACGGCAATGCTCCCGCCAAGTCGAGCAAAAAAACGGTACGGGAGGCGGTACCATCTTTTTCTCGAAGCAGTTCAGCCCATTTTTGACCCACTATAACTTACTGTTTACTGAATATTAGTAGGTATGTATTTATCCAGCGGTCGGCAACCTTTTAGCAAGGGCCTAATAGTGGCAAAATGACTTAAGAGTCGGGCCACACATGTATAAGATAATAGGGTAATTATTTAGGATTCCAAACTATTGTGACCCCTCTTCCAAAATGAAATGATAAATCAGACCTCCATAGCTAAATTACTTTAAAAATCCTATCTCTAGTTTTTTCCTATTGATACAAAACATTTACCAATTTAAATACTTTGCGGTTGTTTAAGTGACCTGATTCCCTGACATAAATGGACGGTACACTAATGTTTACGTTATTATTGCCCACAGGGTTAGATCCAGGGAGACCCCTCGTCTCCAACTACGGATCCCGGTTGTTCAGACTCGGTCGAGACGACGCTTATGTGGTGAATGTTATTCACACCAACGCTGGTTTCCTCGGGGAGGCGGGCCTGGTCGGCCATGCTGATTTCTGCGTCAACGGAGGCAGGCTGCAGCCGGGATGTAAAGGACATGTCATGCGTGAGATTTTCTTTTATCACACACTCACACGACCTGGGGACAATTTTAGTATGAACGACAATATATATAATTCGATATAGGTTGAAAGAGAACGACATGTATTGTCGTGTTCTTTCGACATTTGTCGAATTAGAGATAATGTCGATCATGAGGGATTGCCCCCCTTCATTAGTAGAACACTGCACTGTAACTCAGGATATTTGTCACGGATTATGTCGAACTAAATCGCTCTCTCACTTTCACAATGCGTAAGAAAGAAGGAGATAAAAGTCTCAAATCTCAAATCTCAGGTCTGTGTCTTGTCGCAGCCTCCTGTTGAAGGCCTGCTTGTCTATGAATTACGAACGTGTGTCAGAGCGTTTAAGTGCGACATAAACCTAACCTTTTATAAATGAGATTTTATTTAATTGGGAGGCCAAATATTTAAAAAAATCCTTAAAATTCATAGTAAGTTATGACCGACTGACAAATACATTGTAGAAAACTTTTGTAGGTGGTTTGTAGACGGATTGTAGTTTCTAGTTTCTAATTTTTATTTTTATTTATTTAACGGTTTGTTATCTTTTAACCTATTTGCTGTTTGCCACAATAAAGTTTTTTCATTTTTTTTCTTTTCTAATCTTTTTCTAATAAATATAGGGTATATCTTTGTCAGTCCGAAAAAAACTATATGCGTAATAACTCCTAGAGCCTAGACAGAAGCGTTACCTAAAACACTACTGTGATTTACATATCTATTAAGTACAGTGATGTTCATAAGTACAGTAGTAAACTCAATCAATTATATGCCGTATGTCCATAGCAATAAAGTCTTTCGCGTGCTACTGTCTGACCCTGATTGTAATGCACATATCAATCGAATGGTGAATCGTTCATTCGATCCAACATGGCTTGCAACATGTGTACGATATTCGTTTAATTCAACGACGACACATGCGGGCGAAGTCAGATGGGATAACTAGTTACATATAAAATTGCAAGTCATTCCGCCGCCGTAATACGTTTGTTTAGGACGCTCTAGCCGTTAGTCGGCCTTGAGAAACGTTTCCGATGTTATTTTAGTTATACGTGTCAAGAATTTTAAAAGAACGTCACATTATGTCACATTTGGCTTGTCAAAAATCATATAGGCACAAGTATGTTTCCGGGAGTCATCCGCCATCTTTATCACTGTCATTATCCATTTTTATTAATAATGTGTATTTATTGAATTTGTCCTTGCTATTAATTACTTGACATTGGCGAAATACTCGCGCTAGTCGCAGGTGATGCCATTCCTCATCTTATTCCATTAAATATCATCATTTCGCTCATTTCGTTAAAAAAAAAAAGTATGTTTCCGATCATCCGCCATCTTTATCACTGTCATCATACATTTTTATTTATAATGTGTATTTATTGAATTTGTCCTTGCTATTAATTACTTGACATCGGCTGAAATGTCCGCTAATCGCAGATGGAGCCATTCCTCATCATATATCATTAAATATCATCATTTCATTCATTTCGTAAAAAAATAAGAATAGATTGAAATCGATAATATGTTGATAAACTGTTAACATATAAACATAGGAAGGTACATAACACAATTATTTTAAGACCTTTTGATATCTTGTACGCGTACCTACTAATTAGTAACAATTAGTTCGTTAAAACCAAGCCCATAAATGTTTAATTCAATTTCCATTAAACAGTACTCAGTGGCCTGATTTATTTGATTGTTTTCATCGTAATTGTAGATTCTGACTAGAGATCGGCGTTACCAAGAAACGTTTTTAAATTATCTAAGTAAACTAGCTGAATCTATTAGGTTTTCTTGTACCCAATGTCGCATGATGGGTTTGGCCCCACCCAATGTTACCTAATGCTAATCACTTATAGCTGCATAATAATACCGGCCATACTACAGGCCATACTTTGCTGGTCTAGGACTGGGGGGCAATTTTCGCAAAATCGACGTTATCTCTAATTCGGCAAATGTCGAAACAAAGCGAAAAGACACGACCAATTTGACGTACTGTTTCGACATTTATGTCGAATTAGATATGATGTCGATCATGCGGATTGGGCTCCTGATTAGCGTACATATGTTTACCGTTCACCAAGAGATTAAGTACACACACTGGGCGTCAACACTTGCCTGTAATTTTTTTGCCCATACAAAATTAATTTCGTTTCGATTTCTGTTGCAAAAACCACGCCACGACGCGTTGAAATTCGCCCGCGCTGTCAGTGTCACTTCGTAGTAGAACGAACTTTTTCTGTGTCATTTTAGTTCATTTTGGTATTGGCAAACAGATTGACGCACGAGCGTTGACGCCCCAATGTGTGGGTGGCCTAGGGTTCATGATTTCTCGAGCTGTTCAATTTCTCGGGTCTCGAGAATTCTCGAGGCTAATTTCTCGAGGCTTCTCGGATTGTCTAGCAATTTACATTTACGTACGTTTTCTCATATTAGTATTTGGTTCCAATAACATCAACAAATTCAGTGGTTTTCCTCCCAAATATCAAATTGATTATAAAACTTTTATTGATTATATTCAAAAACCTTAATGTTATGATTAAGCTAATTAACTTAAAAAAAAAAACAGAAATAATATTATTCAGACTCATAATTATAATGACAGCATTTTTGGCTGGTTATTTAGAACTCTTAAACAAAAGTAGCTTATACTAAACAAAAAATCAACATGAAAGAAAACGTTAATATCTTAACTTGTAATTAAATTACAATCACAGCACCATTTTTGGCTGGTTATTTAGAAAAGAAAAAAAAAGTATAGGTACATGTTTTCTCGAGTTCTCGATCCTGAGCTTGATTTCCCGGGAACAAAGCCCAACGATTTCCAGGGGATTCTCGAGCCGAGAATTCCCGGGAAAGGTATGAACCCTATACCAGATAGTAATTCAGTATCCGGCCGGATACCGGATAGTAATTCAGTATCCGGCTTGATACTGGATAGTAATTCAGTATCCGGCCGGATACCGGATAATAAAATTCAAAATTCAGAATTCCGAATTCAGAATTCAGAATTCAGGATTCAAAATTCATAATTAGAAATGAAACGGATATCCGGTAACTATCCGGTATCCGGCCTATCCAGTGTTGTTTTCACTATCCAGCCGAATACCGGATAGTAATTCAGTATCCGGCCGGATACCGGATAGTAATTCAGTATCCGGCCGTAAACCGTGGTGGCCTTAACAGAAAAAAATTGATTTTGAAAATTACCAAGATACGAGCACCCATAATACAATCTTTATTTGATTTTTTTATTTATTTGATTGACTTCATATACTTGTTTGGGTAGAATGGTCTCGGCATTACCAGAAAACACATACTTATTGTATGATCCCAAACTAAGCACGCTTGTAGTACCATACAATGGGCTGTCCTCAATGTTATCTTTTCAACAGGTGTGGCACGATGCAGTCACTTTATGAGCGCGTGTTACTTCGCGGCAAGTGTTCGCAAGAAGAGGCGGTTGGTCGGAGTTCCGTGTGACAGCTCGTGTCCTAAGGAGAGCAGCCACTGGGGCGTCAGCTTCGACAGGCGTGCTATAGTCTTGGGAGATGAAGTGCCTGATACGTATGTAGTACATTCAAGCGTTATCCCAATATCTTTCATGGTCTTTTTGGGGATTTTTTGAGAAGACGTATGCCGTGGTCACTAAAACTAGGACAGGCTTAAAGTGGTATCTAAATATGAAGCAGCCACTGGGGCGTCAGCTTCGACAGGCGTGTTATAGTCTTGGGAGATGAAGTGCCTGATACGTATGTAGTACATTCGATCGTTTTACCAATTTCTTTCATGTTCTTTTTGGAGATTTTTTTAGAAGACGTATGTACGTGGTCCCTAACACTAGGACAGGCTTAAAGTGGTATCTTAATAAGAAGCAGCCCCTGGGGCGTGAGCTTCAACAGGCGTGCTATAGTCTTGGGAGATGAAGTGCCTGATACGTACGTGCCTGATACGTATATTTAATGTGTTATCCCAATTCATTTCATGGTCATTTTGGGGTTTTTTTTAGAAGACGTATGTCCGTGGTCCCTAACACTAGAACAGGCTTAAAGTGGTATCTGAATATGAAGCAGTTGCAGTAATAATATCGAGGGTTGAAAGGCTATTTGCCTTTAGCGACATTTTTACTCTATAGGAGAGCATTATCATTTAACGCAGAAAAAAATGCTGATTCCAAATATGTATATAAGTCAATATCACCCAAAAATGTCGCTCAAGTGAAATCGCCTTTCACTCCTCGATATAATTTAGGCATCACGTTAAGATGTCTCCTAGTATTAGTGAAAATAGGTAGTACCTACTGTGAAAAATTCAATGCGTTGTAGGAAATCGATGTGAGTAGAGGTATAATTGCGGGGAACTCATTTGGGGAGGCTTATGTTAAGCGGTGGATGACTTAACTCGACTGCTAATTGACACTGCAGTCATACCTCTATAATATAACTCAAGATCTACAGTTATATCTAACAAAGATACACTTTTGGACAGTTCTGGTGAAAAATAAATTGTGTTTAGGAACAAAATGCATTGTTTGAATAATTATTAACTGCTCCAATGCAAAGCTGGAGTCAAGTAATTATATTTTGGAGGAGGTGGCTTACAGTCTGCTATATTTATAGCAGCTGTCGTCTAGTGTTTTGAGCTCCACTAAAGTAGTAGGAATAACGGAAACACAAGAGATGATATACTAGTTCAGGCTACTAATATCTGGGTTTGCTATTTTTTCAGATCTCGGGGGATGTACTGCGTGAGTTACGACCACAATGATAACTGTCCTTTTGACTGATCAGAAAGGAATAATTAAAATATGTATGTATTCTTTATAAGCGATGACTTGTGGATAAGATATACTTAAGTGAATGTTTGTTTTAAATTATTTATGTGTACCAAAAGTTACTTTGTTAAGTTGTTAATGAATTCATTAAAAACATTAAGTTTTAAGGTAGTTTTATTATTTTCAATGATATTATAATATATTCTTGTTATACATTTTCTCCATACGGCTTTGATCTGATGATGATTCTATCATGAATTTCATGAATAAAATTTCATGAAATTCACGACTCTCTCTTTTTTTTTTTTATTATTAGTCTATACGAGACTTAAGAGATTCATGACCGATCTCCTCAATGTGTTCCTCTATATTGCTGTCACTCTCAATTAAAAGACCAACCGTGTGAAGTATATGTTGTAACGTTATTTTTGATCTCTTTGTGCTTTCTCTGTTGGAAACAAAGACATCTGGATGATTGAGCAGTAAAAATTACAGTCGTCGCTGTAGAAAAGGGATCTAAATGTCCAATTTCCGAAGAGGAATGTTCCACCGTAATACATCTGAGCCGTCTTCAGTACGTCCACGTTGAATTGATAGCGACCCTGTAATAACACATAAATATGTTATCGGGTAAGTTCAAAGTTCACCCGTTATTTTTAAAACAATGTTTCTTTATATCGAGCGTTAAAAAGGTACTTTAATTAAATGAGTAGGTGTAATACATTAATATGTAATGTAGGTTTTTTTTTTATCCGGACCTCTATCGGCCCGGCCCGCGTGCTCACCTCTGATGTGGGGGTCAGAGTTCTTAAAATTAGCCTTAAGTTTAATATGTGTTAAATAATTTATCCAGCCTGGATTATTTTAATTGCAAATAAATAAAAAGTCAACAAAATTTATTAAAAATTAAAATTTGTAAAAAAAGTCAGATAAAATACATGATTACAAAAAAAAAACAAGTAAACTCGTCTTAAAATTAACAATATAAAAAGAAAATAAAAAGCAAAAGGGTATGGACAAGGATAATAAACAGCATATAAAACATGATAAAAATAAAATAACAGAGTTTCCCTACTATCCATTGCGTGGATCCGGCAACCTGAGCCATTGATGCGTAGTGTAGTGTTGGCGGCTGTTGGTCGCTTATTGACAAATAAGTTGGCAGCTGGCCTCTTTCTGCTTAGGACTTATTTCTATCAATGACTCTGGTCGCCACCTCCACGCAATAGCCTAGTAGGGTATCACGTCTATCCTTGTCCATGACGAGCTTACTTAGGCTGGATAAAACTAAGGCTACGCCTAAGGTCATCTCAACATCATGCCTTCGGCGCGCAAACACAGGGCAATGAAGCAAGATGTGCTCCACTGTCTCGCTGCCGGGTGTCAGCGAGACAGTGGAGCACATCTTGCTTCGCAGATGCACGATGGGTCCTCCTTGCGCTTGAAACGGTTCAAGTACCCAGAGAACCCACCGTACCCCGTCAGAACCTGTGTGAGCACGGCAGTGGGCACGATCTCTCTAATCGTCCTGTACGCTACCAGAAGGTCAAGGAAAATGTAATGTAGGTTTAAAAACAAACTATCTAAAAGGAATACGTACTTTCAAAACGATACAATCTTTAGTCACATTCATAAGAGTGTGGAACAGAGGTCTGAAAAATAGATGATCGCATGGATTTTTCATTTGGAATCTCAGGAACTCCTTACCATTTGTCAAAGCTATTACTTTGCCCTGAAAAATATTAATGATCATTCAATGAAATCTCTAGATCTGCGTAGTGGATGCAAAGACTGATTCTTCTCCAACCAGAACAGAATAAATACACAATACATCATCACGCCTCTATTCCCCGAAGGGGTAGGCAGAGGTGCGCTGCAGTGCGCCAACACTTCGCCGATGTATTTTGGTCCCAATGTAATAGGGGGCGAGCCTATTGCCATTATACGGGGCACATTCCCCCTCAATACGAGGGAGATTTGGGCCATAGTCCACCACGCCGGCCCAGTGCGGGTTGGTGAACTTCACACACCTAGACGTGCAGGTTTCCTCACGATGTTTTCCTTCACCGTTCAGCACAGTACAGAACATATAAAAAAAAACTAATTAAATGTATAATTACTACAGAATTACTTCTTTATTTATACAATATATTAAAACCCCTTTACGATCAGATTTTGATAAGATATATACAGTCTAAAGTTAATAACCTTCCGTATTGTAATTGTTTCTTTAGTCTTCTTTATGTACCCACTAATTAACACGTAATGCTACTGACAGAGAGAGATGGAGAAGTCTCACAAAAACCGCAACCAACCAAGTAGACAATACATGAACACGACCACTCCGCCAGGAGTGTACGACTAAGAAGAATGTACTAATTGTGTGCGACGACTGTAGTTAGTGGTTTGAGCTTAAAACGGTCGGTTCACTGCATCGGATGGTTGCGGGTTCGATTCCCACCACCGCATATATCAGAAATGGTTTTTTCAGAATTTGCCCAGGTTTGAGTGCAACTGGGATCGGCTCCAGTTCATTGTACGGTACCCATTTAGTATGGGATCATTTATGATGAGTATGTGTTGTCTGGCGATACTTATTTATACAGGGTTATTGGTAATTCGACGTATTCCCATTAGTAGGTAATAGGGGTGACTATTTGCGATAATTGTAACCCTCAAGTTTCAATAACGGACCCATAATTCATCATTTACCTTACCATATCCCACTATTTGGGGTCGGCGCAGTATGTCCTTTTCTTCCATTCGTCACGCTTTTCCGTCATACCGACATCGACTCCGATCTCATTCATATCACTTTTTACACACTCCATCCATCTTTTCTTTGGTCTTTCTCTCGCTCTGTATCCATCCACATTTATACTCATCACTCTTTTAGTCACATGCTTCTTATCTCTTCTCATCACATGTTCCAAACCATTCTAGTCTCTTACTTCTCACTTTTACTGTTATGGGTGCTACTTTTATACTACCCCTAATATACACATTTCTCACCTTATCCATTCGCGTCACTCCACACATCCATCTCAACATTCGCATCTCGGCAGAGTGGAGACGTTTCTCCTCAAGCACTTAATAACAAATGTTGTTTTAATATTGATAAATGATTAGTGATTAATCGTTTTTATAAATCAGTAGAAAAAATGAGATTTAATTTGATACTATTAACAGAAATATATGTTGCAATTATTATTTATTTTGTAAAGACAAAAACACATGATAACTAAAAAATGGTTCACTTTTGCATAATGCATATGGGGGTTAAAATTATAGCGAATAGTCACCCCTAACACCTCCTAACGGGAATACGTCGAATTACCAATAACGCTGAATATAACGACTGTTGTTATGTTTGATTTAGGTAATACAAGGGTACTTGCTTTTGTCGGCGCAACGTTACGGAGAACAACCAAATCATACTGTAATTGATGCTGGTTGATTAATCTTGCGGTGGCTATGGAACATTCCTTGTGTTTGGGCCCCTTGCACAGTTGGAAACTCGATATTGTTAAATTGAATGGACCCTGAGAAATACAGTATCGACAACAATATAACAATTATTTTAATATATATAATTCTTCTGTACGTGTGTTTGTAAACTAACTCCTCCCAAACAGCTGGACCGATTTGGATGAAATTTTTTGTGTATATTTCAATGGGTTCCTGGATGGTTTGAAAATAATTGGACCCGGTAGGTGTTGCTGCTTTCGTATGTCACCTATTGACATTTATTAATTCTAAGGCGGTACGAAGTTCGCCGGGTCAGCTAGTACTTTAGATTTTTATAAGATAAAGAAACTTACATTACTTTCAAATATGTATGCAATACAGTATAGTATACCTAATTTAAAAAAAAACATTATTAACACTGAAAAATATTGGTTTAACGGGAATGGATGTGTAGTGATAGAATAGAGCATTTTGTAAGGAAACATTCACAGTTGCTGCTGAATAAAGTGAGTTCTGTAATCCGACAGGTGTTTCACTATCCCTAATCTACATAAATAAAACAAAAAACACGACTTTGATTTCCTGAAAGGTCAAAGTTATTTTTTGCTTATCCTACAATGTTATAAATGTGTAAGTTTGTGAGGATGATTGATGAATGGATAGATGTATGGATGTTTGTCACTCTTTCACGCAAAATTACTGAATGGGTTTTGATGAAACGTATTAACGTATTATTGATTATACATCAGTAGTTGTAGCATGTGCGCCAAGACTAGACGTATGTCACGGAATATCTTGATGTTGTCTCTTTATCTCGTATGAAATTAGACAGAGCGAACGAGCAAATCTGTGACAAAGATCTTGTCTTGACATGCATGCTAACACCACAGAATAACATAAATTCATAATTATATTGAATAATCGAAGTCGAAGTCGAAGGGTACAAGCTGGTAAGTCACATGTACGTGATATTACTAGGTCATTGATCCATATAGCAAGTTGACAAAGGTTATTAATAAATTATTATTCTCATAACATAAACAAGTGCATCTTACATAATCTTTTTCCTGGTCCGCAACAACGTAAACTATAAAGATTGCAGCAAAAGTTATAAAAATATAATACATTTTATCTGTTTGATTGTTTGGCATTTTGCCAACGGCTATCCATTTAATATAATCGCAGTGTTTGAGATACAAATTCTGACTATTTAGGAGGATTTAATAACCACCATTAGGTAACAATTTTACATTCAATGCGATGATCAGTTTGGATTCAAACGTTTAAAGCCCCCAGTACGCTGGGGCGTCAAGATTCGCGCATCTAAATTCACCAAAACGATCTTTGTCTTAATACATATAAAGTTTGAATTTCTTTGGGAAAAACCACGCGTCTGTCTACGTGCTGTCATTGAAGTTTTGATGAAGAATGAGTTTTATCTATGAGTTAATAAATTTCGTTTTGGTACTGGTAAAAATCATCTCAGCGCCCCAGTGTGCGGCTTGAATGTATGATACCAAAATGATAATCCTACCAAACTACTGCGTTTAACGTAAATGCCTACTGACCAAAATTAAATGGAATACAATATAAATGAAAATTTTGATAAGTTTAACTCTGCTAAATTTTTTTTAAAAATAGTATCGTGATAACTAGACGATACCTTCGTTGCCTATTTGCAAGTTGTTTACAAAGTTACTCGCGAATAATACAGAATTTACAGCCATTTCTATTTTTTTCAAATTTGAATCTGTGAACCTCGTGATTTTTTAATGTGTTTTTAATTGCAGTATAATTTTGAAAGTCCGAATTAATGTTATGACTAAAGATTACAATTAGACTAAATCTCACAAATTTTCAATGTTCCTAAAGGTATCAACCCAGGAGGATTCCTTTTTTTTATAATAAATGTTCCTAACGTCTTTAGGTTTTGAAGATTTAAAGACTGAAGTCCTAAGCTTGAAGTTATAAAAAAGTTCGAACAAAATCCCGCAAATAATAAATGAAGCAGGCTCTCTCGTCCACACTGACTTCGAGGTACGTCGATTGCCTCCGTTATGCGGCACGCGTTGGCATAGCATGTCTTGTTCTACTAGACATCGATCTATCGAAAGTGAAGCAACATATCGACGTTGCTTCGCTTTCGATGAGAGCGGATTGGAGTCCTTCATTTTTATAGATCCATGGTCCTAAGATAGATTTTGCGTAATTTAATTTCACAAATAGTTACAATCACGGAACTCAAAATCGATGGTAATTTATTGCTAATGTTTTTTTTTTATAAAAATAAATTATGAGTCATGACAATACCATACGTTTCATAATATTGTGCCATGTGTAATATTAAAACATACGGGTAGGTAGCGCGGCGACGCCATACGTCCAAACTAAATAATAATAGTCATAAATAAATAGTTGTCCAATTATATAATAAATATACTGCAAGATACGCAAAAAAAAAAAATAAAAAAAAAAAATTGTTATAATAGCTACCTAAAATAAAAATTCATAAAATCGTTGCATATTGTTAATACACTTGAAATGTAACTACTTATATTGTGATTGTTTAACTTAAAGGTATGCTACTTATAATGTATTAGTAAAGCAATCATTATGTGTAGATATCTCGCTGATTATAAATATGTATTTAATAATGTAACCATGAGCGTGACGTCATTCCACATACAAACCAATCAATTGGTTTTGTGGAGCATGTGTAGTGTTCTGTGTTTTGTTTCAAATAAATAATTTTCTTACTTACTTATAAAGAGCTCATGAATTTTAAAAAAATCATGTGAATATTTTTTTTTTCTTTTACGAAATGAGGAATCTTTAATGAAATTAGGCGAGGAATGGACTGCACCTACGATTACCGGGTACTTTACCAATGTAAAGTCATTTAATAGCAAGGATAAATTCAATAAATACACATTTAAAATAAAAATCGGTAACGAATATGATAAAGATTGTGGATGAATACAAAAAAAAAAATATTTCGTGTTTTATTCTTTATTTTTCGGAGACATTTGCACTTTAACTAATGAACACGAAAAATTACAGTCGTCATTGTAAAATAAAGCCTTAAATGTCCAGTTTCCGAATAAAAATTCCCCGTTGTAGTATGATTGCGCAATTTTCATGAAGTCAACATTGAATCGGTAATGGCTCTGCAAAAGTAACAATTTATTATACTCTGAGCAACGACCTAGGATCAACTGACAAAAGGATTCGACTCCACAGGTTCTTTCGATATCCAAGCCAAAATTTATACCTGTCCCGGCCCTCCTGTCTTCTTTTAGCACTACCCTACCCTAAAAAGACTAACGTCTAATGGTCTAATTGGATAGTTTAGATCCCGTACACGGGGCACATATGACGGGTACGGGGAGACGGGAAGCATTATATGTGAAATTCCATATTTTTAGGGCTGATTGTACCTCTTAAAGGCCATTTATGACCAACAATTTTGACCATGTCTAAAAGTATGATAGTCACGCTTGTAGCGTAACACATGCCCTAAGAGTGTCTTGAAAGTCCGCATATACAGAAATAACGCCGATCTTACGTGTAAGAATAAAACAGATGTTGATACTACAAAAATTTTCGTTCGCAGGGCTACTAGCACTAACGGTTATAAACGTGCTTTATAAATTGGCATTATTTATTTAACAAAACATTTTGTGCTCAGAGATATTTCCGCATATATATTAGAAAAATATTTTCACCAAATATAACATACTTTGGGAACAATGCAATCTCTGGTGACGTTCAGTAGCGTTTGAAACAGTGGCTTCAAGAACAGATGATCACATGGCCTCTTCATCTGCAACCTCAGAAACTGCTTGCCATTTGAGAATGCGGTTATTTTGCCCTATAAAAGGAACGGTAATATAACAAACAAATAATATGCGCAAATAAATATTCATTTTCAAATTATTTAAAAAACAGTATCAAAATTTAAACAAATCAAATTACTCGTATAATACCCCACTATCAACAGCGGCCTCAGTACGCCTGCCAAGATGTTTTCTCACAAGTCCCTAAAACATCTTGTCAACTTGCGTTCCCGTATCTTATTTGCTAATATGGCTTCCAAGATGTTTAAAATTAGACAGCCTGCTAAAATTTTCTCACAGTTTACGATCTTTCGTTCATTCGTTCATTGAAATGACAAATAGAGCGAGACGGAGCTTTACAAAGAAAAAAGATGCTGCAAACACATCATAGAATATATTAGATTATTTATGCACAGATTAAAAATATCTTTGGACATAGATTCTTTTTTATTATGCCGGAAGCTTTACGTATTATCATTTGGTCGGTGGTATTATGCTTAAAATTAATTTCTTGGGCACTATACTATTTTTATTTGCCAATTTAAAGAACTTTACATTGTAAAACGGCAAAAAGCACGCAAAGTATGATGCCAAACAAAATCTAACCTCAAACCTACAGATTTTTTGTAAAATATGGATTTTAAATCACGTGGAGTAGGATTATGGGGATTTTCTGAAGAAAATAAAACAGATAGAAATGTCTCTACACTTTTTTGTTGTTGTTTGTCGAACACGAAAATAAATTTACGTGTTCGTTTTCGGAAGAATTTTGCATGTAGTCCGCTTGATATTGGCGAAGGATGGAGTAAAATAAGTATTATTTGTTATAATAGTGTATAACATGCTATATTTATGTACTTCTTACAGCCTAATTATTTTCTCATCACCGGCCTTTGACCGTGAGAAATTTCTTTACGTTGACCTGTCAAATTCGTGTCTCTATGGTACATTTTGGTAACCCATGCTAGCACTTAAGATATAACATCTTATCCATACGTCAAACACGTTGTATTTAACTGTCAAACCCATTTTATATTTACGCCATGCTAGCAAATAAGACGTAACGATTTTGCCACAAAAATGACGTCACGATCCGTGAGAAAATGTCTTATCTTGGCAGGCGTACTGAGGCCGCAGGACTACAGGTTCTAAAACTCTGGCAACATTGCCACATTGGATGGCAATGCTGACGTATTGGCCAAGATAGTTGCCAGCGTTCTGTATACCAAATACTTCAATCAGATATTTAGCAAAGTCTTAAAACATTCGGTGGGCCCCCATGGACCTCAATTTTCCACTTTAAACAAATGAAATATATAGCTTGCATCCAGGGAACTATAAATAACATAAACTATTTATATAGAAGATTTTAATTATCAGGTGGCTAAATACGTTGAGTTTTTACAAAAGACAAAGTTCTTGTTGTCTGACTGCACCATAAGAAAGATGTTTCATTTTATAAAGGATCTCCTTGTGACGTGTATTGCAGTAGGTACTGTGGGCAAACATTTGTTGCACTATCTCCATTGACGGCAGTAGAAGTGGTGTTCTAAGAAAACTACGTGAACAACTTTGACCACAATTGACCTACCTTTGTTGGGGATACATTCTGTGTGACACGTAGATCGTATTTGATTGTGCTGCAATCACTTATGATCGCCGAAGCAAAAGCACAATCCTTGTGTTTTGGGCCCTTGCACGTGTCAAAACTAGATATTGTCAGATTAAAAGAACCCTGAAAAATAACGTGATATCAGTTCGTCCTTAAAAATGCATACTATTACG
This sequence comes from Ptilodon capucinus, assembly GCA_914767695.1. Taxonomy (NCBI): domain Eukaryota; kingdom Metazoa; phylum Arthropoda; class Insecta; order Lepidoptera; family Notodontidae; genus Ptilodon; species Ptilodon capucinus. The sequence goes on along the minus strand of OU611814.1, from coordinate 7,870,546 downwards.
GGAAGTTAATAACTAATTATACAGTATCCCCCTCGCATGGAGGGGGAGGCCCGTGCCCAGCAGTGGGACGTTAAAAGGGCTGTAGTAGTAGTTAGGAGTCCGAAATAATGGTTGGCCATTTGCATGAGTATCGGTTATACAACCGAATTATATAAAAAAAATTATCGAAATTCGACCATGATTTTTCAACATGTTTTTGGCCGTGAATTAAAAAAAAATATATCTCTAGTCCTAAGCGAATATTTTAAGTTATGTCTTCTAAATATTAGTAGTCGCTTCTCTTTGATGTAGTTTGAACTGTTAAATAGGGCTATTGATGTACCCTAAGGCCACAATACGATACCTGTGGTATGAATATAGAAACTATGTTAGTAAGTAACAGTCTACCTTCACTAAGCATCTACATATCAGCTACCATATAATATAACTACAGCCCTTTTAACGTTCCACTGCTGGGCACGGGCCTCCCCTCAATGCGAGGGGGATTCAGGCCATAGTCCAGCACGCTGGCCCAGTGCGGGTTGGCAGACTTCACACATCGAGAACTAGTCAAGTTCCCTCAAACGTGCAGGTTTCCTCACGATCTTTTCCTTCACCGTTTCATAGCAAGTGATAATCTCGGATGTAAATGAGATTCGCACATGAAACCCAGAGGTGCGAGCCGGGGTTTGAACCTGCACACTTTGATTTGCAAGGCGTGCGTTCGACCACTCGGCTACCACTGCTTTATATGAACCTAAAATATTATTTCGGACTGCTGATACACTCTGTAGACCATCCAATAGACTAATCCTTGAGGAGTACCCTAAAGGCGTATCTGATGTTTTACGCGTGTTTTATAAATAACAGTAAAAACAAAACTAAAATTCATTTTACTAACAAATTTTAACATGGTAACACAGAATACCTAACAGTTATTTATGGTTGTAATAATAATAATTCGTCATCACGCCTGTATTCCGCGACGGAGTTGACAGAGGTGCACTGTAGTGCGCCCACCCTCGCCGATGTGTCTTGGTCCCAATGCAATAGGGGGCGAGCCTATGGCCATTATACCGGGCACATTCTCCCTCAATACGAGGGTGATTTGGTGCGGGTTGGTGAACTTCACACGGCTTTCTATAGACGTGCAGGTTTCCACACGAAGTTTTCCTTCACCGCTTGGCAAGTGGTAATCATTATTGAAAATGAAATTCACACATGAAAATTATTTCAGAGGTGCGGACCCGGGATTTGACCTTGCACCCCTTACGTACAAGGCGGGCGTTGTCCCGACGAGGCTACCACTGCTTCTTAATAGTTAAATGAAGAAATATACAAAATAATCCTACTTACTCACATATTTATTTTCAGAGATTGAAGAAACGTGAATGCAATGAAATGATATTGTCGTTACGATTATTTTTAGGATTTCACACATTCTTTCACCTGTAGACATAACCACGGACAAATCTATATTTGACTAAAAATTGATGGTATCGCCAGTATATTACTGGTATTAACGTTTCCAATGAATGGTTCGTTGATTATTGAAAAACGAGCGGGTATCATCATTAGGTGTATATTACTAATGATAATTTTTGTATGCTATTTCCGTCATATTTTTGATCGCATTAAATGTTCTATAGGGTTCCGTTCTTACGGAAAAATACGCAACCTTTTTATTTACAAGCTATAAATTAACTTGCAATGTATGTCCGGGTGGAATCTTGTAACTGAAATTTGGTATACACGCTTATTTTGGATGACAATGCATGCTCAGCTATGTGACGTTATTCTAATTCAAATATGGGAGATCACCCAAGATGGCGGAATAGTTATTTTTACTCCACTACCACAGTATGGGTATCAAATGAAAGGGCTTGTTGCGGAGAACACGAAAACTAAGGGCAATTAAATAGAAGCTTGTTTTTTTTTTAAATATAATTAATTTATAACATCAGTCTTGATTATTTGAGAAACGGTAGGACATACATTTCGCATGTTTAAAAGTATAGAGACCCATTTTGAAACTTTAGGATTTCGACTATAAATCTTAAAGGGTCGTTTTAACGACCATTTTTTTAAAACATTATTTTTGAGTTAGGTCAGTATTCCATTAAGCATGCGATTTGGCGATAGCTTGGTCGCTTCCGCATCGGGTGGTAGCGGGTTCGATTTCCATCAGCGGAAAATTTCAGAAATGCCGTTTTCAAAATTAGCCCTGGTCTGGGTGTAGCTGTGATCGTCCTTAGTCCATGGTAGCCGTAACATACCCATTGTAGCTACTTGTAGGTACAAGCGTTGCTTTGTGATCATATATGCGTAGGTGTTGTCTGGATATGTATAATCAATTTTTTTTTAACATACAAACATGAAATTGGAGATAGTGTTGAATATTAAAGTCACATTCATCACCTTTTAGGAATGTTTCAACCGAATTCGTATAAAGGAGGACGTATAGTGTTGAAGTTTTTATTTTTCCCAAAATGGTATTTGACCCATTTTCCAAAGCATGAGCAAGCATGCGGAGGTGCGGAACCCGCTCTGCGAGGGTCATAGACATTACCGACTTTTTCAGGCATGGCGATTATATATGTGCCTATTTATCTGTATGTAGTAATTCATGTAAGTAAATCACGTTTCATCTACTAACTCAATCGCTGTGGAGTTGCTATGACTTAATTTATAAAAAAACAATATGTTGTTACAGATAAAATATAACCAGATGGATTAATAAATTTAAAAATGTACGACTCTACCTAGTTCTATAACTTCACTCAGTAGGTCCAGAATTTATAGATTTATACCAAAACAACAGCGGCTTATCACGAGACTCGAGACCAGACTATTTAAGCACCTTATGTACTAATAGTGTTCAATAGTACATTCTCCTACCATACACATCAATAAGGTGTCTTGATTAGATTTTATTGTATGGTAAATTAATCAAAGTATGTACCGTAAGTTATTTTTTTATTAGTGTTAAGTGTTCTAGAGCATAACACTGTAACAATTGTACACCTTTAGTGATAACGTAAAGTGTTGGTTACGAACATTTCATCAGGCGTTTTGCTAAGCAACTCGTTATGTCTTCCTCAGTTATTTTTTAATGTGGTCGTAATAAAAATGCAATAAAGGTTAATAGCCAGGGGCCCAATTTTCGTATGATCGACATTATCTCTAATAAAAAAAAAAATACAACCAATTTGGCGTTTTGTTTCGACTTAATGTTGATCTTGCGACCCCTGAGAGATAGACAGGGGTGTTGATTTTGTTGGTACTGGACTAAATAGGCAGGCATCTGAATTAAAATAAGTGACACGCATGGCGACAAAGGATGGAACCTACCCATGATAGTGATGTCTCAAATTAAATTGAATCACAGTTGTTTCTTTGGAACCAAACAAAGACAAAATAATTAAAACCTGCTTGGGAAATTCATACAAAATTATTTGAAATTTGGTTTAATAATGTACCTATAAAGTTTAAGGACTCCTAGTCACAGTTTGTACTTCTAGTCACACAAATAAAATTGCCAGTAACATTGGTGTAGAGTATTTTAATTTTTTTTATTCTTAGGCTTCTTCGGGGTCAATGCCATGTGCACGACGTAGCAGATGAAATTACACCTGTCATTATACAGCCGCGCCTTGATGCTCCAATTGCCGTACATGAACACATCTCCGAAGAATTTACGAGAAGCCGCCTGTATGTCTACACTGAAGTCATAGTGGCCCTGAAACATAAACATCCGGTTTTTAACATCATTAATTTTTATGTACTTGTTATGTAACTAGAAAATAAACTTGTAACTGTATTCCAATTTAATAGAACTGACATGTAAATTAATATTTACCAAAATAAATGAATATGAATATAACACTTCAAACACATAAAACACACATTTTTTTCCTGAAATGACCAAATTTTAAAGGAATAAGGTGAGAAATGGCTGCACCTGTAATTAGCGGGTATTCTGCCTATGGCAAGTAATTAATAGCAAGGACAAATTCAATAAATATACACTACATTATAAACGAAAATGGGTAATGAAGGAGATAAAGACGGCGGATGAATCTCATGAATGTTACAATTCCTACCTGTCTTCTTTTACTTATTTCATGGCGTATGCACTGGCGTATGTTATAAAATACGCACAGGGCAGGTATATACCATATTACACCTATTTTTTGTCGCGGAGTACAAATTGCTAAACGTCGTAACTTAAAAGACAAGGAATATAAAAAAATTCGAACAGTTTTTTTGCATACAAATACCTACAATCATCTAAAAATCAAAACGACAGACTGTAGTAATACAACTCTGAGCGGACGACTAGATTCAAACAAAATTTACACGATTTCTACAATATTATTTTAAAATTACTAATCTCACGTACGAACACCGCTGTTCAAATTTTATCTACCACCTCTTTCTCTTCTACGTAATATTGCAGATACAACTCACTAAAATCAGTCAAAGTACAATGTAATACAAATAGATACCTTGACAACGTCGCAGTCGGCCGTCACGTTAAGGCTGTACATAGTCAGGGCGCCGAAGAATGCATGCTCGCACAGATTATTTATTTTAAGCCTCAATAATTGTTTGTCATTCACAATTCCAATGATTTTTCCCTGAAAATTAAACAAAAAAGTTAAATGTGAATGTGGGCTCTCTTACATAGGACAAACTAAAAGATCAATAAAAACCCGCGTAAAAGAACATATAGCTGACGTGAAACACCGACGCTCCACGAAGTCTGCAATCTGTGAACATGTACAGGACCGCACCCGCCATTATATCAGATTTGATAAACCGCATATCCTCGCAAAAGAACACCGACTCCGACCAAGGATGATACGTGAGGCCATTGAAATTAAAAAACATCCTAATTTCAATAGGGAAGATGGCTGGGTGCTACCACCAACTTGGGATCCAGTAATTAATATGATTAAATCCAAAACCAAGTGTACCATTGCAAGACCTCAGAACACCGTAAGCACTTTCTGCGTGGATCGGACCGCAAACAACAACTAAATATGAGGGTACCCAGTTATTAACTATGACATCAGGACGTCTAACACCTCAGTCCCCCCGTGACCATGGTTGCTGTAAAGCAGCCGAAACGTCGGGAAAATAAAAATAGTAAATAAACGCGATAAAATCCGTAAAATAGTTTAATTTCAATGTATAGTATTCGCGTAAATATAAGAAAACAAAAAAGTTAAAGTTTTTAATGAACCTAATTTTGCCAAACACGCAATGGATATTCTACATTAGATTCGTAATCGAGCTATTGTTTAGTAATACGATTTAATGGGGGTGGGGGAGGGGGAGTTTCTCCCACTAGAGTCCTTCATAGATCTGTGACGGACTCTATGGTGGAATTATCTAAAATGATATATATGATACACTCTCAGAGTGTATACAAGTCATAAATAATATTTTAGGTACATACTTGTACGGCAGCTGATATGTGAATGAATAGTAAATGCAGATTATAACTAACTATCATAGTTTCTGAGTTAACCTTGATACCCAATACTCAATGATATGTGGAAGTATTAGGTATTTTGAAATTTGCATACAGTTATGGAGGATTTTAGTAAAGGTCTTCCATCTCGTCAGTGTACACTTATTGGCGTTTAAAGACTACACATTCCTGTAGGATTTTGGATAATCCAAGAACCTCAAAAGTATAGTGGCCTCTCAGGAAGTTACCTGTTTGAGCTATTTGGGGTTGCAACTCTAGGTTCGTCGGGCCCAAACGCGCGACGTCTGGATAAGGAAATAGCAGCGCGACTGTTCACCCCTTCACGGGCGGGCTGGCTTTTATTTCACCCAGCGAATAAGTATCGCTATTCAGCGCGGGAATGAGGCCAGCCTGCTGGGAACTTTCGGCATCCACGACGATGTGGAGGCATTCCTTTGTATATATTTTTTTTACCCTATTTTAATTTCCTTTGAACCTAGTTTTTAATATAAATAAATACAACAGTATGATGGTCTCCTGAATAATATGGAATGTTCCAATAACACCACTTACCTTAATTTTTTCAACATTTTCCTTTATAAGTATATCGTATTTCAAATACACGTGATCAATAACTTGTATAGTTATGTCCGAACAGTTTTTACGTTTGGGTCCCCTGCAGAATTCATGTTTTGTTATGGCTAAATCAAATTCGCCCTGAAATTCATGACATATTATATAGTTGGACATGATATACATTAATTATGTACACTATATAAAAAAAGTCATCTACAAACACCTCATAATGTCATTTTTGGGGTTTCGTATCTAAAAATAAAAAAAGGAACCCGTATAGGATCATTTTGTTGTCCGTCTGTCTGTCTGTTAAGACCCATGTTCTCAGGAACGCGTATAAACGTTATAACAAAGACATAGGTCTGCGGTCCCTTTTCAGCACGTAACGCGCTAGACCTACGGGAGCCAGCGAATAACCTTGACTTTTTTGATAATTTACTATGTTTATATACACAAGAATTTTTCTGTGGTAAAAGCCACGCGATCACGCGTCTTCAACGCCAGTTCGTTGAAATACTGCTTTCGTTTTGGTATTGGCAAAAATTATGTCGCGCGCGTCTTGACGCGTCTGTGGGCGCAGGGCTTTAGTGTTCTAGCATTACTCCGCTGTAAATAGAACATCACTTTCTATAATGGGATGTTTGAGGTTAGTTTGTATTTCAAGTCACATCCCTTACCCGGCGTAAAGTTATTTATTGAATAAATTGAATTGAATTGAGGTATACACAGTTCTTATTGTTTTGTACTTTACGAATTTGAATAGTTAGTAGCATTTATACTCACATAATCCATGACAATGTTAGAAAATACAAAGTAAAATGGAATATACACAAAATACTTGAACATCGCACAATGAAATGAATTAGTGTTGTGTTTCATAAAAATAAAATAATTATAATATACACAGTTATATCATGTACTTGTTATGTATCATTATTAGGTATGTTCGTTTGATGCTCGTTACACACAATGAATATTTGTTTATGTGTAGTTAGTGCCAGACACAGTTTTCAGATGCACTTTATAATTCAAATAATAATGCATCATTATGGTTATCTCCGTTCAGTTTAGTTGCAGATAACCAATTTGTGGTAAATGTTTGATGATATCTACGAAATGATTACAATGTCAAATTCAAAATTGTACTTACCAAAGGACATGTAAAAACGCTCTTTATAATTTCGTGTTTTACAATCGGTAAATGAGCATGCTTATCATCCAATTTAACAGTGTTGTTGTAAGATTACTACTATATCCCTTTTAACGTCCCACTGCGGCACGTTCCTCCTCTCAATGCTAGAGGGATTCAGGCCATAGTCAACCACGCTAACCCGGTGCAGGTTGGCAGACTTCACACATCTATCGGGAACTAGTCAAGTTCCCTCAAATGTGCATGTTTCCACACGAAATTTTCCTTTACCGTTTCATAGCAAGTGATAAGCTCATAAACCCTGGGGTGCGAGCTGGGGTATGAACCTGCATACTTAGATTGCAAGGCGTGCGTTCGACCACTCGGCTACTACTGCGTAAGATTACTACAATCCTTAAAAATAACCAGAGTGATATTAAAACAATATTGCTAAGGAGACTCGTACCCCGGCCCGGACCTCTGGGTTTTATGTGCAAATCTATTTTTTATCCGAGATTATCACTTCCTTAAACGGTGAAGGAAAACATCGTGAGGAAACCTGCACGTCTGAGGGAACCTGACAGTTATCTATAGACGTGGAATGTGCCAACCCGCACTGGGTTGGCGTAATGGACTACGGCACGTATCTCCCTCGCAATGAGTGGAGCCTGTGCCTTATAGTAGAACGTGTATAGCTATAATTAGTTTTTTTATCTATTTTTTTATTTTTTATTTATTGGGGTAAACTAACAGTGACAAATTAACATATAGGCAAAATTACATTAAAGATACAAGTAGAAATAAATTTGGCACCAACACCGTTTACCACAAATTGATTATAGTATACATATGTAAGTGGTCATGTGAGAAATATTATTATTATATTAAATATTATTGCTAAAATTATGGTAAGGTCCCAGTTAACAAATATGTAGGTGATATGCCAGATATCCGTATCCGTTACTTTTTCGGCGGATCTTTTACCTTATTAATTTTCGTGACATAGATGAAATTCTGTACACTTATGTAGGTAGGGTAGGATAAGGTAGTAATGAAAAACAATAAAACACCATTCTGTTGTTTTTATTAAAATCTAATATTTGGCACCTTTATGTTACAAACATTTATTGTAGTGAGTTACCATACCAATATCACATAACTCAAAGGTACTAAATCAACTATCTTTGTAATGAGATCAATGAAAAATCTTTGTGATAAACTTATTAAACATTTATTATAGCAAGGTTTTATAAAAAATGTAAGATCCATATCCACGGATCTTGAAACCAAATATCCGTATCCGCGGATATACATTTTTAACGATCCGGCACATCACTAAAATATGTCATACAAAAAAATATCGCAGTAATTAAACGTCAACTAGATAATTAGCTGTAACTTTAATGAACCGGAAACTGCTATTGTGAAAGATGTAAGTAAGCGGTCAAAGTCAGAGAAGATTGTATACGACTCAAACAAAAAAACATATGATATGAAAAAAAAAATATAGATGGAATTTATTCTTTGACCCATAAACTAGGCCCTTACGATAAATATTTGAAAAAATTAATCCATGTCGTCAAGGGAGAGTATTTATTAAATAAAATGCCCTAACATTCCACTCAGAAGACTCACTAAAGTTGAGTTATAATATTTATCTCTCCTGAAAAAATGTACGCACTCACGTACTCAAACTAAATTCTTATTTTGATATCATGAATAAATTTATAAATGGTGTAAAATCAAAACATCGGTATCTACACCCAGTGCCGGATTAAGGTAACTTGATGCCCTAAGCAATCTTCCCCTGTGGCTCCCCCTATCCTACAAATAATTAATTGAAAAAAAATATGAATTTGAAATTGCTTTAACTTTCGTGTGCTCGTTTTTTTCTCGGCCGTCTCTGGTGCTCCCCTAGACGGGATGCCCTAAGCGATTGCTTAAATAGCTTAGGTATAGGATAATCCAGGACTATCGACACCGCCTGTAACTACAAGCATATTAGCAAAGTGAAAAACCTTGAGCTCTACTTACCTACCTATTTTGCAACGATAGAGATTATCCTGGGCCTGAATCCCCCTCGCATTGAGGGGAGGCCCGTGCCCAGCAGTGGGACGTTAAAAAGGGCTGTAGTTAGTTAGTTAGTTAGTTAGAGATTATCATTACGTGCATCATTGAGGGATGTATTTCGGAACCCATGATATTTGTCAAGGAAATTCAGTAAATAAGGAAAGCTGATTGTATTTTTAAAATAATGTTTTATGATATTGTTTTCTTTGTAACAAAATACTAAGTTATCAACTTTTAGGTGTTAATTTCAGCTCTACATAAGTGCATAAGAAATTGCAGTCATTATTATATAATACAGATTTGAATATTCTCGTTCCGTATAAGTGCATCCCGCCGTAATAGCTCCGTAACACATCCTGCAGGTCCAAGTGAAACTTGTATTGTCCCTAAAAAATAAAAAAAACAGGTGAATTTTTGACTAAAGTTTTTCGTTTTTGAAATATACAACTACAGCCCTTTTAACGTCCCACTGCTGGGCACGGGACTCCCCTCAATGCGAGGGGGATTCGGGCCATAGTCCACCACGCTGGCCCAGTGCGGGTTGGCAGACTTCACACATCTATCAAAAACTAGTCAAGTTCCCTCAGACGTGCAGGTTTCCTCCTTCACCGTTTCATAGCAAGTGAGAATCTTGGATGAAAATGAGATTCACACATAAATCCCAGAGGTGCGAGCCGGGATTTGAACCTGCACACTTCGATTGCAAGGCGTTTGACCACTCGGCTACTACTGCAATAGATATTTTTTATTTATTACTTGACTGATGGTAATTTTAGTCTATTATCGCCATTAAAAATAGATAAACGTAGGTAAATACTTATGAAGATTTTTTCATCCCATCTATTCAAAAATGACGACCCAAAGGTGATGTTTTCTATAAGAAACTTTTAGCGGGCAGTAATGAGTTTTTAAGCCACTATATAAGTGCGCCGCAATTTACTTCGCCGCGCACTTTTTGAATTTGGAACATCTTAGTGTTCAGCGCCAAAGAAATCGAACGCAAATATTGTTTGAATAAAGACTGGCTGGTACGCTGGTACTGGTAATAAAAAAAAAGAAACCAAATTAACATCGCACGAACTACAGCCCACGTTTTCGTCCATTTTCAAGGATTGTTAGAAATTCGTGGTTTTAATTTAAATCTCTCAATTTTTTTCTCTCAAATCTCTCAAAGTTTTTAGTTGTTTTATTATTAGATACTATTTAATTTCAATTTAGTTGTTACTAAACTATGTATTTTTAAATAATAATATTACAATAAAATATGAGGCACTTTTTATTTTCTCATAGTGAGTGATGAAAAGTAGAGTGTATCTCTCGGGCGCAAAATATATTTTTGGCTCAGGCGTCGTACTTTGAATCCCTCGCTACGTTCAGGATTCTACTAAAGAACTACTCTAGAATCCCTCACTTCGCTCTGGATTCAAAAAAGCGCCCTCGCCGTAAAAATATTATTTTGCTCCCTTGTGATACAATCTTCTATTGTTTACCTTTAGTATTACGCACTTGCTGGTCATATTGAAGAGCGACTTCAAAAGGGGAGTCAAGTATAGATTGTCACAGGGTCTGTTCAATTGTAACCTCATTGCTGTGTCGTTTACGTTACCTGAAGAGGTTATAACTTTACCCTGAAAAAATTAAGAAAAATCTATGTAGAGTAAAATATTTATTATGATAATTAACGAATGAGCTTATAATTTCAAACAAGTTTGAATATAGATTATCAGCTATCTTAACAAATACCGTTAATACAGTGTATGTAACGAGTCTGCAAGATTTAATTATGTACAGTATCTAAAATTATTATTAAAGTTAAAAAAAAAACCATATGTCATTTTAAAGATGTTTTCCCACACAATAAATTTATTACACGCTAGAGATTTAATATTTCAAGAGTAGGTAACTGTAATTATTCTGAATTTAATTGTAGGTATACTTTCAATTAATTACAAGGAATATTATGTCGATGCCAACTAGATAGGTGATTTTAAATAAATATAAGAATACGATGACAACGGAACTAACCTTTGTTGGCGAGACGTTTTCTTTGACCGTAATATCCAAAGTAACATCCGTATTGTGGCTTGTATTATGAGCTATGGCAATACAGCAATCCTTCTGTTTGGGCCCCTTGCAAAACTCAAATTTCTGTATCGACAAATCGAATGACCCCTGTAAGAGCAGGTTATTATGAATATATAAGTTTTAAAGTTCCTAATAAGAAAATGTTTATTTACAACTAAAATAAACAATTCGAAATAAATTAATAAATATTTCTTTTTATTACATTTTTATATTTTAAAAAAGCAAAAAAATAATTATGAACTAAAAAAAGATTTGGTCCCCGTTGGATTGTGGCAAGAACGCTGGCTGCATTTCCTCGTTGAATAGCGAGTCCTATTCGTTGAGCGAGGGATGAGCCAGCTTTCTTTTCACCTATGGAGGCAATTAATTTTGGCATTATTTTTTTAAAATATTTTTTAGCGCTTTAACTTGTGGCGTCCGCGTTTCCGAACGCACATAGAATAAGTTGTCTATGGAGAGGAACTAGAACGCTCGCACAAGTGGTTTTGATTAACACCAAAAACTCCACTGACCTAGCGTCTCTCTACGTTTTTAAAGTTATGACTGATCCGTAGATGACATTTTTACAAGACAAGACCTTTAAATCGAGATATAAAGCGGCGAATCAATGCAGGATGGCAGAAGTGGAGACAAGTTACCAGCACTACTTGCGACCCCAAAATGCCGTTAAAGGTGAAAGGAAAAATTTACAAATCAGTCATCAGACCAGTAATTATGTACGGCTCGGAATGCTGGGCGGCTAAAGTGCGTGAAGAGAAACGTCTCCACTCTGCCGAGATGCGAATGTTGAGATGGATGTGTGGAGTGACGCGAATGGATAAGGTGAGGAATGTACATATTAGAGGTAGTATAAAAGTAGCGCCCATAACAGAAAAAGTGAGAAGTAAGAGACTAGAATGGTTTGGGCATGTGATGAGAAGAGATGAGAGGCATGTGACTAAAAGAGTGATGAGTATGAATGTTGATGGATACAGAGCGAGAGGAAGACCAAAGAAAAGATGGATGGAGTGTGTAAAAAGTGATATGATTGAGATCGGAGTCGATGTTGGTATGACGGAAAAGCGAGACGACTGGAAGAAAAGGACATACTGCGCCGACCCCAAATAATGGGATAAGGTAAGGCAAATGATGAAGACCTTTACCTCTACTCACCAAGAAAATTAAATCAGAATATTCTTATTCGTATAAAATATAGATCTAAATAATTTTGGAGAAGAAAACTTCATGGTTACTCTTTTGAAAATAAATTTTACTTAATTAGGTGCTTGACATAAGTATTTTAAAAAGCGAAGTTTTTATGTTAACTTACATATTTTGTTGCTGAACTTGCAATTGTGAAAAATAAAACGAATAGCAGACATTTCATTTTTATTACTTAAATGATGTCCGGCGGCTGTAGGTTCAATGAGTTACTAAGTACAGCATTTTAGCTTAAAAATATGACAAAATTACAGAAAGTGGCTGATTATATCGGCCTGTACATGAATAGGCTTCCAAATGATACATGATTAATTTACTAAATTATATACAAACGCAATGGACTAAATTAGTAATAATTGTGGACAATTTAGGACATTTATAAAATGTCGTCAATGCCAACATTGTAAAATAATCATTTATCAAACTTTGAAATTGCTATTTTAATAACAGACATAATTTTAATAATAGGGACATGTGGAGACGAGAGGGGGAGGCCTTTGCCCAGCAGTGGGACATACAATAGGCTATTAAAAAAAAACATTTAGGTAATACGTATGGTATTTTCTCTCTTGCAAAGCCCCCGTCTTATAACGTTCTTATGGAAACGAGACATCGAAAACTTCTCTTTTTCGTATTAGGTATAGGTACATATCTAAAATTGCATTATGTAGAGACATAACATGTTTACTAACCGTTTTACAATAAAAACAATATTTTTTTAACCGACTTCAAAAAGGAGGAGGTTCCCAATTCGACCCGTATGTTTTTTTTTATATATGTTACCGCATATCTCCGGCGTCTGGTTTCTTCGCCATTGAAATTAAAAAACATCCTAATTTCAATAGGGAAGATGGCTGGGTGCTACCACCAACTTGGGATCCAGTAATTAATATGATTAAATCCAAAACCAAGCGTACCATTGCAAGACCTCAAGACACTGCGAGCACTTTCTGCGTGGATCGGACCGCAAACAACAACTAAATATGAGGGTACCCAGTTATTAACTATGACATCAGGACGTCTAACACCTCAGTCCCCCCGTGACCATGGTTGCTGTAAAGCAGTCGAAACGTCGGGAAAATAAAATAGTAAATAAACGCGATAAAATCCGTAAAATAGTTTTATTTAAATATTACGGATTGTTAACAAAAATCGAAACCCCCAAAGGCGTGGAAGGGGGGGGGGGGGGGGGGGGTGAGGGGGGGCTGATTTTCTTTTTGGCTGTAAATTTTTTCTTTTTTAGGACTGTTATAAATTGACAATATTTGCTAAGTTTCAACGAATATTGACACTAAAACTCGTGAAAAAAAAATATTTTTAACAAAAAACAAAAACCGACTTCAAAACGCTTGAACTTTAAAGCTTTAACTAAAAAGCTTTAAATAACCTTACAATTCATTACATTTGGAGTAGGTGCCAATCGACGTCAGACTAGGCAAATACACACATGAATTGGCACCGACTTCAAATGTAATGAATTATAAGGTTATTTCTAGCTTTTTAGTGCACCTAGGTTTTTGACGTCGGTTTTTTGTTAAATGTGTTCTGTCATTCGAACAACCATTTATTAAATTACATCATCATCACGCCTGTATTCCCGAAGAGGTAGGCAGAGGTGCACTGTAGTGCGCCCACACTTTTCCGATGTATTTTTGGTCCCAATGTAATAGGGGGCGAGCCTATTGCCATTATACCGGGCACATTCTCCCTCAATACGAGGGAGATTTTTGGGCTATAGTACACAACGCTGGCACAGTGCGGGTTGGTGAACTTCACACGCCTTTCTATACACGTGCAGGTTTCCTCACGATGTTTTCCTTCACCGTTTCATAGCAAGTGGTAATCTCGGATGAAAATGAGACTCGCACATTAACCCAGAGGTGCGAGCCGGGGTTTGAACCTGCACATTTTGATTTGCAAGGCGTGCGTTCGACCACTCGGCTCGCACCTCTAAATTAAAAACATTTATCAAATCCATATGTTTAACCCTAGAGCAGTGGTAGCCGAGTGGTCAAACGCACGCTTTGCAATCAAAGTGCGCAGGTTCTATCCCCAGCTCGCACCTCTGGGTTCCATGTGCGAATCTCATTTTCATCTGAGATTATCACTTGCTAAGAAACGGTGACGGAAAACATCGTGAGGAAACCTGTGTGCCCGGTATAATGGCAATAGGCTCGCCCCCTATTACATTGGGACCAAAATACATCGGCGAAGTGTGGGCGCACTGCAGTGCACCTCTGCCTACCCCTTCGGGGAATACAGGCGTGATGATGTATTGTATTTGTCCTTGCTATAATTACTGGACATTGCCATAAATACCGCATATTGCACGCATTTCTCATCTTATTCCATCAAAATATCATCATTTCACTCATTTCGTAAAAAAAGAAGAAGAAGACGGTGCGATTTGGTATTGGAAAACATTTTGAATCGTGAATTGTTTGCGGGAAGGCTTTACGGTCTAAAGCTCACTTTTGTTGGAGAAAAATTCTCTGTTACAAGATAATCGAATTCGATGCTGATGCCGTTTTTAATCCTCGCGGTGTAAACGCTGCAGTCCTTGCGTTTTGGGCCCTTGCAGAGATCCAATTTGGTAACAGTGAGATCGAAGAGACCCTGTGGAAAAATACATTACTTAGACCTAATAGTAGTAGTAGTTACTTCTATTTGTTTGAGTTACGGTTGACAAAGATAAATTGTTACCCGCCTACGCAATGCTTTTTAGGGTTCCGTACCCAAAGGGTTCCGTCTGTCACCAGACTGTATCTCATGAACCGTGATAGTTAGACAGTTGAAATTTTCACAGATGTATTTCTGGGCTCCCAAACAACAAACGTGTTTTTTTGCTCGATATTGATAACGGCAACAGGTAGACGCTTGAAATATTAACAGAATATTTAGTTGTATATTCACTTAAAAAAAAAAATCATAATTTAAAATACGAAAACAAATATTTAAAGGGGGCTCCCATACAACAGACAAGATTTTTTTGCCGTTTTAATGGATAATGGTACGGAACCCTTCGTGCGCGAGTCCGACTCGCATTTGGCCGGTTTTTTTTTTAACTGACGCAACAAATAAAGGAAGCATACACAAGAATTTAGACCTTACAGTAACAAAGTTAAAGTATTTGGACTAGGGAGACAAACATGAGAAACTTACATAACTTATCTCCTTGTTGACTAAACCTAACACAATAGGAAAAATAATAAAAAATAGACATGATAAGTTCATAATACTTGTACACCTACTTGCTGGGTAACCATAAATGAAACAACCTAGAAGAGGAACCTAAACGCACAAATTAATTGGAAAACAGTTAAGGGTGACTTGGGGAGGATATGAATATTGGATTAATTTACATATTTTTGTTATAAAGTATCGCTATGGCTGGACTCATGTGGTCTAACATACTTTTGTTCACTCTATAATGGCATACAAGTTTAAAATTACTGAAAAAATAACTATGTACAATCTATACTCATTAAAATGAATGATATATAATAGATCCAAATGAAATTGGGCTAAAGCTTTGTACATAACTATGATAACTATAGGTAGATAAGAGTCATTTTGATATTATTGTCTGTAATTGTAACTTCTATTCAGATATCTATATCTATACTATATATAATAATATTTAATATTAGTATTATAAAGAGGAAAGATTTGTATTTTTGTATGTAACGAATTAACTTAAAGAGTACTGGACCGATTTCAAAAATTATTTTGTCTTTAGAGAGCTATATTATCACTAAGTTACATAGGTAATATTAGAAACCCTTGCAAAGCCGGGACGGGTTGCTATCTATTGTATTTTATAAAATATAAAAAAAAAATTAGGGCAGGGCCAGTTACCAAACTTATAAAAGCTATCTATATATTTTTCTCTGATACCTAAGTGTATACAGTTCTCTTACTGGAGCTTACCTAGCACAGATTTTAATTTTCCGAAGATTGACAATCTAAGATATCCCCTGTTTCCCCAGATGAAGGACCCGCGCCTCTTACAAGAACATTCTTGCCACTTACCTTAAACATCTTTGCCAGTTTCCATAGAGTAACTAGTGAACCCATATCGACTCCGCCCTATGGCTCTGCGGTATTTTTTTTACGTTTATCTGACCACCGCCATTGTAGTTATCTGTAGTTTACGGTAACTACATAGGGAAACTGCAATTGCGGATGTCAAATAAACGTTACAAAACAGGGTGGAGTCCATCTCAGTAATATATCTCGATGCCTGTTTCCCACAATCCCGCTGTCATTTTGGGAATTAAAACTTTCTTTTGTTTTAAGCATAAAGTAAACGAAAAATGCTGAGACTTTTTCTATTTTACCTTGATTTCTCGTCACTTTGATTCATAGAGGAATATGCCTTGATTTCACCCAATGGGAGAATCTGAAATACTGATAACAGATTTCAGACTTTCTCATTGGGTATTAATAAATGTCAAGTTGCCATTACAGTTTTCCAAAAATACAATTTAAAGCATTGGTTTATTATTTAATCAAATCTGCCTAAATCAAAATTTAATTATGTTTTTATCACTGCTGGTAAACGATAAGCAAACGAGCTTAACAAATTCGTTTTCTACGTAATGCTCGTAACTTACGTCGATGTGATTCTCAAACTATGTAGTTTAGGCCTGGTTATCGCCGCCGGTGGACTCTGGGCAGGTGCTGGGGTGGACACGAGGCCTAAATACAGGGACGATCAGACTCTTGTTGGTGGGGCCATATGGAGCCAAATCCTAATACCCATAGGACTAATGCTATCGAAAGTATTGGATAAGCATCTGGATGCATTCGTTCACGGGTACTTCTTAGTCTCTGGAATTGCAATTTTATTTGGAACTGGTATGGTATTGGTGAGTCACACAACTTCATGAATTACATAAAAGGTGCATGATTACGTAGTCAAGTTTTTTGTTTGGACTTGAAGACCGAAAAAATGGTGGGTCTAAAATGTTAAAAATTAATCTGATCGTGGCCAAATTTCTCTTGGATCTTACAGGGATTGCTTCTATTTCCTTGTAAGGAACAAGAGTCGCTTAGTTGGAAAGCGTTACTTAGAATTATTCTTAGCAAGCTCTGAAAAAGTGTCTGATAATTATAGTTACTCCTAAAAATTTACAGATTTCAGGAGAATGCAAAGTGATGAATATATACCGGCAGATGCAGATACATCAGCCACCGCACGCCATGCCTCTACCCTCTATCGAGACGTATGACAAGATTTACTTCACTATAGGTGTCTTGACCATAATGGCCTCGGCGTTCAAGATATGTGAATTCTTGATACTACTTGCATAACGCATAAAACTCATAATGGAGTCGCAGTTTGGCACCTCTTAACTATTTTTAGGACTCGATAAAAATAACGTAGGCACATTTTTTCCCCGAATCGATTTGTGGACGTAGACGAAATAATATTTATCTAAGGTTAGTGATTATACACATTGGAACGTCGTTACAATAACAGCACTATTCTTTACTATACAGTTCGTGTTTAGTCAACATCACTGTTATTCGAAATATTCTAAAACGGATGTATCTACACTGAATGCTGAAAAATATAAGCGCGATACTGAGCAGTGGTATTTATCGTGAGCGAGTTACAAAGATGATCGTAAATAAGAATATTTAAATGTTTTAAAAAGTTTTGTACCAAACTCATGGAGGGTTATCTTTTTGCTTTAAAAAAGTAATTATTTAATCGATCATTAATCAAAAACACTCTAGTGAATTTTAGAAGGCTGGTTGTCTACAAACATTTCTATAATTTATCTATTTCAATTCACTTTATCGGAATTTTTGTTACATACGGGATTTTTTTTATATTATTACTGTATCACATAGCTCTTAGTGGAGGATGGCTTAAAAGATGTCAGTATATATAAAGTATTGGTCGCTTCTATTGTATTGTTTTATATCACAGCCTGTCATGTGTGAAGGGTTTAATTCGTGCCAGCACAGATAACATTCAAGATGCCTTTCGGATTGTGAGTACCTAATATTATTATTACTTATTTAGTTTTGGTATAGTAAAGTTAGTACTTTTTCTTGAACCATTCATCTGAATCGAAAAAACATTCCAAATGGGTGGTACAATCTTGTTATTAGTTTCGTGATAACTTATTTATAACAGTTAACATGTATAAAAGTGAAGGAAAACATCGTGAGGAAACCTGCACGTCCATAGAAAGGCGTGTGAAGTTCACCAACTCGCACTGGGCAAGCGTGGTGGACTATAGCCCAAAAATCTCGTTTCTCCATTGAGGGAGAATGTGCCCGGTATAATGACAATAGGCTCGCCCTCCATTACATTGGGACCAAAATACATCAGCCAAGTGTGGGCGCACTGCAGTGCACCTCTGCCTACTCTTTCGGCAGTGACGGATGGAGGCAACTTGATGCCGTAATCAATATCTTTCCCTGTGACAACCCCCCCCTCCCCTATCCTTGAGTGAACTACAAAGAATTAATTGAAAAAAAGTATTGTATCGTAGGTACTGTGTTGTTCCTTCTGCCCTTATCCCATGCTAGGTGGGGTCGGCACAAACATGATTTCACATGTAGTCGTAAGCTTTTGAAATTGCTTTAACTTTCGGGTGCCCGATTTTTTTCTCGGTCGTCTCTGGTGCGCCCCTAGACGGGATGCCCTTAAGTAATTGCTTAAATAGCCCTTAGGCTAATCCAGGACTGCCTTTCGGGGAATACAGGCGTGATGATGATGCTGTATTTTATACATGTACAAAAAAGTCCTGATTCCTGGACAAATATAAATGTTTTTTAATGATTTCCAGTGGACATCTTGATTCTTGATAAAAGCACCATCCAGCTTCTATATTCGATATCTTCAGTTTACTTTAAAGCGGTTATTTAAAAATAATACATTTTGAGTTTAGCACTGGGCACTTAGGGGGTCAGAATACTTACTTATTCCATCTATTTATTTCCATCTTACAACTTTCGTATCTCCAGCGGCTGAGACCGTAGCGGTCTCAGGTTCTGTATGCCATGCAATTTTCAATGCTATGTTTAGCGTAGTATTATTATTCATATTTTCTTTCTATCAAAGTTTATTTGTTTCATTTGTCTGTTACAGCATATTGATAACTGGACTCTTAGCATTCGGCGCCTATTGGACGACGAAGTATTTGATGACAATGCCTCAAGGGACCACTGGAATGACACCTGTCATGAATGTTACACCACCGATAATATAGGGTCCATATATGGTAGTTTTAAGTTCAGCTCTACAGTAATTATGCGATGCAGTTTGTAATTATTATCGATGCAAGGTGAAATTTATGTTTAAATAAAGTATGTTGTAGTACATTTTTAATGCTGTATTATTAATATATTAGAATCCCACTACTGTAACAAGATCAATTTAACACGTTAAACATCAGGCCAAAAGTCGTGGTGTTTCCATTAGAGCCATGGGGGACACCATGTGACCGCGTGCATCGGGTCATTTCAAACATCTTTGCTAGGCCTAAAATTCTAAGTTTTCATACATTTCCACCCAGCCCCCGGTACACTTCAAGTGTATGTCCACCATGGCGTTTAACCATCATAGAAACACAAAAATGATTCACGTTAGCCTTGGAAGCGAAGGGGGCCTAGCAAAAGCAAATTTACATACATTTGGGGTAGAAGTTAAAGTATCCGAGGACGTTATAAAAAAAAATAGGAATAGAGAGTAGGTACATTATGGATTTTTGGGTTGTTAGGACAATGCCTGTAACTAGCAGGACAATTCGATTTAGTTTTCGGGACTGACTAACCTGAAACCGGACGGTTGACCATCTTATCTCTTGTCTAGATTCGTAGTTATCTGAGCCCAATACTTCTATAAGAAGCATAGATCATTCCTCCATCTTCTGGCCCGTGGTCGTTTATCACTAATTTGAATAATTTTGTATTATATGGCCACTTATCAATATACCAGCCTGTCTAAGAATTCTTCATTAGAAATGGGCAAGATTTTGACCACCAAACAGAAAAGTTCCCATGCAACACAAGATATTCATGTTTGTTCAATATCCTCTTTTGTTCAATTCAGGAAACATAAAGCCGCTTGCAGATCGTGACTAATGGCTTACAGGAGTTTAGTTTTACTTTACTTAACTACATTTTTAGTACTATGTACTTTTAAGTAAAACATGAATGTTTGATCATTTAAATATTATAGCAACGAACGTTGTATCTGAAATATTATATTTGCTAGTAGTTTTTGGGTATTTTAACAATAATTAAAGTGACACGTTGATGCCGTCTTTAGCTCAGATATGGATTTATCGATAATAATGTTCTAAAATATTATTTATTCGTTTATTTTGGCATGCTATAGAGACAATTTTGCTAAACAGTTAGGTAGGAAATGTAAATGAAAATCAACGAATATTAATATTTCATGTCTATAAATTATGTTACCATGATAAACTCCCCCTGTTTGAAACAAAAAAAACTATGTTCTGCTCCATTATTCCTTCTAACCGTTTCATTGCCTCGTCCATTTTGCAATGAAATGCTAATAAGATACTGCATATTAACAAGTTTTAAAGGACAATGGCGTTTGCATTGTAAGTAACCCTGATTAATCAGTTTATAATTAATTAATTAATATAAGTGCTACAAGTTATGCATGTAAATTAAAAAAAATACATTTTCGTTATTGGTAGTCTGTCGCATGTGTTGAGATAAAAAGGAATCAGTAATTCTACAAAAAAATATTGTTTGTTTATTACTTGTACCTAGTTCTTTAATTTTGCGTAAGTAACCATTATGCAATGCAGTTTTTCGGTGTATCAGAAGTCCGAAATAATACTTTGATGTTTGCATCAGTATGGGGTATATAACTGAATGGTATAAGAAATTGTTCAAAATTCGACCATGTTTTTCCAACTTCTTTTGTCGTCAATTTCTATAACTCGTAATATCTCGAGTCCTATGCAAAATTTGCATGTTTGTGAGTATTGGTAGTCGCCCCTCATAAGTGTAGTTTATACCGCTGAATGGACGTACCAAAAGGCCAGAACACGATATCTGTGACAAATATTCAAAGATGTGTAACTCAGAATAATATTTAGGTATAATCTGTCTTCACTAAGCATCCACATACGAGCTACCGTATATGTATTCAAAGTATTATTTCGGACTTCTGATACAGCCTGTGTACATAAGGATATAGGTATAAAGACCTGACTATGCGACGGAATATTTTTCCATAGGCGTTCCGTCCATATGTAACTACCTAGATTCTGATACATAATTAACGTTAATACTTTTTCAGTCTGATAATCACAGCCATGCTGGTACTCGGCGCATACTGGGCCACGAAGTGCATGCTCAAGTCTTGCACCGATGACAACCTGTACACGACAACAACAGCCGGCACTGAGAGTACAGATGGATCGAGCACCGGCTCCAATACAGCATTTGAGACCTCCACTTTGTTTTTTAACTACTAAGATTGATTTTATGTATTATTTTTGTACGTAGTATTTATAATAGTGTTTTACTATGCCACTGTAAATGTATCATAAATTTGGGAGTTTTCCTCAACATACGATTTAAGAGGGATAAAACTCTTGGTATTTGCTTAAATCTCCTTTGCCTAAAGACTGAGTAAGAGGCTTGCATTTAACATTTAAAAAATTTAAGGACCTGATTACCATCCTTTAGCAATGAAGATTTTTCTCACCTGTAGGCTTAGCATGACCGTGTAGACATTAGTTTTATCTCTTTCAACTGTCAGATTTGTCGAGAAAATGACGTCTCTTTGAGCTTTTTGTAGTGGACATGGTGTGACGTTATTTTCTCGACAAATCTGACAGTTGAAATAGATAAAACGTTTACATACACGGTTATGCTAAGCCTACAGGGTGATACATCAGGCCGTGTGTGGCGACTTCTCATCATTAATCAGAACAATGGTGTCATTGTCTTGAGTTATCGATGCAAGTTACATTTGAAAATTCATCGAGCACTCCGTGCTTATGTTAACTGTCTTGTTTTGCCATCTTAAAACGGCCGGTGTATAGTATAATAATACGAAATTGTAGTGATTTACTTTTAGAAAGCGATGCTCATTATATGTATGAACTTTAAGTACAGTTTTCAGTGTACGAATTAAATGGTATAGATTTGTTATATTTTTTTTTATTTTCAGACGAGTGCTCCTTCTGCGGCCTTACCCTTTCAAGTATTGTTGTTCCAATATAGTAACTGCCCATTTCTGACATATTTTGTACTGAGTTAACTACCAGAGAAAGTAATATTAAAATCATTCCTGCAAGACAGGAGCCCGATTTTCGTTTGATAGACAACATTCTCTATTAGATATATGTCGAAACGAAACGTCAAATTGGTCGTATTTTTTCTTTTGTTTCGCCATATCAATACATAGTATAAAACAAAGTTCGCTTCCCGCTGTCCCTATGTACGCTTAAATCTTTAAAACTGCGCAACAGATTTTGATGCGGTTTTTTTAATCGATAGAGTGATTCAAGAGGAAGGTTTATATGTATAATACATGCATAATATAGTAGTTTAGGTGGCGCTGCTTTCGTATGCCACTAATTCTAAGGCAGTACGAAGTTCGACGGGTCTGCTAGTCTCTAATAGAGATTGATGTCTATCAAACGAAAATCGAGCTCCAAGTGGCGGTAAGGGGGCAATACGCATAGAACTCAACTAAATATAATAAAATACATCATCACGCTTGTATTCCCCGAAGGGGTAGGCAGAGGTGCACTGTAGTGCACCCACACTTCACCGATGTATTTTGGTCCCAATGTAATAGGGGCCGAGCCTATTGCCATTATACCGGGCACATTCCCCCTGAATACGAGGGAGATTTGGGCCATAGTCCACCACGCTGGCCCAGTGCGGGTTGGTGAACTTCACACGCTATAGGAAGCTATAGACGTGCAGGTTTCCTCACGATGTTTACCTTCACCGTTCAGCAAGTGGTAATCATTGTTGAAAATGACATTCGCACATGAAAATTATCTCAGAGGTGCGGGCCTGGGATTTGAACTTGCACCCCTTACGTTCAAGGCGGGCGTTCTTGCCCACGAGGCTACCACTGCTTCACTCAAACTAAATGAAACCGTATTACCTTGCTGTCCTTCTCAAGGAATATGAGCGAGGCAATAGTTTTAGTGCCATTAAATTAAGTTAGGATATAGTTTGTTGCGAACAGAATCGCCACTATTGTAGGTGATCCTTAATCTCGCTTAAATCATTCAAAATTTCGTTAACCAAATAACTATGCTCCTTTGGCGTGGTAACCACGCTATGCATAGATCATTTTCGTGTAGTAATCCTTGAATGTGGCATTACCTGATGTAGTAAATAAATTCTACGAAGATTGTAAGCCCAATGGTATCAAAATACACCGAAGGAAACTCGAAATATGTTTTTACCGGATCTTACAATAAATAAACAACGATTATCAAATTCCTCAGATAGGATGGAGAATATAAACAGTAAACAAGGTATTATTTTAAACAAAACACTACATTCAATAAATTGTTTTGTAGCTGTGTAGGTTTTTATGGATAGACTGTAAGGCGAACTTGTATTGTCTTCGTTCGTAGCATCCATATAACAAAATCAATTAGAAGAAAATGGTGGTGGCTGGATTGTAAGTACCTTTATTAACTTAACTTTCCTTTAATTATTATAAGTAAGAAACGCTTGATTGAAGGGTAAGGGAAAGTAAGTTTTAATAAAATTAATAAATCCCTGTGATTATATTTTATGACCTAAAATAGGGATTCCGCTTTCGATTAACTTTACACATATTTAATTGCTATAAGAGTGACGGTGGATTTTGATTTCGTCATTATTTCTCGCTGCAAACTCACTGACATTCAAACCTTAAAGATTGTACCATAGATAAATCGCTGCGCTCGACTAGATACCGTCGTCGTACTTGTCAAATGCAGCAACAAATACTACGCCGAAATCGGCGTACCCGAGTCAGTCACACTGCAAGCTGTGTGTGAGGTGTACATACCGAATGTTTTATTAAATTTCGTGCATAATCCAAATTAAAGTGCCAGTTTGCGTAGTGAAACTGTGTGAAATAAGAAGGGCACTGGGATCACATACCATCAGTAAATATCATATAATTCCGAAATGTCAACATAAAATAACGTGACACCTAAACGCCATTCAGTGTTATCGCGTATACAAGAATCAAGTTCCCCGTGGTTGTGAATTTTATAATGTGAACTTATTGTTATTGTATTTTATATACTGTACCTTATATATACTACAACCTTTTTCATTTATCGAATCCTAGTAATTTATACTTAACCTAGTTCTGTATTATTTAATGTCAAAATGTTAGCTGATACTATTTTAAGGGGTGATTCTACCCATGAAACTGAACAACATTGCCCACAGAATATGGGTCAAAAATCAAAAATTTTATTCGTCTTCCCATACGCACAAAATATTTTTTCCATTAACCCCGGTAACAGTTGAGCAGCTAGCAACACAATTCTTCACGCACACAAGCATCCTTGCAAATTGTCTTACACACACTACAATAACGAGTTGCCGCATTCACGGAGCTTTTGTTTTTAGAGAGCGCGGTATCTAGTCGAGCGAAGCGAATAATTTATCTATGGATTGTACATTCCTGCTTAATTAACCAAATAATCAAGTTTATTTTTAACATGTTATGTAGGATGTCGTCAATAAAAAACTTATTATATATTGTTTCCTAATTTTCTTCCCCAGCCTCCTTTTATCAACTGCTCTGATGGTCAGCATATTCCTGGGTGGAAGATATCTACTTGAATTGGATCGCCAAAACAATGATATTCCAGTTGCAAACTTAACCGGCTTAGGTTGAAATTAATTTAATACTATATTAAGTCTATAATTTACGTTATCTCTGAGACAAGTCTAAAACGTATTTTATTTTAATTCTAGGAGAGGACAGACTCCTAAAATTGATGTCCGGGAAAGTTATTGGATGATTTTAAACAAGAATGAATACATTTATAATAACGACTATTAATGCATCCTTAAAAATATTTAAATGTTATTTCTAACTATTAAATAAAAAGAAAATATACGAGCTACTGTGGATTTTGTATTACTTACTTATATAAGTTCCATTGCCTCTATGAATGTTTGAATTAACTAATTGATTAATATCGAGGGGTGATATTAATGAATGAAAAGAAAGAAAGAAAAGAAAGAAAAAACATTTATTCGACACAGACAAAACAAAGCACACAGAGAATATGAAACTTATACAATACACAGAAAAGGAAAGAAAAAGAGCTCAGTGCGAACTGTGCCGAAAAGGTATTGGCTCAGCACGTGCTGGGGGGGAACTAATCTCCCCCAGCGCTGATTTTCAGCCAACCCTCTTTACTAGTTTTGAGTGAGTTATTTAAATTTTTATTTTTTAATTTAGTTTGAATGAGTTAATTCAGCTATTTGAATTAAGCGACTTTTAGGTGATATTTACTTATACATTATACATATTTGGTATCAGCGACTTTTTCTGCGTCGAAAGAGTATGCCCAATTGTAAGGTTAAAAAACGTCGCTTTAGTCAGATGGCCTTTCACCCCTCGATATGCTTTTTTTAACTTGTGTGGCACACCATTAACCCCAATATTATAGTAGCATTGTAGAACACCTTTGTACAAATAAATGCCCAATGGCATTGGCAATAAGCATTTATTTGCCATGGCAATTACAAACCACAATTAGTTGGTTTGTAAATGGTCTTACGTTTCTGTAAATTTGGGGGCAAGTGCCCATACTAAACAAAGCTTCCACTACCGTACAAAAGACGGGGGTCAATCGCAGTGAAACAAAAAAAATGGATACTGATGATAAGACATTTAAAATATTTACCGCTGCAGCGCTGACGGAAATCGAACCTCTTGGCAGTCTATTCTCCTCTTGGCAAGGCGACCGTGACCTCGTATCCCATGACATAACACCTATTGGCACCGAATCCTGATTGTACTTGTTATTATAAATAAACAATTCGCAACCTGAATGATGACCAGCCTACGTAACGATTAAAATAATGAGACAATACGTGTTTGTTTTGATTGGTACCGCGTGGGAGATAAAAAATTTAGTTCCCAATGAGTTGCACGCAGTATTAGTGGAGGCTTGTTTGTGGAACGATAATATTTGAGAAGAGATTTAAATTTAAAACTGAAATTGAATCGAAATATGGCAGCTGGGGCGTAAGTATTATTTTAAAATGATAATTGAGTTTCTGTAGTGTAAATTGTTAGAGACGTGAGTGCCCACTAGGTAGTGATGTACTATTTTCATTTTACAGCATCCTTCTGTTCGGTGCGTTTGCTTTTACAGCGTTTTGGACAGCTAAATTCTTACGTGAAGTATACATGTCGGATGCTGTGCCAAATAACAGTAGTTCCTTTCAGAGCTTAGCCTATGAAAGCACCACCACAGCCGATGGAGGGTTTATAGAATACGTAGAGTGACGCAATAGCACGGTAGATATGATTTGCTTTTTATTAATATAAAGTTTCTGCTTTTTTTTAATAAAAAAAAATACGTTTTATTTTAAATTAACATGGAATTAAACTGATACCATCCAAGTAATATCAGATATGATAATATGAGAAAGGACATTAATATTGGTAAATCTATTCGGAAGTTTCAATGCCTACAGAATACAGACAAGGAGTGAATCTGATAAAACATCTATTTACGCTACGGCGAGATTAAAAAGCAGTAACTTGTATTCGCTTGCATTGTGTGTTTCTTGATTATGTAATGTTTTATTAATTATTTATAGAAATTGAAACTATTTCTTGGAAGTACCGATCATCTCCAAAACCATTTACAAGGGTGTTGTAGTATTTGTAGTGTCAAAGAATTTATGTGAAAATCTTAACGAATCAATTTTGCGAAGTGAATGCTACCATTGATTTAATCTTGTCTTCGTTCATTCATCCCCCAAATTTATTGAAAGTTAAAAATACATCATCACGCCTGTATTCCCCGAAGGGGTAGGCAGAGGTGCACTGCAGTGCGCCCACACTTCGCCGATGTATTTTGGTCCCAATGTAATAGGGGGCGAGCCTATTGCCATTATACCGGGCACACAGGTTTCCTCACGATGTTTTCCGTCACCGTTTCTTAGCAAGTGATAATCTCAGATGAAAATGAGATTCGCACATGGAACCCAGAGGTGCGAGCCGGGGATAGAACCTGCGCACTTTGATTGCAAAGCGTGCGTTCGACCACTCGGCTACCACTGCTATGAAAGTTGAAAGTTATGGTCCATTTATCTATATAAGTACACATGGTATTGTAGGTTATTACTTTAAAATATTTGGAGGTAATGAATATACCTAATAACAATATTATACAATCTGCCTGCAATTATAAGGCAGTGGTAGCCGAGTGGTCGAACGCACGCCTTGCAATCAAAGTGTGCAGGTTCAAAATCCGGCTCGCGCCTCTGGGATTTATGTGCGAATCTCATTTTCATCCGAGATTATCACTTGCTATGAAACGGTGGAGGAAAGCATCGTAAGGAAACCTGCACGTCTAAGGGGACTGGACTAGTTCTCGATAGAAGTGTGAAGTCTGGCAACCCGCGCCGGGCCAGCGTGGTGGACTATGGCCCGAATCCCCCTCGCATTGAGGAGAGGCGCGTGCCCAGCAGTGGGACGTTAAAAGAGCTGTAGTAGTAGTAGTAATATACATACATACATATACTCACGCCTGTATCCCATGGGGGTAGGCAGAGACTACCGTTTGCCACACGCTACGATCCCGACAAACCTCTTTCGCTTCATCCACAGTCATACATCTTTTCATGCACTTCCGTCGGTTTAGGGTGCTACGGACTTGACCTTTCTGGAAGAGATCGTTAATCTGGTCGTGAAAGGTCCTCCTCGGGCCCCCTCTTTCGACATTTCCACTCACGTTTGCCTGGTATATTTCTTTCGTCAGTCTACTTTCATTCATCCTCTCTACATGGCCAAACCACCTGAACATACTTTTCTCAATCTTAGTCACCACATCATCCTTCAGCTTACATTCATCTCGTATCTTGCTATTCCTCAACCGGTTAGCAATGGTGACACCACACATACTCCGTAAGGAACGCATTTCCACCGCATTCACCCTACTCTCATGCCAACCAAACCCAACATTCACTGCCATACATAAGAGTAGGTACCAAAACATAAGTTACCAAAACAAAAGTAGTAATATAGGTAACAAAACAAAAGTAGTAATATAATCTCATGATAAAGAAATATGACCAGACTGAACGTCAGTTTCAATTTTCAAGTAAATCTCTGGATTTTAAATGGTGAAGATATTAATAGCAATCTTATAAACATTGTTATAATTCCTGTATTTCCTTTTCAGGTTTTTATTCATGGGATCCCTGGCTTTCGGTTTATACTTGTTCACACGGGGTCTGTATGCCCAATTGCAATTATTGATAGGTGACGGTGAAGACAAGCTTCTAAACGCTACTTCCACTACACTATCTACATAAGGACCAATGCATTTAGATTTAACATCAGCTGTAATGATTACATATATTGTATATTTGTTAAATTGAATATATGAAGTTTAATTAGCATATCTTATGTCTTATATATTCGAGAGAATTTCTGATATCGATTTAGGATGCTCCAAAAAGCCACATAAATCTGTAAGTAGGTATTAAGAACAAACAGTTTATAATCCCTCTGAAAATACTCAGAGGGCAGTAAAATCTATCACCAGAAGAATTTATGGGGAAGATGAAAAAAAAAATACATTACAGTTTTAAACCTTTTTATTTTTTTTAAACAGACTTAACATTATCGACGAAATATTATTACATTTTAGTGTCGAGCAGTTAAATACAACTACGTTTGCTCCCTTAAGTACTGTGTGAACACTAATAAGTAGTACCTACGTAGTATATTACAGAAAGGCAGTGGCAATAGTTAACAGCATTAAGTTCAAAATGGCTTGCACCTAAGCGACCGAAAACAATGATAGTCCCACTACTTTAAAAAAATATACTAACAGCTATAATTCTCCGGACAACCCATAACCCAACCCAATACTCTGGTTGGTGGCATGCAAGGCAAATAACGCAATGAGCATTTTCAAAATTAGCCCTAATGAGGATGGAATAGCAACCACGATCGGATTAATGGCTAATCTTTCTATAAAAATAATAGAAAAGGATTACAATATTCAAGATTCAATCTTGTCGAACGAAGTACGTTCTATATTCCTATGTAACAATAGGTGAAAACGAGTTAATATTCGATTAGGATGTTCGCGATTCTTAGAATAACTAATTTAAAATTAAATTAGTACGAAGAAAGGTCCGCTCATGTACGCATAGTTCGGCGACGCTTATCATAATGCGCTCATAACGTAACTAGACTCTGCTAAACGTCCACAGATAGCGCTGTCATTCCATTTGAGTCACAATACAAACGTTGTACTCTAAGTCTATACACAGTGTAAAATGTATTTCATTCAGCTATTATAGCTAAAGGATAAGGGAAAAAGGCCGCAAGTGTCAGCATGTTGGCTAAGATAATTGTCGGTATACTAAGTACTTATCTAAAATAAATATGTACACTTACACTTATCTAAAATTAATATAATGAAGTAACGCGTCATGTTAATTGCTCACAGTAATAATTTTAATTCACAGCATACATGATCCGATCAATTTTCTTATCCGACTGAAACATACAATTTACCTTCTATAGTTTACCTACGATTCTGTTATTTAACAGGTTTTACGTGCAGGTAAAAAAGTCAAGGCACAAGCCAAGTAAAGGGTATCTACAGGATGTATCAGAAGTCCGAACTTTGGGTACATATACGGTAGCTCATATGTGGATTCTTAGTGAAGACAGATTATATCTAATTATCATAGTTTCCGAGTTAAGGACCTTTGAATATTTGTCTTAGGTATCGTGTTCTGGCCCTTGGCCCTGGGCTCTGGCGTACATCCATAACCCTATTCAGACGAAAAAAAAGTTGAAAAGACATGATAGAATTTCAACCAAATTTTTATACCATTCAGTTGTATTCAGTCGAAGAAAGATTTCAAACTTCTGAAATACCCTGTATACTTTTCGTTGTATACAAACATTAGCTTTATACGTATTCTCATACATAAATACTTCTGTATAGATACTTATGAAATTAAAACAGAAACCAAACGATATTTCCAAAATCTAAATTCAATCGACAACTACGCAGCTTCTATCATACAAATGATATTAAGATGTGATGTGACCACTTATACATATTATTAATTCACTTACTAAAGTGTATTTTGAGAGAGTTTCTTGTTACTCTTACTCTCTTACTGCTCTTCATATTATTTCTACGACTTCTTGTTATTATTTTTTTTCCTTTTCGCATAAATTCCATCGATCCCTTTACCATACGGTGTACTGGGATTTGTCGTTAAGTAGTAAGATCCTTCAGCACTGGAATAAAAAATGAAACTGTTTTAAAACAGATGCCTAACCCCTTGATGACCATTTGCTAACGTGTTACGTAGCAAACCGCTACGCTTGAGTTAACAAAATGTTAAATCATCACAAATAATGATCACCACTTGCTGAACGTGAAATAAAACATTGTATTGAAATCTGCACGTTTAGAGAAAGGCGTGTGAAGTCCGCAAACCCGCACTGGGTCAGCGTTTTAGATTATGGCCCCAATCTCCCTCGTATTAAGGGGAAATGCGCCTGGTATAACGGCAATTGGCTCACCCTCTATTACATTGGGACCAAAAACATCAGCGAAGTGTGCACCTCTATGTACCCCGGCGGGGAATACAGGCGGGGTGATGTATTTATTTCTTGCATTTCAAATATAACAAATGGTGAGCCAGGTGACAGGTGAAGAACAAGTGGAACTACGAACATTTAAACGTTTTCATTTAAAAAAACGTATAAGAGTTACAACAAATTTGTGAGTGTTCGTTTTTGTGATTCGGCTCTAGTTTGAATAGTAGAAGTAGTCAAGAGACTAGACTCTAGAGACCACCTTTATGAAGTAACTCTGGTCTTCTACTTACTTAGTATCACAGTTGAGGCCCATAAACACCATCCCCTCCTCAGGAGTGGGGTTGTCTCTAAATTTGTGGTAGGATTCCGCGGGCGACGCCGGGAATCCCTCGGGATTCCGTACGGACTCCGCGTAGAACCGCCACGATCTCCAGTGACTGCACAAATCTGAAACAATACGTAGGTATGTATATTTAGGAGGAAATTATTTGAATAGAACTGTTTAGCATGGATACAAAAAAATAGTTACTACAAGTAAGAACAGGAAAATCTCTGATGACATAGCATTTAGTGATTTAGTATAGGTACCGTAACCTAAATTAATCGGTATGAACCTCTTTCATTCGAACCCTTCTGCCTAAATTTGCGGTGTACACATAAAACCAATTATTATCGGAAAGGACAATTATTAGTTTTTGTTTTTTGTGGAACGAGTAAGAGTCCTTATCGAGCGTTCCTGGCGTTTCATAAAGAACCTTTTCTAAAGGAAATGTTTTCACTAACATTTCGTTAAAAACTTTGCAGTCCGTTATAGAAAAAATTGCTCTTATTGGCTCACGTCTAACCACTACGCAACTTTGGGGTTATTTAGACCCTAGTTTGGGCAGATTAAGTATCTTCTATTAAAAGTTGCGTTCACACAATATTGCATAAAGCATTTGGTTGATCAACGACCGTACAAGACGTAGAATACATTTAAGAGGACCTTCGTGGAACATAGCTTTAGGCATCTCATTTTCTCATGTAGGTAAATGGTAAGATAGAGAAAGACAAAAGATTAACATCTGATCAGCGGATGTTTACACAGTGATTGTTCGTGCAGCGTGACACCGAACACCATGAAAATCGCAGAGATAATGGTTTATGGTAACATGCAATCACGCGAGCTGGGCATTATTCAGATTATCGACATTCTGACAGACACGCTAAGGCCACTCATAAGACTGAACGATTTTGTAGTGATTATTCAACCACGCTCATTGCCAATGCTTCCTTTATCGACAGTTGTCAAACTATTTGATGCTAGACATAAAGCCGATACTTTCAAACACATTATAAAACTTTGTGTCTGGTACAATTTGAAAAAGACAACATAATTATTTCATCGTTTTATTCCACAAACTACATAAGGAAAATAATTTGAACTGCACACAAAATGAAAAACAATTCTGGGAACATGGTTTAGAAAGTATGGAATAAAATATTAATGTCGGATTCCTATAAACAAAAGTTTCAAAAGTCACACTTCCGATGCCTGTTACCGTTCGTTAACCCTAAAAAAAAACTAGTAGACTTACCAATAACGATTCTTTTTTTAATAGGAACCCAACATAAGTTAGCGTGAGGCAATTGTTTTGTTTTAAATCATGTTCGCGTGACCCCGTTTTGTTCTTTAGATTGAAAGACCCAAGCCTAATCCGTTGCCTTAAGTTCGGGTTAGAAATATTAGTATTTAAATATTAATAAACTCTACAAAGGTCGGGGTGAATGCCACTGATAAAGGTCACATTGGGTAACGTAGAAACAAACTACGTAAACATTGGTTTGCACCCCAATTTTGATTCCTCTATCTTCACGTATCTTGATAACTATATAAATGTTATAAAAATAAAACAAAGACTGTCTGATAGAGTAAATGTTTCGCTTTCATTGCATAAATATATCTCAAATCGGTCAAAATCTTACTTTATACGTTGACAGTGGCACAAATTTTTGTATTCTTTCCATTCCTGTGGTACG
The DNA here is from genome assembly GCA_914767695.1 of Ptilodon capucinus. Classification (NCBI taxonomy): domain Eukaryota; kingdom Metazoa; phylum Arthropoda; class Insecta; order Lepidoptera; family Notodontidae; genus Ptilodon; species Ptilodon capucinus. The sequence goes on along the minus strand of OU611814.1, from coordinate 7,837,195 downwards.
GGGCGTTTAAGACCTCGTTTGGAAAGTATAATTATGGCAGAAAAGGACTTATTAAAGTAGATACACCACTGCATTCAGTTTTCATAGGGCATCTTAGCTATATATACATCTATTTCTTAAACGAAATAAAATTTAAGTTACGGCCTCTGCACGGCAAAGAAGGTTATGTTTTTTTTCCCGCACCGCATAGAAGACACATACGAGGCGTATTAGACCTCGTTCTACCCTAAACATGTTAACGGCCTTTTAGCCAAGTACTCACTATCGTCTGAGAGCGGTATTGGAGCAAACCGGGGACACCCAGGCTGGACGCTCTTCCCCCCGTTGGGCCAGAAGTCCGCCGTCCCCGTCCGGACGGGCGCACCGTACCCGCCAGCGTCTGTGTGGATCACGTCCACAAACGCCGCATCCTTAGCGTTGATGTGTTCCATCACAACGCCGTCCGGGTAAAACGCTGGAAAAGCAGGATCTAGTGCCGTTACTCTGAAATATTCGGAGCATTTCGTTAATCAAGCAGAATCTCTAGAATTTTGAAGCGATTGCCATTTCGATAAGATTTTAATGTACACTATTATCGCATTATCCAAAGCGAAGTAATGCTTTTAACAAATGTGCCATATCAACGGGTGAAAGGCTATTTGACTCAAGCGACACTTTTGGGCGATATTGATTTGATCTTCTGTAAAGTTAAAAATGTCGCTAAGTAAAATTGCCTTTTACCTCGATACCATACTGACTATACATAATCTAACCATTACTTGGCTATTGACACTACTTAATTTTAATGAGTACTGGTTACTAAAAATACCACTTAATTATATTCAATTAATTGGTTATAAAAACCGAATCGACGGCTACTTTAAATAATGCTTATATATGAGAGACATCGACGTGAATTTTAATGATCTACTATATTTTCTAACTCAAGTAGAATAAAGAAAGGGCCTCTTTACAAATTATCATGACGAAAGTCAAAAAAGATATACAACTAATTGTATTTTCGTTATGAAGCTATGAGACACGGCGGTTAGCGGAGTGTGCAACAAGCTCAAGGCTATCTTATGGAAAGTTTGGGCCGTTGCTTTCCCTTATTCATATTGAAACAGTTGACCTATAGCCAAAGCATTTGTTATTCCGCAATTATAATAACATACTAAGGCTCACATAAGAACCGTAATGGGTGGCAAGCTAATTGGTTTGTGATTTTTAAATATTTTTAATGATACGTTTATAATTATTGAAAATGTAAGCAGTGGATTGTTACAGTGCTTAAGTTATTTATTTATTAACACATACGTGTATTATTTACATAATCTAATTGAAGTGTGGGCGCACTACAGTGCACCTCTGCCTACCCCTTCCGGGAATACAGGCGTGATGATGTATTTCGTATGTAATTCGGTTTGGCACAAGTCTATTTTTTGTAAGTATGTTCTTTTTAAATAAAGATATATATTTTTATTAAAAAAATATAGTGAGACTAAATTCAAATGGTTATCTTTTATGGAGTCGCTACTATGACCCGTGCACTTTGCATACAACTTATTAAATTTATTGTACTATCAGAGAGCCGTACTTGAAAAAAAACCGGCCAAGTGCGAGCTCGACTCAGGCACTGAGGCTTCCGTACATAAACTATGAAATCACCAAACATTGCTCTAACGAAAAGATAAACTGGACAGAGAGACAAACTTAACTTTGCCGTTGGTATAGTGGTGTCCCCATACAAACTAAGTACAAAATAAGTTTGTAATCGCAAAAAAATATTTTCTCACAATACATTTATAGATTCCGAATTTTTTTCTTTAGTTGTGACTTGTGTGTGATTTTTTCCAAACATGACATTTGGCAGGAAGCAAGGTCTTGCAACCTTGCTTCTTGCCAAATTCATGTTTCTAGGTCAACGGGAAGTTCCTTATAGGTGTTTGATTACTGTACAAAATAAACCGCCGTATCTTTTGATTGTCTTAGACGTTAGATTTTAGGCACCAAGGGACTGCAGATGTCTTTAGTATGAATTTCAACCAGTTTTATTGATGGATCCAATAAGAGGTAAGAATAAGGTAAGTCACCTTTTAACGGTCTTATTGTATTTATTTTTCAACTCCCTCGCAGTGTAGCCAGCGACGTGGCTGCCCAGCGAGTGACCAATCACGTGAAACTTGTCCAGGGGTAGGCCTGACTCCATCAATTTATTTATTTCTTCGGCGACCGCACTCCCTACCTGGAAATTTTAAATTCAGAACACATGGCTTTTAAATTACAAAAAAGTTTCATTCAAAGTCAAATTAACTTTGTATAGGCCTATAACACAAAGGCACTTTCAAATTGTCAAGTTTTTTTTTTGTAATGCTACTGCAGAATCGAAGCGCGACCTCAGCTTGAGGAGAGCCGGCAAGATACTCTTACTCTACTGGTTTAATATTTTTAAAAGATTTTTTTTTAACTCCAAACGTTATTTCAAATACATACTTGGGTAAATTTATGCTCTAGTATATTGCCTTTAGAGCTGCTTTCAATAATAATAATAAAACGTTATTAAGGAAACATCCTCTACACTCTACGAACGCTACATTTATTAGTTTGTAGAAGTTATTTTCTTTATTCCCTGCAAGGTGAGATAAACTGATATTGTTCAATTATTTGTAGCTGATTGCTTGAAAAAAAAATATTTTGTAGTTCCTTACCTTTTTGGTATTTCTAGCAGCATTCATTAAGTAAGAGCCGTGAGCCATATTGGACCAGTCTAATAAAACTACATTTGTATCGGGCCTTGATTCTAGATAAGCGTTTACCACGACCTGAAAATTATTAGAAAACAGTATAAATTTTAATTTTCACTTCATACCACATCAACATTTATACCTGTTTATAGATTACAATAGCATTGTAGTGAATATAAAAGTGTTCTTCAGTTTGCCCCTGCAAATAGGCTTGCTATAAATTTAGGGATTATGGTAACAAAATAAAAAATATGTAAACAATTAAAAACTTCTTTCTTATTTATTTATATTAATTATCAATTATGTATGTAAAAATAGTTTTTTTTAATTTTCCGTATCATTTTTATGACTTTAACGGCCAGTATCTGATTAATCCAGATTGTAAAAGAGGTTTAATACCATAATATTAGTTAAAATATTCATGTATATGTCTTGCTGCATTGTATTGATTAGTAAATAAAATAGGTAGGTACCACATTAGAGGTAGACATTATAGTATTAGTTTTGCCTATCAGTCTCACTGCTAACAAAAACTATATGTATACCGGAAAGTTCAAGGAAACATTTTATAAATGTCCTTATCCATCAATACCTACCTACATACATTTAGTGTTATTTTTACTAAAACATAGTTAAGTGAACCAGCACAAGTTATTTCAATGTTTAAAATAGCTGTAGCTATAATCAATACCCAGTTCATTTACTTTGGATCAGCGCTAACTGAGCGCAGTTGAATGAAGTTTAAAGTTAATAATTACTACATGAAACAGAGTAAACATAATTAAAATGTAAGTCGGTGTCATTTGTCAACTATTTTGCACTTTAAAAACATGTGATGTATAGCTATATAAGAAGTGTCTTCGAAAGTTGTTCGCATGCACTCTACGCTCTGTTTGCGTTTACTCTCTGAGCCGACGTCTTTATCATCTTAACTTGCATTTGAAAAAAAAAAACAAACGTGTAAGAAATATTGTCGTTAAATTCTACCTAACCTAAGTGTCTATTGTTAATGCTATACAAATTAAATAGACTTATATATAAATATATAAATATAAATATAAACTTATACGTCTGGATTAAAAACAGTTAACCACTTACATAATAAATAAAATAAAATAATGTCTTTTGATTGTGTAAAATCGAAACCTGAATTTTTGTAACTTTTCAATAAGTTTTTGGATAATATAACAAAGTCTTGTAAACAAGCTAAAAAAATATTGAACAGACTAGGAACAATCAAACGTTAAGCCTCCTGTACACTGGGGTGTCAACGATGGCGCGTATTTTTTTGCCATTAGCCAAACGTTCAGTACTGTAAAGTTCATTATACAACGAAGTGACACTGACAGCGCGAGCGAATTATGACGCGCGGGAGCGTGGTTTTTATCACAGAAATTCAATCTTTATTTATATTGGCACAAAGTCCGTTTTGGTTAATTTTACGCACGAGTATTGACGCCCAGTGGGAGTGTTTTTTTCATTAATCATGTGAAACGTTATAAAATATGTAAGTGTATGAAATACTTAGACTATGTTTATTTGAGAGGTTATTACCTGGATGCTCTCCTGTTGTGCCAATTCGATGAAGCCGTGTGCGTATAGTACAGTGGTGTTGTTCTTGTCAAACCCTTTGATTTCGAATAACCTTGTCGCTTGGTTGAGTGGTAAATCGACATAGTCTTCGATTGTGTTCCTATATAAAAAAAACACTTTGCATTCATTGAAAAATAAACTGTTATAAGTTTTCCCTGGCACTAGGAGACGACTTAAGGTAATACCTTAATATTTATCAGTAGTCAGTTGTAATGGATTAAGGTATATGTTTCATCGTAATCGCTGTACTGCGGCTTAGGAACACGTGGCGAGGCGGTGTACGGGAAGGAAAGAGACTGACAAGGGAAGGAAAGGTATTGACGGAGCGGCTTGCGATGTCCCTACCGTCTCGCCGCGCCATACCAAAGGCGCGGTACAGCGGTCTCAGTCAAACTATATTACGGTAAGACGTCTCTTAGTGTCAGTAAAACAGGCTTTAAGTATTTTCCTTATGTTCCATCATGGTACTCGGGGTTCAGAATCTTGTTTAGTTGTCAACAGTGCCGATTTTTTTTGTACTGACCTTATTTCAATTTCAATGTTAATATATATAATAATGTACGTACAGTTTACTTTTTGTTTGTAGTAATCTTCAATTTGCGTTTGTTCGAGCTTTTTAATGATTCAATTTACCAAAAAACTAACCCATTTGCGAACCCCATAAGGTGCCATATTTCAGTACAAAACCACTGTTAATGGGTTATACCTTTTTTATAAATTAGGGGATTTGTATAAAAATCCATAAACTGAGGTATTTTTTATTATTTGAAAGCTGAGTGTAATTATTATGTTGTCCCTTTTAGGATTTTAAAATTCAAAGTCCATAATAAAGCCATGATAATACTCCAAACTTGAGTAATAACATGAGTATAGATAGTAGATTACTTTTTTAAGATTTGGGCGCTATTTGTTCCACTTACCCATTATAGAATCTTAAATAAATGTCTTCTACTCTATTGGCTCTGTCTGGCAACACTCCTGAAACAAACAAGTTTTATTACAATCATATTCTTTGTTTATAAATAAGCACTCGATAAATAAAAGTACTGAAGAATAAAAAAAACCTGTTTATAATAAATAGCTGTTGCCTTAACTCTACCTACTCATTTTCTTTAAAATGGTCAAGAATATGCACGAATCACACGCCGCCGCTTCATTCCGTTAAAATTTAGTATCTTAAGGTATATAAATCAAGAAATACATTCGTATAAGAGAAATTGATAAAGCAGCTATCTTAGACTCCGTGATTCAATCCTGAAATTTATTTCACTGATTAAAACCAAATGTTTATTGATTGATATTCACACGTGTGATGTCACGAGGTGCACCTTTGTTTTATATAAACAAAATAATGGAATTCCATCACCTGGGGCCCGATATTCGTTTGGTAGAGATCAATCTTTAGTACAGATATGTCGAAATAAAAAAATACGACCAATTTGACGTTTCGTTTCGACATATCTGTAATAGAGATTGATGCCTTCAAACGAAAATCGGGCTCCTGTATTTTGTGGCAAGCATATACCTATTAGTATTGCAGATAGTTACACGGTCTTTTACACATGCCCCAAGGGCCTCTTGATTCACAGGTAAACTTCCACAACTTGTAGGTATCTCATCTCTCTATTTATGTAATGTGCCGGTTTATAGGCGTTAGGAATGGTCGAATAAGTTAATCGAGATATTAGTAATGAATATTTGTTTATGTTGTCAGATTATTTATGAGATAGTTAGTGAGTAAAGTTACATAAGAGTGTACACTCGTATGTGTTTACTGATATTCTTTTCGTTTTGTATGTTAATTTAGTGTTATATAATAGTTTCGTCTAGAAATCTGAAATAAATGTTGTACCTACTTAATTAACGTTCCTTGACTACGTTGCATTTAATTAGAAATAATTAGGTAATTGTTCACATTATTTAAAATGAAATAAATTTAAATTAAGGGAAATATTCTAAGAGGAAATAAAGCATACCTACTGAATAATTAATTGTTTAACAAATTTATGTAATCACTCAGGGTTATTATTATATAAAATGTACACTTGGTTATTATTAGGGTTATTATTATATAAAATGTAAAATGTACCACTTGGCTATGAATGAAACATTTATGTATTGGCTACTTATAATGGTGTGATTTCTTAAAACCAAATTAATATATCGTTGACGTCACAAATATGCGCATGATTCACAATTATTCCAAAATTAGAGGTTTTTAACACTCTCGCTGAGTTGTGGGGTCATATTGGCTCATGGCGAACTTTTATCCAGTGCGCATCGCTCACAAAGTCAGCACCTGTATGAGTCAATATAACCTCATGACGCACCAGCTGTGAGTACATTAAAAATCCTTACGTAGCGAATGTGTTAAGTAAGGTTATATAAGTCCATATTGAGCCAGTTCTAGAATAATTGTTCCATATTTGGTAACTAAATTACCATTATTACCTTGGTAACTAAATTACTATTAGTACGGGTATTACCATTATAGGGTATAATTTTGCGATCTCCGCCATCGAATGCTAATTTTGAGGCCGTGAATCCCACTACCAGAAACAAAATGGTATATTTTACCATTCTACTTCTCACTTCTCTTGTTTTTGTGTTATCTTTTATTAACCGACAAAAAAACGGAGGACGTTCTCAATTCGACGCGTTTATTTTTTTATTTGTTTTTTTTTACTTTGATTTCGAATAAGTATTTATTTGGCACGCATTTACAAGTATTAGTTATGCGAGATTGGTTCACGCGGACATCGCAAGAAACACAGAATACAACTGCTTTGTAAACTATACGCGTTTAAGTTATTTTTTTCAGTATTTGTGTAGAGAATTAAAGATAATCCAACGTTGGTCGCTATTCAAACAATTTAAGGCAATTTTTTGCACGCAAGGATGGTTCGTAAAAAGGTTTTATTTACTCAAATCTTGTCTGCTTATCGTTGATTGTTATTGCAGCCTAACAGATACTTGGTAGAGATCACTTTTAGCGATAACGCCGTCCATTGTTACACTATTTTTTTTTATCGTATACATCCTGTATCAGAAGTCCGAAATAATGCTTAGGGAATATATATGGTAGCTCATATGTGGATGCTTAGTGAAGACAGTTTAGACCTAACTATCATAGTTTCTGAGTTATAGACCTTTGAATATTTGTCACAGGTATCGTGTTCAGGCCTTTGGGTACATCCATAACCCAATTCAGCAGTGTAAACTACACTTATGAGGGGCACATACCAATATTTACAAAACAAAACATCAAAATTTTACATAGGACTCGAGATATTACGAGTTATCGAGATATTAAATCAACGTCGAAAAAAGTTGGAAAATCATGGTCGAATTTCGATCAAATTTTGTATACCATTCAGTTGTATACCTGTTACTGATGCAAACGTTATTTCGGACTTCTAAAACACCCTGTATGCTTAGCTTGTATTTCATTAAGAGGTGGAACAATAAAGAGTTATCTATCTATGACGTGACTAATTTCCGTGCAGTACCTATAATATTCTCCACTAAGCAGGAGCCTTACTACTACCTCTTGTAGTAGGTAGTATTGTTTTAAGAACAGTAATTTTTGACAGATTTTGTGCATAGTCAACTGTCAAAGCTGAAAGTAATATTATAATATAATACCTACTGCAAGAATGGTAATATTATAGGCTTAGTTACAGATGTGTAACTTAATAATGAAACTGAGTTATCGTGGCGTAAATTAAAAAGAAAGCAAACTTTTTTTAATAGTATAATCCGATAATCATTATCATCCGAGATTATCACTTGCTATGAAACGGTGAAGGAAAATATCGTGAGGAAACCTGCACGTCTCCTCAGACGTTGAGTAGTTCTCGATAGATGTGTGAAGTCTGCCAACTCGCATCGGGCCAGCGTGGTGGGCTATGGCCTGAATCCCCCTCGCATTGCGGGGAGGCCCGTGCCCAGCAGTGGGACGTTATAAAGGGCTGTAATATTATTAGGTTTATTATATAACCAATGTTTTAGTGCAAGTAAATAGTCTATACAAAATCCACGCATACAAATGCATCGTTTAGTAGCAACTCCAGGCATGAGCGGCCTCAGTTGCCGAGGGCCACCGTTGACCTGGATCGCGTAATTACAAATTCATTTGCGACCATTGTACCATTGAGAATCATTTATTATCTATGTTTATCATTTATTAGTAGATGATGTGTTTAGAGAGTGTGGAAGTTTAAATTGAGAATGGAAAACCGAAAGTGTAGTCATACTAGCAACTTTTAAAGGTAGCTTCACAATGATTAAAGGGGCCACATGCATGGTATGTAACTTAGTATACATTTTACAAACAAAAAAAAAAAAAAAACAATAGCTTGGTATTTGTATAATCCAGTGATGACAATAACATGGACATTAGTAACAACCCCGTAAATTAGAGACATTAAAATCCATCTACAAACGATATTCAGTGGCATTTTTCGGAAAGAGAACAAAGAGTGATTAGGGAGTCGGATGAAGATGAAAATATTTTCATCTTGTTAGTACACGTGGGTATATAAAAAAGGTATCTTACAAACATGACAGGATCTTTTCCATAGACTTTCTAGAACCGTTTATTTGACTTTGTACCGACTCCAGAGTGCAATACAAGTAATCATAGTAGCACCCCTGGGGCTTTGTCACTCCATTCTTTAGCAGTATTATTATAATATTACTTTACATTTCTGTTCAATACATATACTCAGTTATTTGTCAAAAAAATTAATTGAATTAAAAACAATACTGCATAAGAGATAATGAATAAGAAGGCCATGTATAGTGACGAGTCTATGGTTTATTAATTGTTACTAGTATTTTTGAACCTATGTTTATATCAAAGAGTAAAAGGAGAAGCCCTATTCGCCACTATAGTTTCCGGAAGTAAGTCAAACAATATAAACATACTGCGTATGTATTGAAGTTTTAAAGTAAAAATGTTATTTAAACGCTATAAAACGGATGTAAATAATAAATACGCACCTTGTTTATATTGTTTGGAACCTTAGATACTTACTTGGTCCGCCAAATACAATGGCGGATGTCAGATAAACGTAAAAAAAATGCCGCAGGGCCATAGGCAGGCGGAGTTTGTATGCTCTACATAAAAGTGCACTCTCCCTGTCTCGCATGTTGATGTCGGGTGACCTTACCGGGGCCACCGGTGACGGGTGACCCAGATCCGACAATTAAACATTCATCCAACCTTCACATTCATGTATTCACGCATTTTACATGAAAATTATACAGGATGTATAAATTGTACGAAATTATATTGTAGGTAAGTGTTTGTACGGTACCTAATACGACAAGCTCAGGGAAGATAGACCAAAGTCCCTAGCACATTAGGGCGTCAAAAGTCACGCGTAATTTTTTGTGCCAATACCAAAATGAACTGTATTGACGTGAATGATTTTGACGAGTTAGGGCCTGGCCTTTACCACCGCAATTCAATTTTTATGTATATTGACACGAAGTTCGTTAAGTTATTGGTAAAAAAAAATATGTTAAAAAAACTTAAAAAAACAAGGTTTTATTTAATTGCCCCTAGTTTTCGTGTTCTCCTCAGCAAGCCCTTTCATTTGACACCCATACTGTGGTAGTGCAGAAAAAATAACTATTCCGCCATCTTGGATGAACCGCCATATTGGAATTAGAATGACGTCACATAGCTAAGCATGCATTGTCATCCAAAATAAGCGTGTATACCGAATTTCAGCTCAATCGGTTAAAGATAACTGATTTAAAATTCAGTTGCAAGATTCCACCTGGACATACATACGTTGCAAGCTAATAAAAAGCTTGCAAAAAATCATTCCTCATATGACGCGATGAATTTTAACGCGTATTATTTTACCATTGAAATTCGTTATTGGTAAATAAAAATACGGCTAGTACACCTTAGTGTCAGGTAACAACATAAGCAACATATTATGTAGATAATATTTCGAAGGTCTGTATTTTTTTCGTGTAATGCATTCCGAGGATTACATCTAAATGACGTCAGAGACATGAAATTATTTAATTTAATATATAATTACGTAACTAATTAACTGGTTGCTACAAAAATTTAATCGCAACCTTCGCTCACACCTGACCATTAATAGTATTCAATGAAAACTACAGACAGTTTAATAAACATTTTTTTAGGTTTCCGAAAAAAAAGGAACCCTTATAGGATCACTCTTTTGTCCGTCTGTCTGTGTGTCTGTCTGTCAAGATCCTTTTTCTCAGGAATGCGAGATAGTATCAAGTTGAAATTTATAACAAAGACTGTTTATCTGTGGTCCATTAAAGTTATAAAAAAAACTAACTTGTAAGTTAACGCAATCAAAAGATATGGCGGTTTATGTTGCGTATTTAGTACATTTTCAAGGGAATCAAAAACCTTTAGGGTACTTTCCATTGACCTAGAATCATGAAATGTGGCAAGAAGCAAGGTCTTATAGCACAAGTAAAGGAACAAATCTGAAAACAGTAAACGGTTTTTATTTTTAGTTACGCAACACTTAATGGTTATACATGTTAGCGTAACGCACGTAATAACTGATTATTATCATCTTGTGACTGATATCTTCCGTGTTTTGATATAGATATAAGGAGGTATACAACATGTTTGAGAAGTCCGAAATAATATTTTCACATCATGCAAATCGAGACACACAAACGACAAACGACGCAACATTTAGATTCAACAATAGATTTTAATTTTTTTTTAAACTTGTCATAAATCGAGTCATTTTTTATTAATATTTACTTTAGTAGCTGTTATTTCGTAAATATAGTTTACATTGTTTAAATATCCTATACAGGTATGTCACACACAACAGAACAAGTTGTGACATATTCAAAGGCCTGAATCTCAGAAACTATTGCGGTCAGGTATGTCTAACAGAGCATCTACATATCAGTGTAAATCTAAAATATGATTTCGGATTTCTGATACATACTATCGAATAAAGTATCAGATATAAATATCGATATAAACAACCACCCACAGCCGTCCTTGTACCGACACAATTAGTTTTTTTTTGTTAATGTCTATAATAAGTAGTGCTTACAACAAAAAGGTGCGTACCTGTTTTTTGAAGCAACATGTTCTACTTATGAATATAAACGATGGATATTTAAAATTAAAATTATGTCACAAAGTACTTAAGAAGGATAATTGTGCGTTAGTATAATATGCGCACAAAAAATAAGGGAAACGATTTCAGTAATAAAAGATAAAGCGGATAGCATTGGTAGCCCAGTTGTTAGAGCTTGAACGAAAGGGCTGCAAGTTCAAATCCCGGGCACGCACCTTTTTGATTTTCATGTGTTTAAAATCTCCCTCGTGTTAAGGGAGAATGGGCATGGAATAATGGCAATAGACTCGCTCCATGTTACATTGGGACCAAAAGCCATCGGCAAACTGTTTGTGCACTGCAGTGCTCCTCTACCAACCACTCCGGGTATAAAGGCCTGATGATGTATTTAGATGAAGCGGAGTAACATACAAACAGTAATAGTCCCAATTCGCCTGTACCATGTTTTCCATTCCCGTTTATCAAAAGCCATAATTTAGTGGATGGACGATCCAATAAAATGATTTTAACGGCCATGCCCCACTCAATCACACTGATTGGTGTTCAATTCATTCAATACTCAGAAGCTGTACGCGTCATGGATAGTGATCTCTACAAATAATGATTGAAAAGGGTAATTTTACCGGTCATAGAAGTAACCTACTGTAAGCACATTTCTTTAAAAAACTTTATTAAAAAAAAAAATGATCGGTATGGAATGGTCTATAAGTACTATACCTTACCACCACCTCTCAAAGCATGGTTTTTCATATAGTAACTGCCAATGTAGGACATATTTTGTATTGAGTTAAAAAACAATACAAACAAGAAAAAAAGGAGAAGAGCTCAGTGCGAACTGTGCCGAAAAGGTATTGGCTCAGCACATGCTGAGCAGGAGCGTTGCTTCCCCCAGCGCTGATTTTCAGCTGATTTAAGTGGTGGAGGTAAGGCTCTGGAAATTAATATTTTCTTTACGGCTACCACATGGATAGTTGTCGTATTGTTGGCTCACTCCTTTCATGAATTAATAACATTAACGTTGGTCATAATTATGCGTAACTGATAATCACTGGTAGCCGAGTGGTCGAACGTACACCTTGCAAATCAAAGTGTGCAGGTTCAAACCCCGGCTCGCACCTCTGGGATTTATGTGCGAATCTCATTGTCATCCGAGATTATCACTTGCTATGAAACGGTGAAGGAAAACATCGTGAGGAAACCTGCACGTTTGAGGGAACTTGACTAGTTTTCGATAGATGTGTGAAGTCTGCCAACCCGCACTGGGCCAGCGTGGTGGACTATGGCCTGAATCCCCCTCGCAATGAGGGGAGGCCCGTGCCCAGCAGTGGGACGTTAAAAGGGCTGTAGTAGTAGTAGTAGTAGTAGATAATCTCTGCTACTTAAAAACCTATCAACAATTTACTTAGAGAATTTTGGGTAGCTTCTACAAATCAATAAATGAAAACTACTTGACTATCGATTATAAATAATAACTAATAGATGCTTTGTTCGATTAAATATGATTTTCGATGCCCCAGTGTGCAGGAGGCTTTAACAGTGTTTTTTGGGATAATTTATATTTTCGTGAGTCTTGTGCAAAACCTGCCAAAGAATAATGGCAATATTAAAACAAGACTGCCAAAGACGCAGTGCGGCGTCTGACCTCCAAGTTATTACAAGGATACCAATGAGAACAGACTCTACACATAATGAAGTGACTTATCTATTAACTGATTGATATCGATTTGCCAGACGGCGGACTGATAATGTATCTAAGACGATATTGCGTACTACTTAATTATGATTAACGCTATTACGTATAATAAGTGCGATAAAATATAAATAATAGCATTGTATTTAACGATTTCCGGTGTATTGAATTATTTGTAATATAGTGTTGTTACATCCGACTTTCAAAATTTTAAGTGCTGGATTAAAATAACTATTTGAAAACTTGACTTTAAGGCTTTTAAATAGCCTAAGAAAAAACTGTGTGGAGAAATAAGTAAGCCTTTGCGCAGGAGTGCCACATTTTAAAGCTATACAAAAATGGATAGGTATGTATTTCGCCTGACTTAAAACACATAGAGATGTAACTGATGCCCTAATATTTAGATTAATTTATGCGAAATAAAATAAATGAGTATTTATTTTCAAGATATTTTGTACTCCGTATTAGTTTTTGGTTAAACTTGTTATCGAGGGGAGGAAGGCTATTTGGCTTAAGCGACACTTTTGTGCGATATTGAGTTAATACTATTTTACGGATTCTATCGCGTTTATTTACTTTTTTATGTTCCCGACGTTTCGGCTGCTTTACAGCAACCATGGTCACGGGGGGACTGAGGTGTTAGACGTCGTGATGTCATAGTTAGTAACTGAGTACCCGCATATTTAGTTGTTGTTTGCGGTCTGATCCACGCAGAAAGTGCTCACAGTGTCTTGAGGTCTTGCAATGGTACGCTTGGTTTTGGATTTAATCATATTAATTACTTGATCCCAAGTTGGTGGTAGCACCCAGCCATCTTTCCTATTGAAATTAGGATGTTTTTTTAATTTCAATGGCCTCACGTATCATCCTTGGTCGGAATCGGTGTTCTGCCGAAACGTCGGGAACATAAAAAAGTAAATAAACGCGATAGAATCCTTAAAATAGTTTTATTTCAATGTGTAGTATTCGCGTAAATATAAGAAAACGATGTTGAGTTGTATAAATATTTGGACCCAGCGATTTTTTCTGCGTCGAATGAGTATACTCTCCTGTAAATTTAAAAAAATGTCGTTTAAGTCAAATAGCCTTTCACCCCTCGTTATAATATCGTGTAATTTGTATTTGTTAAGTGAGTAGGTACGTAGTTTAATATAGGAAGTATTATTTAAAGTCTCAAATGCATTTAAATAAACTCAAGCTATGAATAATACAAATGGGTTATATAATGATGAGTGTACATAATTAAAACATGACAGGAGCTTGTCAACTGTCATTCATATCGTCATTAATACAGCAGTCAACGGTACCTGCTTCCTACATTAACTTCATAAATAAAACATACGAGATATGAACACAATAGCAGTTCATTCGTCATCTATGTCACCTTCAACACCACATTTTTTTATTTGTAATTAGTTTTTATCATGGAGATATTATAAGGGAGATGGCATTTCGGGTGACTCATTAGTTATGCGCTTAGCCGAGCGCACAAACAAATGAGTTATCAATCACAATGCAGGTGCTACCGATAACATGCAATAATAATAACTAAATCTCTACCAGAATTACTAGTTATTTTAAAAAGAAGGTCAAAACAAAACCAAATAAGACAAAAAATATACTTTGAATTTATTTTAAATGGCAAAAAAAATCTTACAATACATTTTTTTCTACTCGCGCTGCCGCAGATGGCCGGTGCTGATTATTTTTTCGTGGATAGAGAATGACCCTAGCTATCATATACTCACTCTACACACCCAACAGATTCGTACAATTAAAGACAAAAATGTGATTCGCTCCATAAAAAAAAAAAAAAATTTTTTCAAGACAAACTATCTACTTTAGAAGCAATTTTATATATGAATAAAAGTTGTCAGGAATATCATATCACGTCATATACAAAAATCGCATCGATATTGGAACTTTGTTGCCTATGTCCACAAATTTTCAGTATGGGCCGTGCGGCGCGACATAATCCTTGACATATTTTTTGTCTAGGCACACGTCAGAACCCTGCTGGTCAATCCGTGGATAGCTTCTCTCGACACCTCGAATAAGGTTCGTTAGATTTTAGTTTCAATTAATAAATTAGAAACTTCTTAATCTCTATTGGTCCGAGGTTGCAATTACAATTGTCAATTTTTAAATTCTCTCTGAATAAGTGTTTCGTAGTATTTTTTACATCAACACCACAATATGGGTACTTAGTATGTATAGCAGTTGAATATATTATTTACATTTTGTACTATCTCATCGGCACATAGGTACAAGACATCCTAGACAAGAATTTGCAACCATCCCTGACTGTTTTATAGTTAATGTTTTAAACGTTTTTACGGTAAGTGAACTCATCGTTGCCTAATATCGTAGAGTTGCGATACACGAACTATTAACTGGACCAATTAAACCGTAATATAAAGCAAGCTATTATCGCCGTATTTGCAACGTACTTATGCTGAATTTCTAAAATAACTAATCGTTATCGGTAAGAACAAGGATTAGTTTGTATGGGTTGAGCCGCCGCGCCGTGATAGGCGTCGGGAGATTTAATAGGCACAGTTATGAATAACGCTTCGTTGAAAACGTTACGATCCGTTAACAATGCGGATCTATTTTTGACCATAGAAATTGGGCGTATATCTAGGATAATAGAGACTAGTAAACGTGGTTGTACGAGATACTTATATGCTTAAGTACTATTTATTACTAAGTACCTACTAAACCTACATGTCAAGGATAACTAGCCTTCTCTTCGTGTTTATGACGTGGATAAATTGTACCTTGTACCACTACAAATACCTACTTGTGTATCACATAAAAGTATTGCACAAGAAATACCAGTAATATTAAGCAAAAAAAATGTAGCGTCTAGGTCGAATATGCTTACATTAAGACCTTATCTTTAAATTACGCGCGTGAGTTGTTTATACTGGTTATCTTTAAAATTGCAATGCATGTAACAAGATGGCACGAATGTAGTTATCTAAATATTTAAAAATAAAATTCACTGTATGAAGCAACAATTTGTTCTTTTTTTGAGAGGACTACCCTGTTACCCGTGAGGTGGCCTTTACAGCTTTACCGGAGTATATGAAGCATGTTTCATGTATACTTGTACTGTATATATACTAATATTATAACGAGGAAAGATTTGTATTTTTGTATGTAACGAATAAACTTAAAAACTACTGGACTGATTTAAAAAAATATTTTGCTGTTATAAAGCTACATTATCACTGAGTAACATAGGCTATATTTATTTATTCAAAAAAAAATAAAAAAAAAGTCCACCCGTGCGAAGCCAGGACGGGCCGCTAGTCTCTTTTACAAATCAAAAATCTTTTTGGTTTTACTTTTAATTTTTTTGTTTTATTTGAAGCCAGTTTTTGTAGTTAAAAACTGAACATTAATTGCTAGACACGCATCTATTGATAAGCCTTATAGAAGTTTGCGGGCGTACAAATTTTAACTTCCTATTTCACCGCTAATAATATGTATTTAATGTATTTATGACTCTACCAGCTTTCACTGGAGTCACATATTGGCCAATGGCTCCTTTTCCCCGACCTATTCGCTGCCCTTCACCCTCCTTAGTGACAGGGTGCCACAACGGGTCTACGCGCTTACAATTACAATTAAACTAAAAAAAAACAACAACATCGGAGCTAGTAACACGTTTTAGACAAGGGCTCCAACTACATCAAACCCATTTTAAGAAAGTCCCATACCACCAACAAGCTTTAGAACACAGATTTTTTGTGTAAAAAATAATAATTTCGTTACATAAATGCCTCGTATAATATTATCTTTCTTGATTATATAAACATAAAAGAAAAACTATATCAAAATCTTGAAATTTGGCGCCAAAGTCAAATTGAGAATCACAAAAACTCGAAAAGCAAATTGATTCCAAAAATCAACACCTGTCATAGTGGTCCCATCACCACGTGCGCCGAAAAAAGCCGAGTGCGTGCCGACTGCAAACGAACGCAGACGCAAATAGTTCTGAACTTTTCAGGTATTCGCACTTCGAACTGATCGAGCACTCTTACTGCACGCGATGTTTGCTTTTCACATCAAAAAGCAGCTTGTAAATGCAAGGTTTCTTTGAAACAACTGCACATCGCAACAGTACCCATAAGAAAATAAGAAACTAACGCCTTCACTCACGTGGAACCGTAACGTTATACACCGCAAGCATTAAAAAATAAAATGAAAAACAGTAACCAGTTATAAATAGGTTGACACACATTTTTCTTCTCACATCATTATAACAATTTGATGGTTTATTGAGGAAGTCATGATTGTTTGTTCCGTACCTGTTCCCCACCAATATCGCTTCCAGCCGTCTGCCACGGCGCGGAACATGGCGCTACGTGCAACGCCGACTGCGCGTGGCGGCCAACTGACGTACCATACCAACAGAACTTCCCGCCAATACGGAAAAAAAACATTCTAAACTCGCAATTTGCCATCGGTTATTTATTATCTCGATCTATTTATCGATCGAGTTGCGTTCACTCGGTAAGAATCGAGTTCTCTGTGAGGTTTGATGGAGTGGGTCTTTTATGCGAGTCACCGACAAAGAGCTCTCCGTCGCGCCCTGATTCAATTAATCGCTAATTAGAGAGGAGAGTGCTCTTACTGTTGAGTAGAGACGGATTTGACATCGTAGCTTGTCACCAGAGTAAATGGAAATCTGACATCACAATGAGTTTCAGCGTCTGCATATAACTGAATTTAGGTCAACTGTAGCGATATACCTGTAATAAATTACATGCGGGTGTGATTACATCAGTGGTAGCCGAGTGGTCGAACGCACGCCTTGCAATCAGAGTGTGCAGGTTCAAACCCCGGCTCGCACCTCTGGGATTTATTTGCGAATCTTTTTTTCATCCGAGATTATTACTTGCTATGAAACGGTGAAGGAAAAAGTCGTGAGGTAACCCGCACGTCTGAGGGAACTTGACTAGTTCTCGATAGATGCGTGAAGTCTACCAACCCGCACTGGGCCAGCATGGTGAACTATAGCCTGAATCCCATTGAGGGGAGGCCCGTGCCCAGCAGTGGGACGTTAAAAGGGCTGTAGTAGTAGTAGTAGTGATTACACAGCGATATAAAAATCTAATACAAGGAATTTAGCGCGAAAATGTCTATTGCCCTATTTTGTATTTTGACTATGCTGACAGTTTACTAATCGAACAAGAGTTACCTCTAAATTTATAGAGATTTTAATTAATTTACCAAATACTTACGATAGCATTTTTGAGTAGACAAGTTTTGCTATATTGGTAGTCTTACAATATTTTTACGACTACTGGCTATTTATAACCAGTGTAACATGATCAATAGTAGGTAGATATTTAATTTTCCCAACTTAAAAATATAAAAACCAGCCAAGTGCGAGTCGGACTCGCTCACGAAGAGTTCCGTACCATTATCTATAAAAACCGGCCAAGTGCGAGTTGGACTCGCGCACCAAGCGTTCCGTACTATTCCGTATCTATAAAAAGGCAAAAAAGTCACGTTTTTGTATGGGAGCCCCCTTAAATAATTATTTTATTCTGTTTTTTAGTATTTGTTGTTAAAGCGGCAACAGAAATACATCATCTGTGAAAATTTCAACTCTCTAGCTATCACGGTTCATGAGATACAGCCTGGTGACAGACGGACGGATGAACGGATGGACGGACGGACGGACGGACGGATAGCACGGACGGACGAACGGATGGACGGACGCACGGACGGATGGATAGCGAAGTCTCAGTAATAGGGTTCCCGTTTTACCCTTTGGGTACGGGACCCTAAAAATCAAATGATATATGAAGAAAGGGTTATTTCTTAAATAATTTTTTTTTATTATTCTGCCTTATAAAATATGAATAATGAATTAAAAACACAAGACTCGATTTAAGTGTATAATAATTATAATATAACTTTTAGAAAGTAAATTAACACGAGTGATGAGAACTTTTGTCAACATTTTCATTAGGTAGACAGGCACTTTAGCTAATCATCGCGCCACAATGTTTTATTCATTCGAGAACGAGAATTAAAACAATATGTAGGTAATATGGACGTGTACTTTTCAGACGCTGGAATAAAGTAACATTCTTAAGAAAATAACATAATATCTACGTTACATCTACTTCTGTATAAGATATTTATAGCCAGAAATAATTATTATTTATGTTTAAAATTTATGTAGTATAATAAAATGTGGTGTATGTAGTATGGACCTGTGCTATAGGCTACATAGGTTCCTTTTCATTAAACAAGATTATAAACATCTCCTATAACTAAAGATGATGCAAAAGTAACCCGGACGATATATTACTTTTTTATCGTTCGAAAATGCTCACTCTCATCACTCTGGCGTCCACGTTCGCGCATCAAATTTTTTGGCATGGCATAACGAACTGTATTGACATATAAAAAAAATACTTTTTAAAAGCAAGCTTTTATTTAATTGCATTTGATACCCATACTGTGGTAGTGCAGAAAAAATAACTATTCCGCCATCTTCGATGATTCGCCATATTGGAATTAGAATGACGTCGCATAGCTAAGCATGCATTGTCATCCAAAATAAGCGTGCATACCAAATTTCAGCTCAATCGGTTAAAGATAACTGATTTAAAATGTAGTTGCAAGATTCCACCCGGACATACATTGCAAGTTAATATAAAGCTTGTGAAAAGTTCATTCTACAACGAAAAAACTTTTTAACAAAAAATTAAACCTCCGAAAATTTTAAAAAGCAAAAAATAATATACCTTTTTTATTAATATAAAAAAATATAAAAATAATATATCTATAAAATAACAACGTTTTTAAACTAATGTAAGTATACCTAAGTCATATTGAGTCGGCGCCAAACAAGCAAATTAATTAATTTAGTAAAGTGTGATGCACGGCGGCGCGGCGCGACCCTCCCCTTCGCCGGAAAATGCTGAGCGTTCACGAAGTTAATGTCAGTGAGACAGCAATACACAGCGAGATAGCTAGACTTGTGTGAGTCGGCGTACGGAGAGCACATTTTTTGCAATGTTAATGTTTGTCGCTGAAGATTTCACGTTGCATTGTTAATTTCATTTGGTTATTTGTTTAAATTTATTGTTCATTAATTGGTTGGCGCCGACTCAAAATGACTTAGGTATACTTACATTGGTTTAAAAACTTTGTTATTAAGGTTAAATAAAAAAGGTATATTATTTTTTGCTTTTTAAAATTTTCGGAGGTTTAATTTTTTGTTAAAAAGTTTATATTTTATAATTTTTTGTGGCTAAAATCTACTAATTATCCCATAGTTTCGATATTTGTTAACTATCCGTATTAAACAAAAAAAGATTTTTCGAAATCGGCTCACTAACGCCGAAGATATGCTATAGTCCAGAATGCAAACTTTATCACCCCATTTCACCCCCTACATATTTTTTTTTCCAAATTTCCTAAAATACGTGTTTTTTATTTTGTATGTAAAATATATATACAAAGTTTCAGGTTGATCAAAAAATATTTTTTAAATTGTGTGACCATTCAACCCCCCATTTCACCCCAAAGGGGGTTGAATTCTGATAATGTTTTGAAAATGGGACCACACTCGAAGAATTCCTTAGCAAACGTCATAGAAAAAAATCGAAATCGGTTTAGTGACGCCGGAGATATGCGTGATCATACAGAAAAAGAATGCAAACTTTACCACCCCATTTCACAACCTATACATTTTTTTTTTCAAAATTCCTAAAACACGTATTTCTTTATTTTATATGTAAAATACATGTACAAAGTTTCAAGTCGATCAAAAAATAATTTTTAAATTATGTGACCTTCAACCCCTCATTTCACCCCCAAGGGGGTTAATTTCTGATAATATTTTGAAAATGGGACCACCCTCGAAGAATTCCTTAGCAAACGTCATAAAAAAATTCGAAATCGGTTTAGTGACGCCGGAGATATGCGTGATCATACATAAAAAATAAAAATAAAATATACGCGTCGAATTGAGAACCTCCTCCTTTTTTATTTTTTCGTCGGTTAAAAAGACACTGACAGGGCGAGCGAATTTTGTCGCGTGGGGGCTTTTACGACAGAAATTGAATACATCATAATACATCATCACGCCTGTATTCCCCGAAGGGGTAGGCAGAGGTGCACTGTAGGCGCCCACACTTCGCCGATGTATTTTGGTCCCAATGTAATAGGGGGCGAGCCTATTGCCATTATACCGGGCACATTCTCCCTCAATTACGAGGGAGATTTGGGCCGTAGTCCACCACGCTGGCCCAGTGCGGGTTGGTGAACTTCACACGCCTTTCTATAGACGTGCAGGTTGCCTCACGATGTTTACCTTTACCGTTCAGCAAGTCGTAATCATTGTTGAAAATGACATGCGCACATTTACACACAATTATCTCAGAGGTGCGGGCTGGGGATCTGAACTTGCACCCCTTACGTTCAAGGCGGGCGTTCTTGCCCACGAGGCTACCACTGCTTTAAATTAAACAGAAATTAATTTACCTGCATATTTGCGCAGGGTTCGTTTAGTATTGGCGAATATTTTGACGCGCGACCGTTGAAGACGCAGTGTGCCGAGGGCTTTATGCCCTTCTATCCTCGTAGGGGATAGTATGGGGTATGTGGGGCTCTCAACACAAGACATATCCACTAAAACCCTACGTTGTTACTCAAGGAAGACCATTGAAGGTGTCAATTTATTCATAGACTGTACAACTATTGGTTTACAATAAAGTATTATTTATCCGTCTATTATAAGTACAGCAGGTTTCTTTTTTCAATCAGAATCAGAATTTTTTTTATTCATGTAAACCAATACAGGCACTTATGAATCGTCAGTAAAAAATAAATAGTATTAATAGTATCTCTACCACCCATTCGGAATGCAATTCCTATGGAGAAGAATGGGCAAGAAACTCCATGGTTGCTTTTTTCCAATAAGGATTTACATGTTATTTGCATTACAATGTGTTTTTCTTAATTAACAATTATATAATATAAAGTTAATGAGGCTATACATTCTCAAAACACAAAATTAATCAGCAATACAAATTACAAGCTAAGTCAGTGTAAGATTTAAAGGTAGGAAGGAGGAGGAAAACGGGACAAATATCAAACATCCCTCAAATGAGTTCCTGTGGAGCCGGACCAGCGCCTGACCAAGCGTGTTTATCCTCTAGATAATTCTCTATTGTGTAATATGCTCGCCTGCATAGTGTTTGTCTAATGCAAGTTTTAAATTTTGTTTCATTGAGGTTAATGATATTTGGGATTATTTAATCTTATTATAAAATTTGACACAGTACCCCATAAAAGATCTGTGAATTTTAGCGAGACGAAAGTGTGGTTGATGAATCATCTGTATACACAATTGCTTGATTATCTGCTTAATTTCTTTGGGCATCAGCCTTTCCTTACTCCGTGTATAACCACGAGACAACCAAAACCACTGTTCTATTCTCGCTAGGGTAAATTACAAAAATAGCCTTCTCATAATATAGGCACTGTTGATACAGACATCCTTGTCTTATGCACATAATTATTGTAATTATGTTAGACGTATGACTCTGCAAGAATTAGTGAAACGTGACTTTATACTTTAAGTTCAGTTACTATTAGCACGCACGGGCATCTACTACGTGCCTTTCGACCAAGCGAATGTACTGAAATGTACCGTAACTCGCTGTCAACAGGCGTATACGTCGAGAATTGTAGTTTGTAAGACTGTTTTTCGACGAACCTTGGAGGAGATAGAATAGGGTTGGTGTCGCGGTCCATCCGCTAACATTGTGTCATCTATAGGGTGGAAAAAAGTTTCTATTAACACTAACATAACGAAAAACCACAGAATGGGTGTCTTTGTTGTAACTTGCAACATGTTTTATTACCATTTTTAAGTCTAATAATTTAGTATGGCAACATTGTCTTTGATTCTCTCTGTTCTGTTCTTCTGTGTAATCGTAATGTAACGAAGGTGTAAATGTGGTGCAATACACGTATACCTACTATACAGTGAACATTCGTGGTTTCCTTTTTAATCTAGCCCTATGGAAATATAAATATACATAAACTTTAGAGATCAATACAGCAACCTAATCTCGTTCGCCTTTTAACACGCTTTTTATCAAATGTCATGATAAACTAGAGTTATGATATGACATGATAAACTAGATTTGTCACAGAAAACGGTATTTAAACTAGCCCGGTTTATATAGTCAAAGCAGCGGTCAGTGCCTCGAGCAAAATATTTTATATGCAGCATTACGAAACAAAAACGTGTTCCAATTAACAGATTTCATAAGTAGTTACGGCAATGATAACGTCATTTCTTAATTAAGGAATGATTAATATTAAAAGATTCAAACTGCTGTAGGAAGAAGGCCCTTGGTGCCTCGCGGAAGAGATGGGTTGGCGCTGCCGCCGCGCCTTCATAACCGTTGCTATTTTACGCTGTCAGAATCTGTGTATATGCTTGTCAACTTCACGTAAACTATTTGCATAGGTCAAGTCGAGGCATGCATCCGTGGCAAAGGTGCGAGCCTGCTCACTGGGTCAAGACGCGGGTAATGGCGGCTAAAGGTGAACTATCCCGTCTTGCGAAATTATTTTCGCGGCTGTATCAGCTTAAGTCAAAGTCGAGGCATATCGAGGCCTCGCTGCGGTACTTTTTTCTGGCGTATCTGACCCCGCCATTGTTGTTTTCCCATACTACAGCTACATAAGATAACAACGATGGCGGAATAATTACCGCAGAGCCATACGAAGAGTAGAGACGTTATGGCACTCTAGTTACTCTATGACGTACAAACTGTAATTTGTTCTTTGATGGCCGCTTGGTCGAATGGTTTGAGCGCTCACTGCACTAGGTGGTTGCGTGTGCGATTACCATCAAGCGCAATTTTTTTGAAATGTCAATTATGTCATTTGAATTTGACTGTGATCTCTGCCAGTCGATTGTATGGGACCTATAGTACAAGCATTGCTTAGTTTGGTATCTTAGGATGAGTATGTGTTGTCTGGCGATAATTATTGGAACGAAGTTCCTTACGGCAGGCTTGGAGGGGATAGGGATTTTGCTACGCGACCGAACTGAAAAAAATGTGATAGTAAAACCGTAAGAAAAAGTGCGTGGAATCAAACCGTTAAATGAGACGACTTTAGTTGATAATTTGAATTACGATGTTTTTTTATTTTATTACTTTTTTTATTTTATTACTTTTATATTTTGTTGTTTTTTTTTTAGGTTTTGCTATAGTTTTTATTTTATATACTAATAATAATACACACATATTAAATACATTGAGTATACTGCCATCTGTGGGACAGTCGTTGAACTATTAAAATACATAGAACTCCGGGTCGTTATGGACCTTTTTTGTTTTTTTTTTATATACTAATAATAATACACACATATTAAATACATTGAGTATACTGCCATCTGTGGGACAGTCGTTGAACTATTAAAGTACATAGAACTCCGGGTCGTTATGGACCTTTTTTGTTTTTTTAAATTTCATGTTATTTTGCTTTCACAAGTCTATACACGAATATAAACCTCTCATTAACAAAAAGTGTATAATACCTTTCTCTTTCTTTTCATTCATTCTACATTAGCCGAAGGAACTTCGTTCCTACCTGGTGTCCCACGACACCATTCAGTTTTTTTGTTCTATTTAGTGATCTGGCAAAGTAAGTTAGTATCAACCAAAAAGTTAAGAACTAACACTCCTCTTTGGGCAGTAATTAATTTATTAAATTTAACGGATAGCAATGAAGCTTGTTTAATTATTTATAATTTTATTGCATCAAATCTAGTATCGGTTAAATGGCGCATTATGACTAGTATGTGCAAGCATGAACTGCTATATAACGTTTGTTTGGAAACACAACATTGAAATATCCGTACTAATGAAACAATAGCAGCGGGGTTAGCATGTACGTCAAGATAAGTCCTTTGTCACGGATCGTTAGCTCGCTCTCTGTCTTATTTGATATGAGAGAAAGAGACGAATCATCATATTCCGTGACATAGGTCTAGTCTTGGCGCTCATGCTGCAACAACTGAACTCTTTGTTATAATGCACAATCGCACTCTACATTAAAATAATTTTATCAGATATTTTGCAGAGGTGCACTGCAGTGCGCCCACACTTCACCGATGTATTTTGGTCCACATGTAATAGGGGGCGAGCCTATTGCCATTATACGGGGCACAATCCCACTCAATACGAGGGAGATTTGGGCCATAGTCCACCACGCTGGCTCAGTGCGGGTTGATGAACTTCATACGCCTTTCTATAGACGTGCAGGTTTCCTCACGATGTTTTCCTTCACCGTTCAGCAAGTGGCAATCATTTTTGCAAATTACATTTCGCACATGAAAATTATCTCAGAGGTGCGGGCCCGGGATTTGAACTTGCACCCCTTACGTCCAAGGCGGGCGTTTTTGCCCACGAGGCTACCACTGCTATTTACTCTACTTATTTAAGAACATTAGTATTTAACTTAAATTAACTAAGCACTTATAATGAGATTACTTCTCACGAACTTTCTTACTTACTACTACTATGACTAGTACTAAACGTTAGTTAACTGTTCTCCTTGTTTTATACTGTGACATTTCGCAAATTGTGTATTGGCAATGTGTTCCCAGTTGCCAAAACGTAATACAATTGTAATAAATGAGATATCATCAATATAGTATTAAGACCCGACGCGACTGGTGCGTCGACATTCGCGTGACAATTGTTTTTCCAAAACAAACTGTATTAACTGATAGACAAAGCTCATTCTTCATGAAATGTCATCGACGACGCGAGCGAATTTTGAGGTCGCGGGGCTTTTATCAAAGAAATTCAATCTTTATAATCATTAAGGCTCGATGACGGCTTCGTTTAGCGGTTTGAGCGCAGGCCGTTTTGCTCAC
The DNA here is from genome assembly GCA_914767695.1 of Ptilodon capucinus. Taxonomy (NCBI): domain Eukaryota; kingdom Metazoa; phylum Arthropoda; class Insecta; order Lepidoptera; family Notodontidae; genus Ptilodon; species Ptilodon capucinus. The sequence continues at coordinate 7,811,137 of OU611814.1, read as the reverse complement.
TGCAACGGTTGGTGGCGGATTCAATTCCAGTCACTGGCAAATCTTAGCCATGACTTTTTTTATTTTTCGGAATTTGTCTTGGTCTCGATGTAACTGGGTTCGCCCCAACTCCATAACATCATACCCATCGTACAAGCTTGGCTTAGTTTGGGATCATACGATGAGTAGAACGGTGGCAGCCGAGTGGTTGAACGCATACCTTGCAATCGAAGTGTGCAGGTTCAAACCCCGGCTCACACCTCCAGGATTTATGTGCGAATCTCATTTTCATCCGAGATTATCACTTGCTATGAAACGGTGAAACATCGTGAGGAAACCTGCACGTCTGTGGGAACTTGACTAGTTTTCGATAGATGTGTGAAGTCTGCCAACCCGCACTAGGCCAGCGTGGTGGACTATGACCTCGAATCCCCCTCGCATTGAGGGGAGGCCCGTGCCAAGCAGTGGGACGTTAAAAGGGCTGTAGTTGTCTTTGCCGTTGCTCTAATTTGTCTTTGCCAAGTAGTTTACGATGAGTATATGTAGTCTAGCAATATTTAATTTACAATGAGGTCGTTTTGGTATCAGTAAAGAATTTGACGCGCCTGTCTTGACGCCCCTGTGGGTCCAGGTATTTATTCAGGAGATTGTATCGGTAATTTAGTGTCGAAATAATGTTGATACTCTTCCATAGTGTTTCCGTCAGTGCACTATTAGAATTTGCATAAGCAGTCGAGTTGTGAACACTGAGTGAATAATCAGAACAGTGTGGTCACCAAATCTGATTATCGAGTACATGAAATACTATGAGGCTTTTTAATATTTGTGGGGATTTTTTGTTGCGTTGTTTTCAAACTATTTAGTCTATAAATACTTGGTGGTGGTTCAACGAATGCGCTATCCGCTGTGTGTTATATGTTTAGTTGTTGATTTTGTTTATTATAATTAAAGTTTAAAGTATAAAGTTTAAATTAGCTACGGTCCTATTTAAAGGTAATATTTAATAGATAGCATTTATTTTGGGTAAGTGTCTGTCAGTATTTTGACGTGAAGTTTTGTAATTTATATACCAACCATAGTTAAAAAAATATTATAGCTTTATTAAGAGGAAAGTACATATGTATATATAAAATGTATTTCATACATATATTATGTACCCTGGATTCTAAGCTTAACTCGAAACGATTATATTTCTCAACAAAAGATAATTTAAATGGTTTATATTTAAAAAAATAACTTATTACCCAAATATTAAATAAACATCTCTGTCTACCTCATTGAGGAATACAGGTTTGATAATGTATTTTACAATATTTTCTAAAAAAACAGCATCTGTTGAAACCTCTGGACATCTGTTAACCATAAACGTAGCTACTTGTATCACTTGTGCTCTACTAACTTATTTTCGTAATCATTTCATAGATGGCTCTGGCTTCTCATTGAAATATATGCTTACGAAGTCTCTACCTTTCGTCATACATTTTGAAAGTACGACCTTCAATACATTTATGAATATTCACTGGATAGTAATAATTAGCTTCTATTTAACTATTATTTTCCACATAGTTGAATAATTGGTCCACACTTACATGTAAACTTTATATTTTTTTAAAGAATCCGATGACAAACCACTCACTATTGCATTTTTCTGATAAAAGTCTCACTGTTAAATTAATCATATTATTATCTATCTATAAATTTAGGAGTTATATTACTTACTCTCTGCTGAAAGAGCGGGGGAAGGGAAGGGAGAGCTTTATCTAGCAGTGTTGTGCAGGTTTATAAATAACATACCTAAAATACCTACACCACTAACAAACTTTATTAACTTTCAGATTGAGACATATTTATCTGGCTTGTGAAGTCAATTCAATCACTTGTTAATAAGTTTGTATTGACTACTTTAACAGCGAAACGTATATTTGGTCCAATCTGTGTATTTGCCTTATTAAGGATAAAATTGACTGCCTTATCTATTTTTACATCTTAAGATAAGGGGTGCAAGTTCAAATCCCAGGCCCGCACCTCTGAGATAATTTTCATGTGCGAATGTCATTTTTAACATTGATTACCACTTGCTGAACGGTGAAGGAAAACATCGTGAGGAAACCTGCACGTCTATAGAAAGGCGTGTGAAGTTCACCAACCCGCACTGGGCCAGCGTGGTGGACTATGGCCCAAATCTCCCTCGTATTGAGGGGGAATGTGCCCGGTATAATGGCAATAGGCTCGCCCCCTATTACATTGGGACCAAAATACATCGGCGAAGTGTGGCCGCACTGCAGTGCACCTCTGCCTACCCCTTCGGGGAATACAGGCGTGATGATGTATATTTATACATCTTAAGATTTACGTGACCTTTGACCAAGGACTGACAGAGCAATCGTCCCAATATTATAATGAGGATAACTGATATTATAGTTATCAATATTTTTATTGCCAGGTCCAGGTCCAGGTCTACCGCGAGTTCACGCGTGGTTCACGCTCGCTTGTCGCTAGCGTCTGCGTAAAATATTTATAGAAGTTTCCTTTTAACATACTCGTTTATTACTCGGTTCGCGATCTCTATCGAAAAGTATTGGTTTCGACAATAAAACAATAGCGTAATTAATTATCTAGTTAACTATCACCACTCTATAACATATCTACAACATACCCCAGTGGTATTGATCACGTTCCCTGCTAACGAAGTCAGTAAATCATCGGATTATGCCTATCTCACTCATGCAGGTAACAGTTAAAATAAATGAAGGTTTAGTGCGCGCTGGAGCCGGGAGACGTAATTCGGGGTAGTATTGTATGATAGGACTTGCAAATTAGTTACACATAGTATTCTTACAGGCGTAATATTCTTGATAGTTGAAAAAAACATTAATTTTAAGATCGCACGTATTCCAAGGTAATTACACATCATTTTATTCTCTTAGGAATACTAATCGCACTTATTTTGAATTAAATGTTCGCAAAAGTATCAAAATCTTATTTGTATCTATTACCTATCGATGTGAAAGCATTCGTTAGTAAATATAGTTGAAGTAAATACCATTTTAAATTAATAAATTTATGGAAAATTAACTCAATAAAAGCATTCTTTAGAAAAATTGTGATCATGCTTTCTCTAAAATACTTTCTCTGAATTTCAGACGGATTTTGCTACAAGAACTTGTTGTTACGTATAAAAATGACTTAATTATACACTTTAACCTTTTGGAAATACTTCCTTTCAGATTCAGTCCCTTTGGAAGTAGAGGCAAAATCAAGTTTGAGAGATAATGTCGAACGGCAGGGTCTCGGAAGTGGCGTCTTTTTACTCCGGGAAATCTGTGCTCGTCACAGGCGGCACCGGCTTTCTTGGAAAGGTAAGGTTCTTTAAAATTCGATTTAATTGACCCTTTGCAACCTTCAAATGATGAATGTATCTTTGACGAACGTTCTACCGTTTTGGTATCTTCTTTGTCCAGAGAATCATTTAGTTTGCAGTTCCTAAGTCTATCATTATCAAGCACAGCTCGAGTTTTTAAGAATGTTAAATAAGATTACATTATAAATCGTAATTTATCGTTCAGAAACGAAAATATGTACTTATTTTTCTAATTATGGTGCCACATATGAGCAATACAATGAGTGGAATAATTATAAAAAATCTGGTAAATTGTTGGAAATTTTATCTTATTCATCATGTGTCTGTCTACGCTAAGCCTTGGCAATTCATGAGTAATTTGACCTTCAAACATTTGACCTATCCAAAAAAGTACTCCTTCTACCTTCCGATGTCATTTATCTTCAATCACACCAATTTTTTTTTCTCTTAATTGTCATTTTTTGTTTCAGACTTTAATTGAAAAGCTGTTGTACAGCTGCAGTGGAATTGACAAAATTTATGTCCTCGTACGTGACAAGAACGGGAAGCAGGCGCACGAGAGGCTGGCCCAAATAACTGGCACACCAGTGAGTTTATTTATTTACTTCTAAAAGTAATTTAAGTGATTTATGGAGAACGAAAATAAATTAAGAACAAAATTACTTTCAGATATTTTTTTTGTAGGTAATACGGAACTATACATTACTCTCACACTTTTTATTGATGGCTTATCTAAGGAAATACTTATACGGATATGTCTGTCCGGTATCTATTAGTTGCGATTCTCATATCTCTTTACAAGTACTGCAATTCTACCATGGGATTTACGCGTGTATGCAACTCACTAGTCGGTATCATCTACGTAAACTATTTGCATGGAAACCTGCTAAAATAGATATATAACTATTTACGATTAGAATGTTTTAACTAAAAGCTAGCGACTAACGTGAACCAGACGTGAAACTCGTGATAGAGCTGCAAATCTATTCAATGACGAACATTCCTAATTTGAAAGAGATTTTAATTTACCTATGTATTAAACATTTAGCGCCTTAATCATTATTATATTATTAATTACTTGTCCGCTACTACAGGCATTCGATAGACTACGAGCCAGACAGCCTGAAGACCTCAAGAAAATCGTACCAGTATCAGGAAACGTTGCCAAATTGGATCTTGGACTATCTAGCGATACTCTCCAACTGTTACGGGAAGAGGTTATTAACAAATTCATTTTAGCTTTGGAATTTACTAAACCATTCCTCCTAGTTTTGTTGGATCTCAACGAATCTGGAGTAATTTGGATTCCTTATTGAAAACTGAAATGCTTAATTGGTAATAGTAATATATCTGCTATAAAACTTTTCACTTTAAGCCTCCACCAATAAAGGTGTTACGATGGTAAAGAAGTAAATAACTTGTTTTAGTTCAATAGATAAACCGTGAGTTTTTACGGTCGCTTGTCTCTAGTGTTTTCGTAAAATATTTTTACTTAAATATGTATAGCATCTGTCAAGGACTAACAAGAACTGATTGCATAAAGACATTACTGTAAGCTGTTCTATTTTCTTGTTTTACAATTTGCGGGTAGTTACTAATAAGTTTTAGTACCTACTTACTATGGTTTGGTATTTCAGGTATCTGTGGTGTTCCACTTAGCTGCAACGGTCAATTTCAACGTACCTCTTAAGGAAGCATTGGAAATAAACGTAAATGGAACGCAGGAAGTAATACAATTGTCTCGCATCATGAAGAAGTTGCAAGTGGGTCACCTACATTAATGTTTTATTACTAACTGTGATGTGTTTTCCTACTTCTATCCATTTAAATGTGGGGATTAAAATTTTATAATATATATAAAGTTCTTTGGCAAACCCGATATTTGAAATACGTTCCTCTAAATTAACATACTACATGGTGAAACCATTATAGTAAATGGTTTAACATTTTCAAAGGACTATTACACTAGAACATTTTAAGAATTTTCTATAAAGCAGCTATCTGAATACTGTGCTTTTAATTTTATTTATAAAATTTATACATAACTTGTTTTGTGATGACCTAAAAATGCCATAGGGAAATAGAATTTGAATGTAAAATACACATCTGAATGTAATTAGCTTTCTGAATATTTGTACAATCTTGATTTGATTTGCATAGTAAAATAAGAAAATATTTTATTCCATATTTTATTTGTTATTATTTATTTATAGGCACTAGTCCACGTGTCCACAGCCTTCAGCAATTCGGACAGGTCTGAAATAGATGAAATTGTGTACCCTCTGCCAGTCACACTGGATCATGCACGAAATATCGCTGAACAGCATTCGGATAATGAAGATTTTATTAAAAAGTTCCTAGGTAATGAAGTCCCCATATCCTAAATCTTTTTAATAAGAACGAGCCCGGACATACTCCTCTATGATATCCTATGAAGACTAAGATTTGTCCTTACAGAGTCTCCGGGAAAGGATTATTTGTCTAGGGATCCAAATTAATTTCAATTTATATAAGAATGGGATTGTTAAGTGCATCACATTGCAAAGTGCGAAACAAAAAATGACATAGATAGGGAGATAGATTGCAAAGAAACTTGATTAAAATTGATTGACTAAAATTGACTATTGATTGATTAAAATTGACTATTAATTTTTTAAAATTGACTTATTGATTATAATTGATTATTTATTTTGAATCTCCCATGTAGTTCATGATGTTTTAAAAAAAGGCTGGGGCGTCTGCTATTCTAGATATCACTTTTCAAGTACAGATTATATTACATATGTTACATTAGTATCGATGTGTGTTCATTACAAATATTAATAACATAAAAAGGAAATAAAATAATTAATTTGTTTCTATATCAGGAAAGAAGCCGAATACATACACTTATTCCAAAGCTTTTGCTGAAGAGGTAATTAGGAATGAAGGCGGGGACTTACCGACCGCTATCGTCAGACCATCTATAGGTAAATTGATTAATAATACTCGTATTTTCTATGAATTTCGTTTGAAATATAAGGAAAACGAGTTTGAAGAACATATTTTGAAAGCATATCAAAGGCAATAATATTACAGGCATGAGTGATTAAATACTTCGGCTGTGAATTAATTAAGTCGATTTTTTCTTGGCAGTGATATCTGCGCTCAAAGATCCCTGCCCTGGATGGATTGACAGTTGGAACGGCTCCACAGGCTTATTTGTCGGAATGCCCAGCGGAGTCTTAAAGGTGGCCATCGGTAGAGGACATAATGTGACAGATTTGATACCTGTGGACATTGTCACAAATCTACTTATCGTTGCAGCTACAAAATGTCAAAGGTATGTGTAAATGTCATATGTATAGTATCATCATTTTGAGTAACAATTAATTACAGTCAGTTAAGTTCCCGTAAACTGGAGTACGATGGAAATCAACGGCCAATCGAGGAATGTAAAAATAAAATATAGGTATCAAAATAAATAAATTATGTCCAATTACCCTAGTCCTTAAAAGGTAAAAAAAAACAATAACAGTGGAAGTATTTACGGGCCCAGATCAATTTACATCAAAAGCCAAGAATATAAAGTGACCTTTTCTCGCTTTTCCTGGAGGTTTTTAGCGAATATTATATTTCAGTTCGAAAGGGCTGACGGTATACAACTGCTGTACTGGTACTTATAATCCAATCACGTGCAAAGGGGCTAACGATATTGCCAGGAAAGTCGCTCTCAGGCATTCACTAAGTGAGTCACTCAGATTTCCCATATTTAGATGTAGAAATTGTCTATTCACTTAAGTCTAAGTCATATTTAGTAAAATGCAAGTTTAAGCCCCAGGGCGTCAAGACCATTTTGCCAATACCAAAACGAACTGTATTTACTCATAGACAACGCTCATTTTTCAACGAAATGCCAAGCAGCACGAGTGAATTATGCAGTGTAGTCGCGTGACTTATGGCACAGTAATTCAATCTTTATGTATATTGACACAGAATTCGTTTTGGTATCGGCATGCATTTTTCAGCGCGCAGACGCTCTAGTTTTGTCTTTTAAGGGATTAAAATCTTGAATCTATATAATTTTGTAAGATTAAATACCCAATTTAAAGCAAAAAAGGCTCGGTAGAGTTTAATAAGAAAATACCTATGCTGGTTTTACTATTATGTGCTTCGAACGAGCTATATATGTATTATTTTAATTTCAGATGAACTACCTTTTCCTTACCTTATATTTACCAGCAGCCTAATATTATACGAGTTACTTACCTTCGTACTGCAGATCATACCGGCTTTCATAATCGATTTGTGGGCGTTGTTAACAAGAAGAAAAGCTATGTAAGTGAGCTTTAAATAATGTAGCGTACAACATCTTATCTTGAGGGTACTTGAAGCCCTCAAAAGATTTTGTTTCATTACAAATCATACTAGTTTTTGGGAATAAACCCGCCACAGATTCCCACCCCTTTTACTCCTGTAAGCCAGAATCGACAGCTGTGAGATCAAATTAAAACTGGTTGTAAAACTAGGGCTATAATTCTCTAAATTACTGAACCAACCAATCAAAATTTTACGACCGTATTTTTAACCCCAAAGACGCAAAACAAATAAAGATGATATAAGTCTGAAGGTCTTGTCAGCGGTTTTTTTCGTACCATGTTACCTGTTGACCACAGAAGTGTTAATTTTTAATATCTCTATCATTTTATTCACAAAAGTAAAGTTTGTTGGATTTTGCAGACAAATAAAATTACAAAGCAGATTAAGAAGAGTAGTGCAAGCAGTGAAGTTCTTCTTGCTAAATCAATGGGAATTTACCGACAACAACGTAAGGAATCTGCACAATAACATGACACCTCAAGATAAGGAGCTCTTCAACGTTGATGTGACCGCGATCATTTGGGAAACATGCCTTCAAAATTATGTGCTGGGCGCTAGAAAATATTTGTTAAAGCGAATATAGAACTAAAACCTCACACGACGATGTTCAATTAATGACAAGTCTCACATAGAATATTACACTCTACTACCTTTGGAAAATAGACGTGAATTCTATGAAGTAATTCGTTAAATAGAATGCATGAACCTTTACATTTTTACGTTCCAGGATTTGTTTTTATCATACTTTTTGTATCAAAACGAATGTCGCTTTCAGCCAGTATTCTTTTACAGTTCATAATATTTTTTTAAATTTATAACTTGGATTGTATAGCTATGGAAAAATAAGTTTACCTACATAAAAAATACATCATATATCATCACGCCTGTATTCCTCGAAGGGGTAGGCAGAGGTGCACTGTAGTGCGCCCACTCTTTGCCGATGTATTTTGGTCCCAATGTAATAGGGGGCGAGCCTATTGCCATTATACCGGGCACATTCCCCCTCAGTACGAGGGAGATTTGGGCCATAGTTCACCACGCTGGCCCAGTGCGGGTTGGTGAACTTCACACGCGCTTCTATAGACGTGCAGGTTTCCTCACGATGTTTTCCTTCACCGTTCAGCAAGTGGTAATCATTGTTGAAAATGACATTCGCACATGAGAATTATCTCAGAGGTGCGGGCCTGGGATTGGAACTTGCACCCCTTACGTTCAAGGTGGGCGTTCTTGCCCACGAGGCTACCACTGCTTTTCAGGCTACCTACTTATAAAAAATATCATAAGTCGATGCATTAATTCGAAAATCTCAAAATGAATTATGCACACAATGTAAAGGTTGCACATTATGTATCTACACTATAATTTGTTTATTGTTTTATTTTCGTGTCTATATGATAATTAATAATATAGATGTCTACTTTTTTGGTGACAAACAATTCCTTCACACGGCACTCTAACAAGTAGTAAAAATATACATTGGCGTAGTACCCAGCCAACTTCCCTTTGGTCGGAGTTAGTTCGGAGAACAAAGCGAAACTACACCAACACTTTTCTATCAAGTGTCTGCCTGCGGACTTTGTGCCGTAGCTTCGTCTCGTAGTCGTGACAAGTGGGACGAGTTTCTTGTTCTACAAAATATTGTATGAATATAAATGATACCGATAGTTGAGAAAAATGCACGAAATATTTCCAACATTTTCTACTGTCGACGTGAGGTAGCTACGTTTAGTGTTTGACAGTTATTATTATTTTTGTACTAAATGAAATGAAATATTATGTAATTGGATGAGATATGACTCCGCTTCGAACGCAATAAATAAATATATATATATATATATACATATAGATCATCACGCCTGTATTCCCCGAAGGGGTAGGCAGAGGTACACTGCAGTGCGCCCACACTTCGCCGATGTATTTTGGTCCCAATGTAATAGGGGGCGAGCCTATTGCCATTATATCGGGCACACAGGTTTCCTCACGATGTTTTCCGTCACCGTTTCTTAGCAAGTGATAATCTCAGATGAAAATGAGATTCGCACATGGAACCCAGAGGTGCGAGCCGGGGATAGAACCTGCGCACTTTGATTGCAAAGCGTGCGTTCGACCACTCGGCTACCACTGCACAATACACTTAATAAATAAATAGGTGACAAATGGGTTAGTAAGTAGGTATTGTTAAAAAATATCGTTTTGATTAGTCTAATGACAAACTGCAAAAATACCAGCAGAATAACGAATTTTGGTATATACGAAAAATGTTTGAATATTCGTTATTCCGTTGTTTTATTTTGGGTTCACCAAACCGTTCATGCGACAACCAACACTGAGTCTAGAGTTTTCTGATCAAATATCTACCATTAGTAGATATTTGATCTGAAAACTCTAGACATGTGGCTCGATATGTGGACTATAATAACTCATTAGTACCTACATTATACTGTCTATACCGAGTTTTTCGCACCCTATTACCTAAACTGAAATCTTAATTTCATTAGCAAAATGTAAGTTCATCTCTGCTTCCGTCTTTAGTAGATAATACAAGCGTAATGGTGTATCCATTTATTTTAAATCAGTAAGAATTACTGCCACCTTTTAAGAAACTTCTTAAAATAACCGTGAATGGTACGCGCAAAGTAATTTAATTCTGTCGCCGCGTGAAAAAAATGTACAGCCAAGGATTTATTGTTGTCTCATAATTCGTTCATGCTTACTTACCTAATGTATTACAATTTCGTTAAAGTGGTTACTCTAAGTAAGTAGGTAATATTATAGCAATCAGTTTTAAATACTCAACAGATATTAGGTAGATATGATTCAAAAAGCGCCTGGAACTAGTCGATCAGCAGTATTACTCTCAAATGTTATCTTTCCTAATAGAATAGGTAAGTACTCCATTAACAGCTCAGGTCAGGTAGGTTCTTCTCGGCGTCCCCAATATAATGTTGGCAGATGCTCAAGGGCGAAGCGTTTATAGAATCCTTATTGACTAACAATATTTTAAGCTTGAACTATAAAGTTGGCCTTGCTAAAATGAAGGTCAGCTCCAGCCCAGTGGTCGTAAGTAGCTAATTAGCTCAATACTGCTTACCCTTAGGAAGCGGGTAAGCATATAAAAGTCATTCATAATACAACCTTATTCGATCCCTTTGCATATATCAAAATGCTTGTATAAAAAAAAACTTAAATAATATCCGTTCCCGAAATGATTTAACTAAAGTAATAATATCACTTGTTCAAACGACTTTCTTTACATTTCCTTGGCCCCAAACCATGTCTACTATGAACCACTGACTCGTATAATAGAAGAATATTTCAACAAATGCGTATACGATCAATATGACAAATTTGAAGCCGCTGAACAATTTCAGCGCTGGATATACATATATGCCGTTTAGGTAGCTTTGTGCGCACCTGAAAAAGAAAAAAAGTATTATGTTGAATACATGCCATATCACACACCATTTTCATAATCCAACTTAAGTAGCTCTTGTATAATGGGTACCATACAATGGATCTGAGGTTATTGCCCAGACGGGAATCGAACCCAAAACAACTCGACGCAGCAAACTGAAAGGTCAGTGATACGAATAACTTCTGTTATAATAGGCAAGATGTTGAAGCTGTCAGTAAAAAGAAGACAACCCATACTTCTCGTATGATCCCAATCTAAGCAAAACTTGTACTATGGGTACCCAAGAATGAACTGAGGGCGATTCCAGTTACACTCATACCAGAGTAGATTCCGAAAAGACTATTTCCCGGTGCACTGATCCGCACAGGACACTAGACCAAGCGGTAGTCCCAAAATACCTATCTATGCTCTATCAGCTGTTATCGTTTTTCCGACAAAACACCAACGAGCTCCAAACACTGAAGTTTTTCCGAACAAGCTGCTGAATTAAGTAATTGTACGCATTGAAAGACACTCACACTATCGTATATGCTATTAGGAATGTGGACATAATTATGATGTTCGGTATGTTGCTCTTCGGCCTCTCCCGTCGCACGAGGACCAGATCCAGCAGGACCACGACGAGGGAGACTGTATGCATGCAGTGCTGCGACCAGTACGGGACCACCTTGTGGATGCTGGGAGGGGCGATCAGCTCGCTTCGCGTGTTCCACACCCGCCAAAATAAAACGTCACCAAACTGAAATAAGGTGAAGTTTCCTCTATTGAGATTTCGCTCTCAGGATAATTGGTTAGAAGACTCCTTATTCTTTATACAAACGCCTTTTGGTGCAGTAAATATTAAAGGTAAATTTAGCTAGTCGTTGTTCAGCTTCGCCTATGTTAAATTAATGCTTTACATTTTTCTTTTCTTCATCAAACTAGATGTATTCCCAACTTCATCACGATCGTGGTATAAAAAAAATATTATCCCCCAAAATTGTTACACGAGTTACTATGGAGCCCAAATTAGGCGTTCCCTCATTTTTTTTGGTTCCTGCGTTAGAGTTGTCTCAGTTGTCTCAGTCATAGAAGTTCATTCACATACCCTCTCACACACAATCTATAGACATATTTTAAACGTAATTACTCAAATAATTAGCAACTTACATCTAATTATGCCTGATATATTTGCAAATAATTAGATAACATAGTTAATCTTAAATTATACATGATGTTTCAGAAGTCCGAAATAATACTTTGACTTTTGCATCAATATCGGGTATACAACTGAATGGTATGAGATTGAAACTCGACTATGTTTTTACACCATATTTTCGTCGTTAATTTCTATAACTCGTAATATCTCGAGTCTCCTATGTAAAATTTGCATGTTCTGTTTTGTCAATATTGGTAGTCGTCCGTCATAAATGTTGTTTATACTTATTGATGTACCCAAAGGCCAGAACACGATACTTGTGACAAATATTCAATGGTCTATAACTCAGAAACTATGATAGTTAGGTATAAACTGTTTTCACTTAAGCTCCAAATATTATTATGAGCTACCGGATGTCCCCAAAGGATTATTTCGGACTTCTGATACACCCTGAATCTTCCATGTCTATACCAATATAGGTTGTTAATAGAATATTTATCACATAATTAGGTACCTATGCTAAGTTGTCACATTTTTTTTTTGTTGACGGGGAGGAAATCTTCAGAAAGATTCCCAGTCTTCTGTGTGGGAGAAGACTGGGATATGTGGGATTCTTACCCACTAAAACCTCCCCGGTGGCCGTCTTCGACACTTTAGAGGGACTCCGGGATCTCCTAACGGAACGCACCGGTGTCCGTCTGTGCCTCGCTCCCGATCTTAAGTGCCCAGGAGCTCGTCTCGGGGGGAGCAGATGTTCGCTCCCCCTGCACCCTCGCAGTGCATACGCCGGCGAGAGCCACCCCTCGCCACCGTCCTCCTCAGGGTCTACATAAGAGCGTCCGGGGCCCACACCCCAGACGCTCACGACCCCAAGGGTAGCCCGTTGTTTTGGGCCCCGGGCATCAGGGCCGAAGTTGTCACATTTACAATAACCTTCTATGACTTCTGTTAACTAAATAAAACTAAATAAAATTGTGTATCTATTTTAACAGGCAAACAGAAAAAACTGTTTAGACTATGACTTGGCTACATTTATGGTAATACCCTAATTGTATTTCTCTTCAATTGTGTAATGTAATTTTAAATGCTATAATCACACCCTTCGGGGTCTGCACAAGATACTTAACAAAAAGCCAAGTCTAAACAATTATTATTAGATATATTTTGAACAAATTTGAATTGGCAATTGGTGTTTAAATTATCTACTTGTTAACGACTTGGTATTATGTCGTCAGAATACAATCAACCAGCAATAGGTATAGCTATTTGCGTAAATGTTTTTTTGTTCGTCCATTACGGATCTTTGCCTGAGTTTCACGTGTGCGGATTCGGTTGGTTTACGGGAGTCCCGAAACCATGAGATCCCTTCCATACAACATTTTCTGCTACTGCACATGCATTCCCGATTTAATCGGGCAGTCGGCTTTACCATGTGAATATATCGTGACTATACAAAGTGTTTCAGAAGTCCGAAATAATACTTTAAGGTTTGCATTAGTATCGGTTATAAAACTGAACGGTATACATTTTTAATCGAAATTCAAACATGTTTTTTTCAACTTTTTTTTGTTGTCTCTTTCTAAAACTCGTAATACCTCGATGTAAAATTGCCATATTCTGTATTGGATACTGGTAGCCGACCTTCTTGAATGGAGTCTACATTGCTTAATAGGGTTATCGATGTACACAAATGCCAGAACACGATACTTATAACACATATTTAAAAATCGATTACTTGGAAACTCTAATAGTTGAATGTAAACTGTCTTCACTAAGCATTTAAATATGAGTTACCAAATATGCAGCTAAAATATAATTTCGAACTTCTGATACACCCTATATACATATCGTCGTATCAAATTGTATATGCTACATTTGTGATTTTTTTTTTTGGGACTAAACCCGCCTCACATTACCACCACTGTTACTCCTGTAAGCCAGGATCGACAGCGGTGTCCATTGAACACACCGAGGTTAGACCCTCGGCGACGCACCCGCGACGAACCCGCACGACTTTAATCGAAAAAGGTGTAGAAGGAGTTGGAAGAAAAATGTATCCACTTCCCTCCATTGCAAAGCGTCTCCCACACGGATGCTATTTAACAGTAGTTGGACCGAACAATGTGAGCATGGCAGAAACATTTGCACGCACGGAATTTTTCCCTGGTTTCAACAAGGTCTATGTGTGCTGCAAGTGTGAGTCAGCAAAAATAAATGTAAGTTGATTACAATTCAATTTAGGAGTGACCTATAGATCAGGTCAGTGGCAATTAGGGCAGGTACTCACCGCCGTGAAGGGCAGTAGAATGCTCGTGAAACACAAGCACCTGAGGTGATTGAGGAGCCTCACGTGCCGGCGCTTGTGCTCGCCCCGCAGCTCCCGCCATTCGCAGTACACGCATATCGGGAAATATACCAGACTGAAAAGCTGAGATAAAAAAAACATCTTCAAAAACCTTGATGGACTGAAAAGCTACAAATAGCCTCATAATTTATTACATTTGAAGTTGATGCCAATCTACGTCACACTAGGCAAATAAATGAATTGATTGATTTCGGAAAATATTTTTTAAATGGGACCACCCTTGATATGTACCCTAGCAAACGTCACAAAAAATTTCGAAATCGGTCTACAGACGCCGGAGATATGTGGTAATATACAGAAAATACCGGCCAAGTGCGAGTCGGACTCGTGCACGAAATGTTTAGTAACATTATCTATTAAAACGGCAAAAAAATCATGTCTGATGTATGGGAGCCCCCTTAAATATTTATTTTATTCTGTTTTTTAGTATTTGTTGTTATAGCGGCAGCAGAAATACATCATCTGTGAAAATTTCAACTCTCTAACTATCACGGTTCATGACAGACGGACAGCGGAGTCTCATTAATAGGGTTCCCGTTTAACCCTCTGGTGATTTGCCGTTTTTATAAATAATGGTACGGAACCCTTCGTGTGCGAGTCGGACTCGCACTTCGCCGGTTTTTACATCTAAACGGCAAATTGAATGGTAAATTAAACGTTAGCAGTGTATTATTTTTAGCTTAACGGAGATAAAAAAAACAT
The DNA here is from genome assembly GCA_914767695.1 of Ptilodon capucinus. Classification (NCBI taxonomy): domain Eukaryota; kingdom Metazoa; phylum Arthropoda; class Insecta; order Lepidoptera; family Notodontidae; genus Ptilodon; species Ptilodon capucinus. The sequence continues at coordinate 7,795,818 of OU611814.1, read as the reverse complement.
TTACGCAAGTTAGTCACAATATACCAGTAGCTTGCTTGATGCAATTAACACAATCTTAAATTGTTATTTTGCGTCATTATTTTTAGTGGAATACGGATTAGGACATGATCTTAGAACATATTTAGATTCGTCATAAGATCTAATGTTAATTGGTCAGTTCAAGAAACAGTCGATACTGGACCTTATTTAATGATGACTTGAAACTTTACAAATTTTGACGAAGATGGGTTGGTGTAGTAGTTAAACGTGGGCCGCTCGGCTTACCTACTGTACTGGCCGAATGCGGATTCTACTCCTTATTATTATTATTTTTTTAATGGACTACGCCAACAGCCGTGGGGTGGCCTTTACAGTTTTACCGGAGGAGAGTTCTACTCCTTACAGATGCAAATATCATGTAATGAGTGATAACCAAATTATTTCTAAAGAGATAGAATTTGTTTTTTAATTAAGGGCTTTTTATTATTTAATTAGGTACAACATAAATGGGTATTTATAAACAGATAACAAGTCAATAGAACTAAAACTGAAAGTGAGTGTAAATGAAATAAAAAAACAACCGTGAAATCAACAGTCGCCTACATGTTCAACCTACCAAAGAAATGGCGAAGGTTACGGTCAGAGGTATTTTGTTGGTTCAGCAATAACTCCGAAATGGCCTTTAATGAGGTGTCAAAAAGACATGTCACGCGTGTTATTTTTAACCGACGAAATAAAAAAGATGGAGGTTCTCAATTCGAAGCGTATTTTTAATAATTTTTTTATCGACCTGAAACTTTTTATATGTATTTTACATACAAGATAAGGAAACACATATTATAGGAATTTTGAAAAAAAAATTGATTGATATTGGTGATAAATTTTGCATTCCGAATTTATATTGAATTTGGGAGTCTAATCGGAGAAAAAATCTGGCCTCGATTTATCAAAGGCTGTTGGCTTTGTTAACCAAGTTAATTTAAACTGGGTTTTTCTGCAAAGACAAATTAGGTGTAATAACATTGTTCTCGCAGAATTCTATCATTCAATATCGTTATAAATTACAACCTGAATTTTATTCTGATGTAGAAACAATAACGAAAGAGTAAAAAGCATCCATCCAAACTGTCACAATTATCCAAACTGTCACAATTATTATATCAGTACGTTTAATGATAAGCGATATAGCGATGTAAACCCTTATTTGAAAAAAGCAACCATGGAGTTTCTTGCCCATTCTTCTCCATAGGAAATGCATTACGAATGGGTGGTAGAACTACTATTTTTACTATTTATTGACGATTCATAAGTGCCTGTATTGGTTTATATGAATAAAAAATATTCTGATTCTGATTCTGATTCTAGTGTACAAAAAATATTTTATATATATATATATATATATATATATTTTATTTGTTCTTTTCGTTTTTACTTATAACCAATATTGATTTCTGTTTTTTTATATAATTATTAACAATAATATAGGAGTAAAATCTAATGATGAAACTTTACAGTATTATTGTTTATACATCAGAATATCATATAGGCTATATTTTTTTACAATATTGAAGAATAGAAGTCTGTGCGGACGAAGTCGCGGGTAGAAGCAGATCTATATTTATGTGCTGAATGAGCATCGAGTTCAACAGCGTGATTGCTCCAGGTGTGGGTGCCACGGATCTACAGGTTGTTTTAGAAGTCCGAAATAATACTTGGCCGTCTGCATGAGTATTAGGTTTACAACTGAATGGTATAAAACATGTTTTTCCAACTTTTTTTTCTTCGTCAATTTCTATAACTCGTAATATCTCGAGACATATGTAAAATTCGCATGTTCTGTTTTGTGAATATTGGTAGTCGCCCCTCATATGTATTGTTTACAATACTACTGCTACTGCTGAATAGGGTTTTGGGTCTACCCAATGGCCAGAACATGATGCCGGTGGCAAATATACAAAGGTCTATAACTCAGAAACTATAATAGGTATAAACTGTCTTCACTAAGCATCTGCATATGAGCTACCGTATATGTACCTACAATATTATATCGGACTTCTGATACACCCTGTATGTTTGCGTGAATTTGGACATACCACCCAATGCCTTGCATCGTCACCGTTCTACAATGATGTAAGTGTTTACGAGCTACACGTATAAGTACAAGCGAGCAGGCTTACTATCGGTGCTTAACTTATTGTTTAGTGAGTTACTGTTCGACCTTTTATATACGTTCATGGTCGGTGCATGTATCATGTTGTGTTTGCTATTAATAGTAAAGACATCTATTGGAAATGATCCCGTTTGAATTTTACCGTCCAATTGGGAATACAATTGGTCTCGTGTTTTTACCTAACTGAGCATTAACTTAAATCATGTTCTTCCGGTTCTAACAGCTTTAAAAATTCAGTAGTCGTTTAACGGCGTATTGTTATTTATGTACAATGATAGTGCCAATATAATTTTGGCAATAATTTAAAGCGTTCCTTTTTTAAAAGGCGTTTTTTTAATAGAAATTTGTTTCATTTATTGTCTCTTATGTTTTTTTTTGTTTCGCATTAGATTTTTTTTAAAGTTTACCTCCTAAAATTGAATTCATTTGAATGAACAATGAATGAAGAAAATGAATCATAGGTGCGTTTCGGAATAAATTAATAACTGGAGAAGTTAGTATCGAAGCAAAGTAACCAAACACATAAACTTACGTTGAACCACGCTGTGATCAGTTTGAATCTGATCTTTTGGTAAAGCTGAATTTCAGGGTCATCGAACTGGCTGAAATCTATGGTCAGTAACCAAAGCGCCACCGACACTAAATGCACATATGCCGAAAAGTAAAATAATAATTTCACTTTCACAAATGTTTTGCTTTTGCTCAAAGTCCTCTTATTCAATGACACCGTTTCGAAGGTCAACATTTTAAGAATATATATATATTTTTTAAATTATTGGTAATTGGCGCGCACTTTGATGTCAGCACGCGTTCGAAGACCTTAGTTGATACGAATGCACTGCAGCTCGTAGGAAAACGTCCACTACGGTAGCCGAGTCATAGTGATATTAAGCCATTTGTTTACTCTCGCTCAGTGGACTTTTATACAACAGACCAAAAACCCTTATCAACATACTTCACCAAGGTCATTACTATAGTGCAGAACGTCAATTTGTAGCACATAATTTCTTGCAGGAATTCTATGAGAATCTTGGACCTAAAAGTTCCATGGCGGAATTTAATCTAAAATTATTATTCTCGTGCTTGTCCGTGAAACCATTATAACAAAAAAATTTTAAGTTCTCGTTTACGACTTTCCATCCGTAATTCTATCTCCTTGGGCGTTTGATTTCTGTTTTTTTTTGCTAGAATGGGACATAACTGAAAAAAAAAAACATAAATTGTCATTGTTTTCTAATGCCGGAGATATGCCTTATTCATAATGTAATTAACCAGGCTTTTGAATTGTATCATGTACCTATGTACTTATTAGATTAAGAATGATTATAATATGTATATATAAATATTAATAGTATGCTACATTATTTGAATTGCATAATCAGTAAAAAAAATGTTAAGCACAAAGGAATCCAAATAAGTGCCGTATGTAGAGTTTAAGGATAACATTATTGTTGAACACCATTGTTAGGTGACCTCAAAACAAAACTGTTAATCGAGGTAGTATTCCATATTGAAAAATTGAATAGTAAACAGCTATTAAGCGACTCCTGGGTACCTATATCTAATACGTAGTACCTATACCTATACTAATACCGTAAGCCATAAAAATCAATGCTTCCAGTACAGTACTTCCTATTATCAAGACTGTCAACTACCTTCAACTCAATCGGTCATGAAGTGGATTTGTTTAATGATACACTCTACAAATTTCGCAAACTGATCTTGTCATCGTTGGTGCGTCAATGATAGCCTTCTAGTCACTCATCACAATTAATTTAATTTTTATTATCGCATTCTTATTTTTCATTTATTACCAATGTTCCATTTATGTTATTCCTCTTACTTATGCATGTTGTGGCACCTTTGTTAACTGTGCATTTAGTTTTCCCTTATTTGTATTTTATATTAATGTCTTATTAATGCTACAGTTTTTGGATGTCCTGTTAAATAAATAAATCAATGCCAATGTTACTGTAGGTAATTTCGTTTGCTATACCTAGGTAGGTAAAAGAAAATATATAATTATATATTTTCTTTGACCTACCTAGGTATAGCAATAATATAAAAATTGTTTTATTAAGGTGAGTAATTACTCACCTTAATAAAACAATTTTTATCTTTAACTAGCTGTACTCGGCATGACTTGGAATGCTACATAAAATAATTAAGGTAGGTATAGTTTATACACATTTGGGCAAGACACTCTTGTCCTCAGAAGACCCAACCAAAGTATCATCACAATCCGATCAATGGTTTAGGAGCGCATAAGGTAGATACTAAGATACAAATATTAATTTTAATTTATGTACAAATTCCGAAAAAACGCTTTGCACATTAAATGTCACCTCCCTCCATGTAGCATTTATAGGTTTTAATTTTAACCAACTTGGATAAGGAAGGGATCTTCAAATTGAGCCGCTTGTTGTTTTCCACGTGAAGGAAAACATCGTGAGGAAACCTGCACGTCTATAGAAAGGCGTGTGAAGTTCACCAACCCGCACTGTGCCAGCGTGGTGGACCATGGCCCAAATCTCTCTTGTATCGAGGGAGAATGTGCCCGGTATAATGGCAATAGACTCGCCCCCTATTACATTGGAACCAAAATACATCGGCGAAGTGTGAGCGCACTGCAATGCACCTCTGCCTACCCGTTCGGGGAATACAGACGTGATGATGTATGTATTTATTTTATTTTTCCTAAGTGTAACTGCATATCTCCGGCGGCGTTTGTGAAACGATTTAAATAATTTAACATTGTTAAGTAATTTGTTACTTCGTAAATTTTCGTAATATGCAAGCAAGCATGCAAATAGTACCAAAAATAATTATCATTGTTTGCTACAGTACAAAAACCTGGTTGTAATTGGTAACATCAGATGGAAAGATCTTAATTGCAAACATACCACTTTACAAACTGATCCCATCGGAAACCGAAAGCTGCGGGGTTTGCACGTATGTCAAGACATGACCTTTGTAACGAATTCGCTCGCATGCATTCTGTCTAATTTCACACGAGAGAAAGAGACAAAATCAAGATATACTGTGACATAAGACTAGTCTTGGCGCTCAAGTACTGATGCGACAAGACAAAATAAAAGATATTTTGATGTTGTATCTTTCCATTCTTTGAGTAAATAAAGTGAGAGAGCGACTCATTGCGACATAATCTGTGACGCATTATACCCTGCACCAATTCTGTGCCAATATACATAAAGATTAAACTTTTGTGTAACAGCCACGTGGCAAAATATTCTTACGATCATCGATGACATTTCATTAAAAAATGTGCTTCTTCAATGAATTAATACAGTACGTTATAGTACTGGCAAAAAAAATATCGCGCGTGTTTTGACGCGCCTGTGAGCGTAGGGCTTATGCGTATGCGATTTAAATAAGAATAGGATCGACTTTGCGCCATATTGTGACATCACAGCTGTCAATTCTAACCAGATATGTAGGGTGAGCAAAACAAGATATTTTTTTGATTTATCCGCCATCTTTATCACTGTCATCATCCATTTTTATTTATAATGTGTATTTATTTGTCCTTGCTATTAATTACTTGACATTGGCGAAATACCCGCGCTAGTCGCAGGTGAAGCCATTCCTCATCTTATTCCATTAAATTTCATCATTTCACTCATTTCGTAAAAATAATAATAATAAAGATATTTTTTAAATAAAATTTATTTGCAAAGGTTGAGTGAAAAAATTCACTCAGTCGCACGATGAAGCACACTAACAACGACAAAATAGCGACTGGCGTCCTTATTTTCTTTTTCTTAATAATTTTGGCATGGCTTCTTGGCCTTTGCGCCAATAATGAAAATAAAAAAGGTTATGGTTTTAAAAAACGAATTAGGACTTTAAGTAATTAAATATTATATTAAAACAATTTACTACTAATTTAACCTTTTATTTAAATTGGATGTAAGATTAAATTATTATTGATATCATCATCATCAGCCGGTGGCAGTCCACTGCTGGACGTAGGCCTCTCCCAAGATGCGCCACTGAGCCCGATCTTCGGCTCTTCTTCTCCAGTCACTGCCCACCGCTTTGGGTATATCGTCGCTCCACCTAGTCACAGGACGTCCTACACTACGTTTGCCGATTCGCGGTCTCCACTCTAGGACGAGTCTACCCCAACGGTCGATTATTGATATACAAATAAGTTTTTTTGCAAACCATACTTTTCAAGTGACATTTGACAGATAGAGGTTATTGACATTCCTATTCTTATTTGAATTACATAGTAAGCGTTGTCTTGGCGCTCGTTAATTCTAATACGTCTAATAAACTATAACGACAATTTCATCGTTAATTTTCATATATTTTTTTTATTAACAACATTGCTAAATCTTGTAAATATAAGCAGATAGGATAAGTGAGTGTTTTTATTTCATCACAAACATTGGGCCCAGGCGGTCGCTGGCGTATTGGTAATGTTGGCCCAATACCTGCACACATGTGTTACAGTATTAAGTACGCATAAGGTATTCATTGAGTAAGAGAGCCATTGCGGTAAGTCGTTAATTTTTGCGAAGATAAAGTATAACCACGATGTCAGTAGTGTTTTGTGTCAAGGTAAAGCAACCAGCACTAAGATGGTAGATGAAGGAACCTATAAATGCACCTAATTCGCGATATCATGCTTAAAAGTCATGGCAGAGCTAATAATGTTTTTTAGAAAAGAAAAAAAAAACAATCGAATTGAGAAAATCCTCCTTTTGGAAGTCGGTTTAAAAAGGTTTTGTTACTGCTTTTTCTTGTGAAATACTATCAAACTTGTTACAGAGTTAACCACGAAATGTCAAATAAGTATAAAAAACCTATTAATTTTATCGAATTAAAAGTTTTTTTAAACTTACGTTACACCATATTGTGGTAAACATGTACTTGATATGTTCGTACATCTTAATTTCTTGTTATTCATACTCACTAAACTTGATACTTGTACACAGTACTTGCTGTCAAGTACTGTGATATTGCAAGTAAATGAGTCAACGACGTTGTGTAAAACCATAAGCTCATTTCAATTAAAGTTTTATTGCTTTTAAATATACGTATAAGCAGTGAAAGCCGATTGGTCGAACGCACACTTTGCAATCAAAGTGCGCAGGTTCAAACCCCGGCTCGCACCTATGGGTTTTATGTGCAAATCTCATTTTCATTCGAGATTTTCACTTACTGAGAAACAGTGAAGGAAAACATCGTGAGGAAACCTGCACGTCTATAGAAAGGTGTGTGAAGTTCACCTACCCGCACTGGGCTAGCGTGGTGGACTATGGCCCATAAAATCTCCCTCGTATTGAGGGAGAATGTGCCCGGTATAATGGCAATAGGCTCGCCCCCTATTACATTGGGACCAAAATACATCGGCGAAGTGTTGGCGCACTGCAGTGCAACCTTGTCTACCGCTTCGGGGAATATAGGAGTGATGATGTATATACGTCTAATTAAGAAAAGTTTTTTAACTTCAACATTACTGAAAATTCTTTAAACTAATGAATATACTGAAGTCGGTAATTTCAATAACTGCTTAATATGATAGCAAGTAGTAGGTATATACCTACGCATATGAATTCTTCTCTCGACCTTAGACGATAAGTAGGTACATGGTATTACAAGATTGCAGAAATTGACATGGCTAAAAATGTTTACAACAAACAACTTTAACTGCGATAATTAGTATGTCAGTTTTGATGAATTTTAAATAATCACTACTTTGTTTATCGATGCCTATATGCAAACAAACATGTGTTTTCATTGCTGTGTGTATGTATAATTAATTGATGTAAGTTTAATAAAAAAATATTTTTAACAAAAAACAAAAACCGACTTCAAAACCCTTGGTGCACTAAAAGGCTACAAATAACCTTTTAATTCATTACATATGGAGACGTTGCTAATCAACATCAGACAAGGCAAATGTACACATGAATTTATAAACTTTATGAACAATGCATTTAGCAAGTGGTTTGTGGATGGTTCAAAAATTCCATAATCTGGTGGTGTCTGGGTTTATCTGGGATCGCTACCAGTCTATTGGTACCTTTTGTACAAACTTTGCTTGTTTGTGGATTTTCTGACGATATTTAAGATTTCCTATATCCTTTCATAATATACTTTTATTATGATATTACAGACATTTCAATTGTATTCATTTGTGTGGAGATTTAGTTAGGGCTATAGCCGTATAGATAGATATTCTTAACTCTAACTTAAATCCGTCTATTCTTGATCAGCAATACGTACCATTAAGGAGCCATTACCAAGATGTTTCAATAAATTAATCAATCATAACACGTCAAACCAACACTACTACGTGACGCGAATGATTTATAGCTATCCTATTTCGTCTGATATGTGTTATAAGGGCAAGAATTATTAATTATTTAATTATTATTTATGGTAATCAAATTTGATCTAAAATAATGCGTTATTTGTGAAGGTGTATTTATAAACATGATATTAATCCTTATCCAAATAAATACGTTATGCATGTTATGTAATGAATGTTGGACAACATTGCCCTTGATATAATTTGATTTCAACGAATCTTAGGAGATATCATAGATTTAATCAAGTACCACGCGCTGGCCGGCCGCCGCTATTGCCGCGCGGCTCGGACGCGTGGTCGGTGACCGCCGGAACGGTTGTGTCCGGCGAACTGCTTTTTATAATATGATCTTGCGATATCTCATCGTATAATAATCTATACTTAATATTATAAAGCTGAAGAGTTTGTTTGTTTGGTGGAACGCATTAAGCTCAGGAAACACCAATCCGATTTCGATAATTATTTTTGCACTGTAGCCTATTTATTGAGGAAGGTTATAAACTTTTTAACATCACGCTACGACACAGTAACCATATGCGCAGGTGAAACCGCGGGCACAGCTTGTATAAGACATACGTGAACAAATAAGTGGTTGCCGTTAAGTTTCAGTTTGAAATTCGTTAGCCAAGCTTTAATAATTCAATTGAATTTCCCGTCTAACAATGCAGAAATTGTAAGATCGCTTTGTGTTTCATCAAAGCCATGTCTTTGTTGATATTCGCGATGTAATTAAATTGTTCGGTTTAGTTTGTCTAGTTTTCTATTCCTGTTAGCTCATAAACAATGTAAAATAGATAAGTTATGTCCTCAAATTTGTAATATACTTAAGAATAGGATAAACAAAGGCATACGAGATCTAAATGTCTTTCTACCTATTAAAAAACTTTCAGAAGATGCATCTTTCAAGGACCTACCTAGAAACAACTTAATTTATTCCCAAAAAGACATAATGATTACCTGTTGTAGTAGCATGTACGCCAAGACAGAGGCACGGCAATGTCACGGAATATGTAGAGTTTGTCTCTTTCTCGCGTATGAAATAAGACAGAGAGCGTGCGAGCGATTCCGTGACAGGGGTCTAGTTTTGACATGCGTGGTGCTACAATCATTCAAATGTTTTTTCTTAATATTATCCGCCGCGAAATGTAAGCAGTTTAAAATATCAATAAAACATTGACATCGATCTCAAAAAAATCTGCAATACAATTCATGTCTGTATGAGAAACCGGTTTACTACTTGAGTGCTATTTATTTTCGAGCCACAATGAACGATGGTACGATTGCAGTAATCTGCTTCTCGTTTGTGCGATTCAACCTTGGCATCTCATCTCATTTTGGTGAAACGTAAGCCACTCCACGTCGTATCATGACACTGCTTCGTGATTACTATAACTGGTAGCCGCGTAAGGTCTTCCAGTCCTTTAGCCTTTATTTATTTTTAGGCAAAACACTTTCCAACCTATAAGGAAATACAGAAATCTGAAACCTATCACATAAAAACTACTTTGAATGTGAATAATTTTTGCCTGCAGTTTCCTTATAATTAGCTTCAGCTTTTCCTTATGTGCCTAAAATAAATATAGCCAGACGACCCATACTTATTGTATGATCCCAAACTAAACAGAGCGTGTATTATGGATATCATACAATGAAATGGGGGTTATCCCAGTTACACCTGGACTATATTATTTAACTTTATCGCTGACGGGAATCGAACCTACGACCACCCGGTTCACTTTGCCGTGCGGCCTGCGTTCAAAGCACTAGACTATGGAGGGTAAAATGGAAGGAGTGCAATCTCCCATGGGAAATTTTTTAAGTGTCCGTCAAATGCAAAAATGATTAGTTCAAAAAACTTCTACAATGGCGCTGGTGTCGACAAAATGGTATGAATATAGCAATTGTGGATGAACTGAAGTATGCCGAGTATACAATTGCTATATTCATACCATACACTTTATCGACACCACCGCCATTGTGGAAGGTTTTTGAACTACTAATTATGCATTTCGACGGACACTTTTTCAATACCTAGATGTCAGTCCTTCCATTCTACCGTCCATACACTAGCTAGACCAACCCGTCATCATTCTGACGTATACCTTTGATGTTCCATTCCATGCATCATTAAACGCGCCGGCTAACTGGACATCAGTGCAGTCGCGTAATTGAACTCGTTAGATGGTGAACTGCCAACGTCACCGCTGCCCTGCATCCACTACTGAGTCGAGCGAAATAACTTGACATTTTTGAAAATGTACTCTATGTCAATATACATAAAGATTGAATTTCTATGGTAAAAGTGAACGTGAACAGGCGTCAAATATCGTACACGTTGAGAATGACATTTCGTTGAAAAATGTACTTATATTAATACAGATCCTTTTGGTATTGGCAAAATGTTACATGCATTTTAACGCATGTAATTGTGTGCATTGATGACATAAAAGAAAGAGTACACATTTACTTAACAAATACCATAGTAAGTACTATGTGACACTTGTTGTTTTTGTTTGTGGAACTTATCTCTGGTATCATATTAGTTACATGCGATCCTCAAATAAATGAAAAAGTTATGATTCAGTTGCTGTACCACTGTGGAACATATTTTTCGGGATAAGTGCTGTGTAGGTGGTTCAAGGTAGGTTTCCCAACTACTTGGGAAGTATGCCAAAATAGGGGACGGAGGTCCCCCGAATTGACAATCTTGGGGGATAAGGAGGGAAGTTCTTCCCTCCACTGTAGTCTGCGGCCTGCGGGGCGTCACAGTTGTCTGCTTTTAGCGATCTTGTGGCGTCCCAACGCAAGGCGGCGAGGGCAGGCCGCTGGGTTTCAGTGCGTAGTCCAATCACTCTGACTGGGAGTCCCACATAACCGTCCAAGTTCCCCTGGTTTTGGACGGTATGCGTAAATGAATTTTCCAGCGCAACAAAAAAAGGACTCTAAACTCCATATTCATATAATTGTCAATATATCTCCTACAATGGCATTTTAAAATGTATTAAAGTATGCAACTGCAAGTAGTTCATAACTTTTAATATCTACTCTTGTGGGTAAATTTTCCATAAAAAGTAATGTAAACCGCACATCCTAAAGCTTAGAACAATTTTGTCTCTCAGCTCAGCGTCTGAAAATATTCCAATGTACACAAATAATTTGCTATGATTGCGCAGTTTGAAGGTTAATGCAAAAAACCCCTGTTTTTCACAATAGGTAATTGCCTACGATCGTTCTTGTACTTCCAAATATTGGCTTAATGTTAAAATAATATTGTGTTAAACAATAAATATGAGTGAAGCTTGTGTTTGCTGCGCGAGCCCGGAACAAACATTGAATATGATATTTATTTTAGCAAAAATATATTTGTTAAATCCGTTTGTCCTTAGTCACAATCGCGAGCTAAAGAAAAGCAGAAGAGTTGAAAACTGTATCCACAATATTTTATTCAATCAACAAACTACTTGCAAAGCATTGTTAAGTATAATGGTGTTCAACAGTGTTTGTAAATGGATCTAAACTTTGTAGGTATAATGTGGGCCGATATCTATATGTTTTTAACTACAATGATCACAATAGTACCTTATCAGGAATTATATTATATTTGAAAAAAAAAATACTTTTTTGACTGTAACGTGTGAATATTTCAACATTTTAAATTATTTATTCTTACGCATTTGTGGGATTCATTGCGTTTCTAATTCTTCAGGCACTTTACGTTCACGTATAACTTCGGATCATTGGCGTAGTTTGGTTATTACTAACTAGTTGTATGTAGTTTAATATATAGGCCTATATAAAAGTACAACATTGCAAATTGAGCTTCTAAAGTTCCCTTTTTCATAGTTCAGTGACTTGTAAAGAGGTATTAACTGAAATAAGTAAGAAGCCTCGCTAAGCACGTAAACCTACCCTACAGGATTAAGACCTACCTAACTATAAATTGAATAGTGACTTGGGTATTGAGAGATACGGAAAGGATTTTTTTTTTTGTATCTGAACTACGTTAGAGTTTATTTTGACGCTTATGTAAAAAGCTCCGAATAGTAAATTTGGGCAAAGGTTCTTACGTCACAATATTTTTACTTTTCAAAAAACAGCTGCTGCAACTGCTGCGAACGAGGTAATATGAAGTTATTTTAATAATTTGATTGCTAACAAAGTTTGGTATTTTTATTGGACTTTATTAAATTTATATTTTGTCCATCAATTAACCTTAACGAATACCGGCTTTGAGAAGCGTCTGATGAATTTCAAATATTTAAGATATTATTGGATTCCTCGGAAGCAGGTTTTTGTATTAAAATGAGCGAAGAATTAGGTAAATTATTACTTTCCACTATTTAAAAAAAATGGACGGCGTTTAAAATACTTAGCTTGCAAAACAAGTGTAAACTTCCACCGGATTGAGCAAGCGTGGTGACGTAGATGGCCTGAATGATTCCAACTTTGGATCAGAATTACCTACTCATTAGCAGTGTAAGGGTATCCTAGAAGCCCTGATAGCCTCTCGGATTAAGTTAATGCTAGGTAAGGGCAAGTGAGTACATACAAAAACACCTCAAAACATTAAATTTGTAAAAGAAATTAATATATATTATACATCCTAATCATAGTTCCTAATGTTATGGAGCTTTTGAAATGTTGGAATGGATTAATAAAATCAAACGAATCTTCTAGAACGGGAAGCTTCTGCCAGTGTTAACTCTGTAGATTCCAGATCTGTAACAAATAAGAGCAATGATAATAATGAGTGAGCAAAATGCTAAATCAGATCGCCACATTTGGCGCCCAATCGGTAATTGCCTTAGCCCAATGTTGATTCGGCATGCGGTAAATGTGGCCAGCCCAGTCCCACTTCAACTTAGCGGCTTTGAGGGAAACGTATGTGATTCGGGTCGTGGTGCGCAGCACACTGTTTGTGAGACAGTCAATCAAACTGACACCCAGGATGCTGCGCTTTAGGTATGGCTCGCTGGAAAACCGCGAGTGTGGTTCACTGTTGTGTGCTTATTTGTGTTTCTTATTTATGAGGCATTTTAATCCTTCTATTGATTTATTTCAATTTCTTGAACACATCTTATATTCAACAATCTAAAAAGTGACGTTGGCAAAGATCGTTTTACCCTTCCATGCGCAGTATTGAATATCTAGTTGAAATAAATATTTTTGCCAAAATCTGAACAAGTACAAAAAAATTGAACGGTTTTTAGAATCCCTTACCCGATCTTAGTTGTCTCAATGCCGCCCATCTTCAAGGGAAATCCACGGCACGTGTTAAGAGTCAGTTGTAAGTTTGTGGCACATGGGAATCCGACGAGAGACGGGTTGATCATCGACGCAGCGAACAACTCGAACGCACGCTCGTGGCAGCAGGTGTGAGAGAAGCAGCCGGGCTGGCTGCTGCCGCCGTTGGCGAAGAAGTCTACCCTCCCAACGGCGGTGCCCAAGCCATTGGCAAGGAGGCCACTACCATCAGTGTGGATAACTTCAACGTAGGCGGCGTCAGTAACTCTCAGGCGTGCGGAGTTGCTGCCCCATTGGCTCCCAGACGGGTCCAAACCTTAAAAATACAAGAATACTATTTAATTTTGACCTACACAAGTCCCATTTACGTAATAAATGTTGTATGAGTCACAATTTTTAAGTATCTAACTACATTAAAACGTGAACCGGGTAGCACATGTTCAACTTGTTTTATACTCTGAATTACTCAATACCGAATAAACACAAGTATCTAGTATTAATTTAAAATAGTACCAGTAATTCTAATAATTCCAGGTAAACTTCTGCCTGTAATGCCGGCGATATGCGCGCCTAGGTTGAAGCCCACGAGGTGAAGTTTGTCAAGCGTTATAGGTGATCCTGTAGCGAGCAGCAGTTCCTCAATGAAGGCGACCAATTCAGAAGCAACGACGGGCACGGTACCGACTGCCACGGAGTAGCTTAGGCCAGCGTATACTGACCAGTCGACAACAAGTACGTTCAAATCTGCAGCTGTTAGCAAGGCTGTAAAATAACGAAAAACGAATAAGGTTTGAAACATCATCAACATGCCTGTAATCCCTAGGGGTAGGCAGAGGTGAGCTGCAGTGCACCAACACTTCGCAAATGCATTATGGTCCAAATTTAATAGAGGGCGACCCCATTGCTACTATACCGGGCACGTTCTTTGGGCCATAGTCAACCACAGACGCCCAGTGCATATTGGTGAACTTCACAATATGTGAACGCCTCTTTTTAGAGGCGTATAGGTTTCCTCACGATATTCACACGTGAAATCCGAAAAGCCCAGAAGTGTGAGCCCAGGGTTTGAACCGGCACCCCTTGAGCTCAAGGCGAGCGTTCTACCAATTATGCTGCATTCGGTTCTTGGGGTTTAATTTCATTATGAAATCGTTATTCATGTGTAATACATTTCAGAAGTCTGAAAAATACTTTCCTTAATATATTTTGGAGTTTATGAAGTGCAGATTTTGAAACGGAACTGTTAATATGCAACAGGTAGTATTTTCTACAGCTAACTATCTATAGAAATTGTAATCCCGTTAAATATCATTGACATTGGATTTTTTAAATTCAAAAATGTCTTGTATACTAATGTTAATGTACATAAAAGTTCTACGAATATAATGTGATAGTAGGCAAGTTTACCTTCTCTGACAATCGGGTTAAGGGAGGTGAAGGCGCTGCCGCTGTGGCCATGGATGAGGATAACGGTGCCTTGTCTAGCCGTGATAGCGGCATCGGTGATCGAATTTGGAGTTGGCAACACTGTTATAGGCTGCGTTGGGTTGGTACTAAAAAAAATATAAAATAAAATTCAGGCTCGCCCGTCAAATTTATTGCCATAATAAAACAAACTGTATTGGCTTATAGAAAAAGTTCATTCTTCAACTAAATGACACTGATATCGCGAGCGAATTTTGACGCGTTGTTGTGTGGCTTGAACCACATAAATACAATATTTATGCATATTGTTAGTGTCCGTTTTGGATTTGGCAAAAATTTTGTCTTGCGAGCGTCGACGCCTATGTACTCTTAGCATGACCGTGTCGACATAAGTTTTATCTCTTACAGCTGTCAGATTTGTCATGGCATGACATGGCACGGCGTGACATAATTTTCTCGACGATTCTGACAGTTGAAAGAGATACAACTCATGTCTATGCGGTCTTGCTAAGCCTACAGTTTTTGGGAGGCTTTAATCGATATATCGTGACATTTGTCATGTCTATATATGACGTCATCATCAATATCAGAAGGATTGACAGTGAAAACAATGTTATCGTTCGGGGTATATACAGATAATCGATTTTGCTAGTGACTCAGGCTCGATATCACAAAAAAGTTCCGGTTTCAAATTGTGACAGATATATATATTTTTTTAGACACACTATTAGAAATTAGAACTTACTTACCGGGTGTACAAGTAATATAAATTTGCTTGTCCATTTCTCGTAACTATAGCAGAGCCGTGGCATACTGAAAAAAATGTGGAAACTGTTAATAGATTTAAAGGAATTATTATACATTTATGAAACAGTTACTACAACTACTAATAAGTATAATGTATAATTGTTAGTAGAACGCTTACCATTATAAAAAAAACTTGAGAGGTGTCAAGGGACACCCGGATGGAACTAAGTTCCTTTTGAAATAAATATAAAAGCAAAAACCATATACATACACACACATCGAAATCGAAATCGAAATCGGAATCGGAATAGGAATCGGAACTAAAACCGAAATCGAAATCACACACACATTTACAAAAGTGTCGTTACAACTTCTACTCTAACACACACATTTACAAAAGTGTCGGTCGACACTTTTAGTCTTAATTTTTTCCGTCTAGCCCCTTTCGCAACGCGCGATACGGAACTAATTTCCAAAAAAAAACTACAGTGGTATTTGTAGTACAAAATAGAATATAAGTGTTAAATTGAGAACCTTCTCCTGTCCCGTTACCACAACCTGCCTAGCGGCAATGTATTTCATATAACCTTCTTTCAGTTTTTCACAACTAACTCAGTACGTAATCAGTCAGAAATGTACAGTTACTATGTCAGCACGCATGTCAAGACAAGACCTCTGTCGCGGATTGGCTCGGTCGCTCTCTGTCTTATGTCATACGGGAGAAAGTGATAAAATATAATCCACATAAGTCTATAGTCTTGGCGCTCATGCTACAACTACTGCTTTGTAGTTTGTTAAAAAGCGTGCACCACGAATGTATTATAACCATGCATTTCAAGAATACGGTTTTTTTGTGACGAGTTTATATTTCATTTAAATAGTCACAGTATTAGGATTCGAAGTAGGTATTTAGGTCCATTTTGTCGGTATATTATGTTGTAACGTACACTCAATTACCCCACATGAGGGACTTATGACAGCTGCAGACAATACATTCCGCGTGGCAGCGTTCTAGACGAGTAAAACTTATTTTATTACAAGCTTTATATTAACTTGCAATGTATGTCCGGGTGGAATCTTGCAACTGAATTTTAAATCAGTTATTTTAAGATAACCGTTAAGGTTTAAGAACCGATTGTGCTAAAATTTGGTATACTCGCTTACTTTGGATGACAATGCATGATTAGCTATGTAACGTCATTCTAATTCCAATATGGCCACTCATCCAAGATGGCGGAATAGTTATATAATCTGGACTACCACAGTATGGATATCAAATGAATGGACTTGCTGATGAGAACACGAAAACTAAGAACAATTAAATAAAAGCTTGTTTTTTTTTACCATTAATTATTCTATC
Organism: Ptilodon capucinus; assembly: GCA_914767695.1. Classification (NCBI taxonomy): domain Eukaryota; kingdom Metazoa; phylum Arthropoda; class Insecta; order Lepidoptera; family Notodontidae; genus Ptilodon; species Ptilodon capucinus. The sequence goes on along the minus strand of OU611814.1, from coordinate 7,778,550 downwards.
ATCCTCACAATAAATTGAAAAAAAAAAACAATTTTAACACAAAAAAATCATTGAGTCAAATTTTACATGTACATGTACATTTTACTTGTTTATTAGTTTAATTCTTATTTTTAATTTTACTTTGTATTTGTAAATCATTTATAAATATTCAACTCGAAATACACAGTGAATGCATTGTTAAGAAGCATAATGTAAACAACATGACCAACTTATTTTAAAATTGAAGACACTTACCCGCTACGAAAGCGGCAAAAATAATAATTAATTTTGACATATCCCTCAACTAATTTTGTTCAACTTCTGAGGATTAAAATGATTAAGTTTACTTTTATAAACAAAACCGATCGTTATTGCCACAAAGATAATCGAACAAACGGTGTTAATGATAATGAAAGTTCTACAAAACTAACAGATTGGTGTGATAAAAATTATGTATCATCAAAAGGACGGTCCATTTGCCGACAGATTTAATTTAGAGATCTTTATAAAATAGGTTATAGATAAGATATCGTAAGTTATCAAATTGCTTATTGTTGTAATTTGGCAAGAAAGGTTTATTTCGAATTCAGGGTTTATTAGTGTGATTATACAATACATCATTACGCCTGTATTCCCCGAAGGGATAGGCAGAGGTGCACTGCAGTGCGCTCATACTTGGCCGCTGTCCCAATGTCATAGGGGGCGAGCCTATTGCCATTATACCGGGCACATTCTCCCTTAATACGAGGGAGATTTGGATTATGACATGTATTTGCATCATCATAGTAGGGTTATTCAGGGCTTAATATGACACATACGAATGGATTGACGTAAAGCCACTTTACTTGTGAGTGAGATGGTGCGATAAACAGTGAGTGAAAAATTGCTACTAAAATACACTCACTAATCTCTGTTTCTAGTCGTCTACGTACAAAAGTATAAACGAGCAGTAATCGGTTATAACTGTGTAAATAAACCCTTAAATGCTATTAAAATAAATAGCCATTAATGTGATGAAATGTTTCGCATAAAATCTGTATTGTGGGTCAGAACAGTCGCCGGCATTGACGCAGACGGCAACAAACTTGGCATGGAGGCTGCGTAGCTCTTCCAAGTGGTATAACTTATGAGGGCTCCTCACTTGCTGACCCGAAATTACTTGGCAGGCGGCGTGCTTGCCTGAAGACGGGATTATGGTGTGATTGCAAGTAATTGTAATTGTTACCGAAAATCGATACAGTAGGTAAAGTACACAGATAAATGTTAACATTAACTTTTATAAAAATTAAATGTGTTTCTTTTATTCCGGGCCCTAATTCGGCCCGGCCCGCGTGCTATCTGATGTCGGGGTCAGAGTCCTTATATTATGGCTTCTAATTAGTGTGTAAAATTAGTTTTTCCAGTCAGATTTTTCATCTCTTAAAGTAACGTAAAACAATTAGTTACCTGCAGTCAAGTGCAAGCTTCACTACATGTTGTCATTATTTCTAATCTCAAAGGCATTATATTAACGAATGAAATTTATAGATTGATATCTTCTTCTTCTTGTTTTACAAAGTGAATGAAAAATTATGGAATAAGATGAGGTCGAGTTAATTGAGCAAGAGGAAAATTAGTCACAAGTAATTAAAGCAATTTAATAAATACACAAACTAAATAAAGTTAGGTAAAATCCGACTCTATAATGTTTAATACGATACCTATTTATTTGTTGAATTTTTAGTAGCAAATTTCAAAAGAAGGATAAAATTTCACATTTCATGAAATCAACAGAGAGGACGTGGAATAGGCGCATGCGCGGCTATCATAAGGTTTGGGAGTTCGCGCGATGCCCGATGACCACGGTAGTTCAACGCTGGGACCCATAGCAGGCTGCCGTTCTAACTGAATCAGGCGTACGTAGCCGCGTAAAAGTTTACTGAGACATTTAAAATTAAACCGTTAATAAGTTATATGCCGTGTATTGTGTAAGTTTCGTGAGTAATCGACAAAATGCGGTGGTACCTGACCGTGGTTCTAGTTTTCAGCTTGGTCTGTGCAGGTGAGTGCTTTAAAACTTTACAATAAAAATTTCAGGAACATACCCACTGAAGTTGGCGTTTAAATTACACTAAAAAAATTATACTATAAATCAAATGTATAATTTAAAAAATCTTATGTAGTAGCCATTTAAAAGAATCCAATAGAGTGAAAATATTTTGCAATTGTAGGTAGGTTTTTATTTTTTTATTTATGTTAGTCTACAGTACATTATGAATCTTCAAAAAATATATAAAATTTTACGATCCTGTACTTATGATATCATATCAATATGGAAGGAAATTCTCTATCTTCTTCTATGTCCTGGCTGATTCTTATCACGTAATGTCACAATGTAATGACGCGTAAATACCTTAATGTGTATCTTCTGTCAGGATCAGCGGTCCCGTACAAAATTATACTTCAGCGGACCGATTACAGGATTACCTTTTATTCTTAATCTTTTTCAGGACTTTATGAGTTTTTGGGATTGTGGTTACCAATTAATTAAGTTATTGGTTAAGAGCGTGTCGATCACGCATAATCAAGGGTTCTGTAGTTATTGCATCGTTTGGAATTAAACAAAAGCCTGTAAGGAACGGGAACTTTTGAACGTCAAATAGTCATTCAATTTATGTTTTAAATGAACGAAATAGGCATTTATTACATTGAGCGCTTCAGAGAAAGACCGAATAATGCGTGGTTGATGCGCGCGTTTAATTGACGGGTCAGCCGGTGTGTCAATTATAGTTCGTTCAACTAATGAGGTTACGCACCAATAAAATTCATGGTGAATGACGCGACCGGCCTATAAATATGGTGGCATTTCAAAAACTGTCACGGTTTTATTGCAAAATTAACGGGGCTCATAGCCATGTACTTCAAACACGTTCACTTGGAATTAGTCTCGATTTAAAAAAAAAAAAACGTTACGTACGAGTCGGACCCGTGCACCAAGAGTTCCGTACAAAATAAATGTTCAAAATTATAATCGTGAGACAAAATCAATTTAACAGAACCACAAATATACGCTTTTCAGATTTTTCCTTTAACTTGTGCTATACCTAAGGCATTTCTTTATAACATAATTCATAATTCTAGGTCAACGGAATTACTTTTTAGGTTTGATTCCCATGCGAGTCAAAATTCATGTTTTAATTTATAAGTTTCTTTTTTACAACTCTAAGGGATTTTACAGACCTGAGTAATTGACATGAATTTCAACTGCATACGGACGACGAAGTGATCCTTTAAAGGTTTCCTTTTTACTTGTGAAGTATGGAACGCTAAAAAATTGAAAATTTATTGTTTCTCTTCAAACCAAGTTAAAAGCTCTTTAAAGTGAAGAATAATATAGGCTGAGAAAGGAACTAAAAACACGTACAGATTACTTTACCTACGCTTTTTAATACACTGAACCCAAAAATATACCTTATTTAATAATAAGAAATCCTTTTATATGGTTGTGTCATAAAGCTCGTGAACATCGACCACCCAGCATTATAAATAATAATTACACAAAGTGGCATTTTATGATAACACATTAAGTAGCTTAACAGTGGCGATAAACGTGTAAGAGGCAACAATGTCCGTAATCGGGCCACAATAACACTGGATTATGCCATTAGATCTCGATAAGGACATTTATCACACTGTTTTATCACATTTTAGCTGGGCTTCAGGGGAATTAACTAGGACATGATATTTCCCCATCAGTCGTAAAATGGGAGTGGCGATGGCCGAGCCCTCCCAACGTAATGTGCTATAACACTTGGGTAGGGTCAACGTTACTTTCAGCGTACCTACATTATATATTTGCATGCACTGATATTTGAGTTTAATTAGACCAACAGTTATATGCATCTTCATGACGTCTGCGTATCAAAGTATTGCCAGTGTCAGAGAGCACGATATTTTCATATACATGATATAATAGAAATAAAGATATGTAAATTACTTATCGGTGTTTAATCATATTAAGAAATGATAATTTCTGATTACATTTAAAATATAATAAAATAACATCTTCATCATCATTTACATTTCCTAAGGGGTCGGTAGAAGTACACTATAATGCACCTATTATCTGCACAATATTTTTGGTCCCAATTTAGCAATGGGTGACGAGCCAATATTGCCATTTAATTTACCGAGCATCTCTTCCCCTCGATGTAAGTATTAGTGAGATTTGGCGAAATTTACACACTTTTCCAGAATTCATAAAATTAAAATAATGACACTTTAAAAATTGCTAAAAATAAACACTTGTATCGCTTGTGATTTTGATAACGCTAAAATGTCAGCGTATAAACGTGAAATTTATGTTCCATTATCTTGGCTTTTGCTTTTGTAAAAGCTTGAAACCGTTAAATTTTACGATAGCCGTTTCAATATTTTTACGCTTTCATCCTCGGCACTCGGTGCACAGCAATCTATACAGGGTGCAGCAAGCGACAAAAGCCAGTAAATTCAATTCATTTCAGTTGCGGCTTGCCTAATTGGTAATGAGTAATGACGCTCCTTGGCCACATGTAAGACCCTCCTTACACAGGAAAACGTACGAAAAAAAGTTTCAAAGGCCCAATTTATTTTGCTAACTGAAAATTCCGTGCAATTATTTTTTTTCGCTGGAACTATTCGTTGGTAGGTTCGAGTTTTATGATTGAGTACACAACTTTTGCGGACGAGATTCGTTCAAACATGGCCATATATCTTTTAGGTCTCCTGTGGGATGGCGCGGGAAGTATAAAGGATGAAGTCAACAATCCAGATATATTTCTGTGAGTTTCTTTTGCGGTCTCGTTGACTCATCAATCATAGCCGTTTCATTCATTACGCGCGGCTACACGGCCATAGATCAAAATTTAGTGCAAGAAACACTTTTGAATTTGATTGAGGTGTTTATCTCGTAGTTGGGTTCTGTGCTGTTATATAATAGATGGGATTATATAACAGAATCTTGTTGAATCTCGGAGCACCAAGCTGAGGGTTATTCAACAAGATAGCCTAATCTACTTAAGTAGATATGTGAGCGAAGTGGCTATTATGTACTAAGGTGAAGGACGGTCGCAATAGACTTGGCATATCAACAAATAAACACTAATTGGTTGTATTGTGTACCTTAGAGCCAATCTCACAAAAATACATAGCTACATATAAATATGAGTGCAGACATGCTTATGTCAAAGTTATATTTAGGCTGACGAAAAAAAAATTGATCCCATGTATTTACTAATTTCTATAAATAAATTGATCTAGGTATGTAAATATTTTTTAAATTCTTCCTGGCATTATCGCGTTTGAAACTGCTAAAATTTATAGAAGTAAATAATGTTAGGCTATATAGATTTGTTTTTATCAATATAAGTGAATGAAAAATAATAAGATAAGTTTATCAATTTCAAATAGAACGATCTAATCTATAGATAAATCTGTCGCTGATAGGTATAGTCTAATAAATTTAAATTATTATTGTGTGATCGATTTTCTCGAAGCTGTTATGGTAGTTTGCTCGAATCTTGCTACCGTTAGTCAGTACGAACGGAGATTGAAAGCTATTACGCCAAGAAGATTAAGAAGCTCCAAGTACGAATCTGGTTATATAGAACTCGTGGCAACTACGATAGTACAACTATCTACACTTAGGTACTAGTTTTTACTTAATTTTGGAACTGTTTTATTTCTGTTTTAAATGTATCAGCATCTGCAAAATATTGGAAATAGCGATTTTCTCTCTGCGACGCATGTATCAAAAATTTACTTATATGAACCTACTTAAATATTTTTTTCTGAATTTGAAACCTCTTTCTTCCTGTTAGCTTCTTCTGAATTATCTAATATGGCATATTTTATATTTTATATTAAAAAACCAACCTCCGAATTTGTAGAAAGTTAAAATCAATTTACAGTAGCAATGGTACTCTTGTACTGAATAATACTACTAAATGGGGTTGGTAAATGGATAGAAATTGTTTTAAATGTGGGCGTTAGTTTTCAAGATATGACACAGATTGGTTCAGCTGCTCAGATGTAAGAAATTTGCTTATAGCTGTATCTACCGTCGCCGCTTTTCTCGATTCTACCTATAAACTCAAATGAGTCTTCCTTGAGCATATAAGTACATAGTATACCCATCTAACTTCTCAACCAAACATCGAGGGGAATAAAAGTTTGCAAGACAAATAATGTAGGGTTGGTTTTACGACTATTGTTTCGGAGTTAGCGTTTTTTGGCATCGTTCCGCAGTGCCACCGCGAGAATTAATAGGGTTCTGCCTTTGACGGCCTCCGCCATAACTCCACCGTTCTGTCTACGTGGTTATGGGTCATAATAAAATTATGAATTCAAAAAATGCCTATAATAGAACACAATCCTGAAATGTCTAAGAATAAGGCAGTAAGTAAAAGGCAGTGTTTTCATGTATTTGGTAATGGTGTATTTAAACGAGGTAGAAGTGTGAATATTTTTATAAGCTTTCTCTTCATTCATATCTTTATTTTTAGGGTTCCGTAACCAAAGGGTAAAACGGGAACCCTATTACTGAGACTTCGCTGTCCGTCCGTCCGTCTGTCACCAGGCTGTATCTCTTGAACCGTGATAGTTAGACAGTTGAAATTTTCACAGATTATGTATTTCTGTTGCCGCTATAACAACAAATACTAAAAAACAGAATAAAATAAATATTTAAGGGGGCTCCCATAAAACAAACGTGATTTTTTTGTCGATTTTATATTTTAGATAATGGTGCGGAACCCTTCGAGCGCGAGTCCGACTCGCACTTGGCCGGTTTTGATAATTTTAATCTATCTATTATTTGCCTATACATTAGACTTGCACAAAAATGATTCTTAAAAATAATACTTAAGTAGTGTTTCGAATAAATACTTTTACTAAGTAAGTAAGTAAAATAGATCTCGGTTTCAGAATTGAACGCAAAGGTCAAATTTGCTTAAATTTTATTTATGGACTATTGCTATATATATTTCTGCTTACCAGTTTGCATAAATCAAATATTAAAACAATTAGTGCGTGCCTCTATTATGTTCCAAGTCACGTGTCTCTTGTAACGATACTTTAACGAGTAAAGTCAGTCTTCGGTGGCTAATGGAATCCCGTCTTACTAACTTGATTACAATGGGTCACAAGGTTAAATAGCCGATGTCTCCAGGACGAGGGGCGAAACGCTGTAACGGCCATGTTGCTTTTAATTTCAGTATAATGCACATGCTCTATCAAATAACGAGCATGTACGTGCTTTGCTTGAACGAAGTTAATAAATATTGGGTGCAGTGAAATGTGATACGTATAGTATGAATAAGAAGGCTTATAATAGATTGAATTTTATTTTATTATTTCTCTGATAATGTTAGAGCACCATAAGTCCAGCTGCATGGTAACAAAGTAAGTAACAATTGTATTGTAGGTGCTGGGCTTAATCCTAGTAGTACCCAGTTCCAAAAGTGCTCAGGGGCCCAATTCTCGCAAAATCGTCATCATCTCTAATTTGATGTGTCGAAAAAATAAAAAAAAAACATACCAATCAAATTGAGAACCTCCTCCTTTTGGAAGTCGGTTAAAAATACGACCAATTTGACGTTTTGTTTCGAAATGTTATGAATGATTTTGCGAGAATTGCCCCGCAGTAAGTGGGACATTAAAATGGGAAAAATAGAATTTACTCATTGACATATAAGGAGGTTCTAATTTTTATTTCGTTATATTTATTGGGAATGGAAATTAAAAAGAATGACGCATCAAAAATATGTTTTATAAACGCAGTTTTTTTAACGTACACAACGTCCAATTTTACCGGCATGGCATACAAAGTTGAGTGCCAACTTATTCCACGTATGATCCGAAATAAAGTTAAGTTGGCAATATAATGGGGAGGCCATCTATTGCGGCTATCGCTTATAGTTTTTATGTGAAAAGGGACTCTGAATCTGTAAACAGGCATTCGGTCGACTCGTGGGTGGATTACAAACAGATTTTCCGTCAGCCGCAGATGTTGCACGCGCCGTGACCCCAGAAGGCGTTGCTATCGATAATAATAAAAACAGTATTAAGTATAGCAGAGTGGTCGAACGTACGCTTTGCAACCAAAGTGTGCAGGTTCAAACAAACTTGCTAACAAACGGTAAATGAAAACATCGTGAGGAAACCTGCACATCTGAGGGAACTTGACTAGTTCTCGATAGATGTGTAAAGTATGCCAATCCGCACCAGTACGTTTAGCATGACCGCGTAAATATAAGTTGTATCTCTTTCAATTGTCAGATTTGTCGAGAAAATGAAGTCACTTCGAGCTTTTTGTACTGGAGATGGCTCGGTGTTACGTCATTTTACATTTTACCAGGCCAGCGTTGTGGACTATGGCAGTGGGACGTCAAAAAGGGCTATAGTAGTAAGGATATTTATAGGTTTTAAAAAAAGTCGAAAAAGAATTCTTACAAATTCTTTTTATTTTTTACGAAAATAACTAAATGTTAATGGAATAAGATGAGGAATAGCTGTTCCTGCAATTAGCGAATATTTAGCCAGTGTCAAATAAATAATAGGAAGGACAAATTCAATAAACACACATTATAAACCAAGAATGCGATAAAGATGGCGGATAATATCAGTTACAAATGTCATGGACTTGATTTTTCCAGGTCAATGGGCCAAGAAGGTAGATATATTATCATTAACAGTCTTTACAAGGTGTATTTGAAGTCTGAGATAAAATATTTTTGGCACGATTACCAAAAATATTATTTCCGACTTAATGTTAGTCAATGCTAATCTTTGTAAATGTTCAGTGAAGAGCATCATAGTTCTTGAATTACAAACCATTCAATATATGTCACAGCTTCTATTTCTTTTTAAATCTCCCTCGTATTGAAGGAGAACCTGCCCGGTATAATGGCTATAGGCTCGCCTCCTATAACATTGGGACCAAAATACATCGGCGATGTGTTGGCGCACTGCAGTGCACCTCTGCCTTTCCCTTTCGGGGAATACAGGCGTGATGTTATTATTACATATCAACGTTTCTATAAAAGCTTTGTAGTTTATATAAAGAGCTCCAACTTTCCAATGAGTGCACTCCCATCAACGATGTGATTGAAAACAGGTCACCGGTGCATATTGCACACTACATCCACTCACCGTCGTTCTTTGATTGGACCATATACTATAGAGGAATGTTTATTTATCTCTAACCCTTCTTATTAATCAGCCCTTTTACCAGCGACTCTTATAGCATTAAAGATTTAATATCATTTAGAGTTTTTGACCTGGACCAAAAAATATCAAAATCATTTTAAATAAATCCACCAATGAGGTTATGGTATGAAGGGTTTAAAGACAAATACTTTCTCAAGCATAGGTTTTTGTAGCGAGCGTATTTTAAGTTTGTGGTCTGACGTAACTAATATTTTTTTAAATTTATATTATGATTTGATTTATTTTTTAATTATGCTTCTTTTCGTATAACAAAACTTAAATAACACTATGCACACTCGATAATAACGGAAAGTAGACGGTATACAATTTGGGCCTTTCAATATTAAGCGAGGAGCGATATTATTTTTTAATCTTATCTTTAACGAACAGGTAGAACAAGGTATAAAGAAAATTACTTTTTGAAACGATAACGCTACGGGAATATGTTTTCCATTATTTTTGTATTATCTATAAAATTGATGTAGGACTGTCCCCGATCAAGCTTAATAAGGTCCGTAACCATATAAAATCAATTATTTCTATAATAAAAAATAACCCTATTAAACGAAGAGTTAAAAATAGGTATCAAACATTATTGTCAGTTTATGTTCCTGTAGTATAGAGCGAGTCATTAGACCGTATACCTACTATAGATAATAATAGATACCTCTTTCGTTCTTGATCCGGTGCGCCCCATATTTGTAAATTTCAGAAAAATGTTTTGTAGAATCACTTGTGTATTGTTCTTTTGGGTAGATGGGCTATTAGAGTGAGACACCCTCCTCCGGTAAAGCTGTAAAGGCCACCTCACGGCCAACAGTGTAAGTCCTTCAAAAAAAAAAAAAAAGTGTGAGACACTGTCATTTCACTGTATCATCTCAGAGTAGTAAACGTTATAACAGCAATTTGCTTTAGTCCAGTTAGTTTAGTTAAGTCGACATGCTAACAAGGATCGGAGAACATTCAGACAGGTGCAATGGGGGCAAACGGTGCGGGAGCATTTGAGATGCGTGCGATTAGTACGCGGGCAGTTATCTGGCTGTGTGATACCAAAATGTCTGACCTCTTTACTTATCAAATAGCAAAGACTGCTTCAAATGTATTTTCTTTGCAATTGCACAAATACGCAAATGCTAGTTGCATACTGGCTGAACCATGGAGGTAGTATAGTAATAAGTAGGTGGCATAAGGAGCCCCCGCTGCGGTAAATTATGCGCTTTATTAGAATTTGATTATTGATATTGTTTGACACTTACGTAGGCACTTACTTGATCTTAAGACTTAAGCTGGCTTCCGACGGATCGCGATTCTACGGATCATCACGCATAGCCGACGACCACGGACAGCAACGCACACAGACAGGGCTCTTCCCACGGCGCTTGTCGGTCTGTGTAGATCTTTTGATAGCTTCATTTCAAAATTCAAAGTGAAAGAGAACGTTATACGTTCTCTTTCACTTTTTCACCGCACCTTTGAAGTTACCGCCTCGCGACGGATACCGGCGCACCGCCTGTGCTACCACGGACGAGACCCTTCCCACGGTGTGTCGTGCGAGCTGGTCCGCGTCCGTCCGCGATATCACGGACCGTGGGAAGCTAGCTTAAGATGGCGGATCTCATATAAACCATTATTACCAACCTGCGAAAAAAAACGCCCCAGAGCATTACGAAGAGTTGGGTCTTTATGGGTACTCTATCTATATACTAGCTCGATGAGCTGAACACATGAAACGAACTGAACGCTGTTACGCGCGGCTGACGCAGCGTTCTCTAGTGACATTAATTAATTTCAATGCACAAACGCTTTGACAACCAGTAGCTCTACAATCAATGTTACGTTCAGCGTGTGGTGAAGCCCGCTACACGACTATATAAAATGTTCGTACCACAAACTGTACGAGCTCCAGATCACCCGAGAATCATCAGTTTGCCATAATAATAGTTAACGTTAATATTTTTAATATTAGTTTCAGTTTTTGACAGTTAACTCAGCGCAAAATCTGTCTGTCAAAAATTAACAGTTAGTACGAAAACAACCATCATTATGTCATAAGGCCCATCATCTACATGTTGTAGAAACCGAAATTGCAGTGGATTCATCCGCCATCTTTATCACTGTCATCATTCATTTTTATTTATAATGTGTATTTATTGAATTTTCCCTTGCTATTAATTACTTGACACTGGCTGAAATACCCGCTAAACGCAGGTGGAGCTATTCCTCAACTTATTCCATTAACACTTTCAATGCTGGCTCAATTTTAGAGAACTTTCAGCTAGTGCGGTTGAGGTTTAAATCAGCCCAAACCGGAACTCTTTTACAGTGCGTACGCACCAGCTTAAAGTCATCCTTGAGGCACTTTCGGCCTTAAACCGCATTCAAGGTGTTAAAATATCATTATTTCACTTATTTTGAAACACATATAAAAAAAAAAGAAATTGCAGTGATAACCAGGTTAGAAGAACGCAAGTTCTAAGACAACAAATTTGGTTTAAAAACTTAAAAATCCGGTTCAAAATAAAATAAAGTAGGTACTTATAACCTGATAAAAATAGACAGAAACTATCGTTAGGCACGTAGGCACTTAATACATCCAATGGATTTGCAACCTACCCTATATTAACAACAGTTTTAGTCTCTTTATTATTTAAGATCAAACCGACAATATGAGATAACACTGCTTGCGCATATCTATTGAAACACATTGGCAGTTCACCGCGGCCACTAGCTGCTACTAATTAGTTTCAGTGCACAAACGCTTTGATAACTAAGCAACTAATGCTCACAAAACCATTCAGTATCGTGAAGGTCTGCACTAGTTGAACTATTTCGATAAATAACATTGAATGATTGACGAACAAAAATATTAGTCATTGTATAAAAACAAAATTAGCGTTTGAAGTTTTCTGTCTCGAAATTCTTAGTACATAACTTAGGCGAGTAACCTTACGATAAAATTTAAGTAACTGGGAGTATTTTTTTCTTCTTACCCGTATTAACATCTGAAGAAGCTTTTGCCATCGAATTCGATTCATCGCAACCTCTTTCATCTCCTCTAACTATGGGCCATTATTCACAATTTCAAAGTGTTTCGTAATATAACCTATTTCGATTTGTTGACATGAAACTATGTGTATTGCCGTCTTGCTCAGGTGCTGTAGAATTTAGATTTGTCGCAGTTTGTAATACAGAATTGGGGTGAATATCTCTACATAGCATCTGTCCACTTAAATCTATATTAATTTTCTTCACGATTATCCGGATACAAATAAATGATCTGGTAATGTGCGCACAGCATTACATATATCCTGAAAAAAAAACATGCCTAATGTTTCCGATGCGACTGCTACAAAATAGTTTATTTCCTTCCCGTCAGATCTCATTAAAACTCACGCAACGTACCTTACTTAATACAAAAGTGTCACGGTAGCATGTGTTTACTCCGATATTAGTTTCTGTTCGTTTTATGGGTAAGTATTCACATAGGAACATATTGTGTTGAACGGGTTGGGTCGGGTCAGGATACTGTTCTATAATTTCTATAGAGTTTTTTTTTAATTTGAATTATTTCTATTTTTGGCAATACATCGCGGTCGCTCTTCCTCGCATTGAGGGGGAGTGTGGGCCCGGTGTAAAGGCAAATAAACTCGCTCCCTAGTAGGTACCTACATTAGGTTAACAAAAACTTTGGCGTAGATACCTCTGCGTAAGGACCGTCTGGCTATAGATACGCGCGTGATAATTTATGATTATTATTTACACAGAATATTCGAAAACCATACGCAACCCTATAAAACATAACTACATACGTACTTCTCGCGGAAAGACCTTTTTGAGTTTATTATAAGGAGAGAATGTACGAACAGGCAACCTTAGCGATATCAACCATAAATCACGCACCATGTTTTCCGCCTTTCCCTTTTCTTGACTCCTCTATACAACGATACAGTCGCCAAAACAGCTACATTACATTCTATAAACTTTTTCTACGACCTACAATATATCTACTTGAATGCGTCAATCTGTCGCGTTATTTAAGGCAATCAAAACTTCCTAGATATGTCCTTGTCTGTAATAACTATGATACCATCATCAGATTGTTGTTTGACGGATTGAGCAATTATTAGAGGATTCATCCGCCATCTTTATCAAATTCATGAGTCATTATTATTTTTATTGTGTGTTTATTGAATTTGTCCTTGCTATACTATATATAATTACTTGGCTTTGGCAGAATGGCCGAAAATGGCGGATACATTGGAAGAACGGCAATACGGTTAGTTTAATTTCAGTGGCAACAGAATCGACACCAATATTATAAAAATAAGATTAAGTCTAATTGTACCGATAGTCGTTTCCGCCCATGGCTTACTAGACAAGAGCCTCGACAAACATCTGAAGAGGCTCGCGTTAGACGGCTGGATCAAGAGACAGATTCAGAAGGCAGTACCTACTTCTGTAAACGGCGCGTATAGAGAGAAAGTTCCTCTCTCTGGAGCCCTAACCACTGGTAACTAGGACCCTGTTCCAGATGCCGGTGGGGAATTTTCTTTGTATTTTTAAATGTATTTTTTTATATATACGCCTGTATATATAAAAAAATGTATTCCCCGAAGGGGTATGCCGAGGTGCACTGTAGTGCGCCCACACTTCGCCGATGTATTTTGGTCCCAATGTAATAGGGGGCGAGCCTATTGCCATTATACCGGGCACATTCCCCCTCAATACGAGGGAGATTTGGGCCATAGTCCACCACGCTGGCCCCGTGCGGGTTGGTGAACTTCACACGCCTTTCTATAGACGTGCAGGTTTCCTCACGATGTTTTCCTTCAGCGTTCAGCAAGTGGTATAATCATTGTTGAAAATGACATTCGCACATGAAAATTATCTCAGAGGTGCGGGCCCGGGATTTGAACTTGCACCCCTTACGTTCAAGGCGGGCGTTCTTGCCCGCGAGGCTACCACTGCTATATATTTAAAAATGTAATTTATAAGGAAAGTGAGAAATAAAGGAAATTAAGTGAATTTGAATACAAAATTCAATATATTAAATATTTACAAGGGCACTATTCAGAGCTATAATAATTTGTAATACCGCTGCAGACGGTTTGTCAACTTCAATAAGTTAAGGGTTGGATATACAGAGGTAAAATTAAGAAAATTGTTACAGCAGAGATTAATCTCCCAAACTACGTACTCTTACTGATTTTGAAAATTATTTCGAGGATCGAAAACTATCTTTGGGTGTCACTGGTTAGGACTATCATGAAGGTCAAAGCTAACATTATACTTTAACATTATATATATTTTTTCCCGCGTGAAGTGCGTAAAGTATTTATGAAGTACCTATACTCCATTTGTTATAACATTAGAAATAAGAGGCTCGTAGAAGCAGGAGTGAAAAACATTTTATTTCATAAACAACAAATAACAACAAAATTACTAAAATTCGGTAATAACAACAAACGACGTGTAGCATTCAGAAGTATTCACATGTGAATGACAATCACAGAACATTGCTTACGTCAATTTTACTGCCAACATAATCCGGCAAAATAAGAAAGATCCTGTTGTCACAACGGATGAAGGGATTAGGAAACATTTTAGATTTAGTAGGATTATAGTAAAACGAAAAACGTTCCCAGTATTATTCATCCCTGCTTATTTAGGTTTCTTGTATCAACACTGTTATTTTAAGTTGGAAAAATATATATATCTAAATGAAAGCCACTTAATTTAATAAGATAAATAGTGAAAATGATTAGTTACAGTGAGACTGCTGGTTTAAAAATATATTCTAATAAATTGGACGTAAATCGTAACTGTAATATGTTAATTGTTACTTTTGTTACAAAGTGTACATTAAAAAGAACCTTTTTTCACTTCTTTCTAATGTTATAACAGATGGAGTATAGGTACTAGTGATAATAATTAAAAGTTATGTCCTGCATCCACATACGTGTGATAATGCGCGCGTTTTGCTATTACCAAAAGGAACTGCATTAACTCATAAATGAAGCACCTTTTTCAATGAATTGTCATCGATGACAAAACCACGTAATCGCCTGGCATTTGCCACAGAAATTCAATCTTTAAATATATTATCACTAAGTACAATTTAAAAAAGTGGGAAAGTGAATTCACCCGCCTCAGTATGTTCACGGCATTATATATCGCTTTGTTTGGACAGATCCGTCTGTTGAGATAGTTTATCTGTTGTTTTGTTCGCTGTGACCTTTGCAGTAGGTATCTAATATCACACTCAAATCAGGCCAAGTCCAATGATACATTTCGTATTGACAAAATTTGTTAATCTAACGAAATTTATATTTAGGAAACATTTATTATTTTCCAAAATATTCATAAGTGATTTTTTTATTAAATAGAAAGCCTCGACTAAATGTAAACTTGAGCAGCGGATGAGAACGCTCTGAAAACTCGAAAGTTTACACAACTTAACCTACCCGACCTGTATGAAGGTTTGAAACTTATCCAATAAGACCCTACAACTTGCACCCCCGCCTTATACTTTCCTCGTTTTATTTAAGAATGGTTAGAAAATCGGCCGTTAAGCTGTCTAATATAAGACTATCGAGTTTGCACAAGAAACTATTAATCTTTAAATAGGTCGAGGATGTTATAAGGAAAAATTTGGTAAACTTTACGTAGGGAGTTGAATACGACCATAAAATATTGAGTAGATATGGAAGGAACTATTCATATAAACAAACCCAAATTTATAGCAGTTGCAACCCATCTACAAACCACTTACAATAGCATTTAATCAGTACATAAATCATTACTATTAATATTGTGTGAGGATCATAATTTTCTATAAAATTTAGGTAATCCGTAGATACCCAAATTTTAGAGAAAGCTAAGTTACGGCTATAGGCTTCTAAATAAACTCCTTAAATAGAAACTCTTTACCGAAATATGAGTATAAAAAGGGTAAGAAATTCTAGCGACGTATATGACCAGAATGTTTACAAGAATAAATCAACGTACACAAAATATATAAACTACACTTCCAGTTACTTTAATAGAATAATAATAAGAAATTTTCAAATAAATCTTTTTTTATAATATAGGTAATTACATTAAGAGTATTTAAACTATGAGAACACCTTTTATAATTCCTAAAGAGCGCAACTGAGTATAACCACAGTAAAGATATACGAGCCAGACCAAAGTAATTAATCTTAAAAGAGACTTTATTCCAACCGCGTTAAGTCGCTGAGAAGTTTGTAACAAAGAAAGCAGCGATGAAATACGACTTTCAGTTGTCACAGCCTGATGTTGAAAAAGAGTTCTAGCTTGTATTTTCAACCTAACTATGTAGCCGTGGTTTTAATGTGTTAATATATTAATCTTAATTAAGTAGTCTACGTATTAGAAATCTAGAAGTTTCAGTGCCATATTTCACGCTTCAATGCAATGTACCTTTTTAAATCGGAATAAACCGTCAGGTGACCAGAGGGCTGGCTCGTCAACGAATCAGTCTATCTATTCAACGGGAAAATGCAGCCAGGTTTTGCCACTATTCAGCGCAGAAATTAAAAAAAAAAACAATAATTACAAATATGTTACTATTTTTATTATTTTTTAAATTCAATTTGAACGGTTAAAAAAATTCGATAACAGAATAAATCTGCATTTAAATTGTATAACGCAATAAGGGTTTTTGTGATGGCAAATTATTGTGATCGCCACTAAGTTGACATTGGCAGAATCACATTGGACACAGATTTAATGGAAAGATTAAACATAAAAAATCTGTTCATCACGATGACGCTGACAAATTTAGAACTGCACCTTACTACTATCCATCTTGCAGTATTGTTTTTACTTTCAGTTTTTGACAGTTAACTCGAGACAAAATCTGTCAAAAATTTACAGTAACTATTGTAACAGCAATACTTCAAGAGGTGGTAGTAGGTATGGTTGTTACCAAATGTATAAACAAGTTCTGAGATTGTAATGTACCTATGGGTGATCATCTGAGCTGGCATCGACCGGTCCAGTGACGTCACGGGCGACGCTCAGACGCGCCCGATCGTCGCCAACGCACCCCGCCAGACAGGGGATGAATCCTTCGACCTCAATCTACAACAATCTTGTATAATATTAACTGTTAAATTCATAAAGCAAAATGCTCAATTTACCGTGGCTTTATTTTTTTTTTCTAAATACAAGCTTATTTTCTCGAAAACAATTTTATTTTCTACAGGATGTGTCAGAAGTCCGAAATAATACTTTGTCGTTTGCATCAGTATCGGGTATACAACTGGGTGATATAAATATTTTATCGAAATTCGACCATGTTTTTCGAACTTTTTTTTCGTCGTCAATTTCTATGACTCGTAATATCGCGAGTCCTATGTAAAATTTGCATGTTCTGTTTTCTGAATATTTGTAGTCGCCTCTCATAAGTGTAGTTTACACTGCTGAATAGGGTTATGGATGTACCCATAGGCCAGAACACGATATCTGTGGTAAATATTCAAAGGTCTGTAACTAAGAAACTAAGCACTAAGCATCCACATATAAGCTTTCATATAGGTATGGCCCTAAAATATTACTAAGAGAGTTTTTCTAAAAACCTACTAATTGTCTATATGTCTTCAGCAGTATTTTAAATGATAATAGGTAGGTAAAAAGTAAATAGGTATCTTGCAAACGAACACAATGTGACATGGAACATGTATTGGATTACTCTTAAGTTTGAGTAGAATTTCAAAATGTAAAGACAACAAAGAATTTATTTTCTAAAGTCATCGTAAGTTATCATAGAATTACAATAAATTATGTCACGTTCCTCTGTTGAGTACATAAAGTTACAACGTACACACATATAGCGGGGATAACCAAGTAAATAACCGTGTAAAGACATTTGAATATTTTATTACCGTGCCATTAACTTTACAATGGAACTTTTAGCAAGTTGAAATTAATAGACGCGACTCAAGAATTACTTGTGAATGTTACTTTTTATTGTTGTTTCAAATACTTACCGATGAACTTTTCGTATAATTTTCGCTTCATTTTCAACCCTATATTGACATAGTGAGGAATGTTTATATGTTAGGTGTCGCGTCCAATTATTATTGATGTCCACGATAGCAGATGATTATTCTTAAAATAATTGACGTTCGATTCCTAATTGATATTAAAACCTTCGTGCTGGCGAAATCCTTTACATTAATAGGTATTATTTAGTTCTTTTTTTTTTTTAATTTAGTGCCTAATCTTGAAGCTTTTACAAAAAAAGTTGCAAGGTCTATGAAAGGTTAGAGTTCCCTGAACAAATACTTCAGAATACTCGGGATAGAACAGTATACCCTATTGCCAAAGTTGGTAAGACAGTTCCCTTGCTCCACTGACCTCCGAGCGACTTTCACTGTGACGTCATTAGGCGCCGAGCAGACGCGTCGGGAAGACGCCAGACTCGCACCTATAAAACTTCGATCCAGGATACCCTGGCTTCGGCTCCAGACTATATTTATAACATTGATAAAGTCAGCTGTTAAATAGATAATTTCTTTCCTATTCTTCGGGTCACAGCAGACTCAAAAGACTACAATCTTATAAAAAATGAAATATGTATAGTGAACTTCTTTAAGTGAGTATACCTCAGCAGAAGAGTTAGGTCTTATTGATACGCTTTCATAAATAAATTATTGTAAATTGTTCTATATTAAACCCAGTTCTTAGTTATCTACCTCTAATATTGGACCTTTTTACCGTCGATTTGTTAGTCGTGACGTTTAGACCGCGCTTGGCTCACTGCTCTAGTTGATTGCGGATACGACTCTGATTTTCAGAAATGGCGTGAACGCCCCCAGTCTCTTGTTCGATATTCATAGTACAACCATAGTGCTTAGATTGAGATTATACTATGAGTATGTATTATCCGTCGATATTAAATTATTATATATTTTATTTTATTTATCTTCGTTGGTTTAGTAAAATGTGACATTAAGATTGAAATAATAATTATAACATAGTCTGTGAGAGAAAAAACAATCGAATAAAACAAAAAAAAATATGAAAAAAAATTATACCGCCACAAACCCCATCACTGTCGGGCGGTAGGGTGCCCATTCTTTGTAAATAATTGTTACCTATATATTTTGTATTGTAATATAATATTTATAGAATTATAACATACAAGTCAAATCGGTTGTATACGTGCGGTAACATCAGGTGTTTGTCTTTGCGCGTAACTCAATTGTAGGATAGATAATTGGATTACTTACGTACGCAAGATAGTGAACAGTTCGTTGTATATTATGAGTTACTCCTGGATATGTATTTGTTGAAAATACTTGCAGTATTAAATTTATTAATGTTTAATACAATTAAAAGGTGATCTTATGGTGTCGATTGTTCGTTACTAAATTTTTTTAACACCCAACATTTTTAAAACCTAATTTACCTTTTGATTTATTTTTAAATAATCGATCTATGAAAATATGCGTCAATAAATTTTCGCCAGTACTAAAACCCATTGTAAGTACACTTTCCAGCGAAATCTTATTGATTACGGAAGTGAATTTATTTGTTTAGTCTCGGGGCTTTTGCCACTGACATTCAATCATTATTTATTTATTTATTTAATATAATTAGAACGGTCCGTAAGAAAGTACCAATTACACTAATTATATTATCTATATACACACACGAATAATTATTATGCATCATAAATTTGAAAAATTATAGAAAAAACACACATACGTCATTTCTCACAATACCTCACACGTGCTGATAAAAAATTCTTCCAGCCATCCGCAAAAACATCAACATTCGGATCAGATTCCAGGAGACCGTTGAGTGCTGGTAGTGTGCGAGGTGTAGGTGACACAGAGCACATTATTCATAATAGAATCATTGATAATAGCTAAGTGAATTCGCTCGCGCCCGTACAGGCCATTCCAGTAATTTCTGTTATAGGGTGATTACGTGAATAAATTGCAAACAAGTTTCAATCACCTTCTATCAATGCAGCTGTTAAAGTGTATTCAAAAACCGCCATGTTATTTCGTCGCTAAAGAAAATTGATAGCAATAAGACTAACATAATTTATTTATTTATTTAAGAACGACACACCAACAGTATACCTATTAACAATTGGGTAAATAAAATATTAAATAAAAACTGGTCTGATAGGTACACCAATGACAGGCGTGTACAACTTTCACCGACGTGAGACTTAAACATTTAAAAAAGAAACAAATAAAGTTGAAAATAAAATAAAAATTAAGTTAAAGCTAAAATTTAAAATTTGAATACTGAAAAAGTAAAAATAAAATGAAAATATTTATGGCAATGATTTAAGTATCATTTTTCTAAACTCGTATAATGAACTGTTGAATATGTCTAAGTTGATAATTTTACTGTTAAACATGTTATACTCATTACATATTCTTACTGCAGGAGAGTTGAGACCCAGATCGGTTCTTACTAATGGCGTATAAAACGATAATAATAATAATATATATAATAAGCCTAGCTGATTTCAGCTACAGATAGGCATACAATTTAAGCCGATTGATTAAAACAAGTGCTTCATTATTTCTATAATAACAGTTCAATCACGGCAAAGTAAACACAATAATGCGTTTAATCTCAATAAATCATCTGAAAGCGGGTTTTAATTACGTCATAATGTTGACAACGGGCGGATGCGCCGCCAGTCATATGCAAATGTATGGTAATACCCCTAATGTGCATTCACTTAATGACCGACTTTTATGTTCCACAACTGTTTGTATATAACTACTACTACTACAGCCCTTTTAACGTCCCACTGCTGGGCACGGGCCTCCCCGCAATGCGAGGGGGATTCAGGCCATAGTCCACCACGCTTGCACAGTACCGGTTGGCAAACTTCACACATCTATCGAGAACTAGTCAAGTTCCCTCAGACGTGCAGGTTTCCTTACGATGTTTTCTTTCACCGTTTCATAGTAAGTGATAACCTTGGATGAAAATGTGATTCACACAGAAATCCCAGAGGTGCGAGCCGGGGTTTGAACCTGCACACTTTGATTGCAAGGCGTGCGTTCGACCACTCGGCTACCACTGCTATCGCTAAATAAAAATAAATTCGTTAATAAATAATCGTGTCATGAGAAACCAATTAAAAATCTAACGACAATATTTTCAAGATTTAAATGTTAAGTATACGAGTATTAGCAAAATGTATGCCAATTTGTTAGCATTTTTTGTTATATAATTTGTTATTTATTACTTTGGTGTTCAAAACTCGTAATAAATTTTGGACTAGGCATCAAATGCGATTTCGGTAAAAGAACATTCAGTTTTAATTCATACCTTATATACCACTAAATAACGTTGTATATGGCATGGCACGTGACGGTGCAATACCATTTGATGGGCCTTGTGTAAACCCATGACAGCTATTTGTTATACGCAGACACATTGCTGAAGCGTTACAAATAGATTAACGTCAACTATAGACGTTTTCAGTGCGGTGTCACTTCGTATAGTGCTATATTGGCAAAAATAAAGAGAATACAGAAGTAGGTAAATATCCGAATCCATAAATCGTGTGATATGTGTTATGTCGAATCATAACGCCATTATCAATGACAGTGAAAACAATGTTAATGAGGAGATTCAACTTGGCAAATATCACGATGATCGATTATCGATTTTTGTTGTAGACTCTTAAAACTATTTTCAGTCATAATTTGATGTTGAGCGGGCTATGTTAAGCATGTATCTTGCAGATCCCATACCGAACGCTGTAATTAGTTGATGGATGAAAGTAGTAATGTCGCTATGTGGCAGGATACTTTATAAGGCGGGAAGATGGTGGGTGAACCAGGGCGGTGGCGACCAGAGTCATTGATAGAAATAAGACCTAAGCAGAAAGAGGCCAGCTGCCAACTTATTTGGTAATAAGCGACCAACAGCCGCCTACTCCACACTGCGCATCAATGGCTCTGGTTGCCGGATCCGCGCAATGGATAGTAGGGAAACTGTCATTTTAATTTTATCATTTTTTATATGCTGTATATTATCCTTGTCCATAGCCTTTTGCCATTTTATTGTCTTTTTTTACACTGTTATTTTTTAGACGGGTTTACTTTTTTATTATGTATTTACTTTGACCTTTACAAATTTTTAATAAAATTTATTTGACTTTTATTTTTAATAAAACAATCCAGGCTGGAAAAAATCTTTTACACATATTTTAATGTGTTTAAAATAATTTTTAAATTAGCCTTAAGTTTACTTAAGGCTAATTTTAAGTACTCTCAGCCCCATATCAGAGGTGAGCACGCGGGTCGATAGAGGCCCGGATTTAAAAAAAAAACCAGGGCGGTAGCAGAGTGGCGGTCGAGAAAAGGGCACAGGGAACTAGGCAGACCACCAGCCAGATGGTCCGATGACATAACGATGGTGGCTGGGACATGTTGGACCAGATTGGCACGGGAACGGAACGGATGGCGTGAAAGAGGAGAGGCCTACAACCAGCAGGCTGAAACAGAAGAAGAGAATATGGTGTTACTTTATTTTTTATTACTAGATTCAGTGAGACAAAACATAAACTATAAATATATATGTAGTTCTCCTAAATCGGTAATGTATATCTTTTTTATTTAACCTGAACAAACAGCTCCTTAGAATAAATTTTCCAAAGCGGGTTAAGCCCATTTTCGGTAAATAGATATCGTGTTAGTGCCACGGAGCAAATATATAAAAATAACATATTACGACCGAAGGGTTTAACACTACAATAAATAGCGATAAAAACCCTCCAGTCCACTACACATAGAGCCCTTAATAAACTATACATTCAGGCTTGTATTCATGTTGGCAAAAAATCGTTATACGGAGTTCATACACATTAACTGTACCTGACTTTATCATCTGTACAAAAGCGGGTTTATATGAAAATGGGAAATTGATAACACAAGCAATATCCCTCTACATACTGCTTTTTAACCGTCTTCAAAAAGAAAGAGGTGCTCAATTCGACCCGTGTGTTGTATTTTTTGTAAAATTACATTAAGTATGAAAAATACATCAGTTATGTGATCCAAAATCAATTATGTAAATCTCAATCCATGGTAGAGCTATTGAATTTAAGACAAGCAATTATACATCTTATTATGCAAGAGACAAAAGACATAGAAAATAAATTTATATCTCATAAAGTACATTGTAATGTCCTTACAATTGGCACGTAGAAATAGGAACATTAAAACCACTTGACAATGCATTTGCGTGTTTGAAACCATGAATAGATAGACAGATGGTCGGATAGTTACGTGCAGTTACCCTCAAAAAGATATATACTCGAGTGAACTTACATCGTAAAGTTTACAACTTTTGTTCCGCTATATTGCGGCTACAACGACTAGCAAACTAACCCTCTACATAATGGACATGTGGGTAGACACACGCTTTACCTACGATCTAGAACAAACGCAAGACACCCATAATACATTACCCTATCCTCGTAACGTTTTAACGGGGGCTTTAGACCCGGGCTGAGTAATTTTTGCCAATACAAAACAATCCCTGTATTAATATTACATAAAGTTAAAATTTCCTCGCCACGTAATCAAAAGTAGCTCGTGCTGTGAATGGCATTTCGTTGAAGCCTGAACTTTTTTAATGAGTTAATACAGTCCCTTTTGGTATGGGCAAACATTTTGCAAAGCGCGTCTTGACACCCTAGTCTGCTCGGGGCTTTACACTATACCATCAAAACACAAATGGTGTTCATACCCAAACTGAAATATACATGCATCACACACACACACACACATACACACCCACACACACACACCAATACACGCTCACGCACCCACGCACACACTATCACTGCATGCACCTTATTGTCGTATGATGTCTATTTCCTACAAATCTTAATTCTATGTGGACTTATTATAAATTACAAAGCCTATTTCAGACACCAGCTCCTCATAAAATCTAAATATTACTATACCCACTATGACTATTTATATTTGTTTTGTATTTTAACATTGTGAGGAGAAATAAACGCATTTTTTTTATTAAAACAATACCTAGGATATTCATCAAACTAACCTCCAGAAGACACTAGTCACTCACTATCATTTTATATTTCAATTAATCGAAATAGAGTAGGTACAAAACGCATTTTGATTAAAAAAAACAATAAAACGTTTATGTGATCGCTTTCCCTCCATGCAACGCTATTTTCATCCCAATCCACAATTCAGATAAACGAAGTCGCACCGCTTTGATATATGACGTTAATCTCATCTGTGGAACACACAGACTGTATCGCGGAGACGTCAAAGCGCAATGTACGGCTTTCCACTAGATGCAAATGTGCCAAACATTCGTAACATCAGAGTCAACACGCTAGACCATGCTGCGGTATTGTGGATAAGGCCAAACTAATATTGTTATAGTCTAACAAATATTGAAGCTCTCAGCATAGCAATGCATGTAGCTTCAATATACTATATAATTTACGCTGTACATCGATAGCCAATTCAAAACAAAAGAAGACAAATTAAGTCAATTCCACACAAACTATTATTTTATTAACGCTACATATATTTTTTCGTATTGTCGATGTTTAATTCTATTGATCAACTATACATTATTTAGGTACCTATTCAAACCGGAATTGAAACAATATAACAATTGATTGATCAGCTACTTAGATTAGATATGTGTAAGAGGTAGCTCTAATTATGTCAAAGACGTTTTGCATCAGATTAAAATCAGAATTATTAGTAATTAGCACTTGACCTAGTTTACTAGTATTTCCGGAATTAGAAATAAATTAAGATAAAGAGCCAGCCAGCCAGTTTAGTTAATTTAATCTTGCTTAGGCTTGTTTTATACGTTAATACCCGACATTTTACACAAGTTATGATCGATTTAAAGAGGTATTACAGACGACTGTCGCACTGAAATACCTCATGTAGGTAGTTGATATATCTATCTATCTTTATAGTTAATATCTGTAAAATTTGTGTGTATATTTTTTTGTCTTTAGGTACCTTTCCCCTACCCTAATACCATCAATTTCCAATTCCAATCTCTGAAATGAACCTCTAGAACATTGAATGGAAATAAAAAGAACTCCAAAACGGTCATTCAGCCTTCCATTATTCGATATTCAAAGATCGCATCGCGTCGATCTGGCTGGACAATAACATTGATGGTTGGATATTCAGTGCGCGCCGCTGCCGTTATGTTTCTGAACGATATTCGACATTACAGGCGGGACGTGCTGATGCATGTAGCGCTACCAGCTCTACCATGAGTGTAAGTACGCCAAGAGTCACTTTTAGCTATCATCTACGTAGATTTTACTTTAGCAGGACGATGAAGCGTTTTGCCATTTGTCGTATAAACGTTTTATCTAGCGTTCACCGAGCGTAGCTCATGCGTAAAACTCGTGGTAGTGCTACTGGTTGCAGTCTAACGCAGGAAGGCGCCTTTACTAACGTTAGAGCCGCAATTCCTAATGGTTACCTTTGTGATTATAGTACCGGGTTTTCAGACGGGCAGGTGCAATTCACGAACATTTTGAGCGTTCGTTTCAAATACCTTACGTATGTGGTGTACAGGAATCATTTATAGGAATAAATTATTAGTTCATATTCGTGATTATTGACTATTTTTTTCAAAATTTGTTAGATTATAAATACACCATCATCACGCCTGTATTCCCCAAAGGTCTAGGCAGAGGTGCACTGCAGTGCGCCCATCATTCGCCGATTTATTTTGGTCCCAATGTAATAGAATAGAAAATTATCTTGCGATGCGGGCCTGGGATTTGATTTGGATTTATAAAGTATTATTTATTTAAAATAAAAAATCTCTAGATGAAGTGTAAGACCTCTTTTAAAATGCAACGACATAAATAAGGTAAGTAATTTAAAAATATCATTTACCGAATTCGCATTTCGTTTTCGAGCGATATTTAAAGTAAAACACAGTACTGGGGAGCTATCTATTCATGCATGATCGACATTATGTATAATTCGACATGTGGAAACAAAACGACTAAATTGGTCATGTTCAACATATGTCGAATTAGAGATAATGTCTATCCCTGTACCTACCACCTATTTATAAATTAAGCTATTATAAACGCTATCAATTTGTTCGCTCGTACGATATACTTATTAGCTTAGTTATACGAACCTATATTGTACTAGAAAAACCAATTCCGGTTTACAAAGGCTGCCAATTTATGACCCGCACACGCAAACCCCGCGGGGAGCGCTACCAACACAGTGCCACCACCGAACTCCGAATTAATTTCAAGATGTGAAAACGATGCTCGAGGCCTCTAATGTCGATGAGGAATTATTTTCACACAAATTGTATTTCATTGTAGGGACGTCCACCATAAATCTCTAAAATTATTTCCCCTCGCACAATCTTTTGAGTCGATATTTACGTCAGCGTCAGGCGAGCCGCGACGGATTGAGTTGGGTCGCGTCACTACGCAACGTGACTCGCTCAAACACTATTAGGAGTTTTATTAGCTGTCAATTCTTATTTTTATTCGATGCTCGCTTGTAATCGATACCTATAATTGAGTTTTTTTCTTTTGTGCTATAGTGTACTGCACAGTAATAGACATTTTGATTTATCTACAAAATGTTGATACAATTAAAAGTCAAATCTATGAATTGATGCAACTAGATTAACGATATAAATATGCTTCCAAATTAAACTATCTTTACTATCTACTAAATGAAGTAGGTATCAGTGGATACTAATCTTCAATGTAATTCTAAGTATTAATCTTCAAAGTTCGCTCGTTCTTCGATGTTTTCAATGCCGTCAACCTTGCATATCAGTTATCAGCTTTGTTCAGATATGATAAAAATGATAGCCAAACATACAGGAAGAATGTAACCAGATTAACCACCCCCCCCCCCCCCCCCCACACACACACATTTGGGCATCAACGCTCTAACGTAATGTCGGTTATATATGTATGTATATACCAAAACGAACTCTGTGTCATTATGAATAGAGATTAAATTCCTATCGTAAATGCACCCCCATGCGTCAATATTCGCTCGCGGTATCAGTGTGATTTCATTGTATATTGAACTTTTTACATGTGTCAATACAGTTCGTTTTGTAATTGCAAAAAAATTACATTGACGCTCCAGTATGAGGCAGGCTCAATACAATTATCGGCCAAAGGACCACGGAACTCAGCTGGCATTAAACCAGAAATTAAATTAATAATGAAGGATTTCAGCAGGTTTCATTTACGCGGAATTCAAGTTATCGTGGGCCAGCTGAATTCAAATCATTCGAGTCAGCAACCCTTTACCTTTTATTATTAAATTAAATTGTATCTGTGGAATGCGTCCTTGAAGATACTTGTACATAGTGTTAGAAGCTAATTTTACTTTACTTCAAGAGGAGTTAAATATACCTATTGTAAATACTAGAATAGAATAGAAAATAGAACGAATAAAATAAAAAAAATGGTAAGATGTGTACTTTAATGTCTTCAACATTTTGAATTTGAAATGTATAATTCCCATAAACGAAAGAGTGACGAGTGTTATGAATCGATAACGTACAAGAATAAATAATAATAACGAAAAGAAGAGCATCCATAAACCAATACGAACAAGAACCTCCTCCTTTTGGAATTCGGTTAAAAAATAAGCTACGTGACACGTAGATTGCTATCACGTGGCAAAGTTGTAAAGTTAAATAAAGTTTGAGGTTTCTTTAACTTTATATTCAAGGGTACAAAAATAACTGAGAGTATTGGTGAGGGTATTTCTAAGGATTCTGGAAATGAGGACGCAATTATTTGTACGCCCCAAATTTATGGTGATAGCAATTTTTAAAAGGCGTTGAAATTGTAATACATAGCGAAGCTTATCAATATACTAGTCTCAAGCAAAAGTCTTCCCGCCTCATGTCATATATCAACTTTTATAGATATCCCGCGCCACCGTTGTCTTGCCTGACTTTGCAATGTTGGCAAAGGGGCATTTCAGCTCCCGATCAATCGTTGACCTTGTCATAGCAGGCATCTTTAAGAGAATTACTGTTGTATTTTATTAACAAACATACAGCGATGAATGGGTCGTTCCTGTTCTATCTCATTACGGTAATCGGATCCGATGGCAGCTGTCTTCGTGAATATCGATAAAAAGGAAACGTTTTTAATTAAACTGTACGTACTTTGGGAAACCCTACTTATGCCGGTATAATCATTACGGGCCTAATCGACTACGAAATGTATATTAAATTGTTTGGAAATAAAGATGTCCTTACGTAGTGGTTACCTATTTGGTATAACGTCCGCCTTGGACGTACGGGGTGCAAGTTCAAATCCCGGGCTTAGCTTTGAGATTTCCATGTGCGAATGTAATTTTCGATAATGGTTACTTGCTTTACAATAGAAAGTAAACGTGAGGAAATCTACACGTCAATAGAAAGACGTGTTAAGTTCACCAACTCACACTGGGACAACGTGGCGGACTATGGCCCAAATCTGCCCTGTATTGAGGGGGACTATCCCTAATCTCTGCCTACCCCTTTGCGGAATACACTCGTGACGATGTATATATATAAATATCTTTACTGACTACAACTTATATTTTATATCCATCCATACATGACCTTCATATTCAAATAACGAAAGAGCTCCTGGACTGTCCTAAATAGGTTTACCAATTAAACGAGTTGTCGACTGCAAGTGCTTCAACCCATTACGTCCAAAAGAACGATACTTCTTGTATTAGCAGGATGAAAGAAAAGTAAGAAAATAAGTTTAGTGTAATAATATTGATTTATAGGTAATTCAATGAAATTTTATTATATTTAACATAGAGTTTCCTGCAATTTCTCTCTCACTGTGAAGGAGTGAAGTGCATTTTTTTTGTTATGTAAGTATCATCAGTTGTTACTCATACGAGACTCATAGAGAGTCAAACTTTAGTGTATATATATTTTATTCCCTTACATCCTGGCTTACAGTAATAACAGTGGTAGCAGCGTGCGATGGACCAAGTCCCAAATCAAATGTGTGTACCTATTTTTGTATTATTAACGTACATTATGTTTTGATGTGGGTGTGACGCAGTGCTCCGATCATCCGGATTAAATAAACCCATTTCAGCATAATAAAACAAACGGTTTCATCACTCACACCCCTCTTTACCTTCGAGGTGATTTGTGCCTTCACATTACCTTTACCTGGCTTTAGTCGTTTAATTAACGCGTCTATTTTTCGAAACGATTTTATAGTTTTTACGACGGAGACAATGCCCTAGCCGCTACTTTTGTAATTTAAAAAAAAATACACCCTTTATTTCCCTGTATGCAAAAGAGAGGCAACATTTTTCCTCAGGATATTTTTGATCCTAATGTAATACAAAGTGAGTATACATCCAGGGCATAAACCCTTAATGCGAGAGAAATTCGGCCATAGTCACCATGCTGGCTCATTGCAGGTAGAAGGTCTGCACATTTTTAACAACAAGGTTAGGTTCTCTTGGACGTACAGGTTTTCTCATGATGTTTCATGAACCATGGAACAAATTAAAATCTCTATCTCTTTACCATGATTTAAAAGTCCTGGACATTTTTTTTTAATTATTTACTTCACTATGGTTAAGTCTACGACCGTATTACACTCTGCAATTTCAAACAAACTTTATATACGATAGTGATGGTCAGTTAGACGGATGCTCCGGTCCAATAAGCTACTAGATGGCTATTTATATCCACTTCAGAGCTTGCTTAGAATACCTAATAGCTTCTTCGTCTTCCTTTATTAGACGTCGCCTCAACTCAGTTGTTAACTTAAGTGTCAATAGATTGAAGTTAAATTGAGGATTATTAGCTCCGAGTGGCAAGAAAACGGAAATTGGCT
This sequence comes from Ptilodon capucinus, assembly GCA_914767695.1. Lineage (NCBI taxonomy): Eukaryota > Metazoa > Arthropoda > Insecta > Lepidoptera > Notodontidae > Ptilodon > Ptilodon capucinus. Next base: position 7,748,435 of record OU611814.1, on the reverse strand, counting down.
TTAAGATTTATAGGTAGGTATTTACTATGGGCTAGCTCCATCGAGGCGTGATTATTTATTGGATTTTAATTTATGTTCTGGTCAGTTTTCTAAAAAACCTCGCACACTTTTTAACCGACTTCTAAAAGAGGATGGTATGGAACTAAAGGCATATGCTTGGGACTAAGCCCGCCACACATTCCTACCACTACTACTCACCTGTAAGCCAGGATCAACAACGGTATCCATTAAAGACACAGGTCTTGGAAGCTGCAGGAATTTAGGAACTAAAGGCAGTCATAGAGATCCTATATTTATTCTTTATCTGTAATTTTAGTCATTTTTAGCACACTGCCCTAATTGTAGATTTTAATGTCTACTTACAATGAGCTATTATTAAACGTCCAACCGTTAAAGAGTTACTGGGCTACTGGCACTTTTATGGATTTTACAGATTATTGGAGGCATTAATGAATGAATGAATGAATGCATTCTATTCTGAGTACAACGAGCCGTCTAGAAGTAATAACCCGTGTAACTGCGACAGCAGGTGCCGTCGCTTCGCTTTGGTGCATAATGTGCTTTTTTCCAAGAGCTGCCGCCGCACCGCACGCCCACTCCCAACGCAATAATTCAAAGATTTATTTCGTTTACGACCTCGTTGGAAGATTTCCTTAATTGTTTTAAGTGCTGTTTTTTATCGTTCCAAACAATATGTTGTCTTGTTACCCTAGTGTTTATAGATTTCGTTTTGATGAAACATGAACAGTCCTAAATTCATGTATAAGCGTAATTATAGTATTATTTGGCAGCTTTAATTTAAAAGGATTATAAATCCTATTAAATTCTTTCATCTCCGTACACATTAATTCAAATTACGAGCTCCGCTAGTTTTTGGGTAGTGAGTTAATTATTCCAGAGCTTTCAAAATACCAAACTGTCCTATTTCATTTTTTGCACATAGTAGTTTATTTGAAGCAAACTAACCAAATAGAAACAAGCTTGAATCTAGACAGATGGTTCCTTAATTATACCCCCCCGTCGCCAAATACATAAGACGCAAATTGGATGGATATTTAAAATATGCAATACCCAATAAGTACAAAAGTAAAACATATCTACAGTCGCACAAGTTCAGAAAATTAAGAAATTTGGACCCAAAGAATATAACACCTATCTTCCTTTGTTATGAAGGTAACAGTTAAACCAGCATCGCGAAAAGCAAGTATAATGAAGAAATATCGTCACTACGTAGATACTCACCACTTTTTCCATTACCTACTATATCTTCGGAAAATGGAAATCTGGCAACTACGCTGATAAAATATGGAATATAAATTCACGATACGAATGCCACTACGCTGGTAAAATTATGAGTTATAACTGCGGACAAAACCGACTATTGGACAGGAAAAAGGGTCAACTAACTGAATTATAGGGAAAACAGAATATGCGATGCTCGATAGTTGAATAAATTAAACTGATTTTCATGTTTGTGATTCAATTTTTATTTATTGGTTGATATATACGCAGCTGTTGACAAAAACTTCGTATCCTCTGAATCCGAATGTCTAAATTTAAAAATATTTTTTTATATCATCAGCACAGTCGAGATAAAGGCAAACGTGACAAATTATCATACTTAAGGTTCCAGACAGTTTGTGTTGGTTATGTTTTTTTAATCAATGTGGTCATTGTTAAAATTCGTATTTTGAAATGGAATTGTTGTATACTTAAGAAAAAAACATGTTTTTTATGGACTTTGGGTAGATTGATATGGTTCGATCACCCAGTATGATCATTATCTTCGGCAAGTGGTGAATATACATGAACACAAAATCACAAGTCACAAAATCTCGGCAAGAAAGGTAACTCAACCTTCCTCATTCTAAGGGGTTGAATACCCCAGATAGCCACTTACCAACAGGTGGACGATAATCGTTCATTTTCCTTATTTTAGACCCTCACCGTGTTCATACTCCTTTAAACCCTGACACAAAGTGAATTTCGTAATGATGAAATACTTGTGCGATGTCCCCAAAAATGCGGAAAATATATAATTCTTCAACCTCAAGGTAAAATTGGGGTAACTTTTATTTAACTTTTGCCGAAATCAGTTTTGGAATTTATATGCGAATGTAAAGCCGGCAGTTCACTAAACACCAAGCATTGTACACGGTTGCGCGGTGTAAAAACTTAGAAAGGGGTTTTTTATGCGACGTTACCTCCGTTTTGTTTGAAACGACACTTATTTATGGCGTTAGAAGGCAAAACTTATTGTCCAAATGAAAAATTGGAATTAATGAGGTGACAAAACAAACTATTTGTTAATCATTCCAGCAACCAACAGTTTTTGTTACCCAGTGAAAGTCACTGATCTACTTATTTTACTTTGCTCTACCGTTACGGCTATGAACATATAGAGTTTCTACGTGTGCTATCTAGGTAAGTTATAACTTGCAGGAACGTGTCTGAGCCCTCACCACCAGTAGAGAACTAATAACAGCTCGTCTGACAAAGTTTCTAAGGGATTAATCTGAGGAACGTCTTGTTTTATAGTATTCAAGCCATATATATATCTGACATGTAGTGCTTTATTGTTGTTTATTGCGCGTGCCATTTTACACTTTATAAGATCTTATAGTTCATGGAAAGTATTTAGATCCCTTGAAATAAATTATTTCTATGATTACTAGGATAGTATATTTCTTATGCTAGAATACCTAGATGATAAGCTTCGTGTGCATTCATAAACCATTTTTCTTATAGACTGCATCTTGTAGCACTAAAATATTAAATTTTACGATGTCATAGGAGATTTGAACATGAAGTCGCGTTATTAAATCGAACGTTGCTGGCAGGTGCGCCGCCAATATTACGTTGTTCCTCTATGATTTAAAATATATACTGAATATTGAACTAAAACATCTGGGTAGGAATATTCAGGAACATTGGGAAAATTCTAACTATCATAATGGGATCACAATGGAGCTGATTTTACGATTTGTGCAATCGAAAACCATCTTAATTAATGTATGTATAGCGTGCATTATTAAACACACGTGCATTATTGCGAAAAATGCCACTGTAGGTGGTTTTTAAATGGCTTGTAATTTTCATTAATTTGGGGATAAAAATTTAAGGCACAAAGTGTTTTACATCACCTATTTAAGTGTTTTTAATAAATTTTTCTCGACATTATCTGCCATTCCATTTACATCACTATTTCCAAACTTTTTTGTGCAAAATAATACCGTTGCCAATGATTTATACAGGAATTAATTGGGTTTTTTATAATTTGGGCAAAGTTTTTTATTTTATTTAGCGAATTGAGTGCGACTTCATAAACGGCAGTACTCGTAAGCCATAAGCTTTCTATTCCATTACCTCTCGTTTCCAGATTCTTAGACATAAAATTCAGGCACAATGCGGTCTGCACAGAGTTTTGAATAGCGATAAAATATTTATAACGTTATTGGGGGTTGGCATTATATGGAACCATTCTATATTTCACTTATACTGCTATCAATTTAGCTTAGAAATCAAACAATATGGCGGACTTTCTATTGAAAGTCAGCCGTTTCGACAGCCGTATTGATAGAAATTGGTTGAAACTTGTTTCCAATAGAAACACGTAATTACGAATTACCTACATTCAAATTTCAATCCATCCACAAATCAACCTAGAATAGTATTTTGGTGCTGTACATGGATCAAAACCTTCTTTGAATTCAGAGGATAGTTTTATTGGTGAAGGGAATGGAAAACAATATACCTATTTGGGCTAATGTTACATAACAAGCATTTTCTGACAAACAATTAAAGGATTAGGTATGCGCTAATTTACTGTTTCCGTATTTGGCATTTCCTATATACTTTATATCATAGAGGTAGCTTATTCAGCGAGAGGTCTTTAGGATACATACAGTAGTTTTACGGGAGTTCTGTAATCCAACAGCTCGTGTGGAAGTTTCCATACAAAATGTTCTGCCATTGCACTACCATTTCCGTTGAACCCGTAATTATATCGCAGCCTTTGCAGTGTGTGACTAGAGCCTTAGTTTTTAAAACTACCGCCACAGTTTCAATCACATTTATAATTGTTGTGTTTTTGTTCCAATATAATATATCTTGCTGCTTGCAAAATGAACATAAGTTAATTAAAGGTTAACTATATGATGTTAGCAAAATTCATACACAACATAGTACGTGTGAAGTCGCAGTATTAAAGCCAAGTAATTCGCAATTTAAGTTACACGAAACGGCGTTGGCATGGCGGGAATTCAGAGGAGTGACAAGGAAATTGGTCCATGCAAATTCCAACGAGCGCCTGTATTTATATGCATCATGGAGAGAGATCTTTAGAAATTGTTAATTGTCGTGCGTTGTAGTCGTAACAAAACGCTAGTTTATTCCTGTTTCTTTATAAATCTGGATAGGTATTTTGTGTTCAAATGCAGCAATCCACCAAAGTTGTTACACGCATACATTCGCGGTTTAATAAATAATTATTTAATCTGCAAAATTTACATAGTTTTTAATAACAATAATACATAATGACGCCTGTATGCCCTGAAGGGGTAAGCAGTGGTGTATTGCAATCCACCCAAACTTCACCGACGAATCTTGGTGGGACCATCTAATGTAGTATGGAGACGAGACCAGTATACCGGGAGAGATTTTGACCAAGTCCACCACGCCGGTCCAGTGCGGGTTGGTGAATTTCATATGCCTTTCTATAGATGTGCAGATTTCTTCCCGATATTTGCCTTCACCGTTTACAAGTGGTAATCATTATTGAAAATGAAAATCACACATGAAATTCGGAAATTCCAAAGGTGCAAGCCCGGTTTTGATTTTGCACCTACCTACCTTGCGTTCTACTAACAAGGCTTGCATTATTGTGACAAATGTTATAATTTATAAATTACCTAATGATGCTCAAATTTGAATACGAGAAGTCACCTTATTAAAGTAAACTCGTTTGATAGGGACGAAGTAACCTGTTATAAAAGACAGCTTCAGCATAACTATTCGATGAAAACGGTGTTAAATATCGTTGTAAAGTCAAAGCGGACAATTATGAGGTACGGGCGTCGTGCTCGCCCCGTCTGCTCCTAAGTGCACCTCGCCGCCTCGATGGCTCGGTGCATCCAACGAAACCATACAAAACGTAATACACAGCCCTACAAATTCACTACCTACCGCACTGGAATGCGTTATACCGTGAAGTTTCTATCCATGAGTACAATACATCGTTTCTGAGTTTTTGTACAGTGGGGGTTTTATGAGTTTTAGTTTCTATGATAAATCCATCTTATGTTCCCCTATAATAGAAGCGACATTTAGAATAAACAGTAGATTTTTTTAAGATTTGCTCACAATAATTAGCCCCTTTAGCGACCAGCTGTATCTTCCTTCTTATAAAAATAATAGCTCAATTTTGTCTAGAAAAGCGCCTCTGTAAATAGTTTGTAGATGTATTGAAAGCTCTACTAAGTTGAGGGATAATGTTTAAGGTAGGAACTTTAGGGGCAGCAGACGTTGTTAGGCAAGCTGTGGTATTCCTAGTAGGTTGATCTCGGGAAGTTGTTTATGTGCTAACTTGTTTGGCGTTACTCGTTTTCAGACTCCACGCGTATTGAGCTACACATCGTTAGTTGTCTCTTCCTCGTTGAGAAATTGCTTTATGGATTTTCTTTCACAATAATTATGTTGCAGATGTTTTAAGCTTCATTAGCTCAATTTGTTAATGCTCAGAGTTTATAAAACATTTGTTATTATCTATCAAAAGTTATAAAAAACAGGATCAGCTGCTAACAAATTTGCATGAATAAAACAAAAAGATTTACAACACAGACATTCCATAGATCGATTTGGAATTCTAGAAAGGGCTTTAGAAACTAGATAAAGTACATTTATATTCCGTCTTTGTTAATAGATTTATCTTTTTAATAATATATTCCCGCTGACTCATTTAATTGAAATGTTGTTAATTTATACGGTATAAAGAGAAATACAAAAGTTATCACAACTTGGTGTGAAATTTCACTGAAGTTTAAAATTAGCGCGAAGAAATTTAATAATTCCAAGGATTGTACTATTGAAATAATCGCAAGGCTGAAAGTTCCAAAATTAAATGTCAAAACAGGTGCTTACAGCTTCACGAGCGAATCGAACGATTACGAGTCGATTAATAGCTCTACAAAATGAGTGGGCATTAAATCGATATCGGGTAAAATATTCGCATTATGAAATCGAGAGAAATCAGCGTTACCGAAGGCTTATTTCTGCTTTTACTTGGGGCTTAATTGCTCGCCGGAAAATCCATTGGCTTTGATAACGGAACGGTTTTGTTACTCGAGGACCGCGTTCAGGTTCCATAATCTCAATAGTAGAGGCAGTTTTTGGGCAGCTGTGCCGGGTCTTATCTCGGCTAATAACGATTTAGAAATGATTCTACATCATCACTAATCTGAATAATGAGCGTAATAAAAAAGTATGTCCCATTCAATTACTTTTTTAAACACAGTAACTTTTTAACAGCGTTTGTTATACATAGTGTTTATAATACGATATTATGATAACTTTAATACCTAATCTTACTTAAAAAAAAATTCATACTTAAACTTTTAAGTATACACTTTTAAAAGGAACAAATCAGCTACCTGTGCTCGTATCATGTCGAAATGGTTGATAATTTGACCCTCAAAATTATCACTGCGTTATTAAAAACAAATTAACGATTTGAAAATGGTTATTGCAATAATAACAGATCAAGATAGAAGTTAAGATACAAGTGAATACCCTCAATTTGATCGCACTATGTATCACATCGTATGTAGATAACTATTATGTCTGACAACATTCGTGTTTTTAGATAATAACGTATAAAAAAAGTACTTAAATATGACTAGCTTTTCACGGAAAGCCTAACCTTAAAAATATTACCACATGTTAGCAGGCACCGGTAACCCAAATACTCTAATTGATGAAATATAATAATTTGCGGTAGGAAATTAGCAATTTTAATTAACTAATTATAGTTACTGAACATATCGTGTTATAGTGGTATTAGAGAGAGTAATTAAGTAGTTTGTACATTAAATTATCTGGGTATTAACTAAAATTAAACATTTGAAAAAAAAAACATTTTTTGCAAATAATAACCGTAACAGTTAAATAATACTACCCTATGTGATGTTATTTCTTTTGCTAAATATAACAATGAGATGCAACCTGGAGTCTTTCAAATTACCTACATCTTAATTATTATTTCTATACCCAAATTTATAGACAATTCTGACTCTATTACAGTGGCAATATAAGATGAATTGAAATATCCATAAATCTGGAGTAAATCCATATCATAACACATTTTAACCAAACTCTCTACCCTTCAAACAGACTCACAAGTGACAGGGAATCAAATTTAGTATTTACAAGTAAAGTTTATCCCGCATACGAAGTTACGTGATGTATGTCTGCCTGTGTCACTCACAATCCAATGTGCACGGAGCCGTGGTTCCGTGAAGATAAGCGTGTTACCTGTCGGCTGAACCACTCAACTTCCCGATATAGTACAGTAACTGCCTGACGATGAACGGTGTAAGTTCAGTTCCGTCTTTGTACACATGTAAACGTTGTGATTTGGGAACTATTGTTTAAGGTGAGTGTATATTGGTTATCTGGAAGAAATTGATTTTAGCGATAAGAGCGCCCAATTTTACATAGCTACTGTATTTATAACTAATCACACAGTACGTACAATAAAGAGTACTCTATCTATATTTATGTAAAAAAAACTAGACCAAACTCAGTATATTGCCATCCTTCTTAAGGCTGTAATGTATGAGCGAGACGATAATAGTTTCAGTTCTGTCAAACATAATTCAGTTGTATTTTGTGTACTATGTAATTGACATCATTGCTATCTGTACTTTCTCATACATTTTAATAACCTTTTGCTTCTAGCAATACAGGGGGGCAATTCTCGCATGGTCGACATTGTCTCTAAAGCTGGCTTCCCACTGTTTGCGATTCTACGGATCATCACGCACAGCCGACGACCACGGACGGCAACGCACACGGACAGGGCTCTTCCAACTGTGCGTGTCGGTCTGTATAGATATTTTGATAGCTTCATTTTAAAATGCAAAGTGAAAGAGAACGTGATACGTTCTCTTTCACTTTTCACCGCACTTTTAAAGTTACCGCCTCGCGACAGATACCGGCGCAGCGCCTGTGCTACCCCGTGGTAACGAGACCCGTCCCACGGTGTGTCGTGCGAGCTGGTCCGCGTCCGTCCGCGATATCCCGGAGCGTGGGAAGCTACCTTAATCCGACATATTATGTCGAACCACAACGAAAAAATACGACCAATTTGGTATTTAGTTTTTTTAAGTTGTAACCTTAGCACCTCCTTGAATTAAATGTTATTATTGAAACAGGTAATGCACTTAATACGAGGCATACGAGGTATAGTCAAATATTTTGTTACGAGGTAATTGGTTGTACCGGCTCACGTGGAAGCGTAAATATAAGCTGCGTCATTACGACGACGTTAATACGAAACGTGATCACGTCACCGGGGAATGGAGATAGAACTTCCCCTACAAAGTTATGATAGGAGGTTTTTATATCTTAAGTTAGAGAAGCGAAGCTGTAATTAGCTCTCATTGTACTCATTTGAAGAAGTCGTAAGAAATGTTAAGAAATTTCCGAAGAAAATAAGTTTTTATACGTCAAAATTATTAAGATATATTTCCTGATACAGTTTATCCATTATTTGTGCTAACAACTATATCAAACATTACCTGCAAAACCTACAAACCAAAAATCTACCTGCAAATTTTAGACGTGTTCTTCTTTTATTTCACAATATTATCTAAATCTTTCTATAACGAAAGCTTAGTATAATATGCAATGACTTAAATTAGAAAACGTTGATGTTATTTACCCTCGGCGTCTTTGGTATTCGTGCATTGTTAAATTAAACAGCGCTCGTAACGTGCATATATTTCGTCCCAGAAAACGAGTGCTATCTTTCTTATTAATCTTTTAGTTATTCTATATAGTAAGAACTTTCAATTCAAGTATTCTCTGTATCTCGAAGATCTGAGTTATAGTGTCTGCGCCAGTCAAACTGGCGCGATGGCGACGCAGTCTGGAACAAAAGAAACGTATTTTAGCATTCAGCACACTTGTTCTCATTACGAGAGGCTTTGTCCTATTATTTACGAGCTACGTGCAACTCTTCCCAGCAATATTATACCATTGTTTTGTTTAAAAAACGACAATATTAATTTAAATAATAAATGCCGGACGGCCATTTGGCCAATTCGGAGAAAAAAAAATTTATTTGTAATTTAACTGTATTCGAAAAGCCTGTAATTTAGTTTCGGTAATAAAATCTGAAAGACGGGATGAATAAAATATCGTTAACAAATTGAAATACTGCGTTACAGGAAGTGTAGGTACAGTATACCGACGATTTCAAATAAATCCTTATTGAATCTGAATCGTTACAAAAATAATAATAGTTTGGAGTTTTATGGTCCAATATTGAGTACAGGCTTTCCCTTAATGATTGGAGGATTCAGCTACTTACCTAGTGCCCTTTCACCGACTGAATTGAATAAGAGATAAGCAAAAATGAATTAACCTTATTGGTCAATCAATTTGCAATGGAGTGAGCTATGCTGGGAGTTTCACTGCGCGATAGATTCAGAAATGAAAACATGCGCAGAAGAACCAAGATAACAGAAATAGCTCGAAGGGTTGCACGTTTGAAGTGGCAATGGGCCGGACACATTGCCCGGAGAACGGATGGCCGTTGGGGCATCAAAGTCCTAGAGTGGCGGCCACGAACAGGGAAGCGGAATGTGGGACGACCCCCGACCAGGTGGACGGACGACCTCATCAGGGTCGCAGGGAGTCGATGGGCGCGTAAAGCCCAAGACCGTAATTTGTGGCGATCTATGGGGGAGGCCTATGTCCAGCAGTGGACGTCCCTGGCTGATAGATATATAGATAGATAGATAGACGTCTTAAAACCTCAGTGTGAACTGACATTACCTGACCACTGCACTGCACTGTACGGAATTTAGGGGCGGTTGTTTAAAGTGTACTAGTGCGAACTGTGCCTATATACTTAATGATATATTTGCTTTTGACGTTATTAATCCAACGATAGTGAGATCAACAAATCCCTACAGACACGAGATTAAAGACAGGGCTTGATGTTAAAAGCAATTCACAAACAAACCAACAAACTTAGTAAAGTAATTTTAACTATCAGTTTGATTACAAGCAAATATTGGGATGGTAACTCAAAGCAGATTTGAGTAAATAATCTTAGTATTAGAACTTCGAATACACAGCAGTTTAATTGTACGACAATATTGTTATTTATGGAAACTTTTCATCGGTAGTATTGAGAAAAGGTCGATTTTTGCAATGACACCATACAAAAATAGGCAAGAAAGAATGGTGAATTTTTGCAACGTTGTTTTGGTATCTTAATTATTGTCAGTCGTTACACAGTAACAGTACATTTGTATTGTCTGTTTGTATATCTACTTGAAAATATTTGATACAATAGATGTAGGCACAAAGTGTTTCAACTCTGCTCAAAGTTTTCATATTAACGCGAGGTCTATGGAATCTAACAATATCTATAAATTCTCTAAGTACCTAGTCTTTCGGTTATTAAAAATATACGTAGTTAAGTATATAGATACATATCGACGCTTGGAAGGCAATCCTTACTAAACGACCGAAATCGTAAAAATAATGATAATATAGCAGTGGTAGCCGAGTGGTCGAACGCACGCCTTGCAATCAAAGTGTGCAGGTTCAAACCCCGGCTTGCACCTCTGGGATTTATGTGCGAATCTTATTTTCATCCGAGATTATCACTTGCTATGAAACGGTGAAGGAAAAAATCGTGAGGAAACCTGCACGTCTGAGGGAACTTGACTAGTTCTGGATAGATGTGAGAAGTCTGCCAACCCGCACTGGGCCAGCGTGGTGGACTATGGCCTGAATCCCTCTCGCAGTGAGGGGAGGCCCGTGCCCAGCAGTGGGATGTTAAAAGGGCTGTATTAGTAGTTATAATATACCATTCGAACGGCCAGATTTTTTTGGGTCGGTATATATAACAAAGTTTAATTTATTTGTCGCTTATTATGGATTGCTTTTCCAACGTCGATAAAGTAGCTTTCTTAGCTAATTGTATGCTAGATACATTGTATAGCTTACGTTCAGATGGCCTCCGAGTGCCAAAAACTAAGTTATTCGTCACATAATGAGTTCTGTCGTCGGCTGATGACATTCGTGCTAATGTATCTTCAGATAATCGATCACCGCACATTTGGTAGTTGACGTAACTTTATCTAAGTACTCGTGGTAGATAATCTTAACAATGTCCCTATATATGCCTTTTGTTACAATTGGTTAATATTAATATAATAACTAACGTATTTTAACATACATTTAAATATCTATGTTTACTAGCAAAATTTTTGATTATATTCTTAAGACGGCAACTTCACTCTGAGTTGTCCTTGAATATCCGTTGTCCGTTGCCTTGAATAAGAATTATTGTCCCTACGGACACGTTACATTTAGTACTGTTTTTTTTTTGTAGATATTATTTTGTATATTTTTAAAGTTAAATACTTAAAGTCAAATCAATCTTGTCGTTGGCAAAATCATCGCAAGTTGATGGAGCCATATTAAAAAAATGTATTTGAAGGTTAACTTTTAAAAAACTTAAGAATTATATTAAATACCAGTGGATTGATATACCTACTGTTTATTATTTATTACAAAGTTACTGTTATGTAATTATTAAACTATATGATACAATACAATACAATCCTCTTTTTATATTTTACAATTCTCTGTTGACAACGCTGTCTAGAGTTGCCGTCCTTAAAATTATCATTCAAAATGTTGCCAGTTATTAGACATGCATGTTTAAATATATGTTTAGTTACGCTAATTGTATTAAATATTAACCAATTGTTACTTACTGTCTCTGAAAGCAGATGCACGCCCTCTATGTAACTACCTGTTACCTGTACGTTTAGCATGACCGCGTAGACATAAGTTGAAAATGACAAAATGAAGTCACACCGTACCATGTCCATTACAAAACTCGCAGTGACGTCATTTTCTCGACAAATCTGACAGTTAAAAAGATAAAAGTTAAGTCTACCGGTACTGAGGCTACATCAGTAACTATATATTACACTACAGTCACTAGACTATTTGCTAAGTGTATTCGAATCATTAGGCGGCCGCCCTTTGTCAGCCACATTGCTATTCATATTCTCATACTTATAATAACGTGCCCAACAAGGTACAGAAAATAATATTTACCTAAGCTCACACAATGTCATAGTTCACAAATATTTGCGTAGGGTGTGTTCGAATGGGCGTCATGACCTCATTAAATGTAAACGACTTAAATCCCCGCGTATACTGAGGCGTCATACACGCGCGTCTAATTGTTTGCCAATAGTAAAACGAACTCTATTATTATTCCATCTTATTATAGAAATTAAATCTTATGTATATCGACACTTGAAAGACAATAATTACTACAGCCCTTTTAACGTCCCACTGCTGGGCACGGGCCTCCCCTCAATGCGAGGGGGATTTAGGCCACCACGCTGGCCCAGTGCGGGTTGGCAGACTCCACACATCTATCCAGAACTAGTCAAGTTCCCTCAGACGTGCAGGTTTCCTCACGATGTTTTCCTTCACCGTTTGCAAGTGATAATCTCGGATGAAAATGAGATTCGCACATAAATCCCAGAGGTGCAAGCCGGGGTGCACCTTGATTGCAAGGTGTGCGTTCGACCCCTCGGGTACCACTGCTAAGCGATTCGAATGGCCATATTTTTCTGCGTCGTTTAGTATTATACTAGCTGTGCCCGCGACTTCGCCCGCGTGGACTTTAGGGAGATTACCCGGAAATATGGGTATTATGTTTTTCCCGCGGAACCCTAATGCTTTTTCTAAAATTAAAGTAGCCTAAGTTACGCCTTGGAACGTCAGCTATCTGTCAGTGAAAGTCCCATTGAAATCGGTTCAGCCGTTTAGAAGTTTACCTCAAACAAACAGACAGACAGACAGACAGACAGACAGACAGACAGACAAAAATTTTAAAAATTGCGTTTTCGTTATAGGTATCGTATATACTTTCATACGCATTTGGTAAAAAAGTGTTATTTTGATATTACAAACAGACACTCCAATTTTATTTATTTGTATATATATGTATATGTATATAGATGACTCATTTTACGATTTTTGTCGCTTATTAAGGATTCCCTTTCAAGCGTTATACGGTCACAGTTTAAGTATTGGATAAAATCTCAATGCGCGCGTTTTGACGCCCCAGTGTGCGCAGGGCTTAAGTTCCATGGCTTCTAAGAAATAATGTTGAATAAGCTATTATTGAACTGCTCTTTCCATTATAGACTGCAGCTTAAGTCGTCGCCTTGAAGTTTAGTGTGCTGACATTATAAAAGACGACATTCAAAGACTTGGCGAGAACAACTTAATAACCGCCATATTTTACTAGCCGCCGCTCATAAAGTTTTATATTAAAATGCAATCACTTTTTTATAATGATAAATTCAACGTAAATTTAATGCCTGCCTGTTCTCATGGCTTTGCTGCTCCTGAGAATGTATTACTCACAATCCTTAAGTACTATTTATTATTTTGTAAAGAGTAACCATTGAGTTTCTTTTCGGCTCTTGCGCTCTCAGTGGAAGCGGCATTCCGAACCGGTGGTAGAATTTGACTATTTGTAAGTGCATTTTGGACTACATCAATAAAAAAAAATGATTTTGCTTTTAAGCTTTAGGGTACATTTTGCTTATAATTATATTTCCATGGTGTGGTTTAAAGGTGACCTATTTATAGAAATCCAAAACCTCCAATTAAAGTTAGATTAGTAATAACTCTATTTAGTTTTTAAAATAATGGTAGGTAGGGAGACGGTATATACAGCATATTTTAAAATTGATGTTTACAATTAAGTTGGAGTGCTTGTTAGCTGGTCTGACGGCTCTTCACCGCTCACATGCTGTACCCGCTATTGCCTGCATGTGCGAAATAACAAGACACTCGTGCCTCGAGTGAGGTGCCGACTGTAAATAAAACGTCCCTAAAACGTTGCATTTTGGAACATTTTTCAAGTATTTTTCTTCCTCTGAAATTCAGAGGCAAACATTCCAACGCTCAATTTTTGTTTTTATTGTAGGTACCTACCACACGGCTACCAAACAGCAGTGGTTCAAACCCCGGCTCGCACCTCTGGGTTTCATGTGCGAATCTCATTTTCACCCGAGATTATCACTTGCTAAGAAACGGTGAAGGAAAACATTGTGAGGAAACCTGCACGTCTATAGAAAGGCGTGTGAAGTTCACCAACCTGCACTGGGCCAGCGTGGTGGAGTATGTCCTGAAACCCCCTCGCATTAAGAGGAGGCGCGTGCCCAGCAGTGGGACGTTAAAAAGGGCTGTAGTAGTAGTAGGTACCTTAGCCGTTTTTACGGCGTGTATCGTGACCGATTTTTATAACGGAGATTTTGCCCGTAAAACGATGTGATACTTCAGACACATTCGATTTATTTAGGTAGCCTACATGAGATGTTTTAACCATGTTTCCAAAATATTATTAGTTAACATAAGTTAGTAACTTAAGGATATACTACAATAGATATTGTTTGTTTGTGTTACTTTTTCAAGAATAGTTTCTTTTCTGACTATTGAAAGAGCCTTAAAGGGAGTAATTTTTACAAGTAGAAATATTGATTGCTTGCGTTATTTCATATTTTATCAGAAATATCGATTTAAATTGTAACTGGGTTTAAATTAAAAATTACCATTTTAAGGATTCAATTCATTTTCTACACTAACTTCTGGTACCCAAAAAAAAAACTGGAAAAAAAAACTATAATTCATAAAGCACTTTTCTTAACTTAAAAGTCACATAAGTTATTTAAGTAAAGAAGTGTTTCCTTTCTTAGCGGAGAAGTCGTGTCTTCATGAAACAGGAAGTTGAAAAACTAAAGGAAGCAAAAGTTTCGGGATGTTTCTGTGCAGCTTCGGTATCAACAAAAGCAAAATGGCCGCTCGTAGTTAGTTCAAACAACATGACATTTGGTCAACTTGGCTCTGTGTTCTTACAATTACGGTCCGTAGTTTTAGGTTAATTTTCTCTCTTTAATGTCGCAAATAGTTACGAAACATTTATGGACAAAGTAAAATGTAATTCATCTTAGGCACCGCAGTCTTTTAAAGGTATACATGACGGTTTTGTAAATCTGAATGAATAGGACTGGTATTAGGACGAGACGCCATGAATTACTTATTAAATGGAAAATTTGAAATATAACTATGTATGCTTTAATGGCAGAACTGTTTTTGTTGTGTTTTCAGAGCTCCCAGAAAATATTTCAATTGAACCCAGCTTAAATTCTACTACCACTACAGCCCTTTTAATGTCCCACTGCTGGGCAAAGGCCTCTCTCCATGCGAGGGGGATTCGGGACATAGTCCACCACGCTGGCCCAGTGCGGATTGGCAGACTTCACACATCTATCGAAAACTAGTCAAGTTCCCTCAGACGTGCAAGTTTCCTAGCAAGTTTCATAGCAAGAGATAATCTCGGATTAAAATGAGATTCGCACATAAATCCCAGAGGTGCGAGCCGGGGTTTAAACCTGCACACTTCGATTGCAAGGCGTGCGTTCGACCACTCGGCTACCACTGCTTCATCGCTAAATGCTACATCTGCCTTTTATCACGAACGCTAGGCCTTTGCGTAATGCCTAAATACAGTGATATAAATAAAATGTTAGCACCAAACCAATCTAGACAAAGCGTATTGCCATCCTTCTTACGGCCGTGAAGTAAAAGCAAGACGGCAATATTTTTCGTGCCGTCAAATAATGTTTAGTCGTAGTTTGTGTACAGCCACAATCGACAGCATAACCAAATGTATATATAAATAACACGCGTTATTTCAGTTATGAGTAAACTGAAGGTATTTCTCAAAGCGTTCACACCGCAACTATTTCATTTGAAACATATTATTCGGTTCCGCGTTTGCAATTAAAACGTTATTCGCAAACCATTTTGGTATTTTGTGGGTGTCGGTATTAAATCATAAGCTAGATGTTAATCTATAGTAACTCATCTTCTACACGCTATTCATTTGCAGCTTTAAAGAGCGCGATTTTTCGATAATTCAATTTAACTTCAAACGCAAGAAGACCTCATGAGAGTTTTTTTTATTACAATTAGAGGTTATCAATTTAGTACAAGTCCCGTTAGCTTCACTAAGTTAAATGCTAATGCTTGAAGTGAGTCCTCATCAATAGTTCAAGGGCCAGGTGGAAGCTGGGTCAAGTTCAGAACTTCGTGGACTATAATTGTGAACTTCGTTGACTATAAGTAAGGCTATGCTATTTTTTTTTTCATGCCGGATGCTTTGGGCTAAATCAACCACGCAATGGCTCCCCAACCACGGGAAACGGCAACGCGGAAGGCCTAAAAAGAGATGGCAGGATGAGCTAGACTCTTACTTACCGGAGTGGCCCCGGTTGGCTATGGACTGCAATAAGTGGAAAAAGGGAGGGGAGGCCTTTGCCCTGCAGTGGTATAGTCAAGGCTTGATATGATATATGATATGATTTGAATAATATTAATAATTGAAATGTAATCAGCTTTTTAAAAAACTCCTGTAAGCAAAAAAAGTTGTTGTGTACATAGACACACACAGTATACGTTTCGTATATGAAATTCCGTAATTCAAAGGATATAATATTTATCTAAGTACTTAATCAACAAGGCGATCACGTATTTATATTGCAAACCTATTTCAATCAACTTCGGTCAAAGCGTTACGAAAAACCCCAGTTATTTAAAATCAAACAAAAAAAGATACAATTATGTTTGAAATGAATATAAATCTTTACTTGTTACCGCAGTGTGACATTAACGGTAGCCAATAAATTGAACTTTTAGGGTGAAATAAAGTTCATCGGATAGTTTTCATGGCCTTGCCAACCGGCTGGTGCGGCGTGGCTCCGACTCGGGATCGTGTGTAGAGCATTTGATGCGGAAACTTGTTTGGTCCGGGATGTTACAAATAACGGTTCGTAGTCCGTAACAGCGGTCAAATGTTTGCAATACCGTTGTACTTATCTAAAACAAGATAGTGCTAAATTGTCTTAGCGTTTATTATTACAAGCTTTATATTAACTTGCAATGTATGTATGTCCGGGTGAAACCTGCAACTGAATTTTAAAGCAGTTAGCTTAAACCGATTGAGCTGAAATTTGGTATATACGCTTATTATGGATGACAATGCATGCTTAGCTCACATAGACGTCACTCTAATTCCAATATGGCGGATCATCCAAGATGGCGGAATAGTTATTTTTTCTGCACTACCACAGTGTGGGTATCAAATGAAAAGGCTTGCTGATAAGAACACGAAAACTAAGGGCAATTAAATAAAAGCTTGTTTTTAAAAAGTTTTATTACCATTATTTTTTTTCACTCACGGATATTGTATTTATTTGTGTGTTGGCACACCAATAAATCATCAATTATATTACATAGAAAGATAAACTTACATTACCTAACTTAAAAATATGGCTAAATATGACATTTAATTATAGGTAAGCACGACCTGTGTAAAAAAGTAACGAAGTATGATTTATGAAGTATGCTCAGTGTATATCGTTACATATGCGTACGCATACATGTATATCTATATATGAATGTAAACATAAAACATCTACACATACACATAGATACACACAACCATAAACATACGCATGTGCATACATACATACATGTGTTCACAATTCACATGTATGTATGCATACAGCATGTTTTTTTTATTATGGGCTTAAGGGTGTTAATTATAGGTAAGACACGTAAACTAATTATTTATAATAATATATACTTTTGATTACGACAGATCTTTGACAGACAGACTATTGATTCAAGCATATGCTGCTTGGCACACTGCACCGGAAGGTAGTGGGTTTGTATCCTGTCACCGGGAAGTATCGGTGGTGACCCTTTCGGAATTTTCCCAAGACTAGGTATAACTGGAATCCCACCTCCCCCCACCCCCGTTCCACCTCTTTGGGGGTGGGTTTCGATTTTTGTTAACAATCCGTGTTAAACAAAAATAGGTTTTTCGAAATCGGTTCACTAACGGCGGAGATATGCTGTAGTATCTGATAATATTTATATTCTATGTACTTCGCTGTCTTTGAGACGCTTTACACAAATAAAAAAAACGACAGTCAAACAAGAATCATAGGTAATTGAAACGTTTTTATGTATCGCTCACATTGAAAGCGTGTTATTTATACACATTCGACATAACATTGGCTTCCACACGCGTATAGGAAATCGATAATTCCGTGGAACATTTCCTTATAACGAGGGTATGATTGTGAAGAGATATGTTTCCGTTGTTTCTGTTACGATATATCGTGAACAAGCAACCTAAAAAGCTTAGCACAACTACTCGAGTAAAAATGTGCATTTTGCTTTGTACGTAACATATTGTCAGACTGTGTGTATGCATTAATAGTCCTCATAGCAGTAGAACAGATTGCATTTTTGAATAGCAGAAGTTTTCTTTGTTGAAGCTAGGGAAAACAATATTTTTATCAAATAGTTTGTTAAACTAAGTCAATGAAGTAGGAAAATGGCGTACCCTGTAGAATTATCTTCTTCTTAGACCCGAGGAAAATTAAAATTATTTTTCAAGCATTATTTTTGTAAGCGTTGTAGTTTAAAAATGCGGTACTCTAAAAATTTCGCCTTTCAAAGTTATGACACGTTTAGACGTGAAATTTGTAGAGAACCGTGTTTTGTATTAAACGACTATATATAACCATTTAAAAACTAAATAAAAAATAGTGTTTAGGTATCCTATAGCTATGACCGACGGGTCATAATTGAATAGCGAACGGATAGAGTTACCGCCAGCTAATGCGCAAATACTCTTAACGTGTATGTAGGTAGGGTAATGGAGTCGCGATGCCGTCACATCAATAGCGGATAAGATGTATGGGCTCTTTACATGGCACCTCGCCACCGCGTCACTGCGATGCACAGCCCGGACTCAATAGAAACTTCATCATTACGGCTTATTTTGAGAACAGCAGACTCTACCAGTTTTTCTCAAGAGCTCTTTTATAAAATTGAGGTCTAGCTTTCTCTATCATCTAACTAATAAATAAATCCCAAATGTGTGTATAACAGGTACAGGTAAGTATATTTAGATTGCTTAATACTCTACTTTAAGAAATAAATCCGTACCTCTTAAACTAAGTTTGCTTGCCAAGACCAATTTTGGGCGAAATTAGATTTTTTTTTGCTTTCACTATTCATGTTAGTTTGGGCTGTTTGTTTTTGTTCATATAAACCAACCATTTAATTAGTTTCCATGCTACACCAATGGCAAAATGAATCAATAATAATTGGTTTATGCAATGTTCCAATATCCAGGAAAATGGGAATTCTCATCGGTGAAAAAAAGCTGCATTTCATTCGGAAATTTAAATTTTCATTGCGTTATGAGTTTGATCGGGTTTTATTGTATGTTGGTATTTGTGTTCAATGAAATGTAGAAATAATGTAAAATTGCAATTGTATGAATGATAATTAATAAACACGAATTGCATGGAGTATTGTAGTATAATAGGAAGTTAACCTGTTGTTTAATAACTAAAATAGTATAAGTTAGTTATCTTTGCTTTGAAAGAGTAATACTACAGATGCGTAGATCTACACAACATAATACGCATAATTAATGTACCTACTGGTGGATTACTCTATTAATCCTCTTCACGCAATCTAATCCCCAAATATAAAGTGATTAACAATGTATTAATAAATAATCGTACGATACTTTAGTATTTCGCATAAAAATGGGTAATTTGGTTGAGCTATAAGATTATAATTGTATAACTTTATAGTTAACGTAAACGCGACGTAATGTTAAATATTATGTGTAAAAAGTTAATGTAAACGGACTGTTTTTGATACTTCAAGTACTAATCCTCGCTAAATACTGTCCGTTTCTATCTTTTATTCCCCTCCGAAGCTAAGACTATTGAAATTGAAACCTTACACCAAGTGTTTCGCAACTTCAGCTGATTAAAACCTTTGACAGACTAGCCGCGTATCAATTTCACGTTCCCTACGTAGACGGAGTCCGTAACAAATTAAATAATAGGTACAAATTGCTTACTAGAGTGTAGACGTAATATAATCTACGGATTATCGTGGTACGGATTCGTGGTACGCCACGAATTCATCATACCATAATTCCATTGGTTTGGTGAAATCCATTAATATATTTTTCTATCAATACAAATCTATAATTTAAATCTATATTTCGTGAGATACACTGATTAGATTTAAAGTAAATCGGCATAGTGATAGCTTATATCTGGGTTCTCCATCTAGTCTAAAATAAAACTGTACTTTAAACAGAATAAACTGATTGGCAAATCAGTTTATTACTTATCTATTCATCATCAAACTTGAAACAATTTCAAGAAGAAGAAAATATAATATGTACCTATTGTAATCATACAGAAATGAAAAATATAACTTTATTTCATTAATTAAATATCACACAGCAAATGTAACCCGATCAATGTGGTTGGAATACATTCGCTCCATTTAAGTGAAGCTGGCATCAAATTGATTGGCCGACTACAAAGAGAGGCTTCCAATCTAGGTGTCTGGTTTGGAGCTCGACCGAATAACTTTACTTTAGGACACGCGAGACTTGCGATGGCTCAAACGGGGACTGACAATCACACGGGCCTTGTGTGGTAACAACGTGGTAACGTTTTATACCTAGGACAGTTTCGGTTTCGCATCTATTAGGGTTCCGTACCCAAAGGGTAAAACGGGAACCCTATTACTAAGACTTCGCTATCAGTCCGTCCGTCCGTCCGTTTGTCACCAGGTTGCATCTCATGAACCGTGATAGTTAGACACATGAAATTTTCACAGATGATGTATTTCTGTTGCCGCTATAACATCAAATACTAATTAAACAGAATAGAATAAATATTTAAGGGGGCTCCCATACAACAAACGTGATATTTTTTGCCGTTTTTATAGATAATGGTACGGAACCCTTCGTGTGCGAGTCCGACTCGCACTTGGCCGGTTTTTATATTCAAATGTAGATATATCGCGGGGTGAAAGGCTATTTCACGTAAGCGACATTTTTTTAACTTTACAGAAGAACATAATCATTCGACACAGAAAAATTCGCTGATTCGAAATATGTATATAAGTCAATATCACCCACAAGTGTCGCTTAAGTCAAATAGCCTTTCACACCTCGATAGGTTACGGTATATGATGGTTTTCTACTCTTTGTCAAAGTTTAGTTCTGTTTTGCATGGCATTCTTAATTATCGGTACTTTGTTTAATAGACACTAAAATCAAATCACTTTAAATGGTAGATAAGTAATATAAAGCTAATCATCACGCTTGTATTCCCCGACAGGGTAGATAGATTTGCACTAAAAATCATTCACACTTCGCCAATGTATTTTGTTCCCTAGATACGAGCGAGATTTGGGCTTTAATTCACCACGCTAGCCTAGTGCGCGTTTCTGAACTTCACATGCCTTGATATAAACGTTCAGGTTCCTAACGATGGTTGCTGTCACCTTTCAGAAAGTGGTAATCATTATTCATTATCATAGCGTATGGAAGTCCCTGCTTGGATCAAATGTCTATATCTATAACCATAATTGAAAATGATATACGCTGGCACATGAAATCCAAAAATCCCATAGATGAGAGCCCGGTATTTGAACCTGAACCCTTTGAGTTTAAGGCGAGCGTTTTACCAACTAGGCTAACACGGTTGCATTTAAGATAACCGCTAGATACTTACAGGTTTATTAGGAACGGATGTGCTGTGTGGAAACAGTCACACGACCTTTTTGTTTACGGAAGTCCTGTAATCTGTCTGATCATGTGAACGCTTCCATACAAAATGTTCTGTCACTGCACATCCATTCTCGTAACTATCTAGCAGCTGACTATAGACTGATTAGCCTTACTTACGGCAAACGATGCAATAAACGATAATTCCCACGTGAATATACCATCGCGCCGCGCCGATATAAAATATTCCAAAACAACAGTCATAATTCAATAACCATACAAGACTCCATAAAATGAGATAGCAGTGCCCTCGAGAAAAACGCAACTCATCGGCTATTTATCAAACGCGAGGCATTTTCATGAACGCCTGTTTCTCGCGAACCCATTAAATTTATTAAACAACCATTATGTTTGGTTTGCCCTCCAAAAATGTTATGTTCACTTGTATATCTGAAAACCAAATTTCGTGCCCGTACGTACTTATTTTTTTCAGTGTACGTTTTTGTTGTTTGTAGGATTACTAGTAATGTAGAGTTATTATATGGGGTGTATCAGAAGTACGAAATAATATTTTAGGCACACATACGCTAGCTGATATGTAGATGCTTAGTGAATGCAGTATAGGTACCTAACTTTAATAGTTTCCGAGTTACAGACCTTTGAATATTTACCACAGGTATCGCGTGGTGGCCTTAGGGCTCATCCACAGTCATATTTAACAGTACAAACTACATCAACGACAGGCGACTACTAATATTCAGAAAACAATACTTGAAAATTTTGCTTAGGACTTAAGTATTTCAAATCGAGCCTTTCGAGTATTATTTCCGACTTCTGAAACACCCTGTATATGTATTCTATCAACATATTGATGTGTGCTCACTCCTAGGACAAGGCTAACGGCATACTAGTAACATCAATAAATTAACGACCCGGGTGGGGAATCAAACCTAGTACCACTCGAATACAAGGTCAGCCCGTCTAACCACTAGGCTATTGCCGCTATTAAAAATGTAGTTGTCTGAATAACATCCTGAAGTTCATTAATTGCTCCACAGCAAACATTGTTTGTAGTGTTTACTTGGCTGTTCTCAACTCTGTAATATCCGGTTAATTCAAACATGTATTCTTTGTTATCAGATACAAATCGTAGTTCGTTCGATAATTGCTATGAAATACCGTTGGCAAGTCCAATTTCAGTTTTTTTCAGCTGATGTTTAAAAATATGAGGAGTGGAGGAAGGAATGGGGGCCTTTGCCCAGAAGTGGGACGACTTAGGCTGATAAAAACAAAATATTTATTACAAAAACCAAAAACCATCTTCAAATCCATAAATAGGCAGTCAAAAGCGAAAAATAAATTAATATAATTATTATAAGCGCTACCCACTCATCTATTTGAAGTCGGTACCAGCCAAATCCAATAGGTAGTAGATGTAGTATGTTGCAGACTTTTTAATTGATATATTATAAATAAATAATTATTATTGTTATATAATTAATTACCTAACAAATAATTTTGTTCTGTTGTTTGAATGTTTTATAATTTTAATTACTTTGTTTTGTCAATATTTTCTTTGTTACTTTTATTATTTTTAATACTTTAAAAAAAAAAAAAACCTAATATTTTTACGCCATATATGTGGCAAACATGACGAGACCATCTGTAGAAACTTAACATCTTGCATGCACTCACTTGTTTGTGTGAACACTCATGTTTAAACAAATAAATTTGATTTGATTTGATTTGATTTGATAGATACTATGTATGACTACATACATAGTACTTACTAAAGTAGTTAGATACTTGTAGGTAGGTATCTACTACCTATTGAAATTGGTACCACCCTTGGGATATCTCTTTTGCAACAAAAAAATAATCATCAAAATCTGTTCTTATACAACGTTTACAACTGAGAAATGAGAAACCTACTCCTTTTTGGAAGTCGATTAGAAAGACCTATCGCCAGCCAACTTAAGCATCGTATGATTCTATACTAAGCAAAGCTTGTACTATGAGTACCATACAATGGACTGATGACAGCCCAGTTACGCCTTAGATTAAGGCTAATTCCGAAAAGGCCAATACTGAAATTCGCCGCTGCTGGAAATCGTACCCGCTACTATCCGGTGCAGTGAACTAAGCGGCTTACACTCAGACGACCAGACCAAGGGGGCAATTCTCACTAGATCGACATTATATCTATTTCGACTTATGTCAAAACGCCTTATTGGTCGTATTCGTTATGTTTCGACATAATAAAATGTCGAATTGGAGATATTGTCGATCACACGAGAATTGGCCCCCAGGCCCAGGCCGTTGCCCTATAAAAGTAGCATGGACTTTTCATTTTTATTCTACGCCAATAGTAAACAATAAACAATAGGTCGCGTCGTCGCCTAGGTACATAGTAGGTATAGGAATGTAAAAATATTTTATTTAAAACTAACTTTCACTGACTTCGGCAAACGGTTCTACTATTTTAACGCGGCGGAATTTTTTTCGTCCATATTTTTGTCCTTACACAAAAACCTGCACTATTTTGTAGAAAAAGAGATTTATTTTACACAATGCGAACTCATTGTTTGGGCTACATTATGAGTACATAAACTTTTTTCATTAAAATGGGGATCCGTAGAAGCAATGTTCCATGTATTAGTATACAACTTTAGTTAACCTTACTAATATTATAAATGTGAAAGTTTGTGACGATGGATGGATGGATCTTTGTTACTCTTACACGCAAAAATTACTGAACGAATTTTGATAAAACTTTACAATATTATCATACTATACTAATTTACAATACTATACTAATATTATAAAGAGGAAAGATTTGTATTTTTGTATGTAACGAATAAACTTAAAAAGTACTAGACCGATTTAACAAAAAAATTTCACCGTAATAAAGCTACATTATCACTGAGTAACATAGGCTTTATTATAAACCCGTGCAAATCCGGGACGGGCCGCTAGTTGTTTATGCATCAGAATAACATATGGGCTATATTACGATACAGGCTATATTGATAACGATATTGAATAGTTGAAGGGGAATAAGTCGCGGGTAGAAGCTAGTCATATCTTTGACTATAATAGTCAAAGAGTCATATCTAATGTTGAAATTACACTGAAGTAATTTCAACTTGACATTTTAATTAAACTCAATTCCAGATGTTACCGAATCTAGCGCCACAAACGCAATAAGTAATAGACATGTATGTTCAATATTATATCTACTTAATTATGAAACGTGTTAGTCTATATTCACACAGTAAAGCCGGCTGCCCGATCATAACGGGCCCAATAGATCACAGGACTTGTGTAAACAAACAACTCGTGTGTAGGTTTCCATACATAATGGTCTGCCACTGCAGCCGGCTATGCCCCTTAAATGAAGCCTCGGTCTATCCAAATTACAGGTATTGCGAGAACACAAAAAAGTTGACTAACTTGTAATCAAAGATGTTATAAGTTATAGATACCTAGGTATAAGAGTAAAAAAATACATCCAAAAGTAAGTTTCTTTGATAACACCCACTGCTGTCTAGTCTTATACGAGCAAGTCTTGACAATGCACAAACCTTCCTTGATAATTCTACTACTACAGCCCTTTTTAACGTTGCTCTGCTGGGCACGGGCCTCCCCTCAATGTGAGGAGGATTTCAGGCCATAGTCTACCACCCTGGCCCATTGCGGGTCGGCAGACTTCACACATCTATCGAGAATTAGACAAGTTCCCTCAGACGTGCGGGTTTCCTCACGATGTTTTCTTTCACCGTTTCATAGCAAGTGATAATCTCGGATGATAATGAGATTCGCACATAAATCCCAGAGGTGCGAGCCGGGGTTTGAACCTGCACACTTTGATTTGCAAAGCGTGCATTCGACCACTCGGCTACCACTGCTTCTGATAATAATCCTTGATAATAATAACTTGTTTTTGTAAACTCTTTATTGCCATTCAGCGGTGTGGGGATATATGTAATAAAGACAAATTGAGCCGTAATAAAAGGAAAAATCGATGAACAGATGGATACCACGAAAACAATTACTATGAAAGCAAATTAATTTCTTACCGTTCGCTTCCGGCGCGGCAGTGCCCGCCGCTCGCTGGTGGACGCGCCTATCAATCGCCTCTGAATACGAAAGTGCTCATCTACCTAATTGCTTTAAAGAGACATTACTATGCGGCGTAGCTTTATTAGGTGTTGGCACACCCCTTATTTGCAGCCACAATAATGAGGTCAGCTACCTTTAAACCAAGGCCACACAGGCGCGTCAAAATTCGCGCGACCACTTTTTTGTCCGTACCGACACGAACTCATAGAAAAAACTAATTTTTCATAATAATTTCAGCGACGACGCAAGCGAAAATTTGCCTCTTTACACGCGTAGTTGCGTGGCTTTCACCAAAGATATGAAATTATTATTAGCAAATAAAACATTTAAAAAAAACGTCAAGGTGAATTAACCCGCCCCAGTGTGCTTAGAACTTTATGGGTCATCTTTTGGTTTAGTACAGCAACAGGCGATTCTTGTAGACATTGCTTCATATTCTTTCTTTTCATCATAGATCAGGGTTTCCCAAACTATTTTTAGCAAGAGACCCTTCTTCCAAAATGAACTGATACCTCACACCCCTATAGCTACATTACTTTAAAAATCCTAATTCTAGTTTTTTTCCTATTAATAAACCCTCTCATAAGACCGCTTTAGGAAACGCAAACCTAGATCTTAATCATCACCAAACTCTTGTGCCTGGAATTAGCCTGTTCTGTCCTGTCCATCTGTAAAACACATGCTTGACCACTGTGTAGATATTAAACCTACTTTTCTCATAGAGTCACTAGTAATAATAATGGAAATATTTGTGTTCCTTATTAGACCCTATAGTTAGTTAGGGTAGAAACAAAACAAACATGCCCGAGTTATTGCCACTTCAGCTTGCTGATTGTAAGAGGCGGCTTCAATATTGGTTACACCCACATTCCTTACAAGGTCAATCAACCCAAAAGGAACCTAGGACGTTCTAGCCCCAAATTATAAAAAAAGCCGCGCGTCTAAATTTTGTCCAATCCCACAACGAACCCAGTGTCAATATGTATAAAGATTGAAATCCTGTAGTAAAAGCTACAAAAGCTAAGCGTCAAAATTCGCTCGCGCTGTCAATGTCATTTCGATGAGGAATGTACTTTTTCTATGAGTCAATAAAGTATTGGCAAAAATGTTGACGCCCTGTTTTTGACGCCCCAGTGTACGTAGGGCTTCAAAAGATAATTATAGTTGTACTTAGCACAGATTATTGTTAAAACATTTAAAATCAAATTCCCCAGTTACCCATAAACGATATCAACATTTTTTTACTGCTTAGATAACTAACCACCAATTATTTATGAATGTGAGTGAACAAGACCAACAGTAAGTATAAAATTTTCCCATTTATCCTTAAGCCACAGGAATTTAAAGCTGCGTGGCCATGAAATTGCTTTAATTGAAGGCAACAGCCACGCAACAGACCCTTAAGTAAATAAGGCTTAGTGCCGGCTTGCGGCGACCAATAAAAACAGATTGAAGGCCGCACATTCATGGCCTCATCCCCTTATTTTCAAATTATGGGACCGAAAAAATACTTTTTATACGGATTCGAGTGTTAGAAAATAGATAGGTATGGAGATTTACTACGTAATTAATTACTTCGTAAATAATGGCCGATTTTACAATTGTCAGATAGGCGTATTTGAACAGAAAACTTGATCGTAGTTTATTAAAGTAACCGATAAATAAATAGTCTCTGTTTGTTAGGTTTATTTGACAATTTGATTGATAAAAAGAAAAGATTTTGTATTGAGTTAACTGTCAAAAACTGAAAGAAATATTGTGTTTCCAAACTCCGTTGTAGGCAAAATCGTCGGCTAAACTCGATGGAAGTCATAGACTTTTAAAAAGTGAAGTGAAAAACATAATTCACATGTTTTTTTTAAAGCCTATTTTGTGTCCCACTCCTGAGCAAAGGCCTATCCTTTAATCCTCAACACACTGAGTTCTTGTGCTGTTTGTGACCAAGTATTACCCGCAAAGGTGACTAGATCGTCTTGCCATCGTCGTTTTGGTCTGCCCCGGCTGCGGTGGCCGTTGCTTGGGGTCAAATGTCCGCTTGACACCTAATATGCTGCGCTCCATGGCTCTTTGGCAAATCTTGAGCTTGGACTTCTGCTGTTCGGTTAGTAACCACGTTTGAGCGCCGTAGGTTAGGACGGGCAAGATACACATGTCGACGAGTTTACGCTTTAAAGATATTGGAAGATCGCCCTTCATCAGATCTCTCATGGACCAGTAGCTTTTCCAGGCGTTTTCAATCCGTCTTTCGACTTCTTTCTCTTGACGGCTGTTAAACGAAACTATCTGTCCCAAGTACGTATACTCTTCGACATACTGTAAATTAATATTAACCAAAATAAATGAATATAAATAGGGAATATGAACATACAGGCTGTTAATTCTGACAGTCTCACTCCAAGTTTTTTTTAAATATTCGCCATGATACATGGCTACGAAATTGACACTCATTCATTCGCATCTGTACTGCTACACATCGATGCAATATTATTTAACACCAACTGTACCTACCCTTGATCGATGGATATTTTGCCCATAAACTTCATCAGATGCACAGCTATCCGTCATTTTTATGTGCAGGTAGAATTTTCTCTCCAACTACACTGCGCCGCTGCCAAAATGGTTATACGTCGAAGTTTTTTAATCGCAACGTTCCATTAGTTTGTTGGCTATATCCCTGCTTGTTAATGGAGATGAGATCTGACCTATTTTAAAAGCGCTGAATGACACACTCATAACGAACCCCCCAAACTGACTAAATACCTACAATCTTAAATTTGTCATACCTTTAACTCATACATGATATAAAATTATCTTTCTATCCGTTTGTATACCCATATATTACTCAGAAGTATTCATCTAAATTTAATTTCATTCGTTGTGACTGTATTCACTTTCCATTAAAAAATATGGAAGGAAGAAAAGGTTAATGAATGTACACGGCAACATATGTACCTATGGTAAAAGTTATTAAATATAATCATTAAAATTAATAGGCTACAAATTTTAATCCTTGCCGAGAAAATCCTCAGACCGTAACAAACATTCGTTTATAAATCTATTCGCAGTCACATTGCTGTACTACAAACGGCTGCGACATCAAACATCGGAGCTGACGCAGCAATGAATGTCGCGCATAAATTACATACCGCGGCTATATGTAGCGGACTGGTAACACTAAATAATGGCTCTAAAGCGAAACGTCCAGGGATTTTACGGGCATTGGCTCACCTAATTAGTTTGCGATGTCGAATGTCTCATTTCGTTTCATAACTTTATTAATCTGGGTCCCTGGGTGATAAACGTAATTTCACGATTTTAATAATTCTTTCTCTGTTCATGAATTTCTCGAGCATAAATTGTAGTTAGTCTGACAATTTGAATAAATTTGGAGTGAAGATTGATTGGTGGGATTTAGAAAAAATCTAGAATGTTCGTTTGTTCAGTGCTCTATCTCGTATTCGCTGTATAGTATCCGGGTGTATTTATAACTCACACCTCAAACTTTTTCCCTAAAACAAACGAAAGTGTAATCGCACAGATTACAATTTTATCTTTAAATTAAACTAAACAAACTTCGTTGGTGCTAGCGAGACTTAACGAATGAGATAAAACAACAATTAAACATTGTTTTCGCATAACAAACCAGGCTGCAGTCCTACCTACCCGGGTAACCGATCCCGGGCAACAAACGAAGATTATGCAAATTATTTCATTAGGCATTTACGGTGCTCACCCTAAAATACCCACTTGATTAACGGATGCGGACTAACGGATGCGGACTGAATCCGGACCCGGATAGTTCACGTGAGTACGGTTCCGACAGAGATCCGAATCGAGAATGTAGAGTCCGACTCGCATTCAAAATTCAAAAGGCTAGACTCAACTGAATCTTTAAATTTTTGCAAAGATTAAATAACCTACCACATCTTTTTTAAATCTTGTCTTGCATCTGGAATTTCCTTACTGATAAAAATCAAAGGATAAATTATATAATTCTATCACGGTCTGTATGTTATTTAATGCAGAGAGAATATGGTAACTATAATAAAAAAATATGTACATATGTATAAAGTTTTCATGCAGAACTTATATATTTCATAATAACTAAAAGATTTTTAAAAAAATCTGCAACGTACCCATTCCCATTTTTCAAGTCTTTATATAACGTAGTTCTGGGAGCTCATCAAATAATAAGGAAGTGCTTATGTATCTCTGGAGACACGTTGAATTTTATTTACGAGCCTGCCAACTACTCACAGGTATTGTTCATATTGTTTTATTCAGGCAGACTGAAAATATTTACAGTAGACGTCACAAAATAAGGTTGGGAACTTTAATTAATGCAAATTTGAAATTCACAAACATCATCATCATCATCACGCCTGTATTCCTCGAATGGTTAGGCTGAGGTGCACTGTAGTGCACCCACACTTCGCCGATGTATTTTGGTCCCAATGTAATAGGGGGCGAGCCTATTGCCATTATACCGGGCACATTCTCCCTCAATACGAGGGAGATTTGGGCCATAGTCCACCACGCTGGCCCAGTGCGGGTTGGTGAACTTCACACGCCTTTCTACAGACGTGCAGGTTTCCTCACGATGTTTTCCTTCACCAAATTTGGAATTAACTTAGTTATAAATCGAGATAATGAACATCTAGATTGGGGCATGTGAACAGAGATGCATAGCTTGCACGGAAAAGAAAGCAAAAAATGCAACATAAACCGCCGTATCATTTTATTGCTTTTAACTTACAAGTTTGATTTTTTTAGAGCTTTAAGGGACCGCAGACTTAGTCTTTGTTATAAATTTCAGCTTGATACGCGTTTATGAGAAAAATAGTCTTGACAGACAGACAACAAATTTATCCTATAAGGGTTCCTTTTTTTTCTTTTTAGGTACGGAACCCTAAAAAGAACTAACCATAGATACACACCAACTCATAAAAGTACCCGAAAAAATCTCCCTTACATCAAGTATGATTTTTCTAGTACACAATTTTTTTTATATTTACACTTCTCGTGGAATATGGAAACCGGCTCTCATGTATATCTATTACGTCAATGGTAACCTAACCCTTCAATGACTTATGCCCCAATTTAAATATAAAAATGCTATAAACATGAGTTCAATAAGTTGTTTCTAACCACTGATTTGGTATAGGGGATATAAAAGGGATTTTCGCTAATATTTGTTGAAAGTCCTCAGACAAATCCGAGGGCAAAGGGATGGAAACATCTGTGGTTGCGACTGTCAGTTTACAGGGCCAGTTACATACCGCAAATTGTTCTAACCCTATATAAATCATTGGCCCTTTTGGACCAGTGCCACTGTAGAATTTTTAATTAATTTCATATGAGTAATTTACCATTTATTGTTTTCTTATATTTACGCGAATACTATACATTGAAATTAAACTATTTTACGGATTTTATCGCGTTTATTTACTATTTTATTTTCCCGACGTTTCGGCTGCTTTACAGCAACCATGGTCACGGGGGGACTGAGGTGTTAGACGTCCTGATGTCATAGTTAATAACTGGGTACCCTCATATTTAGTTGTTGTTTGCGGTCCGATCCACGCAGAAAGTGCTTACGGTGTCCTGAGGTCTTGCAGACCTCAGGACACAACGGGAAACGTCGGGAAAATAAAATAGTAAATAAACGCGATAAAATCCGTAAAATAGTTTAATTTCAATAATTTACCATTTTCATATTATAAATGGGTCTTTAAAATATTCAATAATATTTGATCAAGATATGATATTCAATAAATCGTCGAGTGACAGGAAAAACTTTTTAAGTAACAAAAAAAAACAATGCATTAATTTGAATTTTGATAGTTTTTTTTATGTAAATTTGTTTATTTTTTAACCGACGAAAAAAAAAAGGAGGAGGTTCTCAATTCGACGCGTATATTTTTTTTTTATTTTTATTTTTTTTTATGTATGATCACGCATATCTCCGGCGTCACTAATGCTTTTTGACATTCTGTAAAGTAATTCACACTTTTTCCTGGGAAAGTTGTTGATATTTTAAGGTACTTAGTGTAAAAAACATATTTCTATTTTTTGTATTTAGTGAGTTTTTCCTGTCACTCGAAGAAATGTGAAACAAATGTCTTTTAGTAGATTTACGAATTAGTAATATGAATAGTGCACCCGTAATGTGTTTGATAAAATTTGTATTACTAGAACTATATAGCTCACACGGTAAAACTAAATAATTCATAGTAAAAATAATATCTTTGCAGTGGTAGCCGAGTGGTCGAACGCACGCTTTGCAATCAAAGTGCGCAGGTTCTATCCCCGGCTCGCACCTCTGGGTTCCATGTGCGAATCTCATTTTCATCTGAGATTATCACTTGCTAAGAAACGG
The DNA here is from genome assembly GCA_914767695.1 of Ptilodon capucinus. Classification (NCBI taxonomy): domain Eukaryota; kingdom Metazoa; phylum Arthropoda; class Insecta; order Lepidoptera; family Notodontidae; genus Ptilodon; species Ptilodon capucinus. The sequence continues at coordinate 7,715,970 of OU611814.1, read as the reverse complement.
TGACGGAAAACATCGTGAGGAAACCTGTGTGCCCGGTATAATGGCAATAGGCTCGCCCCCTATTACATTGGGACCAAAATACATCGGCGAAGTGTGGGTGCACTGCAGTGCACCTCTGCCTACCCCTTCGGGGAATACAGGCGTGATGATGATGATGTATAATATCTTCGGTTTATATTTGTAATACCCAATTTACTGTGTAGGGTCAAATGGTCTTTGCTTAGCTACATTGCCATCTTCGGGTTACTAAAAAAATATAAATCCCCATATATATTGTGGCGAACATTCGCATAACAGAAGCTATTTCAAGCCTCATTATCCATTGTATATTTAATTCAAGTCAAGTCTTTAATACAAGTCTTTTAGGTCTTCTAACTAATGAGAACTCTCTTGATATTGTTCTTTTATATAAGTTTTCGGTAGTACCCAAAACATTTAGTTTCTTTACGAAGTTTAATATTTGGTATTTAAAGTTTACAGTGGTCGAATGTTTTTGTTGGTAAAACTATGAGTATTATTACCTTTTTCTCCGTCTCGTTTGCCCCGATCCCGTTTGCCTATGCTCCAATTACTGTAATGTTTTCATCTTAGCTATCTAAACTAAAAACGTTTTAAATTGCGCTAAGTCAATAAAGGAAAGTGTATTACCGTAGACATTATATCAAATAATAAAACTAGGTAGGTAACTACAACTCTTTATCAATAAAGACAGTCCGAAAATAGGACATGAACCCTATTTCTTGGATCATAAATCAAAGACGAGTTATTTGCAGAGGCCAGCTTTTAATCAATAGACCGGCTTTATTGCTTACCGAATGACTATATTTTTATACCAAATTCAATTATAGCTTACTGATTTAATAAATAATTAATATCAAGTATTATTCAACCGTAATAGCAAAACAAGCAGTACAACGAAATAACAAATTTCCTCAGTAAATAATTAAATGTTAGAGAACTTTAGTGTTTCGTCATTATGTTAGTTTTGAAACCTTGATCATTGTTAGTTATACATATCTTATATATATCTTATATATATCTCATACTAAGTGGCCCAGAGTGCATGTTGTGCCAAAACGAACCTAAAACAGTACTTCCTATTATCTAGACTGTCAACTACCTTCAACTCAATCGGTCATGAAGTGGATTTGTTTAATGATACACTCTACAAATTTCGCAAACTGATCTTGTCATCGTTGGTGCGTCAATGATAGCCTTCTAGTCACTCATCACATTTAATTTAATTTAATTTTTATTGTCACATTCTTATTTTTCATTTATTATCAATGTTCCTGTTATGTTATGTTATTCCTCTTACTTATGCATGTTGTGGCACCTTTGTTAACTGTGCATTTAGTTTTCCCTTATTTGTATTTTATATTAATGTATTATGAATGCTACAGTTTTTGGATGTCCTGTTAAATAAATAAATAAATAAATTCTAAACAATATTACAATTTTAATTAAAACTTGTTATGCAATAAATTATTTAAAAAAAAATAACTTGAAATCACAAACAGGCACTCAAAAGCAAAAAATAAATTATTACAATTATCATAAGCACTACCCACTGGTCTGTTTTAAGTCGGTGCCAGCCATATCTAATAGGTAGTAGATAGATACAGCCTACAAGTATCTACCCACGTCTACATTCATAGTATTTATCTACTACCTATTAGATTTAGTTAGCGCCCATTTCAAATAGATGAGTGGGTAGCGCTTATAATTTTTTTTTTTTATTATTTAAAAAAACAAATTCTTTTCCTTTTTCCATGGTTCAAATAATAACAATCTCTGTCTTTCTTTCAAATATAATAACGACAATAATTAAGCTTATTAACAGATACTGATGTAATACCGCCTGTAATAAGTATTTGTTCATATAATCCAGTATCGACCCGTACCAACCCCTTATAGTCGCATTCTTCAGTACAAAAGTCATCTACAATACCACTCTAAATGGATCATAAGATTTTATAAATTTAGGGTTTTTTATCGAGAGCATGTGCTTCTCCGGCGTATGATATGCGATAAAACTCGCAGTGACGCAGATTTTTACGACATCACGTCTTGAACGCCGCAGTGATATGTTTGCGCACATTTTCATATTTTGTCACACATGCCAGCAATTTATCGAGGGGGAAAGTTCGGCGTTCCAGAATAAACTGAAATTAATAGAACCAACAAAATAATAAGAAAAATACCAAGTTCTCATTTCAACTTTTCTTTTTACGCGACATTCGAGCATACGACGCTTATGATTAACTTATATCGACTAATATTATTTTCCGGTATTTTTGTTTGGATAAGTGTGTCAAAGAAATCTGGAATTCGAATTTAGAACCGCCTCCTATGTTGAACTCCGTTACAAAAATAACTAGTCCATATTACGTGAACTGTGTAGGTAGATACCGTGAAAATAGTTTCATTTCTTGTGTGTCCTTACCCTACATTCAACTATCGCTCTATTGTTCCCCACGGATATGTCCCAGTTGTGGAAACTTTACGAGTTAAGTAAAGGTGTATGCACCTACGCCTAAGCTAATAGCCCGAAAATAAATACTAAATTCAAAAGTATTTTAAACAGATATTTCTGAAAAAGTTATCAGTAAATGTTTTGGCTCGTAAAGTTCACATACCTAAGCAGTTATTGAGAATATCTATGAGGGTCCTGAACTGAAGCCAAGTCTGTCCAGGTCAGGTCGGCGCCACCCCGTCCCGCCAAGAACAGTCCCATAAAAATTCAACCCAGCCATATCGGGGGCCTGTCCTACATTTTGACCTTAGCTGGCACAGTTCGGGAAGAGTTATTTGTCTGAAACTTAAACTAGGTTAATAGGAACGTTCTAACCGCCAAACTCTATACTTCCAAACTTATAAAAATCTCAATCCGTCTACAAACCACCTAAAACTTTACTTTCGGTTAATTAGTATTCAATAATAAACGCATCGTAACTTTCTATAATTTTGGGGTTGTCTTCGCCTATGCACCTACCTATAGAGAAGTCGAAATCCTCTGTTTTTTAACTATGGACATTGTTTCGCGCTTATCACATCAAGCTCTCTCCTATGATAATTTGTTTTTTTTTTTTTATGAGATAGGGAGACAAACGAGCAGACGTTTCACCTGATGGTAAGTGATCATGATGATTTCATTGACCAATATTGTTATGGTAAATTAAAAACATCAGATTGTGAACAACAAGTCATAATTTTATTTATGCAAATAATGCCTGTAGACGATATTCTCCATTTACATTTTGATAGGTACATCGACTATTTGGACATATTACGTATTGCACATTTTACGTATTGCACATTTTGCGCATTACACATTTTGCGCATTGCACATTTTACGTATTACATATTTTATATAGCACACATTGCGTATTAGACTTTGCGTTTGCACACTTTGCGTTTGTACATTTTGGATATATCTTGTACAATTCGCGTAATTTTGGATTTGGATTGAATGAATAGGTCATCTAACCTAACAAGAATCCATCCTAGTAAAAATACCATTTAGCTAATGTATCTAGGACAAACATAGGAGACAGGGGTAACGACTGCGATGATTAATTTACTTAGCCTTTTTTTGTTACCCTAACGTAGGTATGAGGCTTTTGTATTAGGATTTGACAGTGGAATGGTGTTAACTCAACGCTATCTCCGTAGATTAATGTTAGTTATGAATGATGATTGGACAATAGTACAAAACACTATTCGTTATATGTAATTAATAATCAAAATTATATCACGTTGTATCCATTAAGGTTTTGAATGTGGATGTTATGGTTTGATCTATGTATATGCTGGTACAGAATCTGCCCTCTTACCACAAGCTAATGTATCTTGCACCAATGTTTTTTCATAGTACTCTCAGTTTTTTCTGTAAATTTTTGGCAGATTTTGTACTGAGTTATCAGTACAAAATCTGCCAAAAATTTACAGATAATATTGAAATAACAATACCTACTTTAAGAGATGGTGATAAGACTGCACAAGCACTAGCGTATACATAAATTATTAAAAGCAAATTTTTATTAATGTTATTTCTGCAGCATCCAATTATATCATCATTGCGAGTGGCAGTAATTTAACGAAACTTCATAGGATATAACATATTCACAAAGTAGAAATACCGAGATAAAACTATATATGGCGTCTCCTTGTTTTTATGGGTCTAGTACATAACCACAAGCCCGTTGCTTTAAATATTTCGCATTAATATTCATAACATAGTCCTTTATAACACAAATTTAATTTACCTAGGTTCTACAGCGGCGTAAATGAGCCGGCCTCTAATGATCATTACTTAGCTCTATCATGAGTTTTTGTGTGTTTCACGCTCGCCAGCCGTTGTCGTTTACGTATTGATGTATGGAGTATAGTACAGCGTTATTGTTGGCTACAAAGAGGGTAACCATACCCACTGTTGGCATCCCCCCACTTATTGTCATCCATGACTTTAAGTTAAAATAACAAGAAAACCATGACTTTAACCACTGATTGTATGCCAAAAATGGTAAGATTGTAATTTTTTTAATCTAAAACCCTTAACCTCAAACTCAGACTTAATTCGTATAAAATTCAAGTTTGTTTGGGACATACACTATAAAAGCCCTTTTTTACGCATTTTCTTAAGGACCGGTACTTGTGCCAGAAGCCGGGTAATTGGAAATTTTTGGAATAAATGTAAAAGAACTTATGTTTCTAGTATTATTTTTTACAAAAATCTCGAAAATTAAAAAAACGAGTGGATATTCTATAATCTGATATCCTTTTTAGCGAAATAACGGGTCATAGAGCGTTTTGGTGACTGATTTTCTCCGAGGTGGCGCTTAAGGTGCCAATAGCTGGGGGTTTCACCCTATGTGTTTTACGTACATGCTAGCGACTAGCTACTCCTACCAGTCGTACGGACTCATGGTAGAACTAGTGGTTTATTTCAGTACTCGTTATTTTCTTTTTAAAATAGCAGCAGATATGACGTCATTGATCACAGATTTTGTATAGCATTAGGTAAGCAATTTAAAGAAATTTTAAACTATTTACGATGTTGCATAAAACATTTTTTAAGGACAAAAGTAATCGATAATGCCATTCTTAATAGCTTGTACCTTTCTATAAGCTTTCGTTAGTTTAGAAAGTGTTTTATGACTGGGTTATTTAGGGCAATCTCTGATCCAGAGAACGACTCTCGAATAGGTTAGTTTATTATAATGACAGCGTTTGGTCCCCAAAATCCTATTTAAACGTTTAAGTAGATAATATCCCAATGAATCTTGCCCCTGTCCGTAACGGTGGGAAATATTCCCAAATCCTTTTATCTGTATCGCCATAAAATTCGCTGAGGAAGGATTCTCGTAAAACTGAAACAGATTCATTTCTCGTTTCACTGCAAAACAGTTGTCTTGCTGTATGACATTTTTATCAAAATACGGAAAATAATTGATAAGTGGGTACTGAGTTTAAACATTTCGGGATAATGTTATGATAGTCACATGAGTTGTTTATAATATTCTATGCATGGTGATGGTATGGCATTTGATCGGACTGGTGTCTCAGTCTAGTTTCTATTAAACTTAGTTTTTGCGAAGATTTCCCTAAAAGTGCATGCTGTTAAATAAATGACAAGCTTCTTTTTTATTTATTTAATAATATTAATCTTGGTTCTATCAACTATAATAATCTGTAAAAAAATGTCAAGCGTTGTTCCACTTAAGTTATTTAGGCTAATGATGTCATCATATTTATTCCATCTATATCTATCACACGGCAGTTTAGTCCCATGACAAAATGGCTTTTAAAAGGTTTCCCGTAGCGACGCCATTTTCATTACGTCACGCGTGCGGTTTGTCACAGCCAAGCTCATGAATTAAGGTGGCAGCCGTTATGGCAGGCAGGAAATTTGCACGCCTCGCATTTTGGGTGCGTATTATAGCTACCCAGTTACCTTATACCGCGGAATTACTAATATTGTCGTAGATAATACTGTCAGTTAGTACAATAAATTGTAGTTTTTGAATAGGTTTAGTGTGTTAAGTCTTCATCGGAATAGGCCAATACTGCATAACAATACTAGTATTTTTACCTTATTATTACCAAATACACGATTCCCTCTTGTCTTTCAAAGAATCCTATAGGGACGATACATATTTATAACAAGAATTTTATGTTCGTTATTTTAGGTACAAAGAATTGTACCTAAAATAACGAAGAAAACTAAATATTTTCCGGGTAAACATTTGGTTTGCCGGTTACCAGGTCAAACTAACAACGTTATGGCGGTTTATGGGGAACGTTGCTATCTTAAATTAACGAGTGGTCACGCGAATATCACTGTGTCATGGCCTCTGTGGGGTGAACATGGCCTTCAACTTTTATGGCGAAGATAACATGGTGGGTTGGTATGGATGTATCATGAGTCATTATCCTAATTTCGTTTTCAGAACTCACGCAAATAGGAAGATTATAGTGACTTCAGCTTGTTAGAGGCTTTTTCTGATACCTAATTCTCTAGCTGACGAAAGTAGAACCGATGCTGCTAATACTTAAGGGAGAGTTTTGCAATGAGATATTTTTCAATAATACTGATAGAAACACCGGTCGCAGCTTAATTATTATTAAAATATTGGGACGTATTATGTCCTTGATTACGAAAAGATGCCGAATGACTCGGGTGTTATTCAATATATTCTATATACTCTTATTGTCACTGTTCTTGAACTGTCAACGACTTAATATCCACAAATGTCATTCTAATATTCAGATATTGGCATACCATTATGTGCTTGGATGTCACAATATTGATACCGATATAATGGTATTGCCTCCAATACGGGATATTACATAAACAACTCGGCCGAACACACAAGTTGCACGTTCAATTTATGAGTTGTGTCTATAATATGGATGGTTTGATATATTTATTCTCGATTACAATGTAAAAGGTTAAATGTATACGGTGAAGGTAGGTATTATTGGGCAGCCGGTTTGTCCGTGTGAATACATAGAGACTGAGTTATACGTGTATTATTTGTGCTTTTCATTTTACTTTTTAAACTATATCTTCCATTATTTTATTCAATGTAATTATTGAATGAAGAAGAATGCTTAAAATCTCCAAAAATGTAAATCAGTTATTCTTTAAATGCGTATCTGCTTTTTAACAAATAGTTCAGTCATCCTAGCATTTTATGGATATTAGGTACCTATATAGGTATTTAAGCAGACGTTTAATCTTTCTGAAATTAGATTAGGTAAGTATAAAGCATCGAAATACAAATATTCATTATTATTTACAAATGCTTTCTGTGATTTGCATTACAAGTTAAGTTTTATATGTTTCAAGAAATGTATCAGGAAAATGGATTGGTAACATTGTTATGGTTAACTTAACCTATATACCTACCAACTTAAGTTTTAACGCGGTTGTTTAACCTACTTTACCTTTCGAGTATGTTGACTTGCTCCAGATGGTATATAGGTAGCACATGTATATTTTGCGTGAAATAGAACGATATAAATGGCAAACAGGTCATAAGTAAAGTCATTAAGTCATTTTGATAACGTTTAAAGTAATTTTAAATGTTTCAAGTAATTATGAAGTTAATAAATTAATAAACACTTTTATATATTTTTGGATGTAAGGGAGCACAAATGTCACCTTAGTGCTCCCAGCCAACCTCATCTACCCGTGGTGCATCTTGCTGACAAACAAACAAGGCTCTGACGACCGACAATTGGCGGGATAACCATTTCACAATTATGGCGTAGCTAAATCCTACAGGCCGGTGACGGGCAGTAGCGTCACCGGTGCGAGGAGCTACGTCCTGCGATCGCCAACCCGCCTGCCCAGCGTAGCGATTAGGGCAAACCCTCCCAAAAATGAAAAGTCCCACAGTGAAGAAGAGCCGAAGATCGGGCTCAGTGGCGCATCTTGGGAGAGGCCTACGTCCAGCAGTGGACTAACACCGGCTGATGTTGATTGATATATTTTTAATTAATATATTTAAATACGTAATCTCGGTGGTAGAGAGCGGTCCCTGTCGGGGATTCAACTACGAGTCAGTCGTTTGTTCCTTTTTTACTCTTTTCTGCAACTCTCAGCCTCGTACATTTTTTTAAATGTAGGTACTATAGCATGTTGAATCATCCCAATAACTTTTGAATGGGGTAACATAACCTACTCCTTTTTTATAAGCCGGTTAAAAAGTAAAACAAATACAACGAACAATTCTTAAATAAAGAACGTCATAATAGCTATTTTTACGATATCGATGTAATGTTAAGGATTTGCGCGCCCTATTTCAGCGAAAGCTTTGTTTTACAGGAAAGCTTAGGGTTTTAAACACTTACAGTATTTAGTTTAACTCTGTACAAAAATAAATGAGCAAGTATAACAAAATGTAAGCATATTGAGCGAGTAATCTACGAGTAATTAGCACCTGCTCTACGGTAATAGTTATTCGTTTTTATTATCTTGTAACTATTCACGTAAAATACGTTCACCTGTTAACCTAAGTTTATAATAAGTACACATTTCATGAGTTGGTATCGGTCAAACAACTAAAAGGCATTTTTTTTTTTATCTAAATTCGAACATAAATTGAATCATTGAGTGCTTTGCGAAATTTTGAAGTCCTATAATAATACATCATCACGCCTGTATTCCTCGAGGAGGTAGACAGAGGTGCACTGCAGTGCGCCCACATTATGCCGATGTATTTTGGTCGCAATGTAATGGGGGCTAGCCTATTGCTATTATCTCCCTCAATACAAGGGAGATTTTTGTCCACAACGCTGGCCGAGTGCGGGTTGGTGAACATCACACGCATTACCGTAGACGTGCAGGTTTCCTCACGATGTTTTCCTTCACCGTTTCATAGCAAGTCGTAATCTCGGATGAAAATGAGATTCGCACATAAACCCAGAGGTAAGAGCCGGGGTTTGAACCTGCACATTTTGATTGCAAGGCGTGCGTTCGCTTAAAACAATATAAGGGTGTGTCCAAAATGATATTTTTGACAAATACTCAAAAGTATATCAGAAACAGAACTATGATCAAGCTCAGTTTCACTATGCACGTACCTAAAACATTGTATTGGAATTCTATAGACCCTATAGATGCGAGCATTTCTTTGTCAGAAGCATTTTCTACGTTAACAACACTCAATAAACGTCTTACAGTTTTCATTATGTACTGAATGAAATCCGAAGTATTCAATAAATAAGTATCTATCCGATGCAATAAATACCGTCTAGGGGCATTGTAACTGTCGCTTACATGCCGTCTGCATTGCTTTATTCCATTCTTAGATGTAGTGCTGAGTGTATTCAAATTGAGGCAACCATTACTCAACAAGTTTTTTTTTAAGATCATTATGTAAATATATGTCTAGTGCTAGGAGATTGGATCTGACATTACATTGCAGAAATCCGATATAGTGGATGAGAATGAAAAAAAAATGTGCCTCTTCAAACACCATTTTTTTTCTGTCAAAAAAAGTCACTATTTGGGGATTGTACTGTGATTTAGTCTCTGTGTACACGGAAAAGCCGTCTGCCCTGTAATAACGGGCTTAACGGATAACGGGACTCCCGAAACATGACAGTTTCAAATTCTACCACCGGTTCGGAATGCTGCTTCCACTGCGAAGAGCCGGAAACTAAATGGTTACTCTTTTCAAAATAATGAATATACCTACAAGTTTCTCAGTAGTAAACATTCTCAGAAGCAGCAACGCCATGTGAGTGTGTTAATTACTGCAATTATAAATTATTGTTTATAGATTGATAAATAGATACATAATTCTTTATTGAAATAAAACTATTTTACGGATTCTATCACATTATTTACTTTTTTATGATAATTGTAATATGAGGGTACCCAGTTATTAACTATGACATCAGGACGTCTAACACTTCAGTCCCCTCGTGACCATGGTTGCTGTAAAGCAGCCGAAACGTCGGGAACATAAAGCTGTAAATAAACGCGATAGAATCCGTAAAATAGTTTTATTTCAATGTGTAGTATTCGCGTAAATATAAGAAAACAATAACTCTTTATTGTTCCACTTCTTAATGCAATACAAACTATACATATAAGATAAACAACATATAAGTGTAACAATGGGCGGTTTTAGCACTACAAGTGAGTTTATACTAATTCAAAAGACACTATCTAAAACTCAGTATCTACTGAAACAAACAGAATTGTCCAAACTGAATACACCAGCCGTAAAGACAATATCTCACGTGTCGTCTCTAGACAATGCCACGGAAAGTGAAACCATATTTCGCTGCGTCCATGTAAAACTTTTTGCTTCGGCCACGTTCATTAATTTACTCATACGTGCTCTCTTTGGGACAAAGTATGCCTTTTGTTTCGCATCCTCAACAAAGGGAAGGGAGTTTTGTTATAAGAAAGAATTATGAGACGTATGTCTATATGCTTAAATACTTAAGTAGCATACATGTTTTGCAAATGGTCAAATGCTAAGATGTATGCTGATAATTATCATTTTATTTATACCTTTTATTCTTTTCTTTTTTTATCAGCCTGTATCGTCTCACGGCTGGGCAAGGACCTTGTAGCGACATCTACCTCGCTGCATACGATCTAATCCTGCATCGCGATATTAAAGCGATCCGAGCGATTGCACATATATACAAGAACCCGACAACAACCGTCGGGCAGTAGCACACCAGACACAACACCCGTCTGGTCGGAGGATCCTCCCTTTTCCACCAAAACCTCCCTTTCCTTCCTCCACTCCTCTTTGTTCTTTCCCAGTGTGGACCAGTCTCTATTGTGCGAGTGCAACTCGTCTCGCCATCTTTTTTTGGGCCTTCCGCGGTGTCGTTTGGCTACATTTGGCACCCATTCGGTAATTGCCCTAGCCCAATGTTGTCATTCTAATATTGCTGTGCTGAAATTTCATTAAATTTTAATCGTATAGATACCTACAGAAATGTTCAAGCAGTCTTTAAAATAAGTCATTATGTTCGATATCACGAGGCGAAATTTTGACGTTATGAAATATGAACCCGCGCGCTCTGATGGTCGAGAAAGGTAAGTCCATATTTATAGAAAGCTTACTAGAATATCAATGCCGGAAATCCATCAGATATTGGTGTATTACTAAGAAGTAGAGCTCGTAGCACACACAAGGTTTATTACTAAACCTTGAGTGTGCTACGAGCTCTACTCTATCTCTCTATCTCTATCTATTTTTGTTTTTTTAAACAGTTTTATAGACTGTTAGAAGTTAGTCAGACATTATAAGTTCGACTATTGTAATTTATCCGCTTATCAATAACATTCTGCTCAATATTACTGCGGTATTTTAAACTCAAAATTATGAAAGAAGGCATTTCCCGTCCTGATCACACTGCAGATTTTATACATAAGAATGACAGAGACAGCATGATTTCTCGATGGCATTATGTACACGTTAGAAAATCATTCTCGGGGGCAGTAACAATACAAATATAAGCACATACTATGCGATTCAAATGAGAATAGGATCTTTGCGCCATATTGTGACGTGAAAAACGAATTATGACTTTAAATAGTTAAATATTCTATTAAAGCAATTTACTACTAATTTAACCTTTTTATTTATATTTGATGTATGTACTATTATTATTGATATGGAAATAAGTTTTTTTTGCAAACCATACTTTTATGTGACATTTATTTGACAGTTAGAGCTTATTGACATTTGACATTCCTATTCTTATTTGGATCGCATAGTATAGGCACCAAAATGGATCTCAAAAGTATAGAAGCTATGATTGTAAAAGTCAGCTTCAAGTCTTTGTGTAGTGAATAGAAATACAAATGTAATATGTGTTCGTCCGTTTGCTGGACGAGGCGGATTTTGTGGAATAATTTATAACTCCACCTGTAGCCCGACCGTTCTCGAAGAACAATCCCCAGCTGTGATACCTTCGCTTTTAAAACTAATGCGATAAGTACTTACTAAAATTTGAAAATGGAAGCTTTGAACGCCATAATCAATAGAGAATCTTACAATGGAACCTCGTGTTGATGTTGCTTACTTATCACGATTTCTTCGGTTTGATTTCTAATAAAAATCATTGTTAGGAATTGTAGTAAGTATCAACACACAGTCTTGAATCATAATATTACCCCATAAATAGGTGTTGTTATTATTATATATATATTTATGTGTAACACTTACACTATGGGACGACTTTCTGTAGCAATAGAAACTCAATTGTTTAAAAATTAATGGTAAAAAAACTTTTTAAAAACAAACTTTTATTTAACTGCCCTTAGTTTTCGTGTTCTCCTCGGCAAGCCCTTTCATTTGATACCCATACTATGGTAGTGCAGATAAAATAACCATTCCGCCATCTTGGATGATCCACCATATTGGAATTAGAATGACGTCACATAGCTAAGCATGCATTGTCAACCAAAATGAGAGTGGATACCAAATTTCAGCTCAATCGGTTAAAGATAACTGATCGAAAATTCAGTCGCAAGATTCCACCCGGACATACATACGTTGCAAGCTAATATAAAGCTTATAAAATATGCGAGGCTTGACAGGTTGGTAAATCACTGCCTAACCTCTAAGAGAATACAAGAGAATTTTTTATACGTGTTAGTATACAGAATAATAATATATTTAAATACCTTGTAATCCTTAAAGGACGGCCATAAAAGTGTTAGCGTTTTCCATTTATTATCAATTTTAAATGTGCTTCCACAGTTTTATTAATAGTGTTAATATCCACGAAGGGCACTAATCCTGATTTATTACCGGGGTTTAGAATCATTCAATGTCTTCCAGCGGCATTAATAGACATTTAACATGTTTTTGCTCGATCATTGTATACTCATACCGTTGCATAGAGTTAATAAATCTATACCTACCTAATATTATAAAGCGGAAAGATTTATATTTTTGTAGGTAACGAATTTACTTAAAAACTACTGAACCGATTTCAAAAATTCTTTTGCCGTTCGAAAGCTACATTATCACTGAGTAACAAACGCTATATTTATTTATCATAATTTTATAAAATAAATGTCCACCCGTACGAAACCGGGACGGGCCGCTAGTTTAAAATAAGTATAATAATATTGAGATAAGCAAGGCAGCAGAAAGGACTTTTAACTAGATTTAACGTGATTAGAATATGTCATCTATAGGTAGTAGACCCCATCATTATCATTATGTTAAAATTGTTGACGTTTTCTTAATACTACATTTACATGAATAATTTTGAACAACGTTTATATGATATAACCGATAATTAATAAAATTAATGAAAAATCCATAAACGTATTCGTCCGGATCATTACATATTTTTATTCAATACCAACATATAAATATGACTAAGCCGTTATTATTGAGACTTACAAAAATCACACACACTTTATTGTATCAACTAAATGTAGAAAGAGGGTGACTCTCACGACGCATTATGTGCGCCCTCGGCAACTAATAACTGTATACCTTTACGAATACAAATATATTTCGTCCCTTTTATTTATAAAATATATTATGTATTGATAAAATAAATGCGTAGTAAATTCGTTAGATAAAATATTGACCTCCATTACACGTTGTGTAACGGGCAAAACCTAAATAGCTCTCTGTCGCGTTCTAACGAGTAATGTCATCTAGCGCTATCAGCAGAGATCATCGTAGAATATGGTCCCGGAGGCAACAAGCTCACATTAAGGGCCATTAATCTTATATACTCTTCGATTAAGACTCAACATATTGTAACTGGTACTAGTTATGAGACTTCAATATTTTGCTATTTTATTTAAGTTATGTTATCTCACAGTGTAGGAATGTTCTACATGTGAGATAACATCACTAGTAGTAATACCTGCGGTAGATAAAAATGGGTTCAGTAATTTATTGGCCAGACTGGGGATTTAACCTGGAACCGTTAGTAATATTATGTTTATATTTGTGTGAATTATCTATTCTGGAGATTTTGTTTAAGTTTTTTATACAGTGATAGCGTCGCTGGTAGAACGGAGGGGCTCGCATGTCTAAGATTCTCATGTGCACTTTCAATAATTATTACCACTTTGAACGGTTAAGGCAAAGATCGTGAGAAAACCTGCACGTCTATAGAAAGGCCTGTGAAGTTCAACTACCCGCACTAGGCCAGAGTGGCGGACTAGGGCCCATAATTTCCCTCGTATTGCGGAAAAATGTGCCCGGTATAATGGCAATACGGTCGCCTCCTATTACATTGGGACCAAAATACATCGGCGAAGTGTGGGCACTAAGAAGGTTAGCAGTTAGCACCAAAATCATGTCCTATGGAGCATAAAAAAATGGTATAATTCCGTTTGTCATTCCAGATTAAATTCCGTTGCATCCAGCTTCATACGCGGATCGGAAATATGTTCCTCCAATTCATGTCACGGCTCGGACAGCCGTATCCTATTGAATACCCACCCGTAGTTAGACACCATTTTATTTTATTCCCTCGCAAGCGGGAAAGAATATTTTTACTCTTTGTCGTCGGTAATTGAATTTCGTTAGTAAGTATGGTTTTGCGGTAGAATAAAGGGATTTTTAGAAACTCTTTCAGTTAAATTTAACGTTTTACTGAGTTTTTTACGAACTCTGAGCGGTGGGGTGTTAAAGGTTTAGATGACACTTTGTGAGGACTTACTTAATAGTCATACATTCGTAATTTAATAATGGAATCAAAATATTCAATAAATTTGAGAGAGAAATTGTATGAATATCATTTAAGTATATGGCATTATTTATAGAATAACTACACTAAAATAAACAAGTTCACGGAAATTAAAATGTTATTTTTTCTACAACATAGATAGACGATTTTACACTTGATTACACATATATTTTTTTGTTAAAGGTACCGTGAAAATTGCCTTCAGCGTTGTAATAAAAGCTCCCTTTGACTCTCGTCTCTAGGGGTGATGGAAATGAATGATACATAAAGCCCATAATCCTAGCCGCTCTATTCACCACAACTTTTGATCAACGCGTTAATTATGGTAACTTGACAGCCTATTGTTTATTATAAAGGAAGTCTTTAATAACGGATTAGTTATGCAATCTCGGATTACCTGGCATCTTGGGATAATTTTAGGGTTCCGTACCCAAAGGGTAAAACGGGAACCCTATTACTAAAACTTCGCTGTCCGACCGTCCGTCCGTCTGTCACCAGGCCGTCTGTCTCATGAACCGTGATAGAGAGTTGAAATTTTCACAGATTATGTATTTTTGTTGGGATAACAACAAATACCTACTAAAAACAGAATAAAATAAATATTTAAGGGGGCTCCCATACAACAAACGTGTTTTTTTTGCTAGTTTTTATAGATAACAGATAATGGTACGGATCCCTTCGTGCGCGAGTCCGACTTGCACTTGGCCGGTTTTTTTTATCAAGAAGCCGCTATGATTAATTAATGGCAAAAAATTACTATATCTGATCTCTGGTCATGAGTCATGGACAATTATCTATGTTGAAATTATATCTACTCAGTAACCATAACCGCGCACTGTTTATAGGGTATAGATATAGAGATGAGATCCACTCATCCAGTGAAGGATAATCTCGTGATAGGTAATATTCGAGCAAAACTATGAGAAACAAGACCTCTGCGAGGGCCATTTAGATAGGATTACGTTTCCTATGGATAACTCAGCATTATATAACGTATATTCATTGTCTATGTTGCTTGTTTTACCAAACCAATTACTCCTAAAGGTATATAGAATTCTACCATATTCGTCATGTGGTTCTTTGTCATTTACATGAACTACCTATCAGTTGCAAGATAAATACCTGAATCACCCCTAATCTCGGATTATTTACAACGTCAAACAAGTCCAAACAGGTCATGCCCCGCAGCGATAACAGGGCAAAACAAATCGTCCCTCGGGAATCGAACCCGCGACCGCCTTTCCCGACATAAACGACGTCACAATGAGAAATAGTGCAGAGATCGCGTGGAATACCACACCATTTTATGCGGTGGTCCGGATGCTGCATTTACATAAATATTCGTTTATCGGGACCAGACTGTGATTTAAGTGAAAATCTTGTTCGATTTGCGAAAAAAGGCAGATAATAAAAAAAGGTTGATGACGCTACGTATGGAGTGATATAAAAGTAGTTTGGAAGAACCGTCTGTGATGTATTTACAGGGTTCTATGCTCGTAACGGAACTTTCCGCGAAACATGCTACGAACGTCACTTGCACCACTACTTAAAGTTATTATTGAGAGTAGAGTTAATAGTGTTTGCTTATTCAACAGTAAGCAAACAATATTAACTATATACCATTAAAGATAAGCATTCGGTCATCGTCCATGTTAATAAAACTTTATTTACGTTAAAATTTTAATGAGACCATTCTTTAATTTATCTATACAAATAAATAAAATTGGAGTGTCTGTTTGTAATATCAAAATAACACTTTTTTATCTATACATCTATACATCTATCTTCTATACATCTATATCTATACATATATATACAAATAAATAAAATTGGAGTATCTGTTTGTAATATCAAAATAACACTTTTTTACCAAATGCGTATGAAAGTATATACGATACCTATAACGAAAACGCAATTTTAAATGTCTGTCTGTCTGTCTGTCTGTTTGTTTGAGGTAAACTTCTAAACGGCTGAACCGATTTCAATGGGACTTTCACTGACAGATAGCTGACGTTCCAAGGCGTAACTAAGGCTACTTTAATTTTAGAAAAAGCATTAGGGTTCCTCGGGAAAAACATAATACCCATATTTCCGGGTAATCTCCCTAAAGTCCACGCGGGCGAAGTCGCGGGCACAGCTATTTTTAAATAAATTTTAATACTACGAAGACTTCAGTGAAGTGCTACGCCGCCGTAACAAATATTGCCTACTGTGCTCACAACGCTGTCGCCATCTTTTACCCTAGTTAATAACGGATTACCGATAAACCTATAGTTCTCATAATATATTAATATAATATATAATTAATATAATAATTTGTAGAAATCGATAGGTAAATTTTTGACAAAAATAATAATAATTTCATTGAACAAGGAAAGTTCACTTACCAAAATAACATGAACGCGGACATATAATATCATAAGGCCAATATTAAAATTAAGTTTTCATCTAAAACCAACAGCCCCCGTGGGAAAGTTGAAAAAAAAACAAAGGGAGGCTCGTGAACACGAAATATAAATATAACATTTTACATACACGTTTCTTGGAAGCTAAATTTTGTCTGTGATTATACAATAGGTAGAAGGAACCAGATCGCGCGGCAGGTCACCTATGCGCTGGACTGACCAAGTAAAGTCCGCAGTGGGCAACCGTGTGTCTGACTGCGCGAGGCAGTCTGCTAACAAACAGCGATGGCGTGAGATCGTTCGGAGAGCTGTGTCCGCCCCCGCCACCGACGTGGATGCCTCGACGTGACCACGACCGCTCTGTCAAGAGCGAAACGAATGAGAAGAGAAGAATACTAAATACCAGCTCAGTGGGCTCAACTATTTATGTATGTTAACTATGTAAATATGTTAATGCAAACATCAAACGGCATATTCGAAATAATGAACGTGTGCCAATGTGTGGTTTACCTTATCGACCAACAATATGTTGGTAGCCAAGCTGGATAAAGTTTAGCCACATCCAACATTGCAACTATCAGAAGTTATTTCATTCCTGGAAATTCTTGTTCACAAGTTCTAACTTGATTATAATGTTTGGATCAACTATCTTTAACTAATTTGCTCGATGTCAACAAGTTGAATTCGGCGTGATGACTGACTTTAAATAGTTTTTAACCCAACAGCGCAACAAATAATTGAATTTAAATTTTAAATTGACTGCACGAAGTCTACTTTGAATTGTATGCCAAAAACTAAAATGTATCTCCTTTTATACAATCTGGTGTCTTAATCTGTTCTGACTCTTCTTTTTTAACTAACTGGGATAAACAGAAACAAAATACATGTTTGTGTGATTTTTATTGTATACATTTATGTATACAGTAAATACACATTTATTATTGTATACATTTATGTTTACAATAAAATTTCGATTTAGATTGCGATTGTGATTGCGATTGCGATTGCGATTGCGATTGCGATTGCGATTGCGATTGCGATTGCGATTACGATTACGATTGCGATTACGATTGAGATTTTGATGTGTTTGTGTATGTATTTTAAGTACATTTTTTTTAATTTCAAAAGGAACTTCGTTCCATCCGGGTGTCCCTTGACACTTCTCAAGTTTTTTTTTCAATGTTAACCCAATGATAGCACCTAAAATAAAATAAGATTATTTTACTGACATTAACTTAACAAAGTTAAGCTAAGTTTGATAAACCCCAAGGTGCTGTACCTATAAGGATATAAAAACCCTAAAACGGAAGCATAATACGGCAAATCAACGATCCCAATACGTGACCTGAAAGGCGATCTCATTTTGCCTGTATTCAAGCCAATTTGCTAGTTCAAGAGATAAACAAACTAGAATCGAATGCAACTTTGTTATACTCACCGTCGGCTAAGAATCTGCTTTATAATTACCGAAACACGGAGAAGCAAAACGGTTACTAAATGAGTTTGTTATCTTAGCTTATTACGTTTTGCAGAGATTGTACATTTATGGGGGCTTTAATTATATAAATAACAGATTGTTTTGCAGTATTTATTTAAATATTGTTGAAGAGGTTTTGTTGTTGAATGCAAACGACACTTAATTTATATTACCTACGCTGTTATAAATGGGAATAACTGAAACTTATTTGCAACGGCATATTTTAGTACAAAACTGTTTTGTTAAACAAGTATAGGTACATGGAGAAAAAATGTTCTCCAAATTTGGGAAATTAATTCATAATAGCTACCTTCTCATCAAATATCTGTATGGAATAAATCCAGGCAATAATGTTCAACCCTTTATCCCGTTCAATGAAAAGTTTCTAAATCCACTGTGTAATCAACAAAGGAGACGGGGATCTCTGGGCCCAATTGTAATAAGTTGAGATATGGTTTAAAAAAAGCGGTATTTTTTTCTGTTTCAAAATATAAAAAAATCAGCTCAATTCACAATCTGGGAGACGAGAAATCATAAAAATAAGTTTATTTCACTGAAGAAATCGAGTACTATTACAATAATCGATTACTGTGAATGATTTAATCAATTGAACATAAAATACTTGATTGATTCAATCAAAATGAATAAATACATTGTAATAATTAACAATAAAAAACTACAATTAATATAGTAAATGACTGTGTGGCATCCGCGTTTCTGAACGCCCCACAAAATGTCGACAGACGAGTTTCCGAACGCCCGCGCGCCCCCGGCCCCAGACAGAGTGAGCACGTTCGGTAGCTCAAAAACAAATTGTGTTTATTAAGCACATAATTGTATTCATTTTAATATATTAATATACACCAAAGTGATTGAATTAACACCAAAACTGTATATTAAAACAAAATAACAATCACGGTTCAAAAATCAGCTGTATAGTATCTAGGTTGTTGTCACTTTGTTGAATAACCACACTTTTACTAAATCTCTTATAATTCTGCTCTCAGATTGCCAAGATTAGCAAAATTTTCTGAGATGATTTGATAATATATAAGCTCTTAATTGACACCACTCTCATATTTTTACAACTGGGCCCAAGACTGTATGAAAGCGTATCCGTCTCCTTTGTTCATGTTTAACACAAAATCTCATAATATTAAATGGAAACACGTTCAACACTGACTATGAGAGATATGCTAATATAAAACCAATATATACAAATCCAAAAATATAGAAACAGTTAACCTTTCTGTTGGGTCATGGATTATACTAAAATTGGTACGTAATCTTTGGGTGTCTGAAAATAAAGTCAATTGTTTTTTTATGTACATTTTTTCAGTTTCATTCAATCTGATAATGAAAAAAAGTTTAAGTTAGAACTCTATTAACAACGGAAAAAATATTAAAAAAAAATATCGCCAGACAACACATACTCAATAACCGACTTATTTTATGATCCCAAAGTAAGCAAAGCTTGTATTATGGGTACCATACAATGGACTGAGCGCTATGCCAGTTACACCAATATCAGGGCCAATTCCAAAATGTACCGCTGTCGGGAAATAAACCCGTAACAACCTAGTTCAGTGAGCCAAGCGAGATAGGTACGCTCAAACCACTACACTTAGCATGAATACTGACCTAAATAAAAACCTCTAAGGAAAATAAATTTGAACGTCTGGCATCTGGCGTCTAAAGAACAACACATTGTATGTACCCATTCATAAACCGTTAAATTATTAGCGGCATTAATCACCACAGTGTTTGAGGTACTTTAAGAACGCAAGACAATAAGCAGCAACCTTAATATTATTAATAGGCAACTCTAATTAGAAAACAGGCCTTTACCTACAGTCAGAGGTTGCAAACCTTAAATATTACTGACGCTACAACGCCACCAAACTACTGACTACTGGCTACTAAATGACTTACAGACACGTTTTCTTCCATTTTTGCAGAGGACTACCTAAGGGTCTAGGTCCTAGAGCTCTAGGCTATAGTCCATTGATGTTCGGAGAGGTGAGGATCTCCTAGATGAAGCGGGGCGAGTGGGTTCAAGACTGAGATTAATATACACACATGAACTAAGGTAGAAACGCGTGAATAAAAATAATCACGTGAAGCATAAGCAATAATATAATTTAAAAAAATTGGCCCATGCGGAAGATTACCCAAGAGTCTGGCTGCATTCTCTCGCTGAATGGCTAGAGCCATTCGTTGCACGATGAAATGGACAACTTTTGGATCTAAATATAAAAAAAAAAGGACCAAGTGCGAGTCGGACTCGCGCACGATGGGCTCCGTACCATTATCTATAAAAACGGCAAAAAATCACGTCTGTTGTATGGGAGCCCCCTTAAATATTTATTTTATTCTATTTTTTAGTATTTGTTGTTATAGCGGCAACAGAAATACATCACCTGTAAAAATTTCAGCTCTCTAGCTATCACGGTTCGTGGGATACAGCCTGGTGGCAGACGGACGGACACACGGACGGACAGCGAAGTCTCAGTAATAGGGTTCCCGTTTTACCCTATGGGTACGGAACCCTAAAAAACTGTTAATTTCAATTTTAAACACGTGAACACTATATATTATGGCTTTAATCATTAAACTTTAATAACTAGGTACGTAAGTATTACAGCGTGAAGTCTAGAAATGGCTAGTTCTGTATAATGTGCAGGCTATTAACTCCTTTATGGGTCGTAAGGGAGGTTAATTTAACTACTGCAATGGGCTTGTGTTCACTACATGATGTTGCGTGTTCTGTCGCTAAGTCCATTTAGTTAATGGCGTGGCCCCTCGACTCACTGGACCAGGTAGTTGCAGGTTCGATTTCCGCCAACGTCTAATTTCGGAAATGGCCTTTTCGAAATTTGCTGTTCGACTGATCGCCCCCAGTCCATTGTATGGTACCCACAGTAACAGCATAGTACCCTTTTTTTTTTCTTTTGTTGACGGGGAGGAAATCTTCAGAAAAATTCCCAGTCTTCTGTGTGGGAGAAGACTGGGATATGTGGGATTCATACCCACTAAAACCTCCCCGGTGGCCGTCTTCGACACGTTAGAGGGACTCCGGGATCTCCTACCGGAACGCACCGGTGGCCCTCTGTGCTTCGCTCCCGAGCTTTGTGCCCAGGAGCTCGTCTCGGGGGAGCAGATGTTCGATCCCCCTGCACCCTCGCAGTGCATACAGCGGCGAGAGACCACCTCTCGCCGCCGTCCTCCTCAGGGTCGTCGTCTACTTAAGTGCGTCCGGGGCCCACACCCCAGACGCTCACGACCCCAAGAATAACAGCATAGTACCCATAGTAACAGTAGGTAACCCAAACTAAGCATAGCTTGTACTATTACAAGCTATACTTAGTTTGGGTTCATACGATGAGTATGTGTTGTCTGGCGATAATACGATGTTTCGAGTTTCGTTGCTATTATTCGTTCACGTGTCATGCATTCTTGACGTAGTAACTGTGTATCATCATTTGCCATAGCTTTTCGCATTATTTGGGGTCGGCGTAGTATGTCTTGTTTCTTCCATTCATCTCGCTTTGCCGTTATACTTACATCCACTCCAATCTCATTCATATCACTCTTCATAAAATCCATTAACCATCTCTTCGTGTGTCTTCCTCTCGCTCAAATATAAAGTAATTATTGAATTTTGTTGGACTTTATACATACCTAAATCTCATAGATGCTCTGTTAGAGTCCTTAGTGATCCTACGTGCGTGACATACCAGCGTATTACTGCGATAACTTTGATTCACAAAATATTCGTTGGATCTTCAAAACACATGACACAGGATAATCTATCAATAATCATACAGAGGGTAAAAACAATCGGAAAATTCCCAATAAAAACAAACAATCCTTCTGCCGGAACAAATGCTGCAATAATAATTCTTTGTTTGCTGGCGTAGACGAACAAAGACTGAGATTGAATAAAAGTTATTTGTATTTGTTCTCCGAGTGATCCGTCAGGCGCCTGAGACTTGAAAGGTAATATTAACATCAACACAATATTCGCAATCGGAAAACAAAGGAACTACGTATTATCTACGCACGTATAAATGAGAAAACGATAGAAAAAAACATGAGCAAGCATAATAGTCTCTGTCTAAAGGAAAAGTATTAAAATTACTTCCGATTTTCCGAGTTCTCAAATATCAACAACTGTTGGAAATACAATAATCACGAGTGCTATATCTAGATGGGTATTTAAGAAGTCAAATTGTGGGGGTCAAAATAATTTACGTCCATTTTAAGATTCCCTTCGCCTTTATTACTACAGGTCCTACACAAGTTGATGTATACTAAAGAAGTTAGGTGTAAAAGCAATGTCGCGGGGCATGCTAAAGAGATCCCGTGGCTTCCCGGTACAAGCAAAGGATGGTATACCACTGGTTTTTGGTGGGTATACCGCCTTCTACCGGGACTCCCACATAACCCTTCTTCTTCCCCCGAGGTGGCAGGGTATCCATAAAGGATTTTCCAATGTTAAAAAAGGTATAAACGCAATTTGTGTGGTAAATGCCATGCTGCAAAATTGTCTTGCGACGTTAAATACATTTAGTTGGAGAATGAGCTTCTACTACGAGTCAATACAGCTTGTTTTATTGTTGGCAAATATTTTGCAGCGAGGGTCTTCATGCGCTAGGAGTATGAACAATGACTTTAAGGCATCTTTAAGACATGTTGCTTTCACATAATGTACCATAATGAGAATCAATTCACACTAATCTTTCATACCAGGTACTTAAGCATAAATCCGATTAATATACATCTTAAATTTCAATCATTACTAGTTACACATAGATACCTTATACAAAATGCCAGTAGATAGATACAGCTAGATAACTGACCTTATATTTCGTTATCAGTACTCAGTTTGACGTGAAAAGTCGTAAATCTTGGTTAGACGTATTTTTCTTCTAAAAAATGTTCGTTTGATCTCGTCTGTTATATGTAATTCGAATACGACTTTACTTAGCAGGAACAAATTTCTTTGAATATGGTATATTCACTTCACGCACTTCACGCCTGTATTCCCCGTAGGGGTGGTGCACTCACATTTCGACGATCTATAGTATTTCGTTGTTCAATTATAATTGAAGGCGGGCTAGAAAGGATTCGTGCCATGAATTTACTACGTTTGCGCAGCGGGTTCGCAAACATCAGACATAATTATGACGCTCAGAACATACTGGGGCGAGCGGACTCACTAAATTTTTATGAAAATATACTCTCTGTCAACATATTTTAAGACTGAATTTCTGTGGCAAAAGCCATGCAACTACGCGAATTACTTCGATCGCATCATCTATGACATTTTGTTACAATATGTGATTATTTTATAAGTTCATTGAATACATTTCATTCAATTGTGGAATTGGTCGAAAATGGCGCATTTATTGACTCGCTTCTTTTTAGAGACTTCGTCTCTTTTCACGGTTCGACGATCCAGACAATATAAATACATTATAAATATCCATGTGGGATTTGATTGCAATGTTGCAACTAACGTTTGTGACTTAAAGCTATTTGTGTGTAGCTCACGTCAGTCTGTCCGCTGTAGGATATTAACCAAGTATTTAACCTGTCGAGTTGACAGTTGGTAAGTGAATAAATTACTCAGATAGTTTCCAAAGATTCGACCTGAGTGTCGTATGGAGTAACAAAGTTCAAACTTGATCAATTTGGGGCGCAAATTACTACAAGTCCCTCGATACGCTATTCCTGACACAACACATCTCAATTCTCAACTAGTAATGTTAGAAGGAGAATGAATAAGATCTATAGTCATAGAATGCTGAAATATTTACGTAAATCTACCTATTATACTCAACTAAATATTAGACACGATGTATACATTCCAATAGTTTAAAACGATATGATTTAATTAGCTTAAAACTGGTACAATACTATTTCTAAGCTAAGACACATGTCTTAGAAATAGTATTGTACCAGTTTACATAAATACAATAAGTATTGAGAAAAATACGGATTTATTTAATTGGGTCAGGTATTTTGAAATTGCTTTTTATTCGTATAAACGTCAGAGCTTTTTTTTTTATTGAAGGACTTACACTGTTGGCCGTGAGGTGGCCTTTACAGCTTTACCGGAGGAGTGGCAAGCGCAGAGTGCACTCCAACCAAGGTCTTAAGGGCGGAAAAAAGGGTGGCAACTAGCTCAAGGGCGCCACAGAGGGCACGACCTCGGCTTGGGCAGTTACCGTGAGGGGAGAGGTAGTTTCTGCGCTCCTAGGTGCAAAGATGCACCTACGAGCGGAAGAGGGGGTTCCTCGACCTCGCCGGCGAGATCGGTGTCTGTTTGAGGCAACGTCAGAGCATAACCACGAAAACGATGTAGTGGCCTGTCGTTCTAACACCGCAGTTTCCATAGATAAAGCTTCAGAACTTATAACACCCCTTGCGTTGCCTCGAAGGTTAAAAGTTCGGATAATCATTCACATTTGCCGCGTAATTGTTTTCCGCTGTAGCCGGAGCGCCACGAGCGGTGCTACCAATAAGACGGCGTTAATAAATCATCTTGACAGGTATTACTTCGCACCTTGAACGCTGCCGTAATTACGTCAGACGTACTTCAATATTCAAAATAAACAGATAGCTTAATGAAGATCATCTCGAGCTTAGACACACAGAGACCTGGATTAATTTAGCTCGTTGAAATTGCTCCGGATAAGATATTACCTACTAGACATCCTTGAGCGCAGAGAATTTGAAAGTAAAAGCTTACATGAACAAACACTTCAAAGGTCTCATAGAAAATTGATGAAATATTAAGTCAATTAGCACAATATACAACCTACAAGTCTTGGGCTTGTGATCTAAGTTAAGTCTAGACAGCAGTGCTATCTTGTTCATTAGATTCATTCATTTTATTTCAATAAATATCAGACACGCCTACCATAGCGACTGGTGCGCGTTAATGATGACACAATTGGCGGTAAAAATGTAACGTGGTGATACTATAGCGACAGCGTCGGCGTTTAGTCTTTTTTAATGTGTTATGACATTGAGTCCAATTGGTTGTACAAAAAAAATGGTCATAAAATTTAAATTGACAACATTAAAATATTGATGTCTTGCTGATATCACGAACATGAGAAGTGTACAGCAGTATAATTAAAATTTGGAACTATTTAACAAACTACAAAATTAAAATCCGATTTCTTTTTCAACACCATTATCAATGGATTATAACTTTCTACAAATTTAGAATTTAATTTAGTTTGTGACAGAAAAATCAGCACCATTAACCAAATTTACTGTGAGCGGCAGCACTCAAACATAAAAAAGCCAGAATGAGCAGAAATGAAACAGAAATTAATAAAATGTGGCGTAGAATCTTTTAAAACTACCTACATATAAAAAAAATCTCATGGTTGTCTGAATTTTTACCTGTCACGAAACTTAATACGGTCCGTAAGCCGTTGTGCAAATCCCGGGTGATGCCGACCGGCTGAATATCAATTTTGGTAGCTCCATTGCACACTCCTTACGGAGGGTCCTGAAGATAAAATGTCCATATCCTACTAAAGTACCTTGATTATTGCTTTCCGCTAACATGAACTTCTAGGACCGTCAAGGGGACAACCCCTTAGGTACAAACCTAAATGAAAAGCCCAGGAGATTGCGCGTGTTGGTAGTTTTCAGGCTACAATAATTTGTAGCTTGTGTTTCGCTAACTAACCATAAGAAGATAGCATTTACTGTATTTTGTTGACATTATATTTAAATTTAAATGAGATCCATCTTGCAAAGCAATACACTTTATCCAGTTTGATAGTATATTATTCTAAAGTGTACAATAAGAATTACCTATCTCTTCTTTTTAATCGACTTCAAAAATGTTGTTCTCATACCTACGAGATGTTACAATAACATCCTACAATATAACAACCTTATCCTAAGAAGGGACACAATCTGAATCTGTAACAACAAAAAACAAGCTAAACAAGTCTAAAACATCAGCGGATTTTCTCAATTTCGGTGAAATAACCACAGTCATTTATTTGCTTTGCTCCCCAAAACGAGTTGGAACAAATTTCAGTGCGTTGTCGGGCGTTTAACATTCTTCATGGGGCCTAATTTACAACGGCTGAATACTAAACAAATTCGTTTTCTTTTATTATCATGAGGACGAGTATATGCACGTATTCAAGTTAATAAAATGGGTTATAACCTTTTTTTGATTCTTTGTGTTTTCGGCTTGTATTTTATCTATGTTGGGTATGTGTTATATTGAGGATAAATCTTAAATATCACTAATTGATTAGTTATCACTGCTTTATTTGTTAAATTAAGTATATACTGAAAACATATTCGACTGTTTTTAGAAATTCTTGAAATATTTGGGACTATACGATTGGTATGTTTTGTTTCTTGTTATAAATTTATTCGTATTTAATGGCAGTGGTAGTCTCGTTGGCAAGAACGCCCGCCGTGAACGTAAGGGGGTGCAAGTTCAAATCCCGGGCCCGCACCTCTGAGATCATTTTCAAGTGCAAATGTTTCATCAATCATTACCACTAGCTGAACGGAAAAGGAAACCTTCGTGAGGAAACCTGCACGACTATAGAAAGGCGTGTGAAGTTCACCAACCCGCCAGTGTGGTGGACTATGGCCCAAATCTACCTCGTATTGAGGGGGAATGTGCCTGGTATAATGGGAACAGGACCAAAATACATCAGCGAAGTGTGGGCGCACAGCAGTGCACCTCTGCCTATCCCTTCGGGGAATACAGGCGTGATGATGATGATGATTTATTTATAATAAGGATTTTACAAAAAAAATATGGCCTCGTTTAAATCAGTTATTGTGCCAGTATCGCAGCATCCCCCGAAGTTGTCTCGCTAATGGACGCCACTCGGCATTAAGATGAAGTTGCCGACTTTATGCCACTGCTGCGTCCAACTTTGACCACTTCCAGCGTCCTTAATGTTTCCTTACCAACAAACTTTTGTTGACAATTATTTACTGTTAATGGCGAATAAACTGTGTCCAAAATTCTTTTTTGTTCGGCTGTTGAAATAAGGCTCAAAATTCCATGTTTCTATAGAGGTATCTTAAGTCAAATGAACCTTAGTTCATGCTTATTTCAACCCGACGCAACTCATCCGTTGCACAAATATCTAGGGGTGTAACTCATTAGGTATATTTTTTTTTATCATAAAGGCATTTAACCCGAAGCATCTGATCCATCTATTCTAGCTAGAATACTTATTACCCAAACCGCAACATGTTTCGCAAATGTATCTACTAGTAAGAGCAATACGTGAACGCGGTTTGGATTTCTTATATCGAGGGTGTAGTGTTAAAACCCAATAAGTGCCAAAAAATATAAATTCGTTTTAATGGTCCATCTTAGTGCATTTTTGAAGGTCTTATCAGTTACACCACTGACCACACCACATCCAATTTTACCACACTTATTATTTGAATAACCTAGATATTTGGTCCTTAAAACTTAAAAAAAATGATATTTTGAAAGTATTTTTTTTTACTTATTAGTTTTTAGCACGATACGCTCGATATTTCCATTACTTACCTCATTTTTCAGTGGATTTCTTATTCATAAACGAATACGAACATTCATCAAAATAATGATCCAACATTAAGCAGTTGAGGTCCTTCTTTCGAAGCCTAATTATTTTCATGTTTCTTTTACTTTCGTAAAAAAAACTTCTAAGTTATTGTTGCTCGTTACTCATCTTAGTAATAAGTGTCAAAATGATTTATTCCATGCTTATTCGAGCGAGAAATACTTACCATTTGTTGAAACTGTAGTATTTTCTAATGTTTTTTTGTTGACGACTCGTTTTTACATTATATTTTTTATCTATTCGAGCACCTCAAAACAACTTAAAGGGTTGGTAGTAAAAAAAAATCACCACGACGACTAAAAAAACGGTACCAAGAGAGATGATTTGATTCCTATCACCGACTGTAAGCTATTGCTTATAAAAAACAATAAAGTGTACGTTTTCATTGACCCATAAAAACAGGAACCATACCTTATATAATTTTCAATAAAACCCACAAGTATAAGTTCCTACATTATATTATGAACACCGATTGTCCCGACGTCCGCATCGCCTTCGTCAGAATAATGATTTATTTTCTGAACCCTTTCGATGTTGAAACAGTTGAAAGACTTCGGGACCTTCGAGCTGAAAGAATAAAAGGTTCATTAATAATGCGAATACCTCGCCCCTTGTCAAACACAATTTTCGTCTATCTATCAACCAATTATGGCCCAACTACGGCTTATATATCTCAGATGAAAGAAACCTTTATAAATGTTTACTCTTAGTACTCCCAAAGAGTACATGGCCTTCTTGTCGAAAGTGTATATTCTGTAGCAATATTGCTTACCATCTTAAATTATTAATATTGACTATGTTTCTAGAACTCTCACTTCAACGTTAATAATATGATGTGTGAGGTTGTGAAAACTTCGGGATGTTCCAAAAGTTTACCGTTACGGATACGAAGTATGAAATATCATTAAACAAATACCAAAATAGTACACAAACAAAAGTGGCAACTTTGGGATACCTACTAAGATAATTAAGTTCTTGTAATAAATAAGTTAAGGTCGGCTTTTACGAGTATTTCCACTTCCATATTTAGTCGTTCGAAATCATCAGTTTATTTTAGATAATACTTTGTTTCCTCCATTGATTTTTTTATCATTTTCAACTACTATTTTTTAAAGAATGCAGGAAAATTTAGGTACCTACCGAATAAATTATAACATCTTCTGCTGTGTAAACAAAAAACATAAGAGTCTCTCAATTAAATTAAGTCTTAACGTTCTGACTTTGATATTCGCTGCACGCTAATCTTAATCTCAAAGTATTTCCAGCACTATCTGCTACCAGCGGTAATTAAACTATTACTGTTGAATGCACGAGTTGATTGAGCGCCTTAAAAGCTCAGCTCGGAAGCTGTAAAGACCATCTGTTACCGGCGTTTGTCAAACAAAAAACCTGCTTAGTTTTAAAAAGATTTTTAATATGAACATTGAAGTAAGCTTGGTTTGGTCTAATTGCGGTATAAGTTCTGTAAAAAAATCCTGTACTATATAGATAATTGTATACGATTGTCGTCGACAACCCATCGGTCATTGAACTTGATGGAAACTTCGCACGCGACATGTTAATTTAATTAAAACGTTACCCCTGTGACGAACACATTAGTTATCATGTTAAGTGAAGGATGTTCTTTGTTTCCAAATGCTATAAATAATCATAATGGCGGCAGTCGTACTGTTCCTCGAACTAAAATCAACCTTATAACATCATTTGTATTATAATTTTTCAATTATAAGCAGGATTGTATGTCAGTTCACCTAGAGACGGTGGCTTGGGGCTTATTGCGCCGATGTGGGTTCGATTCCCACCTTATCCATTAAACTATTACCGTGAGCCCACTCCTAGCTCAAGCATTTAGCCTAGTTACAGGGGCTAGTAATGTAATAACCTCACATTGCTGGTACCTAAATCAAAAGAAAAACCGCTTTTCTTTTCGTCTAGGTCTATGTTATGTAATCGTAGAAGTAAATATTTAGGGAGTATCTACATTTTAGTTTTTTTTTACATTCCAGTACGATTGCAAGCCAGCACGGAGCCATCGCTCACCATCATGGCCAGGTCGACAGTGTTCAATGTCGGCGACAACAGAGCTATCTTTTGTAAAGCGAAAAATATTGCAGAGGTACGTTCAAATTCGTATTTGAAGAGTCAAAGGTGTATAAATACAGGATGTTTCAGGAGTCCGAAATAATACTCGGCCGTTTGCGTGAGTATCGGACATACAACCGAATGGTTTAAATTTTTCATCACAATTCGATCATGATGTTTTTTTTTCGCCTTGAATTTTAACAGCTTAAAATATCTCTAGTCCTGGGTGATATTTTCAAGTTCTGTTTTCTGAATATTAGTAGTCGCCTCTCGTTGATGTAGTTTGCACTGTTAAATAGGGTTATGGATGTACCCTAAGACCACAACATTCGGGGAAAAATTTGATTACGGTGATATCAGAGATTTAAATTATTTATTTTCAGCCCGTTGAATGGTACTCGCCTTCGAACCAGCTAATTGAAGAGCGTTCACCCAAGAACGATAGGATATATGTGGAGCTTAAGCAGGAAGAGGACGGTATCCTGAGGCCGCTTATCATCGCTAAAATACAAATGTCTGACAACGGCAACTGGACCTGCAAAGCCGGTGACATCAGTGAAACGAAAGAATTCATTGTTGGAGGTCAGTTAGATTCACTAAATGATACTAATTACTTTTTGATTCACAAAGCCTATAATAAACCTACAATCCTGTGATAGGTATCTGAAATCATGTCTAAATTATATTCCAACACAATACAAATGTAAATTTATTTATATCTTGACAATTCTAGGCATGGTCTATTGCCCATTTTTCTATGTTTAATTTTAGATAATAGATTTTGAAAGAAAAAAGATAATCTTTAAATTTTATTAATTATCATTTAATTACAT
Source organism: Ptilodon capucinus (assembly GCA_914767695.1). Taxonomy (NCBI): domain Eukaryota; kingdom Metazoa; phylum Arthropoda; class Insecta; order Lepidoptera; family Notodontidae; genus Ptilodon; species Ptilodon capucinus. The sequence continues at coordinate 7,684,835 of OU611814.1, read as the reverse complement.
TTCTGACGTCACGTAATCGCTGTCATGAAATAAAGGACTTATGTTTCAAAGGTTAGGTTTTTTTTAATCGCATAGTAATGGAAAATTAAAGGCAAATTAAAGCTCCGGACATACAACCAATACCAAAACGAACTCTGTGTCTATATTCATAAAGATTAAATTTATGTGGTACAAGCCACGTGGCCACGCCACAAAATTCGCTCGCGCCACCAATAAAGAATTCGTTAAAGAATTAAACTGTATGAGTTAATACCGTTCGTTTTGGTTTTGGCAAAATTTTGGTTTGGCTCAAACGTTTATAATTGTCAGCAGCAGCCATAGAATATAACAGAAATATAGGAACTTACTTACTCTTTAACCACAGGCAAGCGATTGTACGATGAATGTCTTATGTAGACAAAAAATTATGTCAAATTGTTATTTCCAGAAAAAGTGGTCATCCCGGATAACAACATATCCGCTAACGGTGTAGAAGACGGCTCAGTGAAGTTCACTTGTGAAGCGAAGGGACAACCAACACCAGTTGTTAGGTGGTACAAAGATAAAACTCTAATTGACGGTAAATTACTTTTAACTATTATATTCTAAGCAGTTTTAGGTCTGCTTTTAAGTTATTAGTTATTTATTCAAGTTATGAGATTATAGAGGGTAGTGGTAGACCCACTATCGTCTATAGTTCAAGAACTTTTGAGAAACGTGACGACTGCTTTAGGTATTTATTTAATCACCGAAGAGATGGAACCGTACGGTGATTGTATAACCTCGATAACTAAATTTTTTTGTGTAAAACAAACAAAACAATATAGCGGTTTTTCGATACAGTTTCACAGCTATTTTGTTGGATAGCGATTGAAACAGGTTAGCATGAACACTACATGATCGCCTTCACTGGCCAATATGTTTGATTTGTTATTTATGAATTAAAAATTTCAGTCAAGCAGACAAAGAAGTACGTAATCAGGCATGACAATTCCTTAGAAATTAAGGATTTGAATCATGCCGATGTGGGCACTTACTTCTGCAAGGTGACGCAGAAGTTGCTGTCACATTACACAGAGAAGGTGGTCTACCTCTCAGTTGAACGTAAGATTATTTTAACTTTTTAATTGTTTTCTTCAGAAATCCATCATAGTCATCGTTTATTTTTTTACATTATTGTTTCGCCAAAAAATACGAACCATAATGATAATATACACTGTAATAATAAGGCAAGACTCTTGGATACTTGAATCATACATATAATTACTTTTATGTAATAAGTATGTCAAGCAAGACACTAACTAGTAGTACCTACATAGGTAAATCTCGCGTCAAGCGTTTATAGTATTTACTAAATTGTGAAATACACGTACTAGATTGATTGGTTTGGTTTAATTTTCTTCTTTTAAGGGCATTTAAATAAAAGCTTGCTTTTATAAAGTTTAACCTTTATTTATTCAAACTTATAATAAGATATTTTAATATAAAGCAAGTGCAAGCAATTTCGTATTAAAAGCTACGTGTATAATGTTATTTTTAATAACTTCAGATAAACCTGTATTGTACGATCTGGAGACGCAGTCATTCTATGAAACGCCCAAAAACATGTACAGGACTGAAGAAGTTTATGGGATTCTTGATAATGTGTAAGTATTGCCGGACACTAACAAGTTAATTTGCGAATAACTTGGCTGATCCATTTCCCTAAATCTTGAATATAATCCCATCACTGTTTCTTGTTGTTTTCAGTAAAAACATTACATGTGCTGCGATTGCGAATCCCTTACCCATTTACACCTGGCGTTTACGACACAACGGTATGGATGCTGACCCTATCACCAACCCTGACATGGTGAGTCCTCACAAATATTATTATTAACAAGAGTATCCACAAAATAAAATTTCTTGCCCATTCTCCTCCATAGAAAAAATATTACTTTATTCGTCTTATTAGGGTTCCGTACCCAAAGGGTAAAACGGAAACCCTATTACTGAGACTTCGCTGTCCGTCCGTCCGTCCGTCTGTCACCAGGCTGTATCTCATGAACCGTAATAGTTAGAGAGTTGAAATTTTCACAGATGATGTATTTCTGTTGCCGTTATAACAACAATTACTAAAAAACGGAATAAAATAAATATTTAAGGGGGCTCCCATACAACAAACGTGATTTTTTGCCGTTTTTATAGATAATGGTACGGAACTCTTCGAGCGCGAGTCCGACTCGCACTTGGCCGGTTTTTTAATGAAACGTATGATTGGTTTGCCTTGTAAAGACCTTCTCGTCTGCACATCCATCTCATCATCATCATCTCACTTTTTTTAATGACATTGGAACATAAGCGTGTTTAAAATCTGTGAGTTTTTGTGCGCTCAGCTGTGTTCTTAGCATTGTCTTAGAAATTCAGAAGTTGTTCATATCCGCTTGTTTTCTGCAGGTCATCACGTCGGAAGATAGTACCAGCTCGGTTCTCGTGCTGAGGTTATACAACGAGAGCAACATTGGGGAGTACAAATGCACGGCCAAGAACGCGCGCGGCAGCGTGACCGTCATCTTCCATGTGTCTCTGGGAGCCAAGCCTGCACCACCAGATCATGTAATATACTTTTGATGGAAATCTTTCGTATAATGTTGCCAATCTGTTTAAGGAATAAAATTATGAATATACCTTCTATTACAACCGTATTCATAAAGTAGATTCTACTTAGTGCAGTACACAAAATGAATTTTTGCTATAATTCTAGCCCTCCTCTGAAATTTCTTCATCTTTCTGGCCCCCATTAAGAAAGTCTACCCACCACTAGTTTAGGACCATAGTACGCAAATTCTAGGTGGGTTGGCGAATTTCACATGCTATACTGAAATTTCCAATGATTTTTTTTAGTTTCCTCACGATATTACAGTTACGATTTCCTTCAGCAAGTAGTCATTGCTACACAAAATTACACTCGCATATTAAATACAAAAATTCCACAGCTTCGAGACTCGTGTTTGAAAGTTCACCTCTCATTTCGAAACAGAAAAACATCTGATAATAATATTAATTTTACAAAATTTTCTATTCCTAGACTCCAGTTTTGGTAAAAAGACATCAACGACTTCTCTTCCTGAGATTGTCACAATATTAACCTTCCCTAATTCGTGTTTGCAAATACTTGTTAAATTTTACAGGTTAACCTCATCACAGCCAACAGCAGCTCGCTGACGTTCAATGTGACCTGTTCTACTTGCAACTTTAATTATGGAAATGAAATGTTTAATGAAGATCCTCAAAATCTAACTGTACTTGGTTAGTATTGGCGACATTTTTATGTAATAAGTTATTTTAAAAAGGTTTAATTTTTTCTATTAGCAGTGGTAGCCGAGTGGTCAAACGTACGCCTTGCAATCAAAGTGTGCAAGTTCAAAACCCCGGCTCGCACCTCTGGGTTTATGTGCGAATCTCATTTTGATCCGAGATTATCACTTGCTATGAAACGCTGAAGGAAAACATCGTGAGGAAACCTACACGCCTGAGGGAACTTGCCTAGTTCTCGATAGATGTGTGAAGTCTGCCACTGCACTGGGCCAGCGTGGTGGACTATTGTCTGAATCCCCCTCGCATTGAGGGGAAGCCCGTGCCCATCAGTGGGACGTTAAAAGGGCTGTAGTTAATTAGTTACATTTCTAGTCTGGATTTTACTGGGCTGACTAACAAATTCATTATGTGCTGACCATGAGTGTTGCTCTTCATAAGCAATACTAATAGAGATAGATTACATAACCTGTGCACTCGTTAAGTACTCTTATCGTATTTTTATATTTCCAGGGTATAACTTCCAGTTAGTTCCTGCTAAAGAAGGCTACGCACCCGACTGGGATGTAGCAGTTGATTTTCCTATGGATGTCACGTTTGGTAACGGTAAGTGAAAAATCTGATAACTCACCCATGTTTAAATCCGTCCGTATTTTTGTATACAATAAAACGCGCGAAGTTTGATTTACAACAAAATTAAATTTACATTTAATTGATTTAATAACGCAATACCACGCAAAGTATCGCTTAAAATATTTGTTTTTTATTCTATTACGGCTATTTAGCTGTTCACCCCTCAATATGAATCTGTGAGTGACTTGTGCACTCTACTTGCCGAGTGTACGGTTGACAAAGGCGGCAGTAGTACATAAATAAGAACAAAACCGCTTAGTGTTCAACCATAATCGTAGCCCTGTTATAACAATTACACTAATAGCTTATTTATCGGATAACATTAATATCCTAATAGCTGAAAGGGATATTGGAGATAGTCAAAAGCTAGGGATTTTTTAGTAGACACTACGCATTAAAATCCCTACAGCTAGCAGTAGTAGCAGTAGCAGCTACCGGTCTATTAGCTGTGCCAACACAGTAGATACAGCTGACACAGCTAATAGACTGTACACTGTGAACTGTCTACAGGCGTATTCTTAATTTACGTGATTGTTTTTGCCTTCAGATACTGTGTTCACTGTCGGCCCAGTGAGTAACAGCACCAAATTCAATGCTCGAGTGTGTTCACGGAATGCGGCAGGCTACTCCGACTGGGTGGACATTTCCCCTGACCCCGCTACAACCGACAACGCCATAAGACTCACATCTACTGTCTTCTTGGTCTTCCAACTTCTCCTATTCATGCTTCTCTATTAAGCCTACTTCTAGAAGAGGATGTCCACTTTATGTTTCGTTTCGTGTGTTGTGCCGTTGCGTTATGCTGAATATTTATTATTATTCCTCCATAAAATAATTAGTAATTTTGATAATACGTTTGTTACTAAATAATGCCAAATTTTATATAGGCCAAAGAATTCTAATTAAAAATATTTATTGTAATATTTATTATTTAGCATATTGTCCCCATGACAAAATCATTCCACAACTAATGTAGATAGGCTATGGTGTTAATTTTGTTGGCAGCAAACTAAATTTATACTGAACTAAGTATTGCCGTTCTTTTTAAGGTCGCAATATAGATTTGACCAAAACAGCGATATATATGAAGTTTGGGTACAACAAAACAATATATAATTTAAAACTTAATTGCCTATATAATTAAACGATAACTCGAATCAAATTGGTGACCTATTTAACAAGGATTTCCAATTGATTCATGGCATTTAAGGTTATAATTTGACTAAAATATATTGGGTACTGTTGAACACCAAATGGGTATTCCAATTTTGCAAAACTTAACCTAAATTAAGTTTGACAGCACTTAAGTTCAAGTGCTGTCAAACTTAACATACCTAACTTAGTTAAGTTATAATAGCATTTTCCTCCAAATTTATAAAATCCAGTCCATCTACAATCCATTTCCAGCGTAATTTTTTTGAACTCAACTAATTAAGAACGGATAAATAATATTGTTTTCTTATATTTACCCGAATACTATACATAGAAATAAAACTTTTTTTTAGAATCCGTAAAATAGTTTTATTTCAACGGATAAATAATGTCTATAAATCTTTGGTTTGCCTGAGTTTAAATTTTCTTTGATTTCTTAAATTATTATTAGTTGACAGCAAAATATTATACGTCGAAGACTGTCGTCTTAAGATAAATTGAAAAATTATTTTGTGAGAATGGAAAACAACTAAAGAAAGTTTTGCTTATTGCTGATGTTTTAATCTTTACATTAAATGTTGTAAATATAAATAATTATATTATTTAGCTTTGTCATTATGATGTAATGTAGTTTTAAAGTGGTGTTCCACGTGTGGTTGGAGTTAGGGATTTTTGTAAAACCCAATTTGATGATTTGACAATTGTGATCGCTTTACGCAAAGTCAATTTTTTTCTTGGTGAGCCTTAAAATTTTATGTCAATATAACAATAAGTGCCTAACTCCAAGATTACACAATAAATAAATATGTATGTATATTCTGAACTGACGCATGCACTATGTATGGGTAGATAAATGTTAAGGTATATTTTTAAGTTTAATTCCTGAGGTTCAGTTTTTAGAATAAGAGGTCGATGTTGAAAAAATTTAATCCCTTAATTTAATACTTGATGACAATATTCGTGCAGGTATTTTTATTCGAAAATGTGTTACAATGCCTTAATTATTATGCAATTTTCATTCTAAAACTACTTCATCCTACACCCTATCGGTCAATTTGATAACAACCAATTTCAACATGTTGCAGGAAGACTGATGTAATATATACCTTTTTTTTTTTTATTAGTAAACGTATAGATAGGTTTGCCTTAAAAAGAGCAAAGGATATACTCATGTGAATCTATGAAACTATCCATAAGTACTTGGTACGTTCATGCTAAGCGTATCATCATGGAAGCGGTCAAAATTGACCATGATTCTTGTCCATAAATTAAGCTCGCTCTTTTTCAAAAGTATAATGTTGAAATATACGCAAAGATAGCTTAAGAAGCTTCGTATCACTACACTTTATGGCTTGTAAAAGTCACTTAACTCATTCACTTTGTTATAACTAAAATTAAAAACGCGATTGCGATAATTTATAAGTAGTTAAAGATAATGATTGTTTTATAAAATGTTTATTGTCGTTTTAACATACATTGTACACGATTCTGGTTCTTACGATACGTGTTAATACATTCCATTGTCGGCTCATGAGTTTTATAAACACTTATTGTTATGTTAATCACACTGGTGTTTCTGCCTTTAATAAAAGTGGTTTATGAACTCGGTACTTTTTTTGTAATACCTAATTACAAACCTTGTTTTAATTAATGTCATCCAATATTTCTTGCTATTTGAGATGAAAAACCAAATGAGTGAATGCAATATTGGATAAAATTAATGAATGCATTACGTGGAAGGTAACAGTGCAATAAGAGCATTTTACGAGTAAGTATATTGATAAGTTCTTAACAAAATGAACGGTAATAACAACAAACCAATTTGGAATAAAACATAATTTAATAATAACAAACAACATCTTTGCGACACTTACTATTTTATCTTATATATGAGTAACTATACACGCACACATAAAAAATATGTAATAATTTATATCGTGTGTGTCCCAAGTCATTCCCATAAATGTACAGTTTTTAAGTCGATAACTTTCAAAACCTAACTCAACGGTGACCAACCAACTAAACTAAACCAACTTAACAAAGGTGGAAAAGAACAAGTTGATTGAAATTTGAATAAGAAGGCATATTCTTTCGCAAATGCTGCATATGGGAAACAGGTCATAAAATTGAAGTACCTACTATGTAGTAGACCAAAAAGTTGATTACGTCAACTTTCTAGTAAATATATTGCGATTGCTAGACAGAGCGTTATTAGCTGAAGAGCGGGATGCAGAAATAGGTATAAAAACTATTTTGTAATTACTTAACCATTCTCATAGCGAACATGCAAACCACCGCTACCACTAAAATGCCGCCAGCGAAGAATATCCCGAAGTACATCCCGGAATCTGAAGGACCTGAGGTTGTGGGAGCTGAACTATCTTCAGCGGGTTCCTCCTCAGGGTCCTCTGTGTCGGTCTCCTCAACTTTATCGACTGTTGAGGCGAAGACAGGCGTGGTCCAAGCAGACCTCCCTTCTTTGTTGGCAGCATACAGCCTCACCCAGTAATCGGTACTTTCGCTTAAACCATTTAACGTGACTGTAACGCCTGCTAAAAAATAAAAATATTGTAATGTGGAAGATGTGAAATATTTAGGGCTGCGTTTATTTCAACCAGAGGTGTTTCCCTTTTGGATTCACAATTAGTAACAAATTAATAATTACTTATTAAATTTTTAATAAAATAGTTACAGTGGTAATAATTTAAAGAGGTGACTATGATAATGATGAAAATCTATCAGTAAAGCGGTAGATACTTAGGAACACGATGTAGACCGTTATATTTTCATACAGATGAACTCAACTGTGGGACATCGCGGTTTTGCGAGGCTGGTTCATAAAACTACCGGCATATAGGTTCAAACGACGTGTTTACACCTGAATTTCCATATTACACTTGATAATGTAATCTGGAAATATAGTGTGAGTACACTTCTCTGCACCCCTGCCTACTTCATCAAGGAATGCAGGCAACATGATGTATCCTATTTCATTATTATATCCACAAGTGTATACATATTTACCATTTAAATTTGAAAGTCCTTCAGCTACTATGTTTTTCGCTGGTCCATTTATCCACCCAGCGGAATCTTTGGGTACTATATTAGACAGGCCCTCTTTATACTGGACGCCGAATTCTATAGATAAATTAAGTAAAGGTGAGTATGACACACACTAATGAGTTCAATAACATTATCTATAAAAATATGTAGGCATGTACACTATATTTATACAAAGAGGAAATAAAATAACACAGGAACCGAAATATGACAGTTATTCTAAGGCTATCTTCCGATGGTTAAGCCCGCTGCCTGACAATTGCGGGGTTTAAGAAATGTGCATTAGTAAAACATTTCGAGCCTCCGCCCACCCACATGAGCTTATAAACGTCAAACAGCAGCATTGCTTAAGTAAAGCTTTAGGCGCATGGGAAGTAACATTTTCTTGTACGATTCAATTGTAGTGAGAAATCATGCTATCATTGTTATTCTTATCTATGAGATCTGTAGTGTGGGTGAGATGGAACACACTTGCGCTAATCGACAGTACGTCAAACGAACTGACAATAAGAAAATTACACAAATTCATCGTAAAAGACTTTTCATGTAATTGTTATTTTTACCGAAAATCCAATTACTTAGCGAAATGAAACTTACGGTCAACTGGAAAATTTGTTTCGCTATCCCATATCACTTGCAATTCTATCGCATGATCAGACGCGTTTTTGTATGTAACCTGTGATTAAAAAAACTATTATTTTAACTACTGTCGAAAGCAGTGGTAGCCGACTGGTCGAACGCACGCCTTACTATCAAAGTGTGAAGGTTCAAACCCCGGCCCGCACCTCTGGGTTTATATGAGAATCTCATTTTCATCCGAGATTACCACTTGCTCTGAAACGGTTTACGAAAACATCGTGAGGAAACCTGCACGTCTATAGAAAGGCGTGTAAAGTTCACCAACCTGCACTGGGCCAGCGTGGTGGACTATAGCTCAAAAATGTCCTTCGTATTGAGGGAGAATGTGTCCAGTATAATGGCAATAGGCACGCCTCCTATTACATTGGGACCAAAATACATCGGCGAAGTGTGGGAGCACTGCAGTGCACCTCTGCCTACCCCTTCGGGAATTCAGGCGTGGTGATGTTATTTTTTTATATTACTTTTTCTTTATGGTTACTATACTCTGTAAAATATAATACTTATCATATCAGAACATTTACTCTATACAAACGCTTATAAAAAAATATAAATTAGATATATTATGCATTGAAATCTTACCCTACATTTCGTAATACATGCATTAATACATGCAAAACATAGTCGTAATTATAAAGCGTAAAAAATTATCAATGATAGCGAGATTATGACTAGTGTAGACATTAGACACTGTCACATAAATTATTTTTAAATTTATAACATTGAAAAGCACCCTTATAATACATACCTACTTTGTGAAACCGGTGTAAAAGGTTATGGGTTACCTACCTCACTCGGTTTGCCAGGTTGTCTCATGTTTTTCAATGTAAAATATTTTTCTGCCGAACCAAAATCGTTTTGCGCTAGACATCTATACCTCCCGAAACTCTTTCCTGAGTTCACAACCAACAGACTCTGGTTTTTACCATTAGACGCCTCGATTAGCTTTCCATCCTGTCTGTAGCTAACATCACCATCGTCTCTGTACCATTTATATGTGGGAGATGGGTAAGCATTTGCTGAACATATTAGTTCAACACTGTAAGCAATAAATATAAGAAGTTAATAAAACCTAATAAGTTAAATTCAGTGGAAGATCTCCCAGGATAAATGCACCTAAGAATTCAAGTAATAGGATTCATCCGCCATCGTTATCACTGTCATCATCCATTTTTATTTATAATGTGTATTTATTGAATTTGCTCTTGCTATTAAATAATTGACACTGGCTCAAATACCATTCCTCATCTTATTCCATTAAATATCATAATTTCATTCATTTCGTAAAAACGAAGAAGAAGAAATGCACCTACATTAACGTTAGGTAGGGCTGCAGTTGTTTGTAAATAACTTGACGGCTTTGGCCTAGTAGTATGAGTGTCGGCTGCTCAGCTCACTGCACCGAGTGGTTGCAGGTTCGAATCCCGGCAGCGGAAAATTTCGGAAGTGGCCTTTTTTGGAATTTGCTCTGAACTGTAACTGGAATCACCCCCTGCCCATTGTATAGTATCCATAACTTTGCATAGTTTGGGATCAAACGATGATGAGAATGTCTGACTATATTTATTTACTGAAATGTATTGCATATCAATTCGGCATAGAAATTGATTACCAAAGAGTTCATAATGCTAAGAGACCGGAGATGATCAACTTCATCCTCAAGTTCTCTTCACGACACGCTCAACAAAAAATACGGTAAATACCACCAATGTGCTGTTTGTACATCTGTTTCTGAAGCCTCCTTGTGATTTGAAGATATTGTCTACCGAGTAAAAAATAATATCTATTTTCGTAGATGACAAGCCGAAATTATTTTAAAAGTACTCACTCGTGAAACCTTTGTGCGTATACCAATGTGTCATTGTCATCGAATATAGGTACGTCTGTAATGAAAACACGCAATGAGACACTTCTGGGTTGTCCCCAGTAATAAAATATTCAACCACCACTTCACTATAAAGCCCCCGGCACACTGGGGCGTCTACGCTCGCGCGTCAATGTATTTTCCAATACCAAAACGAACTTTATGTCAATATGCATACAGTTTGAATTTCTGTGTAGAAGCCACGCCCCTACGCGTCAAAATTCGCTCGCGCTGTCAATGTCATTTAGTTTTTTTTTTGTTTTAATGGCTCTCTCCATTGAGTCAGTCGTTTAGTTGAAGAAAGGACTTCTTCTACGTGAAATGACACTGACGGCGTGAACGAAATTGGACGCGTGAGGGCGTGACTTTTACCACAGAAATTCAATCTTTATTATTGTTAACACAGAGTTCGTTTTAGTATTGTAAAAATATAAAAGTCATTTTTTATCAGCATCTAATTTGATGATTATTTTTACTAATGTAGTTGTTTACTTACGTCGTACGTTTAATGTGATATCTATCGAATTTGTATTGCTACAATTGCTATCATGAGCACTCTCCTGTCTAATTTCACAGGTGTACACACCACTGTCTTCTGGTTTTAAAGAGACCACTGTAAGTTGACCCTCGTACTTTCCTTCGAACGTGTACCGTGTGTTCATCCTGTATCTCGGCTCATCCTCATCTGGTAACAAGTCACTTGATTAGAAAGGTAGGGGAGAACCGATGTTCAGACGAATCTTTGAAATTGAATAGTGATCACACCAAATATCCATGATGCAATCTAGGTGCAAAAACGTATTCCTGTAATTCTTTTAGGAAAAAGGTTAATCCCTAAACCCCAAAAACTCGCAAAGCACAGTTGGCCTTCCTCAGGGAATATCCGAGAAAATTATACAAATAATTTTTATCAATACAAATTAGTTAATACTTGTGTATTTTTTTACCGTCACATTATCGTCATTAAAAATAGTAGGTACTTAGCAAACTGACATTATTACATAATAAATAATGATTAGTAGAATGGTACTTCTCCCAGCTTCTCCCACAAAGTGGGACTACTCCTACTCAGGGTGGGAACCCGGAACCTCTGGATTACGAGGTTGACCCTTTTAAACAGTAGTTTGTAGACGCTTCAAAGAAGCCATAATTAAGCAGGGCTTAGCTAACAGGCGCGAAAAAAGGCGGGCGATAATTATTTTGCCAATACCTAAACGAATTACATTAACTCATAGAAGAAGCACGCTTTTCAACGTAATGGTAACACGAGCGAATTTTATCACTGAAATTCAATCTTTATATATATTTACACAGAGTACATTTTCAAAAATATTAAAATTCATTCGCTCGCCCCAGTGCAGCAGTGGTTGAAGGGCGTAACGAAATAAATACAAGTCATTGTCGCAAAAAATAAAATTAAAGTTGCTTCACAATATTTTTCTTCATATTATGTTCTCTGCAATGACGTACACCATCAAACATTATGTATATACAAAAACCGGAATAGTGTTTGTGTTTTGTTATTATTTGTTATACCATATCCATGAATAGAAAAAGCGGAAAAGCTCTAGGTAATCATTTATTTGATCAATAATTTAATTCGGTGTTCTGAAACATTATTTATAATTACTTCCATTGGCACCACCTGGAATGCTGAACGTATAACCTAACGTAAATGGTGCATGACTGATTATTGCAAATTAATGTAAGTACCATTTGCCGAAGCCATGTCTGTCTCATAAATTCGTAGTTAATAAAATCGTCGTGTGTTCAGTATTTGAGTATGGTTCATTAATGACGTGGTTACTGATTTCCTCGAATCAACCTTTTCCGCACTTTAATGTCGAATTTGCAAGGGTTTTATGATTTTTTTTATTAATTTGCATCAATAATATTTCTAAGAATACTCCATCTGACATTGAATGTCGAACTTACTGACCGCAGTAAGTCAAAATTGCAACGTCCATATATAGACATATCTTCACATGTGTTCCGTTCTCCAACTATAACTGTCTTGTTACTACTAACTATATAGTTATCATAAATATTTTATCTATTTCTCCATGTTTTGTCTTATGTATTGTCGTGTTTGTGGTGTTCAATACATTTTATATTATGTTTTCTCAACTGTAAATAGTCACCTCAAAATTTAATATCTTATTGTTTTGTAAAGTCTCACCCATCCACCGACCAAGTGTTTTTAACCGACTTCCAAAAAGGAGGAGGTTCTCAATTCGGCCGGTATGTTTTTTTTTATGTATGTACACCGATTACGCTGTGATCCGATTTACATGATTCTTTTTTTGTTTGATGCGGAATAGATGCCATTTGGTCCCATAAAAATTTAAAATTGTACGGCCAAGCAGTTTTCATTTTATAAACATTTTTATGTTTATTATGATCATTATTTACGTGGATGATGTAGACAACTACATACGGCTTTTTAAGGAGTTTTCATTTAGGTTGATTATTAGTTTTTGTTTAATACGGATTGTTTACAAACATCAAAACTTACCCCCAAAGGAGTGGAAACGGGACCCCCCCTTCGATGTTTGATTCTGTCAATGGGGGTCCAATCCGGACTACAACATATCTCCGGCGTTAGTGAACCGATTTCGAAAAATCTTTTTTTGTTTACAAAAATCGAAACCCACCCCCAAAGGGGTGGAAAAATGGGGTTGACTGTAAATATTTACTTTTTTAGGGTTGTTATGAGGTGATTATAATTGCATTTTCAACGATTATTGACACTAAAAAACGTGGAAAAAAAATTTTCTTAACAAAAAACAAAAACCGACTTCAAAACCTAAGCGCACTAAAAAGCTAGAAATAACCTTATATTATACCGTTTTTGTTTTTTGTTAAAAATTTATTTACATACTCTGTTGTTGGCAAAATCATCGACTAAATACGATGGAGGCCATATCTTTTTAAAATGTGAAGTGTGAAGTGAAGTCCATGGTTGAAGATCACGGTATCTTGTAGATAGACAAGATACCGTATGTGGTATGATATGTGACCGTTTCGGTAATAATTTCATTGAAATTATTTGCTGTATATTTAATGTTATTGCCCTTTATTTAGTGAGTTCGTGGAATGTCGACCTCAGACACTTATATAAATTAGTGTACATAAATAATGCAACACAAGTGATTTTTAATAGAAATTATAAATCTCTAACCGTCACAGATAAATAATCAAGGCGGTACTGTGGGTACTGGACTGCAGCTGCAGACAAGGTGAAACAAATCATGCCTACATGCCTACCGATAAAGTGCAATCAGCATAACAAGTACCTTCCGAAGATTTTAAAGTAGCTACCTACTGCATACAAACGCGGTTAGTTTTATAAATGGTATTTAAAAAACACTTTACGGGGACGCAATAAGAATTATTTGCATGATGACTTGAAATTTAAATTTTACAATCTGTCGGGGTCGTTAGCCTTTGTAAGTTATGGATTCCGGTTTGGACGTTATAGAAAAGCAGGAAATGTGTGATACAGTTCAGGTTAGCACTTACATAAATAACTACCATTGGGGTAGAAAAAAAGCTGTATGACAACGCGGAATAGGACGAAGCGTCGTAGTGCGGGAAAACCATTAATAAACAGTAGATTTAAGACATCCTGTAAATGCCAGTGTCTATCGAAAAACCGATATAGCCCACTTATGGCGTTATTCATATAAGAGAAAGATACAAGTGACATAAACATTGTCATCACATATTGTCTTGTCACGACGGGCTGTGCTACCAGAAACCGATGACAAGGTAATATATATGATCTCATCTGCGGGCGGAAAGGGATCCTGACAAAAACCCTGTCAGTGTCACAAAGGCCGGATGTGATAATATACAACACCAAACAACAAACCTTTTAACAACCGCTTGCTAATTATAATCATTAATATTTTTTGTCGTCACAAAAAAAAAAAAACATTTGTTCATGGCGGAGTAACTAAAAAATATGTTTTTCAACAACAGTCAACAAAAATATTTTAAATTACTTAGTACAGTGCAGTACACTGGTAGGTAAACAACTCCACTTTTACTAATCACGATGGCTTGTTCTACAGGTTCGGACCTTTTCGGCTGGTGGTTGATGGTTAGCTTTTGGTCTTACTGGGATCGCCCCCAGTCCATTATATGCTACCTTTAATATCAACAGCGTTGTTTAGTTTGGAATTCTACGAAGAGTATGTGTTGCCTGCAGTGTGATTACGTAATAATATTGCAAAATAATTTCAATTACCTCCTATAAAAAATATTCAAGTTCCGTTACACAATTTCCAAGCTGATGATATTTTTAACAAATTTCAAAGAAAAGAAAATAATGACTAATTTCTACTGTTCTAAAAAATACTTTACCGGTTATGGGTATCGAATTCTTGAACCACGAAAACCTAGGTTCAGGATGGCCTTTAACTGGGCAGGTGAAAGTCATGGAACGTCCCAAATCCAGAGTCAGTTCGGTGGCGGGGTCCACGAATTCCGCCGGATCTGTAAAATATAATCAGACGCTGAGGCCTACTCGAATAAACACGCGCGATCAGCGATTCCTTCCAATATATCGGATAATACGAACGAATTTGTTTGCCATACATATTCGGCCCTGTACATAAACACATATACTATTACATCCCTTTTAACGTCCCACTGCTGGGCACGGGCCCCCCTTCAATGCGAGGGGGATTCGGGCCATAGACCACCATGCTGGCCCAGTGCGGGTTGGCGGACTTCACACATTTATCGAAAACTAGTCAAGTTCCCTCAGACGTGCAGGTTTCCTCACGATGTTTTCCTTCACAGTTTCATAGCAAGTGATAATCTCGGATGAAAATGAGATTCGCACATAAATCCCAGAGGTGCGAGCCGGGGTTTAAACCTGCACACTTCGATTGCAAGGCGTGCGTTCGACCACTCGGCTACCACCGCTAACACAGCCAAACTCAGTATATTAAAAAAAGTCAAATCAATTTGCTAGCACCAGTATGTTCAGGCCATAAAACTGCCATTACAATAATTCGACTAAGGTAATAAGTGTGTCGCTTTAGTAGAGCTAGGTACAAGTCACGATTGATATCACAAGACGAAACCGTCCGCAATATTTATTACTTACGTGACAACGTTTACACACAATTACAACAGCGATAATGTTTTATTACATGCAATTACAGCCGTAATCAGAAATACTGCACCGTGAGAAATAGTCGGTGAAGAATCCGATTTTTATATCCATCCATTGCATTTTGTATACGAAACCGGATCTAATTTGTGTCAACCTAATGTAGTATCTACGATATAGGCTGGGACCATCTAAAAGGTACTTTTGGCATGTCCAACTTAGTTAAATTATTTACTTGTGCTAAAAAACTAACTAAAAACTTGGCTAAGTAACTATATAATAAAACGGTTAGTGGTTTGAGTAAAATTATCAATGATAAGGCCCAGCGCTCACAGTCACCTCAAAATGCGCTCCACAGATTTATACCAATACGAAATGTATTTACTCATAGAAAAAGCACATATTTTAACGAAACGTCATGGATGATGCGAGCGAATTTGGATGATGCGAGCGAATTTTGACGCGAGTGGTCGCGTGACTTTTCCCACAGAATTTCAACCTTTATGCTTATAAAAATAGAGTACATTTTCTAAAAAAAGTCAAGTTGAGTAGTTGCCACAGTGATTTCATACGCACCAAAAATGCATAACGATACATTAGTTGTAACATCTCCAGATTTGCAAGAGTACACGCCCGAGTCCTCAATATCTGCACCGGAAATAGTCAACACTAAGGATGATGACTTCCCTTGAAGGTATTCGTGGGCGAATACGTGGTTACTTGTTACATTTGATACTTCGACACCTTTTGGGCCGATCCATGTCACCTGGTGACAACACGCATGTACTTTAGATTCATACATCATCATCACGCCTGTATTCCCCGAAGGGTTAGGCAGAGGTGCACCGTAGTGCGCCAACACTTCGCCGATGTATTTTGGTCCCAATGTAATAGGGGGCGAGCATATTGCCATCATAACAGGCACATTCTCCCTCAATACGTGGGAGTTGTTTTGGCTATAGTCTACCACTCTGGCCCAGTGCGGGTTGGTTAACTTCACACGCCTTTCTATAGACGTGTGAAACTATAAAATGTTTGGAAAGCTACGTCTTTGGTCCGTAAGTATAAATCTAGCCGCCTTACCACCACTTGTCTTGCAGCAATGTATATAATATTACTTTTAGTTTTTTACAGTTAATCCAGTACAAAAACTGACAAAAATTTACACTTAGTATTGAAACAACAATACTTTAAGAGGTGGTATGGCCTCTATACACTTGTAATTTGTCAAACGTGACAATGTCCTCGTACTTAATTTTTTTTCGATACGTCGACCAATATTAAGGTTTTTCTTTACCTGCTTGGTCTTGTCCGCGGGGTTGCATATCACAGTAATGTCATCTTTAACTTTGAAGAAACCGTCCTTGCTTGACTTTACTACCTCTATCGCATTCACCACCGCTTTTCCGTAAACTGTAATTAAATTCGTCTACTAATTAGTATCTGCGTTTGAAAAGCAAATGCTTCATATGATTTTAAATCATAATAAATATATAATTTAGAATTTCAAATTCCACAATTATCAGTATTCACATAAAACTCTAACAGCGGAAAACTATACTCTATCTTATCTGTGAAATGTCTTACTAGGGATAAAATTTCCTAACTGGTAGGCTCGTAGATAATTCAACATTTCTATCAACTTCGCCCTTAAATTTCAGGAATCGTGTAGAAAATGAGATAGTGAAAATAATCAGACCAGTATTACCGTGGTCTAATTTTTTTTTTACATTTGATATTAAATGACAAAAAATACTTGTTAAACCAATGTTCCGCACTTGCACATATTTAGGGCGACGTGGTTACTAACCTACTCTATAGAACATGTACAGGCATATTACTACATAGAAAACCCTTTTCATTTTTAAAACTTAAGGCACATTTACACACACACAGGCACTTAAATTATGGATGTTTTTTTCGTGGTGACCACAACGAGATTAGAACGAAAGTGTGGCACCCAGGAGTGTCATGCGAGTTCTAATTTAGCGATAGGAACAATTAATTAATACTAATAACCATTATTGTGCACAATGCCATCGGTGAGGAAGCCAGCAATTATCATCGCCGTGGAAAATTAAAAAGGTCACATCACTGTGTCAACGCAACTTGGTAACAATTTGAGTTATTTTTAGGGTTCCGTACGTAAAAACGAACACCTTATAGGATCACTTTGTTGTCCGTCTGTCTGTCTGACCTTTTTCTCAGGAACGCGTGAAGGTATCATGTTGTAATCTGCAGTCCCTTGGAGCTGTAATATCAATATTTTATGTTAACGCAAACAAAATATGTGGCGGTATAAGTTGCGTATTTAGTACATTTTTAATGGAATCAAAAAGCTATTGGGTACTCCCGTTGACCTAGAATCATACAATTTGGCAGGAAGTAATTGCCTTATAGCACAAGTAAAGGGAAAAATCTGAAAACAGTAAATGTATAGTTAGAACTCATTAAATGTTTTTTTGCGATTACAAACGTATTAGCAGTTAGTTTGTATGGGGACAACAGTTTACCAACGGCAAAGTTAAGTTTGTCTATCCAGTTTATACTTTCATTAGAGGAATGTTCGGTGCTTTCATAGTTTAGGTACGGAAGCCTCAGTGCGTAAATGGCCGCGACTCGCACTTGACCCTTTTTCATTATGTAACTACTACTACTACTACAGCCCTTTTAACGTCCCACTGCTGGGCACGGGCCTTCCCTCAATGCGATGGGGCTTCGGGGCATAGTCCACCACACTGGCCCGGTGCGGGTTGGCAGACTTCACACATCTATCGGGAACTAGTCAAATTCCTTCAGACGTGCAGGTTTCCTCATGATGTTTTCCTTCACCGTTTCATAGCAATTAATAATCTCGGATGGAAATGAGATTCGCACATTAATGCCAGAGGTGCGAGCCGGAGTTTGAACCTGCACACTTTAATTGCAAGGCGTGCGTTCGACCACTCGGCTATCACTGCTTACAGTATGTAACTAAATGTATGAGTTTCACATAGCTACGCATACACATACTAAATATCAGTAGTAGTACTGAATGCTATAGAAAATTTGATCGGAACTCGAACATTATCTTTGTTAATTATTCCGCCTCCCCATAACCGTAACCGAAATCGATATAAATGTTTCGAATGATTTCCGATAAGGGTGGAGTCTAAATGATACATGTGATGAGATTTATGTATTGGTATTTTTTGTGAGTAGGTACCTATTACCTAGAACACCTAAAGAAGCTATAATAATTATACTATATGCCACAATAAACCTATTAAATATCGCCAGACAACACATACTCATCGTATGATCCCAAACTAAGCAAAGCTTTTTTTTTCCATGGACTACGCTGTTGGCCGTGAGGTGGCCTTTACAGCTTTACCGGAGGGGCAAAGCTTTTACGTGTGTACGCTTTTGTGTGTACCATACAATGGACAGGTAGCGATCCCAGTTACACCCGGACGAGAGCTAATTTCGAAGAAGCTATTACCGAAATTGCCTACCTATTGCATACCTAATACCTATTGCCTCTGGCGGGAATAGAACACGTAACCATCTGGTTCAGTAATTCTAGCGGTGTACGCTTAAACCACTGGACCAAGCCGTCGTTTACAACAATTATATTAAGGTATATAATCTGCCTAGAGCAGTGTTAGCCGAGTGGTCGAACGCACGCTTTGCAATCGAAGTACTCAGATTCAAAACCCGGCTCGCACCTCTGGGTTTCATGTGCGAATTTCATTTGCATCCGAGATTATCACTTGCTAAGAAAAGGTGAAGGATAACATCGCGAGGAAGCCTGCACGTCTATAGAAGGGCGTGTGAAGTTCACCAAACCGCACTGGTGGACTATGGACCAACTCTCCCTCATATTGAGAGAGAATGTGCCCGGTATAATGGCAATAGGCTCGCGCCCTATTACATTGGGACCAAAATACATGGGCAAAGTGCCAGTGCACTGCAGTGCACCTCTTCCTTCCCTTTCGAGGAATACAGGCGTGATGATGTATTATTATTATGTACAATCTGACTTCACTGAACATCCTCTTATTCAGCTAATTAATGTATCCATAGTGCAAGCGTTGCTTAGTTTGGGATCATACGATGAATTTGTGTTGTCTGGAAAATAAAATAAACCACTTATTTGGTAGTGTTATTGACACTGAGATATCAAATAAAATTATTTGCACTTTGCTACGACTGACCGGATGTTAAACATTATCAATAGATGTCTGCATATTGTCCGAGTCAAGCCGAATGATAAGGAAACAGATATTAATTGAAAATAAACATTACGCATCTGAGTAATTAGATCTGGAAATTATTATTATACCAATATCAACTGTTCGAGTATTCGTTCCGTTTCTGATATTTTGCATCCCACGGAAATGATATTGAGAATAACGTCATTAATAACGATAAATATAAAAAGTACAAATATGTGCCGTGCCATAAATACGCCGAAATAGGTATCTTTTCTTCTTTTAAGTGCCTCTTTTCATTGAGATGGGTCACATTCATGCCATAGCCCAATGATATTCTAGTAAACTAATAGAATATCATTGCCATAGCCATCTAAATAATAAATAAATATCGCCAGATAACACGTACTCATTGTATGATCCCAAACTAAGCCAAGCATGTACTATATAATAGACTGGGGGCGATCCCAGTTACACCCAGACCAGAGCAAATTTCGAAGTCTTATATGTCTTGACGAATAGATAACGTAAAAGAAGTATTAACTATTACATTATTAAGTATTATCTATCGTGTCATCAGCGGCCGGAGTGTTATTATACCATTGAATGACGTAACACGACGCATGTAAAATTGTACGAAAAGCATAGTTCATTATCTCGTCGCTAGAGGCGCTGTTTACTATAAAATTTTCGCATCATATATGAGTCTTTGAAGTTTTTATATTACACTAAATATACTTATGATCGTTTCAAATCATAACATATAGGTAGTTGTTGCAATATTTATATGATTTTAAACACAAGATATAATTTATAGTTCTGTTGCATTGGACACTAAACTGTCAAAATCCATTGCTCTACTTATTTCATAGTTCAGTGATGGCCTAGCTAGTTGGTAAAACATCCGCCTTGAATGCAAGGGGGGCAGGTGCGGAATTCCTGTGCGAATGTCATTTCCAATCATGATTACAACTTCCTGAACGATAAAGGCATACTGCGGGAGGAAACTTGAACATCTATAGAAAGGCGTGTGAAGTCTACCAACCCGCACTTGACCCATTGAGACCAAAATACATCAGTTGAGTGTGGGTGCCTCAATGCAGTGCAACTGAGATGCAATCTATCTGTCTACCCCTCCAGGGAATACAGGCGTAATTGTGTCTTTCGTAGTAACTTTCTGCCAGCCGCGCGTATTGTTCTCTGTTACCTTCGTAATCGTTGAATTAAATTAACATTGGCGCGAGGTTAATCAGAATGTATTTAAAACACTTAAAGAAACCGACTAGAAATCGACGCTTAAGCCTCGGGCAGACAGTCATTGACAGCGAGAGCGAATTTTAACGCCTCGTCGCGTACTCTTACCACAGAAATTTAATCTTGATGTATATTACAGCAGAGTTGATTTTGGTATTGGCAAAAATCATCACATGTCTTGACACTCGACTCTGCCCGAGTCTTAATTCTGTTTTGTATTTGACTGAATAAAATTAGTGGCTGAATTTGCAACTAAATATAATGGTAAGCTCTACCAAAATAGGCTATATCATATTGGGCTCTACCAAAGCGAGCTCTAACATGGTAAGCTGTAACAAGATAGACTCTACCATAGTATACTACACTAAGGCATGCTCTACCATGGTAGGCTCTACCAAAGCACATTCTATCATAATAGGCTCTACCAAAGCAAGCACTGTTATCATAAGCTCTAACAAGAAAGACTCTAGCATGGTGGGCTCTACCAAGGCAGGCTCTACAATAGCAACTGATGTAGCGTGCAGTTATTAGATTGCACTTTTACAAGCTTTATATTAGCTTGCAACGTATGTTTGTCCGGGTGGAATCTTGCGACTGAATTTTAGATCAGTTATCTTTAACCGATTGATTGATTTGGTATACGGTAATTTGGTATACACGCTTATTTTGGATGACAATGCATGCTTAGCTATGTGATGTCACTGTAATTCCAATATGGCGGATCATCCAAGATGGCGGACTAGTTATATTTTTCTGCACTACCACGATATGGGTATCAAATGAAAGGGCTTGCAGAGGAGAACACGAAAACTAATACAACATCACATTGAATCCAAATACCTAAAAAATAATAAAAATAAAAAAAGGTAATTAAATAAAACTTGTTTTTAAAAAGGTTTATGTTTATACCTTTATGTTTTTAAATTGCATTCCGGCCGGGCCGTTTAGTGTCATCTTCCACTTCAAGAACTGGTTTGGATGAATGCATTGTCGAAAAAAATTATGGAGATTGTTTTTAAACACTCGTCTTATTACTGTCGTGATTTAGTTATCACGTACCGTGTTGATTCTACATACCTGCCCCCTTAGCATGACCGTTTAGACATAAGTTTTATCTCTTTCATCTATCAGATTTGTCGAGAAAATGACGCCACATTAAACTTTTTTTATTGGACATGCCTCGGTGTGACGTCATTTTCTCGATGAATCTGACAGTTGAAAGAGATAAAATTTATGTCTACACGGTCATCCTACAGGGTATATGACCTAAATTAATGTGATCGTCTCACGCATGTTACGTCAGATATCGGTCGGAGTATCGCGTATGTAAGAGCCTTATCCCAATGTATTTAAGCCAAAATGAACTATGTGTTAATATACAAAAAGATTTAATTTCTGTCGTAAAATTCACACCCCCAAGCGTCCTAATTAGCTCGCGCTTTCAGTGTAATTTCGTTGTAGAATGAACTTTTTCTTTATGTAAAGATAGTTCGTTTTGCTATGGTAAAAAAAATTATGCGCGAGCGTAGACGCCCCAGTGTACGGAAGGCCTTCATTGCTCATATTCATTGCTAAGGTAGACGCGATTAATTATATTTTATACCTTAAACCTGTTGCTCGCTTAAGGTAATACGGTTTTTGGCCCTCAAACTGCAAACAACCTAAATGGCTTTCACATAAGGGCTTAAATTAACTTACTTAACTACTACTGAGCAGGTTAAGTTATAATAGGTACTCACTTATAATTGGACTAAGTAAAGCATAGAAGGTAATTTCTATACATACAGCAAATAAATAAAATGTAAATGTCTATTTGTAATCTATATCTTAAAACACTAAAATAGTTTCCACCTATGTCCGTTATAGACTTTGAAACACACCAACCGATGTGCCCAAACCCAGTTTGATTAGAAATACTGCAAAGATGGTTTTACACCACTAAAACAATGCATTAGGCACATTCGGTCCATCCATGAAGTCAATTTTTGACGTACAATTTTTTTTGCGTAGTAGCACACACCGGGTATCCGCTAGAGTGAAATAAAAATAATCATTTTACTAAATGTTGAAAACTATACACGGTACCTATAACGAAAATACAGTTTTAAATTGTTTGCGTCTGTCTGCTTGTTCCGAGTTATCTTCAAAACAGCTGATGTTATAAATTACACGAGGATGAAGTCGCAGACACAGCTAATTATTTATACATGGAATCATACAGTGAAGTGAAGTAAATCAATGGTAGCCTCGTGGACAAGAAAGTCCGCCTTGAACGTAAGGCGTGCAAGTTCAAAGCTCTGAGATAATTTTCATGTGCAAATCTCTTTTCAACAATGATTACCGCTTGCTGAGCGGTGAAGGAAAACATCGTGAGGAAACCTGCACTTATAAAGAAAGTGTGAAGTTCACCAACCCACACTGGGCCAGCGTGGTGGACTATGGCCCAAATCTGCTTCGTACTGAGGGAGAATGTGCCCGGTACAATGACAGAAGGCTCGCCCCATATTACATAAGGACCAATAATACTCGCCGATGTAGTGAGGGCTTACTGCAGTGCACCTCTGCCTACCCCTTCGGAGAATACAGGCGTGTATGGAATCATATACACATCATAATGTATGGAATCATACAGATCATATGTGATTCGAAACATGTGGTAAGGTAGGTATGTAGTTACTTTGTTTTCCAAAGACTACGCACGTTGCATTGTCGTTCGCTTTCCGTTCGTGCTCCATCCGTTGCGTGACTTGCGTACGTACCGAAAGCATGCAACTTATTTCACGAGTTTTCTTGGCTCAACACAAAGGACTGTCGCCAAATACCTTGATATATGTGTCAGTGCACATTTCCGTTTGCATTTAGACACACACTAATTGCGTTTTAGTGTTGCACATTTTGCGTAAGTATTTGTGATTATTCTTCTTAATTTACAAGATGATAAAATTATAATGGAATACGATGAGAAACTGTACCTGAGGATTATTCTGCCAATTAATTAATAACATCACGAAGACAACAACGGTGACAATGATGAAACCAACAAGAATATACCCTATGTACTTTTGCGTTAGACAATTTTACGTACTATATATTTTGCATTAAAGATTATTTCTCATATGTCACATTAATAACAACGGTTGAAAGTCCAATTACTTTTTTACTTGCGTACGATTGCCGCCGCGATCATAAATGAATCATTACCTCACTGCCCATTTTTTTTGTTCCAACCCTAACAAGAACGTTTCAACCGAAACCCTTAGCAGGTAAAAAGGTTGATAATAGTCTCAGGTTTTTAACATTTTTAGGGTTCTGTACCTAAAAAGGAACCTTTATAGGATCACTTTGTTGTCTGTCTGTCTATCTGTCGGTCAAGACCCTTTCCTCAGGAAGGCGTTATAGTATCAAGTTGAAATTTTTAACAAAGACTGTTATCTGCGGTATCGGTTGAAGCTGTAAAAAAATCAAATCTCTAGGTTAACGCAATCGAAAGATACGGCGGTTTATGTTGCATTTTCAGTAAATTTGCACGTGAATCAAAAACCTATAAGGTACTTCCCTTTGACCTAGAATCATGAAATTTGGCAAAAAGCAAGGTCTTATAACAAAAGTAAAGGGAAAAATCGGAAAACTGTAAATTTGTTGTTAGAAAATGTTTTTTTTGCGATTCCAATCTTATTTTGTAGTTATTTTGTAGCGGGACACCAGTATACTAACGGCAAAGTTAAGTTTGTATCTCTATCCAGTTTATCTTTTCGTTAGAATATTCTCGGTGCTTTCACAGTTTGTACGGAAGCCTCGGTGCGCGAGTCCAACTCGCTCTTGGCCAGTTTTTTTCATTCCTTTGATTTGTACCACAAAGCTGCCTGCCTACCTGCCGCAATTAAATATTCAAGGAACAGGTAAGGCCTTATCAACGAACTTAATAGGTACATAATTAACGTTTTACGGTAAGTTTACAATAGCAGATAAAGGGCTCGACCATCATAAACAAACAAACATAACTATCAATATCGCCTCTCAGATCACATCGATCGAATCACGATAAAAACTAATTAGTTTCAAACGTAAATATCCTATTATTTAGTCAGACAAATATTTGAAATAAAACTATTTTACGGATTCTATCGCGTTTATTTACTATTTGATTTTCCCGACGTCTCGGCTGCTTTACAGCAACCATGGTCACGGGGGGACTGAAGTCAAAGTCAAAGTCAAAGACAAATCATTTATTCTGTATAGGCCTATGGGGGCACTTACAAATTGTCAAGTTTAATTTTTTTTCTTATATTCTACTATGCTACCACCGGATCGAAACGCGACCTCAACTGAGAAGATCCGGCAAGAAACTCAGTGGGCTGATCACTTTTTAAATCGCCAAAACTTATTACAAATACATAGGTACATATGAGGTGTTAGACGTCCTGATGTCATAGTTAATAACTGGGTACCCTCATTTTTAGTTGTTCAAACAACAACTTCTTGATGTTGTCCCTTTCTTTCGTATGAAATTAGACATAGAGCGAGCGAGCAACTCCGTGACAAAGGTCTTGTCTTGACATGCGTGCTAACCCCACTGGATGAGCTAAACACGGTGTTTCAGAAGTCCGAAATAATACTTTGACGTTTGCATCAGTATCGGGTATACAGCTGAATGGTATAAAAAATTGATCGAAATTTGACAATGTGGTTCCAATTTCAATTTCTATAACTCGTAATATCTCTAGTCTTGTGTAAAATTTACAAGTTCTGTTTTGTGAATACTGGTAGTCGCCATTCATAAGTGTAGTTGACACTGTTGAATAGGCTTATGGATATACCCAAAGGCCAGAACACGATACCTGTGACAAATATTCAAAGGGTTCTTACTCAAAAACTATGATAGTTAGGTATATATCAGTCTTCACTAAGCATCCACATACGAGCTACCGTATTTGTACCCAAAGTATGACTTCAGACTTTTTATACACCCTGTATACTTGTCATACACCCTGTATACTTGTCAATCGGCTCAAACAAAATGAAATTGGAAAAATCGGATGATACATCCGATCGACAATGATAGTGCGGTGCGGCATAAACCACAGTATTCGCTTTGTTTAGGTTAAAACTGTGTTGCATACAGGCGAGTTGTTCAAACTATTCAGTTGTTGAGTTTGTGCGGCGTCGCGCGCACGTTGTGTCGTCATTCCGAACTGACTGTCGTCGCGCGTTCCGCGTACTTTATTACGAGAATTCAATACAATCGGATGTAACAAAGTGTTTGGACTAAAAAATATACTGTAAGAATCCTTAAAATATTTCCTTTTCTTAACTTAATTTAAAGAAATAAAATAAAAAATCGTAAAAGCAGCTACAAGCTATCTCGGAAAGTATGTATAAAAGTAAATATCTACTAGTAATGTGTGCTTACTTTCATTTCTCTACGAGTACAGTTAAATAAACGTGTCCCAGTTAAATAGAAAACCATTGAATATAACTATGATGACTGTGCATCATTATAATTTTTTTAATACCCTCATTTTTTACTAAAGTTATCTTGATATAAACTATTTGACAATCAACTTTCTCCGTTAACTTTATAAATAAATTGGGACAAGTTCTATTGTTGAATTGTTATTATTTATGGTTAGTTTATCATGCAATAGCTAATCAAAACTTTATTTTAATGCTATGTACATATTTGTTTCACTAAACGATCTTATTTTTTTAGTCTTCAGTTTTAGTTATGATGCATTTGACACATTTGAGAGTTTTGGACTTTTTTATTTAACGGCGAAATTTCTTTACTACAATAAACCCCGTTTGTTCTCGTTTAATTCTAATTACATGCTTTCTATTATTATTTTTTAGTATTTTATTATTATTTCGGACCCACTTGCTTCTTATAATTCCGGCCATACACCAATGTACGTATGAATGGGTAAGATTTTAAATGAGGCAAAGAGATACTAAGGAAAACACTCATTCGTTTACATTTAAATTAAATTAACTTTGAGCTCGATGACGAATGGATCAATTACGTCCTTACAAACAAATCTTATTAACAAGCAGTGAACATACCTGCATAGGGCAACCTACTCAGTAAAAATATCTATGAATTATGGAATGTATGAATGGTAGCACCAAAGTGTTGCACAATAAGTAAATGTATGATAACGTTCCATTAATTTGGGTACACTATTTTCACAGTCGTTGGAGTGTGAACTTTGCCCACACAAAGAAATGTAAATGTTTCATTATTTACGAAATGAATTTACATACAATCAATACAATTTTTGCATCGTGTAGCAAGAACTGAAATGTCAACATAAATCGAACAATCGAACAAAAAATCTGTAGGTTTTTTTGCACAATATCCTCTTGTTTATTGATCAATTACTGGATTCTTAATTATTTGCGGGGCAATAACATAGTGAATAGCAGTTAGCCTAGTTAGTAGAACGCGCACCTTGAAAGCAAGAGATGCCAGTTCAAATCCCGGGCTCACACCTCTGTGATTTTCAGATTCACTGAGTGAATGTAATTTTCTATAATGATTACCACTTGCTGAACGGTGAAGGAAAATATCATGAAGAAACCTGTGCGGTTATAGAAAGGCGTGTCATGTTCACCAAACCGCATTGGATCAGCGGGGTGGAGTATAGCCCATTTTGCCATCGCATTGAGAGACAATGTGCCCGGTATAATGGCAATAGCCTCACCCCATATTACATTGGAACCAATATACATCAGCGAAGTATATGTGCATTGTAGTACACCTCTGTTTACCCCTTCGGAGAATACAGGCGTGGTGATGTATAAGTAGTATTTTTTTATACAAATTTCAATTAATTGAAGAGCCTTATCGTGCTTATCAGTAGCTACCAACGCAATAGCATTACATAATAAGGACTGATGCCCAGTATTGGTCTCGGTATTGATGTTAAGCAAGAGTCTTGTAATAAGTTATTACGTAGTAAACATTTTAGCAAAACAGTTACAGGGTATATTGATGTCACGATCCAGAGTCGAACCAAATCGTGAAGCAAACCTCAATAGTACACAGAACCTATTCAACTTATATTGCAATAAATGATTGTGGTATGGCCTAAAATTATGAAACTATGCAATACTGAAAGAACTAAATATATTGCTCAGAATATTCTAGGAAGCCGTTTAAGTGATTCGATCACGGATCATGAGAAACTAATAATATAATCAAGTCATGGTATAATCGATAATGTTATGTTATCAAGATTAAGTCGACCCTAACTAACCCCTAATACTGCCGTCGAAGCAATGTATAGAATTACTAAATAAACGGATACAATAGCACCGGCATTGGTTTTACTAGTGGTTTACGTCACTAACGGTGGACAAATTTTACACCTTATTATAAAATCGTAATAAAACTAATAATTACTAACTGAAGCCGAATTTAGAGGGTTTCTAAATTACCCCAAAATTGTGGTAGTCTAAGTTACTCTTTAAAACAACCGCTATCTGCCAATGAAAGGCATGTCAAAATGGGTTCAGCCGTTTGGGAATTTACCCGGCACACAGACAGACAAAAAAAAAAACGCATTTTTGGTACATATATTAGACATACTATTTGCATTTGGTAAAAAGCTTTTATTTAGATATTACAAACAGACACTCCAATTTAATTTATTTATATAATGATATCTGTCACGTGAATATAAACACGAAATTTACAATTGAACGAAGACAGTGATTACGTTCTGAAATTGAAATTCAATTTACGTACATTGATTGCTTTTGAATCCAGTGAAACGTTAAAACAGTTCGATATGTGCATAATAACTTTTTTAATCCATTAGTCATAGAAAAAAAAATCTATAAAGGCAGACGTCAATATTACCAAATACAAATATGTTTTATCACTCCGTGCATAGAAATCAAGTCGATTCATCCACCATCTTCATCACTGTCATTATCAGTTTTTATTTATAATGTGTATTTATTGAATTTGTCCTTGCTATTAATTACTTGACATTGGCGAAATACCCGCGCTAGTCGCAGGTGAAGCCATTCCTCATCTTATTCCATTAAATTTCATCATTACACTCATTTCGTAAAAAAATAAATTAAGTCAATAAGTCGTATTTTTATTAAATAAAAAATGTAGATCTAATTTGTGGTAAAAAACGGATACGTGTGGAGTTGAACACCTCCTCCCTTTTTGAAGTCGGTTTAGAATTATCGACATCGCGGGATAACGTTACGACTAATACACACGACAACAAGAAATCTAAATAATAATTTACAGTAAGTACAACACATTCCACATGTATTATTATGCGTATAAATATGAATAAGTCTACAATGACTAATTGAGTGTAATATACTATTAGGCGAAGTTAGCCGCATATCGATCTAAATGAGACACGTGAACTGAATACGTTATATTACATATGGAGTACGTAGTTATTACTAAAGGTGTACCACTAAAAAACCGGCCAAGTGCGAGTCGGATTCACGCACGACAGGTTCCGTACCATCGATAAAAAAAATCACCATCATCTATAAAAACGAGCAAAAAATCCGATTGTTGTATTGGAGCCCCCTTAAATATTTATATTATTTTGTTGTTATAGCGGCAACAGAAATACATCATCTGTGAAAATTTCAACTCCCTAACTATCACGGTTCATGAGATACAGCCTAGTGACAGACGGACGGACGGACGGACAGCGAAGTCTTAGTAATAGGGTTCCCGTTTTACCCTTTAGGTACGGAACCCTAAAAATGCACGAATGATTTAAAACTTGCTGTACTACAATAATGTACACTAACGTATCCATCCAACGTAAACTGTTGTTAAATCAATTTTCAAGTACAATTGATTACAAATCATGCAATTTTCAGCGCTACTCCGTCGTGATAAAGCTGAAAGTGTGCGAATTCTCTCCATCAAAACAATTATTACAATTGCTGATGCCAATTTGAATATCAGCGCTATTGAGTATATTGGTTAGATATTTCATGTGATAGTAAAATGTGACCTTCTTCATTAAGTCATTATAGTTCATTTTGGTTTTAGCAAAAAAATTATCGCGCGCGCTTTGATGCTTCTCTGCGCTTAAATAAACCTTCCACTTACTTTATTTATTTAAAAAAGATTTAGAAGACAAAATCGTGTTGTTTTTTAGGGTTCCGTACCCAAAGGGTAAAACGGGAACCCCATTACTGAGACTTCGCTGTCCGTCCGTCCGTCCGTCCGTCCGTCCGTCCGTACATCCGTCCGTCCGTCCGTCCGTCTGTCACCAGGCTGTATCTCATGAACCGTGATAGCTAGAGAGTTGAAATTTTCACAGATGATGTATTTCTGTTGCCGCTATAACAACAAATACTAAAAAAACAGAATACAATGAATATTTAAGGGGGCTCCCATACAACACGTGATTTTTTTGCCGTTTTTATAGATAATGGTACGGAACCCTCCGTGCGCGAGTCCGACTCGCACTTGGCCGGTTTTTTTCTCTTAATAGTAGTACTTACAAGGTTAACACAGATCACAGTAGGTACATTCCAATTTACGTGTGTGCTTATTGTTCGTATAGGTTTTAAAAACTTTTTTTGTGCTGATTGCTAACATGACAAGTTCAATGTAAAGTTAGAAAATGTTCAATGTAGAAAAGTTAAATGAAGAAGAGCAGTGATAAAGAATAACCATTGTTTTATACCTACTTATGAACTTATAATAATTGTGAATACATTAAATAATCTAATGCATACATTATACTTATGTTATTTATTTTTTCTTTGTAAAGGGTAGAAGTTACAATAATTATTATTCATCTAAAGAAGAATGAAAAGATGTAACAATTCGTATACCAACTAGTATCTAAGCTAAGCCGGACCAGCATTTTAGATACTAGGCCTCTTTCTCTGTGTACAGTCTTGTGTTTGAGCAAAGATTAACGAGGACATGCATTAAACTACTACTACTACAGCCCTTTTAACGTCCCACTGCTGGGCACGGGCCTCCCCTCAATGCGAGGGGGATTCAGGCCATAGTCCACCACGCTGGCCCAATGCGGGTTGGCAGACTTCACACATCTATCAAGAACTAGACAAGTTCCCTCAGACATGCAGGTTTCCTCACGATGTTTTCCTTCACCGTTTCATAGCAAGTGATAATCTCGGATGAAAATGAGATTCGCACATAAATCCCAGAGGTGCGAGCCGGGGTTTGAACCCGCACACTTTGATTTGCAAGACGTGCGTTCGACCACTCGGCTACCACTGCTACATGCATTAAATGCATTAAAAAAATTTTTAATGCTATACGCATTAAAAAAAACATTAATTATATTTTTTGGTAGTATTAAAAGTATAGTGTTCCTTTAATTAAACGTACGCATATGTAATCTTTAACTGATTAAATATATTCCCCGGATTTGTTATATTCCGCATTAATGTTATCATTTGACCTAGGTTTGTTTGTCAATTAAATGCCTAATCTCCAATGTGACTACTTATTATATACCTAACTACGCAATGGCATGTGCGGAAGTGTCCGCCTGTGTGTGCGCGAGATAAAGATTTATTATGAACAGACTAGAACGTTGCGTACCTACCTACTACACTTTATCAGGGCTAAAGGATGGGAAGAGTATACAAATAACACACTGATAAGGAATAATAACAAATTATTCCGTTCAATTAGAAGGTCTTTATAAAGTAGGTCGCGTGGAAATATCTAAATTTATACATACTTAAGAAATGAAGACTTAAGAAATGACGAGTCAATGTCAAGGGTTTAAATGGGGTCACCACTTATACGGTTCGATCTATGTGTGCGTACCTGCATAGTTATGTAACTAATCCATACAAATAAACATTACCTACATATGTAGATAGGTACTTTATTAATCCTGTAGCGTCGTTGAAAATGCAAGTTAGAACTTAATTACCCACCTAAATAAATTACCGTGATTTTGCCACCAATGTTAACAAATATGCATGATACATTTACATTGTGAAAGACTTTTATACCTACTTAAAAATGGCATTGTAGATGAATTGACATTTCTATAAATAACTTTTTGATAAATAACAGTTTTACAAAATTCACCGTCATATAAAACTAAGGTGACATTTCTAAAACTGTACAATGGAAAGTAATTGCAGCTATTACTGACACAAATTCAGTATCCTAACTGATTGTGGACACTAATGATATTATAGACGCTTCCACTTATAAAAGTGGGTCTACAAACAAACAAATTGTCTACAAACAACAGAAAATTCCATAATAACAACAAGTTACTTGTTTACATTAAACATTAAGCAATTCATTAATTATTCGTCTTCTTCCACAGATTAAAACCAATGGATTATTCCCGAATGAAACTTGATAGTCAACACGCTAGCATTCCTTTGTTGACATAAAAATAGTGCGAGTGACAGAGACAGTTATAGAATTAGAAAGTGAAGGCGATAGAAGTGGTTTAGTGAAAGTGATTTTGTGATTTCGAAGCAAGCATGACGCCGGGCGCGCAAGAAATGAACGTGATGGGAGGGAACAATAATGTGATCCCGTTACTCCCTCGGACTACTGTTCAACTGGACTTTAAGAACATAACATGTACTATGAACATGTTCGCGCTGAACAAGATGCAAATTGGTGAGTTATTTTACCGGTTCCACTGTTCACGGTGTCAAGGGCTTGCGTTTCAAATTTCAATAAACTGGGTCATAAAACTCTGCAAAAATAGGCTTCTCAAAACACGCACGAAATTGTTTTTTGCCGATACCAAAATGAAGTATATGAACTCGTACAAGAAGCACATTTTCCAACGATATGTCATCGATGACGCAAGCTAATTAAGCGCCACTAGGGCGTACACTAGGGCATGGAGATATTATAACGGAGATGGCATTTCGAGCCCGCACTGCGGTAAATTTTTCAGGTTTATCATCCATCCATATCTCCGCCATCTTTGTTTTCCCACATAGTTGGGTTAGTTTAGTAAAAGTTTTAGCGGAAAAATCGCCGCAGAGCTATATGAAAATTGGAGTCGTTATGGGTAATCTATATTCTCTATGGTTAATACCTACATAAGGATTGAATTTCGGTGGTAAAAGCCACGCAACCACGCGTTAAAATTCGCTCGCGTTGTCAAAGAGTACAAACATTCGTTGAAGAAAGAGCTGTTTCAATGAATTAATTCAGTTTGTTTTTGTTAAAATTTGTCACGCGCGTCTTGACGCCCCAGTGTGTCCAGGGCGCTAAGCCCCGCATTGCTTTTGCCACAGATTCTCAATTCTTTTGTATATTGACACTGCGTGCATTTTCAGACTAGTCAAATGGGTTCGCTCGTGTGTGTACAGGGCGTAATGACGTCAATCCAGGAATGTATTTTTTATCATCGTTGTGTATACCACGTTCGCATGCCTAGAGTCAAGGACAACGGGGCGAAAACAATGCTTATCAACATTAGGCTGTTCTTTTTATATATTTTTACGATAACACAAATGTGGTTGACGGTCGTTTATCTATACATACATACATACAAATAAATAAAATTGGAGTGTCTGTTTGTAATATCAAAATAACTAGTATATACGATACCTATAACGAAAACGCAATTTTTTTTTTTTTTCTGTCTGTCTGTTTGTTTGGGGTAAACTTCTAAACGGCTGAACCGATTTCAATGGGACTTTCACTGACAGATAGCAGACGTTCCAAGGCGTAACTTAGGCTACTTTAATTCTAGAAAAAGCATTAGGGTTCCGCGGGAAAAACATAATACCCATATTACCGGGTAATCTCCCTAAAGTCCACGCGGGCGAAGTCGCGGGCACAGCTAGTCTACTAATAAATGTTTTGTCTAACAAGTACCTGTCGTTAAGTGGGACGTATCTTTAGCTTAGGCCTCCCTCGCACACTGGCGCGGCGCGTGGACGATCTCGCGTACATTGTTTAACCAATAGCACATCACTTCACTTTTTAAAAAGATATGGCCTCCATTGTAGTTAGTCGATGATTTTGCCAACAACAGAGTATGTAAAAACACTTGGTCGGTGGATGGGTGAGACTTTACAAAACATTAAACAGTACTTCCTATTATCAAGACTGTCAACTACCTTCAACTCAATCGGTCATGAAGTGGATTTGTTTAATGATACACTCTACAAATTTCGCAAACTGATCTTGTCATCATTGGTGCGTCAATGATAGCCTTCTAGTCACTCATCACATTTAATTTAATTTTTATTATCACATTCTTATTTTTCATTTATTACCAATGTTCCTTTTATGCTATTCCTCTTACTTATGCATGTTGTGGCACCTTTGTTAACTGTGCATTTAGTTAGGCGTGGGTGGTTTTAACCATAGAAATTCAATCTTTAAGCATGTTGGCACAGAGCTCATTTTGGTTTTGGTAAACATTTTGACGCGTGAGTGTTGATGCCACAGTGTGCTCTTTAATGTTCAAAACTATATCGTGTCATTTAGCATCTCTAGTTAGGGTTCCGTAGCTCAAAATATAAAATGAAACCTTATAGGATCACATCGTTATGTGTCTGTCTGTCTATCAAGACCCCTTATTTTTTATAGTATATAAACTATAGTGAATTTTACTTAGCATGGGTACCATGACACTTGATACGTTCCAATACACTCTCACTATTTTCATAAAATCTGATAAATATACATTTATAATAATCACCAATTAATTTCCAAAGCAAACAATAATGCTTTATTAGATTGAAATTGTATTTAATTAAGTGTTTTAACATTTTAAACAAATTAAAAAAAGGTACAGAATAAATATTATCCTAAAATTAGAGGCATGAAACGAAACGTTTAATAATAGGGATTGACACGTAGTAATCGGCAAAAACAAATAATCGTGTAATAATCAGCAGAAATAAATGCCGAAAAGATCAACGAAGACCGTTTTAAACAGTCAAGCCCGGGAGTTGGTTGTCCGCTTGCGGGAATACTTTGAGCGGGAGCGAGAAAATGGCGGTCCATTATTATCTGTCAATTATTATCTGTCTGTTAGTGGATCGAGTTGCACAGGCACTTGACATTGGGCGTAATACAGTGTCAAGAAGCTTTATATGTAGGATCGGAATCGGATGTTCAGACAGATAGCGAATAAATGTATGAATAATTGAATATATTAATTTTTTTATAATCGATTAAAGGTTAACCGCAATTGTACTCGATAATCGAATCACATAAATTAATTATGCATGGTCACCTCACTATAGAGTTTATTTGACTTGTGTCACCGTACCCATGCTAAGTGAAATTCACTATAGTCATGTGATATTTTTTTCTACATACACAAACTAGTTATTACTAGGCCTATTTTCTTATAAACAGTTTTATCTCTTAAAATTATTCGGTTATCTTGTTGGTAAGATACACAGAATGTATCAGTTACAATTGGCAAATTGTATTGAAAAATACCAAATTTTCCGCATTTGTTGGTAAGAGGCGACTACTCTTGGCTTCGTATATCAGACAAACTTCAGAACATTGCCTTTCGCTGTAAACGCTACTGCCAGGTGCTGAAAGATGAATTCTAGCAAACCTTGACAACTGCGGGTACTGATGCAAATTAACTGACCACCATATGTATGGGTCGTGATTGCATTAAACAAATGAATTTATATAGGCTTTGATTTTTATTATCATCTCTGAAAGTAGCCTGCAACGTAAGGATACATTGCAGAGCGCGTAGGTAAAAAAAAACATAACCACGGAAATGATTGTGAAATGAAACCATCAAATTACTGACACGTATCTCCTTAATAACAAGTCGAACGGCAAAGTCGGTAATCGTGTGTGTATCAATGAAGGAAAATAATAATTAGTGATGTTGGTATAATGGCAGGACATGCACGGGAAGGAAACGAGCGGTTTACAAACAATCAGTACCACACATCCATCAAACCGTGATCGATCCACATAAGCTGTTGATTTTACGCACATTACTATCTGCTACCGTACATCTTCTGTTATATCAGTATTCGTTTAATATTGCTTTAGTTTGATAGCTTTTATATTGCAACAACCAATTTGAAAATAAAGACTCTTAAATGTGTCAAAAAGACGTCCAGAAAATTGGACCGAAATTAGTCTCATTGACGCCATGGCTGTATGGCCATCTAGACAAGCTGACGTACGTAAACGTCAAATTCACACACAAAATTAGACGAGGGAAACTGGCAAATTTTAGGAAGAGCTCCCACTTAAGGGGGTGATCCATTTGCGAATAAGACCGCCGGTTCCCCAACGAACCCGCGATCCAAAGATCTAAACCGCCAATGGAGCACTTAAAAGTCTGCGGACTTAAAACTGGCGGACTTGCTCGCTGGCTCTTTGTGCATGCTTAAATTCAAAGTCCGCGGTGCAAAAAACCACCATGACTTCGCCAATGATAAGAGATGACTGTTTGGTACGCTAATGGATCACCAACGTGAGTCGACGAGCCAACGAGCCAACGATTTAGACCGTTAGCTCGCCGGCTCGCCAATGGATCACCCCCTTTAGATATAGTAACGCAATAGTAACAACTCTGTAGAAAAACCAATGTGGTGGTGCTTGCACATATAAAAAATTAAGATAAACAACTTTGCATCTCTATATGCTTCAATACACTGTAAGCATTTGCTGACTAAGACGCAAATAGATAGTCAGGTAATATACTCGTACAAATCTAATGATAAAAATTCCAAACTTAATTTGAGAAGTTTTTTTATCGGATATGCTATAAGTAATTCGCAGTTCTCGTAACCGGGTGTGTCAATAAGCATGTAACGAGATCGCAAGCAGAATTTTACGAGAAACTGTGTATCCAAACAAGGTTTCAGAGGCGATTGTATCTGTTTGTCAAACAAATTTCTTTGCGTCTGTTTGCCCATCTGTCTAACTCCTATGAGTCTATACATAAAAGCGCAAAAATCCGAGGTCTTTAATTTGATCCGTAGGAGAATATTATGAACTTCCATCTAACATAAAATAACCAAGGTATCTTTGAAAAGTACCCTTGCTCTGGGTTGTACATGTTATACAGTAATTAACGTTAATGGAATACAATTTCTATTTATTTGAGGGCAAGGTTGTAAACTTTTACAAAAAAATCCGGACAATGCCAGTTATCGGGTTAAAGTTGCGTCATCAATTCCTTCAATTTTTTAATTGTTTATGGGCTTAAAAACAAAATACTGACTGGAAACACGATATTTAAATTTATTTGAAATAGGAATAAAAAACAAACAAACATTCGTAAAGGTATTATTCTATTGTTATGTAACATTGTAAGGAAGCATGCACGTCCGAAGGAGACCACAGTTCTTTACAAGAACAAGTTTACAAAACTATAACCTGACCACGGAACATGGCAAAAACGACTCCTTCTATTGTTGAAGTCAGTTAAAATGTAGCCTATGTTACTCGGGCCATAAAAACGAATCGATTAACACCTCATTAAGCAAAATTAAATGAATAGTTTAGCCGCTACGGAGGAACATATGTAAATACTTGTAAATAAGGTTTCTGATCATCATGTCAAAAGAACAGTGGCAGACCGTGCATAAAGCACAGTCAAAATAAAAAAAATACATACATACCTAAATAGACTGCTAAAATCATAACCCTTCCTTTCCGTTTCACCGTAAAAAACAAAATCTTTTAAAAAGTCATCGTAACATTGAAATAATACTGCTAACGTTGTGGTGGTAAGACTGGTAAGGCCTCAAGGGCAGAGCTACTTACCATAGACATAGATGGCTAGTTATAAATCAAAAATACTTCAATCATGGTGCCAATAAAATAAGTTCCACACGCGTCATTTGCAAGTCAAATGTTCCTTGATGAATATCTAAATCGCGACTTGCATAGTAATCAACACGTTAGTATATGGAGGGGTGAAAGGCTATTGGACTAAAGTGACACTTTTGGGCGATATTGACTTATATACATATTTCGAATCAGCGATTTTTTCTGCGTCGAATGAGTATGCTCTCTGTAAATTTAAAAAAACTTTCACCCCTCGACATGATTTTTAGGCGTTAACTTATTGTTTTTTAGGGTTCCGTACCCAAAGGGTAAAACGGGAAGCCTATTACTGAGACTTCGCTATCCGTCCGTCCGTCTGTCACCAGGCTGTATCTCATGAACCGTGATAGTTACAGAGTTGAAATTTTCACAGATGATGTATTTCTGTTGCCGCTATAACAACAAATACTAAAAACAGAATAAAATAAGTATTTAAGGGGGCTCCCATACAAAAAACGTGATTTTTTTGCTGTTTTTATAGATAATGTACGGAACCCTTCGTGCGCGAGTCCGACTCGCACTTGGCCGGTTTTTTTCTTTAATAGCCTATTTTATTTCCCACTGCTGGGCAAAGGCCTCTCCGTCTCCACATGTCCCTGTCCTGGGCTTTTTGTTGCCACGTTTCACCCACAAAAGTGACCAAATCGTCGCACCATCTTCTCCTTGGTCTACCACGATGCCGGCAACCGCCTTCGGGCGTACAGGTGTTGACGCGATTTGCCCACCTTTCCTTTGATTAAATTAATTAAATTTTAATGGAAAATAGTGGTAGTATTTGACCACGTCTAGTGTCTAGTGGTTTAAGTATAAGGCTCTCTAAATCGGATGGTTGAGGGTTCAAATTTCGGAAATGGCCTTTCCGGAATTCGGAATATGAGTGATGTTGGTTGAAATAAGTTTGTGTAAACAAGTAGATATGAATCATATAAGTTGTGGACTTCTTTTACTATTATGCTAGACTATGGCATCAATTGTCTGCGAAGACCATTGAAGTTACCTCACGCAAGCGGTAACCACCGAAATTTTGGATTGCATAGTAATAAATAAATAAATATTTAATAAATGATTTAAAATTATCACTGCGATTTAACACCATGAGTATCAACGAATGCGATGATTCTTCTAATTGTGTAGGCCAATTCGAAATCGAATTTAATACAACATATCCCCCTAAAACACTGGGTGATATAAACAGTAGATATTAACCCTAACGTAGAAGAAATTAATTTCAAATAAATTTAATTATATTAAATACTACTATAAGGTAGGGATGTTATAAATATGGACTTTCGGATCTGGATACGGATATAGGAAAAATATTATACCGGTTTCGGATAGTTTACGGTTATTAGATTCTTAAAGATAGCTAGCAACTAGCAAGATGGATGTATTTACTTTATTACTAGATTATAATTTGGTTTAAAATCATTCATATAAGTAATTATTATAGCTACTTTAAGTAATATGTAGGTACTTAAAATACAAAAGAATACATACATATACATTTCATAACATTTCTTACAACTCTTCCTACACCTTTTTCGATTAAATTCGTGCGGGTTCAAAGACAATTTAGCTTTTCCCCGGGACTCGCCGAGGGTCAAACCTCTGTCTCTTCAATGGACACCGCTGTCGATCCTGGCTTGCAGGAGTAACAGTTGTGGGAATGTGTGGCGGGCTTAGTCCCATTTCATAACATGTATCATTTAGACTCCGCCCCTAACCGAAATTATTCGAAACTTTTATATCGGTTACGGTTACGGATCATTTTTTATTTCGGATATCCGATTGTTTCGGAACTCCATAACATCCCTACTTCATGGCTAAATTAAAGGCACCTAGCAACACTCGTACAAGCATTAGTATAGGTAGCATATGGTTAACATCGGAGTAGGTACCGCCTATAATTGAAGTCGATCGACATATTTATATAGACGTAACCGACGCACCATCGAAGCATATCATTATCATTGAAACAATACGAACATCGACGAATATTAATACTTATCGTTCACACCGAAAATCAATGCACGTATTTTGTATCGCGGCAACTTGCGTCACTATGTTTAGTGGAATATACCTAAACTCTGCACCAACTGTAAGCTATCCTCTTCTTTATGAGTCAATGGTTCTTAGTCTACACCTCATTTTGTAGAAATTTTGCCACAACAATAGCTTTGGGAGTGGCCGCACACTGGTCTTGTAAGCTATCCTTATTGAAAAAAGCAACCATGGAGTTTCTTGCCCACTCTTCTCCATAAGAAATGCATCCGAATCCGTGGTAGAGTCAATAAATAATAATAATAGTATTATTATTTATTGACGATTCATAAGTGCCTGTTTACATTAATAAAAAAAACTGATTGTATTTAAGAAATGGATGGAGAGACCCCTTTTCACCTCTTTGGCAATATTGTTTTTATAATTACTTTAATTTTTGACATATTACACAGTACACAAACTGAAAAACATATAAAGTAATCCTAAAACAAAATTGCAAAAAGATATGACGAGACTATAATAATATTACTTGTATCAAAAAATATTTCGTGTTGAAATATTTTTAAATCGAAAAATATCGATTCAAGTCAATCGATCATTACCGATTTTCAATTCATACATCATACTAATTACAGTATATTAAAAACGCGAATCACGTCTCGAATATCTGTAATATTTGCAAGAAATGTATTCTTACTAAACATTCTCAGCTTATTATTATTCTATCTATCTATCTTCTATCTATATATCTATCAATTGCAGTGGTAGCCTCGTGGGCAAGAACGCCCGCCTTGAACGTAAGGGGTGCAAGTTCAAATCCCAGGGTGCGGGCTCTGAGATAATTTTCATGTGCGAATGTCATTTTCAACAATGATTCCCACTTGCTGAACGGTGAAGGAAACCAGCACGTCTACATATAGAAAGGCGTGTGAAGTTCACCAACCTGCACTGGGCCAGCGTGGTGGACTAGCTCTGTATAATGGCAATAGGCTCGCCCCCTATTACATTGGGACCAAAATACATCGGCGAAGTGTGGGTGCACTACAGTGCATCTCTGCCTACCCCTTCGGGGAATACAGGCGTGATGATGTATTATTATTATGATGTATTATTTATCTATCAGCCAGGGACGTCCACTGCTGGACATAGGCCTCCCCCATAGATCGCCACAAATTACGGTCTTGGGCTTTACGCGCCCATCGACTCCCGGCGACCCTGATGAGGACGTCCGTCCACCTGGTCGGGGGGTCGTTTATTATTATTATTATTACTTAGATAATTTCATTACATAAACACTTAATACACAATACTATCAAAAGTGTCCGAAAGCCCATGAATCATACGAAAAACCATTGTTTATTTTACACATACTTTATTTAATATTATTCAAAAGATGACAAATCGCCTTTTAATATAGATTCACAAGTAAATGACTCACATTCCACGTGACAGTAATGGAGAGATTGTAGAGACTCTTGTTTTTGTCAATTTGTTTGCACGTATTCAATTTTCATTTTTTTTATTGTTTGAAACAATAAAAAAATTACAAATCAACTTTTAAAATAAAACTACTCACAGCTTCAATCGAAGCTTCGACTTTAAATAGCATATATTACCATTACATTTTATTTTACCTACATGTGTACCAGCTTCAGTGTTAAATTCCTATATAATCGAATCGTTATCGATAAGAGCAACTTAACTCAATACGAGGAAGATTTGGGTCACAGTACACCGCGCTGGCCCAGTGCTGGTTGGAGACCTTCACCCGCCTTTCTAGAGAACTGCAAGTTTTCTCACGATGTTTGCCTTCACCGTTCAGCAAGTGCTATTCATTATTTAAAATGGCATTCACACATGAAATCCGAAAATCTGCAGGCTACAATGAGCTGCAGGCCCAGCATTGTAATGAGCACCCCTTGCATTCAAGGCTACGCTACCGCTGCTTTAATATGTATATAAAAAATAAAAATCCTGCTAATATTATACATGTGACAGTTTGTAAGGATGGATGCATGTTCGTTACTCACGTCACGAATACTACTGAACGGATTTTGATGAAACTTTACATTATTATTGTTTGTACATCAGAATAACATATAGGCTGTATTTTATAACGATATTGAATCATCAAAGTCTGCGCGGACGAAGTCGCGGGTTGAAACTAGTAACTAACAAATGTATTTTTTTCACAGACCAGAAGCGTATCCTGAAAGGGGTGTCAGGATCCTTCAAGCCGGGCGAATTGACAGCTATCATGGGACCTTCGGGCGCCGGCAAGACGACGCTACTCAATATCCTTGCTGGTTATTCGTAAGTTTTATAATAATTTAAATATAATCAATGACCTAATGTTGATAAGGCCATCACCTTGGCAATTAAACTATTGCCGCGAACCCATTTCTAGCACACGTATTGTAACTATTAGTAATGTTTTGAATACAATGCTATAAGAGAAAACTAGTAGCATCTCGATAAGCACGAAATAGTTTTTATAGTAACGATGCTGTAGAGAAAGTCGGCGAAAAACACTGTTCACGAGATATTTAATTACGCGACACACGAACGCAAAACAAGAAGTGGAACAAATAATCTGAAAAATAATTTGTTGTTTACCGCAAGCCTATGAATAGTCACGGTTTAGCGGTAAACTCCATTGAGGTAAACCCATGTTTGCACACTATTTAGGTATCGTTCGAACGACGTACAGATAATTTTGTGGTTAACGGGTTACTTTTATATACCTGTGTCTTTATAATTTAAGTAAAGTTACATAAACATTGATTGCAAAGACTTTGTGATGTGTAAAATCCAAAAGAAGACGAGAGAGAGTGAAGAGGACAAGAGAGAGACATGCCAAGATCAGACCTGTGTCACCTATTGTGTCACTCACTCTGCTTATTTTGAAGGAGAGTAAGAGACAAAATCATCCTGCATGGTTTGCAGGAGGCATGTCAAGACAAGATCTCTGTCACGGATTCGCTCGCTCACTCTCTGTCATATTTTTTACAAGGGAAAGAGATAAAATCATAGTTTTCCGCGACATAAGTCTAGTCTTGGCGCACATGCTA
Source organism: Ptilodon capucinus (assembly GCA_914767695.1). Lineage (NCBI taxonomy): Eukaryota > Metazoa > Arthropoda > Insecta > Lepidoptera > Notodontidae > Ptilodon > Ptilodon capucinus. The sequence goes on along the minus strand of OU611814.1, from coordinate 7,641,763 downwards.
GCTACCTTGGCGCCTTACCACCACCTCTAAAAGTACGTTTGTTTCCATACTAACTATCAATTCTTGATTCTGTACTAAAGTAACTGTCAAAAACTGACAGTAATATTCAAAACGTTGCTGCAAGACAGGTGGTAAGGGGGCTGTTATTATTTTTATATTACTGAGATTTTATATAATTTATTTTTAATTAACTACTACTACTACTACTACAGCTCTTTTAACGTCCCACTGTTGGGCACGGGCCTCCCCTCAATGCGAGGGGGGTTCAGGCCATAGTCCACGCTGGCCCAGTGCGGGTTGGTAGACTTCACACATCTATCGAGAACTAGTCAAGTTCCCTCACGGTGTGCAGGTTTCCTCACGATGTTTTCCTTCACCGTTTCATAGCAAGTGATAATCTCGGATGAAAATGAGATTCGCACATAAATCCCAGAGCTGCGAGTCGGGGTTTGAACCTGCACGCTTTGATTTTATTATATCATTTTATTATGGACAGTTTAAATAAACAGAATCGATGATATGTCCTCAAGAAGCGTCGCGCGTCGGAAACGAATATTTATATTTAAAATGTATTAAATAAGATAAATGGAAAATAAACGATGGAATTAATATTTCATTTTGTTTAACCTTACCCTTTATTTAATACCTAGGTACCTTTTTAATTTCCGCGTATCCGCTTGCCTACGGAATTCTCCTTTTTGCGAATCTGTAAGTACCTAGAGTCAAACGCAAAATGAATGTAATAAAGAACTCTATTTATATAGAGTCTTACTGTGGGTAGTGTTACAGTATAGTTTTGAGTTGATGAATCAGTTAATATTGGAATGTCGCTTACAGCCTTTGATTTTCTACACTCTTCACGCTCTATAATGTCACCAATTCATAAGCAATTCTTAATGTCCGATTCCTATATGTATTCAAGAAACAGTCTCCGTTTGCTAGCTGACCGCAAAATTTTAATATTTTTATAATAACAGTTTTGATTATCGTCTCGTTAATAATTTTACGACACGTAAGCGAAACGGTCCGTTTCTGGAATATAGGATTCAGACATACGAGTGTGTGCTTGTTTTGTAAAACCAATCAAGCCACTGAAATGTAATTAGATAGAAACATAAAGCGTGCTGCTAAAAATATGTATACATCCGCAGGACGCGAGGCGCGAAAGGCGAGATAGCTGTGAACGGGACGTGCGCGTGCGCGTCGCAATCAGCGGGGCGCGGCGGCGCGCGCTACATACGACAGCACGATGACCTGCGGGCCCACCTCACAGTGTATGAGGCAATGTCACTCGCAGCCGCCCTTAAACTTGCCGACTTCACACATCAGGAAAGGAAAGGGAAGGTAGGTTGAACTATTTTCATTGTAGATATGACTGCATAGACGTGACGAGTAGGCATGACAAGAGGAACGCACGAACCTTATCATGGTCACTGCCCATGTTTTATCGTTAGTGAAACGCACAATATATAGAATACGATTCATAATAGGTATACTAAACTAATCCTTAAAATATAGTTTATCTAGCTTATTCTAAACGAATTTGTATAATTAGACATATTTTATTAAGATCCCGGCAGACTGGGACTCACGTGCCAATACCAAACGAACTCTGTGTCAATATGCATAAAGATTAAATTTCCGTCGTAAAAGCCACGCCTCCACGCGTCAAAATTCGCTCGCGCTGTCAGTGTCATTTAGTTGTAGAATGAACTTTTTCTATGTGTCAATACAGGTCGTTTTGCAATGCCAAAAAATTTTGCCATTTTTTTTTGCTCTAAACCATCTATTACTTTTTAACTCTTTTCAATCTAAAGATTAACACAGCAGAAGGTACAAGCGACCAGACTGGCCTTGCCTAGGCTTGTCAAAGCATATAAATTAATTAATGTTTCACCCATTAGATTTGCCCATTAATAAATTTAAAACTGCAATAAAATCCATATTATATCAAAAGGGCTATTACAAAATCTCGGATTATTTGGATGATAAATCAGCTTGGAATTGTGCAGCACAGGTTCAAAACAAAAAAAACATAATATTGCCTGTCATGTCAAAGTATAGCGTGTGTTGCCTTACAAACGTCTTCTTATCTATCTTATCATTATTATTAAAAAGCTCTAAGGCACACTGGAGCTATATTTGCCTGTGTATTTTAAATAAGTTTTGGCGATTTAAAAAATAATCAGCCCACTGAGTTTCTTGCCGGTCTTCTCAGTTAGGGTCGCGTTTCGATCCGGTGGTAGTATAATATTAAATAAGAAAAAAATTAAACTTGACAATTTGTAAGTGCCCCCATGGGCCTATACAGAATTAATGATTTGACTTTGACTTTGACATTTGAAAATATCGATATTCTGTCTACATAAAATGATTTCATATACCGTACACTACTAAGGTTGCAGGTTTGTTAAAGCCATTATAAACCTGATTGTATTTGGAATAACAAATTATCAATTTATTTCCAAACAAAATATACAGAAGTAGGAAAGTGCATTGTTCACGCACACCATGACAAGCCTAGCGCGTCGCCGGCGCATCACTAGTGCGCTCGGCGGCCATTACCGAATAGGCTTGAATGATTACTTATTATACTCTTAGCTTGAATGGCGACCGTACCGTGCAATTTTTAAATATTGTAAAAGTTAATTAAAAACCAAGTAAGAAACCTGAAGAGTAACTAATTAACCACCCTATACTACATCAAAGCATACATAGATCGTCTTAAAAAATATGTTTTTCATTAATTCGTTGCTTATTGCGTTCACTCTAGGTTGAGACGTGTCTCGTGAATTAAAATAAGTAAAATGAAAGATCAAAAGTAACAACCTTCACAACCTGATTATTGACACCCCCCCCCCCCCCTAATGGAATTTATCGTAAACTAAAAAATATTTATACAGAGAGACAAATATAACGTTCACGAACAATATAATGTCAATAGCCGCCCTGACAACCGAGGTGTTTCAGGTTAGATACCAAGCCCACTCCTACCAATATCAATGAGCTTATTTCGAGGGTTTAATGGGACTACTAGTATTTTTTTATGGAATAAGTTAAGGAAAGGACTGCACCCGCGATTAGCGGATAATCTGCCGATGTCAAGTAATTAACAGCAAGGGTAGATACACATTATAAATAAAAATGGGTCATGAATGTGATGAAGATGGTTTATGATGGTTTATCATCAATACATCATCACGCCTGAAGGGGTAGGCAGAGGTGCACTGTAGTGCGCCCACACTTCGCCGATGTATTTTGGTCCCAATGTAATAGGGGGCGAGCCTATTGCCATTATACCGGGCACATTCACCCTCTCATCTCATTATATATAATAGCAATATAGCTCTTCTTCTTGTTTAAGGTGTACGAAGTCTTAGCTCTACTGGGTCTAAGTGGAGCATCGCAGACGCTCTGCCGGGATCTCTCCGGGGGCCAAAGGCGCCGGCTGGCGGTTGCCTTAGAACTGCTCTCAGACCCCTCACTCATGTTCCTAGATGAACCTACTACGTGAGTATATATCTACAAGCTGTATTTATGATATTTTTGAGTAGGTATTTAAATGAAACCACTGAAATTATCATACCTCTGCTAGACAATGGGTATTGTTTTCTTTTAAAATCCAGTCAAGAGCACCCAACCCTAACCCCAAACATTTGACCTGCTAGTACTCTGTTTCATCACTATGACGAACAATATAGTACTTTTGAAACCATTTTTATCGTATACCAAGCGAACTGCGTTCACGCATCGAATAAGCACATTTTTCATCGACGTCGCGAGTGAATTTAGTCGCATTGTCGCGAGGCTTTTGTCACAGACAATATATTTTTTTTATAGTGCCATAAATATATCATTAAGAACAGTAAAATGTATTCGCCCCAGTATGTTCGGGTTTAAGTATGTAGATTTAGTAAATTACTGTTGTCATATTACAACACAAAACAATGTGAAAACACTAATAGGTATTAATAAGTATTGACATCCACAATTATTCATTTTAACTATAGGTAATTCTGGGAACCGACATAAATTATAATATATGTAAGTTTAGTTTTTTCAATACATTAAATAGTGATACACTATACTAAAAAAATATATTAATGTGGAATTACTTTTGTACGTCGAAAAAATATCTCTAAAAATTTCCTCTGAATAGAGTTGGTGGTTGGTAAGGAGCAGTGGTAGCCGAATGGTCGAACGCACGCCTTGCAATCAAATTGTGCAAGTTCAAACCCCGGCTCGCACCACTGGGTTTATGTGCGAATCTTATTTTCATCCGAGATTATCACTTGCTATGAAACGGTGAAGGGAAACGTCGTGAGGAAACCTGCACGTCTGAGGGAACTTGACTAGTTCTCGATAGATGTGTAAAGTCTACCAACACGCACTGGGCCAGCGTGGTGGACTATGGCCTGAATCCCCCTCGCATTGAGGGGAGGCCCGTGCCTAGCAGTGGGACGTTAAAAAGGGCTGTAGTTAGTAGAGTTGGTACCACTCAAACATACTAACATAGGTACTAAGGGAATTTTCCTTGATAATGTAAAACTGGTCACTCTTTTTAGGGGTTTGGACTCATCAGCGTCGACCTCGCTGATTGCTTTGTTGAACAACCTAGCGAGAGGAGGCCGTACGCTCGTTGCCACAATCCATCAGCCCTCGGCACTGATCTTCGAGAAGATCGACACGGTGTACTGCTTACAAAGAGGAAGTACGCTGTACAGTGGACCAAGGGCTTGCTTGATCCCAGCACTTGACAGCGCAGGGCTGAGATGCCCACCGTACCATAACCCAGCTGATTTCTGTAAGTTTTGTATACTATGCGATTCTAATGAGAAAAGAATCGACTTAGTGCCATATTGTGACGTCATAGCTGTAATTTCTAACCAGTTAGGTAGAGTGAGCAAAACAAGATAATTTTTCAATAAAATTGATTTGCAAAGGTTGAGTAAAAAATGCACTCAATCGCACGACGAAGCACACTAACAACGACAAAATGGCGACTGGCGTCCTTATTTTCTTTTCTTTAATAATTTTGCAATGGCTTCTGAGCATTTGCGCCAAAAAATAAAAAAATTATGACTTTAAATCATTAAATTTTATACTGAGACAATTGACTACTAATTTTACCTTTTTATTTAAATTTGATGTAAGATTATTACTATTGATATGCAAATAAGTTTTATGCAAATCATACTTTTCAAGTGACATTGGCAGATAGAGGTTATTAACATTCCTATTCTTATATGAATCGCATAGTACGTGGTATTTCAGATATATTATATATATACTTGTATTGGTATTGGGCATAAAACTGACAAAAGTTTTTTTAATACTGACCTATTTTAGATTTGATTGAATAATAAGGTTAGATTGTATACTTGGGGGCTCTATGAGAAATTGGGACAGCCAGGCACCTAGTCGTTCATCGTTATATATATACAATAACCTTATAACTCGCATTGTGCTACACAAAAATTGTGACAAATATGCAAAGACATATAACATAGCAAGTAAGATAGTTATCTACTTATAGCCTGTCTGCAATGAACATCTAACCACTAACTACACCCTTTTAACGTCCCACTGCTGAGCACGGGCCTCCGCTCAATGCGAGGGGGATTCAGGCCATAGTCCACCACGCTGGCCCAGTGCGGGTTGGCAGACTTCACGCATCTATAGAGAATTAGTCAAGTTCCCTCAGTCGTGCAGGTTTCCTCACGATGTTTTCCTTCACCGTTTCATAGCAAGTGATAATCTCGGATGAAAATGAGATTCGCACAGAAACCCAGAGGTGCGTACCGGGGTTTGAACTTGCACACTTTGATTGCAAGGCGTGCGTTCGACCACTCGGCTACCACTGCTTGCTAAAAATGTCTATATTAGAAAATTCTTTATTGTATGTATTGGTGGAGCGATCTATAAAGGAATTACGGGTATATTCTTTATGAAATAGTGGAGGAACAAAAAGTGGCAATAAGCGTGAGGAACGCACCGGGAGATAAGCACGTGCTGAGAATTTTCCAATACTTAAACGAACTCTGTGTCAATATGCATAAATTTTATGTGGTAGAACCCACGCCCCCACGCGTCAAAATTCGCTCGCGCTGTCAGTGTTGTTTAGTTGAAGAATGAACTTTTTGTATGAGAGAATACAGTTTGTTTTGCCAAAAAATTTACGCGCGAGCGTTGACGCCCCAGTTGCAGAAGGCCTAAAACATATGATGGATCTACTCTTTATTTATTTTGCAAAGTTCTTTCCGTCTGGCTTCTGGGTTGTGAATGAATAAATACATGTGAGCGATTCATTAATTTTGTCCCCGAGTCTCCTGCTCAAACAAATTCAACAACTTTCTCTTAGATAAAATGTCAAGATCTCAAAAGACTGGCTATTGTCTGGTACTGATAACAAAAGAACCTTGATCAGCTAGCCGCGCAATGACTTCGCAAGTGTATGCATTGTTAAACAATCAAAGTGCGCAGGTTCAAACCCCGGCTCGCACCTATGGGTTTCATGTGGAAATCTTATTTTCATCCGAGATTATCACTAGCTAAGAAACGGTGATTGAAAACATCGTGAGGAAACCTGCACGTCTATAGAAAGGCGTGCGAAGTTCACCAACCCGCACTGGGCCAGCGTGGTGGAATATGGCCCAAATCTCCCTCGTGTTGAGAGAGAATGTGCCCGATAAAATGGCAATAGGCTCGCCACATTGGGACCAAAATACATCGGCGAAGTGTGGGCGCATTGCTATGCACCTCTGCCTACCCCTTCGGGAATACAAGCGTGATGATGCATTATTACAATTAAGTAATTAAATCATAACTTTTTATTAGTAGGTATACGTGATTAGTACTTATTATAAAGTACACAATTAAAGCTACATTGTTACTGAAGATGGTAACATTGACCTAGTAGCGGCATTTGTGAACCGCGGCAATTAAACTTTACGTTCTAATTGTTAAAACAATCCAAGTTCACCTTGTTAAGTACTAACCTACATAATAACAATTTTAATTGATTGTTTAATTTGAAAAAGCGGCAATCATCTTTTCTTCTTTTGAATATTTTTTTTTTTCAAGTTTGCGTTAAATAAGATGATTATGAAAAAAAAAAATTTCATTTAATTTCATAGATAAGTAAGCATGCCATTTTATATCGCAAAACGTGGTAATCAAGTTGTTTGCACTATATAGCTACAGATGTTATTAAATGTTATTTTACCGAGATACCAGAATATTTAAAAAACAACATTACTTACCTACATACCTTTATCTCCGCTGACCCATCTCTCATTATTCACTGACATTATATTCTGGTTGTATAGTTAACTTTAAAGAGTTTATTATCACTGAAAATTTATAAACAAAAGTAATGACTGTTAGCTTCACACCAAATTAAACTAAACGTATTGCCGTCCTTTTTACCACCGATATGTACGAGCAATATGGCAATATTTTTAGTATGTACTGTCAAATAAAGTTCAGTTGTTGCTTATGAACAACAGAGATGACAACAGTATGTATATACATAGTGTTTCAGAATTCCGTAATAATACTTGGCCGTTTGCATCAGTGTCGGGTATACAACCGAATGCTATAAAATTTGATCGAAATTCGATCATGATTTTTCAATTTATTTTTCGTAGCCAATTTTAATAACGTTAAATATCTCAAGTTCATTACGAAATTTTCAAGTTCTTTTGTTTCAAGTTTTTTTGTAAATATTAGTAGTTGACTCGTTGATGTAGTTCACACTGTTTAACAGGCTCATGGATGTACACTAAGGCCACAACGCGATGTCTATGACAAATATTCAAAGGTCTGTAACGCTAAAACTATGATAGTTAGATATGATCTACCTTCACTATGCACTTCAGCACTTCAGCTATCGTATATGTACCCAAAATATTGTTTCGGACTTCTGATACACCATGTATTTATATGGCCCTAAAATAGATCTAAACGAAATTCATAGCTAAATCTGCAATGACACCAGTTTACAAATATGATCCTTCGATAATAAAGGAGTCTTATTTGCATTATTACTGTTATGTCAATTATGACATTATTCGTGAGGCCGTGTTTGGTTGGATTACGAAATAGACGTAACACAATCGATAGGTACTGAGCATAAAATTGAAAAAAACGTTCAGTTCTACTCGTAAAAAGTGAAAACATTATTCGACGATAGATAGACATGGGTAATGGTTGCATAACAGCTTAGGTGTTTATGTAACGGAGAGTAAGCGGGACAAGTTGCGAACGCGGAACCTTTTAAAATCGGATATAAACACGTTGACGATCGGTGAAATTTTGGTAATTAACTTCAACAGTAGATATCTATTTACACAGTAAAGCCGGCTGCTTAATATTAACGGGTTGAACGGAAACCGGTGTATAAAATATGTATAAAACACAATGTGATACAAATGGGTAAACCCTTAGAATATAAGTCTGTATGCTTATTCTAAACGAATGAAGTCAGAAATATTGGAATGGAATAATATGAATATTGGAATAAAAAAAATATAGGTTTATTTTTTATTTAAATTTAGCACAACATAGCTTAACTGAGCTGTTACTTATTACTAACGCAGCAGGCAAGCGACCTAACTAACCATGCTTATACTTTTGTGGTTTTTATATAATCAATGAGTATTTTTATATCTCCCGCAATAAGTATGTATATGTTGGCCGGCGCATATGTCACTGTCAAAGTCACATAGATGTCACATAGACATAGAAGTGATGGCGACGGCAAAACTATATGTATTAAAAAACAAAAACAAATATTCATATTAGGTCTTTTATAACCTCAATAGAGTGTAACACCCATTATAAATCACATTGTAGAACCCGAAAGTCTCTACCATATGTCTACGTTTCTGTTCAACATATGATCATCGGGCAGCTGACTTTACCGTGTGAATAACGCTTAAGGTAACTTTACTAGAAGGTAGTATCTCCAACGATTAACTACACTGCAAGCTAACAAAGTTGTAAAATGGTTTTTTTAATTTTACATCATTTAATAACAGTGATCGACATGTTATCTAGTTTTTAATAATAATAACTGTGTTCGGCTAAAAAATTTTGTTTTGGTTTCTGATGAGAAAGAAATATTTTTTCATTTTCATTATCTATTTTGACTGTTTGTTTGTATATTTTATTTTTATATTCCGTGGGCGTAGAGCGCATATAGATAGATAAACAATTGCAAAATATTTCAATTCCATGGCCATTATTAGAATGTCAAATTTATTTGCATCATCGTCCTTTATGATATTATAATTTATTAAGAAAATTAATATAATGGCATATCGGCGTGAAACGGCAAAGGCTAATAAGTATTGGTCAAATTATTTTTTGTCGAGGATATTACCACCAAGTAAGGAAAAACCGGCCAAGTGCGAGTCGGACTCGCACACGATGGGTTCCGTACAAAATAAATATTATAAATAAATAAATATTTCGTATTATCTATAAAAACGGCAAAAAATTCACGTTTGTTGTATGGGAGCCCCCTTAAATAATTATTTTATTCTGTTTTTTAGTATTTGTTGTTATAGCGGCAACAGAAATACATCATCTCTAAAAATTTCAACTCTCTAACTATCATGGTTCATGAGATACAGCCTGGTGACAGACGGACGGACGGACGGACGGACGGACAGCGAAGTCTCAGTAATAGGGTTCCCGTTTTACCTTTGGGTACGGAACCCTAAAAAAATGATTCCATTCGCAACACTTAACTTTATTCTGTACGGGGTATTCTGCATGTCGTGTGTAAATAATATTACATATTTATAGTTAATAATAATAATAATTTATTCATTACCATATCAAGTTACATTTTGGTACTTATATTAACTTAGTATTAAGTAGGTTTTGTAAGTTATAGATTTACATAGTTATATGTATAATAAACGTGTAATGCAGTGGTAGCCTCGTGGATAGAACGCCCGCCCTGAACGTAAGGGGTGCAAATTCAAATCCCGGGCTCGCACCTCTGAGATAATTTTCATGTGTGAATGTAATTTTCAATAATGATTACAACTTGCTGAACGGTGAAGAAAAACATCGTAAAGAAACCTACACTGCACGTCTATAGAAAGGCGTGTGAAGTTCACCAACCGGCACTAGACTAGGGTGGTGGACTTTGGTCCCTCATATTGAGGGAGAATATGCCCTGTAGGTATAATGGCAATAGGCTCGCCTCCTATTACATTGGGACCAAAATAGATCGGGAAGTGTGGGTGCACTGTAGTGCGCCTCTGCCTACCCCTTCGGGGAATACAGTTGTGATGATGAATATATAAAGTAGGTACTGTACCTTATAGTTGCTCATTCGGAATTCACAGAATATTAATTTCAATTAAGTTTTTTTTTAAGAACAGGTACCTAAGCAGTGGGTAACCATGTCGTTAATTATATTCATATATTGTTTTGAATTAAGGTTATGGACTGTTTCCATATTTTAAAGCAAATGCAATATGGGACAACAGGTAGGTAAAATGATGAATGTACAGACAGCCGATAAACACGCCTCGGAACAAACCTTGCGGTAACAAGGAAATTACAACCTTTTCCCTATTGTGTTAGGACACAAGACAATAATTATGGTATTTATAGATTCTTATACAGGGTGTATAAAAAGTCCGAAATAATACTTTAGGTATATGTACAGTAGCTCATATGTGGATGCTTAGTAAAAACAGTTTATACCTAACTATCATAGCTTCTGAGTTATAAACCTTTGAATAGTTGTCAAAGGTACCTATCGTTTTCTGGCCTTTAGGTACGACCATAACCCCATTCAGCAATAAAACTACACTTACGACGGGCAACTACAAACTAAAAAAAAAGAACATGCAAATTTTGCATAGGACTCGAAATATTATCTCGAGTTATAGAAATTGACAACGAAAAAAAAGTTGAAAAAACATGGTCGAATTTCGATATTTTTTTATACCATTCAGTTGTATACCCGATACTGATGCAAACGTCAAAGTATTATTTCGGACTTCTGTATCATCCTGTATATTATACGTATACTCCAAAAAATACCTCGCGGAATGTCGTACAAATTCATTGTGCAAAGAGTAAAATCCTAGGCATGGTTTTACAACAGAAATTGAATCTTTATGTATATTGAAATATATTTTTGGTATTTGAGACAAATTCGACTCGTGCCTTTGACGCCCCAGTATGCGATGGGCTTAATAAAAGCGACTCCACTAAAAAAATAAAAAATATTAAAAGTAATTTAATTTTCATTGTCACACAATTAATGGTGAGGGAACCGGCTTGTGAATTGCCACACGTCATTCTATAAAGAATGACGTGTGGAGTAATAGTGTGGTGGACTATGGCCCAAACCCAATGTGCCCGGTATAATAGCAAATAGCCCTCATTTGCTATTAGAGTATTAGGGCAAATGAGGGCTCTCCACGATGGTTATTTTAGCTTTGATTTTGTAACTACTACTACATCCGTTTCAAAACGCAAAACTCCGTATGAGATCTGAAAAAAAACTTTCAGAGTTTTACCTTTTTATAGACATACTAGCTTTTGCCCGCTATTTCCCGCGACTTCGTCCGCGTAGAAGTCAAATATGGTTCTAATAGGATTTTTAATTGTTTTTTTACGTTATTAATTTTGTTACAACATATAAATTATTATGTATGCCATCATTGGAAAAAATACATATTTACCGATTAATTACAAAAAATTAATCACATCACTTCACTTTTTAAAAGATATGGCCTCCATTGTATTTTAAAAGAAACTCGAAAATAACTTACTAGGATAAAAATTTAAGTTGTTAAGTAGTAATATATTTTTTTTAGTAATGGAGGTTGCTTCCGGAGAATATCCAGTGGACCTGGTGAAGGCGGCTCAAACAATGACCCAGTTCAAGCCGGAATCCATCGCTAACGGCAGTTGGGAAAGCCACATTCCAACAATACCGGCCTTACCTAGCCCTTTAGGTACGTAATAAACTTTCCACCTACTTACGCATTAACTACAGACATACAGGTTGTATAAGAAGGCCGAAGTGATACTTTTACGGTACATGAGTATCGGATACATATACATCTTAACATGATTTTATGACTTTCCATTTCAGCCATCGTATATGTCCCTAAAATATTATTTCGGACTTCTAATACATTCTCTAGGCATGATAGTCTAGAAAAATCGTCATTGTTTCTCAACAATAAAACTATCAATGACATCACATAACATACTTTGTGCGTGAAATGTAATAAATAAAACGTTAAAACATGTTTATCATAGTTACTTATTGATACAGAGTGTATCGGATTATCCCGTTTCTTTTATTTCAAAGAAGTTAAAAATTACCTGTCTAATTGAGAACCTCCTTAGTTTTGATGTCGATTGTAAATTATTGGCAATCCATTCGTAGTATGTGTGTCCTTTGAGGGAGAGTTAACTTTTAATTTAATTGCAGATATAAGTGCAGAATTGAAACCAAATCAGTTCGGCAGTCCAAAGAAAAAAAAACTTTCCAAAAATATGTACCGACAATCAGGCCTATTGCGGCAAACGTGGATATTGTTATACAGAAACTATTTAATGACGACTAGAAATTATGTAAGTATGAAAAGCTAATGAAATCTTACATCACTGCCAAGTCCCAACTTACACACATAGGTACACCGTGTTTGTAAGACATTTCCTTCAACACGTTCACTGCGGTGTAAGGTCATATTGGCTCATGGCGAACTTTCATCCAGTGTGCAGCGCTCATAAAGTTAGTAACTCTATGAGTCAATATAACCTCACGCTCCAGCTGAAAGTACACTAAAACTACTTACGCAGCGAACATGTTAAAATATCCTTACTGTACGTATGAATATTATATAATTAACATTATATTACACATGCTAAATAGAATAATATACCATTAAAAGCTATAGTTTTTAAAATCCAGTGGAAATTAAAGACAGAAACATACGCTAGTCAAAAGTTTCACATTATACTAGACTACTGTGGTCATTCCTGTGGTGTTAGCACGCATGCCAAGACAAGACCTCTGTCACGGATTGGCTCGGTCGCTCTCTGTCTTATTTCATACGAGAGAAAGAGATATAATCCACATATTATGTCGACGGGTAAAATGTGAGGAGACTCAAGCGCCATGTTACGCTATTTTGAGTTATATATATCGTTAGGATCAGTGATTTTTTCTGAATTTTGAGCTGGATCGTTGGAATCAGCGAATTTTTCTCAGTCTCTTGGGCTGGGTTTTGTGCAAAGTTACCATAATGACGCTTGAGCCAATTCGCTTTTTACCCGTCGGTCGGTATGATTCGTAAAAACCCTTGTTCAGAAGTAATCTTTTTTTTTTCAGTCTCTCTTCATGTACCGAGTGGCAGCACACGTGGTTATCGCTTTAATATTCGGCTATCTATACCTGGGGGTGGGCAGCGAGGCTGGCTCGGTGCTCGGAAACTATGTCTACCTCTACGGCTCAATGTTGCTCGTCGTCTACACTGGAAAAATGTCTGTTACTTTATCATGTAAGTAGAATCAGAATTAGAATCGTTTACTCATGTAAATACAACAGTGCTAAATGAATTATCTACTGCTACTACTACAGCCCTTTTAACGTCCCACTGCTGGGCACGGGCCTCCCCTCAATGCGAGGGGGATCCGGGTCATAGTCCACCACGCTGGCCCAGTGTGGGTTGGCAGACTTCACACATCTATCGAAAACTAGTCAAGTTCCCTCAGACGTACAGGTTTCCCCACGATGTTTTCCTTCACCGTTTTATAGCAAGTGATAATCTCGGATGAGAATGAGATTCGCACATAAATCCAAGAGGTGCGAGCCGGGGTCAGGTTCAAACTCCGGCTCGCACCTCGCACACTTCGATTGCAAGGCGTGCGTTCGACCACTCGGCGACCACTCGGCAACCACTGCTACTTATTATCAAGAATTATGAAAATTAATAAAATATAAATATTGTGTCTCTATCAATTCGAATGAAATGGAACGCCTATAAAGAGGAAGGGGCAAGACACTCTATGGTTGCTCTTTTTTAATTTTTGTTTTTTAACATTAACAATATTTCTTTATCATTTCCAGTTCCATTAGAGATGGATATACTGAGAGGGGAGTACTTCAATCGGTGGTACAGTTTAGGACCATATATTGTCTCAATCTTAGCAGTGGAGTTACCATTTCAGGTGAGCTTAAAGATCTACGCAAAAAGACGCGTAAAGACACTTCTGACCAATTTTTACCAATACCAAAATGAACTTTAATTACTAATTGAAAAGCACATTTTTCAACGAAATTGCACGGGCACCACAGACATAACTTTATGTGTCAAAGAGTTAATTTTAAAGGGCGTACTGTATTGTCACTTAAATGCGATTGTTTCGGTAATTTTTTGCAAAGTATCAATGTTGAAAGTGATGACGTCGTGTTGGTATGTTTTTTCAGATGATATCGTGCGTATCGTACGTCGTACTCTCATATTGGCTGACAGATAATCCACTGGAGCCCACCAGAGCAACCCTGTTCCTCGCCACTATCGTAGCCACGTCACTATGCGCACAAGCCTGGGGCTACTTCATTGGCTCCACCACACCTACCAGGGTAAATTAAAATTCTAAATAAGTATAATTAAATACCAGAGTAAGTACCAGGACCAAGCAGTGATAGCCTCGTGGGCAAGAACGCCCGCCTTGAACATAAGGGGTGCAAGTTCAAATCCCGGGCCCGCACCTCTGAGATAATTTTCATGTGCGAATGTAATTTTCAACAATAAATACCACTTGCTGAACGGTGAAGGAAAACATCGTGAGAAAACCTTCACGTCTTTAGAAAGGCGTGTGAAGTTCCCCAACGTGCACTGGGCCAGCGTGGTTGACTATGGCCCAAATCTCCCTCGTATTGAGGGGAATGTGCCCGATATTTCGGCGAAGTGTGGGCGCACTACAGTGTACCTCTGCTTATCCCTTTCGGGGAATACAGGCGTGATGATGTATATTTATAAATATCGCCAGACAACACATACTCATCGTATGATCTCAAACTAAGTAAAGCTTGTACTATGGGTACCATACAATGGACACTGAGACCAGGCCAAATTTCGAAATGGACATTACTGAAATTTACCGCTAGCAGGATCGAACCTGCAATCACCCGGTTCAGTGATTCAAGACTAAATAAGCAAAACAATCTAAGCCTACTGTAACTGTAGCTGATTTAGCACCACGGGGCGTTGTATTGGCCGACGAGATGGTACCTCCACTGCACAATTGCGTAAACTGTGTTCTATACTTTAAGACTGCAGATAGTACCACTACTACTACCCAAAATCTACGATACTCTTTAAACCTTTGTCTAAACAGTAACAATTCTGAATCATGTCATTCCAATTAGTATATGCAGGTTAGACTATGTAGAGCGTGTAAGTATGTGAACTAAATATGTATTAGATTATGCGACTCTAATTCACCAAACAGACACAGTATAACACAAAACGGAAAGGACCACATTTATTATTCAATCTCTACTAATTCTAATTCTTACGTACAGGAAGATACGGTATGATTGTGAATAAACGCTAGTCTGTCTGTTTTAGTGTTTAAATTAATCTTCTGTTATTATTTTTCCAGATCGCAGTGTTCATTGGTCCCGTGATAGCGTGTTTGTTCTCTATATTCGGCTTCTGTCTGGCGCTTAGAGACACCCCGTACCCGTTCCGATGGCTGCACCATATCTCCTACTTCAGGGCCGGCTTTCATGTAGCTGTACATTCTGTTTACGGGTTCAATAGGACGAAGATGCATTGCTCTAAAAGTAAGATTTGAACAAAAAAAAGTAACGGATAAGAAAATCAAAAGGATCAACATGATCCATTTGTCGTAGCTCGAAAGTGATTTAGATCAAGAGCACCAGATCTTCATTTGTTTTGAAATATTTTCATGCGTTGTTATATTACTTAGTTGTCAGCTCGCACGACTGCGCACGCGCCTCATAAAATACGTTCTTAGCGGCCGCTGAAACGGACCCAAATTACAAATCTGTAAGGACCATCTTTTCTGAGGATATGTGAAGAGAGTATCAGTAATTTTCGCGTTTAAGTACACCTACAAATTGTTATAGAAGTCGGTAATATAATTTCAAGCAGTAGTATCAGAATCAGAATCAGTCATTCAAGTTAAAACTCACATCCAACTATAATTAAATATCTGTCTTTTGATATCAGCTAGTGTAATGTACCTTAAATATTATTAAAGACGAATTGTACTAACTAGAAAAATCTAATTTTTGAACTAAATGTAATTGATTAATTTTACCCTATGAATTCAATATTTATGTATACAGAGTCCGTTTTGGTATTGACAAAAAATTTACGTACGCATCTTAACGCGCCTGTGGGGCCCAGGTCTAACACAAGTTAAAGGTCTAACAAGGTCTAACATAAATAAAAGTTGTAGACCTCAACTTTGGCTTTAAACAGTTAAGTACTCAGATAAATAGTAACTGTACTTATTTTACACCTGTTTTGTTTCAGTGTACTGCCACTACATTACACCAAGGACGTTCCTAAAAGAGATGGACATGGAGAGTGTGGACATCGGCGGCAACATGGCGCTCGTGTTGTCAACCACAGTACTGATGCACATACTGACCGCCGCGGCTCTATGGTACCGACTGAACAAGAGATGAAAGACCAAAGTATCTAGGATAATTAAGATAATGGCACTGAGTGTGGACAAATTAACTCACTGCATCTTCATAACCACCTCTTCAGCAGTATTGTTTTAACATTATTTGACATTATTCGAATTTTTCTAACCGACTTTCAATTCTCAGAAGTTCTTAGTTATATTTCTCAAGTTATTTCAGAACAGATTTTGATAATACTTTTTATTTAATAGGTCATGCTTCTGAGTTGAGTTCCATTAAACATATTATCAGAAATCAAACCCCCGAAGCAGTGGAATTGGAAGTCGTAGAAAACTTAAATATTTTTTGTCTGACTTGAAATTTTCTACGACTATATTCTACATACAAAATAAAGAAATACGTATTTCATGGTTTTCGAAAAATATCTTTTGTTGGAGTCTAAAAATTAAAGTAATAATAAAACAATAATGTTATAAGAGGTGTCAGCACTGTTCATGGCATACGTGATAAATACGCCAATAATTTTGATGTGTTTTTAAACATAATTTGTGGACAACCAGTGCCTTTGTTATAGTTTCATGCTTATGTTTATTAACACCAGGCCCTGTAGCTTGATCGCATACGCTTTATCTCTTTCAGGTGTCAGATTAATCGAGAAAATGACGTCTCACCGAGCCATGTCCTGCACCCTTAGCATGATCGTGTAGACATAGGTAAGTTTTATCTATTTCAACTGTTAGATTTGTCGAGAAAATGACGTCACTTCGAGCTTTTTGTACTGGACATGGCTCAGTGTGACGTCATTTTCTCGACATATTTGACAGTTGAAAGAGATAAAATATGTCTACGCGGTCATGCAACAGGGCCAGTACAAAAAGCTTGAAGTGACGTAATTTTCTCGACAAATCTGACTGCTGAAAGAGATAAAAGATAGAGAGAATGATAAAAGTTATGTCTACACGGTCATGTTAAAGGTGCAGGAGTTAACGAACTGCCTAAGTATATAGCAGTTGGACAGTTGCATTGTATTTAGGCATCACGTTAAGGTGTCGCCTAATGTTGTGTTAGTGAAAACGATCATTAGTATCCTAATAATAGGCTTTATTTTAAACTGATAAATGACTTGTCTTTTTTCTTCTCATAGATTTAAAAGCAAAAAGGCATCGTTCGAGTTTGTACTTAACCAAAATATTTATTATGACCTGAAATAAAAACAATGTTTCACCACACAGTTTGCAATTTCTAAACAACATTAGAGTAGGGATACAAAACTCTTAAATGACATAACTTCGTGAAAGATTCAGTTTTATTTATATTAAGTTCCAACCTACAAAGAGTAAAATAATCAGCCGCACATGCCTCATTCATTATAATTATGTAATTAGCAAGTATTATTAATTACAAACATTTTTAGATGGTAGAGTTTAATTAAATTATTTTGCATTAAATGTAATAGGTGGATTTAGTTTAATGTGGATAGGGACGTAACATTTCAACAATAATTTAAACTTATCAATTCACACTTTTGTAAATAAATTGGCTGAAAAATGCAGTTGTTAATGGTT
Organism: Ptilodon capucinus; assembly: GCA_914767695.1. Classification (NCBI taxonomy): domain Eukaryota; kingdom Metazoa; phylum Arthropoda; class Insecta; order Lepidoptera; family Notodontidae; genus Ptilodon; species Ptilodon capucinus. The sequence continues at coordinate 7,623,520 of OU611814.1, read as the reverse complement.
TGTAGAGATATTAAAATTTCTATAAATTCATTGTTAATTCTATTTATTACATGAACACGTTAATTGTAATAAGGTGACGATAGTGCGCGGGCCGCGCTTAGATACTTTTTAACACGTTCGTTGCGTTGTGAGGTTATATCGGCTCATGCTGAACTATCATTCAGTGCGAAGCGCTCACAAAGTTAGTACCTCTATGAGTCAATATAACCTCATGACCAAGTACACTAAAAAAGATGCGTAAGGATACGCAGCGAACGTGTTAATAAAGCAGGAGCCTTTTTGGTGCATCTGTAAAAATCTAATTCTAATAAAAATATTGTACAGCAGGGAAATAGGAGAATTTACAAAATTCTATATGAAGATATTGTTACACAAATATTAAGAATAAACAATCAGATTTTTATGGTTTAAATATAATGTTATAAGCAGTCTAAAATTTATGCATTGTACGTGTCAACATCACATTGATATCATAAAAAAAAGAAAATTATTATTTAATGACTCCATTCACACGGTGAAGCCGGCTGCCTGGTAATAACGGGTTGTAGGCAGTCAGAACATTATGCAACGTATAAAAATTGTGCAAACGACATGTCGGATTACGGGAGTCTTTTTATTCGACAGCATGCTTGAACTCAATTATAGATATGCCACTGTACATCCCCTCCCGTTCCAGGCAGCAGGCGTTGCCGTGTGGATATAGACTTAAGTTAATAGGTAATAAGAATCTCTGTGTATGTATGTAAGGTTTGACTGACTCTTTATATTTGTGACATGTTTTAAATACAAAGTCAATAGTGGACAACCAGTATTAGGTATTTTTATTTAATCTATCCCTAAAACATCCACTCAAACTTTTTAAAATTAAATAGATGCTTTTAATACAAAGTTGTTCAGTAATGCAATTTTAAATGCATTATAAATTTGTTCTATCTATCTTTATTTTCTATTGAAATGTTTAATAATACCGTGTAACTATAATTATGTATGCTAGTCTCTAAGGTATTTATTATAACAGTATTTGTGACGTCAGGCCCAAATCATTGTATGGTAACCATAGTACAAGCTTTGCTTAGTTTGAGATCATACGATGACTATGTATTGTTTGGCGATATTTATATAAATGTCGCCAAACAATACATGGGTAACAATACAATACACGTTTGGGGTGTCCCACAAGTCTGATCTATATAGATCAGACTGACAAACGTGAGTCACTAGGATTGCTCACTTTTGACTTCATTGAAGTAAAGTTAAAAAATGTCACTTAATTTGAATAGCCTTTCACTCCTCGATATACTCTTATGCGTAAATATATTGTTTTAGTTGATTACCAGCTAATTTGTAACGCAATTTCTGCCAAGGGGCCGTTCAAGTATTACGTAAGCACTTTGGGGGATGAGGGGTCTTTGTTTTGCTTATTTTGGATGACATGGGGGGTAGGGGAGTCTAGATGATGATTACGTCATCGGTAGTTATTTACTTTTTTACACAAATGGCAACCCTCACATTGTCTATGCTTGAAAACGAAACGCAGTTCTCGGGGATAAAATTATAAATATAACATTATAATTATAATATTTAGAAAAATACATTTTTAATTGAAAAATGTTTACGAAAGCATGGGGGGAGGGGGTAAGAGCTATGCTTACTTTTGCCGACAAGGGGGGTGGAGGGGTAAATAATTGTAATAAATCTGCTTACGTAATATTTGAACGGCCCCAAACCTACAATAGTACTATCACGCCTGTACTCAACAAAAATAGGGGTACAGAGTGCATGTAGTTTTCGTCCACATCATGGTTCCAAAGTAATAAAGGGCGAGCCTATGGCCATATTACTGGGCACTTCTCTACAATGCCAGTAGGATTTGGACCATAGTCTAACATGCTAACTCTGTGCGTGTTAGCGGAATTCACACATCTACCGACAACGATCTTCAACATGCAGGATTCCTCACGAAAATTCACGAATATGCATTTGTTATTTCACGTTACGATAGTATTAATAAGAACACTAAGTAGGTATATGAAAATAAAGATTATCGTTTTTATTGATCACTTTGAACTCTTTGGTCATAAACATGGTTGCATCAAGCATGCATATGATATATTATAAAAAAATAAATGTTTTGATAACGGCCTGGACATCCCCGCGTGAACTAATTATTTACTTAACTTTTATTAAAATTAAAGTCTGTACCAATATACATAAGGTACATTTCTTTGTATTTTTTAGTATTTTTGTTGATATAGCGGCAACAGAAATACATAATCTGTACAAATTTCAATTGTCTAACTATCACGGTTTATGAGATATACAGCCTGGTTACAGACGGACGGACGGACAGCGAAGTCTTCAGTGTGACCAACTTCAAATTAGAGATCCTGCCACACTTAGGCAAGAAAACTGACAAATCGTATAATCCCGTCAGTCCGTATAATACAGTCGTATAATCCCCTTGAAATACCGTATTTAATTTATTGACAATAGGCAGAATATAGTCAAGTGCGTAAAAATATAGTTTAAATATGTTGTTATTAGAGCTTTTACCGATACCGCAGCTGCTTTGGTTCGTTTACAGGAGAAAAATTTTGCTACCTCTGGATTGGTAAAGCATTTTGAAATGATTTCACTCATATGATCCATGACGCGAAAGGTTAAATTTTGTTCTACCAACAGAGCACACATGTTGAGCTCTGCTTTTTTCACCTGCTCTGCTAGTAAAGACGTTTTAAAAAACTTTTGCACCTGAAATTATAAAGAAATTTTAATAGTAATGCTACTGCTAACTTACTGATACTCCCAACAATTATCCTGTTATATGTAAAACTGTATACTTACCGATGACTGCCTACTGTAACTGATCATGTTCTTCTTGTGCTTAGTAGTGGTTGTATGTTCTTTTATGATAGAGAATCTAGGCCTCAACTTAGTGTTATATGCTTTACACCATACAACATCTTTTGTTATCCAGGACGAAAGTAATGGATCCTGCTCCCACTCTAACCGATATAATCGTTCATATTTACGTTTCATGATAAATCACAAATGGAAGGCTCAAGACATTCACACCGCACGAAATCAGAAACAATAAATGTGTCTCCGCTCCGACAGTTTTTCTAGTCAGACTAATTAGAAAAACAAACAACTGATAAACAAAGATATAATAATAAACATTATGCTCAGCACTATACGGTTTACAATGGAATTAACTACAAATTCAACCAGAGATAATACGGGAAATTCCCGAACCAAAGTCTTTGCGTTGCCAGTGTTGCCATAGGCATTTTAAAATTCCTACTTACTATTTTTTCCATTTTCGATATTGCAGCGGCACCCTACTCTTTTTATAAGCTAAAGCTTTAAAGCGGCTATACTGCCAAATCTTCCAGCTTATATTGCTAAATACTGCCAGATTTCTAAAACGTCACACTATAGTGCCAGAGAGTAAAATAAAGGGCTAAACCTGCCACAAAGGCAGGATCCAGCCACATATGGTCACACTGGAAGTCTTAGTAATAGGGTTCCCATTTTACCCTTTGGGTACGAAACCCTAAAAACTAAGCGTAGCCTTTTCCGTGCAACCAATCACCATCGGGTCCTCTCCACTACCTTGCATTGGCGGGATCTTCTGGGGGCTGACTTAATGAATACATGTCATTAACAAAAAATACCTACTACAAAAGGTTAGTAGATTTGATATCTAAGTTCACAGTTATTTCACCCCTGACATTTACCTTCTTTTCTGTATATTTGTTTAACGGTTACACAAATAAAAATAACTATAAACATAAACTGACTTGTATTCGCTGTAAAATACAAGTACAGTTTTGCTTTTAAGTTTTTTTTTTACAAAGGGTAATTTAAGCAAAAGGCCGAGGTATAAGTTAACATCAGAGGTAAAATAACTGAATAAAAACCTCGCGAAAATATTCACTTAGCTTACTGGGACCACAACCCTCGCACTTTTTTGCCATGCCAAAACAAACTGTATTGACTCATAAGAAAAGTTCATTCTTCAACTTCATGACACTGACAGCGCGAGCGAATTTTGACGCGTGGGGGCGTGGCTTTTACCACAGAAATTCAATCTTTATGTATATTGAAATAGAGTTCGTTTTGGTATTGGTGAATATTCGCGCGGCTATTGTGGCCCCAATGTGCGCGGGTCATAATAAAACATCAGAAACGCAAGTCGACAACTGAATAAAAAACAACTACTTATCAATAATAGTCACCTTGCAGTCAGCTACGTGTATTTCACGAGTTGTTGGCGCTTTCGAAGAGATGATTTTCACCGTCCAAGGAGTCGCGAAAGTAACTTCAACCAACCACTTCTATCGAATGAAGCTTATCAAACATCGGGATCGTCACTTCCAATGAAAATTCCTGCGTAATTAGGTAACATGGTATTTAGAACGGATGTCGGCCCCACAAAGAGAAACGTGCAATTACGGTGGACTAACAATAATGCCCGTTTACGCTAACAACAAGGAAAGCGATGCGTAATTAAGTAATGTCTAATTTAAGGCAACGCTTAAGCGTTTAAGGAACAACCTCTGTTTCGTACACGGCGACTCATATTGATAGTTTCCCCTGGTTTTTCTATTGGTGTGAGACATACACGTCCCGATTGGGGCCTCAAGTCTAAAAAAGCGCTGTAATATGGACTATGGGTTCGTTTTTTAAGGCATGAAAAACCCGTTTTTTATCAAAATATCACTATCAGGCTTCAAGGTCAATGTCTAATGTCTGCACTGGTCATGTTTTCAAGTTGTCAAGCTATTCTGAATAAAAACAGTAGGTATTTTACGCATTATACAGTGATCATCTCATTTTTATCCGAGATTTATTACCACTTGCCATAGCAAGCATAGCATAGTATCCTCACGATGTTTTCCTTCACCGTTTTATGAAACGGTGAAGGAAAACATGCACGTCTATAGAAAGATAATCTATAGAAAGTGTGAAGTTCACCAAACCTCACTGGGCCATCGTGGTGGACTTTAGCCCAAAAATCTCCCTCGTATTGAGGGAGAATGTGCCCGGTATAATGGCAATAGGCCCCCTATTACATTGGGACTAAAATACATCGGCGAAGTGTGCGCGCACTTCAGTGCACCTCTGCCTATCCATTCGGGGAATACAGGCGTGATGATGATACAGTGATTGTTATTCTACAACGATATTGTTAGTAGATTTCAGGCCCAGTGGTGTTAGCACGCATGTCAAGATAAGACCTCTGTCACGGATTGGCTCGGTCGCTCTCTGTCTTATTTCATACGAGAGAAAGAGATATAATCAACATATTCTGTGACATAAGTCTAGTCTTGGCGCACATGCTACAACTACTGGGCTCAACTTAGTCCACGTTTATACATTCCGGCAAGAATTAACGACAATAGATTGTCCACTATTCTGCGTGATAAATCAATAATAATTTATATAAACTATGGGTAACACAGAAACGTTATGTATTTACCATTTGTTTATAGTTATCTTATCTTTTTCGAGGTTAGTACACACTATCATGTAGATTGTTAAAGGTCACTATGGGTTGGATATTTTCGGAAGTATACAAGGACGTCGTGATTAGTGAAAGGGATCTAAATGATTCTTTACTCAAAGTTACAATCCTACAAATCATACTAATCCTACTTTCTTTGCAACAAAACGTCGGTCTATTTGTAAATCTCCAAATTTTAAATCAGTGTCACATTACACATACGTTTATACCATAGTGCTGCCTGATACCCTCTACGTAGGAGCACCATTAATGTGCGCGTTAGTCGTTAACTGTCTACCTACAACAATTTTATAGGTATGATTTTTTCTTTGATATAAGCACGTAAATAGATTACTGGCGTCATCGTTGAACTCGACCCGTGGAATAAGTAAGTTATATTGCTGACATTTATACGATAGCAACCAAAAATTTACGAACAGCGATTGAAATGTTTACTTTAAAGGTGCAAAATCGCTTACACGTAAGCATTAAAACATGGAGGTAGTTCTGCAGACTTAAAACAATTCGCACATCATAAATGCCCTGACAGATAGAAGGGTCAAAGCATTTTGTTTACAAGTATACTAACGTTCAACTGTACCGCGAGCCATTGCACGCCTCTTCATCACGTACCGTTCGCCTTTAGGCTTGATTACACGGTAAAGCCGACTACCCGATAATTACGTGTTTACAGATTAAGAATGGCCAGTAGCGTTTACACAAGCTATCGCACTATAAGACTCTCGTAAACCAATAACTCATAGGAATCTGATTTCTGAAGAGACCTTCCAAAAAACTAATCAATAGATACTTGAAGGCCACATTTACATCACGCTTTAGTTGGGATAAAAAGTTTGTAAAGTCTTTGGAGGATGATAAAAAATCCCGGCGTTCCCCGTCCATGTTTTCTACATGGTTTTTCCGCGTGCCATCTGCTGGCAGACGCTGATAACAGCAAGCGAGTGTGGGAGAACGACCGATGATAGCAGTTAATCGCTGATTGCCGTCCGTTGAATCGTGTTCGTGCGTATAAAGAGTTTAATCTACGCGCGTGGCTTGCACTGTTCAGTGCGCTACGAACGGCCAGCGCGTCTGGGCGCTACGCAGCTGACGCGCCTTCAACTCTCTTTGTTTACAATCGACGCGTTTCTTTGTTCGAAATTACCCGCGTAATATACCTCCATGTTCTTGTGTTATTTTATACGTGTGTGAGTGATAGTCGGCAAAGATGATAAGCGAACACTCGGAGTCGCAGGAGACCAACTCTACATCAGTGATAGAAGACACTCTCAATATAAGTTTCGAAAACATAACGTATACTGTGCGAAATGGCTTCTTAGCGAAAGGTAATTTTAACTTTTCCTCGATTTCCTGTTTTGCAATCACAGCCGTAATACTTTTCTAGGTTGTGGATTATATTATAGATTTAGTGGCGCATTCTATAGAAGGTAGATATGTAATCTATATTACTTATCAAGACTAGACCGTAATCCTATAATTGACTCATTTGATGAGTTTTTATGACACATGGCTCAACAATAACCTGATGTACTTGCCCGTACGGGTAGGCATATCATTATAGGATGATAAGGAGGTTTTCTCACTTCCTACGGGTTAGTCTTACGTCGAAACTAATAGTCCCGGAGGACGCAGTCATGATCAGAACTAACACCTGTGTAATAATAGCATAAATCTTTCGACATCAAAATAAACTCAGTGTAGAAGTCGACATTGAGTGTATTTTACCCGACTACAGCAGAAGAAAGAGTATGAAACTGTTCAAAGGTTTTATGTAAGAAATAATCGTTTTTAACAGTCCTTAAACTTTGGGAACTCCTTCGCTTGCATTTACCAAAAATCGCTACGCGTCTATTTATGTTGGGATTATCCGTGAGAAGTGGACGTACACCAGCCCACCTCTGCATACCTCTGCACTAAAACAAGCGTAACAGAATATTTAATAAAGTATAACAACAACGGAGAGACCTATAGATATAGCTTACTGGGCACTAACGCAACTAAACCTACCTATTATGTAAATGAGTTTTTATTCCAACTTGCTTTCGACTGGTTTTCATTCAATAATAAGTAGATTCCCAATCTTTTAATTGCTCAAGTTTATTTTAAAAAATATCATATTAATGTAGATTTAATCAATCCCGCTTATATAAAAAACCCGGCCAAGTGCGAGTCGGACTCGCGCACGAAGGGTTCCGTACCATTATCTATAGAAACGGCAAAAAACGTTTAAAAATCACGTTTGTTGTATGGAAGTCCCCTAAAATATTTATTTTATTCTGTTTTTTAGTATTTGTTGTTATAGCGGCAACATAAATACATCATCTGTGAAAACTTCAACTCTCTAACTATCATGGTTCATGCGATACAGCCTGGTGACAGACGGACAGACGAACAGCAAAGTCTCAGTAATAGGGTTCCCGTTAACCCTTTGGGTACGGAACCCTAAAAATATTTTAGTCACAATCGCTTTAAATTGAATTTGCAAGTGAACTAAAATGAAATCCGTTCGAAACCTCAATATTTTCACAAAAAAATGACAATCAAAAAGAGGTAGTCGTGGTGCATATAATCGAATACGAAAATGATAACAGGCCATTGATTCCAATTTAATTTACGTACATTACCTACATGTAATCATGCTGAGATAACAGTAGCGTAACAGTGCCTTATGCAAACACCTGTGATGTGCGTTCATAATTCGGGTGATATCTGCCCCTATCAGTCGGTCCAAAGTATTTTTCAACGATATTAAGAGACTGATTTGAATGCGATTTTCTATTTTTGTATTAGTTTATCGACTAAAATGTTACGAATAATAATATGATAAATGGTCGAATGAAACACTAAAAAGATGCGGCTATAATTCATTCATGTTTTAAATTATTTATTTAACTCTACGAAATAGGTTTACATAGTAAGAACACTGACATAAGATCAGACCTAGAAGTTATAAATTGATACACCTCACAAGTACCTAATATAAATTACCTAAATGAAGGTATGTTTTTTTTTTAATCAACGAATTAAAAATGTAATTAAGCGAAATAAAAGTAGGAGGTTCTCAATCTAATCCGTATGATTATTATTTAATTGCAAAGTATTTTATTTATTATATAATACTTTATATACTTTATATATCTTTTAGCAATATTAAAATTTTTAATTAATATTAGAATCACAGAAAACTGAAAATCTTAAAAAAAACAAAAACCGACTAAAAAGCTGCAAATAACCTTATAACTCATTACGGTTTTTGTTTTTTTGCTAAAAATATTTTGTTTTCACGTTTTTTTGTGTAAATAATCGTTAAAAATGTACATATAATGAAAACTACTGGGCCAAACTATGTTAAATTTTTATGGGACCAAATGGCAACTATTCCGCATCAAACTAAAGAAGAATCACGTAAATCGGATTATAATTCTCAGCGTAATCGGTGTACATACATAAAAAAATACAAATCTAATTGAGAAACTACTCCTTTTTGAAATCGGTTAAAAATGATCACGCACGTTTTTAACAATATAAACAATCGCGACTCGTTTGATGTTGTTATCAGTGTGTTTACGTTTGCGTAAACATTCTCCACTAACGGATTAGTTGTCGACCAAGATGAGCTATTCTCTAAACTAGATTTGGTGATAAGAAATATTGTGAGTAAATAAGTAACTCTTTTGAATATTACAACGTTAAATGCATGTCGGAATTTCTGCCAGTACCAAAACTAACTCTATGTGTATACATATTAAGTTTAAATTTGTGTGACAATATCGGCGTTATAATTCGCTCGCGCTGTCAATGGCTTTTCGTTGAAGAATGAGCATTGTGTATGAGTCAATACAGATCGGTTTATTATTGGCAGCTTTTGACGCACGCAGCTTGATGCCCCAGTGTACGCAGGGCTTAAGTTTAAAGGTCAGGATACGTTAAGTAATTACCCAACTTGATTTAGTGACAGAACTGGCTAGCACTTGCTGGCTATTTCCTCAACGAGTACCTAGCTGTAGCCATTCAGCGAGTGAATGCAGCCAGCGTGTTGGGTACCTACGCTTCCGCATGGGCCAATTTTCTTCATATTTTATATTTTTCCCATTATAATAATTTGTTAACAGTTGTGTATCTTTAAATAAACATACTAGCTCTTAATTTAAAAATCGAATATGGACATTCATAAAATAATATTTGACAATCAATTTAATTTTGATAATAATTAATTAAGTAATTGTAGTAGGGGGTTAACGCTGCTCACGTCCGTAGTGTTTAGCCCTCGATGCCTTACACGTGACCCCTGGGTGGTGCCAAATGAGCAGCAACTTTCATGTGGTAGAGCCTTGCTGCTATCAGCAGCACACATGGGCCGGCTCGACCGGGGTAGTACCACACTCTCGCAGAAGACCGGTCGTCTGAGTGGCGGCTTTTGTCGTCGCGCTTTGCCTGGTTAGCGAGAGAGCTGGAGCCCATTCCCCACCCCCACCCCAAGTATGACAGCGGAAATTAGAAAAGACGTACCCCAGGAGGGTACCAGCACGCTGCGTGCTGGAGAATCCCTCCCTGAGCTTTTACGCTCGGGCTGCCCTGCGTACTCTGGGGTGGGCAAAATTCCGCTCGATCACTTACGATCTTCCCGAGGCAAGAGCAGAACCAAGGCGCCCCCTACCGCGCTTAGCGTGGATTTCTGCAACATCAGGGGTTTGCACTCCAACTTGAACGCCGTCCACTATCACCTTGAGGCGGCCAAGCCAGCCTTGCTCTTCCTTACGGAAACGCAAATATCCTCCCCGGCGGATACGTCATACCTTTATTATCCCGGATACAAGTTCGAGCACAATTTTGTGCCTCGTGCTGGAGTATGCGTATACATTAGGGAGGATATTTGTGTCAGACGTCTGGGAAACCTTGAAGGTAGGGACCTATCTACCATCCTGTTAAGCGTAGATTGCGACGACCATCCCCGTGTCGGAGACTGATCGACTCATCGAGCATGTGCAGATGGCCGCTGATTCCGTACTCGAACGAATTCCATCCGTAGAGATCGTGATACTTGGCGATTTTAATGTCCACCACGCTGAATGGCTTGGTTCGCGTTCCACCGATCATGCGGGTAGGTCTGTTCACGACTTTGCTCTGGCCTATGGTCTGTCGCAGTTGGTATCCTCGCCAACGCGTATCCCAGATGCGGCAGACCATTTACCTTCCCTGTTGGATCTTCTGCTGACCTCTCACCCGGATGGCTATCAGGTAACCGTCGATGCCCCGCTCGGATCGTCGGACCATTGCCTTATCCGGAGCAAAGTGCCATTGTCGCGCCAACTACGGCCCCGTTCAGCGGGCTGCCGCCGAGTCTGGCACTTTAGGTCAGCAGACTGGGACGGGATGCGGTCCTTTTTTGCATCCAACCCATGGGACAAGGTTTGCTTCTCTTCGGAAGATCCTGACACCAGTGCCGAGTCTATCGCTGATGTGGTGCTGCAGGGCATGGAACTTTTTGTTCCATCCTCTGCAATTCCCATTGGTAGTAAGTCAAAGCCTTGGTTTGAGCGCTTCTGCAAAGCGGTTTCACGCCGCAAGCGGGAGTCGTTTCAGGCTTGGGCTGCGGCGATGGCGTCTCAGGATCCTAATTCTTACCGCCTAAAAAAGAAGTACAATCATGCCTCTAGATCCTACAAAAGAGCCCTGGCAGGAGCAAAGAGTGAGTTCATCGGCAGAATTGGCAAGAGACTAATGCGTTACCCCTCGGGTTCCCGCGCGTTCTGGTCTCTTGCCAAAGCTGTCGAAGGGAATTTCTGTCGGCCATCTTTTCCACCACTGCGCAGGGGGGATGACTCGTTGGCTCAGACTGCGAAGGAGAAAGCCGATCTTCTGGGCTCTCTCTTCGCTACCAACTCCAGAATTGATGACCATGAGATGTCTCCGCCGACTATATCTCCTTGTGATTACTCCATGCCGGAGATCCGTTTTACACAGAAGTCTGTGCGTAGAGCGCTACTCTCATTGGACATCAATAAATCGAGTGGGCCGGATGGTATCCCCCCAATTGTGCTTAAAACATGTGCTCCTGAGTTGACCCCATCCTTGACGCGTCTTTTCCGACTCTCTTACTCTAACGGCGTAGTCCCAGTCTCTTGGAGGTCTGCTTTGGTACACCCGATCCCTAAAAAAGGAGATCGCTCCGATCCAGGCAACTACAGACCGATCGCAATCACTCCTTTGCTCTCCAAAATAATGGAGTCCATTATAAACCGCCAGCTCCTTCGGTACTTAGAGGACCACCAGCTGATCAATGACCGACAATACGGTTTCCGTCAGGGTCGATCGGCGGGTGATCTTCTTGCCTACCTGAGTCACCGTTGGGCTGAGGCGGTCGAGAGCAAAGGTGAGGCCTTAGCGGTCAGCCTGGATATAGCGAAGGCCTTTGATCGGGTGTGGCATAAAGCGCTTCTTTCGAAGCTTCCCTCCTACGGGCTGCCTGAGAAATTTTGCAAATGGGTCGCCAGCTTTCTTACGGATCGGAGTAAATGCTGGCGTCCCGCAAGGCTGTGTTCTATCCCCAACCCTGTTCCTGCTGCATATCAACGATATGTTGCATCATATCAGCAACTTCCGTTGTTATGCAGATGACAGTACAGGAGATGCTGTTTACACCGGTCGTGCTAATATTTCTCGGGCAAACGTCGATGAGTGTCGGAACAAACTTGTGTCTGAAGTCGAGACTTCTTTACATCTATTCTCTAACTGGGGGAAACTGAACTTGGTGCAATTCAACACCAATAAGACACACATTTGTGCGTTCACCGCCAAAAAGAACCCCTTTGTCGCATCTCCTCGTTTCGAAGACACTCTCCTTAATGCAAAAACAAGTATCGGGTTCCTTGGAGTCGACATATCGAACGACGTGCAATTCCGCGGTCATCTGGAAAGTAAGGCCAAGTTGGCCTCCAAAAAGCTGGGTGTGCTCGGTAGGGCGAGGCGGTATTTCACTGCGGCTCATCGCCTGCAACTTTACAAGGCGCAAGTCCGTCCGCACATGGAATACTGCTCTCACCTTTGGGCCGGTACACCACAGTACCAACTTCTTCCTTTTGACCGCCTGGAACGAAGGGCAGTTCGAATTGTCGATGACAAAAAGCTTACTGATCGGCTAGACCCTCTGGCGTTGCGTAGAGATGTAGGCTCCCTCTGCATTTTCTACCGCTTCTATCATGGAGAGTGTTCCGAGGAATTGTTCGGTATTATACCTGCCGCTGAATTCCACCATCGCACGGCTCGCCACAGGCTGCATTACCATCCTCACCATCTGGATGAATGGCGTTCTAGTACAGTGCGATTTTACCAGGAACTTTCTCCCTCGCACCACCAAATTGTGGAATGAACTTCCTGCAGCGGTGTTCCCGGACCGATGCAACAAAGGTATCTTCAAGAAACGAGCATACTCATTCCTTAAAGGCCGGCAAAGCACTTGCGATGCCCCTGGTGTTGCAGGTGTCCATGGGCGGCGTTGATCACTTACGATCAGGTGAAACTGGTCGTTTGTCTCCCTATCTTATAAAAAAAAAAAAAAAAGCTACCTACTACAATTACCTTTTCCTTTTGTGATCAATGAAATAATAATAATATAATAATTCCCAGAGAAAGTATCAAATAACTATTTAATACATTAACAGTGGTAGTCTCGCGGGCAAGAACGCCCGCCTTGAACGTAAGGGGTGCAAGTTCAAATCCCAGGCCCAAATTTTCATGTGCGAATGTCATTTTCAACAATTATTACCACTTGCTGAACGGTGAAGGTAAACATCGTGAGGAAACCTGCACGTCTATAGCTTTCTATAGCGTGTGAAGTTCACCACCCCGCACCGGGCCAGTGTGGTGGACTATGGCCCAAATCTCCCTCGTATCTAAGTCAAAGTCAAATCATTCATTTTGTATAGGCCTATGGGGGCACTTACAAATTGTCTATTACATTGGGACCAAAATACATCGGCGAAGTATGGGCGCACTACAGTACACCTCTGCCTACCCCTTCGGGGAATACAGGCGTGATTATGTATTATGATGTTAAGTACATTAACTATCTATTACATTATTCATATCTCCATGGATTGCTCTTTGTCAAATACCCACACAACTGTCTGTCAATGTATCGGACAATTGAAAAATCGGCCAAATGGCATATAAAAAAGTTATTATTACTGACTTCAGTAAGGATATAGTAAACGTTCAATTAATGATCATTAAAATTATAACTGATTATTCCTGTGTAAATTCCTCTATAAACTTTTCGAATCGGACTTTTTGTTTAGAAGTAACAAGAGGTTTATTAATGCTAAAAAAATCGAAAAACCCGCGGTTCCGCGGAAATAACATAAAACCCATTTTTCCGGGTCATTTCCCAAACGGCTGAGCCAATTTGGACGAAATTTTCACTGGCAAATATTTGATGTCGTAGGAACATTAGTAAGTTCCTTAGGCCACTTTAATTTTGGAAAAATAATTAGGGTTCCTAAATTAAGCGCAGACGTCCCAGCTAGTCGTCAAAATAAACTGACAGACAGTGTTTATTCGACAAATAGTAAACAATAGAATTTTTCAACCACGGATATTGTGTGTATTGTACTCGATACGTTAAATCCACGCCCCCACGTGGCAAAATTCGCTCGTCCTATCAGTGTAATTTCGTTGTAGAATGAACTTTGTCTATGAATTAATACAGTTCGTTTTTGTATTGGATTGGTAAATAACGTGCGAGGATCGACGCCCGCAGTGTGCAGTAGGCCTAAGGTTTTGATATCAATATGTATCTACGAGTATTTGCAATTTTCGTATCAGTCATAAAAGTTATCAGAAATTTTCTTCCACTTTACCTGGCGGTCGTGGCACTCTGGAAGCGACAAGGACAAGCTTGGCATCTCAGTGATAACATCCAATTCACACTGAATCCCTATCCCTATCTCTTTCTTTATTCATAAAAGATAATGAAACAACATTGGTCCCGTCACATCACAGCCACCAATGAGAGTTCATTGTTATCCGGTTATTTAACATAATGTAAATAGACATTCATTCATAAAGTGATACAATGTAATGCGACAACGCCGTATAGCAACTGTTAATACATATTCAGCAGCGATATTCTCACATATATATGTTACCGTTTAAACCACCTTTTAGATAGAACATGTTTTTCGTTGTTAGAACTAGTTTTTACTAAATGCCTTAGTTAAAACTAGAATTAACTAATGCTCAAAATTGAATATCAAGGTTAGGTTAGGTTATTTTTTCTGAAAACCAAATATACCTATCAGACGTCACAAAGAGCCATGTCGAGTACAAATAGCTCGAAGTGACGTCATTTTCTCGACAAATCTGACAGTTGAAATAGATAAAACTTATGTCTATGCGGTCATGCTAAGCCTACTGTAGGCATATTTGACCCGCATGTTGATGATATGCACAGTACATTTAATGATACAATGCCTTCTGTTTTCGGAAAACATTATCTCTCCATACAAAAGTAGTACCACAAGAGATCATCACGAATAAATTGCTTATATTAAACACAAGGCTCTACTACGATAGAAATTAATATTGTGTGCGTACAAATGAACGATAAGAAATTATCAGTTCAATAGTCAGATTAATCTTTATAATAAATAGCTGTATGCAGCATGCGTTGCAATTTCACATCAAGTTTTTTTTATATATACCTAGTTTATATATCTTTCAAGGTCTTGCGGGAGTCCTCACAACATCCGACCAAAGTTTCATCACAATCTGATCAATGGTTTAGGAACGCATAGAGTAGAGACATACAAACATTTAATTTATAAAGCTTATAATAAAACCATTCACTCTTCGCGGACTTGACCATCACAACGGTACAAATAGACTTGAAATTTGCTTGATAAATTTTCCACTTGGGAAGCGCCCGAGAATTTCACTCTGTGCGTGCGCTGCCAAACGCTGCCAGTCGTTGAATTTGCACCTTGTAAACTAAATCCAACAAATGTAAGGCTCAAGTACACAACGTAGTTATATTTTCTTCATCACACACGCGTTTTAAGATTTGTATACTTTCCAAGTTAAAAGAAATCGGTGTGTAAGTAGTGTCAATCTTTAGTTTATTTTTGTTGTCGTTGATGTTGTGTGTAGTGTTGTTATTCTGTTATTTATTTGTGAACTAAGAAACTGCTTAGTTTTATGTACCACAAATATCTTTTCGTGGATGACGGTGTTGGTTGTGCTATTACCCATACAAATTTAAAACTGTTATTTTTAAGCCGCTGCACAATTGTTTGGTGTCCTAAATAAAATAAAATACGTAAGCTTATATTTTGTAAGCCTAATCAATCCTTAACAGAGAGTCGCTCACCATTTAAAGCACTCACGTACCTATGTTGACTCATAGCCAGATAACACCGACTTTATCTCGTGTGTATTTTGTCAATGCCCAAATACAGGCCGACTCTAGTTAAATCATAACTCCTAAGAGTAAAATTACTCTAGTACCAAAGAGTAGTAACCATTGTATTAAGACATACATGTTGTAAGTACATAAACAGCTATTTCAGTGTAAAAACTTAGTACTTAGGAAGCGCGAAACCAAATAAATATAGTAATCTATGAACCAAGCTGACTGATGTGGGATAATACTAAATATTTATACAGTTTTAATCTATTTACAACACTAAACATATTGTCGTCTCGCTCATACATTGCGACTGTGACAGGGACGGCAATACACATAGTTGAGTGTAGCTCTGTTTGGTGCCCACAGAATCGACACCATTATAGAGACATATAATTTTATTTTATACAACTTATAAGTACTTTTTTTATATATATACATCGGTTTATTAAAGTATATGATTGTACATAGTTATCTATTTATCTACTTGTTATGATTTGCTAAGAGTCACTGGTCGCTAAAACTTATCTCAAACAATTGCATGACTATTTTTTCATTGTCGGTTGACCGATAGCCGAGTATGAGCTGCGCACGCGCTGTATAACTAACCATACACCCTTAGAATAATTACACATAGAAACCAAGTCCGCGCGCCAATTTTGAAGCACCTTAACTGGAGCGATAAATGGCTCCAAACGCCGGGCCGCTCCGTAGTGTTCAATGTCAATGCACGCCGAAAGTCTCGCGAAAAAAAAAATATTATGACGATTTGTGCAGTTAAATTGTGTCACAACAAATCTGAAAAACAAAAGAAATGTGATAACATCACTTTTCACAGATAAGCTTTCAGTATCTCATAGTATCTTGTAGTTAATTAAGTCAAAATAGAACAAAATAGAAACGTTTTATTTCAATACACAGTGTTGCCCGACTGTTAAAATATATTCCCATTTTAACTGAATTTATTGCTCCGACTAATTAATTTTAAAACATTTGCTACTGTTACTTACTGTTGTTGTTCTTTAATGTAGGTGTTTGTGTGATTTAATGATATCATATTACCTTAAATTGTGTTACTTGAAAGTTGAGAAGTAAACGAACTTTATTTCCACACTTGTTAAAATGACAACTTATAGGAGTATTGCGTGTTGTTGTTCAAAGGATTCCCATCGACCCTGTTATTGCTACAAGTGGGTGAAAAATTGTCTTTTTCATAATATGAAGACTATTCGATTAGAAATATTTGTTGACTTGATTGGTTTACTTTAGTTACACAGTATAAAAATTCATAATTGTATACAATAATTAAAATATATATATTTTTACGTGTTGTTGTTTTCTTTTATTCGTTTCATAAAAATAAACATTCCCGTATTATAACAACATTACATTACCATATCCACACTTTACCACACATAGCTATTTATGCATGATTGCCAAAAACAAATGGTTATCAGCGGCCGAATCATTACCCCACTTTCGGGAAAACTGGACCTTCACTGGCGACATTACACAAGTGTATGTGTGCGTGTCGCCGGGCGTAAGCACGTAATCGGCACGCCTGTGTGAACCGGTTTAGTGCTTCACATTTGACAGAGCGCTTGTATGAAGACTATCTTTCTATGTGTAATTATTCTAAGCATACACCCATTTTACGCAGACGCCAGCGACTAGGGAGCAAAAAACCGTTGTTAAACTACACCAGACCAACCAGACTAAGATAATAATATCACTCAGTATTTTTCCTTGTCTTCGGTCTTCCGCGGCTGTTTTGTTCCGCATCCGCATGTGTGTGCAAATGACAATGCATTCTGATGAGTATATTTATAAAACAGATACTTAAGTAGAAGAATTATAAGCACAATCGTACCCATCTAATTGAAAATGTACAGCGGGGCTTTGGGGGGCAATTCTCGCAAGATCGAAATTATGTCTAATTCGACATTTATGTCGAAACATAACCAAAAACTACGACCAATTTGACCTTTTGTTTTCGACGTAATAATGCGTCGAATTAAATATGATGTCGATCATGCTAGAATTGGGCCCCAGGTGTATTACAGAAATAGCAAGTAACCTAAAAATTCACAAAATGGTTTTCATGTATTCAAAACCTTCCCTTTTCGGATGCAAAACCTTATTTTTATTTTAAATTTAGAACCTATTATTATCGAAATAATGTCTATCTTGTTGTATTTACTCAAACTACAGGTAAATTATATTATTGCCACCTTGTTCAAACATTACGGCCGTAAGTGAGACGGCAATACGCTTTATTGCCTACATAAACACCAACTTTTGCTTATTTTAATTAATGAAAATCTATCCTGGCATTCGATGGTAATATTAGAACTGCCAAAAAACTTGATAGGTGCCCATTAATTTTTATAGAAAGATATAATATAGGTAACCGGTATATCTTTCTACTCGTATATCTTAACCTTTTTATCTAAACTGATTCACAGAACAAATTCACGTTGACAAAGATGAAATACGCAATGTCACAAACGGTTTTATGTCCTAGCCACCTGTATTTAGCCCTTAAATTAACTACAACAACTTATTTAATTGCACTGTCATGTCTAATCCGTATTAGTGTTTTAGTGTTTTTTGTTTTTCCGTATTAGTGTTAAACACCCGTGTGTTTTACACTAGTTAGTTACTAACGCAAAATATTCATATGACAAACGGTTTCATACGCAAAAAACACATAGAGAAGTTTAAGCCTCGTGGTTCCGCTGACTGAGACCTTCTTTATCGTATTATAGTCATCAATCGGATAAGAGCAGACACCCAGGTCGGCGGCGTGTAGGCATACAATGACATAATTGACGACATCCTTTCTGTTATTAACATCTTCCTTTACCACAGCAATTGCAAGTCCAGACTCTTAGAACTAAATAAATTGTACGAAGATCATCTCTAAACGGGTATTCATGGTTACGGCCGTTTCTGAGTGGTAGGTACATTTGATTTCCTACCAATGAACTCAGTTATTTTATACTAACCCAAATTGAGGCATATATATATATCCAAAGACAAAGGTTATGACACGGATTATGTCGCGTCGAGTCACTCTCTCACTTCCATAATTCATAATTGTTAAATTACAAAATAAAATAATAATAGCTTATAATAAATCAAAGTTTATACGCATCGTACTGATACTGTTATGTTTAGGCGATGAAACAATCGTAATATTAAGCGTGACTGCACCTTCCTCGGCAAGTTAGGCTACTACAGCTAATGGCGAGCACAAATAGCGGACCAGATAATAACTAGGTAAATTTGTTATAAAAAGTTGGATAGTTATTTTTAATAGGATATCCTTAAATACTGATCCGATTCTGAACGTTCTGTCACTAATGTACAGACTATTCCTGGGGCCCAATTCTCGCATGATTGCCATTATCTCTAATTCGACATAATATGTCGAAACAAAATGTCAAATTGGTCGTATTTTTTCGTTTTGTTTCGACATATGTCGAAATAGAGATAATGTCGATCTTGCGAGAATTGCCCCCCTGAGTGTCTCAGCGTATGTCGTCTACACGACGGGAACAGCTAGTAACATTATTTGTACTTATACAATGCGAATTAAATGAGTATGTGTTTGCCGGCGAAATGAATAGAAGCCTAATTGTTTTTTTTCCTTTGCGGGCGCTATACTGGCCCGGCCCGCGAGCTAACTCCTCCGACATGGGGATCGGAGACCTTAATTATACTACTAGGGATAGTAATTTCTTCAGGGGATTGTTTCTTTATTTTTGGACGGACTTTATATACTAATTTTATTATCTTATGCTAGGTTACATTTGTTCTAGCCTAATTGATTTTCCTTGTTGTTTGTAGGTCGCAAGACAATCCTGGACAATGTATGTGGCACGTTCAACGCTGGCGAGCTGACCGTCGTGATGGGACAGTCCGGGGCCGGCAAGAGCTCTCTCATGGACATCCTAGCCGGATACACGTGAGTTTATTTCTAATTACCGACTTTAGACACAGCTGCGCTTCGCGAGTTACGCTTAAGCCTATAACAGCGCGATAGGTTGATAATTTGTTGCTATAGAGATATAAAATTAATCGATCATCTATTGGGTATCGTCTAAATAATGGAAAACTATGGAAGTAATATATTACTTATCGTTCATTCTAGGCTTTTCGGGTGTAATCGGACGTTTTACTAAAATAAATAATTTATTTAATGATTGCATTGTAATGTTATTAAGTATATGAGAACATTAAAATACATATTTACCACGAGAGAACATAATATACAATTATATTATTTTTAAGTAAAGCAGAGTACATACTCAAAAAGGGTAGGGTAAAAAGAAGGTAATAATTTTTTTAACTTATGAAATGCTTTCAATATTCCGTGTAGTGAAGTAACCTCATCCTCATATAAGCTGCTACGTGACTACAAGCAATCCAAAGTAGATTATTAACATCACTATCAAATGCCTAATTAATCAGTTGAGATAATTTTAATCTTTAGACGTCATTTACACCTGTCGTATGGTTGTTATAACATGAGACTTGCTGAGGGAGGTTTCAGTTCTTCACGAAACTAAAACCGCCCTCAGCAAGTATTTTACGTAGGCCATCCATACATGCTTACATGTTTGACCAAATGTCTACCATGACTTATATTATTGTCCAGAAGTCTACTAATGGATCACAGTATTGTCGACTAGCTGTATCTGGTAAGGCAGTGCTGATAAATTTATTTCCACGAGCAAGTCTTAATAAACATGTTCCTCCTGCAGTTGAGCATGAGCGCCAAGACTAGTCTTATGTCACAGTATATGTTGACTCTATCTCTTTCTGTCGTATGAAATAAGACAGAGAGCGACCGAGCCAATCCGTGACAGAGGTATTGTCTTGACATGCGTGCTGACACCACTGAAATTAGTTTCATGACATTGTATCCTTATATAAGTAAGAGTATTTTCAAAATAGGTCCAGCCCTACCACCAACTCTTTAGAAATATTGTTTTAATCAAAGAGTTATCATATCAAAGACGGGAGCTTTTTCTAACATTTGACACCTCCAATTCTGTGTGTGTCTTTGACGTATACGTACGACGTACGTCAGATAATATGTGTCAAGACGTATAAGACTAGATGACCATGACATCAATTCACCCATTTAGGTTAAAACATTTGATCATTTTTGGCTCATTTAGGTATCTGTACGTTTAAAAATCGTTTGCTTTTAAATTATATTGAATTTATACCAGTATCACAAATGATGATTGACCTCCTGTAGTTCCTGGAGAATACCTTCTACTTATTATTATATTAGTATACATTTTAAAAAAAACACTTGTAAGTTTGCCTAGCACTGTACAGTAGGAATAGGTTATTATTTTATGAGTTTTTGTATTTGCCAGACTGTAGTATTGTTATCGGTGATATATTTATCGAGTCACGGTTGTAGGACTTACGTTGGTGACTAATAACAATAATGATACCTTAAATGATAATAGCTGTGAACGTGGTTTGTGCTCCTAAAGCTGTCATTCTCAAAAGGATGTTAAACAAACCGCAAAGTTTTTAAATTGGTAAGTATTTTGTATCAATAGGGAAAAAACTAGCGATAGAAATTTTAAAATAATTTGGGTCTCATCAGTTTTGGAAGAGGTGTCCCTTGCATTCATTAAAATCGGATGAATAGTTTAGGCGCTACGGAGGAACATACGTAAAAACAAACATACATTCATACATAGGTACATAGACTGCTAAAATCGGAACACTTCCTTTTGGCTTTAACCGTAGTTGGGTAAAAATTAAATAAAGAGTCCAAACTGTCGTAAAATATAGGACACCACGCGCAAGTTTATTGAAACAATAGTATGTACTTACTTAGTTAAGGTTAATAACCGATGCGCGATATTTGCGATAACCCATTTGCACACAATATTAAATAGGTTAGTTTGTGTACAGATAAACATCTATACAAATAAATAAAATGGAAGTGTCTGTTTGTAATATCAAAATAACAGCTTTTTACTAAATGCTATAACAAAATCGCCATTGTATAATGTTTTTTCTCCCTGTCCGCTGTCTGTTTAATTGTTTGAGGTAAAATCCCAAACGGCCGAACCGATTTTGACCGTTCCTTCACTGGACGACACCCGATGATAAAACGAGTTAGTAAGGCTGTTTAATTAGTTGACTTATTCGCGTCTGTGAAAGGGTTTCGGGAAATGTTGATAGGGGGAAGGACAAAGAATCATGCATAACAAAATGTGTCAGCAATTTATCAGTTACAACACACCAGCTTACCGCGATATAGAGACCTCTATTCGCAACGATTACAGAACAAAAACAGCTCAGACGGTAATTTTGATAATAGCACAAACAAAACAAGGATGTGTAGGTAGATTACGAAATAAACAACCCTGTGTGTCTGAGCATTATTAGGCCAAGATAGTCTTGCGATTTACATGATAATACAATATCGCGATAGTATTTCAGAGAAAGTATTTGAAAACAATAAACATGTTTTTATAACAATACGCACGCACTCTGCATTCGTCTTAACGTCAATGTTTTATCGGGATTCAAATTATCGGAATCATAACAAATGGACATATTTGTTATTTATTATAGACGCAACGAACAGCTGCCGTTTATACACACGTATTACAGTAATAATATAATCGGGAACAATTGTTCAATTAAATGACACCTAATTAATAATTTGAACGAATAACGGACATTCGAATAACGAACAACGAAGTATCCACTACTTCGTTGTTCGTTATTCGAATGTTTACATTCATACTAAATGTATCATAGCTTCAGAGAACTGGTTATGTTGTTTAAGACATGCAGGAGAACCTGATTACGTACGTTTTTTCACTGTTCGTACCTACCTATTTCATTCGTACTTAGTACTGTTCCTTGTACTCCGCCTTCATAATCACTGCCATTGCAACTGCCTAAGTACGCTGGATCTCTTTAAAAACTAACTGTTTTTAGTCAGATTTGTTTTTTGAGAAACAAGTAGGGCAATAACAAACATCGGAAGAGTAAGTAACGAAACATTTTTATAGGAACAGTTGGTACTAACATGCTGAAAATTCAACGATCCGTTAGCATCACGACACGTTTGTTGGTTAAAGGTATCGGCCATTAAAGTTAAATTAGGTTATCAAAACGGCCACCAACGGCTATCAACGCCGAATACACAGACAACTGTGTATTATCTTTTATTTTTAAAACCGTCAATTATATTTCAATGTACTAAATAACCAAATTCCTTTGAAAAAGATGATCCAAATGAATGACTATACAGGTGTTTCAGAAGTCCGAAATGATACTTTGACGTTTGCATCAGTAACGGATGTACAACAGAATGGTATAAAAATATGATTGAAATTCGACTATGTTTTTCCACCTTCTTTCGTCGTCATTTTTTATAACTCGTAATATATCGCGTGCTATGTAAAATTTGCATGTTTGCATTTGAATATTAGTAGCTTCCCCTCATAAGCGTAGTTAACACTGTTGAATAGGGTTAAGGATGTAGCCTAAGCGATATCTGTGTAAATATTTAAAGTCAGAACTCAGATACTATGATACAGACTGACTTCAACTGCCTTCGCTAAGCATCCACATATGAGCTACCGTATATGTATCCTAAGTATTATTTCGGACTTCTGATACACCCTGTATAGTGGTGACCCTATTTTGACATAACAACCAAAGCCAACAATGTATATCTAGTTCATTACCATTTCCGATAAGATCAGTTAGTAAACTATGATCGTGTTTACTAATTGCAACCTTAATAGTAACACAAAAGATTCAAATTTAAAGAAATATTATTCAGAATTTTATTGGAGTAGGTTATTGCGTAGACTTAATAATGTTTTTTTTTTTTTTTTATAAGTAATAAAGTGATGTCGTTATATAATTATAGTTATTCATGTAGAGTTAGAATTACTACTATAGCCCCTTTCACGTCCCGCTGCAAGGCACGGGCCTCCCCTCAATGCGAGGGGAATTCAGGCCATAGTCCACCACGCTGGCCCGGTGCGGGGTGGCAGACTACACACATCTATCTAAAACTTGTCATGTTCCCTCAGACGTGCAGGTTTCCTCACGGTGTTTTCCTTCACCGTTTCTTAGCTTGTGACAATATCGGATGAAAATGAGATTCGCACATGAAACCCAGAGGTGCAAGCCGGGTTTGAACCTGCGCACTTTGATTGCAAAGCATGTGTTCGACAACTCGGCTACCATTGCTATAACATCGCAAATAATAACATCACTTAAAAAATATGTTTTTCAGTAGGTATTATTTGTTTTTAATTAAGTGAAACCAAAAGATATTAATAATATCAATCGAATACAAGCACAAATATAATAAATAATAAACTTCTACCTTACTTGCCAAACATGTTTATAATTTGTTTTTTTAGTTTTTATGTCGAGTCATTAATTTTTTGGGAATATTCAAACGTTGAGACATCATCATCTATTCTTGTTTCTGATTTATTTATGAATATGCTATTAGTTAATGTGTACCAATTACATCGAATGAAATACAATTTCCATCTTCATAGTCTAATTATTGCTTTGTTTTGTGCGTTATCTCCTGGCACCGAGGAAGTAAATCAAATCTAGCAAACATTATAGGTATACTCTTGCTCTTTGTACCTACGATAACAGTATCGTTTATTGGTGCTCCAAATAAAATAGTTAAACACAGAAGTCCCGAGTTCAAGCTCAAGGTTTGACCAGCAATGGAACACAGAATATGTACCCAATTTACGAACCACATTAGAGCTGCACTTTTGTAGTGAATTATGCAGTTTGAATATGAAAAAACCGGCCAAGTGTGAGTCGGACTCGCGGACAAAGGGTTCCGTACCATTATCTATAAAAACGGCAAATTTTTTAGCTATCTTTAGCTTTCACGGTTCATGAGATACAGCCTGGTGACAGACGGACGGACGGACGGACGAACGGACGGACAGCGAAGTCTCAGTAATAGGGTTCCCGTTTTACCCTTTGGGTACGGAACCCTAATATGTTAGTGGTTGGATTGAAAGTTCTATACATACAACGGAAACCTATTTTCTGTCTAATCAACTGATTTGCTTTACTGACTGTATAATGTTCTGTTTATCTTTATTTTTGCGTAACAAGATTCATTTGAATTTATATTTTACAGGGTTAGGGCAGATAGACTGTCAATGTAAAACAAGTGCGAGTCGGACTCGCGCACGAAGGGTTCTGTACCATTATCTGTAAAAACGGCAAAAAATGACATTTGTTGTATGGGAGCCCCCTTAAATATTTGTTCTATTATATTTCTTAGTAGTTGTTGTTATAGCGGCAACAGAAATACATCATCTGTGAAAATTTCAACTGTCTAACTATCACGGTTCATGAGATACAGCGTGGTGACAGACGGACGGACGGACAGCGAAGGCTTAGTAATAGGGTTCCCGTTTTACCCTTTAGGTACGGAACCCTTAAAAATAAGGTTTGCATCCTCAGAGGTTAAGACTGTGTCAGAAATATCACGTCCTCCATTTGGTAGGCATATAAATATAAAAGTAGGTATGCCACGAGGACTCTACTCTATAGAACATAAGTTGGAAGTGAGAGAGCAGCCCCTTACTACCACTTGAATTTACATAAGAAAAAAAATATTTACATGAAAAACAAAATATTTACATAGTCAACAATTTACTAATAATAAAAAAATAGTAAAAAATTATATACCTCACAGTCCCCCCATCATTGTCGGGCGGTAGGGTGCCCAGAACGCTGGCAGCATTGCCACGTTGAATGGCAATG
The DNA here is from genome assembly GCA_914767695.1 of Ptilodon capucinus. Taxonomy (NCBI): domain Eukaryota; kingdom Metazoa; phylum Arthropoda; class Insecta; order Lepidoptera; family Notodontidae; genus Ptilodon; species Ptilodon capucinus. Next base: position 7,597,766 of record OU611814.1, on the reverse strand, counting down.
CTGATGTGCTGTGCGAAATAGTTTCCAGCGTTCTGATCACCGGATGTTTCGATCAGACGTTTCGCAATGTCTTGAAACATCCGGCGGGCACCCGGCCCCCATGGAGCTAAGGTTTCGACCCCAAACGCCTCAAATATATACCCTACACCCAGGGAACTATATTTGCGGCGTTTGAGGCATTCTGCGGATTGAGCAGCGCCACCAGCCTCAGCGGATGTTTGTGGAAGATGAGACGGGGCAAGAGTATCGACGCAAGTAGCGTCCAATACTAGCGGCCGTCCCATCCTCCACGGAACGAGGGTCATACCATCAGGCCTCTTGCCACCATCACGTAGGCCATTCGGTTCAAGAACAGCCGTCAACAACGGTGACAAGGGCCCGACGGATGATATCGTTAACTTAACTGAACTAAACAGGCCACTTGACTTGGAGCAATCCTTTTTTTTTTTTTAACGAAATGAGCGAAATGGTGATATTTAATGGAATAAGATGAGGAATGGCATCACCTGCGACTAGCGCGAGTATTTCGCCAATGTCAAGTAATTAATAGCAAGGACAAATTCATTAAATACACATCTATCTATACATCTATATATATTTATACATACATACATACATACTACATACAAATAAATAAAATTGGAGTGTCTGTTTGTAATATCAAAATAACACTTTTTTACCAAATGCGTATGAAAGTATATACGATACCTATAACGAAAACGCAATTTTAAATTTTTTTGTATATCTGTCTGTCTGTCTGTCTGTTTGTTTGAGGTAAACTTCTAAACGGCTGAACCGATTTCAATGGGACTTTCACTGACAGATAGCTGACGTTCTAAGGCGTAACTTAGGCTACTTTAATTTTAGAAAAAGCATTAGGGTTCCGCGGGAAAAACATAATACCCATATTTCCGGGTAATCTCCCTAAAGTCCACGCGGGCGAAGTCGCGGACACAGCTAGTTATAAATAAAAATGGATAATGACAGTGATAAAGATGGCAGATGACTCAGCAATCCTTTAAATATTACTTTCAGTTTTTGACAGTTAACTCAGTGCAAAATCTGTCAAAAATTGACAGTTTCTATTGAAACAACAATACTTTACGAGGGTCATCCGCCATCTTTATCACTGTCGTTATCCATTTTTATTTAAAATGTGTATTTATTGAATTTGTCCTTGCTATTAATTACTTGACATTGGCGAAATACTCGCGCTAGTCGCAGGTGATGCCATTCCTCATCTTATTCCATTAAATATCATCATTTCGCTCATTTCGTTAAAAAAAATACTTTACGAGGTGGTGGTAAGTTCCCTGGTCACGCTTAATGATATAGTTATTATTTGCGGGATATTATTCGTATCGTACCAAATAAAGTCGTCGTCAAATGTCGTAAGTTGTCGTCAAAAGTAAGTTGTCGTCTAGTTGGTAAAACGGTCGGGGATAGCTTACCTTGGTGGGGATTTCATGGTAGGAAATAACTCTTGAGAAAGGTTTGTAGAGACTAGACATAGATGGAGTTTTTAGCCCAGGAGTAGACGTTTTAACACGTTGCTAGGTCAGTTTTCATGAACTTTCAAACTGTGCGCAGCCAGGTTGGTTAGGTCCAGGCCAGGCCATTATTTTTGATGGTGCGTACCGAGTGATATAGCACGATTCCAGCGCTCGCAGAAAGATTTTAAAACCTAGTGTACCCGCTACCGAGTTAAAGGCTATACAATAAAAAAACAAGTTCTTGAACATGGCTGATATACCTGGCCAGCCGAAGGACACCCACTTATCGTTCATTAGTAACAGATATTCACGCTCGCTGTTATCAATTAATCCCCTGATAATATTTTGATTTGATCATAATTTGCATTCGGCTGCTCCATCATCACATCACATTATAAAGACTTTTGGGGTCCAAGATTAAGAAACTGAATGTTGTAGTTTCCTTAAGACAGTATAAAAAACCGGCCAAGTGTGAGTCGGACCCGCGCACGAAGGATTCCGTACCATCATTTATAAAACGGATAATAACTCACGTTTTTTGTATGGGAACCCCCTTAAATATTCATTTTATGATGTTTTTTAGTTATTGTTGTTATGTTATTTGTTATTATAGCAGCAACAGAAATACATCATCTGTAAAAATTTCAAATTCTAACTATTTTTTTTATGTACTACGCTGTTGGCCGTTAGGTGGCCTTTACAGCTTTACCGGAGTAGTGGCGAGCGCAAAGTGCACTCCAACTCCGGTTCATGAGATACAGCCTAGTGACAGACGGACGGACGGACGGACGGACAGCGAAATCTTAGTAATAGGGTTCCTGTTTTACCCCTTCGGGTACGAAACCCTAAAAACGACGTGAACTAACCTGCATTCAGTTCTCTACACACCATAGCTACTTTTTCTCTATCTTCTTCTCATAGTTCCATCGCTTGATCTACACATCTTCTTTGTCATGGCTATCTTGGCTTTAAAAGAGACAAAACCTTTTTCAGTTTTTATTAACAATTTTCACTGATTTATACCTACTTCGCCAGGTATCGAAGCATATGAGTAACTATCATATACTAGTTAAACTCGTGACTTCGTGCGCGCAAAATGTAGAAACCCTCATCATTTTCAATTACGTTATTTTTTCCGTAAGAACCTTCTACAAAATATTAGAAAACTCAAAAAAAAAGATGAATGGAATCGGTAAAGTCGTTCTCAAGTTACAGCAAGACCAAGGGAAATACGAAAATGCTTACATTTTTATATGTATATATTATGTTGGACTTTTGCAACAGCCTATATTACAGATAAGGATATCCAAATTAAATATACCAACTCAATAATTATCTACTTAAAATGTCTGCGATTTGTAATCACGAACATTGTAATGAGATAATTGAAATTCTGGACCTTGAATAGCAAGTACCTAATACTTATCACACTCCTCATGTATCTAAGATATGGTAACTAATCTGAGATACCTGTCTCAATTACATCAAGTAGAATAACATGGAGTTACCTACGCAACAACCCATACATTTCTAAATTAAGAATTGCAATGAAAATTATTTTGATTTGTGTGAATAGGTAAGTTATTAGGTAAATGGAACATTGGAAGTTTAATGATTGCTTAACATCATTAAATTTAAAAGTGAATCAAATCTGAAAAATCTACAAACTACTTTGTAAATGGTTTCATTTTACTACAAAACTCTTCTACAATGTCATTGTAAATGTAAACTTTATGTTAATATCTCATAGGTACATATTTAAACCTTTATAATGTCGCAAAAAGTTTTTGAAATCAAAGCAATTTGTTGATTGTACATGTTATTATTCGCTATGACTTATATATCGTTATTTTTTTCTTACATCGGGTTTTATGTGAATTAAACCATTTTGTTATCTTATGAATTTTCTCTCTATTTCAGAAACCCGACCAGTGGCCAAGTCTTCGTGAACAACCGCCTACGAGACGACAGAACATTCCGGAGAAGATCCTGCTACATATTACAGGACAGTATGGTCATCGACCAGCTGACAATTTTGGAGTCCCTCAACATAGCAGCCGAACTCAAACTCGGCAATCACATTGGCGGTGAGCAGAAAAAACAACGCGTAAGTGTGTTTACACCACAATGTCATGAGGATCATTCTCATGACATTGTGGTGTGTATATGTAAGCAAAACAAGCTAAGAGAGTTACGCTAAGCGAGCAAATCTTTGCAAGTTAAGAATTGCCTGGCTTTGACTGAATTAGATCACAATAGCACATAACCGTCTGCCACTATGTCAATATGACAAAATTCTCTCCAACCAAAGGTTGTCTGGAAGAGATCGCAGCTTGTTATAAGTCCGCCAAATGTACACTACTATTTATACCTTGCTTTGTCAATATATTTTGTAATTGCCCTATACATATTAGTGTACAATAAAGAGTTTTTCTTTATCTATATATACAATATTGGTGTATAAATACGCAAAATGGTTCAAATAGAGTATTGGACAGCTTGACACTCAAGAACGTTCTCCATGTTGACACATCTACGTAGACGCTAAACAGACAATACGTGGGTATATTCGATCAATCTACAAAACTATAATATTTTTAGGTAAAAGAAATAATCGCATCACTAGGCTTAAGCGAAGCAAAGGACACACGAGCAGGGTACCTCTCCGGGGGTCAAAAGAAAAGGCTCGCAGTTGGTCTCGAACTAATCCATGATCCTCCAGTTATGTTCATTGATGAACCAACCAGGTATTTAACCTTATACAGCCTACGGCCTCTAGAGTAAATAAAATAACATTTCCAGCTTACTCATTTTTAACCTGACGCCTTGGAAATAAGAACATTATTTTATGTTCTATAAGTGGATGTTTTAGCCACTAGCATTAATTCCTTTTGGAATCATTAATCGTGATGAGGATTTTATGCAATGAGAAAAAATGCCGGTATTAGAATCCTCTTTAGCTGTTATCTGTTTAATATTTAATTTATCTGGTCGCGTTGCTGTATGTGCGTGATTTTTGGCGACTACCAACAACGGAAACCTATAATCTATTAATCTGTGGATGTTCTTTACTAAGGATTAAATTACCTATCTACTCTATTTTGCGAACCAAAATTCATGTGAGTTTACCTTTTACCTAGGATATAGCTAACAGAGCATTGGTTCTAATATTATTTTGATGACAAATTTAATTTCGTTATGCGAAAAGCCGGTTTGCTGTCTATCGCTTATCTACGTCAGAAAAGTTATTAATCTCAACCTTAAGGATATTTATTGGACGTGTTTGTTTCTAGTGGTTTAGACAGTTCAATATCAAAACACATAATGTTCCTGCTCCACCTACTGGCAAGACAGGGACGGACGGTGGTGGTGACGATGCACCAGCCGTCGGCTGCGCTCCTGCACATGGTGGACCGTCTGTACGCCATCGTGGGCGGGCGGTGCGCGTACGTCGGGGCGGTGGGCCAGTTGCAACCGTACCTCCAGCAAAACAACCTCATCTGCCCCAAGTATCACAATACTGTAGACTATTGTAAGTGTCTTATACAATACATATTTATTAACATTTTTAAGGTACATGGGGTCAACAGTAGGTAATATTTAAACAGATATCATGCGACCCATATTCAGTTTACACAATATCTTTAGGAGAACTTTTGAAATGCGATAGAATATCGTGATATCAGACAGAAACTTGCAAAAAGTTATGGATTATAACGTTAAATATAACAAAAAAGTTATAACTAATATTGATGCCACCGTAATTCCACTTTACTGGTAAAGAATGAACATGATATGCATAAAATGAAAATTTGGACTCACTTTGTTTCTGTAATTTTATATGTAAGTATATAAAATTACAGAACTACTACTACTACTACTACAGCCCTTTTAACGTCCCACTGCTGGGCACGGGCCTCCCCTCAATGCGAGGGGGATTCAGGCCATAGTCCACCACGCTGGCTCAGTGCGGGTTGGTAGACTTCACACATTTATCGAGAACTAGTCAAGTTCCCTCAGACGTGCAGGTTTCCTCACGATGTTTTCCTTCACCGTTTCATAGCAAGTGATAATCTCGGATGAAAATGAGATTCGCACATAAACCCAGAGGTGCGAGCCGGGGTTTGAACCTGCACACTTTGATTGCAAGGCGTGCGTTCGACCACTCGGCTACCACTGCTAAATTACAGAAACCAAGATTAAATTATTATTTACAAATGCTAAAGCGTATTTTACTTTAAAATCATTGCATAATTTAATGTTGTTTTCAGTAATTGAAAAAAGTACTGAAAACGCTGACGATCTGGTAGAGTGCTGTCAAAATGGAAGAAATATGAGTTGGACTACCAACGTCACTCCACCTGAGACCGATGATATAATGGGTGTGTTATTATTATGTTATGAATCCTATTTACTCCTCACCCATTCACACATCCAACCTAAATCCCTGCACCCACATGCGTGTCAGTTCGCTCACGACCAATTTTTCGTAAATGCAAAAAATATCTTATAAATATACACTTAATTTTTCCACGAAATGACGTGTAGTCGCGTGACTTGCCACAGAACTTTAATCTTTATGTGTATTAATACAGCGTACACTTTCAAAATAGGTTATTTCATATCAGCTCTCATGATGGGGTCAGTAGTATAGAACTGTGACCCGTTATCCTGAGTGAACAATGGATAGTATTCCCACAGCTCGCGGGTTGATGTGTGATGACTTCACGTAGACGTCTATTTGCTCATAGGTACTTAACTACAAGCTCATAGGCTCTTAGCTACAAGTTCTTAGCACAAGCAAATAATATACCCCATGAGCAAGCAAATTCGAGAGTTGAGAGCTTAAAATGAATCGCTTCACTTAAGCAAAAATGACCAGCATTTTTACTAACACTAAGTGACGGCTGCAACCTGCAACCTGCAACTAGCAACTGCTTAATATTTAGTGATCACTTCAATGCTTCCCCTACTATCAGTGAAAACGGCCAAATTCACATGTCAATACTTATCCATGCGAGAATGTATTATTTCGGATTTCTATTACACCCTGAATACACATAAGAATAGGTGAATACCTACATAGGTATTCACCCTTACTCACCAACCTATATAATATAATTTTTTGTCTATTCCTTTCAGATAATTTTTACCAAACGGCCAGTGAAGAAGTTTCATTGACGATGTTGCCGCTGCCCAAAGAAAATCCCACCAGTAAAGTTCTATTAGCATTGAAAAGTACATATTCGACATCTAATTGGAAACAGTTTACGACGCTTTCTCGACGAGCCGTATTGGTAAACAAGTGCAAATTATTTTGTTCTAAGTTATAGCTCTGCGCCCAAAGACGCTTCAAAACCCGTACAGCCAGTTTCTTCCCAAAGCCAAAACGAATTTCCGTTTTTTTTATTAATTTTAATGCATAAGATTAGCAATAGCTCCACCTACTATTAGTGTGTATTTAGCTACTGTCAAGTAATTAATAGCAAGAAAAAAATGGCCGTTTCTGGGAAAATAATCACTGTATTCCTGTAACCCATAGAAAAAGATAATTTTCAACGAAATGTCATCGATGACGCGTGCGAATTTTGATGTGTGGTCCCGTGGCTTTAACCCAAGAAATTAAACCATTATGAATATTGACACAGAGTACATTTAAAAAAAAGTGAAGTTTATTCGCTAGCCCCAGTAAGTTAACGCCCTGCGTTAATATGTTTAAATATTTTTATATAATTACAGATTATAATTTTCTTCACAACTGATTACATATTTAGTTGTCATAAAACTATTTTGTCAACTCTTACTTACTCTTACCTAATTTACACAATCTAATCACTAATGACTTAGTACTTTAGATTAGGCCCGCTGACCGAATGTATATAAAATTTGTAAAACCTTTAATATACCTCAATCTTGTATGCTTGACGTTCTCGATGAGTAGGTACTAGCTAAAGAATCATTTACCTTTGTTAAAGTTCCTACTAAGAATTGTGAATAGAGCCATTATCTGTAAACATTTGAGGTTGTAAATCATGTATCAACATCAACATCACGCCTGTATTCCCCTATAGGCAGAGATAAACATTTTGCAAGCCTTTTGCCGTTATTTCTGACTTCTAAACTTCTTACTTCTAATATTAGATTTATATGTGCTCCATTTTCTGTATCAGACAACATGGAGAGACCCTTCTTTCACGCTGATGATAACCGGGATCCACTGCGCAATGGGATTGTTTGTGGGCAGTCTCTTCTTCAACATCGGAGTTGATGCGGCGAACTTTCGCAACAACTATAACTTCCTATACTTCTGCCTCATGTTCATCATGTTCACCGCGTTCAGTGCGGTCTCTATAAGTTGTGAGTATCATTACTGACCTTTTTAAACTGACCTTTATACACATGGTAAAGCCTAGTATAGACTATACACGTACAGGTTAATTTACTGACTTTTTGTTTCTGATTACCAGTTCCAGAGCAAATCCCAATTATACGTCGAGAACACTTCAACCGGTGGTACACGTCGGGCGCTTACTTCGCATCATCGGTCGTGTCAGTTCTACCCACACTGACAGTATGCACGCTGTGTTTTGCAGTCATAGCATACTGGATGACGGGACAGCCGTACGAATCTTTAAGATTCCTCAGCTTCTGCTTCGTGCTGCTTTTAGTGTCCTACGTGGGAGCCTTCAAAGGACTGCTTATAGGCTTCTTGTTTGACGTTAAGGTCGGTATATTTCATCTTCAATCTTCCATTCTTGTGCTGTCAAAACAATACTCTTGCCTCCCTCTTTTATTTGGTCGACGATGATGACGAATGATGATTAGAATTAGCCGAACTGACAACAATGACCGAATTTCCAACACCTTGCCTTATTGATCTAGCATTAAAATTTATTGTAATGTCATCTCTAACACTGCATACTTTTGATTTCAGAATGGAGTTATCTTTGGACCATTCTTCATAATGCCATTTACCGTGTTCTCGGGGTTCTTCCTCCGCTATCAAGATGCGCCCTTGTACATCCAGTGGTTTTTCAACTTATCTTTCCTGAAACACGGACTTGTTGGCATGGTGCTATCAATATTTGGCAGGGATCGTCCTAAACTTCAATGCAGAGAACAGTTGCTATGCTTTTATAGATTGCCAATCCACTTCCTAAATGCAAACGGGTTTAAGGACGAGACGTATTCCGGGTTTATCTACGGGATACTGGCAATTGGTTGTGTGGTATTAACCTTATCATTTATCATATTAAAAATTAGATTAAAGCACAGAATTAAATGGTGATAATTTTTTTTTCTGTAGGTATAACAAATAATGTGATCATGAAAATGAGTTAAACAATTTTGCTTAACGTAAGCTTTAGTTCTGTATTTAACTTTATGGCTAGTCATTGTGCCGTAATTACGTGTAGTTTCACTTTCTATAAGCAAAAGAGTACATGTACCTAACCTACATTGTCACAATTTTTTCCATTGGTTACCCGTAACCACTGTGTAGTTTTTAAATAAATAAATCTGGTTTTCATTCATTCATTTCATAGGTAACATGATCAACCTCATCAAATCTTTGTTTATACCGTGACTGTGTGCTCGTCTGCTAATTGCGACAGCTTTAACTATCCAATCTAAAGTATCTCTTAGCAATATTTAAAATGTGTTCAGTTAGTTACAATTCATATACTGTATCCATAAGATTTTATCTTATATTTATAATGTTCACGTTGATAAATCGTACAATGAAAATTCCACAGTCTATGTGGAGTATTATTTATTAGTAACAAGCATTGATACGCTCGTGTTATCCTTTGTGACATAGACTCCACCCACCGGCTGACTCCGCTCACTCGCACACTCGCCTCTACGTTTATGTTTTATGTTTCACATCTGCCAGGCGTCCCGCGACGGTTCAGTTTTAAGGGTTCCTTACCCAAAGGGTAAAACGGGAACCCTATTACTGAGACTTCGCTGTCCGTCCGTCCGTCTGTCACCAGGCTGTATCTCATGAACCGTGATAGCTAGAGAGTTGAAATTTTCGAAAATGATGTATTTCTGTTGCCACTATAACAACAAATACTAAAATCTATATCTATACATCTATCTATACATACATACATACATACAAATAAATAAAATTGGAGTTTCTGTTTGTAATATCAAAATAACACTTTTTTACCAAATGCGTATGAAAGTATATACGATACCTATAACGAAAACGCAATTTTGAATTTTTTTTGTCTGTCTGTCTGTCTGTTTGTTTGAGGTAAACTTCTAAACGGCTGAACCGATTTCAATGGGACTTTCACTGACAGATAGCTGACGTTCCAGGGCGTAACTTAGGCTACTTTAATTTTAGAAAAAGCATTAGGGTTCCGCGGGAAAAACATAATACCCATATTTCCGGGTAATCTCCCTAAAGTCCACGCGGGCGAAGTCGCGGGCACAGCTAGTACAGAATAAAATAAATATTGAAGGGGGCTCCCATACAACAAACGTGTTTTTTTGCCGTTTTTATAGATAATGGTACGGAACCCTTTGTGCGCGAGTCCGACTCGTACTTGGCCGGTTTTTTTATGTCTTTTAAAATGTTCTTTATTCAAATTTTATTATTGCCAGTCGCTATCATTAATCATTTACCTACCTATAGGGGATCAAAGTAGCATCTTGCTACAATTATTTAATACCATAACCTTTGTATGTATAGCGGAAAAGGTATCCTGGAGCGGGTGGTGTGCTTGGACGGTTAGGCTGCTAAACCCTGATAGTAAATATCGTGATCCTTGTAAATATATAGGTACTAAAATTGTCGTGAACGCTTCGTTAGGGATTCAGGATTGTATGCAAGCATATGGTAGTAAATAAATAGGTGTCTACAACGAGTATTGGCCCTGTTTATAACAGTTTATAATTTTTAGTAAATTTATCGCAAATGGCGAACGTGGTCGACGAGCTGCGGCTGGCCTGCGTCGACATGTGCCAGCTCTTCCATTGTTAGTACATTTTTATTAGCTAATCAAATCAAATATCTTGTTTGATTTATGTAGGCCAATAAACCTGTACTAACTTTACACATTGTAAGAGTTATTGAGAAACTGGAAAGCCAGTTACGTCCCTGTATGGCGTGAAATAGTAAAAATATAATGCATTTCAACTAGTAAGATATAAAATATATTGTTAAAGGGCATTACAGGGAATTTAAACGTTATGTTAAACTATATACTGATGGTTTTTGTAAATACATAATATGATGAACCTACCTAAAATATATCGGCCGGGCGGGAGCGACACTTGGGCTTATATACATATTTGGAATCAGCTAATTTTTCTGCGTCTAATGAGTACCTATGCTCGCCTGTGAAGTTAACAAAATGTCGCTTAAGCCAAATAGCCTTTCACCCCCCGATATATATTATTACCCTTAGCCTTAGAGTATAGTTGATGGCAAATAGTAAACCAATCATGTTCAATGGCAGCCGTATGTCCAATTATTTTGATTGAATTTGAAAGATCGAAAGGCACGGTAAGTTGAGATTTAAAAACATATCTTCTATCACTGGTTTTATGATAAGAATTTATTGTAATTATGTCTTTATCACACTTTCTCATCTGTGGGAGGTGATTGACAAGGTATCTGCATAAGCCTTCTCCCATACTGGGACGTCAACGCCCGCGCGTAATTTTTTGCCATACCAAAACGAATGTATTGACGGATTCATCCGCCATCTTTATCACTGTCATCATACATTTTTATTTTTAATGTGTATTTTTTTTAATTTGCCCTTGCTATTGACACTGGCTGCAATACCCGCTTAACGCAGGTGGAGCCATTCCTCATCTTATTCCATTAAAATATAATCATTACACTGATTTCGTAAAAAAAGGAGAAGAATGTATTGGCACCTAGAAAAAGTTCATTCTACAACGAAATTATACTAGCAGCGCGAGCAAATTTTGACGCGTGGGGGTTTGGGGTACTTACAACAGAAATTCAATCTGTATGTATTTTGACACAGAATTCGTTTTGTATTAGCAAAATTTTTGACGCGCGAGGTTTGACGCTTTAGGCCGTTTGTCCACCGCCGCCGTCACCCACCGTCACCGAGAACCAGATTATTTCGGGCCGAGTTTAAGATGACGTGACGGCGATGTGTCCACCGCGCCGATATCGGTGGCTAGTCAGACAAAACAAAAACCGGGCGAATGGCGCGTTGCGACGGTAGTGTGTGGACAAGAACAAATGTGTTTTGTATTGCCGGCACATCGGCCCGTCATAAAATCGTGCCGCTCTGGCGGTCACGCCGATCTACTCGAAACTTCGGCGGCCGGGATGATGGGGCTCGGGTGACGGACGTGCGGTGGACACGCGGCTATAGTAGTCCATGTATCGCTACTTCGGCGCCGTCATCTCGTTCTCGTTGACGGTCCGGTGACGGCGGTGGTGGACAAACGGCCTTAGTGTGCGGAGGCATGTCTAAGTAATACCTGTGTCATTTCGTTATTAATCAGTAGCTCAATAAATAAGATGTATTGTAGGTACCTGAACTTTTATTATCTAAAATAACTTACCTGCAGGTAATTTCAAATCTTATTCTCTTTACCAAAGTGTAGCCATACTGTACGATTATATTGTACATAATAAAATGCAGATTATGACATTCAAGTAGGCAGAGATCCACTGCAGTTTAAAATATATTATTTTATAAGAATTTTGTTAGATGGGTATGTTAGGTTTGATGTGTCCGTTTTTAATAATAATAGTTACAATATCAACTTAACGTACCAAACTACCTAAAGGCTGGTATGCATTAATTAAAATACATGTAATTACAGATGAAAGTTCTTGTTTTTGGATCAAATCTTTATAATAATATGTAGATATATTTTTATATGACTAGAGCGATCTCATAGAAATAGAGACAGGATTAATTCAATAATATTTATTGTCATCTCTATTCTGCCATGTTTATAACCATTTTAATAGAAAATACATTTACCCAAAATAATTTAGACTATGTAAAATCGGCACGGTTGGCGGTAGTACACTTTGAAAGGCTCTAGTCTTAGCCCCCGCTCCCAAATTAATTCAGAATAGTTAGTGGTTAAGTTGTCCGAAAAATAATACCTTTAGTGCATTTTTTTATGAATTCGGAGCAACCGTTATGTTCATATCGAAGGGTGAAACTAAATTTAACTTAAACGACACTTTTGGGCGAAATTGACTTATATACATATTTAGAATCAGCGATTTTTTCCGCGTCGAATGAGTATGCTCTCCTGTAAAGTTAAAAAATGCCGCTTAAGTCAAATAGCCTTTCATCCCTCGATATGCTTGGGTGCAAGCGATTTTGTATTTATAACTGTACTACCGCCGCCTTTGTCAACAGTATAGAGACATACGTAAATTGTAAATAAAATAATGGTTTTTTTTTAAGTTTCATCATTTTATACTTACCTACCTATCGTTATTTCATAAAAAATCTAAACCAAGTATTGGTAGATCCCAATAGAGATAAACTTCATTATAAGTGCTTAATAGACATACAGATAGAAAAAGCAATTTCCGCAATTAGCCCGCAGGATGGCGGCCGTGGCTTATTAAAATGGCGAGTAATCAGAATTAGTAGTAGTACGTACGTGATACAATGCTTCTTTTAATCTCATATCAGGTTGGGAAGTAGGTACCAGGAAGCAACTACCTTAACCCCAATGGTACATATTTCTTTCTTTAAGTAGATGTAACTAAATATATATTGGTAATAAACTTTTATTACACTTACGACGAAAAACATAATTAAAAATCATATTCCAATTTGGATTTTTTTAAATACCATTCAGTTGTATACCCGACACTCAAGCAAATTATTAAATATTATATCGGACTTCAGGTACCTACACACTATATGGTAGACCGACAAAAAAGTGAAGATTATTTATACATACATTTTCTTTTATTTCTTTCATTGTCTCTTCTTTTGTAGAAGAGCTAACAGCAAAGATTTTTTAAGAAATTGAATTGATTGAGAGAAATTAAAACATCGGTACTTGGCTACATTATTTATACCTAGTTATATCAAATAGTTTCTCGTTTACGCAATTACCTATCAATTATCGTATAATTATAATTAGATAATAGCGCTCAAGATAAGTCACTGACACAGTAGGATGTACATTAAACAGGACAGAAGTATCGCAGTGCATTACAATACTCGGTCAAGTTGTGAACGAGTGTCGGTCCGGCCGTGATGCGCCCGCGCAGACGCTCCCAATTTATCTATCAATTGCGAGTGACACTTACTAAACGTTACCTTCCGTTCTTAATCCTGGAAGTATATAGTTGAAGAAAACTTGACTAACATGGATATAGAATCGTGTAAGGACGAAATATATGAAGATGGTGGTTTAATTGTGTACACGAACATCGTATTCGGAATTGTACAAAGTAAGTAGGTACATTATATACAATCTTAAACTGTTAAAACGCACGTAAGTACTTTGAACATTTATTTACTATTTGATTAAACTTCGTTTCCAGTATTTATCGATATTTAATACACTACAATTATAATGTATCTAGGTATTAAACTGTCTCTCAACTCTCTCTCAAAATCAAAGCAAATTTTTTGATGGAACGAAAGTATTTCATAAGGATTGGAAGGGTATTATGACATTTTTAAAAAAAAAAATTTTTCAAGGATGTTTAATGCACGGTAGAGACAGGTAGTAGGTAGGTAGATACATAACACATACCATTGCGTTGTTTGAATAGACTGAATCACCATTTTGTATCTTACACGTCCTTTTAGAACCCTTTTAATATTATTTTTTGTTGTTTCTACAATGACCTATCTCAGTATTAACTTAAGTTGGTCGTGAGCGTGGTTTCAAAATTATTAAATGTACTTCGTAGCCGCAGATACAATATAATGTGAAGGTAATCAAGTGAACATACGTTCTATAGTACCTACCTGCGCCCGCGCCGTTGTTTGTGACTCGTAAAAACATACCTGCTATTGCATGTAGTTCAATATCAAAAACTGATTTGTTGTTAAGATATTTCAGGTCACTCTACCTGCAGGTATAAAACCATATAATAGAGGTTTAATATTTTAAACAATATAGGTACAACACTATACCTATATAAGGTTTGACAACATTACGCCCTACTGGAGCGCGCGAATTAACTTTTATTGAAAACGTATCCTGTCTAAATATACATATAGATTTAATTTCTGTGGTAAAAGCCAAGCGACCACGTGTCAATATTCGATCGACTTATCGTTGCCTTCTCGTTGATAAATGTGCTCCTTCCATGAGTAGATACAGTCCGTTGTGGTATTGGCGAATGATTGGTTGTCCGCGTTTTGTCGCGCCTGTGGGAGCAGGACTCGATGTTATCATAAAGGCAAGCCCTGCCCTCTGACTTGCAATGATTTTGTAATTACTAATAATACAATGTTGCTGATAAACCGTGCTAAAGAAATACATATTCATAATGGTATCAGCAACAGTCTACCTACTTCTTGGAGTAATGCGGGACGGACGAGATATATATTACTAGAGGGGTTCAAGGTAAGCCAGATCAAAATCTTATTAGATAGATGTCGTGAAGATAGATTATACATAATATACCTCGGGTCAAACCTCGGTGTTTTCAATGGACACCGCTGTCGATCCTGGCTTACAGGAGTAAAAGTGGTAGGAATGTGTGGCGGGCTTAGTCCCATTAAAAATAATATACCTAACCCAAACAGAAAAATTCCCCGAGACGTAGATAAAACGCAGCAATTTTCTACTTACTACCGCAGTCATTATAATAAAGCCAAAGGAAGAGTTATACGAAGAAATAAAAGCTGTCATCTTAACCCGGCATTGCTATCCCTCCATCTTTTTAAATTAAGTGCAAGTGTCGTGGACCCATGTTGGGCATGAGATTGTATCTCTTATGTATATATCTATATGTATCTTATCTCTTATGTGTATATGTATATATCTACTGTATATAGACCCAAAAATGATTTTTTTCTCTCATTGTTTGGTGTACAACAAAGAGTACTCTATCTATCTTAGAGTACTCTACATAATCTTGTTTACAAGTTACATTTGCATCGATTTCCGTTGTTGTCTCTATTTTATTTTGATTTACAATAAACAGACACTTCATCATAAATCGGGATCATTATTTGATAAACATAATATAGAGGTCAGTGAGCGTAAACAACAGGTAGGTATAATTATTATTACCGTACACAAATGATGTCTTTAGGTAATGCGAACAACTTTTGATAGAGACTGTAGCGCTTGTATGGCTCGCCCATATCCTGAGCCCAAAGTAAGTATAATACTATCGTTGTGGAGTTGACATTATTATTTAAAGCCATCGGACCCAATTGTCGCAAGATCGACATCATCTCTAATTCGACAAATTATTATGTCGAAACAAAACGAAAAATTACGACCATTTTGGCGTTTGGTTTTTGATATAATGACGAATTAGAGATAATGTCATTCATGCGAGAATTGCCACGCAGTGTAGACATTAGACACTGTCACCTTAAATTCATTAGACTACTCATAAAAAACCGGCCAAGTGCGAGCTAGACTCGCGCACCGAGCATTACTCTAATGAAAAGATAAACTGGACAAAGATACAAACTTAACTTTGTCGTTGGTATACTGGTGTCCGCAGACAAAGTAACTACGAAATAAGTTTGTAATCGCAAAAAAACATTTTCTTACAATAAATTTACAGTTTTCGGATTTTTTTCTTTACTTGTACTCTAAGACCTTGCTTCTTGCCAAATTTCATGATTCTAGGTCGGCGGGAAGAACCCTATAGGTTTTTGATTTCCGTGCAAATGTACTGAAAATGCAACATAAACCGCCGTATCTTTTGATTGTGTTAACCTAGAAGATAGATTTTTTTAGGGCACCACATCCCTAAAAATTAAGTCATAGTAGTTACTAGTCGTTGTGGAGTTCCACAACGATAGTATTTGGAGACTTGGGCCCAGCTAAACAACGTCTTCTGGATAATGACGATAGTAATTATATTAATTAGCACCATTTACGCGCCATATGTATACGTTATGACTCATAAGACATTCAGTTCCAACTTGAAGAACAAGTAATAAAACCTTATTTTGGAATGACAATTCTATATTTTTTTGTCATTTATATAAATGGTTTGGAGGCCGAACATTTTTGACCATGCAGTTGGTAAAAATATTTTTTCACAATTTAATAAAGTGAAAAAAAAAGTTTAAAGTATTTTAGAGGCTAATCGGTATCTTTAAAATCGTAAATTTTACAAAAAACAACGTGCGTACGAGCAAGGACCGACGATGCTATTGAATTTGAACGTGATCTTGCTAGCTAAACATAGTTTACGCTTAACTTAGTTTATTAAGCTAACTAAGTATGCAAAATTGTAATTCGTTGTCCGAGGAAATGGTCAATGAACATTGATAACACAATTTGCGTGATAAATAAGTGTTTATTAACACACGCGAACGCCCACAAAACCTAATGTTCACTAAGGTAAGGAGCCCCGTAGCCGCCGTATTTTTTAACCGACTTCCAAAGAGGAGGAGGTTTCTCAATTCGACCGTATATATTTTTTTTTTATGTTTGTTTGCGGATAACTTCGTCGTTTATGAACCGATTTTGATTTTCCCTTTTGTCCCTTTAAATATTTACTTTTTTAGGGTTGTTATGAGCTGATAATACTTGCATTTTTTCAACGATTATTGACACTCAAAATCGTTAAAAAAAAAATTTTCAAAAAACAAAAACCGACTTCAAAAACCTAGGTGCACTAAAAAGCTAGAAATAACCTCATAATTATATTTGAAGTCGGCGCCAATCCTTTTGTATAGTCTGACATAGATTGGCACCTACTTAATAAGAAAGAAAGACGTTAATTATTTCACAAGTACAATGCATTTTATAATCAAACTACTTGAATATATATAACTAGTCGCAAAATTTCAAAAGAACAGAACATATGATGACATTCTCTTGACAAAACGTATTTACTACTTACACCTGTTTAAGTTAAAATAAAGCTTTACTTCGAAGAAATAAGGATTTATCTACATAAGACGGTTTTTGGTTCCAGTTTTGGCATAGCGCGGTAATAGAGCTCCTTACCTTATATTGCTCATAACCGCACAGTCGCCACTCTATACAACTTACCAGTCACATCGGCGCTTGCGCATGTTGCGGACGCGTATACCTTCCTTGCCAACTTTTGGAAGAGTGGCAAAACATGGATGTGGAAATGGAATGTACTATTGAGAACGGACTCCAGAGCGATGTGTGTGTGTTCCAGAATATCCAATGCGCCCTGCATTCAGTCGGTAAACATCATTTGTTTATATTGTGAAAGTTAAAACGTTCGATCGAGTGAAAGTCAGACTGCACGTCGTTAAGTAAATCTGACTGGCACTAGGTTCGTTATGTAAAGTTAAAAACAAAAAAAAACTTACTACTTATAATTATTTAATTCAACGACTGGACAAGTGTCTCCAGTTGATGCAGTAAAGACACAGACGCCAGAGATTACACGTTGGTTTAGTACGTGCAACAATTTTAAAATGCACATTATCTCACAAAAGCGTACCAGCCCTAGGGCGATGCAAGCGGTGCGACCACACCGGGCGCTATCACAGGGGGGACGCCAAAATCAACCGAAAGTCGACCACCGATAAGCGTCGTGTCACCTTATAGTTGGCGTCGCGACGCTATTCAGTGAGGCGTCAAGGAGGAGCGTTACAATGAGTGTCGCGTCCACGATCTTAGTATCTATTATTCGAATTTTGTATTCAGAGGGGCATTTTGTGATCTCGCACCACCCAAAAAAAATGCTAGGGCCGCCCCTGACTATAATAAATACATATAAGTGTAAACTCCCAACTTACTGATCGAGAAATCTCTATTACCTACTACCCAACCAACGTTGACCCCGAAATTACAAATTATATCTGCACCCTTAGCATGACCGTACCATACATTTTATCTGTTTCAACTGTCAGATTTGTCGAGTAATGACCTGTCATTGTCATTTTCTGATTATTATGACAGTTGAAAGAGATAAAACTTATGTCTACACGGTCATGTTAAGGGATGCAGATCTACATGTCATGTTTCAGTACAAAATTGTTCTACAATGCCATTGTTATGCCAATGCCATGTGATCATAACTTTTCGTAAATTTACTTGAAATACAATAGTCTCATAAAAACTCAACATCCCGATCTAAACCAAAAATACCCTATTCTTCTTCTTTTCTCTTTTTACGGAATGAATAAAATGATGATATTTAATCGAATAAGATGAGGATTGGCTCCACCTGCGTTAAGCGGGTTTTTCAGCCAGTGTCAAGTAATTACCTAATACATAAAAAAATCATCACGCCTGTACACACTTCGCCGATGTATTTTGGTCCCAATGTAAAAGGGGGCAAGCCTATTGTCATTATACCGGGCATATTCTCCCTCAATACGAGGGAGATTTCCGGGCAATAGTCCACCACGCTGGCCCAGCGCGTGTTGGTGAACTTCACACGCCTTTTCTATAGACTTGCAGGTTTCCTGACAATGTTTTCCTTCACCGTTTCATAGCATAGTAATTAATAAATAGCAAGGGCAAATTCATTATATACACATTATAAATAAAAATGGGTGATAAAGAAGGCGGATAAAACAAAAATACCTAATTGTATATGTAAATAAAAAAGATAAATCAATTTTCCTACTTAACGTCACTGTAATCTACAGAGCAAAGTATGTTTTTAATGTTTTTATCTGTGTTCAGTTAACGATTAAGGTCGTAATTATCTCAGAAAACATTACAGAGCCTCTGGGTTTTATGTGCGAATATCATTTGTTGCTATAAAACGGTAAAGGAAAACATCGTGAGGAAACCTGCACGTCTGAGGAAACTAGACTAGTTCCCGATAGATGTGTGTAGTCCTGCCAACCCGCACCGGGCCAGGGTGGTGGACTATGGCCTGAATCCCCCTCACATTGAGGGGAGGCCCGTGCCCAGCAGTGGAACGTTAAAAGGGCTATAGTAGTAGTGTTAGTACTCACCCATCTAGTTTTTATAACGGTAACACACATCTAAAATATTAGCAAAAAAGCTCTGTACCTACTGTATAAGACTTATCAAATATATTTTTTGTACGTTTGGTTAATAGAATAACGAGTATGGAAGTAGGTATATAACACGATATAAGTATATTGAGTTGTTGAGCATTAACATTCAGGAACATAAGTATTTGCTTACTCTTCACATAACAGTTTGACCACCAGTTATTGACAGCAACGGAAATATTCCCAGAACTGAATTTGGACTTACTTAATATAAGAATCCAATTAAGCTACCTCCACCAATTATTTATTAAACATCTAATACAAAATCCTCTTTATCTTGTTAAAGGTCATGTAACCTTAAGAATTCTCGAGAACCTCTTTGTTTTCCATTATTTATCGTACGGTCGGTCAAATCACAAAAAGATACTTAATTAAAAAAAAAACTTTGTCCGTTTGAGTTACCACATTTTACAACTTGTTTGTCCTATTGTTGTATGTACCAGTACCTACTGTATACCTACATATAATATTATATATTATCATTATTTTAGCAGTCAAGTATCGCACTCAATCGTTGGAATCTTAGTATGGCAATACCATTTACAAGCAGGATGTGAGACATGGTGAAATAAAATATGCAATGCGACTTATATATAGTTACCTCAACAGATTTTCGAATACAGGTAGTATGAATAAATGAATGGCACCTTAGAGATCGATGATCCTCCCCCTTAAGTTTATGCCTTCCACTGCATAAACATAGGACGCATGCGTACTACACAGCCAATTAAGAGTTAGTCCCTTTGTTTATTATTTTGTTTGTTGATTATTGGTTTATAAACCGAATTGAACATGTACAATGATTCAATGTCCTGATGATTAGAACATACATACATACGTGTTTTAGGGTTCCGTACCTAGAAAGGAAAAAAGTAACCCTTATAGGATCACTTTGTTCTCAGTATGTCCGTCTGTCTGTCTATCAAGGTCCTATTTCTCCGAAACGCGTGAAGGTATCAAGTTAAAATTTATAACAGAAGTCTGCGGTCTCTTGGTGCTCTAAAAAATCGTACATTCTAGGTTAACGCAATCAAAAGATACGGCGGTTTATATTGCATTTTCAGTACATTTGCACGGGAATCAAAAACCTATAGGGTACCTACCTTCCGTTGACCTAGAATCATGAAATTTGGCAAGAAGCAAGGTGTTATAGCAGAAGAAAGAAGAAATCCGTAAAATATAAATGTATTGTTAGAATATTTTTATTGCGATTACAAACTTATTTTGTAGTTAGTTTGTATAGAGTCACCAGTATACCAACGGCAAAGTTAAGTTTGTCACTGTGTTCAGTTTATCTTTTCGTTAGAGCAATGGTCGGTGCTTTCACAGTTTAGGTACGGAAGCCTCGGTGCGCTCCAGCTCGCACTTGGCCGTTTTTTTAATTTATTGTCGGTTTGCCTTAACCGTCCTTAACCGTTAATAAGTTGCATTAAAAAACTACTCAAGGACGTTTTTTATTATTCAAGAGCCTATGGTAAACATCAGGTAGGTACGGAGCATCGCGTTATAATTATATGTTTGACGGTCGGCCAAAATGATGATGAAGTTTGTCTGGGTTTATAGAAATATTTTAGCATGTAATTTACATTCTAAAGCTGTGTCTGAATAGCCTGACAAGTTTTTTAAAACGAGGTCTCTAATAATAATTTAGTATCACACACACACATAATAACGGTTTACCATACACCTATATACAGATACATGCAACACACCCCCACTTTGTTAATGTATCGACGAATGGGCTAATGATTGAGTATCCTACCATAAGTCATGACTTTAGATTATACTTCACACCACAAACATACACTTGACCCATCCAAATTACACGCATTTTATTCCCTCTTCACTTTTTCACCTTTATTTATCCCATTTTATTTATTATGTAAGTATTTATTGTTTTTTTTTTTTTTTTTTAACGAAATGAGCGAAATGATGATATTTAATGGAATAAGATGAGGAATGGCATCACCTGCGACTAGCGCGAGTATTTCGCCAATGTCAAGTAATTAATAGCAAGGACAAATTCAATAAATACACATTATAAATAAAAATGGATAATGACAGTGATAAAGATGGCGGATGACTCCTTGTTTTTTTTTATTGCTATCTTTTAATTACCAAACAATGACAATGAACCGGTAGTTGTAGGTGAAGGCATACTTTATCTTATTCACTGTATATGTAATTAAAATTCACTCAGGTACTGTAGAATTATTATTGTAAGCATTGTAGATCACTGGAAAATGCTGTAATGGTGTAATCTCTATAATTTTAGGGGTGCGGGGGTTAGGGTTGCCAACTATATTTTTCGAAAATATAGTATTTTCCAGACAGAGTCGTAAAATATATAGTACATTGCTCAAAAATATAGTACATTCACAAAAATCCTACTAAAAATTGTCAGTCAGTCCAAAAAAAAAGTCTAAACAATACTGCACCTTTTTAAGCGGCACCGCAGTACTTAAAGAAGACCAGTACTTTTTTTGTGAAAACGTCTTTCACTTGACAATGACAGTTTCGTTTAGTTGTCATTCCGTTCCGAAACACGCTATAGTATACGCGCAAATCTCCTTGCAAGGCACAAAAATATAGTACTTTTGCGTACTATATATTTTTTCAACAGTATATAGTACGCAGAGCTAAAATATAGTACAATACTATATTTTATGGCAACCCTAGCGGGAAATACACAAAATATAATAATACCTATTATATTTTGTGTATTTCGGTACACACTACACTACAGATCAGTGGCCTTACTACTACCTCCTTAAGTATTGTTGTTTCAATAGGAAATGTAAATTTTTGAAAGATTTCCTACAGAGTGAACTGTCAAAAACTGAAAGTAATATTATAAACATAGCTGCAAGACAGTTGGTGGTAAGGAGGGCAGATAGACATAAACATTTACACACACATTCAGAACATAAACAGTACAATAGCTAACTGGTATTTTTGTTATAGGAAAGAGATGGAAAAAGGCTAAGGACCAAGTAGACTCTGCCAATCTTATCCTGCGTGGCGCGTGTGGCGCTCTACGTCCAGGTCGAATGACCTTCATTCTAGGCCCATCGGGAGCTGGCAAGACTACTCTACTGAAAATATTAGCAGGAAGAAAGTTAGTATATCCACTAGGGCATAGCAACATATATTTACTGCAAACTTAAGCCCCGTACGCACTGCGGCGTCAAGAGTTTAAGACACGTTCGTTTTATCCACTACTAAAACGAACTGTATTGACTAATAGAAAAACCAAATGTCATTGACAATGCGAGCGAATTTTACCGCACGCAGAAATTAATCGTTAAATATATTAACACGGCGTTCGTTCTATTAGGGAAACACCTACAAATTTTAATTTTCCTGATAATTATGATACGAACCCGGCGTCGACTGAGAAGATTTAACATCAAATTCTGCGGATTTGTATATTAAATATTCAAATCAAGTCCATTCACCTTAAGACACCTGGCCAGACTACCTTGATGTTATAACACTAGGAGATTCAAGAGTTAATTGCATTTTATAATTAATTTAAGTTACTAACCTACTACTAAGTAATGAATAGTCGTTGAATAATCTAACTTAAAAAGTCATTTTCGTCTATTGTTCAGTCTAAGACATGATAATTAAATAATCCTTATTGCATTTTTATAACAAAAAAACTATGGTAGGTACCTAGGTACTAACCTAAGGACGAGGTAAAGTACCTATCTACGGAAATTTGTATAAGAGCAGGTTAACTTGCAAACTGGTCAATGACAATGTAATAAGTATTGTTTTCGTTTATTTAAATACTACCTACGTATTTAGTATAAAGGCTTTCATTCATATATTTTACAAGCTACCTAGTAAGTAGATATGTTCATATTAACATAAGGTTTATATTTGCATGTTTTACAAAATTAATAGGTAAGCAAGTTTGCATACCTACCTACATTGGAACCAGACGCCGAGAAAAAGTAAGTAACGGAACTTCAGAAACTTACGTGCCTAGGTACATTGGTAGGCTTTTTTTTTTCTTTGGTGGTGGTCGAATATTTTGAAAATGGTGTTCCAGAAAAACAGGTGTAACTGGGAGCCTATTCGGGGCGGGTCGCAGTTCAGTCCTGGTCGCGCAAGATACCACACTCATCGACACCCTGACTGCGCGGGAGACACTGAAATTCGCCACCAGCCTCAAACTGCCGAAAGCTACGGACCGGCAACGCGTGAACGCAGTAAGCATACGAAACATTTTAGTACATAAAACCACTTACCACAAAAGATTATTAAGAAGGTATCTGAATACTTAGATACGAATACCTAAATGGAAGGAGGAAGATGTTGGGAATGTAAAGGTAAATATATCAAATTAAATGAGGATACCATGTTACATACAAAGAGCTGAGAGAAGATAAGGCCTAAGACAAGACAAGACAAGAGGCTTGCATGAGATTCCCGGACCCAGCACCAATCAGAGGAAGAACGGGCGAGGCGGTATTTCACTGCGGCTCATCGCCTGCAACTTTATAAGGCGCAAGTCCGTCCGGACATGGAATACTGCTCTCACCTTTGGGCCGGTGCACCACAGTACCAACTTCTTCCTTTTGACCGCCTGCAACGAAGGGCAGTTCGAATTGTCGATGACAAAAAGCTTACCGATCGGCTAGACCCTCTGGCGTTGCGTAGAGATGTAGGCTCTCTCTGCATTTTCTACCGCCTCTATCATGGAGAGTGTTCCGAGGAATTGTTCGGTATTATACCTGCCGCTGAATTCCACCATCGCACGGCTCGCCACAGACTGCATTACCATCCTCACCATCTGGATGAATGGCGTTCCAGTATAGTGCGATTTACCAGGAATTTTCTTCTTCGCACCACCAAACTGTGGAATGAACTTCCTGCAGCGGTGTTCCCGGACCGATACGACAAAGGTACCTTCAAGAAACGAGCATACTCATTCCTTAAAGGCCGGCAACGCACTTGCGATGCCCCTGGTGTTGCACGTGTCCATGGGCGGCGTTGATCACTTACCATCAGGTGAAACGTCTGCTCGTTTGCCTCCCTATCACATAAAAAAAAAAAAAAAAAAGAACGAAAACAAGCGACGAGGTGTCTATAACCATTCGAGAATCACTTAGTTGCCCCCCTTCACTAAGAAAATGTGCCTGGGATATACCTATAGCAACACCCCTTATTTAAAATAAATATCGCCAGATAACACATACTCATCGTATGATCCCAAACTAAGCAAAGCTTATAGGTGGCAGCAAATAGGTGGACTAGGGGTGAAATCGAGCCCCCAATAACCTAGTCTGGTGAGCCAAGCGGTCTACGCTCAAACGGATAGACCAAGCCGTCGTCAATTTAAAAAATATATTCCTATTAAGGATTTCAGAATATGACCATGTGGAATATACAGGATGTTTCAGAAGTCCGAAATAATACTTCGACGTTTGATTCAGTATCGGGTATACAACTGAATGGTATGAAAATTTGATCGATATTCGATCATATTTTTCCAAGAATTTTCTCGTCGTCAATTTCTATAACTCGTAATATCTCGAGTTCTATGTAAAATTTACACGTTCAGTTTTGTGAATATTAGTAGTCGCCCCTCATAAGTGTAGTTTACACTACTGAATAGGGTTATGGATGTACCTGAAGGCCGTAAACGTTACCTGTGGCAAATATTCAAAGGTCTTTAACTCAGAAACTATTATGGTTAGGTATAAACCGTCTTCACTAGGCATCCACATATGAACTACCGTATATATACCCAAAGTATTATTTGGGACTTCTGATTAAGGAATTCAGCATATAGGATTTTTTAAATATGATATCATGTAGAATATATAATAAACTTATAACATTACTGCATTCTATTGCAGATCGAATCAGTGACGAGACAGCTTGGCATTCACGAGGTGCTGGACACCAGAGCGGGATGTCTTTCAGGCGGGGAGAGGAAGCGGTTGACCATCGCTTGTGAACTGCTCACCAACCCTTCCATTATGTTCTTAGATGAACCCACCAGGTAACATCTTTATTTATAAGTAGGTATAATTATATATATATAATGAATACCTATTTCTCTTGGTCACGCCATAACTTAAGAACGACTTTACCGATTTCAATCGCCTTTCTTTTTAGGTTAGCTAATACTTTGTTTATCGAACTGCTTTCGACAAAAAAATAAGAAAGCTGAAAATTATTAGGGTCCTTAATTTCGCGCGTACAAAGTGGAGACCTCAGCTAGTAATCTACAAATCCTACTATAATTTGTTACGCAAAGACAGTTATAGTTACCTATATCATAAACAGATTTGAATGCAAGCTTTCTGTAGCTAACTATTTTCTATTTAACCAACTTCAAAAAGGAGGAGGTTCTCAATTCGACCCGTATGTTTTTTTTTTTAATGTTTGTTATCTCCGGCCTCTGTCGACCGATTTCGAATTTTTTTTTAAGGTTTGCTAGGGAATTCTTCAAGGTTGGTCCCATTTTTAAAATATTATTAGAAATCTAACCCCTTGGGGGTGAAAAGGGGATTGAAGGTCACATAATTTCAAAATTTTTTTTTGATCGACTTGAAACTTTGAATATGTATTTTACATACAAAATAAAGAAACACGTCTTTCAGGAATTTTGAAAGAAAAAATATGTAGGGGGTGAAATGGAGGTCCAATCCGGACTACAGCATATCTCCGGCGTTAGTGAACCGATTTCGGAAAATCTTTTTTTGTTTAATACGGATTGTTAACAAAAATCGAAACCCATTCCCAAAGGGGTGGAAAGGGGGGTGATTTTTTTTTTGGCTGTAAAATTTTACTTTTTTAGGGCTGTTATAAGGTGATAATATTTGCAAATTTTCAACAATTATTGACACTAAAAATAGTGAAAAAAAAATATTTTTAAAAAAAAACAAAAACCGACTTCAAAAGCCTAGGTGCACTAAAAAGCTACAAATAACCTCACAATTCATTACATTTGGAGTCGGTGCCAATTAGCTTTATAGTGCACCTAGGTTTTTGAAGTCGGTTTTTGTTTTTTTAATATAAACACACAGCAACCACGTCAGCAACTAATGCAATACATCCGGAATGACTTTACATAGCTCTATTAAGCATATAAACAAAAAAATGCATTCCAGCGGTCTAGATGCAGTTTCCTCATTATCGGTAGCGCGGGCCCTCCTCTCAGTAGCCCGGAGCGGCCGGACAATAGCCTGCGTAGTCCACCAGCCTTCTTCGCAGCTGTTCAACACGGCAGATGACGTCATTCTGTTGGCCGGCGGCAGGACGCTCTACGCAGGCGCCGTGCACGATGTCCCCAACTTGTTATCTGTAGCGGGCTTCATTTGTCCTCAGTATTATAATGTAGCTGATTATTGTGAGTACACACATATGTAATTGATTAAAAAATATGTAGGTTAAAAACTCCATATTCAACGTCAACACAAACGGAAGATAATTGTAAAGCGACCTTTAACCCTATTATCGAACTATTAATGTAGTAAATAGCGTTACAATGCCCGTTTATTGAGAACTAAAATTAACTTAGCAAAGTTTATTGGATGGTACTAACAAAATTAATACCGGATCTCAAAGATCTTGTCGAAACTGTGGGCTTAAATTATGTTTACACATTAGTTTTGCGGGTTATTTATTGACTATTCATGTTGATTATTATTATGTTGATGGATAGGCAAAATAAGCCATTTAAAATAAGACATTATATTATAAAGAATGAATTCGCAGAATTTAAATTATTTACATACAAAGTGCGGTAAAATATGTACCTATTTATGAGTTTCAAGATACCTACTGTCTTATTTTATAAATTATCTAGCTTATTATTAACGACTATGCGAAGCTACTAATACATTTTCAACGTTTTTGTTGAGATTTAATTAAGTGTGGGCTAGCCAGCGCGTAGGAAAAAAAATAATGTCTAAATTTATGGTCAGCAGTAGTTGCCTCGTGGGCAAGAACGTAAGGGGTGCAAGTTTAAATCCCAGGCCCGCACCTCTGAGATAATTTTCATGTGTGAATGTAATTTTCAACAATTATTACCACTTGCTGAACGGTGAAGGAAAACATCGTGAGGAAACCTGCACGTCTGTAGAAAGGCGTGTGAAGTTCACCAACCCGCACTGGGCCAGCGTGGTGGACTATGGCCCAAATCTCCCTCGTATTGAGGGGAATGTGCCCGGTATAATGGCAATAGGCTCGCCCCCTATTACATTGGGACAAATACACATCGGCGAAGTCAGGGCGCACTACAGTGCATTTCTGCCTACCCCTTCGGGGAATACAGGCGTGATGATGTGATGTATGTATTTTATTTATGGGGAAACCTTAAAAAAATATTGTCTACCTAATCGAAATTCAGATAGAAAGGCTTGTTAAGTTCACCAACCTGCACAGGGCCAGCGTGAAATGTTCCCGACATAATGCCAATAAACCCAAATACATCAGCAAAATGAGGGTGCACTACAGTGCCACCTCCACTTCTGCCTACCCATTCGGTGAAAACAGGCGTGATAATGTAGTAGTAGAATCTATAGCCTGAAATAATTACACGATTATTTCAAAATTCCAGTACTAGAAATAGGAACAAACGAACACACTGGAAACATAATGCGCTTGGAAGAAGAAGCAAACAGTTACGCAAATGAAATGAGGAAGATCGCAAAAAACGACAGCCACAACGGAAGAGTCAAAGGTAAAACTTTAAAAACCGTTTCAGTAGAGGTCAGAAACAGACTGATTCGGAATGTTTAGATGAAAACCATTAAGCCACACACTGGGGCGTCGAATCTCGCGCGGTAATTTTTTTTCCAATAACAAAACAAGCTCTGTGTCAATATGGATAAAGATTGAATTTCTGTGGTAAAGGCCACGCCCGAATGCGTCTAAATTCGCTCTCGCTGTCAGTGTCGTTTTGTTTTAAAATCAACTTTTGATGTGAAACACCTAATGGCGCGCTTGGCGAGTGAGAGCAACTTTTGATGCCGCGATGCCGTGATGCGAAAACTTTGAGCAGCTCCGTGGCTCCTCGGTTCGACGTTTATGTTTCACATCTGCCAGGCGTCCCGCGACGGCTCAGTTATTTCTATTACTGTTCATTTAGGTATCGACAAAAAAATTGACGCGCGGCTTTTGACGCCCGAGTGTGCGGAGGGTTAACCTATATTCTCGAATCGGTCTCCGAAGTATAATGGCGGAGCTAAAGGCTCACGGAAACGTGTTCGCGGAATTCAAACGTGTTCATTTTTCAACAAAATGTCATCGATGACGCGAGTAGTTTTGACTTTATGTAGTTACAGTATATTTAAAAAAATAATGTTAAAAAACTTTTTAAAAACAAGCCTTTATTTAATTGCCCTTAGTTTTCGTGTTCTCCTCAGCAGGCCCTTTCATTTGATACCCATACTGTGGTAGACCAGAAAAATAACTATTCCGCCATCTTGGATGATCCGCCATATTGGAATTGGACTGACGTCACATAGCTAAGCATGCATTGTCATCCAAAATAAGCGTGTATACCAAATTTCAGCTCAATCAGTTAAAGATAACCGATTTAAAATTCAGTTGCAAGATTCCACCCGGACATACCTATATTGCAAGATAATATAAAGCTTGTAAAATACGTCAAGTTGATTGGTTGTAGTGCGTCATTCTCTGTGAGGTATGTTACGTACCTATTGTACTCACCAAGGTTACTTATTGATCATATTATTTTTTATTGCAGATTTATCCCCCGAGACAGAGGCCCTGTTGAAATCCAATCCTACAGCGTCCAATGGGTACGCTGCTAATATGTACCAGCAGTTAGCCGCTCTACTTTGGAGAAGCTCTATTGGAGCCGTTAGAGACGTTCATTTAACACAGGTAGTTACTTTAAAATCTATTTATTATAATTTGACACATAAAATACGGTCATATCTGATAACCTTACCACCACCCTATTTGGTAGTCTTTATACGTAATTAACTTTCAAAAACTGAAAGATTTTTTTTATTATATTGCTGGAATTGTGGTGTTGGTAAGTGGGTTGTTAATTCTTTGGCGGCTACCTGTTTTTTGCAACGATTAGGTCAGTGGATAAACGGGATTAAATATTAATCATAAAATATTATTAAGTACCTACCTATAATGGCAATAGGCTCGCCCCCTATTATATTGGGACCAAAAATACATCGGCGAAGTGTGGGCGCACTACGGTACACCTCTGCCTACCCCTTCGGGGAATACAGGCGTGATGATGTATTATTACCTACTAACTTTCGTAATTATTCCAAATGCGACCGCAACTCGCGCCACTCATAGACATTACTATACGATGTTCCAGATACGAGTAATATGCCATTTCTTAGTGGCGTTACTACTCGGCGCGCTGTATAACGGCGCCGGCGCAGATGCAGGTCGAATGATGACGAACACCTCCTGTCTGTTTTTCTTCTTACTCTTCCTGTTCTTCTCTAACGCTATGCCGACTATACATACATGTAAGTAGCCAATCATTTGCGTTCGAGCTCTACCGTGAGATTTACGTAGTCGCTAACGTTTACGTAAAATAAATATTTGTTGGTAGAGATACTACTAATATTATTATTTTTTTACTGACGATTCATAAGTGCCTGTATTGGTTTACATTACATGAATGAAAATCTGATTCTGTACTTATAGCAGCTGGTAGCTATAGATACAAATTCTGCAACTACCAACTACCAGGAATCAACAATAAACCGAACAAATATTTGAAGTTCGTATTCTTATAGTAGAGCTACCAAACAACATATTTGAACTTTTTTTTAAAATTTCAGTCCCGGTAGAAGCGAAAGTAGTCCTGAATGAACATCTAAACAGGTGGTACTCCTTGCCGGTGTACTGTGCATCCAAGATAATAGTGGACCTTCCAATACAGGTGATTAAAAACCCTTCAAAGCATTAAGACACTTTACATTTCATATGGTCGAAAGTCTCTTAAGTAGGACGTCAATCATGCAAAACCCGACATAGACCTTGGTTGGTGGTTGTCGAACAGGTCGACCGGGTTGTCGGACAGGTCGACATAGACCTGTTCCCACAGGCGCGTTAAAACGCGCAAAACCGTTTTTTACCAACACCACACACCAGCACATTTTCTCAACGAAATGCCATTAATGAGTATTGAATGCCATCGATGAGATGAGTGCTAGGAGGCTCACTTTGATATTGTAATGGTCAGAATCAGATTCGAATCTCTCTGATAGACCTCCTACACACTGGGGCGTCGAACCTCGCGCGGTAAATGTTTATGCTAATACCATGGAGGTAGTATAGTAATAAGGAGCCGGCATAAGGAGCCCGCGCGGCGGCAAATTATCCGCCATATTAGTTTTGATTGTTTATATTGTTTGACACTTACGTACTTACTTGATCTTAAGACTAAGATGGCGGATCTCATATAAACCATTATTGCCAACCTTAAAAAAATCGCCGCAGAGCATTACGAAGAGTGGGGTCTTTATGGGTACCTACCTACTCTATCTTTAGACTATCTTGATGGCTAATACCAAAACTAACTGTAGGTATTGACAGCGAAAGTTCATCATTCAACCAAATGACACTGACACCGCGAGCGAATTTTGACGCGTGGGGACGTTATTTTTAAGACGACTGAAATTCAATCTTTATGCATATTGACACAGAGTTCGATTTGATATTGGCAAAAATTAAAAGCGCTAATTCTGACACTTCAGTATGGGGGGGGGGCTGAGCGCATCCGCGCTATCCACTTTGTTAATAATGCTCAAAGACACTTTAATCTTAACTTGTATATTGTTTCAGTTACTTTGTGCGACTGTATTCTTGTTCCCCGCGTGGTATTTAACATCCCAACCCCTGGAACCACACCGCATGGGTCTGGCTTGGGTGATATGCGCGCTCGTCACAATACTGGCACAAACGTTTGGACTTGTCATAGGAGCCGCATGTGGAATGAAGGTAATCCATTGACCTCAATATTGATACCCACAAACTTAACAAAAGTGAACACTAAAAGTAATTCCGATAGGTATAACACCTTAACACATAAGAAGCACTGCAAAACCCTTTCCCTCGTATTTATAGAAATTACAATTATCTATAACACACGAATGTCAATTTACAGTACCAAAGCGTTCCACAACTTCCCTGGAACTGGATCATAACTTTCTATATAACTTTCAATGTTCAAGTTTTATCAACCTATATATATCCTTCCTACTTATAAATACATCATCACGCCTGTATTCCCCGAAGGGGTAGGCAGAGGTGCACTGTAGTGCGCCCACACTTCGCCGATGTATTTTGGTCCCAATAGGGTGCGAGCCTATTCCCATTATACCGGGCACATTCCCCCCCAATACCAGGGAGATTTAGGCCATAGTCCACCACGCTGGCCCAGTGCAGGTTGGTCAACTTCACACGCCTTTCTATAGACGTGCAGGTTTCCTCAGGATGTTTTCCATCACCGTTCAGCAAGTGGTAATCATTGTTGAAAATGACATTCGCACATGAAAATTATCTCAGAGGTGCGGGCCCAGGATTTGAACTTGCAACCCTTACGTTCAAGGAGGGTGTTCTTGCCCACGAGGCTACCACTGTTTATCCTTCCTACATATTGTTGTTTAAGTAGTCACATATTGTTATTTTTTATATGCCGATATAATAAAAAAATATATAATTGACAGCGTCTTCATTCGTTTTCCAGCTCGGACTATTCGTGATCCCAGCTGCCAACATACCAATGCTGATGTTCTCGCAATTCTTCATCCCCTACCGCGAGATGCCAGTCTACCTTAGGCCTTTTGCGGCCATTTCATACTTCCGTTACGCATTCGACGCCTTCCTAGAAACAGTTTACGGTCTGAACAGACCTAAGTTACCGTGCAACATAGAATTCTGCATGTTCAGAAACCCTGATAAATACATGGAGTATTTAGATTTATCAAGAAATTTAACCGGTGACTTCTTAGCGTTAGTTTCATGGATCGTTTTATTGCAAATTGCTCTTGTATTGGTATTGCTGTTTAGAGTTTATAGAACTTGTAGATAGATATTTTTACTTCTCTGTTAGGTACATACATGATTTGTTATTGCCCTCAATTTAACTATTGTACTTTTAGCTATCAATCCAAGGTGATCTGATTAAATTGGAGATTTTCAATTATAATTAAGTGGATAGGTAACCATGACCAGTCAAATTTTATTAAGGGATAAGGTAGGTGTGCGGCAGAATAGTTAGGTAAGGGGTAGTTGGGGCCATACATAGTATAGGTACATACCTAGTATATTAATTTTAAAATAATAAGTACATAGTATACAATCGCACTATCTGTGATATTGATAGAGCATACATATCAACTCATAATAATTATTATAAATTAAGTAAGTATGCAGGTGTAAATGTAACATAGGATGATACATTTTATAAATAAAAAGTACTTCGACTTATAATTTTATATTAACATTTATTATGCGGAACTTAGACAAATAAACTATTTTGTCACAAAGCATTGGACGATACAAATCTAGTAATTACTTTTATTGACAAATAAAAAACATAGATAGTGACTTTTCAAAACATGTTCTACCTAAGGGTAAATTATCTTTATTAAGTTAAATATTGTAAGCGACCAGCATAAAACTTTAACATACCTGGATGTAGGTGCTGATGATATTGCAATTGAAATTTGTTACAAATTGTACGATAATAATAGGTACTTAAAAAAATCAAAAACACAGCTCATTCATGAAACTTTTTTCAAAATTGCAATACACAGATACGTCAATACCTACTACAATACAAAAATACTGTATAGACTAGACATCGTGACTATAATATACCTACTTAGAGAAGAAGACAGTGGCCGGTCTTTTTGACTATATTGGTGCCTTGCCTACGTTAACACTCTACGACTTCAACAGGTGCAGTACGCAAGGGACTTGTTCGTCATTCAACTCCCATTTATTTTTTATATTTTACACCTTATTCGCCATATACAAAGTCTATTATTGTTTTTCATTAACAAGAAGAAATTTAATATCGGAAGGAACATACATCTCAGAAAATCTGAGCAACTAAATAAAATCACAATGACACAATGATGTGCCATGACAACTGTCATTGTAATAAGGGTTTTATTACGTTGAGATAAAGTTTGATTTTGTTAGTTATCTAGAAGTCGTAGTTGGTACCAATATTTTTGCAATAGGTCAACCAGTCCAACGTGTGGTGACGGAAATACACTGGTATAGATAATGTTCTTCCATAAATCATGCTAAAATAGTTTATCTAACAGTCAAACTGTTTTTGTGCATAAAAGCTAAATGACTAAGAATTGTAATAAGTTATCTATGTAAAACTTTTTAAGGACTTGCTCTCATGAAATTCACAGCCATAAACCTCGTAGATTTAAAAATATTGTGATATTAATACGCCATTAAAAAGTACAGCTAAGTTCCCTTTCAATCAGATTTCTTTGGTGTATTAAAATACATTTTGCCTATGCACCTTCATTAATTACATAATTATATGTCTACGATGTCATCAAATTACGATTTTGATCCTTAAAATTGAAGCTAGTAGAATCACATTGCAACAATTTATTTTATATCTAACAGTTACAAATAATTGATGCAATAAATACTTACAGTCACAAACTTTACATTAGGAATAACTTTATTTCATATACTATGTATATACATGCTGTGGGACATTTGAGGTACCCGAACAGTCAGAGGTACTTGCTTGAAAGCTTGCTAATTCAAGATTACCACAATTATTTTCTACTTCTATAGAAATTGTTCTACGTGAGCCATTATCGCATCTCTACTATGACGGTAGTTCGGTCAATTTGATCAATTTCCTGTAAACAAAAAAAGGAAAATATATAAGGAAAATGTTGACAAAACTAAAGCAATACTGAATGAAAATAAAATAGTGAAAATAACCTGCAATAATCTTGGGGCAACGTCAGTGTCTTACACCACAGAAGTAAGCTCAGAGCAACGCTCCATGTCCTCAGTGGTCCAAACAAAAAGGACATAGTCCCGTATTCCAACCAGAAGAAGTATGCCAACAACAGTTGAATCGACAGTAAGAAAATAAACGGTAGATTCTTCACGAGCCGCCGAAATCCTCTCACGTTGTGGACAAACAGACGATTCTCCAAACAGTACGCCAGCACGAATATCAAAGGTATTTGCACAAACAATAATTGCACACTACCGTACATGTATGTAAAGGGTTCCGGTAAGTATGCTTCTTTCACCAATATGCCCCAAGCGAAGATAGCTCCTATACTGCCGTCTATTAACTCCCCGATTGCCCACGGTCCAATGGGAATGTATATTGCATACAAAACTATAGGATAAAATATTCGATCGACTTTACTCAATAACCAAACCCTCCTCAATATATAGCTCAATACGCGCCCGATTCTACGGCGGTATTTTGGCGGCCGTCTTTGCAATCTCAAAATTACTAACGGCATAACATTGACCATTAAAAGTGTAGCAAAAACTGTCTGAAACTACAAAAAGGACATGTTAATTTTCATATCACCTGCGGGTTTCAATATACATATTTAATAAAAAGAGGTTTTCTTACCACGATCCCCGCATCCAACATGAGTAAAACTCTTGCTGTTAAATCGAATTTCATCACACTTCCATCGAGGGTAAACGGATGATCCACATCAGCCTCTTTGCCTAACTCATCAACGACATTTACATACATATGATGTAAGCCATTCTTAAACAAGTGCGGTAGCCACTTGCAAACATAAAGAGGCCCTTCTGTGCGCCTACATTTCATCCAGCTTATCTTATCGAAGGAAATTTGCACCGTGTCTATCTCAACATCACTAAATGCCAGTATTCTTATGTGAGTGGATTCGGGAATTAAATCAAATGGCTCTCGACCCGGCATTGCGTACTGTGCATGTTTCGGATTAGTGACGAGTACCAGTGGCCAAGAGTTATGCTTCTGATCAACAAACGAGAAATGCCCGTGGTCAATGACCCCCAATCTAAACATTCTATTGTCTTTCCAATCGCCTAGTTCCAGTTCCAAATAGCCTTTTTTCTGTATTGTATACATTTTTGGCACCAAACCGCCCATCGAGTGTAAATGGCCACATACATAAATAAGCGAACCAGGACTACTGCCTATCACTTCGCGCAGATTCATTCGCTGAGAATCTTTCTCTAACGACAATATACATGATGTTGGATAGTGACCAAACCAAACAACATGGTCAGCTTTAGAATCCGCTTCCGCCTTAAGCCTCTGGATAGTTTGTTGTTCTGGTATGTCCAGCATACCAATAAAATTAAAGGGCCTTCTCAAGCCCGGGTCGGGACACGCATCAATTCCCAAAAATGCAACGTTAACACCGTTTTTATCCTCAAAATGCACATAAGACTTGGAATGTGTCACACCCTGCACTGAGAAATTTCTAAAATAATTCTCCTGGGAGTTTATTGTTCTGATGTTAAAATTGTCTGTAAATTAATGAGATACCAATATTACTATTAGATAAGTATAGATTACATGACACACAAATAATTAAACAAAACTTTAAATCAGACTACACTGTGGTATGAGTATTTAGAATGTTGAAGTAAAAAACTTAAATTGTGATAGGCGTCGAAGTAGGTGGCGTAAGTTTCTAATTTTTAATTAATGTTGGATTCTTATATTATAATATAATTATAATAAGTTTTGCTAATGTATATGGTAAGACTAGTGGCCCGTCCCGGCTTTGCATGGGTTTATAATAAAGCCTATGTTAGTGATAATGTAGCTTTCTAACGGTGAAAGAATTTTTGAAATTGGTATAATAGTTTTCGAGTTTATTCGATACATACGAAAATACAAATCTTTCCTCTTTATAATATTAGTATAGATATTGTTTTCTTATATTTACGCGAATACTACACATTGAAATTAAACTATTTTACGGATTTTATCGCGTTTATTTACTATTTTATTTTCCCGACGTTTCGGCTGCTTTACAGCAACCATGGTCACGGGGGACTGAGGTGTTAGACGTCCTGATGTCATAGTTAATAACTGGGTACCCTCATATTTAGTTGTTGTTGTGACCATGGTTGCTGTAAAGCAACCGAAACGTCGGGAAAATAAAATAGTAAATAAACGCGATAAAATCCGTAAAATAGTTTAATTTCAATATTAGTATAGATGTTCAACAAGACATTAGTATAAAAGTTTTGTATCAGAATGGGCTTTTAAGTAACACTCCCTATGCATATTAATCTTTGACATGTTAAAGCATCTTATCCTTTTAAATAAAAAAAACATGTTTCTTACCAATAAGAATTTGATTAGGAACTCAGTCATAGGTGAAGCACCTTTTTTGGTTAGGTACTCAAAAATGAAATAAATTGAATGAGCAGTGGTAGCCGAGTGGTCGACCGCACGCTTTGCAATCAAAGTGCGCAGGTTCTATCCCCGGCTCGCACCTCTGGGTTCCATGTGCGAATCTCATTTTCATCTGAGATTATCACTTGCTAAGAAACGGTGACGGAAAACATCGTGAGGAAACCTGTGTGCCCGGTATAATGGCAATAGGCTCGCCCCCTATTACATTGGGACCAAAATACATCGGCGAAGTGTGGGCGCACTGCAGTGCACCTCTGCCTACCCCTTCGGGGAATACAGGCGTGATGATGATGATGTATTTATGAATATCTTATTGGGATCATATTATCAAAATTTAATCTAACCAAAGGTAGCATATCATGCATATCTTAAAATAATAACTTATTTGATTGAATATGATTTATCAACACAACAATGACATTGCATTATCTACAAATAACTCTAGTTATCAGATCAAAAGATAGGACAATAACCTGAAAAGACTATTTATCCCAATTTTATTAAAGATCATATTTTATCCCATCCTATCTCATCTGTACTTGTAGCATGAGCTACAAGACTAGACTTATGTCGCAGAATATGTTAATTATATCTCTTTCTCTTGTATGATATAAGACAGAGAGCAACTGAGCCAATCCTTGACAGAGGTCTTGTCTAGACATGCATGCTAGCACCACTTTACACTGTGACCCAGCTAGAAAGACTTCAGGCTGCCTTAACATAGGTATTAAAGAAATAAGGGCACAAAATGTTTACAACATAAAAAAAAAAATTGTGTATTGTACATGATCAAAGTTCATCACTTTGTTTAAAATCTGGAAAAGTTAGAACAACGGAGAAAACATAAAATAACTTACTAACCATGATTTCCTCTTATGTCTAACCAGACGGTTTTCTCTGTCACTCCCGACTCCTTGATTATATTATGATAATACACCCATTCCGTCTTCACCTGTGAACTGCCCAAGTTATCCTTGGCTTTAGCGTCTGTCAGGTCCCCTGTAGCCAGCACCAGAATTGGTTTAATTCTCTTCACTGTTTGGTCACAAAACTGCTGGAACTGGGAAATCCTGCCAGGATCTCGAAATATACTGATGTGTATATCTGAAATCTACATTTTCAAAAGTGTAGCAATTTGAAACTAAGCATTACGAACCTTGGACAATGAGATTAAAAATAAATAACCTACTTGCCTTTGTCCTTTTTGTCGCTAAGACTACGTCACAATAAAATACACAGCGATAATTTAATAACTTTAACAAACAACGAGTTACTCCTCACCTGAAGGAACCAGACAATATTCTTGGTAGTGTCTGTAATTTGCCCATATTTTGTAGCCAAATATTTGGTGTAATTTTGGCCATCATTTTTATTT
Source organism: Ptilodon capucinus (assembly GCA_914767695.1). NCBI lineage: Eukaryota > Metazoa > Arthropoda > Insecta > Lepidoptera > Notodontidae > Ptilodon > Ptilodon capucinus. The sequence continues at coordinate 7,559,324 of OU611814.1, read as the reverse complement.
TCAACGTAAAAATTGTGATCGGTCGCTATTAAACTGAGCAAATTAGCCATAAATATTGACACCAGTAATAAAACGCAGAGTATGGAAATAGCACTTTTTGAGAGGATCATCTTAATTATTATTACAATTTTGTATCATATATAGAAAGCAAAATTTAAATAATTTCTCTCTGAAAACTATCGTACCGTCACCCACCGTACATACATGAAATCGCGAGTTCGCGAAATAAATAAACGAGAGATGAGAGGGAGAAAACACTAGTCTAGTGATGAACTGTGCAGTTTAGAATGATGATCGATTAATACGTTACGATTATTACGTTTTTTGTCCGTTGTAGATTTGAAGAAGAAAAACATTGTTTTTTCTATATAAAAATATATATAAATTAGATTATAATTTACAATTTTTGATCGCAAAAAATCATAATAATTTAGCTTCCGTTTTTAGTAGAACAAGTAATAAACTGTAAGATTGCAGTAGGAAACTATAAAAATACGTACAAAATTGGTTAATTAATAAATTGGTTAAGAAATGTCATGAAATAATCTCATGAAAAGTGGTCAACCATTAACTTACTTAACAGGCATAGATGAAATCGCAATTTTTCAGCAATATTAATTAATGCTGTTTCTTTATTTTATTAAAACAAAATATAACATTATGTATGGTTAGTTGCCCTAAAATGTATTTATTAAAATATGTTACGTGAAGAATCATTTATTTTTCGGCTATGCCGTTGCACGGAACGGATTTATTAATTATAATAATATTATATCCGTAACGTTCAGAAGTGCTATAAAAATAGGTATAATAAAAAAAAATTGGTAACGCAAGGTATCCTTAAGCGATTTTTTATATACACAATATAATCATTTTATGCAAAAATGTGATATTGCTAAACTTATTCCTGTCTCGATGGCGTAATGACATCACTAGAGAATACTGTATGACGTACAGTGACACAGTGTTGACATTTCATGACTTGATGGCTGACAGCATAGAGTATCTAGAGTACCCTTAACGACTCCACTCTTCGTATAGCTCTGCGGAGATTTTTCCGCCATTGTTGTTATTGCCATTGCCATTTTTGCATAATAGCAATACGGGGAAGGCATTTTGAGCCCGCGCTGCGGTAAGTGTTTCTGGTTTATTTGACTCCGCTCCGCCATCTTTGTTTTCTCATATAGTTGCCGTATACTTACAATAGTAAGTACAGATACATGAGATAACAAAAATGGCCGAAAAATCACTGCAGAGCTATACGAAAAGTAGAGTCGTTTTGGGTACTCTATACAGATGTTTCAGAAGTCCGAAATAATACTTTGACATTTGCATCAGTATCGGGTATACAACTGAATGGCATAAAAATTTGATCGAAATTCCATTTTTTTTTTTTAATTTTTTTGTCGTCAATTTCTTTATATCGTTATATCTCAAGACCTATATATATAAAATTTGTATGTTCTGTTTTGTGAATATTGGTAGTCGCCCCTCATAGGTGTATTTTGCACTGCTGAATAGTATTATGGATGTACCCAAAGGCCAGAACACGATACCGTGACAAATATTCAAAGGTTGATAACTCGGAAACTATGATAGTTAGGTCTAAACTGTCTTCACTAAGCATCCACTTATGAGCTACCGTATATGTACCCAAAGTATTATTTCAGACTTTTGATACACCCTGTATATTCTATGCATTTTTAGCCGACTTCCAAAACGGAAGAGGTTCTCAATTCGGCCGGTATGTTTTTTTTTTATTGTATGTACACCGACGTGATTCTTTTTGTTTGATGCGGAATAGATGCCATTTGGTCCCATAAAAATTTAAAATTGTACAGCCAAGCAGTTTTCATTTTATGAACGTTTTTATGTTTGTTATGATCATTATTAACGTGGATGATGTAGTTGTATACGGCTTTTTAAGGAGTTTTCATATAGGTTGATTATTAGTTTTTGTTTAATACGGATTGTTTACAAACATCGAAACTTACCCCGAATGGGGAGGTCCCCTTTCCACTCCTTTGGGGGTAAGTTTCGATGTTTGATTCTGTCAATGGGGGTCCAATCCGGACTACAGCATATCCCCGGCGTTAGTGAACCGATTTCGAAAAATCTTTTTTTGTTTAATACGGATTGTTAACAAAAATCGAAACCCACCCCCGAAGGAAAAGGGGGGTAAGGGTGGGGAGTGGGGGGTTTGGCTGTAAATATTTACTTTTTTAGGGTTGTTATGAGGTGATAATAATTGCATATTTTCAACGATTATTGACACTAAAAAGCGTGAAAAAAAATTTTTTTTTTACAAAAAACAATCTACGTCAGACCGACGACGTGGTGAATTGGCACCGACTTCAAATGTAATGAATTATAAGGTTATTTCTAGCTTTTTAGTGCACCTAGGTTATTATTTTTTGTAAAAAAAATATTTTTGTTATTCGCCATTGTTGTAATACGGTAACTATTTGTTTTGGGACTAAGCCCGCCACACATTCCTACCACCGTTACACCTGTAAGCCAGGATCGACAGCGGTGTCCATTGAAGACACCGAGGTTTGGCCCTCGGCGAGTCCCGGGGAAAAGCTAAATTGTCTTGGAACCCGCACGAATTTAATCGAAAAAGGTGTAGGAGGAGTTGGAAGAAAAATGTATCCTGCTTTATCAAAGCGGGAGACAAAATTATCTGCATTGGCTGAATTGAGAATGAATGTGAGCTGCATTATACTTGATTCCAGTAATAGGTATGGCAGAAACGTTTAAACGCACGGAAATTTTCCCCTGGTCTCAACAAGGTCTGTGTAATACAACACTCCCGATGTTACATGCAAACTGCTTAACATATTGTTACGTTCGTTTTGCCAGAGACTGCACTCCCATAAGTTATGATGAGCAGATTGTTCGAATTCGACATACGGTGACGAACATTGGCACAGAGCACTAAAGTGAAGAAAAATAATTTGCTCCTGAAGTTACCTGCCATGTCCCGTTAGAAATTGAGCCACACAGTGGTCCACCTCCAGCCATGTCTTCTCCAAACGCTTGCGAACGCTTGGGAAGAATTGGTGGAGGTGGCGCCCCTTACTTGTTGAATCCCATCTAGATTGCCATTCGGTTAAAAGATCTTCATATACAATAGGTTGTGGATTAAGTAATCTAGCGACCCTAGAGCGGTCACGTGGTATAAGGAACTCGATGTTCATGTTCTCGCGAGTAGAGTACATGGCCGCGCGTCTTTGGATTTCGACTGGGAGAACGCCCGCGAGGACCGGCAGGGCCTCGGTACTGACCGTGCGGTATGCCTTACATAAGAATACGAAAGCCAAGCGTTGACTTTGAAGCAATTTACGCCGTGCCGTCCCTATCGTGGCCCTGTCAGCCCACACTGGAGCGCCGTAGCATATACAGCCTATATACGTCGCACCGTAAATGATTTTAAGAGTGTTGAACAATGATATAATACCATTGGTGTTAAGTGAAAGACCCCACGTTGAGGTGGATATTCTTGTCAATGCATAGAAATTATGTTTCGATTTTTCTCCGACAGTTTTATATGCTCGATAAACGGGAAATTTCTTTCTAGCACTAATCCGAGAACTATATATATATGCAACAGGCATAACTACTAACAGCTGTCCCGGATTTGGTAATTAACTATAATTCTCTCTCAGAATGCTACAGTAAAGCTGAAAACAAACTATCGGACGCGGCTGACGGACGCGGCTGACAGCCGCGACTTACATGTATCTAGATAGTGTATGGACATTGGGGTGTGCAAACTATCGGAGGTAAGTCGTGGTAACCTTGGGCTAGGGTTGCCAACCATACTTTATAATAAAGTATCCTACTTTATTTTTGGTAATTATACTTTATACTTTTGCATACCAATCAAGTATGTGAAAATACTTTATTTCCAACCTTTACTGTGATGCGTAAAAAAACACTAATTATGGGTATTTAACTATTTAACGGTACACATAAGTGAAAATAGATGATGGAAACGATTTATAATTACTAACCGAAATGTTAGATGTCAGATGTGGTGGTGATTTTGATTGTCAAACAAGCTTTGAAACATTTCAATAAAGCTAAAAATTGTTAGCATGTGCTAAAAACAGACAAAAATACATTTTTAAGGCAATAAAAACATAAAATTACTTTTTTCTTCCAAATACTTAATTTTTTTCCTATTCAAACCATTGTATACGTTTATTTTGTCAAAAAAAGTTGGCAACCTTACCTTGGGCTGACCTTGAGCGTTCGGACGTCCGACAGAAATCTGGCGCGCTGGATATTTTCGTCAGCCGAATACGTCCGCGGACGGTATGCCAGGGGTGCGGGACGCGTCCAAGCGTCAGAAGGACGGGGACTACGCGAGAGTGCGCACGTTTTTAAGTTCGTTAAAAAAATGGAAGAACGAATTATCGAGTGTATTCGCAATAGGGAATTGCTTTATAATCGTACATGTATCGATTATAAAAATGTTTCAAAAAAGCAAGAAGTCTGGGACGAAATAGCTGCCGAATTAAATATTGCGGGTTGGTATTTATTTACTTAATCATTTTCCAAAACGCGCGTAGATAGCTCCTAGTCATTTTTTTTATTAATTTAATTTGAGTAAAAAGTGAACGGAATAGGCATAACAGAAGAATGTCATGCTGTAGTACGTGCTGTCATACATCCATGGTGGTGTAGAAGTATTATATGCGAATGGCATGCAAACCACATGCAATTCGTTGACAAATCCCTTTATTTTTTAACTGACTTCCGAAAGGAGGAGGTTCTCAATTCGATTGGTATGTTTTTTTTTTATGTATGTACACCGATTACGCCGAGATTTATGATCCGATGTACGTGATGCGGAATAGATGCCATTTGGTCCCATAAAAAAAAAATTGAATATTGAGAAATATTCTTGCAAGTCCTAAGTTTTAGACGATCAGGCAGATCGATTTTCTTTACTAATTACTATATGGTCTCATTATATATAGTTTTTACGGAAATGCTTGGTCTCCTACAATAACATGTGGCATGGGTTCTTCACAATTTTCCAGAGGAATATCTTCTGGCACATCTGCGGTATTTGTCGCCGAAGAAATTCCTAATGCTGACCGAGCGAATACACTTCCGTCACTGTTACGTCCAAATACACCGTCATCGATGTAAATGAATTTGTAATTGGCGTCAACCATAGTGCTAAAAGAACCACGGAGTGTCTTTGTTTATAATTGTAGAATGATGACCCTGCATTCTTTGGGAAAAACAACATAACATGCTTGCCATCTAACTGCCGATACAATTAGGGAACTGCCATTTATCATTGTATGTTTTAGCAATTTCCTTTCACGTTTCTTTAGTAGTCTTTGGCATAAATATATTTTTTTTCCAGATAGCAATACTGACATCCTGAAAAATACTTCTTACTGTGCTGAATCCCATTCTGTATCTAAATCCTAGTGATCGAAATGATTCTCCAATTGCAAAAAACCTGAAAAATAAAATGCATCAAATTAATGGATAACAATCTTATTTGAAATTTAATTTATTACAGCTACAGAATGCAAAGCAAAGTGGAACCTTCTTCGCAATGCGTTCATCCATGCCATGTCTAGGAGAAAGACAGTAGCCGGCCAAGGAGTGAAGAATTTCAAAAAATGGAAATTTGAAGACGAAATGGCCTTTTTGTTACCATTTATGGCAAACAGAAAACCCGTTGCAGCACGAATTGGAGCAAGAACTCAGAGGATATCTGAAAAAAATGACATCGACCTATTTTTTAGCAGTATCGCTGAGACTGTCAAGAAGTTTCCCAAATTAGAGCAAGTTAAATTAAAATCTAAAATTATGAATATGGTCATCGAGATAGAGATGAAGATGTGTTTGGAAAGTGACGGAGCTTCTATTTCTACTAATATTTAATTTTCAACACTTCCACATTTCAATCGACATACATTTTCTCCCCACAGTTTCTCACCTTCACCTCAAAGTTCTGATACTCGTTACTCTCCATCTTCTGCCACTCAGCAAGTTTCTTCCCCACAGTACGTACCTCAGTCGTCACCCTCACCTCAGATAGCATACTAACCTTCTCCTATCACTCAGCAAGTTTCTTCCCCACAGTACGTACCTCAGACCATACGACCATACGACCACATGACCAGAAAAGTCCTGGATATCGAAACCAAACCCCGACGACGAGGAAGACCCCCAATTACATGGATGTCTGTAGTAAATAAGAACCTCAAAGAAGCCCAAGCTAACAAAGAGACGACCCAGGACCGAGCTACCTGGAGACGCATGACACGGAGGGCCGACCCCAAATAAAATGGGAAAGGGCCAGGCAAAAGAAGAAGAGTACGTACCTCAGTCGTCACCCTCACCTCAAATAGCAGACTAACCTTCTCCTATCACTCAGCAAGTTTCTTCCCCACAATACGAACCTCAGTCGTCACCCTCACCTCGGATCGTATACTCACCTTCTCCTTCCATCACTCAGCAAGATTCCTCTCCTCAATTCGTACCTCTGTCTAGAACCTCACCTCAGATCCTAAACTTCACATAACACACTACACTTTCTCTTCCTGCTTCTCATACAGTTTCTGCTCCGAATATACAACCTTCCACTTCACAAATATCTAAGTCTCTTTTAACGTCTAACACGCAAGATGCTGTCGTAGAAATTTCGATCCCAGAATTGACACAACAATCAATTTAGAAGACAACCGCGCGCAGCCAGCACACTCACAGATATCAAATCAATATCAAATATCAAAAGGTCCCGCACATACAGTTCTTAAAGAATTTTGAATCATAAAAAAAAGAAATAATAATTGTCAATAATAAATATCATTTCAAGTTTATTGATTAAAGAATACCCTTATAGTTTTACTGTTTTACTTATATACTCACCTCAAAGTAACGACTAAACGCTCTTTAGCTGATATAAGAGTCCGAAACTGTGTTATTTCTTTTTCAATGTCATTTTCGTTAAGACGCAGCAAAAAATTAAATCGATCTTCACTCAGTCTCAAATAAAGTACAAAGCGGCGTTCATCTCTTATTAAATGTGAATACAAAGTCTGGTATTCACCAGATTCTGTTCTTTCTTTATTTACCTATGTCGTGAACCCAAACGCTTCTTTTATTTTCTTTCTGGGTGGACAACATAAAGAAGCCACCGCTAATTCGAGAAAATCGTCCTCACTTTCACTACTAAGACATGTTTCTTCGTCTCCAGTTCTTTGTGGAATAGGCGTCGGAACGCGTCTGCAAGCCACGTCTTTAAAAGACTGTGCACACTTCTCAGTCGCGGCTGTCAGCCGCGTCCGATAGTTTGTTTTCAGCTTTATACCATCGTACGTAACAATGTCTGCCTACCTACATCTTTTTAAGAATTCAACTATTTATTTAAAACTTCTGACCACTGTCGAGAGGTTCGCAGCTCAGAATATTTATCTTGCATATCTAGAAACTGTTTGCGAATAGAACGAACCCAATAGGTATCATTGTAATGAACCATTTTAACCTATCGAAGAAATGTAGGTAGATACACGTGAGTTAAGAAGCTTTCCTCCTAGTGTTTTACGATTTGCGTAAATAAATATAGACATAATGTCATTGTATAGGTATACCTACCGACATTTTTGGCGAGTGAGCATATTAGGCCCCATGTAGAGTTAACTGTAAGCTAAACAAAAGATTAGAGGTGCTCGGGTCGCAGGGGCCGCGGCCTCCGGCTGTTTGGAAATTCTATTTATTTTAATGGGCAGAGGTTGACCGCGCACATTCCGTCCGCTGCATGACGACGTCGCGCCGCGGAGTCGCGACGCGCGCCGTACCCACTCGGAGGCTCCAGCCTACAGCGGGCCCCGGCCCGGTACCCGCGCGAGACTATCTTGCCGCATTCCACCGATCCCAACCGCGGCGCGCCCCGCGCGTGCCTTCGCCTGTGCCTTCGCCGCCGACCCACGCGCCCGCTTCCACACTCAGTCGTAGCACCGCACCCGTGGACTTCGTGCGCGTTGACATCAGACCTCGTGACGTTCGGCTTACAACATCGCGCGACTTGCAGTGAAGTGAAGTGCCAATGGATGCGGTTTACAACGGAATATAGTGTCCTTACGTGCACCAACATTGGATTTATCTATTCATGGTGAGTGAGGTGGTCGTAGACGGCGCCACGGACAGTCGCGATGGATGCGCGCGCTTTCACGATGCGGCCACTTTCATTTCATACGCATAGCTCGAATTCCGCGCGCCCGAGCCGACCGTACGCGGCCGCTGACCCTGCGCCCGCGCGCCCTTCCTCGACACCACACCACACTACCACTTCGCCAATGCAGGCCATGCTCAATGTGGCAAGTGGTCAATTTGGCCGAACAACACGACTTCTAAATAATGCGACCCGTTCTTACACTGGCAGAAGCGGAGCCGAGGAGTTATTTCTTTTCAGATGAGCTACCGAGCAAGGAGAATTTACCAAACATTACGTTAGATTATCTGCCTAATAATATGTAGATACAAATTAATATCTAACTATGATATTTAGGAGGTAGGTGATTTATAAATTAGGATAATCTAGACTTAGGATGAATTATATACTAGTTACTATATACACCACCACTAGTTAGATATACTTAGGTATTCCCCTTAAAATTTATATTTAGTTATCTACCAATTGATACAAAAATTAAATAAATAGGTAATTATTGAAACAATCTACTACTTTTTGGTTATTTACGGTTTTAGACCTACCATCTGTTAACTTTATAGAGGCATCTACCCCCAAAATAAAAGCAATGTAAATAGCATACCTATATATCTAATTAGGTTTCTGTGGTATTCTGGTATTGTCAGATCAGATAGGAACCTAAGTAAAGTCATTTGATACATCCTAGCTAGATACCTGTTTAATTCATTTGATATAGAATCAACGTCCGCACGTCCTCACTCACTGACTCATACATAACGTGAGATTTGTGTAGGTACATACTTACAGTAATTTAAATATTTGTCTTTTGACGTCATTCCATTCCATTAAATAAAACACTTAAATATAGCTTCATCACATATAATAGTAATAAGCTAACTATCTACCTAGAGATAATTAAATGCATACCTACCTATCATGTTAGCTACGTTTTTAACCGACTTCCAAAAAGGTTTCTCAATTCGACCGTATACCTATATCTTTTTTAACTAAATTTGTTGACAAACTGACATAATATTTCATAACTTTTGTACCTTTTGTACCATTTACCATAACCATGATCTACACGAAACATGTAGTTAAATAATATTCTAACTCAACAACATACTAATGCTAGTTTTCATAAGCGCTACCTAAAGTTGATACCTAAATATTAATACTACTACAATTTGCATCTAGACTAACAAGATAAATATTACGGTTTCACGTTGAGGTGGTACCTTAGTAGTGGTGAAAACCGGCATTCAAGTAAGTAACTACCTACATATAAAATTGTTATTGTTCAAAAAAAAATTCTTTTTTAGTTTTAAGGACTTAAAAGAATCTATGTTATTCAAATAATATCGTTATAATACATGTTGTGGTAAAAGTGGATAACGCCACTGAAAATACCATCAAGAATTATAAGATGGACACTAAGATGGCACTTATTGAGTTTAAACAATATACCCTTCTCTATAGCTATAAGCACCTTTCCATATTCTTTAATAAATTATTTTTAGTCATATTAGCATGTTTGTCACTAGGGTTAGGGGCAATAGTTTCTGATAATATTTTAAAAATAGGACCAACCTTGAAGAATTCCTTATCAAACAATAAAATAATTATCAAAATCGGTTCACAATCATAGGTGCTATGAATTACCTACCTAACCTACATTAAAACATACATAACTTAGAAACTCCTCCTTTTTTTTAATCCGTATTTTTTAAAAAAAGATCCATGCCATTGTAAGTAGCAATGGTATTTCTTCGCCATTCTTCTCTATCATACCCATCCATACTCTCAATATTTTGTACTGACTAACTAATGATTTATTTACTTTATCCTAAAATAATCTATAATATAGGTAAGTTCGAATCTATTGGCACTGTGACACACGACTCAATTTAGGATATTGCTGGTGATGATTCTCTTGGTACCAAACTAAACTAAATGTATATTGTAGGTAGGGTTGCCAACTATTTTTTTCAAAAATATAGTATTTTCCAGCCAGAGTCGTAAAATATATAGTACATTACTCAAAAATATAGTACATTCACAAAAATCCTACAAAAAGAGAGTCAGTACATCAAAAAAAACCGTACCTACTATTCAATGCCTGTTAATGCCATGCATGCACAAATTTATTAAAATCGATTAGTACTTTTGTTTGTATGAAAACATCTTTCACTTGATAGTAGTTGACAGTGACAGTTTGGTTTAGTTCTCCTTACGTTACGAAACACGCTATAGTATACGCGCAAATCTCCATGCAACGCAAAAATAAATATATGGATGCGTATTTTTTTCGAGAGATGTTGCTATTTTATAAAAAAAAAATACGGTTGAATTGAGAAACCTCCTCCGTTTTTTCGTCGGTTATAAAATAATTAATGCTTTCAAAAATATAGTACTTTTGCGTACTATATTTTTTTTCAACAGTATATAGTACGCAGAGCTAAAATATAGTACAATATATTTTACAGTACGGTTGGCAACCCTAATTGTAGGGCAATAAAAATATTATAAGGCCATAAATGCGTACGTATTTACGGCATTTCCTGAAACTTTAGACAACTGCCACAAAGTTAGGAAGATACCTCATACCGGCTGACTAAACCAGGAAGTTGCGATTCGATTCCCACTAGTGGCAAATTTCGGAACTTTCCATTTCGGAATTCGGAATTTGCGCTGGCCTGGGTGTAACTGAGATCGCCTTCAGTCCATCGTACGGTACCCATAGTACAAGCTTGGCTTAGTTTGGGCTGATATGATGAGTATGTGTTGTCTGGGCGATATTTATATATGTAGTATCTTATGGTTCTCACCAGTAGGTATCATAATACTACCACATAATTTAAAGTTGACATGTCATGACGACAAAGTTTATAATACCTATTTATGCAGTTTGTTTGATACATTCTACGTTATCACGTACGAAATGAACTCATAACTTTTTGTGATGCGTGTATAGGTAGGTACCATGCATACCAAATTATCGAGGGCAGGCGACCGAGTCTGAGCTACATATGAATACGATACCCGCAATAGACACCCGGTCCAATACATCATCAGTGCTGTGATTGATAAAGTTGATGATTCATTAGCTCGCAATAAACGACTAACAGCGCGACCGCATTCCTTTGATAGCAGAACGAGTAGGTAAATAAAAGTAGGTACCTAAGTAAATTAACGAGTAACAAAGCGTACCTACCTACTTACTAATGTTAGCGTTGGCTTAAGACGATTCTTGAAAACATCATTATTTACTTACTAGAAATATTAAATAAACTTATTGCAGTGTCCTTGTAGCAGGTAAGTAGGTATATAAATATACTTACTCATGTAAGGCATGCCCTGCCTATAACTACCTACCTAATGTCACTTGTTTCATTCAGCTTACATAACGGGCCTTTGAAATGTTATCACCCTCGCTGGATAACCTTAAATGTGCTTAAATACTTAAGTAGCTACCTACTCTGCAAGCTACGTCCATCAAATAATATTATAAGTAACTAGGTAGGTACATTTATGAGTATGGCACATAGCTGGAACCTTACTAATATTAAACTAATTTCTGTCCTAGATACCTATCTACAGATGGACTAAATATCATAACGTGTCAGTCTCCCCCACACTGCGGTGTCAACGTTAGCGCGTTAATTGTAAAACGAACTGTATTGACATATAGAAAAAGTTCATTCTACAATGAAATGACACTGACGACAGCGATATAAATTCAATCTTTATGCTTAATGACACAGAGTTCGGTTGGTATTGGCAAATATTTTCAGGCGCGAGCATTGACGCCCTAGTGTCCCGGGAGCTTAATAGGTAGGTATTGATGTGGATTCTGTTCGTCAAATTCAGTAGTAGAATTTTTAATTCTAGTTAGTTCTAGTCCCTACAAAATCAGCGCCATTGTCGATGCAATAAACTACTTAAATGTTTTCACTTTCCACGCCAAACTCTTACGTAACCCTAAAACACCACTTGTAGGCGGTATTTTTAAACAAAACCCCATTGTGTCCAATTGTTTGATGTCGCAGACGTAAATACTCTTGCATTACCAAAGTAAGCAAATGCAGTGATAGCTGCTGCACTTAATTTGTCCGTGACTGTTTTATAAGATCTTATGCTTATTTATTTTAATTTATTAGGTAGTTTTAAATGAGGGTTTCTTTGAGTTCAACAATAAGCTACTACCCCTAATGTTGTTCTGACCATGGACTTTCTTAATCCATGATCACACGGAACATAACAGCGCCATCATTTACCATCCCTAGCAATATTGATTTAACACTACTTTCTTAATTCAAGAGTTCTTGAAGTACTTAAGCTGTTAAATAATCACAGGCATACTTCAAAGGTGGTAAATAAGGCACATGATGCCTGTAATGAAAATTGTCTGAATTGGTTGGTCGTAATGTGTAATCTATTGGTGTCTCCATCATAACAACAAATGGATAACATAGAATACTAACCTAATTAGGTTTTTCTTTTAGTTTTGAGAAGGCAATGTTTAGGGGAATTATGATCTATACTAATATTATAAAGAGGAAAGGTTTGTATTTTTGTATGTTACGAATAAACTTAAAAACTACTGGACCAATTTCAAAAATTCTTTTACCGTTAGAAAGCTACATTATCACTGAGTAACATAGGCTATATTTATTACTAGAAAAAAATAGAGATCCTTAGTAATCTTTACTAAAACCAACCCAAGGTGTAAAAATAGTCGTAAAATGTCTTTCATCGCATACGCTGCGGAAAGTATTGATGATAGAACAAAATAATGTTCTACAATATTATAGAACACATCAATATCTACAAAAAATTCCGCGAGACCATATGTCCAACTTTTGTAGCTTTGTCACTATAACTACTTTTTTACATTTTAAAAGTTGACAGAAATGCCGTTCAAAATCAGACCGTGTTATCCATACCTTTGTATTAATTCTTATCCAAATAAATTATTTGGTATTCAAGACAATACCTGTCGATTACTTTTTGAATTATTGAAATCGGTCATTCCATTCAAAAGATATTACGAAATTAAAAATATCAATATAAACAAAAAATACACGCTGCCGCGGACGACGCGCCAGAAGGTCCACGAAGCGCAGCGAGCAACGCGGCGAGAGAGCGCGCGAGCGGGCACCGAAGTGCGGGAGAGGGTTTTGCGTAAGGAAAGAGTGCTTTTCTCATGGGCATGTTACTCTTTCTCGAGTAGGATCTCCTGAAAATCAGTATGGTTTTGCTGCCACCTACAAATACAACTGCCAACATAGTGTAAAGTGAAGCTTTAAGGTAAAAATATGACAAAATAAAAATGTCCACCCGTGCGAAGCCGGGACGGGCCGCTAGTTCTTTATAATTTAAAATGCTGAACCTAGTTGAACCTAGAACTTGCGATAATTTGCGCACGCGGAGAGACGTGTTGGTAAAACGTGGATGTTACCGAAAAATTATGAATAAATTGATTCACCTCATGTTTATTCACCAATTGTTTACTCTACTGATAAGTGTACCTAAATGGAGATAGTGTGATAGTTGTTACACCTACTAAATACTTCGCTAAGACAGGCGAAAACGAGCGCAAGCAGAAAATAACAATTCCATTACGTCTGTTTTGCTGGCGCACCGGTACCCGTGTGATTGTTATATTAGCTGGCTTGTAATACAAACACGAATCGCTACTACATCGATTATCTTCAAGGTAAATAAAATGAATTACCATAAATTAAATAAACAGACGGAGTTATTTTAAATACCTAATACGCTCGTCGTGCACGGTTCGCTCTTTGATAGACGACCATGTTTACAATTCGATCCATTATCGTCCTTACAAATTTGTGAGTGTCAAAATTGGTAGCGAGATGACGAAAAGTGGAGGCGACGAGGGCCTTAGGTATGCGAGGAGTGAGGACGCAAGATGCGGCTGGCGTGGAGGGAGGGGCGCTCGGCATGTGAAGGTCGTCCGCATTCCTCGCGTCGCCGTCCGCTGCTACCGCGCTTACGTAGCGCCCCCCCCTGCGTGCCCGCGCCCCATCCGCCGCGCCGCCTGCGCCGACCGGTCTGCCCCCGCCCCGCCGCGCCTGCCCGCCATCACAAACTATCGCGCATTTACTAAAACAAAAAACATGTTCCGTAGCTATCAAGAGCTGAAGAGCCGCAGAGGTACCGGATGGGATACCTACAATTTATTCGCGTCTAGTTTTTTTAATGTGATCTTGTGGTTCTGCATTCCAATAAACGTTTAATAATAAGTAGATACCTAGGTACTTACGTACACGATGGAGGTGGGTTACCTCCTATTTGTTATACTGAATAAGCGAACGATGCGAGGAGACTTTAGTTAGTGAGACCCTTGTATAATAGGTATCTCCTATCTAAAAATATGCCTATGAACGAGGTCTTCAATGTTTGAAGAATTATGTATTCAAGAAATATAACGGGGTAGGTCAAATATGTATTTTCTGAAACAGTTCCATAATAATAATACCAAATTTGTACATGCTTATGATGAAATGTACCTCCTCGAGCGTATTTGCGGATTTGCTACGGATCTAATCGAATAAAAATAAAAATAACGAAATGAATGCGTACCTAAAAAGAGTAGGACTAGACCTACTCAAATAAAACTCTTCTGGACAAGTGGATAATCGTCTTTACTATAGAGGCAAGTAGGCAGTAGTGGTTATAGATCGATTTATTTCAGTACATGATTGCTCGGTAACTGGAGATGGATCGTGAGTCGTAACTTTGAGTTGTAAACCATTTACGGTGTACCTACAAACGCTTTAAATTGAATATACATGCGACAAGCAACATCACTTACCTTATCTTAAAACGATTGCGTTAATATATTTATATTATAAATATAAGTAAGTAATTTACAATAATTAAACGCAAAAAATGTCCACTATAAAAACAGCAGGTAGCAAAAAGGAGATCGTGATAAAAAAAAGTAATGGAATGCGCAGATGGCGCAGATCCGACATTCCTGCGCCTGCGCCGTTCAACCTCCACGGAATAGGAAACTACACATTTTAGAGGCACCATGTGGGCGAAATACGCCGAAATAAGAATATTTTTTTTAAAAAAAAACAAGCATCGTATGCCTACATAGCTCGAGGCATTAGTCGAATTTATTTAAGTACCAACGTCTCTTACTGAAACAATATTTACTCGTATTTAAGGCAGGCAGGCGATAATAAGGCAGGTATCTACCTAGATATTTACCTAAATAGTTTCACATTCGTCTCCACGAAATTGTGCTCTAACATAACAGTTTGGAGTGTTCGTAGTTTTCGATAACAAAAAAAAAACATCGTAAGCCTGTACTCTACACGAACACAAATCCTACACGAAATTACCCATAGGTAATATAATATTCATAAATATTATGTTTTGATATAATAATAATGTATTTATTTTACTTGAGACACCGTAAAAAGTTAATAATGTAAAGTAATTCATAACTTTCTGACTCGCATTTTGTAAAAGGAAGATTATGTGCGCGATATCTCGGCGACGAATTACATAGGGTTCAAAATCAATCATAGCCCTTATTCTTGACTCTATGACTTGAAGACATTGGGTAAAACCATAGGCATGTAGGTATACCTACATTAGTATCTACACTACAAGTAGGTAGTAGGTACCTAAATCACTGTGCTAACATGATACTTTTCAAACATCATGCTTATAAAATCCGTCAGACTGAAATGTATAAACTCTAACCGGTCTATCTATCAATGTACATCTACTCTTTGGTTAATAGATTCTACAATTATTTTTAACTTTATACCTACTACAAAATGGTTTTTTGTTTGCTTCAGGTCGAGTAACAGTGGTCTCGAGATGCGACATGCGTGCTCTGTGTTCGGTTCGCGGGCCGTTGGGCGGCGAAGCGCGCGCGCTCGGCGCTGGCGCGCGGTTCCTGTCGCTGCGCATGCCCGGCCAGCCCCAACCGCTCCACTTCGTCGTAGAGGCCAAAGCGAGGGTCAAAGAGCTCAAATCTTTGGCCAACGCACACGCACAACTACAAGGCATGACCGACACCGAACTCTTCGGTCTAGCTGTACTGCAAAGTGAGTATTTGATACAGTCCACATAGACGACGGTAGTACAACAATAATTCAATGACTACTTTGAAAAGCATTAGTTATAACAGATACTATTTTAGCACAGCATAAATTCCCTGATAGGTGGAACGGTTTTTTAGGTCGGTGTAGAGCCGTCCATATTGCTAGTAAAGTATTCTGTAATCTAACGTCTGTAGTGCCGACTGTACCTACCACAAATTTCACCATAGCCTATTGTCGTGCACCTGACTTAGGTTCTAAACACTCGCGCGTGATTTCACAAAACAATTGTTATTATGTATTCATGGCATCACGCATTCCACGTCGTAAGCATACTGTCTCACTATACAAACAAACGCTCCGTTGGGTAATCAATGTTCTATATTCGTACTGGCAAAACAATGTCACATTATAGAGACATGTGATATCTACGTGTACTAATAGCAATGAGAATCAGCAGCATAATGTAGGGACTGTAGGTAGGTATGCTTATTAGATAACCTCATGGTTATGACAATTCCAATACTTGTAACTCAAGTAGTTAATGTTCTTTCAGATGGAGAATACATGTTTGCTGACTCAGATAGCAAACTGTCGAAATATGCGCCAAAGAGTTGGAGATCATCCCACACCCATGTGAGTAATTAAAAATGTTATTCTACCTTTTTAGAGTTACACAAGTTACACATTTTAATTATACAAGGAACCCTTACTGTTTTCTCTAATACTTTTATTCAACATTTATTATTATCTTTCAGGGATTGGACGCCAATGGGAAGCCACTTCTTGAAATGCACTTAGTTGTGCAGTTTCACTTGGAGAGCCCTCTCCTACTGCACGACGAAGTCGGTCGCCACCTTTATTTCTTACAACTACGCCAAAATGTACGAACAAGAGACGCATTGCCCGCTGAAGTGCTTCTGTTGCTCACTGGATTAGCATTACAAGCTGAATATGGCGATGCAGACTCTTACGAAGATAGGGATTACTTCAAGGTGGAGGATTATGCCCCGGCATCCCTCACGGGGGATTGGGTCGCGGCGGCGATGCGTGCCTGCCATCGGGAACATCATGGCGTAACAAAGTCCGACGCAGAGACTAGATTCATACGAGAAGTTTGTCTTTTGCCAGACACAATAAACTCTCATAGATACCGCCTAAAACAATCAAAAGTAGAACCGGAACCAGGAACAGTTTGGTTACTCGTCACGGCAAAAGGTATAAAGATTTTGCCTGATAACGGCTCATTTTCAAATTTCATATGGAGCGCAATCGGAAAATTGAGTTTCGATAGAAAAAAATTCGAGATAAGGACCGAGGAAGGAAAAATTACATTGTACTCATCCAGTGAAGAAAAATGTAAATATCTCTTCGCTCTCTGCAGAGAAACACATCAATTTTCAATGAAAATAGCTCCAAAATTTAATGAAGTCTTAAGAAAGGAGGAAGAGGAACGCAAAGTGTGTTTCGGATATTCTAAATCTCTAAATTTTCAGTACAATCAGAATAAAAGTGAACAAAGAATATCGGTAATATCTTCTACGAGCTCAAATACGACCTCGGGCATTGTGAGCGATAGAGTGCAATCGGAGGATGAGTTAGAAATAATGATAGACTCCCCACCGGCACCATCTACTGAAAGTTTAGCGTTCGCCCATTTGTTGGATAGTTCTAACTCATATTTTATACGACACATTGCACAAGACAATCAACCTTTAAGCAATACATCATCATTACAACTACAGCGATCAAAGACTAGAGTAAAAAAAGGTAAGGAAGAAAGTGAAAGTGTCACGAGAAATGAAATCTTATCCCCAGAGCAAGATTCCATAACCCAAATAGAAGAAACGACTTCTTTACCTGATCAAAGTATTACAGAAACTTTAACTGAGAGTCCAAGGTCCAATAAGTTGAAATGCACTGGCTCACAGTGCTCATCATCATGCAGTACAGTAATAATGGCTAGAGCAGGTCTTAGCACGCTAAGCAGAGCATCTAATGCTAGCAGTCTTGAATTAGGATATAGTCATACTGCACAAAATTCAATGCTAAGTGACAATAGCACAATGGGTATAGATGCCGAATACTCTCAAGACACAGCATCAGCACTCTATGACGGTTTAGGCCAGCCTGTAACTGTGGCTGCGTCGAGTGAAACAAGCGGGGTGTACACTATGAGTAGTTCTGAGCTAACGGCTCGATCGAAAATGGACACCTTGTCTGAAGTCAGTAGGACGGATTACGATGGTTCACATTACGATAGTTACAAACCATCAAAAGAAAACGACCTTGCTGATTTTGACAGTGTTTCCTCAATATTAAAGAACAAGTCAGATAGAACTAGTCATTCTAAAGGCACATTAAGATTGCAAAGGGTCCAGTCTGGTTCAGATTGCGTCGACGGCGGAGGTAAATTCACAAACCAGGAACAACACAATATTGAAAACATATTCAGGGAACGAACAAATTCAAATGTTAGTGCGATTTCTTTTCACGGCGATGGTAGTGATCCTACTGACAATAAACACAACTTACTAACGGCTAGCGAACTAAGCGATTTGATTGTAGGGCGAGGAGTATACCCCAAGAGTCAATCTGTTAGTGATACATTGGACTCTGTGTCTGATTACGTAAGGTTACCTATACCATTTTCTGGCGATAGTTACCTTAAGGGTCATGAAGATACTGCACCTTCTGATGATCACTACCCAAATAATTCATTCTTTGATCGACCACCGACACCCCCTACTAGAATCGATAGTCGAAAACTACTCAATTTATCACTACCTAACATATTTGATATTGACGGAGATACACCCTTAAAAACATCATTTCCTGACAAACCTCCACCTCCATATGAGTACAACCACAAAACATTATCATCGTACGCTCCTCCACCTGCGCAAGCGCCTCCTGCTTATCCGGGCACATCATTGTCCACAGTATCTTTAAAGCGAGTGAGTAAAGAAAGCAAAGAAGAAGTACCAGCCAGAGTAGTAACTTCAAAACCAATGATAACAATTCTAAAAGCGGAAGCAGGAGATGTTAACACATCTAGTGAAAGGACCTTTGCAAGTCCTATGGTTTTAGAGCACAGGTTCCAAAAATCTAAACGTCATCAGGCTTCAAGCCGTAGAGCTGAAAGATCAAAATTAGCTCAGGGAATTAATAGTAATCTTTCACCCACAAGAGAGATTCCGGCGCATACTGTGGATTCTAATGTGCTCGTAGCAATGATGAAGCTGCCCCCTCCACCGCCGCCACCACGCCGATCGCGCCCCCCTCCGCCGCCACCCGTTACTCGACTCCCTCCTCCACCTCCACCTCATAACGCTATATTTCATCAACAACTTTACAGCGACGTTGATTACGTTTACTATCCAATGCAAGATCCTGTAGTATCGCAGCAAAATTATCTCGATCACAAACTAACAGAGTCACGTGTGACAAATATGCATAAGAGTGGATTACAATACAGGAGTACTCCATATTTGCCCACTACCACGTCTGCTTTATCTATGTATGGATCCATACAAAATCTATCTGACTCTTATGTGCAACTGCCTGGAGCGAGGACGAGCTGGTACTCCTTAACGAGCAGAACATCGCTTAGCAATCATTCAATAAATATCGATCGGCCACCACTGACCCCCCGGATCCCAGACATTCCTATATTCTCACGGACCAAATCTAATGAAAATGTGCTAAATCCTAAGGACCCACCTCCAATCAAAATGAGGAGAATGCCACCGCCTCCCCCGCCACCTTATGAACACAAGAAGAAACTTCCTACTTATTTAAGGGACGTAAAAGTGCCCTACAGTAGTACAGTCCTTCCTAGTGACGTGAGTGTAAATGTGAATAAAGTGAAAGACTCTAATTGTGATTTAGACATAAAAACTCTTCGAGAAAAGAGCAAGAACCTTGATTTGCCACTTATAGCGGCCTTGTGTAATGATCGTTCTTTACTTAAACAAACTAAAGCTTTTGGTGCTCCAAAGTTAACTAAACAGACAGTCAGTGACTGTGAAAGTGAACGGAAGTGTATGAAGTCTGTTCCAAACACCACCGACGTAGATGTTAAGAATAAACAAGATTGTAATGCTAAGAGGGTAATGACAGGGTCCCAAAAAAAAATATTGATACGAAATCCTACGGATAAACTACCAGCATTGCCGGTAACCGAGACGCATACGCCGAGAGCAATGTCTAATACATATGTCATGCATCCGGCGGTAGCTAAAGTTAAAAAGTCCCAAACGAGCTCATGACATTGTGAAAAATATCTTACCTACTACTTGTGAATCCTTCCAGTGCTATGAACTTTCATCCACCGATAATAAGACTGAGTTTACTGTCACCAGGGAGTCTAATACGAGTTATGGCTGTTAATTAAAATTATCATTAATTACAAGAAAAACATGCGAATAATTAATCGCATATCGTTTTCGTGGGCTGTCAAAACTCGTATTCGAACCCCGAACTAAATAAATGGAACCACATACGTATATCAACTATGTGGGCTTTGAAACAATATTTTACAGTTTAAGATGATTATCTATTTTTGAAGACAATCTTCAGACACCTACTATATACGTGTGGCTCCTTTAGATTGTTAAAAACTTAAAAATAGTATTTATTTCTACTTTGTTAAAAAGTGCAGACTATCACATTTAGGTACTATAATTTTATAATAATTTCATAAAGCCGTATTATGCAACTAGAAGGGATCTATTTATATAATATCAGTCATTTGATTAAAGAAATAATGTAAGGTACTTTTTCAAATTTGTGTTGCTCAATAGTAAATTAATTATTAAGTGACTATACTTTATTACATACAATAAACCAAAGTATTTTGGCAGGTCGCATTTTTATAATATCAAATTGGTATCTTACGCACTATAATACCTATTCAATGGTGGCGATTATGTAGGAACTGAACTTATAACTATTTGCAGTTTGTCTGCGTAATTTACTAAATTCACCACAGATCTGATAATATACGTACTTGCAGTATATTGATACAGAATAATCCAGGAATTTCAGTAACGATATATTTTACTTTCAAATCAAACAAGCATGTGATACTCAATGAGTATTCCACATTTGACTCTTCTAAATTAAGCAGTTAAGCTACTTCTAAATTAAGTAAATCTCAAGTGGGTACTTCTAATTTTGTGAATCATATGGTGGCGCTTGTGTAGACTAAATGAAACGCTAGTTTCAAATAAAGCAATAAGTATACTACGTTCATATGTAGGTCTCTAAGTGTGTGTTTACCATTCTATTCTATCGTGTATACCATTTTTGTGGTACACTATGTAAGAATATTTTATGGTTTTTATCTACTTATCAATCATTATTACGACGGTACAGTCCGCAAGAGGTAATTTCGCTAGATTCTAGCTTGTAAATCTTTTAAAGCACTACCTACTTGTTTCCACTATAAAATAGTGCATTAAAATTTAAATTAACAATATTTTCTAATGAAATACTCGCAGTTTGAAATATAACTTATTACATACATTTATGTATTAATAATATTTTGTTTAAGTTAAGTAAATAAAACTGTAGTAATTTCAACAACTATTTATTTACTTTAAAATGATCATGTTGTACATAATATTAATAAATATACTAAGTAAGTACATAATATTTGTTTGACTATGTACAAATGTATAATATTATACATTTTGTAACTGTGTTTGAATACTTTTATTTATATTTGCATCCTTATATTATTGGGCTAACAATTGCGCTAACAGCTGACTATGCTAACAGTAATATCATCATTGGTACTACTGTTAATAATTATCTGTTTACAAACATTGATCTTTGGTACACAAGGAACTATCGATTTGAATCTCAGTATTGATAAAACAGATATATTGTAGGAACCTTACATAATATAATAGCTAAAATAATATTTTAGCAGTCCACAATACAGCTGCCTATTAAACAATTAAAAACTAGATTAAAAATCATAACATAATTAATACTTCAAAAATAATCAATTATAACAATAAAATTCAATATAAAAAATCAAGGGCTTAGTTATAAAATTATAATTAGGTAGTACCTAAATAGGTACATGAAAATCAGATCATGTTTAAGAAATTCGAGATTTTTTAAGTTACAAAATAATGATCTTGGTAGTATTTTGTCTTCCTTCCATCCTTATAAAAAAATGAGAATTTAAATACTGAGGCTATACAACACATGCACTAACAAATGATACTATAAATTATTATTTCTCCATCTTCAAAATAATGGCAGAATTCGGAGGAAATGTAACCTTGTCGAAGTATAAAACTTGTCCCACCAGAGAAGTGTTGGTGCCCGCGACTACTGTTCCGCCATAAAACATGGCAGATAAATCAGTTGTGATGGGCTTATTACCTAAATTTCCCACAAAAACGCAAGTATTTCTACGAGGGAACCAGCGTTCAATCACCACCAAATTTTCTTCAGTGTCACGTATTTCCATATTCTTTTGTATGTTACCTTCCTTATAAATAGCTCTCAGGTATATTGTAGGCGTACTTAATCTCACTTTGGTAAAACTCTTTATGACATCCAGGAAATAGTATCTTGGTTCAAGGACCGATTTCGAATTCCATGGTAGAATCCCGGCAGTAGTCTTTTCGTTGTTAGAGAAAGTCATTGGCACCAAATTATGTACATCTTTATGTTCATGGAAGTCTCCTTCGATTTCTTGGGTAGATAAACCACCAAGACCAATTTCATCACCATAAAACATACTGATTGTACCAGGTAAAATGAATTCAAGAGCAGTCATTACTAGGGTATTATTGACATGTTTGGTAGATATTCTTTCACTGTGAATGCTTCCAATATTCCAGTGAACCCAAGGGTAGTGTGGTTTATCCCAGAGAGTCCCAGTAATCACATCAGAGATTCGTTTTTTCAATCCATTTATGCCTTCATGTAAATCTAAATGAATATCAATAAGATCAATTCTGGATAGTAAAACATTAAGTGAATCCCCTTTAGCTTGGTTATAAGCCTTCTCACTAGCGATAAATATTTTGTCGCCGCCTATTATTTGTTTCCACAATTGTAAAGTTTTACCAAAGCTTACATCATCCACAAAATTTTCTAAGTCTTTCAAATAAAATCCATCCACATTTTCTCTAGTCCAATACACGATAGCCGCTGATGTTGGATCAATGTAACTGGTCAAAGTGTCATTAGAGATTAATACTGCCTGCGTAAAATTTGTCAAAGATATTGGCTTCGCTATTGATACAACCGGTATGTCAAGGATCAATGACATATTTCTGCTGTGAATTTCCATCACTAGATCCCTGAAATCTTTAAGAACTCCAATACTTCTATCAATCTGCATCAATGATGATATATTATAGTATTGCTCAGGGTATTGATGACCTTGGTATATATAGTTGAGTCTGACAGCAGATGCGCCAAGTTCTTGGATGTAGTCAAGTTTTTTAATAAGCCCTTTCAGATCACCAGTACCATCGTTATTAGAATCTTTAAAGCTGGCAGGGAATAATTCATAAAATACTTTTCCGTGATACCAGGGAAGGTTAGGATTGCATTCTTTTGGTATTGTTACAACCATAGCAATAATGGCTGCCAAGCAAGCAATAAGCCCAGAAAGTACGAACCAAAGAAGTACTTTCCTGATGACCCCCCAGTTCCAGTTGACAAAGCTTGGTAATTTTCTGTTGTTCACATTGAGATTTCCATTCAGTTTACAATCTTCAGTCTGAAAAATTTGTCAAGCAATCGGTTGGGAAGTTGTAAAAAGTACAAGTTACAACTGCATACTTTAGGTAATAGAAAGTTAGTTCTAGAGTTTGAGCCTCCTATTATGAACTGCTTGCCAATCTGAATGATTGCCAAAAACATAAATTAGGTATATGCATACAAGAATAACTACATGCAAATGGATAAGGATCTGTATCGACAATTAAGCATATATTTCTGTTTAAATAAATAAAATAACGTACCGGGCCTATAATGAGATCACCATTCTTGCTTAGAGTTTGATAGTCCAGCATACTGATGTTGTTGATCAGTTGAGCACTGACTGGATCCTGAACAACTGAGTTGGAATCTCCTGATGAACTTGAATCACCCGCAGAGGCATCTAAAATTAGGTATAGATATCATTAGCTAACATTTTTATCCCTTGCCAGTAATAAAATGCAGATCAACAAGAAGTATCTTTTCATTGTGGTGACTTAAAAGTTTGATTTTTACATGACTCTAAGTGATTGCAGACCTGTGTATTTGATATTAATTTTAACTTGATTCCTCTTTCCTGGAAAAAGTGTCTAGACCAGTGATGGGCAAAGTACGGCCTGTGATTGCATTTAATCTGGCCTGCCGACGGTCCTTCGACATGAATAGTATATGGCCCGTGATAATTATATTTGACGATCCAGAAGGTGAAGAAGGACTCACATGCCTACCAAGGCCTTCAAATAAAAGTTAAATTGTAATTTTTAACATTTGTGCAAATGTGTAATGCTGTAATGTTTTATATGATTAAATGTTTCAACACATAATGCATTTTTGCTATAATTCTGGTTTCTCCCTCCTCTAAAATTTCTTAAACTTTCTGGCCGCCCATTAAGAAAGTTTGCCCACCACTGGTCTAGACACAGACAGACCGACAAAAAAGTGATCCTATAAGGATTCGCTTGAGATATGGAACCCTAAAACTATATTTATCAAAGAGTGGGGCAGTTCCATGGATAGCATAAAAATTGTGGTCTTTTCCTAGGTTATTTAGTATTTTATTAAGTACATCTCACCTGTCTGTATATTACCCAAATTCGATTCTTCAGCATCACTTAAGGTCAAAAATGGACGGTCACTCATTTCTTCTGAGAGAGGATGTTTGAATTCTATAGGCGTAGGACTCGGTGTCGTGGGCAGTAACAAGCACGTTGAAGATTTTACTCCGCGTAAGTAATCCAAAGTCTCTAAATCATTACCTCCCGATGTGCTAATATTTTCCGGAGATTCATTCATGATCGACAAGTTTATTGGGACGAGACGATAACACAATTATGACAGCGTTTATGCGTACTATTATTTTACCATACGTGCATTAATCTGTACTTTTACTAACGTTTTCACAATATTGCATTTCTATTTCTGCTACTTTTGCTTTTCTCAGCTTTTCTATTTTGGGTTCACTAAAAAAAAAACGTTCCAGCTCCTTAGATGAACGATGCATATTATTTTATAGATAGATAGAGTTTCATAGTCGCAAACCTACACGGCCTGCTGTCAACAGTGTAGCGAGCGTTTGTAGCCTTCCGATGGTACCAAAATATATTACTCTCATTAGGTACTCTATGGTTATGCCTTTTCAGCATAGAGTAATTAACTGAGAAGCCCGACCACAGAGTATGATAATATATGGGACTGAGATATGGGATATCGACTCTGCCGGCTGCCCTTCGCATGGCCCTGCAGCAAATTTTTTGACTTATAACGAGCAAACAAATTATATTGCGTATTTATTTAAGTCATCGGACATGGAGTCTCCGCATTTAAATGAACAGCGTCTTTAATATACTCGATAGTGTCTTTACTTCGCAACACAAAAGCAAGAGATATTTTTTTGGCTGATGAATTATGAATAACGATAATAATAAATATTATGAATTACGTTTTAGGCCTGATTATTGACACTTAAAATCATGAAAAAAAAATATTTTTAACAAAAAACAAAAACTGACTTCAAAAACCTAGGTGCACTAAAAAGCTACAAATAATCTTATAATTCAGTACAATAGGAGTCGGTGCACAACCAATTCATATGTGTATTTTCCTAGTCTGACGTAGATTGGCACCTACTCCAAATGTACTGAATTATAAGATTATTTGTAGGTTTTTAGGGCACCTAGGTTTTTGAAGTCGGTTTTTGTTTTGTAATAAAAAATAGTTTAGCACGCATGCCGCGACACGACCTTTGTCACAGATTCACTCGCTTGCTGTCTGTCTAATTTCATACGAGAGAAAGAGACAACATCAAGATATTCCGGGACATACGTCTAGTCTTGGCGCACATGCTACAACTACAGGTAAGGCCATAATAAGCACTGAAAAACTAACAATGACTAAAAATATAGTTGGTTGGTCCAAGTAACCCAGACCACAACAATGAAAACACGGCTTTAAATGGTTTAATTTGATAAGATAATGACGTCTTATAAAAATGGCAGCTCAATTCCGTACCAGATTACTATAAAATAATAAAAAAGGGAAGAAGACGTTTTGACAAGTGTAAATCACCAGTGCTGTTTACTACGCTCTACTTCTACGGTAAAAATATATAAATTCTTTGACTTTGTTATTCCCTGTTTCATGTAACTTTATGGTTATTCCTCTATGATCTCTATAGATGTCTTGACCTATTTTTTCGCAACCCTACTATATCCAACACGAAAAAATACTAAATACTTTTAAAATACTACCAACTTCCCACCGCTATGACTTTTTATTGAATACACTCTAATGTGAAGTATGGAACGTTCCACATAGAATATATGTTATAGTAGGTACCTACTACGCGATTCAAATGAGAATAGGATCGACTTTGCGCCATATTGTGACGTCATAGCTGTCAATTCTAACCAGTTAGGTAAGGTGAGCAAAACAAGATATTTTTTATATAAAATTTATTTGCAAAGGTTGAGTGAAAAATGCACTCAGTCGCACGAAAACAAAATGGCGACTGGCGTCCTTATTTTCTTTTCTTAATTTTGGCATGACTTCTGGATGGCTTTATGTATTGTTTTAAAAACGAAATAATGACTTTAAATAATTAAATATTATATTAAGACAATTTACTACTAATTTAACCTTTTTTGTTAAATTTGATGTAAGGCTATTTATATTAATATGTAAATAAGTTTTTTGCAAACCATACTTTCTAACTGGCATTTGACAGATAGAGGTTGTTAAAATTTCTATTCATGTTTGAATCGCTTAGTAAAAGTATTGATTGTCAAAATCAGTCCAGCAGTTTTGAAGAGCACAATGAAGACATATAA
The DNA here is from genome assembly GCA_914767695.1 of Ptilodon capucinus. Taxonomy (NCBI): domain Eukaryota; kingdom Metazoa; phylum Arthropoda; class Insecta; order Lepidoptera; family Notodontidae; genus Ptilodon; species Ptilodon capucinus. The sequence continues at coordinate 7,531,983 of OU611814.1, read as the reverse complement.
AAAAAAGTTTTTCGCTCTCCGAATAACTCAAGCAATAGTAAAAAGAGACAGTGCTGTCTGAATTTTTAATTCTTTTAAGTTAAAAGTATTATTAGTCAAATTATTTTAGTTAGCCTTGAAGGCCGCCCGCGCTCTAGTCTTTAAACTACTAAAAAAGTAGGAATTTACGAAAAATGTTGTCTGTCTCCCTCAATCGGGCATCGTCTTATTGACTTGTCAATCTATAATCTTTGTTTTTATGTTGTATAGTTGTTTCTACTTCTATTTTTATTGAAACTATACCTAAAATTGTTTAAAATTGTTTTTACAACTAAAAGTGGTGTAATATATTATCTGAATTTTATATTATTTATAACAGATCTATCCCGTTCATCGAAATGATTGGAGTGCATAAATTATTTAAAAATAAGAATGTCGCTAAGCAGTGTGCCTTGCACCGTAATTTAACAAACAAAAACAGAATTATTGATGCGAACTACCAGTTTTTACAAAGGAGTAAAGTGCCAACTATGCACTTTCAGAAATCTTTACCTCGCTTACCAATACCAAATTTATCGAAAACTGGTGAAAGATATTTGAAAGCATTAGGACCTATTTTGTCTGATAATCAGTATAGCGAAGCGGAACAGAGGACTAAGAATTTTATAGCTAAAGAAGGTAACACACTTCAAGAGAAACTCGTAGCAAAAGACAAAATGAATAAACATACAAGTTACATATCTGAATATTGGTTTGATTTATATTTACGTGATCGGATTCCAATACCTATTAATTACAATCCGTTTCTTGTTTTCAACAACGATGCTAGGAGTGAGTATAATAATCAGCTTGTTAAGTCTACAAACATGTTGATAAGCGCTGTCAGGTTCATGTTATCTCTCCGGGAGCAGATATTGGAGCCGGAAGTATATCACATTAATCCCAGGAAGAGTAACACACCATTATTCAGGACTGTAACAGGATTGCTACCGGAAGCTGTGTCTTGGTGAGTATAAAGTAGTAATTAACCGCTAGTCATTAACTTTAAGATATATATAACATCCAGGTAGTTAAAGGTTCCATCCTGGCTGTGGATGTAACAGTTGCCTGTTCATCATGATATTTTGTGATAATATATTATGAAGACCTTTAGGCTTAGCATGACTGAGTAAACATAAGTTTTATCTCTTTCAACTGTTTGATTTGTCGAGAAAATGATGTCACTTGTAACTTTTTGTACTGGACTTGGATTTGTGTGATGTAATTTTCACAAGAAATCTGACAGTTGAATATATAAAACTTATGTCTATGCAGTCATGCTAAGGTCGTTTGTCCACTGCCGCCATCACCGGAACGCAACGAGAACGAGATGACGGCGCCGAAGTAGCGATATATAGACTACTATAGCCGCGTGTCCACCGCATGTCCGTCACCCAAGCACCGTCATCCCGGCCGCCGAAGTTTCGAGTAGATTGGCGTGACCGTTAGAACGGCACGGTTTCATGATGGGGCGATGCGCCGGCAATACAAAACACACACCACCGTCGCACCGCGCCATTCGCCCGGTTTTTTTTCTAAGCCACCGATACCGGCGCGGTGGACACACGATCGCCGTCACGTCATCTTAAACTTTGCCCGAAGTAATCTCGTTTTCGGTGAAGGTCTGGTGACGGCGGCGGTGGACAAACGGCCTAATCCTATTTGTATCCTAATAAATGTGTATGTATTTGACTTACCTACATTTCAGGTATGGTGCCTATTTGTTCAAAGTATTCCCTCTGGATATGAGTCAGTTTGTTGGCCTGTTCGGAGCTACCCGTATCCCCCGTCCCAATAAAGATGAAATATTCAGAGATCCTAAGAGCAAGCATGTACTCGTACAAAAAAATGGAAATTTTTACATATTTGATGTGTTAGATGCAGATGGTAATGTCCATAAATTTACCCCCTAATATATAGAAATTTCTATTCAACTACAAAACACTTACAATTATAGTGGTTTTAGTACAAAAGTGGTCTACTTGCCACTTGTAGACATTCTATAAATTTGGGGATTAGATTATTTTGTCACACCTTTGTTGAATGTCGCCAAATAATCTGTTCAGATAGAAATGATGTTACTGAGGATTCTATAGTTACTTATATGATACCCTCTTAAGACAACAAAATCAAAATTAAGGTAATGTTAGTTTTACTTTTGGGCCATCTGGACAGATAAGTTTGTGGCAATTATAACATCACCCTATTCATCAGATGAACTCCACACTTTAACATTGTAATTATTAAATCTATGTTATTTGTTACTTGTATTTATTTACGTACACAATCATTTGTATATTTTGCTAAAATAAAACAATCCCTGAAATGCATGTGGATAGGTTTATCTGTTTTGGTTTTTTTTTTTAAATGATAACTTAAGTATATTATAGTAGAACAGATTTGGTCATTTCACCAACTATTTCAAAGATTTGTAGTATTGCAATTTATTTGTATTATAATAGAAGCAATCTCTTTTATTTTTCAGGTAACCTTCTGTCACCTTCTGAGTTACTTGGTAATTTATCAAAAATTATCCATGATAACTCACCAGCAGCTGCACATCCCTTGGGAGTCCTAACGTGTCAGAATAGAGATGTGTGGTCGACACAGAGAGAATATTTAATAAATACTGGTAACACAGAAACTCTCAATAAGATTGACTCTGCTATCTTCAACTTGGTGTTGGATGATGAACAAATAAATGATAATAAACACAAGGTTCTTGAGATGTATCTACATGGCGATGGCTCAAACAGGTTAAGTAACAATTAAATAGCTGGCAATGTTGCTATGCACACAAAACACAAAGAGAGAAAGCCTAGGTTTTGTGTTGCGATGCTGTTCATAAGTTCGCCCTAGTCCAGGCTAGCTTTACCTTACTCCAGGCTTAGGGAAACCATTCCAATACATTTGATAGAGTGATGTGGTGTCAGAAAAAACGTATTACGAGCACTATCATAGTGTGGTGATAAGGGCATCACAGTGGCATTAAATAACGCGTTGCTTAAGCAATTTAGTTTGAAACTAAACATGTAATTAGGAAGTGATTATGTTATTTACGTAAATAAATTAATATGTCATATGTTTTATTTACTTCACAGATGGTTTGACAAATCGCTCAGTCTGATAATAAGTGGAGATGGAATACCGGGCATTAACTTTGAACACTCGTGGGGTGATGGTGTCGCCGTACTCAGATTTTTCCAAGATATCTACGATGAATCTATCAAGAAACCATTTGTACACCCCAACTCTAAACCGGCTGACAGTAATATAACTGTCCAAAAATTGGGTATGTGTAGTCTTAAGTCCTCTTTTGTTTAATTGTTTAACTCAACTATTGTTCACGTGTAACATTATTCTATGGTTGTTGGACTTTCTCATAGTGGTTTTTCAACACTGCAGTGGGACTGGGACAAGCGAACTTGTTATGTTAAAGTTTCCCGCTAAACTTTATATATGTTATAGTAAGTCCTATATAATTTATTATATGTCTCCAAAACACACAAATCGCCACGTTGCTTCGCGAGCGACGCGGATTCCTCCATTTCATTACGTCATGGGCCACCACTATATTAAATCTAGTATTTAGTATCTAATCTACAAGTAATACTTTTAACTGCATTTAGGTACAGCATTAATGAGATATCCCACTTCACATAGTTTAAGTTCATGATAAGCGTATCACGGGCCTGGCTGAGATTATAATTTCTAATCTCAAACTCGTATTATCGTACTCGTATACTCGTACTCGATATTATATGAAAAGGTTGGATTATCTTTTATACCTATTAGCGTGGCTGCGATTTTCTGCTGTTTTTAGGTGGAAGCGATTTAGAATGAGAAAAACCTATTTCCATCTACATTAGCAAATAGTACATGGAGGGTAGAAAGGATTTAAGATGGCAACGACAACTCCGTTAAACGCACTGTGGCAGTCTTAACTAGGGACGAGGTGTAATTAAATTTTCAAAGGAACACATTGAAACCATCAGTTCACTCCCCTCTAGCAAGATTACGTCTAGACGCTTTGTATGTTTACATCCCACATTGTATAGTTATTGCCTCCAGGCTCCAGACTAAACAATCTGTTCTATTTCAGAATTCAAATTAGATGATAAATCGAAGCAATTTGTAGAAGACGCTAAGAATACGTACAAGGTGTGGTGTGATTCGCTGAGCATTGATTATATCTTGTACAACGGACTCACTAAAGAAGCGTGCAAGAAATACAAAGTTAGCCCGGACTGCATTATGCAACTCGGGTTTCAGGTAGATACACACTTTATACCACTCAAACTTAGAATGCCAGGTACTCTTGGCTTTAAGACGCCAGCAAAGGCATCGGTGTGATACTGCTCTATATTGTATAAACAATTTCTTGTTTGTTTTTTTTTCTAGAAGAAAGCAGGTAGACTTCAGTGGAACACACAGAACAAAACTAAATATAGCTACTATCCCACTTTTCTAACGTAAGATATGTTTATTCTCAGGCGGCGCATCATCTTCTCAAAGGCAGTTTCGTTGGTACATACGAGTCTTGCAGCACATCCGCCTTCAAACACGGCAGGACGGAGACAATGCGCCCATGTACTGACATCACGAAGGTATTTTTGTATTGTAAACCATACAATATTCTCTAGACTCTTATTCACCGAACAAGACTAAAAGAATGAATCTACCCAAACCACAATTAGTAAATGGCATTTATTTGATCCTACAGAGTGCCTAATTTGCGGTTTTTGTGTTTGTCCAACAAGTTTGTTATAGCGTGCGGCCATAGGAACAATATCCGTATGATGTGCGTGTGTTGTGTGTACCTCACCCCACCTCACAAATGCCAAAAAATGCCGCCGAATTGATCGCATTAGCATCAGCATTCTACCTCCATCAAGCCTAGTATACGCGCTGAGACAAAACGTATTTTACGGATTATGTTGGGCCGAGTCACTCACTAAATCCTTAGGTGAGAAAGAGACAACGTCTATACAGGATGTATCAGAAGTCCGAAATAATACTCCGAGTACATGTGCGGTAGCTCATATGTGGATGCTTAGTTAAGACACATACCTAACCTAACAGTTTATACCTAACTATCATAGTTTCTGAGTTATAGACCTTTGAATATTTGTTATAGGTATCGTGTTCTGGCCTTTGAGTACATCCATAACCCTATTTAGCAGTCTAAACTAAACATATGATGGGCGGCTACCAATATTCACAAAACAGAACACGCAACAATTAACACAGAACAATTTTACATAAGACTTGAGATGTTGCGAGTTATAGAAATTGACGACGAAAAAAAAAAATTGGAAAAAATTGTCAAATTTCGATCAAATTTTTATACCATTCTGTTGTATGCCTGATACTGATGCCAAAGTCAAAGTATTATTTCGGACTTCTGAAACATCCTGTATATGTAATGACATAACTCTCGTCTTGATGCGCGTGTAAGTCCCATTGCAAAACATTGCCTATTCTACATGGCAATATAATGAAAAAAAAAAACTAAATGTTACCCCAACCACTAATTCGTACCGTTTGCTGTTATCCTTAACTGTTATCCTTGCTTTATTTACAGAAATTTTGCGAAGCACTTCATCTGAACAAAAGTTCTAAGGAAGAATTACAGAACATCTTGCAGCAGTGCTCTTCAAATCACTCTCAGTTGATAAAAGAAGCTGCTATGGGTGAAGGGTTTGACCGCCATATGTTTGCGTTAATGAAAATCGCAGAAGAAATGAACATGCCTAAACCTGAGATATTCGATTCCTTTGAGTATAAGTTTTTGAACAAGTCTATCATAAGTACCAGTACGCTGTCCGCTCCTCCTGTGTTGGCGGGAGGTTTCGGTCCAGTTCATAAAGAAGGCTTCGGGATTGGGTAAGTCAGATTCCTCCTATTGAGGATGGTTATTTATTACACCTTACCATTGGTGGGTTGGCTGTATAGTGAAAAAAGCGAGCCAGCAGCTTAGAATTAAAAGTGGCTAAAGATCTTAGGCATCCGAAGTTATTTTATCGACAGCAATTTGTTTCATAGTATGTATACCAATATTATAATACTCTGTGGTGTACACTAAGTGCGTTTGTACTTATTCGTACTATGATAAACAAAGTTATAAAAAAAACAATGCAGTATATCTTTTCCAAACTTTCGTGAGTTCTACTACCTTATTATTTTTATATTCAACTACATAGTTTAATAGATATGAATGTAAACGAGATTTTAATGACAACTATTATAGTTATAACAGCTCAACGATTTAACCTTCCAAATATCATCTAAAATGTAGATAAGTCTTATAGGACAAAAATATAAAGGCTTGGTTTTTGCCATTTCGCTGTGGAACGCAAAGATATGATCTGTCATATAGCTCTTTCCTTATTAGATTGGATTGTATCGGTCAATGTAGGGCGGCTGTTAGCCGACATGTCGGCGCTGTATCAGCCGCGTCAGGGGAGCGAGCTGATTTATTGCCTATCTTGGAATACTTAAGGTTCAAAATAATGTTTATTGTTACAGATATTCAGCTTTTCCTGACAAATTAGGGGCTGCAGTCACTAGTTACAAATCGCATAACGACAGTTCACAATTTATCGAGGCTCTCCATAAATCGTTTAAAGATATAACTCAAATATTAATTGGTTAATTTATATATGTATACAATTTATTGTCGAATATATTTTTATCTAAGTATTTTAAAAGGTATTAAGGAAATAAATGGTTTGGGTATTAGGATGAATATTTTCTATCAATGGTTGGTATCTATTTGGAGAAATGTATATATCTAATAGTTATTAAGGATAATGCATTTTGAATTGATGTATGTGAAGTAATGTAAGTGCCTATATACAAGTAATATATTTACATGAAGCTTTTTTTACATAAACAAGACTATTTATTGTGTTAAGCCTTTTATTTATACCTTAACACTGTATGCTTACAACCAACTAAGTAAGTATGGAGGTTAACAAGCTGGGTCAGGGGGACCTTGAGAGATTAAGGGCGTTTGTAAACAGGCTGACTACACTTGACGTCGAAAACGGTACTTACCCATTTGGCTTCTTTTGAACATGACGACATGGTCTAGTTATGAGAATGTCTAGCCTCATTAACTTTATATTATATAATTGTTAAATAAGATTAATTAACACACACAAAAATGTAAATCCTTATTGAAAAAAGTAACCATGGAGTTGCTTGCCTATTCTTCTCCATAGGAAATGCATTCCGAATGGGTGGTAGAGATGCTATATTTATTGACGATTCATAAGTGCCTGTATTGGTTTACATGAATAAAAAAAGAGGATTCTATTCGGGCGTAGACCGTTTGATTCAATGCGCCGACGGGTGCTTGCTAGCTAGCTTTGAATATGAAATTTTCTAAATTTATCGCGATCTTGGTGTGCCTAGAATTTCCCCCAGCCCAGTCCATTGTATAGTGTCTGTAATCTACATGCGAAACAGTCCACGTGTATAAGAGCCAGAGAATTTTGTTATACCTACCTACCGCATATTTACGTCAAAGCTTACAGGGTTGTTACAATAGGGTACCGGTGGGTAGGTACTGTTAATACATTCGCTGGCAGCCCCGTCTGTAAACACCTTAAATCAAGTCCATTACAAATGGCTTGTTAGTTTATTTAAAGTGTTAAGTCTTCCAAAGGTTTCCAACAGGGATTTATTTGTAAAGACTTGCAAACCTATGCTACAATGTTATGGCTTCAGATAATAAGCCCATTGCTTGTTAGAAATTGGAATGCTATTTTATCATTACGTGATAAATATATGTCGACGTGTGTTTCTGCCGAAGCGAGTAAGCTTGACGCCGATGCCTGACTTCACGGACATCGTAAACCTACATAATTCTTACAACATTATGTAGATACCTCTTGTATAATTTGCCCAGATATTTATTCGGTAGATACCTCAAACATCGGGAGCGGGCACGGGTAGTACCTGCGCCCGCTCCTGAACTTAGGAAGAAGTTTGAAATTTCCCGCCGTCTAAGTACCTATTTATATTTTAGATGACTTCTACCTGCCAATGATTACATGTTATTAAACTATAAGGAAGTAAGTAGGTAGGTATATTAAGATGCTTAGATAATAACTTCACACGTTATCTACCTACTAGGTACCTACTTTATATTGTGTAGGTAGGCACAGAATAATACACCTACTGTGGTATATGCTAGTAGCTATGGAAGTTGTTTTCTGACAGACTTCTAGTAGCTATCTACTAAGTAGCTAGGCTTTTAAATAGAGGGATCTAACATAATAATACGTGGCACTTTATTATAGTAGGTAGGTAGGTACCTACTTAAGTAGGGGCTATAGTAACAACAATCCACTGGATTGTGTTGTGCGAGGTAAAACTTAAGTTTGTAGTTCGGAAAGGTATCTATTCAGATAAGTACGTAGGTACGTACATAATATAACGTCGGCGCTTTGCTTTCAGTCTGGGACGACTGCTATCGATTTTCCCATGTCCATCTAACAGAGGCCGTATTCATAGCCCGGCTAAGTAATAGTATTTACCGTTCATAGGGTCGTGTTGTGTGTGATACACAGACCATAGAGCATAGACGTAGTATTATTGCACTTTTGGGTGGGATTCCAATCGTCAATACGCTGCGGGGCAGAGCAGAGGGGAGGACAGCTCATTTTGATTGGTTCATACAAAGTCATGACGTCGAGTGCATGTTTGCTAGAGATGAGGCACATCTCTTCATCGATAACTTTTGACGATCATTGATACATGAGTATAATAAAACAATTTCTAAACATCAACTATTTATGTATATGTAATTTCAATATATTACAGGGATTGAACATGATCCGTGAAATAAAAATGAAAATAAACTATACTGCGTTTTGACGTGAATAAATAACTACGTTTTTATTGTGGCATTTATCCATTTTTCTTTTGTTATTGGACACGTTGGAACCTATAAATAAAAAAATAACTCTAAATAAACTATTCGGCAGTCTCGTTCAATAAATAATATTATTATTTATTTAGCTACTTATTTCGATAGCTTAATAATAAACAGACAGATTCATGTTCTCTCTTTACGTGCACATTAATGAATAAATCATAATCTATAATAAATAAATAAAATTATATTCAAAGTAATGTCAATAAATCATTAAGTTAAAAGAAAAAATATTTTAAATTATTTTTATCGATTTATTTTTCGATATAATGTTTGTCACATCGTCTCATCTCTAGCTTACGCGTGCCGGTGATAGTGCGAAACAGCATTATGTGATTATGCATACGATAGAAAGAGATTTGAAATTAGACATCAACGGGTGACTTACGGAGTGTTCTTTGTAATTTGTCATTTGGAATTTTGTTTTACATATTAAATCAATAATAACTTCCCGGTGAAATTAAATGGCATAATTTTTGTGGTTCGATGTCGAGCTATGTTTTTCACATAATTTTATCGAACAATACGGCATTATCACAGGTAATATTAATTTTAGAGAATTTAATGTTACGATGTTAGCCATATGACACTCGGCAGCGGAGGGTGTGAGAGGGTGAGGGTGGGAGTGTGAGGGAGGTGCCGAATGGGGGCGTGCCCGCCTAAGGCACTTCTAGTCCTAATGCTTGGCGAACGCGGGGGTCACCATTGCGAGGTATATAGGTACCTGGTATGTGGTATGTGGTGTGATATTATGATTTAAAAAACCTCACCCCGCACCTTAATTTGTCGCATATCTAACCCTAACCATATATCATATGATCAAATCATCCGAGCCCCCAACCCGGCCTGGAGTGCGAGTCCGTCCTATCCTGCATTTTATGAAAATTCACGTAAATAAACAAATTACTTTCATCGTATTATACTTCCGCGAAAGGTTTGTTCAGCATTTAATTTCGCAAAAGTTTGCATATCAACTAATAATATTATTGACATTGAATTCGTTCATCGCTCTAGTACCTACTCATGGGGTAGGTACCTATGAATAGGACTGGACTATAGATACGACTACATCGTACCTACGCAGAATCAACAGCGTTCCAATCTACGATCGCGCATATACAAACTTTACTAGTTATGTTTAAGAAAATATATTTATTTACTTTACTCGTGTGAACACTGCTCTGCGTACTTGCATATTTTTTTTATAAAACGTCTGGCGTCGGATGTGAGATATGTGCTCTCAGATAAAATGCATTCAAGTACTATTTTCGTTCGTGGATAAACTGTATTTTTGTATATATATCCTAAAAATCTGTGTGAGTGCAACATAGAACGGAATGGCGCTTAAGCCATATTGACATTAAAATACAATCGCGAAAATGTCAAAGTTCATCTTCGCCCGTAGATTCGTGCCCCTGGATTTGTGATAATATAAATTGATGACTTAAAAATGCAGTGTGAAAAATAAAGATATGTGTTATATTCCTTTGAATCGTAAAAAGGTAACTATGAATAAGAAAAGTAGTTCAATTTGTGAAGGGTTTTCAATTAAACTGGTGCAAACATCTCGTTCATCCTAGAAGTACCTTACTAGATAAAATCTTGATATTTGAAGAATATTTATCTTTTATATTAAAACTAACATAAGTATTTATTTTAAAAAATCTGGAGTTTAGGTAGATAGGTAATGGTAGTACTAAGTGCCTTCATATTGTCTTATTACTTACGAATTGGGTAGAAAGGTGTCTAGACTACCTAGATAATTAGCCTGTGTTATGTGCGCAATCTTTAAATTGCCTAATCTTGATGATGCACATGTAGTGATTGCCTGTATGATGTGCTTTAGGTGTGCCATTATGATAGTAATGATTTTGTTTTCATGACTTAGTGTTAAAAATCGTTTACATTGAGATAAAAATACTGGACGCAGAGTAAGTTACTCAAAAACTTTCCCCAAAAATAAATATTGAAGACTTATTTTATGTTATTTTACAGACAGTCTTATTTGATTATTCTGATGATGGCTAAATTTGGCTAATCTTGTTTTGCTTATATTATATCCAAATAAATAATTTGCAGTTTAATGTTGGCATGACCTTATTCTATATTATGTGATACTTTCTATTTTATTTTCATATATTAGATTCAGTGGAAAGAAAATACAATTAATCTTGTTGTAACAAAAACTACATTCACATACATAAGTAATTAATTTATTATGAATTATGTATAATATTATTAATAATGACATGTCATTGTTTCAGGATATGTGAATAGCTAAATCAAACTACCAAGATGCTGATAAAGGAATACAGAATACCTCTGCCTCTCACAGTAGAGGAGTACCGTATAGCTCAACTCTACATGATAGCTAAAAAGAGTCGGGAAGAGAGCTCTGGTGAAGGCAGCGGAGTGGAGATTCTAGTCAACGAACCATATGAGGATGGACCCGGTGGTCAAGGTCAGTACACTCAAAAAATCTATCATGTTGGTAGCCACTTACCAGGTTGGTTCAAGAGTTTACTTCCCAAGTCCGCCTTGACAGTGTCTGAAGAAGCTTGGAATGCTTATCCTTATACAAAAACTAGATACACTTGTCCATTTGTTGAAAAATTTTCGTTAGAAATAGAAACTTATTATTATGCTGATAATGGCCACCAAGAAAATGTCTTCAAACTTACTGGAAGTGACTTAAAAAATAGAATAGTTGATGTTATTGATGTTGCTAAAGATCAGCTTTATGGTGCTGACTATGTAAAAGAAGAAGACCCTAAATTATTTGTGTCACAAAAATGTAACAGAGGTCCTCTCTCTGATAATTGGCTAGATGAGTACTGGAAGGAACTCCAGGGCAAACAACAGCCACTGCCCAATGGGAAATCATTAATGTGTGCCTACAAACTCTGCAGAGTAGAATTCAGGTACTGGGGTATGCAAACAAAATTGGAAAAGTTTATTCATGATGTTGCATTAAGAAAAACAATGTTGAGGGCTCATCGCCAAGCATGGGCCTGGCAGGATGAATGGTATGGTCTAACTATGGAGGACATAAGGGAAATAGAAAAGCAAACTCAGTTAGCATTGCAGAAAAAGATGGCAGGTGATACAAGTGACGAGCAAGATGTTTCGGAAGAAAATTCAAAATCACTGGCAGCTACAATGAGCAGTCTAGAAAAGAATGAAGATGTTCCGACACCTTTAGTTACAAAGAAAAATAATGCTGAGAAGAGAATTCAAAAGCACCTAACTCCTGAAGGAACACCTCCATCTGAACACAAGAATTCCAAAACAAATCTAAGATCATCTTCATCTGGCTCCATTAAAAGTTTACAAGCACAAGCAGCAAATTGGCGAATGGAAACCCTGGTTAGAGAATCTGAAACCGAGACTGGTTCTGAAGACGAATTTTATGACTGTGAATCCTCGTTCAATAAATGGTCTTCTATGTGTTCACTTGATGAAGGGGACATTGATATATCGCCCACCCAGTGTGAACAAAGACAAGAAGACAGTATATTCAATCCTATTTTCTTAAAGAGAGTAACCTCAGAGAGAGGTTCTCGTCGTATGCCCAATTTGCAAAGCCATCCTAGTATAGATGGATGTCCAGAAACTCCTGTACATAGCTCTTGTCCTACAACTGTTTTACTACTGGTATTTCATGCTGGTAGTGTTTTAGATGCAAATGTTGATATGACTGCCAAAAAATCCGATGTCACCACTTTCAAAGGAGCCTTCGAGTCAGTGATGCGACAACATTATCCTACGCTTATTGGACACATAACAATAAAACTGGTTTCTTGTCCATCAGTTTGTACGGAAGCTTTGGGCGTTCTCTCTACACTGAGCCCCTATAGTTTTGATTGTTCACCCTCGACAGTTGAAACTCCTTCCCTTACTAACGATCTTATACCGATTGGTGCTATACCATTAATTGCAACATCATCTCCTGACTATCCAGAATCTGTATCAAAGACTATAAACTCAGCAAATGCTGTTTACAATGAGTTCGTTAAGTCTGAGGATGGTAAGGGATTCAATGGACAAGTTAGCATTGTGGGTGATAGTATGGGTTCAGTATTAGCTTATGATGCTCTTATTAGAAGCCTACAATATCAGTCAAGACACGATAGTGAAAGTAGTATTCTTGACACTGAGATTACTATTCCAAATGATCCATCTGAACCACATTACCTAAATAAATCACACTTGCAAGCGCCAACCCCGCGAAGGCGTTCTTCTTCGACAAGCGATAATCATATAAAATTTGAATTCGAAGTAAATGATTTTTTCACCTTTGGAAGCCCGTTGGCATTAATTCTAGCTTCAAGAAAAATATCCGATGATAAATTTCGGGATATTGTAAAACCGCCTGTGCACCAAGTGTACAATTTATTCCACCCTACAGACCCTGTTGGGTCAAGACTAGAGCCGCTGCTATCAGCTAGATTTACAAATTTACCACCTATAAATGTCGCTAGATATACTAAATATCCTTTGGGTAATGGACAACCCTATCATTTATTGGAATTGATACAAAGTCACCCACAATTATTTGGGGATCACCTGCAAATGCCACCAACACCAATCCTGAGAAGACTTTCTGAAGTGTCAGTCCAAAGTACAATTAGTGGTTTAGTGGACAATATACCATTAATTACTATGAACGCTTTGCAACAAAAATGGTGGGGTTCTAAGCGACTAGACTACGCTTTATATTGCCCAGAAGGACTGACGAATTTCCCTACAAATGCTTTACCGCACTTATTCCACGCCAGCTATTGGGAAAGTTCTGATGTAATAGCGTTCATTTTAAGACAAATCGGTCATTTCGATTTAGCTCTGTATGGGCATTCAGAAGATAAAGAATGTCCATTGTTTAAGCCTGGACAGGAACGTGAAAAATGGATGAGGAAGCGGACCTCAGTCAAGTTGAAAAATGTAGCTGCAAATCATAGAGCTAACGACGTTGTTGTGAAAGAGGGATGTTCGCAAACCTTTACCGCTCGATTTATGTACGGACCGTTAGACATGATCACGCTAACTGGGGAAAAGGTCGATATCTATATGATGAAGGATCCACCTGCAGGCGAATGGACGTTATTATCGACTGTGGTTACTGATAAAACTGGAAGAATTTCGTATTCACTATTGGAAAGACAAAGCGTTGCGTGCGGTATATATCCGATGCGCGTTGTCGTACGCGGCGACCATACTAGTTGTCATTTTCACCTGGCCGTTGTGCCCCCACAAACAGAATGTGTTGTTTTTAGTATCGACGGATCTTTTACGGCTAGCGTTTCGGTCACTGGCCGAGATCCTAAAGTGAGAGCTGGCGCTGTTGACGTAGTGCGTTTTTGGCAAGATCTCGGCTATCTGATTTTATATATAACGGGCCGACCCGATATGCAACAACGAAAAGTTATATCGTGGCTAGCCGAACATAATTTCCCGCACGGCTTAGTGTTCTTCTCCGATGGTTTCTCAACGGATCCATTAGGACACAAAGCGGCACATCTGAATAATCTGATCACTGAACATGGTGTTATTCTACATGCGGCATACGGCTCTGGCAAAGACATAACCGTGTATAATAATTGTGGATTGTCTTCAAAGCAAATATATGCTATCGGGCGCATTAGTAAAAAGTATAACAACATGGCAACAACTTTGAATGACGGTTACGCTTCACATCTTGCGGACTTAAAGTCGCCTGGTGCATCGCGACCTGCTAGAGGAAACGCGCGGCTTCTAGTCCCTCGCCGACTGTTAGCTTCAGTTAGCAGCTCCACAGCGCCCCGAGGCCGTCGTTGATTAACATAACAGTAATGTTTTTGCCACTTATTAGTATTCCTTGATACGCTTAATCTTCCTCGAGTTAGATGGTGTTTGTGATAGAATGTACAATTGTCATTATTGCTAGTCTATTTTCCAATGTAGGTACTTACTTATCTGTTCTATGTTTCATTCAGACGTATTAACATTTTTGAAAATATATTGTAAACATTATTAATATTCTAAATCGGAATAAATTTGGTTATCTATTCATTCGAATTTATATGTTGTTTAAGATACTTAGACATGATGTTTAGTATGAATATATATCTAATATTATTCAATATATTATATAAGAACTTGTTAGCAATGTATCGTCAATGCGTAGGTATGTAATTAAGTAAATGCTATAAAATATTATTGTGTATTTACTACGACTGTTTTAATATTCTAACTATAAGATCTTGTTACATACTTCTATCTACTATTATAAAATTGATGACGAATGGAATTACATTACGTGTGTTATGTTTTTGTTATGCTTGTAAGCATCGTTGGAGGATGAAAATCTCAAAATCGTTTTACTAATATTATTCTAGTTCTAGTAGTAATGTATTTTGTCTGATTGGCGTTAGTTAGTACTTTCTGTAGATATCTGTGTATTAGGAAAGATAAGCCTGAGTCATAATCGACACACGTAAATGAAGCACATCATACAATACCTACTTAATGACATCAGGGATCGTCTTCATCTATGTATGAAGTAGCTATGTATACGGGCGTACCTAAGAGGACCTAGATTTGAGGTTCAGCAAAGTTCGATAGCCAGCGTTTACTCTCTTGCTGTTTGTTACACTTTGATCACATAGCAAACACGTCAGCTCAAAGTTTTAAAACAATCGTAAGCATAAAGTGTCCAAATCGTATGAATTAGAGGGAAATATACCAAAAAGCAAGTTGTGGTTCATTTTTTGGACAAACAATAACGATAATTTTGAAACCTTGGAGATAGCAAGTGATTCATCAAGCAGAAGCTCTAAAATCCTGATTTGCCGCTACCTGGGTCAAAATCTGGGTATTCTCATGCCTTTACATTATAAAAAAAGTGAACTCTATAATTTACATTCGTCTTTACCAGGCAATTTGTTGATGTTGTCTGCGAATCTAATATCTAAAAATACCTTCCTACATCTTAGAAACATGGCTGACTAGTATCAACATTATTTATCTTAGCACTTGGTGCCTCAAGCTGTAAGTTTGCGTAGTTAATTTTATACTCTTTGGGAGTCAAGTTCGGCCAGGTAAGGGCCACCTTGTTACTTCCCACAGTATGTGTACCTCGTCCGTAAATAAACACACTTGTATAATTAAAACTTTCTATTGTTCTTTAACAAACTTTACAGATGGTAGGACAAAGGTAATATAATAATATAAATTAACAATTCACCAGTTTTACGAACTTGCGTCTGTAACTACCGCCATATCGTGTTGTCTCTCTTCTTAGGGAAACCGGTGTCATAGATAATCTTTTGACAAATCAAAATCAGAGTAATAGGCTTTTCGTCACAAGAGTAAAAGGCTTTTCGCCACAACTCTTTAAATTTTAGATGCCAAATTTACTTTACTATTTTAGCAGTGTTTTTTTAAGCTATGTCAATGATAAGATGCCATATATGTATTTGTGTGATTAGTGGGCCATAAATTTACGTTCTTGTTAAGAATTGAAGGTGAGTGGGTTTGCACTGAGAAGTAATGACGTTATAAAAATGCCTCGTAGTTCTTATATGTACACAGAATAGGGGCTATGACAGTTGTATTTTATGTTGTTGCGTTTCTTTACGTATTGTGTGTACTACGCAAGTTAATCCAGAAAGAAATCACAAAACAAAAAAAAACAAAGTATTAATCAAAAAAGCATTTGGCAGAATATCTTTCTTCTTTTATCATTGCTACTGATTGGTGTTGATTCTGTTCGCACCGAACTAAACAGCACTAAACTAAACGTATTGCCGTCATTTTTATGGCCGTAATATGTGAGCAAGACGGCAATATTATAGATTTTGTACAACAGAATCGATATCAGTATAACTAAAACCTTACCCACGTGATATTATGATTATCTCGTTATTTATTAGTAGAGTACAAGTCGTTAACCTAGAAATCGTCTCAACTCGACTACTAACCGAACTACCTTTCCGAATGGTGGCGAAGAATCTCGAAATAAGTACATTGACTATCGGATTTAATTTAAGTTGCTAATTATTTATTGCTATTGTAATGTTTCGGTATGTTTTTAAGCAGTCTAGAAAAAAGATATTGTAAACTTATAGTACGTACAGTTAGAATGTCTTAATTTATTATCTTGAATGTAAAATATCATTAACTGAGGTACTGTTATATACTTGGTTGCTTGCTGTGCTACGAAATATTTATTCATGTAAGTAGCAAGCTAACATTTTTTATGGTAATTAATTTTCATTATAGAGAAATTAAATTTCAATTATATTAATTACATTGTATAATGTACTGATAAGATTTATTTCTATTAGGTATTTAGTATAATATGTACTTGTGGTTTTACCAAAACCAATATAATAAATTTCGACAATTTTATTATTAATTACCTTATCCATATTATCCAGAGTATGGTTATAGGAACAGTATTAAACAAGCTGAAAGTAAAATATATTTTTCTAGTTCCCATTTCGATTTGATAATCAAAGGGATTGATAACCTAATATTAAATTATTACAAGGTATAAAAAGAAGGTACCTAGTACCCACGCCACCTAATTAGTTTTATATTCGTTTGTACATTCCTGTTTTATTTAACGGTACTTCAATTGTATTATTATTATATGTGCACTGCGGTGCCCTTCTGCCTACCCTTTTTGGAATGTATTCCACACCTGTAGGTGTGATGGTGTATTTATATATTAATGCCAGTATACATACCTTATTGTAATGTTTAACAAGATGACAGAGGTACCTACTTGTTTATATTATAGGTATAGGTACTTACTCAATATTTTAATTATGTATACAAGTACCTAACTAAGTATGTTTTATTTATTGTATGCCCTACAGTAAGTATATTAGTAAAAGGGATAGTTTTATCATTTTAATTAATTGTGAGATATTATTTTCATAATTTACTATATAATGACACAGATTTTATTGTGAAATCAGCATTGGCTTGGCATTAGTGAATTATATTTAGATATTGGTGTTGATTGTGGTGTACACAAACTACAGATAAACTGCTTATATTTGACAACACTAAAATATTTCCGCCTCGCTCATACATTGCTGATGTAAGAAGGACGGCAATACGCTTAATTTAGTGTATTAAGGTGCCAACATAATCGACACCATTATTGCCTGTAGTTATGTAGTTATTACTTTGTTATGTTTTGAGACCGTAGTAGGTAGGTACTTGGTGATAGCGTGCATCGTCTTTCTTAAATTATATTTATGTAACTCAGTAAGTAGCTATATATAAATATTATTGGAAAATTAAGTAAGTTATGTGTACCTACCTAACTGCGCTTTATGTACGAATCTAAACTAAACTAGAAGCTAGCAAATATATACAAGCGTCAGTGTATTTTATATAAGTATCTACTCAAGTAAATTGGTCACAAAAACTACCTACATTCTAATAAGTACTTAAATGATTTATGTAAAGTAATCACTTGACTTGTAACTGCGCAATGTATTGTGTATATGCCTACTCTACCTACTTTAAAAATAGAGACGCGGTATATTGGATAGAAGTGAACCTGTAAACACGTCGACTCTATGGCTTCATCGGAGGTCGGCAACTCTATCTAAAATTATCTGGCGGCGGTGTAAACGCCTTGAAGCATCGATGTGATGCTTATGATGATGTATTTTATGTTTATGTTATCCAAATTCCGTGATTTCGTAGATAAATAGACATTAATGCTAGAACGCCCGCGCCGCGCCTCGGTAGTGTTGTTAACAGTTGTTACCGACAAGGGAGATCTTGAACATGCATTGAATTGGGGATTTATAGTTACATTTGACTTAATAATAATTTAATAATAGAAGTGCTTACTTACATCATTTGAAGCAATAATATAAAAATAAAAAACCGGCCAGGTGCGAGTCAGACTCGCGCACTAAACTGCAAAAAATCTATAAAACCGGCAAAAACATCACGTTTGTTGTATGGGAGCCCTGTTAAATATTTATTTTATTCTGTTTTTAAGTATTTGTTGTAACAACAGAAATACATCATCATATAATAATATCTCAGATATCAGATAATCTAATATGAATCTAATATATCAGATAATAATATCTTGGTAGGTGCATCTAATTATTATATAATATTTACAAAAATATTGTAAGTGAGTACTTTTTCACATTTTGGTTTTTTAATTGACGTTAAGTTGCTTGAATATCAAGTACTTACTAATATAATATAACCGAGAGATGATAAATAATAAAGGTCAAGCTATTTTGGTACTAAAAGGTCGAGTCACTGGGCGGTTTATGCCTTTCATATCATCGGAAATAGGTGACCACTGCCCCAGTTTTTACGTTCCGTTGGTCAAGCGTTTCAGTGGTTCGCTACCTATGAGTCTCGAGCTTCATCGATTTACTATACTACATGTATCTATTCTCATGTACCCACCTTCTACTAAATAGTTTAATCTCCGGCAAGGGTGTTGGTCTAGTCATTTAAAGACCCCTTTAGACATAGCCATTTCAAAGGTGACATCACCGATAATCACATTCCGTACTTATTAACAATCTGCTATGTAAATAATCATGGCCGCTTTCTCTAACACGAGGATACTTCTCAATGTGATGCGTAAATATTAAGCAGTTGCTTAGCGCGAGAATATAATTTCATCAACCGTTAGTCGACGACTTCGGCGAATTTGGCGACGCGTAACCTTAGGCAACTCTGCAGTTTTACATTTCAGTCCACGTTATTGCTATTAACAAAAACGAAACGCAAGACCGCAGTTTAATGAAGAAAAACTACCAATATGAGTCGCCTCGTGTGAAACGAATGGTGAAACGAAAGTTGTTGCTTAGGTGTTGTATTACATTAGGCATAAGGTATCACTTTGTTTGTCATTAGGGAAAACTGGCAATACTGGGTGAATAGAAAAGGATTAAATAACTTAATAGGAGCAGCACGGACTGTTGATATCTAATAGTAATCAAAAATGATTAATTCAGAAATAGCGCCAAAACAACGACCAACGCTGATTTATATGGTCACGCTTAGAGCCGCGAATACGTTAAACAGTGCAGGAGAATTGTATGTACCTAGTATCTACCTATCGACTTGAGTTATATTATTACGCGTCTGATCTACGCTCTCTTTATATACTGTCGGTGGACGGCTACAAGCGTGTCTATAAAATCAACCCTACGGTGCACCCATCCACAGAAAAAGTCGTCAAGTATTATTATTGTAAAATTTGTCTACTAGGTACTACTTTTATTGTTATAACTCATAAGTAAGAAATCATACATTATGGACGTATTACAATATGTCATTTACTTCATGCTCGTCACTTTGTTTAATTCTCCATTTAATATTGTGCTAGCTTCAAATTCTTTTATGGTGTAATAACCTAGTGTGTGGGAAAATAAATTATTGTTGTTGGCATTTTTGTTTCCTTTCAAAACCGTAAATAACTTCTACAGATAGCGTGGTATAATTAGTAGCAGTTGTCGTAGAGATACCTAACAACTCGAAGCAATAGGCACCTATCGACTCTAACCTGTGATTTACACGTATTTTGCGTTTACAAGTAAAATATTAGTTTGCCGAATTGAATTGCACTCCTCCACTTAGTTCATTAGGAACTAAGATTTTTTTTCATAAGTATAGTAAAACTCCAGTTTATAGCTGAAAAACTAATGAGAAACGAGAAGGAACCATTAAAACATGTTTATGTAGTAAAATAAACGTTTATAAACAAAAAGTATATTACTAGCTTTCCTATTCTTACACATACATAGGTGTACACTATATATTGACAAGTTTTAAATCTTTAAAAACAGTGTAATATGGTAGATATAATAAATACAAATACGTCACACCAACATAAAAGTATGCCGATCATAATATTACGCTGTACCATAATAATTGATTTCAATATGTGAGTTTTTCATAATAATTAAGATGGTGTGTAGGTACCGTGTACTTGAGGCTTGGCATCACATTGACATTCCTATGGGCTAGAAATAAAGTGCTTTAAATACATAAGGAGAATTCATCTCAATAAACAATATGAATGTACAGTAACAACATCTTACAATTTAGAGAATAAAGTCTTCAAAACCGTTACTAAATTTTGATCCTATAATTTTACACGTAAATATTACAACTAACCAGCCATATTCATTTTAATAAATAGACAAATACGTATGTACCATTAAATATTAATAGATTATATAAAAAAGCAAATAAATTTTGATAAAATTGCAATCGTCCCGCAGGTCGGTATCAAAAACATATCATTTGAGATCTAATTGTACTTTAACATTACTAAAAAGTCACTATAACATCACGTATTTACTACAATATTTGTAATAACTGTTTTAATACAATACGTATCAACAATTCTTCATAAGGTTTTAAAATTTAATTATATTATACATTCATCTTTACGTCCCTTACACAACTTTGTAATAATAACATACTTATAAAAAAATGATTAAAAAAATATAAAATGTCTACTTATGAATTATAATAAAACTGTAATAGGGCCGTGTACATACGTAATTAAATAAATTATTAATAGGATCAATAAATAAATAAATAAATACATCATCACGCCTGTATTCCCCGAAGGGGTAGGCAGAGGTGCACCGTAGTGCGCCCACTCTTCGCCGATGTAATATTACTCTTCGCCAGGATCAATAACCCGAACAAAATACAATAATAGTGCTGATTCTGTTCGATCGGAAGAAAACTACGACTGAATTAATAATATTGCCGTCTGGCTCATACATTACGGTCGTGACAAGGACGCCAATACAATTACTTTAGTTGGGTACTACCAAAAGCTGAAAAGGCCAACAGAGTAGTCCATAAAAAAAAACTACCAATATAAGCACTAATGGCCGCCCAATTCCAATCTCTACCTGGATTTAGGGATTCCACTTGGGTTTTCTAAGTACCTCCTTATTAAACTCAACCAGTTACGAAATGTTGCCTGCCATTGATGCTTTTGGCGTTTAACAAGACCTCGGGACACCAGTAATTAATTGTGACATAGAAAAAATATTTTTGTAATTTGTATTAATTACCTCAGCAATGATGGGCCCGTGTATTCGAGTATATGTAATCTTAAAAAAATTATATAATAATAAGTAGGTAGTACATGTAACCCTACTATAAGCGTGTTTAATTGAAATACATCACAAAAATCTTCCATCGCTCGCAACACGAACTTTCTTAATTTATACTTTCGTAAATTCAGATATTTTCCACAAAGACACAATAATTACAAATACACTTACATCTTATTCTATATTTAAAACTATTTACATTGTAGTTCGTTCAATCGTTGGCACAACTTCCCCCTATTTTTTGTGTATAGGTAACTACACATTTAAATGGGTTTTTGTTTGTTTACGTAGATGATCTATCTATCTATAATAGCCTGTTCCATTCCAGTTGGTTCAATAGTGAATGAATTAAAACGCTATTGTGATTTTGACGATTTCATTCAATATAAATATGGTGTGTATTATCACACAGTAAGTCTCGTTTGTCAATCGAGAGTAACAATATTAAGAAGAAACCGTCAACACGACGGCAATATCAGAGAAAATGTCATCCAAAAAGTAAACTCGATTTCAAAGATCAACACGTTATTGAACCTCTATTTAACTTTTGGCCGCATAAGATCGTACAAACGCCTCTCGCTCTAAGTCTCCAGAAATCATAGCTTCGAACGGACAATATACCAAATAATATAATACCAAAGTAGACTAAACGTATTGTCGTCGTCGTGGATGTTACGCAAGAGCAAATCACTCTTTTAAGTGCAGTCAAATTCTGTTTAGCAGAAGGTTGTTTACAATAAAATGGGGGTCAATGGTTACATTTTTAATGAAGATGCGAATGGGGTTTTTTATACCTAGCCATAAAGAGCAATGACATTCACGCTATTACAAAATGTAACCATGGTCACAGAAGCGATTATTTTAAGAGACTTGAAGTCTAAAGCTGCTTACAATAAGACGGAAATACGTCTCATTTTTTTTGCTACGGTCAATTAGCAGTTGTAGCCGAGTGGTTGAACACACGCTTTGCAATCAAAGTGTGCAGGTTCAAACCCCTTGAGTTGCATGTGCTAATCTCATTTTCATCCGAGATTATCACTTGCTAAGCAACGGTAAAAAGGAAACCATCGTGAGAAAACCTGCACGTCTTGGAACTTGACTAGTTCTCAATAGATGTGTGAAGTCTGCCAACCCGCACTGGGCCAGCGTGGTGGACAATGGCCTGAATCCCCCTCGAATTGAGGGGAGGCTCGTGCCCCGCAGTGGGACGTTAAAAGGGCTATTGTACAGTCAAAAGTTTAAAGGTAGGTGGGTACAGATATGCTTGGAATAGGTTTCCGAATTCAGGTATGTATTTCCACAGCCTGGTGGTGAGGTTGGTTACATTGCTATGAATATGCGATGCCATTTTTGTGCGAGGCGCGTGTAAATATGACATCTTCGTCGTCAGCGTTGATGGACTCCGCCGTGGTCAAAGCGACAGTGTCGCTGTGGACCACGTGCGGAGACTCGTTGAACTCATCCAGCTCGTCTGTACCCGCTGAAAAATAACATTAGCATTACCATGAGCAAGATAAGTACTTATCAAAAGTACCGATACAGAACTCTACTAATGCTGATTTTATAGTCACGGTCATAATCTTGCGTGCGTTCGAAAATGTATGTAGATCAACTGTCGTCTGAATATAATAATGCGTCTGACCCGCAGTAACTTATCATATATTTTAGCGAAATCTTGAGTCAGCCTTCCCGCACGCGTGGCTTACAAGGTGACTATAAAACTAGTCATTACAGTTCAAATTTGTCATGTCAATCATTATCAGAAGCAAGTTTAATTATTAGCGGCACCCATTCAAACAGTCGTTACGTAATTTAAATTTCCATTAGAGTTATAATATATTATGATAAGATAAAAATCTATTTCAAGATTTCCTAGAGCGTGCAGAATTCAAAGGTTGATTAGTGTGTAGGTATTATTCCAATTACCTGTATAATCAGAGGGTGCGAGCAGTAAGTACTGTTCGGAACGGGTGGGCCACAGCAAATGCGCCATCACGCAAAACGCCAGACAATCCGCCGAATAAGTGATACCTAGAATTATAGTACCCAATATCAGTTATGTTAAAACACTTACACTCATATTGCATGCAAAAATGGGATCACTTTGGATTCTACTAAATAAAAGTAGTTTAGAAGTTAACTGGAAACTTTTTAATTGCCTTCAGGCTCTCGATCGAAGTTAATAACTTGACACGCCAAATTAGCTAACTACTGTACTTGTTAATATTTTAACGTTAAAGCACACTGGTCGACACTCGCGCGTAATTTTTTTGCCATTCCAAAACAAACTATAGACACAACGAAAAAGTTCATTCTTCAACTAAATAACACTGACAGCGCGAAAAAATTTTGACGCATAGGGGCGTGGCTTTGAATACAGAAATTCAATCTTTATGCATATTAACACAAGAGTTCCTTTTGGTATTGGCGAATATGCTGACGCGCCAATTTGGACGTGTCAGTGTGTGCGGGGCTTAAGTCACTTACCCAACAAAAACTTGAATCTCCATAGGGGGCTTATTTGCAGCGCAATCAGTGCAATAATCGGCAGGTAAACGAACCAAACGAGGCTCGAAGCGCCGAAGTGCAGCAGAAAGTCAAGCTTCGGCATGTTGTGTTCATACATCATCGTGTTGCGCAGTTCCAACACGAACCAAGACATTATAGCGACCCGCAGGGCAAGTATCAACCACCCCGGCCATGTTTGGTATTCGTCTATTTCCTCTATTATGTCGACTTCCGTCTGAAACATGATAAAGGTAACGTCAAATATTTTATAGTTTTCGCCGTTGTAAAATCGATTGGACCATCGCGGCATGGGCCACCACACAAGTGCAGTTTGGTTTTAGTTAGCATTTAGAAACTGGAATTATTCGAAGAAGGCTTTGAAGGGAGCGTTCAAGTATTACGCAACGAATTTGGGAGAAGGGGGGGGGGGGGTCTTCTGAAACGAAAAACGTTACGGCGCGTTACATGGGGGGAGCGGGGGTCAAAAATATCCAAAAATTGTGTTACGTTTTACGTGAACGCTCCCGAAAATGTATTTTTAACACTTACAGTATTCCACACATAGAGCAGAATGTGTACAATTCCATATGCAAGCCAAACGCCAAATACCAGAGGTTTATACGTAAGCTCCAATCTTGTCACGGCCCATCCTTTTGCCAACAAAAGGAGAAGCAGCATGAAGAGAGTCTGAAAGTTGTAAACATAGCCATGTAATTATAGAATCCAAAATACCTGTTAAATGAAGGAAGCTATAATCAATGTACAGTGGCATTGAAATATACTTTTGTACAGAAACATATCGAGGGGTGAAAGGCTATTTGGTCTAAGCGACACTTTGGGCGACATTAACCATATACATATTTGTGATCAGCGATTTTTCTGCGTCGGATGAGTATGCTCTCCTGTAAAGTTAAAATGATGTCGCAGAAGTCAAGCCTTTCACCCCTCGATATTATTGTAGGTCACTTGTAGGCGGATTGAAAGTTTTATGAATTAGAGGGTGTAGTAAAGTAAAACATTGTGTTCTGAGAATACGCTTAATATGTGCCTACATACCTACCTCACGTAAGGAATGGTTAAACTTAATATTAAGATTAAAGAAATATCGAGACGGACATAGTGTAAAGTACCTACCAAACTATGTAATTAGTAAAAATAGGTACTATATATTATTATGATGGTAACTTAGACATGGTCACGCACGCATGACTCATGACACGTTTTCACAATCGCTTGCCCACATAAAATGTATTTAGCCTGAGTACCAAGCTAGGCAGGGGTGCTACTCTTGAAAACGATAATCGATATATCGTGACATTTGTCGTGTCGAATCCTACTCTAAGTTCCATCGTTTTTAATGTCGTATCGATGACTGAACGAACGATACATAATCCGATATATCGAGCTTAACCCTACTCTTAGGTTTAAATGTCGGACACGAATATTCGAATTTGACAACGACCAACATGTGATTTTTGCGATAATCTCAACGACACCTCTTAGGACGTCGTCGGCATTATCGTGTAGTGAATTTCGTATCCTATCAATATAAAATATTATTCAAATTCGTCTAAATATTATAAAAGTAAGTGATATACGGAATAAAACAGTTTATTTATTTAAAAACGACACACCAACAGTATAAGCACCTATTAACAATTGGGTAAGTAAAATATTAAATAAAAACTGTTGCACGATGTGATTATTTATAATTTTTATATCAAGTGTAGCCATGAGCTCTCCTGCTAATTTCTGTTAACGTTTTCAGAAGTTTACAATGTCAAGACTTTTACTATCTTTGGAAGCCTTATGATCGTAGATAGAGAAGACTGTAGTTAAAGCGAAACGGCGCTATACAAAAAACAGCGAGCGTGAAAGAGCTAGCGAGTCTTATGTATCTTAGATTCTCAATCTATTTTTGTTACAGAGGCCCCACAGATTAAAAAATGAGGCCATAGAGAATATTCAGGTTTTCAACAAACTTTGCATTTATTATTCGTATCATTCACTCCGAACATAGTCTATGGATACGATAAACGACAAGGAATTCGAACATTTGTTAGAGTAGGGTAAGGTCGATATATTCGAAGTAATGTCGTGTCGTTTCGAATGTATCGTTGTCGATTTCAAGAGTAGCACCCCAGATTCGTTTTACATAATAAATTGCCTGGTAGCTGGTATCTCTTTGATATGCATTAGCATTATCATCAAACTACGTTATGTAAATTTTAAATATCGAAGCATAACAATGTTATTTTATTAAAATAATATAAATGAAAATAGAACGTAACACCTTAAACACACACAGGCGAGCAAATAAATTTGACTTTTTGTGAAAATGTACTCTGTGACTACACATATATATAAAGATCGAATTTTTGAGGATACAACCAGCCACGAATTCAAGATACCTACCTATAGTTTTAGTATTGGCAAAAAACTGATCAGGTGCGATTTGATGTGTCTAGGACTTAAAGGTGTAATAAATATCAAATATTTAATTGAATAAATGTAAGTTACATAGATCCAATGTCACAATAAACATATAAAGCAGCAATACAGCTCCACTTTGATCAATTGAGTTCGGTACCTTTCATAAGCAAGACAATTGTACCTACAAAAATGATAAAGAAGGAAATAAATCCATTACTTACTCTGCTCATAATATCTAAAACATCGCCAGCCGCCGCCAGTCCGGCGAAGCCCACCCCATCGACTGCAAACTTCACAGTGTGCAGCACATTGAAACACAGGGCAACAAACTCAAAAACAAGACTGAATGTGAAAAGCTTTGTCACAGGATGCTTTTGTGTTCTGTAAAAATAAAAGTGCAATATTTTATTTATCTAATTGATCAACCCATCAGGTCTTACAATATTTGTGTAGGTACTAGTTGCCCATCTAGGCTTCACACAGATGGACATATTTTTTTTAAACATTTTGGAATAAATAAATATTGCCTATGTTGTTGTATGTATATAGCCTTTTTAACGGCTTACATACAAAAATACAAATATTTCCTCTTTATAATATTAGTATAGACAATAATTTGTATGATGAGAACTGACTATTGTTGAGTTAGCAGAAGCTGCTAGTTATTATACAAGTAAATTTTCATAGTGGGTGTGAATGGTCCTATCTCATACTCAAACTATATCTATGGATTTCTATTACTATTATTAGAAATGAATATGGGACTTATTTTTGTTTAATCATCACTCCCTGCATCATGCATGGCACCATCCAGCAATGTCACTTAACAGGATATTATTTTCTGAGAAGTAATGACATAATAAGGCAAGCTAAATAATATGCTTTTATCATACATAACAGTACCATATTAAATTAAACGAATATTGGTTACTACAAGGTTAACCAATCACTCAATTTGTTAATACTGTAAATGCTATAGCTATCTAAATTGACACAAGATTGTATTGGATTGTACAACTTTTTCAACAAGCCCCTTCACATTTTAAAAAGATATCACTCCCATTGTATTTAGTCAATGATTTTGTTAACAACAGTTTGAAGAAACACTTGGTTGGTTAGTTACTTTACAAGTAGGTACGACCATTCGCATGGAGGTGCAAAGCAATATGAAGTGTGGAAGCTATAAAAGATGGTCTATCTTTGACAGGACACTTTCAGTATGTTACACATACGCTGTCCTAGCAAAATGCATATTCATAAATAATTGCTTAAACTTACCGGACTGCATATATTTGTACAGGCAGCAGAATAATATAGCATAACCAGAACACAAGGTAGAGCTCGAGTGTATTTTGACGGTCAAATGAGAATTGGTACCGAAGGGTGTTATAGAATGACATGTTAGGGCTCCCATTCACCACCCAGAAGTCATACTGTACTGACTGCGGCACTTTTGCCATTGTCTTGTTGTTCTTTGACTGTGCACCGTCATAGTGGTACCATTTGCATTTTATCTCATCTAAGTAGCATGCCACCATTGAAATGTACCAAAATCTGCAAAATAAGCATTGATGAAAAATTTTGTTTTGTAACTATGTAAATAAGCAATTTTATTCAAAACAATAATTATTATTAACCTTGGCTGACCCGAATTCTCAATAACATAAGTGAACTGATTCTTCTTTACCACATTCCATGGCACATCTTCGTCAATGCACAGGGAACCTTTCGGGCATGGAATCCTCCTGAGTAGATCTTGACCGGAAGGATTGCATTTCCGATGAAAAGCTGTCGCATTCAAATTTTTGAACATTTCCTGGCATGCTTGCTTCTTGTCAATTGTATCACGATTTTTGTAATAGTGTAAAAACTGCGCCCGATCCAACACAGCGAATGTAATTGGATATTCGAATTGTTCATTCGATGTTATGTTACCGAATATATAGCCATATGTTTCCTTTTGATAATGTATATCTGTCTTCTGAAAACCGAACTTCACTAAAAACTTAAAAAACTCATGTGTTGAAAATTCGCCTTTTATATGCGTAGGCGTAACTAATATGAAAAAAGAACATAATATCAATATTATGGATTTTATACACATTTTGAGAGTCTATATGTAAAGACAAGAAAATAACATTTCTGTAGGCAACAGTAAGTCCTTTAACAAATTACGTCTTCTTATGGTGGTAACATTTCCATATAACACATACAAACACATAAATAAAATAACATGAATCTACTTTTCTTTCTTGATTTCGTACAGCACAATATTAATTTTTTTCATCACTTCAACACGCCATCGCGCGCAGTCTGACATTGCTGCTCACCTGCCAAAGAGTAGTATAGTAATTTGCTGCTGTTCTTAAGTGATGTGCACTACACATTGTACCATAATTTCCAATCGATTATTAATTATCGATTACTACTGTGTACCTTACGTATCTTTATGAACTAAACATGATATTATATTATTTTAATTATCATATAATCTATTTAAAATAAACAAAAAATTTAACTATATTAAAAAAAATATATTTGATAAATCTTAATAAAAAATTATATAGGTATAAATATATTGTCGAGTTGTTTTACAACATTGTAAATTGATTTGATCGAGTTATCAATTTGATTACTAAGTTTTTTCAATTAATCTCCTTAATATTATTTACAGATATAAATATCATTCGCGACTTTTCGTGTGGATTTTCAACGGATTTTTTTGTAGAAACTGCACATCAATCTAAGTATTCATCCCTCCGGTAAAGCTGTAACTGTAAAGGCCACTCATGGCCAACAGCGTAGTCCTTTAAAAATACGTGTTGGTAAATACAAAAATTATAATAATTTTAATTTTTATCCGTTTCACAATATTTGATTTATAAAAAAATAAATATATTATATTATTCATACATTTATTCGCTATCTGTCACTGAAAAGGAACGCTTATCCGATTCCGATCCTACATGTAAAGCTTCTTGACACTGTATTACGCCCAATGTCAAGTGCCTGTGCAACTCGATCCACTAACAGATAGATGATAATAATAATAATTACACAGACACAACCAAGTAGCCAGGATTGTCCACCAGCAACTTGCCCTTAAATATCGCCTTGTGACATCCGAGGTACCGTACTACAGGTATGAGCCACAACCAGTTCTCGAAGAGGGTCATATCACATTGTATTGGGACCGGTCTATCATCACAGACAGGGCTATTGTAGCCAATAAGCCTGATATTGTGCTGATAGATCGCCAAGAGCGCCGTGCAATGATTATCGATATCACTGTCCCCCATGACGAGAATCTCGTGAAAGCAGAGAAAGATAAAGAAAGCAAGTATCTTGATCTGGCTCACGAGGTTGTCGACATGTGGGACATTGATGCGGCAATCATTGTACCGATAGTCGTTTCCGCCCATGGCTTATTAGCCAAGAGCCTCGACAAACACCTAAAGAGGCTCGCGTTAGGCAGCTGGATCATGGGACAGATTCAGAAGGCGGTACTTCTGGAGACGGCGCGCATTGTGAGGAAGTTCCTCTCTCTGGAGCCCTAACCACTGGTAACTAGGACCCTGTTCCAGATGCCGGTGGGGAACTGTTTTTTATATTTTTAAATGTATTTTTTATATTTATATTTAAAAATGTACTAAATAAGAAAAATGAGAAATAAAGGAATAATAATAATTGACAGTTAATAATGGACCGCCATTTTCTCGCTCCCGCTCAAAGTATTCCCGCAAGTGGACAACCAACTCCCGGGCTTGACTGTTTAAAACGGTCTTCTTAGTTCTTTTCGGCATTTATTTTTGCCGATTATTACTTACACGATTTACACGATTATTACACATTTTTTTGTTTTTGCCGATTATTACGTGTCAATCCCTATCATGAAACGTTTCGTTTCATGCCTCTAATTTTAGGATAATATTTTTTCTGTACCTTTTTTAATTTGTTTAAAATGTAAAAACGCATATTTAAATACAATTTCAATCTAATAAAGCATTATTGTTTGCTTTGGAAATTAATTGGTGATTATTAAAAATGTATATTTATCAGATTTTATGAAAATAGTGAGAGTGTATTGGAACGTATCAAATGTCATGGTACCCATGCTATGTAAGTGAAATTCAATTATACCACTGCATTGAGTCATCCGCCATCTTTATCACTGTCATTATCCATTTTTATTTATAATGTGTATTTATTGAATTTGTCCTTGCTATTAATTACTTGACATTGGCGAAATACTCGCGCTAGTCGCAGGTGATGCCATTCCTCATCTTATTCCATTATATATCATCATTTCGCTCATTTCGTTAAAACAAAAAAAAACACTGCATTACTGTTATCTGTATCTCGATGGTATGAATAAAGCAAAATAAAATTACTAACGTTGGCAACACGTTCGCTTTATGTGAACTGTCTGTCAAGTAGTTCATCGTAAATGAGACCATAGTGTTGTTGATTCCAATGAATAATAATAAATACACAATATCACAAAACTTACCGTACTTACCGTAGTTCTAAAATCTGCTAATACAGGATTATATTCTGAATTTGGTAATTATTTTGCTTGGTTTTAAAGAATTTCAATGCGAAGATACGAATGTAATAATAAAAAGATAGGCATTACATTACACTAAGAGGAGGTTGAAATATACAAATTCTTCGAGTATTTTGGACTCAATTAGTAAATTATTAAAACATTTATAATGCAACAAAAATAAAATACACAATAGATATGTTTATATTGCTAACATGCTATACATAGATGACAATTTAGAAACGATGAGTTCACCTTGTACTAATTCACATAATCGATAAAGATTTATCGAATTTAACTCGAACTAACTACTCGACAGCTGTACGCACGGGCGGCTAAACGCATCACTAGTTAAAAAACTTGTATGATGGCGGACGAATGATCTCTAATTTCGTGTTGCAGAAATTATGAAAATTTATGTGAAAATCGTGGAAAAATTATTTGAAGAAGTGAATTACGTTGTTATAATTTAGCGTTTATATTGCAACTTTTGACTTATCATAAAACAAGTGATATATCATAAAAAATATGAAGACTCAGTGCCCTAGCAACTAACTTCTCATCTTGCCCATTTCCTTTGTGATCTAGTTAACTCTTACCGACTGAAAGTCTTGGTGAAATTTGATTGTGTTATCAAAGATTGGAATCGGACTCGTTCATTTTATATTTGATAGTGTATTTCATATGTGTAATAAATACTAAATTACATAAAATTGCTTTGTAACCTCGAACACGGAAGTTTGTACAATGCCGCTCCGATAAAGTCTTCGGCAGAAGAGTTGAATGCGCTCCATTTATCTCACATTACTGTATGAAGTAATAATATTACGTATTATGCCTCAATTTTGATGTTTAATGATGAAACAATGGTTGAAATAGGCGCCCCACAGCAATCCGCCGAAGAGAGTTTGGAGAACGCCGTATGGTATTGGGGTGATATCACTCGGTAAGATATACACTATGTTGGTAACCTACTTACTGCATCTTTACTGTGAAGCTTGGGTGCACTGCAAAGCACCTCTTTCTACCCCATAGGTGAATATGGGTGTGATGACAGTAGTTGAAAATTTGCCATTGAACCTATGTAAATCAATTCATTTTTATGAAATAAGCATAAATTAAAATCCTTATAAACAAAATACTCTATTAGACCATTTGCCACTAACAATGCGCAATGGTGCTGCTAAATAGCAGGAAAATGATTAATTTGCAGATTCTATGTTTTTCCCTATTAACCTATCAAATTGATCCCTTTATGATAAATTTTGCTTTTAAAATTATAAGTATGGTATTTATTATAGACCATATTGTATTTATGTATATTCAATGCAAGCATAATTCAAGTACTGGCAAATTCTTATTAGATAAAATAAGATTGCAACATCCTATTCAATTTTGAAATAACATAAATTGATTCTAAATACAATGTGTTGTCCATATTTATATTCTCAATTTTTTAAATGTGTTGCTGCATGTTTCCTCTTTAATTAAATTTATTTTAGTATCTGAAAATGTATCTTATATCCTCCTAAGCAAATTTTGTTCCAAACATTGATGATAGTAAGCTGCTTCACATGTAATATTTTATATTCCAGGGATGAGGCGACGGAGAAACTACGTGACACTTGCGACGGGACATTTCTGGTGCGTAATGCATCTAATAAAGACAGTGGTTATACGCTGACAGTCCGGAAAGGAGGCACCAATAAGCTGATAAAAATATATAATCATGATGGGCTATACGGGTTCTGTGACCCTTTTGAGTACAAATCTGTTGTGGACCTGGTCCGGTACTACAGGGAGTACTCACTGGCTCACTGCAACAGCAGCCTTGACATCAAACTTATGTACCCATTGTCGCGACTGCAAGAGAATGATGGGGGAGATAGCATGAGTGATGAAACCCTAGAAACTAGATTTAAGGAAATTCACAAAAAATATGTACTAAAAACAAAAGACTTTGAAGTTCGGTCATATAAATACACAAGAGTAAGGGAAGAAGTAAATGGGCAGAAACAAATACTAGGTGCATTTAAAGAAACAGTCAAGATATGTGAAGAGCATTTAAAACTGCAGGATATGATGCAAGCTGAAGCACAGCCCCATGAAAAGAACCTTGTTTTAGAAAATAATAGACAACTAATATCGAGGTTGCAAAATTTGAAACAAGCAAAATCTGAATTGAATGACAAATTGAGAAGCACAGTAGCATCACAACTGCTGCTTGAACGAGAAATAGCCAAACTGAAATCAGAAGTAACAGACCTTTACAAAATAAAGGATCGCTACAAAGTGTAAGATAAACGTTTTTATTTAAAATAGATATGTAATTAGTAAATAACAATACTCTTTTTCACTGGAAATAGAGTTTCCTATGTCTATAAATAAAGTTGTTAATTGTTTGTGTAATAGTAGTTGGTGTGATGCTGATTCTTACAAAATTAGGTTAAACTAAAGATAGTTTGATACCATAACTATAAATTGCAAAAAGTTTCCTATTCTGCAAGTGTAAGTAAAATCTAATTAAAAACTCAGTGTACTCACAATTTCATCATTATACTTGCATAATAATAAGTATTCATCACCCAATACTCGCTCCACATAATGAGTCACTGTGATAAGAGGAAATAAGATATATTGTTACTGATTTGTGACCACCAAACTAAACTGCATTCAATAGAATAACTACTAAATATGCAAGAGCGCTCAAATTAAATTTTAGCTTGCTTACAACAAAGTTGGGGTCATTACTACCTAGCTGTGTTTGCACTTTCACACTGTCAATTAAATTCCAAGCCATGCGTAGGCAGCCTAATATGAGATAACTTCATTTATCACCAATTTTTTTGCAGGTGGTTACATGGACGCGGTAAGACAGACGAGTATCTACATTTATTAGAAGATGACAACATACACAAGCTGGAGGAGTTACACGCCCATAGAGAAA
Organism: Ptilodon capucinus; assembly: GCA_914767695.1. Lineage (NCBI taxonomy): Eukaryota > Metazoa > Arthropoda > Insecta > Lepidoptera > Notodontidae > Ptilodon > Ptilodon capucinus. Next base: position 7,497,466 of record OU611814.1, on the reverse strand, counting down.
TGAAAACCTGGAAGGTTAATTGCACGCGAGAAATGGCTGAGAAACTTCTTACGGGGAAACCTCAGGGCACGTTTTTGATTAGGCCAAACTCTACAGGCCTATTGGCTTTGTCTATTTGTTGCAACAACATGGTGTACCACTGTATTATATATAAGACTGAAAGAGGTTATGGATTTGCGGAGCCCTATAATGTTTATGAGTAAGTATATTCTTTTAGCCTTTGGTATATTAGGTATTAATAGATTTTTTTATTAATTCTGTTCAAAATAGTGCTTTTGTTAATCATTCTTTGATTTGAAAACTTACTCTATTTATCAAGTGTAGATAAAAATTCTACCTGTAATATGCATTTAAGTACAAAAAAAAGGACTTCCATTATAGGTTTTATTTTTGCATTTTCAGAACTTTAAACGAGCTTGTCCTCCACTATGCCATTAACTCATTAGAGGAACATAATGATCAACTAACAACTGAACTAAAGTATCCAGTTAATGCACATCTGGTGAAGAAACCTGAGAAGAAGCAATAAGACACTAGAAATGTGAGTAAATGGCTAGTCCAATATGAAATAGGACTGTTCAATAACAGTGGCTAAAATTGTTATGCAATTAGGTATGATGAAACTCCCATTCTATGAATTAATATTCCATAGTTTGATAATACATGGATATGAAGAAAGTCTAGATGGTGGAGTCCGTCGACACAATAAAACCTTGGGAAATTAGGTATTGCCAGAAAAATAAATTGGCATGATGATTTTGGTAATCCATTGTGATTATATTCTAAAATGTCTCGGTTACTTATGAAACATTTCGATCAATGTTTGTGTATATTTACTGTGAACACAATACTAATGACTTTCCTGTACGTGAATAATTTGTGGTTTATAGCTTTATGGTATCTTTGTTGGTATATTCAGACGGTTTTATACGAAAGGAATGTGATCATTTTTATAATGAATTGATTACATTATACCTTAGTACGTGTCTATTTCTAAGTGTTACCCATTCGATATTTTGTATAGAAATCTTTTCCGTTTTTAATAATTGTGATAGTAATTCGATAAAACCATATTTTTCAGTTTCATTTCCTATTACGACTTGCAAATATTAAGAGAGCTTTTTATAAAAGCAGGGTAGCCTGTGCACATATTTTTATATAGATATTTTATTTCCAAATTGAAAGTGTTATTTTTTTAAGGTAAACGCACATTTTGACGCGCTACACGCATTCCAATTTTTGTTCTGGATATTAAATATTTTACCCTACTTCACACATCATGATGCCAACGTCGCCCGCGCCTTGTTTTTGACTTGCTTTTAGTATCATGTGGTCGGAATTGTGCGATTACCTTTAAAAAGCTATTTCTAATTATGAAATTGGTTGCGGCCTTGACGGATCGGATAAAGGATGGGTGAATATTTTGATGAATCGATTTTTGAAAAAAAATTACATGCTGAATATTGAATATAATATGTTTGAGGCGTTCATATTATCTCTGATATTTGATTTTGTGTCTGCCTGTTCATTTTACTGCAATGGATATTCGCTTTGGTGGACCGTGGAGCCGCTAAGCGAACAGGCTCAGGCGAACCCAAATGTCAGCGATAAGATAACGGGGAATGCATATAAGTCGACGCAGAACTCTCGACTTCGATATAAATCGGCTTCCAGAAACCCATTAATGGGTGTTTAATACTGTAAAATTACTACACAGCAATTTTCAAACGCTTCTTCCTGTCTGTGTTGACCCTAGACACTTATCGTATTTGTAGCATTCAATAGACTTACTCTGTCTACCTACTGTTATAAAGCACTAAAGGCAGATTTACATTAATCAGTGGGTGCATAAATTATCTGGCATGTTATTCAACTCGTCTAGTCCTGTGTATAAAGTGACAGTTACGATGTCAATGTGAACCTATCTTAAGTGTTTCATGAAGGAAGGAGTAGGTAGATTATAAGCTCTCAAATCAATACTGAGACTGCATCCATACCGACAGGTAACTTGTGTTGGAGACAAATTCATTATGTACCCAGAAATACTAATTAAAGCCAAGCAAGCCATTTTCATAGAACAAGATAAGGAGGTAACATCAGAAATGTTACAATAACCGAAAGTTTTTTTTTATGGATTATTGACGTTACAAAATCCGTACACTCTGATACCTAATCACTTGGCGTCGAACAAAAAAACATACGCTTATCAAGACTTCGATACCTACTCAATGCACACCGTTAACTCTAAGCAAATGTCATGCGTGGTGGGTATCTCGCTTTAACTACGCTGTTATTGAGAATGAAGTATGTTAAAGATAAAAAATGTCTGGAAAATACAGATCCAATGACAGTGAATCCTTATTTTTAACCGACTTCAAATAAAAGGAGAAGATTCGTATATTTTTTCTTATTGCTCTCATCAGATCGCACCGTGTCAGCCCATGTGGTGGCCATATTTAAGAAACCCGAGATGTCGAATGTGCTGTAGTCTGGACTCATGTTTTAATGAATGCAGTCTTAATACACGTGAAGTTCTCATAGAGATATGCAATTTTAATAATATATTGTTATAATAATGTGATAGTAATTATTAGCGGGTAAAGTCTCGGTATGTGTATATACTATGCGTTTGCTTTTGTTGAATTGTTTTTTCATTGGATTATATCTATTAGTTTATTTTCTATACAGGGTGTTTCAGAAGACCGAGTAATACTTCGCATTACCTTATCGGTCATAATCTTTGCTTTTTAAGAATTATAGCCGCCTATTTTATAAATGTGTACATTCTAGAGCTTTTGAAATAAATATTATGTACCTATTTGTGCCTGGTTTTGGCACTTACACTTTTAAAGGTAATTTAATGTGCACTTAGGCCGCAATGCTAAAGTTTCAAAAAATATCATAAGGCCAAATTAAAACATAATCTGTTTCTTTCTTCTCACTGATTATCTGTCCACAGATCAGCCAATAACTATAATGCATTATTATTTCGGCCTTCTTATACACTCTACATAATAACACATTGCATGCATAAAATATATAGAAATAAAGAAATGGGTTAAGTGAAATATGTTTACCTATTATGACACATTTAAGCGCCTTTCAGACTACGCTATAATATAATGGAATATAGCTCATAGCACAACAATAATGCGCACAATACAGAGCCAATAATATATAGTAGGTACAGTACAGTGTGAACGTGTCCATAACAATGTATGGTGCGCGATATTGTTGTGCTATGAGCTATATACCATATGCTATTATATTATAGCGTAGCCAATAATGAAAGCCGCTTTATGCTTGATTTATGACACGTGGATAATGGCCTTAAATGATCATTTTTTATCAAAATGCTTCTGAAAAAACTTGCAAAAGATATGTCTATTAATTTCAGTACGTTCAAGTACTGTTTATTATATACGAATGTAATTGTTGTGTGCAAGTGTTGTCAATTAATGATTTAACTATCGTTTATTTGTGTATGTACGTGTAAACAAGGAAGATAATAACTATGTGTTGCTAGGATGTAGATTGTAAGTAGGACTAACAAATTAATCTGATAAATGGATGGTGTAATTCATTTTTATTTATATACTTATATATTATGTTCTTAAAATCATTTTTTCCCAACCATATGGAATTGGGAATACTCATAAAATTGTAGTAGATAGGTACTTGCAGATGTCAGGGATCATTTAAAACTAACGTATACCTACTGATACTGAGTGCGGAACCCCTCTCAGTAATTATTCTTATTTTCCAGAATCGTAATAGGCTACTATTCATGTTGTTGTCCTTCTAATTGACACTCAATTCCTCAATGGGCTATCCTTGTAACGATTTCTGTGGGTACTTTGGAAAGCGGGCTTTCTCTAAAAAAAACAGTTTATGTAAGTACTCTCCCGTTCTTGACCAAGTGAATAACAAATACTTCGTAGATGAGATAATTTGAGTATGGGTCTCTAGATTGATGGATACCCCTGACTAAAACAGTTTGTAAAAGATAATATTTTAGATACTTTAGTCCATATATAATTTAAATCTATTTAATTACTTATGTAATTCTAAGTTTTAAAGATGATATAAGTGAGATTATTGATCGCGTTATTTTTGTATTTAAATACTTACCTACGTATTATAATACATTATATGACATAATGCAAAATATTCTCAGTAGCAATTTCTAATATAAATAAATATCGTAAAATGATCTCAAGAGTAAATTGTAAACATAGGCTTATTCTATTAGTTATTAGTTTTTTTTAACACTGAAGATATTATGTAACAAAAATTAATAAAAGCCAAATCGGAAAGCAGAAAGTTAACAGTCGCCATTTATTTGTAAAAGTAGAATGTTTTAATAAGTGTTAATAAACAAAATATCAAAGAAAACTCGTTGTCTGTACTCCCTGTCTGAAAATGTTTGGTATGAAACACGATGTAATGAATAAAGCAATTTGACTTATATCAATACTAGCTTCTACCCGCGACGACTTTGATAATTGAATATCGTTATAAATTAAAGCCTATATGTTATTCTGATGTTTATACAATAATACTGTAAAGTTTTATCAGAATCTGTTTTTGCGTGAAAGAGTAAAAAACATCCATCCATCCATCCTCACAAACTTCCATTTATAATTTTAGGGAGGAAGTAGGATGAAAGAGTGGACCTACAGCGAAACAAACAACAAAATGTAGGTATTGTAGCTGTGTTCTTTCTTTACGAAATTAATTTGAAATTATTAATGTAATAAGGCGAGAAATGACTGCACCAGCAATTAGCGAGTATTCAGCCAGTGTCAAATACCTAATTAAAGAACAAATTCAAGATACACACATGTAAACTAAACTCAATGTGATGGCAGTAAAAATGAACACAATTTGTCAAAACTTTATTTTATTGACCACAAAATCAAATGACTTGTTATTATAATATGAAATACACTTACTCAGGAATGATAAAATTCTTAGAACAGGTAAACCGGTGGATCACAAAACTATCTTGACTGTTCGTGATGGTTCATTCATAATACAATAAAAAAATTACAGAATAGGCAAACTCAATTATTAGAATGTAAAGTTAATACCAAGTTAGGGTACAGTTAGTCTAGTTAGATTTTTTGGAATCTTTGGATGGAGAACGTGATCGGGAACGTGACATCGAGCGCGCCTTCGAGCGAGAGCGGGAGCGGCTGCGGCTGCGGGAGCGCGAGCCTGAACGCGCAGAGCGAGAGCGCGTGCGGCGGCGGGACCTGGACCGGCTGCGAATACAACATCACATTAACAAACTATCAAACATTAACGATTCCCTATTGAATTATCAGCCTTAACAATGGAATTCATAGTCAAGATAAGCTCTAGGGGACTATTTGTTTTTGTCCTCAAGAGGAAGTTGACTATGAATTCCCAGTGTAAGTTTGCTATACTAATCTTGACTAAGAAAACAGAATTGATGTTATGTAGTAGAATATTTGAAACCTAGAAAAAAATGATGGAGCAATGATTATCATATTCAGACATTGGTAAGACACCAAGAACGTCAATGAATGCAATTATCTGATAATATGATTATTCTTCCTTGTTATCAGCCAATCTTGTTCCATGTCCATGCTGACCTTAGGTTGAAAATTAAAAATGATAGGAATGCCTGTGTACACTACCTTCCCACTTTGTATCTAAAGTATTTTAGTTAACAGCACAGGCCCTCTCTGAACACAGTAATGGGATAATAATGTGTAACTCACTGGGTGCACGCAGTGATTACATAAGTCGTGTGTAGCGACGCGTAGAACGAACATAACTCTCAAAGAGTCATCGACAAGTGAAGTGTGCACGTAGGCTGTAGCTACGTAGTTCGCAGAGCGAAGTTACCGATGCAACCAACTTTAGCGGAGTACTCGCCGCGGAGTGTAAGCTACGTAGCGCAGACAATAAGAAGTGCAGACTCTGAAGAGTTCGTTCTCGGCGCACAGGCCAATGATAACCTATAACATAGTTATCATTGGTATACGTGAGTCCAATAAACTGGGATGGAATCTTAATCCTAAATCGATCCATATGAAACAGATTTTTTTTTATCATAATTATACTTATTGAAAATTGATTTATTCTCTATTATTAGTGCAAAGATTCCATGCCAGAGACACAAACTTCTTGGAATAAATGCTACTCTAAGTTCAAATGGTAACCTTCGCCGGCGGCGACGAGTGCAGTCTCGAGCGTAATGTCCTCTGTCTCCACAATCGTAACAGCGGTCGTCATAAGGTCGTGGCGGCAGTCGAGAGCGCGGCGGTGGTCCTCCACGTCCGCCGAAGCCACGACCGCCGTTCGACATTTCTACACGAGCACGCCGGCCACATATTGTACGCCCATCCAAACCTCTTACCTACAACAGAAAAACATTATTGGTTATCCTTAACCTTTCCATAAAAACAATAAAAAAAAACATGGATATGAATTTATTTAAACTAAGTTAGGTACTTACAGAATCTTCAGCATCACGGGGATCTTCGAATTCTACAAACGCGAAGCCGGGAGGGTTTCTGGCTACCCACACATTCCTTAGGGGACCGTAGTACGAAAAGGCATCCTCGAGTTCTGGTTTACTTGCATTATTGCCCAAGTCTCCTACATAAACTTTGCAATCACCGTAACGAGACATATTGCCTAAAATGTAAAACTAAATTATGAATTCATCCCGTGCTTCGTAGTATGCGATCGTAAATAACACGCCATTCAAGTTCTCATTTTAATATTGATGCCAAACAGACATTTAAACCTAAAATAATTGTAAGGAAATACAGCTATTATTACCTGAGATAAGCACTAACTAAAAGTACACTTCATGAATCTTTAAATACTATTCAAATTCACTCAGCACAGTAACAAAATGGCGGATAACAGACAAACGGACGCCGCACGCACCGCTTCGATTTTAGTTGTCAAAATTAGCACGCATGCAACCGGAAACCATTACCCGGATAGTAGTTTTTTTTTTAATACAGCTTCGTTTGTTGCATGGTTACACATTATGCCAAGGATTTTGTCGATTGCCATCACCGAGTACGTTACAAGTGACCTCAACAGAGAAGAGACCAAATTACAATTCAACATATTTCACACCAAGACAAACCACAAAGGAGATGATTCCTTACAGCTTCTTTAGCTAGAGCTAGTCCTTTTAGAAAAGTTGAGAACATCATTCAATTCGCAAACATTCTAGATCTTATACCGTTGTGTCTATGATTTAGTAGTAACCAAGAAGTTTATCATCGAATAACAGACGAATAAAGGGAGACAGATATAGACAAAAGAAGTCAGACTAATGTACATGGAATACGAATCTATAGAAATAATTATCGCATGGCAACATTGTAAAAAAAGTAAAAGCAATGTAGCGGACGAACGTCGTTGCGACTTTTCTTTCCGTCATGCAATAATTTTTGTCATTCATGAATTCGTCGTTGAAAAATATTTTAGATGGTGTCTCTTACGTGAACATTAGTTGAATTATAGTAATAATAATGTGTTAGTATTTTGTTTCACATAGTTCATCTTTGTAGTTCTTTATGATAGGTGTGTGACAAGTAAAGTTCGGTAATGGTGGCCATGTCATGAAAATCCCCACAGCCATGGATGATAGCTCCGTATCTCATCACAACGGAGGGCAAGTGGGATCTCAAATCGGAGTTAGTGTAAATAACAAACAAAATGACGAACCTAACCAAAGTGTCCAGTATTCAATACCGGGCATTTTGCACTTTATTCAACATGAATGGGCGAGATTCGAACTGGAGAGATCACAATGGGAGGTGGACAGAGCAGAGTTTGAGGTGATGTTTTATTGGTTTTGTTCACTGTCACTCGTAGTGTAATGTTATTCTTTTTACAAAGGCGCAAACTGGAATATTACCTAGCATGTCCCAATTTGCACATCCTTAGTTTACTCTAAGAATTGAATCAGAATTTTAGAAACAATTAATTTTGTATTAGATAGGTATTCGAAAACAAATATGATCAAGCATGATAATAGATATTGTAAAAACTTATCTAGATTTATACTTTTTATTTCGTAACTACATTTTTTTTGTCATAGATACAGAATTTTAAATGAAAGTTACTACTTATCATGTATAATATTGGACTCCAGTTTCTGACCATTCTAATTTAGTAATAATTTATCTTAAGAAAGTGCTGTGATCCTCTAAAATATGCAATACTAAATCCAGTCTTAAAGTTATTAACTTGTCTTATTACCTTTGTGGATGTAGTTCAGTTCTTTGCTGGGTTTAGTTTTTGAGTGTTATTTAGATCATCTGCTAGTCTTATTCCCAGTATTTATTCAGGAGGAGATAATTTGTTAAAATGTAAAATGGAAGAATGTTAAAATGTACATGTTCATGAGGGACCAGCTTTCAAAAGTAGGTAGTGTTATTTCCACCACATGAAAAAATGCAAGCAGTGAATGGCATAAAGTGGGTGCACTGTGGTGTACATTTGAGAAGATGATTTTAGTACCAGTCCAGTGTAGATCTGTGGAACTAAAAAAAATGGAGACCCATAATTTACCTCCTTCCTTTAAAAAAAGTTAATAGTTAAGGATTTTTTTTGTTATGTGGCTCATACATTTAGTGGTTCAGTAGATTCTCTTTGTTGATCACAAATTGCAGTTATAGAAATATTAACTATGAGAATTCCATTACTTTTATTGCTACATCTGCTGTTGTTTTTACAGCACTTGATATAATGAAAAAAATCACTTAAAGTATGTACAATTACTATAAGACTACATTGATTGAAAATTCAATATATCATAGGGTAAGGATAAATGTGTCAAGGGTTGAACTTAAACAAAACAGTTAAATGAATGATAAAATGTAACTGAATCATGAAATTAATTTAAAACCTTATGTTTCATAATTATAAACATTTTTGTAATCACTGACACATTTGTTCAGTGACATATTATAGAGTTTTATAGTTTTGGGAATATTTACTTCATTTTACTTCCAAAGGAGACGGGGATCTCTGGGCCCAATTGTAATAAGTTGAGATATGGTTTAAAAAAGCGGTATTTTTTTCTGTTTCAAAATTTAAAAAAATCAGCTCAATTCACTATCCGGGAGACGAGAAATCATAAAAATAAGTTTATTTCACTGAAGAAATAGAGTATCGGTTACAATAATCGATTACTGTGAATGATTTAAACAATTGAATATAAAATACTTGATTGATTCATTCAAAATGAATAAATACATTGTAATAATTAACAATAAAAAACTACAATTAATATAGTAAATAACTGTGTGGCGTCCGCGTTTCCGAACGCTCCACAAAATGTCGATGGACGAGTTTCCGAACGCCCGCGCGCCCCAGACGGAGTGAGCACGTTCGGTAGCTCAAAAACAAATTGTGTTATTAATGATTAAGCACATAATTGTATTCATTTTAATATATTAAAATACACTAAAGTGGTTGAATTAACACCAAAACTGTATATTAAAACAAAATAACAATCACAGTTCAAAAATCAGCTGTTTTGTATCTAGGTTGTTGTCACTTTGTTGAATATCCATACTTTTACTAAATCTCTTATATTCTGCTCTCAGACTGCCAAGATCAGCAAAATTTTCGGAGATGGTTTGATAACATATAAGCTCTTAATTGACACCACTCTCATATTTTTACAACTGGGCCCAAGAATGTATGAAAGCGTATCCGTCTCCTTTCGATGCTTGTAGCATAGCAGTACTGTATGACTAATAGGTGATGAGTGGCAAGCATGAGCACTCACTAAGTGACTTTTATATGTATTTTTTGTTAATTCCTTTAGTCACCTTTAATGGCATGTAGAGGAGGACTGCAAATAGTGTTAGTACAGTCAGTATAATATTTTTTGGACAAGACTGTCTATAAACATTTAAAAACGAAGATGTTTTAAACTATAAATAATGTTCTCTTTTAAATTTTAACATAACATACCACCCTACATTTATATTAATTTAATTTAATCTACAAACCACCCAAAATGTGTTGTACTGTGCCTTTGTAAACATATTTATTATAACTTTCTATAAATTTGGGGATTGAGTTCAAGCTTGTTTTTAATGCATTTATAATTTAATCATCATAGTCCATGCTCTGTAGGGCCTTGGTTTACTTACTCAAATTGGCATGCCAAGCAAGCTGTATGATGGTTTCTCTGATTTATAACATTAGTTTTGGTAGTTGTTTGGTGGAATATTTTATTAATTATGTACCATTTGATATGTTTAATTATTTTATATCATATCAGATGTTAGATTCTTAACTGTATGTACAAGAAACTGCTTTAATTGTAAAGGATGTGTCTATTTATTGAAAGAAACTGAGAACTAGATACATTTTTGATATGCTTACCCTCTTTCGAAGTCAGTTTGATGCAAAATAAAAGCCAATAGATATCAATAATATTATATTTATGCAAGTATGGTAATTGAAACTGAAATGTAAACGCCTTAACAGATTAGTCACACAAATATGTATTTGTTAGGGGCCCATATTTATTTACTCTCTGTAAACAACAATATTGGGTTATGGCATGAGATTTGATGTCACATGTTTGCATTATTGTGGCGATAATTTATCATCATCAGCCATGATCTTATGTATTGAAGCTGTTTGACTTAAGCAACATTTATTTAACTTTACAGAAGAGAATACTCATTTGATGCAGAATATTTTTTTTTTTTTTTTTTTTTTTTAATGGCCTCTTTCCATTGAGTCAGGCCCAATGTGATTCTGCCAATGTCGCAGAATAAATTGCTAATTCCAAATATGTATATGAGTCAATATAATCCACAAAAGTGTTGCTTAACTGAAATAGCCTCTCAACCATCGATATGCTATATATATGTATAGTTTGTACTACTTTGAGAGGTGGAACAATAAAGAGTTATCTATCTACATGATCTAATTAGTTACCTGTACACAGGCGCGGATCGCCTTCCTCCAAGGCGAGAGGAAGGGTCAAGAGAATCTAAAAAACGACCTCGTCAGGCGGATCAAGATGTTGGAATACGCACTGAAGCAGGAGCGAGCCAAGTTCCATAAGCTCAAGTATGGCGTGGAGTTGCAGCAGGGCGACGTGCGCCCGCCCCCGGACGAGCCGCCCGTGGAGCCCGAGCCGGCGGAGCGCGCGCAGTGGAAGCAAGGCCGCCAACTTATCAAACAGTACCTGCAGGTAACACATGAACTTGGTACTCCTTGGTGCAGCTGGTAGTGTAAGCCACTATCTGTTAATGACACAATACTATTTTTTCAAGGAGTTCTCATACCATAATTAATAAGTCAACTGAGAGTAAAGAATTAAGTGTGAACTTTGTATTTTGTCTCATGCAGTTTTTTTTATGTATGCATTTACAAGGGCTTATTAACTACTTTCACTTCAATTTTACTGAATTAGACATAGAGCTCCGATTATCTCGCTTTACATAAGTTAAGTGGTTACAGGTGTGTGCAAGCCCTTTAATGAAACTGATGTAGTTGATTATTATTAATTCATCAATCCAATAATCCTAACTAATCTTACCACCACCTCTCTTGAAGTAATGTTTTTAATATACTCTTCAGATTTTGTTTGTTAACTGTCTGTAAAAAACTTACAGTTACTGGTAAGGGCCCTGATCTGGACTAAATTCATAGATAACAAGTATTAAAGGCCCTGATGCTCAATAGTTACAGTTGCTAGACATGTGCTTAGAAATAATTAAATCCTATTGCTTTACACAATTTTTAACAAAATTAATCATAGCATTAATAAAATTATAAAATTATTATCCACAGGAAATAGGTTACACAGACACTATTCTCGATGTGCGCTCGAATAGAGTGCGGGCACTGCTCGGACTGAACAACGAGGAAGTGGAGAACCCAAACTACAGGAACTATGACAAACAGCAACACGACAGATGCGACTACTCAATGAACCATATGACTCGCAAATATGATTATGGTAAGCAAGTACCACAAGTTTTTTTTTTGTTACTGGCAATATGAGATTTTATATGATTACAAAACTACATTACTAGATGTCCCATTGGGATCTTCTATTAAGCTAATTACAGCAAGGATCGAAACTGGAGTTACTTACAGGGCAGTAACACTAGGGCATTGATACTGAATCCTGCAATGCAATTCGCTGAAGCATTAGATAAATATGTGATGTATTTGTTCAGGAGGCAAGGAGCCACGTAAAAGCGGTGTGTCAACAGGTGGCAACTACAACGAGGAAGGACTCTCGGTACAGGAGACGGCGGCGGTGTTCGCCAACTTCGAGTTCCTGACCAATCAGGAGATGGATATGGACGAGATCGACGACCTGGACGCCAAGCAGTCCCACCATGCTTCTGGCAAACAAGGTAATATTGCGAGACAGCATTATTTTACACTTAATTATTTAACTATACCAACCAAAATAGTGTGTAGATGGATCGGAATTAAGTGAAGAGATTATTCTCGTGGTATGCAAGGGGCTACTAGCAGTGAGAGTTTATCACAGCACTAGTAATGTATTCCTGTTTGCCTCTCCAGAAGTTTACGTCAAAAGTTAATTGTGCAGTGTGGGGATCCCCTAATCACTAGGCAAATAGTTTAAATTCACTTCCATATTGAAATAGGTCAACAATATCATCAGCGAGGGTAATTTATTTTTTATTGTTTACCGCGCGAAACAAGGTGAGGAGGTCGACCACGAGGCTGAGGAGGTGCTGAACGAGATGAATCTGCTCACAGAGAGGGAAGCCGAGGGTGGCGGACAGGGGGACGAGTACCCTGTCGGTGAGTACCACATCCCATTACAACAGAAACATGATTATCACGCATACTTCGCCGTAAATTTTTGGTCACAATATTATATGGGGTAAGTCTATTGCCATTATACTGAGCATCTCTTTTATCGTCTTTTATCATCTCCTTTATCGTGTGGACATTCAGACCATAGTTCACTACGCTGTTCTCCAGGGCCAGCACGCATGCCAAGACTAGAGTTGTTACATGACTAGACTTGTCTAATTTCTTAAGAGAGAACACATGAGACATAAGCCTAGAAACATCTTGGTGCACATGTTACCCTTCCTGGTGCGCGTTGGCTTCAAACGCCTTTCTATACACGTGTAGGAAGGTTATCTCACGATTGCCTTTCACTGTTGAATAAATGATAATTTTTAAATGACATTTGTAACCAAATGGTATTGCCGATGTTTTCCGAAAAATATAATCTATACTGTTGTTTGATGAAGTGAATGTCTATTACCTATAAGATTGTCATATATGTCGACCTCCTTGTTCAATTGCACACTACAGCAGTGTCAGTACGCCTGCCAAGATGTTTTCTCACGAGTCCCAAAAACATCTTGTCAACTTGCGTTTCCATATCTTATTTGCTAATACGGCTTCCAAGATGTTTAAAATTAGACAGCTGGATAAAATTTTCTCACATTTTAAGATCGTTCGTTCATTCGTTCATTGAAATGACAAGTAGAGTGAGACGGAGCTTTACAAAGAAATAAGATGTCACATACACATCATAGAATATGTTAGATAGTTTATGCACAGATAAAAAATATATTTGTGCATTGCTTCTTTTTCATTATGCCGGAAGCTTTACGTATTATCATTTGGTCTGTGATATTATGCTTAAAATTAATTTCTTGGCACTATACCATTTTTTATTTGCCAATTGAAATAACTTTACATTGTAAAACGGCAAAAAGCACGCAAAGTATGATGCCAAACAAAACCTAACCTCTAACCTACAGATAATATGGATTTTAAATGATGTAGAAAAGGATTATGTGGATTTTCGGAAGAAAATAAAACAGATAGAAATATCTCAACACTTTTTTTGTTGTTTGTCGAACACGAAAATAAATTTACGTGTTCGTTTTCGGCAGTATTTTGCATGTAGTCCGCTGGATATTGGCGAAGGATGGAGTAAAATAAGTATTATTCGTAATAACAGTGTATAAAATGCTATATTTATGTACTTTTTACAGCCTAATTATTTTCTCATCACCGGCCTTCGACCGCGACAAATTTCTTTACGTTGACCTGTCAAATTCGTGTCTCTATGGTACATTTTGGTAACCCATGCTAGCACTTAAGAGAAAACATCTTATCCATACGTCAACCGCGTTGTATTTAACTGTCAAACCAATTTTAATATTTTTATCCAGCACGCCATGCTAGCTATTAAGACGTAACGATCTTGCCACAAAAATGACGTCACGATCCGTGAGAAAATGTCTTATCTTGGCAGGCGTACTGAGACCGCAGATGCTCCCGTATTACGCTTACCTACCCTTTAAGTGCGTTAATCTAATTGCAGTTAATTACAACCTCAATACAATTGTTAATTGTTGCTGTATTTTGTTAATAACAGTGCAATTATTTTAGTTATGATAGAGTGGTGTGACTTGCCTGTGTTCCAAGACAGCTGCAATGGATTCGAAACTATTATATATATTATATTCGAAAATACTTTTTTGCATTCACTTTGCGATTCCGCACACGCTTTGCAGCTTACGTCCGACCCAATATTGCCACTGTCCGTGACTCGCATACTATACAATACAACTGCAGTATGAGTCATGACACCTATGACGCCTTGGACTTTGTACACCACTATTGGATTTTTCAAAATGGGGTGCTCATGGGGGTCATGGGATGACCTTCAGTCTCTCACAGGGAACGAATGAAGCATAATGAATTAAATATCGCAATAGTCAATTAGACTATAGCACTTGCTCAAGTGTGAGGGGAAGGCAATCCGCATTTCCAGGAGAAACTAACCAGTTTCCGGTCGAGATGTGAGGTTCGCCAAGTCGCACTAGATCGGCATTGTGGAGTAACCCAAATCCACTTTATTTTCAGGAGGGTGTGTACGGTGTAATGTAAATAGACTCGCCCCTATTACATTGGGGCGAAACACATTAGCCGAATAGATCTACCAACCCCGTAGGCGTGATGATGGATTATTGTTGAGTGGAGATCACGGAGATCAGGGATATTGAAGTGTGTGTCGCGACAGGTGGCGCAAGTGCGGCTGCGGCGGTGAGCGCGGCGACGGCGGGCGCGACGGGCGGCGCGGGTGCGGGGGCGGGCGAGGCGGACGAAGAGCCGCTGGCGCTGGGCGAACTCGCGCAGCTCACCGTCAGCAACGAGCCCGAGGCGTACGACGTCGCCAGCGCCAACAAGGAGTCCTTCCGCAAGACGTGGAACGTCAAGTATACGCTGCGCTCGCACTTCGATGGGGTCTGTACATTTTGCGTCTGAAAACTTTAAAATATGATGGGCTGGGTTTTACGCCTTACTGCAGTTTCAGAATTTTACATTTAATAGTAGTATTGATAGCAATATTTTTTGAACAGCCTGTGTATCCAATATCGGTAGTGAACATTTATGATGACTGTATTCCGGGAAAGTCCAATAAACGATTGCGATAATTATCCGATATCGGAAACCATGATAGGGCATCCATTTCTACCTGCATAATTGTAACCGTTTGTATTTGGGGCGTTGTAGGTGCGAGCGTTGGCATTCCACCCGACGGAGGCGGCGCTGGTGACGGCGTCGGAGGACCACACGCTGAAGCTGTGGAACCTGCAGCGCACCGTGCCCGCCAAGAAGTCGGCCGGGCTGGACGTGGAGCCGCTGTACACGTTCCGCGCGCACGCCGCGCCCGTGCTGTGCCTGGCCATGGGCGCGCCGCGCTCCGAGGAGTGCTTCTCCGGCGGCCTGGACGGCACCATCCGCGTCTGGAACCTGCCGCCGCCCACCGCCGACCCCTACGACCCCTACGATCCTGCCGTGCAAGTCAGTCCTACGCCCTTACGACTTATACGTTTCGAAGTGTCACACAATTTTTCACTCGAGCAGAGTTTGGTGTCTAACGGAAATTTTATTCATGATTTACGTGCGAGATGTTAAAACCGTGAAGCTCAGTAACCGCTCGAATTAAGTTCCATTTTCTGCGTCACCGGTGACGTTTTCGGCGCACCACTCATACACGTTACACTTACGACTTAAGAATCGTGATAGTTAAAAGTGGCGCATGTCTGGTTCCAGGGCGCGGTGCTGCGCGAGCACACGGACGCGGTGTGGTCGCTGGCGCACGCGCACGGGCGGCTGCTGTCGGCGTCGGCGGACGGCACGGTGCGGCTGTGGGCGCCGCGCGCCGCGCGCCCGCTGCTGGCCACGCTGCGCGCCGACGCGCCCGCCGCCGCCGACGCCGTCGCGCCCGCGCCCGCCGCCGCCGACTTCGCCGACGCCGCCGCGCGCGCCGCCGTCGTCTACACCGACGGCACGCTGCTGCTCTACGACCTCGAGACCGGACAGGTGAACTATCGCATAGCACATCCTTATACTATGGCCCGTCGTCCACGACTCTACATAAAATTGACGGAAGGCGTCTGTGGATAATGCTACAAAATGATAGGTGACACTGAGTCGTGCGCGGCAGAGATAGTATAGTTTCCTCACAAACGATCGCGCGCGATCGGTACGTCGGCTCGTGAGTGATTAGCTACGAACGAGTCGCTCACAAGTTTGTCACCGGTTGCGTTGTTACAATGGCATCGCGGACGAGGGAGCCTCGATCGCTATTCTCTCACGTGTCAGTGACGTGTGTCGGTTGCAGGCGGCGCTGCGCGTGGCGTGCGAGAGCCCGGCGACGCTGGTGCGCGCGCACCCCACGCTGCCGCTGCTGGTGTCGGCGCACGAGGACCGGCACATCCGGTTCTGGGACGGCGTGTCGGGCCGCTGCGCGCACGCGATGGTGGCGCACCTGGACGCCGTGACGGGGCTGGCGCTGGACCCCAACGGGCTGTTCCTGCTGTCGGGCTCGCACGACTGCTCCGTGCGTCTCTGGAACCTCGAGACCAAGACCTGCGTGCAGGAGATCACCGCGCACCGCAAGAAGTTCGACGAGGGCATCCTGGACGTGGCCTTCCACCCGCTGCGGCCCTACATAGCCAGCGCGGGCGCCGACGGCCTCGCCAAGGTGTTCGTTTGAGCGTCGCTCCGCTCCGACCTATATACATAGTATAATGTACGCATTACATGTCATTTTACTTTCGATACGAACTCTATGTAAAGCAGTAGCGAGTCGCGTCGTCGCTCGCGGACGGCGGCCGGCGCGCTCGGCGATGTGTCTAGCTAGTCCTTCGGTCGGTACGGCGACGGGCAGCGACGTGTCTGCGGTTCGGCGACTGCCGCGCGTACGGACGGAGCCGCCGCGCCGGTCCGTTTTATCGTATTTAAATAATATTGTAACGTAATGGACGCGCGCTCGACGCTCGTTATGGGCGCGTAGTGAACACTCATCTATGTATAGACATTTGAAATTTATTATAATATATTTTTAGACTTTCCGTATGAGAATTTTAGGTTTTTATCGCGACTTTTTCACCGATTTTACGATACGCAGTGAGAATATTGTTCGTTTCTATGCATTTGTAAGCGAGACCTTATAATAAATATCATATGGACACCGATGATGTTTCCTTGATATAAGTTCATTGTGTTTTATGTGTCTGTACAGTTAGAATGTTGAGCAGTATTTGCTGATCTTTTGCAAAGAACGAATGGTGTTTCTTAGCTAGATTATTTTTATTTAAATCGATTGGATTTCTATAGATAGTATTCTTTTTTGTTTTGTAACATAATATGTTAACATGCTCTCATGATATCTTAAGCAAGTGATGGGCGATCGAACAAAAATAATGTGTAGAAGTACTATATCGAAAATAACATAAGTAATGTTTGTTCGTAACGAGTACTGCGGTGTAGAGTATATATTATAAAACATTACGTATTCCTTTATTTTCCTCGAATTCATACTTGATACTTGTACACATACATCCAAAAATTGATAGTAAAAAGCAACATAACCGACTTGCATGTTGTTTTTTTGATGTTTGTTGTTTTTATCTCCCTTTCAACCCTGTTACAATTACCGATGTCTAGGGCCACTTGGGTGACTTAATGCAACATCTGGATATTATACAAAATGTAACAGTTTTGTGGGTCATGCCAAATCTATAACAATAAACCACAGTAATGAAGAAGTGTTTTGTTCATTCAATACTTCGTTATATAGGGAGCGTTCAAGTATTACGTAACGCAATTTTGGAGATTTTTGAGCCCCCCTCCCCCCATGTAACGCTCCCCCCCCCTTAGTAAAACGTAACCACCACAAAGTGACTATTTTAACCACCATTGGCTATTCCGTTTGAAAGTTTTGAGAAAAAAAAATGTTTTAAAAAATGCGTGAGAAAAAAAATCTACGCTACCGTTCTGAAAGGTTAAAACAATATTATGTAACGCGTAACCCCCGTCCCGTCCGTGTAACGCATCGTAACGTTTCAGAAGACCCCCCCGCTCCCCTCAAATCCGTTACGTAATACTTGAACGCCCCATACTGCATTCACCACCAGATTATCAAAGGTTATTAGCATACCTACTGCCAGTAGGCTACTGGTACTCGCTTTGCTTTACCTAAAGCTAAATTTAACTAACACTGAATACAAGTTATGGCTAATTAACCGACTTCAAAAAGGAGGAGGTTCTCAATTCGACCCGTATGTTTTTTTTTTTACGTTATAAACACATCGCTGCTGACATTTCTATAAGATAATCAGTGACATCCATTTGCATGGGAGGTAATAAGTTATGTCTCGCTTTCCTGTCTAAACAATGTTTGTACTACAACGGACCATACAGTTGACTGGGGGTGATCCCAGTTACACCCAGACGGGGGCAAATTAAAATAAATACCAATCGAATTGAGAACCTCCTCCTTTTGGACGTCGGTTAAAAGGGCCATTTCGAAAGTTGGTCGCTGACCGGAGTCGATTGCGCAATCATCCAGTGCAGCAAGGATGTTATGGAGCTCCGTAACTGAAACTATCGGATATCCGAAATAAATATGTGTTAGTAACCGTAACTGAAAGCGATATTAGAGTTTCGAATAATTTCGGAATTGATACATGTTATGTATGCGCAGTTTAAATGATGATGTAGATAACACTTAGTTGCAAACATAGGTACCTAATTACTCATATGACTGTTTGCAAAACCAACTGATAATCTAGGAATAGGGTCAAGTCATATAAATTGTTATTTGTATTTCACTTTTGTAATTAAAATACATCATCATCACGCCTGTATTCCCCGAAGGGGTAGGCAGAGGTGCACTGCAGTGCGCCCACACTTCGCCGATGCATTTTTGGTCCCAATGTATTAGGGGGCGAGCCTATTGCCAGTATACCGGGCACATTCTCCCTCAATACGAGGGAGTTTTTTGGGCTATAGTCCACCACGCTGGCCCAGTGCGGGTTTGTGAACTTTACACGCCTTTCTATAGACGTGCAGGTTTCCTCACGATGTTTTCCTTCACCGTTTCAAAGCAAGTGGTAATCTCGGATGAAAATGGGATTCGCACATAAACCCAGAGTGCGAGCAGGGGTTCGAACCTGCATACTTTGAATTGCAAGGCGTGCGTTCGACCACTCAGTCTAATATCAGTAGGTAACGGAAACTAACGGATAATCCGAAATAATTTCGTAACCGTATCTGAAACCAATAATATTATCCATATCCTTATCCAGAACCGAAATTTCATATCCCTAACATCCTTATAGTGCAGGGGGCTATGGGGCTTACGCATGAACCACTAGAAATGGCAGTCGTGGTCCATTTTATAGTTACACGAAGAAACTTTTGAACTAAGAGATAGTTTTTGTCACTTGAATTATTTTAGATAAGCTTATTAATTATTGACTAGGTATCTACTTATATAGTCGATTGATGTGAGCACTTGAACTTAGCAGGATACCCAAATTAGGGTAGGTATGCCTACTCTCAAAGAGCCAATACATGGGCAGTACTGAGAGTGATATTATGATCCACTCGCCAGCTAACTGTACAGCATTCAGAAACGACACAATGCCTGTTTATTTATTACTAATATGATTATATCACTTTAGGCAAGCTACGTAGCACTACATAGCGTGACTTTTATCTTTCGTCTTTCCTATATTTTCTGTAAAACTACTTTAATAAGATATGGTGGTCTCGTAGATAAAAATCCGTTTTTCCACCGATAGGTGTTAACTCGTAACTTTTAAGATAGCTACTTTGAACGCTGTGAATATCTCGTTAGATACCCCAAAATGAAAAAAAAGAACAGCTTAGATTCGTTTCTTAGATAAGTAATGTTATTTGTAACATAATATTACTTATAGGGTCGCCTAATTCCCCAAAGTACCCAACCAAGAAACCTACAATATCGCCTGGGTTTCATATTACCATTAGGCATAGGTAAGTAAGTAAGTAAGTAGGATTAATATAGATACATTATTGGTAGGTAGGTACTGTCCATAATGTGATAGCGCAGCATTTGTAGTGGACTACAAGATCAATGGAAATACATGAAGCGCGATTGTTATGAATTGTGCATCTGATCAGATGCGATGATGACACGCGTCCGTATGAATTTTATAAAATTGAATCAGCACTGAGCAAGGAAGGAAGTAATATCTAATCATGTTAAATCTGTGAGTAACTGTTTGATTTTAATACACAACTTTTACTTGGTTTGGTAAAAGAATCACCAATATTTATATATCTCTACCTAATACGTTGTACGTAGTTCGTAAATGCGGTTTCGGGATTTTAGTTGGGTTGGATTATGTACACATACCTAGTTACTTAATGGGAATCTTTCAGATATTAAGTAGTATTGTAGGAATCCAAAATTAAATTTGACTAAGCTGAATGTAAGTATAGCGGTTCTATAGTTGTGGTGTTTGACTTGAAAAAGACAGCAGTGTTTTACTTGTCGATTTTAGTTTAAATTTGTCCAAACCTATTGACAAAGACACCAATTCACTTGTCGACAAATTATATCTAATCATCTAAGCCTAAACTAAATTTGACACCATCAAAATAATGCGGTCTTGCTCCTAATTATGAATGTGATTAGTTGTTGTAGGTCCTTTCAGAATCGGTGCCAATTATATAGTTAGCACCAAGTAAAATTGTGTCTTTAGGTTTTCAGGCACGGGTATTTTCGTATACATAATGATATGGCTGACAAAGAAGTTGTCGGAACTCCCCAGTCCGCCTAGCAACGCTGAGCCGACCACCGAACCTGCCGACCCACAGAAACCGGCGCCTCCATTACAGGGGTGATTAAATCGCAGACCTGACTTAACATAGGGAATAATAAGTGTATTGAATATTCGAATAAATCTGATGGATAACTAATTTATAAGCAATGTTACATTTTAACAGTTAATTACACTAAAATAACGACTGTTTGGTTTTTCCTCTAGGTACTTATAGGTGCAATACAACCTATTTCCCATAAGGGAATTTAGTAAGGAAGCCTAATTGAGGTTTGCTGTACTTAGTTATAATAGGTATAATAATATACACTTATACCTCAGGAACTTCATGTATGCGTTTAAAATAGTTGTGCACATTAGTAGCGACCTTTTTATCACGTAGGTTAGTTACCTACTAATTAGTTGACACCTGGGTTATCCATTTTTTTAATAAATTCACACGTAATAAAGTAGATGAGTTTATTTATTTTGGTTCATATTTACATTTACGTATACTAAAGATATACTTACATAGAGTTTATCTATGTACCTACCTACCAATTTACCTAAGTACCTAATAGGTATTTTTGTACCTACAAAGATAAATAATGGGTAGAATTTGACTTCTTAGGCCGAATCTCCAATAGGCTATGTCGATGCAACCCGCTCTTGCAGCTAATATTTTAATTTCTCCAGCATCATGGGTAGTGAAGCTAAGGAAGAAGGTAACTTAAGCTAGTATAGACACATATTGTTTTGTTCAGTGTCGCAGGGATGAGCTTCTTCGTATACCTCATGTTATGGCTGTCAACGAATCTAGAGAAGCTCCCAAGCCCGCCCCCGCTCGATGACGGATCAACCACTATGGCTCCCTATGACCCGTATAAACCTACGCCGCCGTTACAGGGTTGATTGGGAACGCAAGCTGCTTATTTTCAATTTTAAAATAAAAGTATTAACACTAACAAAACAAAGGTGTCTTATTGGTGATCATTAACATAGCGCAAGGGCCTTCCCACACCTCTTAAAACATTGTTGTTACCATATTTTGAATTTTTGACAAATCTTGTCTTAAAAACTGAAAGTAATATTAAAAACATTTCTACAAGACAGGTGGTGTTAAGGGGGCAGGGGCCCGATTTTCGTTTAATAGACATAAATCTCTATTAGAGATATGTTAAAACAAAAGTAAAAAATACGACCAATTTTACGTTTCGATTCGACATATCTCTAATAGAGATGGATGTCGATCGCATGAAAATCGCCCCGCAGGTCTCTATTATAGCGTCATAGATACCTAATTACTGACGTAATTTAATTCCTGTCATATTTATCTTCACGCGTGAGCATTGCAGCATGTAGGTTGCCGAAGTTCAGGCATTGAATAATTAAAGCGAAGATTATATGGTCGTATAGAGTACTATATGCTTGCAAAAGCTTAGCATCAGAATGGTGTTTAGATAGAACATTAAAAAGATGGTGGACTAATAATTAAATCGTGTCTACGTGTTTCTAGGATGATAGTGGGATTCGTATACTTCATGCTATGGATGACCAAGAAGCTGGAGGAGCTTCCCAGTCCACCCCCGCTAGACAACGAGACGACAACTATGGCCCCCTACGACCCCTACAAACCCACACCACCGTTGCAGGGATGAAAGTGGAATGTCTATATTACTTGACGTTGATCTTATATTAATTAATAAAAAACTTTTAACTAAAAGGTAGTAGATATCCAATTTATTATGTTTCTAGGGCACTGTGGGTAGGTATTGGATCAACGTAAACATGATTTTACAACGGCATGAACATTTATTATGTTTAGATCTAAGGGTGGCCTTACAAATTGTCACTTTATAGGTACCTTTAAATTATATTACTCTGATTGCTTATGCCTATCTTTCATTTCATACCGACTATAGGCTTCTTTCCAAAAATCAATCCTTTGTTTATTGGGAAGGTCTATCATTTTGACGTCTGTGCCTATTGCAAGAAATTTCAATTGTTCTGTATCTCGTTGCCATGTTATTTTATCATCTGTAGGGTGCCTGGAAATTAAAAGGTCATTATGAAGCCTACCTATTTAAGTTACTGGTTAGAAATAGTGGGAAACTGATGATAAACAAGTACAAGCTTTAAATCATTATTTATCTACCTACTGGTTATTAAGTAGTTCGAAACTTACTGGATGTAAACTTAGTAGTAGCATAAACTTGGAAGCAAGTTTGCGCCATGTTTATGTATGTTGCCAGTAGGACCGGTAGTGACAGTAGTTAGTAGGTACTTACCAGAGCAGTCATTAATCAGCCGGTGTCGATCAATCAATACAAACGATAAAGACGAAGTAGGTAAATATATAATAATACATAGCCTTTACCTTTTAAATTTATATTTAAAAGATGCAGGACGTGCAGGCGCCTAGGTAGTCCTTCCTACGTAAATAGTAAGGTACTAACTTCAAAAACAAATTGGTAGGTATGTAACTCACCCAGTCTTTGCAAAACTTGTCCATAAGTTTGTTAGCAGCTCTATTATTTCCATATCTTTTGGCAGATTTGGGAGAAGTTTGTATACCACGGGATCGAATGTGTAAAATAATTCGTCGGCGTGAGACGCACCTGGTGTACTCGATAATCTTGATATTAGTTTATACAGGTTTCTTATGGAATCATATTTGAAATAGTAATTGTAAATTATGCTGTTCGATCCTTTTAACAATTGCTCGGTAGTTGTTACTGTTGGATATATAAATAAGACGTCGGAAAAATAGTCAATCAAACCATTTATAGTAACCGTCTTATTTCCAAAGTAAAAGCTCTTTAAGCTTGCCAAAAACATTTGCCTGTCCGCCTTGCTATTGAAATATAGGTTATCAGGAAGAATGGTTGTCAAATCATTATTAAGACTATTGAGGCCATTCGAATCGAAGTTGGCAGCATGACTGATGCCTTCTTTATCATTAAAACCGATGATCATGGGAACATTAAGATCTGTTTTCTTCAACAAATCTCCTGGATATTCTGTAATTAGAGGTCGTCCATTCGAAATAGCTTCTTCTTTACATGGTCTGAATATATAAGGTTCGAAAACATTATTAAGGGTATCAAAGTGAGATGCTTTAACTATGTCTTCAGCTGAAGCCTTTTTAAATATTTCCAACAGTTTATTAGGGTCCGTTGTATTCAGTCCTAAACGTGCCGCGATTTTGATAGCACTTTCAATTGGATTTGAGTTAAAAGCTTGAGGCATCAAAATAGATCCGCTATTCATTATAATTCGATGGAATAATCCTCTAGCAGAGTCTGAGGAGAGAAGGTAGTTAACAGCGGCTGCGCCGGCGCTCTGGCCGAATAATGTAACGGTATTAGGATCTCCACCAAAATACCTGATATAGTTTTGTATCCATTTCAAAGCGGCAATCTGATCTTTCAAGCCAACGTTTCCGGGAGCTTCTTTGCGATTTAGACAGAGAAATCCGAATGCTCCAAGACGGTAGTTAACCGTGACGACTATCACGTTTTTGCTAACTAAATATCTCGGATCGTAGATAAGATGGGAATTGCTGCCCCAGTAAAATCCTCCTCCGTGTATGAATACTATGACTGGATATGGTTTTTTATTTACGTCTGGTGGCGTGAAGATGTTAAGTACAAGGCAGTCTTCTTGGCCGACGACCAGGGGCAGGCCAAACGGTGCGATGTATTGCGAACATGTGATTGTACCACGATTGGCGTTAAACGTGCCATTCCATGGTAAGGGCTCTCCGGGTTCCTGTTAATGATTGTTATGATACGTAGAGTAAAACAGCAGGTCAACTACTACTACTACTACTACTCTTACTACTACTACTACTACTACTACTACAACATCTAAAACATTTTACATCATAATGTATCCCCAGATTGTTTAAGAAACCAAGTTCACCACCTACATGGTTAGCCTTTACCGAGACTACACTCCCTCACTCCTTCGTAGTTATAGTTATAGACCCATCATAAGGTACAGCGGCGGCTCACCCATTGCGAGGCTCCGGGCGGCAGGTCTTTGCGAGGCTCTTTGTCGTACTTTGCGAGGCCCTTTGTCCTTTCGGTGATCGTTTTTTTTATGACGGATAGATACCGGATAGTAATTCAGTATCCGGCCGGATACCGGATAGTAAAATTAAAAAAAAAACTCATTAGTCTGCACAAGGCAAATCATACCACAATAGGTTATGGAAATTATTTTTATAATCGCACGTCAACAATATTTATTTAATTAGTTTAGAATCTACTCAAAATTAACAATTACGGTAAATGAATACCAATTTTTTCGCATTTGTTGGTAAGAGGCGACTCAGCTTGGCTTCATACCAGACCAGCTTTTGAAAATAGCCTTTCGCTGTAAACGCTACTGCCAGGTGCTGAAAGTTATGCATAAGTTCTAACAAACCTTAACTGACCACCATATGAGTCGTGATTGCGATTGATTCGAGATGTCTTTAAGAAGTGTCATGTAAAGCGATAAAGGGCCGAATATTCCGCCACCGGATATCCGGCGCTCCGGCCTGGTAGCTTGCCGAATATCCGGTATCCGGTATCCGGCCAAACCACTATCCGTTTCATCTCTACTTAAATCACTATAAGTAATATTAAATATAATTGAAAGATATGTACGGTACAGCAACGATTTTGTAACTCATACTGCAAGCAAAGTAATTCCAAGGTGACAAAAGTTGACGAACGAAATGAAACAAGAGAATTCCTCTAGCGACGGGGATTCCCCGAGCGATAGACGAGCAGAACATTATGTCCCAACTCCCGACTCACAGACTATATAATACTATACTAGTCCCGAATTCTATGCGTTTAAAAAACCGATCATCAAGGGTTTGAGGCGCGATATTCAAGTACTACAAAATTAATTTATCAATTATGATTTGAATAAATGAATTAGTTATCTAACTTTATTTTAATTTACCGTTATGTTATAACCTTAATAAATTATTAAGAATAAAAATCAAAAGTTTTAAATAAAAAATATAGTAAAAAAAAGTCTGTATTTTTTTTTAATTTGCTTGACGCGAGGCTCCTGCAAGAGCGAGGTCCCGGGCGATTGCCCTGTTCGCCACCCCCTAAGGCCGCCGGTGATAAGGTACCTACATTCGGTCCCATACCAACTCCAAATTTATTTTTGCACTGCAGTATCTTCCGCCTACCTCCCCGGGGAATATAAGCGTGACAGTTTTACATTAAAAATATATACTGTTGTTATTATTTCAAGTTAAAGTAAGTGTGTAAATTTCATTGAGGGAAGTTATATCCGTAACTAGCAAGATACTATTACTTAGTAGCAGATAAGTTACAAAATGAAAGGAACTCACCTCAAATCTGTTTTTAACAAAAGCGTACGGTATTCCCAAATACAATCTGTAATTATTACTGTGACTGTATGAGCCTTTTACTTTCCCTTGAGGCAAGGTTACTTCTACACTATTATGGAAACCAAATGCACTAATAATTTCTCCGGACAGAAAGTTGTACATGACAATTATATAGAATGACATCACAAAATCCATTTTATTAATGGTACCAAAATAATAAGTGTTGCGATGAGATGGCTACGCGTAAGTATATGTTAATTTTTCGTGCCGGATTCGCAATTTATAGTTACCTGCGTTATCAGGGAAAGGTACAAAATGGTTCCTAGCGTAATAGCAAATAGTTAAGTAATTTACATAGATCCATAATTACCTAATTAACTATTTGGATCGATAATGCTAATGTTTTAAGTAGGGGTCAAAGGTCGATAGTTTCAATGATTAATTTATTCACCTTTTGTTCGTATTTTTCTGTTATAAAATGAATTAAATGTGTATTTATTGCTTTTTGTCCTAGCTATTAATTACTCGGGACTGGCAGAAATCATAAGGCAGCAATTCCTTATCTTATTTCATTAATTCGTATAAGAAGATGGAAGTAGGTAAACACGTGGAGCTTATGTTTTTGAGCTTTAAGGACCATTTTCATTTATATAGTTTATTATCACTGAAATAGTTATTGCTATTAAATACTTGACACTGACGAAATACCTGCTAATTGCGGGAAAACAGATATCTTATTTCATGATTTCATCTGTTCCCAAATTTCTTCAGAAAACAATATTATTGCCCGTGTTTACATCTCTCAGTGAGCACAATTACGGAATGATGTAATTTGGCCGCGATGTCATATAAATATAGTATCTTGATGAGGTAAAAGTTGTCAGAACCTACAATAACTGAATGGATATGGTATTTGGAGATACTGGCTATACATACATATTAGCTCTACCATGAGTTGTTACCTATGTTAGTTTGGAGAGTAATTAGCGTATGTGGCATCGCATAGGCACCTTGGGTGACCGATGAACATTTTACGCCAACGTTTACGTATACTACTACAGCCCTTTTAACGTCCCACTGCTGGGCACGGGCCTACCCGCCTCAATACGAGGGGGATTCAGGCCATAGTCCACCACGCTGGCCCAGTGCGGGTTGGCAGACATCACACATCTATCGACAACTAGTCAAGTTCCCTCAGACGTGCTGGTGTCCTTCACCGTCTCATAGCCAGTGTGTCAGAATGAGATTCGCACATAAATCCCAGCGTTGCGAGCCGGGGTTTGAACCTGCACACTGTGATTGCAAGGTGCGCGTTCGACCACTCGGCTACCTTTGCTGCGTCAACGTTTACGTATAGCGAGAGTAAAACACGCATGAAAGTCACGGTAGAGCTACAGAAAGTTGCCTTTCGAATTATGTATGTCAGCATTTTATATTGGTACTAGTTTGTTGGTGTATTACATAAAAGTGTTGAGGAAAGTAGCAATTCCTGCCAGTACACGGGTTTAATTGCAAAAAAAAGGTTTCGGTAGACCTTATAATATACTTACCTACCTACGTATTGCATCTCATACATTGCTTTTACAATTCATACTTATTATTTGAGGTGAATCGTTACGACATGATACCAATTTAAACGTTTGTTTTCGTTTAGTTTGTAAATGGATATCAAGATGAATGGAAGAAATAAATACTGCGGCGACACCAAATAGTGGGAAAAGATAAGGCAAAAGAGGTAAAATACTGTTCGTAGCTCCATGTTTCATGAAAGGGCTATATAAGACATTTAGTTTACCAAGATCTATCTAGTCTTCCGCCGCCAAAGAGAAATGTACCTGTGAGTAACATATATAATACATTCTGATTTTGTTTAGTTTAAGTGTAATAACTTAGTCAATTTTATTTAAGTTAGATTGCCTAGAAAATAATATGATAGATATCAATCATATTTTTTAAAGTTCACTTTGAAGAGTCACTTTTATCACCAAGAAACTGATGAAATAACCCAATTGCATTTGGGATTGAAATAAAACTATTTTACGGATTTTATCGCGTTTCTTTACTATTTTATTTTCCCGACGTTTCGGCTGCTTTACAGCAACCATGGTCACGGGGGGACTGAGGTGTTACACTTCCTGATGTCATAGTTAATAACTGGGTACCGTCATATTTAGTTGTTGTTTGCGGTCCGATCCACGCAGAAAGTGCTTACGGTGTCTTGAGGTCTAGCAATGATACACTTGGTTTTGGATTTAATCATATTAAAACGCAGCCGAAACGTCGGGAAAATAAAATAGTAAAGAAACGCGATAAAATCCGTAAAATAGTTTTATTTCAATGTATAGTATTCGCGTAAATATATTACGGTTAGGTGGATTCAGAAAATACCTTTTGGATGACGGCTCTCTATTCATTCAACTATCTTAATTTTTCCGATGATTCGAATGTGCTTCTTAATTACAGGATGATTGAGGTGTCAGATGTTATAATTAGGTATACCTAAGGCATACCTTAGGGATACGGTGGTGCTTTGCTATGTTATTATACTAATGCCTAAAGACTATGTCCTAGACTAGTCCCCAGCAATGTTGCGTAGCGGGTTTGGGTTGGGCATTTAATAGCGCCGTAGTGTGGCGAAACTGTTGGTCGAATGTGGACCTTATTTCACGTTCCGTCTCAAGTAACCCACAAGAAAGCTTGTTTATATGTAAGTAGCGATTGCCAGAATAGTGCATCACTGTAGAAATGAAATTACTTTTTTTGGCAGCATCGCAACAAGCACTTTGGGCGCGGTCGCTATAATGTACGGCGTGGCTTGGGTTCTGAAGCAGATAGGTGATCGGATACCTCACTACGAGTCACCCACTGTGATAGTGCCTTACGAAGTTGAGGTGCCCAGATTTTCCGGCACACCTGGCATGAAGGGGTGACTAGAATACGCTGTACCTTATTTTAAATATTATTTTTTATGTTCATATTAGAACGCTGTGTGGTTCCTATTTTTGTTTGCGTTAGATTTTGTATATAGCTGTCTGCGATATAACTAATAAAACTATTTGGTAAATAGTATAATTTTATTTAGAAGCTGCATACATAACAATATTACTGACAAATGTCGAATATTAAAATATTATACTATTCTGTGCTGTTGGGCAGCGTTAAAAGTGCATATGATTGCACATGTGACAGCGGCAGTCCTTCAATGCGGTGCCCAGCCGGAAGAAAGGCGACTGCTTGGATGGCAGGGCCGACTCCTCGCTATCATCCGGCTCGTAACCACACTGTTATTAAGTAATAACACCTAGATAACCTAAATTTAGCTTATGACAGACTAAACATCAAATGACCTATCTTATTACGTACCTAAAGTTACATTCTCATTCCTAACTCAAACTTGAATCTGACAATAATTGAAAAGTCAACTCTACCACACTTCATTAACAGTGTCTTTGATGTTCTTCTTAGGACATAAAGAACAAGGGAGGTTCGGGCGCCAGAGGGATGGCCGTTAGGGCAATAAGGTGTTAGGAAGGTTCATGGGGTATCGCAATCTAGGGTGGGTGTTAAGACCAAAAACCGTGAAGTGTAGTGTGCTATGGACACCTTCTGTCAGATGAGTAGAATAGCCTAATTCTTACAACAATAGCCATATTCTTGCAAAATAAGCGTCTAGCGCTAGGCTTGACCAGCTTCGCGAGCAGCGCCCACGCGCGACCTGCACGTCTGTCCCACTTGAGGGCCTGGCCCGCACTGGCGGCCGCGCAGGTTTTTGCAGCCACCTGGTCCTCTGTGTCACCACCATCTCCACCTTCGCCAACTGCTGCTCGCTAGTGAAGAAAATATGACCAGTTTACATGATATAAAGCTCACATTTCAATGCTTAACTTTGAGCCGGATTGGAGTATAATAATGGGTATAGCGTTAAATAACCCATACCCCTTTCAAGACCCTGTAGTAATCGTTCAATCTATGAAAACAAACCCGACTGTATCTCCATTTGTAACTAACGCCACTATTTACTTAGCGCAACAAAACCCACTCTGGTGTTCGTGGTTTTAGGTAGTTCTGCAGACTCGAAATCCTTACCGACATCCAATCCTCTGCGAGTCCTACCCAGGCATACGCGCTCGGCTGTCGCCGCACCAGGTCCACTAGCATAGAGCGGGCGCGCTGCGGATCGCGGTTCGGGAGCGATAGAAGCATACTGGATTTGGAAATCGCCATTTAAAATTAGCAACGTTAACATACTCTACGTACGTTGTTATAGAGTTGGAGAGTTTACGCAAAAGATCAAGTGAAAGCGGAGCTTCTTTGCTAATTTTAGATATAATTAGTGAAGATTCAACTTCCTAGCTTTTAAGTTTCGGTACTTGGGTCGGCAGTTTATAAAAATCATATTCGATTTCAAATAACAGATGCGTAATCAGGCAGCAGTGGTAGCCTCGTGGGCAAGAACGCCCGCCTAGAACGTAAGGGGTGCAAGTTCAAATCCCAGGCCCGCACCTCTGAGATAAATTTCATGTGCGAATGTCATTTTCAATCATGATTACCACTTGCTGAACGGTGAACGAAAACATCGTGAGGAAACCTGCAGGTCTATAGAAGGGCGTGTGAAGTTCACCAATCCGCACTGGGCCAGCGTGGTGGACTATGGTCCAAAATCTCCCTCGTATTGAGGGAGAATGTGCCCGGTATAATGGCAATAGGCTGGCCCCCTATTACATTGGGACCAAAATACATCGGCGAAGTGTGGGCGCACTGCAGTGCCTACCCCTCTGCCTACCCCTTCGGGGAATACAGGCGTGATAATGTATTTTTTTGATGATGATGTATAGATGCGTAATGCACAGTTCTGTTACGAGTTAGGTACTTAGGGTAAAGAGAGTTGGCACTCAGTTAACTGAAGTCAGATAAATTCTGTAAACTATTATGAAATGACCTGTAAGCTCCGAGACAAGTGCCGGCCTTTTCGAACGACGCTATCGCAGAAGGTATGTCATTCAGCTTATGGTAACACTCGGCTTCCAGACTTCTCAAGTAACTAATCTAGGTAAAAAATATGTAGGTAATCTACTCTGTAAATGCAAACACTTTGAATTTTACCGATACATTGACTCGTATGTTCTTACGTAAAGATCATAGATGTTCTTGCATCTAGGCGTGGGATAGTCTTGTAGGCATGAATGATAGCTGAATACAAAAACTAGTTGAGAGTTTATAAATGCTGATACGTGTAGTACGAGATAACGCATTTAAATGTTCAGCTGTAGGAAATACTACTGTTAGTAATAGTAATAAAAGTAAGGTTTTAACCACAGATTAGTACCAGGAAAAGCCACTTATGGGTAGGTAGGTAGTCAAACAAAGATATATACTTCGCCATATTTTTCAAGTCCTATGTGAATGTGGCACAAGGCGTCCCCGACGTCTCCTCGCAAGCGGCAGCAAAGTGCAACCAAATGAAAGTACGCCGCCGACTCGCCAGACTCGGCGAGTATACGGGACACGCACGCCTCTGCCAACTGAACGTGTAAAATTTAGGCGTAAATATGAGCAAACCAAACCATTGTCATATTTTTTTTAACAAAGATGATTTGAAATTCCAGTTTTATTGGATTGTAAAATTCGATAAATAGCGCATCCATGTTTATTGTTTAATTGAGTGCAAGCGTCTGTTGTGCAGAAAATAGGGTGACACAGTTCGAGGCGTAATTATGGGAGAGGAGGCGTGTTTAGAGGTGCTCTACTTTTAAAAACAAGACATGGGAATAAACTAATTACTGATCATTTAGGTAACTGCTATCTGTCTTCCTGACGCTTTGGCAGTATCATACTACTACATATAACAAGTGGGTTGCACTCTTGGATAGGGTTTTAGCGAAAAATTCTGAGATTTAAGCACCAACTAAGAAAAAGGACCTACTTAAATAGACCTAACTCTTTGCAACGAAAATTATTATTATTTACGAAGCTTCAAAACATTAGTGTGATTTATAAGTATTTTTTTGTAAATTGTACAAGTTTTTAATATTATTTTTTTTATTATTTTTTATCACTTTAGTAAATACAGAGGCCCGAGCCCAGCAGTGGGACGTTAAAAAGGGCTATAATAGTTGTGGCAAATATGGAAGCGATAACGCGAACAAACAGATTAATTACAAGTAAAGTTATTGTTTTCTTATATTTACGCGAATACTATACATTGAAATTAAACTATTTTACGGATATCCTCGCAAAAGAACACCGACTCCGACCAAGGATGATACGTGAGGCCATTGAAATTAAAAAACATCCTAATTTCAATAGGGAAGATGGCTGGGTGCTACCACCAACTTGGGATCCAGTAATCAATATGATTAAATCCAAAACCAAGTGTACCATTGCAAGACCTCAGGACACCGTAAGCACTTTCTGCGTGGATCGGACCGCAAACAACAACTAAATATGAGGGTGCCCAGTTATTAACTATGACATCAGGACGTCTAACACCTCAGTCCCCCCGTGACCATGGTTGCTGTAAAGCAGCCGAAACGTCGGGAAAATAAAATAGTAAATAAACGCGATAAAATCCGTAAAATAGTTTAATTTCAATACAAGTAAAGTTGTTGACCTCGTTGTTGAAGTTTACATCAAAAGTTACGTAGGATTGCCATTACAATTGGTCAATGATGTAAGTAGATATACTAACAGGCATGGCTCTCAGCCGGAGAAGGAAATCCGCGGCGTCGTAATACCAGCTCATGCCGGGAAGAAGCGGTGTCGGATCCCACCAGTCGCCTAACTCACGTTCCCAAGCCCGAGGGAAAAGCTCCTCCATAACACCTTCTAATCGGCATCTGAACATGAAGATGGTGAGTAGTAGATAGATGAATCTACTGCTAGCAGTTTTAATATCTAATCCAGTTTAATCCGACTATTCTGCTTGGTCTGCATCTTTTGGTTATTCGCCTTAGCGGGTACCACAGGTGCAAACAAATAACAGAACTGATGTGGACAACTTAAAGGAATTCAGTAGCGTGTCTTCTTATGGCCACTTCGGGCCAGTAGATAATTCCTGTGGGTAGGAACCCATATCTGCAGCGGTGGAGCCCCAAACAGCTCTAATTTTCTATTCACACCGTTTAGGCGGCTGCCAGTCGTAGAGCATTTGGTTTGGAAGTGTTCGCAAGAGATGAAATAGTGATGGCTGGCGACACACTTTAGTAAGATAACTTTAATACGCAAGAATATTGTAAGACTTATAGTAACTACCTTTTTACGTAGACCATAATTTGATCAGCCATGTGGAACAACTCCCGTTCAATATAGTAGACGCTGGCGACAACCCAGGCCGTTAACCAGTACGGGTGCAATGCTAACAAGGCGACGAAAAAAGGTTCAGCTGCCGATGGATCCTCTTCAAACACCATTGCGCCTTTGGATATAAGCCTTAACAAAACATATTTTCAATAATTGCTAATAATATAATACAAGGCTCAGGTACTCTATTTATAATACCTTATTTACACTTAGTCCACGTAAAGTTTTAACGTTATGATAATGAAGGGAACGTAGTAATAATGAAGGGTTACCCATGTTTAATTACTGGCAGTACAGAGTATTACTTTGTTGCGTTTCAGGATAAGCAGAAAAATTTGAACAGAAAAGTTGTATCAACCACTATTTCGTCCATAAGGAAAAAACTTAACAAATGAAATTAATGAATATAGTAGCTTGTGAATGAATATAGTAGTAGTATGATTTTAAGCATAGTTGACTTACGTAAGAGGATGCCTAGGATTCAAAACGATGGCTTTGTTAATGCACACGTTAGCCCAGTCCCTGTCTACATCCTTGAGGCATGTCGACAGCTCCCGCCAATTTTCAGAGTCCCGCGGCGTCTTTATTACCAACTGACAAACAATTATTTTTAACAAAAATTAATTGTAAAAAATATTTTTAAAAACAAGCTTTTATTTAATTGCCCTTTATTCGGGTTCTCCGCAGCAAGCCCTTTCATTTGATACCCATACTGTGGTAGTGCAGAAAAAATAACTATTCCGCCATCTTGGATGATTCGCCATATTGGAATTAGAATGACGTCCTATAGCTAAGCATGCATTGTCATCCAAAATAAGTATACCAAATTTCAGCTCAATCGGTTAAAGATAACTGATTTAAAATTCAGTTGCAAGATTCCACCCGGACATACATTGCAAGTTAATATAAAGCTTGTAATAATAAAAAACAAAAACCGACAAAACCACAAATAGGCACTCAAAAGCGAAAAATAAATTAATATCATTATTGTAAGCGCTACCCACTCATCTATTTATTATTATATTGAGCGTCGTCACGCCTTATGATGAGCGTCGCGACGCCTTATGATGAGCGTCGCGGCGCCTTATAGTGAGCGTCGCGGCGCCTTATGGTGTTATAGATTGGCACATAGCCATATTGACACATAATTTATTTTGGTATTGGCAAAAAAAAAATACGCGTGTCTTGATGCCCCAGTGTGTGCGGGGCTTAATAGTGGCATTATAAATAGGACACTAATTTTCAATAAAATATCTGTTAGGCATTTGGAGATGGATTTAAAGTTGTGTAAATGGGGTTTCCCATTGAAGTTAGGGCAGTAAAATCAGTATTTTTGACCATACAACTGTTTCGACCCCTGCAATATATATTAATATACCAAAAATTAATATACCATACATATAAATACACATCTACAATATTGTTCGTCCATACTTGCATATAAAGATCTATTGCATGAAATGTATCCTGCATTTGTCGAGCGTGTCTCGCTGATCTCAGTATTGGGTCAACATCTTTCCAGCTTTCAACACCGAACAGAGTGTTCGAAGCCATTTTCATGAGACAGGCATGAGCCATCATCACCATCTCCTAGGTAACATAAACAATTTTATAAATTGAAATAAAACTATTTTATCGCGTTTATTTACTTTTTTATTTTCCCGACGTTTCGGCTGCTTTACATCAACCATGGTCACGGGGGGACTGAGGTGTTCGACGTCCTGATGTCATAGTTAATAACTGGGTACCGTCATATTTAGTAGTTGTTTGCGGTCCGATCCACGCAGAAATTGCTCACAGTGTCTTGAGGTCTTGCAATGGTACGCTTTGTTTTGGATTTAATCATATTAATTACTGGATCCCAAGTTGGTGGTAGCACCCAGCCATCTTCCCTATTAAAATTAGGATGTTTTTTAATTTCAATAGCCTCACGTATTATCCTTGGTCGGAGTCGGTGTTCTTTTGCGAGGATATGCGGTTTATTAGTTTATTGTTTCCTTTCTGCGTGGATCGGACCGCAAACAACAACTAAATATGAGGGTACCCAGTTATTAACTATGACATCAGGACGTCCAACACCTCAGTCCCCCCGTGACCATGGTTACTGTAAAGCAGCCGAAACGTCGGGAAAATAAAAAAGTAAATAAACGCGATAAAATCCGTAACATAGTTTTATTTCAATGTATAGTATTCGCGTAAATATAAGAACACAATTTTATAAATTCCTTCTTTAAGTCCTTTGAATGGAAACACTTATCAGTTGAAGTATCATTGATGTTTAGGCATCAGTTTAAGGCAGGTGTAACCTTGTGTAAGTGAAAACGCGCATTAGCAATAAAATATTTTAAAGATAACCATTCATTTACCTCAAACATGTCATTTGAATGTAGATACTGTTCTACGGTGAAGTTGTTATTGACGTATATAGCCGCGTTCTGCCAGCAGGAAGTAGTGAGTTCCACGCGAGTCCGCGTTTCGCTCAGCTGCCGGTTCAGGGTACAAAACTCAGTCATACCTGTAACAACACTACATTCATATGCCATGCAGGCTTAGCAAACAATATTCATTTTGATTGCAGATAATTTCAGACGCGAAAACATGCCTCATTTATCACTGTACTACCAACAGAGTACCTTGAACTCTACTAAACTGTAAAGCCTACTGGTGCGTCGACACTCACGCGTTAAAGATTTTGCCATACCAAAACCAACTGTATTGAGTACTAGAAAAAGTTAATTCTTCAACTAAATGACACTGCCGCGAGCGAATATAGACCCGTGGCTTTTACCACAAAAAATCAATCTTTATGCATATCGACATAGAGTTCGTTACCAAATTGGAAAACAATTTGGCTTTAAAATATTTTATGTGTTCGATGAACATTAACGAAAAGACTATGTAACCTTATAAATAGTATTAAAAATAAACACAATTTTTGACACGTGTATGGCTAACAAAGAAATGAGTAGGTAAACAATATTACCGTAATATGGTACCCTTTGCAAGGCATTGGCGGCAGTACGAATGGTGGATTCCCAATTTCTGTCAAGTTGACCCCGCCCTGTACACTCGCGCTTCGAAGGCCCACGCTCCTCCATTTCTTTGAGCATATCATTTACTTCTGGCCTGAAGTCATGATCATAATTTATGAATAAGTTGGCACTTCTTTCGTCTAGGTCAGTGATGGGCAAGTATTTAATCCCGCGAAAGTATTTAATCGGGCCCGCCGACGGTCCTTCGATATGAATAGTATATGGCCCAAGATAATTATATTTTTACGGTCCAGAAGTATAAAATAGATTCTACTTAGTACATTTTAACACAAAATGCATTTTTGTTATATTTCTGGCCCTCTTCTGAAATTTCTTTAACTTTCTGGCCCCCCATTAAGGAAGTTTGCCCACCACTGGTCTAGGTAGTATAGATAGTAGCTGTTGTGTTTGAGTGTAAGCAGCTCGTTAGCTCGAGTAGTACATTACAGCTAGCTAATAGGGATGTTTTGGATATGAAATTTTACATCTGGATACGGATATGGATATAGGAATAATATTATCGTTTTAGATTTATAAAATGCCAGACGGGGATAAACGAAAACCCGTCGTTATAACAGGTATCATTTAAAATCCGCCCCTATCCGAAACTTTTACATAGGTTTCGGTTACGAGGCTCTATAACATATCTACTAGCTAATTACTAATTGGTTTTGTGTTTGGGATCTCCCTAAGTTTATACATAAGTCATGCTTGAATGAGGAATACATATTTGTTAGGTAAATAAACTTACTTAGTTATATACGGTGGTAAGATAACCTTTTTCAGTGGTCGTCGCAGTTTGACTTCAACTAGAACAAAAGCGGTGTTGTCGTCTGCCCCTGTGGGTCGAGGCCCAACCATTTGTTCAGCGCTGCTCATTATTGGGCCCGACACCGTCGTCATTCTGTATATAACCAAAAATATTTATTTTGATTGATGATACTGGAGTAAATTTATGTTGTACATTTTGAATCGTACTTTGTATAATGATTATTTGGAGGATGGGCAAAATGTATAGGATGTGTCCCCACCGACCAATAACGACCAGACGTATATCGTTGGAGAGCTCTTTTTGTGACTATCAATTGTTACTATTGGGGGTGAATCTCAAATCATTGTGTGAAAAAAGTTATAGCTAAAAGAAATATAAAAAAAATAATCCTTTGTTACTTAAAAGGCAGAAAGGAATTAATTTATTGTAAGCTGGTTTTATAGTCATGCTTAAACCCACTGATATGTAGCAAAAGGTAGCACGGGTCAGACACATAAAAATGTTATGGACTTAATACCACATACATTTTCGGCTGCTGTGCTTTTCGTTCGCGTGGCTATAAGCGTAATTATGAAAATTAAGTATCTTTAGAAAAAAAATACTTTACAACATAGCTTTGACATTCAAAGCGGATATAAGTATTTCATGTGATTAAGTACATTTCTCACTTGCTAGCTTTTTGCATGGTCGCTGGCGTGGACGGCGCCTTGTCGTTAGGTGTGAGCAAGAGTTCGCAGCCGCATTTCTGCATCATCACCTCAGGGTTCACCCAATTCAGTGGCACCGCCAATCGTACTGTGTCCTCTGTTTTTGTTAAAACCATATAAGTAACCGGGTCAATGACTTTGGTCAAAACAAACACAACACGACATACTAGGTAATTAGATATGTCTAATATGACCTGTGACCCGTGCAACCAAAATTATGAGTTAACCAATAAAATAAACGCATAAAAAATGTGCGCAAAAAATTAATAATATTAAGACCAGGTAAGTAGGTATAAACATTTACATAATTTGTTGTCTGTTCTGAAGCCATTGTGAGCCATTTCATAGTATATTGGAATTCTTATTGACACAGTTGGAATTGGGACATGATCAAAACAATTACCTCCTGGATACAGTAAATGGAATAGGTCCATTAAGCCCATGAAGCTGTATCCCTCGTTATCCCCGTAGATGTGCAGTTCCAGCGGCCACCGGTAACGGCGGAGGTGTTCCCAGAACCATAGGTCAGCGTTCTCCAGCATAAGCGTACGATGAAATGAACCCCATACAGTAGTGCCTGATTTTTTATGAAGGGGTATCAGCAGTGGAAGTCTAGTTGGTTTCTACTAAGCGCTTTCCAGCCCGCCTTGAACGCAAGGGGTGTGAGTAAAATCCCACACCTCAGGGATTTTTGGATTTTATGTGCGAATGTCATATTCAATAATTACCACGCGAGGAAACCTGCACGTCTATAGCAAGGCGTGTGAAGTTCACCATCCCTCACTAAGCCAGTGTGGTGGACTATGACCCAAATTTCCCTCGTATTGAGAGGGAATGTTCTCGGCACAATAGCAATAGGCTCGCTCAGTATACCAAAATACATCGGCGAAGTGTTAATGCACTGGTGTGTACCTCTGTCTCCATTTTTGGTCAATATAGGCGTAATGATCATTAACGTGAGTGCATTCATAGAATACGCAATCAGCTTAGCTGGAATGGGGCTAGGGCGACTACTATACATCTCACATTGCTAAATAATCATCATTATAAAATTATGCATTATACTGTTACCTAGTACCTATTTGAAATATTATTTCATACTTCTGATACATTCTGTATAACCTATTTATAAACTGCACAGTGTACCTCCTTTAAATGTAACCGTTGATAAGTTTTTTTTCCAAATGGTTACATTATCTTCTTTTATTACCACCTTTTTACGACTCACCCGTACCATAATATGATAATACCCGTATTTATAACGATGGTCGCATACGCATTCAATAAGTCCTTTCCATAAACTCCGGCCACTTGATATAATTTTATGTGGGGTCAAACACCATTGCATCGTGATAATAAAAACGTATAATTTAAACGTAGATAACACAAGATATTAGTCACCAAACGGGTACTTTAACAGGTTCACAGTTGTAGATTAAAGGCCTGCTCAAACGCTACAACATCTCGCGTGGCCGCGTTGCTTTTGCCACATGCATTTAAACTTTATGTATATTAGGACATAACACATTTTCAAATAAAATCAAGTGAATTCGCTCGCTACTTACAGTAATGTGGTGTTTGGTCCATATAATGAACCAGATCAATATTGTCATCATTGAGTATTTCATCGTATTTGCAAACGAACTTTTCATCTCCCAAAGTGAAGACGTCGTCACCGACGCGCAAGCTCTCCCACTTTGGGAAGAAACTGTGGCTTTTAAACCTACTGGGCATTCTGTAGCCTTGGTTGAATGTTATAAGATTGAAATTCTGAAATTTACAGTAACTTTAGAACCGAAAAGAAAGGTAGATTGGACAGCGATTAAATTCTATTTAGTTTTAAATGTTATGCGTTTTGAAGGGTTTCTTTTTAATGCTGCTTTTGGTTTTAAACATCGCAACTTCTATTTTAATCGTACCGAATCATTGAGCATTGGTGTCCTCGACGCAGCTGTATAAAGATATTCGTCATCGTACGGTGTTATAAGATTGTAAGCTGCGACTAGAGTTAGTTTCATCCAGTTGGCCTCTTTCAACATCTTATGATGTTGAGAATTCTGGTTGTGTCTGCGCACTGACACCTCCATCGTTAGTAAAGGCAGGTTGTCCCAGCTCTTCCTCTGCAGGAGCGGTGGGTTCACCATTGGCTGCATGCGATACTTAACGCACATCTTTTGTTTCTCTGAAAAAGTAATTTGAAACGAGTTCTTCAATATCGAGCTAAGTACCAAAAAAATTAAGGTTACCGTCCTTTTAAGGCAGAGTAAAGAATATATTCTTGACAAATCCTCTCGATCATTTGAGATAAAATATAACTTGCTAATAATAAGGGGGGTGAATTTTAATCTGTTTGGTGATATTTATGCTCACAATATTATAGCGAAGCTGTCGCCATAGTATTGTTGCGAATATGCGATGATTTATTATATTGCATTTACACAGAAATTCTAAGAATTCTTCCTCCTATTAAATTACGCTTGCAATTACATAGTTTCAATTATCCATTGCGATTCTCATCCACGTCATATACGAAGTCAAGGCAAACCGCTTCTTCATTAGTCGCGTTTATCGCATTTATATTAAGATTTACATTTTTAAATATACATATAAAAATTAATATATTTAAAAATATAAAAAAAAAACAGTTCCCCATCGACAACCTCGTGAGCCAGATCAAAATATGTACTTGCTTTCTTTATCTTTCTCTACCTTTACGAGATTCTCGTCATGGGGGACAGTAACATCGATAATCACTGCACGGCGCTCTTGGCGATCTATCAGCACAATATCAGGCTTATTGGCTACAATAGTCCTGCCTGTGATGATAGATCGGTCACAAAACAATGTATGTCCCTCTTCGAAAACTGGTTGTGGCTCATACCTGTAGTAATGTGTACCTCAGATGTCACAAGGCGATATTTAAGGGCAAGTTGCTGGTGTCAATACTGGCTACTTGGTTGTGTCTGTGTAAATATTGACTATTTGCGTTATTCGCATCATTATTAGGGTTCCGTGCCCAAAGTGTAAAACGGGAACCCTATTACTAAGACTTCACTGTCCTTCTGACTTCTCATGAACCGTGATAGTTAGAGAGTTGAAAGACACAGATGATGTATTTCTGTTGCCGCTATAACAACAAATACTAAAAAACAGAATAAAATAAATATTTAAGGGCTCCCATAAAACAAACGTGATTTTTTTGCCGTTTTTATAGATAATGCGATAACCCTTCGTGCGCGAGTCCGACTCGCACTTGGTCGGTTTTACTAGCCTAACAATAAGATAATTAATCATAGTTGCATACCATTGTCCCCTAAAAATATATCAATTATATCGACATTGCAGCAACTGATCTCTTCAGCGGCTTTAGTGAACAGGTTGGATCTGTGAGGGCCGACGGCGGCAGTGCGGCTGACACTCTGTTTCGGAGACATCGTAGACTTCGATGATATCTCTGATTCCATACTTCTCAATGGCTGGATGTGTACTATCGAAATAGGCCCATAAGACACCGGAAATGAATTCTAACAACTTTTTTATAATACAAATTAGTTTTATAAATAAAAGTGTTGCGCAATGTCTTTGTCCTTTGTTAAAAAAAATCCGTAAATTTGCTGCCTATGTTGCTGCGATTTTGCGAAAATATTTTTATTTGGTAAATGCGTCGAAGATATCAAGACAAATTGTAAGTACTGACGACTTTTAAAAATACTGAAACTTTAAACAACTTTTGCTAATAATTACAATGTTTACGTTTACTTTTAAGGTGTAGACGTTACCAATATTTTTGTCAAAATTTGAACGCCAATTAGTGAATAAATTCTAGGAGTAGGTACATACCAAGTATATAGAGTTAAGAAATATCTGATGACCATCATGCCATGGGGAATGAGAGGATCTACCGACTATTAAAATAAATTAGTCTTGGGCTACGCTATCTTAACTTGAAAAGTAGTTTCCACATAATGCTTCACACAGATAGATAGATAAAAGCTACAACTACGTCGTTTAACCCAAAAAATCTGTTGTAACCATACCAATTAACGGGCTATCAGCCATTAAGCACATTTTCTCGTAATCTGAAGGATCGTAACTCATAATGCCTCTGACTATAGTCCTCTCCTCGACAATTTCTCTAGATCCTATCGATTTGATAATCCCAGTCAGAATCAGCTGATCGCAGAACGTCACTTTAATAGCAAAATGTTTTGTATCTTCCTCGGGTATTCGGAGATTCAGTATCTTCACGGTGAGTATATCCAGTTGGGGCAGTGGATCATTGACGCTGGCTACTAATTCCGGTTTTGAAGTCGGTACAGATATATCTGAGCGGATCTAAAAGTGTCACGGTAATTTCAAAAGGGATTACTTTTAGGTATAATGAAACCAAAGTAAGAGGTTTACACTTGCACACCTGTCCTCTCTTCATTTTTGTGTTGTTTATTTATTTAAATACTGTTTGTATTTATTTATGAACTGAAAGAAATTATACAATTTCAATAGAATAAAATGAGAAACGTTTGGACCTGCAATTAGCGGTTATTTATGCCAATGACAAGTAATTAAAGCAATGATCAAGTGAATAAAAACACATTCTAATTAGGACTGGGTTTCTATATTAATATGCTATATAGATGTTTTCTTCTTTTATTACGAACTGAATGAAATTGGGAAATTTTAATAGATTAAGATAAGGAATGGCTGCACCTTCGATTAGCGGTACTTATGCTTATGTCGAGTAATCAATAGCAAGGACATATTCTATAAATACACATTCATAAATAAAAATGGGTGATGACAGTGATAAGGATGCGGATGACATCTATAAATATGTCAATAATCAATACAACGCATGGATGTAGATCACATCACTTTTTAAAAAGATATTTATATCCGTATTTGGGCGATAATATTGCCAACAACACAGGTTTTCTTCTTCTATTTTTACAAAGGAAAAATTCAATTGACGGTGCCGGTGTCAAACAATATAAACAAGCCGCGTATTTATTATGGCACATACGTTTTATAGCGTTTTAATACCATTTTACTGTAAAAATGTAATAAAAACTTCTGCTTCTGGCTTCTCCTTTTACTCTATGATGTAAATCCGTGGTCAACTAAAGTCTATCGGTATATAGAGTTATACTTACTACAACTATCATATAATCTATGAGTAAATGTGTCCGCCATCTTTATCACCTCCGTTACCCATTTTTATTTATGTGTTTTTTTGAACTTGTCCTTGCTATTTATTACTTGACTTAGGCAGAATACCTGATCATAGCAGGTGCAACCATTCCTCATCTTAATACATTAAAATTTAATAATTTCGAAAAAAATGAAGATAAATGTATTACCTGGTGTTACAAAATCAAATAAATAAATCAGTTACTGTCAACGATATTCTAGTATTGTATAATTATTTATTTGAAACAAAAATACATTCAATTATCCCTCGATGATTGGTAATTAAGTATAATAAACATATTACTGATATGAACAAGCGGATTTAATGCAAAATACAGTTCAGTAAAACTAGTTAAAAAATCCATTTCTCAAATTTATAGAAATTGATCGATTTATCTACCAAGCACTTCCAGTTTCAATGCATAACACTTTTTTATGGAGGGTAGAATGAATGGAGTGCAACACAAGAGAGTATTATAATATATGGAATGCAATCTCCTATGGGAAAAAATTGAAATATTGTCCGCTGAAATGCAATAATTACTAGTTCAAAAAACTTCTACAATGGCGCTGGTGTCGACAAAGTGTATGGTATGAATATAGTAATTGTGGATGATCTGAAGTATGTCAAGTATAGGTACAATTGCTATATTCATACCATACACTTTGTCCACACTAGCGCCATTGTGGAAAGTGAACTACTAATTATGCATTTCGACGGACACTTTTTCAATACCTAGATGTCACTCCATCCATTCTACCCTCCATACACTTTTGTACTTAGCAATGTCAGTTTAGGTCATAGAGTATCGTTTAGGTGGATGGATTTTTTTTTACAATAATTATTTTTCTTGTTATATCTTCTTCATCTTTTCTTTTTTTACGAAATGAGTGAAATGGTGATATTTTGATGGAATAAGATGAGGAATGCCTGCACCTGCGATTAGCGGTATTTATGGCAATGTCGAGTAATTATAGCAAGGACCAATTCAATAAATACACATTATAAATAAAAATGGATGATGACAGTGATAAAGATGGCGGATGAATCCCTGTT
Organism: Ptilodon capucinus; assembly: GCA_914767695.1. Classification (NCBI taxonomy): domain Eukaryota; kingdom Metazoa; phylum Arthropoda; class Insecta; order Lepidoptera; family Notodontidae; genus Ptilodon; species Ptilodon capucinus. The sequence goes on along the minus strand of OU611814.1, from coordinate 7,452,898 downwards.
ATATCTTGATTATTGTCAAAAATATCTATGAATTTGAGCGTATGAATAAGTTACAATACTTCTACTTCTTCTTTTTTTACGAAATGAATGAAATGATGATATTTAATGGAATAAGATGAGGAATGGCTCCACCTGCGTTTAGCGGGTATTTTAGCCAGTGTCAAGTAATTAATACCAAGGGCAAATTCAATAAATAAACATTATAAATAAAAAAGGATGATGACAGTGATAAAGATGGCGTAACCGTTAACCGCAGGTGGAACCATTTCTCATCTTATTCCATTAAAATATCATCGTTTCACTCATTTCGTAAAACAAGTGCGAGCCGAACTCGCGCACGATGGGTTCCGTACCATTATCTATTAAAACGGCAAAAAATCACGTTTGTTGTTTGGGAGCCCCCTTAAATATTAATTTTATTCTGTTTTTAGTATTTGTTGTTATAGCGGCAACCGAAATACATCATCTGTGAAAATTTCAACCCTCTATCACGGTTCATTAGATACAGCCTGGTGACAGACGGACGGGCGGACGGACAGCGAAGTCTCAGCAATAGGGTTCCCGTTCCCGTTCCCGTTCCCTTTGGGTACGGAACCCTAAAAGAAGAAGTTACAATATTTCACGGCATATTTTAGCTCAGTTTCCGGGCCTGCACTATAAGCAGCCGATACTGCATACTGAGAGTTTCAGTGTGCCCATTTTGATTTTTATGCAATAATCCCGTCCCTTTCGAAGCCTCTACATAATCATCCATGAATTCATTGCACAAATCTATCGGGATTTTGAATGGGCAGATGGATTTCAGTGCCTCTGAAAGTGAATAGTTATTTTTTATAAATCATACAGTTAGATAATAGGTACAGTCAGGTTTGGAAATATAGAAACAAATATACCAAGCAACCAAGAAAAAAGAGCAGTAGCAGACCCCCTAAGGGATAAAAATATAATCTACATTCAAAAAACGATTTTTCGATTGACTTTCCGTGCCATACTAAAAGATGAGCGTTGCAACGCGACGTTGTTACAATAACAGCAAACAAGTTACTATGGAAGTGTACGATACACTGGTTTATTAGGCATCTAATTAAGTAATGGAAGTGACTCGAACAAAAGAAAGTGTATATATTCTTTTGTTGGATTGACATCAACTACTTAATTAGATGAAGAGGAAGACTAAGAAAACGTTCCCTCAATGAAAATGTTAGAATCAGAATCAGAAAACTTTATTGAAATAAACCAATACAGGCACTTATGAACGTTAATATAGTTAGTGCGTGTGTCTCACATGTGCAGTTGTCAGAACAGATGCTTCTATTTTGTTTAAGAGATAAAAAAGAAGCTGGGCCTTAATGCGGATCATCAGGTACTGCATACATTCTGAGACACCGTATGTGATATTGGGATTTCTAAGTAAAATTTTCTTGGCCTGATATTTAGGACGCTGACTGTACATTTATAAATAAAGTTCTTCTCGTGTAAATAAACTCACTTCTCGCGATATCCATGTTTTCGTATGTGAACACTAAGTTCTTGCACTCCACTTTTATGTCAATGAATCCTATTTCATCCATCATGTTCATGACCAATTTTTCAGGTTCCTGGAAATGAGAATAGTGTTGAGTTAGATAAATAAATATTAAGCTGTGTAAGTGTAGATTTTATTCTTGGCGAGCCCTTTTGAAAATTGGTATCTATTTTGTTTCAGAAATAATACATTAACTGTTTAGCACTCGCCGTCATTACGTCGCAAGAGTCGTAATTTATTTATTTAAAATTGCAAAGACAACAGCTTTTAAAAAAACATATATAGTAACGATTTTACACTTTAAACATAAACCTTCTGTTTTCACAAAAATAAAAGAAAAGAAAATGAGTATTTAAATACCTACATAGTCAATGCAATAGGTTGAGAAGTAAAGAATTGTTTGGTTCTCAATTGCGGTTTCGCCAAATGAAAGAGATCTAAGTTGAATTATTTATTCAATTTATTAAACATTTTGCTAGTGCGAGGAAAGTAAGAGTCAGAACGATAATTTGTGTTATACAACGAGATATCAAGAAAAAGCGGCATGGCTTAACTGCTGTAAGATCTGGGACCTCGAAAGCACCAACAGCACTTAGTTAAAAATGCCACATACAATAAAGTTAAAATGTAGATACTATACGGTCCAAATAAGAATAGGAATGTCGATAAGCTCTATCTGTCAAATGTCACATGAAAAGTATGGTGTGAAAAAAACTTATTTGCATATCAATAATAGTAGTATCTACATCAAATATAAATAAAAAGGTTAAATTAGTAGTAAATTGTCTTAATAGAATATTTAATTATTTAAAGTCATAATTCGTTTTTTCACGTCACAATATGGCGCAAAGCCGATCCTATTCTCATTTGAATCGCATAGTAGGTAGGTGGTATGCTAAAAGGTGGTTAAAGGCGGTTAATATTTTTATAATAATTTCAGAAGCCTCATATGGTCATAGAAAGCGGTACGTGACATTTTTTTGGCAATGCCATAACGGACTGTATTACCTCATAGAGTGAGTACATTTTTCAACGAAATATCACCGATAACGCTAGCAAATTTTGACTCTTGGCCACACATGAATTAGATCTTTATACCTTTTGACCCAGAGTACAATTTAAAACAGTAGGGCGGTATAGGGTGACCTTACCTGTATATCATTATAGGGTGATATAAAGCGATCCAAGTTCTGGATCCATGAGTTCCACTTGTTGTTGCTTGCTAGGATCCGGTAGATGTCGAACACTGGCGCGCCCGCCACGAAAATCATGAAGCAGTCCCCATCAGCAGACAACAGATCAAAGATGTTTCTGAATGCCCGCCTGGTAACATTAATATTGTCAGTAAAGGCCTAGAAAAAGAACTTAAAATTGTACCAAACTTGCAACAGCAGGAGTGAGATATGAAAGGAAGGCTATGGTAGCGTTACGAGTGGAGGGACGACGCCCTGCCTCAATTACCCAAGAACTCATTCACAGAATATGTGCAGAGGCAGAACATTAAGCATGGAAGCGTTCACACGAGCTGCTGGTTTAAGGAAGTGCCTGTGTTGGACCAATGTTTTCAACATTACTTTCAGTTTTTCACACTCAGTAACAACTTAACTCAGTACAAAGTATGCCAAAAATGTACAGTTAGTATTGAAGTAACAATACTTTAAGAGGTGGCGGTAAGGCGTTGCCGTTTACGCGAAATTATTATCCGGTAGCCGGCTACAGTTTTCTACAAGTTCTACAGTGATCTACAATTTTTTTATACATAATTTTAGGACAAAACTTACCGTTTTGCTGAAAATTGCGAAAAACCCGTTTTGTGACCTTTGACCCCAAATATAGTTTTTTCCAGGCCTCGGACATCGTTATAAATCTCAAAAACGGTGGCTCTTAGGAAAAAAAGTATATAGACATTTTTTATAGATAATTATTTGCTGAACGGTGAAGGAAAACATCGTGAGGAAACCTGCACGTCTATAGAAAGGCGTGTGAAGTTCACCATCCCGCACTGGGCCAGCGTGGTGGACTATGGCCCAAATCTCCCTCGTATTGAGGGGGAATGTGCCCGGTATAATGGCAATAGGCTCGCCCCCTATTACATTGGGACCAAAATACATCGGCGAAGTGTGGGCGCACTACAGTGCACCTCTGCCTACCCCTTCGGGGAATACAGGCGTGATGATGTATGATGTATTTGATCCATAGTTTGTGTCTCTATAATTTTATGATAAAACAGACCGTTTTGCTGAAAATCGCGAAAAACCTGTTTTGTGACCTTTGACCCGGGGGATTTTTTTTTCCAGGGCTCGGATCGATGGGGACTTTTTATATTTCATTTATAATGGTGTTTTGAACAATCGTACCAATTTTCAGCTGGCTGCGAATTAATGTAACCTCACACCTATTTTTTGGTCTAAATTGACCGGACTATAGTATAGTTGAAATGAATACCTACCAACTATGCAAAAAAGTTCTTTATCAGTGATACAGTACTTAACTTATAAGTACAGAGATTAAGATTAAAACGAATTAAAACGTTCTTTAAATTTGCGTTGATGTTTACTTTTGTAGTACATTTATACCCAATGCTAATAACAAACAGGCTTAGTCCCTGACTGGGGCATCATTAAAACGCGTGCATCGATATTATTGCCAATACTAGATGAAATGTAGACAGAGCTTATTCTGCAACGAAACGTCATTGACAGCGCGAGCGTATTTTGATGCGTAGTTTTTCACTCAGAAAATTAATCTTTATGTACAGATAGACCTGTGTCAATCTATACATAATCATAGGTCATTGAGTATTCGCGACTTTCACTGACATGTCCATTGGCTGAAATTGGTACACTGAGGCGTGTAGCCGCTCGGGTCAAACGAACGTTCGTTTTGTTTTTGGCAAAAAAATTGACCCGAGCGGCCACATGCCTTAGTATGCCAATTTCAGTCAATGGGCATGTCCTAAAGCCATAAAATATTCAAAGGCCTGTAACTCAAAAACTGTGGAAACTAACTATAATACTGCAATACCTACGTTTGTCCTCAAAAGCATCATCATTACCATTAAATGAAAGGGCAGTTGAAAAATATTCGGACTTCTATACATCCTGTAAAATATTTCATAGGTATCCTTCAGAGAAACAAAAAAAAAGGGTATACTTACTCCTGATCTATAATCCAGTGTAGAGCGTAGAAAGAAAAGACATGATCGAAAGTGCTGATGAGTTTTTCGGGCACCTCACCGCCTATGTCCAACACGGTGAAGGAAGTCTGCTCGTTGCCGTAGTTTCTGTGTGCGTAGTTCACCATCTTCTCACTTATATCACATCCCAGCAACTCATGATCACTTGGTATATACTTCTTTAATATCGTCGTAACGCTGCCGTCTCCGCATCCGATATCCAACACTCGAATAGCCTTCTTCCATTTGATTTTCGACGAATATTCTTTTAGGAAAGACTCAGCGTCTCGCTTCTGTTGTTGGTTACTTATTTGATACAATTCTGCGTCATTCATGGTGGCAGCGAAAATTAATAATAATTACTTGCAAATAAAATGTTTCTTCGATGCGGGTGCGCTGATCCGTGTTATAGCGCAATTGGGTGTGCGGGCTCCAAACGCGTGGAAATTTATACTATAGCGTCTGTTTTAAAAAAAACAATGAATATTACACGTGAAGCAGACAGCGAAAAAAAAGTGAGGTTCTGAAATATATTGGGCATATTTGTACTTCTAGGGGATATGAACATGTTCACAATTTTTTTGTTGACGTTTAGTTTTTAAAATATGGGTTCTAAAAATTCACCTAATTGGGCTTTTTTAATGTTATTTTTCAATTGAAGTTATTTATATATAATTTAATATTTTGTCTGTTTTGTATGCACAATTTACTGTTCTTTTTGAATTTAAATAAGATTCCAAATTAGATTATTTTTCTAGTATTAAAAAATGATTTTTTGCGATTACAAACTTATTTTATAGTTACTTTGTATGTAGGTACGCCAACTGCAAAGTTAATTTGTCTCTCTATCCAGTTTATCTTTTTGTTAGAGTAATGCTCGGCGCTTTGACAGTTTAGGTTTCGGAAGCCTCGGTGCGCGAGTCCAGCTCGCTTTTGGCCAGATTTTATAAATATGATACTAATCCTTATCCAAGTAAATACGATATTCATCATAAGTATTTAATTTTTGACGAAATATCCCTTGAAATCATTTGATTTTAACGAAATCTTAGGAGATATCATAGTTTTAATAAACACCAACCACGCGCGGCTCGAACGCGTGGTCTGCTCCCTACGGAACGGTTGTGTCCTGCGAATTGCTTTTTTTACTATACAGGATGTCCCACGGATATGCCACGTGGAGGGAAAGTACCTTGAATATTGTAGACGGAACATTTTACTGAAAGAAGACATTATTTGAATTTAAAAATCAATTTAAACTGCATTCATTGATATTTAAATAATTACTTGGTTGAACCGGGATTCGAACCCGTTACACGACAAAAATAATCACCCTGTAGCTTTATCATATCGATCAAAAGGCTTCATCATAAGGATTATTTTTTGCTAAATATCATGGTATCAGAAATAAAAGGAAGACCATGAATTTGGAACCTCCATGTGGCATATCCGTGGGACACCCTATATGTTTTTGCGATATCTTATCGTATAATAATCTGTACTTAATATTATAAAGCAGAAGAGTTTGTTTATTTGCTTGAATGCATTAAGCTCTGGAACTACCAGTCCGATTCCAAACATCTTTTTGCACTGTATAGCCTATTTATAGAGGAAGGTCAACAACATGCTACGACACAGTAACTAAAAGTGCGGGTGAAACCGCTGGCACAGCTAGTTAAACTATAAGCCACTGCAGCGTAGCTCGGGCCCGATACACGCATGTCCAATGTTAAATTGAAACGCATTTGCGATGCCCCTGGTGTTGCAGGTGTCCATGGGCGGCGTTGATCACTTACCATCAGGTGAAACGTCTCCTCGTTTGCCTCCCTACTACTACTACAGCCCTTTTAACGTCCCACTGCTGGGCACGGGCCTCCCCTCAATGTGAGGAGGATTTCAGGCCATAGTCCACCACCCTGGCCCAGTGCGGGTTGGCAGACTTCACACATCTATCGAGAACTAGACAAGTTCCCTCAGAGGTGTAGGTTTCCTCACGATGTTTTCCTTCACCGTTTCATAGCAAGTGATAATCTCGGATGAAAATGATATTCGCACATAAATCCCAGAGGTGCGAGCTGGGGTTTGAACCTGCACACTTTGATTTGCAAAGCGTGCGTTCGACCACTCGGCTACCACTGCCACTGCGTTTGCCTCCCTATCTCATAAAAAAAAAAATAATTATGGTACATACGTTTTATAACGTTTTAATACCATTTTTACTGTAAGCCTTTAATAAAAACTTCTCCTGCTTCCGGCTTCTTGTGGATTGGATCACTTGGATTTTTATTTGTGTGTATTTATTGAACTTGTCCTTGCTATTTAATTCTTGTCTTGTGCAGAATACCCGATCATAACAGGTGCAACCATTCCTCATCTTAATACATTAATATTTAATCAATTCGTAAAAAAATGAAGAGAAATGTATTTCCTTGTGTAACGAAATCAAATTAAATAAATTATTTTTTGTGTAATTATTTATTTTAAATAAAAATACATTCAATTATCCCACGATGATTGGTATTAATTACTGATGTGCTGAATATCCGTATCCGTATCTGTATCCCTGGATGTCCCAGGGAAAAGAAAGATCCGTATCCGAATCCGTATCCATTACTTTTTGGCAGATCTTCTACGGAATATTATGCGGTTTCTGAGCATAGATTACGATAAGATTATAAGTGTAATCTATTTTCTCTTTGTAGCCTTCTATGCCATTTGCCGTAGAATCCAGTAGTCCGATGTCTTGGCCGACTTCAAGGCAGTCCCGCATGAAGTCTTCGAATACGTCGTTTGGCATATGGTATGGCTCCACTGCTTTTATGACGTCTACAATATAAACATACTAATATAGTAAACAGTAAACAAAGCTATAAGTCTAGTTGGTAGAAAGCCCGGTTTAAATGCAAGGGTTGCAAGTTCAAAGGCCGGGTCCGCAACTCAGCGATTTTCGGATTTAATACGCGAATGTATTTTTTTAAATTATTAATTGCTGAATGGTGCAAGAAGACATAATGAGGAAACTTGTACGACCACATAAAGGCGTGTGAAGTTCACCAACAAGCTCTGAGTAAGGTTAGTGGACTATGGCCCAAATCTCCCATGTATTGAAGGGGAATGTGCCCGGTATGATGGCAACAGGCTCGCCCTCTATTACATTGGGACGAAAATACATCATACATAGGTGATCTTTGGGTGCACTGCAGTACACTCTACCTACCCCGGGGAATACAGGCGTGATGATGGATTTATATTTATTTTAAAAGAAGTACTGTCATTTTAGTCCGGCCCTGGGCCCCGAAAACTGATAGGTATGACTGTCCATGTATATGTATCTTTTCACGTTATCTATTAACTTTTGTCTATTTCCATACATCTGCCATGATTTCACCATATTAATTTGTAGAAATTTGTTTTTGTCGTCCCTTGTCTTTGGCAATAGTCGCTGATAACTTACTTTTTAATTCCAATCCATTGTTCATCATGTATGATATTTTATTGTTCTTCACCTCAATATCACTAAATCCTATAGTTTCCATAATATTCGTTATCGTTGCTTCCATATTCTAAAATAAAATAAATACGTAGGTAAGTATTTACTACTTTATACAAAAGCAAATAATTTTGGAGTAAAGCGCCGGGCACACTCGCGCATCACAATTTATGCCGATACTAAAACGAACTGTATTCACTCATAGTAAAAGATCATTTTTCATCGGAATGTTTCTGACAGCGCGAGCGAATTTTAACGCGTGGTTGCGTGCCTTTTACCACGAAATTATTTTTTTATGGATTTTAACCATGAAGATATTATAACGCAGATTTCGAGCCCGCACTGCGGTTAAATTCTCTGGTTTATCTGACTCTGCCGTTGTTGTTTTCCCATAAAGTTACCGTATACTACAGGTACATGAGATAACAACAATGGCGGAAAAATTCGCCGCAGAGCTATACGAAACGCAGAATGGACTCGTTATGGGTACTTACTCTAGATACTCTATGATTTTAACGCATAGTTCGTTTTGGTTTTGGCAAAAAAAATTGACGCCCCATTGTGTCCCGGGTTTAAAAGTGTATTGCAAAATTATATTGATTGTTTAAATTTGTGTAGTTTTATAATTACTTAGGTATGTATTTAATATTACCAGTATTTGAGAAAAAGAACTGGATATCATGAACTGTTGTAAGTTGGTTTCTGAAGCTCATTCTGACAAAAGTCACTATATTGAATTTCACCATTCATGGGTACGGTGACACATGTCAAATAAACTCTATAGTGAGGTGACCATGCATAATTAATTTATGTGATTCGATTATCGAGTACAATTGCAGTTAACCTTTAATCGATTATAAAAAAATAAATATATTCAATTATTCGCTATCTGTCTGAACAGGAAGACTCATTCGATTCCGATCCTACATGTAAAGCTTCTTGACACTGTATTACGCCCAATATCAAGTGTCTGTGCAACTCGATCCACTAACAGGCAGATAATAATTGACCGCCATTTTCTCGCTACCGCCCAAAGTATTCCCGCAAGCGGACAACCAACTCCCGGGCTTGACTGTTTAAAACGGTCTTCTTTGTTCTTTTCGGCATTTATTTTTGCCGATTATTACACGATTATTTGTTTTTGCCGATTACTATGTGTCAATGCCTATCATTAAACGTTTCGTTTCATGCCTCTTATTTTAGGATAATATATTTTCTGTACCTTTTTTAATTTGTTTAAAATGTAAAGACGAATATTTAAATACAATTTCAATATAATTAAGCATAATTGTTTGCTTTGGAAATTAATTGGTGATTTTTTAAAATGTATATTTATCAGATATTTTGAAAATAGTGAGAGTGTATTGGAACGTATCAAACGTCATGGTACCCATGCTACATGAAATTCACTATAATAAGTACCTACTTCAAAATTTCTAGCAATTACAAACTATTCACAGAGGCACTTTTTAGAAAAGGAAGTCTATGTGTTGTAACTTTCTTTAAATGATGGACCTTAAAAAAATTAAAAATATTCATACGTTTAAAACTTTTTAAACGTACCTCCATGTCGTAGTAAGGCGAAATAAACTTATTTAAGTCCTTGAGCCATGAATTACTCCATTTAGTAGTTCGTCCTAAGACATTGAAAAGATGATAGATCGGTGTGTATCCAAGGAAGGATAGCAGGCAGTCACCGCCCTCAGACATGATGTCGAAAATGTTTCTGAAGGCTTTTCTGAAAATGCAAAGTACAGATAAAAATAATATAAAATTAGTACTCAAAGCCCAAATTTTCCGTTAATCTTTGTAATCATGATGAGATTTTGATCAACTTAGAGTCTGTTTCCTTCCACGGCAGATAAATAAACGATTCAAGGGACTTCCATCACACAGAGATCGATAGCGAAAACTGAGTTGAATCACAAAGGTTTGTTATGCATGCGATCATAGTTTCATCTGCCATAGAAACAGACCTTTGGCTAATTTAATTAACTTTATTACTAATTCTTAAAATGTTTTGATTGGTTTAGTTAGGAGCCAAATGTATGAACGGAAACGATAATTACTTAAATAAACCGGCCAAGTGCGAATCGGACTCGCGCACGAAGAGTTCCGTACCATTTTATCTATAAAAACGGCAAAAAATATGTCTGTTGTATGGGAGCCTTATAGTGAATATATAACTAAATATTCTGTGAATATACTAAGCGTCTACCTGATGCCGTTATCAATATCGAGCAAAAACAAGCAAAAAAAATCATGTTTGTTGTATGTTTTAGTATTTGTTGAAATAGCAAAAATAATTTGTTGAAAAAGTGGAAATACATAATCTGTGATAAATTACAACTGTCTAACTATCACGGTTCATGAGATACAGCCTGGTGACAGACGGACAGACAGAGAAGGATGGACAGCGGAGTCTTAGTAATAGGACCCTATTACTGAGACTTTTACCCTTTGGGTACGGAGCCCTAAAAAAGATGAATACAAACTCTTGATTCTGCATCCAGTGTAGAGTGAAGAACGAGAACGCGTGGTTAAAACTGCCTTTCAGTTCAATCGGAAGATCGCCTTCTATATCCAAAAGCCTGTACGTAGTCCTTTCATCCACATCATGGCTCGAAGCGAACATCACCATACCCTCGTTAATATCACACGCAACGAACTTCTTGTAATTAGGGGGGATATGATCCTTTATGATGTGAGTGACGCTACCGTCACCGCATCCCAAGTCTATTATAGTGTCGCCGTTGTGTTTCCAGTTCATCTTGCTCGCATAGTCGTTTAAGCACTGGATGGCAGCTACTCGAGTCATGGCGTTGCATTTGCTGTACAATTCTGGGTTGTTCATTGCTATTCTGGAAATAATATGAACAAATTACACGGTCCAAGTCAAAGTTATAAGTCAAAGTTAGTACATGGGCCTCACCCATGGAGATATTATAACGGAGATGGCATATCGAGCCCGCGCTGCGGTAAATTGTGGTTTATCTGACTCCGCCATTGTTGTTTTTCCATATAGTTGTTATGGGTACTTTAGTTACTCTATGGCCACACCACCACTTTTTGACTTATTGTTGAATTGAAAAAGGGTATTTACAGACAGACTGACAGACAGAAGGATAACAAAGTTTTTTTTTTATTCAATTATCAATTATAATTTCAATAATAATATAATATCAATATCAATATCAATTATCAATCCTATAAGGGTTCCGTATTTTTCCTTTTAAGGTACGGAACCCTAAAAATGAGAACTGTAGGTAGTATTGATTATCTTTAAAAGGAAGTGGTAGACCTTACTAACGAAGCCGTATTCATTGGCAGTCCTTTTTGTCAATACTAACCGTTTCCATACACTTATGCAAAAATAAACGACAATTAATGGCTTACTTTATAAAGATGTACCTAATAATTAGGTACCAATGTCGTGAATTCGACTAAGTGTTGTTTTTACACAAGACAGTACGTAGATAGTACAAGTCCATAAAAATAAGTGGTTTTTAAGTATTTCTTAAGTTGTCAATAAGATTCATGTTTTAAGGCAAAGTTAGAATTTCACAAATTGGTCTCTTATTGAATTCGACTCAATGTGTGCCAAAACGTAGCTTGACTTGACAGGTGTACGTAATATCCGACAAAAATAAGAAAAATACTCACAAGTGGAACCGGTTAGACACACATACCAATAGAAATAGAAATACTAGAAATACGCTTACAACCATAGATAAATTATTGGTCTTCGCTTCGCTCGACTATATACCGCCGGCGTTCTTGTCAAATGCGGCAACAAATACTACGCCGAAATCGGCGTACCCGAGTCAGTCACACTGCAAGCTGTGTGTAAGTACCGAATGTTTTATTGAATTTCGTGCATAATCCAAAGTAAAATGCCAGTTCGCGTAGTGTAAAAATAATACTCCAATAAATAAGAAGGACACATACCATCAGTAACTATCGTATAATTTCAACATAAAATAACGTGAAACCTAAACGCCATTCAGTGTTGCCGCATATACAAGAATCAAGTCCCCGTGGTTGAGATTTTTATAATGTGAGTTTATTGTTATTGTATTTTATATACTGTACCTAATATATACTACAACCTATTTCATTTATCCAACCTAGTTATTATATACTTAACCTAGTTCTATATTATTGAATGTCAAAATGTTAGCTGACACTATTTCAAGGGGTGATTCTACCCATGAAACTGAACAACTTTCCCCAGAGAATATGGGTCGAAAAATGAAAAAATTATTCGTCTTCCCAAACGCACATAATATTTTTTCCATTAATTCCAGTAACAGTTGAGAAGCTGGCAACACAATTCATCACGCACACCAGCATCCTTGCAAATTGTCTTACACACACTACAATAACGAGTTGCCGCATTCACGGAGCTTTTGTTTTTAAAGAGTGCGGTATCTGGTCGAGCAAAGCGAAGACCAATAATTTATCTATGCTTACAACTTTAGAAAACTTTCTGTGAAGGCGAAGAATTTTGAAAAAAACTGAAGCGATATCAATACATTAAACTATAAGCTACTGGAGTGTAGCTTGGACTTGATACACGCATGTCCAATGTTAAACTGTAACTGAAATTAGTTAACTGGTTAACAAAGCTGAAAGTTGGAGTTGAATCGTTGGAACTTATAAGGATATTTTTTTAATGTCTGAGATAGAATAGATTAAACAACAAAATACAAAGTAGGTAAGGCACAATAGCAATGATTCACATCATCAAGTCTTTGTCCACCAAATGGGTAGACAGAAGTGCACTGGCGTACCTGCATTTCGCCGAGGTACATAAAATGAAAGCCTATTTCAAATACACCGGAAAGACACTCTGTGGGGAACAAAGCAAGTCAAAGCCAGAATAATATGCCGAATGTACATTCATGCGTGAAAGTGCGCAGACCTAAAGAAATAACAAAAACGATTGCACTAACGATCCTATGAAGCGAGGCACTGTAGTTATTCTGTGAACCTACAGCTCATGTAGCCACATTACCAAAGCCACTAAAATCAGGCTTGTGCGGACATTGGTATTCCCCATTTTTCTTTACGCGGCGGAGACGTGGACGGTACGGGAATCAGAAAAGCGGAAGATAGATGCTCTGGAGATGTAGTGCTGGAGGAAGATGCTCAGGATATCGCGGACGGAATTCCACACCAACGTGCCCATACTCCGAGAGCTCGGCATCACGCAGCGTCTGTCGGCTGTAGTATCGCGCATTCTATGATACTTTGGGCATGTCTCTAGACGAGATGGCGACTCCATAGAGCGGCTGGTAGTACAGGGAAAGGTAGAAGGGACCAGATCGCGCGGCAGGTCACCTATGCGCTGGACTGACCAAGTGAAGTCCGCAGTGGACAACCGTGTGTCTGACTGCGCGAGACAGTCTGCTAACAAACAGCGATGGCGCGAGATTGTTCGGAGAGCTGTGTCCGCCCCTGCCACCGACGTGGATGCCTCGACGTGACCACGACCGCTCTATCAAGAGCGAAACGAATGAGAAGAAGACAGCTCATGTAGACTCTTCTTTATACTAACATCAGTTCCCGTTAAACCCGTAATTATTTTGTATTACCTTATAAGGCGGAACAATAAAGAGTTATATATTGATGAGGCAGCCGTGGATAGCACCTCTATACTGTTTGTATGTATTAATACAACATGTTTATGTCACTATATCAACACTTCAGCGGGACATTCGTTACGGTCACTTCCAAGCGAGTATTATATGATTATAATCATTATTGAAAATTAATTATTTTCAATAATGATTGATCGTATCTGTAACGTTGACGATTCATATGCTGACCTACCCGCACTAGGTCATGTTGGTGAACCATAATCGGGAACCGTTATCACATTGAGCCTGCCCGGTATATATCAATAGACTTGAGGAATCGCCCTGAAATAATACTTTAGGTACATATACGGTAGCTCATATGTGGATGCTTGGTGAAGACAGTTTATACCTAACTATCATAGTTTCTGAGTTATATACCTTTGAATATTTGTCACAGGTATCGTTTTCTGGCCTTTGGGTAGGTCAATAACCCTATTCAGCATTGTAAACTACACGAATAAGGGGCAACTACCAATATTCACAAAACAGAACACGAAAATTTTACATAGGGCTCGAGATATTACAAGTTAACGAAATTGACGCCGAAAAAAAAGTTGGAAAAACATGGTCGAATTTCGATCAAATTTTTATACCATTCTGTTGTATACCCGATACTGATGCAAACGTCAAAGTATTATTTCGGACTTCTGAAACACACTGTATACAGAAAAGGAAAACATTTGCAATTTAATATTTCCTTTTCAGTTATTTCTTAAACTTATTAGTTAGATACGATAAAAAGTAAAATAGATTAATACATGCCTTGATTTTGGTCCGTTATATTCTTATTGGCTACTACTACTCGTCTAATTTGATTATCTTAAGAACAGGTTTATTTTTCATTACCAGAAACCGTTAATGGTATCACTGTATATTAAGAATCTAACGAATGAATAAATATTATTCATACCGAGATATATATATATATATATATATATATATATATATATATATACATACCTACGATAACTCATTGTTTAGATTATGTCGCAGGCACTTTTGGGATAACAAACTTTTCTCGAAAATACTAGTAGGTACCTACGTAATCGTACCTACGTTTGATTGCATTAAAGGTATAGGTGAAGCGTAATAAGAAAACCGGTGAATAGTACAATAGAATATTACCTTTTGAAATGTACTATGTATTTTCGGTCATTATTCACTATTTGTCTGAACGTCGTTTGGGGGTATTTATTAGAAAGAAAATATAAAATAAAATGAAACCGGTCCCATGGGCTCATATTTGGGGATCAGACCGCAATAACTAGTGGTTCAACGTTCAATTAACATCCATGACAGGACGCCTAGTTATTTACAAAAATCTTTAATTGTTTAAAATATCTGCAACACTCTGGTAGTTAAAATAAATAATAGGCAATGCGAATTTTAACCCTGTTTGATAAATCTGTCTAGCAGTTGATTTTATTGACATTTGCGATATATTTGTACAGTTTTGTACAGTATGCGATATATTACTAAGACTTCGCTGTCCGTCCGTCCGTCCGTCATCAGACTGTATCTCATGAACCGTGATAGTTAGAGAGTTGAAATTTTCACAGATAAAACTAAACAAAACTAAAAAAAGAGACTAAAAAACAGAATAAAATTAATTTTAAGGAGGCTCCCATACAATAGACGTGATTTTTTGCTCGTTTTTAGTTTTTAGGGTTCTAAATTTTTATAAAGTGTGTTTTTATTTTTATCTTTTTCAAATTCTATATTGACCATTGATACAGTGCATAAATAATTTTCATAAATTGGGACTAAAATTTTGGTGTATTTACAAACTAGAAGCTTTTAATTCAAACCGAAAACACACTCGTAACTTCAAAAGCGACCTTGATACCTTGGTTTTTCACGGGCAGTGCTTGGCTGGATCCTGAAGGGGACCCCCTTAAACGACCTAGTGTGGTAGCAGAAGTTGGTTTGATCCCGGTTTCTGGAAGATACCGAATTTTTAAATCTCCAGAAACCAACCAACAACTGCCGCCATTTAGCGTGCGCTAAACGACAACTGGCGCCACCTAGCGCGAAATAGCTGGACTACTTAGTCACGCAGAGGAACGCGGTTACTGGAGGCGAGTTAGTTCCGCTTTCTGACACAGGGGGCACCACTTGTAGGACTGAAATATTGGTATATCATTGTTTTAATTTAATTTTAAGATACGTATTAGGGCTTCTGCCGATTATTGTAGATAATGGTCCGGAACCCTTCGTGCGCGAGTCCGACTCGCACTTGGCCGGTTTTTATATTCCACGTTAAAAAGGTCGGAACTCGATAGATAATATGTGCCCTAGCAGTGCGGTCATGTAACCGTTGTTGATCACATTATTTTTCATTTGAAATCGAAAACATTACGGTTTTTAACCGTCTTCAAAAAAAGGAGAAGGTTCTCAATTATACCGGTTTTTAATGTATGTTACCACATATCTCCTACGTTTTTAAACCGAATTCAAAAGCTTTTATTACTTTTGCTAGGGAATTATTGAACCCCCAATGAGGTGGAAAGTGAGGGTGGGGGAATTCATTTGTTGCCTTAAATATTTACTTTTTTAGGACTGTGAAGTGCTATGCTAATATTATACTATATTCGCGATTTAAAAAGCTACTCAATTAACTAATACACTTTAATTCATATACTAAACTAGCTAATATATATAACACACTATATGGCTAATAGATATTGTGGTTATTTGTAGGTTTTTCAGTGCACCTAGATTTTTTGAAGTCGGATTTTGTTTTTTTATTTCATATCATATCATATCAAGCCTTGACTGTCCCACTGCAGGGCAAAGGCCTCCCCTCCTTTTTTCCACTTGTTGCGGTCCATAGCCAACCGGGGCCACTCCGGTAAGTAAGAGTCTAGCTCATCCTGCCATCTCTTTTTGGGCCTGCCGCGTTGCCGTTTCCCGTGGTTGGGGAGCCATTGCGTGGTTGATTTTGCCCAAAGCGTATCCGGCATGCGGCAGATGTGACCTGCCCAGTTCCACTTAAGTTTAGCAGCTGAGTGGCCTACGTCAGCAATTCTTGTTTTGGAGCGCAGAATCGAGTTTCTTACACGGTCTGTAAGCTTTACTCCAAGAATGCTGCGCTCCTTTGCCCTCTGGCAGACCCCGAGTGCGAACTTATGACGGCCAGTCAATGACCATGTTTGCGCTCCGTAAGTTAGGGTGGGTAGAATGCACATGTTCATAAGTTTCCTCTTCATTGAAAGTGGAAGAGTCCCCTTCAATAAGTCTTTCATGGACCAATAGCTCCTCCAGGCGTTTTCGGTGCGTCGAGCAACTTCTTTATCTTGTCTAGCCTGGAAGGAGACTATTTGGCCGAGGTATATGTATTCATGGACATATTCTATCTCCCCACCACCTAATATAATACTACTTTCTGCGCTGTTGGTCATTAACTTTGTCTTCGTCATATTTATTTGAAGTCCGACCTCGAGACTGGCATGGCTCAGTTGTTCGAGCATTAGGCCTAACTCAGCTGCAGAAGAGGCGAATAGGACAATATCATCGGCAAAGCGAAGATTAGTCAATCTTCTCCCACCGACGATAATGCCCTTATTCCCCCAGACTGAATTTAGGTTTTGGAAAACTTCTTCCAGAGCGGCTGTAAAAAGTTTCGGAGACAGCGGGTCGCCTTGCTTGACTCCTTTTTGTATGGGGAATAATGGCCCGGTTGAGTGTATGCGTATGGATGCTGTGCTATTGTTGTAAATATTTTGAAGTATGTGTATGTAAGTCTTTTCTATTTTTTGTTTCTCAAGTGATCTAAATATGGCTGTATGTGTAAGGCTGTCGAATGCTTTGGAGTAATCGACGAAAGCAACAAAAAGCGGTAGGTTGAATTCTTGGCGTTTCTCTATAATCTGGTTCAGTGATTGTAAGTGGTCAGTCGTAGAGAGCCCGCTGCGGAACCCAGCTTGTTCAGGTGGTTGGCATAGGTTTAACTGGTAGGCTATGCGGTTTTCAATAATCTTGATAAAAAGTTTGTAAATATGAGATACGAGACTTATAGGGCGATAGTTTCCTAAATCGGTTTTATCCCCTTTTTTGTGTAACAAAATAATATTGGAGTGCCAAAATTGGTTTGGGAAAGTTCCTGTTTTAAGAATTGAGTTGAATAAGTTTTGCATGTATGGTAATAACGGTTCTGCCCCTACTTTAAGAGATTCGGTGGTGACACCGTCCTCTTCTGGACTTCTATTAAATTTCATACCTCCGAGCGCGCGATGGATTTCCAAGTCGGATATCATCGGAATATTATCAGGGCACGAGTAGACTTCAATCGGATGTTGGGGCTTTGCGTTATCAGCATATAAGGATCTGTAGAATTCTGTACATATTTGGGAAATTTTCGTCCTGTCACCATGTCTCACGCCATGACTGTCCTTTAAATGAGTAATAGTTGATTTGCCGGTGGCTATTCCACGTATGGCTTGTTTTAAAGAGCGGTTATTTACAAGTGCAGTGCTGACAAGTTGTAAGTTATAGGATCGTATGTCCTTGCGGATATTTCTTTTTACTTC
Source organism: Ptilodon capucinus (assembly GCA_914767695.1). Classification (NCBI taxonomy): domain Eukaryota; kingdom Metazoa; phylum Arthropoda; class Insecta; order Lepidoptera; family Notodontidae; genus Ptilodon; species Ptilodon capucinus. The sequence continues at coordinate 7,434,537 of OU611814.1, read as the reverse complement.
TTTGTCTAATTTTCTATAACTTGGTAAATTAATAGGTGTTTTAAGCCTCTGTTCTATCAGTTGTACGGTGTGATTGGTGAGTTTCTCTTGTCTTTTCTTTAAGGTTTTTATTTTCTGACTAGCGGATTTTATACTGTTTTTGATATTATCATATTGAGTTTGTACATCTACAGAGGTTGTCTCTAGTAAGCTAAAACTATTTTGTAAAAGTAACTGAAATTGTTCTTTGTTAGCTATAAGTATAGATCTATCTAATCTTTTTATTGTATTTCTAATCAATTTATTACGATGTATCTTCATATTAAATTTAACTGTTATTCTTAAAGGTCAGTGATCAGAGCTAAATTTTATAGTGTTAAGTGTTTCTACATTGTTAATTATATTATTGCTGGAAGTAAGACAGAAGTCAATTTCATTCTTCGTGTGACCATCAGCAGAGAACCAGGTCCAACGCCGTTGCGGCTTTTTGAAGAAAAAGCTATTGCTTATTGTTAAATTTTGCCCAAATGCAAACTCTATGATATATGACTCTATGGCGCTGGCGACGATCATTCCTAATTCCTAACCCGTATGGTCCTAGGACATTGCTATTATCTGAAGAGGTTCTTTGGCCTACTTGGCATTATAGTCTCCTATAACTAATGTCCATGTCCCTCTGTGTTCATCATAAGCCCTGTTCAACATATCGTAAAATTCTTCGACTTCGTCATTACTGTGAGAAGATGTTGGTTCATAAACCTGGATTATGTTGATTGACTTGTTCTCTTTAATATGAAATTTAAGCAAAGCTATTCTGTCTGAGTATGCAATGAATTCTGATATGTTGTCCTTCCAACGTTTTGAAACTAGAAAACCCACTCCATATCTCGTGTTTGTTTCGCCATAGTGGTAAAATATGTTGTCTCTTTCGATCGTATTCTCACCTTCTCGCCTCACTTCTGACAGTCCTATGACGTCCCAGTTCACATAGTTTAGTGCGTTTTCCAGTTCCAGTAGTCGTTCTTCGGTTCGTAAGGTGCGAACGTTGTAAGATAAAATCATGAGCTTTTCGGTGTCCGTGTTATTAGCATTTGTCGTTTGGCAGTTGACTCTCGTCCGGAGATTATGACCCCTAACTCCAGGGTGCAGTTGCGTACTGCCGATAGCTGTGCACGGACTGGAGCCGCCGGGCACTTGGGGTGGGGCTATATTGTTGTAATTCATTGTGGATTTTGGGAGAGGGTTTAGACATTTTAACCCATCACGCTTGTCTAATGCGGGTTGATGGATGCGCAGTAGATCACCTGACTAGACCTATGGGTGCTGCCGTTGACGCGCTAGGCGTTCATCCGCCATCACCCTAAGTTAACATCCTGCACTGATGCCAACTGTTCTATTCACGCCTCAAAGAACTTAAGTCCTCCGAGCCCTTGAATAGCATTTTACACCTGTCATAATGAGTCAGGTGTACGACAGTTTTACGTCATGTCGAGGAGGTTTTTATTTATTTCATGCTATTACATACGTTTTGATGGCTGCTGCAACGTACCGCTGGTTCAAAGGTTGCCTTTGAACCAGTAGCGGTACGATCGTGCAATGTGTTATTTTGGTTCCTGAGTCCTAAGTTCATCACCACAATTATATCGAAATTACAATGGTTGTTTTTAATAGCGTGAGAACGTCATTGACGTCATTGTTCATCAAATCTATTCAATATGATCTTTGGAGCCATCGTTACTTGGCAATTTAGATTCGTTTAATTTTTGGAGATCCTTGGATTAAGAAAACGAATTTAGAACATATTGTCGCTTAAGTTCTAACACCGCGGAAGTCATAGTCTGACCAAAATACGTTTCGTATATCATTCGATAGGGAATCGCAAGACACATCGTTTGACGAATCAAACACAAATAGTGAGGCGCTATTAAAAAAAGAAAAACACTTTGTGAATCCCTGTGGTAAAGAAAGTAAACCGTTTTTTTGCTCTCTTGAAAATTTGCGTATTTTGACATCCGCGGTGTTAGAACTTAAGCAACGTTATCATATTTTTTAGTGTTTTCATGATGTCAGAGCCATCTCACTTAGCATTGTCGCACCAGGCTAGTTATTCTTCTCGCAAGATCAACATTATCTATGATTCGACATATGTCGAAATAGAGATAATGTCGACATGCGAGAATTGGGTTCCTGGATCAATGTATGTCTGTCGAAAAGTTAGCAACACAGGGTCTGGCCTAATTGACCCCGCATAGAGATGTAGTCATCTCCTATCCATATCAGGAAGTGTCAGAGGTCAAGTATATTGTCGTATCGTCAATGATGATCAGAACTTTAAACAGGTCTAGTAGTCAAAATAAGTAGGTTTGGAGGAACATCAGTAGTTGTAGCATGAACGCCAAGACTGGACTTTTGTCACAGATTATGTTGATTATATCTCTTTCTCTCGTATAAAATAAGACGGAGAGCGACCCGCCAATCCTTGACAGAGGCAAGACCTCTGTCACGGAGTCTTGACATGCGTGCTAACACCACAGTCGCTATTATTGTAAACATCGATGTTCAGGTACATCAAGCCAGATATTGAGGCAGTTTAGGGCGAAGTAAAATGGTCAGTAATATAATTCGGTTTCCGATAGTCTGTAATAACATTACATTATGGGTTATTATATTAAAACAATTTTTATCGCTAATGCGATTAGTTATTTTGGTTGATTGAGGAACGAATAACAACTCGTTGTTATCATCGGGTTCAGTATAGTTTTTTTTTGTCAGGACGTGTTTTGATGAGTGATTCGTCGAACATTTTACGGCCAGTAAGCGATAGGCGTTTCCTGAATATAGGGATCGAACATAGGACTTTAGTTTAATATAACTAAGCTGCTTTATTTAATATTCGTTCGATTTCTCATTGTTTAATTCCATGTACTGAGCCTTGTAATTGGCATGTAATTAATTATATTAAATATTATTTTGTAAAATTAGCTGTAAGCTCACCAAATAGGTATGATAAAATAAAATATTCATTTACTGCATTACAATTAAGTATTACGTATCTACACATTTCAAGTAGAGATACTATTAATACTATTTATTTTTTACTGACGATTCATAAGTGCCTGTATTGGTTTACATGAATAAAAAAAATCTGATTCTGATTCTGATTCAAAAATAGTTAGTTTCAAATTATTTTATTGTAAATCCAATCATGCGGTACTTAATTAGAAATGGAATGCTATAACAATATTATATTATTTATTTCTTTATTTCTCATTTTTCTTATTTAGTACATTTTTAAATATAAATATATTATTTGTATTATTATAACATTTGTGACTCAAAAACAAACATTTATTTGTCTTGGTAGTACAATGGGCATGGTTGGTGATATTACACTGTGAAAATAGTCGTAACTGTCGTACTTAATATGTTTTTAGGGCTCCGTACCTAAAAAGGAAAAAAAGGAGTCCTTATAGGATCACTTTGTTGTCCGTCTGTCTGTATGTATGTCTGTCAAGATCTTTTTCTCAGGATCGTGTGGAGGTATCGAGTTGAAATTAATAACAGGTCCCTTTGGTAGCTCCAAAGGGACCTGTTATTAATTTCAACTGTAAAAAAATCAAACTACTAGGCAATCAAAAGATACAGACAGCGGTTTATGTTGCGTATTTAGTACATTTTTAAAGGAATCAAAAACCTATAGGGTGGGTACCTACTTCCCGTTGACCTAGAATCATGAATTTTGGCAAGAAGCAAGGTCTAATAGTACAAGTTAAGGAAAAAATCTGAAAGCAGTATATTTTTATTTAAAACGCATAAAAATGTTTTTATTTTGCGATTACAAACTTATTTGCGGTTAGTTTGTATGGACGGAGTTTAGGTACGGAAGCCTAGGTGCGCGAGTCCAGCTCGCATTTGACTGGATTTTTTAAATTTTATTTGTTCTTACGTGGTTTCTTAGCATAGATCACTTTAAGATTGTATTTGTAATCTATTTTCTTATTGTAATTCTCTATGCTGCTTTCCGTAGGCTCCAGTAGTCCGATGTCTTGGCTGGCTACAAGGCAGTCCCGCATGAAGTCTTCAAACACGTCTGTTGGCATGTGGTACGGCTCTACAGCTTTGATTGTGTCTGAAGATAGATAAACAAGGTATTCAGTATTCTTAGCATGACCGCGTAGACATAAGTTTGTATCTCTTTCAACTGTCAGATTTATCGAGAAAACGACGTCACACAGAGCCAAGCCCATTATAAAAAGCTCGAAGTGACGTAATTTTTTCAACAAATCTGACAGTTTAGAGAGATAAAACTTACCTATGTCTGACACGGTCATGCTAAGCCAACTGGTGATTTTAAGTGGGTACTGAACAATTCCTCTTAAACAAATTCATTTCCTGAAACCATTTTCGCAAAATTTCGTAAAATGGTCACGCATGTTGTTTGATTCATGCGCATGTTAATAACATCAACGGGTTTATGTGCAGTATTATTATTACAAATAATAGAAAAAACCTTTTTAAAAACAAAAATAGAATATGATAGTTAGGTATAGTCTGCCTTACCATTGGACCGGATCCGGTCAGCGTGAAATGAAGCCGGATTCCGGATCCACCGGATTACCGGATACGGTTTTCTGGATTGCAATCCCTAATACCGAATGAGCGTTAAATAATAAAAGGTTATCATATTATTATAGGTTATCATATACGGGAGACCGAGGGGATTTGAAACAAAGGTGATTTGAAACAGAACCGATTTCTTGGAACTTAAAACCGTTAGCGAGTTGGAACGTCGCTTTTCAACCACTTTCCTCTGTCCGCTGACGTGTCAGTTCGTGTCTGTGGCGTAAGTCGCGCGGTTGTGGAGTTCTGTATGTCATGTGACAAAAATCGTCAAAAGTAAGTTTTTAACCTTTATTTACGATGCCTATATTTTGATAACAGTTTTGTATTTTGGTCCAAGTTATATATTTTTCGAAAGTTCATTAACTAAACATTTATTATGTGTATTTAGTACAATTGATTTATGTTTAGAAAAAAATAGGAGGTTTTTTCTTACTGAGGAGATTTGAAACAGGCTGTTTCAACTCTCCTCGTCTTAAATTGTATGACAGCGGTAAATAAATAACACACACAAATAATGTTTTTTTTTGTTAATTTAATTTGTTTCAGAATGCCTACTGATTATATAAGAAAGACTGACAGAGGTATGGCGAGTCGCGAAATATATGATCTCACAGAAGAAGTAACTTTGTGACATTCAAATAGCAGAGCCAAAGAAAAATGGGTGCAATGTCTGCCACAGCTATGTTTACCACAACTGCTTGTCAGATTGAAGTTTTTTATTTTCACAATATTTTTATTTTTGACATTTGTGAGTTTTCTCAACTGTAAATAGTCACCTCAAAATTTAATATCTTATTGTTTTGTAAAGTCTCACCAAGTGTTTTTTACGATGGAGGCCATATCTTTTTAAAAAGTGAAGTGAAGTGAAGTGACATTTGTGAGATCTTGTAACATAAAACATTTGAAGAAATATTGATCAAGACTGATTGTAATAAGTACCTAAGAAACGACTGAAAGTTAATAATAATTTTATGATAAAGATTTAGATTATTTTTTTGTTTATTTGACTGTCATTTTACCTAATGTTACGAATAGGGCGTTATTGTACTTTTAACTACTTTAGAAGTTGATTATTTGTTTTAGACCTGTAGTTACCAACTTAACTGATATATCAGTACTAAATATTAATAAAAAAGTTTGTTTCGTACTTGAAAAGTTTTACATTAATAAATGCCTTAAATTATATCATCATTTTTATTTTATAGCCCTTAATACTTCTCAAAAATCATATGTTTCAACTCTCCTCGACCACTGTTTCATCTCACCTTGGTATGAGGGGATTTGAAACAAGTTGACTTGTTCCGGTTAAATCGATTTTTCACCATAATATTTAACGCTTACAATTTCTATAAGTTAGTAATTTGCAAGTGTAAAGAATGAGTTATCGATTGGTACTTATATCATACGATTTCTGTCTATATTATTCGGTGTATAAAATAAAATGTGAAAATTGTTTCAATTTCCCTCGGTCTCCCCTACATATTGAGCATATTGAGCAACAACATATTGGCGTTGAGTTAATGTGACGCAAGCGATAAGAATATCTGACAATACAAATATGTACTAACTACCAAGAATACTAGGTATGTGAAAACAGTAACTGATATACTTTATATCTTTACGCTTAGGTATAATTGCTTTGGAAAACGTATGATAAATATTATACTCACGTTATTTTATACAGGGTGTATCAGAAGTCCGAAATAATACTTAGCCGTTTGAATGAGTATCGGAAATACAAGTGAATGGTATAAAAATTTGATCGAAACTCGACCATGTTTTCCCAACTTTTATTTCGTCGGCAATTTCTATAACTCGTAATATCTCGAATCCTATGTAAAATTTGCGTGTTCTGTTTTATGAATATTGGTAGTCGCCCCTGATAACTGTAGTTTACACTGCTGAATAGGGTTATGGATGTACCCAAAGGTCAGAACACGATACGTATGACTAATATTCAAAGGTCCATAACTCAGAAACTATGAGAGTTAGGTATAAACTGTCTTCACAAAGCATCCACATATGAGCTACCGTATATGTTGCTAAAGTATTATTTCAGACTTCTGAAACACCCTGTATACAGTACAAAACTTTTTTTTTAAACTGGGCCATTTTGGCCCGACCCGCCTGCTCACCTCTGATATGGGGGTCGGGGTCTTTAAGATTAGTGTAAGCATAGTGTGTGCAATGATTTCTTCCCAGTCTTTTTATTTAAATAAAAGTCATAAAATATTTATTACAAAATTATAAAAGACAAAAACATACAATAAAAAGTAAATTTGTCTTTAAAAATAACAATGTAAACAACAATAAAATAATAGGCCAAGTGCGAGCTGGACTCTCGCACCGAGGCTTCCGTACCTAATCTGTGAAAGCACCGAGCATTACTCTAACGAAAAGATAAACCGGATAGAGAGACAAACTTAACTTTGCAGTTGGTATACTGGTGTGCCCATAAAAAGTAACTACAAAACAAGTTTGTAATCGAAAATACACATTTTCTAACAATAAATTTACAGTTTTCGGATTTTTCCCTTTACTTGTGCTATAAGACCTTGCTTCTTGCCAAATTTAATTTATTTATTTAATAATATAATTAGAACAGTCCGTAAGAAAGTACCAATTACACTAATTATAATAACTACAGGGTGTTTCAGAAGTCCGAAATAATACTTTGGGTACATATACGGCAGCTCATATGTGGATGCTTAGTGAAGACAGTTTATACCTAGCTATCATAGTTTCTGTGTTACAGACCCTTGAATATTTGTCACAGGTATCGTGTTCTGGCCTTTGGGTACATCCATAACCCTATTGAGCAGTGTAAACTGCACTAATAAGAGGCGGCTACCAATATTCACAAAACAGAACATGCAAATTTTAGGTAGGACTCGAGATATTACGGGTTATAGAAATTGACGACGAAAAAAAAGTTGGAAAAACATGGTCGAATTTCAATCAAATCTTTATACCTTTTAGTTGTATACACGATACCGATGCTAGCGTCCAAGTATTATTTCGGACTTCTGATACACACACACGAATAATTATTATGCATCATAAATTTGAAAAATTATAGAAAAAAAACACATACGTGAATACATACATGATTCTAGGTCAACGGGAAGTACCCTATAGATTGTTGATTCCCGTGCAAATGTACTGAAAATGCAACATAAACCGCCATAATACCTTTTCATTGCGTTAACCTAGAAGTTTGAATTTTTAGGGCACCAAGGGATCGGAGACATACTCGTAAGTCTCTGTTATAAATTTCAGCTTGATGCCTTCACTCGTTTCTGAGAAAAAGTGTCTTGACAGACAGATGGACAACAAAGTGATCCTATAAGGGTTCCGTTTTTAGGGTTCCGTAACCAAAGGGTAAAACGGGAACCCTATTACTGAGACTTCGCTGTCCGTCCGTCCGTCCGTCCGTCCGTCCGTCCGTCCGTCCGTCTGTCACCAGGCTGTATCTCATGAACCGTGATAGTTAGAGAGTTGAAATTTTCACAGATTATGTATTTCTGTAGCCGCTTTAACAACAAATACTAAAAAATAGAATAAAATAAATATTTAAGGGGGCTCCCATACAACAAACGTGATTTTTTGCTCGTTTTTAGTTTTTAGGGTTCTAAACTTTTATAAAGTGTGTTTTACTTTTTATCTTTTCCAAATTCTAAATTGACCATTGCACTGTATCGCATAAATTGGGATTAAAATTTTGGTGTATATACAAACTAGAAGCTTGTTATAAGGTCATTGGTAGTATGACCAACCGGTCAAGTATTTCGTAACTCAAGTAACGATCAGCGTAGGCTAGTGGATTGTTCGCTTGGGTATAGCATTAAGGCACGGCGTTCGAATCTCACCAAAACGAGTGTCTTTTTTTATCGTTTTTAGTTTTTGTTAGGCTTGTTTGTTTATAGTTAATTATAAAATAGTTTATGATCATTGTATCAGTAGGGAAACAAACAAAATGGAAATAAAATGATAAATTATAATTAAACTTTTCCAACTTTCAGATTCCATCCAACTGAGATCACTCGCCGCAACCGAGACCTACAAATACTTGGGTATGTCACAGGGGTTAGGCATTAGTGAGACTGACATGAAACAGCTGTTGCGGGATCGCTTCTTGGGGCGCCTGAAAAAAGTACTGAAAAGTCTTTTATCAGGCGGAAACAAGGTGCGAGCCTACAACGGCTGGGTCATGCCAGTCTTGATGTACTCCTTTGGCATACTCATGTGGACTCAGACCGAATTGGACACCCTGGATAGAACAGTCCGTACTACGCTCACTGCATACCGCATGCATCACCCACGTTCATCGGTAATGAGACTATATATCCCTCGAAAATGTGGAGGTCGTGGCTTTTTAAACGTCAAGACTTTGCATAACCGAGAGATATGTAGCCTCAGAGAATATTTTCTCCGTGCCGATGGGGAAATGCATGTGGATGTAGTGGCAGTAGATAATGGACTCACCCCTCTATCTTTGGCAAAAGAGAACTGGCGCAAACCTGTAGTGCTGACAACGGATGATCGTAGGGTGGTATGGCAGGGCAAGGAGCTACACGGAAGGTACTATCGGGCCCTTCATGGGCCCGATGTAGATCTTGCGGCCTCCGTGACCTGGCTACGATTCAGCGACCTCTTTGGGGAAACCGAAGGTTTTGTCTGTGCAATTATGGACGAAGTTGCGATGACGAACAACTACCGGAGATATATTCTTAGGGATGGCACCATTGACATTTGTCGGGCATGTCATCGCCCTGGTGAATCCCTGAGGCATATCATCTCCGGTTGTTCGCGTCTCGCAAATGGTCAATATTTACATAGACACAACCAAGTAGCCAGGATTGTCCACCAGCAACTTGCCCTTAAATATCGCCTTGTGACATCCGAGGTACCGTACTACAGGTATGAGCCACAACCAGTTCTCGAAGAGGGTCATATCACATTGTATTGGGACCGGTCTATCATCACAGACAGGACTATTGTAGCCAATAAGTCTGATATTGTGCTGATAGATCGCCAAGAGCGCCGTGCAATGATTATCGATATCACTGTCCCCCATGACGAGAATCTCGTGAAAGCAGAGAAAGATAAAAAAGCAAGTATCTTGATCTGGCTCACGAGGTTGTCGACATGTGGGACATTGATGCGGCAATCATTGTACCGATAGTCGTTTCCGCCCATGGCTTATTAGCCAAGAGCCTCGACAAACACATAAAGAGGCTCGCGTTAGGCAGCTGGATCAAGGGACAGATTCAGAAGGTAGTACTTCTGGAGACGGCGCGCATTGTGAGGAAGTTCCTCTTTCTGGAGCCCTAACCACTGGTAACTAGGACCCTGTTCCAGATGCCGGTGGGGAACTGTTTTTTATATTTTTAAATGTATTTTTATATATATATTTAAAAATGTAATTTATATGAAAGTTAAGAAATAAAGGATATAATAATTCATCATCACGCCTGTATTCCCCGAAGGGGTAGGCAGAGGTGCACTGTAGTGCGCCCACACTTCGCCGATGTATTTTGGTCCCAATGTAATAGGGGGCGAGCCTATTGCCATTATACCGGGCACATTCTCCCTCAATATGAGGGAGATTTGGGCCATAGTCCACCACGCTGGCCCAGTGCGGGTTGGTGAACTTCACACGACTTTCTATAGACGTGCAAGTTTTCTCACGATGTTTTCCTTCACCGATCAGCAACTGGTAATCATTGTTGAAAATGACATGCGCACATGAAAACTATCTCAGAGGTGTGGGCCTGGGATTTGAACTTGCATCCCTTACGTTCAAGGCGGGCGTTCTTGCCCATGAGGCTAATAATATATTTAGAATAATGCAATAAATGGTAGCAGTGGTAGCCGAGTGGTCGAACGCACGCTTTGCAATCAAAGTGCGCAGGTTCTATCCCCGGCTCGCACCTCTGGGTTCCATGTGCGAATCTCATTTTCATCTGAGATTATCACTTGCTAAGAAACGGTGACGGAAAACATCGTGAGGAAACCTGTGTGCCCGGTATAATGGCAATAGGCTCGCCCCCTATTACATTGGGACCAAAATACATCGGCGAAGTGTGGGCGCACTGCAGTGCACCTCTGCCTACCCCTTCGGGGAATACAGGCGTGATGATGATGATGATGATGATGTATAATAAATATATTATATAATATTTTTATACAATAAAATATATTATAAAGACGCCTTTAATTGGACCTGCGACACCCCGACAGAAATAAACCCTGAAATCCAAAGTAGACGCACAGCTTATTATAGATAATGGTACGGAACCCTTCGTGCGCGAGTCCGACTCGCACTTGGCCGGTTTTTTCCTTTTTAGCTACTGTTCTCAGTGGAAGCAGCATTCCGAACCGGTGGTAGAATCTGACTACTTGTAAGCCTAATCCTCGGTTATCAATTCAGAACAATTTTTAAAAGTTTTTTTTATTTTAAATAAATAATATTTGCGGAACTAAAGAGCCCTAGCTTCACATCCATAGAGCATGTGGCTCGCGAGCCGCAGGTTGCCGACCCCTGCCATCACAGAAATCCAAAGACTTCGCTATTACCACTCATTTCAAAACAATGTGGTCGTCCACATTATCTATTTGGTCGTGAATCATGACCACACTCATATCGAGGGTTGAAAAGCTATTTGACTTTAAACGACACTTTGGGCGATATTTACTTAGGTATATATGTATTTGAAATTAGCGATTTTTTTTGCGTCGAATGACTATGCTCTCCTGTAAAGGTAAAAAAATGTCGCTGAAGTGTATAGCCTTTCAGCCCTCGATATAATATACCTACCTATAGGTTTGCTGCTGGTGAGTTTTGTTGAAATTTACTGAATGTTGGGCTCTTCACCCTTACGGTATAAAATATCCAGAAGACCCCCCGTCACTCGGTATACTGACGGAAATTTTACGTTTTCATTCGTGCATATAAGATTATGATGTAATAACTTCAAAAAACTTCGGAAACGAATTTGAGAATAAAGCTAATAATACCCATTAACATGTTTTTTCCCAAATCCATAACCTTCCGTCTAAGTGATATCCTCGGTGAAAGAGCATTGGACTAGTGCATTTTGTGAGCGACTCTTTTTTTAGTTTTCATGAATGACTTTGAAAAACGGATAAGTTCGAGTACTTTCTGACTCCGTATCCAACTATTTCTTGTTTGACTGCAGGCAACACTGACCAGTCCTCAATCTCCAGCGAGTTACAAACTTACAGCGGTTTACTTAGTGACCCTGATAGTGACGCTTCCTCGCAAGATCATGGTTTGAGACGGTGTAGTGCGCAGACTCCTTTAAATTATATTTAATTATAACATCTAGCTTATCAATATTTATGAATCTAGAATAAGGAAACTGGATGTTAATAATCTTATGCAGCAATCAAATCTATATTGCATCGAAGGATATGACGCGCAGTGTTTTTCGAAGGGAATGAACTGTGATGCGTAGAAAATAGTAAGTATAATAAAATACCTTCAATATAAACCTAGAGAGTTCTATATCCTATGCTATTAGGGCACGTATGTGTGTTGACCGCAAGAACCTGAGATCCTGAAGGGTAACGGCAATCATGAACGCAGTAATGGCGAGAAGTTGAAGAGGTCTGTAGCTCTGCATGAAGAAACAGCCGATCACAGCAAGGTGCACTGTATGTAGTACGGTTAACCTAATTATTGTTTTAATAACTAGATGTACGTGGCACCCGAGTCTGCAAATCATATTGTTTTGTATAGGGTAAATATTTTTGGCTGGAGATTAACATTTACATTCCTTGCTTTGCATTCCATCCGCATTTGAAATAGTCAGCGGGTCTCAGTGTTCAGACCATAATCCATAAAGCTATCATCAGACAAACATCCAGATCTATCATTGAATTCAGAGCAGAATTTCAGAAATGATCTCCATCATCGCGCTCAGTCTGCTTCTTCAAATCTATCTTCTATGGTATGCATTTCGTTTGAACTCAACGAATCTGTCTAGCTATTCTACGAGGAAATGCAGCCAGCATTCATACCAGCATTTCACGTGAACAACATTTTTTATAGATATATTTTAGTTTTTAATATGGAAATAAATACACTCACTGGTCCACTATGTAATATATAAAGTACTATAATTACATAAGGCTAGGTAAGAACCCATTATTATAAATAAGAAAACCCAAACTGTATTAAATTATTCTCAAGGAACTTATGTTGGTATAAAGGTTCTTTTATTTTGACGCAATACTGCTTGGCTGTATGTTGTAGCATTATCGCCAAGACTAGACTTATGTCAGAATATGTTGATTTTCTCTCTTTTATCGATTTTATCTCTCTTGCATTTCTCCATTCAATAAAATTACCATAGGCTTTCATATAATATTTCTCCCGGGATTTTAGGTAATAAATAGAATATCCATCAAATTTCTTGCGTCAGTTCTAATACTTTCAGGAGTTCATTTTATACTTTCACTGTCACTTGAAGAACTAATTTTTCAACAAAACAACAAACAAACAGAGAGCAAAACCACTTTGCTCTCATGTTGCACAAATAGCTATTTTTGCGATTACAAATTTATTTGCGGTTTGTTTGTATGGGGATAACAGTATACATACCAACGGCAAAGTTAAGTTTGTCTGTCTGTCCAGTTTATCTTTTCGTAACCGAGACCAATGTTCGGCCCTTTCATAGTTTAGGTACGGAAGCCTCGGTCCGCCAGCCCAGCTCGCACTTGGCGTGTTTTTTTTAAAAGTGACTTACCTACTTAAGGAATATAAACATACCTAACATATTAAGGAGGCATTAATGTTATCTTTATCAGTGTAGATAAAATAAGAATATAAGAATTATTTCCGCAAACATGTTAAGCTAATCATATATGTGGATAAGGCGGCAGCGCGTCGAAGGGATTTCAAGTTCACCACATGTTGTAAGTATGTGTAAGATAATCCATGGTTTTTCCCGTGATTACCGTTAGTCCCAATGTTAAATTGGAATTACGTTACGAATCCTTATCCAATTAATAATCTTTATAATTATAACTAATTATTCCTCTGTAAATTTCTCTTTAAATTTTTCGAATCGGACCTGTCGTTTAGAAGTTACAAGAGGTATAATACGGCATTATCACTGGTGTTATTAAAAGTAACTTAGGCTATATAGTAAATAAACGCGGTAAAATCCGTAAAATAGTTTTATTTCAATGTATAGTATTCGCGTAAATATGAGAAAACAATAACTTAGGCTACTTTAATTTCGGAAAAATAATTGGGGTTCCTAAATTCTGCGCGGGCAAAGTCGCGGGGTGCAGCTAGTGTGTACTGTATACACGGATCATGATAATTATAAAACACTTATTATAAAACGATTACTCTATGTACTCTTTGTCATAACGTGTTATATAAAGGGTTATATAATTCTAAAGTGTATTATCATACAGTTGATACTATCATCAAGGTGAGTACAAGCTGCTCGTGCGAAACATTTTACAGCCTACATTCATTTTCCGCCATTATTCAATTATTTTCATCCCATCTATTCGAAAAGGACGACTTGTTTCGCCTTTAAGTGCGCCCAAAGGTGGTGTTTTCTATATGAAACTTTTAGCAGGCAGTAATGAGTTTTTAATCCTCTTTATAAGTGCGCCCCAATTTACTTTGCCGCGCATTTTTTGAATTTGGAACATCTTAGTGTTCAGCGCCAAAGAAATCGAACGCAAATATTGTTTGAATAAAGACTGGCTGGTACGACGACCCATAGTCTCGCCGCCAGCTGAATAATAAAAAAGAAATCAAATTAAAAAATTATGAAAAGTAGAGTGTATCTCTCGGGCGCAAAATATATTTTTGGCTCGGGCGACATACTTTGAATCCCTCGCTACGTTCAGGATTCTACTAAAGAATCCTCTACTCTAGAATCCCTCACTTCGCTCTGGATTCAAAAAAGCGCCCTCGCCGTAAAAATATTATTTTGCTCCCTTGTGGTACAATCTACTATTATGCCTATGAACTCGCTCAAAACACAGTGATTGCTTTATCTGTGACCAAAAAAATAAAAACTAAATCAATGAAACATTCTGAGACCAGGTAAAGTTATTTTTATTTTTTATAGCCTTTCTATGTCCCATTCCTGATTTATAATGTATAATTACTAATGATTTTTCCGTTCACGGACCTAAAGGGGTGTCAGTTAAAGTATCACAAAGTTATTCCTAGCGATTTCAGTAAGGATTTTCCAACGTTAAATATGCAGCCTGTACTATGCGTTTCAAATGAGAATAGGATCGACTGCGCCATATTGTGTCGTCATAGCTGTCAATTCTAACCAGTTAGGTAGGGTGAGCAAAACAAGATATTTTTTAAATAAAATTCATTTGCAAAGGTTGAGTGAAAAATGTACTCAGTCGCACGACGAAGCACACTAACAACGACAAAATGGCGACTGGCGTCCTTATTTTCTTTTCTTTAATAATTTTGGCATGGCTTCTGGGCCTTTGCGCCAAAAATGAAAATAAAATAAAAGGTTATTGTTGGTTTTAAAACGAATTATAACTTTAGATAATTAACAAGACAATAATTAAATAGACAGACCGACAGACAGACAGACAGACAGACGGACAACAAAGTGGTCCTATAAGGGTTCCGTTTTTTTTCCTTTTTAGGTATGGTACCCTAAAAATGATCAGCCCACTGACTTTCTTGCCGGATCTTCTCAGTTGAGGTCGCGTTTCGATCCAGTAGTAGTATATAAGAAAAAAAAATGTAAACTTGACAATTTGTAAGTGCCCGCATGGGCCTATGTACAGAATACATTGTTGACTTTGACTTTGACTCTTGTGAAAATGTAAAGCAAGATCGGCATAACAGGAGTTGCGTCACTGTTGAATAAAATAGGCTTTGCCAAAATAAACTTTGTATAGTAGTTACATAACATATATATCACCTATTCATTTTAAATGTGTATTTATTGAGTTTGCTCTTGCTATTAATTACTTGACGTTGGCTGAAATACCCGCTAACCGCAGGTGGATTCATTCCTCATTTGTTGCCATTAAATTTCATCATTTCATTCATTTCGTAAAAAAGTAGAGGAAGAATATACCTACGCCTGAACCATTACAATATGTCATATAAAAATACATAATATATTATTTAAGAATTGCAGTAGTTGCATACCAAATTGTACTTATAGGTAAAAAAGTTGTTTATACAAGTGTCTCGAGAATATAATTAAATGACTTATTCCGCATTTACGCAGTCGTGAGTAACAGCTGGTGATTGCTACTGCAACCAATACCTGCATAGCACAGATTTTTTTATAATAACGCAATTGTTTTGCACATCGACGCTTGAAAGGCAATCCTTACTAAGCGACAAAAATCGTAAAATGAGTGATATATACCAAACGACGCAGAAAAACCTGGCCGTTCGAAGTTATATATACCAAACGACCCAGACACCTGGCCTAACCTTACTAAGCAACAAAAAATCTTTAAATCTGTAAATCTGAATCACACGGTATTTAACAGTGTGATTCAGAAGTCCGAAATAATACTTTGATGTTTGCATAAGTATCGGGTATACAATTGAATGGTATCAAAATTTTATTGAAATTCGACCATGTTTTTGCAACTTTTTTTTCATAGACAATTTCTGAAACTCGTAATATCTCGAGTCCTATGTAAAATTTTCATGTTCTGTTTTGTGAATATTGGTAATCGCCCCTCATAAGTGTAGTTTACACTGCTGAATAGGGTTATGCATTTACCCAAAGGCCAGAACACGATACCTGTGTCAATTATTAGGTATAAACTGTCTTCATTAAGCATACACATATGAGCTACCATACATGTACCCCAAGTATTATTTTGGACTTCTGATACACCCTGTATACCATTCGAACGGCCAGGTTTCTGCGTCGTTTGGTATATATAACTTCGAACGGCCAGGTTTCTGCGTCGTTTGGTATATATAACTTCGAACGGCCAGGTTTCTGCGTCGTTTGGTATATATAACTTCGAACGGCCAGGTTTCTGCGTCGTTTGGTATATATAACTTCGAACGGCCAGGTTTTTCTGCGTCGTTTGGTATATATCACTCATTTTACGATTTTTGTCGCTTAGTAAGGATAGCCTTTCAAGCGTCGATATATATACGGGTAAGTACTTATCTATAATGGATCCTGATGAAGTTTTAATTATTTTCAGTAGGACAATGAACAATCCAGAACTGTACAGCGTAGCCAATGGAATTGCAAAGTATACTGTGTCTATATGCTTAGATGAGTACAAAGGACGAATAAAATGGAAACAAAGTGGCGATACCATTATAGACTTGGGTTGTGGAGATGGCAGCGTGACTTGCTTATTGAAGAAATATCTCCCTAAAAATATTGAGAAGTTTGTTGCGTGTGACATAAACGAGAAAATGCTACAATTTGCGAGAGAGAACCATGGCGATGAGAACATAACATTTCGATTGCAAGACGTGGAAGGCGTCCTGCCAGACGACATGAAGTGTAGCTTCAGTCATGTCTTTTCATTTTTTCTTTTTCACTGGATACGAAAACAGGAGTAAGTTGTGTTTTAATTCAGGAAAATAAATATGTAGCCCGACATTTTTGTACAATATGTGTAGTTGAATGTTATTTGAACTTAGGATTACCTACGCTACATATTTTTATTACTACCACATTATCTCACATTATCTCTGCGTTATCTGTAAAGCAAAGCAATAGTTAATATAATTAGCACGTAGATAACAAAAATGTGGAACAATGTTGGCATTACAGTGCGAATTCAAGATTGGCATTATTTATTAAGGCAACAAGTAGAATACAAATCCTTTAAGGTCTACATCAGCACGGAGTGGCTAGGCGGAGGAATGGCATCTGTGGGCCCCCCTTATGTAGCATTAGCAATCTTTAGCTTAAAATTTTGCTCGGTCAGCACATTGCATTAGATTCAACCCCTAAATAGCGTGGTTTGTGTTGACGCAGCATCATTTCAAATTAGCATATAACCTCCCCTTTATATCAAATCATGTTTTTTTAGAGAAGCCTTCCAGAACGTGTACGACCTATTAACAGACGGCGGTGAATGTTTCCTGCTGTTCTTCGGTTACATGCCATTTTACCACGCCTACGATATGTTAAGCCGTGGCAGCAAATGGGGAGACAAGTGGCTCAAAGGCGTCACCGACGACTTCCTGTCACCCTATTACAGTATGAAGGTATGATAATTAATGTAGGTATGAAAATATCTATAATCAGATTAACTATACTGAGTGTATCACTGCCGCAAGTCGAATATTTATTACTTAGAGTAACAGCTACATACCTGTAAATATTACAGTGTAAAACAAGTGTAAACTACAACTATTGCGGCGACCAATAATATTCAGAAAACAGTAGGGCTAGAGATATCCTTGTATTTAAAATTTTCGTCGAAATCAAATGAAAGTCTGACCATAATTACGTTTTCTATTTAATTACCTTTTTTTTTGTTTAGGAGCCTGAGAAAAGGTTAACACAAATTTTGAAGAGCGCTGGCTTCGTCAATATAAACGTGGAGAGGAAGAACATGAGATACGTTATGAAAAACATTGTTTTAATGAAACGTGAGTGAGTTATTATTTTGGTGCTGTGCAGATTTTGCGAAGCGGTCTAAAACGAATAGTATTAACGCAAGGAATTAGCACATTTTTCAACTTATCGATGACGCGATCTTGACGTGTGGTTTTTACCACAGCCATAATTTTTTAAATGTTTTTGGTACGGAATGTTTTTTTTAAAGCCAAGTTGATAACAATTGTAGAAAAAGGGACCCACCACTCACCCTCGGAATTGTCAGAATTCCAAATTATAAACCAAATAAATTTTATCGATAATAGAGGACGACTGCTCAGTCGCAGCCCAACCGTCCTGAGGATGCCTCGTTGAGAGGCGAAACACGTGTCGAATTATTTATTTAGATTTGATTGTTCTGCGGAGGATTGCTCATTGTTAGGGTCCATGACTTATGACATACTGACTCTCGCCTGACAGGGAGTTCAGTCTTGTTAGTTTCCTCTATTATCGATCAAAGTTATTTGGTTTATGATTTGGGATTCTGACAATTCCGAGGGTGAGTGGTGGGTCCCATTCTCTACAATTGTTATTAACAATGGATTTCCGCAATATTACGCCTGATTCCATCAAGTAAGCCAGTTCAATCAAGTTCCATCGAGTGCAAGGCGTTATGTATTTCTTACATGAACGATAGATAGTAGTTGTAGTTATAATTATACGGTTTAGTTTTATACGTACATAGTATTTTTTAATTTTCAGAGCTGGTAAGGTCGGTGGAGCCATACAGTATGCCCGAGTGTGTGTTCGAAGACTTCTTCAAGGACTTCCTTACAGCGGCTCACGATATCGGCTTCGTTGATAAATCCATTAAAAGCGTGAATGACGTCAACAAAGAAATAATCCTTAACTACACAGTGATAGTAGTTCACGCATCGAAACCATTATAAGGGAAATAAATTATTTGCTATTATGCGTCAACAGAGTCTCAGAATGGTTTTACTGTTTCTAAACATGAATTTGTTCTTTAATAACATAATCTAATTAGTTACTAACAAAAATTATATGACTAATTTAAGTGTAAAACAAAATAAAAATTCTATCAAGTAATCTATCTATTTAAAAAAAACCGGCAAAGTGCGAGCTAGACTCGCGCGCCGATGCTTCCGTATCTAAACTATGAAAGCACCGAACATTGCTCTAACGAAAAGATAAACTGGACAGAGAGACAAACTTAACTTTGCGTTTCTATACTGGTGTCCCCATACAAACTAACTACAAAATAAGTTTGTAATCGCAAAAAAACTTTTTAACAAAAAATTAAACCGCCGAAAATTTTAAAAAGCAAAAAATAATATACCTTTTTTATTTAACCTTAATAACAAAGTTCTTAAACTAATGTAAGTATACCTAAGTCATTTTGAGTCGGCGCCAAACAAGCAAATTAATTAATTTAGTAAAGTGTGATGTACGGCGGCGGCGCGGCGGCGGCGCGGCGCGACACGCACCTTCGCTGGAAAATGCCGAGCGTTCACGAAGTTAACGTCAGCGAGACAGCAATACACAGCGAGATAGCGATACACAATGTGTGCGAGTGGTCGTACGGAGAGCACAGTTTTTGGAATGTTAATGTTTGTCGCTGAAGATTTCACGTTGCATTGTTAATTTCATTTGGTTATTTCTTTAAATTTATTGTTCATTAATTGTTTGGCGCCGACTCAAAATGACTTAGGAATACTTACATTAGTTTAAGAACTTTGTTATTAAGGTTAAATAAAAAAGCTATATTATTTTTTGCTTTTTAAAATTTTCGGCGGTTTAATTTTTTCTTAAAAAGTTTTTATTTTATATTTTTTTGTGGCTAAAATCTACTACTTAATCTGAATCTACTGTTTGTTTTTTTGTATTACACAACTCAGCATTAAAATTTGAGAATTAACAATAAATCTCTCCCTATTTTCCCACCTTTCGGGTAGGACTTTTGTTCCTAATTTATATAGGACCAACTTCGAAGTTATACCCTAACCAATACGTGTCGAAACGTGAACCTCTTCTGTTTTCTTCGTTGGTTAAAAATGGGTATAATTCCAAATAAAGTCCACGTGGGCGTAGGTATATCATGGTGTAGGTGCCAATCTATATCAGACTAGGCAAATACACACATGAATTGGCACCGACTACAAATGTAATGAATTATAAGGTTATTTGTAACTTTTTAGTGTACCTAGGTTTTTGAAGGCGAATTTAGTATCTATTTTGTGAAAAGATGCAAGTATTAGCACCTCATAACAGCCCAAAAAAGGAATTCACCCCCCTCCACCCTTTCCATCCCATCGTTTCGATATTTGTTAACTATCCGTATTAAACAAAAAAAGATTTTTCGAAATCGGCTCACTAACGCCGAAGATATGCTATAGTCCAGAATGCAAACTTTATCAGCCCATTTCACCCCCTAAATATTATTTTTTTCAAATTTCCTAAAACACGTGTTTCTTTATTTTGTATGTAAAATACATATACAAAGTTTCAGGTTGATCAAAAAATATTTTTGAAATTGTGTGACCTTCAACCCCCCATTTCACCCCTAAGGGGGTTGATTTCTGATAATGTTTTGAAAATAGGACCACCCTCGAAGAATTCCTTAGCAAACGTCATAGAAAAAATCGAAATCGGTTTAGTGACGCCGGAGATATGCGTGATCATACATAAAAAAGAATGCAAACTTTATCACCCCATTTCACACCCTATACATTTTTTTTTTCAAAGTTCCTAAAACACGTATTTCTTTATTTTATATGTAAAATACATATACAAAGTTTCAAGTAGATCAAACAATATTTTTTAAATTATGTGACCTTCAACCCCTCATTTCACCCCCAAGGGGGTTAATTTCTGATAATATTTTGAAAATGGGACCACTCTCGAAGAATTCCTTAGCAAACGACATAAAAAAATTCGAAATCGGTTTAGTGACGCCGGAGATATGCGTGATCATACATAAAAAAAATAAAAATAAAATATACGCGTCGAATTGAGAACCTCCTCCTTTTTTTTTTTTCGTCGGTAAAAAAAACCAATTTCTTACAATAATTTGACAGTTTTCAGATTTTTTCCGAACTCCATGTTATTCCTATTCTATCTAGATGACAATAACAGTGCATTCCTAGTCTTTAGTGAACTTATTCGAACTCCTGCTATTGCAGCCGAAAGCAACACATGCGATAGTTAGGTGATCGTCCTCGGTCTTGATATTTTGGATATTGCACAGGTAGGTACTTATTAAACACCGAGGAACTAACAATTAAAAATACAGATGGTCACCGCATGGTGTTCACAACAATAAAAACCCGGCATCACAGTGTAAAATTAAGTCGTTGCAATGTACTATAGCCATCTATTTTTTGAGTAGTGAAGAATATACATTTGACACTTCAATAATGCAGTGCATATCCTTGGCCATACCAAATTCTTTTGGGCATCTCTAAGTGTAAAATAAATAATCTAAAGATTTACCTTTTATATTTGTGAAGGTGACCGCCGAACTGTTACAGTATATTTGGTTCTCCACGGCGCGGGCGTATATAATGAGGTTTTTACACGAGAGCTCGATATGATATTTCAAATTTTGCAAGATACCACAGGGTGCGTGAGTCTTGTGTTTTTCAAGAAAATTGTGTTATTTATTGATTCCAGCAAAATGATATGTCAAAAAATATATTAACACTAACATCACATTATTTTCAGATTGCCAGTATGAATAATCCAAAATTGTACAGCTCAGTTAATGGCATTAGTATCTATACCGTGTCCGAATGTTTGGACGAGTTCATAGGAAAAATTAAATGGCATAAAAATCGCGGCTCTATCATAGACTTGGGCTGTGGAGATGGCAGCGTGACATGCTTATTGAAGAATTATCTCCCTAAATACTATGAAAAGTTTGTGGCGTGTGATATTAACGAAATAATGTTGCAATATGCGAGAGAGAATCACGGCGATGAGAGCTTATCATACCAATTACAAGACGTGGAAGGCGTTCCGCCAGACGACATGAAGTGTGGTTTCAGTCATGTCTTTTCATTTCTTGTACTTCACTGGATCCGGAAACAAGAGTAAGTCGATATATATTTTAGCCTAAGCTCGTTATTATCGATCTCCATCATCTCCATCATCACACTAGTATTTCCGGGGTGTTAGCGCAGAGGCTCACACATGCGTCACTGATGTATTTTGGTTTCAAAGTTAAAGGGGGCAAGGCACATTTACCTTCGATGTGAGTAGAATTCAGGCTATAATCCACCACATTGGACTAGTAAGGATTCATCTATCATTCAATAGACTCCTTATGATATTTAATTAAATCGTTCAGCAAGTAATAATCATTATTGCAAAACGAATTGAACACCGTTCCAGAAAAATATGTTGAACCTAAGGCCTTTAAAGATAACTTGTAATATTGATTCACAAATGACATTTGTCGTTTCAGAAAAGCATTCCAGAATGTTTTTGATCTATTATCAGAAGGCGGCGAGTGTTTCCTGCTGTTTTATAGCTACACGCCGATTTATCACATCTACGATATACTGAGCCGCGGCAGCAAGTAGGGAGACAAGTGGCTCAAAGGCGCTGTGGATAATTTTATTTCCCCATATTATGGTATGAAGGTAAGGTACCTATTATTATTTTATTTTGAACACATACTTTTTTGTTGACCCCATGTACGTGAAAATTGTAACGAATTCAACCAACGAATAGAAGTAGCTTACTTACTAAACTTCAGAAGAGTAGATACTGTTCTCCGCGAGTAGGATCTGCAGTGTCATATAATTAATTTTGTATAGGCCTACGGGGCACTTATAAATTGTCAAGTTTACATTCTTATATGTTAGGACTATTATAATATGTATTTTGGGAATCAGGTATCAGCACCTAGAGACTAAGGAACGAGGTGCTTCTGAGGCTGTTCATCTCAATTTGTAACAAAAAATGTAGCTTCTTGCTGCAAAATAGTGAATTTTTAGCAAGTACAGTGTGTCTTTAAATGAATTTCAAGTATTTCGACTAATCTAAATAAAATTGTATGATGCCTATTTTGAAGTTATTGAATGATCAAAGATGACAGATAAATCTCATTTTGTCCTGATTCAAATTTGACATATTTTAAGTCTTGCGCACTTTTTGTTTCATGGTACTATTATTATAGGAGTCTGAGAGTATTGGCAGGATCACGCAGATCTTGGAGAACATCGGGTTCACCAACATCGACGTGCAGTGCAAGAAGATGAGTTACGCCATGAAAAACATCATTGAATTGGAACGTAAGTGTGTTTAACTTTTAAATAATGTATTGTTTAATGATGTTGTAGGTACACTTATATAATTATAGACTTCTTCTCCATCATTGTAGGTCATTTGTGCTTTTTATGGCCAGCCCAGGCTGACATTTAGGATGACGCTTCATTGAACTATAAGTGATGGCTAACCACATGCAGCATGTTTCTACCAATACAAAGGGTTGTTACCCTACACCAGTCCAGTTGAGCTTGAGCCTGAGTCATTTGGGTTTAAATGTGGCTTTTGTTCAACCTCTATCCTAATTTTTTTTTTAGAACTTCTACGAGCTGTGGAACCCTCCAGTATGCCGGAGGACGTGTTCGAAGAGTTCTTCAAGGACTTCATAGTGGCGGGCCACGACATTGGCTGCATCGACAAATCCATCAACAGTATTGACAATGTTCATAAGGAGATCGTTCTTAACTATACGATTATTGTGGTTCATGCATCTAAACCAGTGGTCACTTAAATTAAGCTAATAATTTAACGACAGCCAACGGGTAAATGGTCAATGGAAGATGAGCAAATAAGTAGTAACTTCAGATTTATGATTATCATCACACTTATAATGCTATATAGAAACTTGAGTCTGTACAAGCGTTTTCTTTTTTAAAGATACGTCTCTCATTTTCTATAAAACGGAGCCTTAGTGATTTTCTCATCATCATTTGCCTTACCTTGTCCCATTATTTGGGGTCGGCGCAGTATGTCTTTTTCTTCCATTCATCTCGCTTTTCCGTCATTGTCCTTATAATTAATCCTAAATATGATATGTATAAATATGACAAAGTTAGCCCTTGTGTCTACTCATAGTTTGCCAATAAAGTAGCCATGGCATGTGCACGATGTTTAAAAAACCTGAAATAATGCTTTAAAGTTTGCATGCCCATCTGATATACAACGGAATGTTATATAATTCGAACATGATTTTAAAATAGAAATATGAGTCTGCCCTAACGCCACAGCACAATGCTTGTGACCAATTCTAAAAGATCTACAGATCGTGTGCTTTCATTTACACAATATTAGCTACGGTATATATACCTAGATTATTATATCAGACTTGTGTTACATCTTGTAGATCGGGGATTCCCAAATTGGGTTCCGTAGAATAGTAGTCAGGTTTCCGCCAAAATTATATACGCATACAAATGTCGGACATAACAGCAAACTATAAAATAATTATTCATAAAACACTAAAACAATTTCATTCTTCACATTAAAACTTTAAGTTAAGAAAAATGTGTTTCAATTATATTATAAATTTCATTAAAAAAATGTTCTTATATAAATTTCAGTGTTGATTTGTAATCATTTGATCTGGGTTTCCATAAAATAAAAAGTATTTGGTTAGTGTTCCGTAATATTTAAAGTTTAGGAACCCCTGTTGTAGATAGGGACGCATGAGGAAGCTACCTATAAGGCTTCTTTGTTGATTACTTATATAACCCGTTAAAGAGGTTTGATGTACATAAAGAACAATTAAACACTACACAGGCACAGTAATTAATGCTGATGTTTTCAGCAGATCCTAAAAAATATATTCTGTTATCAATAAACATGCCTGATACGAGATTTATTTGGGTATACTTAAGAATTTGTATTAATCTTACGACACTAAAATGTCGGAAAACACTTTTTGGTGTGGTGGGTAGGGAAAAAAAACAAAAAAATCTATGTTTGTTACGTGAGTTTGTTGCACGGAAGCATATATAAGGATATTGGAAATTAAGACGCGCACAATTAAGCCGAGCTTCGCAAGATTCTGAAAAGTAAGTGTTTATGTTAGATTGCTACAGTTTGTTAGAACGCTGTCTTGATGTATTTATTTTGGAAGATTGTATGATTGTCGAACTTACTTTAGATAATCCCACATAGGTAGGCATTTTGCTAATGTTGAGAATTTGATAATAAGTAAATAAAAATAAAATAAAAAGCCCTTTATTGTTTTCTCATATTTACGCGAATACTATACATTGAAATTAAACTATTTTACGGATTCTATCGCGTTTATTACCCGCCATTATATCAGATTTGATAAACCGCATATCCTCGCAAAAGACTGACTGACACTGATATCTGACTTTACTTTAAAATACGACAATAATACAATAAACGAAGTTGACCTTGCAAAATTTCTTGGACTATTAATAGACAAGAAGCTAAATTGGAAGAAACACGTGGAAGCTGTTTGTAAAAAAATCTGTAGTCTGGCCTACGCTTTACATAAACTTTCGACTACAATCAATACTAATGCATTACTTTCGGCATACTATGGGCTGATCGAGTCCTCTCTCAGATATGGAATTATCTTCTGGGGTAATTCGACTGAAAAAGAATCTGTTTTTAAAATGCAAAAACGCTGTATTAGGGCTATGTTTAATCTACAGACGACAGACTGTTGCAAATCATACTTCACTAGATATGGAATTTTGACATTTCCGTCCTTATACATATTAGAAATTGCTTTATTCGTCAAAACTAATCCTGAGCAGTTTCCAAAAGAGTCTGATATTCTCAAAAGAAATCGACGAGACAATGATAGACTCTGTTTGCATCCCTCAAAGACGGCACTTCTCCATAAAAGTGTAGTATGTATGGCGCCTAAAATCTTTAATAAAATTCCGAAGTGTTATAGGGACCTAAATATAAATGTATTTAGACTACGGTTTAGGAGGTTACTGATACAAAAATGTTACTACAGTATCAATAACTTCTTACAAGATAAACTCTAACTAGGTTAATATTATTATTTAAACTAAAATAATTATAATAATTTTACTCCATTTATCTTAGAAAATCTTTGTACACCATATGATATGGTAAAACATGATGGATCTGACACTAATTTTAATAACATCAATGTGCAAGCTATTGTATATTTGAACCTACCCGTGTTTTGTGCAAATAAAAATATTGTATTGTATTGTATTGTATTGTAAGAACACCGATTCCGACCAAGGATGATACGTGAGGCCATTGAAATTAAAAAAACATCCTAATTTCAATAGGGAAGATGGCTGGGTGCTACCACCAACATTGGGATCCAGTAGTTAATATGATTAAATCCAAAACCAAGCGTACCATTGCAAGACCTCAAGACACTGTGAGCACTTTCTGCGTGGATCGGACCGCAAACAACAACTAATTAAGACGGTACCCAGTTATTAACTATGACATCAGGACGTCTAACACCTCAGCCCCCCCGTGACCATGGTTGCTGTAAAGCAGCCGAAACGTCGGGAAAATCAAATAGTAAATAAACGCGATAGAACCCGTAAAATATTATTTCAATAAAAAGCCCTTTATTTCATGCCATTGGTAGTTAATGAAATTTTAAATTAAAAAGTATAGTACATATTCATTAGCACAGTTTGAAAAATTAATTATGGTATTGATTAATTCATTGGCAGGAACCCCTTAACAGGTGAAGGCCTCCTTCAAAGATAGTCATTTTACCCGATCCTTTGCTAGTTGTGGCCATTGTGGGCCACCTTTCGTATTTCGTCCTCCCAACGCACATAGGATGAGAATGAGAATTTGATAACACCCTTAAACTATGCAACGCTAGTACCATTGGCTATAAACTCAGAGCACGTCCTATTCCGAACAGACCATTTTTAAAAAGTTCAGTGCAGGGAGCCGCACGACCAAGCATTTCTAGAAAATAAATGGATATCGAGACGGGACTTATTTGAACTTAAGTTAAAACGCAAGAGCCTTGTTCTATATCCATGTCTTAACCGCATAAGCTTATTTTTTCCATAATAAATCGTAATTCAAGGGATTTCCTTTTTGAGCTTATGGAAAATACATCGCCGCTCTGTCTCGTTCTCCTTGTAATATCTCTTATAAAAAGCTGCAATTTTATCTAGCTACAGTATAGCAACATAACTGCGTAGTGACACTACCTACATATCAGTAAAAACTACTTTAATTCTTCATGTAGGCACGTAATTAATTGAATGCTTCTTTCAAGATGCCGTTTGATTACCCAAAACTGTACAGTGAGGCTAATGGAATTGTACGGTTCACTGTTACTGAATGTCTAGACGAGTACATACAACAAATAAAATGGAACAAAAATGGCAACATCGTCATAGACTTGGGCTGTGGGGATGGCGGAGTGACTTGCTTATTTAAAAAATATCTCCCTAAAAATATTGACAAGTTTGTTGCGTGTGACATAAACGAGAAAATGCTGCAATATGCGAGAGAGAACCACGGCGGTGAGAACATAACATTCCGATTGCAAGACGTGGAAGGCGTCCTGCCAGACGACATGAAGTGCGGCTTCAGTCATGTCTTTTCTTTTTTTCTATTTCACTGGATATGGAAGCAAGAGTAAGTCATGATAATAGTGAAATAGGTCTTACAGTTTACAGAATGTTTCACAGGTCAGAAATAATATTTTGTTGTTTTAATTTGAAATAAATAGAGATGTATAGAAATAATGAAAAATATACAGGGTGTTCAGAAGTCCGAAATAATACTTAAGGTAAATATACGGTAGCTCATATGTGGATGGTTAGTGAAGAAAGTTTATACCTACTTTATAAAATACTTATGTCAGGTTCCATGCTAAATTGTAATTCAATTTCTTGTTTTTGATTCCAGAAAAGCCTTCCAAAACGTTTACGATCTTCTAAAGGCAGGTGGCAGTTGTTTTCTGCTGTTTTTCGCTAATATGCCATTTTATCACGTCTACGATAAACTGAGCCACGATAGCAAGTGGGGTGATACGTGGCTTAAAAACATTGCTAATGATTACCTGTCCGCCTATTATGGCGTGGAGGTATGTGCAACATTTTTTCAAATGTCCGTTTTTATAATTATGCTAATGCAAAATGTTCATACCGGTACCTACTTTTTATTTAAGTTAGTTACCGCATATTGTAAATGTAGTTTCATTTGTCTGTTTACACTATTTCATGGGCCTTTGGATGAGCCCTGAGGGCGCAAAACAATGGTTGTGACGATAGACCATAGGTTAGTGACTGTGAAACTAAGCGTGCATATTCAATAAGGATAGTGATTACAATAATAAATAAGAAATATATTTTTTAAACACCTGTATAAATTGTTAATAGGCATTACTATCGATGTTATATTATCATTCGGAAAATACCTATGGCCAACTGCTTCAGAATCTTCGGGAGAGTTTCTAACCCCAATTTCTTAAGGTCTATAGTCCGGCTATAGTTGGTCAACCTCGACATGGAAATTACTAAGAATGTCCACACAAGTATAATGGCATTGACGCCTACCTACCGCTTTCCTGCTGAGGTAATTCTTGCTTCTTTTAATACGTTTATGTCCGCATGAGACTTATACGTCCGATCACATATTTTGCAGGAGCCAGAGAAACATGTAACACAGATCCTAGAGAACACCGGGTTTGTCGACATCAACGTGGAGTCCAAAAAGATGAGTTACATCATGAAAGATGTTGCTATACTGAAACGTGAGTTGGAGAAGTATTTAGAGCAGCAATGAATCCGAGTTAGCAACATAGACTTTTAATATCTCTATAACTAATAATGACAGATTCTGAATAGACAATTCCGAGACGTTTATGTTAGTGGCCTGGATTAATTGTAATCGAGTATACTTTTCTATTTTTACTACATAGTATTTTAAAATATATTACCTATGCCCATTTACTGACGAAGACTTGCACCGCGGCCCCATGACGCATTTTATCTGAGATCCGATTTTGAATGGAAAAAACTTGCACCACGATTCACACTGTGGTAAAACACCCAATAGAATTTAAAATGGGATTATTGTATCCAAAAATAGCATTTATTAATTAGATAGTCATATATGGCAGTATCAAATAGGAATAATAAATAGCGCACTTTGGGAGCGTTCAAGTATTGCATAACGCAATTTTTGGAGAATTTTAACCCCCACTCCCCTCATGTAACGCACCGTATAGTTTTTCTTTGTTAAATCAATGTTACGTAACGTGTTCAAACACCCCCCACCAACCCTGTAACGCATCGTAACGTTACAGAAGACCCCCCCTCCCCCAAAATTCGTTACGTAATACTTGAACGCTCCCTTATTTGTTTCCAGAATTGGTAAAAGCTGTGGAATCCCATAGCATGCCCGAGGGTGTGTTCGATGACTTCTTCTTGGACTTCCTGGCTGCAGGCCACGGTACTGGCTTTATTGACAAATCCATTAACACTGCGAATGATGTGCACAAAGAAATAATTATTAACTACACAATACTAGTAGTGTACGCATCGAAACCCTTAAAAGGGAACTAAAGGTTATGATAATTATTTTTCACTTCAGTAGCTCAAACATGTAGGTTTTGCTGCCTGAAATCAGTGAGTTACTTTGTCTCATTCAGTGAGCAAAATGAGCATTTTGCTCACTGAGTGAGACAAAGTAACTTTATTTTTTTTTTTTAATATAGAACCCTAGGCTGAATAAGATATTCGCGGCTATCTGAAAACAAAAATTAAAAAGTTACTTTGTCTCTGATTAACCAATCATACAATTCGAAACATTCACTCACTATCTCTTTCCCGCTATCAGAAAGAGAGAGAGAGACAAAGTCCAGCCCTTTCGAAGTTCCGATTTTGAATTCGACCTCAAATACAAACACGTTCGGAATTTCGTACTAACTAAAGAAATTTTGCAAAAAGAAATTTATGTCTTCTAATGTAATTTATTGAATTTTTTAACATATTGTTGTATTTCAACGAAAATTAGTATTTCCTGCAAATAAAAAAAATAAAAAATACATCATCACGCCTGTATTCCCCGAAGGGGTAGGCAGAGGTGCACTGCAGTGCGCCCACACTTCGCCGATGTATTTTGGTCCCAATGTAATAGGGGGCGAGCCTATTGCCATTATACCGGGCACACAGGTTTCCTCACGATGTTTTCCGTCACCGTTTCTTAGCAAGTGATAATCTCAGATGAAAATGAGATTCGCACATGGAACCCAGAGGTGCGAGCCGGGGATAGAACCTGCGCACTTTGATTGCAAAGCGTGCGTTCGACCACTCGGCTACCACTGCTTTTTCCTGCAAATAAAACTGATATTTAACCTGTAAATATTTATTATTAGTTTCAATAACGTTACGTAATATATTATTATCTCCTAAAGTGTTTTCGCTGCTGTAGGGAAAAGTTATGTGTGTTACACGAGAGCAAAGTGTTTTGCATCTCGTGCCTTTGAATCCCTCGCCACACTCACGATTCAACTTAATTAAGCATAAATTTATCCGTACCTATAATTATATATAAGTGAAATACTGTATTTAGTACATTTAGTGTTCCCTGAATCTATACTTTATTATTATTATTTTTTTATATTATTAAGCTTAAGAGTTTGTTTGTTTCTTTGTTTGGTTGAACGCGCTAATCTCAGGAACTATTTGTCTGAATGGAAAAATATTTTTGTGTTCAATAGTCCATTTATCTAGGAAGATTATCTATACTCTATACTAATATTATAAAGAGGAAAGATTTGTATTTTTGTATGTTACGAATAAACTTAAAAACTACTGGACCGATTTCAAAAATTCTTTTACCGTTAGAAAGATACATTATCACTGAGTAACATCGGCTATATTTATTACTAGAAAAAATTAGAGATCCTTAGAAATCTTTACTAAACCAACCCAAGGTGTAAAAAAATTAGCCGTAAAATGTCTTTCATCGCATACGCTGCGGAAAGTATTGATGGTAGAACAAAAAAATGTTCTACAATATTATAGAACACATCAATATCTACAAAAAAATCCGCAAGACCATATGTCCAACTTTTGTAGTTTGGTCACTATAACTACTTTTTTACATTTTATTAGTTGACAGAAATGCCGATCAAAATCAGACCGTGTTATCCATACCTTTGTATAAATTCTTATCCAAATAAATTATTTCGTATTCAAGACTGTTTCAATACCTGTCAATCACTTTTAGAATTATTGAAGTCGGTCATTCCATTCAAAAGATATTACGAAATTAAAAATGTCAATATAAACAAAAAATACACGCCGCCGCGGACGACGCGGCAGAAGGTCCACGAAGCGCAGAGAGCAACGCATCGAGAGAGCGGGCACCGAAGTGCGGGAGAGGGTTTTGCGTAAGGAAAGAGTGCTTTTCTCATGGGCAATTGTATGGTGCTCTTTCTCGAGTAGGATCTCCTGAAAATCAATATGGTTTTGCTGCCACCTACGAATACAACTGCCATATATCTCTTAAGGTT
Source organism: Ptilodon capucinus (assembly GCA_914767695.1). Classification (NCBI taxonomy): domain Eukaryota; kingdom Metazoa; phylum Arthropoda; class Insecta; order Lepidoptera; family Notodontidae; genus Ptilodon; species Ptilodon capucinus. Next base: position 7,402,791 of record OU611814.1, on the reverse strand, counting down.
AACTCACTAAAATCTTTTTTATTTTGGTAATCAAATTTGTCCCAAAATAATGCATTATTTGCCAAGGTGTTTTTATAAACATGATATTAATACTTATCCAAATAAATACATTATTCATCACAAGTATTTAATCTTAAATAAAACAGCCCTTGGCATAATTTGATTTCAACGAATATCTTAGGAGATATCATAGGTTTAATAAACGTTGACCACATGCTGGTCGGCCGCTTCCGCCAGTAACTCTGCGAGGTAGCATGCCGCGCGGCCCGGACGGCTCCCTACGGAAAGGTTGTGACCTGCGCATTGTTTTTGCGATATCTGATTGTATAGTGATCTATACTTATAATATTATAATGTTGAAGAGTTGTTTTGTTTGGTTAAACGCATTGAGCTCTGGAACTACCAGTCCGGTTCCAAATTGTGTTGTTGTTGTTGTTTATTGAGGAAGGTCATAGACTTTATGACATCACGCTACGACATAGTAGGTAGGTTTAATAAATTCGGAGTGTTAGTTAGTTTTGCATGATTAGTACTAAGCAAAACCGCAGATAATAATTACTAATAAAGCCCTTTTAACGACCCACTGCTGGGTACGCACCTCCCCTCAATGTGAGGGGGATTCAGGCCATAGTACACCACGCTGGCCCAGTGCGGGTTGGCAGACTTCACACATCTATCGAGAACTAGTCAAGTTCCCTCAGACGTGCAGGTTTCCTCACGATGTTTTCCTTCACCGTTTCATAGCAAGTGATAATCTCGGATGAAACTGAGATTCGCGCATAAATCCCAGAGGTGCGAGCCGGGGTTTGAAACTGCACACTTTGATTGCCAGGCGTGCGTTTGACCACTCGGCTAAATACAATTTAATACAATCATAATATTTGAGGAAGGCAGAACTCGAAAAGAGTCATTAATTTATGAGAGTCTTACTATTTCACTGCTGCGTTTAGTTGAGGTTATTATTATATTTTTTAGAAGTTAATGTTATAATTTTAGGCACTTAGTAATTAGCGCCATAACAGTATGTAATCAACTCATGCTAATTCGCACTGGCGCAAAAAGTTCTATCTCACGATTGTTCAATGTCGATATTACGTGGGTAGATAATTAAACTCAGCTAAGTTTAAATTTTCGACTTTTGTCGTTCTATTTCATGATATAAGTATTAAGGTGCCTATCCAAAACGAAATTTGGCAGAATGAGATTGTTGCTCGTGAACTACTGTAAAGTCCACCATGTACAGTAAGTATTTCTACAAGCTAGGATTTTCACTCCTGTGCAAAAACGACAACAAAATTTGACTCTCGGCCTATGAGAAAGTTTTGGAACCCGTACGAGTTTAATTGGAAAATGGGTAGGCTAGGTTAAAAGATAATCTACTTCTTCCCATTGCAAAACGTGAGATAAAGAAGAAAAAACCGGCCAAGTGCGAGTCGGACTCGCGCACGAAGGGTTCCGAACCATTATCTATAAAAACGGCAAAAAAAACACGTTTGTTGTATGGGAGCACCCTTAAATATTTATGTGTTTAGTATTTGTTCTTATAGCGGCAACAGAAATACATCATCTGTAAAAAATTCAACTCTCTAACTATCACGGTTCATGAGATATAGCCTGGTGACAGACGGGCGGGCGGACGGACAGCGAAGTCTCAGTAATAGGGTTCCCGTTTTACCCTTTGGGTACGGAACCCTAAAAAGGAACTCGCAGTTGTTCAACCCTCGACATTCATGGCGAATTGTTTTAGAACTCGCAATCACATTAGTTGATAAATTATTAATTTCTCTAAATATTGCAAAACAGGAGAATGATGAGCTGATTAATTGTTAAAATAGGCGGTGCCGTTAAGCCCCCGATACACTGGGGCGGCAACGCTCGCGCGTCAAAATATTTTCCAATACCAAAATGATTCCTGTGTCAATATGCATAAAGAGTGAATTTCTGTGGTAGAGGCCACGCCCCCACGCGTCAAAATTCGCTCACGCTGTCAGTGTCATTTAGCTGGAGATTTTCTTTTAAGGACTTACGCTGTTGTCCGTGAGGTGGCTTTTACAGCTTTACTGGAGGAGTGGCGAGCGCAGAGTGCACTCCAATTAAGGCCTTAATGGCGGAAAAAGGGTGGCAACTAGCTCAAGGGCGCCACAGAGGGCACGACCTCGGCTTGGGCAGTTACCATGAGGGGAGAGGTAGTGACTGCGCTCCTAGGTGCCAAGATGCACCTACGAGCGGAAGAGGGGGATCCTCGACCTCGCCGGTGAGATCGGTGTCTGTTTGATTTAGTGCTCTTACACACGAGCGGCATGTTACCAACGGCATAGGCAACTGCAGCCGTCGACACGCGTCGGCGGCAACCGACGGCAGCCGTCGACGTGTCGACGGCTGCCGTCGGCGACATCTCAACTATAGAGATCAGTTTCAAAATGGATTCCGAAGAAGAAACACTGTTATTATTTTTACTTCATCGGCGCCGACAGAAACGAAAAATAAAAACACGTTCTTTGTGGATTCAAGAAATATATTTATTATTAAAATCATTCACAACTTCTTCACATACCGACACCCATGCTCTGTTTTTTATTATTTTATTACTGTACTCTTTCAATTTATAATTCCAAATACACGTATTTTTCTTTACTGCCACAATTAGTAATTCAATATCAATTTCGTCACTGGAACTCATTTTACAAATTTGCAACGCATGCGCACTCTTAAACTATTTGCAATTTGCAGTCGAGTGACAAAATGGCGGGCGTGGCACGCTCGTCCCTCGTCGACGCGTCGACGGCTGCAGTTGCCTATGCCGTTGGTAACATGCCGCTCGTCTGTAAGAGCACTTAGCTGGAAAATGAACTTTTCCAACGAGTCAATACAGTTTGTTTTGGTATGGCAAAAAATTTAACGCGCTGGCCTTGACGCCCCGGTGTGCGCCTTGCGAGAGATATTATTTGGCCTGCTATTACCTAAGTATGGGCTGATAGAAATACAAAGCACCTAAGCATTACTTCATATCCTTTTCAAAGCAACATGTTTTCCTTTTAATAAAAACAGACGGCAAGACATCACGTCAGTAGTACATCTTTTTAATTACAGTTATTTATTATGTCATTAAATAAACTCGTGTTACCTATATAAAGGGTACTTTACATCATTTTCATTGTATATCGGTATGTTCCGTGATTGCTATTACAAGTGACACAGCGAGGTGAGCATAACATGTATTATTTGTTTTAATTCTAGTTCTCAGCTGTATGTTAGTGTCTGTATCTATCTGTATTTATATATATCGAGTTAATTACGCACGGTATTAATAATTTATGGGAACGGGGCATTACTACTACCAAAACAATAAATATTTTTTTATATTTTTTTTTATATTTATTATTACCATATCAAGTTACATTTTGGTACTTAAATTAACTTAGTATTAAGTAGGTTTTGTAACAAATTTGTAACAAATGTTGTAATAGTATTAGTAGTTTGACTAGCTTTAGCTTCAATACACCTATCATAATCATTTTTAACCGACGAAAAAAAAAAGGAGGAGGTTCTCAATTCGACGCGTATATTTTTTTTTTATTTTTTTTTATGTATGATCACGCATATCTCCGGCGTCACTAAACCGATTTCGAATTTTTTTATGACGTTTGCTAAGAAATTCTTCGAGTGTGGTCCCATTTTTAAAATATTATCAGAAATTAACCCCCTTGGGGGTGAAATGAGGGGTTGAAGGTCACACAATTTAAAAATTATTTTTTGATCGACTTGAAACTTTGTATATGTATTTTACATATAAAATAAAGAAATACGTGTTTTAGGAATTTTCAAAAAAAAATGTATAGGGTGTGAAATGGGGGGATAAAGTTTGCATTCTGGACTACAGCATATCTCCGCCGTTAGTGAGCCGATTTCGAAAAACCCTTTTTGTTTACACGGGTTGTTAACAAAAATTTTAACGATGGGGTAGAAAAGGGGGGTTTATGGGGGGGGGGGGTGAATTTTTTTTGGTTTTAAATATTTAATGGCGTTGCTGCTCCTGAGAATGTATTACTCGCAATTATCATTTTGAAAAGAGTAACCATTGAGTTTCTTACCGGCTCTTCTCAGTGGAAGCAGCATTCCGAACCGGTGGTAGAATCTGACTATTTGTAAGTGCTTTTTGGCCACACGAATAAAAAAATTTTGATTTTGAATTTAAAGCCTGTTTTTAAGTATTTATATTATACAACAAATAATAGTTAAAGTAGGATTATATAACAGTCAATAACTACCGTAAGGTAGGTGCTAGGTAGCTATTTTAAAAGTAATCACAAAGTAATTAGTAGATTATAGCCACAAAAAAATATAAAATAAAAACTTTTTAACAAAATAATTAAACCGCCGTAAAACTACAAAGCATAAAATAATAAACCATTTTTATTTAACCTTAATAACTATTTTCTTAGACTATGTAAGTATACCTAAGTCATTTTGAGTCGGCGCCAAACAATCAATGATCAATAAATTTTAAGAAATAACTAAATTAAATTTAAAAAAATGCAACGTGAAATCTTCAGCGACAAACATTAACATTCCAAAAATTGTGCTCTCCGTATGACTACTCGCACAAGTGCACTCACGTGTTGCTGTCTCCCTGACATTAAGTCCGTGAACGCTCTGCATTTTCCGGCGAAGGGACGTGTCGCGCCGCGCCGCTGCCGAGCATCACACTTTACTTAATTAATTAATTTGCTTGTTTGGCGCCGACCCAAAATGACTTTGGTATACTTACATAGTTTAAGAAAATAGTTATTAAGGTTAAATAAAAATGGTTTATTATTTTATGCTTTTTAAATTAGTTTAATTGACATACGACGGGTAAAAGGCGAAGTGACTCAAGCGCCATGTTGGGCGATATTTTTTTAATAATAATAATTTATTTGTCTCAACCAAAATAATACAAATTGCTCTTATCTTAAGTTTAGTAAAACCATTACAATTTTAAAAGTATATAAGAGTAACGTTGGCAGCTGTACTGATATAAACTGTGCCACAGCCGCCAGCATTTTCAACCTAATGAGGTTTGATAATAATTTTACATTACGAATTTTTACCTGTTGAACTTAATGTTATATTTGAGTTTACGGTAGCAATTATATTTTACAACACATAAAACAATTCAAGGATGTAAGAATAACCACAAGTGTGTGTATGATTTGTGCGTGTGTGTGTGTGTGTGTGTGAGAGACAGATTGGGTGTGTGTGTGTGTGTGTGTGTGTGTGTGTGCGTTCGTGAGTTTTGAGTGAGTTACATATATCGTTGGATTCAGTGATTTTTTCCGTCTCTTGAGCTGGATTTGTTGTCGATATGTTGTGTTCCGTTCTAGAGTTACGATGGTGAACCCAGAATTATACAATAAAAGCAATTCTATAACGAAAGCGGCTGCGATTCAGTGCTTAGATGAGTATTTGCCAAAGCTACGTTGGATGGAACATGGTGAGAGTGTTATAGATCTGGGTTGTGGCGATGGTAGCGTGAGTTGTGTATTGAGAAAATACATTCCCAATAACTATGAAAAGTTCGTTGCCTGTGACATCAATAAGAATATGATACAATTTGCAAGCGAGCAGTACAGCGATGAAAATATAACATTCAAAATGTTGGACGTTGCTGGAGACATTCCCGATGACATGAGATGTGGCTTCAGTCACGTGTTTTCATTTTTCCTATTCCATTGGATAGAAGATCAACGGTGCGTATGTATAACTGCTGTTTTCCTTTCGCTTTCACTTCGTGTATACTTCAAAATAAAATATAAAATATTAGTGTAGGTCAAAAAGAAAGAAAGAAAAAAGTTTTTTTTTGTTTAATGGCCTCTTCTGGGTAATTATCCCAATATTATTTGGATAACAACTGATATTTTAGTCATCCATAGAAACTTCTTACGTAAGCCACCGGTTTACTCTATATCACTTAACTCTGTCAAAAAAAAAAATGGTTTGAACCATAAATGTACCATAACTATATATGCTTTTAATATATGATTCTCCGTTATCTATACATTTTCATTACAGAAAAGCCTTCAGGAATGTCTACGAACTCATGAAAGAAGGTGGCGAATGCCTCATAACGATTGCGGGTTATAATCCTATTAGTTATCTGTACGATGTTATTGGTCGCGATAAGACCAACAAGTGGAGTTCTGATTGGTTTAAAGATTGCGGAAACTTCGTCTCAATGCAGTATTTGTATATGAAGGTATTGTCGTTACGAATGATATGCTACATGGCACTAAGTGTTTCCCTAATTTACAAACAAAATTATTTCTTAAGGATGTTGGATTACAATAATATGAACCGATTTTAAACAACCATGCAGTTTACATGAATAAAAAATCTGATGCTTATTCAGAGACAGAAAATTGCATTTAAAAAGTTAAATAAATTTGCCAACACCCATTAATCTATTTTATCTTCCGTGTGGGTTCAGTAAAATAGGGTTCCCGAATATTTAATATTTTGTAGGACAAGAGCTGCCTGCAATGCTCTCAATTTAGATCTACTTGAATTTTTAAAACTAACAATATTTTGGTTTGATATACTATAACTTTACATTGAAATTAAACTATTTTACGGATTTTATCGCGTTTATTTACTATTTTATTTTCCCGACGTTTCGTCTGCTTTACAGCAACCATGGTCACGGGGGGACTGAGGTGTTAGACGTCCTGATGTAAAATAAAATAGTAAATAAACGCGATAAAATCCGTAAAATAGTTTAATTTCAATGTATAGTATTCGCGTAAATATAAGAAAACAATATACTATAACTTTAGTCAAAAATGGAACAATGCACTATGTCTACGGCTACGCCACTTTACCTAGACACCGTGGTTGGATAGAGGTAGTCGGTATATTGGTAGACTTATATTATTATTTTTATTTTCAGGACGGCGATAAATTCATAACTGAAGTAATGGAGAGCGCAGGATTCGTCGACATTGATGTGCAATTCAAAAAGAGGACCTACGTGTTCGAGAATATTGTTGGTTTAAAAAGTAAGGTTATTTTTATATCAACATCATTTACTAAAAAGTTATTTTGTACTTATGTATCTCTCTTGAAGGTAAGTAAAAGATGCATAGTATTGCATATTTTTATTAATTATTAAGCAGTTGTAGCCAAGTGATCAAACGCACGGCTTGCAATCAAAGTGTGCAAGTTCAAACCCCGGTTCGCACCTCTGGGTTTATGTGCGAATCTCATTTTCATCCGAGATTATCACTTGCTATGAAACGGTGAAGGAAAACATTGTGAGAAAACCTGCACGTCTGAGGGAACTTGACTAGTTCTCGATAGATGTGTGAAGTCCGCCAACCCGCGCTGGGCCAGGGTGGTGGACTATGGCCTGAATCCCCCTCGCATTGAGGGGAGGCCCGTGCCCAGCAGTGGGACGTTAAAAGGGCTGAAGTTAGTTATGTATTATATAGCACAACGCTTTTAGTCTCCAAAGGGCTAGACTAAGACGCAGTCCGGCAGATTACGCTGTGAAGGAATAGACTATTGTGCTAACTTGCTACCGTTCTTAAATATTATAATACTGTAGATATTCTAAACCACTTCTTCGTATTGATGAGTAAAGAAGAAGACTTAGTGAGCTTATTTTTCAGAATTCACGAGAGCTGTAGAACCCTACCAAATGCCGGATGACGTTTTCGAGGAGTTCTTTAAAGACTTCATGACTCTTGGAAAAGACAAGAATATTTTCGACAAGTGTTTAGAGGACATGAACGATATCAACGTGGAAGTGAAATACGATTATGAAATGTTTATTGTTCACGCTAGAAAACAAAAGTAAGAGCTATGCCACCAAATAACTTGACTCCGGTAAATGTTGGCTAGCTCAGATTTTGATGTAGCGAGTGGGTAAAGACGACATTTCTTTTGTATAATTTCTACAAATTTTGTTTATTCCTAAGTAACGTATATAATTAATAAATAATAAAATTATAATAGCAGTGGTAGCCGAGTAATAGCAGTGGTAGCCGAGTGGTCGAACGCACGCTTTGCAAATCAAAGTGTGCAGGTTCAAACCCCAGCTCGCACCTCTGGGATTTATGTGCGAATCAAATTTTCATCCGAGATTATCACTTGCTATGAAACGGTGAAGGAAAACATCGTGAGGAAACCTGCACGTCTGAGGGAACTTGTCTAGTTCTCGATAGATGTGTGAAGTCTGCCAACCCGCACTGGGCCAGCGTGGTGGACTATGGCCTGAAATCCTCCTCACATTGAGGGGAGGCCCGTGCCCAGCAGTGGGACGTTAAAAGGGCTGTAGTAGTAGTAGTATATAATTATGCATTTTATAAGGCTGGTGACTTGGTGCCAATTTCTCTGACATTGTTAGGTCTCCACTCTTGAATTAGCTGACTTAAAATGAAATAAATTACGCATTAAGTTTTCTGCCTCGGTTTTAGTTTTTTTGTATACCACGTTATTTACCTGGAAAATAAAAATATTCTTAGTTATAAATGAACTTGACTACTAATCGTTAATTAACGATCTTACCTATCTACATATTTGAGTAAAAAATATGCAAATATGTTCATCATTGTTGGAATTTAATTTTAGATACTTATATTATTAATTGGGACGATAACAACTGTATTTAATGGCATAATTATAAAGTATATACCATCTTTTATTTTGTTACCAAATATTATTATTTTGTCATCTCATGTACCTAGTGTTAAATTAAACCACCATAATTTTTCAAAATTAAGGTAACCTAAGTTACTTCATGTAACATCAGCTATCTTCCAGTAAGTAGTTGCCAATCAACGTCAGACTAGGCAAATACACACATGAATTGGCATCGACTTAAAATGTAATGAATTATAAGGTTATTTCTAGCTTTTTAGTGCACCTACGTTTTTGAAGTTGGTTTTTGTTTTTTGTGTGTATGCTTTTTAGTGTCAATAATCGTTGAAAATATGCAATTATTACCATTATTACAACCCTAAACAAGTAAATACAGGGTGTATCATAAGTCCGAAATAATACTTGGACGCTAGCATCGGTATCGTGTATACAACTGAATGGTATAAAAATTTGATTGAAATTCGACCATGTTTTTCCAACTTTTTTTTCGTCGTCAATTTCTATAACCCGTAATATCTTGAGTCCTATGTAAAATTTGCATATTCTGTTTTGTGAATATTGGTAGCCGCCTCTCATTAGTGTGGTTTACACTGCTGGATAGGGTTACGGATGTATCCAAAGGCCAGAACATGATACCTGTGACAAACATTCAAGGGTCTGTAACTCAGAAACTATGATAGTTAGGTATAAACTGTTTTCACTAAGCATCCACATATGAGCTGCCATATATGTACCCAAAGTATTATTTCGGACTTCTGAAACACCCTGTATATACAGCCAAAAAAAAATCCCCCCTCACCCCCCCCCCCCTTTTCCACCCCTTTGGGGGTGGGTTTCGATTTTTGTTAACAATCCGTATTAAACAAAAAAAGATTATTCGAAATCGGTTCTCTAACGCCGCAGATATGCTGTAGTCCGGATTGGACCCCCATTGACAGAGTGGAAAGGGGGGGGGGGGGTCCCCTTTCCACTCCTTTGGGGATAAGTTTCGATGTTTGTAAACAATCCGTATTAAACACAAAAACTAATAATCAACCTAAATGAAAACTCCTTAAAAAGCCGTATACAACTACATCATCCACGTAAATAATGATCACAATAAACATTAAAATGTTCATAACATGAAAACTGCTTGGCCGTACAATTTAAAATTTTTATGGGACTAAATGGCATCTATTCCAAATCAAACAAAAAAAGAATCACGTAAATCGGATCATAACTCGCAGCGTAATCGCACATACATAAAAAAAACATACCGGTCAAATTGAGAACCTCCTCCTTTTTGGAAGTCGGTTAAAAAGTAACCTATGCTAATTTAATTTTGAAAAATTAATTAGGGTTGTTTAATTCGACGCGAATTTAAATAAATATTAATCATAAGAAGACCACGGTAGGAAACCATTGCTCTAAGCATTAACTACAAGGAGTTTTAAAAAGGTCTCCTTTTAGTTCCGTAGTCTGCAACGGAACCATAAAATTAACGTTACTAAAATATCTATAATTAGTTTTTTGATTTTTGTCTATTTAATAAGAGTCGTTCGGTGCTAGTGATAAATCGTGGTCTCTGTATTTAAAATTTTAACAAACAAATATTTTAAATGTACGTAATTATAGTACAAATTAATATTAATTAATTGTTTGGTTTGTCATTTAGTGGCAAAAATAAAATTATATTTATTGTATCTGGCTGTCCAGTATACTGTGGTCGCTAAATAACCTTACTTAATGCGTGCTCCAACTGCTTGTTTAATTTTTAACCGACTTTAAAAAGGAGGTGGTTCTCAAGTCGAGCCGTATGTTATTTTTGTTTTATGTATGTTACCGCATATACATATACAGCATAATCCGGTGATAACGTTAGTGAACCGATTTTAAATTTTTTTTTGTTTATTACGGTTTTTTTTTTTTTTTTATGTGATAGGGAGGCAAACGAGCAGACGTTTCACCAGATGGTAAGTGATCAACGCCGCCCATGGACACGTGCAACACCAGGGGCATCGCAAGTGCGTTGCCGGCCTTTAAGGAATGAGTATGCTCGTTTCTTGAAGGTACCTTTGTCGTATCGGTCCGGGAACACCGCTGCAGGAAGTTCATTCCACAGTTTGGTGGTGCGAGGAAGAAAATTCCTGGTAAATCGCACTGTACTGGAACGCCATTCATCCAGATGGTGAGGATGGTAATGCAGTCTGTGGCGAGCCGTGCGATGGTGGAATTCAGCGGCCGGTATAATACCGAACAATTCCTCGGAACACTCTCCATGATAGAGGCGGTAGAAAATGCAGAGAGAGCCTACATCTCTACGCAACGCCAGAGGGTCTAGCCGATCGGTAAGCTTTTTGTCATCGACAATTCGAACTGCCCTTCGTTGCAGGCGGTCAAAAGGAAGAAGTTGGTACTGTGGTGCACCGGCCCAAAGGTGAGAGCAGTATTCCATGTGCGGACGGACTTGCGCCTTGTAAAGTTGCAGGCGATGAGCCGCAGTGAAATACCGCCTCGCCCTACCGAGCACACCCAGCTTTTTGGAGGCCGACTTGGCCTTACTTTCCAGATGACCGCGGAATTGCACGTCGTTCGATATGTCGACTCCAAGGATCCCAATACTTGGCTTGGCATTAAGGGGAGTGTCTTCGAAGCGAGGAGATGCGACAAAGGGGTTCTTTTTGGCGGTGAACGCACAAATTTGTGTCTTATTGGGGTTGAATTGCACTAAGTTCAGTTTGCCCCAGTTCGAGACTAGATGTAGCGAAGCCTCGACTTCAGACACAAGTTTGTTCCGACACTCATCGACGTTTGCCCGAGAAATATTAGCACGACCGGTGTAAAGAGCATCTCCTGTACTGTCATCTGCATAACAACGGAAGTTGCTGATATTAAGCAAGATATCGTTGATATGCAGCAGGAACAGGGTAGGGGATAGGACACAGCCTTGCGGGACGCCAGCATTTACGGGCTTGCAATCCGAGCATGATCCGTCGACTACGACCACGATGCTCCGATCCGTAAGAAAGCTGGCGACCCATTTGCAGAATTTCTCAGGCAGCCCGTAGGAGGGAAGCTTCGAAAGAAGCGCTTTATGCCACACCCGATCAAAGGCCTTCGCTATATCCAGGCTGACCGCTAAGGCCTCACCTTTGCTCTCGACCGCCACAGCCCAACGGTGACTCAGGTAGGCAAGAAGGTCACCGGCCGATCGACCCTGACGGAAACCGTATTGCCGGTCATTGATCAGCTGGTGGTCCTCTAAGTACCGAAGGAGCTGGCGGTTTATAATGGACTCTGTTCGGTGACATCACTAGACAGTAGTGATCTATGGTTAAGAATTATTGTATTATCTGCTGTCTATCTACATGTTGATTTTGTCTTATAAAATAAAAGGTCTTAAAATAATGTGAGAGTTATTATTAATATAATACGAAACATGGCGCAGCCGGTAGGATAAATGGAAGACTAAATAAATATGCCTAAGAACCTTAAATGTACAAGGTAAGGGATTGTTGCTAAAGACGGATTATTGGTTTAAACTCAGTTGTACATGGAAAACACTGAGGAAAACAAAATGGCAGTTTATTATGGCGTAAATTTACCTCCCACTTTCGACTTGAGATCACCTACAGATTGGGAGATGTGGAAAACAACTTTCCAAGATTATCTGATCAGTACGGGTAACGATAAGGCAGAAGATTCTAAGAAACTTGCTCTGTTGCGAAACATGTTGGGCTGCGAGTCCGCTAAAATTCTAATGACAATTGTGCCAATCAAGGAGCAACTAAAATTTGATTCGGTAATTAAACAAATTGACCAATATGTGCGTCCTAGAATAAATGAAGCATTTGAGCGATATAAGTTTAATACACGTGTGCAGTTGGAAGGGGAAAAGATTGATAATTTCTTCACTGCATGTAAACAATTATTACAAACATGTGGATATACAGGCGGCTCATCTTTGGATTCTATTGAAGATCAATTGTTGCGTGATAAAATAGTACAGGGTATTTCGGACAAATCCTTACAAGAGGGACTGCTCCGGATGGAGAATTTAAATTTAAAAAAAGCAGTTGACTACTGTAGAGCTGGGGAACAAGGTAAATCCCAGTGCAAACTGATGAACAGTACAACAATTGAGATAGATAGAGTCAAGAATATGAATAATAAAAAGAATTATAAGGTAGAAGCTCAAGTAGATAAGAAATTTAATTGTAGGCGCTGCCGTACAGAACATGGAGTCCGTGAGTGTCCAGCATTTGGGAAAAAATGCAATAAGTGTGGTACATTAAATCACTTTGCAATTGCTTGTCGTTTAAAGAGTAAGAAAAAAGTGCAAAATGTTGAAGATACCAGTGACGAATCTGACTGTGGTGCGGTATATTGTGGCCGAGTGAAAATTGTAAATAAAAAAAAGTCTGATTGGATTGAAGAGATTGAAATAGAAAACACTAGAATACAGTGTAGACTAGATACCGGTGCAGATGTAAGTGTCATGCCTTTAAAAATATATAAGTCACTTTACAATAGCATTAAGTTAGTACCAGTAAACCGTGAAGTAGAAAACTTTGAAGGTAAGAAAGTTAAACCATTGGGTGTAGTTAATTTGCACTGTAAGTTTAATAATAGAGAATGCTATGAAAATTTTATTGTGGTTGATAATGAAAATACCTTACTAGGATTGCCAGGATGTCTAAAATTAAAATTAATATCACGTATCCATAATGTAAACATAAATTTTGACAATAATGACAAGTTGAAGTTTATAAATGATAACAAAGATGTTTTTACAGGCTATGGGGAATTTCCAAACTCTTGTAATATTCCTACTATTCCTCATGAGCCAATATGCTTCCCACCAAGTAGAGTTCCATTAAGTTTAAGAGAACCATTGAAGTGTGAGTTAGATAGACTAGTTAGTAGACAGGCTATAGAAAAGGTGGATGAGTTAAGTTCAAAAGCATGTATTAATAGGATTGTAATAGTAGAGAAGCCTAACAACAAAATAAGATTGTGTTTGGACCCAACGGAATTAAATAAGTACATTATAAGAAAGCCTAAAACTATGTTAACGGTAGATGAGATTGCTGCAAAGTTAAGAGGAAGGGAGTATTTTACTGTGTTAGACTTATCAGAAGGCTTTCATCATGTGACTCTTACTGAACAGGCATCCTGGAAGTGTTGCTTTGCCACCCCATTCGGAGTGTATAAATATTTGGTATTACCATATGGTTTATCAAATTGTCCTGATGTTTTCCAAGAACAGATTGAAAATTACTTTGGGGATATTCCAAATGTAATCTCCTGGTTCGATGATGTTCTGGTCATGGGATCCACAGCAAAAGAGCATGATGAATCCCTCCAAAAAGTGATGGATAAAGCTAAAGAAATAAAAGCTGTATTTAATAAAGATAAGTTACAGTATAGACAGAGAGAAGTTAAATATGTTGGTCAAATTTTTACTGGTAGTTCTATGAAGGTTGACAATAGTAGAGTGGAGGCATTACTTCAGTTAAAACCTCCCAAAACTAAAGAGGAGTTACAAAGAATTATTGGATCATTTAATTATGTTAGACGTTACATACCTGATATGGCTAATATTTTGTATCCACTTTGCCAGTTGCTAAAAAAAAATGTTGAATTTATGTGGTTGCCTATCCATGAGGAAGTGTTTTCAGAAATTAAGCTTAAATTGTCAAAAGCTCCGGCTTTATGTCCTTTTAACCCTAATGAGGGTATAATTTTACAATGTGATGCATCACAAAATGGTATAGGTTGTTGTATGTTCCAAAAAGATAGATCTAATATTCTTCGGCTAGTGGCGTGTGTTTCTAGATCAATGAGTAGCGCTGAAGTTAATTATAGCCAGACTGAGAAGGAGTTATTAGCTATTTTTTATGGTACAAAAAAGTTTCATAATTATGTATATGGTTGTAATAATGTAACCGTACAAACTGATCATAAACCATTATTACCTATCATGGATAAGCCAATAAGCATGGTGGGTTCACCAAGATTAAGAAGACTGAGACTAAAGTTATTAAATTATTCATTAAAACTAGTATATGTCCCTGGGAAATATATACATTTTGCTGACATGTTGTCTAGAAACAGTAGAGCTGAAGTTGAGAAAGATATAGAGATGCTAGAAATGGTACACTCTGTATCCATTCACTTACCCATGAGTGCAGAAAGGAAAGTAGAATTTCGCTTAGAAACAAGTAAAGATAGTGTATTGTCCCAGATTTCTAAATATTATTTCAATGGGTGGCCAGTAGAGAAAAGTGTAAGTAAAGAGTGTAAGCCATATTATAAATTAAAGAATGATATTTATGTGGAGTCAGGATTTGTGTTCTTAAATGATAAAATTATAGTTCCTGCAAGTCTACGGCAATATGTTTTGAATTTAATACACCAGGGCCACTCTGGGGTCAACAAGTGTATAAGTAAGGCTAAACAATTATTCTACTGGCCCAATTTATCTCAAGATGTCACTATGTATGTTAAGAAATGCAGAACATGTGAGAAATTTAGGCCCAATAATTATCATGAGCCTTTAATACCGCATAGTTTGTCTAAATTAAGATTTGATAAAGTGGGTTTAGATATTTTAGAATATGCAGGTAAATCTTACCTAGTTATTGTTGATTATCTATCTCATTGGTTAGAGGTAATAGCTTTATATAATAAAAAATCACAGGCAGTAATAAATGCTATGCAAGAGGTGTTTACCAGATTTGGGTATCCCTCTGAGATAATTGCTGATAATAACCCATTTATATCATGTGAATGTAAACAATATTATAAATGCAAAGACATAAAAATTGTAACTAGTAGCCCACACTATCACAGAAGTAATGGTTTAGCTGAAAAGGCTGTTGGTATTGCTAAGAATTTAATGAGAAAATCACTGGAGGATGGTGTGGACTATCGGGAATCTATATTGCATTATAATAATACTCCATTGTCAGGTTTTCAATTTTCGCCTGCACAGATCCTACAAAGTAGACGCTTGAGAACAAATTTACCTACTTCGTCCCAGGCTCTGGAACCCAAAATAGAGAAAAATGTATTTGAGTTGTTAAATTTAAACAAGATGACCACTAAAAAGTTTCATGACATGAAAGCTAGAAGACCAGATACTAAATTTGAAGTTGGGGAAGAAATTGGACATAAGACAGGGAAGGATAAGACTTGGAGTAAGGCTAGGATTGTGGAGAAATGTAAAGAGCCTAGATCATATAGAATAAGCTCTGATTGTAGGATTAAGCCTTTAAGGCGGAATACATTTCATTTGAGGAAATCTAGTTCTGATGTCATGCCTGTTAAAAGAGGAGTTTTTTATCAAAATGATAGTCATCAAAGTAGAGAGGAGAATATGATGAATGATTATGAGGGAAATCCGGTTGACACTGGTCCGTATGTAACTAGATCAGGTAGAACGGTTAAGCCAAGAATTGTTTTAGATTTATAATGTGATTATTGAATGCTATAGATAAGGTTAAAAGTTAATCAGTCTTAAGGGGAAGGTGTTCGGTGACATCACTAGACAGTAGTGATCTATGGTTAAGAATTATTGTATTATCTGCTGTCTATCTACATGTTGATTTTGTCTTATAAAATAAAAGGTCTTAAAATAATGTGAGAGTTATTATTAATATAATACGAAACAGACTCCATTATTTTGGAGAGCAAAGGAGTGATGGCGATCGGTCTGTAGTTTCCTGGTTCGGAGCGATCTCCTTTTTTAGGGATCGGGTGTACCAAAGCAGTCCTCCAAGAGACCGGGACTACGCCGTTAGAATAAGAGAGTCGGAAAAGACGCGTCAAGGTCGGAGTCAACTCAGGAGCACATGTCTTAAGCACAATTGGGGGGATACCATCCGGCCCACTCGACTTATTGATGTCCAATGAGAGTAGCGCTCTACGCACAGACTTCTGTGTAAAACGGATCTCCGGCATGGAGTAATCACAGGGAGCTATAGTCGGCGGAGACATCTCATGGTCATCAATTCTGGAGTTGGAAGCGAAGAGAGAGCCTAGAAGATCGGCTTTCTCCTTCGCAGTCTGGGCCAAGGAGTCATCCCCCCTGCGCAGTGGTGGAAAAGATGGCCGACAGAAATTCCCTTCGACAGCTTTGTTGTTGTTAACAAAATCGAAACCTACCCCTAAAGGGGTGGGGGATGATTTTTTTTTGGCTGTTAATATTACTTTTTTGGGGTTGTTATGAGGTGATAATGCTTGCATATTATCAACTAGCTGTGCCCGCGACTTCGCCCGCGTGGACTTTAGGGAGATTACCCGGAAATATGGGTATTATGTTTTTCCCGCGGAACCCTAATGCTTTTTCTAAAATTAAAGTAGCCCAAGTTACGCCTTGGAACGTCAGCTATCTGTCAGTGAAAGTCCGATTGAAATCAGTTCAGCCGTTTAGAAGTTTACCTCAAACAAACAGACAGACAGATAGACAGACAAAAAATTTTAAAATTGCGTTTTCGTTATAGGTATCGTATATACTTTCATACGCATTTGGTAAAAAAGTGTTATTTTGATATTACAAACAGACACTCCAATTTTATTTATTTGTATAGAAGATGTATAGATATAGATGATTATTTACACAAAAAATGCTGAAAAAAAAATTTTACACCTCAGGTAGGTAAAAGATGGGTCATAAACAGAATAGCCAAAAACTTTATGCATTTCAATAACTAAAAAAACGTGTTTTTACTTTTATCAGAAAATGTAACCAAACAAACATTTTAGTAATTTCACTTAAAATTGGTATATTTTTGTTAATCGCCTAGAAGAAAAAAATGTAAAATGCATTCGTTATGTCCTCTTCCGTGGACCGTTTCCACTTGGCATTCGTATGTTTATGCACGGAATAAAAATAAATTGACCTTTAAGTTTTTTTTTTTATTTACCTTAGTTATACATATATTATCATTATTAATTAACGATATTGAAAAACATAAAATTACACATATTATCATACATGAACCCATTGTCAGTAAGTGCGACTCCTTCCGCAGTCTCAATAAAATACGTATTCGATACCGAATAATCGGAATGCAGCGAAACGCAGCGAGGCAGCCCCTCTTAGCCGCCAGTTAAAACTTTCACGTGTGCGCTGTGTAAAAATAAAACATTTTTATATTATAATAAGTGTCCATAATTTATGTCAAAGAGCGTTGCGTCTTTTCTGTTACATTGATATTTTGGTAAGTATTGTCTTAAAAAATAATAGCGCTATATATCCTAATGATAGATCGGCAGTCATTGTTAAAATGCACGTTGAGTTTTTGCTAACCTTTTTTTTTTTTTTACATATGGAAAATGCATTTACGCATCCCCGCTCGCTAAGGGGAACGGACAGGATATTTCGGGCTCAGCAACAAGAGTTGCCACTACCGACTAAAAACCACATGATACTCCGCCTTCCTCGGCTAGTAATGGGGGGCGCAGGACCGCTCGCGCATTCTCCGCAGCCCCCACCGACTCCGGTGCCAGCCGTTGCCTGGCTCGCCTCACGGCCTTTGCCATCTTTGCAATGCCCCGGAGTATTTTTGCTAGCCTCATCCAATCCGATCTAACTATCCAATCCAACTAATATTATAAATGTGAAAGTTTGTGAGGATGGATGGATGGATGGATGTTTGTTACCCTTTCACGCAAAAACTACCGAACGAATGTTGGTGAAACTTTACAGTATAATTGTTTATATATCCGAAATGAAACATAGACTATATTTTATCTGAAAAAACAATCGAAATCCCTACGAAAGCAGCAATAGTGTAACACAAATCGTCAATTTTTTTTTTCTTAAAAACGACAGTATTTGGCGTGCGAAAACTATTGATGATACATTAAATATTGTAGTACATATTTGCAATACTCATAATTACCTACAAAAAAGTCCGCAAGACGATATGTCTAACCGTTATAGTTTTTTGTTCAAATTAGGCCGTTACAAAATGAGTACTTTTCAGTGGACACAATATGACCAATTTCTTAGAAAATAATTTTTTGATCTCTGAATTTAATCATACTGTTATTTTTTATAGTTAATGTTGAGTTTTTAAACAAAAGCTAGCAAAGCAAATTAGCTTCAATTTTTTTATGTTCGACTTTTTAACCCAGATAAGACATTTTTATAACCTAATGCGTTGTACCTTTCGGTAATCTTGTGCGAGTTAATTAATCCATTCACAAATGTCGCAACCACCGATAACGTAGGCTAAAGAGGAATGGTAATATTATAATTCTTTATTATTTGCAGAAAAAAGGTTCTTTTGAAGAACTGAAGGAAATTCGACGACATGTACCAACCGGAACTATACAATAAAGCAAATGGATTATCAAGATCGGCTGCGGCCCATTTCTTGATCGAATATGCTCCAAAAATGAAATGGGTGAAAGAAGGCGGTAGGCTTCTAGACTTGGGCTGCGGTGACGGCAGTGTTACGCACATAATGAGAAAATACATACCAACCAACTATGCTGTTGTTTCGTGTGATATTAATCAGAAGATGGTGGATTATGCGCGGGAGTATTGCACTGGCGATGACATTACATTCAGAGTGCAAGACGCGGAAGGAGATATCGCGGAGGAGTTGAGATATGGCTTCAATCAAGTGTTCTCTTTCTTTGTCTTTCACTTTGTAAGGAATCAAAAGTAAGTTTCGATACCTAAGCATAATGAACGGCGATGTAATGAGTTCTCGATGCAAGTTAGCTGTTTTATTATTTTCTATAATAAATTTGGATTTTAGTTTGCTAAAGATTATTATCATGTTTAATGCAGTCATTTAGCCACGCAGAATCAGAATCAGAATATTTTTTATTCATATAAACCAATACAGGCACTTATGAATCGTTAAAAAATAATACAAATAGTAGCTCTACCACGCGGTTTGGATAAAACAAAATGCGAAAAATATTAATTTTCCTTCTTGTTTTTATATAAATAACGCCCCTATCGTTACGCCCCTGTCGAGGAGGACTGGATGCGACATAATTTGTGAAATTAGCCCTGTCGTGACATGCGTGCTCGCGCGGGGAGAATGGCGTTGTAATAATTGCTTTCAGGCTTTTATACTTAAAACAATCGCCTGAAAAACAAGTTTTCTTTACTTTTTTTGTAGGAAGGCTTTCAAAAATATTTATGATCTTCTGATTGACGGCGGCAACTGCCTGGTGACGATTGTGAAATACTCGCCGGTGTATGAAATGTTCGAGATTGTCGCTCGCGACAAAAAATGGAGCGCTACCTGGCTGGCAGATCTTAAAAAGTTCATTTCACCTTTTTATTACATGGAGGTAATCATACGAAACATTTTTTTTTATTTGGTAAATATCTTTATTCAAGTATTCATACTGCGTAAGGCACAGATTTGTAAGATTTGTTTTATCTTCATCAGAGTTCCGTGGTTATAACAAGGAATACTTATAAAATTTGATTCGATTTACATTTGTGATTTTTCTCAAAATAAGTTGATCGTAAGATATGTTCGTACACTATGGGTGAATTTTTTTAGGAGCCCGAGAAAGTATTAACAGGTATTCTTGAGAGCATCGGATTTGTTGACATCGAAGTAAAACGAAAAGAGTTAACACACGTCCTGGAGGATGGAACTGAGTTGAAGAGTACGTATTATCCACCAAAAACCTAAAATATTTGATAAAATATGCATACGTCTGAAAAACAACGTTGGTACATAATGAAACTAATAATAATACATCATCAAGCCTGTATTCCCCGAAGGAGTAGGCAGAGGTGCACTGCAGTGTACCCACTTTTTACCGATATATTTTATTCCCAATGTAGAGTGTAATAGGGGGCGAACCTATTGCCATTATACCGGGCACATTCCCACTCAATACGCCCTCGTATTTGACTATAAGCCACCACCCTGGCCCAGTGCGGGTTGGTGAACTTCACACGCCTTTCTATAGACATACAGGTTACGTCACCATGATTTCATTCAATGACATTCGCACATACAAATCTCAGAGGTGCGGGTCCGGCATTGAACTT
Source organism: Ptilodon capucinus (assembly GCA_914767695.1). Taxonomy (NCBI): domain Eukaryota; kingdom Metazoa; phylum Arthropoda; class Insecta; order Lepidoptera; family Notodontidae; genus Ptilodon; species Ptilodon capucinus. Next base: position 7,382,132 of record OU611814.1, on the reverse strand, counting down.
GCACTCCTTAGGCCTCCACTGGTTTATACGTATGCACAAAATATATTCACGGTAATATAATATTACCGTGGTATATCTATGTCTGCTAATCTAATGTGGCTGTTACTAATAACGTCGAAATGAACAGAGTTTTAATGATATCTATGCATTATACAGACAGGCTCTATTAAATTTACTATTTTGTTTTTTAATGTTTTGGCAAAACCAATTTAAACTATATTATTATGGACGTGCTCGGAGAGAAAAAAATATTAGCTTTATTATACCTAGAGGCTAAGTCTCACTTACGATGACCTGTAACTAATATATATTTTTAGATTTCATAAGGGCAGTGGAACCGTACACTATGCCACAAGATGTTTTTGAAGATTTTCTGCAAGACAGCGTGAGCGTGGCTCAGGATCTTGGACTCCTCGATAAAGCTGACAAATCTTTCGACGGTCACAACAAACCCATAAATTACAATCACATTTTGCTTGTTGTCCATGCCAGTAAACCAATAAATTGATTGTTGATTTTTTTAGATTGATTTTAAAGCCCTCGAAATGTCTTGTTTAATCCTTACTATACATGCGAAAGTAACTCTGTCTGTGTGTTACGCAATCACGGCTAAAGTACTGAACCGATTGAAATGAAATTTGGTACCTACACAGATAGTCTAGACTAGACTCTAGAGCCTGAGAAAGGACTTTGGCTACTTTTTAACCGACTTCCAAAAAGGAGGACGTAACCATCAGTGCGGGTGAAACCTTGGGCCCAGCAATCTAGTATTTAAATAAATATAGCTAGACAACGAAATACTAATAATAAAAGTATGATTTCAAACTTAGCAAAGTTTATACTATGGCTACAATAGTACAATATAATGGACTGGGGCGTTTCCGATTGCATCCAGACCAGGACCAATTCCGAAAAGCCCCTTTAAAAATTATCTCAATTATCTCAACTTGCACGTTCAAGGCGGACGTTCTTGCCCACGAGGAAACCACTGCTTAGTTTTGGTATGTTCAAAAAATTGGTCACGCGCCTCTAAACGTGCTCTTTGGATACTTTATCTTAACCTACATTAACCTTATAAAGTTCTGTGTATTTTTTTGATGGATTGTCAAAAAAACCTTAAATAATTAATTAGTAAGTATACAGGGTGGAATTTTGTAATGCCACCTGAAGGGAAAGTACTCTTAATACTGTAGATAGAAAATAGTACTCCAAGAAAACATTCCTTTATTTTTGAAAAGACTGAAGAATCTGCAACCAAAGATTTTTGAAAAATCGTTTGCCACATCCGGGAACCGAACCGACTAAAATCTGTAAAAATAACACTCTGTACTTTTATTGCATCGATCGTTAGGGTCAATTATAAGGATGAAATCTCTCTAACAAACTTGGTAAATTAAATGAAAGGAAAATCAAAATCCAGTCACTACAAAACGCAAGTTTAAATAGAGTCTCAGACACGGGAAGTTTAAGCGCCAATAGCAAAATTCGAAATTATATTAAAATTGAATTATGTAGCCATTTACTTCGGACTCTGAATATAACTAGCGCCTTTCTTTCAGATTTGATAAGAGCAATAAAACCGTATGACATGCCAGAAGATGTTTTTGAAGAGTTCCTACAGGATAATGTTAACATCGCGCGAAAATTGGGACTGTTGGACAAATCAGACAAGTTCTTTGATAATCATGACAACCGATAGATTACTGGTTGTTTACGCCAGTAAACACAATTCATATTCCTAATATACAGGATGTTTTAGAAATCTGAAATGAGAAAATACAGTAGCGACTTGTATGAGATGGCTTGGCAGAAACACTTCCACAGTAAAGTACTGCTAGGCTTCCTACCTTATCCAAGAAGTGTAGTTTCAACAGTGAGTTCTGTAGATATTGGATATATTGGATAAGAATATTGGATATACTGGGAGTCACAATAGTCTGAAATAATACATTTATATACCATGAGTACCTATCAGATATTACCTGTCCTTACAACAGTGTGTTAAAAATTTGATACACATCGGACCAACAAAAAATTATATTTTATTGGTGTGCTCTCCAGCCTCAAAAAAATAGTGGCGACAAATATTATAATAGTTAATACGTAACTTTAAATTAGGTGTGTCTTCATATCCTGATACCATCTGTAGATAGGGATATATCTGTATCCAATTCGATATGTGATCTAGAGTGACAAGACAAATCACTGGATCTTTGAAATACTAGTCACTTCAAATGCGAGCCGGCAGTGGCTTTGCTTATCTAGCAATAAGCAAAGCCACTGCCGGCCATTGCATGTTCACCGACGATGTATTACAAAACACGTGCACTACTCATCTTTACATACATACTGGCTTTAAAATGTCTGTTATTGATAAGATAAGAGACGATAAAAGAATACCTAACAGAAACGTTTCCTATCTAACAAGTTTGTCTTCATTATAACGTAGAACTGTGCTGACTTTCTACATTAAGGATCAGTGGATAAATAACTTAACTAGGTGAGTGGTCCATCATATAAAGATAAGTTAGATCAACCACACCTTCGTCTGGCGAAGATTCACACATATTTCATGGGTATTCAAATTTTATAATATAAAATATCCTAATGTCATTTAACCTCAATTAAACTAAATTAATACACTATGTAAGCGAGCATACTACTAAATAAACACGTTTGGTCAGGCGCTGGTCCGGCTCCACAGGAACTCATTTGAGGGATGTTTGCTATTTGTCCCGTTTTCCTCTCCCTCTCTACCCTTAAATCTTGCACAGCTCGTAGTTTATGCAGGTAGTTAATTATTTTGGTGTTTTGAGAATGTATACAGCCTTACCACCCGCTTACCACCGCCTGGCTTGCAGCAATGTTTTAAATATTACTTTCAGTTTTTGACACTTATCTTAGTACAAAATCTGTCAAAAATTGACAGCTGTGCGGGTAACGTTGGCAAATAAAATAAACTACAATTGTACTGAGTTTTATATTTATATTTTATTAATAATGCAGAGCCATACAGTGTACATATTGTTGAGCGAACGTAAATGACTGGGGTTGCCAGCTCTAACAGCTAATTTACCAAATGGTAAAATTATGTATGTTTTATTCAACAGTTACCAATTTTTACCTATGCCAAACTTGTCTCGTGCACAGTTTAAATCTTCTACTGCATACTTATATTTTCCTACTTAACAGAATTAAAATGAATAAACCAGAACTATATGGAACATACAATTCATTTATAAAAGCGGCTGCCGTTAACTTTTTGGACGAGTATGTCAACAAGATGACATGGAATAACAATAACGAAAGCATTATAGATCTGGGCTGTGGAGACGGCAGTGTTACAAGCATCATTAAAAGATATGTTCCTACGAAGCATGTCAGGTTCGTAGCGAGTGACATCAGTGAGAAGATGGTGAACTACGCCAAAGAACATTACTCTAGAGAGAATATCACATTCAGAGTGTTTGACATTGAGGGCGATCTGTCGATTGAGTTGAAACAGGATTTCAATCATGTCTTCTCGTTTTTCACAATACAGTTTATCAGAAATCAAGAGTAAGTAATATATACTAAAAAATACTTCACTTAACATATAAATGATGATGATATAGGTATATGCGTGTGAACGCACTAAAATTTCTGTCTCTACAAATATGAAGGTTGATATTAAATGTATTTTTAAACCTCGACGCGCACAGAAGTGAGTATAACTTCATTACTTTGTCATTAAAAATAGACACTTTAATTTTATTCACTTTTATAATATATATGTTTTAGGAAAGCTTTTCAGAATATTTACGACCTTCTGAAAGAAGGGGGTGACTGCTTCTTGTGTTTCCTGAAACATATGCCATGTTATGATATCTTCATTCGGTCATCTCAGGACGATAAGTGGAAGAACTGGATTAAAGATGTGAACAAGTTTGTATCACCATACAATTATATTGAGGTACGTATTCTTTGAATACGTAGTAAATCATAGATACAAATGATAGGTACTATAGTGAATTTTACTTAGCATGGGTACGGTGTCACATGTCAAATAAACTCTATAGTGAGGTGGTGACCATGCATAATTAATTTATGTGATTCCATTATCGAGTACAATTGCGGTTAACCTTTAATCGATTATAAAAAAATAAATATATTCAATTATTCATACATTTATTCGCTATCTGTCTGAACAGGAACACTTATCCGATACCGATCCTACATGTAAAGCTTCTTGACACTGTATTACGCCCAATGTCAAGTGCCTGTGCAACTCAATCCACTAACAGACAGATAATAATTGACAGATAATAATGGACCGCCATTTTCTCGCTCCCGCTCGAAGTGTTCCCGCAAGCGGACAGCCAACTCCCGGGCTTGACTGTTTAAAACGGTCTTCTTTGTTTTTTTCGGCATTTATTTTTGCCGATTATTACACGATTATTTGTTTTTGCCGATTACTACGTGTCAATCCCTATCATTAAACGTTTCGTTTCATGCCTCTAATTTTAGGATAATATTTTTTCTGTACCTTTTTTAATTTGTTTAAAATGTAAAAACGAATATTTAAATAAAATTTCAATCTAATAAAGCATTATTGTTTGCTTTGGAAATTAATTGGTGATTATTAAAAATTTATATTTATCAGATTTTATGAAAATAGTGAGAGTGTTTTAGAACGTATCAAATGTCATGGTACCCTTGCTAAGTGAAATTCACTATAGTCATCTCATAATTGATTTTTTCCATTAATACGACTACAGAGAATGTATTGATGAAATGTCATTAACAGGATTCCGAGAAAATAATTGTACGAATGATGGAAACTATTGGATTCACCAACATCAATGTGAAATGCAAAAAGATGAAATACATGATGCAAAATGGGAACGAATTTAAAAGTATGTTAATAAGATTTCATTTTCTTTAATTACATATCCTCTATTATCAATGTATTTATTTAAAACTACAATATAAAAAAAATACAGATCACTTCCATGTGTACCTAACACTTAAAATTAACTTATCTACTTAATTTACTTATTAGCTTACCTATTAATGTTACCTATATAAATTTTACTTATGCTATATTAACTATTTAAACCTTCTAAAGCGATTATAGTCTCTATCTGCGGATAAGTCCTAAAATCTGCTTTTGTATTACTGTTCCTTTCAATTTCGAGGTATAAATTGAAAAAAAAACTTAACAAAACTCAATACATATGCACGGAAATAAAAAACCTATAGGGTACTTCCCGTTGACCTAGAACCATGAAATTTGGCAAGAAGCAAGGTCTTATAGCACAAGTAAAGGAAAAATTCCGAAAACTGTGTGTGTTTATTGATAGAAAATGTTTTTTTGCGATTACAAACTTATTTTGTAGTTACTTTGTATGGGGACACCTGTACACCAACTGCAAAGTTAAGTTTGTCTCTCTATCCAGTTTATCTTTTTGTTAGTAATGGTCGGTCACAGTTTAGGTACGGAAGCCTCGGTGCGCGAGTCCAGCTCGTACTTGGCCGGTTTTTTTTTCACATCAGACTCAAGTAAACAAATACAGTTTTTTTTCAGGTTTCATGAAATCGGTTGAACCCTTCGACATGCCGAGTGATGTGTTCGAGAAGTTAGCCGCTGAGAGTGTATCTGTGGCGCAAGAGATTGGAATATTGGACAAAACCAGCAACAGCTTCGAAGAACACGACAAACCTGTAGAATTTAATTACCAAGTTCTCGTGGTTTATGCCACAAAACCATAGACACGTCTTAAATTGTTAAAATTGTTAAGAAAAGTCCGTATTGAATAATCCTGAGTATTTTTTAATTTTTACTTGACTTTTAATGTGATTTAGTGATTTTTGCTTCTTGGAATTCTGTAAAGTAATGCACCAATGTATACGGTGATTTTTTCCTGGGAATTTTGTTATTATTTTAAAGTACTTATTTACTATTTTTTGTACTTTGTGAGTTTTTCCTGTTACACGACGACATATTATTATTATTTGTTATATTTTGGAGCCTAATAAAAGAGTTATCATGCCAAAACGACTTGATAATTGAAATAAGAGGCGACGTATCATAAAGTAGGTTAAATATTTAAAATTGACTTCCGCAAATAGCCAATCTATATATTATACGGGATGTATCAGAAGCCCGATGTATTTTTTAACTACATATACGGAAGCTAATATGTAAATGCATAGTTGATTACACCTAAATATCATAGTTTCTGAGTTACCTATCCTTAAATGTGACCCCCACACAGTTTCAAAATTATTTTTTGATCTAGTTGAGACTTTGGATATGTCTTTTACACCTATACTAATACTAATAATTTGTAAATCTGAAGAGTTTGATTTTTTGTAATATCATAGTTTTAATAAACGCCGAGCACGCGCTGGACGGCCGCCGCCAGTAGCTCTGCGAGGTGCCATGCCGCGCGGCTCGGACGCGTGGTTGGCTTCCTACGGAACGTTGTGTCCTGCGAATTGCTTTTTATTATATGTTTTTGCGATATTTTATCGCATAATAATCTATACTTATAATAATATAAAGCTGAAGAGTTTGTTTGGTTGAACGCATTAAGCTCTGGAACTACCAGTCCGATTCCAAACATCTTTTTGCACTGCCTATAAAGGTACTATTGAGGAAGGTCAGAGACTTTATAACATCACGTTACGACATAGTAACCATAAGCGCGAGTGAAACCGCGGGCACAGGTTATTTGTAGCCTTATAGTGCACCTAGGCTTTTTAAGTCGTTTTTTGTTTTTTGTTAATTAGCTTAGACACTTGTTATTCTGAGGTTAACAAGTTTTTCACCGTTTAAGTATAAGCTCTGTTGCAGTAGGCAGGCACGTGACTAGTATGGCAAAGGTCGGTAATCGTCATAATCCGCATAACTCGCATAACTACTTAAGTAAACAGGCTTTTTTCCTCTGTTCGTATATAAACTCAGTAGTTAGCGAAAACTACAAAAGTCGGTGCGAAATTATAGGAACAGTGTCACATCCAAAATTACATGTAAGCAACGTTATTTCATTTCACATTAAGATAAAACATTGTGCTAACAACTAGGTACATAATATATTTTATTCCAATAATGTAATTTATTATATTTATGACTGTGTTTGACAACTCCAAACACATCATCACGCCTGTATTCCCCGAATAGGTAGGCAGAAGTGCATTGCAGTGCGCCTGTTCGCCGATGTATTTTGGTCCCAATGTAATAGGGGGCGAGTCTATTGTCAATATACCGGGCACATTCTTCCTCAATACGAGGGAGATTTTTGGGCTATATTCCACCACGCTGGCCCAGTGCGGGTTGGTGAACTTCACACGCCTTTCTGTAGACGTGCAGGTTTCCTCAGGATGTTTTCCTTCACTGTTTCATAGCAAGTGGTAATCTCGGATGAAAATGAGATTCGCACATGTAACCCAGAGGTGCGAGCCGTACGTAAGGCGTACGTTCGACCACTCGGCCATCACTATATTTGACAAGTCTATTTATTCCAAATTATTTCATAGACACTGATATTAACTACTAGAAAAACTAAATTGAGGAGAGGCAGAGAACACGATACTTGTGAGAAATATTCAAAAGAGAAATATTCGGAAACTATAATAGTTATAGATCATCTGTGTTCTCTAAGCATCCACATATGAGCCACACCCAAAATATTATTTCGGACTTCTGATACACCCCGTATAAGTATTTAAGAAATTGAAATAGGCCATTCTAAACATGATATTACCAACAGGTACCAAAATGATGAACAATCCTGAACTATTTAGAAGCAGCAACGCTGCAACACGGGTAGAAGCAATGAATATCCTAGAAGAATACACAGCGAAGATCAACTGGAGGAAAGATGCCGATAGCGCTGTAGATATAGGCAGTGCTGACGGCAGTGTCACGAGCCTTATTAAACAGCATATACCTTGCAAGGACGTTAAATTTGTGGGGTGTGACATTAGTGAGGCGATGGTCAAATTCGCAACAGAACGACACAGCAATGAGAACATTGTTTTCAGAGAGTTAGACATAACACAAGATCTAGCAAACGATTTGAAAAGTGAATTCAACCACGTGTTCTCGTTCTTTACTTTGAATTGTGTGCGGGACCAAAAGTAAGTTTACTATATTGTTTTCTTATATTTACGCAAATACTATACATTGAAATTAAACTATTTTACGGATTTTATCGCGTTTATTTACTATTTTATTTTCCCGAAACCCGCGTAAAAGAACATATAGCTGACGTGAAACACCGACGCTCCACGAAGTCTGCAATCTGTGAACATGTACAGGACCGCACCCGCCATTATATCAGATTTGATAAACCACATATCCTCGCAAAAGAACACCGACTCCGACCAAGGATGATACGTGAGGCCATTGAAATTAAAAAACATCCTAATTTCAATAGGGAAGATGGCTGGGTGCTACCACCAACTTGGGATCCAGTAATCAATATGATTAAATCCAAAACCAAGTGTACCATTGCAAGACCTCAGGACACCGTAAGCACTTTCTGCGTGGATCGGACCGCAAACAACAACTAAATATGAGGGTACCCAGTTATTAACTATGACATCAGGACGTCTAACACCTCAGTCCCCCCGTGACCATGGTTGCTGTAAAGCAGCCGAAACGTCGGGAAAATAAAATAGTAAATAAACGCGATAAAATAGTTTAATTTCAAAGTAAGTTTACTAGTAGTTTTCCAGTAGTTTTTTGTTTATTTGGAAGTATATCCGTCCAACAAAACCATTACATGATTACGTCTGAAGGAACTTGACTACTTCTCGATAGATGTGTGAAGTCTGCCAACCCGCACTGGGCTGGCGTAATGGACTATAGCCTGAATCCCTCTCGCATTATAGGGAGGCCCGTGCCCAGAAGTGGGGCGGTAAAAGGGCTGTAGTAGTAGTTCTTGCACCTTGAGCCCTGTATACATTGCTTGAGCACGTATTGCATAAATAATTTCGTTGGAATTTTTTATATAAGTATTACCTGCCCTCACGCTACCACATTTAATATACTATGACTTTCCGTAATTTGTATTTTGGACAGTTTTATTACGATAGTAATATTCAAACAATACTGCTATAAGTGATCGCATGGCATGTGAAAATTTATAATTAAATTTTATAGATAGCAAGAAAATTTTAACTATTGTGAGCAAGAATATTATTTTAGCTATGAAAAAAAATTCAAAATCGTATCAGTTGCTCTGGGGATTGATACTGCTACTATCATATTATGTACTCAACTTTAGGTATAAATAATAAATTCACTAACGTTATGAAAAATAGGAAATTTCCTAGATTCATGTACAGAATGTTTCAGAATAATAAATATACATACAGTTTCCTGTATGCTCCGAACTTTTACCCTAGCCTTACCTCCTACGCTTCTTCTACTTTATTAATTACCCAACTTAAGTGAGATTTAAACATTATCTTCATGCAGAAATATTCACAAAGTGATTCTGGAAACCACATTAAAAAAATAAATATCAGAAAATCAAACATTATTCTGTTTTGTTTGTTACAGGAAAGCTTTTGAGAATATATATAGCCTTCTTACGAATGGCGGTGACTGTTTATTGGCATTTCTACATTCCGTACCCATCTACGACATGTTAACTCACCTTGCTCAAAATACCAAATGGGGTTCCTCGTGGCTTAAAGAGCTGGACAAGTTTATCTCACCGAATTATAAAATGCAGGTATGTTAAAGCCCTGATGCTTGAGCATTCGTTGAGCCAGTCATTACAGACATTAAATGAAGAATGTAGTTATGTAAAATTCGTTTAAAGTTAATATATTTGCGTTTTATTAAACCTAATTGTTTTGGCTAATCAACATAATTAGCTAGTAATCGTAACGTCAATATGCAAGGTCCAAATTCGATTTCCATTTTAGACGTTTACTTATTATAGATAAGGACCACAGGCCACTCTAGTTCTGTAGGGTATTCACGTTTTAAGGTTTGTTTCCACCAGAGTCGATTCAGGTTTTATTTCGAAAGATTACCTAACAATGTCTAGCAGTATTATAACAGTAACAAGATTACGCGAGCCTTTAGCTGAGGTAAAGATATCCGTCAAAATTCTTCCATTGAAATTTTTTGAATCTGTCGGTTCCCATCATACGTGAATAATCCCACTGGATGCTAATAGGACCAGGTTATGCGAACATCTTAAAATATTGCTATAAACAAAATAATGAATTCTAATCAGATATATTGTTGATATATTGTTGAAATAAAACTATTTTACGGATTTTATCGCGTATATTTACTATTTTATTTTCCCGAAGTTTCGGCTGCTTTACAGCAACCATGGTCACGGGGGGACTGAGGTGTTAGACGTCCTGATGTCATAGTTAATAACTGGGTACCCTCATATTTAATTGTTGATTGCGGTCCGATCCACGCAGAAAGTGCTCACAGTGTCTTGAGGTCTTACAATGGTACGCTTGGTTTTGGTTTCAATCATATTAATTACTGGATCCCAAGTTGGTGGTAGCACCCAGCCATCTTCCCTATTGAAATTAGGATGTTTTTTAATTTAAATGGCCTCACATATCATCCTTGGTCGGAATAGGTGTTATTTTGCGAGGATATGCGGTTTATCAAATCTGATAAAATGGCGGGTGCGGTCCTGTACATGTTCACAGATTGCAGACTTCGTGGAGCGTCGGTGTTTCACGGCAGCTATATGTTCTTTTACGCGGGTTTTTATTGATCTTTTAGTTTGTCCTATGTAGGAGAGCCCACATTCACAATCGAGTTTGTATACCCCTGCATCTTGTAGAGGAATGTGACACTTGACATCAGGACGTCTAAAACCTCAGTCCCCCCGTGACCATGGTTGCTGTAAAGCAGCCGAGACGTCGGGAAAATAAAATAGAAAATATACGCGATAAAATCCGTAAAATAGTTTTATTTCAATTCTAATCAGATATTTTTCTATAGGAACCCGAGAAACATATATCACGCATGATGGAAGATATTGGATTTATTAACATCGATGTAAAACTCAAGGCTGTCACGTTTCAAATGAAGAACGGATTGGAAATAAAAAGTGAGTAAGAGAAATAGAGCGGTAATTGGTAGCGGCTTGCTGCTAAATTAAAAAAAAACATATACTCAAATGAATAAAGTTTTATCACTTTCGACTGTCAGATTCGTCGGGAAAATGACGGTACAACGAGCCATGTCATCTCGGTTATATAATTTAATGTTTTTATTGCACTAGCATGCGATAGATGTCGCTAGCATAGTTTGAGAAGGCAGTATGATTTTTTTTGAAGTTGATGTTTTTTGTACTATTTGTTTAACAATGATTCAGACGTCGGCTTGGTCTAGTGGTTTCACCGTAGGCCTCTCGGCTCACTAAACCGGTTACAGGTTAGAATTCCGCCAATGGCTAATTTCAACAATGATTTCGGAATTCGCCTTGGTCGGGGTGTAACTGGGATCACCCGCAGTCCATTGTATAGTACCTATAGTACAACCTTTGCTTAGTTTGGAAATTTTGGAATCATACTATGACTATGTGCTGTATGTACAATCTCCGTCGACTTACTATAGCCATAGAAAAACAGTCTTTTTTCTATATGATTATGACCTTACAAAATATCTTAAAGCCTAACAATGTACTCAATATATGTGTAAACTTCTATTATTTGTTCAGTTTTGTTTCCTTTCTATATAAATACTAGTTATCCGTTCCGGCTTCGCACGGGTGGACATTTAAACATTTTGGGATAAATAAATATAGCCTATGAATGTTACTCAGTGATAATGTATCTTTCTATCGGTCTAGTAGTTTTTAAGTTTATACGTTTCATACAAAAATACAAATCTTTCCAATGTATATATTGTGATTGTTGGTGTCCAACAAAGAATTATTAAAAAAAAATCTGTATAAGTACAATGCATAAATAAAAGTTTCTTTTAGATTTAATGAAATCTGTGCAGCCCTTCAATATACCCAATGATGTTTTCGAAGACCTGGCGAGAGATTGTGTGCCAGTGGCGCAAGATATCGGTATATTGAACAAAATGGACAGAAGTTTTGACGATCGTACAACTCCGATACCGTATGAGTATACACTACTGGTAGTCTTTGCTAACAAACCGTAACAAAAGGAAAACTCAGAAGAAAATCACAATATATTTTGAATTTCAATGATAATTTAGGTTCTTTCAAACAATTATTTCAAAAAAATTAGTAAGTTATGGTGCATTTACCGTGTAAAATGTTATTTTATGCGGTTCATATATAGATTTTAAGATAATAAATTCGTAGGTATACTTTCGTATATAGTTGTTCATGTTTAACAAAACTTTGTAACACCTGAATAAAACTTGTCGCAATCTGATACACGAGCGTTTCTTTTTTGTTACCCTCAGTAGAATAAAGAAGGCATCACGGATGCTATCTTTCATAATCAATGATACTGTTAATAGCCATGAATTCATCCGCCGTCTTTATCACATTATCACCCGTCTTTATTTATAATGTATGTAAGTATGTATTTATCGAATTTGCTCTTGCTATTAATTAGACACTGGCTGAAATACTCGCTAATCGATCGCAGCCATTCCTCTTCTCATTCCATTAAATTTCATTCATTTCGTAAACAAGAAGAATAGCCCCGCCCCATCCACTTACATTCCTTTCTGCGCAAATGTGCAATCATTAAGGATTAACCTTTAGAAGGTGTACTAAAGAGAAAGAATGATAGTATTAAAATTTTCCGTACTCCCTATCAAGTAAGTATAAGCCTATGAAAGTTGTATTTATGACAGAATGAAAGAACATTCGTGAATGTCGTGATAAGAGGCGATAATCCGTCATGTTATCTTTTTGCTATTGATGCGTTTGCTCCTTGTAATTACCTAAGGTCATAATGATATTACTATCTAAAAGTCGTCAGATGTTATGCTTGAACGGGTAGGTGTACACCATCTGTATATCAACATAGGGTTCTGCTTTTTTGTGCTACGTTGTTTGGCAACGTACTAATGTCATAGATGAATGGGGTTATGGGCTCTTCTTATTATTCATTCAGTCACTATAAGATTAAAGTATACCTATACCATGAACTAATCTATACTTAACTAGCAGACCCGGCGAACTTCGTACCGCCTCAGAATTAATAAATGTTGTGTTGAGTTATTTGTCGCGTTATACTAACTTTGAAGTAAAAAAAAACCAAAACAATAATGATAGACAAATGCCCGGAATAGCAGCTTCACCTTAAATACGATATTTTAAATTTGACATTACATTTTTGCGATTCCATAATTACTTTTAACGAATCTACGGTTGAGTCATAATTTTTTTAATTACTCACTCTGTACTATTGTCTCTATGTCTAAATTATTTAATTCTTCTATTTCTTCCAAGTCTTCTATGTTGGAAGTGTTGGCGAGAATCTTTTCTTTTAATTCTTTGGATATTAAGTTTCCTTCCTTTTTGCGTTTTAAGTAATGTGTTGTTTCCAAGTCACAAATTTCACAATGATTATAGTTTTGGGATATGATAATAATGGAGTCGCATTAAATGCAGCGAGTTTTGATTTTCATTACCGATATTTTGACGAAAGGAGACGGATACGCTTTCATACAATCTTGGGCCCAGTTGTACAAATATGAGAGTAGTGTCAATTAAGAGCTTATATATTATCAAACCATCTCTGAAAATTTTGCTGATCTTGGCTATCTGAGAGCAGAATTATTAGAGATTTAGTAAAAGTGTGGTTATTCAACAAAGTGACAACAACCTAGATACTAAACAGTTGATTTTTTAACTGTGATTGTTATTTTGTTTTAATATACAGTTTTGGTGTTAATTCAACCACTTTAGTGTATTTTAATATATTAAAATGATTACAATTATATGCTTATTCATTAATAACACAATTTGTTTTTGAGCTACCGAACGTGCTCACTCTGTCTGGGGCGCGCGGTCGTTCGGAAACTCGTCCGTCGACATTTTGTGGAGCGTTCGGAAACGCGGACGCCACACAGTTATTTACTATATTAATTGTAGTTTTTTTTTTATTGTTAATTATTACAATGTATTTATTCATTTTGATTGAATCAATCAAGTATTTTATGTTCAATTGTTTAAATCATTCACAGTAATCGATTATTGTAATCGATACTCTATTTCTTTAGTGAAATAAACTTATTTTTATGATTTCTCGTCTCCCGGATAGTGAATTGAGCAGATTTTTTTATATTTTGAATCAGAAAAAAATACCGCTTTTTTTAAACCATATCTCAACTTATTACAATTGGGCCCAGATTTGTTTTGGTCGATAGCTGATGTTACAAGGAGTGACTTCGGGTACTTTTTAGAAGAATTGAATAATTTAGACATAGAGACAATAGTAAAGAGTAAGTTATGAAAAATTTACGACTAAACCGTAGATACGTTGGAAGTAATTATGGAAACAACAAAAAAAGTTAAATTTAAAATATTGTATTTAATGTAAAGCTGCTATTACGGGCATTTGTCACTTATTATTGTGTGGTTTTTTTTTTTACTCTTATGTAACGAAAAAGTGACTGCCAATAACTAAACGCAACATTCATTCATTTGGCCACAGCTTAAGGCGGTACGAAGTTCGCCGGGTCTGTAAGATTATATATGTTTACCTTACTTTACCTCGAATGCAATAACGCATTCAGTGATAAGATTAGGGTAACTACATACTAAAATGGCATATTTATTTATTTATTTATAAATATAAATAAATAAATAATATAAATTCACCTATCGATTGTTTGGTCAATATAAATACCTACTTGGATTTTTTAATTACCAAATAAGTTTATAGATATGTGGACGTCTAAATGTCACTCTATCATTTAAATTGAGGAGTAACCATAGAGTAACTAACAAGTTATATGGTGATATTATAACGGAGATGGCATTTTGAGCCCGCGCTGCGGTACTTTAGGCTTTAGGACCAGTTATAACAAGCAATTTCCTTGTGTTATGGGACGTCAGACGCAAAGTGAAATAAAATCTTAGTAAAATATATTAGAGCTTGATATCACGTATGTATAGAACCATTATTTGTGTCAGTGGTCTCATACATAATAAAATCATTTCAGATTATAAAATATGAATACTTCTGAACTGTATAGTAAATTCTATTCATTGCCAAGAGCGGCTGTTGCCCGATGGAGGAACTCCTTGATGAGTATGCAGGGAAAATGAAATGGAGGAATAATGACGAGTGTCATGGATTTGGGGTGTGGGGATAGGGCCGTGACCTGCATTATCAAGAAACATGTTCCCACAAATAATTTCAGGTTCGTCGCAAGTGACATAAGTGAGGAAATAGGTAGTGAACTACGCAAGAGAATATTACTCTAAGGTGAATATCACATTCACATGAAGATCGAAATGCCGATTGAGTTCTCGTATTTCGCAATACAGTTTATCAGAAATCGAGATTAAGTAGAATTATCGCTTTTAAATATGTCACAAGACAAGTTAACAACTGGACTCGCCTCATTCATTTACCCCTCTGCACTTTTTTAATTCTTCACTGACGACTGTTCCTAGTAGCCTGTTCCCAGAAGGACATTTTTTATTTAGCTTATACAGATTCTAATCACAAGGAGTAACTAAGGCTACTTTAATTTTGGTGAATAATTAGGGATCCCAAACACTTCGCGTACGAAGTCGCGGACACAGCTTGAAAATACTTTCCTATATCGTTTTCTTATATTTACGCGAATACTATACATTGAAATAAAACTATTTTACGAATTTTATCGCGTTTATTTACTATTTTATTTTCTCGACGTTTCGGCTGCTTTACAGCAACCATCGTCACGGGGGGACTAAGGTGTTAGACGTCCTGATGTCATAGTTAATAACTGGGTAACCTCATATTTAGTTGTTGTTTGCGACCCGATCCACGCAGAAAGTGCTCACAGTGTCTTGAGGTCTTGCAATGGTACGCTTGGTTTTGGATTTAATCATATTAATTACTGGATCCCAAGTTGGTGGTAGCACCCAGCCATCTTCCCTATTGAAATTATGATTTTTTAAAATTTCAATGGCCTCACGTATCATCCTTGGTTGGAGTCGGTGTTCTTTTGCGAGGATATGCGGTTTATCAAATCATATAATGGCGGCTGCGGTCCTGTACATGTTCACAGATTGCAGACTTCGTGGAGCGTCGGTGTTTCGTCGTCAGAACACATAGCTGACGTGAATCACCGACGCTCCACGAAGTCTGCAATCTGTGAACATGTACAGGACCGCACCCGCAGTTAATTTTTATAATTAAAAAACATACTAATTTCAATAGGGAAGATGGCTGGGTGCTACCACCAACTTGGGATCCAGTAATTAATATGATTAAATCCAAAACCAAGCGTACCATTGTAAGACCTCAAGACACTGTGAGCACTTTCTGCGTGGATCGGACCGCAAACAACAACTAAATATGAGGGTACCCAGTTATTAACTATGACATCAGGACATCTAACACCTCAGCCTCCCCGTGACCAGGGTTGCTGTAAAGCAGCCGAAACGTCGGGAAAATAAAATAGTAAATAAACGCGATAAAATCCGTAAAATAGTTTTATTTCAATACTTTCCTATGTTTACACATTTGATTTTTTTTTATAGCCTAGTTTGTGTCCCACTCCTGGGTAAAGGCCTCCCCTCTCTCCCGCCACCGATCCCGATCCTGAGCCATTTCCGTCCACTTCTTTCCCGCAAAGATTTAGATCATCGCGCCACCATTTCTTTGGTCTTTCACGGTGTACCTGCGTTAGACATTAAGATCGATAATTTAATGGTCATCAATTAAAATTTTAAGGAGTTTTCGATTAACTCAGTAGAGCCGGCAATTAATCTATTATACATTTAGAAGTGTCATTCTCACAGTTGCGTTGGCATGCCCAAATATTACAGACGGCAATTTCTTTGCATTTTGGATCATATTTTTTTTATTTTTAACCGACACCAAAAAGGAGAAGGTTCTTAATTCGAACCGTATGTTTTTTTGTGATGTTTGCTAGGGAATTTTTCAAGATTGGTCATTTTAAAAATATTATCAGATTTTTTTTTTGCTGAAATTATTTAATTTTTTAGGGCTGCTATGAGGTGCTAGTACTTGCATATTATCAACGATTATTTACACTAAAAATCGGGAATTTTTTTTATTAAAAAACAAAAACCGACTTTAAAACCCTAGGTGCAATAACAAGTTACAAATAACCTTATAATTAAAATTACATTTGGAGTCGGTGCAATTCGTGTGTGTATCCGCCTAGTCTGACATAGATTGGCACCTATTACAAATGTATTAAATTATGAGGTTATTTGTAACTTTTAATTTGGTGCACCTAGGTTTTGAAGTCGGTTTTAGTCTTTTGTTAAAAATAATATCATACTTGTTGAAAGAAAATCAGCATGACTTGAAATCATTTTATGTGCACCAATAAATAAAATTCAAGTGTCTGTTTGTAATGACCTAAACAAAACCAGCCTTTTGCTAAGTGCATGTAAAAGTATATTAAGGTACGTATAACGAAAACACATTTTAGATTTTTTTGTCTGTGTATTTGTTCTGATTAATCTCCGAAACGGTTAGCTTGATTTTGACGGGACTTTCATTGGCTGATAGCTAGCTGATATTATAAGGAGTGACTTATATGAAAGGCAAGATTAAATTGTTTGTTTGTAATGGATTCAGGCGAAAACTAATGAACCGATTTTAAAAATTCTACCACCTATAAAAAGCTATATTATTTAGGATGGACATAGGCTATATTTTATTTAAAAAACAAATAGAAACCTCTAAGAAAAAAGCAATAATGTAACACAAGGTGTCAAAAGTTTGCTTAAAAAATATACGGTCGAATGTCGAGGTTTCTCAAAACCTCCTCCGTTTTTTCGTCGGTTAAAAATAACATTATTTGGCGTGCGCTGCGAAAACTACTGATGATACATGAAATACTGTAGTACATGTTGGCAATACTCATAATTACGTACAAAAAAATACAGAGACGATATGTCTGACTATTATAGTTGAGCAATAATAACCCTTTTTTGTTCAAACACAAGTACGATAAAAAATGGTGACTATTAAGATTATGAATCCTTATCCAATTATTTTTTATAATTATAACTGATTATGTACCTGTAAATTTATCTTTATTATTTATCTTTTTCTAGCAGTGGTAGCCTCGCGGGCAAGAACGCCCGCCTTGAACGTAAGGGGTGCAAGTTCAAATCCCAGACTCGCACCTCTGAGTTAATTTTCATGTGCGAATGTCATTTTCAATAATGATGACCACTTGCTGAACGGTGAAGGAAAAACATCGTGAGGAAACCTGCACGTCTATAGAAAGGCGTGTGAAGTTCACCAACCCGCACTGGGCCAGCGTGGTGGACTATAGCCCAAATCTCCCTCGTATTGAGGGCGAATGTGCCCGGTATAATGGCAATAGGCTCGCCCCCTATTACATTGGGACCAAAATACATCGGCGAAGTGTGGGCGCACTAGTGTGGGTGCACCTCTGCCTACCCCTCCGGGGAATACAGGCGTGATGATGTATTATTATTATTTATTATCTTTAAATTGTTCGAATCGTATCTTGCGTTTAGAAGTTACAAGAGGTTTATTAATGAAAAAACCCGCGCTTCCGCGGGTACAACATTTTTTTTTTGGCTATGCGTAATCTCCCAAACAGCTACATCGATTTTGCCGGGACTTTCACTGGCAGATAGCCGATGTTCCAAGTCACTAAGGCTATTATTTTATTTTAGAAAAACCCTTTAGAATACTGTGGGATGTACATAAAACCAATTTTTCCGAGTAATTTCCCAAACGGCTGAACCGATTTGGACGGGATTTTCACTGGCAAATAGCTGATGTTATAAGAAGTAACATAAGCTACTTTAATTTTAGGAAAATAATTAGGGGTCCTAAATTACGCGTGGACGTAGTCGCGGGGTGCAGCTAGTTATATTATATTTTAGAAGTTGATTAGGTTTCCTAAATTCCGCGCGAACGATGTTGCGGGTACGACTAGTAGTACCTAACTAATTTCAGTCCGGTCTAGTACTTAAACTTACTCTTTGACTTATCTTGATTATACATGCCTGATAAAAAATATGTGATAAGGAAACAAATCTACACAAATAAAAGAAACCATTCAAGCATTTTCAATCAAACGGCACCTTAAACAAGACGATAAGTCGATTTTTTTTGTATTTTTTTTAACCTAAAGTATCAAAATTCGTCAACATGAACCATCCGGAATTATTCAGCAAATTCAATCATATGTCCAAAGCGGCTGCTGTGAAATACCTCAACGAATATGCAGGAAAACTGAAATGGAGGAGTCAAAACGATAGTATCATTGACTTGGGGTGTGGGGACGGAGCCGTCACCAACATTATAAAAAAATACATTCCAATCAAAGATGTCAGATTCGTTGCAAGCGATGTCAGTGAAAGTATGGTGGAGTTCGCTAGAAAACAATACTCCAAAGAGAATATAACGTTTAGAGTGCTGGACATGGAGGGTGACCTGCCGAATGGATTGAAAAACGACTTCGATCATGTTATTTCATTCTTTGCGCTTCAATTTGTCATGAAACAAGAGTAAGGGTCTATTTACACTGGAAAGTCAGCTGCCCGATAGTTAATGTATACATTTTAATCATTTAATTTCTGTTTATAATTTTACGAGCTGCCCGGTTTACTAGAGAACTGTAAATCTCACTCACTCACTCGTGAGAAATATCCATTCCCGTTAATCATCGGGTAGCCGACTGTAGCGTGACACACTACACTATTGGATATATTCTCTTCTTTAGAGTGGTAAAGATTAATTTTTTTTATTGTTTTTTTAGGAAAGCTTTCAAGAACTTTTACGACCTCTTGAAGGGTGGCGGTGATTGTTTTTTTTGTGTCTTAAAGTATACACCATATTACGATATGTACTCACAAATTCTTGCAGATAAGAAATGGAAACCGTGGATACCAAACGAGAAAAGTGGCATTTCCCCATACTACTTCGATACTATGGAGGTATGGTAAAAGTTACTATTTGTTTTATTCACTATTTGTAAGAGATAATTATGTAGGTACATAATAAGTTAAACGTCCGCCTGCATTTTTTTTATTAATTCATTATTAATTGGCTGCTTTCCCACTGCTTATTATATTTATCACAATATACCCTCATTATTATAGCGAGGGCTATTAGAACCAGGCAAACCAGGCAAACTCTCAGTGCGTGCGGCATTCTGACCATAGTTAACCACGCTGACTCTGCGTGGGTTGGCAAACATAGAAATTAGGTTTAGATACATGTTTTAGGTTTCCTTACGATGGTTTTTCTACACCGTTCAGCAAGTTATATACAATATTTTCTGACATACGAGTAGCTTGCATAATTGTTAAAATATTTCTTGTAATTAACCAATCATCCATTTGTTATTAGGTTGCTGAAAATAAAGTGAGGAACTTAATGGAAACTGTCGGATTTACCAATATACAAGTTAAATGTGAACATACGAAATACGTGATGCAAAATGGAATTGAATTCAAAAGTAAGTGTTTTAATATGACATGATTCAAAAGTTCGAATTAACATTTTCACACAGTCTAGAAACTGAAAGCATTGTTACCCTAATCAATAAAGGCGGAGATACTCAAGTCGAACTGTACATACATACCTATACATGTCGGGGAAAACATAGTTCCCGAGGACATCGGACCGCTCGCCCACGGCGACTTTTTGTAGCGACGCGTTTAGCAAACGCGCGACACCATCGCTTCTGACGCGTGTTAGTTGCATTTGCAACACGCTACAGTATCGCGACTGATTCGATACAAACGCGCGACCGAGTCGGACAAAATCGGGGAGAGAACGGACAGGAGGGTGGCGCGTGAGTGGGAACCAAACATTTGCATCGCGACGGAATTGCGTTTGCATCGCGACTGAATCTGGGCCCGTGGGCGAGGGCACACAGCTAGCGACCGCTTCGCGTCTGTATCGATGAGGACGCGCGACAGCATCGCGAATGCATCGCTACAAAAAGTCGCCGTGGGCGAGGGCCCTGAGATGCGAGCACAAAACACAATTAACACGGTTTCACACTGTTTTTATTCGGTTTAAACAATATTTCGTCGCTTTACAATAATTTCAAAAGGAAAATGAATAATTTAGACTGAGCAGCGAGTTCAAGGCACCGATCTCCCTTTAACCACCAGATCTAGACGCACGGTAGGGCGTCAAGCCAAGTAAAGCTGGCGAGCAGCACCGTGTGTAATATTACACGAACTATTTGGAGCGACTTGAACTCTTCGCAATGCTCCAAGTCGATCTGTAGCTAGCAATAAAATGTGTCGCAAAAACTGTCAGCTTCTATAAATTAAAGATGGCGCCTCGACCCCACTCGAGACACGTGCTCTGCTCAGATTGGTCGTTAGGTAAATTAAAAAATTTATAACTTTTATTACATAAGCAAGGTTTTTGAGCGCAAAAAAGTAGGAAATTAAATAAATAAAAATTAGGAATTTCTAATAGTAGTTAAAATGTAAACATACAAAATTATACGTTATGCATGCAAATAACAATCAACTCGACTCATAGCTTCCTCCGTCATCTATACATCTATACAAATAAATAAAATTGGAGTGTCTGTTTGTAATATCAAAATACATTATTTTAACAAATGCATATGAAAGTATACATTTTTGTCTGTCTGTCTGTCCGTTTGCTCCGGGTAAACTTCCAAACGGCTGAACAGATTTCGGCTGGACTTTCACTTGCAGATAGCTGATGTTCCAAGGCGTAATTTAGGCTACTTTTATTAACCGACTTCCAAAAAGGAGGAAGCTCTCAATTCGATCGGTTTTTTTATGTATGTACACCGATTACGCTGCGAGTTATGATCCGATTAACGTGATTCTTCTTTTGTTTGATGCGGAATAGATGCTATTTGATCCCATAAAAATTTAAAATTGTACGGTTAAGCAGTTTTCATTTTATGAACATTTTTATGTTTATTATGATCATTATTTACGTGGATGATGTAGACAACTACATACGGCTTTTTAAGGAGTTTTCATTTAGGTTGATTATTAGTTTTTGTTTAATACGGATTGTTTACAAACATCGAAACTTACCCCCAAAGGAGTGGAAAGGGGACCCCCCCCCTTTCCACTCTGTCAATGGGGGTCCAATCCGGACTACAGCATATCTCCGGCGTTAGTCAACCGATTTCGAAAAATGTTTTTTTGTTTAATACGGATTGTTAACAAAAATCGAAACCCACCCCCAAAGGGGTGGAAAGGGGGGGGGGGGGGGTGAGGGGGAGGGGGATTTTTTTTTGGCTGTATATATTTACTTTTTTAGGGTTGTTATGAGGTGATAATAATTGCATATTTTCAACGATTATCGACACTAAAAAGCTTGAAAAAAAATATTTTTAACAAAAAACAAAAACCTTATAATTCATTACATGACTTCAAATGGTGCCAATTCATGTGTGTATTTGCCTAGTCTGACGTAGATTGGCACCTACTCCAAATGTTATGAATTATAAGGTTATTTCTAGCTTTTTAGTGCACCTAGGTTTTTGAAGTCGGTTTTTGTTTTTAGTTAATTTTTTTTTTTTAGAAAAAGCATTAGGGATCCGCGGGATGAACATAAAACCATTATTTCCGGCTAATCTCCCTAAAGTCCACGCGGATGAAGTCGCGGGCACAGCTAGTATATATTATATTTTATTGTTATTATTAGTTATTTAACTGGTGGTAGAGAGGAGTGTGAAGTTTCAAGCTACAATTTTTTTTCAGATTTGTTAAGAGCAGTAGAAACTTTCAAAATGCCAGATGATGTGTTCGAGGATTTCGCAAAAGAGAGTATCCCATTGGCACAACAGCTTGGAATAATAGACAAAACCTGTACCCGGTACGAGGATCACACGAAACCCTTAGACCATTATTACGAAGTGCTTGTGGGTTATGGTACCAAACCATAGCAAGAAAAAAATACTATCATTTTACTTGTATTTTATTATGATTAAATTTCATTCATTTCGTAAACAAGAAGAATACCGATCCACTAAATTCTTTTCTGCGGAAATGTGCAATTATTTAGGATTAAACTTCAGTAGGTGTGTGAGCAAGAATGATAGTATTACAATCATCCGTACCCCTATTATATAAGTATCAGCAAGCCTATGAAAGTTGTATTTATAAAGTTGTAGGTCTATTTATGTCAGAACGAAAGAAATTCGTGAATGACGTGTGGACGAGGCGATAATCCGTCAAGTTGTCATTTTGCTATTGATGCCTTTGCTCCTCCTTTGCTCCACCTAAGGTCATAATGATATCACTATCTTTAAAGTCGTCAGATGTTATGCTTGAACGGGTAGGTGTACACCATTTCTATATCAGCATAGGGTACTGCCATGTTATTTTTTTGTGCTAGGTGGTTTGGCAACGTACTAATTTCGTAGATGAATGGGGTTATGGGCTCTTCTTATTATTCATTCAGTCACTATAAAATCGCTATGCGTGCTTGATGGATTCACTGTATTGACGGAGTCAAAGTATACCTATACGATTATTCTATACTTTAGAAACATGGATAAATTATTGGTCTTCGCTTCGCTCGAGAAGCGAGACTAATAATTTATCTTTGTTTAGAAATATATTTTTCTCTCATAGACAATGTAATTACCCATAAATGTTAGGGAACAATTTGTACTCTGCTCAGAATCAGAATCAGAATATTTTTTATTCATATAAACCAATACAGGCACTTATGAATCGTCAATAAATAGTAAAAATAGTAGCTCTACCATCCATTCGGAATGCATTTCCTATGGAGAAGAATGGGCGAGAAACTACATGGTTGCTTTTTTCAAATAAGGATTTACATTTTTGTGTTTTTCTTAATTAACAATTATACAATATAAAGTTAATGAGGCTATACATTCTCAAAACACCATTAAATTACTAAACAAACTACGTGTTGAACAAGGTTTAAAGGTAGGAAGGAGGAGGAAAACGGGACAAATAGCTAAAATTCCTTAAATTAATTCCTGTGGAGCCGGACCATGTAATTATATAGTAAACGTTTTTCTGCGTAAGATGTGTACCCTACTTAGCCTCGAGTCCAATAATGTATTGAGTGATAAGATAGTAGGTAACTACCAACTAAAATAATATTTATATTCACTTATCGATGGATAAGTCAATATAAATACTTGGATTTTTTATTACCAAATAAGTTCATTAATACGTGTACGTCGTAATATCACTCTATAATTCAAATTGAGGAGTAATTACTAACCTGTCGAGCTCCAATAATTAAAACAAGCAAGTCTCTACTGTTAAGGGATGTATACGTCAGACGCAAAGTAAAATAAAATCTTAGTGAAATAAATTAGAGCTTGATATCACGTAACGTGAATACATTATAGTACAGAAACAGTATACACATCATAAAAGGTTTATTATTAATTCTCGAAGAACCTTGAATATTTAATAAACATTTCGAAACACCCGCATCCGCAGGTAGAGCATAAAAAATATTTGAAGGGTAATAGTAACTTAGGCTACTTTAATTTTTGGAAAATAATTGGTGGTCCTAAATCACGCGCGGATAAAGTCGCGGGTTGCAGCTAGTTTTATTATATTTTAGAAGTTACTTAGGTATGTCTCCTAAATTCCAACGATGTCGCGGGTACGTAACTAATTTCAGTCCGGTCTCTTTGACTTTGACTCTTTGATAAAAAAATATACGATAAGGAAACAAATCTACTTAAACGAAATAAACCATTTAAGCATTTTCAATCAAACGGCACCTGCAACAAGACGTTAAGTACAGTGGGAGGAAAATCTTTTTGTATTTTTTTAAGCTAAAGTATTAAAATTCGTCAACATGAACCATCCAGAATTATTCAGCAAATTCAATTATATGTCCAAAGCGGCTGCTGTGAAATACCTCAACGAATATGCAGGAAAACTGAAATGGAGGAGTCAAAACGATAGTATCATTGACTTGGGGTGTGGGGATGGAGCCGTCACCAACATTATAAAAAAATACATTCCAATCAAAGATGTCAGATTCGTTGCGACCGATGTCAGTGAAAGTATGGTGGAGTTTGCTAGGAAACAATACCCCGCAGAGAATATAACGTTCAGAGTGCTAGACATGGAGGGTGACCTGCCGAATGGATTGAAAAGTGACTTCGATCATGTTATTTCAATTTTTGCGCTACAATTTGTCATGAAACAAGAGTAAGGGTCTATTTACGCCGGAAATCCCGCACCCGAACATTCAATATATATACTTTAATCATTTCTGTTCATAATTAATATATCTGTGCGTTTATACGAGCTTCCTGGTTTTATAGACAACTGTGATTCGACAGCTCGTGAGAACGCTTCCATATATAATGTCCTGTCACACACCTGCACAGCCATTTTCGTTAATCATCGGGTAGCCTATTTTACCGTGTGAATAAAACATACTACTTGATGCACACTACACTATTGGATATATTTTCTTCTTTATAATGGACAAAATATTTGTTATTTTTTTTTTTTAGGCAAGCTTTCAAGAATTTTTACGACCTCTTGAAGGGTGGCGGTGATTGCTTTTTCTGTTTCCTAAAGCATATACCATATTACGATATGTACGCACAAGTGCTATCAGACAAGAAATGGAAACCGTGGATACCAAACGAGAAAAGGGGCATTTCCCCTTACTACTTCGATAGTATGGAGGTATGTAGCTATTAAAGGTCCATTATGGAAAGTTACTTTTTGCATTTTTATTACAATATAATGAGGGGCGAGGGCATTGCTTTTAGGAAAATTATAACAGGCCAACTCAGTGCGTGCGGCATTCTGAACATAGTTCACCTCGCTGACTCTGTGTGGGTTGGCAAACTTAGAAATGAGGTTTTTTCAACATATTTTAGTTTTCCTTACGATAGTTTTTCTACAAAATATTGATAAAAGGGTTAACCAAGTTATAAACAATATTTTCTAGATAATCTAGAATACATTTTTTATCTAGAATAACTTGGTTAACCCAAATTATAAACAATATTTTCTAACATAGATCACATAATTGTAAAAATATTTCTTGTACTTAAGTAATTATCCATTTGTTATTAGGATGCTGAGAATAAAGTGAGAAAAATAATGGAAAGAGTTGGATTTGCCAATATACAAGTTAAATGTGAACATATGAAACACGTGATGCAAAATGGAATTGAATTTAAAAGTAA
This sequence comes from Ptilodon capucinus, assembly GCA_914767695.1. Lineage (NCBI taxonomy): Eukaryota > Metazoa > Arthropoda > Insecta > Lepidoptera > Notodontidae > Ptilodon > Ptilodon capucinus. The sequence goes on along the minus strand of OU611814.1, from coordinate 7,355,812 downwards.
GTGTTAATATAACATGTCTCAAAAGTTCTAAATAACATTTTCACATATGAATTAAAAATATTATTTAGGCCTTCTGAAAGAGTCTGTATAGTACGATACACTCTAGAATGAAAGCATTGTTACTCTACTCAAAAAAGGTGGAGATACTCAAGTCAACCTGTGTACATACAGTGTACAACGTGAATCAGATGTCTGAAATAATACTTTGAGTATTTATACGGTAGCTCATATGTGGATGCTTAGTGTATACAGTTTATACCTATCTATCATCGTTTCCGAGATATATGAATCTTTGTCGCAAGTTTCGTGTTCTGGCCTTTAGGTACATCCATGACCCTATCAAGTAGTGTAAACTACATCTACAAAAGAGGTACTACCGATACTCAAAACAGATCATGAATTTTAACATAGATATTACGAGTTCTGGAAATTGACGACGAAAAAAGTTGGTAAAACATGGTCGAATTTCGATCATTTTTTTATACTATTCAGTTGCATACCCGATACTGATGCAAACGTCAAAGTATTACTTCGGAGTTCGGACTTGTTTAACCGACTTCCAAAATCTCTCAATCTCAATCTCTCAATTCGATAGTTTTTTTTTATGTATGTACAGCGATTACGCTGTGATTTATGATCCGATTTACGTGATTATTTTTTAGTTTGATGCGAAGTAGACGCCATTTGGTCCCATAAAATTGTAACATAGTTGAGCCCAATAGTTTTCATTTTATGATTTTTTTTTTTGAAATTATGGACACTTTTTTGTTTGTGTACGGCTTTTTTAGTTGTCATTTATTTTGTTTAATACGGCTTGTTAACTAAAATGGAAATCCGACTTCAAAAACCTAGGTGCACTAAAAAGCTAAAAATAACTTTATAATTCATTACATTTGGATTCGGCGCCAATTCAAGTGTGTATTTGTCTAGTCTGACGTAGATTGGCACCTACTCCAAATGTAATGTCGGTTTTGTTTTTTGTTATTTTTTTTTAAATTGTTATTATTAGTTATTTAAGTGGTGGTGGAGCGCCGCGTGGAGTTTCTAGCTACTAATCATTTTTTTCAGATTTATTAAGAGCAGTAGAACCTTTCAAGATGCCAGATGATGTGTTCGAGGATTTCGCAAAAGAGAGTATCCCATTGGTACAACAGCTTGGATTAATAGACAAAACCTGTACCCGGTACGAGGATCACACGAAACCCTTAGACTATAATTACCAAGTGCTTGTGGGTTATGGTACCAAACCATAGCAAGAGTAAAAAATACAATCATAATACTTGTATTTTATTACGATGCGGTTTTTTTTTCTTGAAAGATTTATCCGAGATTATCACTTGCTATGAAACGGTGAAGGAAAACATCGTGAGAAAACCTGCACGTCTGAGGGAACTTGACTAGTTCTCGATAGATGTGTGAAGTCTGCCAACCCGCACTAGGCCAGCGTGGTGGACTATGGCCTGAATCCCCCTTGCATTGAGGGGAGGCCTATGCCCAGCAGTGGGACGTTAAAAGGGCTGTAGTAGACTACTCGTAGTAGATCATTCTTTGGTACTAACCAAAGAATGATCTTGTCAAATCAGTCATGTCGATTTTAGTGCAGTATGTTCCCTGAAACAATAACATAGCACGTCCGGAAAGTCAGCACAATAAACAAATACATTCGATGTTTGATTCAACGCGTAGGTATAATAAACACCCGACCTTGACCCCAAGTCAAGAGGCTATCGTTGCGGATCGTTGCTTTGACCTAATTTTTAAATATAGCAGTGGTAGCCTCGTGGGCAAGAACGCCCGCCTTAAACGTAAGGAATGCAAGTTCAAATCCCGGGCCCCCACCACTGAGATAATTTTCATGTGTGAATTTCATTTTCAACAATGATTACCACTTGCTGAACGGTGAAGGAAAACATCGTGAGGAAACCTGCACGTCTATAGAAAGGCGTGTGAAGTTTACAAACCTGCACTGGGCCAGCGTGGTGGACTATGGCCCAAATCTCCCTTGTATTGAGGGGGAATGTGCCCGGTATAATGGCAATAATCTTGCCCCCATTGGGACCAAAATACATCGGCGAAGTGTGGGCGCACTACAGTGCACCTCTGCCTATCCCTTCGGGGAATACAGGCGTGATGATGTATGGATGTAAAAATTTTAATCCATAAAAACTACATCTTTTATCAACGGTAGCTAAAACATGCCAGTGTAAATATTAGACACTGTCACCTTGAAGTCATTGGATCCGCAGCCCCTGGTTTGCAAACCAAGTCAGCTATACTTCAACGACTAGACTCACACGTCATTGTCGACATTGTCTGGTCTTTACAGTCCGAAATAATATTTTGGGTACATATACGGTAGCTAATTGTAGATGCTTAGTGTTGGCGATCACTATGCAGCGGCCTAGCAACGATGGATGACATCATCGCGGCGGCGCTGTATGAATCGGACCATTGATCCTAAACACTTGATAGGTGTATTTGGCCGGAGTTGAAGAGTAAACAAAATAGCGTTACGATACGTGGTAGGCAGTCGCATTTTGAACGTTAACAAATGTACTGGTTGAGGATTGTAATTGATTGAACTTAATTATTATAATACTATTTGAAACTGCATACGCGTGTTTTAGTCAAGTATTCCATTAAATTAGTTAAATTAGGACTCGTCTAACATTAGTAAAGGCAGACTATATCTAACTATCTTAGTTTCTGAGTTACAGAACTTTAAGTAGTTGTGTAATTAACGCGTTGAGGCATTGGAGCAAACCCTAAACTACCTATTTACAAAACTGAACTTGAAAATTACACATAGGACTCTAGTTACAAGATTTGAAAGATGGCAGCGAAAAAAGGACAAATATCGTTCGAATCTATACATCCATACAAATAAATAAAATTGGAATTTCCGTTTGTAATATAATTCCGGGTAAACTTCCAAACGGCCAAACAGATTTCGACGCGACTTTCACTGGCAGATAACTGATGTTCCAAGGCGTAACTTAGCGTTTTACTTTTATTTTAGAAAAAGCATTAGGGTACGCGGGATGAATATAAAACAATTATTTCCGGGTAACGAATAATTATTATAAAAATATTAGTCTATTCAGTTGTAGGTATACCAAACTTTTAAGTATTATTTCGGACGCCTGATACACACTATATACATACTTACGCTCAACATTCTGGAAATTTCGATCCATCTATAAACTATCTATACATATGGGAGATAAAGTAAAGTAAAATCCTTACCGCTTCCAACAAGCAATCATGGTCCTTATTATAGTATTCCTTGAGTATCCTCGCCAATGCATATTGCTGACACAGGTCCTTTAGTTTGTTATTTATTCTGCTTATGAATATTTTTATCTACAAGAGAAAAATAGTACCAAGCCTATGTACCTTCGTCATTATTTTCTCCTGGATGGCTTGACCGACCGATGTTTTATGTATATACCTATTATGGGGTCACCTGGATAATTCTCAGTCATAGGTGAACCCAATAGGTGACGCTGCTGTTGTCAACTTTATACTTAAATGCGAACGGAGTCACGGGTACAGCAAGTTATGTATTTAATGAGTATTTATAAAGCCCTAGCTTAAATAATAATAGTTGATCAAAAAACCGACCACGTGCGAGCTGGACTCGCGCATCGACGCTTCCGTACTTAAACTATGAAAACAACAGACATTGCTCTAACGAAGAGATAAACTGGAACGAGAGACAAAGGTCAACGGAAAGTTACCAATAGGTTTTTGATTCCCTTAAAAATGTACTGAACACGCAACATAAACCGCTGTATCTTTTGATTGCGTTAACTTCGAAGTTTGATTTTCTTACAGCTCCAAGGGACCGCAAACTTGAGTCTTTGGTATAAATTTCATCTTGTTACTTCCACGCGTTCCTGAGAAAAAGGGTCTGGACAGACAGACGGACAAGAAAGTGATCCTATAGGATTCCTTTTATCCTTTTTAGTTACTGAACCCTAAAAAAGATCTATCTATCTATCTATCAGCCAGAGACGTCCACTGCTGAACATAGGCCTCCCCCATAGATCGCCACAAATTACGTTCTTGGGCTTTATGCGCCCATCGACTCCCGGCGACTCTGGTGAGGTCGTCTGTCCATCTGGTCGGGGGTCGTCCCACATTCCGCTTGCCTGTTCGTGGCCGCCACTCTAGGACTTTGATGCCCCAACGGCCATCCGTTCTCCGGGCAATGTGTCCGGCCCATTGCCACTTCAAACGTGCAACCCTTCGAGCTATGTCTGTAACCTTGGTTCTTCTGCGGATGTCCTCATTTCTGATTCTATCGCGCAGTGAAACTCCTAGCATAGCTCGCTCCATTGCACGTTGAGTGACTCTGAGCCGTCTTAGGAGTCCCATTGTGAGCGACCACGTCTCGGATCCGTACGTCATCACTGGCAACACACACTGTTCGAAGACTTTTGTCTTCAGGCACTGAGGAATATCGGACGAGAAGATGTGACGCAGTTTCGGGAAACTAAAAAAGATACAAGAACATAATATTATTATACTGATATAGAATTATTCTCTTTGTGAGTGACGATCGCTTGGTAATCAAAGTGCAGATGCAGATGCAGAGTGTGATTACAAAAATTTTGGAATGATCTATTTTGCGAGTCTAGGTAAACTTTTTTAAGAAAAACTCGAGACAACTTGGCTAATTATTTCTCAAAAGTTGTGTGAAATTTGCCAACCTTCTCCAGCCACATTGTCGACTAGCCCGAATCGACTAGCATTCATCAGACTATCGTAATGGGACACACGCGCCAAAAGGAATTCCTACCTATTTACCCCTTTGCTTTAAGGTCAAGATTTTTCTTTGAGGCAATAGTATTTTACCCCAAAATTATCTTTTGTTTTGAAAATCGAATTAGAACTTACCTCGTTGATTTGAATATGGTTTCATTTAGATGAATCATATATTTACCTTTTTCTTTCATAATACCCGCTGTCCAGTAGCATGAGCGCCAAGACTAGCCTTATGTCACAGAAGATGTTGATTATATCTCTTTCTCTCGTATGCAATAAGACAGAGAGTGACCGAGCTAATCCGTGACAGAGGTCTTGTCTTGACATGCGTGCTAACACCATAGGAGTTGAAGGCTGGACGCTTTAGGTGAGTTTAGGTATTTCGCAATGTATGGTCCATAAAAACGTTGAACGTACAAATAAATACATAATCACGCCTGTATTCCCGGAATGGGTTGGTAGAGGTGCCTAGGTGGGTCCCAATGTAATTGGAGGCGAGCCTTTTGCCATTATACTGGGCACACCCCCCCATTTGTTCGGGAGAGATTTTGGGAATAGTCCAACACGCTGGCCCAGTGAGAGTTGGTGAACTTCACACGCCTTTCAACAAACATGCAGGTTTTCTCACGACGTTTGCCTTCACCGTTCAGCATGTTATGGTAATCATTACTGAAAGTGACATTGGCACCTGAAATCTGGAAATTCCAGAGGCGCGGGCCCAGGGTGTGAACTTGCACCGCTTGCATTCAAAGCGGATGTTTTACGAACAATTGCATCATGCTTATGTAAGCAAGCATGTTGTTATGTAACAACATACCTACTACGCATAAGTATATAAAAATTCCATGGAAAGAAATCGACAAGCAATCGACACTTTGACCTAATCATAGTTTGGATATCAGAATATATTATTGTTTACTCGTATGTTTTTAGATAAAGATAGGTACTTGTTATACCGAGCGCTATTAAGTAAAGTGCTGATGTGGACCATGCGCCCGACGCGTGCGCATCGCCACATAGAAATAAAAAGGTGGGGAAATGTGCTGACTCCAACCACGAGGCTCCACGGACCTGCCTGCGTGACCGCTCCACGTCACTAAGAGACATACATCGATCGGGTCAATATCTTTAGCTCTCTAATTGTAATTTCATTTGTAATACATTTTATTTTATAATTAATCGGTTTTTTTTAGTCCTCCGGCCGAAGCCCTCGTAATTTACTCGTCTTTTGGTAAACTTGACCACGGAACCTTGACTCACAAACAAAAGTATTATTCAAACACTTACGTAGGTAATTAACTTTGTTTTGTAAATCATCGTGATTCGTAGAACAGACATTAGGTGTGTAGATAATCAAAGTAATTAAATAAAAATATGTACATATTTATTTGCAAACAGTAGCAGCTACACGAAATAAATAAATGATTACCTTAGCCTAAAAATTATGAACAACTAAGTAGAATGTTTTGTATATTATAACATAATTGTCACTAATCTACGTTTGATATTTTTAGGGTTCCATACCAAAAAAGGAACCCGGGATCACTTTGTTGCCCGTCTGTCTGTCTGTCGGTCAAGACCCTTTATCTCAGCAACGCGTGGAGGTATCGAGCTGAAATTTATAACAAAGTCTGCGGTCCCTTAGAGCTCTAAAAATCCAACTTCTGAGTTAACGCAATAAAAAAATACGGCGGTTTATGTTGCATTTTTAGTACATTCGCACGGGAATAAAAAACCTATACGGTACTTATCGTTGACCTACAATCATTAAATTTGGCAAGAAGCAATGTCTTATTCTTCTTGTGCTAAGTAAAGGAAAAATCCGACACAGTACATTTACAGTTACAACGCTTAAAAAAAGTTTGTCTCGCTATCCAGTTTATCTTTTGGTTAGACCATGCTCGGTGCTTTCATAGTTAAGGTACGGAAGCCTCGGTGCGCGAGTCCAGCTCGCACTTGGGCGGTTTTTAGGGTTCCGTACCCAAAGGGTAAAACGGGAACCCTATTGCTGAGACTTCGCTGTCCGTCCATCCGTCCGTCCATCCGTCCGTCCGTCCGTCCGTCCGTCCATCCATCCGTCCGTCCGTCTGTCACCAGGCTGTATCTCATGAACCGTGATAGTCAGAGAGTTGAAATTTTCACAGATGTTGTATTTCAGTTGCCGCTATAACAACAAATACCTACTAAAAAACAGAATAAAATAAATATTTAAGGGGGCTCCCATACAACAAACGTGATTCTTTGCCGTTTTAATAGATAATGGAACGGAACCCTTCTTGCGCGAGTTTGACTCGCACTTGGCCGGTTTTTTACATAGTCAATCATCTAGTCATTAGGCATGATTCACTAATCTGCGCACCCGTTTGACAACGTCCCTATTGCCATATTGCTTAGTCCCTATTGTTCTTCAGCCCAGGATAATATTTATTTAATAACTATCACGCGGTCCTTTTCAATCGAAACATTTTTATTTTTTAAATATTTAATATCCTCCTAAACGTTGTTATTGTTACAACACTCATGACGCTTCCCTTCTTTGACATCATGTTCGCTTTAAACGTAAAGGTTCCATAGAAGAATGATGACCCGAAAAATGAGGTCAATAAATCGATGAAATTCACTGTGCATTTATATGTACCCTGAAAAAAAAAACAAGTTCCCGGTCAAAGCTTATACAATATCCTATCCCCTAAATTTATAGAAAGTTGCAGTGTTATATATGATTTTTGTACTGAAAAAATGTAAATAGACGACGGCTTGGTCCAGTGGTTTGAGAGTAGGCCGTTTGGCTCACTGAAGTGGGTGGTTGCGGGTTCAATTCCGGACAGGAGCAAATTTCGAAAATGGACTTATCGGAATTTGCCCTTGTGTGGGATCGCCATCGACCAATATATGTTTAAGTGAATACCAACCGTTTTCACAACGCAACTATTGTCCACATCCAAGTGCTCCCTCAGTATGCTGGCCAAAGCGTAATGCTGGCATGGATCCCTTACTCTGTACTTCCACAATACTTCTCTGGTGTTATTGATTTTATACACGAATATTTTTATCTGGAATATTAAAATGTAGCGTTATATACAATAATATTTTTTTGAAATGAAACTATTTTACGGATTTTATCGCGTTTATTTACTATTTTATTTTCCCGACGTTTCGGCTGCTTTACAGCAACCATGGTCACGGGGGGACTGAGGTGTAGACGTCCTGATGTCATAGTTAATAACTGGGTACCCTCATATTTAGTTGTTGTTTGCGGTCCGATCCACGCAAAAAGTGCTTACGGTGTCTTGAAGTCTTGCAATGGTACACTTGGTTTTGGATTTAATCATATTAATTACTGGATCCCAAGTTGGTGGTAGCACCCAGCCATCTTCCCTATTGAAATTAGGATGTTTTTTAATTTCAATGGCCTCACGTATCATCCTTGGTCGGAGTCGGTGTTCTTTTGCGAGGATATGCGGTTTACCAAATCTGATATAATGGCGGGTGCGGTCCTGTACATGTTCACAGATTGCAGACTTCGTGGAGCGTCGGTGTTTCACGTCAGCTATATGTTCTTTTACGCGGGTTTTTATTGATCTTTAGTTTAAAATAGTTTAATTTCAATGTATAGTATTCGCGTTAATATAAGAAAACAATAATAAATTTTGTTTTAGAGACTGGCTAGAATGTTATCGTCAGCATTATACCTACAAACAGTGTCATATATCTGTATGGAGCACCTCAGTGGACCCCTACCTACCCCTTCAAGGAATACAGGCTTGAAGCTGATATTCATTTAGGTTTTAGTTGTGGTCTAGTGCATCTTCACAGTGTGCTACTAACCTCATCGATCTGAGCTGATATAAATATCGTAGTATTTAAATGAATGATGTCTTTATCTTTCACGTGTTGTATGTTTCCCACGGAGTGACTGATATTCTTATGGTCCGGATATGTTACGTTGAACATACTGCATTCTGCCACGTATGGGCCCTGTCGAATTAATGGTAGGTATAATTATTTGGGTATGAAGGTGTTCATATTGACATGCTCAGGTTCTATTTGGCGCCTTACAACGTCACAATTTCTCTATATTTTGAGATAGTTTCCTATAAGTAACGATTCCCATCAATTCCGCTTCGGTCTTGTCCCCAATTTTATCTTCCAACTGCCTTCTCAGTGTCACTAAGAAGGCAGATGTATCGGAGTCGTCACTTGTACCTACAAGTACTATCTACTATATAGAAATTGGGCATGGTAACGAGTCCTTACATTGTCCTAGTTTGTGACATTTGGAGGTGTAGTATAAAATTTTAGTAGGTACCTACTTAAGCACTTCTTGCTGATTGATATTTTTTTATAAGTTATGTAAACCTACTAATCAAGACTTTTCTCCGATGGTCGGCAAAAATATCAAGGAGACGTTACTAAAAAATGTACGTATAAAAATGTTATCTAAATCTGCCGTTGTTCCAAAAAATAATCGTTGCTCTTCCCTATCACGATTGGTTTTTATAGAAACCCAGCATTACAGTGTATATGTGTGTGTATGCTTATACTTACGTAGTTATCACTCCTGAAATCATTATTTTGCAAATATACTTCAGGGATGCGAGTAATCACAAAAATGGTTATGTAGATAATCAACATTTTCTGTGAAACGTGGGTAATGAACACTAGCAAACAGGTTGAAATATTAACTAGAGCTAAGCATTCTATATGATGTAGGCAATAACTGTTACTAATTACCGTAACCAGCTGCCTGATCTATTTTTAATGTGTCCATGTATCATTGAGTAGGTAGGTAGATATAATAGGGATCCACAGATCTAGTGATTGTGTTATCTTTACTTAAATAGTTAGGGCAATACAAGCAAAAGTTTAAAAACTGTAACCCAAATATGGAATGAAGTCGGTGAAAATGTAGCCTATGTTACCCGGGCCATAACAATCAATCGATTGACGCCTTTTTCATCAAAATCGGGTGAATAGTTTAGGCGTTACGAAGGAATCTACGTAAATACAAACAGTCAAACATATATACTGTTAAAACCCTTCCTTTTGGCTTCGTCGTAGTCGGGTATATGTATAGGTAAATGTTACGAGAAATTGATTAAAGAACTAATATAACAGGAAAAGAAGTAAAGGGGAGGTTTTTGCCCAGGAGAGGGACATAGAAGGGCTTTAAAAAATATGATAGGTGCAAGTGTTGCAACGAATTTTAACGACATTTTTAGGGTTCCGTACCCAAAGGGTAAAACGGGAACCCTATTACTGAGACTTCGCTGTCCGTCCGTCCGTCTGTCACCAGGCTGTATCTCATGAACCGTGATAGCTAGAGAGTTGAAATATTCACAGATAATGTATTTCTGTTGCCGCTATAACAACAAATACTAAAAAACAGAATAAAATAATTATTTAAGGGGGCTCCCATACAACAAACGTGATTTTTTTGCCGTTTTTATAGATAATGGTACGGAACTTTGGTCCCAATTTAATAAAAGGCGAGCCTTTTGCCATGATATCGGGGACATTCTCCCTCAATACGAGGGATAGGCCATAGTCCACCACGCTGGCCCAGTGGGTTGGTGAACTTCATACGCCTTTCAACAAACGTCCAGGTTTCCTCACGATGTTTACCTTCACCGTTCAGCATATGATAATCATGACTGAAAATGACAATATTTAAAAGAATTTTTTTTTTTACTCGTCTGTTTACAGATAAAGCGTCGTTTGGGTTATAAACCTGGTTAAACTGTTTTTGTTGTAACTCACAAACAAAAGTAAAGGATCAAACACTCAAGTCTTTGTTTTGTAAATCATCGTGATTCTTAGAACACTCATTAGGTAAGTAGATAATCAAAGTACCTTATCAAATCAAAATATATTTTTATTTGCAAACAGTAGCAGCTTAACGAAATAACAAATGATTACCTGAGCCTAAAACTCATGAACAACTGAGTAGAATGTTTTGTATATTATAAAATTCATGGTAAAAAAACTTTTTAAAAACAAGCTTTTGTTTAATTGCCCTTAGTTTTCGTGTTCTCCTCAGCAAGCCCTTTAATTTGATGCCCATACTGTGGAAGTGCAGAAAAAAATAACTATTCCACCATCTTGGATAATCCGCCATATTGGAATTAGGATAACGTTACATAGCTGAGCATGCACTGTCATCCAAAATAAGCGTGTATACCAAATTTCACCTCAATCGGTTAAAGATAACTGATTTAAAATACAGTTGCAAGATTCCACCCGGACATACATTGCAAGTTAATATAAAGCTTGTAAAAATAATTGTCACTAATCTATGTTTGATGTTTTTAGGGTTCCGTACCTAAAGAGGAAAAAAAGGTACCCATATGGGATCACTTTGTTGTCCGCCTGTCTGTCTGTCTGTCCCTTTATCTCAGGAACGGGTGGAGTTATCCAGTTGGAATTTATAACAATGACTTAAGTCTGCTGCCCCTTGGAGCTCTAAAAAAATCCAAAATATTCGGCAGTTTATGATGCATTTCAGTACATTCGCACTGGAATAAAAAATCTATACGGTACTTTTCGTTGACTTACAATAATTAAATTTGGCAAAAAGCAATGTCTGATAGCACGTGTAAAGAAAAAAATCCGAAAACAGCAAATTTATAATTACAACGCATAAAATTTTTTTTTTTTTGCGATTACAAACTTATTTGCGGTTAGTTTGTATAGGGACAACAGTAAACTAACGTCAAAGTTAAGTTTGTCAAGTTATAAAGTTTATCTTTTGGTTAGAGCATGTTCGGTGCTTTCATAGTTAAGGTACGGAAGCCTTGGGAGTCACGGTGCAATACTTGGGATCCAGTGACGCTCCCTTGCAAGGCGAAGGGTGGTACACCGTGGGTTGTTTGTGGGTATACGGCACTCTGCCGGGAGTCCCACATACCCCTTCCGTCTCCTCCGAGTCGGCGAGGGATGCGTAACGCACTTCCCACGGAAAAAAAGGTACGGAAGCCTCGGTGCTCGAGTCCAGCTCGCACTTGGCCGGTTTTTTTATGTTATAAGCAGCAATATTTTTACATAGTCAATTATCTAGTCATTAGGCATGATTCACTTATCTGCGCATTCGTTTGACAACGTCCCTATTACCTGTTCTTCAGTCTATATTAGAGGATATATTACTATCACGAGGTCTTTTTTAATAATTTTGAAATATTTTTATTTTCTCCTTTTAAATGTTGCTATTGTTACAACACTTATGACGCTTTCCTTTTTTGACATCGTATTCGCTTTAAACGTAAAGGTTCCATAAAAGAATGAAGGCCCGAAAAATGAGGTCAATACATCAGTGAAATTCACTGTGCATCTGTATGTACCCTGAAAAAAAATCAAGTTACCGGCAATTTATAGAAAGTTGCAGTGTTATTGGTTGGTCCAGTGGTTTGAGAGTAGGCACTGAAGTGGGTGGTTGCGGGTTCAATTCCGGACAGGAGCAAATTTCGAAAATGAACTTATCAGAATTTGCCCTGGTGTGGGATCGGCATCGACCAATATATTTTTAAGTGAATACCAACCGTTTTCACAACGCAACTATTGTCCACATCCAAGTGCGCTCCCAGCATGCTGGCCAAAGCGTAATGCTGGCATGGATCCCTTACTCTGTACTTCCACAATATTTATCTGGTGTTATTGATTTTATACACGAATATTTTTATCTGAAATATTAAAATGTAGCGTCATATACAATAATAAATTTTGTTTTAGAGACTGGCTAGAATGTTATCGTCAGCATTATACCTACAAACAGTGTCATATATCTGTATGGAGCACCTCAGTGGACCCCTACCTACCCCTTCAAGGAATACAGGCGTGATGCTGATATTCATTTAGGTTTTAGTTGTGGTCTAGTGCATCTTCACAGTGTGCTACTAACCTCATCGATCTGAGCTGATATAAATATCGTAGTATTTAAATGAATGATGTCTTTATCTTTCACGTGTTGTATGTTTCCCACGGAGTGACTGATATTCTTATGGTCCGGATATGTTACGTTGAACATACTGCATTCTGCCACGTATGGGCCCTGTCGAAATTAGATGTCTATGATAATTCATTTAGTTTAAATATTTGGGTATTCCGCTTCAGTCTTGCCCCCAATTTCTTTTATCTGCCTTCCAAGTGATACTGAGAAGTGATGTATCGGAATCGTCACTTGTAGGTTACCTACTATGTAGAAATGAAGACAAATTGTCCTAGTTTGTGACTTTTGGAGGTGTAATATAAAATTATAGTAGGTACCTTTATTATAAGTTTTCTAAACCTACTAATCATGACTTTTGTTCTCTAATGGTCAGCAAAAATATCAATCGTACGTAAAAAATGTTCGTATAAAAATGTTACGTCAATCTACCGTTCTTCGAAAAAAAAATCGTTGCTCTTCCCTATAACGATTGGTTTTTATAGAAACCCAGCATTACGGTGTTTATGTGTGTGTATGCGTGTACTTACGTAGTTATCACTTCTGAAATCATACTTTTGCAAATATACTTCGGAGATGCGAGTAATCACAAAAATGGTTATGTAGATAATCAACATTTTCTGTGAAACGTGGGTAATTAACACTAGCAAACAGGTTGAAATATTAACTAGAGCTAAGCATGCTATATGATACAGGCAATAACTGTTCCTAATTACCGTAACCAGCTGCCTGATCTATTCTTAATGTGTCCATGTAACATTGAGTAGGTAGGTACATATAATAGGGATCCACAGATCTAGTGATTGTTTTATCTTTATTTAAATAGTTAAGGCATAACAATACAAAAAAGTTTGAAACGGAATGAAGTCGGTTAAAATGTAGCCTATGTTGCCGGGGCCATAATAACGCATCGATTGACACCGTATTCATCAAAATCGGATGAATAGTTTAGGCTTTACGAAGTAACATACGTAAATACTGTTAAAGCCTTCCTTTTGGCTTTGCCATAGTCGGGTAAAAGTGTAAATGTTACGACCATAAAATTTTAGTTGCAATTGTTGCAACGAGTTTTAAAGACATTTTTATTTCTGTGTAAGCGCCTGGCTTTTTCCTCGAGCATGGTCACTGTCCGTTCCAACTGAATTATATTCGATGCAGGCGTTTATATTCGTTAGTGAGTATGTTTTAGTTGAATAGAAACAGCCGTTGACATAATACACAAATGGTGTATAGGTAGAATCGTTAAAAAATATACACAGATCCTAAAATCTACGATAACCTAAACTTATTTATTTAACAAAATACTTTCTTTTTAACCGACGAAAAAAAAAATGGAGGAGGTTCTCAATTCGACGCGTATATATTTATTTTTTTATGTATGATCACGCATATCTCCGGCGTCACTAAACCGATTTCGAATTTCTTTATGACGTTTGCTAGGGAATTCTTCGAGGGTGGTCCCATTTTAAAAACATTATCAGAAATCAACCCCCTTGAGGGTGATATGGGGGGTTGAAGGTCACACAATTTAAACAATATTTTTTGATCAACCTGAAACTTTGTATATGTATTTTGCATACAAAATAAAGAAACAAGTATTTAAGAAAATTTGAAAAAAAAAAATATGTAGGGGGTGAAATGGGGTGATAAAGTTTGCATTCTGGACTATAGCATATCTTTGGCGTTAGTGAGCCGATTTCGAAAAATCTTTTTTTGTTTAATACGGATAGTTAACAAATATCGAAACGATGGGACGGAAAGGGTGGTGAGGGGTAAATTCCTTTTTTGGGCTGTTATGAGGTGCTAATACTTGCATCTTTTCACAAAATAGATACTAAATTCGCCTTCAAAAACCTAGGTACACTAAAAAGTTACATATAAGCTTATAATTCATTACATTTGTAGTCGGTGCCAATTCATGTGTGTATTTGCCTAGTCTGATGTAGATTGGCACCTACACCATGATATACCTACGCCCGCATGGACTTTACTTGGAATTATACCCATTTTTAATCAACGAAGAAAACGGAAGAGGTTCACAATTCGACACGTATTGGTTAGGGTATAACCTCGAAGTGGGTCCCATATAAATTAGTTCTACCACATCTTACCACAAGGGTGGGAAAATAGGGAGAGATTTATTGTTCATTCCCAGATTTGAATGCTGAGTTGTGTATTACAAAAAAAAATAAGTTTGTAGTAAGTAGTAGATTTTAGCCACAAAAAATTATAAAATAAAAACTTTTTAACAAAAAATTAACCCGCCGAAAATATTAAAAATCAAAAAATAATATATTTTTTTTATTTAACCTTAATAACAAAGTTCTTAAACTAATGTAAGTATACCTAAGTCATTTTGAGTCGGCGCCAAACAATCAATGAACAATAAATTTAAAGAAATAACCAAATGAAATTAACAATGTAATGTGAAATCTTCAGCCACAAACATTAACATTCCAAAAAATTTGCTCTCGGAACGACCACTCCCACAATGTGTGCACTCACGTATGTGCCCGCACGAGTTGCTGTCTCGCTGACATTAACTTCGTAAACGCTCGGCATTTTCCGGCGAAGAGGCGTGTCACGCCGCGCCGCCGTGCATCACACTTTAGCTTTACTTATTAATTAATTTGCTAGTTTGGCGCCGACTTAAAATGACTTAGGTATACTTACATTAGTTTAAGAACTTTGTTATTAAGGTAAAATAAAAAAAAAAAAATATTTTTTGCTTTTTAATATTTTCGGCGGTTTAATTTTTACAACCACAATTTAAATTACTTACAATATTTACCGAATACAAGTTAGTTATCTAATACAATAAAAATATTTTATTATTTAAAATTTAAATAAAATAATAGGTAGGCAGAGGTGCACTGCAGAGCGCCCACACTTTGTCGATGTATTTTGGTCCCAATGTAATAGCCTAGCCTTTTGCCATTATATCGGGGGCATTCTCCCTCAATTCGAGGGATAGGCCATAGTCCACCACGCTGGCCCAGTGTGGGTTGGTGAACTTCACACGCCTTTTAACAAACGTGCAGGTTTCCGCACGATGTTTACCTTCACCGTTTCTTAGCAAAATCTAAATGTAGGCTTAATTACGCTCATAAAAATTTAAGTACCTAGCTCTTTTATTTTTGTACTTGGTTCCGTTAAATAATGCAATGTATCTATGCCTAATTAAATAAGGCTAAAGTGATTTTTTTTATGATCATAACTATTTCGTTGCTTTAAAACAAGTGTACGCTGCAGGTAGGTACAGTCCACAAATTTGAATGGTGACCAAACACAAAGCAAATTTACGAAACAGTATACCTACGATACGATTTCTCTAGCAAAAACAGACAGATTTACTTCAAAACGTTATATCGTAAAGGTGAGTCACGATTCAGTTTTGTAGAATGCACCTCTCATGTCATAAGAAATCAGGTGAGTATACACATATGTGTATGAACCCAAGTAAGTTTACAATAGAATACAATACAATACAATACCAACTATTAGGTACCTATTTAAATAAATAAAAAGCCATTTAAATCGCATGTTTGAGATCGACATTATAAATAGAGATCTAATCATAAATTAAAATATTATTTTATATTCAACTCGGTTCTTCTTTTATCCCTGGATGTGGGCTTCTGACCATAGACAACAAGTAGGCGGTAGGTGAATTTGACAGCTTCGCAGCTATGGTTGTTGTTCACTTTGTCTATGAGATGCATCTGTTTCACCACCTCCATGTAGTCTTCCATGAAGTCATCATACAAGTCCTTCGGTATTATGAACGGGTTGACAGCGGTTAGAGCCTCTGAAAACGAAAATGGTATCGGCTTAGCTACTAGCGTAATAAATAGCGGTAATTCCATAAAAAAATATACGCCATGGAAGCAAGGGCTTACACTTGTGGCATTTTAAATGATTTTAACGTGCTTAACGGTGAAGGCATAATAGTGAGGAAACCTGCATGTCTGTCTAAAGGCGTATGATGTTCGCCATACCGCACTGAGCACGCAGCCTGTATTTTGTGCGAATCTAATGTTAAAAAACTCATCCCCTGTGCAATTGGGACCAAAACTATATTTGTCTAATGTACTACTGTACTCCTTCGTCTACCTTTTAGGGGATACAGGCGTCAAATAATCATCATAGAAAACCAACAGTGGTGTTAGCACGCATGTCAATACAATACCCCTGCCACGGATTGGGTCGGTCGCTCTCTGTTTTATTTCATACGAGATAAAAAGATATAATCAACATATTCTGTGACATAAGTCTTGGCCCTCATGCTACAACTACAGGTGTGTC
The DNA here is from genome assembly GCA_914767695.1 of Ptilodon capucinus. NCBI lineage: Eukaryota > Metazoa > Arthropoda > Insecta > Lepidoptera > Notodontidae > Ptilodon > Ptilodon capucinus. Next base: position 7,338,798 of record OU611814.1, on the reverse strand, counting down.
AAAGGGTTTGGCCAAATTATATGCCAATCCCAAAACGAGTTGTATTAACTGAATGAAAAAGCACATTATTCAATAAAACCTCATCAACGCTACAAGCAAACATTTCCACCGGTTTTACCACCGGCATTAAATCCTTATTTTATCTTGCCACAGGGTAGGTGGGCACATTTAAAAAATACAGTAATGTGAATTCGCTCTCCCCGGTATGTTATCATTACTTATTTCGTGTTAACTATCATGGAGAGTGTTCCGAGGAATTGTTCGGTATTATACCTGCCGCTGAATTCCACCATCGCACGGCTCGCCACAGACTGCATTACCATCCTCACCATCTGGATGAATGGCGTTCCAGTACAGTGCGATTTACCAGGAATTTTCTGCCTCGCACCACCAAACTGTGGAATGAACTTCCTGCAGCGGTGTTCCCGAACCGATGCGACAAAGGTATCTTCAAGAAACGAGCATACTCATTCCTTAAAGGCCGGCAACGCACTTGCGATGCCCCTGGTGTTGCAGGTGTCCATGGGCGGCGTTGATCACTTACCATCAGGTGAAACGTCTGCTTGTTTGTCTCCCTATCTCATAAAAAAAAAAAACTTACTTTTAGCCATATCCAAATTGTCGTACATGAAACCCATTTCCTTGCACTGAACGTCAATGTCGACAAATCCAATGGTCTCCATCATTTTTCTGATTTCCGTCTCTGGTTCCTGCAATACAGTATTTCATTCTGTACCACTATAAATACCTAAGTACATTCTTTTAGTCTTAACCCCATAAAATTAACTTTATACGGATGAAAAACATGTAATGAATCATTTTCTATCAATTTGGGGTTAAACGTTATTTATAGCGTCAGTAATTTAATTAGATTTTTAAAAGTGCATTGAAGTGAATTCCTTAACTATCGGATATTTTTTAATAATTGTGAGCCGTCACGGGACGCCTGGCACATGTGAAAAATCTAAATTATTTTGTAGAAGTATTATACATGAAATAACGGATAAATATGGCCTAATAAAAAAAAATTACAAGTTTTCCCCTGAAAATGATGATTGTTTATTTAATAATCATTTATTTTCATTAACCAGGAAAAAACAAACATTTATTTCCAATTGCGACAATTCAATTGTTTTAATCAGTGACTTCAGTAATAGTTTTATTCAATTCGACACACCGTTCACATATAGACCGTATATATATACCATCGAATAGCGTGGCGATGCGTTGCGACGGCATGCGTCGCCACGCCAAAAATCGGTGTTACCCGCGGCTATAGATGTTTCACATCAAAAATGCATATGATACGTAGTTACATATGTCAACAACGGCTTGGTCTAGTGGACTGAGTATAGGCCGCTCGGCTCACTGCACGGGTTCGATTCCCGAAAGCGTCCAATTTCGGAAATGGCCCGTTCAGAATTTCCCTGGTCTGGGTGTAACTGGGATCGTCCCCACTCCATTGTATGGTCTCGATAGAACAAGCTTTGCTTAGTTTGGGATCATAGTCATATGTGATGTCTTACCAGTGAATCGTGGTACGGTGATATATATCGATCAAGTTCTTTCATCCAGGAGTTCCACTTGTTATTACGAGCCAAGATCCGGTAGACGTCGAACACGGGCGCACCAGCCACGAATATCATGAAGCAGTCCCCTCCAGCGGACAACAGCTCGAAGATGTTGCTAAACGCGCGTCTGGGAAACATGAAGTTGGTAATAAAGTCTACAGTACTATATTAGAGTAAGTGGAATAGTTTATAATTGAACGGGAAAGGGAAATCACTAAAGAAATCGCCTCAAAGAATTGCCCGCAAATGTATTGATTGCGTACGTTCTGTTAGTTGAAATCCATGTACATAATATTATTAATATAGTAGAACACTTAAAAAAAAATTAAAACTACAACATTTGACGCAATACGTTATTAAACAAGTAATTTATAGCAAGGTAATTATGAATTTCCTATTCAGGTTTCAAAGATCATACCTACTTAAAATATTTTACCTTTAAATATTTTTTAATCGTTATACTTGGGAAACAGTTTATAGGCATAAATCAGAATAATAGAGATATGGTCCCTATCAAATTAATTGGAGCTTTATAAATACAAGGGTAAGTATTCATGACAGGTTGCAATTCTTTACTTTTGTTCGATTTTTTTTTTTGACACCGACGAGTGGTTAATTCCTACTACGTGAATAAAGATATTTACAGATACAGATGCAAGTGATAAACAGATTTGGGTTGTTAGATGATCTGGTTATAGTTCCAGAGTTTATTTGCACAATTTACTATTGCTTAAGTTACACACAAAAATCCTGATTGAAAGAATAAAAATATCTGCGTAGGTTTGAAGCAGTTATTTAAAATTTTTAAGCGTACTTTTTACTGTATGTATTTTTAAATGTTTGTATCTTAAATAGTTAATATTACTTACCCCTGATTTATGATCCAATGTAGAGTGTAGAAAGAGAATACGTGATCGAAGCCATCTTTCATCTTCTCCGGCAAGTCACCCTCGATATCCAACACCGTGAAAGAGGTTTTTTGATTGCTGTGGTGACGGTTTGCAAAGTTCACCATCTTCTCGCTTATATCGCAGCCCAGCATATTAAACTCAGTCGGTATATAGTCCTTCAATATATTCGTTACACTTCCATCCCCACATCCTACATCTAGGATCCTGTTGATGTCCCTTTTCCATTTGATTTTCGGCGCGTATTCGTCTAAGCAGAGCAAAGCATCCCTCTTTTGCAAATTATTAGTTGTTTGGTATAGCTCAGCGTTATTCATGATAATAATTTAGTGGATTTTGGGGTTCAGTTATGTGTTCCTTGAATTTGGTGCGTGTATTGGGTGCGCGTGCGCTGGGTGGTGTCCTCAGCGCTGTTTCAACGGGCTGTCTCGACGGGAGCGCGGTACATACGCATTTATACGTTCGCCCGCTTTGGCTTTCGATAACGCAGAATGCAGTGGCGGATTTCACAGCATTAGAACGAAGGGTTTCATAGAAAGGGCGGTGTTCAAATATTCTGAACTGAGGCTCATTTAAAATAAACCAGGGGTTTTTTTTTTGGAGCTCTTACTGTGTTGTTCTGTAATTGAAACGATATTTGTCAATATTTCGATAAAAGTATTCGTTTTATTTAATTACATCAATCATTTTTTAATAAAAACATATTATAGTGTAAAAAAAACAAATAGCTTGAATATGTTGTATTTTATAATCGCCAAATTATTATAATCTAATTATTACTACATTGAATTAACTCTTTAAATTTATCTCTTTATTAACTCTTTTAATAAATTCTTTATGAAATCTGGTTCGTCATAATCCATTATAGTTTTAACTTCTTGGTAATTGTTATGATAAACGATACATACATAAACGATACTATAATCGATTTGTTAATTTTAAAATCATTTTGTATCCTTACTGTACAATTAATATTACAATTGTACAAACTATATATATATACATCATCACGCCTGTATTCCCCGAAGGGGTAGGCAGAGGTGCACTGTAGTGCGCCCACACTTCGCCGATGTATTTTGGTCCCAATGTAATAGGGGGCGAGCAACAAACAAACTTTAGACAGCAAATTGCCGTGACTCACCTTAATCTAATAGATTTGTTTCTAAGATATTATGTCATGAACTTGCAACTGCAGTAGTAGTATCACAATCACGTTTTTCTTTTTTATCTAGGTATATGTGTTCTTTTTCAGTATTAATAAATCGTCAATCAAAATATATATATATATATATATTATAGGACTCTATTACCTACGTGTGTAGCTGCAGCGTAGTGTGTTCATAGGCATAAAAATACAATGTATATATGCTAGGTTACGTTTATTGCCTCACCTGATAAAGTTTATCATTAAATGGGGGTTTTTCTTTGACTAGGGATGCTTTACTTGCTTTAAATTACTTACTAGTCATAAAAAGGTACATCGTATTTTGACATTTACATTCATTCGCATTGAATTTCACCTCATCAATCAAACGCCACTTAATTTGCATCTGATTTCTTAATTTTAACACGTAAATATTTAGTACCAAGTAGTTCTATGAAAATACTTGATTATCGTTTGAGTCAGATGGTAGCTGTGCGTATCAAAATACCTAATAATAAATCTCCATCTTTTATTAAAAGCCTTAAAAATTTTAAGCAACTGAAATTTCTGGAACACATTCATGATTCCTTTGAATATCTGTTCGACTTGATTCAAAGTATTTGAAAAACCAATAAATGAAAGTAACATCAACATAGCATGAGACAGGAGGAAGTTCAAACTTTTATGATAAAGTTTCTATGAGATATTCGCATCTCGTCGAGCCGATCGAAACTTTACTGCTGGTAGAAAATGTATCGCTATTAAAGCTGTCTAACATTACTTAGAGTTATGTAATCATTGCACTTTATTTTAATATACCTACGTTCATTTTGATTTTCAGTAACGTTTTCCTCCAAGTGTAATAAAGTACAAGGCGATTTCGTACTTAGCTAACCGAAAATAGTTACTCCTTATCGTCAGATCAACGTCGTCTGTCTTTTTGTCACAAGTCTTTTGTGATGATGAGCTACTATTTTTTTAAATCGATGGCCTTCATCTGTACGGTATTTATAATACTTTGTTCTAGCGCTGAAGAACAGGAAATTCTATTGCGCAAATGCTCTCCGCTTGCGCATGCTGCCTACTTGCCGTGCTATTTATAATAATGTTATACCTCCTAGGTTCATTATTTAATTATGGTGATTGTAAACATTGATAAAACGGGTACAGGGGTCATGTATGCAATAGATTTGTGCCTACTTACCATGTATAAATATGGGAAGTGTATCAACTCACTGTATTGGCGTCAAAATTGGGTCAATGGGGTTACACCACATGCCATGACTCAAGCCAGCCTAAAAATACTGAGGTCTTCTATGATCGAGGCAGGATTGCTCTTTGGCACGATATGTCACCAAAAATAAGGAGTTAATAATGTTAATTTGTTTAAAACACAGGTAAGTAGTGGTATCAGGTATCGGTTCGGGATTGGTGGAGGAGGACCATCAAATCTATCGTCGATTGCACATGACCACGACTGCTCTGCCAAGAGTACATCGACCAAGAAGAAGAAGAAGTAGTGGTATCTATTTATATGTTAAATGTAAATTGTGAAAACAATAAAATCTTTTGTTGAGTTTAGTTTAGTTAATAAAATCTAATTTTGACATAGTAAGATTGGAACCTACTACTTTCATTCGTACGTAAAATATATTGGTGTATATATTGATGACACAGATTACTAGATTTTCTTTAACAAGGACTTAGCGTGATGTTATGAATGACCTGTATTTATTATCCTTATTTGCATAGTTTTAAAATTTCCCAGTGAGGAAGGAAAATATGACAGAAGGTTCGTCATTGATTCGGATTGGCCCAAATTTTCATTATCCTTAAATGATGGTACGTCAATCATTTAATGATCTTTGTGTATAAACGTAGGTATCGGAATTAAGTACGTATATTATTTATAATACTAGCGGAACATCGACTTTAATTGTCTGAGTAACATAGGCTTTATTTATTTATACCAATATGTTTAAAAAAAATGTCCACCCGTGCGAATCCAGGACTGGCCGATTGTCTTTAAACAAAATATAGTTTAAAGTCACAACTGATTCCAGAGCTGTGTTGCACTAAGTATCATTGAAAACTTAACAGTTAAAAAACTTATTAAAATCCTTGAAAGTTTATTTCTGATTTCTCATAATCGTTTACAATTGTACGACTTATATTGTAAGGGTGAGTATACTAATTCTGAATTATATTTTGTTGACAGTTGTATATTATGAACCCTTTGCTTATCTTCACAGATTTTGTGATTTATTTGAACTACGAAGAAAATAACGAAAATAGTGTAAACTAAATGCAAAAAATAAACCGTTGGCCCATACATTCTCTGAAGATACATTGACAACTAGGACATCAACGTTTATATTATAACACTTCGGGAATATATTGGGACGAGCGAAGTCATTTGACTTGTTTTGAAAATATACTCTGTCTGTACTGGTACACGTAAAGATTGAATGTCTGTCTGTGGCAAAAGCCACCCGAACACATGGATAACTTCGGTCATCTAATTAATAACATTTCGTTGAAGAATGTGCTTAATATTTGAGCTAATATAGGCTGTTTTGGTGTGACCAAAGAATTTGGTCGCACTAGCTCTCCGATGGATTCCTACAATTTATTCCAAGAAACTTCTTTGGATCATTGGTACTTAGGTCTGGGCTTAAAATTAAATATTAATTGAAGTTATAAAATAAATTAGTAAATTGTTTCAGGTAGTAAAATTTGAGCTTTCGTTTCATTATAAAGATCACAGTCGAAATTGTCATTCAGATCACGAGTTGCAGTTGGTGCACCGCGCCGATCGTTGAGACTGCTCACGAAAAAGTGCATTGCCCTGCGCCCGCGCACGGCTTTTTGTATTTTTATAAGCGCTTCTGCGTCGACCGTATCTACTCACTTGGGTTAGGATGCCTGACCTAGCATAATGTTATTTATATTAATGTCATATCGGTTGCATTTGATTACGTATTCACTGTTAATTTAGTATGAATTCAGATACCTATATAACTTTTTTATTTTATTTCCTGTTACAGGTAAACTATTCTCTGATAAACTAGCACACAATATCAACTTAGGGTATTTGAGTGAAATATATTGAAAGTAAATTAATTGCTATTAATATTATAGCTGGTATTGGTTTACAAACAAAGTCCCATATGGTATCTACTAATGATGTTGTCCTATTGAACAACTAAAAACAATAGGTTTAATTTAGTAACCGTGTATACCACTTGTTGCTTATGTTTATTCAATCCTGTCATTTAATTTTAAACTTTTGCGTTTACGAGTTAAAATTTTACCCAAACCATCACGAATGCAGGTACTTACAGTATAGTAAGTAAGTATAATGTAAGTGCATTACACCAAAATTTTGGCCGCCGTAATCTAAACTTGTATTTCAAGGCCAAAGTTAAAAGCCGCGAAAAAATTCAACTCAGTGCATCAGTGCGTCCATACGATATAGGTAATGCAAGGGCAACGAACATTGATAGCGCACACGAAGTGTCTTGATACTAGCATTTAATTTTTAGTCAAAATTAAAATCTATTTTTTTAGCACTTACAAATAGTCAGATTCTACCACCGGTTCGGCATGCTGTTTCCACTGAGAAGAGCCGGTAAGAAACTCAATGGTTACTCTTTTCAAAATGATAAATACTAAGGATTATGAGTAATGCATTCTCAGGAGCAACAACGCCATGAGAGCAGGAAGCACCTTTGCCTGTATCCTAGAGAAGAATTATCCTCACGCAGTCAAGTAATTAGGTAGTAATTATGTAGATACCACAGCAGTGGTAGCAGAGTGGTTGAACGCACGCATTGCAATCAAAGTATGTAGGTTCAAACCCTGGCTCGCACCACTGGGTTTCATGTGTGAATCTCATTTTCATCCAAGATTAACACTTGCTATAAAACGATGAAGGAAAACATCGTTAGGAAACCTGCACGTCTGAGGGAACTTGACTAGTTCTCGGTAGATCTATGTGTGAAAATCAAAATCAATTTTTTTTTATTCGTGTAGGCCAAAAAGCACTTACAAATAGTCAGATTCTACCACCGGTTCGGAATGCTGCTTCCACTGAGAAGAGCCGGTAAGAAACTTAATGGTTACTCTTTTCAAAAAATGATAATTGCGAGTAATACATTCTCAGGAGCAGCAATGCCTTGAGAGCAGACAGCACCTTTGCCACAATAATAGAGGAGAATTATACTCACGGCAGTCTAATATTAAATACAAATATAGTCTTTACGCTTAGGAAGCTAGTACAGTAAGGTGCGTCTACTCCCATTTACAATGAAGGGATTATTCTAAACCACAGATGGTTATAGAAATAATTGCTTGGTGGTTATAGAAAGTCTGCCGACCAGCACCAGCGCATTGAAGGGAGGCCCGTGCCCAGCAGTGAGACGTTAAAAGGGCTATATTGGTAGAAGTCATTATGTAGATTTCTACAGATGACTACAACATACATGTATATGCTTGACCTACCTATATCGAATTTCGTTCATGCTAATTTTTTATATCTAACATAACCAACTACGGAGCTTTGAAGAAGTGAGCACCTATATCTGTTACATCTGGAGTCTAACAAAGATTCGTTAGAGTCAGGTAATTTGGCTGTATGTTCGATATCTCCGTTCCTATCTTCGTTATCTGTCTGTTTCTAGCTTAAAAAACACTTTAGAAAAAGTTCGAACGTAACCTGGCCTGGGTAAGAAGCTTTAGTCTCTATAATATAGTACGTATATTAATAGCTGTATTGAAAATAGTTGTATTGTATGGGTAGCCGTGGAGATGGTTAACACAGTATGAAAAACTCTCAAACAATGACTTCATTAAAACGCGCTGTTGTAAAAAATATATTTTCATTGACAAGTTTGGAATGTTTAATTCGAGAACGTAATTTTGAAAACGTTCCCTAAATACTAAAAAGGTTCAAGTATCAAGATGTTCGAGAGAATTCAGTGTGTTTGCAGTCACCAATGTCACCCCGAGTTGGTTCAACCGCCGAACGTGCAAGGGCAGGGAAAATGGCCCTCAGTTAGAGAACTTTATTGCGCCATTTACTTGCATGCACCTCATAATAATAACGTTTGTTTCTGTTATCGCAGACGATGAATGTCTGTGGTAATTAGATACAGATATAAATAAATGAATATCATCAGACAACACATACTCATCGTATGATTCCAGACTAAGCAAAGCTACTATGGGACTGGGGCGAAAAAATTGGAACAGACCGTTTCCGTAATTTGAAACTGGCAGGAATCGAGCCCGCATCCACCTAGTTCATTGGGCCGAGCGGCACACGCTCAAACTACTAGACCAAGTCGACATCAATTATCTATTACTTTACACTTTACTACAACAGCCCTTTTAACGTCCCACTGTTGGGCACGGGCCTTCCTTCAATGCGAGGGGGATTCAGGCCATAGTCCACCACGCTGGCCCGATTCGGGTTGGCAGACTTCACACATCTATCGAGAACTAGTCAAGTTCCCTCAGACGTGCAGGTTTCCTCACGATGTTTTCCTTCACCGTTCAATAGCAAGTGATAAACTCGGATGAAAATGAGATTCGCGCATAAATCGAGTGCGAGTTGGGGTTTGAACCTGCACAATTTGATTGCAAGGCGTGCGTTCGACCACTCGGCTACCACTGCTACCTACTTACTTTACACTTTATCATGTTATTATTAATAATGTATGTAATGTGAACTGCAGACACAGCCTGGTTACATGCTATAAAAGAAATCACCTATTTCTATACATTTTATTGTCACTGTTCACTAGTTTTTTCACATAATACTAGCTTGGTAGATTGTACAGCACCACTCACTACTGAGAATTAATAATTTGTACAGTTTACGTAGACGCCAGCGATAAGGGAAACGTGGCAACTGTGGTAAACCGAAACCCATGGTAGAGTTACACTTTAAATAATGTTTTTAAAGTGAAGTAACATTGTATTCCAAGTTTGGCGTGTCCAGACCATCGACCTCAGCATCAGGTTTATGGCTGGTGCGTGACGCAACCGGTGAAAGTTACAAAAAACACCGGGAACATCTCCAGAGACGTCATCCAGTAGATTAACGTCATTGTCGTCGGAGAAAGTTGACCTCGGCCAACTATTTGAAACCTTTACGTTTTTATCAGGCGTGTAATAACACTTTACAAGAAATATAATGTTAGATAGTGGTAGGTTAAAGGCCTTTGAAGGTATATTACATCATGGGATGAATAGCAGGTTATCACACACACACAATCCGATACACGGAAATTAAATCTGTTTTGTTCGGTCTTCTATACAATTTTGTTTACAATCACATGGTACAGGCCATTTGTGAAAGTCAGATACACATATTCTGCCATCATTAAAGAAAGAAAGAAGAAGAAAGAAAGAAAGAAGAATATCTTGTTCATGTTACAAGAATTGTACAGTAGGCCGAACAATACTTCAGGTACCTATGTCAAGATTTTTTCATCTTTCATTTTATATCAGGAGTGTGAGATATAAGGCATATTTTTTTGTAAATTGATGAAGGATCTTAAGAATATTTAATACTGCAGTGCTGACTCCTGCCTGAACAGCTTCATGGCAAGAAGCTATTAGACTAGTCATATTCTAGCTACCATTTATAAAAGATGTTGTTTTCATACCTAAAAAAATGTAGTCATAGCCACTCCACAACGATAGTGTTAGGGGACTTGTCGCCCAGTTTATAAAATATCATAGCTTCCGTGTGTGACGGCAATAGTTTCCGCAATCACCATACTACTTTTAAGAATTTTAGGTACAGGTGAAACTTACGATGATTGATTACGGTAACATCAACCGTTACCGTAATCAATTTGAATATACCAACATGTCATTTAAAAAAAAAACTATTTACATAACTTACTAACCTACATAAGGTTTATATAATTAATGCTATGTGCTTATTTACCTACAATAATGGCTGAAGGCATGTATGATGTTTGCTAAAAATCTATTTCAAACTATAGACATAACCTACCATTAGGCAAGATGAGAAATACCTAAAACGAATTAAGAACATTTTTACTCATGATTTTCCTGTTGTGTTTAAACTGCCGCCGCCGCCGAACAATTTTAGTAGCTCCCTTAAAATAAATATGCATATTTAATGAAAGCATCGCAATGCGTACCATACAAATGCAATCTTTCTCTTATTATTAAAAAAAAACGTACTTTCGTCCTCTCACAACCAGTCGGCGAGTGCATTGCCCTGCGAATTTGCTGCCCAAATTTTAAATTATTTGGCGTCTCTTTTTGCTTGTTGATTTTTTTAAAGGGGGAAAGAGACAGGCGTGAGCTGCTTAGTCATTGGAGGTTAAATTCGTCGCAAAATGACGTACCAACGTTTGGAGCCTTAAGGCAGGTTATGACTAAGGTCATAAAGGAGAAGTTGTCGTAGTCTTAGAAATGTTTACGTTAATTGAATTACTGCTAGCTAAGTACGCACCATAGATATGGTACCTAAGTACGCACCATTCAATAATTTATCTATGGTAGGTACGCACTATGGAGGCGTGTCTGTTTTTCGATTTAGTAATAGATATATAGATACAGTACTCTTTATTGTACACACCAAAGAAATAAAATAATACAACATTCTTATTTCTAGATACAGTAGCTATGTACAATTGGGCGATCTTATCGCTAAAAGCAATTTCTTCCAGACAACCAGTTTGGACGAGAAAAAAATAATTATTACTATAATGAAGATCTTAAAACATTTCAAATTTTATGCATATTATTAAAAAGGCTGGTCGATATGATAATGATAATCTACAAAATTTAGTCTTAATTAGCCAAAACAAGGTACCTAAGTATTTATAAAATAATTACCTACATATTATAAGGAATTATTATAAATGAAACTAGTAAAAACAACTTTAAAAAATGTAATGCAGCATTCCCCATAACAAATCATATGAGTTAATACGTATCTCGTGAAGATTTTTTTTTTATTACAAAAAAATCTCCTGAGTTGCAGCGCCATCTATACCATCGTGGAAGTATTACTTTGCTGTGAAACCTGCGGTACCTGCTTGTAGAGCCGATTAGGAAAATTGGAACGTATACGTCACTGGAGTTGGCTTAACTTTTACTTAGTTAAATTGTAACTGTACAGATGGCGCTTTCATAATTTGACAGAAGTAGGTAAATGTACCAGTGCAAATTTTAAATGGGTTGCAATTCTAAAACGATGAACTCACTCTATCATAATATTCGATCATATTATTTTTGTTCGTTAGGTAGAGTGCAAAGAAGAAAATTAACGCTTGAAATTCATGTGCTCACATTTATGTTACTTAAGAGAAGATGCTACTGGTTCTGGCTATTTTATGAGTTATATGTATGTACTAATATTATAAAGCTGAAGTGTTTGGTTGTTTTGTGAACGCATTAACCACTGGAGCTACCGATTTCAAAAAATATTTTTGCACTGTATAGTCTATTTATTGAGGAAGGTTTTAAACTTTATAACATCACGCTACGACACAGTTACCATAAACATGGGTGGAGCAGCGCGGCTAATATTACAATAAAATCTTCGAGGTAAGAGTTCGGTACAGCGGCAAAACAGTCAAGTGTGTAATATCATTAAGCCTCGGGCACCATGGGGCGTCAAGACGGGCGTCAAATTTTTTGCCACTACCAAAGTTCGTTACCTTGACCGTAGACACAGAGTGCAGTTTGGTATTGGTAACATTGTTTAATTTTTACTTTTGACGCCCCAGTGTGTCCGAAGCTTTATTTTTAACAAAATATGTTTGTTTAAATATTGTTTTCTTATATTTACGCGAATACTATACATTGAAATAAAACTATTTTACGGATTTTATCGCGTTTATTTACTATTTTATTATCCCTTGCGCAGGTTCAAACCCCGGCTCGCACCTCTGGGTTTCATGTGCGAATCTCGTTTTTATCCAAGATTATCACTTGCTAAGAAATGGTGAAGGAAAACTTCGTGAGGAAACCTGCACGTCTATAGATAGGCGTGTGAAGTTCACCAACCCGCACTGGGCGGGCGTGGTGGTCTATGGCCTAAAAATCTCACTCGTGTTGAGGAGGAATGTGCCCGATATAATGGCAGTAGGTTCGCCCTTATTGCATTGGGACCAAAATACATCGGCGAAGTGTGGGCGCACTGCAGTGCACCTCTGCCTACCTCTTCGGGGAATACAGGCGTGTTGATGTATATTTATTTATATTTGTTAATACAATGTGATTCAAAGTAGGTATATTAATCCTTAAAATATAGTTTCTCTGGCTTATCTTTAACGAAAATGTGATTCCAGGTAAATATTTTTTTATAATTTTGCATAAGATTTACGTCGTGTTGAATTTCCCTTAAAATGCAGTACAACATAGCACTAAACGTAGCAGTTACCTTTGAGCTCCTATTGATCTAAAGATTTTCACAGTAGAAGGTGGAAGCGCAGTAACTGACCATGTCTAGGCTTGTTAAAGCATATAAATAAATGAAGAAGAAAATGAAAAATGCGTCATGGATAGTCTGTCAACATAACCAGTTGCGGGATGGTTATACCAATTAATAAAATCTAATCTAAATCTAATCTAATCCAATAAAATATAAACTACGATACCTCCTAGGAATGTTATTATAGAAACATTAACATTATTATACAAGCGGATTTCCCAGACGCTTATTAAACTTTTTTCCTTCCAAAGTGCCTCCAGAACAAGCAGATGAAACATCCTGCACTCGACATCAATTTACAATACATAGCGAGCGACATTTGTACATACAGCATTATTTACCAACTCACACAGAGACGTCCACCGATCAACATAAAGAATATACAAAAAGCATTTTTTCCTAAGAATAAGCGGGACGGAGTGCGGATCTTATTTTTCTCGCGGACGTTTCAGTCGCTCTCGGGTGGGAGAGCGGAGTCTCTGGAGCGCGGGTGTGGGCCCACCACCACCGCCCCCTGCAATAATACTGCGTCACTATTTTGCGCCATTACCTACACTCGCTTCCTATTCTATAAGTAGCGTGGCCTCTAGAACGTAACTCGGGAAGTTCCGATTTACTCGGTAGACAACAAGTCTGGTAATCGATTTATTTATGGAAGTTTTGTAACGATTTTGATGTTTGGAAGTCCTTGACCTCATTTCATTGGCTATTAATGGCGGAATCAATACGAAGTTGAGCCGTTTAATTTTATTGTGCCTATGAATGGAAATTAAATTAGGGCTATGATTAGATACCAATCGCATCATTGTGTTGAATGTTAACATCTTCAAGAAGAATAGCTTGTATTCCATTGGTATTTGCAGATTTCTGGAAAAAATCTGCGTCAGACTTATATTAGTTGGTGCGTACATTTTTAAAACATGTGTTATAGCTTATTTATTTATTTATTTAATAGGACATCCAAAAACTGTAGCATTAATATAAAATACAAATAAGGAAAAACTAAATGCACAGTTAACAAAGGTGCCACAACATGCATAAGTAAGAGGAATAACATAATAACAGTGCTTACACCAATAATTAGTCTTTTAAACGGGCATACACTTAATGCATGAGTAGCTTGGGCTCTTTAGGTTGAGGTGTAAAAGCACGTGTTGGAATAATTCCAAGTAGGTTTTTTTTTAATGGACTACGCTGTTGGCCGTGAGTCGGCCTTTTCAGCTTAATCCATCCAAGTAGGTAATAGCCAATCAGAAGAATTGGGAGCAGCCCCCTAAACAAATGAAGATAATTATTAAACTGATTCCCACGAATCAAGTTACGTACTATCGTCAAGGATTTCGAGTGCGCTTGGTGGTGTTCGTGCAGCTTATATATGTTGCAGGAGCCCTGCTCACAGTCTCGCAGCCCAGCGGAATAAATAGGCTGTCGGATGAATTACCCCGGTGGTAACTAGTTCTCTATACTTTGATTGGTTCCATATAAGGTATCCTACTTCTTACGTCCAATTTTTTGTATACTTAATGGTCTCTCCAAGATTATACCTACTACATATTTTTTACTAGATATATACACAATAATACCTAAATAAACGTAGTCACAGTAAGCCCAAGAAACGAACATGTGAAGGCGTCAAGCAGAAGCCTTTCACCAGTCGTGTGACATAAATAAAAAATACATAAAACAAACACATAAAAAATAAATTATAACTTTTTCTCATGGGAGCTGTGACTTCCATATTGGGTTTATCCCTAAACTAACTACGAATAACGTCAGAGCAACATATTTTGTATTTGCATCCTTTATGTACCTACTTATGTGTCCTATTTTAGCAAGAGTATTCACTAGACTTATAGCTAGAAGGACTTCTTGGGTATAATTTATACATTTAAAATTTTAATTTTAGCTGTTAAGGAAATTACTTTTGGATTAGTATTGTATTGTCAACAACTCACACATTCTGCTCCTAAACATGTTTCAATATATACAGAGACACAGTAATGTAAACCGATAATGTTAGTAAGTTTAGCTTGAAAATGCCCGAGCAAGCAATAATTTTATGAAACAACTAGCTGTGCCCGCGACTTCGCCCGCGTGGACTTTAGGGAGATTACCCGGAAATATGGGTATTATGTTTTTCCCGCGGAACCCTAATGCTTTTTCTAAAATTAAAGTAGCCTAAGTTACGCCTTGGAACGTCAGCTATCTGTCAGTGAAAGTCCCATTGAAATCGGTTCAGCCGTTTAGAAGTTTACCTCAAACAAACAGACAGACAGACAAAAAAAAAATTGCGTTTTCGTTATAGGTATCGTATATACTTTCATACGCATTTAGTAAAAAAGTGTTATTTTGATATTACAAACAGACACTCCAATTTTATTTATTTGTATGTATGTATATGTATATGTGTGTATGTATGTATGTATATGTATAGATAGATTTAAATATTTAAATGAGTATTAATTTTTTATCACACGATATAAAAATATATATTTTTTATATGAAGGTATAAAATAGTTAAATTCAATTTAAGTTGAACAAAATCACAAGCCGTTATCCATGTAGAATAGATGGTAGATCACAATAACGGGAGCTAACAATGTCATGCATTAATAAAACTCCACAAATACTTATCTGCTATAGCAGACTGAAATGCAACTATCTAGTCCGGGACATCTAAACCTACCTCCGCAGATATAGGCTTGGAGACAAAGTATGCACCATGAGTTTAGTTTAAAACAATACACGTCACCTGAATAGCATACATTGCTCATTTATATCACGTAAACAAACTTCAGTTGAAAGAGAACCGGCAATGAATGCTGTGGATGGTATAGGCGACGATGTACGCAAACTCGTTGGATTGTTTGTGGTGGCAAGGTGGGTGTGAGGCGACGGTCCTTTGATTCTGGCGAGATTAAACGTGCGGCAGACGGTGGCGCCTCTATCGATTGTTGTTGTAATTACAGCGCTATCCTCGCCCAGTCGCAAATGAAATTGTTCCGGACAGACCGAGCTGCGGATACCAACGTCACGTTACACTCCACCCGGACAAATGCATGGACATTCTGAACCGTAAAACGTGGCTCATAAGTGCCACAATAAGTATTTAGATGACAGTAAAGCTACACGTAGAGTTGTGAGTGCATTATTGCATACGACGCTATGTCGTATGTTTTGATGGAATTCTAACGAAATCGTTTAAGCGGTTTCATGCGTTTCAAAAGTATTCATGATACGTGTTTTAGTAGGATAATTTTGATTTCAATTAACTAGTTCGTTTGCGCTGGTACTAAGTGCACTTTAGGCAAGTATTAGTATTAGGCAAGTATAAGTATACCTTAGCTATATTATAAGATCATGATATTCTCATTATATTTAAAGTTACCCAAAAAGTTTACATGTTTCTTCTGAAATTACTAGCAGTCCAATGAGGCATATATAGTATTTATTTCTGCAATGATTTGCTAAGTTGTCAAGTTACTGACTTACGTGAAACTTTATCATAAACACAAACAAAGAATAGAAACGCCCACATTATCTTTTAAATTATTTTTTGAATGTGACCAATGGATAAACGTATTGTACAATGTTAGAATATATTACGAAATAAGAAAGAAAATTCAATCTACATTGACTCTACAATAACATAGAGAAGGCTGTACAAACTGCCACGTCTGCGCACTAAACGCAATACGAGAACAAACCCGCATCTGAATTCCAAATACGAATGGGACTAGAGAGTGGAATCCAATAAAACATTCGTAGCCCTCAAAACGTATCTACGTCTACGTGGCTTGCCGCCTCCCTGCAACGCATGCGCCCGACAAACGTACAGTTCCAAAATACAATTGTAGAAAAAAAATAACCAATTCGAAATGGAGAAGGCTTCGCGGCGACCAATGGGAACGTTCGGAGTCGTAATGCCAACTGTGTGGGCGGAGCCAGTGATATCTAGCATTGGAATGTTCGTTGTATTTGTTTTGCTGGATCCGAAGGCTTTATTGCACGGCGTTTGAGCCTCTTTCCCCTTGAGGGTGGTGGCGGCGGAAAGCTCGGTATGGTATTGGGATGAGGCGCTTCACATTATGTACCGTAGTCGTTTGCAACCTACAGATGGGTGACCTACATATACATTCGTAGGATGGGTTTGTCTCATAGGTATCATTATAAGTATCTTTGAAAATTATACTTCAAAATATACCTTAAAGACATGTTAGGCAAGGCTGAGGATTCTATTTTTAATTATAGGTAGGTAAGGTATAAGGCAAATGAAATCAAATGAATTGAACTGATAATGAGATTAAGGAGTGTCTTTCCGACTTTATGAAACAGTGAGTATTGATTTTTCTGATAGGGAAAAAACGAAGGCAACGATCTATGCAGATCTGGAGTGCTCTCGGCACATCAGATGGCACCGGCGGGGCAGCCTCCGCAGACAATCGAACGCTGGGGGGTCCCCCCCACTGGAGGTCGGGGAACTGCCATAGAGTACTCGCGCAACCTTTGCTGAAGCAGATGGCTAATTAGGCAGCATAATGCGAAGATGTTTGGTACGTCACTATAGATTCTCCATATTATAGTTTGTAGCATAGATACGTTACAATTGTCAATATAAATATGTACCCTAAGTATGAGGACATTTAATTCCATCTACAAACCATAAAAATACAAACCATATAAAGTTAGCATTTAAGTGTTCCACAATATTATTTTAAATAAATCGTAACTTTCTAAAAACCACCTACATACATTTAGTGGTTGGTTTGGAACCATTAAATTCTAATCAAAGTAGGTCCCATACGGTTATCTCTGAAATTTCTATTTTCGCAAATAACTCTACTAAATATTGTTATAACAATACATCTCTTGAGAGAACATACATGATTGTTATTATGTCTACAGTATCTCCTAAAAATCCTGAAACAACTGCTATCGCCTCTATCTACATTATCTTTGCGAATATCGACCCGTCGGCGGCGACTTCCCATTCTCGAAGTAAAACACGGCGGGAAGGAAACCGCGGGATAAACCGCCCCCACCGCCCCCCACCCGATCTTTACGTTTCAGGAATAAATATTTCAGAGCGTGTGCTTCGGAAGTTAAAGTTATGTATCGCCCACGCTACGGCAACATTCTGAGAAAGAGAGAGGCCCGCTTTACTTTTATGTAACTTCGCTTTTATGTGCAATTTTTACATGTTTGTATATTAGAATTGGGTTTTATTGTATGTTTGTGGCTGATTTAATATTAAAAAGAACTTAGTTTCGGGAGAACTTTCAGATTATGGGACGCGGTATATGCCTTAATTTTGTTCTGACGTAGGCAGTTTTTATTGTGTCCCTTAAGTTTAAGGGAGAAATTTACACAATTAGTTAGCTGTATTGGAATATTAATAAATGATACATTGACAAACCAGCTACTATAGTATTTTTAGTACATGAGTGTTATACATTGCCAATGTAAATGGGCCATAACTTTCTATTATTTATTTTACTTAAAATACAACGTTAAACATTTGGTTCCTATACATTTGGGAGTCATATAAATTGTTTCTTGTCTATTCACATTAATATTATATGACCAACTGCTTCCAATAACCAAAATGCAGTTTATTTACCTAGTAGTATAAGCAGTGGTAGCCGAGTGGTCGAATGCACGCTGTGCAATCAAAGTGCGCAGGTCCAAACCCCGGCTCGCACCTCTGGGTTCCATGTGCGAATCTCATTTTCATCCGAGATTATCACTTGCTAAGAAACGGCGAAGGAAAACATCGTGAGAAAACCTGCACGTCTTAGGGAGCTTGACTAGTTCTCGATAGATGTGTGAAGTCTGCCAACCCGCACCGGGCCAGCGTGGTAGACTATGGCCTGAATCTCCTCGCATTGATGGGAGGCCCGTGCCCAGCAGTGGGACGTTAAAAAGGGCTGTAGTAGTAGTAGTAATAAGTTAAAATCCATAGCAGCAAAAATCCCACTAGTATCTCAAACTATAACTCAGTATAAATAAATAATCATACTATAAAGTATTTGTTACGGCTCCAGCTTGAGCATACTGATGCGAGCGAATTGCCTTGACACTTTTTTTGAAAATGTACTTTTAACCAATATACTTAAATATTAAATGTATTTGGTAATTAATCCACGAGGCTTATATCGCTCGTGTCATTTCGTTGAATAGTCTTTTTATATGAGTTAATACAGCATGTTTTGGTACTGACAAATAATTAGTTGCGCTCGTATTGACGCACCTATTTGCAACGTGTTTTATCGAAGACTCATTTGACTATATTATATCGTTATAATTATAAAATAGAGAAATATAAACCCACTGAAGAGAGAGGAAGAATCATAATCGATCGGTATCTATAATAGGTGTCATCGATTCAGAGCTCGTAGCAGCACCGCGTGCGTTAAATGACGACATACACCCGTAAACCCCATTAGTCGAGTACCCGGAGCCCATGCCTAGAGAATTGTGTGCGCCGTAAACTGGAAGGCAATATGGAACTGGGATACTCGAATACCATACGTTATCAGTAGGTACATAATGTTATTAACGAATTCAAATACGAAATTGCTAATAACCCTAATTATTTAGAGAATCAATAGTCTATGAACCGTCCTATACACAAATAGTTTCCGAGTTCTAGCTATATTCTGAGCAGTATATAGAAGAAGTCACAATCATTTAGCTTACTTCTTCTACATTTATGAAATGATAAAATATATACAAATAAATAAAATTGGAGTGTCTGTTTGTAATATCAAAATAACACTTTTTTACCAAATGCGTATGAAAGTATATACGACACCTATAACGAAAACGCAATTTTAAAATTTTTTGTCTGTCTGTCTGTCTGTTTGTTTGAGGTAAACTTCTAAACGGCTTAACCGATTTCAATGGGACTTACACTGACAGATAGCTGACGTTCCAAGGCGTAACTTAGGCTACTTTAATTTTAGAAAAAGCATTAGGGTTCCGCGGGAAAAACATAATACCCATATTTCCGGGTAATCTCCCTAAAGTCCACGCGGGCGAAGTCGCGGGCACAGCTAGTGATAAAATATAATGAAAACAAATGAGGAAATGGCTGAATCTGCTATTAGTGAGTATACTGCTTGTATCTTGTACTTAATGGGAAGAACAAATTCAATACATAGGTACATAATTATAAACATGCATTGCGCTTACTTGTAGCATGGTCATGGCTTGTAGGAACTGAAGTAACTCCTAGTGATGTGATAACCAAAGAATTTAAGACTTAGCAATAGGCTTTAAAAATATTGCAGTGGCATGGCAATTTGTGATGGAAAATGCCATTGTAGATTTATATGACTATAGTATATCCTTTTTTTTGCGATGAGCGCTTATTCTACTGTTCTTTTTTTATTGTGTAAATGAGTGGAATAGAAAAATCCTGATGGCATCTGTTGTGTAATCGCAAACGGAGCCCTCGCTTCGCATCGGACATAGATAGACGAAACGTAAAGAATGATCGCGACATGAGACAGCACATGGGAGAAAAATAACGCCCAATCCCTCGTCGCGGCGGCAAAATAAGTTTGGCTATTTAAGGAATTGCTTCTGTGCGAACCAAGGCCAATTTATTTTTCTTGTTTTTGTATAAATCATTCGTTTGTGTTCACCATGATTTTGCTTCAAGCATTTCTGTATTCCTGGTTATTGAAAATGAAACATTGTTCGGCTTTAGTGAAGTTATAATACACGGGAAGAGCAAACCCCTTATTAATATAAAGTAACAATATTTCTTCTTCTTTCTTTCTTTCTTCGATTAACAGCAGCATTACAATTGACTTTTACAGTGATGGTTTGTAGGTAAATGAATTTAAATTTCTATAAATTTTGGGGAAATTTTATACTCGTAATCATTAATAGCAACTATCTGCTGTTAAAAAAATATATACGAAATCATTATTCATTTTAAATAAATTAATCCACCAAGCACGCAAACGAAAACGTGACATTGCCATAGACATTACGTCAAAAGGGTCGGAGAGACCGAGAAAAATCAGCGGCGATGACTAGACGCTTCTACGCTACGTTCCTAATCCCGAACCCTTCCTCGCAATATGATTTGCGTCAGTGGAGATGCGTTCAGAACAGATCACCGGACGGTAACCGAGTGGAAAAAGCGCTTCTCATCAGGGCCGTTACTGGAGATCGTAAGAATTCGAGTGGCGTCTTCAACGAACGCTGTGCTGTGAAACAAATACGTGTAGGGTGGTGGATACGCAATTACTGATCAATTGTTTGTTAAAAAAATCTCAAGAACGAGGCGTTTATCAAATTAATGACAGCGAGGGAAACTTTTGTTTGAATATTTTAGACGATGGAAGTAATACGTTGCAATTGTTTTTTTTACTTTATTACATGATAAAAGTGAAAAGAAAAAACCAATATCAACAAACCAAATTGCTGCTATCGCGTAGGTATTCAGGGCCTTTATTCAATTGTTGCAGGTACCTTTATTCATATCTGTGTTACTTCCGGAGGCGTCCAACCGCGAGGTGGGTAATGTTATCATTCCATTAATTACGACAACCACCCCCCCTGCTTTTTAAAAGTAAATTAATCCGATTAAGGGGGGAATCGGAGAACCCACTCCGTCCGAGTTTATTCAGACAACTTTCTTTAGAATAATTATTTTTTGTAATTAAATCCATCAACACGATTTTTTCCTAATGATTCTCCCGCGGGAGTCCGAGGGTGGCGACCGGGAACGGGGACGGACGGGGAACGAATTTTATTTTTTCTTTAATTTCTGTGTTTCTTTTAGGTGTAGATGGTTAAGACATTTTAAAAAAAATTAGAAAAAGATCGCAAGAATTTAGGTATTGTCTCGATGACTTGAGTTGCTATAAAAACCAGTCATCTGCTTCTGTTGTACTGTTTAAAAAAACAAGTAAGTCCGACAAATACTTACACATAGTCACAAAATCACATGTAGGTATTTTTTATTATGTAAGCTTAATTTTTTTAGATATCTACCAGGCAGGAGATAGAGATGTATCGAGGAGAATGGGGGAGACCTACCAGCAGTGGGATAATATAGGTTAAAAAATCTACCGACTTAAAAGTACAACTACGTTATACGTGTATACCTTTTTCTATTTTATATCCAGTTATAAGGCTATTTTTATTTTTATGTAAGGAGTTCCTCAGAGTTGACAAACGTGAATTTATTTTGTGTATAATAATAATTTAGTTTTTTTATTTATTTCAATGGTAGTCGATGGACCACTCAGTAGCGCCCGCACCCTCCTCTTGCTCAGCACTGTTAATGATATCTCGCTTTTAAAGGGCACATCATTTACTTACTTTTAAGAAAATTAATTGAAATGAGTTCTGACGATGAAAAGATGGTTATTCAAAAGGGAAAGGTGGCCGCTAGGTGTCGCTGCGAGATAACTTGCTCATCTTTAATTAATTATTTTGTGGCAAAGAATTTGTTTGCTTTGATATTCAAGGGCCTATTCATTGACTTTGCCAATTATGAATTCGATTAAGAAACTGTGGCTCCATCTAAGTACCTATTATTTAAATTATCTTTGTTTATAATACCTACTCATTCAGAAATATATTTCTAATCATTTTTTAACTAAATAACAGAATGCAAGAAATGATGTATTTGTAAGTCCTTAGAAAATATTTCATTTCGATTTGCAATTAAGACCATACTTATTTTATTATGTAATACTTTTTAAAGCAGGTGGGTACATAAGTAATTAATGTTTCTCCATTTTATTATAGGCTCATTAGTCATCCAGCTAATGTGGGGCAAGCGTTTTATTTTATCAGAGCTTTTAGGTCACATCTGCGTACGAAACTGGACCGGTATGTGGGCCACTTGTAATATCGACACGAGGAGGATCGCAGATTGATGAGCCGTCCCCCCACGCCCTGGGAGGCCTGGCTGCCCCCACTGGCCATCCCGCGGGACCTCGCTCTATTGCGATAGATTGAGCCTGTTTTGTTTCCTTGGCTAGTGCGTTATACGTGGAAATAGGATTGGAAGATATAACATATTGTTTTTTCTATTTTTTTCTTAAACCACGTATTTATTTTTTACATTATTTTTTTGAGTTAATAATAACAAGTTCGTTTTGGTATGGGCAAGACATTTACGCGCCTTTATGCCTGGAGCATTTAATGAGTTTTTTTTTATTAGTCTACAATAGTGTCTCACTCCTGGGCAAAGGCCTCCCCTTTTCAGGAGTGGGACACTAGCATATTTAATGATTATCCTACATTAATAATTCGGTGTTAACAAAAATCTATGAAATGCTAGTTTGTATAAAGGATTATCGCATGATTCAGGTTTTCTATTTGCAGAGATTTTCATTTTCCTAATTGGATGTAGTCTTCGAACATGACCATATTAAATCGTCTCGTGTATAGCCGTGATTTGTGTAGTGTAATTCAATGCATTGTCGAGGGAACTATTTATATTCTTCACGGTAAATGTTATAGGGACGTTCCAGACTATAATTTTAGAAGGAACTAGGAAGTTCATACTACTAATAATTATAGACTCATTAAAATTATAGAAATGTAATCGGATATATGAACATTATAATGTTATTTATTTATGTGCAAACTCTGAGGATTCGTTATGAATTATTAGTTACAGTGACGAATCTGTTTCGACGCACGAAATAATTTGTCAATTTTTAGGTATGAATTATCTTAGAACAAGAATCGAAGGAAGGAGATACTCGTGGAAGAAGTAAGAGTTATGGTAGAGATGGGATCGGTTGAGAGAGCGGCGCGCGGTCGGGGGTCAACGCGGGCGCGATACATTTCGACTGAACTGAACGCCCCCCTCGGCTATGATACACAGCATCGAACATTATCCCACACACAAATAACACCGTCATACGTTATCAAAAATATGTGCGTTTGAAAACTGGCGAATGAAGACTTTTCAAACCCACATTTTCTTTATTACAAATTATTCCAGATAAAAATATAGCTCTCTACCATTTTTTCGCAGAAGGAAAAAAAAGAGAGCATAAATATAGGCTACTTGTTATATTGTAATATTCTGACGCAGGCAATCAACTAGAGTTTAGATAATAAATACGTGTTTGATCAGTGAAACATCCTTTGTTGAGCAAATAGATTAAGGTTGAAAATAACGAAAATTTTAGAGGTGGAACAATCCATAGGATGCACGAAAACGTTGAAGAAATTAATTGCTTTTAGTTTGTTGACTTGCCATTCACACAGATATCACACAGAGTCACTTATTTTTACAAAAATAGGTATATTTAAACGGTTCGCATGATAGCTAATTCTTGTATCGGAGGGAGATAAGCTCAGACTACGCGAGGGGCAGTTGAGCCTGACCTTCACTGCGGGGTTTTAGGATTTATAAGGCGTGTCATTTATGTGCGGCCATTCTATATAGTTATAGTGGGACTGGCTGTGGGAATTGGGTTAATGAATTACTTAGACACATAATTTATTTACAACCTTTAAATTGCTACACAACTTGATTTGTGACTAGGTAGGATTCCTACAGATAAGCTTATGAATGTAAGAAAAAAAATACAGAATTAAAAGTTAATTCGTTAGTGAGTTCTAAGCTTTTATTAATGAACACGTGCGTTATCTCTAATTTGCTATAAGGCGATACGCAAACGAGACCTCATCTTATACACATCTTGTACATAAAGATATTATGATTTCTTTTTTATCTCACCCGCTGTCAAGTTCAACCTTTCAAATTAATAATGAATCAGCAGTCCTATACAGGTGTGCAATATCCCCGTAAGTAGACAGAAGTACATTGTTGTGCACCCACACTTCCACACCTATGTCGCAGATATCATGTTGTGGCCTTAGGGACGACTACTAATATTCCCAAAACAGGACATATGCCTTACTATAGAACTCGAGATAATACAAAAGTTTAAACTTGGCAGTGAAGAAATTTTTGAATAAACATCTGGATGAATGGCGTTCCAGTACAGTGCGATTTACCAGGAATTTTCTTCCTCGCACCACCAAATTGTGCAATGAACTTCCTGCAGCGGTGTTCCCGGACCGATGCGACAAAGGTATCTCCAAGAAACGAGCATACTCATTCCTTAAAGGCCGGCAACGCACTTGCGATGGCCCCTGGTGTTGCAGGTCTCCATGGGCGGCGTTGATCACTTACCATCAGGTGAAACGTCTGCTCGTTTGCCTCCCTATCTCATAAAAAAAACGTTTCTATGAAATGTTTATACCATTCACTTGTATTAATATCTACTTTATTTTCTTCTTTATTATTTTAGACTTCGTATACACTCTGTATAATTGATATTATTGTATGCGGTATAATTACATTGACATTCGATACTAAAATAGGAGGGTCTTCGCCGGTGAACGAATTTGCCGCGAGATGCAATTATTATGCAAAATCATTAACATCTTAATGAGTGGAAGTGTTTGTACTAATAATACGGGCGATCAATATGACACCCCAGTACCTTTGCTCAGTATTTCATAAGTTTTAAATCGAACAAAGTAAGTTTATTTTAGTTCATTTTCTCTACAAGCAAAGAAATTTGAATCGACTTGCATACTATACTTATTTTTAATATCTCGTAGTCTAGGATTTAGCATTGAAATTACGTGAATTATTTATGTTTTTATGGTGGTTGGCAACGAATGGAAGTAAAAATTCAAGCGGGAACAATATTCAATATGAATTCTAAATTCTCTGAAGTTTTCATTGCTAAAGCTCTCATTTAGGTAGAATAACTATGATCTAATTCTGTTAGATTCTATATCGCTCAGATAGAAGATAGATAATTATGTATTATACATCACAAGAATACCTATTCTTAATTAGTGGTAGCCGAGTGGTCAAACGCACGCCGTGCAATCAAAGTGTCCAGGTTCAAACCCCGGCTCGCACCTCTGGGTTTATGTACGAATCTCATTTTCATCCGAGATTACCACTTGCAACGGTGAAGGAAAACATCGTGAGGAAACCTGCACGTCTACAAAAAGGCGTGTAAAGTTTACCAACCCGCACTGGGCCAGCGTTGTGTACTATAGTCCAAAAAAGTCCCTCGTATTGAGGGAGAATGTGCCCGGTATAATGGCAATAGGCTCGCCCACTATTACATTGGGACCAAAATACATCGGCGAATTAATAACTTTATTCGTTATGTTAGGTTTATTTGTCATCTTGTTTAAGGATTGAAAGATCGGCCCGTAACGCGGAAGGTACCCAGAAACTTCCACCCTAAGGTATCAGTAACGCAATAATCGAGTGATCTACTTTAACAACAGGCCTAGTATGGTGATCTATTCCATTATAAGGCCGAGAACATGTACTGTGAAGGTTCGTTATCGCGCGTGTGTGCGTTCGCTCGTTAATCA
Source organism: Ptilodon capucinus (assembly GCA_914767695.1). Taxonomy (NCBI): domain Eukaryota; kingdom Metazoa; phylum Arthropoda; class Insecta; order Lepidoptera; family Notodontidae; genus Ptilodon; species Ptilodon capucinus. Next base: position 7,312,287 of record OU611814.1, on the reverse strand, counting down.
TAATTTCGCATGTTTGTTCGTGTGTATGTTGGTTCATATTATTATGTTTTGGGGATAAGAAATTAGTTAGTGGACATTAAACTTGGGTGTACTAGGCGAGCCTGGTCTTGATACTTGAAATAATATTACCCATAAGTTTTTTCATTTGTATGGGTTTATTACACAGTAGTACAATTACAGTAGTATTACAGTATTACAGTAGTATTACAGTAGTACAATAGTCTTATACAATTCTAATAATAACAACGGGCCATTCGTTTTTAAGGAATTTACTATCTTATAGTGCGCTGTTAAGAAATAATGACCCCGTAGCTCTTATTAGTAACGGATAGTGGTTTGGCCGGATACCGGATATCCGGCAAATCGCTACCTTTTTAGAACCAAGGTTCAAGTCTGATTATTTAGGAGTTCTTGAAACTGAAAAAGCCCGATAGAAAATCATGATAGAATATATAAAAAACTCTTACGACGAATCTCCTTCTGACAGTAACAGATCATCGCCGTTTTCAACACCTGCTAAACGAATGAAAGAAGAAGAAACTGGATCCAACTTCACACGTGAAGCTCATGATACGTCGTGGAACTGTTGCAATGAAGTGGCAAAGGATAATGGCAGTGATTGTAGCGATCAAGAAAAACAAAATCCAATAGCTGACGATATTGACTTTTTCTTAAAGACTACTCGAATCGATCGCAATCACGACCCATACATTTGGTGGTCAGTTAATTTGCATCAGAACCCGGCCGGATACTGAATTACTATCCGGTATCCGGCCGGATACTGAATTTCTATCTGGTATCCGGCCGGATAGGTACTGAATTACTATCCGGTATCCGGCCGGATAGGTACTGAATTACTATCCGGTATCCGGCCGGATACTGAATAACTATCCGATATCCGGCCGGATAGTGAAAACCAGCCTGGATAGGCCGGATAGTTACCGGACATCCGTTTCATCTCTAGTTTCGACCCCTGCAAATTTCAACTTGATATCTTCACGCGTTTCTTTAAAAAATGTCTTGACAGACAGACAAACAGACAGACGGACAACAATGTGATCCCATAAGGATTCCGGTTTTCCTTTTTAGGTACGGAACCCTTAAAACGGCACACGAAAGTTAAAGCAATTTCAAAATCTTAGGACAACATGTGAAATCATGTCGTGCCGACCTCTCAGGGCAGAAGGAACATCACATTCATATTCTACCTACGATACGTACCTAATCACTTTTTTTCAAATAATTCTTTGTAGTTCACTTCAGGATAGGGGGGCCCACAGGGGAAGATTGCTTAGAGCATCAAGTTACCTTAATCCGGCACTGACAATATGACTAATAGTAATCTCACTTTATAAAATGTAGATGGTTGGATTGTAAATTATAGAAGTAGTAGACATACAAACAATTTCTCATAAGTATCAAAACATTATGTGCCTCGTAGACAAAACTTGGCAAGAAGCATTAAGGGCTCGCACATCGTAGGGACTGACCCGTCATGAAATTTAAATCTAGATCAATAACCACGCTTATATCATTGTCTTCATTAGAGATAATTGGGTTCACTCCCCGTCGGCCGCAACTTTGTTTGTTCGCTGATAACTTGAGACGAATTTCTTGAACATTAAACAACCTACGTCATGTCATGCAGGTTAGTCGTTAGGACGATGGGCGTCACCTTCTATTTATAGTTGCTTTGGAAACTATAACCCGGAAGATGGAAGATTTTCAGGAACACTTTACTAGAATCTTAGCAATAAAGCTCCTAAAAAACGTTGTGATTAATTTATCTATGATCTTAACGCTCGATGACACATAGGTATTTTTTTATGAACATCACGCCTGTATTTGCAGAAGACACTACAGTGCATCCACTATTTTTTCGATATATTTCGGTCCAATATAAAGAGGCTAGCCTATTGCAATTTTAACTCATGGTAGAATTTTTTTTTGAGCAAACTGACTGAATAAATATTTTCACCGTGATCCGTAAAGTTGTAGCTCCCTTCAAACAACGTGTACGTATAACCACTCAAGCAGATGAGGGTAACCTTTAAAATCTGAAGAAGAGTTTATTCAGGTCTATTACCATAAAGCTGGGTAATTGTATTTTCGCTATGTTCTCGTCGGTACGGCTACGCCGTCATTTACCGGCATATGTTTGCAGGCGCGGGCAAACACGATTACCTGAAATTAGGTTAGTACGTTTTATGTTATTTACACTATCATGCAGACCCTACCTAAGTTTTTACACATATTAACTAATTGCAAAGGCACACACACACATTGTTTCAGCGGCGCGTACATTTTTAAATTAAGAAATAAGTATTAAAAAAAGCTGGTGTTTCAATTATCCCTGCTTAGATTATGTTCCATTTTTGTTACGGCATGAGTTAGGCTTTATTCATACATAAAGCCAGCTGCCCGATCGTTACGATTTTTTTGGGAACGGACGTGCAGTGGCAGAACATTTCCAATAGAACCGTTCACATATCCTGTGGCCGGCAGCTCATGGGAACGCTTCCAAACATAATATTCTACTACTGCACATCATCTGATAGCCAATTTTATTATGTAAACAGAACATTGAGCGCAATGGATAGTAGGGAAACTCCGTTATTTTATTTTATCATGTTTTATATGCTGTTTATTATCCTTGTCCATAGCCTTTTGCTATTTTATTGTCTTTTTATATTGTTAATTTTAAGACGGGTTTACTTGCTTATTTTTGTCATCATGTATTTTTTGACTTTTACTTGACATTGACTTTTCATTTATTTTCAATAAAAATAATCCAGGCTGGAGAAATTATTTTACACACATTAAACTTAAGGCTAATTTTAAGAACTCTGACCCCCACATCAGAGGTGAGCACGCGGGCCGGGCCGATAGAGGTCCGGATAAAAAAAAAAAAAAAAAAACGTATTTCTGGTATCCTGCATCAGTTTCAGAAAATTTCCATGCACATCCAATATTGTATCATCCGCTTACCCACCGTTTAAACCATTATCATGTTTCTGCATTACTTCTCCCTGTTTTTTTAAATAACTGAGCAGCCCTCAAGATACACAGAGTAACAGCCAATGTTTGCACACTCTCGCATCGATTCCGACTCGATCGCTTTCTAATCCCCATTTTCCCGATGCCATTACGATTTTTCGAGCGCTCACCTCACTCCATATTTCCGTGCATATCTCGCCGATTCGCAGATCCATTATTTTTTATGGTTGGAGTACACGATGCTTAGTGGAAGCGTCGCCCCCTGCCTACCGAGTGTTAACGTCTTGGTGACTCCGTCAGGGGGTGACAATGAACTCACCTACGGGGAAAATATTACTTTTTTATTTTGCATATTGAGTTTACTGTGAAGTGGCTTGAGTTTTGAGTTACTATTAATCATTTTACCAGTAAGCTACAGAGGATAGTTCTCGCATGATTGATATCTCTAATTCAAAATATGTCGAAACAAAATTAAAAAATACGACCAAATTGGCGTTTCGTTTCGACATTATGTTGAATCAGAGATAATTTCAACTATGCGAGAATTGAGCCCCATGGCACTTATTGTGATAACTGATCTAATACCTCCACATAACAATTTATACCAAATGTAGATGTAAATAAGTATAGTGTACGTGGCCTCCAATGCTCCGTTAGTACATTTTCAATTTACGACACTTTTAAAACGCAATTAAATATTAACGAACACTTTCTTGAGAGATGCTGACTCCTATAATGGTACTTGGGTGGAAATAAATATAAACTTTAGAATGCTAGTTAAGTTGGAGTCCGTGTAATAAATATGGTAAATTTTTTACGCTCGATAAATGTGCATTTAGTACTTGAGTTTGTATGAAAGGATATCGACAAAAACTCATAATGAATGGTACGTAATATGGGTACTATACATTGTACGGTACCCAGACTGGACAGCACATTATAAAACGGCCACTTCCGAAATACCCTGTGGTCGGAAATTCAACCCTGAACCACCCGTTACAGTGAACCGGTCGGCCTCCGCTCGAGCCAAGCCATTGCCATTAATAGTCGGAAAGTAATTTAATCTGCTCAGAATATTACTGTACTTCCCTTATTTTTTTAAGATGATTTTCAGATAGCGATATCTGGGGTATTTGATCTTGTTAGCCCTCAGTATCCGGACACCCCCAGCTAAGTAATACCCGACTCAGCCATTCCACTCAATACATTTTATCGACAAATGTCAGTGACGCTGCGTGACACTTATGTAAATATTTAAATACGATCCAGTACAAGCTATGAATATTTTAAACTCTAAGTAAACCACTCGGCTTTGTAACCACAAAGATATTCACACTACAATGAAATAAAGTATAATACTATTCCTTGTACGTTAGGGTTCAGAATTGCTTAGACATAAGCAAATTAAGGTTTGGTCTTTGCATTATATCTATGCATAAAGCGATTTGATAAGTGCTGGCAAATTGGGGATCGATATTAAAGTGACGAGTTATGCTGATTGGATTTTTTCAAGTGGTTCCAAGGGGACGGTGAATAATTGAGTGCGATTTAAATTCGCGGGCGAAAAATGATTTCGAGTTAAAATTTAAGTACTTTTAAATAAAATAAAACTAATTTCAAAAAGGTCTAATAGCTCCTGACTACCTGTAGTAAGTATAATATGTTAATGAATAACGCCTCGTATTTTGTTGCTGCGTTGATAAACAAACAGTATTGCTATGATTAATTTGCTAGGAGGATACTTTTGATGGCTGACAAGACAAGACAAAGCGATTTCTATTCGTTACATAGGTATATATAAATATAGATTACTATTTGGTGATATTAATGAGTGAAAACAAATATAGTTACCAGATTTAATACATTTTATTTCTATAATGTGGAATAAAAGTTAAAAGAAATTTTGAAGGTAGGTTTATATAATTAATACCCTAACTATCGAGACTGACAGTAGGTCAGTCTTCTCGTGTTCGAGGAGTGCTACTAAGCGCTCGAAATAATTAGAAACGTAAAATAACTAAAATAAACGTGACTAGATTGGTAAATAACACAATTTGTGAGTGTCTGTTATGTGAGTGAATTGTTGATAATAATATTTTATTTTATACCTACCGGTGAAAATGATAGTAATATTCGAGTGACCAAACACTTCTGCACCAACTAAGGTAAGAGACTTATACAAGATTTAAAACATAAATATTATTTTCCTGATATTATCTAAGAAAGGAAGTAAAACTCCACAATAAGCAATATCACCAAGGATCACTGGATCACGCAGATTCGCTCCCCGCCGGACAGCCTCGATACGTCAGCCACCAATCTCGATGGATCTCCACTCAAGTAGCACTCACCTCGCTTTCCGGTTCCCATTCTTTTGTTGAAGCCTCTCGTCGACACTCCATCTGGAATGTCTTTGTTATAATGTCGCTTGCTCTGATAAGTAAGGGATACGATAAGATTGGTTGGTATTTGTTTGATGGATTTTCGTAATAGGTATTAGTCGAATAAGTTGTGCTTTGATTACATCTTAAAATTTAGTTGTCCAATGAAAGGTGTATAGGTTTATTTAAAAGTTTGCAGTATTCTCGATTTTTATTCAAAAGTAACTTAATCCAATCAAGAAATTTTTAAGTTACATTCTTAGCTTGAAAACTCATCTTAATCTTATGAGCATGGTGGCATTCTCTCAACTATGTAGTATCTTGCAGTTATTAGGCCTTGCACCCGCAGATGCAATAGACTCGTGCGATAATTTTGCCAATACCAAAACGAACCGAGTTAACTCATAGAAGAAGCTCATTTTTCAACGAACCGTAATCGATGATGCGAGTGAATTTTTATGCGTGGTTGCATAATTTTTAACACAGAAATTCAATATTTATGTATATTTACACAGAATAAGAATAATAATTCAATAAGAGTCAAGTTGTTCTGCTTGCTCCAGTTGAGTGGAGAGCGTAAAGTTGCAAAGTATTTGAATGAGCCAGACTCTCTTTATTTTAGAAAAAGGTGAGGGTACTACCTACATATCTATGTATTTATAACCTTGTTATGTAATTTTGGTGTGGATACAACATTATGTAACAGTACTCGGAGTAAGTCAAACGTAGCTGAAGGAATCTTTAAAAAGCCACTACCCCCAGGTGGTGACTGGGAGAATACAAAGTGTGCAAGGCGGACGATCCGCCTTCAGCCGTATTACGTGTCACTCGTATCTATGTTCATTGTTTCTAACAGGTTTTTCTATGCCCGTAATAAACATTATCGATGAGAAAATCTCTGCTTAGTTTTTATCGTTATCGGCCATAACGGGCCCAAGACAAGATTATAGTCTCGGATTATGTCATACCTAGTCGCTCTATCACTTTTGCAAGACATACGTAAAAAACACATTCAGCTGAGCTTCAAATGAGGATTCAATTGAGTTGTTTATATTTCATGTAGCGATTACATTTCGCAGCATTTTGTTTATAAAAATAAAAGCTTTTAAAAACGATGATTTCTGTCTCCAGTTTTGCAAGCAACAATATGCTGCAGGGTTAGTTCGCGGGCCAATCTATGTCTTAAGTCGTAGAGAGTTGATTTATTTTTCTTAATAGATGACGTTCATAATAGATGATGAAACAAAGTAGTTACGCTTGCTCTATATGCTCTACAGTCACTCGATAAGCCATGGGATGTAGAATATTTCATACCATTATTTGTTATGAGTCTGTATTGCTATAACCACACGTGATAGAAGAGTTTGGGCGGGCGAATGGCATTGATCATAATATCGACGGAGGCTTACGAGAGTGATAAATGGACGACCGCAGCGTCACTGGCGGGATGACGCCCGCCGCCATATTTAAATCGCTTCTGTCACATCCGCGTCCCATACGTAGTAAGTACCTATTTTTGTGTGGGCTTATTTATTGAGTTAGATACGGTTTGGTAAAGTGGTTAGATCGTAGACCGCTTGGTTCCCTGCAATGGGTGGTTGCGGGTTCAATTCCCGTCCACGGGAATTTTCAAAAATGACCTTTCCAGAATTTGGTTGTAACTGGGATCGTTATATGGTGTCCACGGTTACAAGATTTGCTTAGTTTGGGATCATACGATAAGTATGTCTTATGTGGGAATATTTATTTATTTAAGTTCGATAGTACGTACAGACAATATCAAAGTAGCATGTTCAGCAAGAAAGTGTACTTCTTACATCTAAGTCCATCTTAAATCCTGTGATGACTATTAAATTAATATTTGCGACAAGTAGTTTAGTAAACCGATATCAGGTCGAATTGGTAGAATACCATCAAGGTATAATAAATATTGGTATATCGTTACATATTTTAGGACCAACAGATTGATTAGGGCCATTAAATAAGCTTTTGGATTGAATAGACGAAACACCTACGAGGAACATATCCCGCACCACACAGAGCCAACGAACCAAATAGGAAATTAAAATCATCAATCAAAATAAAAAATACAAAAGCCCCGTTTCCCATTGTCGCCGATATGTTTGCGCAAAAACGACTTTGTCGCATCACAGTCAAAGTAATAAAAAATCTCTACACACACATAGAGTCTACTGCTAGATACGACAAACCTGATAGCTTTGATTGACCCTAATTTTATTAGACACCAACTACAATGAAAATGTAACACTACACACACACACACACACACACTAGACACATATTGGTGTCTTGCTTATATATTATGATCATGAGAAGGATATCATTATACACCGTGTTCAGTGTAGTTTGGTGATAACCTTTTTATTTATTTCTGATTTCAAAACATTTTTCTCTGTAGCTTATTCTCGTCAAAATAAAAGTCAAGTACAGTTGATTGGATTTATGAATGACGTTATTTAAATTCCGATTGGAACGAAATATCAATGAAACTTTCAATACCAAAAGCAATCTTGACGTGGTTGAATGAATATTAAACCGTGAGGCGTTTCAAACCATTTCTAACCCTGCAATAGTTAAAACAAAGCCTGCGTGAGTTATCAATTTGTCGCATTATGACTTCATGGAATGTCATCATTTGTTGTGTAGTTCGACACAGGCCGAACGAGCGTAAAACCAATTCGCTATTTCATCTAATCCCTGAGAATTTGAAGCGTCAAAGTAACGAATAACTAGCAAACAATGACATTATGATATAATGAGTAGGTTGTTTGAGTTTCACTGTACCGTAACTGATGGAATAAAGTTTATGAATCGAAACAATTTTAGATGCTATGAGGCGTCACCTTATTGGAATTATAGTAGTTAAAATGACCGTTTGTTCTTATTGTTTTTAGAAAATACTTTGGATGATGAGCTCCTGGCCTAAACGTACTGGCACGACCAAGGTAATTTGTCTTTTTTTAAATATACTCTGTGATAATATACTTACGTACTACTATGTATGGTAATGTACATAAATATTTAATGTTCGAGGCACATGCCACGTAACTACGCGAATAAATATGCTCGCGTCATCGATGACATTTGGTTGAAAAAAAAATAGTACCTAACATTTTCACTTTGTCTTTGTCTTGGTAGAAATTTGGTGCCGCGCATCTTGACGCTTGATGCTTATTTGCGAAAGCCTAAAACGAAATGAATTAAATGTCGCATATCCTATTATATTTATTAGTTGCACCATCCAGTATATTAATGTATAGTGTAAAGAGCTCGGCGCTTTGTGATAGGACACGTAATACGCTCACAATTGGTTATTGCGATGCAATGACTATGCGGTTTGCTCAGCCCAATGACAGCTCCCAAGGAAAATGCTAAAGGTCCGCGACTTTTTTTTATTACTTTTTTTGATACGTAATACCTACTGAAAAAGTTCATTTTAAACGGCTGTCAAAATTACGATATCGGTGGACAATGAGCTTGCTCATCTTACGCTTAGTAGGCGTAGGGGTACTGTTGAGTAAGTAGCTTAAGAATTCTAAGCGTCCATGTCAAAGAGTTAATAAGTAAGAGGGAGCTTTTTCTAAAATTTGTCAGGTTCACACGTGTCGTATTCTGTATGTGAGTTTGACATCTTCGTACGTTGGATTGTCTATGGCAAGACGAATCGGCAGTGGCATTGAGACCAATTTTAGTATATTTTCACATAAACTTTGAGGTTATGTGGAAAAGTTGTAGATCTTTTTATTACCTCCAACTTTGTTATTCAATTTTTTTCCATAGGACTTGTAGTTTTTCCGGAAAACGAGATAAACCGTTTTTTACCCTTAAAACCGCACACCCATCCACTTCCCGACCTCAGATCGCCCGTAAATTATTTTTCCTTTATTTTCTGTTATATTCTTTTCCTTTATCAACGGGTTTCATCCTACTATTATTTTATTTTTATTTTTACCATTTTCAAAGGCTTCTCCACTAGTCTATATACTTAATACACTTTTGCAGGAATACGTAAAGTTCCTCTGTTATATTTACTGTATCCCGTAGGTAGGAGACAGTTTTTTTGGTACCTACTTATCTTTTTCTATTTTATAATATCAAGCTTTGCCGAGAAGGTAAAACTATAACTAAAACTAACTATAGCCCTTTTAACGTCCTACTACTGGGCACGGGCCTCCACTCAATGCGAGGGGGATTTAGGACATAGTCCACCACGCTGACCCAGTGCGGATTGGCAGACTTCACACATCTAAGTCAGCTAAGGCATAATAGTGGAATTTGTGATAATTAAACGTAAGTACCTACTAGATGCTATAGATAAGTCCTTCGGATTTAATTTCAAAGTTTCAAATTTGATTAATAGTAAACAGAAAAGCAAGATTTCAGTCGCGATGTCGAGTCATCCTCCAACCAACAGAATTCTTCACAACATTAAAATTGTTGCAAACGAGCGACCAATACTTTTTTTTTGAGGAGCTGGATAAATTCGTTATTTTTTTCTTAAACATGTAATTTAAGAATTATTGCAAAGTTAGCACCAATGTATTCACAGATTATGTAAACTTTTATGATTTTTCCTTTTTATTTGTACAGAACACAAATCAAGAATATCTGAGTCTAATTTCATCTGGATTATTTTTAGAACTCGTTTATAAATATATTTTTATTATTTTATTTTTGTCGCTCGTTCACAACACTGGCCGCGTTCTTTCAGGGAGCAAGGGTTCGCAATCCTCAATGATTCATCAGTTTCCATTGAAAACTTTATTCGAAGATTACTCCGTTGTATAAATGTAATAAGCTTTGCAGTGACGAGATTAGACCCCGAATTTCACTCAGACATTAATGACATTTTCAGTGGGAACGCGGGGGGCGGCCTTGTTTATGTTGAGACAATCATTTTGAAAGTCATTTCGGTGAGGAAAAATACATGCGTAAAACTCTGCGTATAGGTCGTGATAGCTATGGTTAACTGACATCTGATTTACATAGGTATATTTATACTCTGTAATATAGGGGTAGTGACCCAAAGACCTAATTATCTACGTTTAGGTTCTTACGTAATATAGTGCCTACTCTAAAAAAGCTTCGTTAATAGTTCTCATTATCAAAAATATCAGTAACTACGTATCTCCTACAATGTTTTTTTTGAAGATTTCCCCTTTTTCTAATTTTAAATAACACCTGTGAGAAATATAGATTGATACTGAGGGCGTTAATCCATTTGCTAAATTTAAAATGCGAACGTACAACAAAAGATGACTACACAACAAGCATCAAATTTCGATGTCATTATAAAAGTTGTTACAGTGGAATAATGAAAAAAGGAACAAAAATAAAATGGAGATTTCTGCGATACATCGAAACATATTCGGTGCGCACGGTTCGCATGAAATTTACATGGAATTTTGTGCTTGTAATAAAGAATGATGAATTGGATCCGCATTGGTAATTATGGACAACGGTGGACGCCTGAGCCAATATTAAATTGCGAAATTCAATAATTTTATTATATGACTGTACTTTTTGGAATATGAAACTTAATGGGTGATTTGTGGTTATTATTTTGAGCAGAATTAACTTAATAGGTTGGTATATGCTGTTGACATTTCATGTACTAAATTATCTGAATTCACAAAAAAGTTTTTAATTTGAAAAGCTTTAAAAGACATTTCTGACGACTTTGCTATTGTATCTATGTACTGGCTGTGGGAAGATAATGGACACATCGGAATGGTCAGCTATCTCATCTAGCCAATATAAGTTAATATGGTAAAAGTTAAGTTCGTAGATATTTTACCACTTATCCGAATATAAAGAGTTACAATTTCCTGTACCAAAATACACACTAACACATGTTCATTGTGTGGGTAACTAATAGTTTTTTGTGTTAGTAATTGGATTTCATTGGGCGGCTGATTTACCGTGGGCGGTTTGAGGCATGGATGTTTGTCACGATACCATTTCGCTGGTGCGATTATTTGCGTTGGTTCAAACATTTTTTTTTCTACCATATCCTTTGCGTAGCCTTCCTGATTGATCCTGAAGAGTTATATCCTGACACTTTCTAATAAATTGGTTCTTAGGAACTGCATATATTTTGTCCACTTTGTAAATCTAAACTACTATTATAAAGCTGAAGTATTTGTTTGTTTGGTTGAACTCATTAAGCTTTGAATATACCAGTCCCATTTTTAAAATTATTTTTGTACCGTATAGCTTATTTATTAAGGGAGTTTCACGCTACGACACAGTAACCATGAACGCGGGTGAAACCGTGGGCACAGCTAGTAATATACAAGTATATTATTACGTTTCACGAGAATTGTATTTATTTCTAATTCCTCTTTCATTTAATATTTTAATGTATGCATGCAATGACTAAAAAATTAAGATAACAGAAATCTAATGTAGGTGTAACGTCGCATCTACGACCATAGTTCGTCATGATGTAGAAGTATTATTTTCAAGAAACTATTTTATTAAAACACTTGTATATCAACTCATTTATACATAGAGTATATGTGATATTATATGATCATACGCCTCAGAAATTAATCATGTATCATCGCAAACTTATCGCGGTTCATTGCTAAGATGACTAAATACTAGAATGATGGCACGCTCCGGGCAAATGATCGTCATTACTATGTATTATAGTAATTATACCTTAATAATAATATGGACCAGCCCTCGCACTGCTAATTTAGCACCTATGTTATAGTCTTTAATAGTTGTAATAAAATGTAATAATAATATTTATTAACTTTTTTACTATTGTTTACTGTCGACTGGTCGTCTAAAATATTTTGCGTGTGGTCCTCTTTTCATTTTTAACCGACGAAAAAAAAAGGAAAAAAAGGTTCTCAATTCGACGCTTTTTTTTTGTTTTTTTTTGTATAACAGTCAATTGTGATTTTAAGAGTTCATATTTTTTTCCTTTTTAAAATTATTTAACTTCTTACTGTCAGGTAAATAGGTATAACACACTGTGGTACTATCCTAACTTCTTAGTTAAATTCGTTCAAGTAGTTAATATATTTCTTTCTCAATTAAAAACACAAAATAATTAAAGATAAAAGTATGGGTGCAAAGGAGTATAAACAATAAAAATTTAAACAAAAAAAATGATAAATGGTCAAGCATGACTTGGTCACGATTTAATCAAATTAACAGTATTATTTTTATCGATATTAAGGCGGCGTTGGAAATCAATCAACCCGTAAATGCTAATTAAAACATCAGCGTAGAGCATTTTTTTCATTGAAAATAGCAATTGCATTTTTTGTTTCACTCTGCTATTCCCATGTCAGCTAATGGAGTTTGCGAATATAGATTAACATATCTAATTACCCACCTATCGAAAGAAATTGTAAATTAAATTAATATCAAAGGACCATCAGTTTGAACGTATTCGACGATTCATAAGTATTGTAATGTAAAAAGAAATACTCTGATTTTTAACAAGATCTTTTTCAATATGCGTATATATGCGTTATCAAGCTTGAAAAAATACTTTTCCGCATAAATGTTTTCGCTGTATACCCAGTAATTTCATATTATCTCTATCCTACACGACACGTTAGCAACCAGAAGTATGTATACGAAAACCAACTCTACGTGTATATATACATAAAGATTGAATTTCTGTGGTAAAATCCACACCCCCAAGCGTCAAAGTTCACTCGCACTGTCAATGTCATTTCGGTCAAAAATGAACTTTTCTATGTATAATATACAGTTTGTTTTGGTATTGGCAAAAAAATCGATTCGCGCGTTTCGACACCCCAGTGTGCAGGGAGCTCTAACATAGGCAATAAGTAGGTCCATTCAAACGTGTTTAGCTTATCCATCAACGTCGGGCGTTCGGTTAGGAAACCTCGTTAGAAAGGGTATCCCGATGCATGTTTTAAAATAATCAGTTTCCGTGTTAATTCTTAATTTACTGCTTGGATGGTGGCATCGCGTAACTCGATTGGACGCGATGAGGCCCCCGGCAAAAACTCGCCGGACGACGACGTACCAACTCGTGCTCTACAATATTAGCGCTAACTACGGTTTATGTCATTTAATTTTATGTCATATGGATTTACATACACGCCTTCGTGATGGCGAAATTAAGGTAATAGGTGCACGTGGATTTTAAGGCTGGCTGAATGCTGATGTCGTTTGTCTCGGCTGGCTATTAATAGCATGCTGCTTCTCTATAGTTTCTTGCTTATTCATATGCAATCTTACATCTTCTGTTAATATGTATAGTTTTAAATTGTATAAATAAACGGGTACTTATAAGCTAGGATCGTCTTCTGATTACATGTTGAGAAATAAATAGAAAACAAGTTTACACTCCTTGAAGTAGTGGGAGCGTTGCATCCATTTTTATAGAGATTTTATCTCATCGTGGTAAGGCAGATACATATCTAAGAGTATAAGTAATTAATTTAATTTAATTAATCCGCCATTTTATAATAAAAATAGCGAATTAAAAACAAATCTTGCAAGTTGTCAGTACAGGCCCTAGTTGTTCATAACACGATATTGAAGTTTTTTAATATATAAAACATACTTATAAGCAATATAAGGTCAATGCAACAAGGCGTGTCTAATCTAATAAATGCCATTAAAAGCAATGGATGTGTGAATACATTATAATGACTGACTGTAATGGTTGCCACGTTTTATAACTACTTATTGATGGAAAATACGAGTTGAGCCAGACACAAAATAAGCTGCTTTATTTGTTAATTATACTTTACTATCTAATTAATAGTACCTATATTTGAATGCAGCACATTTATATTTTCTTTGATGACCGCCCGAGTATTTGATGAGGTCAACTATTAATTGTTATATTCTGCCCATAAATGTATTCACGGTAGTTAGATTCATGGTAGTTAGCCCATTCGAAAGGTTTTTAGAGCGGTGACAAGACACCTGAGTTGAGAAAAATATAAAAAACAAATAAAAAGAAGATAAGATTGGTTAGATTTCTAGACACTTGTGTAGGTATCCAATGGATAGGTTACTCTCGTACCTACTATCTAGTAAGAGTTAACAAATCAGATACAGTGAGTAAAATTTGTTTATTTATTTATTTATACTTTAGCACAAAGTTGTACAAAGGCGGACTTAATTCCAAAGGCATTCTCTCCCGGTCAACCTTAGGGTGATGCAGAGAAAAACAAGGTAGGTGCACTATAAAATATGTAAGAAATAATTTTCAGCAATTGATATATAATTTACATACCTATACGATACACAAATACTTATTATTACTGATTAATATCGACTCTCTCAACAGAGAAGGTATTTTTAATTATGTCTATCAGAACTCAGACGCTTATACTTACTTGATTTTTCAAAGTCAATAAACTACGTAAGTACGTACCTACATAACATATTACAAAATTGATATAAATGATTCTAAACACATAAAAGGCAATACGATTCTGATTCAGCTATATCGAAAGGGTTTAATGAAAACGAGGCGAAGTTAATAGTTCACCTTCCTGTGATACCGATCTTTAATACGTTGTGAGTGGGTGAGACGTCGAAACGAGACGCGCACGGAAGCCGCGCCCGCCCGCCCCGGCCAGACGTGAAAACAATTACTATTTTTACTAATACACTTATATATGTTGTTATTTAACGAGTTAGGTATATAAGGGTTCCTTTGAATGTAATTACTGACCATCTAATCATGACCATCTAACGTTTTCATTACAGATTAGTACAATCCCTAAACAAAAGTAACGGGATGAATGCAACTGTCATTATACATTTATAAGTTACGGGGATTTTGATATCGTCTTTCGCGCTAATTATTGGGTGTAGATATAAGGAGAGCAATCTCATAAGGGACAAAAGTTGAAAAAAGTGTCCAGCTGTATACTATAAATAACAGTTCAAAAACGTTACACAATGGCGCTGGTTTGGATAAAGTGTATGCACTGAAGTATGCCGAGTAAAAAAAAAAAATATCATTGGCAACAAATTCTTGGCATTTTTATTGATACATCGCGTAGATGGCAGAATCAAGTTGCTAGCGTTAGTCAAAGGGTCACAGGTATCTTGCGGATGCTCTATCGCTTGAAACACTTACTGCCATCTGAAACCAAAATACTTCTCATGCAAGCTTTAATCTTCCCTATAATCGACTATGGTGATGTGTGCTACTTTGACCTGAATGCAGTACTCAATAAACTTGACCGACTTCTGAATAACTGCATTCGATTCGTATTTAATCTCCGTAAGTATGACCATGTTTCTACTTAGCGCTCTAAACTGAAGTGGTTACCGATTGGACAGCGAAGGAACATGAGAGCGCTTACTACTTTATATTCTCTTCTTGAGTCCCCTTCTTCTCCTACCTATCTATCTTCTCAATTTAAATATCTAAGTTCCACTCACAGTAGAAATCTTCGCTCTTCCCAGAATCGTCTTCTTGAGTGTCCGTTACACCGTTCTAACTTTATTCACTCTTCTTTCCTCGTGCAATCCATTCTTCTTTGGAATAATCTTCCTCCTGAAATAAGGATGGCAAAGAATCGTTTCGCCTTCAAAAATGGAACTCGCGAACACATATCTGAAAACATGTTAGCAGTTTGTACATCTTTGTGCTAAAGTCTTAATAAATAAATAAATAAAAACATTGTTGAAATTTTCAAAATAATGCTACCTGATGCGAATGTGGCGCCACCCGTATTTGATGCATTTCGACGGACACTTTTTCAATACACAGATTGTTCTCCTTCTATCTACACTCTATTCTCCATAGCACTAATGCAAGCTCATGGTCCGCTGAAGCTCCGTTCACACTGGAGCGTCAAAAGTCATGTTTGCCAATGCCAAAACGAACTATATTAAAACAGATAAATTAACTTTTTAATTTTTCAACAATGACATTGAGTGAGCTAATTTTGACGCATGGGGCTTTTATCACAGAAATATTGCCGCGCGAGTGTTCACGCCCCAGTATGGCTTGGGCTCTATATCGTGGTAGCCTTTGTTTCATGTGTTACCTATATATCTATCTTACTCCAGCAGGGTCATCATGACCGCGTATATGTATATCATTAAACTGACATATTTGTCGAATACATTAGGTATCGAGTATTGTCAAGTATAAAAAAACTATGTTGTGTGTTTGGCTCGACAAGAACATATTTGTGTACGCGGTTATGCTGCTCATACAGGACAGCTATGCAAATATTTATTACATCTCAAATTCAAATCATAAATATTTCACTAAAACTAACCCTATAGTTCCCATTACAAGTCCACCAACGTAACCTTTTGGATCTCAACCACATCCTGTGTAAAGATGTTTCTAGAATAATTAACTAAGATTTGGCGTAACAAATAGGAAGTTTCAGATATAAGGGATTAGGGTAACGTGTTCCGGTCCGAAGCCCCGGGGATGTGTTATTGTTTGGTGCGTGTTTCGGCAAATTTTAACTGAATCAAAGATAGGAAGCAGAATTAATCTTGCATGGAATCGGATTAAGATTGTTATAGATACGTATACAATATTACCTCACCTTATTTCGTCTTGTCTAACAAGAAGAAGACTATCACCTAGACATAAAATAATCTTAATGTATAATAATATGTAACCTAAAATTAAGTTTGCGATCACCAAACCTACCGGCTGATTATGCAATTCCTTTGGAAACGTATTTTTGAATCCAAGATAATAATTTTAGAAATAAAAATCTCGCTATTCATTATTATTAGAGGGTTATCCGCTTACAGTATTATCTACAGGAATGTGCAATCGATTAGTATACCTACCTACGTTGGGACGTCTCATAAAATCAATGAATTTCCATCAACTATCAAAACTATCAAAAGTGCCATCAAAGTTGATACGTGTACAGAATTTTAAGGCGATTACACATCAAGTTGGATACGTACTAGCGCGCAACTCTTGATTGCATCCTCGGCAACTTTGTGCGGCGTGGCTGGTCGTGGGTGCCACTTCATACCTTTTGTGAGGTGGCTTTGTGTGTCGTCTGCGCGGTGCGTTTGCATTACACTCGGTCGGCGGTGTACGCTGGCACCGTTTTAATTAAAATTGGATGACGTTTTCTTGTAAGTGTTTCACGTGGCCGTTGTGTGGTCGGAAAATGGTATTATGATATTTTCCTGTAAATTATAG
This sequence comes from Ptilodon capucinus, assembly GCA_914767695.1. Taxonomy (NCBI): domain Eukaryota; kingdom Metazoa; phylum Arthropoda; class Insecta; order Lepidoptera; family Notodontidae; genus Ptilodon; species Ptilodon capucinus. The sequence goes on along the minus strand of OU611814.1, from coordinate 7,294,731 downwards.
TAGGGATTATATTTAAAACGGTAGCGTGGGACCGTGAAGCGTGGAAATACTTAAAGAAGGCAAAATACTTGCAGTAGACATTTTTCAGTTGATCTGCATCAGTCACTACGATAGGTTAATTACTTTTCTTCTTCTAACTAATTCGTATCTCCTATTGTTGGTTTATAGTGTTTCTGATTTTGATATCTTCACTACTCTTGTGAACTGCGATTAAAGTCCATTTCTAGGTTTGGTGAAAACTTTTGAATTTTATGAAACGAGAATATTAACATAAAAATATCTCAATAAAGTGTTCTCACCACAGCACTATTGTTCTAATATTATATTGATACTTACATTTTTTATTTCGAAATCTGTCAAAAGATTCAAGTTATATAAATGTATAGTACAGTTATAAAAGGTAGGAGACAACGTGTTCCATAAGTCTCTGTATCAATGTAACGTGTGTGGTACTATTAACATTGTACCTATATCAATGTAAACAGTACCACATACGTCTCTACATATCAGATATTCTATAATCACGACAAAATGCGGCGTTGTAGGCAAAAGCTATAATCTCGCGTCTCAGAGCTGAGTTAGACACCTTCGCGAGACTAACGAAGTTCACATAATCCTCCCCCCCCCTGTGCCAACCCCCACGACTCCTTTGTAATCGAGTTATTGCTTGCAGCTCGTGTCTTACGACTCCCCCCTGTTCCTATGACGGCTAAGGTTTTTGGGTGGAAGAAGTTCGATCATCGATAACATTTAATAATACCAAATTATAAATACCTAGTAAACAAAAACATTTTTTATGATATTATTTTTTTTTTTTTCTATTTTATAGCAAATTATCGAGGTAGCTGAAAGATATGGCCGGTGAAATGTGGTGTCTCTCCTATTTACCGCTGTTTAACCCATTATTTACATACATACATATACTCACGCCTTTATCCCATGTGTGTATGCAGAGACTGCCGATTGCGACATGCTACGATCCTGACATACCTCTTTAGCTTCGTTCTCAGTCCTACATCTTTTCATCCACTTCCGTAGGTTGAGGGTGCTACGGACTTGACCTATCTGGAAGAAATCGGATGAACCAATTATTTACCAATACCAAAACGAACTGTGTCAACTCACAAATAAAGCATATTTTTCAACGAATACCATTGATGATGCGAGTGAATTTATTCGCGTGACTTTTGCCAAATAGATTCAATCTTTATATATATTAGCACAGAGTACATTTTCAATAAAAATACTCGTCCATTTGCTCGCCCCAGCATTTTTAAAGCGTATTTTAATTTTTGACAGATGCAACGTTACTTTGTAAGAAAAAGGCCATAATTTTCTGCACATCGCCTTTCAATTGATTGTAAATTGAATCTACTCAAAGCGATTATAAATTAAAACGGAAAAACGGATCAGTCTTACGTAGTTAGTCGTTATTAATGTGACTGTACCGAGAATTCTGTAGCGATATCGAGTAGTCGATGGGAAATTGCGCCAATCATTCCCCTTCGCCATCAATTTAATATCAATGTATAAACTTGCTAATTTTAAGGCACTGTTTTATGTTTCCAGTAATTTTAAAAATATCTTGAAGCTATATTTTTATGTTTTAGTACCTAATATTAAACTTAATACTCGTGTTTGGAGTGAACCGTTTAATTCAGGGAATCGAACCCGGGAAACGCGAGCAGCCTGTTTAAAAACTAGACTATTAAAGTTAATATAAACATAATTAGCCAGTAAGTTTTAAATTGTAGGGTAATATACCTACATTATAAATTTCATTTGAGGACATTCAAACGGTTTTTTTTTTCACTTTAGAGTACCGTGATTAAACATTGTTAAAATCAAGTAAAATATAATTTATTTGTTTGAAAACAACTGTTTGAAGAATGTGTATTGCTAGTACTAATGAAAACCAAATTAATTTGCAAGTTGCAGTTTCCCAAGAGCGAGTGGTGGAAGTAGCGATGGTTCTGCCCCTTTATAAGTGGTATTTATTGAAGGCAGAAAATTTTATTTATCTGATTATTAATTAGTTTTTGCCAACGCTTCTATTTAGCTTACCTTAAGATTGCTTATTATTATAATTATTTCTAAATAATATGATTCCATAAATTCATGGATCTTTTTTTCGACATCCATATCCTCAAATGTTTATTTCGACAACATTGACATAATATTGCGATGGTGCCCAATTACCAATTTTCACGCCAAAATGCGTCTTAAAAATCCTTTATTTGGGGTCATATTATAATGTTCCTTGAACAAGGTACATATTTTGCTTTTTTTTAAACTAAGTTTTTCTTTCATTCTTAGTATTTTTATTCAATGTTCAATTCAATACATGTTGTATTAGAACATTTTCTACATTTTACGTGATCATGTATAAGTCAAGGGTTTTGCTTTGTCATTGGCATAACCCCAATAGTAAAAATCATTAGACATAATAAATAGGTTTCTAGATAAGACGACGTGTCGCCACTCCATGCTGACCGTTGTCGCCTATTACGTAACATAGCAATATTGTTATTGCTATCACAGTGACGATAACGTATATAAACATAAAAAAAAAAATGAAATTTACATTTAAGAGCAATTATCTGAATTAAAACATTTAGTATCTCTAAGTTTACGTTGATAAAAATCTTTAAAAAAACATTATGTGATGTTACATACACCTACTACAATACAATTTCGAGCTTACAGTGTTGAAAGGAGGAAGAGTGAAAATATATGTTTAGCCTGTATACATTTTCGATCATTATATGTTTTAACAATTTCAAAAAGCAATTGAGATTACATACGTAATCGGCGAGGTTTTCTGGCAAACAGCCCAGAAGGGCGGGCTAATGGCACCTAGCACGCGACTCGCACTCCACAGCTACAAAATGCAATTGGCCATCGAGTGCTTGGCATATTTTTTCTTAATTTTATTATACACATTTTAGTACAACCCTACTTAAACACTATGCTGACTTGGTTTTCAAGGTATTCATAATGTTGCATTTGATACTACCCTTAATTTAGGTAAAGACAGAAAATATTAAGTAGTAGGTCAGCTACGAGGCACAGCTTTAGTATATGTAGAGACTGCAGTTGGCCTTATGTTATTTTATGAATGTGTGTTTTAATATTACTGTATTTAGATTCAAATTTAATCAGCATGAAATTATTTCATGATCAATTAATTCTATTAATAATATTAATTTACTTTCTTTTATCTTATCTTTTCTTAATTTGTTGGTATCACGGTTTTAGGACATGGAGGACTAACCGTGATTTTTCTCACGCGCAGTTTATTATCAGATTTTTTTTTAAGATGGTTCACTTGAAAATCTGTCGTTTTTACACTAAAACTAGAGTATCATCAAATTGTACAATTATCATTTCACCCTTTGGCTATCAAAGTAGCGACTATCAAGGAATATGGGGATGTCCGGTGTCGCTAATTTTTTTGGGTCGATTCGAAGCATGTAATCATTCTTTACACTATGCTATAGCTACACTTTCAACTTGCATCAAGTACCACTACTAAGTACGTAGCTATTAGTTGAGTATATAAATATTATAATCACTTCCACCTATAGTCGATGTCCCGTAAAAATAACTGTATTTTGTAAATGAATTGATTTTCAAGTGTAAATTGACCATCAACTTTAATAACATAAAAATTTAATTCGTCCATTTGATAACTATGAAATTAAGGCCTCCCGCACACTGGGGCGTTGAAAGCCGCGCGGCTGAAATTTTGCCAATACCAAAACGTCCTCTGTATCCTATATACATATATAAATACTACAGCCCTTTTAACGTCCCACTGTTGGGCACGGGCCTCTCCTCAATGCGAGGGGGATTCGGGCCATAGTCCACCACGCTGGCCCGGTACGGGTTGGCAGACTTCACACATCTATCGAGAACTAGTCAAGTTCCCTCAGACATGCAGGTTTCCTCACGATGTTTTCCTTCACCGTATCATAGCAAGTGATAATCTCGGATTTAAATGAGATTCGCACATGAAACCCAGAGGTGCGAGCCGGGGTTTGAACCTGCACACTTTGATTTGCAAGGCGTGCGTTCGACCACTCGGCTACCACTGCTTTTTTTACCTATATACATAATGATGGAATTTCTATGGCAAAAGCAACGCTACCAAAAAAAAATTCATGCGCCATTAATGTCGTTACGTTGAAGAATGAACTTTTTCTATGAGTCAATACAGTTAGTTTTGGTATTGACAAAGAATTCTACGCGCGTGTGTTGACTTCCCTGTGTGCGGGGGTTTAACGTGTTATTACGTTTATTGGGAACACAGCCTGATATCGTCTTCTGATCACCGTGCGATCTTTTATTTTGGGATCAAAATTTTGACGTTTACGACGGCTATCAATCATTTGGTATGTGGCGCCGAATTATCGTTATAGCGCGGGACGGGCTGCCCTGACCGGCCATTTCGCACGCCAATTAATTCTGGCTTTGTGGTAATCTAGTTATCATGACGCCAATCAGAGACAAAATAATACCTTTTATGTGTATTAGAATAAAAAGGGAAATTATAAAAAATTTGGTTTGCATATCTACCTAACAATTTCCCGAAAGAATGAAAGAATAATTAGGCACGTATAAAGTTTGGGACGATTGTTGCTATGACTTATACTCCGAAGTTTTGTATTTTTTACCAATTGAAATGACTTTCCACATATATTTTTAAGACAAAAGTGATTTGCTACATCATCACCACCAGCAACGTAAATTGATAGCCTACATAAATAAGCTATATAAATTGTTAATTAGATTGATAACTGTAATGACTTTAATTTATACCTACCAAATTCGACGACAAACAAAATTAATTCATTTTCATCTAATTATGTGTTATATTAATGTCATCATATTTTTAAATATGTTTACAATAACTGATTGCAAATACCCGACCATGGCAAAAGTCCTAGTTCGCAAAAGCAATATCTCATTTAAAAAAATACTTTATTAAAAACAACTTAAATAACCTAAAAACTAGGTGAAAAGTGTTGGAATTAGTCTTTAACTATAGCGATTGAGTATAACAAAATTCGGGGCAAACCGTTTACGGCCATAATAATCATTAAAATGTATTTCCATTTTATTCGGGCCCGTCTCGGACCTTAGAGATTATGATCTCTATCCTTTTATTAGGGTACCGTAAGCAAGGTTTTTCTTGACCTAAATTAATATAACAATTTAAGTTCGAAACTATGTTTTGTTTAGTTTTCCATTGGAAGGAAGAAATAATCAATTGATGAGTATGTTTGTGTCAAAATAGATTTCTATGTCTTCTGTTGGTACTGTGAAGCACCGGGCACACTGAAGCGTCAAGACGCGTGCGGCAAGTTGTTTACCAAAATTAAAACGAACTAAATTGACTTATATAAATAGATAATTCTTCACAGTATTGCAGTGCAAGCGAATTTTGACGCCTATTCACGTGGCTTTTACTACAGAAACTCAATCAATCTTTATATACATTTGAACAGTGTTCGTTTTAGTATTGGCAAATTTACGCGCGCAACATGTCACCCAAGTGTGTTGAGGGCTTTAAAGTACTTTAAATTACTTGTAAAATGAATTAGTTCTAAGCCAGAACATTTACTCCAATTTCATCTGACTCAGTTTTCCATAATCATCTACGGAATCCCTAAACGAGTTGCTCGTGTTCGCATTAAATATGCTTGATTGTTTTTTTTTATATAATAAAATCATACTCGAATTCGGGGTAATGGAAAATAAACCAAGTAAATGTGTTGTAACGTGTAATTTTGGTAAATAGCTATTCGATACGTATCAAATCATTTTTGAAAACAAAAGATGGTGAGTTCTACTTTTGAAAATTATAATACGTATTATGTATTTTATTATTGCATCTGTTTATTGTAAGTTTTTTTTTCGATTAATTTTATGATATTGTAGATCAGTCAAAGTATTTTTTTTATGTTTGTCGGGGAGTAGACACATTGTAGCATTGAGGTAATACCTACATAAAGTATAAGACTGTAAAGAAAATGGAAAAACTATGGTCAAATAGTATAATTACCAACTCTGTTAAGTTTGCAGCTACGCTAGAATTACCTATTTCTATTTCTTTCTACTTGTTGCCGTCACTTCTGTATTGTGTTAGTCTTAATAAATGTATTTTCTTTCTTACTTTTTACAAGCACAATGAAATATCATGTTGCTCTTTCGTTAACCATCTGAAAAAGGTAAACAATAATCATATTTATCTTCTATTTCACGATTAGCCATTTTGTTTACACCATAAACAAACCTGCACACATCGCTAATTACTTTCAAGTTGGAGGTAAAAAGTGCACACATATGAAGTGCGAGGTGGCGTGTTGCGTGGGGGCAGGAGGCCACTCCCACGGCGACGCCTGCTCATTTTAAATTGTAATTACAATTTATTATTGTCTCTGTGCCGCCTTCCTCGCGCTCGACGCCATTTTATCGATTACAGTTATGTTTGAATGTTTGAAATGTACACGTACACGCGCGCTGACTTGCACTAGTAATTTTTCAGCCTCGTCTTTATCAAACGAGAGATATTTTAGTTTAATTATCTTTTAATTGCGTGGACGTATAATTAATGCCCAACGCAAAGAGGTTCATTTGATTTGCCTTCTAGGGTCAACTGCTCAGCTAATGTGTCGAGCTGAGGTCAAATCGCTGTGATTTGACCTCAGCTCGTGTACAAGCTATTATAATGTAGCTTTATAGTATCTTTTGTTTTTTTAATCTATGTAAACAGTATGTTCATAAACGATGGACTACCTCGAGCATATTTTGGTAACACCCTGCCTTTAAGTATACCTGTTTCAACTTATTCCATTTGAACCCTTTTTAAATGTTCTTGGTTAATGTTACACCTATCTCATAACATTGATGTGATAGATAGACCACAAAATTAAATAATAATATAAATAAACTATCGTGTGAAGCCTTTTTAGAGTTGATAAATAAAAAAGTCTGCCGAAAATGTATACTGAATGCTACATACTATTACAGCCCTTTTAACGTCCCATTGAGGGAAGGCCCGTGCCTAGGGGAATTCAGGCCATAGTCTTGCTACATATAGTTACAAAATTTAAGCGCACAGTGTCAATGACAGATACTTTTGTTATAATGCTTTTTGAATTGAGATAAGTTTGAAAAAGTGGACAAAATATGCAACCTTCAGATTCCAATATACCTAAAACTCTCCATTAAAAGCAAGATTCCCTGTGCATCCCAACTCTAAATCCAATTGGATTTATAAACGGTAAGAGGTTTCCGGCTTTAAGAGGAGTAAGTTTGTCTTGTGCCTTTCCTAATGCGAATTTGTACAAGTTGGAGACGCTCGGCCCTCGCTGTCAGCGCTTGTTACCACTACTGATGTTTAATTTATTGGTACATTGACTGCTCCCTCTCAATTTGGCAGAACTTACATACAATTGTAGTTACTGATGTACATAAGTAAACTTAACTACACATAATTTAAAACAAAAAATTGTGTTGTAGTCGGTCAAGTAGATGATAAATTAAATTTTAATTATAAAAAGATGGCTGATCAACGATAACCTGACGAGTGTGATGATATTTATTTAATTCTAAGAATTCTCGTAGAGCCTATATACGTACTTATATAAATAATTTCATTACATGGCATTATTTTTCCCACTTATCGCGATAATCTGCAATTGATATCTGCAATTGTATTTACCTCTGTCTCCCTGTCTATATTGTATTATGACAATTACTAGATGTGACAGAAGGCGGTAAATAATAAATATTATAACCACACATTGGACTGGGGGCGATCCAAGTTACATTGAGTCCAGGGCAAATTCCAGAACGCAATTTTAGAAATGAGCCGCTCATGGGACTCGAACCCACAACCACCCAGTGCAGCGAGCCGTGCGGCCTACGCCCAATCCATTATACCTAGCAATTGCCAGGCCCATTTGAGATCTTTCATTTTATGGAAAACCTTCATAGACTTTTAAACTGAATACCATTTTGAATTCAGATGCAATGTAAATCGGCGACGCCCTTTTCTATTAAGGGGTTAAGTTGTTTTCACAGCAGAGTGTCGGCCCAGAAGTTGCTCAATCGCCTTTCTGTTGCCGTTTTAATTGAAATGAATAAAGATTACGAGTGTTTAGTTGCCCTTACATTTTCAGCCCTTTTATGAAGCATTTTCTTACCTTCTTTCAAAACTTTTAACAATTATTATAAGAAATGGATAAAACTACACTCTAATGAAAAAAATAATACTTGGAATGTTATCAATTATTTATAAACACGGAGAGAAAAAAAATGTGTTGTAGAATTTGTAAATAATTGATACCATGATTAATAAAACAGAATTCGATTATTGATGAATTGATATTTCTGTAAAATTTACCTTAAGGATCTATAAATAAATAAATATAAATACATCATCACGCCTGTATTCCCCGAAGCCCACACTTCGCCGATGTATTTTGGTCCCAATGTAATAGGGGGTGAGCCTATTGCCATTATACCGGGCACATTCCCCCTCAATACGAGGGAGATTTGGGCCATAGTCCACCACGCTGGCCCAGTACGGGTTGGTGAACATCACACGCCTTTCTATAGACATGCAGGTTTCCTCACGATGTTTTCCTTCACCGTTCAGCAAGTGGTAATCATTTTTGAAAATGACATTCGCACATGAAAATTATTTCAGAGGTGCGGGCCTGGGATTTGAACTTGCACCCCTTACGTTCAAGGCGGGCGTTCTTTCCCGCGAGGCTACCACTGCTTCTAAACCATTAAGGATCTAAACCATAATTATAATCTCTGAAATGTATAAAGGAGAATATTATGATTTGACTACAGTGTCATTGTAAAGCAATTTTTCACCAGGAATATACATTGTAAATGATTTATAAAGGGATGAAAGTTTGAGTGTATTAATAAATTCAACTATTCAAAAACTTTTTGTAACGGATACAGCAGTATCATACGCATTTTCCGTAATATCTTAAGCTTCATGAGGTATTATCGTGTTTGAGAATAACGTACGCTTTCCTGCAATAATAATAATAACGTCATTTTAAACAAATACATAGTTCAAATTGTAAACTTGTTACAACTCCATAACATTTTAATTAAAAGCACACAACACAGGCAATAACATATAAAGCCGGAGACACACCCTCGCGACATGACAATAAACACGGTCGTACATCACGCGAAGGCATAGCTCAAAGTTATTTAATTATCGTAAGGAAAAACTAATCCGTGAGGTGAGGAGAGCGAAAATTGCGCGCACCGCCGGAGTCCGCAGCCAGGTGCGTGTGTCGCTCTCTATGTACAGGCTGATGCCGTTTCTAACGTGAAACAATAGACAATGATTTATTCGACAGAATAATATAAAAACCGGTCAAGTGCGAGTCGGACTCGCGCACGAAGGGTTCCGAACCATTATCTATGAAAACGATAAAAAAAAAACACGTTTGTTGTATGGGAGCCCAATTAAATATTCATTTTATCCTAGTTTTTAGTATGTGTTTTTATAGCGGCAACAGAAATACATCATCTGTGTAAATTTCAACTCTCTAACTATCACGGTTCATGAGATACAGCCTGGTGACAGACGGACGGATGGACGGAAGCACGAACGGACGGACAGTGAAGTCTTAGTAATGGGGTTCCCGTTTTACCCTTTGGGTACGGAACCCTAAAAACTGGCTTTGCTCTCTGTACCTTGCACTTTGTATTGAAAAGATCCTAATATATTTCTACGCCTATGCTTCTGGTAGCGCGATTGGATAATGGATTCCTTCACTTTTTTGACTTTCAAAAGGGTATTGTGTTAATTACATTGCAGGTATTGATGGATAGATATAGAAATACTTAGTAGTCATCTTTGCTGTTCAGCCCATTCTAAAACATTTTCCTATACCACAATGCAAATGATATCTTTGAAGATAGTAACCATGGACTTATTGCCAATTCTTCTTATTATGTTTTCATATTATATTTTTGATAGTTCAATTGTTTTACAATGTTTGTTCTGATTATGTACAACATAGCTGCTGGTTTTCCTTAAATGTCATAGAATTTCAAATAAGTGTAAGATCGGAGGATATTTGTGACATTTTGGAGCGTTTAATATACCTTGACAAATGTTTTAAAACGTTGATAAAATGATATACCAAATAGATCAGCCTGTAGACACACCATACTTCAATAGAGACTACAGGCGGCGAGGCGCTGTCGTGAGGTGTAATATTTATGCGCGCGATATTAACTGTGCTCCACGCGTATTAACTGGAAAACGTTTCTAAACTCGCTCCATGACATACATTGTTCAATTATTACTTACTAGCTTTTCCCCGTTAATTCGGTCGTCCGATTAAAAACTTTTAACAGCTTAGGCCTGCTAAAAAATGGTTGGTGTGCTAGTCACTTTTGTCCACATACAAAAGTGACTCGCACACCAACCTATTTGTTTTAATTTCATACAAATGCATATTTGTAAATAAGTGTATATATTGGTTATGTAAATAAAACTTCTATATTTAAAAAAATAATTATATATGGATTTGGTGATGCCCAAAACTGTATTATTTAATTATTTTAATTTCTTGTTTTTCTGTGCAATCATCATGTAGAAACCGCTGAGTGAATTAGTGTTATAACTTGAAATAGAGACAGCATTATATTATTGTCTATTTAAGATTTACTTCAGGAATAGGTACTTGAGGAATAGTCAAAAACGTGATAGAAATGAAATAGGTACTTGAGGAATAGTCAAAAAACGAATGCTTGCGAATCAAATTAAGGAATATTGACTGAGATAACATAAATAGAATTAGACATTAATATTAGATGATTAAATTAATAAACCTACCGACCTTATATTACGCAAGCATATAACAGTGTCAGTGTCATTACGGTATCACTGCTATTAAAGGACAATTTACATAATAATTACACATTACGATAATTATGTCAATGTGCATACACCTTTTTTATTGACACATTGGTCTAATGTAATAGGTTCTTAGTAATGACGTAATTTTGTTGATAATTTTAATAATAATAAAGAATCTTTATTCAGAAAGTAAGAACAACCAAGATGTTTACATAGTAAAGGTATGATAAATCATGTGGCAAGAGTAGGTTGTTTAGGTTAGTTTAACACTGACCTCCGTACTTATTGAAATTGTATCACGGTAGGTCAGTAATAATGTTGCTCCTACCTATTATTTATTTATTGTACCTATTTATTTATTTATTTATTTAATGTACCTATTTATTTATTGTAATGTAAGAACCTATATGCTACCTGAAGTATTTACCTGCTGGATCACTTCATTCCTTTCCAAAGTGGAGGTATTGATGTGTCAATCCTCGACAATTCACCATATTACATCACTAGTCTTTCATTAGGGATTTACCTAGGGATATTTTGTTATTATATATCTTTTTTCCTTGCCTTTTAGTGTTGCATTCCTTTCCGAACATCAATTTTCAACACAAACCAACCAAAGAAGTTGATTTCAAAAATATTTTTTCCCAAATGCCTTTAAGGGGTCAATGATTGCACGATGTCCGAATTGGTAGGGGTTTGGTAGGGGCGCATCGAGACCGCTACCCCGGGCCAAATATAAAATCATTCATATGGACAAAATAAAATTGCATCCCAAATAACCCTGTGCTCATCGGCCGAAAATCTATTAGCAATAAATATGAACTTTTCCGATTTTACAGGACTTAAAATGGCGATCGCTCGACGCCAAGTGTAACATAAAATCGGGGAGTTCTTATGACTTTTCATGTTTATGACACTGTGGTTATATTGATTCTTTAGAACTGGTTAATTATGTTCAATTTTTCTATATATTTATGACTTCTTGGAGTGGGTAATAGGCTACGTTTGTAGGTTTATTTAGTTGCAGTTAAATTTACGAAGTAACTTGAATTATAAAATCAGGGTACTGTCTCTTTAGGCCTGCATGACAATACCACCATCATTTTACTGTACCACCGCAGTCAGTGAAATATGTATCTTCTTTTATCATTTATAAAGTAGATAGCTTAATCAACATTAAAGCTATTTTTTCGCTATAGATTATTTACTTTTGAATTGTATTCGAGTCTACTTCTGTATCTTACTTCTGAGTAGGTATAGCCCACGACTCTCTATTTCTGTTAGTGTTTAACGTATCAGTAATTTCATGTAAAGATTATTGATTAAGATATCGTTGTGAAAGAATGTGCAGAGCAGACGGAGTTACCATCCATGAGAAAGTATTTATATCTAAGGGCAGGTGATTTATAGGTAAAAATAAACACAGTAATTGATAATTTTCCCTTTTAATCTTGATATTTTCATCTACGATACAAGGCACACACACAATTTTAAGTAAATTAAAAATAATTATTACAATAGAAATAATAAATAGTAACACTCGCTTTCAGAATTGCATACTATTACTGAAATACAAAATAGGTACATTAAGAAGCCTCAACATTTAGTTGACAAAGAAAATAACTAGTTTTACCGCCAATACTGGAGATGCGATCGTCGGTGCGGCCACATTCGTTCCTTCCACATACGTATTGACATTCTATTGTGACAAAATGAAAATAACTGATACAAAAGTACCACATTCACGCCCTTTACACAATCACACATGTTCAGCTAAACATTTATAGTAACAACTAAGTTTTACTCATTACGTGGCATTATCCTTTATAGATAATTATGTAATTAATTGTATTTAGCGATCGTCTGCATCGGCGCTTGACTATTCACTGTCTTTCACGATGTCTGTCATTATTTTATACTATTCCGGAACACCGATAGAACACAATCAATTCATGTATACTTATACTTATACAGTATGTGCCTTAAGTATGAGTTGCTTGATAGCCAAGCGCCAATAGTACGCCCCATACAATATCTAAAACCTTATTTTAAGCTATTTAAGACATCCAAAGTCTCGTAAACTAAGCATCAATATAAATAACGCTATCATTTTATACTTTATGTATATAGTTAAAACTACCGAACTTATTGTTAGGATACTATCCATATACTCTGCGTGATGGATATGAGATGCAGCGTTTATAATTATTTATACAGCATCTACTTTACGGAAATATAAAGAAAACACTTAGGTTACATTGTACGCAACTGTCTCTTCTGTACTCAGTCGATAAATTTGAATCGTAAAAATGTATCATCTCAAAATCACTAAAATAACATTACATTGATAGGATTTATTAGATATACTAGTATCAGTTAAATCTAATGATTGCACTAGAATTGAATAAATTACAAGATAGTGAAGATCACAATGATTGACTTTTGGTGTGTTGGGTTAAGGAATATTTACACAGGCGGGTGGAGACCTGCGACAAACCCTTATAGGAATTTAAACACCCGTCGACAACAGATTTTGTGAGACTAGTGAAATAACGTTTTAGAAAAGAATCTCCAAAAGCAGTCTTAAATCAATTCCTACCATTATCCCAATCGAACATTAAACCATTTGAAATGTGTCAAACCTTATGATATGTATGTAGGTACAAATTACACTTTGAAAATAAATCCAGATTTACAAAGGCAAACAACATTGGATAGGTACTTAATACGTAAATATGGCAATTAACGATAAGTTTAAAAGGTACTCTTCATAAAAGATAAAAATATTGACGAATAAATTACTCGGATCGTCGACAACCGCACTGTTTTGACTTACAGCTAATAATATAATTATAAAGAGATATTTACAAATTTTTCTATGGAAGAAGAGTTCAGAGATTTCGCCTTTAGAACTACGAAATCTACGTCCTTACTCCGAATTGGATAACAATATTTACAAATCAATCTCAATAGCACGAAATAGTTGTAACATTATTGAGATCGTTTACGCCGAAAACTTCAATTCAATAAACATCGGATAAACAGTTCGATGCAATTACAATTTTTATTCGAACGCTCCTTCGTATTCGTTAGTTGAGTCCAAGTTCAAAATTTATTCACCAATTCACAAATCTTTGGATTTTATTTTTCCCTAAACTCGGGTTTGACGCTGATCATTGGTTTTCTTGATTCGTCGATTTCTTTGTCGTAATCTTGGTTGTCGGGGAAGCCGATGGCCCCGGTGGTTGGTAGCTAAGTGGCCGAGCTGAAGAGCACCGAGTTCTTGTAGTAGCTGGCGCGGTCTGACAGCGGGCTCTTGACGTCACGCTCCATGGCCTGCTGGCGAGACTTGCGCTCCATCTCCAGCTCCTGAGCCAAGGACTCTGTTGACAAATAATTACAGTTTTATCTCAAGAAATAATCGTATCTCGTATTGTGTTTATCCAGTTTACGAATTTTGTTGATCTAGTTTTTAAAGTTATTCCATAACTTTGAATCATATTAGCATAAATAATTGCTTATGCTACGGGTAACGTCAAATTTTGATCAGCGCAGGTGGTGAGATTAAACCTGAGACAGCTCAATTGCTAGTTCGGGAAAACTATGATTTTTATTTCATGTTAAATGACTCTTGTACTAGAAATGAAATTAACCTACCAATAGTTTAAACAGAAGCAGTGGTAGCCTCGTGGGCAAGAACGCCCGCCTTGAACGTAAGGGGTGCAAGTTCAAATCCCAGGCCCGCACCTCTGAGATAATTTTCAAGTGCGAATGTCATTTTCAACAATGATTACCACTTGCTGAACGGTGAAGGAAAACATCGTGAGGAAACCTGCACGTCTATAGAAAGGCGTGTGAAGTTCACCAACCCGCACTGGGCCAGCGTGGTGGACTATGGCCCAAATCTCCCTCGTATGGAGGGGGAATGTGCCTATGTAAAATTTGCATGTTCTGTTTTGTGAATAATGGTAGCCGCCTCTCATTAGTGTAGTTTACACTGCTGATTAGGGATGTACCCATAGGCCAGAACACGATACCTGTGACAAATATTCAAGGGTCTATAACTCAGAAACTGTGATAGTTAGGTATAAAGTGTCTTCACTGAGCATCCACATATGAGCTGCCGTATATGTACCCAAAGTATTATTTCGGACTTCTAAAACACCCTGTATATACCACATTTCAGTGCCTACATGTGACGATCAGGAAAATGTCAATTAGTATTTGAGTGGAGGCCGAACTCACATCAAACGGACTTCGCATCCGTACGGTACAGTCTAATTTAATATGCGATGCTGCCTCTGTTAAAAACCTAGCACTCGCAACATGGTGCGTTATTAAATTGCTTATGGAAGGGCGCTCGTGTAGTTCAAATATCATTTAATTAGAAGAACATATTCTAAATAAATTTATAAGATAAGTACCTAGTAGGAAGTTTAATATCAAAACACCGAGAAAGCTAAGACGCAACACTGCTCAATATATTAAAATATTGTAATAAATTAAAGTGTAAAATATTGAAATACGTCTCAAGCACAGGAGATAGTCTAATAAGATTGTACGAAAATTGACAAAGTTCGTGAACAGGCAAAGAGTAGGTGAGGTAAGGCAATTGTCTCCAAAAACGTCGACGTTTTACGAAATATGCTTATTCAATTTCATGCAACGCTTGCCGCCTCCTGCAATTTACGAGATATAAGAGACATAAACGGAATCGCGTTTTTTGCTTACTTTGATGGAGCATTTTCTCAACGGGGAATTCAATTTCTTTTCCCGGCATTCGTTTACAATTTATGCTACGAGTCTTGAATTTATGACCCATATTATTTTTCTCATTTCAAATTTAAAAAATATTCAAAAATATACATATATTATTAAAAAAACATTCGTCAGATGGAAAAACTCAATTATAATCCGATTTGTTTCAGTGTTGTGACGCCAGAGGGCATCACACTCACAAGTGTCACCATCGAGGGTTGTCTCGAAACAGAAACCTATTATCTCGGGCGAGATTATACGCCTAGGGCGTCACAATTAAATATTATACACTTAAAAGCTTCGGCCTTTGCCGTTTCACTTCGCTGCCACCCCTAAATGTCCCATTAGGTCTGTTTGAATACGTAATATTTTTGCATTTGCCGCTTCTAAAACAGAATTGCCGGTTCCTTTGAGAGTCATAATCTATTTGTTCTTTGAATCAACTGTAATGGTTGAGCGCTTGGCATAATAAAAGTTGTCCTTTAATGTATTCTCCTTTCTTCTCGTCACATAAAAATACTGAATTAATACGCGATGTGAAATTGTTAAGCAGCATCTAGTTGTGAAACACAAAATGCTGTACTGAATCCAATCAACAATGACATTAACTTTCACGGAGTGTTGTAAATACACAAAAACTTGTAAAAGAAACGCTTCTTATTTCGTTTTGATCGAATGGTCAAGGAATGACAAAAAGGGACTTCACAAGGTGGACGTGAACCGATCTATTTGAAAAGTAATGGTTATAAAACGATAGTGGACTGATCGATAGTGAGAATAGTTTTTTGTTGCGTCAATTGGAAGTAAAGCAACAAACTTTATGTAGAACAGTTTCACTTATTTAGTACTTGTCTCCATATTGAAATGTGTAACTACCTACTCGCAAACCCTCTTTTTCAAATTATTAATAGATTTTATTGCGCCATCTCCTAATTTCAAGCTTTCTTTAGATTCTAATACCTAATTGATGCATTCACACTTTCAAATCACTATCAAATATAGAAAAGAATGGCTGTTACTCTCAATGTAAATAAAAACGTTTAAAAAAAGGTATTGCAACTGTTCATTGAGGCATTGATCGTTAAATTTCATGTGACCGACGATCGATTTGCCATTATTCAAGTACAATTCAAAAAACCAATTCGGTGCACCAACTCATCGATTATTTTTGAGGTAACGAATCGATTTTGTCATTAAAATAAGAGGCTCAAGCAAGAAATTACTTCGGTACTATCAAAGAGAAATGGTTTTTGGTCACACACAAAAGTTTTAAATATTATCTGCCGCCTTATGTATAAAGATTTGTTTTAAAAATAATCAGTACTTTACTTTGTAATTTTTTAAAAAGTCATAAGTTTATTATTATGATATTTGATATCGCTGTAAGAATAATAGAAAGTGTAAGTATCTCCTCATTATTTTTTAACAATTTTTAACGCAATCGACACCTTTGGTCGTTGTTAAGGCGAAATTAATTACTGCCGTAAAAATACAGTGAAAAAGTGAGTTGATTAATTCTTCGTCGGAAATTTGAGAAGGTTGTGAACAAAGGGTCGGTTTAACGGATGACTGTAAAGGGAACTATACCTGCGTCCTGCAGCGGACTTCTAAACTGGTTACACTGCGACTCGAACAAATGGATGGAGTCGGGATGAAGTGCTACTGTTGCTGACTCTATTGGAGCGTGTCGAATTATAATGATTGGATTGATTTTCTATTAAAGGCATTCTTTTGACTTTTTTTCTAAAGAATCAATTCTATCGTGACTTGGAGTCACTACGTTTCAAATCTTTATCATTGCTGACGTAAAGAAAAAGTATGTATGCATTTATGTGCCCGCTTGTATATATTTTCTAATGAAAATTGCGATGGGTTATGATTACCAAATAAAAATCAAGAAAAAAAGTTAATATCGTCAAAGGTTGTGCACAGGTGCGCCTGTGTGCGGTACAATTTTATTTCCATTCATTTTACAAGCTCACCTAAAAAGTAGCATGGAGAAGTTTCCTCTTTATTAATTTTTTCAACTTTATATTACTTATGTTACATCGGATGGTTCATCCGTTTTATAAGGTCGGGTCGAATTGAGGTATTACATTGTTTTATTAAAATATTTGTAAGTACAAGTAGCATAAGGCACACTGGGGCGCCAAGACGCGCACTGCAAAAATGTTGCGAATACCAAAACGAACTCTGCGTCAAGATACATAAAGATTGAATTTCTGTGGTAAATCCATGCAACCACGCATCAAGATTCGTTCGCGCTATCAATAACTATGCGTTAAAGGCTGCGCTTTTTCTATGGGTCAGTATAGTTCGTTGTGCGTTCGTATTGCCTTTAAATTTTGCAGCGCGCTCCTGGACACTCCAGTTGTCTCTTCGGGGCTTGACATAGAATTACATTTTTATTTATGCAGATAGTCATATAGCATACGCTTAAGAACTTACTAATAAACTCTATTTAATGTTTGTGAATAGAGGTATTTATTATTATTTTCTATAGGTCACGTAAAGGTAATACTTATTCAAATAACCCTATTCGCCATCACTGAGTAGGTAATTACTCGCAACACTTTTAGCTCGTCTCATTTCTTATAAAAAGCACGTAGAAAAAAGTTTTCTAATTTACGAATAATAAAATATGTTTTTTTTCTTTCACCGAAGGCACTGAGGGAAGTTGATGAAAGGCTCCAAGTTTTTATTTTTGTTTTTCTGTTACCGACCTCTTTATATTTACAACCCTCTTGAATTTTTCTGTTTCAGTTTTTACCTATCATATTTTAGGGCAAGTTTATTGAAATGTATCAACATTGTTTTATGTTGCAATACTCAGTTAATATTTACAAAATTAATAAAAAAAAGCATCAACTTTGTGATCATTTTGTTAGCTTTGTATAAGATCACGTATTTAATTTTATTTAAATAATACGTAACAATTACTTAGCTTTCGAAAAATTCACTGGGTTCATTGATGATTTATCTTCTATATATTACATGGATTTTCTTAGTTGTCAAAACGGGCCTAAACGATTGTATCATATACTACCGGCCTGTCCCGGCTTCGCAAGGGTTTCTAATATAGCCTATGTTACTAAATGATAATATAGCTTTCTAACGGCAAAAGAATTCTTGAAATCGGTTCAGTAGTTTTTAAGTTAATTCGTTACATACAAACAAACAAAAACAAATCTTTCCTCATTATAATGTTATAAGTATAGATTAGTATAGATATAGATAAATAGTTTAGCATAGATGTACCACAATCAATATACCTATTACTTTGTATTGCTACGGTTATGTTTAAGCTTAAAATTGTATAACAACCGACCTTAATAACTATACCCGTCGCTCTACAGACAAGTTAAACTCATGTGTATTTAGAAATGTTACACTGCACATGCAAATACGTCAAACCGTTTCCAATCCTAACAATTCGTTTCGCGTGCTCGCGTGCACCGAGACACTTGGGGTGAAGTAACACTTAAATTAGTTGCAATTTCTACTTTAAAAGCAGTCTGTCGGCAAAAGGCACCCGTCGGAACACGGGAAATGGTTAAAGCCTTCTCCACACTGGGGCGTGAAAAGTCACGCGTCAGATTTTTTGCCAATATCAAAACGAACTCTGTGACTATATGTCTATATGTCTGTGCGCTGTCTGACACTGACAGTTTGTTGAAGAATATACTTTTAGTAAGTGTCAATACAGTTCGTTTCGATCCGCCATTTTTATCACTGTCATTATACATTTTTATTTATAATGTGTATTTATTGAATTTGTCCTTGCTATTAATTACTTGTTATGGCGAAATACTCGCGCTAGTCGCAGGTGAAGCCATTCCTCATCTTATTCCATTAAATTTCATCATTTCACTCATTTCGTAAAAAAGTAACAGTTCGTTTCGATATGACAAAAAAAATTACGCGCGAGTGTTGACGCCCCAGTGTACAGGAGGCTTAAATCCGTATCAATGCTTCGCGAATAACGAAGACTTTTCGACCCTCACATTTAATTTAAACGGCGAGTAAAGAATATGAAGTTGTTTCACAAAGTAACGAACAAAAATATATAAACACTAAGTTCCGTGTAGGCGCACTAATATGTGTAATATATTATTAATTATTTCGATTCTTTGACATTTCTAAAGAATAGGTTTACCTACAGTATAGCAGTGGTAGCCGAGTAGTCGAACGCACGCCTTGCAATCAAAGTGTGCAAGTTCAAACCCCGGCTCGCGCCTCTGGGTTTATGTGCAAATCTCATTTTCATCCGAGACTATGCTATGAAACGGTGAACGAAAACATCGTGAGGAAACCTGCACGTCTGAGGGAACTTGGCTAGTTCTAGATAGATGTGTGCCAAGTCTGCCAACCCGCACTGGGCCAGCGTGGTGGACTATGGCCTGAATGCGAGGGGGCATTGAGGGGAGGCCCGTGCCCAGCAGTGGGACGCTAAAAGGGCTGTAGTTAGGTACAGTATGTTCTATAATAAGTGTATACCACGTGTCTATATATATTTGTCTTTATCTGTACCAGTTATTCTTAGTTAATTATTTGGCCAACGAAGTTTCATGTTGTATTTCATTTAACCATGACTCTGTCAAGTGAGTATTCCAATGTGTGTGTACTCCACATAACTCTATGTTGGTAGCTTCGCCAGTGTAGCGAGCTCGGTGCATTTTAATGAAATTTCTGGGCTTTCCACAAAGCGGAAGTACCTAAATAAAAAAAAAATTGATTCACTGATACCGGATTTTGCACATTTTGTTTCATGAAAGTTAAATGGCTGCAACTTTTGAAATCAACAAAATTAGTTTTATTATTCCCTGATTGAGTTCGAATTGACAACGATTTTTTTGACTATATGATTTCCCAATAATATCCTAAAGTAATGACTTTTAAATGAGACTAGAAAATAAAACTACGCAAAAATTGTGTTACACTAAGGTAAATTTCATTAATTTTCTCTAACCAATTCTACATAAACATAACAATGAAAAAAATACTCCCAAAAATGGCAGTACTAACCGAGAGAGTCCGTAATATCGTACTTTTAAATACTTGACATTCTCGATACACAAGTTATGCAATATGATGACTATGGTTTCATTTCGGCGAAATTTTTCATATCGTCCGGACCCTTTTACATTCGAAAATCATACGAGTTCCGAACGCATCGACGTTGCTTTTGTAAATTGAAGAATTTAATATTTTTTATTCGCGTGGTTCCGACAATGAAATGAAACGTCTAATTTAATTATTGTCTATTTAATTGATTTTTGATACTCTATTATGTAATTTAGAAATTAACTGATATTGAATAAGAATTATTCTAATAGGATATATTTAAAAAAACCGCATAATTTTGTTAATGAAGGTACAGTCAGCCTAATAAATATAACATAAAACTAAGCACAAAAAATCTTCAACGTATAATCAGAATAAAGTTCATTTTCTAATGATAGTAGACCTACAAGACGTGTAAAGTTTTTAAAACCTTTCCTTGCAAAGTTATTTCTGGCAATGATTATAATTAAAAGTGGAATTAAATATTTACAATACACATTTCTTGACAAAAATGTAATCGTAAGCGGTTTGTAGCTAGATTATATATCCTATAAAATGCCCCCTTGCCATCACTTATTTTGCAGCAATGTTTTTTTTTTTTTAACGAAATGAGTGAAATGATGATATTTAATGGAATAAGATGAGGAATGGCATCACCTGCGACTAGCGCGAGTATTTCGCCAATGTCAAGTAATTAATAGCAAGGACAAATTCAATAAATACACATATTAAATAAAAATGGATAATGACAGTGTTAAAGATGGCGGATGACCCCAGCAATGTTTTTAATATTCATTTTAGTTTTTGACAGTTAACTCAATACATGGTCTGTCAAAAATTTACAGTTACTATGGAACAACAATACTATAACGCCCTTGTGATGTGTTATCATGTACAGAACAAGACTGTCAGTCGTTTATGGCTAGTCTATGTAGCCCAGTGAAGATAATACCTATAGGTATCTTACCAGAGTAATTCTGCCAGAAGGCAGCCCCGCCGCCCATGATGTCCACGGGCGGCGGAGGGTAGTTCCACTGTGGCTTGTCGGGCGTGCGCGGGGGCTCGCGCTGGAACGGCGGGGAGGAGGCGGGAGGCTCAGCGCTGGGCGGCTTGCTCTCCCGCTCCGAGCCGTTCTCGCGATCACACCGAGGTGGCTCCTGATTCGATGGTGCCAGGTTCTCTGTGGAAAAATAACTGGTATTAGGATCTGAGATATGTTTTAGGAGACAAAGAATATGGTCACATCATTCATTGTTATTTCTATCAATCCTAATTATACCTTAACTGTAACCCCAGAAATGTATGTTCCTTCATTTTTCTTCTCCTTCCCGTTGTATCAATTGTTATTTTTTTGTAGAAAAGTGATTAACAATGCCTCTGTAAATTGATCACAACGTTTTGTAAACTAAGGCTTAAATCTTGAAAAAGCAATACACTGATTGATTTATTAATTTATTCGTTTTAAAAACGTTTTTTTATGATATGATTTTTCTATGCGCACTGTACTTGAATCAATCAAAATCAAATGGACAGCCAATAAATGTAGCAAACAACGATTATGCAAGAAAATCAACTCGAATGCGTGTTAGTTCAGCGCCGACCCTCGTTTCAAATGGTCTGCGAAACGATTTCCTGACACGGAGATTAGTACAAGCCATCACCAGCGCTCACCCACCCTTCTTACGTCACGCACTCCACTCCAACACAACATCAATAAGTCACAAATCAGATACCCTGGCAATCAAGTATATATCTTAATTACTCAAACTTAAAGTTCAGATTCGCGTGCCTATTTCATCAAATATAAGTAGGTGAAATTTCCGCTAATACACAGATAGTTTGACAGACGGCAAGTTAACATGTCAGTCGCAGTTCACGTCGAAGCTTGTTGATGGAGAAGGTATCAATGTTTGGCATGTTGAAGATGTTTCGAAACCGTTAATAACAGAATCCTGTATCAAGGTACTGATTTTGTTGGCATCTCACTAAACTAATCCAACATTTAAGTGTCTTACCGACCGTTGTAATATGAACGACAGACGATAACAGTTCTTTAGTTGTAGTTAGTGTAAATCTGAATTGAAGTCATTATCATCCTTACACAACTTACAAATCGGTACTCTCAAATTAATTGCAACAAAACATCTCTCGAATTAAAAACTGTATTACAATCCTTATTTACAACCATTTAAGCACAGGCGCTTGCAGACAGATGCTTTTCATACAAGTTTGTACGTTCCAGACCAATTTTAAGAAGGATTCGTGCGTGACTTGTCGTTCACATACCTACAGCAGATTTTATATCGAGACTAAGCGGCCATTATTAAGTAGTGAACTTTGGTCCATTTATTTATAATTTTAGTTCCCACAAGGTGTCGAGACTATTGGAATATCATTGATCCTGAAGTCACATTTATGCTAACCTAAGGTTTAACATCACTATTGTTAATAAGAACACAGGTAACACAAATGTAAGCGAGTAGAAAATAAAAACTTACCAGTCACGATTCTGAGTATCTCGGAGGGTGCTCCGGATTGTTTTAACGCCTCTTCGACCTTCTGTCGTCTCTTCAGTTCCATGTCGAGCTGCTCCTGGATCATGTGCCGCTGTTTTCTCTCTTTCTTTAGCCGTTTTTGATACATCACTGTTGAAGAAAATTATTCCATTAAACTCCTGTTATGCACGACTATAATTTCCTTTAATGATCTGTTATGTTAATAAGTTAACGTAATTTTAGAGTAATTTTGCACTTTATTGTACCGTATCGAAAGGACGATTACGAATACCGCACGCGGAGCAAAACAAAACAGCAACTAAAATGTTTTGCGTGTGCGTCGTGCGCCATACTTCTCAACCCGTGGAACCATAACTATACCTAAGCACATACAACCTGAAACTTGCATTACATCTGTCTCTTTTCCTCTTAAGTTATCGCAACCCACTCTTTATCAGATAACTACACGATTCCTTTATTCACCTGCCGTAACATACGATTTGGCATTTCGTCATTATCGTCCGATCAGGCATTCTATCTTATTCTTTCTTATGGTGGAGCGCTATTTACATCTTTCTCTCTCTGGAGTTCGATTGACGAATGATTGAGTCGGTGCACGTGTTGATAGACGCTGGAGGCCCTGCCTCCGACAGGGCTGAGGGGCGGCGCGGGTGCGGGGGTAAATTATAAGCTTTAAAGTTATTTTTTTTTATAACTATGGAAACACGCTTAAAGTTGACCCATCGTAGTGGACCATGACCCAAATCTCTTTCGCAATGTGAGTGAGTGTGCCCGTTATAACGGAATTATGAAAAATTAATTAATCAAGTTTAGGTTAGGGTTTACTGCAGCACATCCCGCTTACCTCTAAAGTAAATACAAACGGGATAAGGTATTGTAAGACATATTTATTGATCTTTACTCATACAACACCAGAAATAACGATGCTTCAGTCTTTGACTTGAACTATGGGTAAAAAGATCTACCTCGAGATGATAAAATACGGAGTTTTGATAGAGTCAAGTCGCGGCGAGGATGCAGATAGCTCGTGAAATGCCATGAAACATTGAATAATAAACTGAATATTACACTTTTCATTTGAGAAAAGTGCCAAACGTTTGAAACTCGATGTGTTTAACTATCGTCTATAGGGATAAATGCACGTGACCTGATAAATTACCTACTTGATATACTATACTATACTAACTATTAAATAAAATCGTGATATTTTAAATTAACAATAAAATTGAAATAATTTCCACAGGAGTGGATTGATTCGCTGGCTACAAGTGTTCAGTACTAAGTTGTTCATGTAACAAATAAACAACTTAGATCATCATCATCATTCGCGTTTTTATTCCCCGTAGGGGTAGTGCACCCACACTTCTTTAAAGAACTTTTGGTCTCAGTAAAATGGGGGTGAGAATTGCCATTATTACACAGGGCACACTCAATAGATCAATGTAAAAAAGCTCATTTTCTCATTAAGATTAGCTAGTAATTAATGTTGTTGCTAATGGAACGGGTGAGGTTCACTAGCGATCGACTCCTACGCATCATTTGTCATCGTACGACCTCCGACACGAGCCAGTAATAACGTACGGATTAGTTAGTAGATTTTGCAACACAAACATCTATAAAATCACTGCGCATTTTAAAAACTAAGCCTTTTTCTTCTATACCAAATCCCATTGTTCTGTTGAAGCTATGGAGTAAGCTGAAATCGCTCATTATTTACACGACCGTACATAATTACTTTGTTAACAAAATTAGGATAGAAAGGTCCTTTTTCAGTTAATTTCTCGTCAATACAAAGGTCCGCGTTCAAAGATCCGTTCAGTGGAAAATTCGTCGGACCATCGAGTCCGAATATCGATTCAGTATAACACCTCTGAAAAACTTGTTTGCACTCGACTGGAGCTTATTTTAGGACCTTTTCATCTCACTTTTCCTGTCTATTAACGCGTAAATGTTTATATTAGTCACCGGCGAGGAGTTCATCTAACTAAATAGGTACAAAATCTCCAGTGAGTCTTAAGGTTGAATTGTTAATTTCTATTCGATGCAGCCGAAAGTAAAATGCCAATCAAAGTCTTCCTACGCATAATTCAGCGGCTTGAGCGTAGTCTGTGTTCATTGTTTCTACAAGTCAATATTTGTCTATAGCTTGTCGGCTTCGCTTTGTGAGCAGTAATCCGGCCTATAGCTTCCAGTACGATACGCTAGTACGATGAATCGTAATAATTCCTCAATCGATTATTTCATTTGATGCTGGCAGAACAAAAAGTAGTCGTCTTTTGTTGCCGCCTTTGATAGATTCAATTTCAAATAGTGAACGATATTATTATCGGTGTTCTTTTGTTGCATTATGATTTAATTTTAATCGCTCAAGCGAGTTCATATTCAATTTTATGACTTCAGTTATTAAATGTTTAGCCCTCAAATTTGACATTAATTAGTATCATTAGCAAATATTATTTACCAACAAAAACAAGGGAGAGAACGCAACAAAGCGTGTGATGTGAAGCGAAACAATTCGATGACGATCCGTATGAATAAAAACGAACCACCAAAATATTGAAGGAATCCGTTCAAAGGGGAAAAATGCAATAAAAACCCCGGCCCGATACAGAATGAGAGTGTGGTTAAAAAGCAACGAACGAATATGGTTGCGAACATCCGGCGCAGACAAAAGTTCGGCTACTTGACTATGCAAATTATATTTGCGGACCGCCGCGGCTGAGACCCGATCTCCGACATTTCGTTTCACTTTTACGTATATAACGTGTATTCTTTTCATATTTTCATCCGATTTCCTTCCCCTCCGTTCATTTTGTTCCGTTTTAAAGAGTCGCGGAACAATGCCGCCTTCCGCGGGGCTTATTCGCCGCGAGCGGTTTCCTTGCACGCGGCTTCTTTCTCTTGTTATTATACCTATCTTTTTATATCTATCGAGTTTTCTTTTCTTTAATACTTTTTAACTCACAAATGGTTGATACGGTCCCCTAGGGTTTGTTGCCCGAAATAACATGTAAATGAGTGGCTTCGCGAGTACATATTTAAATGGGTTTCGCTGTTATTCCGTTGTTTGGATATTTATCATTTATAGGCATCTGTGCGGTTTAGTTAAAAGTATAATTTTATTTTAGTCCTTTGTTTTTGCATGTAAACAAGAAAAACTCCCTCGTAAATATGCTTGTTTCCTTTAAATACTACTATTACTATTAAAACCCTTTTTAACATCCCACTGCTGGGCACGGGCCTCCCCTCAATGCGAGGGGGATTCAGGCCATAGTCCACCACACTGGCCCAGTACGGGTTGACGGGTTGGCGGTCCAACAAAATATTCTAACAAATATATTCTTATTCTTTACCTTCAAATATTATTTTTCGTGCAAGTCAATATGTTTAGTTGCAACAGGGTTGCGTTATCTGGTGTTCACAATAGGCCCTCGCCGGGGCTCCGGGATACGGATGTACTTATTGCTTTATGGCCCTGCTTCCAGCCATCATACGCACCTTTACTATGATTATTTTTAAAACATGTTTCAAAGAAGGATTTCAAAATTGCGAACGTATTTTCATTTAAATTTCATCTATGACGCAAATGTAATCCACACTAAACCAAAATTTTTGAGAACACGTATTTTTGCTTGTTATGCTTAAATTTCTCAGACTTCAAAACGAGGCTTAGGTATACAGGGTGTAGCAGAAGTCGGAAATAATATTTACGGTACAGATTATACCCAACTACCATAATTTCAGAGATTTGAATATTAGTCATTAGTATCGTGTTCTGGCTTTTGGGTACATCCATAACACTATTCAGCATATTCAGCAGTGTAAACTATACTTATGAGGGACGGCTATCAATATTCATAAAATAAAACATGCAAATTTGAAATATTACATATAATAGAAATTGACGACGAAAAAAAGTTGAAAAGACATGGTCGAATTTCGATCAAATTTTCATACCATTCGGTTGTAAACTCGATACTGACGCAAACGCCAAAGTATTATTTCGGACTTCTGATACACCCTGGTTATAGATGAGGTAGTGAAATAGAAAACTTAATTATTACCAAAACATACATTATGATATATCGAACGCCAGTTTTCCCGCTAGTGCAGTCCCACGTAAATAAGAATCGACTTTTATGACGGGTGGCTCCCCTGCCAGTCGCGGCGAACGATTTAGATAAGTCTTTTTATAGTTCTTTATTGAAAATAAATTGCCTAGAATAAAATCAGACACAGTTCAAATGGCTTTCCGATAGATGTGTATGAAATAATGTGTTTCTGATAAGAGTCGACGTTATCTGCTGAACGTATGTTTCGTTCGACGCTTTTGATAAAGCTGAGTGTCGATTTTATTGATAGATGGATAAATTTAGCTCGATCATTTTATGATATTTGATATAATGGCCACTATAACAAAAAAATACGACATAACGCAATCTAAATAAATAAAATAAATTGGCGTAACTTCAGTAGAGACAGTGTGCAAAATTATTGTTCATTCAATTAATTTGTAAATATTGTCATTATGTTAATATTTACCCAATCGAAATAAATTACACAAATTGGCGTTACTTTAGTAGAGACAGTCATGAAATGTGCAAAGTTGTTGTTTAATTAATTATTTATATGTATCTCATATGTTAATATGTGTGCTATTAATTATGGTCAGCTAACTTTTGTAAACGGAAATTAAAATAGCAAAGAAATCCTAAGTAATTCCTTTCTATGTTTTACTCGAACATTTGTCAATGTGTCCGCACCACTGTCGCCCATATAGTCGCTAACAGAGGTTTAGCTTTTTATCTGTTACCACTGTTTTATTCCACCAAGCGCAGTATTTATGGGGCGGGTGTCACGGGAGATAAACATTTTTCCTCAAAACTGTGCGGATTATTGTTTTTGTCGGACAAGTGGGGGATCTAAGTTATGGGCCGGGAATGACCTCGACCGATAAACACTCGTATATCCACTATTCAGTTTATATTCGACAAATTCACGTATAACGTTCATACAACGTAGCATTCCACTGTACCTCTAGGTAGAGTTTCAAAATAAAATATCAATAAAGGTGCGGAAAAAAATTTATGAAAAAAGAAAAGATCGCGAGCACTTTTATCAAACCGATCAAAGGGCCGGTCCGGCATTCCGACTTCTTACGACGTTAGTAAAAAAATACAATCTCTCTTTATAGTTACCATTCCAGTGGTTATTATATCCGTATCGATACGGCTGAACTTACCGACCGTGAAATGCTCGACTCTCGATATTGTCTGCCCCCGGCACTACTACAATAATTTCGGACGCTTTTAAACTCAAGAATTCATACAAAAAATTGGTATTTATTGTGGATAAAACCGCTTCATGGATATTTATACAATTAGTTACTCGTAATGAAAACGTAGTAAAAATATTTATCACGCTCCATTAACCATTCAATTTCATGCCTACTGCTATTTTAACTCGATATTTCAGTTCATTCATGATATTTTAGGCTAAGCACCTGTAATAAACCGTTTACATTTTTTTAAATATTGCCTCGGTTTTAATTTATTATTTATATCACGTAATATTTTGTCTTTACTATAACAAAATTGGTAAGGATTGAGGGTAATCGTCGATAAAACAGTGAATTGTCGTGTCAACTTAACGATGATTGTGTCCGGAAAATAGTCGGCACTTAACACGAGTTGTCACACGCGCCATACACATTTTATTGCTTATAAAAACATTGATCACCGTCTGTTTATTTATGTTTCCATATAAAATATTGTATTTTTGGAACCAGGTCACAACATCGGATACGTAACACAATACTTATCAAACTCGCCGTTCAAAATTAGGACAGACAGATGAAATAAAAAGTAATCGATTCTTAGTAAAAAATCGATGCAGTTCGGGATCGAATAATGTATTTATTTTCGTTGGAATGGCTCATCGGGCCATGCTTCCTGCGACATCAGTGTGGTCGTAACACGACACCTTATATTAATATGCCTGAATTAATAATATTGTAGATATTCCGTGGCAGGGGTTAGTATCGCGTGCAAATGTATCGTGAGGCTTCAGTGCATCGATTTGAAAACGAAATATCGATTTACAATATCTGAAGGTGCGTACTAGCAACCTGTCTTTTTGCCATCATATACATATGTATGACGACTCATACTAATTTTTAAATAAATCATGCGAACAAATATGAAAAAAAAAAATATTATGGTGACTAATAAATTGTTATCTAAAAATATATTAATCATAAGATATTAAATTAATGACGCAATTTATTGCAAAGGACCAATGTCCATATTGGACAAGATCGATGACATCACGGATAATATAATTTAATCATTAGTTACGATGCTTATTTAGGCGTTAAAGAGGGCGTGTATAACAAGTCATTAATTAATAATAACCATCGTAACAATAAAAATTAAGTTGAACTTACAAAGATGTGTAATTAAAACTATGAGAAAGTCGTCGAAATGGTGGTAGTACTAGGACTACCACCTATGACAATCCAATGGTAGTCCTATGATACCAACTACTATTAGTTGGCGTATAAATGTGGCCACAAGCTAACAAGCAATATCGTAAAACACACGGGCGCAGGTAGACAAAACACAACAAATATTGACTCTAGATGATTGCAGTACGTCCAGCGAGAGATCCCCTCAGCAAACTGCGAATTAAAATGGGGACGAGAAAAATTAATCCTAATGCGATTTTAATGAAGCCGAAATGAACGAATGCAATAATGAATTGTTAAGCCGGCGGTTGTTCGTTTTACGTTAGCAGAGAGAGGAATGAAAACGAGAGAAATAAGACCAAAGAATGGTGTTCGAGCGACTTGCGCGTTCCGACTAATCTTTGTGCAATTCTCTTTTACACATAGAACCTTGTGGAGATTAAATTGGTATATTATTACCCGAGCGTAGAGTCTCGAGAGCAAATTAAAGTGCAGAGAAGATAAAATGTAATAATAATTAAGGCTGAGTATTGCACAAAGACGCACGCCTTAGCGTTGAATATAAAGCACACAAGCGCTGAAAATGTACACCTGAAGTCTGTGCTCGCTTTTGCATTAACGAATGCGGAAGCGGCGCCGTGCATACAGGACGAGTTGCACCCTCCCTCCAGCGGTCCTCCCGCCCCCGAACCCCCACCGCATTCAGCTGTGCCTCTCGCTCGAACCAGACGCCTCCAGCAGCTCGGCATGTCCCACCCGTGCGTTCATTACCTCCACGCGGCGGCGACCCAACAATTCAAGTTTGCTTTCCGCCGCACAATCTAAGCTACCAGACAGCACCCATACACTAGCCACTCGAATAATAAAGATGCAGAAATTAAACCGTCCACACTGAAAAAAAGACTAAGTGAAGCTATCTCGACGTGAATGGAGGTAATAACGCGACCACTCGTACAGCGAATGAAAGAAACGTCGTCAGGAAGCTTGTTAAAACAGAGGGTATGTCAACCGCGGAATAAAAACAGTCAACAGATAAATGCAAACGATAAACACACTCGCAAACTGAAAAGGTAAAATGTTAGGAGGCATGTTTTTTTGTGACGCATAAATATTTTGTAACGTTGCGGGTGGAAATTGATTTTGAAGAAGCATCGACAGTTATGAGAAATCAATAAAGTGTCCGCACTAAATTTGGTCCAGCCCATAAAATATTCAATTACGCATAAGCACACATTTGCTAAGGCCAACAACGACCACGCGGCACCCCCATTAAAGACGCCTAAGGGCCATTTAATCGGTCAGTGGATGTAAATTCGGCGGCCCCAAAACAAATATCCCGAAACTAATAAGGAAACGAAATATGTAAATCGACTGCCATATTGTTTCACAAGTGAAATCTTCCTTTAATCTTATAACAAATCCGCGTCCAAATGGCCGGTCCGGGCCGCATTTGAATATAGGAGGGTTGAGTGAAGGGTCACGTCGTGGAACAACCTTGTTGCGGTGTGGAAGGAAATGTATGCAAGCCACGCACGGAGGAGATAGCGCCGTAATGTTGTCCTATGCACATATTGCAGCAAATTAGTTGTCGACTTGTAAACAAGGAGGAGGAAAGTAGGGCCGCTAAGACGTCGGCGGCGGTAGTTTGCATGGATATGAGAGCGGCAATATGGGGGTCCGCAGCTGCTGGCTCCACTCATTAAGATGTTTTATGGTCGGCCCGCCGGACCGTGTTGCCAATTTAAGATATTTCTATGCGGGACGGCACCACGTTAGTTTGGCTTCCGATTAGGGGATTAAAGTGGTCCTTTAAGGTATTAGTGTAATAATTGCTACGCCCATTATGCGGTTAGCATTGTCCCCGATGTTCTCTCGTTAGGCCATTTAGGGTAATTTAATATCGCAGCATATTATATATGGGTGTAGATGGAATAAAGGCGAGGATACCGTGTGCGAATTGAGTGGATTTAAAACAAAACAGATTCGTAATAAAAACGAGTTACAATGGAAAAAGTCAAAGCTCAAACAAATTTGGCTCGAACCGCCGCACACCTATTCCCCGCGCAGCAAGTAAATCAAAGGGTGTTGAAACTTTACACCCACTTAAAGCCGGACACAGTAATAAAGCGTTCGAACTTCATCGACCCTGGACATCAAATGGGACACCCCTTCTCGCATTTTGCACAGGGGAAAATTAAAACTTCTGAGATGCCAAATTGATGTATCTGTGTATGGATTTTGTGTATTGTGATCAACTTCTGGTATATAAGCAGTGGTAGCCGAGTGGTCGAACGCACGCTTTGCAATCAAAGTGCGCAGGTTCTATCCCCGGCTCGCACCTCTGGGTTCCATGTGCGAATCTCATTTTCATCTGAGATTATCACTTGCTAAGAAACGGTGACGGAAAACATCGTGAGGAAACCTGTGTGCCCGGTATAATGGCAATAGGCTCGCCCCCTATTACATTGGGACCAAAATACATCGGCGAAGTGTGGGCGCACTGCAGTGCACCTCTGCCTACCCCTTCGGGGAATACAGGCGTGATGATGTATTTCTGGTATATTTGGAATAAAACAATGATATTTTGTAGGAACGGCCACACAAAAGCAATGATAGCGTGTCGGGTGGACAGTTCGTTTCTTTTAATGTCTTTTTTTCTTTGATAACCTCAACATCAGTGTACGTTCCTTTAAAAACAAAACTGACCACGACTATACATATTCAATCATCATACAAAAACATATAACAAGTTGGTTTTGAAGTTCTTTAGCTTTTTTTTACAGCTAATACGCAATTTGAAAGAAACAAAACTAATATAGATGTTGTACAGAGATGCTCATCGAAGTCCTACAAACTACTGCTTAGTTACGGAGAGCTTAGACGGGCACAAGTTGCAGAGCTAAAGTGTCTCGTGTTCATCATTGTATCTGGAACAAGTTTCCGACAACAGGTAATTGGAGACGCTCCCGTTATCGGATTGCCATTTAAGAAGGTTAAAATTAAGATTAATTACCTGACAAATAAAAGAATAAACTATCATAAAGAAATGTTGCTGACAAATGTATGGTACATTAAATAAAATACGTACTAGTTCTCTTATAATGAACTAGATGGCGGTATGTTTTGCCAATTGACTGAACCTTGAAATGAAGGTGCATAATTATAATTGCCATTCTTTGCGAAAAAAGGAAGTCGTTTGTTTAATTTAAATTAATAGCCAGTATAAGATTAGAAAAAAAAATACAAAAAGAATTTACGGGGTTAGTTAGTAAAGGTACACTATTATGTAACTAATGAATTACCGCAACTGCTTAGAAATAACCTGACACCGGTCACCGTGACCGACGCCGGTCAGATGGGTTGAATAATTACAGATGAAACTCCGTCAAGCTTTGAAACACGAGACTTAGGAATTAGATGAATAAAACCATCTTCAATGTTGAGCTTTCGAAACTAACAGTTTGTTACCTGCGTAGAATAATGTTGCAGTAAATGTAATTATATCAAAGTTTTAACTGAGATTAATTAATAAAGTACTATTTTGATTTAGTTCTGCTGCCGAGTGCTTGCTTTTTATTTGCCTCGTGATTTTATTATTCTTCCAACTGATGTCTTTACTGCTTAATATAGGTATCTGAAGATGCAGGGACCCGATTGTCGCAAAGTCGACATCTTCTTTATTTCGACATATGTCGAAACAAAACGTCAATTTTGTCTAATTTTTGTTTGTTTTTTTTTCGACATATATCGAATAAGAAATTATGTCGATGTCGCGAGAATTGCCCCGCAGATTATATTTTCCCAGAGCAGACGCATTTGAAATAAAGCTATTATATGTTGGATGAAATATCTGAGCGCGAAGTTCGAAGTTTCAATGAGATGAAAAGAGTGAAAGAATGAAGGAGTGTGAGAACTATTGTAAGATTGGCAACAAACGAGGAAGGACGCATTTCATTTTAAGAGCTACTAAGATTATTTTATTTTATTGTTTATAAGAATTATACCGAAGCATGTATTTGATTCTATATCAACATTTCCGACAGCGTTTATATAAGTATGTTGTCTTTGATCATACCTACACAAATCACATAATATGTATTAATTGTTCCTAAAGTGGTAATTCTAAATGTACCGCCAGATTAAGTGCGCAGGTCGGAAGGGGTTATTAAATAATTTATTGTCTACTAACTATTTCTGAGGGGCACTGCCCAACGGTTGGGTAAGATTTCGCAAAGTCTGTTATGGAATATTGCCCGCGAAAACTTTGCCTATGAAACTTAAATGGATTCGTGTGTACAACGAAAATGTTGAACTCAATTTCAATAGTTTAGAATAGCGAAGGAAATAAAAAGTTGGACACTTTCGTAGTATATATAAACATCATTATTTATTAATTTGTATATCCTATGTACGACTATAAGTATCTAGAAATAGTCTTAACAAACGGACAGGCAGACGTACAACAAAGTGGTCCCAAAAGGGTCAGGAACCCTCAAGGTTTTCTTCCCTCAACCCTCAAGGTCAAGGTTTTCCTTTTTAGATAGGGAACCCTAAAAGCAACAAAATTTTAGGTGCCTAATCTAGTTGATAAAAAAGCACAACAAAACAATTTATTTCATTACACAAAAGCAGTAAAACAGGAAAGCGGTCTTGATTGAGTTTAGTCCGAACCTTTTACAGCTTTCAATGCACATTTCTGTCTGTCGGTGGCAAATTACGCGGGCTGCCCATTCACGCTCAAAAATCACTCTCAATTGAGTCAAGTGGGACGAAATAAAAGGTGAATTCATCATGGGGGTGCGAGCCAGCGCCCCCTGGCGGGAAACCAAGGCGGAAAACATATGTATGGTCCATTTGTACACACTCACAGGTACTGGCAGCTTTTTGACAGTTTATTAAATTAAATGGTGCGCTTTATTGTTTGTGAGCGGGCTGATTGTGATCAAAGGGAAGCGG
Organism: Ptilodon capucinus; assembly: GCA_914767695.1. Taxonomy (NCBI): domain Eukaryota; kingdom Metazoa; phylum Arthropoda; class Insecta; order Lepidoptera; family Notodontidae; genus Ptilodon; species Ptilodon capucinus. Next base: position 7,260,056 of record OU611814.1, on the reverse strand, counting down.
GAGATCAGGTGATAGATGAAGTAATGGACCATCAGCAATATATCTTCAAATTATGTTAGTTTTAGTTTACAATATACCTGCGGCTACGTTGATACAATTCCATGTTGATAATCAACATTTAATTAAGTCACTTTACGTAGCTCGATGACACAGTAAAAAGTTATGATTTCCAGAATAATTTGCATATATTGTCCGTTAGCATCATGACGCAATAATGAAATTTCTATTTCTAATGAAGCAGCAATTACTTACTCAAAATATTGTATTTTAATAGTAATGGAAGCATTAATGTTTGGCAGTATTTTTACTCTGATTCATTAACAGTTAATACAGTACTAAATCTGTAAAAAATGCAAAGTAATATTAAAATAAAACTGCTGCAAAAGGTGTTAAAAAAATTAGTAAACAAATTTACATTGCGCCATTACAAATTTGAATTTGAGCATAAGAAAGTCCACGCGGGTATAGTTAATTATTACTGTCCTTCAAAAAAAATATAATAATACTGAAGTTAAATCTACCTGTTATTAAATACCTATTATAAAAGTTGCATCGCCCTCTGGTGGCCAATAAATGACCGGGGTGAGGATTTCACGAATCAATTTCGACTCTCGTCATTTGATTATCCCAGACATGTGCGCGGCGTAGGTACTTACACCGAAAGGGCACCAGATAATTCATTTTCGGCGAAATATTGTCTGGTGGGCGAAAAAATTAAATTACACGCGTGTGTCGCTTTATCAGTCTGGCACCCAATGTTTGGCAAAGTATTGTTTCAGTTGGAACTTACTTCTGAAGTTCTTAGTTTTATTGCCGCTACAGTTCTACACGTAACTATAAAACATCGATCACATTCGACTAACCAGTAAATAATCTCAAGTCAGAACTATAATAAAATAATTTCAGTAGTAACAAGTGTGTGTAGTGTAAATACTGAAATAATAAAGAAATAAATCGCAACTACAACTGTTTAAACATCTCACATTTAGTGGTGTTTAAATGTAGAGTAAACAAACTTTACATCGAAACACTATCATCGGGTGGCGCTACTAATGAATCCAACTCAAACAAACAATTACAGACAGTAATAGAGGCGCAATAACTGTTCGTAGAATATAAACAAGTGAATCCGCGATAAAAAGCAATAAGTCGATAAACCGATGTTCCGGCGAACATGTCTGTTTTCTGCTCAGTCGATTTATATACTGCCGGGCGATCACTGAATTCCGTTACAAACCGGTTTCAATCACCCTCCATCAAAACAGTTGACAAAATGTATAGAAAAACCTGTCATGTTTTTATAGTTTCCATCGCAAAATAAAAGTAGTACAAGCTACATGATCGCCCTGCCGTGGATTTCTAAACACAATCTTATTGAAATCAAAATAGACAAATGATGTTAGAATCAAACATTCAGAGTTTTTACAATTATTATTGTACCTAGGTATTTTATGGAAAAATAATAAAAATGTGATACTATCATATTGTAGACGTTCCAAAATATGCTTGTGTTAATAGTTCGATTGTCCTAATAGGAATTAAATTCGGAATCTCATATTTTAAAGGACGGCTTCTGTAGCCACTTAAACGTTTTAAAACTATTTAACAAGGGGCATATCTCAACAACACGATAGGTAAACAAATTGTTTTTTTTTTAAACAATATAATAGCTAGAATCATTTTCCAGAACAGTTATAACGGTCATTCAAGGTGAATCAAATATTAAAGTTTATGAATACACGCTATTGCCGGAAGTCTATTTATGTCGCTTAAATGAACTGTGCCAGTAAATATGATATTAGCAAGAACATTAATACGATTTCCTGCAATCAAATCGGCGTATGGCTTCGTCGACGTCTGTTACTCGTGTGTGGTCGCGAACTAAACAAAGATCTTAATGATCGCACAGCGGCCAACGTAAACAATGTATTAGTCCGCAATCGACAATCGTTACAATCGTGGATCGAATGTATCGATACATGTTCTTTGAATCGAACAACCTCTCCGTTTGCAGACGTATCGATTTTAATTGAGTCCCGCGATAAGTGTGTCAACGCATACTTTACGTGTTTTTGAATTGAATGCGGTTTAATCGGGTCGCTTCTAGCGTTTCGAATGAGATATGACAGTCAGGTTACTAATTGATATCATGTTCTTATTGGAGTTTGATTTATCTTATCATGTACAGGCACATAGAGTATAACGTACGTAAGTAAAACGAGCACTTTGGTAGGTAACTATTGTAGTACCTATGTAGTTAGTTAGGGAAACAAAGCGTAAACACAATATCTCTTGAGTGTTCTAAGACCGGCAACGTTTAGTTCAGCGTAAAATTTGTGATCAATAAGCGATTTCCCCGAGACACCGGATGCGGTCCGCCGGGCACCGAGTTCAATTATTATTGAATTTCCCATGTAAGGGTGAGTGCCGCGCCGACAAATAGGGGGTGAGGCAATTCCTTTTAAACCTGCGCAAAATAATTTGCCTATCTATGATAAGAGTTTTTCAATGTAGACTTTTTGATATGGCATTTGTGTCGGAGACATAAAGACATTAAAGGCAAATGCCGCTTTTAATTCCATTTACAACCTTTCATGTCTTCATTAATTAACTATGCATACGTTTTTACTAGAATGTTGGCAAAATAATTATGAGAATGGATACTAACTAGTTGTTATTGTGATAATTGAGGTACAGTGAACTTCAATAAATAAATATCGCTAGACATAGGTACCTACTTATCGTATGATTCCAAACTAAGCCAAGCTTATACTATGTGTATCAGACAATGGACTGGGGCGAACCCAGTTACACCCAGACCAGGGCATATTTGGAAAAGGCCATTTCTGAAATCTTACGCAGGCGGGAATCGAACCAACCGTACCATGAGTCAAGCGGCCTACGGTTAAACCGAATGAATGGAATGGAAAAAAAAAACAATAACAATTATTAGTTTTGTTTTTATTTCTAAAAGAACATTAATAAAAGTGCATAGCTAGAATCCATGATTTATGTTTACGATTGTGACAATAAGAATCCTATTACCCCCTTGCTACTAAATCATCAGAGTGGGCCCCCACTGCAAGGAAATTATTTCCACAACAAAGAGTTCCGAATTAAACTCTCGACTCACTTCGTAACTCCGCTAAGACACTGGAGATTCCTGTTTTTGTTTGTTTCTATAATTAAAACGCGACTTAAACGCTCTCCCGATAATTATAAATCCACTTGATGTTGTTATTGCACTGAATCGGATTTACGAGGGGATGTTTCGCTGGCCAATTTTCAACGATTAGCATTATTTTGGCTTTAAATATTTACGTTGCATATCATCTCGCACTTATTTCCTTGCGTTTGACTGAATAAGTAATTAAGTCAAGAACTAAAAAGATTATTCCCACATATCAGTAACTACTGGCGAATTTAATAAAATAACTCTTCTAACTACCCCTGAAAATGTTGTTTAAATAAATTAAAAAAATAAGGTCAGTGCACCAATTAGTGAGAGCATCAGCTGTTGATCAGTGGCGTTTACACAGCTCAGTAGTGTTTCGCCATAGTTTGCATTTGGCCCGCGTGGCGGTTGGCGCACGGGTGGGCAGCGGGCACATTACCTTCGCCCGGTGGCCGTCTGACTCATTCCGGTGTCGCTGGCCGTTCAGAGTTCTAACTCCCAGTGGTCTGGCGCTAACACGCAACTTCGCCTCACTAGTTCATACGCTCCGGTGGGCAATTTGGAAATTGTAGCTTAAATTTTGCTAAATTCGTTCATTTGTACTAAGTGCGCTTTGAATATTGAAGTGGTTCACGTTGTTTTGTTTAACGAATGTTTTCAGGGAACTGATTTATTAGATAAAAACTACGTGTATGAGAACCTATAAACTTTTGTAACTAGCATTAATTATTATCGTTTTAATTTACTGGAAAACTTTCACCAATTGAAGTAATTAGGTATGTCAGAAGCTTTTTGGGAATCTTAATTATTGATAGAATTATAATTACATTGTGGTAGTAGGATAGAGTTACGCAGCCGACACACGCCGCGTGCACTCAGATGAAGTCTAATCGACACTCGCAGTGTGTCCGACACGATCAGCTTGCACCATCACGACACTTCTAACTGCTTGATATCGACATTTGCATTGCGAAAATATATCGACAAATAAACTGTCAATCACTAGTGCATCTAGTAAACAAGTTTGAATGCGCACGAGTTGAGGTATAAAATACTGGTTTTATTCAATTATTTTTTCTGACCTATATTGTCTCACCCTTGGGCAAAGGTCTCACTCATTCTCCTCCACACATCTCCTTTACAGTAATAGAATATTATTATGTTCTGCTCAAGACACTGCTGCCAGGCAGAGCTTTTTTATTTAAACCTAAGCATACACACAGAAAAGCTAAGTGGATATCGTAACGGAAATAATAATCAACACACCGTTAATTTCAAAGTAAAGCGCAAAATCGATGTTCGTTATTCATAACGAATACAATACATTAATTACGAAGTTCATTAGATATTTCGCGGATCTGCTTAACTTCGTTTCAACTCCGTCTTATTACACCGTAACATTATAATATACGTTGAAACCGGTTCTAACAATTTCACATACAATCATAAATTCTAATTTAGCTCGTTCGCGGATCTTGTTTCCACCTCGCCTTCGGTTTTCCGGACTCATTGTATGCTACTCCCAAGACATCGTAGCCCCACACTACGCAATATACAAAATTAATTAGACAAAATCTTGGGGTCTTATAATATTTTAATAATATTTCCTATGTTGTGTGAGATTTTATTAGGGCGTTATATTTATTGCTTCTCTCTTAGGCATAATGAACCTGAATAGGGCCTTGATTAGCCTCGTTCCTGTATGGATGTGCTACGAGTTTATAATTACAGTGGTGGTAATTATGGGTTGCTCGCATTGCAAAACCTTCGTCAGCTTTCCGTTTTGTTATACCGCTACGAATGGTGATGGTTTGTTAAATTAAACGTCGTGTAACGAACTGCTATTTTCTTGATTGCAAAACGCCTATCTCTGAATAGTTTGTGCTGTTTTAATTTATACTTCATCGGGAATCTTCATTACGTCTGATCCCCAGAAATACATGGGATAATATCTATGTCATATTACCTATAAATTTGTGACTTATATATCGCTTACTACTGTAATTATTCCTATTCATGCTCGATCGTAGGGTACATTATACTACCTAGTACTAGTACCTGTAGGATAGGTCCTACCTATCAACGAAGTACCTATAAAGGTACTTAGTTGAATAGAACATTGGAATTGCCTGTGTACCATTGATGCGAAACGAATTAAAGAAGTTTAATGCCCAAGCAGGCCCTTACTATCCCCGATAAGGGAACGACATAGTATTGGTACTTAAAAGGGAGTCAATCGGTGGTCAGTCGCCACCTCGGCACGGGCTAAACACCGTATTCTACTTAGCCGTGAAATGTGCGAACTGTACTCTCTATACAACCCCGAGCTGCTTTGTTACAGCGTCTTCGAGCACAAAATCGATGAGAGCCTTAAAACTCCTTAAACGCAGTTTATATGTAAATATGTTTGTCTACAGAAACAACTGTATGTAAACAAGCAGTGCCCGCAAATCCGTTCGCAATGACACTCACAGATAAAGTACACTAGAAGTGTACTTTATCTCTGAGTGTCTAAAATATTTAAAGATTACCCTATAATACCTACCAATCCTATTTAAACACACACATTCCCAAGTTAACCTTTATAGATAATGAAATGAGATAGTATAAAAGTTCATTATCTATAACAGTGATCTATATTTTCAATATACAATTAAATTCCTGCATTATCTGTTCCGTAATATGATTGTATAGGTAGAGTTAGTCTGTCCAGTCTGCGAAATCTAATCATTTCCATTACTTCCATGCCCATGGAGCCTATACTCCGCTTCATTTCACAAACACTGATGTACTAATCGCTTACGGACTGCTATTTATTGCCTTATTTATTTTGTAACAAAAGTTTAAACGTTTAAAGTATAGAGCAGATGTTTAATAGCAAATTAATTAATTAGATCAGCACACCAAATTGAAAAATTGATAGTTTGGACTGTATACAAGATAGCGTAGTGGATGTAGTAATAAAAGGTCCCTTCCTAGACCCGAAGACGTGTCCTGCATTCTAGGGTCCCAGCGAATCAGGAAAAATGTCACGTAGTGAATACCACGCCAGTAATATGACCAGACAAGTATGGCGAGGAATTAAACTTAGATCAGGGTACATCTGATGGCAGAATGAGAAATCGATGTCTCTTTATTTCGAGTAACTATACAAAGCACAATTGATTATCAAACTCACAAAAAACAAAACAAATAACTGCCCGTCATTGCAACAAAGTTTCTTGTAACCGCAAAGTAACACAAACCACGCTATTAACGTCCACTATTATCAAAGTTGAACATGAAACGGAACGTACTAATGAACGCGAAGTGGGAAACAGATTGAAACAATTTTTCCTCGGCCACAGCCAAAAAAACTAAACGTAACCACCGAAGCAACGTTCCTGTGCAAATATTTACCTGGCGATTGCCAGGCAAGCTTTGTGCTGTAAACTTGACCTCACACTTGCAAAATGGTCAAGCGTAGCCCTAAATTTAGGCGCTTGGGTTTTGTGAAGAATGGGGTTATTAGTTCTAGCAATTCTTTGTAGGGCTTAAGTTATTGAAGAATTTCAGGAAAAATATTGTTTCTTTTAAGTTTTGGTATTAAATTTTAGTTTGATGATAATGAAGAATGATATTAAAGTTATGGACGTACAGTTAAAGTATTCTGCGGAATACTAACAAAACACAATAATGTGAAACTGGTATATCTTGATCGTGACGATTAATCGAACGGTTCCGTACCTAGTGTGTGCTTATTCGATCAACCGTATTGATTGGATAGAGACAATAGTAACACGAGTGTTATTAATAGGTAATCGTTTCTTGAGTTTTTTACGTAATCACGTGGAATCAGAGATTTCTTTTCAAATTATCCACTTGTTTTCTCAAGGCTATCAATTGAGAGAGCTATACCATCCAACATGATTAGGTTAAAAAGGTGTTTAGAACTGTTTCAGAAGTTTTCTTTCTACACCAAAATTAATAGAACGTTTATCTATTTACAAACACTTTAGATAGAAAAATATATTGTAAATGGTTCACAGACAGATTGCAATTTCTTTAAATAACGGGGTTTGAATCCTTGTTTATACTTTTTAAGATTTATTTACGTACTTATAACCCTTCACATTAAATAATTTGTCACCTGCTCTTTTGTACTTTGGACGGAACCCCAAAAAGAGTAGCTGGAAGTTCTGTAATTGAATTCCATACACGGCGCGTATCTGTCCGGAATTTTGCGCGAGGTCGCACGTACTGCCGCGGTCAGGATTTACCGAGTATTCCGATTTTTTTCATCTCTACCACTGGATTCTACGCATGAAGAAGTATTTATGGGAACTGCGTCTTAATTTAGAAATTCCTTTTCGATGAGTTTTTCCGTTAGTTGCTTTGTTTTTAGGTAATCGATTTCCTTTTGGACTTTCATAAAGTATACGTATACTATAAGTTATTATTTGACAATCAAGTCTACATACCTATGTAGACTTGGTTTTCATAATTACGTCTACTAAGTACAATAAATCATTTATATACCTACATAGGTAGGAACTAAAAGCAAAAATTGATTTGCTACGCATTTGTATTTCAATCACTCGCTGTTGTAAGAACTACAATACCTAGCAATATAGTTGACCCACACAAACGGTTTGTGTTCTGTAATAAGGGGCATCCGTCCATCCAAGCACAATAGCGCTGCCGCCGTCAAATCCGCAGTCAGCAGCACAGATTGTATCTATTAAGAGCGTACACAGAATAGTCGAATAGCAGGACATTGTATTGCTGTACTGATTGATGTACCCTAATAATTTGGTGATATGATTTATGCTCTAATATTCTACGCGACAAATACAAGATGTAGAGTTACAGCGACTTGGTATTGTATTGTATTGTACACGAAATCTCTTTTGTTAAAGATAACTTAATTTACTATCATTTCCATAAAATTTAGTCTGAACTTTGGTATTTAGTTTCCTTAAACAAGAAAAATACGATTCGATTACTTGCCCTTTTAATTATAAACTCCTCATAAAATCATTTTCTAACATAATTACAGGAGCTATGAGCTCACAATTGTCTGGCACCTCTATACATTTGAAATGTATGCGATTTGCGAACTAATACAATCATCGGGGTCGGCCGGCTCGTCCGTCGGTGATAGATCGACTGACTACTGACGTATGTTGATACGATTGTCCGCCTGTTGGACGATTTCATTTGAATTTGATCACTCGACTGTCCGGCTGCGATAATGTTAGCGAGGGCCGAATGACAGCTGCATCGACATTTGCTAATAGATGGCTGAGTCAGCACTAGCAAATTAAATCTACACACGTTGCTAAATTGAATATGAATAACGTCATATTTTGTGCAATGATTAACTTGGTGATATGTACATGTTATTGAGGTATAAGCTAGAAGATATCTATGGGTATCTATGCAAAAAAACTTCCTTAGATATTATGCTGTGACTTATCAACTTACTTCAAATCAAAGAGTGTATAGTTAACCCTATCAATGTTTCGTATTAGGTGTCATTTTCAAGTGTATTCTTTTCACTGGAAGTTACTGTATGATTCTTCCAAAGCAGTGCGACCGTCAAATAAAACATAAGTCGCAATTGCTCGTACGGAGTTGAGCTTCAAGCCCCTAAGATGTGGGCCAAGCAAAAGGAAGTTTCTTTGAGTAGAATATCGAATTCCTCAATTCCGAGGTGGGTACACGGCAGGCACCGATAACCCTCCATTCCGAACATAATGTACGCATAATTGGCGTAACATTTCCACAGCGAACCCTCTCAAGGCACCCCGTGATGTGAGGCCTACATGTTATTTAATTACTCAATCTCGAACACAATGAGAATTATACCAACTCCTTTACTTGTCTCAAATGTATGGGTGGGGCGAGACGGGCCGGATTTAGGTGGTAGATACAAATTATTGCCCAATATTCGATGTCATTACCACTTGCTGTACGGTGACGGTATCGTAAGGGAAACCAGCTCGTCTATGAAAAGGCGTGTGTATTTCGACAACCCGTACTTGACTGTGGTCCGATGCTTTCTCAAATTGAACTACGTTATTATAAAGTCTATCCGTGCCAAAGCGTGGTATAAACAATTGCCCAAATTTGACGAAATTTTAAACTGTTCATGTACAAAGGTATTTTTTGGCACAATATTTTATTACAATGAGGGTTTTAAAAGAGGGTTTTTAAAAAGGAAACAGATTAAGATTTTTTTTCTTTTTTCCAATCCCAAAGTGCAAAGAAAACATTAAAAAGAAATGTACCTAAGTATCGTAGGATTAATAGAAAACTTAACAAACAATATGATATTTCAATTCCATCCCTGTATTCAACAAAGGTTAAGTCATGACCGGAACGCCTCAAAATCATAGGGCAAAACTGTGCAATAGTCCTTCCGATTCCCTTCAACTCATAACGTTGGTAATGAAGAAAGGCACCCTTAAAGGGTCCCTTTTAGAAGATACGCAATCTGACTCTATTATAAATTAATAAATCACAATGACTGACTAAGGTTTGATGAAAACTATTAATTTCCATATGTAACAAAGTAAGTAGTATATATCCCGCCTAAATAGTAGATAAAGTCAAAGAAAAACTATTGGATAGTGAGAAAAAAACAGACATGAACATTATTATTATTACAGAAAAAAGAGACATAATATCATAGAGTTCAAAGCGCTGCAGAATTTATCAAAGAAAAAACCTTAAAAAAATAATATTTCACAAGTGTACAAACATGTGTATTACGAAAGCCTTTGCTTCAGCCGCGATACTAGGCTATTCAATACGATATCTATTATGAATGGCCGTAGCTCGCGAAGGTTGATTAGGCTGGTCCGCTCGATTCCAATTTTCATGGCATACGATCCACCTCTCTGATTGATTGTTATTGGATACTTGTAGCTAGACTAGCCAGAAGCCGACCATGTTGAGGATGTATTTACTTATAAATGGGAAAAGTGTGTACCTACAAGTACATAAAGTCATTTCTGTACATAATGTATTGACGATTGCTTGGTCTGGATTTATGATCCCCAAACGCACAAATATAAACTTGAAAACTTTTAGTCCCCTATGAGTCTACGAAATTATTTATTTATTGTTTTGCTTTTGCTTTGAATATAAATGGCAATATATCAGCCGTAATTCACGAATATTTAAGAATTAAAATGTTCTGCGAAGTTTGAACAGTTACTATAGTGAAAAACATTAACTTAATCGCATATGTAACTATTCATCAGTTTCGTGGACCATTATTGGTATTGCAGGCTTTTGTAACGTAAGTTGTATTTCACCGCGCGGACGCGCTGCCCGCTATCTGATGATTGGTTTTTGGCAATTAACTGTATTGCTCACGTCGCAATCGAGTTCATTCACCGTGTGAATTATGTATGGAGCCTCCATTTCCCTCTTTGTTTTCGCTCACCACTCACATACACGCACATCACGGATGTGGATATTTTATCCTGCACGATCTATAACAGTAAGTTTTTTTCTACATAAAATTACTTTTCATTTCTTATTATGATTACGACATAAGACTGACAATAAATAGCCGATTTGTTTTCCTAATGTAATTTTTTTCAATGCATCTTCTAAGCTCCCGCTATTTGTCTCAATCCATCGTAGCATCTGTCCACTCAATAATTTTTCAAGACAATTCTAAATTTTGAAAACTGTTTCTTCTGCACATTTGCTAAACAAACTTTTGTTTTTGATTATTGGGTGAAAAATTAAACCTAAAATCCAACACAATAGCAATTTCTCGGTTTTGAAGACGGAAGAACTGTCGATAAAGGTGTTGGCACGAGCAGATAAGTTGTCAAAAAGCTTTTAAACTAGATCGAATATCGCCAAATAGTGTACAAAATCCATTAACAGCGATTACACGGGTGCCATAAATAGTGTTGAATTTACTCTAGTTAAGCGCTTAGTTTTACGAACTCTGGAAAATTGTTAGTTACAATATTGCAGTGTACAATTAACGGTCATACAATTATGATACACGTTTCAGAGGCAATAATTATATTCATTATACGTAGCTACAAGCTGGCAGCGACCTGTCGTCCCTTTATTAACATTTAAATTTACATTACATTCACACAAGAGAAATATCTACTTTAACAGAGTATCTACGGCACCTTTACATCTTCTGTGACATGTAAATTGTACTGAATATGACATATGATTTAAAACATTGTTATTGAAACTGTAAAGTTCAATATGGCTCGTCACATTGTCTAAACATAATTAAACCCTTTGTCTCAAGGCGTCACTTCGTCGTTGCCATGTCGTTTGACATTTCTACAAAGGTTACCTCCATTCTGTTGGTTTCTTTTTACTTGAACCACGCTGTATTGCTGAAGAAAGGGTAGTAACTATTATGTTTTGTTCGAATTAACCTTTGCATTTATTTGCACGCGAATTGTACGACACTCTCGGGAATAACATTGATTTAATCATAATTAACTCTAGGTATTACGTTCTAGAGGATATAATTCATAGTCCGCATAATAAGATGGCTTTCTAACTATGGTAGTGCTGACCTATAGCAATATATCTCGATTATACTACAATCGAATAAGAGCCTTCGATGTGTCGAAGCAAAATTGTCTTAATAAATAGCATAATTATGATGATTATATAGACGTCAAAGGAGCCCATAAAACTATCAATGAACCTATAAATCGAAGAACACGTTGGAACACGCGAGCACCGGTCTTGGGAAAGTACAGTAACAAATAGATAACATAACAATAAGAGTCTATGCCAGGTCGTAACGTGTGAAAATTGGTATAAAAATTGCATTAATTGAACACCGACACATTGAAACATAAACAATTATGGCGGAGGCGCCGATGGGTCGCTGGCACGAAAAGAAAATTGGCTACATAAGGCACCACGCGTGTAATATGAGAGCATAATAGTTTTAATGTCGGAAATAAATAACGCGGCGATATGGAAGACAATGCTCCAGTAACGAGATCTCTTGTTAATTATAATGGTGAATGCGTAGATATGTACGTATATTAAATTTATGATAGCTCCCAACCGAACCGAACCCACAAGATGTCCGAATTCGCGTGACCATTTTTTGCCAACACAAAAACGACCTTAATTAATTCCTTGACAAAGCTCATTTTTTAACGAAATGTCATCGATGATGCGAGCTAATTTTGATGACCATGCGTTACAATTAGCTCATGGATTTACCACAGAACTTCTTCGGAAATCTTTATGTATATTAACAAAGAGGTCGTTTTAGTGTTGGCAAAAAATTTGAGCCCGGGACTTTACACGTCCTATTATTATTTTCTTGATGGTGTTATGAATAACGTAGGACAAGTTCCACAACAAAATTAAAACAGAACACTACACTCACCTCTCATTTTCTGTTCGTCGAGTAGTTGTCTCTCCAAATTATCTTTAACTTCTCTTTCCCTCAGTACATCCATTTTCAGTTCAGCTGTAACAAGAAACATACTATATTGTAATTTCAGTTGCTTAGACGTCGCTATCAAAAAAGCGTCGAATTGTGCGAAAATGTAAGATCTAATAAAAGAAAACGTAACCATAAACAAGATTTTAAGTTAAATAAATGGTTCATTGTGCACAAAAGGCATTGTATAAATTTAACAGTGAGTTAAACCGGTAACAAGGCCTTCAGCAAGGGGCCGATTAGGAGCATAAACACGGATTAACTCATTCGGAATCCCGGTACTATTGTGAAGGAGTCGAATTGAGAGATTTGCATAACTTTCAATTAAACCTAACCTGACGGAAATTATTAGGGGAGGAACTTCCTATACCGCCCACGCGCTAATGTATTGATAGGTTTTAGCTAATCAATTTTCCTACGAATATTGCTTAAAGTTTACTGATATCAAATATCGTACAAATATGCCACTAACTTTCAAATAGTATAATAACATGTTTAAAAATAAAATATGATTTAGTCACTGTCTGATATTCTAGTTACATTTTTAACATCCTCCAACTAAGCCAAATGTTTGTGGTTGGAGTGAACTTATGTCCATAGTACAATGCCTAGGACGGGGATTGAACTCAGAACCTCTCGGTTACATTCGGTACCACCACCTCTTTACAAACAATGTTTGAATATTACTTAACATTATTTGACAGTTAAAACTAACGCTTAAGTTTGTAATTAGTTATGATCCATCTACAGTTACATTATAAAACACTGCTATACTGAAAAATGCAACTGTAGATAATTTATAGATGATATTTATAAATGAAGGGGTATACATTCAAAGTAATATTGAAACAATACTTCAATAACGGATAGTGATTCAACCCTTGTAAGTATACGAAGCAAGGTTATTTGTTTACAGATTTTGTGCCCATGACAAAGTATGTCCCAGTTACCAACTGTACCAAACACAGTTTACTTAAGTCAACTAGGCCCCTCATTCAATCAGTGTAATCTTGGCCATCGATAAGCGTCTAATATCCAGCCGTACGTATGTAAAGGCGTCACCCAGGAGTCGAATTTGAATAGAAAGAGGTCATGCTCGCTCAGTTTAATTTGGTCCCTCATTCAATTAGGTACCTTAGCTGCGTCTACCTAATGGAGGTCGTAAGGGGATCAGGCTGATTAACTCGCGATGTTAGCACCCACCGTTACTGCATCGCATTGTAAGATTTAATTTGAAATTATGGCACATTGTTTAACATGTGAACACTTTCGATGGATGAGTTCGTTTTGCATAATAAATACCTAGTGATGTGTGGGTTGAATAACGATGTAGAGTCACCGCTACTTGTGATGGGCAATTAGTTCTCAGAGATATTGTATTAGATTTATTGCAACATACTGCTAATAATAGCGCAACAATACCTTAAACACGAAACTCTTATATTCGGTCTACTCTGTGGATTTGTCTTACTAAGGATAAAATTAGCTATTTTCTTTACGTTTGCTTTCCAACATTTATGTAAGTTTACCTTTTACGAAGGATAGGGATGTCAGAGCAATCGATCTAATATAATTTTGATGACACCTGACATTTTATCCTAAGAAACTTCTAACTTATACCACCGATTCGCCAACTATCAGTCATCTCTGACAACTAAAATATTTAGTTTCTGTCATAAGAAATGTTTTTTTTAATTTTTATTTGTACGAAATGAGTGAAATGATGATATTTAATGGAATAAGATGAGGAATGGCTTCACCTGCGACTAGTGCGGGTATTTTAAATAATAATTAAATAAAAATGAATGATGACAGTGATAAAGATGGCGGATGAATCCATAAGAAATGTTACAATGTAAAGCGACTTAGAGCGTCAGTAGTCTAGAGGTTAAATATGCTATCCTCGTAAACTAAAGGTTCATATTTCCACCCCGGCCGTATTAATATAAGCCTACTCTTAACAAAAGCGCTTAGCTTAGCTAGAGGTTCTAATGGGACTACTAGTAATGTGATAACCTACATTGAAATAAAAAAAAGCAAAAGAAAATGTACATATACACCCATCGAAATCGCAATCGCAATTGCAATCGAAATCGAATACACACACATATGTAAAAGTGTCGTTACAAATTTTCGTCTTAGTTTTTTCCGTCTAGCCCCCTTTCGCAACGCGCGATAAGGAACTACGTTCCATAAACAATAATTCGATATTCCAACATAGTATGTAAAATGTTCAATTAAATCTACGACACACATAAATATATGTATCGACCCTTGAAAGGCAATCCTTACTAAGCGATTTTTGGTCAAAAATCGTAAAATAAGTTATATATACCAAACTAGATTTAAGATATTATACTCATTTTAAGATTTTATGTCGCTTAGAAACGATTGCCTCTCAAGCGTCGGTGTATACTATGTGAGGAACAACTAGTCGTGTATTTTCACGACTATATGTATCCTACGATATAAATTTTGAATCACAGATACGCCTCGAGTCGGCGCGGCGATGTCGGCCCCGCAACTATCTTGTTCAATACACCGCGAACTGTTTCGCTTAATAATTCCGTTAGCGTTTTAATTATTCCCGCCGATTCGATGTAGCACTAACCACCATTGGCTCGATAAATGTTTTTGTTGAAACTTTTTCGAATAGATTTACTATTTGAATTATTATAAAAAAATATTTATTTTATTTGTATAGTTCGGTTGCAGATCACAATTAATTTGTTTTATCTATTGTACATGAGTAAGTTCTCTACATTATGATACTAAACTTTATTTGAAATTATTTGGAAAATTTCAAACCATTTTCAATGGTATTTTTAAACGAAGATTTTGAAAAAAATACATTGGAAATCTCTGTAAAATATACACCTTGGTGTTTCTGAAAATATGATACAAATATCGAATTGAAATCGGATATGAAAATACATTTCTATTAGTAGCGGATAACTTCCAAATTTAATTACCGCAGCGATACGGCCGTAAATGAAGTATCAGCCAATTACGAGTAAATTTAGAAGCGTCAAAACGAACTGCTGACTGCCGATACGGATCTACATTGATACGAACGTATGAGCAAAGAGGTAGCCGGTGCTCATGCGCCCGTATCCCGTATCGACATACAAAAATCTTGGCGATAACAGGGACAAGTTAAGTTGTGCGCGCACGATTATAATAAGGCCCGGAGATAAATGTATGAGTATCGCACAATAGCTATCTGGGATTGTGATCTTGTAAATTGAAACGTTGCGCCGCTCATCGTTTATTACTTATGTTATTCTGAATTGAATGGTGTACACTCGGCGGCAAGCGATCGTGGGCTTGGAAGCCATTAGCAATACAACTCTTTGTAACATTGTCATAAAGGCAAACTGACATAGTTAAAATATACCTACTATAGATGATGCATCTACAGTAGTACTGCAAAACACTTTGTTAATACAAATTTTCATTGTACCTAAGTGGTTTGTGAAATGATTTAATCAAGCTTAAAATCATACAACTTGGCATAAGTGTAAGAAATAATTAAGATACTTGTCATAGGTAATTTTATGAGGTTATTCAATGATTTTAAAGTAAGAAGCACCAATGGATGGAAAGTCTGGGGATGTGTAGAAGAACGCTTTTACTGGGTACTAAAAACACATCTACAATTATAATCTTGACATCGCAACCTTCACCACTTTGGTATTCGACCTTAGATTTAAACTAATATTTTTTATGTCCATTTTTCATAAATCGTCACCATTTATAATATAATTCATTCTTTAGCCAATCTTGAGAGCGTATCGGTTGCAAGATTAATAATTTCGAATCAATCGCTGTATGGTATAATTTAAGGGGCTTTTAGTTAAGAGTGGTTCAGTATATGAGACGTAAATTACCTTTGTCGAGGGATGGCCATTATGGGTTCGCGTCGGTATGCGGCGTATCAGAAAATCTCGCGATTTGTGAGTAGGAGAGTCTAACAAAATATGCTCCCGGTAGGCCAAGCTATACCCACTATTCCTATTTCGTTTAATTAATAATGACATCACTATTAGTTTATATGTAAATTTGGTCAGAATCAATTCCGTAAAGCTTACATTAGGTATAAACACGAATAAAAATGATCACATCAAAATTAGCGACCACTAAATCATCCGAACAGACACTACAAAATGGATCCTATGAAAACATTTATCGACAAAAACAAGACAACAAAACACAAGCGGAACACTCGATTATTAAATCGATCTTTATATCGGATCAATCAAATTTAAAACCTGATCGAGTTGCGTCCGACGAAAAAATTATTACTTTATAAATAAAATAACAATAAAAACGATGCGCTGCGTTCAAGGGAATATATAATTATGGACAATTATTATGATACCGAAACTCAATGGTCGATAGATGATTGAAAGGATCGACCCATAAACAAAAGGATCAATTTTGATTACGCAATTTAATCATGTTCCGAAGGCAAGTAATTAGCTGATAATCATTTATAGGCTATACATCAATAGCTTTTAAAAGTATAATAACGGGCAAGTTGAATCGTTTTATATTCGATTTTCTCGGCAGTCAAATGTAATTTCTGCGTTTGTTAGGGTCGTGGGGAGAACATTCTATTTCTCTTCAATTTCGCGCACTCTGCTGAAACAACAATAATATTTAAATTTCGAATGTGACGCCCTTGGAGACTTGTTGAATGAGATCAAATTGGCTCCGAGTTATTTCGAACGACCCTTTGCAGATAAGTTTTAAAACTCTTCGAGTCATCTTAGTGGCTGGGAGGAAATCAGTTTTACCTATTAGTTAGTCTAATTCGAACAACATAAAGGTGTTAAACAATACTGAAAATTTACGACCCGTCTGTACATACCTCAGTACAAAGATCGGAACAGTTTAATTTCAATGAAACATAAGTCATAGGGCGAGCGAATTAAGACATATTTTCACGGCCCCCGCTATTGCGAACACGAAGTTGAGCTTGCAGTTAAAATAACAATTAAAGTCTTCGTAAAATTTACGACTCAAAACTGGCAAAATAATTTAAAGGTGGTTGCGGTGGCGGCGACCGAAATGGGTCTTTGAATTGGAAAACAAAAGTGTGCATTCACACCGCCCTCCGAAATTGCCTTCAGACGTTTTGGCACGAATGAATCGGAAGACTCCGACAGTCTTAAGGTGAAATTTTAATAGTAATAGCATTTGGAAATATTACTGAGGAATTATGTTGATTTAAGCACTTTTAGAGCCTTAACAAAGACACGAGATATGATTTATACATTATCTTATATGATTGGATTAATATTTCCATTGAATAACTGCACATACTCAGGTATCTCTCGTTATAGATTAAGTATAAACACATTAACTGAATTGACGATACCCTTAAAAGGCAAATTCAAAGTAACGGTAATGGTTGTGATGGCGCGGAAAACGAATTTTCTTCCCTATGACTTTTTTTAAATTTACAAACCGGCAGCAATTTTATTTTATTGTTATTAGATTTTTCCGGCTTATGTCAGACAGCGATGTCACTGCGGAGGATTATTCCCGCAGTCTCTACGCTAATAATCATAAGAATTGCTTCCCTTTATTATGTGTGAAATTTAGAACGTAAAATCTTTTTCTGTGCCTTTTTACTACGCAAAAGCCAACCATGTTTACGTTGATATAAGGGCGTTATTCAAATGCTAGGAACTGAAGTACCCTTAATAAAAAAACACACTGCTTGTACTACTTTATTTGACGGGAAGATTTTGTCATACAAGTGTAACACATAATTTTATGAATATATTATAAGGGATTTGCATTTCGTATGACGCTACCGTGCCGGCGGGTTCGATAAATGTCGACAATTTTGGTACTTCCCGTACAACTTTGTACTGTTGTGGGATACAAATAATGAAGATGTCGTTGGAAAATGGATTAAAAAGTGGTAGCGTATCGAGCGTGCACCGTCTGAATAACTCGTGGTGTTATCGGCGCACGCGCACCCAATCTGCGATCGAAACACACCGGATAAGATTATCCAGTAGCCCTGTATTATTTTAATGAGACTACACGACTCCTCGAGATTCGATACGATACGAAAAAGCTTAGGTAACGAAGTGAATAAAAAATACAGGTCAAAAGAGATATCAAGCGGCCGCGGCGAGATGACGCGCCCCGCCGCGGGAATGCTTGTGAGAGAGGGAGTTTTAAATTAGCCACCGAACACGATAAACTGTCGTACATCTACATACCAGCTGACGGCAGATCGGCTGATACCATTATGTCTCTGGTAAGGCACCGATTAAAAAAATATCCACATTTATAAGCGGACAACATCTGGTGGTATTTAAATAAGATATAAACGCGGAGGTCCGCGAATGCTTTGTTTTCGACTACACATTTTCTTTCCCCGGCGGATGCTCCCCTCGCCGGATATATTGGTATTAAAAATGTAAGGGAGATTTATGCGAATGGCTCTAAGCTTTCATTAGTTGTTTCTTATGCGGTGTTTTTGCGGTCGCCGCTCCCTGACCGGTAATTTTTCATTTTTCTGCAAACTTCCCGATGTTTGGGGCCCGTGGCGAAATTTAACTGCATATAAAGAATATTAATGCTCCACCGGAGTCACGGGCAGGTGTGCGCTATGACTTATTTTATTTCAATTCCCCGCCTGCATCGGGAATAGAAATTATAAGAAATTGTTTTAATGAAAAATAATGGCGCGCGGATTTTTTATGAAGAGTCAGTAAAAACATATCCCTAAATTTATCAAACAGATCATTATTTCCATTTTCCACAACAAAAATATTGTAGATTGATTGGAATGTTCTATAATATTTTTTATTTTCGTGTTTTACTCTTGCTTGGCGCAAATAAAAAAAAACCCTAGCATACGAGGACTAAATTGCCATATACATATTTAAAGTAGAAGCTAGAGAGTAGCGAATCCTCGACAACACGTCCACATCCGTCGGTACACGTCCGTCATACACTCACATTTACATCCATAAACAAGACTACCTAACATGTTATTTCTCCTTGTAATTCTGTATGTAAATTACAACTAGAACAAGCGTTCATTTCACCCCACCGAGGTAGTCCCTATCACAAGTTGAACTTGCAATGCATTGCCAAAACATACAAGGATGGGTCCCACTTATCTGGCGAGGGATAACGCTCCTCAACCGTAGTTTATGCCAGTTTTAAATATTAAGAACGTGTAGACGATGTGCGCATCATGTGTGTGACCCTAGCCATACTTAACAGAGATGCGAAGAGATTAAATTTTTGGTAGTTTTGGTGTAAAAAAATGTGTTGAAATCCGTTAATCATAGCGTGTATGCTGATAAGCTGCCTTATCGACTGCGATGTCAAACTATAACTTTATATTTGACAGCGCTTTACATATTGACGTCTTGCTCATACATTGCGAATGTAAGAAGAACGGCAATACGATTAGCGTAGTTTGGTGACAACGGAATCGAAAAAAATAAATTATCAAATTGAGAAATAAATTTGTAAAATAGAAATCATAAAAAATATGCTATAGACATTTTAGTATTTATCTCTTGGTATTAGAGTGCCTTTTCCACTGATCCTACACTGCAGTAAAGCAACGCACACATCTGTGGCCAAATCGTGTGCGTCACATTAAATTATTTCGACTAAGTAATTCCAAGCGGTTAATTATTGCGCGCAACCTGCCAGGAGAGTTGAGAATGTAATTATTATTAAACTTTACGATTGTCTCACTTTACCCCTTTACTTAACCAACTCCGGAACAAACTGGCCTATAATATCTTTCGACGCACAAAGGAATCTAAACTTTGTTACCTAAACAATAAGTTTTACTTTAATTTTATCTTCGTAGTGGACATGTTATGTTTCAAATTGCAAGTTGAGCTACATTAGACCCCTAGATCCTGAGGGAGTTTCTTAGATTGTTGGATACGGGATTCATATTTGAACAACTACCAATTTCTGTGTATGTACATATGAATTTACGTTTTGATAAAACACTTCAAATTGAAAATAAACTAATCTATTATTTCGTCAAAAGAAAGTTTCTAACAAATTCAATATCATTTAAAAAGTTATGTTTTGCTGTGTGTATGTTTTTAAGATGTTATTAAAATGTGTCAGCAATAGCTTACTTTCAGAGAGTGGTAGAGTCATGTAGAGAATACATAATTCGTTGGTTATGGACAATAATCCGATACCATCAATAGTTTTTAAATACTAAAGAAAACAATTGCATTTCAATAGTTTATTTTACGGTGGGTACACTAATGTACCCCATGAGAGCATTGATGAATTCAACAGGGTAGAGTACTTTCACTTTAGCCGGGGGCAGCACAACCCTACCTATTCGCGAAATAGGATTATCATTCTCAAGTAGATATACTGTAGGACACGTCACTGACAATAGTATCATGATAGATCCGGTAGGCTTAGCATGACCGTTTAGACGTAAGTTTTATCTCTTTCAACTGTCAGATTTATCGAGAAAATGACGTCACTTCGAACATTTTGTACTGGACATGGCTCGGTGTGACGTCATTTTCTCGACGAATCTGACAGTTGAAAGAGATAAAACTTATGTCTACGCGGTCATGTTAAGCCTGATCTTTGATACATACAAACGATCTTTGATACATACGAACTCTACAAAATCGTGAAGCATTTATACAGGGCCCCAAGTCTAACACTGTTGTTGTAGAATTGCTATGACTTAATAATAATAAAGAGGCTCGCGTTAGGCAGCTGGATCAAGGAACAGATTCAGAAGGCGGTACTTCTGGAGACGGCGCGCATTGTGAGGAAGTTCCTCTCTCTGGAGCACTAACCACTGGTTACTAGGTTTCCTTCCAGATTACTGTTCCAGATGCCAGTGGGGAACTGATTTTTATATGTATTTTTTTATATATTTTAAAATGTATTAAATAATATAAATGGAAAATAAACGAATAATAATAAACTTTATTTTCAGACTAGGTCCAGAAATAAAACATAATTACTTACAAACTAAAACACCATTATTAAACAAAACAAAGGCAGGTGTGCATGTCAGATGTATCACCACGAGCTGTCAATGGTACATTAAATAATGATCAGTGTAGACATTCGACTTTGTCACCTTAAAGCTATTAGACTAGTCATAGTCATAGAGGTACTCCACAACGATAGTGTTAGGGGACTTGGGGCTCAGAGCTTAAGTTTTTATTCATTTATATTTGTATGTAGGTATACCTCTATGTCAATAAAATGACTCAACCTACTTAGTAAGCTCATAGTCTTAAGCTTAACGGAGGCAAGATTGCATCAATACTAACTAGTATCAAAATCAAAATATTTTTTTTAGGATCCCGTACCCAAAGGGTAAAACGGGAACTTCGCTGTCCGTCCGTCCGTCCGTCTGTCACCAGGCTGTATCTCATGAACCGTGATAGCTGGAGAGTTAAACACATGATGTATTTCTGTTGCCGCTATAACAATAAATACTAAAATACAGAATAAAATAAATATTTAAGGGGGCTCCCATACAACAAACGTGATTTTTTTGCCGTTTTTATAGATAATGGTACGGAACCCTTTGTGCGCGAGTTGGACTCGCACTTGACCGGTTTTTTTTATTCGTGTAGGCCAAAAAGCTCCTACAAATAGTCAGATTCTACCATCGGTTCGGAATGCTGCTTCCACTGAGAAGAGCCGGTAAGAAACTCAATGGTTACTCTTTTCAAAATGATAATTGCGAGTAATACATTCTCAGCAGCAGCAATGACATGAGAGCAGACGGCACCTTTGCCACAATACTAATGAAGAATTATACTCACGGCAGTCTAATATTAAATACAAATATAGTCTTTACGCTTAGGAAGTAAGTACAGTAAGGTGCGTCTACTCCCATTTACTATGAAGGGATTATTCTTAACCACAGATGGTTATAGAAATAATTGCTTTGCTATGATGCTCTGTATATTTTTGGCATAAAGGTCTAATGTCTTTTCAACGCATAGAATATTTTAAAAAACATGCTGACGTACGAATGAAATTTAATATTTCCAATGTTAAATATTTGAGTGTACCTAACGCCTGAGGAGTAACACGCGCCAAAAGTTTCCCCCAAGAATATAAGGATAATTATTTATCCCCACACAAACACGAAAGAAGCATTTTCTCCAACAATAACAATAATTGACTTATGCTTTTAAATATTCTATAACGGAAAAAACACAATGAATGATGAAGGAATACTTGCAAAGCCTTCTTTTCGATATTTTTATAGGAAATTGATGGCTTTAAGTACATTGAAATTAAACTATTTTACGGAATTTATCGCGTTTATTTACTATTTTATTTTCCCGACGTTTCGGCTGCTTTACAGCAACCATGGTCACGGGGGGACTGAGGTGTTAGATCCTGATACGACGTCGACGACTGAGACGTCGTTAATATGATTAATTCCAAAACCAAGTGTACCATTGCAAGACCTCAGGACACCGTAAGCACTTTCTGCGTGGATCGGACCGCAAACAACAACTAAATATGAGGGTACCCAGTTATTAACTATGACATCAGGACGTCTAACACCTCAGTCCCCCCGTGACCATGGTTGCTGTAAAGCAGCCGAAACGTCGGGAAAATAAAATAGTAAATAAACGCGATAAAATCCGTAAAATAGTTTAATTTCAATGTATAGTATTCGCGTAAATATAAGAAAACAATAGGCTTTAAGTACAGTTTTGTATTTATTTATAAGTATTTAAAATAGCAACAGATATCTGGTAGTTTAACGATGGTTTGGTTTAATGGTGTGACGGTAGCTCACTGCACCGGGCGATTGCAGGTTTGATTCCCGTCATCGGTGAATTCCGGATATAGCCTCTTCTGAATTTTCCCTGGTTTGGGTGTAATTAGTTCGCCCCAGTTCGTTGTATGGTATCCATAGTGCAAGCTTTGCTTAGTTAAGGATCATACGATGAATATGTGTTGCGTGGCGATATTTTTTTTCATACAGTTAACAAAACTCTTTGCATTATAAATTCCTGGTGTATTACAACTTTTTAAATTGATACTTTATTTATCTAATACGTTTCACGTTGTCAATTCATTGGACAGAGTAGCACATAACAAGTAATCCGGTAAGCCACATTCAATATTCAAAGCCGAGTCCGCTAGATGGCGCGCGTGTGGTCGAGTCGCGTGCGCACTGTAACCGGAGCGACACGCGCAAGTAATCCAATATGGCCGCACTGCGACTCTCGTATCGGCACATTGAAGCAATGGCATTTTAATATCCCGCAGTTAACGTCACTTATTGTTTACTTAGCTCAGCGAGTACAGAAACCACATATTTATGTTATAAAGCAAGTCATCCGAATGTGGAGTTCCTAGACGATGCATACATAATTATTACTGGACTCGAACTTGGTGGCATAAGGTTCTATAACTTGCTAGATATCATGACTCGATTACGTCGTCATAATGATAAGACAGTGGTATTAGCACACATGTCAAGATAAGACGTCTGTCACGCATTGGCTCGTTCGCTCTCTGTCTTATTTAATACAAGAGAAAGAGATATAATTAACATATTATGTGATATAAGACTAGTCTTGGCGCTCATGCTACAACTACAGTACAGTTCAATATAAAATGTTGTCTATCCAATTTTATAGATAGTTACGACAAATCAGTCCACTAAACAAGAATATTACAACAGTTACTCTCGGAAGACGATGGTGTGTCTTACGCCACCAAATTCAATTTTATAATATTTGTAGGTTTCTAAAATAAAATATTCCTATAACACAGACAAGAGTTGATGAGAACAAAACACTCTCGAGCTTAGAGCACTAGTTTTATAAGTTAAATATTATTCCATAATACCCTTCAACAAGTCGAAGTAAACAAACAAAGATTGCATTAACAGATTTTTGCAGCACACCTCGGTTGCACAATGGTGCGAAAGCTGGCGCGGCGCGGCAACAATGCGTCGTTGTGTGTATCTGCGCTTGCGCATCTCGCGGTGGCTCGTTAAGACGCCGGGGGCGGTTGTTTGTACTGAGATGGGAGCTAGCTCGCAACCCCGGCCTGAGTTATGAGCAACGACTCGTGATGGACAATACTGACGATTCTATCCTCGGTTTTGTATGATGGGATTTGCTAACCATTATTGTCATAAATTCAACTGGCTATACAATCCTGGTACGACTGATAGCACAGTTTCATATCGAAATATAAAGATATTGAGGTTATATGGAATTATGTAGAGCCTTGTTCTGACGCTCTGAAGAGTTTGATCATGATTTTGTTTGATCTAAGACCTAACCACAACCTGTTCAGCAGTATTCCATCAATATTGCTTTCATATTTTTTCTTTTCTTTTGAAGAAATCATCGAAAAAAGAAGAAGAAGTAATATCAAAACAATAATAATAATAATATATAATAATAAAATCTGTTTATTTCAATAAGAACATACAGTGGTTTTATACTAATTCTTAACCCTAAATCTTTATTTTACAATAGATTTTTATAGTTAAGAAGTTGCACTATCCGGTGGTTAACAGCTAGCTAGAATATACTTACATATTATTTTGTTCGCTTATATCGAAGAAGTATCGTTTTAGTATAGATATTTTTTGTCTACGACTTTTGTTAATGAGCTTAGAAACTAGGTCTTTTGGTAATTTATTTAATATACTAGGTAGGATGTATTTCCAAGATCTCTTACCGTATACATTGTTACATTTGGGTAATACATAGGTTGGAAGATATGGCAAATTACGCAGTGACTCAGGTCTTGTGGTCTTACTTAAACTATTCATATACTGCTTCACACCGCTAAGTGTTCAAGAGTCTACTCTTCTCATTTCCCCTGCTCTCTATAGCATGCTTATCATGAGCTATCAGAACATATCTGATAATCTATTATCAGAACACTGTTGCTAATAAATGTAAAATCACAAATAAAGAGTCGTTTACCATTACCCTGATAATGTCATGTCGCCTGTATTGTAAAAGCTTTCATATCAATTGAATCCATTAGCTGAGTACACAAGTCCTGTCTATTTGCTCATCAGTTTTTATCATTGGTCAGTATGTTTGTTTGATCGGTCGCTCCACGTTATTGATGGGCTGTTTCCCTTCGCCGAGTCATATTTGCAGTTTGTGACAACATTAGGTACAGTACAAATTATAGCAATGTGTTAGTCGTTAACCGCTCAAAAGTTTATTATATTGACTTCGATTTAGTTATTTTTTTTAATTCTGGCATAAATACTTTTTGCATAAAAACTTAACGACTTGTAAAATTAACTTAACATTACCAAAGTTTAGTTCGTAAAGTTTCAACTAGATGGCGCTACGCACCGCGTAAACATTCAACCCTCTCACAACAGTCTATCTTGTTACCTTGTATTACTATTTTATATTTGAATTAAACGTTTTCTGAAGGCCAATAAATACGAATCTCCTCAGAAAGGGCCATAAAGTGTTCCCGGGCTATCTCACGGCGCGCCATTTGTCCGTTGACCAGCACTTAGCTTAACAAAAACTGATAGTTGTTAAACAAAAGAGCGTAACAAAACCGCACCAACAAGATCGGACCATTGGTACAGAAATAAACTAAGCGGTAAGAATTAACAGGGATAAAGGCTTAAAAGAGTAGCCGAAGCAGATTTATGTCGCGATGATCGCAATCGGCCGATTCACCGTGTTACAGACGTTTTGTACCTTTATTTTGAGCAAGTCCAACTTGATATACCGTATCGAAGGGTTAAACCAATCGGACATAAGTTTTCAATCGATACCGCGTCTGGAATGTTATATTTAAACTTTTCCACAACGATTTAATGATTTAAGCGCTTTATTTAACAACTTCATTTATCAAGATTATGATATGACAACTTGACACATAGCTTCTAACATTATCAATGTAAGGTGGAGTTATCATCGTCGTTACACCACTGCCAGCCAATCCGGGCGACTCAAACTACGCAAATATTCCTCAACTCAAAGTCACACTCGCGATGACTTTCACGATATCTCCCTCAAACGGCACTTGAAAAGGCGACATCAGTATGACACCTATTTCCCATTCATTGGCACTATATTTACCCGTACGAATCGACAACAGTTTATCACGGGGTCCTTTCACTACCCCTCGCCAGTTATCTGATAACGCTATGAATGGCTCGGAACATTTGTCTGCGCCTCAACCACTCCGCACTAGTGTAAAAATCGTCAGCAAATGTGGCTAGATAGCGATCTGTCATTTGTGATGCGGAGGGGACCCTGGGCTGTTTGCTTGCTTAGCTGTATGCGTTGAGGATATAGCATACAGACTATTTAACATTTTATAAGTTTCGCTGTTTCTCCAACTTACAACAAGAAACCTTTGATAACACACAAATGTCACATCAAGGGGTTCTATTCGACTTCTGCTATTCGACTGTAGCGACACTTTTGGGCGATATTGACTTAAATACATATTTGGAATCAGCGATTTTTTCTGCGTTGAATAAGTATGCTCTCTTGTAAAGTTAAAAAAATGTCACTTAAGTCAAATATCCTTTCACCCCTCGACATAATAGCGAAGAAACTTGATTAACGGTCAGATGACTCTAGATCTTTAACCCATTCGAGATTAGATTTATTAAAGTTCTACGAAATAATGATGACCACTTGAAATTAAAACTACGTCTCACGTTTTATGTTCGTGTACATATGTGGGTAATGTATAAGAAATAAGACGGACCAACGAAAACATGAGAGCCAGTAACACCTATCAATTGAGTCGGAGCGAGCCTCGCGATTGCCGTAATTTATATAAAAAGAATTTCATCGGTAAAGTTCGCCAGACACATCGATTCGAAAAAATGTTTCATCAACAATAATTTTATTATCGTAATAACAAAATTACTGGTTGTGATGATGCACGATTTTGAATTTTAATTTGATAGGAATAAGGTGTTCTGGTAACGTTCGTTTATATACCAAGGGGAGAAATGGAACCTTTTGTTAGCCTATAGCATTATTATTTCTCATTTTGTTTTGTTTATTAATACAATTGGCTGGAGGCGCAATATTGATATTCAAGTTTGATGATGACTCGCGCAGACTACTCCCCGAGCTCTGTATTTTTACGAGTTTTTATAACAATTGCGTTCCGTTGTTGTTTTTTGTTTAGGCAGCGAAGAATTGAATAATGTTGTCTAAACTTTTACATAATTTTGGCTTTAGCTAACATGATATTTATTATTGTAGTAAGTAGAGGTCCATATTTTTTACCGCGCGAAATAAATTCAAGGTTTTTTTTTCAAGTACGAACATCAATTATCATATAGGGAAGCTATGGGTTTATTCGTCAAAAAATAAAAGAGGTTTCAATGCACAGTTCTCATACCATAAAGCACGGATTACTTCTCATGGGCAAAACGGAATGACGTGAATAAATAACTCGCAGAAATATCAATTAAACAATTATGCTGTCCGAATGGAATCGTGGGTAATGATAGTGGGCCCGACCATAACTCAGGCGCATCTGTACTACGGCTATTTGCTAAAGGCACGACATGCACCGTGCCTGCAACCAACATAGATACTCTCCGATGTTAGCATAGAAATTTTAAAGTAATTCTGTATTATAATTGCCTTTGTAACTATCTTTTTAAATTTACAACTGATTATCTGATGTAGATAAGTGACGGAAACACTATGTCTATTCTTCTAATAAGCCCCCATTTATACGACAAAGCTAGCTAGATATGACATGGCAAAACATTTTGTATGGAAGCGTAGGTACACATGAGCTCTCGGATTACAAGACTCCAGCAAACTGTCAGCTCGTGTGAACGTCTGCATAATGCTATGCCATTGCACATCCGTTCCCGATGAACTCACAATTACCAGGTTTTACCTTGTGAATATAGCCTGATCTAGGTAACAAAAAAATATGTCGTCACTAAAATATGTCTATTCCAATATTAAAATAATGCCCGAAGCGTAGTTTTCGACGTTTAATACATTTGATACACGAGCGTTCACGATACCTAATAGCGAGTAACGGTAAGGAAACGACCGCTAACGCAGTAAAATGTCGTAGGTCCCGCAAATAATGTGCATATTTATGTCGTTATTAATTGACAGAAACACATAAACATAACCATCATTATACCGCCGCCTCGAGCGTTTCCGAACGTGGTCGAGACACACATCATACAATTCCTATAAACAACAAAACTGCTATTAACCGACTATTTTATAATTTTAATAATTTTGCGTAATAACGCAATATATGGACAACATAATGTGATGCAAATGAAACTGTCGTTAATACACGCTCTATACTAGAATGTACAACTAGTGAGTTAAAATACATGATCTAAGGACCTAACAGCATCTAATCAATGTTGCCCATACGTCCGATTACGTAGAATCGATTCGCGCGAGATGTAGACTAATATCGATTATAACATTTACATGGGACAGCTTCCCGCGTGCTTGTGTCTCCGTACATATAATCTACGATGATAATTTCTATGGAAATTCTGAAACAGGGCTGTTCTAAGAATGTGTGTTCTAAGAATTTTGAAAGGAGCCAGTGTTTGGTAACTATCATAATTTAAAACTGATTCTCTAGGTCGACTATGATAATCATTTTTGTGACTCATTTTAGTTACGGTGGAGGTAAAGTCAGGCACCGTGAGTATAAGTAACTAATCTGAGTGCAAATTATCATAATCAAATTTTACTGTATTTCCAAATTTAAAGAAAGTTAAGATCCATTTACAGTGGCATTGTAGCACACTTAAAAATACTATCGTACATTAAAG
The DNA here is from genome assembly GCA_914767695.1 of Ptilodon capucinus. NCBI lineage: Eukaryota > Metazoa > Arthropoda > Insecta > Lepidoptera > Notodontidae > Ptilodon > Ptilodon capucinus. Next base: position 7,230,605 of record OU611814.1, on the reverse strand, counting down.
GGATTAGAATATGACACCTAACTCTATCACTAAAAATCTTACCTTTTTCATAACTGATCTGTCTTTCCTGTTGCCTGGCGTTGTCAGCAGCCACCTTGAGGAGGCCCTGTATGTTTCTGAGCAAGGTCTCCGTAGAGGAGACCAGAGTGTCTGCGGTGGGGTCGACTGGAACTGAGGGGGGCGTGCCGGACTGCGCCGCGTAGCTCACCGGCGCTGGTGACGATGCGGGTAGATCGCGCTCACCATCGCTTAAGTCTGCTCCTGGGCAAAGAGTTTTGAGTTTAAAAACTGACAAGCCATAAGGTTACTTTTTGGACGTCAAGTGTTATAATACAAGTAACAGATTTTTTTTCAAATACTTTTAGGGTTTAACTTTCGAGTGATATAATGATGGTTTAATTTCTTAGAAGCACATGAAACGTGAGAACTGTTATAATACTATTTGGTTCATATCTGCCTATTAGCATAAATAATAGTTTAAACTAAAGATTTGAAATACAATTTCTATCTTATCTTATTTCTAATTTAAGTTGAATAAGAAAAGCTGGAACCATAATGAGTATCATAATAATAAGTTAACACTGCATTAGACACAGCGTCTGCAACAGTGGATTTATAATTATTTTTTAATTAATTTTATTATATGTTTTTGCCGCAAATCGATAGATACCGACAAACGATTCCAAATCGCGTGCTTATATCATTTGGTTCGCAATAATTATCGCAGCGATGAACATCGGTATCGCTTAATCGCGTAGCCTTCTTATACTCGACCTGCACTGGATTTGCGGTAACATAAGACCGATGTGATGTTAACAACGAGCAACCAGAAGTAAATTGATGAGACATTGATAAGGAATGTCATGAATTTTATATGCGACCCTTAAAGTTTAACTTCTAAGTATTGTGGTGTCATAACATCAAATAAGCTATCTTGAACTCTTTGAACTATACTTGAGGTATCGCTGCACTATGCCGGAACTTATTTCATAAGAGACTACAGCCTATCACTCCAGTATTGTTCCGATTTGAATTGACTAGCAGAACCACCCACAACGAAAAGTTACATTAACAAACACGCGCTGAACGTGATGAAACGTGTACGTACTTATTTATTATTTTAAAACTGACGAGTTAATTACCATAATGTACGACTTGTCAATAACGGACCTCACACATTAAAAAGAAAGTGTTTCCATTGCCGTCTCTCACGGTCCAAAATAATCTATCGATACATTTAATTTAACTGACAAGATAGTGACCGCTCATCAAATAATGAAGACAACATCGTTTCGTCATTGTCGATGCGCACGATAGCACTCTCGGGTTGTCACAACACCATCTCACTAATAAGGCCAATTAACAGGATCCTAAGAAATTTTAACAAACGAACATAAACTCTATAACTAATGCGAAGGACGCATAATCAATCGGCTCGTGCGACCGACTCAGACGCTTCACGGATATAAAACAAAATTAGATTCGAGATGAGATCGTTGATTGAAAGGAAAAGGTAACGTCAAACGAACAAAGATCAAAGTTGAATGACACGAGCTCTTATAAAAAAAGCATTTTTATAATGAGACTGGGCCAAACGTGACGAGCGTGAATTACGTATCGACAGAATAAATCAAAGTAAATATGTTTAAATAACGATTCAGACACGATTAAATGCGAAATTGCGAGATGTGCGTGTCTCCCTATCGAGGACTACCTCGATCACGACCAAATCAACACAACGACTGCAACTAGTCGTTGTGTTGATTTGGTCGAAACTTTTGTTAGCATAAGTTCCCGAGGCTCATCCTGTGACCGTGGCGGTCGAATATTTCCTATAAATCGTAGCCGTATCCGTTCCCACGGTCTGAGCATTTTGTGTGCAGCTTGCAATAACCACAATACACAATCCATATTGTTTCACTTAATTTAGCTATTGTATGCATCAACCTATTTACATTTGTGGATCGGTGTTATGATTTGAAGCGCACCTCGCGGGCAACCGTAGTTACATGTACGTTATGTCTATTCTCTAGGTATACATAGTTTTCCATAATAAAATCGCATTCTCATGTTAGCTATTTTTTTCTATATTCGAGAATTTCCAAATTATCTTAGTATCAGAAATATTCGTCCCTCATATACCGTTATGATCGTCTCCGCCGTGCGCACAACCACGGATTTTATGATTTTCCAATTCTATTTTCAAATGGGTGTAATTGCGTTTATAACCTAGTGACGGCGGCCATAATAACTAGTTTTCGCTTGATTGATGCACAGGAAGATAGTAAACTAAATTGATTAAACTATTTAGTACCCACAGCGACAGACTGATGATTATAAAGTGTGGATAAAATGTAGTAATACTGTCGCCGGAGAAATTGTCCTGTCATCGATTATTTAGGTAAACTTAATTAAATCCTATTCGATTACACATATCAGACACATCATCTCTCCAAATGATTTACCTACTAATATTCAATTAATTTTAGCTAAATTCACATTGACATTAGCAGGTAGATTATATTAACTTTTATGTAATAGGAGTGATTATCTTAAACGAGTCGTTTTAAAATATAAATTTAAACAACAAAGGTCTCGCGCTCACGTGTAAAATTGAATTGGGTCCTTTTAAGAGCTATTCATACATCATTGGGGGCAATTGCGAGCGATACTCGTAATAAGATTTTATTATATAGGACCATTACAAGCAAACGTGCGGTGTCTAGGGATCAAGATGGGAAAACGTATGGGAACGCGGCCGCATGATCATTTGCTAATCGCCGGTCGGGCTGCGTCGGCGCAGTGTCTATTGATTCTACGTTATTATTCGCGAGCTGCTCTGTAACTGCTGAATTGTACCTATTTCGCATTATTAATTTATATACCGCATTTATGTTCAATCCACCACCGTGTTGAATTATAAAATAATTAACGGCGACCTACAATGTATGAGGGGAAGCCATTTTACATAAGTATTTCCAGTCTAGAATAAAAGGAACCGTGGTTTTATGGCTGATAATTTCCGAACTATGAATGCTGAAGGTTCCAGGGCTATTACTGGGCAATTTCGCTGTGCATTACATGCCGTGTATATTAAAAGGGTGATACGGAGCCTGTGTTAATGTTGCACGGACACTTTCCTGTCATGACCAACCGTGTCTACAGCGAAGATATCGTCACTAATTTGGTCCTTAATTCTCATTATTATGAATATCTATAGCGACACCTTGCACAATTTTTTATAGATTTAGTTGAAATTTTTATCACAAAAATTTAAAAATGATGCTGAATTTCTCATTTTTTTTAAGTAATATGTGAAGCAAACCACTATTTGTCTTTATAAACCTAGAGTTTATCCCTGACCGTCAACGTTTTGTGCGTTATAAGACTGTATTAATGAAAACACGGCCCACACACATTGAACGAATCACTTCAATACCTAGTATTTCACGCATCACAAAATTTTAAATACAAGCCTTTTTGCATTTTTATATCACACGATATCATTCTTATGATTATTTTTTGACAGAAGATACTAACAGATGGAGAACGTTAGGTAATACCTAATTACTACCAAGGGATTAACTCTGTTATGATAGGGGGTAATTATTTGTAATTTATTGATTGATCGAACGTTTATTGTTCACGTAAGGAAATGTTAGATTATACTGGAAAATTAAAGATTTTGTTCTTATTCATATTATTAGCGAGGCCTATAAATAAAAAGTTATCTATGTTGCATTGCTACGAACCGATGATCAAAAGGAATATAATATCAGTCCTCCGCCGTCTCTTAAGTCTATTATAGAAGATTTAAAAGTGGGCCATACACTTTAAAAAAATAGCTGTGTCGCTGCCATTGTAGAGGCATTAACTGAAATACACATACGCACCCTCATCTTCGTCCTTAACATTATGGTCCTCCTGATCGGAGAGCTGTGCGTCGCTCTCGTCTGAGTGCGATCTAGGCGAGGCCGCAGCTGTGGCCGCGGAGGGGAGGCGCGGGGGCTGCGGGGAGCGGCGGGAAGCGGCCGAGCTACGCCCGCTCACGGACCCATCGCCTCGCTCGCGCTCGCTACGCTCAGATCGCTCGCGGTCACCGCCCGAACCGGACTTCGACAGGTTTAACACCGGACTGTGACCGGGGGAAGAACCTACGACAGTCAAAGTTCACTATAACTTTCAATACCTCTAAATATATTTTCATCCATTCACAACTCCACTACACGGTCCTCTTTGAAGCCAATTTAAACAGTTTATGAATATATTGAAATTATATTAATTTATATATTAATTTTAGGATTTTTAGGATTACAAAATATGAGCCATTATAAAGAACCACTTATCCCAATTACATTAACTTTAACCTATGCATTAACTCAAATAATTATGCTAAACAGTATACGGTATTAATGTAAAAGTAAAATTTTTGAATGAGTATTTACATCTAGATAACATCACACAAACTCAGGTAGGAGCCGAGTTCGAGTACCTATGTTCACGTGATAGAATTAACAATTACCGTTATGTGAACCTTCCCGTGCCTTATCCATCGCCATAACTCGTTCCATATCGCCTCTTTCGTCACGCAATCTGCAACAACACATATATCACACAATTAAAAAACACAGACTACCATCTGATTGCTATCGTCTCGTTAACGATATCAAAAGTCCAACTGTCTAAAATCGGTCACGCCACCACGCGAAATGAATCCCGACAAAGCTGGTAACAAACAATTTTATCATTTGAAACCATAAAGCATGCTTCCCACTGTGTTGTAGAGCTACTACAAAGGCAAAAGGTATAATATTATAGAACCCCGCTGCGTTTCTTTGTGAACGGATGAAGACGGTATATGTAATCATTTTGTGTGCCGATCTCTCGTACCGCTACCCTAATTCTTTAGCTTCTTTTTGATTGTGAATTATTGGACTTTGATGCTTCCGTTCTGATTCTATTTTTATTAATGTTTACTTATTAACTTTTTTATCTTTGATTTCAACTTTTTCGTTCATAGATTAGCTGTCTACAAGTTAGAAATGATACATCGTAAACATAAAACGACTAAAAATAAGAAACTTAATTATAAAACTGCTGAATAACAAAGTTATAACTAGACACGCGGGATGAATAGTAAAATCCGTTTTCATAAATAAAGGAAAAGAGATATTTGAAAAATGAATTTCTTTCAGAACCAATTTTACTCGTTTCAAAGGGGTTAGTGCTGCAATTTTTGCACAGTAATGCCTTTTGAGCATTTGAATATAAATGACGTCTGAAAGTGAAATGTAACATACATAATAAGTGGCTGTTTTAAGCTTTCGCGGAACCCTTTTGTGGATTACAGAGTAGTGAACAAGCAGAGAACGTCAACAATTAACACGGCCAATCACTGTTGATTTTTTATTCAAAATTACATAAATAAATATGATAATGAAACAATGTTAACTGAGGCAGATGACAAAATATTTTTTTGTTATAATGTATTAATTTATTAGTAAATTCGTGTCATACGATTTTTTATGATGTCCATAACAAAATCGTAACGTTATTTCAAGTGCTTAACCTAGTGGATATCTGCTTTAAAAACAAAATGAAATTGATTGTAGCCTACCAGGGAATGTGTACAATATAATGTGTAAAGTACCGTACAAATGAGAAAATATTTTAAACCATTTTATTTTCAGCGACATTACAATGTCTGCTTCATATAGGTAATTAGAAACATATTATATTACTATAAATATCTCTGTTCGCCGTCTACTCTGTGCGTGAACCCTCAAAATGGAGTCGTTTGGTACTTTACTGACGAGTCACGGAGCTCCGTTTGAATTTAATATATTTTTCATTTCCGTCGCCATTAATATGTAAATAATTCTTTGCGTTGTTAGAACTCTTTGATCGAGTTTATAATAAAAAAAATATATTTAAAAAGTTCCAAATTCGTTAATGTATTTTTATTTCATATTTTTCACATTTCGCTTCAAATCAGCAAAAAAACAACTTTTGTACCCAGAATTTCTTACGTATAACCGGATATAGAGAACAATAAATAAACATAATATTGCGTAACTTTGATGCATAATAAAAAATAATTCATTTTTTGTCAATTAAAAGCTCTTAACAAGGCACCCCAAAGCTCGAACGAATCAAAAAGAAATAATCGACTCATCGCCACACGATCGGACAAAAGATAACTCCTCAAATCAATAAAATAATAAATTATTTCCACTTCCTCCATTTTATTTTTATCTTTATAAAAGTGTTGCTGTGATTGATGATGTTAGGTTAGACTAAAATTAAAACTGATAGGGGTTTATTTTAAAATATTTAGTTAGGCGGAGATACAGCCTATCAATCTATTAACGTATTGTACTATATTTTTTTCAACTAATTCGGATTTACGGCTTGGTTTAGTGGTCTGAGCGTAGTTCGCTCGGCTCATTGCACCGTGAGGTTGCGGGTTTGATTGAGGCTTTGTTTGGGATCATAAGATGAGTATGTGTGTCTGTCGATAATTATTTATAAATTAATCAAGCACGGAACTAAGTATGTAAGCAATTAATAATTAATTAAATTCACAAAATTATGCAACTTCTTTATTCGAAATATATCGTGATCGAACACAATTATAACCAAGGAGTTGCCGACACTATTATATCTATAAATTAATTGAATTAAACTTTTTCTATCGTATACTCACTACAAAGTATCTTAAGTTTATTAACAAAAAATGCAAATGAATTTGCAAAAACGGAACCCCGCAAATGGAATCCCATCGAAGCGTTACATTTAGAATTAGATAAATTAGCGAACACCCTGTTTGTAGCCGCACTCCGCAGCCGTCATCCGCCGACCGAATAATGTTATTCATTTGCTTGTCAGAAAGTAAATTGCCGACGAATCGTCGCGCAAGTATCAGGAAAATATCACAGAGTGAAACGGTGTCTATTTGTCCCTCATTCACGCATCAATAGCTTTCAACAATTTCTGCGAGACTGTAAATGCTTACTAGCAAACTAAACACGATCGATTTTATAACAAAGCAGACGTCATTATACTGAATACCATGAATGTCACGTGTGTTTTAAGCTCGCCAATCATTAGTGTAACATATTTGTATAAAATTGTAGAGAGTCCTTATCAGCTAGGCAGGGAACTAACAATTTGCCACACAAGTATTTTACGTATACTCTAAAGTCTACCTAGTCGAGCGTATATAGACTTACGCCTAACCACACTGGGACATCAACACTCGCGAGTAAATTGTTTTGCCATAGCAAAACAAACTGTATTGACACAAAGAAAAAGTTCATTCTGCAACAAAATGACACGGACAGCGCGAGCGAATTTTGACGATTGGCAATCAGTTTCCCGCGCGAGTTTTGACGCCACAGTGTGCCCGAGGTTTTAAGGTAGCGGGACAGCATCATAAATCAATAGTATAGTTTCATCACGATTTAATCAGCAATCCCAAACGAATCGCTCGCCTATAGAACTTTTCGTATACTCGTATACCAACAATTCTAATTTACTTAGTGTTATTGCTAAGAATGTTATTTGCAAATAACACATAGACATCAAATAATTAGTCCCGATTTAGTTTGATCGAAACTAAACCGGACTAACCTAGGTGTATTTTCATCTCACTCACGTTGGTAATGTATGAGCAGGACGACAATACTTTTAGTTTATGAATAACAAAGCCAAAGTTACTATTAAAGTTATTTCTCTAGAATATTTGACGCTCTCTAACCTCCCGCCAATCACCGTGCCCACCCGCTATGACACTATTATCGAAGCTTTGTTTAATACTTACGTTAATCAGATTATGCATACAAGAACGGTTTGCAACGGCCAGTATTAGGTTATGGACGTAGTAGCATTAACTAATCAACGCGCGTCGACGCGCGGCGGTAGATTGCAGCGCATTGTACGCGCCCGGCGCACCGGAATATCTGTTTAGGCCACTACACACTCCGTAATGCGTGCGGTTAACGGTGACTCTGTTAACCTTTATGCGACTTCATTAGGTGTTAGAGTATGGGGCTGATTTAATTAAATTTGGATTATAATAATCAGCGGTAAACTCACATTGCATATAGTATCTACAAATATTGTATGATTTCCTCTAGGCCTTTTATTGGGATAGCTTCATGGTATTTCACATGAGGTAATTTCTCACTGTTAAATGCTTCTAATATGACTCATCCAAGGTATAACGTGCTATGGACTAAGCCTTCTTTAAAAAAATGTTCTAATGTTATTATACCTACCTACCTACTAAATACTTAATATAAAAATTCGTTAATTGTTTCGAAATCAAACAAATTTAAAGCGCACATTCTCAAGAATCGATTAAGAAAATCAAATCCCACTGGAGCGTCACTGCGTAAAACATTTGCTTGACACCCAAATCAAAAATCGTTTTAGCGCACCCCCGGCGAGGGTTGGGGAAGCGTCGACGCCTCAACATTTATTATTTCAGACATATCACTCACATGCAAAACAAACTCCGTCCGATCCATCAAAAAGTTTCGTTTGAACCCCCTCAGCCTTCGTCGAGGACCTCGCGACACAAATCGAGTGTGTAACTGGCACAATTTCAACAAATGAATGTTTCCCATCAATTGTTTTTGGAACGTAGTTCCTTATGGCACGTTGCGAAAGGGCTAGACGAAAAAAATTAGAACTTAAAGTGTCGACCGACACTTTTGTAAATGTGTGTGTGATTTCGATTGTGTGTGTGATTTCGGTTGCGGTTCCGGTTACGGCTCCGGCTCCGGTTCCGATTCCGATCTCAATTTCGATGTGTGTGTGTGTGTGTGTGTGTATGAATGTGTACAATTTTTTTGCTTTTTTATTTATTTCAAAAGGAACTTCGTTCCATCCGGGTGTCCCTTGACACCTCTTATGTCTTATTATTTTTTGTTATATTTGTAGGTTATACAAAGAAATAATGACTCGTTTTTGATCTTAGCCACTTAGACTATGTAATGTCATAGATAAAACATAAAATCTAACCTAACCTACTTCAATTTGCCAAGGCAATGTTTCGTGTAATCCACAGAATTAAACGGAGCATAGCGAACATAAAATCTCAAAAGAATAAATAAGCTTGTTCATCCAAAAGAAATGAGCATTGTAACCCCCCCAAACAGTCAACAAAGCTTCGAAGAAAATCGAGCGAAAAAAGGCTAAAAACACCTTAGGGGTTTACTAATCGAATAAAAAATATCAGCGACCGATGCCAATGTGTGGGGGAGAAATGGAATAAATTATAAAGAAAATACAAGTAGCGAAGGGGCTGTTGTTATGAGTAAAAAGTTCCAAGCATATGCAGATAACGTAATGTTTTGCTTTTGAAATGATGTAAAGGCAATATTGGCGTATAATAACGCGGTGCATCGGCTCAATAACGAAAGATACGTTGTAACGTACACATAAAGCGTTCAGACGACGTATGAGTATTTTTAATTAAGGAGACACCTTTTTCATAGTGAAAAAGAATATGATCCTAATTTCATCACACTTATTTTTATTGGGCTGCGAGTAAACTAGATTTATATGCAGATGTCAATAAACTGTCAACAGGTAGTAAATCAAAAATGGAATGAACAACATACAAATTACCGAGTGTTTATTGTAAACAAAAAGATAAGTATACCAATAAAATGATAAAGCTAAGTTGCCTAATCAATGTGTAAGACAAGAAACATTTAGGGCGGCCCAATGCAAAATAATAGGAAAGAAGTAACATGATGACTTGTCGCCGGGGCGGGCGGGACGGCGCGGGCCCGGGCGGACGGCGCGGCGCTCCCTACGCATAAACGTCACGACGTCATTTGTAAAAATTGCGGCCTTCCAACTTCTCCAATTTTGCAACACAGATACCGTGGAGACGAAATAAAAGCTCGACAACTCAAAAATAAAACAATATAACTTGTTTTTATAATAAACTCCACAGGATTTATTTATATTTGATCTTCTTTGTACCCGTTCTTGTTTGTTTTGTATCTAATATCTTTGATCTATTTCATAGTTCTAATTTTACAGCGTGTGATTAAATGTGCTTATGTAAAATGGAGTAGATATCCGACTAGTCACACTAGTGGTATTTGTGTTCTATTGTATCTATTTTGATTGAAATTACTTTTATATCTTTTTTATAGAAGCGGCTCTACGCAAGTCGTATTCCGTGGCGGAAATATCTAACCAAAATAACCAAATTCGGGGGCGTCGAAAAGAAACGTTAGAGACAGTGGGAACTCCGCGGGGGAAACCGGAGACAGTTATTTAAATTTGAATAATATAATATGAAAAAAATTACATCATTTAATGCCGTAATAAAAGTGCACTAAGCGACCGGGGCATTACGCTTGCCAAATACGAGGAGGGCCATGCAAATTCCGCTTATGAAACGTGAAATGAAATGTAAAATGGTGAAAAATAAAATATGTCTCTAGGAGCTTAGAAGCTCATTACGATATTACAAGTACGTGAGGAGATTTAAGTTGTCGCCGTTGAAGCTGCGAAGATAGACGATATTTTAAGATGTTCTTAGTGTTATTTTGCATTGAGATTTGTGAACAAAACGTGCTGTTATTGTAATTGGAGTTTTTAAGACATTCTAAATAGTACGACGATGATAACTAAACGCAATAAAACTATCATTAGGTACACAGATAAAGACAAAACTTTTACATTGTAGTTACGTCTGAGAGGTTGTCATAAAATGCGCTTAAAATATTAAAGTTATTTGCTCAGAGTAGATTACCGTACCGTAACGAGAATCTGATCGGCTTCGATGTTATTAGAATTTAAGCGCCAGCGTGCCCGCGCCCAGGGTCGCCCGTCCCACTGTTGGATAATTATGCAAAATTGCTCCTACGAATCGTAGTCCCCCAGTTTTTAGGTGCCATTATCGTTACTTGTAATGGGAATGCGTTTTGATAATGTCGAATTTCATTGTACAATTATTAGGGAAATGCTTTAGATTGCCCTTTTATTTTCGGCTCATTTTGTCATTTCTTTGTGTCAACTCACCCATTTAAATAGAGGTACGTAGAGTAAGTACTTTTATTTCTAAAATTGTTGCAATTATGAGATAATATGACTGAGAATCTATTTTATTTCCGAAATTACAATAAGTAGATTCAAATGACATGTTAAAGTAAATTTCAAAATTATGTTATGGAAAGATTCTGCTACGGAACGCCGAATGCAATATTCTATAAAGTAACAACACAATAAACTCCATAGCTATTGTTTATATACAATAGGCATCGCATTTGTATCCATTTAATAACAGAAACTGATATACCATAAAGAAGTCTCAGTTACATCGTTTAAAAATGTGTTGTAATCTTATACGAACAATTCAGTGACCGCCGATTGCATAAATATGGCTTCGATGCACATGCATGCGGTGCGACCGCAGAAAATTCACATTCATCGGCACACTTCCAATTCAGTTCCTCGGATAATGTAAAGCGACAATCACGGGCCGTATACTCTAGCCGCTTGAATTCTGAGTCGTCGAATCGCATGAGTTTCTTCGACTAGATGGGCGACGGCCGGAGCCGCTGCACGCCTGCGTCCACGCACGGTAATGATTGTGATCGAACCGATCGCTGGCGGTGACCGCAACATGCTTCGAACGAGACGATAATGGCGTATCGACGTACACCTTTTATTTTCTGCGGTGATAACATACAACTTTATGAATTTCAACACCAGTTATCTACGCACAAAAGAACTGGACAGGAAGTTATAATTAAAAATTGATTCGTGAGTTGGACATAATAGATAAACAGTATCTTGAGATATAAACTCCTGTCTCTTTACAGATATTATCTGACGGACAAACGCAGTATCTGTGTCGATTTATCTCCAACTAGAGTCGGCCGGTGTGCCGCATCGATCATAGTTTTGTGGACTCGATTGATAATAAAAATAACAACTGGATAGAGACAAAATTGATAGAGGTGAAAAGTATAATGAATTGGTACGATTCATAGACCGTGTATTATTTTTACCCCTCGTCAAAGAGTGGCTACGAAAAACTGTATAGTTTTTTGTATGCAAATCGTGTTATATTCAAATTATCATATTAAATCAAATAATCTAGAACGATTAGATCAATCAGATACGTGCATTATCAATGCAAATACTCAAAGATTATGAAGTTCATAAATATTATATGTTAATTAGCAATACGGAAGAGGCGATATTAATTCATGTACACGTTCAGATAAAATCAGTATTAAGATAATCATCTTACTTTCGCTCAATTGAAAACGAAGGTTTTCTGTGTGGGTGTTGTGTCTGGTTATTATGGGAACTGGGCGACATTTAATTAATAAAAATAATATTAACTAATAATTAACCTAACAAGCGGAATTGTTAGAGTTAATAAGCATGACAGCTTGATTGAGAGATTAAGCTACTTATCGTATCTAGTAACTTAAACTTAGATATAATCGGCTTGGTCTAGTGATTTGAGCGTAGTAGGCCGGTTGTAGTAGTAGTTGACAACCGGTTCATTGTACTGGTGGCAGGTTTGATTCCCGCCACCACCAAATTTCAGAAATTACCGTTTTGGAATTAGCTCCGGTCTGAGTCTAACTGGTATCGCCCCCAATCCATTGGCAGGTATCAATAATTCAAGCTTTGCTTAGTTTGAGATTATACGATGACTATGTGTTGTCTAGCCATATTTCTATAACTTAAATTAAAATACTGTGGGTATTAAAATACATAAAGTACGTATGTCGAACACCATTTTCAGGTATTCGTTAACCATGAACGGTTACAGATGGATACGTGTACACACATGTACAAATTAATAAATAGAAAAAGGAATAATCGACCAATAAACACACGCGTAAAAACGCGAAAACAAACACGTCGACCGACCATTTAAAAACAACGCTCACAAATTCGGATAATTAACGCAAACGAAACAAATGAACGGTTATGAACACACCCGTCACATATCGAAACGGGGAGTTTGGCAGGAGGTAAACAGAAAATATAATTTAGAAGCAATTTGGCTCGGATGTGTCCCGCAATCAAATTGTCTCGTTAATGCCGCGGCTATCAAAACATTTGATTTGTGGCCAGCGGTGTAGGGTTAGCTGTTATTGAGCTGCACGATGGTTAGCCGACTGATAACCCCCCGCTCGTTATCAATATATTTATGACATTATTATTGAACATATCAATTTGAAATTCGAATAATCAAATCGAAGTAGCTTTCAAATGGACTATGTGTTAATTAAGAATGGTTACGATGTTGTATCCATGCATGCATTTTTTTTCTTGCATTTCATCCCTCAATTTGTAATAATGATAATGCAATGAAAATACATGTTTTTCTGTACACGAGCAGTACAGTACTTTCTATAAATTTAGAGTTTAAACAAATAAAAAATATGGATCTATATACATATGTAAAGTTAAAGTGTGATACAACACAATATTATTTTTTTAAGTACCTATGACTTTTTCGATGATATATTGTTTAATCGTTATTTTAAAACGTCTAGTAGGTACAGAACTCGGATTACAAAACGTATAAATAATAACAGTAAAATAAAACAAGCATATAACAATAAAATCATGTAGAATTAGAAAAATTATGTCCCCGAAATGTTTGCATGTAAATAACGCGGATTTTCCCGATTTATGCGCACTCACACTCGAGTCGCACTCGAGTCGCGGACTCAGCATGTAAACACTGGAATACTTTTTATTCGCGCTGTACAATTCCCCCGGCAACTGGGATTTGCATAACACAACGGGAAAAGGTCAGGAAGCGAACGGAATGGCAAGTGTCCGGTTTGATGCCTAGTCAGCATTGCTGGATGACGAGAGTGCGTCCACATCGTCCACTGCACTTGCTAGACTCACTTGACTTCATTATAAGTTATAATGAAGTCAAGTGATTCACTTGTAGGTATGTAGACCATCTTTTTATGTCTTACACACGGATGTTTTAGGACCTTGTAACTTCAAATAAATGTTTTAGTGGAACTCAGATCTTTATAATGACCGTGTTTTGTATAAGTGATCTTTAAAGTTAATATTTTTTGCACCGATGTTAGCTTTGCTCTAGTTTTACTTATGTAGAGCGATCTCCTAGTTGGGTTTCACAAATTTGTTTCAGAAACTGCTCCAGCCAAGTGGTCGTTACAAGCACTTATAAATATTGACGACGATGGGCGAATTTCCATTGGGAAACGTTTAGTTGCATTTTTGTATGAGTGTTTGAACGGAGCACAGAATGTTCAAACTCAGGCGCCCCGGATGCATATTCATGGTTGCTCGACGCCACATGCAAATCGTGATTTACACACTGTAATGAATTCTTTTGATCTGTGGATTCACATATTTGATTTACCCCATCGATGTCGGGTATTAGCATGACACGCTGATTTTATATTCATAGTTTTTGCGCTCGACAGTTTTCATTTGTTAAACGTGTTAATTCCATCGGGGATCAGCTGACGGCTACATATCTTCTCACAGACAGTAGAAAATCGATTTATACGGCGACATGTTTGCAATCTAATGTAAAAGTATAAAAACTGAATTATAATTATCAACAGGCAGGACTTTCATTTTAGTTCGATCAATGAATTGAGATTAAGACGATCGATATAAAAGGCGAGCGTTCCAAATGGAAAAAATCAACTAAAAACTTACATAATTACTTTAGCGATTCAACTGCTCGAAAGAAACGCAGAAATGACAAGACGATGACAAATGAGCATCGCTCGCTTCGCAACACAGTCGGGTGGCGGACCTCATCAAATTATTCCCCACTTAAAAAATCTCCGTAAACAAAAACGGGCCGAAGGAAAAAAACACTGGAGTCGCGGGGTAAAAAATAGGTATTGGCAACATTGATTGATGTATACTAATAGGGCGCGAAGAAATGAGGCCGCTGCGTAATTAAAGGAAAAGTGACATCTTCTGTCAATGGCAGTGTTGCCAACTAGAAATAGAACGGTCACGCCTTTTGGTGAGGAAGTGATTAGTGTTACAAACTTATTAAAAATTATTGAGTGAAGGCGGTTAATTGATTACCGGGTCTGTCGTCGTTTCACACTTCAGTAGATACTATGTGTGTTCATCTCGCGGCTATGTTCTATAATGATACTCATTATTTATTGGTACCTATTTACATACCAGCCACAATTCAATATATCGTATTATTATTTTTAGTATATCGTAATTAATAATAGTTACCTACTACTACTAACTAACTACTACTACTACAGCCCTTTTAACGTCCAACTGCTGGGCACGGGCCTCCCCTCAATGCGAGGGGGGTTCAGGCCATAGTCCAACACGCTGGCCCAGTGCGGGTTGGCAGACTTCACACATCTATCGAGAACTAGACAAGTCCCCTCAGACATGCAGGTTTCCTCAAGATGTTTTCCTTCACCGTTTCATAGCAAACGATAATCTCGGATGAAAATGAGATTCGCACATAAATCCCAGAGGTGCGAGCGGGGGTTTGAACCTGCACACTTTGATTGCAAGGCGGACCACTCGGCTACCACAGCTATTAGTTATCTATTCAATAATAATTTTAATGATAATATTCAATTTGTGATAGTGGTAATCCAGTGGGTAGGAGGCCTCGCTCGCGGCTTTCCGTGGCAGTGACATCCAAATGAAGGATGGAATAATGAATGTTTTCTACCACGCCCGGTACGCGTCGCCGCATAAAACAACATTTCCAATTAACATAGCCCGCAACACAACATATGAAACTATAGTATTACACTACTTCTGATGGGATAATTGCAGTTTAACATGAAAATAAAATCATTGCACTTGCAGCTAATAAAATATTTAAAAAACTATCAATAAAGAATTTTGTAATAATAGATATTAGTTATTTTTTTAATGAGTAGGTAGCCTATATTGACCCACTGTTGGAGAAAGGTCTTCCCCATTATCCTTTAGCAGTCTCTATTCTCTACCAAATCGGACGTATAGGTTTACAAAATAAAATGTATCTATCTATCCGGTCTATCTCGGAAACCTTTAAACGCGTCCCTCACATAATAATATTTCCACCTAAGCCCCGTACCCAATCCATACACGTCATAAATATCGAATAACAAAAGCGTCACCGAAATAATCAAAGGAGGTGACAATGAAGATTTTTCCTCTAAAAAGCTTTCCCTTATCGCTGTGTACATATCATTAGTAATGCAAAATAATGGGATACAGACACCTCGTGCCGTTTGCCAGCAAGTGATTAATGCTGCTCGCCATTAATTCTTATTTTTGATGAGAAATTTGACTTGTGCTGTCAGGAGCCGGATCCAGATTAATATAGGCTGACGCTGCAACTTACATTAATACTACACTAGCAGACCAATTTATTCTTCCAGTTTTGAATTTACAAGTTTTTATTGTTCTGGGGTTTTAATGGGAGAGTGTCTAAACATAACGAAATGTACCTAAGCTCTATTTTTTTCTAAGGTAGTCACTTTGCTTTGAGTTCACAACGCGATACCACCGCAGCTATGATGTAAAAGCCTTCCATAAATGTCTAAAGAGACATTTCCACGCTTTAACATCAAAGCCAACAAAACGAATAGTTCGGTACGCCGACAGAACTAACCGAATAGTTCTGGCTATAAAAGGGCAAAGTACAAAGAGCTAGATAAAATTCCATTGCGACCGCATCTGCGACAAACTCGGAAGGTATTCAGAGGGCTGACGACTGCCATGACGTGGCACCCTTTCCACAGCGCCCTACGCATATTAGCCCACTGAAAATCAAAAGTCGTTATTATTAATGATTCGACGCCATGACAATCTAAATATCTTCCGAAACCCGCTGAAAGTTACGCACTAATCGCACGAAATTACTCCACGCTAATTCAAAAGATATAAATGTACAGTCACCAGATGCGATCCTCGCTATCATCCTTCACAATAGAAGAAGAAAAATCACTTAAGATTCAAAGCATTCAGTATCTTTATCTTACGGATACAAGAGTTCATTTTATGACCATTAATTTCTCCTTTTCCTCGGGTGTTTTATCACAACGGCTGCGCGGCTGTGTCGCGAGTCTCATTAATCAAAAGCATTTGTTTACAACGAAGGGAATTTGATTTGATTAAAATAATTCGCAATATCCTTGATAAATATCACCCTCGGTCTCCGTTTGATCTTCGCTGAAATTAATGGTGGAGGATTCAATCACGCAATGCTGTCGCGACTTGACGTTTTCTCTCTTACGTCACGCTCGCCAAATATCGATACTTATCATCAAGCCAACCATGTTATTTTTATTTACTACCTGCCTTAACTATTGTTTGTTGATAAATACACCAAGTTTGATCTATTGATCTAAACACATAAAACACTTGTTGTTAAGGACGCTTAGAAATCATACTAAGGGTTAATTATTATCGATCTACCTTTGCAAATTATAATCATTTTCATATTTATAGTATTTCTAACCCGTATTTTTTTTTGTAGGTAAATTCTAAAGTGTTCTGCAACGATATACATGTACAAATTAAAACAGATCTACAAATATAAAGCATACTGGTGTTTAATCAAAATTTTCTCAAATCGTAGTCTATTTAAAAGTGTATCAATTGAAGGGATGGACAAGCAGAAGTATCTTCCCTCGTCAAGGGGCGCGGGAATGAGTAACGATCGACGTCACAGCGATGTGTGCCGATCCGGGCGGCGTATGCCGGCGCCCGGCGTGGCTTAACCCGTGCCACGCCGATTAATCGCAGCCTAATTCCGCCCCAAACCGATTTAAACCGGACGAATGCATTGATCCAAACGATTTGTCCAATGTTAATTGTCTCGCTTTTGATTTAACGTTGTGCTAAATACGATAATGAAGTCAATGGGCGACATTCTACAGCAAACAAAGAAACTTCATTCAAAGACAGTATAATATTCCTATTATACTGTCTCTTGTACGAATAGTGTACCCTGGTTGGTAGTACACATAATGTTTTATTTTTCAATATCTTTAACATCTTTTGTGAGTCCATTGACAATTGTAACGCACTGACTCACAGTTTTATAAATATAACTTATGTACCAGTCTTTGAGGAGTGGTGAAATATTATGGTATTGGAATGAAGTTTGCATATTCTACTCCTTTGTTACTTAAACTTAAGTTGGCACTAACTTACTGCACAGTAGTTTGTAGGGCGTGGCGAGATAGTAGCTCTACTTAGTACGTAATATTATTTTTACTGAAGTAACACTTTAAGCTATACGTGACATTTTAAGAGGACAGGAAACTGAAGATTATTCTTAATTATCACATCTTATCGTATTTCTTCCTCATTCATATGGAATAGATACTTTATTAAAATAGAGTTTTTGTAAAAATACAATAAATTGGTGAATTATAATCGTTGCAATAGGCATTGAACCCAAATACGCTTCATCCGAATTACATCTTGCTCAAACATTAGGATTATGAGAAGGACGACGATACATTTAGTCGACTTTTGTTTCGTTTGTGTACCAACAAAATCAGAACTAACAACAAATGAAAACAAAAATAATAATCGGAGAGTAAACATGTTCCACTTCAATGTTGCTCGCAATACACAACAAAATAAACAGTACGCACAAATTATATTAAATCAGAGATAATCCTGTCAATTAATTGGACTTAGCAATGAGAACCGGTCGCGGGCGCATGCGCGGACTAAACGAACCAAGATAATGCGAGAGCGAGAAAACCATTGACAAGGACATTAATATGACTTAGCTGTATAACCTGCGATACCATCATAGTAAAACAAATAAATTGCAGACAATGATTGTATACTTATAATAACACACTAGTGATGTCACTGTACTACTCGATGGTCACAATCGGGAATGCTAATGTCAACTTTTCAAACTTTCCACCATTTTCTAGGACGCTATTAGACAACAGCTATACTATACATACAAGCGTTCACGCATTGCAATGTCGTCGGCTATCTTCGTTCTACCAGATTTTTTGTAAGTATAAATGTTATGCGCAGAAGTAAATAACTGTCACTTTTTATCCTAAGACCATTCGCATGTTTTTGCAAATTAATATTATTAGTCATGCGAATATTTGTAACGGCATGTCAATAATAATAATATCTAGTAAAGACATTATGTGGAATCTTAAAGTCGTAAACCACGGTCTGCAAGCGGAAAAAGTGATGTAGATTGAAACAAGTTGATTGTAAAAACGCATACGTTTCTCGATTTGTAATCTACCTACATGCATAACATCTCTCGTAATTTTCTACGCTATAATGAATCTACTTGCAATCGATATTATATTATATAATTAATGTAAATTCATCTTATGGGGATTAAATTGTTTTTTTTTTTATACGAAATTGCAGAATAATTTCTTTAAAAAGTGGCCTAATCCCGCACTTGTCCCGTCCGATCGTCGGCTGACAGTGACACATCGGTACAAGGCGCGCTGTCCGAATGTAATTCTATCCGGCGCGCGGCGATCCCGGCCTCGGACCGTGTGTATACCACTCTATGCCACGATACACTGAATTAATTAGATGAATGTTAAGGATATTTAGTCTTATTTATATAAATATATGACAGTCTTTTTCTACCTTTAATGTAGGTAATTATCATAAAAGATCGGGGTGTAAGGATGACGGAAAACGAGATGAATAGAAGAAAAATACGTATTGCGCTGACCCCAAATAATGTGGGAAAGGCAAATGATGAATGTAATTATCATTACGCCTGTAAATCCAAAAGGGTAATTATATAGAGTTCAAATAACAGCGAGGTTATTAACGTTATAACGCGTATACTCCTTCTTAATGCGCGGGGGATTAGGCAGTAAACTTTATTTATGTGAAAACTTTGAAAATTCTAGATTTACAGGTATTTGAACCCGCATATTTGGGTGCGTTCTACTAATGAGCTATCACTGCAACAGCTGTCATTGTAAAAAAAAGTCTTAAAGCAATTGATAATATTACGCAATTTTATGGAATAAATTCATCAAACAGTGAATAAAAGCCCCCGGGGCTCAACCTAAAAATATGTATGAGACCGTTCAAACGCAGTCAAAATCGGAGTCAAAACCGCGGAGTATCAAAGCGACTCGGCGATCAATCACCATCCATTAAACAAGAAAAGAAAAGTGCTTTCCCCCGCCGATTGGCCCTCGAATCGGTCCAATTTACATGAGAGCCGCTTTTTCCTCGCATCGAGATTAGCCCCGAATGAGTTTGATGAATCGCTCGCACCCCGCAGCCGGCCGCCCCGAGAGCGGTCATTTGTTAAAAATACACCCGATCCACGGATCTAATTGTCTCCTCTAATTTCACACCCTCCTGTGATATCTGCGCCCTGTTTAAATTAACTGAGATTTATTCTTGTTACTTTTTAAAACGCAATGATACCTATCTAGCACTGGGCGTATTAAGTCTTGTTGAATTCTGTTTAACATACATAATGATGATGGAAATGATGGAAACATAATAAAAAATAGAAATGTGAAATAACATAGTAGGTACAAGATTGCTATAAAATAATAACTTTTTAATTCGTGTTATGTTAAAATGACTCCCATTAAATAAAGCGGTGGGAAAACTACGCGGAACGCCTCTTACCTTTCAAGATGTTTTACGATGTCCTCATATGCCGCTCTACAATTCTCCCAAATACCAGATCTGCAGACAAAAGAAAAGAAAAATAAGAAAAACAAGGAAATAACTTGTGAACTTGTAAAATCAATAAAATAACAAAATGTGAAAAAGAGATAAGATGATCGTGAAACTCTATGGAATATAATATATCTGCTTGTAGAGTTATAGAAGTGCAAAAAAACCTACATTGTTTGCATAGCATCTACAAGACTTCAAGTAAAGTTTAATGTTTTTACTAATTATTTTTGTACGCATGTACTTTAAATAACATCCGCTTCAACGAAGAGACAAAAATCTGCTAAATAAAAATGAAACAAATTGCTCTCAAGTATTTGCAAAGAAAGTTTCTGAAAGGGTTTTGAATGTGAAAGGAAGTTATGAGCACTCAATATTAAATGTTCCGTTAGGTGGGGCGAGGGGTCGTAGAAATTAATTATGTTTAAAAAACAATCGCTTATATTTGTGCCGTGCCAACTCATGCGTGATCCTTCAAATTGTTTCTCGATTACTTGAGCTCTTTGTTTTTCATTAAACTTTTCTACAGTCCGTGATCAAGAGAGCGCTTGAACAAGAGTACCCTTCTCCTTAAGAATCCCAATTCTCGCACACAACACTCATGCGTCTTGTTAAGACCTAGTGTCTGAAATGTATAGTTTATATCGTAGCAAGAACACTTCGTGTGTTACTTTGTTATGTGAGTATGAATTATTAATGAAAATGTTTTGTTATTATCGAGACGATATATTTAACGATGCGTTAAATAGTATATTACCGCTATACTGTACAGTTTAATTGATCTGTTTGCGTGGTTGTGTATTGTAAAATACTATTTCCACTGTCACTGAAAAAAACATTTGATGTTACAACTAGTGTTCTCAATTATTTGTTAGACCTTACTTTATTATCTACATGGTGTGTGGCTACATATTTTTCACCTACATTATGTCAAAATAGTGAAAAAAATTAAGGTTATTAGAGGTGACATAATCCTTTATATGTCGCCCATGCCTCAAAAGCATAAGTCGCGTCGAACAGAGAACATACTTATTCCGTGGGTCATGACGTGTGCCCTAGATTATATTCTTCTCTTAATTACAAACTAGAGATGTGACCATTCAATCATTGCCTGATAATGTTTATCTCTAACAATAAGGACAATACGTACATACAATGTAGGTAGGTACCCTATACTTTTGACACAGGATACACTTATTACGTGAGTGGCAGTAAGACAGTGGGGTAAGTGAAGTGAGCATTGTGGGTCTTCGGGGCGGAAGTGAGGGCATTCAGTGTTTGTACTTTTCTAACTGGATTAACTTCCTTTGTGGACATTTAACCTGCACCACTTGACTGACCTGCTTAAAGGTTTCTTTTGGTATACTTGAGCTCTTAAGTAGATGTAGATTTATATTTACACAAAGTAAATAGTTTGGTATCGTCTAGAACGATTTTTCAAAGTCAATGTTATCAAACTTAACGTAATGCCCTAGAAATTGTTGAAGTAATTAAAAATTACGTGATAGGTTAGTATGGGATATGGACTATAGTTGATAGCAAAAATGAGCAAAGATTTATTTTGCAAAAACAAACAGTGTAATTTATGGATCTTGGTCGCCCCAAAATTTTATTAAATAAGTAAAAACAATAGAACAAATTTCAGAATAAATCGTAAAAATCTGAAGCAAATAAAAGTTACACGTGCCGGCTGTTCATATATTCAGTACCTTAGAGTAAAATATTGATTCCCTACGTGATTTAGGTATATTATTGATTGGTAAACTATTCTACTGTCCCTTGTGTGTGTATGCGGCTTTTTGTAGACGTTAAAAGAAATGTATGTTATTTTAGTTTCATAATTTTACCATTTTCGAATCTTTACGTAAACAAGCCCTGTACATAAATTAACGGTAGCGACGGTTTATCTTTCAATCAATAAAACCAAAATAGTCTCACTTCCTGTCATAGGTTTTATGATAACCAAATATGTAGCAGCAACGGACATGTCCAAGGATGGTCAAAGCCGTAAAAATACCTTGAAAAGTCTGGGGTTGGAGGGATTTTATATTTTTCTGTGGCTCACAGGGGTACATTGATGGACTCGTTATGGTAGATAATGGTGACCAATGTAAACAATACGGCCAAACTCTACCGTGAAACATTTATACTCATAAAGCTGTTTCGGAAGTTAATTTTTCGTCTTAATATATCCTCTGGAGCTTCTAGGGTTGGCCAATGTCAAGTTTTAGGGCTGTAATTTAGTTAGATCACAAAATAACTTGACTAAGTTGTTGTCTTAAGGCTCGCTGTACACTTGGCTGTCCTATTACGAATAGAAATCCTTAGCACAACTTAATAATTACGAAATAACATTAAGCAAGTTAGAATTGATTGAATGAAAACCTCCTCCTTTTTGGAAGTCGGTTTCAAATAAAGCATTCTTATTGGGCGATGCGTGCAAATTGAGTCTCCTGCCACCGGGGCGTCAAAAACCGCGCGGCAAAATGGTTGTCAATACCAATACGAACTCTGTCTCAATATACATAAAGATTGAATTTCTGTGGTAAAAACCACGCAGTTAGGTAATTTCGTTTAAGAATGAAATTTTTCAATGAGTCAATACTGTACGTTTTTCTATTGGCAAAAATGTTGACGCGTGATTTTTGCAGTGTTTTGCATTGTAAGGCTTTAAAAATTCTGCACAACTGTGAAGGTAAATACTCCTCACAACGTGAAACAATTTCAACTTTAAATCTCTGTCTCATCTACGCTACATCGATAAGCTGCCTTACCTTGCGAGTGCCTCCATATTATGCATGGGCTGGCCCTTGATGATGGATCCGTCAGGCCTGGGCACGCCGTGGTGCGGCATGCCCGGCGACATGAGCGGGTGCTGGTGCATGAAGCCCATAGGGCCCAGGTGCGTCGGTGGCGCGTTGTACCCGTTCGCCAACAGCGGAGACTTCTCCATCCGCGCCATTTCTACAACAACCATGAACTCTATTTAAGAATACACAATGAACTCTTGCGTTTACAAAGATATTGGTCTCTGGAAACAATAATTCTAGTACAATTTAACATGACAGTAAGTAGCAGTGGTAGCCGAGTGGTCGAACGCACGCTTTGCAATCAAAGTGCGCAGGTTCTATCCCCGGCTCGCACCTCTGGGTTCCATGTGCGAATCTCATTTTCATCTGAGATTATCACTTGCTAAGAAACGGTGACGGAAAACATCGTGAGGAAACCTGTGTGCCCGGTATAATGGCAATAGGCTCGCCCCCTATTACATTGGGACCAAAATACATCGGCGAAGTGTGGGCGCACTGCAGTGCACCTCTGCCTACCCCTTCGGGGAATACAGGCGTGATGATGATGTATTAATTTAACATGACACATTATTCTTTTGTATCTATATCAGACAACACATACTCATTGTATGATCCCAAACTATGGGTACCATACAATGGCCTGGTCGCAATCTCAGTTACACTACAGTAGGGTAAATTCCAAAAGGGCAATTTCCGAAATTTGCCGCTGCCGGGAATCAAACCAACAATCAAATGGTGCAGTAAGCCAATCGGCCTATACTCAGACTACTAAACCAAGCCGCCGAGACGCAAATGCAATATCGAATAGTTTGAAACATGTGTGTTAACTAGTACAAAAAGGTAAATTATAGAAATGTACCTAATCTGATATCTAACATATAGATATCAGACTAGGTACATTTATATTATTAAAGGTTAGGTTAGGTTATAATTTAATTTTGTTATGTTGCTTATATGCATTACTTAGTATTTTGATGAGAAGAAGGAAAACATTATAAGGTAACCTCGCATAGTTAGAATCTCAATGATATAACAATATTTAAATGTAAGCCACGCCGCGGCGAGGTCTAAGGTAAACATGAGACCACTTAGGCGTAACACTCAGGTAAAATCCAATTAATGCCCTGTATTATCATTTAATTACTCGTTCCAATAATCGAATCGCCCGTAAACCGGTGTATCAACAATAATAAAATGAGCAATGAATTTCCAGACTATTGTTTTCTGGGTACCACAAACAACCCGAGTAAACATAAGGGGGAAGCGCAAATATTCTTAAAATGGTCCCGCGTGAGGGTGTTCGAGTCGCCGTCGGGTGGTCCGCGCTGCCCGTGACCTGTCTGCCTCCCCCGAGGTCACCAAACCTACGGGGGCGTCGGAAACAATTAACAAGGTGTCGAATTAAACACGAATTAACGGTCCAACCGTTAAAGGAAAACACCCTTTTCCATTGTGGCAGCGTTTTACAAAGGATTTCGGGATTGCTGAATATTAAATATTATATGTCGCTTTGTTCCGCGATTAAGGCCAGGTATGTGATGTCGTGTGTTTGATGCGCAAATTTTAATTTCAATTAAATCTTTTCGTTGGCGTCAAAGCTTAGAGTGATTTCAGCGAGCATTTTCATCGCTATAAATAAAATGTTTGCTAATATCGATAACCGTAAAACTTTTCTTTAGCTAACCTTAGGTCCTCATTTTAAATACTTGTGTGTACCTGTATACCTACCTACCAATCTAGGTACATGTTTACTACTTATTTAGTTTATTATAATGTGTCAAGTGATGATATCCTAATTACCTACCTAGTCATATCAATGAGAACAATGTTTTATAGAAAAAAGTTGTTGTTAGAGCAGTCGCAAATCGACTGAAACTGTCGATTGAAATATGTAGAATATACTCAGCATTCGTTCATTATTTATTCACATACTATTCATATACTTGATATCAAACTCTCGCATACAGCAATAGGTCTGTGCCAAGTTACATACAAACAAACATTATGACCAATGGACCCTGAATTAATTGCCCGGGTTTATTTACTTAGTTAACCGGCTCGGTTATCTTTTGAGCCATGCCCGGACCAACTTGGTATTTATTGTTGTAATTAATTATTCAACGTTTTGCGCGAGGTAACATTTTCGGTTGCCACATGTCAAAATTGATTTAGGCTGAACCGCTAAAGCAAATATAACAAACCCAAACCTGTGCGAATATATTGGAAACTGAGTTCATCGATAGTTTTCTTATTGTGTTAACGTCGACAAATAAACAAAATGCTAACCAACTGGGCCCCAAGTATCGTTGTATAATTGCTATGACTTAATTTGTTAAGGCATTAATATAACAAGTTTTACAAATGGTAGCTAAAATATGCAATGTAGACAATTAGATATTACCATATTCAAGCCATTAGGCTAGTCATATCTTAGCTACCAATGATTAGAGATGTTGTTTTCATGCTTTTTTCTTAATGGACTATGCTGTTGGCCGTGAGGTGACCTTTACAGCTTTACCGGAGGAGTGGCGAGCGCAGAGTGCAGAGTGCAGTTTTCATGCCTTAGGTAAATGAAGTCATAGCACCTTCACAACGATAGTATCATGGGACTTGGAGCCCTGTTTCTTTTGTGTAAGTATTTTTATGATTAGGTTACGTTAGGTTAGGTATTCTCCCTAATAAATAACATTTCGAAATATATTGCGTAATTTAACGAAGAATTAAGTTGTTGTACTATTTGAAAATATAAAATAGAAATTAAACAGAAGCTACCACTATACTTCAAATATAAAAGGATGCCCCAAAAACCACAATTAGGTCACTAAACCAAAGAGCATATTTACAAATCCCGGGACACACAGACCCAGCAACCGCACCGGTCAACCGCACTTATTAATTAACTAAATACGTGTTAAGTCTCGTAATAACCTGCGGTTGGAACAACCCTTAATGCTATCTCTTTCTTATTAACGATATTTATTTTGGTAGCATCTCTTTCTTGCATGTAGAGCAATCCAGTGAGTTATTTGTGATATTTTCCTTGATTGGTAAATTGCGTCTTCGTTGCATAAATAATATATATTACATAATCTACTTAACGCCTTGGCTTAGAAGTGTAAACTGTTGGGTACGTATGCTACACTATTGTTTTATAAGTGGACGTCAAATATTAAAAAATGAACCTCAATATTATTTTGTATAGCCCATAAAAAACTTTGATCCCAAATCGTCGCTCAATAACAGACGAAATGTTCATCGTTTAACATTATAACTATTATTAAGCGAATCCACTGATCAGGGCATTTAAAGAAATGAAACGTCGATTCCGAACCGCTATTATATCGATACACATCGATTTATTGATCGAATATCGACTGTCCTCGACAAATGGCCGTACCAAATTACTGGCCATTATTTCGAATTAGAATCGATAGAATCGGGACCCAAATTATATCACTTATGTGTTTAAAGGAGGTTGGAATCGCTGCAATCATAACCGCAATGATTTTAGGGCCAAACTTTTTTTATGGAACAAAAACTTTTTGAACATTTGGTTGTTTGTTTGTATTTATAATAAAACTTAATAAACTATGAAATAACTTATTAAGTAACAATTTTAACCAGATTTTTTTAAGAGGATGTTTACATTCAGCTTCAGAATATAGCCAAGTTTTACCAATAACAAAACAAACCGTACAGAAGACCGTAACCGTAAGAACCGTAACTCACAGAAGCACATTTTTCATCGATGACAGATGACACAAGCGGCGCATTGTCGGGTGGATTTTACCACAGAAATCCAATCTTTATAATTATTATCACAGAGTACATTTTCAAAAGTTATGATAGAGATACTATTTTTTTTTATTGACGATTCACAAGTGCCTGTATTGGTTTATTTGAATAAATAATATGATTCTGATTATGAAAAAAGTTAAGTTTATTCACTCGCACCAGTGAGTGCAGGGCGTAATGGAACAGGCATAATAACCGGCGTGTTTTATTGCGGACAGATTACAAAATGACCAAACGAGCATAAATGATTGGCCATAAAGTTGAAAGAACGTGTACTGACAATGTATTCTTCCTTGACGCTTACATAATACCGCCACTTAATATTTAAACACTAATTATTTTATTGCGAAAACGGTCAGCAGGTTAACTTAGGGATATCCTTTTACAACGTTTTTTTATTCAACTAGGTATGAGGCTTTGTTTTTTTATAATCTCTCGAATTCTCTTAAATTTTGTGCGTAATTCGTAACTATGAATCCTGTTACGATAGTTTATTAGAATCAGTCAGAAAAACATTCCATGGAAGTGAGGTTGTGTACTGTCTACTTCGATTCTTATTAGCCTATTTACAGAATTCCAACTCTATTGTATAAGTAGAGTAGGCACTTTGTGCCAGCTTCGTACAGAGTATTACGAAAATAAAAGAAGTGTTTTATTAAAGTTTTGTTGCAGTCGTAAAATAGCATCTATCGTAAACGTAGCCTCCTAGACTTTATAACTCGGTGGTTTTAACTGGAAACCTTAACATTACCGTAATAGCCTGTAAATCATGTGAAAGAAATAAATTATTGCATACATTAAGTCTCAGAGAGTAAATACGGAGAGCTATAAACGCAATACAAAGTTGTTATTATTTATTTTAATGTGAGTTAATTGGCTTAAAAACACGTGGATTAATTAGTAATTAATACTTGATACACTTTGATCAGCCTTTTGATTTTTTATTTATTTATGAAATTGGATAATTCTCCGAGAATAACGTTTATAGTATAGGATACTTTGCATCGTTATTACAAATTGAAATCTGCTGATACATATTTTATAACTTCTAAGTAAAAATATTTTACGTTGCAAACCTTTTAACTTTTGCAAAAGAAAGAATCCCGAAAATGATACGAAACAAGGCGAATTAAAAGCAAATTACAGTCGGACGGCAATCTTAGCGTTTACAATAAATACATAATTGTACGGTCAGTATACCAATGGCATATACGATTGGGCGAAATAACGGGCCGCGAGTTCCACGATAAATCGACGAGTTGACGCCAACACTGAGACCACACCACAAACACGAAGCCCGTCACATTTTAACAAAAAAGTTTTTTTTTTTTGAGATCTTTTTTATAATGTTTTTTTTTACCACTCGTAGCAATCCTAATTGCGTGTAAGTCTTGGACAGATCTTATGATCAGCACTTACAAGCAATAATTACACATTGTTTTTGTTGATCAGTAAGCACCGTACCCTGTGGCCAGTAGGTAAATAATCGCATTTAATTCTGTTGGCTTCCGTAATATCATATTTTGTATAGATTATTTTTTAATCTTAAGTTTACTATTGTGAGTACCTACGCACGCTGTTTAATTGATTAATATAATATTTTACTTTTTTAATATTTTTTTATATAAATACCAAACATTTGACGGATTTTCAACTCGATCGCGCGACACACCTAACAATCTTCCTTGGTATGACTATAAAATATTAAATTAACATCTGGAATCTATAATTAATATACACGTTCTTGTAGTTGACATTAATAATAATTGTAAATAATTACATTATGTTTTATTACTAGTAATAATATAAGTGTCTGATGCATTTGTACGAACAATTCTATTATGTAAGCAAGCTGTAATACACCAAGCGTTACAACTTGTTCATCAGCGAAGGTACAATCGCCTACACAAGTCACGCGCCGACTACAATCAATAACAGTAATACACAATCGCCGACAAAATGCGGACGGTCAATATCGCGAGTCAACAAGACCGACCGACAGCCGGGGTTGCCAGGTGACAACCGAGAAAATTACTACGTATTTTATGAAATTTATTCATCCTGTCATGGATGAATAATATTTAAAGGACAGTAGCAATTATATTTCCACTTATAAAATGCATACAAGAAAGCAATAAAGTATTTATAAATTAAAGAACAAAATACGATTAGTATTTTTTTTATTGAAGTTGCACGTTAAAAATGTTAAAATAAAGAACTACTTTGACAAGAGTTATTTCATGTATGGAATATCTCCTTTTTTCTATTAAATACTCATATAATAATTTTAAGTCAACATAGCTAAAACATCAAGTTTACAACGGAATGAGATAAGTCCCCTAAGCTGGCAACACCGACAGACTTATGTGTTCGCCATAAACTCTTTCATTTGGCTCGGACGAGCCTTATGAACAATAAAACGTTGAGGGCTGGAGATTTGGACTGTAATAAAATATTTGCCCTAGCACACGCTAATCCGCATCCCTTACTTACGAACGCAATTTAAGAAGTTATAGTCCGCTGGATGGGAACAGTATTACTTATATAAGCACTTATAGCATAAAATGATGGTGTCCATAGAATAGATTTATGAAAACGGAGACCTTGTTATTGTCCGTTGAAATGCAATGTCTTTCAAGATACTGCTGACAATTGTAAGCGTTGCAGTAGCTAAATGTTACTAACGGGGAAGCTTTTCAAGACTTTGAAACGCTAATCAGCTTATGTAGGTATAGCAAAATAATAATAAAGATTAACCATAACGCATATTTGTTCATCGTTTCCTGTAAGAACGTTTACATTTCACGATCATAAAACATTTGCGTGATAATTAAAAAAACAATGCATCCTTTAATAAACCTCGATGTACGCTCACATATAAATAGCAATAAACGGGAATTTGAGCGGCTCGCCATACATTAATCAAGATCCCGGGAAACCGGGAAATCTTTACTGGTACCCCGCCAATGAGATACGAGTTTAGAGGCGATTCCGGACTATTTCTACGAGCCAAATAAAAGTTCCTCCCTCGCGCGAAAGAGGGTCAGGCTTAATTACTCGTAAATTGACCGGGGTACAGTTTTATCCGGGTAAATGCATGCCAGGATAACGACGTGTCAGTGTTATTATGGTTCTCGGTGTCTGAGAATTGTAATTATCTACAAGCGATTTACTCATATTTCTCTTTAGAGTGGTCTAACCAACTGTTGCCATACTTGGGCGACATAACAAGAGAAGCATCAGAGAGAACACCAATAACGAACTTATAAAATCTTAAAGCCCGCACACTGGTTCGCGCGTCAAATTGTTGCCAATATCAAACGAACTGTATTGACATAAAGAAATGGTTCATTCTTCAATGAAATGACAACACGTGGAGGTTGGCTTTTACTGCAGAATTTCAATCTTTATGTATATTGACACTGAGTTCGTTTTGATAATGGCAAACATTTAACGCGTGAGTGTCGACGCCTATGCTTAAATCTTAGGAGATATACATTTTAAAGAAATTTATTGGAAGCTTTTATCATACCAAAATGTAATAACGAAGCATTTGAAGTAACAAGCTTAAGTTACATACATTACGTGTACTACAATATCACCGTATGCGAATGTTATTTGTTAAAAATGTTACAAAAAGGATCAAGTCATCCGTGAATGTTCACAAAAGAAGCTTCGCTATTGTTGCGTAATAACTGGCGAAGATACTGAAATATCGAGCCATATTTTTATTAATAACACACAAAAGGAAGATTATCTGTCCGTGGTTTTTGGGAGCAGCTGTTACCATTGATATTCATGTAGAATTCTCGAGTGATACAAGTACCGAATCCCAATCGAACGTCAGTATTATATGGTAATTCCTACTTCGATAGTAAACATGTTGCAGTATTTTATTTTGAATTGTAAATATTTTGCTTAAAATAAAAATAAAAAACTGATAAACATATATGCCGACAAATGACGCGACTGAATTTTGGCGCATGGTCTCGCGCACAAAAATTAAACTTTGTCCATTTAAACAGTTCATTAGAAAAAGCGACTTAATTATCTCGCCCCAGTGTGTGCAGGGCGTTACACTTTTTAATTGGAATCAATGGTGCACAAGTTACGTGCCTCTAATTTGTTAACATATCCCTTAATACCTATCACGTAATGCCCTTTTGTCAACGCTATCGTAAATTGTGTTTTAATTGCCGTATATGACACTTGCCTTCTTCTATGTTTCATGGGTGTTATTACGTGTTTTCGAAATGATAATAAACGAGGCTAACGGAAGAGAACAACGAGTAATTTCACATCCACAATTCGTTTGAGCCTGCTACGGGCCGAACGGTATCGGCTAATTGATAAGTGGCCAATAAATCAGACGTATTAACGTAATAATTATTGATGTGATTGGCTCTAACACAATCGTGACAAGGACGTTACTACAATGTTGTTTGAAACACCAAAAAACGCAGGTTATTGGACTGTTACGCACCGCAAACATATATCTGTAATTATAATTAGTGATTTCACAAAAAAACACATCATTTACCTACACAATTGAATTACTGACGACAACTTAATTAAATAAAGAGTAAGCGACATTTATAAACAAAAACTCATTTAATCTGCTGAATACTATAAACAGTCGGTTAAAAAATACCGGTTTTGCTAATTAAATGCAATTCCATCGCTATGCTTTCCTGCCGAATGGTATAAAAACTCAGGAGACGACTCCAAGGTGTGAGCGATGTCATAAGTGGCAGAACGTTTTAATTGTAAGCGCCATTCCACAAGACATATAAGACAAAGCGATGGAAATTAAAAGCTTGGAACCTAATGTGAATATGGAAATTGTCTCGGCGTGTTATTTTTTACGACGCAGCCGCAAGAAAAGTTTATTACTGTGACGGTGATTAAAAAAAAATACGTTACATATTACCGCTCCACACAACCTAGTAAATTACATCAGTGTACAGATAAGCTCTCGTATCTGAGGAGATCACTCGTGTATCGGGACATAATAACCAGTGTGTTACCGCGGTCAATAACACAACTAATTTTAATATGGAAATCATGTAACTAGCTTGAAAGAAGTTAACGCACATTTTTTTCTTATGTTGAATATGTTAAAGAATACGCAAAAAATGTCCTTAATTACAATTAAACTAATTCGATTTCCGTTTCTTTTACTTTTACGAAATAAAATAAAACCACGACGAGTCTAGTTCTAGTGGTTTAAGCGCAGGCCGCTTGACTCACTGAACCAGCACCCTTAGCATGACAGTGTAGTCATAAGTTTTATCTATTTCAACTGTCACATTTGTCGAGAACATGACGTCACTTCGAACATTTTGTACTGGACATGGCCCGGTGTGACATCATTTTCTCGACGAATTTGACAGTTGAAAGAGATAAAAGTTATGTCTACTCGGTCATGCTACAGGGCCAGATGGTCGCGTGTTCTCCCACCAGCATCACATTTCGGAAATGGCCTTCTCGAAATTTGCCCTGGTCTGGATGTAACTGGGATCGCCCGCCCCAGTCCATTGTATTGCTTTGGAATCATACGGTGAGCATGCGATTATTGTTAAATGACGAGCCTCACCTCCAATCTGGCGGTTTTTACGAATTACTAAACCATATTTGCCAGCAACAAAAATATTGGTGTGATGCTCATACATTACGGTTATAAAAACAGCAATACGCAGACAGCAATACCCTTAGTTAAGAGTACTTTAGTTTGGTAGGTAGATACACACACAATTGACACTATTAATTGTTGGGAGGTAAAGAATGACAATCAAATTCATGATTATGATACCTTTTACGAATCATTTGAAGATCCCAATATAGGTGAGGACGTTGAGGGAGCGAGGGAGGGAATTCGCATTATTCCACGCTCAATTCGTATGTTTGGAATTCGAAATATCGGCAGCGACACACAGAGCAAAGAACCGGAATATCTGCCTGCCATTTGCGAATTTCACCTACGTACATATTTGCTTTCAACGTTTGAACTGGTTTATTTGGAACGCATAGATGTAATATTGTTTGTAGATGATAATCCGACCGATTTCTGCCCGTACGTAACGCATTCTTGTGTAAAATTCCTTTCGTGATATATAAACTCTAAGGTACTATCTACATTGTTCTGTGAAGTGTCATATTTATTAAAAATAGAACCTCGTTATCTGATTGACCTGATTTGATCAGTAAGAAAAACAATTGGATTTAACTTTGTAGGAAATCAAAGGCACGGAAAATAAATATTTATATTTATTTAATGCAAAGTTTATTAGGTACAATTCTATTGTTTTTCTTGACTCTCAAAACGCACTCATTAGATACTGAGCAATATTACCTATATTGGTAAAAACAAACTTGTGAGTCATGAAAAAGAAAAAACAATAGGTAGGTACTATCTTCAATCGAAAGTTTCATTTTAATTGGCATGGAACGATCCGACTGACGTTTTCGTTATTTATATTTGACAAATCGTACAGCCGTCCAGGATCGGCACGCAACATATCATATTCGATTTTTATTGCGAATAATACCGCTAATTGAAAGTCGATAATCGATTTAATCGACGATGCTGATTGCTGACCGTAATCATCGAGTGACGGGCGGCGCAGACGCACGCGTCTAAATGCAGGTGGCCCGACAACGACCTCGCATTTTACGCTTATTTCCATATAAGGATAACACAAGTGATAATCCTATTATAATAGAGCCGTAAATTTATGTAATTATAATCGAAAAAAATCGATAAAACCGGCCAAGTGCGAGTCGGACTCGCGCACTAAGGGTTCCGTACCATTATCTATAAAAACGAGCAAAACATCACGTTGGTTGTATGGGAACCCCCTTAAATATTTATTTTATTCTGTTTTTTAGTATTTGTTGTTATAGCGGCAACATAAATACATCATCTGTGTAAATTTCACCTGTCTAACTATCACGGTTCATGATACAGCCTGGTGACAGACGGACGGACGGAGGAACGGACAGCGAAGTAATAGGGTTCCCGTTTTACTCTCTGGGTACGGAACCCTAAAAAATGTACCTATTCACGATAAGTATATGTACACTTAAACGTATTATTAAGTACCTACTAACGAACTTATAAGTTTTCTAGCACAAATTATTCAATCTAGGACTATAGTGAATAACTTTCAAGTATTAAATTATTCTTTATGCCCATAAGTTAGTTAGTATTTAATAGGCGTAACGTATAAACGTTAACTAAAATGCAACACATGCAAAAATATGTGAAAATGTGGCTATGAATATTAATTATTAAAAATGACACATAAATAAACGTTACGTAAACAAATAACACGTAAATAAGTTTTTCAGGTTTTTCTAAGTGTTCAATTTATAAACCAGCCAATACGTTTTGAAATGCGCATAATCTAGAAGGGCTTCCGTGCTCATATTTTTCTGTGTGGCCAGAATTTCTGGGGGTTTTGAAACAATATCTCTTAACCACCTTGTCTTGTCTGTAAAGGAATAAAAACATTCACTACTAACCCTTCACTAAATAATCATGAATTCCCATATGTACCCAATCTACTTACTGCAACAGAATTAGAAAAGACAGACGATTTGAAGGATTTGATAAGGGTTTTTCCTAGAGACTACGGAATCCTAAAAAGAGCCTACAGTAATTAATTAAATAAATAATTATAGGCTATGACTTGAATCAGTATAGTGACAAGCGGCACTTCGCTTAATGGAAATGAACTATTTGTAGTACCTTGTGTTTTTAATTTACTTACATTAAGCACCTACTTTCCATGTCATCTACGCTATTATCTTATCAAGCATGAGTATTTTATGCCCTCGAGATAAACGTAAACTCTCATTCATGAGGCACAAAAGCCAGTTACATTGTACAGTTAATACGCTGTATGTTGTACTCGTAACAGTTCTCAAACAGTCGCGCATCGCCTCGGCGTTTAATTATTGCTGCCACCGCATTTATTATTACGATTTCCTTACAAGGGGCAACGGCAATTTGTTTGATTACTTCCAATTGCCACTTGATGTTTTAACCATTAAAAAATGTAAACGCAGCCGTGGATAGCAAGAAATTGCTATGATTGCCGACTCCGGAGTATTTATCGTACGCTCTTGGGGCGAGTGCACAGGGCGCCGCGTTACATGGACGATGGAAAAAGTCAGAAACGTCAGTGTTCGTAAAGAGCTAGACACCTCACAGCCATTAAGTAATTAGTACTTCAATTCTACCTCAAATACCGGCGCTCAAACCAGTAATTATATTTTGAAAAAGCGGGCTCTCTATAGTTTCCATTTCAGAGTCGTTGAAGTGCATACACGCGGTGAACAGTAGCCCCTGCTTTCAATACGGAAACGTAAAAAATCGAGCTTTCGATTCACTGATTGTGTAGAGTCTGTAGAGTGTGCGCTTTTTGTGGCACGATAAATGTGCAACAACGCTGCGCGCGGCAAAAACGCAACGCAGATAATGATCGTATGTCAGTGTGTGAGTTCTTACTAATGAGAGCAACCGCTCAAGGGATGGTTACGCATTAGAACCTGTCAGTAGAACAATTATTGATATTATTAATTTCAGTGGGATTTATTTAGCTTACAACATTTTATGACTGAGATAATTAATAAAACAGATCATTATTTTCACTTGTATCTAATTTCTTACTTTAGATTTTGTTTCTAGTAAAACTACCCAAGCATAACTTTATACATAGGTTCGTTAAGATTAACAATGCTTAGATTATAAGGCTTAGCATACACAATAATATCGGTAGTGTCAACGTATCGAACAAGCAAGGCGACAACACAACAAATACTCGTAATTGACTGATCCGGTACACCCCTTAACATAAACAAGGAAATCCTTACTTAATATCAGTTGCAGAATTCAATCAGAATACAAAGCCTTGAGTCGCAATAACTAATCGTGATTCCTTGCGTAGTTTGAGCGAACCATAGAAAAACGAGCTAAGCTATGCTGTGCTAAAACAAAAATATTCAGTTGATCCAACTATTGAATTTTATAAAATAATATACTACGAAAAAAATATTGTAGGGGAAAAGTCGAAAATCGTCTTCACGAATAGACCAACTGTAGATATTGCATTGTTTTAGTGATCTAAAACCCTCTTCGCATTATTGCCTTTCTAATTATTTTGATTTGGGGCACATTAGTTGGATGTTTTCAAAATTTATACCGGACATAGATTAGAGTATAGATTTCAAGTGATAAATAACAAATTAAAGTGTAACTTAATCTGTCAACTATTGAAGTGAGTTTTTACACTTATTAAGTTACCTCATCAACGCAGCTTCGCACAGCGTTCGTAACACAGCTCAGCTTAAGTTCGTTTGCATCACCCTTACATGATCCCCTTCGCGGCGACATAGCGTCGAACCTTCAATTATTATCAACACGTCATTTTCATGGCAATCTCTGAAGCATTAGGGTCGGAAGAGGATATAATTGCTTTAACTGTCATAGGATTGCATGAGCTTGTAATTGTGCGTGATACTAGTATTAGCTCTACATTAAGTCTCTCATTATTAAAACAAGACATCCTTAGGCCGAGTTTATTGTTAGCTCTACCCAACGAATTCGGATATCACTGTAGAAGTAGCGTACTATGTTAGTGAAACACAACACTGTATGACGTACACTTTTCAAGACGTCGTCGTTGTTCACTGGAAGCCAATAACCGCGGAGTACTTAATGGGGCGAACAATATAATTAGTAGATACTATAATAATAATTTGGTACTGTCAAAATTCTACAAATGCTACACCTTTGACAGAAGGTCGTGTATAATTTAAGGCTTCGTTAATGTGAGGCTCTACCAAACAATGATTACCTGTGCAACAGTAAACTTACAGTTTATCTCTGCATTTGGACTTAATAAATGTTCGATACGTTAGTAAATTGTTCAATTTGAAAGGTTCTCAACACTTCTCTCATTTTCTCTCCATCCCAAATCGGAATATACACAGAAAACATCCTCTAGCAATGATACTTTGTCACTAAAATACTCCGAATGGAAGGATTTTATTTAATAATCATTCATAGTTACGAAGATATTAAGGTTTATATTGTTTTGGCGACCCGAATTTATTGTTCAATTGTTTTCTTACTCAAACATTGAATAATTAAGAATCTAATCTCTGTATCATCAAAGAACAAAATCGCTAATCTAAGACACAATCGAGAATGTACCATTTAGATTTACCGCCTTAAGATAAACATCGAGTAACCCTTTCCACCAGAACGTGGGCCGACACATCCCTTTCACGCATTTCGTATTCCCATTTCCATTCCGTTCAACCTTCACAGGAGGATTATATTCTGCCTCCAATGTTTTCGTATCCTATTATTTCACAGGGTGAAAATGGGCCACCCCACCTCCTTACTCACTCACACAATGACACACGTCGCGCGTGTGTGACGTATACAGATTTGATGTTTACCTGTGTGCGTGTCCAACTTTCCAGGGTGTGCGCATGTGTGCGTTTGTTTCATCAACTGTAAACCACTGTCAACGACTCGTCAAAATAATATTGGCTTAACGCCGGGGCCCGTACACAGATATGGTACATGGAAACTTGATACGCGCACGAATTTAATTAGAATAGCTTTATTATTATGGATAATGGAAATTTTCGTAATAAAATAATAATTACATTAAGGACCTACAAAGAAAGGTATTGTATTTTTTACCGAATGTTGATATTCCCTCAGATATGTTTTTAGTATGTCACAATAGGAAAAATTACTTATGGTATAAAATATATTTTTATTTATTATAAATACAACATACCTATTTCTAATTTACGAAACATTTTTTCAACCTTTACAAATATGCGAACCGTCACGATACGTAACCCAAGTATCAATATTATCGGGCATCTCATATCTAGTTACTTAGTTAAGTTTTATCGTAACCATCGTATCTAAAATCGAACCCCTACAAGACTCATCCATCTTCCCACTAATTGTAAGATAATTAAAACCAACTAAGCATAGACAGCTCACAAAACATAATCACAAGAAATGATACGACACACCTACAAACAAACATAGATGAACAAGGGTTATGGATTAGAAACGAACTTAATTGGTTCCATAACGTACTAGCTAAGCTCAAGACTTTTTACGCGCGAAATATAGCAGTATTTTAAATTTTCTTTAAAAAAATCCGCACGAAACTTGCACAAAGTGTTAGAAAACAAAAAAAAAAAGATGAATGAAATTAGTATAGTCGTTCTCAAGTTATGTCGTAACCAAGGGAAATAGGGATCCATTCATAAATATATAGATTTTTTGTCAAATAAAACAGCATCGAGGGAAAACAAATGCTTATTTAAAACACAAGAGTGTTTCGAATTGCAAATTTTGGCGAAAAAAACGAGGGAACTACACTCAAAAGTCAAATGCGGCAGTGCGCGATAAGCAAGTGTCGCTTATGCAAGATCACGAATGTAATTGCTCCCTTGTCTGGCACGACACTTCATGCTAGAGCGAGAGCGATACTGCATAACATTTAAGAGAAAAAGAGATGGATATATACAGTACCGACAAAAATGATTGATTACTAGCCGTCTTGCGCTGAGCTCTATTTAATCACTTTATTCCCTTTTCTCCGTTTGTGTTGGTATAATTTTGTATTTGTGTAATTTGTATATGAAATGAGGAGGCATACCTCCCGAGAAGACGGGGATTCATATCCGGGCGCCTATCCGGAGCTTACACAAACCCGATTTTGATGTTATCACATGTCATGGTACCGTTTGTTTTGATTTATATTACAAAGCCAGATTAAGTTAAGATTAATATGAAGGTTAATAACTTTGTGTTCAACACGCGGCTCTAGGCATCATTTGCAAACAAAACAAACGCATTCCTCGCATATCAAAATGGTTAATTATTTAGATGATTTAAGTTGCCATGAGTACCACGTACCTATATGCTCTACCAGTAGGCTTAGCATGACCGTGTAGACTTCAAGCTTTTT
Source organism: Ptilodon capucinus (assembly GCA_914767695.1). Lineage (NCBI taxonomy): Eukaryota > Metazoa > Arthropoda > Insecta > Lepidoptera > Notodontidae > Ptilodon > Ptilodon capucinus. The sequence goes on along the minus strand of OU611814.1, from coordinate 7,191,283 downwards.
GTACTGGATATGACTCGGTGTGACGTCATTTTCTCGACAAATTTGACAGTTGAAAGGGATAAAACTTATGTCTACACCTTCATGCTAGGCCCACTGCTCTAAAAATCTCACCTTACCCTTCCCTGTTATCTGACCTGCATGCATTAACTGTAGTGAATCCTCTAATAATTTTACATATGAAACTCACCGCTCATATGTCCGTTTTCGTAGGGTGAGTACTCTCCGTTCTCGAGGCGGTGCTTCTTGAAGGGGTGACCAGGGAACTGCGTGGCGGCGAGCGAGAGGCCCACTCCGGACGCGCGCTTCGGTGGTCGACCGGGCCTGGAGCTGCGGACATAGTAGCACGTTACTGCCGTTTAAGATGATACACTTACCCTACGGAAGAGGCCGGAAGCATCTCACAACTAGGTGTAAGTCAATGCATATTATGAAAAGAAAAATTTATTTCAGAAAAACTTAGTGCATAACATTGTTCTTGAGCGAACCAAATTAGACTTGGGTTGCCGATTCGGTCAACTCGTGCAATTAGCCTTTTACATAAAGAACCCGCCAGAACGAAACTAAAACAGTACTTCCTATTATCAAGACTGTCAACTACCTTCTTCCTACCTTCGACTCAATCGGTCATGAAGTGGATTTGTTTAATGATACACTCTACAAATTTCGCAAACTGATCTTGTCATCGTTGGTGCGTCAATGATAGCCTTCTAGTCACTCATCACATTTAATTTAATTTAATTTTTATTGTCACATTCTTATTTTTCATTTATTATCAATGTTCCTTTTATGTTATTCCTCTTACTTATGCATGTTGTGGCACCTTTGTTAACTGTGCATTTAGTTTTCCCTTATTTGTATTTTATATTTAATGCTACAGTTTTTGGATGTCCTGTTAAATAAATAAATAAATAGACTTGACTTGCTCTGTCTTGGTGATCCGGATTAAATTGTTTCAATAATCTGGATATCGGGATTAAGTTTTATGTAAAGCCCATTCGAGTAGCAATTAACAAAGTAACATTATCGTTAATGCTAACTAGCAGTGGTAGCCGAGTGGTCGAACGCACGCTTTGCAAATCAAAGTGTGCAGGTTCAAACCCCGGCTCGCACCTCTGGGATTTATGTGCGAATCTCATTTTCATCCGAGATTGTCACTTGCTATGAAACGGTGAAGGTAAACATCGTGAGGAAACCTGCACGTCTGAGGGAACTTGTCTAGTTCTCGATAGATGTGTGAAGTCTGCCAACCCGCACTAGGCCAGCGTGGTGGACTATGGCCTGAAATCCTCCTCGCATTGAGGGGAGGCCCGTGCCCAGCAGTGGGACGTTAAAAGGGCTGTAATAGTAGTAGTAGTAGTAGTAGTAATGCTAACTATTAAACATCGATTTCTAATATCGAGACACTATGAAAATATGAGTAGAGTTCAGTTATAACAAACAAAATATGGGAAATGATATTTATGGTTCTGTTACGGTATGTCTTAATCTCGTTTGCAGCACTATGCTTATAATTCAAACAGGTTCTCTATAATTTTCTTGAATTAGGAAACTGCTACTTCTAATCATAAAATGGCTATTAACTTAAAGATAAATTAAAGATGCCTTTATTGCTCGATAACTAAACACAAAATATATAATCTAGTAGTTACAAATAATAATAAATCCAGCAATAAAGGCTTAATAATAATAAATGAAACATGCAAAAAAATAACTGTTGGAAGCAAATTAATTAACTCTCTACATCAATTAGCTTGTACACTGGATTCAAACATGATCATATGGCGCTCCTATTATATTCTCATCACAGAAACAAAAGAACAATAACTGGAACAGTCACTAATTAAATTCAATTAAAAATCAGTAACTTGATCTTCTCATGCGGTGTATTTGTGACTCCAATTAAATAAATCAAGGTCGCTTCAGTGGACATTTTATGAGCAAAATAAAAAAGACCTATATTAGTGATTAGCAGTTGAAAGAAAAAATACAGCACTCAAATTCAACTCTACATCATCATCACGCCTGTATTCCCCGAAGGGGTAGGCAGAGGTGCACTGCAGTGCGCCCACACTTCGCCGATGTATTTTGGTCCCAATGTAATAGGGGGCGAGCCTATTGCCATCTCAACTCTATGTTGTCATATACTGAATATCTGCACTATAAAAAAAACTTAACTGTAACAGCCCTATAAGTAGATTTAAGATTGAATATCGTATTTATATATCGCCATGGTATCCTGCTAGTTCGCCGACCAATTATAGTTTAAGCGTGTTTATCACGGTGTTGCTAAGTTAGGGCCCCCCCGGCCGGACATAGATTTATTTTTATTTATTTCACTCCCCTAAGATTTAATGCCGAAGATGTCGGCCGCAGTTTCCACAATTTCACGCTTATTGTTTTCCCATCCGTGATTTATGGTCGCATAATAGACAACAGTATTTCTTGAACGCAATAAAGTTTGTCACCTAAATCTTGGCGGTTAAGCCTATTGCTTATTTCCGAACCTACAATTTATCGACTTTATCTATGAAATTGCGTTTAAGTTATAAAACTTTATCTATGTTACCAATTGTCATTTTTGTCCATAATTTTGTCAACTTCGACAAATATATTTTACACTGACATTTATTTTTATGTTTAGTTAAATGTTGTTGTTGATTCTGTAGTTCTTAGGATCGTAATGTATGACCAAGACGGCAAGAATTTCAATGCAGTCAAATAAAGTTTAGTTTTAATGAGTCTACAATATCACTGGCTCTCTAATAATCTAGGTGAAATCCTAATTTACATTTTCTTCTAAACATGTATGCACTCAAATTTATAAGTATTAACCTAATATTCAATGATAAGTTCCAAACTATTTAAAACAAATAGGTACTTCAAAACAATAGATTCCTATTCTATCATCAATCATCATTTTATTTCTCATAAAACAATTTTAATTTAAAAACAATGCACTCGAAATAAATATGGATACCGAAAATATCCACCAGCATTTAATTGGCGCACGGAGCATGATCAATTACACAGGCAGAACTAATCCGCACTACATTACAACTAGGTACCACATCAGAGGCGTTGGCAAAGTTCGGCAATTATCGGGGGAGCGATGCTGTTATCATAGTATCGGCTTACGCAGAAACTGAGTCTCGCCTATTTATTTTTATGTCAGCAACCGTCATTATGAGACACTCCATTAGCTTGGATTGCGGTGAGACTCGTTTTCGGTTACGCTTTGGGGTGCGATTGTATGCCGTGACGATTTTTTTTTCTTTGACACCATTTCGGTCAAAGGGTTCAGTTATTACGCCGAAAGCCAATTGTTATTTGACCTGCAACTTTACAAATAAATCATGAAAATAAAAAAAAACATAAATAAGTTCTGTCATCTTGAAACCATTCGGCCATCGGGTAATATCTAAAATTATAAATAGATTCGATGAACTTCAAAAAGCCGCACATAAAAATCGTTTTATTTTGGGTGCACGCGAGTACAGTCCGCAGCAAAAAAAGCTAAACAACGCGCCCGCGACGGAATCGAATATTGAAAGTGTCGAGGGACAGAGATAAGGAGAGCACGTGCCGCTCCCTTGCCGCCACTTAGGCCATACCCGTAATCTGAATACCGCAAAGCTCACTCCGATAAACTGCCATTAAAAAGCGTTCGATTTATTACAGAACGATTTCCGAACGATTTATACCGTTGTGGGTTGTGTTAAGTCCAAAGAGTATTCATATAAAGAGAAGGCCTCTTTATAAGTTACATACCTACTATGCATAGGTTTCGAACTAACTAACATGAGTTTTTGATAGTTATACATTTTTTTATAAAGTCGAACGATTATGACGATTATGATATATTCTCTAAGTAAAACTTTGTAAACTATGTTCATCTAATCAAAATTAATGAGAATGATTGTGATCAAATATTCTATTATTATGATAGGACCTACATCAGTTAACCGTTTAAATTAATTAAATTAATCACATTACTTTTCAATTTATCGATTGATTGATGTTGGTACAAAAACGCAAATAAGAAAGAAAGAAAGAACTATCCATTCTGCGGTGCATACTCTTTGCGCCAACCAACCCTAGTGAAACTAACACCACGTATAGTTTTGCTTTTTGTATATTTGCTTGGCAATATTCATCACTCACCGCCCGTGTCACTGATCAAATAGCCTCCACAAAGGAGTCCCCAGATATTTCTGACAGATATACCCTTGATAGATAGTTCCACAAACATAACGTACAAATCCTGATCGACGAACCCATTGGAGATAGATTGAATAGTTTGCGGCCCATTCTAAACTAGATAAGGAAATTGCAAAAAATCTAACGTGATATCGCCAAGAGATGAAACGATTACGCATCGGCACATATTATTCTGAATAACACCTCCGTTCTCTTTTACTTCATAAAAAAACTAGGCTCTTAAACACGTGAAGCTATTAAGTACACAAACAGAATCATCGCCATCGGTACTCTATGAATAGACTCCGTAGTCTTTGTTATTATATTTGTATTACTATTCTCATCTCTTAGTGGACGTGTTCACACTCACTAATAATTACTGGCACTAAATCATAACATCCACGTGGAGTAAACATCCTTCCCTCAGTACACGCCAGTTTAAAAAAGTGAAAAGACCAAAAACAACTCGCTGACAGCCTATTGTAAGCTAATAGTCGTAATCTGTATATTTTATGTTTTTGTTTCACGAGCGTTCGATTATTTACACGTTACAGCACTACAACCCGTATGGGAATGTTTACATATTAAATTAAAGCTCTTTTAAATTTAGCCCCTCAAATATCTTCTTCATTAAGGGTGTCACAAGAAAAATACCTTATTACGTACGCATAAGGTTATGTTTTAGAATGACAAAAGTGAGTGATTTAACGTTTTTTACTCAATGTCAATGTCGTTAGATTTGCTGTTGTCGTTTTACTGCATTTGGATTAGTGGACTCAAGTCATTATAAATTAATTTTAATAGATATAAAGTGTTTAACATCCAGATGTGTGTGACTAACTGTAACAATTCTCAGAATCTGAAACTCATAAATTTTCCTTTTTTCATTACGTTATCTAATCAGCAATGATAAGAGAAAAATTGCTCAGAGTAATTTAATTTGTGAATTGGAGATTATTTTCCATTTTTCAGATTATCTATAAAAATCTCGTCTTTAGTTTATAATGTGATTTTTTTTTATTAAACAGGATTAATCCGATTTAGTTTTCTCCGAATAATTCATTGAATAAAGAATACATATTATAAAATGTACCTACCTATTGCTTTTCAGTTGAAATTTTATATAAGTCAAATTCAGAATTTTAAGTTAATACACATTTAAAATCCCGTTTGATGCATTATTTCCTTTTCACGATCGTGCCTCGGAAATACCATATCTTGGATATTAAACCAAACAACGAGGCTCTGTCTCAAAAATGGCTCGAGAATCGGTGGGTAGCGTAAAACAAACGCACCTAATCTTATCTAATGTAAACTCAAACGCAGTAGCAGTTTGTCTTGGGTTCAGTGCAAACATGATAAATGATTTCGGTTCCAAAAAGCGTTGGTCTATTTTTTCTAAAGGAGTTCCGGTTGGAGCGAGAAGCATTCTCTCCTCGAATACAAATACCTATTCACCTTGAGAAGTACCTGAGGAAGAAGAGACATCCGAATTATTGACTTCATTGACATGTTCAAAGTCTACATTAGGATATTGACATTTTGAAAACAACACTACAACAAGAGCATCAGCCAGCGATGAACTTTTATCATTAAAAACAATGTTTTAATAAAATGGCAAAGAAAAATGTAATTGAAGCCAAAAATTAGAGGGCACTAAGACAGTAACAATAAAAAGTGAAAGCAAAGCCGCGTTTAATTGTGTCGTAAAAATAAAAATTAAATAAAAAATGCTTAGGGGTGGAAAAGTTTTGCGACCGTAATTCTGCTTTACAATTATTTCATGTTCAGTTGGAGCAAGATGTTCTCCTAATGTTACCTGTCCCAGGGGCAGAGGGTGCTCCTTGTTTATTACGACTAAGTTTTTTAATCTTTTACCATACCTATACTCTCTCGTTAGTAATTATTTTACCCATAGTTAATAACTTATCTTTCTAGATTCAGTAGATATATCACTATCAATGAACACTTCTAAATAAAGTCTCAATAAAACTGTTTTCGTTCTTACGAAACCTAAAAAAATAGCAATTATTTGATTGTTAGAGGGGATTAACCTCTCCGTTTCTATAAAGTTACGGGCCAGTTTAATAACGCTGTTCTATCTGACAGTACAATCATAAGATAATGTAGCAAGTCACCGCAACAGTCTGGTAGCTGGTACGTTTCAATTTCTCGAAGGCATTTTATTTACAAAACTAATTACGTTTGTCTGATAGGGTATTAAACAGCTCCCGGTGCTTCTCTTGATTCGTTGACAGTTAATAAAGACATTCCGAACGCATTTAAGATCTACCTATTCCGTCTGCGATGTGATCGTTCCTTGATGAAGTTGTTATCGGTCCTATTATGTTTGTTACTTTTTATCGCGTGTGACTGTACTTTTGTATTAATCATCTTCAATATAAAATATCTTATTAGCGATAGAATTAGACACATAAAAATATTAACTAGGTCGGACACGTTTTTTATTGTTCCTTTTTTATTTTATTACTGTTGGCACGAACATCATTGTCGGCACGCCACGTGGTCCGGATAATTGAAATGTCCAAACACTAAATTTATAGTTTGTATAACGTCACTATTTCTTTTTTATTACTCCTATCGATGTTGTTTCCATTGATCTAACATTATTATTCTCGGCGCATCCCATCCACCATGTATCCGTCAACTTTCTTGGATGAACAGATGTTTTAATTAATTAAAAGTTTATAAAATTAATAATGTTCTCGATTAAGATTACAAGACTCGTGTGCGAAAAGTTGTTAGTTAACCTAGCTTCGTCTGTTGAAGCGAACAGAACATTAAAATCTTAAATATTAATTGTAATAAGAGCGGTGTGGGCCCCGGCATCCCTTTCTGCGAATGTTGGGGCTACATAATCAGCCCCCAAGGGACAACCTCTTGTAATTAGCGGCTGTTCATTTCTTAATTTCAATATTTAATTACAAAGGAAACTCGACGACTGCTCTGTATAGAAAGAGACGTCATCTTCAGAAAGACTTTCGAATCAGTTTTTGTTTCTAATTCGCTTGAGTATCGTTTGATACGGGCTTCTTTATCGTTTCTTTGTCTGTTATATCAAAGGATTCTTGTGTTCAATCAAATTTGGCTCTACAGGACATTGCTCTTTGCGCAGTTAAATCATTTATAAAATATAATTAATTTTGACTTTGTATACATGTGTAAAAAAATACATTATTGATATATATCTTAGGAAAAACGAAACTCTTCATAATAATAAGCTCATGTATTCTTGATAACTTTAATCAATGTAACTTTACCGTGTTCGTTGAAGAGCCATCTTCCCATTTTCGTTTGTCGCAGTACCCCATTGTGAGACGTAATAGCTCCCGACATATTATCGTTTTATTTCATTTCTCAAGCCGCCATCAAATTCCCTTTTAACTATTACCTGTCTGAGGATTTCATTACGGAAAAGTCTGGCTTTATGAAATTTGCATTTGTATCGCATATTGAGATTGCGATTTTGTTACTTTACAAAGGAATACTTTTTGCACACATTGTCTACCATTATTCCAAAACAGAATCCATTAAAGCTTAAAAAAATTTGAGAGCTTTAGATTTCATTTTAAATCTTGAAATGTTTGTCTCTATAAACATCATGAAAACACCCAGTATATTGTTTTATTGGGAGTTGGAGTCGCAAAATGCCATTAGCGGCAAATTTAATATTGCTTTTCGGTTATTTTTCACTTTTCAATTGATTCGCCAGCATTCGGGTAGCGTGCGTTTGGCACGTTTTGTTCGGATTCGTTGACGGCTGTTGGTTTGGACGTGTCCATTCACGCTCGCGGTGTATTCGTGGATTGTTTTGTTGTGTAAAATTATACAATTTCTGGCCGGGTGACCACACTGCCCGCACTCCGCTCCGCACCACTGTCACGCCCTACGCCATTCGATTCAAAATGAAATATCTATCATCATTTCCATAGAAGTTACCTACTCGTAGGTATTGTACTTAATTGTTTGGCAACTGGGGCTGGACGTGCTATATATTTAAAGCTTGAATGAATATTTGTGAGGTTTAAACTTTAATGTAATATAGACACAGATATTCGATGTGATCGAAATTCTGAGTAAAGTTATTAATAGTATTAGTGGAGTTTTTGCGACTGGCGCCAGCAGTTGTTAATTGTTGAAAATGTTTTCGACAAATTGAAATTTTCGGGTCCATGTCGGATGGCTCGCATTTAGTTGTGTTTTTATTTTTAATAGTTTTCTATTTATACTGACACGCTTCATCAAGAATAATCGAAAAGTTTTGCTACCGTTCCCGTTTATACTTTTTTCTTCCCGAACGATCTTTTGTGGCGATAGGACAAAAAATGTATCGCGCTACCTGCAGCGCCAGGCGACCAGGCGCAGTTAGCGGCTTTCCAAATTAATTTCTTCTAATTCTGGCGACCAATACTGACGAGTCATATAAGCCGTATGCGCACCATCGGCGGCTTTTAATTACACAAAGAAATCCGTTAGTAAAAAACTGGAGCTTGTTTTTCATCGGCCGCCATTAGAGAGACACTTGAAAGATAGATGCAGTCGTATTTAAAATGATGTTCGGAAACGCATATATCCCCTGCATTTCAAAACGTAAACATGTTTCGAAAATATGAAGCTGAATATATTTCTGTCGTGTAATTACTAATTTATACTTCCTTTTCAAAGATGATTGCGTCAATTTTATATGTATTCAAGTAAATAATGTGATCACGATGTTTACGTCATGGTTGATTGTGGAATTTCTTCCACTATGCTCGCTGCGCGCGCCGTTCCTGTTTTAACTTCAATTTCTTATGTTCAATGAAAAATTAAAATAATCAAAACAAGCTAGAGATTTGAAACAGAATAGAGTCCCGGACGTGTGATCGTTCAGTGTCGAACAAAAATAAACGTTATGATTTGTTAAACAGGTTATTAGAAAAACATCGGCGCTGTCGACAGGGAGTTTGGAAATAAACTATTAAAAAATGGTGAAGTGTGTGCCGGCTTTCATGCCTCCATTGTTCCGCATAACGATAATCTGCTTTTGACATTATCTATTATTTTTTTTACATTATATGCTCATGTTACTTTATGAATAAGTTTAGTAATTTCCTTTGGTAATGATTTATTTCCGCCTAAATAATGATGAATAATAAAACTCATAAATATCAAATAATTAGTACCCAGCCGTGTCTGCTTTGATGTCACTCCAATGTTACAATTTAGGCACATTAAATTGTTATCTTTAGTCAAAGTTTTATCAATCTTAAAAACTAAACTGGAATTTAAAATAAACTGAATTTATTCATAAATCATGAACGTAATAGTAACACTCTGACGGTACGTAAGTACATCTGAAAAATCTTTTGTTTGATCAGACTCAAACATCTGGATGTTGAACAGAAGTTCATAATAAAATATGATGAAAAAATATGTTAAGTCCTTTTGTATCCACCGCGTCTGTCTATATTTGTACAATGATCTCAACATCTTAATACTTTGACAAAAGTTATCAGAAAACTGTTGTATGATATCAGAGACTTTGAGTTAAATTACTTATTTTTAATAATAATAAAGTAGGTTTTTGTAAGAATCTTATTCACGTTGCCGTTAAAGTAACATTAGTAAGTGGTTTTACTTTGTATGGTATAATAAACGAGAAACTATTTGATGTTATTCTTTATCGTTTGATCTTCGCCAATCAATGGACAAAGTACAGGAGGCGCATAATAAAAAGGAGTAACCCTAAGGGCACGGTTTTAATGCGGTAATTTCATTTATTATATTCAGTATAAATAAATTAGTTTCCATAATGTCGGTTACGCAGTCATATTTTAGTAAATGCCAAACGTCACTAAGTTCACGCTGATTCGAAACATTTCTTTTGCGCTTCCATTAATTTCTTAATATTGCAATAAGATGAAGTATATCATTACATATTATTGTTGTTTGATTTGTTTTTGAATAAAAATAAGTAATGCTTGTAAAAAAAATAGAAAATAACAGTAAAAAATGCAGCAACCTTTATCTATTATACTTATTTATCGGACAACACACATCAATAATGTTTCATTCATTTTTTACTGGGCAATTCATCTAGCGTGCCCTTTAATGTGTTCTAAGCATGGAGTCATTATTGAATTAATGTTGATTGTAACCCATCCGTATCCACTAATATTAGCATTATTTAACTACGTACGTAGACGAGACAAAACCCAATTATAATGGAACTCACAATGTATAACCATAGGCCATTATACCAATTAACTACTGTAATGTACGTATTACTCGCTCCGAGCTCTTTCTATGTATTTTATGATACCAATTTTATTTATAGAATATACATGTGGATAGATATCTACTTAAATGTCGTTTCAATTTAATTTTATACGGTTGTTAAGATTGAATTACTTGAAAAAAACCTGGGTTTTAATGATATAAATTAAATGTATTTTTATTTAATAGATACCATGAAAACATAACAAATAATTCCAGACCTACATAATTATCTCAAATATCAAAACCGTTTGCTGCATAGTATATTGAATTGCAGCCGAAACGTACCGCAGTAGTTCATAGTAACTCGGTGAGATTTGTTTTGATAATACATCATAAAACTATTAAATATTGGATCGCTGAGTGAGACTACCCGCGCCACTGTTTCCACATTCCTGTCCAAATCAGTAGCTGACAGCGATTTTGATACTTCCAATACAAAAAAATCTCGACAATTTATTGTTGGATTCTCTCATTGATTTAACATTCAAGTTAGACCGCTATTGTTTTCATTGTAGAGATGTAAGTAATGAGATTATTTGGAGCGTGTGATCATAAGGTCGGCCTTTGATTTGGACCAAAAGTAACACTGATCATGGCGTAATCGGTTTGTTATTTCAGCGTTTAGGCGATGTTTAAACCTTGTTTTGTTTTGTCAGAGGCATGTGGGAATCATTCTATTGTGTTCCACATCCGGGTTATGATTGGCTCTTTTGATTTTAATTTTGGAACGATTGGCCGTTTAATAGAACTAATACATGTTGCTCTTTTTTACAGGGTTTGCTAATTGACACATATCTAAATGTAACGACTTTTTACTGCTGCTTACCGTTTTTTACTGCTGTCTATTCGTCTAGTTATCAAAACGAGACCAAGCGTGTATCTAATAGGTATTAATTTTAATTAGGTGGCATTCAAATGTTTAGGGATGGCAATACATGTAATTTATAATTTCTTGTCTTTAAAAAAATAATTCGAAAACCAAATAAGGGTTGATTTTCCATAAATGTCGTGTGTTTATCTCCCACTTGACGTGTGTCTCATGACTTCCGTTCACATCTCGCGAGCTTATCTTACACAAATATGACAAATTTAACCAAACTTACGGCAACATAGAAATATTGCTACTGGTTACACATAACAATGGGTTAGCTATGTGTAAACAAACTATTCGTCTCTAGTCACAAATATAACGTTTGTTTAAAATGCTGATAAATGTACTAAGATTTACTTCCGCGGAATTGACTAACACACAAATATGTGCATACACATCTACTTACAATAGATTAATAATTTATTTTAGAAAATCATTTTGCTATATAAAATTGTCCGTGAGCGGACCACCCTAGACTTAGGGTCTGTAGCTTGTTGCTCTTGTGACTTACATAAATAAGTCTATAATTGAATAAAATAAGTGACTTGACAAATAACTTTTAATTATTTATCTACCTTCTACCCACTACTTTGTCCGCGCAGACTTCGTATTATTCCATATCGTTTTAGCATTTATGCTATTCTCATGTATCACAAACAATACTGTTAAGTTTCATCAAAATATGTTCAGTAGTTTTTGCGTAAAAGAGGACCAAATGGATATCCATCCATTCATCCTCACAAACTTTTACATTTATAATATTAGTAGGATTAAATACCAATGTTCCTATTTAGGATGACCCGTTTTTGCAGTTTCGTTTGGTTAAATATTTTGTAAGTGTTTCTTATTTTGTATAATCTGTTAAAAACATTACTAGCAATATAGAAAAAAGTTGGTACTTAATGGGTTACATAGATACACTTGCATATGATATTATTGCAAGAGACAGTTACACAGACCGACACCCTCTAATCATTTGTCATTGTAAGCAGACTACTTATAAATACACACCAAATAATACCAACATTTAAATTATCACTTTTCAGATACCTAATAATATTAGACTCAATAATTCGATTACAATTTGAAATTAGAATCAAATTTAATTCGAGTCCATTTATAATTAGTGATGACCAGACTTGGTTTTGACCAGAGACCAGAGAGACCAGACCAGAGAGACCAGACCTTGGTGGACCAGAGTTTTGTAATGACCTATTACTACGTAGCCAATTAAAATAATGTTACAAAAAGTAATCATATCTGTCGGCTTAGATTTATATTTGGCCAGGACATTTTGAATACGTAATATAAATGATTGCTGTGATAACTGGGCCCTGATTTTCGTGCGATCGATATTCATCTCGTTTCGAGATATCTCGAATAGAGATGAATCTTGATCGCACGAAAATCGGGGCACTGGTCTTGGTCTTGCATTTTTCTAAGAGTTACATAGCCTGAGTTAAGCAATCCTGCTTATAGTGCCGTTAGTATTTACTTCCAAACAGTTGTAAAAAACTTTGAAATTTAGAAGATATTTTACTGCTAGAACAAGGATCAAATCATTGGTCTTGAAAAAATTAAAAAGTTGGTCACGCGAGCAATCTGTCAAAATTTGAACTTACTAACGTCAAATTGGTCGTATCTTTTCGTTTTGTGTCGAAATATGTCGAATTAGGGATGATGTCGATCTGGCGCGAATTGCCCCCCATGAGTTTTCACATGACATGGTAAGTAGGTATTCCACAGTATTTTCGACAAATTTTGAAAAGTTAATTTTTTTTATGTTTGCCCAAAAACAAAACGCAATAACGTTTTGTTTTTTGGCAATAATAATTTATTACAAGTCGATAAATATCCTTACATTTGTCTTCTCAAATTTTATCAAAATATCTTATACTCTGGCTAGATCGCATATCAATAATCACGGGATAATAATAATTGATCAAGCGTGACTGTGTGATTAAAGGAATTTGCGACGCACATGCAACCATGTTTGACTGCGACTCATGACGGCAAGCGTGTCAATTAACTTAATAAATGAAGTTAATTAAATTATCGCCTCATTACTGCTGTCACTTTATTTTTAAATTTATTGACTAGCTAAATTGTTGGTGCTCTGTATATTACTTTATACTATAGAAGTTTAACATTTATACAATTAATCAAATTAAAAATATGAAAGTGAAATATACCTACAACGGAGAGAAACGTACACATTATAATATTCAATTTTCGTTACATGTTACAAAGAACAATTATACAGGGTGTGTCAGAGTCCGAAATAATACTTTACGGTTTGCATGAGTATCGGCCATACAACTCAATGGTATGAAAATTAGATCGAAATTCAAACATGTTTTTTCAACTCTTTGTTAAACGCCTATTTCTTAAATTTGTAATATCCCGAGGCTTATGTAAAATTTTCACGTTCTGTATTGTGAATATTGGTAGCCGCCTCTCCTGATTGTAGTTTACACTGTTTAGGTTATGAATGTACCCAAAGGCCACAACACGATATCTTTGATAATTATTAATCTCTACCTCGGAAATTATTATGGTTACGTATCCGTCTTCACTGAGCATCTACATATGAAGTGTTGTATATGAACCTAAAATATTATTTCCGACTTCTGATACACCCGATATACGTGTATAAGATGAGGTAAGTTATTCAGTTTCCGGTCGTAATAAATCTCACAAAATTAATTATCCTGCAATAATTGAATCAATAAACAATTTGCATCATTAAATAGCATAAAAGCTAATACAAAAACGTTGCACACTCCTGCAATTAAATCCTATTAATGTGGTATATATGGAAAAATAATTAAAGTAATCAGCCCGTATGCTGTGTTAATTAAGTACTGAAAGGTTTGAATAACAAGTAATTATGTTAACAAAAACTACAATGTAACATTTAAGAGGTTATGACATATAGTAAAAATGAAAAAGGTGTTAGTGAATAATTTAGTAGTGCTAGTTAATTTATTTTCTTTATTAGTACGTGATTAGAGATATTGAACGATGAAGGAAAACATCGTGAGGAAGCTGCACATCTGAGGGAACTTGACCAGTTCTCGATAAATGTGTGAAGTTTGCCAATCCGCACTGGGCCAGCGTGGACTATGGCCTGAATCCCCCTTGCATTGAGGGGAGGCCCGTGCCCAGCAGTGGGACGTTAAAAGGGCTATAGTAGTAGTAGTAGAGATATTCCTGGATATTTGTTCTTGTCAATCAATGCTACTGCGCTTTTGTATTAGGGTCACTGTATAGTATATCCTAATTGTAACAGATTTCTGATAACTACACAAAGAAACTGCCACCTTCTAGTTATCTTCTGCGTACCCAACTTGTAGGACTACTTCACTCCCAAATTTATAGTATTGCTAATTATGCATCTAAATGAATCCTAACTTAACATAACTTTGAGAGTAAGGAGATCAGCCAGGCCAGTTGGCACGTCGGAGGGACTATTGAAAATCTGTTAGAATCATAAAAAAATGTTGAGGTTCACCAGTGTTCTTTATTACCCATTCTTTCTTCCCCTAAAATATCTTTGTGACTCTTTTAATATGCGTGCATTGGAAATCCTGTTTTATACACAACTGTAATGTGAATTCGATTCATTGCGCATAACTTACACTTATAATATTCTGTCAAATCGTGTAAATAAGTGGCAAGTGGATTTCCTGGCAAGTGGCAAGTGGAGCCAAGCCTCAAACGACGCGTGCCGCGGTCTGCGGTCGCCTCGCCTCCGCTGGTCTCGCCGCGATGCGCCCGCCCACCTGCGGGTGTCTAATTCAGAGCTAAGTTTATTGTAAGCGCCCTTTATATAGCTGACGACCTAATTCTAAAACTCTACCTAAACATTTTAGAACTTATTCAAGAGCTCGATAGTATTCTGTATGAAGCGTTTAAGATCACAACATACACATTTGAGTATCGATGCACCATATGAAAATAATGTAGAAAGTTATATAGAATATTATATTATGTAGTAAATAAGCACTGTGTAACCGAATAGGACAGGGCTTATTTTTTGCTTGCTTTTTTTCGTTAGGATCATCGACGCATACTTCATTTATAAACGTCTAAACTGTAATGAATTTCACCATGCCTAATTTTTTTTATTTTTTTGAAATATTGCTGTTTTTTGTATTGTAAGGCAACATCCCTATCGCGACAAACAAATGAACGTTGAAAGCCACTATTTACAATCACATTATGGTGCATACTCTTTCATATTGCCGTCTACAAATCAAACCTCACCCCTTTAATTAAACTGCCGGCACTAAGTCAACTTTGTCTATAGGTAAAACTAGCTGTTACAAAATAAAAGCAGCTATAATTTACTCATACAATTGTCCCATGCCATTTATCGATGGGGGCGAGTAGGGTGCGTTTAGAATGGTTTCCGAACATACGCTAGTCAACATTGCTTTTCAACATTAACGCAAATTGACATCACGAATGTTTTCTTTATACAGTATTAAATATTTGGCTTGAACACGTCATATGCTGGATAAAATCGGATCGTTATCGTTAAGAACATCGATTTGTTCTCAAGCAACTACTAATGAGTCGTAACATGCATCGGTCTAACGTCTTGTCTTGCCTAACGTCTGGTTTTTTACGAATTAGTTTGTATAATAGGTTTCTCGGAAGAATTTCAACAATTCATACCGTTAAACGCTAAAACATATCGCATGAAATATCACGTTATAATACGCGGAGTATGTTACGATAGCCAGATGCCATGTGACGTCATTGAATACCTATCATCGTTCGTGCAGGTTTGAACGCATTCGAAAGTGTGATAACTATCTGAATTGAAAATTTCTTGGTAATAATAGGAAACGATTTGTAAACTTCCGGTTTTCCGTGTGGTCACAGTGACAACCGCGCCATCCACCTGCATATACCTACCGTATCCAATGAAATAATAATCGAAGCAGCGCGACGTCCATTCAATTATCTCTGAAAATTTATGCTCATTAAAATAATAAAACAGCCGGCGGCGGCACCAAATTGAATGATAACAAAAGCTTGTGTTAATTCGAGGCGACAGACCCGTTTTGATCGCGTACCACTATGATACATGATAATTACAGCCAGAAGCACTGATTTACCCTACCTGGTACCTACTAGTTAACTGCTCAAGATCCAATATAGAAAAATAGGAACATAGGACGTAAAAAAAATAGGACGTTGCCTTTATGTCAACATGAATATAAAAACTAACAACCGAATATTTATGTCGTTCGGACCTTCATCATCATTTCAAAATAAATTGACGTCATTAATTTTCTGATAGACATATATAGTCATATATAGATAGTGATATACCTAGTCATATCGTATCATCCACAGATTGCAGTCAAATCAAAGAGCTCATAATTTTTATGCTAAATAGGCATTTCTAGTATTTGTAGTAATCAGAAATAGACCCATTTTTGTTCTAGATACACGAATTACTACGTATCTAAATTTGACTGTCTAAAAATGTAGTAGGACCCCAAGAGGGACACTAAATGTCGTTAATATATCAGAATTATAAGTTCCAAAACGTATTAATGTTCAACTGATAGTGTATAATATAGAATATTGACTCGACAGTTGAATAGAGGCCAGTGCACATGAGCGGAAGCCCTTGTTTGCACAATAATAGCGGCGGTGTGTCGGCTCCTCAACGCACCCCAAATGCAATTGTGTACATTCGTGCGATTGAGTTACAGTAAATGCACGAAACATTTGCATCCATTCGCGAACTCCACGGAGGTATGGAGAGGACCTCGCCCATTGAATTACCGCGGCAGGCATAGTTACCATGAATGTTATGAAACCAGCTGGTTTAACAGATATGTGCGCTAGATGTCTGGTGTCCTGTGCAGGCTTCCGTTTTTAACATTATCTTGAAGATTTTAAATAAGTATAGTAAAAAATATTAAAGTAAAAATATGTTGTTTCTAATCATAATTATAGCCTATATACCCCCCAAAAATTGATTCAGATTATGATGATAAACGAAGAAGATAACATTATTTAACCTGCCCCAAAAAAGCCAATTCCGTGTAATATAAAAGCAGACTGGCACTATCGAAATTACACTAACTATAAATGACAATTGCCATCGAACAGCACACGGCCGGAGCGGGGCCGCCCCCCATCCGCTGACCACTTGGCGTCACTCGGCGGTCATCCCGCAAATTGCTCTTTCCCAACAAAATTGTCAATAAAACTCATCTGATTCGCAGTTAAACACGCGAGCTACATTATTAATTTATGCGTTGTAATATGGCGCTAACGTTGGCGTTATCCCATGTAAATTATTAATAGTGCTGGGGTAAAAATTAAGCTTAAACCGAATGGGTAGTTTCGGCAGTAAAGGTCGTTCTATGTGCAGGTTTAATATGTTGTTATAGCCGGTGACGAGTCGCGTTTATTGGTACTCGAAATTGGTAGCTATTGTACGGTCGATATTTTGTCTACAGTCCATTTTACCTTTAATGCTTGACAAATTCCATTTCTGCAAGTACATCGGGTGACTCAATACGTCTGCTAGATTGTTTTTTTTTTGTGTCTGTATATTGAAACATTAGTGCTTGACCCGGAAATCGAGTGAGCTGTAAGATCAAACAGATATCAACGTTTCGTAAATGGAACACAAAAGTGAATAGATCCCTCGCGATTCACCTCCGTGTTGTCTTAAGAGAAAGCGATTACACAAATCTGAAGAAGCTATTAATCCGGCTCGCTGCCCCCGAATGGCATCACGGTTTGTTTAATAAAATCGCGAATTTACATATCAAAACCTACAAAGGGGCATAATTGGACCCGATGACTTAGAAAACGTAGTGGGCGAGGCGGGCGCGCCACCCTCACAACAAACAAAGGAATTATACCCGCCTCAAGAAACTTTTAGCAATGGAAAGCTCCTTAACAAACAGACGCGTGTGTATCTAATGAAATTCCTATGGTTGCATAACGTACCCGTGTGAGCGCCGAGCGTTATTAGCGGAATTATTTCTCCGGGTAAAATCTTTGAAGGCGGTTGCTCTTTCGGAAAAGTTGTTAAGAAAATGGGTTGAGATCTTTTCGGGATTTCATTAGTTTGTAACTATGCGGTGTGCTACGCGAGGCATCTAATTTATTAGGTAGGCGTAGCCGAGGGAACGAATGGGCAGCGAGCATTTGAAAATGGAACGGAATTGCCGAATCACGCCGCTTTGAGCCGAAGCCGCCGCGACACGATTCGTTAAGAGACAAATGTTTGGATTCAATTCCAAAAGTTTTTTCGACAGTAATTAGTAACGGTATATTTACTCCGCGTTCGGTTTGTGAGCGTACGGTAGCCGTGTTTTTTCGATAATTAAGTTTTGTTAATTTTGGGATCGTTTAGCTTGACCGGTTCGGTGGAATGTTGCGAATAATCTGATGATCGGTGACCGCATCGTTGTTATATTCGCAATCGAAGACTATTCCACATTCCCACACAATACGTGAAGTGCCATTATGTGCGCTGAATGAAGTGCAAGCGGACGACATACGGGCATCTTATACTCCTCTTGCTCCATCGAGGATATTGACACTTGTCGACCTGTCATCAGCTTTTGTTCTATCACGTGTTAGGTTACACGTACACACAATCGTGCACGTGTTCCCGGCGTCGCGTATCCACTAGCGTTATTCATATATGCTTACAATTATAGAGGGCCTACAGCTATGTTTTAATTTAAGCGTATTTAGAAAAAAAACTATATCAATAACATAGTAGTTAAATGATCGCTCTCGACATCAAGAGGTTCCAGGTTTCCTCCAACCTCTGGCCTTAATAGACTAATGATGACACAAGTAGGTATTTAGCTTATTTGAGATGTGGCATATTTCTATCTAAAAAAATAGCAAAAAAATATAATACATCAGTTTGCCGAGTAGGAAACAAATTGCAAGTTACGGCGTTCACGTGTTGACAAGACATGGAATCTATGTCGCGATATGAAAACATACAAACTTATAGACAGAACACTTTTAATAAAAACAATGTTTTGATCTTAGAGGAACAGTTTGTCTCATCTCAAGTTCCGTCTCAACGACTCAAAACGATTTCATGCGATAGTATGATACTGAGATTCCTAGTACTTATTCTTGACAGTTATTTCAACTCAGTTATCCCGCATCAGAAAGCCAGTCACGTCTCATATTTTATAATTAGTTAGAACACAAATGAAGTGCCGCAATTCATAGACCTAATAACACATAGAGAAGATAGATATTACCGAGATTACATTTCCGATTACAGTTGGAGATGGTCTCGCTTCGTTCGAGCACCGAAAGGCTAATCGCGTTTCGCGTCGCTCGCTCGCGCGTTATAATTAGTACAAATCGACTGTTTGTGCTGCAAACTGTAGACTTATTAATACATAGAATGGAATGAATAATTTAAAATAATTATAGTTAGTTATATATCTCTTGTGAATAGGTACCCCGTTATAAATTAAATGACCCTGTCAACTTTGTATCACGAACTTTTTTTTAAATGGTCCCTATATTAGGTCGTATTAAACAAAAAAAACATGATGTTAAGTTTTGGCGAGACTAACGAACAGAAATTGATTTTTTATGAATAAGATGAAGAGAGATATATGTTTTTTTTTATATAAATCGTCGCGTTTCTAAAGTTTGTTGCGTCGGAATGCGTCCGTGAATCCGCATTAGATGGAAACAAATATTGTTCAGTAGGCATACCAATATCATTCTCACCTTTGAGTATCACTTACATACTACGTAATTGTACTCCATTAGACTATGTCATTTGATCCATTCTCACGACTTTAACAGTCTTGCCAGCTCTAGACGTTCTAACAGCGCTGCCCCGCGGAATCCAGTAATCTCGCGAGCTAATAGATGCGATAACTCATCGCGCGCGGGCGTCGATACCGCGCGATTGATGGCGCCTCCTCTCTCCCCTTTCCCCCACGCTGGTGGAATTCGCGACATGTCTGTCGTTCCACTTGCATACATTTGTAATGTTAACTTTCAGTAACCGCACAATGTATTGATTACATCCGCAAAGTTTCGCGGATTGACTATTGGCAGCTGTAGTTGTAGCATGTGCGACAAGACTAGACGTATATCACAGAATATCTTGATGTTGTCTCTTTCTTTCATAGGAAATTAGACAGAGAGCGAGCGAGCAACTCCGTGACAAAGATCTTGTCTTGACATGCGTGCTAAAACACGGCACTGATACAACTTCCCTGTCGTTAATAATTGAACTGTAATAATTAAATTGTATAACTAAAGCCCCGGGTACACTGCGGGGTCAAGATGCGTGAGTAAATTTTTTTGCCAATACCAAAACGAGCCCTGGGTCAATATCCATAAAGAATGAATTTCTGTGGTAAAAGCCATGCCTCAAAATTTGGTTCCGCTGTCAATGACAGTCTATACAGTTCGTTTTGATGTTGGCATACCTTTTGACGGTGTGTTGATGCCCAGAGTGCGCGGAGCTTTATCTAGACATGTATTGCTAACAATAAAGAAATAAGCCTTTTAAAACGTAACTGTATTAAATAATGCTCTACCAAACAGACAAACATTAGAGCGGAACAATTATAGTGTGACAATGGAGCCTTTTTTCATAATTATTTTTCAACCATTAACTTGAATGGTATTTAGAAATCTATTAAGCAGTTCCACTTTTCGCCGCTTTCCCATAGCAATAGGCTCTACGAGTGATTTGGTCTGTGTCGCTAAGCGATTAGATGCGGCTCAGTATTGTAAAGTTGGATACACATTTTTGTGAAGAAATGTCCGTTTTATCCAATTCTCTGTGGTCACATTCCAATGATCGCTTCAGTAACGCTTCGGTTGCGAGATCAAATTGATTTCTTTTCATAACTGATTTCAAAATACGCAATAGAATGTCATAGAAATATTTTCTAGGTTTCATGATACAATCTTGAATTTTCATGTTTTAATTTTTTTTAAAAAGTCGTAACTTATTGATGTAAATCAAAGGTATTTTAATGGACAAAAACACCATTTGTTTCCTTGAAACACAAAAGAAATAACACTTTCAAAAGTTTCCTCGTAAGAAACCTTTCACAAGCCATTAATGTCGATATTCCGACCCCCTAAAGAGTTGAAAACACGAAATGGAATTATGCATTCCCCTAAAAGTCGCCATTAGAATTAGAGGCACAATTTATTCCGTACCGGGGCCCTGTTTCCGCATTTCCTGTATCAATGCTCAGTAATAATCGCCTACCCCGTAAGTTACCGGTAATGTTACAGATAAAGTTCCGTGTTAGCCGCGCACGACTTTTAGATCAATTAATTTTGTACAGTAAACCAATTTGACTTACTTTTCCTTAAACCTTAGCCGACATACCTTACTCCCTAAGTATTAATCGTAATTTTCAGTTTTAAAATAGGCTCTCAAAGGTTGTTGAATATAATTAGGGAATTAAATGGGAGTCAACTGGAATTCCCCAAGCAAAACAAAACTTTTAAATGATTTTGAACGCCAACGGAGACATGCAAACACATTTATTTATAGGAATCAAAACAAACTTTTTGAATCTGTGGAGGCAGTGGTCCAACTTTTACATTAAGTTTCCAGGCAGGAAAGCAATTACAGTTTATTTTATTACATCGCACTGATTGTTCGGTGTTTATTGTTCCTACATTCGGGACCGGTTAAAAAATCATACAAACATTTCATTCAATTCGTTAATCTATTACAGCATAATTATATGTTGAGAGTCCAATTTGCAACAATGTAATTACGGGTTCCAATAAACATTTCAACAAGCGGGCTGTCAAATAAATCCAACAAATATTTTAATGGCTCCATACGTCGACCCTTTTTATTGGCAGCATAAACCGAACGCTGAGCGGAGTGCCGCGCACCAACCCTTGCAGGACAAAGTCTCAGCTAAACTATAAAATAAATCTAGCAAGTTATCGTCCACAATAAACAGTCGCCGCGGAAGGCTATCGCCGATTCCCACGCAAAGTTGCTGTTAATAAAAGCAACAAAATTATATATTCAAGAGTTAGGAGGTGGTAGTATGGCAGTTAGGGCCTTCTACGTGGTCCGAGTTACAATGCAAATTGCCGCGGAGGGGTGCGCCGATGCCCTCTAACTGTGCGACTCGCAAAGATGGCCGCCGTAATGGCGAAATGAAATTATTAAGCATTGTCTTGTGAAATCGGCCGCGGTCGACACCTGAGACGCGGTCTGCGATCACTTAGCGTGGATATGCCGCCGCTGAGACCCTGTAAGCTCCATAACCATCCATGTTTAATGGTATCAAGGATATAAGCCACATTGTATCTGCTTACGACGTCAAATAACATTCGTACTGAATTGTTTCGAATTTAGTTGTAGGTAAAAATAACAAGTGCGAGTCGGACTCGCGCCCGAAGGGTCCCGTGCCATTATCTATAAAAACGGCAAAAAAATCACGTTTGTTGTATGGGAGCCCCCTTTAATATTTATTTTATTCTGTATTTTAGTATTTGTTGTTATAGCAACAGAAATACACCATCTGTGAAAATTTCAACTCTCTAACTATCTCCATTCATGAGATACAGCCTGGTGACAGACGGACGGTCGGACAGCGAAGTCTCAGTAATAGGGTTCCCGTTTTACCCTTTGGGTACGGAACCCTAAAAATGGTGGTCATGTGGCAATTTCATGAATTTTTAATATGTTATAAGCATAAATTTCGGCTGACAAAATAAAACTGAAAATTGCCGCGGAAGTATCTCCACACTTTTCCAACGCCAAGACATTACTTACAACCCTCGGCTGAAAGCTTTGTATTAAAATTTAAATCTACTTTGCAAAGTGTATTTTATACACGTGCTCTTGCAATTTTGATCGTTCATAAAGCTCCGAATAGCTCCTATTATTACGCTTTACCTTTGCGGTATTGGGTGTTACACATCTCTCCCCAACCATTCCTGTTAACGTTTTGACTAAGTCTCCCGTGAATTTAGTATGCATAATGTTAATATATTATAGATGCTTTAATTACTCGTTTGCGGTGCAGTTGCGGTTCCACTGTTGTAGCTCGTTCCTATTGGGTTATGTTTGTTTATGTACTTAGATAGGCACCTTTGTAATAAGGCCGTACAATTTAATGATTGATAAAATCGATTCCGAATTCGATCGGAACGGAAACGGTCATTAATTAATGTAATGCGAAATCGATGTCCAGGAACGCGTCTTGCGAAAATAAATTAATTTCAAAATTTGTTTTGGGCAACAAAGACCGGGTCCCTCTACTTATTGCCTGAGTGAAATTCCTCCTTAATCCGACGCATGCCCACTTCGTGTTTTTAATTTCACACAAAAAACAGCTCCGACTCGGTGATCAATCAAAACTCCTGCTCGTTTCTTTTTTCTATATTTCATTGCAATACACTTTCGCCTCTCTGAAACCGCTATAAACGTGCCTTTATTATTTTGTTTGCATAAAGGAAATGGATATCTTTTGAATTAAATTAGTTTGACGGATTTCATATTTGATGTCAAAGATTAATTACTTTTCGCTAATACGTTTTTTATCGCAATATAATGATACATTGATGGTATTGTACTCGCACTTATGGTAATGTAACGTAACGTTTCATATAACAAATATCTTGAAACACATCGGTACATAACTAACTGCATTCTTTGAATAACGTACCTTAGCAAAGTAGTGGAACAACGAATTCTAAAAAAACACATTTTTTTTTATCTACTCTTGGGCTTCCCACCATTAGAAACAAACATGGTCCGATAAAACTTAATTAGATGATGGTTTAAAGCTCTGATCCATTGCATACCAATTATTCCTAACCTAATAAATCCGCCGGAAAAAAGCTACGATATTTAAATTTTTAAATTGAAATGCATCAACGTTACTAACAACAAAATTGAGAATTACTGTGAAAACTATGTATTTAGAATGAAATAAATAAATTAAATATTACATGATGCTCAAAAGAACTCGATTTTGAATCCGTGTTTGCAATTAGAAGTCTTACTTCTGAATCATTAAGTCAGACACCACGAAATTAATCATTGTTAATGATCATGGCTGTATAAAATGAGGTCTTCCTACTACAAAGTAACGCACATTACAAAATCAGAACGTTTTTCATCCAACTCATGAATCATCATGAAATGACTGTACCGACCGATCGAAACATCACTCCATAAAGTAAGGCAAAAAAATCTCCATGTTATACTTTTACAAACTACAGTTCTTACAGGCCCGATACATAGTATTGTAACATATGTCAAGCTAAGCTTAACTTAAAATAGGTTTAACTGACTCGGAGATATATGATAATAACTCTCTATCTAACTGCAAATTTTGCGTGAAACCTCTGACTGATTTTGCAAAATATCAGTACATTTTGTCGCATTCCCTTGTAAAATGTAATCATATCATATTTGAGTGCATGACTCACTACTATGCATGATTTACTTAACATGGCTTGTTCTATAGCTAACGGTAAGATATGTCAAGGAGCCCTGCGAGCAATGTAAATAAGCATTCGCGGTTAAGATCATTCGACCTCATTTCGCGGGGCGGTCGGGAATACGTGGTTTATTCAACAGAGTTTAATTGCGACCGAGACTTTCGCGAACACGGTACTGTACCAGTCTTAATCCTTGCCCTTACCTTCGCAAAAAAAAAAATCTGCAATGAATTCTGTTTACATTCGACTAATATTGGTTTAACACTAGTTATCTGTGTATTAGTTTATGAAACAATGCAAACATTTATCGGTCTCCCGTCACAGATAAAGAATAAAACAATGTGTCATACAATATTTAATTAACATCTGTACTTCAAAATATTTGACAATGTCTCTCATTCTACGTACAGTAGTGAGCACAATGATTTAAAAAACAACGTCAAATTGAACCCACCGAACAAATATAGCAAGGACACAAAGTATCAAAGGCATGTCGTCCCACGTGACGAAGCGAGATCAGTTTCATCTGCATATTTGCTTTACGAATGGCTACGTACGACATTCAAAGACAGCATTGGTTTCATTCATTTGCACGTTTCCATTCCAGTTCTGTCAACAGAAAAGTCGCCCGAGGTTGGCACAGCAATGCATCCGCAGATACGAGATAAGCGAAAATAGTTTCAAACGCCATAAAGACCCCTGAAAAAAACTTCACTAGCTTAGCAATATCATTTGAAAGGTCGGCGACAAACCGATCCTTTTTTACTTAAAAGATAAGATTATGCAATCCGTAGTCAACACCGGCAATCTGCAGTAAATCCTATTTTAAAATCACGCAACGGTGGCTTTTAAAGCACTCTCGAGGACTAGATACACTCCCACACTTACACACAAATGTTTCGTAAAGATGCATCTGTTTTTTGCTTTCTTTTGTGCATAAGCGCATTCATAGTGACGATACGTGTCGTCTTCTAATCCGCTTGTAATTGAATTTTGGCAGACATTTCTTTTGTGAACTACAAAAGATTTTCAAAGTGTTATCTCTCTCTATGGTTGATAAGAACCATGTAATTTTTCTCATATTATGTATTTCAAACTTATGTTACGTTTAATTTTCTTTGGCGTGAACGCGACGATATTGAGACTCAACTCACACTTGACCGTTTTTTCACAAACTTCGGAAGCGACTGTAACACATTCTGAACAAACAAAGAAACACATTACAAAGCCATAAACCAAGCAACAAAGGCACCGACGAATACGTGTTGAAACTGATCCATCATGTCTCCTTTTAAAATAACAAAAAAACTCATACGATACACACAACAGATGTTTTCGAAAAAACCAACCCCTATCGACCCTAAAATATAAAACGCTGACTATAATTTCTATTAAAATAACTGTAATTTCCCAAATTATCTTTTTATCATAATCGTTTAAATGCAAATTTGGCATCCTGATGTATTAATGTGGTCATAGTTTTGACAAATTGGGGCTAACCTCGCGTCGAAGAATTAATTTTGTAAAACAACAGTTTCATCTATATTTGACAGGTGTTTAACTTTTAAAGGTCTCCCGTGGATATAGAGTTTTGATGCCAGATATAAGTTTTCGAATTGCCTGAACTTGTACTCTACTTCTATCTGAATGTAGTCAGCAGCTTTTAAGCTTAGACAGATATAGGGTGAATAGTATGCGGTGGGAGGGTAGGACTTTAATATAAGAAAATGGATGCCTTCACTGAGGTGAGAAATATCATTAAAACATAACAACAATCAAGCATCGAAAAAAAACACTAATATGTTGTGAAATTGTTTTACAATAATCTTACGACGGAGGTGCGATTAATAATAAAAATAACATGTAATTTGTAATAAAAGGAAAATATATGTCATACATCGGAGTCGAATAACGCGTTATCGATAATGAAACCGATATATATGAAATACAATCATCAATATCTAAAAGCAAACATAATATCGACCAATAAAGAGTTGAGCATATCAACATGCGAAATTCCAATTAGATTCCAAACATATGATTGTGATAAACCGACCGTTATTGAAGTCGCTTATCTATGTAATTAGAAAGGAACTAAGCTGTAGCCATTTGTGTTTATGGGAACTGTTCGAGTGCTGTGCAGCCATGTTTCTGATAGATAACACGCTTAGGTGGAATTTTTGCATTGTTTGTATGCCGTAGGTAATAAAGATTCATTTTATTTGGGAAAAAGCTCCAACAATATTTGTTTAACAGTATATTTGCTTCAATTATACTGCAATACTTATCTTCAAATCGCTCTATATAGATGTCGAGTTATTTATTATGTTACCTCATTCAAAATTCGAGGGTAATGTCGTGAAAATTACACACTTCGTTTGTATAACCTATAAATATATACATTTCAAAATTTAAGAAACTCAATAAATAAATCACTCTATCATGTTTTATTATCCACTTTTGAATAAAGTGCCTACAAGGAAACAATACAGACTGTTGAAAAATAAATGAACTTCGCCGAGTGGTATACGGGTGTTAGGGTAATGTGTGCGGTCGTTAACAGAAACATTCAAAAAATTATCTACCACGGAATTGAGCAAGTACCTACTCTCCTGCCCGCCGCGGATTCGTCAGAAGGGAATAAGGCATCAAATATTCAATTTTAAAACAGCCGCTAAAAGCGAAACGTCATCGCCCACGCAACCGCAGCTGGGACTCCACGATTTAGAAATTTCGTTACAGATGGGGCACGCACTCCGCTCCGGGAAAGAGATAAGTAAAAAATTGCATTAGCAAAGTGAAAAACATAAATGAAGATGACAACAATAACGTTACAGATGTCTCCAAATTGCCTTCCTTAAAATGTTTAGAGGGTGTGTTGGTGACGGGGCACGAAATGATTCTAGTCCCTTGAAATTATACTGTCAAGAACAAGAAAACGGCACGCAGAGTAGGAAAAATTTCATTAGCGCCAATCAAAATGACGAGGTCCAAAATGAAGCTCGCAAAGAGAGTCGTAATCACGGAGTTCAGCAGGCGCCCCCTCAACATGAGGTCTTATTAAAGGAATAATATTTACAAAACGAGACGCCTCAGAAATCCCCAAATTAAGATCTCGCCGAAACCCGCCCAACTTCCACAAAGTGGAATCATTAAATTAAAAATGTAAACTTTTCTCTTAGCAAGGTAATGGGCATCCCAATGTAGATAAATAGATGGAATAGCTGCAAAAAGGAGCATTTTCCTGTTCATTAAATTTTTCCTTCGCTTTTTTTATTTCGACCCCTGGTGCTAATTTTGTTGGAATTCACGCCCCTCGGCTCCACCCGCTGGGACTCAATCACAGAAATTTTATATCCGGAATTAAATAAGTAGCCGACAGTATTACGAACAAAATTTAATATGAGCTTATTTTTTGCGAAGTATTTTTCTCAATTAACCGGATACTGCTCACTGTGTTAGACTGTCCGGGAATATTTTGCCTCAAAGCTGCTCGTTGCAGTCAAATTGGTTTAGAAATTGCCAAGAAGTCAATCAAGAAGGGAAATACTTCCATCAGTGGTAACTTATTCCGGAGGGGGGTTTGTGTTAATAACTCGATTGTCTATAATACTCGGCGGTATACACTCTGCAGGAAACGTCAGCGATCTCGGTAGTAAATGCAATTACATCTCCTAATATGCCGTCTGCACGCCTCGTCTCCACGGCACTGCTCCGAGGGACGCCACCCTTTAACTGTTCCGGGATCACTTGAAATTCAGTTATTATACCCTAGCACCTGAGACTGTTTATCAATATTTGCAAGGCAGAGATTACCTGGTTTACGTTGCTCGAAATTATTTTCTCAAAGCACGCCAAGTACGAATTTATAAGTATATGTTTTATTTTTTAAATGGAACTCATTTGAATATTAACTTCTTTCACAACAGTTCTGAGATGGGTCATCAATCCACAATGTTAATACCAAAAATCATTCGATTTACCATCATATCGGGTTTCCTTATAAGATATTGATTGGTGCAAATAAGGAAATCGAATTATTCAATGTCCGCCCCTCATTTGTTTCCCGCTCCCCCACAGCAGAGATGAAGAAATTCTTTCTGAGTTTTCGATTACTTGTCCAATTAATTTTATAGATTCATTTGTCTTAGATGCTTTGAAATATGCCCAGCAAATATTGGAAGTTTATTTTTAAGAGACGAATTCTTAACTTTACATTTCCAATCAAGAAGACTAGTGGAAAGAAAAAAGTCATCGCTATCGACATTTATAATCAGTCATCATATGTTACAATAACTTGAAAAAAATCCCTATTATTAAGTAATTTTAATGCATATAATCAGCTAAACATTTGTCACAGCCTCTTCAAGTGCACCAGCAGCCACCCTAATGGTTATGCTTTTAGATTAGATGCGAGCGCTCGCTCTCACAACACGAGCTTTGATAAGCGGGACTGGGACAGGGATGTCGAGTGTTACGTAATATGAGCAGTTAGGGTATTGTGATGAGAGGGAAAGTTTACGTTCCGTTTCTCATCACGGCTCTGCGCGCAAGTGGGTGAATGCGGTTACTGGTCAGAGCAACGCACCGGCCATTCATGACATAATTGACAATCGGGCTCATTAAACACATATATATTCTCGCATGGTGTACATATATATAAGTCAGGTGATCTATTTATCGTCACGTTATGTCACTTCCAAATATTTCTACGTAAAGGAAACGTTTTTTCCTCTAAGGAAACGTTTTCAGATGTTTGGTTTGTGAGAGTCTGTTAGTTTTGATTTAATAGATAATTTATTTTATTCCATGACAGTAAGAAACTGTGTTTGATTTCCTAATTTTTTTTCATAAATTCATGCTTTTTTCATATTTATCAATATATATAAAAATCAATGCCACTTTTCGTTGTAAGCTAACTCCTCCTAAACGGCCGGACCGATTTGAATGATTTTTTTTGTATGCGTTTGAGTGGCACCCTGGATGGTTTAGATTCACAATTGGACCCGGTAGGTACTACTTTCGTATGTCACTCATTCTAAGGCGGTACGAAGTTCGCCCGGTCAGTTAGTAATATATAAACTTAAGTCTACTCATCATATTATGATAAGCTATTCGCAACATTGTGTTGAAAAATGTATTCCTGGTCGATAAGTAGCTCAAACAGTAGCTATATGACACACCAAAACCTTCAATTACGTACGACTGTGACTGTAATAAATCAACAATTCAATAGGCTATTATTGTGTAAACCAATCGCATTACAGTACTAAGTGTGTCGAATCTCATACCCACCGATAATCAAGGTTGTTTGTCGGGGCATTATAGGCTTTAAAACAATCAGATAGAGGTGAATAAACTTGTTTATTCGTTGCCCTAAAATGGTACAAAATCAGTTTAACGAAACTACGACATTGGATTTTGAAATACAAAGTGGTCGTCGTAGATATTTTGTAGGTGTGAGATAACAATAAGTGATTAGACAAGGTGTTAAGAGAATACCTATTATTCGTATCGGCGCTTGTGAGTGAGTGGGGGGCGCGTCGCGGCAAGATGAAAGCGGATTGACATTGAGACCTGACCACACCTCTGGCTGTAAGACATCGGGGATCGGATTAAAGATTTAAAGCGGGCCTATCGTTTTGTTGTGGTCTATTATTTATTTATGACCACTGAGACTACTACGACCTCTTTAACAGTGAAATATTCGATTTTGTGCTAAAAAAAAGGTATTTTTCTCTTGAAAATACTAGGTCATTACCCTTTTTGCGGTATAAAAGGCGCAAGTTATAATAATGAAGCTTTAAAAAAAAAACTTTATTACGGGCATATTTATTACGATTGAAGAGCGAGAATCCTAACTAGCTAACATAAAAAATAATCGAATCAGTTATATTATTTTTTATTCGATCGTTAATAACCCTTCTGACGCTTAGCTGCGTAGAAATGTTGAATGTTCTGCAAAGGGCATAATTTGCACACAAAGGGACGCGTCATCAAACGACACGGACGAACACCTCCTTGCCGCCCTAATGGACCTTATCATCGTATCACTCGATAAATTGTCACGATACACACCAAACAATACTGTCGCTCAAATTCGTGCGGGTTCCAAGATAATTAGCCTCTGCCAGGGGACTTTAAGGGTCAACACTTGGCATATATTGTATATTAGACACCACCAAATCCTGGCTTACAGAAATGCCAGTGGTGGGGCTATAACCACTACACACCTGAGTGAGACAGTCGCCATACATTTATCAACAAGCTTTAGGCACATACAGACACACAGACATAGGCATTAGGCACTATAGTTAGAATAAATAGATGTTGAATATAAGATCCTATTATTGTAATTAAAACACGCATGAATTAATGACTGATTGCAGCTGTACGTACCTACCAAAAATTTGAAACACGAATATTATGAAGATCATTTAACCCCAAAATAACATCTGAATAAGTACCCAATGTAACACCCGCGGTGTCGGCGTGTGGGTCCACGCCGTACCCTTTGCGAAATCATTTCAATTCCGCTTTCCGAAGTGAAAATCGCCCACGGACGGTCAAAGGGTTAACGATTTAGTGTTTATTTGAATTCCGCCTTTGTTTAAAAGGCGTTAGAATGTAAACGGACCCTTTGTTGTGATTGTCATGTGTTTTGTTCAAAACCGTTTTGCTTTATTGTTTTGTTGTAATGGGGTCTCAATAGTTTCCGAGAGATATTTCAGGATATTTATTATGGTGTAAGTGGTCAAGATAGATTCATTCACAGTCCCATGCCGATGGACGCTATTATAGTGCGGAATCAAATAAGTTTTATATTCGGATAACAGAGAAAAAATATATTAACTACTTTGGACATGTCACAATTTTAAATATCGCGCATAATATAAGTGCCCGATTTTTTTGTGATTATTTCATCATAACATTTTCTACATAATGTTATTAAATAATTTGTAAACAGTATATTATTAATCCAAATACAAATAAAACAAGAAACATATCTACATCAGAATTCATTATAAGAAGACATTATATCTTAATGCGCGAAGGTCTGACAGGATTATTTTAATGTGGCCTCCGATGACATACCTATTCATATTTAAGTAGAGCCTCGAATTCCATTAGATAAAAAACCTCCTTTAAGACGTTTGAATGTTATTTTATCTTTTATTTTAATAGTATGTATAATCGTACGGTGAACAAAGCTAAGAGTATCCTAATCCTACTACCGCGTTACCCATTGGACAAGTTTGTAACAGTAAATAATCTTGGCGATATAAAAAATAGAATTCCCTGTAGTAAATAGATTTTACTTTATATTATAGGCGTTACTGATTTATCCATCAAGTTCTCAATTTCTTAAAACCATTAACACCTAAAACAATTAATTAAACAATGTACCTATGTTAATCTTGACGATAATTAACGGAATTGAATTAACCTTGTACGGCAATTTTAAATATAGAATCTCACATATCAATAATAGGCCTTATGAAATGCAAGTACTTATAACAAGGCCACTAGAGGTGCGGATCAACCAAAACGGGAGATGTGCGCGGTACGCGGCTTTTTGTTCCCATAGTACGCGCCGCAGCATGCCACCGCTCCTCATTGAGGCCTCCCCGTGGGGAGCCTACAGTAGCAGACTGTATCTTTTTGTGCGTCCAACGTTTTATCAAACATTTTAATGGCCGGCTTTATGCAGCCAACAAAAGAAGTGTGCCAACAGAGGCGTTAAATCCTTTACGATTTGATGATGATGATCACGCATTTGTCATTGGACCGCTCTCGGATCTCGTTATCGGCCATGCGTAAATATTCCTATATTGATATTCGTTACTTATCAGTCCTTTTTTTTCATTCGAATATTTTTTGTCGGTTACAACATTATAGCATTACTGTACTCACCAATTGCAGGTAACGGAGTAGAAATAAATAAGAAATATAACACAAACACAATCATGCTTAGGAAACTAAACATATACAACTAACGCATTCAATAATATCTACACAAGTAATTACATTGTAAATTTATCTGTGATTTTCATTAAAAATATTGAGTAAGCTAGGGACGTAACCTGGAACCAAAACAACGACAACTAACATTTCACCCACAGTTATTCCAATTACATTTAGATACAGTAAAATAATTAAACCATCGAGACAGCAATGTGTAGGGTTGATTCATGAACCAATCAAGCAAATTTTAATAAAAACTTTACTTTAAATTCCAATGATAGATACATGAAAAATGGGACCTACCTTTTTTGGAATATGGAGTTTGCAAAACACAATAAAATAGTAAAACCAAAGAAAACACACCAAATAAGCAATTTTGTTGGAAATGTGATACTGTTTGGAATTGTCCTGCGCTGCGGGTGTAACGTGTGGTCTTCCAGGCTACCCCCTTGGCCTGCGAGCGACCGGCCGAGCTCGCTCGAACGTTCCCGAACGCAACCGAACCGAACGCGCGGCGCGAGCGAGTAAGCGACATACCTGTCTGGCGCTTTCATTGACAGGCACCTGAAATGAAGAAAAAGATCGATCCAATTCGTTGAAAATTTTAAATTTCAAAAAGTTTTGGTGTAACCGAAGTTTAAAGTTGACACAGATAAATTTACATGCAAGGACGAAGTATGACTGCGTTTTTCTTTGAACTGTAGGATAATTGCAGAAACGAAAACATGTTAACACATTTTTATAATTCGAACGACCGGCATCTATATAGGGTGGAAGTATTATAAAAATTAAAAGTAAACATAGTAAAAAAGAGTAACAAAAGTGTGGCACAAATAGTTAAAAACAACATTGCAAGATGTATTAGGACAGTTGTTAAAATATGGGGTAGCCGCTGCGCCTGCGCCGCCACGGCTTGACTCCGCGGCTCCGGTGTTATTGTGCGGCCGCACGCGATCTCTCCGTGTTTGCTTTCGCACACCGATGCTGCTACAAGCCAACGGTTGTTCCGTTTCAATCATGACTATTAAACATCACGTAATACGTCTACTAACAACAAGTACCTACCTAACATACAAACGTAAAACAAAACTTTTGGCTTTACACTTTTTTTATATTTTATCAACCGTTATTTTATAATAAATGTCAATTGTTTAAGCTACATTGTGTGAATATAATGTCATATAGCTATAAACTAGATCATCAAGTATGTATTTTTGTCATTAATAAAAAAAGTGAGGCAAGTGTTCTTTCAAAATAACGGACACAAAAATGTCTGTGACTAACTTTTCCAATCAATTTGAAACAATAATAGGAATTGACCAATAAAACTGATTAATATAAAGTCATTACAATACCGAGAAGCCCCTCCCTGTGGACATAATTTATTAGATTATTACCGGTCGAGATCACGCAAACGGAATCGTAAAATTAACGGAAATCAATTCCGTTAAATTGAATTCAATTCCCTTAACATGGTTTGGTCATAACAAGGGCACGATGCACACCACAGCAGTCGACACTTGAACTGGAACTCTCATTCATAAGATTTACCTATTCACTATATACCAATAAAGTACCGTTAAATATCGCGATTGTATCATTAGTGTGGGTAATGAAAACGTCAAGGAACTAAAAATAAGTTTATCGGGACATAACAAAAATGTCTAACAATAAAAAAGGAGCTCGCTATGAATAAAGAAGCGTACCAGTTCAGACAATACGTTTCACTTCGCGTGTGAACAGCCACCGATGACTATCGTTTTGTGCTATTTTGACACAAATACTTTTCTCGTAGATATTGTAATCGGCGACGCTCACAGAGTACTGGCGCACACACGCAACAAAATCAAAAGTCACCTACTCGAAAAAACCAATCTATCAATATTAGAACACAAAAAATATGCAAGTCAGTTAATAATCCCGAATCGGCAATCGACAATGGAAATAAAGTCACAGTCACTTTTTTAATAATGGCAACACAGTTTTTCTTTTTTATTGCCACCCTAGGTTCGTTTGACATTTGAACCGGCTGATGACTTGGCCGCCATGATTGATCGTCGCGACCCAGTAAATGAGTGCAATTTAGCGTTTATTTTCCCTTCTATTCAATGTTTGTTATTGTTAACTGCATCAAATTGTGTCCCTTCAATAAAAATACAGACGTTCTATGATTAAAAATAATAATTCCACTTAAAAAAACTTACAACCAAATATAAATGGAACGGAAACGAGAAACAAAGAAAGATCACATTAACATTCAAATTAACAGTTGAGCTGTGACTGTCTATCATTTGTCAGTTTCAAATGTCATTCGAAATCCCACAGTTCGACAGAAGATGGTTATCTGTTGCAAATTGTTTATACGTGGCTAACATTTAAAGTTCAAAATTAAGTTTTTCGAGGGACAGTATGCCCAACGTCTATCGTAAAATATATTTCTGGATTTTCAAACCCATTGTTATGTCGTTAGAGTATATTATTCCTTCCACCCTTACGCTGTAAGGATCTGTAGAAAATGAGTGACTGTGTACAATTTATCATCGAGCCAAGTATCCGCCCAGACCGTAACGAATCAGTAGTAAATAAATTGACCACAAACATTTCGGACCATTTCTTTTGATGTGGCGTCCAGAAACTACTTCCATATTAATTTATTTGTGATGTAAGTATCTCGAAGATTTGTTGCTCCGTTGATTTGCTATATTTGTGGCCATAAATCATACTACTCGTATCAGACGCGAGACGGTTGAATATTTTGGCAAATTGCTTCCGACGATATTTAATTTTAAAATGTTGTCTCATTCTGATATTTGATAAAAGGTTTAAATCATATCATTTCAGTTTGACCCTTTAGTTGTCGACTGCAGGGCAAAGGCAAATTAAGTCAAAACATTAAAAACTTGTTGCAAATTCTTTATGAGATTGTGCAAGGATCCAAAGAACCAAAAACAATTTTGTTTATTTTTGTTAAAAATGAATTTTTTTTTAAATATTAATTCCTAGTAAGTTTTACAGTAACCGAATACAGACGTAAGTACAATTTTTAATTATATACTTACCTACTCACTAACCATCAAAAAATTTAAATACAATATGGGGTAATATATAAAATCATGACATGTTATTGTCTGTCTAGATTACCGGAACCAATAAAACATCTTTTACGTGGGTGGATTACGTCGATGAAATATTATTTATGCAATTTCACACTAATATGCCTCCCACACAAGCGCCGAAAGATGATGGAGCCGAGTTACAATGTATAAATTACATGTGACAGCACCTAGATTGACATTCTAGGCTACTGATTCAATTGATCGCGATGCTCCGGGATGTGGGGGTCTACAAGTCTATTTGAAACTCTCATCGAGGACATATCGTTATATAGGTACACTTCACTGAAATGTACAAGTATAATTTATCTACGCTATTCTTTGCGATATTTTAGCATCTAACTCAAAACAATCATTACTATTTTTAACCGACTTCATATTTCAAAAGTATTTCCAGGTGCCATTTCAGATACAAAAACATTTTATTTAATTGGTACTTGGATAAAATATTCGAATTACTTACAAATTATTCTTGAAAATGGAATCTAATGAAATAAGCACAAATAAATATCCCACTCTGGAGCAATGATCTGCTCAAGAGACTAGAAATTTCATAGCTCTCAATTAAAACGCAGAAATAATTATTTGGAAACATCCACCCCACTCGTGAATCAATTTATTAAAGTAAATACGAGATCCTGGCCCCACTCTAACGGCAGTAAAGTATCCTTAGCTAATATTTTAAGACTTGGAATAATTTCATTATTGAGTACATAAATAAACTCGTATAGTACAAAAGATTCATATTACAGTTTATAATAAAAAAATATTATAAGTATGTGTATGGTATAGGCCAAGTAAGGTGCCTACCCCTTCGGGGAATACGAGCGTGATGATATATAACTATTATTATTTTTTAGATGTATGATCGTAATAAAAATAAACAAGTATCGTAAACAAAAAACAGTGGAAACCGCGCACGCCGTCAACTCTTTCTCTGCACCTGCCCTCTAAACAAACTTTTGACGCGGCCTTAACGAACTTTTTTCGGAAAAATAATTGCACGGTTATCCTCTTGAGGGCATTAATTTCCCTTCACCCGCGATTCTGCTAAGGAAACATCCCAATTAGTGCATTACTTCTTACTGAAGCGAGGATTTCGTTTCCAGTTAAGTCGGTGATATAATTAAAGCTATAATAAGTTTTGTTTCGTTAGAATAAAAATCATTTTTATTCATGCAAACGATGAGAAAGATATTGTGAGATGTTTCAAACACCTTTGGCAGGAAATAGAGATATGAAAAAGAAAGATAGGAGATAGAGAAATGTGTGAAGTGGTAAGAGATGCATTTGCTGAGGAGTAGGACATTTAAAGGCATCCAGAAATCAATTGATAAGATTGACACTGTAAGAAATAATGATAGTAGAATATTTGGGTAAATTATAAACATGATCTGCAGACAAATGATATATAATTTAGTAGTAGTATCGGCTCATACAATTAAAGTTATGAAAGATTTACTCATCGGCTATAACTACTATTTGACATAATCGTTAAATGCATTTATATTCCTACTAGCAGATCCGGCGAACCTCGTAACGCCTTTTTAATAGGTGACATACGAACACAGCACCACCTACTGTGTCCTAATGGGTCCAATTGTGATTTCAAACCATCCAGACACACAAAATTCATCCTAAACGATCCAGCCGTTTAGGAGAAGTTAGTTTACAAACACACGTTCAGAAGAATTATATATATTAAGATTATTAACTACCACTTGTAACGTAATTCTCTGAGAGAACTCTAGAGCGCAGCTATAGCTTGAGAGTGTGCAGCATCTTTAACTTTACCCTTCCGATTCTGTAGGACACCATTTTTTATTTTTGTTATTTTAATACTCGAAGAAATATTACTTCTGAATCGTTTAAGTCCTTGCTCAGTGCTTGTAATCCCGAGCCGAGATTAAAATGCTCGCCAGCCGCTAATTAAAACGGAAACTTTTTTACGTAAATGATTAATCGAACATTTGTGCTCTTAGTATATTAAAACACGGCACTTATAAATTGTTTTTATTCACTTTGTAAATGTTGGATCCAACGGGGAGAGTAAATGAGCTACCTGCCTATTTCAATGTGACTAGTTAGGTACATTTATATTATCGTAAGTCGGTTTCCATTTTGGTAATAAATGTTATAAATGAAGGAATTGAAGCCATGAGTGAGTACCTATTTATGTTGTTAAAAAAATCAATCGAAAAATTGAATGGAAGCCCACACGGTGATGCCAGTGACAGGCAAGACCTTTTCGCGTCAATTTGACGAGCTGACAATTTACGACTGGAACTCTGAGTAGGTTAATTACTTTAGAAGGATCTAAGGAGCGGGTATATTTTTTGCAAAACCTCGCTTTGGCAAACAGTGGCCGCGGCTAGACGACACCTGTCACAGCTTGCACACTTGCGGTTCACTGACATTAGCCGACCTTGCAGCCGGACTGTCCAACACATGTGCACAGTTATAAGAAACTACCTCTTTACACTTTGCCTATGAGCAATAAATAACTAAGTTCATTTGATTTTATGCACAGCGCGCAATAGTTGATGGGCAATATTCATTAAATTACCCTACCCTTAAAAAGGCTAGAAATAGAGGCTAGTAAATAGCTTGGCGAAATGAATTAAGTAACTAGTTATATCTACAAATACAGATATATACCCAATCATGTCTCTAATCGTGGGTAAAACTCGATTATACAAAACAATAATAAAATCGGAATATTATATATCAAGCGCGCTTTTAAAACTAAGCGTTTAAATTAAGAAATAGTTAGTAATTAAGTTTTATATGACATGTATGGATGACGAATGAGCAATGCTTATTTGCGATTGCTTAATAAATTATTTTAATGACCGACCAGTCGCCGTAGACTCGCACGGATGCTTCGCAAAAAACCTTTAGTGCACACTCACCCCATTTATCCTACTTGCGACAGTCGTGGTGAAAATACAATTAAGTACCAACTTACGTTAATAATGTGTTAATTTATATTAATGCAAAATTAATTAACAATAAAACAAGTGGGTATTATGTTTAATATAGGAGTAACGATTTGTTACGTAATCAAAACAATACAAGAGCTGATATATGTATTATTAAAATTAAGTTTCTAGTGGAGTATTTTGTGTATTTAAACTTTTAAAACAATTAACCGAATATTATTGTTATGTAAGTGAAAAACGACTCCGTAAACATTATTTTTGTATTATCACTCGTAATGTGAGCTTATCACGTCAGGTTGGGATCGAACCCGTAATCTCTCGGTTACCGGAGCCCCTTATAACCACTAGGCTAATGGCGTTTATTATTATTCGAATAATTTCATGATACTTTTAGCAATATTTCTATGATTGTGTTTTATTATTGTAGGTATTATAATTGATTGTATATATTACAGCTGTAGACTTCAACAAAGTCAGAGTAAAAGGCTACAGGAGCGATTAGCCCAGGGCACCGTCTGCGTGGTCACGATTTATAGTACACTAAAACAAAATTAATTTTGCACTCGCAAAGTTTAAATTAAACAATCTACACGCCCGTCCAACTGTTCTAAATGGTTCAAATTAGTTTGGCGAGCGTTTTGTGGAGCGCACAAATAATTTGGTCAACCCTGAGCTTAACACAGTACTGTCTGAGCTGTTTAAGGAAGATACTTGTCTAGGCTTCAAACCAGTTCTATCTGGCAACCTAGCTAGATTTTCAGTAAAATCCACAATGTTTTGTTTGAGTAAGTACATACCAACTACAAACTATTAATTTATTAACTGTTTACCTTCCTCCAAGGAATGTGTACGGAAACAAGTTCCAAAGTTTGTTATCAAATAATAAAGTAATGCTATCATTTGAGTTACTGATAGTATTTGGGAAACATTAATATCTACCTATATAAAATTGCTATAACGGTCACCTGATCAAGATTATTAACAACCACATATTCATTAATAATTGTGATTCAAAAACGACTCTATCTATAGGAGCATGCTCGATAGCCATTTTTTTATATTCGATGAGTTATACGGTACATTGAAGCTTGTTGAAGACAGACTAAACCTAATTAGCATAGACCTTTGAATATTTTTCATGACTATTGAATTATGACCTCAGAGCACATCCGTACATAGGTATAACAGGTACATTTACGAGAAGCGGTCACTAATATTCACAAAGCTCTTCCTACACAAGAATTTCCCTTAGGACTCGATATATTACAAGGATTTTGAAAATATGCAAAACAATCAAACAGTAGTAGTGAATAGACGAGGCAAATTTCCAACCGTCACACACAAGCTGATAGTGTAAACGGCCATAAGAGAATTACGTTGTTAGAACAACTGGCTACAATTTTTCTTCGTAAGTTTGTTGCATCACGCGAACCACAATATGAAATAAGTTAGAACACCCATTTTTGTAAACAATCAAGATAACGTGAGCACGAATTCAAAGTATGAAAATTGGAACACCTTAGCGGTCGAAAACATAACCCTCTTGCTGCGGCAGTCGAATAAAAAGGCAGGTCACTCCATTTGCAACCATATAACTAATATTGATAGAGTCGAAAAAGAAAAATGTAATGAAAATACCTAATGATATTCAGGTTTAATTATCATTTATTAATCTGATGGGTTCATAGTTTTAACCTATTTTCTCATAGATGAACAAGAAACTATTATAGTTTTATTAAATTGAAAGCTATACAAGCTTAGCATGCGATTATTCAATGAAGAATTATTAATCATAATATACTTATCTACATAATTAATTATGAGCATTACCATTATTTTAATTTTTCTCAAACTGCCAGCGTCGAAATTAATCGCTTAAAAAACAAAACACCCACTCCGCGTCAAAACGTGAAACGTACAAATTGTATACGAAATTGGTCTATTTGGCGAGCAGCAGTACTTCCGGACTGCATACATCATTCGGACAATATCATTAAGACATCAAAACACTGCGAGGGGAGGCAACACACCTTCCTTATTATGTTCAGGAAATCGTGTGATTTTAGTAAAAGCCTCCTGTTTGACGTCCACAAAAATATACATTCTTATATATTTTATAGAGAACTTACTTCGTAGGTTATGGTGATATCGCTAGCTTTCTATACGCTATGCTACTAATATACGTGGATGATTTTAGTCATTGCACTTACAAAAACAAACAAGTTTCACAAAAGGCATTTCTGATGGGGTATTAGGACGTAACAATACATTAAAATCTGAACATAATTTAAATGCTCCTCAATAAAATTATTCAAATCAAATTTTAATGAGCTATTAATTTATAAAATAAATGTGAACTTGCGACAACATTGCCAATTACCAGTAATTTTATTGACACGATGAGCCATTCTAAAGTGAACAATAATTAGAAATGTTCGCTAATGAAAAAATACCTGAGAATTGTGATCGAAGATAAAGCCGCGATTGTCTTGGATTGCATATTGAAAAAACATGCAATAGAGATAAGGAGTTACACGGCTGAGCGGCTGGCATCGCGGCGCGCTGGCTAATTGCATTTCCTACCTACTTGCCACACCGGTGCATAACAAGCGCAGTTATTCAGCTCGTTACGTTTTTGATAGTCCGAAATATTACCACGCACGAGCTATATAAGTATATGGCTCGTCAGACTTACGACTTTACACTCAAACGCTACTGAAAATTAAAGGTTATAGAAAGTGTAACAGAAGTTCGAAATACTACTCAAGGAACATTAGTATCAGATCTGCGGAAGTGTCAAGGGTTTTTTCTTTCTTGTG
Source organism: Ptilodon capucinus (assembly GCA_914767695.1). Classification (NCBI taxonomy): domain Eukaryota; kingdom Metazoa; phylum Arthropoda; class Insecta; order Lepidoptera; family Notodontidae; genus Ptilodon; species Ptilodon capucinus. The sequence continues at coordinate 7,149,609 of OU611814.1, read as the reverse complement.
GTTTGGAGATATAGGCATAAAAATACGGTGGCTGATCATGGAAATGCTTTTTATATTTATACAAACAAATTATTTAGAGCTTCAGTATTTAGCCAAATAATGAATATGCAGTAAACAAACCTGGTGGTATACGCAACTTGTACAGAATGGCTGGTATATAAGTATCCATAATTTTAATTAAGAATTTATTGAAGACATACATTTTACTGGCAGAAGGGAAAACAGAGTTGCACCAAGGGCTAAATTCGCTAAATGATCTCAGTAGAGCTACTGATTTTAACATACTACATAACAGTATTAGTATTTCTGCAATTTACAATTTGTAATCTATGCAATTAATTTAAAGAACTAAACCTATGCTTAGTAGCTAACTCATATCACATAAAAGGCCGGAATCTATTAACTTTTCTCATTGCCGTAATTTTAATGCAATAATCAGCGTAGTACCACGTTCATACAATAAATAAGTATATTTGTTTTAAATACATACTTCTTACTCAAGGCTTATTTATACAAGTGCTGCAGACAACGCGACTCCCGCGCATTAAAATCTCCACTTACGGAAGTTGAATTACCGTATCAAACTATTTCTTGTGCAAACAGATTAGTTGATGCACTCTGGAAGTTAGAACCTTATCGCACTTAAGTAGTGTTCTATTCACATGGGTATTACCACTGTTTCTTACTATGATACAGTTCCATTTGCATGCCCATTGTGTAAGTTATCTTTGAAATCATGAATGAAGATTTAAGTTGGGTACAGACACGCAACCATGCTTACTTTAGACTACTAACTGAGGTATCTTGAGTCGGTTTCATTGAGAAATAAGTAGAGGACAGTCTGGAAATGGTTAAGATTATTAAAAAACAATATTTTTAGCATGGCTGAATGCTCAGTGTTCAATATTTTTATTGAGCATCTCGTATAATTCATGCTGAATAGCTTTTAGTTCTGCTTGTTATCTAAATCGTTATGTATTATATGATCGTGACGGTATATACTAATATAGCTTTAAACTGTAAGAAGAAACTAAAAATATTATGATTATAAAATAAACTGTTCCAAATTACAGTAGGTACTAGTATGTAGGCACTACACAAAAATAACACAGAGTAATGAAACAGGTAGATTACATTAGCTGTAAAATAACGACATTTTATATCACATAGAGCGGCATCTTTGTTTTCGTCAAACAATGATTACTGTAACAGTGGGTCTGTTCATAAATTTTTCCCTATACCTTGATAAGGCTGTGCACACGGATTAGGCCACCAAGATGGCAGGATGTATCAGTAATCTTGTTTGCTGACATTGTGTGAACACCTCATTGCTAGTCCACACTTATTTATATGATATACAAAGGCCCATCTGTTTTTATTAACCGACCATCTGAATAATTATAAATTTCATTGCATAGTTTAATAATTAACTTATATGAAAGTAATTAACTAATTATTAGGTATTACTAAAGAGAAGAAGGCGGAAGGTCGGAAGAGGGCGCCCGAGGAGGACCTTTCACGACCAGATTAACGGTCTCTTCCAGAAAGGTAAAGTCCGTAGCACCCTAAACCGACGGAAATGCATGAAAAGATGTATGACTGTGGATGAAGCTAAAGAGGTATGTAGGGATCGTAGCGTGTGGCAAACGGTAGTCTCTGCCTACCCCCATGGGATACAGGCGTGAGTATATGTATGTACTAATTAAAATTATTTATTGCTGCTATGCCATGTGCATTAAATAGAACTTCAATTACTAATAATGTAGGTATATAATTATAAGTAAGTTAACACGTTCGTTGCGTTGTGAGGTCATATTGGCATATGGCGAACTTTTACCCAGTGCGATGTGCTTACAAAGTGGGTACCTCTATGAGTCAATATAACCTCATCACGCACCAGCTGAAAGTACACTAAAAGTCGTTGCGCAGCGAACGTGTTAAGATACATACATTCAGTGTTTAGTAACATTGCAATATGTTATGCATAAAATCTCGGTATGGTTTACTTTTAAATCTTAAATAATTTCAACAAAAGTTAAAACTGAAAAGAAATAGGTTTATCTTTCTGTTCAAATTATGTCTTCTAGGTGATTTAAAATGAATTGGGAGTCATTATTTTAATGTCAGTGCCATCTAATACATGCCATGCCATGTATAACACGTGTTTTAACACTTATCAAATAATTATTAGTATTCCAAAACAATCTCCGCAACAGCTTGACAGATTTTTGCGGGACTTCCACTCGCCATTAGCTGATGTTATAAGAAGTAACTTAGGTCTTTTAATTATTTAATTTACCATAGTCCACGCTTAGAAAGTCTCCTAAGCTCTAGAATGACGTGATTATAACTACCAACAATACTAGTAATTTAGCTCTTGGAACATCTAGGTATTACGTTCACACCAGAGCTAGTGTTCGCTAGTGCACCGTGTTTACATGCAACTGACCGTCCAATCGCTAGAATCGCATAATACAGTCATATCTGAGCGCTATACAAAACTATTCACTGGACAATAGAGATATCTGATTCGCAACAATGCATATGTACATAGGAATTTTAATTGGTAATATGAGAACAGAGTTGCGTTGTTTTGATTTAACGCAGTTTCTATCCAGTCTACGATAGATTGTTACCAAGATACGACTGTATTCTTTACGACCATCGATTTACATATTTAACGAGGTAGGTATAATTAAGTGAAAAACAAGTGAGAATTGTATGCACATCCATTGTCGTATTGCGATCGCGGTAACAGCTGGCGGTTTGAATTGTTTATTTGTAGACGTTATTTGCGTCAACTGCAAAGCACCTACTAGATTACCAGTTTGATGATCCTAATGAGCGGTCAATAGAATAAAATTGCTAAAAGAATTAAATTCAACATGAACTATACTTTAAAAAAACTAAGGAAGGCATTACCCACCATCTGTCAAGTTATTATAGTGACCAATGTTTATAACTTGACTCCATGTAGGAAGCTCAATAAATTCCTAATCGAAAATTACAGAGAAAATTCTTCGCGAGAGAACATTAAAATAAAATTAACAACGAGTCAATTACGGCCCCAAAAACAAAATGAGGTATGTCTGTTGTAAAAAAATGGTATCCAAGGGTTGGCGAATTTCTTTCCGGTTCTGTACATTTTATTTAATTAATCACATTCTTACGAATGGGCCCCTCGTGCCGGTCCGAATGTCCGAATATTTGGAGTTCTTCTGCTGCACAAAGTAGCTCGATAAAGATAATTCGATGTCCAATTAATTTTGCCCTGAATTATTTTTATATCAGACGATAAACACGCTATTTTAAATTAAAATATATTTTACTAGCGGCCCGTTCCGGCTTCGCACGGGTTTATAATATAACCTATGTTACTCAGTGCTAATGTAGCTTTCTAACAGCGAAAGCATTTTTGAAAACCGTCCAGTAGTTTTTAAGTTTATTCGTTACATACAAAAATCCAAATCTTTCATTTTTAGTATAGACTAACACTTTTAGTTATTAAACACGATGATACATAAATGATTTTTAGTAACTGTATATTAAGTTGTTTATTTTTTCATTAATTGCATATTTACAGAAATTTATTATTTTAAGTTTATAGAGGTGTGAACTGTATATCGACATATTATTTAGGTAATTATTGATCCTAATTGTAAAATTAAAAACGTTATTACAGAAGGGATCGTATTACAAGTCACTTCGCAACAATCTCGCTTATAATTACGTTAGTCTGACAAAAACAGGGGCCCTTTTTTAGAACACGAGATCAGTGGAGTAGCTGTTAAAATTATTATTTTAACAAAAACATTTTGTTTTTTTAAAACCACAATTTTTGTGTTAGGTAACCGATTGGTATCCATTATACATGGTGATTTAGTAATTATTTGCAGTTCTGCATTAATTATTTATTTATAGATACAAATAGGTACGCCCCACTGTTAACTGATAGTGGGGTAAAGAGTGCTCCTTACAGACATTACTTCCAATATTTTCATATATACATGCTCGGTTTAATGATACTTCTTCTACTTAAACAACATAAAACCTCAATGTTACGTAAAACATAAAACGATTGTAACCATCGATCAATGTAACCAATCGATTCGAAACTCTATCGCACAGTGTTAAAAACATTCACGAGTACGGAAAAAAATAGTAAAAAAGTGCAAAATCATATCGCTGTTACATCTCGAATGGTTCCTTTTTTTATTTCAATTTGAAATTTTTGAGGGTCCGCTAAACGTTTGTAGCGAACTCTATTATTCGGTTCCCGATGCCGATGTGACGTAAGCACATTCGCCACTCGACAGCCGTTTGTTATTAAATGCAATAATGTGTATCATAAAGTATTCATATCTTGGATCTCTATGAATATGCCAAATCTATTATTTGCATACGTAGCATTCATTTTAACACGATGTACTAATATTATTTATTTAGAGTTTGTATAACTTGTAAAAGTATTTTGGATTAAATTTGTTTTTCGTTTCCCGGTTTTCCAATAAGCTAAAGTTACGCATAGTAACTGACTTCGCAGTCCTTAAATCTAATTCCACCGACAAAAATGATTTATAACTTTCTTATCATCATACCTATTCCGTCAGTTTCTATTTACCACAAAATGTTTCATTTGCATAATAGCTTTTTTTCCTGCGATTACTAGTTACGTTAATATTCTGATTCGTTGGCGCAGGGGTCGCACGCACAGAAAACATAAAGACAATTTGTATGTGGTGGCCATTTATGTAAATAAATCTACGATACCGCATTATTAGGACAATATGTACGGAACGGGTGTGGCTCAACTTATAACAGTTTTATTTAGGGAGTGGTTTAGTGTAAGCATACCTACTATTATCTAAATTAGTTGGATATTAACGGACTGACTGATTGTCATTTTATTAATTATGAATAACCGCTTATTATTAAACAAGCAGATAATTAAAATTTGCATTCCAAAACGAAATAAACTTTAATAACAATTCCAGTTCATTTAATCAACAAAACATCAGAAAGCAATAAGCTCTATTAAGAGTCCGATAGAATTTCTCATTTCATTCGTCTTAAGTCGTCAGAAACAAAGTGCGGCCGTCGTCGGTGGTGTTATTAACTCGTCTAAATAATTACAGGGCACATCAATCAGAGGGCATATGCAGATAGAGCATTTTGTGCGAGTCAGCGCGCAGTCGGCCCACTGTGCAACCCTTTCTTTGATATCTGTATGATATTACGAATGGGATTATTAAAACGCGTTCCCGAAATGTGTGCTTGTAGTGATGGGAAATAGTCGATGATATTATAGATTTTTAAAGTATTTTTTTCACCTTGATTTTATTTTATTGCAATTTTTTAAATACATTTTAGAATATAAAAAATAATGTATTATTAATCAATTAATTATATTTCATAAAATTTGTCATTGCAAACTGTTAGATATTTTCTGCAACAAATTATTAACTTAAAACTACTCTAGAGCCGCATCTGTACAGAAAGGTATTTTTTACAAAATTAATTATATAGGTAAGTTAATTATGTTATAATTAATTATATATGTCCCTATTTGAACGTTCGCGTATCAGAAACATACGTTTTTGAAAATGAATTAAAGTATGTCCGTTTCATGAAATAAATAAAAATAATATAATCAATATTCCCCGCGCCCCTTGAAGCCTTTGATGTAACGGCTCACCTCGGCACACAATGATCAGCACATTTCGTCTAGAACGCCACAAATTGACCGCAATTAAAAGAACAATGACTAGTTTCAATTCCCCAAACTTAATTTCCTCAGTCGCAAACGTGTAACTAACCGAAAAACGCATTTATAAATAGATTTATAAGTTTTGCTTCAGTGGTCTCCGTTTGTGTGGGTTTGTAACTAATTATACGACATATGACGATGTTATTTAATATAAACAGACATATATTAGGGCGAAATTACCTATAATTTAATAAATTCTAAAAAGTAGATACACTTTACTAAAACATGTATAAAGCTTCATCGTAAGCACATGACGTAAAATGTGTTACAATATCCCAAACTATTATAGTTACGAAACCGATCATCTGTCTATTACGATGAAAATAATAATTAGACTTTTGGCCCTGACTTAGTGGCGTGGACACACTGGGCTATCGGCACGCGTCAATACCGACGGACATCTTTACCCATCGTCACCACATTACATCGAGGCAAACTTACATTCACGGGTGAATGAACTATCGCCTCAATATTTTGAACTTTATTGCATAAGGAAAACAGCTGAAATTTAATACAAGCCCAGCCAATGAGCTGCATTTTTTACTTGGTTGTCGATGTTACTCTGTCTTTGAAAGCAGTCTAATTAAGTTTTTTAGAACTATTGAAATTCATTATTGATTGACAGATGGCGCTAGCGGCTATTTAGAATGGATACGTCGCTTCAGATGTGATTATTAAAGTATTGTTTAGTGGATATTGTTTAAGAATAATGTACCTCGCTGTTATTAGTTTTATAAATGTTAATATCTAATAGTTTTACACGATGTGTGGCCCGAAATAGGTTGTATCAATGACTTGAAGATAGAAAACAGATCATAAAATAGTGAAATTTACATTATGATTCAAATATTATATATAAATTTACAAACTTTAACCACGATAACAATCATTATATCGATTTTTCGTGCAAAAGTTTTTGTAAGTATTTTATTGTTTGCCGGAGATATGTAGATATATATTATGTACATTAGAACACCCGATTATAATTTTGTGCATCTAATGACGAATGCGGGCCCGGAGGCACGCGCCGACGCGCCGCGCCGGACTCGCTCGCACGGCGAATCATGAATCCATCAACATCAACGCAACACCGATCTCGAAATCCGCCATCAATCATAAACATCAGAAAGGATTAAAATCTACGTTGCACCTTCCGAAGCTCGAGTACCCTTGTTTTTCTCAAACCCGTAAATACTGAGGGGCGTAAGTATGGCCGGGGGGCGGTAAATATTATCAAGGGGGCCAGGGGGACTACCCCCGCCGCTGGAGGGGGCACTATCCCTTATCGCGAGCGTTACCCTCGCTGGCGGCGGCCGCTAGACCGCCAAAATGTGGGCCAAATCGATTCCTCTGCCCCATTTTTGTGCATCTGGACCGGCATCGATTTTAACTCGCTCTCGCGCGATCGATATTTTCAAATGCCGCCAACGTTACACTGTTTCTATGCGGGGGCAACTATTCAACGCGTTAAAATGAAAACAATGTATGTTTAAATGCAGCGACCATAATCGTCTTAAATGTGTTCAACATCGAAATAAAATAATTTTATATCGGCTATAAATTACTTTAATCTGAGAGCAAGAAACACCGACATTGCGTGGGGATACCGAGCTTTACTGTGAACTGTCGGGAATGCATAAAATAACATTATAATATTTTTAATTAACATTATAAGTACTTGCCTCCATTATTAACGTGTTTGAACATTCTAGCAAGAATTTTACATTGTTACAGACAACTATTTTAATAGCCGACATAAGTTCTAAATTAGTACATTTACAAACAACTAAAAATGTCACGATAAGTTTATTACAAAAAAGAAGGTACTCAATCAAACCATAAGAAAATAATAAAATAAATAAATAAATTACGGCCGCATACGTAGGTAGGTACTAGGTACCCAAAGCATACCTATGTTACATTGTTAAATTTATTAAACCGTGATTTGATTAAAAATAAACAACGGACAGGTTATAAAATGCAATTTACTATCCTTTAACTGGCAACCTCCGAGCCACATTCGATACTCGTCATCTCATACTAAGTTTTTTATCGTTTCAGCTTTTTAATATGTTGCGAATCTTTTATTAAGTTTTATTATCAACCGTATATCACCCTTTAACGAGGGCTACATATCGACTTAAGTAGCCCTTATCTTGTTTATTTCTTTGCCATAAACATATCTATCTAGGTGTTAATAGAAATACTACTTTAATGAACACTATTTAATACATAGTTACAAACAAATAGTTTTTATCTATATTTTGTGTCACATCACTAGTATATGACATATGGTTAATAGTTATGATAACATAGCACGGTTCACCGCGTTTAAACATTGTAGTTCAAAAATGATTGATTTTCACCTAAATACGGCCAACTCAATCTAAAATGTGTGCGTTTTAATTAAATATAAGACCAGCTTGCACAAGAATGCGCCTTTGAATTTAAGCCCTGTGAATAAATACCTTTTGACTAGTTTTATATCCTCCTTCGCATTGCACTTACTATCAGATTATCTCTTTTGTTTTTTTTTATTACACTTTTGTTTGACGTTATCACACATATCTACATAACCATTTTTACAATAATACTACTAATCGTTCCAATTTTTGTATTCAAACTTACCAAAGTTATATTTATAATTTATGTACTGAAATGTGCGTAATAAAGAAGTCTTGAAATCGGGACTCACTAGAAAACTCAAGTCTAGCCGACAACCAGTGGAAGAGCAAACAATTTTTTAAAATGCGAATTAATGTAAAACTATGAATGACAGTACCGTAGCATGTAACACCAAATATCGTCCGCCTACTCTCCTAGCATGCCGGCGTGAGTACATATTATAATATAATTCAATATATTTCGCTCACCCAGTACACATCCATAATAATTTGCACATAATAGTATTTTTATTACAGTTAGACGTAGAATTCAATATCAAAATTATACTACATGTGCCAATATACTGCTTGGTGGTTTAGTAGGTTCTTGTATTTGTATCGACCTCCTAATCATAGTTTATTTGCAAGAAATGTGCAATTAGATGCACAATTCAGCAAATTGATAGAGTATCATGAGAATAGCGAACAAAAGCGCAGCACACGGGTGGTGTCAGTTCATAATGGTAGACTAATTGTGCGAAGGCGCTTCTTGTTGCGTTTCTAATTTAAGCTTTGGGAATTAAAACTCTATTCTGTTATGATTTAAACGCTTAATTAGCCTAAAATAAACTTGGTTTGCGTTACAGTCCTTTTAGTTTAATAGCAAGTGTCAGTCATTGGCCTTTTAAGAAAGGATTTCAGTTACTAAACTGAGAGTTACTCACTATAAAATCTCTCTGTACAGTCACTTGAATTTATTTATTTTAAATTAGATACAGAGGGTTGAAAGGCTATTTGACTTAAACTACACGTTTGGGCGATATTGACTTAAATATCTACATATTTGGAATCAGCAATTTTTCTGCGTAGAATGAGTATGCTCCCATGTAAAGTTAAAAAAATGTCACTTAAGTCAAATAGACTTTCACCCCCCGATATAAACTTTTAATAGATATTTAAAAACCGCTCAAACTTAAAAGTTTTACTGATAATTATTTACATAGTGGTGTTAGAGCGATTGATGTAAAAACGTCATTCCCTTGCGTTTCCGCGTCCCATTGTCTCTATTAATCTGTATTAGATTATTACCCACCAGGCGCATGCACACATAGTACCGACCGGAGAAAACTCGTATTTAAATTGACTCTCCCGTTATTCACATCAGCGTAATATAATTTACTATTTCACTCTTGTATGCATGGAAATGCTGGTACAATCAGGAGAAAAAGTAGAATGTAGAGATGTATCAAACATGATTACTAAGGTAGTTTTATTATTTTCGTGATCCTAGCTTTCACAAAGGGTTATATATAACTATCTACAATTAAACCCAATAAAAAATAGTAAACAAAATTTTCCATCCTAATTATCTTCATAATTATTTAACTTCACTAGACACGTATAAGACCTCTGATAAAGTTTTTGTATAGTAATTAAAATGTAAAATTATTTTTCTTGTAAATTTATCTCAGTACTACTTTATAATCGCAACTAGAATAACGTTCTCCATCCATCATTTTCTCGCGGCGTTTATACATTTGTAACCGTTCATCTCATGATAAACTGCAATGACTCCTACTTCTTACTATAATTAAACATGATTAGAGCTCAACACATGGTAAGTCGCAATTATAAGACGTTACAACGGCTACCGGCGCAGTCTACACGCCATGCCTCTATTTTATCAACCATTCAATATTTCTAACCAACACGGACATACATTTTAATTAATTGCGACTACATTGTATCTTTTGAAATTAGTGTTAAGTCTTTTTGGGGTGACTTAATTATATGCGCTACGTCTTTAAGTCTACGCCATGCGCTATCGTGCTACGATTTACGATGCCCTTCAATAGTAGTTTTTCCCTAAAAACGCGTGCTCGCATTGTCAGCCTACAACCCCAAATGACAGGGCGCCGCTGTTTGGAGTCCCGCAGGAAGAAAACTCACATTACGAATCCATTCAAATACAGATATGAATGAACCGAATGAGAATGAGACAGTGATATACCTGGACGCCGAGTGCGAGCGAGATGCTATTACAATAGTACGCGAAACGGAAATAGAGACCGAGATAATTCCGTCTAGTCGGGAGGGATTCCCTCGTGTCACTTGTGTGCGTTCGTTTTTCCGATTGTACGACGGATTTTGAGTGTCGGCGTGCACCGGCGCCGACACTCGGAGGGCCCTCTGTCGTTGTTCGTCTCGATTCAGAGGCACTCGCATTCATTCTTTCCTTTCCGTCTGCGGGTCGGCGTTCCCCAGCTACTTGTTGATCATTCGTAATAAATTGCCTCCATGATATTCCCATTGTGGAACACTTTGTCGCTTTACCGCCGAAGGAAATTGCGTTTCCTCGATCCACTCGAGTTTATTTGGTCGTTCAATTGTGAATGTAATTGTGTATTGAGGATTGTTTTTGTGCTAATATTGATGGAAGTTAACTTAGAATGTTTTGCGATGAATGAGCAATTAGTACGGGGAAATGTAGAAAGTAAGGTAGGTGCAATGCGCGTGGGTGTGTGTCTGTTTCGATAACCGATAAAGCGCGCAACGAGGCGTGTACACAGCGGTTAGCGTCGTTGCGCCGCGTGCCGCCGACGGCGACGGTGACGGACGGCACTGTCCGCGCTTAGATTACCGACGTCTCATCTATATTTCCGTAAGTTCGATTCCGGCATTAAAAAGTCCCAACTGGCGTTCACTAAACTTTCCATCAGCACGGTGATTACGTAATTGGAATGCAAACCCATTTCAATCCTTTTGTCAAAGCAAAATGTTTGACAAAAGCCGCGTTGTTCTGTGGTTTCGAACGATTTTTTTTTACAATTATAATTACATAATCTAGCTGCTATATTATGAAGTATATTCTAACCTGTTTTCAACCGCGTTAACTATATTTTCTTCTCGTAGTAGTATTGTACCTATAAACAAATCTAAAAGCATTTGTGTCTATACTAGCTTAGCTGTCAAATTTAGATTGTTAAAAATTTGTAACAAACTACTTAACTAAGTTTCATATCTTGAAATAAGTCTGATATTCCGGTAGGACAGTAATCAAACAATAATCACTTCGGTCAACTAGAAATGTTAGAGATACAGTAAAGACAACATAAGAATAGAGATGTTCTTTATTTATAATGCAAGACGAAGACCAAACTCAACATTCTATTCGAACTCTCTAGATAGAATCTAGAAAGTCCAAACGTTTATTTATTTAAAAAAAAATATCTATGTGGCTAGGCTATAAGAGTTTATGTAGATACCAACCTATTTACTTTTTTACTTGCACATGGTTTGCACATCTGACAATATTTGAACAGGAAAATGTGGTGAGATTTCGAGTAAATTACTTTTATTTTCAAACTATTCTTCATGCAATCGATTCGCAAAAAAAATAACTAGATAGGTACAATCAAGTAAACAATATTAGTATTTTTTAAATTCATCTACATAATATTTAATTAAGCCTTCCATGTATTTTTTTCATAAACATGTTTATTATTATCAATGTTTTGATTATTCACACAAATTCCGTTTAATTAATTTGGCAACAAGAGTTTCTCAGACACTGCATTGCAGTGTCTTGGTTTAATATTTCAATGAAAATCACGGTTTGGACCGACGCCAGTCGGAGTTCCAACACAGCATCCACGACAATAATGTATCCTACATACACGTTGATATGGGCTAGATATTAAAAGCAAACGCACCGTGGGTGAATGCCTGCACATCAACTAAATAATAAAATATAACATAAAAATTGCAATTAATCCAGTTATTGTAACGAAATCATAATTACGAAAAGTAATACGGGAACAATCCATATTACTTTTAAATAGTTGTATTATGGGTATCGTAATAAAAAGCAACTCTCATAACAAATTAAAAACTGTTTTATGTCGCGTTTGTCCGTCGTCGCTTAACTATCGAACATAAATACAACTTAAACAATGCAGTGAGTACCTTTATCTTTTTCATAACCAGTAAATATACACCTATAAGTTTTTTAAACTAGCAACAAAAACGCTTCCGAAGTTCTCCGACGCACCTACCGGCTCTACAAAGGTAATGAGGCAGTTATTTCAGTCCTTTGTTTATTTACAAAATATCACTCCGTTTGAAGGCGGACCATCAAAATGAGTCGTAAAGCTGAAAATTCCATAAAAAGTCGTGTTGATGACCTCCGTAATTGAACCTCGCTCTTTGTAGCAGAGACAATGGACGGAACTTTGTGCTTTGATAATATTGATTAGAAAAAATGTAAGTCAATAGTACTATACTTACACTTCCTCGTCAATCTAGTACGGACCCACTCTACCTTCAAAGGTACTTACGGAATTAACTTTGAAAAACTACATCCGTTGTAGGATGCTTCATAATACTAGAACCCTACTAGTGCCACCAGCAGCAAAATTTATCAAAAATATTTTTTTACTTGCAATGTTTTGTAGTGTAGGCAATAATAATAAAACCTATGCTATTAATAATAAGGGTTAGTTAATCAAATTGCTTAACACAAGTAAATCCTATCAAAGAGTTATAGAAGTGAGTGAGTCAGTGAACACCCCTGCAGTTCCTTTACTCCAAAGGTAACACGATACGCACTCGTTTATCTGCTGTCGAGCAATTATTGAAGCGTGAAAAGGAACGTCCTACTATTATTTACGCTGCGTTTTGTAATGCGGGCGTTCCATTTTTGAAAAATATCGCATTTCTAACTGCATAGTATAATGACATTCATTACTTTTACTCATAATTTATAATTTCGCCACAATCACTTTAAAAGACGCCGCCATTTGTACTGCAAAAGACTCCGATGATAATCTTATTAACCAATAACTACGTTACCCAAGTGAGATATATCCATATAGGTTTATACATAGACTCCAACTTAGACTAAGTGGCTTCTAAATACCTACATCATCTATTCTAATTATAATATGACGGTTTTTGTTCGTAATCATTGTAAATAATTCTTATATATTTTATCTTATATTATTAAATAAATATTTAATCAAAACATTTTATAATATATCAAAATCATAAGTTATAAACTTTTGATGACGATTGTACATTCGTGACCAATTCAACAAAAATGTTGAATGTTGATTTTATTTAAATGTAAAAAAGTCGAGCATAAAAACAAGTTATTTATGTTCGAAACAAGATTTCTTTGTCGAATGCATTAGTGGAATCGTAATAGTGGAAACGTGTCAATACAAATTAGTTTGATCCAACGACCGCCGGAGAATGGCGACCATTTTTTATTCAGACTGTTATTTTGTTATTTTTAGTTGAGATAAATAGAAATCACAGTTTTTTTTTTCAATGAGTTGTTCACTTTTATGTTCCGTGTTAAAATATTTTTAATGTGAGTAGGTAAGTTAACATGCTTATATTAGTCAGTAGGAATTGTTAAGAAATGAAATAGGTATGCGTCTCAAGTACTTAATGAAGTACCTACTAAACTAACATATTACAAAAAATAAAGTTTTTTTTTATTCTATGTTACCAAGAACTTTCTTAAACATTCAGGGATGTTACCTACATATTTATTTTACCAACAAAATGACAGAGAAAAAAAATTAAATAGATAACTCTTGGTTTGCCTAATCACGGTAGAAACGTATTATTATTACCTGCCTAGTAATTGAGCTGACTACTAAAAAATTATAAAATCATCATCACGCCTGTATTCACCGAAAGGGTAGGCAGAGGTACACTGCAGTGCGCCCACACTTCGCCGATGTATTTTGGCCCCAGTGTAATAGGGGGCAAAAATAATTTAAAGAATAATTTAACCTAAAACTTAAAAAAAATATTGAACTAGGTAACACTAAATCCTTGAAGAGTTGGTATGGCGTCATCAGTCATTTAGGTACGTACCTAGTGGCACTGTGACTTCATAATGTCAAACAGAATTGTGAGTCAGAGCATCATCGGGGCATTAGATGAGCATGAGCTCCGAGCCCAAACGTTTCCGCTTACCGATTAACAAACAAACATTAAATATTACAAGCGCAAAGCGTCAATACGAGCGAAAAAATTAAACTTTACATCTCCCAGATGCGCACTTCTCGCAGTCATTACATTTTTAAAATCACATTCGGGGAAACTGGGGAAACACCGATATAGGCCTACCCGGACGAGCGCCACGCCGGCCACCACAACAAAACAAGATTTTTTAATCAAACTTTACCGTTTGTAAAAATTACTATTTAAAAATTCACGCCCGAGCCACTAATTAACAGAGATTTAACCCTTCCGTCGCCGACCGAAGCTCACTTTATTATTTAGCCCGGTGGAAATATTTTGCGCGTATTAAAATGTGAAAAATTAATGGAGCGCACGTTTCTCTCTGTGGAGTAGTATAAGTGCCGAGCTAACCACTTCACAGTGGACTTCTAAAACATAAACCTTAATGGAAAATGTTATTTTAATTTTTTTAAGCGTGTATCACCCTTGGTTAGTAGATATTATTGTTCACATTTTTCTATAAAACTACAATAAAAAGTAATTGTATTAGGCCTATCTACCAAATGATATTGAGGATAGATAGGTGTACCTATAGAAGGTAAGCTGCTATATTAGTAAAAGTAGTAGTTAATTACAAACTTTTTATAAGTGGTTACTTACCCACTTAAATTCAATACTTAAATCTTCCAATAACCATCACACAATATAACTTCACAAAACATAAAATAGAAATGTTTCATTAAAACAAAATAAGTTTTTTACAATAATAAATGCAACATAAAATAACCAATTAAATGAGGAATACCTACTTATCCGTATTTTCACCTTTATCAGTTTTATATTCGGTTTAAATATAGGTTATGATTTCATTGTCACTATGATTAAATTGAAAATAGGGTTTATAAAACGTACCTTGCCGTTGTGCAGTCCCTGTAAAGCACGTCGAAATCCTTGCAGGAAAGCAGCTTGCACCGATTGACGCCTGGTTGTATAGCACCTAGTCCACGTAGAATTCGAACCTGTTCCACATTGCACACCAGTGGCACTATGTCCAGTCTTTTTAGTTTTGTGTACACTGTGTGCAGTCCACCGACTAGATGCTTCAGGAAAAGTTCAAAGGCTTGCGGTAGGCACAGCATGGTATCGCCTTGAATGATGAATGCCGCTACTTTTTGACCGCGATAATCGACCAGCTTGCACTCGTTGGCCGAGGGGTCCGATGTGGAAATAGGTGGTGGGCTTCCATAGCGCGGCGGGCCGTGGTGGTGCGCCGCCGCCATCAGCTCTAGGGGCGAGTGGTGCATCATCTGCAACGAGCCCAACAGGCCAAGTCCCGGTGGCGGCAGGGGCAGCCGTGGTGCCAACAAGTGCGGCGGACTGAGCCCCCGTGGAGGAGAAGCGGCCTTCACCCTCGGCGAGCCTCCGGAGGACCCGCTCATCTCGCTCGCAGTCGACGCTGAGTCCACGGCGGACTCCATACTCGTAAGATCTGACTACACACGCATCACACACCCGTCGTGCGCGCTGTTCCGCGCAACAATAAATAAAAAGCCGGAGCGAAACGAGGGCGCGGCCGCGTGCGCGCGCCCGCCCCGACGGCCACGTTTCATTGGCTGACCGGAGCTGCAAGTTTAATTCGATTGGGTAACGGCAGCGTCGCGGTGTCTCCGCCTCTTTTTTCGTAGCATTACGTTACGAACGCGCGAAGAAACGTTCCTGTTTCTTTTGGGTGTTGTGTGGAGCGGTCGCGCGTCGAGGGTGTATTGATAAGAATGTCACCCGTAATCAATATGAGCCTAGATGCCGCGGTACTTGAAACTTGCTTGAATTGCCAAATGATATAAAGTCTAATATCAGATTATGTCTACAAGAAATAGTTTCAATTACTTTGATAAATAAATGCCACTTTTTTTAAATTATTTTACCTTGTAAGGAATGCCAGGAGTGTCTATAAATATATATTCGATAGGTATATATACGAAATAATTAAAATTGTTCTAGAATAATTTCCGATATGAAAATTGTCAATTGCCTTTACGATAAGGTCGTCAATTTTACCCTGATCACCTCTAACAGTCACACACTGATTTCTAAAGTTTGGACTAAATCTAGGGTTTTTTTGGACTAATTTTATTACATATCCAGATAAGTTTAGGTGGGGTATATGTTGCTTACCCACTTACTGGCTGGGTAGACTTTAAACTTTTTTTTATTTATTTCAAAACTGAACACAATAATAAGGGGATGGAAGTGTCGAAACAATAGCGATCTCGAAAGCTTCAATAACTTTGCGAAACTACCGAAAGCCACTCGAATAGGTTCCGTCTTCACAACCACGTTATATTTTGCGGTCATATAGTTCGTGTTCACCCTAACTTACTCCTTATTTCTAAAGTAATAACTCTCAGACATAATTTTATAATGGTGTAAAATTAATTTTGTCGCGTAAAGTTCTTTGTTCAGGGTGTTTTTCAATGATTATTCTTCATAATATATCGTATCAAATACTATGTTGTAATACGTACCAATAGTGTACGATGAACCCTTTTGTATTATAAACGTTATGTTAAGGGTACTGACATAGGCTGTTGAGGTTATTTGTTTTATTTTAACATTGTCCCCTTGTCCTATAATATTATGAACATAGAACGGGGTATAGCCGAACCATGGAAGTATTTATTCTTATGGTGTATGCAAACCTAGAAAGTATGGACCTAAGCAGTTGAGTATTTAGCTCAACTTATATAAATAAGTAAATAAAATAATACTTACAAGTTACTAGTCAACTCTACCTAGATTTTCTACGTTTGCTAGGATTCATAATCTCTAACGTCTAATCAATATTCTATCGCAGATTGTTAGTACCTCGGGTGGTCGATGGTGGCGCTGTAGGATTTGCCACACAAACATATTTTTACGTAGACGCTACCGACCAGCGAACGTAAACGGCGCGTTAAACTCATGGTAGAGGCATTTTGTTTCGTGTATCAATGATGACATAGTCGGTCGCCATATTTCATCACATTGTCCTATCTATCCAATACAAAATATATAAGCCTTTTCAAGTCTTCAATATTTGTACCTATGTATGTCTATAAATGTAGTTTTGCTTTAAATAGTCGTTGACTTCTGTTGTTACGGGTTTGAGTAACCCGTAACCCGTAACCCCAGTAGTTCAAGTGGGAATGCCTCATGCATATAATTGCAATTAGACTGAGCCTCATATTTAAGAACACTATCGTTGTAAAATAAAAATGGCTTTACTTTATTATGCGTAAAAAAAAACCTAATGATTACTTTACTATGACCAGTGTAGATTACACTATGTCACCTTGAGGCTATTAGATAGTCATATTTTAGGTGCCATTGACTTGTCATAGTCTAGACTAGCTGTGCCCGCGGTTTCACCCGCGCTAATAGTTACTTTGGCGTAGAGTGATGTTATAAAGTCTATAATTATAAGTCTATAATACCCGATTCATGTTCGGGAATTTTCCCGTTTTAGCCACATTATTCGTTGCTGCTCCGCTCCTATTGGTTGTAGCGTGATGATATATAGCTTATAACCTTCCTCGATAAATGAACTATTTAACACAAAAAGAATTATTCAATTCGGACCAGTAGTTCCTGAGATTAGCGCGTTAAACCAAACAAACAAACAAACAAACTCTTTAGCTTTATAATATTAGTATAGATACCATTGATAAAATATGTTGATTTAATGCCCTTTAAAATGCAGCCATTGCTATTCCACGGGAGGTGGCGGCCTTTTGCCCAGCAGTGGGACATCCAATAGGCTATAAAAAAACCTTATACCATTGTAGAATTACTTTTTCTGTTATTTGATTGTGTAAGACTTGGGCCCTGGTTTTAGGAAGATATTCTATGTCAATTTGCATCACTATAAATTATTCCATTTGAGCTTTATATCTGTGTAGATAACTGAGCAAGTTTACTCAGTTGTACGAAAGTATCTTTGGGCACATTTATTTTTATCTCAGATAATTAACAGTGTAATTAAAATTTACCAAGTTAGCTGTACATAAGGGGAGGCAAGAGTACTCGTATATACATCTGGCCGATTATCAATCATATATCAAAGATAATGGCTGTCACCCAGTAGTGTACTTGGTGGAAACAAAGAACAATGTTATCTATATTTACCCACTGAAACACTGGGTACGTCCAAATCGTTTGGTATTAAAAATGTTTTACACGTTAAGGGAAAGGCCTGCCAATATTCCGCTTTATCAAAATTAAAGCTTAAATAACGGAGATAATTATACCAACAAAAAATATGCCTACTTTTAATCCGAAAGTAACAAAATCTACCAAAAATTAAATTGTCTTACAATGGTCCTGTGAATGGATAATAACTTAAGTTAAATTTTGAGACTTAATTATTATTTTAGAAATCTTTTTATATTTATTCAGACCTACACTATTTAAATATTTTTTAATAGCCTTTGTTATTTTAAATATACAATTGAATAATATCTAGGTATATCATTTGTATTATCTATCCAACTTATCAATTTGGCTGAAAATCAGCATCAACTTATTTTTCTTAATTCATACGCGTAACTCCTGCTAGTATTTTAAATATTAATAATTAGGTAGATACTTAATATACTAAGTAAGTATGTATAAATAGTGAAAACATGTGCAAAGTCTCTCCATACTCCGTAACTCTACATACGTTAAATATATTAAACAAATTAATTTGTCAGCACTAAGTCTACATTCAAAACGTTAATTAAAGATCATTTTTATTTAGTTAACTGTATTCGCCTTAACGTAGCTCAGTGATCTGCGCATAAAACACTGAATATTCTCTCGAGATAATCTCCAGTTCTCACTATCATCTGACAAACAAATTAACAGCTCATGGCTTATCTCCGCCGGCTCACGTTTCACAACATATTTGTAACGTGCCTATTTAAATTTGTGTCATGATAATCTGAAAGAAATTAGTTTATAACCTGAACTTAAGATTCATCACTCATAATCCTTTAGAATTATCCCTAATTGGTCTACCTTTACCCTCTCTACTATTTAGCGTCGATTACTACATACGTGAGGTTATCACATTACTTATAAAACTTTAAAAGTTCTTAGGCAAATAATTGTGTTGATTATTTTAGCACCAAACTCGAGTATTGCCGTCCTTCTCGTGATTATATATTATATGATATTTTCAGTGCTCTACAAATACAGTGGAGCTGTACTTTGTGTATAATAGTATCGAAACCATAATATTTTGTCCAATATTTTAGTGAAGCTAGTCCAAATGTTTAAATAACAATACTTCATTTGTAGGTCATTACTACTACTACTACAGTCCTTTTTAACGTCCCACTGCTGGACACGGGCCTCTCCTCAATGTGAGGGGGATTCAGGCCACAGTCTTCTACGCTGGCCCGGTGCGGGTTGACAGACTTCACACTAGTCAAGCTCCCTCAGACGAGCAGGTTTCCTCACGATGTTTTCCTTCACCGTTTCTTAGCAAATGATAATCTCGGATGAAAATGAGAAAAGCAGTGGTAGCCGAGTGGTCGAACGCACGCTTTGCAATCAAAGTGCGCAGGTTCTATCCCCGGCTCGCACCTCTGGGTTCCATGTGCGAATCTCATTTTCATCTGAGATTATCACTTGCTAAGAAACGGTGACGGAAAACATCGAGAGGAAACCTGTGTGCCCGGTATAATGGCAATAGGCTCGCCCCCTATTACATTGGGACCAAAAACATCGGCGAAGTGTGGGCGCACTCCAGTGCACCTCTGCCTACCCCTTCGGGGAATACAGGCGTGATGATGTATTATAAAATGAGATTTGCGCATGAAACTCAGAGGTGCGAGCCGAGTCGGGGTTTGAACCTGCGCACTTTGATTGCAAAGCGTGCGTTCGACCACTCGGCTACCACTACTTGTACTTGTAGGTCATGAATATGTGAAAAATAAAATCTACTATTTGTCACATCTACCTAATTACCTGTAAACCTTTTAGTTCAGCAAGGGTGGGACTAATCATATGAATGAAAAGACATATTTACCGTGTAAAAATGAAGAGATAAAAGGGATTAGTTTGCAAAAAGTATAGGAAACAAATGGCGTTTGCGAGCAATAAATCGGGCTCAACATTGCGAAGCTGCAACAGACTGCGCACTCTCGTTAAACTTTATTTTTATATTAAAGCCGTAACTTTGGACGCGACGCTGAACAACTGTAATCCCCGCTGTGAAATGTGAATTTTACGTACATACCTATTAATATTAAAACGGAATTGTTCACGAACGAACAATATCTACCTGAGTAATCACGTAAATCCATTGCTCGAGTATTTCTATCAGGCACTTCATTGATTGTACTTACCTATTTCAAAATAAAAACTCTCGTAAAGTGTTTTTGTGTTCAAGTCATAAGGCAAAGCGTGAATAAAAATAGGAAAAGAAACATAACAAAACTAAAATCATGTTTTATTATGAACCTAGAAAATTTATGATAAAAATAATTAACATTGTAACTTTCTAATACCACTCATGATCAACAGAAATATATCACGACAATCGTTATTAAGAATCGGGGTATCCTGAAATTGTAACCCAAACAGTAATTAAGTTGAACAACGAGAAAACCGCATGACATAAACCAATTAATTACATTGCTTTTCACCGCACAAGCCAAAGTGCAGTAAATAATGCAACCGATAGGTGGATCGCGTCCCCCGGCGATCCGAGCGTCCTGCATTTACTGGTGCTCCAACTAGGAAATTAAATTTGTTCACAATGCGAGGTGCCACCGCTGCGCTTTCAATAATTTATGTTTCCACTAATTTGCTTTCGACGTCGCTTTGTTCGGAACCCAGACGACGTTATAACTACTTTTTGTAATTTTATAGTTTTAAAGCAAATCTAGATGTTTCAATACTATTAATTGTACTAATTCCTAATTATATGATACGTAATCACTAACATATATCTTAGATTAATTAGAATTTCATTAATAATTTATTTTTCAAGGATTCCGTTACCTACACTGCTAACTATGATGTGTCACATAATGGTTTGATGACTTCAATGAAACTGGATGAAGCGTACTTCTTATGCGTCACATTTTTCTATCACATTCTATAGAATAAAAGATACTTGACGATATGATGAACATTCCTATGTGAAATGAATGTCCACATAGATGAAAGGGTAGCATTAAGACACCTCTCACACATGTAACGTAATGCAGATCAGTTTGTTTACGGAAGTGTAACTCAAGTCTCACTTTGTGCTCTGCTTTGAGCGGCGTGTTGCTTTGATGTAAAAATCATATGTCTCTCCCCGCAAAAGTGTCTGCCAATATTGACACGACTTGCAACACGGCACTGAGACATGGAAACCAAATGAACTAGCAGGATATCATTATTCTGTTCTAGACATTGAGTAGACTCTAAGGTGCTTCTTGTGGAACTTAATTGAACATGATTTTATTATCTCATTCTTCCAATAAGTCTGGTCCAGTCTAGTTATGCTCTATTCGAATAGTTTAGTTATGTGAAGAATAAAATAAAAAATAGTCAATACATTTGTGGTGTCTAAAAATTTACTTCCAGATTGATTTAAATTGGCTTTAAGGATCATCTAGCTATTTTATGGCTTAGGTTAGCTATGGGCGTACTAGGCCTGTTTTTATATCCAGAAAAAAAATAGTCTCTACAAAGTACAGTACAGGTCAATTGAGCGAGGACGCGGCAGGTGCGGCTCTCTGCTCACCTCAAGATCCCAGAATAGTCGTCCCTCGCTCACACTCGTAAGGGCAAACTTTATTATTTTTTCCAGTTTTCATCACTTCACGCTCAGTCTACCTTTTGATTCAATGGCTGTGTAATGTGCTGTTGCTGCATTTATTTTGCACTCTTACCTTAGTGTGTTCAGTTTATTTTGCATTCTCTTGGTGTTGCCAGTTATTCCCCGACGCTTTGAAGTCAAAGCTCTTTTCACTTTGCAGAGCCGCTCGACGCTGACCGCAGTATAAATGATACTTTTTACGCTGAATAGTCTCATGTACATTTTTTTAATTGCACACTAGTTTCTTGTTGCTTTGTGCTCCTTACATAAGTCTATATACTGATAGGTACACTTGATGCTCTAAATTTTTACAAAGATACCCTTTATACAGAGTTTATCACAAGTCCAAAATAATATTTTAGGTACATACACGGTTGCTAATATATAGTTGCTTAGTGAGGGCGGGCTACACTTAAAAATTATAGTTTCTGAGTTACAGACCTTTGAGTATTTTAGAGCCTTATGGCACATCCATATCCCTATTTAACAATGTAAACTAGGTACGTTTACGAGGGGTGGCTATTAATATTCACAAAACATAACTTTAAAACTTCTTATATGACTCGAGATATAGCAAAACTTCAAAAATGGAGACGAAAATAAAATTGAAAAATCATGTTTGAATTTCGATAAAAAATTATAACATTCAGTTGTATACCTGATACTCATGCAAACGGTGAAGTATTATTTGGGACTTCTGATACACCATGTCATCTATTGAGTTAGTTCCAATCGTACTGTCGTATAGGTATATGTCTAATCGAGTTATATTGTAATCGTATAGGTATGTAAGTATATAGGTACTAAATAACGTGGAAGATAGTGTTAAGAACTCGCTATCGGCGACACATCTAATGGGAAAAGATGAAAAATTATTCACACTGGCACGTACTGACTGTATAGCTAATACAGTGACAGGGCGCGAGGACGCGTGATCCCGCGAAATATCACATAGGGTTGGCTTCTGTATTTTAAATTTCAGAAAAAACTTTGTTTTTATTCAATGATGTACTAGTAAATACATATATCAATAGTTTCTACCTTGAAACTATTTCAATAATACAGCGACCTTATAGTAAGGAGGTAATTACTTGGGGTGTAAAGTAACTGATAACTGTATTATTGAAGTGGTTTTAAGCTTCGAAATTATCTTACAATTTCTGTTGTAAAAGTACTGCTGTTGGTGTTCCAACAATAAAATATTTATACTTTTCCACCTTTTCAGTAGTCTCAATACGTCAATGACACTAAAATAGTTGGATACATATTTGAAACAGCCAAACTTGAGAGATGATATATGATTTTATCAGAAGTATAAGAAGAATTATATTTTCTCAAAATTTCCAGCTTAGCCCTACCACTGAGCGTGTTCGGTAACGAGAAGAAGTCGGATGTCAACGCGTGACATGTTTTGAATGTACCTCCGTGGTCGTAATAAATAGAATATTTTTATCGGGCACACGCACTCCTCACGCGCAAATATTGCTTCTGCGTAATCTGCCACCAGTCTTGCTTACATCTGAACGAGACCGTGTGATTCAATGATCGAGAGCTTAGCTCGTTCAAGTAGATTCGGTGCTAAGGATGAAATTTCTTAAACAAGATTTTATTTACTTTCTCTTTTTAAGTTGCAATCAATTGTCATTTAATATCATGACAATGCCTGTACTATTCTAACACTTTTCGGCTTGTAAAATACGTACTGTATTAGTTACATAATTCAGATATTTTTTTAAACTCAAAGATTTGCTTGCTCAATGAAAACCGAGGTGAAATAAAACATTACCACGTTTATTTTGTCGAATAAAAGCACCTTTCAAGAATAAAGGTGGGTCTCATTAGTGATATAATAATGTATCCAGTAGATTTCCTGTAACTCCAACTAACTATTTACTCTGTCTACCCTATCGCTTCATTAATTTTATAAAAAATATAAGTATTTTACCACATATAAAACTATTTACAATGACCACCCTCTACCAAAACTGTTCTGCGAAAACATTCATTACAATGCGCCATCTGTCAATCCATCAAACCCCATGCAATAAGTGTCAGCTATGATATGAATCCGAATCCGCACTTTTGCTCTCTACAGTAGAGCGCTCTAAAATTATTGAGTGGAATAAGAAATCGGGTAAATATTTCTACTTGAGATTTTTCTACTTGTCATATACATTTAAAAAGGAATACCTACGTAATTGCATTTATCATTCCAAAATAATCAACTATGAAAAATACTATAGTTATGTACTTATGATTGTTAACTCTACCTGATTGTGCAATTTTTTACCCGAATATTCCGATATTAATTCGGTAATTTATCGAAATGATTACGATGATTCAAAATCATCCAAGAAGACAGAAATCACGTACCTATTTTAGAAGATAAATAGCGCGCTATCCTTTCTTGTAACTGGGGTAGAGTTTTGTAATTTTCCTGTTGTATTACGTACGGATTTTTACTTTCATGAGCCTCTACCGAAAATAATCTGTATATTAATGCGGCAGCCTCGCCGATAAACACGTCTCGCGCAGATTTAATTTAAATTTTTGCAACACTTTACCGTATTTGATGGAAGGGAGGCTTAAATCTTTGATTGATCACATGCAGTTGGCAACACCACAATTACGTATTGGATTTAAAAATGTGATATGAAACTGATGGCTGTTATAAATATTTATAAACTTTATAAAGTTCTCTAGCGACTGTGTGTAGGTGCATTGTTTCGGATTTGTGGTTTAAGTAAGTTGTATCTAGCAACTTTAGGTAACATTACTTTCCTGGTGCATGCCATAAATATTACAGTGACTCAGCCTAATATCACAGTTATTCTTCGTTACGTTACTTATAATAAGTACATTTAGACCAACTAAAGGTTTCGCGACTTCGTCCTTTGATTATGCAGTATCGTTTAAATACAGTTTTGCGTGAAAGAGTAACAAACATCCATGCATCCTCACAAACTTTCACATTTATAATATTAGGAAGTAGGATTATAAGAATCCTAGTTGAAAGTACTATACTCCATTTGTTATAACATTAGAAATAAGAGGCTCGTAGAAGCAGGAGTGCAAAACATTTTATTTCAAAAACAAAACAATATCAATGGAATAACAGTAAAAATGACAACAAAATTACTAAAATTCGGCAATAAAAACAAACGAGGCGTAGCATTCAGAAGTATTCACACGTGAATCACAATCACAGAACATTGTTTACGTCAATTTGACTGCCAACATAAACCGGCAAAATAAGAAAGATCCTGTTGTCACAACGGATGAAGGGGTTAGGTAACATTTTAGATTTGGTAGGATTATAGTGAAACGAAAAGCGTTCCCAGTATTATCCATCCCTGCTTATTTAGGTTTTTTGTATCGACACTGTTATTTTAAGTTGGAAAATATATATATCTAAATGAAAGCCACTTAATTTAATAAGATAAATAGTGAAAATGATTAGTTACAGTGAGACTGCTGGTTTAAAAATATATTCAAATAAATTGGGCGTCAATCGTAACTGTAATATGTTAATTGTTACTTTTGTTACAAAGTGTACATTAAAAAGAACCTTTTTTAACTTCTTTCTAATGCTATAACAAATGGAGTATAGATACCTCGCTGATTGTAATCTAACGTTATTTAGGACGTGTTTTCGATGCATTTTCGTGATTCTCGGTACCTCAGAGCGGTATTTTGCATCATACGTGGGTAATCTCATTAGTGGGACAATGGTAGCGCTTAATCTGATGCGATAGCACGATGCGCTACTTCCAGTTCCAACGCTGGCCGGAAATACATAATCTGATAACCTATACATAAGTATACTTAGTGTAAATCCTCTCAGTTTTCATGTATTTATCGAGTTTCAAACATCTACTTACATTAGATTTGTTACATTTGTTTGGTTTTAATTTTAACTAATTTGTAAGTTCTTAATATTAAATACTACTATGATGCTACTCAAGTCAGTCTATATCTTGGATATTTGCCAAAAAAAACTACTTCAACATGGCCAAGAGGGCGTTTTGTTGTTTACGGTTGTAAAATGTAAACCGATCTTCATGAAAATATAATTGAGTAAGACACTTTTGAAGATCAAGACTGAGCATAACTAAATAGATCAGTAGGAGCTACATTTAAGAGCCTATTATAATAATCTCTGTATTAAACTAAAAATATTGTAAGCTACTCCACATGCTGGAATACCCTACCAATTTAAAAAAAAATTACAAGGGCACGTCAACAAATATAAACATCGTAAATCAACAACAAAAACTCAATGTTACCAAACGAAATATATTTAAAATTCCCCAAGGAAACGGCTACTCGAAATGCGTAATTCGACATAGCGATCCCCGGTCACCGGCTAAAATGTAAAATGGCTCCCTTGCATTTTTTCCTAAGTGCCATAAAGTATGACATTTATTACGGTCAGATCTGCCTCAACCACTATTGATAGGCAAATGAGAGAGTTTTTTAAAAGAAAAACGATGTCTGCTTTTTATGTGTTCTTTGGATAAGGATGTTTTAAGAAGTTGCGACTTGCTGGCTCGTTACGACCGATTTTCTATGTTTTTGCGACCGTGCTGCTTTTGATGGTTCGACCTTCGGGCGAAACTTGAGTTATCGATGTCGCGTAATGCGCAATCTTGACCCTGGTGTCACAGCGAGTAGATAGTACCTAGCATTCCTACCACCACTATAGGTATGCTATCCTATGCTACTTAATGACTGTAAGCTTTGATTCTGTGATTGAATCTTTTGAATTCAAACCAATAGAAATAGGTACATCCTAATTATGTTATTATTATTCGGCGAAGTGTGGGCGCACTACAGTGCACCTCTGCCTACCCCTTCGGGGAATACAGGCGTGATGATGTATTTATTTATTTAATTATGTAATTAAATTTTATAAACTAGCTTTCCATCATTGTCGTTGCTTTGGTTCCTGCCAACAAACTTTATTTCATACATAAAACTATGAAAGAATCTCGAAATTAAGCTATCATTGTCGATAAGGGCAATAACTCAACGAATGGGTCAAGTACAATAGTGAATGCCACCGATAATCGTATATTAAGGTCCTTATCCCTATGAGCACCTTTGCCACAATAGAAAGGAATATAATGTCGAAAAGTGGCCACATAAAAATGACATACGGTTGCTACGTAGCTTTGGATGGCGAAAAAATAGCGGGAATAAACGTCGACCGATACGGAGATGATAAATAATGCGGTTAAAGTAAATTATAGGAAACACTGTCATATGTGTCCTCACTTCATTTTGGGACTCAACAAAATTTTACATCAACATAGAAGTTGAAGTATTAAAATTCGTAAATAAAGGAATACATTTAACATTATATATGAAAATAAAACCATAGTAGGTATACAACACAAAAATCTCTTATGGTTCGGCGCTTAAATCGTTTCTCCCATCAGGCGGCAAATGCGAAATCGTAATAAAACTCGCCGTATGATATGTAAAGTACCTAGCCCATAATATTGAAAACTTCCAAAGTCCATCAATAAATGTGACGATGCGTGGGGAACGTTACGCTTATGGTGTGGATGTAGTGTCGGTCTTCTCCGCCAGTTATCGATAAAAACGTATTTAGCATTTGGATCTCCTTATACAGATTATATTTTTAACCGACTTCAAAAAGGAGGAGGTTCTCAATTCGACCCGTATGTTTTTTTTTTTTTTTTTTTTTATGTATTTTACCGCATATCTCCGGCGTCTGTCGACCGACTTCGAAATTTTTTTTTAGGTTTGCTAGGGAATTCTTCAAGGTTGGTCCCATTTCCAAAATATTATCAGAAATCTAACCCCTTGGGGGTGTAATGGGGGGTTGAAGGTCACATAATTTCAAAAATATTTTTTGAACGACTTGAAACTTTGTATATATATTTAACATACAAAATAAAAAAACACGTCTTTCAGGAATTTTGAAAGAAAAAATATGTAGGGGGTGAAATGGGGGTCCAATCCGGAATACAGCATATCTCCAGCGTTAGTGAACCGTTTTCGAAAAATTTTTTTTTGTTTAATACGGATTGTTAACAAAGATCGAAACCCACCCCCAAAGGGGTGGAAAGGGGGGGTGAGGGGGGTGATTTTTTTTTGGCTGTAAATTTTTACTTTTTTAGGGCTGTTATAAGGTGATAATATTTGCAAATTTTCAACGATTATTGACACTAAAAATCGTGAAAAAAAATTATTTTTAACAATAAACAAAAACCGACTTCAAAAACCTAGGTGCACTAAAAAGCTACAAATAACCTTACAGTTCATTACATTTGGAGTCGGTGCCAATTCATGTGTGTATTTGTCTTGTCCGACGTTGATTGGCACCTACTCCAAATGTAATGAACTGTAAGGTTATTTGTAGCTTTTTAGTGCACCTAGGTATTTGAAGTCGGTTTTTGTTTTTTGTTAAAAATAATTTTTATTAAATTATGTTTACCTGTATCTTACGTAATACTATAATCAGCATAGCGTATTTTATTACTCGAATAATACAGGTCGGTAACTACAATTAGTTGTACCTACTATTTAATATAGTAACAAAACATTTATGGACATTATTCGTGAAGCCGTAAACCAAATAATACGACCCTAATTAATAAGAGATACCTTATTTTATTTTAATACATATTTCGTTGTTCATATATCTATATAGCTTCTTTTCTGCTTCTACAAATAAAAATTGATATCGATAAAGTTGTCGCGTCCCTGTCCCGGGGCGAGAGGCGTCAAAACGCACCGACCGCAACTATCAAAGAGAAATCTTTTCCGTGTATCAATAACGCCGTTCGAGGCGTCGTCGTCGTCGACTAGACACATTGCGCTCTTTATGTCGCCCTTAGCTTATACCACACCGCACCACATTATCGATATCGATATGTATCTATAGATATCAGTATTGACATGTGTTTATAATATGGGTTCGGTATAGAATTCTATATAAAATAATCTTATCAAATACAAGTTGATAATACCTATCAACTATCTAAGTACAAGTCAAGGTAGTCATATGCAGCGTAGAAAATAAATAAATATAGTACCTATGCTAATTGTACCAACTGATTTTAGAAGCCTCGTGATCTTGTGCCTTCATAGTTATTTTTTCTCTCCCACCTTGCAATGGTGGGAATTGGATTCATTTCTTCTAACTCCTGTGGCTAACTGTCTGACTCTTTCGTATAATTTCTTGCAGGTTTTAAGACTTATAAGCTTCATCCTAGGGCTCGTCGAGGGTTAAACTTCCGTATTAGTTGGTCACCGCTGTAGATAGATCCTGACTCCTGGCTCACGGGAGGGTCACTCCCGGGAACGTATGTGAGGTTATACAGGTTTTCTGACCTGAACCAAATAGAGGGATTATTCATAATGTTATTTTATTTTTGCACATAAACACTTTCTCCAAGCCACACATAGATGCATATGTAAAACTAACGTGTTTATACATTCTGTATATCACAGACTCCTCGCATCAAATATATTCATAAGATCTCAACAATAGAGCATTGCGTCGATGTGTTCGGGGCGTGAAATTATTTTCCTTGGTGTATGCAGATTAGGGGAGGGTGGATGGTGGGGCTCGCAGATTAGTTCCGGTTTACTTTTTATAGGATTCAGATGATAAATGTTACCACAGGATAGTCTAACGGGTGGTGCGTGTAACGTATACAAATAAGCTTTTCAAAGTACCTACCTCTAATGTATTCACACAATCGATGTGCTAAGCAAATAAGGTGCCTATTTGTGAATTATGATATGACCAGATTTATAAAGCTATGAAGACATAGTCAAGTGTATATGCTTGACGCTCTATACTTGACGTTGAGACCACTAAACACGTGAAATAAAACAGTGAATTTATAAGTTATAAATTTCTTGGTTATTATCTGTCTATGCATTAAATTTGTTGTGGCTAATATTTTTAATTTTGAATGCTTATTAAAAACATGATACAACCTTTATAAACCAAGGTTTTAAACAAAATCGGTATGCAGTAGGTACGTTGGAGGTTTTAAGTGAAATGTTTAGATTTTCATGTACTTAAATCTTTCACATAACCACGGTAATTTATCAGGATACAATTGGTCGTAGCATAATGTACGGTAGGTAGGTTCATGGCAAAACAACACACATGTCGCCAGCCACCCTTCTATCGCACTTGCTAACGGTCTAGGAGTCAGACAAAAAACGACGAAAGTCGCCGCGCAGACGGGCGGACGATTGCCGATCCCAAAATATGATTTATAGATCGGACGTCATCGGCAATACGCTTTCTATACGTCACGGAACATGTCACCGCCTTCCCCGGACGCACGGGGGATGAAGAAAACTGCATAAGTAGATAGATATCTACTTACGCACTTCTTTGTTGTCAATCAAAATATAAGTAGATAGATATCTACTTACGCACTTCTTTGTTGTCAATCAAAATATAAGTAGATAGATATCTACTTACGCACTTCTTTGTTGTCAATCAAAATACATTTTTTTTAAAATCATGGGTGTAGGTGAATTAGGTGTATCTATCCTAACCTATCCATCTCAACTCTAACTGCGAACTTGAGTAAATAAATATCGCTAGACAACACATACCCATTTTGTGATCTCAAGCAAAGCTTGTACCATGGGTGCCATGCAATGGACTGGGGGCAATCCCAGTTACACCCAAACCAGGGAACATTACGAAAAATCCATTTCTGAAGTTTGTCACTGGCGGGAATCGAACCCGCAACCACCCGGTTCAGTGAGCCGAGCGGCCTACACTCAAACCAGTAGTTGTAGCATGACCGCCAAGACTAGACTTATGTCACAGAATATGTTGATTATATCTCTTTCTCTCGTATGAAATAAGACAGAGAGCGACCGAGCCAATCCGTGACAGAGGTATTGTCTAGATATGCGTGCTAACACCACTGTAGTTAGGTAGGAACGCACATTTTAGATCGCTTTTGTACTAGAATGATAGTAGAATGTTATTTCCGAGTTACTCTTAGAATTGAGACTTGATATCGATTAATTTCTACAGCCACATTGAAGAATTGAAACCGTATTGTTTTCTTATATTTACGTGAATACTATACATTGAAATTAAACTATTTTACGGATTTTATCGCGTTTATTTAACCAAAAGCAGCCGAAACGACGGGAACATAAAATAGTAAATAAACGCGATAAAATCCGTAAAATAGTTTAATTTCAATGAATTGAAACCGATTAATACTTGCTGAAGACAAGCCAACAAACCTGTAACGCCATCTTTAAGTTGCGTGTGAGATAAAGTCATAAACTAGCTAAATACTTACCAATTTTTAATTTTTCATCATTTTATTGCGAATGATAAGATAATATTGATAGGTACGTAGGAAAATAACCTAGTTATGTAGGTTCTTTGGGTAGGCTTATCTATAATTTCCTTTCATATAAGGCAAACAGCAATATGAAACCATAACCTTATATCATCAAAAACAGCACGAACAGAACATTTGTATCGAATCGAACAATAATCGCTCATATTGTCAGTTACAATACAATTTGTTTGGAAACCCGACGCGTGAGAGAAATAATAACAAATGATTCGCGCCCTAACACCGCCTGGCGTTGAAAGATCACGCCTATTGCTCTCTTGCTGATGAAAAAAGTATACGATATTACTCAGTCGGTGGGTAAGATACCTACTTACATCAACTTGGATACCGGTAGGTAGGTACTGGAGCGTCATTCGCCTTTTATCATAGCTAGTCTGGTTGCCCTGCACTCCATCCACAACTCCACTGATCGACCTTGTTTTACATTATAATTATAAGAAGTTGAAGATTGGGGCATGTCAAGGCAACCAACTTGCCTCTTGGCCAATTCTTGACACGCCGATTCATAGAGATCTTCAGAAGACGGCATTAGCCCCAGGGGCCCGATTTTCGTGCGATCGACATTCATCTCGAATCGAGATGAATGTCGATCGCACAAAACCCCAGGGACTAAATACTAAAGCCCCCGGCACACTGGGGCGTCAACGCTCGCGTGTCAAAATATTTTCCAATACCAAAATGATCTCTGTGACAATTATGTTTAAAGATTGAATTTATTTATTATTTTTTAACGAAATGAGCGAAATGATGATATTTAATGGAATAAGATGAGGAATGGCATCACCTGCGACTAGCGCGAGTATTTCGCCAATGTCAAGTAATTAATAGCAAGGACAAATTCAATAAATACACATATTAAATAAAAATGGATAATGACAGTGATAAAGATGGCGGATGATTCCGATTGAATTTATGTAGTAGAAGCCACGCCCCCCACGCGTCAAAATTCGCTCGCGCTGTCAGTGTCATTTAGTTGAAGAATGAACTTTTTCTATTAGTCAATACAGTTTGTTTTGGTATGGCAAAAAATATGACGCTCGAGTGTTGACGCTCGTGTGCGGGAGGCCTAAGTATAAGTCCATAGTGTGTAAATATAAAACCCTAAGAATTATAAAATTCGTGTATGTTACCACTATTATAATTTTATGATATACTTTTTGTGAATTTTCCTTAGTTACCTACTTTACTTATGTACCCCTGGAATAAGTCTGTAGCGCCATTATGGACTTCTTGCTGTTATGCCAGATTCGGAATCAGCGATTTTTCCGATTACCGGTTTATTCAAGGGTGCGTCGATATATACCCTTTGTCGACAACAACGCCATCTTGGAAGGTTTTTGAACTAAATTCAAGGCATTTCGACGGATACTTTTTCAATACACAAATGACTCTCCTTTAATTCTACCCTCCATACAATCTATCATTGGGATAATTATTGTCTCGGACAGGAAATACATTTTTAACAAAAATCAAAAACCGACTTCAAAACTAGGCAAATACACACATGAATTGGCACCGACTTCAAATGTAATGAATTATAAGGTTATTTCTAGCTTTTTAGTGCACTTAGGTTTTTGAAGTCGGTTTTTGTTTATTGTTAAAAAAAAAATTCACGCTTTTTAGTGTCAATAATCGTTGAAAATATGCAATTATTATCACCTCATAACAACCCTAAAAAGGTAAATATTTACAGCAAAAAAAAATCCAATAAATCGGATCATAACTCGCAGCGTAATCGGTGTACATGTACATACATAAAAAAAAACATACCGACCGAATTGAGAACCTCCTCCTTTTTGAAAGTCGGTTAAAAATACATTATTATTTTTTTACGAAATGATTAAATTTTAGCGGTATTTATGCCAATATCAAGTAATTCATTGCAACGACATATTTAAAAACCGGCCAAGTGCGAGTCAGACTCGCGCACGAAGGGTTCCGTACCATTATCTATAAAACGGTAAGAAATCACGTTTATTGTATGGGCGCCCCCTTAAATATTTATTTTATTCTGTTTTTTAGTATTTGTTGTTATAGCGGCAACAGAAATACATCATCTGTGAAAATTTCAAGTTTCTAGCTATCGCGGTTCATGAGATACAGCCTGGTGACAGACGGACGGACGGACGGACAGCGAAGTCTCAGTAATAGGGTTCCCGTTTTACCCTTTGGGTACGGAACCCTAAAAATACACATTATAAATAAAAATGGGTGATGACGGTGATAAAGATGGCGGATGAATCGTTTAATTAATGTTACAAATTATTTAAATAAAAATAGATTTAACATTAATTCATGCACATTACATTAGGGATTTGAAAAAATATCGATTTTGATTAATCGATTATCTAAATATAAAAAATATTTTTTTTACAAATCGATTTATTTTAAAGAGAGAAAAATCCATTATTTGATAATCGATTTTTTCGATTCAAATCGATTATTTAGTAATAGATTTTTTCCCGTCCAAGTCACATCCCTAATGGAATTTTGCAAACAGCACCATAATTCTAATTAGTTTTCGTTTTCTTTAAACTCAAATAGTGAAGTTGTTTAAGTTATTATCGAGTTGGCATTTTTTTATGTACAAAACAAAAACGTTACTTTTATAATTTGAAAAAATAATCTATTATTTTTTCAAATTACAAAACAAAAACGTTACTTTTATAATTTGAAAAAATAATCTATTATTTTTTCAAATTACAAAACAAAAACGTTACTTTTATAATTTGAAAAAATAATCTATTATTTTTTACTTAAAAATCGATTTTTTAAGAATCTATTTATTTTGAAGAGAGAAAAATCGATTATTTAATAATCGATTTTTTCTCATCCAAGTCACATCCTTACATTACATAGAAGTTTGAATGAATAGTAGCCAGCGCTTTTTTTTTTTTTTAACGAAATGAGCGAAATGATGATATTTAATGGAATAAGATGAGGAATGGCATCACCTGCGACTAGCGCGAGTATTTCGCCAATGTCAAGTAATTAATAGCAAGGACAAATTCAATAAATACACATTATAAATAAAAATGGATAATGACAGTGATAAAGATGGCGGATGATTTTAGCCAGCGCTTTATTTTTATGACGCCTTTGACATTGACATAAAAGTATTGTCAATAGCGTGCCAATAAGCTCTGCTGAGCTCTGCTAGCTAGTGACCACGTTAAGTAGTTTCATACCATTTTAGTAGTTTTAGACTTACTCAAAGTCAATTTATTAACTTTGTGCAAATCTACAGATACCGCAAAAATGTAGTTTACATTATATTTTAAATTCCCCAATCGAATAGGATCGCGGACTCAAACCCAGGAAGAAATCTCGTGAGCTTGTCTTTTTGTTTTTAAAGCTCTCTTGGTAGAGCATTACTTGATTTGGCTTCACTCGTGTCACACGTGACGTAGATTTAACGAATAATCATTAGATTCTTAAAGATCATCAAGGATAATATAAATCACACACTGGAGTTTCACATGACACTACTCTAGTGTGTTACATATATAAAAGATTTATATTAGTTTTTTTTATAATTACTCTAGCGAACGCACCCTACTATTTGAAATTAGGAATTTAAGTCGTACGCGTTTGGTGTTTACTGGGGACAATGCCTTTTTTTCATTAGATCTTAGTAAATTTGCTTACTTGAAAGATTATGCTTTTTACAAAGCCTTTATTTCTAAAATCTTACCTAGTTTGTTGCAAAGCAGTTAACAATGTAATACAATTTTCATATTGTCGGACAACATTTTCTGTAAACCATGTCGTTATTATAAGAATTTAGTAGTTTCATGAAATAAAAGTGGTCAATATGCTGCACAATATTGGCTGGCACAAGCTTCATGGGCACAAGTCAAGTAAAATATGTGTGAGCGTTGGTTGTATGCTCTTTGGTCGGTCAATTGATTGACGAAGAATAATTTTGTTTTTAAATTTGCCTAAACGGCTGCCACTTGCCAGCTGTATTTTTTTATTTATCAATTTTTCATACTTTTTTACTGTGTGGTTTGAAGCTACATAGATATTAGATTATTGAGTCGAAAACTAATTTTATAACTCATTTACTATGAGATGGACTGTGCATATCGAAGGAGGGCCGATGCGTGTAAACCATGCAGCAGTATGCATTGGAGACAAAATATATTCTTTTGGAGGATATTTCTCTTCAGAGGAGTATAAGGATTGGGATCCGATACCCGTCCATGTGCTAGATACGACAACTCTAAGGTGGTCGTCAGTGAACTATAAGAAAACTGATGAACTACCTTTTCAAAGATACGGACACACTGCTGTCGTCTATAGAGATAAAGTAAGTTATGCCTACTAATAAATATAAAAGACATTTACTACACATTTCCTAAAAATGGCCTACTTCATTAAATATATTAATGCATATTCTTATAAGTATTTAAAATTAATAGTCCTCGGAAAGTTCTATAATATAAGTACCTAATTGCTTTATAGCAGGTACATATTCTAGTCCGAATTGTATTCCATGGCATTGTCTATTTAAATTTTTTAAATTAATTAAATCCATTTAATCATAACATTTGAGTATTTGTCGATTAGTTCATAATAACTGTACTTAAATTTATTTAATTACCTAAATGCCATAAATATTTATTTTAAAACAAGCACTAGATTGGTACTTACTTGCCTGAAACTAGTATGGAAATACTGGAATGTGCTTATTTGACAACCGCAGAAAAGGAATATTTGCATAAGAATTAATGGTTTACATCATGTATTTTATTGCTTTTTGTTCAACTGTTCCCTATGGATTTTATACTATTTTCATTATAGTACAGTTTTTGAAAAATTACAGTGTCTGTTATATTGTGTGCTGCAATAGAAAATTTTATTAAATGTAAGGTCATCTGCCATCTTTATAACCTTCATCTCCCGTTCTTATTTATAATCTATATGTATTGAATTTGTTGTGGCTATTAATAACTTGACACTGGTAGAATACTGGTTAATTGTGGGTGCAGCCATACCTTATGTGATTTCATAATAGAAAAAGAATATGATTTCCTGGACACAAGATTACGAAACCAGTCCATACATTTTCTAAAGGGGTTCCTCATTTTAAAAATGTAATATTATTATAGAAGATTGTAAGCTCAGGTTCTATTATGGTCACAAAACCAAAGTTGATTACTTATGTAGCGCTTTTGTATAATTAAATTAAAATTAACTTTACATAATACATTTTCATGGGGCCTTGACATTTCAACAAAGTACTGTTTCATTGTATATATTATCATTATTCATGTTTTTTTCAGGTATACATGTGGGGAGGGCGAAACAATGCTGTAGCATGTGAAAATCTCTCATGTTTCGATACCAAGAAATTGGAATGGAGCACTCCAAACGTATCTGGTATTGTTCCCTTTGCCAAAGATGGTCACTCTGCATGTGTTATAAAAAACAAAATGTATATATTTGGAGGGTTTGAATATAACACTGATCAGTATTCACAGGAAGTCCACTACCTAGATCTAGATACTATGAGATGGACATTAATGAATCCAAGTGGAACGCCACCCTCAAATAGAGACTTCCACACAGCTGTTGCCGTGGGAGACAGGATGTATGTCTTTGGTGGTCGTGGGGACCTGAATAGCCCTTATAATTCTCAAGAAGAGATATATTGCCCCCAAGTTTTTTATTTAGACACTGTAAAAAAGAATTGGGTGGCCCTAAATCCTGGTGGAACATGGCCAGAAGGAAGGCGTAGTCACTCTGCTTGTAAGTTTCGTATTGGCTCTATCACAGTAGAATAGTTGACCATTGCCTTGCATACTTTTTGCATATTTGTGTGCCTTATCATAAAGGGAATAAATGCTAGTGTGCTTGAACTCTACAGGTTTTACAGTTACGTCCAAAATAATATATTAATATCTAGTATACAGTAGCTCTCTATGCAACTGAAAGGTATACACATTTTATTAGGATTGGAACAAGGTACTTTACTATCATCTATCTTACTATCATCATAGAATCCCCAGATTAATGCAACAGAACAAAAGATACAATAACGCTATAGGATGTATCCCTGTATATGTAGGTACAATTAGGTACTTATAGTTCAAACAAACAATAAATCAACCATACTTTTTTGTTTCTACCTTATAGGCGTATTTCCATAGGGAACTAAAATACTAAATTATACCTATTTTATAGGGTTCTAAACCCGAAGAGTACAAGCAAAACCTCACCTATTGGTGAATTTAGGTACTTTATTTTTGTTTTCTGTGTCCTTACTTCGAAATTATGTTCATTATTAAATTTACAAGGTATTTAGACATATTTATATCTGTAATCATTTAGTAGGTAGGTTTACTGCTTGTAGCCGGCGTCAGAGTCAGTGTGGGGTCCAAAATGAAGTATCTGGGCCTCACCCTTGATGGACGCTGGCGATTTGAAGACCACTTTCGTGGACTGGCACCGAGGTTGGTTAGCGCGGCAGCTGCGCTAGGACGGCTCTTGCCAAACTCGGGCGGGCCGGGGGCGAGTTGCCGCCGGCTATATGCGGGGGTGATAAGGAGCATGGCGCTATATGGAGTGCCAGTATGGGTAGACGCGCTCAACGCCCACAACCGGGCCCTCTTGCGTAGGGCACAGAGGACTGTGGTGCTACGAGTAGTCCGAGGATACCGTACAATATCCGGGGCGGCGGCTTGCGTGCTCGCTGGCACCCCTCCGTGGGAGCTGGAAGCGGTGGTTCTCGCCAAAGTGTACAATTTCACGGCGGCGAGAAAAGCGGAAGGCGAACATCCTATGTTTGAGGAGGTTCGCCTTGTCAGGCGCCGGTCACAGCAGGAGTTGCTGAGGCGATGGGCGCAAGACCTGACAAGCCAGACCTATGGCCAGTGGACCATAGAGGCAATTCGCCCGGTCCTCGAGGTGTGGGTGCGGAGACGACACGGATCTCTTACGTTCCGGTTGGTGCAGGTGTTGTCTGGACACGGTTGTTTCGGTTGGTACCTGCACCGGATAGCCAGAAGAGAGCTGACGCCTGCTTGTCATCAGTGTGGCGCGGCTGAGGACACTGCACAGCACACGCTGGTCGAGTGTGGTGCCTGGAACCGGGAGCGCCACACTCTGACAGCGCTAGTCGGTAGGGACCTGTCACTGCCGGGTGTTATTCTATCTATGCTCGGCAGTGACACGGCCTGGGGGGCTATGGTCTCCTTCTGCGAGGACGTGATGTTTCAGAAGGAGACCGCGGAACGGGCCAGGGAGGTGGATCCCTTGGCTGATCCGCTTCGGCGCAGACGAATGGGAAGAAGAAGAGGACGCTACGCGCGTAATCTTCCCCCATAATTGAAGCCAGGATGATGGATCCGGGGGCTCATCATCCATTGCACGGCTTCATCGGTCTGGGAGACGGTCGGGGTTGTACCAAGCCGTCTCTTCTCAGCGCCGGAGACTCAACCATTGTTGAGTTATCCGCTGGTGCGTCGCGGTGCATGCGAAAGCGATCCCGTGGCGCCCCGATATAAGCGGAAGATGGTACACCGTCGGTTTTTAGTGGGTATACGGCCTTCTGCCTGGACTCCCACATAACCCTGTTACTTCCCCCGAGGTGGCAGGGTATCCATAAAGGATTTTCCGACGTTAAAAAAAAAAAAAAAAAAAAGGTAGGTTTACTGCATAATGTCTTGTTTGTTTATTAACCCGGGTAGGTATGTCTAATTTCCGCAGTGACTATTAAATATTCAGTAACATATTAATTATGATAATGACCAGTCATATTGTATCCTGCAAGTAGGTACTGCGCGCTACTAGCGTTGAATAGGTATGTCAAAGGCTAATTCAGGTCCTTGAACGTCAATTGCGGAAAAGAAGTTGGAGTATATGTATTTCTATACTACTGTATTATGGAATCGGGTATATTTATACAGTACCACAGTACCTGTAAAATGTAGATTGTTTAAAATAACACCCGTGACTTAGTCCTTAGTGTCACTAGTCGAATAGCAGTGGTAGCCGAGTGGTAGAACGCACGCCTTGCAAATCAAAGTGTGCAGGTTCAAACCCCGGCTTGCACAGAGGTGCGAGCCGGGGTTTGTGTGCGAATTTCATTTTCATCCGAGATTATCACTTGCTATGAAACGGTGAAGGAAAACATCGTGAGGAAACCTGCACGTCTGAGGGAACTTGTCTAGTTCTCGATAGATGTGTGAAGTCTGCCAACCCGCACTGGGCCAGCGTAGTGGACTATGGCCTGAATCCCGCTCGAATTGAGGGGAGGCCCTTGCCCAGCAGTGGGACGTTAAAAGACCTGTGGTAGTAGTTGTAGTAGTATTCACAAGCCCATTTTTACAAACACTAAGAAAAGCCTTAACGCGATGCCTAAATATTAAGCAGTTGTAGCTGGCAATCACATTTAGGCATTACCTAAGGCGTTAAGGCGTCACCCAATGCCAACAGAAATTTGTACTAAACCAGATCTTTGCGACAGCTCTGAGAGCCTAGTGTAAGGAGCAATAGTAATATTTCTGATAGGTTGATGTATCTTTTTTGATAATGATAATAATTGAATTATCCTAGAATTCTACATAAAATATTCTTATTTTTGTGTAGACCTATGTAAACTGTATTTAGGTTAACCCATGTGCCACAAACATACCAATAATCTAATAAATTATTTTCAGGGCTCTACAATGACCACATGTACATCTTCGGAGGCTTCAATGGCAATTCAAAAATACATTTTAACGATCTGTATAGATATTCTATAGATAATAATACCTGGCAATACCTCAATGTGAGTGGTTCGGTGCCATGCAAACGAAGACGTCAGGCTTGTTTAGTTCATAAGCATAAGGTCTATTTGTTTGGAGGAACAAGGTAGGTTTACACTTTTATCTAATTTTAAACAAATAGATTCCGTCTTTCTTATGGTATAAAGATTAATATTATTTTTTTTATTTTTTTATTAGCCTATTGTATGTCCCACTGCTGGGCAAAGGCCTCCCCCTCTCGTCTCCACATGTCCCTATCCTGGGCTTGTTGTGGCCACGTTTCTCCCGCAAAAGTGACCAAATCGTCGCACCATCTTCTCCTTGGTCTGCCACGATGCCGGCATCCGCCTTCGGGCATCCAGGTGTTGACACGATTTGTCCACCTCTGCGGGTCCATTCGTGCTACGTGACCGGCCCACTCCCACTTCAGCCTTGCCGTCTTCCCACCCACGTCAGTAATACGAGTAATGGAGCGTAGGGTGGTGTTTCTGACGCGGTCCGTCCGTTTAACACCTAATATGCTACGCTCCATTGCACGTTGGCAAACCTTGAGCTTAGATTTCTGTAGCTCAGTTAGTGACCAGGTTTGAGCACCGTAGGTTTAAAGATTAATATGCAAAACATTTTTTTTTTCGTCCAATAGTCCAAGCCCTTTCGCCACTAGCAGAGTAACTGAGAATTTGGAAAGCAACCCAGAGAAGCTGATAGATAACAGTGACCTCCATCTACTTGACTACTGGCCCTCACTCAAAACGTTGTGCATACTGACCGTGCTGGAACACGGTCTTGATCAGTCTTTCCTGCCGCGAGATATTGTGTAAGTTCAATGTGACATCATTACATACTAATCCTGTAGTTGTAGCATGTGTGCCCAGTCTAGACTTATGTCACTGAATATGTTGATTTAATCTCTTTCTCTCGTGTGATAGCCTCGCGGGCAAGAACGCCCGCCTTAAACGTAAAGGGTGCAAGTTCAAATCCCAGTCCCGCACCTCTGAGATAATTTTCATGTGCGAATGTCATTTTCAACAATGATTACCACTTGCTGAACGGTGAAGGAAAACATCGTGAGGAAACCTGCACGTCTATAGAAAGGCGTGTGAAGTTCACCAACCCGCACTGGGCCAGCGTGGTGGACTATGGCCCAAATCTTCCTCATATTGAGGGGAATGTGCCCGGTATAATGGCAATAGGCTCGCCCCCTATTACATTGGGACCAAAATACATCGGCGAAGTGTGGGCGCACTACAGTGCACCTCTGCCTACCCCTTCGGGGAATACAGGCGTGATGATGTATATGTATTTATCTCTTTCTCTCGTATGAAATAAGATAGAAGTCTTGTCTTGACATATATGTGCTAAACCTTCCTGAAAGTCCTCCAACTAAACTATGACATCCGCCATTGCAGAGCCATACGAACGGCGGAGTCGATATAGGTTCTCTAGTTACTTGTTGACAAATGGGCTCACATCGATAGTTAAATGGCCAGAATGTTCATCGAGTGAGAAACTCGATTACCAGGTCCTTCTAACCACTAAAGCTTGAAAAGATGCTGCCATCTAGTTAGTTGAAAATCTTGTA
Source organism: Ptilodon capucinus (assembly GCA_914767695.1). NCBI lineage: Eukaryota > Metazoa > Arthropoda > Insecta > Lepidoptera > Notodontidae > Ptilodon > Ptilodon capucinus. Next base: position 7,107,696 of record OU611814.1, on the reverse strand, counting down.
CAATCAGCATAATAAATATCTTTATTATGACATATTACAGCGCTTGCCCACTTCAAAGTTTCCGATTCTTCTCAGTGTTTATTTGTAATACAAAATGTGATTATTTTCCAGAATGGACATTCGCACAATGACAGTTCCAAACCGTATAACCAGTATCTGTAGGCCCATTAACCAAGCCGGCTGAGGAAGACTTTAGTTTGATGAATATACTTTGCATACAAACTTGATACTTAATTAATTTATAAATTTACAGGTACTCCTATAGTTATATATTTTCTTTATTAAATAATTAGAACAAATTACATTATCATTTTGGTAAGAGATTAATTTGCTGTCCAAAATATATTAAGTTTGAAACCTTAGAGTAGTAAGTTTTAAGTTTATATTGTATTCAGGTTTTGTTGGGAGCAGCTATATAGTGTATTATATGTAATATGGGAGGCTAATAGTAAAATATCCTATAGAGTATAATCAAAACTGTATTCATTCATCCTCCTTGACAATATGTTTTTTACGTTCCGGAACGAATGGCACAGTTCCGGGCTTGCTGTGTGCACGCCTATTACCCTCCTTTCGCTTCACCTTGTCCTTTATTGTTCTGATCTCTTTCTGTGCATTTAGAATGTGTTTAGGAACGTGTCTATGGCGCGCGATACGCTTCACCTGTGGGTGGTTAGCGAACTTATCCTTCAAAGCTTCTGAATAGTTCAATGCTGTACGTTCACGGGGCTTGAGCTGTGTAATATAGAAATAACAATTTAATACACTGTTGTTATTATTATTAATAATACATGCACTACACACAGTCTGTACTGGGGCCCGATTTTCGCTTGATAGACATCCATCTCTATTCGAGATATGTCGAAACAAAACGTCAAATTGGTCGTAAATTTTCGGTTTTTTTATCGACATGTCTCGTATAGAGATGATGTCTATCACGCGAAAATCGGGCCCAGTAATGTGACAAGATAAAATTAAAACTGTCATAGCCACTTATCTACACATAGGTGTAATGATAGACATACTTAAAGATTAGAGTTTAAGGGCAAATCTATCCACTGGATTTCGATTCATAGCTAGATTCTGGGTATGTTTTATTTAATAGTATGATTAATACAATACTTACAACGCCAAGTTTCTCAGACGCTCTAGCTTTCCACATTCGAATATTCATTTCATCAGATCCCGTAAGAATGTATTTATTATCCAAAGTCCATTTTACACATGTTAGCCTCTGCATCCGTTTAGTATGGTATACATCCCTCGAGTTTCCTTTGAGGCTTTCAAATATTCTGAGTGTTTTGTCATAACTGCCTGCTACTAATTCCCTTCCTGTAGGGGCATAATCCACATCTACAACAGCTGATGTGTGACCGACGTGAATATTGGCTGGTTGCTGCAGTTTCCTTATGTCAAATGTGTATAAACTGAAAATATTTACAGTACAATTAATATTTTTAGGGTTCTGTACCCAAAGGGTAAAACGGGAACCCTATTGCTGAGACTTCGCTGTCCGTCCGTCTGTCCGTCTGTCACCAGGCTGTATCTTATGAACCGTAATAGTTAGAAAGTTGAAATTTTCACAGATGATGTATTTATATTGCCGCTATAACAACAAATACTGAAAAACAGAATAAAATAATTATTTAAGGGGGCCCCCATACAACAAACGTGATTTTTTGCCGATTTTATAGATATAGATAGTGCGCGAGTCCGACTCGCACTTGGCCGGTTTTATTTAATTATTATAGCTAGGTAACATTCTGCCCAAGCAATTGCAGTATGCAAATTTGCCACATCCATTTGGGGTGGTTTATACATTTACTTAAGAATATAGTATGGCCCTACTAAGAAGTGTCCAGTGGTGATAAGAGTTAGTCAATGTACAGACACATTACCACACAATGGCAAAAAGCAGCAAACTATTACTGCTATAAGGTATAAAATTGATGTGCTTAGTTAAGCCAATCCAATATCACTAAAGAGAGATGCTATAAAAAAAATATTACTTATAATCCTCATTGGCAACAGTAAATATGAAGGCTTCCATTGGATTCCAGGACAGAGCATTAGACCTTAATTCCATGACGACTTTTCTCAATGGTCCGGACTCACGAGTATCATACAATATGATACTCCTATCACTTGCACAGGCTGCTAACAAGTTATGTTCAACCTGTAAACATGAATAATGCCATATTAGCCTCACTAATGTTCCTTGGCTTAATATTACTAGTGGGTAATCTTTGGAACAAAACTTAATAGAATACTTCACTAGCCCCTAATATCAGACAGTATGTAACCTACATGCAGTTAGGAAATATTTTTAGTGTATTTTGTGTACTGCAGAATCAACACCAATATCCTAATTATAATTAGTTAGTACCTGATTAAATGAAACATGGTGAAGACTGTCCACACCCCACTTGAAGACTTTGATAGGTTCATTTCTAGTGCTCTCCCACAACTGACAATGTTCACCACATGTGGCAAATATTGGTTTGTGCCTATGATGTGTCACTCCTGTCACTACTGACATACTCAATAATGTGTTCAAAGGATCCTCATCATCGGATGACACAACCTCGGACTTCCAAGTTTTTATAGTCTTATCATCACCAACACTTGTGAAAGTATCGCCGTTTGGTGTGTAGCACAATGCACGCACCCAGCCTTCGTGAGCCACAAAATTTCTTGTACATTTCCTTACAGCTAAGTCCCATAAACGAATTTCACCATCAAAAGCACCACTGGCTAGGACTGATAATCGACTTGGGTGCTTGGCTAAACTAGATACGCCATCGCCATGTCCGTCCAGGTTCCCGATAAAAGGTTTCGCGAAGACCCTTTCGAGTTTAACTGCATTCATCGCGCGAACGTATTCACGAGGCGCTTCCAATGGATGTAAACTTGGATCATAGTTTCTTGGTACTGAAAAGATAACATCCAAAGGTTGGTCGGACATGCGTTGACTGACTAGTCAGAGGCTTAGGACTAAACACATTCCTGTGTTGTGTTCACTATTTAGCGCTAGTTCAGACACGGCGGGAACCGTTCAGACATGTTATGTCTGAACGATTACTTTATAACTCATACAAATAAGACCCGCGCGATTTCCATGCGATTCTGAAATCGCGCGGTTCCCGCCGTGTCTGAACTAGCGCTTAAAGGGTTTGATAATCGTCGGGTAGTCATAGATTAAGAACATCCACTTTGTCAGATTGCTTCTTAATTTACAAAACAGGTGGTTTATTCGTGTAGTCAAGAAAAATACGACAAATGTTTATAAACAGTAAGTGTACTCACGTTTGTGAATGTCTCGTTTTGTCGCCCGCAGATAATCATCTGGATTACGACTGATGACTTTAATTTTAACTTTAGACATTATGAAATTGCACCTATTTGTTCTAGTTATATATTAGACATAAAACACTTGGAAGAAGCAGTATTATCTTCATATTTCATAACATAACCCTAAAAACAAACCGTGCGCGTGAAATGTGAGTGAAATGTGAATGAATGAATGAAACAATCATGAATCAACCATAGATAGATAGGGATGTGCAAATTAAATCGATTATAATTATTGATTTTCTGAATTCAATATATTTATTTATAGAAAATATTTATAAAATACGTACAAATTAACATTTAAAAACCCACCAAGTGCGAGTTGGACTTGCGCACAAAGGGTTCCGTACCATTATCTATAAAAACGTCAAAATAATCAGGTTTGTAAAAAAACAACAAATTGTATGGGAGCCCCCTTAAATATTTATTTTATTCAGTTTTTTAGTTATAGCGGCAACAGACATACATCATCTGTGAAAAATTCAACTCTCTAACTATAACGGTTCATGAGATACAGCCTGGTGATAGACGGACGTACGGACAGCGAAGTCTCAGTAATAGGGTTCCCGTTTTATCCTTTCGTACCCAAAGTTCATTAACATTCGTGATTTTATTTTTACAGGCTGGAATTTTGTAATCCACCTGAAGGGAAAGTACTCTTAATACTGTAGATAGAAAATAGTACTCAAAGAAAACATACCTTTATTTTTGAAAAGAAAGAAAACTGCATTCAAAGATTTTCGAAAATTCGCTTGCCACACCCGGGAATCGAACCTACTAAAATGTATAAAAATTACACCCTGTACTTTTATTGCATCGAGAAGAATAAATATGTGTTTATCCAAGAAAATGGAGCCTGTAAAAATAAAATCACGAATGTGTAATATAAAATATTTTATTATGATTGTAATTGTAATATAGGTTGGCCACCCCGATAGCTGAATGAGAGAATGAACATATAAGAATGTTTGAGTGATATAATCAAGATCAAGTGCGAGTGAGTGATTGACTGATTGAGAACTTTGCGAGCGAGCGAGCCAGTAAGTAAGTGTTGGGAAAATGTAGAGGCGTTTGTTTAATAATAATAACTCTTGAATACAATTTTGAAGGTGTTAAAAATAAATTATTGTTATTCGTGACCGGTTTCAGGTTTGTAATATAGTCTTACCATCTTTTAACCCAAATTTATTGTATTTTTTTCACATCTCCAGCCATTATTTATACTGTATAATATTGTGATTTATTTCAATATAATCTATTTAATTATTTCATACTGGCAAAATAAGTAGGTACTTCCTAATATAGGGTATGCCCATCTTATTTTGTAAAAGATGGAGAAGCCAATGTATAAAGAGTACTTATTGTAGTAAATAGAAGTAGGAATGATCTAGGCTGTGTGTCTACGAAAGCTGACTGACAAAGTTTTGTTCAGTATTAGGTAGGTACCTATCTATGACAAACATAGCAAATTCCGTCCGGTTTCCTTGTTTTGTTGTCTAATCAATGAACCGACCTACAGTACTGGTAAAATAAAATAACAAAGCAGTACCTAGGTACGTACGTATGTGTAGTGTATAGCTGAAAACTCCGCGTACAATGGGACGTTCGTCGAAATTTTTACCAATACTAAAACAATGTGTAGGTAGATAGATAGAGTACTCTCTATTGCTCACCAAACAAAGAAAATAATACAACATTCTTAGTTCTAAATACAGTAGCTATGTACAATTAGGTAGATACCTATTGAGTTAAAAAAAGCTCGTTCTACAACAAAATGATAGTGATAGCGCGAGTGAGTTAGGACGCGTGGTCGCATGCCTTTTACCACAGAAAATTATTTTATATGGTTATTTACATAGAGTTCGTATTGGTATTGGCAAAAATGTTGATGCATGCGTCTTGACGCCCGTTGCCCCAGTGTGCCCGGGTCTTTAGGGTTGTCTAAATAACATTTATTTTAGTAGATAGAGGTAGATAGAATAAATAAAGATAAAATTATTATAATGATAATAAATTAAACTCAGTAGGAAGATAGATCGGTGGGTGCCCAGGTATATAGATCGGTGGGTGCCCAGGCAGATAGATCGGTGGGTCCCAGGTAGATAGATCGGTGGGTGCCCAGGTAGATAGATCAGTGGGTGCCCAGGTAGATCGATCGGTGGGTGCCCAGGTAGATAGATCGGTGGGTCCCAGGTAGATAGCAAGTGTTTGTACTGTTTGTTCGCAGAAACTAACAAGTATTGCAACATCTTAAGTGGCGGATAAACAGCTACATAAATGCAATTAAAATAGGTACCAACTTAAGTTTCTTCGTAACCAATTAATTACCTAATGTAAAAGTGTTCCAAGTCGTCCCGTGAGCACTAACAGGACTAATAATAGGTAATGCGAGAATAAATAACCTCACATTGATTGTAATTTTACCAAAAAAAAGGCTTGGTCTCTAGTGGTTTGAGCGTTGTAGGCCCCTTAGTCGCGGGTTCGATTCTCGCTAGTGGCAAAATTCGGTAATTGCCCTTTTCGGAATTTGCTTGAATGTAACTGGGATCGCCCCCAGTCTATTGTATGGTACCCATAGTACATGATTTGCTTTGCTTAGTTTGGGATCATACGATGAGTAGCTATGTCTTGTCGGGCGATATTTATTTTCTTTCTAGAGCACATAACACTCAATTATTACCTATTAATAAAGCGCGTCATCTCGTCACAGCCGCGCCAGTAGTTAGATAAGGTCACCGCCTCGCTTCCACATACTCCTACTCAATGGATGGCAGTATTTTGTTCGTTGACCCGCGGAACAATCGCACGACGCCGGACGTGTGCCTATACAATTCGGTAGACAGTGATTTTTATATTAAAACTAACTATAAGTAGCTAAATTGGTTACGATAAAATAAATTGGAAGTGGATAGGTAAGTGCATTAAAAATATATAAATGTCGGTAAGTACTTAGGTACCTACTTATATTTTGATAATGTATGTTTCACCTAAAACCTACCTAGTTATCTTCCTTTATCTTTTTTAAGTGACTCGTAAGTACAAGTAACTACTTTCTTATAAATTTCAGAACTTACCGGCGTCATTATGTGTATCTATTAATTTTATCCTTGATATTAATTACTCGAAATTGGCATAGATACCGCTAATCGCAGCCATTCCTCATTTTATTCCATTAAAATTTCATCATTTCATTCATTTCGCAAATAAGAAGAAAAATCGCTTATAAATTAAAAACCGTTCTTAAGTTGAAAAATATTTGCCAACCAATATTTGGCGGTGCTTGTTGTTTTAAAATATCAATTCCGCGGACGTGAGGAGATATTTGCCGTTATTATGCTTATTCAAGAATTACTTAAGTGTAGGCTGTGTCATCTTTTAGGGTTCCGATGAGCAAACTTTGAACGTCGTACCTACCGAATTCTCACATTAAAATTCTATCCATATTCCATGGTAGGTAACTACCTAAAACACCCAACTTGTATAGGTACTTTCGATCTGTGTACGTGTCGTATTTAAATGTCTATTGGTACACATCATCGAGATAAGTTCTAGAGAATTATTTAGAGCAGTAGAACACGATTCGGTAGCCGGGAACAATCTGTTATCGTTATTTATTTATGTACCTACCAACGATAATGTGGCCGGTTGTTAACTGGGATGCGTCTGCGCAAGTTAGCTGTCACGTGTACCACGGGATATACAAATACATACGGGGCGTTTGTTAGCTACTGTGCAGATATTTAGATTAAAATCCTTTGTGTTAAGAAAAATGAATTATACAACGCGTAAATTTGATAGTTTTAGTGTCTCAAATTGGTTTCCCAGTTCAATGACACAATTGCTTGCTCATGTTCTAATCTCCGCTCCCGCTGCCAATTTAGATTGAGTATTTATGATAAGTGCTGTTATTAAAGTTTTTATATTAGTGTTGGATAGCTTGATGAATATAGTTTCATAGAAAATGTATTAAATCTAAAAAAATACGGTGGGTGAGAAAGCCTTATTTCGGCCATTTTACGAAGTCTGTCGTCAGCTTTTGCCTATTCTCGTCCAGATACAGAATGTTCCAAGGTGTACAGACGGATAATGATTTTAAGAATTATTTTATATCGAACTTCTAAACCAGTTTTTTTTAAACCAACTTCCTTAGTTTTTTTTTCTAACCAATTGTATCCCACTGCTGGGCAAAAGTGTTGTGTCCCCAGCCTCCTTTAATTCATCCCGGTCTTGCGCTCTCTCACACCATATCCGTCCGAATTAATCACTTACTTAGTTTAGCGAAACTTAATTTGCCTGACGAGTCACCGCATTGTTACCCCCAAAATATCTAACTACCTATCTTTCTACATGAGTATTTTTTATTACCTTGGTTAACAGGTTATAGGAAGGAAACATTTCTTGATTAAGTGTCTTTCCTCGAAATTCAATCTGAGTAATATTGATGGATAAAAAAAAATGTTTTTTATGAAGTAGGCAGACAATGCCTCAAATTCCCTGTAAGTAGGTACATATCTAGCTACATAGCCTCACGCCTGCCATGGTTGTCTTATATAACTTTTAGCACGATGTTCCTTTATCGTGATAAAGACTAAAGATAACTTTTGTATGAACTCTTTAATAGTCGTATAACATTCGTGACTATTGGATGGGTAGATACCTACTTATATAAATCCGATTCTCAAGGATACCTATCGGTTTAGAGTTGCATTACATTTTGTTTTGAGCTGTTAACGCGCACACGTTAACTGAATATAAATATATTCAACCTAACGGTTACATTTGATTCCAACCAAAGCAACCTGCGAAACGATTTCTTCGTTGCGAATTATTTCAACATACTTAAATACATTATATTTTTTTACAGACCGAACAAGGACTTAGCAAAATGGTTCCCAATCTAAACATGATACACATTGTGTGTTTTGCTCTATTGTTTGATTTGATCCCGTGGACGCGGGCGGAGGTGTTCACAGCGATAGCTGAGGTGGAACATTTGTTGGAAACGCACAAAAAAATTATAGATGATTTAGATTATTATATAGATAAGGAAGAACGAAGACTGATGCTTTTAAAGAGGTAAGGATTTAAAAGATTTGTAAAATCAAAGTTGCCATTTTCGTACGTACTTTTTTCCTGAATTCTTACACCTACGTGTTGGCTAAGATAAGGGCCGGGGGGGGGGCTATTAAGTTGGGACCAAAATACATCGGCGAAGCGGAGGTGTACTGTAGTGCACCCTACTCATTCAGGGAAGACTGGTGTGATAATTTTGTACTAAATTATTAAAAATCAACGTAATATCAGAAAAACTACTGCAAATGTGATAATTGTATATATTGTTTTCATCAAAAATATTCAAGTTACCTATGTATTTATTTACAGGCATTTGAGTCTCTATAAAACGGAACACAATAAGGCAATGGAAGACGTACCCAATTATTTGGGTAATCCAATTAACGCCTTCACTCTGATCAAAAGACTGACGACCGATCTGGATTACATGGAAGCTAGTATTAAATTAGGAACAGGTACATTTTATACATATTCTTAGAAAATATGCTTTATCACTGAACTACAAGGAAGTTTGGAGCTTTATTGTAATGCGTAGGTCTAATTTCTTAAACTCTGGGCACACTGGTGCGTAAAAAAATCGCGCGTTAAATCTTTGCCGATACCGAAAAAGTCACGCGAACAAGCGTAAAATTTCACTCCCGCTGTCATTGAAATTTCATTGAAAAATGAGCTTTTTCTGTATATCTATACAGTTTGTTTTAGTATGTGCAAAAAAGTTTATACGGGCATCTGGACGCCCCAGTGTGCGGGGGGTGGCTTTACAGTCAATCTAAAGCCATATTTTCCAATACTAAAACTCTGTGTTAATATGCATAAAGTATGAATTCCTGTGGTAGAACCCACGCCCCCACGCGTCAAAATTCGCTTGCGCTGTCAGTCTCATTTAGTTGAATAATGAACTTTTCTATGAGTCAATAAAGTTTGTTTTGGTATGGCAAAAAAATTACGCGCGAGGTTCGACGCCCCAGTGGGCTCCTAATAGTCCACGTCTTAATAAAAAGCTAAAATGCTATTAATGTCGTGGAATTGTTATATTCACACAACAATACATTTCACACGGTCGCGACAACGAAACTACGTATTTTTGCCCCTCAAATGTGGTATTATACCTTCAAAAACTGCTGTGTGGAATTCTTAAGTATTGTTCGTTTAATTAACTAGATTGCCTTGTTGACAGATTTCATAAAGAATATAACAATGAACCACGAGGGAGTTAAGTACCCAGCGCTGGAAGACTTGACGGGGGCCGCACAGGCACTAACCAGACTACAGGAAACGTATCATTTGGACGTGGGGGACCTCGCCGAGGGACAGTTGAATGGCGTCGTTTACAGGTAATATCGATAAAGGATTTGGTAATAACATGTAGATATATTATGATACCCTTTTACTCATTAAACACTAGCACCCTTAGCATGACCGTGTAGACATTTACATTGTTTTATCTCTTTCAACTGTCAGATTTGTCGAGAAAATGACGTCATTTCGAGCTTTTTGTTCTGAACAATGCTCGGTGTGATTAGATTTCTGTGGCAAAAACCAGGTGACAAATTCGCTCTTGTCATCCAGCGATAATAGCAATAGCTATATGACAGCTCATATAGCTATCGTTGAAAAATATGCTTCAACTATGAGTTAATACAGTTCGTTTTGGTATTGGCAATAAATGAGTCGCGCCCGTTTTGATGCGCCTGCGCCCGCAGAGGCTGATGTCATGAAATGTCATCATCCCATTTATTTTATGGTTATGTGTGGGAGTTAAAATTAAAAGTTACTTTATTATAAGTTTATTTAATGCTTGAATTATTGCAATAATTAATATTTGTCAAACTTTAAGCGAGTGAATAATAATGTGCCGCCATGGAAAGGGGAATAGCTATCTGACCTCTTTTGAGACTGTAATTTGCTAAACGTCTTATTATTATACAAAATAAATAATAATGTTTATGGTTACACTATCTTTATTGTAAATTCGTGTCACGAAAAAACGATTATGATGTTATGATTAGCATTCAGTGGAAAATTAAACACATAATATGAGCACCGGCGTGTGTGCTGTGCCTATTACTACATATTTAACGACTTCATGACGTTTATTTGACAATACTTTTTAAGCATGTGTTAAGTAATTGGCTACCTTGACCGAATCCTAGATAGGGTTGTCACTAGATCTGTATAATATTATCAAGTTGGTATTATACATTTTTTTATGTTGCTATTTCGCCATAGTAATAGTACCGAATTATATTATTTTATTATTATACAATAGTTAAATATTATTCTTATTCAATTCTTATAAGTATAATAATAGTTTTCAAATAGTATGCCATTTAGCTTCAGTAAGTGGTTATAATACCTAATATATTATGATTCATAATCTGTATAACGCATGTGTAAGATTTTCAACGATTTGTTGAATGACCTAAGAATGTCGACCGTACCATGTGTCATTAACACCGGCATGAAGTGAAACATTTTATATTTTTTTGTATTTGACAACCCAGAGGTGTAGTATTAAAATGTACATTTTATTTTTTATAAATTTTAAAACTGTATAATAATTTTAAAACTACGCGTTGACTACTAAATGCCGGCTGAACAAAGGAATAAAAAAAAACTCGGATTTTTTATCCCTGCTAGCTGTTTTAAAAGTATGTTTTTAGAATTCTTATTCAAACTCAGGTAGACTAGCCAAAACTACAGAAACCTAATAAACAATAAACAGCCGCTGATAAGTTTTGCCTTATTTATCTATCATTATATTTCTAGTATAAAGTATGTACTCATTTTCATCCAAGGTTATCACTTGCTAAGAAACGGTGAAGGAAAACATCGTGAGGAAACCTGTACGTCTATAGAAAGGCGTGTGATGTTCACCAACCTGCACTGGGCCAGCGTGGTGGACTATGGCCCAAAAATCTCCCTCATAAGTAGGGAGAATGTGACCCGGTATAAAGCTGGTTTCAGACTACGTGATAATATAATAGCATATAGTATATAGCTTATAGCACAACAATATCGCGCACCATACATTGTTATGGACACGTTCACACTGTACTGTACTATATATTATAGCGTAGTCTGAAAGCCGCTTAATGGCTATAGGTTCGCCCCCTATTACATTGGAACCAAAATACGACGGCGAAGTGTGGGCCCACTGCAGTGCACCTCTGCCTGCCTGTGATGATGTATAAGATAAGTAGTTGCACATGATAAAATTATGTTAATATATTTTTAGTACACCAATGACAGCCGGTGACTGCTACGAACTGGGTAGAGTGCTGTACAACGAGAAAGATTATACCAATGCGTTAGCCTGGATGATGGAGGCTCTGCGGAAATATAAAACCGAAGACATTCCCCACCCATTCACTGAAGTGGACATATTGGAGTACATAAGCTTTGGATATTATTTAATGGGTTTGTATTTATTGACATCAATAAAGTTATCTGGAAGGTCTGTCTGATATCCTGTTCCTTCTTAGTGCCACAGTGCTACAGGGATGTTGATTGACCCCACTGGAGGCAATTCTCGCATGATCGACGTTATCTCTAATTTATATATTTAGTATACTAGCTGTGCCCGCGACTTCGCCCGCGTGGCCTTTAGGGAGATTACCAGGATATAATGGTTTTATGTTCATCCCGCGGAACCCTAATGCTTTTTCTAAAATATAAGTAGCCTCAGTTACGCCTTGGAACATCAGCTATCTGCCAGTGAAAGTCCCGTCGAAATCGGTTCAGCCGTTTGGAAGTACAGACAGACAAACAATTTAAAAATTGCATTTTCGTAGTAGGTATCTTGTATATTTTCATATGCATTTGTTAAAATAATGTTATTTTGATATTACAAACAGACACTCCAATTTTATTTATTTGTATAGATTTCGAAAGCGAGAATTGCCACCCTGTACTAATCAAAATATATATTTTATTTAAACATGTATCTTGCTTTCCTTATGCTAGCTATTTGTTATTAGGCTGGACTATTACTGACTTCCAAGTAGGTTAAATAAAAAAAAAGTTATAGAAGTGGCAAAAATGTGCGTGTTATTTTGGATACTGTGTCATGTGTAGTGTGTTTCATTTTTTCTGATTCTTTTTCTATGATGGGTGGTATTTGTTAACAATATTGAGAATAAATTCTTACGTGAAATTCTATAATAGGTAGTTATTTCTTTTTTTGCGTCCTAGACTAGACTCATTTCCTATTAAACTATTACCTTTGATATAATCGCTTTTTCCTTAAACATATAATTCGTATTACTGTTTGTTTAGTTTGTAAATTAAATTTAAATAGCCACAGATTTTAATCTCTTGCGAGTTAGAATAGGTATTGTGGTTTTCCTTAAAACATACTTACTCATGTCTTAAAGAAACGTGCTAACTTGGGTAGGTACATATACTTACCTCCTTAGCCGTTGTTATCAAACAAGTAGGTAAAAATTCAGAATTGTATTATAAGCAAGCAGCGTGCACAAAAAATGTGTAGGTTTATCGCATAACATTAATAAGATTTTGTTTGTAGGTGACATAAGGAAAGCATTGGATTGGACGCAGAAGCTGTTGGAAGTCGATCCAAAGCATGCGCGAGCCAAAGGCAACGTGCCCCACTACCAGAAGAGCATCGCCGAAGAAGACGCGAAACTTAAGAAGAAAAGACGAGGGGTATTTATCTGTTTTAATTTATGTAGGTATAGACTAGACCTCGAATTTATAGTGGCATTGCCGGTGCCGTAAATAGGGCGGTGCCACCGGTGCCCAGGCACAGGGCGTAGACTCTGGGGGGGGCGCAAGAATGGCCAGACCAGGCAGGACTATTATTTTTTCGGTTTGCTCCTGATAAGTTCCCGCTGCGCACCTAGTGCTCGATAAATCAAATAAAGTAGGTTTATACATAGCATTGCTCTAGCTAGGGTACCTATAATACCTAAAAAAGAACAAGGGCGCAGTTATAGAAGTATCGGACCAGTAGTTTTTGGGTTTATTCGTTACATACAAAAATACAAATCTTTCCTCTTTATAATATTATTATATAGTATAGATTTGGAATCAGCGATTTTTTCTGCGTCGAACGAGTATGCTCTCCTGTAAAGTATAAGAAATGTCGCTAAAGTCAAATGGCATTTCACCCCTCGATATTATTATGCAATTCTGAATCGCGATAGAAGAGTTCTCGACCATCTTAACAACATTTATATAACTACTGGCTGGGTTCGCGGTTTCACCCGCGCTTATCGTTACTGTGTCGTAGCGTGATAGCCTAAGTCGAATTGAGAAACCTCCTCTGTACGGGGTGGTAGCCGTACAGTAATTTACGTATGGTTTGGTTATTACGTAAAAGCCAAGTTAAGTCAAAAGTGGTTTATTTTATCTCAACTTATGGCCTAATGGTATTAAACCATGGTTATGGTTTGGTGGGTACGCGAACCGCGTTTGGTGGCTGAACGTGTACTAGTTATACATTTGGTTGCATTAGCGCGTGCTGGCGTAAACGCTGACACGGCGCTATGTGGTGTACGTTGCTAGCACCGTACATCCTCCTTTTTGGAAGTCGGTTAAAAAGTAGCCTATGTCCTTTCTGAGGCTCAAGACTATCTCTGTACCAAATTTCAGTTTAGGCTTGATTGCGTAGCACAAACAGAGTTAATTTCGCATTTATAATATTTGTAAGGATATATTATGCAAGATGCAGACATAATCGTCGTCACTTTAATAAAGATTTCCATGCATACTAATAATGTAATCAAGTAGCTATTATTTATTCTCAGATATGTTCACTGATTATTATTATTGAATACCTACTTAATTAGTAAACATTCAGTTAGTATACTGAATGTTTACTAATTAAGTAGGTATTCAAAAGGCTTCTTTATTACAAGTGGAATAATAATTGGATGACTATCGACAGTGTGAATATATCTATACAAATAAATAAAATTGAAGTGTCTGTTTGTAATATCAAAATAACACCTTTTTACCAATTGCATATGAAAGTATACACGATACCTATAACGAAAATTTAATTTTAAAATTTTTTGGCTGTCTGTTTATTTGGGATAAACTTCCAAACGGCTGAACACGGGACGTTCGACGGGACTTTCACTGGAAGATAGCTATTATTCCAAGGCGTAACTTAGGCTACTTTATTTTTTGAAAAAGCATTAGGGTCCGCGGAATGAACATAAAACCATTATTTCCGGGTAAACTCCCTAAAGTCCACGCGGGCGAAGCCGCTGGCACAGCTAGTTATACAATAAAAATATTATACATTAAGTTGATGTCAATAACCGCAGTATTATACAATAAACAGTTAGTTACGTATCTAAATGTGTTTGTTTTTTATAACGTCAAACTAGTTAGCTGGAATAATAATGTGGAATGATATACAGAATATGATAAATTGAATGGTATGTGACTTTAATATATTTTAAAATGGTAAACTTGGTCTAACTACACAATGTAAAATGGGTATTATCTAGCTTATTCTACACGACTAATATAAATCTCCTGTCACGATGTTGGTCCGCGATGGATTCCTAAACTACTTAACCGATTTTAAATTAAATTGGCACACCGTGAGCAGTCTGGTCCAACTTGAGAGATAGGATAGCTTAGATCACAGCAACGCGTGGCCGGGTCTGCTAGTTTTATTATAGTTTAATAAGATTTTGGATGTGTTAAGTTTTCCGTAAAATTCTAAGCAATAGCTCAAAAGTAAACTGTTAATTTGAAATTCCCTTTGATCTAAATATGAACACAACAGAAGATGATATACAAACGCTCGTAACTGACCATGTCTCGGTTGTCAAAACATGGAAATGAATTATTGTTGTAATTTTGTGGGAGAAAATAAAATTGAATTAACGATATCCTACAAAATCACTATCGTTTGGGACTAAAATCAACAAGCTCTATACTTATATAGTACTATACTTATATACTAGTATACTTATATACAATTATAACAGGACACCGGCGAAGAGCCAGTGGAAGAGAAACCGGTGGAAGAGTTGACGGGCTACGCCAAAGAGAGAAAGAGCTACGAGGCGCTGTGTCGCGGCGACATGACGATACCAAGCGAGGTATCGAGGAGGTATTTAAAACACCTATTCATAAACAATTCGTTATGGACTCTAGATATTATTATGTGGCAATGACTAATCTTTATTCAAAGTCAAATCGGTTAATTTGCCTACGGGCATGCTTACAATGTTTTTTTTTTGTTATAATTTACAATCTGATCAAGACGTGACTTCGACTGAGATGATCCTGTAAATGGCTTCTAAAATGACTTGAGTTATTTCCAAATAAGACTATTTGATTCTTCATTTTCGAGGGCTTTTGTTAATCATGTGATAGTGATTAAAATTAATGAAGTATTTTGGGATGAGTTAAAGTTTGGCTTGTCGCGGCGCCGCCGGCACTGCTTCTCCACAAAAATCTGTTGTCAAAATCTAAATTTATTTATTTGTGTAGGCCAAAAAGCACCTACAAATAGTCAGGTTCTACTTATAGTAGTTGATTAGATGCACACAAGAAATTTAAGGTAATAACGGAAACTATAAGCGATAAATATATTTTTGTTAATGATTCGTTTATCAGGTTGACATGTCGGTATATGAGTGAGAATCATCCGTTCCTGAAGCTGGCTCCCATCAAGATGGAGATGATGTACCTCGACCCCGACGTCGTGCTCTTCCACGAAGTGCTGAGTGAAGACGAAATAAGTGAAATTAAAGAAATGGCTATGCCTAGGGTAAGTACTTTTTTTTTCTTAGAAAAGTTATTTTATGTTTTGCCTCTTTTATAAAACGAATTTGTCTATGTTATCAACTAGTTTCATAACAGACTTGTTTCTAAATTTTATGGCTAACGTTGAGTCATTTAAAACAGCACCTCAAATATTTTTTCGGGACTTTTATTTTTTGTACAATCATGGGGTATTACTTTGTCATCGATCTCCACTTGCGCAGACGTGGATTGTTAGTTCTCTTTTGTTTGGAAAGCTAGTACACGGGGATCGTTGTCGATAGCAGAGACCTTGCGACTATCTCATAAAGTATTTTTTTTTAAATAGTAACTGTCAATAATTGACAGATTTTACACTGAGGTAACTGTCAAAAACTGAAAGTAATAATAAAAGCATTGCTGCAAGGTTGGTGGTGGTAGGGGGGCCGTAATCAGAATCAGAATATTTTTTGTTCATATAAACCAATACAGGCACTTATAAATCGTCAATGACTAATAAAAATAGTAGCTCGGTAATTTTTATGGGAATGCATTTCCTATGGAGAAGAATGGGCAAGAAACTCCATGGTTGCTTTTTTTCCAATAACTTACGCATTATCATTACTCATAATAATAACTAACGCATTATCTAACCTCCGTCGGTTTCCCGTACAGTTCAAACGCGCCGTAGTCCACGATCCCAAGACCGGTGAACTAGTGCCCGCCAACTACCGCATCAGCAAGTCGGCGTGGCTCCGCGACTCTGACTCGGCGGCGATCGCGCGCATCTCGCGCCGCGTCACCGACATGACCGGCCTCAGCATGGCCTCCGCGGAGGAGCTGCAGGTCGTCAACTACGGCATCGGCGGCCACTACGAGCCGCACTACGACTTCGCAAGGGTGAGTTGCCTGATCCAACCATTTTCCTCATAATGACTTATCAGATGATAAGTCATTAAGATTAATCAATCAATTAACCTCTTAATTTCAACGCAGTATGGGAGAGTAGATCTCTCCCATACTGCATTGAAGGCATCATTTCAAAGCAATTATTTCTATAACCATCTGTGGTTTAGAATAATCCCTTCATTGTAAATGGGAGTAGACGCACCTTACTGTACTAGCTTCCTAAGCGTAAAGACTATATTGTTATTTAATATTAGACTGCCGTGAGTATAATTCTTCTTTAGTATTGTGGCAAAGGTGCTGTCTGCTCTCATGGCGTTGCTGCTCCTGAGAATGTATTACTCGCAATTATCATTTTGAAAAGAGTAACCATTGAGTAGCTTACCGGCTCTTCTCAGTTGAAGCAGCATTCCGAACCGGTAGTAGAATCTGACTATTCGTAAGTGCTTTTTGGACAACACGAATAAAAAAAAAAATATTTTACTCAGACTCGAATTTTTATCGCCCCCGAATGTCGCATATGAAATTAACGTCGCTATTGTCTATGAAATGGGTAAATGTGAAAAAAAAACTTTGCATACATTTACCACTTCCCAAGGTAGTGCCTATTAGTTCTATTGTAATAACATAAACCAAAAGTACTGCTGAAATGGAAGTTTTTTGTTTTTAATAATTACATTTTTATTTTTGCAGAAGAGGGAGACCGCATTCACGAAATTCGGCGGTAACAGAATAGCAACGGTCCTCTTTTACGTAAGTACGAATACTTTGATTCTCATCTATTTAATTCAATAACTGTAAATTAGTACCTTTGTTATTTATTTATTCTTAGGAAGATTTACAGACAAATAGTATTGATATATTAAGATACAAGTATGTAGTCCAGTGCTATTAACAAATCTTCACAGATGAAATATAAATATTTTTAGCTAAAAATAAAAGTAGTAGACAGTAGGTATTGAAATCCGTAAAATTCGAACAATGTGTAACATGTATATGATAACTACTGAATCTAAAATTTGGTTGAAGTAAAAAAAATAAAAAAAATAAAAAAAAAAAAAAATAAAAAAAAATAAGTGGATAGCTGTGTCTTATGATAGTTATCAACATAAACGTGTTATATCGTTGACATTAATATTATTGAAAAAAGTCGTTACATGTTAGTTTTTTAGCTGAATCAGTGCTACTGCAAAACAGGTCTATATCATGTGGTAGTAGATTGAAGTATTTACATGCACGTACAACAAATGTGTTAGATCTATATCTGGTCCTTGACTGTGGAACGTACAGAAGGGGGCGCTGTCTTAGCCGAAGAGTATCTGTCCTCAGGTTAATTTTAGACAATAATTCAGGACAATCAATTTTGCCATTAGCAATGTTCATAAGCAGGCAAACGTCACTTATGTTTCGTCTGATTTCAAGGGGCAAGAAGTGGTACCTTTTACATCTGTGGTGGTAATCCAAGGAACATTGACGACATTTAAAATCCAGATGCCTGAGAAATCTGCCTTGAATACGCTCAATTCGTGATATATAAATCCCATATTGAGGATTCCATATTTGGGATGCATACTCAAGATGGCTCCGAACATAGGCACAGTATAAGATTTTAAGCGTCTTGATGCTATGAAAATCTGCCGATCTACGGCAGATAAAGCCTAGTGCTTTAGTCGCTTTTTTCACAATGAAGTCAATATGCTTATCGAACAAAAGTTTAGTATCATGGACTACACCCAAATCCTTAATGTCGTGTAATCTTATTAGCTCCTGATTTCTCAAGGTGTATTTAGAGTTAACCAGATTGCGACCTCGCGTAAACGATATAAGGGAGCATTTCGACACGTTGAGATCCAGTTGATTAAGTAGGCAGTAACTTTCGAATCTCAGCAGATCATCCTGAAGGTCCTGAGTATCACTCGTGTTACGGATCACTTTAAGAATCTTCATATCGTCAGCGAATAAGATTATCTTGGAATTGTGAAAGCAATTCGCTACATCCATGATAAATATTGTGAAGAGCAAGGGTCCAAGTAATGATCCCTGAGGTACACCAGACTGAATAGGTACATAGGTGGATATGTATCCGCTCAGAGCCACTGCCTGACTGCGATTGTCAATGTAAGACGTTATCCACCTGAACAAATCGCCGTGGATGCCGAATGACGCCAGTTTGTTTAGAAGTATACCATGGTCGATACGATCGAAACATTTACTATAATCGGTATAGATTACGTCAACTTGCGCCCGTTGCTCCATCCCAGCAGTTATGAAATCATTGGCCAAAGAGAGATTAGATACGGTTGAACGACCCTTGAGGAATCCATGTTGTTCGCTACCAAAAGAACACTTCAATGCACCATACATTTGATTATAAACAATCCTTTCGAGAACTTTAGCGAATAAGCAAAGCTTAGATATGGGTCTATAATTATCTACTTTGGTTTTATCGCCTTTTTTGAAGATCGGTGTTATGAACGCAGACTTCCATATTAGAGGAACCGTGCCCTCATTGAGGGATCGCTTGAAAAGTATGCATATTGGTATTAATAGGCTATCAGCGCATTTAGTTATAAATATTGGAGGTATAAGATCCGGCCCTCCTGACTTGGATAAGTCGAGGGATTTCAGTAGCTTTAATATGATTTCAGGATCTACCGTGATGGAGGCAATGTCCGCACAGGCTGAGTTTTCGGCGACTACGCTAGAAAGTGCCATTGTGCTGGGCTCATTAAATGTTGACACAAAGTAACTACTAAATAATTCGCAAATACCTTGGCCTGAGTCGGCAGTTAAATTGTTATAAGACATTCTACTAGGAAATGACGATGATTTGGTTTTGCTTTTTATATATGACCAAAAGTATTTAGGGTCTTTTGTTATTTGTTCCTCAATTCTGGCAATATAGCTGTCAAAGCATTCCTTCTCTAATAAGACAGCTCGCCGGCGCAGAAGTGAGAAGACGTGGTAATCAGAGATATTACCATAATTCCGATACTTGGAGTGGAATTTGTGTTTTTCCTTCAATACTTTAATCAGAGCGGAGTTGAACCAAGGAGGATATGACCTTTGTGTAAACTTCTTTTTGGGTATGTACTTGTCTCGCAGTTCGTATAAACGATCGTAGAAGAAACTGACAGCTTGCTCTAGTGGGATGCTGTTGAGTAAGCTCGACCAATCTGTTTCATCAAGTTCGGATGATATCATTTCGTAGTTGGCTTTATTAAAAATATATTTAGTCAAATGCTCCTGTGATAGTGTATGCAGTTCAACAAATTTAGCTAAAACACAAACGGATTTGTGGTGTGGGTCTTCTTTGATGAGCGGGGAGTCACACGCGCGAACCGTGACAGCATCGTTGGAAAGTACTAAATCTAATATCCGTTGGTTACAGTTAAGCTCACTATTATATTGACCCAAATTACAAGTGTTGAGAGTATCTAAAAAGTTAACTATGTAATCGGAATTCGATGTAGCTTCGGGCTCTAGCTCACAATCAGTAGAATTTTTTGTTCGGTTCAGATGTCGGACGTGGCGCAGGGCGGCGCGACTGTGTTCACGGAGTTGGGACTCAGCGTATTCCCGGTGGCCAGAGCCGCCGCCTTCTGGCTCAACCTGCACCCGTCTGGAGAAGGCGACCTGGCCACGCGCCACGCCGCCTGTCCCGTGCTGCGCGGCTCCAAGTGGGGTGAGTACCTTCATTACCAGCCCTCAAGGTCATTTCTGGAACAGGCCTCTTGATGTAAGCAAGATTCAGGCAATAGTCCATCACCCCTAGCTCAATAGCTGCGAACTTCACACTTCTATTTGAGAACTGGTTGACGCTCACATATGTGCATTATTCCACACACTTACTTCACCGGCAAGTGATGATGATGCCTGCAAATATCATTATTTACCTACTCACTAATTAAATTAAATTAAGTCTTAGAAAGGCTGCAATTGCATATTGACGCTTGAAAGCCAATACTTAATAGTGTTACACATATTAGTGTTACCCGTGACACATATTCAAAGGTCTATAACTCGGAAACTATGATAGTTAGGTATAAACTGTCTTCACTAAGCATCCACATATGAGCTACCATACCTATACCCAATATTATTTCGGACTTCTGATACACTGTATAACTCATTTTACGATATTTTGTCGCTTAGTAAGGATTCCCTTTCATGAGTCGATATATTTTAAATTCAAATTATAAATGCTACCTGATATAATGCTAAGTTATCTTGTACCCACAATACATACGCAAAAATATTTAGAAAATGTTATAATTTCGCGTTGCAGTTTCGAACAAATGGCTGCACCAGGGTGGTCAGGAGCTGCTGAAGCCTTGCAACCTTGATTACCAAGAGGAGGGCATTGTCCGCCACATCCACCGCCCAGTACCAAAAACATCCAGGTAGACCTGCACCTGCCACTTCACTATACAAACATTACCAATGGAACTGAATTAGCGCATAGTAATCTAATTAGCTAGATATACACCATAGACACGCCACTGACGACAGACCGAAATGGCAGAGTCGGATAATGTGACTTAGTGAATCGTAATAGAGTTGAAAATACAAAATCCTCCGCCACACCGTCTTTCGGTGTACGCCGGGCCATATTCATTCGTCGGAAATTGATTTGGACTTCGTGTTCAATCGACTAGTAGTTGTAGCATGAGCGCCAAGACTTATGTCACAGAATATGGAAATTATATCTCTTTCTCTCGTATGAAATAAGACAGAGAGCGACTGAGCCAATCCGTGATAGAGGTCTTGCAATATCTTTTTGTTACGCTGAGAATGATGCGTACAAACGTCATCGCTCACTCGGCGTTAGAAAGAGATGGCGCGCGCTTTTGTGAAACAAACTATCCATAGAATATATCAATGTGTAGTCTTATATGTGAATTTCAACTCCCATAGGGATGATTGATTCTCGAATAGCTTTAGAATTACATACTTCTTGTGTTTGATCAAGTATAAAAAAATGCTTTTGGACATTTCTAATGTTGGTGATATAATAACTACTTATTTTTCAATGGCTAAACAAATTTCTTCTTGCCTAATTACTGTCACAATATGTAATCAATTAAATATTAATATAAAAGCTTATACTTAAGAAACTATAGAAACATAATAGAGGCTTCATTGTTGCCGTTTTTTTTGTACTGTTTTGTAATAATTTATTACCAGTATAGATAATAATATTTTATTCAACTATTAATATCCACTACCCGGTTTATTACAGTAATTTCAAAGTCTTATTAGTACAACAACATAATTTGAAATATTGCAATTCTTTATTATGTTTTTATACCAATATGTGCGCGTGAGTAATGCAAAAAAAACTAGAAGCCAGTCATTTTATTAGTGATAACAAATGTACAATTAAGTCTTATCCTACAAAATGCATTTATTTGGAATTAAATTACAAATACGTAACATTAATTTATAAGAAAAACAAAACACTATTGTTTAGTTATTTTAGTAACCCTTGTTTTGGGTTGAATTTTAACATGTTGTTGCAATTATACAGTACAATCTTATATTTTTTGTCTTTTAATTATTTAAATGTAAACAGTTGTCATTTGAAGATGTTTTGATTCTGGGCCCTTTTCCTCCATTTGGCTGTGCGGAGAGCAATTTAAGACAACAAAAACGTTACATATAGAATTATACGTATACTGTACATAACATTCCTGTTGTTTATACATTACCCTAATGCTTCGTGTGGCGAGGTGTTCGCGCGTCCCGCCGCCGTCGCTAGTTAGAATATTTCAGAACAAACAAAGTAAGTACATGCATGGTGAAACTTTAGCATTGCACACTACTGTGTTTGCTATGAAACACTCCTCTGCCCGTGCGCCACCATCTTGATATTTCTTCTTTGATGTGTATTCGTCGTCCCTTATCTTATCTATACTAATATTATAAAGTACAAAGATTTATATTTTTGTACGTAACGAATAAACATAAAAACAACTGTAACGATTTCAAAAAATATTATGCCGTTAGAAAGCTACATATCACTGAGTAACGTAGGCTGTATTTATTTATCACAAAATGTAAAAAAAAAAAATCCACCCGTGCGAAGCCGGGACGGGCCGCTAGTAACCTAATATAGAAAGTTTGTTAGGAATGTTCATAAATTTACGTTTAGTTGCATTTTTCAGTCTAAAGGTATACGAGGGAGGCGAGTAGTAATAGTATCTCAAAAATAAAAACTACATATTCATAACAATTACAATCTAACTGCAAACCATTTACAATGATACTTTTTAATATGACATTATTTATAATGCCGCTGTAAAAGGATTTTAACTTTAGTAGTATATAGTATTTTAACTTTAGTAGTGTATAGTATTTTAGTAGTATATATAAGTGGCAGTGCTAGCCGAGTGGTCGAACGCACGCCTTGCAATCGATGTGAGCAGGTTCGCACCTCTGGGATTTATGTGCAAATCTCATTCTCATCCGAGATTATCACTTGCTATGAAACGGTGAAGGAAAACATCGTGAGGAAACCTGCAAGTCTGAGGGAACTTGACTAGTTTTCGATAGATGTTTGAAGTCTGCCAACCCGCACTGCGCCTGCGTGGTGGACTATGCCCGAATCCGCCTCGCATTGAGGGGAGGCCCGTGCCCAGCAGTGGGACGTTAAAAGGGCTGTAGTAGTATAAATATAAGTGTGTATGAGAGATACTTAACTATGATGACGGCTGTGGCTAGTTGGTCGAGTATAAACCACTCGGCTCTCTGCTCTGAGCGGTCCAGGTACGATGATAGTTAACGGAATATTTCGGCAAAGCACTCAGTCCGTTGTGCGTTATCCATATCCAGGCCTTCTTAAGTTTGGACCTATAATGTGAGTGTGGGTAAGCTGACGATATTTTTAAACTACCTTCATTTAATTGGTTTATAATTTCTTCAAACCTCTCATACAAGTTTAGTCTGTTGAAGGATAGCCTTCAAAGTTACATTTCATTGTCACTGTATAATAGCTCTTTGTTATAAGGTCAATAGTGTAATGAGTGGAAAACAGGCTCTCGGGTTACTTGCGTGGATTCCATATTCACGGAAACAATAATGTTTCCTTTCGATTTTTCAATACTGCGCCGTGAACTGTCTGGTAAGTTTATACTTACTGAAATCATAAATTCTCAGGGACTCAATGATGGTTACATAACAAGTTATGTAAACGGTATGAACTGTAATTTCTTTTATTCCTGAATGTTACTTCCGTATATGCTTTTAAAGAGAAATATGTTGATTTAAACATTTCCAATGGTCCCTAAGTAGTGATAGTTGGGGTACAGTATATTATTTAAGGTATAATTAAGATTAGAATTATTTACAAATTGTTTTGTGTATCAAAATGGTACTAGTGGTGGCTATTCATAAGTATACGCAAGTATTATGAATATTTACCTACTTATATAAGTATTTTACAGCTAATATTAATGTGTATATCTAAACTTATGCTAAGTTGAATCATACGGAAAGGGTATACTGTTTCTAGGTATGTTGGCTTTGTATTAAAGTACTCCTAGGTACCTAATTATTATTCGATTCTTACCACGTCATCATCGCTACTCTAATCTCAATAAAATATTTAATTAATGTATACCATAGCAATTACTCCTAAAGTATCTTCCACTATTTTAACATTAATTTAAGTAACTAGGTATGTATTTATGTTAATTATTTTCTTCTACTAAATTGATAGAAATTGTCACTTAACTTTATAAAAGTTGTATAAGGGGGCTAATGTATTTGCCTGAAATTTTTTTGACATAAAATATTATATTGGATCACTCACCATCAATAAGGATTCATGTTATCCTCTTTCATACCAAAAAGAGAAAATGATTTAATTAATTATATCAAGTAATTAGTGCAGACGTTATTATTAATTGGTTACTGTATTATGTATGATGCGAGGGTGGTCCACAACAGATACTTGACACTGCACTTTCGAATCGGGCCAGCGCTGGCAACAAACTGATGGTTAGCGGAGTCCGCCGGCGATGGCTAACGATGCAACCGGAGCTCGAGTGTAAACATCCAGTGACTGGAATCTCCGGACAGCTGCCGGCGACGCGACCGTAACAATCACCTATATCGCATTAAGATAATACCCGCCCACCGTCATCGCGAAACCTAGACAAGACCCCGCACCTCTTGGTAAACCTATCCCAACATTATTTATATATTTTCTCTAACCTGTTAATAAACTGCAATTAAACGTCTCTACATATACAGAATGTTGCAGAAGTCCGAAATAATATTTTGCCATGTGCATCAGTGTCGGGTATAAATTTTAATCTGAATGGTATAAAATTTGATCGAAATTCGACCATGTTTTTCCAACTTTTTTTTCATCGTCATTTTCTATAACTAGAGTCCTATCTAAAATTTGCATGTTCTGTTTTGTGTGTATTGGTAGTCGCCCCTCATATGTGTAGTTTACACTGATGAAAAGAGTTATGGATGTACCCAAAGGCCAGAACACGATACCTGTGCCAAATATTCAAAGGTCTATAACTCAGAAACTACGATAGTTAGGTATAAACTGTCTTCAATAAGCATCCACATATGAGCTACCGTATATTTACCCAACTTTTTTTTCGGACTTCTGATACACCCTGTATACTGGATATAACTGGTGATAATGGACTAATATTTTCAACGAGAGTGTGTAAAGTGTGTGTTCCTATAAAAAGTAAGTAACGCTCCCCTGTTTCGGATCATTATTCACACCTACCTCAAAAACGATTCATTATCGTAGGAACCAGGCATTGGAGTATCGATTAGTTTTTATGGCATTTATTTATTTATTTAATATAATTAGAACGGTTCGTAAGAAAGTACCAATTACACTAATTATAATAACCATATACACACACGAATAATTATTATGCATCATAAATTTGAAAAATTATAGAAAAACACACATACGTCATTTCTCACAATACCTCACACATGCTGATAAAAAAAAATTCCAGCCATCCGCAAACACATCAACATTCGGATCAGAATCAAGGAGACCGTTGAGTGCTGATAGTGTGCGAGGTGTAGGTGACATAGCGCGGGCCACTGTGCGCGATTTTGGCACAGCGAAAAGTTTGTGCTTGCGACTGCGAAGATAGTTGTCGGGGGTAAAGAGACGAGACAGTTCATAAAACAGCATGACAACGAGATCTTCAGTCAATGAGTAACGACAAATACAGTGTTGATTTTTTAAGTGTGTAGGTACCTACTACCACCACTACGTGTTCATTTTTAGCGGATATTTCAATGTCGGCATCATTTCACATTTCACTGTGCAAACACGCTGCCCTTCAATCTTTACCTAACGATTGTACATTAGACATTACAGGAAACGCTTATGAACGACGTTCAATACGGTAAGTACGTACTTAGTTTTGAAGAACCTACTGCACTCAATAATATATTTTAACTAGTTGGTACCTAAACTAATATAAGCAACAATTTCAAATGATCAGGAGATTCGGGACCAACTCCTATCATGTTGCGGTTGATGTAAACCTGTGTTGCTGGGCGGTTGATGATATCGTATCACTTTAACACCTAAACAAACGGCGTACCAATGAATCAATCAAAATTTTGATTGAATTGATTGAGTGTAATAGCCAGTTTGGGCATCGAACCCGAACATCATAGTTACGAGTAGTATGGCTAGTGGTACCACTGAGCTATCGATGCTGTTTATAAATATGTTAAGTTCAATATTTGTTTGTATTGAGAAGTCTAATGTCGTAATGAGGTATTGAAAGTAAACCCCCGTACACTGGGGCGTTAAGAAGCGCGCGGAAAATGTTCCCCAATACTAAAACAAACCGTATTTACTCACGGACAATGCTCATTCTTCAACGAAATGTCATTGACAGGCGAGCTAATTTTGACTCGTGGTCGCATGGCTTTTACCACAGAAATTCAATCTTAATTCATATTGACACTGTGTTCATTTTGGTATTGGCATATATTTTTACGCCCCAGTGTGCTTGAGGCTTAAGACCTAGGCGTGATAAGTATAATTTGTTGTAAGTAGTGGCGGCGCGTGCGGATAATGTTTTTCAATACATGAATCCTCGGAATTATTAAACAGGACGGTGTCTGTGTGAAAAATTGTTGTTTCTTTTACGCGTGTTTGTAGACATGTCACGCGACCTGTTTACATAATAATTTCCCTGAAATATGTGTTGTTGATTCCCGCGGTGACGGGGAACCGATTTGTTGTTCTACGCAGTATGGTTTAAATGTGAAATCGCGAAGAATTTATTGGCTTTTTATTATTAATATATCGGCTTCAGTTAGTGAGTTAGTCGAGCTTCTCTAGTTCAAGTTACGATACCAATATTTCGGTTCTGCATGGGTCGGGTTTCATGAGACAAGATAATGCTCTGATTTGGCTCCAAATTGAAATAAAGTGTATTGTCGTCCTTTTCATAGTCGTTATGTATGAGCAAGAGGCTTTTTGTGTACGTTAAATTAAGTATGTAAAAACATTTAGGTCGGTGCCTGCCTGAACATTAGGTACCACTAGTCGATCGAGGGCGTTCATCTTGATTATATGAGTATGCGCAGTGGAGACCGTGCAACATAGCAATAGTAGGTAAGTACCTACTTTTCAGGGAGGACCATTTTGTTAGGTACCTACTCGTTTTATGTTATTGAGCCCTTTGCAGTTCATTTTAATAATTTTAGAAGGCTCTTGTTATAAAAATTCTGCAAATGTAAGGAGTTTGACATCAACAACCGAACCCAGCAGCAGCTATTGCAAAATTGTGTACTACAGATAGTGTATGGTCGGTTATATGAAGGTTGGACGGACAGTGGCGTTAGGTCGCGACTACTTGCATAAACCAATAATTTTAAGTAGATAGCGACTTTTACAACGACTATCGGCTAAGGGTTTGTTACCAACAGATGTTGAGAAAGAGACCATTGTGTAACGCAAGTGTATAGACAACTCTGTAAATGAAAACGAACATATTCAGTAAACCTTTATTGTTTCATACATGAATTACATCAAAAATAAAAATATCTCATACATTTGGTTTAATATGTCAAGATTTTTAAGATAGATAAAACATTAAAATTTTAAATTCCACTACCCATTTATAACATTTAATTCATATTAACTACATATTTTTAAAACACATCAAATACTGATCGAACATTTAACACATAAATAACATTTAATTCTACGTAACTAACAGGTAACACAACATTTATCATGGAACAAATACTTACTACTATAACTTGATCAAATTAGAATGTGGAATAGTCAAGGTCGCAAGAAGTTAACTAAATATAATTAAAAACCTGCCTCGCATCGATACCCTGTATATATCTCACAACAACTCCCGTTACATTCCATTCTCATAAAAAAATAATATCATAGGTACTTATAGTAGGTATGATAAAGAGGATCAAAAATATAAATCTTCAAAATACAGAGATTCTTTTAAAGTATGTAGACATTAAATATTGTTCTATAGCAGAAATTTAATAAATCAGACTCACAAGTTATCAGGAATGTGCACAGCTTACAGCTAAGGGTAACAGCTAAGTGTTTTACACTAATACATCCCCCTAATGCTTGGGGCTTCTATGTCAAAACATTGTCTCTACAAACAATTAAACACAGTTACAATATTACACCAAACATTCAGATATAGTAGATACCGAGCCACATTCGAGAAACGCGCCGCGAGCTGACTTGATGAATATTGTGCCGTTTTAAATCTAATCAATAAATACTCTTAATTTTTAAACAGTATATCAATCTCTAAATATAACACCACTAATTTAATAAATTTAAATCGCAAGTTCACAATGATTAAACAGCCAGGTCGTAAAATATCACAAACAAAGTAACATGGGATACAATAATTCTTAAATTAAGTACATGTATATTATTGCCAAAAAACAAACATGACTGGGCACAAACAATCTTTTAAAAAAATTAAAAGAACTGCCACCTGCCTATGAAATCTGAGGCTTAGATTTCATAGTTGCGGAATTTGGAGATAACTTCGGAAGGTGGTTCCTGGTTGCCAGCGCCCCAACGGCCCCACAGGGCGGCACCGCCCTCGGATGCGCGGCGGGCCGCTCCGGGCGGCTGGCTCGTGCCTAGGCTCGACGGGCCCGACGGCTTGCCGCCCTCCCCTTCCAACATCCGATCCTTGGTATTAGGTTTGGACCAGTGCATGGACTGCTGCACATGGTCCTTCATCCCGAGCCACTGCTTGTACCCCATGGCGATGCCACTTTGACGCCACTTGTCATAGAGCGCCCGTTTGGAGGGATCACACAGGGTCTCCTTGGCATCCTGTTAAATAATTAATGAATATCAATATTTATGGAATTTTATTCCTTTCAGATGTTGTTAACAGTTTCAATGTTTTTTCTCCATTCAGCACTCTGTTTCAAATTTTCTAATGAACTTGGAAATAAAATTTAAGTACCATAATTTAACCTTTCTTCTATGGAAGTCAAGTTTAATTAATAAGTACCTTCAATTTCTGAAACAAAGCTTCAGCCTCCTTATCGCCATCATTCTTGTCGGGATGGTGCTGCAGGGCGAGTACTTTATATTCAGCAGTAATTTGCTCCACCTGTAATATTAAGAAGAAAAATAAAATAAATAACTGCCGCTAATTGTATTCAAGTCTACATCAATAATTAGTCATCAGTAGTAGGTATATCTTAGTTCCATACCAACGCAAAAAACAATACCTACTTACGCACATTTTCCCAAGTTACTAATTGTAAATATTAACATAACTTATGCTAACGGTTGGCAACGCGCGCCAGTAATGATACCTATCCATAATTAAAGTCGACTAATATATTGTACGAGAACAAAGAAAATCGTTTCGTTCACAAGAGTAATAAAATAACGGGGAATAGGAAATCCCAAAGACACTACAATGATTTATGTAGGTATGAGTAAAAATGTCTTAGCGGTATTACACGTATTTTCCTGTTCAGTCACAAAAACATGAACCTAATAATATAGGAAGCATAGAACTTTTGCTATAGTTTTGTTGTACATTTTATCAGATGTAGGTCAAATCTCAGAGGCCTCGGTGAAATAAGGTCATTGAGCAGAACAGTGGAATCAATAACTTTGTTACCCAAATCAGAGCAGGTGTTTAGGTAGCTTTCTAATAGATTACTGTTTGTAAAGTTGAACAACTATACTTACAGAAGAATTCTCGTCACAGCCCAATAACGCGTAGTAGTCGTCGTTTGGATTTCTTTGATAATTCAATATTTCTTCTACCCCAGTCATTTTCACACAACCCTCTCGCACAAAACCACAGTAAATACTGAAAAAAAGCTAAGTTGGCGACAGTAGCGTTGTACTTAGGGCACTAAAATGTTGACAGAATATTTAGTCGATTACTATCCCCTGTACCATAATGTAGATGGTATATTAAACACACGCCATCTCGGTTTTTAACATGAGTTTAAATTAGCAATTTTTCTATTAGTTTAACATATTTCTGATCTTTTTAAACGCATAATTTCTGATCTTTTTAAACGCATATGGCATGTTACATACATTAGGATAAAAAAATTGTCGTTCGACTGAATCGACTACAGATATTTTTGTTTTTGAATGAAAGCACTGGCTCACAACAACACAGACATAAAATACTGAACGTATGAAAAATGTGACCAGGTCTAGCAATTTTCTACTTTTATAGTAGTTTTAGGACCATCAAATTTATTATTAGTAGTTTGAAATAGTTTAATTATTTTTTATACAACACTGGGCCCTTCACTTTTCTTTATTTCTTATATAGCCCTTAAATTATTATTTTACGCACCGCATTATCAAAGTAGTATATGTTAATTTTAGCGATACAAAGAGTAGGCACAAATATTTTATTTTTCTTATGTATACATAGAACCCCACACTTAGGGCTAAGCCTGTTCTCGGAAAGATTTAAAACGTAGTAGGTAGTACTTTACCATATTATGAATAGCTCTTAATAAAAACTAAAATAGAATTTAAATAATCTCACGATTAATAAAATGCGTACCGCATAGCATATGAGTTGGTAATCTTAACTAGACTGGAGAAAAGTAATTTAAGAATAATTGACATTATGCTGAACCTCAATAATTAAGTAAAAAAACATTGGTGTTGATTTTTAGTAGTTTTGAGAATAAAAGTGGTAACGATGTGATCATGGGTATGTGTGTGGATTGTGCTGCCAGCAACATTCAGGGTTATTGGTAAAAAAATACTATCATATCATCTAAAGGGAGGCAATTTCAAATACAAATGAATTAGATCAATAATATTTTGTTGACTCCTACGCCTGAAATGAAAGAAGATAGATGCATAGGATTTATCGTAAGCCTATGATTGAAGGAATTCAGATGTGAAGATTTTTGCTATATAACAGACATTGCAACGAGTAGGTTGGTACTTAAATTTAGGTCTTACTATTTTACTGACTATTATCGAGTCGTTCAATAATCATTTTACAACTTTAGGTTGGCCACTGTTTTGTATGTCGTTGTACAAATTTGCCATACTGGTACTGTAAATAACTGGGTGTTTTGTAAGCATCAAAGAATTTGTAAAGTTGGTATCTGCTTACTCATTTACTAGTTATTAATTATTTTATTGAAGCAAAAGTTTTAAAACCTACTTAACACCAACTCTACTACTGACCTAAAAGCACGTATTTGTTACTAACAGACGCTTAGGTATGATCGATTAAATTGGGTCAGTGGGATTAGAATAACATAATAAGATATTAGGTATGTTATGTACTACTTATTAGGTAGGTAGCAAATAGTAGAACTAGGTAAGTAGCAAATAGTAGAACTAGGTAAGTAACTAATAAATTAACAGCTTAAAAAGGTAACATTATAAAAACAATAGATTGCCTAGATATATAGGTAGGTCTCTTCATGTCATAGATATTTTAATAAGAAAATAATGATGTAGGTAGTTATTGAAATGTGCGAGCCGGCCAGTGTGATCGTGAAGGTTGACGACATTGCATATTCCGTGCATGCTCTAGACATTGGCGTCCCAACGCGCTTTTGCATCAAAAATAGCCCGAAGACGCGTTAAAACGTAAGTTTACTCGGCTCACCGGCGACCGCGGCCGCGCGCCCGCTTCGCACAGCTCACCACGATCACAGAACGTGTGTACGTTTTTTTTTATATTGTGTGTTTATCGCGAGTTATCAACATTGAATCTGAAATTGTGATGTTACTGAGGCAAGACGGCGGGTAGCCGCTGTCAACGAACTATTCGCTCGAAGATCTTCCATCTTTGGCAGCGGAAGTAGCGGCGGATGTCCCGGCAATGGGTGAGCGGTGGCATATGAATGCTTAACAACAATGCTCACATCTTCGTTCCCATATTTCTATGCGATCCGTGTCTCTACCGAAAGTTTGTCAACCTTTATTTTTTGTTTGTATTCGTTTATAACTCCGCAGGTAAGACTTATAAATTCATGTGCGTTTTATCTTAATCCCTGCGTAGATTTTTTTGCAAGTATTGTTTTTAAATATCTAAGTAGTGAAACTCAGTTAATTTAGAAAATGTGTGATAAGTAAATAATTTTACCTCGCAATCACAAATCCCCCTCGCATTGAGGGGAGGCCCGTGCCCAGCAGTGGGACGTAAAGAGAGCTGTGGTAGTGTTAAGTAAATAATTATACCTACATAGCTACTTACAATAAAAAACTTACGGGTTGAATTGCGAACCTACTCCTTTTTGAAGTCGGTTAAAAATATATTGTTTTCTTATATTTACGCGAATACTATACATTGGAATAAAACTGACCATGGTTGCTGTAAAGCAGCCGAAACGTCGAGAAAATAAAATAGTAAATAAACGTGATAAAATCCGTAAAATAGTTTTATTCCAATCGGTTAAAAATAGTTTTTAACCAGTGACTGAATAAGAGGAAAGTCCAACTTTTACTAAAATTTTAATAAAGCTAGTCAGCACTTATTCATTTATGAACATATTTCTTAATTCACTTCAGTTTTCCGAAACGATTATCTTGTCAGTGTATTATGTATTTACTTACCTTCGTTTTCCACATTCATTTATCGTATTATCCGTCGCTAGCATTAGGTACTTAACAAATAGCATAAATTTAAGGCCCACGTTTTTAAGGCTGGTTTCTTTTTCTTTACATCATTTTATGAGTTAGCAGAGTTAGTTATTAGAATACCTTTAGGTACTTACCTACAGAGTGCAAGTGTGACATTGACGGCATGGGGTTGGTACTGTTAGCCGCGCCAAATGCATCTCGATGCTTCCACGGGTCACGGGCGTGTTGTCGCAAAGAAGGCAACAATTAAATATTTATTATTCATTGTGTGTACCGCCAATACTTTAACGAGCTTAGATAACGATCCACCTTCAAATATAAGCTAATTTGTATTTACAACTCGCGTCCAATCTGCGCGTCTACTGTGTTTATTAGCGATGTGTACTATAGGTATCGTGTAGGTACATAGTAGTAGCTCGTGTAAAAATAACCGGACGATAAATTCGTTTATGGTAGGTTAGTAGGTACGCGCATACATACGCATTTCGTATTACGAAGGAAGGTATGTAGGTACCTTATGTACGTTGAGAGTAAGAGTTAGTGTTCTTACTTGAAACCTATATAGATATAGTAGTATAGGTATTAGGTAGATACTAGATAGTTGTTTTAATGTTATCTACTTTTAGAACAGACGCAACCCGCCGATTGATCCTGTTGGCGTGTATAGTATCCCGGTTCCCTCTTACGAATGATTACGAGCTCCTTAAAAAATAATATTTATCAATAGGAAAAGGTCATTACCTACTTACTTATAGCTAATCAATATTATAATGCCCGATTCCTATACAGGTTGTATTGGATGTCCGAAATAATATTTTGGGTAAATATACGGTAGCTGATATGTGGATGCTTAGTGAAAACAGATCATACCACATATCATACATCCTAGTTTTCGAGTTATAGACGTTTGATTATTTGTCACAGGTATCGTGTTCTGGCCTTTGGGTATATCCATAATTTTTTTATGCAGTGTACCTAAACTACACCTATGAGGGGCGGCTACCAATACTCACAAAGCAGAACATGCAAATTTTCGATTGTCGAGATATTACAAGTTATAGAATTAGACGACGAAAAAAGTTGAAAAAACGTTGTGGAAAGTCGATCAAATTTTTATGCCATTCAGTGGTATACCCGATACGCGTGCAAACGTCGAAATATTATTTGGGTCTTCTGAAACACCTGTATATAAGAAACGGCCTATTTCGTTAAAGAACCGCGAAGGCGGTCGTCAAAACTCTTTATGTAAAAAAAGTTTCACAAGTACGCTCTCAATGCCTGTTATTCGTTCCTTATAAAACAAATCGTAGGTAGCTGTAGCCGAAAACAATTACTTTATGTAGGAACCCAGCTTAAGAGCACATTGATAGTTGCCTCAAGGAATAATAATATTATGTAAGTATCTACCTATAATAATCCCAGCTTACCCACCATGTTGGGAACGAAACCGATAGGTAAATTAATTAACTGAAACCACATAGTTACACAAATTAATAATATTAGGTAAGTATAGTAAGTAGGTGTAGTATACTTACATCATCATAATACATCATCACGCCTGTATTCCCCGAAGGGGTAGGCAGAGGTGCACTGTAGTGCGCCCACACTTCGCCGATGTATTTTGGTCCCAACGTAATAGGGGGCGAGCCTATTGCCATTATACTGGGCACATTCCCCCTCCTTACGAGGGAGATTTTGGGCCATAGTCCACCACGCTGCCCAGTGCGGGTTGGTGGTTGCTATACATACTTATCTTCCTACTATTTATCCTTGTTTCATGTTCACAATATAATTATGTAAGTAGCTATTTATTTTCCCTAGTAACCTCTATAAATACAATGATATCCAGAATGGGTCCACCGAGGCTGAAACCTTCGTCATATCGGTACAGTATATGAAATAATTATTTATAGACAGGATATATATTATATCTTATTTTATTTTCTCCAACATATATAAAATATTAATTGATTTCTACTAAAACTTGCAATAGGTATTCAGAATCCAGTAGGCTAAGCATGACCGTGTAGACATAAGTTTTATCTCTTTCAACTGTCACATTTGTCGGGAAAGTGACGTCATTTTCTCGACAAATCTGACAGTTGAAAGAGATAAAACTTATGTCTACGCGGTCATGTTAAGCTTACAGAGAAACTGAATACACCTACATTAAAACGAAAGGAGGACATAGGGCCCGATTTTCGCTTGATAGACATCAATCTCTATTCGAGATATGTCCAAACAAAACGTCAAATTGGTCGTCTTCTTTCAGTTTTTTTTTTCGACATATCGAATAGAGGTTGATGTCTATCAAGCGAAAATCGGGCCCCAGTTTGGTCGCTTGTACCTTTTTCTGTGTTATCCTTAAGATCAAAAGGAGTTTAAAAGTAACAATAGATTTTAGTAGAATTTTACTGTGTTGAGTAGAATTTTAAGGAAAACTACACTTCCAAAATCTTATTAAGACTATAATAAAATATATTTCACACATTTATTATATGTTAAGGATAGGTACACCCAGTGCCGGATTAAGGTAACTTGATGCCCTAAGCAATCTATCTACCCCTGTTGGCTACGCGCGAATTTTGAAATTGCTTTAACTTTTGTGTGCTCGTTTTTTTTCTCGGTCGTCTCGGATGCCCTAAGCAATTGCTTAAATAGCTTATAGGCTAATAAACCCATTTTAAATCACATTATATACACAGTTTTGTTCCAAATGAAATAAGCAGATATTGTCAATTTTCCCAGATTCGTAATTTACGAGAGCCGATTTTAAGTAGATACTGAGTGTTGTAGTTTTGTAACACAAACTATACATATAGGTTGCATATGTTTACTTGCGAGATGATGTTTAAAATCATACGAGCAGCGTCTGGGATGCATTTCACCAGACAGGTTGGCCGATGAACTCTAGAATTGGCTTTGTAGAACTACACCAAATCGGTATGTGGTTACTATCATAAATAATTTATTGTTCTGACTTCCGTCAAAATATAAGAAACTAGTTTATTGGAGCGCAAACAAATTGCGTACCTACCTACCTATTTACAAAGGTAGAATTAGAAAAATCATGTTAATGAAGCGTGGGCACTGACTAAGCATCTATTGTAAATATTTTACGACATCGTAGGCGTAATAAAAGGTCGACAATCAGTTGAGTAAGTAAGTAGGCAGGCAGAAAAATATGACTCGTTTAAATGAGAATACATACGTTATTATTTATGATTGAATGTCACGATTGTGGTGTACAAATCACAAATAGTTATTATAAGTTAGGTACCGACCTATAACGAGGTTACTTATTTTTCTACGAGTGCATAACCACACTAAGGTATTATTTAGTTTGTAACCAAATACCTTGGTGTGTTCAAAAACCTATTTCATTGATAAAATTGTGTTTTAGGTTGGTTGTTATGTCGTAAACCCATCTATTAGTTTCACAACACGGTATGTACCTACAAGGTAGAGTCGTTCAGTAAGTGTATCTAAGGAAGACGATGTATAGTTCTCAGCTACTTAGACACGTAGGCCTCTACCTGTGATATTGAACAGGATATGTCGTCCAAATAGAAAAGAAATCGAATTATCACAACAATACACTCGTTTGGACTCTACATACGTTGTTTATTTACGACTCCAAATAAGTGTACAATAAATTGATTTGATAGGAACGGAAGCTTCCAATTGTGTTCAAGCCATCCGTCGTCGTCGCGAAGCCCTCGTAAAAGAAAATACAAAACTACGTACCCGCCTGCGTGTAGTTACATAAAGTTTAGTAAGTATACTTTACAGAACTTCGCTTGGACGACATATCTGTATATATTTCCCTCCGTCATAGTCTATTACCATTTCTAAATGTCCCTGAAACACTGTTTAGGTAGAAGGACGAAAAGCGACCTACCTACGTACCTGGTACCTACTATGCTTACCTATAACAAAACAGTGAGTGGAGGTTATTCGTAAAAGTAACCGATGTCTTGTAGTACGTTCATTTTTATATACCTACTATTTATAGGGTGTATAGGGTAGGTAACTACCTATTTTTTATGGCCGCTGTGTTTACGCCTATCGAGAACATAAAGTCGCCAGATATAAAAGTTGATCTACAGATACTTGTGGTGTGTATCGCGCTGAGTCGGTTCTCATGATTTCAACCTGATATTGGGATGATGCCAAAATGTTAATTACGGAGGTACTACCTACTCTGAATTTTTTTAGGTAAATCCAAAGAAAGATTAAGTATCAAAGGCTTAAAAAAGGTGGGTAGGTGGAGATGTTTAACTCATGTCTGTTATATTTTGTTATACCTAATGGTCACAACAGAGGTTTTAAAGTTCATGATACTGATATAAATTTTCAATACATCGCATAACAAAAGAAAATGTGGGGCCGGCCCGTAGCAGGACGAATGCATAGAGTAGATGCGGATTCGATTCTCTTAAAATTTCAGAAATTGCCTGGTCTGTGTACGACTAGGATGGCACCCTTTACCCATCGAACAAGCATTGCATAGTTTGAGAAGTGAGATAATACGATGAGTGTTTTATCAAGCTATTTTTTATTTTGATTTGTTAATTCTCAAACTAACGTGTTATAAAAGTGTTACTAACGTGTTACTAACGTGTTTATGAAAGTTTCTCATAGTAGATTGCAAATTGATCTTCTACTATTCCTGAAAGTTTATCGGCCCAGCCCTTATGGTCTGTGGGTGATGACTAATGATTAGCCATAATCACATCTCGCGAATGCACAGCGGTGAGTATGCGTTCAACAAAAATAAACCGTGCTTGCATTCCGCGAATATATTACGGGTTTTGAACTTTGCCATATCTTTATAAACATGTCTGAGTTGCGTGTAGGTTTCTACATATTTAGAATGATGTCTTTTATTTCTAGGTACTTTGGAATTCCAAAGTAGAGTTCGAGATTTCACTATTATGTAGGTAGGGTATGAATCTAAGTTGATGGTTTTCGTATTTAAATAAATACTTATCTAGTTATCAATGACCAAATAATATACCTACTCGTCCCATTCAGGCTGACGCTAGAATGTGAAGAGAACTGTATTTATAATCAAGATACCATTGTAATAAAAAATCCTATGAAGTACTAAATTTATAGAAAGCTATCATCCATTCACATAGGCATTTAAGAACACGGTTGTTCTGTAAATGTGTCGTAGGCTATTAAAAATAAAAACGGGGACTAGATTGTTAGTACGTACGTACCTTGGTATAGATTCATGTAGGTGCGTACATGGGTACTTGCTTAGGTTTTATTTGG
This sequence comes from Ptilodon capucinus, assembly GCA_914767695.1. Classification (NCBI taxonomy): domain Eukaryota; kingdom Metazoa; phylum Arthropoda; class Insecta; order Lepidoptera; family Notodontidae; genus Ptilodon; species Ptilodon capucinus. The sequence continues at coordinate 7,069,229 of OU611814.1, read as the reverse complement.
TTAAATAAATACCATAGAGCCTTGGCTATGTACCTACCTTCCCTTCTAGACTAACTGTTAAATTAATTTTATTTATTTTTACAGTCTTTTAAGCAACCTTTGAGCTTACTTAAGTATCTACCTCTATGATTGTTCGGTAGGTAAGTAGGTAGGTAAGCACGCGTCGTCTGGGTTCCCCTTTGTAAATCTTTGACAGTACAAAAGTGACCTTTGTTTTACAGCAGATGCATGTAAACACAGCCGACTCGACATCTGGCGTGTTTTTTTTTTATTTCCAGTAACACGGGGCCTATTCTGTTAACGAGAGATACCATTCGCTAAAACGTATTTATTTAAAAATAATAAGTTTATACTCAAAATCATGCCTTACGAACATTAGGATTTCTTCAACTCAATTTGTAGGTAGGTGACTTACCAATTATAAATAGGTATATTTATCTATCTATGTTTTAGTTAAATGTTCTGCATTATTCTAAAATAAAGACTTACATAGGTACATTATCCAAGTTGCGTTTTTAGAAATAGGTATTTATCTAGCTCTCTATCTACCATTAGGTATGTAGTTTTGTGCATAAACCTACCTGAGTAAAGTATGCTATTCAATATTAATAGTCAAGTATTCTATACTTTTATAAATGATCTAGCTGAATGAATTTTCATTTCTGAAATATGCGTACCTATAATCAAAATAAGTATTTAGTGTGCGAAAGTTTATCGAGCGATACCATAATAGCTACCCTCGTCACAGTTCTTATTTTTCGAATGGGACACGACCTCGACAGTCGAGATTCAAATTTCAGACCCTAAATACTGTGTAGGTACCTAACTACTTATATGTCATGCAGATAGCAATTTGGCGCAAACCTCGACTTGGGCGATTTTATTTATAAGTAGGTCTAAAATAAGCATTTAATTTCATAGTGACTTTACTGCCGCATTGTTTCAACGTCACACCCTTATTTCCTGTACATTTTATAGGGTCTTAAACTATAATTAGAACGAGTTAAATCTAAGGCGTATGCTTATATGCGCCGGCTACCCCAAGTCGAGAGTCTACGGATATGAATGAACGGCGACGGAATCGCTTATTTACAAACATTGACGCCTAGAGTCGTAACCGGGGCGGGCGGCGGCGGGCGGGCGGCGCGCTACTGAAACAGCCGCATGTAACACACGCATAAACACTTGAAATTAAAACTGACCGCACAACTCCCCTTTTCATAAAGGCATGTGTACTCGCTGGGATATCCAACATTTACAGTTACACTGGGAGAGACTCGATATATTTTTTATAAAATACTTACCTATTTACTAGGCTGAGTCTAGGCATTGACCATTTTGTCATGAATAGAGAGATCACTAAGTATAGCACTAATCATAAGTATAGCACTAATTTAACAATGAGCAATAGTAACTCGCGTTACTTTTTAACGTTTCATTTTACATTTCTAAAATTGATTACTTGATATTGAACTTGAAACAATATCTCAAAAAATACTTACCTATCACAAAATGCAGGTATGGACTTACGTAAGTTAACTATAACCAATGAACGAAATATAACTTGTAGGTCAAAATAAACTCTGAAACCATAGATAAAGAATTGGTCTCGCGCGCGGCGCTCGTCTGAAACTATCTACGCTCTACCTTAAGTAGCATTAGTGCTACCGCCAAAGTACAAAAAAAACTTACGTAGCTATCTTACCAATTGTATCCCAATGTTCCTGAAACGATATGGTTACCATGTTTTAAAGCCGTGTAGACGCTGCGCGTTTCCTGCGCGCGCGTGCTAAGAAAGCTCCACTTCCTCATGAAAGCGCGCACGTGTGCACCCAAAGCATCGCTCTGCTCCACCTGCGCCGGCGACGCCCCGCGGGATACGCCGCGAGCCGCGCGCAGAGCTTGCCGCGCGCCCGAACCAATGTGTCGTGTTGAGTGAACACACCGTGTTGCCATGGGACCGCAGTTTGATTATTGCCTTCGTGCTACTAGTGAGTTTAATCCACACTAATTTATCCGTTGTGACAATTTATTACCAAAGTTGTGGCCTTTACAATCTGAGGACACCTGCGAGCTGTGTATAAAACTTTTGTAATTTTCCACCATCCGCCTTCAAGTTTTAAAAGTCGTTTGATTTTACCTTATACCATCCGATATGAAAATTTTGTAATACATATTCTGCAGCTTACTTTTCCTTTTTCAAATATCAAGTACCTGTAGGAGTGTTTTTAAGGCGTACTTAACTTATAAGGGAGCTTCCAACCGTAAATGGAATGGAAGCTTTATTGTTTTATAAGGAAAACTAGGTTCATTGTCTTATAATTAGGTTGTCATAATATTAATTAATTCGCTACTGTATTGATAACAGTGCTTGTGTATGCATCTACAACCTCGTATTTGTTATTATAAATTGCCTGTGACTGTTTCAACAGAAATCAATTTTTTTTTTCTAAACATCAGGAATAGTTAGTCATTCCACCAAAATTCTTAAAACTAATTTAGGAGTTTTTTATTCTTTCTTGAAATAAGATTGAATCATTAATCAACAGGCGGATACGAATGGCGCCCTAGCTAAAAACTCAGATATGGTGGGTATAGAATGGACGCATTTTATCTATTTTTACCCAAATATAGCGATTGTAGAGCCAAGTCAATAGTATGGAGTTACAATAATTGCAAAATATATTTTATTATTTAGTTACGGTCAGTTGTTTAGGATGGGGTCCAACATTCGGTATCCGAAACTTGTTTTTATTCGGCCACATGTTCCCAGGGACATCTCCGGCCCGCCCTACAGCCCTATCGACCCGGGTCTCGCACATGCGGGTAGAGCCCACAAAAAAACTACTTAACTAGAAAGCACTTTTCTAACATCTCATAGCTGAATATGTGTATTGTATTCGTGGAGGGTCATATTATACAAAGGAGGACTGTCTTTCTACAAAAGCTTTACTAATATTGTATAAAATTGGTAATAATGTAGGTACCATATATGTCATTAATTGTGAGCTGTGACCTTTTTTATAAAACCAATACCTATCAGTAGCTCTACCGTGAGATTTACGCTCGCGAGTCGATAGAGAGTAAGTTATTTATGTGCATGGCATATGTATAGGCTTTAATGTATCGTAACAATAATGTAGAGCAACTAATGGTTAGTAATCTGCCTAATTATTCGCGATAAAAAACATATCTCATGCTCGTAAATAATGTTCCTAACCAAATCACTTAGGTATTATTACACTAGTGAGACGTCTAGGGTAGACAATGGGCGAAAATTGCTTCCAATTCGCATTTTCCGGCATTCAAAAGTAGGTTGGTCCACTCTGCCCGCACTGGACGTAATGGAGAGCCGTTAGTTCAGTGGGGGTTATTGAATAATTCCCGTGTGGCAGTCGCCCAGCTCCGGCCTAAGGCATCGTACTTCGCAGCCCGGCCCGTCATGATACTCGGTACATCTGCAGCTTTACAAGTTCATAAATATCGTGAAGAGACTACAAGATAGCTTGTGCGTGACGTGCGTTGTAATCAATCATTGTCTTACAGATAACCCATCTTACTTCGCGTTGCCTAACAAGGATGTTCCCGACAGCGCGGAAGCTCAAGGGCCGTCGGAGCCCGTGTCTCGGTCAGCGCCGGGGCGAGTGTGGCCCGAGTCGGTGCGACCTCTCGGGTCTCCGAGACGCAAAGAACCAGAGAGCCCAAGGCGGAAGGAGTTCAGGGCGCTGTTGCGATCACTGTCAGCAAAGGAGCCGGAGCAGGCCGAAGCGTTCCTAAAGGGCCAACCGAGGCCAGGGGATTGTGCGCCTGGAGATATGAGACACACTTTTACTTCTCCACGGATAAAGTAAGTACTTGCCTCGTTTTATATGAAAATAAATTCAATGTCAATCTATACGCTTACCAATAGTTTTTGCATGTTTATCATTCGAACAAGTTTATTTGCAATTTTGTAGATGAGTAGGTACTACACGCATTGACATCGTAGATATTTACAACACAGGAGCTCGTTAGCAATGATAATGTTTATCGTTATTTCATGGCATCTTGTTTGAATATTTAATACGTAGTAGATACTAATTGACGCGCTCTGAGTGACTATCATTAGATTGTATATAAATTACGCTAACTCTTGTATTTAATGTTTAGGAAAGGCAAAATCAGTACGACCGTAGTGACAACAGAAGGCCCTCAGGAACGCGAGGAGGTGTTCTACACCATTCCCCTTCATGGCAGACGGAGGCACTCAGTCGGAGGGTACCTAGCGACAGGCGCGGCGGGGGCGGGCGAGGTCACCGCTGTCCCCAGCGAGGTACCCAGAATGCCTCCGCCAAGGATCGGACAGCAGGATGAAGATTCTGTTAAAAGGAGACGGCCGAAGAACTTCACATTTAAAGGTGAGTTTTAAATTGTAAACTACACAAGTTCATTTTGTCCTTAATAAACATATGCAATTAATTTCTGGTTACGTAATTTTGCCATGAGATTATAGGACTCACAGAACAATCCAATAAAACTCTATTTACATAGTTATTCTTTATCTTATTTGTGGCCTCCACATATTATCTCATTTTCTCGTATGAACTGCGAAAGTGAGAGAACGACTTGGTACGACATAATTCGTGGCATGAGCGTAGTCTTGGCGCATGTGCCTGCGCAAGCATATTGTTGGGTGTGTTGTTGCCATGAAGCACACTCCACACACCTCCCAAATACTTTTTTTCAAATCATAAATACGTAGCTATAGGTAGATACTTGTATACACATCTTATATTGATTTTGACAGGTATCGATTTATTTACCCTCTTTGTTATATTTTACACATTATGTGTGATTTATTCCGATATTATTTATTTAGGATTGTTTGCTATTTAAATACCCCAGCTCGCAACTCTAGGTTTATGTGCGAATCTCATTTTTATCTGAGATTACCACTTGCTATAAAACGGTGAAGGAAACGTCGTGAGGAAACCTGCACGTCTGTAGAAAGGCGTGTGAAGTTCACCAACCCGCACTGACCCAGCGTGGTGGACTATAGCCCGAAAATCTCCCTCGTATTGAGGGAAAATGTGCCCGGTATAATGGCAATAGGCTCGTGCCCCCATTACATTGGGACCAAAATACATCGGCGAAGTGTGGGCGCACTGCAGTGCACCTCTGCGTACCCCTTCGGGGAATACAAGCGTGATTATGTATTATTAGTATTTATTATTTAAATATCATAATGCTGCCATCAGTCGATTTTCCTGTCGATATAACAATGAAACGATAAATTTCATAAATAAATACCCAATTGGAGTGTAATACTACGCAATTTCTACTTATTTATGAAATGAAATTTGCACCATATGGTAGGTAAACTCAATCTAACCACGATATAATCGAGTAGATCGATTGATTGATTACCAATCCGTAAGAGAACTCAATAAGAAATTAATTGTCAAGCTATCATAAAGGAAACATGCGCAGTAAAATCTATTATTAGGTAATAATAATGGACATGGAAATGGACAAGAATGATAAATGATCATAAACAAGTCAATCGGGCCCTAGGGCCGATAGCAGAGAACATTGCTCTCGCGGCGCGCCGCCGCCGCCCTTCGACCTACCAGATGCAACACTATACGCTGAAGGAACCAAAATGTTCAATAACCTCAGCGGTGCTTTTGATATCGAGTATCTCGTTTGCCCTTTGTAATAAGCTATCTAGAGTAACAGCCCGTACTACACAACTTTATTAGATAGATAGTTACGTTTTATCAGCCAACGAAAAAATAATGTTTGATGAAGTTTAGAACAATTGTTTTATATCGTCACACATCAACAATAAACAAGGGCATAGCATCTTATCAGTTTTCAGAAATCGTAACGTTCGCCGATTAAGGGTACTGCGACACGCGTGCGGAATACAAGAACGTGTTTAGTGTTTGCCGACTCGTATTTGATCGTCTTGATAGCGCCTCGAGAATATTTACGCACAAACCCAAATTTGTTTGAAGAGATTAGGCGCGAGGGGTTGGCGTTGCGATTATCGTTGTCGCGACGAGCTTTTAGTATGCGAAGTGCGTGCCCCAGCGCCGCCGCCACAGCGGCCGACGCCAGCGCAGTCGCCGGCGCGCGGCACATGCTCGCGAACCCACACGGCTCCCTGTCACACTTCTGACGGGTCTTGTGTTCATTTCGTGCGCTTTCTAGTGCCCGCACTCGCCTGCAGTTCAGTGCAATGGTAGGCGTTTAACGCGAAACCGCCAGGAACCGCGTCTTCTCACACATTTGCGGCGTTATGGACGATACAATGATCGACACCAGTGAGTTTAGTTTTAATTTTTTAATTCCAACATGTCGCATGTCATGTTTTGTTAGTTACTTAGTTCCTGTAATTACGACCGTGTCAAGTGAACAACGTGAATTTAAATTATTTTAATTTGTTTTTATAATGGTGCGTCAATGTTTTAATTACAAAGCAACTAACAATATTCTAATAATTTGGTAGGTACCTATTCACTGGTTCAGAATAATTTGTAGAGTTAATTAAATTAATTGGCTGCCGGGGCATAAGCTTCTTACGGCATTTCAATCCTTCTACTCGTATCTATCACACATTAATTAAATACAGATTGATACCACAAACTGTGCTTATTGTTATTGTAATGTATTTAGCAATTATTGCAAATAAGTAAGTACTTCTACACTTTTAGATTTTTAGTTGCAGTTTTCAAAGGCATTGCCCTCTAGCTATGACAAAGTATTACTTAACTGAATTAATTAGGAACCTTCTTTTGCAAATCTCACACCTAAGCTATATTTATAATTTCATAGAAACAATACCATTAAATGTTATATGGTTGCTTACACAATGCGTGTACGTACACAATGCTTTTGCATGGGGACATGCATTAGGCTCTAAATGCGACTGAGTTGTAAGCCATTGTGTTCGCCATGGTAGTCTTCGCGGCCTTCGTTCACTCAACTAAGCTTCGTCAACTAACGTCACACTTTGTAATTCGAAAATGTCCAGGTCCATCCAAAATCAATGTCAAAGAAACACCGTACAACATGACCAAATTAGATACACCGTCGTCGAAGTGAATTTTACAGGACTGTGAGCTTTAAAGCTTTGACTTACGGTATAAATGGATAAATCCGCACGCGGGCGAGATTGCCTCCTGTAGGATATTAAATATGCAGGGTGGCATGTACGGCTGAATAAACATAAAGTAATTTACATGCATCGAAGCAGCTCCCGTAATGTACTCGCACTGGGAATGTAAATGCGTAAACGTCTTGTATAACTTGTCTGTAATGTCGGTATGATCGCTCCCATAGCTTGTGTTAGCTGATGCACAGATGACGGAGACGGGCATTGTTTAGAAACAATAGGCGCTAAACGACTTTTTTTTCCTTTTTCTTTTGAATTGAGAAATAAAGCCTAATGGCGGTGACAGCATTAACGAACAAGATTGTATCTTAGGCTTACAGATGTACTTACATTTCCCTCAAAACTCACCTCGAAGGAGGCACATGCCTTGGGTAGGGCAGTTAAGTAGCGGACAAGCGTAAAACAAAGTTTTATTAAGACATGTTATAAAAATAAGTTTAATGCTCCGAAGCTTATTGAACTTCTGCATGTCTCGCGACCTTAGATAAACCAGATGGAACGGATTTTTATCGCATTGGATAGTACATATTACTTGCAGGGTTCTTTTGTCTAACAAGCTGTCGCGTTATCACCGGTTATTGAATTATAACTTTGTTTGTGACGTGTATCACTGGCGTCGCGTCTGGAGACGCGGAGGACCGGACGTTATCGCATATGACCGCATTCAAGGCTGTAATTAGATAATATATGGACATTTCCTAATTATCGATACAAATTTTACAACAAATAATACTATGGAACATAGATTGTTTTAGGCATATCTTTAAAAAAAAGTCTGTGGCAGATGCGAGGAAACCAACAATGAAGGTTCTTTGTGCGGCCCAAAGGGAAGTCCTATTTAACCAATTTTTTAGTGACTCAGATAGCGGAATTTGTTGTTTTAAACCAACACGTGTAGGTAGGGCAAAGTGAGCCATCCGTAGGGCTCCGGTAACATAATTAATGATAGTGCCTGTGACTCAACAAATAATGAGGAGTATAAAATGTGTCTTATAATTATACCAGAAAGTATGATTTAGCGCCGGAGAACGGACAGCCGCCAGTGAAAAAGAGCGTTTATTTTGATAACGTGAATCACGCGGCGGTGGTAGTGGGTGCAAGCCAACGCACGCTCGCTGCCTAATTATTCGCAATCTTATTATTATATTAACCCCTTTTTTGGCAAACAATAATATCCTTCCGTAAACTAGGTTAGAAACATATGCTATGATAGAAAATGTTAATAGATCGCGATCAATTTGGAACGCGCTGAGCGTTTGCAATAGCAACAGTAGGTATGTTCGTTACGGTATTACTCATCCGTTTTCAGGAAACAATGCACGTTCTGTTCGCATGCTAAGTAACAGATCGTATTTGTAATTCCCTAAAATGTGATCTCATTCCTGTTGCTTTACTGGAAAACTACGATACGTTTTCTCGTGATTCTTCGAAATGTCTTGTAACGAAATGAATAGGCGACGGGGCGCCCACATCCAATTCCGCTACGCACGAAGAGTGTCCTATTTACTAACAATGTATGAAGGCAGATGGACACAATATTACCAACCTACATTTGGGCCGTAGCTTAGGCACTAATCATATGAACAGTATGTGAATATAATCACAAGTAGGTAATAAAATAGCTATTTTTCCTCCGCAAATTAAGTTTCCACTTTCAAATGATAGTTTAATGTTAATAGGTACCCACTCTAGTTTTCTCGGCACTCTTCGAAGAACTCCCAATAAAAACCGTGAAACGCTTTCCATCTTAGGTAACAAAATAACAGATCAAAAGCTACCTGACAGAGTGGCCACCGCTATATTTCAGCCGACACATCAAAGCCGTCGGCACCGGCCATTGAACTGAAAACTGAAAGCGGTGGCGCAGACAACAGTTGAACACAGTCCGCCTTGTGGCCCAAATGCCCCTACTTGTACAAGTACATATCTACATGGTAGTACCTCCATTGCTCTACATTGAAACTTGCGTAACGTTCATCTTCAAGAGGTAAAAATAGGATTTTAAGTGTAATCTGACGGAAGACACGCTGCAATGAGTTTCAGTGCACCTCAGAAGAGTTAATGCAGTACTTATCTTTTCGAAATACTGAATTAAAATCTTCCGTTTCATGGATGAGTTGCGCAATAGGCAGCAATTGTCTATCTAGAATTCGTAATCTAACAGAACGGACGTACCTACTTAAACTGTTAGATCACAATTAAACAATGCCCTACATACCGATGCAACTCAAGAGAAGCAAAATACTATTCTAAATTAAAAACTCAAGTGTTTCCGTTCTACTTGAGCAGAGAATAGGCGCATAGCAACAGAACATAACTGCACATCCCGGGGCGTCATATTCAGCCCCGCACATCCACCCGCTGCTTTTAATCGGCTATAGTTATTCCGGGCGTCGCTGATAGACGTTTGTCTATTTAGGAAACGGATATTACATTTAGTCGGGTCTTCATTTGGCGGCAGAGGTGGGTAAGTATAAAACCGTACGAGTTTCCGGCGCGCGCGGTGCATAGCATATTTTGTAAGCAGACGATGCGTATGCGTGGCACTGGGTGCAATAAAAATTTTAATACTGAACGTAGGTATGGTTTCAATTTTCATTCACACTCACTAGGGACGGATAAATGTGTTTTTAGGACAACGCTGTATCTTTAACGCGCTTACGCTGATTAGCATATTAGGGCTCGCGTCTTTTTTGAATGAATTTGGGTAGGTATACATACAATGCAGTAGAAAGTAAAGTTATTTAGACGCTTAAGTGAGTTTTTAACTCTTAGTACTTCATCCATTTACGCTCCTATAGAAAATCATTTTGTATCAAAAACTGTGCATGGCGGTTTGTCAAAGACGATTTCGAATTTTATAATCTAAGTATAAATACATACATGAATCAATATGAACAGACGAGCTTATTGATTTCAAGTGCCATTACAATTAATCTAAGGACATACACTTAACATTAATTGAAATGGCTTGCAAATTTTCAAACCTCAAACGTACAATATTATTACCTACATAAATGCCATTCGTCAGTATATCTTTAACAGTAGATATGAATTTTACGCACTTTATGTAATAAAGTACAACATCATAAATTTTATGTTGTATTCAAAGTTTACATGAAGCTGAATTGATAAACATGTGTAGAAAGTTTTATGTTCGGTCGGGGCGATCCGTGAACTTCGATCCAGCCAATGACCCCAACCCGATATGAAGTGAACGACATCGTTCATGCCTTGATTATCCCCGACAACACTTCCTTTCAATGTTAGGAATTATATTTAAGCTCGACACGAGACGTATTGATGTAAGCGGGAATCACTTGATGCCTATATTGCTTTATGTGCTTGGTGATTGCTATATTTAGCTCATTGAGCTTTCGTTTTGTGATTAATGTTTTATTTTTCATACTTGATGTGTTATTCCTGGCGTTTCGAATCGATGCCAATGATTTATAGGCAACTGATTCATTTATTAGGTGCACGCATAGATACCTTGTAACGAAAACAGATATTGATAATCTATTGCTAAATAAACAGGATAATAATATAAATTTGGTTATCTACAGGTAATTTCATCACTCCAATCTCTTTGTTACAGAAATGGAAGACATCGCAATATTATGGAGCTCGGGGTCTCCAGAGAGCGCGCTGTGGTCCGACTATCTAGTTGCAAGCTTCGATAAAATTATGTCGCAGCGAGCCAGGCACCACTACAGGTAATATTCGAAAGCATCCAACGCTAGAACATTGATTTTGCATTTAGTCTTATAGGTACAACAGGAACAGATACAGATCTACCTTTCTTGTTGAAAGTACATAAGTAGGTAGGTACCTACTACTTGCCTACTACTTGCCTACAAAAATGAGTAGGCAAGTAGGTACTTGCCTACTCATTTTTGTATTGGTCCCAGGGTTGACGAAATCATCTTGTGACGTCATCTGATATTCTATGACTATATGAACATACCTCTTAACTACTTACCCATACCTACATCTTATCACACAGACATACGGTTTGTTTAATGCCAATAAAAAAACTCTATTTTTATAGGGTAACCCCAATAACGGCCGAAGAGCTGTTATTGGCAGACAATCAAGAAAAAATGGACAAACTAGCAAAAGCACAGTTACAAATAGTGATACTATGTCCAATCCTGGCTACCAAGATGTCAGATCTCAAGAGAGACGTGAACTGCGAGCATCTGTTCAAAGCAGACAAGGTGCTGGTGATGCTGCTCGGCGTTGAGAAGAATCATGTCATTGCCAGTAATTGTGAAGGTATAGGGCAACATATTTCTTCTTTGTACAAATTTCTTTCATCAGCATGTTTTCTACTCGACTAGGTAACTTATGTGTACTTAGTTGTAAAGATATAAACAAGAACCCAATCAAAAGCTTATCGACATAACTTTATCTGTTAACTCAAATATCTCTCGAGTTGAAGTAAAAGTCGGCAGACATACCTATTGATCTGTTTATCTGAAACTTACTAATGCTCGAGTCTATAGCAGTTATAATACCTCTGTGGTAACCGGCGTATTTTTTTTTGTAGAATTTCCTTCCGTCGACCAATGGCCTATGATGTCGGTCCGCGAGAAAGATACATCATTTGTGGATACATTCCTGACTGCCGCCGTAGGCATTCTGAGAACTAAAGACTGCAAAGACACGGCCACCGATAGGACGAGCTTCTCGATTGTTCCTAAGAAAGTTAAAATTGTAAGTAAACACTAATATCACACTGTCAGTGATAATGGTATGAATGAGATATTTGTTTTTATTAGATAACATCATTATTTACCAACTTATACATATATACGATTACGTATTTATAAGAATGAACAGTTTGTTATACACTTAAGTTTTAGTTAAATAAATATTCACAGAATAATGAACCTTAAAGACGGTTTTGTAACTAACATTTTAAATACAAATTCTTAAAATGCTACTATAAATTCACAACGTAAGTTAATTAACGGCCTTTGTGTAGGGCCAGAGCCGCGTGATAGCGCTCCTGAACGACCCCATTAGGGACGAGGACAGCATTAAGATAATGGTGGATAAAAAAGGCGAGGTCATACATATACCTACTTACAAGAAGAGGAACCCTTATACACTGCAGTTTGATATTCCAGGTTAGTTAAACATACTCTTTTTTCATACTTTAATTAACTAAAGCCTTTAATTCGAGATAATGTGCCACTGGCCTTTTGCTTAGACAGACAGCTCTCGTTTCGAAAGATTTCGAGTTTGATCCCCGTTCTGGCTTTTCTTAAACTATTGGCGTAAGTCTACTCCTAGTACAAGCATTAAGCAAAGTTTGGATGGGCTGATGGGACTAATAGCGATGTGACCTTGTATTGTTAGTAATGTTTAAACATCATTATAAATAACGCAACGATATTCCACTAATCGTATTCGATTTAAAGTCTACAAAAACAAAACTTAAGTTATTTTTTTTATTTTCCAGAATCATGTTTGGATGTATCAATGTTAGTTTGGGTGCGGGTCAGCAAAAATGGCCAGACTTTAGGCCGAAGACAGATCAAATGCGAGAGCCGTCTAAGGGAACTGGACCAGTTGCTAAGAGCCTCGGACCATCCATTGGAATTCATGTGTCAGGTGAGGATAACAAATATTATGATAATCAGTCTAATTAAGACGCGCATCGCGATTAAGAGGAATAATTCATGGGACTGTTTATAGTCCTCGCCTTTTTCAACACCTCTGTTTCATTGTCCTTGCTTCCTATTCGGATATGTGGGTAAGTTGGTTACTGCACTTGTAAATTAGTGACCCACTGATCTTTAGTGGTACTTTGCTTCTTTTGTTTAAAAAACACCGACCTTGGGAAGGTTACCTACTACGATTTTGTATGAGAAATCGTTTTCCAGACCCTCGGTTTTAAAACAACGAGCAAGGAGCAATTGGATAGTTGGATGCTGAATGCCTTTCAAAAGAACATACCGCCTCATTTCAACCTACTAGCTTCTACTGAACAGTTCAATCCGAAGGCAGATATGTCAAGTAAGTATATAAGTAAATTACTGATGAAAACATTTTAACCCTTATTATAATGATTTGGCTGACTGCCTTTCTCGAATTCAAATGGCACCAAGGATATCCAACCAAGAATACGTCTTCTGCGATAAATTACTTGTTTTCATCAGTTCCATTCACTGCTATTCGACTGACGGTTTTGCATGTCCGTACTGGGTATTTCCCACTTGCGATCCCATAATACTGGTTTTCAAAGAAAAGTTAATAATTGTATGACGATGTAAGGTGGCGAGGAGTACCCGACGCTGCTGCACTGGGCGGCGCGGTTCGGGCTGGAGCGGCTGTGCTGGCAGCTGCTGGAGTGCCCGGGCGGGGGCGCCGCCGTGGCGCTGCGCAACGTACGCCAGCGCACGCCCGCTGACCTCGCCCGCGACTACAAGCACTACACACTCGCAGACGTACTGGCGGACCATCTTGTAAGTACCCATCTTATCCATCAAAACACCAGCCCCCGCCCTCAATAAATTTAAAATTTCGAATCGTATAGGCTTCAATGATTTATAAATAGTATCGTTTCACTTTATGGAACCCGTCGTTCTAGATTTTTTCTGCTCTAATGCCCATCGGTTCCGAAGGTTTCAGTACGTAAGAATATCCTTGATACGTAAGACTGATAGACGATTATCCTTTTCAGAAAATAAACGAATTCTCAAACATGTATTATTATCTAAAGAATATGTCTGATAACGACAAGGATGACAATAACGACGAAGTTAAGCAGGACGAGTTACGAATCGTAGAAAATTGTGACACTGTCGACTCTCCGGTTCGAGACCAACCGACTAGTAGCGCGGCAGAGACCGCGACGGACCCTTTCAGTGAAGCATGCACCAAAGACTTAGAGAAAAATGTAGAGAAGAAAACAGAAACCGAGAAGAGACCGCGTCCCAATTTAAAGATCTCAAAATTCAAGGAGCAGTTCTACCAAAACGAATTCCCACTACACGACGACACGGCCGATAGAATCCAGCAAGCGCTTGAACACGACTATATAGTCCAACCTTCAAACATCAAAGTTGAGAGCCCTAAGTTCAGGCCGAACAACTTGTACGCCAACAGTTCGAGATTAATGCCACAGACATCAGACATATTCTTGTACTCACCCACCGAAGAATCAAAGACTTTCATCATCGACACCCCCACTAGTGATATAAGCCAAATAAATCTAAGTACCAAAGACGTACGGAGCAGCGGGAGCGTGAAATCCGGGAAGGAGACCTGCCCCCTAACAGGACAAGAAGAACTAGCCGAAATAATAAACGACTTTAAAAACAATGTGTTCAGTATATCCGAAGTGGAGAAGCTTGTAATGGAATGGAAGAATAGAAATGAGACGCAGCAGTCCTTGAAAGAGAAACAAGAACAGTTGAACAAAATGCGAGACGAGTACGATAAAATTCAACATAGGATAAAGGAGCACATGAAAAGGCCAACACCGTTCGAGAGGGTGAAGAAAATGTTCTCCAAAAATAAGAATAAACGTAAGTTTTACTACACTATCACAAACATGTATACATACATAATTGTATCTACATATGTAAAACATATGTACCCAACTGCACATACCTCTATACTCACCTACGCAATCCTCACCCTAACTTAAAAGAGACAAACACCCTTGGTCAAAATTATACACACATATTCCCCACTTCTCAATAAACCTATTAGCAATAATATAGGTACTCTGGCCTCGTAACTAACATACGCGCTAGCGCACCAATTGCATAGATAGAGTATTAATAAATTATTTATAAATAACACAGACTTAAGAAATCGTTACATCCAATGTTAAAAATAAGTTCTTTGTTTACAGATAATCATCATAATGACAACAATAACGGGACTATCGAAAAGAGGAATGGCAATACTAGACCAAATAGCAGTCTTAGCGAAAGTAAGTTCTATTATTCTTTAACGTAGATCTAAAATGTCTTAATTGAAATTTGGCGCTAATAATGAATTTGTGACAGGTTCATCATCGTCTGGAAGATTGAGTACAGTCAGCGGGGGAAGTGCTGCGGAAACTAACAGTGTACTGTCGGAGAATGATGACAAAGCAAGGTCTATTGTAAGTACTGGTTGTACTTATTTACTACGCCATAGGGATCATATTTGTAACACACTTTACACAAGACTTTTAAAAATTACAGATATCATCGAGCACGTTAACGATGCACTCAGCGTGTGATAGCGACAACCGAATGGATGATTATTTGATACCGCCGCCACCGCGACCTATCAATGGAAGTCCTCAGTTTACAACCTTTGGACATCCTAAACATGATATTAGGTAAACATTACAGATAAGAGTTACTATCCTGTTAAAAAGCATACAAAGTTCTAACTGAACATTAATTTATAGCACCCCACGGCCTAATTGTAACAAGTCCAAAATGGATAAACAAAATGCTTTGTTTTGCTAACTTTGATTGAGCTAGACCCCGATAACCATCTTCGAACATTTTGTATCGATTTTGAGTAATCATGCCGTCACCGTCATTCTTAAATAGGAAATCTGTAGAGTGAGTGGGACACACTAATGTAGCAAGATGCTACGTAAAATAGATTACGAACGGCCCCCGGCTAATCGCGTCGCTAGGAAACATCTGCCAATTCCAAGATTTTCGCATGGCGATTTTTGATTTATGTATCCTCTTACATCCATGATTTTAGTATGAAACTTTAAGCGTTTAAATTTTAGTAGTATCGATGGGTAAAAGACGAAGTGACTCGGGCGCCATGTTGGGTGATATGAGTTATAATGTCGCAGGTTTTTCATAAAATTATGTTTTTGATCAAAAACCTAGGTGTTTGATGAAAAACAGGAAGATGACACATTTTAAACTCAATTTCATCATAAACCTGAACTAGTTTGGGTTTATGATAATTAGGTTAGGACCTAACCTAACCATAAAAAGTTAGGTTACAGATTAGATTTTTTATCATAAACTCGATCTAGTTCAGGTTTTTGATCAAAAATCTGGATTGTTACAGGGTTATGATGAAATTGAGTTAAAATGTGTCATCTTCCGGTTTTTCATAAAAACCTAGGTTTTTGATCAAAAACCTAATTTTATGAAAAACCTGCGACATATATATAGGTTAGGTCCTAATCTAACCATCAAAAGTTAGGTTATGATTTTTTATCATAAACTCAATCTAGTTCAGGTTTTTGATCAAAAATCTGGATTGTTACAGGTTTATGATGAAATTGAGTTAAAATGTGTCATCTTCCGGTTTTTCATCAAAAACCTAATTATACGAAAAACCTGCGACATATACATTCGTTGGAATCAGTAAAACTTTCTCCGACTTTTGAGTTGGGCTTCGTGCAAAGTTACAATAATGGCGTTTGAGTCAATTCGCCTTTTAACCTTCGGTATAATGATGGTTATTTTCCAGGAATCAACACATGGCGACTATTGTTGAGCGTGAAACATCTGCATCCCGGGAGGCGCTCGACTCGGACGCAGACACGCACTTGCGACTAAACTTCGGTTCGCGCGACAGACCCGGCGCGGGC
Organism: Ptilodon capucinus; assembly: GCA_914767695.1. Lineage (NCBI taxonomy): Eukaryota > Metazoa > Arthropoda > Insecta > Lepidoptera > Notodontidae > Ptilodon > Ptilodon capucinus. Next base: position 7,052,487 of record OU611814.1, on the reverse strand, counting down.
GCACGCTGCGACGACAGAGACGGCGCACACATGTACATGAACATATCCCCGGCACACTCGTGACTTCAAAGTGTCGACTGAATACAACCTTTTTCAGCCTACATGTATCAGACGTCCGAAATAATATTTTACGTAGAAATACGGTAGCTAATATGTAGATGCATAGTAACGGTAGATCATACCTAACTATCATAGTTTCTAAGTTACAGACCATTGAATATGTCACTGGTATCGCGTTGTGGCGTTAGGGCACATCCATAACCCTAATAGTGCAAACTAAATCAAGGAAGGGGCGATTACTAATATTCATAAAACAGGACTAGAAAATTTCGCAAAAGGCTCTTAATATTTTAAGTTATTAAAATTTCGTAAAAAAAATTATAACATTCGGTTGTATACCCGATACTCGTGCAAACGGCCAAGTATTATTTCGGATTTCTGAAACACCTGTATGAAGCGATTTTAATAAATCGACTCGATCATTTGCGTATACAGAAATAGATGTGACGTCTGTGTGTTGCGTGAAACGCGCACGATTTTTGAATGTAGTGACTGTGTGCCAAAATAATAGATTTCCATTAGTCATCAGTGATGACTCATCACACACTAAGTAATACGCGTTTACGGAATAGATTGAATTGAAAAGAAGGGCGCTGAGATACGATCGCGCCTCTCAAACACAGTATCGAGTGCGAATTTTCCATTGTAATGTACGAAGACTGAATATGATGACATGTAAATATTGTACATAATAGTGGATCAATTTATATGTAACTTTTTATTTATTTTTCATCATCAAACCGATACGTAATTATTTTAAATAGTACAAAATATATTCTCGTTACTTTAATTTAGGCTAAATTAAATTAATTAGGCATTTAAAGTTAGTTTGGTATATAGTTTGTAGTAAAGAGCATGCGAGTATCTGACAATACAATGTTTACAATATTGTTTATATACTTTTGTATTAAAATATCCCAAAATGCATTTATTGTACCTTTGTATACCGTGTATTTTGAAAATAAACTATTAACTTCAAAAATAATGTTGTATTTCGTTCATTTAAACCCACAATAATACACTGTCTTTTCGGACTACCGTTTTAAAAACAATAGAAAAGTAACTGTTTATTTATACAATCCGTTTTCTGACAAGATAGCAATTATTAGATTATATAGAATTTTTCGATATCGATAAATCTGCTATGCGCGTACATCGTAGAGGTATCTGATAATGGTTGTGATAATCACTAGAGATGAAACGGATAGTGGTTTGGCCGGATACTGGATATCCGGCCCTTTATCGCGTTAGGATGACGCTTAAAGACATCTCGAATCGATCGCAATCACGACCCATACATATGGTCGTCAGTTAATTTGCATCAGTACCCACAGTAGTCAAGGTTTGCTACAATTTATCTTTCAGCACCTGGCAGTAGAGTTTACAGCGAAAGGCAATTTTCTGAAGTTTGTCTGGTATACGAAGCCAAGCGAAGTCGCCTCTTACCAACAAATGCGGAAAATTTGGTATTCATTCACCACAATTTGCCAATTGTAAATTTTGAGTAGGTACTAAACTAATTAATAAAATAAATATTTTGACGTGCGATTATAAAATAAACGGCGTCCATAACCTATTGTGGTATGATTTGCCTTGTATAAAATAAAGATAATTTTTTGAATTTTACTATCCGCCATCCGGCCGGATACTGATTTACTATCCGGTATCCGGACGGATAATGAAAACAATACCGGATAGGCCGGATACCGGATAGTTACCGGATATCCGTTTCATCTCTAATAATTACAAACCATAATTGATTGTATTTTAAAACGTTAGTTCACGGGTACCGTACCGGCAAATAAACTCATATTTTCATTGTATACGTAAAAAATCTGCGAAAATTAAACAATAGTACTACCAAAACGACTGCTGTTTACTATAAATAATTTACTATAAATTTCATTGCACAAGTCGTCATTCAGAAACCAAATTTGGAAGTGCGGAAACAAGACGACTTTAAGTAAAACAATAACATTAAACTTTATTATATGTGTCACATAGTCCAAATTATAAAAAAATATTCACGCATGGCAACGAGCCATGTAAATTATACTGTATATGCCACAATATAAGGCTCACATTTTAAAGTTTACTTAATGTTAAGTGGGTTTTGAGTTTTTACGATGTGTACGAAATCTGTATAAAGCTTTATGACACGGAACTGAAACTTAAATTACGACTTTATTTGTCTATAATTCAGTCAACCTATCCAAAGCACAATTAATTACGACGCCTCGTTGTAAATAATACTATCAGAAATATATTGATAAAACAGAACAATAATAAATAAAAACAAAAAATACAACTAAATGCAAATTAGATGCGTATTTATAGTAACAGGTGTCCATACGTAAATATTAAAAAAAAGGGAAAATTTAATGTACAATTTTGATACTCGCCCTTTTATGGCGATTAGCAATTTTGGGTTTTGACCCATGGCAGAAAGGTCCATATTACAATGACGAACCAGGGTTGCGCTAGTAGCACGCATCATCGGTACTTCGTGTACGGTCACAAGTGCGAGAGAGACAGAGTATTTGGACAATACTGCCACTATAAGTCTATAACTGACAAATCATTGAAGCGACTATAATGACAACGTAAACACGCATCTAACAGACAAATTAAAAGTATCACAACAAAACACTCAATGAAACAACCCTACATCATTGGAACCATTAAAATATAAAATATTGCCAAAAGAGTGGGCAAAATATACACACCTACATTTTTAATATCAGGTTTTTTAATTCATTTTCATTCTAGGTAAGTTGTAAAAATAGCATGTAACGGCGTTCAAAATTACAAATACATTTATAACTATTTCGACAGTGGACAAAAATATCGATGTTACGATTATAATATATTTTAAGGCAACGGCCTTAAAAGATATTATAATGTAATGTACGAATGTATACCAACAGGTATACAACTATAAAGATTTGAGAATAAAATTGTACGAAATATGCACCCAGTCGAATCAATTTAATTTTTTTTACAATTTATAAGCAATACACTTAATTCATTAATTAGCAGCATTATCTAGCCGATCTATAGATCTCGCGCGACGATTTATTTGGCAAAAAATACATAGTCAATAATTCCGCAATATATCAAAATGTAAAAACTTTCCGATAAAAGACAATAATATAGAAATATTGCATCATTATTCAATTAACCAGTTAGTCGCTACCAACTTTTGAATGCAAATCGAACTGTAACTACTTGTTGTTAAAGTTTAAATTAGAACGTCACACTGAGCGCGGTCGTTACTTTATTGCGTGTTAGGTTCGACTATAAGGCTGGCTTATCTTTGGTGTGGTGCGGGTGTCCGTTGGGCTTGGCGGCGGCGGGCGGCGGCGGGCGGGCGGCCAGCGCCTGGTACACGGCCCAGACGGCCAGCGGCCGCATGTACGCCACCGACCGGTGGTTGCCGTTCTCGTACAACGCTTCCGGCGTCTCGAACGAGAGACCCATTTTCGTGAGCGTCTTGTACATACCGCCCGCGGTTACGAACGCCTCCTCGTGCATGCCTGGAGTGTTAGAACGGTATTAGGAAACGATTATATTATTGCGTCTTCGAGAGCGACGAGACCAAGGCCGGAGTGTGACTACCTACACCTTTATAAAATTCGTGCAAAATTGTATGTGAATTCTAGTTCATAAATATGCCCATAGCGGGTACTGTACGTGTTAACCATACTATGTAGGCGTGAAGACTTTCACGGTATTCAAAATTCTTGAGTTCGTTGGTGTTACGTTAGCCATATTCCGTCTGTCTACTATCTGCGTTCGGAATAAAACTTATCACCCCGAGATTCAGGAGCCCGATTTTCGTTTGATAGACATCAATCTCTATTAGAGATATGTCGAAACGAAACGTCAAATTGTCGTGTGCGTGTGTGGTCGTATTTTTGTTTTTTGTTTCTACATATCTCTAATAGAGATTAATGTGTATCAAACCCCGGTCCCCATCCAAATCGGGCCCCAGTAACCTTCACTTTGGCCATATACAGGATGTTAGGTTACCCAACATAACGGACTGACGGTCCGGAGATGGAATCTGCCGCCCGTTAAAAAGCCGTTAAGTGAGAAAGCCCAATTTTGAGCTACAAGCAAATATGCTGAAATTCTGAATTTTTGACCTCACGAGGAAGACACGGATTCGTTTATATGTATCTTGATAACTATTAATGTTAGGAAAATAATACCACGACTGGCCTATAGAGAAAACTTTTCGCTTTCTAAATGAAACTCAAATTAGCTAAAATGTCACTTGACGACATTTTAACAAATCTAACGGCAGGAATAAAATGGTACCTTCGTATATCATGAGCGCGGCGAGGCCGTACGTGACGCCGGTCCAGGACTCCATGCTCTGCAGCGCGGTGTAGTCTATGTGCGGGTGCGCGCCGCCCACGAACCCGTTGACGGCGCCCATGCGGCCGCCGCAGAACTGCGTCACGTTGTGCGCGAACACCGCGCCCAGCGCCGACCGCACGTGAGCCGCCGGGAACACCGGCGTGCTCCAACCGGACGCGCGGAGAAACCTGCCGTTGAACATCGCGCCAAAGATATAGTCGTTCGTCCAACCACTAACCTTTTTTTTTTTTGAATGGACTACGCTGTTGGCCGTGAGGTGGCCTGTACATTTTTACTGGAGGAGTGGCGAGCGCAGAGTGCACTCCAACCAAGGCCTTAAGGGCGGAAGAGGGTGGCAACTAGCTCAAGGGCGCCACAGAGGGCACGACCTCGGCTTGGGCAGTTACCGTGAGGGGAGAGGTAGTGACTGCGCTCGTAGGTGCACAGATGCACCTACGAGCGAAAGAGGGCGTTCCTCGACCAGGCCGGCGAGATCGGTGTCTGTCAACAACTAACCGCCGTGCCTAGAACCGCTCGAGCACACTTGCGGACGTCTTTACGCAAGCTATATCAAACTCCGAAATAAGACTTTAGGTATATAGGGTAGAACTACCTGCTGTTGGCATCCCCCACTCATTGGCACCCATGACTTTAAAATAAAGTAACAAGAAAACCACGATTTGAACCCTTGTTTCAACGTTAAAAATTTATCTTATAAAACCCTTAACTTAATTTTAGTCGAAACTTTAAGTTTGTTTTGGACATAAATTGAAAAGGTAATTTTTTCAACGAGTGGATTTTCTATGTGGTGACTGATTTTCCCCAAGTTCGCGCCAATAATTGGGGGTTTTACCCCTAGGGTAACGACTAGTCGTTCGTTCGCCACTTACCCCCGTACCTGGAGCCGCTCGGCCACTCTTGTGGACGTCTTTATACAGGATGTATTAAAAACCGAAATAATATTTTAGGCATGTATAAGGTAGCTGATATGTAGATGCTTAGTTAAGGTAGACTACACCTAATTATAATAGTTCCTACATCTACAAGACTGCTCATATTCACAAAATTGAAATTAAACGGTGGCGAGAAAACAATTGAAAAATCATATTCGATTTTTTTACATTCAGTTATATACCCGATACCCTTGCAAACGGCAAAGTATTATTTCGGTCTTCTTATACTGAAATGACAACACTTAACTAACGTATCCGCCGAATTAATTATTGAAAACGAAAAGTGACACTCACCAGTGACCCGCCAATTGGTCAGCCATGATGACGTTCTCGTTGGACGGCTTCGTATCGAATCGGTAATAGGTACCGTTCCATAGTTTCTCTTCGAACGAGTGTTGCGCTTGTTCGAGCATCTTTGCGAACTCGCGCTCGTCGTCCGCGTGGCCGAGGATGCGGGCCATGGCACACACCGCACTAATGGAAGCCACCCATAGACCGCCGCAGTACGCACTGTAAAACAAAATTCTGTTGTAACAATCACCTTAGCTACTCGGTGATAACATAAACAGTTCAAAAATAACTAAAAATTAAATAAAATGTTACACTTTTAATAATCATATTCTCTCTATGCGGTGGAGGTATACAGGAGGTATACTCTCTATACATCATCACGCCTGTATTCCCCGAAGGGGTAGGCAGAGGTGCACTGCAGTGCGCCCACACTTCGCCGATGTATTTTGGTCCCAATGTAATAGGGGGCGAGCCTATTGCCATTATACCGGACACATTCCCCCTCAATACGAGGGAGATTTGGGCCATTCAGCAAGTGGTTATCATTATTGAAAATACGTTCATGAGATTCGTTTCATAATTTTACATCATAGCCGCTAAACCATTTCACAAATTCATAACTCCTTAATAAAACTGGGAAAAGTTTAATGTTGTATCATTTATTTTTTCGTCGAAGGCAGACGAGGCATGGACCATTCGAACGAGTAAGTCTTTTAGGCCACTTTTTGAGACACGTATAGTTTACCTATACCTAGTACATATATATAGTTTACCTGGGTCCGGTCATGACCCACGCGTCGTAGGTCTGGTCGGGGAAGCCGCCGTTCTCGATGAGTCCGTCGCCGTCGGCGTCCCAGCGCGTGGAGCGGCGCAGCAGCGCGGCGCAGGCGGCGTACATGTCGGCCAGGTAGCGGCGCGCCGCCCACACCGCCCACGCCGCGCGCCGCTCCGCCCGCCCGCCGCGCCGCGCCGCGTCCACGCCCTCCGCGCTCCTGCATCGCACCGACGACAAACGCTGACACATCGACGCAAGTAGTCACACGCCCAAGGGCCCCATTATCGTATGATAGACATCAATCTCTATTAAGGGGGTGATCTATGTGCGAGCCGGCGAGCTAACGGTCTAAATCGTTGGCTCGTCGCCTCACGTTAGTGATCCATTAGCGTACCATCGCATCTCTCATCATTGGCGAAGACATGGCGGGTTTTTGCACCGCGGACTTAGAATTTCAAGCATGCACAAAGAGCCAGCGAGAAATTCCGCAGGTTTTGAAGTCCGCAGACTTTTAAGTGCTCCATTGGCGGTTTAGACCTTTTCTCGCGAGTTCGTTGGCGAACCGGCGGTCTTACTCGCAAATGGATCCGCAAACGGATCGCAAACGAACCCGCCTTTAGAGATATGTTGCAACGAAACGTCAAATTGGTTGTATTTTTCTTTTATGTGTCGACATATCTCTAATAGAGATTGATGTCTATAAAACTAAAAACGGGCCCCTGAGGGGCAATTCTCGCGCGATCGACTTTATCTCTAATTCGACATAATGTCGAAACAAAACGAAAAATAGAACCAATGTAGCGTTTGGTTTCGACATTATGTCGAATTAGAGATGATGTCGATCATGCGAGAATTGGGTCCCAGGTGTAATTTTATCCGGCTATATGAATTTCAACCGTATGTCGAGGTGATTAATATTAAAAGTTAACTGCTGTTGATTTGCTCGGTTAGCCGCCATTTCGAACGTCTATGAGCGCTTATCCGCTATCTAAAAACTAAGTATAATAATAAGTAAAAGTAATAATAATAATAACTAGCCCCCCAAAGTCCAACCATACGTCCGAATCGAACACCTGATTCACGTGGGGGGCGGACACGTGATATAAAATTACTGGCACGGCTAACATGGTTTTGGCAACCCATTCAACATGGAGACTAGATCAAAGAGTAAACGTATAGGGCCGCTGCCCGGGGGCGATCGCCGGGGCGCATCTGGAGCTGACGCTGGGTGCTACAGCATGCGAACCGTTAGCGACGGGGGACTGAGCAGGCGGGTTCCCCTCGAACAATGTACTACAGCCGACCCATCATCCTCACCTTCATCCACGACATCTTCTGTACCTTCACTCTTTCTCAACATTCCATCACCTTCTTCAACTCATAGCTTATTACGATCACGCACCTCATCACCATCATCATCATACTCATCCCGAACAACAAGGTCAACAGCTGTTGTGCAGGAGGCATTAGCTACTAACCCTAAACCCACTGTTGGCTTACTTCGCGCGAGAAAAAAATGGACTGAAGATATGAACCGTTTCATATGGCGCACATACTTATTAGTCACAAAATGTGAGACGACACAAAAGAATAACTATCTAGAAGTTTTACATCAAGAATTCGACAATAGATACCCCGAAATGCAAGCGACGCGGCAACGAATAGGAGACCAAAGAAGAGCCATTATTAGACGGAAACTTCTATCAGAAAATATATTAAATCAAATTCACGCTGAGGTTAGAGAATATACGCAAACTGAAAACATTCAATCTGAATCACACTCATCCACATTCACACATAATAATAAAACAGCACAAACAAATGCAACTCGCAATAGTAGAATCAGATGGTCAGATGAAATGAATGATGAAATAGTCAGATGTTATTTTGAAGTAACTGAATTAGAAATATATAAGACAGCCTATCGGAAAAAACTGCACGAGCTCTTCATAGAAAGACACCCACATCTATCTCACTTAACAGAACAACGAATTGCAGATCAGAGAAGGTTAATATTTAGTAATAGGGCCTACGCGAGTAAGATTGAAGATTTGAAAAAAGAAGTACAGTTAAAGCTGATCGATTTGAATAATCACCCTCAACCTCAGTTAGATCAAGATCTCCCAATAGCAGAAGATCCACTTCACACTCAACTCCATAGCACTTTAGACACAACATTTGCTCAAATCCCAACTAATGAACCAACACACATACTCACAGATTCACTCATGCAGGCTTCGTATTCTATAGATGCTGAAAACAATCCAATGCAAACACAGAGTAATGACATAGAAATTAATAAAATTGAAATAGAATTCAATAATGCAAAAGCACGATTCAGTGATATAGATCCCGAAGCAAGGCCATATATCCCAAAGCAGAAATCGTCCCGTAAATTTTCTAAAATTATCCAATGCCTGAATAACGTCATACTTCCAAAACATTTAAACCACGCATTAGATTTTTCCTCACTACACACAATTATTTACTCAGCCGCCTTTACGGCAGCGATTTGCAATGGCACGCGATTTAGTTTTGATACTACTGTGGTGAATAAGCGCAATAGAAAACCGGCATGGCAAAGGAGAATAGAAGGTAGAATAGAAAAATACAGACAAGAAATAGGTAGGTTAACGCAGTACATAGCAGGAAATAGAAACCAGAAAATTAACAGAACTGTAGAAGAAATAAAGATTAAGTATAAAACTCATTCACAGCATGAAGAACCAAATACAGAGCCACAACATTTTCTTGATACTTTAAAACAAAAGCTGAATGCAGCTTCAAATAGGCTCAAAAGATATCTTACCTGCACAAAGAGAAAACAGCAAAATTTCACCTTTGCAAATAACGAAAAACAGTTTTACAGAACCCTTGGTAACAATATTCAAAGCGAAACAACAGTGTCCCCTGAGGCTCCGTTGCCACAGGATCTTCAACAATTTTGGGCGAAAATTTGGGAAAACCCGGTGCAACATAACACTAACGCCGATTGGCTACATAAGATATCCTCTCACACAACACATATAAACCAAATGGATTTTGAAAAAGTTCCAATGCACATATTTACACAAATTGTCAAACGTACACACAACTGGAAAGCACCCGGTACTGATCATATCCACAACTACTGGTACAAAAAACTCACCTGCACACATCCATTCATCTACAATCACATATGTCAATTCATACAGTCACCACACATAATGCCAGTTTTCATAACACACGGAATCACATACATGCTATCAAAAGGATCTGATTCAAAAAATCCCGCTAATTACAGACCTATCACATGCTTACAAACTATATATAAAATAATCACAGGATGTATCAGTGCAATAATCTATCAACACCTAGACCAGTACGATGTACTGGCAGAACAGCAAAAAGGATGTAGAAAAAATAGCCAGGGATGTAAAGAACAACTAACAATAGATGCAATAGTAATGAAACAGGCACAAACCAAAAACAGAAACATTCACACAATGTATGTCGATTATAAAAAAGCATTTGACTCTGTTCCTCACAGTTGGTTACTTTACATACTAGAACATTATAAAATCCATCCTAACTTAATTTCATTTCTTAACAGTGCCATGCTTCAATGGAAAACCAAATTAAAATTAAATGACAATAAGACTCCATTCACCACTGAACCCATTAAAATCCAAAGAGGTATCTTTCAAGGCGATGCACTCAGCCCATTATGGTTTTGCTTGGCACTTAACCCACTGTCAGAATTACTAAATGACACAAATACTGGATTTAAATTAAAGCATAACAGCACTTATCATACCCTTTCACACCTTATGTATATGGACGACATAAAAATCTACGCATCTAATAACTCGGAACTTACAAAACTAGCAGACATCACACAATCTTTTTCTGTAGACATACAAATGCAATTTGGGGTGGACAAATGCAAAATACATTCTATCAACCGTGGTAAAACAGAACTCAATACATACACACTAGATACAGGAGAACAAATAGAGCCCATGGATGAACATAGCACATACAAATACCTAGGTTTCCATCAGACAAAACAGATACAACAAAAACAAACTAAAATTGAATTAACTAGGAAATTTAAACTCAGACTCAATCAAATTTTAAGAACTCAATTAAATTCACGCAACAACACAAAAGCTATTAACACCTACGCGATACCGATCCTCACATATTCATTTGGTATTATTAACTGGTCCCAATCAGATTTAGTAAAACTCCAACGCATGATCAACACCCATATGACTACCCATAGAAAACACCACCCTAGATCTTGTATCCAACGTCTTACACTGCCACGCCGAGTAGGAGGAAGGGGCCTCATTGACATACAAAATTTACACAATAGGCTAATCAATAAAATTCGCAGCTATTTTCACGCCAAAGCTGAACACACAGAACTTCATAAGTACATAGCTGACATAGACACAAAACTCACAACGCTCAACTTAAATGACAGAGACATGCAACTAAATGAAATAAGTAGGGAACAAAAAATAGAAAAGTGGTCACAAAAGTCTCTGCACGGAAGGCACCTTGCCGATCTCCGCCAAACACATGTCGACAAAGAGGCGTCGAACGAATGGCTGCGACGAGGAGAGCTATTCCCAGAGACTGAGGCTTTTATGCTCGCTATTCAAGATCAGGTTATAGATACTCGTAATTACCAAAAGCACATCATCCGAATACCAAATCTCCCAACTGATTTATGTAGACAATGCCATAGCAGTTCTGAAACGATACAGCATATAACGGGCGCTTGCAAATCCATTGTCCAAACTGATTATAAACATAGGCACGACCAAGTTGCAGCAATAGTTCACCAGAATATAGCCCATAAACACTGTTTTATTTCACAAAAAGTAGCATACTATAAATATAAGCCGAGTACAGTCTTAGAAAACAATCAATACAAAATATATTGGGACAGAACAATAATTACAGATAGAACTATACACTTTAATAGACCAGACATAACCATATTAGACAAAAATAACAAAAAAGTATATATAATAGACATAGCAGTTTGTAACACCCATAACCTCCTCACCACGCATACAGAAAAAATGACAAAGTACATTGATCTAGCGACCGAAATCAAAAGGCAATGGCAAGTTGATGTAGTAAAAATCATACCCATAGTTATTTCCACAACAGGCGTCGTTCCAAGTACCCTCCAGATCAATCTCAACAAACTCCAAATGCCGAAATCTACCCTTACACTTATACAGAAAGCCGTTATCCTTAATACTTGTCGTCTCACACGCAAATTTCTTCAAAATTCATCATCACCATAAAATCATATAAAATATATATATATATATATTATAAAAAAAAAAAAAGCTGCCACACTTGGCCAAGGCCCGTGTGACAGTTACTTTACCCCTTATATAGGGAGAAACAAAAACAACAATAAACAAAAATAATAACTAAGTATAATAATAAAAATAAGTATAAATGTTGGGTTCGATAAGCGAAGGCGTAACACGATTTGAAAACATTACACAGTGTTTGAATAGTTTATTCGAATAAAAAAAAACCTACTGTTACAAAGGAGGTTTTTTTTTAATGTTATTTGTTTACGATCAATTTATTTTATTCGCCAATAATAACGCAAGAGTTCTATGGGGACGACTATTTATGATTATATAATAATCGATACCAGAATATTATTTGGATAAAATGCACCATCCATGTCATGGAACGTATATGCCCCGTTCAGGGCTCAACCAACCTAGAATCATCCGTAGGTATATAATATGTAAGTATCAAAAGTCAAAGTCCTCTCATATCTGTAACTCGATGAAGTTTCCTGTGAACGGCGACCGACGCTACCTGTACAACATGTCCAGTATGTTTCCGACGCGCTGGTCGCTGTCGGGCGGCGGCGGGTCGGCGGGCCGCATGGAGTCGGGCGTGTCGGCGCGCGTGTCGTCCTCGTCCTCGGCCTCGTCGGTCTGGCCGGTGGCGCGCGAGTACAGGTCGTCCTCCGTGCCGTCCCGCACGTCGTCTATGTACGCCATCGACCGGTATCTGATCATACCATCAATAATAGTACAAAACAATACGTGAAAAAAAATCACAAAAAATTGCATTCAACCCCAAATATATCTATAAAAAAATAGGTTTAGTTATTTTTTTAAATCTGACTAAAAATTAGAGATGAAACGGATATCCGGTAACTATCCGGTATCCGGCCGGATACCGAATAGTAATAGAGTATCCGGCCGGATACCGGATAGTAATTCAGTATCTGGCCGGATACCGAATAGTAAGTCAGTATCCGGCTGGAAACCGAATAGTAATACAGTATCCGGCCGGATACCGGATAGTACATCAGTGTCCGGCCGGATACCGGATAGTACATCAGTATCCGGCCGGATACCTGATAGTAATTCAGTATCCGGCCGGATACCGGATAGTAATTCATTATCCGGCCGGATAGTGAAAACAAGACCGAATAGGCCGGATACCGGATAGTTACCGGATATCCGTTTCATGTCTAATTTTTTGTTACTAAATACCTAGTTACGTACAGTGAGTTAGTGCATAGTATTTTCAGTGACAGTCCAGAATAAATAATATGTGAGGGCTAGTCGGCCCTGATACTGAATTACTTTTATAATCGCACATCAAAAATATTTGTTTTATTAATTAGTTTAGTACTCAATATAAACAATTGGCGAATTGTGGCGAATGAATACCAAATTTTCCACATGTATTGGTAAGAGGCGACTCCGCTTGGCTTCGTATACCAGGCCAGCTTCTCAAAATAGCCATTCGCTGTAAACGCTACTGCCAGGTGCTGAAAGATAAATTCTAGCAAACCTTGACTACTGCGCCGGGTACTGGGCAAATTAACTAACCACCATTATGAGTCGCGATTGCGATCGATGCGAGATGTCTTTAAGAAGCGTCATGTAACGCCATAAAGTGCCTAATATCCGGCGCTCCGGCCTGGTAGCTTGCCGAATATCAGGCATCCGGCCAAACCACTATCCGTTTCATCTCTACTAAAAATGCCTTACCGTTTCGTTGCAAATTAGATTACTGAAAATAACTTTGTTGGTCGTAGCAATAAGGATTAATTTGGCCTAACCTTTCGTCGCCAAACGGCGCAGTGTGTCCGCGTAGTAGTCGATAGTCGCGCATCACTTGCAGTATAAACTTAAGGTTCAAGTCCTTCCAGTCGCTCACGTCGTGGATGTTGTATGCATTTATGTTGGCGAACGGCAAGTCATCTGCGAACATTTGGCAGATTAGAACACTGTTTTAAACAATTTGATCGAGCTGTAATTGTAGCATGTGCGCCAAGACTAGACTTATGTCACAGAATATGTTGAATATATCTCTTTCTCTCGTATGAAATAAGACAGAGAGCGACCGAGCCAATCCGTGACAGAGGACTTGTCTTGACATGCGTGCTAACACCACTGAATGACTCTCTTTTACCCACCACCGCCTACCCTACCCTCTACTCAGAGGGCAGGCGTTATCCTCTAGCCAATCAAACTCTAGAATAATAAACTTTGTCTTTAACTGCCACTTATAGGTGACTAAACCCTTCTCATTGTGACTAGCACGCAAAACAAGACGAGAATTATGTCATGAAATATGACAATACTGTCTCTTTAACGGCTATGATTCAAGAAAGTGAGAGAGCGATTCGATGTGATATAATTCGTAACATATGTCTTAGCATTAGTGGTGGCCTAGCAGTTTGTGCTCATCTAAGCATGTTCAACATGGTGAGTAATTCGATTAGACCAAAGAGACTATGACATCTATAGTAGGGTATCGGTTTGGAAGGCTTGTAGACTCCAAAAGATTAGTTAGAATACGATTTATAAACACGAATCCTACTTCATAGACATAAAGTTAACTCTGTAGTAATAGAACATTAACAGGCAGTGATTTTGTTTAAAAGCTGTTTTGGAACAACTCGTCCTTCCTTACAATAATATATGAGGGGAGAGCTCATAAGCGGCGAAAGGGTCCGAAACCTAAAGGGTTAATACTTAATATCGGAGAGTAATTTACCTGGATCGCCGAGGTCGTGCGGTATGGAATCTTTGATTTTGAACTTCACAGACTTTCCATCGTATAGAGACTGTCTACATTTAACCGTTTCTAATTCTATTGTATCCCGGAACATGTACTGCAGTACCACCTGAAAATACGGACGTAATTAGCACACGGCTGTACGGAATTTAGAAACAATAAAACAGTTGTCAAAACTGTGTTAACACGTTCGCTGCGTTGTGAGGTCATATTGGCTCATGATGAACTCTCATCCAGTGCGCAGCACTCACAAAGCTGGGTCATCTATGAGTCAATATAACCTCATGACGCACCAGCTCAAAGAACACTAAAAATCCTTACGCAGCGAACGTGTTAACCAAGTTACTCACTTGTAAATTAGGCCATAGTTGCGCTAATGCGAAAGATGCGTAGAAGTGTACATCATATGTGTTGTACATTCTGTATTCGTGGCCCTCCAAATACCCGAACAAACCGAAGTCATGTCTAAAAAAAAACTCCATAATTATGAATAGACTAGCTGTTCCCGCGGTTTCACCCGCGCTAATAGTTACTTTGGCGTAGAGTGATGTTATAAAGACTATGATTATAAGTCTATAATACCCGATTCATGTTCGGGAATTTTCCCGTTTTTGCCACATTATTCGTTGCTGCTCCGCTCCTATTGGTCGTAGCGTGATGATATATAGCTTATAAGCTTCCTCGATAAATGAACTATTTAACACAAAAATAATTATTCAATTCGGACCAGCAGTTCCTGAGATTAACGCGTTCAACCAAACAAACAAACAAAACCTTTAGCTTTATAATATTAATAAATAGTATAGATATATAATATTCAGCACACAATATATAATATGTGGATGCTTAGTGTAGACAATTTATACCTAACTATCATAGTGTCTGAGTTATAGACCTTTGGATATTTGTCACAGGTATTCAGGTATACACTATACATGTATACAGGCACGTGTTCTGGCCTTTGGGTACATCCATAACTGTGAAGTGCATTTCAGTATTGGCAAAAAAAAATACGGGCGCTTTTGACGCTTACTTCTTTTTCAAACGATAAGCAATAGCAATCCTTGTAGATAATTACCTGGGGTCAGTATCAGGGTACTCGTCCTGTACATCGAACCATATCGTGCCGCCATCGGCAATATAGTAAAGCTCATTCATTAAGGCACTTTTTAACCAGTCTGGTATATTGCTGTGACACAAAAAAATACAATTGAAATCAAATTGACACCTTATTTGGATGAGTTTAAAGAATAATATAAAATATCACTGAAGTAACATCAGCAGATTACGTAAACTACTTTACATTCAAATTACGAGGTCTTATTAGGTGTTAGAAAATAAATTTGCAGATGCTACTTCTATGGTGTGTCGTAATATAAATACCTATTTGTCAAAATGGGATCTTGCCACTCCGCGAGTTGTTTCTCCCAATTATCATAATTCCTAAGCGCGTACGCAGCTATGCTGGCGCCCGCGATACCATCGCTACCGAAATACTTCGTATAATATCTGTAACCAAAAATAAATAAGTAACGATAAAATATTTGCATAGAAATATACCAATAATAATTAACGGAATGCCGAAGGTAGTACCTTCTATGAATTTTCTTATCCTTTTTATATTTTATTATAGGCATGTCCCATGCGAGGCAGAACTCGGTGGACCCAGTTCCACTGGGTTCCAACGATATCACGCTTGAGAGCGCTACTGAATCACCTGAAACCGTGGAAATTTAATAAAATTATAGTTCCTAAGCTACCTCAGAAAAAAATAAGTTGTATGAAACCAAATGGATAGAGATATTCGTAATTACATTTATAAAGCTTCTTCTGTTTATCCTTCTTATCCTTCTCTTCCTTTTGTTTATCCTTGTCTGGGACTTTAGGAGGTGGCGGAGTGAGGCTCGGGTCGGGCGCCACTTTCCCGTGTTTCTTGAGGCACTCCCACACATAATCGGAAGTCTTCGCTGCGTTCCACAGACAGTATCCTTCGTGTATCGTTTCGTTGTCGTCTTTTCGTTTTGCGATCGTGAATGTGCACGGACTATCCGATATTTTCTGTTCTAATGTTACACCACAAGTATACTCCTCCGAGTATCTCTCTAAATCTAATTTAGCTGGAATGTAAAAAAAAATGTTGACACTGAACAAAAGGTGCAGATCAATGGTTTAGATCATCCTTCCCCAAAGTGGGCGATAACGCCCCCTTGTGGGCCCTGCAGGCCTAAAGGGGACGGTAAGAGACCCAGAAAAAAATACGGGCGTTGTGTAGAGGCTGTAGGTGAAATAATAGGCTGTGTAGGTGAAAACATGGGGTAGCTAAAAAAAAATATTCTCAAAGTGGGCAGTATACAAAATAAGTTTGGGAACCACTGGTTTAGATCGTTGGTATACAGAAACTAACCGACGGATTTCTTCTTGTTAGCACCTCCTCCAATTTCGGTCCAAGTGAATGTGATGCTGACCTCTCTGTGCTCATTGCTCACGTTTATTGCAGTAAACACGAACACCGCACACGGTATACTACTATCCTGCAAATATTAACTTGATGTTCATATGCAAACATCTTTATTTTTTCAAACTCGAATATGGGTTACTATCATTTTATATGTCACAATTAAATATATAACAGTTTGCTATTATTTATCTTATTATCAACATTAACAATAATTTGTCAATATAATGTTATAAGCCATTTACAAAGAACTATTGTGCTGCAGTGTTAGGTTTGAAAAATCACAATGAATGTACTATTTTCATATAAAAGTTTTGGGCTGAATGCAATGATATTCTAGTAAACAGATATGTTATACACGCACAAAACAACCGAAAAAACTGTTCTGCGTAACAGCGGCAGCACACATACACACTTTTCATTCATTTTACATTTCACAACACGTAGAAAAGTGCCAAAGAGATGGCTTGACAAAACCAACGAGAAAAAAAGAGATAGCTAGTGTTGTCACTTGCGCTTCTGTGATGTCACATTCATCTGTCAACCAATCTGCATGTTGGTATCAAATATACGTCCTAATTAGGATGAATTCGAGTCTTCACTAGTGCGCGCTCATAACATATCTGTTTACTAGAATTTCATTGGCTGAATGTATAATATGTAAGTTACCTTATAGTTATGCGGTATGACAGGTGATATCTGGCGGCAGATAAGCTTGACGCCGTGCTTAGAGAGATCGTAGGTGGTCCACGCGCGAGGGTACAGGGCGGTGTACTCACAATCAGCTCCATTTAGATTCCACTCCCATGACGGTGGAGCTTTCTTTGGTTTGCTAAAAGAATCGAAATACCATTGTACACGTGCCGCAATCATTATAGTAGATAATAATATATATACGTGTCTTTCAAAAAAAAAATATTTATTTAACAGAGATTTTTACTTTTATATAAATAAAGGATATATTTTTTGCTGACTTAGCCCCACGTGTTATGGGCCGTAAACGGCAAAAACGCTTTGAGATTATTAGATCGATCTTGCTATAGAGAGGTGGCCATAACGAAAAAAATAACATACAAGGAAGCCTTAGAGTTTATCTGATGAAGTACAGAGCTAAACAATGAAATAAGACGCTCTGACTTCTTACTGTATGTACTTAGATAATAAAGATTAGGCCTCCGTCACGGATTTGCTGGCTAGCTCTGTCTTATTTCATACGAGAGAAAGAGACAAAATCAACATATTCTTTGACATATGTCTAGTACTGGCGCACATCCTACAATTACAGGCGTCAGGTCGCCGTTTGTGGCTACCATTATTATGTGGTTTAGTGGGCTCTAGTTTTTAACCGACTTCCAAAAGGAGGAGATTTTCAATTCGATGAGTTTTTTTTTGTAGTTTGCCCATGACGCACTGTGGTGTTTTTAATATGGATATTATAAATAATACATTTCTGGTATATTGTAAAGGTAATAAAGCTAAGATAGAGAAGAGGCTTATACAGCATTTTTGACAAATTGTGAACTATCAAATCTGGAGGACACATTTTTACCTATTATTTACGTTATTCATGTTTTAAATGTTAATAACAAGCAAGGACTTATCATAATTATTCTTATAATACACTTTGATACTTATAAAAGTAATTAATGAGTTTGATAATACATATATATACTCACGCCTGTATCCCATTGATATATAATCTATCCCTAAGTAGTACGAAATTCCGAGAGATTTGCCAGAGTATCGGCTAGTATTAACTGTTAAAGGTATTTTTGGAACTATGAACAATCATTTAGTTTCCTGTTCGTACTAATTGTATTAGCACTCTTTGGAATGTACCATCCATTGACTAAATATTATAGAAGTAATAAGAGCGCTTTCAGACGAGCGTTTTTTTTCGCGTATGCGTTCGTTTGGGTTTACGCGTATACACGCGCGTTTAATTTCTTACTTCAAAAGGCCGAACGCGTGTACATAGACTTATTCTAGCGTTTACGTTTAAGAAACAATTGAAACATCGCAGCTCACGCTTATACGAGCTTATAAGTGCGTCAACGTTTGTACGACTTACGCGTGACGCAAGATGCGTGCCTGTACGCGCCTAAACATAGAAAACGTTTGTTTAAAAAGACTAACAGATTTAATGCAAACATATCACTACGGCAACGGATCGTCTCGCAGTGAACACATCGTCTACGTAACATCATATCACCATATCTGCACACCTGGGGGACGGCTTATTGGCGGCGTAACATTTACTGCACACATCTACTGGCTTATCCTAAGGCGAGACGATGTCACTGATACTGATTTAAATAAAGAACACTGTAGGGTTTAAGTTGAGGCGATACGAGACAGTGCTGTAGTCACATACATATATAATTTAACGCAGCGTATTTCATTAGCCGGATCGCGACCCGATACCGGGCCATCAACTTGGATTCTTTGGTAAAGAATAAGCAGCAGCTCCATACTTCGCACTAAAATTTAGTGACTAAATAGGCAATACCAAAATATGTACTAATATTAATAAAACATTTTTACTATTAATAAATATGTATTATTTTTCCTAATGGAAATAATACATATTTATTGCGTTTAAACGTATTAAGTGGGTTACGAGAAGGGGCAGTGTGAAAATTATGGGGCCATGGCAGAACAATGTTTGGGAAACACTACTTTAACCTATAAGCGCGGAGACAAGACGCGCTGTAATACTTCTGCCAATACCAAAACGAACTGAGTGTCAATGTGCATAAAGATTAAATCTCGATGGTAAAAGCTACACGACCGCGCGTCATCGATAACAATTCGTTGAAGAATGAGCTTTTTCTATGAGTCAATACAGCTCATTGAGGATGACAAAAATGGGTTGCGGGTATATACTTACGTATAAGTAGACAAAACCGATTGAAATATGGTCTCGTTGTCGCCATTCTGTATGTTCACAATGAACTGGCACTCCGGTACTGTGACGTATTCGTATATGCCCGGGCACAGCTGGAAGCGGCAGAACTCGCCTTTGAACCCTCTGCCGATGGTCCCACCACCGATTCCACCAATTGGACAACCTAAACAAATTATTGAAGTGTGACCTTGATATTGTATTTTGGACTAACAGGACCAATATTTCGTTACTAGATTAATGTGAAACTGCTGTAATCAGCACATAATCACTGCCAAGATAAGATAAGGGCACAACAAGTAATATTTAGGTGCATACGTAATAATCTTGAATGTACTGAATAAATAACACAACTTTTTAGTACTTGAATTTAGACTTTAATATTATTCTCAAACTAGCAACTTAATTCAATCCATAAGAATACTGACATGATTTAAGAGTTAGATACAGTGTAAGTAAGTACTTTAATATAGGGAGTAACAACAAATAAGCACTTTGAAAAAAATTAGGACTACCATAAAGTTATTTCTTTCACAAGTAAACCTCTAGGATTTTTTTATAGGTAGATAATATATATTTTTTAAAGGATTTTTTTATATAAGATGTAATGTAATTACACAAATCTATCATAAAATTTCACCTACAAAAAGACACAAGTGGTTTCCAACTACTTACCTTTAAGGCAAGTACCATAAATAAATAGCCATATTCTTGAATATTTAACTTACATATGGGTGTTTCTACAAAAAATGGGTAACTCGATGTCATCAGCTATTAAACGATGTATAATTATAATTTGTTGATATTTTATGATTAATTTTACAACAATTAAAAACCTTTTATTTGGTCACCCAATTTCAGATATTTATTTGAAATACAAATTTGTAAAACTTTACAATATATGCTCAAAAAGTCAGTACTTTGGCGTGTCACAACCTCAAAAGCGCGCAATCAAATAGTGGTGTATTAAATATTACCTTCAATATAATAAAACTTACTATTCTACTATAATCCGTGCTGTATTTAATAACTATAATCACAACTTTAATAATATAATATTCTCACAGTTGTTGTAAAAACAATAAGAAACTTTGTGTTCAGTTTTATTCGTCAGTCCGTTGTGCGTTGTTCGAATTCGATTTTCACGCTAAATAACGGCGACTCAAATTCAAATCCGCGTTAAATTTCAAGATTGGTACTGAAGTTAGGTGCACACCGCGCCATTGTTCGGCCGCGATTACTGTGTGAGTGCTAGAGTTGCGTTTGTCGTGTGAACACGTGCCGATCCAGACAAAGTATCAGTCCTATGGTGAGTTGCTATTTCCTTGTAAATCTGTATAATATTTTCATTTACACATAGTTAAATTTGATTTGGTAAAATGTAGCTTCTTGATATTCGAAAATAACAAAATAAACGTTAGTTCTAAAGATAAGCTCAAATTCATGTTTGTTTCGTCAGTCCGTTGGCGTCAGTCCGTTGTCTGATATTGCGCCTAAGGACTGCCGTATTTCCCGGGTACTAACTTTTTGAGCGTGTCTAAGCATTTTTTTTACTTATTTCAGTTTAAAACATCATGGCTCCTAAAAAAAAACAAAACATGTCTAAGGATAGAGAAGAATAAATTGAAAAAGAAAAGAGAAACCGTAAAGGCTTGCTTACCTAGACTTAAAAGCGACCCCATTAAATTAGCTGAATACAAAGAGAAACAAAGGTTGCAATACTTAAAACAGTAAGAAAAGAGACAAAGAAAAAATGGACAAAATATTCGTCAAATATTATTATGCAGCAATCTGCTCGTCTGTTGATGATGAAGAAGGTGAATTGAGAGTGAATTTCCTCAAAATTTGTAAACAGAAGGGCACTCTATTTCAATTGAATGAAAAAGATGTAGCAGATGTTCCGATGGATCAAGTAGTTGAAAAATTACGTTATTAAGTTGTTCCTCACAGTATTACGTATATGAATATTTTTCTAATTGGTACTTAAGTAAATTAAGATTAGGAGTAAGACTCAAAATATGTCCCATGATTAGTTTCTAAGTGTTGTTTTCTAAATCTTAATAAATTTCTTGCATTTCTTAAGAAGTCGTGTGTTTTATCAGTACTTTGTCACCGTCGTCAGTCCTCTGGCAGTCAAATTCGGAAAAATCGAAATATCTCCGCATCTACTTTAAAAAGTGACTGGCCCTTTCATGAGCAATATATTCATTAGACTAGCTATTTTATAACGCAAATTGGTAGGAATTGGTTTAAAAAACTATCATAAACAAAATATCCCGAAAAGTTACCCAATTTTTGTATATTCGCCCATATAATAAAGTTAAGTAAGTGGTAGCCAAATGGTCGAACGCACGCCTTGCAAATCAAAGTGTGCAGGTTCAAACCCCGGCTCGCACGGTTTCATGTGCGAATCTCATTTACATCCGAGATTACCACTTGCTATGAAACGGTGAAGGAAAACATAGTGAGGAAACCTGCACGTCTGAGGGAACTTGACTCGATGTATGTGTGAAGTCTGCCAACCCGCACCGGGCCAGCGTGGTGGACTATGGCCTGAATCCCCCTCGCATTGAGGGGAGGCCCGTGACCAGCAGTGGGACGTTAAAAAGGGCTATAGTTAATTAGTTATGATAAAGTTAAACACCAATGCTCATTTTCACTAACACTTCGGAGATGACTAAATATTATATTAATATAAATCAGCATGACACCTAAATATTAGCGAATTATTATTTTTATTAAATAAATACTACCTAAGCAAGCTAGTTGATCGCAAAAAGAAAGATGAATGAATTCAGTTAAGTTGTTCTCTAGTTATGGTGTGGCCAAGGGAAATAGGGATTTATTTTTATATAAATAGATAAACAGTTGCCAATTACAGTAGTATTCATATTAAGGCATAAGTAACAGTCTATTCGCCAATGAGGTGAGCAGTGCAAACCAAAGGGAATATAGGTCAGATTAATTAATATAGGAGCACAAACTAATAGAAACATCAAACAGGTTGTAAGAAGTAGATCAATGCAAATGGTACTGTGATGTATGGAAAAAGAATTAAAAACTTACCGTACATTCTTTGAGCTGATACCATATTAATGTAATCCATTATTGGACGCTTCTTATTTAGCTTCTTTCCTATATAATATTTAAGGTACCTAAAACAAAGATTTTTATCATCAACTTTTAAGTACCAGTCATACCATTTTTAATTAAAATATTCATTTATCTATCAGTTCTGCCCTTTTTAGGTGAGACTAATATTAATGGTTCAATGTTTTTTTTTTTATTATGTAGATGTGAAGCTCTTGAAGGATCTAACTTACCTAGCACTCAGTGGCATCATTTCAAAAATTTGGTTAGCTTTGGGTCTTATTATTTGCTTGCTTTGCAGTGGAAATTCATGGTTTAGCAGTAATTTTAGGCCGTATTCAGGGGGATCGTGGGCCGCATTTCCAATGTCACCGACAGTCCCCATTTCCATTGTGAGGTTTTCAGCTTCTTACTTTTCTAGTACACATGTATCACGTCTCATAACACCGCCTCGTCTTCACAAATTGCCGCCGCTTATCATCGTTAAGTTATGTTAACAAATTATCATTGAGAAGGCACATATCGTTCATAGACGAAGTAGACGAATACCCATTACTTATTATACTCTTTGACGAATACTAAACACGGGTACAAATTCTTTTGGCAAAAATATACCCATTTTACTCTGTGGTGGTATTTTGGAGAGATAAGAGTAGTTTAATTCGTCCAATAGGACAGGCGAAGGCGTTTATCAATACTGCCAATTCTGAAGTGGACCATAGATAGGGACCATGGGATAAGAATAACACATCTCTTTATTACTATACTCTTTGTTAGCACAGCATTTTTTTTTTTACGAACTATAGATCATTTATTTCTGTGACTGTGATTTACTTTCTCTGTGTCTTGAAGTTATTGAACATAACATTAGTTATCTGTGGAAATAAATATAAATAATGAATTAATGTTATTTGTGTTAGATGCGAATAAATCAAAGAGTCAGTGAAATCGGATGTCGATTGAAGGAGCATGTCATTTGTGAACAGTGGATAACTTATACCTTCCCACAATGGACATCCCAGTGCAAATAGCCATTAGGCTTAAACCTCCAAGTCTTGCAGACTCGTCGCAATGCATTTTCAGCAATCCCGTGACCCAAATTGTGATCACAGAGAGTGGGCAAACATTTCACGTGAACAGGGCATTGCCTCTGGATTGTACTCAAGCGCATCTCTTCAACTCGTTCATGATACCACAAATCAACTGTTTTTTAGATGGATGTGACACTTCTGTGGTGATATTTGGTCAGGCAAACACAGGGAAAACATACACTTTGTTTGGACCTGGTAAATATCATTATTCTTGTTTTCCTTGTATGTCCATAGATATTATGCCTTTTAGGTAAAGATGTGTCTCCTAAGTATTTGTGATACTACAAAGTCTCACATGATAATTATCAGTTGTACAGACATTTTTGTTTTTGTGTAATGTATCTAGCTAAACAGGCTGGAGGTCAGCATTGCCAGTTTTTTTCTTTTTTGCCCATTCGGGATTTTACAACTTTTTTAGTGAAAACAGGGATTCTTTCGTCGAAAGCGGGATATGGTAAAAAAACGTATTTAATCAGAAGTTTTCAAATATTTATTTTTTATATTTGGATTTTAATTTTAAAATTACGTTTAACATAGAAAATGTATTTCAATAAAAATATAATATTATAAATCAGTTTTACCCTATCATTTGTATTTCGTGAGGCAATGTTTTCCTAGTTTGACTGCACACTGCGTGCATGGTCGAGTTATCTCCGAAAAGCAGGGCTGAGCCTGTCCCACCGACGTCTGGCAATGCTGCTGGAGGTAAACTTCAAGACATTTCAATAATGAATAATTTTTTTAATTTTTCAGGCTTTGAATGTATCCATAGTGAATGTGATCAAGGTATAGTTCCACGCTTTCTGACTGAAATATTTCAAAAACTGAATCAAATGCCAGAGAGAGAATTTGTATTGCACATAACGTGGATGCAAGTGGTGAACAATAATATATTTGATGTCCTGGGGGCAGGTTTAGTGAGATGTTTCAACGTAGAAGAGGCTTTTCAGTATCTACAGCTTGGATGGCGGCAGAGGTGTCAGGGAAACAACCACACAGTCTTTACTGTGAGTGTGGAGCAAAAGTGGGTCAGCACCAATGGAGTTCTGAACCATAGAATGTCGACAGCCAGCTTTTGTGATCTGGCAGCTTACCCTGAACCGGGATTGTTTTCATTAGAAAACATAATAAAAGAATTACTAGCCGGTAATCCACCAAAACAAATTAACTATGACCAATGTATTCTCACTGCTATGCTACGAGACTCATTTGGTGGACGAGCATTCACTTGGGTAATTGGATGTATTGGCACAGAGCCAGAGGATTATCAGGACACTTTGAAGACTTTGAACTTGTGTTTGTGTTGCAGAGGCATTAAGAATTTCGTAACTGTAAACTTGTTTGCTGACAACAACACACCTGTGTATGCAGAGAAAGCAATCATGCCAAATGCGGACAATAATTTCAACTTGCAGTTTGCCACAGCACAATGGATAAAATTAGTTTCCAATGCAGAGGGGCTTTTTAATAAAATTCTTCAGTCAAAGTCAATATCAGATGCTGACATTAATCAAGTTAGTGAGTGGTTATTCTTAAAGGCTGAGTGCGACGAATGTCTGAACAATGATGCTAGTGTTGATAACAAGGATGTGAACCCTAAGCAGGGGCTGCCGAGGATAGCCGAGGACACAGAGCCCAGTGAGCCTAGTGAGTCAGATGTTGACTCGGACTCTGAAGAAGACACTCACTCTGATACAGTTTTCCAGGATAAGGTTGAAAAATTTATGGAATATTTTAGAGAAAAAAATGATCAACTATTTGCTGACCGATGTGAGGAATATTTGAATCATGTTGATTCTGATGATATTACAATATCAGAGGTAAGTGGATCACAGTCACTGCCCATTATGACTTCTCAGTCGAATTCTGGACGAAGAAGAACAATACAACCTGGTGAAAGCTTGTCAGGAGCAGAATTGGAACTGCTGAGGAAGGTGGCAGCCAAAGCTATATCACCTGAATCTCAAAAAATTCTTATTGAGTCTCATAAAAAGGATCTCGATCCAGAACCCAAACTGATAGAAAGAGAACTACTCAAAATGATTGACTCACCAAAGACTGAGGAAATATGCAAGAAGTACAAAATGACAAAAGAAAAATATACACAAAAGCAAATACTGGCAAGAAAGTTATCTAAGGAAATTAGTGGCAGCCAGACACAATTGAAAGAACTCATAAACCTTTGTATAGCTAAAGAGAGACTGATAAGTGACCTGTCGAAAGCCGTGTGCCATAGCAATCAAAATAAGTCTTATTCTGATAGGATAGAAAGCATTTTAGATCAGGATAATATGAGAGAGATAAAGAGACATGAGACAAATCTTAAAACATATAAGAAACAAATTGAACAAATCAAAAGACAAATAAAAAAAGATGAGAAACGTAAAAATACTTTAGATGTGGAGCTTGTTAAAGATAAATTAAAATTAGATGAACTATCCGATACTTCTGTTGATATCAAAGACAGGAAAACAAGTTCATTGAAACATTTCACTCATAGAATAACGCAATTGGACAGTATCCTTAAAGAGAAAACAAATGACTTGGAAAACTTAGAGATGTCCAAAGAAAAGGAACTGATGTTGAGGAAGGAAATAAAGAATTTAAGAAAAACAAGGGAGTGTTTGCATGAGCAACGTTGCAGTCTTGGACACAAGAGAAAAATATATAAATCTCTATCAGACTCGGAGGTAGGAACATCAAAGTTATAAGAAACTACAATTCTTTACAGTTTATATATTAAAATATTTTACAAGCTTTGTATTAACTTGCAATGTATGTATGTCTGGCTGGGTGGAATCTTGAAACTGAATTTTAAATCAGTTATCATTAACCGATTGAGCTGAAATTTGGTATACACCCTTATTTTGGACGACTATGTATGCTTAGCTATGTGACGCCATTCTAATTCCAATATGGCGGATCCTCCAAGATGGCGGAATAGTTATATTTTCTGCACTACCACAGTATGGGTATCAAATGAAAGGGCTTGCTGAGGGCAAGACGAACATGAAAACTAAGGGCAATTAAATAACAGCTGATTTTAAAAAGTTTTTATTTTATTTTAGGAACGAAAGCTCCTTGAGTGTGAGGAAGCCATAGAAGCAATAGATACTGCAATAGAGTACAAGAACAATTTGATTTGCGGCAAATCACCGTCCGCGTCTATGTCGGACTCTCAGGACAATAGAGACTCGAGAAGCCGCGGCGAGCAGATGCTGATGGCGCGGCTTGACAAGTTGTCGCACGATGAAATAAAAACCTTACTCTATAGGTACTTTCAAAAGGTAATAACTATGTATTATTTGTATGTAACATACCTTATGACATATAAACTTATTTTGATTAAACTGAAGGTTTTCAATCACATTTCTGCAGTGTACACAAGTGATTAAATTCTATCAGTAGTTGGTAGTGAGCACATTTGTTTGTTAACCGAATCTCAGTAAAATAGTAACAGTAGCACATCGGGACGACAATATTATCTTAACCAAGCCTACATACATACCTACTTAAAAAATGCATTGCTTTTATCACAAATGCAATTTTACGTTCTACATGTACCTATGTTTATTACTGATAAGACGCATACATAAAAATATTTATTTCCAGGCAACCTGTACAGACGAAGTATAAGTAATTTATTTTAGATGCATAATTTGTACACTTACTGATTGTTAGGTCAAAAAAATAAAATTCATGTAAAACGAGAATCAAATACTGCTATATGTGCTTCGTTTAACCTAACTCATCCTGTTCTACAGGCTGTATCAGATGTCCGAAATAATACTTGGGATGCATATAAGGTAGCTCATATGTGGATGCTTAGTAAAGACAGTTTATACCTAACTATCATAGTTTCTGTGTTATAGACCTTTGAATATTTGTCACAGATATCGTGTTCTGGCCTTTGGGTAGATCCATAACCCTATTCAGCAGTGTAGACTAAACTTTTGAGGGGCGACTATCAATATACACAAAACAGAACAAAGTAAATTTTACATAGGACTTGAGACAGCCCTATTAAGAGTTATAGAAATTGACGACGAAAAAAGGTTGGAAAACCATGGTCGAATTCCGATTATTTTTTTATATCATTCAGTTGTATACCCGATATTGATGCAACCGTCAAAGTATTATTTCGGACTTCTGAAACATCCTGTATATAGGGACTTTGAAAAACTAGACTTTAAAAAACTAGACTTTAAAAAACCTGTAAGTGAATCGTATTTAACATCTAGCTATCAAATCGAAAGCCAAAGTCCTGCCCTCAATAGTGGGCTCGCAGTAATGTAAGTAGAGTAGGTGTAATGTATTCGTGGGCGCACACAGGTGGTGGACCTGCGCGGCGCGTGCGCAGCGCTGGAGGCGGGCGCGGCGGCGGCGGGCGAGGAGGCGGCGGCGTGGCGCGCGCGGGCCGCCGCCGCCTGGCGACACGCGCAGCGCCTTCGCCCGCACGCACACTCCAGGTGATCCAATTCATACTGAACCACTCTTTAGGACCTAAAATAGCTAGCTTTTGTCCACTTATATTCTAGAGGCGCTGCATATTACGTAACAACTACGACTGAAAGTACTATCGATAATATGCTGTCGTATGTATTAAATTGGTAGGATTTACGCTGATACTACTTTATTAGACCTGCGGCCTTAGTACGCCTGCCAAGATGTTTTGTCACGAGTCTCTAAAACATCTTGTCAACTTGCGTTCCCATATCTTATTTGCTAATATGGCTTCCAAGATGTTTAAAATTAGACAGCTGGATAAAATTTTCTCACAGTATAAGATCGTTCGTTTATTGAAATGACAAATAGAGTGAGACGGAGCTTTACAAAGAAATAAGATGTCGCATACACATCATAGAATATGTTAGATTGTTTATGCACAGAAGAAAAAAAGTTTGTGCATTGCTTCTTTTTTATTATGCCGGAAGCTTTACGTATTATCATTTGGTCAATGGTATTATGCTTAAAATTAATTTCTTGGGCACTATACTATTTTTATTTGCCAATTGAAATAACTTTAAATTGTAAAACAGCAAAAAGCACGCAAAGTATGATGCCCAACAAAACCTAACCTCTAACCTACATATTTTTTGTATAATATGGATTTTAAATCATGTGGAAAAGGATTATGGGGATTTTCGGAAGAAAATAAAACAGGTAGAAATGTCTCAACACTTTTTTGTTGTTGTTGTTTGTCGAACACGAAAATAAATTTACGTGTTCGTTTTCGGCAGAATTTTGCATGTAGTCCGCTTGATATTGGCGAAGGATGGAGTAAAATAAGTATTTTTTGGGTTATATTTATGTACTTCTTACAGCCTAATTATTTCCTCATCACCGGCCTTCGACCGTGACAAATTTCTTTACGTTGACCTGTCAAATTCGTGTCTCTATGGTACATTTTGGTAACCCATGCTAAAAGCACTTAAGATAAAACATCGTAGACATACGTCAACCTCGTTCTATTTAACTGTCAAACCAATTTTATATTTTTATCCAGCACGCCATGCTAGCTAATAAGACGTAACGATTTTGCCACACAAATGACGTCACGATCCGTGAGAAAATGTCTTATCTTAGCAGGCGTACTGAGACCGCTGGTATATTCTGCGGATAACATTTTATAGTAAATAGATACTAGCTGTAACAACTTTGGAGAAAAACATTTATCTTGATGTGAAAAAGAGTTAAAGCTTGAAACTTTCTAAAGTACATTTCGTAATTTAAAATATGTTTCAGGCATTTCCAGTCGATACACAGGTGTCTCGACGGTGGCAATGCTGAAAGAGCATTGTCTTTAGGCTTAACGACCGATTCGGAAACGTCCGATGATGCGATGCGATTGGTTGATCGCATGAAACAGCTCGCCAGATATCAGCAGGTAAATCCTATTTTTCTATCTGAATTAGAAAACAACAAAGTCCAGGCCAAACTAACTAACCCTTTTCATAGCTAAATACCCTGTGGGACTAGCACATGCGCCAATATAAGACATGACTACAACAGTCACTATGTCTCTTTTAATTTAATAACACATAAAGACATTATCAAGATGTAAGATAAATTTTGGTTTGTAGCTATCCTAGGTCCATAGGAGTAAAAAAAATGTTATTTATTATTTGAAAGCTTCCAACGTATTTTTAGTTCCATGAGGCACTTGCTCGGTTTGCAAGCAGGAATTCGTTAGGCTGATTTGATTGTCACGCTTGTAGTGGTGTGTGCGTTACTGTGGATTAAGCATGTATGCCAAGACAATACCTCTGTCACAAATTCGCTCACTCCTCTCTGTCTTATTTCATACGAGAGAAAAAGACAAAATCAACTTATTCCGTGACATAAGTCTAGTCTTTGCGCACATCCTACAACTACTGGTGGGGGTAAAATTTTATATGTAATTCAACTTTTGTTACGCGTCTGACCCTTAGTCTTAGGAAGTAACGAATTAAAAGTCTGGTCTGACCTGTCTTTTCGAAGATATCACCGTGAGTTGTAAACTCACGATTGCACGAACTGCACGCGCGGTTACAACCGTGACTATAACCAGCTTTATTGCTCGGCACTTAATCTTTAGGTTTAATATCGACTTATTGTTTCAGCCGCCTGTCATACCTAGTCAAAATTTAAGACAGCTCATGCCGGCCACGAACTTGCCCGTGGCAAAGGTGACGAAAGAAAAGAACAAGCTGATAATAGTGCAACAAAACAAAAAACATTGATCTAATTTGCCCAATGCTCTCTCTTATTTTCTTTTTATATTAGTACAAAAAATGTTTGCTAATTGAAAAAAAAATAATCAAAAATTATTGTGAACAACTCCATCATTGACGATGTGATTCATGATTGTGTATAAAACCCCAAAGGAGACGGGGATCTCTGGGCCCAATTGTAATAAGTTGAGATATGGTTTAAAAAAAAGCGGTATTTTTTTCTGTTTCAAAATATAAAAAAATCAGCTCAATTCACAATCTGGGAGACGAGAAATCATAAAAAAAATAATTTCACTGAAGACATAGAGTATCAATTACAATGAATGATTTAAACAATTGAACATAAAATACCTGATTGATTCAGTCAAAATGAATAAATAAATTGTAATAATTAACAATAAAAAACTACAATTAATATAGTAAATAACTGTGTGGCGTGCGCGTTTCCGAACGCTCCACAAAATGTCGACGAACGAGTTTCCGAACGCCCGCGCGCCCCAGACAGAGTGAGCACGTTCGGTAGCTCAAAAACAAATTGTGTTATTAATGATGAAGCACATAATTGTATTCATTTTAATATATTAATATACACTTAAGTGGTTGAATTAACACCAAAACTGTATATTAAAACAAAATAACAATCACAGTACAAAAATCGGCTGTTTAGTATCCAGGTTGTTGTCACTTTGTTAAATAACCACACTTTTACTAAATCTCTTATAATTCTGCTCTTAGATTGCCAAGATCAGCAAAATTTTCGGAGATGGTTTGATAATATATAAGCTCTTAATTGACACCACTCTCATATTTTTACAACTGGGCCCAAGAATGTATGAAAGCGTATCCGTCTCCTTTATCAAAATGAAAATAAAACCCAGCAAAACGATTTACAGTGCCACTTGTCAGAGCCAAAGTAGTCTCTAATGCATTTCAATAGATTGTAACCTTCTAAAAATATAATAGCCCAGTCAAATTAGCCCGAAAAATAGGGGTACCCTTGCATAAATGCCCAAGAAGCTGAAAATTTACAGGAATGTTAGGGATACCATTGTAATGAAATTGGGAAAAGTCCAAAACCAAACCATAAACCCATTTATTCGAACTTTGACCTTGAATAAAAAAAATTGCACACATGGGACAATTTGCACACATGGGACTTTTCACAATTTCATCATAACGGTATCCCTAACATTCTTGTAAATTTTCAGCTTCTTGGGAATTTATGCAAGGGTGAATGTCTATTTTGACCGGACTATAAGGGATACCGTGTGGTTCCATGATGTTTATATCTCACTTAAATGTAGTCGTGTATGTAAATATTTTGTGACAAATGTAATATTAATTAATAAAGACTTCTTTCATAATGATAGTTTTGATCAAAATAATGTATGAATCGTAAAACAAATCATGGAATAAATGTTTTTCATTATAGCTACTACATCTAAGTTTAAAATACAAAATATAAAGCCAGGATTATTGAAAAAAGAACGCATCGTTTAAATTCGATAGTTTTTTTTCTCTAAAATTTTGGTAATATTTTTGTTATCTACATAATATTTACATTTTATCTACAGGGTGTTTCAGAAGTCCGAAATAATACTTTGACGTTTGCATCAGTATCAGGTATACAACTGAATGGTATAAAGATTTGATTGAAATTCGACCATGTTTTTTCAAGTTTTTTTTCATCATCAATTCCTAAATCTCGTAATATCTTAAGTCCTATGTAAAATTTGAATGTTCTGTTTAGTGAATATTGGTAGTCACCCCTCATAAGTATAGTTTACACTGCTGAATAGGGTTATGGATGTACCCAAAGGCCAGAACACGATACCTATGACAAATATTCAAAGGTCTGTAACTCTGAAACTATGATAGTTAGGTATAAATTGTCTTCACTAAGCATCCACATATGAGCTACCGTATATGTACCCAAAGTATTATTTTGGACTTCTGAAACACCCTGTATATAGTATTCGATTTAAAAATTGTATATTTGTTCTATTTAAAATTCCATGGTATACACAGTATGCCTTCTGACAACACTGAATAGTAATGTGTTATGTAGAGAATGTTGCCGCAGAGTTTCTGAAAAATAAAATATGTAAACATACAAATATGCCTTTTCTATTGGGTATTTATTTATCAAGACTACAATATGCCGACACATAGAGGACCTGAGAATTATGCGCATTGCCCTAAAGCCTTTTCGACTTGGTATGGTTTATGCGTAGTTACCTGCATTTACTAGAATAACATTATAAATAATACTAAAAGAATTACCAGTAGAAGGGATTACCTTCCTTACCACATTATTTACTACTATACTTCAAACAGGGATTGTTCCACCTCAGTGGAAAGTAGCACAGATCATCATGATAGCTAAGCCTGGAAAGAGTCCTGAAGACGTTACATCTTACCGACCCATAAGTCTATTACCCATACCAGCGAAACTACTTGAAACCATTTTCATTAAGCGGCTGAAACCTATAATAGATAGAGAAAAGTTAATACCTGAACATCAATTTGGATTCCGCCAGAATCATGGCACAATAGAACAAATACACAGGCTTGTTAGGGAAATTCACAACTCGTACGAAGAAAAAAATACTGCTCCGCTGCATTCCTGGATATATCCCAAGCATTCGACCGAGTTTGGCATAAAGGCCTGTTGTACAAGATTAAAAAAGTATTACCCACAAATTATTTCATATTTATAAAATCGTATTTAGAAAATAGAAACTTCTTCGTTAAATACGGAAACGAGGACTTTCTGGACTATGCAGGATCCAAGCCGGAGTTTCACAAGGAAGCGTGTTGGGCCCGACTCTCTATTTGCTTTACACTGCTGATCTCCCTGTAACAGAGGGAGTCGTGATAGGAACATTTGCCGACGATACCGCTACTCTAGCTACACATGATAATGCAGCAGAGGCTTCTAGGATTCTGCAAATGAGTTTGGACAATATTTCTTGCTGGCTAAACCAATGGCGCATCAAGGCCAATGAAACCAAATCAATCCACGTTACTTTTACAATAAGAAGAGAAACATGTCCACCAGTGCATCTTAACAACATAATGATCCCACAAACAGAAACCGCTAAGTATCTTGGACTACATCTAGACCGTCGTCTAAACTGGAAGAAACACATATTCACAAAACGTAAAGCCTTAGGACTCATATTAAGGAAGCATTATTGGCTGCTATCAAAAAAATCACAACTAACACTAGAAAACAAGTTAATCATCTACAAATGCATTATGGTACCAGTGTGGTCATATGGAATAGAGCTGTGGGGTACTGCAGCCAACTCAAATATAGAAATTTTGCAAAGGTTTCAATCTAAATTGCTGAGAATCATAACAAATGCACCCTGGTATGTCACAAACGATCGGCTCCACAAGGAACTTAAAATCCAAAGGATAAAGGAAGTAATACAACTGAGACTAAAAGCATCTAATGATAGGATCCTAAAACATCCCAATAGTCTAACTTCACAACTTATGAACCCCGCAGTGACATTCCACAGACTTAAAAGACTAGCTCCGCAAGACCTACTATAGACAGATAATGTCTTGATGTAAATGTGGCACAGCCAATGGGCTCTTACCACACATGCCAACAGACTCTCAGACATGACACAAATGATGTTGAATGTTTATGGAACAGATTGCATCATAACACATGTATAAAAAAAAAAAAAAAATGTAATAACATACCACATTGATTTCTCTACTTCTTGTAAGTAGCCGTTGGCAGCATGAAATCATGAGCCCAGGCGTGATGCTATCGTCTTTCTGAAGCTCCAATAGGCCAAATCTTTCTTTGACTTCCTTGTACAAGGCTTTTTCTACATGCTTGTTACTGCAAAAATATCACATTTGTATTTTAAATTAATGGTAAAAAAAAACTTTTTTAAATCAAGCTTTTGCCCTTAGTTTTCGTGTTCTCCTCAGCAAGCCATTTCATTTGATACCCATACTGTGTTGTGGTAGTGTAGAAAAAATAACTATTGCGCCATCTTGGATGATCCGCCATATTGGAATTAAAATGACGTCACATAGCTAAGCATGCATTGTCATCCAAAATAAGCGTGTATACCAAATTTCAGCTCAATCGGTTAAAGATAACTAATTTAATCTTCAGTTGCAAGATTCCACCCGGACATACATTGCAAGTTAATATAAAGCTTGTAAAAACTAACTTTTCGAAGTAGCTTTATTTAGAAGGTAGTAGGGCTCAAAACTTCAATAATCCTTCAAAGTGAATAACATAACAGTTAACTTACATATTGTATTCCGTCATAAGTAATGTAGCCTCGTCAAGGTTGTTGGATATGAAGGCTATTAGTTCTTCCGCTGGGCAGGATGATGGGGTGATGAATTGGCCCGTCGGGGACACCATCAGTGGGCCAGCTTCTCTGGAACAAATATAATTAAGTATAATAACCTCCGTGTTGTGTTGTCTAAGTAAAGCCAGTGCTAGGATATGAATAAGTAAAGCCATAGATGGGTTTACTTACGGTTCTACAACGATTTCGTATTTGTTAAGAGATTCTGGTACAAATGTGGGGAATTTATTGCCGCGCCCATAAAAATCGCCTATCGATGTAATCAGCTGTCGCATATGGTTGCAATACTGCATTGCGGACACTTTTGGCATGAACTTTCTGTAAAGCAATAGCTATGGCTAGTAATTTTATTATTTATAAATTAATTGGATACTGGTTCAACATTCCAGACTTGAGGTTACCTTCTACAAATATGTATATCTCTAAGTATACTCGACAATGCTTTTTCATAGTTTGGTATCATTATCAATGCACTGTCCTGTTGGCTTATTTTCTTGATCAGCTAAAAAACATAAATTAACAAAAACTTTATTCTAATTTTTTGAATATATGAGCTGACATTTTACCAATGTAATAGGGATAAAATTCTATAGGAGGTGCAAAAACATATACTTTTAGGGTGCCTTGTTCCATTCGGCTTCTAGGTGCTCGCTGAGAAAAGTTTTTTAGTAGTAATATGGGATTAAAATTCTTGCTTGTATAGTGAGGCCAAAATACCGAGCGAATACACACCGATAGCCATTCGTTTCTAACATCGATTATGTTTAGATACACATCGCCGTCCAAACTCACGCCAGTGAACTGTCCCAATGCTATTGTCCGCCCTGAAATTGAACACCAAAGTAAATACAAACTTACCAAAATAGTCACAAAACTAGTTACTATGAGTCGCCTGTATTTTGGGTTTCTGTGTTAAAATTATTTAAAATAAATAAATACATCATCACGCCTGTATTCCCCGAAGGGTGCACTGCAGTGCGCCCATACTTCGCCGATGTATTTTGGTCCCAATGTAATAGGGGGCGAGCCTAATGCCATTATACCGGGCACACAGGTTTCCTCAC
The DNA here is from genome assembly GCA_914767695.1 of Ptilodon capucinus. Lineage (NCBI taxonomy): Eukaryota > Metazoa > Arthropoda > Insecta > Lepidoptera > Notodontidae > Ptilodon > Ptilodon capucinus. Next base: position 7,016,300 of record OU611814.1, on the reverse strand, counting down.
GATGTTTTCCGTCACCGTTTCTTAGCAAGTGATAATCTCAGATGAAAATGAGATTCGCACATGGAGCCCAGAGGTGCGAGCCGGGGATAGAACCTGCGCACTTTGATTGCAAAGCGTGCGTTCGACCACTCGGCTACCACTTATTATTTGGGAAGTGAATTAAAATGTAAAATAGGGAATTAATTATTGAAATATTAGATAAAATATAAAGAGTGTGTGCATGTATTGTGTGTGTAATGAAGTGTTTGCGTGAATGTGTGTGAAACGTTTGTCAAGTAGTTGATAATGAACTATTTTTAATACATTTTCAGTCCATATATACGATTGTTGCAATAACCAATTCTTCATTATTATTCTCGCTTCTTTAATTTTATAATTTTGTATGACACATTTAGAAACTGATTTGTTGTAAATGTACTGGGCTATAAATGTAATTAATTTGTGGGGAAATAATACTGACCTTCTAAATTGGCCATGATTTTAGAGTGTTGCGATGCCAACGAGACTAGGCTCTGGAGTGCTCCCCTTATGTGACTTATGTTCCAGCCATCATCATATTTAACCTGTGCAAAGTTAGTAACTAAAAGTGTTGCATCTACATTATTTGTAAAATATACATTTGACATAATCAGCGGTGTTAGCACGCATTTCAAGACAAGACCTGTGTCATGGATTGGCTCGGTCGCTCTCTGTCTTATTGCATAAGAGAGAAAGAGATATAATCAACATATTCTGTGACATAGAAGTCTAGTCTTGGCGCTCATGCTACAACTACGGACATAATCAGTGACAAGTCATATGTTGTCTCACATGCTAGCCTTATAAATATGTAATTGTATGGGATCACATTAAATGATAAACAATTAGATGTAGTGCCAATAAAAAGGCCATTACGAACGTTTCAGTTGATGGTAATGTTCAAACTATGTTACTTTAAGAATAAACATTATTATTTAGGTTTTACGAACTTCCTTAATACCATAAGTATTGCACAGGCTGCCTATCAGGCTCTTCACTTGATTGCGTGTTGCGCTTGTCAATTCATATTTTTCCTTGGCCAGAGCACTGTTCTCAAACACCCAGTCACTGAAAAATCAAATAATGAATCTAAAACTGAAATGTGGATATTCTGCTTAAATTTATTATTGCTCTAGTCAATATTAAATAGTCACCCTTATATTTTCACCAAAGTTAAAAAAAAAAATGGTGCCCTTATTCTTTGACCATGGTTTGGTCTTGTAGTCTGAGCATATGCCACTTGGCCCACTACACTGGGTGGTTGCAGGTTCGATTTCAACCAGCGGCCCATTTCAAAACAAGGATTTTTCAGAATTCCCTCTGGTCTGGGTGTATGTGGGATTCCATTGTATGGTAACCATAATACAAGCCTTGCTTAGTTTGGGATTGTATGATGATTATGTGTTGTATGGGGATATTTATTAATCCATTCGTAGTATAACATAAATGGGACTTTGCAAGTCTATACTAATATTATAAAGAAAGGAAAAGAAAGGAAAGGAAAGATTTGTATTTTTTTATGTAACAAATAAACTCAAAAAGTACTGGTCCAATTTCAAAAAATATTTTACCATTAAAAAAGCTACATTATCACTGAGTAACATAGGCTATATTAGAAACCCGTCCGAAGCTGGGATGGGCCGCTAGTAATTAATACACTTACACAATGTTAGAAACGGCTTTCTTCTCTTCCATTTTTCTCTTCATTTGAGCTGCTTTTTCAAATGCATCAGTATACTCTCCATACGCTTTCGCAAAATCTGATTTACTAGAATAGATATTATTGTTATGTAAATACTGTTTACATAAAGCCCAAGCACATGATTAGATAAGTACTTATGTAACATGTAATGTAAACAATGTATTATATTCTATGTTTATACCAATCCAATAGGAATTATAATTATATCCAGGGGTGAAAGGCTCTTTGACTTAAGCGACACTTTATTAACTTTACAGGAGAGCATACTTCTTTGACGCAGAAAAATTTGCTGATTCCAAACATGTATATATGTCAATATCGAATAAGTGAAGTAGCCTAACGGCTCTCAATATAATGGAATGGAAAGATACATTAAAAGGTTCTAAATGTTCTAATTGGCCTTGCGTCGATTTTGTAGGCACATCCTTGTTGAAGTCATAATGTAAAAGCAGGATGGCAATAATTTTAGTGTTGTGAAATACAGTTTGGTAGTACTTTGTGTACAACAGTTTCAACATCATTACTCACCTAAATTCATATTTCTTTGGATTATTCGGTATTTTGTCAACATATTTTGTTGATATATCGCAGGCAATCAAAACTTTGACGACAGTTTCTCGAACATCTTTCCCATTTAACTGGATATTTACTAGTCTGAACTCACCTGTGAAAATTAAAATGATATTTAACAATTTTACTTATGCACATTTTATATATTCATAATAAGGTATGGGGAAAGGCAGAAGGATGCTAAAGAAATTAAGCTATGGGATATAATATGTTCATGATAATATCAATGATTTTACCTTCAGGCATATCTTTTTGTCTCAAATAAAATGGCAATGGTGGTACAGACATTCTTCTACGGAATTGTTGTGCTTCCAATAATGCACTTAACTGTTGGAGTGAGTTCTCATTGATTCTCTGAAAACGTAAGTAAGAACAAACTTAGTCACCTAAGCACTTCACTTCAAAGAGGATCTACTTATTTTAGATTCTTACCCCCAAATTTAAAGGGGTGAAAGGCTATTTGACTTGCAACATTTTTTTAACTTTACAGGAGAGCATACTCATACGACACAGAAAAGATAGCTGATTCCAGAATCTGTATATAAGTCAATATCGCTAAAAAGTGTTGCTTAAGTCACTTCACTTCACTTTCACCTCTCAAAATAAATTTAGGGGTGAGGGCCAAATATGTTTAGTTACTCTTTGTTCAGGGTATTTTCCAAAGAGATCAGGATGTACACTGAAGTAAAATGGTCGTAATGCCGTAGATATTTCAGCAGAGCTTAAACACCTAAATATTATTCCACCTGCACACCCACATCTGCAAATAACAGACAAAATTAACAATGACTAGAAATTATACTCAGAGCACGGGGAATATAATAATTAAACCTCAGTGCTCATGGTAAAGATATCAAGTGCTATACCTTTGATCTAGTATTAATAAAATTACAACAAACTTTACTACATCTCAAGGAATAGATTTACTAAAACTAACTTTAAACCTAGGTACCTGATTATAGTCCTGCAATACATCTTTGAGAAAATGTGGACGGGTACTTTTGGATTACATGAAAACGATTTTTATGGTATTTGCGCACGAATAATTTAGAAAACCTAGCAATTTTTTACACTCCTACATTTTCGTACAGATGGTGTCCGTCCCTGACTGACCTTTGAGGAAGTAATGTCACTTGTCAATTCAACTGTCAATAAGGTGACACATTGAGTATACATTTGGCAGAAGTATGTTCGTCCATTAAACAAAAAAAAAGTATATTCGTCGAGAATTTTAGGTCAATCATAAAATAAAATAATTGATTAATGACTGGGTAAAATGTCACAAAGTAAGATAATAATTCAAACGATCCGTTCGCGTTTACCACTGGCAGGTTTAGTAAAATATTCTGTATGATTGACATAAATTTTATATAAAAAGTAAACTTACTTTTAATGTTCCTAAATGGCGTTTGAACTATATTGGAGACTTTTTGGCTATCTTTTAAAGTCGTTTTTTTTATAAAGTTTTTAAGGTGCTTGTGCTACAATGTATATCATATGTAATTAGCGGAGGCGGTAGTCAGATTTTCTTGTTGGTACAACCAATATCGTAAGACTGACGGAAACATACCTACTTAGACCGATAGTACAAACTGTACCGAACATTAATAACGAATAAATAATGCTGACCATGCTGGCTGTCCCATGCTTTATATATCACGTTTGTCTGATCAATTGGTTTATTTCATCAATATATTTTATTTAGTAGACCCCATCAGGGTAGACTTGAGATCAAGAATGTTATAGGTGTGGAACTTTTATTTTATTTTTTGAGTGGACTACGCTGTTGGCCGTGAGGTTGCCTTTACAGCTTTTACATAGTAAGTATTGACATGTTTTTTAGGGTTCCGTACCCAAAGGGTAAAACGGGAACCCTATCACTGAGACATCGATGTCCGTCCGTCCGTCCGTCCGTCCGTCCGTCCGTCCGTCCGTCCGTCTGTCACCAGGCTGTAACTCATGAACCACGATAGTTAGAGAGTTGAAATTTTCACGGATGATGTATTTCTGTTGCCGCTATAACAACAAATACTAAAACACAGAATAAAATATATATTTAAGGGGGCTCCCATACATCAAACGTGACTTTTTTGCCGTTTTTGTAGATAATGGTACGGAACCCTTCGTGCGCGAGTCCGACTCGCACTTGGCCGGTTTTATCATCCGCCATCTTTATCACTGTCATGTCATCATCCATTTTTACTTTTGTGTACTTATTGAATTTGCCCTTGCTATTAATTACTTGACACTTGCTGAAATGCAACAATTGGCCGGCTAAGTTGGCTAACTAATATCGCAGACAAATAGAACTTGTAGGCATTATTATTAATTATTAAAACTGGTTGTAGGTATATATAGAGACCATCAATATTTAAATAATTATGAACCCCGTCACATTAATATTACTCAACTAGATTTTTCATGTATTTTACGACTTTATTCTGATCACTATGAATTTGAATAACGGTCCCTCGATCGTTATAATACATTGATACATCTATATTTTTAGATTTTAGTTACTTAGATTTGGGAAGGTAGGTACCTAGGTGGAATATTGAATTTAGGATTAGTAGATAGCTCCTAGATACCTATAGATCGATATTGAGGTCGACACAAGAAAATACATATATTCTGTCTTATGTGGTGTTCCCGCAAATGTACCTACGTGCCAATTGCCATCCTTCTTTATAGGTATTGTTGTTGCAGTGCGATGTCATAATAAATACTTATACCGCGGAAACAGCAGGCAGGAAGATATTTCTAAACGATGTAAGGTGGAGGTTAATGTTTTTAATGAATATACCTAACAGGCGAGCACCGCATTGGCTGTCGGCTGCTGAGATAAAAATCTGAAGGCTGCGCGTGCGGCGGTGCGGCGGCGCAGGCGGTGCGGCGGTGTGACGCAACGCGCCGCGCAGACGCGGTAGCGCCGCGCGCCTGCCAGCGCCTGCGCCTCCGAGCTGCCTCGTAATTGTTACACAGACGAGTTCAATAATTAAGCGATAAATATACCAGCAGTGGCGGTGAGAGGAGGGCGGCAGTCGAGCGGCGGCCGCGTTACGTACCACACACCCGTACCGAGTGATGGACCCGAAGCTCATTCGACATTTTTCTATCGGACGCCGTAGGAATCTCACCGGACTGGTTCCCGCGCAACGCTGCGTTAGTGCGCCGCTCTGGTGAACCCTTTCGCTTGTAAATGTGCCGATATTTACATATGCGCGCTCGATCTCACGTCGAACTTTCGATCTGCGCCCGCGACTCGCGGCCGAGCGAGCCCCGCGAGCTGGCCGCCGGCGCCTGGCCGCCGCCGCCGCCGCCTCCCGGGCCCCACCGCGCTCTACTGCTGCACGACGTGCGATGAACTACGTACGTCTCCAACACCACACTACACACCACATTACACGCATCCTAGATCTTCTTCATTTTCTGCTACAATGTAATATAAATGTGCCTTATAACATTATGTATTCACGAAATATACTCATACAAGGATTTGCGAGAGAGCCGTGACTATGTTCTGACTGACAGTGGCGAAATTTACATTTACCTACCCACTTAATTCTTTATACACCATTAACTAATAACAAAAAATATTGTAAAAACTTGAGATACTGATACAAAATTCCAGGATTGATCGGAGTAAACAATAATTTATAAAACAAGTTGACCGTATTGAAACTTAATTCCATACTACAGCTATACGTTGTGTGTATTAAGTGAGTATTATAATGCACTAGGTATTTGTAGTCGCTAACAATTCTGAGAAGATCCAACGTCCAAGTCGCTTGATACCAGTATGTAGATTATTGCCTTGTTCCATTTAAATCACTGACACTCCGCATTATCGGTGGGTGACGTTTTTTGGTAGAGCTTATCGAATAGGCGGCGAATGACGTACGCGGATTTGTACCTAACATGAGGACAATTACTTATAATCTTACTAACGACGTAAATCCATACAATAATTCATTGAAGTTGTGGACATAACAGGAAAATGAAGGGTATAGATATGAATAATGCTCTACATTGGCATGTCAATTTTTAAAAGTATCACCCAGTCCGTGGTAACAAGCTGATAGTATTCTTGTAATTCTTTATCTGAACTTCCTAATGTACCCAATAATAACATGTTTATTGTGACTTATTGTTGATATTGTGCGAAAACGTCAGAGCACACAATTATTATAATCTATTAATAACTCTATATCAATTGTTTTGCAATTAATTGTTGCAAAACGGCACGCGGAAACGTTTACATATATCATCTAATTGATAAATGGTACAATTACAAGCTTACTGAAGTGATGGAGGTTACATAAGTACTATAACAGGTCAATGTTTGAATGTTTACTTTTCTTTAGAATTCTAGCAATGTTGGGTCACATGTTGTTTTCTTATATTTACGCGAATACTTTACATTGAAATAAAACTATTTTACGGATTTTATCGTGTTTATTTACTATTTTTTTCCCGACGTTTCGGCTGCTTTACAGCAACCATCACGGGGGGGACTGAGGTGTTAGACGTCCTGATGTCATAGTTAATAATTGAGTACCCTCATATTTAGTTGTTTTTTGCGGTCCGATCCACGCAGAAAGTGCTCACAGTGTCTTGAGGTAACGATAAACGCGATAAAATCCGTTTTATTTCAATGTTTGGTTATCATTTTACCAGTAGTCCCGTAAGCCTTTCCAACTAAGATAAATACTTGTGCTAGGAGTGAATTCACGTCAATAGTTGAATGGTCAGACTGGGGATCAAACCCGAAACTGGTCGATTACGAGCGCGGCCAACCACTAGGCTATTGCCACTTTAATGATTCGTTCTGTTGTCTCATCATTTTGACACTAATGCAAGGAGTAACCATGGAGTATGAATCTGATTTCCATATTATTGTTGTATTATAGCAATGCTTGACTGATATTGACTTTCCCCATAAAGATTAGTGTCGACGAATTTTCATTTGTCTACGATAAAACACGAAGCAAATGCATTTAGGTAGGTTAAAAAAAGGTTTAGTGAAACGTACTGTTAAATAATTGAAGATTTAGTGGCGCTGTAAATATTTCATACATAATTACTATGACTTGTTACTTGGACATGTCGTTCAATTTAATATCTGTGTAATATCAGCATACATATTATTATTACAAGTAATACCTATAGTAAGGTAGTAGTGTTGGATTGGTGATCGCCGGAGCATGTCGAGCCAGAAGGCCTCCGCTGTGAACGCTTCAGTGGCTTCACTGACGCCTCCTCTTTTACGCAGCTAATTATAACATGCAAATGTATAGATGATCTATATAACTAGTAACCTTAACCGTTTATTGTATAGTTGTCGTTAAAACTAAGGCATTTTCTTGTTACATTTCAAAGATCCTAGTTTCTAGCAGTGTCTAATTCTGGTTCTACCTGCCAGTCTATTTTAAGCGTTTCTAGTTTGTGAACTTAAATGGCTAGAGCAAGATAAGGAGTGCGTATTGCAGGTACGATCGGTAAGCGTGGCGCGTCAGCACACTGACGTCAAGTCGATAGAGCAGCCCTTCGGCGGCTTTGTCTATATAGACGTCGCGCAGGTTGTTGAAGGCGGGTTTGGAGCCGCGGCGACACGGCCCCGACACGTGTGTGCGCCGCGCACTCGCCGCGAACCGGTCCCATAGACTATAGCCGCTGTTCGATACAACCGCATAATTTAAATAAATGATAAGTCTCATGCTGCGTTTCACAATTAAAACTGTTAAGGCCGACGGAACGTTACGATTTCGTTTGCCCGTTACATAATTAGAAAGCAACTAGTGACAGAGAAGTAACTCTATAAAACAAGAGCTTATGGATGTTACTTGTTAGTATGGAAACGGCGATTTTCAACATCCTTACGATTGAATACACGGAACTGGATATTTCCTTTGAATTACTAAGTACATTCAATTTTATGATCATGCAAAATCTATGTAAATAAGTGTACTTGTAACGATAAGCTTTAATCATTAAAATTTGATTAGCGAATGATACTGTCGCGCCTTCTATATAGTTTTGTCAAATTATTCTTATGCCAGGATTTAGTATCTATAGAATAACAAACGCAACAAGGAAATCATAACATAACGCTGAAATTATGAGTCGACCGTTTACAATAATTCATGCTTCGCTAACTAAGACAAATTGAGATGCTTTGCCTATCCAAGGGCCTGACCAATCAGAGTTACCCTACGATCGACTATGGCTCCAATCTGGGCGCAATGAATGCACCTGGGTGCCCTTGTCCTTAGGGAGTACCTGTCCAGTATAGGTTACTCTTTATCTTTTCCCCGAGTTTCTGGCCGATACAGTTTACTCGGGGATTGGCACCCGCTGGACATGAGGCCTTGCCTCATGAGGACCTCCACCTTCCCCTTAGTCCTGCCCGTTCTCCAACTTCATAATCGGTCGCTTACTATGGCTAAGCTTATACTCTTAATAGGAACTTGCAATGCTCTCTGTCCAATTTCCTTGACTACCTATGTACTTTGTACGCAATGATTGGACTCACGTAAACCGTTACCTTCGCCTAGAAACGGTCTCACCACAATTTCATCATCATGGTCTCACCAACCAAGAATTATTTTGTTCACGCTTACCAGAATATGCTGGTTGGTCTCCATCGAACTAATCCGCTTTAGTCACCCTCTCCTCTCTCCGCCATCTTGTCTTGGATATCCGCGTGTCGTTAGTCACGTATCTACCCTCATTATATAAACTCAGTCAAACCGTGCATAAAGCAGTGATACCACAGCACAAAATAGATGGTACAGATGGCACATTATAATGATAGTGACAATTACCAGATTGTTGTAGGCGATTCGCGCATCGCGCACCAACTACCGTATCTCTAAATTTATATAAACTTTAATCTATTCGACTACTTACAGTGATTTTTCAGTACAATACTATTCTACCATGCCACTGTAAATGGATCATGACTTTCTGTAAACTGGTGAATCTTCCTTTATTTTATTACACAGACTATAAAACATACAATGACTATATGATGGGTACCTACATGAGCAATTTAACTAGAGATTAATAGAGACTTTCTTAATTCATACGTGCACAATCATCAAGTAGTTCTACCAAAAAAATTACTTCCATTCAAAGTAAAGCACCTGGAAATACATAAATTTTACAATAGATATATTAAATATTCTGTAAGTTAGTGGAATATTACAATGTACTACAGAAAGTATTGTAAAGTAAAAAAAGCCAAATATACTGGTAGAGTCGTTAGCTCGATGTCAACGGGGCACAATTAACGCGACACACTATCGGATAATTTTTGAATTTCACAATATTGATAATTTAATGGAAGATATTTTATTTTTGGTCGTGATAAATGCTTTAGCATAACAAGTTTTTCAAGGTTGAGATGGGTAAAGACGCATTATTACTCGTACAATATGGATGTCCCCCTGTCATTGAGACAGATTAAAGTATATACTTATCCTTTTATGTTTTGCTAATTATTTTTAACAAATCTTATATACACGATCATTATTACACCTGCTCTAGGTAGAGGTGCACTGTAGTGCATTCTTACTTCAGCGATGACATTTTATCGAAAAATGAACTTGTTTTGAAGATGAAGTTTAACAGGCCGTTAGCCTAGTGCTATCATACCGGACCCAATCCACTTCTGTGAGAGGAAGATTTGGGTCTATAGTGCTTCACAATCGCCCAGTGTATATAGATGTGCAGTTTTTCTCATGGTGTTAGCCTTCACAGTAGAGCAAGTGGTAATGATGATTGAAAATAACAGTCAAATATCCCATAAGTGCAAACCTAAGGTTTGAACTTGTACCCCTTGCTTCTAAGGTGGCGTTTATCAACTAGGTTACCTGCACTGCTGTTGTAAAATAAAAAACAAAGCTCGGAGCTCATGTATAGGTACTTACAAAGCCATAGGATGACATATATTTGTTCTACGCATAAATATGTCTAAATGCACATCAATTTACCGTTTATGTTATATTATTCATAGGTACTTACTATTCGAGTTAACTCTGTAAATATGGTAATTGATAAACATGTGTAGAACTATTAATAAAGATGACATGTCACGGAGATAAAAAAATAATTTAAAAACCTTTAAAACTAATTAAGCATAGATATAAGTGAGTATTCTTTAAAAAAAAGGAAATCTAAAGCGTTAAATAGTATTTGTGCGCATAACAGAGACAATGTCCCACATATTTAATTTATTTTAATCCTTTGCTAAGTTTTATTTTCACCTTAGTTATTATCTACGCGAAAAAAGTCTGTAGGTACTAAACTCATAATTTACTTCTATAGTATCTACCTACTCCATATGTAGGATTTCTTGCTTGAGAGACATAAAAATAAATCCACCTTAAACTGTCCGTTTGCCTGTATAATTTAACGTTTATCTTATCGTAATGTGTTTGATAAATCAATTCAAAATAGGTATGTAGTTAAAAAAAAGTAAAGACCAATGTAGGAAAAAGGGTTAAATTTTAGTTTACTAAAGAGAAACAAAAACATGTGCTCAAGGTATGGTACGAAGCCGACATTGCTCAAACTCGACTCGCAATTGGCCGGTTTTTCAGTACCTAATTCACGTCGCTCAAACAATAGGTAGTTACAATTAAACACTACGCCTTAACGAAGACTAATCTGCGATATTATATCATCGCTATAATAATGCAATGACAGTTCCTGAGAAATGTTAATTGGCGTAATTGGCAAGTGTCCAGTAAATTTTAACTTGCCACAATTAACAAACGAGCAGGTTACTCTGTAAGTTTATAAAATCATTATATAGCGTTTTCATCCTTGATTTATGTTTACCGCAGTGTTAATTGGAATTCTGTGTCATTACACAAAACAATGCAAATTTTCTATGAAGTATTCTAATTTACCTTTATTTGTATTTTTCTCGCGTTGTCTTCTACCATGAATGTCGCTTTATTTAAATGTAAGTTAGATCTATTATTAAAAGTTCGTCCAAAATGAAATTAGTATTACCAAATTAGTTATTTAGAGATAAGTAAGTAATTTTTCATGTAAATTTTGACATAATGAAAATCAAGTCACGTGAATGAATGTTATAACTTGTTAGGCATAGACGTTATATTAAATCGGTGAAGCCAGAGTTGTTGGTGTGTAAGGGGTCTGCTGGGTTTAAATAGAACATACCAATTATGCGACGTATAAGAACAATTTATGTTTGACATTGATGAGATAAAATACTTCAATAATTAATTAACTATTACATTTATAATAAGATAAAAGAACTTATTAAGCAAAAATGTAAGTACCTATAAAATGTGTAAAAAAATTGGCCCAAGTCCCTGAAATGACATTTATTGGACTATAATATATCTAGGTACTTTTGGTATTTCGACTAATATCCTTCTTTTTGTACGTCTTTTACTATTCATATTTTAGTTGCGTGTAGTGCATGACGTGTTAATTAGTAATTAGCAAAATAATACTAATTAAATGACCCACTAGGGAGCATAAGGGGTAGTGAGGTTTCATATTACCGTTCACGAGAGAGACCCTAAAAATAAGAATATCGATAAGCAATTATGTATTCATATCTGGTGGACAGTGATGGGTTACCTACCGTGGAACAGAATAAATAACAGATAAATTTTGTTATTTACGTTGTGTGGCGCCGTCTCAAAAACAGGGTCTTTGTATCTATTAACTTTTCTGAACTATCAACCCGCTACCGGTGTGAACCAAATCCGTTTGAAAGCTTAATGTCTTGATGATTCGTTGATTCCCCTATAATATTTTAGATAACATATCACACCATTTTATTGTTATACTCAATATTTAATTAGTCGTGTTCAAGACTACGTTTGGGAACTAAAAGTTTGTTACAGTTTGTCAATGTGTCGCGAAATAAATGGACAGTTAATCTTTTCGATACCTGGTGCATCCATAGGTGCATCTACAGTACTTAGGTTCACAGCCTTCAAACTTTTCACGCTAACTGTATTATGATACGGCAGTGATCAGCGTTTTGTCCACTTCGGCCAATGCAACCGGAAACTGCACGTGATACTCGCGTATCTATAGCCTTATTAAAAATGCAATGTTATTATATACTAGTTGCACCCGTGACGTTGTTTGGATGTTTATTTTAATTTTAAAGTTACATCGTACCAGTTGACAGAAGATACGAGTTAAAATCATACTGTTTTTTGTTTAAATCCCTGAAAGTAATTTTAGAATAATGGGCGATGTGTTTTTTCTGTTGTTGACAAGATCATTGACTGAATACGATGGAATTCATACCTATTAAAAAGTGAAGTTAAGTGAAGTGACATTTTTTTCGCACCCGAGAATTAAGTTCACTATTTAAATGTAGATAAATACAGACCCCATTAATATATTAAACTTTGTATGGATGGATACTTTCTTCATTTTAATGTGGAAGTGAAGATAAATTTGGATTGTGGGTTCAGAATGTATAAGTATAATGTCCTTGGAATGTCTGAAGCAGTATGTATTACACCCTTAAGTACAACCATGAATACAGAGAAGGTACGAGGTCATGAAATAACATTATAATAATGAACACAACGCGTCATTTGGAACATAAGATAGAGCACAAAACACAACTTATATTGGTTCTATGACAAGCGGTGAATTGGAGTAAAACATACATTAGAGGTAACAATATTTACCTCGTAGTTTCCATGCTAACAATAATAATAACACATAGTACTTATGACCTGACTACTTAGTCAACGCAGTTATTCTTATATTGTTTAGGTACTTTCATTATGCTATGCTCCTAGGATGAAGATTTACAAGCTTGTATATTACAAGCTTGTAAATCTTCATGTATGTAATGTAACTTTTTGGCACTTTACGACTATGTCGTAAAGTGCCAAAAAGTTACATTATCTGCTAAATAAACCTAGTTGTAGTTTGAAATGCGTTCATGTGATCACAGGGACGGTTAAACTAGTCGCTTGTCTAATTTTTACCCCTTTTTACGATTCCCAATCATCATTATCTTTACGGGGCTCAACTTCACGTCTTATTAATTGCGAAATACATATTCCTCGACAGACATATGACGCCGGTATAAAGATATTTCTTTAATCATAGGCAAAAGAAGAAGTGTCAATTACAGCGGGCATTTTGTCCCCGGTATCATTGAAACTAACAGGAGGGACGTAATCTGGTGAGCTATTCCCGACGGTCGTTGATCTAATTGAGCATTTGAGCGGTGCGTGCGTGCTAATGGACTAATTACGAACATGAGAGCCGTGAATTGATGAGTCAACAGGGCAGGACGCAAGCGGCCGTGGGTGGCAGACGGCGTGGCTCCGTTGGAAACTCAACTGACATACTTCAATATCAAACATCATATACAGTATTAGGGTTAGTTGACGGAAAATCGGGGCTTCCACATGTGTCTATCGCATCGTACCTTCTAAACATGTAATTTAGACACAAAGTGAACTCGATTTACCTTTATAAAACAAGCAAATAACTGTTACAAGACTAGGTCGATATTGGAGTTTCTTTAAAACACACTAATAAATTAAGATTAAAGGAACGTAAATTTTACAAAATCGAAGTGGACCATATTAGCCTAAACACAATATAAACTATTGTTGAGCTTTACATAAATTATAAATATATTAACGAATACAAATACCATAATTATCCTACTAGTCTCTTGCTTTACAAGTCTTAAGCTAAAATTTATAAGATGACCATCACTACAATGAAAGGCACTGGCACAAGTCTCTGGCAGGTTTAATATCAATTACTATTCTATGTCTTCGGCGTAAAAACTGGTATAAAGTGATTCTAACTTTCGCTACCGTCAGAATATCACATATAACGGCTCACAAGAGACACGCGCCAAAAAAAGAACTGAATATTAGTTATTTGCGCGTAACGGCTCCGGTAGCGACGCACGTCTCAACGCGGCCGGCGCGGCGCGGTGCGCGGTGGCAGCTCAGTGAGTTGCCAAATTTCATGCTTACAATCATTATTGCGGTTTGTTCGTATTTATGAACACTCATACCAAATAATAATTGAGGTTTATTATCTTTAATAAAACTGTAATTGTACCGGTATTTTTTTAATATTTGATTCGATATTCGGACTCCGAAGTGTCCATTCGTCTGGGCTTTACCAATTACTCGATCGTTTAATTGGAACGTGGATAATTTATATTCAATTTCTTTTTAGACACTTTTTTTTATTTATTTTCGAGAATTCTTTTTAACTCCGCATATAATTTAGGTTACGATCTCTTAAAACGAATCATGAAATATGTTTCGGACGTCGAATGCTTACATAAAAATTATAACGGTATCAAACATTGAATTTATATATCCTTTAATTATTCTTTAATAATTATGGAATAATGGACTCTGAATATGTAACAAAAGTTCTCACAAAATATTGAATGCATCTCGCAGTGTTAATTACATTGACTTTACTTTAAATTAGTAGCGGCCAGTGCGAGCGTTAATTATTCATAATTTGATGGTGTTAAATTGTAATACATAAGTACTTTATTCAACTACGGAAATATGCAGCGCAAACGTTTAAACATACCTATTAACATTAATTTACTGTTCCCATTGACAAACACATATAGACTGTACATATAACTCTAAAATTAATTAATAATATTGTTTAGGTATTATTCTGCGTCCATTTAAATTGGCTTTATAACCAATACAACTTTATTTGATTATTTGTAAGTGTAAACCTGTACAGTCTATGAATAAATTAAACATGACAGATAAATATTCTTGCATTTGAGATGATGAAGAAAGAAACTCCATACAATATAAATATCATCTTCTACCCATGTATATGTAACATGGGTAGAATTTGTAAAATAAGCTATAAAACAAATGTTTAATACACTTCGCGAACATTTAATGTTACTTGTCTTGATTATCCTTAATACCTTTGTGTCTATACCTACCCTCTCATGTCCATTCTCTTAGTATGTAGTGAATTAAAGAATTTTAATGATCAGTAGTACCTATACACGAATTGTAATTGGGTTATTATCAGGTAGTGCTATTATAAATAAGTGATAATAAATATAATTGTATGGTGTGCCAAATTAAAAGTAAAACAAATTAATTCATTAAGTTAAACGCTTTAACAAAAACTACAATCAACTCGCTAAGTACACGACACATTGAAAATATGTCCACCTGTTGTTACGGAAGGCCGAAGCGTGGCATTTGTCGGCGGCCGACGGCGCGAAGCCGGCGCGGGCGCGTTCAGCTCGACGGCCGCAGCACCTGTAAGCACCGGGATCATTGTTCCCGGCACACTCATCGCTGCGGCCCGCTGCGTATGTTAACATTTCATCTTCGCAATATTTATCCAACGATCATCTCATTGTTATACTTTCGTGGCAGCTGCGGCCCGAGAGCGGAACGTATAAAAACATAGCGCCCATTATCTGAAATACGTGAAAAATACAACGGCTGAGGTATTAAAGGAAGCGCATTGTAAGCTCTGATAAGCGGATCGCTTATCACTTTTGACTCAGTTGGGTGAGTAACTAATGTATTGTACAATAAGATGACCAGTCGGTTTCACTGTTGGTTTTTAGATAGATAATGTTTTTACTAATCGATAACAATCATAAATAAACAATTTTTTTATTTTTACATTGAAATATTCGAGATACGGATTAGCGGTAGCGATTATGAAGCTAACGGTGTTTAAGAGGCTTTCAATATTGAAGCTGAATCAGGGTTATTTAAGGAGCTTAATCTACTGTTTTTATAACGTAATGATCAGTTAAGTTTTAATATTCCATTTTGTATCTTTATTAACACAACATATTAAACATAAAATCGTGTAGGTAAATAATGTAAAATAATAACCACAAAAAATAAAGTGAGCCTACTAGAAACATTATTCCGTATTGGAGAATTAATTTGGAAAGGTAGTATACAAAAATTAAGGGTAAAAAAATTTAAAAAAAAAAAGATTTTATTTAATTGCCCTTTGTTTTCGTGTCCTCCTCAGCAAGCCCTTTCATTTGATACCCATACTGTGGTAGTGCAGAAAAAATAACTATTCTGCCATCTTGGAAGATCCGCCATATAGGAATTAGAATGACGTCACATAGCTAAGCATGCATTGCCATCCAAAATAAGCGTGTATACCAAATTTCAGCTCAATCGGTTAAAGATAACTAATTTAATCTTCAGTTGCAAGATTCCACCCGGACATACATTGCAAGTTAATATAAAGCTTGTTATAAAATACAATAGAATTTCGAACGACCCCAAATGAATAATAGGCTATTAACTACCCAAAATATTTCGTAGCGCTCGTAGCGTCGTAGGCGTAATTCTAATTTTCTTTGCCCGATTTTCAGTGTTACGTAATTACAGAGTAACATCATTTTAAGAGATAAAATAATCGGTAATTATTAGTTACTGTGTACCTTTAAAAATAAATTTAACGTCTGTTCATACAAGCTTCTTATACCTGCGTTATATCTACCAAACGACATTCAATGCGGTTTTCACTTCTTGTAGAGCGATTGTGTCAAAAGTTTTTAATCCCAAATAGTTTTCCGTACCTTATTTACTTGAGAATAGTTCAATGACTGTGAAATAAAGACACAAATGTTCAATAGAAAATAGGAATCTCGTCAGAAAAAGGAAAGATTCGTGAGTAGACTACACGTGGTTTGAGTTTCTGAGTGTAGGTCTCGCCTGGGTGCTATCTCCCGGGGTATCATGGCTGGTGGTGGTGGTAGAGCGTGATGAAGAGGGTCGCGGAGGGGGCGGGGCGGCACGCGGCACGCCCGCGCGAGCGCGTCGACGCCGCCGCGTCTGGCGCGCGCGCGCCGCTCATTCGGACCGTGAGCGCAGCGCCGCGAGCACGCGATGCGCGACACCCCTGCCCCGCACGCACCGAGAGCGCGCGACCACTCCCGCGCTCCTGCCCGCGATAGTGATGTTACCGCACTCTGTTGTTATGTGCCATCGGTTCGTTCGTGAACGAGTGCCACTCCATCTGTTCCCGAAGCGTTGACTACGCTCGGACCGTTCGTGAGGATATCGCGGATTTTGCGTACCCGTCGACGTTGGATGCGTTAAAATTTCGGGTGAGTGAGAGAGGCGAGCGGTCGTGCGCCCGCGGCCGGTTTGACCGCATTATTTTCGAAATACGTACGCCGCAATCCGGTCGACCGCGCTAGAACGATCAAAACATTATAACAAAAACATATAAATGCGGTGACGTTCGTATAATTTTCCAGATCAGTCAATATACTTTGTTGAGATTTGACACTTTCACAACACAAGTAAATAACTGCATAGGTAATTAATACGAATGAAATGCTTTTAGATTAATAGATACGGATATGTCATGTATTAGATAATGTACTACAAACATAAATGGTGATTAACTGTTACTTCTATGTTTGATTACAACTATTCGGTGCACAAATAAACCGCAATAAATGAGTTCACCCGTTTTGTTTACTCGTAGCGACACAAACGCATCCCGTTGATGTCTTTTACAGAACGCTTTTGGAAAGTGCTTGAGCTACAACCATGTTTATATTGGAAATTTGTGTAACATGACATGACTGTGATTTTCGTTTCTCTTCATTTTAATAAACTGGTATATGAATAATATGAGAAACTGTTGTTTTAATATCATCTTCAGTGTTATTAGGTATAAATATTTTCGTTGGATGTAATAAAAATGGTAATTGTGAATGTCTGTATTAAGTGTACACTAGTATTTGTCCTTTTTTCTTAAATAAGTGTAGAACTATTGTTGTACATGCAAAAAATTACATTACCAGTAGCCCTTTAAAATTGTTATTTGATTTCGTTTCCCATAGTTTTTATTAAAACCTGATGAGATTGTTTCTGGCTAAGCTATATATAGATACAAATTATCCATAATAATTAAAGAATACTTGCAGAAACTAACTCTCCAAATTTTCAGAGAAAAATTCATTTGTAATGTCAATAGATTGCAAATTTATATAAATAGGTAAAGGGAATTCTGTAAACAAAGTCGCATAGCTATTTTGTAGTCAAGACATCTTTAAAGTATGTCCTACTACAGTAAGCCTTATTATATAGATACTCATATACATATTATACAAAATTTTATATGGTGGTTATAATTTTATAACTGCATTATAACGACGTAATAAAAAGCTAAAAAATATAATATACTAACACAAAAACATGATTTGGACGAGTCTGTGGTTAAAATAAATGTTAGAAATTGTCTAAATATATCGAGACACTAAAACATTCGCGCAGGAAATGTAGGGGAAATCCGAATGTGCTAAAGTAAACAAATGTAGGCAGCGATAAGATTATAAACAGCTGTGTTAGTTTGCAGCTCTGCGTTAATCACAGTTAACAATTACACAGTGCAAACTATTTCGGTCAGGTGTTAAACGATCTTGTTTGATCTTCATTTCTTCTAGATTACTCACCAATTAGCCACTAGTGCGGTTCAGACCAGAATACCTCGATGATGGCACTGTGCAGTTCATTTATACATTTTGTTACTGTGACGTATAAGACCGTCACGCGCAAAAACTTGCAGTTAAGTCTAGCAAAAGTCCACTGTCGTTCTATGGCCAACACGACACTGTTGTCACCAACCCCCTCCAACTAGGTCGGGGGTGTGGTTTCGCCTAATTATCATAACAGTACAAAGTTGTCGGTCAGCGGAGATCTCTCGGGTCTATGACGAATACTCCCCACTTCGGGGCCGTCGTCGTTCCGGTTTTTCAAGGAGACAAAAGAGTTGACAATGAGCCAGTGATAAGGGTGTTCTGCGCGGAAGGTGTTTGTCTAGTAACCGAATCCGTGGGGCGGGTCACTAGTTTCAAATAAAAATAACCATCATCGCCAACCACTATCAGTCATCGTTTAGCTCGGCTCGGAAACGTGCGTGCTTTGATTATCTAATACGGATTTAATTAATACGTAGCAAAGTGTATAACGAGATAGATATTTTAAACTGAATGTTGTTATCCGTTTAATTTTATTTTTTAAATTAATTTAAAATTTCGGTGGACAGTTAGTGAGTTAACGATCAAATGCTGATTCGAAATTTTCGTTACTTATTCTTGATGTTTAAGTAAAATAGACGATTGGTGGAGATATCGTTGCACGCTTGTGGTGGGTGATCATTTATATTGTGCTATTAAACTCAATTTGGACTGCTAATATACTGTTAAGCTGAAGCATCAACAGTCACTTTAACGAATCTTGACGAGGAGTTAACAACTGGATTGTCTAGTTTGTGCATCGGTTGACCGGTACTTGTAACTCAATGGAATTAAATATGCATGAGTACATTACAATGTACCTATCTACGCTAGTGCATTCATCAGAACACAACACATCTAGAGATAAGCTAACTGCCGGTTGTAACATAATGTTACTCTTTGTTTTCAAACTAATAACCGGTGAAATAATATCAGTGTTTTGTATTCCTTGGAAATTATTTTTCAAATATTTTATTTTAGGAGTTTGTTTGTTATTTGCCCTTCTGTTTTTGTACGACTTATATTTATTTATAACTGTGCTTCACCCAGTTATTGTAATAACATCTCTGAATTGTTATAAATTTTATTGCAAAATAAAGTTTAATTTGGTGCCTACTTTTCAATTATCGATCTACGAATTTCAAGCGATTTATTTGTTATCATTGTACATTGAAAATTTATTTATACAACATTTATAAAGTATAGTTAACAAATTCACGCATGTATTTACTGAAGAGGATAGTCTGGCCTATTTAACAGTGCACCCAGTTTTGAAATGATACCGGTCAACTACCCCTTAGATATTAATTCGTGGGGATTTTGAGGCATAGTTCGTCACGATACTAATTCATTATTATAGATTATAGGACATTAATGTTAAACTAAAATTTCTTGATAATGGTAGAGTGAATTATTTTTGTAACATATCATTTTCCTTTTTGCAGGTGGGTCGAGGAGAATTATGCGTGGGGCGTGCGCGTGCGCGGTGGTGTGCGCGTTGGTGGCGCTAAGCTGTGCGGCAGAGTTGGACGAGCTGTCGCGCGCCGCGGCTGAGCGGCAGCTGCTAGCGCTGCTGGGCCTGCCCCGGCGGCCGCCGCGCCGCGCGCCACTCCCGCCGCCCGTACCGCGCGCCATGCGCTTGCTCTACGAGGCCGACGGCGCCATTCCCGCCGCCGCCGCTAACACGGCGCGTTCATTTCACCACACACCCACCGAGCTCGACACCCGGTTTCCCGGCGAGCACAGATTTCGTCTCTACTTTAATTTAACCGGCATCCCCGCCGATGAGATCGCCCGTGGCGCCGATGTCAACTTCCAAAGAGCCGAGGGCGCCACGGGTGCCCAGCGCCTGTTGCTCTATGACGTCGTCCGTCCAGGTCGACGTGGAAAGACCGGACCGATTCTACGTCTGTTGGACTCGGTGCCGTTGAGACCCGCCGAGGGCGTGGTCACTGCCGATGCGCTCGGTGCTGCGCGTAGATGGCTCACTGAGCCGGCACATAATCATGGATTATTAGTGCGTATATTAGAAGAGGGTGAGCAGAACGTTGATGCTCGAAGGCCACACGTGAGAGTGCGAAGACGTGTTGCGGAGGAGGAGCAGGATTGGAACACGCGACAGCCGCTGCTGTTGCTGTACACGGAGGACGGGCGAGCGCGGGAGGCGCGGGAGCGCGGCGAGACGCGGCTGACGCGAAGCAAGCGTGCAACGCAGCGAAGAGGGCACCGCGCACACCATAGGCGCAAGGAGGCGCGTGAAATCTGCCAGCGCCGGCCTCTGTACGTGGACTTTGCGGAGGTCGGCTGGAGCGACTGGATAGTCGCGCCACATGGCTACGACGCCTACTACTGCCAGGGCGACTGCCCGTTTCCGCTGGCCGACCACCTCAACGGCACGAACCATGCAATCGTGCAGACGCTGGTCAACTCTGTGAATCCGGCCGCGGTGCCGAAAGCTTGCTGCGTACCGACGCAGCTATCGTCTATTTCAATGTTGTATATGGACGAACAGAATAATGTGGTGCTCAAAAACTATCAGGACATGATGGTGATGGGCTGCGGCTGCCGATGACGAAGGAGCCCCCCTCGCCCAGTGCGGACCTAGTGATAACTCGTGGACCCAGTGTACATATAGTGACGGCCTCGAAAATTGTAAATACTTATTCGTGTATATATTCGTGTAATTATTATTTTATTAAAATGCAGATGTAATAAATGATGTAATTTTAAACTTTATCAACTTATTATTTATGACGTATATAGGTAGACCCATTTCGTTCAGGTGCCAATTGCCAAATTAATTGTAGTGTCATAAAAAAAAAATTACAAATACCACGACCACCAAGTTTTTTAAAGAATGTAACAGTTTTGTATAAATGTGAAAATAATACATACAGATAACAAGCACTGCCTGCCTTAACATTTTTCCACAAGTCTTGATAACTTTTCCATTAGAGGAGTATTTTACTAATCTGAAGGTAACATTAGTCATCCATCATGAAAGCTGTTAGGTTTGTTATGCCTACCGACAGCGGACAAAGGTCACGCGCGTTCGCTTCGTAGTCAAAATAACGTTTTGTACATTAAACTGGGGTCGTCTAGAGGCAGTGTGTCAAAGCAACCTCGGCGCAAGGTCACCAGCGAATGAACCCGACGAATCACTTAACCAACGATCATGTTATTGTTGGCAGTGTCACACAAATTTTGCGGAACGGTAATATAAAAGCTGAGACGAATAATATTATTTGTAATGTGAGTAACTCGTTGAAATGTACCTATTGACTAAAGGCCGAACAGCCGACTAATCAGAAGGCCGCCCAGAACATAGGCTATACCTAACGGTCATAGTTTGAGTTACAGGTCTTCGAACGTCTGCCACAACTTTTGCATTCCTGACATGAAATACATCCAAAGACCAGTTTGAATTCGTTGTTAACTACGTAAAACCTGATAATGTTTTCACTGTGATATTGCTAATTATATTAGTAACAAGGTATAAATTGAATTACATAGATGATCTCCCTCTGTATAAAACACTCGTATTTACAACGTCACCACACTGAAATAGGCAACCAAGATTCAATAATCCTAATGAAGTTAATTTTGAAACATTAATTGTGTACGACGCTGTTTAAGCCATCTTAAGAATAGGTATTAAAATGGATAAGAGATGGCAGAAGGACCTTAGGTACCAGCCGGCGTCTATAATCAACTGGTGTGTCAAGTCTTGCAATTAGTTAGACGCGTTCAGAATATATATGTGATATCACGAATACAATTTTATATTTACTTTAAATATATGTTGAATAAAAATTCAATACACCTAGGTTAATAATGGGGTAATGAAATATCCTCAATTCTGTATGTTGATTGCATACTAAATCTGGTGCATTCCTTCGAGGAAATTTATCTAACAGCTGCAAAGATTGCCAAGTACATGACGTGACCGATGAGCTTATATTGTAAGAGTAGTGGCAATAGTCATGTGAAATACTTACGTAGGTTTCGCTGTTTATATTCAATTCTAAACATTTTAACATACATATTATATATACCTAATGCAAAAGCTTATAAAGTTGTCTGAATAGAATGCCAGAGATAATATTTTCAAAGTGGATTCCATTTCGAGCGTAGCAGGCAGGTCTCCGAATTTCAAATATTTCGTCACAAGGCGGCTATATATCATGTTTTTGCCTGGGCGCAGGAATGTGCGCCGTATAATTTGGCCGGCCACCGGCAACGCCGCGTCTGCCGCGCCACCCGCCCTACGTCTATATTATCAGTAGATAAATTCGAGCTTTGTCTTTGCCTCGTATTTCGTCCTCTCGAGATTTTGCTTTTGTTCCTTTTTTTTGTTCGCTTTGGAGGGCAACAAAAAACTGAGTGGAGGCGAACGAAGTGGGTATAATTTATTTTATAGTCGGCTCGCTCGTAACTCGGCGGTGGACGGCTGGACGCCGATTTATCCCCATCTCGACGTAATTAACGTAAATGGATTGGCCAGAGTCGGTGCCTGTGAGCGCTCGCGCAGCTTGTGCGGCGGCCGGCGACCACTCCCTGCTCATCACGCCGCTGCGCCAATCCCGGCGGCCAGCGAGAGACGACTGCCGTAATACCCGATGTGATCCGGCTTAATCCAATTAGCGTTGTTTCAAACCGCAAACCGAATAAAATACGAAAATCGTATGTTGATTACGTAGCCTCGGGTGGAAAGGAGCGCCGCGCCGCGACTTATCCCTGGGGAATTATAATTGTTTTGCATTCTTGCATGAGCACAAAAACAAAAGGGCAAGGTAGAGCCCGCCGCGCTGCTGCCCTACAGTCCAGACTAAAGTCTGACGACTCGCATTCCCTTGAAACAAAAAGCTACAAATGAATTGGAGCGAGCTTTAGATTCGACTTCACGATGCAAGTGGATGCTTTTGTTTTCAATATAAGTACTTACCGTATATTTATATTTTGAAAAATATATGGGACTGCTATTTTGCCCTAGCTGAATTATTACCTGTATTGCGATAAGTTTTTTTAGCTCTACAGATTTTTTGATAGTGTACCTATCTACTTAATATATATTTTAGGTAAGCCTTGTAATTTTTATTATTAAATTGATAATTAAATATATGTGGCTGTTAGCACGTTGCAAATATTGATAAATATATTTTAGGTATTTCTAGCAAAGTATGAATAAAAAAATGCAAGAATACCCAAATCACATAACTTTACCTATATAAATAATCATTGTATCATAAGTGTAAAAACAACCTATTCCTTGCTAAGAGATTCTTGTTTCTTAGTAAGTAGTGAATATTTATTAAAATGATGGTATGAGGTTAAGGTAGATAGACGCCTACAGCTGCGATATATTGCCAGGCTCAGCGAAATGGATTAGTTTACAATGTTTTTATGCAAAGGTAATAAAGTAATATGAAGAAAAAAACCAGTTTAATTTGTGCATGCTTGGAATATTTTAGAGGAGGCGTGCGGTCGATGGCCGCCGCGAGAGCGCGCTGCGCCCGCGCTGCACCACCGGCCTGGCCCGGCCCGACTAGGCCCGGCACCACACATACCGCCGCACGCACGCCGCTCACATTTAGCCACGACCTTATCTTATCAATTGCACACTAAACACACGTACATACCATCTGGCCAAACGCCCCAACATTGAAATTGCACGCTCGTATTACCCCACCACAGTACTCATCTTGATGGTTTAGTTAATCTGGATTTGTATCATTCAAGCTCACTGAAAGTTCGTCGTAGTACTAAAAATGATTCCACAATTATGCATCGCATTATGCAAGCGGTGCGGCTCGCGTTTTCTTTATGATAACCAGTCTACGGAATGTGCAGGCACACAACACTGAAATTTTTGTTACATTCCATTTGGACTCGACGCAGCGCTCGAGTCTCGTTATGTATGCTATGTATTCATTTAAAGTTTTTGGATTTCTCGTTCGTTTAAACTGTACGCTTAGCGTGAAATATTTACCGCGCGTGCAGGCGAATTATTTTATTTGCATTTCCAATTTGACCGACGCAGCGCATCTCGCTGTCATCAATACGTCCGTCCATCACATTTTCAACCTTTCCACCAGATGTTAAAGGTTGAAAAAAGCACGCAAGTATTTTATTGACGCAAAAAATGGGTGGTCACGTGCCACACACCTCACATACTTCTTATTACATTTGTCCCGTACGCATCTTGACCACAATCGACTTTCACCTAAAGGCATCATCACATTTGTAATCATAATTACAGATGACGTCTTACAATATACAACAACATCATTTTAACCGGTAGATATGTACTTTAAAGTACATATTAATGTTAATAAATAATTAAAGTTAATGTTTCAAATATTAATGTTAAATTTTCCGATGTTATTAAGTATCTGTATAGAGGTTAATAGTGTGTAAAATTGAATCACAATGACTCTTCTCGGAAACAGTTAAGCGTGGAGCGAAAAGTTAATAATCGTCCACGGTAATCCCACTAGTACTGTTTTGTCACGTGTCTCTATAACGGTGGTGACATATTTAACCGGGCACTCGGAGCCCGCCAGAGGCGCTACGAATTACCATGCACGTCTCATATCTCTACCACACTCAATACAGTATTTTTATACCCGCGACAAAACCAGCTAACCACATGGTTTGTTCAGCCTATCAACATTATAGTATTACACGGTTTCCAAGATTACTGATTATACTATTACCAACGTTCAATAACTAATTGGGTATTAAAACTCTACAATTAAGCTAAGAGAAATATTAGAGAGAGACCTTATTTTTATTATTTTATCTGAAATAATCTGAATCTCATTTAAATCCGAGATTATCACTTGCTATGAAACGGTGAAGGAAAACATCGTGAACTTGACTAGTTTTCGATAGATGTGTGAAGTCTACGAACCCGCACTTTTCCAGCGTGGTGGACTATGGCCCGGATCCCCCTCACATTGAGGGGAGGCCCGTGCCTAGCAGTGGGACGTAATAAAGGTCTGTAGTAGTAGTAGTAATCTGTAGCGGAATATAAATACAATATATGTTAATTATGTTATTATATACAGACTTAAAAAATCGGGGAGGCTATTAATGATATGTTATCGAGGGGTGAAAGGCTATTCGACTTAAGCGACACTTTTAAACAATAGTGACTTGTATACATATTTGGAATTGGCTATTTTTTCTGCGTTGAATGTGTATGCTCCCTTGTAAATTAAAAAAAAAATCACTTAAGTATTTTCACCCCTCGATATACTCGTATATAATATTCCAGGTCTTTAGAAAGGATTCCATTTTTTTATATCTACATAAAGGTTTGTGGAATATGGGGCCGAAGGTCCTCTGTGAGGAGTATGCTGTTGTATATGCTGTGTCATAGGTATGCATGCTATATTTGAAATTCCAATGTTAAGAAATTAATAATTTCATTATTTCAATTTGTTTAGTGCAACCAAGATTTTTTTCAAAGTTCACTCAACTTATTGAATGATCGTAAGTTGTGTTGTTATATTTATTTACAACATAAACAATAACCATATTCTACGAGTACCTATTTGTAAGAATATAGAGTAGGAATTAGCACCTTGTTATACTTGTTTCTTACTTACTACGTCTTTGTTCACTTGTTACAACTTAACACGTGTCATATCATGTTTACTCTTTCAACTGATAACATCAAAAATTTTGTTCGTCAATTACTATCCGACACATTTATATTATAGCTCTACATTTATAGTATTTGTTTGTTTACTGAAAAACGATATTTGAGGTTAATATTATCAATATTTTAAGTAGGTATGCAAGTATAAACATGCTAATGGGG
Source organism: Ptilodon capucinus (assembly GCA_914767695.1). Classification (NCBI taxonomy): domain Eukaryota; kingdom Metazoa; phylum Arthropoda; class Insecta; order Lepidoptera; family Notodontidae; genus Ptilodon; species Ptilodon capucinus. Next base: position 6,989,624 of record OU611814.1, on the reverse strand, counting down.
GTGTGGGTGGTTAGACTGCTAAGTGCGATTGGCGGTTTGCGCTCCGCGCGCTGTGTACGCTAGACAGACATAAACAGCAATTTATTTCTGGCAACGAACCCGCGTCCTTGACGCCGACCTTATTGCGCAACACCGGTTTGAAAATGCGCACACGAACGCTCTATGTTTTTTGCTCATTACAGATAGAGCCGATGATACATTTTACCAGTATCTCTACTATAAAATATATCGCCTACTAATATGCTTCTAAAATAAGCAGTTATTACTACGGGTACCATATCGAGGGGTGAAATACTCTTTTACTTAATCGACACTTTGGGTAATATTGAGTTATGTATATTTGGGGTTATGTATAGAAGTGGTAGCCTCGCGGGTAAGAACGCCCGCCTTGAACGTAAGGGGTGCAAGTTCAAATCCCAGGCCCGCACCTCTGAGACAATTTTCATGTGCGAATGTGATTTTCAACAATGATTACCACTTGCTGAACGGTGAAGGAAAACATCGTGAGGAAACCTGCACGTCTATAGCAAGGCGTGTGAAGTTCACCAACCCACACTGGGCCAGGGTGGTGGACTATGGTCCAAATCTCCCTCGTATTGAGAGGGAACGTGCCCGGTATAATGGCAATAGGCTCGCCCCCTATTACTTTGGGACCATAATACATCGGCAAAGTGTGGGCGAACTACAGTGCACCTCTGCCTACCCCTCCGAAGAATACAGGCGTGGTGATGTATTATGATGTATATTTGGAATCGGTGATTTTTTCTGCGTCGAATGAGAATGCTCTCCTTTAAAGTTAAAAAAATGTCACTTCACTCAAATAGACTTTCACCCCTCGATATAATGGTCTGATGGCGATCCTTGTTACACTCAGACCAAACCAATTCCTTACCGGAAATAGTTCGCATATAGTTTAGTTGAAAAGGTGGTGCGATGACCTGGACCGTTATCTGAAGACATGGACTGATCTGGCAGGAGATAGAGATGCGTGGCAGAGAATGGGGGAGTCCTTTGCCCAGCAGTGGGATAATGTAGGATACACAAAAAAAATAGTTTAGTTAAGTGGCTATGACAGTTTTATTTAAACCTATTTCGTATCTTTATAGATTGAAATAACGTTAGTCGATAAACCGCTATAGTGGCACATAAATATATAACATGGATGTTATATATCGTATTTTATGCTCAACACGATCAACTTGCTGTAGACAGTCTATTTCTAATAGGTATACATACATCCATACATCTATGCCAAGGGTGTAAGCAGAGACCACAAACAACTTCTTTTTTTTTTTTTTTTTGAAGGACTTACACTGTTGGCCGTGAGGTGGCCTTTACAGCTTTACCGGAGGAGTGGCGAGCGCAGAGTGCACTCCAACCAAGGCCTTAAGGGCGGAAAGGGGTGGCAACTAGCTCAAGGGCGCCACAGGGGGCACGACCTCGGCTTGGGCAGTTACCGTGAGGGGTGAGGTAGTGACTGCGCTCCTAGGTGCAAAGATGCACCTACGAGCGGAAGAGGGGGTTCCTCGACCTCGCCGGCGAGATCGGTGTCTGTTTGAGGCTGGTGTAGGTGTGTTGGTGGCCCTCTCAACGCCCGGGTCGAGGAGGGCGGTGATCGTGTCGGGAGGATCAATCAATACGTGCCGCGGACGGCGGCGACGGGTTGATGACGTGTGCGCGGGGTCTGGCTCGTAATTGCCGGCGGCGACAATTTGAGGATTTAAATGCGACGCGGCTTTTTTAAAATAGCGTTCGGACGCTATTTTTAAGTGTTTACGAATTGAGAAGAGGTCAAGGTCTGAATGACAAACAACTTCTACCCATGAAGTAAGATGATAAAAGCTCTATCTACTTTTCTAAGATTTAATTTCAGAACACAATGGGTGTTAGTCAAATCTATGAGGATTTTTTAATTTGGGCGAATGTCATTTTCAATCATGATTACCTCTTGCTGAACGGTGAATGCTAACGCCGTAAGAAAATCAGCACGTATATAGAAAGGCGTGTTAAGTTCACCAACCCGCACTGAGCTAGCGTGGTCGTCTATAGCCCAATTCTCCTTCGTATTGAAGGGGAATATGCCCGGTATTATGGCCAAAAATTTTTATCTCCTACTACATTGGGACTACAATACATCAGCAAAGTGTGTGTGCATTGTAGTGTGCCTCTGCCTACCCTACTGGAATACACGCGTTGCGGTGTTTTTATTGTATTGAATAAACCACAATCCCAACTGGTACACTATATACCTAGATAAAAATTACCAGCAATGCTAGGTATAAGTTATTTAACTATATACATTAGGTTTAATGCAGTGACTCCTGGAATTATAATATTAATAGTTCAACAGGAAAAAATCACACAAGACGGTCTGTCGCGTCCGCATCATACTATAAAAACAAAGAAGTGTTAGGAATGTAGGCAGTTGATAAAAAAACGCTTGAAATATTGTTTTGAAGCCAGATTTTTTCTGGTAAGAGTACAAACATAAACCATGGCGGTGCAAATACTGATAGAGCTGGCATATGCTGAATTGAATTAGCAAAATGGGCAACAAAACCTATGGATACTCTTTATATGAGAATATGTTACATTTTTGTGTAATTGTCGTCCTACTGCTGGGCACGGGCCTCCTCTCAATGCGGGGGGGATTCAGGCCATAGTCCAACACGCTGGCCCAGTCCGGGTTGGCAGACTTCACACATCTATCGAGAACTAGTCAAGTTCCCTCAGACGTGCAGGTTTCCTCACGACGTTTTCCTTCACCGTTTCGTTTTTGTGAAATTTCTAACTATATTCTTATAGGCATAATAGAGTCCATTTTATATCACGTAAATTCCCTATTAAACAAGTAGGTATTTTTTCAACGAAATATCATGCCTAGTTTACATTGTTACATAATTGTTACTCGTAGTCGTAGTCTCTTCACTTTTGCCACATAAATTCAAACTAGTTAATTCGCTCAGAGTGGGCACAGAGCGTAAAGTATACTGCACCAAAAATTATTCAAGTTCTTTATCTCCTTAATTTTTTTACAGTGTATTAGAAATGGTGTGTAAATGCCATATCCAAATGCAAAACAAGGTGTGTTGGATGCGCGTCGTTGTGGCGGAGTGAAAGTGGCAGCAAGCCTCTCGTCTGTTGGCAACCGAAGGCCGACCGCAGTCCGGACCGCCCGACCTGGCTAATATCCATATCCACAAACTACTGCACTCACTATAACATCAAAAAAGGCACCCATATCCAATTAACACATATATAATACGTGAAACATACAAATCTACCCTTTGATAGTAGATCCAAATCAAAAAGGAAAAAACACAATGTCGCATCTATTCCAAAATGTAAAACTCAGTTTGCCTTCAACCAGTATAATACACGTTCGGCCAGATTGTACAACTTAATAAATAGTAAGCTCAACATATTTGATTAGACCAAATACGATCTTAAAAATTGTTTACATGAATGGATGTTAACGCTCAGCTACAATGATGTTGAAAACCTTTTACAATAGTTTCAGTAAGCCAATACACTCACTCACACAGTCACTCACACACACACTCACACTCACACAGTCACTCACACACACACTCACACACACACTCACAAACACACAAACACACACACGCACACACATATACAAACACACATGACTGCACAACCTACCAAAAAAAAATAATTGAAAATACATATTGTCCTCTTTCGTTAACCATAGCATTAATTTTATGTAATTGTGAAGAGCAGGGCCTCCTAACACAAGCAACATAAGCTTAAACGGAGACCCTGATCACTAGATTAAGAAACACCATGGTTACTGAATAAAACATTATTATTATATTATATCACACAGACTTAAAGTCATATTTTTTATATCACCAGACAACATTATACTCATCGTATGATCCCAAACTAAGCAAAGCTTGTACTACGGGTACCATGCAACGGACTGAGGGTGATGTCAGTTACACTCAGACCAGGGGCAAATTACAAAAAGTCCATTATCGAGTTTGCCTCTGGCGGGAATCGAACCCGCAACCACCCAGTTCAGTGAGCCGAAGGGCCTACGATCAAACCACTAGACCAAGCCATGGTCAATATGAGTATAAAGAAATAAAATTATTAGTGTTTTGTAGAAGTAATCTCATGATTCAGATTTTTTCGTAAAGATAGATAGGTAAGCTATACCTGAGCGTCATAGGCTGTGATTTGCATGCAGGTGAATTCGCGAGATGCAACCCAGTGTTGCGTGATAAAATAAAATCAAATTTATTTCCGAAAATAATTATAGAATAATTTATAGTGCCTATGCAACCCAAACTAGGGCTACTCTGTATCTTGGGTACATTACTATGAGATTTATTATATTAATCTTATTAAATAAAATCATAAATATATGTATATGAACTAAAATGATAGACGTCATTATTTCAGTTTGAATGATTAATTAATTATAATCAAACTCATTTTATACAAGTACACCAAGATTATAGCAATCAGAAGTTCAGAACATAAAAAACTATCACACATCGCCGACGCGCAAACAATTTTTTATTCACACTACCGTTATCAGAGTAGTCATAAATTGGTTAGAAGACACTATTTACTGCTATATTTGCATTAATTAAACTAGAAAAAATTGCTACACAAACTTGTTAAATATCTCTTGATTTACTTTCTTAAATAGGTAGGTACTTATAGATATAACGATTGAATACTTCGACAGGTAGGTACGTCATTAAACATATTTAATCGTCTATGTATTGGAAGATGAAGAGTGCTTGTTTATGATATTTTTGGTTTCTAGTTATAGAATCCGGATGTAAATAAATCTTGGAGGCAAAAGCTCCGTTGGCGTTGTGTGGCCGGGCGGAGTGCGAGCGGGTACGGGCGGCGGCGCGCGGCGGCGCGGCGCGCGCTCTGCAATTACCGCCCTGCCCCGCGGGGCATTCCTCGCAACGCTCTGCCTAATTAGTTCAGAACGATGAGCCTTTGTCTAACAGTTCACTTCACCTTGCCCAGTTTTTACGACTCGCATCCATTCGCATGCTCGACCTCTAGTTAAGGACGCAGCCCTTTTAGATCAACAAAAAACTGCTTATGCTTATTTAATATCATTACTAAACTATGACTTAGGCAAGGACATTTATTTAATCTTTTTACTTTCTGAAACTGCATTGAGTAGAAAATCTATCGAAGAATAAACACACAACTAACTGTGTGACTATGTTTGAGCGTGAAAAGTTCCCGCGACGTATTAAAGGTATGCATAACGTGATCGTGCCTAGGTAGGCAGGTCCGAGGACGATGACATCTAATGAATTGCGTTGAAAAAACAACCTTGAAATAAAAAAGCTATATTTATAAACGCTTGTAATAGGTATGTTGATGGGCGAGGAAATCAATCAGGCAGCTTGATGTTTACACGTGAAAACGTGCGAGGGTTCGAGAGCGCGACTGTTGTGTCGAAATGAGTTAAGTTAGAGGTAGTGATACCCCACGGGAGGCGGCCGGTGAGCAAATAGTAGAGCGTGAGCGGAGCGAGCACCGTTCGGCGTGTTTGCCGTGTCCGGGCGCGGCGCGGCCAGCGGCCCGACTTCTGAACACTGTTACGTAAACATGTCGAACACATAGTGCACAAACACCGGCCGCACTGATCGTTAAAAATAATATTTATTCTAGTACCGGTGGCTACCTCGCACCGCATTCATCTCGCCGTCGCAACACCACTCCGGAGTTCACGCCTGACAGGTGTGTTTGTTATTGCGCTGGTAATCGTTACTATTCACGTTATGCAGATGTATGAAGATATTACGGAAAATTATTAACAAAGATGCTGCGCAAAAAGCGAGTAAACAATATTTCATTGGCTATATCTGTAAGGTATCGTGCGCAGACTGCATGCTATAATGCCTTAGGCTTTATTGAATCGCATATAACTAACAATGAACATCTGTCCAAAGCGTCTTGAAGAGAAGGGACATTTCACTGCTTAGCTCTACTAACTGTGTGACTATGTTATTTTTAGATATCCTTGATTAAGAACAGTTATAAAGTTTAACATTCATCAAAGCTTTTAAATTTCAATTTTTAATTAATTAAGCTCCCATGCAATCGCTGCTTAGCGTGGCTATTAAAATGGTTATAAAGGTATTACAATAGCTATTTAGGTACGTAGATCTCTAAACCATTCTTTGAAAAATTGGTAAGCCCTGCGCATCTCAAGTTTTCCGAATTTCACTCGCAAAATGGCAGTCTCCATTTCATTAATCGTTTACCTACTTACGTGCGGTCAAGGAAAACGTCGTGATGAAATCCGCATGAATAAGAAGGTCTAAGTAACTAGTTTTCGAAATGCATGCGAGGGCTATCAAACTGCAATAGAACGACAAAATATTCACGGAATGAGAGTCGACCTTAATGCTTATCAATGAGGCAGATACACGTAAAGAGCTGAGTTTATGTAAGTACCTAGATCCTACATTCTTACCTATTAGTATTTAACCTCTCCTGAAAGAAAATAAGAGTACCTATAATAATTATAATGCTAATTTATTTTTTTAACATTGGGTTGTAGATACTTGCGCTGAAAATATTGAACGTAACATATTTGCCCACAAATTAACACAGCGATAAATAGTCTAGGTATTGCGGAAGTCGAAAACTAATAAATATATTCGTTTAAAATTCGTTTTATAAGTAGGCATTATATGAAGGTTGTGTGTTGTTGTGTGCGATGAATCGGTATTCTATGTCAGAGGTACGGTCCGGTTTATAAATAGCCCGCGGCGCAGCAGGTGCAGCGCAGCGCGGCGCGGGCAGACGCGCGGACGCCGCACCGCCTCCGCCGTCGCCGCCACGCTTCCGCGAATCACCTCGCAGAATTTCAACATGTTCCACTTGCCTCAGCCCGTATCCACCGTGGTCATGCCCGTCACGTTACGTTACCCCTGTTAGACCTACACACTACATGAATATCTTACACCCAAGAACTAAAAATACAACAAGTTATGTAGACAATCACCCGATTGTATTTAGGACGGACGGACAAATTACGTTTGCCAACCTTATATTGAAATACCTAACCAACGTTTTATTATAAAAACATATCGTCATCACGCCTCTATTCCCCAAATGTGTAGATGGAGGGGCAATGCAGTGCATCTACACATTGCTAATGTATGATGAGCGCAATGTAAAGAGGGCGAGCCTAGTACCATTATACTGGAAACTCTCCTGTATTGCAAAGGGGATTTGCAAAACATTGGCCTAACGCAGGTTGTTCTTCTACACACATATTTTAATAAACGTGAAGGTTTATTTATCATGTTTACCTTCACGGTTTAACATAATCATATTCATCATCTTGTTGTAAATGACGTTCAAGCTCGGAGTTTGAACCGTAACCCCTTGTTCCTAAGACTGGTGTACCAACTATACCACTACATTGAATAGAAATAAATAGGGTTATATACCACTTTATAGTATTCTATAATATAAAGTGGTCCCTACCATGATGTAATTCTCACATTTGGTGTTGAAATTTGCTAGTAACCAAAAAAATATACAAATAATTATTTTTTGTGCAAGTTTTTGGCTTAGCGTAAAACTTAAAGTTAAGGACAGAACCCGCCGTCCCACTGTATTCAATTTATGGATTATTATTATTCTACTTAAAAATAATTTAATCTAAGTTATAGCACATATTTTTAATAAATGAGACCTCTTTAAATGTCAATCATAAAAAATATATTGATGTCGTCATATCTTATTTCAAGAATTAATATTCAGCGTATATTGATTGGTTCATTATATCGACGTAATATTTTATTTCTATACATACTTCGGTGTTTAACATAACGCACCATATGACTCCATTTTGGTTACAAACATGAAAACTCCGATCATTTCCAATATCCCATGTACACTCTTTTTTAGAGCACAGTGTAATAAAATGGCAGTACAAACGAAATGACATCAAGTTTTTAAATTGGCGGAGCAGCACGGCGCGGGCGCATGCAGGTACGCAGTGCGACGCGTCGCCCACCAGTCGGAGCAACTTTGCTGGAAGCAGAAAAACGGCAGATATAAATGGAATCCCGATCGCATCGCTGTACCAGATACACGGCCATTATAAATAAATATCGCTTTCGAGCACCATCCGCGTTCCTCCCGCAGTAAAAAAGGATATCAGTATCAGAAATGCAACTTCGTTTAAAATATATTTAATTCATTACGTTTTAATGCTAACAGGTAAAAAATATGCAATGCATAACAACAGTCTTCACGTCGTAATAACACATGTCTCTACCGAAAACAAAAAAAAACGTTTTGTTATTCTAAATTAAATTCTTTGCGTAATTGTAAATATCTAAACAACTCTAGTATTACTTTACATCCAATTATAGGAGATACAGAGATACAGAGGCAAATGTTCAAAATCTTACGGTTTGCGTGGTAGGTCGTGTTTGTGTTTATGTGGATATGTTAACAAACCTTCAGGATAAAAAGGTCGAGTGGTACATAATGTTTGGATGGGAATAATGATAGGCAGCCGGTAGACGATAGGGCGCCGCGCGCTGTCGCCGCGCCGCCTGATCGAGTAGCCGCCGCCCGCACACACTACCCGCAACGATGGACAACTACACACACACCGAACTATGTTCTCGTTCTTATCATAGCCGTATCATTGTTCCCATTTAATATAATTAATAATACAAGTAAACGCTTCTCGGAAAGTAGAACGATATGCCAGTGACAATTTTAATTATTGTTCAAGATTGAACTCTACAGGCTTACCGCTACACGCAACGACAGATTATTTTTACATCAACGTGTGTAAGTAATTATAAATTCATAGGTAAATAGTGTCATGATTGCAATAAGTTGCATAAGTGTGTTGTCGATCCTACTCGGCCGTGTTCTCGGGCCGCCCGTTACCGTACACGCTCCCACCTGCGCGCCCGCGCACCACCGACACTTGCGTCATTTTATTTACAACTTTAAAATAATAAAACTGGTTTTGATTGTGATCAATACGATGGTGTATCACGATTAATGTCCCAAGCATCGCACCTGGCAGCCGCGACCCCGTGCCGTCACGACACTTGATACCCCGTAACCTGAGGCTTTTGATGTTTCTTCAAAATTAATTTTATATTCAAGCCACTATGGCATTAACCAACTAGTTTACTGTCCCGATCTGACATAATCATCTCCAATTATGTATCCCGAAAACTTGATCGCTATAGAGCCTGTTTATACCATAATTTGAGTTTCTGATTAAAAATTCAAATACTAATAGGTACTGACCAAACCTTGGTCTTATAGAAATGATGATACGAAATAAACACATAAGTAGTCTAAATAAACGCATGTTAATACTATGAAAGTTCGATTTCATTCAGACGTTCATAAAAAATTAAGGTATTTATAGATGATTAATTCTCAGTTGATTTTCTGAACACGTACGGTTCATACATACGAGACAAGTGTACTTTTTTTAAACAAAGGAGACAACGGCGACGGGGCAACGACCTGCCCTGTCCATCTGGGTAAAACAAAACTGCACAGGTATAGATAATCAGTGTATCTTATACGTAGAAAGATGTGCGTGTCATAAATTAACTGCCTAACGGTTTTATTGGTCATCAATACATACGAGACACATATGTTGATCACACGCTTGAAACACTACAAAATTATTATAAATTCGCGTGGAGCGCAGATTCGTAATCGATATTTTTGGAAATATATGAAATTAATTAGTATGGTCTAATATCGTGGCCAACGTGAGCTCCACAAGGCGGCAGGTGTAGCGGCGACCCGTTCGGTCTCGGTATCATGTTACACTAGGTTTCACATTAGGAAATTTATACGACGTCTCGTATGACTACTGACTGATAATTATTGTTTTATTGACGAGATAAATTATAATATTTATTAATCAGTTCCGAGAATGTACTGCAAAACAAGGTGATTCATCGGTACATTTCGCCGCGGCCGACGCAGATGCTGCTCCGCGGGGAGTGTTGATTAAATTAAGTGACATTTCATTTTAATTCGCCGACATAAATCTGGGACATAACGAGAGCTATTATCTGTGAGCGCAGGTGCCGCGACTCGCCTCTGCCAAAGGTCCTCACTCGATAAGCGCACGGACACGACGTCTGAGGGGCACTTGCGTTGTCACCGATTACGATAAACTTATTGTTATTGTCCACTCGCAGTACATACAACATAAACAGATGAAAATGACGTCTTACCACTCTGTTGTTAGTATGTTTAGGGTTACAGCATCATGAGTAAATATAAAGTTAAAGATTATTTAGAGGAATAACAAATAGCTATAAAACATATATTGTACATGAAGACTCATACAGTTCAGTGTCATATATAATATGACATTTATTTACCTGAATAAAGTAGAGTAGCAAATATTATTGTAACCCAGCATATTAAGTTATTTGTTCTTAGCAAATAGGATACTACACGCGTTATAGTGCCTCCTTTATAAACTGCAGATCATGGTTATCATAGGGTGAATGGTTATTTTTTAAGTATCAAATAAGTATGTTGTACCTATATTGAGTCTGCTTGAGAATGAGCTGCGCCTTTAGATCACGCTGGTGCACCCAAGCCGCTGTCAGTTTTATACGTCCACTTCATATATTTCCATGTAAATTGTTTGTCAATACGCTGCATTTGCATAAGCGAGCCGGAGGAGATATTACAAGGTAGATATTCCAAGTACAGGCAAGCTTCGTGGTGCTTTTCCATTTTGCAACACAAATAGGGTTACCAAAAAACCAATTTTCCAAAAAGGGTTATCAATATTATATTAATTATACATCATCACGCCTGTATTCCCCGAAGGGGTAGGCAGAGGTGCACTGCAGTGTGCTCACACTTCGCTGATGTATTTTAGTCCTAATGTCATAGAGGGTGAGCCTATTGACATTACACCGGGCACATTCCCCCTCAATACGGGGGAGATTTGGGCCATAGTCCACAGCGCTGGCCCAGTGCGGGTTGATGATCTTCACACGCCTTTATAGACGTGCAGGTTTCCTCACGATGTTTTCCTTCACCGTTCATACGTATCCAACATGGCACCTGAGCAAACGCAGATGGGATATATATTTAAGAACTTAATTTTACCTGTATTTACTTAATTTAACCCTAACTGTATGTGTTAATGAGTTTAGACGCATTATATTCCTGAAAAAAAGATCCATAATTGATATCGTCAGAAGCTCGCAATCAACCTTATTAAAAAGGTAATTTTGACATCCCTAAAAACAATCGTCACTAGGATACGTAGGGTACCGCACCTTATTATCATAAGTATTTACGAGCGCAGGTAAATCAACACATTTATGTGTTTATACTCGACGCATTGCGGATTAGGCACGCCTGTTAATCGTTCCATTAATGCTTGTCAAACACTAAATACCGCGAGTTATTTACGGACTGACCGGGGAATATTTTCATCAGTTTTTTTCTGTACATAAAAATCTTGATTATATTGAAGACATCATGTGGTTACAGTCTCAACTACATAGATCTGCTTCTAATTCGTTTTGAAGAATTCTATGGGCCGGAAGCCGTGAGGAAGGCGGATTTACTTCCTGGTGTTTACTTTCAAGGGCGACCAGACCATCAGCGATCAACAACAATCATCAATCAACAAGACCAAGAAAATAACTTATACCTAGAGCTGTGTAAATTTAATATTGATTTTCGAAATATTTCCTTTTCTATTTTTTAAAGGAGTTTTTCATTGATGTTTTTATGGGACTAATAATTCAGGTACGTTTATAATATTTGCCCTAACACCGTTACAATAGTTACGGGTTTCAAATAAAGCCTAAAATCTCACTTGCATAACTTTGAATATAGAGTTCTCAAACTCTACAAACAATTAAATTGTGAAGTACATTTGACATGAGTACATTAAGAAAAAAAAAAACTCTACATGAGATATATTGTGAGACAAATTTGAGTCCTTGGGTGATCGTCAGTAGCTTTGTACAAATTACACTTATTTCCGTAAATATTTGCGATAAGCGAGTGTAACACTACCATCGAAGAGCTACCGAAGACAACCCAAGCTCAAAGCTTAATGCTCGGTGAAGTAAAAGTGTATGCGTGCGTCTGGTGAGTGCACCAGTAGTAGCATGTGCGCCAATACTAGACTATGTCACGGAATATGTTGATTTCATCTCTTAAGCTGGAAACGAATCATAGGACGCGGCTGACAGCCGGGATTGAGAAGTGTGCACAGACGAAAACATCCAGCGCGCCAGATTTCTGTCGGACGTCCGAACGCTCAAGGTTACGTCCACGACTTACCTCCGATAGTTTGCACACCCCAGTGTCCATACACTATCTAGATACCATATAAGTCGCAGCTGTCAGCCGCGTCCGTTAATTTGTGTTCAGCTTTACTCTCGTATGAAATGAGACAAAGAGCGAGTGAACGAATCCGTCACGCAGGTACATCAGGAGGTGTTGACATGCGTGCTGGCTCCACAGTTGTTGGTGTGGCTAAGTCTCGCAGGCGCAGTGCAGTAGCCGACCTTGCGGCGCGCCGGATCATGTTGCGGCCACATAGCTGCCGCTCGCCGCGCGTGCGGTTCAATCCCGCGACGGAATGCCCCCATCATCCGATAGCTTGGACCAACATTTGATATACTCTCGACGGCATTTCTCACGTGCCGGACGCCCAGCCAGTGTAACTGTACAAGAATCAATGGATTTCGAGCCGCGAATTATCGAGATCCTGCTCTCTAAGTTTCTTGGTAACACATTGCGTTTAACTTGAGTGATCTGGGAAAAAATATCGCTGGTATAGTTTATATATAGTTAAACACCATGGACTTTAAGATATCTTAATTGTGGAGTTTTATTAACAGTCGTGATCTGATCCAAAACTTTGAAGGATTCTCCTCAGAATACAGTATCTACGTAATAAGTTAGCCCTTTGGGGCACTTATGAACTGTCAAGTTTACATTCGTTTTCATTGTATGCAGTAGCATCAGTTAGTAACCAGATCGTAGCGCACCCACGACTGAGAAGATCTACCAAGAAACTCAGTGGACATTTTTTTTTTAATTTCCTTTTTTTAAATCCCTTATCTTACTTCAAATACATAGCTCCAGTTGTTGCCTTTAGAGCTGAATGTACCAAACAAAAACAAAATACGTTAGTACGGCACCACATGCTATATATTACTAGAGAATTATACCCACCATCTTACCTAATTTGAAAGTGGAGTATTGACAGTAAATAATAATGAAACACTGATATCGCAATGGTCTTACGTTTGCGGACAATAAGTAGGTCTGGTGAGATACCGCGGATCTGTACACACGTGCGTGTGACACCAATCTCTATCTCACAAATGCGTCTATTAACATTTATATATCCACTTCTATTAATAACACAGATAATTAATGTAATATCGTGGTTCGTGTATGATATACAGCGAAACGTCCCTCGAAACCGGTCAGTCCAATTGAAACCTAAGCCTGTCTTTACTAGGACTCCAAATGGTTTGTTCCTTACCTAGCTGTAAATAGATGCCTAGCACTTCTCTCCTAACGGTCTATTCACACGGCAAAGCCGGCTGCCCGATAATGACCAGATTAACGGGAACATATGTGCAATGGCAGAACATTGTGTATAGAAGCAAAATCTATAATTATCGGGTGGTCGGCTTTACTGTTTGAATAGACCCTAATAATTACGCTGTGCTACCTAACCGTGCAAATTCCGTAAACTTTATATTTGAATTATTGAAGACCCATTAATGCCGTTAGAAGGGTTAAATCATAATTGTATAAGGATAACGAAATTACACAAGCTCTGTCGTAATTATAAAGTAAAGTGCCAAAAACTATGAATTACATTAGGATTGCAAATGATAAGCCATAAAAATAAATTTTACCAAAAAATATATATGTTGGGCAGCGAAATGTTAGTGGTCGGTACTTTAGGTCCAAGTATTTGCATCTATTTTTAGTCTGGATTGTTGGTCTAGCTCGTAACCACAAATGATAAATAATGCAAATAGAGCTTTTTGCATTGAGATAGTGACTAACTGGAAGGAACTGCTTAATTGCAAAAACGATTATATTATCATAATATTGACCTCTACTTAATAAAATCGATCTAGAACATATTTTGGTTCTAGGCGTTGTCTAATGCCGTTGGCTAATATCTATTAGCAATACAACAAGTGGATCAACAAACTTTCAAACTCTTGAATAAAAATCAGAAAATCGGGGAAATTATTGGATTTTCTTTGTACTGTAATTTGAATACTTTTACAGTAATTAGAGTAAATGTTGAGTGAAACATGTTGGAAATTACAAATGAGGCAACATTTTATCTGTTTAGATTGGTAGGTAATACTTAATTATTACAATTTGTTGTTATGCGCCTCTTTTTCCTGTAATTGTTCCAGCCATACAGGTTTGCCGGTTACTTCTGGTAAGTTAACTTACATTACTTACAAAAACTCGCCAGTGACACGTAAGCCACGATGGAATCTACCGCGTCGGCTGACAAATTCAGCCACCTTTTAACAGGTAGGTGCTCGCGCCGCTACGACCAGCTCGAGATAACTCGTGTTTTAAAGGCCCCAAAACAGAGTTCTAACGATCGATCATTAGGACTTATTTGTTTTTTGACGTTGACAGGACACCGACAGGATTAGTAGTGGACGCGTTTTTGTTATTATCTATGGGTTGCATCGGGCCATTCGTCATGCTGTCACGGGGACAGGGCCCAACGAAACAATCAAAGTGACCGCTTGATAACGGCGATGGCCACTCCGCTTTCCCACCGCCCGAGAACATCTTCTCACCTGAGCCAGTTCATGTTAGTTCTCTAGATATCCAAGATAATATCAGATTTCTATAGACATTCCTATAAAAAGCTTCGTATGTTACGCTCTCGGCCGCTGTCAAAGCGCGCTCGTCCTATGATTTTCAACCAAATGGTCTACGTATAGTCTAGCGAGAGTGAACAGCGTGCTGACTCTTCTGCCTAAAAGTAAAAATTATATGCTTCATATGAAGTAAAATTAATCATATTGTATAGTAATTATTATAATTCATGATAATACTGATGAGGCACCTGCCAATTAAAAAGTGCCTGAAATCCGATTTATTAAATTACCGAAAAGCATTTATCTGATTATTTATTTACTTATTACAAGTACCCGCTGTTAGCATTGCATGCATTCTAGCAATTTTAATGAAGATATCCATTACCATGTTTGTCTTATCACAAAACATCAATCAATAGCTGTTAAGTCAATGATATTCAGAAGCGAAAATATGCGCTAATTGTAGAGGCTTAGCAAAAAATTGTATTTACCCAACTGTGTAATCAAATCTCAAGTAGTTTAACTAATGTTCGTTTTAATATAATAATCCAAACACACATGTATGTGACACTGGAATATTTGCAGAAATAATAAGTTATTGACGCTGAGCCGTCGACGAGGACCAGTATCTACTACTCTACTACATAAATACATACTGGCATTAGGTCGAAATGAAGTTTATTATTATCTCACACACTCTTACGCGGAGATAATAAGGTTTAGAATGTCGTGCGCGCTTAAGAGACGGACTGTAAATGTTATGTGTGCGCACGTACGATTATCGAAGGCAAGTTTTGCATACCGCAGGCCACGATCATAAAATACAATACATTATGAGCGAACCAGCGGCTCCCGAGTTACGTGATAAGCTCGCTTCTAGACGTATCAATAGATATCGATAAGACACTCTCTTGAGCAACCGTTCGCGTTTACCTTTTCTCCATAATATAAAGAGTTGTGTAATTATCACTGCTCTGCTGGCCGACGCCTATATTATATCATATCATATCATACAGCAGACTATTGCCAATATTGCCAGCATTCCTGGCATACTAACTTGACTATATTTTATACCGTACCGATAAAGTGTAAAGCAATAAAATGATATAGGTACATAAATCAATAGGCCACCTTTGCAAATCTGTTCGTAATAGTTAAATTGCAGTGAAAACTTTTGTTAATGTAGTTTAAATAATGTCATATTAAGTCCATACTTAAAACATTACTGTAGAAAAGTAAGAGCATATCACATCATTAGCAAGGCGAAGCTCTAACAATACGTATCTTTTTAATAAAAATATGAGGGAATGTGCCCGGTATAATGGCAATTGGCTCGCCCCCTATTACATTGGGACCAAAATACATCGGCGAAGTGTGGACGCACTACAGTGCACCTCTGCCTACCCCTTCGGGGAATACAGGCGTGATGATGTATTTATCTTATTTATTTATAATAAAAATAGTTTTTGATTGCACTCATTCATCGGTAACATCATAAACGACACGACTGCACTCCTAATACATTGTTATCAGTGTTCCCACTCTAATCTCGGGGCAATAAAATCTCGAAGGCCCAAAAAAAACGGAGCACCTTGATAACTATAAATTTTGGGCCAAAACGGATGGGACAAATTTTTATAATGGGCCTCCCCCATTTGAGAGCTGAGTCGCGTTAATGACAACCTAACAGTTTGTTTTAACATCATTATAGGAGCGTATCGGGCATTCCATCGCAGGTACCTGCGGGGCGGGCTACATATGTAGCCGCCGCTCGCGCGCACTGATACATGCACCGATAATTGGGATTTTAAACGTGATATCCACGGATTGTTATCTGGGATACGCATCCCAATAACATTATCAAGTAATTAATTAGGATATTGAAGGGATATTCAACTGAAATGCGCGGCATTTTAAATTTTAATTTAGTAGCATGAGTTAAACAATCTACAGTTTATAGCTGTGCATTTTTTGTGCTAAAAATGCGCCCACCATATTTTGGTCCCAATTTAATAGGAGGTGAGCCTATTGCCATTATATCGGGCTTATTCTCCCAAAAATATCTAGTTAGTACAAAATTGTATTGAATAAAGTTATCATTAATAATTGCCCAAAAATGCATATAATCTTTGTTTATAAGGATGCGAGGATTTTGGTTGGTATGTAGTATTATTAAGCTCTACTTGTTAATTAACATAGGGTGCGGACTTAAAAGTAAGTTAATGAAGTTTTTAATTATTTGTTAAAGGATACCGAGAGCCCGAGAGCTACAACTCATGGTGGCGGCCGCGGGCAGATTCTTCCCGCGGTTATATATCCCAGGGACAGATACACGCATTCACAATTACCT
This sequence comes from Ptilodon capucinus, assembly GCA_914767695.1. Taxonomy (NCBI): domain Eukaryota; kingdom Metazoa; phylum Arthropoda; class Insecta; order Lepidoptera; family Notodontidae; genus Ptilodon; species Ptilodon capucinus. The sequence goes on along the minus strand of OU611814.1, from coordinate 6,972,380 downwards.
TATCTCGGTTTGTGCTGGCTCCTGACATCATGCGACAAATATTCGTGATCATCGCACGCTCACCCGCTGGTGTTGTGCGATTTGTAAGGCCTCGGTTAAATATAATAACGTTCAATCGGGTCTGTCGGTAGGTAGGTGCTCAGGGATATGTAGCTGACGTATGTATAATTACTTGTACCATATTCGTTATACTTTTTTGGGTTATAATATTCTATCACCTTTTTCTGTCATTCAACTGTATTCGAGTTTTAAGAACTTGGCATCTACTCTTTGCTAGTAATGTTACTGTAAGCCAAGATTCACAGTGGTTATCAACGAAGGCACCGAAGACTGCTGGCGAAAAGATATTTTATTGGAACCCATTTTTTTTTTTTCTTCAATATTTGTGTCGATATGCTAACTTATACCAGTACAATTTTCTGAAGAAGGGTTCAACGATTTTACATTACGTCAGTGGATTAGGCTCCTATTATTAGGTAACACTTTAATTATTTTAGTTCGTTTTATTAAACATCATAAATATAAGGAACTTAACAGACGTACACAAAACAGTTAATTGATTTTAGGCGAACACTGGGCGGTGGGTAAGAAACTGACATTTCAATAGCAAAAAAGAAAAGTCGTGTTGCGCGCAACCCAAGTGATTTAGCGCAGCGTCGCGTCGCAGGCGCAGTTCCCATGGGAAAGCGCCCGCAAATATTGACACTCAGGCAACATGTTTATATGCACTTAATGCATCGCTCACCTTTTTATATTTTATTTGTTTTGAGCGCTCGGCAGACGAAACGTCGGCCTCGTGTTTGAGTTGTTTTTGTCGTAATCTTATTTAACAGGTAGTGTCTAATGTCGGTTATAAAAATGTTATTTTGGACTAACGCAATACTTGTACGATGAATATTTCCGAGACTGTGCTGGGTAAACATGATATAATTGGCCGCTGGGCAGTTACTTATAAAATGAATTACTTTTTCAAATCATTCGCAACTAAAACCGGATACACGTTAATTACCGGTTGGGACAAGAAATATAATTTTATCTGTCATATGAAAAACTTTATGTCAATAAATAGGAGTAGCCTGCGACTTGTTCAATCATTTTTAAAAGTGATTCAAATATTGAGACTTTAGTTACACCGCATTGTAACAATTGCTTGTAGATAATGTTCATGTAACAATATTTAAGACAATGAACAGTAACATCTAACATGACGATACTTGTGTAGATTTAGATGATAGATATACGAAAAGGGCGCATCCCAAAAATAATTTAGGTAAAGTAGAAGCTAATTAATAAATCGGTTACTATTTTATTTGATTAATTTTACGACCTAACTTTGAGGTCTCTAAGTGGTCGGCCGCTTCGGTCGCATCGGTGGCCACGGTGTGACTCCAGCCAATTTGCGGTCAAAATAATGGTTCCAAATTACGTGTTGTGTCCTTGCCGCGTCCATGTGGGAATGTGTAGCGTCGTGCGTCACGTTCCCTCTAATTACGCGTCTATAATGTGGAAGCACAAATTATACCCTGTCGATAACCGCCCGGAACGAGGGCCAGCCATTGCCATCGGTATGTCTTTGAAAGATTTTGGCCTAATCATTATGTGCAAGAAAAAATCATCAGTGATTTTTATAAGATTTATTGAAATCATTAGGAAGGTATTCGTTTGTGTTAATGGAACTCTAGAAGGTCCTAATTTTTCTTTGCACTGTGCTTTAGATAGGTATCGAAAACAGTCAGTCGGTACTTCAGTAATAATATAGTAAAGTTAGGCCTGACTATCATGCGCCCCGATACAAGCGGAGGATGGTACACCGTCGGTTTTTAGTGGGTATACGGCCTTTTGCCGGGACTCCCACGTAACCCTGCTACTTCCCCTGTGGTGACAAGGTATCCTTAAAGGATTTTCCGAAGTCAACAAAATGGCCTGACTATCATAGTTTCTAAGTAACAGACCTTTGAATATTTGTCATATGTATCGTGTTGTGGCCTCACGGTACTTCCATTAACGTGTTTAATTGTGTAAACGACATATACGACGTGAAGTTAATAATGTAAAAACATTACATAAACATTTTATATATGACTAGAGGAGTTATAATTAATTAAATTTGGTGGTGAAAAACAGACAGATTGAACATCCTTGAATTTTTAATATTATTCAGTTGCACATCCGATGCTGACGTCAAAATATTACCTATTTTGAGCTGCCAGCCTGTATAGCAAACAAAATAAAACGACAGTGATTTGTAAAATGTTCCAATCCAGATCTCATAAACGGTTTTGAAACCTCGTGAAACGTTTTGATATAAAATTTACCCCTAAACTTATAAAAAGTTATAATATGGCATTGAAGAACAGTTTTGTAATTAAATAACCATTGGTTTGTAGATCACTTTAAATTTCACACAATTCTTTCATGTAATTGAAACAAACAAATTTATTAAAACAATATCTACCCAAATCTAAAGTTGAACATACATTTCGATTAAAAGTTATCTATAAAATATTTTACTGTATTGAGACTCTTATATGTATAAGTTAAAAAAAAAAAAAAAATAAGTAAAAGTCGAAATATTATCACAATTACCTTCAGGCACCATTTTCACAGATGCTTAAGCTTATATTTTCCTAAAAAAGATGTAAAATATAAAAATAGATAGCACGTAGTGAAATGCGTTTCGAATATACAGCCGAGAATATTTTATGTTTAAGACATCAAAATCAATTATTATTCCCCAACTGGACCTATCCTTTGGGTTATTTATCATTATGATCTCGATCACAAAACGACAACAACGCAGAATAACTTATTTAAGCGGGACACAGGACTCTGGGTCTTAAGGCTCTAGCATCAGATGTGGATATCCTATCATCGTGAGGTCCTTGATGCTCGAAGCGATTTCGATTTGGGATACATGAAAGCGTGCAAAGGATTTGGACTGTTTACGACTACGTGGGTGGTTGTGGGCGTGGCGCCTTCCATCTTTTTCCCACTTACGTATTACCTATTGCCATCTCGCTCACGGCCGCTCCCACAGGACCTTTCTTGTTAACGTATTTTTTGTTCCTCTTACCTCGCTTTATGGAATGGTCAGGCGAGCAAATATTTACTCACGATTTTGAAAATCTCGCTTTCATACTATCAGCGCTTAAAGTAACGATGTTGACTGGTTACTTTGCGAGGATTATGTTCGGTTATTTATATACAAGTATTTTCTTTTTATGTACACTGGACATGACAAAACAATAAAATTGATTGCGTAACATATTGCGTAATATATTTATCATTTATACTATTTTAGAATCATTTTAAAAAACGAGTTCCCCGATTGATCGACAATCATCTCTAGTTATTTTCCCACACTCGCGAGTGTGACGCCTGTTGTAGCAGCGTGTATGCATAAGGATTTTTATTTCCCTTAATTGAAAAACACTTAGGTAGTTTGGGTAGGTGTTGGGAGACTCGGCGGCATCGACCAAAGGCCGGTTCGGACCTCACGCGCGCCCTCTACCGCCGATAAAGAAATTATCCGCTTTCGAAATAACGACGACCAATCTACCCGCATGGTTCCTAATTGGTAGTTACAGGCTTCTTATATACAAGTGTAGTCCTTCTGCAAAAATAAACATTATACATTAAATATTGGTATTTTATCATAAGAAATAGGTGTAAAATTTTACGCGAATTGCACTAGTAGAAAAGACTTCAACGCGCACACTGAACAAACAAACAGAGAATGCATAGTTTAAAGCCTTATAAACTGACAACAACAGACCTTAGATCGTGACACGCTTATACATTTGAGTATACATTAGTGATTATATATTAACTAAAAAATGAAGGTAATTCCCTAAAATATTGAAATTCTTAAATAACCTAATTTTGCTTGATACAGATGTTTAAAATAAACATATTTTGTAATGCCAGATCCAGCAAAACGATTTCAATTTCATATAAATTTGGAAACCAGTTACTTAAAATGCCATAACGCATTTGCAATGTAAATACTACACCCGTCACACTTAACAAAAGGCGTTTAAAGATGCCATTATTTTTTTCACATAATGCAGTGTAAACGTCTGAGTCACTCAATTTGGGCATGATACATTAACCGCTATACTCTAACGTTTCACTGATAACCTGATAACATTTGTAGAGCGCCAATTGTGTTGAGTATAAAAGGACCGTAACATAGTCTTGTAATAAGAGGCTTAACTTAAGCTAACTATAGTTTTAATGGGGTAGAAGTTAAACAATTGGCTTGACGGGGAGTTGATAGGAGTTCTTGGTAGAGCAGCTCCTGTGTGGTGCCGCTGGCGCTAGCGGCACATTAGCGATAATCTGCCGCTCAGACAATTACAAACAATTGACATTACACCGTTGCACTCATTATAGGGCTGCCCATTTACAGACCATAGTTTCACAAAATTTTACTTAGTAATGTTTGTGTATACTTAAACACGAAAAGAATCACGCAAATAATTGTCACAACCCTAGCGTTTTATTTAGTCTATTACACCTTAGATTCGACTACATACTAAACCGATAGAACAGAATAGGTACATGAAATAGTACCAAAACCCATTGTAAACGTAACGTTAATATTGGTTTTCGTTAAAAGGTACAATTTAAATCTAGGCATTTAGGTATTTGTGAGAATAGAGTTCCTTATTTAACTAGGAAGCAATATTGCTGTTAAATATTTTTATGGACATCTTTCCTAGGTTCGAAGTCTATCATAAATTGTTAATGCTTGAAGCAGTATTTCTTCAAAGAGTTGTAAACAATTATATACTCACTGTCGGCGTTTCTGTAAACATTTATATCAAATAATAACCGATCAATCGTACTGGTACAAGATATCGCAAGTGGTATTTAATTACTTTATGATTTTTCGTCAACTGACAACCCTGAGTAGCATCACTAAGCCGAAGGAGTACACAAACGTGCCACAAAGTGTTGAGATAACGCAAATACGTAGTTTCAACCGCGGGTAACGTACGGTACACCATTGTCAGGTTCACCATTGTGCAGTAAGTACTTCTGTTTTTGAAAATGACGTCACCGTAATATCGATCTTCATTTTGTTTCATTTTCCGTTTAACGTTACATTTTAACAAATATTTGTTATCGTTACTTTAGTCTTTATGTGTGATTCTCGGGAACTTTATTTCGCTCAATTTTCCGTTACTGTACTTATGTACTTGCCGGGCTAAGTGTCAACATAAAAGTAATACCTTAATTTCTAGAAGAAAAAAAATTGTCTAATCAGGCAGATCGCGCTTGGACATATGTTATCTTTGCTTAACAGACACTAAAATACTACTCAAATTTCTACATTTATTTAATATATAATAAATAACTCTCAAGTCTTTACGAACGCTAAATTTTCCTACGAGTAAATTAAGAATCTGCAAATAACAAACGGAATACTAAAATAATTCTGTCCAAAAATATTTAAAAAGCATTAAATATATGCATATCCATTAAAAAAATTACCGTTTACACAATTAATAGATGCGCAGCATACCAATCTAGTGACGCATTACATTACACATTTACACAAAAATCGGTTGTTTTCTAAGCAAATATGCGGGCGAAGTATGTCGGGGGTTGTGACGAGGCAGGGTGGCGCTCGCGCATTATTTTGCTCGTATATCAAAGCCTTTGTGTTCCAAAGTTAGCGCCACCATAAAAACCGTACCGACGGAAGTAAGCTCACAAAGCGAATACCAACGAGCAAAAACTCGATGAAAAAAACTGCATAATGCGGTCGAGAGCCAGTGTGGCCACTCAACCGCTCTTGTTAAATTTATAACAGCTCTATTTTGTTTACCTGCTTGACTCCGCTTTATATTGTGCAGTAATTGGAGGCATTTGACGATGACTTATTAATTTATTGACCATAGTTTCGCTTCAGTTTTTATGGAGGTGCTAAAACGTTCGTTGGTCACTTTTGTTTATGGTGGTAGGTAGACGTGTTTTTGTATGGCGAACGATTCTACCTTTTTTATATAGCTAATTGTTTTTGAATGACGCAACGGTGACTATGGTGCGTTAACTTCATTTGAATCTATGTTAAATTGTACAATATTTTATTCTATCGGATTCGTATAATAGGTGTAAAAAAATACTAACTATGATATTTTGTCACAATTAACATATACGTAGTCTGTCATTAGTTTTTTTTTTACTGTAGTAGGTACTTTATGTGTATTCATGTTTTTGATATCCTTCATTCCCGTTTGAGGTAAATTACAGTTACGCATACAGTTTAAGCGAGTTGTAATCTGTATTTAATAAAGTAATTAGTCATCCATATATTTACCGACATAATGATTATAAATATCGTCGCTGGCTCAGGCTGCGCGGGCGCGGCGCAGCGTGGCGTGGGTAAGAACGCGCCTCCAGCTGGGACCGAGTTTGCCTTCATTCGCGTTCCTCACCTCGAATTTAACGCTAAAAACTCCCTGTACAAAAAACCTAAGTAATCAAATCAGAAGCTTCCATAAAACTGTATGCATTGTATTCGTTTTATATATGAATTATCTGATACCATAAGAATAATAAATAGGCAATACTTTTCTAACCTTAAGCTACTACCTCAATGTGAAACGGTGTGTCGGTCAACTGCCGTATCACGTCATCCACACTCACGACTTTTGTAGCGAAACTAAATTTACTACATAGTATTACTTAAGTTTTTTTGCACGATCACTATTCACTACACGAGTGTCTTTCGCACAATAGTGCTAATTGTGCTCAATTTATTCTTTTTTTGCGTTGTAAGAACCATGCCGTGTGATATTCAAAACCCATTTTTTGTTGACTGTTGGTTCCATACTGTCTCGCATACTCGATACATAGGTACGAAGTGCATTTTATGTTATTAAAATTAAATAAAACTGATTATACTTGCACTTCGAATGAGCGGTAGAGCCTTATATAATGTTGTGACTTTTTTTTTATATTCATGCGTCATATAAAAACCATTTTTTTATACTGGTTCTGAAAGGGTAAGAAGTTGCAAAATCGGAAAAAAATATATGACTGTATTACTTTTTATAGCATTTGAATTATAGGTACGGAATGGAAAATCGAAATAGGAAATAAAAAATATGAAAACAAATAATGCATCGAATGACGCAGCATTACTGCGAGCCGACTTCACAGCAGCCTATCAGCGCGCTGTGATTCTGTTGGAATTTGTGCCTTCACTAAATGATTATTGCCTTTGTTTTCTTTTTCATCCTCGCCTCCAATCGTAATGTTCAAACATTATAATGATTCTTATACTGTGGGAGTCTCGGGACTTCGACGCAGACGCTATAGATTCTCATATGAATCATGTCGTGATATAACGTGCATTGCTATGCCACAAAAAATAATTTTGAGGTATTTTTTCTAAATCATCTATCTTCTATAAACCCCTTTTTAAACAATAAATATTATAAAATAAATGTTGTTAGGAGCAATTTTTTTAATGACAAGAAATACAAAAATAAATAAGTAAAATGTTTTTTTAAACACAGGTGACGATTCTATATAAAGCTTACATAAACACGATTTCTAGCTATGCACACTTTCAACCTTTGCAATCGTAAAACATAATTTTGGTGAAGAAGGGGTCTTCTTATGTCTCACCAAATCCATGGATTACGTTCATATTTTAATTGTATACATATACACATATACCTACTACACATATACTACTCTCTCAATTAATGGTTCAAAACTGTTGCCAAGCGTTCAAATAGGTACATATAAATATAGGTATGGATATGGCCTATAGTATCAGATGCATTTCCACATCATCCAAGCAACGCTGTCGCCCGCGTGTCTCGTACTACTTACACTGGCGACCTTCACCAAAACATGTCAAAATCTCACAGCGCTTCTCGACGCGGCTGGAATGACGATCACTTACGCGGTCAAACAGCGAAGGTGTGTTCCGCTGCCGACTGCGAGGCAGCGATGGACGCATAACACACGAAATGTGTTATTTAAATGTTATTCGTGGTACAACACACAATTCAGGTTCTCTACGGCACCTGTAGACGAATGTGCCATTTACATTGTAATGCACGCGCAGTGCTTCCAACCAGTTCGATTAGGAGGGGAATGTTGCCTACATCACATACCTAATATTACGGTTTAAAGATAAATAGCTATTGTTATGTAGGTGTATATTTTGCGCAGTTAACATTTCCTATAAGTAGGTATTCTGTATTTATTAGATACATATCTGTGCAGATAATAATATTGCAGATAGTTAAGTTGTTTGTAATTTATTTTGTGGCTTGTGTATACTATAGTGAATGGGTAAGTACTATTTAGTTACGTCGTTTAGTGGGTATATGGCCATAATAAAATATGTGTTCAAAGAGGCACTTACGTGATTGATCCCGGAGTGGAGGGGGGAGTGGGGAATGCGCAGGCTCAGCGGCAGTGACCGCTGCAGCCAGGTGCGTGCGGCCATCGACACCATAAAATTAATAACCCGTCGAGCCTTCTAACCAATGCTCTCTTGAGAATCATGCGCACTTCACGTACCACTGTGCAAGCTCATGCGCGCTAACATGCATTATTATCAACATATCTTTTAAATGCTAAGTGTCCCGTTGGTATAAGTAAACAAACACTCTATATTACATTACCATATGTCAGTGTATAGTAGCTACGCAGAACGATATCTGCTCAATAACTTCATAGCTCTTATTCAGCATTATTAACAAACCCTATGCAGCAGTGGTAGCCGAGTGGTCGAACGCACGCCTTGCAAATCAAAGTGTGCAGGTTCAAACCCCGGCTCGTCGCACCTCTGGGTTTCATGTGCGAATCTCATTTACATCCGAGATTACCACTTGCTATGAAACGGTGAAGGAAAACATCGTGAGGAAACCTGCACGTCTGAGGGAACTTGACTAGTTCTCGATAGATGTGTGAAGTCTGCCAACCCGCACCGGGCCAGCGTGGTGGACTATGGCCTGAATCCCCCTCGCATTGAGGGGAGGCCCGTGACCAGCAGTGGGACATTAAAAAGGGCTGTAGTTATTATTATTAACAAACCCTATGTTAAGTATGTACGAATAACCTTTGTGGAATATTTTGTACCCATCGTAGAGTTAATTCAATAAAGGAAAACTAATTTCCCAGTATGTAAGGGCCCTTAACGCTCGTCGCATTGCACTGATGAGGATTTCTCAGAGATATGTCTGCCTCCGGTTACCATTGATGTTTTTTCTCCAAGTGTTCTTCACAAAAATATTTATTGAAAATATTTATCCTAGTGAGACAAGAAAAATAAACAAAAAATAAAAAAGTATGGTCACTGTTATCTGCACAGAATTAAATAAAGTCGTAAAAGCTTTCTATTCCACTGCGCGTTAAAAGGTTTATAGAATTTATAGTAAACATAAAATATTTCATTCTGTTTCCCACAAATTGATCCTTACAAGGTATTATTAGGCTTCATTCAGGCTAGCAGGCAGCAGGGCTGATGTTAGATTTGTTTTTAATGGCGGTGAAGGGCGGCGGAGAGCGGCGGAGGGCGGCGGATGGCACGCGGGCGGCCACGGGCGCGGGGAGGTGCAGAGGCGCGGACTCCGCCGAGACGGTGAGTCTGCCTGATAAAAGAGGATTTTATCCGCTCAATTTAGCATGAAATTGGAACACAAAGTGAATAAAGCCACAAGATTGTAAACATTACGAGGTTCCCTTTTTTTATTGCGGGCATTCGGCTTATTTACGGTTCTCTTTTTATTGGTCACCGGTGTCGGCCTCGAACCCTCTATTTATTACCTTGTTAAACTCTAGTTAACGAACTGATCGCTCAGTGCCAGTTCGGTACTTGGTTTGCGATGCAGTTAATTGGAGGTTTATCGCTTTAACTCAGCAAAACTTAATTGATTCGCGTTGCACGTTGGTACGTGATTGTAATCTGGAGCTGCCGATACCGATCTCCGAGCATCGTCTGGCATCGGAGATTTAACCGAAAAGGTGAAAATCGAAATGGTCAATTTTCAAGAGAGCTTAAAAAGTCGTTAACGCAATTGTAAATTGCGTACGTTATGCGTTCCCACGCGCGAGGGTAGCGTCGGATCCACACGAATGAATGACTCACTAAACTCGAAGCTCCATTTCCACAAGTCATAGTGCAATTAATAATATGCGGCATCCTGTCGAATTATCTCTCGTCGTGGCAGGGGTCCGGGCGGCTTTAATTTACCACAATGGAAGTGGGTTCTGAGAAGCGTTCGCCGGCGAGGCGGGCCGATTCTTCGACGAAAACAAACAGAAAATAATTATCATAAAGATGAAGAGCGGCCGCTCGAGGCTGGCCGCTGCTAATGGGGGCCCACCTGGCAGCGCGAGCTCCCTCCCGCCCTCGCGCAGCTGGGCCTCGCTCCTCCGGGCCCACGCATTCCTGCGCCGCGCCGCCGGTGCACGCTGCACTGATACGGACCAGCGCAGTCATCATCACCGTCTAACTAATAAAGGCATGATTGGTTTTTGATTGCGCCCGGTTATACGTTCGCTCTTTAGGAATACCTAAAGCGTCTGGATCGGAATCTATCCAGTTTAGTTTATTTAATATCTCTATTACCGTGTGCTTACGTAACCTTAACACTTGTTACTGTTTACCGTAGAGAAAGTTCGATAAAGAAACTTTCAATTTTATTCAACGGTTAAAGTACGGCATTTCTAGAGTTTAGGTATACCTTCATGATAGTTGAGATGATAATACATTTATAAAATAATGTTAGCTGTGATTTATGTCGGGACTCTTCATCGCAGATACTCTTACTGTCTTATGCTATTGACATGACCTGTTATTAGCAAAAAATGTAGAGTATTATTAGGTATACTTACTTATAATTTCTCACTTCATGATCGTCGTTAATCATGTATGCTAATACCAACAAAAGCGAAATTATTGTGTCTAGGAGTAACAAGTACCTAAGCGTATTCAATTATAAATACAAGAGAAAAGGTTTTTAAAAAAATACAAGTCTCCTGCGGAGTGCCTTGTCGAGTTGCAGTCGAATTCGCAGTCGTGACTTAAAAGAAATGTAAAAATGAGAACTTGTAAGTGCCCCGTAAGCCTACTGTGAATTTGAAGTGAGTTTTGGCGATTTAAAAAAAAAGATCAGCCCACTCAGTTTCTTGCCAGATCTTCTCAGTTGAGGTCGCGTTTCAAATCGGTAGTAGCATATAAGAACAAAAATGTAAACTTGCCCCCATAGGCCTATACAAAATAAATGAGTTGTCTTTGACATAGTACTATATCTAGATAGATAGAGTACTCTTTACACCAAACAATGAGAGAAAAAAAATACAACATTGTAAGGTCTAAATACGCTAGCTAGAGCATATATTTAAAAAGTTTTGCTGTAGTACTATCCACTGCCTGATTTTAATTTGATTGTGCTTTATTTAAGTGCATAAGTTCCTTTACGGAAAGGACGTAGGGTATTCCTGCAAATTATTTTTTACACCTTACACCTACACACTTATGTTCTTTTAACGTAATTTTTTGTCATTTATGTGACATTAATGGGTTATTCTTAGGGTTCCGTACCCAAAGGGTAAAACGGGAACCCTATTATTGAGACTTCGCTGTCCGTCCGTCCGTCCGTCCGTCTGTCACCAGGTTGTATCTCATGAACCGTGATAGCTAGAGAGTTGAAATTTTCACAGATGATGTATTTCTGTTGCCGCTATAACAACAAATACTAAAAAACGGAATACAGTGTATTTTTAAGGGGGATCCCATACAACAGACGTGATTTTTTTGCCGTATTTATAGATAATGGTACGGAACCCTCCGTGCGCGAGTCCGACTCGCACTTGGCCGGTTTTTTACAGGACTAAAAGCCCGGGGCACACTGAGACGTCAAGGAACGTGCTTCGAAATTTTTGCCAGTACCAAAATTAATTGTATTGACTCATGGACTCAAAGCTCATTCTTTAACGAAGTCTCATTGACAGCGTGAGCGAATTTTGAAGCTATACCACAGAAATTCAATCTTTATGTGTATTCATTTATACGGACTATGTATGAATCTGTATGTTTTGGTATCGGCAAAAATTTTGCCTAGCGGGTCTTGACGCTACAGTGTGCCCGGAGCTTAAGTGAGTGGGTATTAATAATATTATGTATGGAATACGGCGCTCAAGAATTCAGCATATACAAACACACCATTTTTTTGTATGTAGGTACATAAATCATAAATACATAGGTACATAAATGCATATTCAAAAATCACAGTTATTTTTAGCTAACTAAAGTACTAGTGGTGCCAATTTATTGTTCTCAATGCTCATTTACTGTTAGTTAGGCTGATAACTAGACATTATATTTGTAAGCAACTGTTACACTTTCATACAGTTCCAGGGATTGACATTATTACCAGTGATTGTTAACAGTGTGACCATCTTTTTAACTTTGTGTAGCATTGTGATCGACCGCCCTTATCTATGGTATGTGGATGGACGTTTACGGTACTCTGTCTGAACAAATAATCTACATTTCAGAATGATACAGTTAATCCGCTAGATAATGGACCTTAAAATAACGAATGTTAGTCAAAACAATTTTACTCGAACCGCACGAAGAACGCAAGTCTATGAATAGGTCTAAAGGATCTCACGTTACGTCGATAACTTTGTTTCGGCAATAATTTAACACTGACCGCCATCGAACTGTGAAAGCTCGAGATAAAATGCTTTAACGAATTCCTCGGCTGCCTACCTCAATGGCGAAATAGGTTGTTTTTCGTGTCCTTTTCCCGTGGCCGATATTTCAGAGGCGTTTTTGCGTGGATGCCGCCGCGTATCGGCCGGTGGTCCATTAAATGTGGAACAATGGCTCTCTCAGTTTCTATTAGCCGTTTATCTAACTTTGACGCACATTATGTGAATTTCGTCGGGACCTTTTTTGCCTTTGTTTAATGACGACTGCCATTTGATGACTAATTATAATTAGGTAAGGAAGTGGAAACTTTCGGTTCGAGTTTATTTTTAACACGTTTCCACTTAAAGACAGTTAAGTAAGTGTAGGTACTTATATATTTATTATTTTACCTTTATAGCATGACCAATAACTAGTGAAGTTATTTTTTCCTGTGAGATAATTATCTATCTACTTAGGTGTTGTGTAATAAATAAAAGCGACCGTATGCCATGTGCGCGTCTTAATGAGGAAGGTGTGGTGGATGATTAGGTAGGTATACCTACACAAAATTATTATATGTGTGTACATAACAGGTACCTTAATGACAAATCACCTGTCTATGCCGGAATAGGCGTATGATAAGTAGATAAAATAAAGAAGTGTAAACACATCGCCGTCGTCAATGAAATAAATATCAGTTTTTCTAACAGAAATGACGCATGCCTTAAAATAGTAAAACCTGAGAGGAAATTGAGTGGTGTGTTAAGAATTTTATCAATTATAGATGCTCCGGAGCCCCGGGCTGCGCCCCCCGCCGGGCTTCAACTTTAGCCTTTAATGCTATCATGGAAACGGCTTCTTTGTTTTAGATGATTAATTTAAATTGAACTATTAATGTGATAGGTGGAAATATGATATTGTTGTAAAACTAGCGAGCTTCACCCACAGTTGTTTCAAGCCAGGTGTTCAAATCAGCGTAATTTAAATGGATATTAAATTAATTTTTCGCCGTTATTAATTAGGTATACCACACCTGCACAATATTATTGGCAGATAAGTAGGTACCTATACCCGGATTATTACGACTTAGATATGAATTTGATAATAAAATAGGTTGCCTAAGTATGGTCCGCACCTATCTACTTATTTGCCCACATCCATTTATACTGAATAGCTATTTCTCGATTTCCAACATTTAATTAATTAGCATAAGATATTTATTTTCGTTTTACGTGGCATCTTGGAAAGATAAACTTTTAATATATAATGTAGGTACAACAACATTTTATAGAGTCAAATTTGTAGGATTGTTTGTAGAAGATAATATCCGTGGAACTACTCCTAACCCCATTCTAAAAATGTTATTAATTCTCTTATTTTACTTTTTATACTTAACATTATTCCATATACAGATAACGTAGGTGCAATAGTGAAAGGATAGGTGTCTACAAAAGGAAGCGCATGCCGCATTATCGTAGCTCAAAACAAAAATAATTCCCAGAGCAAGTGCTTCGCGTGTGTTCTTGACTTTTACGAGTTCCTCTACATTCCACGGGGAGGATAATGGATGCAGTATACTCAAAATACTTGTTAGCTAAATAAAATGTTATCTATAATATGAGTACCTACCGGCAAGGTTATGTTCAGGAAGATTCATCTGCATCTTTACATTATCCCTAACTGATTCCAGCCTGTGGACATTGTTGTACTAATTTACTTTTAGAATGATCAAAATTCGTTATCGATTGGATCTAAGGGAACCAAACAATATTTAAAACGCAAAACTTTACCGATCAGAAAACACCATATATTGCGATGCCCCTGGTGTTGCAGGTGTCCATGGAGGGCGTTGATCACTTACCATCAGGTGAAACGTCTGCTCCTTTGCCGCCCTATCTCATAAAAAAAAACATATGCCAACTGTTTTTAACTTATACCTATTAATAAGATAAGTAAGTATATCCCACTATCTACTAACTCATTTACTATTACAGCCCTTTTTAACATACCACTGCTGGGCACGGGCCTCCCCTCAATGCGAAGGGGATTCATGCCATAGTCCACCACGCCCGGTGCGGGTTGGCAGACTTCACACATCTATCGAGAACTAGTCAAGTTCCCTCAGACGGGCAGGTTTCCTCACGATGTTTTCCTTCACCGTTTCATAGCAAGTTATAATCTCGGATGAAAATGAGATTCGCACATAAATCCCAGAGGTGCGAGCCAGGGTTTGAACCTTCACACTTTGATTACAAGGCGTGCGTTCGACCACTCGGCTACCACTGCTATCACTAACTCATTTACTTATTGAAAAACTGAAAAATGAGATGTATACGTTATGTTACCACGAATCAATTATGAAAATGGCAGAAAATGTCATGGTATGCTGTAATCGTAGCCCGATAACAGTGAAATTCTATGATATTGAGATCCTCGAGTAACTACTGGTTAATTCTGTTGGCGAGCCTGCTATTACACCGAGGAAAATGACAGCATAAAGCTAAGCTTCTGAAGCTCTATCTAGAGCTTACACGTTAGCTAGGAGTTACTAGACACTCGTCGATTTACCTATCTAAATCCTTTTTTATAATTTGTTCTTTGAAATTTTTATTGCATATTTGAACACAGAGCCTAGTCAATATTTTATATTATGAAGTTACTTATAGGTACTTATAGGTAGCATATAATAATATACTATTTACATAAGTGGTTATTGTTAATCTTAAGGCAGATTTTCATCGGATAAACTGACCGACGGTGTTCATTTCACAAATATCAAACATAATAATTGTTCAATCATCAGATAACTCGCTTACCATGTATTAAGTTGGCACATCGATAAGCAGCAAAAAAACTTGAGAGGTGTCAAGGGACACCCGGATGGAACGAAGTTCCTTTTGAAATAAATAAAAAGCAAAAAAATTGTGCATATACACACACACACACACACACACATCGAAATCGCAATCGCAATCGCAATCGCAATCGCAATCGCAATCGCAATCGCAATCGCAATCGCAATCGCAATCGCAATCGCAATCGTAATCAAAATCGAAATCGAAATCGAATTTTATTGTTACACACACATATGTAAAAGTGTCACACAATAAAAATCACACACACACACATATGTAAATGTGTCGTTACAATTTTTCGTCTTATTTTTTTCCATCTAGCCCCCTTTCGCAATGCACGATAAGGAACTACGTTCCAATAACTTTGATCGTTCGTTAGTTGATTTGACATTGTTTTGGTATTTCAAAAAATATACGGGTCGCATTGAGAACCTCTTCTTATTTTTAGCTCCTTTGGAGATGTAGAGAATTTTAACTCCGACGGTATGTTACACTTGTAACAATGCGATGCGCATTTCAAAATTGCTAAACATTGTCGCTTCAGTTGGTAGAGCAATTCAGCGAAAACAAAACAGGGTTTTATTTACATACTTTTCATGGAAAATTATTTAATCTTGTATCGCACAAACGAAAAACAGCACGCTGTTTGTAAACGAGAAGACGGGCGCCTTGGAAAGTACAGCGAACATATTCCATCTTTAGCTAACTCATACGCGGCAAGCTAATTTCATTTTTAATTGTAAGCCATTAAAGTATACATTCCAAAATCAAATTAAGCACCAATCTCCCTTTAAATGTTGCTTTACTTTATTTAATTGTAAAATCTATATCCACACACATAGAATTCAATTTAGCATCAACGAGTCATGAAATCTTTGGCGTGAAGACCAAATAGTGTTTACTCGTAAACCACTCATTGTTTGAGTAAACTTCTATTTTGATGCTTACTGTGAAGCGCTCGCCGCTCGAGATTTGCGTTAAACAATATTTCTCAGTACCTCAATACAAAACGAAAGCTGCTACGCACTTTGTAAGGCAAAGTGGAAATTAGTATAAATATTGTACCTACCTACTTATTTGAAATGGCAACAAATTAATAATTTATTGATTTTATCACTAATTTGATCTACTTTGCATAAGCATAAACCTCTGGAATACACACACTCTACTTCTTTTTTTGACGAAATGAATGTAATGTAATGGAATAATATGAAGAGTGGCTCTACCTGCGTTTAGCGGGTATTTGAGTCAGTGTCAAGTAATTAATAGCAAGAGCAAATTCAATAAATACACATTATAAATAAAAATGGTTGATAACCGTGATAAAGATGGCGGATGAAGCTCGATTTACTTGTTAAGAGTCCGGAATACACACTTACCTCAGTAATCTGCAAGGCCAGCACACACGTCATGAGTAGACATGTGTCATACAGTCTTATAAATTTCAAATGAGAGAAAGAGACCTGATAGACTCATATTCTAGTATTGGCACACATGCTAGTCGTGCTGTCATCATGCTCAGTTATAAGTTACCACGTGCAATAAAGGGTAATCAATCACGATTGTAGGTCGAGACGTCTTTAGGTCTTCATGACATTGGCACTGCAGTATACCTGTGCTTACCCTTTCAGGAAATACAAGCGTGATGGATACCAGATTTACATGTACCTAACCACCGCTTACACTACGTATAATGTAACTACTGACTATACAGGGTGTAACAGAAGTCCGAAATAATACTTCAGCGTTTGCATGGGTATAAGGTAGGTATACAACTGAATGGTAATTTTTTTTATCTAAATTCGAACTTGATTTTTGGATTTTTTTTTCACCGCCAATTTTCATATCTTGGTATATCTCGAGTCCTATGCGAAATTTCAAAGAATTGTTTAGTGAATATGACTAGTCGCCTCACTTAGATGTAGTTTACATTGTCGAATAGGGTAATGGGTGTGTCCTAAGGCCACAACACGATACTTATGGCAAATACTCAAAAGGCCTGTAACTCAGAAACTATGATAGTTAGGTATAGTCTGCTTTCACTAATTATGGTACATATGACCTACCATATATGTACCTAAAATATTATTTCAGACTTCTGATACAGCCTGTATTGGTGTCGATTAGGTTGGCACCAAACTAAACTACAGCTCTACATAACTAAGCATATTGTCGTCCTTCTTACGGGCCTAATGTATGAGCGAGACGGGAAGATGACAATATTTGTAGTGTTCAGTTGTAGTTTGTGTAACTATACAGGTGTTACAGAAGTCCGAAATAAAAGTTTGGCGTTTGCATCAGTACCGGGTATACAACTGAATGGTATACAATTTTGATCGAAATTTGACCATTGTTTTTCGTCGCGGATTTATATATAACTCGTAATATCTCGAGACCTATTTAAAATTTTTATGTTCTGTTTTGTGAATTATGGGTCGCCCCTCATAAGTGTAGTTTACACTGCTGAACAGTGTTATGGATGTACCCAATGGCCAGAACACGACACCTGTGACAAATATTCAAAGGTCTATAACTCAGAAACAATGCTAGTTAGGTATAAACTGTCTTCACTAAGCCCCCACATACGAGCTACCGTATGTACCCAAAGTATTATTTAGGAATTTTGAAACAGCCTGTATATACCGTTAAATAAAACGAACAAAAATATAAATTTCAATTATTTATTTACTACAATTACTGGCTACAAACACAATATCAATAGGTTTCGTGAATCAGGAATTCACTCACTGACTTGTTATACTTATCGGGTAGGATGTCTTTTAATTCATTTCGCGTTAGCCAGTTGGCTTTTAATTCATTTTTAACATTGCCATCTTTGTAATTCGCGTAGTAGAAAAATACCTGAAAGAAAAAAAATATAGTTATGAATAACTAATTTAGATATTTTGGGAGACAAGTTTGAACAGGTAAGGGCTTTGTTATTTCCCACTGTAAATGTACGAAGTCCGTAAATAACACACTTTTATGCTTATAACGTTATATTGTTCCTTAACAAATTTTATATGTGGTGGTACAATGGTATTAAAATCAGCTCCATGAATAATTAACGTCCTTGCGTCTGTTAACAAACACAGAAATTAAAACATGGCCCGTTTTATTGTATTCTGTCCCTCCCGGGAAGTTGGTATCATAGACAACACATTTGACAACCAGTAACCTTTTAGGCTTTTCGCCAAAATATATAAATAAAAACTCTACAAATCATGTTTACAATTTAAGATGCAAATGTTTTACAAGATTATTTAAAGTGCAATTTTATTTTAAGATTACTAGCTATGTGCACCTCCAATCCAACTAAGCTACAGGCTCAAGCTATTAGCTTAATAGCCAGTGTGGCGATCAAACCCGGATCCTCATGGTTACAAGGACGGCACTTCTAACCACTAGATTATTGCCACTTGGCATTAAATTAATTATACATTATAGTTAAAAAAATATTCCTACTTTGGCTCCAACTTTTCCATCAATTTCTGCTGGGTATTTGTACTTATAAAACCCACAGGGTGCATTCGAAAGGAATTGGATCTTCAACTCTTGTCCACATTGTTCCTTTACTATCCTCTCAGCTGTCTAAAATAAATTAAAAATATTGAGTAATTAATTTTAATTTGTATGATGTTGAAGTTTATAAATTATAAAAATTAGGACATATTGTAACACATTAAATGAATCAATTCTTAATATATATTATCCAACCGGGCCCAATGTCTACTACAATAATAGCTTCAGAATTAAAAACCCATTTTTTTATACTCACTACAACTAAAGTATAATATAACATCACTAAAAATATAGTGCATACATTACAACCATAAGAAGAATAGCAATACATGTAGTTTAATCTAGTACCAACAAAATTAGCCCCAATGACTACATTAATAATGGTTGAATCATCATGTATGGTAGCTACACGGGGGTTATTTTCGCATCGTCAACATTATCTCTAATTCAACATTATTTCGAAACAAAGCGACAAAATTTATCGTATTTCTAGTTTTGTTTCGACATAGGTCGAATTAGATATAGTTTCAATTGTGGGATAAATGCCCCCCAGGTCAAATTATACCTACCACTCTTAATTATGAAGCTATTGTGGTATTAGACTTAGGCCCAGTTGCAGTGTTACAGCACCTGTCTCAATGTCTCCCCTTCTTTCCAAAGTCCTTGTGGAAGTAAGGTCTTCACACTGCTACCCAATGTTATTGGAGCTACTAGTATCAAATGTCTCTGAAGACACCTTTCTGGTGTTGATTTGTCTCCCTTCTTATCTGCCTCTGAGAAAATAATATAGGGAATTTTAAGTTGATCTTCTCTAAGTATATTTATGATGAGAATAGATTTATAAATATATACATTTATAAATTCAAAGGCAACATTCTGTAAAATTATCTTTAAAAACTGCAAAAAATTCACATTTGTTGTATGGGAGCCCCCTTAAATATTTATTTTATTTTGTTAGTTTAGTTATAGTTTGTTGTTATAACAGAAATACATCATCTGTGAAAATTTCAACTCTCTAGCTACCACAGTATATGAGATACAGCCTGGTGACAGACAGGCGGTCTTAGCAATAGGGTTCTCGATTTACCCTTTGGGTACGGAACCCCAAAAAGGTTCTACATATTTATCATGACATTACCAGTTTCAATGCTGGCAAATTTAAATTGGGCATACTCTTCATTGGCGGCATCTTCTAAATCTTGAGCAGTGATTTTGCTGACAGTGTCCAGATCAACTTCAACAGATTCATTTTTCAGGAGTTCCAACTGCACCCTTAAAGCCATATGAAATAATAATCAGTAAATCATTTAGTTATATTGTTATTGGATCTATTTCAATTCAAAAGCTGGAGATAACTTTTTAAAATACATATATACTTTAGTAACTCCTTTTAAGCCAAATAAAATTTATGTTGTAATTAGCCAACTTATAATTTATTTGGTCTACAATATTGATTTAAAGCAGTACTAACTTATCATTTTCATGTCTAATTTCATGGTTGCATTTCAAACTCTTCTCAATTTCCAAGTTATAAAGCAAATCCTTGTATTTCTTCTGTATATCATTGAGTGGCGGAGTCACTACTGGAAGTCTTTCCACACAAACTCCTGTTACAATATCCCACGTGGACCTAGTGCTGAGACCTGTAATAAATTCAGATTATAAATAATATAATATTTTATAATAACAAATTAGAAATTTTGGAAAATAACCTAACAAACTCGCCTCTTACGAAAACTCTTTGACAAAAGTTCATCTCTGCATGAAGTAATGTTCTTAATAACATCACAATTTCTTTTTATATCATAAATTGTCTAAATTATAAACAAAAGATCACAAAATTTAACTTAATTTTCGCTTTTTATGAAAAAAAATATACAGATTAAAAACAACTTAATGACAACTGTTGGTTGACACTGTTGACAGTCTTGACATAACACTTTAAAGTAGAGATGTCGCATTTTCTGGAACAGATCAGTAGATCAGATATTTTACGAGAAAAGACAATTTGATACAAGATGAACGAAAGAAACCATGGATATATATATATATAGTTTTATTGTAATAAAATATGTAGCATGAATGACAGCAGAATAGAATGTCACATACAATCATTTAAAACAAATAATAGACAATATAATAGAGTATCGTAAGACGTAACACCACACAATTATTCCAATTTAAACAATACTCGGTTAGAATTCACTCCACCTAGAATTAAAATTCACAAAATTAGCTGAATCCACTGATTTCTCACTTACTCAAAATCAAGTTATATACGATTGAAGTCAAACTTTGGTTACCTGATACTGTGCGAATGCGAGCAAAACAACGCAATACATCGTAGCGTGTATGGGTTAGAATATATAATATAATACTGTGATTAGAATTATATGTGGTATGTAATTAATCCCAATACGTGTTTCGGTTTTATTAAGTACAAAGTTTCAAAGTAAGTTAAAATAAACTCCTGTGACAAGTCGTATTTACTCGAACGGATTTGATTGACATATACATTATTCTATATTACATAATAGTCCATGATTATACTTTAATTCCTGTCCATCCAAAGGTTGTCCATGGTTTCTTTCGTTTATGGCCACCCAATGTAACACAATTTTTATTATTCATAAAAAATAAAAAATAAAAAATTATTCACCAAAATATTTACAAAAACTAGTTACTGTGAAACCCAAACTAGGCGTTGCCTATATTTTGGGTTTCTGTGTTAAAAGCAACAGGTAGGGGGGTGTTGCGAAATATTTCTTCATACCAAAGGGGCCGTGTCATGAAAAAGTTTGAAAAACACTGATAAAGTTAATGAACTATTTTCAATAAATTTTCACTCTCTTTATACGATTAAAGTATAAGTTTTATGTCTCTATATTTCGTTAATGTAATACAAACTATACATAGTATACATGTATAGTTTGTATTACATTAAGAGGTGGAATCCTATTATACAATACTCATTGAGTGGAACATTATCGAAGTTATCTATCTATCTTTATACTATACTCTTTGTATCGGACCATAATCAATTATAATAGTTTCAGACCTAATGGAGTATCTTTAATTAATAGTAACAGGCACACCTAGTATTAAATTTATCTCCTTTAAACTACGTAAAGCAAAGAGTATACGTAAAGACAATCTTATTACGAATACAAAAATTAAATTAACTAATAAAAAAATTAATTAAATTATTGCCAAGTCAAACTATTTTATCTAAAACATAAAATATCTATATTATTAATAATTAACATCTCGGGGCACCCCCAGATTAACATCATACTATACCTTTAATACCATAATACCTCGCGAGTACAACTTATTTGAATCAAAAGGTTATATTTTACACCAACAATGAACGAAGCAGCTCTCCATGGAAGCAGCTTTGATTTCGGCATTTATTATCTGGCAACATCTGACTGGTTTTGCCGTGTATGTATAATCTATGGTTCTGCCTTTTCCGGTTCTTGTGTCAAAGAAAGTAGGTGATTTTGTGTTTAGGAGCAAAAATCCATTAAAATCTATTGCGATATTTGTATATTTAATGTTATAGTGATTGAGTGTAGTACAGAAAACTATTATATATAAGTTTTAAGATATATTTCATATATTAAAGATTAATCCACTTCAGTTGTCAAGACGTTGATCATATAGGTTAGGTCAGTTTACATTATTATTTTGATGTTTTAGGCTTGACTATGAAGCAAATAGTCGCGAATCAGAAGGTGAAAATCCCTGAGGGGCTCACCGTCCATGTGAAATCGCGTTTGGTGACAGTGAAAGGACCGCGCGGAGTTTTGAAAAGGAACTTCAAGCACTTGGCTGTTGACATTCGCATGATGAACCCTCGCATGCTGAAGGTAGAGAAATGGTTCGGATCCAAAAAGGAGCTCGCCGCAGTGAGAACAGTCTGTTCACACGTTGAGAACATGATTAAAGGTTAGTTGTTTACATTTTTAAGAAGTTTCGCTATGATTTGTTTATAATTATAGTGGTGCACTATTGCTCTATGTACCCCTACAGGGCATACTGGCGTGATGGTACCGGCTAGTTTCGTAGTCTCCAACAGAAATAACAGAGGATGTAGTTACTTTCTATCACAATTACCTTAAGGTTTATCTTAGAACATTAATGTATTGTACTTACTCCTGAGTCCTTACGTACCTTCTTATCTAGTTTAATTTTGGTGGATACTGGTAACTGGTTCATGCATGATCTATTCCTAACTAGTGAAACATACATGTAACTGCTATTGACTTTTCTATCCAATGATTGAGAGCAAGGATGGTACCTACATAATATTTTATGAGTTAAATTATTCAGAAAATAACTATCACTGCTTATGTATGGTTCTTGTTACAAGCATACTTTTAAAATGTATACCTATATTCCTTGAAGGTCCAATGTAGTGAACTCAATTTGCTGATGTAGTTTTCGTCTCAATGTAATAGTGGCCCAGCTTAGTCATTTTACTGTGTATACCCGTATGTGAGAATTGGGCTATTGTGTGCTACTGTGTATTAAGGTTAGAAGTGCAAGTTTCCTCTTTACTGTTAAGCAAGACATTGCTGATTGAAAATTTTAAATATTTGCATCCAAAATACCCAGAATTTCAAGCCTGGTGTTTGAATCTGCAACCCTTCCTTCCATGGCAGGTGTCCACCAAAGTTGATTAGCGTTGGACAACATTTATATTGTCTTAAAATTAATATAATGGTGTTTTGTTTTAGGTGTGACCAAAGGATTCCAGTACAAAATGCGTGCTGTATATGCTCACTTCCCCATCAACTGTGTCACCACCGAAGGCAACTCAATAATCGAAATCCGTAACTTCCTTGGTGAGAAATACATCAGGAGGGTGAAAATGGCACCAGGTGTGACCGTTGTCAACTCACCTAAACAGAAGGATGAACTAATCATTGAAGGCAACTCCCTGGAGGATGTGTCCAGTTCTGCTGCCCTTATCCAACAGTCCACCACAGTTAAAAATAAGGATATCAGAAAATTCTTGGATGGTCTTTATGTGTCTGAGAAAACCACTGTTTTACTTGATGAAATATAAGGACAGTAAATAACTAATTTGAATAACATTGTTTTATTCACATGAGTTATTCTTTGGTACCAGTTCACTTTAATGCAAAATGGAATTAATAGGTATACCACATGTTACTACCATGATCCACCATAATATATTCAAATGCTTATTATATCTTTAGCTGTTAGCTTGCACACTAAATAGCATGGTTGATGGTCAGAAAAGGATGAAATTCTGACATCTGCATTGTGAAATTATTACAAGTCAACTACACAAGTTAGCCTTGCTTTGGGTTCAAACTACTACACAGTACCTGGGGGTCTTGAGCCACCATCAAATTATGGTTCCAGTATTTGATGCGCAGTCACTACTGGTAATTTATTTACTATTTAAAAAGAAAACAATAATAAAAATAGATTTTCAACGTAAATAATTTTATTCAAACTATTCTATTGAACATCACTAACTCATAAACATTGAACATCTGCAAATATGGATGCCAATTAAAACATTAAACTACAGGTTAAAAAGACATTATACACTTAATTAATTTGCACAAACTCGTTTTATTAAATAAAATACCTACTTAAAAAAGATAAAATAAATAGCTTTAAAATAAACCATTTGAGTGACTATTATGTTAATACATTCATACAGAATCTTAAGAATAAATTAACTACTAGTATGTACAGTATTTAATTAAACAAAAGAAATTACGACAAGAAGCCTTAAACTTTCCAAAATATTGTATTTTACAAAGACTATAACGGTAATTAGTTAATGTATTTCTCGTAATTGCTTAGTTTGCAAAAATAGTTTTTTTTATCATAAACATTTGTCATGTGGGAAATAACGAATACTTGTATTTGCATCATTACATTTGAATAATATCAATAAAAAAAATTAAGTACGATTATAGTTAATATTTAAAAAATAATCTGTGACATTGTTAACACTACATAATATGACAGTAATATAATACTCAGGGGGTAAAAATTATTCTGTTATCGAGGTCATCATTATTATTAGCAATAAATATACCATGACAACAAAAAAAAAATTGCAGCATAAGCGAACATGCTCGCTTCTAGTGCCATATTTGCAGATGAGCATTCAATTATTCCGTAAGAAAATAAAATTCTCAATAAATAAAATGTCAAACACTATTTTAATTTGGTGAGACATTTCACATCATATAACACAATTGCTTACTATAAAAATGATCAACAAACAACTTGCACTTCGCCTAATGTGTCAAGGAGGTGAGATTCAATGGTTACGATTATTATACGATATAGATTGCCGCTTGAGCAAATAATCCTGATTATGTACGTCTTAGCCTAGCCATGCGTGTGGTGGGATCGACTACACAGCGTAAGGAAAGTATTCATAACTTGTAGGTATACATTATAATAATAGCGTTTAACATCATCTGTATATTTGAATATTACTCTTAACACTGGTAGATATTCAAAATCTAGCAACCTCAATAAAATAACGTGTAGGTATTTAAAATGACATTCAATATACAATTTACATGGTTAATATAAGCACATTTTATTAGTGGGCTTTTTTTAAATAATTAAAATAATAATTCGATATAAAACATTAATTCGACAAATGTCTCCGTCATTATTTTTAAGGTAAAATGTAGTGAACAAACTCATGCGTTCTCTGTCATTATTATCCATACGCAAAACGTTCAATCGATAGCTACGTAATCTCTTTAACGCTAAATTAATTTCGATACGGCCTAACTATCAAGCGGTGATATAACAAAGTTTGATTGTAAATCTAGAAAGATGCGTGAAAATAGCGCGCGTCCGCTGGCGACGATATGTGGGGCGGTAGGCACAGGATTAGCCTTTGAACTGCCGCGTGAAGCGAACGACCGAGTCTACACCTCGATCGACAAACTTTAACATGGGCGACCGAGAGCTTCGGAAACGCACGAATTTGAAGAGTTCACACGGAATAATATCGTAGAAAACATCGGAGACGTACGTTCGTATGCATATATTATGGCGAGTGGATTCGAGGCACTATAATGGGTACTAGCCGAGTAGTACACGCGGCTCACAGCGGCTCGCGGCGCGGCACCCACACCGCGGGCCCGCTCTCCGCCGTGATCACCGCCTTCACTTTCGCGTAGATCTCCTCCGGCGTATCGCCGGTCACGACCGCTGCGTACGAAACATATTAATTAGACAACCAATCAAAGTGAATCAACCAACAGTTTATTTGTTATTCCTTCATATTACTATACGCACCCGTGAAGTATTCGGCAAATTCTTGCTCCATTTTTAGTGCACGTTCGTACGTTTTCTTTGCTTGTTCGTCAGTCATTCGCTTATTCATTTCCCTTAAAACATAATTATGCGTTAAATACGACTCGGTCGTTTGTTGTCACTCATGTATCGCGCTAAACACTTATATTAAACTACTCACATTATAGATTCTACGCTCTTTGGTTTTATAAATATGGCAATAGGATAAAGTTGAGCCACTTGTAATCTCTTGATAGCGTTGCCGCTTACATCTAAAATGCAATGTTTGCCCTGCAACAAAGTAATATGTTGGTTAATTGTGTTCAAGAGAATAATAAATTTACAAGCGAATGCGTGGAGACTTACCTTTTCGGCGACCTCTCTGACAGATGCCACAGAGGTGCCGTACAAGTTGTCGTTGTACTGGCCCGCCTCGATGAACAGATGGTTCTGTATGTCCCGCTCCATCTGCTCGCGGCTCGCGACAAAGTGGTAGTCGCGCCCGTCCACTTCATAGTCCCGACGGGGGCGGGTCGTGTCTGCATCAATTCAATTACTTTATATAATAATAGCTGATACCCTCGGCTTCACCCGCGTGGATGTCGGTTATCGGTACCAAAAGTAAATTTTGATCCCGTTCCCGCAACCCATGAGAACCTATTCCAGGGATATCTTATTAATAGCTTTCCAATGACCACTTTATATTGCCCATTTTTTAAAGTATTAAAATGGATATACTTAGTATGTTATCCTTAAGAGATAGACATATGCCATCGCGGACTTTTCTGTAGACCTATATAAGATTCACAATTCCACCATACATCATTTTGTTATATCTCAAAGGGTTTAGGCAGCGTTTTCGTTGAAAGCTCCCAGACGGCTTATTTTTATCCGACACCTCCAAATAATATCATTTCATTTTTGCCAATGTATACAAACACTTCACAAATTATAGACTAAAACTAACTAAATAACTACAGCCCTTTTTATTGTCCCACTGCTGGGCACGGGCCTCCCCTCAATGCGAGGGGGATTCAGGCCATAGTCCACCTCGCTGGCCCGGTGCGGGTTGGCAGACTTCACACATCTATCGAGAACTAGACAAGTTCCCTCAGACGTGCAGGTTTCCTCACGATGTTTTCCTTCACCGTTTCATAGCAAGTGGTAATCTCGGATGTAAATGAGATTCGCACATGAAACCCAGAGGTGGTGAATCACTCTATCTATTAAAAATCCATTGCGTAGTTTTAAAGATCTAAGCACACCTACATAGGGACAGACAGGAAGCGACTTTGTTTTATAGTATGTAGTGATTACTTACGAGGCACGCAGCTGCCAAATTTATCAGGGAACTCGGATATTAGGTCGTCGTTTATTCTATCCTTGAGGGGGCCCAGGATGATCACAGGCCGCGTATAAGTAATCGTCAACTGTTGGACGGTCTCATACGATAGCACCGTTTCATCTTGACCTGTAAAACGCAACGTTTAATCTCCATTTCGACCCGTCTCAATTGTTCTATTAACAAATTAATGAACCCGACCATTCACCCAGATACCAATATCAGTGTAAAGCATCGGTCGTCTCGGATGATATTCCGATTTGTTTACATGTGTAGGTATACAATTCGTGCTCAATGTGCTGATACCAAAATGTATGTGCAAAACTTGTGCTGCAAAATCAACCTTTGCTGATATTCATTCATTTCAAGAGTAGTGTTCGGCGAACAAATTATTTGAGAGGACTACACCTTAATAAGCCGCACCGACACTTAACTGATGGTAGAACGCTAATACCGCAAATCCATTCAATCATGATCCTAATTATACAAACATTATACTTAATTATAACAAAATATCACATAACTAAAGCTAACACTATACTATAATCAATCTACTGGTTATTTTAAGTTTTTATCGAAGTAACATATTTATTTATAAGACACCTACCTAATAATTCAACGCCTGCATTCTAATAAAAATATGATTTAGGAAAAAGCAACTCGACACAAAATATGACAAATACAATATCATTAAAAACCATCAACACGTGACATAATATCATGATTACTAATAGCAAATCATATTCTATGTCGAATTGTAGGCTATTTTGTCTAAATTACTCTACACAACATGAATTTGTTTCACTACTAGCCAAGATTAAATAAACCTCATGTATTGAGAACACGTTATAAGGGTTCGTTACAAGGGTTTTCTTCAATTCTGGCTCTTTTAAAAATGCCCATCAATATAATCTTCAACTAAATGTATGAAAGCGAATGTACACATTTTAATACGACAATTTTGTCGGCGATCGATAGGCTAATAAAATAATTACAGCGCCCCTATATATTTAAAGCGACAAAACTAACTCTAAAATAAACCAGCACAGCATAATATTGAATACTGGAAAAGTAAACAAGCTCGATGAGAATGTTGTGATATCGATCGTAACATCTGAAACATGCCAGTGACGTAGTGTCGTGTGTAACTAAAGGCAAAGCGCGTACACCGCGAGTATACATGCTCGGCGTCTGCGACGAAGCGGCAGCTAGTGTGTCAGAGGCGGCTCTCGTGTCCTCGTGTGCTTCCAGTGGCCCTCAGCCACAGCCACACCCACCGTGTCACTGACGTGCGGTGCCGCCCGAGTGCTACTGACCCCGCCGTGTACCAAACGATTTTCAAATAATGACCACACTTTCGTGAGCTCGATGGTAATATTTTCGAGTGCGGAGAGGCTATTAGAATAATCGCGTTGTATGAATACAAAAAAAAACCAACTGAACATAAAGAAAATATGACAAATAATAAAAAAAAAACTGGAGTGTTATTGAAATGAAAACTACGTTTCTAATTGATGATCATAACCAGAATGCGGGAGGTAAGGTATCGGCTACGGCACTCGCAAGCTACGCCTCACTCCCAAAACTTACTCTCGTCCTCGAGATAAATGAGCGTTATCTCCTCCATCATGGGAAGTTCCACTCGGTACAAGATTTCCCCTACACGTAGAAAAATTAACGTTACATACATTTAAAAATATACTCGACAATATGCGACCGTACGACGGGCACGGTACCGGGGAAGGGGAACCTCCTCCGTTCGAACGGAAATACCAGCGGATCGTTCGTTGACACTTTAGCTTTTCGTATTAGCGGCACTCTACTAAGTCCATGAATAGCGCTCGGGAAAATAAATAGCAAATAAAGATATGTTTCATTGAACAGGATGATAGTTAACAATGTACTAGGCTTCGGTTAGGCAACTAGAAGCACGGGAAGGCGGCGGCCGGACGCGTCTCAAACCAGCCCGTGTGCTCGCTGCGATCACTTCTCAGTATCAACATCAACTACACGTGGAACACAGAGTCGTCATTTCTAAGCTCGCACCACACACCCGTGTTTACGTAATTATTCCATTCAAAACAATGCCGACACATATCATAGAAACGTCCTATTACATTTAAATCAAACTGCGATAAAATTTCTTTCTATAGATAAATTGGTAAATTACAATTTAATGTTGAATTTTAGAACACAATTGTGTGGTGTGCAGAGCTAATAATAAAAAAAATAAAACTATCTAACACACAAAGGTAATGAGTACATAGCTTGTCATCGGGTCGCCCACAACATTATATTATTCGACAAGCGACAATGATAATGCCGAAACAGGTAAATTATTACTAGACCAATATTTTAATTGTACGCATCACCATGCTTCTCCATACAGACTACAAGCGATATTTTACTCACATAGATCCGGCACATCGTGTATTCAAATAAGTAGTGTAATAACAATAAATTCACTAAACTGTGATGTTTAAAAAAAGTATTTCCTACATTTTATCGTGTTTAATTATAAAATAAATATAATACAACGTGTCATAATTCATAAATATTCAAAATGAAGTTATGACAATACTTGACGGAAACAAACAATATACATAATTATATTACTATCATGTTTATTGAAGTAAATATTGAACTAGGGACTATCAAAACGTTGCAGTTGAAATTTACATTTTTGTAAGCAATCTTATTGGGTTAGGTTAGTAGTACATATGACTAGTTTTGATAGCCCTTAGTAACTTAGTGTACAATAAATTATTGACCTTGGATCATAAAATAAATTGCGATTATTCTGTAGACCTTTATTCAGGTGTCGCTCAATGTCTGACGTAGATCTGTTTTGTGGTTAGAATAAGCGAATAGCTCCAATGTAAACGGCCTAACTTCAAAATAGTGGTTATTAGCAGCCGCATGAAATAAAAACTGCGTAATGACCTACATACGATTAACAGCACAATAGCGAGTATAATAAGTAGGGGAGGTAACGGGGATGTGCACTTACCGTCCGCATTAGCATCCTCCTGCGTGTAACAAAGCATGAAAGCTGTAACAAAATTGTTATATTAGTCGTCTGTGCAGCCCAGCCAAGCTCCCACATTGTATTGTGTGTTATAGAGATGCGCCGAATAAATATCATATCGATTGTATCGTGACTTTTGGACGCGAATGTAATAAAAATCTACTTAAATATGTTACTTTACGGCCGTGTTACTTTAATTAAAATTTCTAGATTGAATGAAACCAATTTGCGTAATTCTCCGCCTACATGTTGTTAACGTGCAAAATATGGCAAAAATTTAAAATATACAGGGTGTATCAGAAATCCGAAATAATACTTTGGGTACATATGCTACGCTTTGCTACGGTAGCTCAGAGAAGGCAGATTATACCTAACTATCATAGTTTCAGAGTTCCAGGCCATTGAATATTTGTCACAGGTATCATGTTCTGACCTTGCCGTACAGCCATAACCCTATTCAGCAATGTAAACTCCACTGCGTCCACCATAAAATACTCATCAGGAAATTACACCACTATGGTATTAGGGACATGGCTCTCAATCTTTTGACTTCCTATTTAAACAATTGAATTCAGAAGGTTGATATTAATGGTAAGATATCGCCCGGTTCTGTAGTCTCGATGGGCGTTCCACAGGGTTCGATACTAGGACCATTCTTGTTTTTAGTTTATATTAATGACTTACCCTTCTATGTGGGTAATCATCACGAGATTGTGTTGTTTGCAGATGATACTTCGCTATTATTTAAAATTAAACGACAGCTTTTGCTTTATGACGATGTAAACAACGCTCTTGCTAAAGTTGTTGATTGGTTCAATAAGAACCACCTGCTTTTGAACGAGCAAAAAACTAAATGCATAAAGTTCTCGACACCAAACGTGCGAGAAATAGGGACCAGTCTTCAACTAAATGGAACGGGGTTGGACCCTGTGGAGTCAACTGTCTTTTTAGGTATCACAATAGATTCCAAATTACAATGGGGTCCCCACATTAAAAAATTGTCGGGTAGGCTCAGTTCGGCGGCTTTTGCTGTTAAAAGAATTAGATTCTTAACTGATGTGGAAACAGCTAGAATAGTTTATTTCAGTTATTTCCATAGCGTTATGTCTTATGGCATATTGCTCTGGGGATGCTCTGTCGACCTTAATTCTATTTTCGTACTACAGAAGAGGGCCACACGAGCCATTTACAACCTGGCTCCGAGAGATTCACTTAGAGAAAAGTTTAAGGAGATAAATATTCTAACTGTCATATCCCAATTCATATTTGAAAATTTAATGTATGTTAAGAAAAATATAAGCAATTTTGAAAAAAGAAGCGATGTTCACTCGTTAAATACACGGAATAAGCATATGCTATCCGTACACGTTACTCGTCTCCACAGAATAAATAACTCTTTCATGGGGCAAAGTATACGCTTTTTCAATAAACTTCCAAAAGAAATCAGAGATTTGCCCATTAATAAATTTAAAACTGCAATAAAATGGAAATTGTATCAAAAGGGCTATTACAAAATCTCGAATTATTTGGAAGATAAATCAGCTTGGGATTGTACAGCTCAGGTTCAAATCAAAAATAAAAATATTGCCCGTCATGTTAAAGTGTAGCGTGTGTTGCCTTACTAACGTATTATTATCTTATCTTTATTATTAAATACAGCTTTAAGGCAACAAACTGGAGCTATATGTACCTATGTATTTGTAATAAGTTTTGGCGATTTAAAAAATGATCAGCCCACTGAGTTTCTTGCCGGATCTTCTCAGTTGAGGTCGCGTTTCGATCCGGTGGTAGCATAGTAGAATATAAGAAAAAAAATGTAAACTTGACAATTTGTAAGTGCCCCCATAGGCCTATACAGAATAAATGATTTGACTTTGACTTTGACTTATGAGGGGCGACTACCAATTTGTACAAAACAGAACATGCAAATTTTATAGCACTCGAGATATTACATCGATTGACGACGAAAAAAAAGTTGAAAACACATGGTCGAATTTCTATCAAATTCAGTTGTATACCCGTTACTGACGCAAACGTCAAAGTATTATTTCGGACTCCTGAAACACCCTGTACGTCGTATTTTAATAGATAACTGAATATAAACATTAGAATGGCGTAATATAAGAAAGGCGTTATGCCTTGCACGACAGGCTGTGACAAGACAACGTGTGAAATATGACCATTTTCTTTTTCGATGCAAAACTTTTAACTGCCTACGAGATACCCCGTAAGGTCATTCTTGTCTTAGCACAATTAGTAGAGGGGCCCGGCGCATCTCGATAACCCCAATCCCTGTGTCGAAGGCTCGTGATATATTTATCAATTGATGATTTGTCACAATGTTGGAAGTTTCTTTGGCGTTATTATATGAAAAAAATCGTCTTCAAAATACCACTGCACTATATAATACATTATTTATGACATAGGTTTACTTATGTGGGTGTGCGCGTCGTGTGAACTTAGTTACATAAAAGGCTTTCGATAAGGCGTGAATACTCACGTTCTTGATCCGAACCATCTTCAGATTTACCATCCTCTCGACTCTTCATGAAAGGGAACTTTCTGCTGAATGACAATGTTTTCTTTTTTCTCTCTAATGTCGATTGGCTCTGGAATAATATATAATACAGAATAAAAGAAACAAGATAATAATAGTAGTAATTTGAACTTAGATGCCACTGGGTTTTAAATATTTATGTAGTAGCTCTGAAATATTTTTATTTATATTCATGTAATTGGGGGCAAGCTTATTGCCATTACACTGAGCATACTGAATGTAAGGTAGACTCAAGCCTTAGTCCACCAGTCCGGGCAAATATGGCTAGACAACCCTACATAGACTAATTGTTTTCTTCACGATATTAAAGCTATCCAGGCCGTATCTCAAGAACCGTGATAGTTAGACATTTGAAAGTTCTGTTGCGGCTATATCAACAAATACTAACAAACATAATAAAAAAAATATTTTAGGGGGCTCCCATATAACAAACGTGATTTTTTTGCCGTTTTTATAGAAAACGGTACGGAACCCTTCGTGCGCGAGTACGACTCGCAATTGGCCGGTTATTTTTGTAATGATCTTATACTATGCGATTCAAATGAGAATAGGATCGACTTAGCGCCATATTGTGACGTGAAAAAACTAATTATGACTTTAAATAATTAAATATTCCATTAAGACAATTCACTGCTAATTTAACCTTTTTATTAATATTTGATGTAGGTACTATTATTATTGATATGCAAATAAGCTTTTTGCAAACCATACTTTTCATGTGACATTTGACAGATGGAGCTTATTGACATTCCTATTCTTATTTGGATCGCATAGTACATGGATTGTATATCGGATTCGGTGGAGAGCCGTAGTCAGTACTCACCGTGCTGACGGGCGTGCCCTGGCCCTGGAACTTGACCTGTCGGTCGCGCGCGCGCTGCTTGCGCTCCCAGCGACGCTTCGACGGGATGATGCCGATCGCCTCCGACTCCGCCTTGTCCAGCCGTCTGCAACAACATCGCATACAAACTATAGCACGAGAGCTAAAATCAAAAGCAGCTTCAAGGCGCCTCTTATAATATAACTACACCACACGATGATGCGATGGATGTGCGTACTTTCAACTTTATGACGAGGCAAATAGAGATCAGAATGCGTAATCTTACCGAGCTTGCCACCATTCATCGTCAGATGCGTTGGTAACGTGGAGAATATCTCCGTATCTGAATGGCAGTCCTCTCGACGGTAGACCGTCGTCTTTCACGGGATCGTAGTCGAACAGGGCTCTGAAAATTGGACAAACATTACAGAAGAAATATTTAACTCAATTTTAGTGACTATAGTAGAAATTCATAGTTTTACAATTACCCACCTTACATACAAGGATTTCTTTTGCGACGTTCTGAGTAGCGTATGATGTTGTTTGAGTTCGTTTATGCGAGCCTCGAATTTATTATACTCCTGAGGCCTGTACACCACTGTCAACTTAACTTGCTGTCCTGTGCTCTGAAATATTTTAAATGATCCGAATCAGTTATTGGTAACGCATTGCATAAATAAATAGGTTTTTATTTAAATAAAATACTACTAATCTAGAAAGTGATTTTTGTAAAAATGTACTCAGCGTTTACAGGATTAATAGGTCAAATGATGATTCGACGTCGGATCGGTCGCTCGTCGTATTGCAAAGCCGGCAGTTCGATCAATCGAGAAGCCAATTCACCTCACACTATCGTTATGCAGTCGCTATGACTTATTTTTTTAATAGAAAAGAAATTTAGATCAGAAAATAGAACAATAATGTTAGGGGAGTCGAGGCCCCGTACGTACAAGTCCGAGGCGTTCGATACCTTCAAAGCCTTGGCGGCCTGCTCGTGCGTGGCGTGCGTGATGTCGAGGTCGTTGACCGCCAGCAGGCGGTCCCCGCGGCGCAGCTGGTTGGCGCGCTCGGCGGGCCCGCCGGCCAGCAGGAAGGACACGTAGATGCCGTGGCCGTCCTCGCCGCCCACGATGTTGAAGCCCAGCCCCGCGCCGCCCTTCTCCAGCTGCACCACGCGCGGCTTGCTCTCCTCCTCCCCTCCACACCCTCCGCCCTCCGCCTCCCCCACCTCCCCCGGCCCGCCGTCCACCGCCTCCCCACCCTCCCCGCCCTCCCCGCCCGCCTCCGAGCGCCGCAGCGAGTTGGCCACGCTCGACGCTGCCGACACACATTGCATCGTATAGTGCGATCCAAATAAGAATAGGAATGTCAATAACCTATATCTGTCAAATGTCACTTGAAAAGTATGGTTTGCAAAAAGCTTATTTGCATATCAATAATAAAAGTCTTACATCAAATTTAAATAGTAAGGTTAAATCAGTAGTAAATTGTCTTAGTATAATATTTAATTATTTAAAGGCATAATTCGTTTTCGTTCGTCACAATATGGCGCAGAGTCGATCCTATTCTTATTTGAATCGCATCGTACATACACTCAATATTATTGTTCCTACAATAATTCAATTAATGTTAGTACGCCCAAAATGAGCGTAAATCTAAAACGAGTGGGTCCCGACGCGGTCCGTGTTTGGGGCGGCACGCACTTCACTCGACAACTCGACTACGTACATAACCAAAGTACGACATAATACCTACAGTAGTATTGCACAGCGCGACCACCTCTGTTTTCCGCATTTCTGCCTATATGACGTCATCGGCGCAAGAAGCCAGTCGAGTGTTATTATAAAAAATACTATTAATAGGTAATTTTAGAACTAACACTAATGTCTGCCAAAGGACCTTTGCACGCCACGAATAGAGATAATTATGGAGACTCAATACTGACTAATTTGATATCACAGTAGAATGAAGGAACGGAAGATTGTTTAGTCATTTGTCACGCGCTTTATATAACTTCATTAGCATGTTTAGTGGATTTAATATTGGTACCTTTGCTCATAATGTTTGAACTGGCAATCATGATTGGCATTGGCCAGAGGCCCTTCTGTTAGACACTGGCCGCGAGCAAGGTCATCGAATAGTGTAAATAAAACGAAATACATACAGAGAAATAGATCGCAGATTAATATATCGACACCACGAGCCACAACCGACAGATACGTAGTACCATTCAATTTGAATAATCACGTTAATTATGCAAACTGTTAATAGATTCTATCAGACATACATAGATAGACCAAAATTCGTGAATCTTGATTGTAGCCGAGTGGTCGAACGCACGCTTTGCAATCAAAGTGCGCAGGTTCTATCCCCGGCTCGCACCTCTGGGTTCCATGTGCGAATCTCATTTTCATCTGAGATTATCACTTGCTAAGAAACGGTGACGGAAAACATCGTGAGGAAACCTGTGTGCCCGGTATAATGGCAATAGGCTCGCCCCCTATTACATTGGGACCAAAATACATCGGCGAAGTGTGGGCGCACTGCAGTGCACCTCTGCCTACCCCTTCGGGGAATACAGGCGTGATGATGTATTTATGATTGATATCATATTAAGTGCTAATTTACATGAGGGCTAGCACCAGACTTAGTACCAGGAACTTATAAAAGCTCAATTGTGTTACTTTAAGTTCGTAAGAATCTATATTTTTGCGACATTTTTTAAAATACATAGTTCCTGTAATGGGTTTATGTGAATGGAAAAGTTCTGATTCTGACTCCTTTTTTGGGGGCGATTCTGAAAACTGCTAAATTGACCTTATGATGTATTAATACATGGTCGTGTTTGTGTGTGTTCCATGAAGTAATGGTGAGGGTGGGTGGACTCACGAGTGTTGGCGCGCGGCGAGGGCGGCGGCAGGCGCGGGCCGGGCACGAGCACGAGCTGCACGCGCTCGCCGGTGGCCTTCAGCGCGCCCACCGCGTCCTCGTGCGTCACGTTCGCCAGGTCCACGTCCCCCTGCTGCAATCACACCTACCCTTAAAGCCCTATTTACATTACGACACTAATGGCGTGAAAATAGTTTCGTGACATTAGTTTCATCAACAGTTTCAGTGTAAACGTCAAGTTTCATGCATTAATTGATGCATGCATTGTGACATTAGTTTCACAATGCATGCATCAATGTCACGAAACTACTTTCACGCCACTAGTTACATCATGTAAATAGGGCTTTACTGAATCTCTATTTGTGCGCCGGTTATTCACATTCCGCGCGTTACGACACTTTGTCATATTCTATATTTATACATGTTTGATTCAGCCAATTCAGGAAAGAAAATTGAGAAAATAACGTACCTCCCCGCATCGCATTTCTTTGAAAAACTACGACATTGCAAGAAATTAAAATCTTATTAAAGAAAGTGACGGACTGACTTCCCTGTTAACGCACTTTCAACACCGCTGAGGTTAGCAACTTGAAATCTACAGAATCTACCAATAAGTATAATTTTTAACCATGGTGATTAGTATGTAACTTATATGAGAGTAAGGCTACAAAAAACATTAATATTGTAAATTATTGTTGTATAAATTCTATGTATGTTATCGCCTATCAGGGGCCGTGATGTTTTTTTAGCATTCTTTAAACCATCCCTTGGTGATACGTAGTGAGGTTTAAGATTAACCTGGCAACGGCGAGTCAAGGCGATACTACACGCCGCTTTTCGGTTTAGAAATCGCGCGCTTGACGTAAAAATAAATACACGTGATATCTTATTACCCCCCTCCCCCTTGTGATACTTCGTGATTGATGCCAAACCTCCTCCCCCCGCCTTTCGAACTTCACGTGGTTAATGGACGACCCCTAAGGTATGCTAACATACAAATTATGAGGCTTTGTTATCTGATTATAAAATAAATTATTATTTAGTAGGTACTCACCGATGTATTTTTGACCATGAGCAGTTTATCGCCGACCCTCAGCCTGCCGTCGCGATGCGCCGCGCCACCGGCCATGATCTTGGTGACGTAGATGCCGTTGTCGCCCGGGATATGTTGGTTTCCGAGGCCGCCCGCTATGCTGAACCCGAGACCCGACCCTCCTTTCACCAGTTCTATTTCCACGGATTCCTCTTCTTTATTCGACGCTTGCGACACATTCAAAGTGTCATCGGCCACGCGACGCCGCACTTTCTGTAAAGATTATCGAACGACTCATTACTATGTAGTTGACATAGTTAAAGACAGGTGAGCTGGCCAGCTGTGAGTCACGCCTGCGTCGGGACCGACAGCCATGATTGTAAAGTAGTCCTTGAATGAAGGTCACGTACTGGATTGTGCCGTGTAGGGTGTTCCCCAACGCGCCAAGCTGGTATTTAACATAACTGGTATATTTTGGATGGGCGTAAGACTATTTACATTA
Organism: Ptilodon capucinus; assembly: GCA_914767695.1. Classification (NCBI taxonomy): domain Eukaryota; kingdom Metazoa; phylum Arthropoda; class Insecta; order Lepidoptera; family Notodontidae; genus Ptilodon; species Ptilodon capucinus. The sequence continues at coordinate 6,933,842 of OU611814.1, read as the reverse complement.
AAGCGAAAACTATTATCACTTTTCATACAATTTACGACATACAACTTACTTAAAAATGTTAGTTTTTGGTTCACACATTACACACGAGCATAATGGTACTATTGTGTTGATACTATACTATTGTTTTTTTTAAATGATTTTAATTATAGAAAACAAACAGTTAAAATTAAAAACGAATAATATGCTAATTATAGTGTGTCTTGTAAATAATATAATTATTTACACAGAGAATTGGGTCACATATTGGAAGTTACTTGATGTGTAACTATAGTCATTGAAGCCCCAGGCGGAATGGAGAGTCAAGATACGCGCTGCAATTTTTTGTCAATACCAAAACGTAATACCAATACCAAAAAAAATAATATCATCGGAATATAAAATTGTACAATGCTATCCAAATAGGAATGTCAATAACCTCTATCTGTCAAATGTCACTTGAAAAGTATGGTTTGCAGAAAACTTATTTGCAATATCAATAATAATAGTCTTACAACAAATTGAAACAAAAAGGTTAAATTATTAGTAAACTGTCTCAATATAATATTTAATTATTTAAAGTCATAATTCGTTTTCGTTCGTCACAATATGGCGCAAAGTTGATCCTATTCTCATTTGAATCACATAGTACATAACAATGCATGATGCAGTAAATATGTGTTTACAACACAAACAAGTCATACTCATTCCTTAAAGGCCGGCAACGCACTTGCGATGCCCCTGGTGTTGCAGGTGTCCATGGGCGGCGTTAGTCACTTACCATCAGGTGAAACGTCTGCTCGTTTGCCTCCCTATCTCATAATAAAAAAAATGTTGCTCACCAGTTTCACGGTGCTGCCGGCCTTCTTGAGCGCGTCGACTGCGTCAGCGTGCGTTACGTTTTCTACATTTGTATCATTAACCTGTGCCAACAACAAATTAAATCAGTCAACAAATGAATACTTAATTATTACCTAATCTAGTTTCACAGAAATATGGTAAGTCTAAAGTGTTACCCATAAATTTATAGGAACTTCAATCCATCTCACAATGCCATTGTTTTGTAATAATTTTATGTTTTTAAAATAGTGTAAACCAGATAAACATATGTTATGGTTACCATGATGGCTAATATCAGAAGATAGACAAAGGGAACTTTTTCGTGATAACGTAATTTGCTTAGCTTCACTATAGCTTTCTTTAATAGCAAAATACAAATATAAAAAAAAAAAACATACGGGTCGAATTGCGAACCTCCTCCTTTTTGAAGTCGGTAAAAAATACACCCAAATTCGTAGAACTTCTAATCCATATTTGGACCAGGAGTGATTGTCATCAGCTCTCTAAGATCCAACAAGTGAGGGTATCGGTAACATGGTTTGTACCAAACGCAAGAAGTCTACTCAACGCGCGTTCTAGTCGCTACGCTTCGCGCAACTGCCAAGTCGCATTCAATTACAATTGATTTGCTATTGTTATTGGTCCAATGTCACCTAATCAATATTGAATAAGTTAGGGCCTTCGCACACGGCGTTCTACACGCCTAGATTTCTAACTACATCTTCGTCGCCGCGTTTAAGTTATGAGGTGTGCCGCCTGAACGCGAAAATGTAATCATAGAAAAGTCATAATTCATAAAAAAATCATAGAAAAGGTTCTTCGTCTTTTTTTACGAAATGAATGAGATGATGATATTAAATGGAATAAGGTGAGGAATGGCACCACCTGCGTTAAGCGGGTATTTCAGCCAGTGTCAAGTAATTAATAGCAAGGGCAAATTCAATAAATACACATTATAAATAAAAATGGATGATGACAATGATAAAGACGGTGGATGAATTTCTCTTCAACGAAATGACATTGACAGCGCGAGCGAAATTTGACGCGTGGGGGCGATGCGGTACTATGCGATTCAAATGAGAATAGGATCGACTTTGCGCCATATTGTGACGTGGAAAAACGAATTATGACTTTAAATAATTAAATATTCTATTAAGACAATTTACTACTAATTTAAGGTTTTTATTTATATTTGATGTAGGTACTATTATTATTGATATGCAAATAAGTTTTTTGAAAACTATACTTTTCATGTGACATTTGACAGATAGAGCTTATTGACATTCCTATTCTTATTTGGATCGCATAGTACGTTCCTTTCGGTTATGGAGGGTAGAACTCCATAGTTTAGGTATTAGAAATATTTTTTCGCGCTACTTTTGACGCCCAAATGTGTGTAAGATACTGAACTGGCCTTGGGGGCTTAAGGGAAAGATACTGACCTGGCTCAGTGTGCTTTAGGGTAAGATAAGATACTGACCTGGCCCAGGGGGCTTAACAGTAAGATACTGACTTGTAATATGGCATCATTGATGAGCAGCTGGCTAGCGGCCGCTGCGCCCCCCGGTATTAGCTTGGTGACGTAGATATGCGGGTCGTCGGCGACGTGCGGGTTGTCGCGGCCACCGGCGATGCTGAACCCGAGCCCGGCGCCGCCCGCCCGCGACAGCGCCACCGACATGTACATGAACCCATCCGAGTTCTGCGTGCGCTCGTTGCCACCACCCTCTATGCCGTTCATCTGTAATGGCTGTCGGGTCTGATGTACAATTTGCTATAGACGCCATTATATCTGGGTCACTTTTAGGTGATATTATGGCATAGCAGCCAGAAGATAAAAGATTAGATGCCCAAGTAACAACAGACTGTGAGGATATTACATTACGAGTAGTGCTGTTAGCCCTTCCAACATAGCAAAGTGTTCGTGCCAGGAGTGAGTTCATGTCAGCAGTTTAAAAGTTACCAGGGTGGGGAATGAACCTGCTACCTTTCAATTATCAGAGTGGCTCATCTAATCACTAGGCTATGTAGACACAGATTAAAAAAGCACTTCAGTAATTTTAGATCTCTTTAAACTATAAAGACTTAATTTCAATATCAAGTGTTATAAAAAATTAAAATTTACTCATTCATTTATTTACCTGCTTCATTTCTGGTGGTGTAACGTGAGCCTAGAAATAAATTGACTAATTAATTAATGGTCTGGCTTGATACAGTTCATCTGAATAATAAAATTGTCTATTATTATTGTGATTTGGTAGAATCTTGTTTTATACAAAATGATAAAATATATTTGACATAAAATTTTATGTGTCAGTAAATATGTGATAATTTTTGTAATATTGATAGGACAGGCAATTTACTATAGTATAGATAAACATTACATAATAATATGTTAGCTTGTTAGTAACAATAAGGTAGGTACCTGTTTAAACATTTATACATAATACATTCATATAATACATAGAAAATAAAATAGTTTAAATACACACTAAAATTATATATAAATAATAAATCCTCATTTTCACAAAGAAGTTGTGATGTGACAATGGTGAAAATCCGCAAGTTAATAAACCGTATGATTGGAATCAAAGTGTGGTCACTGCGGTACCTACTCACCGTGTCAAGATTAAACAAGGAGGAGACTTTCCGTAGGAATCCATGATGTGATTTTTTCTTCCGTCGTTCTGTCATTTTCGGGACTCAGTGTGCATAGCCCTCAGAGAATATATTTTGGTGTTTGTACTACACTATGTACACTTCATGCATTGTTAGTTACACACTTGTGTCCACTTTCAGCTTACTTGACGATGTCCAGCATGCACCATTCTCTACCTAGAACCCACAACTAACTTGCACCAAAACTTGTCATAAGTATGTGGCCTTTTTCAAGGCGTCTGACCTCTTTTTTCGTGGTTACAGTTACTCCCATAACATTTAAAGCCTTTTATCATGTTAGCTTAGTCTTAAACTGCAGCAGGCCTTATCTAATGAATGTACGAATTGAGCCGAGCCCTTTTCTGATAGCGATTTTAGTAAGAATGTATGGGTAATTATTAGGCGAGTTACCAATTTGTGTTCAATGATGGGATGGTATGCTGAGTATGAATGTCAAAGCGATGAACCTTAATTATAATGTCCGTGTTACGTTATTAGTGTGCAATAAATGGTCACTTGATAAAAGTATCGTCGTAGGTATACGGTAGGTGTACATAACAACCATGGGCGAGTAACAGATAATTGTTATGTACAAGCAAAACTAACTCCGAAGTCGCATTAGTCTCACCAAGGATTCAATACGTTCCCAGAGTGTAAAGAAATTACTAAACGTTTATAAATAGATCAGTGTTTGGCCTTACTTGCAACGAATACGAAATCTCAGCAGTGTGAATGTCAAAATTTTGTGTGCAATATCATTTCACTGATTATCATAATTTTGTAGTATACTTTCAGTCGATGTAGTGTTCGTACGTCATTGGCACAATTGTGAAATTTAACGGCACTAATCCACACAACGAAGAAACGTTAGCACACATATCGCCGAAAACTTGTACTATATTTTAGGTTATAAATAGTACTACGAGACGCGAAACACCAACCATCCGCCATTACCGTTCACAGGTTTTATCTAGCGCCCCGTTCAGCCACTTTCGTAAACGTCACGTCATCAAAATAAAAAAAATAAAACAGCCGCATCGATCCACAGCTCGATCCACAACCTACGGTTCTATAGACTTCAGAGAATGTACAATAGATGGCGTTATTTGCAAGAAACATTTTATTCAAGGATTTTCACCATTGTTTTGTGGTAATTGTATTAGGTTTTTTTTTATTGTTTTAGTACAAGATATTATAATTTGAAGACATTTGTCGATTAAATTATTGTAGATGACTTACTTAGTAAGTTCCCTAATTATATGATAGTAGGTACTACCTTCAACAGGGAAGGTAGTTGGAGGTTAGTATACCTACATTATTAACAATATTCACCTCCACATTTTCAGGTTCTCCACTCGACAGCACGACGACAGGGTGTGCCTTGACAAATAAAATGTAATGTGAATATAATTATTTAAGGAGAAGGTCAGAGCTTAGTACTTATATATGTTGGCTCATAGGTAGATATCATAAGACAGATCTCCTTATAGGGACATAAACGAGTTCTACCATGCATTTTATGGCCGAGAGTCGCTAGCACAGAGGGTCGCTAGCGTAGCGTCTATAGCAAGTCACATAATGTCCTCCTATCGGCCGCTCGAGGAACTAACCATTTGTCTTAGAAATATTCCATAATAACCGATCGAATTGAGAACCTCCTCCTTTTTGAAGTCGGGTAAAAATGAAAGAAGAAAATATCAAAAGCAAGTGTTAAAGTTAACAAACCTTTGTCGAATCCGGTGTATCATAGCGTAATTCGACTTTTCTGTTGTTGTCCTGAAGAAAGGCATTAGATACAATTCTGTACTCGCCCTCCTCTGTTAGTATCTGGAAATAGTAATGGAATAAATACTATTATTATTAAATTAACTGGAAACACTGTTACTAATATGGGTACCTGTTGTGTAACAATCTAGCATAATAGTAATTCATGTTACAGTGCAATAATTCATGAGGTGCAAGTTCAAATTCCGGGCCCGCAACGCAACTATGACGTTTTCATGTGTGAATGTTTTTTTAAATACCACTTACTGAACGGTGAAGGAAAACATCGTAAGGAAACCTGCCCGACTATTGTTAGGCGTGTGAACTTCACCAACTCGCACTGAGCCAGCGTGGTGGACTATGGCACAAATCTCCCTCGTGATGGGGGTATGTGCCCAATATAATGGAAATAGGCTCGCCCCCTATTACATTGGGACCAAAATACATCGGCGAGGTGTGAGCGCACTGCAGTGCACCTCTGCCTACCCCTTCAGGAATACAGGCGTGACGATGTATTTTACTTGGTTAAATATTTATTTTCTCAAAAGAATACATATACATTCACCTAGAGAGAAAACACATATGTTATAGTGCCTATAAAAAAGTATATTTGAAGAATTGTACATTGTATTCTCTTGAACGAATTAATTACATTAGTGACCCACATCAGTAAGGCATGTATAAATTAGTAGATAACTACTAAGGCGGATTTAAGACGGAAAATGGTTAACCAAAGAATGCACCATTCTAAATTTCTTACAATTATTTTACTATGAAGTACCAACAGTTTTCAATCATATTTATAAACTAGCTGTGCCCGCGACTTCACCCGCGTGCAATTTAGGGAGATTACCCGGAAATATGGGTATTATGTTTTTCCCGCGGAACCCTAATGCTTTTTCTAAAATTAAAGTAGCCTAAGTTACGCCTTGGAACGTCAGCTATCTGTCAGTGAAAGTCCCACTGAAATCGGTTCAGCCGTTTAGAAGTTTACCTCAAACAAACAGACAGACAGACGAACAGACAGACAGACAAAAAAATTTAAAATTGCGTTTTCGTTACAGGTATCGTATATACTTTCATACGCATTTGGTGAAAAAGTGTTATTTTGATATTACAAACAGACACTCCAATTTTATTTATTTGTATATGTATATTGTATATGTATATGTATATGTATATGTATATTGTATATGTATATATATATATATATGTATATATATATATATATGTATGTATGTATAGATGTATAGATGAGTATGTAGTTAGGCATTGGGCAGTTATTGTAGCAAATCAGTTAGGTACTACGATCGTTTTGTTGGATTGACCTATAAAGTTGTTTGTGCAGGGAATTTCTCGTGAACAATGATTCCGCTATATGAAACTACAAATCCATTGAAATTGTTGGAAGTTTGCAATAAAATTGCAAACAACCCAGTTTAAATAGCCTGGTCTCGTAACTCGACTTCTTCCGATGCTTCGCAGATACACACAAACAATAAAATCGATAATTACAGATAGTTCGCGATCCGTTTTTTTTTTAATTTAAAATATTCCTCCTATATTGCGGTAACTAGGTCCGTGCCAAAAAGCTTCGTGACTGTATTTTAGAAAATATGTATAAATAGTACTTACTTGATAGTACGTTAATTACGAATAAAAACAGCATAAGTGTCGTAATTATTAACTTACCTCGCGTCGAGGGTTGTCTGCCTCCCACTTATTTGCGATGCGTATCGTTTCCGCAGTCTTCTGCTGAACCGACTTGGTTTCATCAAGAAGTGTTAGCTCGTAGAATTCTTGGATATCTGTAATACGTATGATAGGTAGTTGAAGTATTTAAAATTGACGAATTAACTATAATAAAACAGTAAATACCTACATAGAGGGCGTTACTACCTATTCAGAGATACGTATGTCACTGTTTAGGACAAATTGTTAAGAATAGTACCTACACTTCGTAAAGTATCTTCGTGGGTGCCTACTAAAAAAATAAAGAGAAAACTAAGCACCTGCCTAGCCAATACGACAGTTTGCAGGTTTTGTTAACTATGTACGCCAAAATATAAGGTGCCACAAATCACATGATCTTAGTACATAACTACGTATCAGCAGCCAAAAATGACATTCCAATATGTTTTAGTGTACGATTTCTAAAAAACACAACCGAAAACAAAAAACACATATGTTCATGTAGACTATCATCTTGGCTATGTGGTCTTGTATTTTATTACCGCAGCAAACTGTTGGTGATGATTGCATTACGGCTCTACCTTTTATGTCATGGCTGGACATAATAACGGACGTCATATATTTACATTTAAATACAGGTGGGCAATAATTAAGAACAGTAGACCTGGTAGGCTCTTATCTGAAACTTAATCTGTAACAATGGCATGGAGTCGGCCATGGGTAGTGAAACTATCGCGTGAGTGGAGTCGCGTCGGTGATCGATATCGAGCGGGCGGCGACCCCAGCCTTGTTTTATATTAAGAGTTGATTAACTTAGTGCATGTTATGTTACAACAAAGAATTGATTGCTGGCGGGCATAACTACCTAGAGTAGATTCCCTCGTTTGTTTAGATTTAACTCTCTACTGCACATTATCTTTCAATTCGTATCTCATATGCAAATAGGTATAACGTGGATAACTTTTTACTATTTACTTGCTAAACATAGACCGTAAATTCTCAGGTCATAACTATCCAACATGAAAATATCTAGGGCGTTATTTTTAAATGGAATAAAATTAGGTACGGATTTTTAACCGACTTCCAAAAGTTCTCAATTCGATTGGTATATGTATGTACACCGATTACGCTGAGATTTCTGATCCAATTTACGTGATTCTTCTTTAGTTTGATGCGGAATAGTAGCCCTTTGGTCCCATAATAATTTAAAATAGTTTGGCAAAGCAGTTTTTATTTTATGAACATATTTATATTTTATAATATAAGTAGTGATAAAATTTATATTCTTATTTAAGTTATCGTGTTGATTGAAAATAGGTCAGCTGTTTATTTATACGAGCATCAAAGTACCCACCTAACTGCAAAGAAAAATTTAAGTATTGAGAAACCGTATCTCTACGGTTATTATAATATAATAAGCGTAGAGATTACGCGAGCTCGATAATGGTAATGGTTCGTTAAAATGGTTACGGGACGAAAATTGTATGATTTATTGCGACTATTGGCACTGCCACTGTGTAGTAGGAATGTCGATAAAATATAGAATAAAACGTATATAACTACAGCCCTTTTTAATGTCCCACTGCTGGGCACGGGCCTCCCCTCAATGCGAGGGGGATTCAGGCCATAGTCCACCACGCTGGCCCGGTGCGGGTTGGCAGACTTCACACATCTATCGAGAACTAGTCAAGTTCCCTCAGACGTGCAGGTTTCCTCACGATGTTTTCCTTCACCGTTTCATAGCAAGTGGTAATCTCGGATGTAAATGAGATTCGCACATGAAACCCAGAGGTGCGAGCCGGGGTTTGAACCTGCACACTTTGATTTGCAAGGCGTGCGTTCGACCACTCGGCTACCACTGCTATTATACGTTAATTATAACACGTTTATTATAGGTAAATAAGAAGTTCTCGGTAATGAGTAAACAGAACTTTTGTAGGTACCTACTAGGGCATCGATGTTTAAAATTTAAATTTCAACATGTCCAAGGGGGATCATAAACAGCGAAAGGCTCCGGTATATCCACTGACCCGTGTCTCGAGATCTAGGTCAACCAGACCACCGCACATATTGTAGAGCTTGCGAACGCATCCGCCAACCAACAGCCCTTCGACGTGGATTGATTTATTTAAATTTTTAGTTTATCAATCACAGTTTGATACGGTTTCAAGAATGTACATATAGGATAGTTTTAGCTAGACTCAGATAACTGTTAAGTATCACACAATCATTCATTAGGTACATGCGACTCACTTTCGATATGATTTTAATGAAAACTAGATTATCAAGTCGATAAAAAGGTTTGAAAGTCTGTACTGAGTACTTAAGTAGTTTTAGGTAGGTATGATTCATTTTAGAGTGCTGCTTTTATTCATTTAAAACTTATTTGAAGAAAACAGATATAAATATTTCAAAACACGGAAAATGGGTCAGTTATCGCTGTGTTCAATGAAACAAACAACAGAAATGTAGATGGTTAATATAATAATAATTTCAAGTGATAAAAGCACTGCGCCCACAGGCGCGTCAAAATGAGTGCGACAATTTTTTTCCAATACCGAAACGGACTGTACCCTATCACTCATAGAAGAATCACATTTTTCAATGAAAAGTCAGCGATGACGCCAGCAAGTTTTGATGCTTGGTCGCACGGTTTTTACCATAGAAATTCAACTTTTATGAGGATGGTTAGAGAGTACATTTTCAAAAAAGTAAAATTAATTAGTTCGTCTCAGTGGGCGCAGGGCGAAATGCGCTACATGGGCAGAATTAATGAGTTTGATTGACAATAACAGAGGCGTCTGCGTGTTGATACGCGTCACGCATGCGTGAACTTTGCAGTCACGTTGATCGAGTTCTTATACTACAAGGTATCTGCGTAGAAATTATGTAGTTCAATAAATACTTTAAACTTATTCAATGCTAATTCATCTGAATGTTACAATTTACCGTAGGCGTATTTATAGGTATTTACAATATTTAGCTATGTGTTTGTATTGTACCAATGGCAATAGCCTCGCCCCCTATTATATTAGAATCAAAATACATCTGCGAAGTGTGGGTGCATTACAGTCCACCTCTGTCTACTCCTTCGGGGAATACAGGCGTGATAAATGTATGTATATACAAAGGTATTAGTCTCATATTGTTGGCAGGGTATCTACTAGGTTCCTACTTCAGTAAACTCAGTAGAGAATATGAATAGATTGAACACCTTCAGCTAACTGGTTAACAGATATAATTTTTTTGAAAGGTTAAAAAAATTGTAGTTCAGGTTGTAGATCGGTAAGACATTTCATAAACAACTTTTGTATGAGGTGATCGTGTTGCAGTAAAGCCCATATGCGTCCACTTCTCATGACGCATACTGTCAGCCGCAATCAAGTACGCATCGACTTCGGGGCAAGGTTAATCCAATGCAGAAACAATATCTTGTTTTTACTGTATAATTATTATAGTTACTTTATTTTTAAACAGATATGGCCAATAATAAACGTGTTGTATTGTAGTATGACGATCTAATTATCCATACGCCATCATGAGCCTACCTTGCCTTTATGGTCAGTAGGCGAGGGCAATGATGTACTTTAAGAGACTAGGGTTTAATAATTACAGGTTTGTTAAGAAATTGCAGATCTAGGTATAACAAAAAATAACGTCTGTACGCATGTGGTAAATTACTCCCTGACACATTTTAAAAGCATCCGCGGAACAGACCTTCGTGGTGTTGATATTAATTCTAGTGTAATGTTCATTACAACCGGCTAAATATAATGTGTATCACAATAGCAGTGTCGTGGTCAAGGAAGACACACGAGCGAGTGACGCGGGATGCGGTCACGCATCTGTTTCATATATTTATAGCTCTGTGAGTCGATCGACTCAATACCTTCGACCACTGAACTTCAAATCGATAATAAGTTCACAGCGAAATGTTCGTGAGGCGTGTGAGAATTTTGGTCATCGTGGTTTAAGTTTTAGTAGGTATATTCAATATTTGTCTGACACGGCTTAGGTACTGTAGTTTTATGAATGGTCAAAACATTTTCCCAAGAATTTCACGAATCATGGCTAGGTATTTTTATATTAGATTAGGTATCTCATACCTAATCAATGATGAAACTTAAAATAACATAGCAACAAGTATAATCTTTACTAGCCACGTTCCTGCTTCTGTAACATCACCAACCAGCCAAACCTGTTTAATAGTTAGGTAGGTATTCCTCGTAGGTCGGTTTAGTAATCATTGCCATTTGTGAATAAAACAGATGCAGCTTTTTTGGTTTAAGTACTCACACACCAAGTGATTTCAGAGTTAGAAAGGTATACCTATTCTATTTGCGATTTCCATATAAAATGTGCTGGTGTCTAATCATCAGATAACTTTTTTTTGTAAGTTAAAGAATACCTTATAGTTAAGTGTTTCAATACTTTAGATGAAAGTTGCGTAATAGTTCCTAGTTTGAATTTTCACATAGATATGAGTGCGTGGTTGAAACCGCGCTATTGCAGTCGTACATCAGTACCTATATACCAATTTAAATCACCCATTTGTCAGCTGAAAGACGAAGAAGTCTTATACCTCCAAGGGCTTCCCAACACAAACTAATATGTAAAGCTATAGGTGAAACAACAAACAAGATAAACATAGTAATTGACTCTACCGTAAGTTTGAGACGTGTTTTCACTCGATAGTCGCTAGCGACTACGTAAACAATTTGTATGATAAATTATACAATAGGTAGCTGTAAATCTAAGAATTTACCATAGTTAGTACGTACCTATAGTCAAAAATATTTTCCTAGGCTATCGAGTGGTACTGTCAAACTGGTAGAGTCTCAGAAAACTTTATAAACTTACCAAGTAGAGCTTGAAAAAGTCGTGATTTGAATATCCTAATGACTCTCTCGATGGCGAGGCGTAGCTGACGGTCCTGTGGCTTCACCAGCTTGCTATGGTAGTCTTCTAGCAGTTCTAAAGCTCGGTGGGCCTCTGTGGTACCGAAAACGGCAACATATATCGGAATTATTAAGTTTACTACTCCTACTACAGACTTAGTCTTTTTTGTAGGCTTATGCAAGCCTTGCAGTGATCTATTGCTTTTTACCAAACTATTCATAATTATATTTGTGTCCATAATAGGACAATAAGGATAGTTTCCAATAGTAGAACAGTAAATAATGGAGCAGGTACATTTGGAGACTGTCTTACTATAACTATGGTAGGCCTTGGGTTTTCGGATATGTTCGCCTGACTGAGACATATGTGGGTATTATTACTACCCTGCATTTCCTACTGCGTTTAGCAGCCTACCCTACAAATATATATAATTTTACAATTGCAATGTATTTTCTAAAGATGCTTTAAAATGTATTATAACTTATTTTAAATACCATTTTAAAAACCAAATTACTTACCTACTTAAATTTAGGAGATTGAAAGTTTAAGTGTTAAGGTTACATTCATAAATAAACACAAACCAGGTATTGGTTGTCTCAAAATCAGGTCACGATAAATTTAGATAGCTATGTAAGTGGGACAGTTACGTAGGGTAACCTACCAGCCCTACCGCCTACGTTTATCAATATTTATACTATATTATTATGTTATATAATATTATTATCCTTTTTTAAATGTAGGCAGATAGATATAAATGTAGATCGTGTTGCCACAAACACCATGTAAACTGTCTTATGTACGTATTCCTGCCTAGTGCCTACTAATAAACATAACAGAGCCATATGTAAAAATATGTAAATGGCAACTAGACTTAATCATATTTTTTTTTTATTATAGACTAAGAAGCTGTTTGTTTTCCGAATAAAATAAAATAAAATAAAATATTGTGATTTGTGAAAGGTGAAAAAGATCTAGGTTACTTCGTTTAGGTAAACGACCTATTTATATTATAAATATACCTACGTGTATTTCTCAACGATAATAGATAGGCATGTATACACGTAATAGACTGAGCTAAGCTAAATATAGGTGAAGCGTGCTTATGCTAGGTACCAGATAGGTCATGTAACATAGAGGATGGATTGAGCACAGTGGGTGCTTGGCAACCCTCTAATATCGATACGGATCAACACAATGGTGTTGTGGCTTGCGCCGAGCGCACCGCTGCCAACCCCTTGTACAAATTAAAAATAATAATGGCATCAACATCACGGACAAAACACTATCAATATATAAAATAACGTAATTCACCTTGCTTACGAACTGGCATCACGGCACACCCCCTCGCGATGTTTTAGAAACCTATTATACACTTTAGACGAAAATAAATGGAAATATTATTTTCACAGCGACCAAATGATAACAACGATCATTTTAAACAATTTTAATCACAACTAAGAGCAATCCCGAATCGCACATAATAATGTATTGTCGCACAACGAAAACATTAAGAAGGCAAGCTACGAAGTGGAACGCGGTACTGATGTCGCATATGAGGGCCATCGAGTACTGCGTCCGATGGGATTGGTCGATTTCCACAGTGACGTCAGGGGGTAGAAGCATAGACAAGGGAAAATGTTAAGGGTTGGGGTAGAAAACAAATTGGGGATGCCAGGTGCTGAGTTGGGCCACTAAACGTACCGCGTTCGTGTTTCTGGCCACGTTCTCTAATAGGCAGTTGCTTTACCGTCACGTATTTTAGTGTATTTTACGGTCGATTGTCAAGGCAAACGTGAATACTCAGTGTACAGATTTAGTTCAAGCTGTAGGGACTCTACCATGTGGTTGACAGTTGTCTAATGCTCGATAGTCGTTAGCGACTACGTAATAAGTTTTGCATGACAAATTGTACATTACCTAACTAAATAATTGCCATATACTTGACTGTTTTACGTAATCGCTATTAAACGTTACACCTGAAAAGTTCGTTGTAGAGATACTCTGTCTTTATGCTTTTTAGGTTTGTATATAGCTCATGATGTCAGGTAGTCCTTAGTATGCAATACCTATATAGTAGAGAACTCTACAATACCAATCTTCGGTAGAAATAGCACCGTATTTTCCTTGTGCCATATTTTGTTATAAATGTGTCGATTGGGATATAGGTAGTACGTATTTTGTTTTGTCATTAAGATTTCGCAACAATTTACGCAAGTTCATTAAGATTATAAAGTTTTGATTATGTTCCTACTTATTATCCATTGCCTTAGTACTAATATACTATACTTATTACCTATAGGTGATTTTGCTTATCTGAGAAAATAAGCATATATGTACTTGGCTATCTAATTGCACTAAGCAGTTACCACAATACAGTGTCGATTTGTTATTGTTTCAGTTTTATAGGAGTAGGTACCAAACAAAGTAATAAAAAAATATAACATTTTGTAGCTCAGCAGCATTTTGTAAAGTAAGTGGTAGCCGAGTGGTCGAACGCACGCCTTGCAAATCAAAGTGTGCAGGTTCAATCCCCGGCTCGCCCCTCTGGGTTTCATGTGCGAATCTCATTTACATCCGAGATTACCACTTGCTATGAAACGGTGAAGGATAACATCGTGAGGAAACCAGCACGTCTGAGGGAACTTGACTAGTTCTCGATAGATGTGTGAAGTCTGCCAACCCGCACCGGGCCAGCGTGGTGGACTATGGCCTGAATCCCCCTCGCATTGAGGGGAGGCCCGTGCCCAGCAGTGGGACGTTAATAAGGGCTTTAGTTAGTTAGCTCACACCTGCGGGTGCGAACTGCGACGCTTCTGACGATATATTGACGACGTTTGAACAGCAAAAGGATTCCGCTTGCACTTTTAGGCTTCGGAACCCTAAAAATTAAGGGGCTCTCCTCGATAACGCAAAAGTTTCAGGCACTGCCCATACTGCTTTCAGCACAGAATGCCCGATCAGGAAGAAGTGGGATGCCTTGGCGAGAGCCGCCATAGCCTATTGCTAAGGTGGTGCCGGGGATCCCACTTGGTACGAGCACCCAAGCATACAGGATAGCCCAGGCGAACCTCCAGAGAAAAGGACTAGCGACCAATGAGCTAATGCTCGAAGCCAATAGACGGCGTATCGCGGTCGCAATGGTCCAGGAACCTTACGTGGGGGGGCAAAAGGAAATGAAGAATTACGGTGCGGCGAGAATTTACCAAAGCGCGGATCGCGGTGAGGGCACTGTCAAGGCTGCGATAGTCGTCTTTGACCCAACTATCGACGTCTTGCAATGCCCGAGCCTTACCACCAATAATATCGTGGTGGTAAAATTGCGAACGAGTGCATGGGAAGTTCTCGCCGTCTCATACTACTTCGAACCTGACCAACCCATAGGGCCATACTTGGACCATCTTAACATCATAGTTCTTTCTCACGCAAACTATAAGATCATAGTTGGGGGCGACGCAAACGCCAAGAGCTCTTGGTGGGGCAGCACCACGACGGACGGCAGAGGCGAAGAAATGCTGGGTGCGTTAACAGAGATGAACCTGCACGTACTAAACAACGGTGACGTCCCCACGTTCGATACGGTGAGGGGAGGACGACGGCTAACAAGCTTCATCGACGTCACAGCCTGCACGGAGGACCTTTTAGCGCTGGTGGAAGACTGGAGAGTGGCTGAAGATCTCACCAGCTCAGATCACAATGGCATACTTTTCCAAATTCGATTGTGTAAGGCAAATGGAATTAACATCAGTAGAACCACGCGAAAATTTAAAACTAAAAACGCTAACTGGGACCGGTTTCATGAGAAACTGGACCAGTTAAAACTAGAACGCAAATTAAATAGATTAGAAATAGATGACATTAATAGTAAAGTAGAATTAGACAGCCATGTGAATAGCCTTACACAAGTAATCTCAGACGCATGCATCCAAACAATAGTAACACATAAACCAGGCCAAAAATTTAAACTGCCATGGTGGTCTGAGGATCTTGAGAGAATGAAGCAAGAAGTCAACACAAAAAAGCGTAGAGTCCGATGCGCAGCGCTATCCCGAAGACCTGGAGTCGTTGAGCAGTACCTGCAGGCAAAAGGAAAGTACGAGGAAGAAGCCAAGAAGGCCCAGATACAAAGCTGGAAGGGATTCTGTGAGAAACAAGACCGAGAAACAGTATGGGGGGGCATCTACAGGGTCATAAAAAACACTACCAGAAGGAAAGAAGACCTTCCATTGGTGAGAGACGGCATTTCGGTGGGGCAGAGAGAGTCTGCCAAGTTACTGGCGGACACATTCTTCCCGGGAGACCTGGAGACGGAGGACAACTTAGACCACCAGCGGACGAGAGCCCTAGCTAACCGTGTGAATGACCGAGTTGATGGCGAAGTCCATGATCAGCCGTTCACAGTGGAGGAGCTTAGAGCCGCGGCGGAAAGTTTTAACCCGAAGAAGGCACCCGGAGGAGACGGCTTCACCGCTGACATATGTTGCCAGGTCATCAACAAGGATCCGGACCTTTTCCTGGCAATCATGAACAAGTGCCTCGAGTTGAGTCTCTTCCCGGAACAATGGAAGGTAGCAGTGGTGGTCGTTCTGCGAAAGCCCGGTAAAACGGACTACACGAGCCCCAAGTCCTATCGGCCCATCGGCCTTCTGCCGGTCATGGGGAAGATTTTCGAGAAGATGGTAGTCAATAGGCTCAAGTGGCACCTGATTCCTAGGCTCAGTCTACGCCAATATGGCTTTATGCCCCAGCGGAGCACCGAGGACTCCCTCTATGATCTGATACAGTACATACGCGGCAAACTACTTCAGCGAAAGATCGTGACCGTGGTATCACTGGACATAGAGGGAGCCTTCGACAATGCATGGTGGCCGGCCATAAGGGTGAGACTGGCCGAGGAGGAGTGCCCGGTCAACCTCCGACGAGTCGTCGACAGCTACCTGCAGGATCGTAAGGTCCGTGTCAGGTATGCTGGTGAGGAGTACATAAAGGGCACTCAGAAAGGGTGCGTGCAGGGGTCTATTGGCGGACCGGTACTCTGGAATCTTCTCCTTGACCCGCTGCTGAAAGGACTTGAAACGCGAGGGCATTACGTACAGGCTTTCGCAGACGACGTAGTGCTTGTTTTCCACGGCGAAACGGCACTGGACATACAGAGGCAAGCCAATCCCACCCTCGCATATGTGCGGGATTGGGGTGTCAAAAATAAGCTGAAGTTCGCACCTCACAAAACAAGCGCGATGGTTGTGACAAGGAAGCGTATTTATGACACCCCCCTGCTGACCATGGACGGGGTTGATATTGGCATGACCGATGAGGTCAAGATCTTGGGACTCACCATCGATCATAAGTTGACATTCAACAGCCACACTGCGAATACCTGCAGAAAGGCGTTGAATGTCTACAAACAGTTGGCAAGGGCCGCCAAAACTAGCTGGGGCCTCCACCCGGAAGTCATCCGGGTGATTTACACAGCCACTGTTGAGCCCCTCATCCTGTATGCCGCCAGTGCCTGGTCGCCGTCGACAAACAAGATCACTATTCAGAAGCAGCTGAACACTGTCCAGAGAGGCTTTGCGCTGAAGATGTGCAAAGCCTACAAAACGGTGTCCCTGAACGCGTCGCTCGCTCTGACCGGGTTACTACCCCTCGACATTCGCATACGCGAAGCGGCCTCCCTTTACAAGGCAAAGAGGGGAGTACCTCGACCAGAGCTGAGAGACGTCGAGGTAGAAAGCAGACTGGCGTACACGAGTACTCCGCATCCCGCGAAACATATGGACCTCAAGTTCATAAGCCTGATGGATCAGCGAGACGTGACCATCAACGTATGCAGCGCAGTACGAATCTATACAGATGGCAGCAAGATTGAAGGCAAGGTCGGCGCCTCACTATCCGTATGGAATAGCGAAGTGGAGACCAAGTCGTTCAAACTCAAGCTGTCATCTTACTGCACGGTCTATCAGGCTGAACTTTTGGCCATATGCAGAGCCACGAAATTCGCGTTTGAGAGTGGAAGCGCCAGTTTTGCTATCATCAGCGACTCGCGTTCGGCACTCGAGACAGTGGTCAACGCACTCTCTCATCATCCGCTAGCCGCTGAGGCGCGGGACAACATCGCCCGCTGTAGACTCCAAAACAAGGACGTTTCCTTGTTTTGGATAAAAGCACACGCGGGGCTGGCGGGTAATGAGAGAGCAGACGAGCTGGCTAAACAAGCAGCGCTGCACGTTAGGACCAAACCTGTGTACGACAAATGTCCGGTTTCATTCGTCAAGCGACAAATCCGCTCGGAATCGCTTGACGAATGGAATCGTAGGTACCAGACTGGCACCACTGCATCCACGACCAAAATGTTTTTCCCTGACCTTCTGGTAGCGTACAGGACGATTAGAGAGATCGTGCCCACTGTCGTGCTCACACAGGTTCTGACGGGGCACGGTGGGTTCTCTGGGTACTTGAACCGTTTCAAGCGCAGGGAGGACCCATCGTGCATCTGCGAACCGGGTGTCAGCGAGACAGTGGAGCACATCTTGCTTCATTGCCCTGTGTTTGCGCGCCGAAGGCATGATGTTGAGATGACCTTGGGCGTAGCCTTAGTTTTATCCAGCCTAAGTAAGCTCGTCATGGACAAGGATAGACGTGATACCCTACTAAGCTATTGCGTGGAGGTGGCGACCAGAGTCATTGATAGAAATAAGACCTGAGCAGAAAGAGCTGCCAACTTATTTGTCAATAAGCGACCAACAGCCGCCTACACTACACTGCGCATCAATGACTCTGGTTGCCGGATCCGCGTAATGGATAGTAGGGAAACTGTTATTTTATTTTACCATGTATTATATTCTGTTTATTATCCTTGCCTCTTGGTATTTTATTGTCTGTTATAGTGTTATTTTTTAGACGGGTTTACTTTTTATTGTGTCTTTTGACTTTTAATTTTTTAATAAAAAAATTTGATTTTATTATTTCAATAAATATAATCCAGGCTGGAAAAATTATTTTACACACTAAACTTAAGGCTAATTTTAAGAACTCTGACCCCCACATCAGAGGTGAGCACGCGGGCCGGGCCGATAGAGGTCCGAAAAAAAAAAAAAAAAAGCTCTCCTCAGTGCACCTGCAAAGTGATTTACATCATTATTATCTGTACTTGTTAAGTACAAAATAATAAACATATTGTAAGAATTTGATACTCAAAATAAATTGAATTTTGTATTCTTTTGAATCTTCGCGCCATGATCTGTGCTCAGAAAAGGAGGTGAGTAAGGAAGAGTGAGACACAAGGTGGTAAGAGCGAGAGCGCGCGAGTAGTTGACATTCTGCGTTTAGTTTCATACCGAGTAATATTATATCAATGAAGTTATTAAAAACGTTTATGCAATTTACAGACTATGCATTATTCAAAGTTAAAAATATAGTATTTTTCAATCAGAAATTTACATCCTGAATAGGAATGCTTTTATATTATACTGAATATTTATTTTGGTATAGTAATCTATTATATCCACTATTATCATGTAGCGAGCATCAAAACGCTTAACGAATTTTTGACAAATTGTCTGACCTTGAGCGTTCTGCGCTGCGCAGCATTCGTGAACCCAGCCGAGCAAGATAGATTATTTGTTCTGTTCCAGTCTCGTTATACGATATACTTGTATACGTAGATAAGTAGAACATAGTGTAGGCCAAAATCTGTGAGCTTGGGGCTCGAAGATGCCTCTATTTGGTAAAAAAGAGTCTGGGAGAAAGTCCAAAAAGGATGGTAGAGAGTCTGAAAAGCAACCATCAATCGAAGACAAGTATAGCGTCAAAGATTTGCTGGGCACTGGGGCATTTTCCGAGGTGCGTTTGATAGAGAGCAAAGAGAATGGGCAGCTGTTCGCATGTAAAATTATCGACAAGAAAGCTCTCAAAGGCAAAGAAGACTCATTGGAGAATGAAATTAGGGTCTTGAAAAGATTCAGCGAACAAGGCAAAGCCGAGGGTGGCGAGAAGAAAATGTTTTCTCATCCGAACATCGTCCAGCTGCTCGAAACATATGAGGACAAAAATAAAGTGTATCTCGTGATGGAGCTAGTCACAGGTGGCGAGTTGTTCGACAGAATAGTTGAGAAAGGCTCCTACACCGAGAAAGATGCGTCCAATCTTATACGACAGGTATTGGAGGCGGTTGACTACATGCATACCCAGGGAGTGGTGCACAGAGATTTGAAGCCGGAAAACTTGCTATATTACAGTGCAGATGAAGATAGCAAAATCATGATCAGCGATTTTGGTTTATCAAAGATTGAGGACTCTGGCATCATGGCTACAGCCTGCGGGACTCCAGGTTATGTAGCTCCGGAGGTGTTGGCACAGAAACCGTATGGCAAAGCAGTGGATGTTTGGAGTATAGGAGTGATATCATATATACTGCTCTGTGGATATCCACCATTTTATGATGAGAATGATGCAAACCTGTTTGCTCAGATCTTGAAAGGTGACTTTGAGTTTGACTCGCCATACTGGGATGATATTAGTGATTCTGCAAAGGATTTCATTCGGCATTTGATGTGTGTTGATGTGGAAAAGAGATACACTTGCAGGTGAGTTATCTTCCTACTTATCCTACTAAAATTATAAATGTGAGAGATTGAGAGGATGGATAGATGGATGTTTGTTACTCCTTCACGCAAAAAGTACTGAATGAATTTAGATGAAACTTTACAGTACTATTGTTAATACATCAGAATAACATAATAGGCTATAATAATGATAATGAATAATTGAAGTCTGCACAGACAAAGTTGCAGGTAGTAGCTAGTTATATATAATTTCACAATCACTAATAAGTTAAATTAGATAAGTATACTATTAAATAAGTATATTAATTGACTAAGTACATCTTGTGTAATAGATTATGTAAAAACCTTCATACTGTCAAGCTGTGCATTATTAAAACAATAGATTTTCTATTGTTTTTGGTCTTTTTTCCATATGTGGGACTGAACATATTAGTGATTTATATTTACTATATTATGAGCCAGGTGGATTGGGGAATGGGCTTTTAATTCTCAGAACTAAATATGTATTTAGTTCTGAGAATTAAAAGATTCAGCACAAAATTTGATTCTGGTTTTCCTTATAATAAGTTACCAAAAGTGTTCTGTAGCCTAGCTTCATCACTAAATACGTATTTAGTTCTGAGATTTAAAAGATTCACCACAGAATTTGATTCTGGTTTTCCTTATAATAAGTTACCAACAGTGTTCTGTAGCCTAGCTTCATCACTAAATACGTATTTAGTTCTGAGATTTAAAAGATTCACCACAGAATTTGATTCTGGTTTTCCTTATAATAAGTTACCAAAAATATACTGTAGCCTAGCTGCATTATATAGAGGGGTCATAAGCTATTTGACTTAAGAATCATTTTTTAACTTTACAGGAGAGCATGCTCATTCGATGCAGAAAATTTAGCTGATTCCAAATATGTATACAAATCAATATTGTCCAAAGTGTTGCCTTAAGTCAAATAGCCTTTCACCCCTCGATATAATTACAATAATACTAATCATAACTATGTAGGTACGTATGTATACTTATACTATATATATACTAATATTATAAAGAGGAAATGTTTGTATTTTTGTATGTAACAAATTAACTTAAAAACTACTGGACCTATTTTAAAAATTATTTTACCGTTACAAAGGTACATTATCACTGAGTAATATAGGCTATATTAGAAACCCGTGCGAAGCTGGGTCGGGCTGCTAGTACCATATAAATTCTATTAATTTTATTCTACTTTATATTAAAGGTATGATGTCATTCTAAATATAGCCTGCGGGTGCTCATGAAAGAAAATGTGCCATTTGTTTTGCCCTACCCAGGATAATGGATATTATGTAGATTTATATATTAGTCTTATCATTATAGCTGCTTGCTTAAATATCAGAGGGAAAAAAACATTACGGCCACTCCGCGCCGCCGGGCCCCGGGCGCATAGGCATGAGGTCATGCATGTCAATACGCTACGCGTGTGCGTATTCGTCTACAGCTGTTCACATCTGACTTCCTTGCCTGCACATCTGTTTACCATACCATCTCCTTTTTCTCCTCCTCCTGACCTTATTGCATAAAAAATTGTGGCTCAATTCTTAAAGTACCGAGCATATTTTGTAGTTATCTATAGGTTTTGGTCTCTGAGTCAATAGGCAAGGTACATTGGTGGGGTAGGTATGTAACATGAGGCACTAAAATATTCTATATATGAGAGTTTTTCTTATATGTACATGAATGGACATAGTTACATTTTTTTATTGAATTAAATGCCTATCTTGAAAATCAATTAATTTCCAGGCAAGCTTTGGCTCACCCATGGATCTCAGGAAACGCCGCCAGCAACAAGAATATCCACGGCACCGTTTCCGAGCAACTCAAGAAGAACTTCGCGAAGTCCCGCTGGAAACAGGCCTACCACGCCACTACCGTTATCCGACAAATGCAGAAGATGGCACTGAACAGCAGCAGCTCAAGTCGCAGCGCCGGCGCTCAGTCCAAACAATAGCTATACTGCACGACTGCCCACCTTCCGATTGCCATTGTTACACCTGACTAGAGAGGTACCTATTATAGTAGATTTTTAACATTCTCGAAAGTAAGACGGACCGGCTTGATCCTGTTACTGCAGCGCCATTCGGTGCGATGCTTGTTAAATTGGTAGATATATCATATTAATTGAAATTTATTGTCGAAACAGTCGCTAATAGACGCGTCTGTGATTCGAGTCATTGCTATATTTGTATACGCTTACTGCATTATACTTTAAATCGGCGTTTATCAAAATAATATTTACTTGGAGCCGAGTAGTTATTACAATCGAAGCATGTACTTAAGCAAGCATGTATTGTTTGATTAAAAATCAACGAACTGTTTATGAGACACGTCATGTCTAGTCATTTTATAATTTTTTGCTTGCTTAAAATAAAGGTACCGTTTTCATTGGAAATATTTGAAATAATAATCGCGTATAATATGTAGTTGGAACTACGACTGTGAAGTTACACTATACCTTCTCCTATATTTTCGCTAATTTGTTTCATTATAGAAATATATAAATTTCTTATACGACAATATATAATAACTTCGTCGAATATTTAACACTAACATGACATTACAATACTTATTATACATCCTTGACCATGAATATGTTTTCACATATTCAAAATCTTTACATTTCAAATGATACAAAATAATTAGTTAGGCTAAAAAAATGTTCTCTTTAAAAGATACTGATTAATAGTTATTACTTAGGTATGGTGATAATGACAAATCACATAATGTAAGGTCTGTTGCAAGTTTCATTAGAGTTACAAATTGATAAAGTAACGAATATTTACAATTAAATGATAATGGTTGGATATGATAAAAGGGTATGATTAGGCATTGAGGATGCGAATCGCAGTTCCGGCTTTTGATCGGGGTGTGGAGCCCACAGTGGGCAATGACAGCAATGACAATCCTTCAACGTAGTTGTTTTAAAATTCGTTATTAACCTAATCACCTATGCTATGCCTAGTGTAAGTTTTATGAATCTAAAACATAAGTCCTATATCCAAATACCTGTTGAACATCTTTTAGTAGTGAATTATAATAACATACCTACCTATATGCACTGTTGAATTCAATGTTGTAATAATACTCTGCGTTTAATATTATCGCATTAGGCGCGTTATTCCTTACGAATGTTATTCCATGTTAACCTAGATTTCTCATTTACATAATCATTATTTTTGTGCCCCAATTGTGACTAGAATTCTATACTTTGTAGCTGATTTATAATAAAATGTGAAAGATCTGTAAGTAAGACTGAGATGATGTAAATCTATAGGCATTTTTTCATAATAATATTATCATAATGTTGTGTATATTTACTTACCTATCTTTATTTTGACGAACGAAACGAGTAACTTTTTAGAAGCCTTTATTTTTCTAGTAAGTACTTGCAGTCACTCTAAAAAAGATTATCACAAGGATATAAGTAGAGAAACAGTGGTTGATTTTTAGATACCCAACGAGGTTTCATATTTGCAGTTTGGTTAAGACTGATAAATATCTGTTCTGCTTATTGACAACTAGTATGTTATATCGAAGACAGTGCCCTTCGTGCACGTCTTTGTGAATCTCATTTTCTCTTTGTATTAGGTATATGTATCTATTGGACAATCTCAATTCATGAAATTACTTATGCAACAACTCTCTATATTTAAACAAGGGAAGGACCTGTCTTTTGAATTTAAATTACTTATATTGTTGGCACAGGTGTAATTAAATTGCATCTTATCTCATCTGGCGGTCCTACCACAGGGTCCTACAGTTTCTGAAATGAATTACATTAATTAAAGATATAACTTTGAATTACCTACTACTTATCAAGTTTAGTGAAAGTACAAACGAAGTCTTAAGCGTCTAATGACATAATTAATATTATTTGCTTGAAGTCGTTACCTACACAATGATTTGAACTAACGAATTTGCTACCTACAATAAATCTTTTGGTTCGGTTTTAAGAAAAAGAATAATCTCTGTGTTATCAACAAAACAGTTACCTATACGAGAAAGGTACATAAGTACCTATATCCGATCTGACTAGTATAATGTCAACTACTTAATACAATTTTAGATTTATATCAGCGTGTTTCTAGTTACGTGTACCTACTATTCCACCATAACAATCTGTGTTCTCTCTTTTTATATATGCTTCTAACATTCCATTTCTCAGTATGTTTTATACATAATAACTATGTATTTCGTAAATATTTAAACGAAAAAGCATTTTTTAATCATAATATTATTCTTTGGTAGTTTTGGTGTACTTAAGGAATGTATACATCAATGATAGGTACTTAGTAGATATCTAATTTAGATATATTTGCTATGCTTATACAGCCACTAAATTTATTGAACATTCCAATTAGGGCTTTATTGCGATGATGATTGAATACGTTTCTATTTCTTCATCTGTATTTTGTACCTTTTATTTACTTAGATGAAAACTTGTAACGATACTTGACTTTGAAATAATTTAAAACAGTTGTATTTTTTCCATCCGTTCATTTACGGGGATTCTTAATAATAAGGCTATATGCTACAAGTGTTGCTAGCGGCTTTTTAGAGTTTAAAATGTAACCTATTTAGTAGTTCTCACCAACTTGTCATGAAAATTGGCCTAATGATCAATATAATATGTGTGATATTTTAAAGCTTTTGTCAAAGGTAAATAAAACCATATTCCACTTAAAAGTACCTACTTGGCGCATGTGACACTTTAAATTCTAAAAAAATGCTAAAATGGAACACCCAAAACGTCCTGGTAGAATGGTACAGTTTCTACAAATATATATATTTGTTTTAAGCGACATAATAATATTTTAACCCAAATAATTATATTTTAATTGTATACCCAGTGTTAAATAATTAGCCGACGTGCCTCCGGTCGTAGGCACGAGATTATCTGTGTATGTTAATAACGCTTTTTGAATTCTTGTCATAATAAAACATCGCTTGAATGTTATGCATTGCACTGCTTTAAAACGTTAATAATTGTAAGTGTAGTGATGTTCAAGAATAATTGTCTAAATGCGCCTTAATCTGTGTAATATTAGTAGTTCTGTCGCCTTCGTATTTACTAGTTATTTAAATAAGAATTTATTTCATCTACTTATTTTTATTCCTCTTATATTGACATTTAAACGAATACAATTATAATGGTGTATTATAACTACATGAAAAATATAATAATCAATTGATGTTAATTTATTCAAAATTGTATCTAATATTTATTATTGGTTAGACGTATATAAAGTGCCATGCTGTTTTTTTATTTAATAGATTCGTTTAATCATTTTTGCCATTACATAGATAGCTATTATCGTGGTTGATTTATATTTTCTTTGTTTTTTCTACGCACAATATTTTTTAACATAAGCATTAATCTTAAATCTTGTCTATTATTATTTATGTAAATGATGTCCACGAAAACCGGTTGCGGTGTTTGGATATCTAATTTGTGTTGTAAATTATTCAAGATTTTATTCCTTTTTAGCACAAACAGCGATCATGTCCATTTCCGTGTAAATCGTGCATAATCAAGTAGGTAATCGCAGATACGCTAATATTATCTTGCCATTGTTACACAGTTTTAACCACGTTTTAGCATAATACACTTTGTGAAGTTTGCTCTCTAGGTATTTTCAATTTTGTCATAAGTTGAGTTTTCACTGTGCCAAAACCATATCATGATCAGTGATAAATGTTGTACTTGTAAAGTATAAAGACTATTGTTTGTTAGACTCTTTGAAATATGGAGTTGTATGTCTTCACTAATAGAATAGCAGTGATGCAGTGCGACGCGAGATGTTCCAAGTTCCTCGTCATTTGAATTTTATTATTATACACGTTTTCTTTATTCATTTAATGTATGTTTAGTGTAAGAGTAATCTATAATATATTTACTATTTTTCGAGGGTTATTAACTATGTCTATGTTTTAAAGGAACATACACATTTTAGTTTCTATATAATCTAATTAAGCACAATAGTTTAAGGGCTGGGATATAAATTCAACAAGTTTGTTTATTTTATCCTCAACTGCACTTGTAGCAAGAGCGCCAAGATTAGACGTATGTCACGAAATATCTTGATGTTGTCTCTTTCACTCGTATGAAATAATACAGAGAGCGACCGAACCAATCCGTGACAGAGGTCTTGTCTTGACATGCGTGCTGACACCACAGCCGTTTTGTTCTAATGATTTGGGTTGTGAGTGATGAGTTTATTTACACATTATAATATGACGGCTATCCCATCTGGAAATATGTAAAACTTGTGACTAAGATCTGATTAATGTTGAAAAATCTTGTGATTTAGATTTTATACTTCTTGTTTAAAACAATCAAAATTTATTAGTAGACTCTTAGATGTTAGCTATATTTTCAATGTCATTGTAAATAAAATGCCAACTTGTTGAGACATTTGTTTAATTGTCTTTACCACAATCTGACTGTGATTATTATAATTTATGTATCATTTGAAGCTATATTACAATATACATTAGCCCTAAATTTATAGAAAGTTATGATTACAGTGGAGTATTCGTTGAACACTTGTACTGAGAAATACCACTGAAGGTGGTTTTAGATGGATCGAAATAAATAAAATTCTATAAATTTTGGTTTAGGATTACATTATAGGTGAGCGGAATGTCTACTGTATCTCCTCGCCGAGGAGCGAGAGCTGTTTCAGGAACTGCGACGCGTTGGGCAGAGTGGTCGCGCCATAGATAATCTTTCGAGAGTTTCCGCTCGCCGCCTGTTGCTAAAAATATCCAAAGAAACATGAAAATATAAAAAGGTTAAGTTTATCTCTAGTGGAAAATTAGGACTTAGTAAACATTTTAGCTGCATTAATAACTGATCGAGGCATATTGGTACCTTGGCGAAGTCGATGAGGTTGTGGTACTCGATGTAGTTTCCGCCGCCGACGATGAAGACGACTGCGTCGGTGGGCGGCGGGTTCTTGGCGGCGCGAGCGCGCGCAGCGGCGTCCGTGCGGGCGGCGCGCGGGTCCAGCCAGCCCAGCTCCGCGCCGCCCGCCCCGCCGCCGCCGCCGCCGCCTCCGCCCAGCGCCGCCTCCACGCATCGGCTCACCGGCAGCTTCTATTACACCATTACCTTTAAATAAGTACTCAGACACGACAACTTCCTTTCCCTATCGCATTGAAGAGGTGTATCCGGTACTTAGAGTAATAACAATACTATTACTAGTAATCTACTACTAGGTAATATACTACTTACTAATCTAATACTACTTAGAGTAATATTAATACTCTAGCCCCGTTTTCATAGGGATCAAAATTGATCAGTGAAATGTAAGTGCAGTGCGATGCGCGCCTGCCTATCCTTCAGAAAATACAAGCGAGAAGGTCTATTCCGGCCCCAAGTCTGCTAACACTATCGTCGTGGAGTTGCTACGACTCAATTTTTAAGGCATAAAAGTTACATCTTGTATCAATGGTAACTAGAATATGACTAGTTAAATTGCATCAAGGTTGTGACCTGGTGGTATCTAATGTCTACACTGCTCATATTCTAGGTACCATTAAAATAAGATGTTTTTTTCGTGTTGCTATAACTCCACGACGATAGTGTTAGTAGACTTGGGGCCCTGGTCTATTGCCGCTGACGACTGGCGCTTCAATCGGCGGCGCTTTAATTTAAGCTAAAGAGGTATTAGAGTGCATTGGTTCTTACATGTTTCTTCACAACTAAATTCTTCACTCCTTCCATTACGAACGACGAGCCCTGAGATACGAGTTTGGAAAACATGGAAACAGTCTTTGTACCGCCACCTTCATACTGATTGGACATAGTAGTGAAACCTCTGAAAATAAAATAAATATACAAGGTCACTGCATCAGCATAACTATTGTAAATTTCACCAAAAAAGCGAAATGTATAGATAGATAGTCAACACTTAATTTTGGTCATTTTTTTTCCAACCCCATTAAACTAACTCTTAGATACTCACTTCCACCTTCTCATATAAGCCATAGGTTTTATATCACAGTCGGCGCTCTGCAGAGCTGCTTCAAACTTTTTATACTCCTCATCGGGTATTTGTGACGCGCACAGATAATATATGATGAACAATCGCATTTTGTCTTCTGGGGTACCCGCCGTAGGGTCAGCTATGAGGTCCAAGACTGCTTTGCTTTCAACGCCGCTACTTTTACTCATAATTTTCTCTTCCAATTCAAAGAATGAGTCTAGTCGCCTTGATTTAATTGAGTTTAGGATTGCTAAAAGAGAATAATAAAAGATCAGTAAAATATCAGGCATAAATATTTTTGTAAAGATAGAATGCAGTCACATTACTGCACTTCACTCTTTACTAGTACCTATACTTGTTTATAGATTGGTAGTAAAAGAAACTCAATTCACGGGCTTAATGCGCTTGTATTATATATGAGCACATAAGATACTTTGAGCATGTAACAAGTAAGTACATGCCCTCATTAATTTTCAAAATAAATAAACAGCTGTTTGCATCATAACAAATAAGCTATAAATAAATAAAATTTACCAGTGGCGATAGTGGTGTGCATATCTATAAGCCTTTTCTTCTCCATGAGCTGTGGCAGCGAGTTGACCGCACTGGTAAGTCGCTGCGTATTGTCGCTCACCAGGCTCAGAGCCAAGTCGCTTTCGCCGTCCAGTCCCATCGAACTCTTCAGTTTTTTCACTTCCGCTTCTGAACTCCTATAAATGCAATGAGATTTGTAGAATAACGAAAAAATTACATCAAAACAAACCAAGCAGTTTCAAGCATTTGCTCAATCAGCATAATTTATGCATCTGTAAATTCGATATGATATAACTAGGTAGTTGTTGTCAGATCCATTTGGGCTTATGTATGTGTTTGAATGATTCACACCTAAGCAAAGGCCTCTCATTCAGATCTAGATTTTTAAGAACACATTTAAATAAAGAAATGAGAAATTAAATACATGGAAAAGGGAAGTGACTGATTTCAGAGTCAGATCTTGAGCTGTAAAAATTACCTGTATTTATCCAGATCTTCTTGGATGGCTTCTGCCACTGTTGGGAAGGGGCTGCCCTTATGTTCAGTCCATAGTGGATCCCTTGAATCGAGGTCGCAGACACGCGTCTTCGCCTTCTGACCTTGCACCGGAGTGGCCCCTGTGTTCTCTGGCACCACTGCTCTAGAAAAAAAAAGTTAAATTACAAAAAAATTGATTGAAACTCGTCAAAGATCCATTTACAAAGAAAAAAACCAGTCAAGAGCGATTTAGTTGGAATCGCGCACCATGGCTTCTGTACCTTAACTATGAAAGCACCAAATATTTCTCCTAACGAAAAGATATACTGGATTAAGGGGCAAACTTAACTTTCCCATTGGAACACTGTTTTTCCCATACAAACAAACTGCAAATAAGTTTGTAGTCGCAAAAAACATTTGTTATGCATTCTAATTATAAATTTACTGTTTTCTAAACTATAAAAAGAGGTGTATAATTGAAATTATACCTATTTAGTGACAAATCTAGGACATCATGTGCTAATGCTTGGTAAGTCCAGGTGTGATGAAGAGGTGTTGCCATATCTATGTTTCTGTCCAACAATATGAGCATGGGCCGAGTAAAACTGAATGATCCCGCTTGGCCAGTGTTGCCATGGAATAGATTATTTCTTGCATCCCATAAGTTTTCACGGAGCTTTTTGTCAAGCTTTTTGGCAACCATTTCTGCAGCATTACCTTTACTGCTTCTTATAATTGGTACATTGCCTGAAAAATATTATATTATTGTAATTGCAAATTATATGTTATTTACATTCATAAATACAAGTCATTCAATCCTACAATTTAATTTTATTAGCATAATCATTAAGAAGTGCAGCTGGGTAATGCTCTAAATTTAAACTTACCCAATGTGACAAATACTGAGAACAAACTTTCAACTATACTGTCCATCATAAATTCCATTTCAGTGTCTTTTGTATCACCTCTATTAATAGCTGAAAATTCATAAAATATTGGTTGCTTTTTTTATTATAGGTATTCACCTATATGACAAACTGGCTTGATTCCTACTAGAAATACATATTATACTTTAATTAAATCAAAAGGTAGTCTTTTGCTTTCAAATTTAATGTAGTAATTTCAAGATCAACTCCTTAATATTAGACATTCTGCAGATTGTGGCCGTTTACATAATACTGGCTATACTGTTTATATACAAACTGCCATATAGGTAGTAGGTATTTAATAATAATTTAGATCTAGCCAAGTCATACCTTAGGCAGCAATATATTATCCTAAGTAATAAGAAGAAATGATATTTTAGGTTGTTATGAAATATTTTATGTTGTTATAAATAAATTTCAGGACTGACCACTGAACTTGGCACCCATTTAGATCTCACTTCTTTTGTCGTTGAAGTCAATCGAGTTAAATTGTACATATGACATGAACTGTAATTTTTACAGGTGTCATTTGGCTATAACTGTACACTTAGTAAAAGATTTGTAGATGTTGTTTTAGGCTGGACGATAGCTAATGGTTGAATATCTGTTATACTTACCGTAATAGGACAATGGATCGGATTGTTGATGCTTCATAATAAACAAATCATCTTCCAAACAAATAAAATTCAAATACTGATCATACACTTTATGTATATTAACGGCAGAGTTTGACTGAATGGCTGAAGCAGCCAGGTCCTCTAGTTTCTGCCTTGTAATCGGTGAAATGAAGTTCAGGTGGTACATGTCGTAAATACCATTATCCAGATCCTGGCAGATACGGCCAAGGTTCTCCTCGGTTGGTGCACAAAAGTAAACCGCGGGTACTTCTGGGATAGGGTCTCGGTCAGAATGAAGTTGGCTGTAACATTTTCAATGCCTTTATGTGTTGACATGACCAATGCTGCCAATATCAAAAATATTGCTCTAAGGAACATTGAGACAAAACGTCTATGCATATTTTAATTGACTAAATTGATGTTTTTTCTGTTTGCACTTACACATGTAGAGTTACCCCAAGTTCCCTGAGTTCCTTCACAGATATCAATGGAGATATAACATCTTGGCCGACTCTGTCGTAAATTAATACTTTCCATGTCGGTTCGCAGGCGACGTTTTTAGTCAGGGTCTGATTCAAATTAAGCATCTGCTTCAAAGCATCTGCAAAGTTTCAATAAAAATAAATCACTGTTGTGCATTACGTGTAAGATCTTGTAGCTTAAAAAATACAAAACGCACTGAGTTGCCGTTCACGTAGAGTAGTCATGGCGGTTCCTTATATATGTTCCTTTCATTAAATAGTTATTTTCTTTGTTATTATTAGTCAAATAAGTCTAAAATCAACATTTATTCCCAAAATACGAAGGGAGTTGTAAGTCCACTAAAACGTCAAATTTGACATTTAGCAAAGTGACACGTCGATCACGTAAAAAAAAATGTCGTTCGGAAACAAAGTAACACATAGTCATATAAATAAAGAAAAGGAATAAAATAAATTCATACAACTGCTGCTTAAAAATTAATTCTAAACGAGGCTTAGCCGGCAAGAGTTAACTTGAGACCTAAGCGCAGTAGGTAGTACACAACGGCGCTGTGGTCTCCTCCAAGCCTCTACACAACGCTCCCATTTTTTTCTGGGTCTCTGACCGCCCCTCTTCAGGCTTGCAGCACCCACAAGGGGGCGTTATCGCCCACTTTGGGAAAGGATAATATTTCTATAAAAATACTTAGAATGAGCTTAACCAGAACTATAGTCGAGAATTTTACATATGCGTACTTAACCATTTTCCTATCACTATAAAGCTGCCAGCATGCATTGAATGTTGCAATTATTGACTGTTGTGTATTTTGGTAAGGTGATGTTATGATTAATGCCTACTACCTGCTTCACAAGACGCCCAATTTAAAGAAACATTGCAAATAGAAATATGCAGTTCTACCAAACTCTCGTCTCATCGATCATCATTAAGCCCACGGAGCCCTCTCAAGCTCTGTCCTTCATCAAATGGGCCTTGGAGATGCGAGGGGTCAAATGTAAGATAGAAATAAGACCGAATGGTACGCGTTATAGGATGCCCATTTTATGGCGATAAATGGCTTTTCAGTTTTTGCCTTACTAAACTAATTTTTTCCATCGATTTCAACAATAATACAAACTATTAGCTCAGTAGGTAGAACCTAAAAACTGCAGGCATTTTTGCAAGTAAAATGGGACCTTATGTGATTAGGTGAAACATTTGGTGTTGCGATTGGAGGTTAATAAATTAGGAACAAATAACCGAAGACTACTATTATATACGGGAATAACTTAACTTACCTACCTACAAAAGTGCTGCATGTTCGCTAGCAGATGAAACTGTGTAGGTACCTAATCTAGGTACCCGTGAATCGATCCCGGTGACATTCATAAAGCTGCTGTCTTATCTTTTTGAGTCGAATGCTACTTGCCAGGGAACAGTCAGTACCTACATAACGTTCAAACTAAAATGATACACTACCCAACATGGAGTGCTCATTATCGCTGACTGTACCCAGGGACCATCTCGAGATCTACCAATTAGGTCCCGAGATGATCGATTCTTAGACATGCAGTATACATGCAGTACTTGCCTTTATTTGACGAATGTCAGGGGGTTTAAAGGAGAAAGTCGTGGCCGCGGAGGTCGGCCGGCGGCGGCAGGGCGCCCGGCCACCGGTGCGCGGGTCTCAGTGCGCGTGCGACGGTGAAAGGCGCCATGTCGATATACTCAGTGAAC
This sequence comes from Ptilodon capucinus, assembly GCA_914767695.1. NCBI lineage: Eukaryota > Metazoa > Arthropoda > Insecta > Lepidoptera > Notodontidae > Ptilodon > Ptilodon capucinus. The sequence continues at coordinate 6,900,675 of OU611814.1, read as the reverse complement.
AGTGCGCGGACCGCAATCACCATGGCCGGTTCACCATATATGCGAATATTACTTATTTGTGCTATTTTCATCAACGGTTAGTCCCAATTTTTTTTTCTTAATTTATCGCAACACATTGAATTAGTTACACTCTACCATTAGAAATTGCATAGGAAATAAAAACCTACGAATGCGTAATTCGTAATATTATGCAAGCTTTGATTAATTTGTTTTCTCGTTAACGTAACTATTACATCTACATTAACGCATAGTGAAAGCTATGGTTGTGTTTTGTTTTCCATAATATAAGTAATATTAGACTAATGTGAAAGCGTGCTACAAAAAATGTTACATGGTTCACATGTAGCCCTCATGTAATGCGTGTAAAAATGTTGTACTAGATGTCAGATGTGGCTGTCTTAAAGAGCTAATTGTAATTCGTCTGGCACGTCCCTTCTTTCACTTGACATTGAGGCCTGTGACCGGTTGTGATCGAGGATATTGACACTTGTGTGGGTACTTTATGTACCTTATTTTATGTACACTTATACCTTACATGTCTCACTCTCCGGAAATTTATAGCCTGCAGTCTCGTAGGTGTTATTTCGAATTTTGACGTCGATTTCCACTTGTAAGGTGCCTACCTACCAAAGGTTTTACAAAGATATCAACATAATTAAAATATTTTTTTCAACTAAGTGCATTCACTATAGTGTATATATTAAACAATAATTTCTATCTACAAGTAAAAGGAAGGAAACTAGCTATGTAAGTCGACAGGTACATATAGGTTCATTACGTGTAATAAGTTCCGAAACCGCGTTAAACTAAAACGTCTGTAACTGTCTGTAGTTTCAGGAGTGTTCCTAAGTGTTTAGATTTACTGGAACAAATTTCGTGAATTCAAACCTCCAGGGAGTGTTTGTACAGTAACGCACAGCCAACTTGCGGTGAGGAAGTCTTGGTACAGTTAATACAAAAGTAATTGGCAAATTCTAATCTATTAAATACTACGCCATTGTATTTAAACGGACTAATGAAGAAAGGTCAACAGGTGGTAATATTAATATCGAATTATGACAATTTAAAATAGTATAAAGTAAATAAAGATATTGAATATTGGCACATTTATTGAACCTACATGCCTAGTCACTAGCCGCCGAAGGCCCACTAAATTGTGTAATCGGTTAGCTCATAAATAATGAATGAGCTATGCACTGTTGTAGCCCGTTTGCTTACAAATTATGAGATAAGAAGTCAAAGATTAATCTTCAATTGAATTAACAGGAAACGTAGCCAGCGTACCAAAAACTCTTAGTGCCATTGTGCGTACAAATTAATTGCTTTGTTAGAAAAATGCTGAGAGAGGACTGTGTCTAATTAATAAAATTTGTTTAATTCAATGTTTGCAATTGTTAAGATGTGATTTTCCCATAAGAAATCTATGTAAATTTGTCATATTGCAATAGAAACATAATTTGGTGACAATATGTTACGCATAAAACATAGTTATCACGTTTGTGAAAGAGATATGTCTTAGATATGACACCCACATAAGAAAATGATTGTCGTATTGGCACCTATTGGCACACGGTGATCGTATGACTTTCAGCCCGGTATTTGATAATGTACTTACGTAAATAAAAACGAAATAGTATGTCATCATTGTCTAGAGTATTCTAATGCCTATGCCACATACAAGTGGGTAGAGAAAGGTTGTGAGCGGTTAAACATTTTTCTAACTGGCCGTAATTTAGCCAGACAGATGTATCTATGTCTAGACGGCTTAACGTCAGCTTTTTCTAACTGCTTTTACGTTCTACGAATGAAAAAAGTGCTTTTCTATTTGTTTTAAAATACTAATTGTATTTGAGTGCTTTGATTACATAAAAGTAGGTTAATACTGAATGTACTGAAGTGAAAGATATTAAAACTACAAAGATGTAAGTAACAGGTGCAACCACAGAAAAGTTCCAGTATGTAGTGCGTAGACACACACCCATATCATATATAAAATATGTATATATACAATATTAGAAATGAATTTTGAAATACCTAGATATCAGTATTTTGCAACACATTACCATTTTGGTTTTGGGTCAAAGAATTATCAAATTTGCCTAACGAAATACCTCGATTAAAAATTTAATATCAGTTCCGTGACTTCCCCATCTGATTAGCTGTTACAATCGATTCGGGACTATAAAACGTATTACATAATCAACTTTCTCTTTTCTCTAATTTAATACATTACAATAATTGATAGTACAGGTGTAATAAGTGTTGTACGCATAAAACGCTTCGATATTAATTACTGTTAACTCATTAGGAATGATGCAGGTCATTAAAAATTGCGTGCTTAGCATATAAATAGACAATAATGTAATTATAGGTATTATATTGTTTAAGGAAAAAGGAACCCGGACTCAATTCACACGGTAAGGCCGGCTGCCCATTAATGAAGGATAAAACATTTTGTATGGCAGGGTTCACACGAGTTGCGGGATTAGTAACGGGAGTCCTGCAAACCGTCGTGTCAACACTTCGATTTTAAAAAAATTGCCGCTGTATATTCGTTCACGTTCAATCTGTGCCTAATTATCTGGCAGCTGGCTTTACCATGTGAAAAGACCTCATGCAGATAATAATAATTATTATATTTTAGCTCTATGGGTCTTGTATGTGTTATCTATAAATTACGATCTACTATGAGGCGATACTACTTAGCCCCGTACTCAAACCTGTCAGTAGGGAACATGACAATATTTATAAAATAACATTTTAACCAAACTTTAGAAGAGAATAGAATGTTATGATCCATCAAGATATAACCATTGTAGGTGGTGTGTAAGCAAATATTTTCTCAAAACTAATTTGTGTTTTTTTCACTCTAATGATTCAACTAAGTATGTGTATAAATTTCAGGAAGCTATCAGCAGAAGGACAAAGAAGCGGAAGAATACGTGTGTCCTGAGGGCACACAGGGTAATGGAAATTTTGCCGATCCGGCCACCTGCAGACGATTCTATCAGGTAAGTTAGCAAAACTACCGGTGAACAAAACACAATTATTAGACCATCTTCAAGAATATAAAGTGGTTATTTACAAAATGAGGCTCTACTTACGTTGTAATATTTTGTCTGTATAGCTCTACCGCAGTTTACACAGGCTTACTGGGGATTTTGTATCATAAGGACACCTAAACGAAATTACCTACTATTATAAGCTCTATAAATTCTATGTATCTCTCTAAATCGTAAGACATACAGATTTTAAGTAGATTTATAACGAAAATGTTTTATCTTTGGGAAGGGCTTTACTATATTAACCATCGAGATACTATATTAACCAAGAGAAAAATAAAAAGTCTTTATTTAAATTTTCTTATTTCAAATTGTAATGAAATAATATGAAAAGTTATGTAGTTATGTAGCAAAGACTTCCTTCCCAGGCTAAAGGTAATTCGTTGCCATAGTCGAGTTGTGTCAAGATGTAATTAAAAATAATTGGAAACAACTGTCGTAATCAAACTTCCGGCTACCCTTGGTGTATTTGGAGAACCCTTCACGTCTTTCGATTCCATAAATTCCATCTTGTTTAAAATAAACATTAAAACGATGATTTCCCGTTTTATTTACTTTTGATTTGGAATCTCAATTACAGTAAATGCGTACCTATATAGGGTTATCATAAAAGATAGGGATAAGTTAGGAATTATATAATTATGTTCAGTAAATAAATATACCTCAAGGAGAATAAAATTGGAACTAGAATTATAAATTGTGATGATTTATAAATCCAGATTTACCAGAATTATAAATTATGAAGTTTAAAAAAAAACCGGCAAAATGCGAGTCGAACTCGCGCACGAACGGTTCCGTACCATTATCTATAAAAACGGCAAAAAACACGTTTGTTGTATGGGAGCCCTCTTAAATATTAATTTTATTCTGATTTTTAGTATTTGTTGTTATAGCGGCAATAGAAATATGTACATCATCTGTGAAAATTTCAACTCTCTATCACGATTCATGAGATACAGCCTGGTGACAGACGGACGTACGGACGGACGAACAGCGAAGTCTTAGAAATAGGGTTCCCGTTTTACCCTTTGGGTACGGAACCCTAAAAAGTAAACACGTTTCTTGTGCCTACTTCAATTTTGATGATGATGATGATAATATGTGATGAACCACGTCGAACTTTTACGTAACAACACTTAAAGATACGAACGACGTTCGATATGATCTTTAAAATGTATTTTATCCATCCAGCACATGTACTCGTATATAATATAATTATTTATGTCGAAAACGCAATAACCCGGTGAATCTAGCCGGCGAAGATGATTAGAAATGTATAATTTCTCCTTTGGTCATAAACTTTGTTTTAGAACCTACATATATAATTTTAAGAACTTAAAAAGTAATAAACTTTAGCTACGAACCAATCAATTTCATCGGAATTAAATTATGAGCATGATTTTCGAGATTGGCCCAGATATTCAAGCAAGATGTCCTTGAGTATTATCTCAGATTGTTATTATTTTATAACACTGGATATTCAAACCCGTTCTCAGAGCAATATAGATTTTTAAAATATAGAATTCCCTACTAATGGTTCAAATGTGGAAATGGTAGGCTCACCGCAGAAAACCAACGTTTAATTAAATCGAATATGAAATGAAATCACTTATTCCTTAACTTTATATATCTACACACTCATACATACTCGTATATGCTTGGAATACTCCGTTCAAATATATAGTTATGGTCAGAGCAATCAGAAACTAGGTAGTTGTCCGAGTTTAGACATTTCATGCAACCGGCTTGTTGGGATTGCACCAACATTCCGTCTGTTCTTGACGTTGACAGCGCTATATTTTGTAAAATAAATACCAAAATACCTTTAATATCCCTGTTTCGAGCCTCATGTTCATTAGTTTAGTGATGCATTGAGGAAATAACATATATATTTTAGCACTTATATTGACATTTTCGTAACTGGCCCGACCGGTTTCGAATTGACCAGTTGAACTGGTAGGACGGGACGGTACGAATTTAACCATGGCGGTTTCGTTTTCATTCGTAAAAATAATTTGACCTCACTATTTAGTATTTTGAGTGAATACGAATCGACGACTATTGGTATTTCACCTGTGGATGTCGATTTCTACAGTATTTTTTTTTATCCACGCCTCCACCTTATGTTTGTTGAATGTTAATGTGTTCGATGCGCACAAAATTATTTATCAGTAATGTATTGTAGGCAGTATCTGTGTTGTTTTATTCATTTTATATAAACACGTGATCGGCGTTTGTCTTTAAGCTTAGTTGTATGAGATTTTTTTAGAGATAGAGGGTTTGTGGGAAGTACGAGTAGGCATGTTAACTATAAACTTGGTATTTATGTCTGCACTCCACCTAAATTGAGTGTCTCGAGAACTTACGTCGACAAAAAATACTGTATAAAATTTCCGGTTTGTACTAAGACACAAATAAGCTCTATGTTTGTATTAGATCTGCTTAATTTATAAAAACAATTTTTTTTTTGGCACTACAACCTGATTGTTTATTTACATTAAAAACTAGATACAATGAAAATAAAATACTTTAACTATTTACGATTGTGGTTAACATCAAAGCTTCTTCGAAAGAATTCAATTTTGTAATATTGTATTATTTTTTTAATAGGCATTATAATCCGTAAACATACAAATAAGTATTAAGCTGACCGTGATCTTGATCAGCTCGAAGTTCACTGAATTTTATATAGAATAGGTCAACGTGTTATTAAAAATTGATCGTTACAGTTTAAAACTGGTACGCAGCAAGTAGCATGTGCATTCATGCTGTTATGTTTATGCAATAAGAGCGAGCGTATGCAATTGCTTATTACGATTCCGATCCGCCTGCCGAATAAAAACATCATATTTTTATAGACAAACACCGAACATTTTTCGCATAAAAACGTTAGTTTCCTTTTTTTCGTATGCCTGTTCGTAATAACGTGCGCCCGTGTGACTAACCCTCATGGGATTATGGTTCAGTTTATGTTACGTCCGCGAAATTGGACGGATACAAAAATAAAAACGCCATGACAGTAACTAGGCAATATCAGTGTTATCTAGTTACTTGTGGTCATTTTACGTTTTTCGAAACTACTATGAGTAGATATATTTTACTACACTTGTCTTTATGGATTGAATGTCTGGATTTATTTAATTAACCCTAGTGTAACTCTACCACTTTCCTAAACAATGCCGTGTCTACGAGAAAATGTATGGAAATCGTAGTTCATCAGTTTGCCAATAGTGGCGCTGTACAATATTGTTGCATTAACGCAACGCAACGAGTGTTAAAGTAACGGGCGTATTGAAAAACCTCTCTACCTTGGTCTCTACTACAATAAAATTCAACGAAATATGTGCTCTATCATAATGCATTTTTATAATACAATAAGATCACTTAGGTAGGTATGCATAAATGTATGCATTTACTGCCTTTATCACAGGAGAGTAATTACAGTAGAGATTATTATAATTATACTGTAATAGGTCGTATAACGCCTACTCTATTCCCGTTTCAGTGCGTCGATGGATACCCCTATTTAAACAGATGTCCGTCGGGATTATATTTCGACGACATAAGCAAGTTTTGTACGTTTAAGGTTGAAGCCAGATGCGGCCCTATCGCTACAAGTGAGTATATGTACCTACCATGCTACTATCTATCTTTGTAACCAATAACAATATTGGCAGTGAACGCCTATATCTGGGATTGTCTGTCATTCTGGGAGCTTATATTTCATGGGTAAATGACATTTTCAGGGTATGATGTAGTTGTGCATAGGGAGGTAAAGTTTAATTACAGATTTAGTGCAATAAGAAGTTTACAATAGTGCATTAAGAAGTTATGAATCCTGCTACAAGGATTTGTATATGCGTTTATCAATGCGTCTATAAATAAATAAATTATACTTCCTTAATCGAGTCCTTCATCAGCTTTAGATTGTAAATTTTATAATGTCAGTCAGGTAAGATAAAATATAGTATCTTTAGACTCAGTGAACGTATTGCCGACTTGTATGAGCTTATTATCATCCAAATAGGTATCTATATAATCAGTGGTAGCCTCGCGGGCAAGAACCGCCTTGAACGTAAGGGGTGCAAGTTCAAATCCCAGGGCCCCGCACCTCTGAGATGATTTTCATGTGCGAATTTATCAACAATGATTACCACTTGCTGAACGGTGAAGGAAAACATCGTGAGGAAACCTGCACGTCTATAGAAAGGCGCGTGAAGTTCACCAACCCGCACTGGGCCAGCGTGGTGGACTATGGCCCAAATCTCCCTCGTATTGAGGTGGAATGTGCCCGGTACAATGGCAATAGGCTCGCCCCCTATTACATTGGGACTCAAAAATACATCGGCGAAGTGTGGGCGCACTACAATGCACCTCTGCCTACCCCTTCGGGGAATACAGGCGTGATGATGATGATGATGATGTATTAGGTATTTAGTTAAAAAGGTGGGTAGATAAGGTCAGTTATGGACCTAAATCGATACTTGTAATGCAAACATTGGTATTGCATTAGGTAAATATCAGCGGTTAAAAGGCGAATTGACTCAAGCGCCATTTAGGTATCTTTGCTCGAAACCCACCTCAAAAAACGAAAAAAACAGCTGATTGCAAAGATATACAGGATGTACCAGAAGTCCGAAATAATACTTTGGGTACATATACGGTAGATCATATGTGGATGCTTAGTGAAGACAGATTATACCTAACTATTATGATTTCCGAGTTGTAGACCTTTGAATATTTGTCAGGAGTATCATGTTCTGGCCTTTGGGTACATCCATGATCCTATTAAGAAGTGTAAACTACGTTTAAGACGGATGGCTACAAATATCCACAAAACTGACCATTAAAATTTAACGCAGAACTCGAGATATTACAAATTATAGAAATCGGCGACAAAGAAAAAGTTGAAAAAACATGTTCAAATTTCAATCAAATTTTTATACCATTCAGTTGTATATCCGATACTGATGTGAACCCCAAAGTATTATTTCGGACTTCTGAAACACCCTGTATAACTCAATATCGCTTAACATGGTGCTTGAGTCACTTTGCCGTTTACCTAACGATATGTGATGATGTTATTTTATTTAACTTCAATCCAACTACAAACAATTTCAAATGGCTAAGCCTATACAAATAATTGTATATCATTAATCTATCCACCTGTCTATATTAACACGTTCGCTACGTTGTGAGGTCGTATTGGCTCATAGTGAACTTTCACCCTGTGCGCAGCGTTCACAAAGTTGGTACCTCTATGAGTCAATATAACCTCATGACGCACCAGCTGAAAGTATACTAAAAATCCTTACGCAGCGAAAGTCTTAATCAAGTTCTTGTGGTCAGCTCCTGCGCCGATTACGGAAACCCCGCTGGACTTGGCGACCAAGTGCGACCCGGCGGAATGCCAGCTGCCTTACTGTTTCTGCTCCAAGGATGGTACCCTCATCCCTGGAGGTCTTGACCCTGAAGAAGTAAGTACTATTTTATTTTAATAGCATTATCTTGTATCTTTTTTCTTGCAAACTTTAAGGAATTGTTTGATTACGTCAATTCCGTTACTTAAGTGATATAGTCGAAGCTAAAAATTGGCGTAAGGTTTTTGATATTTACAGTTTGTGTGTAAGCTTCCTACTAATATCACTAATTCAAAAGTTATGTCCGTTAATAAATAAAATTAAGTCGGGTATAAATATAGTACCTACCAAAAGTAGGTTGTTTACCTACATCAAAGCTCTTTCAAGATGAGTACATGAAAAAAAGACAATAGGATTTCAGAAAAAAAGTACGGGTAAAAAAAACAACAACAAAATAAAATATTCAGTAAATTGTGTCGCCTTACCTGCGGGAGTTCAATGTAGCTCGACGAAGTTTAATAAATCGCGTTGCTTCTTCACCAGCTACTTAACCCGTCTAACGACCTGTGGCAGGGGCAAATTTAATATACCCGTTTGAGTTTTTCAACGAGAATTGTATGTTGGGTAAAAGGGATAAAAAGTATTACACAAGTCGTCACGCACGACACAAATAAATATGAAAATAAAAAGCTTTTTTTCACCCTGTACCAATAAAGTAACGTAAAAGTTGGAAGGCATATCTCTACAGGAAATTTTCAAAGAATATCTTCTGTAGAGACAATGACCCCATGTGTTTTAATTTACGTACCTGAAGAATTGTAAATTGCAGTGCAAAGAGAGTTTTGCAGTAGTTATAGAAGAGCTGTTTTTAAATTAGGATCGTTCAATAATTAACGTCAAACGTTGTCTTTGCGTCACGTAGCTAATATGTTTCCAACAATAACCATTTAGCTGGAATGGATTATTTACGCAACAAGTTCACGGTCCAACGGATTCTACACTTCTGAGTATAAAAAATACACCAACCGTCGAATTCAGTTTTCTGGTATAGTTACATTGTTTATAAATAATGTGAATAGAGTTTCAGTTCTTTGAAATATAATTGCATAGAGGTGGGCCTTGACTCTATAATGTAACCTTTAGATGTTTAGCGTAAAAGATTGCGTAAAAACTATCGAGCACGTACTTTTTATTTGGCAGACTCCGCAAATGATAATGTTGACGTTCGACGGCGCCGTGAACTTAAACAACTACCAGCTGTACAAGAAGGTGTTCAATGGTAAAATTAAGAACCCTAACGGATGCGCTATAAAAGGAACCTTCTTCTTATCCCACGAATACAGGTAAAAAGTTCATAATGTCTTATCCTGTAGGCTGTTCGTGTTTGCATAACCGTTGTCTCGTGCATGCACTTTCGGCAATTATATGGTATTTCCATTACAGTATAACGAATGTGTAATAAAATAATCGCATTAAATTTTTGCACTACCAAATGAATCATCACGAAACTCACGGTCATAATATTTTGGAACCGGTTGTAACATTACGAAAGTTTAATTTACATAATGGGTAGGTATGTTACTGATCTTCCACGTGAACTTTAATGTTAATGAACACGGGAGCGAATACAAGGATCAAATGGAAACTATGAGGAAAATAATACTTGTTTGCTTTCCAATTTCTAGTAACTACGCTATGGTGCAAGCTCTTGCACACGACGGTCATGAGGTGAGTTGTTTTACATTACTGGAAATAACATATTTACTCAGCACTATAAAGTCCAACGAAATTGTGGCATACGAGTATAATTTTATAATACTATTTAAGCCAAATGCATGAACCTCTATTGACTACAGCCCACTTCTAAAAGCAATCAACATAGTTTGAAGCCTTACCAAGACTTGCCGTTACTAAAAGCTGGTACCTCATATCGCAATCAAACACATTGTTTCTTTTTTATTTATTTTTATCTTCATATAGTTCTTGTCCTCCTATTCAATTAGCCTTTTAGATTGTGTCAAAGTGATATCTCTTGAAATATATAACCAATGTTATTTTCGAAACGGTAATTATACATACGTTGTATTAGATCGCGACTGGCACAGTGTCCCAGCAGCAAGGCCTACAGGACAAAGGCTACGAAGAGTGGGCTGGCGAGATGATCGGCATGCGAGAGGTCCTCAAGAAGTTCGCTAACGTGTCGCGTTCGGAAATCGTTGGCGCAAGAGCACCCTTCCTTAAGCCAGGCAGGAACACGCAGTTTAAGGTCAGATGGCATGCAATTTAGGATTAAATATGTGACTTACTGCATTTTTGCACTTTCCTGAGTATTAAGCCTAAAGGTTAACAGTGATTCCTTGGTAAAATTTGAATCTTACGCGCAAATCACTACTACATCCGTACTAGTACCTACCAATAAGGATCTGCCGAACAGCTGTATAGCCCAGGGATTATTATAATGAAATTGGTGCAAGCAGTTGACATTCTACTTGAAATCAAGCATACATTATTTGTAAAAACTCTACAAATTCAGTCATCTAATTCATCAGAAGTACCTAAGCTTTCTACCACACTGTAAGCAATATATACTCACCCCGCATAAATATTTCACCAATAGATCTACTCGTTACATGACAATTACCGTTGTCACTCGAATACGAAAGATATTTTTTGCAGCGCGTACCGCACAGGGGAGGTACGTCACTTGTCAAACACGGAAACATTCCGCGTATCGACGTTTTGATAGGCGACAATCGCGTGCGTATCTAAATAAAATTGATTGAAAAATATATGTTGTACGGATTTGTTGAAAGTACATACACGCAAATTGGGAATGTGTGTTGCGAATTCGAAATCATTTAAAATTGAGAGTTTATTTTGATTTCAAAGTTGTTTATTTCGCGTTTTATATAAAGCTGATAAGCCCTTAGCTTGAGATAATACGAAACTTGTGATCAGTGTGTGTTTGATCCCTCGGTATATTATTTTGACCATTTAATAGGATCTATACTTTGTTATTAGTCTACATTAAGGTCATTTGACACCTCTTCGTTTTAGCTGTTTATAATATTAATTTCATGCTATAACGCCTAACAATTCTGCGTACTAAGTATGTGTCTCAACCATTAGCACTAGTAGGTATAATCTTCGATAGGAGGTCTAATAACGTAAGTCAAGTAATATGAACTCTGTCAGGTGCTGGAAGACTTCGGATACATCTATGACAGTTCAGTGGGCGTGCCGCCGCTGCCAATCCCGGTGTGGCCTTACACTTTAGACTACAAGATCCCGCACGAGTGCAAGTCAGGCACTTGCCCTACTAAATCCTTCCCAGGTAAGTCTTAAGTATAATGTTAAATCTTGTTTAATATAGCTAACACCATTTTTAATTAATAAAAATAATTTTAGAAACTCTAACGAATTAATTTTAGAACTCTAAAAAATTTCGGCTCCTCGAATTGGATGGTATTTAAATTATGTTGTTAATATCATATTGAAATATTTTACATAAGCCTCCTTTTCTTGAGTCCATAAGTAAGCTAATGATCTAATAGTCTAAACTAGTTTATAGTTATGTTTGTAGACTTTGAAGATATACGTGATTGCTGTGTCGAAATTTACTTCTTGATGAAAAAATAAATAGAGTCGTTCTCGTGTAATGTCGTGTCTAAAAATAGGCATGTATCACAGGTCTGTGGGAGGTGCCGTTCAACGCCCACTACGTGGAGACCTACGAGGGCGGACACTGCCCCTATCTGGACCAGTGCGTGTTGCATAACCATGACTCCGACGAGGTAACGACGACGACGACACCCTTAATTATGATGTTTTAAGGTCGATTAATTATATCATCTATCCCATCAATAATTACCATATTACCATATTACCATATTTGATACATTGTGCGTATAATATATACATTATATAGTATACCTATAGCCACATATTTCAAGGAACTAGAGTTATCATGAATAATTTAATATACATTTTATTTTTTAATATATCCATTTATAAATAGTTTTAATCATTATTCAATATGACTTTCGTAGTAGACGACATTAGTAGCTTTTTAAAATTATTATTTGATTAGGTATAAAATATCTAACAGGTAACAATAACATGCTTACTAATTAGATTCAAAACGGAGATTATATACGAAACCATTAATAACGTTACCATTTCTTGTTCCTATCACAACACTTGTCTATGATGATTAAGCTGAAGACTTTATTGCACCACTTTCAACTGTAAACATTACAGAAATATACATTTCATAGTAGCTTAAATATGTAATCACGTGGCTTGTAACAGCTATTTTGTGTCGGAAAATCTAGTTGTTCCAAAGTGTAACGGAAGGCAGCTCGGTAATATTACACACGCACGTTCAGACCAGCTCGTTACTTTATCTCGATTTTATAACTAAACCCCGCTTGGCAGGTATAAATCAATTTATAATAATACAATTTGTACGCTGCACTTAACTATGTACCTGCTATTATGGTAGCATTCTATTATGGTTTACAAAAATCGAAATAATCCTGTTAATAGGCAGATTGGAATATAGACTATACACGTGCTATACATAAGTACATCTATTAGATTTTTTGTTCGTCTTAAAAAAATGGCGAATAATTCAACGTATTTCAATTTGTATATCTAGTATTTAACAAAGTTTTAATAAAGTTACAGTTTTTAATAAGTACTTTAAGTACTTAAGTAACTAGGACAAGGGAATGTGTAACATTATATTTTCTTTTGGAAACACTAACTAAATTATTGCTCAGAAACTTGACGTTGCATTATCTATTCAATTCAATCAATTTATTTGAGATAATTACATCCATAAAAAGTTCATCTATATGTTAGATGGATATTAAAATGAGGTCAGATATTTTTGACGTGTATTTATTCTTACAGCTAATATAATTGTTTGTTTCAGGTGCTGGAATGGCTGCAAGAAGACTTCAATCGGCACTACGAGCAGAACCGCGCGCCATATATGATGCCCTTCCACACCAACTGGTTTCAGATCAAAGAACTAGAGCGCGGCTTGCACAAGTTCCTGAAGTGGGCTGCTGGCCTGTGAGTAGAACCAACTTAGTTATTTATCCTATCCATCCATTTACCTGTATATTACCCGCAGTTGAACTGACTGAACTTAAACCTGTGTCGATATACGAGAAGTCTTCTCATGTCGCATTTTTCATATCTTCCATATAGATCGGGATACTGATACTCTGTCATGACTAATAAACCATGCTCTTAAGTCAAAAGCATTCACCAATTTCAGTCAGCCCATCTCGAAGACGGTGGCTCAATGCTACGTTTTCCAAGTTCCAACTCGTAGTCACATTTTTGAAACATTATTCCTAATAAGGCTGGTTTTAGTCTTACGCCGACGGCACGCACACCGTCAGCGCTGATGGATCAATTTATATGTAGTTACAGGTAGCGTTTTTAAGTCGCGCTAACCGCTCAGCGCTGACGGCCGAACGATACGAGCTGACCGATCAGCGCTGACAAGCTACGCGCCGACCGTCAGCGTGAGACTAAAATCAGCCAATACATGCAATGAATGATTGGTTTCATAGGAGTATACCTTCCATATATAAAGGTTTAAGTACCACTATGGAGGTGTAATTTAGATATAAAATTGAGGGTCTTTTATGGAAACTTTTTAGGAAAGACGTATGGTTCGTAACCGTAACCCAAGCCCTTACATGGGCGACCGACCCGAAGCCCACCAAGGCGCTGAGCAACTATGAGTCCTGGCGCTGTGATAATAAGGACCTGCCCGCCGCTCCTTGCAACCTGTCCAACAAGTGTGCTCTGCCCTTCAAACAACCCGACAACAACTTCACCGACACCAGATACATGGAGACTTGCAGCGAGTGTCCCAAACAGTAAGTGTTACAGATAGTTCAATCTGACAAAGCGCATGTCGCCTCTTTCTGCTGTGAATTACTTGTAGGGTGTATTAGAAGTAATAATATTTTAAATAATATATTAGCTAATTTGTAGATGCTTAATGAAGGTAGAATATACTTAACAGACCTTAGCAGACGTTTAAGTATTTTTTCAAACTTCTGTAATAGGTACCTGAGATATTAGTTGTAGTTTATATACAAAAAACTCGAAACTAATAATAACTTTTAATATTTTCAGATACCCCTGGCTAGGCGACTCCGGCGGTACTGGCGTGCCTGGCACCGACAACTATATACCCGACAATTTGAAACGGAAGTAAGCCAGTGCCTTCAAGTAGTCCCTAAGGTGTAATCTATTCAGCGTACAGTGACGTCACTTCCCGTATACATGGAAATTAATATTACATTGTGTAAAACTTCGCTCTTGGCTAGACGTGAGACGGATGGCTCGGAGTTGTAAAGGGCACCTTTGTAGTCACTATAAGGTAAAATGTAGGGAATTATAATAAAGTAACAGAGTGACATGCGTAAAAGGGTTGTATATTAACATTTTGCTTTGTTACGAAGATTTATTTTTTAATTATGAAACAAGCACTTCATTCATAAATCTTGGCATATTCCTAAATAGATTACACCGTACAATTTTGTATATATTTAATGTTGTAAGTTATTAAGTAATAGGTGACTAGTCGTCGCAATTTACTATAATTATTATGTCTTTTAAAATAATACTCTGTATCTAGTAATTTGTGACATTCGAACAAATTATTTAATTTCTTTATGATGAGAATAAAATCGTGCAATGATTATTAAAGCAGTTGCCATGTTAAACCAAAATACTCCTAATTTTAGTGACAACATCGAGAAACCTGAAGCAATAAGTAAAACTGTTTGCTACACACAGGTATATTAGTAGGTACCTATCCAGATGAAAATATATCTGTGGCAGGCTTTATTTTAAAACACAATATATACCTTAACGTGAGTACATGCTATAGCTAGAATATTAAAAATTGGAGCAAGTTGAAGTTCTCGATATTGTTGAGTGAATACCTCGATAAAATAGATAGCGTGATTGTTAACAGAAAATGACTATCTTTGAGCGACTCTGGTGCTTTGTGTAATAAGGCGATGTAACTGTTTTTATTGTTAACGAATAAAATATATTTTTAAAAATGTTTTTTTTTTCATTTATACTTATTCAAGTAATTATAACGTCTTCCGCGCGCATTAGGATCAACTAATATTACAGTTTTATTTCTCAAGATAAAAACTCTTCGATAAACTAGTTTTGTAAATAAACTACAAAAAACGAGTACCTATCTTAACATTTTACATTGTGGTCAGACGCCCAAAAAGTTACTTAGTTTACCTTAGCAGGGAGGAATATCTTTAGTTAGCTTTGGAACAAATTAGACTCAGTACTTTACCTAAATAAGGTTTTAAATCATGGTCACAGAGACCAAGTAATATATAATATAATTAATAAAGAATGTTTTTTGTGAGTACTTTCTTATTCATGAGGAAATAAAAAAAGCTTTCCGGATAAGAGACAACCAAATGTAGATTCTTAGATTCTTTCTGTTCTCCTTACCAAGCCCAAACTACTTAGTATCTCACCTGACATTATTGCAAAAATACTCAGCGTTGTCTTACAAAGAGCTCTGTGGTCTATACGTTACCCAATAAAGGTCCCGAAAAAGACTATTGTATACATATTTTATAACGACGGTTGGCATTTCGCGTCTCCGACCCGCCGGCGAGATTTAATTTGAGATTGCGCTGTGAATGGCTGCTCGGAAACTTTCTCCATATTCACATGCATTAGCTGCTATTACAGAGTTTTTGTTATACACATATTCGGGGTCGCTTCCACCCCATTCTCGATGCCTTTCTCATACGAATCAATATTCTTACTTAACAGTTTAATATGCCGAGATAAAGGTCGCGTAACTCAGACAATGTATTCGTTAACTTTCCATGTGTCTATTGTCTGCCACGTGATTTGTTATAATTTTGAGTTGTGAACTGTGAAACATTTGGGAATTTGTACTGTTCCTTTCCATTACTTTAGTAGTGTTGTTTTAATGTTACTTTGCTTATTTCTGATAGAATTCATAGCACAAAGTCTGTAAAAAAAAGACGTGTGGCACTCGGAGACTGCCGCGGTAAAGCTATTGCATAGCATTTTTTATCAACTTATGCAATTATAATTATTTATTTATTTTATTTATGCAGTATTTTTTTTTCTTTCACTATTTTTTCGTGACATTCTTCATTAATAAATGCACTTTGTTTATTCATATGCATGCGCAGTAACGCCGATACAACCAATGCCACCTAGAGGAGAGTTGCTGAACTAAAGAGACAAGCGTGATATTTCAAAAAGTCATTAAAAGTTCTGCTATTCATCGATAGATGGCAAAACTAAAACGTATCACCGCTGTGCCGGTCGGAGTGGGGGTGTTAGGTTATTTTCGTTACGGAATTTCTGGATTCGGTCTCCACGCTCAAGGCCCGCGATAGAAGCTATGCAATAGCTTAAAATCTAATTTAATTCAAAGTAATAAACAATAATAAATATATTTTTTCTAATTAGTTTTAACTTATTTTATTTTGCACTGTAAACATTTTGTAAATAGTTGTTCAATAAATGATTTAATCTGGTATTCAAAGTACAATAAGAGATAGGTACGTACTCCATTCCTCTGTAACTTGTTACATTGGACATTTTGATTTATTTAATTATTACAATATCTTTAAGAATACATTCCCAAGATTGATAATGTAATAATACCTTACCTACTACACGTGGTGATCTGGACAAAATAAAGAAATTTTCCTCCATACTACATATACCTACACACACCTCAATAAACATTACATAAATAGCAACAGCAGCGTGTAACCTAGCAAGGTGTTAATGATATCATGAAACCTTGTAGGCGAGTGGTGAACATTACACATCCCCTCAGGCATGCAAGGCAGCTTCATAAAATATAATAAGAACCAGAGATCGTGGTGAAAAGAGGTCACCGGACTCCCCGGCACGAAATGGGCTTTTTTCTCATTCGCAGAGGTAACATTTTATTGCAAAATATGACAATTATGAACAATATATAAATTGCTTTCCGAGTAATTTTAGAATTTATTTAATGTAAGAGTTTATGGACAACTAAATTCTTATGAATCATATACGTCGGCGTATTAATAATTTTACGATGACGACGGCCGCTCACGCGTGTACGGGAACATGTATGCCTTTACAAAGGCTCCATTTCATGTGAAAATTATCCGGAGTTTCATCTGTCGGCAATGAAGTCGACCGTGAAACATGCCTGAATATGTAAATGGAAACATTCGAAACAGAGAAAGTCGGCGTATAAGTTTGACATGTGTTTCGATAACGATTACGTAAAATATTTGTATGGCAAAGTAGAAGCGACCACTCGATTACTTAGGGTACATAGTCACTAGCGACTAGCGACTCTGACCGAACGTATGAGGCACTAAGCATTCATGGTAGAACCACAGTATCTCCGTATAACTCGTGTCGCCGCAATCTCCCTATGGATTGCTACATTAGACTTTATTAACTCGACCACAACAACAACTTAATCGGGATCAATCTCCAAGTCTTCTCATTATTTTCCCTTATCAACGTACGTATGGAGATAAAAGCTTCGAGTTATTCTTATAGACGACATTTTTATGTCGTAAGAATAGGGAAATAACGAACTCATAAATGGAAGTCGGCCGATAAACAAGCCATAGCCTCTGAGATAAGAGTCTGTTCTCTCTACCGAGTAATGTGAATGCGAGAGCCGGGATAATAACTGTACTACCTGCTTTACATACGAAAAGCATACGGGTATCAAGGGGCCCGGAACATTCGATACATGGCCAGTGTGTTATCGAGATTAACCCCCTTATTTAAGGAAAGAAAGAAAATTTTCTACACAAAAGTGTCAATGATGTCGATTTTGTTGTTCATAAACTGCAGCATTTACCTTCAGAAGAACGTCAATATGCTTAGTTTAGTGCAGTCTAGTTAGGTGGTATAGGAATAAAAACTAATGTGTTATGAAGACGGACTAAAATTGCTATAAATTTGAAGTGTTGTGCTAACTTCTATAAAATAATCAAATCTTGTGAGGTAGCCGAGTGGTCGAACGCACGCCTTGCAAATCAAAGTGTGCAGGTTCAAACCCCGGCTCGCACCTCTGGGTTTATGTGCGAATCTCATTTTCATCCGAGATTACCACTTGCTTTGAAACGGTGAAGGAAAACATCGTGAGGAAACCTGCACGTCTATAGAAAAGCGTGTGAAGTTCACCAACCCGCACTGGGCCAGCGTGGTGGACTATAGCCCAAAAATCTCCCTCGTATTGAGGAAGAATGTGCCCAGTATAATGGCAATAGGCTCGCCCCCTATTACATTGGGACCAAAAATGCATCGGCGAAGTGTGGGCGCACTACAGTGCACCTCTGCCTACCCCTTCGGGGAATACAGGCGTGATGATGATGATGTATTTATTCTTGTGAGGTATATAGGAATATGTTATATGAAAAAGTTATTTGTTTTCACGTAAGTACCCAAACTGCAGATAAAATTATTTGCCTATTCATACTAGTACTGTTTTTGAACTGTTGACAGTTATAAAGTTTATTTTCAGTATAGTTTTAAGTGAGTCTCCGAGAATAAGTATGGCGAGCATCTGGACATAAATAGAGCAAGTTTCAAGTGAACACGGATGCAGAGATGTCAAGAGACGGACTTCTAAGGAGGACTCGTTTTGTGCGCAGTAACCAGGCACCACCCGGGAACTAACAAAATGCGACCGGCAATACGAGTTAGTCCTACAGATATTACAAGCTAATACGCTTCTATGACCATTGAATATAGTATAAAGCTCCTCACACTGGAGCGTCAAGGCGCACGCGTCGAATGTTATGCCAATACCAAAATAAACTGTAAGTGACACAGATAAAAAAAACATTCTTCAACGAAATTACATTGACAGCGCGATCGAATTTTGACGCGTGGGGGCGTCGCTTTTGCCCATAGAGTATCTAGAGTACCCGTAACGACTCCACTCTTTGTATAGCTCTGCGGAGATTTCTCCGCCATTGTTATTATCTCATGTACCTCGAGTATGCTGCAACTATAAGGGAAAACAATGGCGTAGTCTGATAAACCAGAAAAAATACCGCACCGCGGGCTCGAAATGCCATGTCGTTATACTCGTAATATCTCCATGCTTCTAACACAGAAATTCAATCTTTATCAATAACATAGAGTTCGATTCAACCGCCATCTTTATTACTGTCATCATCCATTTTTATTTATAATGTGTATTTATTAAATTTGTCCTTGCTAATAATTACTCGAAATTGCCATAAATACAACCTATCGTAGGCATTGCTCATCTTATTCCATTAAAATTTTATTAGTCATTCATTTCGTAAAAAGAGAAGAAGAACATAGAGTTCATATTGGTATTGGAAATAATTTTAACGCACGACTTATGACGCTCTTGCATGCGCGGGACTTTAAAGTTAATTAGGTACTTTTCCCATTTCAACTTTCATGGCTCAACTAAAAGCATCTAATTAAGCTATCCAGATTTAGATCATATATAATTCTGTGCAGATTACCACGCCTGTTGTGGAGAAAAGGAATTATTTCATTCCTATTAATGTCACAAGCTACAAATCTCCACTTTACAACTTTACTCCGGTTCATAAATTTTAAATCAAGTAAATTAGCAAAGCAGAACCGCGTAATACATTTTTAATTCAAATTACTGAAGTAATTTCAAGAATTTAGGATACCTAATTTAATTTTGATTTATCAAAACTATAATAAACATTAATTTTGGTAGCAAGGATTGCTATTATTACTATTTATTGACGATTCATAAGTGCCTGTATTGGTTTATATGAATAAAAAATTTATTCTGATTCTGGAAAAAATACATCCCTGATAAAACCGTAGTTAGTTATATTCTTTTGCCTACGAAAAAAAATTGCTCTCATAATATTATGGGTGTATTGTAGAAGAAGCTATATTGGGGTGGCTTCTTATTTATATAACAAAAAGGAAACAACACAACATCAGAATTGTGCATATATTGTCCAAACCCTCGTAAATAATATTTTCCAAATTAACCACAAATATCATAGCTGCCTCCGGGAGACATATTGATGTTATATAACACCCGTATACGTACGAGTGTTAATTTATAATAAAATATTGTTAAGATTCTTTGCAGTTAAAAACCGGCCAAGTACGAGTCGGACTCGTGCACGATGGGTTCCGTACCATAATCTATAAACACGGCAAAAAAATCATGTTTGTTGTATGGGAGCCCCCTTAAATGTTTATTTTATTCAGATTTTTAGTAACTATTTGTTGTTATAGCGGCAACAGAAATACATCATCTGTGAAAATTTCAACTGTCTAACTATCACGGTTCAAGAGATACAACCTGGTGACAGACAGACGGACAGACGGACAGCGAAGTCTCAGTAATAGGGTTCCCGTTTTACCCTTTGGGTACAGAAGCCTAAACGTAGTCATGTACTTATTGTATGGGTGTTTTTGGATTCCAAATCCAAATTGATGATTCAAAATTAATTAAAAGAAGTCAGTGAAAGCTTCAATTTAAACAAATATGTTGAGGGTCTCATGTGTCAGACACTCGTATCAGTGCTGAATACATGAATTATAATGGTACGCTCTCCGCATTGTTTGATAATACAAACACAGCTTGCGGCTACGTCCCGGACAGCGCATACTGTACGTTAAGCGTCGTTTGCCTCCATTTTTATTGGATGAGAGACATTTCGTATTCCTAAATTGTTCGCCAGCTTTGAGCTGTCCGAGCCAAGGCATTTGGCTGACTTGTATTTTCCTTAAGACAAATAACATGTTCCATCTGATAAGGGGCTGTCGTCGACTCGTCTGTCTTGGAACCAATCGCTTTGTGGACGTTCCCTGTTATTTCATCTTGTTTTTATTGCGCAAGCCTGAATATTTGTTTCTTTAGGAAAGCCTACTAATGTATCTTGTATTATAATAGTAAAGATTGTTGAGTTATCTATTATCATATTTTTATTGGGATTCAAGGAGACAAGGTACAGAGACAAGACAAATACATAAGAAGAACTATTTATTAGTCTTACATTGGGAGCGTGCGATCAAGTGTCACGTTACCCGCTGTGAAGATACGTAGCAAATAGCTACGCTGCGTCTGAGTTCAGTCAATGGTCTTGTTTCATACTCGTTCGGGGGAGCAAGGCAACCATTTTATATATCGAAGGGTGAAGGCTATTTGACTGAAGCGACATTTTATTAACTCTACAGGAGAGCATATTCATTTGATGCAGAATAATTTGCTGATTCCAAATATGTATATAAGTCAATATCGCCCAAAAGTGTCGCTTAAGGAAAATAGCCTTGCACTTCTCGATATGATATCGTTAATTAACAAAATCAGATTTTTTTATTTTTTTTTATGAGATAGGGAGGCAAACGAGCAGACGTTTCACCTGATGGAAAGTGATCAACGCCGCCCATGGACACCTGCAACACCAGGGGCATCGCAAGTGCGTTGCCGGCCTTTAAGGAATGAGTAGGCTCGTTTCTTGAAGATACCTTTGTCGCATCGGTCCGGGAACACCGCTGCAGGAAGTTCATTGCACAGTTTGGTGGTGCGAGGGAGAAAATTCCTGGTAAATCGCACTGTACTGGAACGCCATTCATCCAGATGGTGAGGATGGTAATGCAGTCTGTGGCGAGCCGTGCGATGGTGGAATTCAGCGGCAGGTATAATACCGAACAATTCCTCGGAACACTCTCCATGATAAAAGCGGTAGAAAATGCAGAGAGCGCCTACATCTCTACGCAACGCCAGAGGGTCTAGCCGATCGGTAAGCTTTTTGTCATCGACAATTCGAACTGCCCTTCGTTGCAGGCGGTCAAAAGGAAGAAGTTGGTACTGTGGTGCACCGGCCCAAAGGTGAGAGCAGTATTCCATGTGTGGACGGACTTGCGCCTTGTAAAGTTGATTACACGTTTGTCACGAAATAATATATTGATGTTGTCTCTTTCACTCGTATGAAATTAGACAGAGAGCGACCGAGCCAATTCGTGACAGAGGTCTTGTCTTGACATGCGTGCTGACACCACAGGAGAGAGTTAAAACCTCATTAGACATTAGACAATTTCAAGGGAGAGTAGAAAATTGGAATTTTTTTACATGTGTGTTGTCACCAATGTCTAGTTACGATTTTAAATGTTCACGTCTTACATCTAGTAGGGAAATGGTAGTTGGCGTACTGCGTACTGTAAAGATCCGCGGCCGCTGCACGTAATCGCCTCGGCTGGCTGAGGCTGCATTATGAATTTGTACTCTTTTGTCCGCAGTTTTTAATTCTACCGGTAAAATGTATTGTTCATGGAACAAAAGTCTCTAGTGTCATTGTTGTTGGCCAAAGTTCATTTAAATTCCGTGCTCGTGAGAGGGAACAGTAGCAAATATGAATTCCTTTACTTCTATTGTCAAACTGCTTTTACTCGTTTTGGTAAAATGCTTTTGGAAGCCACATTGTATTTTATGTACGCGTGCGTTATATTCCAATTGTTTTGATTAACAATGACTCTATTTACGCTTTATATTAACTTGGTTTTCTTTTCTGTAAAATTTTATCTAAGTATGTTAGAATTGCGCTTTCATAAGCGTCATATAAATTAAGTGTATGGCTGCTCTACATCGTATTTTACAGTCACGAACAATTAGTAGTAGTAAATTTATAGAGGTCTTTATTTTTATTACTTGTAGTTATAAAACACTAAGTTAACCAGAGTAAGTATTGTTACAAATATATTTTTAAATCCTACCTTCAATAACCATAATGTTTGTGGCGATAATCAAACCATAGCAAAGTTTCGATGCCCGGCGAAGAAAAAGAAATGACCGGGATGTACTGGCCCCGCGCCAACTGCGTCGCTTTTCATCACGTTTGCACGCGTTGCAACAAGTTTTAACCCTCTTTTTGCAATAATGTCACATCCTTTGCTTCTGAATATGTATCCAAGTATGTAGAAATATGTTTCTACCTATTTGGTCTGCCCTCATTCGCTTGACCACAAAAACGACCAATAAAGAAAACAAGGTGATAATTCAAAACGGTACAATTAAAAAACCATTAGCATTCCGCGTATTGTAGTCGGAAATTCAATTATCACAAAAGTTCGAATTATTTTAACATTAATTTGTATCGTAGCTTTGTACCCACAGCGCGGAGCTTGGGAATAATTTGATTCATGTAATTATTAAAGTCAATTTTCATCATTCCTTGGTTTAAATGGCGGGTTCCGAGGGCGGAGTAATTTCGTTCGGGGCCGGCAGAAAGTTGAAAAAGGAAAATTACACAATTTGCTAATGGGCACGGCAAGGATAATAATTTGTTGCGCGGTTTTTATTACTAGAGAAAGATTAATGCGAATTGAAATTTATATTTACGTTTTATTCTGAGTCCGCTCGCTATTCAATCAATATAACTCACCGAAAACATAAAATTATGATAAGACAACAGGAAAAATACTAAGATATTTCTTGGGTCCATCTGACAACTACGATATAATTTAAACAAAAAACTTTATTAAAAGACACATAACCAGGTGAGCCGAATTTCTTTCAGGTCCCGGATTACTGACAGTGCTGAGGTCAGTCGGGGCGTATAAACGCGCGATTCGGTGGCAAATTTACAACTTTTTCTCACCTCCTCGCCTCGACTCGAGGCAGTAAACTGGGAAGCAATCTCGTCGCACCGGCTACAGAGTTATTTCCTAGAATATTGCGGCTGCGACTAATAAAATGACAAATTGTTGACGGCCTCGCAAGGACCCACGGAAATGACACAAGACCAATCTTGTGCGATCCCATCACCAGTTGTGAAATGTAGTGCAAAATGTAATGCAAAAAGTATATTATTTTCATAACTTTTGCCTGATTTCACTAACACAACGCCTTATCGTGATGCGTAAGTATGAATACCCTGCAACTGACCACTGTTTCATACATAGACAAAACTAGGCGTTACCTAGACCGGGCACTAGACGCGTAATATCGTTATGAGGTACCTAAGTACTTAAATTAATTCAATTATTTATCAATATATGAACTCTCTGTCAAGTGTGGTTGGTTGGGTAGTTCGTAGTAAATGGGCACATACCAACGTTATTCGATACAATGTGTACAATAATCAATAGCGACGTACTTCGAAATTTCGTTCCATCGAACATTATACCGGTATGTGTATTGTAACCGATATCTTTGAAGATGACCGACCCGGAATGCTGAAATTCTTGACCAGAAGTGCTTTCACCCCACAATATTGGCCGGCCGCTATCCAAACGTCTCAATTTCACCGTCAGCTAAGGACGTCGATACGTCCCGCATACGTTCTCTACCTGTGGAACCCTAATCCAATCTGTTTGGTTCTGTACGTCTCTACATTATGTAGCATATTAAAGGGAGACTCCAACTATTGTTTTATGTGTTGATTTTACTGAAAATAATAGCTCTAAGTTCTTTGTTATTGTTTTATTGCTGATTTTGTTGTGTTTTCATAATATACAACAATATTTTACCCAATAAAGCTCGCTCTTTGTATTTGTGATTTTAATACATATTAACAATTATTGAAAGAAGGTACAATCTAT
The DNA here is from genome assembly GCA_914767695.1 of Ptilodon capucinus. NCBI lineage: Eukaryota > Metazoa > Arthropoda > Insecta > Lepidoptera > Notodontidae > Ptilodon > Ptilodon capucinus. Next base: position 6,875,594 of record OU611814.1, on the reverse strand, counting down.
TATGAAAATCGCCTCTCCTATAATATGATTGTAAACTTTTAGATATTGTACTTATCTACTTGAGAAAATACCTTGTTATTAACAGTGCATGAATTATACTTTCTACTCTTATAATTATTACGTTTAGCGTACATACGTGAAACGGAATGAAAGCTTGCCTAACCAATAAAACGAAACAACGGGGCTATCAGAAACAGACGCAGGCGTCACTGCCGCCCTGACATTGACAAATAAGCCATTCTGAAAAAGATCCCATTTTCCCGACGACCCCTACTACGTACGACTATTAATAACAATTAAAGAAACGTAGATAGAATCGCGTCGAAATGCAAATTAATGAGTGGAATATTTCAAGCTTCCTTTTATTAAATCTGCAACTTTATTAAAAGCGCGTCTCGTGGTGCGGGCGCGGTCGGCTTTTTTTTAGTTCTCGCAAAGAGCCCTCATTTGGATCTTATTGAATAATGATTTCTCCAAAGCAAATTAAAATACAATTTTATTCATACCAGTCTCTCAACAACATCGATCTCCTCAGATTTACATATTAAAATCATGCGTACAATCAATAAGGTTCAAAATGTATAAAGATACGTGGCAAAAAGTAATTTGGCCTTTATCGATACAATGTGTTAGAGTTTATATTTTTATGGAGCGAACGTGGAGCTATGAAATAGACATAAGAAACTAATGTTCGTTAAAATGTTTCCGCAATAAACATTTTGTAGTCTTTAATGGTACGGGTAACGTTGTATCATATAAGCACTTGGTCTTATGACCTTAGTAATGGTGTTTTTTAGATTCAGCACCTTATTTATATCTCCTCTAGTCATGCTTTACTTAAAGTCAACGTCGGACCATCGCTTGGTGAACCGCTCCGTTCAGTGAATTAGGCGGTTACGGGTTTGATATCCGCCAGGAGCAAATGTTCGGAATTACCTTTTTGGAATTTGCACTGGTCTGGGTGTAACTGGGATCACCTTCAGTCCATTGTATGGTACACATAGGGTTGCTAACTTTTTTTGACAAAAAAACGTATAAAATGGTTTGGATAGGAAAAAAAAAATATTTAGAAGAAAAAAAAGTATTTTTCACATTTTATGTTTTTATCGCCTTAAAAACGTTTTTTTGCGTGCTTTTAAAACATGCGAACATTTTTTTCTTTAAATGTTTCAATGCTTGTTTGACAATGAAAATCACCTCCACACACCACACCACTTCTGAGTGTGTGTGTGTCTAGTAATTATAAATAGTTTCCATCATCCGCCTTCACTTATATAACTACAGCCCTTTTTAATGTCCCACTGCTGGGCACGGGCCTCCCCTCAATGCGAGGGGGATTCAGGCCATAGTCCACCACGCTGGCCCGATGCGGGTTGGCAGACTTCACACAGAACTAGTCAAGTTCCCTCAGACTTGCAGGTTTCCTCACGATGTTTTCCTTCACCGTTCCATAGAAAGTGGTAATCTCGGATGTAAATGAGATTCGCACATGAAACCCAGAGGTGCGAGCCGGGGTTTGAACCTGCACACTTTGATTTGCAAGGCGTGCGTTCGACCACTCGGCTACCACTGCTATCTTTCACCTTTCACTGCTACCACTTTCACTTATGTGTACCGTTAAATAGTTAAGTACTCATAATGAGTGTTTTGTTTTACGCATCAGTAAAGGTTGGAAATAAAGTATTTTCACATACTTTATATTGGTATGCAAAAGTATAAAGTATAATTACTAAAAATAAAGTAACTTTATAATAAAGTATGGTTGGCAACCCTAGGTACACATAGTACATACATGCTTTGCTTAGTCTGGGATGTACCAATAACTGTAGGTAGGGACCTGCCCGATTAAAATCTCTGAGCAATTATTATAGAAGCAACTCGATACACGAAACGTTTACGCAAATTCCTGTGGTAGGCGCACTGAATACGGCGCCGAGCCAAACGGAAGCCGTATTACGAATTTAATCTCGCAGAAATGTGGTATCGTGGAAATTGCTGCAACAAAGCCCCTGTTTACGACAAACGTCTAGAAGCAATATTACCTAAGGGAAAAATTTACAACAACTGGATTATAATATTTTCTATATGAGTTTAAATGAAATTTTCAGAGTCGAGAGCAGCAGTTGAAACGAGCTGTAATCTTATCTATTTGGTTCGACCGTCTGCTCAATGGTTTCTTTTCGTGAAAAGGTCGATCTCAGAAACTTTAGTAGAAATTCTTTTGATGTTTTTAGCATTCGGTGATTCACCTTTGTTTTAATTTTGTTTAAATAGTAAGTCTAATCGCAGCTAGAATCATCTCAATACTAATAAAGCCTCCTGCCATACCAATACAAACTCTGTAATTCAATTCAGTAATCAAATGTTACTAAAGAGTTTAATTAAAGAATTAAAACAATTCTCGAACTAAGCCTGTTCAATTTATAGAGCTATGTTGTAAGCAGTCGACAGCGCTAGTTACGATAATATGAGAAGTGTATTGAAACAAGCACAGAGCAATAGCACGTTGCAGCATGAGAAGTTTTCCAATCTAACTTCATGGTACATCAGGAATTGCCGCTTCTTACGTGCCGGTCTCAATGTAATTTTGTGTTTATACTCGCAGTTGCGCAATCGGCAAACTGTTCCAGCATCGCACCGTCGAATAATTTACGTAATGAATACTGTGCGAACAGCTTTTACCGTAAACTCTTTTGGGGAACTCTTAAAAGCGGGCTTTTAGTATGTTTTTCGGTTTATTCCTGCTGCCGAACGGGCAATGTGATTTTTGTTAGGAGGTGACTGCCGACCATTCTAACGCTGCGAGATTAAAGGATGGCGTTATTCAGTATGTCAAGCTGGCGAACGAAATGTTCTGTATAAATAATCCGGAATAAAGCCTTCACACAAAACGGGTGACGCGAGTGGGGGGCAGGAGAGATTTATCCTCTGGAATCTAATCTTGTGGATGGCGAAAAGAGCAGTTTCTAAGAAAAAATTGTCTCAGTACTCGCGTCGAGCGCAATTGTATATATTGCGCCAGTATTTACGCTTTCCCCATACTGCGTGCTTGCCCAGCTAAAAAAAATACCATCATCGAGCTGTAAAGTTTTTGTCAATGGGTAGAACTATTTGCAATAGTTCCTTTAGTACTTCTGTTGTGTTGTGAGTTGTGCAACTATGTTAAGGAATTTTTAAATATCTTAGGGCTGTAGACTATTTATTATTTTCATGAAAGAACTCCACATGGGTAAACTTCTTCAATTTAATTTTACTTACAAACAACAACGTCAGACCTAAAAAAACGGCCAAGAGCGAGTCGGACTCGCGCACGAAGCGTTCCGTACCATTATCTATAAAACGGCAAAAAAATCACGTTTGTTGTATGGGAGCTCCCTTAAATATGTGTTTTATTATGTTTTTGTTGTTAAAGAGGCAACAGAAATACATCATCTGTGAAAATTTCAACTGTTTAACGGTCACGGTTCATGAGGTACAGCCTGGTGACAGGTGAACAGACAGACAGACAGACGGACGGACAGCGGAGTCTTAGTAATAGGGTACCGTTTTTCCTTTTGGATACGGAACCCTAAAAAGAAACTGTTTTAGATAAGAATAAACCTCACTGAAACGATCCAATTATCATATTTTCAATAATTAATGACGCTTACCCAGCTGAACCAATGTTCAATGAAAGGGAATTTCTTTCCCTCCAGTTCACGGCCTAATGAACAAACTTTTAACATAAAAACTAAATTTTCAGTTTACCGTTACATAATATTCTTGTTGCAAAATTACGTGGCCCATTTTGTGTTTACTATTAGTTACGACTACACGAAACTAGCTAAACGCATGCTGGTATGAGTGTGATAGATTTTTAAAAATATTTTTTTTATAAAGATAAAATTGAGAACTTCCGAATTGAGAACTTCCTCCCTTATTCTAAGGGATAACTTTTTTCCCCGCACGTATTGTACGTTTACTACCCACCGTTGTAGTGGAATCGTTTCAGAGTTAATTTAAGATTAAAAGGAAATAAGGCACGGTGAGTTAACTCGCCCCAGGTGAACCAACTTTGTGATTAAGTGAACCAACCCACTTCAACACTAATTTCGTATGGATGGGCTCAACTTTGGATTAGTTTAACATTTTAACGGAAATATTTGATTTCACGTTCATTCATTTATCCGCGATGATTTTGCGAAGCTGGGTTTCGGGTTGTTGAAATTGAACGTGAATAGTTAATTAAATGGAAATGTATTTCTATTGAAATAAAACTATTTTACGGATTTTATTGCTCTCGATTTTATGTATTTCTATATGAAAAAGACGTAAAATTAACGATTATTAAAATATGTTCAAAACTTTATTACCATGTCTGCTAATGAAATTGCTAAAAGTAATTTTGACTAACTGTAATTTTTACAAAAAAAAGGAAATTATTAATATTGATTGGGATTCCTTTTAAAGCGGTAATTTCTGACTTTCCAAGCTTCAAAGGTTCGTGTGAAGGTCATGTTAATTTCTGTCAAGTAATCACGTTTTCCTCATTACATTTCGTAAAACCGTTTTCCTGTATATAAGTGGCTATCACTTGTATTAAACTGACATTTTATATTAAGAAGGCTCCAGCAAAGTGTACACAGATCACGAACGAGTGGCGCCGAAGACTCGACAACGGGTGATATTGAATTAAAATTGATGAGCGGGAATTTGTTCGAGCATCTTGATTTCAGCAAAAAGTCATAAATCATGTCCGCTGTAAATGTTTCGTGTTCTTACAAATTTCAGAACGTCTTGAAGGCGAAATTAAGTCTTTGTTTCAGGCCACTACAGCTTTCAAAATAAAATGAATGGTGCACGCAGTGGGCACGGTACACTGTCGTAAATCAATTTATCAGCTTCACACTTTATCAACCTTGACATTATCCGTTATAAAATATGGTCAAGTCGTTGTTAGCTTAGGTACAAGCCAGTGTATTTATTTAAATAAGTAAGTAGTTATGTACTTATTGACGACGGCTTGGTCCAGTGGTTTAAGAGTAGGCCGCTTGACTCACTGAACCGAGTGGTTGCGGGTTCGATTCCCGCCAGCGTCAAATTTCGGAAATGACCTTTTCGAAATTTGCCCTGGTCTGGGTGTAACTGGGATCGCCCCCAGTCCATTGTATGGTACCCATAGTACAAGCTATGCTTAGTTTGGGATCATACGATGAGTATGTGTTGTCTGGCGATATTATATATTATATATTATATTATACTTAGACTTGATTTATTATTCTAATCAGCTGGTGGGTACTAATACATCATGTAATATGATTTTTTAATGTTTTTTTATTGACAATACAAACTGGTAGAGATCGTTTTTAGTGATAAGGCCGCCCATTGTGACACTCTGTGTGAACTGTGTGTAATACTTTTTGCGGTGGAACAATAAAGAGTTATCTATGTATCTAAAAGTAAGTTAATTTGTAATATGCTGTAGCGACAGGACCAGCTATATCAATTACAGATGATTAAATCCTTGAAACAATAATATGATACGATTAAGCCTTAGTCATGTATTTACTGCCTTATTTTTCTTTTTTCGATATTTATATTGAGTTTACTAAGTAGTATAAACATAAATAAATATACACTATAACGGTCCCCGCGTCCCGAGCACGTATTTTTTCATCAAATATGTAGGGTATTGGTACAGCTACTGCATTCGTATAAGGAAATAACGTGAGGAAACCCTTTCGCACGGTAATAAATTAAAAACGTGTGTTGTGCCCTGTCAAGACGGTAAATAGGTTTGGTATAAGTTATAGGAAACATAGAAATTGGAGTTAGTAATACAGGTACATAACAATTAATCACAGGCGATGCTTGTGGTTACCGATTGTAATTACCACGGTAAGACAAATTACTCTGCCGGGGATTTAGAGCTTATTAACCGAGCGTCGGTCATTGCAAGGGTTTGAAGACCGATGGAAAATGTACTTGTCCGAACAGGTTTCTATGTATAATAGACCTCTGAATATCTTCCTGTGTACTTACTTTACTTAAATTCTGTACTTTTGTGGTCATAGGACATATTAAAATATTATGTTCCTACATTATTTGAATATTTAGCGTAGCTTACCGTAAAATAATTGAAAATCGTATCTTATTTACTATGGTTATTAATTCTAAGTGATAATATTTCATCGTACCGAACTCTTTTTAAAACATTAATCACGACAAGTTCTTCTGTCCACCGAGCTAAACCTGTTCTATTTGATAATCCGAGGTAAGTATCTGGTTTGGTAAGCTCAAATATACTCGAGCGAGGTGTCGATAGGACGTAGTTCAGCAGCATTGCTGCTTTTGTTAGAAACGGTTGTTTTTTACATATGCGAGACGATCACGTTTCGACTAATCGTAGAGAGATTTATTGTTCCAATAATATATAGAAATCATACTTAAATGTTTCAAGAATACATCCAAAAAATTTGCAACGTTTTTGGTCTTATTGATGCAATGGCATGGCTGTCTAGTTATATCATAGAGTATCTAGAGTACCAATAACGACTACAGTCTTCGTATAGCTCTGCGGCGATCTCCGCCATTTTTGTTATCATGTACCTGTAGTATACGGCAACTATATGGGAAAACAAAAATGGCGGAGTCAGATAAACCAGAAAAAATTACCGCAGCGCGGGCTCGAAATGCCATCTCTGTTATAATATCTCCATGAGTCATATACAACGTACGTACGTAGATGTCAAAGTCACACTCAAAATTGAACGTGCAAAATTTTAGAATAACCTTCTTTGATAGAATAAGTCGTTGGTTAATGTTATATACAGCCAGATACATACAAAATTCACAAATTTCAAAGCGTTTTATATTTTTGTAAAAAAAATTGATCTCATGAAAATAATATGTAGATTAGATATAATAAAAGTTCGAACAACGACCAAGTTACAAAAAGTAGTTAGCCAAGACCAAAGCCTAAGCATGAGTGTAGAAAACATAAGATAACGAGGATTCAATTATTTACGAAGACAGATTTCAGTAATCTGCCGATAGCCGATTGTGTCGACCGAATTGGCGCGGTGCGACGGATGCGAATCAACAATAGAGCTTGGATGATTTGATGGCTATCGAATCATTTACTAATCGAATAACCATTGTGGCACTATTGAATAAAATTTGCACTATCATTATGTAATTCAGAAGCAAATCATTTTCATGTACGACTGTACTCGTGTATTTATTTAAATTTTGACACATGTTTAAGTTTAGAATGCGTCATAATCTAACGCCCTATGCACATATTTTCGTAATGTTTTGATATAAGGTAGTGTTATTGTTGTCGGATCCGTATCGTTAAGTAAGGAGTAACCGCTGGCGAGAATCAGATTTATTTAGTCACGTAATCCCCAGTCCAAGATGGCTTCTTTCGTGTAGTTTCTAATCTGCTATCAAACTTACTTTTTTATTACTTGGTAACTAGTAAACAACGCGGCGGGCGTAATTTGTTCTCGCACACACACTGACGGAATATTCAGGACTTGCTTCATGATGGATGCGGGGGTTATGGCGTTAGTTCCCGGAGTTAATATTTATAGCAGCCAAAACTGAACGCGGCTCATTTTTATTATGAAACAACATAACGAGTTACGCAAGTACTTTATATAACGTTATGTCAGTGGCTTACGTTGTCTTTACATTACCTTTTTTTGGGAACAATAGCCTGTAAGATGCTTTAAAAAGTATCACAAATGAAACCTCAAATAACTCTTTAAATTGAAGAAGATATCTGTTTGGCAAATTCACTATACTACGTGATAAAAAACCTATAGGTATCTTCGAGTATCATCAATTCAATAAGTAAGCTACGTCGATAGACAGTAAATAAGCCGTAATCGCTATTGAAAATCGCAGTGGAAGAGAAAATACATGATTGAAAGTAATAACGTTTTCCATTTTAATCATGATTTTCCTAAGGGGAGCGGTGAAAAATTGTGGAATCGAATCACGACTACGGACGTGAGAAAGTAATCAAAATTTATTATTCTCCTCTTCAACTGGTGACGTTACTTACAAATCGAATATTAGCATCATTTGTCTGCTCACCTTTTATCATTTTAAGGGTTCCGTACCTAAAAAGGAACCCTTATAGGATCACTTTTTGTCCGTCTGCCTGTATATCTGTCTGTCCCGTTTATAGGCGTCTGTACGTAAGAGCAATATTTGGTGCTCTCATAGTTTAGGTACGGAAGCTTCGGTGCGCGAATTCAACTAATTCGCACTCTATCGGTTTTTTTTATTTGCTTATAAAACACGAGCTATTGGCCGCGTGTACTTCACGCGTAGATTTCGTAATTTTAAACAGAAATTTAAAACTCAACAATTTTATATGTATGTAATTCTTAGTACGTAAGATTTTAAAACTACTAAATTACCTACATGTATTTAAATAAAACCAGACCTTCTCGAAGTATTAGCTTGGTAAAAAGTATACTCCACGCAATTGAACTTAAGAAATCACACCGTATAGTGTATTTGTATTATAATAAAATCTGACTTTGATTACGTCTAAGACTTCAATTAAATTTTATGAATTAAAGCGTGGTCGGAACATAGCAAAGAAAGAATAAAGATTTGTAACTAAAAATATGATTGAAATCAACAAAATGAAACTTTTCCATGGATATAAGGCCACTATTCGATGGACTCAATTGTAGATTATCCAATACGACGTGCTGATTGAAATCGTCAAAATTTTGATCAACGCCCATTGTGCCTAACAAAATGTTATGAAATTTGATACGTAATCGGCCGCGTTCGCCTCGTGAATAAAATTATGTAACTCGCAGAAATATTCTGCATTATCCGTCGCCGGTGTAGGGGTCCGATATTGCTCTACAGGGTGTAGTTACTTTCATTTTAACTTCCACAACGATGTGAAAATATTTCTCGGGGCGTTTATTGCTAGCGAGAGAGTTGCTGCGGTGTGAACTCGAAGCTGGGATATAGTTATTCAGTTGAGTTATTATAACTACTGTATCCAACCTTTTCGGGTAAGTTTATGCTGGGTTTCAGGTACTTGGGATTTACATTTTGTTTCATAAAATAAAGAATTATGTTTAATTGGATTATAAATCCTCAATCTGTACTAAATAATAATTTAAAAGTTTCAGTGACTTTATAGGGCGTAATCACGGTTCGTTTACCAGGAAGCGTAGACCTCGATAATTTATTTTTGGACGTTGATTCTCATTTTGTATGGTGCCAGCATACAACTCATGATTGTTGATATTGTCGCTCACAAGACAAACATTTAATTAAAACAATTGGAATTCATCCGCCATCTCTTTCACCTTTATCACAAATTTTATTTACATTGTGTATTTATTGAATTCTTCATTGCCATTAATTACTTTACACTGGAAACTTGCGGGTGCAGCTTCTGCCTAACTGAATGTATTCTATCGTCATTTAATTTCGTTTCATATAAGAAAAATAAATTAAAAGCAATTTCTGTACATGAAGGCTAACTATGTAATTTACAAGTAAGATGCAGGAGTGAATGACCGTATAAAATGATATGCTAAAATTTAATATTGGTTTCAAAGCAACATTCCTAACAAACTAACAAATAAACTTCTAGGACGAAAATGTTTTATGTGAATACCCAACTAATATCACTCCATCAGATTTAGGTGTCATTACTTCAGATATATATGAGAGCAGAAAACTTTTATGGCTTTAAAAGCTTTTAACGGAGGGTGGTGTATCGAAAATGCCATTACTTTAAAGTATGTTATATGTTACCTGACTTCGGATACTTTTAGTCTGATATTTTCTCATATTACTACTACTGTAATTATTTCAAATATCAATACAATGAGGGAATATGATGAGACATTGAAATAATAGACAAACATGCTTTTCGCAAGAATACATTTTAACAATAGATTGAATATCTAGTGCAACAGTGTTCACAATAATATTATCGGTACCTATGTACTTCGTTATTATACCGCATCACTGAGCACTGAGTACCGAGCACCGCTCTGTAGCGAGTACTAGGTCCTCGACAAAAAATAGGAAAAAATATCGCTGTTCCATTCAAAGCGTATCCCCGTTGATTGCTGGGAAGATTGTAGTAAAGTAAAACTCACTAATAGATTGCGAAGCACTGATTCAGTGAGACGTGCTTGCTACAAAGAAACCTATAAAAGTAATGTGCAAAATTGATTCGAGTTTCTCGTAAGTTTCCCTTATCATTAAAACTTAGTAATATCACTTTCTGCGTTGAATTTGATATAAAGATTTAAGGTTCAGTCGTAAAGTTGGAGCCTAAAACCAAGAACGTCGTTTTAAGCTTTTTAGATATTCCAAAAGGTTAGGTTTAGTTGACTAGAATAAAGCTGATATCGTGGGTAAAAATATTTTATCGTAGCTCAGGCGGCACAAAAAACCTGAGTTATGACATACAATTGATTCGTATCTGAAAATGATATCTTGGTTCTTGATATGAAACAGTTTTTCGGTGTAAGGTCGATCTGCTATGAATATGTGTCGCAATATGAAGTCGCGGAGATAAATCTCGTGAAATTGCTTTCAATATGACATTCTTTCATGGTATAAGGATTCAGGCCATACATTATCCTCCATGCGAGTTTAGTTGAAAATTTACATTAAGATACATAATTCTTTATTTTTACATTAGGAACATCTCTGTTTTGGCTCTTCAGTATGTATTAAAGACCGCAATAGGTATATATTTTACTTGTGAGTTCAACAAATGTGGCAATTAGCACGAAATTGTTATTTTTCGAACAACACAAATGCCCTAATTCTACCTAGAAGGAAAATAGGGTCAGGGAAAGGACTAGAGAAAGAGAGAGGACTCGTTAAAAAAAATGTTTTCCACATATATCTACCTACCTTCTATCGTCAACCTTGCCATTTGAACTTATACTACCAAAACTACATTCGTAGCAACGTATTGGGAAATAACGTCTGTTGCATACGGTTACAGCACAGCTATTATCTGGAGGTACCTCGATTAGAAGAACAATTAAGCGTATATATCGTCGGCTGCCGACACACACCGTATCTAACCATCGAGTCTCACTAGAAATTAAAATTCCACAGTCAGTCGAGCGGTGAAACAGATTCACAGGCTCCACCTTAATTCCCTCCGCGTGCCATCTTACCTACCTACGCCCTAATTTATTGGAACACTGGAACGAAGTAGAGTTCGATCGGCACAATAAATTTCAAATTTCATTATTTGAAGAGGAAGTCGCGAGTTGCCAATTGCGATTCGGTTTTCCGATCACGTCTCTATACTATTGGCGAGGATATTGGAGCCACCTGTGCCCGTACTCTATGAGGCTTTAAACGCGGCTCTGCTCTATCGATAAACCGACTGTGAAATATTCGCGGTGTACGGGAGACGCCGCATTTCCTTATGAATGATACATGCCACACCGGTCGCACCGTTTTCTACCTGCAAACGCTATCGAACCACTGGTAGCTCGCAGCCGTTGCATAATTTCTAAAGTTGGAGGCGAAATCTGACTTGGTAGCGAATGTTCATAAGTTAGCAACTTGGCGGAAATATGCGCCAGCTATTTGTCGTATCGTGGCTGTGTCCGCGGGGTATTGTAGCACTTTGTGCGAGCGCGGTAATATAGACTATCTCCGAATCTAATAGTAATTACAAACATTTTAACTCAAAAGACTATTTAATTTAATCCTTTATTATTTCTATAAATGTTACGAAACATTTCAAAATTATTTATACACAAATGATAGGATGTATAAAACAATAAAAAAACATTCAAACAAAACAGTCTTTGAAATGAAATAGTTATTTTTTTTAAGTATAATCGGGAATAATTGTCACCTTTATCTGAATAGATCATCAAAAAGTCGTGAATACAACAACAATATTAATATAATACAATGGCAGCTAATTTTGTGTGTAGTTACGTAAAAAGTTGGCGACGTCGGCGTGTGGTCGCGACCGTATCTCAAATTAAATCTCACCAACAAATCTTCGCGGAGGGATGAACCGCGGTAGCTTCTACCATCGACTTGTATATTCACATTTTACTCCCCTCACTTTTCTTTCAATAAGTTTTCAGAAAAAATTGTGTACAGAAAACTTTGGAGACGAAATACTGACATAGGTATGTATACTTTGAGGAAGGTCAATTTGTTGATGAAGGGTCGCGTCGGGATCTGAAATATATATGACTAAAAAAAAAACAAATTAAAACCAAAAGTTTTAATTTGTTTTTTCCGTGTATGCTGGGTATCAACTTTTGAATATCGTACCTATGTTTAGAAAATGTTTTATTTACTGGTAATACGTACATGGACACTCTGAGTTGTAATAGTGAGTTTGAAGAGTCCATGGTAAGGGTGAAAGCTCATCTTCTGGCTGCGAACGTTCGGAGTCGCAATTTGTTTCCGTACAGCCTTAAAAATCCGCATTTTATTGTTCCGCTTCTCATTCTACTTGAACTGTGCTCTGTAAGGGATTCAATGAGCCCACCTAAAAAACATACTAACTCCACTATAAAACTAAGTGATTAAATTCTGATACTTACTGGCTTAATCAATATCTTCATATTATGTATGATCTATACATACCTATCTAATCCATAAAATAAAGCTCTCATGAGGATTTGTGTTAATTATTCTTAAATAATACTATAGAGAAAAGGGATTACAAAGATAAGCACAGAATAATTCCCCGACTAAATATGTACTTTCAAGTAAGCACCAAATTCAACAAATTGGCAAACTTTCATAGCTGGGTACCTACTTGATAAACTAATTACACACGTGTATAATGGAGCCGCGCGGTTAGGTATTAATTGGATGGTTGGCAAACAAAACTTCAATTATTCGACTATCGAGAATGAAGAATTTGATAGATCAAAGTTAATTAAACAACCCTAAATTGAGCTGTCTAGCCTGAAAGTTAATACGCCATTTATATTGTCTTTGTCTGAAAATTTCGATTGAATTGATGGACAGATCTAATTGAAAACTGATCAGTATAATATTGAATACCTTACCATATACGAGATGATTTTATTTTATTCGGATTCTATTATTGTAGGATTAATTTACTGAATGTTTTATTTTGTGTTAAATTTGGAATTAGATAAAATAACAAAAAAAAAATATAAGGCTACGTCTACAATTACTAGGTAGACTAATAAATAGTGATATAATTACTGTGTTTGTGTATATTTTTTACACCGAGAGATAATTAAGGGTATGTCTCATTTAATACTGTTCATAAAATAGAAAGATCATTAAAATAATTGGAACCCAAGGCCAACTGCCGAACGTTACCGTAATTTTATGCAAACCTGTTTCAATCCCGTTCCGTCAAACAGTTGTCAAGTATCGAAACAGCCATTGTTTATGGTTTCTATCCCAAAATAAAATAAAAGTTATATAACCGCTGAGCAGTCTCTGTTAACCTGCTACATACTGCTAGTGCACCACGCGCTCGAATATGTTCAAGAATCTTTTACCTATCATATCCCAGGTTATATTTCGTTGACAGATAAACTTTGATAGAACAGGCGAGTTAACCCTGGGAAACTCAGCTTTATTTTTGTACCTTATTTTTTCCTTTATGATATTCTTCGTCATAAAAGAAACGCTCATAAAAGGTATTCTTAGGGACAATAATAAGTTTGCGAGAACTCATTCTGTGTGACACACAAAGTGAAATAAATTGTAGAGTTTGTTGCGTGCGGCCGGCCCGCCCGCCCTCGCTGCCGTCGCCCCCGCCGCCGCCGGACGTAGGTGCACCTGTCAATTCCTTTCCTAACTTTTATTTTTCTTGATTCCGTCCAGCGAGGCATTCAGAATCGAACATTTATCTCCATAGCCGTTACGAACAGGCTAGCTACTTTTAGTCTGGGCTACAAATCACAGAGTCAAAGAAGCGATCCAAGCGTTTGTTAGATAATTTGAGATGCCAGAACAGTTTTGCGAAGCGAGTTATTTAATACTTTTGGAGATGAACGAATATAAAGCTTTTTAGAATTATAGGTGAGTATTGCAGTAGTTATTATAAATTGTGTGTGTAAATAAAATGCAATTTGACCTAACATTATAAGGAGCTTTGGTATGGTCATTACGAACTTTGTGTATTTAAAAATGACCAGCTGTGCCCGCGAATCCGTTCGCGTAAGATTCGTCCTAAGCAATAAAGATGGCGTTAGTGGTTTCAGATTTCAAAAAAATTATGTATGATAAGTACTTTCTCAAGATAAACACTACCATCATGCAAAGTCGTTTAGTAAACAATGTTAAGACGGATGAACTGACGGAAAGATACAAATAAAGCATACTAGGACGTCAAAAGCGGCGTGGAAAATTTTTTGCCAACACGAAAATGGACTGTTTTGACTACGAGAAAAAGTTAATTCTTCAACAAAATTACATTGACGGCGTGAGCGAATTTCGACGCGTAGGTGCGTCGCATTTACCACAGAAGTTTCAACTTTATGTATATTGACACAGAGTTCGTTTTGGTATTGGCAAAAAATCGGAGCACTACGTGAAGACGGGTTCTTTCTCATTTCGTTTTTTTTCGTAGATGTATTAAGTCACTCCACCCACGTCCCTACATAAAAAACGCTAAGTATTATAAAAAGAATAAGATATTAAAAAAAACTGGTGAAAAGCGGAGTTATTACTGACCGCTCCGATTCAGTTGAAGCGCGGAACAAATACCGCCACTGAGCTAGCGCGGAATGGAAATGGAGCGGATAAAATGGGCCTATCCAGAGCACTCTTTAATCTTTGTAGATTGTTTTCTGTCTGCGGGAGATTCCTTAAAGAAGAAAAACTAGAACTTTATATTTTACAAGAGTAGATAGAAAATTAATGTATCATTTACACATAATTAGATGGAAATATACGTTTTCTGCATACATTTTTGTGTGCTGCTGAATCGTGTGACTGACATCTACGGGATATTTCATAAGTCCGAACAATTACTGGTAATATGTAGGTTTATTAAAAAATCTGTCTTCTCTAAACATTTACTCATCAGCTTCCGTATATAATATGTACCATGTAGGTTAATATAACTTAAAAATTTTATGCACCTGTTAGTTTTTGAGCTGTTTTCATTTCACTTGCAATTGCTTATCTTTCATTAACGAAGCGATAACACCATTAAACTCACGTTCCACAAAATATTATGTTAACGTCATTAAAAGAAAACTTATTATCCAATCTAATAAAGAAAATTAATCTGCATGGAATAGTTCGTTCATTAAAATTAATTATTCAAAGTTATCAATGTCATTTTTAACCATGTAAAAGTTGCGCCCCGCAGCTGTGACTGATGTAATTACTTATTGGCGATGCGGACTCCCCGTAAATGTAATTGGCTCCATCATACTTTAATGGACTCGCATTAATACAAATGGATTAAGTGGGATTTTGTCCGCAAACCGATAATTCGATGTTGATACGTCATTGCCATTGTATTGATGTCATTTGTGGGCACCATTTTGGAATTCTGCATTATACTACTCACTGTATAGCTATGTTCATACATATACATATACTCACACCATTCCAAGTACCTACTTGGAATGGTGTAGGTAGGTAGTAGGTAGGTTTTGCCACATGCTACGATCCTGACATGCCTCTTTTACTTCATCCAGGTGTCCCATATTGAGGTACAAATTACAACTTACCTAGCCATACAATCTCAAAAAACTTGAGACTTGTTCAAGGTGAGTGAATTTTAGAACCATTAATTAAAATTATGCTGTATTACTTGTTAAACATAGTCTACTAATTATTTTAAAGAAATTGGGGATAAATTTAATATTCGTCAGTTCAAACAAACTAACAAAATAATATTAAGGTAGTTACACAAAGTAATCTCATATTGTGTTGTATGCGGCATAGTCAGCGCTCGTTAGGGTCTGTGCAGATGTGACTTCCTGCGGGCCGCGGATCAAAGGCTTGCGGAAATTAGGCAGAGGTGACGCAGACTGTGGACGCCGCTCAAAGACCCGGCAAATGGCCATCGGAAACTAATCTTTTTACATCGCAACCTGTTATAACGTAACGAACTACGATGTAAACTGGGGTACTGTTAAAATACAGTCAGTTTCAGAGTTTCCTAGTAAAATTAGTGACTCCCAGGCTAAAAATTTATTACATACTAGGTATGTGATATATAATAATATAGGTCCTGCCTACATAATATATATACCTGCCTACTTGAGTAAGTACGTACTTAACTAAGGAAGGTAGATACTTCCATTACGCATTATCTTTTTCTTTCCTCTTCTTGGTCATCGAAAAATGTTTTATCAAATGTTACCTTGTCAGCACGATTTACCTTCCCGGATTCTGGAGCTATTATTTTATCGAAAATCAATAAGAAATAACTGGGATACGGAGAGATTTAACGATGTCTAATGCTCGACTTAATAATAGACTTTATTAATAACAATATTCGTTTAGAAACAATTCCATTTAATTATTCTGATTTCGGTAGAGGATAACAACATGCGAAGCGTAAAAGGCTTAAGTGGCGTTATCGTGAAATTGCAAATAGGATTTAAGTGACGCAATATTTCAGGGGACGTTGGAAATAAAAATGTACTTATTTACTCTTTTAAAAAAAGACAGTCAGTTGTTTATAAGGGGCCATTGGCCGGATCCCATTCAGTTCGGTCTCGTCGACTACATTAAACTGATTGCTGCAATTAGCGAATGGTGTAATTCTCGTTTTTCAAGCGTCTCCCGGCGCCCGGCCCGCCCGCGCCCCCTTCAGGAAATTACTTGAGCCCCGCAGGTCGTGGCGACTTTCCTGGGATTAAATAAAATTGAAGAACTCGAATGAAATTGTTTTGGATTTCTCGTTTCGATCAGTTAGGTTTGTCGGCGCTCAACCCGGGATTGTGGCCTTAATTATAGTAAGTGGATTGCTAATCGCATTTATTTCGAGATTGCGCGGAATTTCTCGGAATTGCGGCGGGCTCGATTTGGCGACAGAATTATAGTGAAATTACTTTCGTCATTGCTGTTTTCAGTGACTTCATTATTTCCAGACGTAGTTTGCTTCAAACAAGATTTAAAATGAGCTTTGTGAAGAACTCAAAGCGTTTAAAATTTATGTCTTATAGACATAGTGCGAATTATATTTATCGAAATGTGGTTTTATTCATTGGTTTAAAATTTTCTTGAAGCGGTGTATGAGGATTGTGCAAGCGTAGCCAAGTATACCTAAGGCGATGCAACTTCCTCCACGAATCGCTGCGGGATGAGGCAACATGTGAATTCAAAGGCGACAGTAAAGTGGCGGTATGATACATATCTTGCGCGTATAGTCAGTACAATACAATGGCGGATTGTGTAGGGGGCTGCTTCATAGTTAGTAGTTTTGTGTTATATTGAGGGGGAAGGCAATAAACGGGGCGATTGCACGGCCGGCCCTTGTCCGCGCGCCACGCGGGTTTATGTATTTGTGTACAGGCTATATTACCTAATAAAAATATTTATGTATTTTATTATACTTATGATATAAAGTAATAGGGTACACGCATGCGTACTATATTCGTATTATTATGGTGGTTTTGTTATTCGAGAGGTATTTTGAGTACTATTTGTGGTAACTTGGACTCACATTTTGTAAACTTAAAAAATACCATAATTTTAGAATGTTACTACTTTTTTGCTGTCCTATTTAGTTTTATTTACATTACAAGACAAAATATTTACATGTGTAATAATTACTTTTTACATAAGGTACTTAATGTAAAATAAAATACTTACTTCAATGTTTGTATAAAACTTAACTACTTTTCTACAGTTTGCAATTGCCCAACCGGGCAGCCTGTAAATAGCTGCTAAAATTCTGTGCTCAACTTCCTAACAATAGACTCTCTAAAACCACACCGTACAGTATTCTATAAACGGATACACACAATTTATGGTTGAACGGTCACGCGCGAGTCGGCGGCACTGCTATGAAATCAGCGAGGTGCGTAGCCGCTGTAGTGGCGACGGAACTAAGCTTTACACCGCAGCACACAGCGCTCTACAAATTTATATATTCAATGCTAAAATGTAGCGCGGTGTATTTGATAATCACTGGGATAATACTCATTATATGACCTTATTTTAAGTAACGTTAAATCTGACGCTGGCGGTATAATGTGATCTAGATCTCTCAATTTTCTATCAGTGATCAAATTTAAGAGATGGAATTTTCATAATTTTCGGTCCATTCCATGCATGATGCTTATAATACAAGCGTTACTTACTTTGTATCTATACAGTGGCTTTGTGTGTTTTGATGATATTTATTCATTTATTGTATCGCCTAACGCGTTTGGTGGAACCAAATACGTACTGAATAAGGCGTAGAGTAGAATAGAATGGAACCATTAAGACGATAAGAAGATTTATTTAACAAGAAAATACATTGCAACAACCGTCTTAAATTAATGTTAATAATATTTTCTAAATCAATCAACCATTATCTCATATCAAAGTCCGAGTATCCTTTGAGAATTACGAGAGCTTAATTGAAATTCTTCTAACTATATTATAGTCTTACTATTCAAGTTATAGATGAAACTATTTAGTGAGTTACGCAAGAAAGATATAAACACCTACATCAGGGATTACAGGGCGCATGCCTGTCTTGAAACAATATCCTAAGCATCAAGTGTGGCATAGTTGGCTGGTTCATATCGTGTCGGCCGGTTTCTGCCCACACATAAATACAGATATATGAAAGTTAATAACATTTACCTAGCTCAATAAAATATATTAATGTCAGCCCCTTGTACGGTTGCCACGAGGCGCGAACGCGTTTTTACCTGTATTTATACTATCGAACATTATTTCTAGTGTTATATTACAATTTAGGTACATAGTTATACTGTAGGATCTATAGTTCTTTGTTAAATTTAATATCGAAAATTTTCATTAATTTATTGAAGCGTTATTATGATAACTTCAACTACCTATCAATGATAAACCTAAAATAGTATTTTCCGGCAAATCAAAGTCCAATCATTTATATATACGGGGGCACTTGCAAATGGCGAAGCTTACATTATTGTTCCTTACATGCTACCACTGGATAAAAACGCGACCTCGACTGAAAATATGAATGAACTATGAATATCCAGCAATGAACTATTTTTTTTATCTGTAAATATTATTTCAAATACACAGGTAAGTAAAACAGCTCCAGTGCGTCGACAAAAGGTATTCTTAGTAATTATAATAACTTTGTATATACTTGGGTAAGTACATAGATAGTACATGGACTGTACTTATAAGTCGGACTTGTTACATACACTAAATATCATTAAGTTATTATTGTTATAGCCGACCATAATCCCTATTCGTTAACACGTGTCCGAGCACTGCGGGCAACATGCGGCACGTACGAATAATTCATCCTAACCTATTGTTAATCTCTCACGCATCAGTCTTCGAGCCAATTGTTTCTCGACGAGCGGCGGCTAGTCGTAATTAATCAGCTATTTATTGGGTGATATCTTCTTATCTGATAATCTCTATATTGTTGTGAGATAGAAATCGAAAATCGGTTATTATTTTCATACTGTTGCTGAATACTATCTGAGTAAGTATGTTAATCGTTTTTATTAAGACTACTTTGTGTAAAATCAGGATCATGAAAGTGGAGTAGAGACAAGTTAAAGAAGAAAATTATTTTTGTTTATCTTACTATTAACGATTGAACATGACTAGATGATAGAACATGACTAGTAGACATAACTAGCGACAAGACAAAATATGCCATGCGTGAAGTTTCCCTTTCTCTAATATGACTTACGAAAGATAGAGAGTGACTAGGTGTGATATAATTCTTGGCAAAAGTTTAGTCTAATGCACGCGCGCCTTATACAGGGTGTTTCAGAAGTCCGAACTAATACTTGACCATTTGCATAAATATCAGGTGTATAACTGAATGGTATAAAAAATGAGTTGAAATTCGATCATATTTTTTCAACTTTTTTTTTCTTCGTCGATTTCTATATCTTGTTATATCTCAGGTTCTTTTTGAAATTTTCATGATCTGTTATGTGAATATTGCTAGCCGCCCTTCGTAAATGTGGTTTACACTACTTGATACGATCATGGATATACCCAAAGGCCAGAACACGATACCTGTGATACATATTCAATGGTCTATAACTCTGAAACTATGATAGTTACGTATAATCTGTCTCCACTAAACATCCACATATGAGCTACCGTATATGTACCTAAAATATTAGTTCGGACTTCTGATACACCCTGTATATCAATACTGCAGCAGTAATCAAGGAATCCAAAAAAAAATCGAAACATAAGAATGTTGTAATGTTGATTCTGATGTACCCAACTTACAACTAAACCTTATATCAAAATACTAAAAACATCGGCTCGTATATAACGCCCGTAAAAAGGACAGCAATATGCTGAGGTAAGTTTGGTGAAAACGGAATCGACATCAGTGTGTATTTAAAAGTAAGTAAATTTGAAGTTTAAAACTTTATAAGTTTTAATTTATTTATACGTTAAGTTACAAAGATACAATATTAATAACTAAAAAAAGGAGAAAACATGAATAATAATTAATTAAAAAAGACTTGATCCGCGTGGGATGATGGCAAGAACGCTGGCTGCATTTCCTAGTTGAATAGCAAGTCCTATTCGTTGAGCGACGAAAGAGCCAGCCCTCTTGTCACCTGTGGAGGTAATTAATTTTGGGCTTATTTTCAAATAATGCTAATGTTAAACCTTGTGCTATAATTGTAAATAAATACGGGTGTAGTGTTTACACCTTTTCCCACCTTCGTGCTGAATTTTCGCAGAGATTACAGTAAAATGGAATAGACGTGATAAAATAAACATTTTTACGACATAGCAGGGGTAAATTGCTTCATAAAACGCAATTATCTCAAGAATAAGGCCGACGGCACGATATAGGTCATTGATAATTCTTTCGGAGTGGAGTCGACTCCATTTTGCAAAAATATTTTGGGTATTCTCAAAATTGATTTTATATGAGTAGCTCTCAATAATTTCACGATTTATTGTACAAATACGGCAAGTTGTGACTGGAATAAATTGATGGGATGAAAACATTTGAGTAGGTATCTTATAATTTGAATAGATATTCGAAATAGTTTCAAGGACCTAACTATCAACGTAAGATCTATTATTGCGTAACATTTTTATTTAACTAGTCAAAAGGAAACTATTCACATTACTTTAGGAATTTATAGAAGCTAGGACTAACATTCATTATAATACCATTTTAATATAAAATGTATGTAGGTACTTAGGTGTTCAATTACTATAACTACGTAAGTACCTACATTAAATCTAAAAGTTTTTTTGTCCATATTCTGATGTTCTTTACAAGGCCATAATGTGTATTTTTGTGTTCAAAGAAAGGATTTAGAGGGTCCGAGATGGCTCAAATCCTAATGTCAGACTAATTGAAAATGTAAGAAACATATAGATACTTACTTCTTGCCTTTTATCAGAAAGCGCTTTCGTATAATAGATATAACTGTTGTTGGATAAAGTTTTATGATAAGTAATTTCGATCAAACTCTTAAATTTATAAAATTTTCAATCGCTCCACAAATTATTTGCAGGGCTTTTTTACAGTGCAAAAGTGAGGATAATATGAAATGATACTTTATTTTTTCTTAGCTGTCAGCTGTTTATCCATAAACCAGAAAGTTACAAACTGAACTAAACCCTACAAAATGATAAACATTGAAACAAATACCATTGAAATTTCAAGCTCTATAGAGTAAAGCGGGTTTCAGACTACGCTATACTTTTAAAGCATATCGTATATAGCTCATGGCACAACAATATCGCGCATCATACATTGTTATGGCCACGTTTACACTGTACTGTACTATATATTATTGGCTTTGTATGGTGCGCGATATTTTTGTGCTATATAGTATAGCGTAGTCTGAAAGCCGCTTAAAGTAACTCATCGCATATTTCAGCGGTCTCTCTCCATAACTGTATTCACTAAAATAGTTAAAAATTCCACCGGCTGCACTTAAAAATCGCATATCTCAATCCTTTTGTTAGCTGTAACAATAGGTAACTGAACCAGTTGGATGTTGGAAAAGAAACAATGGGATACAAATTTATAATGCAGTCTGGAAATGAATCACGTCATGCCTGCGTCCTCCGGGAGCCGCCCTGAATGAAAATGAACAACAGCACTGATTCCGCGTGGACGTGAATATAAAATATTTTCAAATAATCCATCATAGAGGGAGCTGCGTTTGCTTATTTTGCGGGCTTACAACTAGCGAGTTTCAATAGAAGTGTATCTTTCTTTCCGTTGTTTAGTTTGTTATTCGAATACATCTGTCTATGAGGATTTCCTTTTGAAATCTTCGCAAATATTTGGCACATAAAAAAAGTTAAATAACTTTTGCCTATTTTACCCTGCTCTATTAGATATGATCTATGTCTAGGATCGATCGCCTCAATTTATATAATATCTTTAATTACAATTGTATGGTACTTTAGTTTTGTATAGTAATATGTATTTGTTTATGAGAAATTAAGACGTAATGAAAAATTGTTACTCAGTATATTTTAAGTATGGTTTGTACCGTGGCAGCGACTAAAGGCCGCAGTAATAACGCGTGCACGTGATAAAACGAAAGCTAAAAAAATACATGCACTCTATCAAGCAGAAAAACGGTCGATGGGTTCGATAAAAACATATCCCATGAGCTCGGATGATTTTTTTCAATTATCAAGTGGGCGTGCAGCTCATATTTGTTTTAAGTCCTCGTTCAATTACGTACCAGCTTTATCTAACAAACTATAATTATTGAACCGCCACTGACATCTGTAGTAATTCTTGTTTACCCGTTTAATTGCTAATACTTGAATTACAACTCATTCATTTAATTTAATACATAATCTGTAAAAAATTCAACTCTCTAACTATTACGGTTCATGAGATACAGCCTGGTGACAGACGGACGAACGGACAGCGAAGTCTCAGTAATAGGGTTCCCGGTTTACCCTTTGGGTACGGAACCCTAAAAAACCACCCACTGAGTTTGGATCTTCTCAGTTGATGTGGCGTTCCGTTCTGATCATATAGCATAGGTACCTATAAGAAAAATATAACAATTACAATATATAATTATACATGAAGGCCTGAAAAACAAACGAGTTGATTTTGACATAGATGTATCATTAATTTGTCCACGCTACAAGAGAATGTGTGAACAAACATCAGTAATACGTTAATTTTTGGACGTAAGTGCACATTTGGAGCAAATTAATGCGCGGACCATGAATAACGGTCGGTAGTGTAGCACGCCGCTGTCGGCAAATGGGCCATATGTCTGGCTTAGCGGTGTAAACGCTCCAAATAATAACACGACACTATTGCCTTGAGTACCAATCGTATAGGAGTGACGTAGTTCTATCATAATGCTGTATAGGCACTTTCATATACTGCACGTTATTTTGGTCTGTACACTGGGATGCAATGAACCTTATTCACAAACATAAACTTTAATATTTCTGTAGTTAGAAACTAAGATCAATTCATTATTTGTTTTTATAATATTTTTTACGTCGATATCCCGATTTCATTGCAACTTGTGTGCATTTAAATATTAAATAAGGTCAAAATCTAAACCTTTGTTACGGATTGGAGTGACGTAACTGATTAATTATATAAATCTTTTTTCTGTATTATGTACGCAGGTATAAGCACATAAGATATACGCGTTAACCGCAGACGGCACATAAATATCTGGTTATAGCGCGTTTTGAGTGGTGGCCGCGATCCGCGGCGCTTCCGGAACTAACAGCCTCTGAGGCTGTAAACGTCTCCAGCGCCTGACTTTCGGTGATTTACTCCAATTTTATGTGTCGCCTCCACTCTGGATTTATATTAAATTTATTTTATGGTACAATTTTACAACCCCGTACATGTTACGATGGCCGTTTACGTCGCCTACTTGGAACACGTGTTTAAACGTTTACGTTACTTTATTTACGACATAGTTCTCAAAGAATTTGATAGTAGTTCCGAAAAGAGTAGCAACTAGTATCAAATTTGTAATTTGAAGAGAAATATTAAAGGTACCTATTACCTACGCTGCATTTGGTATAACAGTCGACAAATATTAACAATTGGACATTAAAGCTAGTTATAAAATGCATTCACCATAGATATACCGAAGAAAAAACGTGTAAGACAATTACTAGCACGTATAAAAATTGGAACATCGAATAGATCCATTTCTTTTTTTCAACGAAGCGTTAAAACGCTGTTAATGGAAGGAAAAATCCGAATAGTATGCTACAGCTGTGGACAACGACAACCGTTGGTACGTAGTTGAAATTATTTCTGCTCAACAATGGTCCGCAACGTTATATTATTGTTTGTTCAGCCCATTGTGCGAAAGTAATCAAGTGGAAAAGCAAGGAGTTGTATTGCTCTGCTTGTGACACGGAGCACTCGACTGTCACAATAATAATTATTAATCCTGGTTATTCACGGGGGACACAGCGGCGCGAAATGAGTTTTGACTGATTACGTGCTCAATATCACCGTGTTTGATATTGTAGGGTATTTTCAAAGAGAAAACAATAATTAACAATGGTCTGTCTAATATAATAAACCATACATATATCGATTACTTCTATGTAAAGTGTGCATATGGCAGGTAATAACTAAATTATCTAATAATCCAATTACAACTCATTACTGGCAATATTTTTGAAAATAAATAATATTTGTTACTGTTTTAATTTGAAACCAAAAAGAACAAAGGAGACGGGGATCTCTGGGCCCAATTGTAATAAGTTGAGATATGGTTTAAAAAAAACAGTATTTTTTTCTGTTTCAAAATACAAAGAAATCAGCTCAATTCACTATCCGGGAGACGAGAAATCATAAAAATAAGTTTATTTCACTGAAGAAATAGAGTATCGATTACAATAATCGATTACTGTGAATGATTTAAACAATTGAACATAAAATACTTGATTCAATCAAAATGAATAAATATTGTTTAATTAATAAACATTGTAATAATTAACAATATAAAACTACAATTAATATAGTAAATAACTGTGTGGTGTCCGCGTTTCCGAACGCTCCACAAAATGTCGACGGACAAGTTTCCGAACGCCCGCGCGCCCCAGACAGAGTGAGCACGTTCTGTAGCTCAAAAACAAATTGTGTTATTAATGATTAAGCACATAATTGTATCCATTTTAATATTTTAAAATACACTAAAGAGGTTGAATTAACACCAAAACCGTATATTAAAACAAAATAACAATCTCAGGTCAAAAATCAGCTGTTTAGTATCTATGTAGTTTTCAATTTGTTGAATAACCACACTTTTACTAAATCTCTTATAATTCTGCTCTCAGATTGCCAAGATCAGCAAAATTTTCGGAGATGGTTTGATAATATATAAGGTCTTAATTGACACCACTCTCATATTTTTACAACTGGGCCCAAGAATGTATGAAAGCGTATCCGTCTCCTTTGAATATAGAATACTACCCTACCTTCTGATATTGGTAACATAATATTATTAGTAATCTGTGGTTAGATGCAATAGCATCAGTCCGCGTCGGCTCCTCGGGTTCCTCGTTGTGTATCTCGAAGCTGTATTCATGCTTAGTCTGGTTTAGTGATTAGTTTTTTCAAAAGATAATTTAAATTAGTGTAAATCATACGGTCGTTCTGTCCTGCATCGGGACGAGCGAATTGACCATTTTTTTTATGAAGTCTATGTCAATATGCATAAATATTAAATTTCTGTGGTAATAGGCACGCGATTATAGTATTCGCTTGCATCATCGATGACATTTCGTTGAAAAATGTGCTTCTAGTGTGAGTTAATACAGTTCAATTTGCTGGGCCGCCTGTGGGCGCATGTATCATCTCAAGATCGTCGTGATATGTAAGTTGCATGTTTTAAATTTTTGACAAGTTTTTGATAATAAAACTAAAATTTATGTATCTCCTGTAGGCTTAGCATGGCCGTGTAGACCGAGCTTTTTGTACTGGACATGGCTCGGTGTGTCATAATTTTTTAGACAAATATGACAGTTGAAAGAGATAAAACGTATGTCTACACGGTCATGTTAAGCCTACAGCGGCTTCAGTATGCCTGCCAAGATAAGACATTTTCTCACGGATCGTGACGTCATTTTTGTGATAAAATCGTTATGTCTTATTAACTTATTAAATGTACCACAAAGACACAAATTTGACAGGTCAACGTAAAGTAATATATCACGGTCGAAGGCCGTTGGTGAGAAAATAATTAGGCTGTAAGAAGTACATAAATATAGCATTTTATATATATATATTTTTAAATATACTATACCATATATATATATATATATATATATATATATATATAATACATTATAATAACAAATAATACACGATTCTTCGCCAATATCAAGCGCCAATACCAATTTTTTGTAAAGCCCTGTTTCGCTCTATTTGTCATTTCAATAATCGAATGAACGGGACTTGTAATAAAATATCTTGGCATGCGTGCACGGCATGTCATTGATTTTAAAATACTCTTAGGTGTGTGTAAGTACCTACCGTACACTCCCGTATGTCATACATTTCTCTTAATCTTAACCTTTAGTGATAATGACGAACAATAGTAATAGGGCGCAGTACGCAAATCATTCCATTTATTTAAATATAGGTATTCCAATATCTAACATTCTCTCTGTCAAGAATACTAACTTATTTCAACTTTAAGCTTCGAAGAATTGAAGAGCTGCTCTCGCAAATATTATTAGGCTGAGCCTAATATTTAAAAGGTTTGCTTAGATATAATAAAACTGCTCAACCCATAGTTTGTTTGGAACTAATTTAAATTGTGAAAATGGTATTTAGTGATAGTTCAGCGAAAATTCTATTAGGTTTAACTAATGGATTTAGAATTATGTTTTAAAATAAACATATGGGAATGTTTTATCGGCAAGATTGAATCCAAACTCTTCGTTTGAAGGTTATAATTATAAAAGAAGTTGTAGATAAGGATGCAGACTAGCAGAAAGACAAACGGCTTTCACAAATAAGCGTTTATCTTTATCTCTTGGAAACTTAGAGTAACGAGTAGGAACGTAGACATGAAAACATGTTTATTTGGTTCTAGGAACGGTAACTTACGATAGAATATTTGTTATTTAATACACAAAGTAGATAATGCTTATTGGCCACTATATATTTATATAGTGTGATGTCACCAATCGATATTTTTTTGTATCGTATCTATATTCAATGGTTAAATGAATGATGGAGGGTTTATCAATATTGATAAAATAAACAAAAATATTCTTCAAAAAGCTACCTAGGTTTTTGAAGATTAGGTATATTTGTTTATTTTGCACCATAGCTGCACAAAAAAAAATTGAAATAATAAAATTTAATTCATTCGGAGCATACAAAAATTCAAGTTTGCAGTCCTAACATAGTGTAAGGGTAGATTTTTTGAAGCTAGTTAGACATAGTTTTTTTTTTTAACAGAAGTTAGAAGTGTGTACTAATCACTACATAGTATAAAACAAAGTCGCTTCCCGCTGTCTGTCAATCCCTATATATGCTGAGATCTTTAAAACTACGCAACGTATTTTGATGCGGTTTTTTTAATAGATAGAGTGATTCAACAGGAAGGTTTTAGTATATAATTAGTCAAGTTTTGTATATATACAGTTACTAAAAAATAATGATATTTGTTGGAGGTGGCGGGAAAAAGAAGCCGTCTGGGAGCTTTCACAAAAACGCTGCCTAAACCCTTTGAGGTATAAAAAATGATGTATGGTGTATCTTATATATGTCTACAGAAAAGTCCGTGATGGCATATGTCTATATCTTAAGGATAACTTACTATATTCATTTCAATACTTAAAAAAAATGGCCAATTATAAAGCATTGGAAAGCTATTTCAAAGCTTTCCCTGGAATAGGTTCCCATGGATTGCGGGAACGGGATCCAAATTTCATGATAACTTTTGGTCGCGCTATCAGACATCCACGCGGGTGAAGCGGGCATCAGCTAGTATTATATATAGGTAATAAACTTTGTCAACCTCGCAAGTTGAACATGTCAAGTCATTACGTAAGACATAAAACCAACTACGAAGAAACGGCAGTTAGGCGGCTTAGCGGCGATTAACTTCGGCAGAAAATTAAAAGCGACGACGGAGAGATAATAAAAGCAGTTGGTGAAAATACGTGACCAATATGTCCTAGGAGGGTTCGGCGTCGATCTACAAGTTTATGTACCTCACGTAGCGCGAGTTTGCTTTGCCAACGTCCACGTCTAGTTCACTGCTCGCACCCGCTTAGATATCGAGTCAGCCACTGATCGCGTTCACCACACACTGACTGTCAACTGAGCGTAATATGCTTACTGATTCAATTTGCTTAGGGCCCTTGCATACGGTAACTTCTTCACAGGCAGACGCTCGATGCACGAACGTCTCCTGTCCAGCAAACTGCCCTTCAAACAATCTATTATGCGACTGGATTGCGTTTGAATCGAGTTTTAGTTGCATTGGATGCGCTTCAACTGTACGGGAAAATCAGCCACAGGCCATTGGTTAGTCAAATGCTGGCGTTTGCAAAATGTTTAATAATGTACCTTAAAAAAACTTGTAACTTGTTTATTAATCATTCGAGACCAAGTTTTATTTTTATTAAAATCATGTATCAAGCAAAAATATTATTATCAGATTAAATTAGGGTAAGTAACTACTTGAAAATAAACTTTATGATATGCAGTATAAAAACCATAGATGAAAACTGTATAGACGTACTTCGTGTTGATACTTATTTAATTGCACATTAAATGCCGACCACGCGTCCAAAGGATCCACATTTGACTTAATTAACTCACAAATCCTGTATAATTAAAAGGTTCTTATCAAACGGGTCGTCTGATACTAACTCGCCCCATTCGTCGTCGGGTTACAAACTATGCGAAGTTTTAATTAAGCCGTTTTATCAAATATGAAGGGGCAAGGCTCGTATGCGGGGCCCGAGGGTCAGCCGGAATGAAAGGGTGCGATGACTATCGAAGGCAGCGGTTTCAATCACGGCCAGAACTTCGCTCGTTAGACCATACACATGTCAACAAATGTCTATTCAGAGCAGTTCAGAGCCTTTCATATAGAGCTCTTTCATGTCGTTGCCGAGTTGAAAGTCCCCTGTCAACGAAGTTTGTACGATATAAATAAGCGTTACCCATGTTCTGCGATATAAGCAATATTTATTTATTACACATGATCATTTGTTATTCTTTACGTATCTATATCGGAAGTACAGGGGCAGTAGTACTAAACAAATTTCATAAGATAAAATACTAGGTAATCAAATAATTCCATTTCTATCTAAATCCGCATGGAAATACAACGTTAAGGAAAGAGTATTTATGAAAGCCTTAAAAAAGTAACACGTAATAGAGCCAATAACGATTCGTTCGCGAGTGAGGGCTTCGTGTCCGTTTGTTACTTATTTACGAGAACGGTATAAATAAAAACGCGTGAGGCAGACGTGATAAGTTAGCGCCGATAAGAGTTTCTTATTTGTTAACGTTGGATGTTCGCATTAAAAAGACGAATGTAGGTTCGGCGCAAACGATTTAATGGCCATATTTAGGGTTGGCCTCTTGATCCGCTCACAAAACGAATTGGTTGCGAAATTGCTTTCTAAATTGGACTAGTTCGGCGGTAGACAATTTGGCAAGACATTTGTATTCCTACGGAGAAAAATAGCATATACCTCGAACATCTGATAGTGAACGTCGGAGACCTGTCGGCATCCGTACGTCACAGTTGGGCCGGAGCCAATCATTCGATCGAAATGAAATATTTCGTCGCAATTTAGGGACTTAATGAAAAAAGCTCCCCTTTCTCATTTAGTATGTTCATGTATAGGCCTCGCTGTTGGATTTGTTTTGCTGTGACGTGTTTTACTACTGACATTCTACTTGGGTATAGCCTCAGCAATCTATGCTAATGTATAGCTTAAATTTATTCGGCATGACGCTGATTAAACATTCACCAGTGTATGCCATGCATAACATTCAAATAATGAATCTTAAATTATTTGAAATTTTGCACTAATCAGTCAGGTAAGTCATTACTTATATATTGATATTATAAGTAATGACTTACCTTACTCCCATATTGATGAATATACGTGGTATTGCTTGTAGACATCGTTATACTATTTCCAATTAGATTAGATATCAAATAGACAGTAAATAATTTCATATGACATTTCTTCATTGTGTAAATAAACATAAATAAACCTCGCCAGACAACATAACTAATCATATGACCCCAAACTTAGCAACGGTTGTACTACGGGTATCACACAATGGACTGGGGGCGATCCCAGTAACACCAAGACCAAGGAAAATGCTGAAATCGCCATTTTAAACATTTTCCGCTGTCTGGAATTGAACTTGCAACCAACACGGTGCACTGAGCCAAGCGGCCTACACTCGAGTCACTAGACCAGTGTTTTTCAACGTGTGGGTCGCGACCCCCGAGGGGGTCACGAAGCCTCTTTAGGGGGGTCTCGAAGCTGCTATAGGGTAGTTATAAAAAGTTGGGAAAGCTACGATAGTAGAAAATACAATAAAGTTTAAAAGGTTTACTAAACCATTTCTCCCATCGTTTTACTTTAATTATGTATTTAAGCGATCCCTAATTATGAAAAAAAAACATACGGTTCAAATTGAGAACCTCCTCCTTTTTGAAGTCGGTTGAAAATTAATAAACATTTTGGATTCAATATTTGTCACAAAAAATACATGAAATGAAAACAACGGGGGTCGCAATTTTTTTTTTTCATACTAAAGGGGACGTGTCATGAAAAAGGTTAAAAAGCACTGCACTTGACAAATCCATTATCGTATTGATGTAACCTATCTCTCAGAGAACATGGGTCGCTGTATTAACCCTATCAAAAAATATATCCTTTAAAAAAATATAACAAGTTATAAATTATAATAATGCATAGGTACCATCACGTGTATAGAAAATACAAGTCGAGTGCCAGTGTTCCGCGTTCGCTATTCTTAATGGGAATAGCTATGTTAACAGTTTTCCCGCATTGTCTATAAATTGGATGCCGCGGCAATTTGCTCGTCGTACTGTTTTTAAAATGGGTATTTTATTGTTCTCTCTTTTATTTAAGCTGAAATTACTCCTCATTCATTAGGACGAGAGGACGCAGCGCACTCCACTCCATTTTTATTTTCCATTGTTGGTTTTCAAAATTAAGCCTCAGTAACAATTGCTTTGTTAATAAGGGTTCCACGATTAATCTGCTTTGTTTATTTTTTTCTTTTCGAAGAAACAAGACAATCTTCGCATGACATTAGTATTTGTTGGGGTTGTCGTAAATTAATCAGACTAAAATGCGTTCCCTTTTAGCATCCCTTTGTGAAAAAAGGCGTTGCGCCTTTCCTGAGGTTCTTTGTTTGGCAGCCACCATAATGAAATTGAAGCTTTTTGTTTAATGGAATGCCTGCGTTTTTTCAGCCGCAGACAGACATACAAAATGTGCACATAATAGGCTCTATACTTCTTGTAATCCATTTCGAGTACTGTTGTTTTACTAATGAATTAGAGCTACTGAAACCGATTTAGATCCAGAACCTAAAATTGTATAGGAATGTAGCACTGATGCAAATATAAGGTTGCAAATTTATTTTAAAAACTTTTTTTTAACTACAAAAACATTACATTAAACAGGTACTTTTACCAAAAACATTTAAATATAGATAACACCCACCGGGGGAGCCCAAAGCGATTACTTTTAAACATTTCGATTGGAGTAACGGAAGCTCCATTTCCCTCCCGAAATCACGATTAAATATTTAAAGGTAACTCCTAAGTGCTGTTCGCTGACCAACTATGGCGAGTTATCAAAGGTGACCTGCCTCACACTGCTTCATATTTAATATTGTTTACTCTTTCACTCTCAGACAATGTGGTAATTTGTTATAGGATAACATTTGAGCTCGTTTATGAGAGCGTGATGCTGGCATATTTGTTTGTTGCTCTGCACCAACAGTGCGGGGCTGTCATCTGTCAAGCTCAACTGGCGACAATATGTACAAACGGACGACGAATAAATTGCCCATCATTTATATTGACGAGTGATGCCGACGTTACTTTAACATATTGTAAAAATACTGATATTGGATTACAGGTTTCTGCAGCACGGTGTATAAAATGGAACATGATGCATAAGATAATGTTTACTGTGCGCTGACCCTGCGGAGTATTGTACGTATGTGTATCTAATATTCTCGTTATGGATAGTGCATTTTGCAGATCTGCATATAACAATAATCACAATAAAAGTTGACTTTTATTGTTTGCTTTAAACTATATCGTTATTGCTTGTATATTCAAATAATTGAATCGCGGGATCGGACGCTACCTATGCTACGTAGTGCTACGTTTGTAGGCGTAGCGCTACGTTTAGCTACGTAGCACTGTATAGCGTCCGAACGCTATTTTAAAAAAGCCGCGTCGCATTTAAATCCTCTAATTGTCGCCGCCGGCAATTACGAGCCAGACCCCGCGCACACGTCATCAACCCGTCGCCGCCGTCCGCGGCACGTATTGATTGATCCTCCCGACACGATCACCGCCCTCCTCAACCCGGGCGTTGAGAGGGCCACCAACACACCTACACCAGCCTCAAACAGACACCGATCTCGCCGGCGAGGTCGAGGAACCCCCTCTTCCGCTCGTAGGTGCATCTTTGCACCTAGGAGCGCAGTCACTACCTCACCCCTCACGGTAACTGCCCAAGCCGAGGTCGTGCCCCCTGTGGCGCCCTTGAGCTAGTTGCCACCCCTTTCCGCCCTTAAGGCCTTGGTTGGAGTGCACTCTGCGCTCGCCACTCCTCCGGTAAAGCTGTAAAGGCCACCCCACGGCCAACAGTGTAAGTCCTTCAAAAAAAAAAAAAATAAAAAAAAAAAAAAAAAAAAAGGTTACGAGGCTATGTCTAAATTGTATAATTATAATGGACCTCATCAGTGGTTCACGTGTTTAAGAATGCAGTTTAATTGTCATATTAGATATTTATGATGCTTATTTATTGCATCGACGCACACTTTTTTTTGTAATTCATAAATTCTATTATAGCAACGCCGTGCTTTTATAAGCATTAGAAAATGAAGTCATTGTAAGATCTAGTCTCATTTAGTACAAATTATAAGATTTAAAAGTAAAAAAAAACATCTTGTATCTTAACATACTTTGATAAGGTGGAATACAAAGGTTGCGTAATTTTAGTCTGACCCAAAATATATGGTTTATTTATAAATTTTAGATTTAACGTTCTTGATTATGAATATTATAAATAATAAAAACTTTTTAACAAAAAAATTCAACCGCCGTAAAAACTGAATAGATAAAAATAATAAACCATTTAATTTAACCTTAATAACTAAGTTCTTAAAATAATGTAACTATACCGAAGTAATTTTGAGAACAAAGATCACTTCAAATCAATTAACAATGCAACGTGAAATCGCCAGCGACAAACATTAACATTCAAAAAATGTGTACGCGTGCGTAAATGAGATATACTCGTATATACGTGGTCATACATAAAAAATATATATAAACGTCGAATTGAGAACCTCCTCCGTTTTTTTCATCGGGTAAAAATAGGTTGAGCTCAATGTCTTATTTGGGGAAAGTTAACCATATTAATATAGGTCACCCAGCTTACTCACTGAAATAAATAAATATTGATCACTACACACATAACTCACAGGCTAATTGCCATGAATGCTATGTACGGTAACATCTCGTTCGCTTTATCATCTCAATCACATTGGCATGTAAATTAAATCAATGTCTATATAAAGTGCGATGGCAAACTTCTGATTGCAAGCGTCCGCACGCAATTCGGCAATAAACTTGCAACTACGGAACTAAAATTTCAACGCAACTTTATTTTTATCAGAGGAAGTCGTTAGACGGTATCTGAACTACCTCGCACGTATTAACATACATAATTATAGGCAGTTTAACAATTGGAGCGGTGCCAACTCGATCCGACTTAAATTATACCAGTATTACAGTTTTCGGGTTTCCGTTGGTAGGGGAAACAATATGTTATCCGAAAATTTTCTTATTTTCCCCAGAAGCGAAATTTATTACTGTTATCAGAATTCTTAAACTAAAAGATTAGTTGTTAAAAGTTTTACCTTTATAGAGTTGGAGCTTTATACTTTGGGGTTAGTTTGAAATAAACTGGAATAGTAATTTTTGATTTCATTAAAGTTTTGATTAGATATTCACGAATAATTGGTCGCACCACTAGTTTATAACGATAAGTTAAAATAATAATGTACATATTGACTAACTTTACAAAAAAAAATATCTTAAGTCTAGTATGTTGAAACACATCTCTTTTTTTATAGTAAACTAATATTTTCGGTATTAAGACCTGTTCAGTGACATTAAACCTCTCGTAGGACAAAACAAAGAGACTGTATATTCCCCTTTATTGTCAAGCACAAGGCTTCTGCCGCTGACACTTCGATTTAGTACCGACCCTTGGTTTGATAAAAGTCCTTTCACCGGTCCACCCATTATTTAAGTACTCGCAAGCACCAAATGCGAGCCTATTCCATTGTAAATAACCTCATTTGTGAATTAAATTCAGTTTTGTTAGCATATTTTAATTCTGAAACTAAACTTGATTTAAATTAATCGACAATTGGAATAACTATTTATTAACCTACTTACATTCCGAGTAGAGTTAATGTAGTTAATGCTCCATACGTCACATATTTTTGGTAATGGAATAAGTCAAGTTTATTTCTCCAACATGACTGATAGTGTAGGAATAAGATATACATTACGATATAATATGAAATCACTTAAGGCGCTTGTCACGCGTCAATCAGCTGAGGACGGCTCACCCTTGCCCCGCGATGACATATTTCACTTTGAACCTACATACATTATACATACACGCGCTACCTACAAACCTTTTGATTTTAATACATGCAAAGTTATATGTATCTCTACTCCTATATTATGTATGATGATCTTTTAGTAGTTTATAATTGATGTAATTGGTACAAATACAACACTGCACATAATTTGACATATTTTATGAATACAAAAAATTATATATTGGTTTTAAGTCATAGTGTACCTTCTTTGGTAAATAAGTAAAAACTAGGTTTATCAACATTACGTCAAAGTAAATAAACTGTAAAGTAAACAAACAGTTTTTCACCGAAAAGAATTGATGCCTATTTTTTTTTGTAACGTAACAAAGCGGCTGAAAAATAGCACGTCTGAGGAAAGGGAGGCAAAGTAAATTCAGCAATTTATTGCCCAGTCTCGGGCCCTATATTTGTTGCAAATGAAGACGACAGCGAGGTGACAATTTTCGGATGCTGGGTCGAAATGACCGTCCGGGGACGCACCCGCCTTGTCGCGGTGCCGCGAATCTCGAGTTTTATTTCCACACCTAAATAAGTGGGGCCCAAAGGTTGACCTGTATTAGACCGCTTTTTTAGTAGACATGTGCATACCAATTGAGTTGAAACAGCTAAGGATAACCCGATGTTTCAGAGATTGAAAATTCGTTAAATAGTTGAGATAGTTGGTTGTGTACTGCCAACCAAAAAAAATGAATTTAAATTTATAAAAATAACTTATTATAACGGCATCATTTGAAAAACGCGCTTCATTAAGTTTTGATAAAAGAAATGCGATGTCAACGTTAATCTGCCGCTATGAAATAGTAAACCAGTATTTATGAAATTGCCGTTTTGATATTGAAATGTTTAGCTTTTACATCGAAATATTATGTTCAAATACTGCAAAATATATATTTTAATTCCAAATTCTGTGAACGCAAGTTTCGTAATTAAAAAGTATGCAGGTAATCCGGGGTTGTGCGGGCCGGGTAAATAATGTTATTTACAACATTCTGTAATGCGGCGTTGCTCTCACTGGTGCCGCGCGTAACTTCCAATTTACCACGCAGTACCTTAGATTAGTAGATGATGTGTTCTGACTTTTTTTTCTCATTTTTAGCTGAATTTTATTTATTTATTCACAAGGAGAGATATTAATTTCCAGACAAATTTAACTCTCTCTACAAAATGTTTTAGGAACGGTTAGTTACCAGAAGTTATAGACTTCTATTATAAAATAATGGTACCTAAAAATTTAACGGCTTTTGAATGTAATAAAAAAATCGTCTCACTTTAATATTACTAATCTGAGAAGGACGGCAATACCGTTTAACCAAGTATTATGTTTTTTTTTATATATTATATATTTGAACTGCAATCAGTCTCATAACTATAATCAGGTTGGTTGGAATAGTAGGGGTTTTCAGAGAGATAGAGCCACTGCCCCAACTCTCTTCAATCGTCCAGCACATTGGCTCTTTTTAGGCGAATAATAGTGTTTCCTTGAAGCAGTGCATTCGTCAGAGGGTTGGGGTGGTATAATGGTGTATCAAAATAGTCACTAACTAACTATTTGTCAATTTAAAGTCGGTTCATTTTGGTTTTTAGTTTGCTAGCTGAACGTTGATTTAGTTAGTATGCAACACACACACTATTTGTGAGACATCCTGTTAGGTTTCCAATACATCTGGCCGGTGCGGGCGAGCGGACCGATGACTCCGTACGTGCCCGCGGTGACAATGCAAGCTGCACCGACAGTCAGTTTTAGACCTTCCGATACGATATTCTACCAGGACTTTTTCACAAGACTTGTATAGGCTTACCTGTCCACCAAAGCTCATTAATAATTGGATATTAACAAACGTTACCTATTTGTTAATTTCTGTTTCCTTTCTAAATTGAAGACAGAGCAGTGGTAGCCGAGTGGTCGAACGCACGCCTTGCAATTCAAACCCCGGCTCGCACCTCTGGGATTTGCGTGCGAATTTCATTTTCATCCGAGATTATCACTTGCAATTAAATGGTGAAGGAAAACATCGTGAGGAAACCTGCACGTCTGAGGGAACTTGACTAGTTTTCCATAGATGTGAGAAGTCTGCCAACCCGCACTGGGCCAGCGGGGTGGACTATGGCCTGAATCCCCCTCACATTGAGGGGAGGCCCGTGCCCAGCAGTGGGACGTTAAAAGGGCTGTACTAGTAGTAGTAGTGTGAAGACAATGTGAAATTGTGTGCTACACTCCAGGACCCAAATTGCAGACGTTTCCCAAAAAGCAGCGAAGTTGAGGTGGGATTGGGCTGGCCATATTTGCCACTTGCCTATCCTACATTGGGCTAACGTTATTACCGATTTGCTACTGAATGTAGCTAAACGACATCGCGGGAGGCCCAGAATAAGATTTTGATTAAAAGGCGAGAGGAGTTGGACTCGCACAAAAGAGACTGACTCATACTAGGAAGGAGTGGAGGAAGGGAAGCCTTTGCTAAGCAGTGGGACAATACAGACTGACGAGTGAGCAGACCATAGTACGCTGTGCGTGTAATATACAAATAAAACTAAATAAAATAGATTCAATAGTAACAATGACTCTGTAGTTTAATATTAACAGAAAAAAATACGAAAAAGCGACGGTGTTGTTCACCATATTTACCGAATCACAATAAAAAGCTTTTAACAATATGCGGATTAATTTCGACCCAGATCCAATCTGTAGGTACATTTGAAGCACGCGTGGGTAGGTATATAAATCATAATACCTGTGTTCCCCGAACGGGTAGGCAGAGGTGACAGCGAACCCACACTGCGCTGATGTATATTGCCTATTGCCACTATACCAGGGATCTTCCGCCTCAATACGAGAGATGTTTGCGCCATAGTCCACCACACTGGCCAAGTGCGGGTTTGCTAAATTTCCAACGCCTTTCTATAGATGTGTAGGTTTCCTCACGATATTTGAACTCACCATTCAGCAAGTGGTAATCATTATTAAAAATGAAAGTCCCACGTGAAATACAAAAATCCCAGACGTGCGGTCCTGGGATTTGAATTTGCACCCCTTACGGTTAAAACCGGCGTTCTACCAACCAGGCTTGATACCCAAACAGCTGCGTATCAACGCAGCTGTTTGGGTAAATTCTTTTCACTAGATAATAATATATTTTACTACCAATGACCTGAGTTCACTAATTTGAAGTCGTTGCAAGTATTCCATTTATCATAACAGATGTCTACCATTAAATACATAATTTAGTCTAGTCTAGTCACATTAGCCTTTTTGGTTACTAAATGACTAAAGTCACGTGTCACTAATGGCCTTAAAGGACCACTTCGTAAAGCCCATATATCAGTGGAGTAATTATTTTACCCGAATATTACATATGTATGTAATAACTTAATCTGTGTTGTTAAATTGTATAATGGCCCGAAGTTAATAGTTTCGCAAAGTGGTTTGTTTATACACACGCAGTACAAAGATTTATTTGTCTATTTGAGAGTAGAATGTCCTCGACGCCGAACATTGCACGCCCCTTGCAAATTGAAAATCAATGAACCACGGGATTCAATTTAATATGAAAAGCGATTCATCTTTATATCAAGCTGCTATTATAAATGTTGAACGAGATTGTGAGGCTGTGTTAGTATCATTAGTTTTTTCATAATATTTCATCATCATCATCATCATCACGCCTGTATTCCACGAAGGGGTAGGCAGAGGTGCACTGTAGTGCGCCCACACTTCGCCGATGTATTTTTGGTCCCAATGTAATAGGGGGCGAGCCTATTGCCATTATACCGGGCACATTCTCCCTCAACACGAGGGAGATTTTTGGGCTATAGTTCACCACGCTGGCCCAGTGCGGGTTGGTGAACTTCACACGCCTTTCTATAGACGTGCAGGTTTCCTCACGATGTTTTCCTTCACCGTTTCATAGCTAGTGGTAATCTCGGATGAAAATGAGATTCGCACATAAACCCAGAGGTGCGAGCCGGGGTTTGAACCTGCACACTTTGATTTGCAAGGCGTGCGTTCGACCACTCGGCTACCACTGCTTTCATAATATTTCATGCTTTCTATATGATAAATAAATATCACCAGACACGTAGGTACCAATCGTATGGGTATGATGAATCGGACTATATCCTATTTGCATCCAGACCAGAGCAAAGTGAGAAAAGGCCATGTCTCTAGACCAAGCCGCTGTCAAAAAATAAACAAACAATGTTGAAAAATATTAAACTTAGCGATATCGTATCTATGTTGACAATCAGACAATCAGAATATACCCCTGTGTGGATGTAACAGGATTCGTTCCCAGTCCATTATACGGTACCCCTGCTAAAAGCGTTTCATAGATAGATAACTATTTATTGTTCCACCTCTTAGAGAAATAATTTGGACCTAGCTATGAGTGTGTGTTAGTCTGATGATATGATATTTTTACTGGTAATACTTTACGCAATCCGTTGAATGGTAAGCTAAAATAAGTCTGAAACATAGGCCCAATATACCTACAAATTTCATTATTCCAAGTTATAACACAGATCACTCCCTAACGACGTTGAACTATTACAAAAGTTGAAACTCTTAGGCCGTCCGTAATTCTGATTGAGGCAATATGAATGGAACTTTGAATTTCCGAAGAAGAGTTGAGCGCGGAATGAAATTCTCAATTGTAATTTATGACAGTCGATTCTCGCGAGTCTCGAGACGTTTTACATTATGAAAAGAGAAAATTGTGACGTAACTGAATGCTATTTGTACGCGGGGTAGAAGTATTGACTTACATTGTTTTATGAGATATCAATTTTTAAACTTAACGGCACCTCAAGGTATGAATACCAACGTTTTTGTATCAAGCTTGACTTATATCGGTACATAACTGAATGGCTTCATGGTTAAAATGTATAGTTATTAACAGCTTTTGTGTTGTGTTTTGTTGGCCAACATATAATTAAATTGTAATGTATAACCTGGACGTTTTCCTTATTAAATATCCCTACTACAATATACCACGTTAAATTTTAAAGAATCTGATTCTGTATTCATTTGAAGATCAGGGTTTTTTTAATTCATGTGTGTCACCGGCGTTATGGCCACAGCATAATGAAGCTACCTACATATTATATATAAATATACCATGTAAGCAAAGCCGCCAAAATAATTTTATTTAATTAGTAAGTACTTTTATTACAAAAAGTTTACCTCCAAAACCTCCTCATTTATTTTATTTTACTTCCCATTCGTTTTATGCCAAAATATAAATAAATTGTCTACAACATATTATATTAACAGCTTAAATCAACGAACAGGAGTAGTTATTATAATTTGATTAATATTCCCCTAACAATATCCTTCATCACTTATAATTACCGACATTTAAAGTTGAAAATTTTAATTAATATTTTGGCATTAAGCGCGGGCACGTCTCATGTAGCCGTCAACGGCGTCAACGCATTGATGCTCGGTATCTACTTAATTAAATGTCATAGCTATTATACAGACAGGGACGCCACTCTACAGTCCTGTCACGCCCGTTTGATACTCAAGGCATGAACACTGAGGCAATTAGACGCCTATAATTACTATGTTAATTACAGACAGTGTTCTTGTTTCTCATCGTGACATTCCGACCGTTTCGTTGTTGTATAAACATAAATTCGCTCCCTTCAAAGTAAGCACTAATTAACAAGCGCGAGAATGATTACAGGGCAACTATTTACGTTACGGAGCGAGTGGAATTTGTGTTTGTACCCTATTACCTTACCCACTGTTCAGTGTTTGAGTACACAATAAATTCCTTACTTTAATTACAATATAGATAGATGATAACAAATTTTGTATATATAAATAAATCAGATGTACATTTTGAACTTAATTAAGTTCATAACAGAGTCATTGCAAACTCCAAACTCGCGTAATATTCGTAGCATATTCATTTTGAAACATCTCGTAGCGCACGTAGCACCAGTCTACGACTTTGCTACGTATCTATGCGCGTAGTCCTCGTAGACACATTACACAAGATAATAGAGAATATTAATCTGATAGATATTGAATCTATCATCAAGTAATGCTCTTATATTGTATAATAATGACCGCGCATTGATATCTAGGTCAGACATAATTATTGTATAGTTTAATTAGCTTCATATAAAAGCGCTTGGGCAGCATAATTGAGAATGGCGTTAGTTATTGTTGTCAGACATAATAATATTATTCTGAAAATTAAACTTCCATAGATATTACAGTAGACAAAGCAATAGGTTGTTATATTTTGGTTAATAGCAATACCTTCTCTACATAAAAGTAACGTGCGCTTGAACATTTATTTAGACAAGATATTTGGGTTGTGAAAGTTCATGTTATTCCGCACAAGTTTTTAATATTATGACCAAAAATACTGCAAGACGTCTGAATGGTAGGTACTTTGCAAGGATTCGTCTCCTGAGTTTGCGGTGATATCTAAACGTGGGCCGGTACAGAAATAGATGTAAAAGCGCGGGCAATTTAACCGCGGAAATCTTGGAAACGATGCAAAGTTTCGCTAAGATATTGTGAATCCCGGAGACTTCTTCCAAACTTGAAGCTCTTTCACTCTTTGCTGTGGTATTTCCAACGAGCAATATTAAAAAGTACAACAACTTTTGAAATATATAAGTTATGTGCGGAATGAAAACCTGCCGGGAGATAAGGCTAAAAGTATTTTGTTATTTGTGTGAAAAAGCGGGCTAACAATGCGGTGAACAATGTTGTGTTTTTGTTTTATGTAGTGTGTCTGGTAGGGGCTACATACCGTTCGCGGTGCATGCCAAAGCGATCCCATGGCACCCCAATATAAGCGGAAGATGGTACACCGTCGGTTTTCAGTGGGTATACGGCTCTCTGCCAGGACTCCCACATAACCCTGCTACTTACCCCGTGGTGGCTGGGTATCCATAAAGGATTTTCCAACGTTAAACATAAACAGGGGGCTACATTCCGTATTCAACAGCTATGGATTACGTAGGTGATCAGATGGTTTATAAAAAAATAAAACACAGGTTTTATTCTAGGATGCCTATTGATGTAACATATGTACAATAAAGCTCTGAACCCGCAGGAGCGTCAAGACACGTGCGACCCTTTTTTTGCCAATACCGAAATAAACTGTATTAATTCCTAGAAAAAGCAAATGTCATAGATGTCGCGTGGCTTTTGCTACATAAATCTAATCTTTATGTATATTGACATTGCACCAGACCGTGTAGGGTGTGGTGCGATAAGTACACTGACACATGCATTGTATGTGATGCCCGTACAAGGTGTAGTGTGCCGGAAGCAAAGTGCGCAATGCACTATAAATCAAGGGGCGGACGCGCACTTCGCACTTCGCACCCCGCATCCGGATTAGATGTCACCACTGCTGTCGCTGAAACTTGCCAATTCAACTTTTGTATTATTATATCTCTTGCTTAAATATTAGCTTGATTAGTCCGAGAACAAACCTATGTTTGAGAGTGAGGCAAACAAAACATCATTACGCATGAATTCCACAAAGGGGTAGGTAGAGGTGTTATGCTAAACACTCACGCTTACACTAAACATACCAGTCTATTGCTTATTTATACCAATTATAAGAGTCTCGCATGGGTGAAGTTCACATTGCCGTGCATAAATCATGAGACAAGCGTGCATTTCGCACCTCAACTTAATCTCGCCTCTAGTTTCACCCGTAGTCTAGCGGCTTAGTATAATGGCATTATTTATTAACCACCACGAATATCTAATAAAATTGCTATTTTGTTTATATGTAGGTACAATAATTTTTAATTGGTGCTTAGGTATGATTAATGTTTTCTCTTCGGAAGTATTCCAACTTGCGTACCTATTTGTACGTTAGTATTTTTTTTATCCTCTTTTATAAATATAGATGTAGGTTATGTAGTTAGATGTACATTATGCTAATATGTTCTCGAATTCTCGACTAAAATTGCATTCTATGTGGTAGCCCACAGCAGTGTAAGACGTTCTGTGCCCGCGGCTTAGCGCACAGAACATGCTAGGGGTGGCATAAATTATGAGGCGAGCGCGAATTTCGCACACCGACTTACGACCGACCTCACCTCTACTGTCGCTGAAACGCGGGGGTTTAATAATTATGTCATGGGTACGTGGTGCGTTTATTTATCTACCACTATTCCTTACCTTACACTCGCTACACACGGGATGATAAGCATTGCGGGCACAATACGCACCTTTCGTAAGTGTTTTGTCTCACTCATACCACCAATTTCTTGATTAAAGAAAATGCGATTGCGTGATTTCTCGGAGACCATACAATAGCGTTAAGCTTCCCCCACACTGTGGTGTCGACGCTGACGCATAATTTTTTTGCTATGCCAAAACAAACTGTATTATCTTATAGAAAACGATAATTCTTCAACTAAATGACACTGACAGCGCGAGTGTTATCTTATGGTCATAAGCTTTAGTTCAATTTTATAGATTAAACAGTGTTATGTGATTGGGTTATTTTATCGTCAGCCTCTTTCAACGGGACAAAACGACTGAAATGCCTCACAATTATCAATAACAATGTGCGGTACACGGAGTGCACATCGTTAAATCAGGGAGCAGCTTGCGACCCGGGTTTAATCTCACCTGCAGTGTCACGCGACCACGACGTTTAATACGAGATGATATAGTATGGCAGTTGTTAGCTGTTGTCTACGGATAACACATTTATAAACACAATCCTGCCCCTCGTATGAATTACGACCGTAAGGATCTGTGCATTGTGCACAGTGGTTTGTAATCAAGCACACCTATTGTGTGAAATATTCACTAATAAATTACACCTAGAATATTATTTTTGTGGCGAGCTGAAGACTGATGTCAGTTTGAGAGTTTTTTAAGTTTATTCCTTATATGAGACTCGGTACTCGGAGAATAGACTCCGAATGCTACAAATACTGCAATAAAAATCTTAACTTATTTTACAAGTCATAAATGAAACCATAGTTCTATAGTAAAGCGATTAACTAATAATGAGCCGCAATCGGGAGCTTTAGTAACAAAATTGTTAAAAAAACATGACAAATTTACTGTATGTTATAGGAACAGGCCATTAACAATGTTGTTTTTCATCCATTGGAAAATTTCAAGAATACCGATAAGTCTCTTGCCCATTATTCTTCATAGGAAATTTATTCCGAATGCTTGGTAGAGTCGAAGTGTTTTGCGATTCATAAACAACTAAAAACTACAAGATGCGATGATCTTGACCTTTATCTCGAGGGATGGATAGATCTAGCAGGATATAGAGATGTGTAGAGTGTAGAGAAGAATGGGTGAAACATATGCACAGCAGTGGTACAATAAATAAAAAAAATACATTTTATCCCTCTAATAATGTAAAGCGGTACGTGGAACG
This sequence comes from Ptilodon capucinus, assembly GCA_914767695.1. Taxonomy (NCBI): domain Eukaryota; kingdom Metazoa; phylum Arthropoda; class Insecta; order Lepidoptera; family Notodontidae; genus Ptilodon; species Ptilodon capucinus. Next base: position 6,831,137 of record OU611814.1, on the reverse strand, counting down.
AGGTATTGTGGTTGCACCTCGGTATCTTAATCTCGGCTGCAGTGTCACGGGCCGCGGTTAATACACCTTGATATATTGCCTCGTTTATTACACACTACCCGTGTCTTTGTAATTATTATGACATGGTACTTACATACATTGTATAGATTATATTATTACGGCGCAATGCCCTTTGTTTTAGTATGATTAGGCGTATAAAAGTGGGATATAGTGAATTATATTTACACGAATTGATATATAAACAATTGTTGAGAAAAGGACACACCACTCATCCTCGGAATTGTCAGAGGAAACAAACAAGACCAAACTGCCTTTCAGTCGAGAGTAAGTGTTACGGCGCCATCTAGTGATCAAGATGAGCAGCCCGTGTTAATCAGTGTCACTGGATGGCGCCACTGCAGTTTACCGTCCGTGGATGGCGAGCTTTATCGTGAATAGGAGCGAGCGCTCCCATAGACACGTGGACGAAATAGTTTTCCTATCCCAACACAATACCATCGGCAAGGCGGCTACCACGTCCGCGAGCGTACAGTAAGAATGTTATAATTGTTATGAAATAAGATGAGATATAGACACAGGCATGATTAGTAGGCACTCAGACATTGTAAATAATTTAAATAGCAATAACAAAGTGAAATGATACGCATTCAAATATGATGATATTAGGATGGCGGATGGATTCCTATATTGGATACAATGACTCGATAAGTAGGTACTGCTTAAATTTTCAAATGGCACTCAATGGCACATGTCATGATACAGGACTCTTTTTATTTGTCTATAGACCCAGTACCAGTTCATACCTTTTTAATTTGCATCTCTTAGCATAATTTATAAGATCATGATTATTTTCCTTAGAAATTAATTACTATAACGTTCTAAATCCTCGCCTATATTTTGGGAAGGTAGATAAATCATATTACTGAAAGCCACTGGGGGGTCTTACATGAAACTTGTACATGCTAATTTGTTGGCAACCTAGAATCCAATCAGAACAAGCCAGGACTTTGACGTCAAAGGAGTTATCGCAATAGAGATTGATTAGAAGTGCTGACAATGTATAGCGAACGATATGCCTTGCAAACATGTTCTATCTAAAGCGCAAATATAGCAAATTTATTACTTGTGAAAGTCTGATACAGTAGTTTTAGGGACATCAGTGGACGTCTTCTTTAGCGATGATTTAAATTTATTAGTGTTTGACAAATACTTAGCCTTTATTATTTTTTGATGGAATACAAGATTTTTTAAGAAGGTTTCCCATAAACCATAGCCGTTAGCATATTCTAATAAGTAAAATCGCCTATTACACCTAAATCTTATCACGCAGAAATTTCATAACGAGTAGGTGCAGCAAAGTTGTTACGCTGTCGGCTCGGCGCGGGGGCCGCCGCTTTTATTAAGGCTAGATGAGAACTTTACATCATCATATTTTCTGGATCGCTCACCTAAATTAAAGGTAATTTATATCCCAATGTACACAGCCGGTGCCCGTTCGAGCTTTATTAAACAACATAAAGTAATGAATTGGCGAGCTCTCATAAACAAACATGCTGAAATTTCCAACTTTATATTACTTATTTGAAATACATAATTAAATGAAGGGCTTCAGATGGCATCAAGATGTTTCCTCGGTCATTATCCTGAAGACTTAAATCTTTGGGCAGTATCCTGCCCAAAGATTTTAGACATTGTCACATTCTTTTCACATTCTTGTCACATTGAGAAGTTTGTAGGTGCGTCATAATTAGCCTTATGTAATAGATTTCAATATCGCACTTTCGTAATTCATATTACCACTAGCATAAAGATGCTTACAACGAAATGTTATTGTTACCGCGAGCAAATTCCGTAGCGTGATAGTGTAGCTTTTTGATACATATATTTAATGTTTATGTATACAGGCACAAAGTACATTTTCAAAAAGTAAATTGAATTCGCACGCCCCAGTATTTTCAGGCTATAAATGCCAAATATTCATGGTAATCTCGCGTTAAGCCGCCACTTGTATCGCGCACAGTGAGTTGGTCTCGTAAGTTCAATGGACTATGATAGTGCCCTCGGCAAGCGCAATGAAAGTTTGGCTGTGTACCAAAAATATTAACACAAATTTTAGTATAATCCCCGCGTTCAGAGTAGCGTGAAATTAAAAATATAAATATTGTGAGACACAGCAGCTGGTATTAATCCGAGCCGAGATTGCTTACAGCACGTCGAATGATACGCTTCATAATATCACTAACGACGTTACCTGCCGTCTACAAAGCGGGAATGTCACGTTAAATATTAATTAACGGCATACGACATATTAATAATAGCCGGGTGCTATCGCTTATTAGCTTATCTTTCTTAAACGCTTTGAACTTGCGGTACTGAATTAAGTGTATCCACTCATGGTTGTTCGGTATGAGCAAGACAGAAATATTTTTTCCAGAGTCAAATTTTGTTCAGTTGTGTTCAACGAAATTAAGGTCAAATTGTAAGTCGCATGAAACACCAGCTCTTATTTTAATAGTCATTAGGTGTGTTATTTAATATAAACCCACTTAATAATAGATACCATGTGTATTTGAGGCAGACTTTGTGGATTCGAGTGTAACTATTCCTTATTGCTACGGAATATAAAATGATCAATTATAAAATGGATTGAATCCTTAAACCCAGATGTTAAAGTCAGGCGGAAATACAAGTATTTTAGTAGGTAGGGACTAAAGTGAAACTTGTGTAAGTAATCAAAGGGAAAGAATTGTGTTTGATTTCCTGCGGATAAATTAAAAGGGGGATGACTTTTAAATAAACCTTTGCTGGAGCCGGCGCGCGGTGGATTGGAAATGCATTTTCGATGTTGAACTAACATGGGAAACTATTTTAAGTCGATCGGGCTACTATGCCTCTTTACAGTCTAACTTAAATATGTACACTTAACTCTTAAATCTATAAAAACTTAGTCTAAAATCTATAACCAATGCATATTTGTTTGTGTGTTAGGTACATCGCAACAAGAAATAATGTATGATATTAGTTTACTATCATGCATAGATAATTTACTCAATATAATACATAGCTAACTTGATCGTATTCCGTTAATTAATTAATAGACACGTCACGGAAATCAATTGTCTCAATCTAATTATAATCAACTCGCAGATAAAACGAGTGACATGAGGAGCGAACCCTGTGATATTTGATGATAAATAAAAGTGAAGGGTCTGTTTGTAATATCAAAATAACATCTTTTTACCAAATGCATATGAAAGTATATACGATACCTATAACGAGAATGCATTTTTTTGTCTGTCAGTTTGTTTGTATCGGGTAAACATACAAACTGATGAACCGATTTTGATAGGACTTTCAATGGCTGATGTTTCGAGGAGTAAGTCAGGGTACTTTTATTTTAGTAACAGTATTAGGGTTCCACGGGAACAATATAAAACGCGGGTGAAGCTATGTGAAGCTAAGTAATGAAATATGCTATGTGAAAACATTGTGCCTCGGGGCGAGCGTTCAAAGGAACTGTTTCTTTATTTAAAGTCATATTCCGGAGTGGCGCACGGTCGCAACAAAACATAATGATTCGAATGTGTCTCTGTCGTGAAACTGTACCTCAGGGAACCGTGGGTAATAAAAATTCCGGCACGCGCGTTACAAGTGTGCTTTCGAGAAAGTAATCCGCGAAGAAATACAGCCTCTACCTACTGTTTTCACATTTGTAACTGGGAAATCTCCATTTCTCTTTGACTACCAGTCGTTTCAAAAGCCACGGGTCCCTGGTGTGTAGTCTGTAGGCGACACTCATAAAAATACGGCGTGCCGAAGTTTCCCAGACGCGTGTGACACGGGGCTCGAACGGCCCACAGGATTTGCTTTATAATTTTATATCTTGAGCTTATATATCAGAAGGTTGCTTATTTGTTGGGAACTGGCGCAGCATAGTAGTCCGCTTGCGGTTTGGTGCACCAAATACGCGTATTTGTTGAACATACGAATATACTTAGATGCACTAAGTGAGGGAACCTCATTTTGGTAATGGGAACAGAATGCTAAATGTAATGTACTTTATCTTTTTGCATGGCTATTTGGTCTAGTGGTATAAGCATAGGCCGCTTGAATCACTGATTCTGGTGGATGCGGGTTTCATTCCCGTCAGTGGCAGATTCAGTGGAAATGGCCTTTTCGGAAATTGCACTGGTCTGGGTGTAACTGGGATCGCCCCCAGATCATTGCATGGTACCCATAGTACAAGCTTTGCTTAGTTTAGGATCATAATTACGGTGAGTACGTATTGTCCGCCATATTTATTAATTATATAAATGCAGGTACTTAAAAATAGTTATTTTAAATTAAAAATGAATCAAAGACGCTCTGTAGAACAGTAGCATTAATTATTTTCCTTGAAAATAATACCGATGCAAACGAGGAAATTAATTTTCCGTCTCGTTTGTTGCATTAAATCATACTTGATCGCAGAGCTCGTTAGCGATAGCTCCCCGTGTCAATGCGCGTTCAATTAACAATATTTATTTATGAGCTTAATATTGTAGTAAATCTGTGGTGTTAGCACGCATGTCAAGACAAGATCTCTGTCTCGGATTGGCTCGGTCACTCTCTGTTTTATTTCATACGAGAGAAAGAGATATAATCAACTTATTCTGTGACATAATTCTAGTCTTGGCGCTCATGATACAACTACTGGGATGGTGCCCTTGGCTCGGCATTATTTATAAACAAACCGGGGGCCACGATTGAACAGTGGCCCTCACCTTTCCCAACTGTGTGTACACGGTAACTCGGTGGGCTCAAGCCGCCGTAATTGGTTCACATATTTGATTAAAACCCAAAATTCATTAAAATTATTAACAAGACGCTTGTGAGTGAGTATAAGTTGTTTAAAGATTTCTTTACGGCTTGGTACGAGATAATTTATATGAAACAAGTCGTTATAGATCTTATTATGGGGGGAAATATAATAGCCGTTTAAAAATTAGATATATTTAAATATGTAGGTACACTTACGCAATTTTTCTGTAAAACTAACTATGAACTGAATAATAACTTTTACTTTACAAGTTTAGCGTCTGTTACTGAGCAACATTCATTACCTGTACCTAGAGTTAAATGTACATAGTGGTAATAAAGCAAAACATATAAATTCAATCCTTTTAAACCTTACGCGCTTGATATTAAAGCTTCTGGGAAGTACACTTATGTAATATTTAACATCTCTTAGGATCGCAATTAAATGCAACCTTTACGTACTCAAAGCGAAGAAGGGTATTCAACAAATTACCTCACTTAATCCCATTGCGTTCAAAAGGTCTAACGCCCTACAGTTACTGTGGCGAGCGAATTAACTTGTCTGTCAATTAAATGTAGCGTTTGTTAGGTAGAATATCTGCGGTTAAAGCTATGATATCGCGCGACAAAAGTTCGCTGGCGTCATCGATGATCGTTGAAAAATGTGCTTTTTTGTTGAGTTAATTCAGTTTGTTTTGGTATTAGTAAAATCATGCTTTTGACGCGTCTGAGGGCGGAGAGCTAAAAAGAAAGAAAGAAGAAGGCACCCGGGTATTCTATTTGTGGGCCCCCACTTCCTAAAATTATTACAAGATAAGAATATAGACACCGGTTGTTAAGGGTTCATTCAGAAATTGATTTTCTCTGACTTTGGATAACATTCCCAATTTAGTCAACTTATTATTTCTCTCAGCCCGTGATATAGTAAGACGTTGCTAACTCGCTCAAAGTTTTCATTACTCTCCTCAAGCTCGGTATTTAGGTAGGTATTTATTTCAGGTCTATTGGCTTGATATTGTCTAAAAAGAATATTAGTTTTTTGTTCAATACTAAAAGTAGGCGTCTGGGTCTACTGATATTAAGCAGCCAATATAGAAAGTATAAATTACTTTCAAAGTTTAATGAACTTTTAGTTTCAACTTAGTATAAAAGAAAAATCAATAAAAAAAACAAAAATAGGAAAAGAATTAGCTTAAAAAATGATTAAATACTTTCAAATTATGTCACATCTAAAGAACTATTCGCATAATAAGTATATATTATGCACCTAGTTAACTATTCGGAAAATGGATGCTATCAATGGTAGATATAACTAGTTAGTTCTTCTGGATACTAAAAATATTATCAAATAATTATAATCTTTGCATTATTTGAATAAAATTATTGGTATACCTAATAGCGCAGTTCGATTATGCATGGGTGGAGGTTGTCAAGTTTGTAAATTCGACCATGTACTGCGGGTACCTCTCTGGCGCAATATGCCTATTGCAGCTTTAATGCCCTGCGGTTTGGAGTCGGTCCACGTACTGGGGTCACCATAAAAGTGGTCAGGCACAGCGGTGTTCAAATTGTTTTCATCCCACAAACTCACACGGCGCAGTTAACATGGCAACCGACACAAACCTAATTTATTCTAAAGTTAGATTAGATTCTGTTGCTTTGTTTTCTAAAACTATAACTGAAACCGGCGTCCACAAAATTCTATTACTCGCCGAGTTATAAAGGGTTCTAACGCTCAATTTGGAGCAGAGGACCGAGTTGTTCATCTGCACTGAATCATGTAACTAAGTTTTCCATTGAGTCGCTCGTCGAATATAGAATCAATACCTATCACTTTATTCGAAAGACAAATTTACGCATTTTGAGAGAATACACTACACTTTTATCGATACTTAAATGGGAGACAACACACTTTAGAGCATCATTCAGGTATTGGTATTGGCCCGAAGTATTTCTGCATTCATTTTCAATGTATCGCAGTTCCGGATGCGGTAACCAAAGTAAATATCAACCGAACCAAAGGCCGTAACCAAACGAGTTTGTAACGACTTGAGGTGCATCACCCGCAATTTGAATTTCATATTTTGGCATAGGTACACTGTACTTATGTACACTCAAACTATGTAAGGCCAGGAATATATACTTCGTTTGAACTTTCGACCGGAATACCTACGTCTTGTTTTGTAGACACGATCGTAATCTGTAACGGAAGTAATGTACCGATTTGGATCTGTTTTCATTTTGTTACCTACTGTCCTTGTGAAAAATATATTCTTTATCTCTATGTAGACGTATCTTACGAATAATCTTAATTTCGCAATCGTTTTATAGTACATAAACTCTTTTGTTAATGAAACAGTAGAATTGTGGACCCTGTATCGTTATCCTGGAAAATATATACCATGACTGAACCACATTAATTACATGTTAAAGTTCACACCGCCGCCGATACCCATGCCACGAAACAATGGCGGGTAAGACAAACTGCTAGACTCTCACAATTCCCCCCCCATTATGCATGTGCCATTATTCCGAGTTATAGTTTCTCCGTCTCTGGAACTTGTGTGAATTGTTAAATTCCATTTCTGAAAAGCTACTATGTGCCGCGGGCACCCCTTGCTTCCTAACTAGAATTTAATTATGAATATCTGGAGACTGTGGGTGGGTACTCACAGTTTGGCACAAAGCATTAACTTGCGTATGCTTCGCGCATTGGCCTCCGGGGCCCACCTAGTGAGAACACTCATTACACGTAACGGGAGTGCGATGTTCCAAATAATGATCTAAAATTCAAAAACAGTATACATGCAAACTAATCAAAATTTGGCGTAATCATTCGAAATATTTAGTTCATTTCGCGATTCATATTGCAATTTACGAGTAACTAGTACATAATGAGTATCCTAAGAGATATGATAGTTGTACATAATTTTATCAAATTTTCTACTCGAAGTTATTACAACTCACTCGGAGCAGTAGTTGTAGCATGAGTGCCAAGACAAGACTTATGTCACAGAATATGTTGATTATATCCCTTTCTCTCGTATGCAATAAGAGAGAGAGCGTCCGAGCCAATCCGTGGCAGGGGTCATGTCTTGACATGCGTGCTTACACCACAGCATTTGCTATTCGTAGAAATTTCGGCATTTCAAGGCTTTATAGATTAAGTAAATGTAAACCATAATTTTTAAATTCAAAATAGTTATCCAAGCATAAATAAAAGGTAAAATTTCATAGCGACTCATGATCAGTCATGAATTCATTGGTAAGGTTTTACTGGCCTTCATGAAAACCCGTCCGTATGAGAGGATATTTTCTAAATAACCGTTGAGTGTATTTAATGATGTTTCATGAAAAAGGTCAGAGTTGCCAGCAGCCAGCCCTAAGGGCCAATGGCGCAAGTCATTCTTTTCTCACGGGTATTAATGGCGATTTGAAACAGAGTTGGGTGATTTTACATAATTTACTCATTGATCGGTTTGCCTAATGGAATGATCGAGTAGATGATATCGAATGGCAAGGCTGTTAAATTGCTAAAATAGCTAATTTGAGAATTTTTATATACCACCATCATCATCATTGCCTAAAAGCTATAAGCGCAGGGTGTGTTCACTGTAATGTACCTCTGCCTACTGCTTCAGAAACCACATAAAACCACTTACAAATATCGACACACTGTGTCATTACTTTCATGCAACTTATATTTCATCCATCAACCATCGAGCAGCATGTCAGGCACCATGTGTTCAATTTTAACTCTGCCACGTTTGCAATGCCCGTCTCTCTCTTTACAAACGATCCAAATTTGAGCTCTATTCCATTACAATCAGGGATTTTAATTGCGTGGGTCTTCCAAACGCCTCGGATCGCAATTAAGTGCTTCCTGCACGTTCGTGTGGCAAAGAAGGTTAGTCAACTAATTATGACACTCTTTCTGTTCCCTCGCGTGAACGTTTGAAAGCTAGCAGGATGGGACGCAAAATAGTTAATTAGCTTTTTTCCCAAAGACAGGCTTTTGAGTTTCGTGTTTGTAGATTCGTGTTTTATTTGTAGCTAACAAGGCGTTTATATAGTTATTTTGGTACAGAAAAATGTTACGGCGCGTTACATGTGGGGGAGGGGGTGTCAAATCTCTAAAAATTACGTTACTTATTACTTGAACGCTCCCTAAGATTCAAATACAATAACAAGTAAATATAAGTAACGCAACTTTTCATATCTGTAGAGTTAACCAAAAGTTCATTAAATTAATGACAACTATTTACGTATGTATTTATTTTTCTCAAATTTCGAAAGTTTTTTTTAGATTACTAAACTAACTACAGCCCTTTTTAACGTCCCACTGCTGGGCACGGGCCTCCCCTCAATGCGAGGGGGATTCTGGCCTTTGTCCACCACGCTGGCCCAGTGCGGGTTGGCAGACTTCACACATCGAGAACTAGTCAAGTTCCCTCAAACGTGCAGGTTTCCTCACGATGTTTTCCTTCACCGTTTCATAGCAAGTGGTAATCTTGGATGTAAATGAGATTCGCACATGAAATCCAGAGGTGCGAGCCGGGGTTCGAACCTGCACACTTTGATTTGCAAGGCGTGCGTTCGACCACTCGGCTACCACTCTGTTGATTACTTAAAATAACTAATAATGTTTGTTCTTATCATCAACTGTAAAGTAAGTAATTTACTGAATGAACACGAACCTTTCTGCAATATCTGTTTGTATCCTAATGTTGATAGGTTTCAGATGGGACCAGGAAAACGTATCTACATCCGTATGAACGGGAGCTGTGTACTTCCAATCTAGTTTTATTTACCACTCATGAGACGCAGCTGGTCACCGGCTTCTTCGGTCTTTGTATCGATACTGGCAGAACATATTTTCACGAGTAGTGGTAGCCGAGTTGTCGAACGCATGCCTTGCAATCGAAGTGTGCAGATTCAAACCCCGGCTCGCACCTCTGGAATTTATGTGCGAATCTCATTTTTATCCGAGATTATCACTTGCTATGAAACGGTGAAGGAAGACATCGTGTGAAAACCTACACGTCTGAGGGAACTTGACTAGTTTTCGATAGATGTGTAAAGTCTGTCAACCCGCACTGGGCCAGCGTGGTTGACTATTGCCCGAATCCCCCTCGCATTGAGGGGAGGCCCGTGCCCAGCAGTGGGACGTTAAAAGGGCTGTAGTAGTAGTAGTAGCAGTAGGTTATAATTATAAAACTGTATACTTACTAAGCGCTTTCTTCTTGTTCATATCTTTCTGTCTAATTTCTCCAAAGAATAGTGTTTTGTAAAATAAACTTTGGTCAAGCCTTCCCGTTCTGTTAAGAATTAATGTTTAAAAAATACAGTTCTCACTAAATTGCAGACGAATAAAAAAAACATATTTTTTAATATATTTAACCGTGAACGTCGACGTTAAAGTATTCAAATATTCTGACTGAACACTTGAGCCTGCAGCTTCGGCCGACGTTACGGTATGGAAATAGACCTGTTCGTGCCTACAAGGGAAATTCGTATTCGACATTTGACGCGGAATGATGATGCAAATTTCACGAAAATATTATGCGCGGTTAAGTATCAATGGGAACGCTGTCTTGGATGTTCGATATTTGTGAGCCTTTCCACTTCTACTACAGTCAACATAATTCTCCATTGGTACCTACTGAGTTTGTATATCAGAAAAACTATGAGTTGCCTTGTAAAGTGCTAAACGCAGGGGACTTAGATCATTAGAGATTTATATTATGAATTCTACTTAATCAGAACAGCTATATTTTTTAATCAACTAACGTTATTGTTATGTTATGGTTTCCACACTTTAATGTCCGTCTCTTATATTCATCAAATGCCCTGTTTAGCTTGGAATATAACATTTACAACGAAATGTTAGTCAAAACTTTCCCTACAAAGTACTGCCAATTCAAGTAAAAATAGCTCGATAATCGTTCCCCAAAAACTTATCGTTGCTCTTAACGATAAAATTTGTTTTAAAACATACACCGCATAAATCTTGGTGATGAAAATATCTGTAAATTTATACAGCTAGTAAGAATACGAGCTAACTTTATGTTGTAAAATTTCAACACTTATCAAATGGCCAGTGCCGTTTTATTCTCCAGCTTTAACGATATTTCAGTCGTTGGGAACTAAAACGAATTTGGACATTCGAAGTCGAAGATATCGTGAGGGTAAACGACACTTTTCTCGGGTCGGGCCTTCAGTTAAGAGGGTATCGGTGGAGGAATATTTGTGTGTATTCTCCATGCAGGATTACTTACGAAGCAGATGGACTGGCTAAATAAAGGCTGTGGAATCAATTTATGTAGATACCAACGTGTGTCCTTGTCTCTTATTGACCAGGATTAAATAACTTTGAAAAGTTGTTGCAATTAACAATATAATTCCCATTTTGGTATTAACGCAAAAAAGTAATTAAACTGCGGTATATGCTCAATGAACTGAAAAAAATACCTGTTTATTTTAGCCGCGAAGCAATTGAAAATTCGTATTTTATCGTACAAAGTGGCGTAAAAAATCGCCCGAAGTCAAGTTGTATTTATTTTGATGTTCCGTGAAAACGCGTCAATTGTGTAAATGTTTCACCGCAAAATAAAAGATAGCAAGCGTAAAAGCTTTGAATACATAAACGCGTAGATTAAATTGAGCTTTTTACGTATGCCGTTGAATTTATCAATAGATTTTCGAAATTAAGTTTTGTTCTAGAAAAATGATAAATTTTATTCGAAATAGGAATATATTTGTAGTTATTTTAACAAAATTCAATTTGCTTAAGCGTCTTAAATTTTGCTACAAGGGTGTAAGTTAAGGCGTATTGTGAAATGTATATAAACAAGTAGTACCGTGGGCAGCGGAGGGGCGCGGAGGTCGCTTGGTGCCTCAATGCGGAGAACTCTAATGCAGAATTGGATTTCGCGGTCCATTAATTTTCAATTTGCGTGATTGCAATTTTGGAGGTTTGCTCCATCCAGAGACGACTGAATTGGGGACGGAAAATAACAAAAAGGATTTAGGAAGAGATTGAAATGAATACATTACGATCTTACGTCTTAGCTTATTTACTTAAACTTTTTATTTGATTAATATTTCAATAAATAATGATATGTAGATAATTAATATATGAGTAGACAAATTATACAATATGTTCTAACAGTGTTTAATTACAAGTAATTATGTATTTGGTACTCTTACCTATAATGTTAGAAAACAATGTCTCTTAACGCACTTGCGATGCCCCTGGTGTTGCAGGTGTCCATGGGCGGCGTTGATCACTTACCATCAGGTGAAACGTCTGCTCGTTTGTCTCCCTATCTCATAAAAAAAAAAAAAATACAGAATGTAAATATACATTTGTGTCGATGTAGTTATGTTCCGAGCCATTTGTTGGAGGGACGCTTAAACGGCAAAGAAACGTGACAAGAAAACAGAACCTACACATTAAGCTTTCTTTATTGTGAGCCTGACGGCCGTTTTGTTCTATGTACATTAAAACATGATATTTATGAGATACGCAAACATTATGTGATCATGTTGGCTTTATCGCGGGCGATGGCGGGCGCGAGTGGCTTTATTGGGCGATGTTATTTTATTTTAGGTATGCGCAGATAGCTCTATAAAGACCTAAATTTCGTTCTACACAAACTAAAAATGTTGCTGTTTCACTCACACGATCGTAAGAAAATCGACAACGCACTTAGTTAAGTGTAGTTTTTATAATTTATTGCATTATGATTACATTATAAATATAATAATGAAATGCGAAACTTTGTTGTTCGCAAACGTAAATTACGAAAAAACCCGACTTCAAAACCTAGGTGCACTAAAAAGCTAGAAATAACCTGGGTTTTGTTTTTTGTTATTTTTTTTTTGTCACGCTTTTTAGTGTCACTAATCGTTGAAATATGCAATTATTACCACCTCATAACAACCCTAAAAAAGGAAATATTTGCAGGCAAACCCTCCCCCCTCACCCCCCCCCCCTTTTCCACCCCTTTGGGGGTGGGTTTCTATTTTTATTAACAGTCCGTATTAAACAAACAAAGATTTTTAGAAATCGGTTCACTAACGCCGGAGATATGCTGTAGTCCGGATTGGACCCCATTGACAGAGTGGAAAGAGGACCCCTTTCTACTCCTTTGGGGGTAAGTTTCGATGTTTGTAAACAATCCGTAATTAACAAAAACTAATAATCAACCTAAATGAAAACTCCTTAAAAAGCCGTATACAACTACATCATCCACGTAAATAATGATCATAATAAACATAAAAATGTTCATAAAATGAAAACTGCTTGGCCGTTCAATTTTAAATTTTTATGGGACCAAATGGCATCTATTCCGCATCAAACAAAAAAAAATCACGTAAATCGGATCATAACTCGCAGTGTAATCGGTGTACATACATAAAAAAAAAAAACATACCGGCGGAATTGAGAACCTCCTCCTTTTTGGAAGGCGGTTAAAAAGCAAACGTACCTATTACGAACTGCTAGTATTCCGTTCCGTGAGTCACAAATAAAATTTTACCTAAATAACATTTAACAATTCTAGGATCACGTCAGTAAATATATATAAATACAATCTGTTACATGGATGAAATTATTCTCGTTATTTGTTATGAAGTATAAACTTTTCTTAGAAACCGTATAATTGTGCTCCTTCACAACTCAAAAAAAAATCTAATTGGCTGTCAACAATCTCACGAATGATTTCAGTTGCGTATCAGATACTTTATAACAAGTAACGAGGAAGTACGTATATAAAAAGTATTAGCAGAAACATCATAAGCCTTATTTCCCTTTTTTTCTCCTAAACATGAAAGTTTGTGACAATGAATGGATTTTTTTTATGAGATAGGGAGGCAAACGAGCTGACGTTTCACCTGATGGTAAGTGATCAACGCCGCCCATGGACACCTGCAACACCAGGGGCATCGCAAGTGCGTTGCCAGCCTTTAAGGAATGAGTAGCCTCGTTTCTTGAAGATACCTTTGTCGCATCGGTCCGGGAACACCGCTGCAGGAAGTTCATTCCACAATTTGGTGGTGCGAGTGAGAAAATTCCTGGTAAATCGCACTGTAGTGGAACGCCAATCATCCAGATGGTGAGGATGGTAATGCAGTCTGTGGCGAGCCGTGCGATGGTGTAATTCAGCGGCAGGTATAATACCGAACAATTCCTCGGAACACTCTCCATGATAGAAGCGGTAGAAAATGCAGAGAGAGTCTACATCTCTACGCAACGCCAGATAGATGTTTGTTACTCTTTCACACAAAAAATACTGACGGATTTTGATAAAACTTTACAGTATTGTTTTTTATAAATCGGACTGAAACATAGGCTATATTGTATTTGAAAAACCCATCGATATCGCTACGAAAACAGCAATAAAGTAACACAAGGTGTCAACATGTGCTTAAAATTTTTTATAATTTGGCGTACGTTGTGAAAACTATTGATAATACATAAAATTTTGTAGTACATAATTGTAATACCTACTCGTTATTACCTACAAAAATTTCAGATAAACTATAATATGTGTTACTATTATAGTTGAGCTGTAATAACCCTTTTTTATACCAATTGGTTCGTTAATTTTTATTTTTTTTAATGGACTACGCTGTTGGCCGTGAGTTGGCCTTTACAGCTTCACCGGAGGAGTGGCGAGTGCAGAGTGCGACTCCAACCAAAGCCTTAAGGGCGGAAGAGGAGGGCAACTAGCTCAAGGGCGCCACATGGGGCACGACCTCAGCTTGGGCAGTTGCCGTGAGGGGAGAGGTAATGACTGCGCTCCTAGGTGCAAAGATGCACCTACGAGGAGAATAGGGGGTTCCTCGACCTCGCCGGCGAGGTCGGTGTCTGTTTGAGTATGGTGTAGGTGTGTTGGTGGCCCTCTCGACACCCGGGTCGAGGAGGGCGGTGATCGTGTCAGATGGTTCGTTAAAACACGAGTACGATGATAAATGTTGACTTTCGTATCATAATTATCCATATCCAATTATTTATCTTTATAATTATAACTGATTATTCCTCTTTAAATTCCTCGTTAAGTAGAGGTTTATGATGAAGAAAATTGAAAAATCTACGCTATGTTAATACAGCCATACCCTTAGCTTAAATCAATTATTAAAAAAAAATAGTTTGTTCCGGGTAAAATTCTAAACAGCTGAACCGATTTTGACAGGACTTTCACTGGCATCTGCCAGTGAAAGTCTGAAGCTGATGTTCCAAAGCGTAACTATGGCTACTTTAATTTCGGCAAAAAAAATTGGGTTTCGCGGGAACAACATAATACGAATTTCCAGGTAAAGTCCACGCGGGCGAAGCTGCGGGCACAGCTAGTAAAATATATAATGCCATTTAGAATGGGCATAACAAACCTGCAATCCTTCGTGGTGTACAGTATGTGGATTTATTTTATGAAGAATATAGATAACTATTTTTTTAAAATTTCTCACACATATTAAATTAGCAGTGGTAGCCGAGTGGATAGCAGTGGTAGCCGAGTGGTCGAACACACGCCTTGCAATAAAAGTGTGCAAGTTCAAACCTCTGGGTTTATGTGCGAATCTCATTTTCATCCGAGATAATCACTTGCTATTAAACGGTGAAGGAAAACATCGTGAGGAAATCTGCACATCTGAGGGAACTGACTAGTTCTCGATAGATGTGTTAAGTCTGCCAACCCGCACTGGGCCAGCGTGGTGGACTATGGCCCGAATCCCCCTCGCATTGAGGGGACTGCCACTCCCACTGCCCAGCAGTGAGACGTTAAAAGGGCTGTAGTTAGATATATCAAAATCACTAATTTATTCAGGTACCTACCTTCATGTATATATTTTTACAAGCCTACTCATGGTTAGTTAGGTCACTTGTACTTTATGATGTGTGATTTATTTTGTTCAAAGGCAGTTTAAAAGTAACAGATCATTTTAGAGCTGTGTTGCGCCGAATTTAAAAGAAAACTTCAACAATCTTTAAAAAAAAACGATAATTAGATATATCTCTTTTTACATAGGTAGGTATTCCTTTAGAATATGTTACAGAATCTATATTTTAAGGGTTAGTTTTAGAGAGGAAACGGATCTGGTATCCGGCCGGATACTGAATTACTCTCCGGTATCCGGCCGGATACTAAATTACTATCCGGTATCCGGCCGGATACTGAATTACTATCCGGTATCCGGCCGGATACTGAATTACTATCTGGTGTCCGCACCGGCCGAATACCGGATAGTTACCGGATATCCGTTTCATCTCTAGTTAATATAGGTACCCATTTTAAATCGCATGTTTTGGAATCATGTATTTTAATAGATTGTTTTTAAAGAAAGCATATTCATAATGCGTCGGTTGCTGACCTTACCGCTTATTTGTTCAGCAGTGTTATAACGTGTGAATAAATGAGTTGGGTGCGGTAAACCGACGAGCTCATTTAATTTAGCTACCAAATATTGTTATTAAAATACTAGCTTTACTCCCTGTTCCCACTGGCCCTGTTTTTTTTTTTAAATGTAATTTAATTTTAATATTAATAAAGATTGAATTCTTGAAATATTAATAAAGATCACGTGTCGAAACTCGCTCGCGTCATCGTTGATATTTCGTTGAAAAATGTGCTTTTACTATGAGATAATACAGTTCTATTATGTATGTGGAAAAAATTGGTCGCTGGCTTTTGACGTACCTGTGGAGTCAAGGTTTTACCGTCTCAGCCTTGTCGCCACCATATGTCTTGTAGCAGCGTGTTTAATATTACTTTCAGTTTTGGCAGTCAAAAAATGTATAGTTAGTATGGAAACAATCATGCTTTAAGAGGTAGTGGTAAGGCATCTGATGTCGTCCTCCTTACAGGGAGTGCAATTCTCTGAGAGATGTCCACTGACAAAAAGTTTTATCTAGTTAATGTGAGCTAGATATAACCAAATTATTTTAAATTCAATCTCACTAATTTGACGTCAAATTATAACGTCAACTAAGCAATGAGCAATGTGTAAGTATAACCAGCAAGCTTGGTGATACTACACTTTATAAACAAAGTGCCATGAGTAGCACTATTCGCTGCCTAACCCCAAATTACCCTTTAACCAAAAGGAAATGCTCTATTTTGGTGCAGGGAAATATGGAGTGACTGTCATGTTGGCTGAAAATAATATCAATTTTTTTTTTGTTTTTAACAAAAACTTTTTGTGTATTTAAACTAGTTAGATAACATTCGAACCATGATCGGGATTCCTCTTAACAAGTTTTTTTAGTTTTTAGTTCTTAAAAACTATAATGTTATGACTAATTTCTCATCAAAATATAATTTATTAATTTGTGGTGATAATTATAATTTTATTTTTAAATCTTTAATTCCCTGGTATAAGTTTTGTCTAAAGAATAAGACTTTTTGATAGACACTATTTTCTATTTTGTAAAACACAATGTGAATTGTTGTCTATTATCTATGCATGATTCTAGCACGTGACAGTGCAGTGTAGCGATAGCTACATTACCCCACGCATAATTGAGCTAGTACACACAGTAATGCATTTCGGATTGGGGTTGGTTGCGCGGGTCCTCTAGTTTATCGCTAACGTGCAGCCATTGAGGAAATCCGTCGGGAGATCAGTAAATAGTTTATTGCTCTAATAATTGTACAAGTGTGTACAGAAATTCGATCCTTGCTTTTAGTAAACTTTTCATAGTACCTTCTGATTCTTTCCATAGAAAAAACTAGTTATTCAAAATTCGAAATTTAAATCATCTGTTTTTTATGCGCCTACCAGCCTTCCTTCTTATCACTACAATTATTTGACTAATATAATTTAATATTGCATAATTAGGTTTAAAATCAACAGCGAAGTAAAAATCAAGCAATATTACTACAATGACAAATGATCGTACTGATTAATATAATCAAGGTCAAAAAACTTGCGTAAACCAAATAACTTTATTTATTTATTTATTTATTTATTTGCACAATTCTACATAAGTAAAAAAAAAATGTACAAAGGTAAGCTTAATATAACTTATTTTATCTTTCTCGCAATTACATACAAAAAAGCTACTTTTAATCAGCTGCGTAGCGGAATTGTGTTGACTCAATTATCATATTCCTCTGCTGAGGTGATTAGAATTAGAACCAGTCCAAAAGCTTTGAATTAAATATACTGGGAAACTGCCTGTCGGACATGTGTCATTAGCATTTAAAATGGCCGCTTGAAAAGCCTGTCGCGCTACAACACTATTGTTTGCCCGCAAACAAGATAGAGTTTCGGTTTAGCGAGGTTTATTTTCGTTTCGATTAACTTTCTAAAATAACCTCCAAAGCCAATTTCAAGTCATGTTTTTGTTTTGACTCACATTTATATACAATAGCAATCGATTGAGAGCACAATATTCGGGATTGTTTCTCTTTGAATTGGTAAGTAGACTTACATAAAGTATTTTTAAAATGCGAAAATGTTTACACAATCACAACGCAAGTGGGAATTTTTTATTTATTATTATTCCCTTCTGAGCATTGGTAGCCTAGTTATTAGAACGTTTGTGTTGACCGTAAGGAGTGCAAGTTCAAATCCCGCGCCCGCACCTCTGAGATTTGCATGTGCCAATTTTTTTTTTTCAATAATATTTAGCACTTGCTAAACGGTGAAGATAAACATCGTGAGGAAACACATCTATAATAAGGCGCGTGAAGTTCACCAACCCGCACTAGGCCAGCGTGCACTAGGCCAAAATCTCCTCATATTGACGGGGAATGTACCCGGTATAATGGCAATTGGCTCGCCCCCTATTACATTGGGAACAAAATACATCGACGAAATGTGGACCAAGTGCACCTCTGGCTACTCCTTCTGGGAATACTAGCGTGAAGTATGTGTTATAATTCCATGAAGTATTATTAGATGTCGCGCTCTATTTGGTTTCAATTTCGGGCGTACAGTTTACAGGCGTTTTGTTTTTGGATTGTCACTTTGTATTTGTACCTTGTAATAGGGATGGCACGTGACCAGAATACCCAATAAACTATTAGGTGGAGCGAAGACAGGACGCGGAAGGTGCTGTGAATGTAACTAACGGCCACCGTCCACGATTCGGAATTTTAATCACCTCAATTTAAATTGCTTTTATTGGTTTGTTTGCCATTAGAAATGTTATTGGGTGCTATTAGCAATTATTGGAATACGTTTCCATGTTTACAATATAAAATTAGGAATTACTAGTTAAAGTCTTTTCAGTAAATATCTTACTAATATCTCCTATTATAATACATATCAATAACGCCAGACAACGCCTACTCATTGTACGATTCCAAAATAAGCAACGTTTGTACAATGGGTAACGTTTGTACGCGTTTTCCCAGCTACACCGAGACGAGGGAAAATTACCAAGAGGCCTTTCCGAAATTTGCCACTGATGGGAATTGAACACGCCACCACCCAGTACAGGTACCTACTCTTACACTACTAAACCGAGCCGTCAAAACGAGATAAGCGGGGAAATTCTCGCAAGATCGACGTGATATCAAGACATATGTCGAAACCAATTGGGATTCATCCGCCATCTTTATCACTATCATCATCCATTTTTATATATAATGTGTATTTATTGAATTTGACCTTGCCATTAATTACTTGACACTGGCTGAAATACCCGCTAAACGCAGGTGGAGCAATTCCTCATCTTATTCCTTTAAAATATCATAATTTTACTCATTTCGTAAAAACAGAAGAGGACCAATTTGACGTTATATTTCGACATATGTGGAATTAGAGATGATGTCGATTTGTAACATATTCAAGATATTTAGCATTCTGTAATTGTAGCATGTGCGCCAAGACTAGACTTATGTCACAGAATATGTTGATGATATCTCTTTCTCTCGTATGAAATAAGACAGAGAGCGACCGAGCCAATCCGTGACAGACGTCTTGTCTTGACATGCGTGATAACAACACTGAAATAAATATAAGGTGTCAAATTTGCACCACGGATCCAATCATAAAGTATTTCAAACTAAACCGACAGTTTGCTCATGAAAGCCGCTTTGCATACCACGTTATTTCCTATTGATGCAATTAATCGGACAACACATGGATTTCGAACATCATTAATATTGTAATTTGAAAACATGGCAATTATTTAGGGTAGTTTAAAATCATACTTAAGCCGGATTAAAATGAATGTGGAATGGTAATGGCTGGTATTTAAAGGATATAATTAGTGAATTAGGAATTAATTATATCAATCCGATTATAAATATATAAATAATCGAAGTCAAACCTTAGGTAAGGTATGTTTGTTTTTATAGTATTGTTCTATAAAATATCTAACACTGATAAATTAATGAAATATTGTTAGAAAGGAAATTAAAAAAAAAAACTTGTGTTAGAAATTGTTAGTTCTTCGGGAAGCCGATATGGGGCGCTGTATAATTGTCTATACAAATATTTGACGCAGTTGCAAACGATGATCGAGTGTAAGACGCCATATAAAATCATGGTAGACCCACTGATCACAAAAAAAAAAACAAGCTCTGTAACAGACAGACAGCTGTGCATCTGACAGCGATATAAAAAGTAGCAGACAGAATATTTTAACAAAATTTACGTTTACCGAATCACACCCACATACGAATCCCGAGATGAAAACTTAATGAGTAAACTTGTCGTACGTTGGTGTACTACCCTTCGCCATCTTTTTCTTTCATCATTTCGTACGTTGTACTGATTTCCAGCTTGTCGAGCGTATTTTAAAGTTTTCTATAATAAAGTTTAGTCCGCCATGGACGGATGAAGTACATGATCTTATAAATGTTTTCCTCATAGAGGCTACGGAACCGTAATAAAAGCAATCAATTGCGAGCACATCAGTCCCTGGGCATCGTATAAGTGTAGTACTAGCCAGGGGCGACACGGCTGGTCCAGCGCCGCCCACCCTAAGTGCACAGTCGTGTATCGGTTGCCAAATCCTCGGGGGACGGCGGGACCCCGTGATTCAGTGCATGTACACAGTTTTAATTTTATTTTGCGCCGGTCTCGCGCCAATTTATAGTCTTTATCGGAGTTTCATTTCGAGCAGTAGTAGAGTGGATGTGTACCGGTGAGTTACTAATCTTTGGTTTGATGTCTGGTTGGAACTTAAATTGATATATGTCCGTGTAATGTCTGACTCAAGTAGCAGATGTTAACACTCAAAATCTAGAGAGAAAGAATTTAGAAAAAAAATACTCAAAAGGTCAACTTCACAGAAGTTACCACCGATGTTGTATGCAAATAGGCGCATACGTACAACGTACATTCGCTTAAAAAGGGCTGGAAAATATGCTAGAATATTCACTCTGTGGGGTTAGTTCGATTTAATTTCACTGAATAATCTCGATGTAGTCATCAATTGTCATGTATAATCCTTTAAAATGGAATATTGAAGTTGAAATTACTGTATTTACAAATGAGATTTAACAAAACGTAGTAGCGGACAGGTAATTAATATTTTTTATAGAGCTACATTAGGTAGGTTATTATAATTTACCTGAATATAGGTGATCTTGTAGAGTCCTAGATAATGTTTATGCAGCATAATTTGAAAACACTCAATTATTTGCTCAGATCAAAACAATAAAATCATTTCATCTATTTGGAACATTATAAAGTTGGATCGTAGATACTTTTCGTATGCAAAGTTTCCTCTTTTGGCCGGCGAACCAATTTTATCGGTCATTTTATTGCTTTCGACGTTGCTCTCTTTACAACTTAGAGCGCGCTATTACATGAGTACCTATGTATCGGAGTGCGGGAAGATATCGGCTTTATCGCCGCTCGCCCCTATTGCCTATTACTTGAGGATTGTTAAAAAATACCTACTTCATATAAATGATGCCTGGTCTTTGGGGGTTGTAGAATAGAAACTCTTTTTATCTGTCACCAAAGCGGTTTTAATTTGTTACCTAACAAATTCTAGGATAGATGTAGGTATTTTTTAACCGACTTCCTAAAGGATCTCAATTCGACCGTATACATATATGTTTTTTTTATTTTAAAAATTCTATAGAACATTATAAAATATTTCCATAAAGTAAAAAAGAAACCGTTACAATTTATTTAACTGAATGACAAATCTGTTGTATTTTATCTCGTGTAGGTACCAATCGGCTTGTATGATTTATTAGACATTCGGGTTGCAATTGCCATCGTGATATATGTGCTTCAGGGAGATACGCATTTTTATATTTTAATTAGCTATCTATGAAGTACCTTTATGTCACCTATACATACATATCTTCAGACATTTGAAAAAAAAAAGTAAAATAAATAAAGATTTCACATACCCATGAAGTTTATAGCCTAAAGCCTAGCTTAACTTCTTATTACTGACATCATTTATCGAATAGTAGTTAGTTTCGGAGATAAACCTAACAAATGGGAGACCTTTGCCCAGCAGTGGGACACAAACGATTAGAAAAAAAAACATGTTATTATAGATTACTAACCTACCCTTGTGTTAGGAGTAGGCTCAATATTTCATTACCAGGTTGGGAATCAAACTCAGAATCCCTAGGATATGAAAGCGACGTTTTTACCCACTAGGCTGGTAATATAAAAGATAAATCATTAAACCTGTTTTTAATTGAAGGATACAATTCGTTAAAAAATGTAATATTATCACAAGGTGACAGTTATCATTGATATACTATAGAGTGCCCACATTTTATTGCATTAATCTAAGTAATAATACATCATCACGCCTGTATTCCTCGAAGGGGTAGGCAGAGGTGCACTGCAGTACGCCGAAACTTTGCCTATGTATTTTTGGTCCCAATGTAATAGGGGGCGAGCCTATTGCCATTATACCGGGCACATTCTCCCTCAATACGAGAGAGATTTCTAGTCTATAGTCCAAAAATCATCCACGCTGGTCCAGAGCGAGTTGGTGAACTTCACACGCTTTCCTTAACCGTTTCATAGCAAGTAGTAATCTCGGATGAAAATGAGATTCGCACATGAAACCCAGAGGTGCGAACCGGGGTTAAAACTGCACACTTTGATTGCAAGGCGTGCGTTCCACCACTAGGCTACCACCTACACTTATCCTAAGCAATTTTGTTATTTTCATATAGCCTTAAATAAACATGAGATACTTCTCACGATCAATTCTGTGTAACATAAATTCGTTTGGCGTCTGCTAATGTGCTTTGTTATTGGATTTACGACGGATCTCGTTTTCGATTCTTTGTTTACATTTTCTTATTGGAAAGCGTTTTCGCAATTTCCTGATAACATACGCGACATATGAAGAGCTGTTCGCACGTCGCGTCGATACAATTATAAAATGGTTTCCATTTAATTTCCTTGTACCGTAGCTAGGTACCTTTTGTAGCGTTATCGAATGGCACGTGTAAATATAATTAAATTTTAGAAGACGTTTTTGTATAAAATTTAAGGTGGCCAATGAGGCAGACATACATTTTATCTTTTCCAACTGTCAAACATGTCGAGCAAATGACTCGCTAGCTCGATGGAACGTTATTCTCTCGACAAATCTGACAGGTCTAAAGGAATTTTAATTTTATTGTATTATTTTATTTTCTCATCAGATGTAAATTCGATATGAGCCCGGAGCGCCCACGTCCAGACGTAAAAGGTTTTACTATACATAATAATAGCAGGTAACTACATCAATATGTATAGCTACCTGAAAAATACATGAAGAAAATAATGGTCAATACATACTTTCAAAACGAAATCCAAGCCGTAACCGCAACTGAAAGTTGAAATACAATTCACGCAAACGTCGACGTTTGAAAACTCCTATAGACTTTTATGATGCTCTCGCAACGTCATTGTCGATGGAAGCCGTATATTTAGCAACTTTGTAAAGTTATTGCTTAACGAGATTCGAGCTGTACGTAGATACTTTACAAAGGTTTTGCGAGGCTTTACCTGATGTTATATATTTGTATGGATAGAACGAGTATATCTACAGGGTGTATCAGAAGTCCGAAATAATATTTGGGTACATATAAGGTAGTTTCTGAGCTATGGATCTTTTAATATTTGTTACTGGTATCGTGTTGTGGCTTTAGGGCACATCTATAACTCAAATAGTGCAAACTAAATCAACGAGAGGCGATTAATAATATTCATATAACAGGAATAGAAAATTTCGCATAGGTCTCCAGATATAACTAATTTTAATTAGTTTCTGTTTATTTATAAAACATGATCGAATTCGATAAAATTGGTATACTATTCGGTTGTATATCCGGTACTAATGCCAACGTCAAATAATTATTTCGGACGTCAGTAACACCCTTTATGTGCGTGCGTTCCGCATCCCAGTGCGTTCCTTTAGGGATTGTACAGCCGTTTATCCGTTAGCTGAGGACGTGAGTAGATGGCCCGCTAAAAAGGCTTGCATGAAAATGTTGTATATAACATTTCTGCTGCGGACTATGTGTTAATGTATAGATATTATAATGCTGCGGGGAGTTTATCGCGAAACAGATTGTTTATCGGTCGGCGTATTCGGTGTACTTTTTTGTAATTCTAACACGTCGGGGCGTAGCGTGTTCCTGCTTTGTACAGCTTCGTGTTTGAATATGCATGAGGTGGTCGGGCCCACTCCGTGCCACCGGCCTATATGAAAATGTGATGTCCCGATAAATTGTCAAAAGGGTTGATCGGCAATGGAAAATGGCCGCCGAAAATATGAACGTGAATCTAGAAACGTTTGCAGGGCACCGACGGGGGTTGTTTATTCGCAGTTCGCCGTCTAACCCCCAGGCTTATAGGTTTTCTAAGCACTCTCAAGTGGGAAATCATATAAAGGCCAAGCTCTGTATTGGTAAAAGTCAAAATACATTGTGGAAGGATAGTCTGATATATGAATCAAAAATATTTGTTTTTTTATGAGATAGGGAGACAAACGAGCAGACGTTTCACCTGATGGTAAGTGATCAACGCCGCCCATGGACACCTGCAACACCAGGGGCATGTTTACTAAACTAATGCAAAAACATCGGTAGTTTTGGTAATTTTAGAAGAAGTCATAACGCATATAGGGTATAATGTCCTTGATGATGATGATGATAACAACATATGTCATAGACATTTGGGTGAAGCGCAAACATTTCAATGTCTTTGACATATTTTGTTTTTCCATTGAATAACAAAACGCTAGCAATACATTACATAAAAAATGCCTACTCGTAAGTGGAGCGAATAATTGCAAAAAAATATAATCGTTATTGCTATTACTCAAAAACACTTCAAGAAATTAAGAGGAAAAATATAAATAAATCTGGAAAGGGAAAGATCAAGGAACTTTGATTCATGATCTGTGCCGCACTGATTTTCCGCCCAAATAACGCTCAGCAGCTTAGTAATAAGCGCCCAAAATTGGATAAGCCTGAGTATTTCAAAGCAAAGATGGGTCACAAAGTTAAAAGTCATGTTACTTAAAAGGGGTTTCTTGGGGTCGAAAGCCCGGAGGAGGGTGAAAGAGGATTGCCTCCGCACACCTGTCGTCGCTGTGATATACATCCTTGCAATGTAATATATTATTTCTTACCGAGGTCCCGTTCATTCGGCCGTCACCGAAAATATACGCCAACATGTTGCAAATGGCACAATCCTTGATTGTACTTGTGTATTGATTTTGGTAGAAACAATTAAAGGTGCTATTATTTAGTAAGCTGAGCAAAACCTATGTATCATCCTAGCACTAAATTAATTGTATTTGCTATCAACCTGAATAAATACATAGGTAATTAGTAAGATAAATAAGTTCATAAAGATGACTTGTGTTTTAATTACACAAATAATCGAGAATGCTAATACAGTTGTGAAATAAATTGGGTACATTTTCAATTAATTTATTATACGAAAATTTAAAATCGAGAACATAATTTATGGGAGTTAATTTTACGTTCAATATGAATAGAGTTGGTTGAAAGGCTTATAAGAAAATATTTTAATTATAAATAAAACATTTTTAAACTGGTATATTATAAATTATATATCTCCTGGTTTAATAATGCAGAACTTTCTATGCGGTGTTGTAAACCTCAGATTTATAGTAAATTTCAGATCTGAGAAGTTACACACCTACTTACCCACGTTTTGTATTTATATTTAAGTACCTACCCAATAATATCCTACATAATAATATTTAAAATAGTTCAAGAAAACAGAGTACAGTAATATAAATAGTGTAGCAGAATCTATTAACCTAATATCCAACCGTGAAGTAGATCTTAATTTCCGCGCGAGTAAAGTCATCCGCGCTTTGCACTGAACTCAAACAGTGTTCTATTGCCCTGATATTTAATGGCACTCCTGTGACGACTGATAGTTTATTGATTCCCCTCTCTGTCCGAAACATGTTTCACTTCATATCCCGTTAAAAGTTAACGAACCAATCGCATACTCTACTTTTTGATGCATCGAAGTCATTATTGTTATTCTTCCATTTATTAAATTACTATATTTTTATACTTCTAGAATAGTATCAAGGAATAGCAAACCAGCTGTTAAATTTTCAATTAATACGTAGCAGCCTCTCGGTAACCAGCAATCATTTTTGTTCATAAGATATAGTGAGAAGATAGTTATGAGTAGAGATGAGAGCCAAGCGAATAGTCAGAGTGCATTAAAGTCAACAATATGACCGAAGCCAGTATATTCAAGCAAAGTAAAAAAGATCAAAATAAAGCAGTTAATTTCGTATCCCGCTTAGTCACGATCTCAATAAACACATTGTGGCCAATCATGGAGGGCCCTCGACAGAAAGAGTCTGTTTTCACTTCAGTCAGAAGCCCTCTTACACAAAAGACTTACTTATTCACTCTTGACCCGTATAAGAGGCCCAATAATGTCAAGGAATACGGTAAAGTAAAACATTGAATCGATACGAAATAATCGCTCCACCACTAGTGCGTTCGCACGTTAACTTGATGTATCCATCACCATCTTCGCGACGCCCCCCGGGGCTCGGGGAGGGCCGCTCCCTCCCTCATTATATCTAGGCATTGTGGTTGTTAATTCGTGTTAAATCATGGATGTTCCTCCCCGGTCAATCGTTGTCCCTTTTTCCTCGTTAGCAAGAGACAATCCCGAATCTCAGATATTGAGGGATAATACGATTTTCGCGGTGAATTAGACGGTATTTTGTAAAGTATTTCACGTTTAATGAGATTGTATAGAACAAAAGAGTCCCCTAAAGTGCCGGAAATTTAATTCCCTTTCACGTCCAGTCTCATTAGACATGGGGTGGGTGTGGTATTAATCATTTAATTTCATTTCAAAGTTGGATTTTTTTTGTAGAACGGGGTATTTTTTTTTATCTTGTACCGAACAAAAATATTCTGAATGTGAAACACAGAATTTTAATTCTTCTTTTACTTGACTTCGCAGAAACAACAATCAACAACATTTTTAATTAGGAATATATTTTGATTACGACTACATAAATAAGTAGCAATAGTTAAACCTAATCGTAACAATAACAAAACTATCAAGGTTAATACGTGCCTACTTATATTCCCTTGTAAGTTCCCAAGAACCACCAAAAACAGTTTTGCAAACATTCTATCATTTATCTCGACGGCAATAACTCTAGTTTTTAGATAACGCTCTATCTATTGATTTAGTGTCTGTTCGCAGTTATTTTTCGACTTTTCTAAGTCCTTTGGCTTTTATATTATCGCGGTCCCTATATACGTGAGTTTAATTTGTGTGCTGTTCCTCAATAGCGGGCCATCGACTGAAGTAATATATTTCCGGTTTTATAATAATTAATAACTACCTTGCAATCCGTAAAGAATCGCATCAAGACAGATTACAACATTACTACTACTACAGCCCTTTTGACGTCCCACTGCTGGACACGGGCCTCCCCTCAATGCGAGGGGGATTCGGGCCATAGTCCACCAAGCTGGCCCAGTGCGCGTTGGCAGTCTTCACACATCTATCGAAAACTAGTCAAGTTCAGTTCAGACGTGCAGGTTTCCTCACGATGTTTTCTTTCACCGTTTCATAGCAGTTGTCATAATCTCGGATGTAAATGAGATGCGCACATAAATCCCAGAGGTGCGAGCCGGGGTTTGAACCTGCACACTTCGATTGCAAGACGTGCGTTCGACCACTCGGCTACCACCGCTATTATTACAACAGTCATTGACTGTAATTTCTACACATATAGATCAACGCGGAGTTTTATAAACATAATTATTTCTCGATAGTGCACACCGAATGGCGTTCAATCTTGAACTATTATACCTTGATGAAAGGACGTAAGTGGATGGCCCTCTTTTGTTACCGATATTCGTTATCCTCAAACGGTTTACCATTTCGGCACTTATAACCTCTAATACTGTGGGGCCGAGTGATGGAATACTATTGGGACATGTCCATCCCCGCAATGGTGCCGTTTCAATATGGTCCTTACTGGGATGTCATTCTATTGTCTACTACATCACGTACATTTGTTGGAATTGCCATCATCTTACCTAACAGTTCTAAATGTGACCTAATGGTTCTTTGCCTCATTGAACTTTATGTCGTTAACTTATGTATTGGGCACAATCGGTACGGCTATCACTAGTACACGTAGCTCACAAATTATTGTGAATGCCTCTAGTTCTTTTCTCGCCTGAATACCAAGGCTTATTATGTAGTGCTAATTATATGGCTTATTATGTAGTGCTTATTATGAAGTGCAGTGGCCGCACTGGTGTGCAGCCTGCTACACGAATCAAACATTTACGTCGCCACAATCATTGCGCTACAATTCAGCTTGCTACAAATGTATTGTATATGCGCACATCGGAAGTGCAGTGGCACCGCTTTGAGAATATCGACATCATCGTCTGACGACGACTATTTCTTGATGATTCATTAATGAGAAAAAAAGACGTTATTGGGTTCATCCGTTTAATCAAGATTGTACAATTTACGGGAATCTTAGTCTAAATAATTTCAAATGTGGCGCCACAATTTTCGAGATACAAGTGTATGCCTGGTGTGCGGCCTGCTTTAGACTTCTTTAAATGCTCAATGTTGTATCGAAGAAAAGTTCATTATCGATCTGTAGAGTTAACAAAGAGTAGGTACGTATGAGGTGTGAAATATAAGTAAGTATTAAAAGGCGGAGGCATAAGTCCAACAAAGCCCGCCGGGCAGGGTTCGCGGCGCTAAGCCTCCGGCCGCCTCTCACGCATCCACCCGCATTACATCTAATTGTGATTTAATGGTCCTTCGCGCCGGATCTGCTTGACCTTAAAAATAAAATGTATCGCACATTTGCGCGAAAACTAGAACCACCCGCGAAAATTTTGTTGAAGGTTCTAAACGTAATAATGATTGACATTGTCCAGGAAATCTCCATTATTATGGAATCTAAGTACGTGACAGACGGGTTCTTTTTGGCGCTCATTATTAAAAACATAATATTATTAGACTTTCAATGCACCAAATTGCAGGTGGCAGCTAGAAGATTACATTAAAAAAAAATTAAACCAAAAATCATATAATTATAAAACAAAAGAATGTCGGCAACCAAAGTTTTAAAATTCGAGTCTCAAACTAAACATCATTCAAATTCCATAGATTACCAATCGTTTTTTTTTTTTAATAAAAAGTGCATTGTAATATTATTTTATATGTTGGTGGTATGTTGAAGTATTGGCGTTTGTTAAAATGTTATCATAATTATCAAAACGATCATAGTTTGCTTTATAACTTCACTAATGCGCCTCAAGCTCTACCATTGAATATAATTAGCCCAGTTAATAGATAAGCTATTCAATAGATCCAATTATGGTTTAATTACGTCATACTAAGTCGTAGGAGAGATCATTCAGTTCTGATATGGGGCAATAATTACCTATTCGCCCGGCTTTCTAAAGGGGTAAGCAGTAAAATAGTTTGAAATGAGATATTGTTGTATACACGCATGTTTTAAATCGATGACTTCTGATTCTGAAATCAGTAAACGTTAACATAAATACTTATCCACTATTCATGGATAGTTACAATCAGCAGCATTACAAAGCGTTTTTATTCAGGAATAGTGTCATCGTAAATGGACTAAAATTTACATAGTTTGAGGGTTAAAATATCAGTTACCAAAATTAATGGGCAGACTTAATCTCGGCGAAACAGTCCCGGATTCATGGTCATTCGCCATTGTTACATTTTCAAACTATGTAAAAATACGTCGCAAGTTAAAGTTTCAAGAATTTCACTGAAACAACGTCTGAATTATAAATACGCAGATATACGCACAACAAAAGCGTGGACACATAAAAATGAAATATGCCACACAAGAGAAAAATGTTTATTATGACAATTTTGCTGAAATAATTTTGCAAGGAAAATGAGAAAATAGCCGCCGCGCGAACCGACCGTGCTAATTATGATTTAATGGCAACCCATGACGTGATGACCATTTTTACAATTTGCGCCGGGTCAGCACGAAATACACGGCCATTACAGAAGTAAGGGATTGTAAGTAACATTTTGTGTTACTTAACTATAAGGATAAGTACATACACAGGGTGTATTAAGGTACACTGAAGCCTCATAGCGCTTCGAGTTTATTCTTCTCTATTTACGAAATGAATGAAATGATGATATTTAATGGAATAAAATAAGGAATGGCTCCACCTGCGTTTAGCGAGTATTTCAGCCAGTGTCAAGTAATTAATAAGTGCAAATTCAATAAATACACATCTATTATAAATAAAAATTGATGATGACAGTGATGAAGATGGCGGATGACTTCTTCGAGTTTATTATCAATACAGTTAATTATCAATACGAAAACAAACTGTATTGACTTATTGAAAAAGATTCTTCAACGAAATTACATTGATAGGGCGAGCGAATTTTGACGTGCGGGGGTGTGATTTTTGACAGAGAAATTCAATCTCTATGTATATTAAAACATAGTTCGTTTTGGTATTGGTACAAATGTTGACGCCGTAGGGGGCTTTAGAACATCAAAAGAATATTTCGGGACTTTTGGTCAAATTGTTATACTTCTTGAAAAATGTATTTTTTGGACTTAAGATACCTGTATAAATGTTGTACTGATCGGTTTAAAGGCACTCAGTTAATGAATTGCAGATAGTGTCCTAATATCGTTGTGGGCTACCTGCGAATAAACTGTATTGGACAGTATTAAAACTGATTGATGTCATGCAAACTCATACACTCAGTTCAGTGAATAGTTGTGTGCCAAAAAAATTAGCACGAATATTATTTGGATTGGGATTACCTTTGTTTTCTTAAAATAATGGAATAACAAGGCAATGCTCAAATTTACTTAACTAATTATAATTTAAAAGTGTTTGTCAAATAATGGGAAGCTCCTGATTTCTTCCATCTTCTGCTACAAAATCTTATCAACCTCCTGGCACTGGAAGTAGTATGCTATATTCATATTATTCAAAAGAGGTCCAATCGAATTTCCTCACACAGAATTGGCTATTTTACAAAATGCGCCGTTACAGGAATCTTCCAATCTTCAGAAATGAGGATGTAGAACTCGTTTCAGATATACCGGGATCGCAGATACCTATTGTAGGATTTGAAGGTATGTGCGCTTTCTTGTTCCTCCTCTGTTACGCCATAATATCAGCATATCCGTGTAGCACAAAGGAATTTTCCGCTTGCATCTTTCAAATATCTTGAGTTCTCGACTTACGAGAATTCGATTTAGGCGCGAGATAAAAAGATCTCTCAACGTTCTTATTTCAAAGGATGAGCGAACCATTACTGTATTAAAAGTATTGAAAACGTAACATTATTGACAGGTTACGTTCAATAACCACGGATTATCTATAATATGTGACATCCGTTGCCAAATGGTGTACAATCGATCCCTGCGCAAATAGCCAAATCTTGAGACGCGCGAATATACTTATATGCCGATACTAAAGCGAACTGTATTTACTCGTAAAGAAAGCACATTTTTACAACGAAATGGCATCGATTGGAGTGGCGTGGTCACGTGCATTTTGAATAATACATTTGATTTCTATCTCGTATATTGCATAGAGGAAGTACGTGAATTTAAAAAAAAGTGAAATGTATTTGCTCGTCCTAGTGCGTAATGAGTAATGTAGTTTTGTCAACCACCCCAAGATTATTCGAAACACTTAAAAATAATAAGGTAGCATATTAACTCCGCTATATGGTGGAACTACACAATTGGAAAACCTGTGTAGGAATTATGCATATTAGGTGCCTTCGAGAGCACGTCGACAAGTTATTGAAATACCAACAGCGTGTCTACACATTTCAGTATCCACTATCACCTATAGAACTCTCATTTTAGGTCACTTTATAAAAGACGAAAAAGGAGGAGGATCTTAACCCATTTGTAGTTTTTAATCATTATTATCATTACCCATAAGGGTAATGATAATAATGAATAATCATTTATTTATCCATGTGCTGGCCGATAATCATACGTTTGTCGTGCGAATAGAGCTCAAAGTAAATTCCACAAGAAATCTAGCGAAGTTTTTGTGCGACGCGTAGCGTGTTGTTTCTACTTGTATACAACGTGCATTATAAATTATTTCGTGACTTTACGCACTAAGCGACCCTGTGTCACTTCCATGCCCACTCATCAATACATTATGAGCCAAGTTGGGTTAAAAGACGAAAAAAAAGACGTAAGGTTGAGAAAATAAATTTCCCTATTTTGTATCTAAAAGGAAAATAAGTGTTGGAAAATTTATGGGAATTCTGTTTTTGAGGTAGGTAGCTTCGAATTGCATAGATATAGCGTTTCACAAATTTAAATAGGAACAGAAAAAAATGGCATTAATTAAATTAAAACACTCGCGACATTCGAATGATATGTGGACTTTTATCGTTTTAAGGGAAGAATCCAATTACGATAACGTTATGTTACGCATGAAAGTGTCGCATTTATGGTAAAATATTAATGTATTTCAATTTGGGAAGGCTGCTACAGACCTCCATAAATATCAGCAGCGCCGAGACCTACCGGGACCGCGTAAATACTTCGACTAAAATTGAATGTTATTATCCGTGAACTAGCGCGCAGTAAAAGTGGGACGTTACTGATGTCGGAAAAAATTCACGGGAACGTATTGGCTTTAGACAATGTTTATTTCGCAAAATGCCATGCTATAACAATTCCTATAAGGCTTTGTAGGTAGGTAAGATTCTAAGCAAAGGTGCGCTATACAAAGGTATATTTATTTAGAGCCTGTAGACAAATAATAAATAAAATTTATGTGAAGTTTTTTCCTCACGGGAATTGATTCGGTAGTCTCCGTCTCAAACAGTCGTCAATAGTAGTGACTTACAACGCAATCGTAAAATTTTTCCATTAGTTTCTTGGCAGTAAGCAAAGCGAGTTTCAATTCCCGAGATTTCCACTTTAATGCGTATTCATATGTGGGTTGAAGCGGGTGGGGTGAACAAATGGGAAAATCAACACACAAACTGCATTTGGCAACAACTTTTAATGCAATATACTAAAATTGGTTTTCCCGGCGTCTGGCGCGGGACTGCGAAACACTATATACGCTTTAAGAAGAAGTTAGAGACAGATTTATTGATCCCAACAAACGCAGCGCGAGCCACCCGAAGCCGTCCCATCCACCAAACAAGTTGTACGCAGAAGCCGACTTTGGTCATTTAAATGTTGGATTTGATAAACTGCACGACGAAATTGCTTCGGATACGCTTAGAATAATGTGGATCCTGCTCGGAGCGTTTAAGAAAATGCAAATTTTATTCAAATTGTACAAATACAAACCATTAAGGGCAAATCAATGAGGGCTCGGAATGGCCTAATGAAATCAATGTTCATTAGTCCGCCTTTATTAATTTAAGGTTGTACCTGTTTTACGGTTGTATGTTAAATCTTCTTTTACGATTCTCATCTACAACTTGATGAAAAGTAAAAGTACAAATTTTCTTATAAAAAAATGAAAAAAGTCTGCACAATAACTGGAGTAAAAAGTTTATTACAGCGGCGAACTAATAAATTGTCGTTGTTGCAAGCATCTTTACATTGGGGTGTAAAAAAATAAATGGCGGAGGTGTTGTTTATTTTTTTATGTCGTCGAGAGGACAAAGCTGCTTTGCAAATATCACCATAAAGTTTTCTGAATCAACGATTCATTTGTTATTGTTTTAACAAGCAACCTCCATAACGTACAATATAAAGTAAAGAAGCCAGAAAAATACAGGGTGTAACCTCTGTCTGGTACCCGCGAGCGCCTTCGCGGGACCGTATCGGGAACAACAACATTGTGTCGTTTAAATTGAATTGAAAAATGATTTATGCCAACAATCTCTATCGATACTTGAGTTTCTTTGCACACTTGAACGCCCTAAACGGAAATAATAAATCAAATTTGTACTTTGGAAAAATTTATCGAGTTTTTTTGCGCTATTTATTGGACGGGTAGCCGGAAGTTTTTTTTTTCACTTTATTCATCGAAGCGGTTCTAATCGCATGGAATCCGTTTGATTTTATTTTTCTTTTTTGTTTCATTATAGCAGCTTGCATTTTTAAACTAAATATAATTAGTTCCGGCAGTACTTTGCATCAAATTAATTTATTTGTTTAGCTATGTACACCCCTCATTCTGCTTCGGTTAAAATATTTGAATACTAGCGTCTACCCACGACTTCCTCCGCGCAGACTTCGATTATTCAATATAATTATAAATCATAGCTTATGTTATTTTGATTAGTAGGATTTATACTAAATACTACTACGAGGAGCTTCACCACCATTTATCATAGTAGTCATGTTTTGATGTGAACTGATATTTTTTGACAAATTATGTTCTACGAGAACGGTAGAAACCGGAGTAATATTACAACAATATTGCTAAAGAGTAAGGGCGCAGGTATTACACAGCATAACCAGATAAACATTTCACTACATACCACAAAATACCAAGAATACAACATGTAAGATTAATAACAGCAATGAATTAGGCACGGGAAATTGCAGTTTCTTGTTTAGTGAATACCTCAAGAGGGTAAGTTAGGGCCGGAACGCAATAAAAATGGCGTAATACGAACACGGCGGACTTATGAAGACGGAGTGAGCGAATTACGCATGTAGATATTAATATTTCCCGGCTGCTGCCTACCCGGGGAGACGTTTAGTCATGCCCGCGTCTTTTTGCACATTTTTATTATTAAATACCTCATGTGGAGTATTTTGTTGTGTGTATGATTAGGAATATAATCTCTTTTATGTCATATGAAGACTGGAGAAAATTGCCTTAACACTTAACATGATTTATAAAAAGAAATATATAAGTACGTAGATGAATGTAGTCCTTAACTTTTAAATTTTGGGCAACTGTACAACCTTTATGTAAAACATTTATAGGTATAGTCGAAATTTAGTACGTATAAATAACGTATTAGCGAGCTATTTATTAACTTACTTGATTATAGTAATTTATAATAGTTATGTTTTGAACGACAGTGTGTGTGTACACATACGATAAAGGCCCGTTATTCAAATATGTTTGATTAAATTAGAGGAGATTACAGTTGAGATTACAGTTTCATCAAATTGCGTTTTTTTGTGGATCGAGTGACGGTAACTTACAAGGAAAAAATATTTGTCGATGGCCCTCTGTGTCCAACCGTTTCCGTACCCTTCTATGAAAAAGAATCTTCTTAAGATTTATACCATTTTTTTTTCCATTCAATGATATTGTTATATAAAATATTATTTTTTGAAAACTTTTCTTTTTTAAATCAGACTACAAGCTTGGTGAAAAGCAAATAATATTTTAGGTTAGGAAATTCCTAACCTAATATATTATTTGCTTCCTAATAGGAATGTATATTTATGTAAGTAATAAGGGACTGAAAGGGTGAAAATGTGATGAGTATGAATGTGGATATAGAGCGAGAGGGAGAACCACGGAAAGATGTATCGACTGTATCAAGAGTAATATGAACAAGATTGGACTAAATGTATATATGAAGGAAAAATGCGCTGAATTGAAGATACGAATATACTGGTCTAACCCCAAGATATAAGAGTAAGGCAAAGTTGGGGTTGACTATAACTATGAAGATAGTTTATGAATACTCAATAGCCCTCCTCCGGTGAAGCTGTAAAGGCCAACTCACGGCCAACAGCGTAGTCCATTCAAAAAAAAAAAAAAACTCAATACCAATACTTTTTGTAAAGTAATCAATTTTCAAAATGAAGTTTATTCACCACAGACATAATAGTTAAGCTTGTGAAACTATATCCTATGATCTGCAACCTGCAACGTAGGCCGCAGTAGGCACCTTTTGTTTTTATTCAGTGTTTACAACTCACACTGACCTAACTGTTACGTGCTGTATATATACTTCTATCTATACTAATACTAATATTATAAAGAGGAAAGATTTTTATTTTTGTATGTATCGAATAAACTTAAAAACTACGGGACCGATTTCAAAAATTCTTTTGCCGTTAGAAAGCTACATTATCACTGAGTAACATAGGCTATATTATAAACCCGTGCGAAGCCGGGACAGGCCGTTAGTTAATTATACTTTTATAAAACTATACACGGATTGTTCTATAAATACCCAGATTTGGTTAAATAGATTCAATACTTTAAAAAAACGTGTAAATAAAACGAGTAAAAAGTTTGTAACATTTTATGAATTTTCCGATTTTGTATAATTACTTTTAAATCGAATCAAACTTCATCGTCAGGAGACGTTAACGTTCATACACACTGAATGGTATGGCTAATCAAGTTCCTCATCCTATTATGTAATCAAATTTACGGTCGACAATGCGCCTAATCTTTCGCTTCACTGAATCTGATGTCCTAATCCAATTAAGTGACGATATATGCACCATAGTACGGCTGTTAGAGCAGTAGCCAGTAAACATACAAATGCTTAACAACATATTATAAGCAAGTTAATTTAATGTCAAGTTAATTTATCAGTCAACCATCTTAAAATAATTTCATTGTCAACGTTCGCGCGTAAATTTTTTTATCATAGCAAAACGAACTGTATTGACATATAAAAAGTTCATTCTACAGTGAATTGACACTGACCGCACGAGCAAATTTTGACGCATGGGGGCGTGGCTTATACGAAAGAAATTTAATCTTTATTCATATTGACATAGAGTTCCTTTGGTACTGGCAAATATTTTGTCGCGCAAGGGTTGACGTCCCAGTGTCAAGGGTGGCTTAAGTGTCAAGCAATTATAACTTTTATAAATTATAGGGCATACTTATACTCATCTGATATTCAAGTAATATAGTCAGTAGAAACATGCCTATTAAATTTAGTACCTCAACAAAATAACTGTTCAGAAATTGCGCAATTTGCGCTATCTCGTATATTGGCAGTTTCCTGATACAAGTAAACTGAAGTGGCTAGCCTCTTTGCGTGTTGATGAGGACTCTACACAGAATAATAGAGCAGAAGGTGAATTGTATCGCAACTGGGAAAAGAGAAACTAAACTTTATTTTTATCTAAAATAAAGTATGAAGTGAAAATTTTGTGGGTAGAAGCTTTTCTGGTTATATAGTGTAGAGTCTCAACTATTATTTTTTGCATGGTCAAGATTAT
Organism: Ptilodon capucinus; assembly: GCA_914767695.1. Classification (NCBI taxonomy): domain Eukaryota; kingdom Metazoa; phylum Arthropoda; class Insecta; order Lepidoptera; family Notodontidae; genus Ptilodon; species Ptilodon capucinus. The sequence goes on along the minus strand of OU611814.1, from coordinate 6,793,717 downwards.
TAGCAATGTGATTGTGTTAGCCCTTCCGAATTAGCAATTTTGTTTGCTAATAGTAAGCTCAAGTCAATGTTTTAGTAGTCAGAGTCAAACCTAAATGGTTCTCTATCCTGGCGGCATTTCTAACCACGTAGCTGTTGGCGATTTTATACATAAAGTAAATCTCGCCAGACAGAACGCAATCATCTTATGATTCAAAACTTAGCAAAGCCGTACAAAGCCGTAGCAAACCTGTACAAGGTACCATACAATGGACTGGCGGCGTTCCCAGTTACACCCAGACCAGGGCAAATTCTGAAAAGGCCATTTTGAAATTTATATACAGGAATCGAACCTGGAACCAGCCGGTTCAGTGAGCCGAGCGGCCTACGCTTAAACCACTAGCTAGACCGAGCCGTCGTTATGTATTACATTGCCTTCTGAAATTTGCCTGTCGCACGTCAAAGGGTGGGTAGGCTGTTAAACAGCTACCCTCACGTACACAAAGAAGATTTGTGCCGTTATAGCAACGATGTTGGTGTAATGCCTCATTTCCAGGATTCATCTTCGTAATTACAGCGATTCCGTCTAATGAGTGCGACACGCTGCTAATCTGACTCCTTACCTACACACGAGCGAACTATGCTCATAATATTTCTCCCTACGTATATCTCGCAAGTAACCGAGATAAGTTTACTCACAACAAACTGCGCTGTTTATGCTGGTATGTTGAAGAGAAACTTGTTCGTTTAAGCATATTACATATATTACCAAGAGTTAGCTAAAGGTATTTGAAGTTGGGCAAGAATGTCAGATTTTGGTAGAGTTTGACTTCATACCAGAATAAGGTAGATGAAAATACACAGCTGAAATTCACATACCTACTGCTAGTTGCGTTTATTGAAATCTAGATATTATTTTACACATCGCGTTTTGATAAAACAATGCTTTTTAATTCCAGTATCTTCTTCTTATATATAAAAATCAACTGCATCTCGTTAGTCTCACTAAAGCTCAAAAACGACTTGACTGATTTTTATGTTTCCTTCTCTCTAATATAGGGATGTTATAAAAAAAATATTTGTTCACATAATCTAGTAAATTAAAGATATTTCAACAAATTTAAGGGTTTTTTAAATTTAGAGCTTAAAAACATTTGCCTACTAGTCCTAAAGTTCATAGACTCCATGTATAACATTAAACGGGTACCTTATCTTAACAGCAATCTTTTTATATGGTCGAGTGTCGTATCTGGCGAGGACAGAAGCGCGGTGCTCCCGCCTCTCATGCATAATTAATATACGCGGTCAAAATAAGCAATTTAGACACGGCGCACTGGTTTGTAGCATCGCTTAGTTTTAATACGACACATTTAGTTTGCTTACTTCTAAATCTGCGATATTTATGTTTGCGTGTATCACGCGTGTTAATGAACCTTTTATATTATACAATTAGCATGTGAGCGTTTAAATGAGAGAATTGACACGTCACAAAATTATGTCGTAGTAAATTCGTTACTAACAATGAGTTCAGTTCAATTATTCTGGGCAAAAATCATCCTTCATTTGTATAACTAGGTGTGCGAGTAATCTATAAATTAACTTTCATTCGAGATCAAAAGTTGTTATCACAGTTGTAAACAAGTTGAAGAGCAGTAGAGCTACCTTGGCGAACTCTCTGAGTGTTGTATTCTAATCGGATAGGTTCGCAAGCAGTGTTGCCGGCAGTCAAACAAGAAAAACCGGGTCAAAAATTACCCGAAATTACCCGTTTTGGAAAAGTCATTCAAGATATTTTATACCAATTTTATACCACAGTCGGAAAACTATTTCACATGCCTACTACGGGTAATAAGAACATCTATTCCACATACGTTTTATAAACATTATGAGCTATGGGGTGCACTTGTTAGAAAACATGAACTTTTTGACAAGTGAGTAAGTGCAAATGGTAAGTATTATTATGTTTCGGGTGTCACTCTGAGTTCAATGCCCCTCCTCATCTACCCACTACATATGAACCATATTATGTATTATATTTTAAACCATAATATAGGTAGATATACTACAAAGCAACTCAGCCTAGTACATGCCTTAGAAGAATGCAAAATGATGGTGACATTTCGTTCAAAGTAAGACAATACTTCAATGATTTCTAACACAAAACCATTACTTTTAATTTAACAGTTAAACGCCTCGCCCACCACCACTTTGTCGGTGACATGCAATGTTGTATCTTTGCCTAACATTGCCTAGATTCGTGGCAGTCAAGGCGTGCGATAATTATTCAATAAAAGGTATCATTTGTCAGGGCTGTCCAAATGTCGGCAAGTCGGCATCGTGATGACTAATGCGACAATGTTCCGACCATTTACGTCGAATCCCCCTGATTGCCTACTTTTTACCTGGTGTTGGCCAACCATTATTCACCCTATTGTGTTATAGTCGCTTTGTCTGTTCTATTAAAATTGGTTATTAGTCTGAATTGTGTGACAACAATTTGTTTGCAGACCGTCCATTAAGGTAATCGATCTTGTGGGCCTATTCTGCGTTAGGCGATTTTCATGGTAACCCCGGAAGTTTTATACTTTGGATTAAGTAGTTGAGAACTGTATTTTTAAGATTTCATATTGCATAAGTGACAGAAAGTAATTTCAAAACAATACTGCTATTTACGAAATTCAAGAAAATACGGAGTAAAAATACTGTTAGAGAGAATTCCATCTCCAAGAATTGAGCAAAATCTTTATTCAGCTAGATACTGATTATAGATAGATTAAGTACAGCCCGATTCATAGTGCCACATGACTTTTTTGTATAGAATCTGAAATAATGTTGTTTAAACAGAATAAAGATAAGGCAATAAAAAAAACAAAATGTATTATAACATTAATGTACTTTTATATTAAAAAAACCTTGAAATAAACAATTTAAAAGTAACGGCAGATTTTAATAGATAAGATTTGTTGCAGCGTCAAGTTATACGCAAAACCTAACCTAATTATATTTCTTATCAAGACTTCAAATAATAGTCAACTATAAGTTAGATAACTTAGTATACCCATTCTGTATCAAATTATATACACCAATAAGAATAAAAAGAATGCTTTAGTCCGAGTAATTATTCCTAAATTCCGGAAACCATACAATTTTGATCAAAAATAAACCTGTAACACGAACTGCGACAGACGAATAACAAATTCATTATAAAAGTTCAAACGTATTTGGTCCGAACTCTTTTTAATTGTGCACTATCGACGAATAGAGTGACTTGCTTACCTACATTGCTTACCTAGCTACTAATTGCGCGGAAAATATTTTTTTGGGTATCTTACTTATCTCATGGTGGATGAATATAAGAAATAAAATTAGTTAATAGTTAGCTTATCTCATTGACTACTTTCTATTGTGCTTAATAAAAGGCAGTACTGCGTGCTTATATTAAAAATAGAACTGTAGCAAAAGGCACTGTGATAAAAATATAGATTTTTAGGTAAGTGCAAAATTATAAAATCTCTTCAGCGCTTGAGAATCTAGAATTGGTTGAATACATTCATTTTTACGGCATATTAACTTCACCCACATCGCAAGATTCCTGCAGGGGTGAAATGGGGCGAAATGTTTATTCGCCAACGGAGCCTCGGGGCAGATAACTAGTTTCATATAATAAGTATATTTTAGCAATAAAGAACTTGCTGACCAAATTTGAACTAACTCTATTTTGAAATAGAGAAAACCTAGAATGTTTTAGGAATATTGTCAGTGTATGTAAGATATATAATACCTAATATATATGCTTGTGTAATTAACCTTATTAATTAACTATATTGGGAAATAAAAGGCTTTTTATTTTTATTTTATTTATTTATATATATGCTTGTGCTTGGAGTAGGTTTACGTTGATAGTTGAATCGTCCGGGTGGGGATCAGATTAATGTTTTAAAAATTCGACGCCTCTCCTTGGTAAGGTAGTCTAACTACTCGACTTGATGCTAAGAAATCAATTAGGAAGTTATTTGTGAATGTTCGAACCAACAACACCCATATCCAGTTAAAATCAAAGCTACCGTCAACCTTTTAACTATACCGACATACTATTCGATTTTATTATTTTATTATATTCTTTCGATACTACAGAGAAATAGATAATATAAAAATGTTCAAACAAATTCGCAATGATAAAGTAGTTAGACAACTAAAAATTACCTAGCGGCCCCCTTAGCTTACATTTTCAACGAGGGGTCAGTCCCCATAGAGAACGAAGTTGAAATAAAGTTCGATATTGAATTCTCCAATTCGCAGCACGGCACGTGACAAACCTTAAATTTGGTAGTACTCCTCTATTTGTAACATCACTACGAACTCTTTTATAAAATTGACTTTAATGAATAAACATGATTATGACTTGCAAAACGGTGAATGAAAAATATCGTAACGAACGTCTTTTGCCAGTATTCTATATGCATTTGCTTTGGAGAGGGAGTGTGCCCAATATAATGGCAAGGTCTCGTATTGCAAACGAACGATATACCATCGCTAGTATGTCGCTCCACTGCAGTGCGCCTCTACGTACCCCATTGGGAGTAGTTTGTGGTATTAACTGAAATGGCTGCTGCCATCCAGACCAACAGAATACGATCATTCTGTATTCAACTACATTGCTCTGTATATAAAACAAACCAAAAATAATAATAAGTTTGAAACGCAGCATTATGAACTTTTTGAAATAAGTAATATTAAATGTTAGTTAACATGAAGCGCCCAAAGGTGAGATACGAATTATGTTTTGTTTGGTCTTGGACTTATGTGCCCCTTAAAAACTCGCGCCTTCGTATGTTGTATTAATTAATGGTCAACGTTGTATAAGGGGCAAACGGGTTGGAGACCCATGTCCATGATCAAGAATGTAAGTATTAGGTACATATAGAATATGTTTCTAATCGTTTCTACTGTTTTCGGTATCAAGTTAGCGAGTGTCACGTTGCTTGGCGGGGTATTAGGTAAACGCAAACGTTCTTTCAAACTAATTGAAAAGCAATGAACCGTAGAATTTAATTTCATATTGAAAGTCTTCCTCTTTGCCCCTTTTTCGAGACCGCCTGAAAGCGTTACATCTCGACTTTGCGGTAGGTACCGCTTTGTCCTTAAAAACTTTGTCATTGTTGGGAAATGTGATTCACCATGCTGGGCCGGTGTGGGTTGGTGAACTTCACACGCCTTTCTATAGACGTGCACGTTTCCTCACGATGTTTTCCTTTACCGTTCACTTATATTATGGTGCAAAATTGTCGGCATATTTCAAATATTAATGTACCCAAGTAAAATTAACACGTCATGCTCTAGAGTATCTAACGCACTCTACCTACCCTAATAAAAGGATCAGTTTTTATTGCAAAGTTTTAGTGCGAACATTAGCACTAATGCCCTAGCTCATGCCAGTAAGGTGATATAATTACCTAACTTTTTCTACTTAGACAGCGGAAAACTGTGTATACGACTAATCGTACCTAACATATTATGTAGATAGGTAGTTGACGAAGAAACGTAGAACGGAACGTTGGTACTAAACAAAACACAATCATATTTGAAAAAGCTAAATTGGATGTCGTAGCTAAGCAAAAATAATCCAACCAACAAAATTTATAAAAATGAAATAAGTAGATATACCAAACGGTTTCTAAAAGAGGCCTTTTCAAGTAACAAAAAAGATATCATAAAAATTTAAAAGTAAATAGCATCTTTACAACCTAGGTTACCATCCTATATGACCCACTTGTAATCCATTATCAAACTTCAAGCTGTCATATCTCAAAACTGACTTCATGTGGATTGGATCCTTTTTGTTTAACTACGCCCAATTGAAATTCGAACAAGTGTCTTCAATTATTTCAAGAAACATCACTCGTAATTGGCAAAGTTAACAGTTAAGCCGAAATTCTACTTGTTATTGTCTCACTTAAAAAAGCCTCTCCAATTTTCGATGTTGTTCAAATAAATAACACGATAGATATAACCGACGTCGTAAAATTGAATGGAAAACACCGGGTTGGCCACATAATGTTTATTACCATGCAGCGGGGTGCTTATTAATACCCCCCTATAGAAACTGGGCAGCGCGCAAACACGAATGACCCGTGAAAAGCGCTAGTGAACGCTATAATGTGTACACAAAGACTTAAGGGTACAACATCTAACGTTTCCACCCATTATGAGGCGAGACCACCATTCAGGGGCTCAAATGAGTTCTAATGAAAGGTACGATACCATTATGAAGGCAATTGTGAGCTCATAAAGGAAATTAAAAAGAGACAAAAAGGCCGCGCTAGTTCCCTGCAAAAAAGGTGAAACAAAAAGGTGCGCGCATTCGCCGCGGAGTGGTTCTTTTACCGCGTCGAGTGAAAGGAGCCTTTTGACTCCCGCTTCGAAATATTGATGAAATGATCGTGTTTGTACTCAAAAATACTGGGTGTTGTTCAAGCTGGAATTGTTTTGTACACACTTATTGTAATTGAACTAAAAAATTGAAATTGTAAATCTAGTTGACAATCCTGCTAAACTTCAGGATGTACAATATCTGAAATCATTTTGTGAAGTCAGAATTTTGTTATATCAATTTCATAAAAGGTATGACATTCTCATAAAATTACCACAATATTTTTTTCCATGCTTTGACAACCCTAGGCATGATTAGTTACGTTGCTAGTATATTTTATTGTATTTATTTATGTATATTAATTAATTATCTTAAGATAAAAAATACTACAATATTGCACCAAATTTTAAAGTAAACTTAGTCTTTATTTAGACAAAATGTATTTCTCACTTCATGCTTTAATAGTTTCACGCCATATTTTTATTTTATAAAAAAAAAATCATTTCTCTCATTTATATATATGAGTCAAAATCCAAGTACATCAATAGCAATAAATGTTTTAACTGGTTGGGTCATCTTTGGCGTCGTGTAATGGTACTGTGGTTTACCATAGTATTTAAAATTCCTATAAAGTAAAATCAATGCTCGTACTCTACTCAATAAATCCGAACCAACAACAGGTTTAGCAGATAACTTTGCGAAATTTTACGGAATAACCATAGATTTTAGTTTTCAACTTACTAATTCTCGATAGCCGTAATCAGCTCGAAAACTTCATATTGAACTTTCCATTCTTTGTTACTGACGGTGCATAATTCTCTGTCTAAACTACTCCTAAACTAATGCCACAAACTTTAATAGCTCGGTCCTATACCTACAATCGGGCATTTTACGATTAGTTAATGTTATCGTATATATTGTAAGCCTATGTAAGCCTATGTAAGACCTATGTGTCGTGAGAAACTATCAATGAGATTGTGTTGCATCATGTATACCGATGATCGATAATAGATAATGCGGAAACGATAGAGTAGGTATAAAAACTGTAAAATATTAGAGCATTAACATTAACTAATCGTTGGTCGAGTACGTACCTAAAAAGTATTGGAACGTAGTTCCTTATGGCGCGTTGCGAAAGGGGGCTAGACGGAAAAAAATAAGACTAAAAGTGTCGACTGGCACTTTTGTAAATGAGTGTGTGAGAGTATAAGTTGTAACGACACTTTTGTATATGTGTGTGTGATTTCGGTTTCGGTTTCGGTTTCGGTTTCGGTTTCGGTTTCGGTTTCGGTTTCGGTTTCGGTTTCGGTTTCGGTTTCGGTTCCGGTTCCAGTTTCGGTTTCGGTTTCGGTTTCGGTTTCGGTTTCGGTTCCGGTTTCGGTTTCGGTTTCGGTTTCGGTTTCGGTTTCGGTTCCGGTTCCGGTTTCGGTTTCGGTTTCGGTTTCGGTTTCGGTTTCGGTTTCGGTTCCGGTTCCGGTTCCGGTTCCGGTTTCGGTTTCGGTTTCGGTTTCGGTTTCGGTTTCGGTTTCGGTTTCGGTTTCGGTTTCGGTTTCGGTTTCGGTTTCGGTTCCGGTTTCGGTTTCGGTTTCGGTTTCGGTTTCGGTTCCGGTTCCGGTTCCGGTTTCGGTTTCGGTTTCGGTTCCGGTTCCGATTTCGGTTTCGGTTCCGGTTCCGGTTCCGGTTCCGGTTTCGGTTTCGGTTCCGGTTCCGGTTCCGGTTCCGGTTTCGGTTTCGGTTTCGGTTTCGGTTTCGATTTCGATTCCGATTCTGATTTCGATGTGTGTGTGTGTGTATATGTACAATTTTTTTCCTTTTTTTATTTCAAAAGGAACTTTGTTCCATCCGGGTGTCCCTTGTGTCACACACACATATTTTTTATTTCACCGTTATTTATCAAACATGTATTTTAAGATATTTTCACGTATACTTTGAGCTGGGTATTAAAATGATAACTTATAAAAAAAGGAACTAAGTCTCCCTTTTGAGAGTAAATCCTTTTAAATCATATAAAAAAAAAATATTATACACCAAAATAGTTGCAAAACGTGTTACTGTGAAACCCAAACGAGGCGTTGCCTGTATTTTGGGTTTCTGTGTTAAAATTATCTGCGAAGTGAATTAAAATGTAAAATAGGAAATTAATTATTCAAATATTACATAAAATGTAAAGAGTGTGTGCATGTATATTTGTATAAAATGTGCGTTGTATTGCAAATGGGTCAGAGAGCATTTTTTACTATTCACTTCTAATATTCCTTCTTATGCGAAAACATGTACTAGACTTAAAATCCATACTGAAAATCTTGTAGTGTGGTATTGCAAAATATATTTTCGCCCTCCAAAGTACTACAACATGGTGTAGGTAATATACGAAACTAATTTGGGGCGCGAACCGTTAAGATTTTCATTATTCCAAACATGGCGCGCGGGGCATGCCCCTCGCCATAACCGTTGAATCGTATTACCATTACAACTGTCCACGAGACGCCAGATGCTTCAAACAACTTTATTCTATTATTTGGGACAATCCGGACCCTACGATGTTTAACTAAAGCCTTAATATCAGAACTATCTTGAATAAATCGAGCTCTATCTCTATTGGTTATAACGACATTTCACTTTATATATTTCCATTATAGAGGAATATCTGGAGTGTACCATGATTTAAGCAACAGATAATTTTTGGCGTTCTACATTTTTTATAAGATAATAAACTTGTACATACATGAAATAGAAGATTTTATTCAAAGTTGTTTGTAAATTATAGTTACAATTAATTTTATTATTCATGATCTCTGATTTAAATTCATATTTTATAAACTACAGCTGTCAAATCGTATTTTTAGAACATGTGAAGAAGTATCTAGCAAAATGTCTCGTCACTTACAAATAATATTATATCGTTAAATAATTGCAATTAATTTAATGAGGGAAGGTTTTTTTACCTATTTTTTTATTTTTAGAGATCACTTTGAGTGACCTTACTAACTAACTACAGCCCTTTTAACGTCCCACTGCTGGGCACGGGCCTGCCCACAATGCGATGGGGATTCAGGCCATAGTCCACCACGCTGGCCCAGTGCGGTTTGGCAGATTTCACACATCTATCGAGAACTAGTCAAGTTCCCTCATACGTGCAGGTTTCCTCACGATGTTTTCCTTCACCGTTTCATAGCAAGTGATAATCTGGGATGAAAATGAGATTTGCACATAAACCCAGAGGTGCGAGCCGGGGTTTGAACTTGCACACTTTGATTGCAAGGCGTGCTACCACTCGGCTACCACTGCCTTACCTTATCATACCTTAACATACTTTAAATTAATGTCGTATATGTAGTTTGTACAAAGTGGCACAATACAGAGTTATCTATCTATCTATACTTACAGGAAATTTACAACAACTTGAGTCTATGCTTGTTTTACAAGTTGAATTATTACACAGAATGGGTAAAGTTTATATTGTAAAACGATGGTCGTAAACTGCCAAGGAACAATTGGTAGTTGATCTCAGAGCGTTGCAACGCACAAAGGGCAAATTTTCTTTGTTTTTCTTAAAATTATGATTTTTCTATTTAATGCTTATATACAGATTCTTCTCCGCCTGTTACTTATCTGTTTTGCAGTATTTTAATAGCTTTTTCATACAGTTTTCCTACTGTAAAGACTACCGAAAAAATCAAAGTAATAATAAAATAATACTGTTAAAGTTGTGGTAGTAAGGCAGCTGGAATCCTCCTCCGGTAAAGCTGTAAAGGCGGTGGAAAACAGTGTAAATCCTTCAAAAAAAAAAAGCAGCTGGAATCGAAATGAAATCGCCTTACTTCTTGTACTCGTGACGATACTAAAAACAGTGCCATAGCTAAATATTTTATTGCAATTAGTATAGTTGACATATTTAAACTTTTATAGTCAAAGCATTTCTTAGCCGTAATAAATTCTCATATTTATAGAAAATTTTGCTACATTTGAGTCGAATCTCTCTTTTGCCAGCACGCTAATACCTAAATACTAAAATAACTACTATTTCGGTACTTATTAACAACAGTTTTGGCAGACAGCATTATAGTATCACTAAAAATCTGTAGTGTGAAATTACACGGGGATAAAATTAATGTGGATTGCGGCGACCCGGCGCGATGAGACAGGCTTGCGGCCTGAAACTTTAATGTAACACCCCGCCTGCTCTGACTTCCTAAGAAATCTGCGAGCAAGCTTTGATTTTGCTTTTAAACTCTTGTGTTAAATTATTACGATGTTTACTTACCTAAACATACACGTGGTAGAGATACTATTATTATGAATCATTGACGATTCATAAGTGCTTGTATTGGTTTATATAAATAAATAAAAAATCTGATTCTGATTCTTATTCTACAAAAATAATAGTTTGTATTTTTTTGGCAAATATTAACAAATAATTGGTTTAATAACTTCTTTGTTATAAAAAATGTGGTTGTATTTTAATTGTATTACATTTAATTACGATTGACATAGAATAACTTTCGCAATTATCTCTCCAGGATTAATTTATACCTAAATCCATTAAATCACCTGAGCACACCAGAATCTCTTAAACTTTGTGAGGAAATAAATCTAAAGTTGTGCTTCGTAAATTGTGGGCAAGTACCCGGTTAATTGTGAAGTAACAGTTGTACAAGTTAGTTATTGAGTGGGTCCATACATATTACATCACGGTCGATCAAACCTGTCTCAGAAAGTTTTAAAGACTAAACTTAATGAGAATCCATCGCATAGCATTTGAGTGTCAATTTCCTTGACAAGAACGTTTTGATCGGGAAACGAAATGGCTTCTTATTACTTTGAAGTTGTTATTTAAACTCTAATTTGGCTGTAATAGAGTTACTATTACTATCTAGATAGGTACCCTAAAAAACTTTTCGTTGTTGCATAATAATTCGGCCCGATCTCAATGTTCGCTTTGAAAATCGAATTAAGTTTTGAGTGTTGAAAATTGAGGTTAAATTTACAGAAGCAGTTCTTGGTTCAGCTTGGCTTGATTCCATTCAGTTGTAATGTGATGAACACTCCCTAAAGTTCCCCAAACTTTGGGGCGTCAAAGCGCGCGCATCGTCATTTTTGCCAATACTAAAATGAACTGTATTGGCTTATAGACAAAGCTCATTCTTCAATGAAATGTTATTTACAAGCGAATTTTGAGGCGTGGCTTTTACTACAGAAATTGAATCTTTATGCATATTGGCACAGAGTTCATTTTGATTTTGGAAAACATTTTGATGCGCGCGTCTCGACGCCCCAGTTTACGCGGGGCTTAATAGTACCTAACATAAATAATATCTTGCAATGGACGTTAGTTGATTTAAAGCTCAACATCGAGTTTACTTTAGCAGTATTAACTATTGCACGAGATACAATAATGTAGATGTACATTTTGGAATAACAGAGGAATCCACACAAAGGAGATGATTATTTTATATTCGTGTAGGTTTATATTTTTAAGGATATAAATGCAGACACAAAGTGAAATTGCGGACGTTATTAAAAGTTTATTACGTTTTATATTTCGCACCCACCTATGGAGCATATTTTAATGAATACACCTAGAAAACTTTTTCCTCCCTCGGAGCATAAAAGTAAGGTAATTATATCGCAACCCCGGCTCCCATTTCACGGCGAGACATTAGTACTAATGTTTGCACCGAAACTTTGTTACGTGGAAAATAAAAACTGATCCATTATCGTGGTAATAAAGGCGCAAATGACTTGGTGTTGGCACGGTTACTTTTGTTATTCGCAATAATGATCGCTGTCAGAAAGCCGTTCATTATAAAAAAAAATCACCTTCAGTCAATAGCAGTGGTAGCCTCGTCGGTAAAACGCCCGCCTTGAACGTAAGTAAGTTCAAATAACGGGCCCACACGTGAGATTTTCATGTGTGAAATCAATAATGATTATCACTACCTGGATGGTAAAGGAAAACTTCTTGAGCAATCCTGCACGTCTATAGAAAGGCGTGTGAAGTTTACCAACCCGCACTGAGCCAGCGTGATGGACTATTGCCCAAAATCTCCCTCGTATTGAGGAAAAATGTGCCCGGTATAATGGCAATAGGGGATTACATTGGGACCAAAATACATCGGCGAAGTGTGGGCACACTGCGGAGCACTTCTGCCTGCCCAATCGGGGAATACAGGCGTGATTATGTATTGTATTAAAAGTCACCTTGCGGTTATTAATCTTTGTGCACATGTGTTTGTAGGTACGTAAATCTTTTTGATTAATAATAACGTCTAACAAAACAATATTTATTGGTAGCACGTGTTGGAGGCACGTTCCAGACGGCCGTACGTACAGGGAAATATTGTTTTGTATGAATTTAGCGTACACGATGAGGCTTAGATCAGAAAATCAATGTTAGCTTACATATACCAAATTTACAAAGAAAAAGTTGAAGGTAACAAACGTGATGATTCACAAGCGTTATTATGATAGTTTGTATGATAGCACAAACTGGAATGAATAAATATCAGTGAATAGGCCGCTATAGATTGAAAGAGCGGACTTTTAAGGATAAAGCGGCACGGCAAAGTCGAGATGTAACGCTTTCAGGCGGTCTCGAAGAAGCGGCAAAGATGAATGGCTTTCAATATGAAATTGAATTCCGTGGTTCATTGCTTTTCAATTTGTTCGAGGGAACGTTCGCGGCGTTTACCCGATGCCCCGCAAGGTGTCGGGGTATTACCCGCCAGGCAACGTGACTTACTCGCTAACCTGATACTTAAAACAACAAAAACTATTATAGGTATAATTCAAGATGCTTAGCAATAAAACCTTTCAAAAAATATCGTCTACCTATATAATAGTTTTGGAATTAATTAAAGTTTTGTTGGTCTTTTAAAATGACTTACAAAATATTTAATATTAATACTAGCTCTAGACTTCGGTTATTCATTATTTGTTATAAATTTTAGCCTACATGTTATACTAATGTATAAACAATAATGTACCCTAAAGTATAACTAAAATCCGTTTTGTAGTTTTTGCCTGAAAGAGTAACAAACATCCATCTATCCTCACAAACTTTTACATATATAATATTAGTAGGAAGGATTAAAATAGTTAATAACTTTTAGCTCATAGTACCCACTTAGTATTATTTACAATTGTAAGTAAATCGTAATGCTGATACGGTTTAATCAGAATTGAAAACTTATGAATTACATTTTAGTAGCTTAATGGATAAGAATGATCAACCATTAGGTATTATATTTTCAATAGAAATATATTTACTTTAGTCACGCGATTACCGCGACTAAAATGTCGCTTACAATTTTTGAATAACCTCTATTCAGGCGACTGTAATTAAAGGCACCGGGAATTAATCATCTTTTGTATACAAAAGTAAAAGTTGGGCTTGTGTCCACTAAATAATTCACCTAAAATATTGTGTGTTCACTCCAAATAAAAGATTTTTTTTATTCAATCTCTTTCATCTTAGGTTGAATTCAAGTCAGATACAATACCAATGTCTATAAGCTGGACCTTCACAAAAGCACGGCTTACGGGCTTTTGAACTAATACAACATTACTTCGGGGGGTATCTATCTAACACGAACACGTGGGTGAGTCCTATTAACCTGCTGTTATTTTCTGTTTTTTTCCATTGCTGCTGTCAAAGGCTATCAGTCTCACAAACGAACATAACTTATGTCAGTAACGTCGCGAGTGAAATTTGACGCATGGTCGCGTGGCCTTTTATCCCACAGAAATTTTATCTTTATCTATATTGTCATAGGGTTCGTTTTTGTATTGGCATTGTAAGGCTCGCCTCTTGATTCTCCAGCGTATCTGAAAGTAATATAACGTCCAGTTTGGTGAACTTAATGGAAGAACATCATTATGTTAGGCTAGTTCCTTTTGGGGAAGTTGTTATTTATATTATATATTTATTTATTTTCGCTAGGGATATTATTTAAAATATCTAATTATAAACTCTATGTTTAGTTGAACGCGGTAGTTATCATCACAGGCACATATCACGCAGATTATGATACACAATGAGTAAAGTTTCCATTGTTGGATGGTCGTAAACTAACAGAACAATTGTTTGGTCGCGCTGTAGAGCTGCAGCGCCGCGCGCGCCGGCGACAAATCGTCTCTACGCTATAATATTTGTTTTAAACAAAGCTTAACAGCATCCTACAGCATAACACTACGACTATCGCTATTGTGAGTTCATCATTCAACCTTCGCACATTCGTTCAACGTCATTATTAATCCTAATTTCACACTTTTGTCTTCAAATATTTCAAATATGTAGAAAATCAATTGTACCAATTATTTCGGTCTAGAATTCTTGTCGGCACTACCTTTAATAAAAGTCAAAAAGCATTCCGGTCGCTCGAGATATTTGGAAACAAACGTCCCAATTACTTTTTTCACGAGAAATTTCCCGCTCTCTAGAATTTAATTATGGATGTAGCCGTGCCAAATCACGCGTTACTTTAAGCTTTCCTTTGACCTTATTCTTTTAGATGCCTATCGGGTACGTAATAAATGTCTTAATTCTTTGAAAACTAGGCTTTATGATTTTATTTTCTCAAATTTTGCATGTGACATTTTTATAGCCGCCTAAAAACAAATGACGAGCGAATGATCTATTCTCTTAGTTATTGATTATAGGCACTAGGGAAACAAGTGCATTTTGCATACAAATTACTATGAATTACTTTAAATTTTTGCTCATACATGGCGAACAACTATGATAGCCGCATAATTTCCTAGAATGTCAGCCGTTAGATCAAGTTAAGTTGGTCTCCAAACAATTTTGTGAGTCCTTACCGTAATAAGCAAGTTTGCTCTGTTTTTGTGTATACTAGTCATACTGATTTTTGTGTTTGTTAAAAAAACTTGATAGAACCACGCTAAGAATTATATTGCGTTTTATATTTTCATATTCCGACGTTACCACTACCTATTATTTAATATTTGTTGCATATGACTATTGTTTCTATTCATGGATGATTTCATTATTGCATAAGTTGTGAAAAAATAAATAGCAGGTATAATACGGATGCCTCCCTTGATTGAACCCCTATTGTTCTCTTGTATTCGAATAGACTACCCGCGCGCCTGTCGATAGATGACCTCTATTGTACAGTTACGCTCTTTGTTCCTGTGCTTGCCTATATTGGTTACCATAGGTGATATAAAAGCCATTTTTAATTAAAAGTTTCCTGCTAAAGGAGGCTGAACCCTATAAACGTTCATAATGTTATAACAGTAAACACTTTACTTTAGATTTTAGTTTAGTCTTTACTTTAGATTTAATAAGGTTATGTTAGCATACAAGTAGTGTATACAGCATTCGCATTAGGCTTCCCACACACCGCTACGTCAAAGCTCGCAAATCACATAGACTAAGTTTCTACAACGAATTGACACTGACAGCGCGAGTGAATTTTGACGCGTGGGTGCGTAGTTTTTACGACAGAAATGTAATCTTTATGCATATTGACGTAGAGTTCATTTTGGTATTGGCTGTATACAATATTAGTCTTTGATTGGCTGTATTCTAACGCGCGAGAGCGCAGTGTTCGGGGCGCATAACTCTCCTATTGATGCAATTTTATAACAAATAAGTACATTATAACAAGATATGTGACAGTTTCTAAAAATGTTTTAACCTAGTCATAGGTGTAATAAAATCGATTTAAAAAAAGTTAATGTCTTCAATATGAAATTGAACTCCTCAGTTCATTGCTTTTCAATTTGTTTGCTATTGTTCGTATCAGTATCGTACATGCTCCGAGAAGACCTCATCTAACTCTCGTGTGAACAAAGTGTTATTTCTACCCAGGCTCCAACAAAAAAAAGCTGAATTCGTTTAGTTTATTTATAGGTTAGGTATCTAAGTAGTACCTATATTGTTTTCTTATATTTACGCGAATACTATACATTGAAATAAACCTATTTTACGGATTTCATCGCGTTTATTTACTATTTTATTTTCCCGACGTTTCGGCTACTTTACAGCAACCATTATCACGGGGGGACTGAGGTGTTAGACGTCCTGATATCATAGTTAATAACTGGGTACCCTCATAACGCGATAAAATCCGTAAAATAGTTTTATTTCAATGTAAGTTGTACCTGGTTTTTAAGTATCTGGGTTTTAATTTAATCCTTTATTTTACTAAATATATTAAATACGAAGTCTATAAACAATTACTTCCGTATATTATTTGATATCGACGCTAGAAAGGCAATCCTTACTAAACGACAATAAATCTTAAAATGAGTTGTATATACCATTCGAACGGCCAGATTTTTTCGTTAGGTGTGTATAACTCTTTTAAAGTTTTTTGCTGCTTAGTAAAAATTGTCTTTCAAGCGTCGATATGTATTGCTAATTTGAACTCGGTGACATTATTTTCACAAACTGTGTCCATGATTGTTAGTGCGTGTGTAACCTATCCATAAACATGTAACCTTTTAAGGACATAATGACTCAAAATCCATAGCGGCTGTTGTTTATCGTGATTGCATGAGCTTTCCCGCGTTTCCGAGACCATTACCGATGTTACCTAAATCCGGAAGGTGTACTATATAGAGCTTATTTGGGCCGCGAGCCGTTAACATTTTCATTATGAAGATTTTCATTCCAAATATAGCGCTCAGGGCACGCCATAATCGTTGAATCGTATTACCATTACAGCTGCCCACGAGACGGCAGATGCTTCAAACAACTTAGTTCTATTATAGGATGCTATATACCTTCTACTGAACGCATACACTTATTTGAAGTTGTTGAAAAGGTTTTGGAAAATAATTAAATGCAATTTTCTCCGACAAATGTCTGAGAAAATTGCACAATTATGTTAAGTTTAAAATGCATAATCAGTAAGTACTTACGCTCATCTCGATTGTTTTAATAGTTTGCTGCTGCTATGTTATAATTAAAAAAAAAAAACAGGCTCAATCGACAGCTGTACTTACATAATCCCAATTTTCTAGATGTCTCCATTTTCCTAAGTGACATTGAGTAGCACTCCGGTTTAATATTCAAGATGTCCTGAAACGTTCCTAATTGACGTCACAATTGTTACTTCTTTTTTTTGTTGCGTACAATTTCCACTCCCTAACTTGCTGTTATGTAGCTTTGTCAAATAACGAGCAATTGTACGATTTAAGGTCTTATGAAATTGGGCAAATAGAGTTAAAAATGTGTTAAAATGTAAAGACAGACTTATGTACCTTGTTCGTTATTAGCTGGCGCTACCTGTGATGGGTGTTTGATATAAAGGAACTCTACCATATCGAGACAATCGAACAAACCGAAATCCTGACAAAAACACAACGCTTTATGGCACCTATTGCACGTTGCAACGTGAGAGACTTTATGATATTATATATTACTAGTGGTCGCCCATTGGTCGAAGTTTGAAATCATAATCTATTTGAATGTTTAACCGACTTCAAAACAGAGGAGGTTCTCAATTCGATTGGATTTTTTTAAAGTTCTTCTTCTTTTTTTAGGAAATGAGTGAAATTATGATATTTTGATGGAATAAGATGAGGAATGCCTGCACTTGCGATATGCGGTATTTATGGCAATATCGAGTAATTATAGCAAAGACAAATGCAATAAATACATATTATAAATAAAAATGGTAGATGACAGTTATAAAGATGGCACACCAAAAAAACCTTTTTTAAGTTATAAGATACACAAACGATGACTATGACATTATCATGTTTGACATTTAGTAACACTATAGATGTGTGTGTCAAACTTCACACTACCAAGGTGTGTGTAATGTTTGTTTATAACATAAATTAGAATATAAACTATATTTGTAATGTATATTCGGTATATATTAATTTGTAATTGTTACCTATATAAATATTTTGTCTTGTAAATTATTGCTAAATGAAACAAAGTATATAAAAATATTAGATTTCTGGGGATATACACATTGCGGGATATACACAGTAACACAATACACAGGTGGTCCGCACATACACGTATGGAGATAGCTTCGCAAACTTGTGTACATTCATCTAAAACTTTGGCGGCACCTGACGTCGCGTGACTTGACGCAAGCTACGACTCTCCGCGGCGTTTGTGCCTTTGTTGTTGTTTAGGAAATTAACTGTAAGAAAATCATCCTCGAATGATGACGGCTTGGTCTAGTCACTAGATCATTAGACTCTAGTGGTTGCATAGGCCATTTGGCTTACTGCACTGGGTGGTTGCTGGTTCGATTCCCGTCAGCAGCAAATTTCGTAAATGGTACCCACAGTACAAGCTTTGTTTAGTTTAGGGTCCAACGCTGAGTAGGTGTTGCCTGGCGATAGGTGGTTAATTTTGAAAAATATTATTCATCTTCAATCGACTAATTAGGGTTCCGTACCCAAAGGGTAAGACGGGCACCCTATTACTAAGACTTCTCTGTCCGTCCGTCCGTCCGTCCGTCTGTCACCAGGCTGTATCTCATGAACCGTGATAGTTAGAGAGTTGAAATTTTCACAGATGATGTATTTCTGTTGCCACTATAACAACAAATACTAAAAACAGAATAAAGTAAATATTGAAGGGGGCTCCCATACAACAAACGTGATTGTTTTTTAATTTTTATATATAATGGTATGGAACCCTTCGTGCGCGAGTCTGACTCGCACTTGGCCGGTTTTTTTATTATATTTGTCGGAGGAAGCTATGAGTCGAGTTGATTGATATGCATAACGTATAATGATATTTGTTTATCATTTAATTACTTCTAGAAATTCCTAATTTAATTGTATTTAATTTATTTATTTAATATTTAATTAATTCTATACTAATATATATAACTATATAATTAATTGTATTAATTTATAAATGTAATATTTATTTAATTTATTAAAAATGTAATTAGTTAAATTAATTAGTTGTAATTAGTTAAGTTAAAATTGTAATTAGTTTTAATTTATTAAAAATGTAATTAGCTTAAAAACCTTGCTAATGTAATAAAAGTTGTTAATTTTGTAATTTACGTAACGACCAATCAGAGCAGACCACGTGTCTCGAGTGGGGTCGAGGCGCCATCTTTACTTTAGTGAGGCGGACAGTTTTTGCAAAACATTTGATTGCTAGCGACTGATCGAGTTGGATCATTGCGAAGAGTGTATCTGGTGGTTAAAGGGAGATCGTGTGAAACCGTGATCATTTTGTTTTGTGCCCTGATGACGCCCACTAAGCCTGCAACGTTAATGTTTTCCCCGACATATTTATAATACATTTATAATGACATTTTAGAACACTGTTGTACTGGCAAATACCTTTTAGGATGATTTGTATTCAGATATCTGTGGGTACATTTGTAGTTGGCAGTTTTGGAGTGGGAGTTTACATAGGTACTAGAATATTTCTTCACAACAAAGCAAAATATGTTAATTTTATTTCTTATGTTCCTAAAACATCTAAAATTTTATGCTCTTGATCTTTTTCACGTTGCGTTATAAAATTGTATGGCCGCGCTAACGGCCGAATTACAGTATTATAAATGTACACTGCATGCATAATACTATATAGTAAGCAGATGCGGTCAGCCTAGTTTGCTAGATACACTCGGGAAACATTATCCTACCTACGTCGTTATCTTCTAATTACACTGAGGCGTCGCGCGTCTTAATTTTATGCCAATACCAAAATGAACTCTGTGTCATTATGCAAATACATTGAATTTCTGTGGCTTAAGTCACGTCCCCATGCGTCAATATTCGCTCGCACTGTCAGTGTCATTTAGTTGAAGAATTAACTTTTTCTATGAGTCAATACAGTTTGCTTTGGTATGGCAAATTTTTTTATGAGTGGGTTAAAATGCGGTGGACGGTAGCCACAGCGTCGTGCGGTGAGTCAAGCCTGCCTCCTGAAAGTTTAATATAACGCCTCGCTCGGCCAGCATCCTAGTATCCCCCGTCGGGCCTTGATTTCGGTTTTATACCGCTCTAAACTTGTTACTCAATTTATTTGAATTAGTAATATGTACGAACGAATTGGGGATTTCATGTTTATCGATTCCGAACGGCAAACGTAATCTGCCTTAAGTCGTTTTCGATGTCAAGTATAATCCATGGATCTTTCTGCGTCTTCTGTTTGGTTGGTTGACGTAGCAGATCAATTTAGTACTTGATGAAATTAGTCTTGTAAAAAACTAAGTTAGGACTAAATTTATTTGTAAGTGAACCCCGAGGTACGTACTATTTAGTGATAGAAAAATCTCGAAGAAATTATTTTTATTTTATTTACCAGCATTGGAAGCATAGACGGTGATGATATAAGACAAAATGTGAGATATTAGTTTTGCGTTTCTCCCTCTCATTTTTACTACGAAAGGGAGAGAGCGAAATAATCCATAGATACGTATAGGTGACACATTTTTATCTTTTCATTAGACATCATAAATCGATAAATAGTAGGCACGATTCTTAATCAGAGTCTATCTTATATAAGGTCAAATGATATGAAGGTTTAACTTCAAGAAGGTACATAATGACTTTCTGAAAGTTACATGAACATAATTTCTTAACCAAAAAATGTGAGCATGTAGTTTCTGAAAGAGCAGTTGTTCAGTTCAGTACCTCGTACGGTGCGAACTAACTCCGTAAACTCTTCGGAACTAAACTCGGTGGGCATTCATCTAAAACTTTGGCGGCTCCTGAGCGTCGCGTGACTTGACATGCCTTTGACTGTAGGCTTAAATTTGCGGTGAAATAAGCACACTATCGTCTAACAACTACACTAGCTGTATGGAAGGCGTAGGTACAATTTTTTTTTTACAATTAACAGCACGAGTTAGCGGTAGATTTTACCTTTTTTTATTACTAGAACGTCGAGAATTTTGATCTATACAAATAAATAAAATTAGAGTGTCTGTTTGTAATATCCAAATTACATTATTTTAACAAATGCCTATGATAGTGTACACGATACCGATGACGAAAATGCAATTTTTAAAATTTTTGTATGTCTGTCTGTTTGTTCCGGGTAAACTTCCAAACAGCTGAACAGATTTCGACGGGCCTTTCACTGGCATATAGGTGATGTTTTAAGGCGGAACTTAGGCTACTTTTGTTTTAGAAAAAGCGTTAGGGTTCCGCGGGATGAACATAAAACCATTATTTCCGTGTAATCTCCCTAAAGTCCACGCGGGCGAAGTCGCGGGCACAGCTAGTATAAAATATAAATAAATATTGTCAGCCAACACTACTCATCGTGTGATCTCAAACTAAGGAAAGCTTGTAGGCTGGGTCGCGATCCCAGTTACACCCAGACCAGGGCCAATTTCGCAACGGCCATTTCCGAAATTTGTCACCGGCGGGAATCAAACCCACAACCACCCGATTAAGTGAGCCGAGCGGCACTCAAGATCAAACCACTAGACCAAGCCGTCGTCAGCTAAGGTGTTTTGGCGGAAAAGGGTGGATCCTCCGACCAGACGGTTTTTGTCGGGCTCTTGTATATATGTGCAATCGCTCGGATCACTTATATCGCGATGCAGGATTAGTTCGTATGCGGTGGTGAGATGTCGCTACATCACTTCCCTCCGATCGGTAGCCGGTTGATAGCAGGTTGAGTCGTCGATACATCTTGTGATGCTTGCCGGGCCAGTGTCCGCGTAGACCACGGATGCCGCATAGTTCTTGGTCGGAACAGTTTGCGGCGATGCCCCCGGTCGGGGTGCTGCTGGCTGGCTGTTCGACTGACTCACTGCTCGAAGGCTTGAAGAAGTGATGATGACGTCACGATGACGTAGCTTGCGAAGGTTGCGTGCTCATATCACGTCGGCGTCACCACTTTGGCGGAAAAAGGAGGATCCTCCGACCAGACGAGTGTTGTGTCTGGTGGTCTACTGCCCAACGGTTGTTGTCGGGTTCTTGCATATAGGTGCAATCGCTCGGATCGCTTTAATATCGCGATGCAGGATTAGTTCGTACGCGGCGAGGTAGATGTCGCTACAGTGTCTAACGAGAAAAAGAGTTCACATGAACTTTGAGTGCTTCCTTACAAAATATTTTGCTAATGCTCATCCGTTCCCATTGGGCATCTAATAATTGGGCAGCCGGCTTTACCGTGTCAATAAAAACTTACGGTGGGAGATTTAATTGGACGGGAGAAACCTGTCACCTTCGTTGATGTTTAATTAGTGTAAAACAACGTTGTATCGCGTTACGATGCAGTATCCGTTTCTAATTAATCTTGCTCCCTTAACTCAATAGATTGTTAATAGATAATATGGTTAAGAATTTTATATACTGGATGAGAGTAGAACGCTAGGATTTTAATTGTTATAAAATATATGTAGGTTTATTGATACATCATCGTCAGAGCTATTATTATTAACTTATTTAGTTTAGAGTAACTAAATTCAACTAATGAATTAAATTCAAGGTATGTTATTCAGGGGTAGTAGATAGAAAATGTTTTCTAAGTTCTTCTTAACACTACAACAGGCTACAGTACATTGCTTAAGCTAGCATTGCTAGCATCTATCAACAAGCAAGTACTAATACTAAGTACCTTTAACTTTTTTTAAACTCAGCGATGACGAAAGTAAAGTTTCTGCGCGAAAGGTCAAGGTATAAAATATTCCACGTTTACTCTTTCGCGCAAGAACTACTGAACGGATTTTGATGAAACTTTACAGTATTATTATTGAATAATCGAAGGCAGCGCGAACGAAATCGCGGGTAAAAGCTAGTTTTTAGATAAAGGCTGACTGTGTTTGGTATTAGCCAGTAGTAGGTTTAATCCTTAAAATAACATTAAAAATATAAATCGTACCAAATACCTACCAGCATTCACAGCGTTAAAATATCCCTTGTTTGTATTCAACATATTTTACTCGCCATCTTTATCTGACAGTTTTTACTACATTTCCACAAGCCTATCTAGGTAGTAAAATGGGAGGCCGTAAATTTTGTCCTAGGTTATGCCAACATCAAGTAGTCAGTGGCGACATTTTCGGGGGAATAAAGAAAAATACACAACAAACCAGAGTGACATTTCGTATTTTTCACTACAATACAATACCTTCCAACTGGTTTACGACCTTTGTTAACGACAATGACAAAAATTAACAAGAACTGTTACGTTTTTTGTGGCATGCAACCGTTATAAGAATATATTTAACCAGTTTTTTTTATTTGCTAGACAACACGCCTACGTATTCATCGCATGATCCCAAACTAAGCAAAGCAAGAACCTACTATGGGTACCGTACATTTGTACTGGGGATGAATACTTACACTAGGGCAAATTCCAAAAAGGTCATTTCCGAAATTTGCCGTTGACGGGAATCTCAACCTTCAACCGCCCGCTTCAGTGAACCGAGTGGCCAATGCTTAACTTAACTCAACCGTCGTCGAATGATTTTCATCATACATCTCTCAGATCGCTCCAAAACGACGGAGAACGAAACGATAACTGAATGCATCGTCGTTTATAGACTAAGGCTACAGATAATAATTATTCTAGCACTTCGCGAGATTGTTAATGTAAATTTCCTAATTATTTAAATATACATAGGGGTTAAATTTATACAAGTAGCGGGTGGTTAGCGGTGTGGGGCTCACGTCATCCCCGCGAGGATTATGTTGCATGTCAGCACTGTATTTTGATAATGTTTTGCTCTATTTCGCTACGTTAATTATAAATTCAATTAAAATATAATTACTTAGCCTCGTGGGCAAGAACGCCCGCCTATAACGTAAGGGGTGCAAGTTCAAATCCCTGACTCGCACTACTAAGATAATTTACATGTGCGAATGTTATTTTCAGTAATGATTGCCACTTGCTGAACGGTGAAGGAAAACATCGTGAGGAAACCTGCACTTCTATAGAAAGGCGTGTGAAGTTCACCAACCCGCACTGGGCCAGCATGGTGGACTATGGCCAAAATCTTCCTCGTATTGAGGGGGAATGTGCCCGGTATAATGGCAATAGGATCGCCCCCTATTACATTGGGACCAAAATACATCGGCGAAGTGTGGGCGCACTGGAGTGCACCTCTGCCTACCTCTTCGGGGAATACAGGCGTGATGATGTATACTTTTAAGATGATAATTAGATACGGTTAGTAATTATTAATTAGTAGATTAGTTAGTTTAGTATTTTGGTAAGATATAACATCCGGATTCCAACGTCCTTTCAGACTCAAAAGAATTAGAAAACTACTAGTTATAATAGATGACTATGGACTAATTCAGCATTTTAATGAAAAATATAGACATATTTCCAGTGTAATTGTAATAACTTAGTCAATTTGGTTTATAAAATCCTTAAATTACCTAAGTAGTTTTCGCTTCTAATCTATATCTATACATACAAACAAATAAATAAAATTGGAGTGTCTGTTTGTAATATCAAAATAACACTTTTTTACCAAATGCGTATGAAAGTTTATACGATACCTATAACGAAAACGCAATTTTGAATTTTTTTGTCTGTCTGTCTGTTTGTTTGAGGTAAACTTCTAAACGGCTGAACCGATTTCAATGGGACTTTCACTGACAGATAGCTGACGTTCCAGGGCGTAACTTAGGCTACTTTAATTTTAGAAAAAGCATTAGGGTTCCGCGGGAAAAACATAATACCCATATTTCCGGGTAATCTCCCTAAAGTCCACGCGGGCGAAGTCGCGGGCACAGCTAGTTATAATTTATAACCAAAGATCTAACTTTGATGAACAGCTATTGAAAAATTAAGTCGGTTAATAATACGATTTCATGTGGTTATTCATGATAAAGAAAACAAAGATATATTTTAAATGTAGTAAACCAAGTCTTCACTAGATTTGCATAACAGTCGCGTTCTTAAAGTAGATGTAGTCGTTTTATCTTCGTAAGATAACAGCAATGAGTGCTTCTACAGAGTGCTTGCTTATTTGGCTTATATACAGTTCACCTTAAATTCTAAAAACTCAACTTACGTAGAGGTATTAAAATATGCACATTTTAATAGAGTTTTGGATAATTTACGATAATAATACTGAAAGAAGATTGGTGCCTATTAGGCAGGTATACCATCTTAGTTAAAAGGGGTGTTTTTTTTTATTTATGGTATTTAGATATTTTTAATAAATTTACCACATACTAGGCTACCAGACCTTAGAATCTGATAGCAAATGCAGGTTGATCACATCTCTCCGATTGGCAAATTAAAGACCGTTCTGGAGTTTATATGCATGAATCACCACGAGTAACTCTTTCTATTCTGTTGGAATGATTTCAATTTTATAGTCATAGTGATTTGAAATAATTAGTATAAAATAAATGGAATACAAAATTTCATTACTGCATTGCTTTTCTCATTATCAAATCGTATGATGGTTTAAATTCTGAATCGTTCTCAATGCGAGTCTCTGTTCTCTATTTAATTTATTTAATTTTTAGACCATACCTATTATATTTTAATCAAAGTGTAGTAACCGCAGTGGCAACTAAATTCTTCAACACAAGTTTTTACGGTTTTATATATTTTATGACCTTTGATTATTTTTTCTTGATCACTTACATCGAATTAATGACCGGCCACTCCAATTTCTCTTATATTACGACTAGTTAAAGTTCTACGTTTCTCTTAGAACTTAACCGACATTATTTTATGAATGCATGATATGCGTGAGACATAAAAATCAAACAGCGCTACATTCTAATTGAAAACCCCTTTTGTTTTATGAGGTCCATTCTTTATAGCCACTTAAAGCGATACTCTCGTGAATGTCGCGTCTGTAATAAGGCTTATATAACGATCCAATGTTATTCGGAGCCCCGAGATTATTGGACGAGTGAGGGCTAGAGAGGGCAGCTTGTTTATTTTCTTTCTTAGCGTATATTCTGTGTATAGGAAGGCTTCGGCTTATCGCCAACGGGCAGCCGCTTCATACGAGCCGGCTACCTCACGCCACTGTTTGGGATATAAATCATGGGAAACACACATTTCCTTTCGGTGAAATGGTCAAGACGGAATCCATTTTCTTTGAACTAAATCTATTGATAAATAAAAGCTAGCTGCGGCTGTGGGTGGCCTGTGGTTTATCGTTTTCCATTAAATTCGGATATTCTGAGGTATTACGAAATTAGACTTAAATAATTATATATCCAATAAAACCGCTATTTCCAGTAAAGCTTACATATGAATGTCGTTGACTTGCAGCAAACAATGAGATTTAATTTGGTCCTTGCTATGAATAAGCTTCCAACGTCACTGCCTGAGCAAAGTTTAACGAGTTTTTGGATTTTAGGTACATTTAACTGAAAGTTAATCATAAGTACTTTAAGACCAGTACTATGCATATTTTGCGAAAGCACAGATTATAAGTTCCATTGTTCAGAGTCACAATACTATATCAGGCGACTTATAAAGTAGCTATTTTAAACTTTTTGGAGTAAGATTTTCCTCAGTAGTATCTCTGCTTACCTTTTAAGTAATTTAGTAAGCGAAAATAGATGGGTAAAGGTATTTTAATTGAGTTTTTATTTTATTTAACTGCCCTGAAAAAGAAAGTAAATGTTTAACTAAATGAGTTTTTCCTTTTAACTGATTAAACCGAGATGAATCTTGAAAGGGTACGGTATACGGTACAAAAATGCAACTACCTAACCCTTTATACATTTCTTCATCAATTTTGCGAATGGAAAATTTTGGTAAAAATCATGAAAGTGGTATTTGGTTGTAATCTATATTCGTATTATTCGTTGTCTGCAAGGTAAGCAGTGAGATCACTCTCTAACTTATTGACATTCCATGAACCGCAGAATTAAATTCAATTACTCCTGTTAAAGGCAAAAAGGTGCTTACGGCAACCATACTCTTTATGTTAAACTTTATAAAAATGGTTGCATTCTATCAAACAAATTTATATAATTTTTTACCGACACACTTGCTATAAAAAACATGTTTCAGAACACAAGTTAACACAGGCTTACTACACCGGATGGTTGCACCTTCGATTCTCATAAAAACAAACTTTAAAATCATTCATTATGTGTTTAATCTTGTTTTGATGTTACTGATTGGTTTCATTATGAAAATTGTGTTGCTTAGTTTGGATCAAAAATTAATACAACACTATAATCCATAAATCACAATGGCACTTTTAAAAGTTATAATGCCGGTGTCATTGGAATATAACTCTCAATAAATAAGGAGTTGGATTCATCCGCCATCATCCATTTTTATTCTTAATGTGTATTTATTGAATTTTTACTTGCTATTAATTACTTGACACTGGCTGAACTACCCGCTAACCGCAGGTGGAGCCATTCCTCACCTTATTCCATTAAAATATCATCATTAAACTCATTTCGTAAAAAAATAAGTAGAAATAAGGAGTTTCAGGTTTATAAACTGGTTTACAAATAAAAGAAATAATACGACAAATTTGACGATTCCTTTCGACATATCACTAATAGAGATTGATATCTACTAAACGAAAATCGGGCTCCTGGAATGCAAACAATTGCTTATGTCAAAACTGTTAAGTTTAAAGTTAGACTGTAAGGCTGTGTGGTACTGTATAATTAAACGTAATACTCTGTTTTGTGTTTACAGTCCTTGGCCACGCGACAAATTCTACAATAAAAACAGTTTCGTGTTAACTGTAGTTTTGTTCAAACTTTGTTCGACTGAGTTGATAAATAAGACTCGACGTAGGGTTTAGAATTACCATTTTCATAATTATTCATAATCAGAATTTCCCCGCGAAAATGTTCTCATTCTCAGTCGGTAAATAAATACATTATCACGCCTGTATTTCTCGAAAGGATAGGCAGAGGTGCACTGCAGTGCGCCCACATTTCAATGCGTGTTCATTGTAATTCGTACCTACATAACTATTAATGACATCTCGCTGCTATTGTATGAATGATAGCATTACACAGGAAGGTAGGTACTTTTACTTGTTGTTAAATTGCCATGTATACGAAAATATGAAATAAATAAAGTTATTATTATTATTTAAAAAAAAAAAAAAATGTATTGTGGTTCCAATTTAATAGGAAGCGAGCCTATTGCCATTATACCGGGCACATTCTCCCTTAATACGAGGGAGGTTTGGGCCATAGTCCACTACGCTGGCCCAGTGCGGGTTGGTGAATTTCACACGCCTTCCTATAGTCGTGCAGGTTTCCTCACGATGTTTTCCTTCACCGTTTAGCAATTGGTAATCAATCACGAGCACCACGAGCAACACGTCACCGACTCTACGTGTTAAATAATCCCGTGTAACTATAATTATGTATGCTAAGTATGTATGTCTCTAAGGTATTTATTATAACATATTTGTGACGTCAGCCCCAAATCATTGTATGGTGTCCACAGTACAAGCTTTGCTTAGTTTGGGATCATACGATTGCTTGTCTGGCGATATTTATTCCTATATTAGTTACCCGGCGTATATTGTATTGTATTACATAAGTTATTTATTGAATAAATTGAATTGAATTGAAAATCTCGGTTGGTGCATATAAAAAACTTTTTAACAAAAAATTAAACCGCCGAAAATTTTAAAAAGCAAAAAATAATATAACTTTTTTATTTTACCTTAATAACAAAGTTCTTAAACTAATGTAAGTATACCTAAGTCATTTTGAGTCGGCGCCAAACAAGCAAATTAATTAATTTAGTAAAGTGTGATGTACGGCGGCGGCGGCGCGGCGCGACACGCCCCTTCGCCGGAAAATGCCGAGCGTTCACGAAGTTAATGTCAGCGAGACAGCAATACACAGCGAGATAGCGAGACACAATGTGTGCACTCACGTATGTGCCCATACGTGAGTGCACACATTGTGCGAGTGATCGTACGGAGAGCAAATTTTTTGGAATGTTAATGTTTGTCGCTGAAGATTTCACGTTGCATTGTTAATTTCATTTGGTTATTTCCTTAAATTTATTGTTCATTAATTGTTTGGCGCCGACTCAAAATGACTTAGGTATACTTACATTAGTTTAAGAACTTTGTTATTAAGGTAAAATAAAAAAGTTATATTATTTTTTGCTTTTTAAAATTTTCGGCGGTTTAATTTTTTGTTAAAAAGTTTTTATTTTATAATTTTTTGTGGCTAAAATCTACTACTTAATCTGAATCTACTGCTTATTTTTTTGTAATACACAACTCAGCATTAAAATTTGGGAATGAACAATAAATCTCTCCCTATTTTCCCACCTTTCGGGTAGGATTTTTGTTCCTAATTTATATAGGACCAACTTCGAAGTTATACCCTAACCAATACGTGTCGAATAGTGAACCTCTTCTGTTTTCTTCGTTGGTTAAAAATGGGTATAATTCCAAATAAAGTCCACGTGGGCGTAGGTATATCATGGTGTAGGTGCCAATCTATATCAGACTAGGCAAATACACAAATGAATTGGCACCGACTACAAATGTAATGAATTATAAGCTTATTTGTAACTTTTTAGTGTACCTAGGTTTTTGAAGGCGAATTTAGTATCTATTTTGTGAAAAGATGCAAGTATTAGCACCTCATAACAGCCCAAAAAAGGAATTCACCCCTCACCACCCTTTCCATCCCATCGTTTCGATATTTGTTAACTATCCGTATTAAACAAAAAAAGATTTTTCCAAATCGGCTCACTAACGCCAAAGATATGCTATAGTCAAGAATGCAAACTTTATCACCCCATTTCACCCCCTACATATTTTTTTTTTCAAATTTCCTAAAACTCGTGTTTCTTTATTTTGGATGTAAATTACATATACAAAGTTTCAGGTTGATCAAAAAATATTTTTTAAATTGTGTACCCTTCAACCCCCCATTTCACCCCTAAGGGGGTTGATTTCTGATAATATTTTGAAAATGGGACCACTCTCGAAGAATTCCTTAGCAAACGTCATAAAAAAAATCGAAATCGGTTTAGTGACGCCGGAGATATGCGTGATCATACATAAAAAAAAATAAAAAAAATAAAATATACGCGTCGAATTGAGAACCTCCTCCTTTTTTTTTTTTTCGTCGGTTAAAAACATACTTCTATTTTTATATCGAGAATCTAGTCGCAATAATAATATATTGTAAAGCATGGGCAAATATTTGTTTAAAAAAGGAAGCTCACAAGATAATGCTTTTAATTATGCTTCAATGTTTCAGTTGACGAAACATGTATGAATCTACATGGAAGCCAAGTATCCTCTGAGACTACAGAGGATGCAAAAAAAACACTGAAGACCCATCAAGCTCACATGACTGAGTATGGCCACGTCTGATATAATATTGCCGTGATCATTACATCGGCCAGATAATTTACTGCGCTGTAGATATCGAATTTATTGCGATGACACTGCCCCAAGAGACCGGGATTTTGGCGTCAAATTGCGCACGCAATTCTCGCTACAGTTGCGCCGTGCAATTAGTAGATATCGAACTCAGCTCTGCCTATTTGCGGGTATACAATTTCATGAAAGAAAATCAGTAATGAGGTTTATTTTTCTTTACTTCATAATAACATCAAAGTTTGCACTTAAAACATTAGTAATAGTTTTGATAAATCTACTAATGATAAATGCATAAATATCAAAAGGAGCTACATTTATTAGAAGTATAACTGTATTATTTGTAATTAGACAGGTTCGTCTTTATTCTTCGTCTTGGATTAACTTTAAGTAATAAGTGAAAGTTGGAATTTCAGTAGAATATGACATGTAATATTCTACAGAATGGAAATTAATATGTTGTGTGAGTGTGAGTATACTCAGTTTCACTCTCATCATGTCATATCACTTTAGGACCTTCTAAGTATTTTGCTAGATGTAAAGCTGGGTGCGTCCAGACATAGTTAAAAGCACACTAATGTGGTCGTTCCAAACAATTGTTAGTTTCTAGAACTAAGTGCACTTAAAGTGTAAATAACTCTAAACTACCTAATGTATTTTACATAATTAAAAAGCTCTCTAGAAAATAGTGCAAGATAAGAGATATAACCATGTACGTGCAGTCTTGTTTCTTTGCGCTTCACAGTTAATCTTAATTTATACAAAGAAATTAAAACAGCGTTGGAAAACTAAAGGTCTTAGCGAATCTTATAGCTTGAACTTTTAGATTATTATTTAGGAACTCTTTCATTGTAAAACACTTGATTTTCTTATGACTCTCTAACTATAGCTACTATACTCTATAACTACCGATAAAAAACCTAAAACTACAATAGACACACTGACAAAAAACTTCAATGTTTTCATAATAACCTAGTCATCTTTAATTTAATTTGTGCATAGATAAGTATAGGTATAGTAGGTATTGGTAATTTCGTTTACTAAGGGAGATTTGGTAAAAAATAAGGGAGGTTGGTATGAAACGTTTCTAATAATCCCTTTTAACTGATTGATTTAATCACGATATGCCACGAAAATGTACTGTACTTTTGTAAAATATGGGCAAATATGAATATTGGTGAGATTTACAATTGTCGTATTCGGAGTGTGTCTATGGTAAACGATGAGAGCACTCCCTAACAAATTGAAAATCAATGAACCGCGGAATTCAATTTGATATTGAAAGCCATCTCTCACGTAGCCACGCACGGCGCCGAGCCCGCTCCCCGATATCTCTCTTTGACTCCGTCTCACACATAAAGACGTACATTCAGGAGATGTTCCACTGAGAAGTGCCTATTCGTGTAGGAAGAATGTAGTGCACATGATATGGTGGTGGTAGTTATTAGAATGGCGCAAACGATTTGCTTTATCTGTAAAACGCCATAAGGTGGAGATTTCTGTGACATTTCCTTGAGACACGTTTTTCTGTAACTGAAATAAAAAACAGCACGCAACGCTATGAGCATTATCTGAAGAATTATTTCTCCAAGATAATTAAAAAAATTGCTTCGCAATTCAAATCCGTGGAGTGGGCTGTTATTTATATTCTAGACGCTACCATTAAAACCTTCAATGTTATAATTTTGTGCACCAGAGCTGCTTGAGAATTGCGAAGTTCAGCGATTGTCGATAAGCTGGTGTTACTGTATAATTAAACGTAATACTTCAACTGTTCTGTGTGTTTTGTGTTTACAGTGTGTTAACACGCAATCCAACAAATAACGAAACGTTTAGAAACCAAAGTGTACTCAAAACTATTTCATGAATGTTTAAAAAATACGGTCTTCATTTCAAATGTGAAGTCAACTTTTACATCAAATATGCAAATCTAATTTTTTTTTAGGGTTCCCTACCCAAAGGGTAAAACGGGAACTCCATTACTGAGACTTCGCTGTCCGTCCGTCCGTCCGTCCGTCTATCACCAGGCTGTATCTCATGAACCGTGATAGTTAGAGAGTTGAAATTTTCACAGATGATGTATTTCTGTTGCCGCTATAATAACAAATACTAAAAAAACAGAATAAAATAAATATTTAAGGGAGCGCCCATACAACAAACGTGATTTTTTTGGCGTTTTTATAGAAAATGGTTCGGAACCCTTCGTGCGCGAGTCCGACTCGCACTAGGCCGGTTTTTAAATACGGTTATTGGTGTGAATATGGCGTTACTTCAAAAATAAGTTAGTATCGTACTTAACTTGGAAGTAGACAGCTCAGCTTATACATGAGCCATTTCTCCTTCAAGATCATAAGATTGAGGTGATCAAGTGGGCCGCTTATCATAGTGACATCGGCGTTATTGCATCGAGTTCTGGGCATCCATAACGGGCAGGTAACGAATTCGACTCTCTAATCTTTTCATAATATATTTGCCTACCTACGAAGTATTGCAAAAAATAATTAAAAAGATGTGCCGCTAAGTAACGTAAGTCGTAACATATACAATTAAATACCACATTTCGCCAATGTACTAATCTGACGCGTGAGACACATTACATTAGGACCTAATACACATTTTTGCGTTAGTGCGTTTTTAGTGCGCTTTTAAGTATTTTAACATTAAACGGTCAAATGATTGATTATGATCATAATTTCGGAAAAATTATCACAGCGTACAATTTTCAATTTTCTAAACTTTAGGGATACCAATCGAATAATTTATGGAATGCAAATATTATTATAAAATATAATAGTTAGTTGTATATAATCTTTGCCAACGAGTGGTCGGTATTGCAAATATTTGTATAGGACTAGGGTAGCGGGGTAACCGCTCCATCGCGCGGAACTTCTAAGATCGCCTCCTTTATCGAATCGCTGCTTCGAACTCCTTGGACGCGTCGTGACCAATGATTTGTTTATCATAATCTTCTGAGTTCCAAATGATAGTGGGATGAAAAGGTGTAGAGGTGTAGAGCACATGATATGATGTAAAATAAAAAAAACGAAAACTTTTTATAGTTACGTATGTAATTAATTCAGGCTCAACAATTGCTGACTCTACTTCTTGTTGCTAGGTGGAATTAAAAAGTATAATGTTAAGAACATCATAACTACATAAAAAAAATATTATTTGAATATCTTTTCATCTTAAATACATGTTGAAGAGTTCAATTAATTTACCATCGAATGAGTAGCTTTTTTTTCAACATATTAAACATTAATTTACATTAAAAGCAAAATATTTACATAGTCAACAATTTACTAATAATAATAAAAAATAAAAGTAAAAAATTATATACCCTACAGTCCCCCATCATTGTCGGGCGGTAGGGTGCCAGAGGGTGCCCAGAACGCTGGCAGCATTGCCATGTTGAATGGCAATAGCAGCTATGAGTAGCTTTTAAAACTTATATTTTCAAATCCTGCCGACGCAGATAGAATCGCTAATTCACTTTCAGCTTAAATTTTTCGAGTAAGGTGATGCACGAATACTAGATTATTAATCCCCTCGAATGACAATCGCTTCCGGCCAAAATAATGGCGTAGTCATCAAAAATTATTAATTTAGTTATCGACGAGAATATACCGCCATTTTCTCAGCAAGGGATAAAGTAAATTGGATTATGTGATCGGAGATTGATCCGTATTACGGGGAATGCGGATATTTGAATTGAATATTTCCGCTATAGTTGACAAGTATACCCAGATGCTTAAAGATATTATCAAAATTGATCAGTCGATCGAAATTTGTATCAAGCCCCTTTTAAATACCAGGATCTTATCAGAAATAAATAACTACTTTGATTTCATTATAAATGTAAAGGCCTTATGAGAGATTTAAAAACATCTGAAAGTAGAAGCATTGACCTCTGTTTATGCATTTATTTAAGTTTAAAATCACAATCAATTACTCAAGCTAACTTTAGAGTCTACTTTAAATTTCCAAGCGTTATTATAAAAAGACAAATATTACTTCTGTTTCATGTCAGATTACAATGTTAGATGTAACTAGAACAAAGGCCCGGCACATTGGTTTTTTATTTATTTAAGGACACTTTTCTCCGGTCACATTAGAGACCTCGCTCTGACCCGCGGACAATAATGCGATTCCTTGTTCTTGGAAAAATGGTTGTCATTAAAAATTCATAGTAACCTTTTAGTGGTATGAACAAACTGTAGGGTATTGCTGGTGACTTTTAGGTGTAGTGTTAATAAATAATCAACTGGGAACTATATTTGTATGCGGTGAAAGAGAAACGGCGGTTCTCTGTTGGTTAATTTGGTATTATTTATTTATTTATATAATTAGAACGGTCAATTAATTACCAATTTCTCTAACTATTATATATACACACGCACACGAATTATTTATACACCATATATCATAATATACAAAAATCACATATGAAAAACTCACATACGTCATTTCTCGCAATACCTCACACATGATGATAAAAACTTCTTCCAGCCATCCGCAAACCCATCAACATTCGGATCAGAATCCAGGAGACCTTTGAGTGCTGATAGTGTGCTAAACAAGTATAAATCTTTCGGCCTTCGGTAGGATATGGTAGATGAGTAGGGTTACCCAATATTACGAGTTCATCCAAAAATAAACTATATAATTTGCAAATTTACAAAATGTTGACTCAGAAGATGAGCCAAGTAAATAGTTATTAGAAGTTCCTTCAGGCGTAGCTGCCTACCTATGCGACCTACAGCGATAAAATCATAAATTTTATTTATTTCTCACAATGAAATCGTAAAACTGTCTAGTTAAATATGTTAATCCCCACAGTACTGGTTGGGACTGCAAACAAGAAACATAAAATGAATTACTTACGTGGATACACAGTTTCACAAAGGTACAAACGGCCGACAATGTAACTAAATTAAAGTTACCTCCTTATGCAGAAAGTGGGTTAACCTTCCAAATCCCTTCGCGTCAGGAGGAGGCTTTTGCTGTCTCGTCTTACAGTAGAATATTAACTCTTGGATGCTTACGTGGGCCACGTTGTACCTAATTCATGAATATTTTATGTTGTGGATGATAATAGCAAAATTGTTAGGCCAAGTCCATTTTTGCGGTGATAACATGTTTAATTTTCTTACTAGCAGTAATGGATTACCGTTTATGTCGAAATAACAAACATTAGCACACTCAATAAAAGCTTTATAATAATCAATGTATGATACAGCGTATTATTTATTAATATTGGTTTGCTGTCATCGAACTGAATTACATTGAACTAATTGTAGGTATTGCCAACTAAACGATTTAGTTTGATCTACATTTGACAATAATGGGATACTTGTCAAAGAACTTGGAACCCTCTAAAGTATTATGTGAGTGTTATTTCTTAAAAATATAGACATGCATGAGATTTATGAAACTAAGCAATCTTTTGTAGGGATATAAGGTGTTTTCATACCTTGTTACTAATTGAATTAGTGTCACGGTTCTGTGCAAATTACTCGGGCAGTTTAAATTAACTTGTTCCGGACGGGGGTGACTTTGGCCCTAAACTTCCCTAATTTTGTGAGCGCAACATCAAACTGTGCTTCGCCCATATTACCCTGTTTGGTCCCACGTGAATTTTCTACACTAATTAGTTTCGACCATGTTTATTTTACTCGAGTTTGCGTACTACAATGATTTATGGCGGCGACGAGTGTTACGGTCGTGTTTTTGTTTTGTTGTCGCAATAAAGTACTTTACCTATTACATTTAAATTTGTTTCATATCTGGCGAAGTTTATGGGCACGTTAGTAATGTGACATATCATTTATTTGATGAAGGTTGACCACAACAATATGTTTTTAGTTTATACCTTGGTAGAGTGTGAAACTGTTTTGCAACGAAACGATACAGTTTTCAAAATTTTATTTGAGAACAATCTTTCCAAAACTTACGATTAACTTTCCCGCACACGTGGTGTCAAAAGCCATGCGTCAAGATTATTGCCAATACCAAATTGAACTGTATTAACGCATAGCTAAAGTTAATTCTTCAATGAAATGACATTGACAGCGCGAGTGAATTTTGACGCGTAGGGGAGTGGCTTTTACCAAAGAAATGCAATCTTTATGCATATTGGCTCAGGGTTCGTTTTGGTAAGATAAACCGTAGCTAGACACATTTTTACACTGTTGGTCGTGTAAAATCAATTACCTAGTGTGTTGTGTTGTCGTTGTAGCGTCGTGAGCGGGCTAACCGCCGGGATTAACGGCTTACCCGAGTCCCCGCTCGTTTTGCAATGGTTTTACCAGCATATTCACATTACCCAACTAATTCACGACGGTCGCTCTTTTTGTTACAATGACTGCTATATTTTTGTTCTATGTAATAAACACACATTGGAGCCTATGGAAATAGTGGCAGGTAGATTTAAGTTGAATTTTTGGTTGAGCGACGACTTGCACATAAGAGGCTGGTCACTAAGTATTGGAAGTAATGTCACAAGTCACTAATTATTTATTCTAGCAGTGGATTAACCTGTGCATATGACAGCATGCTTATATAGTTAGAAGAATCTTAAATTTTATCTTAGCAGAAAAATTTTAAGTGTAGAAATAGTTGTCAAAAGCAAAATTGATGAAATATTTAAGGGTAAAAAAATAGTAACAATTGGTAAAGGAATATCTTTATAATATATTGGTAAGTGTCAGTAATATTCACATCAAATAACGTCGTAGAAGCGTGTCAAGATATTAGATTTCACCTCCTGACCTCTATCGGCTGTCTTATTACTGTATTAGCAGCGACATCACTATATCGAAGGACGGGCTAATACGACCTAAAAGGCATTTTATTTGTGCCGTTCATTTCATTTTATGACAGGTAATTGGCAGGTTCGAGTGGATAGGTTGCGAATTTGTAGCATCTAAACCCGTCCATGCTTTTCTACATACCTACCAAAAGTCGGTCTAGGTAACCTTAATCTTACTCTTCGATCTAAGTCTTGATGGAGCTAGGTCTAGTAGTTCGAGTGTGAGCTACTCGGCTCCCTACACCGGCATCATCAGCGGCAAATTTCAGAGAAGTTCTTTTTTAGAATTTGAACTGGACTTGTTGTAAATAGGACCGCCCGCAGTGCATAGTATGATACTTAAGTACAAGCGTGGCTTCGTTTGGGATCAAAATAATTATGATGATTACGCGTTATTTGGTGATATAGATATATATGTAAAGAAATGATTACCTACTTACATACCTATCATTTCCTTAATTTGAATTTACCCGCGCTCAGTCAAGCGCGAATGATTAGCGAAACGACCGATGAGATAGATGGTTGAAGGTGAACAAGACATGACACTAATGACAGGACTGCGCACGTCATTGTGATTTGAAGGTTATAGTGAAAACAGAAAACTTATTTGTTAAATAAAATAACGGAAGAATAATTTATAAAAGGAGACGATATTCGTGAAATTATAAGCTTTGAATGTTGTTTCTTTAATTACAGGTAGGTAAAGTGATATTATCTTGTAAAGCAGTAAGTACTTACTTTATAAAATCTTTTGTTAAACAATAAAAAACTTTAATTACAGAAACGCAATTGAGTTTGTTTACGGACATCGAACCCCGATTAAGTTATCTTATAAAACAACATTCTTGCCAAGGACATTTTACGGAAATGGATAAACTAAAATTTGAGTTTACAATTAAAAGTTTCGATGACCAAAAAACAAATGCACTGGCAGTAACCTCGATAACCACAAAAGAGGGCAAAACTTACCTTGTACCACAAGAACTGCAGTCAATAAAATACCATGATACATTAATGGAAACCGAAACTTATAAAACAGTAAAAAAGACATTGCAAAATAGGCACGAAAAAAGGTGTTTATGGATAACTTTATCAGATGAATTGAAAAAGACGTATATGGATGATGCTGACAATATACAATTCAAGAAGTACTTCCTGGAAGAAGTGATAAGTACAACTGGAATTACACAACCTTTAATAAATGAGGGTATATCAGAAGAATCACTGTCAAGAATCTTAGAAAAAATTACAAATATGAATCCACAATTACCAAAACAGACTAATTTAAAAAAAATCTCAGACAAATTTGTAATTGAAAAATTCTCCGGAGAAAATGCAAATGTAACTCAATGGATGGCTACTTTTGAAAAAGAACGTGATCGATTTGAAATAGTTGAGGATGAAAAAACAATCGAGATTTTTAGACTGTTTTTGGATAAATCATGTTTGAATTGGTACAGTTCTATGCTAATAAAACTTACGCTTACTTCGGAATGGAAACAATGGAAGGAAGATTTTTGTGATACTTATGAGAATAAAGGGTGGACACCAATAAGATATGCAATAGATTTTAAATACAAAACAGGATCGCTATTAGACTATGCAGTAAGAAAAGAGAAAATATTGTTAGAAATAGATAGCACAATAAACAAAAGTACTCTGATTGATCTAATTGCAGTGGGTCTACCAAGTTTTATTACGGACAGGATTGATAGAAAAAAAATAAAGGAGACTAAAGATCTTTTTAATGAAGTAAAAAGCTTGGAACATTTAGTAAACAAAAAAGGTTTTGATAGAAAGAAAATGACCAATTCCGTAATAAAATCAAAGGAGGTTAAAGAACCATGTAAAATATGTAAAAAACTAAATAAAGGAAATAGATATCACCCTGAAGACTCATGCTGGTTTAAAACAAATGAAGGCATTAAAGAAAAACTAAATATTATCAATTTTGTTAACAATTCTGAAGTAGAAACCGAATTAAATAATATGGATCAAAAAAACTAGTAGTGCCACCATTAATCAAAGTCAAATTAACATTAAATCACACATTGGATGCATTCGGAATATATGATTCCGGTTCAAATGTCTCATTAATTAATTCAAAATTGCTGAATTTAAAGGTGAAGAAATAAATAATGCACAGACGGTGAAGTTAACTACGATTAATGGTGTAAAAAAAACTAATGGAATAGTAAAATTGAAAGTAAAAATCTTTGAAATAGAAGAAGAAGTTAATGTTTTTGTAATTAACAAGAACAATTTCAACTACGACTTTTTAATTGGATTGGATATGATAAAACAATTTAAATTGATCAAAAATGAAAAGCTAGAAATCACACAAGAAATGAATAGAAATGCAGAAATAAAAAATATAAAAAAAGAAACAAAAATGTGTGACAAGTTTACAGTGAACTTTAATGAGCACGTTGATGAAACCAAATTCAAAATTTCAGTGAATCAGCTAGATTACCAACAAGAAGGAGAAATTAATAAATTAATTGAAAAATACAAATCGATCTTCGCAAAAGACAAGTACGATATTGGAACTGTCAAAGATTATGAAGCCAGAATTGATTTAATGATTGATAAATATTGCAGTAAAAGACCTTATAGATGCAACATTGAGGATAAAAAAGAAATAGAGAATCAAGTATCAATGTTATTGAAAAAAAATCTCATTGAGGAATCATGCAGTCCATTTGCTGCTCCGGTAACATTGGCATACAAAAAAGAAGACAATAGAAAATCAAGACTTTGTATAGACTTTCGAGATTTGAATAAACTTGTTATCCCACAGTCACAACCCTTTCCACTAATTGAAGATCTGATGGTAAAAACAAGAAATTGCAAATATTTCTCTATACTGGACTTAAATTCTGCATTCTGGTCGATACCATTACGAATCGAAGACAGAAGAAAAACAGCTTTTGTAACACAAGACAGCCATTTTCAGTGGACCTGTTTACCATTTGGACTAAAAACATCTTCAGCAATATTTCAAAGAATACTGAGTAATATTATGAGAAAACACGGACTTACGGAATTCGCGGTAAATTACATAGACGATATATTGCTGTTTTCAAAAACCTTCCCCGAACACATAAGCCATTTAACAAAATTATTAGAAGCAATAAAGAAGGAAGGCTTTAGACTGAAATTTTCTAAATGCACATTCGCATCGGATTCAGTGAAATATTTAGGGCACATTATTCATAACAATTCAGTACGTCCAATAAAAGATAATTTAATATCAATAAAAAAATTCCCAGTGCCACAAAATCAAAAAAATGTGAGACAGTTCTTGGGAAAAATAAATTTTTATAACGAATATATACCAAATATTGCAATAACATTGGATCCACTACACAACTTACTAAGGAAGAATCAAAAATTCATTTGGACAGAAGAATGTCAAAAAGCCTTTGAAAAAATGAAACAGCTACTATGTTCTCAACCTATATTAGAGATATTTGACCCAGACTTGCCTATACTAATTTACACAGATGCAAGTATACAAGGAGTAGGAGCAGTATTGAAACAGAGACAACAAAACACAAAAGAAAAACCAGTTGCATATTTTTCCAAAAAACTGAATGAAGTACAGAAAAGGAAAAAAGCCATTTATTTAGAATGCCTAGCAATAAAAGAAGCAGTTAAATATTGGCAACACTGGCTCATAGGTAAACGATTTACAGTATTTTCGGATCATAAACCATTGGAAAAAATGAACATTAAATCAAGAACAGATGAAGAACTCGGAGACTTGACTTATTACCTTTCTCAATATGATTTTGAGATAAAATATTCACCGGGAAAAAATAATCTGGAAGCCGACTGTCTAAGCAGAAATCCTGTATTAGAAGCACATGAAAATGAAGAAGAACAGTTGAAAGTAGTCAATTGGATAAAAATCGAGAATATTATTGGGGATCAAGAAAAGAACGAAAATGTACAAAAAGAAAAAAATTAATTAATATCAAAACACTCCATATACTACAAGAAAATCAGGAATAAAGAAAAAATTGTTTTATCAGAAGACTTTAGTCTAAGTTTCATCAAAAAAATACATAAAGAATACTGTCACATTGGAAATACACAAATGCAGAATAAAATTACACCATAATACACAGCAAAAAATTTAAGACAGAATATAAAGAAAATATGTCAACAATGTGAAATTTGCATTATGAACAAATCA
The DNA here is from genome assembly GCA_914767695.1 of Ptilodon capucinus. NCBI lineage: Eukaryota > Metazoa > Arthropoda > Insecta > Lepidoptera > Notodontidae > Ptilodon > Ptilodon capucinus. The sequence continues at coordinate 6,752,103 of OU611814.1, read as the reverse complement.
AGAGGTCAGGATAAATTTGGTCTAATGTCTCATCTAGGACCAGCCACACATCCTTTTGAAATAATGTCCATTGACACAATTGGTGGATTCGGGGGCTCAAGATCGACAAAGAAGTACATGCACCTCTTAGTGGATCATTTTACCAGATATGCATACATTGTCAATTCAAAAACACAGAATTCAAATGATTTTATAAAACTTGTCAAAAATGTCACAGAAGATAATAGGATTGGTATGATCTTATCAGATCAGTACCCAGGAATAAATTCAAAAGATTTTAAAGTATTCCTTGAAAAAAATAATATTCCGATTGTTTTCACAGCTGTAAATGCACCTTTTTCAAATGGAATTAATGAAAGACTTAACCAAACCCTGGTTAATAAAATAAGGTGCAAAGTAAATGAAGAAAATAAAAAAATTGCATGGACGACGATAGCACATAAATGTGTGGAAAAGTACAATGAAACTGAGCACACTGTTACAGGCTTTGCACCTGTGTATTTGTTACAAGGAAAACATATTTCGTTTACACCAAATGAATTAAAAGAAGAAAGAACAGAAAACGAATTATTGAGAGATAGAAATTTGGCACTGACAAACAGTATAAAATCACACAACTACAATAAAAAACTATATGATAGAAATAGAAAATATTATGAGTTTAAAGTAGGAGATATGGTATTTGCAGAAAATGGCAATAAATTAAACAGAAGAAAGCTGGATGAGTTGAAGATTGGACCTTACAAAATAATAGAGAAACTTTCAAACTCAATATACAGAATAAATACAGGACATAGAAAATCAGAATCAAATCTATTCCACATCACCAAACTAGTCCCAGCTCCGGCATTTGGAGACAACAGTTTAGAAGACATTGGATGATGTGATACAATTCTCTCCCCGAAGGGGGGGGATGTAAAGAAATGATTACCTACTTACATACCTATCATTTCCTTAATTTGAATTTACCCGCGCTCAGTCAAGCGCGAATGATTAGCGAAACGACCGATGAGATAGATGGTTGAAGGTGAACAAGACATGACACTAATGACAGGACTGCGCACGTCATTGTGATTTGAAGGTTATAGTGAAAACAGAAAACTTATTTGTTAAATAAAATAACGGAAGAATAATTTATAAAAGGAGACGATATTCGTGAAATTATAAGCTTTGAATGTTGTTTCTTTAATTACAGGTAGGTAAAGTGATATTATCTTGTAAAGCAGTAAGTACTTACTTTATAAAATCTTTTGTTAAACAATAAAAAACTTTAATTACAGAAACGCAATTGAGTTTGTTTACGGACATCGAACCCCGATTAAGTTATCTTATATATATATCATTTATATCGAAAAAAAATCACAGATATATAAACAAATTTGTAGAAATACATCTAAAAACCGGCCAAGTACGAGTCGGACTCGCGCACGAAAGGTTCCGTACCATTATCTATAAAAACGCCAAAAAATTCACGTTTGCTGTATGGAAGCCCCCTTAAATATTGTTATTCTGTTTTTTAGTATTTGTTGTTATAGCGGCAACAGAAATACATTATCTGTGAAAATTTCAACTCTCTAACTATCACGGTTCATGAGATACAGCCTGGTGACAGACAGACGGACGGACAGCGAAGTCTCAGTAATAGGGTTCCCGTTTTACCCTTTGGGTACGGCACCCTAAAAACTGCTCTCAGCTGCATTTTTTAGTACAAAAATTACGTATTATGAGTTACACAGTTGGTGATTCCCAATAATAATAATTCTTTAATTCCAATTTTTATTTCAATATTGGTTCCTATTCTTATACGAATATTTCTTAACGATACATGGCTAAATGGGGGAGGTGAAAATGCACCGCGTGAATTTCCCAATCGAGCTGATAGCCAATATAAAACCGCGCCATTCAAATTTCCCATACAATATCGGAGTTCCTATTGTCCCTATTAATCGATGGCCCAAAGAAATTCCATTTACAAAACACCACTTTGAGCGTGTATACAAAAAATAACCATTCATATAATTTTCAATTCTTACGCCTTCCGTTTATCCAATGAAAGAATCCTCCAGCGCGTTTAATTGAATTTTTTTACGTTTGACAGATATTGATCGTCGGCAGTTTCAATACCTTTCTGTTTTATTCCACAAATACTTAGAAGCTTTAATAAATCACTGAAAGTGAAAGCAGCATTTTAAGCCTTTGAAAGTCTATAATTCATATTATAAATGAGTTGCCCATTAACTATACGGGTAAACTTTCAATATAGGTTCTTAAACTGGGTTAATTTAAACTGATACTTTTATTTCAATGGCTTCGATGTAGTATCTAGGTAGTACTTAGGTGTTAAATTAATTAAACATGTGTGAACAAAATAATTAAAAATAGGTATACGAATATTAAAATCTAGGTACGTATAAATACATATTTTTTCCATAAAAATAACACCCGTTTTATTTGTTCCCTATGTCAACTTGTTGCGTTTACGAAGTATAGATGTTTTAGTCATAAAAATACTTTGATTAAACAATACACGTTTTGCGAATATTAAACCGTTGGATTGATTTAATAGAAATGTACTTTGTAATGTAAAGTTCAAAATATTAAATTACTTTGGAAGGAAAAATATTTTGTTCAATCAGTTCAATAAAATAGTAAATAAACGCGATAAAATCCGTAAAATAGTTTAATTTCAATGTATAGTATTCGCGTAAATATAAGAAAACAACACTACAGCTGTAGCTTAAATTTTACTGCTGATGTTAAGTATCAATAAGAATTTTGCTTTCCCCTGATATTATTATAAATAATAAATAAATACACGCCTGTATTCCCCGAAGGGGTAGGCAGAGGTGCACTGTAGTGCGCCCACACTTCGCCGATGTATTTTGGTCCCAATGTAATAGGGGGTGAGCCTATTGCCATTATACCGGGCACATTCCCCCTCAATACGAGGGAGATTTAGGCCATAGTCCACCACGCTGGTCCAGTGCGGGTTGGTGAACTTCACACGCCTTTCTATAGACGTGCAGGTTTCCTCACGATGTTTTCCTTCACCGTTCAGCAAGTGGTAATCATTGTTGAAAATGACATTCGCACATGAAAATTATCTCAGAGGTGCGGGCCTGGGATTTGAACATGCACCCCTTACGTTCAAGGCGGGCGTTCTTTCCCGCGAGACTACCACTGCTGCATAATGCTGATATTATTAAGGCAGTGTACACACAACTTGTGAAATTTACCCACAATACTCGATTGCAAATATCGTCACCAGCCTGATGCATCTAGGTTATGAATGTGAATTTAACGTGTACTCATAATCCGTGAGCAATTTAAACAGTTCTTTACTTCTCATGTCTTGATCTAAACATCAGAGATGCGATTGCATATCCCGCCAAGCCCGTTCATTATAAAAAGGTAGACGCTACTATCTTATTTTTAAGTTTTACTACAGTGCTTTTTTTAATTTACATTTTATCAATTAATGAACCTTAGTCTGACATAAATGTTTTGTGTCTGCGTAGGTATGTGTATTTAGCATTTAACCGCTGCTTAATTAAGACATTGTTAATAATGTAAACTTTCTGGTAATTTAAATTCAATGGTTTTGAATTAGTCAATATTATCTTTAGAAGTACGTCTTAGGTAACGGTAAATATAGACACCCTATTCATTAGTGTTTGAATTCAGAAAGGTTTGAGTCAAAGCATAGCAGTGACACAGTGTCAGTCAGTCATTCAGCGGATGTGCAGACGCTTTTGAGCAGTCCCCTTGTCGCAGCTGGCCGGAACCACTCAAAATAATTACAATTCCACAAAACTGTCACGAGCCACGCCGAAGTGATGTAGTACTCAATATGCGATGAAACAACTCAATCATACTTTTGATTGATTACTGTTCATAGGTACTAACAATAGCATAATGTTTGAATGTAGTTTTAAAGTATTAAAGAAAGTATTTATAAGAAATGCTAGATACTAACCTTTGTTGTTCTAAAATAAATAATAATTATTAATATTATTAATAATTATAAATATTATTATGATTATTATTAAAAACCTGTATAGGATTAGGATAGGGACATGTGGAGACGAAAGGGGGAGGCCTTTGCCCAGCAGTGGGACATATACTAGGCTATTCAAAAAAAAAAAAAATTAAAAACATATTTTGGAAATTTGAAATTTAGTAATCGTCAATAAGGCCTGCGAAAATGTGTGTAATTATAAAACTTAGTAGGTTTGATTTTTTAAAATCTGTGTTATTGTAGGTATATAGGTAAGTGAGTACTAAATATTAGTGTTCCCTAAGATTTCAATCCGTGTACACCGGCTTTTTTATAAATTTCATTAAAACCACGTCGTTATTTCATAAGTAGTTTTCATTTTTATTTATTACGCCACAGAGTTGGGATTTGCACGCTCTAGTGTAAAGATACACTTTTTGTTTGAAACGGCAACTTCTCATGAGGTATTGGTTAGTTTCGCACGATCTAGGTCTCTCTCGGCTCAACTTCATCCGAGTGGCACCCTATTCAGAGAACGACGCTTTGCCTGGATTATGCGATTTGTTAGTACAAGCCGCTTATGAGTAACTTCTGGAAATATAATAATGGTTCTATTAGTTATTTAAACTTGCAAAAGTTGGGCAGAAATAGTTAGATATATTTGTGTCGACAAAATGTAAGCTCGCTTATACCGGCAGACGTGAAAACTCTGTCCAAATGAAAACATGAGCTATTGGTCAAAGATAACCACTTTCCTCTAAGTACCTGAACAATAAAAGTTAACGACCCGCGCAAATGACATTTGGATAGTGAGTGAGACACATAAATGAAGTTTGGAGAAACGTACCTAGTACAGCATTTTGGACACAAGATATAATAAAACCGGCCCGTAAGCATTATAACTTAGCTAAATATAATTTAAAATTTGGAAAAATATCACTATCTTACTCGAAGTTTAATTAGGAATAGCCGATATAGGCAATTTAGAAGGCCATGTTCCCAGACCGGCGAAGTCAAAGCTGCCGACGTCAAACTCCAAGAGTTTGGCACACTTTATAGTAGCTGGGTAGCGGGTGTCGCCCCCATACGTCACGTTCAAGCCCGCCAATTTGTCTGTCATTTGCCAAATCCGAACGCGCCGTGAATGTCGGCCGAACGTCTACTAAGGCCCACTACACACGGGCTTTGACATTAACTAGCTTAGACACTAAATGGATTGGTACTAAATATATCGCTGAAATAGTTACCTAACTATTTGAGCCGTTTATACCTAGGTAGAAGGCACAAAGGTAGTCTCTTGTAAAACACGAGTTTTTATGACGGTAGGTAGCTATAAGGTACTAATAAAGCAAATTAATTGCCTTACAATTATGTCAGAAAACGAAAAGTACGAAAGTACTAATAATAGGAACTTTGCCAATTCTTCTCCATAGGAAATGCATTCCGAATAGGTGGTAGAGATACTATTGTTGTTTTTTTTGTTATTGACGATTCATAAGTGTATTACTTTCTTGTATTGGTTTATAAGAATAAAAAAAATCTGATACTTATTCTGATTTTATACAAGTTACTTTGCGTCATAAATGATATGATGAAATATAGTTCAATAAGATTAGGTGTAGCTGAACTGGCAATTAGCAGGTATTCTGCCTGTGTCAAGTAATTAATAGCAATAACTAATTAAGTAAATACACATTAGAGATGAAACGGATAGTGGTTTGGCCGGATACCGGATATTCGGCAAGCTACCAGACCGGAGCGCCGGATATCCAGCCCTTTATCGCGTTACATGATGCTTCTTAAAGACATCTCGAATCGATCGCAATCACAACACATAGGTACATATGGTGGTCAGTTAATTTGCATCAGTACCTGCAGTTGTCAAGGTTTGCTAGAATTTATCTTTCAGCACCTGGCAGCAGCGTTTACAGCGAAAGGCTATTTTCAGAAGCTGGTTTGGTATACGAAGCCAGGCGAAGTCGCCTCTTACCAACAAATGCGGAAAATTTGGTATTAATTCACCATGATTTGCCAATTATTAATTTTGAATGCTAATCTAATTATTAAAACAAATAATTTTGACGTGCGATTATAAACAGTGTCCATAACCTATGGTGATTTGCCTTGTATAAAATAATGTGATTATTTTAAATTTTACTATCCGGTATCCGGTCGGATACTGAATAACTATCAGGTATCCGGCCGAATACTGAATTACTATCCGGTATCCGGCCGGATAGTGAAAACAAGGCTGGATAGGCCGGATACCGGATAGTTACCGGATATCCGTCTCATATCTATTACACATTATAACATAGATTATAAAGGTAAGGAAACGTTCCTCCTTAAATATTTTAAAGTAATTATCGATGTCATAACGACACACAATTTTGACATTTTATAAAACTGATGCAGTGATAATTACACACACAACTACACAGTTACACAAGTTCCACAGATGCGATAGGTGTACAAGTCAGCGCAGGGTTTAAAAATATTGTATTCAGTGTTGCCACACGCAGACTGTAATTTCATACACATTAGATTACGCCGCGTCTATAGGTAATTTTTACGAACAAAATTATATGTTATTTTTACGACGGGCGATGGAAATTCACCGATTTGTATTCACAGGTTGGTGTCACGGTATATGCTGTTTTTATAATGAAATAAGAATAACAAGATTAAGTCACGTACATGGAAGATGTAGACATTATATCAAAATATTGGTAGAAAATTGATTTTCACGAAAATCTAATATTATAACATTAGTTGGCGAAGTTATGCTTTTCATAATAATATTATTTTTGACAGAATCTATGAATTTTTCGACATGGATTGTATGGATGATGCAACCTGCACCCTTAGCATGACCGAGTAGATATAAGTTTTATCTCTTTCAACTTTCAGATTTGTCGAGAAAATGACGTCACTTCGAGCTTTTTGTACTGGACATGGCTCGTTGTGACATCATTTTCTCGACCAATCTGACAGTTATATCTACGCAGTCATGCTACAGGTCCTAGCAGAAACGCTGCCGCTCCTTTAAGTTGTGATATCAAAGTTTTCCCGAAACAGATGTACCTATACTGGCAAAAATATTTCATATCTACTTAAAAATAATTTTAGTTAACTACTAATCGACATAATAAGAATCTCTTGTATCAGTTCGCCTGAGCACTTAGCATACCAAATAGGTAACAAATTTATAAACTTAACTAATTAGGCGGGCGCTGGACCGAGTTTCATGTTTGCTCTGAACATCGTAAACTTCTTCTAAACTTCCTAATTCGAAACGGCCGTAATGATTGTTTATCAGAATCATTTACAAAGTTGGTTCCCTCTAGAGAAAAGTGGCAATTAAAAACGAGAAAATGTGGGGTTGCGTCCCTTTTTTATGGAAGTATAAACTAGATTTAAAGATATGGAGTATTTACATCTATGAATACCCTCCTTAACGTATACACCTATAATTTTTTTTTATTATTCTTATGTTATCTACATGTATTCTCATTTGTACTGTATTCAGTTATAGATAAGGTAGTTTTCACCTTTTCGATAAAGATTTACTTTTATGCTTGATAAATATTACGAATAATACAATTTTCCCCACAACATGCACGTGTTGTTAATGGTGTCAAGCTTGTTTTTAATGGGCCATCAATATCGGGTGACAATGATGTCCCAACCACAATATAATATGCTCGAGGATAAGGTTTTTAGACGAAAATACAACGATATTTTTTAGCTCTTCAGGTTATTTTTAATGAGTTTTTAGTAGTATTAAATGTATGTAAGGGCATCTCATCTTACAGCTCACTCTCTTAGACCGTCGTATTTTTTGATTCTGGGTATATCCTTAGGCAGTAACAATTATTTTAACTCATAGTTGACGAAAGAAAAGGGGTTGTTCATACCCATAAGTAAGCTTTTACAGCATATGACTTTTTATATTCCTTCATTTATCAATATACGGACTAATCCTTTAATTATTGATTTACTTGTGACGGTGTACCTTGATGGCTAAAGATCTAGTGACAGCAAAGTTTATGTAGCACGTAAAATAACCTTGGCAGGTAAAGTCAACTTCATAAATATCAGAACAAGAAGACTGATCACATTGATCATTGTAAACTGTACTTCATGCATGATAATTTTTTTTTAGTATTTAACTTTTTTTATTATTCCTTTATCATTGAGTTTAATTCGCAATTTTATTTTTAGCAGAATGTTCCTTCTAACACATATCTCTATTTATCAATCAGATTGTTACCTATAGCTATTCAAACAAAACAGTAAATAAATAATAAAATATAAATAAAGGTTGTCTGGAAGAGATCGCAGCTTGCGATAAGACCGCCCAATGTACACTACTATTTGTTCCTTGTTTTGTCAATATATTTTGTTAATATCCGTGTAACTATTGGTGTACAATAAAGAGTTTTCTATCTATCTATCTATCTAAATGTTCGTACTACTTTTGGAAGCATAAATAGAAGAATAGGTTACTACCTACGCCCAATACTCCGGCGACATAATAAACATTAATATGAGCTTCGCATCACGCCAATCGCCATTATAAGCCAGCGATGCGTTATTTTCATGGTACGCACTTACGTAATAAAGGACGGACAGGGCACGAACAGGGCTAGACAGACATGAGGGAATTGATATGGGTCACATTGGACCATTACACAAAAGACAAGCAACCTTTTTTCGTCTAAATTATTTAAATGCTTTGTGAAACTCGATATTTTTAGGCCTTGTTCGAGTTTGTTTTCATTTTCGCTGAGAATCCGTATAAAACTCTGTCGGTATAAATAAGCTAATATTATAATTTAGAAAAAAATCTAGTTCTTTGTTTATCTGATAAATGTACAGTGGTGGCCATATAAATAAATTGTAATATAATTAATACTAAATATATTTAGTCTTCAAATTATTATAAAAGAATCACTTATTATTTTGGAAAGTATTGTAATAAAGTTCCTTTACACATAAGACAATATACAGCTACCTTGCAGTAATTTCAGACATCTTTTAAACGATCCTAAAAATACGGCGAGGCAAATTCATTCACCAATACTTTTTCCAACCAATAAGCAAGCACTCTCCACTCTAAAGGCAGATAACTCGGCAATCAAACTTAATGATTTTCTTAACGCTGATTGGCCACGAGCGAAGTACTAACGAGCGTTGATTTCAAAGTTTGCAAATTGCTTGCTTATTCAACGTAAGGTAGTAAACTTGGGGCACACGGTCATAATTCCTGTCGAGCGAGCATTTATTTTATTTTACCTACAGCCTCGATCGCTCCCATCGTAATTATTTTACGCTACATAATTTACAATTCACGCAGATTTGCAATCGACTTGTAATTAAAATCATCAATTTTGCAGGTAAAGTATCTCATGAATATAATTTTAATGTTGTTTTTCTTAAATAGAGCGAGTGACGTATTTATCATAGTAATACATCTGTTTATGTATTGGATTAAGAGCAAAGATTTTTGAGCGAATGTTAGTTCTGTGTTTAAGACATTTTGTATCTTGTAACGTATTTTTTAAACAAAATATATCAGCTATGTCAGTTTATCCCATTACAAGTAACTACTCCAGTTAGACTAACTAACCTAAATGCTTGTGTTGGACTAGGAGTGGGCTCACGACGGTTCGGGTGGGAATCGAACCTGGAACCTATTGCTTGCTAAGACCCATCTAACTACTAGTCTATTGGCGCTTTATTTATCCAAATCTGGATTTTTAATTAAAACTTAGTGAAATACGCGACTATTCCACCTCCAAACTAAAAGATTTACCCATTCATATTAGCAAAAAGTTTTCTCAAAGCCGAGAGAGCTGAGACATAAGTAAATGGATTTCATTTTATCTAAACCCTCGAGAGCTCCTATTCAAGTTTACATTTACAGTAAATGTAACAAAAATTACTTTCTTTTATAGTACGAAATACTTCGTACGAAAGGCTAAACATTCTAAAGTTGCTACAGGAGCTGCGATAATACTGTTTCGTTTGAACATGTTTGTTCGCATTATAAGGGTATGGAACCTTAAATTCGGGGCCTTGACTTCTTTTTATCTGGGATATAGGTAAGAGGGCTTTTAACTGGGACTAAGAGTAGGACCCGGATAAAAAATTCAGCAATACTTATCGACTTACACCAATAATCGATAGCTATAACTACCTCGTTGATAACATTTGTTATTAAAAATATCAGTTCTAAATCTCTGCATCAAAAAACTTATCATCTACAATATATTTCCTTACGTTAATTTTAAACAACAAAACAAAAAAAAATTATTTAAAATTGTTCAAGCTGTTTTCGAGGCTCACGAATAGCAATAGATTTTTATAATATAATTATATAGATTAGGGAAAATAATTATAAAATAAAAATACATACATATACACACACTTATTTATCTTTGTATGCCGACGAATCGGTAGTCACCCAGCAAACATTATACATTCGAACCACGTCTGACACTACACGGTTCCGTAAGTCAGAGAATATTTATTGAAATTCCAAATGGGCTTTTTTTGTAGCTGTCAGTTGGCCATCAATTCAATATCAAATATGATACAGTGGGTGCGGGTGGGTTCACACGCGCGACACCGCTGACTCAGCACGATCCCGAGGGCTGAATGCCGCGGACGAGTCACGCGCAGGCCGGCACCATTTATCAGCCATCAGCCGATTTGCGGACCTTGTAGGTGCCGTAGAAATTTTAACAGTATTTATTTATTTAAGAACGACACACCAACAGTATACCTATTAACAATTGGGTAAGTAAAATATTAGATAAAAACTGGTCTGATAGGTACACCAATGACAGGCGTGTACAACTTTCACTGACGTGAGACTTAAACATTTAAAAAAGAAACAAATAAAGTTGAAATTACTTACTCTACGTTTAATGTTGGTATGTTATATAATTCCCTTTGGAAATAGATAAATATTTCATTGCGAGTATCAGAGTCGTGTAGATTTATTGTTTCTCACTACATTTGCAATTACTGATTCACACTTCTGAAAAGCAGCTCTTATTATTTATTTATTTTGGTTAGTGCACCCGAAGGCAAATTTAAGATCTATGAACGCACCAGACGAGTGTTCTATGCGGATTATTGTTGATCGCACCACACTAGTGCGCTAAATGGCATGCCTTAATTTTTTACTTCACCTTCATAAATAGATATAAAATATTTGATGCGTACTTAATAGGTATTGGGCTTCATTATGTATAGACCAATGAAATGTTCACCTACAAGCCAGTAACACAAATTACGTAATTCAATTGTACGGACGGTACGGCAAGGTGGTATTTGTGATGAGAAACTTTAGCAGGTATCATTAAAATATAGAAGCTACGTGAAACCACAATCGTTATTATGAGGCCCAGAAAAGATATTTTTTACTTTCTTAGACAATGACGGTCAGAATATATCGACGCTTGAAAGGCAATCCTTACTAAGCGCCAAAAAATCGTTAAATGAGGTATATATACCAAACTAGCTGTGCCCGCGACTTCGCACGCGTGGACTTTAGGGAGATTACCCGGAAATATGGGTATTATGTTTTTCCCGCGGAACCCTAATTCTTTTTCTAAAATTAAAGTAGCCCAAGTTACGCCTTGGAACGTCAGCTATCTGTCAGTGAAAGTCCCATTGAAATCGGTTCAGCCGTTTATAAGTTTACCTCAAACAAACAGACAGACAGACAAAAAATTTTAAAATTGCGTTTTCGTTATACTTTCATACGCATTTGGTAAAAAAGTGTTATTTTGATATTACAAACAGACACTCCAATTTTATTTATTTGTATAGATTATAGGTATCGTATATACTTTCATACGCATTTGGTAAAAAAGGGTTATTTTGATATTACAAACAGACACTCCAATTTTATTTATTTGTATAGACGACGCAGCAAAATCTGACCGTTCGAATGGTATATAAAACTCATTTTACGTTTTTTTGGCGCTTAGTAAGGTTTGCCTATCAAGTGTCGATATATAACAGTTGATAAGTGTTACGTTACAACATTAAATTTCACAAACGGAAACCTAAGGTCAAGTTTTATCTAAATTACTCGAATATTATAAAGATTAAAAAAATAATACTTTACTTTCCTGTTCAGAGAAAAGCTGACTGACCATTTGGACTTGATTAAAGATTTTTCTTTGTTATTTGACTATCAAAGGAAAACCGACAAGTAGATACCTTATCTACTTGCTTCAAAGAGTTCACCAAAAGGGCGAATGCAAATAGGCGAAAAATGTACCAAAATAGAGCCGTTATATAACGATCGAAGACGTTATATAATAAATATGTACTTTGTTTTTGCTACATGAAGTTCCTTGTAGACACTTAAATTTGGCTGTAGTCAAAAATTAGCTTTGCTATACCCTCTTCTCTTCTATTACAAAATTAATTAAATTGAATGTACCTACTACTACTACTATAGCCCTTTTTTTTAACGTCCCACTGGGCACGGGCCTCCCCTCAATGCGAGGGGGATTCGGGCCATAGTCCACCACGCTGGCCCGGTGCGGGTTGGCAGACTTCACACATCTATCGAGAACTAGTCAAGCTCCCTCAGACGTGCAGGTTTCCTCACGATCTTTTCCTTCACCGTTTCTTAGCAAGTGATAATCACGGATGAAAATGAAATTCGCACATGGAACCCAGAGGTGCGAGCCGGGGTTTGAACCTGCGCACTTTGATTGCAAAGCGTGCGTTCGACCACTCGGGTAATTTAATGTAATAAGTTGAGAAATAATAATAACGAGGGGTAAAGGGCTATATTATTTAAGCGACAATTCTTGGTGAAGTTGACTTATATACATATTTAGAATCAGGTGATTGTTCTGCGACGAATGAGTGTGCGCTCCTGTATAGTTAAAAATGTCGCTTCCCGTCGATAAGATTATTTTCTATTTCTATAACAACATAAATTATTATCATTTTGCTGATTAGCATCAGCGTACCTAATAGCTAGCCTTAAAAAATATTTCGATTTTCAATGTAAGGTATTAAATATCAATGGCACACTACTGTAAACTTGGATAATCTCAATAAGTATATATTTTAATACTCATTTTGTAATTAATTGATGTTGGTACTTATATGTTTGGTTAAACTTGATTCTAAAATGCTACTTTTAAAGCATGACATCAACATATGAATGTTGAGGTGTGCTTCGATACCATGATGTAACTGAAAATTTGCGAAAAAAACAATGTTAACAAAATATTTTCATAATCACATCACTTACATTTCTATAGTGCAGCAGAAGTTTAAGAATTTGAACCAAAATATTTATTGTTTTCTTATATTTACGCGAATACTATACATTGAAATAAAAACAGCCGAAACGTCAGGAAAATAAAATAGTAAAAAACTGAATGGTGTCGTGGGACACCAGGTAGGAACGAAGTTCCTTCGGCTAATGTAGAATGAATGAAAAGAAAGAGAAAGGTATTATACACTTTTTGTTAATGAGAGGTTTATATTCGTGTATAGACTTGTGAAAGCAAAATAACATGAAATTTAAAAAAACAAAAAAGGTCCATAACGACCCGGAGTTCTATGTATTTTAATAGTTCAACGACTGTCCCACAGATGGCAGTATACTCAATGTATTTAATATGTGTGTATTATTATTAGTATATAAAATAAAAACTATAGCAAAACCTAAAAAAAAAACAACAAAATATAAAAGTAATAAAATAAAAAAAGTAATAAAATAAAAAAACATCGTAATTCAAATTATCAACTAAAGTCGTCTCATTTAACGGTTTGATTCCACGCACTTTTTCTTACGGTTTTACTATCACATTTTTTTCAGTTCGGTCGCGTAGCAAAATCCCTATCCCCTCCAAGCCTGCCGTAAGGAACTTCGTTCCAATAAACGCGATAAAATCCGTAAAATAGTTTTATTCCAAAATATTTATTTTTCCGAAAGGCGATTAAGGGCATTGAAATGTGTCGAAGTCGCAAAATTATTGGTTCTTTGAATTTAGAAATTGCTGTCTACCAGCAAATCGTTTTAACTATTGATCGGTGATATGAATGAAGTTGATTCGGGACGACCAAATCTGCTAGAATGTAGCATGTACGCCAAGACTAGACTTATGTCAAAAAATGTGTTGATGTTGTCTCTTTCTCTATTATAAAATAAGGAAGAGAGCGAGCTAGCAAATGTGTGAGAGAGGTCTTGTCTTAACATACGTGCTAAACCCACAAGTTGATTCTCCAAAGATGTAAATGATTCAGTGTGTATCAAATACCATACAGTAGATCATACGCGCGAGCTCACACTACAGAGACCGCTGACTCAGCAGGTAACGCTTGAAAGTTCGGACCAATCACGTCCCACCCTACAATCTATCAGCTATCAGGATGTATGGAGGCAACCGCACACACGGTATTCCACATAGTTATAAAACATGTGGGAACTGAGGACACTTGATAAAATATTCGGTTGTCCGCAGATGCGTAGGTACATTTATTATTTAAATTGGGAATGTTATATTGACGCATTCATGACTTAATTTGTAAAATCATTCCATTGATTGTAAGTACCTACTTGAATTTAAAATGCGATTTTCGTGCAAATACCTAGTTGCAAACGATTTTGTCAAAACCGCAATCAGCTATTGCGTTAATGTGTTAAAAAAATTCATATATACTACCTATGCACACTCATCATAAAAAAACTGCTTACATCTAAATTCCACAAACGTTATCCTTTGATAATTTTGCTCGAACATGCTAAGAAAGGAATTTTCAAAGTAGAGAAGGTACGCAGTAATCTTATAGATATTTGCTCTATAAACTCGCGCGCTCGGTGTCTAACAAGAGTTAATAACAAAGGCTACTCAAATCCGTTTCGAGTTTCATGTCAATAACGGTTGAAAAACTCAGCCGTAATACGAGCGGCAAGCCGGGGCGGACTCCACAATGCATTTATAAAAGCAATTGATATTCGTGCAGGCATCGGACGCCCAATCTAGATGGAAAGCTCCCCGGTGCCCCGCTCATACAGTCGGACGCATATTGCAGTCATTTGCGATGCAACGCGATGCGTTACTGCAACAATGCTGGGATATATTACACGGGTGAAATATTGCAGCCGCATTGGACACGTCAAGCGGGGGCTATTTAAAATGTATCTTTTATCTACGATCAGTTGAAATTGGCATTGGGGATACCTAAATGCGTATATACCCATATGTATATTTCATTAAGAGATGGAACAATAAAGAGTTTTCTATCTATCTATATGCAAGTCCTTACAAATAAATGTAGATGTAGATAAATGTAGATGTAAATGAAGTGTCTGTTTGTAATATAATTAATGGTAAAAAAACTTTTTAAAAACGAGCTTTTATTTAATTGCACTTAGTTTTCGTGTTCTCCTCGGGATGCCGTTTCATTTGATACCCATACTATGGTAGTGCAGAAAAATTTACTATTCCGCCATATTGGAATTCGAATGACGGTACATAGCTAAGCATGCATTGTCATCCAAATTAAGCGTGTAAATCCAAATTTCCAAATTTCAGCTCAATCGGTTAAAGATAATTTATTTAAAATTCAGTTGCAAGATTCCACCCGGGCATACATGCGTTACAAGCTAATATAAAGCTTGTAAAAATAACAGCTTTTACTACAAGCATATCGCGGGGTGAAAGGCAAAACTTAACAGACACTTTTGTACACAGACTTGTAAACATATTTGGAATCACCTATTTTTTAACCGACTTCCAAAAAGGAGGAGGTTCTCAATTCGGCCGGTATGTTTTTTTTTATTTATTTTTTTATGTATGTACACCGATTACGCTGCGAGTTATGATCCGATTTACTTGATTCTTTTTTTCTTTGATGCGGAATAGATGCCATTTTTTGGCTGTAAATATTTACTTTTTTAGGGTTGTTATGAGGTGGTAATAATTGCATATTTTCAACGATTATAAATAATTTTTTAACAAAAAACAAAAACCGACTTCAAAAACCTAGGTGCACTAAAAAGCTAGAAATAACCTTATGATTTGAAGACATTTGAAGTCGGTGCCAATTCATGTGTGTATTTGCCTAGTCTGACGTAGATGGGCACATACTCCAAATGTCTTCAAATTATAAGGTTATTTCTAGCTTTTTAGTGCACCTAGGTTTTTGAAGTCGGTTTTTGTTTTTCTGCGTCGAATGAGTATGATTGCCTGGTAAAGTTACAAAAATGACGATTAAATCAAATAGCCTCTCAGCCCTCGGTATAGAAGTATAGATACGCTACATATAACGATAACGTCATTTTAAAATTCCCAAACGGCTGGACGAATTTTGACGGGAATTTCACTGGCAAATAGCTGATGTTACAAGGAGTAACTTAGGCTACTCTTATTTTAGTAAAATAATTAGGTGGAACTCTAACTCTATTAGTTACAAGAATAAAACCCATTTGTTCCGGGTAAAGAGAGTTTCTGAATGCCACACGGACGAAAGTACGGGTTCAGCTTTTTTTTTTCTAGCCTATAATAGAATCAGAATCAGAATATTTTTTATTCATATAAACCAATACAGGCACTTATGAATCGTCAATAAATAGTAAAAATAGTAGCTCTACCACCCATTCGGAATGCATTTCCTATGGAGAAGAATGGGCAAGAAACTCCATGGTTGCTTTTTTCAAATAGTATCCCACTCCTGGGCAAAGGCCTCCCCTTTCCTCTTCCACACTTCTCTGTCCTTAGCAACCTCCGGCCACGGGCTCAGCTAGTATATAAATAAAAATATAACAGTGTTCGTTACATTTTCTTTATGGTCTTCCTTCACACATAAATATTAGCCGTTATAAATAAATGTGTGCGTAGTGTAGACATGTAAATACGCGTATCATGTTGGAGCTTCATAAACCTATCATTCAACAACCTCGATTATTAGTCAAGCACTGACTCGAGGAGCCACAAGGATGTGTGACTACTAGAAATGCTTACAACGGATAACTAGTTACAATTTCATTTTTGTTTTTCAACAGTCTGTGACTGTGTAATTTTTGTTTTTCAACAGTCTGTGACTGTGTGTTTGGACTTGCCTTTCTTTATAGACTTTCACTTCACCCCAAATCTTTCTGGCACCATTTTTTAAGTTTGTTGTAATGTACGTACATAAAATCTAGATTAATTTGACGCGAGCATATGTCAGCGTGCTACAACTTCTTACTACAAATAGTAGAAAATATGGATTCATCCGCCATCTTTATCACTGTCATCATCCATTTTTATTTACAATGTGTATTTATTGAAGTTGCTCTTGCTAATAATTACTTGACACTGGCTGGAAGTGGAGCCATTCCTCATCTTATTCCATTAAAATATTATCATTTCACTCATTTAGTAAAATAAGAAGAAGGAGTAGAAAATGTGTTAGCGGATTTCCATTTGCGGATCGCGTTATCCAGTCCATTTCTATATCCTCTACTGAAAACTGATACATATATGCATCGTATAATGTAATAGGACAGGACTACACGAGTGTATTTAAATAAATTAATGTAATCAACGCAATGGTAACCACGAGATTAATATTAATGAATTACAAAGCCACGCTTCATTTAATATTTATGGTAATAGGCGTTATTGGTAAAATTAACACGTCAGCATTTTGTGTGGCATTAAAGTGATGTTAAAATGTCAGTTGAAATCCAATATAGTATGTTTAAAATTGGTAATTATAAAGCCCCCCACACATTGTGGTGTCAAAAGACGCGTGCAATATTTTTTGCCAATCTCAATACTAACTCTGTCTCAATACACATATAGATTGAATTCTAATGGTGAAGATGCGCTGTAAATTCATTTCGTTGAAAAATTAGCTTTTCCATGAGTCAATATACCTAGTTTATTTTGGTATAAGCAAAAAAATCGACGCGAGCGTCTTAACGCCCCACTGTGTCGGATACTGCAAAAAATACATTGAACCATTTAAGGAGGAATACCTCACAGTCATATCCAGGGCTAATATACCTATGCAACTAGGGATGGATCGCGTGCCGTCGGAGATTTATAACTCTATCCAGCAATCAGCGAATCGCTTAACAAGCTGGCGATAAGGTGCCGGGAATGATTGCGTCCGTCTATTCGACCTGTAATACTAAACTATCGACTGTTAACTGCGAAATACGATACCGTAGAACTAGGCTGCTAGATAAATAGAGCCAGACAATACGTATGATCCCAAACTAAGCAAAGCTTGGGATATAGGTACCATACGGACTGGGGGCGTTCCCAGTTACAAAGATACCAGGGTAAATTCCGATAAGACCATTTCCGAGATTTTCCGCTGGCGGGTGTTGAAGCCGCAACCACATGGTGCAGTTTCAAACAATTCCCATATTTATACAAAACGCATAATTTTAAACGTAATTTTATAGTGGTCAGATTTGTAAGAAAAAGCAACTGTTTATACAGGGTGTATCAGAAGTCCGAAATAATACTTTGGGTACATAGTATATGGTAGCTCATATGTGGATGCTTAGTGAAGACAGATTATACCTAACAATCATAGTTTCTGAGTTATATATAGACCATTGAATATTTGTCACATGTATCGTGTTCTGGCCTTTGGGTACATCCATAACCCTATTCAGCAGTGTAAACTACACTTATGAGGGGCAACTATCAATATTCACAAAACAGAACATGCAAATTTCAAATAGGACTCGAGATATTACGAGATATAGAAATTGTCGATGAAAAAAAAAGTTGTAAAAATATGGTCGAATTTTGATTTTTTTTTTATACCATTCAGTTGTATACCCGACACTGAGGCAAACGTCAAAGTATTATTTCGGACTTCTGAAACATCCTGTATATGTAGGGTGTTAATTTTTCTCAATCTATAATTTATTTCATCACATCCTTACAGCCACCTAGTAATGAAGGTCAACAATTATATAGGTACCTACCTACTACAACAGAGTAAGCAAAGTATCATACATTATATATTAACAATTTCTAGTAACATCAGCTTCTGTTTCTAGGTTATTTCACTTATAATAGTCAATTTACACAATGAGCCAACACACCGTGGTATCTCCTTACCTGCCATTGTTCTACTTGTGCTGGCAATATCCGTCTACGGAACACCAGCAGCGGTGTGCGGAATGAAAAGAATAGGAAATGGAATGCTTGATAATTGTACGTACTCGACATTTATTATGTACAGCACATGCCACTCTAACAATAACGTCCATGATTATCCCTTGGATATGTAGAGATTTCATTAAAAGATATTAAGGGATTACACATATTGAAAAGTGTTTGCTTTACAATGTGTACTAACGTTGTAGTCTATCTGTATATATTGACATATACAGGGTGTTTCAGAAGTAAGAAATAATAATTTAGGTACATATACGGTGGCCAGTATGTAGATGCATAGTGAAAGTAGATCATATCTGTCATAGTTTTTGACCTTTGAATATTTGTCATAGGTTATCACGTTATGGCCTTCGAGCACTTCCAAAAAGCCGTCTATTAATATTCACAAAACAGAACTTGAAAATTTCACATAGGACTCGAGATATTTAACATTTTTAAAATTGGAGATGAAAAAAATTGAAAAGTCATGATCGAATTTCGATTACTTTTTTATAGCATTCGGTTGTATTATCAATACGGTGCAAACATGCCAACGGTAAAGTATTATTTCGGACTTCGGAAACACCCTTTAAATAATCCAAAAATTGCTCCTACCTATGTCCGTTATAGACTTTGAAACCATCCAACCGATGTGCCCCAAACCGGATTCATTAGAAAGGCAATAATGCGAAGGTTTATACCTACCGCTAAAACAATGCATTAGGCACATTCGGTCCATTCTTGAAGTAGATTTTCGACTTCTCCCTTAAAACAATTTTTGTGTAGTAGCACACGCCGCGATTTTAATATAAAACAGTTGTTATGTGACGACCAACAACATCACGAGACGGACTAATCCTGCCGCTAACCAAAATTTTTAACAAAATTACTACTACCGGATCGAAACGCGACCTCGACTAAGAAGATCCGGTAAGAAACTCAGTGGGCTGATCATTTTTAAATCGCCAACTTAAGAGACCGTAGTCCGTAATAAAATGTAGAAAATAACGAACTGCATTGAACATTTTCTCAATTTCGAAACTAGTTTTAAAGTGGCTTACAGATGTAGGATATTCATACTTCAGCCACCTTGTATATTATATATGTACTGTATATAATTGAATCCGGCTGTACGTCTGGCGAGTGTATCAAACAAACTCGGCCCTGGCACATAGTGGCATGATTTAGATAAGTCGTCCGCTCTGCAAGTTTAGTTGTATTCCACTTGGGACACTAGTTCAAAACAAATAATTAAATTTTACCCAAAAATAAGGTACTCAGCTTTTGGTACAAGTTGTTTTTTTTTTAAATGGGACTAAGCCCGCCACACATTCCCACCACTGTTACTCCTGTAAGCCAGGATCGACAGCGGTGTCCATTGAAAACACCGAGGTTTGACCCTCGGCGAGTCCCGGGGAAAAGCTAAATTGTCTTGGAACCCGCACGAATTGGTTGTAATTAGATATTATTCAGATCCTTCATATGAATCAACCTCGAATATCCACCTGGTAAACAAAAAGGGGAAAGTAAACTGGTTCTGACAGTTTATAATCATAAACTGCCTTTCAGGGTACTAAATAGATTTTTTCTTGGTAATCTTATTTCGCATTCCCATACCTAATTCGGATTTGTTTACTACTACCAAGATCTTATGCGCTCTATGGCCTAACATAAACCGCCGCGTGAAGCATTCCTTATTACATCGGACTTTCTTGTTGATGTCTGCCCCCCTGCCTAACATATTTAGGTATGAAGAATTAATAATAGCTATTTTACGAGTAACAAGCCTGATTCACTCGAGTTCAGTTGAAGACCACTGTAATCTATCCCCAAATTTATAAAAACAACAATAATTTTACTGAAAAATATAATGTTGATTTGCAGATTGAAATTTCTATAAATTTGAGAATAACCATTTTTCGCTACATTTTTAAATGTGCTGGGTGCATCTAACAGTCGCAATGGGAGTAAAACAGCCGCAGCCGCTCAGTTTCTGCTCCAACTAGTCCTCACACGGTGCATTACCCTCGTCCACCGCATTCGAGAGCTATTTGCTGCCGGGGATCAGATTAATGTTGCCACTTTTCTACTTGTCGTAGCCACTGAACTTCCCCGCCCAGCCCCTTCGACCAATTGTATTTCCAAACCGAATTATTTATGTTAAGTACCGGCACGATGTTGCTAGAACATAACGCACAAAAGAATTTCTGAATAGCTTTCAAATACAATATAAAGATAGTAGAAGCAATGAATTTTATGTCAGCAAATCACGAAAACGTTTTCCTCACAAAGAATCTTTATCTTTTGAGAAAATTTAATTCCAGATTTGAAATTGTATTTCGTATGACAAGTAGGTAAAAGATTAGGTAGAACTCATTTATAATGCGTACATTATTTTAGCGTAATACGAATGCTGTGATGAATTTTTATCAACGTAGGTACTTCTGTTACTCCGAAAAACGTCTTTTACAATGCCCTTCAAGATACTTAGTAAGTGTACAAAAAATGCCTTTGGTCGTAAAGTTATTACAGTTTGAGGAAGGTAATCTACTAGAATATAAGGTAAGACAAGTACGTCTACCCAGAAATGATTAGTTTCAAGAATAAATTTTTTTTTTAGTAGACAATCAGGTTTCCTATTAGATAAAAAATATATCGTTAATATAGGTATATCTAGAGTATATCTATGGGTGATAATCTAGAGTTCGTTTCAATATTTTGTAATTCAAATCAAGTTAAGTCATTTCGGTACTTTTGGCCTACTGGGTCACTTACAAATCAAATTGTTAAGTTATATGCTACTGGATCGAACGAAGCACATTCTCAACCAAGAAGATCACAGCAGAAACTCAGTGGGCTTTTGTCCATAGGTATAAGTACCAAAGTAAAAGAATCACAATAGAATTTATACCAGAGCCCCATAGCTAAATAATATCACATAACAATGTCACTTCCACAGTCAACATTAAAAAAAAAAACTTTTACCAAACAATTCACCCCTGCGTACAGTCGCGGCCGTTGCTGATAAAAATGCGACCGCTGAAAGTAGATACATCCCCTCGCCCCGCGCTTCCGTTCGCGCAGGTGGAAATATTACGTGGAGGTGTAAACGAGCACCGGCAAGACCGTTATTGCCATCGTTAAGTTAAAAATTTCTCTCCTGAATAGCCAAGCGAATGCGAGACATAAACACCACCATTTATGTTATTTGCAAACGAATATTGGGATGAATACAACGCGAAATATTAAACGTGTATGTTGCCGAAAAATTACTGGCTGTATAACGAATAAGCTGGATTACTTTGATTTATTTTTTATTAGTGGAGCTAAAGGAATTTTGTAAATATACTATCATCCACATATTCCTCTACCGGGAAGGCCACTGCAGTTCACTGTAGTGCATTTATGTGGTTTTGGTTCCATATCAGTGGTAATATAAACATTGTTTAGACATAAGATTACATATTACATCGCTTATGTATAAACAAGATTTTTCAACAATGCAATTAGTTACATCCATGTATAATAAACCTGGAAATAAGTTGACATCACAGACCAATATCTGGTCTGTGGTTGACATAAAATAATTAACAGTACATTCTAAGTAGCGACCACTCGCGCGGAAGAAATTGTACCTAAATTGTTTGCTCAACGCTCAATTCACCGCGTCAACTCCCGTTTACTGTTAAAGAATAATAACGTTGTTTCATTTGCTACACTTGGGGTATAACAGACGTCAGTTCAACAAAACAAGCAGGCAATAGAACAGATTTCCCTGAGGAGTGCTATATTACGACTTGCCATAGAGGAAATATAAGTAAGTACACCTACGGAAGAAGTACCAGCATAAGTCGTTGATGGTTGAATTATATTTATACTAGCGGCTCGTCCCAGCTTCGCACGGGTGGGCATTTTTCTTTAATCATTTTGGGATAAATAAATATAGCCTATGTTACTTCGTGATAATTTTTGAAATAGGTCCAGTAGTTTTTAAGTTTATTCGTTACACACAAAAATACAATTCTTTCCTCTTTATAATATTATTATTATATTATATAGTAGGTATAGATGACGTTCTTACCAAGTATGACATGGCTTATAATAATATTTCAGTGAGAGTAATTTTTTCGGGTAATTAGTATAGACATGTATTTTAGTTTGGCTTTTTTACAACTTCTAAGTTTATTTAACTTATTAACTGTTCTTAGACAAAGCAATGATCATAATTATATTTTCCTTGTGGACAATGCTTAAATGGTAATGCTTAAATCTGGTATAAAATAGGGCAAATACTTCTTAGTAGCTTAATCAAACATTTCAATTAACTATTGGTATGTAATTTTTTCCTAAGTTCAAAAGGAGGCTGTAGATATTAATTGAACAAATAACGGCAACATTTTAGAACTTTAAGTAATTAAAGGTTTAAAAAGGCGTACCTTCTACGCCTATAGAGTTTCAAAGATACATAATTATAAAGAGTGGAGTCCCTTTATAGGAAAGCTGAATACGATATGGCTTAAATTGAGGTTCTATTTAAAAAAAAATTTTGATACCTCAGTTTTTTGTTGGCGTTAAATTCGAATAACAGTTTCAACACGACAAAGGGGCCTGGTTATAGCCGAGCGCATCATATTCATAACACGCAAAATATGCAGAAATTTTTGAGTTAAAAATGGAAGTGGAACTAACAAAAAACAACAATTTGAACAACATTTTTAAAGCAATTAAATAGATATAACCAAAAACGTTATGAAAATGCTTATTGTGTAACTTCAAATATCTTTTGACTGGTTTGATTGCCGAGGGGTGCAAAGATTGATATGCTTACTCATGAAATCATTAACTTTTGCTTACCGCTTCAAGAAATATAGACGCAGTAATATACCTTTCAAGATCGCCAGCAAGACTCTTCAATAACTAGCAATGTAAATTGGAACATCCTCTGACTTTGTGTATAAAATTTACAACATTTTTACCTTTACAAGACACCTGAGACGTGCAGCGCAAGCAAAGGAAGCTCTGTGACGCGAAATTTTAAAATTTGAACTTGCTTTAGTGACATTTTTCAAAGGCTGAGGAATGGCGTGCTCTCACGTTAATGTAGATAGTGCATATTGCTCCCAGAAGACGTTCAAAATGTATGGGAAGGTAACTTTAGTACCTACATGCCAAGATTAAAACTTGTGCTCTGTGATAGGCGCTTATACTGAGCAACATCAAAGGCGCACGAACATATGAGTGAAAGGCTTTTAGACTCAAGCGACACTTTTGGGCTATATTGACGTATTACCAGCTTTATATTAGCTTGCAACGTATGTATGTCCGGGTGGAATCTTGCAACTGAATTTTAAATCAGTTATCTTTAACCGATTGAGCTGAAATTTGGTATACACGCTTATTTTGGATAACAATGCATGTGACGTCATTCTAATTCAAATATGGCGGATCATCCAACATGGCGGAATAGGTATTTTTTCTGCACTACCACAGTATGGGTATCAAATGAAAGGGCTTGCTGAGGAGAACATGAAAACTAATATCACCATCACATTAATCCAATAACTAAAAAATAAAAAATAAATTAATGGTAAAAAAACTTTTTAAAAAACAAGCTTTTATTTGATTGCCCTAAAAAGAAGAAAATATTACAGATACAAGCTTGTCGCGGGATTTGCATATTTTATAGGGAACATTTTCTTTCATAGAATAAGTATGTAAGCAAGTCTAGTTAGTACACAGGTAAATCTCGCGACAAGCTTTTATATCATTAAATAAATTGTGTAATATTATCTTCTTTTTAGGGCAATCAAATAAAAGCTTGTTTTTAAAAAGTTTTTTTACCATTAATTTATTTATGAGAAGTTTGATATCTAGTTATATTATTAGGTATCTATCGATATTCTCAGAGTTACCACCATTTCCGTTTACCAATTAAGCAATTCAAAATTAGAAAGCGCATCGAGCCAACCATTTCCGCAGAATAACCGCTCAGGCCAAATTAAACGCGACGAAACAAGCACATTTGCGATAACGCATGGCCACCGCTTCTAGCTAACTGCTACGCACTGGCATACTCGATGGACTTTGCGGTATAGAACGTGCTTTATGTTGTTTGCTATCAATGTAAACTGGATTGTTTAGTCTAAATTCAGCTCAGTAATTGTAGGAATAAGTATCAATTTAGTTTGGTTTTAGAATGCACAAGTTAATATATCGTCTGCTTGGTCTAGTGGTTTGAGCGGTGATCGGCGCACTGCATCAGGTGATTGCCTGTTCGATTCCCCTCAGCGGCATTTTTTGGAAATGATCGATTTAGTATTAGCCCTAGTCTTGGTGTAACTGGGCTTGCACCCAGTCCATTGTATGATTCCAATAGTACAAGCTTTCCTTAGTTTGGTTTCATACGATGAGTTAATGTCGTCTGGCAATATTTATTGTAAAATACAATGTGACAAATAGTTGTAAAAATTACATAGAGGTAGAGACATCTTCTCACAGTCGACGCCAGTATATTGTTAGGTGTAATGTTCCGCTATTTCAAGTCAGTTCGCATAGAAGTGGTCGGAGTATTTTATAAATAGACCGTTTGCTTGCAGTCTCTGTTTACGTAACGAGTAGATATTGCAACATGCATAGCGGTGCGAGCAAAGAGGTTGTGGTGGCACTACTTATGATAATAATTATAGTTAACTAGCTGACCGGGCGAACTTCGTACTGCCTTAGAATGAGTGACATACGAAAGCAGTGCCACCTACCGGGTCCAATTGTGAATCTAATCCATCCAGGGTGCCACCCAAACGCATACAAAAAAAAACATTCAGATCGGTCCTGCCGTTTAGAGCTTACAACTAAAAGTGGCATTGATTTATATATATATTGATATACGCTTTAATTCTTATTCACCATCTATTACAAAATGAAATAAAATAATAAGGAATAAGGTGAGATATGTCTGCACCCGCAATTCACAGTTATTTTGCCTTTATCAAGTAATTAGCTTTAAGAAATCAAATTAATACATATTTTTTATAAAATAACTGAGGAAAGTGAAAATGATGGAGGATGACTTCTCCACACTTTCAGTAAATTAATCATAATCTATTTATCTACAAATCTAGTGTTCTGAACTATGATAGTTTTTGTGTGATGATTTATATTCATTTATTTTTCTCTTTGCGACGTATGTTTCTGTTTTATAATTTGTTGTGTAAATAATTTAAATGTTTTGTATTAACAGTGACTTTCCCGCTCCAGATCAAGGTGTTATGAATGTGAACCGTCTGATCACTTGAAATTCTGTTCGCGCGGTGCCTGTGCTGGGTAATATGTATTCGAAATATTGTACTTTTTATTCACATTTACGACGTGAAAAGTTACGTAAAACCACACAACGAGACTATAGCCTGAAAAATTACCTCTTAAGTTGTAGTTAGTTAGTATTTTTTGTAAAACTCATCTTCAATAATAATTATAATGTAGGAAAAAAAATAAAGGATCCATCCGATAGTGGTTCCTGTTAATCCCTTATGATATTTACCGTCCGTTCAACGTGAAAAACAAATGAAATACTATACCCTTACTTTCCTTACTTTCTTGGCCATTATAAGTGTTCTTAAAGTCTAAAATGGATGTAAAATAAACGACATAATAACTTCAATAGACTCGTTTATAACAATTATATGTTCCTCAAACAAACTTTACATAACAAAGGCAAAGAAAAATTAAAATGAAGA
Organism: Ptilodon capucinus; assembly: GCA_914767695.1. Lineage (NCBI taxonomy): Eukaryota > Metazoa > Arthropoda > Insecta > Lepidoptera > Notodontidae > Ptilodon > Ptilodon capucinus. The sequence goes on along the minus strand of OU611814.1, from coordinate 6,725,212 downwards.
CAGTAGTGAAGTTTAATTGCGCGCTTGTAGTTTCTCCTCCCAGAGAAACCGTCTACATTGATCACGCTATTTTACCATCAAAGATATTTTCATGAATATTTCAGTAAACTCGAGGCAAGCTTTCAGTAACTAACGAACGAAATTTCCTTTATGTTTCGGATGCACTATTCTGAGAGTGAAATTTTGCTATCGCTTTATACCAAAGCAGCCGTGGTCAATCACCTGCTATTGTAGTAGCTCGCACATTATTGCATAGTGGTAGACACGTTACACGTATTGTGCTAAAAGCCCCAATAAGGCTTAGCTTTTACCAAAGGATAATAACCACGCGGGTACTTTCACAATGGACTTTTCCGTGTGGCTGATGCCCGTTTTGCGTAAAACTAGGAGACGGCTTAATGTGATGCCTATATATTTCTACTAATGCAACTAGCATTGGCAAGCTCCTGGGCACACTGGAGCGTCAAAAGTCACGCATCAATTTTTTTTAATAATACCAAAGTTAACTCTTTACATTTCTGTGATAAATGCCAGGGGCCCGATTTAATCAATCTATTAGAGATATGTCAAAACAAAATAAAATAAATACGAACAATTTGACGTTTTGTTTCGACATATCGAGATATTATATAATAGAACTGTAGTTGTAGCATGAGCGCCCAGGACAGCTTATGTCAGAATAGGACAGAATATGTTGATTATATTTCTTTCTCTCATATGAAATAAGTCGAAGAGCGAGGGAGCCAATCCGTGACAGAGATGTCGATCTCACGAAATTCGCCCCGCAATCCCCCACGCCGCGTGTCGCGGTACAGGCGACGAGCGATCACGTGGCGTCCCGACACAAGCGGAGGACGGTACACCGTCAGTTTTTAGTGGGTAGACGGCCTTCTGCCGAGACTATCACATAACCCTGCTACTTCCCCCGAAGTGGCAGGGTATCCATAAAGGATTTTCCGACGAAAAAAAAAAACAAAAATGTCCTCTACGCGTCAATATAGTTTGTATTAGTCGATATAGTTCATTTAGGTGTTGGCAAAAAACCGATGCGCATATCTTGACGGTCCGTGCGCCATTAAGGCGTCTCCTGTTGTTAATGAAAATGGGTGTTGGTGTTGGATGTAAAGTGGTCATCTTATGCATCGTAAACATATTCGGTATTTTATTATGTCAATACGTATTTTACGGTTCATTGATGCTGTACGACAGGACAAAAGTAAACTGAATAAACTCACCTAGATGATGTTCCTTCACTGACTTGGAGATAAGAGCGCAAGAGTCTCTCAACTTCCACCTATAAAAAATAACCAGTCAAAGAGTAGCGGATATCCTAAAATAGTGGGGTTGAGACCTTTACGGCGGCACAACCCTAATAACTTTGCATATTCCTTTACAGGCTTCGTCTAAAACCCATATAAAATAAGAATATTTATAGTCAAAGACTGATCGGTAACATATACAATAGGTTTTAAGTAAAGATACAACGAACGAATTTTGATCAGAATTTTATTTTTAAAATAATTTCTCAATATGCTCGCGTCAATACATATGTGCTCAATACTAAAGTCACATACAGAATAGGTGGCTACTGAATAAAATACCCTAGACACTGAAAAATCGTGGCCTCTTTGTGTGTTTAGATCTTGACTTTGGTGCCGTTTAAAGTCTGTGTCGTTCCAGATTCACAATTGAATTCCGATATCTACGGTGCTACGGAATCTTTAAAGGGCATTATTTCTTATTGCTTCTCATTTTGGTTGTATATGTAACAAAATAAAATAAATGTGTGAAGTAAAGAAAATTGCTTCCATTAAGGTTTACTCTCGATGCAGCGCGAAAAAAGGTGTTTATTTTGTCTTAGTCGGTATTCGAAATCAAAATTTTGTTTTTGACATTAGTAGGTAGAGTAAACAAAGGTGACGGTAATACAGCAATAAGTACAAAATTGGTCGCCACCGAGAGTTCAAACATAGCGGCCGCGCTGCCTCCTTAAAACTATACTTAAAAATTGTATTTGTTTGTCACCATGATTGCCCTGATTCAAAATGTAAGGAAAATAAGCCTAGGACTAGGGTTGGGAAAAACATTTCATTTGTGAAGTGTACCGCTATTCGTGCCTATTGTACCAATAAAAAATACATCTGAGGTGTAGAGATAGTAATTTCTGATCTCTTAGAAATATATTATGAAACCAACAGTCTATTTTTCCCGCTGTTTCTAGAATATTCGTTCCCAAAGTTGCGTGGTGGTCAATGAAAACCCGAACAAACAAGACAATTAGCTGAATAATTTGAGAACTTCGGGCGATATGATGTCATCAAAAAGTGTATGTATAACGGGAAACACCATGTAGAGACGACAACAGTGATTTGAGTAACAAATAAGGGCTCTCTGATAAGCGTCTCAGTTAACATTCAAGCACTTTCATTGTTCAGAACAAAGGAGCGGCGTTGGAACCAGTTTTGTGTAAAATGGCTAAACACTCCGTTGGAACTAAGAGGGCTTATCCAGAAACAAAGTGATAGTCACTTTACTGTCAAAGTATTTGGTAATTAATCGTGATCACGTGAACACCGCCTTTTGTTTCCAAATTGGAAAGGATATATAAGTTCTATGATCGGAACTACTACTTCAGCTAGGCTATTATGTAACTTGTATTGTTTTCATTTTACGTCACAAAACAAAACAAGGCATGAACACTTTTTTGACGGAAAGTGGTTGAAATAGTTGTGCAACAGAATTTCGTGATCTGAATAAATTTGAGGATACAATACTCAGAGTATAAGATCCTGCAGCCACAAGCGCGTCAAATGTGTGGTAAATTTTTTTTGCGCATACCGAAACAAACTATATTTAGGTACTCATACAAGAATTAACTAAATGTTTGTGTTTACCAAAATGCCATCGATGTTGCGAGCGAATTTTGACGCGTGGTAGCGTGGTTTTTACACAGCATAAATATCTACAGTATTTGAACTTAATACAAACGGTCGGAACGCGAGTTATACCTACGCGCCTCGATGTTTGTACCCACTTGGTACACAATCAGTCGCGAATGTGCCGCAGTGACGAACGCACGGTGTGTGCAGTAAGCGTGCGATTTATAAATATTTGATTCTTAAATAAGTTCAATTGTATTGTATTGTAATTGTACAATTTTATAAGTATTTTTAATGAAACTTTTTATCCCAATGCGGATTTTTTATGCTATTTAATTGAGCAATAAAGCTTTTATTACGACTCAGTCGAAGAGAAAATATTTTTCACTCTCAAATTTATAAGGGTGGTATTATTTATTAAATCTACTAATAAAAAAAACACAATATGTAATTTTAATGAACACTTCCCATTTCAATCACAGCGAATTTCATTTTTTTAAATAATAAATATATTCAATATCCAATTCAAATAGAATCCAAAACTAGATAGAAATTCAAGTACTTAGGTAGATGAAATTAAAATACTGTAGGCGGGCAGCCCTATCGCGTGTTTACGTACCGCGCGGCTGTAGGTATCTTTTTCAAGGACACGGCCGAGTCCCATTACTGTAGATATCTATGCTGTGGTTTTTACCACTGCAATACATTTTTTACGTAATTCACGGAGTACATTTTCAAAAAGGTCAGGTTTATTTAGATCAGAATCAAAGCTCCATGTGCACAGAGGGGACTATAAGTATCTAATTCGGGGGTTCGGTCGCTCGCTATACGAATATTAATAAAAACGCGGAAAATGCATTGTTCGGTACGACCACAGAATATTGATTAGGAACTAGTACCTCCGATAGTAGATTATGTTGTACATACTGTTCCATTTGAAGTGCTTCACAAAATTTAAATTATTACTCGTAGATACTGCATTCTATGCACGGGATGTACATGATGATTCTATGTACGGGATGCATTTATTGAAGAATTTATTTATTTATTTATTTAGGTAGATACAGATCAATGGGCGTTATAGAATGTTTGATATATTATCAGTGTCATTAAAATAAAATAAAAAATAAAAATAGCCTTTATTGCTGATTTTCTTTTAACAATATTCTATATTATATAGGCATCCGGTTAGTCTTTAGCAGCTTGTCTTTCGACAAAGGCCTCCTCCATAGATTTCCACTCTGTTCTATCCTTTGCGATGCGGATCCATTTGAGACCAGCTACTTGTTTGAGTTCGTCCTCCCAGCGCTTCACTTGTCTGCCTCTACTTCTTTTACTGTCCCTTGGATACCATTCTGTAATTATTTTAGTCCACTTATCCCTCTGGTCTCTTAGCATATGTCCTGTCCAGCGCCATTTTAATATTTTATATGTTTTACATGCGTTCTTGAATTTTGTTTTATGTTTTATATCTACTAGTTTTACTCTGTTTATTCTCTTAACTCCCACTACGCTTCTTTCTATTCCGTTTTGACACACTTCAAGTTTATGTTGTTGCTGTGCTGTTAGTGCCCATGTTTGGCACCCGTACGTTAAACATGGTAATATGCATGAGTTAAATATTTTTCTTTTTTCTATTATTGGCATTTCTTTATTCCTCATAATTTCACTGAGCGACCAAAATCTCTTCCAGGTATTAGCGACTCTTCGGTCAATCTCTTTCTGCATTGTGTTTTGTGTTGATACCAATTGTCCTAAATATATATATTCGTTTACACTTTCAATTTCTTGATTGTTTACTTTAATAGTGTAATTCTCTGAAGTGTTACTCATGACTTTAGTTTTGGTTGTGTTCATCGTAAGACCAGCTTTTGCACTTTCCTCAGACAGTTGCTGTAGCATTTGCTCTAAGGTCCAGCATTCGGAGAATAGAATTAGGTCATCCGCAAAACGCAAATGATTTAGATTCTCTCCATTTACGTTGAGTCCACATTTCGACCATTTTAGCCTCCTGCATATCATCTCCAACACTCCATCAGTGTCATTAATGAAGTTTAAATTGTTCTTACACTTGTACTAAAAAATCCATTCTAGATAGTTTTTAGATAGATTGAAATTTCTTTAAATTAAGAGGTATTTTTGAGCACTATGGGTGCAAAAATTATACTATATTTTTAGAGTAGTAACATACATAATCAAAGTCTTAGTGTAGTATTTATTCACAACGTGGGATGTGAAGTGGCCATAAATAATGAGAACTCAACACAAAACTCAGCAACGTCTTGTTCATTTTATCGTCGTAATGATAGTGGTGTAATCACTATGGTGGGTAGCCCGTATCATCACAAATCCGTTCCCGATTGGTGGGTGATAAGAAAGCTCGTATACGCGGGCGTTCATTGGCAAGATTGGAGCAGCCGCTTATCCGCGAAGCGATAATAGCGCCGCCACCGCGTCGGCAGAGTTGCTTCTGACAGCCCGCGTGCGAGAGACAAAAGTTTACTATTTTCGAGAGAAGATACTGCTAGAGAACTTTTTGCCTGTTGAACAATGTTTTATGTTATTGACAACTTGGTTTGATATCAATAGATTTTTCAAACTCTTTCTTTAAAATAATTTTGTGCGGAAGAATATGAGTCATGTGGTTTGCGCCAGCTATGCAGATACTAACTTCTTCTTTTTTACGAAATGAATGTCATTACATTCATTTCGTAAAAAAGAAGAAGTTAGTATCATCATTATGATATTTAATGGAAAAAGATGAGGAATGGCTCCACCTGCGTTTAGCGGGTATTTCAGCCAGTGTCAAGTAATTAATAGCAAGGGCAAATTCAATAAATACACAAATGACAGTGATGGCGGATGAATCAGATACTAACTTAGAGCAATAGAAGGCGGTACCTAATTGACGTTAATTTAATTTGACATATAGTTGTATCAAGTAGGGTTGTCATTATGTCACTATTTGATTAATAAAACAAAAAATACTAAATAATTATCGACTAAATAGGATGGAGGCCATATTTAAAAAAAATAATTAAGTGAAGTACCAAATAATTAACCTTTTATAACTTCTTCTCTGAACTCCTCTATCCAATAACTTAAACTATTTACATTGTCTATCTCACTATAACATGTAAAGTTCAGCATCTCACAGAAAATAACTTTTAATATAATTTGGTAAAGAGCGGCTTACAGCGATATAACAAAATTCCATATACCACTAGACGTACGGTAAAGGGCGTCTCGCGGCGTAATATCATACTACGGCAAACTCATAAGCTTTGCGGGATCCATTTACTTAGATTTTATTACAAATCTTAAACGCCGCCGTTGCAATAACACGAATATTTATAATACTGTGGTATCTACTTTTTATTTGTGTGGTATCTACTTCTATTTACTTTATATCATTTGCCTCGATGTAGTCATTCAGGAGCAGAATACATCACTTCATGCTTGCCTGCCCGGGGAAAACAAGCGAGATGTTATTATGATGTTGATAACGTATAATAGTAATGGAATAATGAGTAGCTAGAATAAGATTTTATAATATTAATTTGATACCAAAATAATAAACTAAGTAGATAGACAGGTACTTCATAAAAGCTTTATGTGACTACATTCAAATGTATTATTTGAAAAATAAATACCATGGATTCTTATATTATAGGTACCAAGTCTTTTATTAGTTTAATAAATCATGACCTGGAAAAAATAAATGAAGAGTTCTTCGAACGTCGAGTAGGCAGTAGATTCCAGTAAGGCAACGCCACAACACAACTAATTTTCATGAGCATTTAAAGCACTTCAGCGATAATGGTTCAAGTATTTATATACTAGAAGTTAATGTTCCACTATTAATTTATACAGTGACAGCGTAGAACTGCCGGGTGCATGTAGCCGGCTCTACCACTAAGTATCAAAATGAGAGCGCAGCATAAAACAACGGGCTAATTATTCCTTATAATTACGCGAACACTGCATATATACTGAGGAGACTTTATTTGGCAATTGAATAACTATGATACATAGATACTCATCGTATGTTGAAATAAAACTATTTTACGGATTCTGTCCGTTTATTTACTATTTTATTTTCCCGACACGTTTCGGCTGCTTTACAGCAACCATGGTCACGGGGGGACTGAGGTGTTAGACATCCTGATGTCATACATACGAAAGCAGCGCCACTTACTGGGTCCAATTGTGAATCTAAACCATCCAGGCCGCTACCCAAACGCATACAAAAAAAAATCATTCAAATCGGTCCAGCCGGTTAGGGGGAGTTCAGTGACATACACACGAACAGTAGAATTATATGTATAAAGATATGTACTAATATTGAATGTATAAAGTGACCATGTTGCATAATTTCTCTGGAGAATATGACGTCGATTCTAACACGATTCTCTTTGTAGCATAAGATATTATTCTGTGTAAAGGACGCTAAAAGCTTTGTTTACTCCACATAGTTAACAAGCACGGTAATAATATTAGCAGCAAGGATATTGGAATTTATTGAGTGTACGCAGACTCATTTATGTACCGACATTTAATTTATCGTGACTGTCGCATGCTATCTCAAATCTTGACTATGAATAAAAATCAACAACTCCTCATTTACATATTAATAGGATAAGGAGAAAATTGAGTCTCTGCGTACGGAATATGGCCACAGTTTTTCATATTGCTCGTTGTGGGAGCAGGCCAAATATTCGTAAATATTTTGTGAAACTTATCATGAGAGGTTCTCTATTATAGCGCAGATACTCATAAGCATTACAACAAACGGAACAATGAATTTCGAAACGATTTTGGGATGTTTACGAATTTCCGACATTTGAAACACTTGTTCTTCCGCTTGTAGTAAGATTTGCTCATATATCGGCCCCGCTAGGGTTCCTACTGAAATATGTTCCTTCTTCTAATTTATGAAATATGATCTTAAACATTCTTTAAGTCTTCGAGGTAGTAGAACTTTCAAATCTTTAATCTCTCAGCACTCTTAATAAAAAGTATGTTGTATTGGCTGCAGAAATAACCTTGTTTTTCGTAGTGGTACTATGTACCTAATATAAATATATATGGGACACCAGTGAACTGGTTGCCAAACCTTGGCATGAAGCATTTGGCTGGTTTGTGTTTCCGTTCACACAACAACATTCCTATGTTTTTGTACCTCTACGTACAATGTGATGTTGAATTCAATAAGTTAAAATATGTTGAGATTCTAACATACAAAGGTTTTCATTGATCCCTCATGCCTATATTCCTCAAAATTAGTTTAGATTGCCTTTAAATCCCGTTAGTTTCAAGGCTGTTTCCAAGGATCCTTTGCAGTGTCTAATGCTAAATGGCCTGTCCCAATATTTAATCCATTAGCGACCAATGTCACAATGCTGTCGACGCCTATTGAAAGGGAACAGTGCGTCACGAAATCCATGGAACTCACTAATCATACCGCAATCTGTTCTATAATATACCTAACCCAACAAAAATGAAGCCACGCAAATAAAGTGATCAATATTCCTCTTTATATCAAAAAAAGCCTCAAAGCAATACAGAACGTTAATAAGATATTCAAAGAGCGATTTTTCTAGGTGAATGACACTCGAAGCTTGGCTGTTGTTTACATCCATGACTGATTTCCTCTCATAAAGTTTGAGTGTAATACCTAAGGAAGTTATTTGGTTCCGCACGTTTCGACATTGAAATATGATGGCAATTTTCATGCTGCCGAATATACCTAGCGGGCGGCGGGCTCGGTTCAGTCAATCCTACTGTTTGTCGATCAACACGCGTCGTATCCGCTCAAATTGAAAATGTTATTTGACTCCGAGGTTAGAATTTATTATAGTCAATTTTAGACTCTCGTAGCAGGCGTTTTTGACTAACATTAAGTATATTTTATAACAGTTACAAATTTTATGACTTGGTTTTTGTGTGCAAGTCTTTGAGAAAACCATTATCTTATCGTTTTTTCCTATTCATTACTATTACCTCTCATTTAGGTGAAATAGTCAATCAGCTTTTGGTTGCAAGCATATTTTATACAAAGCTATACAAAATATGTTACGTACAAGTAACAAATTAATCGAATCGTGACTATAATAATAAAACAGAATATGTTACAACGGAACAAAATATATTCACGAAAATACATTTGATTATTCGAACCAAACTCGAATACTACTATTAAGTCCACAGTCCAATTCGCAGTTCGAGTACTGTATACAAATTACATAAAATAACACACCAGTCGAAATGGATAGATAGTCATAAGCAGGCTCTACAGTGCGAGTATTTTACTGCGTTCCAGAATCAATTCTGCAAAATGATAATTTTATTCATAGAGTTCCCGCTAGAATTGTGTCGCTTACTTTGTCCGTGATTCCGTTCAGAAATATTTTATGATACAAACCTTCTCGTGCAGATGCCGCTAAGGCGCGTGAACCGAGCTGTGCGTTCGCTAACGGAAATGTTGGTGAGACTTAATAATCGACTGTGTTTATATCAATCTACGGTACAAAATAGCGGTAAGTCTTTTGCGAAAACAAATGCCGGTAGCTACTAGTTGGTACTGGAAAACAATTTCTTTTCTTACAGCTATGTATTTTGTAATCAAAAATGCCTAGTGCGCACTCAACCGCTTTGCTTTGCGTTTGCCCTAACGTAGCGGTAGTCCCGCATTCGAATGTTCTGGAAACGGTAATGAAGGCAATTATCAAGTTTTTGTTCACGTTCGAGTGCTTAATTAATGAGCGGCAGGTAGCTTGCCTATATGAGATGGTATGTAATAACGCTATAGGGGCATCAAAGTTTCGAAAACCATGTATCTATAGTCAATACATTGTAATTGCAACTTAGTACAAAGATACTTTTTTGAATTATTAATATTTTTTCGTTTCTGGCAATGGACTCTTAGTTTGTGGTTAATTAGAAAAATAAAGTGAATCAATGGTTTAAAGTGAGTGTACTGCAGTGTACTTCTGCCTATCGTTTTATAATACAAGCGTGAAGACGGAGATATTGAGGTCAAATTCCTGTTACAAATGGTCTTGGTAACTTAAATTGTGATGACAGTTTCAAAGAACATATTATGTATATAATTATAAAACTTCGTGAAGCTGAACGCTCCATACATCTTAATAGATTTCGCATTACCAATCTAGACATTCTTATGTAATCTTGTAATGTAATATTCGTATATACTTTTGTTAAAACTAAGTATTTTTTTATAACTACATACGATGATGGGTAGAACAGTTTAATTAAATAAACTCTCAATTGACCAGCTATGTTAATTAACGACCGCGATGAAACCAAAGTAATTCCTTAGCTTTCCATAGTTTTATTATGTACACTATCAAATAGGATGATTTTCAATGAGATTTTCCATGGAAAATATAAGTATATTGATTCACGGTTCATTCAATAAAGCGTTTTAATTAACGAAGATCTTTTAGAGGCAAAATTTGCAGACGTTGAAACATGGCGTCTCATTTCAGTAGACCCTGTAAACAAGAGGACCCATCAGTCAAGCTGACCTCATGGCGAATATAAACTAGGTATCTGCGTAAATCGTTACTAACGTAGTAAATGGGAACGTCTTTTTTATGCAGACATTATTTCTAAGTAGAATATCACAATTTTTCAGGTATGTTTTTCGGCAAAGGTCCTTCAACTACTGTTCTATATTTTCTCAATGTAATTGTGTGCCATATAACTTATGGGACAGATACACGTGCGGGATACAACTAAGGGATCTTTGGATTTTTTTTATAATATCCAGATGTTTTTAAATCGAGAGGTTTGACAACTCTTTATTTCGCTTGTTATACCTATTGCCCTATCTTGCTAGGTATAAAAAAGCCTATATTGTTTAATTTTAACACTATACGATGGTGCCTTTAACTCAATACACAAAGTGGCTACTGGTTCGATATCTGTCGAGGCGAATTTTGGAAGATACATTTTACTGTGAGTACTTTAACCTATTGTAGGCTACCTTCTATTCTATATTATGGGTTGCTTAGGTTAGAAACATGGTTAGTGCGTATATAGGTATCCGAAACGAGTAAAACCGTATGTAAACTCTAGAGGTTCGTAAAGTAGGCAACAGAAGCAAAGAATGTGCCCGAGGCACGCCCATGAGTAATGGCAGACATCGCTCTCCACTCCTTATGAACTGCAGTATATTCGTGTCGAACTAATTTCACTTGGTCTTCGTCAGCTAATAGAAAATTTAGTAGATTGTAACTTGACTCAGCTGTAATTTGTAGCGGACGAAGGTCCACCGTGGCGTTTTAGGCGGTAAGTCTAGCACAACTCGCAAGTCTTCCACAAGGCGTACGGGACACCATGAAGATTTCCAAACGACAAAAAAGGTGGAGTTTGTATGGACTCAACACACTGAATGGCAAACGTGAATTACTACTAATGTTCCACCCAAGGTCTACAAAGGCATTTCAAAAGTAATCCCAAATTATAGAAATTTCAGTACATCTGCAAATACCCACATTGACAATCTTTATAAATGCATTATAACTTTTTATAAATGATAAACGTTTAGGGTTCCGTAGCCGAATGGCAAATCGGAGTCCTCACTTATAGTCAGTATTCTTTTTGCCAATTAAATGCCTCCGGAATGCGTAAACAGTGCGTGGCGACAAGCACACCAGTTTTTAAATGCTTCATCAGCATTATGATTTTTGTTTTGTTATCTTTAAATATCTACCAGAACAATAATTATGTGCAGAAAATATTTTTTAAACATTACTAGAATAACCATTACCAAAAATATAATTATAATGATATGAAAATTTAATTAGATACTTACGTATAAGTAGATATAATGAACAAAGCAGATAAAGCTATTATGATGTTGCATTAACATATAAGAGTCGTCGCAAAGGAAGAGACAACCTGCGGGCATTCATTAATATTTGGGCGTATACCAATTAACGGAAGGTTTAAATGAGTAGGTGAGCCTTATTTTAAACGCCGAACGCAGTCTCGCGATTGTTTGCCAACGTTTAATTCAGGAAATACCTATTGAGGTATTCTCTTTATATGTGTTCATTGTTATAATATGTACGGTAAGTACCTTATTATACATGGTAAATAAATTATGAAAGTACACAGTTAACTTTTGCAAAAAAATTAATCTACAACCCTTCGTTAGGTATCTAAAATCTTTATGTGACTAGAATTTCGATTAGTCAATTTAAAAAAAAAAATATTTGTAAGGCATGCAATTACAACACGGGCCATAGTAACAGGGAATGTCGTATTATCTATAGATTGAAAATAAATCTAAAGTACCAGCTGATGATGATGGTTGTGTTATACCAAGCATTAAGGAAAACAAAACATCCAAAATTTCATTAAAAACGATGAAACTTATTTCTGGCAGCACATAATCGTTGACCACTTATATTGTAACAGTAAGTATACCCATAATAAATCACATATTATACAACCCATTGGTTTGATAAAATTGTTGACTAACCAACTCCATTGGGATTGCCATGGGGCGGCCACTTAATTCGTTAGACCATCAGCTAATTAAAGGTAACTGGAGCGTGATTGACCGTCTAGCTACTAATTTACCTGTGTCAGCGTATTGGGGCATGTATACCTTACTTACATCCAACTATGTGCTCAGTCTAGTTTAATGACTGGACACATACATTATGGGCAGATAAAATACATTTGGAATAATTCTGTTACTTTAAATAAAATCCAAATCTATTCGAGTATTCTCGCTAAATTGTAACACCAATCTATAATGTTTACGTTGGCAAATCCTGCAATAGGAATTCCTTCAGCTTATTTATGTATTCTCTCATAACAAGCCTTGATACGCGCAAGCTGTCTTATTATGTTAAATGATTATAATCTAATAAGTAATAATACATCATCATCATCACGCCTGCATTCCTCGAAGGGGTAGGCAGAGGTGCACTGCAGTGCGCCCATACTTCGCCGATGTATTTTGGTCCCAATGTAATAGGGGGCGAGCCTATTGCCATTATACCGGGCAAAATATCCCTCAATACGAGGGAGATTTTTTTGGGCCGTAGTCCACCGCGCTGGTCCAGTGCGGGTTGATGAACTTCACACGCCTTTATATAGACGTGCAGGTTTCCTCACGATGTTTTCCTTCACCGTTTCTTAGCAAGTGATAATCTTAGATGGAAATGAGATTCGCACATGAAATTTTGCAAATTCGGTGCGAGCCGGGGGTTGAACCTGCGCACTTTGATTGGAAAGCGTGCGTTCGACCACTCGGCTACCAGTGCTTTTCCACCTAATAAGTATATTTTAATTAAATTGTATCAGTCGACAAAAGTTATCAGATACATCAATCTGCCCGCCAATGTGAGGCTAAATAAAATGACACCGTGCATAGTTATTCGAAATTCGTTTCGTCAAGTAAACGCCGCTGGCAGGCAACAGCAATTTTCCAAAATGCTTGCCTCAACGAAACTTTTTAATCTCTTTAACTTTTAATCTTACTTCAGGTCCATACATAGTAGCGAGAGACTAAATTTAATAGTTACATCCATTCAGAGAGAAAGGGAAACCGTTCGCCGCAGCCTCCCCAGAGACCGAACATTTTGACCGTAATCAGGCTAATGGACAAACCCTGTGTCCGATCCGCACAAGAGGTTCTATTCAGCTGACACTTTAACAACCTTATTTTGTTTATATACACTTACTTAGTGCGTAAGTACGGTTGAATAATACCCTATGCTATTAATAAAACACGGTATCGAACTTAGGTGGCTATTGACCGGTGACTATTTAATTAGGACTCCATTACTCGTTCGAGGAATTGATCAGATTATGTACATAATATTAAGTGGATACGCATCCCCTTTTTTGTATAGATAGATAGATTAATAAATATTTATTGTTCTGTCGCAAAAAGTAATAGAACATTACATAAATTTTACATAGTGTCACAATGGGCAGCCTTATCACTAATAGCGATCTCTACCAGGCAACCATAAGATGTAGAGGATCTAAAGAATGAGAAAGCTCAATCTATGTATTGGTAGTCGTAATATCATCAACTTATTTTCAATATGTTTCTAGGTTGTTGGTAAATGAAGTGCTGAAATTATATTTAATTCACATATTTCATTGTTACACATCTGTAACCAGGGCAATAATTACAGAGAGAACACTAAATCAATTCCAATTAAAGTAAATCCTTATCTTTATTATGATATTAAAATCTTCATAAAGAATTATTTGAAGGCAAACCCATTAAGAATATGGTTGATTTATGTTTCTAAAAATATATATAATTGCTGCTCAAAGCTATGCTTTATAGGTACAATCGGCATGTTTGAAAAACTACAATTTTAAACAAAAAACTTTGAACCGCTTTAATCGTTACCCCATCACATCTTTCACCAATCAGAGCATTTATATTGTCCAAACGTTACCCCTTAATGAATTTCATAAATTTATTAATTTCATAAATTCAAAATAACCTAGCTAGTCAATTTTTAACGTCACGAAATTTAACAACGATCCCTAGAGAGGCAGTCTGGTCTAACTAAAACCAATTATTAAAAGTCACTCCTAGCGACGGCTTTTTCACTCGAATTATTAACGTTAACAAGCAGGTTAGTACTCAGACAAATTAACAACTGGCGTACCCTGTACCCAATTCTGACCATTCATACATGGTCTTTGGCCACTGCTGCGCTTTCCTGTGGTTTTTGTGTCAGTTGCAGTTATGTTTTAGGTGCTAAATTCATTTTACACTACTACTAATGTCTTTCTACCCTGCACCAATAAAGATAAAAATGCATGTGAGAGGATTTACTAACTTACCAACTTCATTATACTAGATGGAACTAATATTATTTTGTTCACTTACAAAAAATTCGTTGATAAATATTTTGTGCTTTTTAGGGTTCCGTACCTGAAAAGGCAAAACAGAACCCTTATAGGACCACTTTGTTGTCCACCTGTCTGTCTGTCTGTCAAGAAACGTTTTCGTCGTGAAACTATTTTTTTTTCTCAGGAACACGTGAAAGGATCAAGTTGTAATTTATAACAGAGACTTGTGTCTGTCCCTTGGTGCCCTAAAAAATCAAACTTCTAGATTAACGCAATCAAAAGATACGGTGGTTTATGTTGCATTTTCAGTAAGGAAATGCAAATGTGCACGGGAATCACTTCCCGGTGACCTAGAATCATGAAAATGGTAAGACGCACGGTCTTATAGCACAAGTAAAGAAAAAAATCCGAAAACTGTAAATTTATCATTAGTTTTTTTTGCGATTACAAACTTATTTTGTAGTTAGTTTGTATCGGGGCACGAGTACACCAAAGGCAAAGTTAAGTTTGTCACTCTGTCCAGTTTATCTTTTAGTTAGAGCAATGTTTGGTGCTTTTATAGTTTGGGTACGGAAACCTCGGACTACGAGTCCACCTCACACTTGGCTGGTTTTTATTTTAATTTAATTCAGAATCACGCCTCTACGCATTTTAATGGGAAGTGCATAAGAAAGGAATACCATACAAGCTCTATCGTATTTGATGGTTAGTAGAATAAGGCATTAGTAAAGCTAGTATTTTATGCAAACAGTGCAAAACCTCTACGTAGAGTAAAGTAGAGTTCATCAGGTAGTTTTATCGCAGGGTGCGCTCAACGCTGTTTGCTTTACTTCGGCCGCTTGTCACCGAGGCCTCGTTTTACACGAGTGAGGATTTCTGGCTTGAGTGTACGTACAGTTTGCACTCACTACGTTTACGTGTTTGAATAGCGCACGTGAAATTTGAGAGCAAAAACTGTCTCTACGAAATATGAAATGGATTGAGGTGGTTTTCAGTTTATATATGGATAACCATACCGCTTTTAGCTGGAATATTAGAAACCATACAGCTTTCTGTGCTTTGATAGATTTTAAAAGTTGTTTGTCTCTATGGCTTGTCTGTGTCGCGTCAAGTATTTCATGTCACCTACCTACGTTATAAGATGGACGTGACTAAACAATGATAAATACTACCTAGACATTGATGATATCGTTTTCGAACATTTTATTTATTATACATAAAATTTAAATTCATCTACAAAATACCTAACAAGACATTTTTCAACGTGTTCTGCATTTGCCTCTCACTATGGATCATAACTTTATACAAATATGGGGGTATTTTTTTTTTGTATGTCATGTATTATACATTGTTTCCACGAGTCGTAAAGCCTCCCACACTGGCACGTCAACGCTTGCCCGTCTAATGTTTTGCCATACAAAAACAAACTGTATTGACTCGTAGCAATAGTATATTCTTCAACGAAATGACAATGACAGCGCGAACGAATTTTGACGCGTGGGAGCGTGCCTTGTACCACAGAAAATTAATCATTGTGCATATTGACACAGAGTGCGTTTTAGTATTGGCCTAATACCTGTTCCATTATGCCGTATACAATAATGCCACTACCGATATTGACATTACCAAGAAACCGCAATTTCACGTCAATTAACTAACAAGGTAACTCGTCGCACGAGAATCACGAAGCTATGTGCTCCTGTGGTTGGGGAGCTACGTCACTGTTGTTTATAGTTCGTGTTGTGCCTACACTAGCGCCGGAATAATATCTCGGCTATGCAGGTGGCCCGGCCGGTACAAACGAGGTGGTTGACGAGATAAGAGCGTTCACGTAAGTGGCACCATTGTTGTCTCGAACAATAACCCCACCGGCATTATCTGCAACACGCCGGTCGTAACGGCCTAATGGATGCCCCGACGAATACTACCCCGTAATTATTTTAATTTTCGCTAAGTACACGCCGAAGTACTTTTTGATCCTTTTATCCTTGAAATTTAAGTAAATATCCGAATTAGGGGAGTTGTTAAGGGGTTTTGTTTTGGTTATTTATTGCATTGAACTATAGGGCGTTGAAGAGATTTACATTTACAAATTTATGTAACACGACACGAATAAAACAAATGAACTGCTTTTTAATTGACGATAGCTTGGTAAATCGGTCTAAGCGTAGGCCGGTCGGCTCACGGCACCGGGTGGTTACAGGTTCAATTCCTGGTAGTGGCAAATTTGGGAAACGATCTGTTCCGAATTAGTCTGAGTGTTACTGGGATCGTCCCTAGTGCATTGTCCGGTACCTATAGAATAAGCTTTGCTTAGTTTAGGATCATACGATGAGTATGTGTTGTCTGGCGATATTATTATTTATTTACTTAAATTACATGATTAAGTTTACTTTAACTTAACTTAAGCTTCGTAACTACATGTAACTTACAACGACAGCAATAATGTACATTCAATGAATATACCAGTCGAGGATTCCTCGTTATTATATCGCAGTGATTAGTTCAGAATTATATTAATAAACAAGTTAGACCCGCCACACTTGAGCGTCTAAATATTTCATGAGTTGGCAGTCTAGACGCTCCCAAACCCACATTCCCCTCATTTTAGAAACTTGACAGACAGACAAGTTGAGCATAAAGACAACTATGTCTTTGGACTAATTAGTCTACGTTTCAGCGCTCAAGACCATTTCTAGGTACTCATTAGTTAAACGTACATTTAAATTTTATAGCAAGTTACCTAAGATCATGAGCATTCGTACAAACTTTAATCAAAAGTTTACTGATCAATAGAAGGTATTTTTGGAATTTCAAAAGCTTTGAGATAGACAACGTCGACATGAACAAAGTCATGGCACGTCCTCTAATAAAAACCGGCCAAGTGCGAGTCGGACTCACGTTTGTTGTATGGTAGCCTACTTAAATATTTATTTTATTCTGTTATTTAGTATTTGTTGTTATAGCGGCGACAGAAATACATCATCTGTAAAAATTTCAACTCTCTAACTATCCCGGTTCATAAGATACAGCCTGGTGATAGACAGACGGACGGACGAACAGCGAAGTCTTAATAATAGGGTTCCCGTTTTACCCTTTGGGTACGGAACCCCAAAAAAGAAAGGTCCTAATAACTCCAGGCGTACGTATCCTACAAATTCTTATTGCCATACGCTACTACTGTAAAGTAAACAATACTACCAGGATAAATGTGATCTAATAAAACTGGCTCTAGTGTAAACAGAATAAATTGTTAGTTGTGCCTTATGGGAGGACTAAGCTAGGGCGCTGTGCAGAGCAAAGCGGAGTTTTCTATGTCTAAGGTACATTGGCCTCTAATTGAACTTATTGTGGGAGACTTGTAATAATAAATCTTTACTGGAATCCAACATAGACAAATATATGGCATTCATTAATTGTATGCGATATTTTAAGTTGAATTAAGATAAAATTATCATCTTCGACGACAGCTTGATCTAGTTAGTGGTTTGAGCATAGGCCGTTTGGGTCACTGCATAGGGTGTTTTCGGGTAGGATTCTTGTCAGCGGCAAATTTCGCAACTGGGATCGCCACCAGTCCATTGTACTATTTAATTTCACCATCGCACGGCTCGCCACAGACTGCATTACCATCCTCACCATCTGGATGAATGGCGTTCTAGCACAGTGCGATTTACCAGGAATTTTCTTCCTCGCACCACCAAATTGTGGAATGAACTTCCTGCAGCGGTGTTCCCGGACCGATACGACAAAGGTATCTTCAAGAAACGAGCATACTCATTCCTTAAAGGCCGGCAACGCAACGCACTAGCGATGCCCCTGGTGTTGCAGGTGTCTATGGGCAACGTTGATTACTTATCATAAGGTGAAACATCTGCACGTTTGCCTCCCTATCTCATAAAAAAAAAAGTACAAAATTTACTTTGAGATCATACGATGACTTTGTGTTTGTCAGGCCCTATTTACTCGTATTTAATTTATCATCACGCATGTCTCGCAAAGGGACAGGATAGGCGCCCTATGGTGTACGCTAGCGGCAAGATTATTTGAGTGTCCAAATTGTTTCTCTCAGCGACCACGCACAGTTAAGGGTACAGTTATGTTTCGGCCATGTTACGAGCCGATATTTAGTATCATCCATAACTATTTTTACCTAGAATTGTTATACAACCAAGATACCTTAGAACCAACCATATACCAAGGCCATATAGTGTTTTAGGTTTTTTAATAGGATTCCAATGTCTGGTAAGTAATGTCTGGTTCTATCCTCTTCTTGTTACAATTCTGGGGTTGCACAAGTACAGTAATATTTACTTGAATTTTGATTCTACCTATCTTCAAGCAATTGAATCTTTATTTCAAATTAGTTAAGTTTCGTAACTGGCAAAATGTCAATACAAGGGTCTGGCTGGTACAAGTCTGAGATACTACTTAGTTATATTCTTTATAATTATATAAATTTAATTCAATGTATATTTTCTTTAAAATAACATCGATAACTCGACATATAGATGTAGTTATCAAACACTTCATGTATCGTCCTCGTAAGTATTTACCTATTATTTAATCGACAAAACACATTACTGAAACATGGACGGATGAAAGGAACAATGAATAGAACAAATACATTAATTTTAACAACCTCTATAATACTTATGTTATCGACTGTACACACATTAAGCTAAAAGCAACATACATAAATTGGAACCGTCAACGTGTAATAAATAGGTTATTATTTTAGCGTTTCAGTGACACGATTACCACTTTAATTAATGATCGTAGTGTTGTTAGGTATTTTTGTGGCTCATATGACATGTCCTTGCGGGTTCACCCTTTCAACTTAATCCAATTTGATGAGCATCACTTTTAAAATACCGGTATTTGTAACGGAAAAGGTTATAGCAATGATATGTGTCTGTCGAGCCGTGTGTGGAATGATAAATAAAAAAATTATATATATTATGATACTATTATTATTATTTATTTATTGACGACTCATAAGTGCCTGTATTGGTTTATATGAATAAAAAATATTCTGATTCTGATTTAGATTAACCTTTTTAAAATACATCATAAAACAGACCCCTTTGATATTTCGTAAAACTTTAACATAATTATAAAATAAATATAATAAATACATCATCACGCCTGTATTCCCCGAAGGGGTAGGCAGATGTGCACTGTAGTGCACCCACACTTCGCCGATGTATTTTGGTCCCAATGTAATAGGGGGCGAGCCTATTGCCATTATACCGGGCACATTCCCCCTCAATACGAGGGAGATTTGGGCCATAGTCCACCACGCTGGCCCAGTGCGGGTTGGTGAACTTCACACGCCTTTCTATAGACGTGCAGGTTTCCTAACGATGTTTTCCTTCACCGTTCAGCAAGTGGTAATCATTGTTGAAAATGACATTCGCACATGAAAATTATCTCAGAGGTGCGGGCCTGGGATTTGAACTTGCACCCCTTACGTCCAAGGCGGGCGTTCTTGCCCGCGAGGCTACCACTGCTTAATTATTGCAGTATAATTGTAATTGTTAAATCCGTAATTATCATGCAGCTGGATATGCCCTGTTAAATAATCCTAACAGCATGAAACTCATGTTGAATTAAGATAATTTGAGAAATACTTCAGCAAATTGTTAACCTACAGGCTTCGCTCCAATTAAACCTGCAGAGCAAGTACTCGATTGTAAATTGTTGGGTCCAATAATTCCTGATGTGTATCTAGAATGGAAACGCAGCGAGCCAATATTGCACCCGACTAGCTCCGCCAGTATCACATCAACAGACTTCATTGGCAAAATGCAGAATGCAAATGTAACCAATATAAGGACATAAACGGACATAAATAGCAGTGGTAGCCGAGTGGTCGAACGCACGCTTTGCAATCAAAGTGCGCAGGTTCTATCCCCGGCTCGCACCTCTGGGTTCCATGTGCGAATCTCATTTTCATCTGAGATTATCACTTGCTAAGAAACGGTGACGGAAAACATCGTGAGGAAACCTGTGTGCCCGGTATAATGGCAATAGGCTCGCCCCCTATTACATTGGGACCAAAATACATCGGCGAAGTGTGGGCGCACTGCAGTGCACCTCTGCCTACCCCTTGGGGGAATACAGGCGTGATGATGTATTATTATTATTATATTATTATTATATTATTATAAACGGACTGTGTTTAAATATCTGGCTACCTATATACATAGGTTTAGGTCCTAATGGAGGTAGAATTGTTCTGCGAATGGAAATCTTTCAATGAAATTTGTTATTTAATGTAGTTTAACGAGATAGCAATTTGTGGAAGACTAAAGAAGAAGCCTTTGATTTGGAGTGGGACACGTAAATGGGCTCAAACAACAGAAACTATATATAGGTCTCAATTTCTTATAAACTTATTAGACTATGTTTGGGCTTCTGAAGGCACGTTTAGCTATCGCCGACCTTCGGGTGGTCTAAATACTCCAACACCAGAGGCTAGGTACTAAGTAACTTACATGAGCAAAATAAATAAAAAAAACGTCAATGTCCGACATTCCAGAACGTTAGTTACTTTGTCGTATAATGACTGCTTGAAACGACAGATTACTAATACTAGTCAGAGACTTAAAACACGGACGAGATTGTTATCAAGCATTTCATATTTAGCTGACAAGCAATCACGATAAAAGGAACTGTAGCTAGTATAAGTACCCCAATATTTCCGTAAATTAATTCGAATTAGATGTGTAATATAGACGGAAAGACTGTGACACTAGTTAGGTAATAGAAAATCTTACTCATAAACACAGAAAAATTACAGATATAATATCTTGTCATGTCTATACGATTGTCGTAACATGAACAACACATTTTGTTGATTCAACATTCTAGAGTAAGTTCAATGGAATATATAACCTTTAGGCAACTGTTATAAATGTATTCTTAAATGTAATAAGTATTGTATGGTTCACAAAACAAAATGTTATAGTGACCACAGATTTTTGATTTCGCGTATTTGTCATATTGTCGTTATATATCATTGTCATCAGCATCAAAGTGCATATCCCTTATGTTTGCAAAGGGCTGTTCGCTATCAATGGTTAGATACTATATTTATATAAGAGGGTTAAAAAAGAACGGTATTATAATAATAAATAGTGTTTTGTTTCTATCCCTCTCCTGACACCCCGTACTGCCAACTTGCTCGACCATGTCCTGGATAATGTATCTTCGTCATTATGTTCATTCGACTAAAAGCACTCGATCTCGTAAAACGATAGCTACTCGTATTTGTTCACATTTCTTTACTTAATTCTGCTAAAGTATAGCTATCTATCCCTTTCACCATGCACGCTTTGCGAAAAGATTGAAGTGCAAAAAAAGTACCTTTGCAAAAAAAAAAAAATAATTGAGTGGATACTCATTTGGATTTTAAAAGACTTCTAAAAGTAGAAGGTTATTAATACTATGTGTTTTCTATCTCTATTTTTTGAACAGTCATTAGTGTATTCATTATAAATACGTGATACTAATAGTGTCAACAAATGTGCACGTACAGATAAAATTTGTAGTGCTTACCAATCCTAAAACAAAGAATAGGAGTATGCTCTTATAATATTAGGATAGTATACCCTAATACTCTTCTCTTCTAGTTTTCTTATTTAGCTCTCAGTCCGTTGACCTCATAAAATTGTAAAATAACACTAAAACGTAACCTATCGGCGCGGCGGATATTTTAATGAGGTAATAAATAATTTGACCTGCGTACACAAACAATACCTACCTAGGAAATTAGAAACGCAAATTCTGTGTACAGAGCCCCTAGTTCTGTATGATTTATGGTGTTTACTCAAGCGACGGCGTGTTTAATAACCCACTGAAAGGTATGTACGTATGTAAATGTGCGCAAAGCACCGAATTTACATAGGCGGGCAGGTACATGGTTATGTTTTACTTTCGCGTCGGCACACACCAATATCGATGTAAAATTAACGTTGCGTTTGCTATTCCATACTGTTTGAAGTACGATACTGCTATACGTAATAGTTTTAAATGTATAGATGTTCGGGTCTGATGTTTTATTTTCTAATTATGCACACTGGGGCTTTAAATGTTTTTGCCATAGCAAAAATAACTGTATTGACGAATAGAAAAAGTTCATTCTACAACGCGAGACACTGACAGCGCGAGCAAATTTTGACGAGTGGGGGCGTGGCTATTGTGCTTTTGTTTGTGGCGAAATTTAATCTCTATGCATATTGACACAGGGTTCGTTTAAGTATTGCCAAACGTTGGGACGCGTGAGTGTTGACGCCCCAGTGTGCTTGAAGGTTCATTTTTAGAAATTGTATCAGTGGTAGCCTCGTGGGCAAGAACGCTCACCTTGAACGTTACGGGTACAAGTTCAAATCCCGGGCCCGTACCTCTGAAATAATTTTCATGTGTGAATGTCATTTTCAACAATGATTACCACTTGCTGAACGGTGAAGGAAAACATCGTGAGGAAATCTGCACGTCTATAGAAAGGCGTGTGAAGTTCACCAACCTGCACTGGGCTAGCGTGGTGGACTATGGCCCAAATCTCCCTCGGATTGAGGGGAATGTGCCCGGTATAATGGCAATAGGCTCGTCGCAATATTACATTGGGACCAAAATACATAGGCAAAGTGTGGGCGCACTACGGTGCACCTCTGCCTACCCCTTCGGAGAATACGGACGTGATGATGATGATGTATTTATCACTGTAAATCTTGCTGTCAATTGATGATTTGTTTTCTTCTATCGTAGGGTTAGCGCACACCGAAGACGCGGACGGAGTGGTAGCAAGAAGCAGTAACCCGGCGCCAGGCATACCGATTAACGTGAGTCACAGTCATAGATATGTACCTACCTGTGTCTATTTAGACAGATTCTCAATAGTTATAACTTAACCGTTGCTCCGTCGGTGCACGCTTACCCTTGCAGTAGCTCAAGCTGCCTTATCTACTAATTGAAAATGTTGAAATGTTTACTCTTACTTTTTCATACAATTTTATTTGAAAGTTTTGAGACTAGTCTCCAGCATAGCGACGACTGAATAATTTTTTTGTAGCATTGCTAGCGATGTGAGGTTATAACAGCTTCTCCAACTACGCTATAAGCTTGTGCAACGAGAGAGCATTCGACAACAGTTCAATGGCTACAGTGAGAAAGGAATCTAACAATGTTTTTTAATACGACAAAAATTTCAACAACCAGTTATGAAATAGATAGGTATGAATAAAAAATATACGTTAGAACTAAACCTATCAATTTTTGTAAGTTTTTTCGTTTCAAATCGGCTTATATAAAAAAACCAACGAAGAGCGTATCGGGCGGCGTTCATGAAAAATTGAAAAGTGATATTTGCAGTGACGCCGTAACCCTCGCTATGTAAGTTCGGAGAAAAACATAATATGCTAAAAAACTATCCGAAATCTGATGTGGGCTCCATCCATCATGCGAGGCGACAGGGGCAAAGGCTTGTCGACCCTAATCGAACCCCATAAACATAATATAAGCGACTATACCCTTGTATCTCGGCGTATTCGATACTTTCATTTGTATCATAACGATACAAGTCCATCCTCACGATACATCCCCTCGGATCAAAATAAACAATGAAGTTGAAATGAAACTGACGTAGGTATAATATATTGTCCTTTTACAATAAAATACTTAAGTACCTATATACGTATTGTAGAAGGTGATGTTAACATAGCTAGCTGCTACACTACGTTTTAAAAGCCTTGTGAGTATCTTTCTGCTTATACTGGCCCCGAAATCGTGCTATTCGACTCGGTAGGCACCATCAAAAATACTCCCACTGGGTCTAATCAACCTGGCTGTGCACAGTTTGAAAGTACTTGATATCTGGCCTAGCAGCCAACGTGTTGAAACATGGCGAATGAAGTCTCCAATAAGGTCGTAAATAATCAGTCTGGAGAAAATATGTAAGGTCTAATGAAGAAGAACCAGACGTCGTCCCTGGTGCAAAAACAATTGAAAGAAGGGTTTAAAAGATGAAGTTTCTTTATTTAAAATTCATGACTTTAAAAAACGTTCACCGTCCGCAGTTGGGTGAAACAAATTGAAACACACGCGCTCCCTTGTTCAATAAAGGGGATTTTTCTAAATTGAAATCCACCAAGGCCGGGAGTGATTTATTGGCTAAAACGATCTACATTACTTATGAATGCTACTTGTTTATCAAATTAATTGTCAGTAAATAACGCTGGTAGCCACGGCGATGTTATTAACTGACAATAAAATCAGATTTATTAGACTCCCTCGATTTTAATCATAAATAGTTATCGGTGGGTAATAAACTATGAATAAATTTGGTTCGTTCCTACAGGTTCTTAAGTAGTAATGTGGAATTGATAAATAAGCGGCATATGTAAATATAGTATAGGCGAGCTCCTAATGCCATGTTTGAATACTAGCGCATTGAAATACATCCGGATCTTTTTTAATTCTCAATATTATTGTATTAAACAAATAAATAATAAAGAACATAAAAACATATTGTTTTCTTATATTTACGCGAATACTATACATTGAAATAAAACTATTTTACGGATTTTATCGCGTTTATTTTCTATTTTAACCGCAAACAACAACTAAATATGAGGGTACCCAGTTATTAACTATGACATCAGGACGTCTAACACCTCAGTCCCCCCGTGACCATGGTTGCTGTAAAGCAGCCGAAACGTCGGGAAAATAAAATAGTAAATAAACGCGATAAAATCCGTAAAATTGTTTTATTTCAACATAAAAACAGAATAGGATATTACTAACTTTTTAAAACTTATAGAAATGTGTCATCATAGAGTTGATCGAAACAAACCGTGAATGTGTCTAGAACAATATCATCACGTCTGTATTCCGTAAAGGGATAGACAGATATGCGCCCACATTTCGAAGATATACTTGGTTTCTAAAGCACTAACAAAGGTTGAAGTCAATCGATGGACGAATCAATTGCTTTCTGTTATATTATGGCTTAATTAAATTATCCTTCAATATAGGCATCATAATTCACTTTCAATAGTTAATACCAATAATTAAGTTTATATTTGGACAAATCTAAATTATAGTTCTAAATAAGCAATTACCCACTTCCAAGGAGTAATTACGACAGTTTCTGTTAAACTACCTAAGTGTTTAAGTTAGATCCTCAAACTGAAATCCCAGAACACTTGAAATTTATGTTTAAATAGTCGATAGGTATTATTAGTCTGGTGAAACAATCAAGCCCTGCGTCCATAAGCGCGTCAAAAAGCTCGCGACCAATTTTTTGCCAATTCCAAAATTAACTGTATTAACTTATCCATAAAGCGCATTTTTCAAAGATGTGTCATCGGTGACGCGAGCAAATTTTGATGGGTAGTTTGTATGGCTGTTACCACAGAAATTCAATCTTTATGTGTATTACCACAGATCCCATTTTCAAAAAAAGTCAAGTTGATCGGCTCGCTCCAATGGATGCAGAGCGAAATAGAAGTAAAGGTATTAAACGACTTTGACTTAAACGACATTTTTAACTTTACAGCAGAGTATACTCATTCGACGCAGAAAAAATCGCTGATTCCAAATATGTATTTAAGTCAATATCGCCAAAAAAGTGTCTCTTATATATTTAAATTATTGATCAATTTCGAGTTGATAATTCTCAAAGTATTTTTTGTCCAATGTGTTTCCTGTTAGGACAATTAAATACATACTAGGATGCTACAAGCTATGTATGAAATACTAAATAGGTAAATTCCTTCTGTATCGGTGTATGTAACCTGGTATTTTACAGAAGGCGTAACCCACTAAGTTACGAACCCTGTACAATGAAGTTATCTCTGCCGATACAAATCTCAATTGCTCGTTGTGTATAGAGTAGCAATTTATCTGTGGTTTGCCGTGTGTTTTATCAATCTTCCGATTGCTACGTTCG
The DNA here is from genome assembly GCA_914767695.1 of Ptilodon capucinus. Taxonomy (NCBI): domain Eukaryota; kingdom Metazoa; phylum Arthropoda; class Insecta; order Lepidoptera; family Notodontidae; genus Ptilodon; species Ptilodon capucinus. Next base: position 6,698,515 of record OU611814.1, on the reverse strand, counting down.
CTACAAGCGGTGCTTTTGTTCCACGCCTGTATACACGCGATTCTTGAACTCGAACTAGTTAAATACTAGGTTTATAACAAATGTTATATTTTTCTTCTGTTTATAGTTAAAAATCTCAGTCACGTCATTTACTATTTAATATTTAAGTAGGTATATCAAATAATTTATTCGAGACTAGTACTTAAAAACTGTCATTTTCATTTTTTATCACTGCTCTACAACTCGGTTGTAATGCGACCTCTTCTGAGAATATTCGGTAAGAAACAAATCTGATTTAACTTTTTTTTTCATCGGCAAAGAGTTATATAACTTTTTTTGCTAAGAGTTATATAACTTTTTTTGCTAAGAGTTATATAACTTCTTTTGCTATAGTACCTACTTGTAAGTGTTACCTTTATTAATGGCTTAACTTTGAACATTCTATTATATGAATGAGCTGCCGGACATTTGAGCACAATGCGGCAGTTGTGATTGTTGGCATCGTACATACTGGGCTGGACATCAAGTGTGGTGGGGTACGCCCCTTGGCGCCGATACAATGCTAAACACACGATATCTTAAAAAAACATAGTGTTAGTAGCCGAGGCCACGTTACCTACGTTATAATATTCTTAAATAACGTGCGGGTTGAATTTAAAACCTCCTTCTTTTTTGAGGTCAGTTAAAAAATAAATAATTATCTTCTTTATAAACACCCGCTTATGTAATCTCCCGCATTAAAGTAAGTTAAAGATTTAGCCACATTGGGTTTGTATATAATGGCAGTATTAGAATTCCTTGTAGTTCATTTATGTATATAAAAACTGAGGGTATGACTGTTTTATTACATACCCTCGTAAAGTAAATATAAATTATAAGACACGGAAAATATACTTTTAAACGTTATCATAAACACTTCGAGTAGAGATACCTATTGTATATTTAGCGAATATTTCATCTAGAAACTTTGTAAGCTTATCTCTAATATAAAATTCCTTTAATAGTACCAAAGTTAAGGGCTGATAACATTCACTATCTCCGTTAACCAGTAGGTACATAGATGGTTCACAAACAGTGGCTGAAACGACCGCCATTCCAACTTTCCCTATTATAATTCTATAACAATAGCAATCCCTACACCAAATGGCGGTCAATACCCTTAATAAATATTAAGGACCTGGGACTTTTCATTCTGTCCAAACAATGCCAGTAATAACTAGAGAACCTATTTAAAATTGCTTTTAGGCTTGAGAGGTTCCGTTTGTTCAATTATTTCTGCTCTAATATTCCGTTTGTCGTCTCTACGTTATCATGACGTAATACTGAACCGGAATTAATAACCGCCTTTTAACTGTTTTTGGGGTTGTTTTACGAGTTCTATTATTTATCCATAGTATTTTTATATTTAGGTAGCAGATAACTACATTGGTAGAAGAAAAAGTTTGAAATTCAAATCTTCATATGGAGGCTATTTGACTTAAGGGATGTTTTTGAAATTTAGAGGAGAGCATACTCATTCAACACATAAAAAATAGCTAATTCCACATATCTATACTAATATTATAAAGGGGAAAGATTTGTACTTTTGTATTTTTGAATGTAACGAATTAACTCAAAAACTACTGGTCCGATTTCAAAACTTCTTTTACCGTTAGAAAGCTACATTATCACTGAGTAACATAGGCTATATTAGAAACCCGTGCGAAGCTGGGACGGGCTGCTGGTGTGGGTATACAAGGAAATATCGCCCAAAAGTGTCGCTTAAGTCAAATAGACTTTCATCCACGATATACTCCATCCCTGGTTGATGCAAAGTTTTTTTATTGTTTCGCCCGTGACACATGCAATGGGCTTTTTATGACATTGACATAGCAAATCGGTAGAATAATGTATTAGCAGTTCAATTGAAAATTGGTCGAACGCACGCTTTGCAATCAAAGTGCGCAGGTTCTATCCCCGGCTCGCACCTCTGGGTTCCATGTGCGAATCACATTTTCATCTGAGATTATCACTTGCTAAGAAACGGTGACGGAAAACATCGTGAGGAAACCTGTGTGCCCGGTATAATGGCAATAGGCTCGCCCCCTATTACATTGGGACCAAAATACATCGGCGAAGTGTGGGCGCACTGCAGTGCACCTCTGCCTACCCCTTCAGGGAATACAGGCGTGATGATGTATGTATGTATGTATGTATGTATGTTGAAAAATAGTGCTAATTTTGTCAACGCTAAAATAAACTATACTGATCTACATGCATAAGGCCTCCTGCACACAGGGACATCGAAAATCACGCGTCATTATTTTTTACCAGTACCAAAACAATCATTATTGACCATGGAAATATTATAACGGAGATGGCATATCGAGCCCGCGCTGCGGTCAATTTTTCTGGTTTATCTGACTCCGCCATTGTTGCTTTCCCATATAGTTGCCGTATACTACAGGTACATGAGATAACAAGAATGGCGGAATAATTACCGCAGAGCCATACGAGTTATGGGTACTCTAGTTGCTCTATGGTATTGACACCTAGACAAAATTTAAACCTTCAACGAAGTGACACTGACAGGGCGAGCGAATTTCGACGCTTTGGGTGTGGCTTTATGCATATTGACACGGAATTTGTTTTGGTATCAGCAAAATATTCGACGCGCGTCTTTTGACGACTCCGACGACGAAATCCGGGTCCTTATCATCGTAGTCACAATTAGCGAGACAGCTAATTCTATAGCTGTCAAAATAAGTTTAAACTTCGATCAAGCAAAATACAAATTATGGTCATTACCCTACAGCTACAGTTACCAACTGTTTAACCATGCCCAATATAACTATATTGGGACACATATCATCGTCACTGGGGGATGTGCGCACACTGGCACGTGTCAAACGGACTGTCCGATTGTTAAATGGATAGCTAACGTCCGCTGAGTGAGTCGATAGCGCCGGCGGGACCTGGCTAAATCTGGACTCTGACATACGTAATTATATAAGTACATAGTATTAAACACTAATACGTTAATCATTGTTTTATATGTATTTCAGTTAGTAAGTCGATAACATTAGAACGTAAACTCTAAACGTCGGATGTGGACGTTCTCGAAAAGTCAGTTCTTAACTTAGTGTCAGTTAGTGTCAGTGGAAACGGCCCTTATTTTTTATGATTTTCACGATGATGCCTACCTTTACGTCCTACTGTCGTGTCCTATCGCAAGAAGCTCAAAAAAGATGGCGAGATAAGATGGACTCGCACAATAGAGATTTGCCCACATTAGGAAAAAACTGCGAGGAGTGGAGGAAGAAAAGGGAGGCTTTTGCCAGCAGTGGGATGATACATGCTGATAAAAAAACCTTTATGTTCCAAACCTGACCAAAAATATATATTTTAATTCACTTTCTATGCTACAGAATTGATTAAAAATAATATACAAAAAATACTTTTTAAAAACAAGCTTTTATTTAATTGCCCTTAGTTTTCGGTAGTATATATTTTTGGTAGTATAGTAGTATATAAGAAAAAAATGTAAACTTGACAATTTGTAAGTGCCCCCATAGGCCTATACAAAATAAATGATTTGACTTTGACTTTGACTTTGACTTTGACTTTCGTGTTCTCCTCAGCAAGCCCTTTCATTTGATACCCATACTGTGGTAGTACAGTACTATTCCGCCATCTTAGATGATCCGCCATATTGGAATTAGAATGACGTGACATAGCTAAGCATGCATTGTCATCCAAAATAAGCGTGTGTACCAAATTTCAGCTCAATCGGTTAAAGATAACTAATTTAAAATTCAGTTGCAAGATTCCACCCGGACATTGCAAGTTAATATAAAGCTTGTAACAAGGATATATATCTATATATATATATAGTTAGTCAGATTTTTACCACTATTGACAGAACACACTTTACTACACTTGGTAGGACTAGACGATTTTATCAAAGTGAAGATCGATTAGCGCTTAGAGTACACAGAGTGTAAATTTTGAACAAAAACCCACCTGGTAATATGGAGGCAATGACAATCTTGCGATATTGTCACCCATTCATGCATAAAGGTATGTTGGAGTAGATGAAATAAACAAAATTGTAGCATTTCTAATTATTCTACGTCAGTCGGTAGTATACGTCCCAACTACACAATAAATCACACTAGCTGGTGTTTCTATACAGTAATTCGTATGTGAAACACGCAGATATTTGCCTACATGGTATTTCATAACTGATTGTGAGAGATTTATGCATGAAAACACATTGTTATTACCTGTTTTGCCTGTGCACACATCCGCCATTATTATTTTAATTGAAGGAAACATTATTGATATTGATACTTCAAACTGGGATATAGTTAGTTACCTTGCTGTTAGTCACAAATAACCCACGGAGTAGTTTCATTGATTCGTTTCTTTTTAATGACAAATTGGTTATGAAAAGAGGCTCACATGAGGCACTTTAATTTGGTCAGCATATGAATTGATTTGAATAGTCTTTGGTACAAATGGAAAATAAGATATATCGAAGTTTCTTGTCTAAATACTGATTATGCCAAAAGCTCAATTTCTTTGGAAGGTAATTTATTAATTTTTATGTTAGAGAGGTTATCGTGGTGTCGATTAAATATTCACTCGTTAACACATTTTATTGGCTACGTATCCGTATAATTTACGATAGCAATTAAAGCGAATAAAGAAAAAGATTTTCTTAATTAGATGCCAAGGTGAAGATAACTCGCTTCGAGCCAAATCGTTTGTTCGTTGCGTGACTAACCCAAGATTTATGACTTAATAGGCAAGTCCGCGTTAAGTAGGCCTTAGATAAGGCAGTTCTAAGTGATTGTCGGCGTTCACAACAATCGTAATTACTCCAAACTGCTATCTTCGCTCAGCCACACGCGATCTCTTTCATCGCCCAACTTGAATTGTGCTAATTGCTTCCCGGCGCTATTTCACAAATCATTGCTTTTTGGTGCGCCGCTGTTTAGCGTTCGTGTTATTGGAGCGGGGAAAGTACTTTCGAAATGTCTGGGGAAGGTTGTAGAGCCACAATTGTATGGAAAAATAGGTCAAGGTGTAAAAAATAATTAAGTACATTCAAATGCATGTTCTATACTAAATTCTGGAGAAAATAAATACAATGTAAATAAAAAAAACGGTTTCTTGGATGAGTTTCAAATTTAAACACCGCGAAAAAAATTAGACAAACATAAAAATCTTTTGTATTTTAATTAAAGGGTTTTATAAACTTTTCCTTTTAATATTGCCGATGAGATGTTCTAAAACTTGAGAATAATAGAGGGCCCATTGTATCCAAGCATTGTTCTTCTGTTTAGATGAATGAGTTTGGGTTAAATAATTGGAGGAACCTTTAATATTGGGCTAAAAACAGATTGAATAAAAAATACAATTGATTGTTTATTAGCGTTATGTAATAAAAAAATCTTGTTCACAAGCAAAACAGCAATATTTTTGTGATATTATTGTTAGCTAAGTCGTCATTAACAGTTTTTTAGGGAGTAGGTTGTATATAATTATTGGCAAAAAAAGTAGCGGTAACCTCGTGGGCAAGAACGCCCGTCTTGAACGTAAGGGGTGCAAGTTCAAATACCGAGCCCGCACCTCTGAAATAATTTTCATGTGCGTATGCCATTTTCAACAATCATTACCACTTGCTGAACGGTGAAGGAAAACATTGTGACGAAACCTGCACATCTATAGAAAGCCCAACTATGGCTCAAATCTCCCTCGTGTTGAGGGAGAATGTGCCCGGTATAATGGCAATAGGCACCAAAATACATCGACGAAGTGTGGGCGCACTGCAGTGCACCTCTGCCTACCCCTTCGGGGAATACAGGCGTGATAATGTATGTAATTGTTGGTACACATTTGGAAGCTACGTTATAACACATCAATCCTGATGTGTTAGTATTCTGATTGTGACAAAGTCCATTTTATGGTATTCGCTCAACATAGTCGCGGAAGTATCTGCATTTACATTTTCATTCAACATGAAGTTTTAACGAACATCCATCGTTAAAGCCGACAGCTAGAAGGGAATACAATTTCGTGGGTCCAATTAGTGAGTAACATTGAGTCCCGCCCTGTGTTGCTAGCTCTAATTAGCGAAAATTAGAAGGAATAATGATATTGGAAAAAAGTCAATAGTCTTCAACGAAAATAAAGCTAAAGGGGAATCTTTTTGCTTTAAAGGGACATCCAAATGGCACTATTTCTACTAAATTATTCATTGCAAAGACAAATTTACCTCTAAACTTGACGATCAAGTACATTTTCAATTTCTTCTACATATATTTTCTTTATTACAATTACCTACAAAACTTTTGCGTCGACTATTCTTGGATTTCTTAATGGTGTTACATCAAAGATACCTAATTAACTTTGAATGGAAGCTACCAAAACTTACTCAACAGCAAAACAGTCATCATTAACAAAATCTATAAATTGGCAACACTGTTCCTGAGTACATTTCACCTCTCATTTCTATACTTTCAGTTCGGGATGAACAATTGTGTGCAAATTAGCAGTGACAAGCCGCGGGCGGCGAGGGACCGCGCCCCGCTCTCCGAGACACACGGACGAACATAGCGGCTAACTACTTAATTGCCATTATACCGGGCACGTTATCCTTCAATACGAGGGAGATTTTTTGGGCCTTAGTCCACCGCGCGGGCCCAGTGCGGGTTGGTGAACTTCCCACGCCTTTCTATAAACGTGCAGGTTTCCTCACGATGTTTTCCTTGTGAGGTTATCTTATTACTCGTAGTCCCGTAAGCACCTCTATTTATAGCTATATGCTCATGAAACGACTAGGCTTTAGTTTAATGGCCAAGGTATAAATGAACCGGAACCCTAAGGTTACGGACGGTCTCTTTTATCATTAGGGCCTTGATGCTTAAATACATAGTAGATGCGTCTAATTTGGCTGTCCTTTGTAGGAAACCCTGCTGGTCAGTATGTATACAAAGAATATTAATCGTCCCAGCAAATAGGTAGTTAGAACCCTTATAATAAAGTTCCATTTCACTAGCCGCGGGTTTTCACTTTTAATCTCCTGTACTTAACATTTTATTGTTTACGCCCTCGTGGCCAGTTACTATACTTATCGACTATGTCGTATATTTAAATAGAATATTACACAGTAAATCCTATTAAGTTATCACATTCATTAATAAGTATGTAAAAGTATTAAGCCCCGGCAAACTCGCGCGTCAAATATTTTCCAATATTAAAACGAACTCTGTGTCAATATACAATATATAATACTGTCAGTATCAATTAGTTGAAGAATTAACTTTTTCTATGAGTGAATACAGTTTGTTTTGGTATGGCAAAAAATTGCGGGAGGCTTTTACGAATGCTGATGGCTTGGTCTAGTGATTCGAGCGTAGACCGCTCGGCTCACTGAACTAAGTGGTTGTGGGTTCGATTCCCGCTAGTAGCAAATTTCGGAAATTGTCTTTTCGAAATTTGCTCTGGTCCGGTTGTAACTAGGATCACCCCCAGTCAATTGTACGGTACCCATAGTACAAGCTTTGCTTAGTTTGGCATCATACTGAGTATGTGTTGTCTGGAGATATTATGATAATACGAGTATAACCTAATACAAAAACCCAAGTTTATTTTTTTTTATTACCGTAGTACAGAATGCTCAGAATTTTTATTATAATTTATATAAACAGTAATATTTTATCGTCCTGCGGCTATGGGCAATATAGGTAGGTAATTCAATTTCCTTTTAGAGTGACCCTTTGGGTTGCCCGTCCTAAAATAACATAAAAACACTGATAGCAGCTTATGGTAATCGGTATAGGAATGAATTGTATATGGTTAATCAATGTGACTGACCTATTCCCGGTCGTTTTGGAGAAATATATAGAAATATATCCTAGCTCTATTCCCAAAACACAGCCCCAGTCTAGTTTTGAGATCACTGTTAATTTTAACTATTTTTTGAAATAAAACTAATTTACGGATTTTATCGCGTTTATTTACTATTTTATTTTCCCGACGTTTCGGCTGCTTTACAGCAACCATGGTCACGGGGGGACTGAGGTGTTAGACGTCCTGATGTCATAGTTAATAACTGGGTACCCTCATATTTAGTTGTTGTGTGCGGTCCGATCCACGCAGAAAGTGCTCACAGTGTCTTGAGGTCTTGCAATGGTACGATTGGTTTTGGATTTAATCATATTAATTACTGGATCCCAAGTTGGTGGTAGCACCCAGCCATCTTCCCTATTGAAATTAGGATGTTTTTTTAATTTCAATGGCCTCACGTATCATCCTTGGTCGGAGTCGGTATTCTTTTGCGATGATATGCGGTTTATCAAATCTGATATAATGGCGGGTGCGGTCCTGTACATGTTCACAGATTGCAGACTTTGTGGAGCGTCGGTGTTTCACGTCAGCTATGTGTTCTTTTACGCGGGTTTTTATTGATCTTTTAGTTTGTCCTATGTAAGAGAGCCCACATTCACAATCGAGTTTGTATACCCCTGCATCTTGTAGAGGAATGTGACACTTGACAGGTGGTAAAAACTGACTAATCTTCTTCGGTGGCTTGAAGTTTTGATTGAAGCCCGTTTCAAGATGTAGCCAATCTTATAGTAAATAAATAGTAAATAAACGCGATAAAATCCGTAAAATAGTTTTATTCCAATGTATAGTATTCGCGTAAATATAAGAAAACAATATTTAATTATTTTTACTAAGTTTTTCTTAAATTAATTATTGTTATTTTATTTAAAACAAGATGACCCGTTGAACTTTGTATGAACTATATTTTATCCACTCTGTATTAGAGCGAACTAAACAAAAAAATCATATCGATTAAGCTGCTTTTGAAATTTAGCGAGAATAACGAACATGTGTGATATTTTGTGATAATTTTAGATATACTCAATTGACGTCTGTATTCGTATCGTATATTATAATAATAACTGAATAACATGTCGAAGCTTGAAAATCAATCCTTAGTACCTAAACGACCAAAAGCCCTAAAATTACCAAATGACGCAGAAAAATCTGGCCTTTCGAATGTTATATATAACTTATTTTACGTTTTTTTGTCGCTTAGTAAAGATTGCCTTTCAAGCGTCGATGTCTATGTCGAGTTAACTTCCGTGTAGTACATTTATCAAATTGAAATTTGCATTGATGATTCCCAGAAAGCCCAATTAGAATTCGACAGTATTATTCACATCTACGTAATCTTTCGGCTATGTTACCCAAAATTATTGAATCATCTTCCAATTTCTCCGTAATGATTTCCAAACACGCCGAAGATTGCTGTAATTATCCTCTTGTTTTCTACCCCTAAACCACCCTAAACAATATTTATTCACCAAACACTGAATTTAATTTTAAATCGTTGTAAATTGCCTTCCTTCCTAGTTCGGCTGAGTATTTATTAAGTTTATAGTTTCTGTGCTTACTGCAGAAGTTCGGAGTTACGACGAATTGCATAATTGATCTGCGAATAACTTCTATATAGCAAAAGTCCAAATTAAGTTTCCGAATTTCTAGTAATAACATTTTGTTCACCATAAATTAAAGTAGGTTAACGATGACAATGAATTGGACGTTTTACGGCAGTTATTTTAAGCTATCTATTATGAAAAGCTTCAATTACTTCATTATCTAAAGAGAACAATTTTGGGTTCTTATCGATATTTCATTGTTTAATAAATTTTCGGGTTTCATTTGCTGGTAATAAAAAGTAATTGGCTAGTAGTTATTAAGTATACAGGATGTATGAGAAGTCCGAAATAATACTTTGGTTACTTGTATTGTAGCTCATATGTGGGATGCTTAGTAAAGACAGATTATACCTAACTATTATAATTTATGAGTTATAGACCTCTGCTTATTTGTCACAGGTATCGTGTTCTGGCCTTAGGGTACATCCATAACCTTATTCAACAATGTAAACTACACTTAGGGCGCTAATTTGACATAGGACCCGATATATTATAAGTTAAGAAATTAACAACGAAAAAGAATTTATTAAAACATGGTCAAATTTTCATCAAATTTTTATACCATACAGTTGTATACTCGATACTGATGCAAACGTCAAAGTATTATTTCGGACTTCTGAAATATCCTGTATATGTGAATGTCCTTATTATAACTTAAATTTTAAATAAACTTTTAATTGTGACAGACTGACCGAGCTTATGAATATTCATAATTCCAAAATGGCCACGTCACGGGCTGAGGCTCAAATGAACTGACTCTTTGTAATTTGGCCACGACGTACGACCCTATCGTTTCCACTGCTGTCAACGAAAACGATATTTAACGAAAGAAAACTATGACAATATATTTTCGTAAGGAGGGCGGGAATTCTCATTAAAATTCATCGTTGTAGACGTTAACATGGCAGGGCGAGATTGTCTTCCAAGCATTCTTTTCGAAGGATTTTATGTACGACGACGGAACAATTGAGATTTGTTTCCGTACGCTAACTTAACGCTTACTCTGCTAGACCTTTAGCGTTTTAGTAATACAAAATAATCAATGTATTTATTAAAGTGCTTATTTTCAATTTGTACCTACCATTTATACCGTAACTAGCTGATGCGCGCGGCTCCACCCGCGTGGTAGTCGGTTATCGCGACCAAAAGTAATCATGAAAATTTTGCCGATGTCATCACACAAAAACTTTCATCCCCTATTTCAACCCCTTACAACCCTGTTTCGAATTAAAAAGTAGCCTATGTCCTTTCTCAGGCTTTAGAATATCTATGTACCATAATTTCATTCAAATCGGTTCAGTACTTTAGGCGTGATTGGGTAACACACAAACAGAGTTACTTTCGCTTTTCTAATATTAGTAAGGATTAAAAGATGGTATGAGCAATTCACGGAAAAATATCTGTAGGATCTCTCAAGATTTGTTAAGTCTTTTAAAGTAGTCAGGATTCGCGTAATTCTGTTTCTAAGGAATCAAAGTACATCGGCATAGAAAGCACCCAAGTACTATGAGAACAATGCCGCCCAAAGTCGCCCAGAACTTCATTAGGTTGTGAGCGGGCGGCGTTGGTCGGAGCTCGAAGCTAAAACAATCCCCGCTTTGATGGTTGCTTTCCACGTCTGCGACTTTGGCATAAATAAAATTATTATTAGAACAAACATACTAATATTAAAAATGTGAAAGTTTGGGAGCATGGATGTTTGTTTGTTACTCGTTCACGCAAAAACTACTAAACGGATTTCGGTGAACCTTAACAGTAACATTGTTTATACATTAGAATACCATATAGGCTATAATTAATAGCGATATTGACTAATCGAAATTTCTGAAATTCTGATTCTGATTGTACGCGGATGAAGTCGCGGGTAATAGCTAGTTCTTTACATGTTTACTAACAATTATTTGTGCAGTCACTTTTGAGATGATATTTAATTATTATTTTTTCTAGACAAATGTAGCTGTCAATATCAAACTTTGACCATTCAAACTATCGTTTTATAAAAATTATTAGCATTTGCCAAAGTACTCCCCTGAAATACCTTCCAAAAAATTGTATACGAGTAGACGTTCTAATATTTCTCAAAGAACGTTCCTTGTTAGCACGGCTCTGTATTATTTTATAACTTTTTGAAGTATTTGGGTCAGTAGGTACTCGAAGACCGCAAAACTTGGTTAATAATATTTATTGACATCGGATATACCGGAGGGCCCGAACTCCTTTTGGCCTCCGAAAAGTATCGGGTTACAGAATGCTCGCAGACCTTATTTTATGTTGTATATCTTTTTGTTTGATTTCATAAACCTATGACTTCATATTGTACGGGTACGTCGAGTAGAATTGTTATATTTTATTATTTAAAGTTATTCCGTAAAACTTTTCATAAAAAAGACAGCCTAGACAGACAGCTGACATGAGCCTACAAAAGTTTGCAGACAAAACAAAAACAGCAAAATATGGGCATATTTATGTATAAATTTAAAAATATTCATAACCATTCATTTGTAATTACAAAATTCATACACACACAAGTGAAAATGTTGAGGGGCCGATGTGAAACTTTGCAACTACTTTGGTAATTGCTTCAAAAGTTGGGAAATGAAAAGACCCCGGGGCTGCGGAGTTGGAATGAGGGATCCAATATAGAACAAGCCGAGAAAGTGCATTCAAGAGCCCAGTAGCTCTACTCGTATTGCCAAAAGTTTTATAAAGCACATTAATAGTTATTAAAAAAAGATCTTAATCAAATGACGCAAGAACTTCTTTACAGTATGCAACTCCATGGAGTGCGAGGTATCATGATTGAAAAAAAAAAAGATCGACCATAGATTCATCTTTTATTTTCAAATAAGGAACTTTAATAATTATTGTGTACCGTAGGCAAGCCTAATATGGGCATTAAATTACGAAAGCTTAATTAAATGTTCACCAATTATAATTTTGTTTTCGTTACGACAGACTATATAACAGTGTCAAGCAGTTTTCATCGCATGGAACACGTTTCCGTGCGTCTAATTATAAAGCAAGGAGTTTCTTCAAAATTCTTCGGAAACCAAAATTAGTCAGTTTCCGTCAACTATGAATACATGAGAACGTCGCAGGCAGAATGAATAACTTTCAAACTATTGACTGAATACAAACGCAATATATTTTTTTTAAGAAACTCAAATGTAGGGTTTTAAAAAATATTATTATGATTTTAACAATCCCATTTTATATCCTACTCCTTAATTTAACATGAAATAGATGTTTACTTATAGGTAGGTGTACGAAATTACCTATTTACCCGATGTTATTATAGATTAGGTTGTTGGGTAGATTCATAAGGGACTTCTCACCGCTGCAGCCGGCTTTTTGTGACAGCCTTTAATAAGCTCTGGGCTTTGGCGGCCCGGCTCCCGCCTCCGCCTCGGAAGATATAACTTATTTGATCTTCCATAAATTAACTTAAGAGATTTCCTAATTATGCCTGTGTGTCAAAGTTTGGGGTTTTACATTATTTATACACGCCGCTATACGGAAACTCGATTTAAATAACATTTCAAGTAGGTAATAAGCTAAAGAACCCACTTTGACTGTAAATTGCGCAAACAATGGAAGTAAGTATGATATTATTAGGAAGTGTGTATTGTCAAAAGTATTCCACGTAGTAATGTGTAGTTTAATATTTCAACCAGCGTATCTCATATATTGTCTTTTACTAAATTAAAAAAGTTCACAATAAATACTGAACTACAACAAATTAAAAAAATACGTCGCGTAGCTTAACCCGTGTGGCGCAGCGCTGGGAAAGTTTAGCCGAACGTAACCGAAGCGAAGTGCCCTCGGCGTGCACTCAACGCAAATATTTTTTGTGCTTATTCTATAAAAAGAACAAATTGTTAGTATATTCGTCATTCGCCCGAACAAGTTGCAATGTACCAACTCGAGCAATTAAAATTTGTAGGGGCGTTGGAGGGAAATTATGCATGAGAGCAGTAGCCGGTGGGTTTTGCCCTCGACTATTAATATTAATGAACTGTGACACGCCGTTCAGGCAGCGCCGTGTCGGGCTACCGTGTTTCTTTTGATTGTAAATTCAGTTTCGTTGATGTACTTGTTGCATATTGAAGTCCCACCTTTGTGCTACGCAGGTCAACCTTTCATGTTGGGAACAAGAGAGAATATGGGATTTAAGGCAGCCGCCGTGCTTTATAAAATAAATATACAATGTTTAAATTATTTATACACTATCTGCGCGTATTTTATTTAAGTTTGCGATTTATTTAAGATACTATACGATACTTTTTTTGCTTTGAGATACCTATTGTATCCGTCTAAAACAATAATTGTGTTTTCTTTATAACTAAAAGATTTACTTGAGGGCTTTTGTGTTTTACTCTCAATATTTTATTCTACTGTTAAGTTTAGAATGCTTAATCAAAATCAGAACCATAAAAAAAATCAACTAAAACTAGGACGGGCTCGGCCACGGCTCATTTGGCATTAGTGGAACTACCTACGGGAGGGAATTATCGAAGCCCATTCAACGTGAAAGATAGGAAGCTACTCTGTTATAAATTAGGTACGCTGATCTTCACATTAGCGAAATCTAGAAACTAAAACAAATATAATTAAGTACCCGTCATTAAATACTTTATATAAGCATACTATCATCATTAATATTAGTACCAAAATAGTTTGCTTGCTATTCTTATAAGCTCTTTTTTGGATTAGTCGATTAACACCTAAAATTATTAATAAAATAATCTAATAACATTAGTTGTATACACCCTGGTAGAGACACTATTATTATTCATTGAAGATTCATAAGTGCCTGTATTGGTTTAAATGAATAAAAAAAATCTGATTCTGATTCATCACAGAAAATACAAGTTCCGCTGTTAGACTGTACATTGTTTTTTCCTAAAACTATACAGGGTGGATCAGAAGTCCGAAATAATATTTTAGGTACATATATGGTAGCTCATATGTACCATAATTAGTGAATAAAGACTATACCTAACTATCATAGTTTCTAAGAAACAGACCTTTGAGTATTTGCCGTATCGTATTTGTGGCCTTAGAGCACACCATAACCCTAATCAACAATGTAAACTACATGTACGTGAGGTGTCTATACATATTCACAAAACAAATCTTGAAAATTTCGCATAGGACTCGAGATATACCAAGATTTGAAAATTAGCAGCGAAATTAGAATTGAAAAATCATGTTCAAATTTTTATATTTTTTTTATAACATTCAGTTGTATACCCGATACTGATACAGACGTCTAAGTATTATTTCGGACTTGTGATACATCCTGTATACCTAAGTAATAAGTTTGACACTACAGTAGGTGGTTAATGTTTGGTCACTGTCCTAAGCTTCGGTCACACAAACTTTTAGGCTGAACTTTATGCAAATCCGACAGACCTAGCTAGACCATGTTTGGATTGTGTATTTAAGAACTTAACTAACGGCATCTAGCGAAACATGTTGGAAACAATTTGCATTCTCCAGCTTACAGTGTAGGGTTTGAAACACGGCCTGTTTTATAATAAAATCCTACTAATATTATAAATGTGAAAGTTTGTGACGATGGATGGATGGCTTGATGTTTGTTACTCTTTCACACAAAAACTACTGAATGGATTTTGATGAAACTTTACAATATTATTGTTTATACATCAGAATAATATATAGGGTATAATTTATAACGATATTGAATTATCTAAGTGTACGCGGATGAAGTCGCGGGTAGAAGCTAGTATGTCATATACCTAATTATTTGCGGAACTTTATGCATGTTGGAAAATATTCCTTAAAGATAAAAAAAAAACATATTAAAAACTTGAGAGGTGTCAAGGGACACCCGGATGGAACGAAGTTCCTTTTGAAAAAAGAAGCAAAAAAATTGTACATATACATACACACAGACATCGAAATCGGAATCGGAATCGGAATCGAAATCACACACACATTTACAAAAGTGTCGTTACAACTTTTACTCTCGCACACACATTTACAAAAGTGTCGGTCAACACTTTTAGTTTTAATTTTTTCCGTCTAGCCCCCTTTTGCAACGCGCCATAAGGAACTACGTTCCAAAAAAAACACGATGAAAAAGGGACGTTAACAAAAGTTACCCTGCTCCACAAAATGTGACAATCACGGCATAAACTATATATATACCTCAAAATATATATATAGATTTTTTATAGAATCGAAATGCGAAGTGTCAAAGTGAAATACAAAGGGAGTCAAGATGAAGCAAATGGTAATGGTGGTGGGGTGTGCGCGAAGCATGGAAAATAATGTGTTCGAGGGGAATTACTGGGAAGCTTAGGGGTGCTCTATCGCAACACACAGGGAAGGCGTGAGAGCGAGGGCTAAGTGTCTTTTTTCCAAGTTATTTGACGCGTTTTCTTCCAGTCATGTGCTCCGACGCTGGGAAGCAAAAAATATGGCACCGTGCGAAAGATGGTCCACAGTTTGTTAGAAATGTAATCACTTTGCACATTATCTTGTCTTGGAAAAAGTTTATACTTTTTCACGTTTTCCGTGTAAAACTAGAGATATTTAGTTTGAAAATCGGCTTTTGTCTAGACATAATTTAATTTCATTTTGCAGTTTCATCAACAATCCTTACCACCACGTCTCTTGCAAAAATGCTTTTATATTACTTTAAATATTTGTCAGTTAACTTAGTACTAAATCTGTTAAAATTTGGGTAATAATAAAACAGAATAACATCGTAAGGAAACCTGCACGTCTGAGGTAACTTGTCTAGTTCTCGATAGATGTGTGAAGTCTGCCAACCCGCACTGGGCCAGCGTGGTGGACTATGGCCTGAATCCCCCTCGCATTGAGGGGAGGCCCGTGCCCAGCAGTGGGACGTTAAAAGGGCTGTAGTAGTAAAACACGAGTCCTATAAAAGGTAATGGTAAGGCTTGTACATAACATAAAAAGCGTTGTTACTAGCTTTGACTTTATTAATATTAGACAAGTTTTTTCAAGGATAAACACAATATTTAGACAGATGTAAAGGTACCTGATGATATAGACGAGGTGATGATATAGACCTGTTTTGCAGTAGCACTGATTCAGCTAAAAAACTAATATTTAACGATTTTTTCAATAATAATGTCAACGATATAACACGTTTATGTTGATAACTATTATAAGACACAGCTATCCACTTATTTTTTTGAGTTCAATCAAATTTTAGATTCAGTAGTTATCATATACATGATACAGATTGTTCGAATTTTACGCATTTGAATATATTACCTAATATATTACCTACTGTATACTACTTTTATTTTTAGCTAAAAAAAAATATATTTAATCTGTGAAGATTTATTAATAGCACTGGACTACATACTTGTATCTTAATATATTAATACTATTTGTCTGTAAATCGTCCTAAGAATAAATAAATAAAAAATAAAAAAGTAGTAGGAATTTCGGTAAAAGTGAAGTGATTCTATCAGCTTGACGGTGGTTTCACTCTACCCTCTACGTAACATTGCACAGCCCTATCAATAATCGAAAATAATAACATCCCAAAAAATATTTTACGTAGGTATTCGTTACCGACTATCGGGCGTAAAACACCATCGCATATATAACGTTGCAATAATCTATCCATCTTTGCTACATATTTTACTTACCTGTTCACCTTAACTAAAGGTAGGTTTTCTTTAAGAGTAGTTACATACTAGTGCCACTAATTCTTTTTCAGGGAGTGGATGATGGTTAAGAGGTGTTAATAAAATATTACATAAAATATTGAAGCTTTTATTTACAAAATTACCAACATATAATATCACTTTGGGAATTTGCAGGTTTACTTGCATAACGCCATAAATATACATAACTATTTTATTACCATTACATAATAAAAACAATAGTGATTACAATTCCTCATTTATTTTTAATTACAGGTAGGTATACCTACTATTATAGTAGGTAAAGAATGAAGAAAATTATTTATTGATTATTGGAAGTAGGTACAATAAATTGTAATTATCTAAATATTATTATTATCAAAATAATGTTTCCCTTAAAAAAGTATATTCAGTTTCTATAATGTTATATTGTATTGGTAAAGTTCATAGTTTGCGCCCACCTTTCAATAACTCCAGATAAACAGGGAATAAATTTAAAACCTTTACCGGGACCGGGATAGGACCGGGATAATTTTTTTTTTGTATAGTTTATAATGACATAGGATTTCGTGTTACTTTTCAATTCCACTATAGGAAAAAGAACAATGAAAAGCCAAGAGGTAATAAATACCACGCGCAACTCCCTTGCTCTTAATTAGCTGTATCTGGTTAACTTAATTAATGTTGTAATTGAAGTGAGCGAACTGGTTTTCGAGGTAGGGTAGTCTAATATATATTTTGTAGAGTTTATATAAGTATAGTTGTAATGCGCGCACTGCACGTAATGTATTTGAAGGACTAGTTGTGATGCGCGCACTGCACGTAATGTATTTGAAGGACTAGTTGTGATGCGCGCACTGCACGTAATGTATTTGAAGGACTAGTTGTGACGCGCGCACTGCACGTAATGTATTTGAAGGACTAGTTGTGATGCGCGCACTGCACGTAATGTATTTGAAGGACTAGTTGTGATGGGCGCACTGCACGTAATGTATTTGAAGGACTAGTTGTGATGCGCGCACTGCACGTAATGTATTTGAAGGACTAGTTGTGACGCGCGCACTGCACGTAATGTATTTGAAGGACTAGTTGTGATGCGCGCACTGCACGTAATGTATTTGAAGGACTAGTTGTGATGGGCGCACTGCACGTAATGTATTTGAAGGACTAGTTGTGATGCGCGTACTGCACGTAATGTATTTGAAGGACTAGTTGTGATGCGCGCACTGCACGTAATGTATTTGAAGGACTAGTTGTGATGCGCGCACTGCTCGTAATGTATTTGTTGTCAACTGCGTCCACTGTACCAAAAAACTACGTGACTGTCAATTGTTTTGGCCAAGCGTATTGTGAAATCCTCATAAAATAAAACAATTGACTATGGGATTTGGTACTTCGTTTTTACCTATTATGAGTTGGTAAGTAAAACCAATACTTGTAGACATTGCTCCTATATTTCAGATAAGATGGGCGCACTTAAGAAAATTAACACTTTTTATTGTATATAATATGTTGCGTAGGTACAAAATGTTAATAGGTTAAGAAGCATACACAAATACTTCAATCATTTATTCACAATGTTATGCTTAGCAAATTTATTAACTAAATAAACATCTGTTCGTACTTTAAAGTGATCGAGAACATAGATTACTGATATTGTATAACAATTGAAGAATTACGTGTTGATGGTCATATGATTGTCCTCTGCTACATTCACATCATACTTAGCCAGTTATTACTTATAACTACGTAATTCAGATTGTTTTGGGTTCTAAATTTTTATTTTATTTTAATATTTTAAGATAAAAAGAAAATTTTAATTAAACAAATAAACGGATCAAGTATACCTAAACATTATTAGGTGTGTCTTGTAACATTTATAAAAATTTTAATAATATTCATTTATTTTTTTGCTTAAAATATAATTGAATGATAGAACCCTCAAACATTTTAAATTATAAAGTTAATGGAATCTTAAAAAGAAAGCAATTTCTTTGGCATTCAACTATTACTACAAAGCGTAATTTACATTTATTGTCACAGGTGTGAAAAATTAAATTATAAAAAATAATAATTTGAAATATATAAAATAATTTAATCGTTATACAGTAACCCCAAAATTTATAGAAAGTTTAATAGATTAATGGTCTCGCTGATAAAATGTTTCAGAACATATTTGATTTACAATGCCACTGTCGATATATCGTAACTTTCTTTAAATTTGTGGGTAATATGCGACTTATATGGTTAATATTTACATTCTTTTAATTATTTTAAAATATTTTTTTGTTATAACAGTAATTCCTGGTATTATATCTACACAAACATGAAATAGATATGTTTCAGACTTTGTAACATAATCGATTACAATACGTCTCGTTTCATTTTGTAAAATTGAAAGAAACTTTAACACAAATGCTTTAATTAACCGTCAAAACCAGAGAATTATAATTGCTCCAAATTTCATGAAAGTTTTACTTACATAACCGCTTCTGAAAATTGATAAACTTAAAAATTCTTTTAAGTATGCAAGAACTGTTGAATTCGAAATTTTTCAAAAGATACGTAGGTAATTAATACGCGTGCCTATAAAAGTCTTTATTTAGATAATATAGTATCATATTATTTATGACTTAATTCCGGTTTTGTTCACACGTTTAATCCGGCTGCACGATAACACACACTGGCGGAACATTTCGTATAAAAGAGTTAGACGGGCTATTACAAGATTCCGTAAACCAACAGCTCATAGTAAATGTTCTGCCACTACTCACGCGTTCCTGTTTCGCCCGTAATTATAGAGCAGCTGGATTCACCATTTGAATACAACCTTACAGCTCCAGCCGTGTGTTTTATTAAAATATAATGTTACTAGCTGACCGGGCAAACTTCATACCGCCTTAGAATTAGTCACATACGAAAGCAGCGCCACCTACCGGATCCAATTGTGAATTTAAACCATCCAGGGCGCCACCCAAACGCATACAACAAAAATCATTCAAGTCGGTCCAGCCGTTTAGGAGGAGTTCAGTCACATACACACGTACAGTAGATTAAAAATATTATGATGATAATAAATAAATATCGCCAGACAACTCCTACTCCTCGTATGATCCCAAACTAAGCAAAGCTTGTATTATAGGTATCTACCATACAATGGACTGGCGGTAGGTAATGCCAGTTACACTCGGACTGGCGCAAATTTTGAAAAGGCCATTTCTGACATTTGCCGCTGGCGGGAATCGAACCTGCAAACACCTAGTTCAGTCACCCGAGTAGTTTACGCTCAAACCACGCACAAGCCATCGACAATATACATGTCGTATATTGTATGTATATTGTCGTTATTTCAATTAAATGAATATACAAAAATATAATTTCCCATAGTACA
Organism: Ptilodon capucinus; assembly: GCA_914767695.1. Taxonomy (NCBI): domain Eukaryota; kingdom Metazoa; phylum Arthropoda; class Insecta; order Lepidoptera; family Notodontidae; genus Ptilodon; species Ptilodon capucinus. The sequence continues at coordinate 6,677,996 of OU611814.1, read as the reverse complement.
TAATAGATATAGTGTGGTATGTATGTATGTACGTACATAGAACGCATATAATAATGCTCGTATAATTGCCTTTCCCAACACGTGTTCGATGCCGGGCTGTCACCAACTCATGAATGTTACATGACAATTTAACTGTGAATTTGCGGCGAAGATTTAGTATTTGGTAAAGCAAGTTACCCACAAGACAAGCCGCCATCACCGATGTAAAATATTAAAAGTTATTTTACCGGTAATAGGAAATTACCATTTGCTGACAAACCTTTACCACATCGTTTTTAAAAAACGGTACGTACGAATTATTGTAAAAAAAAATTGTGGCTGTTAGTAAACCGTATCCTTCTCGTATCCATTACTGATACGCCGGCTATGTGCCTTGAACGTTATACTTATTAATACATGGTATATCAGAAGTCCGAAATATTATTTCAGGTACATATACTACGGTAGTAGCTAATATGTAGATGTATAGTGAAGGCAGACTATATTTAACTTTAATAGTTTTTAAGTTAAGTGATCTTTGAGTATTTGTCACACGTATCGTGTTGTGGCCTTAGGACACACCCATAAAGCTATAACAGTGTAATCTACATCTACGAGGGCGGTAAATAATATTCATAATACAGAACTTAAAAATTATGCATGTGACTCCCAGATATTTAAGATTTTCAAATTGGCGATAAAAAAAACATGTTCGAATTTTGATCATTTTTCGTGAAAGCGGTAAAGTATTTTTTCGGACAGCTGATGCACCGTATATAAGGGGTCAAGAGCTAGACGGCCCGTTGAGTATCGATCTTCGTCTTACATCGACAGATGAAACCCACAATACAATTAGAAACCAATTTCGACGCCTCGCGGACTAATGTATTGGCCATTGCTTTCTGCATAAATAATAGCCGACCATCCGCTCCCATTATTTCCCCCAGTAATGTACAATCGTTAATGCAATGATATCAGAAATTATAGATACCTAACTTTGTAAAATACATTAAAAAGAAAACGATATTAATGTCATTATTGCTACGACCGTCTAGTCTTATACGTCATGACAAAGACAATCTGACACGAGCGTAGGCGACGAAGTCACACACAAAATCGGACGTGCGAAGCTGTAAGGAAATGCTCTCTCTTTGATATAATAACTCGTTGATTATTAATTAGTTATTGGCAATAATGAGGCTATTCAAATCCCAGTAGCTCTCTTATGTTTATACTATGATAGTATATTATCTCGTTGAAGTAAAGAACGTCAGTCGACTGCCCGCTAAAGAGTGCATACCATCAGAATAGGCCTAAAACTGTCCGCTAAACAAACACTGTATAGAATCTATACACCCTTCCAAACCTTCATAAATACACACTAGCCATTGTTTCGATAATTGCGTAATCCATAGATTTTTCGGCTTTTAAAAATAATGGAAGACGAAAATAATTAACAACAACATAGAAACCATTATTTCTTTCAATATAAAAAATGGGAATCAACGCTTTTTATTATATATTTATATTTTGCACACGTATAAAATCTTTTATTTAAAAATCTATTTACAATAACTTCTAACTACCCCTAGAACGTTGTTTGAAAGACCCTTCAATGTAGATTTCGATTTAAACTTCAGATACATTATTAAATAATATTCTGCCTATGCAAAAATAAAAAGAGCAGTCCAACCTTAAGGTATCAAAAAACATAAAATTAACGCATGAACATGAATTTTAGTATACATACATTAACATTTATTTCGTAAAAATTAACAAGTAATTTAATTCCTTATTGAACAACTCACAATTTGGATTGTAAGTTTTAATTAAGGATAATAATTGATTAAATTCATTTTATGATAATGATATACGAACTTTTTACACTAACCTCTTACCAACTATTTTGTAGTTAGTGAGAAAATTCCTTCAGTAAATTAAACAAATAGGAAATGTTTATCATTTAGATGTATTAATAATTACATAACGCTTTCATTATAATTTTACATCATGAAAAATTTACAAGCACAGGCAGTAAAATTGTCGTACAAATAATCACTTCACTGTGGCATTTATATTTTTTTTATATACAAACGCAAAAATATATATGTCTAACAATATTTTTTGGCAATTGACATCCTATTTCGTCTATTTTGATGTGTATTAGGCCTATTTCAATAAATTATTTTCTGCGTTGTTTGCTCATCAATGCTCTTACTCGCTTAAGGTTTGTGATTGTGATTTCGTCATTAGGCTGCAGCTGGAGCGCTCTCCGGTAAGAAGTGGCTGCTGCAGAGTACTTGCCGTTTAGATGCAAAATTGCCCCAAAATTAGAGTGGTATTCCGCATCCTGAAAGAATATTACATTAGGTACCTATTCGGTTCGAAAAGATTATATTTTTAAAATATCGCATCATCTTATTTATCTATAAAATAACTAATAACAATTTTAAAAATCAAGCATAATAACATAATATTTACATAGAAATAAATGCCTAAAACAAATTATGTAACGATAACTATTTATCTATACATATAAATGCTTTGTCCTGAATGACTGACTGACGGATCAAGGCACAGCTTAAACCGCTGATCGTAGAGACCTGAGGGTGTGTTTTTTGTATGACGAAGGCATCCGATAAGAAAGGATGTTCCGAAATTATACCCTTAAGGGGTGAAAAATGGGAGCAAAGTTTGTATGGGACAACGTGATTATCTACTTGGTCCAGTCTACTCCAAATTTTGCATAAACCTCATTAGTACCGTTTTTGACTTCTACGCGGACGAAGTCGCCGGCAAAAGCTAGTAGCAAATAAAATTGAAGCACATTTGTGGAAAGAATGTTCTCCATACATAAAAACTTTTTTAAGTAAGAATAAAAAGGTCAGAACACGCGAAATGTAAGGAAAACATCCTGCGGGCAAGAGTCGATCTGAGCCCGGTTATTTGGTTAGTAACAAATAGAAATTGCTCACTTCTCGGCTAGATCCGTTCCCTTTGTTCAGTGACACGTCTGCAACCTTTGTTTAAGCAAATATCCTGGTGCGGGTCAAAGAGAAAAGTAGACAGTTGGCCTTTCAACCCATTATCGAGAACGCTTATGCCTGCGGTTGTTCAGACAGATATAAGTATACCTATGTCGGCAATTCCGGGTAATCAGACTATCTCTGATATACGCATGAATCACTAATAAAGAATTAAGTAGTTTCAGGGTGCAATAGGGCTGGACTGAGTTATCGAATCAAGTACCTAAACCTACTGAATTACTGAAAAGGTAAGTAAATAAAAATTAAATAAAATAAATTTGGAACTAATTGCCATAAAAATAAAAACGTTGACGTTTAATAAGTAGGCTATGTTCATTTAATTAATACGTCGTTGAAGTAATCCATAGTGTACAATCTTCACGAATACCATAAACAATTCTATGGTGAAAACAAAGTCGCGTGTTGATTCCAAAATAAATAATGTTACTTACGTCAGGATTTAATTTGACTGCTCGCGCATACCACCTCTCCGCCGACCGGCAGCGGCGCGCATCTCGCAGCGCGCGCGCAGCCGATGCCGCGCGCGCACTGTCGTCCGGAGCCAGTTGCGCGGCCGCCACTAGCTGTTCTGCTGATTCGCGGAGACGACGTTGAGATCTCAGAAACATGCCTGTTATCACAACATACGTTGAGAATATCGACTAAAATTTGCCAACCTGGCAGATTCAGTAAGAAAAGCATTTAACCTGACAAAGTCTTTATTATCAGACAAACAAATTACCGTCGACTTGACTTTCATTATTTTCATAGTGATCTTTCTACTGGATCCATATAGTGTGAGGGATTTAGTTCCTAATAAGTTAGGTGCTATTGTAGTCATATACCATAGATACTCCATAGAGTAAAATTTTGAAACTAAATTAAAAGATGAGCTGTGAAAATCTTACCAAACTGGTCCCTCACAGATGGGTCTTCAGGCGCCAGTAACAGTGCTTTCTTAAACCACATTTCCGCCTCCACGCTTCTAGTTTCCTGCAACACACGTTTCTTATTCAACCGACCCAATTAACATAGGCTCACCACTGCATTCGGCCATGTTTGTTATTTGCGTAGAGTCCTACCTGCCACAACTCTGCGGCAATTGAAAGAGAATAACTGATCAGTGTAGTGTGGTGAAACCCCTTTTTGGATGGGGGAAGGGAAGATAAAATTGTCATCCAATGTGCCAACAAATGGTAAACTTTTCTTATACATGTGATTTAATGGATTTACCGCAAATGGAATTCAGTAAGTATGTGTTAGGTAGGTACTAACATTTCTAGCCATTATTTGGGCTAGCGTGACGTGGGTGCCTGCGTGACGCGGGGCCGCGGCAAGTGCTGACAGCAAACTGTGCTCCGCCAAAGGCCATTGTTGGAGTTGCACGTAAATTTCACCAACCATAGATAACACGCTCTAAAACAAACCGACAATATAAGAACGTCGCATATAATCCCTTAGCCAAATTGAAGTAAGGTTATTATCATGAACAATGATTTCTGAGATATTCTGATTTATAAATTGCAGGCGTATTACCTACTATGTACATTTGTATAAATATGACTATACATAGGGATCCGTTTCAACATCAAAAAATATACTCAAGTATAAGAATATGAAATTTCATGAAATTGTTGTTAACCGAATATACAACACATATTTTCATTTCAACAGAATGCCTCTTCTTTTTTCATGTGGGCGTGCCATAAGCCTTGGACTGTAGCCAGTTAAGCGCCCGAATGGCAGAATCCATCGGCACGTGCCTACATCATAAGATAACTACATCGAACGCCTGTTAAAGCGCGACGTGCTTTAGTGTTTTACGGGGATTTGAACTTACGTGCCGCGTCCAGCCAACGATTGGTGTGTTTGTGTCTGGTAAGATTTGCAGGGCTTCTTTATACGCTGAAAGCGCTTTATGCCAATGTCCTCTTTGAGAATGCAGCGCTGCGAGCTGAACGAGAGCTGAAACTCTTGCTGCGTCGTGTTCTCTTCTGTCCCTCACTTGAACGCCTTCAGCACGAGAGCCGGCTCGAAGCGCACTCGCAGCTTCGGCGAGACGACCATCCGCCATTAAAGAAGTTCCGAGATTTACATATGCCACTAAAACGATTGTTTCACATTACATCTAATACGAAGTTGAACTAAAATGTTTGAAGGGATGGTGCATCGAGAGTATATGCAGCTTTTCTTTACGAAAGCTATTTCTCATGACATAACCAATCGCTTCCATACTTGCGCGATATTGTTAAACAGTTGAGAATTTAGCTCAAACTTTAACTCTACTCTACATTGACAAAGTAAAATAACGGTAGACGCTTATAACGGCTGACACTGCAAAAACTTTCCATAAAATAAAAACACGTCCTATTTGCAGAGTAAACAATTCCTCTAAATTGAGTCTTTATAGCGTATGTAAAAATTTGAATCTAAGGTAATAATAATACAATAGTAGAGAAAGGGACCCACCACTCACCCTCGGAATTGTTTAGAATCCCAAATTATAAATCAAATAAATTTGATCGATAATAGAGGAAACCAACAAGACCGAACTCCCTGTCAGTCGAGAGTCAGTATGTCATAAGTCATGGGCCCTAACTATGAGCAATCCTCCGCAGAACAAAAGGTAATAATATTTTTTCAGCCTTTAAGTTAATACAGGCAGCAATATTATAATATTACTGTACCTACTGTATTACCAGCAGCTTACTTCTGGTCAACTGACCGCAAAGTTTCAAAAGCAAAACTTTTCAACGGAAAACCACTTGGACTACAAAGTTCTGACGAAGGTAGGCGATATCTAAATATTTTAAACAACTATCTCGAAGCGGCCTTAATTCAAACAACTACCTACTGCCTTACCTACTTATTACGAACTATTCTGAACAATGAAAATTTCAAACCCTTCAGACAATGAGTCAAATTAGAAGCGAATGATGACTTGGCCGACCCTGCTCCAAAATAATTTAATAAGACAATAAAATTATTACTGAGAGTCATGAAGAAATACCAAGGAGGCTTTGTTTTTAATAATTAATTTATCTCCAGTACTTACAAGCCATTGAAGGTCTAAAGTAAATTGCTCTCTCAAAACTTTTGATGGAATCGCCGTATCGTCTTTGGTTTTGCAGTAAAATTCCCCTGAAACAAAGAAAATTACTAAATTATGAGGTGCTGTCCGCATTTGTTTTAATTAAATTGAATATACCGCGTACAATATTAAATCATAATACTAAATATACCTACAGTCGAGCAAGAGATGGCTACTTAGATAATATTTTTCCGAAAAAATTAAACCCGTTGCTATTTACACAAATACAATTTCGATTGATTGGTTAAGATCGTAAAATTGTTTGCTCCATTTTCCTAAATTAGTTTTTAAAACTGAAAAAAAGTAGCTGACATCCATTTAAAATTCTAGATAGAACAGAAATTTAATATAAAGTAGCTTATAACAGCTAACGTTTGTCGGGGACCCGTTCTATTCATTCGATTCATCTTTCACTGCCGCATCAGAGTCAACTTTTGTGACATATTCATATGACGTATGAAATATTGAACAGCCGCGCAGTCAGCACCCCGAGTCGTAACGCTTTCATACTCCGACATTAATATTGCATTTCCTAGTTTCACATTCGGTGCTAATTAGTGACGAACATTTCAACGTTTCCAAATTCATTACTCATCAACAAACGTTGATGCGTATCAGCACCTATGTTGCAGAATAAAGCACTTGGATTGACGGCATTTCCAATTCATGATACCGGGATAAGAACGTATTTGGAATTTGTGTTCTTGTATTCAAAACTTTTACTTGCAATCAAACAAATAGATGCATCTCTAATTCAGGTTTTTTCACGTTTCCCCTAAAGCAGTCATCAATTTTCTATCAATTCACTGACAGCCATGTGTTAACCACTGCATTGTACAATGCAACAATTGGATGGTGTTATTGCATGCGCACAATACAAAACTTCACCAGTAATGAAACATCATGATATAAGTGTATACATTGTTATAAAAGCTGTATAGATAGATGGATGCGCCGCAATATTGTCCGCATGAATAATGCAGGGCCCGCAACGAGCCTGCCTCTGCGAGGGACCAGCATACACTAATGAGAACCATCCACCCGGCCGAGCTATTATACCTCCTCTTCGCAAGCAATAATTTGTTACTAATTCCCTTCTAATTATTGTAACGTTGGCATTGTGAGTGAAATTGCTTTTGTGCGGTCGGCTTGCAGCCTTACCGTAACTCGAGAGCGTTAAGTATGCTCGGAAATGTTGTCGAGCCACAGAATATTTTTTAATGAAACTGGAAGTTGGATATGGAAGTATTTTTAAGTACGTACCTAGGTACTACTGAAATGATGGGTACATTAATTTTAATATTGTAATGAACGTAAGTAAACTCAATTAAATAATTAGGTAAGTTTAAATTGTGTATTAGCAGTGATTTAAGGAGCCATTATCTTCATAGACTTATATATAATAATCAATTGCTGTTGGTTAGTCTCGCTAGAAGTCACGAAAGGAAAAAGAAAAACTGGGGCAAGATTTTTTTTTGTTTTGTAATCTATAACACAGGGGTGAATTCGTCTCGGTTGGTACCTGCACCGGATAGCCAGAAGAGAGCTGACGCCCGCTTGTCATGAGTGTGGCGCGGCTGAGGACACTGCACAGCACACGCTGGTCGAGTGTGGTGCCTGGAACCGGGAGTGCCACACTCTGACAGCTCTAGTCGGTAGGGACCTGTCACTGCCGGGTGTTATTCTATCTATGCTCGGCAGTGACACGGCCTGGGGGGCTATAGTCTCCTTCTGCGAGGACGTGATGTTCCAGAAGGAGACCGCGGAGCGGGCCAGGGAGATGGATCCCTTGGCTGACCCGCTTCGGCGCAGACGAATGGGAAGAAGAAGAGGACGCTACGCGCGTAATCTTCCCCCATAGTTGAAGTCAGGATGATGGGTCGGGGGGCTCGTCATCCATTGCACGGCTTCATCGGTCTGGGAGACGGTCGGGGTTGTACCAAGCCTTACCTTCTCAGCGCCGGAGACCCAGCCATTGTTGAGTTATCCGCTGGTGCGTCGCGGTGCATACGAAAGCGATCCCGTGGCGCCCCGATATAAGCGGAAGATGGTACACCGTCGGTTTTTAGTGGGTATACGGCCTTCTGCCGGGACTCCCACATAACCCTGTTACTTCCCCCGAGGTGGCAGAGTATCTATAAAGGATTCGAGTATTCAAAAATGCCGAATACATCGCCCAGTTTGATGTGTTAACTATATAATTTACTCATCTATTTTATCAACGAAATGTACACAAACCGTTTGTTCCTGATTTATAGTGTATGTTGTTAGCCTCTAATGATAGATTCCGGGAATATAACTACATAGCTTCCATCGAAGTCAGTTGGAAAATTGGCAGTTACGTGTGTGTAAATGTAGATCTAGAGTTAATTTAACGGTAAAAGCCATTCCATGTCCATGTTTTACTTATTTTAATAACTGCTCGGAGTAATACTGTTACATTATTTTTAATTATTGCCGTTGTACTGACAGCCATCAAATTAAATTCCATTATGACGACAATAAACCCACGGTGGCGTGTCACAGTGAAATAAATTAAATGATGGTTACTTGTACGTACACAGTTACATTCTATACTTTTACTATTGTTACAGTAACTGTATAGTTGTGTGTTGTGATAATCAATTTTAAAAGCAATTACTTCAATACAAATTAGTATTAATTTTATTATTTAGAACGAAATTAATTACTGCGCTAGAGCTGTATAAGAATAAAGCCTACCAAAACTAGTTATGTATCAATTTTATAAATAATGATTTCAGTAAAAGCAACTCCCCACACGTCATTATTTGCCCACGCTGTAAATGTAATTTCGTTGAAGAATGACCTTTTGCTATGAGTTCACTTCAAGATTGACGCATGTGTCTTGACGCCCCACAGTGTATTATAAACCCCATTTTTGTTGCATGCTGTTTTTATTATAGAAATATATAGTTCTTATCATTTTAAGCATTCGAGTAAAACTCCGGAGTCCATACGACAAGTAGTTTATTTTATAAAAATTACCAAAGTTCAACATAATCCGGGTCCTAAAAATCACAAAAAAAATTATTAAAAAAAAACTAAACTACCTATGTAAGTTTTGTTTACAGTCAATAATTACATACATAATATTACATATTTACACAAGTTTTCGTTTATATACCTTGAGTAATTAAAAAGATATAATTTATTATTCAAGTTTTCTTCATCATTTTTTTACTCCGTCATAATGGCGAATTAGATTATGATTTCTAGACTAAAAAAATACTTAAATATAACTTTATCAGTGCTATTTAAATCAAATTTTTATTCCGCGTTATCTCAAAGTTATGACTGATTTAAGTTTTATCCGGATTTTTAAGGCCTAGGGTTGTCACCTTCACTGAAAATATTAATTTCAATTTTAATTAAAAAAAATGACCTAAATAGTGCATTAAAAACTTTATGTGATACATAGAAGTGATCAACTTTTTTTCTATTGTTTTAAAATTTTTAGGATTCCATCAATAGTAAAAACGAATCCATGTAGTTTCGTTGTTATGCATAAATGAATGTGGAACGACTATAACACCAACTGTATGGACCTAAACTAAGCAACTCGATTCCAGTGACACCCAGACCAGAGCAAACTGCGAAGTGGTCGTTTCCAAAATTTGGCTCTGTCAGGAATAGAACCCGCAACCACCCGATGCAGATGCTCAATCCACTGCACGTAGCGGTCGTAAAACTGAGTTTCGATGAATTGCACATGGGGCATGAGAAGGAGTCCACCATCGTTAGGTAAATGCTAAAACCCTATGCCATTACATGTAGCAAGGAGAAATGGAGGTGAGGCATCATGCAGCCGTTCCAGACTCATGATGCCCCTTGGGAACACGGCCCGAACAGCGTTTACGGATAAAAATCGTGAAATATTGGCCGAAATTTTGAAGATTGACAAGTGGCTTTTGGATGATTTATATGTTATTTTAATAGTACCATCCAGTAACTTGCCAATTGATCCGAAAAAAATCGGTATATTTTGTAAAAATCTAGCATACAAGTATGTCGAAAATTATAAGTGGCATCCTATGACAGTCACGATGCACAAAATTTTAGTACACGGCGCTAAAATAATAGTACAGTACCAATCGGAATGCTCTCTGAACAATATCTCTTTTTTACACCAGTGGTTTGGACTGTGCACGTCTTGACAAGCCGACCGACAGACAGACAGACGGACAACAAAGTGATTCTATAAGGGTTCCGTGTTTTCCTTTTGAGATTCCCTAAAAAATTGTATCAATATTGATTTTTAGAAAAAAATAATTTGATCCGGAAAACATTAATAGTATCCGGATATACGAAAGTGACAACCCTGACCGAAACAAGATAATCACCGATAATTTTGAAATAACGCGGGATTAGAACGTGATTTAAATACTGTTGGCGCCACTGTACCCTGACTGACAGTACACTACAGCACTGACACTACTGTCATTGTCAGCTGTCATCGTCAGCTGTCAACGTCGCGACGTTGACCGTTTTATTCGTTATTCCTTTTTAAAAACCAGATGACTTGCAAATGAGTCAGAGCACACATCGATTTATTAGAAAACCAACGTTATTTTTATAATCATCATAATTACTGTACAGTGTTCGCCAAGAAATATATCGCTAATTAACTAGAAGGAGTTGTAATCATTTTAACTCCCCAACAAATACCATTAATAAAAGCAAATTTAAGCAATCGTTTGATGTAAAAATCATAATCTAATTCGCCATTATGACGGAGTAAAAAAATGATGAAGAAAACTTGAATAATAAATTATATCTTTTTAATTACTCAAGGTAAATGAACGAAAACTTGTGTAAATATGTAATATTATGTGTGTAATTATTGACTGTAATCAAAACTTACATAGGTAGTTTAGTTTTTTTTTAATATATTTTTTTGTGATTTTTAGGACCCGGATTATGGTGAACTTTGGCAATTTTTATAAAATAAACTACTTGTCGTATCGACTCCGGAGTTTTACTCTAATGCTTAAAATGATAAGAACTATCTATTTCTATAATAAAAACAGCATGCAACAAAAATGGGGTTTATAATACACGCGCCCCAATGCCTTCGTCAGGTCTTTTTGGAACGTAGTCCGAAACAGACCATCCAAAAAAAACCTTGGGCGATTCGGAACGTGGTGCGAACAGCTTTTAGGCGAAACGCCGCAATTTCCAATATTAAATGACAGCGGATCTTATTTCTTTGTATAAATGTGTACCTCTCATTTGAAATCTGAGGTTAGAGCATGTACCTATTGTCGCACTTTCTAGGTTTGAAAATTTAAATTCAGAAATAGGTGCTGAATCTGTTGGCACCAAATTAGATACTACTAAACTTATTGTGCCCTTCCCGTGGTCGAATATGTATAGGTACCTAGGTCTAAGCAAGGCATTAGTATTTTCAGTGGTACCAAATATTATGCCTACGACTTGATTTATGTACAAAATAATCGACACCATTGTTTGTCAATATTACCGTTGCATTAATCATGATGACGGAATGTTTGTTTGATTCGGCACGTTTGAACGACGACTCGAACGCTGCCTGGATAAATTGTAAGTAATTTATGCAGCAAATGCTCACGAACGAGCAGGGTCGCCAGATGTTGCTTGCAAGCTTGGATACTCTGATTTTGGTTTGTATTATAGCGTAAAGAACTTGGTTTATAAAATGGATGTCTCTATTTTTGATGCAACCACCAAAAAATAACATATGGGTGATATGTTCTTCTTTTAACGAAATGAATGATAGACTAGAGATTTGGTATAAGATGAGGAATGTCTCCATCTGTGATGAGCGGGTATATTAGTTAGTGTCGAGTAATTAATAGCAAGAACAAGTTCAATGAACATACATTACAAACCAAATTGTGTAATAATTATTATTAGCTGATGAATCCCGTGTATACATTAAAATAATAGACGTATAGTAGGTTATAAGCATATCAAGTCCCGCAAGTCGTGACAGCCTGAATGGCACTGAGTAAGACTAAACACGGAAACTAAATTAAAATAAATAGTCTCTATGGTCAATTAAATCGATATCTAAAACTGCTATTAATGAACATATTGCAGCTATACAGTGGCACATATATAGCTATACAGTTGAATAATACTTATAGCTCAAACAAGGTATCCTAATTGTACGGTAAGTAAAAAGTAGGTATCCTGAAAACAGGTCGGATGCCTCCGTTTGCGTTAGTGCGTCGCAGTCACGCGATCACGACATTCTGCGACTTAACAGAGGTGACAAATTGTAAATGGAATTAATGTTTAGTCGCGCGCTTAAAGAATAACTTACGCATACACTATCTTTACCTATGTTTTGCTCGTTCGGGTAATGTTTTATGAGATTTCGAAACTGATACAAAGATTTATTTCATCCTACGAGTAGTAAATACATAGGGTAAAACCCCCAGCTATTGGCACCTTAAGCGCCTACTCGGAGAAAATCAGCCACCATAACGCTCTATGACCCGTTATTTCGCTAAAAAGGATATCTGATTATAGAATATCCACTCGTTTTTGAATTTTTTGAGATTTTTGTAAAAAAATTATAGTAGAAACATAAGTTTTTTACATTTCTTCCAAAATTTCCCGATTTCCCGGTTACTGGCACAAGTACCGGTCCTTAAGAAAATGCGTAAGAAAGGCCTTTTTTAGTGTATGTGCCAAACAAACTTAAAGTTTGTACTAATAAAATCTGAGTTTGCGGATAAAGTTAAGGGTTTTAGATTTAAAAAATGTACAATCTTTCCATTTTTGACATAAATCAGGGGTTAAAGTCATGGTTTTCTTGTTATTTTAACTTAAAGTCATGGGTGCCAATAAGTGGGGGATGCCAACAGTGGTTACCCTATCTACCAGTAGCATTTGTAAATAAATGCAAAAAACACTGCACGGTGAAACGTCACTCCGCAGTCTTTATTGAACTTATTTGAACTCCTGCTATTGCAGCCGAAAGCAATACATGCGATAGTTATGTGATTGTCCTCGGTCTTGATATTTTGGATATTGCACAGGTAAGTAGTTATTAAACACCGAAAGACAAATATTATTAAAAATTCAGTCGGTCACGTGAAGGTTATAACAACAGTACAGTAGTACAGTGTCCAGTGCCAATAGCTTGCGTATTCCACTTAAAACCCTGGTGACTATCCAAACAAGTAGACAACAAAGAAGGGGCAAAAGGCACAACCAGTAAAACTGCTTATTAGTAGAAACTTACTGCACATTAGTAGAATTAAAAATGATAGTATCTACTCAAGTACATACTACCATTTTTATGTTTTTGAGGGCAACATATACATTACATAGTTTAAATAGCCATTGTTTTTTCTAGACCAAACATAAAACTACGCAAAGTACCGTAATATTTAAATATTAGAAAAAAACAGTTTTAAATACCGTTTTAAAGGGTATATACTTAAAAATACAATTTGATTCATATTCGTCAATTCAATTTCATCCGCTTGCATTCAGATTGTGTCTGCAATATACGAAACTTAGACATTTTGAATAAAATTGTAAGTAACTAAAGATAACAATTTGAGTACTTTATTTCTAAAGTCTGGCGCCCACAGAATTCAGTGCAAGATGAAGATTTCGTGAAACTTAATTATATAAACTAATTTAAGAAAAACAAAAATTAATGCACAATGTACAATTGAGACTAAAAAGCAGATAAAAACGCATATAAAGGCAAGATCTACCTAAAAATATACGAGTTGAATTCGTAACAAAAATAAAAACGCACAGTTTCTAATAACAACGCGCTTTTGCGACAAAAAAATATTGTGCAGCAAATATTCCGAACTCTTTACATGTCGCACCACTATTTGACGTTGGAACTTTTTCAGAAACCATTCAGTGGCACGATGCGTGCCGCGTAGCGATTGGTGGAATGTACGTCATATACAACTGTCAATCATTGGCTTACATCCACTACGTAGACGTTACGAAGTCTGAATTCTTTGCATGAAAATGTCAGCTATGGGTCAAAGCAAGCCTGGGTCATCAAGCATCTTTTTCACGGCTATCACCCACTTTTATTTATAATGTGTATTTATTGCATTTGCTCTTCCTATTAATTACTTGACACTGACTGAAATACACACTAACCGCAGGTGCAGCCATATCTCGTCGCGGTGCATCCTAAGGCGATCCCGTGGCGCCCCGATACAAGCGGAGGATGGTAGGTACACCGTCGGTTTTCAGTGGATATACGGCCTTCTGCCGGGACTCCCACATAACCCTGCTACTATCACGAAGTGGCAGATAATCCATAAAAGGATTTTCCGACGTTAAAAAAGGTGCAGCCATACCTCATCTTATTCCATTAAAAGTTAATATTTTCATTCATTTTGTAAAAGAGAAGAGAATAAGACTTTATGAACGCAGATGTACGAAGATTGAATTCTTTGCATTAAAAAAAAAGGGAATTCCTGCAATCTATGATATAGATCGAAGTGAATTATACTTTGTTCACAGAATAGGTACACAAAAAGAATCCCGGGAGTACCTTAAAAAGAAAGACATCTAGATTATAAAAATATGATAAAAGCAAAAAAACATAAAAAAAAATTACATTAAAAAAAACACCCAGTTACTTTTAACCGGTACTCCTGCCCCGGCTGACACATCGCCGTATGTAGGTAGGTATATATTATTTTAACGTTACTTGGGCTTACTCTTTAATAATAACACCCCTTTATAAGCTACGTGCACATAATTCCATTTCCTTCGACCACAATTTCAACTTGCGTGTGAATTGATAATTTAGACGACGACTTTAAATCGAGGAAACGTATTTAAATTTTTTTTTTTCTGTGCCTTGAATTTATAAGTTTAAAACTTACTTACATATTACTTACCAGTGATCATTTAGTGTTTAGATTTTACTTTTTTGATAAATCATGTACAAGCATGTTTACAGAGGTAAAATTTTCCTACTTAACACATAGCTCACGACCATAGTCCATCTGTAGACCATAGTCATGCTTACTAAGATTTATTGATACGCACTAAATCAGTGAAAACCTATGGAGATAACTATAAAGGTACGGTCTATTCAACCGTTTGTAAAGCAAGTTTTACACTCTACAGTCGTGGTGCTTCTTAGTCATTCAGATATTTATTATTAAACATCTTCTTACTCAGTCCTTCTGATGCTGACGGCGGACGCTGAGCAAAGTTTTTCTTTTTCCTTTATAGATAGAGACTTCCTTTTGTGATCTAAAGTAAGTTACTGCGGTGTACCTGCATAGTGAATACCCGACAAAAGGTACATTAGAGATGTTGATTATTTCGATACCTACGGTTTATTGAACCTTAAGATTCTTCCGATGAATGCAAGCTTTTAAGGTTGCCTATTATATTTCATAAGAATGTAGGTCAAACTATTCCACCAACAGATAAAGTTACTTAGTTCATCAGTACGATAGTCTAGACGAACATTTTGAATATGCGAACAAGCCACACAACTAATATGCCGCTTGAACCACAAACCATCGAAGCGAAGCTCAAACTTTGTTAATCTTAAATTCTAAACAGCACCATAATTTATCCGGTTTTTAACAATGTTAACAAATATTTCGCTGTTAAAAAATACAACTTACGGTAGGCAATCCAAGTAAAATCTAATTTATTCAAACGTAGTAGAAGTATCCACTCCACATTTAATCGAGTGGAATGTTGTATGGTGTCGTATAAATTGCATTTGCATGTAGACGCGTCCAGATCTAGACCAAATCGTTTCACAAACAAGTATGCAAATACCAGGCAAGCGTTGTCGCGGCCCTGGATGTTGGGAATGTTAAATATGTGTGTGTGAGCAAACACCAGTTTAATCTGCGCCTTATCGCTATTGGGACGCTGTAGTCCCGAAGCTCCGCCCGCCTCGCCACCGTCTGTACTGCACTGATATTGTGTAAGGTTGGCAGGTTAAGAGTTGGAATTCAACGTCGCGACGTTAAATTAATGAAAAAATGCACTCGAATTATTTTCGAGTACTCTAATTGTACTTCTTTTGTATTTAGACAGAAAGGAATTCTGTTTAATTCTGTCACAGATACCGATGAATTATATTATATGTTTCTAGCCGCGACTTCGTCCGCGCAGCCTTCAATTAATCAATATCGGCATCAATTATAGTTCACATATCAGATTTTTATACAATAATACTGTAAAGTTTCAACAAAATCTGTTCAATATTTTTTGCGTGAAAGAGTAACAAACATTCACATTCATAATATTAGTAGAACACAACTGTGTTAAAATTTAAATGTATGCTCTAATTATATCCATGTACAAATGATTCGGTACAGTGTTTTACAATAGCACTGTAAACTGATCTGTAAACTGACTGTCAAAACTCTATCAGAACTAATATGTCCCATGTTTGGCAGCCCTGACTGTAGGTTGCGAGTCGGTCGTGACTCGTGTATGTCCATCACTATTGCAAATACTTGAGCAAGTGGTTCAGGATTCGTTGCAGCAAGTGCTCGTGTTATTGGTTACCTTATAATGCACTGTATTTCTGTGTTTGTGTGTAGTGTCATCATCCTTATTTATTTATTACAGGGCAATTCTCGCATGATCGATGTTATCTGTGATTCAACATATTATGTCGAAACAAATCGCCAAATTAGTCGTATATTTTCCTTATGTTTCGGCATAATGTGTCAAATTAGAGATAATGTCGATTGGGTACCTAGTCTCACACGAATTCGTTGATACAAAAAGAATATGGTGCTTTATAAAATGTATTCAAGCTTCTACAAACCGCCGTCCACCAGTCAACACTGTTCTCTCTCATCGGGTTTTAATTGCCCCATAATAATTGTTTTTTTTTTCCTTAATATCGGCCTCAAAGTAACAAGACGTAATAAGTAGGTATACATAGCCTCGTATAAGTTAAGCCTCTTTATATAACGCCGTCTGAAATTCCCTAGTGACAAGGCATGTGTTCAAGTGATTTCTTGCTGCCAGAATTGGAATAATCTAATCTTTGCGAGTAATCGCAGCCAAACGCCCGTTATGTCTGCCTTTACTAATAATTTATCGTCAAGATGACGCTCACGCTCTTACACTTTGCTTTCTTCGAAAAGTCTTACGTTAAAATGTTTCAAATTTCGCTTACTTGTTAAAATTATATTTCAACATAATATCACGTGTCAACGTTAACAGAAACTGAGAATATGTGCTAGCGTGTCTCATTTCTGTAATGCTAGTACCTTATCACGATTTAAAGTCGAATAAAATTTATATTTTATTGCAAAGTTTTGATTTAAGTATCTTCTTACTGTCTAGTGGAAGATAAAATATTCTGCAGAAGTTATTTGAATGGAATGCATTTCGAAAGCATGTCGTTGTAATTGTAAAACAATAGACCAATGGGAATGAGTATGTACCTACGTTAATGGCCGAGCTATACCTAGAATTGAAATTAAACTATTTTACGGATTTTATCGCGTTTATTTACTATTTTATTTTCCCGACGTTTCGGCTGCTTTACAGCAACCATGGTCACGGGGGGACTGAGGTGTTAGACGTCCTGATGTCATAGTTAATAACTGGGTACCCTCATATTTAGTTGTTGTTTGCGGTCCGATCCACGCAGAAAGTGCTTACGGTGTCCTGAGGTCTTGCAATGGTACACTTGGTTTTGGATTTAATCATATTGATTACTGGATCCCAAGTTGGTGGTAGCACCCAGCCATCTTCCCTATTGAAATTAGGATGTTTTTTAATTTCAATGGCCTCGCGTATCATCCTTGGTCGGAGTCGGTGTTCTTTTGCGAGGATATGCGGTTTATCAAACTAAATATGAGGGTACCCAGTTATTAACTATGACATCAGGACGTCTAACACCTCAGTCCCCCCGTGACCATGGTTGCTGTAAAGCAGCCGAAACGTCGGGAAAATAAAATAGTAAATAAACGCGATAAAATCCGTAAAATAGTTTAATTTCAATGTATAGTATTCGCGTAAATATAAGAAAACAATATATACCTAGAATTGTTGAACTTTCAAATAGCTTTTTCTCAAAGTTCAATAATTAGGACATTCCCTGTTATGTTCCTGTACCCTTCACATAATTTATTGAAAATTCCATGGCATTTATCTGAGTCATCAGTAGTTGTACCATATACTCTAACTAAGCGGGCTTTACGTTTCTTAGTTAGCAGTCTTCTTAAATTTTAGACAGCTGTTCTTGTGTGAACTTAACGTGTGAACTAAAAATTCAATTTACAAAAAAAATACCAGACGCTTTCTAGTAGCGAACGTATAAACGACACAAAGTATAGGTACATACCCTTAAATTAATAGACACCTACTTAATTCTTACCTACACCACGCTCTTAAACCTTCCCTCTGTTACAAGGACGCATATTAGAGATGATATCAGGATCACGTGTGTGATATTATATGGCCTTAATAGAATAGGGATGCGCCTTGTTCGCCTCTGGCCTCAAACGCGACGGGTGAACGTACTAACGTCATACTCGATCGTCACGTACGGATAGCTACTTAAGTGACACAGGGAAAAGCCCTTTACTCATTGGGGCGTCTTCTTCTTCTTCTTCTTGCGGGCTTTTTCCACAAATCGACGACCGTTGCGCCTGTTTTGTGTGACGGAGGTTGAGCTGGTTACTCCAGCCATCCAAGTTCTGCCAGGAAGTTCCCCAGCTTCTTGACGTCGCCAAAGACTTCCTGGTGACTACCCGGTGAGCCCAGGTAGCGTGCCCGGTAGGTGGCCACCCCGTTGCATTCCAGCAAGATGTGGGCGGCTGTTTCTTCAGCCTCCATGCATGCTCTGGATAGGGGGCTGTCCGTGATATTGGGGCGTCATAACTCTCGCGTCGAATTTGTATTGTTATTTGTATTGGCTGATGAAAAAGTTATTTTTTCAACGAAACCACACAGACAGCGCGACCGAATTGACGCGTGGGGCCGTGGTTTTACGACTAACATTCAATCTTTATGTATACGGAGTTCGTTTGGTATTAGAAAAAACCAGCCAAGTTCGAGTCGGACTCGCGCACGAAGGGTTCCGTACCATTATCTATAAAAACGGCAAAAAAATCACGTTTTTTGTATGGGAGCCCCCTTAAATAATTATTTTATTCTGTTTTTTAGTATTTGTTGTTATAGCGGCAACAGCAATAAATACATCATCTGTGAAAATTTCAACGTTGAAGAAATTTGTCGCGATCCATTCTTGCTATTAACATTATTATTGCTATTTCTTGCTATTAGCTTATTAATATGTGTATGTCATTACGTATTCCGTATGTATGTGAAAGGCGTACTTAATAATATAACTGTACAATATAGTTCATTAGCAGAATAAAATATTTTAAATACTTTTTTTTTGTATTCAATGAGTCAAAAATATCCAAGATGGATATCTAAAAAACTAAGCTCCGTTTGAATTCAGCTCTTGGAACATATGGATGGTTTTACAAAACACAATAAAGTGCATTTTTATTATCGGTTTCAAGTATTCGCACTAGCTTGCCACGTGAGCCGTCCCTGTATCTCACAACGATTATGCGAACATATTAACGGGGCTTTATTCAAACAGGCTTAAGAAGCTGACGCGCCAAAATTTAAGGCTGAACAATACCTATTATCTTTATAGAGGTACAGATTGAAGCGGCCCCGCTCATAAATAGAACGGATTATAACGTGAACAAGTACATGTAAGGGAAGTTTCTAGTTAACCTACCAACCATGTTGTTATAGCTTGCTCTGATTTAGTACGGGATTTAACAATATCTTACAACGTGACACGTCTTCTAATGATTTGAAAATAAAACATGAATTTAAAAACCGGCCAAGTGCGAGTTGGACTCACGCATAAAGGGTTCCGTACCATTATCTATAAAAAATCTCAAAAAAATCACGTTTGTTATATAACAAACGTGATTTTTTATTTGAAGGAGCTCCCATATGGGAGCTCCTTCAAATATTCATTTTCTACTGTTTATTAGTATTTTTTTTGTTATATCGGCATCAAATCGGTGAAAATTTCAACTGTCTAACTATCACTGTGCATGAGATGAAGCCTGGTGACAGACGAACGGACGGACGGACAGCGAAGTCTTACTAATAGGATTCCCGTTTTACCCTTTGGGTACGGAACCCTAAAAATGATTCTACTTAGGTATCAACATAATTATATTTGTAGCTTAAAATATTCAGAAATTTCAATCCATTTAGGCATAAACTACTTACACTGGCAACTGATGAAAACTATTCATAAATTTTGAGGTAACTATATTTTTATCCTTGGTAGCTTGATACTAGTAAAATACCAAAAGACTTGAAATATCTTTATTTACTTCAACGAACTTAACTCTTTCGTAAATTAGATCTCTTTTACTTTAATAAGATTAAAACAAAACAAACTTTGACATGTACCTCTGTACGGACGAAGAATTCCACGAAAATGAGCACCAACACTTGAGCTTTACGAATAATCAAATTAAATTATATTCTGTTACAAGCCGACGTTTTGCAATAACCGAAAAAGGCAAAGTTACCTATTCAGTATTCGTAATGATTATTGATAATATTCCCTGCTTTTATACGCAACTATAGCGAAAAGCTTCTGTTTTTTTTGTACCTATTTATGTTCATCATTTAATTTTTTTACATCACGAGTATCTTCTGACCATTACGATTAGAATATTATCTTGCTTCATATTTAGAGCGTGATTTTTCAGTAGTCGTATTTCAGTTTTTTTACGTTTCTAAATTTAAATTTTCACGGAAATCGATCCGGCAAAAAGGACAGTCGGAAAGATGTTATCAAACGGAGCGTATCTAAGCGGCAGAACCAGTCCTTTTGCGCTCTTCCAGTAATTACATTATGATCGTGTGGCTTGACGTTAATTTGTGAAACGGCTCGGAAACCCAACGCTTAGGTGGCAGGACAGAGTGCCATACCCGATTAATTCAAGAAGGAGTTCTCGGCGAATTAATGGGACGGCCTGTCGTTGTGTGGCTATTGATCGACCGCCCATTTTGAATGAAGCCCGGGAACACGGGGGAGTCACGAAATTTGCCAATACCAAAACGGACTTAGTGTCAATACATACAAAGATTGAATTTCTGTAATAAAATCTACGTGACAAAATTCGCTGGCGTTGTCCATTTCCTTGAAGAATGAACTTTTTTCTAAGTCAATACAGTTCGTTTTAGTATTGGCAAAAAAATCTACGAGCGCGTTTCGACGCCCCAGTGGGGCTTAAGATCTCACTGACAATATTGTTTTCATGTACGCTCTCTAACGTTAATGAAATTTATCATCCTGTATCGTAATATTTCAATGGAATGTATTAATTGGATCGCAATAGTGAAGTGGGTAATTGGATTAATTACGCCGTGGAAATAAGGCCGTAAATTATTAATGAAGCTATTTTATGATAGTACGTCCTTTTTTTATTACTTTTTGTATTCAGAGCGAAATTGCTTTCTTATTTCGACATAATCGTCCTATATCTAAATAGATGTATCAACAAGTTTATTAATAGGAGTATTTATATAGAGCTTAATATTTTTCGTTACAAAAGTTGAATTTAATTAGTTCTCCGAATAATTTAAAGGACAATAGGTGGCGAAAATATATCATGTAAAAGAACGCTGTGTGGTCAGCCATTTTGTATAATTACTAGCAATTTGAGCTTAGCAGTTCCTGTTAGCCACTCCAGCTAACCTATTTGCTGGAGCGGCTAACAGGAAGCTGTTGGTTGTGCTAAGATTAGGCTAAAATAAATAGCTTCATAGCCAGGGATCGAAACCTAACCACGTTGTATCGAGGATGACTCGCCTGACGTTATTTAAATATAATGAAGCAAGCATAATGGTAATATGAATGCTCCGTTCGTTAAATCTATGTATAAACACGGTTTTTCATCCACCATCTTCCGTTATGTGAATAATAATAGCCAACCGTCGTTCATATACTTTATACTGTTTCTTATAGTATTCAACATTGACATCTGAGCCACTATGATACTTAGATAATATATTCTACATTTAAGCATCCACAAATTAGTTACTAAATATTATTTCAGACCTCTGATACTGTACACAAACCTAAATTTTAATATTTTATTCTTTCCGATGTCCTTAATAAGGATCAGACCTTTTACCTTTTCGATCCCTCGAGAAAGACATGGCGAATATTATTTCGACTCCACTAAGGATACTGGCCGACCTTTTGAATGTATTATTAAACTTTTGTTGTTATCGAGATTACAATAATATGAGGCCCACACACACATCAAATCTTTTGTATTTTCTTCTATTGTAATGTTTTGTTTGCATATACTATACGACACATGTTGTTATTTATGAAGTATGCATTTTCCGTATATGCGTACCCAATTATTTCAATGTCCCCCAAATAACTATGACTAAGTAGATATTAAACATAGCTAGGAATTATATACACCTTACATCTTAGCCAATTATCTACTTTGTAGTAAAGATCCAAAATAATGACTTAACAAAACGCAATCTACGGTACACAAAGTATACCTTTCGATATATCAATAAGGAGTACGAATACGTAAATCTAGACACGCGGTAGCGTGTCAAGCCAAGTTCAAGCTGGCGAGTAGCACCGTGTGTAATATTACACAATCCATTTGGAGCCACTTTTGACCCTCTCATAACTCAAAAACTATTTTACTTATAATATTTTACAAAATCCATTTCAAATACTAGGTAACTTCATTTATATATACAAAATCTAAAACTTCTACAAGATTATTATACTCGTGTCATTTACTCACAGATTATAATGCACGTCGGCCATATTTGGTCTGTACTTCAGCGCCCTCTCGAAAGCTATTTCCGCTTCCGCGGTCCTCCCCTGTGCGGTCAGGACGCTGCCCAAGTTGCCGTACGCTGCGGAAAAAAAAGTTACATCAGTTTTTGTATAGGTATAACTTTATAATAGAAATATGGTAATCTTTCAGATACGTTTATTTTATTGTGTATAAACATATTTACAAACTAGTACATCTTAGTTACCCTTAAACTGTGTTTGAACCCCAGTTTAAAACCTTTTTGTTGTACAGTCCGTGATAAGTCATGATGATCGTGAGGTCAGTAACAATGGTCGTACTATCGAAACATCTATACAAATAAATAAAATTGGAGTGTCTCTTTGTAATATTGAAATAATGGCATTTTACTACATGCATATGAAAGTTTATAACACAAGTACCTATAACGGAAACGCAATTTTAAATTGTATTGTCTAACTGTCTGTTTGTTTCTTCCGGGTAGACTCCCATACGGCTGAACCAATTTTGACGTGAGAATGTGCCCGGTATAATGGCCATAGGCTCCCCACTATTACATTGGGACCGAAAAACATTGGTGAAGTGTGGGCGCACTGTTCACGTCTACCTACCCCTTCCGGGAATACAGACATGATGGTAAGGAATGATGTATTATAATATGTATCCAATAAAACTTTATAATGATATTTAATAAAATATTGTTCATTGATGAATAAGATAGTATTGTAACGTAATGTGACCTGTTTGTAATAGGCTTATTATTTACAAAGACTAGGATGATTTATTATATCAGTCAAAATATACGTTCGCATTTCACCCAACTTAATTAAGAATAAAGATGGGAATTACCCACATGATCCATCATTATAATCCACTAACGAAGCAGACGACACAATTTCATTAATTATTCAAATTTATGGGCGGGGACTGAACTCTTTCATTATATTATTACTTTAACACCAAACAAACACCCATAAAATTTGCTTATTCATATACAGGGTGTATCAGAAGTCCAAAATAAAAATTTGGGTACATATACAATAGCTCATATGTAGGTGCATAGTGGGAAAGGGAGGATCCTCCGGCCAGACGGGTGTTGTGTCTGGTGGGCTATTGCCCGACGGTTGTTGTCGGGTTCTTGTATATATGTGCAATCGCTCGGATCATTTTAATATCGCGATGCAGGATTAGTTCGCATGCGGCGAGGTAGATGTCGCTACAGACCTAAATTGAATATTAGTCACAGGTATCGTGTTCTGGCTTTTGGGTACATCCACAACCCTATTCAGCAGTGTAAGCTAAACTTGTGAGGTGCTAACAAAAAATATAAAACAAAACATAAAAATTTACATAGTACTCGAGATATTACGAGTTATAGTAATGGACGAGGAAAAAAAAAGAGTTGAAAAACATGTTCGAATTTCGATATTTTTTTTATACCATTCAGTTGTATACCCGATACCGATGCAAAAGTCAAAGTATTATTTCGGACTTCTGAAACACCCTGTATTTTGTTAGAAAATCCAATTATACAAGAAACAGGGACCCAATTCTCGCATGATTGACATGATCTTTAGCGATTGATTGAAACGAAACTGCACACCGATTTTCGATTGATCAACATCATCTCTATTCGAGATTTTATGTTGAAAAAATACGAGCAATTTGAACTTTTGTTTCGACATATCCCGATGAGAGATGATGTCGATATTGCGAGAATTACCGCCCCATCCAGGAGCCTTTTCGATTGTCTATTAAAGACATCAATCTCTATTAGAGATATGTCGACACGAAACGTCATTTCACAAACTAATTTCTTTTGTTTGGACATATCTCGAATATAAATGATATCGATCTTGCGAGAATTACCGCCCCGTCCAGAAGCCCGATTTTCGTTTAATAGACATCAATCTCTATTAGAGATATGTCGAAACGAAACGTCAAATTGATCGTACTAATTTCTTTTGTTTCAACATATCTCTAATAGAGATTGATGTCTATCAAACGAAAATCGCCCCGCAGCACCCAGACACAATCATAACAATGTAATCAAAACCGTTAGACACGTTGCCAAAGATTTCAGAAAAAATAATCTACAGTGTTAATAGAGACCATTTTTTATTTAGTGTTCACAGAATTCCAACATTCGATACAGGAAACGGATTTAAAAACTGCGCATTTGCGGCTGCGGTAGATATCTCTCACCCTATTAGGGACGTGTCATATAAACCCGCACGGCCGGGGCCGGGTCGGATCGCCGCGCTATCGCACCGCCAACCGATCTCCGGTGCACTCCTGCCCGTTTTCCACGAATAAACATTAGTCTGTGCCCACCAGGGCTAACAGTTTTGCTTCCATTTCGTAACTATTAGATTTTTCTGTTTCGATTTATTGTTATGTTCTTCTTTTTCTTCTTTATTACGAAATGAATGAAATGATGATATTTAATGGAATGAGATGAGGAATGGCTCCACCTGCGTTTAGCGGGTATTTCAGCCAGTATCAAGTAATTAATAGCAAGGGCAAATTCAATAAATACACAATGTATGATGACAGTGATAAAGATGGCGGGTGAATCATTTTTATATTCAGGGAAGATGACTTTCATTGGGACGCAATACATGTGTCAGATTCGTAGTATGTGTTAATTAGAAGACTCTGTGTTTTTTTTTAATTTTTGCTGAATTTTATTAGGAGAGATTGTTGTACCAGTCGTAAAGTTGAAAAATAATAAAAAAAGACTAGCACTAACACTCTAATTTACATAAAGTAATCATTTATTGGTACTAACCATGGCATGACACTTTGGTAAATAATCCTAATGAAATTATTTCCGTCACTTTTATAATGGATAATCTATAAATAGGAGTCTATTTTTATCTTGGCAATGCTGACTACTACCTATAAAGTTTTTTTTGCAATCACGTGACAACCTTAACGATACTAACTCCCACGGGTGTGAACCAATTTACTCGGTGGTATTCCAGTACAGGTGTATGTGTACGTACGCTACCCATATAAGAACTCCCATTCGCTTGTTTTCTAAAAGCTTTACACAAAATCCACTCAACTAGTGTACGTAGTTACGTAATGAAAACAAGTGATATTAGTTAATTATGAAAAAAGTTGCCAAGGTTGTGTTTCATCATATTAATCTAAAAGGGTATGCAGTGGTGGACTCAGCGCAGTGCATCCAGTTTTCGTGCATGTATTTTGTGTCTCAATGTTTTAAATAATATCTATTTCACACTCTCCCTATATGGGGGTTTTGGACTATAGTTTACGTTAGCTTTGTGCTGGTTGGGGCACTTAAAAAATAAGTATTGAATATTATCAGATAATAAATAATCACTTTCGCTACGCGTATAGTACAGGCGAACAAGTTTGACATTAGTTAAAGTTAGTTAAACGTCTGAACTGCTTGGCAAGGGATAAATATGCAGATTCATAAGAAAAAAAAAAACATAATACATATTCCCAGTACAATTACGTCAAGTACATGGTCTCTATTCAATAATTTTGGCAAGGACCGACATTAATAATTCAGCTCCACATATTAGATTAGCTGTTGAAATACAGCAATGCCAACACTAGCATCGAGTGCTTCTTCACATTCAATGCGAAAAGCTTAGTAGATTAAATTCCATTCGAGAGAGCCACTTTGGGCGCCGAACGCCACACCACTTGTACGTACAGCCATAAAGTATTCCATTTAATACTGAATATATTAAGCCGAATAGTATGTAGTATTTATTGGGGGCAAGACACGGATTTTGAGCTTGATTTTGATCTGAATACGTAATCAGTGAGTGATTTATACACTGCCTACAATTCGATTGCCTTTCACAAACTGTTTACTACGTCGAATTGAGGGGTCTTAAGATGCATGGGGGAAAATAACATAAAATCCCTATTTTAACGATATTTCAGTGCATTTTTTAGGTTTACAAGTGCACTGAAATATCTATGTATATAATACTAGCTGCAGGGGTAGCCTCGTGGGCAAGAACGCCCGCCTTGAACGTAAGGGGTGCAAGTTCAAATCCCAGGCCCGCACCTCTGAAATAATTTTCATGTGCGAATGTCATTTTCAACAATGATTACCACTTGCTGAACGGTGAAGGAAAACATCGTGAGGAAACCTGCACGTCCGTAGAAAGGCGTGTGAAGTTCACCAACCCGCTCTGGGCCAGCGTGGTGGACTATGGCCCAAATCTCCCTCGTATTGAGGGGGAATGTGCCCGGTATAATGGCAATAGGCTCGCCCCCTATTACATTGGGACCAAAATACATCGGCAAAGTGTGGGTGCACTACAGTGCACCTCTGCCTACCCCTTCGGGGAATACAGGCGTGATGATGATGATGTATATATATACTAGCTGCCCGTCCCGGCTTCACACGGTGGACATTTCTTTTTAAACATTTTGGGATTAATAAATATAGCCTATGTTACTCAGTGATAATGTAACTTTCTAACGGCAAAATATTTTTTAAAATCGGTCCAGTAGTTTTGAGCTTATTCGTTACTAACAAAAAACTTCTTTCTCTTTATAATATTTATTAGTAAAGATAATATCTATATTTTGCCGGTTGGCAAGAGTAGCATTTTCATTACAAAAGTGTACCCTAATGTCACTGTAAGAGGTCTATTACGTAATAAGTTAAGTTAAGAAACGATACCGATAAAGCCGATCTGTAATAGATATCTACGAATGCCTCTATTTTCCAACTTGATCCCATTAAAAGCTCACATAAAATGACCCAACCATGGAATTTCGTTTATTGAAATGTAGAATAAGGGATGGATACCCGTGACCTGTGGAGCTTATGTTAACAAAAGACATTATGAAATAGAAGAAAAGGTATCTACTTAGAAGGATTTCTTTATATTTAGGACTTAGGCCCAACGGTTGCGTAGATCTCCTCTATTGAAGAAAAATGTTGTGACGTTTGCAAGAAATGATTTAATTATTGTTTTCTTATATTTACGCGAATACTATACATTGAAATAAAACTATTTTACGGATTTTATCGCGTTTATTCACTATTTTATTTTCCCGACGTTTCGGCTGCTTTACAGCAACCATGGTCACGGGGGGACTGAGGTGTTAGACGTCCTGATGTCATAGTTAATAACTGGGTACCCTCATATTTAGTTTTTGTTTGCGGTCCGATCCAATCGGACCGCAAACAACAACAACGTCGGGAAAATAAAATAGTAAATACACGCGATAAAATCCGTAAAATAGTTTTATTTCAATGATTTAATTGTTAAGCTAAATATGGCTTCCATCGTATCTAGTTAATTATTATTATAATTTCACTTTAGATGACAGAGTGTATGTCGATAGTACCATGTATTCCTAAAACAAACTCAATCAGTAACTAAACGTTAAAGTTGGTAATTAATTAGTGAGTTAGTAAAGTGTGCAAATATTAAACGTTTCCTAGTGTGCAAATATTATTCTTTAACACTAGGAAACAATTTAATGATATGCCTAAATATATAGCAGTCGCCATTTCCGGTAGATTAATATTCTGGCGTGTCCTAGTATTGTTGAAAATGCGCAATAATGGCATGTTTACAAAATGACATAGCTATTTCTTCCATTTCCCCTTAAATCGCTTTTTTTTTCCAAAAAATATTTCACACGTCCCAATTGCAATTTTCTCCAGATAAAAGGCATTACTGGCCGAGACTATTTCAAGACGGTTTTCAATGCCAATAATCCACGTTAATCTTAAAAGCCCTAAATCGTGCTTTTAACAATTTCACGTGTGTTTACTGTGAGCGTTCATCCGTTAAGAGGCGATTACATAAAAGTGTAACTGGGTGCTTCCTTTAAATAGGGCACATCAAAAAGAAAATAAAAATCTTATCCCATTTACGATCGGAAACATTAGCTGTAAGAAAAACATAGAGCGAAAAAAAATGAGAGAGACACGACGCTACTTAGTCGTTCAACTGATTGGAATATCGGTCTGAAAGCTTTTTTATGTACCCACTTACACGGCTAATACGCGAAACATTGCCGTTATGGCGTAGGTGTTTATGTTTACCTGTTCATTGCCTCATATTTTTTCCTCTTTAAAGTACAATTTTACTGTTCCGTGTGTTTATTTACTCTACATTCGCGGGCTATACGCCTACTTTCATTACGGCCGCTTTAATACATCGACATTAACATTTACCGATTAAGGAAGAAAATCTTTTTCGGAACAGTTTTTATTGTTAGGATTTTATTTCGAGGTAAGTATTTACAAGTTTATAGTAGAATCGGAAAAGAATAACAACTTCATTAACTACCTACATGATTTAAAGTTGATAATTTCAGACTTATAAAAATATTTTTTAATAATAAATTAACCGTGAAAAATGGGCACCTGATGTGAAGGTCACAGTCACTTATAATTGATTCGTAAGCAGATAGAGACAATTGCTTGGTCTAGTACCTAGTTCATTTTTAGTTTGCTGACTATAGTCAGCAAACTAAAAACTCACCTGGTATACCAGGTGAATTTAAGTTCAATTTAGAACGATACAGATGCTAGATGGTCAGACGGAAATAATAAGTAGTATTTTTAAGTGACAAAGTAGGTAGTAACATTGACAGCAAACGACACAGAAAATTAATGAGAAGCGTGAACAGCGGCAATAAGCTAGGCGGCATAGAATTGTCTCTCACTGTTACGGAACTACTCATCCAAAACTTGCCTGAATACTATTCAATTCTAATAAAAAGTTGGCCTTATCATGATTCATAAACATGTAGGTAGTCAGATTTGGTTACAGAACTCAGCCGTAGTGAGCAACTCGCCTGGTATTGTGAGCGTTCTTTTTTTTGCAAAACATTATATTGTCATTTTTATAGCCGTATAGCAGTTACTGACACAACCCTCCCCGTGTAATAAAGGCTTCCCCCGAAATGTTTCATTTAACCGTAATACCTAAACCGTACCCAATGTTCCAGTTTCGG
This sequence comes from Ptilodon capucinus, assembly GCA_914767695.1. Classification (NCBI taxonomy): domain Eukaryota; kingdom Metazoa; phylum Arthropoda; class Insecta; order Lepidoptera; family Notodontidae; genus Ptilodon; species Ptilodon capucinus. The sequence continues at coordinate 6,648,075 of OU611814.1, read as the reverse complement.
TTTTATTATGTTGAGGTCATCTTTTGTTCGTTTTCAAATCAAAACTCAATGAAACTGAGCTCCCTGAGCCGTGTCTTTGTGTAACAAATTAAAATACATATTGTTGTGCCGTTGATTAAATTACACCCATTATCCTGCAGCGAATGAATGGCTTTTACTTTTTTTTCAATTAGTGTACAGGTTTAATTTTTATAAAATACTACATTTAGATTAAGACAAATCATTTTAAGACAATCTTCGTATTCGAATCGAATCAATTCGGTAATTTTTTTAATCGATTTGGAGATTTGTTGGAACGGTTTTGGGATTAGATATGACTCAAAAATGAAAGATATTATCGACGTCTAAGGGCAGGTTTAAAGTTTCCGTCATCCAAGTAGCCGCAAGATTGCGGCGTCGATAATAACATTAATCTAAGATTCGCTAATCGCAGTGCCATCAGCATGAGATGAACTCGATAAACTGTACGGCAGCCGATCTATGTGCTTCCTAGTGATTAAGATCAGCGTCGCTGACAAAGTGTAGAAGTAAATAGCCACACCACGAATGTTGTACATTACCAACTAGGCCATAGTACACCAATTCCAATTTTCCTAAAAATGACTAAGTGACTTTAGTAACCTTTAGACCATTTTTACGAACAAAAGAAACCTATTGTTACTTATTTTTTGATAAAACCTGAATACATTTTTTTTAATCCGTAACTAGGTATTATTAAATTGGGCATTTTTTTCTTATATTTTTACATCAGAATGTTTAATATTGTAATATAAATATAATGAAGACGATATCGCAAAACTAAAAAAGTATTAAATTAGTCAAAAGTATCTAGTAAGTATTTAATTAAATGTATAAATGAAACTAAAATGTAAAATGATGAATTGCATTGTAGACTAGGTATAGTTTTAGACGGCTAAAGACACATGCACTGTTTTCAAGAATCTCTTAACTCTCTGGCACAATGCAACGGGCAAAGATGACCCGATAAACAGTGTGGCTTACTTGATAACACCTGCGCACTGCGTAGCGTGAGGGAAAGATATCCTTCGAAGCCTCAAATGGGGTGATAGTTGTTGTAAGAAGTAGTAAGGACTATAAGACTTAGCTGTCTTCCAATTACGTTAGTTCTTGCTGGACTGTATTATCGAAGGTAATGAATTAAATGATAGTTGAGTTGTGTGCAGTATCTATAGACATACTTAAAATTATCCCCCGTAGCCAGAGAGCAAAATCTTTAATTAGAGCAGTTCAGTTTTATTTTGACAACTTGATGAACGCGGAACACGTTTGTGAGGGTGAGATGGATGACCTAAGTATCTGACTCGCTCCAACAATATTCATAGTATAAAGACACTTCAAGTCCATATACATTTTTGGCCGACGCTCTTTTATGTTAGATGCTATGACGGTTAAACAAATTGGAAAGAACAAATTGGTGTCACCAAATTTTAATTTCTACCCAAATTAATATTTGAACAAATAGGTGGTGTATGATTTTTTGTACAAAAATAATTGTGGCTATTCCATTAACATTAACGCAATGGTTCAATGTTAACACTTTTTTTACTACTACTAAAAAGCTTATCATAATTAGAACGGTAGTCTCATTCTCAAAATAATTTATTAATATTACCATAATACTCGATACAAATAGGTACATAGTGACGAGGCAATTTTATACGACGAAAATATCACGAGTAATCATCCGCGGCTCCGCACGCTCCAGTTAAGTTTGCAGTCACAGAGTAAAATATTTACTGCTTTCTCGTGACATGAGAATATCGGGGAGAACGTATAAATACTCCAAACTGTGGCTCGAAACGTGGTATGGAATTCAAAGGGGAATCTTGGTTATGTAAAAATGCTAAACTTGAAACTTATCTACCTGCATACTAAACTAGTGAGGTGATTCAACCTGTAAATGGGGTTGCGCTAAAAGATTTACAAATAGTCAGTGAATTTCTTTTTTGGTGCGATCAAATAATGCCGACTTGTGGTAATAGTAAAGTTCATCAAAAAGACCTTCATGATAGGTTGTTCCATTCGGTCGATCCATTTGTAAAATTGACCTTGACTTTACTTGTACCTAAGCATTTCTTGAAAGGCTATTTAACTTAAACAAAACTTTTGAGGCGATATTAACGTATGTACATATTTGGAGTAAGTGATTGTTTCTGTTTCGAATGACGATGCTCTCCTGTACAGTAAAGTCACTCTTGTCAAATAACCTTTCTACCCTCGATATTATTTTTTATGTGAAAAAAACCCGAAATAAAATATACCTACATATATTATTTGTGATTATTTATAAATTACCTACAGCTTGTTGTTTAAACGACCTCGTACCGATGAAATATTGGACTATGTTAAAGTTGCAAACACAACCTATCAAGTACCTAGTATTGAATGACAATTTGTATAGCTTATACTAAATAAGCTATAGAAATTGTACTACTACTATCAAAATGAAAAATAAGCTTTGTCAATGAAAAAGTACCAAAATATGTAAACGCTATATAAATAGGTTTATATGCATTTTCACATGCAACCATGCAAATGCATATAATCCGATGTCTATTTATTACATACGACCATGAGAAGATTGGCAATACACTTAGTTCGAGTATAGTTCAGTTCGTTGCCAACGAAATTGGCCCTAATAGTCCACTATTATCCAATTTAAAGTGGCCTGTATTTCTCCTTGTCTCTTTTGGTAACATGACCTAGAGGCTAACGGGATCCAATTTGTCGCCGACGCGTATTCGAGACTGGCCAATCACGAGCCCCCCTATTACACGAATTCGCCGAGCAACGGGAGCCGCTCTAATCGGTCAAAGCTACCTTCAGTCTATACATCTTTTGAACTGTGAACTGTCAATATAGGATTAACACTGCCAGGTATTGGGTAATATACTACGGCGTCTGTCAATATTCAATTAATTCTATTATTGTTCTCGCGTTGAGTAGTTACGAGTCGAGTGCCTTTGATATAAATAAATGTCGCCAGACAACACATACAAAACACACTACAAAGATTGTGATATGGGTAGCGTGGACTGGAGACTATCTCAGTTACACCCAGACCAGGGCAAATTTGGAAAAGACCACCATTCAGCAACCACCTGGTTCAGGAAGCCGTGTGGCATATGCTCAGATACTACTAGATCAGGGGTCGGCAACCTGCGGCTCGCGAGCCACATGCGGCTCTTTGGATGTGAAGCAGCGGCTCTTTAGTGCCATACGCAAATATTATTTATTTTATAAAAAGGAAACATTTAAAAATCGTTCTGAATCGATTAACGAGGATTAAGCACCATTTCTGTTTTGTTGTTTTTTAATGTTTTTTAAATCAAAAACTTTATTTATGCAAGTACCTACTGTTTATTGTTGGCAAGAAAAAAAATTGTGGCTCTTTAAAAACTTTGAAATTATGTAAATTGTAATTTTTGGCTCTTCCGACTTCTTCTTTGAAAAAGCAGTGGTAGCCTCGCGGGCAAGAACGCCCGCCTTGAACGCAAGGGGTGCAAGTTCAAATCCCAGGCCCGCACCTCTGAGATAATTTTCATGTGCGAATGTAATTTTCAACATTGATTACCACTTGCTGAACGGTGAAGGAAAACATCGTGAGGAAACCTGCACGTCTATAGAAAGGCGTGTGAAGTTCACCAACCTGCACTGGGCCAGCGTGGTGGACTATGGCCCAAAAATCTCCCTCGTAAGGAGGGGGAATGTGACCGGTATAATGGCAATAGGCTCGCCCCCTATTACATTGGGACCAAAATACATCGGCGAAGTGTGGGCGCACTACAGTGCACCTCTGCCTACCCCTTCGGGGAATACAGGCGTGATGATGTATTTTTGGCTCTTCCGACTTAAAAGGTTGCCGACCCCTGCACTACACCAAGTCGTCGTCATATGTTCGTTATTGTTAAGTCAAGCATAAGTCGTATGGTTAAGTATACCTATATTTTAAAATTAGGAACTTGTACGCACAAATTGATTGAAATTTTAAGCCATTTACAAACCACTTCCAATGAAACATTTCAGTGTAATAGTGTTTTTAAATTCTAGTACTAATAGAACATACATTTCTATGAATTTAAGTTTTAATGTATTGAACTACCTATAAAAGCTATTAAACAACAAAAGTGATCGACGATTTCGACTTGCCGTCAACGCTGACAATATACGCGTGTACTTAAAGTCAATTAATTGAATAATTAAGGGCTCAGTTGTTTATGGGGTACAGATTATCCTTGGCACTCGAGTCTTGTCTATGAATAAATGAAAAGGTAACTGCTTTTACTGGGACGGCTGACCTTGCTGCTGTATAGCTAATATTTGTTGATTATTTACCAAAAAAAACCCATTTTAAGTTATTACTAACAGGCTAGACGTAGTTAACTAACTAAATTTATGTTAGAAATTTTATTAAAAAAAACGGATTATCGTTATTATTTGATGCTTACTTTTTGCTTACGAGACAGCTATATAAAAGTGAGCTGTCATATTAAAACTTCGTAAAACGGTAGAGGTGCCTAGTTTCTGGGCCACGATAATCGTTTGATGGATATCAACCTTTATTCGAGATATGTCGAAACACAACGTCAAATTTGTTGTATATTTTCGTTTTGTTTCGACATATCTCGAATAGAAATGATGTCTATCAAACGATAATCGGGCCCTAAAGACAATCGGTTCTATGGTGAAACAACGTGTCTCCCTGCAAGTTGAAGAGAATTCAAATTGTTCATTTTGTTGGTCGCACGGTTCGTCCTAACTATCTGTTTCATATCCAAATGAGCATCGGTTATACAGTCCATTGTATGGTGCCCGTTGCAGCTTTGCTTAATTTTGGATTATAAGATGAGTATGTGGTGTCTGCCGATACTTAAATCCACAGGTTAAGTGACAATACATATAAGATTTCAAACTAGTTTGCTAGGACATTGTCTTGTCATAGCAGGTAATCCCCATGAGAAAAAAATACTTGGGCCACAGCTGCGGAGACGTGTCCTCAATATTTTACAAGTGATTTCGGATCTCACAAAAATACAAAAAGTTAGAAATAAACTTTTAAAAAGCAACTTCCTCCTCTTATTTTTTCCTTACAAACCCATCGCCAAGAAGTTGGATAGTTTTACATCGAAGACCCTTCGATAAAGTGTCATAATTTAGGTGAAATATTGTTTTTCTGGTGAGGGGAGCATATTTCGTTATCTTATTTGTGGTTTATCTTCCAACAGTAGGTACAAAAGTATAATATTTACCGAATCAGCTTCGGAGACCTGTTGATAAACATTATTTATGAAGTTCTCCGAGTTTTTACGTACGTAATAATATAATAAAGATTATAAATTTTCTTCAACCATTGCGAGCCCGTATGTAAAATTCGTAACGAATATCAAATATATTATTCCATACTGATTATACAATTAGTAATTAACATAATTTCCACGCCCGATTCCATGAAACTAAATAGGCCAATCGAATTAAATAATTATATACCTAGTTGATCAGCCGTGTCACGAATTTAATAATATGGTAGGTATTCAAGATTGAGTCGAACAACATTCGTATGAAAAGGGGGTAAAATGAGTACTATCTTTGGTACTATCGGCCGAAACTTTTCTCTTTACTCCAAAGTTTGTGATGTGAACAGAAACCCGGCGGCGGCCTCCCTCGGGACGTCGCACATGCATGTTTAATGGCGTTCTACAAAGGTCAAGAGTCTGAATGTGAGTGGAGGCAGTGAATACATTACAGGCTCCCGAGTGGGCAGGTACTCGGGGCGGGCAGCCGTGCCGTGACAACCTCTTTCCTAACTTACACCAGCCAACACGCAACGGACAGGTAGTTTGTAGCTGTCTCTCAAACAAATTAATTGTGTCTTAGTTTTGAGCTGTAACGAGGGAGCAACACAAACAAACTTTTGAGAAAGGTATGAAATGGAATTGCCGGTCTCGCTAGCGCCAACATCACGCCGTGAACTCGCGAAATTTTGACGCGACATTGACTAACGGTTCATACAATGGTCCCTCGCCAAATTGTAAACTTTACCACTACTAATATGAGGGATTGTACAACACCATTTTTGTTTGTGTACACGTAAGCTTATTAATTGATACATAACAAACAAGAGTTTATGTAATTCAGAGAGCGAAATTAGATAGGCTTTATAACTTTCTGGTAAGTAAAGTGAACGATTTTTTTTACCTTTAGGTGGGTTGATATGCAACGCGCTCCTGAAGAGGCTCTCCTCGTCGCGCCAGTCGAGGTTTCTGCGAAGTGTGTACCCGCACATCGCGGATAGCGTCACCAGCAGCGCCAGCATAAACACTCTGCTTCTAGTCTCACTGCGGTGCCAGCCCCGCGTCGCAACCCCTGCCCCCAGCCCCAACAACAAACAGAACCCCACACTCGGTATGTACAAAACACGCTCCGCCACCACGAAGCCGACATAGAAAAGTAAATTAGTTGCAGGCACGAACGGCAGTACCATAAACGCTATGAACAGCAACAACGCAACTTGGGGATTGCGATAAACGCTTCTACGCGTACTATTCGCCTTGGATTTCGCAAGCGATACCGGGCAGATGCAGCTCGAATTGTGCATCGTTATGTTATTGTTGTTGCTAGCGCGGCATACGCTCGTGTGCTCATCAGTGAGCGAATGTTTGCAGCCAGTGCACGGACACAATAGCTTTTTAGACGATACATTCTCTTTGTGCGGTGCATGATAGCTTTTTCTTTCATAACAGTCTTGTCCTCTATTGTACTGCTTGCAATTATAATTCCATTTGTGCTTAATTTTACAATTCTGTTTTTTATAGTACTTAACATCTCTGACTAAGTTCTCTTGGCGCTTTTTGAATTCATTCATCAGCATCCGCCAGGTGACTTTTGATATGACCACATAAAATATCACTGTCGATATATTCCGAGCGTCGAACAGGGTGGTTATTCTCGGTATTGAGTCCATAGACCAGTCGAAGCTTAAGTGGAAGGGATATAAAAGTAGAAAGAAGTTGAATACGGGAAGGTATGCAAAAGTGTAGAGGCGCGTGAAAATTGAAGGGTCCCTCGAGGCTGGGTTATCCGCGGTGGCGAATGCAGTAGGAGTGCCGGCCAGGCGGAGCCGCCAGTACAAGAGGGCGAACCCTCCCGTGCCCAACGCGCACACACTCCGCCAACGGTACTGAAAAGAAAAATAAAATAATTTATTATAAATGAAATATCACCAAATATACACATTGAAGCGCTGAAGTGGGAAATAACCAAGTACGTAAGTGCCTCAAACTTTTAAGAAAGGATATAAAAGTATCAACGTATTCCCAATTCATAAAATAAAGTTTATTCATAAACTCAAAGAGGAAAGTTAGGAATTTGAAGTTTTATTTTTCTAAATATTCTTTGCAACTTCATAGTGATTGATTACCTCCGAGCAATATTTCATTAATATCTGTCGAAGAATTTGCCGCGGTGTTGTGGGATTATATTATTTTTTTATAACCCGTCAGATATGTGCCTTTGGATGTCAGGAAAATAGTATAACAAGAATATGTGTTTACTTAAAATATTTTCTACCAAGTTAGGCATCGAAAAGTTTACTTTGTAAATATTATTTATCGTTTTCAACACTTGAAACGCGTCCAAGTAAGTAAACAATCTGCGCCAACAACAGTGTCCATTCAGTGAAAGATTAATGAGCGTTTTAGCAAGTCGCCGACCCTACAGGTTTTCCACACAGATTTGTCCACGTTGGTGCGAGACACAACCTTATGATAGGAGTATTTAGAAGTGACATCTTCACTGGCAAGAACGCGATGGTATTAAGAAGTAATCCTTACCGCACAGAGACGTGTCGTAAGGTGTCTCAAACAAGTGAGAAACTGCGGTAAGGGCGATGGAGCTATCTAGATACTGTCTAATATAGAGACCTGAATTGTTACGAGTTCATTTCGTGAATTAACTTCAATAGTTTAAAAGTTTCCTCAAAATTACAATCAAAATGTTACAGAGATTGTTGATACGATACTTATACAATCAAGAGGAAGCATATTAATCATCACATACGTTGACAAAATCACTTTTCTTTTTCCATAACTTAATATAATTACGTTGGAGTCACCCGCCATCTTTATGACTGTCATCATCCATTTTTATTTGTATTTATATATTTGTATTTGTATTTGTATTTGTATTTGTATTTGTATTTGTATATATGTGTATTTATTGAATTTGTCCGTGCTATAATTACTCGACATTGCCATAAATACCGCATATCGCAGGTGCAGGCATTCCTCATCTTATTCCATCAAAATAACATCATTTCACTTCGTAAAAAAAAGAAGATGTTTACGTTGACCTCTTCAAATAAGCAAAATTCTTATTTTAGAAGTATCGATAGGATGCGGTATGAAACCGGTACCTGTCGGTTATTAAGCCGCTCTAACATCTAGGTAGGTAACATTATTACAAACTAAAGTGCTTGTTTTAAAAATCAATAATGTAAGTTTTTTATTATAGATTAAGGTGTGATCTATCTCTCTGTGATAACAGGATATTCTGTAAAATAGATAAATGTGTACCGTTCCTATGTCAAGAACTAGCTAATAATTTTAAACCACGGCGAAGTCACCCCGATAAAGCTGATTTATAAAGGAGCGGCCCGCCGCCGCAGCGAGACGTCCCTTAGATTATTAAATTACTGCCAGCACGTACGTAACGCCGACCCTCTTTCAGGAACTATATGATTAATATGAAAATCCGATCAGTTAGCTATTTTAATCTACTTAAAGTGGTGTTATTATGAAAGTTTTCACGGTTATTTAGTAGCGGTGGGGTTCGATCCGCGCCGGGCTCGAGTACCGGCGGGCTGTTAGCCGCGGGAAGCTAGAGGAAAAGATTTATGAAGGTTAGCGCGTCCCCTGCCTGACCTGGCCCAGGGCCCAGGGGATACCGTGCGCAGAACTAACGAGGCCGTTTCGGATTTCCAGCACAATTTACACCACCAAGGGAGCAAATCGGAAATCTCGGAGAAACTTAGATGAACTACAAATTAATCAATCGGAATGAAGAGGAAACGTCTGAATAATACAACACGTTGCTCGCACCTCGGCATTTTTCCTCAAAGTGTGAATGAGAGCTAATAGAACGGTCGCTAATAAATTTAACTTAACCCCAAAGCCAACAGAGTCTTCATCTTATCAATTGATATTATAAAATTATAATAGTGACAGGAACATAAACATATATAGAGATAACGTTTATCGTGCTTAGAGTAAATTGTCGACTAGGCGTTTCGTCAGCGACGAGTTGAAGTCAAAGCAAATAACTTAATGAAATAAGCGAGCTTGGCCCTGCCGTCAGAGCCGTGCTTATCTGGGAAATTTACTGGCTGGCTGACATTACCATCGTCGCCTCGCAAATGCCGACTCATTTGCCAGTCCGCTTGAAAAACCTTCAGCATTAAGTAGTAACGAATCTTCATTCAGAATACCCGCAATTTGTGGAGCCTAATCGGAAAATTATTTATTACGTAATAAATCGGTAAATAAGGGATCAAAGACACTTTATTTGGGAAAATTTCAGGATACATCATCACTTGCATATTTCATATGGGTCATTCCTCGTTTGATTAGTAATTGTGAACATAATAAAGTTTGCCTACGTTCGCTCACTTTTTTTATTTTGATTATAATATTTTTATTATAAGGTAGGTTCTTACAATGTTTTTATTAGCTGGGTTTAACTGGGCACATATTTTCAGAGCATATTGCATAAAAAAATATTTACATAAAGTTGTAAAGCAAACTGGCTATTCAGATCTGTGGGTAGGGCTTCACAGCGAACCGTGTGGGTAGGGCCGGCAGGAAAAAAAAACCGTTTGGATTTTTTATCCCAACAAAATAATCTTCCGGGAGGCTTCCAAAATGGAAATATCTCACGAATAAAACGTTACCACAGAGATACCCTGCCTATGAACTCGTAAACTCGGCGAGGTAGGCGACGGTGCCGAGGGCTCCATTAACTTTAATGCCCTCATAACTACATGACGAAATTTCTACAACAGGAAAAAGCTCTTTTAATTCCGCCCGCCAAGGTCTTTGACAGGGAATGACAATATTTTTATACGGCCACAATATAAATTGTATACCTTTGAGATATATTAAATTATACGGCAGCCCGGTAGCTTTTAGGCAATCAAGTTATCTTTGTTTTTGACCGACGTCTAAAAGGAGGGGTTAGTCAATTCGATCCGCATGTTTTTTATTTGTATGTTAGAGAGCTAGCTTTAATAAACGTAGGTACTACTTAAGATTTGACTCGTTTTGGGATTTAATGACATTTGATTACAATATTATTGACACCATTACTACATACAAGCAGCAACGGACATCCTGCATCTCTGGTACTCATAAACTTCAGGTAGTTAGGTATTCACTTCAGAAGAAGGCAATAAGTAATGTAAGCTTTCTTGATCCACAAATAACTTATAGTAAAAAATAATAGTCGTCTTCAACTTTATGCGAGGTGTGTAGTACATTAGAAAAAAAGGACTAGTTTTTTTTAGATATAGCACGCTATACCAATCTCTACAAGACCCAATTTTGATAAAACTTCAGCTGATGTTAGTTTGTAGAAAATGCGGTAGGATTAACTTATTCACCTACTGTTTGGCTTAGTTTAATCAAATACTCTCTTGTACGAGCAGTAACTTTTAGTTCTACGCTTTATCTAAGCAACTGCGTACGTGTTTTCTTTGTGTTGAATTTTCTCGTCTTACCTCGTGATAATCTTATTTTTCTACACCTTTAAAGTTAACCTCTGCTTTAACGTAATTGTAACAAGTTAGGCTTGCCATTAACTTCATGCAATTTAAGTGTTGTTTAAATTATACTAGCACGTTACTCTATTATCATATAGCTACCAATTTGTCTTATGGATCTAAGTGCAGTGGTAGCCGAGTGGTCGAACGCACGCCTTGCAAATCAAAGTGTGCAGGTTCAAACTCCGGCTCACACCTCTGGGATTTATGTGCGAATCTCATTTTCATCCGAGAATATCACTTGCTATGAAACGGTGAAGGAAAACATCGTGAGGAAACCTGCACGTCTGAGGGAACTTGTCTAGTTCTCGATAGATGTGTGAAGTCTGCCAACCCGCACTGGGCCAGCGTGGTGGACTATGGCCTGAATCCCCCTCGCATTGAGGGGAGGCCCGTGCCCAGCAAGTAAAAAGTTAAAAGGGCTGTAGTAGTAGTAGTAGTAGTATGGATCTAATACTATTAACGTGGTGGGTGTAGGAGCACCTCTGCTTTCCCTTTGTACAAAATATGAGATAGTGTTTTAGCTTCATTATAGTCCACAGAGGTGTTAAGACACGTAAGTCGATTTATTTGCTACGACCATTTGTTGGTTTTTTTTTTACAATATTGCCCATAGAGTATCTAGATTACCCATAACGACTTAACTCTTCGTATAGCTTTGCGGTGATGGATTTTTCCACCATTGTTGTTATCTCATGTACCTGTAGTATACGGCACTATATGGGAACACAATAATGGCGGAGTCAGATGAACAAGAAATTTTACCGCAGCGCGGGCTCGAAATGCCATCTCGTTTGGTATTGGCAAAACTGTTGACGCTTGACGCCCTTGTCTACCAAGAGACTTCAGAAGTTATAAATGACGGATATTTTCTGTTAAAAAATACTTCAACAATCTCAAAAATCCAAAACAGCATACAACATATCGAATGCATTGCAATTTCTAAGGTAAATAAGCTAGTTACCTGTGGCGAACAAATTTCATATCGTTATAAGCGGATGGTACCTAACCGGTGGAATTCGAGTCACGTTCAACCAGCAGCAAATAATATTATGAGAGAAATCGTGTCTGGTGGGAGTATAACTTTCCCGGTATTCCGTCTCCTTCAGGGCTGCCGTACTTATTTTTTTAATCATATAGTTTTGTTCGCCGGCTTTGAACTCAGATTCTTATGTAGACCTTGCGAGCACACTCTTCGCTTGACGCCCTGCACCTACTGAGAAGAGCAAATTAACTTCACTTTTTTCGAAAATGTACTCTGTTTCAATATTCATAAAGATTGAATTTCCGTGGCAAACACCAGGAGACTACGCGTCCAATGTTTTGCGGGGCTGAGGCACACAGGGGCTCAAAATCATTGATGAATTTATTTAAGCGCTTAGATTTTTAGCAGGTACATCGAGCATGTATAACTAAGATACGTTTTAAAAGCTCAAATGACGTAATACGGTTTCCACTGAAAGGTCAGAGTGTTATTGTGTTGATACATGATTATTCACAAATAATGTTGCCAATTACGTAGGAAGGTCTTGCTCCTGTCTGACAGAAATAACAATGAATATATGTGGGTGTACGTTGGACCAGTCACGAGATCCTTTAAAAATATTCGTTGAGTCTTCAATGAAAATTCCAGAAAGGTTGGATGAACATCATATTCTAAGATCTTTGTTCATCTGAGCGTTAATTTCAATGGTTTTATTATTTTAAAACATTTAAGACTTTCGACCATTACCAAATTAAATACGTTTGAATATAATAACAAAGATTCATTTTATTCGATGGCATTATTGTGGCTACGGCGTAGAGGCTACGTAACAAGGCAGCCGCTACGGCTACGTGTCGCGTCGCGCTACGACAATAATAATTATTGGAAGGTAATATTGGCACAAAACGTCATGTCACAATGTCATATAATAATAGCAAATGATACAAATTGTTATGTATACTATGCCGTAGCCATAATATCACGTGTATGTATACTTCAAGGATTGTACATAAACTGGCATACTGTCAATTTAGTCCTCGCAAAGTTCCGCGTCGTATGTAAACGTGCCCACTTTCAAAATCAAACCAACTGCAAAAATATTACCCAAACAAATGCACGGGAACAAAAGATGTACAAAAATATTTTGCAAACATACAACTTCCATTACCCTTTGACCCGTAACAACGAATCTAATACATACGACTGAATAAATCGAACTACATACATGCAAAATCCGATAACAAATGTCACCTAAGGAGTTTTCATCGAACGTAATAAACTGTATTTTCCATTCTTTCCGACCGTAGATATTTGTTCTGTAGGTATTACCTCCTCCGGTAAATAATGGTAAACCGGGTATTTACCGTGACAGTAAATGTCAACAGACTGCTCGCTTTGTATAGTCTCGTAGCGCAAACAGACGTAATCCTCACCGCTCGCTGGATGAGTAGTCGGGACGCTGGAAGGGGTGATTCGAACCATGCAAGAAGAGATAGCTGATCTAGTCAAGAATGTTCACCTACATTGATCATAAATTGTTTCGGAGGGGAAAGGTGAATCATGCAAGAAAGTTGACTCATACAGATCGATTCGTTGTTGATATATAATAGTAAGGTAGCATTGTTTAACTTATTGAGTATCGATTTCTAAGTTGTATGTATCTGACTTTGATAGTACAGACAAATAGATTAATTAACAACATTTATTAGGTATGTAGTTACCCTTTATGTTTTTATTTTGGTTGTTATATGATTATTGGTTAATTTTCCGAGCTTTGAAACACGCATTCGAAACCAGGGTTAAGTGTATATATAAATTATTACATGCTTATTTTAAAACAATATTATGTTACTAACACTACTGATTTGAACATTACGAAAACGTGAGGGACACTATAAGCTAACTGTAGTTCCCTTTCCTGTTAAATTGAGAGCTGTTCGTGTGTGGGAGTGTTAAAGATTCCCGCATTTTCCTTATCGGAGTTAAGCCGCGTTAATAAGAATAAGTAGCAATTCTTTTCGTTTGCCGCTGGTTCGTAATTAATTCTTCTTAGGGAGGGAGAAGTCAAGTCAATAAAAATTAGTAAGGAGATATTATGTAAATATAACATTTAAGAATAAAACTGTTTATAATTACTTGAGGAGGAATATTCAAGGACCGTTTAATCAAATTACGCAAATACTATTTATGTTACCAGCAAACTTTGATAAATATTTTTATTTACCTACTTTATATTATATCGAGGGGTGAAAGGCTTTTTTGCTTAAGCGACACTTTTGGGCGATATTGACTTATATGCATATTTGAAATTATCTAATTTTTCTGCGTCAAATGAGTATGCTCCCCTGTAAAGTTAAAAAATCTCGCTTCTAACATTTATAAATACATAAATAGCCTTTCACCCCTCGGTATTAATATTTTGGCAAAACAATGAAGTAATTGTGCCATAATTAAAATTTGGCTTAGAAAAAGTAGTTAACCACATTTACTTCTAAGTTGTATAAACTCATACAAAGCGAAATACATTTAAATACTGCCTCTTTAGCGCTGGTACTTAAATTTAGAAGGCGTCTGAGAAGACACCTAATCTTTGAAGCTTATAGGGGGTGAGTGGTGCAAAAACCTCTGCCTTGAACATTCCCTGGGATGACTCGCCAACGGTACCTAGTAGGTACTAATCAAATTTCGTAAAAGGGAGGTCTACAATAATAATGGAAAGAAGGACAAACACCATCCAAATACCTAGACGATCTATGTAAATATTAAATATCCACAAGTGTTTATTGCACGATATACCTATCTAAATAAGTATACAAAAAACTATTCGTTCAAGTTTCAATAAAAAAAACTTATCGTCGCTAATCTAACGATCCTCATACACACTAACTACCCTAAACCCTTACTTAAGTAACTAAATGCCTTGGCCTAATAATTAAAAAAAATAGAATGAGAATTTTTCCCCAGCCCAAGCACTTTATATGATTTAGGGCTAAAGATAGTACGCACTGTACAAAAGCTATGTGGGTCAAACGTAATAAAAAAAATAGTAACAGTTATTTTATAACAATGGAATGTATTGTAATTTAGTTACAGTTAACCAGGCACAATATAACCGCTTGAACATTCGTGTGTAACGCTCATAAAATTATCACGAAGTTACGGGGAAACTTGAAAACAAGCTGTTAGTAAATTGATCTTAAAGCTGTAAGTAGCGAGTATTTAACAGAACATGTGCAATAATATTGTGAAAGAAAAAAAAAAATACGAATTGAGAAACCTCCTTTTTGGAAGTCGGTTAAAAATAAATTAGGTTATGGAGCAAAGGACACTGTATGTAAGCAGATAGGTGCACCAGCTTATTTCCATACCACCAACACGAACTTTTTTATTTATTTATCGTAATACATTCTCATCATATGATCCCAAACTAAGCAAAGCTTGTTAAGTTACATCCAGACCAAAAAAATACGACCAATTTGACGTTTTTTTTTGACATAATGTCGAATTAGAGATGATATCGATTTTGCGAGAATTGAGTCCCAGGATAAATCCGAAAGAGCCGTTTTCCGAAATTAGCTACTTGTGGAAATCCCGGTTCAGTGATTCAAGCGGCCTATGCTTAAACCACCAGAACAAGCCAACGCCAAAACTACATGTAAACACATAGAATTTAAACATGTATAAAACATATAGTCGTTATAACATCTTCACAATAAATTTTGAATCTCATAGATGACAGGTAGTGAGCCTATCACCACAAATAGAAATCCCAACACATAAAATATACAGGTTCATTTTGTTTATTAATAGTAATTTGTTTAACGACCTTTATAGGAAAGAAATCATAAGTGCTAGTATAGGCTTAGAACGCACTGCCTTGCTTTATAATTTTAATAACCGTTGTGTCGTCACCCTTTCACTAGAAAAACAAATATTATCCTCCAGTGCCTATATAATCATCAGAATTTGACGTTCGAAACATCCGCTTCGATAACGCTGGGACATCGATGGAATACTTCAAATTATTGAATTACGCCACTTTCTTCACTATAGCAACGTTAACATCTACTATAGGATGTTTGTTTTAGAATCACTTACTAGTATTTTAACACTTATACTATAATGTAACTCGCGGTAAGTAGCCTCCCGCATCACGCGTCGTTACTAGCTATTACGGGCATCAATATTCATCCATATATTCTGCGCATGAGAACATGAATCAAACGTCTATATAATCCATACGACTGTATACCTATTTTCAATAAAAATTCAAAGCAATTAGATAGACTCTACCACAACAACAAAATAATTAAATAGATCTAGTTACAAGTTATTTTCCTTCACAAGAACACGTATAACATAATTACGCTTACACGATTACTGATTCCATCATCGGTCAGTGTTTGAACAGGACACTGTTTGTTGCATTAGAACAGGAAGTTGAGGAGACAAGTAATTAAAGAAAAACAACTCACTGAACATTTGGTGCTCCTAGCTTAACTAACTAGTACTCGAATTTACTGAAATAATACTTGACGATTAAATTAATTGCTTAATACATGAACAGAATATAAAGCTTCAGTGATCAAAAGTTGTATTTTCAGTTGGTCGAACCCATCCTAGGTGATACATCACCTACAATAATATGACTCTGTGATCAAATAGACAGTTGTTAAGGATCTGTGCAACCATCTCCAACAAAAACAGTGTTGATTATCTTATTTGTGTATAACACGAGTAGAAATATACTTCAAGATATTAGCAAAGTAAATATTATCATAATAATAAAATGACTATGGTATTTCAATTTCAGTCGGCTGATGTGGGTTTCAGATGCCACAGCATTGGCAGTAAGGCCTGTTATATTATATGTTAGGCAACTTTAAGTACCAAATGAAGCTAAACTTCATCGTGGTAGACCCCAAAAAAAGATGGCGCGACATATGGGATTTGCCAAAAAAGACTAGCCTATACTAATAAGGAACCAAGAGGAGTGGAGGAAGGGAAAGAAGGCCTTTGCCCAGCAGTGGGGAGAACCAAGCTAAAGAAAAAAAAAATAAGTGCAGTAAATAGCTGAACATATAATAAATAAATAAAACATAGTAGCAAAGAAGTAGTGCGGTGCCTACTACAAACAAAAATATTGTAGTAATACTTTATATCCCACATAAAAGAGAACGCTTACAGTCCATACTTGGGGAATAGTGTCCATCACGGTCATGGTTCTAACAATTAATATGCGCAATTCGTGAAGTAATTACGCCACCCCATTTCAGTCGTGCTATTTCCGTCATGTTGGACGAATAATAAATTGTTATTAGTATGGTAATGGCGGTCACGGCACTCAGTGAGATGTAGTTAGATTGAAACCATGTAATAATTGGTACATGGTCACATGTATTGTAGAGCTTGTTGGCGGGCCAAAGTATGGTATACGACACTGAATCGTGAATTGCTTACACGGGATTATATTTGAAACTGTCACTGTGAATCAAGTTTTGATAACCAAGGAAATATGTCAGATAAAGGCAACCTTATAGTATGGGTTTTGGATTTAATTATTAATTAGATATGCAACCAAACTGAAGATACTTATTAAATTCATAAATATTTGTTGAATAAATTAAATTATATCCGCATTTTTACAAAGAAGTAGTTTACATTTTATCTCGCGTAACATAAAAAAATGGCCCACTTATTAGGGTTCCGTACCCAAAGGGTAAAACGGGAACCCTATTACTGAGACTTCGCTGTCCGTCCGTCCGTCCGTCCGTCCGTCCGTCCATCCGTCTGTCCGTCCGTCTGTCACCAGGCTGTATCTCATGAACCGTGATAGTTAGAGAGTTGAAATTTTCACAGATGATGTATTTCTGTTGCCGCTATAACAACAAATACTAAAAAATAGAACATAATAATTATTTAAGGTGGCTCCAATACAACAAACGTGTTTTTTTGCCGTTCTTAGGGTTCCGTACCCAAAGGGTAAAACAGGAACCCTATTACTGAGACTTCGCTGTCCGTCCGTCCGTCCGTCTGTCACCAAGCTGTATCTCATGAACCGTGATAGTTAGAGAGTTGAAATTTTCACAGATGATGTATTTCTGTTGCCGCTATAACAACAAATACTAAAAAACAAAATACAATGAATATTTAAGGGGGCTCCCATACAACAGACGTGATTTTTTTGCCGTTTTTATAGATAATGGTACGGAACCCTCCATGCGCGAGTCCGACTCGCACTTGGCCGGTTTTTATAGATAATGGTACGGAACCCTTCGTGCGCGAGTCCGACTCGCACTTGGCTGGTTTTTTTGTTAATGAAAACAAAAAATAATAAGTTTTATTTTAATTCATTTCCAGTTTCAGTGGCACGACAAGATGAACTGAACTCGGTGTTATGCCTAATTATAATATCTGGAGCGAGATCTCATTAACGTCGGCACGTAATAAAAGTATACGCCAAAGAAATCGTAATGCTTTTCTGGAAGTGAAAAATCCTCCTAACACGAACAGAAACTAAAGAGATGCAAAACAAGGAACCTTGATTATCTCCCATCTACACTTTAGCTTTAATCAACAATTTTTAATGTTAAAATCTTAGTATAAAAAAAGGTTTTTTATGTACAGCATAGATAGTTTCACGCCGCTCAAAGTACTGCCACGTAATTTGTTGTTCAAAAAGTAGCATTAAGTCTAGATAACTTAATGTTATTTTCGCTTGCACCTTGGCACTTCCTGCAACTTTTGCGTCCAAAGCAGAAGTAATTTAGTATCCAAAGGCTCTCAGCTTATGCAAATTGTAATCACACAGCGAAAAATTAACCAATCTCGTCGCCAGACTCTATGTGCCAAGTGCCCCACACTGAAAACTTTATTAACAGCGCTGACTTCATTGAAATTATAATTAGTAAGTTACTTATTCACTGTTGATGACAGTTTACTTCGGTCGACAAATGAAATATTTATTTCCAGTTTTGCGTCGACATTTTGATTCACGTTTTTTTGCGTAACTAAAACGAGTGTTTCTTAATATAAATCCACGTTTCTTTCTTTCTTAAAACTGCAACTAATAGATTTACTACTCTAACTAACTCTCTTACTTTAACTATTTTCTCAGGCTAACGCGTGAAAAACCGCATGTGCCCAGATAAGCTACAATCGCCTTTTAACATCGTCGGTTTCAAGTAATAATGAGAAAGATTCAAGCGACAGCGGTACCTCCAAATGGTAGTTACGTAACAAATGATCCACTAATCGTATGGAGATGAGATACGAGCGGCGATACTCTCCATACATTTGCATGTCATTTAGAACACTTTTCTGCCTTGTTACATAATCAATAGTCTTAACAAAATTCTTCGTCAAATAACCGGATGGAAGTCGAATGTCCTTCGCGTTTCCCCCTTAATTTCATTTCACGACATTATGCTCGGTATGCGCGTCGAAATAAGAACCGCAAAATGTTATGTTGCTCAGTCATGATAACGGCACTGAGCAATCAATTTTTAAATTACAGAGCGGCCGACCAATTAGCTAAATAAAGATAGCGATTGGAATGCGAATTGAACATCGAGCAAGCATTTTTTTATATCTCACTTTAGCTAAAACTATACTCGCTTTCTGCCTCTTTGTCGTCACCAAATAAGCATTTTTAACGTTTCTAATTACTGATGGTGTTATGGCCGCAGATTGCGTATAGTCCAATATTATACCATTTTAAATAGACCATTTATTTTATAAAAAAAATATAATGTAGTAGGACCAATGTTGCATATAACTGTTTTACCCGAATAAACAATTAAGGCACCTTTATATAAAGTAACAAATCTTTCGAAAACGTGCTTTTAAGAAACCATCACGCTATTGCCACATTTCCATTCAATATTCAATTCGCTTTCACATAAATTGTACAATACAATATGGGAACCGATTTCTATTTATTATGCAAGTCATTATTACTAGTTCATATAATGTTTTACGTTGAATCAAAATCCGATAATAAGAGCTAATCATGTGACATTGAATCAATGTCCATACTATCTACCGATTAATAACTGGAAGCGATTTTAGAGAAAAGTTCAATGCGGTTGAATGTTAGACGCGAGGATTTCATCGTAATGGCCCCATCTTTTGCTATTTGACTCTAAGGTTCGTCTCAAGACAACACTGGAAGTGAGTCGACAATACAATAAACTAAAATAGTGTTGTACTCCGCTCGCAATTTATATTTGATGACGACATCTTTATGATATTGCCCTATTCCTGATGTCTATAAAGCACCAGGTAAATGAGAAATTCTAGAATTGTATGTATACCGCTGAATGTATTGTACAATTGATACGTAATTGTTAATATAAACTGTGTATTGAAATCGTAGTGATTCTATATAGGTGTTCATCGTATGATAATGTTTAAACCCGATGAAATGCAAATGCAACCATAGAATAAAATAGTAATTAATTTACTATAGTAGGTAAATTTCTCTGTTTCGTAAATAAAGGAGCAGTAAATGAAGAGATTTTTAAGATACTTAAACATCTTCGTTTTTAAAAACATCTAAGAGCTATTCTGCGTTTTCTCTGTTCCGTGTTTGAGCAATTCCGTCTGAAATACGAGGTCATTGTTGGTGGCACCGACGGCGTTGGAGACCGGAGGGTGAGAGGAGTGGGGACGAGGGCGGTACCGGCATCACCACTAGTGGGAAGAGGGAAGCACCAAACCCATTACTGTAGTAGGCGAGAAAGAAATAGGACGCTTGTGTCGAGTTCTGTTTAAGTAATTGTATTTCAACCATTCTTTCCTATTTCAAAATAAAATTGATATTATTTTGCATTTTTACATAGGTATTAACGACGCGGTTCGCGTGGAATCTCCCATAGTTTATACGGTTCAGACTTTATAGGCAAGATTTGATTGCAAATAGATTCTTACTCTTTCCTACAAATATGTTAACATGTATAATATTGGTGTTCGCTCTGTTAAAACACACAATAAACTTGACTTATGGTGTTGTAAAAGTATAAATAGGCAACATTATTTTTATTTTGTTAATATAGCCGATTCAAAAGCTTAATTAACAATTATTATTCTAAACCTAGTATATTAGTGTTATAGGTTTTGCTAGTGGTTTCATCATTGAAAGTTAATAAAAATATTTTTATGAAGAAAAATTGTCCTATTAAAACATAAAGTAGCACGCGGTAGGTATTTTTATACGGGTACCTAATTTTCTACCGTCTCCAAATATATATTTAGTACTTCATTTAAACGACAATTCGTCCCATTCAGGGTGGAGCGGCGGAGTTTAAAATAGAAATATTTGTGTAGGATTCTGGGGCTCAGGAAACCTTTTAACAACCTTTTATAAAATTATGAGACAGTTTAGTTAATTGACACTGAAGCCCTGTATTTTGTACCTCGACACAAAAACTTTACTCTCTTACAATAATATTAATTAACATGAAATGTGAACTAAATATAATAATGCTAAAATAAGCACTGAGATCTCAAATAGAATAAAAATTTGAGACCTGATTATTACATTGAATATTTATAATATGTACGAATACAATTTAAGTAAACCAATTAAAAAGGGGAGAACTGACATAAAATGTTTAAAAACTCTTAATTGGACAACGATAACAATTGACAAGTATATTACGTCTATAGCTATTAATTTAATGCGAGGTGTTGCATAGAAATAAACCTTTGACTCACGATGCCATGGCTAACATCAATTAACTTATAAAACTACTCTTCAATTGTAACTATAAATATAAATAAAAACTTTTGTAATTCTGCTTTTAAAAGTTGTTTACCTCTAATGCCCACGGTGAGCCGTAAATGAAATAAAAACAGACCGTAGAGTTAGTCGTCGCGTGCAGCTGAGTCAATCCAGGGAAATGGGTTAATACCTCGCCAATGTTCACCGCTTATGCACAATTCGCGTCAACTACCATCTTTAAAATATATGCGCCATATACCTGTTTATTCATAATAACTTCGAGTTGAGGCACTCAAGAATAAGCCTTACGTTGAAAGCATTTAAAGTCGAACTTAACAAAGCTAGTAAACATATTACACGTGTCAAATACAGTTATACCTGCATTAACACTGAAATTACTTCAAAGCTTGTGTAGTTTTGTAACGACTGCAACTGATGGTTGTATGCATATATGTAAAAATACTGAGTAAGATTTATAAAATAATATGGAGTTCTATTCAAATTCAAGCAAGAGAAATTAATAATTAATAGCAACTCTACATTTTTTATTTGCATTCGGCTTGTTTATATATAGAGCAAAATATAATTTTATTTTGTGGCAATATGATGCTAATAGTAAACAAACCGTTGACGTAAAATTACCTTTATTATCATATTCTACCCTTTTTCATTTTAAATAACTTTAGGATAGTTGTGCATAGTCATGTAGTCAGCTTTACATTTGAACCGCACAGCAGTGCAGACCCGTTAGACTGTGAAACGTTCATAAACCCAGCTGCATGTCAATTCACATATATGTTGGGCTGGGGGTCAAATCTCTAATTCGGCATATGTCGAAACAAAACGATTAAATACGACAAATTTGGCGTTTTTTTTATATAGGTATGCTGAATTAGAGATCATGCCAGAATTGGACCCCAGAGTCTGATTACGCTAAATGGCCAATTCAGTACATAGTGAAAATGTCAAAAGAATATTGAATTAATTATCAATTGTAGAACTTTATCAACTTTTTATTTCTGTAGCCTCACAAGACCAATGCAAATTTCATTAAAATTGTTACTTAATAACATATTAATAATTAATGTAGTATCTAATTGTGGCTTTTGAAGTTTATAATTCGTATTACTTATATTGTTTCAACAGCGGTACTTATCAAATCAATAACGTTTCCCGTTGCGAAATCCTCGGGATTAATGTTTATAAAAATATTTATCTGGCATTGGAATACGCAGCCTGAAGCACGATTACGTTACGAGCGCTCTTCTTTCAACTCCGTATTTAAAACAAAACACTGGCTGTAAGAAATATGATTCTTGGATTAAGCTATGGTTTTGGAAATCAACAATCTGGTGTAGGTAAGCTTCAGTCACTACGTAAGTGTGAATCAGATAACTGTGATACAGTATGATGTAAATTAAAACTCTATCCATATGTTAAAGCCGGCTGACGACGAGAAAGGATCTGTAATATAGAACATTTCATTTTTTTTCTGTCATTGGATGTTAAAAATAAATACCGTTTTATTATTAGCCTGACGCAATATTTATTTAGAAAAATATACAAAAATGTAGATACTTATTGGCAAAAAGCAATCATGGAGTTTCTTGCCCATTCTTCGCCTTAAGAAATGCATTCCGATAGAGATACTATTATTGTTTTTTTATTGACGATTCATAAGTGCCTGTATTGGTATATAACCAATAAAACCAATATTAAAATTACTGATTCAGATTCTGATACTCTCTGTGAGTGTTAATTTTAACAAAAGTTTTATTGTAACGAATTAAAAAAAATCAGTGGTATACAATGCCGGCCCTAACCCTTCGTTTTTTAGAATTACGAGTACTTCATAATTACAAATATGCCAATTGAATTAACAAAAAGAAGTAACTAATTCGTTTACACAAAGAAAAAAAATTAAAACCTTCCTAAATATTACGGCGCTATCAAACAAAGATTTATATCAAATTATTTTTAAATTAGTCGTTGCTGACGTCATTTGAATATTCAACGCAATTTATAAAATAACAAAAGGGGAATCTCGCCATCTCGTACTTCTTACGCGCCGATGAAAAAGGTAAAATGAAATACAGCGTAGCGTTTCACTGTTTCTGCTCGACAAAACACAGGGATATCGATATTCCAATGATATTCGTATTACATATTATAAAGTGCATTCGTGTACATAAAATACTGATAAAAAGTTAATGTTAAAAAAAAAACTTTTTAAAAAGAAGCATTTATTTAATTGCCCTTAGTTTTCGTGTTCTCCTTAGCAAGCCCTTACATTTGATACCCATACTGTGGTAGTGCAGAAAAATAACTATTCCGCCATCTTGAAATTAGAATGACGTCACATAGCTAAGTATGCATTGTCATCCAAAATAAGCGTGTATACCAAATTTCAGCTCAATCGGTTAAAGATAACTGAAAGATTAAAAACTAAGATTTAAAATTCAGTTGCAAGTTTCCACCCGGACATACCTACATTGCAAGTTAATATAAAGCTTGTAAACCATGCATACCCAGCCGCTAATTAGGAATTATTAATTAAGTTCGAATGTTCGAATTCAAAGTTCAAACATTCAGTCATACATATATCGCCAGATACATCAAATAAATAAATACATCATCACGCCTGTATTCCCCGAAGGGGTAGGCAGAGGTGCACTGCAGTGCGCCCACACTTCGCCGATGTATTTTGGTCCCAATGTAATAGGGGGCGAGCCTATTGCCATTATACCGGGCACACAGGTTTCCTCACGATGTTTTCCGTCACCGTTTCTTAGCAAGTGATAATTTCAGATGAAAATGAGATTCGCACATGGAACCCAGAGGTGCGAGCCGGGGATAGAACCTGCGCACTTTGATTGCAAAGCGTGCGTTCGACCACTCGGCTACCACTGCTTTGCTGAGTGGGTTTCTTAGTTTAGGACCATAATATCGCCAGATACACTCAACATTATGGTCCTAAACTAAGAAACCCACTCACCCACTCATTCTTAAGAATTTTACACTACTGCAGGAAAAGAAGATAGGGGATAGCCCACTATTGTACGTGTCACAGCTGGCTATAGGCCTCCAATTTATGTCTCAACCCGGTCGTGGTCTTGTTGCGGTCGCATTTTACCCACAAAGGTCTCACGCGTCCCATCTCTTGGCTAACGCATTTGAGACTTGTGTTACGTATACATCAGTAGCTACAACCATATAAGCACAGACAGAGCTTTTCACTCTAACTTGATAGTTCCTGACGTCCAATTTTAAACGTGTCCGTGACTTTGACGTGCACGTACGTCAAATTGTCTACGAGACTATTCAGCCGCAGAGAAAGTCTTTACTTGGTAAAAAATATCTTTACGGGATTATTGCAGAATCTGTACCTACTATAATATTTCTGATTTCAGTATAATACATTTTTATATTATTATTTTCATTTACAATAATTATATTAATGAAGAGATGCTAGTGAAGAGGGTTGGCTGAAAATCAGCGCTGGGGGAGATTAGTTCCCCTCCAGCACGTGCTGAGCCAGTACCTTTGCGGCACAGTTCGCACTGAGCTCTTTTTCTTTCCTTTTCTGTGTATTGTATAAGTTTTATATTCTTTATGTGCTTTGTTTGCGTCTGTGTCGAATAAATGTTTTTTGTTTCTTTCTTTTTTTTTCTACAAAACTTTAGGTCGCTCGGCTTGGGGGGCAATTTTTTGGATAATCGAAATGATCTCTAATTCGACATATATCGACATAATTATGTCAAATTAGATTTCATTTCATGTCGTCTGTATGTTATTGGTCGTATTTTGTCGTTTTGTATCGACATATGTCGAATTTGGGATCATTTTGTTAATGCGAGAATTGCCCCGTTGGTCTATGACAAAAATTATGTTTTGAATATATATCATACAGATGACACGTGTTGTTGCAATATATACAGTGATGTAATTTGCCCGCTCCATTCGTCCACCGACCGAAACGCACCCGACCATATCTATTCCGTTTGTATCCCACTCTGAACATTTACGTTCATAACTATGTACGCTGTAAACTCAGTTTAACGGTCAATACACTTTATAAAAAATAAAAATGCATAAAACGTGTTCCGAAATAGGTACATGTATTTAGTTTCTATGTTAAAAATCAAATAAAAAAGATTATTCAAAATATAAAGATTTTCATAATACAAATTACTTAGCTAATACTAAAGAAAATCCTTATTGGAAAAAAGCAACCATGGAGTTTCTTGCCCATTCTTCTCCATAGGAAATGCATTCCGATAGAGATACTATTATTATTATTTATTGAGAATTCATAAGTGCCTGTATTGGTTTACATGAATAAAAACATCTGATGCTGATTCAGAAAAAACAATTATTTGAATTTTGCGTAGTGCAGTTAACTATGGTTCCGACACTAATCTCAACAAGCCTTGTGTTGTAGGAACCATTTGTATTAGATACATCGATACAAAGTCGTCCACAACCAAGTACCAAGCAACAGTCTTATTACATAAATGTGTCGAAAAAAAAAAGAGTTCTTTCTTTGCCGTCTCACAGTTCAGCCCTGGACGTTAATGGGTCGGTTAGTCAGTCAGTCAGGACATTACTTTTTATACCTCAAGACGTCACGGCTCCTCGGCAATAAAACCCCAAGGAAACGTCGTCATAAGGAAACCGCTTATTTCAGATCAAACTGACACTACGAGCCATCGTTTGACTTCGGAACGCGTTTGAGATTATTTATACCCATGGTTGAAAGATGTGAACTTCTGTTTCAGAGGTTCCGACACAAAAATTGTACGCGATGTATCTGCTCGCTTTTATCACCGAAGCGTATCTACTACGCAGGTGTTGAACGAAGGTCCGACTTTCTTCGATTCCAAACTTAAGGTACTATTCACAACTTTGTTCGGCGTCGTTCCTATCGATTTTAGATTAAGAAACTTCGAAAACCAGTAAAAACATTCTGTAATAAATTTCCGTACTTTACGTTAGGTGGGAACCCACCCAGACCAGGGTGTTTCGAAGTTGTACAACTTTTTAATAATGATCATGACGTCGGCCAACGTATTGTATATCTACGGCCCAGCCGGGATTAAGAACATTAACAACCTTTTATTCAGACAACATTTATGTAATCATAAATAATCAGTACACACATTATTTATAATTAATAACTTCTTCAATAGGCTCGTCCCCTATTACATTGAGAGCAAAATACATCGGCGAAGTGTAGATGCACTGCAGTACACCTCTGCCTACCCCTTCGGGGAATACATGCGTGATGAAGATAATGGATGTTAACTTCTTAAGATGTTACTGTAGTTAACCATACTTTAATAAATGCTTCATTAATCGCTCTTTGAAAATAAATTTTTATTTCACACATCAGGTAAAACAGTTAAAAGGAAAATGCTCATTTTGTCTAGGCTCGCATAAAA
This sequence comes from Ptilodon capucinus, assembly GCA_914767695.1. Lineage (NCBI taxonomy): Eukaryota > Metazoa > Arthropoda > Insecta > Lepidoptera > Notodontidae > Ptilodon > Ptilodon capucinus. The sequence continues at coordinate 6,621,094 of OU611814.1, read as the reverse complement.
GAGCCGAACGTGGGCATGTTGTGCCAAATAAAAATTACGAATAAAAAGTAATATTCATAAAAAGCGAAAACACTTCATTGTGAAGTTAACAGCACAGCGCAGAAGGTAAATTTATGCATACACTTCACTAATAAACTTTTAACAAAGCGACTTTTCGAGCGAAAATATTCCGTATGACTTTTATTTACGAAAGAACAATACCTAGGTATAATCAAAGTTGAACCTTGAAAGAATCATGGATCGAAGTTTTCTCGGAAAAAATCTTGATCGTTATTAAATATGAAACTCGGAATTCTCCATTTAAATAACGAAGCGACTTGAATATTGAGACATTCGATCACTAACTTCTTTTGTTTATCGTTTCGCTCCATTAAGGTTGAAGTTTGTATAGCCGTCATAATAAACTTAAAGCTCCGTGTTATGAATAAAAACAGGGAAGTCAGCAGTATAACAGGGCAAAGCGTATATTAATGACAGTGTTTCTTCGCTCCCAGTTTCCGTTCTTTTGTGAATGCTCGCGCTGGTTTCTCTCGCTTTTTGAATGGGCGCATACGTGAGCGAACAATTGTGCCGGGCATTAAGGTGTTTTTGTGTCACTCAGCTTGTACAACACACGTGTTTATTTGATTAGAGTCTCACTCATTATGTTGTTCGTCTTACTACTTATATTTCTAATCTAAACTCTATTACGTTTGTTTAGATTTTGCTATCGTGATATGGCGACATAGAAAAAGTTTGAAAGCAGATATACTAGTTAAATGGCTCACCGCCCATTTCATTGGAACTTTGTGATCGGCAAAATCAAACCTATACATCATATTTATAAAAAGCCCCATTCTTTTATGTACCTCTAACAAAGCATTGTAATCCTTTGAACAGACACCAAACATTTCTTGATACCGGATTTATACTAGGTACCTACTACATCAAAGGACTAGTGAGTACCTAAGCTGCTTAAGCTTTACGACACTGTGTGCTCGAGCTCACAGGGGCATCAAAACCCGCGCGTCAAAATGGTTGCTAAAACTAAGAAGTGTAGAAGTAAAGGACTACTACTACAGCCCTTTTAACGTCCCACTGCTGGGCACGGGCCTCCCCTCAATGCTAGGGGAATTCAGGCCACAGTCCACCACCCTGGCCCAGTGCGGACTTCACAAATCTATCGAGAACTAGACAAGTTCTCCCAGATGTGCAGGTTTCCTCACGATGTTTTCCTTCACCGTTTCATAGCAAGTGATAATCTCGGATGAAAATGAGATTCGCACATAAATCCCAGAGGTGCGAGCCGGGGTTTGAACCAGCACACTTTGATTTGCAAGACGTGCGTTCGACCACTCAGCCGAGTGCCACTGCTATGCTAAGTAAAGGACAATCATCTCCTATGGGAAAAAAATGAAAATGTCCAGCTGTATCGGTAGCGCTATTATGGACTTTTTGCTGTTATGCCAGATTCGGAATCAGTGATTTTTCCGATTACCGGTTTATTCCCGGGGGGCATCAATATATTTTTTAACTACATTTGCTCTATTCATACCATACCCTTTGTTGACACCAGCGCCATTGTGGAAGGTTTTTGATCTATTATTTAAAGCATCCAGCTGGACACTTTTTCAATACATAGATGACTCTCCTTTACTTCTACACTCCATAGCTAAAACGAACTTCAGATTCAGATCAATTTCTGTGGTAAAAGCCACGTGATCACTCGTCAAAGTTGCTCGTGCTTTCAATGACATTTTGTTTTCATATGAGTCAATACAGTACGCTTAGTAACGCGTGTTTTTACGTCCCAAGATGCTTGGGGCTTAAGTTTTAATCAAGAAAACCTGTTTACAAAATCTTAGCGTATTCTGCAGATATTTCATAGACAATATATAGGTAACATTATTACCTCCAATATCACATTATTCCTGCTATTCACAAAGTCTGCTAAACAACGGACGTAGAAACCTAATCAAATCGAAATTCATCCATAATAATCGCTTCCTGATCATCGCCATTTGGTTTCTTTATCGGAAATATATTTTATTGATATCAATAAGTTCCTATTATTTATGTACGAGACAAAGATCAAAATAATTTATTGTGTGGCGGCGCACTGAGACTGTTTTACCGCATATGTTATGCGAGACCAATTCCATGCCTCCGGTTTCGCATAAAGATGAGAATATGACATGAAAGTCGATAAATTTGGTCAATAGCCATTATACGACGTTGTCGGGGTGCGAAAATATGTAAGTGTGGGGGGAACTTCACGGCTCTTTGATTTAGGACCGGCGCTGGGCCGCGTGAATCATTACTATGGAAGGGACAAGGACGTGAACAACGCGTACATTTAATTGTTTGGTATGTCGGGCGTGTCTCATCGTTACGTACGGCAATATGCGAAATTACGTTACACGTGAATCAACGAGGCTTTCGCGGGGCGTAAACTATACAAGTTTATGGGGTTTGGAATACCACAGAGCCGCGCTATTCAATAGGCAAACAGTTATTACACCTCGTACACTGAAACAGACAATTTATAGTGTAGCAATATTGACCGTTGGAACTGTAAGCAGGAACTGGAATAAAAGATACGAAAGCTTCAACTGAACGTTATTAAAGCAATAAGAATTCATTTTTAAAATTGTATTTACTCTACATCGATTTAATTGAAAATTTTACTTTATTTAAAACATTATGGATTCTCACTCATCAATCCTTCATAATTAGTCGAAAGAGTGTTGAAACACAGCTTTGTTCTTTTACTTCGTACTTAATACACATATCGAGTTTCAAGTTGATAAAGAAATGTGCTATTTCGACCTGCCATCCACAACATACGGGGATAAATTTATTTTTTTCAATGCAACTTTTAAATGAACATAACTACATTTCGTATCGAACTAGTTCAGTATTGACGAACATATATAAAAATTAAAGGTCGAACTGCCTAATTAATATATACATCACCATGCCTGTATTCCCCGAAGGGGTAGGCAAAGGTGCACTGTAGCGCACCAACATTTTGTCAATGTATTTTGGTCTAAATGCCAATGGGGCGAGCGTATAGCCATTTACTACCTAATTGTTGAATAAAAAAATATATGCCACCTCCAGCTACAGAATAAGTTTATATCTTTGCGTAACGAGAGACCAGAGCCTCGCCGGCTCGCGCAGCTGGCACCCGTCCGACCAGACGTAACTACACGTAGTGGCACCTAACGAAATAGAAAATACCATTATTCTTCCCCCAAGACAAGGAGGCGTTCGACCAATGTTATTTACAACCAGTTTTGTTTATTGCTTTGCGTAAAACTCGTGATTTAGTAGATCCAAGTTGCATGCTGCGTGTCTGCAACTTGGCGCTGGATACACTTTAAAAATCAGATTTAATTTTAATATTTCTATCCACACTTATTTATTCCATGGAAAAAGTCGTAGGTCAGATACCTTAATACTTGGAATAAAATAAATGGATACGCCTACCTATGCAACACATGATGTATATTACCAACATAATAATTTTACCTACAATGAGATAATAGTACCTATGCTAAGTTACATGGGGTCCACTACAAAATAACACCTAAACACTATCAGCCAAGAATAATACATCATTAACCGAACCGTTTTGACTTTTAATTTTTTTAATAAAAATTTTTGATTTTTTATTTCAATAAATATAATCCAGGCTGGAAAAATTATTTTACACACTAAATTTAAGGCTAATTTTAAGAACTCTGACCCCCACATCAGAGGTGAGCACGCGGGCCGGGCCGATAGAGGTCCGGTTATTAAAAAAAAAAAAAAAAAAACCTATTATGTATAATATCAGAGCTTTCGTAGCCCCGACCATAATGCGTTTTTTTTTTTTTAATAATGAATTAGAATCAGATTCGTGGTTACATTTACAGGTAAAAATAAACATTTTTACTCACGAAAGAAATGTTTATCACTCTCTAATCCACTGCGGAATGGTCATTATTTACTCATTATCGTTACTAACGCTGCCATCACGTAATCCGACACAAAAACACACGTAAATAATAATGAATAAAGTCTATACAGGTACATAATAGTAATCGTACATTTTGGAAGTTTATAAAAGTTCAATCTGTTGATCGGACTAGACAATTTTACAGAATAACTAAAACCGACTTCAAAAACCTAGGTGCACTAAAAAGCTAGAAATAACCTTATAATTCATTATATTTGAAGTCGGCGCCAATCCATGTGTGTATTTGTATAGTCTGACGTAGCTTTTTAATGCACCTAGGTTTTTGATGTCGGATTTAGTATTTTTTTTTAAATATTTTTTTTCACGATTTTTAGCGTAAATAATAGTTGAAAATATGCAAGTATTATCAGCTCATAACAACCCTAAAAAAGTAAATATTTAAAGTTAACCATAATATTTTAAAATGGGACTACACTCGTGGCCACACTTTCCAACAAAAAAATAATATCAAAATCGGTTCATAAACGACGAACTTATCCGCGCACAAACATAAAAAAATATATATATACGGTCGAATTGAGAAACCTCCTCCTTTTTGGTAGTCGGTTAAAAATAAGGATTGAATTTCGAACCTCCTCCTTTTAGAAGACCTTTATAAATAAACAAAAGAATATCATTTTAATGTAGACGTTATGTAGGTTATGTAGTTTATGAACAGAAGATTTCATCTTATTAAGTCAGATTACGGTTGCACGTTGCTTCGAAAAGCTCGTTGTTGTCACCACATATAGTAGCAGCTATATATAATATACTACAAGACATTGCCAGGTATTAACTCCTTTATTGTCTGTCTGGCAGGGACCACGCTGGCTAGTGAGATCCTTAAAACACGTTGGGTGCGCATACACAGGGTATACAGAATGTGTTGGGGAGTTAAAATGATTACAACTCCTTCTAGTTAATTAGCGATATATTTCTTGGCGAACACTGTACAGTAATTATGATGATTATAAAAATAACGTTGGTTTTCTAATAAATCGATGTGTGCTCTGACTCATTTGCAAGTCATCTGGTTTTTAAAAAGGAATAACGAATAAAACGGTCAACGTCGCGACGTTGACAGCTGACGTTGACAGCTGACAATGACAGTAGTGTCAGTGCTGTAGTGTACTGTCAGTTAGGGTACAGTGGCGCCAACATCCTCCCCGCCCTGGATGCTCTCGGGTCCAGTAACCAATGCCTCTGACTCTGGTGTCTCGATAGGCAAGGGACAAATTTTCGAGAAGCAACGCTGCACTTCTCCAGCTGCTGTACGGATGGTCGCTACGCGCGAGGCTCCATCTTTTCCAATGTAGACTCGTTCAATTCGTCCTAGGCGCCATTTCAACGGTGGCAAATTATCTTCCTTTATGAGGACCAGCCTGTCAACAGTAATGACGTCACCCTTGTTTATTTTCCATTTTGTTCTGGTCTGTAGCTCACTGATATATTCTTTCGACCAGCGCTGCCAAAAATGTTGACGCATCTGCTCAACTCGGTCGTAACGAGGTAGGCGATGGATAGCTACATCAGTGACGTTATCACAGGCTGGTGCTGTAAGCGGACGCCCAATTAAGAAGTGACCCGGGGTCAATGCTTGAAGGTCGTTGGGATCTGAAGAAAGAGGTGTTAGCGGACGGGAGTTCAGGACAGCCTCTACTTGTACCAATACCGTGTTAAATTCCTGAAACGTGAGGTTAGAATTCCCTATGACGCGTCTCAGGTGATACTTACAAGACTTCACCCCCGCCTCCCACAAGCCACCAAAATGAGGAGAATAAGGAGGAATAAATTTAAATGTAATATTTTCTAAAGCGACTTTTTCGATAATAGCGTTTGAATGTTTAGTTAAAAAGTTATTTAAATCGTTGGCCGCTCCCACATAATTTCTACCGTTATCGGAATATATCTCCAATGGTTTGCCCCTTCGAGATATAAACCGTTTTAAACAAAGAAGGTAACCATCCGTGGAGAGATTTGTGACCGACTCTAAATGAACCGCTCGAGTCGCAAAACAAATAAATATACAAATGTAGCATTTCATTAATTTAGAGCCTTTCCCTTCACGATTCAAAATGTATACCGGACCACAGTAGTCGGTACCGGTACGTAGAAAGGGAAAACCTTGTGATAATCTTTCCGATGGTAGATTGCCCATGATTGGGCTAAATGTTTTCCCACGTAACCTTACACATCTGCTACACTTATGAACGATTGAGCGCGCTAAGTTTCTACCCCCAAGCGGCCACCATTCTTCGCGAATAGTAGAAAGTAGTAGTTGAGGGCCAGCGTGACACAAATGTGTATGTTTATATCTAAATAAGAGTAACGTGAACGTATGTTTACTACAGAGCAGGACAGGATGCTTCTTATCGTAAGTGAATTCGTTGCAGTTATCTAACCTGCCTCCTACTCTAATCAATAATTCTTTACTAAAAAACAAGTTAAGTCCTGACATATTACGCGAATATTTAATGTTAGAAGATGCCTTTAATAAGCTATTGTACTCGTACGGAAATGATTCGATCTGAGACAACCGCGCAAGTAAAGTGGTTGATTCATGCAACTCATTCACTGATAACGGTCCTTGTATACGTTCCTTTTTATGACGACTGTTGTGAATGAATCGCCTGATATAACCGGCTGTTCTTATCATTCGATAGAATGATGAAAATCTTTCAAATGGAAACGCATTACATGACAGGTTTGACATAACTAGGGTTCTTAATTCAGGTAAGACGGTTAACGGTACATCTGTGTTGTGTTCAATGACAGATGAGTCACTAATGAACCGAGGCCCGAACCACCACAAATCGCTATGTATAAGATCAGGCAAAGTAACACCGCGTGATAACATATCAGCTGGGTTTTGCACGCCCGATACGTGTGACCAAATGCATCCACTAGTTAAGTCATTAATTTCAACGACCCTGTTTTGTACAAACGTCTTTAATGATGTGGGGTGGGTACGTAACCAACCTAAAACAATTGTCGAATCAGTCCATAGAAGGACCTTTTCAAACTTTAATTCAAGTGCATCTATGACCTTTTTATAAAGACGCGCGCCCACTAGTGCACCGCACAGCTCAAGCCGAGGTATGCTCACTGGCTTTAGAGGCGCAACCTTGCTTTTTGCACATAATAATTTAACAGTAACCTCACCGGATTGCTCACAGACGCTGCGAATGTAAACACAGGCACCGTATGCGTCCTGTGAAGCATCTGTAAAAATATGTAGTTCTAACTGATGTGCGTACTGTGAGGTGACATGCCGCGGAATACGTACGCCATTTAAGTATTGCAATGAATTTAATATTTTTAGAAAGGTATTCGCGGTTTCAGATGGGACAGGATCGTCCCATCCGATTTTACAAAGCCACAGTTTTTGTATGAGTATTTTAGTAACGATAATAACGGGACCTAACAACCCTAATGGGTCATAGACCTGTGATATGACAGAAAGTATTTTTCGTTTTGTGATTAGCGGCATATTTATACTGCAATTTAATTTTGTATCGTAAGTGAGTTCATCGCTGATATTATGCCAAACTAAACCAAGTGTTTTATGTTGAGCGGTTTTATCAAGTGACAATGATTTTGTTGAATTATTTAATGATAGACTATTTTCAAAATTAAACGTCCATTTTCTTAACGGGAAACAAGCAGAATTTAAAATGCTGCTAACCGTTTCGCAAAGTGACAATACATCCCGTTTATTATTATGAGAAAATATTAAATCGTCGACATAAAACGAATTTAATATTAATCGAGAAACCTGCTCATCTGGACAATCTAAGGCTAACTGTCGTAAACATCTCATAGCTAGGTACGGAGCTGACGCCGTGCCGTACGTGACTGTGTTTAATTGATATATTTGTAATGGATCACTCTTATTTTCGCGCCATAAAATTAGTTGTAATGTACGTTGATCGGACTGCACTAAAACCTGTCTGTACATTTTTTCTACGTCGGCGGTAGCAACGAAAGCAAACTGTCGAAAACGTAGAAGTATACCCACTAAGTCATTTAGTAACGGAGGCCCGACCGACTGTATATCGTTAAATGATTTGCCTGTTGTTGTAGGTGCACTCGCATCAAATACGACTCGCAACTTTGTCGTTGTACTTTCACGTTGCACACAATGATGTGGAAGGAAATAATGCGGAGATTTATATGTATCAATGCGAGTCATATGCCCTAACACTAAATATTCTTTTAAGAAATCTGAATACATTTGTTTTATTTCAGGGGAACGATCTAACTTTCTTTCTAAGGCTAAGAATCTCCTTTTTGCTAAATCGTAAGAATTGCCGAGCGAGTCAGCTGACTCGCATAACGGTATTCGCACGGCGAACCTACCGTCCCTGTCACGAGTAGTCGTGGAAGTAAAAAGGTTCTCACAAACCACAAAACGCATGATTAGCATCGCACATAATACATTTATCAGTGCGCGCTGTCTTCATAGTAGATTTGCCTGTCCTAGGTGGTTGTTTGTGTGTAACAAACGAACGTATTTGTGTGGACGATTGAGAGTTGTTGACGGTTGACTTGTTTACGGAATCATTAACGTGTTTATGACCGCTTTGTAACATTTCTAATGCATCGGAACGATCTCTTAAAAACTGCAATAAATCGTCTAACTTAGCCTTTACGGAACCTTTACAAATTAAACTTTTACTGGTTTCCCACTCTTTGTTTGTAACTGGATCAAGTTTGCTTACTATTAAATGTATAACTAACGTATCCCAGTATTCTGTGGGCTCGTCCATAATCTTTAACGATCTTAAGTTTTTTAACACTGAGTCAATTAACTTTCTTAGCTGATTAGGAGATTCTTTTGTGACAGTTTGTAACGAAAACAAAGATTTGACGTGATTGCTTATTAGTAACCTGTGATTGTCAAATCTACTAGTCAACAAATCCCAAGCCACTTGATAGTTATCTGAGCTAAATTCTAACGATTTTATAACCTGTACAGCGCTGCCTTTTAACGAAGAACGTAGGTAATGAAATTTCTGAATAGGATTTATATCTTTGTTCATGTGAATTAGCGATATGTATGTGTCACGATACTCTAGCCAGTTTCCAAATGAACCGTCAAAGGAAGGCAATGCGATTGTAGGTAATTTAATAATGTTGTTTGTATAATTATTCGAGTTTTGACTTTGAGTACATTTAGAAGGTGCAATCTTCTCGTTATGAATGTTGGAAATACATTTAGCTAATGAAATTATTTTATAATAGTTAGATTCAATTAATTCCCTGGTTTCCAACTGCTGATTCAATTCTGTATCGGTTACAATGCTCTCGATTTTAGACTGAACTTCTTGGAACTCAGTGAACAATTGTTCGTTATTGGATATGCGTAATTGTAATTCAACTATTTGTTGATCATTTAAATCAACATTTTCTAACGAACTAATGTACTTCCCAAACAAAGTGATTCGACCACGTAAATTACCCCGTTTTTTAATCAAATCGCGAGTATCGGAATCGTCACTATTAGAAGTTTTACGAGGAGATTTGGCTTCTAAACTCATTGTGATGGCTATGTAGAAAACGGAAGAAAGTACTTACAAATATCACCGTGGTTGTGTAGCTGATTGTGTTGAACTCGACACTGCGCACAATACAAAACACGGTATTAATACTTTTCAAACCTGTCCGTTATCCACCCAAACGCTAACCTCTTAGTACTCCTTCTTGATTTTACTCCGTTATCTGCTTAATCCACAATCTTCTCAGCAGTGCAGGTGCGTTATAATGTAAGGATTCTTTCTTGAAATGATGATCCGGCGACGATGGTCCAATGTTGGGGAGTTAAAATGATTACAACTCCTTCTAGTTAATTAGCGATATATTTCTTGGCGAACACTGTACAGTAATTATGATGATTATAAAAATAACGTTGGTTTTCTAATAAATCGATGTGTGCTCTGACTCATTTGCAAGTCATCTGGTTTTTAAAAAGGAATAACGAATAAAACGGTCAACGTCGCGACGTTGACAGCTGACGTTGACAGCTGACAATGACAGTAGTGTCAGTGCTGTAGTGTACTGTCAGTTAGGGTACAGTGGCGCCAACAGAATGTTTTAGCAATCTGAAATAAGACTTTCACATATGCATGAGCATCGAATGACATAAATATTTCGGACTTTTAGTACTCCCCGTATAGTCTGAAATAGTAATTGAGCCGACATGTAATTGCTCAGTGAAGACAGGATTTACATCCTATCCCACGTTGATTCGTTACACTAAAATTAAAAAGTAAAAACTGCATTTATAAGTAGGTAGGAACAAGTAGTAGTAAATAGATACTTTGGTAGATAATTTTGAAAATATTTTTATTGCTATTTATTTACTTGGTACCTACTCTTAAGCGGCTACTGTTTCGTTTTTCTAAAACATTCTGTAGAATAACATTGTTCGATAAGTTTCATCGCATATTGCTAGTTTTTAAGAAACTCGTAAGTTATATTAGAAGCAATTCATAGGTAACAAGCATACTTCCGAATATTCGCAGACGTAGTTAGAGAAATAATTATTACAAAACTTCTACAGAGTTTCAGTTCGATAGGTGTCTGTTAACGACACATGATATAATCTCGCTCCGAATTCAAATACATATAGAACACGTGTGGAATATTCCAGAAACCGATAACTTATTCTACATCGTTTGCAGACACGTTTGCGTCTGTCGCTCTACGTATAGAACCGTTAATAAAATGAGGCAATCGAGTATCAAATTTATTGGAACTCAAAATGAATAAGAATTTGTTAGTGATATATTTCATGTGCAGGCTCGTATTACTGGGGGCGCAATCTTGGGGCATTGCCATTCAAATTGATGGTGAGGGTACGTTTCACCATTAGAGGGGACTTATTAATTCCCCTTTCGACAGGCCGACCGAGGAGGCAATAAATTCACCTCAACCAAAGGGATGACCAATTTCAGAACATTTACGATCCACAAATTACGCGACCGCTGAAATATACTGAGCCGGGGACGGCCGCCGAACGCCGGCCGGGAGAAGAAAAAGCCCAAATGTTAATTTAATGTTGAGAGCTTCAGAAAATTGCTTCAATCCTAAAGATGAGAAAAATATTGGGTCTGGCCGCGAAAAGGTCCAACACTAATTTTATGCAGGGCAAATGAGCCGAGGGCACGGCGTCGAATCGATATTCATTTTGCTAAGCGTACCGTTAATTTTTCGTGGCGAGCGATATCATGAATATTACGTATCTACTTAGTTTTATAACCGCCCTTTCATTATTACCGAATTTATACTCTGCTTGCCGCGATGTATTTTATATTGCTGTTTCAGGGGTTTACTGACTTAATTTTGATAGCAAGTTAAGTTATTATTAGTTTTTAACTACTTAGATATCTATTTATTAGACATAATGGGCTAATAAACGTCACATAATAAAGCCAATGTAGATAATATAAATCATCACGTTCCAAAAATTACTGATACACGTTGCTATATAAAAAAAGCAACGTGTTTTCTCGCATTTCAAAGAAAATGAAACAACGTTACGTACAGAAAATTTCTAAGCACGTGCAAAGCGTGCAACTTGGAGAGTTATTTTAGCATTAGCGTTGGCGATGAGAAATATTTATCGGTATACACATAATGCGAGGGCTCAGGCAGGAGTTACGATATGATGAAAAAGAGAAAACAAAACATTCGGCAAGTTTGCGCTTTTAATGGCTGTTTTATTTGTTCGCGCCGATATATCCGAGCGTTGCTGTGCTAGCTAACTGTTTTATCACTTTATTGCATGGGATCGCATAAACTTGCGTACGAGATACCAATGAAACGACGCTGTGAGGAAAATGGATCTTTGTTGTGTAATACGTTGTATACGTGTAGTGTCACATCAAACAGTAAGTTGGAAATCAAAAGGGTCACGTGAACCGCTTCTGGGTTGCGTCTCGGTATTTTGAGTCAAAAGTTTCTCATGGAGAATGTGGTGGGCCAATGTCAAACGCCTTGCCTAGTGGAATAGCGCACGCATGCCGCACACGGTCCTTCGATTAATAAAATAGCGTGAGAAATCAATGGATTGAAACTTTAGTAATATACATAGAATCAAATGCTGATGATAACAAGCACATCTGTAATAGTTTTTTCTGGAAATGCTCTAGTGCGGTGGCCCTCAAAACCACTGCTACTTGAAAAGCGGAGGCGGCTCTTCCGGGTAGCCACCGATTGATATGCACATAAACGGACTTTGAGGTTGCGATCGTTGGTTCAAGCCCGTTCTGGAACGGCCAACCGCACAGCTGGACGCAAGAGTACGAAAGAGTACTTATACCCAACAGTTACCTAAATAAAACGGTTATTTTCGTATAAATTTGCTTGCTTTCTATTTCGTAAATCTATTGTATGTTCGTTATCACAGTGATTATTAATAGTCTGTTTTCATTTACTGAGATTCATACAAAATCAATATACATTAATGTTATAGTATTCTTGTTAAAGTACAATACAATGTAAAAGGTTTTAGACATGGCTAAACGAATGTCACGTATAAATTTTTAAACCCATCTTCGCCAGTCCTACAGTAAGTAGATTACTTAATTTATTTATTTATTTATTTAATGGAAGACCAACAGCTATGGTGAAAGGTATAAATAGCGGAAAAGTAACTGAGGGCCAATTACAGGTATCCACGTACAGAACTAAGTTATGAACATGATTTTTAAATAATTTAAAACTAAAACATAGTAAATCTCGAAGCAGAATAAAGTACAGAGATTAATTAACTACTGGAAATTATAGCGAAATAAATATCAACCTTCTTGCTCATAGAATTCAAAGAAAGCAGCAAAAAGCGCTTCTTCACTGGTTATATTGTTCAAATAAATCTAGGGTGAACTGGACGTTACCAAAACCATTTTTTTAACAATCAGCAATCTGCAGCGGTATTGTATTTGTCTTCATTTGTTTAAAATGGTCCTATAAGTGAAAATGGTCCTATACGTCTATAGAAGTTGTCAAAGATAAATCCTCACTCGTGTTTGTTTTCTATTAAATTACCTACCCTGAAAACGATTAATACATAAAATCATTAGAGTATAATATTTAAACATTATGATAACAGTGATCCGCATTAATTATAAAAGTATTATCACAAGCCCCATCTTCACTCAGGGTAGTTTCTGTTATTATTAAATTATGTAGGGTCAGCAGACTATCCGCGGCCGGTCCCACCATTAACTGTTATCTAGAAAAACAGCTATCAGTCTATTTGGTATAACAGTTATTTAGTATAACAATAAAGACAGCTTAGCACTGACAATTCAGGCCGTGCGTAGGCCATGAAAAATAATGTTCTTACCTATTATAGAGGTAATTGCTTTTTCTATAACTTTGCCCTTATATTAGCCTAAATGGAGGCAGCGATTATGAGATTAAGGACGGTATTGTGATGAATTATTCCCCAATTTGCGCTAAGCTGAGTGAGAAGCAGTAATATCTTAATGCTTTAGGCACTATTGTAATGGAATCTATTCAGAACGTAGACTTCAATTTTTTAACGAAAATGTGAAAGAGATTTTTCAAAATTCTGTTAGTAATCTGTGAGAACCTCGAAATTAGGTATCTCATAATAAAGACCACACCGTGTAAATTCAACAGGTTTTATCTTAATCTTATAATCCAACGATGAAAGCAATTATATCAATATTCAAGCCCGCATCGTAACCGCTGATTGGCCATATCCTCAGCCAAAGATGAACTCTTGAAATTCCACTTAACAATATGTTAATAGATTGTAATAATGTACCATAATTGATATTGTTTGTAATTACAATCTATAAAGATAGGCCACTTAGGTACAAATAATTTAATATGACTAGTTTCAACTGAACAATTATAATTTGATGCAGACAATCTTACCTAACCGGGGTAGAGAAATCATTTATTTTGTTACAGTAATGTAGCGACCCTATACTACGATCTCCAAGCCTATTTTTAGGGTTCCGTACCCAAAGGGTAAAACGGGAACCCTATTACTGAGACTTCGCTGTCCGTCAGTCTGTCACCAGGCTGTATCTCGTGAACCGTGATAGCTAGAGAGTTGAAATTTTCACAGATGATGTATTTCTGTTGCCGCTATAACAACAAATACTAAAGTACAGAATTAAATAAATATTTAAGGGGGCTCCCATACAACAAACGTGATTATTTTGTCGTTTTTATAGATAATGGTACGGAACCCTTTGTGCGCGAGTCCGGCTCGCACTTGCCCGGTTTTTATTCATAATTTAAATCTCATGTATTCATCCTAAAGTACTGCAACAATAAGACCACGAGCTTTGTTAAATCATAATACAGTGATCACAATACCAGTACAAGATCTCGTTCCGCACAAGCCGATCGACGGCTATTTCCACGTTGAATACTCCCGGGGATCAGTCCGGCCCGCAATATCTCTGTCATGGCTGCCCGCATTCGAAAATTGGATTTAATTAGCCCTCAGTATAAAACAGACCGCCCTTGGGCCGAGTGTGTTAAATGGTACCCCTCCAAGTCGATGGGGGCTAATCTATCCTCGGATATGTGTGCGCCTAAAGTTTGTACATGTGTGCGTGTCTGTATGTCATAAAGCGCTTTTTTTAAGTCTCTAGAAATTAATAAGAGAGGCGAATTCGACGGACAGTTAAAATCAAAAGAAACCTTACCTAGAACGTTTTGAGATTAATTTGTAATAGCAGATGAAATATAGCATCGGTGAGCATAGTTAATTTGGTATTCATGCTGTATAACTTTTAGGCGGTTCTTAAAATAGCTCACGTCTATTTTGAGATTGGTATCATTCATCCAAAGTCGACGTGAGTGGGCTGGAATATGTAACAGGAGTTTTCCCTTTCAAGGCAAATAGCAGGGGTGTGTTTTTTTTGCAAATCGGAACGTATACCTATGAACTGGAGTGAAATGAATCGAAAATACTATGACATATATTCCGACTGGCCTTTGCACACTGATTATACAATCCTAGACTTTTCCTTAACTTTTTTACAATAAAGGATTATCTATTTATTTTTCAGAAGCTTGCTGAATAACCGACTCATTAGAAAAATACCCTAATCCAACCGCCCGTCATACATCTAACTCAAACAATATCAAGAGTTTAATTCTCTTCGTATTCTCGCCCATGAGTATCTTTATAAAGTCAGTAGCAAGCACATCCTCAACCTCATTAGTGGGGGAGGGAGGGCAATCAGCGCGAACAGTGTTTCCGTTTGCCGTCCTCCGATATAAATAAAATCACAACACAAAGCTAATGGAAGGAACATAACGATCGAGATAGTTTTGTGTGAGAAAATAAAAAAATATTTTCTTAGTATGTTGCACGTAGTGAAGATATTTTAAAGTAAGTTCCAATCCGTATTATTATGATCAGTTAGGTATGCTTTGGTAAATTTTAAAATAATAACAATACATCATTACACCTGTGTTCCCAGAAGGAGTAGGCACAAGTGGCCTGTACCCACAAGTCGGCGGTGCAGTAGTCCTCTACCATGGACTATGCGGGTTGGCGAAGTTTACACATCTTTCGGTGAAGGCTATTTTGGATACGCAAGTTACCTCATCTCGTTTTCTTACACTGCTCTACAAGCGATAATATTTTTGAACTGACATGAAATCTGGATTTGCGTATAATACCATTAACTATCATTTTCTAAAAACTTTGTCATTTGTCTAATTGATTTCATTGTTTATATCAAAAACTAAAGAAATCTATGGTAGATATACATTCAATTTACTGTGTACTTAATTTACATGTAGCAGTGGTAGCCGAGTGGTCGAACGTACGCTTTGTAAATCAAAGTGTGCAGGTTCAACCCCGGCTCGCACCTCATTTTCATCCGAGATTATCACTTGCTATGAAACGGTGAAGGAAAACATCGTGAGAAAACCTGCACCTCGCACTGGGCCAGCGTGGTGGACTATGGGCTGAAATCCTCCTCACATTGAGAGGAGGCCTGTGCCCAGCAGTGAGACATCAAAAGGGCTGCAGTAGTAGTAGTCTTCCATGTCTAAACTGCTTTCCGTTCTCCTTATCATAAGCAAATGAGGTCAGGTTAGTTGAGTATAAACTTATAGAAGAGTAACAAGTGAAGTGTCTCATTAGTGGAAAACTATTATTATACAGGTCAGGTGATACAGGGTGAGACCTACTGTAGCTAGCGCATAACGGCGGCCAACAACATGCCGTAATATTTTAGAGCAGGAATAATCAGAGCAGTGGATATCCACTTTATTATGGTCACAAATTGTCTTCTTAATTACGAAATGATGTTTAGATTCATCGTAGATCTACAAACAATATATAAATAGATTATAAACACCCAAAACAAAATTTTGCCATGCAAACACAATCCATCGGTATTAAGGGCTGAGTTAGGCCATAAGCCGTACTTTTTCTGTTCAATTATTCTTTGCAACGTGTAATATCCTGAACAGTGCTTAATGTACGCAGAAATGCATAGGCACCAATAAACAGTGAGTATGTTTAATGGGTACTGTGATAATAAGGGAAAATTGTTTATTGAAATTAAACTATTTTACGGATTTTATCGCGTTTATTTACTATTTTATTTTCGCGACGTTTCGGCTGCTTTACAGCAACCATGGTCACGGGGGAACTGAGGTGTTAGACGTCCTGATGTCATAGTTAATAACTGGGTACCCTCATATTTAGTTGTTGTTTGCGGTCCGATCCACGCAGAAAGTGCTTACGGTGTCCTGAGGTCTTGCAATGGTACACTTGGTTTTGGATTTAATCATATTGATTACTGGATCCCAAGTTGGTGGTAGCACCCAGCCATCTTCCCTATTGAAATTAGGATGTTTTTTAATTTCAATGGCCTCACGTATCATCCTTGGTCGGAGTCGGTGTTCTTTATCGAGGATATGCGGTTTATCAAATCTGATATAATGGCGGGTGCGGTCCTGTCCATGTTCACAGATTGCAGACTTCGTGGAGCGTCGGTGTTTCACGTCAGCTATATGTTCTTTTACGTAAAATCCGTAAAATAGTTTAATTTCAATGTATAGTATTCGCGTAAATATAAGAAAACAAAATTGTTTATTTTATAATTTTTCGGTAGCAATTATATACAATATGTATTTAGGCTCCTACGACGTAAATCACTAGATTTTGTTATTGTACTTCAAATTATCCCTGAGTGCTAATTTCGTTATAACAGTTTATGTATAAAAACAGCCGGGTATAAGTACCTAAAATAACATTCATATAAATACACGTGTACACGTGTAAGTAAATATTGTCTTTATGTGACCTTCCATGGACAAAAAAGGTCAGATCTTCTAACGTACCCACGTGTGAAAAAATCTCACCATAACCTTGCTTACCTAACGAAACCACTAACTACTTATTAATTCAAAATAATCTATAAATAAGCACAGTTTCTCATTATATAAAGATTATTTTCCATAAAAGCTTATTCTGTTACCACGGAGATAGTTATTTCCATTTTTATTATAACAATAAAATGCCGTCGGGCCACACGACTCAGGGAAACAAGACACATACGAGCGGGCTCGTTACTGCTGTATTCTTATACTCAAAGTGATCCGGGATTTTCATGAGAACTTGAGATTTTTTAATATTATAAGATTGTGAGCTAATTCGGATTCTTAAAAGGGTGAATAGCCGGACAATGACAATGCCGGTCATCTGTTTGGGCATTTACCGTATGAATACTATGATACCTAGAAAAGTATTTAAAATTAACTGAAAATGTCACCCACACGAGAAATTTCATCATTATAACATAATAACAAGTTGTACATTATTTTGTTTCAATTAATTATTTGATTTGTTTAGCCTCTAGTAGTAACTCTTACATTTCAGTGTACCTAGAGCTCCTTCAATCTGATATTAAAATATCTAGGAATCGAATCAATTAATTATTTTCAATCATTCAATCCATGAGATAGCTAATTTTGTTAAAGTTCTTTTTATATATATATGCATTCAAGTTATATAAAATCAAAAGGATTTCTATTTCCATCCACGAATTATCTCATGGATGAAACCTTTTATTCTCAATAATATCCAAACAAAATATGGTCACTCCAGATAAATCGGAATTTAAATTGCTATCTCAATACATGTATCGCTTGCAAGATACGATAATGCCCTCTGCAGGTTATTTCCCAGGTGTAGGGGTGCAGTCAGTGGAAAATTAAAACGCAAGCAACGCGACAGCAAGCTTCCCCGAAATACACAGCCCTATTTGTGTTGCCTACTGTGTCCAACGGTAAATTCCGTTACACATTCCATAATAATAGTTCTATGCGATTTTGAACCTTATTCACTTATGAGTTGGTATTATTTAAAAAAATCATATGTGGTGTGTGAATAGATGGACGACTTGAAAACCATGATTTAATTAGACATCTCACTGTACTTGACATCCAACTGTATTCCTAATCAAATACAGTTCAGAATACATTTGACAATGCTTATAATCCCACAGCGCCGTTAAATTGAAATCGACATACGCAAACGCATTTCATATGAAATTCTGATGGGTACACATGCGCTCAGCCTCGCTAATCAATTGCTAATCCTATTTGCACGCCATTAATTATAAACTAAGCAAACAGAAAGTCAAGTCAAAGAGACGTCTATACATATTTTACAAGACAATTAACATTCGAGACATCTCTGCCTGTTTGATGGGTAGAGTCGGAATACTTGCGGTAATTTGGTATGTATTGCTTTTAGTATGTATATCCTACTATTAATGTAGATAATTAATGTTACACAATTGAATATAAACAAGGTGTCTCTACATCCAATCTAGGCGAAAATCTATACACATTTTTACATTTTCTCATTCTATCGACATTCGTGCAGTGTCGAATTTATACTTCTGTGGATATTTTAGTAATTACTAATGTTTAGTTACGAAATCTGACGGGTTGTATACGTTCTCTATTACTAATTACGGCAGTTTGTTTGTCGAAACTTTCCTTCACTTGTCATCTCATCGAACATTCAGCACACGACTTCAAAACAATGAAGACGTTCACGGGATACGGATTGGATTAACAGTGACTTTCGCTGATGTATACTGGCTCAGTTCTGTAATAGATTTTCCGTATACGTTGTCGTGGTCGTAAGCCCCAAATTTATTTCTCAATCTGTCCATAAGTCTCTATCAATCATCCGACTTTCATTAGTTGAAAGGAACCCCTTCAATCTCGAAGGCCCTCCACAACGATCTCATAACTTAACGATACTTGACCTTATAAAAAAGAAATTGGTATTCTTATATAAGAACGGAGGAAAATAGTATTTCTTACCTTATAGTACGGTTCCTCGTAACGAGTGCCTTTTAGAATGTCGTAGAATATGCAAAGAGGCAGCACCATTATGGCCGGCTCTTTGCACAGAGTGGCGGCCGCGGCGAACGTAAGTGTCCCCGCCAACGTGAGCCACTGTAACAGTTCACCCGTATCCTCACTGACACCACCACTGAACTGACACTTGGGTCTCACTGCTCCTTTAACTTCACAAGCGTCCAACATCTTCAAGGGCCCGGCTTTGCTCGCTTTTAAAAGTCTGCGAACGTTCATCAATATGTGTTGAACGAGCCCGTGGCAACTGAGCCTGAACGGCGGGTCGCTGGTCGGTATTTGCCGTCGCATCAAATTGTCTTTTACGGTATGACGGCATTTTCGATGTCTTTCTTCGCGTAGACGTATATGCTCGCAGTATAGTAGGAAACTCAGTAGAAATAGATTGCACGCAGCGAGATCTGCTCTTCCGACAACACCCGCTACGGCCTCGGTGTGAATGGGATGCGCTGCAAATGTGAGCCCAGCGACTGCTGTGCCTACGCTAGTGCAGTATGACGGTAGAAGGCGGCGCGCTGTCGTCACGACTAGCGCGGTCGCCGTGCAATGGAATATAACGTTTAGGAAGTGATAGCTCCAAGGTTTGAATCCACTGAATGCGTAGTTGAATCGATATGTAGCGACGCACAGCGGCCTGTATGAGCCGTGTGAGCCGGGGTCCGACAGCGGGGTTCCCCAGAAATCGTTTTCGAATAACGCCTTCACGGGCGTGTGCCCGATAACGTCCGGGTTGGAGAGAATCGCCCGCCTGTGAAATAAAAATAGCAGCGTTATTTTTTTCAGCGTTTCATCCAACAATTTAGGTTTGATAAAAAATGAGTTTTCTATTAAAATGGTAATAGGTCACACGTAGTCAACATTTAAAATGCAGATATATTCCTATGTTGTTTAATACGCAGTAAGAAGATAATTATGTGCCAGACTTTGTGGCTGAAATGGTATGTTTATTAATTAGCATATTTAGTTTATATATACATATAATGCCACTGTATTTTACGTCTAAAATCTTTCATATATTACTTTCTACATGTATATTTTATTTCTTTGGAATATCTTCGTCTATCTTACATACGTGTTTTAGATTTGTGGGTATTTGCTAGACTCATACATAATATATCCTGACATTTCCTAAATTAATGTGATGTATAATCATACAATTATGATATAAAACACCATGAAACAACTAATACCTAACAACACGAACTTGGCGATATGTTCACCTATAGAGTGTATGTTTCATTCAGGAGCACTGACCATCATCGAAAACTTGATTCGAGATGTTTTGTCGTATAAGTAGGTACCTACTTAGAGATTATTTATAAAAACTGGCCAAGTGCAAGTCGGACTAGCACACGAAGGGTTCCGTACCATTATCTATAAAAACGGCATAACATAAAATATTTTTATAGAAATGTTTAGTATCTCAGGTGGCCGATAGGAGCGCTGTACAATTTGTTATATCTATAAATTCCGTAGATGCGAGTGACTTGTAAATGATTTTAAATACGCGATAAAGTCAGGATATAACTGCTGAAGCACTTCACGCACAACTATATATTTTCAATACAAAAAGTTTCCATTTCACAAATCAGTTACATTTCTCAGCCGGCCGAAAATGTTTGTAGTAATATCTCGTTAATTTACAGATTGTCAAGACATTACACAAACAACGAACAAGTAGGTAGGAACGTTGACGTCGATCACCTCCGGCAACGTATATTTTTCATCAGCTTTGATTAAAAAACTTTCACAGCGCAACTTTTCCGCGAGTACTGCTTTACTTTTTTAATGAAATATAAAAGATCAATACCTAACATATTTTTTTCGTAGCCGTGTCAATATTGGAACGTTTTTTTGTCCATTAATATAATATTGTATTTACCTACTGAAAGAAATTGGAAAACTTTTACGAAGTTACAAAAAATATAAATATTTTTGTAGCGTTACCAAGTAGGTATATTTCATATTGGTTTATTATCCAAGTTTATATATAGGTACATAATATGCTACGTACAGAACATGCCTCTTAATTATCTAAGGGAACGCTATCTGAACGAGTTAATTAGCATTAAATAACTACTGCTTAAAGCTTTAATTACCGTAAGATAATATATTAGTAATTGCTTATTTTAGGAGCTTTATGGATTCAATCAAACCTGCTTTGAAGAGATAACGTTAAAATTAGATAGGCACTTATAAATCTATAGTAACTCAGTATTACATGTAATTTTGACAAATCCTTTGTATAATTATAAACATAAACCAGACGTAGTCTTAAATACTTCTTCAAATATGACTTATTAGTGACAAGCCTATAATTAATCAAAGTAAAACCATTGTACGGTTTGATAATATTTAATGAAGAGATAATTTATATATCATGTAACCATCATCGTTTACCTACTAGTTATTTACTACTTATACATAATGCATGAATCGTTATTGGTAACCTGGTTTTTATTTAGTTGCACAACAAAAAATTATACTGGAGAACAAATTCAAACACCCGTCCCTAACTGCTTAATTTAAATAAAATATGACCTCCTTACCTGGGCGGGCAGTCGCTCATCTCCACGGACCGTTCGACGTTTCCCAAACGATTGGACCGCGCCGCCCTCGACCCTCCGTAGGGTGCTTCAATACCGTCTAAATAATGGACATGTTTTAACGTACCGATCTCTCCTCTCAAATTGATTTTGTGAATCGTTGTCTGATGTTTATTGGCTGACGTGTGAAGTTACCGAGTGAATGCTCGCCAAGGCAAGCTTGCTAGCCTGAACCTCAACTCTTCTAACACTATCATTGTGGATTTGCTATGAATGACAATATTGTCATATGACTAGTCATATCACTTGTCTAATCGCTTCAAGGTGACAATGTCTAATGTCTATTCTAGTCATATTCTAGCTACCATACATAAAAATATTGTTAAAAATTAATGGTAAAAAAAGTTTTTAATAACAAGGTTTTATTTAATTGCCCTTAGTTTTCGTGTTCTCCTCAGCAAGCCCTTACATTTGATACCCATACTGTGTTAGTGCAGAAAAAATAACTATTCGGCCATGTTGGATGATCCACCATATTGGAATTAGAATGACGTCAAATAGCTAAGCATGCATTGTCATCCAAAATAAGCGTGTTTACCAAATTTCAACTCCATCGGTTAAAGATAACTGATTTAAAATTCAGTTGTAAGATTCCACCCGGACATACATTTCAAGTTAATATAAAGTTAAAAAATATATATATAAAAAAACCGGCCAAGTGCGAGTCGGACTCGCGCACGGAGGGTTCCGTACCATTATCTATAAAAACGGCAAAAAAAACACGTCTGTTGTATGGGAGCCCCCTTAAATATTCATTGTATTCTGTTTTTTTAGTATTTGTTGTTATAGCGGCAACAGAAATACATCATCTGTGAAACTTTCAGCTCTCTAGCTATCACGGTTCATGAGTTACAGCCTGGTGACAGACGGACAGACGGACGGACGGACAGCGAAGTCTTAGTAATAGGGTTCCCGTTTTACCCTTTGGGTACGGAACCCTCCAGAACTTCACAACGATAACGTTTAGTGATTTGAGGCTCTCAGACTCAGTTTTTCCTTTGGCGTCTTAATTTGTATTACTTACTTACCCTGGCATGCGGTAGCCGAGCAGTGAGAACCGAAGAAAATTATTAGCGAAGTGAACGTCGGAAACCCTATCAACTGGCATTGGCAACCGGGGATATTTACCGGGCACATGTTCGCTGCAAAGGAAATTAAAAAGTCCACCATCTTGTTATCCTGAACGGGCACGTATTTTTGTAAAGTTTCCAGGAAAACTTTACTGACACTGTGGTGGATTTAATTGGAGAATTTTGAACATCAATTTTCACCGGCAACAGTCCGCACATGACTCATCCCTTCATCTATTGATCCCTCATACATTTTATTCTTTCATTTTAGATTTGGAAAGGAAAGTCAGTGAAATAGCCGATTGAATAATATATTTTTATGGGACCAAAACCGAGCTTACTATGCGAAGGCGGAAAAATCATCTCTAACATTCAGCCATTGTATTGCAAATTGTGAGTAAGACGCCCTTTCCTTTGGTTATTTACATAAAAAGTTCTCAGAGTATTTTGTCCGTAAATGACTTTCGTTTTGCTCTTCCTCATTTCAGTTCTTTCGAAAGGATATTTATTCAAATTTGGTAAAATATTAATGAAGAAGCAAATCAGTTTGCCTGATGTTTTGACACTTAATAATACACTAGGACTGTTTCACGTAGCTATCATTGATATCAGCAAGCAGTCAGCTACTCAAACGCGTTCCCAAATTGTGATTAAAACATTTATAAATAAAAATTTCATTGTCTTTTACATTTAAACTTGTGATATCACCAGGACACGTGCTGTGTGCGAATTTTAAGTGTATTTGTATAATTAAATTAATGGCCGATGTACATTCGTCTAATCTTGACTGTTTTGAAAGTGCTTACTTGACAGTACAAATATTTTATTTATTTATTTAATACCCACAAACCTATCAATTTATCTTCCAAAAGTAGAAGCAAGTCTATCTTTACTTCGATTTCTGCAAGTCATACAAAGGATCGATATACATTCTATAGGTGCCGGCCGGTGACCAGTCATTCCGAATATATTTCTCGTATCTTATATTTTATCTACATTGAAAACGGCACCGGTACCATGCTTCATAATAAAAATGAAAATAGATATACGGAATACTTTAGTAGCCTTCAGTTATGAGCTTTTTGAGTTTATGGCCCTAGTTCCGTGATCGGTACTACCCGTTTTCATACCAACACAAAAATTATATCCACACATAACTTTATTTGCGGATTTTTTCTTTACTATATTTTAAACTCTTATAAATGAGGTATGGTAAAAATGAGTCACACATGTATGTCTTTAAGAGTGCATGACAGTGGAGTGGAACAAAGCATTTCAGTTTGAGTTGTTTGGATATTATTTTGTTTGTAAACTTAATCATCCAATAATATTAATATTACACTTTGATCTTCCCCTTCTGAATCAGAATTAGAATCTTTTTTAACCGACGAAAAAAAAAAAAGGAGGAGGTTCTCAATTCGACGCGTATATTTTTTTTTTATGTATGATCACGCATATCTCCGGCGTCATTCGACCGATTTCTAATTTTTTTTATGACGTTTGCTAGGGAATTTTTCGAGTGTGGTCCCATTTTCAAAACATTATCAGAAATCAACCCCCTTAGGGGTGAAATGGGGGGTTGAAGGTCACACAATTTAAAAAATATTTTTTGATCAACCTGAAACTTTGTATATGTATTTAACATACAAAATAAAGAAACACGTGTTTTAGGAAATTTGAAAAAATATATATGTAGGGGGTGAAATGGGGTGATAAAGTTTGTATTCTGGACTATAGCATATCTTCGGCGTTATGAGCCGATTTCGAAAAATCTTTTTTTGTTTAATACGGATAGTTAACAAATATCGAAACGATGGGATGGAAAGGGTGGAGGGGGGTGAATTCCTTTTTTGGGCTGTTATGAGGTGCTAATACTTGCATCTTTTCACAAAATAGATACTAAATTCGCCTTCAAAAACCTAGGTACACTAAAAAGTTACAAATAACCTTATAATTCATTACATTTGTAGCCGGTGCCCATTCATGTGTGTATTTGCCTAGTCTGATATAGAATGGCACCTACACCATGATATACCTACGCCCACGTGGACTTTATTTGGAATTATACCCATTTTTAACCAACGAAGAAAACAGAAGAGGTTCACGTTTCGACACGTATTGGTTAGGGTATAACTTCGAAGTTGATCCTATATAAATTAGGAACAAAAATCCTACCCGAAAGGTGGGAAAATAGGGAGAGATTTATTGTTAATTCTCAAATTTTAATGCTGAGTTGTGTATTACAAAAAAACAAACACTAGATTCCGATTAAGTAGTAGATTTTAGCCACAAAAAAATATTAAATAAAAACTTTTTAACAAAAAATTAAACCGCCGAAAATTTTAAAAAGCAAAAAATAATATACCTTTTTTATTTAACCTTAATAACAAAGTTCTTAAACTAATGTAAGTATACCTAAGTCATTTTGAGTCGGCGCCAAACAATTAATGAACAATAAATTTAAAGAAATAACCAAATGAAATTAACAATGCAACGTGAAATCTTCAGCGACAAACATTAACATTCCAAAAAATGTGCTCTCCGTACGACCACTCGCACACATTGTGTATCGCTGTGTATTGCTGTCTCGCTGACATTAACTTCGTGAACGCTCGGCATTTTCCAGCGAAGGTGCGTGTCGCGCCGCGCCGCCGCCGCGCCGCCGCCGTACATCACACTTTACTAAATTAATTAATTTGCTTGTTTGGCGCCGACTCAAAATGACTTAGGTATACTTACATTAGTTTAACAACTTTGTTATTAAGGTTAAATAAAAAAGGTATATTATTTTTTGCTTTTAAAAATTTTCAGCGGTTTAATTTTTTGTTAAAAAGTTTTTATTTTATATTTTTTTTAATTCACATATACCAATACTAGTACTTATGAATCTTCAATTAAACAAAAAAATATCTCTACCACCCTTTCGGAATGCATTTCCTATGGCGAAAAATGGGCAAAAAGTCTGAGACGATGTCAACTGATCGCAGCTTAAGTCAATATAAAGTAAGCTTAAGTCTAATAAACTATGATACAATGCGTAAAATTGTACATTAAATTCTGGTATCATATTATAGTTGGACGTAAATGGTAATATTTTAGGTTTGAATATCTTTTATTTCTTAAAATAATAACAAAATTCACATACTTGAGAAACTAAATTAAACTTAAGCCTAATAAGTAACGCACTTAAATATTATATTTCACATATTTTACCGTTGAGATGTTTTCAGCACGCTACTATCCTATCGTCGCCTTCTGCCTCCGGATATTGATCTTATTAGGGTGATGGACAGCGTCTTTTTTATCTATTTACGATCTTTTTATTTGCTATATCTCGTTAATCTAAGCTGTTGTAAAGACGTAGGATTCATCCATCAAAGTCATTCCATTACATAATGAATACAAACATATCTCATAGTTAGGTGGCTTACCTAAATCACTTACTACAAACTACTGAGGATTGTTCAACTAGTACAAAGGTATTTTACAATGGCACGGTGAGGGTCATAGCTTTTTATTATTGCACCGAGTTATGCCAAAATATACCAATCCACAAATCAATTTTATTGCGGTTGGTACATTTTGGCATAACTCGGTCCAATTTAGAGATAGATTTACGGTTGTCTATGTGTCGTAGCTAACGTAGCCCACGGCATACTGGGAGGTCAAGTCTCGCGCGTCAAATATTTTCCAATACTAAAACGAACTCTGTGCCGATATGCATAAAGTTTGAATTTCTGTGGTAGAAGCCACGCCCCACGCGTCAAAATTCGCTCGCGCTGTCAGTGTCATTTAGTTGAAGAATGAAGTTTTGTATGAGTCAATACAGTTTGTATTGGTATGGCAAACAATATGGAGCCACATTGGCCCATTTTGGTTTTAATAATCATATCGATAAAAACTACTCGCATCCATAGTAGAATCGAAACTAAGATTGAGATAAAGTTGGTGGATACTGCGGAACTTTTTGTTGGTAAAGTTGTGGGGCAGCTGTGGCGAACAGTCGTCACGTAAGCCCTCAATTACGAAACACTGAAGCGGTTTTCGACGAGCTCAGATCGAGAACAAAGTTCATCGATTCTATCACGATTATCGCTTTGGAACATTTCCACTGAGAAAATTAGTGTTTTCGAGAGAGTGTTTATCCCTCTCTTTACGTACTGTTAGATAATAGTTAATACTGACCTCTCACGAGATATCTTTGCGATCCGCAACTAATCAAGTTTGACTTTGGCGAACAATGTTCAGTAATTTGTACGCGTCCGCTCTATCTACATAGGTACAAATTATTTGAGCCATATCATTGTGAGCGGGGCATCGACTAAATACAACAGAAACGAACAAACTTAGATGTAATTTAATCGAATGTGGAGTGTGAAACTGGAATTTTAAGTAGACTTTTACACTTACAAGTCACATAAAGAACCATTTTAATAATCCAAATTGGAAAAGACTGACTTAATTAATACGTTTAGTAAAGTCCTAAACACATACATTATTCCTAACGTCATATCTCACAAAGAACAGTACGAAGAATAAATCAAACACAATATAGCGGCTGCGCTTACACCCTCAGGGACAATGGGATCAAAGGGGAATGTAAATTATTCAACATGGTTAAGTCTGGGTCTTCGGCAAATAGCGGGTTACCTTTTTACAGCTGCCCAATTCCTGCGGGAGCCTTATTTAGGTGTTAATTGGTGGTATGCCTCAAGAGGCTCGGACCGTACTTCTTTTTGTATGTCAGCTCTCCACCGGTCTTTATTCCGCAGTGGTGCCAGTACATTAAAATCGTGATGAAACACTACTATTAAGCCTCCCAAACACTGTGGCGACAAAGTAGCGCGTTAAAATTTTTGCGTCAAAAAAACAACGATTTGTTTTGGTATTGGCGTAAAAATTGAAGCTCATAGCAGTGGTAGCCGAGTGGTCGAACGCACGCCTTGCAATCAAAGTGTGTAGGTTCAAACCCCGGCTCGCACCTCTGGGATTTATGTGCGAATCTCATTTTCATCCGAGATTATCACTTGCTATGAAACGGTGAATGAAAACATCGTGAGGAAACCTGCACGTCCTGACTAGTTCTCGATAGATATGTGAAGTCTGCCAACCCATACTGGGCCAGCGTGGTGGACTATGGCCTGAATCCCCCTCGCATTGAGGGGAGGCCCATGCCCAGGAGTTGGACGTTAAAAGGGCTTTAGTAGTAGTAGTTATGAAGCTCCAGTATGTGAGGGGCTTTAAGTTGAATGATCATAAAACTTGTGAAATAAAAACAGCTCTAGTTCAACAAAATGAAAGCTGATGAACGATCGCCTGACCAGGTGTCCCTTTACAAGGCATCATTCTAATTGTTACAGTCTAGACAAAATGGTTGACAAATATTACAACTAATAATAACTTTACTAAGAAAATTCAACCACTGAAATCAACATTTTATGTAGAAATTCGTACCAACTTGACCTTAATTTTAACCCCTCTCAATATAATAAGCAAATATAATATGGAAGCTACTCTACTTCGAGTGCTTATATTCTCAAGTTACGTGGATAGCTATTTCCCTGTATTTCACGACGCACGCAGAGTGAAAAGGTTTTGCCTACCAATTGGAACCTGATATCGCGTTATTTTCCTTAAAAATACACGTGTAGGTTTTTGTTGAAGTAAACTAGTTAGTAATTAATACTAGGATGTATATATATTATTTTATATTTGTCCCGTTAGGTCCAACTAAGCTCAATATTTGGTAGGAGTGGGCTCCAGGATAGGGAATGAACCCGGCAACTCGCGGATAGCAAGTAGCGTCTCGTCTATTCACTTGGCTATTTAGCCTTTATCATATAGACATATGCACATACACTAATTTAATAGTCTAATTTACAAATCGAATGTCATATACACTAATTTAATAATGCTATAATAATATTTGGTTGATATACACATGATCCTGTTGACATTTCAAGCCTAACTCGCCATAAGTCACAAACAAACATAAATTTACTAAAAACGTTATCGTGTTTCTTTCTGAAAATTGATTAAAATTGCCGTCTTGTTTGCTTCATGGCCGTATTGTATTTTATTAATACGGCTTGTTATATTTGCTTTGTTATTTTTCATCTCGCTCCGTATGAAAAATATTTTGCCATTATATTTTGCCTCGAGCATTTGGTAAATAAATCGATGAGAGGAGACACGAGACGTTTTCAGTAAGTACTTTTTTTACATAATCTATTTATCTTGCATGCTTTTTCTTCTTGTTGTGATAAAAATGCCTTAGAAAGTTTGAGGTTGCATATAGAGACGTATACCAACCTTCTCTTTCATTAAAAAAAGTTACTAGGTTCCTACATTAACAATCGACTGAGCTCGCTTGATTTTCAGAAAGAACCCTTACTTTTCTATTTTCGTGTACAATAGTATTTTAGAAGTACGTGACCCCAAAACCGTAAGTTCACCGTTCGTCTCAGCGGGTGAGGCGGCAAATAAACCATGGGATATACCCGTTCGTAAATCTCTTATATCCTTCCATTCACCCCGTACTTTAGCACCTGCATACGTAATGTTTGAATTATAATACAAAAATACAACCGATGGAGTGAAGATTTCGTGAGTAGATTTCGAGATAGCTTTTGACCGTTTGTGAAGCTTATTTTTGTGGTATTTAGTATGAATACATAATATCAAAGTAATATAATGTGACAATCATATTTTTTATCGGCCTTATCATGTAATATCTAAACCTTAGTTCCATGAACAAACTCTATACAGGGCCCCGATTTTCGCTTGATAGACATCAACCTCTATTCGAGATATGTCGAAACACGGCCACCATTTTCGTGCGATCGAGATTGAACAAATGAAAAAAATACATACGATTTGACGTTTCGTTTCGAGATATCTTGAATAGAGATGAATCTCGATCGCACGAAAATCGGGGCCCAGAACGTTAAATTGGTCGTATTTCTTAGTTTTTTTTTCGACATTATTATGTCGAAAAAAAAACTAGATATTTCTCGAATAGAGATGATGTATATCAAACGAAAATCGGGCCCCAGATGAGTAATTAATTTATAAAATACGTATAAAGGAAATATCGCCAATATTTTTTAATTTTTTGATAGAACATCTATCTTAAAGGTATATCAAACGTTTGCTCAAAGAACTCTTTCCTGTAAATGTTTATCCCTTTTTTTTAATGGGACTCATCTGAACATGATATCTTACTAAGATTGTATTGCGTACTCCTGCCCCCAAATGTATAGAAATGTAAATCCATCCACAAACCACTTTAAACAGCATTAATTTAGTTAAAAAGTGTTTTACAATACTGCTATAAATTGATCATTGCTTTCTTTACATTTGAGGGCTCTTTTGTACACTTGCCAAATAAAATCAATGCATATCAATAAGGTATACATTGGTGTAATCACATCGGGCCAGACTCAATGGAAAGAGGCCACTAAACAAAAATAAAATAAGCTGAATGCTGCCCCTTTAGCATGACCAGGGATGACCTGTATGCGGCCACTCCCAACGCGATTGCTGTAGCAAAATTTCTACAAAACGAGGTGTAGACCATTGACTCGAAAGGAAGAAGAAGCATGACATAACCGTGTAGTGACATAAATTTTATCACTTTCAACTGTCAGATTTGTCGAGAAAATGACGTCACTTCGAGCATTTTGCACTGGACATGCCTCGACGAATCTGACAGTTGAAAGTGATAAAACTTATGTCTGCACGGTCTTACTAAGCCTACAGAATGCGGTGTTAGGGTTGCAATGTGTTACCTAAATACCAAAATAACGTTATACAACCAACACACGCATATCGTTTTAAAAACCCTACATTTGTATAAAAATTGTACGCCGATATGTTCCATTATTATACATTTCGATCGGAATATATTAGCTGGCATACTGACGACGCCGCCGACGTGCTAATGACACAGCAGAAAACGGAGCACAACAAACGATACACGAAAGCTCTATATTACCCTAGTTTCTAATAATCCTTGAATCAAATGGTAACAGCTGGTGATCCTTGTGGGGAAAGACGATGGAGAGAAATCAATCAACAAGATAAGATGTGCAAAGGATTTTCAAGTTTCTACTTAATTATATGGTCAAGTTTTACTCATGCTCTACCCATAGGTATAGTTTTAGCTAAAAAATCTTCAAAAAAAATAACAAAGCACTTTTTTGTTCATAACATTATATCCCCTAGAGGGCGCCATTTTCAATTTAATACCGTATAGCCTATGATCAACGGACGATCAAGACGCTTCCAACGATGCCTCGTTTGTTAAATTATGATAGTTATAATCATGAATAAAGAGTTTATGTATCTAACTAGCTGGACCCGGCGACTTCGTCCGCGCGTATTTAGGAACCCTAATTATTTTCCCAAAACTAAAGCAGCCTAACTTACTTCTTATAACATCAACTATTTGCCAGTGAAAGTTCTGTCAAAATTTGTTTAGCCGTTTAGGAGATTACCCTTAACAAATTATTTTTTAGGTTCTTTACGCGGAACCGCGGCTTTTTCTATTTTATTAGCATTAATATACCATTTGTAACTTCTAAACAAAAGGTCCGATTCGAAAAATTTAAAAAGAAATTTACATGTACATAATCGTTTATAATTATAAATATCGAAAGTCCATATTTTTCATCGTATTTGTGTTTTAACGGACTAATTTACACAAAAAAGGGTTAATTGCTCAACTACAATAGTTAGACATATCGTCTCGCGGATTTTTTTATAGGTAATTATGAGTATTGCAAATATTTACTACAATATTTAATGTAACATGAATAGTTTTCGCAGCGCACGCCAAATAACGTTATAAGTAAGCACATTTTTGACATCTGGTGTTAGATTATTACTGTTTTCGTAGAGAGTTCGATTTGTTTTTTTAAATAAAATATAACCAATGTCCATCCCGAATAATGTAGCTTTCTATAGGTGTAAGAATTTTTAAATTCGGTGTAGTTGTTTTCGACTGAATCCATTACAAACAAACAGTTCAATCTTGCCCTTTGTTATTGTATAAAGTATAGATATAGATAAATACAATCTTATATAGGTTGGTGGTAGTACACATTGCAAACAAATTACTTGCGAAATATATCTTTCACTAATCTACGCGGCATTTATGTTGTCAGAACAGTAATAATATTTGTTTGTGTAATTATTATGAGAAGGGCGGGGCGATTCAGGCGCTCGAGTACAACAGTGATTTTGTATTTACTGTTGTACTACCGTCGACTTTGTTTATAATACATAATAATATCTAAAATAAGCCGTGGTAGCCGAGTGGTCGAACGCACGCTTTGCAATCAAAGTGCGCAGGTTCGAACCCCGGCTCGCACCTCTGGGTTTATGTGCGAATCTCATTTTCATCCGAGATTATCACTTGCTAAGAAACGGTGAAGGAAAACATCGTGAGGAAACCTGCACGTCTGAGGGAACTTGACTAGTTTTCGATAGATGTGTGAAGTCTGCCAACCCGCACTGGGCCAGTGTGGTGGACTATGGCCCGAATCCCCCTCGCATTGAGGGGAGGCCCGTGCCCAGCAGTGGGACGTTAAAAGGGCTGTAGTAGTATCTAAAATAAACTAGTATAATTTCTTCTGTCAAGAAAAAACTAGATTTTTTATAATAGCAATTTTTCAACCATATCTTAGTTCATGGGACCGGTGGAAATAATAGACGATTTCAGTAAACCATTACCTGTCATCGTAAACGAAGCCGGCCTCCAAGGTATTATAGTAGAGAAGGAATGCCAGCAGCGAGCTCGCTGCCGTCACCCAATGGTCCATCCTTGCCGCTGCGGTCTCTACATCTGCAGCTCTCCCATCGCTCTGCAAAAAGGTTGCATTGTTACTAAAATATTCATAATATTGTGTGTGCGACTGTTTTACTTATGAAATGTGAGTCGCTCGGCACAATTTCTTGTCAAGAAATCTAAGAACGGCTTATGGTGGCATAACAATGTAGTATAGAGTAATTATTCTCAGAATTAAATAACGTGTTTAGCACCATTTAAAACCCACGCAAGTAGTCAAACATTTCTCAATTTGAAATTAAAACGAGAAATTTATTCATTTTGTGTCATCACGTTGAAATTGCATTCCATTTTGGAGCGTCTACGTGCCTTAGATACTTTTTTAATTATCATATGGACTTTTTGAATGTTTTTAAAACAACATTTTTAAATATTTCAGAACGATATGAAATAAAATTACTTCTGATATCACCAGAGAGGGATTTCATTTTAATCGCTTAAAACAGTTTTTACTTTTATGCTTCGGCATAAATCCGGGTAGTTTTATTAGATTTTACTTGCGAGGTAGGTCATTTCGGTCCACATAGATGGCCATACCAGAGTTATCGATCGTATACCATTGTTTTTTGACAAATAAATTTTTAGTTCAAAAACAGTTTTAAAGTAGGTAATATTAAAATAAATCTGCTAAATAGATAGTGGTAAAATTGCTAGTTTGTCTTAGCCATGTAACCGTTGATTAAGAAACTCATAAAAGATTCTTGTTTGTATTTCTGTACCTCGTTGTTGCGACAAAATCTGGACGAACCATAGCCAAAAACGATCGAATAGTTTCTATTTCAGAGATGCGCGGATGCTTTCATATAGAGCATTTTTCACGCCTGTCACTCGCGTCTGGTCGCTTGTCGTCGTTGCCCAGAGTAACAAAATTTACAGCTGAAATTTAAGTTTGTCTTATTTATTTATTTGTTTATTTATTTATTACTCTAGCACTCACAGTTTCCCAAACCGTGCTGAGAGTCATGTTAGAACAAATCTGTATTAAAATAAAATTATATAATATGAAATTATTAATTGCATATTAAAATCCATTAATTATTAATAAAAATTAAATCTAATAAATTATTTAAAATTACATAAATAATAATAATAAAATTTACACGACATTATTAAAATTGCCATAGAATTGTTTAAAATAACGTATGAAGTCCCCTAGACTAGTATTAAATATATCGACACTAGGCTGCTGGGCAATCAGAGTGTTGAGCAAAGAGATAGCTTGACTTGTAGGAGCATATTGTGCGGTACATTACACACTTTTATGCCCCAGTATCAATCACTAAGTAGCTTTTTTACGTAGGTACTAACATACGTACACAGGTACACGTGGAAGGATGATACAAAACCTCGTATTTTAGCGAAGATCCTACGTATTAAGTTTTTTTTTTTGAAGGCTGTTGGCCGTGAGGTGGCCTTTACAGCTTTACCGGAGGAGGTATTAGGTAACTGTACCAATAATTTATCAGTAACTAATAAGTTTCAATTGCTTGTTACGTTGAAGTCCCTCTTCAAAATTTAATAAGAACGACCCTCATTTATTCGGCAGAATTTTCATGAAACACTATCAAGTAGAATGATTTTAATATTTTGTACAATGATTTTACAATAACATAATTCTTTCATTTAATAATTACGCAAAACATAATTTACTACTACTACTACTACTACAGCCATTTTAACGTTCCACTGCTGGGCACGGGCCTCCCCTCAATGCGAGGGGGATTCAGACCATAGTCCACCACGCTGGCCCAGTGCGGGTTGGCAGACTTCACACATCTATCGAGAACTAGACAAGTTCCCTCAGACGTGCAGGTTTCCTCGCGATGTTTTCATTTACCGTTTCATAGCAAGTGATAATCTTGGATGAAAATTAGATTCGCACATAAATCCCAGAGGTGCGAGCCGGGATTTGAACCTGCACACTTTGATTTGCAAGACGTGCGTTTCACCACTCGGCTACCACTGCTTTACATAATTTATTTCTCTTTATTTAATTTTATTATTATTGGCGTCATATTGCCATACATTTATAAGTTTAAAATTAACTTGCACTGACGCGGTGCCCGTGCCAAATTTAATTACTTAAAAGACCCAAACCAACATTTAAAAAGATATAAATAACCTATAAAACGAGTCATCTTATATTGGTTCTCAGTAATAAAAATATTACAGCTAGCTTTTCCTTGTCATATTGCGCTATTTATAATACAAAGCCTGAAGCTTCATAGTATAGTCCGTCGGCTCTTAACCGGCGGCCCCGTCAGTGGTGTCTGTTGCCTGTATTATTACAAACAATCCTCCTATATCACATTAGTTTTAAGAATCAAATTTATTATTATTAACTATGTTTTATGTGAATATAGGGTTTCTGGCAATATAACATGATCAAAGATTTGATATCTACTGCAGCGCTTGTCAGTAAAAATAAGTACATGTTTTTACACGATTACTTATAGGTTTTCGTAGTATGTTCGTAGGCTGTAAAAAAAGTAGATAATATTAAACAATATCGCTATAACATGCTGTTACAGCATCTAAAACATATTCTGCGCGCGTCACATTCTGCCTTTTCGCTGCCCCGAATGCAAAGACATTAGGGGCTTTGAGCCGCCTCGCCTTGAACGCAGATCCAACGGCCGTCCGTAAACAATGCGTCTGTGGGGTGCTTTATTACAGTTGTCAAGCCTCACAACATTGTTCATTTTATCTGTGCGACATGTCGACGCTGTTCGGCTTGCCTTCTAGTGCCTGTACTTGCGCTAATTGGACAACAGTGGGCCTTTTCTTTTTGTTTTATTGGCTTGTCAAATAAACATTTAGCGGGTGCAGGTTTTGATAGACTTAATGCTGTGCTCAAAACGCGGCGAGTTCTTCTCGTTCAATAAAACCTTAAACGAAGCACATGGGTAAATCACGTTTTTGTAGGCTGTATTTTTGACCAAACTTTTTAGGTTTCAAGGAAAAAGTCTAACAATTTACTAATTCGGTATCCCTAAAGTTTTTGCCCATGATCATAAATCACCGTATTATGCCTAGGTTTCTTTTCATACACATTTTTTTTAACTTACTTTTATTATTCACTCTGTACATAATCACCTTGGGGACTAAAATAAATTATTCCTTAAACTCAATAGCTGTAACAGCCTTTTACGCGAATTGAATCTATTTAACTAATAGCCACAGATTTATTCCCCAAGGAAAAGATTGTTTTGTGGAAAAACTAATCCGGAAGAACTAGTAATAACTTTGTTTCATTTGTTATATCGGAATGAACCAACCAATCGCGCAGAGCAAATAAAGCAAAGTTTGTGGAGCGAAAATAGACAAAGGATCAGATACAGGTAAATAACTACGCATGACTCGGGCAGAGGAAGCACATCCACCATTACCCACAGGGCTGCTTCCCACTTAGTTAATCCATACACGTCTATCTATATATAGTGGCTCGATACGTCCACAACTTTGTCATTTTAAAAACATGCAAATTGCCGAAGTTCTTGTTCCCTTTTTGAAATGTATCCATCAGAAAGTGATAAATTACTTTCTTAAACAAATTTTCCGCGCCGCGCTCCCGAGTCGATACATCGTCAGTCGCTTAGTGAAAAAAAGGAGTCATTGACGTGATTATATAAAGTTGTGCCTCGAATATTACGGGGATCGTGCATTATCGGTTTAAACAATGATCCAGTCGGTGGAAGAGATCACGAGTGCTCACATCTCGCCGCGTCTTCACACAAGATTAACGCTCAATTCAAAAGGTAAACGCCGTTTCAAAAGCTATAAATTTATCCCCGCGGCTCGTTTCACCCGCGAGCGAGAACGCACGAATTTATCGGAAATTAGTATCTACTAGAAACTCCGCAGGGATGAATAGACATAACATTTCAGCTAAATTTATTATTACCGACCTTAGCTACGGCGCGTTCGACTTATATGTAAACAAAAGCAAGCTAAGTTGTAGTTAGTATTGTATTACCAACTCTGGTTGTTGCTATAATATTACCTTATCAGATACTTAGCCATCCACTAGCGTTAATTTTTGCAGGAATTTACATTGAACGCCAATGGGTTTACACTAGAAAGATATAATAAGGATATTAAATTAACCCTATATACTTCTTATAAGTGTATTAAAAAGGTTGGAAGCAATACTAATTTTATTTATTCCGTTGGGTTTCTTTACGAAACACGCGTCAAGTTATCTGGAAGAAAATAACGTAGTCGATGGATGGCTGATCTGAATCTTATACATCAAGAGGCAACTGTGAACTGATAAAAAATTAATAATAATATGGATAAATAGGTGTTAAATGCGAAAATAGGCACGACGTATGTATTTGCTTTGTAGTAAAATACTAATTGGAAGCCAATTAGTAGAACAAAATAACAAAAAGAAACATTCCCGCCTAACGTATCATTTTACAAAAATAATATTTGCCGCGTATATTATTTGATATACGCTACAAAAGGCAAACAACAACTGGTGGATGAGGAAAATAGGATAGAATAAGGTCCATGTCAAGCTTGCCGTGGAATATAACAGTCTAATAATACACTCTGTGCCGGTGACACTGGGCTCAAGATTTTTAATATTAAGAAATATTTTGTACAATGAAAAGCTGAAACAATTTCCCGTTCTAAATAAGGACTTATCCTGAAAAGGTGAAATTAGGGTCAATCTTTGATTGTAACAACAAAATATTACGGATTCTATTTTATAATATCGCCAGCAACACCTACTCATCGTATAATCGCAAAATAAGCAGCGATTGTAATATTATCACACAATGGACTGGGCGTGATCCCAGTTATCGTAATTTCCGAAATTTACCGCTCACGAGAATCGAACCGGCAACCACCCCGGCAGTGAGCTGAGCAGCTTACGCTCTAACTACTAGACCAACCGGTCGTCTATTTATTTATGATATTTGTTATTGCCACAGCATAATAAACTACAGTAAATCGTTTTTCAGCGCTGAAACCAAAGATTTTCACATTAATTGTTTTATGTAGCGTAGAAGAGCTTTTAAAAGCTTTAATAAAATACGTGACGGTTGTAAATTTTTATTTTTGCCCGTAAAAAATAAATATTACGAGTGTAACAGTCCATGCGAAGTTGTGCGAGCATATTAATTGAATTAAGCGCTCGTTGCCGTGCTCTTTAATTTAAAAAATGGCAAGAGTGCGAATCGGAATTACCAACACATATGTATGGATTGTACGGACACTTTTTTTTTTTAGCCTATTTTGTGTCCCACTCCTGGGCAAAGGCCTCCCCTCTCTTCTTCCACCGATCCCGATCCTGAGCCATTTCCGGCCAACATAAGTACCAAATGGAGTCACGCAGGTACAAGACGCCGTGGAAGACCAAGGAAACGGTGGCGCGATGATCTAGACATCTTTGCGGGGAAGACGGACAATAAAAGTGTATAAATTAAATTTATCGTATGAATTGATTCAATTCATTATCACTACATATTATGTAGGTAGTATTAAACAAAGTTGCTTCCCGCTGTCTGTCTGTCCATATGTATGCTTAGATCTTTAAAACTACGCAACGGATTTTGATGCGGTTTTTTTAATAAATAGAGTGATTTAAGAGGAAGGTTTTAGTATATAATTTGTCAAGTTTTGCATACATTGGCTAAAATATAATTATATTTGTTGGAGGTATCGGAAAAAAATAAGCAGTCTGGGAGAGTTCAACGAAAACGCTGCCGCGCTGCCTAAACCCTTTGTGATACCTATAACAAAATTATGTATGGTGGAATTGTGTATCTTGTATAGGTCTATAGAAAAGTCATTTTTTTAAGTATTAAAATATCCATTTTAATGCTTAAAAAAAATGGCAATTATAAAGCTATTATAAAGCTATCCCTGGAATACGTTCCCATGGGTTACCTACGGGAACGGGATCAAAATTTCATGATTACTTTTGGTCGCGATAACCGACATCCACGTGGGTGAAGCCGCGGGCTTCCGCTAGTATACTACTATATTTGTAAGTACGACAGAATCTCCAAATACTTAGCTAGGTATTTAGAATAAGTTGATATCTTGAAATCCGTGAGTAATGCACCCAATAATAGTCAGTACAAATATGAGAAATGGTCAAGCACTCTTCCTCCATAGTTTTTACATTAGCTTACAATAAAATTCTATCATAAAATCACGTCCTTTTGCACAAGATGCTACCGAAAATAGCTATTAGGGTCGTGGTCGCTAAGACCCCTTGATGATGAGAGCCCGTGAGTGATTCAAGTCTTAAATATTTATATCTGTTCAAATATTTTTATTAAAATGTAGAGTTGGTGATATTATGACGTTGACAACAGTGAATAACGGACAAAGCGTATGGGGTATTGTAATAAAATTTATAACTTTACATCAAGTAAGTAAAACAATGCATGGCATATTGGATATAGTAGCAAGAAGAGAGCTATCGAGTAGCACCGCTGAGGTCAGATAATTCAAGAAGCAATAGGTAGCATAAAGACGAGAGGAATGGAATACCGGGCTCCGACTCAAGTATGCAGGTAATACCTATTGTAATTCCCCGACCTGACTCGACCCTCGCGTAGGAATGCCTGTTGTTTATACAACCTACGTAACCTGCTATTGATAAAAAGGAATCCTGATGAATAATGGAACATAATACGTTTTATATTTCAAGTAATAAATATGGCTATTTTGGATTTAAGTATGTACCTACCTAGATATACATCGACATATCACTGTCAAGAATGATAATGTAATTAGTAATTTTTAGATTAATGTGAGCATAGGTATCTACCCACCCAGTAAATCAATTTATCTCATTGTCTATGAAACCAATTTCTATAATATATCCCTATCCACTGAGCGAACATAGATCCTCCTTTATTTTTTTCTGAAAATCATCAGAATACTGGACGAATATAAAACGAAACAATATTTATGTAATCAAGCATTGAGCAAAGTATACATTTTCATAGACAAACAAAATAACATAATAAACTTTCCAATAACAACTCAATAGCCCTCGACTAAAATCTACTACGGCGTAGCAAACACTACCATGGCATGAATACAACCAATAATGACTAGTCAATTCCACGTGGCATGTTAGATAAAGTTCAATATCATCGGAATAGAGGATATGAGATAGCAGATGGGGTGACGACCGTCCCCGGAATTCGTCCAAGGTGCCAATACGGTAGGTATGCCAAACCTATATCTTAAACGTTTATGTTATCATCTAACAGAATCGCTACGAAGTGCTACGAACTGGCTACGAACAATTTACATTATAGTATCAAAATGTGTGTGAGTTAAAAAAATAAAAGTATGTACAATAAACACGCGGATATTTTTCTATATAGATTATTGTCTTATATTAATACGCCCTTGAATTTATTTACGAGGAATATTAAATGTAATGAAAGAATCGCGCAATTCGAGATTATGCAAAGGTAAATTGGACAAATAAAACCCACTGTGTACTTATTTGTGTCTGAAATGAGGGCAAACGAAGCCAATCATTCAAACCTGAAATCATAAAAGTACTGTCTATCAATCGGAGCCCGGTCGTGTTTGTTTCTATTATCATCGGCACAATTACTTATTTACGTCCGTTACACGACAAATAAAATACGTTAATTATATTTATTTATTACCTTTCCGGCTACAATCCTTTCTTTGTTCACTTCATAATTAAATTGTAGCACTTATCGAGTGTCCGCTTCGGTGTTAATGGCTTACGGCCGTATTTATGTGACAATTAGTCAAAGTTTATCTGTTAATTGAGTCTTATCATTAGACGTAACATCTCACTGTTTTACAGTATGTGCGATCACAATGAACCGCGAACCTTATATACCGGCTTTACGTTCCAGTCACTACAAAGGGCAGCGTACACGAGACGGTTGTTTCGCGGAGCCATGGTCGAGGGCTCCGGCCGCCTGCCGCTCGCCGACTGACGTTGGTATACACGACACATCTGCATTTAAGAAGCCGCTATCGTTATGCGACTAATCGATTGGTCGAAGCGAGTGCCACTGTCATCCGTCCTTCTCCCCCGTTTCTCTCTCTCGTATTCCGCGCACGCGCGCAACCAGATCGTTCTCTTTTAAAAGTGGCGAAAAGTAAATAAACTCATACGAACTGTTTACTAAGAGAACTGAAGACGCGGTTGAAGCCAAATATTTGAATTGAGACGGTACCAAAATTACGTGGAAGAGGTTAATATTTTCGCGGCATATCTATTTTTTTTCGAAAGGATGGTGTTTATTGGGTGCTGCTACCTTATGATAAGGAAAAGCTCTTTCGCCTTAGGTGGCTAGGGGTGAAACGTCACTTGTTGCGCGGCGACTTTGTTACGGCGATGAAAGCCACGCACGCTATTGCACGCCATTCCTTTCCCTCTTGTTATTCGCCGGTAATTAATTCTAACCTATTATGCTTATTTGAACTGGCTAATTATCGCATCAATGACAAAATAGTACCTATATGGGTACACGTTGCTGTTTTGGTTTTATGAAATCAATGGTTGATGAGCCACAAATTGCAGACTAACCGTTGAAGAAGCTACGCACAATTATGTCGAATGATGAAAAATATTCAAAGCAGTTAAAGATTTAGAATCTTTAATGTCGTTGATTGCAAAAAATCCCTCCATTTTAATTAAATCCCTTAAAATATAGGCAAACATTTTACCACTGACGATTGAACCTTTTACAACTCTAATGACTGCCTAACAAGAAGGTGAACGGGAATGAACATAATGAAAATT
This sequence comes from Ptilodon capucinus, assembly GCA_914767695.1. NCBI lineage: Eukaryota > Metazoa > Arthropoda > Insecta > Lepidoptera > Notodontidae > Ptilodon > Ptilodon capucinus. The sequence goes on along the minus strand of OU611814.1, from coordinate 6,579,408 downwards.
TTCCTCAATTTTATTCCCCGACCCACGTAAAACCTCTGCCCTGAATATTTTTTTGAATTAAAGACATTTCACAGCGAAATTTCAATACAGCTACATTCTACCTAAATAATTTTCCTGTAGGGGATTATTGCAAAAATAATTAATTGTATAATCTTATTGTAGAAGGAGAAAACGTAGTAATTAGTACATTTAACCACTTTTTGAAAATCACTTGTTACATGTTGAACAAAAAAATGTTTACGGTTATCTAGAGCCAATGCCACCACATACATACATCATCACGCCTGTATTCCCCGAAGGGGTAGACAGAGGTGCACTGCAGTGCGCCCACACTTCGCCGATGTATTTTTGGTCCCAATGTAATAGGGGGCGACTATCAATATGTTACGGTGCGTTGTTGGTGACACAAAAAGTCATACACTGTGTACAAAAAGTGATATACAGTCCATGATCGTGTTTGTATCAGCGACAATCGTCCCGTTTACACAATCGAATATTATACACGTAGGAACTCAAAGCCCGGATCAAGGCGTCAAAAGTCGCGCAGCAAAATATTTGCCAATACCAAAACTAACCGTGTATCAAATATACATAAAGATTGAATTTCTGCGATCCTTGTCTGTACGTAATAGGAATACAAACATCGGGTTGTCAAACAGTTAACATTTATTAAATATTATTCCTATACAAGGGGAACGAATCATGCCAGTAGTGTAGGTCTTCATATATCAAAACATTCTCGACAGAAGCTTAGTCTAGAGACACAATATTAGAATTTCCTTGCAGACATTTGATACAAAATTAAACCCAATTTATATGGATTCTGCGGAGCAATGGTATCTACGTATAGATTCATAAATAAAGTGGAAGAATTTAATTAATAGAAACAGTGCGATAGTTGTGCGTGACATACTGGCAATAAGGACTAATTCACATTAAATTAATATTACAAATACTCATTAAGTCTGAATAGAAAATATGTAATATATAGTTATAGTAACCAAAATATCTTTACAATGGCTCCAAACTACATCTTAATAGCTAAATATAAACTTAATACCTAGGTTCTCAGTAGCACTTGGCTATCGTCTGTATTATTAAAAAGATGTAATGAAATCATTAACGAGTCTATGAGTAACTGACAGTACGTGTCGAACTACAAAAATCGAGTAAATACACCTTTGGGAACATAATGTTCTCTTTTCAAAACAAAAACAAGTACCGCAACGAGCCAATTGCCGCCTGCTTGTTCCGTTCGTAGGTCCCTACTCCCACAGCTGTGGTCTGTACGTAGCTAGAGGTAGCTAGGCATAGACAGGCGACTCTTAACATTTAGCCGGGAGCCGTATGAAACGACGCGGAAATTCCCACTTACTCTGTGATTGCCACACTAGGGGGGTTAATGTCATTGTTGATTTCGAATGCCGAATGCGCTTAACGGGATAACGGCTTCCACGTTTTTGCGTCCTTACGACCAATTGGAGCTAAACTTTAGGTGGTATTACGGTTTTATGTGACAAAAATGCTGTTTAGCTTTAATGCGTTCCGGTTCGAGGATAATGCGGTCACGAAGAGTTTTCTTATGACTAATGGTTCATGTTTTGTTATTTTCGTAGTGTTGAAAGAAAGGTAGAGGATCATACCAATGATTCCACAGATTACGTTTATAAATGTATGTTGCAAGTACTTCGTAAACTTTGGTCTGAATGGTAATGAAACAGACTTTGAAATGAAATTTTATAAACACAGTGCTAGTAATCCAATTCAAAGGTAAAGATATTACAAACATCAAAGCTCACGTTTATTGCGAAACATTTACTTAATATCGTTAACGGTGTATTTGTAACAGAATACGTAAAGCCCGTCACACACCACCACAAAACAAAAGCTCCTCATGTTGCACAATATTTAAACAACTGTTAACACATAAACAATGACAGGATCCCTCCCATAGAAATGCTTAAAATTATCACACAACAAACTTGACGATTACAATCGTGTAAACATTAAACAATAAAGGCACCCAGCCGAGGCGATTTACCGCAAACGATTGTTTACACTGCGTCGTAAACTAAACACTACTTAAGCTGACAGTTCGTTGTCATCCAGATGCTTAAACTTGATTAATAGGCGATTTGGGAACGGCCTGATTAATACACGGGACCGTTCGGAGCCCGTACCGTGACGTCTTGATCGTGATCAAACAAAGCGGCCCAGGCTGATTATGGAATATTTGACGCAGTATCGCTTTCATTGTTCATGAAGGAATATCGTATTAGGAACTATTATACTAGGGCAATACCAAATACATAGCTCCCTGATTATTCTACCGACGACCCTATCACTAAAAGTGATGTCTACCATACACTCTTTGAATGAAGAGGAATTATTGTACTGATAAAGGGATGTTATGTTTACTAGCTTTTATTCAGTTTTTAAAGTATAGAGATGTATACCTGAGACATCCTAAACACACTAGGACGAGTGAATTGAATTGTTTTTTTTTAAATATAGTCTGTGCTAATATACAAAATGATTTAATATCTGTGGAAAAAGTCACGCAACTTTATGCGAAGGGATTTACGTGCTTTATTTTTTATCACATCATAGTTATTCCAAAAGCTTTTTCCCTATTTTAATCCGAGATCATACAAGCGTACATTACATGACTTATTACTTTAAATTAGAGATGAAACGGATAGGGATTTGGCCGGATATTCGGCAAGATACCAGATTGGAACGCCGGATATCCGGCGACCGAATATTCGGCCCTTTTATCACGTTACATGACGCTTCTTCTTTAAGAACTCTTATATCTCGAATCGATCGATCGGTGGTTTTACTTTTAATTAGTTAATTTTACTATCCGGTATTCGGCCGGATACTGAATTACTATACGGTATCCGGCCGGATACTGAATTACCTACTATCCGGTATCCGGCCGGATACTGAATTACTGAACAAGGCCGGATAGGCCGGATACCGGATAGTTACCGGATATCCATTACATCATACTATCCGGTATCCGGCCGGATACTAAATTACTATCTGGTATACGGCCGGATACTGAATTACCATCCGGTATCCGGTCGGATACTAAATTACTATCCGGTATCCGGCCAGATACTGAATTACTATCCGGTATCCGGCCGGATACTGAATTACCTACTATCCGGTATCCGGCCGGATACTGAATTACTATCCGGTATCCGGTCGGATACTGAATTACTGTCCGGTATCTGACCGGATACTAAAATACTATTCGGTATCCGGCCGGATAGTAAAAACAAGACCGGATAGGCCGGATACCGGATAGTTACCGGATATCCCTTACATCGTACTATCCGGTATCCGGCCGGATACTGAATTACCTACTATCCGGTATCCGGCCGGATACTGAATTACCAGCCGGTATCCGGCTGGATACTGAATTATTATCCGGTAACTGGCCGAATACTGAAATACTATCCGGTATCCGGCCGGATAGTGAAAACAAGGCCGGATAGTTACCGGATATCCATTACATCTCTACTTTAAATTACATAATTGAGGCTGTAGAGATATTAACTTGTTCAGTTCACACACAGACTACAGCCGGTTTATTAAAGACAGTCACACTATGAGGAATTTGTCAAGTAAAAATGAATATAAAAAACCTTTTTGTACAAAATGGCAATTTCATAGGTAAATAAAATTGCATACATATATAGGCCTTGTTTACACTATCCTTGATCATGCCAATACTTGGGTACATGATTTAAAATCTTTGTTCAATATAAATGTAAGATGCGTTTCTAAGACACCGTCATACGTTTCTAAGTGACAATCTATATTTACGTATATAAAGATGAGATAAATTTTAGTTACTAAGAAGCTAATGAATTAAAATAGTGAGAGTTACCGCTTTAAAGGATTATAAATTATTTGCTACACGAGTATAACCGAGACCATTGAAGATGTATTTTAGTTTGAATTCTAGGAAAATGCCCGTTTGATGTCAGTCTGAGTGTATACAGAGGTGAAGGTAGACATAAGCATTTTCGATTATGTTCATACTTTATAGTTTAGGGTGTAGTGGTCCCTAATACTTGGAACGACCAAAGCTCTATGCAGCCTGCTGCAACGTTGTTTAGTATGCGTTATTGTCTATTTCTTTATTGTCATTATTTCGGTGACACTAATTTCGGCAGGCAGGGTGATTAGGTGTGTTTAAAGTTTTATTGTTATTATTCATCGTTTGAAATAAGAAACATGGCGGCTTTTTTGATAAAATTTGTACAATTCCGACATTTCTTTTCAATAAAGATTATCCCAATACATTTGCGTCCGAATTACGTTCTGCCACAGAACTACGAGCTCATTAATGCTTACACTTGGTGACGGAGTGTCTATCGACATTTCTTAACAGACACTCCTCTTTCAAGTACTTCCTTACTTGTATTGGATAATGTAATGACTTGAGATTTCTATTAATTTAGGAAGTTCGTTCGTTATAAATACATCCATTCACCTCCTGCCGTTGAAATGTTCGTATAACCAGACATCAAACAAGAAAAGCTCACTTTTTCACGAAGATAAACGCAAAGATCTGATATTTACTGAGACCATCTCCTTACCGGTGACATTGATGTAAATGACTTACCTATCGCGCGTTCCTTATCTTGTTTTCTTACCTTTCATTTGTTTACTTAAGTCGGCATCTAGCCTTTACTGAGTATTGTCTGCATTGAACGAAATTGACTTTGTACAAAGTTACTTGAGATGGATTGGTCGGATTAAGTGCTTAAAGTAATTTAACCATCTGTATGCTCGAGTGTTTTTATTGCCGTTGTGCGCGAGTTTTGAGATAAGCCGCGACGCCTCCCGTAAGCCGGCTATTATATTGTGTGGACCAAGACTTTATAACGACTTTTATACGTATTCAGATTAGGTATATTTAAGTTTTTTTATTGCTTCATAAGCTAATATGACACGAGAAATAATCTTCTCGTAGGAAACGGTGAAGGAAAACATCGTGAGGAAACCTGCACGTCTGAGGGAACTTGACTAGTTTTCGATAGATGTGTGAAGTCTGCCAACCCGCACTGGGCCAGCGTGGTGGACTATGGCCTGAATCCCCCTCGCATTGAGGGGAGGCCCGTGCCCAGCAGTGGAACTTTAAAAGGGCTGTAGTAGTAGTAGTAGGAAATTTTATTTTACTTATTTATTTAAAGTAGTAATACTACTAACGATAGTGCTTACATTTTTTTATGATTTTAGTGACATCAAATTTCCGTTGAATTTTAACACTAGACATAACGTCATCAGTGTGTTAAGAACTTTCGTCTATCTTCACAAACGTAAAACGACATAGTAAAAACAAAATCCGTATGATACTGAAATTGCTGAATGCCATCTTTATTTTATATGTAACATTGTAATAAAAATCAATAACGCGAATTAATTAGTCCATACCATACGTACGCGCAATAAACAGCAGCAGAACAATATCGGAGGGGGACGCGGGCAGGGGTGCCGGGTGCAACCATTCTGAATATTTGCAGCCAGACTTTAGGAACATATTTCTTAATAAGAAATCAGAAATTCAAAAATTTAAAAAAAGTAGAAGGTCATCATTTCAACTACCTACAAGATTTTTTTTATTCATGTAAACCATTACCATACTTATGAAACTTGTCACAAAATTATAAGAATCTAAGCTCTTTTAAATAAAAATGGCTGAGAAGGTCCAAAAAATGTTGGATATAAAATACCCGGCAGCTGACCAAATAAGTTAATCGTTACACGATTTATTGACCACAATTTTCGAGTAAACACAAGGTGAATACACTAATAAACATTGATATTCTATTCAACCATTATAACCCTATAAAGGACGGCAATACACTTAGATATTATTGATGCCAACAGAATCAGCACAATTGTCTGTCAACCCTAACTTCGCACTAATGAAATGTAGCCGTCGAGCGACGCTGGGGCGCAAATGTAGCGAAACAAACGCACCAACTCTACCCCCCTCCCCCAGGCGGGTATCGAAGCGAACAATGCTGTTTGTCTCTATATCCAAAGCTTTCTCATTACGAACTTATCTAATATATTTCTTTGTGTATTCAATCCTGTTAACGATAACTTAGTTATCCGTTAATATGTTAAGGTGAGTCATTTTCTGTTTAACAATTATTACGTTCCCCTTTACGAAGTGATACTTTATCACAGTTAATATCGAGAGTTCGCAAACAACACGATTCAAAATTCGTTAGAACCTTTTATTTATGTATTTTACGCACGTATACACATAACAATATAACATCAACTGTCTCACGTATGCCGTGCTTCAACTTTTTATGGATTTGACCAGTAAGTATTCGTGGCATTCAGCACATTAAATTCGACATTAAATCCATTATTCAACCAATTCTATTCAACAAAAAACAAAAACCGACTACAAAAACCTAGGTGCACTAAAAAGCTAGAAATAACCTTATAATTAATTACATTTGAAGTCGGTGCCAATTCACGTGTGTATTTCACTAGTCTGACGTAGATTGGCACCTACTCCAAATGTAATGAATTATAAGGTTATTTTTAGCTTTTTAGTGCACCTAGGTTTTTGAAGTCGGTTTTTGTTTTTTGTTAATTAAATACATTTTTGTATCCTCGACTGATGAGTTGGGGCTACAAAAATACTATAATTAATTACCGTAACTAACTTATCAATTAGTATATGCATACGAATGCACTAGCTACCATCACAAGCGTACACCACATCAATAGCGCACAAAGAGGAGATAGAGGTTTTGAAGAACAATATATTTTGATTTATACATATACAAATTCGTTACTTCCACCATAGTTCATGCAACTGCAAAGCATAAGTTATTAGTCAAACACAGTGACAGATACCTGGTGCGTTTACACAATTATTTAGCTCGAGAGCTCGCCACATCGTAATGAGATGTTACATACATAGTAACTACAGAACTAGATGTTCACTACACGTGGTACGTGCACCCACCGGAAATAATTTATAGTTTGAAATAAAGGGAATAGAAAATTAAGTAAATGTTGTCTTTATAAATTTGGGTGTTTATGTAATCGTAACACCCAAATTTTATGGACATTTACATGCACAAAAATGTTGTCATTATAATTGGATCGAAAATCTCAAAACAATTCATAAATATTTGTCTACATTCCTAAAATGTATTATGCTGTGAATTGCTATGAGAAACAACCAATCGTTAACCTGAAAAGTTGATCGGTAACTTATTAATGTATTCTATCTATCTATATAAAAGGCTTTGTCCTGAATGACTGACGGAACAACGCACAGCCTAAGCCCCTGAGACTTGGAAGGTGTGTTCTTTCTATGACATAGGCATCCACTAAGAACGGATTTTCCGAAATTCTATCCCTAAGGGGGTGAAAAAGGGGGGCAAAGTTTGTATGGGACAACGTGATTTCTTGGTCCAATAAAGTCAAAGTCAAAGTCAAGTCATTTATTTTGTATAGGCCTATGGGCGCACTTACAAATTGTCATGTTTACATTTTTTTCTTATATACTACTATACTACCACCGGATCGAAACGCGACCTTAACTGAGAAGATCCGGCAAGAAACTCAACGGGCTGATCATTTTTTTAAATCGCCAAAACTTATTACAAATACACAGGTACAATCTACTTCAAATTTTGCATAAACCTTTTTAGAACCATTTTTGACATCGACGAAGTCGCGGGCAAAAGCTAGTATAGGTATATGTTTAGTGACAGGAATGAAAAATGGAAAAAATAAACATTTTACGTTATCTAATCGTTTTTTTATCATTTTCAATGTAATAAGCACTAATTGGATAATACGATTAAACATTCTTTGGTGATTGTTACAAAATGTTCAAAAGCTATTAAAAATCTTCCATATTTCTTACTAAATGCTCAAATAGTGCTTTAATCTTATAATACGATTAGCTCGCTAAAGTATTTAACGAACAAAAACAAAAAGAGGTAATATTAGCCGAGAGCTTTAATAAGCCGGCAATTCAAACGTGAGACTCAACGAAGATTTAAGAAACAGCAACACAAAAGGAGACCGACTTCAGACTCCACTCTATACAAAAATCAAACCGCAGATATAGTTGCTGAAAAAAAAATAACTTTCAGGTAAACATGGTTGCGTTATTTGTTATTAAACATAGTTTACTTTCTTTTCTATCTATCTATCTATCTATCAGCCAGAGACGTCCACTGCTGAACATAGGCCTCCCCCATAGATCGCCACAAATTACGTTCTTGGGCTTTATGCGCCCATCGACTCCCGGCGACCCTGGTGAGGTCGTCTGTCCATCTGGTCGGGGGTCGTCCCACATTCCGCTTGCCTGTTCGTGGCCGCCACTCTAGGACTTTGATGCCCCAACGGCCATCCGTTCTCCGGGCAATGTGTCCGGCCCATTGCCACTTCAAACGTGCAACCCTTCGAGCTATGTCTGTAACCTTGGTTCTTCTGCGGATGTCCTCATTTCTGATTCTATCGCGCAGTGAAACTCCCAGCATAGCTGGCAGTGTCGTTTCGTCCAAACCCGAGATTATGAGAGAAGTCGAGAAGTTCTATGGACGGTTATACACGTCAGCACAAAGGCCCGCCATTAGCCCAGATGCAGACCCAAGAGCTAGATTAACCCGACACCACACCGAAGATATCCCGGACGTTAGCTTATACGAAATCAGAATGGCTCTGAAACAGCTTAAAAACAACAAGGCACCGGGCGATGACGGAATCACTACTGAACTTCTGAGAGCGGGTGGAAAACCGGTACTTAAGGTCCTCCAGAAATTGTTCAATTCCGTCATTCTCGAGGGTACAACGCCTGAAGCATGGAACAGAAGCGTGGTGGTACTGTTCTTCAAGAAAGGTGATAAAACCCTGTTGAAGAACTACCGACCCATCTCGCTTCTGAGCCATGTTTATAAGCTGTTCCCCAGAGTCATTACGAATCGTCTCGCACGTAGGTTCGACGAATTTCAGCCACCCGAACAAGCCGGGTTTCGGAAGACCTTTAGCACCATAGACCACATACATACGCTGCGGCAGGTTATACAGAAGACGGAGGAGTATAACCGGCCACTATGCTTGGCGTTTGTGGACTATGAAAAAGCCTTCGATTCCATAGAGACGTGGGCTGTGGTTCAGTCCCTCCAGCGATGTCGCATCGACCACCGATACATCGAAGCGCTGAAGTGTTTGTATAGGAACGCCACCATGTCAGTCCGAATCCAGGACCAGAGCTCAGAGCCTATCCCATTGCAGCGAGGAGTAAGACAAGGGGACGTTATCTCTCCGAAATTGTTTACCGCTGCATTGGAAGATTGCTTCAAGCTGCTGAATTGGGATGGACTTGGCATCAATATCAACGGCGAGCACCTTACTAACCTTCGGTTTGCAGATGACGTCGTGGTCATAGCGGAGTCGCTGGAGGAACTGAACTCTATGCTCGGTGATCTCAACAGAGTTTCTCAACATGTAGGTCTTAAAATGAACATGGATAAGACGAAAATCATGTCAAATGTCCATGTCGCACCTCACCCAATAGTCGTTGGGAACTCTACTCTCGAAGTTGTCGACGAGTACGTATACCTGGGACACACGGTCCGATTAGGTAGATCCAACTTCGAGAAGGAGGTCACTCGACGAATCCAACTCGGCTGGGCAGCGTTCGGGAAACTGCGTCACATCTTCTCGTCCGATATTCCTCAGTGCCTGAAGACAAAAGTCTTCGAACAGTGTGTGTTGTCAGTGATGACGTACGGATCCGAGACGTGGTCGCTCACAATGGGACTCCTAAGACGGCTCAGAGTCACTTTCTTTTCTACGAAACTTTAATTTTAATTTCATCAGTGTTTAAGTTACAGTTGTTGTATACTAGACTATAGAACTTAAATACTAATAGATGAGTAATGAAATGATTACTTAAATCAAATACGAGACATGTTTAGATGAAAGACTGCAATTTCAGCTAAGTTATTTAAGTAGAAATATCTGGCAGTAACAAGTGGTAAGTGCACACGAGAAATGCAACTATAACTGTTAAAACAAATGAACACTTGAGCTTTATAATATAGCAGTAACGACAATGGCTTGGTTATGACAGCGGAGGCGTATTACGTAACGCCTCGCGCTGATGAGTAGGGTGAGGGACGTATTCCGGGGAGGAATTGCACACACTTGGTTCTGTACTCAAAGTTTCCATTGTAACATCTCAACTTGTGCAATATACCGTCTGCTTCTTTAACACTTTCCACGACGCTCGATTACATTTAACGACGCAGTTCGAATGAATTTTCTTATTTACACTAAGCTGGCAGAAAATCGGATGTTACCGTTCTTAGACGGCGAGATTTCACACTAGAAGTGCTCGATACGAGAACTTCTGCGTACTGTTCATTTTGTATTCATATAAAGTTTGCGAATCGCAATTTTATGTAGATCTTTCTTTTCAACTACGTTTTTATGTGTGGCTTGAGTTGCAGATTAAAATTTGTTTATTGCGAAATGGTCAGTTATTTTTTTTACAGCAATCTTTTATGGTGGTGTAAAACATTGTATTTTCATCGCTAGTACTAAACAATCTTTACTTTTAGGTTAACAACGCGATAACATCTCTTCAAAAGAGTATCCATCACGTATTGTGGTAGCTAAAAGCTTTTGTCCGTCGGTCACCGCGCACACGTTGGGCTGTTATTGATGAGCCGCCGTGGCCGCTCCCACATCGCTCTAATATCAATAACCCATCGACAAAAAGCCTCTTCGCTGACGTTGTGAGGTAATTTTAATTCCAGCACAAACGGTGTCGGGGTGTGGTCCCGCAGAGCTCGTATTCCGTACCGCCCGCCTATTGCCATCTGCAACCGCTATAAAAATTAATAGCGACGTAATATACCCTTCGGAAAAGCACCTAAGGAGATTTTGTTTTTATGAATACGTAAAAGTTGGATTGTACCTATTCGTAATAGATGCTACAATATAGGTACACCTACATAAAACATAACAAACAGTTCATTTGAAAGAAACAGTTTATCAGTCCCTGCATTAAGTTGCTGATAGCAATACAATAATGGGTAATGCAAAGTTTATTATACAGAAATCGTACTACACTGACACGGAATAGAAGCCTAATATATAAATAGGCCAGCACTCAGGCTGTATTGTTCGCCACGTTATTATTATTAATGATAGATAACAAACGTGCATGGAAAGTTAGTTCCAAAGATATCGCGATTAAAGGAATATTAAAAGGTTATGTCGTGTGATAGGGATTTTGTATTAGTCAAAATTATAACAGCGTTTGTATACTATTTAGGCTGAAGTTCGTGTATTTTAGTTATCATTTCATCTAAATCTGCATTAAATTTCTTTAGAATCTCTTCAACCAATCTATGTCACAGTCATACTTATAAAACATACCTACCTACACTTATTTCAAATAAAGAGTAAAACAATTCAAAGCCTAGGCGCACTAGTGTAGAGTGGGTGTAGAGTGGGTGTCAATTTAAGCTTGACACGACCCTATCTTAGGACTATATACATACACACTTGAATTGGCCCCAAATGAAATAAATTTCGTGTCAAGTATTTTGTTACGTTATTCAAAGTTAATAAAAATACTGACATTTACTACATCACTTTTCATTCTGTGTAATGTAGGCATACAGTAAACTGTGGTAAATACCGAGCGGCGAACTTATTCATCATAAAAAAACTATCTTGTTTGATTTGCCTCTTCCGGGCCTAGTGCCAACTGTATTCGTATTGCTGAAATATGAGCAATAAGATAGTGCCGGGATGAAGTATGGGAATGAACTCAAAAGCGCAACACAAAGCCAATTTTTGCGGTGCGGTCGCGTTCAATAACCACATGAAAATAACAAGTTTCTTATAACTACTTTGAGGAATAAGTCTAAAATAAACTATAACCTTTGCCTACAGTGTCTTATAACACGTCGTAAGTACGTAAGCTAAGCACATCATTATTTTCGGCTTCCTCCAAAGATGGAGTTGTCAATTTATCGAGTGAATCCCGCCGTTCATTTTACTAATAATAACGCGTGTCCCTAATTGGCACAAAAATCGACATTGTTCTACTTGCGTATAAAATAAATGGTGAACATGCTCACAATAGATAAACCTAATATTTAAAAATGAAATATTTTTGTACCTAACAGCGCGTCACCAAGTTATAAGAATGTAACGCCCATTTGGATCGCAGTTTCTAAGGAAAAGAATGGGCAAGAAACTTCATGGTTACTCTTTTCAAAATGGTCTTCCCATAATAATTTGTAATACCAAACCCTTTTAAAGTAAATACGTAATCATATATCGTGATTAGTAAGTAGGTAAAAATTTTAATTATAGACATTTACCATGACTTCTTAAGATTATTTTTCTAACCAAGTAAACGAGTTGACGAAGTTAAACCAATTAGTATTACACCAATTCGCACGTAACATTGTTTGACTTTGAATCATAATTAGAATTACCTCAGAAAACCTTCCGCGAAATATCCTTCAAGAAATTTTAAATTAGATCACGTAACTTTAAGGTAACAGCGGCGGACTAAATCAATAAGTATAATTTCTCTTCCCAAGTTATATTCCACAATTGGTGAGTTTTAAAATAATTACGGCGAAATCTCGGGCCGCGCGTTTGACAACTTCACAAACGTGACTTGTGTACCTGCTGTGAAATGGTAAAGTTACGCTTCTGTCTCGGATATAACAAATATGTAACAATATTCACTCGCAAATACATATTATACCTATACTGTAAACACGTACGTGACAAGCAATCAGTGCTCTAAAATCGAATGTTAGGTAACTCAACATGTCGAAAAAAGAGACCAATTTTATGTTACTATTTGGGGTTTATATAATAGCATTGGTAGCGGAGTGGTCGAACGCTAGCCTTGTAATCAAAGTGTGCAGGTTCAAACCACGGCTCGCACCTGTGGGTTTATGTGCGAATCTCATTTTCATCCAAGATTACCACTGGCTATGAAACGGTGAAGGAAAACATTGTGAGGAAACCTGCATGTCTACAGAAAGGCGTGTGAAATTCACCAACTCGCACTGGGCCAGGGTGGTGGACTATAGCCCAAAAATCTCCCTCGTATTGAGGAAGAATGTGCCCGGTATAATGGCAATAGGTTCGCCCTCTATTACATTAGGACCAAAATACATCGGCGAAGTGTGGGTGCACTGCAGCGCACCTCTGCCTACCCCTTCGGAGAATACAGGCGTGATGATGTGTATATATTTGGGGGTTACAAATGCAGCTTACTTACTCCAATAACTGGGTCAAGCTATTTTTCACCCGTAAAATGTATTCAATTTGCTATTCAGGTTGAATCTGCCAGATTGCACTGAGTCAGGTTGCGGTAGCATCTAGACAGCGAATAATATAACTTCGCAACATCTGTATTCTATGTTGTTCATAGCACAAGTGCGGAGTGTGAAAGTTAACGCGCTGGCGAGGGAGCATTGCGGTGAAGATGCACCCTATGCTCTCCATACAAAGGTTGCCTGGTAGAGATCACTTATAGTGATAAAGCGGACCAATGTGACACTTGAAATTCATATTGTATACGTATAGTTTGTATTACTTTAAGAGGTGGAACAATAAAACGTTATTTATCTATGCAGTTTATACACTCTGTGCACCCTATTCACTCTATGCACTCTATTTAATACAGTGCATATTTTTCAATATTGCATTAAAAAATAAAAAATATTAGAATATAATTTATTTTAGTAATTTACGTCAAAAAATCCAACTGCAGACCCACCGCTAAATGTATAGAAAGCTATGATCCATTTAAAAGATATTGCAGAACACTTATATTTACTGAAAAATTACATCCTAGATTGTTTGTAGGAATGAAACTTCTATACCTTTTGAGGTCAGTAAGTATATTTTAATAAACAAACGGAGAGACTGGAGCTCTTTGACAATTCAATTCAAACTCGAAACTTAAATCACACAAAGAGAACCCTCCAGGCCACCAGCCTTCGGCCTATACTCTCGAGAAAAATCAAATGGCACGTGAGTCACGTAACTGGAAGCACAAAGAGGTTATTTGACATGGTTGACGACGGCCGACGCACACAGGTTTTTGTTCACTTGTGTAAATGTAATTAACATTCACAGCGTTTGACGGAGACTTATGTGGGTTGACCCAAAAGCAGTTGCGTCTTTATACTCGTCAGACGTTGCTATTTGTTTAGGACCACAACTCTACTGAAATGGGTATAGTTTCATAGAATTGTAAGTATACGGCGCCACAATAAAGCGGTGATATATTATGTGTGGCTGATTTTCTTCATGTCGGTACCTACAGAAAACCGGACAAGTGCGAGTCGGACTCGCGCACGAAGGGTTCCGTACCATTATCTATAAAACGGCAAAAAAATCACGTTTGTTGTATGGGAGCCCCCTTAAATAATTATTTTATTCTGTTTTTTAGTATTCGTTGTTATAGCGGCAACAGAAATTCATCATCTGTGAAAATTTCAACTCTTTAACTATCACGGTTCATGAGATACAGCCTGGTGACAGACGGACGGACGGACAGACGGATAGCGAAGTCTCAGTAATAGGGTTCCCGTTTTATCCTTTGGGTACGGAACCCTAAAAAGATCTCGTAAAAATCGTAACATCCCTCACGTTTTGCTCGGTCTACTATATAAATCTCTTAACATTTTAGTCAGTCTCTAGATTAAAGGCGACAGACAACATTTAACTGTAACAAAACGAATTGGTAGAAACGGCTTCATTGGTGTTAATTACAGACGGGAACAATACATTTGTTCTGCCTACCTATTAATAAGCCGTCTAATTAAAGTACGTTAATTAAACCAATCAATTTTAAACTAAGAATATCGGCTGAAAATTTCAACTTTGTACATAATAATTTTAACTACACTTCAAAGATAGCTCAATAACTGACTATTTTTAACCGACTTCAAAAAGGAGGAGGTTCTCAATTCGACCCGTATGTTTTTTTTTTTTTTATGTAGGTTACCACATATCTCCGGCGTCTGTCGACCGATTTCGAAAATTTTTTATAGGTTTGCTAGGGAATTCTTCAAGGTTGTGCCCATCACCCAGGGGTTAGCCCCTGGGGGTGAAGGTCACATAATTTCAAAAATATTTTTTGATCGACTTGAAACTTTGTATATGTATTTTCCATACAAAATAAAGAAACACGTCTTTCAGGAATTTTGAAAGAAAAAATATGTATGGGGTGAAATGGGGGTCCAATCCGGACTACGGCATATCTCCGGCGTTAGTGAACCGATTTCGAAAAATCTTTTTTTTTTTAATACGAATTGTTAACAAAAATTGAAACCCACCCCCAAAGGGATGGAAAGGGGGGGGGAGGGGGGTGATTTTTTTTTTGGCTGTAAATTTTTACTTTTTTAGCGCTGTTATAAGGTGATAATACTTGCAAATTTTCAACGATTATTGGCACTAAAAATCGTGAAAAAAAATTATTTTTAACAAAAAACAAAAACCACCTAGGTTTTTGAAGTCGGTTTTTGTTTTTTGTTAAAATAATTTTTGAAACATAACTTCCATCGTTGATTAGAAAAGAAATATTAAAAATGTTTTACACGACCATACATTTTTTAAACGATTGAATGAAAAAAATTAGTAAAAATCATTATAAAGACATGTAATTTAATATCGCGGTAGGTCTCATTAATATTTTATTAAACACACTTCACCGCAGTCTGTAAGAGTATTTGGAGAGCAGTGTAAATCCAACTTCCGGGCCTCGTGCCAACCCCATTCGCATTGTAGAAAGATGAGCTATAAAATTGTGTTGTAATAAGGTATATGAATAAACTGAAAATTGCAATGTGGCGCCGACTCTTTGCGGCACGTCTTTCCATACTCGGTTTGTTCTTAAACCCCGTACTCTAAATATATTTAGGCAAAAATGTAGGGCAATCTTCAGCCACTATATTTTTCCTTAGCTCCGCTCTTCAGCTGGTACCCATATTATATTCTAGAAGTAAGTTGTCTACCTGCATTCCAATATGCCAATTATGATTTCCTAACAATTAAGATAAAGCACAAAAAATAGATATTTATTGCGTCATGTAAATACTGTGATTAGTCCAGAATACGCTATCTTCATCTTCTTTTCGTGTCAACGGTTCTTAGTCTACAGGTTTATCATTATCTATTATTTTACTTTGTACTTGAATATTTTTTGTTGAACATACATTCAGCAGTTCATGCAGGTTCAGTATATTTAATAGTTATAAATTAACATGAGAACAAGCGCAGATATATTCAAACAATCGCAGAGCTTTAATTGAAAACTCAAATTAACCGACCTACTTCAACCGAATTTAAAATAATTACATTTACCATCATATTTATCAATATATTTATAATGCTTCCATCTTCAAAATAACTACGAGGGCGTTTTCAGTACAACGGTTCTCTACAAAACCACGATAAATACCTTTACATTCATTTCGATAAATGAGAGAGATTTGAGAATTTTATTTGAACAAGTATATAATATGCTGTCTGATTGTGACTTTACCATAAGTTTCTACGTTCACTAGAAGACCCTAAACGCTAACGCCTAAGTAACATTAATAAGTATTGTTAATTTGTCCAGTGGCTTACTTCCAATATCTAACGTAGCCGCATGGTAAAGCTACGTCCTATTTCGCGGAAAACTAAAATTCCAATATTCAACATAGTTTTATTCCGATATAGCAATTAAAAATATAACTCGCAGTGCATTCGATTCCTTTGACTATCGATTTAAATCCTCCAACATATCGATACAACTCTCGTGTCAGCGAGTGCGTGGCTGCCCTTATTATCACAGTTGATTGCTACGGGAAATTGGATGGGGGCGCTCAGCGCTCGATGCATACGTACCGCACGGGTATTAATAACAAACACACACTAGTGGGTACAAATATAACATATCCAGCTCTTGACACTCTACATTATAAATTCACGTGAAATAATAAAAATAGTCTTACCTATCAAGTAAAGTGCATCCATGATATAAATGTCACCCGATCCCCGCCGCCCCGCCGCGCCGCACCGCACCATGGAGACCACCCCACACTAGAGCGTCAATACGTGTCGAAGTTTTTGCCCATAACAAAACGACCTTCTTTTTTTTTGTGACTCGTGGAGGTGCAACGTTGGTTTTTAGTGGGTATGCGGTCTCGTGCTGTGAGTCCCACATACTCCCTACTATCCCCCCACGAGGATAGTAGGGAGATGCATAATAACAAAACGACCTGTATTGACTCTGACAAAAAGTTCATTCTTCAACAAAATGCCATTGACAGCGCCAGGGAATTTTGATGCGTGGGCGTAGCTTCTACCCATAGAGTAACTAGAGAACCCATACCGACTCCGCCCTGCGTGTGGCTTCGCGGCATTTTTTTTATGTTTTTTTGACGCCCCAGTAAGTGGAGGGACTTTACCTAGAACCGTGGCACGCCTAGGAAACAAAAGTCGTCGCACCGCCAGCATACTCGAGCAAGCGTGCTGTCAAATTTGGCATTTCATATTTGAGCTTTTCCACTTTATTTATCTACTACGGCCGTTTTAACGTCCCACTGCTGGGCACGGGCCTCCCCTCAATGCGAGGGGGATTCAGGCCATAGTCCACCACGCTGGCCAAGTGCGGGTTGGCAGACTTCACTATCGAGAACTAGTCAAGTTCCCTCAGAGGTGCAGGTTTTCTCACGATGTTTTCATTCACCGTTCCATAGCAAGTGATAATCTCGGATGAAAATGAGATTCGCACATAAATCCCACAGGTGCGAGCCGGGGTTTGAACCTGCACACTTTGATTTGCAGGGCGTGCGTTCGACCACTCGGCTACCACTGCAGAGGTAGCTACCTATCAATTGGCGATCGTCTTGATTGAGATCGCCAACAATTAATGTCTTGTACTTATTTACAGTTGATGGGCTGTACCTATTTATGCCAGCAGTATAACTCTATGCATAAAGACATTACCACCTGTCTTTGATCTTAAAAATATCCGAGCAAACGGTCCTGACGCTTGGTTTATTGGTTTAAGGCCTCCCGCGCACTGCGGCGTCAACACTCACGCGTCAAATTTTTTGGCATAGAAAAACGAACTGTATTTACACATAGAAAAAGTTCATTCTACAACGAAATGACACTGACAGCGCGAGCAAATTTCGACGCGTGGTGGCGTGGCTTTTCCGACAGAAATTTAATCTTTATGCATATTGACACAGAGTTTGTTTGGTATTGGCAAATATGTGTGCCGGGGCTTAAGTGTAGTTCACACGGCTCACGGCACCGAATGTGTTCGGGTTAGATTTTTCGTAAGTTTGCTAAGATGTGTTCTTGAAGTCACCTCCTGCATGATATGGTAGAAAGATTCCTAATACACATTACATAAACGTCGTTTAGTGCGGACCATACTATCGGTATGCTACTACTACTACTACAGCCCTTTTAACTTCCCACTGCTGGGCACGGGCCTCCCCTCAATGTGAGGAGGATTTCAGGACATAGTCCACCACGCTGGCCTAGTGTGGGTTGGCAGACTCCACACATCTATCGAGAACTAGACAAGTTCCCTCAGACGTGCAGGTTTCCTCATGATGTTTTCCTTCACCGTTTCATAGCAAGTGATAATCTTGGATGAAAATGAGATTCGCACATAAATCCCAGAGGTGCGAGCCGGGGTTTGAACCTGCACACTTTGATTTGCAAAGCGCGTGTTCGACCATATATGATATTATATTATAATAAATTATCATGCAGTATGTGCACGGCAGTGCATTCACCTTTTGTCTACATTTGACTCCAATGTAACAAGGGCTGAGTCTATTGCCCTTATATCGGTATGTATCAGTGTCAATGCGCCTATTTATATCGCCCAAAAGTGTCGCTAAAATTAAATTAGCCTTTCACCCCTCGATATGTAAATCATATAGGTATCTTTTGAGATAAATTAATAACAAGATATAATATTACTTAAGCAAGTAATCACTCATATTTTTCCTTTCTTTAGAAATTCCACATGAAAATATTAAAACGAACGTAAAACCCGAATGAAAAAGAAACTTCAATATTCGCCAATTAAATTACCATTTTCAAGAGAACTTCAACCAAGTTACATTAATTTCACTTTACTTCGCATCAGTATGTAAGAAGAAAATAATATCATTTGTCAAATCCCTACAGAGAACTTACCTCAAGCAACTTGTTATAAATCTGAAATATGTTTTCCATATGACACAAATTATCTTCTTAAGAGTAAAACGAAAGAAGCTTGAGCATAAAAATATGTCGTAAAACCAGACTCATATGTATTATGTTGGTACTTATTACCGGAGCAGATATTGTGTTGTATTTTACGAGGCGTAAAATGAACTGTTAGGAAAGTATTCACACGTACACCCGAGCGCCGGCGGCGACATCTTTCAATCTGGACTTTATAAACCCTAAATAACTTGTGACTCAGAATAATAGCTTCGTATCACTCTTAATAAAATGTAAAAGCAATTTTTCTCTGATACATTTTCGGTTTAACATAGAAAATACAAGGTCCCAATATTTAAGTATGTTAAAAATTCGGAAGGGTTAATAAATTAAAATAAATTATAAATTAAACATATGTCAAAGAAGAAAGATTACATAAATTATAGATTTCTTTTCTCTTTAAATCGCATTCAGCTACTTAATGTTTAGTTGATTAGCAACAATCCATCGTTGTTTTGCGTGTAACATGTGACGAGTTAACTGGCCTATTACGTACGTCATCACTAACAAAGGGTGAGCCTCAGTCAATTAGCCATCGAAAACACGGCCTCGCGACATTTAGAGGCTGGGCGGGCCTCTATTTGTCATTAATTTCGGAAATGAGGTGACAGAAACACAGGCGCGGCTTGCGAACAAATTAATACTACCTACTGCTATGGTACCATATGAACAATTATCTAACCATATAAACAACCACCTAACATTATGGGCAGCAGCTGCTGTCCATTACACATAGATTGTATTATGAAATGAAAAGTATGTACTTTTGGCATGTGATAAATACGTAGATACTTGCTACATTTTAACGAAGATTGATACAGTAATTGATGAAATATCTAGAGTCGAAAATTTGTATTATTATATCATTACGCAGGTACGTCATTAAAATCAAGGATAGTAACAATTATATTTATTTTTATTAATAAAAAAAAATATCTCCAGATAACACATACTCATCGTATGATCCCAAACAAAGCGAAACTTGTACTGTAGGATGTAGGTACCATACAATAGACTGGGGGGCGATCCCATTTACATCTACACGAGGGTAAATTCCGAACAGATCATTTCCAAGATTTTCACTAAACCAAGATCAAGAGATAAATAGATAGATCAATCTGAGGTCAATAGCTAGCTGGGATAGCTATACAAATATCGATTAGTGTCACCGTCAACAGCAAACACTTATAAAACACGAAACACACGGATAGTCAAACAGTTTCATATGGAGCAAACAGAGCTAGGCACACACCACGTATGTATTGTGGCAATCATTCACAAACATTAATTAGCAAATTGAACCGAAATCAGTTGACAATTTATCATGCGGAATTCCAGACCGCAATTGCAATTGCATCCGGGCGGCAAGTAAATAAAGGCCCACGGTTTCCGCCACCGAAACTGCACTCGCAGGGGTGCGTTTTGGCACAAATTTTGCATAATAACCTTTGTGATGTTGGCTGCAGGGCGTGAAACTGCGAAATGCCAACGAATAATGTGCACGTACATTTTAATGCTATTTTCAACACTCTTGAAAAAAACGCTGTAAAAAATAAATGGTGGCCTTTTATTTTTTGCGGCATTTTTTTGACATATTAAGGATATGATTCAATATTTTAAAAGATACACTAAACCATTATGTTTTTTGAAAAATAAATTGTAGTTTTGCAGACATAGTATCTCAATAGCTAAGTCGTAGGCCATGGGAAAAATATCCCTGAATCATTTCAATTTCAGATGCCATGGTTATGTACCCACTTACGAGTCATCAAACTTGTTAGATTTTTATAGGTATACAATAATGTGGAACATAGCCACAAATTTACAGAAATTCCAGTCCATTTTCAAAACTATCTACGGTGGTATAGTTAAGTCCAAAAGTTTTCTGCAATGCCACTGTAAATGGATCACAACTTTTTATAAATATAAGGGTAGGTAATGTTTTATATTCTGCAAAAGCAGAAACCGTGTGCTGGTTGTTTTATTTGAAGCAAAAATTCATTCAGTAGTTCATCTACACATGAATATAAAATTATTGGAGCAAACGGAAAGTTTTACGCAAACTCCGAGCGTAGGTACGTATTCACAAATCAAAACTTGGAAACAATTTCTGAAGATTAAATCCGAGCATAGGTACTCTTAAAAATGAAAAATTAGATTCACCTAAGCCTTAATCCTAGCTGACCCTGGCGCAATTTATAAAACTTCTTTATTTAATCTCGCAAGTTATAATTTTTGTGGAAAACTTCACAGGAACTTGGAGATAAAAGAAACAAAACAGCGGAAAGCTTTTTCAGGCTGTTATCAAAGGCCATTATCTCTTGACCTGAAAAGTGGAATTATATTTTGTTTCTTCTTATAAGGAGTAAATAAGTTAGCGAGAGCGCGGAGACGTAATTTAAAAGTTACCTTCGAGTGGTCTTTCCTTCCCGAGGTCCCGTTATTAAGTGGCCACCTAAACAAGATTTAGCAACAGGAAAAAATGCAGATATTTTGTTTCATCACAGAAGCGTCATTTACTTGGAAATGTTGATTAGTGGCCGCCCGCTGTTTACGTCGTTTAGGCGTATTTTCATATGAAGTGGGAGGTGAAAGTAAGTTTAATATATAACCTTCTCTCCTGACAAATGCTTCCATTGGAAGGTCTGTATGCAAGTGAACACATTGTCATTATATGCAATAAATTTTTTCGATCCTTCTTTAAAAAAAAAAAGTAATTAAAATCAGACGGTAAAGTAGACAGTAGGTAAATTATTTTCTTAGTAATCGCAGTTAATAGACACTTATTCGTTAGGTGGTAATACATCTCTATCCCCGTGATTAATATTGTTAAGTGTTCTTAATTATATTAAAACTTTTTAATTACTAAATAGGTACCAAAGATACCACATTATTAATATTACGTATTAACATGATAACGAAATTAAAAACGAGCTCTCATTTCCTTTCCATCCATTTGCCTAATGGAGTTATACGGCACAGGGGACTTTCGCGCAACAACTTTCATCACACTAAAACCAACGTACGTGAAATGCCCTCAGATTAATAAACCTCATCACATTTCCTCTTGCATATGAGAAGTTGGGTAGAATTTGAAAAAAGAACGAAAAAAATACTTATCAGGCATTATTTTATAAAGCTTAAATTTATGGCATTGCAGCTTCTTATTACGGCTAGTAAGAAATAGTATCTCAATGGTTACATCAAATAGTAATTATTTTACCTGAAACAAAAACTTTGTACTCTTTTTACGAAAATTACGCGGACGGCGGGTATGACTTTTGGCACTGTTAAAGTTTATATGGAGAAGGAAAATAATATTACACACACTACCACGGGTTTGACAACCAATATGTATGACTATGACATTTTAATATGTAGGTGTACTCTTTTGTTTATGGTCTGTGAATGTAAAGTCTTTGACAAAAGAACCTTAATAATGTTCAAAGATTATGGTCGATTTTCGACCAATGGCAGACCACTAGTAGTACTCATTATATGAAGGGTATACATAAGCCATACTATATTCTTGCTAGCAATTACACTACTTGCAAAGATATATGTAATTTGGTAATGAAAATGTTTTTACAAATAGTTCGGTAAGCATCGATATAAACGCGCTTCTGAATTTGAAAGCGAAGAATGCAACATCGCCCGCTGCTAAGATGAATTATAAGTTATAACTACTAAGAAATAAAACTATTTTACGGATTCTATCGCGTTTATTTGCTATTTTATTTTCCCGTAAAATAGTTTTATTTCAATGTATAGTATTCGCGTAAATATAATAAAACAATATTATAACTACTCTTTTCCAGTTAGTTATAACAAGAGTATTAACAAGAGTTAGACAAGAGTATTAACAGTACTATACTGATGTTAGTTTTATATTCCCATAGACACCATATGGTGTTCGAAGTCTGATGGAAAAGAACTATTGAATACCACCTGGACCTAAAATGATATGGGATAAACATCATCCACCCATCACACTATCGCTTTTTTCCGTTGGAACATAATATTATAGTTGTTAAGGATTTAAAGCTGCGATGTTAAAGATTTGAGAATATTACTATTAATATACTTAGTTCATACTGTTACTTATTTTATATAAAAAAATCATCATTTTATAAAAAAAAAAAAAAGAAGTAATATCTAGAATAATTTCGGGCTCAGGTATAAAGTTTAATAGAACAGAGTAAATATAAATTTACGGACAGTAATAGACTATATTGTGTAATGAAAGTACGCCCCGTAAGTAATTTACTCTTGTTAATCTTTTCAGGCCAAATTATAGGCCCAGTTGGGAATTATTTACTTAAGCATATTGGAGCGGTGGAATTAAAACTTTGATTATAAATTCACGCAATAGGTATCAGTAGGGCCGCAACTGCTCTCGGGTGCGTACATAAATACAACACGCTGTATTTATGCCCGTGTAAAATTATGGACTGAAATTTGTAACATTCTAGGTTATACATTTTAGTGATACTGCCTGGGGTTAATTCTTGTACCATATTGGGTACAAATGATACAAAATTTACTGTGAATTATAATATAATACTACATTGTAAAACAGTTATGAATCAGAATGCTCCAAATTTGAAACTCTCTTTAACGACAACAGAATAAATCACGTGTTAACAAAAAAAAGTTCTAAAGTAACAAGGGTTGTTTTGTACAAAGTCTTAAGATAAAGTTAGAGTATACCTATTCTGAATCGTGTATTAGATGTGATATTAAGTTATATTTTCACGTTCGTAGATGTATAAATTACTAGGAATAATATACAGCGCAAACCACAGACCAACCATATAGCAGGATATGTTGTTGTTGAATCTCTTGAATCGTAAATAACAAATGGTACAAAATAAAACTTTTCCGCCACATCCTCCTGTTTATATCGACATTGTAAGGTAGGACGTGCTCTAAGATATATGTAGTTGCATTGACACAATAATAGGTACCACGCCGTATATATTCTCAGCCGTATATTACAACCCGCGCCCACTGGGTACTCAAAACTTACGTTTGCCAATATCCTAAAAACTTTTTAACAAAAAATTAAACCGCCGAAAATATTAAAAAGCAAAAAATAATATACCTTTTTTATTTAACCATTTATAACAAAGTTCTTTAGCTAATTTAAAGTATACCTAAGTCATTTTGAGTCGGCGCCAAACTAGCAAATTAATTAATTAAGTAAAGTGTGATGCATGGCGGCGGCGCGGCGCGACACGCCCCTTCGCCGGAAAATGCCGAGCGTTCACGAAGTTAATGTCAGCGAGACAGAAATAGACAGCGAGATAGTGAGACACAATATGTGCACTCACGTATGGGCACATACATACATTTTTTAACACGGATAGTTAATCCGTGTTAAACAAAAAAAGATTTTTCGAAATCGGCTCACTAACGCTGTTTCTTTATTTTGTATGTAAAATACATATACAAAGTTTCAGGTTGATCAACAATATTTTTTAAATTGTGTGACCTTCAACCCCCTATTTCACCCCCAATGGGGTTGATTTCTGATAATGTTTTGAAAATGGGACCACCCTCGAAGAATTCCCTAGCAAACGTCATAAAAAAAATTGAAATCGGACGAATGACGACGAAGATATGCGTGATCATACAAAAAAAAAAATACGCGTCGAATTGAGAACCTCCTCCTTTTTTTTTCGTCGGTTAAAAACGAACTGTATTAAATCTGACAAAAAGTTCATTGTTCAACGAAATGACATTGACAGCGCCAACGAATTCTGACTCGTGAAGAAGTAAATTTTACCACAGAAATTCAAACTTTATGTATATTGTATTGAGGCACAATTCGTTTTGCTAATGGCAAACATAATGCAGCGCGGGTTTTGAAGCCCCAATGTGTGCGGTTTTTAAGGGTTTTTTTTTTTAAATTTTCTAGGGCCATGGTCAATCATATTGCCAAGAAACCAAGAATCAATTTTCTAAGCTTTTATATCATTAGGTACAAATAGCGCTAACATTTATCTGTTAATCCTAAAACCTCTTGGCCCACTAGGTACTAATCTAAGGACTTACAAGAAGAGCTCCTGTTGGCCTCACTGGTTGACTGCCTTCGAGGGATGCAGCTTCTATTGCATTTCGTTATGGTGCTTGACTATCACATCGCGAGCACTGAGGAGGCCAATTTGGCTCCAATTTGAATCGTGCACGAATTTGCGGTAGAGGGTGCATCGTGTTGTGGGCCAATTATTGCCGCAATATATCCTAACAAGCCACGTACATGCTCTCAGTGGCATTCTGTAGTTAGGTAGATTCACGAATGTACATAACCACAGAATGACAGCCCTTTGTAAAGGTGTTTAGTCAAGAAAGCAGAGTTATTTAAAAAAAAACCTATGATAGACTCCCGCTAATATCAGGTGCAGCCGATCTTCATCTTTATACATTAAAAAAATCGTAAAAAAGGAGAACTTATCTTATTACATCGAAATGAAGTTAATTTTTTCTCTGTTTATTAGGTCCATTATTAGCAGTGTTAATTTCATAGAGTTTCTTTCTAGCAAGTATTCATTACTTAAGAGTATGAAATCGTGGTATAACCAAAATTATCAGACAATTAATTAAATTAAATCATAACAAGGATGCCGCCTTCATCGTCATAATATTAATCTGCGATCTTCAGGCAGTCCTCGGCGCGGCTATAACAACCTCGTGACCACATCCAACAGTAATCCTTTGAAGTATTAAACCCCCTCTTTAATATAACTTGAACAATGCGGCGACCCATGGCTCAGCAGTAACAATGGCAAAGTTTTCATTCTAAGACTCCGTTTTATATCTGCTCGGGCCCTTTTGCAAACCGCGATGAGGCGTGTACCAAAACTATGCGTACCCTTATTATTATGATAACCTCAGTAATTCCACTAATTAAGTACATAACCTTTTCGTGCCTATATCGCTGTGTTTAACCAATACGATTGGAACCCCCTATAACTAGTAACTGTGGAGATTGTTCAATATTTTGTATAGCTAAATGGTATTTGGTAGTAGTTATTCTGGGAACAAACACACATAGGTAATAGATTTACCTATGTGACTTGTGTTCAGATTCAGTAAATTTTAACTTTGTTAGTAGAAGCTAGCACTGACGACTGTACTCTATATAAATTGAATTAAAACTGATTACGAAAATACTAGCAATGTGTCAGAGATTTAATTAGCGTATGTAACTAGATACTCGCAACTTTGATATGGTATACATTGGGAGACTAACAACTTTTTTATGGAACTAAGCAAGTCATACACTCTCACAGCTATACACAATTGTTACTCCTGTAAGCCACGATCTGAAGATACCGAGGTTTAAACCTCGACGAGTCCCAGGGAAAAGCTTGAACATATACTTTTATAAAGTTTCCTTTGCCATAATATATATACTTGTATTAGTTAGACATTGAAAAAGAGCAACAAGAGTTAATGTGTATGCACCAGTATAATAACTACAGCCCTTTTTAATGTCCAGTATTTTATTTTTTATATATATTTTATTTCAATTTTGTAAGTACCAGTATATATTCATACCTTTTCATATTGTAAAGAAACTTGATAGTGATCAAGTACATACGTTTATAATTTTGAGGTGTTCCTATGTAGACACATTTTAAAGCACACTCACAGAATATAAATGTTCCACAAAACGCTCGAATAAAGAACAGTGAATACCATAATAACTCTCAGCAAGTTGCCGTAAAATAAAGTTTTTAAGAATTTTCGTCTACAAAAGTTTGTTCAATCCAATTTCAGTAAAGCTTGAGATTATAATGCTCTTTGTTTTTAATTATATTAAAATATTAGTTGCTTACAAGACGACCTTTGCGTTTCAATTTAAATTAGTATGGCTAATTTGACTTCTATCTTGAAATTAGGTGTACGCTCATAAAAAGCATTTAAAAAGCATTAACCGACTAATAGTCGTTTAATGAAACGTTTTTTCTATAGGCCAGCTTTGGTCATATTTTTCAGAAATGTATTTTAAACACATAGATTCAAATCTGTGTGTCTTTATACTTTCTAGGAAGATCAGTTTCCGTATATTAGCTTGTAGCTCAGAATTGGGTTTACTTACTTAAAGGTATTTTAGCCATCGGACGGCAAAGTAAAGTACCTACTTGACACTTAAATTAATTTAATTTCAAAATAACTCAATGTCAACACGCTTGTAGCCGAATAATGTTCTCGTGTCCACTGTGTACAAACATTAAAAAAACAATACAAAAATAAACTTGGAGTACAAAGTCAGCGCTGTCTGTCTGTCAGCCGTCACGTTAGCAAAATAAAAGCTTTAGTGAGATTTTTCAATCATTGATAGGTCTACAAAAAGACGTTTATAGGTAAATATTTTGTATATATTTAGTTCATATATGATACACAGTACGTAGGATAGTTACCTACACACCACGGTCTAAAGTACGCAGTTAACAAAACATTTTTTTTTGTATCATGATTAGGATATAAATACATTGCATAAGGTTCCTGATTTTATGTTGATATAAATTATTAATTACCAGTGGTAACCAGTGGTAGCTGAGTAGTCGAACGCACGCCTTGCAATCGGAGTGTGCAGGTTCAAACCCCGGCTCGCACCTCTGGGAGTTATGTGCGAATCTCATTTTCATCCGAGATTATCACTTGCTATGAAACGGTGAAGGAAAACATCGTGAGGAAACCTGCACGACTGAAGGAACTTGACTAGTTTTCGAGAGATGTGTGAAGTCTGCCAACCCGCACTGGGCCTGCGTGGTGGACTATGACCCGAATCCTCCTCGCATTGAGGGGAGGCCCGTGCCCAGCAGTGGGACGTTAAAAGGGCTGTAGTTGATAAATTAATAACATAGGATTAAATGAACTAATAACCAATAATATGCAAATGCACCAGTATGTGAACTCAGTCCGTAAGAGTTATCTTTTAGGTCAGCGGTCGTTATTCCCGCGGGAAAGATGGAAACCTTAGCTTCCGTCCGCTCGAGTGAATCGGCAAACGCCCAACTTCACCAACTTTGTCTAATTAGTCGCTAAACAAACAGAGACACGAACCTTGCACCTCTGGAAGCGGCTGCCACCAACATTTTTTGTATAACAATACACAGTTTTATGAGAACCAATGGCAATAGCAATAGCAGTGGTAGCCGAGTGGTCGAACGTACGCTTTGCAATCAAAGTGCGCAGGTTCGAACCCCGGCTCGCACCTCTGGGTTTCATGTGCGAATCTCATTTTCATCCGAGATTACCACTTGCTAAGAAACGGTGAAGGAAAACATTTAAAAGGGCTGTAGCAGTAGCAGCAGTATGAGAACCAATATCTAATGGAGCAATATCTAGAATACGGGCGTATCTACAATTTAAAAAAAATACGAACTTCAAAAAGATGGGAGTGGCTTTATGAAAATCCATTTTACAACCTATTTTACAATATGTATTTGTAAATTCGATATAAGCCTACTTCCATTTAAGTTTATCAAAATGAATCCAGTTTATAGAGAAAATAAAACTATCTTTTACCCGCGACTTCGTCCACGCAGTCTTCAATTATTCAATATCGTTATAAATTATAGCCTATATATTATTATGATGTTTAATCATAAATACTGTAAAGCAGTGGTAGCCTCGCGGGCTAGAGCGCCCGCCTTGAACGTAAGGGGTGCAAGTTCAAATCCCAGGCCCGCACCTCTGAGATAATTTTCATGTGCAAATGTCATTTTCAACAATGATTACCACTTGCTGAACGGTGAAGGTAAACATCGTGAGGAAACCTGCACGTCTATAGCTTTCTATAGCGTGTGAAGTTCACCAACCCGCACTGGGCCAGCGTGGTGGACTATGGCCCAAATCTCCCTCGTATTAAGGGGGAATGTGCCCGGTATAATGGCAATAGGCTCGCCCCCTATTATATTGGACCAAAATACATCGGCGAAGTGTGGGCGCACTACAGTGCACCTCAGCCTACCCCTTCGGGGAATACAGGCGTGATGATTATGATGTACTGTAAAGTTTCATCGAAATCCGTTCAGTATTTTTTGCTTGAAAGAATAACAAACATTACCCTACTAATGCCATCTAGCGGCACTTTTTCAATACACAGATGACTCTCCTACCCTCCATAGGTGTCTCCTCTCCGTGTCGGTCGTTCGTGACAGATAATAAATAAACAGCACAGATAACTAAATAAATATCATAAAAAACCCACACCTATTAAGGAAACGAAACGTTTGACGGACGTTTGTTGGAGCTCGAGGAAATATTAATATTTTCTCATTACATTTTTGGCATTTCATAAAAAGTTGTAACAACAACATATTTTTCGTCCGCGGACTTGTGAAGGGTTCGGTCAAACCGAGACTCACGGATTTCTGCAAAACACCTATATATATATCTATTGTCTGAACGTATGTACCTACCTTTATATAGGTACATACGTTCAGACAATAGATATCTATGTCTTTACCACCACCTTATAAAGTATTTTTTTTTTTACGAAATGAGCGAAATTATGATATTTAATGGAATAAGATGAGGAATGGCATCACCTGCGACTAGCGCGGGTATTTCGCCAATGTCAAGTAATTAATAGCAAGGACAAATTCAATAAATACACATTATAAATAAAAATGGATAATGACAGTGATAAAGATGGCGGATGACCCCCTTATAAAGTATTATTGTTTTATTAGTAACTGACATATTTTTGACAGCTTTTGTACATACGTTGTAAGTTATCTGTCAAAAACTGAAAGTAATATTAAAAATATTTCTGAATCATCTGCCATCTTTATCACTGTCATCATCATTTTATTTATAGGTATACTAGACACTGGCTGTAATACCCGCTAACCGCAGGTGAAGCCATTCCTCATCTATAATATAAAAATCAATGCCACTTTTCGTTGTAAGCTAACTCTTCCTAAACGACTTGACCGATTTTAATGTTTTTTTTTGTATGCGTTTGGGTGGCACTCTGGATGGTTTAGATTCACAATTGGGCCCGGTAGGTGGCGCTGCTCTCATATGTCACTCATTCTAAGGCGGTACGAAGTTCGCCCGGTCAGCTAGTCTTATTCCATAAAAATATCATCATTTCACTCATTTCGTAAAAAAAGAAGAAGAAAATATTGCTGGAAGACAAGTTAACAGATTGTCAAATAATTGTAGAAAAAACATTGAGTTACAATTAAGGCACGAACATCAAATTAAAATTAAATAGATGACAAGGCCATCTTCGTATCACCTACATTTTTTTAAATTCCCAATTTTTTTTAAACCATCCCAGTATTAAAGCGAACAAAAAAAATCAATTTGTTTTTGCGTGTTAGCAACACTTACGAACAACAAAAGATTGTAAAATATTATATAAATAGATATGACGGAGTAGTTACCCACTCCACACTTATAAAATTTAACTACTATAAACAGCAAATATATTAGACTTTATTATTGGTTGTATTGAAGCAATAAGACTGAACATACATGTAAGGCTTGTAGTTATAAATTTGCTACCGCCGTCAGACGAATTCATAAAAATATAATTCACGACTCCATCTACATAATCTTCCATCCACGCAGCGACACGACGGATATAATATTATAAAAATGCATTCATTAAGTACGGCATGAGGGCTCTATTTCAAGAATACTTCCCCTATTTAGTTGGCTCTATTTCTGTGATACGTTCACCACGCTCAGCGAAGTGGAAACCAATATTGCGTTGGGATTGAGAAACTTCCATATGAATACTGTTTATTAAAATATATATGGCATATAAACAATTGAAATTAAATATCTAAGATACAAGAGCACATTTAATTCAACAGGTAGAGTTAAAAGGTTTGATCGTATCGAGCACGCGATAAAATAATAAAAAGAGAGCTCGCAAATTTTTAGAGCAGTCTGCAAAGTTGGGAAATTATTCGAGAGTTATTAAAAGAAGGTACCATTTTTAGTTTATGACTTTTGATAAAGTCTTCATATCTATATTTTATGTGTAGATAGAATTAAAGGAATTGCGACGTAAAAAATGCAAAGCAAAAAGTTCCAATTTCAACAAACGCTTAAAATTATACTACAAATAGGAATGCCTTTGTAAGTACCTGTTTTAAAAGCAGAATTAATGTTGGCCAAACCTATCGCCCGTGTGTCCGGCGTGTTATCTTTGATAATGTTGGGAACTCTGCTGTTTTAGGTGATACTTTATCTCACTTTGCAGAAGTTTCGTCAGCCAACAAGATTAAATGCAAAGTTTTAAATTAATTCTAGGTTCCTGGAATAAATTTTTGATGTAAAGCTTTTGATGAGATAGGTCCTTACTGGGTATGGTTACACGGCGTGGGATATATGCAACTATACAATTACATGAATGTAAA
Source organism: Ptilodon capucinus (assembly GCA_914767695.1). NCBI lineage: Eukaryota > Metazoa > Arthropoda > Insecta > Lepidoptera > Notodontidae > Ptilodon > Ptilodon capucinus. The sequence goes on along the minus strand of OU611814.1, from coordinate 6,547,669 downwards.
AAAATATTTTATTTTTTTATACAATTAAAATGTTTACCTACTTTACATTTATAATCAAAGATACTAAACAAATACACATCTACTAAAATAAAAAAAGTATTGACTCAAATACATTTAACAACAATAACTTAATAGCAAAGCAATATACAATAAACATTACATCGACGACTCCCTCGCCTGCGGAGTTTTGATAAAAGCGTGTGAAATTGTTTATTTTTCCGAACGATTTAAGATTATATATTTCGCATTACAATATCTATAGCGCTAATAATATGGCGGCGTTGCGGCGTCACTCGATTGAAAAACAGCCTTAAGTCCTTTATCAGTGAACCGCACGCCTGCTCCTCCGCCCAGCTGCTGAATTTCCATACACTTATCGACACATACCACTTTATTGGAAGCTCAATTGCAAAGAACATAAATATTTATGAATTTATGTTAAAATATGGTTAAAATTATGGTTGGAACGAAAAGTAAGCGGAGCAGTTTGCAGATAGGAATCAGTTTTGTATGCAAACTATAATTACCAATTACATAGAGGTAAGTAATATTACATAAACTGATACCTACTTAATAATAATAGCACAATTAGCAGGCAAATCAAGCCTTAAGTACCTACTGTATGTATCATCATAAAGCAATCCCGTTTATTAGATTCCAAAATTGGATTCTGAACAAGACGTCGAACAAAGGAACAGACACTATACAATTATCATTAAGTAGATCCATTAATCACTGCGCAGCTTCCGAGCGCAATGCAGTCGGATTAAAAGTAAACTGAAAGATATTCCATTTATTAAAAGGACTATAAACAATACCATTTTAATAGAATAAAACTCCCCTAACGAAGATATACCTAACGAAAATAAGTGCTAAAATTTCAGCGTAGTTACTGTGCGCTAATTGAGAGCAGTAATGGTTGAATAAATTTGTTTGGACAATAAAGTCGCTTAAACTGAACTATGTCCTATTGTTGGGGGTCCAAATTGCTAATTTGACCGCGTAGATTTAATTATGCATGCCGTCCGCCGAGAGGCGGTCATAAAGGAGGGGTGTCACAGGCAGGCTTGTTTATAATGTAGCAAGTAATGCGCAATCCGGCGCGGCCGCGACCGGGCGGCCCCGCCGCGCCAAGTATTAACTTTTTATTACACCGTACGAAGTTTCGCGGTTACGGGCACGCCTGGGGACGGTACGGACGTGTCAAAATTTAAGCGCTTGTTATTTAAAATGCAGCGTGTATTTTCGCCTTTCGTAAATATTACCACCGACGTACAGCGGTTGGTTACCAAAACTGTTCGTTTTTATCAAACTATAGCAGACTGTTGCTCTACCATAAGCTCGACATGTACTGATCTCGCTAGTCAATATTGAATACACAAAAGGAATATATGACCCTTCCCTACCATAAGATACCCCTTGCCGCATCCAGCATAAGACATATTAAGTCATAGTAAAGCTAGTGATTGTAAATCCCCTCAATTTGCGTCTACGATGATGGTATATAATACAGTAGTACAAAAGACTGTACAAATTAATCTCAGTCAGAAGTGTCGTCAATGTGTCCAAATAGAGATTTAATTATCTGGTGGGCTGACGCGGCATCACCCGGCCTCCGTCTCTGTAGGGAATACGTCAACTGTCCACTAAATGTTGACAATTAACGTAATTTATAGCTTGATCGACACTGGCCGTGCTCCCATTGAGACGGGATAGTCTGTTTGCCAAATTTTAGCCACTAATTGGCCGTCGGCGCTCGATATTGGAATTTGCACTATGCTCCTATCAGTTGCGCTTAAACAAACACTGTTACAAAATTTGGAACATTCAGGCCTGAAATTAACAATTTTCATTTGCATAAGTTTAGCAGATATTTACGCTCAATAATTCAACTTGAAGCACGATTTAGCTACACTTATAATATTTCATCCCTCTATATTGCAAATAAATATTACCCACTAATAGGTGGGTAGGTACGTAGAAGTAGGTACTAATACATTTTTGTATTTAATTGCCCGTCAACTAATAGACATGTATTTCGACAAAAAAAAATTCTAAACGTTTAGAATCGGTATTTAAAATAGGAATAAGTAAGTAAATAGCTTCGTATACATATTAAAGTTCGTAGCAGCTGCTTAAAATAAATAGGTCAAATAGGTAGATAAAATCAGCGATGAATACTTTCAGATACTGTGGTCGCCTTCATAATATCGCGATTACAGCGTTAAAACTAGGTTAATATCGGCTCTTATGCTTCATATAACTCGTAACGGATATCTAATGATATATTTTTTTAAGGCCGTTCACACATTCCCACCACTGTTACTCCTGTAAGCCAGGATCGACAGCGGCGTCCATTGACAACACCGAGGTTTGACCCTCGGCGAGTCCCGGGGAAAAGCTAAATTGTTTTGGAACCCGCACGAAATTAATCGAAAAAGGTGTAGGAGGAGTTGGAAGAAAAATGTATCCACTTCCCTCCATTGCAAAGCGGGAGACAAAAATAACTGTATTGGCTGAATTGCCACAGAAATAAAGAAGACACCACGGATGCTATTTGGACCTAACAATGTGAGCTGCATTATACTTGATTCCAGTAATAGGTATGGCAGAACCGTTTAAACGCACGGAAATTTTCTCTGGACTCAACAAGGTCTGTGTAATACACCACTCCCGATGTTACATGCAAACTGTTTAACATATTGTTACGTTCGTTTTGCCAGAGGCTGCACTCCCATAGGATGTGATGAGCGGATTGTTCGAATTCGACATTCGGTGACGAACATTGGCATTATTTTTGTATGGCCGGACATAAAATAATGTAATTGGACATATCGAACACGATACCTTTGTCACGTGTTAGTCAACAATGGCATTATAAATCATTTCCTACTTAAAACAAAAAGTGTTTATTATGTATTGCAATACACTTTCGTAACAAAACATTTACTATAAAAGGGATAATGTATTATATAGATATTTACCTAATAATGTAAAAGAGTAGGTATATTGTATTTTCATCCGAGATTATCACTTGCTATAAATCGAAGAGACTTTTTCGTGAAAATTGGATTCCAAGTCGCGATATGAACCTATGACGTTCTGGCTTTAAGCTCAAGATAGCCTCAGAATACTCGCTGTGTGTTTATTGTGTTGTGTCATAAAGTTCATGAGAGGATGATGTGCGCTCGCCTATCGCGCGGATTCAGGTATCGACGCAAACAACTTGTGCTACGTCTGTTGAGATATAAGATTTTCACTGAAATGGATTTACTCCGATGCCTTTAGGCAATCGGATTACGAACTGCGAATTCACATTCCTGCTTAAGGCGAAGGTATAATTATTACGGTGATAGGTTATACTCATCTATACTAATATTATAAAGAGGAAAGATTTGTATTTTTGTATGTTACGAATAAACTTAAAACCTACTGGACCGATTTCAAAAAATATTTTACCGTTAGAAAGCTACATTATCACTGAGTACTACTACTACAGCCCTTTTAACGTCCCACTGCTGGGCACGGGCCTCCCCTCTATGCGAGGGGGATTCAGGCCATAGTCCACCACGCTGGCCCAGTGCGGGTTGGCAGACTTCACACATCTATCGAGAACTAGACAAGTTCCCTCAGACGTGCAGGTTTTCTCACGATGTTTTCCTTCACCGATCACATAGGCATATCACTGAGTAACATAGGCTATATTTATTACTAGAAAAAATTAGAGATCCTTATAAATCTTTACTAAAACCAACCCAAGGTGTAAAAAAATTAGCCGTAAAATGTCTTTCATCGCATACGCTGCGGAAAGTATTGATGATAGATCAAAAAAATGTTCTACAATATTATAGAACACATCAATATCTACAAAAAAGTCCGGGAGACCATATGTCCAACTTTTGTAGTTTGTCACTATAACTACTTTTTTACATTTGAAAAGTTGACAGAAATGTCGTTCAAAATCAGACCGTGTTATCCATAGCTCTGTATTAATTCTTATCCAAATAAATTATTTTGTAATCAAGACTGTTTCAATACCTGTCGATTACTTTTTGAATTATTGAAATCGGTCATTCCATTCAAAAGATATTACGAAATTAAAAATGCCAATATAAACAAAAAATACACGCCCGCGCCGCCGCGGACGACGCGCCAGAAGGTCCACGAAGCGCAGCGAGCAACGCGGCGACAGAGCGGGCTCCGAAGTGCGGGAGAGGGTTTTGCGTAGGTATGGAAAGAGTGCTTTTCTCACGGGCAATTGTATGTTGCTCTTTCTCGAGTAGGATCTCCTGAAAATCAATATGGTTTTGCTGCCACCTACAAATACAACTGCCAACATAGTGTAAAGTGAAGCTTTAAGGTAAAAATATGACAAAATAAAAATGTCCACCCGTGCGAAGTTGGGACGGGCCGCTAGTAACTTGATAATTCAATTGAATATTGAATAAGACCTTTGGACTGGTCATTGGTTTTATTTATACAATCTGTTTTAGCAGAGTGTAATTTAAAAAACTCAACAGTGAGTGAGTGTGTGAACCAGGAACAAACCGTGGGCTAGTCAAAATGCTATCGGAGAATTTGTGTTTACCGAAGCTATAAATGATGATGAAAAACATTGATGCTATTAAATGTAATTAAATAAATTGTATTGGTTTTTACGACCAGTGAGCTATTAATTATAACAATGGATACACATACATACACATATTAATATGTAGAACCCAGCGCGGGACATAAAGGTGCGTTCCATAACAATAGAAAATCATTGTTTTAATTATGCGAAGCTCGACAGGTAAGACCCCTTAGTCGAAATACGCGCAATACTGTATTAACATTTAACTCTTAAAAGAAACATATTTTTCAACCAAATATCATCTTTACACATATTAATATGTAGAACCCAGCGCGGGACATAAAGGTGCGTTCCATAACGATAGAAAATCATTGTTTTAATTATGCGAAGCTCGACAGGTAAGACCCCTTAGTCGAAATACGCGCAATACTGTATTAACATTTAACTCTTAAAAGAAACATATTTTTCAACCAAATATCATCTTTACACATATTAATATGTAGAACCCAGCGCGGGACATAAAGGTGCGTTCCATAACGATAGAAAATCATTGTTTTAATTATGCGAAGCTCGACAGGTAAGACCCCTTAGTCGAAATACGCGCAATACTGTATTAACATTTAACTCTTAAAAGAAACATATTTTTCAACCAAATATCATCTTTACACATATTAATATGTAGAACCCAGCGCGGGACATAAAGGTGCGTTCCATAACGATAGAAAATCATTGTTTTAATTATGCGAAGCTCGACAGGTAAGACCCCTTAGTCGTAATACGCGTCAAAATCCGCGCAATACTGTATTAACATTTAACTCTTAAAAGAAACATATTTTTCAACCAAATATCATCTTTACACATATTAATATGTAGAACCCAGCGCGGGACATAAAGGTGCGTTCCATAACGATAGAAAATCATTGTTTTAATTATGCGAAGCTCGACAGGTAAGACCCCTTAGTCGTAATACGCGTCAAAATCCGCGCAATACTGTATTAACATTTAAAAGAAACATATTTTTCAACCAAATATCATCTTTACACATATTAATATGTAGAACCCAGCGCGGGACATAAAGGTGCGTTCCATAACGATAGAAAATCATTGTTTTAATTATGCGAAGCTCGACAGGTAAGACCCCTTAGTCGTAATACGCGTCAAAATCCGCGCAATACTGTATTAACATTTAACTCTTAAAAGAAACATATTTTTCAACCAAATATCATCTTTACACATATTAATATGTAGAACCCAGCGCGGGACATAAAGGTGCGTTCCATAACGATAGAAAATCATTGTTTTAATTATGCGTAGCTCGACAGGTAAGACCCCTTAGTCGTAATACGCGTCAAAATCCGCGCAATACTGTATTAACATTTAACTCTTAAAAGAAACATATTTTTTAACCAAATATCATCTTTACACATATTAATATGTAGAACCCAGCGCGGGACATAAAGGTGCGTTCCATAACGATAGAAAATCATTGTTTTAATTATGCGAAGCTCGACAGGTAAGACCACTTAGTCGAAATGCGCGTTAAAATCCGCGCGATACTGTATTAACAGTTAACTCATATAAGAAACATATTTTTCAACCAAATATCATCTTTATGTAAATTATCACAGAGTACATTTTCAAAAAGTCAATTCTACTCGGTCGACGTAGTACCTTCAGGGCTTTACTTTGCGATCACTGCTTAATAATCAACAAGCACTTAGGAATATTCTCGTGTGTGTAAAATGCAATCGCGGATCGCAAAGAAGCTTACCGTCACCTGGCAAACTCCGCGCTCACCGCTCACCGCACTAGAGACAACGCTCTAAGCTGATTATGACGGAAATAGCGGCTGCCGAACTCGCGGAACACTGTACTACCCACCACTTTTTTCAAACATTAGAATAATATTTATTATTATATCCTATGTATATATATATTTATACTTGTATAATGTACCTATTATATCTACCCCCTCATGTAGAAAGTAACAATTAATTAACAACGGAATTATAAATGAGTAAATTTTATTCTAAAAGATTTCAATGTATGATTGTTTGTTGATATATTTTATCTTTTACAAAAACGACTGAATTATCTTATCATAAATTGTCCGAAATTACGACCCCTATGGACTTAAAATTTGGTGGATAGGTTCCTCTTACCCCTAGGAAAACCTGCAAAGGACATACTGTACCTCCTCTATACATACAAAGTTGCGGGGTACAACTCGCTAAATATATTTTCAGCATATTGTTTTCTCATATTTACGCGAATATTTTACATTGAAATAAAACTATTTTACGGATTCTATCGTACCTATCGTATGTAGTGTACCTACAACGTAGCCGATATGACTAGGTATACAAAACACGAATGATCAGAACTATCTTCTTCATATGGAATCTTAAATACTTGTTTATACAAAATCTCCATCACAAAACTATGAAAGCAACAAATTTATTGAAGGTTAAACCCGTCAGTAGGTGTAAATAAAATTATAATCTAACGAACCTAATTTAAACGGTGAAATTGCGTGGGCAGCAGGTAATCCAACTAGGGTTATATCATTTTGTAACTTACCCACTCATATTGCCACATTCAACTCACATATTGTGATTTCAGGACTACCAATTTGTATGCAATGCTGGAGGCTCGCCTAGTCTTGTTTGTAAACTGTATTGGCCTACGCGAGCGTACAAACCCACCCTAACAAGTTAATTTAAACTTCTAACGCTTATCCGACTTAGCCCGATAGAGCTTAATAATAATATTGTAAACAAAATTTAAATTCATTACGCGATCCCAAGTTTTGAAATTGAGGATTCAAAGGAAACGAGTTGGGCCGCTTTAAGCTAGCCCGCGCGAGCGACACTACATGCAAAATTAAAATAGTATTTAATTATAAAATCATAAAATTTATAAAGTTCTGTTTCTGCCATTTGGCTCTAGAGGGAATCCTAAAAAGTACATTACAGTGAAGGTGACTAAAAATCCTTATACGTACCTACCTTCTTATTTAAGTAGGTTATGGCTTGTGAGGCTCCATAGGCCATAATTCACATATTTATAAAATACGTTGGTACGTAACACGAGACACGAACTAAAATTCTTAACAAAAATACGAATAGGTAAGTCGCCAATATAGGCAATAAATATGAAACGATTCCTGAATATAAAATAACGGACATAACATCGCGGACTGTGGAATAATTGAAAAGGAAATGGCACGATATTTATAAAAATTCCTTTCTCAAAGAAAGGTGCGTGAAAATTGGGGTTGTCCTTCCATAATATCGTATGCCTGTGATACGGGGACTCAATAATAAATTCCTTTGTGCAAAAGGAACAAAAAAATTAAAATTCCTTACGTGTCCCAGGGTCTTCTCCGGCGCAGTTTTGTCATTTTGTTTGGAGGGATCTCGCGTGACATACGCAAATCCCTCCACTGAATGTATGTACATATGTTATACACTACTATGATATTAATATAGGACACGTTTTCTCATAAATCTTATCTTGTTTTTATCATGAACGTTGGAAAGTCTATTTTTATGTGACATTATGTACAACAATATGAAAAATATATATAGCTACGGGCTTAGGTCGGTAATAATAGTGAAAACGAGACGACAAACATCCACACTTTGTACCTATAAGTCTAAGGTTACCTTCCTCGAAAGATAGTCATGGTCTACTTTGTAAGAAGTCGCAAATAGCTAAGATTGAATGGACCTATATATGGATTCATACTACGTTTATTTTCTAGGTGTTCTAGTATTGGCAGTGAGCACCTGAATTGCACGATTAACAAGGCCATCAGGGTGATTAGCTATACACCCTAGAGCATTAAGAATACTTAACTTCTACAGAGAAATTGTGATGGCTAAACCAATCTTTTATATAGGAAACTAATAAGTAATATCATTTTATGAGAATCGTAGTTACGTTTAATTTCGTCTTGTAAAGTGAAAAGAAATACATTTTTATAAATTACATTATCATTTTTTATAAATATATTATTATCAATACTTGCTTATAATGTTTATAAGTAATGCTAGATATTAACCAATGGACCTATGTTGTTTGTAAAAACAATTTGAATTTGAATTAAAGAGGTCGAATTTTTCGCTTTTTTTTTAAATACAGGGAACTCGGGTTACTGTAGCAAACGTTTTAAATGTTAATAAAATAATATGTTCTAGACTATGGTGCCTGAGATTACTGTTCGAAGAAATAATATCTGACGTGTCTGGAAGAAGGATCGAAGTACTCATCATGAGGTAGGTCTAGAGCTGAGAGGACCGCCCCGAAGTAGTGTCTGGTGAAGTGCAGCGTATCTTGAGGACGCAGGAGGAGTATAGCCTGGAGGTAGTCTCTCACGGCGCCAGTCAATGCTCCGCTTTCCATTACGTAGCGAGCGCCTTCAGATGAACGAGTGCTCTGATAACAGCAAAAAATTAATGAACTCCCCATCGCTATCTAAGTAACAATATCCGACCCGTAAGCGTCGATGCTCCAATTACTTTGCGTTAGATTCGTTCTACGTTAATCTACTGATCATTACATCACGCCCGGTAGACCCTGATAGGAAAGTGACCTTCTATCGACAGCAATCACTAGAACAGGGTGAATCTGTCCTCAGTAAGGAGATGTATCTTTAGATGTAAAATTTTAACTCAGTGCTTGCTTTAATTCTCCTATGAAATTTGATGTATATTTCATTGGAGGCAATATACCTTTACAATAAATATAAGTCTCCATGAAGCATGGTAAAGGCCGAAGCAAAATATGAAATTTCAAACATTCGGGCAGTGCATTTCAAACAGTGCGCTCCACCGAAGTGAATACGAGAGTTCTCATCGCAAAGAAAACTCCTTCCAAAACCTTTTTCTCAGATGAAAACTTATTCTACCAAACCTACTAATTTATTCATATGGGTAGCTGATATTTCTTCATAAGAATATTAGAAAATATATAAAATACCCAGACTAAAGATATTCCTAACGCTAAAATAATAACTGTAAGTTACCTTATAGTCCAGGTAATCAGAATGCAGTTGGAGATCTTCACGCCATTTCTCCCGCAGAGGAGCATGGGGCTCAATCTCATCCTTTTCAGGCACAATATTCAACAGCGGATTTAAATGCAAAACGTAGCAATTATCTGCCCACTCATGACTTACTATATGTCCTGGTTAACAAAAGGACGACCTCTTACCGTGAGAACTACATAACTTACGCCAATTAGACTTAACACTAAGAATATTTTTTGTTTTAATTGAACATAATACGCCACAAACCTCGTAGAGTAAGAACTGTCAACGTCTGATGCATGAACCCGGTGGGCTCAATAATGTGACGCTCAATCTTCATAACAAACAACGGTTTCCCGTTAACAATAGCTTGACTCACTCCCGGACACACCTGACAAAGTAATGATATTGGCAAATTTGGTTAAGTTATCCAACATGCTTAGTATGATCGTGAAGACATTCGTTTTATCTCTTCCAATTGTCAGCTTTGTCGATCAAATGACTTCACATCGAGCTATGTCAGGTAGAAAAAGCTCGGTGTGAGGTCATTTGCTCCGATTTGCTCCGACAGTTAGAAGAGATAAAACTTATCTACGTGGCAGTCCTGAGCCTGCAGATTGTGACAATACCTACTCACATAGATACTCTCACAGATGGTACCGTCCATGAGAACCGTCGCAGTCTTTATGTTGCCTCTGTGCCTACGAAGACTTATGTACCGCATGAATACGATGTTCGCACCCTCCAGCAAAAAGTCGTGGGCTGTCTCGAAAGAGTGATACAATCTCTTCACGACATCTTTGTCGCCGCAAATACGAGTCACTTTGTTATAATAACCGTTCTGGCATATCGCCGTGTAGCTCCGACGCTCCTTCGTTACCGATTTCTTTGTTATGTGCCTGTAGGAAAAATATGTACGTGGAAACGTTTCGTCAAGAAAGCAGGCTAGAGCTTCTGAGCTATATAGCTTTCTTTAATGCAAGGTGGTACGAGAAACTCTTTTCAAGAACATACTTGTTCATCTTTGGTACATAATATCCACACAAGAATTTAATAAAAGAATTTGTACAGTAAATTGATGTTTAGTTAGTTTCTTAGACACATAAAGTAGTTTTAATAGGTATCATACTCAATCCTGTTTTCTTCCATTGTATGTAAATTACAATCCAAAATACTGACGAGTTTCGAACCAGTTCTCGCTCCCTCCTTAGACGAGTGGGACACAACTTGAACAAGAAATCTGCCTTTGTCCACTCCAAGTGTCTCCACACAAATACTGATTCCTAAAATATGATAGAATTTTTTTCTTACTGCAGTTTAGATCATAGGTTAAATCAAATATAATAACAGACTTAATGTTACCTTAATGTATTCATTTCTAATCTATTAATGAAGGAAAATAATAGTCATATTTACCACCAACGGAGCTGCAGCAGTCTATAGAAGGCTTCCTGACTTTTTTTTCATATGGTGGTGCTTTTACAGAATGTATTGGACAAACTTCTTCCTCAGATTTTTCATCATTAAGTCCCAATATTTTAATTCTTTCCCTTTCTTGGACCTTGTACGATATTTTATCATGCCTATCATAAGCGTAATCAAAATATGTGTGGTGTGGATCTACTTCATGACACCAGCGATAGCCCTGTTTACCGGCTCGCAGTTTTTTTAGTTTTCTGGTGTTATCAGCGTGACGAGGGCAGGTGCAGACCATGCCAGCTGGAGCTTGTGTGTCTAAGCAGATACATTCGTCTTGATTTACTGGTGCTGTATCACAAATGCATGGGTCGGTGCAGTTACAAATCTTGGAACATTTGCAGTTTGCCGGATCACCACACATGCAAACCTTTATAGGTATAACATGACAAGTACATTCAGCGGGTGATTCAGCACCGCATGTACATTCTTTAGTTACTGGACAACTGCAAATAGATTTATTATCTTCCTCTTTGCAAATGATTTCTTGACTTTCAGTTGGCTCGCAAACGCATACCTTTTGCACACCACAAACACATGCCTCCTGCTTACATATACATTCTTTGCCTTTTAGACAATAACACAGAGACTTTGGGTCTGGTTTCTGACATTCACATGGTTCCGGCTCAATTTGAGATTTACCTACACTGACATAATCCTCTCCAAATTCTTCTCCCTCTCCTCCAACTTGAGATTGTAAATCCTGTGCTTCAACTATCTTAGGCTTCTTCTTGCATGTGCAAACGGGGCTTGGAAACTTTTCCGCGTAGCAAACACATGGCTTATCTACATTGTGACAGGTACAAATCGGTTGCAATTTTCTATCAGGGCTACAAACGCAAACATCACTGCTTTTACATGTACAAATAGGTTGCGGTTTCCCTTCGTGACATATGCAAATTTCTTTATATTTGATGCAGGTACATTCTGCTTTGGTTTTTGCTCCACATCTGCAGGGTAATTTAGTATAGCATGTACACTTTCCTGATTTATCAATTTTGCAAGTGCAAGTAATTTGACCTTTCTTTTTGACATTGATTTTCGGCATACCATTCACAACTAATAGACTATCCTGACTGCTCTGTGGTGGATGTGGTTTCTCGCAATCAGGGAAGAAGTAAAAGTGAAAATCGTTATCTTCCTCTTTTGTTCCCTCGTCTGCAAGTGGCAATTCGGAGGGAAGTTTTAATTCTATTTTAGACTCCTCATTTTTGTCTTCGGAGGTTTCACTTTCGGTGGTTTCACGGCAAGACCACTCTGATTCCGAGTCTTCTCCAATATCACCATCGTAATGGCCGCAACTTACTATTAACGTCTCCGCAAAACACAACTCCTCTTTAATTTTGTCATCTGCGATAAAATAGACACATGGTGTTTCATTTTTATACCTAACGTTAGTGAGTCCCTAAAGACCCTTAACGCATTTATATTTCTGCCAAAAATTATGCGTCTAAGTCTACAGTACGAGCAGCCTAAAGATGCAAGGCATCTACATATTACCTGCCGTATATGTACCTAAAATATTATTTCGGATACAATAGATAGATCGCAAGAAGTTTTCTCGAGTGGTGACAGCGCACCGGAAAGCCAAGTGTGCGTGCGTAGGTCTTCCACAAGGTGGACCGACACGGCGACGCGACGAAAGGAAAGCTGTTCATTGTGGCGATTCTATGTACAGCTATTTCGAAATTTTCTTAATATATTTAATTCTTCTGTACGTGTGTTTGTAACCTCCCATACGGCTGGACCGATTTGGTTGAAATTTTGTGTGTATATTCCAATGGGTTCCTGAATGGTTTGAAAAGACAATTGGACCCGGTAGGTAAGTGGCGCTGCTTTCGTATGTCACTTATTAACATTTATTATTTCTAAGGCGGTACGAAGTTCGCCGGGTCTGCTATAAGTAAGTATCTGAAGTAAAACAAAGATCAAATACCTCTGATGGTCTAACAGACACCTGTATTATGATGACGGAAGGAAAGGATCATCTTCCAGGACAGGTTTTACCTACCTAAGTAGGTACTTCTACTTCTACCTAAGTAGAAGTACCTACCTAAGTAGGTACTTCTACTTCTACCTAAGTAGAAGTAGGCTAAACCGCCATCGAGTCACAAACAGTACCTACCTATAATTTAGTAGTTATACCTGCCAATCAGTTCATAAGTAAGCTATTTTTAATATACGTTACTCACCTATTTCAAAAGGCAATTGATTTGATAGATCTATGAGAGATATGTGAGAATCGTGTGAATGGATTGACATTTTTATATTGCTAGAGAGTGCTATTTTCAACCATTTTCCAAGTCATAATTAAAAAGACAATCACAAGACAATAAAGTTGACAGATTAGGTACTGATTATTCGGTTGCTATGTTACTCTGTCACTCAATTATAAAGTAGGTACAATAAATCGGCATCCACCATCTTTATCACTGTCATTATCCATTTTTATTTATAATGTGTATTTATTGAATTTGTCCTTGCTATTAATTACTTGACATTGGTGAAATTCCCGCGCTAGTCGCAGGTGAAGCCATTCCTCATCTTATTCCATTAAATTTCATCATTTCACTCGATTCGTAAAAAATTAAAATAGGCAAAGTAAAAGTACCTATATTATGTACCTATTGTATTTCAGGTATAGTATAACTACTCTACATAGTAGGTACATACATTATATAGGTAAGAATATGGAAGTAGGTGCCCACCTACTACCTACCGATCACCAAAATTTGAATGTACCCGCCCGCCCGCCGGCCACGGTCCCTTCCCAACACCTATGAAAAAAAAATACAATTTCTCAAGGTATTCTAAAGTTTATTTAAGATTTATTTCACTTACAACATTTTATGGCTGTAAAGTTATTTGTAAACCCTTTGTAGATTGATTAAAATCCATAACTTTGGCAGTAAATCTATGGTCTCTATACGTTCCATTACGCGGGTTTAACAATAAGCGTTTCTAATCTTAATGTTTAAACTTAATTTTTAACATATATTTTTATTATAGGAGGTAAGTTAGTGGATCAATTTTATAAAACATAAAAATGATTTATAATACGTTATTATGCATACCGAAAATAATGGAATTATGTTTTCTTCAACAGACAGATAGATTATAATTCCTGCGTGCCACATAACGACCGAACGATCGACTTGACAGATGATGTGGCCTAACGTCTCGCGATTTTTTACGAAATATTATTAGAGAATTATATAGAATGCGAAAATGATTGTGTTAAAACTAATTTTCTTTACGTTACTAATCTCCGTATCTCACTGCAAAACTCCTGACAAAGTTTATTGTGTTAATAATGAATGTGATAGTAAGTAGCGTCGCGGCTTTGCAATGTCAATCAGTTTTCGTGTTTTAACTTTCTAAAAACATAATTTTATTACTTGCAGGTCCAATATCTAAAGCCAAAACGTTAATAAATTATAACAGTGGTGACCCAGACCTTCTTTCGTTTCGTGGAAATACAGATGCTATTGTTCTTATGAAATCAGCTGGTACCAATGCTGACTTATGGTTCGTGAATATAGATGACAGATTAGGATTCGCCAACTCAAAGTTTTTAAGAGAATATAAAGTCTTTCAAAAGAGTGATTTCGTGATAGTACCGTATGAGGTGAGAGAGACGAAAAATGTTCAGCCTGACAAAGTTCAGCAGCCTCATGAAGTCATCGAAGGTACAACAATATACCCCACACAGCCCACTGTTGGTGCAGTGCAGGATGTTACACCCTCAACAACCACTTCTGGTGAGGATCTCACACCCTCACTCAAAACAGTAACAGAAAATTCAAACCAAAATGTGTATGATAGTTTTCCTAGTGAAAATAGCAAAGAGGTAAGTGAAGATCATCAAGAAAAAAGTGTAAATGACTCTCCCTCTCTCCCTGTAAACATGGGCCCGAAAGCTGATCAACCAGCAGAACATGCTTTATCAAAAACTCTTAGTGATACTGAAGAGAAGGACTTGAAAACATTCTCAGTACCTATTCCAACATCTACTGAGCAAGTTCCTGTATCTAGGGAGCAAATTCCTCCATCTACTGAACAAGTTCCTGAATCTACTGAGCTAAGCCCTCCTGAAACTTCTTCAATAAGTAAGCAATCTTCACCCGAGACAACATCTGAAACTCTTCCTTTGCCACAAAAATTTGCAAGTAACGGTGACAATTTAAACAGTAACCCAATTTTAGATCTTGAAAAGCAAGATTCACCAGATCCTATAATTGAACCACAACAAGCAGTTCCTGAGCCAAATATATCCCAATCAAGTACTCCAACTGACAATACCCAGCCACCTCACAAAACTTCTAGTGAAGATAATGATAACCATAACATAAATGCACCTAGAGAACAAATCCAGAAGCAAGCTGTGCCACCAGTATACAGTAACCTGTACCAAAATGCACTAAAACAAGATATTAACATGGACATGATTAATGTAATGCCATCAAATGAGAATATAGTGCCATCAACTGAAGCACCCGATCAAACAACTCAAACATTGGCAGCAATTACTCCTGATGTACAGGTATCCTCCACAGAAACACCCCCTACAACAACACTCCCTGAAGTATTGCCCACAATAAGTACAGTGACAACAGAAACAATACCAGCTGTTTCTATTGAATCACAAACATTACCTATTATTTCTGAAGGTAAACCTCAATTGGTCGAGATTCCAACAACTGCTGAAGATTCAGATGTTTATGATACTCCAAATAGTCCCCAAGAATTAAACAACAATTACAATAGTGCCCTTACAACTGAATCTACCCCTGCTGACCACACACATTTGCCTGACACTTCAACATCTTCTGAACCATACAATTCACAAGAATTAATCAATGATGTCTATACGGCCTCCACAACGGAATCAAATCTGTTTGAAGATACTTATTCCCCTACAACTGAATCAACTCCTCTCGATGATACATATTCATCATTTGTAACTCCAGAACAGGATATTACCACAGAAACTCCAGAGGTTTCTAGCGAGACTCAATCCACTGAGGATACTGGGGAAAGTTTCCTTGCTAACATTTATACAACAGTGGCAGATATTTGGCCATCTTCAACGGAGTCACCTGAGAGTTTATTTAATACTGAAGCTTATCCAACTTATGAGAGTCAAAAGCTGGATGGTGAAGAAGGATTTTCGATTTGGAAGTATATTTGGTCAACTTATTATTCAGTTATGGGGGTTAATGAAGAAATTAAAGCTCTGTTTCCTTCGGTTGGTAAGTGACTTGGACTATAGCTACTGTTTTGGATGGGTTTTAAAGTCTATACAATAATAATATGTCATTATATCTGATATCTCAGAGTAGTAGAGGTAGCAACCTTATTAGGTGTAATACGGAGTAGTAGATATTCCCAATGTACATAGTGAGCTTATTGCCATACCTATAATTATATCTTGTTTATAAATTTAACATTGATTGCATTGTACTTCTGAACAGCTGCTATGAAATACGATTATCAGTTATATTTGATAATCATTGCAGATAACAAGAATATTTCTTATCTGATGTTCAGATGATGTGAAATCTAGAAATGTTGCAATGATGAGTAGGTATCTAAGTAGAGTTAATGATTAAAATGCAGTAATTTCTTTTTTTATATACTAATTTATTATCATTAACTTGTCTAGCTGTGCATGATTTATACTATTGAATTTATATTGATATGTTATGTATACATCTAGTGCAGGGCTCAACATATTGCATGATTATTTACTTGATTTTGTGTTCTTAGGTAAAGACTTCCTTATGAAACTAGTTTTCCAATCCTTAAACAACCTACCGTGGAACATTATGTACCATAACTTTATAGCTCATCCTTACTCACAAACATTATTAGAAATATCCTGAGTTGTGGTAGGCACATTGGTCAAAAGAGGTCTCATATGTCCATAAGTTTTCTTGAAATTAATACTCAAAAGCTATAATGGATTTTAACAGGCGAAACCTGTTACACTGATGAGTACTGTGATGGCGTTGGCAATGGTCATGGGAATCGCCTGCTGACCTTCCTCCTCACAGCAGCCAGCTCGGTGCTTCTGTTCACACTCGGTTACTACTACATTGATAATAAGCGTCAAGACAGCCGCCTTATCGGCACTATCAATTCGTTACAACGAGATTTGCTTTTTACAACCAAGGTAAATCATTCATTCTTATAAGATATTTTTCTTTGATAAGTATAAACTGAATATGGAGACGGCTTGGTTTAGTAGGTAATTTGAGTGTAAGTCACACGGCTCACTCAAACGAGTGGTTGCAGATTCGAATCCCGCCAGCAACAAATCTCGGAAATGGCATTTTCTGAATTTGTCCAGTTTGTATCTGGAAGCGCCCCCCAGTCAATTGTATGGTACCCTTAGTATAAGTTTTCCTTAGTTTAGGATTATAGGATGACTATGTGATGTCTAGCGATATTATTATATCAAGGGGTTATTTCACCTAAGCGACACATTTGGGCGATATCGACTTATACAGGGTGTTTCAGAAGTCCGTAAAAATACTTTGACGTTTGCTTCAGTATCAGGTATACAACTGTGTGGTATTAAAAAAATATCAAAATTCGACCATGTTTTTTCAACTTTTTTTTCGATGTCAATTTCTATAACTCGTAGTAATATCTCGAGTCCGATGCAAAAATTGCGAGTTTTATTTTTTGAATATTGGTAGTCGCCCCTCATATTTGTAGTTTACACTGCTGAATATGGTTATGGATGTACCCAAAGGCCAGAACACGATACCTGTGACAAATATCCAAAGGTCTGTAACTCAGAATCTATAATAGTTAGATATAAACTGTCTTCACTAAGCATCGACATATAAGCTACCGTATATGTACCCAAAGTATTATTTCGGACTTCTGAAACACCCTGTATACATATGGAATCAGCATTTTTTTCTGCGTCGAATGTGTATAAGTAAAAAAAAATTCACTTAAGTCGAATAGCCTTTGACCGTCACAACAAACACTTTAATTTATAAATTTGTAAGTCAAGTCAGGGGATAAAGTAGTCTTGACTATAAATTTCAGTGTAAATGGTTCCCATAATACATGTGTCTTACCTTACACCTGATCAATATCCTTAAAGACATTATTACGTTTACTTACAGTGTCTTAAAATACTATTTAATTATGTAATTATTACTGTCACAGGAGTGTGAGATCCTTAAAGAGGAGCTTGCTACTACTAAAAACAAGTTGGCCGGGATTGAAGACAGCTCGTTCGGCATGGACGACATGGTGCAATCACTGAAAGGAGAGATTGAAGAGCTCAAAGCCAACAATGAACGGCTACGAAACTCCTTAGATGACAATGAGAAATTGTTGCGAGTGTCTGAGAATACTGCCGGCGAGTTGCAGAACACCCTAAGTGAGGTTGAGAATACTCTTAGTGAGCTCTTCGCCGAGAGAGCTAATTCTGAAGAGCAAATTATAGAATTGAACGGTGAGGATAATATTTCATTAGAGATCTTATACAAATTAGCACAGATGTGCCTTTTACAGCACCGTTAGCATGCCCGTGTAGACATAACTTTTATCTCTTGCAACTGTCAGATTTGTCGAGAAAATGACGTCACAACGCGCTTCATCTTCCAGCATTGGCATAACCATATTAGTCATCTCATTCTAAGGGTATCGATAAAATCGGTTGGCACGACTGGGTTTAAGTTGTCGATAGACATATTGTCGGTTGAGTGTCATGCTAAGCGTGCAGTGCTAGTGGGCTTAGCATGACCGCGTAGACATAAGTTTTTATCTCTTTCAACTGTCAGATTTGTCGAGAAAATGACGTCACCTCGAGCTTAGCTCGGTGAGACGTTATTTCCTCTACGAATCTGACAGTTGAAAGAGATAAAACTTATGTCTACACAGTCATGCTACAGGGTCAGGCATATCCATACTCGAGTAATATTAAGGTGGCAATTTGTTGTATGTGTATTTAGTGTACACATCTGGTTTTAAAGCTACATAATACATACAGATTTATTTTATAAGAATTAGCATATTAAATTCAATTTGGTTACATCTCCATTGTTGAATCTTCAATAAGTACAAACTCAACTCTGTTAATGTCAATAATTAATTAATAAAATCGTTTTATGAAACTATTATCTATCGACAGTTGACCTCGTTACTGCTTTCCTCAAGTATTTTATACAATTAATAAACAAGTATAACTATACAATAATGTGTTCTATTTTTAAGATACTTAAGTTGTATTTCACACGAAAGAGATTACCATGTCTGTTATTTATTTTAGTTTAACGTTGTTTAGTAGCAATGTAATGTTATCATAATGTACACAGTTCGAACCATAATGTTGATGGATAATTCTAAAACAATGGAAATATTTTATTGTTGACAGATAAAATTCAAGCATTTGAAGAGGAATTGATTTCCGTGAGCCGCGATCGGGATAATTATCAATTGAAGTATGTATCTGCTGAAACTGCATTAGATGAATTAAAAAAACAAAAGAAACAGTTTGAGGAAATCAATCAACTGTTGGCAGATGCTAAAAACACAATTGAGTTACAGAAACATGAAATTTCAGCACTAAAAGTATGTAAAAATTATATGTTTTGGCCTGTAAAAGATATCTGTTATGGTTTTTCAATTATTTTTATTCTATTTCAGGATGCTATCAAAGAGGTTAAGACTGCAGGATCATCAAACGTTGATGTGACTTCCCTTATAGACCACACTGAAATTAAAGCTAAATTAGCTAAGGCATTGGAAGAAAAGAAGTCTTTAGCTAGCAAATATGAGGTAACATTAAAACTATACTATCAAGGGCCTTACCAACATCCTCTAAAGGAGTATTGTTTTAATATTAATTGTCTGCTTTGTACAGATTTCATACAATTTTTTTTTGTTTCCGAATTAACAGTCAACAACTCAAAAGTAATATTAAAAACATTACTGCAAGAGAAGTGGTGGTTAGGGGGCAGCTTTAAAGAATAATACTTTATCTATTAATAGTATAATAAGGTTGCATTTGTTGTAGATTGAATATAGAGAACGAAAGCGGTTGAGTGAAGAACTTGAAACTACGCAAGAATCGTTAAAGACTACCACACAGCGCGCCACAGAAGCGTCGACAAGACTAGAGGTCCTCGGAAAATACTTCCAAGAACGAGAAGGAGAACTCTTGAAGTATGTAAAACACATATGAAACATAAAGATTGATTTTATAGTAATGGTTGTAGCTACGTGTGCGGTAATCGCGGCTTAGAAAACTGTAGATACGTATGAAAAGACAGTGAAGTTCGAACGCGTAAGAATAAAACTGTAGTTGATACAACATGAATTTCCGCTGACAGCGATCACCGTGCGCGCATCTTTTAGCGTAACTATAAAATCTGCATGGACATTCCTTAGTTGATTTTGGGATTTTTTCTATAATGTGCGTTTAATTTACAGAGAACTCAGTGCCAAAGAATCTCTATGGCTAAGCAAACAAGGAGAATCCGCTAGCACAGTTGAAAAAATTGAATTGATTCAGCAAGAAGTTCAGAGATATAAGTAAGTGATGTCTTATTACAACACTCGAACGTATAAGTCGTAATATTAACATATCGGCATAGGCTAATGTAGATCTATGATAGGAATGCTAATCACCCTTACAGATTTATTTATTGGGAAGACAGATACAATTTCTTATGATGACTTTCTCCTTAATATTCATTTGTAAAGTTTGGTATAGATGGAGTCCTTCCTTAAGCGTTCTACTATTTGCGTTATAACAATTGCGTCACGTCAATAATCGTTTGGGGATCGAATCCGGCCCTCGGCTACGACAGCGTCCTCTTTAGCCGTTAATTATTGACACTGAATAATATATTTGTATAACCGCTATATCAACAAAAACTAAAAATCAGAATAAAATAAATATTTAAGGGGGGGTTTTGCTCGATATTAATAACGTCAACAGGTAGACGCTTGAAATATTCACGGGATATTTATTTAGTTATATTATTCACTTTAAAAATATATAATTAAAATAAAATAAATATTTAAGGAGGGTTCGTATACAATGGGCATGATTTTTATTTATTGCCGTTTTTATAGATTTTGGGACGGAACCCTTCGTGCGCGAGGCGGATTCGCACATGGCTGGTTTTTCTTACATGTTTCCACTATTTGCAGTCAGTCCGTCCACTCAAATCGTATCGATATCATTTCGTCACAAGTGGGCACTCCAATTTTTGCAAGCTTCAATAACGAAAGGTTAATACGGTCCATCTATCTTTTCTCGGGTTATCCTCTCGCTTTATATCCGTTCGCGTTCGTTTAGGGCTATTTTTTACCGGTACACCATGGAGGCGCAACCAACTAAATATATACAGCTCTGTAGAGAGTTACTCACCTAGTGTCCGCTCGGTTGCGCAACCAATTTGGCGGCGCGACCAGTTCGGACGGCAGCACAGAATGTTACTGGTCGCGCATTCACGCTGGTCGCGCCACCACTAATTACTATAGCGCTGTATGGTACCTCACTCACTCAGCCGTCAGTCCGGCCGCCGGTGACGCTCTCTTTCTCTTTTCCTACGTACATTCAGCAGTAGTGCTATCTCTATGCTATAGGGTGGTTTTGGCGACTCTGGTGTCTGTATAGTGTCTAGTTTGGTAGCTTACGGACACCAGGGTGGCGCGATTGGTTGCGCCGCCATGGTGTCCCGGTGAAATATAGCCCTTAATCTGTCGTCAGGGAGAAATGCGACACGCTAACCCTGGAGCTGGCGGAGCAGGAGTCGAGGGGCCGCAGCGCGGTGGGCGAGGTGGAGGCGCGCGCGCACGCCGCGTGGCTGGAGGCGCGCGCGGCGCGGCGCGAGGCGGACGCGGCGCGGGACGAGGCGGCCGCGCTGCGCCGCAGGCTGGCCGCGCTCACCTCCGCCGACGGCGCCGTCTCGCCGCACCACAGTCTGTACCCTGCACCCTGTACTCTTTACCCTTCTTTACATTACCACCCTCTCTTATTGTACTAGACAAATAGTTGTTTGTCACCTTTAATAGGATATGTCATTATCAAATTATAATAAAACTATACTGCTGTGAAGTAAGTCAAAAGACTACTTGAAATTTTTCCGATCGAAAATTGCTGTCTATTAGGAAGTTTTTTTTTTAATGTATAACTTTTATTTCTCATTTTTCTTCGAGTCGATGGGCGCATAAAGCCCAAGACCGTAATTTGTGGCGATCTATGGGGGAGGCCTATGTCCATTAGTGGACGTCTCTGGCTGATAGATAGATATATAGTTATGTGTAACTACGTGAATGTGATTCGTTATTGATTTGTGACCAGAAGTGTCCTCGCCAGTGGAAGGTGCGGATAGTCCGGGCATGGTAGGTCTACCGGGCATGGTGGGTGTACCAGGCATGCCCGGTGTCCCGGGTGTGGCTGGTGTGCCGGCGCTGCCGCCGCTGTTCCTGCCGCCGCTGCTGCCGCCACTGCCGCGCCCGCCGCCACTGGGCCGCCTGCCCTCGCCACATCCACCCAGGTGATTAATCTACTATCCATACGCTTATTGATGTGAAACATCTATAGGCGAGGTATAAACCTGATTTTTGGCAAGGCAAGATTTTCCGACGCTTCGCCACAACAAAATGAAATCAACCTTATTACTTAGTGCATAAAGTATAGTTTTAAATGCGGTCACGCTCCTCGGCTTCTCGGCTCCTCGGTTCTTTCCGCCGCTTAGACTCCGCCCACCGGCTGACTCCGCTCACTCGCTCACTCGCCGCTACAACGTTTATGTTTTATGTTTGACATCTGCCAGGCGTCCCGCGACGGCTCAGTTTTCTTTTATATTACGGTTTCGAAGACGAATGACAGTAAAGAAAGATGTATATCTCATACATTATACTCGCAGACAGTTTTGGCACAATATTTATTAATTTTGAAACATATACTGTATGTATACGACGGCTGGATCCAATACTCCCAAAGGAGGCCAGGCTCTAGTCTGTACCCGAGTGCAGGCGTTTCTAAGTCATGGACCATACAATGAGTTTGTGTTGACTGGCGATATTCTATTTTATGTAGTATTAAGGCCAGAGCATACTGGGACGAGCGACTTAACTTGACTCTTTTTAAATGTATGCTGTGCTAATATACTTAAGGATTGAATTTCTGTGACAAAAACCACCAAGCGTGGCAATTTGTTGAAGAATTCGTTTTTCTATGAGTTAATACAGTTTGTTTTATATGGGGAAAAAAAAATCCGTACGCGTCTGTGGGCGGCTTTAGAACTGGTAATCAATTTCATATTTATTATCTATAAAATAAGTCGATCGTAAAATTCACCTTCTACTAACTACTACTACAGCCCTTTTAACGTCCCACTGCTGGGCACGGGCCTCACCTCAATGCGAGGGGGATTCAGGCCATAGTCCACCACACTAGCCCAGTGCGGGTTGGCAGACTTCACATATCTATCGAGAACTAGTCAAGTTCCCTCAGACGTGCAGGTTTCCTCTCGATCGAAAATTCACCTTCTACTAAAGTCTTCGCCTTTTTCAATTATCAGATACGGTGACCGCCGTTATTCGCCGGACAGGCGGTACTCGCCCGATAGTCGATACTCACCTGAAAGTAGATACTCACCGGAAACGGTGAGATACTCGCCCGACAGTCGGTACTCGCCGCGGACGCATCGGTCACCTTACTCGCCACGGTCCAGAAGACGATCCAGATCGAGAGAAAGGTAAGTCACATCACTATACTGCTATTAAGTGATGTAATTAATTAGTGTTTAGGAAATGTGAAACGGTAGTTCTTAGATATAAGACATAGTAGTATTATCTCCTTGCATATAAGCTTTTTACTCAAGTTCGTAGACGTTAATTTTATTCGACCTTGATTTAGTTGATTATGGTTATTTATTAAGTGATTGCCACCTTGCCCTGTGTGTGCGCCTTGCAAATTTCGACCTCTGTCAAACTCAAGGCTTTGACAGATGTATTTTATCTTCTGATTGGCCTTACGGTATGTTTGAAAAGCAGTCTAATATACTATTCGACAGTTTAAAAAAAATATATTTTATATTTTCTGTCAATTTTTGTACTGGGCCATAATGTCAAAAGATGAAAGTATTATAAAAACACAAGAGGTAGTGGCAAGGTAAGGCTACTCAAAAGCTGTACAGTGCAGAATATTTGTTTTTATTCGAATTATACATAAAATGATAAGAATAAGACCGCCTGGGTCCATTATCTAAAATGATATCCGAACATTTTTTGCAATAACGTGATATTTCTCGTAACTTTACTCCTGACCTCTGCCATTTGACATTATGACAGTGGAATAAAACATTTCGCAGATACGAGGAGGGGCGAGCGACGCGGCCGCGCAACCCGCCCGACACCGAGACCGAATACAACTCCGACAGCCCCGAGCGAGCCCCGCGCAGGCGCAGATACTCCGCACGATCAGGTTACAATGCCATTCCAATTTATACCTTAGTACTAACGAACTTAGAGCTCAAATAACGAACGTTAATGTTATCTACTATAATGTGTCTGCATCTACACTGATTGAGCTGTCACCAAACTACATTAACTGTATTGTCGTCTCTCTAATGGACTTATCATAAGAGCAAGGCGTCAATATAATTAGTGTTGACAAATAAAGTTTAGTCGTAGTTTGTGTACGACTTAATTTGAACTAGTAACGATTGTTATGGTACTCAAATATATACAGGGTGTTTCAGAAGTCCGAAATAATACTTTGACGTTTGCATCAGAATCGGATATACAACTAAATAGTACAAAACAATGTTCTAAATTCGACCATGTTTTTCATTCTTTATTTTCGTCGCCGATATCTATAACTTGTTATATCTCTAGTTCCATGTTAAATTTTCATGATCTGTTTTGTGAATATTAGTAGCCGGCCCGTAAACGTAGTTTACACTGCTTGATAGGATCATGGATGTACCCTAAAGCCAGAACAGCCGATACCAGTCACAAATATTCAAACGTCTATAACTCGGAAACTATTATAGTTAGGTATAATCTGTTTTTACTAAGCATCCACCGTATATGTACCCCAAATATTATTTCGTACTTCTGATACAGCCTGTATACATTACTGGAGCCGCGTACAAAGTTTGATCATTCACGCCTTGTAAGTGGTACAAACAATCATTTATAAATCATGTGCCATGGACGTATAAAAATGGATGATATTACGCCGCCTAAAGTGAAGCAACGTACGACTACGACATTGAATCAGGACATACCATCCAATGCCACGTAACGGCAGCGGTGGACTCACTATGTTGTGTGTGCGCAGATAGACGTATATACAAGCGAACCGACTTACTACGGGTGCTTCACTTATTGTTTAGCGATATTCTGTCGGATCAATTTAATACGTCCATGGCTTGTGCGCAATTTCTATAGAAAGGAATTTTTAAGTAATGTGTAACACTATTCTTACATTCGATTATTCTATTCCAGGTCCTAGTTCAGGCTCGGGATGTTCATCGGAATCGGATAAATGAGAGTTGTTAGTATGTTAGGTTACTTTAACTACGAACTAAAAAGTGTATATTGAGACGATGCCAAATTGGTTGCGGTGATTCATGTGTGAATTAGTTGTGAGAATAAAATATATTATAGCTTTGACATCGGTACAATCGAAGGTATTCAGATAAGATTGTTTAAGTGGTCATCGGCAGCACTACTGTATTGGAGTTTCGCTCTGTAAAAGTTGTGCTTGTGAAAATAAATAAATGATTTCCATAATGTTATGAGCCTAGATGACGCATTGAAAGGTCATAATTACCTTATTTATTCGGTTGTATAACGACGTTCCTTCCTAATAGTAATTCCGTTCACAGTTGCGTGGGAAAGATTGCAATTTACTCAATATTTAAAAATATTCTTGACATATTATATAGTAATAATAATAGAAACCTTTTTTATTTCATTTTATGTGATGCACATTAAAACTATATAAAAGTCACACTAGTTTGTCTTTTAAATTAAAATCATTTCTCTTTTATTTTATAATAAATGGCATTTTAGAATACTTTTGTACTGTATAATGTCAATGTAGATGGTTTCTAGATGGATTGGAATTTCTATAAATTTGGGGTCGAGGTTGTAGTTTGAATTCCATTTTTTTGTTCCAATTTCCAATTCCAATTTCCAGTTTTTGCAATCCATGAACCGGAGTCCAGAGCCAAACATGTTGATTGATTATTTCTTAGTTGTTTTATGAGCCATACTCGGGAAGACTGCTTTACTTGAATACATGTTAAACAGTATAGAGACATCCACTAACGTTCTTTCATTAACTGTCGTACAATCCGTTAACAAACGCAACTGGATAAAATACAACTATCATAGAGTCTGAATCTTATTCGTTTAAGCGCTGTGGGGGATTTTAATGTCGTCATTATTTCACACCAGTGCAAACCCACTGACATTCAATCCTTAACGATTGTACTTTGACGCAGGAAAGGCGTAAGAGGATGACTCAACAATAGTTACAACTTAAGAAAAGCCGTTGAACGGAACACCTAGTGATATGTGCCTCCTTTATATAATTATGTATCGAAATTAATATATATGAGTTAGTTTCAGAAAACTTGAAATGAAAATCAAGTTTTGTTGTCTATGATTCTTATAAAGTAATCGGACCATAAGCTCAGTGGGCTTAGCATGCCTGCGTAAACATCAGTGTTATCTCTTTCAACTGTGAGATTTGTCGACAAAATGACGTCACACCGAGCCATATCCAGTACAAAAAGCTCGAAGTGACGTAATTTTCTCGACAAATCTGACAGTTGCAAGAGAAAACATCTTATGTCTACGCGGTCATGCTAAGCCCACTGGACAACTACACTTAGCATACATATGGCACTCTACCGACAATATATCTATAACTAACTAACTTAAACCCGGTCGTGTCTACTGATTTTATCGATACCATTAGCATTAGACGACTATTGCGGTCGTGCCAAGGCCGGAAGATAAAGCTCAATGTGACGTCATTAGCTAGATAAATCTGACAGTTAGGAGCGATAAAACTTTTGCCCACGGGGTCATGTTTAGCCCGCATGTTTCAAACACAAGTTGCAATATAAGAATGCCTACATGTTCTGTGTCATGTAGTTACGTAGAACATAGGGCGAATGCTCTAAGACTGTTTATTTCATAAATCACTGAGTCGTGTTGTCTTGATACTGGTTGATGCCTGACCTCAGGAAGTGAGGCTCATTACGTAGGATTATATAAAAAGAAACAATCTTTTATAACTCGAACTCTACTGATCTAAACATTGGCAACAGCCTGTAGACTCTTAGAAACGTGGAAAATGACACATTCGTTGCCGGATAGTCTACATGTGATCTAGAGGTGATTTATAGGAAAGGCTAACGGACGGACAAAACGAATATGCATGTGCACTTTACCAGAGCCATTTTACTGTGCATTTACAATATTTAAGATTGCGCCAAAGTTAATCGATTTTCGTTAGTTCGTACCTGATTTTTAATAATTATCTTTTCTTAAATATTTACATGATTAGGGTACTATCTTGAATATCGACTGCTGCATCATTAGATTGTTCTTGCATGATATAATTAGCATTTCACAGTTTGATGACTAGTGTCGCCACATCCAAGATAAAGCAATAACATGAAAATAGTGTACAGTCTCCAAGCCTTATCTGTCATAAGAATTGCAATCTTTAATTTATTGAACATTTTGTTATTTTATTAGTCAGTTAAATTGTATTATAATTATTAGATACGATTTTAAAATAAATAATTTTATCATTATAAATCTCGTTTTTATATAATTAATTAACTGTCTACATAATCTCACCCTGCTTATTAGTTTTGGCAATAAACGAAAAACATTAACTACTTTTAATGTATTATGTACTGTTTATAACATACATAATATTGGTGGCTAGGTATTTATAATAATAGCTATATATGTATGTACAATCGGCATGATTGGCGGTAATGCAAGAATTTTTCTTTAAATGATTCGTCCTTGCCTTGGCCCAATTTTCCCTTTCACTATTCAGGACAAGAATATGATTTTGTCTGAATAAATTCTTGTGTGAGATTTCGATTTAGTAGGTACACATATCGAGGGGTGAAGGCTATTTGACTTGCGACACTTTTGGGCGATATTGACTTATATACATACTAGCTGTACCCCGCGACTTCGACCGCGCGTAATTTAGGATTTATATAATTATAATTGTATTCTGATTATAATTTAGAAATGGTACCATCCTTAGGATATCTCCTTTCCAACAAGAAAACAATCATCAGAATCGGTTCATAAACAACCAAGTTATCAGCGAACACGCACCTTCTCCTTTTTGGAAGTTGGTTAAAAAGCCTATGTTCTTTCTCAGGCTCTATACTATCTCCGTACCAAATTTCATTTAAATCCGTTCAGTAGTTTTGGCGTGATTGAATTGTTACTAACAAACAGAGTTATTTTCGGATTTATAATATTAAGTAAGGATTAGGAATCAGGTAATTTTTCTGCGTCGAATGAGTATTCTCTCCTGCAAAGTTAAAAAAATTTCGCTTATGACAAATCGCCTTTCACCCCTTGATATGTATTATATCTATGTTACAAAATATAATAGAATTACAACAACATCACAACCAGGATCACAGTAGAACTACGGGACCACGTTCCACGGAACGAAGCTGCCTGGCTCCGGAATGTTGAGCTGAAAACAATCCCACAAACAACATTTTATAATTTGTATAGTATGTACTTACTTGATATTCTAAAAATAATATTAGTTTTATTATCTCTCTCCACTATCTATCTACATTTCTAATCTTTAGATTGACGCTAAATTCATACGTAAAATTATTATCATATAACAACAAACCAATCTGCTTTACGTACGTAGCTATGTTGTTAAACAATATTTACCTTCTTAGTAATGTGATCCTCACATGCCATGCGAATGCGCGCAGACGTAGCAGGCGCTTCCAAGTAGAAATCTAAAGATGCGCCCGCGTCTACGCGCGCTGCACATATAGCGTCCTTTATTGCGAAGAATACAGATGACGCCAAAAACAGAGGAGGCTCACCCACGGCCTGAAATTTAAATAAATTATATGAATTTGCGTAAATAAATAAAATCATACCTTTGCTTTTCAATTACTCACCTTCGAAGAATAAACGGCTCTAGGATTTGGAGCACCTTTCAACAGAGACACATTGAACTCCTGAGGAATGTCACCAAAACCGGGAATTTTATAAGCCCCAGGTCCTCTGGAATACAACGTTCCGGTTGGAGAGTAAATAAGCTCTTCTATCGTAAACAGACCATATCCTTGCATAAAACCACCTTCGATTTGTCCAATATCTATAGCAGGGTTTATACTCTCACCCAAGTCCATGACTATATCAGTTCTTATCGCCAGATGATCTCCGCTGAGACAATCGATTTCGACTTCAGAGCATGCGACGCCATATGTAAAGTAATTGAATGGTTTCCCTGTATTGTTTTTAAAGTCGTATCCGATGTCAGGTGTCGCATGAAATCCGGTAGCTGATAAACTAACTCTATCAATCCACGCTGCTAAGACCCAGTCCTCCCATTTTCCCTCCGGGTTCTTCTTTTTATATGGCTCAAGCCGTTTTACGAGCGTCTCACAAGCCTCCAGTACAGCCATTCCATTAAGATCGGAGCCAGCACTGGCGGCAGTGGCAGAAGTGTTGGGCACTTTATCAGTGGACGTCTCGCTAATGTGGATTTTTGAAGTATCTATTCCAAGAGCACGAGATGCTACTTGTATCATTTTCGTATGTAAACCTTGACCCATTTCTGTACCACCGTGAGACAGGAGAACTGATCCGTCGACATATATTAGAACTAAAGCACCAGCTTGATTTAGCAGTTTCTCAGTGAAAGCAATTCCAAATTTAGTCGGGATGATAGATATTCCGCGTTTTCGCCATCTATGTTCTCTGCAAACAATATTTTAACAATCAGTTTAATAATGGTGTAAAAATATACTTACTATTCTTATTATGGTATCGACAATAACATACTTGTTGAATTTCTGGATACTTAATTTTCTTTCCGCGAGTTTGCTTTTTTCAACACATTCATCCCAACATCTCTGCAACGTGCAATGAGTCAAAACTTGGCCGTAGTGAGTGATAGTGTTCTCTTGATATAAATTCAATCTGCTGATTTCTTCAGCGCTCTTTCCTAGTTTGAATGCGATATCTCGAATAATACTTTCTGCGCCAAACATGCCTTGCGGCCCACCGAATCCTCGGAAAGCTGTATTTGACGGTAAGTTTGTTTTACAGATATGTCCGGTAACTTCTGTGTTTGGAATATAATAAGCATTTTCATAATGGAACATTGCTCTTTCGACTACCTGGAAAAATATTAGACAAATTATTATTATTGCAAAAATTAAATTTCATTTAATAGGTTCCGTTATACTTACAGGGCCAGATAAATCTATGGAATATCCTCCATTGTTGTAAATATTCACAACGGCACCCATAATTTTTCCTTCTTTAGTCACTGCAACTTGATATTTGATCAGAAAAGGATGCCTGGTGCCTGTCATCTGCATGTCTTCGTCCCTGTCGAGCATACAACGGACCGGCCTCTGCAATTTGTGAGCCGCGAACGCGACAGGTAAGGAGATCAGCATTCCTCGAGATTCTTTACCACCGAACCCACCGCCCATACGTTTGACTCGTGCGACAATCCTATTCATAGGCACGTGTAATATATGGCTGACTAATTTCTGAAACAAAATAATACAGATATAAATAGAACAACCTGAAAATTTGCCGCTCATAATACTGATAATTATTTATGCGTACCGCGATTTCAGAGGGATGTTGGCTTGAACAGAACACTTCTAACTCGTCATCTTCTTTTTTCGGAATGGCAAACGCGGCATGAGTTTCTAAATAAAAGTGTTCTTGTCCACCCATTCGGCATTGTCCTTCAATTATAACATTGTTTTTATCTTCAAAAACCGGTTTTACATGCCCTCTCTTAATGGTTTTTGGGAATTGCGGGTAAAATGAATTATTTTTAATTGCATCTTCGATTGTTACAATTATGGGTTGTATATCTTCGTACTTAATTTCAACTTTCCTGGCAGCAGCTTGAGCTGTGGCTTGATCCTCAGCTACGATGATACCAATAGTTTGTCCTTGACTTATGACCTTTTCACTTGCAAATAACTCTTCGTCGTGGAATATAGGACCAATGGCATTCTGTTCAGCAGTTAAATCTTTGGCTGAGAAAAATGCAACTACGCCGGGTGTTTCTAACGCTTTTTGAGGATCAACTGACAATAATTTAGCATGTGCTCTGGTACTAAGGACATAAGCTAAGTATAATTCACCTTCGGCAGTAGGCATATCATCACAATAAATTGCTTCGCCCGTTGTTTGTTTGAATGCGGACATGTGCGTTATTGGTCTTCCTACTGCATCGCTTTTGACTTGCTTATCACCAACTAGCTCAAAATATTGAGAGCTTCTCGGTATACTACCGTGGAATTGTTCAGCACCACTGCTATGATACGGCAAAATAAGATCTTCATGAATGTAATCTTTAGTCATTTGTTTAGCAATAGCTAAATACGCTTTCATGAATAAACTCATTGTTAAAGCTCTCCGGAACTGTACATTTCCACCAGGAACCGAAGGACACAAGGGTAGCTCTTCCATCAAAATTGAAAATCCTTTCTCCAACATTATCTCATCCCATTTTTCTCCTTTTAATGAGGCAATTTTCGTCACAATTTTTGTAACGGGAGCCATGCCCCCATAAGCTACATTTAAATATTTTATGACATTCGTATTATCTTCAAATTCTACGTTTATAGCGGCTGTGACGATAGAAATATCGTCTTCCCTTCTTTTGGCTTGCTTGAATGCCTTAACATATTGAAACCTGTTTGACAGTGGGACTTCTATGGATAACAAAATTTCATTTGGTTTTACTACGTTTCTTCTGTACCCAGTGAAAAATGTTTCATCCATTGGAACAGAGCGATGTCCGCCCTCTTCACTTAAGAGGTTAAGCTTGACTTTTAAAGCCATTAGAATAGGATTCAAATCAGAAATAGGACTACCCGTCATGATGTTCCCACCTATTGCTGCTACGTTTCTTATCTGTTTCCCAGCAAACCAATTTAACATATCCACTATGGTTACCAACGTTCTAGTTTTATGGCGAGGCAAATTATTAATATACGTTCTAAAAATATTTTCCAAATCCATTAGTGTTACAGCTGCTCCTATCGTAAATACACCTTCATTCTCGGTGATCATGTTCATTTCAGGCACGCAATTCGGCATAACGATATTGGGGTAAACGAAATGTTTGAATTTTACTTCAACTCCGACCTCAGTGTTCCCAACGACAATTTTTGCGTCAGGAAATTTGCTCTTCAGCTTCAAGATCGAAGTTAATTCCGTAGGCCTGTACCAGGTTGTTTTATTTCCTTTGTATATCAAATATTGATCGTCGTATATCGATGATAATTTTAACTCTGGTGGGAATATAGGTTCCTGACTAGAGTCGTAAGGTAAAAATGACGATTTATCAAATATGAATTCTGTTTCACTTTTTTCTCCATTCTCCTCAGCCTTGTTTTTGCAACAATCTTTTCCCATTCCACAAACTCCGTTACCGTTTTGTCCATTTTGTGCGTTATCGGTAACCCGATGCGTCTCCCAATCTTCAATGAAAGTCTTGTAACCTTCTATAATGGCTCGATACCCTGTACATCTGCAAAGATTGCCTTGGAAAGCGACTTCGATGTCAGAGTATTTGATGCTATTAGAGCTCCTTAGCAACGTATACATAGACATAACGATACCAGGTGTACAAAATCCGCATTGCGAGCCGTGTGCCTTAGCTATTCGTTCTTGAACTGGGTGCAGTTTGGTTTTGGTTGATCCGATGCCTTCTACTGTGGTTACTGCCAAGCCATGCATAGCGCACACTGGTGCTAGGCATGCATTAACTGCTAGGTGACTGCACTTTACCATTAAAGAAAGTGTTATGAAAAAAGTGATCTGATGCGCAGGTGTCGAAACTGGTCAGTAAAATCAGTTAAAGTCAGTTTTTTGAACGAGTTTTTCTGAAAACAGTCAGTAAGGCCAGTATTTTAGACTCATAAAACGCCGTATAGTGAGCGTCGCGACGACGTATAGTGAGCGTTGTGACGCCTTATATCGAGCGTTGTGGCGCCTTATGATGAGCGTCGCGACGCCGTATAGTTAGCGTCGCGACGCCTTATGATGAGCGTCGCTACGCTTTATAGTGAGCGTCGCGACGACTTATAGTGAGCGTCGCGACGCTGTATAGTGAGCATCGCGACGCCTAATGATGAGCGTTACGACGCCTTATAGTGAACGTCGTGACGCTGTATAGTGAGCGTCGCGATGCCTTACATTGAGCGTCGTGACGCCTTATATGAGCGCCGCGACGCCGTATAATGAGCGTTGTGACGCCATATATCGAGCGTTGTGACACCTTATAGTGAGCGTTATGACGCCTTATATTGAGCGTCGTCACGTCTTATGATGAGCGTAGCAACGCCTTATATTGAGCGTCGCTACGCCTTATAATGAGCGACGCGACACCTTATGATGAGCATCGCGACGCCGTATAGTGAGCGTTGCGACGCCTTATGATGAGCGTCGCCACGCCTTATAGTGAGTGTCGTGACGCTTTATAGTGAGCGTCGCGACGTTTTATGGTAAGCGTCGCGACGCCGTATAGTGAGCGTCGCGACGCCTTATGATGAGCGTCACGACGCCTTATAGTGAGTCATATTGACACATTATTTGGTTTGGTATTGTCAGAAAAAATTATGCGTGTCGTAACGCCCCAGTGTGTGCAGGGCTTAATCGTGGCATTATAGTATTTATATAGGACAGCTTTTTCCATAAAATATCTATTAGGGATTTGGAGATGGATTTAAAGTTCTGAAAATTTTGGTCAGTGAAGTCAATATTTACTAGTCTCACAGTCAGAAAAATCTGTATTGTGGACAATACAATCTGTTTCGACCCCTGGGTGCGTTTCTTACTAAATTTCAATTAGAATTACCAGCAAATAATAATTAAGTAGGTAGGTAGGTTTCATTATTTCAAACTTCTGCTGGAACAAGGTCTACCCTCATATTCCATATTATTGTAACCCAGACATACAGCGGCGGAACTGTCAGTTCAAGAGCTATATATTGGGGATGAAGTTTTGCCTGCAAAGGCATCCAAATCGTTTTGTTTTTTTAGGGTTCCGTACCCAAAGGGTAAAACGGGAACCTTATTACTGACACTTCGCTCTCCGTCCGTCCGTCCGTCCGTCTGTCACCAAGCTGTATCTCATGAACCGTGATAGAGAGTTGGAATTATCACAGATGATGTATTTCTGTTGCCGCTATAACAACAAATACTAAAAACCGAATAAAATAAAATATTGAAGGGGGCTCCCATACAACAAACGTGATTTTTTTGCCGTTTTTATAGATAATAGTACGGAAACCTTCGTGCGCGAGTCCGAGTCGCACTGGTGGCTGGTTTTTTATAGATCACTAACTATTTTACAAATTCAAATATGGGCACGCAGCCTAACAAACATTGACGTTATTAAAGAAACCTACACACCAATAAATCGGAATAAAAAAATACTATTAAGTATAGCCGGATTGAAATTACATTAGGGTAAGTCTTTTGTACCCAAATGCCGTTTTTTTAAAAGGATACATTACTTTTTTTTCTTTTCTATTGTATTTCGATACCATGACAGTGCACGCTCCGCACCCACCTTCGGCGCAGCCCAATTTGGTGCCTGAAAGCCGCAGTTTCTTGCGGAGGTACCATAGTAAAGTCCATTCTGGATCAGGATTTGATTCTATAACCTGTAATAAAGTTTTATTTAGTTATACCATCATTCCCAGCAGCAGCTGTCTCATTCAATAGCTTTGATTACTTTGTCATTACAAACAACTCTAAGTAAATATTGTGACAATGCATGGTAGGTAGGTAGGTATGCAAGGATTTTATGCCTTGCTTTTTTGCGTCCTTGTATTCAGGTACCTAGTAGATACCTACATTAACACTTGCACTCAATAAACAAGACTATAAGAACGGTTTCTGACAAATTATTAAGTAGGTGTTTATGAATAAACACTGAAGTCTGTAGCTGTTTACTGAATGTGGTCACAATTGTTATTCTACGTATCATCTGGAGGGCAACATGGGTCAGGTCTATCAGGGCCAATCCAACGACCTCTCAGCGAATAAAAACTTCTCGTCTGGAAATCTACGCATGAGGCAATATCTACACATTTAGAATATGGATACAGTTAAACTATCACAATTTTAAATACCAACCCACACGTACTGGCCATGACACCGGCGTATTAATTTATTCAATATACAGGGTGTATCAGAAGTCCGAAATAATACTTTGGGTATATATACGGTAGGTCATATGTGAATGCTCAGTGAAGACAGATTTTATCTAACTATCATGGTTTCCAAGTTGTAGACCTTTGAATATTTGTCACGAGTATCATGTTCTGGCCTTTGGGTACATCCATGATCCTATCAAGAAGTGTAAACTACATTTAAGAGGGGCGGCTACAAATATCCACAAAACAGAACATGAAAATTTAACGCAGAACTCGAGATATTACAAATTATAGAAATCGGCTACGAAGAAAAAGTTGAAAAAACATATTCGAATTTCAATCAAATTTTTATACTATTCAATTGTATACCCGATACTGATGCAAACCCTACAGTATTATTTCGGACTTCTGAAACACCCTGTATAAATATACATTTATTTTTTACTTGAGTAACTACCTGTATATCAATTCTGTTATACGGCAGTTTAATATAATGATAATTTTCTAATAAACCAAAATAACAATTCGCAGCCTGTGTGCATAAGTAGGTAGATTCTTAATTACGTGATTCTAATTAGTTCAGTGTTAACAATATATTGTCGTAATCAACAGCTTCCTACTAGTTGCCTTGTATTAGAAATATTAAATCAACTTGCATATTTAAACTAACTACTTATCACATACGATCGTGCCTTATGTTTTAAACCGTATTTCGGTCTAAATACAATACCTAAGTAATTAAGTATCATTTTAAAACTAAATTACCTACTTATATTCAGATTTTTTGCAAGGAGCATGCATGTAATAAAACAACATTGCGATAACAGAGAAGAAATACATAAAGCCTATTACATATTATTACTATAGCTATATGTGCAACAGATTTGGACTAGATAATATAATAATTATCTAATCACTAGTAGATAGATACCTATAATGGGCAAAACAATACCGCATGTGGCTATAATTACTTTTAGTTACCTTCCTACCTTAATTCTACCTTCAGATAATCGTTTATAGAAAAAATATGCCTTTGATTGTTGAAGTCCGAAAAGTAGGTTTAGGTCTATCCCTATCTATTTGGTATATTTACTAAACTTAAATAAATACCTGCCTGAGTAATTGTAATGTTAATAACGCAAAAACAATCTTTTGTTTTTGAATTTCTTATGGCCACGAAATCTGATTTATCCACTTAACTAATAGCACTTGTATCTGTGTTATCAAGACAAGACTCACCTTCTTTCCATTCACATAGAAAACTAGCTCCGAGTAAACTTCTCCGTTTTCCTCATCAATATTCAGCAAACCCATACTAATGTTAGTTTAATTCGGGAGATTTTATTCACATACGTCCAACTAGATCACACTGAGAATCACGACTGACGACGTTCCGCTGTCGTCTACTCAGCGCTGCGCCCGCGCAGTTCAACCTCAGGGACAGTCAACTAATAATCGAATAAATAACTTGTTATCTGTTCTATATGCGTATCATTTCAACCAGGATAACTTATCGGTCGTTCATAACATAACTGATGAAATAGAAACATGTTGTACCTACATAAGTAAGTCCATTAAATACGTAGAAGGTACCCAATTTATTTATAGGGTTCCGTACCCAAAGGGTAAAACGGGAACCCTATTACTAAGACTTCGCTGTCCGTCCGTCCATTGTCACCAGGTTAGATGTCGCTGGCTCGATTGTTACTGTTTTTAACCGACTTCCAATAAGGAGGAGGTTTCTCAATTCGATCGTTTTTTTTTATGTTTGTTCGCGGATAACTTCGTCGTTTATGAACCGATTTCGATGATTATTTTTATGTTGGAAAGGAGATATCCCGAGTGTGGTCCCATTTTCAAAATATTATCAGATATCAACCTCCTTGTGGGTAAAATGGGGGGTTGAAGGTCACACAATTTCAGAAATATTTTTTGTTCAACTTGACATTTGTACATGTATTTTTAGAAAATAATAAACACGTGTTTAAGGAATTTTGAAAAAAAAAATATAAGCGGTGTAATCCGAATTACAGCATATCTCCACCGTTAGTGAACCGATTTCGAAAAAACTTTTTTTGTTTAATACGGATTGTTAACAAAAATCGAAACCCTGGTTAGCTTTAAATATTAACTTTTTTAGGGTTGTTATGAGCTGATAACAGGTACTTGCATATTTTCAACTATTATTGACTCTAAAAATCGTGAAAAAAAAATATTTTTAACAAAAAACAAAAACCGACTTTAAAAAACCTGAAGGTTTTGAATTATGAGGTTATATAGCTTTTTAGTGCACCTAGGTTATTGAAGGCGGTTTTTGATTTTTGTTAAAAATAATTGAAATGCGGTGTTACGATTCGTTCCCGTTGATAGACCTTGGTACTGTGCAGTTGTTTTCGGTATCCAATCAACCCTGGTACGGTCGAGTCAAGCTCTCAAGTACAAATCCTTATTGGACTTGTTCATTGCAGTACTGTATATGAAATTAATATTAATTATAGATAATGGTACGGAATCCTTCGTGCGCGAGTCCGACTCTACTTGGCCGGTTTTGATAACTCGTTATAGACATAATGACATGAGTAGTTAAATGTGTGGGTATAATTGTGTGGATTTCGATTTAAAAAATAAGATTATGCAATACTTCGTTGAAATTTGAAATAGTAATGTCACGTGTCACCTACCTAATGAATTTAAATTTAAAATATCGTTAACTAATGATATCGCGAGATTATTATCTCAAAAACTATTTGATAAAGGGGAATCACGGAGCTTTATCTATTCATGAGGATTCCTTGTGGTATGTACTTACCTATGCAAATATGTTATGATCAGATATCGATAATTTATAATAGACTTACTTACATAACATACCTACTTACTTACCTAAAGTATTTGTACCGTTAATTATACAAAATTAAATAAGTACCTATTTGTCTGGGTTTCTTATAGCTATTTTAAATAGTTGAGTCATAATTACAGAGCGCTAAAATAATAGGTAGGTGTGTGATGTATTACAAATATTCTGTATTGTAGTTATGATCAGTAATGTCAGGAATCAGGATCGTATCATGTGACAAACGGTAGTCACTGCCTAACCCCGTGGGCTACAGGCGTGAGTGTATAACCAGTGAATAAGAATGTTAGTGAAACGTCTATATAGATATTGCCATTAAAGTATTTTCAGGCGTTTCGCGGAAATCCATTGTAATAAAAAACAAAGAGAGCAGGGACCCCCCTGCTCTCTGAGGTGAATATTTTGCTGTGCAATAAGTATTTTTGCTTAGGATTGGAAATTATTTTAAAAATAAAACGACATTCTTTTGATTTGCAGTTAAATACTAGCCTTAATTTAATACATATAATATTAACGTTTTATTATTATTAAAAAAAATAGATCTAGCAAGATAGACACAGATCAAATGATAAGAAAATCTATATTCGTCTCAGAATAACACACTTCCGAGTAAAATTACAATAACATGAAAAGAAGCAGACAGTCTTTATATTAAATTCTTAAAAAATATATAAATACTTTTACATTTTTTAATAATTATTATATTTTAAGCTATCACGTTCCATGGTTCCCCATTAGACGTTATTGTAGCTTCAACCTGGAATAAAAAATCGAATCATGAGGAGCAGGCCATTAAGAACCTATTTTACTACCTACCTACTTAGTTAGTAGAGTAGTGCCATAAAAATAAAAGTTGTACTGCTAATGATCTCTTTTGAATACTGACCAAAGGAACTTATTTACGTCAGGTACCTACTCAGAACACTATTTAGATATGATCGAGTATTAGACGAATTGCCTCGAGCGCCATGTTGGGCGATATTGAGTTATACATGCATGTCATATAGTTGAAATCAGTAAATTTTTTTTCCGTCTTTTGAGCTGAGTATTGTGTAAAGTTAGCAAAGTGGCGCTTGAGTTAATTCGCCTTTTAAGCATCCATATTATTTAATCAATACTATGTATCATTGATATCTGTTATATAAGGTTTGCTTCCTCTCAATAATACTCTACCTGCTTGGTAATGTGATCTTCACAGGCCATACGGATACGAGCACACGTTGCGGGGGTATCTATCACAAAGCTTGAAGGCACTCCGCTGTCCGCCCGAGCGGACTTGATAGCTTCTTTTATAGCGAAGAATACTGATGCAGCCAGAAATAGCGGAGGTTCACCCACAGCCTATAAATACAGAACAAATTATAAAGAACTGGATATTCTTACTTGCATGAAACATAAATAAATAATAAATACATCATCACGCCTGCATTCCCCGAAGGGGTGGGCAGAAGTGCACTGCAGTGCGCCCACACATCGCCGATGTATTTTGTTCCCAATGTAATAGGGGCGAGCCTATTGCCATTATAGCGGGCACATTCCCCCTCAATGCAAGGGAGATTTGGGCCATAATCCACCACGCTGGCCTAGTGCAAGTTGTTGAACTTCACACGCCCTTTCTATAGACGTGCAGGTTTCCTCACGATGTTTTTTTTCATCGTTCAGCAAGTGGTAATCATTGTTGAAAATGACTGCATGAAATAGTTAGTATTAAATAATAAATACCTTCGAGGAGTATACTGCGCGTGGATTGGGAGCGCCCTTCAGAAGAGACACGTTGAACACGTTAGGTATATCAGAAAATCCAGGTATTTTATAAGCACCAGGACCTTTAGACAATGCTTCACCGCGAGCGGAAAATATCATCTGCTCCAAAGTATAAAATCCATATCCTTGCATGAAAGCACCCTCTATTTGTCCAATATCAATGGCCGGGTTCAAACTCTCACCTAAGTCCATCACGATATCCGTCCTAAGCACATGATGATCCCCAGTCAAGCAGTCAACAATAACTTCAGAACATGCTACTCCATACGTAAAGTACTCAAAAAGATTACCGGTATTTGTTTCTGGATTGTATTCTATATTTGGAGCTGCGTAGAAGCCCGTTGCTGACAAATGCACTCTATTCAGGTAAGCGTCAATCACCCACTCTTCCCATTTTCCATTCGGATTCTTAGCTCTGAAGGGTTCCAATCTATGTGTTATTACTTTACAGGCCTCCACTACGGCCATTCCATACAAATCGGAACTAATACTTGCTGCGGTGGGCGAGCTGTTTGGCACTTTATCAGTGGACATTTCACTAATGTGAATTTTTGTGTAATCAATTTCTAATGCCCTCGATGCCACTTGTATCATTTTAGTAAACAAACCTTGTCCCATTTCAATGCCCCCGATTGAAACTAACACAGTTCCATCTTTATAGACTAAAAGCAATGCCCCCGCTTGCATCAACACGTCTGTTTGAAAAGATATTCCATATTTCGTGGGCACTAATGTTATCCCCTTCTTTTTCCAGCGGTTTTTCCTGTAAATATAAAGTTTAAAAAGTAACTTAAGTAATACCTGGATAATATATTTTACTTATATTGTTTTCAAAACCATACTTATTAAATTCATCGACATCCTTTTTTCTTTGCCAATAATTAGAAGCCTCAATGCATTCACTCCAACATCTTGATAAAGTACAATACGTAAGTGGTTGGTTAAAATGAGTCATAAGGCCCTCCTGATAAAGATTTATCTCAGCAATTTCTTCGTAACTTTTTCCTAAAGTCTCAGCTATATGTCTTATCATAGTTTCTGCAGCCAACATTGCTTTTGGAGCACCAAAACCTCTGAAGGCAGTGTTGGAAGGCATATTTGTTTTACACAGATATCCTTTTACTTCAATATTTGGAATAAAATAGCAATTGTCGACGTGCATCAAGATCCTTTCTATCATCTGCAATAAAAAAGCACAAATTAATTTTGTGTGTTCAAATCTAAGTACCTATTATTAAATAATAAAGACATCGTTACTTATTTCTTACCGAGCAAGATATATCCATAGAGTTTCCTGCGTTACTATACACTTCGAAGGTTGCACCAGTTATTTTGCCATCGTTCATAAATGCCACTTTATATTTAATTAAACACGGATGTCTGTAGCCCATAACCTGCATG
This sequence comes from Ptilodon capucinus, assembly GCA_914767695.1. NCBI lineage: Eukaryota > Metazoa > Arthropoda > Insecta > Lepidoptera > Notodontidae > Ptilodon > Ptilodon capucinus. The sequence continues at coordinate 6,506,120 of OU611814.1, read as the reverse complement.
TCCTCGTCCCTGTCTAATACTGCTCTCACGGGCTTCTTCAGCTTATACGCAGCTATAGCGACAGGAACTGCTAAAACCGCGGCTCTTGTTTCTTTGCCCCCAAAACCTCCACCAATTCTTTTCACTTTACATACAACCTTGTGGTTTGGTATTCTAAGTGTTTCTGAAGCAATGCGCTGTAATAAGACATATTAATATGATTGTTAGATGTATTCGAGGTCAAAAAAATATCCTTCATGGTAACAATATTCAACAGAAATATATTATGTCAATAGACTTACTGCAATCTCTTCAGGATTCTGAGTAGAAGCAATAATTTCCAATTCATCCTCTTTTCTAACCGCATACGCAGATGTAGTTTCTAGATAAAAATGTTCTTGGGCGCCATTTCTTACGTAGCCCTCAACCACATTATTTGATTTCGAAAGTACCTCAAGTACATCACCCTTTTGAAGTATCCTTGGGTACCCTGAGAAGTATGACCCGTGAGATATCGCGTCTTCCAAAGTTACTATTACCGGTTTTAAAGGCTCGTATTCAACACGCACTAAATCTTTTCCTTTTCGAGCTGCACTCTCAGACCTAGCTAATACAGCTCCTATTACACAAGCGCGACTAGTGACAATTTCTCTAGAAAATATTTCTTCGTCTTTCATTATTGGACCCATTTTATTACATTCCTCGTCTAAATCAGCTGCTGATATGAACGCTTCTACTCCTGGGACTTTCATAGCTTCACTGGCATCCATAACCTTTATTTTGGCGTGTGCTTCTGAACTAAACACAAGTTTTAAATACAACTCGCCGTCTATAGATGGAATATCGTCACAATATATTGCTTCTCCTGTTGCTTGTTTCATTGCTGACATATGAGGAATGGGAATTCCAACAGCATCGGAAATTTGTCTATCTTTATCTTTAATGTCAAAGCACTGCGTACCGTTTGGTTGTATTATCGAAGTTTCTTGTATGGCACTAATCTCGTTATCGTTTATTGCTTCTCCACTATTATTTATACTTTGTGACACGTGCAAGTAAAATTTAAAAAATAAACTGAGGCACAGTGATTTACGATAGTCAGCCATACCTCCCGGAACGGATGTATCAAGCTGTAACTCGTTTGTTAAAGAATCGAGCACTTTATGTAACATATTCCTATCCCATTGAAGACCTAATAACATGTTTGATGTTTTATTGGCGCATATAGTTGTTGGTCCCATACCACCGTAACATAGTTTAGCCTCCACCACTATGTTACTATCGGACTTAAATTTAATACTGAATGCAGCTGTTACTATAGAAATGTCGTCATCTCGTCTTCTTGCCTGTTTATATGCTTTAAAATATACAGTATCATCGGTAAATGGAATTTCGACTGATGTGACCACTTCATCATCTTCTACTACAGTGCTTCTGTACCCTTTGAAGAAACGGTCGTCAATAACTACTTTTCTAAGTCCTCTTTTACTATTGTAGACATTGATTACTGCGGAACACGCCATTAGTATGGGATTTAAATCTGATATTGGACTAGCTGTTATTATGTTGCCTACGAGTGACGCAACATTTCTAACCTGATTACCAGCAAACCAGTGTAGCATACTCTTTATTGTTTCATAGATTTTGCTTCTGTTAGAGTTTAAATTGATCTGATCTTGTAAGAAATAGGCCAAATCCGTTAATGATGTGGCTGCACCTATTAAGATGCCGTCATTTGAAACATCACAAGTATTCATTTCTGTTACTATTGATGGATAAAGTAGTATAGGATATAGTTTCTTCTTAAATTGCACTTCTACACCTATTTCTGTATTCCCAACGATAATTTTACTAATCGGTATCTCAGATTTCAGTCTTAGTAAATCATTAAGATTTTTCGGTCGAATCCATGTAACATTTTCACTTTTGAAAAATAAATAGTCCTCACTATAGCTGGAATTTAGCTTCAACTCTGGTGGAAAAATTGGTTCTTGAGTTCGATCGTACGGTTTAAACGATGATTCGTTGTATAACCTATCAGTACTTTTACACATCTCATTGGCTGTCTTATTTCGACAACATTCGTCACCCATCATGCAAGAATTATATTCTCCGGGACTGTAATACTTCTCCCATCCGTCCATGAACGTTTTGAACCCCTCTATAATCGGCCTGTATCCAGTGCACCGACACAGATTACCCTGCAACGCGGTTTCTATATCGGGGTAAGTAATTTTATTATTATTTCTTAGTAATGAGTACATTGACATTACGATTCCTGGTGTGCAAAACCCACATTGCGATCCATGTGCCTTCGCTATCCTCTCTTGAACCGGATGTAATCGATCTTGTGTGGAGCCGATCCCCTCCACCGTAGTCACTGCTAGGCCATGCATGGCGCATACGGGCGTTAGACAAGCATTCACCGCCATATGTCTGGTACGTAATTAAGAAAATTACTATAATTAGACTTGAAGCATTGTCTACCTCGTAAACGTTAAAAAGGTAGGTATGTTAATATGTATGCTTACATATTATCAAAGTTGGGTCACGGCCCCTAACAAAATTTCGGCTTATTTAATGATATTTCATAACAATTTATTGATAATTATGTAACACAGATCTACGTACAGGCTAATTATTGTACGTAGCGACATAAATTAATGTGTAAATCATACTAAGTATATTCATCAACCTAGTTACTAGACGTAAAATACCGAACTATTGTTGGATAATAAATTATTATAAAAAGGATACTTGACACGATCTTCAGCCCTTAAGTACTGAGATATCATGACGGTGCACGCGCCACATCCGCCCTCGCCGCATCCATACTTAGTACCCGTGAGTTGAAGCTTTTTCCGAAGATACCAAAGTAAAGTCCATTCGGGATCTGGGCTACTTTCCACAACCTGAAACGAAAATAGGGATGCCTACTTACACGGAAACACGTAATTAAATGTATTATGCGTACCTACAGTCAGCATCAAAAATATCGGTACGAGCAGATTGTCCAAAATTATCAGAACGAAGAGAAACCGAATCTCAATGGCACAAGATGTATTTCAGTATGCGCACAATACACAACAGCTGTCATTCTTAAAAGTACCTATTGTGTCTCAGTATGTTAAAGTTTTATTCTTGTAATTTTGAGCTATCTGCTATGTTTGATGCTGACGGTAGGTACCTACATATCTACACCGAGTCAAACTTGAATTTAAGTTAACCATGATTTGCAAGTACCCATCTACTTGTAGACAATAGTAAAAGCGTCAATAGTTAAGAGGCCCTCTGACCGCGAAGGCGGCCCGTCAGTAGGGTTAGCACGCATATCAAGGCAAAACCTTTGTCACGGGTTCGCTCGCTTGCTCTCTGTTTAATTTCATACGAGAGAAAGAGACTATAACAAGATATTCCGTGTCAGAAGTCTAGTCTTGGCGCACATGCTACAACTTTTTTTTTTAATGACTTCGCTGTTGGCCGTGAGTTGGCCTTTACAGCTTTACCGGAGGAGATGCTACAACTATAACTGCCTTCGTTATCGAGTGGTACCGGTATCGATCCTCACTCTGCCCATGATCGTAATAACACGTGACAAGCATTTACCTAGCAGGACCTCCTTATGGGCAGGTTATATCTTCACATTGCTCAAATTCTTGAAAACTTCAAAAGTAAAAAAATACACCATCAAATATATGTCATACCTTTTTGCCGTTAACGAAGAACACCAACACTGTAGTTGCGGTTTTATGTATTAGATAGTCCATATTGTTATAATCGGTAATTATACTCGAACTGCTTTACTTATTTGTACCTTAGTACGTAAAGGTAGTTTAATTGACGAGCAACATGTCTGATACTATGGACTGACGTCGTATCACTGCCCCAGCCAGACGACGCGACCGACAACACGCCCGTCTCAATTTCAACTAGTATTGTAGTGTTTGATCTAAACTAACTCTCTTATGTAGGTTTGCTCACCTAGTGTTGCACCTACGTTCGTTAAAACCAAGAATATACATTTATAGTTAATGACCCCTAAAAAAATGTCTTAACTAGGTACACATAATGTTGTGAAATACGTATATCACTTAAGTAGGTATTTGCCAATGAATGCGCGACCGCGACACTAATACTCGAAGAATACGATAAAAATAATTTGTAAAGTAATTAATTTAAGTTGAAGAATGTAATGTGAAGGAAAACATCGTGAGGAAACCTACATGTCTATAGAAAGGTGTGTGAAGTTCACCAACCCGCACTGGGCGAGGGTGGTGGACTGTGGCCTAAAATCTCCCTCGTAATAAGGGAGAATGTGCCCGGTATAATGGCAATAGGCTCGCCCCCTATTACATTGGCTGGGACCAAAATACATCGGCGAATTGTTGGCGCACTGCAGTGCACCTCTGCCTACCCCTTCGGGGAATACAAGCGTGATGATGTACCTATTAATTAATTTAAAATAGATGCCTTATCTTACTTAGAACCTTCTAGACAGCTCACTATTTGGAATGGAGGTGTGAGATAATTAAATGAAAATACATTCAACTAGCAGTCCATCTATTCTTTCGTATTATGGATGATAAGGATATGAAATTTGGGTACGGATACGGATACGGAATTTCTGGATACGGATACACGAATAATTATTATTATACCGGTTTCAGATATGAAATTATTTGGGATTAACCGCTAGTTACGGTCACGGATATTAACTTTTTAAAGAATTATAAAAATAAGATACAAATCGCAAGATAAATTATTTGACTTTATTTTTAGATTTGGTCATATAAATCATTATTTTAGCTACTTTATGTGTTATGTGGATACCTACTTAAAAATATAAAAATAATACATATTTCTTATAACATTTATACTTGTAACTCCGCCCCTATCCGTAATTATTCAAAACTTTTATATCGGTTTCGGTTATCTGGAGCTCGGTTATCTAGGTTTCGGTTATCTATAACATCGATTCTTATTTATTTATGAGGATGGATTGTTTTTTTACACTTTTACGCAAAAAGTACTTAACTGAACTGCTAAAGTTGAAAATCTTTACAATAGGTAGGTATTGTTTATACATTAAAAAAATTTTTTAGAAAAATTAGAATAACATATAGGCCGAGCGCCGCGCGCGAGACCAATTACTTATCTATGATATAGACTGTAATTTATAACAATATTGAATAATCGAAGTCTGCATGGTCGAAGTCGCAGGTATGTGATAGTTTAATATAGTCTAGGTAAGTAAGTAAGTCCTAGGGGTCTCTCTTTTTTTTTATTTAAGTTAATTGTTATGATGAAATAAAATAATATGCTCTTGAAGTGAAATGTGAGCGTCCTCCGGTAACTTTTGAAAGTGTATTGGAATTACTGAAATAATAAGGGGGAAAATAGCAGTGAAGATTGTATTATAGTCTTGTATTTGAGATATCGGATATATGCCACTGACTGCAGAAACTAGTGGTTTTATAGTATAGTAAGTACAAACTTATTTTTGCTGCCAATTAAATGCCTTCGTAACTTGTGTGTGATTTGCGCACTACTTGGCCAGTTTTTGTTAAGCTACCTTAGTTAATTGAGGAACTTATCAAGGCTTGTAGCATTTAAGAAATAGTTCATTCGTATAACTAGATGGCGCTAACACACAAATGTTAAATTATATAATAATTGAAGGCACATTTTTTTTTTAAATTTATTATTAGAGAGGCTTTGTCGCTTTGGCGACCATATCGCCTCATAGGAACAGAACAAAATGTATCTTACTTACTAGGTGCCTATACTAACTTATATAATTGCTTAGCTACATGTGAAGATGGTCAAGCTAATATAGTGTTACAGAAACCTACATCCAAAATGCTCTTATGTCCAAATAGATCTCTCCTTAAGACCGAGTTCCGAGTACACTCCATTAACACATGTTGAACATCCTCAATCACTCCGCAAGAAGTGCAGTTGGGAGAAGGTACTTTTCGCATCAGATATAAAAAAATATTTGAAGGTATGTGACCAGAGCGAAGTCTAAGCGCAATGCCCAAAGAAAGTTTATTTAGATTGATCTGGTCAATCCATGGGATATTAGACACGTGAGGCACAATATTATAACATCTAGTGCATGATAAAAAACATTCCTAAATAAAACAGCTCCATAAAACAATAAAAACATTATATTACATCTACACTAATAGTACAATTATTTTTAAATTAATTACTACTTATGCATTTGTGAACTTTTCATCATGAAATTTTTAATTACATTTACTTATATAAAACATATTTTTTTGTATATACCTACATATGTAGTTGTATTAAACAAAACCATTAAGTAACTACTAAAAAGGTGTGCAATCAAAATTACTAAACCATTTTACTACATTACTATGTGTTACTTCATTATACCAAACTTTACCGGGAAATATATAACAACATTTGATAACTCAATCAGTACTTATATGAATTAATTTACAACAGAACTATTGATATCAAACTAGAGACCAATACTAAATACCTATTATGCTGATTTTAAGATGCCTTTCTGTTCCATCTCTCTTTCCACTGATGTGCCTTCATAAAGGATTTTATCTTTTAATGCGTCTTGTAGAAGTTGTGCATCAAATCTTTGCTGAGACCATTGGTACCTGCAGTATGACCAATACAGTAGTGTGCTTATAGAGAACATGCCAACTCCAACATGTTGTGCCAACATTGGTCGAGATGTTTTTATAAATGCTGCTAATCCACAACCAACTCCTGTTGCAATACCGTTGAGGAAGCTTTCTCTAAAACATGGGATTTTCGATACATCCCTGCCAAAAATGACTAATCCCTGAAAAAAACGTGTATACTGCATCAAATTAAGTACGATAAGTCAGTGAATGTAATAATAACATTGAAATTGAATTACGTAGGTTATAAGTACAAACAACAAAAAGATCTAACCTTATTTTCTTCTTCTGGATCTTCATCTAACATACTTTTAACAACATTATCCATTATGAAAGCGTATTTCTTTATATTGTTTTGTTCACAGATACAGAAGCAATGTAATGAGACTGACTGCAGCCGGAAAATCCTAGTAACCTTTATTTTCCATTTTATTTTTCATTCACTTTCGTTTCGTCGTTATCTATTTATTTACCTTGTGACAAATGGTCGACTGACGTCTGCTTGTAAATAGAGATGTCAGAAAAGAATCGATTTTGGTATTAGATGTCTCCTAATAATCAATTAACCTTATAAGAATAATCGATTTTTTATCAATCACACATTGTTTGTTTTTTTTTTTTTATAGCCTAGTATATGTCCCACTGCTGGGCAAAGGCCTCCCCCTTTCGTCTCCACATGTCCCTATCCTGGGCCTGTTGTGGCCACGTTTCTCCCGCAAAGTTGACCAAATCGTCGCACCATCTTCTCCTTGGTCTGCCACGACGCCGGCAACCGCCTTCGGGCATCCAGGTGTTGACACGATTTGTCCACCTTTGCGGGTCCATTCGTGCTACGTGTCCGGCCTACTCCCACTTCAGCTTTGCCGTCTTCCCACCCACGTCAGACTTGTTTGATATTAGTGTATTTAAAAAAGTACCTAGGTTCGTTACTCCAGCATGATGGAGATGTAGACTGGGATGTAAAGCGGCGAATCAATGCAGGATGGCAGAAGTGGAGACAAGTTACCAGCACTACTTGCGACCCCAAAATGCCGTTAAAGGTAAAAGGAAAAATTTACAAATCAGTCATCAGACCAGTAATTATGTACGGCTCGGAATGCTGGGCGGCTAAAGTGCGTGAAGAGAAACGTCTCCACTCTGCCGAGATGCGAATGTTGAGATGGATGTGTGGAGTGACGCGAATGGATAAGGTGAGGAATGTATATATTAGAGGTAGTATAAAAGTAACGCCCATAACCCATAACAGAAAAAGTGAGAAGTAAGAGACTAGAATGGTTTGGGCATGTGATGAGAAGCATGTGACTAAAAGAGTGATGAGTATGAACGTGGAAGGATACAGAGCGAGGGGAAGACCAAAGAAAAGATGGATGGAGTGTGTAAAAAGTGATATGATTGAGATCGGACTCGATGTTGGTATGACGGAAAAGCGAGACGAATGGAAGAAAAGGGCATACTGCGCCGACCCCAAATAATAAGATAAGGTAAGGCAAATTATGATGATTAGTGTATTTTAAAAAAACGTCACGTTGCTAAATATTAGTTTGCAGAAAATGACAAAGGCTTTAATTAATTTAACTTATTTTATTTTTGTTGTGATTAATGGTTGATTTCAGTCTCTGATTATTGACATAAGCATATGTATGCATTTTTCCTAATTGTAGATTACGTACAACTCGATTATTAATTAATCATGTAACATCCCTACTTGTAACCTGACACTTGACAGCTTTTTTTTATCTTGTGTTTACTGCTTTGGGTAATAGGCTTTTAATATAGCACTTATTAACAGTAACCGATAAATGTTACCAATCATAATCACCTCACTATCAGGCTTATTGGCTACAATCACAGAGTAATTTAAATATGCTACAATAGTCCTGTCTGTTATGATAGATCGGTCCCAGTATAACGTGATATGATCTTCTTCGAGAACTGGTTGTGGTTATTATTATTTTTTTAAATAAAATTAGCAGATTTTTTTAATCCAACAAACATCATAATTATAATAAAAAAATCTATCTTTAATATAGAATATGTTTTTGTTCCGTTTGTAAAACACGAGTTTTGAGCATTACCATAATGTCATATGTATGTCTCATTCGCACACGCGAAAATGGTAATATGCTCTTTCCTGCTGTCATTTCATTTCCGTGCGCTGGAGCGCTAGCTGTGGTTGGCAAGTTCGAGGAGTTCAGTCAGACGAGCTTTTCCATACCTCGATTGTAACCAGAAAAACTAAATAAAAATCATAAATCCTTGTGCTTTTTGAAGTATTTTGTAAATTTAAAAACAACATTTACTTTTCAAATAATATCCTCGCCCTCGCAAAATAAACCTGTGCACCAATCGTGAGTGATAAATTTTAGAAATCTCTGAATTAGTATTTACAGTAGTTAATCGGCAAGACTTCCAGAAACATTATAGAGAGTAGACCTGTTCATGTGTTAACCGATTTCAAATTATGCGCCATTGAGGATAAACACAGTCATCTATTTCATAGTATTTGGTAAGTACCTACATTACTATCAATATCTATCATTTCAGTAGGTAGGCAGTTACTTATGTTATCATATCTAACAAGATATCGGCTTCTCTCGGGGTATCGATTACAGGTCAAGCCTGCTATAAAATGCAGAAGGAATTATAAAGTAGGCCTGAATAATTTTAATTCATATAATTGAATATGCTGTGAGTAGGTAATTCCTATTAGAATCTTGTAAAAAGATATTAATTTTATAGTTTTTTGCCAACTATTTAACTCATTATTATTTATAGTCCTTTGCCTATTGATACCTAAATCCTAGCCTTACTTACCTATCCACCAAATGGCAATTGAATGAATTATTTACATATTTATTTACTAAGCTGTGACACCTTGAATCTTTCAATAATAATTTCCTAAGGGCAAAAAAAATAAGTTTACAATTCTCACACTGTGTCATTATGAAGGGTAATTAGACAATTTATTAAGCATTTATGTAATAATTAATTTTATAGGCACATTTTGGATAGTAAAAGATAGAAAATAATAAGTCATATACCTTATATCAATAGTATAGCTAGCCATGTAATTCATAATTAATAAACAGTTGATATAAATGGATATATGCCAAAATTAAGTCAATAAAAAAATATCTGGCATCATTTCAAGTTTGAGTTAACATTATGTATACCAACCCATACAGAGCTATGAAGACAATTCTCTTCTAATTATCATAAACTACCAGCATGCGCTTTTCTACTCTATGCCTTGTTGCCATTTTAATTTCTCACATTACCTAGTATGTTCCTTTCTATCTGACATCTTAGTTGGACATTTATTCAATTTTGTAATCTCAATACTACAATAGCCCTTTTAACATCCCACTGCTGGGCACGGGCCTCACCTCAATGCGAGGGGGATTCAGGCCATAGTTCACCATGCTGGCCCAGTGCGGGTTGGCAGATTTCACACATCTATCGGGAACTAGTCAAGTTCCCTCAGATGTGCAAGTTTGCTCACAATGTATTCCTTCACCGTTTCATAGCAAGTGTTAATCTCAGATGAAAATGAGATTCGCACATAAAAACCAGAGGTGCAAGCTGAGGTTTGAACCTGCACAATTTGATTGCAAGGTGTGCGTTTGACCAATAAGATACCACTGCTTTTTTTAGAAAATACCTACATTAAAGAAATCAAATGAGTATAAAACTATATTGCAGCAAAAGCCCCCTTACCACCACCTGCCTTGCAGCAATGTTTATATTAATACTTTGAGTTTTTGACAGTTAACTCAGCACAAAATCTGCAAAAACTTGACAGTTACGACTACTTACTTTCTGCGTGGATCGGACCGCAAACAACAACTAAATATGAGGGTACCCAGTTATTAACTATGACATCAGGACGTCTAATACCTCAGTCCCCCCGTGACCATGGTTGCTGTAAAGCAGCCGAACCGTCGGGAACATAAAAAAGTAAATAAACACAATATAATCCGTATAATAGTTTTATTTCAATCAGTTACTATTGAAACAACAATGCTGTAAGAGGTGGTGATAATGCCCTAACAGTCACTTACTTAATTTAAACTGGTTAATTTGTTACCAGATAGCACTAGTATGAAACATAGCAGGAGGTTTAAAGCTCCATTTACTAATTAGACAAGGTTCATAATTGCTTCATAATGTAATTCCGGTAACAGGCAACAGGACAAACCTAGTACAGCTGGCTGTAACTATAAATAAATTAAATACATCGGCGAAGTGTGGGCGCACTTCAGTGCACCTCTGCCTACCCCTTCGGGGAATACAGGCGTGATAATGTATTTATTTGTATTCCTAGTTATGTTAAAAACTCATATTTGAATTTTGGGACTTATTTGTACCTAAGAAGGCACCTACTTACTAAAAAAGTTGTTAAACAATTAAATAACAGGTTACATACTGCAATAACGGATGATGGTACGGCCACCATGTATACCTTCCAATTTTTGAATTTGTCTAATGTCCTTACCTTTCCAATGTACTACATACATAGTTACGTCTATTTCAGAACATAAACAGGTGCTATCCTTGACACGTCAAAGTGGCCAAGCAGTATTTTCTACTAATGCTTAGTAACGACTATTTATCCAGACCCGAGTGTTACGTGAAGTAGCCATAACATCCGTTAATTAAGGATCGCTTTACCTGTACCTACCTACATATATATACGCACAAGAGTTTCTGATAAGAGAGTAGGTAAAGATTTTATACGTTTTTCCCCAAGAGTTAAAGGGTTTTGCGTTGACGTTAGTGATGTGCAGGATATCCATACCCGCGGATATCCGAGGGAAAAGAAAATCTGTATCTGTTACTTTTTCGGCGGATATTTTACTTTATTAATTTTCAAGCCTTAGAAGACATTCTTTATACTTATATAGATGATTAGGTAACATTGAAAATCTGAAAATCCATTCAGATTATCTTTTATTTCATAAAATCAAATATTTGGCACTTTTATATTGCAAACATTTATCGTAGTAAATTACTTTACCAATAATACATCACTCAAAGGTACTAAATCAAATACATATTTTCATAATGAGATTAATGATAAATCTTTGTAATAAGCTTATTCAACATTTATTATAGGATATTTTTATAAAATTGTTAAGCTCCGTATCCGTATCTTTATCCGCGGATCTTGACACCAAATAACCAGATCCGTATCTGCGGATATACATTTTTAACGATCCGGCACATCACTAGTTGACGTCAACCAAACCCGACATGAGAGATGTGCTAACTGTTAATTGATCGTAAAATTGTGCGGTTATAAAAATAATATGTACGTAGGTATAACTACTGAAATGAATATCGTCGTGAGTGACGAACGGAGACGATCGGCGGCGCCTAGGAAACCATCAACACAGCCATCAACCGCCCACTGCAAATAGATTCTACAATCAACCTATTGACACGAATTAAGCATCGTTTTCAATTTACTCTAATTGACATATTTACCTACATTTGAATCAAAATTAATGCATTTATTTTATCTATAAGTACCTACGATACACATTTTTATGATGATCTGTAGGTACTAGTTATTTTATCCGTGTGTGTATAGTTATCTATACACACATACGGATTTAGTAGTTTCAAGAAAGATTCTACAGGAATGTTCACCAGAAATACTCTTCACCATATCAAATAGAATACACGATTTTTATTTTGATGGTGAAACAATTCATACCGAGGATATGAGAAAATTCGTGAGATACTGTAACGACGCGTGTTTCGTCTATGATATATTGAGATTTGCATCGCATTTACCACAGAAAGGTGCGGGGTGACGGTACATACACGTTCAAGTTCATACATACATACAAGTTCTCCTGCTTCTCTATTTCTAAATGAAATTTCCATCTAAATGCGAGTTGAAATATTTTACATTGACTTCAAAACTTGTGCTACCTACCTATATAACTGTTCTGTATAATTCATAACAGGTTATTGAAAATCCAAAAGATACATGAGCGAGTTTTAGACGATTGTTTAGTATCTACCTATCTACACCTACCTTATAAAAACGTGAGATGTTGTGCAAGCAAGCAGACTGCCTACTACCTACTTGCTCTCACGGTTGTATGTGCGGTTAGTCATTGTATACCTACATAAAAGTGAAGGGATTCAGCACAGGTTTATATTCTGCACCAACTGTATAGTGTGGGTGACAGAAATTATTATCTTCTTATACAGGGTGTTTCAGAAGTCCGAAATAATACTGTGACGTTTGCATCAGTATCGTGTATACAACTGAATGGTATAAAAATTTTATTGAAATTCGGCCATGTTTTTCCAACTTTTTTTTCGTCGTCATATTTTTTTAATTCGTAGTATTTCGAGTCCTATGTAAAATTTGCATGTTCTGTTTTGTGAATATTGGTAGTCGCCCCTCATAAGTGTAGTTTACACTGCTGAATAGGGTTATGGATGTACCCAAATGCCAGAACACGATACCTGTGACAAATATTCAAAGGTCTATAACTCAGAATGTATGATAGTTAGGTATAAACTGTCTTCACTAAACATCCACATATGAGCTACCGTATATGTACCCAAAGTATTATTTCGGACTTTTGATACACCCTGTAGATACATCTTTAAATGTATGTCTATTTTAACAAGATTTAAATCAATTGACGTGTTTACTGTAGACGTTATCAGATTATTTGCGCTAAAGATAAAATTATCTATCATTCGGTATGCATGTAATGTTAATAATAGGTATTCAATAAGTATTCCATTTGAAACTAATGCCTACAGAACACACTACCTAATTATAATAACATTCGTGCCTTAATCACCTGTATCTATTTTGTTTTTCTATTCTAATTTGTTTAACTATTCTGGTTTTCCTACAATGGTTTACTATTTAATCTAAGGTTAAGAAGAAGTTACCGATGTAAATTAAGTTAATTAAAATACCTGTCTATAAAATGTAGAATTAATTAAATTCCATAAACCACTACTGAGCAAACGCAAGCAAGCGACGCCCACAACACAACCCACCTAACCGTATGATCGTTTTATGTTTTAGAAGTTAAATTATTTCGACACCGAATAGTGAGTACACTACTATCCTAAATAAACACACACTTTATTTAGAATCTCTTTATTGTATTTTGTAATTTATTCACATTGTTGCGTTTGTAATGAATGAAATAGTGGAGGAAAATAGATCGCGCCCGAGACGAGAGTACCGATCGGCTGGTTGGCGACCTTCAGCAATTTCTGTAGTGTTGAAACTTTCAGCCAGTTAGTCAGTGGTGTTGAACGCTGTGAATCAGACTGTACTTGTTCACGTGTTCGCACGCTAGAAATAGTTAGTGCGGTGGAGTAATTTGTACCGTCTACATGTTACGTCTTCGTACTTGGCATCAGAACGTTACATTAATTTTAGGACCCCGAGATCTGAATATTGTGGAGCCGAAACTATTGGAAGGTGGAAAATAACAAGTTACGTGTGCGTGCTTTTTGTCCCCTCCTATACAATGTTTTTTTGGCAAATAAAGTGTTTTTGTTAGCAAGTGTGTCCTTAGGAGTGGCGAGATTATTTGCGGATAGTTCATTTGCGTGTTTGTTTGTGCCAGTGTACTACCTTTGACGTTCTCAGCGTCAAACAGTTGGATTACATTTTTGAAGTGAGTACACCTACATAATTTTCTACAATCTTAAGTCCTTAATCGTTATGTATAAAAAAATACAGTCTTCTTATTCCACAGTTAATTTATTATTACGTAATATTGAACACTTTGTTCCTTAATGAGATCAAATTATTTTTTAACATGTGAAAAAATAACCGTGATAACTTAATCTAGAATTTACTTTCACACGTACATATTTTAATAATATTGTAATATAATGACTGTAACATAATATTACTTACAGATAACAATGCAATAAACTATTTACTTAGGCTCCTTAGTTTACACTTCTTTATGTTTTAAGTAAAAATACAAGGTTATATGTATATTGCTTTATGGTTTTTACAAACATTCATTACGTGGTTACCTACACAATTTGAATAGGCACCTAGTAACTACGGCTATGAGTACTTTAAATTACAATAATTTTAACAAGTCACACAATTAACCTATTTATCAAACCACGGAGGTAATACATTGTACCTCTGTAGCGGAAAAATATACTCGTGTAGACTGCAGGCAGTAGATACACTTCAAACGAAATTTAATGTGCATTAGTATAAAATATACGGAACAATACAAAATCGAGGCCACAAATAATCTGTGCCACAATATTCACATGAAATAAAAGTAGGTTAATTACTTGCAGAAGGTTTCTAGAGATCAAGCAGCCAGACTTCTGCAGTGATTGTTACGTACGGTCAACATCTTTGATGCAACAGACTGTAGCGTCAGTAAACAAAGAAAGCCATAAAGTCCGCTAACTCGTGCGTCATTCACGATATTTATCTCTTACGATCTCGGCGACGATGTCCCTGGGGATCATGGTAGCACTTGCAGTCTTTGTGAGGGCCGCCTTCGCGCTTCTGCCGGGGCGTCGGTTGAAGTACACGTATACATTGTACACCAGTTGTCTTGTGTCTGCTGGCAGTTCCACTCGCGAATCATCTACTCCGTCCGCCATTTTTCCGTTATTATAAAGTCTTCTCCAACTGAACATTGTCCATGCAGTCATTGCCTTGTCTCCGTATTGCGCCGTTTTGACGATCAATTTTCAAAACTTTGAAAAATAATCCTTTTAATTGTCCGCACTTCAAATCCGACCTATCTCGTATTCTCGGATTCCTGATTAAATTAATATGCTTTGGCCAAAGTCATTTATAGACTTGGATAAAACCGTTGTTGACACAGTGTTCACTACGAAAATATCCGTTCAATCGCATTGACGGCCGAGTATCTACTGGTGCTTCAATGGTTCCAGAAGACGGCATTCGCAATCAAGTCACATGTTCGTGACATCCGCTGTGTTACAAACGTGATCGCCATGCTGTACGAATAAAAGACGCCTACTATGCAAGTAGACCAAGAAGTACCGACTTGGTATGCACGCTAGCAATTTTATTGACAACCTTGGCCAGAGATAGCATATCCCCCGTTATAAAATAATAAAAATATATTGTATATAACGTATGAACCAATACCAACATCGCCATGTTAAGATACCGTTTGTATGATGTCTAAAACGGCAAGACTAGAAGTACCGGAACGGTGCGTTATTAATTTAATAAATATGCGACAAGAATTGATACGAATAAAATTGCGGTGTGTAGCCGGTTGACCTTCATAGGTTGTCCCCTTCTGAACAAAAGTGATTATAGAAGTCAAAAGCTACATAGGTTTTTACATACCTTTGCCTAGAAACCCTAGGATATACTTTATGCCAGATTATGTGACGCAGTTAAAAAATAATAGTTAATCACATTAATGACTAGCGTATATCCATCCAATAACAGAGATGTGTGGTGAAAGGCATGGGAGGTTGGCCAAAAGTATGATATCCAGCCAGTATGAAATAATAGGGACGTTGCAAGTTTGTTTTTCGCTGGCAAGCTAATGCAGATGCCTTGTAGCATTAGTAATGCTTCGTGCGTGTTTTAATTATCAACATCTTAGCATAAACCCATGCGGAATCACAATGTTAACAATGAGTGTTTGCTCACTCCTGTAACGATTACTGCTCAATATCATGTTGAACCTGGATACAACTTCTGGTTTCCTTGCGTCGCTTAAAATGAAATCGCGTTCTAAATGACTTTTTGTAAGTAAAAACCTGATCCAATGTTGTTAACCTTGAGAATATAAAATCCAAGTTTTTTCTTAACTTTGTTACTGTAAAAAAAAGTAGAAATCCACTGGTCGGCTTATACTTGATTGGGTAGGTATAATAATAAGCGTATTTTAGTTATCAAACCTATCTTTTCTAGTAACAACTTAGATGCCCAAGTATAAATCTTCCTCGCAATTAACACAGATAACATATGTTTTATTACATTTTGTAGATATTTCGAATTTTATTTATAAAAGGAAATCGTGTATTTAAATAAAAGCCTAACTACTTAATAACTTTGTAAATCAAACACGATAACTCATGCTTCAGTAGATAAACGTCAACATTGAAACAATCCCAATTCACTAGGCAGAAGAGCAAAAGCGCTGAATAAAATGACACCTGTTAATAAAAAGCGAAAGTTTAATAAAAAGCGAAAGTTTAATACATACAGCTTACGCACTTTTATCGGCTGTAACGATGTTCATATTGTTGTAACCAAAATAGAGCAGATAACTCAATTCTATTTGTCCATTCAAATGCCTATCCAGTGGCTAGTTGGGTAGTCACAGCCTTTCTCAAAATCGAGGTTACATGGTTGTGCCGTGAACTATATCGTTTTAAATGTACCCAAGTGTCGCGGATTTCATCGCGATTTATTATCTGTTATTGTCATGTGTCAAGGTGAGTGTCAATGTCATTAGTTTTTGACAGTGCGCGAGCGCGTTTAGATAGAAAAAGGGCGTAGGCGTGGGAACGCTACGATATGTGGGTGGTTGTATTAAGAGCAAAGCGTGGTAAAATGGTTCCACATCTACCTACAGTGGTTAACAAGAAAACCGAGTGTAGTCTTCATGGAGTGAAGACCGACAAATGGTTGTAAGTTATGCATTGCTACGATGGAGGTAGTAATGCAGTAAGTACAGAGGGCATGTAAGTACAAAGTAAGTAATTGCGTGCAAGGCGTGGAGTCACGATGCACGAGGCAATGCTACCTAGAGTATCGGGGTGAGTCCCATTACTATTATTACGACAAAGATTATTCGAGATTATTAATTAGTAATACGAGCACGGACTCGTCATTACGGTAAATGTGCGATTGAGTTTGTACTCGAGCTATAGTCTTTTCTAGAGGGGCTATGGTTAGAGATTTGAGTAGGCCGCCTTGCGTAGCGAGTATGCGCAAGGGGCAGCCGCCTTCGTAGCTAGTATACGAACGGGGCACAGTACCTATGGGCATGAACACCCAAGTAGTACCTGGTGGCAGGGTAGAGCTGTAGGGGAGTGTGTGGAGGTTCAGCTGCGGGTCCGGATGGGCCGCAGTGGTGTTCAGGTCATGTTATGGAGGGCCAAAACAGTGGAAGACCAGAGGGTTGGAAACTGTACCCATTAACTTGGGCTCCTTAACATATGAGTGGAGTAGCAAAACAGTGAACGACCGTAGGGTTGGGATCTGTACCCATTAACTTGGGCTCCTTTTAGTGGTACACGAGATTGAACAAGTAAAATCAGTAAAGAGAGTCAGTCGCACAGTTTCCATGGTGATGAATTGGTGACGTTATATTATTATGCTGATTATAGAACCACAGGCGCCGCGACATTATGGTGGAGGTGCTGGGATATTCATGCTAATGTTGTGTGTAGCACACCGGTGCCCAGTATAAAGTGATTCCATGGCAGAAAGGAATTAATGAGTGGTCTAAATAAGTATTGATCATTTTTAAATTGCTTAAATGAGAATTTTTCAGGTACAAAATATTTTTTTATTAATAGCAGTTGAAATTGAATGGACAAGAATTGATAAGTCTAGAAGCTGAAGTTACAAATGCGATTTTCTGACTGCAGAAGTAGTAGAGATGCCGCAGCATGGGTAATATTGTCTGGGGGAGTATGTATTGGATTATTTTGTTGATGCTGCGGAAAAATCCATATGGCGCTGAAGTATACCTTCGGGTGACAGACCCGAGACAACAGTAAACGCTACCGGCTGGACATGTCAGGGGGGTATGTATTACATTATTTTGTTGATGCTGTGGAAAAATGCATATGGCGATTGAAGTATACCTTCGGGTGACAGACCCGAGACAACAGTAGGTACATGCTCGGGCAGGACATGACAGTGGGATCCACATCTTTGATTTGATAGCCCAATTTTTTTTTATTTTTTTTTATTTGAAAGAAAATTTGCCCGCTTAGATAGATATGCGTAGACAAGACTTTCTGTTTGATTGAGGAGGGTCAGGATGTCATGACGGACAGTCCAGACTTTATAGAGCATGATGACCTAGTAGAATTAAAATTTGAACAGAAAAGTTCTTAAAAAGCTGGTAAAGTGTATGTATATGTAGTAGGTATGTATACCTAATGAACATGTTTTTGAATAATGTTTATTATTTTGATATGGGTAAAGTTTCAGAGTTACAGTTGGAGGCTTATACAACCTACAGTAACTAGCTACCATAATATGGCCATATGTTGGTGATGTGAGTAATATAAAGAAAGTGTGACACTTAGAGCAGAAATAAGTGAAAACTTGCTAAGATTGGTAAATGGAGCTGATGGTGCATATTGTGTATCATTATTGAAAGCAGATGAGACAGAATTTAATGTTCGGTAAGATATCTTTATTGTTTAGAGACGGAGAGAGTCGACATTAAGAGGTTATTCCTCAGAGTGATAGCAGGTCTGATTGGTCCAGACAGTAACTATCTAACTTTAGGTGAAAGTCTGAAAGATTCAGTTGAAGTAGAAGCAGATGTAAGTTCATGTGAAATGGTGCACAAAGAATGTTTAAGAGATGGCCTGCTCCGTAGCCAGACAGAAATTACTGAGTAGACACCTGTTGATGCTTCTGTTACTTCTCCTGTGGTTGGGGAGTGTCGCGGATTTCATCGCGATTTATTATCTGTTATTGTCATGTGTCAAGGTGAGTGTCAATGTCATTAGTTTTTGACAGTGCGCGAGCGCGTTTAGATAGAAAAAGGGCGTAGGCGTGGGAACGCTACGATATGTGGGTGGTTGTATTAAGAGCAAAGCGTGGTAAAATGGTTCCACATCTACCTACAGTGGTTAACAAGAAAACCGAGTGTAGTCTTCATGGAGTGAAGACCGACAAATGGTTGTAAGTTATGCATTGCTACGATGGAGGTAGTAATGCAGTAAGTACAGAGGGCATGTAAGTACAAAGTAAGTAATTGCGTGCAAGGCGTGGAGTCACGATGCACGAGGCAATGCTACCTAGAGTATCGGGGTGAGTCCCATTACTATTATTACGACAAAGATTATTCGAGATTATTAATTAGTAATACGAGCACGGACTCGTCATTACGGTAAATGTGCGATTGAGTTTGTACTCGAGCTATAGTCTTTTCTAGAGGGGCTATGGTTAGAGATTTGAGTAGGCCGCCTTGCGTAGCGAGTATGCGCAAGGGGCAGCCGCCTTCGTAGCTAGTATACGAACGGGGCACAGTACCTATGGGCATGAACACCCAAGTAGTACCTGGTGGCAGGGTAGAGCTGTAGGGGAGTGTGTGGAGGTTCAGCTGCGGGTCCGGATGGGCCGCAGTGGTGTTCATGTCATGTTATGGAGGGCCAAAACAGTGGAAGACCAGAGGGTTGGAAACTGTACCCATTAACTTGGGCTCCTTAACATATGAGTGGAGTAGCAAAACAGTGAACGACCGTAGGGTTGGGATCTGTACCCATTAACTTGGGCTCCTTTTAGTGGTACACGAGATTGAACAAGTAAAATCAGTAAAGAGAGTCAGTCGCACAGTTTCCATGGTGATGAATTGGTGACGTTATATTATTATGCTGATTATAGAACCACAGGCGCCGCGACACCAAGTGTCACGTAACGGTATTTCAGGTGAATAGGATGGAACGCTTGGCGGAAATCATTGCCGAACAGACAATGATGGTGCTAACAATTTTACGGTGAGCCGTGTCCTTATCGCTAGTTTTAATGGTACTATTTATATTAGTAGCTATGTCTCTCCACAACCCCATACAGACAGATTTCACTACTACATGACACAAAATAGAGAATGATGGGCGTGTTTCCACTTAGAGTGTGACGTGATAACGATTGACAGAGTTGTCATAGATATATTATGTAATGTATCTATGTCAACATATAATATGTAATTGCATCAGAGTAGGTAAACAACTTACAAATAGGGTTAGTAGGGTTTCCTCTAGAATGTGTCAGAAAGTTGAATGACACGACGTAATAGTCGATGTTACTCATTTGTTAATACCGAATGCAAAATGTAATGAATACTGATCGGAATCTATATTTAATCTAAGTATCTACATCAATCATTATAATAAGGGAATACTGTTTGTTAGTGTGGTAAAGGTTGATACAAAAAAAAAATAACAAAAAAAAACCGACTTTAAAAACCTAGGTGCACTAAAAAGCTAGAAATAACCTTACAATTCATTACATTTGGAGTAGGTGTCAATCTACGTCAGACTATACAAATACACACATGGATGGGCACCGACTTCAAATGTAATAAATTATAAGGTTATTTCTAGCTTTTTAGTGCACCTAGGTTTTTGAATAATCGTAACAACCTCATAACAACCCTAAAAAACCATATAACAACCCTAAAAAAGTAAATATTTACAGCTATTTTTGAAATTGTGTGACCTTCACCCCCAACGGGGTTGATATCTGATAATATTTTGAAAATGGGACCACACTCGGGATATCTCCTTTCCAACAAAAACATAATCATCAAAATCGGTTCATAAACGACGAAGTTATCCGCGAACAGACATAAAAAAAATATATATATACGGTCGAATTGAAAACCTCCTCCGTTTTAGAAGTTGGCTAAAAACACCGTTATCGAATCGTAAATCCAAGTATTAACAGCAAGAGGATAAATCAGAATGTAAATTCTTACGTATTCCTTCCTTGCTATTGTTGTGGTTGTTTTCCTTAAAATTTTGTATTATAGGTGTGTGTGATTAATGACCATGCATTCCGCTACTCCGAATTATGTGTTGTTTTCTATAGTATTTCTTACACACCACTTTGATTTTCTCCCTCTTTATGTCAAAACAATGAATTGCTTTCTTTTATGTATGTTGCTGTTTTAAAGAGTTTTAATTGTTAAGATGGTAAAAACCCTTGGCAAGAATGTACACAGAATCTGAATTGCTCTCATGCAATATGAACTTCCAAATTCCGAATGGTATGTTTTGAAAACAAAGTGTAGCTATTTCGGTGATGAGAATTAGAAAATAAAGACCGATGACGTATTACTGCTGATAATATTGAACGAGACCGAATCGTCGACGACAATTCGAGTCCATTATTTAAGTTTGTTAATCAGTTTAGTGAAAGCTTTTCCACCGTCACCTACTTTCAAATGATGCTTGGGAAAGTTCGGTTTGTTTATAATTGAATAAAAAGTACTCGTATGTAGATTTATATTTTTACAAGTAGATAAGTAAGAATATTTTTGAAGAATGGTACTCATTCTAAGAGAAGGTGATGGTCCTGGCCCCGATTTGTAAGGTGTAGCAAGTGATATCAGATATTATGTCATGGTTTAAAAAAAAATGTTGAAACAAGTATTGCTACAGCCTGTAAGCATTTAAAGATGATAATGGTAACTCAAAGTGTTCCAGTAATGCAATCTAAAACACGAATCAGTCCAGTCACGGAACACGATGACTCAGTACAGAACATGACTCAAGCATCAGTGAAAAATTTGAACTTTCATTTATCAGAAGACCTTGTTTAAGTCGCGCCATCTTTCATTTGAAATAACCACACTAGATTTTTTTAACAGCAAGAATTTTGGCGTGCGTGTTGTCGGCGAATTCTTACGAGTAATTCCGTTCCAAATTAGGAACATGCATTATACGCGTTTCATAACAAAACAACTGCACTACGTGTTGCAGATGCGGGCTTGGCTAAAAATAAATAGTGTAGACGGCATACATAGCCTAACCTTTGCTCTCAAAACTTTTCGACGCTCCATAGCCATATGTTCAACAAACGTTTACAATGGGTTGCTCTCTGGGCTAGCACCTGCGTCCGTCCCACTCGCACGTGCTCATTCCAGCTGTTGCTGTAGTGCATCGTCACATTTTATATTAGCTTAATATTTGCAGGTATTCATTCATCCACAAAACGTTTTAAACTGTTAAGTATTATTTCTAAATCACGTATTGAATTTGTTGACAAATAGTTATCTACTTCAAAGTAGGTATTTTATATTATTTACTTCCTAAACGGTTTAGATTCTGATTGACATTATTATTAGACATAGTTTTACATTTCTAAAGATTTGATAGAGTCACTGCAACGTATTTTGGAATCATTGAATTTGAATTAATACCTAAAGACTGGCTATTCGTATGATGATCTCACCGATCGTCAATCTTGACAATGCAAAGGACCGGTCGTCCGCGGGGTGCGGTATGAGACGGGACGGGGACTCCGCTGCAGGGTTTCGTGCGATTCACGCCACACGCCGTACAACCCACAGTCAGTAGTCACTAGTGCGACAGTTGGCCGCTCGATCCGCGGCGCGCGCGCCTCTTCCTCTATTCCTCCTACATTCCTTAATTTCTACTAGTCAAAATGGAGTTTTGTGTTTGCTTCAAAAAACGAAGATGGTGTTTGTGTAATTTTAAAAAAGTGTATTAGTTCAATAATCGTTACTCGATACGGTCCAAAGAACAATGCTGTGGGAAAAAATAACGTTCAGCTGGCATCGGCATTCGTTCCCAGCTACCTACCTTACCTCTCGCCCCGCGCGGGTCGGGTACCGGGTTCAATGCGCCTCTCTGCGTTTATTCATCGTTTGTGGGAAAAGTTGACCCCCGTTTTTAAAATTTATTGTTAACGAATTCACACGCCGCGTGTCGCAGTCACTGCCGCATCTTAAAAGATTGACAAAATCACATGATGTGCAAATGTTAACTTAATTAAGTAGGTGCACGTTTTTGCATCCAAAAAATAATGTGTCGAGTGATTAATGAGGCACCCTGCGCAAATACTTAATGTTGCATGCGCCAATTGCCAAGGTTGTAGCATTCCGCAGACCTAAACTATTTATTCTGGGCTTTGCCATGTTTGCAGAGTTTCAACTCCGTCGAAATTATTATCTTACTGTACTGCGGATAGAACATTTATCAGAAGAGGACAGTACTCTTGTATTGGGCAACATGTTTGGTTGATGAATAAAATGTTAAATCAGTGTCCGGATACGCTCGTCGTCGTAATGTAAATTGTGATGACGTAAATGAAACGTGTTGTGGATTAAATAAATCGATTGGTTTAATGCAATCTAGTGCAGTGTTTGTTCTGAAGACATTGTTTACCTAGGAAGTGCTGCACCATGGGGAATCAAGGCTCATCGGCGCACGAGCCGTTTGACCGAGCTCAGGCGGCGGCAAACCCCGACCTCAAAATGGTACATTCATTTGATTATGCTTAGTTTACAATTCATTATTCAAACTTGAGTCATTGAATATTTAACGATATTTTATAATATGTGGACGGTTCTATGGTCAACGCTTATTGTTCCCGATGTTCGTTACCTCACGTTGTTTCCTACTGTTTAAATATGCAACAGATGATAAAATATCTAGACGTCATCGCGTTGTTAGGTAGGCTGACTAACGAACACTACTTAATTATTAAGTAGCTTGCGTATATCGGTATTCAACAGATGAATTTCCGATGTTTGGAAATCTGAATCCCTTATTGTCCTAAATGGCTATAACTATATTGTCTGCCTTCTGTATTTACTTGAGCGGTGCTAAAACCATAACCTTTTTAGATCTTCTCCCCTACGTTTCAAATCTGTATAGATAAAGCACTGTGTATAAGTACCTTATGCAAACGTTATAAGAACCATAATGCTGTAACTGTGACATCAAATGACATTTTGTCAAGTACCCTGAGCTCATTTTGTTAAGCACCCACTTATGGCTGGGTACAATTGGATTATTAAATTATCTAATACATGTACATCTGCTCAGTGGATCATTAGTAAATTTGAAAGAAAAAATGTTAAGTATTCTTGTTGTAAGTACCTACAAGTACTTTACAGTCAGCACACTAGGACGCCAAAGCCGGGAGACAGAGTTGGTTTTGGTTTTAGCAAAAATGACGCTGCAATGGGGTGCTTCACTCAGATGTTATGCTCTCACACAAACAGTGAGTTTAACGTGCCTACATAGACAAATTTGAAACAGGCGACAGCGCTTATCACTTACTGTAAATACTTAAGAACGAAAAGTAGAATATTTAATCTTATCGTCTCTGACGAAATTTAAAATTTGTTTAGTTCCATATCCAGGTAGGTACGTACCTTACCACTAGGGTTACCAACTTTGTTTGCCAAAGAAACGTATATAATAGTTTGGATGGCAAATAATAAAGTATTTGGAAGAAAAAAATATATTTTTCAAATTTTGTTTTTATTGCCTTAAAAATGTATTTTTATGTGCTTTTATCACAACTATAATTTTTTTGCTATCTTCAAATGTTTCAAAGCTTGTTTGACTATTAAAATCACCACCACCACACACCACCACATCTGACATCTAACCTTTCGTTTAGTAGGTAATTATATAACGTTTTCATCATCCGTTTTCAATTATGTGTTTAATTAAATAGTTAAGTACCAATAATGAGTGTTTTGTTTTACGCATCACACCTCACCACATCAACCTTATCGTTTGGAAATAAAGTATTGTCACATATATTTTTTTTTATATTTACGCGAATACTATACATTGAAATAAAACTATTTTACGGATTTTAGGTTGCTGTAAAGCAGCCGAAAAGTCGGGAAATTAAAATAGTAAATAAACGCGATAAAATCCGTAAAATAGTTTTATTTCAATGTATTGTCACATACTTTATTGGTATGCAAAAGTATGAAGTATAATTACCAAAAATAAAGTAGGATACTTTATTATAAAGTATGGTTGGTAACCCTACTTACCACCTATCTGCTCAATGATATTATTTGTAATCTAAATAGGTACATATAATGTTAGAGTTTGTTTATCTACCTACTAGTTAACAGTTATGTAGAAACGATTCTTTTATTTATACTTTTTATTTCACCTCAGGTGTTACGGTACGAATTGATGTAATGTGTTGAATACATTAAAAGTTTACAATAAAAAACATGAATCAGTGGATGCTATGCCGACTATTAGGTAAATGAGGTGACTTCAATTATTTTAATTATCATGGCAAAATACGCCAAGTACCACGAATTAAATAAGGAAATATAATTTAATTTATTATAAATTATACCTACTTTAATTTAATTATACTTACTTACCTCTTGATCCAGTTATTGATATACCTACTAAACTGGGTACAAACAAACAAACATATTTTATTTATTTAAGTTAGTATATAGTGTATAGTGTAGTATAGTATATATAATAGTTCTATCTAATGAAGCTGTCAAAGAATCTCTTTCATTAATTTGTTTTGCATAAGTGGCTTGCCTTAAACTTGGTTCTATTAAGATTTAGTCAATGGGAAGCTACTCCGCCATGCGACGAAATCGACATGTCTAAGACCATCTAACAAATATTCGGAAGATGTCTTACGTTTACGGTACCTCGCATTGAGTTGTGTGGCTACTGTAGTTGTAGTACACTCCAGCCTACCCCTTCTGGGATAACATACATGATATGCAATCTGCCATCGATCTAAATGATCAATCTATAAAGCTCCGGGCACTCAGTCAAGAGGCGCGCGTTGATGGTTTTGCAATAACAACACGAATTCTATGGTATCAATAGACATTAAACTTGAATTTCTGTGGTAAAAGTCCACGTGTATAATTTCGCTCGCCCAATCAAAGACATTTCGTTTAAGAATAAGCTTTATGTATGAATCAATATAGTTTGTTTTTGACCCCTCAGTGTGCCCGGGTATTAATGGCATTACGAAGCGCTTTCTTAAAAGTGCCACTGTAAATTATTTGAAGATGATTTTCGGTGATAATCAATAAACATGATTCAACTGATTGTGACTTACCATTTCTTTTCCAAATACGGTTCTATGTATAATTTTCACGCGGGCGAAACTTCAAGCTGCACTTAGTTATTACATAAAGTGTGTAGTTACTCAGTTAAGCAGTGGTAGCCTCGTCGGTAGAACGCCCGCCTTGAAAGTGAGGGGTGCAAGTTCAAATCCCAGGCCGCACCTCTGAGATAATTTTCATGTGCGTATGTCACTTTCAATAATGATTACCACTTGCTGAACGGTGAAGTAAAATATCGTGAGAAAACCTGCACGTCTATAGAAGAGGCGTGTGAAGTTCACCAACCCGCACAGGGCCAGCGTGTAATGGCAATAGGCTCGTCCCTTATTACATTGGGACCAAAATACATCGGCGAAGTGTGCACATACACTCTGCCTATCCCTTCGGGAATACAGGCGTGATGATGTGTTACTCAGTTTGTGTGTTGGTATGTGTTGCAGAAATCATCTGTCCGTTCGTCGCTGCGGCGCGCGCGCGCGGGCGGTGCGCTGTCGCCGCCGCGCGCCGGCATGGAGCGGCTGAGGCGCTCGTTCCGCGAGTCCTTCC
The DNA here is from genome assembly GCA_914767695.1 of Ptilodon capucinus. NCBI lineage: Eukaryota > Metazoa > Arthropoda > Insecta > Lepidoptera > Notodontidae > Ptilodon > Ptilodon capucinus. The sequence goes on along the minus strand of OU611814.1, from coordinate 6,479,098 downwards.
GTCGGCGCAAGGGTTCGCCGCCGGAGTCTGCGCGCCCGCACCAGTGGCACGCCGACGAGGCGGCCGTGCGCGCCGGCACCTGCACCTTCCCCGTCAAGTACCTCGGCTGCGTCGAGGTCTTCGAGTCCAGGGGCATGCAGGTCTGCGAGGAGGCGCTCAAACTGCTACGGGTCAGTGCTTTACACTAAGAAGTTGCAGTCATCAGTTTATCCATTATACATAGTAGGCGTCTACTTACTAACGCGTCAAATAGGATCACAAAAATAAAGCCTCAGCGGCTTCAGTACGCCTGCCAAGATAAGACATTTTCTCACGCATCGTGACGTCATTTTTGTGGCAAAATCGTTACGTCTTATTTGCTAGCATGGCGTAAATATAAAATGGGTTTGACAGTTAAATAAAACGTGTTTGACGTATGGATAAGATGTTATATCTTAAGTGCTAGCATGGGTTACCAAAATGTACCATAGAGACACGAATTTGACAGGTCAACGTAAAGAAATTTCTCACGGTCAAAGGCCGGTGATGAGAAAATAATTAGGCTGTAAGAAGTACATAAATATAGCATTTTATACACTATTATAACAAATAATACTTATTTTACTCTATCCTTCGCCAATATCAAGCGGACTACATGCAAAATTCTTCCGAAAACGAACACGTAAATTTATTTTCGTGTTCGACAAACAACAAAAAAGTGTAAAGACATTTCTATCTGTTTTATTTTCTTCCGAAAATCCACATAATCCTATTCCACGTGATTTAAAATCCATATTTTACAAAAAATCTGTAGGTTTGAGGTTAGATTTTGTTTGGCATCATACTTTGCGTGCTTTTTGCCGTTTTACAATGTAAAGTTCTTTAAATTGGCAAATAAAAATAGTATAGTGCCCAAGAAATAAATTTTAAGCATAATACCACCGACCAAATGATAATACGTAAAGCTTCCGGCATAATAAAAAAGATGCTATGCCCAAAGATATTTTTAATCTGTGCATAAATAATCTAATATATTCTATGATGTGTATGCAGCATCTTTTTTCTTTGTAAAGCTCCGTCTCGCTCTATTTGTCATTTCAATGAACGAATGAACGAAAGATCGTAAACTGTGAGAAAATTTTAGCAGGCTGTCTAATTTTAAACATCTTGGAAGCCATATTAGCAAATAAGATACGGGAACGCAAGTTGACAAGATGTTTTAGGGACTTGTGAGAAAACATCTTGGCAGGCGTACTGAGGCCGCAGGTCAGCCACACTGGAGTGTGATGACGGGCGCCTGTTTTTGCCAGTACCATAACGAACTCTGTGTCTATTTACATAAAGATTTAATTTCTGTGGTAAAAGCGACCAAGCTCCAAACTTGCTCGCGCTGTCAATGACATTTTGTTGAAGAATGAGCTTTTTCTATGAGTCAATACAATTCGTGTTGGTATTGTAAAACTGTCATGTGTCGTGTGTCATGACGCCCCAGTCTGCTCGGAGCTTAATTCCACCCTGCATTTCATTAAGCCCTTATATTTGAGTGCTGCTAATTCAGTCCCTTACCTTAATCTAGTTAAAACATATGACAATAAAAAATAAGTAAAACTGACGATATCGAACACACAGTCGTTTTTCTGGTTCGAATAGTGAAGGGTCTTCGTAAAATAGGTTACAAGTCACGTTCCAAGATTTTTTTTATCATACATGACTTATTTTTAAAATATTCTGTCTCTTATCAACTCTGTGAGACACATCCACTCGGTTCGTCTTATCTTATAGGCAATCCCATTGAGATTGGTAAAATACTAAGTATCTACACGCAGATTTATAAAATACAGAATTAAAATGGTTAGTAGGAAATATACGTATGTATTTCTATTAATCTGTAAATTAAATAATTTACCTGTTGTAGATTAATTGCAACGAGTTATTATATAAAAAACCGGCCAAGTGCGAGTCGGACTCGCACACGAAGGGTTCCGTACCAGTATCTATAAAAACGAGCAAAAAATCACGTTTTATTGTATGGGAGCCCCCTTAAAAAAATATTTTGTTTTGTTTTTTAGTATTTGTTGTTATAGCGGCAACAGTAATACATCATTCAACTCTCTAACTATCACGGTTCATGAGATGCAGCCTGGTGACAGACGGACGGACGGACGGACGGACAGCGAAGTCTTAGTAATATGGTTCCCGTTTTACCCTTTGGGTACGGAACCCTAAAAAGGAAGCTTTTCCTTACATTTGATAGTTTCAAACGTCTAATTTTGTGTGTGAATTTGATGTCTTAATACGTGATTGCCCATATCAAGACGTATAGACCAGAGTTGACTAGACGAATTGTTTTTGTTTTGACATATTTAGGCATCTATCTATGCTTTCAAATATCATCGGTACATTGTCTGTGTTACGTTCTTTTAATAAATGCACGATGTGATAATTTGGCCTCATTGTGCTCAAAATATCGTAACACAATAACATACTTCATCTGGTTTATATTCTCTGGGTTATTATTGCGCGTTGTATGCAAATTGTAAACACCATTATTATTATCGACTAGCTGTGCCCGCGACTTCGCCCGCGTGGACTTCAGGGAGATTACACGGAATTATGGATATTATGTATTTCCCGCGGAACCCTAATGCTTTTTTCTAAAATTAAAGTAGCCTAAGCTACGCCTTGGAATATTAGATATCATCCAGTGAAAGTCCCGTCGAAATCTGTTCAGCTGTTTAGAAGTTTACCTCAAACAAACAGACAGACAGAGAAAAATTTTTAAAATTGCATTTTCGTTATAGGTTTCGTGTATACTTTCATATGCAATTCGTAAAAAGGTGCTATTTTGATATTACAAACAGACACTTCAATTTTATTTATTTCTATTTGTATAGATACGGAGCCTATGTCATAGATGTGCTAAGTCTTTCGCAATGTAGTATGAACGATAGTAGGTAGATAGGCAAGTCTGGCGACCTTGGTCATCCCACTATAATGCCGCACATTCTCAAGCCATCGGAACGAATCGATACGATGTTTTACAGTTCTCCTACCGAGTAAGTCATTGCGATCTTAAATGGGTTTTTATCATTCTCGATTGTTCAATAAAAAGTGACTAAGTTAAGCCCCCCATACATTGGAGCGTCACTACTCGCGCGTTGATATTTTTGTACTAAAGTTCATTCTTCAACGAACAGAGCGAGCGAATTTCGACGCGTGGTCGCGTGGCTTTTACCACAGAAATTTAATCTTTAAGTATATTGAGACAGAGTTCTTTTTGGTATTTGCAAAATGAGGTGTCGTAACATAAAAAAGTATGTTTGTGAAGGGAAGACCTTCGTGGTTGATACGAATGTAACAATGCAAAAAATAAAAAGCAGAACATCACATGACTTTAATTGAACTCAATTCAGACGTATCTGAATACAGAGATCGCAGTGATTGTTATAAATTGATCGCTTATGATTAATTGCTCGTATATTTCACATGAGGAGATATAATGCACTGTATTTACCTACACTACACCATGGGCTGATAAATTTACGCAAGTGTTTAATTTTCCTCACTATAAATAATGTGGGCCTCGTTTTGTACTGAAATGTTTACATACATACATACTTACATTTCAATACTAAATGTTGTTCAGTACAAAACTCCGTGGTTGCTCTTTTCCATAGATATCTATGGAAAAGAGCAACCACGGAGTTTCTTGCCCTTTCTTCTCTATAGAAAAATACATTCCGAATGAGTGGTAGAGATTATTGAGGATTCATAAGTACCTGTATTTTGGTTAATATGAATAAAAAATATTCTGATTCTATTATAAGTAATGCCGAGGAAAGTGTCCAAATTTCTTTGTTTATTTTTAAAATCGGTCACGACGTTCTAAAGAATAATTAATTAGGTACGTTATTTAGCTAAGTGGCGTGCCTAAACAATATGTTATATTATGTTCTGACAAATTTAGTTTAATCAATGTTATATTTTCAACAAAATTGGGTTCAATGTCGGGGATTCTTTCAATACACTAGCTAAAGAAATATTACATTCACAAGTCGCGTTTTGTTGTACACCAATAATAGCACAGCCGTTTGTGACAAGACCAAATGATGGATATGATTTATTTCATTCTCTCGTATAGTAATGGATACATGCTAGCCATGCTTAAAAATGAACGAGGTTTGTTTACAAAGGTTGTTTAGTTTGTTGTTGATGGTTGCAGAGCTCCCGCCGACGGCCGGTGCGCGCCGTGCTGCACGTCAGTGGCGACGGGCTGCGTGTGGTCGAGGAGGAGACTAAAGGCCTCATAGTGGACCAGACCATCGAGAAGGTCTCCTTTTGCGCACCGGACAGAAACCATGAAAGGGGATTTAGGTGAGCATCTTTAGTTTATTGTACCTTAACTAATATTGTAGTAGACCTCCAATATTATAGAACCAAAATACAAAACACTTTTGTTGCAAATGGTAAGTAGTTAGTGTGCTTAGCAGCCATTAGATTATCTAGATAACTGGCTTATCGTAATCCATTTTAAAACCACATGCTTTGCACATTATCAAGATAACTATGTAACATTATGTAAATTGAACTTTTTTTTAAAAGTTAATATTAGACCGAATCCAGACACCACATTTCTATCGAGTTATATGTACAGTTCAACTGCAAATTTCCTGTTCTATCGATATTGGTGTATTCAATAAATAAATCTCGATATCTTGACAAAAATGTTAACAAAATCAGAGATTTTTTTCTTTATTTCAATGATGTATGGTACATTTTACACTTTGGTACACTAGTAATTAATAGGTTAGTGTAACTACACTTCTCATCAAAAAAATCGAAACACTTTCGTTTTTATTGTTTTTGTCCTAATTTTTAAAATTACTCATCATACAAAATACGAAACCTATGAAGACTTAATTTGAATTTAGAACATTAACATTAGGATTTATAAACCTCATACTACTCACTATTAAATGACATTTTACATTAATTCCTAAATATACACATTTTTCTGATAATCCTTATCAAATCATAAACTGCGAGGTGTTTCGATTTTTTTGATGAGAAGTGTATATATTTGGAATAACTTTTGGATGTTATTAACGTATTCGTCCAACGTGAAGGCACTTAGGTCTAACAACAACTTTAAAAAAGTTCAATTTACATTAGAATCGAGAGCCACTTCTGTTCTGGATACTGCCACTGCAAATCGTTTGTAGATAAATACTATTACATTGCAGTACCTACTTGCCTATCCTAATTGTTTATGTATTCACATGAGTTACAAATATTCTAATTTTGGTGAAGATGAGCATTTCTTGAGCATAGATAAGACACTAATGTCGCAGAGCTCAGTTTGCCTGGTAGAAATCACTTTTAGTGATAAGGCCGCCAAACGTTGCACTTTTTTTTATCGTACATGTATAGTTTGTATTTCTCTAAGACAGTAATGGGCAAAGTATGGCCCGCGTGCCAGCTCCGGCCCGCAAAAGTATTTAATCCGGCCCGCCGACGGTCCTTCGACATGAATAATATATGGCCCGCGATAATTATATTTTGACGGTCTAGAAGTACCAGAAGTACGGCTCCCATTAAGAAAGTTTGCCCACCTCTGCTCTAAGAGGTGGAATAAAGAATAAATAGTTATCTATCTATCTAACACAGTGAAGAGTAGCTATATGCTGTTTTAAAGCTTATTCTTTTACTCGTAGTATCAGTGTGGTTGTGGTATGTTACAGCTACATTTGCCGCGACGGCACGACGCGCCGCTGGATGTGTCACGGGTTCCTGGCGTCGCGCGACAGCGGGGAGCGGCTCTCGCACGCGGTGGGCTGCGCGTTCGCCGCCTGCCTCGAGCGCAAGCAGCGCCGCGACAAGGAGTGCGCCGTCTCCATGAGCATCGACGCCGCCAGCCACGCCTTCACCAGGCAGGGCTCCTTCCGCAAGTCAGGTGAGACAATCTCATACCCACGAAAAGAGAACCCCATTAATCCCAATGTTAACAACATTAGTTTCATGTTACATCATTAGGTACAAACGATAAGAGGGAAACGCTTTCGCTGTGAATCATACTCATATTAGTGTAAATTCGCAGATGATAAGAGTGACTGATATAAAAAAAAAGCAATATGTAATATTGTTGGCGTTTCGGTGTGACAGATAATAAAAAGGCGGATATCCTCGCTACACGATTGTTCCCACGCATAATCGCTTGTAATATTATTGCAGGTATAACGGCGCGTCGCTCGTCCGAAGCGGACGCCGGTCACGGAGAGGGCGGGGGGCTGGTCAACGGCGGGGTCGGCGGCGGGGGGCTCGCCATCAGCGGCGGCGGCATCGTTAGCGTCACCGGGGGCGGCACTGGCGGCGCTACCGCCGGCGGTGGCGTCACCAGCGGCGGCGTCACCAGCGGCGGCGTCACCGGCGGCAGCGTGGTGGCGCTCAGCACGCCGCCGGCGGCGCCTCCGCGCTCTACGCCGCTTAATCCATTCGCGGTGGAGCGGCCCCACGCCGCGCCGCACCTGCTGGAGCGGCAAGGATCCTTCAGGGGGTTCGCGCATCTCAATAACAGGTACACATGCATCTTACTCGATATTTAGAATTGTTGCATGAATTATAATAATAGTGACCTTTTAATAGATAATTAATATATTCTGTCCTTCTCTGGAAATATTTCTTCCACGACTCGATTCTTTATGTGTATGTCTACAGATGACGTAGGTTTACGTACCTACGCCAATACGGAAGTCGAAGGCGCCGAGTTATATTAATAAAGTCTTATGCTTCTTTCAGTTCCCCGTTCAAGCGGCAGATGTCGTTGCGCATAAGCGAGCTGCCCTCCAACCTGGAGCGGCAGCGCGCCGGGCTCGGCTCGTCGCCGCCCGAGAACAAGCCGCAGCCGCCCGCCCAACAGGTAATTACACGCGATTAACAAAACTAAAGGTTGCACATTATTTTGGTTCAAGTATTAGTTTAAGTACTACAAATGCAATTTTAAATGTGAAATGATAATTAGCGCAAGTGGTACGATATTGAGTGCGAGCTGTAGTTGCAGGAGCCCGGTGACCCGGTGGCGGCGATGTGCCAGCAGCTGTCGGCGGGGCTGCGCGCGCTGGCCGAGGAGCCCGTGGGCGGCGGCGGTGTGGGCGGCGTGGGCGGTGCGGGTGGTGCGGGTGGTGTGGGCGGCGCGGGCGGCGGGTTGCCGCACCCGGACGCGTGGCTGGGCCGCGTGGCGCGCGCGCCGGCGCTGGCGCTGGGCGGGCGCGCGACGTCGCTGGCGTCGGCGCTGGCGGCGCCCAACCCCGGCACCAACCCGTTCCTGAGCCCGGCGCCGGCCGCGCCCGCCATGTAGCCGCGCCCGCCCGCCGCGCCTCCCCGCTACGAGCTGCCCATAGATCTCATGACTCTCGACGCTCCGATCGACTGGGAGACCCGCGACGGGTAACCGTGCATTCGATTCGACGGCGATGCGAGTTTCGCTTTCTTTACCGAGCCGACGAGACGCGCGCGCGCCGACGTCGTTCGCTCAAAACGCTTGCGGCTTTGCGTCGCGTTGTAATAATATGATACTCGAAGCGAACCGTAACGATTGTTAAAAACCGTACTTAATATGTTACTTACTATTAAATATAATATATGAATTGAATAGATTCGATGATAAACGACTAAAATGAGTAACGAAGCGGCGAAAATTTGCGTCGAAATATACGAAGCTTGCGAGCGCACGGCTTCGCTTGGCTGATAATTCGATTAGGGACACACATAACGGTTGTTGTGAAACATTGTTATGTGTGTATAATTAAAATCAACCATTTAAGAGTGAGATGTCCGCAGTGTGGTTGACCTGTTGTAATTGACCGAAGCGTGACCTTGAATTATAAAGATTGACCACGAGAATTTGTATAAAGGAAGTAGCAGGCAGTAACATGATATAAAACACAAATACCTGAATAGCGAACACTTGATCATTGGAATCAATTGTTACAGAATATTCGTATAAATTTATATTAGTATTACATATAATGAAATCGTTATGCAAGCTATATTCAATATAATTCAAACGTAAAAATAAACGTAAATATATTAAAACTTCGTTGTGTATGTTTATATGGGACATGTTATAGGGAGATTGAGTTAAAATCTTTAAAAATAATGTAAGTACGTGTGATTTGCGTATGAAAATTAACCGGATTAACGTGATTTTTGGGGATAAAGGGTAGAATAATAAAGGTTAGGTGGCTGGGTGATATCAGGCTTGATTGACGAAGACTAGCCATGATCCAGGTGGCACTGTTTACTGGATATTTACAATGACAATTTGAGGGTAAGTGCTTAAATTGTTGACTCAATAACTTGTAATCAAATCACTGAACGATGTTCGTGTTGTCTCAGTTAGTTAAAGTAATTAATGTTGTACTTAACTCTATAATATACCCGCACCGTGCTTTTGCGCTGCACAATCACTGTATAGTAAAGTGTCCGTGTATAAATACGTAAGTTAATTCCAAAATATTCGTCCAGGCAGTATTAGTAGGGCCGAGCGCATTACAGTGTTGTTACAACTAAATAAACGAACAATGCAATAGTTTGATGAAACGGTTTATGTATGTATTATATAATTTTAGATGTATTATGCCTTTTTGTATATACTTGTAAAGTTTTTAGGATATTTATGGTTTTGTCAATAACGGTTTTGTTTTTTACTTGTACTTTTTTTACGGTTTTTTTTTAAGATAGGTCGAACAAAAATGATAAAATATCATCAGTAGTCAGTTTAAATTTCACTTAATTATACTATTATTTTTATAATAATTTAGTGACTAGGTTAATCTTTTCCATTCGGTCGCCCTGGCAACTGAGCTTCGCTACCAATCTCGAAAGAGTTTGTTTTATTTCTTCTTGGCTACTTGTTGCAATGGTAGTGTTTTGAAGAAATACAGAAATACCTCTCGTAACTGGTTGCGAATCGTATTTGTCATGGCGGCCTAGATGATTTTTTTATACTGTTAACCTTCGTTTGTTATATCAGGTCCCAGAATAGGCACAATTATTGTTTAAATGTATGATTAGACATTTTTATTCTTCCTGATCTGCAAACTTCTAAATATAGAATTGGATACTCGCCATCAACCTTAAAGGTTTTTATTAACACAAACCAACAGCAATAAAAATTGCATCTACACATTCCATTTTTTAATAACACGACTAAGTAATAGTTCTAGTGGATATATTATAAATGCATATCACTGGCTAGCCTTGCATAAATTCGCACTGATGTTCTTACGAATTGTAAATTTTTAGAAAATTGTACTTAAAAAATGTAAAAAAAAAATGTCTAGAACACCCATGATACGTATTTAATTATTGTCTGTACTATGCAGCTTTAACGGCAGTTATGTAGATAATGCGATGATGTGGCCAAGATAATTGAACTAGCAGTTATTACATATGAAAATAATAATGATGTTATAAAATCGTATTCGAAGATTGCATGTCCTTTGAGGACTATGGATTTGTAGGTAAATACCATACGTACCGATAACTATTAAAATGCTATTATACTATACTAAATCTGTGCTGTAGTATGAGGCGGATGCAGCAAAGATGTGAAATTGTAACGACGCGACCCTCCTAGCGTGGGGTTAAATAGATATGTACTTATTAAGTTCACGATAAACTTATTGTGCTTAATAAATAAAAACTCATCTAAAATAAACTACATACTTAATCCTAAATATTTTGATGCTAATATTTGATATAATAGAATGTGATATGGTGTATTTTAAATACTATTTATGCACATAATAAATTCAATAAGCACCAAATGAAAACTTGTGAAATTCAACAATACTAAATAGATACTTACAGTAGTCTTATACGATATTTGGGATGAGTAGGTAACTCCTAAATATATTTTCATGTGCTTATTAAATAAATATAATATATTATTGGACAATTTGTACTTAATATTACAAAAATCATGTTGTTTCGAATTCATATTTGTTGGGTGTTATTTGTATAATATACAGTGATTTCTTATTTGTCTAAAGCATGTAAATATTGGCGTATATATTGTAGATATTTTAGATGATGAGAGTTCAAATATTATAAAGAATAATAAATTATGTTTAGTTGATATTATGTGTATTATTTTTACAATTGTTACTTATGTCAGTGCATTTAGTTTTTTGAAACTATGAAATAAAAGAAAACACCTAATTTGCTGCACCACTTTATTCATATATAGGTACATGAATACATTAGTCAACAGCATAAACTTTAGTGCCTACGTACTACCTAAACAACGTATAATATTGTCTGTAAATTATTTTTCTATACATTTGAGGTCGTGTGACTAAGACATCCACCTTAATACCAAATTTTTCTACCGACATCTAACGTCCGAAAAATTCATATGCAAAGCAAGATTACATTTATCCTAAATTCATATTAATATTTTTATTTATTCGAGTTAATTTTCTACATTTATGAGACTATAAATATAGAAAACTGCGAATGCGGGTGAAATGTACCATATTTTTTTATTTACTTCGGGCAAGACAATTTTTCTATTATCAAGGACTGATTGACAAAGTCCTTAGTTTACCAAATTACAGAGGGTAGCTTGTTTTACGAAAAGGATAGGCTGAAATTCTAAGAAAAAATATTGTGAAATATATATTATTCGGAATACTTTTAACAGCAACTTTGAAATATAAACTTAATGAATTAAATTCATAAAAACTATTGCTCATATATATGTTATCATTAATATTTTGTCTCCTATATTTCAATAATGTGGTAGGTAACCTTGTACGTATGCGACTAGGAATGTTGTCTATAAATGCGTAAGCTGTGAAATATATCTACTAACGTACACAAATATAATATTTTCCATTATAAATTATTAACTCATTAGTCATTAGTAGAGTTTACATCGTATAATAACACCGAACACTTCAATGCCAGGAAGAGCAACACATGCATGAAGAAATTATACGTACAAAAATATGACTAGCACTAATTATATTCACACATGGTAATATGGTTTTAAATTAAATTTATATCACAATAATATTAAGAAAAAGCGCCCTAATATATGTATTTGAATTTAAATTATATATTACATTAGAAGTAATTCAGGCGTAATAAATTTGATAAAAACCATTCACTTAATAAATTAATCTTTAAAAAACTGAGATTCCGAATCTATACCCTTGATAAGAATAACATTAAAAACGAATAATTCTATAATTTCCTTAATATATTAATACTGATTTTCAACAAAACGTAAAAGCAGCACCACTATTTTATAAAAAAAAATAAGGAGATTTAAGAAGTAAAATAGGTACTTATAAATATTATAGATCTATTGAATAATATATGTATAAAATAAACAAACAAAAATACCTATCAAAAACCTTTGGTTACATGTTCATAATAGGGTCACAAACATTAATTTTACTACATTATTTTATTTTCGTGCACATAAAGCCAAGTTTACTGGTGTTCACTCACAGTCAATACATTACATTTAGTTTTCCGAGATTATTTCAATAATATAATTATTAATACATTACAAATGTATTTATACAGCGTGTAATTTAAAAAATAGCAATACTAAAAATCGGGAGTAGAATCGTTAACATCACATTTTAATACTTACAAATTAGTTTAAAAAACATTAGTTATACATTATTATTAACGTCCGGGTATAATAGCGAATTTTAACGTCACTGAAATTAATATATCTGAAGCAATGAATCGATAATTATCAAAAACAATGACTACAAACATCTAGATTTTTTCACTAAATAATGATTTGCCCGATCAATTGATTAAGGTCTAAGATTCATATACCGTTTAAATTAATTACACATTGTATATAATAATTTATATCATTTATAAGTGACGCACGGATAAATGATACCCGTTATATAGGTATATGATCATAGATAATATGATGTTACATAAGATGTAAACGTAAGTCGGAATACAAAGCGCGTGCGGCGGCATCGTTACGCTAGTAGCTGCAGCATGCGATGGCAAGAGCTAGCGGTGCGGCGGCGGCTAGTCGCGGCGCGTGATGTGCTCGTGGCAGCGCTGGCAGACGCGCACGGGCCGCAGCGCGCGCAGGCGGCGCACGGGCGCCTCGTACCGCGAGCAGCGCCCGCAGAACACCGCGCCGCACTCGCGGCAGTGGTGCCGCCGCTCCAGGGCGGTGAAACGCACCTGCACATAACGACCTCGCGAGCTATATACAATGTTATAACCACATCGGACAGGGACGTGTATTTCCCAACACTGCGACACTATTTTTTTTTCTTTAATTTTCCATTTTTGTATAATATGATGTATAAATTATTAGTGTGTGTGTTAATAATTAGTCTAATTCGGAATTGACCGTTCTAATTATATATGTGAATAAATAAATTAATTATGGCAAGAACAACGCCAATATGATATTTATAATAAAGGAAAGCAACAAATAAAACCACGCAATATTTAATGAGTGTCTGACACGGGCATTGTCTCCACCTCTGTTTATGATATGAGGACAATGAAGACCCGTGTTTAACCGTCGCATAACAGATAGATTCATTACACCTATCTGTACACAAATTTGTAGATTTTAGTAAAGAAAAAATCGCATTTGAACAACTAGGGCATGAATAAGTATTTTAATGAGATCTATCGTTAGCTGCTCACCTGACACTGAGTGCAGTAGGGTGCGGTATCGTCCCGAATCCAATGGTCGGCCGGACCGCCTTTGGCGCCCGACGCGCTCGACATGTCAGGCGCCGACCATCGGAAGATCTATTCAAGTATAGCAAGGACTTAAAAACAAAGTCACATAGTGCTTATATCATAAAAAAATAGAAAAGCAAAACACACAAAAATCGCATTAAATTGTTTCGATTCTAGAGCTATGATGTATAGAGGCTAAAGGTCGGACTTGTTAAAAATCGCAATCACTTTCTTAACCTTTCCAAATATTCAACTATTAATGTCGACCAAAAGTCTCGCGTAATTTTTCGGTAATTTACAATATAAATGATCAATTTCAATAATCCGCAAAATAAAAAAACTTTTATTGATCACGTCAGGTTCTATATGTTTATTTGTAGGGAGTTTAAATGTGAGTTATATTGTGTACGATGAAATGAGAATAGGGTCGACTTTACGCCATATTGTGACGTGAAAAAACTAATTATTACTTTAAATAATTAAATATTATAGTAATAAAATTTACTAATAATTTAACCTTTTTATTTACATTTGATGTAGGTACTATTATTATTGATATGCAAATAAGTTTTTTGCAGACGATTCTTTTCATGTGAAATTTGACAGATAGAGCTTATTAGACATTCCTATTCTTATTTGGATCGCATAGTATGTAGTGTGCAGTGTGTAGTGTACGCACCCGGCCCCTGGCGTCCCCGACGGCCAGCCCGCGGCCGCTGCGCGCGGCGGCCACGGCGGTGACGGACGCGGGGCAGGCGTTGTCGCGCCGCTCGTACGCCGTGTGCATCGTCAGCTTGCCGCGCAGCACCAGGCGGCGGACCCACTTGATACCAGAATCTGCGACCATTCACTAATTAATTATCGATGGTATGTTATGAAACTTAGGTGTGGGTCATACTATGACTATATATGAGTATGGCTATTGGGAAAAGGATTACAGTCGGCCAAAGAATATTGTTGGTAAAATGTAGTCGCCAATGAATGGATGGATGAAATATGAGTATGATTGACGACGGCTTGGTCTAGTAGTTTGAGCGTAGTAGGCCGTTCTAAACCAGTTGATCACGGGTTCAATTCCCGCCAGGGGCAAATTTTTCGGAATTTGCACCAGGATCGCACACATACCACATCGCATACCACAGTATTTATTTATTTATTTAGACTTTAGCACAAAGTTGTACAAAGGCGGACTTGATGCCAAAGGCATTCTCTACCAGTCAACCTCAGGGTGATGCAGAGAAAACAAGGTAGGTGCACTATAAAATTGACATTGATATGGTAGTATGGTACCCATATATTAAAAACGTTGCTTAGTGTGGGATCATGCGATGAGTATGTGTTGACTGGCGATATTTGAATTTTTTTATATCTACCTAGTCAATTAGAGTGAAGGCACAGACCTGTATCGAGTGGTGTTTGGATAATGCCCTTCGCCGCGGCCTTGTGTTTAGGAGCGGGCGAGGCGGGCGCGGAGACCACCACGAAGGAGTCCGTGAGACTGGTGTCGGACTTGCTGGGGCGCAGGCCCGCCTCCTGGCTGGGCTCGCCGGAGACCGCGTCCGACGTCTCCATGGAACACGACTCGCTTGAGTCGCCGATACTGCCGCCGCCTATTGGTTTAATTTTAATTAGCCCTCGATTTCGGAACGAAAGTACTTTATCTTGAGCATATTGGTTTTGTCTTTGAGATGAAAAATCACGCCAGATAAGAGCTAGCAGCAGATATAGCTTCTTGAGCTGGACCTAGATCATCTCACCTATCTGATAGCCATAATATTCGGTTATATTGTTGAGGCGATTTTTTTTCTAAAAATAACTACAATTTAAAATTATTATGATCGATTCTACTCTCACTTCTAAACAAACTAGTTTCAGGCTCTGTATTATATTATTGAGAAATATCAAATATTCTCACTTTTGCGGTACAGTGGATTCCCCTTAGATTTCCTCCTGAGCACGACGTTCCCTTGTTTCTGCAGCTTGTTCCTATGGGCACTCTCCTTTTCCATCTCCAAATCCTTCTCATTGTCGTACTCCTGTTTGGCTTCGTCGCAGGAGTCGACGGGTTCCTCCTTGTGGTCCGTGTACTGCGTTTCCTCGATGTCGCTGCAAGTGTCTTTCTCGTCGTGTCTTCGCGCCGATTCCTTGGCGCTGGTAGTTTCGCACGCGTCCGACAGAGAACTTTCCGATGCGGATTTTTGTAGATTTCCTACAAAAACAATAAGTAGAGCTGTGACGTTATGCAAATTATACAAAAATATGATCACGCGAAATAGGACTTTTCTGTATAGTTACTAACCTTCATTATCCTGTGATAGACTCATCTGTTTGACTAGCTCTTCGACCCTTTTAATCGCAGCTTCCCTGTCTTCAGTTTCAACCTTGTCAGTCTTTACTTCACTCTCTAACTTCACATGAGCATCGGATTTACCTTCATCGCTCTTTTGCATGGATAATTTAGGATCCTGCTTCTCTTTCTCCATGTCCACGGAGCTCGAAGCAGGGTCTGCACTCACCCCATCTGCACTTTCACTTTGCTCTTCTGCTGTTTCTGCTATATAATCTATTGACCACATCTATGGAAAAAGAAGTCAATGAAGGTTAGCCTGGGTTTGTTCAAATGTAACATTTGACAAACACTTTTATGGTTAGGTTTCACAGGTCACAAATAAGGACTACAATTAACAGAAGTTGTGACTTCGTGAGGAAATTGTTTATTTTTGGCGGATGAGTGACGTATACGATTCAACCAATAAAGCCAGATTTTTAACCAGAATAGTACCCAAATTAGGTGTGTCCCTTATTGTATTTTAAATAGTATGTTTAAGGATCGCTGATAAGAAGATGTAGGGAAGGGTTACCCTGACGACGCCGTCAGTGGAGCCGGTGACGATGACGTTGAGCGGGTCCCACTCGCGCGTCTGGCTGAAGGCCACGCACAGCACCTGCTGCGAGCGCTCGCGGCCGCCCGCCGTGTCCACCGCGCCCAGCAGCGAGCCGTTGATGGACCACGCGTACAGCCAGCTGCCGCTGCACGTCGCTATGTCGCCCTGTGGTGTCAAGACAACACCTCTGTCACGGATTGGCTCGGTCTCATACGTCTAATCTTGACGCTCATGCTACAAGTGCTGGTTACATTACACCACAACACTAGTCACCGTCGTGCGATTTTATGGGGCATTTAGAAAAGTTTTTATTATTTTTAAAGACTTATTCAGCGATTATAGATAATATGTGCACTGGATTATTGTTTTTATAGCTCAGTTACATGTTTGAAATCTCCGAAGAACATCTTTTATTTCCGTTATTTGACTATATCGTGGCTCACAGAATACACGGCTTCCAGAATTTTATAGATATACATATTGACAACAGTCACCGTGTAAAATGACTATGACATACATTTGAACGGGACCAACTCCTCTAACACTATCGTCGTAGAGTAGTCATTAATTTATTTTTCAACACATTGAAACAACATCTTTTATGGTGGTCAGTGTAGACATTACTAATTGTCACCTCGAAGCCATTATCTAGATGACTAGGTTCAACTGTTATCAATGGTAGCTTGAATATGAATTCAAGCTACCATTGATAACAGTTGAACCTACCTGTGTATTTGTAATAAGTTTTAGTAGACATGGGCGTTTTTGGTTTTTTCCGCAAACGGTTATCTAACCGATATACCGTTTCCATATCGATATAGAAAACCGTTTTCATATATCGATATCAGCAGAACGGGTTGCAAACGTAAACATGATATTTAGATGCGAAAACTAACAACGAACTGTTATATCCCTGAATAGTACCGAATACTGATGAGTAGGCGCCTCATCAGCACCTTTTTATTCTGGACTATAAACCTGAGGCAATGTTAGTCAGTTCGGATCGGGCCGCGAACCAACAAACACTTGCTGGATTTCTTGTTTATAATTGCTATTTCCTAGTGCACAATAAATAACCTTTTTTAAAAAGACGGGAGTTTTTCTCAGTATAACATTTGGTGGCAGCGGTGGGATCCTGAAAAAATTCCATAGTGCCTAACAAATCAGGATCCTAACAACTATAAGTGCATAAGTGTGATTGAGTGTACAAATATCCAGAAGCTCCAGATCCAGAAGTTCCCGATCCGGATTCATCAAGGTCATTTAAATTGACCAATTCCAAACGGGAAATACCCCGGTATCCGTCACCGAAGAGTCCACTGTGCAGTAAGTGGTATCCAGCTGTTGGGGCATCGACGCCGAAGCAGCCGGTATCCAGCACCGACTAAACGGTGACAGTATCCTGACGCCAGACGCCAGGTCTACATCGAGTCCAGGTCCAGGTTCCAGAATGAGGTGTGGTGAACTATTCCTGTGAGTCAACCTATTCCATTACTTATCCAGAAGTCGTCGTGAAAATCAGACATTTATACGTGTACCTAGTTATGTAATATTACTAAGATATCTTAATTTAATTTGTGAATCATTGTAACATCCATACTTGATCGTAACTGAGCCGTTCTTATCAGTTATAATTAGCCTAAACATTCTCCGGACAATAGAGCGCCCACGCGTTCTCGATAACGCATCCGTAGCGTCTCAGTGTCAGTCGTAATATAATACTTTAGAATACTATACTATTCCCGTTTCCAGGTTCTGTTCACTTTTAATTATATTATTTCTATTAACGTGTACCTTATTAATTTAGGAATACACATTTTATTTTAATCCACCTAAAATGTCGAAATCAGATTCAAAAAAGGATTTGAGGGAGACAAAAGGTGACGAAGAAGTTCCATTAAATACAATATTAAAATTCATAAAACTTTCAATGGCGATAGGGATAAACTTACAGCCTTTTTGAGAAATTGCGACAGCGCAATTTCATTAGCAACCTCGCAACAAGAGGATTTAATTCTAAAGTATACTCTCAGCCAACTAGAAGGCAAGGCCGAAACAGCTTGCTCGATAAAAGATTTCGAATCCTGGACGTCCTTAAAGGAATTCCTAAAGACACAATTCGGGGAGCGTAAACATTACGCCCACCTTCTCACAGAACTACAGGACTGTAAGCAAGGAAACCAAGAAGCTATTAGCCAATTTTCCCTTAGAGTGGAAACCTGCTTACAGAAACTATTAATCGAGGTCACAGTTTCCAACACAAAGAAAACTGAGTTGACAGGTAGGTTAGCCGCTATGGAGGACCTTGCTCTCCATACTTTTACCCTGGGTTTACATCCCAGAATTTCCAACTTAGTAAGATGTAGGGACCCAAGGAACCTCAATGACGCTATAAACTATGCTATGTCGGAAGAGAAAATCCAACAATTCTCTTTCCGTAATAATTTCAAACCAAAATCGATTGAACCAATGCCCAAAAGAAACGATTTTAACAATAAAACTCAACCAAGGTCAAATTATAATAATGCCAACCAACAGGCATCTTCCTCTTCTCCTAGGGAACCACCATTTTGCAGATACTGTAAGAAAATCGGTCATGTCCTAGAAAATTGTAGACTCCGCGATTACAATAATAAGAAATATTCAAATGGACCCCAAGCATTTACCCCTTATCAATCAACCTCTAGGTCTAATGATTATAAATCAACTCCCCGCGTAAACTATGCGGAAAATGACGAAGAGGAAGTAGAGGACGAAGTAAATGATACTACCGAAGGTTTAAACTAATCTCTGCCCCGTATAAGTATCGCACGGGTCAGAACCCTCATATTCAAGCCGATGCTCATCATAAATTCAAGACTGACGGACAGGGTAGCCAGCCCCAAACTCAAGGTCTCCTTCCTAAAAAGACTAATGGACAGGGTAGCCAGCCCCAAACTCAAGGTCTCATTCCTAAAAAGACTAATGGACAGGGTAGCCAGCCCCAAACTCAAGGTCTCCTTCCTAAAAAGACTAATGGACAGGGTAGCCAGCCCCAAACTCAAGGTCTCATTCCTAAAAAGACTAATGGACAGGGTAGCCAGCCCCAAACTCAAGGTCTCCTTCCTAAAAAGACTAATGGACAGGGTAGCCAGCCCCAAACTCAAAGCTTTCCTTATAACCAAACCAACGGACAGGGTAATCAGCCCCAAACTCAAGGTTTTCCTAATACTCAGACCAACGAACAGGGTAATCAGCCCCAAAATCACGGTCCTTATCTCACATCAATTCCTAAACAACCTAAAACATGGCAAATTTATGAAATCAATACCCAAAAAAGGTACTTACCTTATGTCACACTCCAAACACCTGTAAATAAAAAACCACTTACCTTCCTCATCGATTCCGGAGCATCCCTCTGTGTCCTAAAAAATATTTGCATAATTAATCCTTTACAGCTACGTGATACAGATATCAAGGTTAAAGGCATAGACTCCAAAGACGATAACCCTATAAAAAGTTTAGGCTGCCTTAACCTACAATTACAATTTAACCAACATCTAAAATTATCACACACCTTCCATGTTTTCGATAACATTAACTTACCTTACGATGGTATAATAGGCAATGACCTTTTTATACAACACGGCTGTCTTATTAATTATGATTCCGAGTCCTTGGAAATAAAAGATAATAATATTAAATTATCCTTCGATGAACCTTCCTACATCATTACCCCTCGAACGGAAACGGTAATCGAATGTTCAGTCAAAAATCCTGAAATAAAAGAGGGAATTATATTCGATCAACACATTTCTGATTCTCTTCTTGTTTCCAATTGTATAGTAAAAGTAAAAGATAATAATAGAATAAACCTAACAGTGCTTAACGTATCAGATAAACCTATACAGGTAAATTCTAATTTATCATTCTCCTTATTTCCAATTGATTACAGTGAATTAAACAGTAAAAATCATAATCACGCTATAAATAATAGTATTAAAAGAAGTCTTCAGTTATTCCAACTTTTACCAACGTCTCACTTAAACTCTGAGGAAATAGATAACCTCAAAGAAATCTGTAATCAATACGCTGATATATTTCATTTACCAGATGACAAGTTAACCTGTACAGACGTAGTTGAACACGAGATTCAAACAACCGTCTCACAACCTATTAGTGTCAAATCGTATAGATTCCCTGAAATACATCAAGAAGAAGTAAAAACCCAAATAACGAAAATGTTAAAACAAAATATTATCCAACCATCAAAATCACCCTGGTCATCACCTATATGGATTGTACCAAAGAAACTAGACTCATCAGGACATAAAAAGTGGAGAATTGTAATAGATTATCGAAAATTAAATGACGTAACTATTGGAGAAAGTTATCCAATTCCGCAAATCAATGAAATATTGGACCAATTAGGGCAAAGTAAATACTTTTCAACATTAGATTTAGCGTCCGGATTCCATCAAATTAAAATGAGTTCCGCCGACG
The DNA here is from genome assembly GCA_914767695.1 of Ptilodon capucinus. Taxonomy (NCBI): domain Eukaryota; kingdom Metazoa; phylum Arthropoda; class Insecta; order Lepidoptera; family Notodontidae; genus Ptilodon; species Ptilodon capucinus. Next base: position 6,459,002 of record OU611814.1, on the reverse strand, counting down.
CACCCAAAACGGGCTTTAGTGTACCACAAGGGCACTTTGAATTTAACCGAATGCCTTTTGGCCTTAAAAATGCTCCAGCGACATTCCAAAGAACAATGAACACGGTTCTATCTGGGTTACAAGGAATACATTGTTTTGTGTACCTAGACGACATTGTAATCTATTCTCACGACCTGTCATCCCATATGGATAAACTCTATCTCGTATTCGAAAGATTGAGAAACTTTAATCTCAAATTACAACCAGAAAAATGCGAATTCCTTCGTAAGGAAGTAGCTTATTTAGGTCACGTAATAAGTGATGAAGGAGTAAAACCCAATCCAGAAAAGATAAAAGCTGTAATGCAATTTCCTATACCTAAGTGTCCCAAAGATATCAAATCATTTCTAGGCCTAGCTTCGTATTACCGTCGCTTTATCCCTGAATTCTCAAAATACGCAAAATTACTAACAAACCTACTTAAAAAAGATGTCCCTTTTAATTGGACTAATAGTCAACAACTAGCTTTCGAACAATTAAAAGAAAAACTGGTAACAGCACCAGTTCTTATATATCCTGATTTTACAAAATCCTTTGTTTTAACTTGTGACGCATCTAATTATGCCATCTCAGCAATCTTATCGCAAGGCGACGTTGGTAACGATAGACCAATCGCTTACGCCTCTCGGACACTGAACAAAGCGGAATGTAATTACAGTGTTACCGAGAAAGAATGCCTAGCAATAATTTATGGGACAAAAACTTTCCGTCCATACTTATTTGGTCGCCAATTTAAAATAATCACAGACCATAAACCCCTGAATTGGCTTTTCAATTGCAAAGACCCCGGATCACGACTTATCCGTTGGCGTCTAAAATTAGAAGAATACGATTACGAAATTCAATATAAAAAGGGTAAAATGAATTCAAACGCAGATGCGCTTTCTAGATATCCAGTAAACCCTGTACAACAACAAAATCCTGCACCGCAGTCGAATTCTGAAACATCACAAAATATTCCTATTAATCCTGATCAAATACTTACCGAGGAAAATACTACAACTAGTCCGTCGTCCTTGTCCAATCCTAATATAACTGAAAACTTACCCGAAATTCCTGACTTACCTGAATTGTTAGATTTACCAGATGATTTTATACTCCCTGAGGATTTAGAATTACCCGACGATTTCAATATTCCGACTCCACAATCCGTCGATATTACCAATAATGATGACTCATATTCTAAATGCCTGAAAACAATAAACAGTAGATCAATAACATTCACTACCAGAATTGAAGAACACAACGAAAACCTATTAAAAACAAAAATCAAACATATAGTAATCCCTACATCCGTTGACCTCGACGAATCAAATCATTATGTTGCCGAAACTGTTGGCAACTTATTAGAATCTACTGAATTTCTTTCCAAGGAAAGGACTCTACACTCGTTTATAACATTTCAGAAAAACGACACTAATTATTACTTTTTAATTGTTAAAGTGTATCATTACGAAAAGAATTCCTATGAAGATATCTTCAAAAGCTTAAATACGCTAAAACCCGAATTATTAAAGAATAACGTAACCGAATTTAGTATAACAGATTTCCGCAATCCCTTCGATGTATATACATTCATAAAGATATATAACATAATTATGTACCTATTTCACGATACAAACATAATTATTCACATTTATAAAAATTCTATTATATACCCTGCTATGACTGAAATCAATAAAATCTTAAAGGAAAACCATGATATACCTATTTCAGGTCATTTGGGTGGTAACAGAATGTTAAGTAGGATCCAAGAAAAGTATTACTGGCGAAATATGCGCAACGATGTCGAAAACTATGTCCGCAAATGTGACCTATGCCAATCTAATAAGGCTGTTAGAAAAATCAATCGTGCTCCTATGCAAATCACAAGTACATCGACACAACCATTTGAGCGTCTTGCACTAGACCTCGTTGGCCCTCTCCCAGAAGCCAGCCTATCGAAATACAAGTTCATACTGACACTACAAGATGACCTCACAAAATATTCAGCGGCTTATCCCTTACCAAACGCCACAGCTGAGGAATCGTCTGAGTGCCTCATCCATTTCATCTGCCAGTTTGTCTGCAAAATCTGTCCTTACAGATCAAGGTACAAATTTCACTGCAGAATTATTTAAACAAACATGTACTTTCCTCAAAATTAAACAGCTTTGGTCTACTCCATACCACCCGCAAACACAGGGCGCCCTTGAACGAAGTCACTCGACACTGAAAGAGTATCTTAAATCTTTCGTGAACGAGCACCAAAATAACTGGCCGAAATTTGTTTTTACGGCAATGCTAACATATAACACCACAGTTCACTCAACTACAAATTTTACACCTTATGAATTAGTTTTCGGCCATAAACCTTTTATTCCATCCTCTATTTACGACAACGCCTTAGAACCTACATATAATAGCTATGTGCGCGTCCTACAACAACGTTTACAACTCTCTAAGGAAAAGGCCTTAGAAAACATACTTAAATCAAAAATGACTTCTAAGTCATATTACGATAAACGAACTAAACCCATGAAATACAAAGTAGGCGACATGGTGTATGTTAAAAATCACTTGCGGCTTCGTAAAGCCTTATCGCCTATTTGGAAAGGTCCTTTTAAAGTTCTCCGAATAAACGGAAACAACACATTGACATTACTATTAAACCGACGACACGTAAAGTATCATTACGATGAAGTCAAACTAGCGGAAACTCATTCCGACTAAACATTTATTAAAATAAGTAAGTATATAAGATAATGATAGTATATAGTATGTTTACTTTACTTTTTCACCTTTTAAATGTTTTATTTTACATCATTTTTAACCGTAGATTTATTTAGGAGTAAGTAATATTAATAATATAACTAGACTGTCATATTTCAGAATTGTCACGGCGAGTACCTACATTTACGCATCCAATATTATAGAACAGATAACCGAAAGCCCCGGCATCTTTTTCGACTCAGCGGGTTCTGTTAAAATCACTAACGACCACCTTCATGTATTGATCCCTATTGATATTGGATACATAAAACCCCACATTGACAATATAAAAAATGTGTTAGGAACTGCTAGATTCTTTTGTCAACAAAGTGAATATAACAATTCAAAATGTCATAACTACCTCCAACCTTTAGTACCGCGTCTTGACAGTATTCTAAGAGATTATAGTGCTATATCACATTTGATTTCGGACAGAGATAAAAGATCTGCATGGTTTGCAGGAATCGGATCTGTCTTTAAACAAATAATAGGGACAATGGATGAAAACGACGCTATCAGATACAATAATGCCATTCAATTTATAGATAACAATAATAAAAAGCTCGCTTCTGTACTTAAAGATAACATACTCATGACTAATGTAGCTATAAATAACTACAACGAAACTTTAAAAACAATTAATGTCAACGAAGCTCGTTTGAATAAGCTATATATAGCTTATAATAGCGCTATTGAATCTCTAAACGCTGATGTCAATAATTTGTCCGATGCATCAGCAATATTATTTATAGAATCTAAGATGAACGAAATTTATAATGAATTATCTTCTAGTTTATTTACGCTATCATTTAAAATTGAGAATGTCGTCAATTCTATTATGTTTACAAAAAGTCACTCGATTCACCCATCTGTTTTAACGCCAAAACAACTTTTTGAAGAGTTATCTCGCAATGTCAGAAGTTTAGTTAAGCATTCAGAACTACCTTTAAGTTTAAGTTTAGATAATATACACTCTTTGATTGATTTAGCACAACTATCATGTTATTATATAAATACCCAAATTGTTTTTGTAATCAAGATACCATTAGTCACTAGAGTAGAGTACAGTTTATACAAAACTATACCTGTATTGATTCCACACGACAGACATCACCCTAATTCTTACGCAACAATAATTCCCAATTGTAATTATATAGCTATAAGTAGAGATAAGACAACCTATATAAATCTTAGTGATTTAAAAGATTGTATTAAAAGTATTAATCAAATTTACATTTGTAACAGACTCGATGTACACTCAGTGCAAAACGTCCCTACTTGCGAAACAGAAATTCTAAGTAAAGTATTAGACAAGTTACCCCAACAATGTGAAACCAAATTAATTCATGGAAAACTAAATATTTGGCAAGAATTATCCGGTAATAGATGGATATTTGTCGTAACTGAACCTATAAAACTCACTGTCGAATGTCAAACACAAATATCGGAATTTAAATTACTAGGTACCGGCATATTGAACTTACCGCCAAATTGTAAAGCCTTCTGTAAGAATAAAGAATTTTTACCCAGAAATAATTTAAATATAACAATAAAACCTGTAACATCTGATTTTAACCTTATCAGTGACCCTTGCTGTGATAAAATAAAATTTAAAACCCTTAAATCCAAATTGAAACCAATAAACTTAATTGATGTTAAATTAGAAAAACTTGCAAGTGTTGCTGACGATCAGTTAATGACAGATATTGATAAGATAATGAATGAGTCTAACCCACTTTTGAAATATGATTCTCATTATCCAATATTGACTTATTGTATAATTATTTTAATTTTAATTTTTGTATCTTTTAAACTATACAAGAAATTCGGCAACTGCTCAAATTTTAAACTTAGAAAAATTACTACAAATCTTGATCCATCAACCGATCCTAGCCAAGAATTAGACGAAATACCAAGTCCAAGACTAAGGATATCCACCTGAAACTTAGAATAAAATTTAAGTTTCCTCTTGTTAGGGGGGTTGTTATATCCCTGAATAGTACCGAATACTGATGAGTAGGCGCCTCATCAGCACCTTTTTATTCTGGACTATAAACCTGAGGCAATGTTAGTCAGTTCGGATCGGGCCGCGAACCAACAAACACTTGCTGGATTTCTTGTTTATAATTGCTATTTCCTAGTGCACAATAAATAACCTTTTTTAAAAAGACGGGAGTTTTTCTCAGTATAACAGAACGCAAACGTACACTGTACAGCTATGTTCTTATTTAAAGTTATTTATTTATTAATCTATCAATACATAAACATTACTTTTTATTAGACGCATTTATTAGACTTAAGCGCTCTTTTTAAATGAGAATTTAAATTCCCGGTGGAATTTAAATTTGTACGAAAACTTTTGATTGCAATATTTACACACAGCCAAATCGACGGCATTGTCCTTTCTATCAAAATGAGTCTATATATCTTACTAGCTTTGTGCGACATTTTCTATGAAAAATTCCAATTTATCTTTAATATATTTTTATTCACAAACTAAATATTATACTCTAATAACTAAATACACACATAAATAAATAGAAATGCGAAAGGAATTCCTTTTACGTAATTGCAACGTTGCAACTATCATAAAACACTAATCAAAATAAAATCGAACGAAACAACAAAAAATACTATTACCGCCCTTTTATAATATGTATCTGTATTGTAATAACTCAAATTCAACCTTATTACTTCCTCATGTAGTTCTATTTTGAAGAGTAGGTATCTCACTAATATCCAGTAGCCGTAGCCGCTAGCCGTCAAACGATGGACTCGAAAAACGTTATCGTAACTAGACAATAGAAACTAAACTTTATTGCTAGTCAGATAAGATCCACGCCGGTAGCTATGCGAACATGCTCATAACTAAAGTTATCTCTTATTCGCTTCATCCCTTTTACACCAGTGAAAGAATATGTTGTTAGAAAGAGTGGTAGCGAATAAGTTACCGTTATGACCGTTTGTGAAGTTCGCATCGATGCGTTGCAGTTTTAAGTTTTGATATAACTATAACCGAATGGATGGATAGGTTTTTTGAATAAATCGATACAATAACGTTTTTGTCATATCGGTTATGTGGGATGGCATATCGATATGTTATGATAACTAACACATATCCGATATGAGTTACGTTTTGATATATCGAACGCATGTCTAAGTTTTAGGGATTAAAAAAAAAATCAACTCACTGAGTTTTTTGCCGGATCTTCTCAGTTGAGGTTGCGTTTCGATCCGGTAGTAGTATACAGGGTGTTTCAGAAGTCCGAAATAATACTTTGACGTTTGCATAAGTATCGGATATACAACTGAATGGTCTAAAAATTTTATCGAAATTCGAACATGATTTATCAACTTTTTTTTCGTCGTCAATTTCTATAACTCGTAATATCTCGAGTCTTATGTAAAATTTGCATGTTCTGTTATGTGAATATTTGTACTCGCCCCTCATTAGTGTAGTCTACACTGCTGAATAGGGTTATGGATGTACCCGAAGTCTAGAACACAATACCTATGACTAATAATCAAAGGTCTATAACTCAGAAACTATGACAGTTAGGTATATATACTGTCTTCACTAAGCATCCATATATTAGCTACTGTACATGTACCCAAAGTATTATTTCGGACTTCTGATACACCCTGTATAAGAAAAAAAATGTAAACTTGACAATTTGTAAGTGCCCCCATGGGCCTATACAGAATAAATGATTTGCCTTGACTTTAGATGTTTTCATGCCTTAAAAAATTAAGTCACAGCAACAATAGCATAAGAGAACTCGGAGCCTAGATGGGCCGGATGAATGGTGATAAACCTTTAAGGGTTGACTCACAGTGAGATCGTCGATGGCGAGCGCGGAGACGGGCGGCGGCGGCGCGCGGCAGTGCGGCGGCGGCAGCTGGCGCACGAAGGCGCCGCGCTCCACGTCCCACACGATGGCCTGCCCGTCGCGGCTGCCGCTCACCACCAGGTTGTAGGCCGGGCTGGCTGCCAGGCACGTCACGGCCTCCTCGTGCCCGTACAGGCACACCTTTACTCCCAGGCGACGCCGCCGAGCCCAGTATTGCCATACCGTTACCACCTAATTGGGAAACCGAGGACATCATACACTACGCACTGATTCTGTGTTCTGAGTGTTGTGATTGCGTGTCCGATTCCCGTCGGCTTAGATGGATATGATCACACACAGGTAAGAAAAACAGTCCAGGCACCACAGTCAAGGTAAGAAACGGGTCAGAAACATCTTATTTAAGTGCATGAGAAGAATAAAACGATTCCTTTGGCCGTTTGAGTAATTTTTTGAAAAGAAAAGGAATGTTAACAAACGCATTAAATCTATATTGTAAACTTATTATGTTTTTACACGATTTTATTTAACTGGGCTTCGTATCAAGTATACGTCTGTTTGATTACAGAACAAAATAACATTAGTAGGCAGTAAAATTAAAACAGTGATATTAAATTCACTTACCGTGCTAGTCCCGGCGGTGACAATCGTCTTATCGGATGGACAAACGCACGTGACGATCTCACCGCACGCCTGCGCGACCGTTTCACATACAAACACAGCCTTATCATTGTCGTAGTTCCCGATCCTTAGAGAATGGTCCGCGAAGCCCCACGCCACGTACTTATTGTAGGACGGCGGCATTAGCACTTTGTTCTGTTCGACGGCCAGTATCGCTTTGTCTGTGTAGAGGATTTGACCTACGGGGCCTTTCACTTCTGCAATTGAATTAACGATAATTAGATGTAATAATGTTTTATTATACAGAGTGTATCAGAAGTCCGAAATAATACCTAGGGCACATATACGGTAGCTCATATGTGGATGATTAGTGAGGACAGTTTATACCTAACTATCATAGTTTCTGAGTGTTCTGGCCTTTGGGTACATCCATAGCCTTATTCAGTAGTGTAAACTACACTTATGAGGGGCGACTACCAATATTCACAAAACAGAACATACAAAATTTTAGATAGGATTCGAGATATTACGAGTTATAGAAATTGACGACGTGATCGAATTTCGATAAAAAAAATTATACCATTCAGTTGTATACCCGATGCTGATACAAAGGCAAAGTATTATTTCGGACTTCTGAAACATACTGTAGTAGTTATGGCTAATAATTACTGAAAGGAAAATGCGTGCAAGTATACATATTTTTATACCTTTGACAGGTTGCAATGAAGGCCGCAAGTTTTCCAAATTGTGGAAGAACAGTTTCTCCGGCGGCGTTATGCCCTGAGATGGTATTATGTTATTAGGATCCAATATGGTGGAACTCCGTTGCGACATCTTTTTGCTAGGGTGAGCCTTTTTGAACAGCTGCTTCGGAATCTGACCGAAATTGTTTATGAAACCAATTGTGGCGTTCTTTTTCAGCGGGTCGTCGATACTGTAGAAACAAAAATGCCTTTCAAAATCTTCGTAATTACACAACAGAGCGGCCATTTTAATATCCCAATTCTGAACACATATCTTCTATAACGAAAATCTATGAGTGCACTAAGTTTGTTGAAAACAAACAAATGCAGTGTGCCAATACAGGGGTTATATCGTTTAGCGTTGTCCCAATGAGGTCTTAAGTGCCATTTTGGACAGTTTTTCTAGAGCTATTTAAAAATTACCAGAATATCGATACCGGGTGAACGGGGGTAGGATAGGGTACATAGACTGTAGAGTCACGGTGCAATACTTGGGATCCCGTGACGCCCCCTTGCAAGGAGAAGGGTGGTACACCGTGGGTTTTAGTGGGTATACGGCACTCTGCCGGGAGTCCCACATACCCCCTCCGACTCCCCCGAGTCGGCGGGGGATGCGTGATGCATTTTCCCACGATAAAAAAAAACTGAGCCGTCGCGAAACGCTTGGTAGATGTGAAACATAAAACATAAACGTCGTAGCGGCGAGTGAGCGAGTGAGCGGAGTCAGCCGGCGGGCGGAGTCTAAGTGGCGGTAATAAACGAGGAGCGGAGGAGCTGAGGAGTACGAAGCGTGGCCGCATTTAATACTATACTTTATAAACTAAGTAATAAAGTTGATTTCATTTTTTTATGGCGAAGTGTCGACAAATCTCGCCACGCCAAATATCAGGTTTTCCCCTCGCCTATAGATGTTTCACATCAAAAGGGTAGTCAGACTAACTTGTATATATCGACGTTCCCCTCGTAGAATAGATGGTGGAAGACGTTGCAGGCGTCGACGGCGGGCTGGCCCTGCTGCTTGTAGCCGAAGACGAGGTCGATCCAGTGGTGCAGGCGGTGCGACACGTAGTCGGACTCGAGCGCGGCGCGGTGCGCGCGGATGAACTCGCGCGGGTCGCCGCGCGCCCACGGCGGCAGCACCGCGCCGCCCAGCGACACGCCCGACTGCTTGCAGCCTGACATACATGCTACCGCTCATGGATCCAGACTCAACTAATTGTATCGCCGCCTACAGGGTGTTTCAGAAGTCCGAAATAATACTTTGACGTTTGCATCAGTATCGGGTATACAACTGAATGGTATACAAATTTGATTGAAACTTAACCATGTTTTTCCAACTTTTTTTCGTCGTCAATTTCTATAACTTGTAATATCGGGATATTAGCCCTATGTTAAATTTTCATGTTGTGTTTTGTGAATAATGGTAGTTACCTCTCATAAGTGTAGTTTACACTGCTGAATAGGGTTATGGAAACGATACCTGTGACAAATATTCAAAGGTCTATAACTCAGAAACTATGATAGTTAGGTATAAACTGTCTTCACTATGCTTCCACATATGAGCTACCGTATATGTACCTAAAGTATTATTTCGGACTTCTGATACACCCTGTATATCTTGGTCGTAAAATATAAGCTAAACGGCAATATCTGTAGCTCTGTCAAATATAGCTTTTGTAATTATAATGGATTAAAAGTGTAAAACATAATTTAAATGTAAAATAAAACTACCACTTGTCGATCCACAAATTGTATCACCATCTTTTTCTTGATCGTAAAGTATAATCTCGACGGCAGTCTTTTTTGCTAAATAAAATATAAAAAAAATGTGGAATAAAAGTGTGGGTAAAATGTTTAAAAAATTACCTAAATCGAAATTGTTCGAGTTGTTAAGAAATTCAGGCAAGTAGAAGAACTCCGGAATCAATTCTTTTACATCTGCCATGTTATGTCTCGACGCCGAGTTCCAAGCTTCTTTGACGGAGTGGAACATCCTATACAAACATTAACAATTATAATACACAGTACTATTACGCTAACTTTGCATAGACGCACTTTATCAATGGTAGAATGAAATTACCTATCCGCCAAATCAAAATGTCCTCCCTGAAGTTTGAGGAAGTGTTGAGTAAAAGGTTCCATTCGAACTAGATACGAGCACACGATCATAGCGGACGAGTAATGGGTGCCGTAATGATATGGCGGGGTTTCGCCGTGAGGATCATCCCATTCCTGCAACACACAGACAATCTCAACCGTACTCCTATGATAATATTGTTGAATTTTATATGGAGATCCACTTTAAACCATCTTTGTAAACATATTGTTAGTTATTTTCATAATGAATATAACGCATACCTTATATCGTTTTCTGAATTGCTCTAATCTATCGGGGCTCTGTGCTCCCATTGGTTTGGTGAGATCGCGGAAAGTGGCCGGGTCGTTGAGATCCAACTCCAGTGAGTCGTAGTCGGCCAATATCCAGGGGAACACGGGGTACTGCATCAAGTCGTTGTACGACCGGCCCGCCAGTGTGTTCAAATGCATCAGATATTGAAAGTTTGATATTTCGCCTCTCTGAAAATAGTGGATATTAACAGTGCATTGTACCTAACGGGTATGGGACATTTAATTATAGAATTTTTTTGACAGTGAATATTCCACGAGCCCTCCGCGCTGTCCGCCATGCTTACAGTCGGCTGTAACAGCGGTACGTACCAGCCAGCGCTGCGTGACGGAGGTGTCCCCGATGAGCGTGGCGAGCAGGCCGCCGGGCTGCTCGACGGCCACGCCGCGCTTCTGGCCCGCCACCGAGCCCGCCATGCTTACAGTCGGCTGTAACAGCGGTACGTACCAGCCAGCGCTGCGTGACGGAGGTGTCCCCGATGAGCGTGGCGAGCAGGCCGCCGGGCTGCTCGACGGCCACGCCGCGCTTCTGGCCCGCCACCGAGCCCGCCATGCTTACAGTCGGCTGTAACAGCGGTACGTACCAGCCAGCGCTGCGTGACGGAGGTGTCCCCGATGAGCGTGGCGAGCAGGCCGCCGGGCTGCTCGACGGCCACGCCGCGCTTCTGGCCCGCCACCGAGCCCGCCATGCTTACAGTCGGCTGTAACAGCGGTACGTACCAGCCAGCGCTGCGTGACGGAGGTGTCCCCGATGAGCGTGGCGAGCAGGCCGCCGGGCTGCTCGACGGCCACGCCGCGCTTCTGGCCCGCCACCGAGCCCGCCATGCTTACAGTCGGCTGTAACAGCGGTACGTACCAGCCAGCGCTGCGTGACGGAGGTGTCCCCGATGAGCGTGGCGAGCAGGCCGCCGGGCTGCTCGACGGCCACGCCGCGCTTCTGGCCCGCCACCGAGCCCGCCATGCTTACAGTCGGCTGTAACAGCGGTACGTACCAGCCAGCGCTGCGTGACGGAGGTGTCCCCGATGAGCGTGGCGAGCAGGCCGCCGGGCTGCTCGACGGCCACGCCGCGCTTCTGGCCCGCCACCGAGCCCGCCATGCTTACAGTCGGCTGTAACAGCGGTACGTACCAGCCAGCGCTGCGTGACGGAGGTGTCCCCGATGAGCGTGGCGAGCAGGCCGCCGGGCTGCTCGACGGCCACGCCGCGCTTCTGGCCCGCCACCGAGCCCGCCGCGCTGTCCGCCATGCTTACAGTCGGCTGTAACAGCGGTACGTACCAGCCAGCGCTGCGTGACGGAGGTGTCCCCGATGAGCGTGGCGAGCAGGCCGCCGGGCTGCTCGACGGCCACGCCGCGCTTCTGGCCCGCCACCGAGCCCGCCATGCTTACAGTCGGCTGTAACAGCGGTACGTACCAGCCAGCGCTGCGTGACGGAGGTGTCCCCGATGAGCGTGGCGAGCAGGCCGCCGGGCTGCTCGACGGCCACGCCGCGCTTCTGGCCCGCCACCGAGCCCGCCATGCTTACAGTCGGCTGTAACAGCGGTACGTACCAGCCAGCGCTGCGTGACGGAGGTGTCCCCGATGAGCGTGGCGAGCAGGCCGCCGGGCTGCTCGACGGCCACGCCGCGCTTCTGGCCCGCCACCGAGCCCGCCATGCTTACAGTCGGCTGTAACAGCGGTACGTACCAGCCAGCGCTGCGTGACGGAGGTGTCCCCGATGAGCGTGGCGAGCAGGCCGCCGGGCTGCTCGACGGCCACGCCGCGCTTCTGGCCCGCCACCGAGCCCGCCATGCTTACAGTCGGCTGTAACAGCGGTACGTACCAGCCAGCGCTGCGTGACGGAGGTGTCCCCGATGAGCGTGGCGAGCAGGCCGCCGGGCTGCTCGACGGCCACGCCGCGCTTCTGGCCCGCCACCGAGCCCGCCGCGCTGTCCGCCATGCCCGTCGCCAGCGCCGTGAACCGGCTGTACACCTGCCGAACACTCGCTCTTGTATTTCATGTCGTCTCTCGTGCGTTTACTATTCGTCTGCTAAAATAGTAGTTACCTTGTTTCTGACTTTTCTTGGAAAAGCGAGCAAGTAATTTCTACCATCGCTCGAAAATACTTCTAAAGCTATCGGCTGCAGTAGATATCGTCTCTTGTGAACCTCCCTGCAAATCCAACGACCGACATAAAAATGTTTTTTTTTTTTAAATATACGTAGTCCACTTACAAGGCCGGCCTTTACAATGACCGTCGCGCGCGACGCTATAATATAGTGAGCATCACAACGTTTTATATCGAGTGTCACGATGTCTGATAACGAACGTCGAGACGCCTAGTAGTGAGCGTCACGACACCTCGGTGTGAGCGTCACGACGTCTGATAGCGAGCGTAATGACGCCTAATAGCGAGCGTCACGACGACTAATAGCGAGCGTCACGACACCTAACAGCGAGGGTCGCGTCGCCGAGTAGTGAGCGTCGTGACGACTAATAGCGAGCGTCGCATCGCCGAGTAGTGAGCGTCGCGACGCGATATTGTGAGCGGCGCGACGTCTCACAGTAAAGTTCGCAAGGGCATACAGTGAGCGTCGCGAGTAGTCGCGATCTCTTTATAGTTCGCAAAAATATGCGGGACGAGTTGAGAACCTCCTGTTTTTGAAGTTGGTTACAAGGATCATATAGGTAAAACTAGGGAAAATACTGACTAATAGTCGTTAACCGATAAAACTGTCGCTAACTGACTACAGTAAAATATCCTGTTTTACTCGCCACCGCGAGTCCCCATGATCTTAAGCATGTCTCCTAAAAGGTAGACAAATTATTTTTTTACGTACCTTATGTCCTCATACAAGAACTTAGAGCACTGCCGTTGGTTACTCCTCTGTATGCCCTGACTAGGCAGTATTGGCTCATAATCGTCCGGACAGCTGTCCAAGTCCCGTATCTCTCTGTTCTTCAGTAAAGTAAACCCGTCGATAACGTAACAGTGTTCGCGGCCAAACAATAATAAACCTTCTGTGGTATCCAGACCTTGTATTCTTGCACAACGGAACATGTGAGTAATCTGAAGTCAAATGAAAGTATTCTAAGAAGTAAGGGATAACGACACGTATTATGATGACAATTAGGATGTTTATACCTTTTCATGTTGCTCCAATAGTCTGAGAAGTGTTTGGTTATCTGGCGGAGGTGTTGGTTGTTCATCTTCGTCCTCATTGTCCGGTCCTTCTTCATTAGCTAATGTTTTAAATGTAATGGTTTTATTTTACTATAAATAATTACTATTAAAAATGTGTATATGGTGCTACTTTCCAGCGGGTTGTGCAGTGATAATTAATGGTTACTAACCTTCGCCAGATGATTGGTTACTACCGCGGCTGACCACGCCACTACTAACTAGATCTGAAGGCGAGCCTTCATCGTTAGCTGCATCGAGCGAGGTATCTCTGCTCCTGTAGCAAATAAATATTTTAGGATTGTGTTGTAAGATACCTGGATACTTTCTAAGATGTAAAGAAAGAACAGTAATTGACTAGAGTTAATTATACCATCTTAAAATGAAGGTGATATTGTATATATGTAAGAAAAGGTATGCCTTACGTAGTTGGTTCGTCAGAAGACTGTGGCAACTCGGCGGGCTCCACTCCATCGGCTTCGCCTAGATTAGTCCCAGCCGTTCGCCACTGTTGGTATACTCTATAGTACTCTTTACTATCTAAGCTTTGGGCCACTTTGTACTTCATTTGCTTCTATAAACAATAAAGTCATTAAAATTAGGATCATCCCCCGTGAAAATACAATTAAGTTTCTAAATTCCTTTCGATCTCCGATTTAACACTTTAGATACGGAACATAATAATTATTAACAATTTTTTTTTATAACGTCCCACTTCTGGATGAACCTTGTAACTTTGCTGCCGTATTAAACGTTGTCGAGCATTATAGCGAAATTGTATGTGAAAGTAGAGTTTAGAAGAGTATATATCTATGAGTTTATTGCGAAGACGTCAAGAAGAGTATAAGGCGATAATTCGGGCAGATGATTACGTAATTTTAATGCAATCGAATTGCAATCACCAGGAGGTTACAGGAGGTGATTTTGACAGGAGTCCAAAATAGCTGTGAAAATCTATTGAAAATGCGTCATGTTGTTCAGTTTCTGAGGAAAATGTATGGCAATAAGATTCACATAATGGCCTAGTCGGTCTAGGTCAGGGGTCGGCAACCCGTGGCTCGCGAGTACATACGGTTCTTTGGATGTGAAGCTGCAGCTCTTTGGTTCCAAACGCAAATATTGTTTATTTAAAAAAAAAGCATACAAAAAATGTTCTGAATCGATTAACGAGGATGATTTCTATTTTGTTGTTTTTCTTATCTAAAAACTTTATTTATGCAAATACCTACTATTTATTGTTGGCAAGAATAAAAAATTGTGGCTCTTTGAAAAAGTTTGAAATTTTGTAAATACGTAATTTTGGACTAATTCGACTCAATAGATTGCCGACTCCTGGTCTAGGTCGAGGCGTTCCCCTTAGGACGTCCAGATCGGAGCACAAGTTAAGCGCGGCGTAGACGTACATTGTCGGGCTGGTCGCAGTCGGGGCGGTAGGGGTAGTGCAGGTAGAAGCGGTGGTTGCGGCGCAGCATCTTGCGCATGCGCGCGGGCCCCTCCGTGCAGTCCAGCGCCCACTTGTCGAGCGGCGAGGCGCGCGGCGGGCCCCACAGCGCGCGCTCGCGGGTCAGCTCGCGCCACGCGCCCGCCCACTCCGCCTGCACGTAGCGCAACGTGTGCAGCCGCTGCTGCGCGCCCGACGCGCACTGCCCGCACCACGCGCGTCTACACACACACACACACACACATCTTGTACCACTTGCGTCTCTTTCGATTGAGGACTATCTGTTCAAATTGAGATATTTTCACAATAACAAGAATTTGGATAATTGAAAATAAAGTCATCATCATGTAACGTTGTCGTCGTCATTTCCAGTAAAATGTTGACGTAAGGTTATTCACTCGAATCTCGAATATCGAATTTATGTATTGAAAATACCCGTCTTTGTTTGAATTTGTAATAATTTTTATTTATTGGAAACAACGATTTCCGATGCAGTCTGAAAAGCGCAGATGATGTAAACCAGCCTACAATAGATTTAAAAAAAACCTGGAATGTGGAAATATCTCCCTTTGACCGGGCACTTATAAATTATAATCACCCCGATTTTGTTATACAACTAAATGACATCACTGAAAATATTGTGATTAACACCTGAACACCCAAAGGCGGTTGCCGGTGTTGAGGCGGATCAAGGAGCAGATGGTACGACCAATTTGGCTACTTTACCTTCCTTCTTAATACGCTTTATGTAGTAAAGCTAGGTTCCAACAAAATCGACACCATCAACCATGTGTGGTATTGATTAATAAAAAATT
Organism: Ptilodon capucinus; assembly: GCA_914767695.1. Taxonomy (NCBI): domain Eukaryota; kingdom Metazoa; phylum Arthropoda; class Insecta; order Lepidoptera; family Notodontidae; genus Ptilodon; species Ptilodon capucinus. The sequence continues at coordinate 6,443,179 of OU611814.1, read as the reverse complement.
GCATGGCATTTTGGTAAACGTTTATGTAGACACTTGTCAATGTTAAACTGGCTATGAGCGTAACGATTGTGTGAAGATGTCTTCGTTTGTCTTACATGTACCTTCTTAATTGTGTTCTACGCGATTTTTTATACTGGGACCTTAGTGAGGATGTTATTGCTTGTAAAATATTGATAACACTCACCTAACCAGCTGTACATGGTCTTGCATGTAAGCAAGCGCGTGATCGCGAGGCGGGTTGGTGCGTTGCTTCGCGGAGTCCTCCTTCTTAACCTTAGTCCTGGAGGCGAGACGCGTCAGTCCGCCCGTCACCTTTTGTATCTTCGACTGGATCTGATTATGCAGCTCCCAAGGTACACGGTATGTTGCCTATTGTAATAGACATCAGTAATTGTATAAAAATAAATGCAATTAGTTATGGCAGATTTTTATTACTGAAAATTAGCATTTACCACTTGGTGCGTAGTGAGTAAAACAATATGTACGCAAAACATTGTTAGTAAAATTATCAAAACGCCTATTTCTGTAGAAAATTAAACAGCTTCTGGACATCGAGGCGTCAATTTCCTAGTTAAAGGGGTCACCCTCGTTACGGAGAGGTTTCTTGTTCGATAATTACTGAACTGATGATCTATGACATTTTGCTGCAGAGCTCTATACGAGTCGTGACCGAATACAACCATTTAGCTTAGTTGAAGGAGCTAATGGACTACTGCTAATGTGATAACATATTGATAGCATTATTCGTTATTGATATAATTATGAGCAGAACATTTAGTGGTTTTGATACATAATTGTAACCATATGAAAAAACATTTGTAGTAAGCATTGACTCACCTTTCGTTCCGTATCAATGTAATTGATCCACAGCTTGAGCGCGTTCTCATTGAGTTGTTCCCTCACGGTAGCGAGATCGGGAGCGCGGGCGTTCCCGGCGGGCAGTACGAGTGTTATCTTGAACACCTCCTCTATAGCTGGCTTCTTGCACACATACAACTCCTCCCAAACGCGGCGAGCTGCACCAGCCATTAGGTTGCGACCTAGCGTGAAAATAAACCTATATGTATCGGAAAACGCCACCGTGGTCGACCCAGGAAAAGGTATTGCCTGGGCCTGACTTGGAACGTTATCGGGAGAGATGGACTTATCTGGCAGTAAGTGCGTCTGTGTGGAGGAGAATGGGGGAGACCTTTTACCAGTAGTAGGACAATATAGGTTAAATAAATAAAAACCTGAAACTATTCGTGACAAATTGGTCTAATGAAGGCATCAATTTACCTTGATGTGTGGTAAGTTTATCGTCTCGCGATTCCAAGTCGCCGCTAGGGTTAACGTGCCACGTGGTACGCATGTGCGAGTCCAGAGCGATCTTCATGTTGGAACTCAATTGCAGGAGACAGTAGGTCAGACAACCAATAAATTCGAGCTCGTGATTACCGGCTCCGAATATCAATAATCTAAAAAAAGGGAAATAAAATTAATACAAGAAAGATAATTATATATTATCATAGTCTTGCAATTTTATTCTAGAGGTTTCCTGGAATAAGTTTTCCTCCTACCCACAAGCTATAACTACACTGAAGAAACGCTTGACCACTAGATCTCTGTACAGAAACATTCAGACTAATATCCATTCCATTGTATGGTACCCATCCATAGTACAAGCGTTGATTAGTTTGGTAAAATACAATGAGTATGTGTTCTCTGGAAATATCTATTAATTTATTTATACAATAACTGAATAAATTCATTGTAAGTCAGTCAATACGCACCTGTTTGTTGTTAGTTTATGTAAAGCCTCTAAAACCGACATCTGATCTGCGATAGAGTCGGTAGATCGGGAGAGTAGAAACAGTATAGTCCTGTTCAAACAATGATGCAATCCCTCCAGCGATATTATTGACGATTTCTTCTTCGCTTGCATTATTAGTTTCACTATGAAGTCAAATACCTGAAACAATATTCCCAATAAATTGCAGTTATTCATGTTCTAATTGTCATACTTGTTTGTACGCTTCAAGAAAAATATACATAACTAATAATTTAATAGTTAACTTCGCGGTGCTGAATAATCTAAAGGAACTAAGTAAATTGGATTCAAATCAGAAGCAAATTCGTAAGTGGTCGCGTTCACATACCTCGTGAGGATCCCGCGAGAGTTGTCCTTGCCATAACTTATCAACAAGTCTCGCCGCCAAGTAGCACACATTCGAAATATTCGATTCCGAGGAAAACAACTCCGTGTTCAACAGATTCTCCATCAGAGTCGTAAGAACTTCCGTTTGAAATTCAATTTGCTGTAGACTAGTAGAGTGCGGTGGTGACGCGTCTAACACCAAATCGATAACCTGAAAGTGATAACTATCGTCACGTAATCGATAGTTATATCGAGTGGTGCGACACTACGAGTGAGTATATCGATGCTTTAAGCATAAATGCAGTAAGTGGTCGACCATTACCACAGATACATACTCTCATATTTCTTATTATGTCCTCGACGCAGAAGCTTTAGTGTGATCATCGATGCATTTATAGCACGCGTTAGCGAAAGCGAGAATTCAGAATCGTGGCATTAAATTATGTGCAAGGTGGTATTTTAATAAAGCGTCAGTGTAAAGCGCGTGGTATCAAACTTATTTTGTGTTATAGTTGCTATCAAATATAGACCTATTTCAATAAGATATGCATCGTGTTCGTTAAGACAGCGTTAGTCACGTTACTTGAAAGTTTAAAAATAATAAGGTCCCCATATTTACGCTATAAAAGTAGGATATCCCCGCGGCGGAGCAGGGGCTACATGGCGTACAAAACATTGACGATGGCACTGAGTCAGTAGCGCATTCGGCGTTCTAGAACCAATGTTCAAGCTAATTGTATGTGTAAGGGTGTTAGTCCTTTATTATAGGTGGTATTTATCGGAGTGATTAACGAATATTAGCTCGATATTAAACGAATATCTTGCAAATAAAACGGTATTTTAACAAAACTAAAAACGGAACACAGCAAATAAAAATAACACTTGCATTTTAGCGACAACATAAAAACGTTTCGGCAATCGGCAATCAAGGAACAGTCTCAAGTCATGACTAGATCAAATAGCGAGTTTGACATTATTTACACAGAGATTCAGACAATAATTTTGTTATTCCTAAGTCGGGTATCCCGTTACAAAAAACTAACAAAATATCTATATTGGTAAGCAGAAAATTTCGGTAAACCGAAATTTTATTACATTATCGTTTGCAAACATTTAAGCTAACTCTTCTTTTTGTTAGAATAACCTACAGAATACCCGGCTATTTTGAAGACACTTAGAAACTACGAGCAAATTGAATAATAAACATACGGGTGCAGTTTTCCCGGTGACATTGAGCGGCAAGGAGTCGAGGACGATGACTCGGAGGAAGTCCATGACGGCGGCGCGCGCGGCGTGCTGCGTGAGGGCTGCGCCCGCGCCGCCGGCACCGCCAGCACTGCCCGTCACACCAGCTTCCTTCTCTGACCCCGGGGTCGACGCACCCGAACTCTCACCACTCTCACAAATCGCTGCACACATAAATCAGGGACATTAGTATTAGCTCACGTATTAAAATATTAACTGTAGCTCTTTATACTAACTGTAATTGTTTGGCACATTATGTACTTTAAGTTAAATGTCAAAAAACGGAAAGTAATATTAAAACTATCACTATAAGAGAGATGGTGTAAGATAGAAATCAGAAACATAAGAATCTACCACCCATTCAGAATGCATTTCCTATGTAGAAGAATGGACAAGAAACTCAATGATTACTGTTTTTCACAGAACATCCGAATTCAGTTTAGATTTAATTAAATAGTAAGTCTATTACTATATACTCTAATTTAGGAACTAGGGTTGCAATTGCAACGCGTAATCAATAATGTAAGTTGTTATTTATACTTACGCATATGAATATCATCAGTGGAGTTTGGTGGGAATAGGATCGCCGCTAACGCTGTGAGCACCTCTGCTGTCATCATGATAGGAACGAAGTCAGGCAGAGTGTTGTACAGCGAGAACAAGACCTAGACACATTTTGTTTTATTTAACTTTACAGGTACCATAATATGATGTATGGTTTCATATTCAGTACATTTGCACTAAAATAGTGCACTAAACTAGTGGAATTTGCTAGGAATAAGACTGAGTTGGATGGGATCATAATGGACTTAATATAAACGGGGAAACCCTAACTCATTTACGCTTTGCAGATGATCTCATCTTGTTTTCGGAGTGTCCTAAAAAACTTGAGCAAATGCTGCAAGAACTATCAGATGAAAGTGCGAAAGCAGGACTTACAATGAACACAGAGAAAACAAAAGTTATGACTAATAGTTTACAAACACATAACATCATTGTAAATTCTGAAAAAATTGATTATGCAGACGAGTACATTTACTTGGGACAGCTTATCTCTCCAAAGGACACCATGTATAAAGAAATTGAAAGAAGAACAGCCAATACATGGAAAAAATTTTGGTCTCTTAGCGAGGTGATGAAGAGCAATGACATGCCTATGAAAGAAAAAAGGAAAGTATACAACATGTGTATTTCACCTTGTTTAACTTACGGATGTCAAACATGGGCGCTGACAGACAAACTAATGAATAAAATAAATGTGTGTCAAAACGGAATTGAAAGGAGTGTAATTGGTGTGAAAAGAAAAGATAAAGTAAGATTAGACGAACTAAAAAGCACAACAAAATTTAAAAATGCCAAACACGTATGCAGGACTCTAAAATGGAGATGGACAGGACACATGTTAAGAGAAACACCCGATAAATGGACAAAAAGAATAACTGAATGGTACCCTCGGGACGGAAAGAGAAACCAAGGCCGACAAACAAAGCGTTGGGAAGATGAACTTAAGCGTGTGGCCGGTCCAGAATGGATGAGAATAGCAAAAGATAGAGAGAAGTGGAAGCTCTTAGAGGAGGCCTTTGTCGAAGGACAAGCTGAGGATAAGAACACCGATCGTCATTGATTAATTTAAGTTGTGTTATTAATAATATTGTAACAGCAATAAAGGCTTATATTATATTATTATTATAAGACTGAGTTAGTAAAAGCATAATAAGACTTAAAAAATCAAGGGAAGAACATTTTTGATTATCATCACACGTCACGTCATCGCGGATGTAGCGTAGAGTGAGAGATTCAAACTGCCAGTCGGGCGGGGCGTGGCGCTCGGCGTGCACGAGGCGGCGCGCGGCCAGCAGCAGCACCACCACGGCGTCGGGGCAGAGCGAGATGCGCGCGGCGAGCGCGGCGGGCGACTGGCGACCAACCTGGACGATGGCGACGGGATGGTCTCCCAGCCAGTCGGGCGCGGCGTGGCGCTCGGCGTGCACGAGGCGGCGCGCGGCCAGCAGCAGCACCACCACGGCGTCGGGGCAGAGCGAGATGCGCGCGGCGAGCGCGGCGGGCGACTGTCGCGCGGGCGCCGCCATGCCCCAGGCCGCGCCCCACACGCGCTCCACGCACACGCTGCGCTCGCCGCATGCCGCGCGCATGGGCTGCCCCAGCGCCAGCCCGAACAGCAGGTAGTACAGCTCCGGGATCTGCAGGTGCGCCGGTATCAGCCTGCCGACGCGATCACCACACTATACGCTCCCGGCTAGTGTTGCTTTTATACTTGCAAGGCGTCCACAGCCTTCTGTCATAAGTGTAGCCTTTAGAACAGGGATTCCCAATCTATTTTGGGCAAGTCCCTCTTCCAAAGTGAATTGATACCACAGACCGCCGTAGCCAAATAACTTTAAAAATCCTATATCCTAATAGTAGATTGTATCACAAGGGAGCAAAATAATATTATTCCGGCGAGGGTGCTTTTTTGAATCCAGAGCGAAGTGAGGGATTCTAGAGTAGAATCCCGAGCGTAGCGAGGGATTCTTTAGTAGAATCCTGAACGTAGCGAGGGATTCAAAGTACGTCGCCCGGGCCAAAAATATATTTTGCGCCCGCGAGATACACTCCACTTTTGTTAATCGGTATACTGTTGGTGTGTCGTTCTTAAATAAATAAATAAATCACCCACTATGAGAAAATAAAAGGCTCCTCATATTTCATTGTAATATTATTATTTCATAAGACATAGAGTAACAACTAAATTGAAATTAAATAGTATGTAATAATAAAACAACTAAAAACTTATATTTACATTGGAGAGATTTTAAACAAAACCATGAATTTCTAACAATCCGTGAAAATTGACGAAAACGTGGGCTGTAGTTGGCGCGTTGTTAATTTGATTTCTTTTTTTTTAATTAGCTGGCGTCGCGACTATGGGCCGTCGTACCAGCCAGTCTTTATTCAAACAATATTTGCGTTCTATTTCTTTGGCGCTGAACACTAAGATGTTCCAAATTCAAAAAGTGCGCGGCAAAGTAAATTGCGGCGCACTTATAAAGAGGATTAAAAACTCATTACTGCCCGCTAAAGGTTTCTTATAGAAAACACCACCTTTGGGCGCACTTAAAGGCGAACCAAGTCGTCCTTTTCGAATAGATGGGATGAAAATGATATTGCTCGTCCCATTTGTTACTGTATAGTTATCGCCTTTTAGCCACAATGAGGCGTAGAATAGTGTATATGATCTATCTACTTTATGGCACAACTTAAAAAATACAACATAATATTTTTTTTTAAGTTCTTAAGTACAGTTATGGCATTTATTTATATATTCCAAAAATCTTACCAAGCCAATAGTGTGAAACCCGATGTATGTAATAGTGAAGTGTGCAGATGCGAATTGGATTGCACGGTAGTGGACAGTACGACGCCCGCTTGCTGCGGCGTCGCTATCATCTCCGTGTGCCGCAGCCACCCGCCGTTGCCGACGCCCTCGCGGAACCTACACCAGAGTAGACTCAACCTTTAACAACTGCATTCAGAACAAAAAAACTACGGGACTTTCATTGGCAAATAGCTGATATGATAAGGAGTAAGTTAAACTATCAGCTATCAGCTGTTTTGAGTATCAGTTTTTGAGTGTATTCGTTACATACAAAAATACAAATCTTTCCTCTTTATAATATTAGTATAGAAAATTATTAAGACCACACACTGGGGCCTCAAAAGGTGCACGTCAACATTTTTGTCAATGCCGAAACGAACTGTGTGCCAATAAGGATAAATATTAAATTAGAAACGTAAAAACGACGCATCCACTCGTTAAAATTCGCTCGCGCTGTCAGTGTTATTCCGTGATGAAGTGAACTTTTTCTATATATCAATACAGTTCGTCTTGGTATTGCAATTATTTAACGCGCGATTGTCAACGCCTCAAGTGTGTGGGAAGTCTAAGGTTTCCTAAATTCCACGAAGTCGCGGGCGCAGCTAGTTGTATCAATATATAAAAATGTTCACCTTTGCAGTATAGCAGATTGTTGACCTTGTCCTGAACACAGAACGACCAATATCCTCAACGCCCATAGCACAGTCGTCGGATGAACGTTATCGAGCATAAAGCTCAACAGCCAGTCCATACCCAGCACTCGCGATATCTCCTCACAAACTATAGTATTCACCAAATTGCGCGCCGTGAATAGTAACCCGTGTATAACGTTGAAACATTTGTTTCGTAAAATTATTTGTTCGCCTTCCGATTCCTTATCACAGTCGCTTTCGTTAGGATTTATCCCCCTTTCGGTTTGTGATGGTAAAGGTAGAGTATACGCCATAAATTGACCTAAACATAAGAGATCGCTCGGTCGCGGCTGCCCTGCCAGTAAGGCGGCAAGCAGTTGGATCAAAACGTTTTTGGTGCAAACCACTTTAACATCGTTTATTATGTAGAGGAGCTTTGACACTAGTTGTAACTCTCTCATTGTGCGTAGGTTGTGCGTTCTGTGCGCTGTTTCTGTCGCCAACTCGAGCAGATGTTCTAGAAGGGATTTTATCAGACCTCCGGGTGCGCCGAGCCAGACTTCTAGTTCGCATATCAAATCCTAAAACAATGCACACGATTAAATATAATCAATAGCTAAAGGATATTCTATGGAGAGTTTTGACATACCTGAAAAGCAATCAAATTGGGTATAGAAGATGTTTCCTTCTGACTGTCAACTGTTCCGACGAGGCCAAATATAAGATGTAGTATATGCGAATTAAGAAGCTGTTTCTTCCTCTTCAAGAGCATCGCCAATGTCTGATATCCTTTTCGTCTGTCCATTTCGGCTTGTGCAGCTTTGTTAGAGCGTACCACGCAGACGAGTGCTTTGACACTTGCGTATAGGCATTCAACGTCTTGAGACATTGCGATTAGTCCTAGTAATACTGAGCAGCCGCCAACTGTATCGATCTAAAATAATAGTATAATATTTTTTTACCTTGATGATATTATTGAAGAGCCAGGCAAGTATCATTTGAATAAAACTTTCTCAAAATATTGTTACACTACTGCATAATACGTTAAAAAAACAACTGCTCGTTCTCGAGTCTACACAAAATTTACACATAACTTTTGTTCCGAGTTCAAAATCACAAAAAAAAAGCTTGTGGATTTATAATGTAACTTACCATAATAGCAGCAGGTTTAGGGCAAAACACCCTGACGCCTAAATACCCAACCACAGTTCCGCCCAAACACCGCGCCGGCCCCATCAAATGTCCCGCTGAATTGTGCAATATTCTGATAGGCGTTGCATTTTCGTGTGACGACATCCCTAACATCTTCGCTATAGCCTTGTTGTCATTCTTGCTGTACACCTTACGGATCTTGGCCAGCGTGAGTTGGGACATAGCTCTTGCGTTGATGCCAAATACTACTTTTTCTTCGGCGACGAGCGGAGCGAGCGGTTCCTGATATTGACCGGGTGGTAAAGGTGCTTGGAGTGTACCGACGTAGTGTGGACCGAGCTGATACATTATGGAGACTGATTGTGCTGGCAAAACCTGAGATCAAAATGTTCTTTATTGAAAGTGTGAACAAAAAATCAGTGCGTGTTCAAACAAGGATCTGTGAGGGCGTGAAATTACAGTCTGTCAAGAAAGTCATGAAAATAATGTTTTGTGAACTAATGGTTTTACTTGTACTTGCAACACTGAATGACTGTCAAACTGAGTACCACAGCTGTCACGGCGTAGTTTTGTGTTCGGTGTTTTTAGGATTTCTTGTGAATTTGTTGTTATTTTAAAGTTGTGACTTTTTAAATAATAAAAATGAATCGGAAAGTTTATAAAAGCGGGACGAGAGAAATTATATTTAAAGCATTTCAAGAGTTTATGGCGGAATTTCAAGCAGGAAAGTTGCTTTCCAATTTAGACGGTCGAACATCAAAAATAACTGGTACATTGAGAGCCGGAGCCCATTCCCCACCCCCATCCCAAGTATGACAGCGGTAATTAGAAAAGACGTACTTTTCCTTTCTATAAACAGTAAAAAACAACAATATAAATAATAATAAAAAATAAAGTATCAACACTTTTCAGTCGAAACCTATAGAGATACCTTCTAACCACCATGTGCGCCCTCCTTTTTTTCATGAGTTTCTTGACAGACTGTAGCTACAAAAGACAAGGAATACATCACACACATGATACTTACGTCTTCTAGTAAAAGCGCGGGTCCTTGGCGCCAGGCCAGGCGAGAATACCGGCGCCAGTGTGGCGGCGTGCCTAGAACGCAGTACACGCTGGACGCGCCCGACAGGGTTGCCGCGCCGCCGCCCGGGTTAGCACTAACGTAGTGCAGCTTGCCCGAGTGCATGTGCTGACCTGGAAGAACAAAACGCTTTATGCATGCTACACACGGTGGGGTACGCAGCGATCTGGACTGTCTTGTCATAGCCATAAAGCACGAAATCCTGTACATAAGACGTGGCCGGAATGATTGCAATAAAAAATATGTAATGTTCCGTGGATGTTATTGATGACAGCTGGCACCTGTTGAATTTGTTTAACACGTAGATAGCTCACTGCGACAGTTCGCGCGCGATTGGCGTAATATCATCCAAATTTATATTGGCCTATGCTAATTGGGCGTATTGACAACAAATATTTTTCTAGACATGAGTCTAATTGACCACACCTTTAAGCCCACAAGACGCTCAAAACGCTCTAAATTTCTTTAAATATACTGGGAAATGCATTGATGAGAAAAATAGAATGTGTGAGTAATGCAGCAATCCTTACTAAATTATAAATGCGAAAGTAACTCTGTGTGTGTGTTTGCAATCACGCCTAAATTACTGAAACGATTTGAATGAAATTTGGTATGGAGACATTCTATAGCCTGAGAAATGACATAGGTTACTTTTTAATTTAAAACAGGGTTGTAACGTTTTTGTGTGATGACGTCGGCAAAAATTTAATGATTACTTTTGGTCGCGATAACCGACAACCAGGCGGGAGAAGCCGCGCGCATCAGCTAGTTAAAAAAATATGAAGTTACCATCCAAGTAGAGTGAGAAGGAGGAGTTCTTGAGCACGGCGCGGTTGAGCACGAGCACGAGCTGGTGCCACTGGCCCTCGTGCTGCAGGTCGGGGCACCACACGCGCGCGCCGCACTCGCCCGACCCCTCCGGCTCCCACTCGCCCACGTCTGGGGTCGCCGTACACACAGAACGATATAGATCCCAACACAATTCCACCCAAAGCGAAATAGCACGTTACCATAGAGTATTTAGAGTACCCATAACAACTCTACTCTTCGTATAGCTCTGCGGCGACTTTCCTCCATTTTTGTTATCTCATGTACCTGTAGTATACGGCAACTATATGGGAAAACAAAGATGGCGGAGTCTGATAAACCAGAAAATTTTACCCATCTCCGTTATATATCCATGCATGTTACCAAAACAAGTTTCAAAGACGTATGTATAAAAGATTCTTATCTAGTCAAAAAAAAATGGAAGATGTTATTCAAATTTTGCATTTTTACGTTCTAACCTGCCGATTTGGAGTACGAATTATCATTATGTTCGTATCTGTGGTTTTAACATTATCATCTATTGTTTTACTCAAACACTTTTCATAATACAAATACTTTGTAATGTCGCTATCAACAAATTCGCTTCGAATATGTGGGTTAGTGTTCACCAGTATGAACATTTGAGGTTACTTTTAATGAACGCAGATATGTTTTGGTTTTTGGGTGCAGTGGTAGACATTGGTTGTACTCACTATGCGGAACTAGTGTCTCTTGAGTGGACACAATAATAGCCTTGTCTCTTGCCGACAGTACCATGGTGAGACATACGAGGTGCTCGTCGCGGCTGTTGTTGATGTTGCGCACGAGTGTGAGAAGCCGCACGCAATGCGGGTCTGAGCGAGGATCTGAATACTTCTCCACACATATCCACGTCGCATATGTCAATCCAGTTTGAGGCGGAAATACTCGATCACCTAAAAAGATATAACAGAGTTACATAAAAAGATAAGGAAGTGGTACATTAGTAGCATCTAGGAAAGGTAGCATAACATACCGGAGCCGATACCACCGAGGGTGGCATTATCTTGGGTTCCCAGAGCGTTTAAATTTGCCGACTGCGGTGCAATGCTGGGCAGATACAAGCACCCGAATCCCTCCGCAGACATATCGAATTCCACGAATGGCGGTAGCGTGCACGAGTTTTGGGACCTAAGGAAGAAAATGAAAAAATTAATTCGTTTTTATTTTTTTTTATCTCACTGTATTTTCTACTTACCTGTAATCTCTCGGCGTCGTCATTGAAACTAAGGTCTTGATTCTCGTCAGCGGGACAGGTCCGCCGGGCTTGCAAACTTGCCCCGGTTCGGGAGCCACGCAGTTCAAGGGATTGCCCATTCGCAGAAATTCCCTAAAATATTTAATATTGTATCAACCAGAACGAGCAGAGCTGAATGTTGTTATACACCAACTAAACTCGTAAGTGTAGTCTAATTTGGTACCGATAAAGTTAGAATTATTTTAAGATAGACGAAAGTCTTTTGTCATGTCAACGAAAATAGGAGTTTATTAGTTAGTTTGAAGGTTGAATATCGTGTACCTGAGTTCGCTGGGCCGCATGGCGTGCGCGGCGAGCCGCTCGAGCATGTACATGGCGGGCGCGTGCAGCGGGTGCCGCTCCCCGCGCAGCGCCGCGCCGCACACGCGCAGCGCCACGCCCGCCAGGCCCGCGCCGCACATCACTTGCTGGTTGCGCTCGCTGGCGAACGTACATAAATAAACACACGCCAGTGATGGGTAAAGCACACTGGAGGGGCGACGACGAGAGGCAGCACTAGGCAACCATGGCTGCGCAGCCAGGCTGCGGCAGCCAGAATATTTGCGCAGCCAGTTTTAGCAGCCAATCCACGACTATTCAAGATCCTCTGTATCGAAAGTCATTTTTTTTAGTTTTAACCCAAAATACGTCTGGCAGCCACATACATTCACCTACACACGCTATGGCTGCGCGCAGCCAGCTGGATGCCGTGCAAACAGGCGCGTTTTATTGGCTGCCGCAGCCGAGATTTCCTGGCTGCCTAGTGCGCGGGCTCCCATACAACGTCATATGTTCGTCTGGCTGTCGCAGCCATGGCTGCCTGGTGGCAGCCATGGCTGCCTAGTGCGCGCCTAGCCTAACTCGTCTTTTTTATTTGAGGATGAGGGAGTACTACACTTAACCTTGCGAGACACCATTCGTAGCGAGTCAACGCTCGAGCGCTTATTCACTTAACAAAACGATATGAGGGAGTGAGCTAACTGGGTACGAGACACACGGTGATGGAATCTTGATCGCACACATTCTAATCCATTGCTCCACACATTGAAATCCAAGAAACCCTTCTATCTTTGTTGTGTTGTTGTGTGACTAGGTACTCAGTTGATAGTAGCCCTTACATGGTGAAACTATTGAAAGCCAACAACAAAAATCAGTGCTTAAAAAAGATTTAATTCTAATTTTAATATATAAATACCTCCTAACGAGACTTTTCAGGACGTGCGCCAAGTAATCCCTGATGGCTCTAGAGTGTGCTTCGTGTTCGGGCAGGCGCGGCAAGGCCGGCAGCAGCTTGGCCAGCACGATGACCACGCCGGGGTGTATCACCCACGCCTCGCCACTGTTATTCCCCACGGACAGATTGAGGGGAGCGGTGCGCCCTGCTGGCTTTGACTGTACCACACAAGGATATAAACAAAGAAAATTAACTTACAAGCGAATCCGGTCTTTATATTTTTAAACTTAAGGCAGTGTCTTACCTCGTTGATAGCGGAGCTCTGCCGAGTCAAGCTGGGAGACTTTACATTCAGAGATCCACAGAAAGTAGGTTTATCAAACGCATCAAGTGCGACGTCATAGAGTAATCGCAGTATAATGCATGCGTGGACAAACACCACTGGTACAGTCTCTGGAAAACTGTTAAAAACACCAAAATAATAAATTACCAAGATCTGCTTATACAGTTCTGTGGCCTGGTGCTAATAGGGACAATATCAATAATCATTATTTTACAATCTCATTTCATACAAAAACGTACTTTGGCCCTTATAGCACCAGGCCAGTTATAAAGCATACTAAGCAAGTAAGGTTCTTACATCATTTCTAAGATATTTCCAGTGAATATTTCATGGAAGACCTCATAGAGTTCCGTGTCACCAGCTTCCGTGTCATTTTGTAACTCCTTGTCTTCAGAAAAACAACCCAACATCCGAATGGTATTGCATAGGGTTGTTGCACATAGCTGTGGTAATAAGCACATGACATAAAAAAAATATCACGATACTGCTACTCTTCTACCCTCTTAAAAACGTATGTACTCGTATATTTACCTCGTGATGGAAAAATTTCGCATTAGCCGGTTCAAACCGCATCGCTGTGCTGATAGTGTAGAAAACGATGTGTATCAATTGAAGCATGTCTGGGTCCATCATTTCATCCCCTTTTAGCCTGCCTTCCAATGAGACTAAGACACTAGTCACATATACAAAACCGCTGACCTGTGAACAATATACCTTACTATAAGTAATATTATTTTCTTCGAATTTGAAAATACTTTAGCGCTAATTGCCAATATCAATCGCTTCTATTGAAAAAATACGAATCATACGATTTTAATGTTGTAAATCATTAAGAACGTAACATAAAATATATACATCATCTCGCCGGTATTCTCCGAAGCGGTAGGCAGAGGTGCACTGCAGTGCGCCTACACTTCGCCGATGTATTTTGGTCCCAATGTAATGGGGGGCGAGCGTATTGCCATTATTTTGGGCACATCCTCCCTCAATACGTGGGAGATTTTTGGGGCCATAGTCCACCACGCTGGCCAAGTGCGGGTTGGTGAACTTCACACGCCTTTCTATAGACGTGTATAAATAAATGATACCTTTCTGAATATAGTCCTCGTTCGATGAGAGTCTCGTAGGCACGCCAGCAATGCCTTAAGAATGTCAAGTTTAAGTTGCAGTGCGTGGTTTGGCGCGGCGTGCATGCCACAAAGGAGCGCGGACATGTCTTCTTCCCCCGACCCACTCACTATCAACTCCCTAACCACACCTGAAAATATACCAACATCGTCATCAAATAATCACACAATAACTTTAATACCACTTTTTCATTTCCTCTGTTACCCTGAATGACAAAACATAAGGTGTGTGTTGCAGGTATTTTATTGGCATTTTTAACCGACTTCCAAAAGGAGGAGGTTTCTCAATTCGACCGTATATTTTTATTTTATTTTATGTGTGTTCGCGGATAACTTCGTTGTTTATGAACCGATTTTGATGACTTTTTTTGTTGCTGACTCAGTAACTCCAACATGATTTGCCAAACCTTAACAAGACTTTTACGTTACAGTTTTCACAGAAATATGTTAACTTATTAAAATAGTTTATTTGTAAATTCGAGGTTTGCTGTCATTTATTTGGTTTCATTCAACCAGACTTAGAGTAACTCCAACAAGATTTGCCAAATTTTAACAAGACTTTTACGTTACAGTTTTAACAGAAATATTTTAACTTACTAAAATAGTTTATTTGTAAATTCGAGGAAATTGATTAGTTTAAATTAATTACCTAAAGCCATGCTCCTACTAGACTCATACACCACCATCCCATGCACACATTTAGCGCCCCCACATTCCCTAAACACATTGCAGTTGTTCGAGTTTCCATTCAATAGCGCTGTCAAACCGTCCATCAGCAAAGCACCCAGTTCCTCCTCCTCAGCATCCAAATTTGCATCTACTATCAAAGAGTCTTGACGTAAAGATTGTCTCTTTTTCCTCTCAGGTGCTACGGGCGACTCATTTGCCGCTTCAGAGGATGTTGCGTCAGTAGCTAGGTTCTTCTTGATTTTCTCTTCCTCCAATATTTGTTTATCTTTCAGATACACGGCATAACGTGACAGACAAGTAACAAACACTTCTAGCATGCCTACTTCCCGGTAAACGTCTTTGAAAATTGCATTGTGCCTAAAATAATAAAAAGTTAATAAAAAGAATTATGCAAGATTTGTACAAGGGAAAATATATAAAATAATACTTACTTTAAAACATTTAGCAAAGTTTTCATACAGAGTATACTACAACTTCTTGATTTATTAGCTTTTAGCAATAGCGACAAAGAAATCAGTTCTTTGCATGGTACAAAATTTAGCTGGAACACGATAAATTCTAACAATTCAAAGAACTTTTCTTGTATTTCGGCATTTTTCACGTAAATCCTTTCCGAGAATTGACTCAGTGTATTTTGATTTTCCAGTATGAAGTAGTTGGCATTATCGGCATGATAGACACTCGATATTGCGTCTAATATCGTACAGCACAAAGCGGCTGAATTAGACTTTATGAAGACAGATTGCAGCACCTGTAATAAATATAAGAATGCAATTCCTATTCAAGTAAATAAACAAGTGTCTGATCCCATCACAAAATACCCTATACCAAACTAGGTGCAATAGAACCTTTTTTATTTTTTCAAATTTGCTATAGTCGTTTATGGCTATTAATTTACAGTAATTGACCCTAAAAGATGCAGTACATCAAATCTCTCTTACTTAGTGTCTCCATGCTGGCCCTAGGTCCCGCCGCAAGTCTTTCAAGTCTACGACTGTGACAGAGACGATAATTTTTCTTTATCACCTGAAAAGCTTGAACATTTCGAACAGCTTGTCCGGGCGTGGTGGGCTGGGGCAGCACGAAGCCCTGCAGCTGGAAGAGCTCGGTGTTGGCGCGCGTGGGCCGCAGCTCGGAGAAGCCGCAGGCGCAGAGCGACGACACCATCAGCACGAGGTTACGCAGCGCCGCGCGCGCCTCCGATCCGCTCACGCGCTCTTCCTCCAGCCTACCCATCAGATTTGATAGATAGATAGATAGAGTACTCTTTATTGCACACACCAAACAAAGAAGATTTAGATCGCTTTACCTTATATTTTATTAAATTTAAAAAAAACTGGGACGGAAAAATGACGTCCAACAATTACCTACAATAACTATATGATCCATTCAGTTCAGCATGATAATAGCTTACCCAAAACCCTTACATACAATTAAAAACGATAACATTGACACATGTGCTACTAGTAATAGTACACTTGTGAGCAATGAATTTGGATCTCCGTTAAAACTCTAAAACTAATAAAAAATATTTGAAGCCATTTTAGTTTGTATTAAGATGGTGTTAGAACTTATGGTGGTGACCATAATTGATTGCTCTCAAGTATGTTTCATTCAAGAAAAGAAAATCTTCAATTAATTAACTTAATATTAATGCGTACAGTGAATGGTGCTTACCCTGATTTCAAATAATCGGGCACACCTTGTCTCTCATGTCTGTGATAAACAAAATAAAATAACCAGTGAAATAATAAGCAAAATTAAAATTAAAACATACATGCTTTAAAATTGTACCAGGTTAATGAGTACCTACTCATGCCCATGCTATTATTTTACTATGTTTTTCAATACTTACTTAAGAAGAAATTCGGACAGAAACAAGTAACCTTGACAGGTGCGAAAATCATCCAGTAATAATTGACTGACTTCACTGGAGTCTTTCAGGAAACAGAATACCGCAACAAACATTTCCACTACCTGCAGGAAACAATTGAATTAAATTAATTTTATACAACAATAAAACCAAATGAACAATAAAATTGCTATTGTTTTATTATTATGTTGTATTTACCTCCAATGGTGCTAACTCTGGTATTCTTTGCATGTTTTCTATGCAAAGTGTGACACACCCTTTATCTATAAAATAGATGATTAATTAATTCAATGAATATTAATGCTTGTAAACAAGATTGTATGATGCTAACAATGTTTTAGTATGTCAACAAATTAGGTATAAACAATGTATTTAATGAATTCCTTGAAAGATATAATAATAATAATTGATAAATAAATATTAATAGTGGAACTCTTTTTCATCCGAGATTATCACTTGCTATGAAACGGTGAAGGAAAACATCATGAGGAAAACTGTAGGTCTGAGGGAACTTGACTAGTTTTCTATAGATGTGTGAAGTCTGCCAACCCGCACTGGGCTAGCATGGTGGACTATCACCTGAATCGCCCTCGCATTGAGGGGAGGCCCGTGCCCAGCAGTGGGAAGTTAAAAGGACTGTTGTAGTAGTAGTAGTGAAACTCACTGTGTATATACTGAACAACTGGTTGAGTCAGTCCATGTCGGGACAAAGTCATTAGTACTTCGGCTGCTGACTTCCTCCACATAATATTGTGAGGGGCACACCATGATGTGATGGCAGAGAACAGCAGGCTAAGATCATCTTTCCGAGCCAATTCCTCACATGGAAATGGATGGCTGCAAAGTCTTACCAGTACCTATAAAATTAAAGTATGATAAAAGACCGGCCAAGTGCCAGTCGGACTCGCGCATGAACGGTTCCATACCATTATCTATAAAAAACAGCAAAAAAAACACATTTGTTGTATGGGAGCCCCCTTAAATATTTATTTTATTGTTTTTGTTGTAATAGCGGCAACAGAAATACATCATCTGTGAAAATTTCAACGGTCTATCACTGTTCATGAGAAACAGCCAGGTGATAGACAGACAGATGGACAAACAGTTAAGTCTTAGTTAAGTCCACATTTTTACCTAATTCTTAACATGCAAGTTTTATAAAAAACTGCAATATAGCATTGTTTGGAATAGGATATTTGTTTACCTGAACAAATATCTTTTGCAACAAGATTCGCCTTTCTCTAGGTGTAAATTCACTATTCCCATCCTGCACATCTGCTTCAGATTCTGGTATTTCAGGTAGATCAAAAAATAGATACAAGCACTTGACTAGCGTTGAAGGTATTGATGCAGTGGTCATGACCTAGAAATAAAAACATGATTGCAATGATGTTAACAGAACTCAGAACAAGGTCTTAGTTCATGCCTTGTACTAGCATAAAAAAACACAAAAGATTTCACAAAGTATTGTTACCTATTTATAGGAAGAAATCTATTCGTGTTATTTTAATGGACTGGAAAAAAACAAACAATGCATAAAAGAATCCAGTAGGAAAAACAAACATACCTAGATAAACACAAGTGTGACACACTTGTAAATACTACATACATATACGCACACCTGTATGCCATGGGGGTAGGCGGAGACATTTGCCATTAGTAAAGACTAATGGCAAATTTATTACATAATTACCTGTATTAAAGACTGGTCTCCAGCTGCCAAGAGGTTTAATGTTGACAGAAGCATCCAACCATTACTGGACTCCTCAGAATTCTCAATCTCCAGGAACTTGGCAATGGCACAGCTGGCTGCCTCCGTACTCTGGTTACTGGCCCGTTTCCTAATCTCTGATACCATGAGTTTGGAGACTTGTTGGCAGAATGACAATATGTCCCAAAATTTTTCATTCATCTCACTTGATGGACTAGTACCAAATACCTACAGACAATAATATTATTGCTTATTAATGTAATAATCAGAATGGCTGATTGTTTGTGATGTTATGTTCCACATGTTTGTTTTGTATTGAGTTGTTTTAGGTACCTCACTCTCTAACTGGTCAATCTCAACAAAAAACAGCTGCAGTACTTTATGAGATTAATCAATCTCTATTGTGTTTTCGCCATTACGTTGACATTGGCAGAATCATATCAGGCCAGACTCAATGGAGAGGCCATTAAACCTAAGGAATGACCGAGTACCTAGCTATAATACCCCATGAAAAGTAGTGTTGATTATTGAAAATCATTTAGGAAACCTATTTTACTTACTTTACAGAAGAGAGGTAACATATTGTAAAGTTTATCATCTTTCTCGGCCTCTGAGAGTTGCTGTGGTGGATGCGTATATTCGGCGAAGAGTTTTTTTAAATGCATGAGGCCAAGTTGTACGTGGGACGAGGAGCCGCTGGCCTCGGCGGACTCGGGGGATGCCGAAGTCGTCGCCCCACGCAATTTGCGCATCAGATTCATTTTCAGAAAATAATATATAGACACTCACACAAACAGTATCATATTTTATTATTTATTTGGCTTCCGACATTAATTTATAACAAAAAATAATTTAGCAATTTATAACTAAAATGTAATGACACCATCATGTTTCTGCATAGAAAAATAAATAGTTACACTGTACTTTGGGTTATATAAATAAAATTATCAATATGAACATATATACGCAATTAAACGCTAAAAAAATGTGTGGTATATATTCGATTTACTTTCATAGTTTCTTTAGTTTTTGCTTTTGATTGATTATTTCGCGATCGCGACGATTGCCTCAATTTTTTTTCATACGCCCGACTAGTGTTGCCTGAAATACGCCGAAACAATATGCCGTTAAAAGGGTGAAAATAAATAGATAAGTACTAAAGCCGACTACATACAGGCCCATAAAATAGTTATATAATCTCAATGCCTGAATTGGGAATGCTAATACTAGTTTAGAAAATTCGGTTCTAAAATCGGATTAAAACTGAAAACTACCATATAATTTGTATAATATTTGTACGATTACTCGATGATTTAGTCTTTAAAATTAGTCAAGCTAATTTGCATATTGGTAAGTGGAATTAACTTAGGGGCAGGTAGGGCAGACCACATTGAGTTCCGAGTTCGATCCCTACACTGACCATCTAAAATTTTAGACTCTTTTCTCATAGTCTTCTTTAGACGATGTCTCCATTATTCTCCGATTTGTTTGACAAGAGCAAACTGGCAACACTTTAAATTCCCGCTAGGCCCCTAGGGATGCGCATTAGGGTAATAGTATGGTATCAGTACTTATTAAGAAAGTTCTAAGTGTAGTTTATTGCATACTCACGGTACTCACCATTAGTATTGGCGGTCGTCGACGATTGTATATTATCTATACGATCTATATCCTTTAAAAAATTATATTGCGTATTGACTACGATGAACTAGTAGTTTATAAAACAGTTTAATCTTCGTCTGGTTCACGTCGTCGAGAAACATCATTTGCTTACACTGGTTTCTTTTGGTGTAGTTAATACACCGACTGATTCACGAATTAACTACATACATAATCCTGTTCATGTAACTCTGTTTCTGAGTGCGCTGAACTGCGCTGTAAATAAGTTTACTTCACAGTAGTGATAACCGATACGTTGTTTACTTGTATGAGCAAAAAACGTCCACCGCTACTCATTAATACATAAAGTATTCTTATGGTACCTTTTATATCTATTTGTATCAAAGAGTATAAAGACCCGGGCACACTAGGGCGTCAAGGTGAGTGCGTCATCATTTTACCAATATTAAAACGCACTGTATTGACTCAGAAAAAGCACATTCTTTAACGAAATATCATCGATGACGCTAGCAAATTTTGACGCGAAGTCGCGTGGTTTTGACCATGTTTATTCAATGTTTATATCGGTTTTGGTATTGGCAAACATTTACACGCGCATGTTTTGACGCCCCAGTGTTACCGGAGTTCAACTAACTAATACATACCATACGTGGTTGTAATCTGTGTGTGGTAAAGTGTAGTACCTATGTATGGTAGTGTAGTAATCTGTGGTGTGGTGGTGGTTCTGGTTCATTACTTAGATAAATATCCTAAAATTCCCGATGGTATTTAAATTTGTACGAAAACTTTTGATTGCAATATTTACACACAGCCAGACCGACGGCATTGTCCTTTTTATCAAAATGAGTCCATCTTACTAGCTTTGCACGACATTTTCTATGAAAAATTCAAAATTATCTTTATACACTAAAATAACTTTTAAGCCCTATACTAAAACTTTATATTTTTATTCACAAACTAAATATTATACTCTTATAACTAAATACACACATAAAAAAATAGAAATACGAAAGGTATTCCTGTTACGTAATTGCAAGTATTTATTTATTTATTTGAGTTTGGAAAAACAACAGCTTTTAGATATATCGGTGATTACAATTGTGATATGCAACTTAAGCCTACTGTTTTCACAGATAAACTTTACAATGTAAGTACTTCATTTAAATAAAAAATAATCATATAGTAACAAAATTTAAAAAGTAAAAACGTACAGTAAAAATAAGAATAAATAAATCAGAAGTAAAAGTAAGTGAATACAAATATTGATACAACTAAATAATGTAAACTTTAATAATAAGCACTATTTTTGGTTTTTTGATAATTGTTATACATTCTACTGGTGCGCAGAAAGTAGAAGTTAGAGCGATAATTTGTGCTAGATGCCGAGGAGGCAAGACATGGGGGATGTCGTAGGGGTCTGGAAGGAACGCATATGTTTAGCTTGCCGACGAGGTCCGGAAAATCTATCTTGCTATTGGCAATTTCAATTAATAATGATATGTCTGCAGTAGTCCTTCGGAGATCTAGTGGGAGTATGTGATGCCTAATACATCGCGCATTGTAGCTGTCATCGTGGACTTTGGTCTTAAATTCCAACTATTTCAAGAATCTTCTTTGAATTGATTCAATTTTATTGATGTAGATGTTATATTGCGGATTCCACACTTGGCATGCATACTCAAGGCCTCTTCTCACGTAGGAGCAGTTTGACACTTATCAAAATAAAGTCGAACGCACGAAATAACAAAAAATATTATTACAGCCCTTTTTAATATGTATCTGTATTGTAATAACTCAAATTCAACCTTATTACTTCTTCCTGTAGTTCTATTTTGTAGAGTAAGTGTATCACTAATATCTAGTAGCCGTAGCCGCTAGCCACCAAACGGTGGACTCAAAAAACGTTATAGTAACTAGACAATAGAAACTAAACTTTATTGCTAGTCAGATAAGATACACTACGGTTGCTACGCGAACATGCACATAACTAACTAAAGTTACCTCATATTCGCTTCATCCCTTTTACACCAGTAAAAGAATATATTCTTAGAAAGAGAGTTAGTGAATAGTTTCATACCGTTTGTGAAGTTTGCATCGTTGCGTTGCAGTTTTAAGTTTTGATATAACCTTAATTGGATAGGTTTTTTGAATAAATCGATACAATACCGTTTTTG
This sequence comes from Ptilodon capucinus, assembly GCA_914767695.1. NCBI lineage: Eukaryota > Metazoa > Arthropoda > Insecta > Lepidoptera > Notodontidae > Ptilodon > Ptilodon capucinus. The sequence goes on along the minus strand of OU611814.1, from coordinate 6,420,758 downwards.
TGATATCGGTTATGTTGGATGGCATATCGATATGGTATGATAATTATCACATATCCGATATAAGTAACGTTTTGATATATCGAACGCATGTCTGTCTATCTCTCACTTCACTCACTTGTCAATTGAGAGGATGCGAACGTGATGTGATTATTTTTCATTTTGATAATAAATATAGCGAGTATTACATTACATACCTGTGAATATGCCTGATAACCAAAACCTAGCTCAATGTTATAATCGTGGTTGCGGTCAACAATTCGATCCGACTAAAAACGACAAGGGTAAGTAAAGATTACATGGTAGTGTTTTAAATAAAGGACATCAAATAATTAATTTATTTTATTATTTATATGCTTATTCACCTCCCCACTGTATCACTTTAACATCTTAGGATACAGTATTCATTAGATATAAATAATATGGTCCTAAATTTCTGATTTTATACCATAACCTAACTGTAGGACTTGATTCTTCGCTGATTAAGAGCGGGTAGCAAATTCAATCACGTTAGGGTACATTTCTAATATTCTCCTTTTATAAATTCCCAGGGGGGCAATACTCGCGTGATCGACATTATCTCAATATGTCGAAATAAAACGACGAATTGGTCGTATTTTCCATCATGCCAGAATTGCTTGAGAACTCAGTGATACTAGAATTGTCCCTACTTGTTCGCATAGTTCAAGTCATGCTTAAGATTAAGGCTATATACATCCATGTGTATTGTCTCACGATATTGATATATAATGTAGGTAGGTAGGTAATTGTTTTGTGTTGAACAGATGAATGCTGCCATCACCCTGGCACACCAGTGTTCCATGATGCATACAAGGGATGGTCATGCTGCAATAAAAAGAGTGTTGATTTCACCGAGTTTCTCAACATCAAGGGTTGCACTTTGTCAAAGCATTCAAATGTGGTTTGTACTTTTACACAATTTTAATTATATTAAAAGATATATTAAAAATAATAGGGACAGAGCGCAATACCCCTTATAGGCCTGTATACTGTGTCATGGGATCATAATCAACAATCACAATCATTCAATCAAATCAACAAACACTCATGTACACACTCTACATAATATTAATTTAAAGTCTTTATGAGATAGACAACAAGTATAATTTTACTAAGAGTTTTCATGTCAATCAGGTCAAAGAACACAGACTTATTATAAAAATTACCTACTCAATCCCAGAATAAGTCTATTCTTGATCGAAGGCACTGTATATATTTAAAATTACAGAAACCTCCAGAACCTGAGAAGAAGGCAGTAGACAAAAATTTAGACCAGAAACAAGTAATAGAAGTGAGGGCACCGGTAGTTGGGCCCAAGTTGCCAAGACCGCCGTTTGAAACCCCACTGGACACCTTAAAACCAACTATTGCCGAGTCACTAAAGCAAGCAGTACAGAACACTTCACAGACTACTGCCACTGTTGATGATGGGTAGGAGGATTTTTCAAGCTTAAATATGTATTTCTAGACATTTTTATTTATGTATCTGCTCTACAATCATGCAGAGATTGCTCAGATAATTGCTTGAGTAACTAAAAAAAATTTTTTTATAAAGATAACTAAAAGAGATAACTACAGATAAGCAATGTAACACATACAAATTTAATTTCTAGGAATATACCTATTGGTACGGCATGCAAAAATGGAGGCTGCAGCGCTACTTATGAGGGTTCAACATCCAATGACAGTTTGTGTACATACCACCCTGGCTGTCCTGTTTTCCATGAGGGTCTCAAATTCTGGTCATGTTGTCAGAAAAGAACAACAGATTTTAATACTTTCCTTAGTCAGCCAGGATGCACCAGTGGTATGCACAAATGGATTAAGGAGGTGATTACTGTTCAAGTATTTATAAGTATTTATAACCCATTGCATGAGTTATGCATTAAAATAAAAGTTTAAAGCCCTGTAGTCGTAGCATGAGTGCCAAGACTAGACTTATGTCACAGAGTATGTTGATTATATCTTTTTCTCTCTTATGAAATAAGACAGAGAGCGACCGAGCCAATTCAGGACAGAGGTCTTGTCTTGAGAGTTTAAGCGTGCTTACACCACTGCACTGGTGTCAAAATGTGTGCGGAAATTTTTCTGCCTATACCAAAACCAAACCAAACAAACTATCCAATATCTTAAATTTTTGTGATAACGCGAATGCGTTAAGTCAAAACTCGTTCGCGTCATCAATGAAATTTCGCTAAAGAATAATTTTTTAATGAATGAATACAGATTGTTTTGCTATGATCAAAAAACTGTTGCGCGAACTTTGACGCGCCTCTGGGGCCTAATTCTGGCAAGATCGACATTATCTGTAAGTCGACATAATATGTTGAAACAAAATGAATAAATACGACCAATTTGGTGTTTGGTTTCGACATATCTGGAATTCGAGATAATTTCATTCATGCGAGAATAGCCCCGCTGGGCTCAGGGCTTTATCCGCTATCATTTTGATGGAAAGTGAAGAGTTTACAATCTTTTGTTTAATATACCTAAGTGTTTGTTTCAAATGACTACCTTTATTTTATAGGTCAATTATTAAGATTTAGCTATTAAATTTAATTACAGGGTCCATCGGCAGGCACCGTGAAATGTCGTTGGGACTGGCACCAAACGCCGGACTACGTCATTGTAAGCGTATACGCCAAGAAATACGATCCTACACTGAGCTTTGTCAAATTGAACCCAATACGCCTTAACACAAAGCTGGTGTTCCGGGAGCAAGGTGACGCTGCATTTGAATTGGATCTTGAACTTAGAGGTGTAAGTATAACCTACAGAACAGTAGGGGTATAATGTGAATACTTTTTTTTTTCGTATTTGTTATTTTCTTGGTTCCACACTAATTATAATTTAACAAAATTTAACTGTACCAAAAATATTGCCGTCTTGGTCAATCATTGTAAGCATGAGACGAACGGCAATTATACTGTAGCTTGGTGACAAAAAAAGCACTATTACCTATTTTAGGTGATCAAAATTGAACGTTGTACTGCATCCATGTTGTCGACGAAAATCGAGATAAAACTAAAGAAGGCGGAGCCTGGAGCTTGGAGCAAACTGGACTTCCCTCGGATAGTGCAAACAACGGAAGAGACAAAACCTCAGGAGGAGGTGAAACTGAGTGATGACGACTACGAAGATCTGTCCACTGTTGAAGCCATACACTCAATGGGTAAAGTTAATGTGACTGGATGAATAACAAAAGTGGTTTCGTCAGACCTTAAGAACCTTACACAAACCAATAGGAGTCACTCATTGTATAGAATATTGAAATTGGTCTGTATCCATGGCCATTATTAACTTGAATTGTATATCTTGTACAGTATCCCGCAGTAAATGTTACACATCAGACTTAAGTCAGAGATAATCAGGTAGCTTCGACTTCGTAAAGCGTCGGCACTTTCACTTATACCGAGGAGAAGGGGGTCTTTCGTTCAATGATAACTTTCATAAGTCATTGGTTTCATCGCTGCCTGTCATAATAGTTTTAACAACACATATCTATCTATATACAGCTTCACTAAGCATCCACATATGAGCTACCGTATATGTACCCAAAGTATTATTTCGGACTTCTGAAACACCCTGTATATATAAAAATCAATGCCACTTTTCGTTGTAATTTTATAACTCAAGAACGGGCTCACCTATCCAAATCAAATGGCTTTGTTCGGACTATTTAGTAGATGGTTTATGTGAAGTTTGCACAAAATCGGTCGAACCTGCCTGGACCGATTCTGACCCAGTAGGTGGCGCTGCTTTCGTATGTCACTAATTCTAAGGCGGTACGAAGTTCGCCCGGTCAGCTAGTTACATAATAAAAATGACAGTGACAGCATGATTTCTTAGAGTTTCGTTCTAAAGTTATATGTGTAATATTTACTAACGGATATTGTACACACAATGTAATGGCTCCTTTACGTGTATAGACACAATAAGGGCTGGCTGTATATAATGAATTGATACATAATACTGTTTTTTTTTACAAATGACAACATATTTTTTCGCAATAGCAATACTTAGTACATAATAGGTCTGTAATTGTCAATGTGCATTTTTTAAAAAAAAATAAAATGTGCTTTTTCTATAATATAATACTTGTTTAATTTCTCGTTTTAAATAATGCAGGTTCAATTATAACTACAGAAGTAACAATCTTTATGAAACCAAAACATATTTACAATTGGCTTGAAGATTATTTTCATTAGGTACTACGTGTTTCACTAGTTTCGGATATGTAGATATAATTTCAATTAAGTAAATAATTACATACAATGGGTCGTAACATTAACAATTTCATATAAGTACCTTATTAATTATAGAGAAATGACTAGATTGACTAGAGTCATAGGACTAGAACTGTTAATTATTACGTTTTAATTAGATTAATTTTATCGGGTAGTTCTGCTTGGGTATACGACAACAATGGCGTTACGAAGCACTCTTGTTCCAAAAACTGCTTCGTAAAGCTTTAGTAAATTTGATTTGAAAAATGTATTACAGAGTATATCAAACCTTAGACAGTTCATGAGTAGACCAATAAAAGTAGTATTCACTGTTCTTCAGATTTCTTAACCACAGACGCTAATGAATCGTCACAAGAAAGTCTATACACGGTTGGGTAAAACTATTGAATTAGATAAATACTCTTTGCTAAGATAGAAAATAGTATCACTTGTGGAGAGTGGCTACGGTGAGACGGCGGGTGCTGGCGCAGTGTTGGGGGTGTGGTAGGCGGGCGGGGGCGGCGGGGCGGGCGCGGGCTGCATGCGGTACATGTCGTGCAGCAGCGTGGCCACGGACACGTCGCCCACCGTGTCGCGGAACACCAGCAGCTCGATGGAGCGAGCCCGAACCGCGCGTAATGACGGCAGTAGTAGCAGCAGGCGACCGAACCTAGAATAGATAACAAACTTTGACTAAATTTCATAGCGCTCGCTATAAGTACCTATTGCTGTCTTGCTCATACATTGCGACCATGACACGAACAACAATATACTAGTTCAGTGTAGATAGAATACCTACTCTTTATGGTACACCAAACAGGGAGAATGTAGGTACATAACCAGTGACGGTCCTAGGGCGGTGGGAGCGGTGAGGTCATAACGAGAGCGCCAAAATCAACCAAACGTCGATAAGCGTCGTGACACCCCATAGTTAGCGCCGCGACGCTTATCAGTGAGGCATCAAGGAGGAGCCTTACAACAAGCATCACGTCCACGATCTTAGTACTACCTACTCGAATCGAATATTCGAATTTTATATTCAGGGGAGCTCCACTTTGAGATCTCACATCACCCAAAAAAAATCCTAGGGCAGCCCCTGTACATAACTAGTTACATTGTTGCCAGCTCCTTGTTGCAATCCCCAAATTTACATATAGATAGTTATTTTAAATTGAAAAACACTCGCTATATTTGCTCACAAGGAACGAAAAGAGAAATCAAATGTTTATAATTAGCTTCCCTACGGGCAACATCAGTTTCAAAAGTTTTCAGAAGTAATAGGTAAATAATAGATACCTTGTGGGTTGTCTTGTGTATCTGGTTCGGACATAGTCAGCGAGGATGCACTGTGCTTGGTCTTGCAACATCTCCACTGGTTGCGTCTCACTTAACCCGGGTGTATCTGGATTAGGATCCACTATTAGATAGTAGGTAAGATAATCTTATCTTTATATATTTCAAGTGTATAAAGCTGTAAGCTAACCTGGTGAAAACAGGACAATCGCCTTCATACACCCACACTCGCTGCCGTCGGGGGCTATTTGGCGAAATCGGCATAGTATTTCCTGCGATTAAATATACCTAATAGAAACTACAGTCTTATAAAGTTATCCTATGGGTAGATAAATGATGGTCTGAACATCAATGAATAGGTACATTGCATAGAAAAACTTGTAGGTGGGTAAGTAGTAAGTACTAATTATAAAGCCAAAGAAAGGAATAGGAAATTAGGTATTACGTATACTTAGTACGTAATTGTACACAAACAGTAAAAAAGGTAGCCTCCTAAGATAAAGAGTTCAAGGGAAAGCTCTCATTTATCGAATCGATATCTACCTACATATCTACCTGAAAAGCATAAAGTAGGTACTTACATACGTTTACAGGAGTTCGACATTTATTTATTGAGGCGATACGAACCAATTTAGTTCTAAAAAATCAATTGGAACTAATCAAGCTCCCTCAGACGTGCAGGTTTCCTCACGATGTTTTCCTTCACCGTTTCTTAGCAAGTGATAATTTCGGATGAAAATGAGATTCGCACATGGAACCCAGAGGTGCGAGCCGGGGTTTGAACCTGCGCACTTTGATTGCAAAGCGTGCGTCCGACCACTCGGCTACCACTGCTTAACCTAACCTAACCATACCTAACTATTAGTATTAACAATAATTTGATATGTACATTGTCATTTGCACCTAAATGTACCTGTAAAGTGTTGAGTTCTAAATCGGCGAGCGGGTCTGGCGGCAGACGGGCCCTGGTGGCGGGCGCGGCGAGCAGCGGCGCCAGGTCCCAGGGCGCGGACCACTGCGCCAAGTGCAGCAGGAACAGGTCCTTCCAAGCGGCGCGCAGGAGCACTAGCTGGTCCGCCGGCGCCAACGCCTGGAACGGCGCCAGGCACCGCACCCAACGCACCGCCATAAAAAGGAGGCGGGCGCTCGTCTCCTAATCAAACAAATTAATAAATATCGCCAGACAACACATACCTGCTCATCGCAAGAACCTAAACTAAGCAAAACTTTTACTTAGGGTAGGTACCTACCATACAATGGGAGCGATCCCAGTTGCAATCAGATTAGGGCAAATTCCGAAAAGGTCTTTTCCGAAATTTGCCCCCAGCGGGAATTGGACCGCTTGATTTAGTGAGCTTACGCTCAAACCACTAAACCTAGCCGTCGTCGTCAGGCATGAGGATGGTGGTAATAGTGGTATTACCCACATCGATACCAAAATACATGGACAAAATGTATTCACTCATATTTTATGGCAGTGTAGGTACCTACAATGCTGTGTCCATGTGTCCTACTTTGGGAATAAGGTACATACACCCGTGATATTTATTGGTCTGAAATTGTCACTGTCAACTTTAGGTAACGAAATTATAAAAAAAAACTCGTTTTACAAAAAGACGCGCATTGCAATTTCTTTTCTAATACCATAACGAACTCTAGGTATGTCAGGCTTACCAATACAATGTGTGGTCAGGTACTGGGCCCCAAGTCCACTAACACTATTGTTGTGGTGACTTAATTTTTTAGGGTTCCGTACCCAAAGGGTTCCGTCTCGCACTTGGCCGGGTTTTTAATGCATGTAAACAATATCTTATATTAATGGTAGGTAGCTAAAATATGACCAGTGAAGACATTAGACATTATAACCTTGAAGCCATTAGACTAGCCATATTCTAGCTTGCATTGATATAAGATGTTGTTTTTATTCCTTCAAAAATTTAGTCATAGCAACTCCACAATCATAGTGTTACCTAAGGGACTTAGGGCGCTGTTCTTATGTATGTACTTGTATCTTTATGTCATAAAGGTTGAATTTCCTTGGTAAAAGACACACGGCCATGCCGCAACTCACTCGCGCTGTCCGTGATATTTCGTTAAGCTTTTTCTAGGAGTCAAAATCAAAATAGTTCTTTAGTACTGACAAACATTTTGAAGTGCGGGTTTCAGTCTGACTGCGGCTTCATACCAGCGATACCTATTTGGTAATGCCGCTGAACAGTCATCCCTAAGACCTTGTCCAGAAGGGGCGAATACGCCGCGATTCCCTCGTGCGTATCACGCGCGACTGTTGCGCCCAGAAGGAGCGTACCAACGCGCGAGCAATTGGGTACGAATTTGAAAAATTAAATAAAGTTATCGCGTTAAAGTGGACGCAACAAGGCGTCCCTAGTATCTCGACTCGCGCGAATCACGCGCGAGTCCAGAGTCTGGCGTAGTGCACGCGATTTACGCGCGTATTTTGAATTCGCGCGATGCTTGTGGATGCGATGTATTGGTGCTTAGTATCTCACTAACGCGCGAATGAATTCGCGCGAAACTTTTCGCGGTGTATTCGCCCCTTCTGGATAAGGTCTAAGTTTGGTTACATAGTTAAGTCGTTTTATAGTGCTCTACAAAAAAGTGTCGTTTGAACTAACGTTAGCAAATTGCGAAAGTGTCGAGTAAAGTGACGCGAGTATGGCGTTGGGCGGGGTAAGTCAAGTGAAGGCGATAAGTCACCCCGCGGCCATCCAATCGCGGCACCGCGCCCGCCCCTTCAGTCAAAAAGCCACCTATCGAAAGTTTATGTACACACCCCTTGTAAGTTTTGAGTTTCACATCGCGGCGTCAACAACATTGCGTAGGTTCCTATAGTAAGTTTCACCTTCTTAAGTGAAATTTTACAGACTGAAAATTCAATAGCTTATACAGAAATAAAATGTTATCTAAAACTTAGAAACTAGGTAAATGGTATCTACACTCAGGCGTTACGTTTTATTCACGTAGTAAAGCCAGCTGCATAATCATTTCGGGTTAACGAGAACGGATCTGCATTGGCAAAACATTCTGCATGAAAACGTTCATACGAGAGTTACCTTACTTAATAATATTTATAATAATACATCATCACGCCTGTATTCCCCGACGGGGTAGGCAGAGGTGCACTGCAGTGCGCCCACACTTCGCCGATGTATTTTGGTCCCAATGTAATAGGGTGCGAGCCTATTGCCATTATACCGGGCACATTCCCCCTCAATACGAGGGAGATTTGGGCCATAGTCCACCACGCTGCTGTGCACTGCAGTGCGGGTTGGTGAGCTTCACACGCCTTTCTATAGACGTGCAGGTTTCCTCACGATGTTTTCCTTCACCGTTCAGCAAGTGGTCATCATTGTTGAAAATGACATTACCTTACTTAGTTTGCAGAAATTTATTGCTCCAAATCTCTTTCCAAATTACAAAAAGTTTCATCGACTATCTAAACTGATATAGGTACGTAGGTAGGTTAGGTACTCACTTGTAAGAGTTCCCACGTAGGTGCGAGTGGTGCTCCGAAAGCACTGGGCGGCGGTCGCAGCAGCGTGGGGTCGCCCTGCAGCTGGAGCTGCTTCGCACTCCACATTAACTCCTAGACCATATTATTCATGTTATACCTAAAACTATTATCGAACACACATACGGTCTATCTATCGATCTTACCTAGAACCATTTTCCTATCTATATGTAGGAAGGTACTTAGTATAGTGGTCCAGTATTTTTGTAAAGTCAATCCAGGGCCGTAATATTTTGGTACATGATAGTACCTACAGCAATATTTACCTACTTATAAAAGAAGAACTTTTTACTTTAGTAGGTACCCACTAAGTACCTAAGTATGAAGTATTTCATTATATCTTGGCAGTTATTGACATCCGCTTTGATACGTAGGTACTTAAGTAGGTGGGTAATATGTTAATAGATAGCTAAAAGTTTTAGCCTAAAACCAGCCAATACTGTACCTAAAACGAGGCATTTCATTATGAACATACCTACCATACATAGGCACTACTAACATAGGTACCTACCTACTCTTAATTTATAGAAATTCAATCCATCTAAAATAGATTTCTTGAAAGTAACTTACGTCTACAAACAATGTAGGAGGGGGTAGTAATGTAACAGTACCATGGAGATATTATAACGGAGATGTCATATCAATATTTCTGGTTTATCTGACTCCGCCATTGTTGTTTTCTCATATAGTTGCCGTATACTACAGGTACATGAGACAACAATATAACAACAATGGCGGAAAAATAAGAGCAGAGCCATACGAAGAGTAGAGTCGTTATGGGTACTCTAGATACTCTATGAACAGTACTCACCTGGCATTTATCAGTGGACATGAGTATATGGAGCAGGCCGGGCGGCGGGGGCGCCAGGAAGGGGTCTACAAGTGGCAGCGGGCTGGTCGCGCCCGCTCCCCCCACGCCGCTCGACCCCGCCGACGATGCCGTGCTCAGCGGCGCTGACTCGCTCATACCGATACTGAACTGTTTCCAATTACACAAAGATACCATCAGTCTTTAGACACCTCAATAATGGGACTTCAGCTTGAGAGAACTAAGTGGTTTTTAAGATGTGGCTAGCCCAACGTGAGGCGTACCTACCTAAGTAGGTCACTAACACAAGAAGACGCCGTGATGACCAAATATGAAGCGGTTGCTAGTTGCAGTAGTACCTACCTATAAATATTTAGATATCGTGTTTCAAAGCGTCTACATGCAAAAGTGCTTAAAGATAGGCAAGATAGGTATTCACCATCAATGATTAAACGACCATGATGTTCAAGTTGGGTTCAAAATAACCATTAGATAATTATTATAAACTGACCCCTAAATTTATAGAAAATTGTGGCAGTTCAGTGGTACTGTAACTTAAACTCTTTAAGTATAGAAAAATGTTAGTTCGTGCAGGAGTTCAAAGAAATGACCATAAACTTGGGGGTAATATTGTAATGCTAATGATAGAACTCGTAGCTTACTTGAAAGTTAAACGGCTGTGGCAGCTGTGTGTATGGCGAAGGCGGTGAGAGCTTGAGCGCGTGCGGCTTGTGCGCGTGGGCCAGCGGCGGCGGCGGCCCGCCCAGGAGCCCGGCCGCCAGCTTGGGCTTGCGGGGCCCGCGCTCGTGCTGCACCGCTGTTGACAATGCTTTATCTTCATCACTTATAGCGGCTTATTCACTACCGATATTTCACAACGTATTTTTAAATTTTGTTCTGTATTAAAGTTATATTTTTTCTCACGTCTACTTTGCTGCCAATTTAAAATAGGGTTTTGTTTCATAAAATTTAAAACGTTTGCAATTGCTCTGCTTAGTTTAGGCTTAACTTATTTTTGTTCCCATTTCAAACTAGTATTTAATCTATATAACTTTATAAATTAAATACTTAGATGTAACTTTAAATGTGATCAGATTTTTTTCGTAAGTAGTTACCTACCCTTGCCTGTTGTTTAACAATGCAGATTATAGAGTCATGAACAGATTATTAGCCGGCGATCCGCTAAACCAGGATTGCACCACGTTACCACAGGTAACCTATCTACCTACATAAAGTTCCGTCTGTAAGTCATATAAGATCTATATAAGTGTGGATAGGTATGAGCAATAATGAGAGTATCCCTATCCTTCAAACTACATCATTGAATTGTCTAGAATACCTACTTACTGGACGTTACCGTTAAGAGCACTCTTCCCTACCCATTTTCATTAATTGAATTTGTTGCTGCCATAAGTAGGTACTCGACACTGGCAGAATAGCCATTCCTCATCTTATTCCATAAACTTAGACAACCGACGTGACTACGTACTTGGTTACCAGGGGCCTCGAAATAAAGGGGGGAATTCTCGCAAGATCGACATTATCTCTAATTCGACATATGTCTGAACCAAAAGCCAAATTGGTCGTATTATTTATTTTTGTATCGACACTCATAAGGCCAAATTTCCGTTGGTACAGATTTACCGAAGAAACGAGGTAATTCGGGCATAGATAGATGTTATGTTGTGATCTGAGTATCATATCGGTAACTCTACAAGTCGAAAATAAATAGTGAGGTGATTGTTTTATAATTGCATGTCCAATGTAGAGGGGTGTGTGGGGTGGTGTGCCGTCACGCAATCAGCTTACCGCGGCTGAGTCCATGAGAATGCGGCCATTGTGTCCGCACATGGCGGCGGCGCATACGCTGCGTTCCCGCGCGGTTACGATGCACCGCACCTCACCGATACTCTACGTAGAGCTCTGTAGAGTTGCACACGCGGATATCGATAAAAAAATATCGTTACACTCGAAAATTACGTTCCCGAACTCTGATCAAATCTTTGTGGTATCAAACTTCGCATTTTTTAAATTACTAAACTATACACTTAATAATGTAAGTAAAGTAAAAGATTTTTTAAAGCTATGATCATCGCTTAACGGTTCTATGAGGTTTTTAATACAGAATCAATAAGTTACAATAGTAAGTACATTTTAATGTCGATAAGATATGTCGACAAGAATTTTAACTGTTAACCTGATTGAGGTTAAACGTTTCGATAGGTACCTACTCGGTATCTATATTGTAGCATTCGTGAATCGATATCGATATGCACCCCTGAATTAAGGCGACACCTATCACGGAATAGTGAACGGTATTAAGTGCTCGGCTTAGCGACTGATGCGAGTGTCGCTGGACGCACTATTCCGGATCAAGTACATACAACTTTAAAAGCATTTGAATTTTTAATCATTAAGTCAGATTGTGAATGCTAATATGTAAGGATTTTTTTCTGAATGCAGCAGAAGTGTAGTTGGTGTCTAATAGTGGCATAGAAATAGGTCCTACCTAAAGTCCATTTAGAACAAGACGTATACATATTAATGGTATATTTGAATTGCACGCACTCTTTCCTTTTTTATTCCTTTATATCTTATGCTGAGCCAAAATCCTTTCGGCCGTAAACGCAACACGAAAAGTATGAGATTTCATGTGCCTATTTGAAACCTATAATCTATAAATAATAAAAACAATACATAGGTGATCTCTATAGATAGTCGCAGAACTCTACATAGTGTCAGAACAACTGATGCAATGTTAACCTTTTGTTTATGGGGCGCATGTAATCCCAAATAGAACACGTGCTTTTTTTCTCGACGTCATCCCTTCCCCTTACTAACCGCTGATACTTATACGAAAATAAATCTTACACATGGTTACATAAAGTGCATGTTCAGTTGAACTCTACGCGTAGGGATAGTTTAAGCCAAGGGGCTCAATTTCCAGCGTGACGCGGATAAGCTAGATTTTAATTAACTAAAGGCGAAATGTGTAACAGAACAACGTAATGTCAACAGGGCCTTTACCTATAAATAGGATTGTTTTTCCTTGAAACTTAAGTTACTTACTTTTCTAGTATTTTATACCTAAACTGATCTACTAGCAGGATCAGTGTTATAATTTACTGTTTTATAGGACTATAACTAAGTTTTTGTTGCCGATAGAATATTTAATCTGTGATTATGACAGTGATTTTATTAATATAAAAAACTAGCTGACCGGGCGAACTTCGTACCGCCTTAGAATGAGTGACATACGAAAGCAGCGTCACCTACCGGGTCCAATTGTGAATCTAAACCATCCAGGGTGCCACCCAAACGCATAAAAAAAAACATTCAAATCGGTCCAGCCGTTTAGGAGTAGTTAGCTTACAACGAAATTGATTTGATGAGCTTGATTTTTTTTAGGATATATGTAGATTAAAAGTTCTAATGACAGTTTTGTATATTTCTCTATCAACATTGTATGACATAACATTACGCATGACATTTAATAATCTACAAATTAAGTGAATACTTATATTGCCTATAGATATACTTTATACACTTCTCATCAAAAAAATCGAAACACCTCGCAGTTTATGATTTGATAAGGATTACCAGAAAAATGTGTATATTTAGGAATAAATGTAAAATGTCATTTAATAGTGAGTAGTATGAGGTTTATAAATCCTAATGTTAATGTTCTAAATTCAAATTAAGTCTTCATAGGTTTCGTATTTTGTATGATGAGTAATTTTAAAAATTAGGACAAAAACAATAAAAACGAAAGTGTTTCGATTTTTTTGATGAGAAGTGTACTATCTAAAGATTTGATAGATACCTCTCTGCTTACATAATCTTAATCACATAAAGTATTACTAGTAGATAGTTATATAAACAGCAAAAGAAAATTTCATTCTCCATCGTTTAAGCTCATACAAAAGGCGTTCAGTGAATCACATTTGTGCCCTTTAAAAGGGAGATTTAACTTCAAACATGGTTGCGAAAAGCCCCCGTCGGCCGAATTGAAAGCAAACAAAACATGTTTTTCAAAAAGGTGGTGGACACAAAAACTACAAATTTGTTATTTATTACCCGCGAGGCATCAGCCGGTGGACGTCAATTATAGGTACCAGGCCTTAATTTATAAAACAGCTTTTAAAAACATGTCCAAACAGTCTACCTAACTTTAGGGGTAATTATTTTTTAAAGAAGAACCAAGTGAGTTACATTGTATGAATTTTTAGAACTAATTTATTATTTGGGACATTCTGAACTGTCTATTCAAATCAGTATTTTTACTTACAATAGTAACGAACCTATTTCTACATATATCTAATTTGCCATCAATCGTAGTCAAGTCAAAATATTTTAAAAAGATACCTACTCTACGAAATCTGCAGGAACTTAAACTATATAATATAGAATAATAGCGCCATCACACAACAAAGTAGATACGAAAGCACTTCAAGTACCTGGTAGGTAACTCTTATAACTCATGCCAGTATCTTGAGGCGGCGGCGGGTTAGATATCCATGATGTAGTGTAGGTCGTTACTGTCCGTGTAAATGGAGTTTTGCGGTCGATATCATAGTGATGTACCTACGCGGCGTTTCGATGTAGCACAACTTAAATTTTAAGTTTTACCTAATCATAGTTGTTAACTCTCCCATACATATAGATTATGTGTGTGTTATTGACAATTGCATTATAAACATTTTTTTCTAGCTTTAAAATCTGTTTTAGGTAGACAAGAACTGTGGTGTTGTGCGCACTGAAGCTCGCATGACTGAAGTCATAATTAGAGATGAAACGGATACTGGTTTGGCCGGATACAGGATATCCGGCACGCTACCAGGCCGGAGCACCGGATATCCGGCTACCGGATATTTAGAAATTCTTGAATTTTACTATCCGGTATCCGGCCGGATACTGAATTACTATCCGGCATCCGGCCGGATACTGAATTAATATCCGGTATCTGGCCGGATAGTGAAAACAAGGCTGGATGGCCGGATACCGGATAGTTACCGGATACCCGTTTCATCTCTAGTCATAATCATACATACTCGTAGATAATCAAAGACGCAGTGTTGTTGAGATAGCGCTAAAATAACATCCTCTACTGTAACTGTATTGTGAATTTTTACACTTTTATATTTTCAATATGGTGTCTGCCCTGGTCCAGTCGGGCTGGCGAGCCTCCGCTCTTAGGAGGCAGCGGCGGCGGCGGTGTGGGGAGTGATTAATGAGCCAATAATCCGGGCCGCTCCCGCACGCCCTGTGAAAGCTTCACGAAGCCGAATTGGTGAGCGGTCAAAAGGTTTATTGACTACACAGCTATGACCAAGACCTGCTTACTTAAGTAACAAGTATATTGAATAAATAATTATAACTAGGTATAGTATTCAATTATGGGGTCGAGAATTCTGAATTAAAAATGTATCAAATTTAAGGGTTACGTTAGTTCTAAAAACTACTATTACAAATTATATAAGCGAAAAAAAAACATTAAAATGTGGAAAATTCGGTTACTGCATAATCATAAGGAATTTTGTGTATCCACTACAGGTTTCTCAACTCTACATTTACAGTTTGTCCTCCCAGTTGTTGGGTATCTCCTGCTTAATAAGACGAAGCTACGTGTCGGGGAGGTTGGCTGCGTGATTCACTCAGCCAGCATGAGTCAGCACATGCTGGCGCCGAGAGGCGAGCCCTCCTTGGAGATAATGCCTACTTGGATCAAGATGTTAAACAACTTATTTTTTGCATCACGGCTTTACAGTAAAGATTTGCTGAAGAAAATGGGGTGAAATTATCCATATCCGTGCAATAAAAAAGGTTAGTATTTAGAAGATAAACTAGGTACAATTTGTAGAGCCAAGCATCGAATCTTATTTTATCGCTTGCAGTCAGAAATCGTCTCTCGATATTAAAAGGAACTAGATTAAGTACATGTGAAAAACAGGAGTACGTAAGTAAATAAGAAGGTAATTCAAATTAAATAAGACCATAATGTTTATATGCTACAAACGTTATTTGCGCTCCATAGCTGCGCATCAAAATCATCGCGTGGAAAATATCCAACGAGAGAACGACCCCGTGTCCCGACATTCGTTCCGACGTTAATTCCAGCCGCATTTGTTCCATTACATTTCCGACACAAAGTAGATACGCGCTTGCCGAGTTGACTAGGTGGATGCGACCAGGCGAGCGACGCCCGAGGAGGACGAGGCGAGCGCGCCCGCCCGCGCGACAGGGACGCAGTATCAAAAGTGAGAAAGATGTATTCAGAAGTGAAATAGTCTGCTGGCTGAGCACATCATCATTAACGAGCCAGCGAGGGCGGAGGGCAGCGAAGAGGCAGAGGGGGCGCGTCAGGTGGGCGATGTCCCACGCTCCGATACACCTGC
The DNA here is from genome assembly GCA_914767695.1 of Ptilodon capucinus. Classification (NCBI taxonomy): domain Eukaryota; kingdom Metazoa; phylum Arthropoda; class Insecta; order Lepidoptera; family Notodontidae; genus Ptilodon; species Ptilodon capucinus. Next base: position 6,404,486 of record OU611814.1, on the reverse strand, counting down.
GCGCGAAATTGCTCCTTACCGCGACCGCCACAGGGAACTTATCCGTTCAAAGCTTGCGGCCGACAAGTAGCGACCTCAGGGAATATTTTCGAGTGCACCGACATAAATATGAGAAATATCCAGGTTTTTATTCACCTTCCACCCGGCGGGGCCCACCCGACTCCCGGACAAACATCGTGTATAATACATGTCCAACAATGTCGAGATGACAACGGCTTTTCTCACACACTCCAGTCTTGCTTGTTACTTTACCATGATAGCTTATGTTAAATCTGTTATCTAAAATTATCATAAATAATACATACCTATAGTCATCTACGCAATGCGCAGAGTAATATAGATTTGCTAACGCACCTTTTAGATGAATCACCAAGAGTCAATTTACCAAGAGTCATTATAAAAAGGTAATATGTATAGGTTGGTACTTTTCCTGTTATCTAAATGGCCATAATATTGCAATGGCAACATGAAAGGTACTTATAAAAGTTATAGTAAATTCAAGTGAGAGAGACACGAAAATAATTTTCATAAAGTTGAAGAAAAGTTAGCAGCGTGGTTGGGAACGTCGAGCCGGTTTCAGAACTGAACAAGTTGGGAGTGCGGCACATCGCTTTATTTCACCACTATAACTTCGGTACATATAAACTTCACAGATGGGACTAAAAGTTTTTCCATTTCGTGCTATTTAAGTGCATAAAATCACGGTTAAAATAACAATCTAAAGTTAGCCTACCTATCAACGAAAAAGCAAACTGGTAATTTGATTAACAAAGCATAGGTACGCTGATTAACAACGTAATGATTCTAATAATGAGAGATCAATTTAATTTAATATAACAACAAAAACGATCATCAGTTAAGCTGGACTAATCCATTCGTGTGTAATGCAATTAGCCCACCCACCGTACAACCCGAAAATTAATTAAGAATCACGTATCTAAATGCGAACAAAAAATATGAGTGCCCCTAAACCAGATGCAACAGATTATCCCATTAAAACATTTTAGTTTTATTCACTATGACAGTGCAATAATTTGTTCACGCACAACACTAAAATGAAATTAGTCGGGCAGGATTCACCCCCGGGCCAGAGGGTGGAATCACTTGCTTTGTCAAAATATAGGCAATATTTTAGTTGGCCGAGAGGACACCGGGTAAACACGGAAGCGGTGAATAAATCACATAATCGGATCTAAAGCAGAACCTTTATTCAACCATCCTTTGCGGAATTAGGGTATCAATAGATGATTCAAATGTTCCGCCAAAGGATTTGACATGATGAAAATGAAAAGTATTTGATTTATTATTTTTAAAAAAAACTACTTAATTTTTTTTAACGTTTCTTAGCCAATTCCTAGCTGATGAACATCGAGCTTCATTCAAATTATTATAATATAATTGTATGATCAAATTTACAGTTTAATTTAGAAACATACATCATTATAGGTATACGAATACGAACAAATGAATCACTTGCATCAAATGTCAATTTAGAACAACATTAAACTAAAACCACTTTAAAATCTAATTATACGTGAATATCGACAAACGTAACTAAAGCTGCTATTATAATAGAATTGGGCGGTATTGTCCCGGTCTCCCCCCGGTGTCCGGGTGTGGTCGCGGCTCGCTAGGTGTTGAGCATGAACACGTGTTACTGATCCTTAACACTGCTCTAAGAGCGACGATCTACTCGATTCGATCCGCTCCCGATCCTAACACGCAACAGAGGGCTACACCAATAAATATTAATTTAGAAATGGAGTAGTGAGAGAGTAATAAAACTATTACCTGACCGCTGATTAATGCACGTAAGAGGGGTGGATATGACAAGAAGCATGTTAAAACGGTATACAAGTTTAGTATTTTAGTAACCCTATAGAATTCTTAATTCATCCTTGATCTTTGATAGCTGACGACAGACCACTGATAGTACTATAATTAGAGAAAAACAAAATCGTGATAGCTTTTTAAACTGAATATCGAAAGGTTTCATGAGACAATTACAAGTGAAAACAAGAATAGAATAAAAGCAATTTGTAAAACCTCACAAGCGAGCTCTTCTCGTTGAATATCAACATTGAAATTTACGTAGCAAGGTAGAAACGTTTCAATTCGTTACCGGCAATTTAAATTTCTCTTTTTAACACAAAAGGACTTCAAAAAGGTAAGCTCGATGGAGAATCAGAATCTACGCGCGAACCGTTAAATTAAAAATAAATATTGCGAAACGTCAGCATGTTACGGGTCTGCCATGTATCCAGGGAAAAATGGAAAAGCGTAGCGATGGCCGATGTCGGTTCACGAGAGGGTGGGTAAGGTGAATCTTTTTGTGAAGTGGAGAGAATTAATTTAACCCGCTGCGGGGTAACACGACATGGTGGTAATTGAAAAGTTTGCCCCTTGTCGGCTGGCGGCGCTGGCGGCATTGCGTCTTGGCGACACTCGAGCTTCGATGATGGCAATTCATATTTCAAGATTTTAACTAAGTATTATTATTAAATATAATGTATTATATTATAATTTCATTTTTACGGCCAATATACCAATAGTGTATTTATTATAGGGCTACTTTAAAGTTATGTACATTGCCTATTTTCATATTTTACTCTTATCACAGATGATTTGTGGTACTGAAATACATAGTAAAATAGACACCATCATTAATTCAATCAATAAAATTTCCTATGCACTTATTTCACTTTCAAACTTTTAGTCAAAGACAGCCGATTAACTTCAGGAAAGACCATTCCAGGAAAAAGCTTTTAGAAATCAACCCTTTAACTTTTTCAACGAATATTAAAAAGTACTACACTAAGTTGATCGAGGAGACGCCTGGCTTGCTCGGAGTCTGATCGATTTTAAATTAATTTTATAAAGTTAAATTGGGGATTATGTTTATTTGATCACTCAAAAGGGAGCGCTCTCTTTGATAGAATTTTGTTCACGATGAGCCTAAATAAATAATTATTTTCATTTAAAACATGATCAGCTATTACTATTATTCGTGTGCTATTTAAACTTCTTACCTTAACATCGCATATTCGTCCTATATTATGATTTAAATTGGAAGTAATCCTATCAGATTTGTCTTTGAAGCACGAAAGCTATATCAATATGAATATAAACTTTGTGAGCGTAGGTGTGAGTATGTAGCAAGTTCAGAGGGACGCAAAGGTAGTCCGGTATGTTGACGCGTTGGCTAACATCGATTCGGTCTGTTTGCGCAACGATATTGGAGTTAGCTGATTGGCTCGCTGGCCGTTGGACTTTGTAAACTTAATGATTTCCATCGCCCGATATTATTCACTTTGTACAATTCGGAAATGTTTGTAGACTGGAAATGCTACGATTCTTTGAGGGATTTGATGAAAGAAAGGGCAATTAAAGTACTGTGCTTATATAACTATAGGATTTTTTTCACATCATAAGTTTTCAGTTTGTTAGTATATATCCACTTCATACTTATCTACATTTTATTTCTGTCTAGTAATTACAAAAATATTAAAATGGGAGTTTTTTCCAATATATCTTAACTTTAAGTCTTGTTTAGAAAAATTGCATAGCAGATTGTATAGCGTGTGAAGTGAAGCCACTTCGGCAGGTCGTTGTTCACTGATTAATGGAATTAATCCATTATTCTGCGGTTGCGGCCGTTAAGCGAGGCAGTCGAATTCACGCTAGATGAATTGTTAATGTATCTGTCTGCGATTACTCACGGATTTGAATGGAAAATGCATGGACTCGAGAGAGTTCATTAGTATTTTTAAACTCGTTAAGATAGCGAGTCAAATAAAGGCGTTATATTACCGTGGCCTTAGTGACATGTCTCTGCTTAGTAATGTGGTAGATTAACGTTATACGTTCATAAGTGCTTACAGTACGTACGTGCTTACAGTATGCTTCAGAAAAAACCTCAAACTTGTTGATATAGAGATACTTATAAAGTACCTATTTTAAATTATTTGACATGATACGCCTACGCGCCAACTTTATGCGACTTTCAAATCGATATACAATCGTAATCTAATACACTTTTGTTCCGTAAAATGCCACTATAAAAGTTTGTAGAGAGATTTTAATTTCCTCACTTTGGTGATAGATACAAAAAGTGATGAGTGAGCGTTGATGAATGATACCAACTGTGTCATAGGAAGTCTTAAAGCCCATCATAATATTTTGCATACAATTCTACATTTAACGGTTATGTAAATACAGGTAGAGTTGAGCTGGCATCGGCGGGTAAGTTTCGTGGGGGCGTATAATTACGCGAGCGAGTAAACATATAAAGGTAATCTGGGCCGCGGCGGCACAAAGTGATGCTAGTGAATAAATTAGCGAGGGAGCACCTGCGGCGAGACCGCAGCCACGCCGCTGCAGGGCTACGACAACCGACGCGGCACACTCCAGATTCCAACACATCTTTTTACCGTGCTTAATACCAACCGCTTTATACAGGTAGATCGTCGACCGACCGGATCTTGGTGCTAATTCTGCTGGTACCCAACAAAGATATGATAAACATTTCTCGCTCCTACTATACGTCAGTAAGAAGGACGGCAATGCATTTAGTTATGCTCTGTTGATTTCTGAATAAAATTTTAAGCAAGGAATCCATTATGAATTGTATTCTGTCACACTTATGAGCGCTAAAATGTATCGTATTAGTTTTTCTTCAGATAAGTAGTTATATAAATTGTGCTGAAAAAAATTGATAAAACGTTAGTAAATGTTTTAGACCAATGAAAAGTCATAATTATTGATTTAGCACGGGAAATTTCGGCAGCCCTATAGCAGATAAGGCGTATCTCTGTACACCCACTCCTCCATGCTGAAAGGCTTCGTCACATGGCGAGAGATGGAGCCCGACTTGCGGCCGACATGGGGACTCTATGAATATTCAATTATTCACAAGATTTTACTTGGAGAATTTTGATTTAGAGTGAGTCATAAATTATACCGAAATGCGATCATAGATGAAATTGAAAGTATTATCTTAAATACAGTACGATAGTAATAGGTATTATACCTGAAGTACCTTTCTTCATAGCGTATTTTGGATTAATCCAGATATATTTAGCATTAAATACTTACATCATCACTCTCTCATGAAGTACCTAATGTATTCATAATTTGAATAATTCAATTCACATTGTATGTAGATAATTACATACAAAGAAGATAATAATAAGGTCTAAGGGTAAGATTTGAATTAGATAATTGCTTAACAAAAAAAGTATCATCACAAAGTTAGATATTGCCAACGCAATCCACGCCTACAATCAGGGATCGCTATAAGTAATGGCGACAACAGAACACCCACTACACAATACTGGGTCCACCGCTATGACATAATGACAGATAGGATCAGACACAAACGTGGAAATTGAACTGGTCGCCGACAAACGACATATTTCACTCAATATTTGAGAGCTCGGCCGCGGACAAAACAACCCGCTGCGAGCCTGATGGACGAGATGTTGAATCGGGAACGTATAACTGCCAATGTGGATATGGAAAATGAGATCTCGCTATAGTCGTCGAATAACAATGCAGGCTACGCGTGTTTTGAAAGATGTGGTCTTTACGCCACACCTATGTACATTGGTAGTTCGAGTGATTTTCTGATCTTTACTGGTTTTATACAAAGTCGAAGTGTGCCACTGAAAAACTCCACGTCAGTATTGATTTCGTTTAGGTCTAGTTTATACTTAATTTATTATGTTTTTTTATGCAAAATGCCATCGCAACACGACTTGATAGATACGGGAAGAAGCCTTTTTAATGCCTTTTTATTTTAAGCTATTAAATCCTTTAAAAAAAATATCTTACGTAAGGTTTCAGGTCCGTGAAAATAAATTATTTATTTAGTTAACTCCATTCTCCCACTATCCATTCTCGATTCATGAATAGTGGCTCTGTGATTTACTACAAATTTACAGCGATTAAAATATAATACCTTCGGGGAAAGCTTATGGTTGGGCTATGCTGTCAGATATCACTGGCACGAAGCATTTTATGATTCGGTACTTACAAAAACCCCGTTTCATTCGAGAAGGTTGGTAGGTACTGCCCCTTGAAATGAAAACTGGCAGGTGTATTTTACAAGCCCTCACCATCTTTATTCATGTTCGCCTGGAAGCACTTGGCGAGGCGGCAGGCACGACACTGGTTCCTGTGAGTCTTGTCAACGGGACAGCGGCCCTTCATCTCGCCGCCCGCCTTACACGTGTACACGCGGTTCCTGTGAATTGACCGCTTGAAAAAGCCGGAGCAACCTGCGGGACAAACGTTTAAGTGTTTGTAGCTCATACTAATACACTGCTGGGAAAACGTCATCATCCCTTTCACATTTCTAATTGCCACCACTCTTTCTTGATAACGATGAGGTCACGCCCTTTCAATGGTCGACCACGACAGTGACACTCGAATTTAACGAATATATGAGCATGTCATTGGAAAGTATTTGTCAAAACACTTAAGATTTAAGTATGTTGAATGTTACTAATCATCCTGTTTAGAAAACGCAAAGGGAACCTACACAGCTTGGGTTTTTAAATATGAAGTTATGGTTTCCTCTTGAGGGTTTCGTGTTACTCACAGGCAGTGAGAATATCCGAGACTTAAGGTTAGCGTCTTGGTTATTAACATGTTGACCTAGATGTATGGCCGAAGCTTAAGTAAGCAAGAAAAATAGAAGTAAAAGTAATATGGCTGGCTTTTTGAATAAAATATACTAGGAGAGAGGTTTTTAATTAATTCTTGTATAATGAGGTTGTTAATTGTGGACTTAAGCTTACCGTCGCAGCTGTAGATGCCGTAGTGTTTGCCCGAACTCCTGTCTCCGCACACATTGCACGGTATGTCCAGAAGACGGTCACCTGCAACAAATAAAAAATTAAAATAATAATTAAATAATTAAAATTATATAATACTCTAGGACCTAGGAAAAGAGTAGCCGTGGAGTTTATATCCAATCTTCTCCATAGGAAAGACCGTGGTAGAGTTCTATAAATGGTGTAATGGTGTACCTACATGAATTGAAATAATTATATCTGGTTTCTAATAGTAAGTAGCTTTTATAACACTTTCATTTTTTCACAATTTAGGGCACAATCACGAATCAAACAAAACGTAAATGGTTTCAGAATGAAAATAAAAATATATTTATTAATTGACACTACTAAGCATCGCCGCGCCCCCTTCCCAAAATAGATTAGTCAGATTACACCAATCTCGCTAATAACGTTGGTGTTTTTGTTCCGTTTACAGAAGCCTTCCCCTTCGCCCCTTTTCTTCGGCTCTTACAAAAGCCTGCCGTTACACCGAAACGATCACACAGATCTTCGACACTAACACGGTTGCAAAATTTTCGGACATTTATATTCAAGTTATCAGTTTTTTTCGAATACTTATTTTGTTATTTACTTACTAGATAAAAGCCTTTAAAAGGCGGAAATCTTGATGTCAAAATTTATATCGAACTACTTAATTGTTATATGACATAATTCACACAAATATTCTTGCAGCCTTTAAAAACCTAGGGTCAAGTATTTGTGGGCTGCTTAGTTTTATTTATTAAATGAATTTATGAAATAAAACACAAAGCGGTGTAATAGAAAGCCCATCTTAATGCCACGAATCCTTTTCAAGGAAAGATCTTTTATTTTTTTCGCTGAAACGGACTTAGACGACTTTACTGTTCGTCTTTCGAGCCTCTAAGGAAAGCCGCGAAGTGTCGTAATTATCCCCTTTTTGGCGTACTTTCAAGAGGATTTTATGTAGAAGACTTCTGGAAGTGGATCCATTTGAACAGTAGTATGCAGAGCGAATTACTTTCTGTTTTTTTTTTCAGCCTGTGTCAATCCACAGCTGGGTCCTGTGCTGATCTGGTGCAACATGTCTCGACCATTTTCCTTACCCTTGTCTCTCAAATCCTAACACTAGTGATTTCAAAAGGTAACTAGAAGTAGGTATACCTACTAGGAAGGTATTTTAAGTTTTCTTTATTGTAATTATACTTACTTAAAAGAAAGAGTAGTGAAGCTATAAATTTCTAGCATTCGGAGCACTACTCCGTTTTATAAACATGTAAATAGTTTCATATATCCATCACGAGTCGAATAATTAACAAAATCTGGTGATACTGAATTTATAACAATAGATTTTTATCAAGGCTTCAAATAATAATTAACCAATCCCTTCAAATAATAATGGCTTCATTATGCATCGTACCTACAAAGGATTTAAGTAGGTAGTATAGCCATTCACATTTCGAAACGATCGGTTTAGTTAATATGGGGGTCTAGGATTATTTCCAACCATATTATGACTACTCACCTACAATACAGGAGTAGGTGAATATAGCGTGTGAGGGTGTGTTTGTGTGTGTGCCGATGCGTGTGTCCCCAGTCCCCAGCGCGCTGAACTCAACATAACGCGCAACAAATTGCAATAGTCGTGCGAAACGCGACACGCGCTAATTCCGATCAAATGAATGTACTTAATCGGTGCCCTCGTGTTGTTTACACTTAACTGCACCTATGTAGGTGCTTGGCGGATTAATATAGGATCGAGCCTACCTCAAACAAAAAAATACTACGCCCTTTAATACTTTAAAATTATTTAGGTAGTGGGTACCTACTGTAACTCCCTAGGTAATCATTAAGAACAACATCTTCAAAAATCAAAACTACCGTTCTCCGTCGGCGATGTAATTTTAATACATAGATATTGCTGAATTAATTATTGATTTAAGTCATGTGATTCAAAATGCGGTGATAAAATAGTAAAACCTTTACATTTTTTTTCTAGCCTATTATTAAAGAATATGTGTCAGTAATAATAGTAAGTCAGTAATATTTTATCCACATTTTAATAGGATTTTTGATGTGTTTTAGTTTTCCCTGAAACTTGTAGAAAAACAGTTCTAAAATCAGCTGTTACTTTTTAACTCCCTTTGATCTAAAGTTCAACACAACAGAAGAGACAAGCGACCTAACTGACCATGCCTAGGACTGTCAAAACATAAAAAACGGCCAAGTGCGAGTCGGACTCGCGCACGAAGGGTTCCGTACCATTATCTATAAAAACGAGCAAAAAAAACCATGTTTGTTGTATGGGAGCCCCCTTAAATATTCTGTTTTTTAGTATGTGTTGTCATAGCGGCAACAGAAATACATAATCTGTAAAAATTTCAACTGTCTAACTATCACGGTTCATGAGATACAGCCTGGTGACAGACGGACGGATGGACGGACGGACGGACGGACAGCGAAATCTTAGTAATAGGGTTCCCGTTTTACCCTTTGGGTACAGAACCCTAAAAACCTGAGTTAATAATTTAGTTTGGTACGAAAAAATAATTTTCTTTCTTCATCAAAGGATTCACATACTGAACATGAAGAAGGGTTGAAGGCTTGTAGACCCATTCTCAATTACATTGTTTAAATAAATAAAAATTATTTAAGTTGACGATATTTTAGATAACTAGTTTTCAGTAAGTAAGTAGGCTATGTTAGTAAGATATAAATTGAATATAAAATAACATGTTCATAAAATCATTAAGGCACTTAACAAACTAATTTAACTTAATTTAAGTTTTAACTAACCGACGGTAGCAAGTTAGGCGTTAAGTGATTAGATTAAGTTACATGCACCCTTTGAACGAGAGCCGGGGTTGGGGTGTACAACTAAGTTTCGGGTCCGTCCCTAAGTTAGGTACATTTGTAAGGACGCGGGCTCCGCTGATCTGCTAAGATCTTATTTGTGTGTAAACTACGAACAATAGGCGAATTACCGTATGTACAACTAAGTACGTATTGTTGCATGCAGTATTATTGCGGACTGTGATATACGTAGACAATTTATATCATAAATATGTATAAATGGTACAAAACTACTCACTTAGGTGTATTGCAAGTTAAAAATGTAAAGTAGTGAAAATGTATTTTAGTAAAATAAAATATAATAGTTACGATTTTCGGATCACGGTACGTGGGTAGGTATATGCAATAGGAGAAGACCGTCATTTGATTATGTATATAAATGTGTCTATAAATACATGGACCTAGTACCACGTAGTCGGAAAATCCGAATCATAGCTTCACGTGATCTAAGCATAAGAGATTTTAAAAAAGCAGTTCTGAAAAGCGTAGGCTGTGTAGCCAGCGTAGCCGTGTAGGTGGGCTACGGTTCAATGTAGAAATTGAATGCTTCCTATTTATTCACACAAGAGGTACTTTGCTTTTTAACCGACTTCAAAAAAGAGGAGGTTCTCAATTCAACCCGTTTGTTTTTTTTTTTGTAACAGTCATTGTTCATCGGAGTAGTTAATTTAAAATAACTATTGCACTGTCAGACGTAAGCGGAACAGCAATCGTCAAAGATTTTAATTTATAAACATCTGATTATTAGGAGAAGCTTTTGAAAATTCATTTTTTACGTTCATTGTATTACTTGTGTGTTCTTTACATAATTAGTTTACAACGAATCTATCTTAGTTTTACCCTTAGAGATTTATTAAAACTGGATATGACTTCATTCCCTAAACTGTATGTAAATGAGTATTTGAGAAGTAACCGCAACTGTATTTTTTATTTATTTCAAACAACTGTCAGCCTTTTAATTATTCTAGTCGTTGTCATTGCATCACGCGCATTTGACGGTCAACAAGTGAGTATTTTTTTTCTAGTGAAGTCATAGACATAAGTAGGTATTTGGTGAGTTATAAATATTAACACTACTAACCCGTTCCCATTCTTCGGACAGCCCCGGCCGGCGCCCGCTGCCTTTCCCAGAAGGCAGACAGCTCGAATGTTACCCTGTCGGTCTTACTACAAAACACTTTTAGATTTTTATCTGAGTAGACATATTGACGCACTTCACTGAAGATATTTTATAAATGTCTATTCGAATTTAGAACGCGAATTGACACACACGATTGGATTTTAAAGTAATGTTCTACATAAATAATAAAAAAGTGATTGTGTACGAAACTTTTATTGACTTTTGCTGGTGACTTCACCACCCAGCCGCGGCTTTCGACAGACTGCTCTGATAATTGTGATCTTTGAAGCCGCTGCGGAGATCGCGAGTCACATCATCCCCTGATTACATCGAGACCCACCCCCTGAGCGGGACGGCTATACGCACTGCCGGGGAGTGTGAGCGAGAAGGTCATGATCCCATCTTGTGTTCCGGTCCACAGGCTACATTGTCACGGCGGCGGTGGCGGCGTATCTGACCGAGTTACGTACAAACATAATGAACGTGTTATATGATAAGGAGATGCTTACGCAACCAGTTTTTTGCGGATAAGACTAATCATATTTTTTATGTGTTTGACATCGTTTATTATCGTTTATTATTAACGGAATATTTTTATCTACGTGAAAGAAAATTATTTCAAGCCTCGTGCAAATATTAAACGGTAATGTGAGTAGCTTATATCGAAATATCCGTAGACATAAAAATCCTGATAATATTATAAGAACATATTTTATTTTTAGTTGCGAGTCGAATAGCGAAGCGAGTCGATAAGATCAATTAGAAAATACTTAATCCAAAAAGCACTTGTGATTCGACGAGACAATTTTCTATCGCAAACTATCAGTATTGTAAACATTGAAATGTCAAGTCGGATTACAGGGTGAGTGAGGCAGCTTAATTGTCTGGGCGGCGGGCTCCGCCAATGGGGGCGCGGCTCGCGGCCGGGGGCGGCGCGAGCTTCAGCCGAGCTACGAAGCGAGTTCGCCACATTCAGCTATTTCAATAGATTTTATAGAATAAGAACGTTTACTGAACATAAATCGTTACAATATATTTCAGGTATCTTAATTGACTTTTTTATCGTGTTTTTATTTAACTTACTTAAAGATTCATGTTTCAATTTATAACTAAGTAGGCCTTTCTAACCTTTCTAATAAATTCTGAGGTGATTACTTTTAATAAAATAAACACTCATGTAGATAGAGGTCACCCAAACTGAAATATTTTATTGTTCAAGACTGCAGACTTATAAGTCAACCTTCTGTTAGGTACACTTATAAGGGACAAGGTTATTATTTTTTCTTGAGACATCTCTCAAGGTTTGATAGAAAATACTTTCTGGTTGTCTATGAGTTGGTTAGTAAACGACCTATTTATTTAAATAGTTTTATAAACTCACTATTTTTAAGAATATACATAACTGTCGAGGCAGTTATCTAATAAGTAAGTACTTATTATAAAACCTTTATGTTGGGTAGGTCGAATAGAATTTACAACGTGCACAGAAATAACAATTGATACTATTGATCAAGTGGCAATATCCTAGTGGTTAGACGGGCGGCCCTCGTAACAGAGTTCCGGGTTCTCTCCCCGGCCGGGCCAATAGAGAAAAAAAATATCGTAGGTACATGCGTGGGTATATCAAGCCTGCAACCCTTCATCATGTACAATCGAGGGGTGAAAGGATATTTCACTGGAGCGACACTTTTGAGCGATATTGACATTATATACATATTTGGAATCAGCTATTTTTTCTGCATCAAATGAGTATGATAATAATACATCATCACGCCTGTATTCCCCGAAGGGGTAGGCAGAGGTGCACTGCAGTGCGCCCACACTTCGCCGATGTATTTTGGTCCCAATGTAATAGGGGGCGAGCCTATTGCCATTATACCGGGCATACAGGTTTCCTCACGATGTTTTCCGTCACCGTTTCTTAGCAAGTGATAATCTCAGATGAAAATGAGATTCGCACATGGAACCCAGAGGTGCGAGCCGGGGATAGAACCTGCGCACTTTGATTGCAAAGCGTGCGTTCGACCACTCGGCTACCACTGCTACTGCTAAATGAGTATGCTCTTCGGTAAAGTTAAAAAATGTCGCTTAAGTCAAATAGCCTTTCACCCCTCGATATATATGTGGAATAATTTGATGAAGTCAGAATGATATATTCTGACTTCATAAAATTATTCCATAAGGAATGTTTTTTTCCCACGTAATTAAAACATTAATATTATATCTGTGCTTTGACATGGTCAGTTAGGTCGCTTGTACCTTCTGCTGTGTTAATTATTGCATTCAAGAGACTAGGTAACCAAAAATTTTATAACTGTATTGCGGCAAATTTATGGAAAATCTAACAGGTTAGAAATCTTATTAAAAACGATAATAAAATATATCTGAATTCACATATTCCTTTGGAATAAGCTAGATACCTGTATTTTAAGGGTAAGTATAGGTACCCATTTTGTATTCATATTGTATACTTACCACGGGTATCAAAAGTCCGAACTAATAGTTTACCGTTTGAAAGAATATCGGATACGTAACTGAACGGTATAAAAAAATCATCGAAATTCACACATGACTTTTCAAAATGTTTTTAGACTCCACTTTTAAAATTTTGTAATATCTCGAGTCCTATGCGATATTTTCAAGTTATGTTTTGTGAATTTTTGTAGTTACGTTTTGTAGATGTACCTTACATGGTTAAATAGGGTTAGTTTCTGAGTTATAGACCTTTAAATATTTGTCACAGGTATCGTGTTCTAGCCTTCAGGTACATCCTTAGCCCTATTCATCAGTGTACCAATATTCACAAAACAGAACATGCTAATTTTACATAGGTCTCAAGATATTACGAGTACATAAATTGACAACGAAAAACGTTAGAAAAACATTCATTTTATACCATTCAGTTGTATATCCGATACTGATGCAGACGTTAAAGTATTATTTCAGACTTCTGAACCACCCTGTATTATCTACAGTGAGTAGGTACTACCATCGATCCCGGCTGGGTAGTAACCCCGGTGTTCGATATCTGTGATCTGTGCGATTATGACAAGCATGTTGTTTTTGCCGGGCGCGGGCCGCCGGTAATCCGCCGCCCTTCGCACCCGTCGCCGCCGCAGCCGCCGCCCGCCTCCGCCACGCGATCGCCACACGTTGCTCGTTCACACTATTTAGTACACAATCTGTAGTGGAAGGTACTAACGGGATTTGTGGTTGGTTATTATTTAGTTAGACGTACTTTTTAGTTACTTCTGGGTATCAAAGACCTACGACATCGCACCTGTATTCATCGAAGGGGTAGGCAGACGTAATAGACAGCGTACCCTTTATTATTAATCCGGGCACACTCCTTCGGGCACCTTTGGTATTTATGTTAATATGTCTAAAGCTTAATTGTCTAGTCGTAGGCCGTCTAGTGCTATCTAGGTAAGTAAGTGGGTACCTGCCTTAATTCAAGCTAAGTTTACCTTGTCATTATCTTTATTATCATTGCATGCGAAGTTGATATAATATATAAACGGTAGACTGACAAATCCACAATATAAGGTTCTTACCTGACCATTAAAAAGTTCATTCTCATGATTCATAACACTTATCGTGGGAATATCTCAAATCATGTGCCCTTTGAAACCTAGAAAGAAATGTTGATTTTTTAAACACTTGAATGTCCAGAAATATTAAAGTCCTTTGTCACTGGTATTACATCGATTGTTCGTTTTAGAATAGAAAACATATGCGTTCGTGACGAAAAATTAAAAGGGGTAACGTACTCGCTCGCCCTAACCGAAATAAAAAGCACTTGAAAACTTTAAAATTGAATAATGTGCGCGTGACCATTCCTTTGTTACAAATTGCCCTCGTAAAATTCCATCTACTATGCAAACTGTGATTGTTTGTAGTTTATTTAGACGAGTCTTTTATTTTAATTAGATTTTTATTAACACGTTTCCGTGCGATCATTGAAACCGTTGTCAACTGACTAAAATTATTCGCAGTTACTCAATCAACTATCTGCGTAGTATAACTTATTTTATTTTACAATTGTATTTTTCAGTATAAACCAGTTCCATAATGATATAGTAAAATGATTAATTTCATTAATTTAGTGGTTACAATTTTTATACATTCATAATAAAAATAACTAAGATCGGTATACCTTTGTTGAATTAAAACACATGTTTGTATATACCAACCTAGATCTAATCGTTCTGTATGATACAAGTAAAAGGAGTTCATTAGCGAATCAGGGCACTCAACTTGCCATTATGTTGCCTGTGAACGGAAATGTTCTGTCAGTTGTAAAACGACAACTCATTCGACATCGAGACACTCCTAACACCTCGCTAGTCGTCATTAGAGGACCATGGAGTCACGAGTGATGCGACAATTGGAGGTGGAATACGGAGATTATGTGGATTTTGTGGTAGACCACATTTTTAATGATTATACTAATTTTACATATTTAAAATGAAATATAGGGTATGCAAAACTGAATCGGGACTCGCCTACACGTTACTCCGTTTGAAACTGTTACTAAAAACAAAATTTGTCACTAAGGAGATATGTAAAAAGTATCCAACCTAATGGAAGAAACCTATGTAATAAAAAATGTACATAGTTGCTTTGCAATTATTGTGATTTCTAGCTACACTAATGGTATATTGCAACAAGTTGCAAACTTGTTTCAATAACCTGTCAAAATAAGAAGTTACATAGTAGTCCTCTAAAACGCATCGTAAAGTACCGTATCCATATAAAGGATGATATTATATCGGTGCGGCGCTTTTAGCGGTGCGACGATACGCACCTGTACGCCCTGTGCCGGTGACAAATGAGCACTAGCTACAAAAATCGCGTCGCGCACCGCACCGCCTCGCTCACCACATTTGGCTGAATTAATTCGTCTCGCGATGTCTCTTAGGGCATCATACTTTGATCAAGAGCATCGAATATTATAGACATGCTACGATCAATACCGTTTTTATCTTTTGAACTGTAAGATCCGTGTACTAATACAGGCTATTACTAGATAATAGTACTTTATTCACATAAGAGTTAATTCACACATAATATTAATCCTAGTAAGTAAAACGAGGTGTATTTATTTACTTAACACAATCAAACTTGACGACTGTGCTTTGATACCCATGTTTTTCTTTATGTATGGTGTCTACCCTCCCTACTATTACTTGCCTCACAACTATATTTTTTAATTTTTCCACTTTTTGTAACGCCTCCCGCAGCCGCAGCCGCCGCCGTGTCTACGAGTTGCTACGGCGTAGCGCGCTGTAGCAGGCACTTAGCTGGTCGCCCGAGGCGGCCTGATTTATGTGCCGGCTACGCCCGGTCGCGACAATTTATTTCAATTAGCGCTCGTTGCGCCCTCTGGCGGTCACGAATCCGTCATAAAATGTATATCTATTCGTTCATTACAAATAGTGATTTATAGAGATAAGAAAGTGGATATGTCTCTGATTGAACATTTAAATGGACATAGTAGGTATATAATCGCTGCCAAAATTACCATCATCATGAAAGAACTGGCAACAAGCTCGTCTCCCTTTAAAATAATAAATTGCTTTATTACAAACAGGGAAACGAAATATTTTTTCAAGTTAACAATCATACGGTAAACGGTTTACACAGTGAATCCGGATCGCTGGCGAGAATTCATTTGTTCGCTAAAAGGGCGGCAGTTGAAACTGGCAACGGGCGGCAGGCGGCGGCGGCACGACGCTCGAGCAAACAGAACACGACGGGGCTCGCGAAAAAGTCCTCTTAAAAATGTTGCGGCACGTACGGGTGGGAAGGCACCCATTACTGTGGAGTGGCGATTGTTGGTTTAAAGATTAAGCGGCAAACGAGGAAACAGAGCAGTCTTTGTTCGGTGACGTGGAATTGATTTTGATAATGGAAACGACATTAGAATAGAACGGTTAACATGAGTATCCAATATTTCTAAATCTAAAGCGGCTTTTAGACTACGCTATAATATATAACACAACAATATCGCGCACCATACAAAGTCAATAATATATAGTACAGTACAGTGTGAACGTGTCTATAACGATATATACGATATATATATTATAGCGTAGTCTGAAACCCGCTTAATCATGGCTGCGCCTCCACCAAACCCAGTTGTGAGAAATATATAATTTTATTTATTTAAACGTATGTAAAAACTCTGAGTATCTCACGACATTGATTTGTAACCGATGCACTTGAAATGCACGTGAAAACAAGTATTTTTAAGTGTTATAGCATTTTGTAAAGTGTGTGGAAAGTAGTATTTCATTTAATTAATAGATACACATACAACTTGGTCGTCTTCCAAAAACTACATTCTTTCAAAGATGCTCACTCTTTTGCCAATAGATACAATAAATAACCAAATGGTAGTGAAGGAAAGGAGGAGCATATAAATCAATAGCGAAAATAAGCATCAGTGGTTCTAGTGATGTGTATCTGCGTGCCGCCTTTGTACCTAATTGCTCAGTCGTGATCTCTGGTAATGCCGCATTTAGCCACGGCCGTGCCGCGCCGAGCCGCGCCGCAGCCGCGCGCTAACAGTTTATGTCGCCTTCATACACCCTATACGTTGCTGACTTCAATGAATGTAGAAGTTTATAGATAAGATACTACTTCGTAGCATAATATGTTCGGGTGTAATTTTTACTATTACCATAATCTATCTACAGGATGTTTCAGAAGTCTGAAATAATACTTTGACGTTTGCATCAGTATCGGGTATACAACCTAATGGTATTATTGTAATCCGACCATGTTTATCCAACTTCTTTTTCGTCATTAATTTCTTTAACTCTATCTCGAGATGCATTTAAAATTTGAATGTTCTGTTTTGTGAATATTGGTAGTCGCCCCTCGTGTATAGTTTACACTGTTGAATAGGGCAATGGTACGTCCAAAAGGCCAGAACACGATACCTGTGAAAAATATTCAAAGGTCTATAACACCGAAACTATGATAATTAAGTATAAACTGCCTTCTCCAAGTATCCACATACGAGGTATATGTACCCAAAGTATTATTTCGGACCCTGTATATGAAAACCTCGTGTCACGGTGTTTATGGTCGCACTCCTTCAAAACGGCTTGAACGATTTTTATGAATTTTATTTTATATTTGGTAGGTATAAGAAGGTCACAAAGTATATTTCATACCGTTAGGTTATTACTGTTCCTATCCAGACTTTGTTTTTTATTTTTTTGCCAAAACGCGGGCTCAGCTATTAATTATATAAAAATAAAACAAATGATGTGCAACAAAAATTCCCGCCCCAGCGTAAATTAGTTTTAATCTAGGGTATAATTACAAAAACGGTAGATTAACAATAACATATTTTATTCAGCTTTTATTTACAAGGGGTAGGTACAAATGTAAGAAATGAGACAGGCAAACTAGCATGCCCAATTGAGAACCAGTTTGATCGTAATTCTTAGCCATGTTATCCGTTGTGTGAGTTAAATCACTATACGGCAGTTACATAATTATAACTGCTGGAGGCAGCGGTCAGATCAGCAGCTACGTTTGCAAGGTTCGTTATGATCTGTTCGTAGAGATCGATGCCTTGTAGGAAGGTGTCGATGTTGAGCCGCTCGTCCACCGCGTGCAGTAGCATTGGCGTGTCCGGCATGGGCGACAGGCCGAAGGCAGGGATGCCGGTGTTACGCACGTGGCGAGCATCCGTCGAGCCCGGCGGCACTATGGGTATGGCTAGTACATCGCTGTTGAGAGAAAAGTCATAAAAAGGATCGAACAGAACGACAGACTTGGTCGTATATTGGCGTTTTGTTTCTACATATTACAGACCGACACATCTTCAGCAATCGTTCCCCTGAAGCAACTCGCCTGGGGGAACGATTGCTGAAAATGTGTCGGTCTGTCATGACGTCCAGCAGCGCCGTCCCGGCCTGCTACTCATGGATTGCCTGCCCATATTCGAGTCCTCAAAAAAAAAATATTATTATGTCGAATTATGACCAAGTCTGTCGTGTAGTTTCGACATATGTCGAATTACGACCAAGTTTGTCGTTTAGTTTCGACATATGTCGAATTACGACCAAGTTTGTCGTTTAGTTTCGACACATGTCGAATTACGACAAAGTTTGTCGTTTTGTTACGACATATGTCGAATCAGAGATAATGTCGATCATGCGAGAAATGCCTGGTGCGAAAAACATGGTCGAATTTCAATCAAATTTTTATACAATTCGGTTGTATACCCGATACTGATGCAAACGTCAAAGTATTATTTCGGACTTCTGAAACAGCCTGTATAGCAGGTGTCGTATGAATATAGCAATTGTATACTAGGCATACTTCAGTTCATCCACAATTGCTATTTATTTACACCATACACCCTGTCGACACCAGCGCTTGAAGATTTTTGAACTTTATTTTTATTAGTAAACATTGCATTTCGACGGACACTTTTTCAATACCTAGATGTCACTCCTTCCATCTACCTTCCATACTTACAGTGCGTCAAAGGCGTTGGAGATAGCGTCCCAGTAAGGGTTGGTGTCGCCGACGCGTGTGGCCGGGGACTGCTGGTCCTGCAGTATGTACGTGAGGGTGATGTTGTCGCCAGCCTCCGATATCCACTGCCGTAGCTGTTAATTGACATAACATACCTTATTCAACTCTACAGCAAACAAATTAAACTCTACCTTGGGTAAAGTTTTTTAGAGTTAGTATGGAGATTTAAAATAAATGGTATCCCTCGCTTATGACTTTCCTGTCAGATCTTTCAGTCGAGGTCTAGTTCCGAGTCGTAGAATATAAGTTTAAAAAGGCCGAAGCATAACGATTTCATTGATTTTTAACTGCACAGTCTGGCTTGGAGGAATATAAAAAGATTAAATTACCGTAGCATCGAATTCCTCCTCATTGACTGTGGTTCCCAATCTTATATCGAATGTGAGACTGATGTGACTCGGGATAACGTTGTTAGCAGTTCCGCCCTGTAATCATTTAAATGGAGTTATTAAACTGATAATAAACGCTATACACAAGTCTATTCAAATTATCAAAGTTTTATCATCTAGTATAGTTACTATTGGAATCATCGAAGGTGGAGACTAGTTTAACCCGTTTACGTAGTCGATGTGAACGGAACGGAACGTCGATGAACGGGTTAAACTAATCTCCACCTTAAATAATTCCCAATTTAAAAAACAACTGCAGAGACGTGCAAAAGCAAGCCATTCATTTACATTATTTAAATTGCATGACGACTGTGGATCCGGAAGGAAATAGCTTTACTCTGCTAATGGATTGTGTAACGCATGTAAAGTAGTAAACAAATTTTAAAAAAGTGAATATTGTACTCGACGATTGAGAATCTACATATGAGCTTAAAAAAACGGTCAAGTGCAAGTCGGACTCGCGCAAGAAGGGTTCTGTACCATTATCTATAAAAATAGCAATAAAATCACGTTTGTTGTATGGGAACCCCTTAAATATTTATTATAATCTGTTTTTTAGTATTTGTTGTAGGTAACAGCGGCAACAGAAATACATAATCTGTGAAATTTTCAAATATCACGGATCATCAGATACAGCCTGGTGACAGACCGACGGACAGACCGAAGCACGGACAGCGAAGTCTCAGTAATAGGGTTCCCGTTTTACGCTTTGGGTACGGAACCCTAAAAAACATTTTTGCCAATATCAAAACGAATTCTGTGTCTATATGTATAAAGATTGAATTTCTACGTCAAAATCCGCTTCCGCTGTCATATTGTTAAAGAATGAACTGTTTCAATGTATCAATAGGTACAGTTTGTTTTAGTATTGGCTAAAATATTTGATACGCCCTTGTAAATGGGGCTTTAGTGTCTGATCGAACTTTCGGGTTCGGCTATAGCTTCGGCCTGAAATCGACCCTCGATCGGACACTGAAATAAGTACTAACATTCATTTTATTGAGGTTGACTGACGTGTAGACGCCCGCATCGGTGATAGCTGCCTTCGACGATATCTCGTACTGTTCCTCTCTAAACTCCAACAGTCTATTTATAACATTGCGGCACTGAAATTACCAACACGGAGTCATCAACCCAACCCGACAGAATTAAGTATTACGATTATCCTTGGAAAAGTGTGCGATCGTTTGCCTTCTAATAGCAATTCTAATAGTAGCTATTTAAAATGTTAGTTAATTGGCAAAATATCCAAAAACTCTATGGTCAAAGTATTATTTTTTTCTATTCATGCATTTTTTTTTCTCCTAAAGTGTCAGCGGTTTGCTCCACTTGGGCTATACGGATATTTTGCTTTCAAAACCATCTGTAAATGTATACGGTAAAAACTTTTTAACAAAAAATTAAACCGCCGAAAATTTTAAAAAGCAAAAAATAATATACCTTTTTTATTTAACCTTAATAACAAAGTTCTTAAACTAATGTAAGTATACCTAAGTCATTTTGAGTCGGCGCCAAACAAGCAAATTAATTAATTTAGTAAAGTGTGATGTACGGCGGCGGCGCGGCGAGACACGCACCTTCGCTGGAAAATGCCGAGCGTTCACGAAGTTAACGTCAGCGAGACAGCAATACACAGCGAGATAGCGATACACAATGTGTGCGAGTGGTCGTACGGAGAGTACATTTTTTGGAATGTTAATGTTTGTCGCTGAAGATTTCACGTTGCATTGTTAATTTCATTTGGTTATTTCTTTAAATTTATTGTTCATTAATTGTTTGGCGCCGACTCAAAATGACTTAGGTATACTTACATTAGTTTAAGAACTTTGTTATTAAGGTTAAATAAAAAAGGTATATTATTTTTTGCTTTTTAAAATTTTCGGCGGTTTAATTTTTTGTTAAAAAGTTTTTATTTTATATTTTTTTGTGGCTAAAATCTACTACTTAATCTGAATCTACTGTTTGTTTTTTTGTAATACACAACTCAGCATTAAAATTTGAGAATTAACAATAAATCTCGCCCTATTTTCCCACCTTTCGGGTAGGATTTTTGTTCCTAATTTATATAGGACCAACTTCGAAGTTATACCCTAACCAATACGTGTCGAAACGTGAACCTCTTCTGTTTTCTTCGTTGGTTAAAAATGGGTATAATTCCAAATAAAGTCCACGTGGGCGTAGGTATATCATGGTGTAGGTGCCAATCTATATCAGACTAGGCAAATACACACATGAATTGGCACCGACTACAAATGTAATGAATTATAAGGTAGTTAAGGTTAACTTTTTAGTGTAGCTAGGTTTTTGAAGGCGAATTTAGTATCTATTTTGTGAAAAGATGCAAGTATTAGCACCTCATAACAGCCCAAAAAAGGAATTCACCCCCCTCCACCCTTTCCATCCCATCGTTTCGATATTTGTTAACTATCCGTATTAAACAAAAAAAGAATTTTCGAAATCGGCTCACTAACGCCGAAGATATGCTATAGTCTAGAATGCAAACTTTATCAGCCCATTTCACCCCCTAAATATATTTTTTTTCAAATTTCCTAAAACACGTGTTTCTTTATTTTGTATGTAAAATACATATACAAAGTTTCAGGTTGATCAAAAAATATTTTTGAAATTGCGTGACCTTCAACCCCCCATTTCACCCCTAAGGGGGTTGATTTCTGATAATGTTTTGAAAATGGAACCACCCTCGAAGAATTCCTTAGCAAACGTCATAGAAAAAATCGAAATCGGTTTAGTGACGCCGGAGATATACATAAAAAAGAATGCAAACTTTATCACCCCATTTCACACCCTATACATTTTTTTTTTCAAAATTCCTAAAACACGTATTTCTTTATTTTATATGTGAAATACATATACAAAGTTTCAAGTCGATCAAAAAATAATTTTTAAATTATGTGACCTTCAACCCCTCATTTCACCCCCAAGGGGGTTAATTTCTGATAATATTTTGAAAATGGGACCACCCTCGAAGAATTCCTTAGGAAACGTCATAAAAAAATTTGAAATCGGTTTAGTGACGCCGGAGATATGCGTGATCATACATAAAAAAAAATAAAAAAAATAAAATATACGCGTCGAATTGAGAACCTCCTCCTTTTTTTTTTTCGTCGGTTAAAAAGATACATGATACATCCTACTGACTTCATTTTGTTTGCATCCCGACATCAAAGCCCGTATCTATAAAACACCCTGCAATCGATTTAAACTGGGATTACAAAACATTTTTCATTTTGTAAAATTATTTTTATCCTAAGCCTCTTAACTTTAATAACCTTCACATATATATGGCAAGTCAAATAATAGCCCAGGATGAGATGTGTGGATAAATAAAGGGGAGGCTTTTGCCCAGGCATGGGACATTGAAAGGCTATAAAAAAAACTATTTGGGGTTAGTTCGTGAGTCTAATTCAATGATATTTAATATAGTTATTCATTATCTTCAATCATACCTTGCCAGTGGCAGTAGAGTTAGTGCTCGGGAATGTTGATCCGTGGCCGGCAACACCGTAACAATCCACTTGGATTTCTGCACAAGCATTTAATGTAGCAATAACACTTCTATCAAATAGAGTAACATATGGGAATTAATTTTGAAGATTCCATTGTAGGAGTCTCTGAATTTCTGTGAGAAGTGTGTGTGAGAAATGCTTGAAATAAGTTATGCTTTCTGTAGCCCTTTTAACGTCCCACTGCTGGGCACGGGCCTCCCTACAATGCAAGGGGGATTCAGGCCATAGTCCACCACGTTGGCCAGGTACGGGTTGGCAGACTTGACACATCTTTCGATAACTAGCGAAGTTTCCTCAGGCGTGCAGGTTACCTCTTGTGTTGTTTGTGTATGTTTTCTTCACCGTTTCTTAACTATCACTTGTCCCGAAATAATTCATTGTAAATTAAATTTTATTTTTAATTAGGTAATAAGAAAAATGAACGTACGCCAAACCACTTTGTCCTGGTAGAATATAAGCACAGCGGGCACTGGGTAAGAAGTACCCTCATCCAGTTCTATCCCTACATTCATAGCGGTGAACTCCTCACTCTGAAGAAAGGGTTTCATTCCTGCATCTGCCCCCACTTCCTCATCTAAAACAAACAACTACATTTACAATTTCGAAGGCAGTAGGTACCACTGCCCTTTACACTACGGACGAGCATCTATTGCAACCAACAAAGTAGGTAAAAAAGGGCATTTTATGTAATGCTCTACATAACTGTAACGTAACGTAATTGGTGCCGTGATTCGTTTGCAGGGGCAGTGTGATAAGCCGTAAAAGGCACCGAGAACATTATTTACGACACTTTTTTTATTGGAACACTAACAGTAGATATTATGTAGGTATATGAAAACTCAAAAACACGCAACGCGTTGATATATTTGCCCCGTATCCTAAGATGACTGATTACAAGGAACGATTCCAGTTTTTACAGCTCTACAAGTAATCCATCCGTGAGTTAGAGAAATCAAAAGATGAACCACAATTATTGTTCGTTATAAAAAACGCCATAAACGTAACATACCAGGCATGAGAGTCATGTACACGTCTCTCAACAATGATACATTGTTTGCTTTAAGTCTTCGGAGCGCCTCATAGTATTGCATGGAAACGGACTTCATGTCTTGGGTGCCACGGCCGTAAATATCGCAGTTCTCGTCTATGTGAGCCGAGAATGGGTCGTATGTCCACCCATCCTGCAAGGTTGAATATCAACATAACGCTATAACCTACTTTACAAAGAAAATTGGTAAAATCTAATGTAACTGCCAACTGAAGGCTTTGTATTATTTAATCACTCTTTTGATGTCACCGCGATAATATAAATATTATGGTGAAGCGGCGAGCCAATGGACTACGATTCCCATACAATTTCACGCCACAAAGTCAGTACGGGGTGACATTAAAAAGAGTGATAAAATTACGCAAGGCCAACGGTTGCGTATCAACAAATGCCATCTGTTGCTTAGGTGGCAAAAACATGTTTTGCAACTACACAATGTTACGGCCTTCATCAAAGTCACACTCGTCATGTCTCTAACTGTAAGGTCGAACATAGTTTTAAGTTCATATCGAAATTATAATCTTTAGTGCATAATCTATACGCGTAAGTTATAATTTTATGCATGTGCGATATGAATGCAGACGCCTGTGACTCTACCATGACTTTGATAAGTATTTCACACTCGATAGTCGCACCGGAATACGTAAAATACCTGCATGAAACATTGTTAGAAAATCCGATGTAATTTTTTTTAAACGTAGACGTTGAATGTAAGCATTGTCAAAATCATGGTAGTCACTGATAGTACACTACTTGTAGCATGTCTGTTCCTAATCCAAACAATGATCTTAGTATCGGACTGACATTGGTAGCGTCGAGTATCATGAGGAAAATGAAAAAAATAATAAGTAAGTAGGCACTAAGAACTCTACCTCGAAATCGGCCGGGACCACATCTACGTGCGAGTTCAGCATGACGCTCGGGAGACTACTGTCGGTGCCGGCCCATTTAATCACCACCACAGGATAACCCTCCTCGAATTCATACACTTTAATCGGCAGCTCTTCAGCCTCTGCTAGCTTGCTCCAGAACTCTACCGCTGGCACTATTATCAAAAACTCGATCATTATCATATACGTGAGCGGTATTTACTACTCATTCGTTTTTATTACCTATTGTTAATTGACGAGCTTATATGTAGCTACTGACTCGTAAAATATAATGACGTTACCGAATTCCAACAGATAATTTGTACTAGCTAATTTTTTTATAGTGTTTCATGGTATATATCCCACATGAATAAACAGTGGTAGCCTCGCGGGCAAGAACGCCCGCCTTGAACGTAAGGGGTGCAAGTTCAAATCCCAGGCCCGCACCTCTGAGATAATTTTCATGTGCGAATGTCATTTTCAACAATGATTACCACTTGCTAAACGGTGAAGGTAAACATCGTGAGGAAACCTGCACGTCTATAGCTTTCTATAGCGTGTGAAGTTCACCAACCCGCACTGGGCCAGCGTGGTGAACTATGGCCCAAATCTTCCTCGTATTGAGGGGGAATGTGCCCGGTATAATGGCAATAGGCTCGCCCCCTATTACATTAGGACCAAAAATACATCGGCGAAGTGTGGGCGCACTACAGTGCACCTCTGCCTACCCCTTCGGGGAATACAGGCGTGATGATGTATATATATATATGAATAAACATAACTATTAATGTTAGGCTCTATTAACACCGTAAAGCAGACTGCCCGATCTTTACACGTTGGACGAAAGCGGGCGGATGTGCACTGGCAGAACAATACGAATTACAGCAGTCGGTCTTACCGTGTCAACACTTCCTAACGTGTCTGTACAATCCATATTAAAACCACGCTCATTTGCAATGATACCCACAACATACCTAAATCGTTGTGTGTAGTGGTGTTAATTTGTATGTATTCCTGAAACAGTGTTATTATAGGATCGCTGGTGCAGTCCTCCGCCGCAGACGCGCCCAACACTGCTAACCAGGATATCAGAAGAAGTATGGGGTCCATAATCTTAAATTAATAAAATACATCACTTATTACATCACCTATAAAGACAGGCTGTCCACTTTTAATGGTATAAAAATCCCTGAATTTCTCTGACTACTTTACTGAATTTTCTCAAAGAATAAGAACATTCTAAATTTCATCTGAGATTATCACTTGCTAAGAAACGGTGAAGGGATACATCGTGAGGAAACCTGCACGTCTATAGAAAGGCTTGTGCAGTTCACCAACCAACAGTTGGGCCAGTGTGGTAGACTATGGCTCAAAAATCTCCCTCGTACTGAGGAAGAATGTGTCCGATATAATAGCAATAGGCTCGCCCCCTATTACATTGGGACCAAAATACATCGGCGTAGTGTTGGCGCACTGCAGTGCACCTCTGCCTACCCCTTCAGGGATTACAGGTGTGATTGTGTATTTTTATAATAAGAACATATTATATTCAAGAATAAAATGGACGTTAAGTACGTATAAAATAGAACGATTTTCAAAAATATCGGCATTTGCCTGAACACTTGACTGACCTTATCTGACTGACATCATCTCTAATTCGACAATATGTCGAACGAATAAATACGACAAATTCGACGTTTGGTTTAGACATATGTCGAATTAGAGATGTGTCGATTTTACGAGAATTGGGTCCATGACGTTATTCCCTTGACCAACCCTGACCACTTTTTGCTTCCCAGAGTCCCCAAAAGGTATAAAATGTTCATCTTACCTTTTTGTACTCAAAAATATATTATTACGACACTCGGTAACAATTTTTTTTTTTGTATTAATGTACACTTACCAATTTTTGATTGAGCCGAAACAACTGGCGTAGATACTAGTCACTTGCGCAATTTTTATAACTGAGTACGACTTTTTGATTATCGCCTCATTATTTATAGCAAATAAAACTATACAGAGACGAACTTACATTTAGCGGATGTGGTCTACCCATTTCATTTAATACTAAGTAGGTAAGAGTTAATACTGATAATGAAGTAAATGTAAAATAAATGCTAAGTAAATGTGAAATAAATTAATATAGTAGAGGCTTCGAATGTTTTCTATGCCTATGTAAATTAAGTACCATTAACCTGCTTAAAGAATTACAAGATTATAAAATTCACACAAGAGTTCGACTCCGATAGCGTTCTATCATACCTACTTGAGTAAATTATGTATAAATAAACTTCTTATATAACTTTTAAATTATTTACCCAATTGTTTTATTATATGACCTATAAAATGAACCACAAAAATTTAATGAACATATTAGGCAAAAAATTGGTCGACACAACCGGCGACCCAAGAGCATGCCATTTTCTCGCTCTAGCCATTCAGCGAGGGAATGCAGCCAGCGTGCATGGCATGGGCCAAATTTTTTACATATTTTATAAATATATATTTTCTTATTAGATTTAACTTATTTTGTTTTGCATTGTAAATATTTTGTAAATAGTTGTTCAATAAATTTGATTACCACAAAAATAACATAATAATTTATTCTTCAAAGTAAAATTAACGTTTTATAGCAATATCCAATCTAAATCCAGCCCCGATATGTATTAGATAGGTATCAACGCGGGTTACATTATATGGACATCTCATAAGAAGTCGTAAATGATATCGTATATTAAGATTAGAACTATCTACACGTTGTGAGCGTGTTAGTATTTTAAAATATCTTATAGCTACGTTTCAATTGAACATCCGTTAACGTTAAGCCCGTAATTATCGGGCAGCCGGCTTTACCGTGTCACACTTTATTAGGGTTCCGTACCCAAAGGGTAAAACGGGAACCCTATTACTGAGACTTCGCTGTCCGTCCGTCCGTCCGTCCGTCCGTCTCTCACCAGGCTGTATCTCATGAACCGTTATAGTAAGACTGTTGAAATCTTCACAGATTATGTATTTCTGTTGCTGCTATAACAACAAATACTAAAAAACAGAATACAATAAATATTAAAGGGTGCTCCCATACAACAAACGAGATTTTTTTGGTCGTTTTATAGATAATGGTACGGAACCCTTCGTGTGCGATTACAAACCCTTTTGTTCTTAAAGTGTCATTGTAAATAGTGACAGATATAAGACGCAGTAGGTGAAAACATATGGATTCATTCGCCATCTTTATCACTGTCATCATTCATTTTTATTTATTACGTGTATTTATTGAATTTGTCCTTGCTATTAATTACTTGACATTGGCGAAATACCCGCGCTAGTCGCAGATGAAGCCATTCCTCATCTTATTCAATTAAATATCATCATTTCGCTCATTTCGTAAAAAATAAAAAATAAAATTATATTATCCCATCAAAAATATAAATGTGAAATGTGAGCCAAAGTTCAATGTTATGATATATGCCTTGGTTGTTGACTTCTACGACAAAAGAAGTGAGATCTAAGTGGATCTAAAAAAATTGTTGAAAAAACACGGTCGAATTTCGATCAATTTTTTATCCATTCAATTGTATACCCGATACTGATGCAAATGTCAAAGTATTGTTTCGGACTTCTGAAACACCCAGTATATTTAATACATTAGAATGAATATAGACACAAGTTTAAGCGGTAGACTGGAGAGAGAGAGAGTGCCTGTCATAATTACATATAATTTATACAGTGGTAACTAGCACTACTACAGTGGTAGTAGCAACTAATAGTTGCTATAATAAACCTGTCAGGCGTCCATTATTTTAACATAAACGGTGGTATTCCACTCGTTATATATAAACGTGAAGACCTTAAAATCCACATAAGAACCAGCTATCACCAATTTTGATTGCTATTCTTACATTACAGGCGGTGCTGCCAGCCAGCTGTAACTCTGGCTGGACACACTACCCCGTGTGTCTAGATTATCACCCTTCCGAAGTAGGTAATAGTGCAAGTGGGCTTAAACAGATCACGCACTTTAATAATAAATATATTTTATAATGTATAAGTATGTACATAGGTAGGTACATATTTCCACGCCCGGAATTATAACATTGTCTAAATAAATCTGTTGTATCTTTAGAGACTCGCTGGGTGATCAGTAAAATTCCTAAACGTTTATTGAATAACTTTGTTTTTTTTTTCGGTGAGATTATTTAATTTTGTAAATGGATTATAGCTCATAAATATGAATTGGTAGTAGGGAGAGTGGACAATAAAATACATAATCAGCTAATGAAAATTAAACTTACCACTCTGCATACACTTTGGTAGTAAGTTCCCTTCTTATGCACAGTTCTGTTCTGACATTTAACTACTGAAATATATATTTTAGGTACTTGATAGTCAAGATCGAGTGTAATCTAATCTATCACAACGCTTCCTAATAGTTGAGTATCTCTGATATCAAAATCTGTCTTATCTTAGGCCATTTATACGTCATAGGGCCTTGTAGCATTTTGACGGTCAAGCAGCCCAAGGTTACTCAAATCGTTACGTCCGAAGCTGACCCAAATAATGTAATAATAACCCCAATTTTGTTACGCACAAAATATGACTAAACTAAATGACCTCACAAGAAATATTTCTATTATGCCTATACCTTTGATTATATAATATCCCTATTGATTAGATATTATATAATCAAAGGCCTATACATTGAAATAATTGAAAAAATAGTCCATATCATCCGGATCGACATCGATCAACCAAATGACAGACCATGGGGAGATGTCCCCAGCTGGGTTTGAGTTCAACATTATGTTATCGGATGCGATAACATAACGTTGAACGAGACCGAAACAAAGTTAAGAGCGATACAACTGAATATAAAAAAATATCCAGATTCTTAAATAAAAATGCTTCAACATTAATTGGTCCACTTTCTGATTTATTTTGATAGGTATGACTTCTCCATAAAGGTAAGAACTAAGTAGTTTTGTTGAAATTTCTCACTATTTGCCCATAACGTTTAATTATG
Source organism: Ptilodon capucinus (assembly GCA_914767695.1). NCBI lineage: Eukaryota > Metazoa > Arthropoda > Insecta > Lepidoptera > Notodontidae > Ptilodon > Ptilodon capucinus. The sequence goes on along the minus strand of OU611814.1, from coordinate 6,374,283 downwards.
TTAAAAAGACAGTCGCCCGGCTTAAGGAACATACGCAACTAACTCTATAAAAACTACCAATAAACTAGATCTGTTACGAATTTTCTCAATTTCCTCTCAGGAATTCGTGTGCTGTTGCGGAACACACGCTAACTTCTTGATGAGTTCAACGTAGATATCGATTCCTTTGAGGAATGTTTTCACGTTGAGATATTCATCTTCTGTGTGGAATCTAGTGATCGTCTTGCTCTTGGCGGAGAAGCCGAGGGCCGGCACGCCGGCGTTGCGGACATACAGCATGTCTGAGGTAGCCGGCAACACTATTGGCGTGACCCTGATACCCCTGGAATTAAACATTACTTTGGTAAGTATATCTATTGCAGCGTCCAAAGGTGCTACCTCTTTAATACAATATCTACCATACCATTAACAATAGAGAACCTTTAGATAACGGCTGTGTAAGTAAAAATTATTAGAATTTAAGAAAAGTCGGCTGTATAAAGAACACCAAGTAGGTGTTTAGTATCGTAAATTATGTAAAGTCAATAAGTAAGTAGATACTTATGTGTATTAATAACTTAAAATAAAAGCGATCTCTCTCGGGCAGCAGGCGCAAATCGTTGCGATGTCTATTTCAGGGAGCGAAATAGCAATCTAAGTACTCTTATGAACGGTAGCAATGACCTCGCCTTAGGACAGCTGATTTACAAGTACGCGCGGTCGTCTAATTTTAATTTTACATTGCGATTTTATGCGTTATTAGAATATTTAGTTTTAAAACATGTTGATATTACATTCCATGTCTTCTACAATCAATGTAATATTATTGTAAGCATCGCTGAAAAATAACATTGCACCCTCTACAGTTTACAAGTGTTTTAGGGTTAAATAAACAGTGGGTAGTTACATTTCATTGAGTGTGTTCCGCATGGTCACCCAGTAGGGGTTGGTGTCGTCCACTGGCGTTACCCTGGACGAGTTCTCCTGGCGGACGAATGTCAGCTCAGTACCATTGCCGGCCTCCCGAACCCAGGAATCCACCTAAAAGTGATATTTTATCCATACGAAATCTATCTCCTGCTGTCACTCTTCTATGAACATAATTTGTTTTGCACTTTTAAATATCCTCTATCTATCTAATATTTTAAATATCAATATCCTGGGCAGCAGTCGTAAACGGAAGGTTTCGTAGAGATTCCACTCATACCACAAGCATAGTTGGAGGAGCTAATGGGAATACAGGTAATGTAATTACCAAACGGTGAATAAATTGCACTTTTTATTTTCACCCGTGGCTATAAAATTAGCCTTATGTACGGTACGTTGCGGCCGACGAGTCGCGTAAGTATCTATGAGCTAAATAAAAGATACGATGTGATATCGAAAGATAAATACATCATCTCGCCTGTATTACCCGAAGGGGTAGGCAGAGGTGAACTGCAGTGCGCGCATGTATTTTGGTCCCAATTTAATAGGGGGCGAGCCTATTGCCATTATACCGGGCACATTCTGCCTTAATAAGAGGGAGATTTTTGGGCCATACTCCACCACGCTGGTCCAGTGTGGTTTGGAACTTCACACGCCTTTCCATAGACGTGCAGGTTTCCTCACGATGTTTTCCTTCACCGTTTAGCAAGTGGTAATCATTATTGATGTCGAAAGAATCTGGACCAAATAGTAAATAGAAACAATTACAGAACAATAAGATAATGTTACCAGAGCCTCCATTGCCGTGGGGTCGGCGTCAGGAGATAACCTCATATCAATGGCCATCTCCATGCTTGATGGTATTATATTAACAGCTAATCCACCCTGAAAATGAAAATTTGGAAATGTGAACTGTTATAATTAAAATCACTTATAGCGACAGGGTTTATCGGTTTTTTTGTATTACAAATGTGACTGTCGCAAAAAAGGGTCTAAAGATGAAATAGCTTTTAAGCAACAAATATATCTAACTGTATATAGAAACGCTGCAAATAAATATGAATCTTAAAAGCTAAAGAGAAAACAGTATATAATAGTAAATTAATAATTCCAATAATCGCCTTTTACATCAACTCTACCACTGTGGTTTCAATGAATTTGATTTTATTTTAATTAATTATTAAAGGTTTACCTTTACAACATTTATGTTTAAGCTGTTAAATCCAATAAAATCATTACTCTCTTTCGTTCTCATGATCGCCTTCTGAGTATCCCGGTAGCTCATAACTGCGTTTATAAGTTTGTATGCCTGTAGAAGAAAAATACCTATAATTATAGATTTATTGTGCTATTTGTTTCTAAGTACACTGAGGCCGCAGTTTGTGGAGAAATAAAGACCTTTTCTTAGGGACACTAAAATATGTCATATCCCCTACGAAATAAACAAAAAAGCCTGGATGAATGTGAATGTTTAATAAAAATAATTCTACTTATTCAATGCGATTACCTAAGTTGTTCAAATGTCTTCCCTTACCTTCTCCATAGCAGAGTTGTCAGGCATTGCGAATCCGTGACCGCCCACCCCCCGAATAGTAACACGCATTTCTACAGGAGACCGACAGACAAGTTACGTATAAAAAAAAACATGCTTCACACATAAATCTCAGTGTCAATTGTTATTGACCCTTTGCTGTTGCAAAGACAAGTCAAAATCACATAACAAACAGTTACGGACGATTTGAGCATTTAAACTTAAAAAAGAGTAAACTAAACCACTTAATATGCTGCTCATTTTCACATAAAAAATACTAACATTTAAAATTCTTTAAAGTACTTATTTTAATGTAAGTAATATTCTACATTGTTTCGGCACATATAAAAAAACCTTGTAACTAGGTTTGGGGAAGTAAGTGCAAGCTTTGTACTCACGCCATGGTCTTCTGTCCAAGAAGGTGGCATAGAGTGAATTGTCCACAGATGTTGTCCCTTCGTCTAACGCGAACCCAATGTTCAAAGATTTGAACTCTTTAGATTTTATGAAAGCCTGCATTCCATGCTTACTACCAATTTCTTCATCTGAAACATTAATAGATGACTCGTATAATCAAGGAAACATAATAAAAATGTTACCATTGTAATTTTAAAGCAACTGTTTTAGTAGTAGACCCATGGTGTGAAAGGTCTGATTAATTTAATTTAATTAAATTAAATTCAACCTACGACTAATTCGACCCTTGGGGTCGACCCTACGACTAATTCGCCATTTGGATGTATTTAGGTACGTATAGAATTTACCCGGCATCATAGTGATATGTACAGTGCGCAACAAAGTTACGTTTTCCTTTTTAATCTTTCTGATTGCTTCGATGTATTGGATGGCAACGTCCTTCGCGTCCTGGGCGCCTCGCGCGTAAATATCTCCCTGCTGGTCCATGTATGCTGCAAAAGGAGGGTATGTCCACGATGCCTGTAATAATGGTATAATATTAAGAAAGAAGTTCGGAAACGTTTAGGAATTTTATTGCATATAAGAACTTTTTTGATATAGATACTAAATTAACTAGTATGTCTAGAAGTGAAAAATAATAAAGTATTATATTTCATGTGGACTCTAGCAATTTGCAGCCGTAAAACTTGGTAGACCTACACAAAAGAAATGACACACTATCATTTTATCGCATTTTCTATAAGCAATTGTCCTCCTTACTCGAGGTGTCACTTAATAGTGAAGTACATATATATATATGTATAATACATTATTTAAAATATTGTTATTTTATAAAGACCTCATCGACAGGTACGACGTCCATGTGTGAGTTGAGCATGATGCTTGGAAGAGTGGGGTCGGAGCCCGGCAGAGTGGCCACGAATATTGGCTTCCCAGCCGGCTGGTAAATAGAGTACTGTATGTCAACCTCTGTCGCCTGCCGCACCCAGAACTCCACAGCACGATCTGAACAATTAATCTATCTATATACCTATATAAAACGCAAAAAATGTTTCTACCTATGTCCGTTATAGACTTTGAATCCATCCAACCGATGTGCCCCAAACCGGTTTAGAAAGGCCATAATGCTAAAATAGTTTTAGACTACTAAAACAATGCATTAAGCACATTCGGCACATTTATCGTAGTATCACACGCGGGGTATCCGCTTATGATGGTAGTAGAATGCTTCTTAGCTTTTATACTTTTTTGATGGACTTACACTGTTGGCCGTGAGGTGGCCTTTACAGCTTTACCGGAGGAGAGAGACTTTTAGCAACATTGACATATTTCAACACAACAAAAGAGCGTTTAAAACACAAATTAAAAATCCCTTAGAACAGAAGTATCATAACTATCTTATTTCTATTTATTTTTCTATACTTATATTTCTATATGTACTTACATTTCCTATAGGTACCTACCTACACTCTGAATTCTGTGTGCACTTTTAAATTTTAATTTTTTTTATATTATGTTTACCTATACCATGCCCGTGCTGTTTCCCTACTTTTCTTTAGTTTTAGTTGTCTGTTAATCTGTTATTAGCTGTACTACACTACATTATACAATTGTAAAAACTACTTTGTTATAACGTCATTGATTTTCTAAAAAATAAAAATAAAATATAGGTAAGTAAAAATATGTTGTATTTTAGATTTTAGCTCGTTGCTTTTTTTTACGGATTTTACGACAGTTAATCTTAAAAGACTATGATCTGAATCCCCCTCGTATTGAAGGGATGAGACGTTAAAAAGTCTCTAATAATAATAATCTAAAAAGAAAGAATGTTACCCGCAATACTGGGTCCATCCCAGCATAGGGAGTTTGTAGGTAGAACACTAAAAATAAATAGGTTTTACGTACTTATATTTTCTTCTTTACTCGTGTCAATACGAAGGTACTCCCGGAATCTGTCCACCGATGGGTTCTCTAGATACCGTTGGTACTTGTTCCATTGAGGGGCGCCGTTGACCTTGGTACCCATCGACAACATACATAAAATTAACAATTGCCACATCTTCACTGTTCGATGTTATCTCTGTAACAATAGAAGCAGACGTACCTACTTAAGTATTTATACGTAACCGACAAAAATCATTTTTTACATAGGTAACCAGATAGTTACAGTAATTACATAGGTACCTACTAATTTTATTAAGTAGTAATATACCTACATTTAATTTTGTAACGAATTCCTGCAATTATCTATATAGACCTCTAGGTAGGTAGACACCTAATAGGGGGCAGTCAGTTTGCTATTTCGATCGACGTCCTAAACTGCCAGCAAAATTGAGAGGGAGTTATTTAATATATATGATGATCTATGATCTATGGATTTTCAGGGTTGCTACTGCAGCGCAGAAGTCAATAGGTGTGTGCGGGTACGAAAGTGCAGAACAATTTATAGATCTTCACATATATGTAACTATAACTACATCTCACAAAACGGTAAAAAATAAAATAAAAATAAAGATTATCGACATCATCACGCCTGCAAGTATTCTTCTAAGGTAGGCAGAGATGCACTGCAGGGTTTCCACATTTCGCTAATATATTTATTTATACCGCCATTATACCAAGCAGGTTCATATCAATAAAAGAATCGCATAGGTGTCAGGTCGGGGTTTGAACCTGCACCCCTTGCCTCCAAAGCGGGTGTTCTACGAACTAGACTACGGTTGCTTCTTCTTCAATCAGACATTGTAGATAGGTACACAAAATTTAATAATCTTTGATATTCATGGGATTATAACTGTTAGCAATTGTTCTAAATAAATATCTACTAATAAATTAGTTGACACATTGCTGTCAAGAGTCAACGCCACCAACACTTCGATTGGTAGTTACTTCTAAATTAAGAGTAGGTACCTAAATATATATACGTACCTAATCATACGCGGGTAGTAGACAGGTACAAAACACAGTGAAAATACAGGGTGTATCAGAAGTCCGAAATAATACTTTGGGTGCATAAACGGCAGCTCATATGTGAATGCTTAGTGAAGACAGTTTATACCTAACTATCATAGTTTCTGAATTATAGACCTTTAAATATTTATGACAGGTATCGTGTTCCGGCCTTTGGGTACATCCATAACCTTATTCAGCAGTGTTGACTACTCGTATGAGGAGCGGCTACCAATATGCACAAAACAGACCATACTAATTTTACATAGAATATTAAGAGTTATAGAAATTGACAACGAAAAAAAAGTTGGAAAAACATGGTCGAATTTCGATCAATTTTCTATACCATTCAGTTGTATACCCGATACTGATGTAAACGTCAAAATATTATTTCGGACTTCTGAAACAGTCTGTATAAACATACACCAGTTACTTGGGTAAAAGATCTATGCTATCAAAGTTTGTAGAGACTTACGATTGATTTCCGTAAAAAGTAATTAAGGTTTTTCACTTTAACGTTTACCGAAGTTCCACTCAACACTGATAGGTCTCGTGCAGCTAGTTACCGCCGGCACAGTGCTAACTAGTAATGGACAAAGTCGTTATTTTTTAATCACTGAACGGCAGCGTTTCGGTTATTAAAATGTCACAGTGGAAAATCACTGTGATTTTGTCACGTCTATTGACGGTCTATACCGGTTTCTTGGAACGATTTCGGGCCTTGGAACGTCAAACCTTTGGAAGTGTTGGAACCTCTGACGCTACAAGTGTAAACAAACATTGAACAACGCCACGCACAACCACCAACCCGATCAAACTTTACCGCCTCAATGGAACAAAGACAATACCTACTTTATATAACAATAAAATAACAATTAATTAAGTAATTTACTAAGTAAATCTGTTATTTGATTTAATAGGAACATAGGTACTTACTATCTACTACGTAACGATGTTGTTCCAAATTCCAAGTTCCATATTCCATTACTGATGCCTAAATAACATAGGGTAAATAACAAATAAAACATTTTTGCATCTGCCATTTCTACTAACTTTATTATACTATGCTATAGCGTTCACCAAAATTCCCAGAATTGCGATCGGTTGATGTCGTCGTCGGTTTGGTTAGAATATGACGATCTCCCTCGCAAGCGAAGGGAGTAACAGAGACAAGATACGCTAAGCGGCGCACGATACCTACACTGCCCGACAGTGACAGTGCAGAGGAACAACGTTATTTTAGAACGTTGTTACTCTGTAAAAAAAAAACATTACAAATAACAAAAACCGAGTTCAAAAACCTAGGTGCACTAAAAAGCTAGAAATATCCTTATAATTCATTACAATTGGAGTAGGTGCCAATCTACGTCAGACTAGGCAAGTACACACATGAATTGGCACCGACTTCAAATGTAATGAATTATAAGGTTATTTCTAGCTTTTTAGTGCACCTAGGTTTTTGAAGTCGGTTTTTGTTTTTTGTTAAAAATTTAATTTTTTTCACGCTTTTTAGTGTCAATAATCGTTGAAAATATGCAATTATTCTCACCTCATAACATCCCTAAAAAAGTAAATATTTACAGCAAAAAATAAATCCCCCCCCTTTCCACTCCTTTCGATGTTTGTTAACAATCCGTATTAAACCAAAACTAATAATCAATCTAAATGAAAACTCCTTAAAAAGCCGTATACAACTACATCATCCACGTAAATAATGATAATAATAAACACAAAAATGTTCATAATATGAAAACTGCTTGGCCGTACAATTTTAAAATTTTATGGGACCAAATAGCATCTATTCCGCATCAAACAAAAAAAGAATTACGTAAATCGGATCATACCTCGCAGCGTAATCGGTGTAAATACATAAAAAAAAAACATACCGACCGAATTGAGAACCTCCTCCTTTTTGGAAGTCGGTTAAAAATCACGGTGACTGCTATAAGCGGCTGATCACGGTGACTTTTTCACCGTGACGTTATTTATCACCCACCTCTAGTGTTAACTAGATCGAAGCAAACTGTCTTAGCCGCACGCACAAGCCAAACATTATAAATAGATAGGAGAAGTAGGGCATTTCAGTAAATCTGTGTAACTACTTACATTATAAGCGTAGATACTTTAATAAATAGTTAAGTACGCCTTGAATGTTCAGTTTTTAGTATTAGCACCCACCTAGATACCTAGTCAAGTTAGCTAACTCTCAATATAGGAACTACATCGATAGGAACACTGCAGTAGTGTGTAGCTATTCGTACGTTTGTGTCCACCTGAGGGCTTAGCACGCATGTAAAGACAAGACCTTTGTCACGGTTCGCTCGCTCTCTGTCTAATTTCATACGAAAGAAAAAGACAACATCAAGACATTCCGTGACATACGTCTAGTCTTGGCGCACATGCTCAACTACTAGGCCCCAAGTGCCCTAACACTAACATTGTGGACTTGCTACTGCATTTTGCAGGCATGAAAACAACATATTTTATCAATGGCACCTAGAATTTATCTAGTCTAATAGCCAGTGCCGTAAATAGCCTTTTCTGCGCCCTGTGCGAGTTTCTATAACTGCGCACTTGTTTTTTTTTAAGAAATTAAATCTTAAAAAAAAATTGGAGGACAGCGGGAACATATCAGGAGCAAACCGAAAAAATAATAGTACTGCCTGGTCTGGCCATTCTTGCGCCCCCCCAGAGTCTACGCCCTGTGCCTGGGCACCTGTGGCACCGCCCTATTTACGGCACTCTTCACTGCTCATATTTAGCTACCATAAAATCTATACTAATCTATACTAATATTATATAGCTAAAGAGTTTGTTTGTTTGTTTGTTTGTTTGTTTGGTTGAACGCGCTAATCTCAGAAACTACTGGTCCGAATTGAATAATTCTTTTTGTGTTAAATAACTAATATTATATAGCTAAAGAGTTTGTTTGTTTGTTTGTTTGGTTGAACGCGCTAATCTCAGAAACTACTGGTCCGAATTGAATAATTCTTTTTGTGTTAAATAGTTCATTTATCGAGGAAGGTTATAAGCTATATATCATCACGCTACGACCAATGGGAGCGGAGCAGCAACGAATAATGTGGCAAAAACGGGAATATTCCCGAACATGAATCGGGTATTATAGACTTATATAATCATAGACTTTATAACATCACTCTACGCCAAAGTAACTATTAGCGCGGGTGAAACCGCGGGCACAGCTAGTATGCTATAAAATGTGCCACAACAAATACACACTTGTGGCCCTGAAGCCTTGTCGATACCTAAGTAGATGCTTATTTAAATGAATCGAGACCAAGTATACAGAAACATGGAGTCGAGACTCGGTTCCTACCTATATCCGTAGGTTTGGTAAGGTGCCTGCTAGGCAGCGTAGTCGTTACGTCGCCTAACGTCTCAACGCAAAGGTACCTAAGTTCTTCCATCAACGTACTTACTATAATACATTTTTTGTCCATTGTTCTTCAAAGTAATTGTAACGATTTACATATTATTATGTAGACAGCTACCTACGCGTTTCACGTATAGATACATATCTACACACCTATCTAGATACCTACCTATCTACACACTTTACATAATAAGTTAGTTGCTCACGTTAGGAAGATACAGTGCCTATCATTCAAGGCAATCATTCAAATTCAAATTATAAGTCGTCTTTTATAATTTTTTTCATTACAGTGTACTTTAAATTTTTTGAAAGGCTGTTAGATAGGAAACTCTGTCCATCACCAGATTAAGATATGAACTAGGCCCCGATTTTCGTGCGATCGAGATTCATCTCTATTCGAGATAATCTCGAAACAAATGAAAAAAATACATACTATTTGACGTTTCGTTTCGAGATATCTCGAATAGAGATGAATCTCGATCGGACGAAAATCGGGGCCCTGTATAGTCCCAAGCTAGTGAAGCTTCTGTTATTTACCGTATAATGGACCATGGCTCACCCTTGTTAGGCTGTATTCACACGGTAAGGCCGGATACCCGTTATTAATGGGTGTAATGTGTAGTGGCAACTGGCAGAACATAAACTACTTAGATATGCATGGAAGTATTCACTCAGATAAGAATTTAATTCCTCGAAGGTGCGAGTAGTAAGTAACTTGGATGTAGGTCCAATGTAATTGAATATCTAATTTGTATGTATTCTTGTAACTTTATTTATGAACAATTACCTATTCCTTTGTGTTAAGTCGATTAAAATTTATGAGATGAAGCGTCAATAGCTTACTAGTTTTTAGGGCAGGTAAACAAGAGGTTTACAGTTGCTGTGCATTACCATGCACAGCAACTGTAAACCTTTTACCTTGTAAACCTTTGTTTCTAGCGAGTGATCCCGCGGGGCGCCCCGATACAAGCGGAGGATGGTACATATGGTGGTTTTTAGTGGAAATACGGCCTTCTGCCGGGACTCCCACATAACCCTGCTACTTCCCCCCGAAGTGGCAGGGTATCCTTATAGGATTTACCGACGTAAAAAAAAGGTAAACAAGAGGTTCAGGGTTCGTTTAACTATCTAGTAACAATATGTCACAACACCGATGAACGGTGTTCTAAGGTATTGGAATTAGCATTCAAGACCTAAGCCTTCAGGGAAAATTGAGGGCTAATATCGCAATTTTGGAATAGGTAAACTGTGCTGGGACTCAGTGAGCCGAATGGCCACCGCCGGCCGGGAATCGAACCTGCAACCATCCGTTAGTGAGCTTGTATTCAGTCTACCTACTAGAGCCAGACGGTCATCTAGCTATATGTATATGATATTTTCTCTTACCTGATTAATTTTAGCAACACATACAACTGTTATACAACTGTTACTACACTAAAAATAATACAAGTAACTACTCGGTAAACTTGAATAGTCCATAAATATGCCTAATTACTTATTTAATTTAAAATCATGCTATTCAAGACAGAACAGTCGCCTACTAATGCACAATAACAAATTCCACGGAACACGCTTCGCGACTGATCTAAGGACGGTTCTAAAATGTTATTCTAAATGTTAATTATCAAAGCAACCTCGCATTTAAATGTTGTATCCACTTTAGTATGTATGTTTGGCTTTATTTCTTTGTTTTTGTAACCATCAATGATAATGAAGAAGGTTAGCTTATAATTGATGTACAATCAGGCGATATAAAATCAGACTTCGAAAATCAATTTTAAAACAACTAGAGGGAAGCACCATTTTCGCTTAGGTTAGAATAAAGTACTTTGCAATAGAATGTTTATTGATAACCACTTCAGCCGATAAGCTAGTACCCTAGCGTCAACTTACCAAAACCACACCTGTTACTGAGCTCTTAAGATCTCCTAGATATTGATGGAGGGTGCATCTTGATGCTATGATATGTGCTACTTACCGCTTACCGCTATTTCGTGAATTGAGCGCATTAAATGCTAGTGACCACAGATCACTACCTACTATACTATGGCCTATGACGATGGATAGTTACAATGGCGGCACTGGAAAGTCCTTAGGCACAGATAAGTTTAAACACTAAGTAGTCTTAAGATAAAAAATTATGTCATTAGTTTTCGCCTAAACATACTGGAGTGAGTCATACAATCTTTATGCCGATGACTTACAACTGTACGCTCAGAAGCTAAACCGGGACTTGCACATAATTAAAAACTGGTCCGATAGGTTCGGGCTCAGTGTCAACCCTCTTAAATGTCAAGCAATCATCTTAGGTAGTTCACGTATGGTTTGCAGGGTGGATTTTGATACTCTACCACCGATTGTTTTTAATCACTCCCACATCCCATTCAGTCAAAATATAAAAAATCTTGGTATTTTTATTGATACATCGCTTAGCTGGCAGAATCAGGTTGCTAGCGTTAGCCAAAGGGTCACAGGTATCTTGCGGATGCTCTATCGCTTGAAACACTTTCTGCCATCTGAAACCAAAATACTTCTCGTGCAAGCTTTAATCTTCCCTATAATCGACTATGGTGATGTGTGCTACTTTGACCTGAATGCAGAACTACTCAATAAACTTGACCGACTTCTGAATAACTGCATTCGATTCGTATTCAATCTCCGTAAGTATGACCATGTTTCTACTTATCGCTCTAAACTGAAGTGGTTACCGATTCGACAGCGAAGAAACATGAGAGCGCTTAGTACTTTATATTCTCTTCTTGAGTCCCCTTCTTCTCCTACCTATCTATCTTCTCAATTTAAATATCTAAGTTCCAATCATAGTAGAAATCTGCGCTCTTCCCAGAATCGTCTTCTTGAGTGTCCGTTTCACCGTTCTAACTTTATTCACTCTTCTTTCCTCGTGCAATCCATTCTTCTTTGGAATAATCATCCTCCTGAAATTAGGATGGCAAAGAACCGCTACGTCTTCAAAAAGAGAACTCGCGAACACATGACTAAAAACATGTTAGCAGAATCATCTCATTAGTATATTTATGTATCATTACTATTTAGTATGTATTTATCTAACATAATATATGCATATATATATATATTAGTCTATTATATATAAGTATTTGTGTATCGTATAGGTATGTAAATAATATATCAATGGCTGAAAATTATTTCTTACATATTTTCTAGTGCACCTACCTTGTTTTTCTCTGCATCACCCTAAGGTTGACTGGGAGAGAATGCCTTTGGCATTAAGTCCGCCTTTGTACAACTTTGTGCTAAAGTATAAATAAATAAATAAATAAGTGAGCAAATTCACTTGAACATTCTTAAAACTGCAAAATTTGCATAAAAATGTTTTTTCTGTGGCCAAAGGAACTCTACCACGCGAGTAATCTCGCTTGCGTCATCGATCGATGACATGTCGATGAAAAAATGCGGTTCTTGGACGAGTTCGTATCGGTATTGGTAAAAACATGATTCGCACACGTCTTGACTTGTATAGGGCCCTATTTTTTTTTTTTATGAGATAGTGAGACAAACGAGCAGACGTTTTACCTGATGGTAAGTGATCAACGCCGCCCATGGACACCTGCAACACCAGGGGCATCGCAAGTGCGTTGCCGGCCTTTAAAGAATGAGTATGCTCGTTTCTTGAAGATACCTTTGTCGCATCGGTCCGGGAACACCGCTGCAGGAAGTTCATTCCACAATTTGGTGGTGCAAGGGAGAAAATTCCTGGTAAATCGCACTGTACTGGAACGCCATTCATCCAGATGGTGAGGATGGTAATGCAGTCTGTGGCGAGCCGTGCGATGGTGGAATTCAGCGGCAGGTATAATACCGAACAATTCCTCGGAACACTCTCCATGATAGAAGCGGTAGAAAATGCAGAGAGAGCCTACATCTCTACGCAACGCCAGAGGGTCTAGCCGATCGGTAAGCTTTTTATCATCGACAATTCGAACTGCCCTACGTTGCAGGCGGTCAAAAGGAAGAAGTTGGTACTGTGGTGCACCGGCCCAAAGGTGAGAGCAGTATTTCATGTGCGGACGGACTTACGCCTTGTAAAGTTGCAGGCGATGAGCCGCAGTGAAATACCGCCTCGCCCTACCGAGCACACCCAGCTTTTTGGAGGCCAACTTGGCCTTACTTTCCAGATGACCGCGGAATTGCACGTCGTTCGATATGTCGACTCCAAGGATCCCGATACTTGGCTTGGCATTAAGGAGAGTGTCTTCGAAACGTGGAGATGCGACAAAGGGGTTCTTTTTGGCGGTGAACGCACAAATTTGAGTCTTATTGGGGTTGAATTGCACCAAGTTCAGTTTGCTCCAGTTCGAGACTAGATGTAAAGAAGTCTCGACTTCAGACACAAGTTTGTTCCGACACTCATCGACGTTTGCCCGAGAAATATTAGCACGACCGGTGTAAAGAGCATCTCCTGTACTGTCATCTGCATAACAACGGAAGTTGCTGATATGATGCAACATATCGTTTATATGCAGCAGGAACAGGGTAGGGGATAGGACACAGCCTTGCGGGATGCCAGCATTTACGGACTTGCGATCCGAGCATGATATTTGGGAATAAGCCTTTACTGCAAGTATTCAGTGGATTTCGGAATAAAAAAAGATATATATAATGAAATATTTAATATCTACTAAAGGTGTTATTTACGTTTTCGTTTCTTTTCCATCGTCATATACTTCTACTGTCAAGTAATCTTCTTGTCCCGGCGATACGTCTAAGTCAGTGATTTTGCTGTCCTCTCTCTCTTTGTAAATTTGAGCCTCGTCGATGGCGGAAAATACAGACTGCTTTTCGATTTTGGAAAGTATCTTCTTGTCGTGGAACGAATGGTTGTGGAGGTTAGCCCTGTTGATGATAATAACCATAGAATTAAAAGAAAAAGGAAATAGACAAAATGTATGTATGTCACAGTTTCTCTTGTCACAATCGGTTGTGGTGTCTGCTACCACCAAGGTTGGTTGATATAGTAGACGATTAGGCCATACCAAAACGAACTGTATTAACATATAGAAAAAGATTATTCTACAGCGAAATGACACTGACAGCGCGAGCGAATTTGACGCATGAGGTGTAAGACAGAAATTCCATCTTTATGCATATTAGCACAAAGCTCATTTTGGTATTGGCAATAAATTAGACGCGCGAGTGTCGATGTCCCCCTCGTCAATAATTATTCTAATTTCATATAGTATGGTTTTTATTTACACAACGAATTAATTATCTCTTTCTTCGAACTACTACTATACCTGTTAAGGACGATATTCCCTTTGGTGACGACGAAAGCACTGCATTTATTGTTCCTATAGTCGACGCACCGCCACCTTCGTATGCCAGATCGCGACTTATTCGACTGTAGATTGTATATATAACGATTTAGGATCACTTGCAACGAGCCACGTATCGAAACGGTGAATTGTAGATTCGATCCTGCAATTAAACATACTTAAATATAATAATTACTCATATTGTCGAAGAAATTAGAACTGAAAAGCTGGGCCCCTAGTCTACTGACATAATCGTTGCAGTATGTCTGTGGCTTCATTTGACAAAGCATCCAAACAATATATTTTATCAATGGCAGCTAAAATATGACTAGTCTAATAGCATCAAGGTCTATATCTAATGGCTACACAGGATATACAGGGTGTATCAGAAGTCCGAAATAATACTTTGGCTACATATACGGTAGCTTATGCTTAATGAAGACAGTTTATACCTAACTAACGTAATTTCTGTGTTAAAGTCCTTTGAATATTTGCCACAGGTATCGTGTTCTCGCCTTTGGGTACACTCATAACCCTATTCAGCGGTGTAAACTACACTTATGAGGGGCGACTACCAATACTCATAAAACAAAACATGCAAATTTTACACAAGGCTCGAGATATTACGAGTTATAGTAATTGACGACGAAAAAAAAGTTGGAAAAACATGGTCGAATTTCAATTAAATTTCTATACCATTCGGTTGTATATCCGATACTGATGCAAACTTTAAAGTATTATTTCGGACTTCTGAAACATCCTGTATTTAGAAATCATTGAATAAATATTTATTAACGCATTATACGATACAGTAAAGAATAAATATTTATTAACACATTATACAGTTCATTCTAATTCTAAATATAAATAAATTCGTATGATCCCAAGCGTG
This sequence comes from Ptilodon capucinus, assembly GCA_914767695.1. NCBI lineage: Eukaryota > Metazoa > Arthropoda > Insecta > Lepidoptera > Notodontidae > Ptilodon > Ptilodon capucinus. The sequence continues at coordinate 6,358,903 of OU611814.1, read as the reverse complement.
CGATTCCAGTCACACCCAGACTAGGGCAAATCCCACAAAGACCATTTTGTAAATTTACCACCGACGGGAATCGAACCCGCAACGTGCAGTGAACCAAGCGGGCTACGATCGAACCACCTGCCCCCTTAGCATGACCGCGTAGACATAATCTTTATCTCTTTCAACTGTCAGATTTGTCGAGAAAATGACGTCACATTTAACTTTTTGTACTGGGCATGGCTCGGTGTGACGTCATTTTCTCGACAAATTTGAAAATTGAAAGGGATAAATCTTATGTCTACACAGTCATGCTACAGGGCCAGGATCACCATTAACAACGATAGTATTACTAGATTTGAGGCCCTAGTTGTTTTTACGTAAACGAAGGTCAGTTACGATACAATGCCCCATTAGATTATAAATTACAGATTATTCTTAGAATAAATGCTAAAGACTCACTACTTGTCTTCATAGTTTTAATTTTACTAGTTAGGTATGTCCTACTTTTAAGTTTTGAATGTATATATTTTACTATGTTTTAGTATATTATGTTCGTATTTATTTTCACAGTGGTACACAACTGTCTGCCATCATGTCATTATGACAAAATCCTCTCCATTCAAAGGATGTCTGGAAGAGATCGCAGCTCGCGATAAGACCGCTCAATGTACACTACTATTTGTTCCTATTGGTGTACAATAAAGAGTTTCCTATCTATCCATCTAAACTAAATGTATAGATGCAAAATGTATGTCATACCCTTGTTTACTTTAATAATATAATCTATGATTTTTATTCAATAAAGCTTTTTTTTAATTTATTTTTTTTATAGATGTTGAAAATGTGTGATGAACATAGCAATCAAAGCGAGATCTATACCATAATTAAAATTACCTTTATCATCTCTGGTGCTAGTTTTGTTTGTGTCACTGTCTGTGATTATTTCGTGTTTGAATCCATAGTCTGATTCCTGTGCACCGCTGTCCTCTAGCACCTCTGAGTACTCTTGCTGCATATCCTCTTGAGGGTGACCACCGGACACTGGCGCATCAGACTCCTGCTTATTCATTCTACAAAAAATAACTTCACATTTTAATTTTGTTTTTAAATAACCAACTTTTTTTGAAAAACTAAAAATAGTCTTAGTTGATGATAATGTTAATTTCTGATTTGATTATTATTTTAATATGTTGATCCCCGCGTGTGACGTAAACGTCTCATAACATTAGCAAACCGATTGTTTTAATTATGCGCAACTCACTCACATAAAATATTACAACTACCAACGCTAAGATATATTAGTTAAAACCTTCCCATTATATTGATTTAAGAGAAAAAAATCAAGACAGGTAAAACATACATGTCTAATTGTGAACCTCCTCCTTTGGGAAGTTGGCTAAAAATAGAGAGTGAGAAAAAAAGAAAAAGCAATCCCGTGGAGCCCCGATATAAGAGGAAGATGGTACTCCATCGGTTTTTAATGGGTATACGGCCTTCTGCCGGGACTCCCACATAACCCTGCTACTTCCCCCGACGTGGCAGGCAAGGTATCCATAAAGGCTTTTCCGACGTTAAAAAAAAATCCTAAAACTGACTATTGAACTTACAAGCTTGGATCTTGTTTTATATATACTTTTCGTGCAGATGCTGGTAAACCAATCTGTCAATAAAAACAAGGAATATTAATAAAAAGCTTTAAAGTAGTGATTACCTAATTATCTTTGAGTGATGCAATCTTTAGTAATGATTTTACTCACATAAAATAAACAATAATATGCATAAAGCTGACTTTAGCTGACATAAAGCTTTCTCAGAATTTGACCTAGTCTGGGTATAACTGGGTTTGCCTGGGTCCATTGATACAGTACATCTCACAAGTCAAGCTAGGATTGGTTTTCTTACCTGCCCCATTTTGTCAGTGGATAACCTCTTGATACCACTAACATGACATATTTCAGAATTATCCAATTGTGGCATGTTCACTGACATTTTGACTGGGAGGTTGTCTGTACTGCCCTGAAACAAATAAAAAATAACACTATTTCAGTCAGCAAACACCAAAGTTTAATTACTAAAAGTAAAAAATGTAACAGTAATCTTTATGCATATCGACACAGAGTTTGTTTTGGTATCGGCAACAAATCAAATATGACGTATGCATCTTGCATGAAAAGCATCAGCATTAATTCTGTCTTTGTTTTGAGCAACTGCATTTGTACTAATAAAATGAACACTTACAATATGCTCGAGTCCTCTGATATGCAGTGATTTAGCAGTTTCTGCAAAAGATGAAAGGTAATCAGCTGGCACAACTACTTCTCCTGTATACACATACTCTAGCAACAGACACAATGTGCGGTGGGAGACATTCTGAAAAGATAATTAACATTACCTATACTAGAATTTCATTGAATGTGAAGAGTACTGAATGTATATTAAATCTAGGGATAGGATAATAAATAAACAGATATCATTATGGGTAACATGAATTTGAAATTAAGTACTATATACAGTAGCAATTGTAAAGCATATTTATCAGAATTGTATAAATATTTACTCTATGTAACAAAAAAGATACTCACATTTAAGAAAATAACTGGGTGTTGACATGGTGCACTTGAGATGAGGTTCTTGAGATAAGGACTGGCCAATGCTATCAACACTTGGTGGACTTTCACAAGGTGGCCATCTGCTGCTATAGTCATATCCACAAATTCTCCATTCTGAAATATTATAATTAATTAGTTTAGTGCACATTATAGATAAAATAAATTTGTTTTTGTTGGTACAAAGTTGAGTTACTGCTGTCTTCTTTATTCTTTACAAGATGAGAACATGAGAAGGATGCCAGTACACATTCAGTCTAATGCCAAGCACTTTAATTATTTTTAAATAGAATAAGTTTAATGTGTGTGAGCGTGTCTCGAGGGTACACAATAAGCACAATAATTATAACAGTGGCACCCTTCATATCTAAATACTTCCTAACCTCAAAAACTTGCTATACAAACTTTTTACTGATAAGTAACTAACCGGATTTTTAGTTCAATCACATATAGATACTTTCAAAACGGCAATAACGTCTTACCAGAGATATAATCACCGTGCAATGGTTTTATCAATATTTGTTTATCTAATTGTAATAAGTTCACAACCCATTACGGAAGTCTAAGCATATCACATATGTCTGTTCTAAAATACAGGTAAGACAACAATCTAGGATGTTTATAGAAATAAAATACCTGTTGCAAAGCGCTGAATCCGTTGCAAATACTAGATTTATAGGAATCCCAAGACAGTGAGAACTGTGATTGTACCATTGCTGAATGGTGTTCAACTAATGTAAAACAGATCCGTTCACAATGATAACTGCTAATTGCATGTACTAGTACGTTATTAAATTACTAAAGTTTTGTTTGTTTACATAAGTATTTTTCACAAAACGAGCGAATAATTCCATCCAAAAAGAAAGACTCGAGAGGCAAACAAAAGTCAAAACACCAACAGCGGCCCATCCACTAACGTTCATTCCTTCTGACTTGTTCCGTTGTGCAAACTGTACGGAAAAGCGACGGGATAAAATAAAACCGTTGAAGCCACTAATTAAACCACAATCCTACGTTATTTCCCCTGACTTTATCACCACACGCCAGTTCGACAGGAAAACAATCCTTCAGTGACCATACACACGTTTAGGTACATTCCTGTCAGTTTGCATCTTGTCAGTCATACCGAGGGATTGCGTGTCTGTGGATAGTTATAAATTATAATCCTATCATTTTATGAGGATTATTGTCATTTAAAAGGAATGCTCGTCATTTTGAATTATCTTTATGTATTTACAAAATAATAACAAACGAGCGCTCAATCACGCCGGATAAATAAACAGGCACTAACTTAATCACAGAGCGGCGCGTCGCGTCTTTCGCGACGGGAGGGAAGGCGGAATTTTAATACCATCATTCTCTCTCGCTCTTGCAAATCCACTGGCGTTAATTCCGTAAGGATTGTAGATTCCGGCAGGAATTAACGTTAGTGGATGGGCCGCTAACGTCAGTTGTCTTTAATGTCTATGCGTAAATCATGGTCGATGAATAAAAGACAATGACAGGCGTAGGGATGTATTCATTCAATTATCAATCCACCCTCAAATCAACTTTCGAGACCTTTTCTTAATTTTATACAATAACAGCTCTGATGTTGGCGGAGCCATTAATACAGACATACTGTGTATTTCACGACACTATTCTTTTCAATAAAACTAGTTTCTCAGGTACTGAAAGTAGTGTCGTGAAACTAATCGCATCATGCATGAAACTTGTTTCGTAATGTAAATTCGGCTTTAAAGATAACGAATCGATTTTAGGTTTTGTGGTTAAATGTTTAGGTTAGGTCTTTGATGCATATGGTACAGGTTCAAACCCGGGTGTTTCATTCATGTAGCAATGTAGTATATATCACGTAGATTATCAATAGTGATAATCATTTTCTGAACGGTAATATAGACAATATATTCAACATATGGAAAACACATGTATTTATAAAGACAATGTTAGCCAACAACCCTGTACGGGTCAACTAAGGCTCGGTATTAATCAGCTTATAGCCCCTCATAGGTAGATTAGAAACAAAAATACAGTTTAAAATTCACATACATAGGTAGGTATGTACTTACCTTTATGAGAAATATAGGCGTGATGATGGTGGGGGTGTGTAATATAGAGGAAGTACCTACCTACCTTAATTCGTCATAATTATTTGTCGTATAATACTTATATAGGTACCTACTGAATGAATAATTAACTTGCAAAGGACTACTATAAGATACGTATTTAATAGGTATACGAAAGGCACCAATTTTCCTACAGCTTTTATTTTGGAATCACATGCGTTTTATTGATCCATATATTTATTGTGGCATCATTAACCTTTTAAGATAATTAGGAAATCAAAATATCCTGTTCTTCTTCAGTTAAATTATGTTTTTCCATGTTTGAAAGCTCGTTAATTTGCTCTTCCGCAATTGATAACGAAGTGAACACAGATTTGTGCTTAAACTTTTTCAGTATTTTATTATCATGGTTAGGGTGACTATGAACTTCGGCCCTGTAAATAAACAAACATGACATGAGATTAACTGAGTAAGAAGTTTCAACTTTAAAATCTATACACATTCAGAAAATGTTTAGAGCCAGCGCGCTGCAAAATCTTTGCCAATACTAAAACGAACTCTTTATTCATATCCATAAAGATTGAATTTCTGTGGTAAAAGCCACGCGACCACATTGCAAAATTCGCTCGCGCTTTCAATAAAATTTCGTTGAAGAATGAGCTTTTTCTCTTCATTAATACAGACTGTTTTGTATTAGCAAACATTTTGCAGTATGCATCTTGACACCCCAGTCCGCTCGGCTTTATTCTTGTCCTAAGCTATGAGTATACTTAGTCTGTCATCATTCAAAATATACTATCGTACCAACATCGTATTATAGTTTTACCATGTTTTAACTCACCTATTGATAATTGTTTCTCCATCCGTATCAATGGTAGCCGGACAACGAATTTTCCGGTAATCAATGCATCTCCATCGGCGTTTGCGACCTTCGTGCGAGTGATGATGGCAATGATACAGGTAGCGGTTAAACAATAACTGCACAGAACCTCGGTTTGATATTGAGTATTGCGGTATGGCATCTAAAATTAGAACTCATTATTATAGGTACCTGCCTTGAAGCATTGTAACTGCTTACAAATTAATTCCACTTTGAACTAGTTCGCAAAGCTTAGTCTTTATATGCCTAACTAATAACTTAAATGCCCTATTAATTAACATAAATACATCGGCGAAGTGTGGGCGCACTACAGTGCACCTCTGCCTACCCCTTCGGGGAATACAGGCGTGATGATGTATTATTTATTATTTATAATTAACACAAGGAGACTCCTTACATGATTTCTAAGTATAAGTATACAGGCAAAAGGATTTTAGCAGCCATGTCTTACTTCTTGCCCATAGATAGATATAATTATTTGTATTAGAGATGCAGTCAGATACAAAATTAAAAATATTTTCTTATTAGAATTGTTAGTTTATGGTAAATGAAGTCGGTTAAAAAGGAAATTACCTAGCTTCTTGATAGCAAGATGCCATGACTGTTGCTGGAAATCATTCACCACCATGCCTCCAAATTATTCTGAGACTAATTTACTGATCTTTTTACTATAGGTATGTATACAATTGAAAACAAATTTACCTCTGCACATAGTATCAGCAGCTAATGACACTGCATTCCCAGAAGGTTTAATTTTTTTTTTCTGTACTTTGGGTTTGTCTATTGTTTTCCATAGTAGATTACAATTACTATTATCGATAATACTGTCATCTACAATAATAGGAGCATTTTGATGAACATTATCATTTACCGTTGTACAATTAAGACTTAAATCCTTAACATTAGAGATTGTTTCAGGAAACAAATTGTCTTGATTACAGATATTTTGTATTGGATTCACTTCTAAATTATAATTTTGTGCGGTAATAGTAATATGAGCAGCATAGTTATTATCTGGTGGATCAGCTACTGGTCTGAAAATTATTTAAAAAATCTAGATGAGTTTGAAATATGTATGACATAGAAATACACTTTACACAACTTCTGAGAATTCACTCCTTACTGTTCTTTATATATTCTTTATATATAAGTAGATGCATTTGCTAACCGAATGACTATCACTCACTGAGACATAATATGGCTTTAATTATCATATTGGTATCCAGCCATTTAAGAATTAGTTACAAACCTAGTTACATAAGTACATATACAAACTTACATGTTATACAAAGTCTCATTTGGTTTTGATGAAGTATTCTGAAAAAAAAACAGAACTAAATCTGTGTTAATAAGTCAAGCCCTGGAAGAAACATGTATGTCCCATAACAATAGAAAATCAATAATGTATAGCTTGAGTGTTTAAATCAGTTCCGACGCTAGGATAAAATTAATATTCCTATGTTCTTACTCAAGATATGGTAAGATATGGTACTTACCTCTGGTAAGGTAATATTTTCAACCCCTGTTACATGCAAGACCTTGCAGGCTTCAATAAAGGTATTAACATCACACTGTGGTATCCTTACTTCTCCATTATAAATATATTCTAAAAGGTACCTGAGCATATTGTGGCTCATATTCTGAAAATCAAAACAATTATCATGATTATTGCACTTTAACTACAAAATAATCAAATCTTCAGCAAATAATGAATAGTAGGGTTTTTGGGTATTATCACTTGCTATGAAACGGTGAAGGATAACATCGTGAGGAAACCTGCACGTCTGAGGGAACTTGTCTAGTTCTCGATAGATGTGTGAAGTCTGCCAACCCGCACTGGGCCAGCGTGGTGGATTATGGCCTGAAATCCCCCTCGCATTGAGGGGAGGCCCGTGCCCAGTAGTGGGACGTTAAAAGGGCTGTAGTAGTAGGGTTTTTGGTTCTTTCTATATACCTATACAATAGATTAACTATATCTACAGAAGCAGTGTACTTATACGTACCTACTCTGTGTTTAAATCATTTCACATACTGTGGCACATTCAACATTTGCACATAAAATTGTTTGCCATATCAAAACTAACTGTATTGATACACTGACAAACTTCATTCTTCAAGAAATGACATTCACAGCGCAAGCGAATATTGACGCATGGCTTCTATCAGAGGAATTCAACCTTTAGATATATAGATACAGAGTTTGTTTTGGTGTTGGCAAAATATGATGCTGCAGTGGGCTTTACTTACACTTAAAAAAATAATGGGATGTTGACAGGGAGCAGATTGTAATATTTGTTTAAGATAAGGACTTGCAAGAGCCACAATGTTCTGATGCACCTTCACAAAATGTCCTTCCGCAGCTAAAGTCATATCAACAAATTCAGCATTCTAAAAATAATTAAAGTAGTCATAGATGGACAGCGTAAGGCGGATTTAGTCGGTGAGATCTCGAGGTACTTTTAGCGGTACTACAGGGGGTTTCAAAACGCAAGTCGTAACTACCAAAATGTGAAATTTATAAACTTCATTGATTTTACTACTGCACCTAAACGGTTGTAATTACCTGTTGTAATCGACAAAATCCTTCAGATATATTGTTTTTAAATGAATCCCAACTAACACAATACTTAGACATAGTTAGTTATTCCAATTTAAAGAAATAGAAAGGTATGAGCTGAATTATTTATATTCATAAGTTCTTTTTATGAAAGATAATCTATTGGTATTTGGAATATATTGTATTTGTTTCTTTGTTTACTCGCTTGATGTTTCATTCATCACACTCCTCCACCACAGTTTCAACACAGCACTTTCAGCAGAAATTAGGGATGTGAAAAAATAATCGATTTTGTAGCCAAACTACATATTTTGATCGAATTTTGCAAACAGTGACATCTGTGCAATAAATGTAAAAACGCGTGGTACTAAACGTAAAAAAACTGAGCCGTCGCGAGACGCCTGGCAGATGTGAAACATACAACATAAACGTCGTACCGGCGAGTGAGCAGAGACAGCCGGTGGGCGGAGTCTAAGCGGCGGAACAATACTTTATGTTATAAGTAATAAGGTTGATTTCATTTAATTTGTTTGATACCATCGCATATCGTGGCTAAGCGTTACTACATTTAAAACTATACTTTATGCATTTAAAATAATAAGGTTCATTTCATTTTGTTGTGGTGAAGCGTCGGCAAATCTCGCCACGCCAAAAATCTGGTCTACCCCTCGCCTATAGATGTTTCGAATCAAAAAGGAATGTCACTTGTCAGTCGAAAAATGGCGCCAACTACAAAAAAAGGAAATCTTCGAATAGTTAGAAAAAAAAGGATTTATTTTAAAAGTGAGAAATATTCGAGTAATCGATTTTTTCCCCTCGAAGTCACATCCCTAAGTTTCAGTTCTTTTTAACCACAGACTCTTACTATGCTTTTTGAGCACAGATTGTTAAACTATAGAATATAGATTATACCATGATTATACCCTAAATTATACCCTTTATAGATAAGATCCTAAGTCTTTGTTATACACTCAGAGTAGATAGAGAACCCCCACAGATCAAGAACTCCTAAGAAACCCACTCTTCGTAAGGCTCTGCGACGATTTTTTTGAAGGTTGGTAATAATGGTTTGAGATCCGTAAGATCAAGTAAGTAGGTACGTATGTGTCAAACAATATAAACAATCAAAACTACTAAGGCGAAAAATTTACCGCAGCGCGGGCTCCATAGTACTATACTACCTCCATGATACTTCATACCTGATACCTCCACAGACAGATATTTCATTCGCTTTTTAAAAGATCTAAACGGTCAACACATCGAGATATAATAATAAATATACTATACTATCTCGATGGGTCAACCACATCATTCCCCGCTATACCCGAATGACCTGGAAAGAGACCAGAGACTTTAATGCCAGAGCAATAGCACCTGCATGAAACCTGCTTAAATATAAAAGTAATAGAACAATTTTCGCGTGAATGGAAAGGAAGTCTAGTAAGATCCTGCAGGCAACTTATGGAAGATATATCGTATCTACTAAGATATTCGTTCCAAAGAAAAGTTCAAAATGAAATTTTTTTTTTTTTTTTTTTTTTTTTTTTTTTTATGTGATAGGGAGGCAAACGAGCAGACGTTTCACCTGATGGTAAGTGATCAACGCCGCCCATGGACACGTGCAACACCAGGGGCATCGCAAGTGCGTTGCCGGCCTTTAAGGAATGAGTATGCTCGTTTCTTGAAGGTACCTTTGTCGTATCGGTCCGGGAACACCGCTGCAGGAAGTTCATTCCACAATTTGGTGGTGCGAGGAAGGAAATTCCTGGTAAATCGCACTGTACTGGAACGCCATTCATCCAGATGGTGAGGATGGTAATGCAGTCTGTGGCGAGCCGTGCGGTGGTGGAATTCAGCGGCAGGTATAATACCGAACAATTCCTCGGAACACTCTCCATGATAGAGGCGGTAGAAAATGCAGAGAGAGCCTACATCTCTACGCAACGCCAGAGGGTCTAGCCGATCAGTAAGCTTTTTGTCATCGACAATTCGAACTGCCCTTCGTTCCAGGCGGTCAAAAGGAAGAAGTTGGTACTGTGGTGCACCGGCCCAAAGGTGAGAGCAGTATTCCATGTGCGGACGGACTTGCGCCTTGTAAAGTTGCAGGCGATGAGCCGCAGTGAAATACCGCCTCGCCCTACCGAGCACACCCAGCTTTTTGGAGGCCAACTTGGCCTTACTTTCCAGATGACCGCGGAATTGCACGTCGTTCGATATGTCGACTCCAAGGATCCCGATACTTGGCTTGGCATTAAGGGGAGTGTCTTCGAAGCGAGGAGATGCGACAAAGGGGTTCTTTTTGGCGGTGAACGCACAAATTTGTGTCTTATTGGGGTTGAATTGCACTAAGTTCAGTTTGCCCCAGTTCGAGACTAGATGTAGAGAAGTCTCGACTTCAGACACAAGTTTGTTCCGACACTCATCGACGTTTGCCCGAGAAATATTAGCACGTCCGGTGTAAAGAGCATCTCCTGTACTGTCATCCGCATAACAACGGAAGTTGCTGATATTAAGCAACATATCGTTGATATGCAGCAGGAACAGGGTAGGGGATAGGACACAGCCTTGCGGGACGCCAGCATTTACGGACTTGCAATCCGAGCATGATCCGTCGACTTATTTATGATGAATAACGTATTTATTTGGATAAGGATTAATAATATATTGAAAACACCTTCCCATATAATGCATGCATTATTTTAAAACAAATTTTAGTACCTTATAAATGTTATAGTGAGTTAACCTTGAAAGATAGACATTATGCTGTCGCGGACTTTTTTTTAGAAATTTTAAACAGGAACCATTCCGCGATAGTATGTATTTTTTGCGTAACTTAAACCGTTTACGCAGCGTACGGAATAGAGGCTCTCAAAAGGAATATTTCTTTCCTGTTTTTGTTACATTATTCATTGCTGCTCCGCACCTATTAGTTGTAGCGTGATGTTCTACTGGTGGTGGTATACCGACCGTGTTTATACAATGCCTGCTTAGTTACTGAAATTTCAGGCTTAGTTATATCCACAACGAAGACATAGGGGGTCGAAAATGGCCAAAAGGAAGTACGGCCGTCCCGCTTTTTTGGTCGACTTGGCTGTGGCACTGCTGTGCCCCCAGATTGTTTCTGTAGTCTATGACAGCAATTCAAACTTCATAATCGCTCCGCTCAGCAGAGCATCAGTCAAGAGTTATTTTGAATTATTTATTTATTATTATTTATATTTTTTTCCATGTTTTTATAAAGACGCATTTGAGTAAAAAATAGGTAAGCAATACTCAGGATATATCATATATATTATTTATCCGTAGGTTGTTAATAATCTAATTCGTGAAAATAGGTAAGTAGGTACCTATTTATCACAAACATTGCAGCTTAATTAAGTTCATAGAGAGTATTATCGTGGCATTATGAACATCACACAGTGATTGTAGGTATACCATACATATATGCCATAGTACCTACGTAATATCATCTATAAATTATTCTCTGTAACTCGTGCTCGCATAGCAGCAGCAATGCGCCCAAGATTATCTGGGAAATTCCATGGCAAATTATATTTGAAGAGATTGTTAATTGAGTGTCATCCATATTCAATATCAAGGTCAAGTTGTTTAATGCCTAGTAGGCTGTCTCTCGGTTTTGACATAATTACATTTATAGAAAGTGTAAATAATTTACCTACTCGCAATCAGTGTTTTTAAAGATAACAATGGCAAACTTTAAATTTTATGATCGGGTATAACTTTTTTATTTAACATTGCTTAAAGGTACTATAGTTGACTCATTTATTGCCTCACCACTGACTTAACAAACAAACAGAGCATTGCAGAGCAAGCAAAGACTGTGAGACACACACAGTGACACAGTAGAGGTAGGTGCTCATCAAGTTAACACACTATTAGTCCCTATTTTCCTGTGCTTGTATAGTAATATTATTTACCTTTACTTTAGTTAATTTCAAGTTTAAATCTGGTTATGTTCAATGTAAGTACTTACATAATACTAAGCGGTCCTATTATTGTTTTTAGTTCATATTCACTTCTAAGAAACAATACATATTTATTGATGAACTTAATTTTCAACATGACTATGACAATAACAGCAAGGCATCTTTCTATGTTGGCTGGGAACATAAAACAACAATTAATACCTGGCTCTTCAACGGTCACCAGTAGACATAGGTAAGTTCTACATATTGTACCTATTTTGATATTGTATGAATATTAAAGTACTATGGGAAGGTAGGTATCATATGTAATATTTTTTTTAACTGTTTACAGGTATAGCAAGGAATGTTCACAAAATTTTGACATTGTAGTCATCGGTGGCGGCATTGTAGGCTCTGCTTCAGCCAGGGAGCTTATTATGCGACACCCAAATTTAAAAATAGCATTAGTGGAAAAAGAACATGCAGTTGCCTGCCATCAAAGTAGCAATAATAGTGGCGTGATCCATGCTGGTATTTACTATACACCAGGTTCATTAAAAGCAAAGCTATGTGTACAAGGACTTGAGTTAGCATATAAATACTTTGATCAGAAGGGAATAAAATATTCAAAATGTGGAAAATTAATAGTAGCCACAAAGAGATATGAAGTACCCAGACTGTTGGATCTGTTTGACAGGGGAATTAAGAATGGCGTAAAAGATATAAGAATGATTGATGGAAAGGATATAGTAGAATTTGAACCTCATTGTAAAGGTCTGCAAGCTTTGTGGTCGCCACATACTGGAGTTGTAAATTGGGGGGAAGTTACAGAGTCATATGTTGAAGACTTTGTTAAATGTTCTGGAAGGACATATCTTAATTTTGAAGTAAAGAAGTTTACAGAATCAGAATCTGCAGACTACCCTGTGCACATATCAGATGGAAAGAGTAATAACATTTTTGCTAAATATGTTCTTACATGTTGTGGTTTGCATTCAGACACGGTCGCTGTACTGACAGGTTGTCCCGAGGAGCCCAAGATTATTCCTTTCAGGGGTGAATATTTGTTTCTAGTGCCACAGAAGAGTAACTTGGTGAAGTCTAACATATACCCAGTGCCAGATCCCCGGTTTCCATTTTTGGGTGTACATTTTACACCCAGAGTAGATGGTCGCATTATTCTAGGACCCAATGCTATTTTAGCATTCTCTAAAGAAGGATACAAGTAAGTATTATGCCATAACAAACTGCGCGATATTACAATTAAAATATGTAGGTATTATGGTTTGTCCTAGAATCAAGGTCAATACTGATGATGACATAATAACTGAATGATGAATCTTGTTTGTCTAAATTTACTGATAACATTTTCTTATTACATGGGTAATGATGATATGTTGTTGAGTGATTTACCGAAGTATATGTAATAAAGTTATATTGAATTGGTGACATAATTATCATTTCAGTTGGGGAGATATTAACACCAAAGAGTTAAAAGAAATTGTAAAATTTTCTGGTTTTCGAAAATTAGCAGTAAAGTATGCTGGATTTGGAGTTAAGGAAATGATTCGATCAGTGTCCTACACACTCCAAGTTCACCAATTGCAGCAGTACATTCAAGAACTAACAAGCGCTGATGTAGAGAAGGGCCCAACAGGAGTAAGAGCCCAGGCTATGACTAAAGATGGTACAAGAATTTAAATACCTATCACAGATATAAGGAATATATTTATACCTACAAGTAAACATTATATTTTTAGATATGTGCACTATTAATGATGTTTGTGTTACTTTATAGGTACTCTTGTAGACGATTTCGTGTTTGACTCGAAACCAGGGTCTGGTGCAATTGGAAGTCGAGTTTTACATTGTAGAAATGCTCCATCACCGGGCGCTACGTCATCGCTTGCAATCGCCCAAATGATAGCAGATAAAATGGAAGAGGAATACAAATTCAAAGTGTAAGATGCCTAATATTTGCCTTGTTTTATTGCAAAACTCATTGTTATAAGTGGGTACCAAATTGCCAATGGTACCATGCATAATATGGGCTGTAGTGTAAGTAAACATTCGTGATGAGTTAGAAGCGACATATGAGGCGTATATAATCATAATATAATCAAAGGCAGCTAAGCCCCTTATAGTCAAAAAATAAGTTATGCATGGTTTTTTATCATTATCATTACATGTATAAAGATATTTATATAATTAAATACAGACAAAAGTTGGTTTCGTGATGCTTCTAATCTGACATAAATATTTCACAAAAGTTATAGCTGTGTGGCAGAAAAAATGTTTTTTATGTTTAGTATAGGTAAACTAAGTAATCTTGGATTTAGCTACCTTTGATTTTATATGCTAGCAGATAAAAATTCGAATTAAATTATTTATTCTTCAAGCCTCCATAATAAATTATTATATGGATATTGAAGAAAAAAAAAATTAATTTGAATTAATATCTGCTACCTACCTAGTTTTTACATATTCTTGTTGGATGAATCCGTCTGTGACATCATTGCTAATAAGGAAAAGTGAAAATAGATTTCAAAATTCCCCATTTGCAACCAACTGATAACAATAATTATTTGTCCTTAGGTAACTACGGACCGAATACTACCTACTATATTAATTTACAATTTAGTGAATATCATATACAGAATAAATTTAGACATTTATTTTTGATATTGGAGAAACAATATGATACCCGAAATTTACTTTTTTTTCTACATTTTGTTGTTTTTATTTTTTATCCATAAACATAAAAGCGCAAAAAATCAAGGCCTTTGATTGTAGCAATGTTGCATAGTTGTCGAAATTGACACTTTGATGGCACAAATAAATCATTTTACACGAATTCATCAGCCAACTTTAACACTCATTCTTATCTATAAGTAATGCGTATTTATTGAATTTGTTATTGCTGTTAATTACTTGACACTGGCAGAACACCGTTGCTAATCGCGGGTGTAGTCATTCCTCGGTTTATTCCATTCTATTTTATCATTTCATTCATTTAGTTACAGAAGAAGAGTATTTATTTCTTTGTAGAATAGACATTTTCAGATACTATACCATATATACAAGACTGGTATGTTACTACACAAAATTCCGCATAGGTATAGTACTGTTTCAATATTACATAGGCATATGACTAACGGGTTATTGTCATAATGTAAACAAAAGATATATAATTTATTATTATATTCATATTCTAACAATGTTAATAGATATGTAAGTAAAAATTTACAAAACAATGTTTTTATAAAAAAAATGGCTGGATCTGAGGGCCAGACTATTCATGAGGTACTAGAACCTAGTACATGTACGAACTAGATGTTATAAAGTAAGATGTTGATGATTTATTGTTAATATAAAAGGATAAGTGACCATCACATGGCAGACAGTTAAGCTCTCAAAGCAAAGTACTCTTTACTGTTACAGTTTAATTTAGGTTAATAGAGATTTACGAAACCGACAAAGTGTGTATGTATTATAGAAGGGTCAAATGTATAAAGAAATATTTTATATAAGTACAAATACTTAGTGATTCTATCTTATCATTGATATGGACGTTTTTTGTGGAATAATCCATGGAAGTGAAGCAATTAGTAATCATGTCTTTAGTAATGAATTCAATCAATGGTGCTAAAATTATGGTCACTATTTACAATCCTAGTTGATTTTATTGTTATATTTTATTTAATTGCTAGAATTAAGTTTTATGATTTGGGTACATTATATTCCTATTAATAAATTAAGAAACCTATCCAACCTTCACCATTATCTACAAGATGGTGTTTTATTTTTTGAAAGCTAAATTGATATGTGGTACCTAACATGTTTGTGTCATTCAGCTGCTAATCCTTTATTTGTTAGGCATATGAAATTAAATTGTAGATCATAGACAGATGTCAAATGGAACACAATGTTGCTAACAACCACTATATACTCGGATACACCAAACATTGAATAAACTGAAAAAGAAGAAAAAAATAATAATAATAAATCATCACGCCTGTATTCCCCGAAGGTGTAGGCAGAGGTGCACTGCGGTGCGCCCACACTTTGACTATGTATTTTGGTCCCAATGTGATAGGGGGCGAGCCTTTTGCCATCTTATCATATCTCTTATTAAAAGGCCAAAATGGTCATTTGGCATTTTTTTTTTCTGGTAATTAGTTTTAGGTCAAATAATAAGTAGTAACAAACATCTTACCATAGGGCTCACACAGACTGTTATGTCTTAGAAAGAAATAGGCTGCAAATGCAAATGATGCCACATTTACAAAGAAAGCTCTCCATTTTAACTTCACAGAATGCTTTTCTCTATATGTTATGTTGGGTCTTCTTCTGTATTTACTAAGCAATATGCATATAAAAAACATATAGAATACTGATGTGCCAATAAACGTTTTAAAACAAATTTCATGCTGAGCTGTAAACAAAGTAAAATTATATTACCATAGCCAATAATGGTTTTAAATTACACTAGTAAATATTTTCTCAGTATGTGCATTAGGAACTAGTCTTGATATGGTTTAAGACTCTCCCTTTCATAATTAATTAAGAGAGTAAGAGAAAAAAATCGCACATTTATATCTCATCACTATCAATGCTTAAAAGATCTTAGTAATTAAATATGTGGGCATTAACTTACGATAACTTTTGAAAGATGTCCAATGTGTTAATCCTATTAATGATAAATTTTCTATAACATTCAAAAATACTGATAATTTGACTATGATTATACAATTTTCTTGAATTACACTGGTGTAATACTTCCATCGCAAATATATGATATAGAACCTTATTGGTGCATGCATATAAATTGCGGTTTTCCATATAGTTTGTTGTGGTTCATAGTTTCCTATAGTAGCTGATATCGATGGGAACACGTTAGGCACTTTACAGTGTGTGTTATTTGCGCTTTCAAAATCTTTGTACAGTGTTATAAGAACACACGTTATAAAAGCAAGCAATGGTATTGACACTGCCAAGAAACACAATTTAGCGGGAATTCTAATGTAATATTTTCTTTCAGATACATTATAAAGAGGTAGATACATTTATAACATATGTATTTAAAATGATTCTATTATTTCTATACAAACATACAAAGTATTGAAATGTAAACTTGCTTTGACATAACTGGCGTGACCACATTTTTTTAGCGAAACTTCTAAATCCATTAAATAACGCAAAAAACTACATCAAAAAATATATACTGTTTGTTGGCTTCTTTTACTCGTAATTATGTAAGCTATCATATTCGATCACACACAGTAAATAAGTTCTACAACGTACTTTAATGAAAACGATCTAAAGTAATTTTAAAACAAAATATTATCGAAAATTATTGGTACGCTACTAAAAAAGTAGGAAACTACGAAAAGTGGTCACTCTTGTAAATACTTTTCACGCACGTGTGTGTCAAGTGTCAACTGGGTCAACAATAGGGATGACGATTCATTCCAAAAACGATCGATTTTTAAATCAATTCAAATCGACATCTGATGAATCGATTTATATAAAAATCGCGGCCCAAAAGATTGATTTCTTTTCGATTCACTATTCAAGTTTTTATTTACACAATAAATATAAATCCAAAATATGAAAACCAAAAAGGACACCAGAAAAATCTATCTTTTAACAGTTTTAACTATTATTTTTTATAACAGAGCACAGATTTACTCAACGAAACAAACGCTTTGATTTATTTTATCTGATATAGAGAGGTAAAAGAAACTGATCACACAGCCATCTAAGGAGTTTTCGAGTAATTAAGTGAAAGCTTGTAATTTCTTTCCATGTGTATGGGTTAATGCAACTAATTATAAATAATTTTTTGAGTTATATTAAAGTAGAAAAAATTTAATCTCGATTATCTAGGGTGAAATATCGATTCAGAACTTTATATCGATTTTTTTGGCCCAATAAACATCTATGCCTATCCCTAGTCAACAGCGTAGTGTTATTATAGTTACTATAGTAAAGTAAATAAACTATTAATTACATACTTGACATTGGCATAAATCCCGCTTCGATAAGCGGAGCAGGATCATTCATTTTTAAGCGTTATCAATTCAATTGTTTTTTTTAAATCTTATTCTCATAGATAAATTATTCATCTATAGATTCTATCAGATTTCGTTCATGTCGTAAAAGACATACAAGATAAAATAATGATTAAAGTTCTGTTCCGTTCAAGTAATTTGCTTCTAATTTTAGAATAAAGTTCAAACTTTTTAGACATTCGATGGATACATGATCAACATTAGTACGTTTGTTTTAAAAGGTTTTGTTCCCTGAAAATATTCTACAGACAGTGACTATTATAGCTAATCCAATGATAATCATGTAGAATACAGGCGTTATTCTTATTTATTTATTTATTTATTTAAGAACGACACACCAACAGTATACCTATTAAACAATTGGGTAAATAAAATATTAAATAAAAACTGGTCTGATAGGTACACCAATGACAGGCGTGTACAACTTTCACCGACGTGAGACTTAAACATTTAAAAAAAAGAAACAAATAAAGTTGAAACTAAACTAAAAATTAAATTTAAAGCTAAAATTTAAAATTTGAATACTGAAAAAGTAAAAATAAAATTAAAATATTTATGGCAATGATTTAAGTATCATTTTTCTAAACTCGTGTAATGAACTGTTGAATATGTCTAAGTTGATAATTTTACTATTAAACATGTTATACTCATTACATATTCTTACTGCAGGAGAGTTGAGACCCAGATTGGTTCTTACTAATGGCGTATAAAACGATCTTGTAATGGGATTCCGAGGAACATTGTGAGGTACAGTGAACGATATAAGGTTAAGAATGTCACTGCAGCTGATGACATTGTTGACTATTTTATAAAGAAATATCAAATCATGCATTTTTCGACGACTGGATAATGATTTTAGCTTAAAAAATTCTAACCGCTGCCCGTAACTACATCGGTGAGATATACCAGGAGATATGAAAGCCAAGTGTCGTGTAAAAGCACGTTGTATACTTTCAATGCGTTGTGAATGTACACTGTAAAACGGATTCCAAACAACGCATGCGTATTCTAAATGGCTTCGAACTAACGCATTGTAAAGTATAATTCTGGTACGAGCATGTTTAAAACCTTTGGTGTTACGTTTAATAAACCCAAACATCTGAGCAGCCTTTTTAACTATAGAATCAATGTGTGGCAAGAATCGAAGCTCACGATCCATTATCACACCTAGATCTCTCATCTCATTTACCTTCTGTAATGCTGCGCCTACAATTTGGTATGATGAATCTAGTGGTTTCTTTCTCCTAGTATATCTCATATGAAAACATTTATTTATATTTAGCTCCATCAGATTATCATTACACCAAGTTATAACTCTATCCAAGTCATCCTGAACCTCCCTTATATCATCCATAGTTTTAACGGTTTTATACATTTTTAAATCATCCGCAAATAATAAAAACTTGCATTTTTGTATTTTTGTACTGATATCATTGATAAAAATTGAAAAGAGAATGGGTCCAAGATGAGATCCTTGAGGTACGCCGGATACAGCATAATACGGTTGCGACTCATAGCCACTGACGGAAACTATTTGAAGTCTTTTTGATAAATAGGATCGAAACCAGCTCAGAAGGGAGCCCAATATTCCAAAATGTTTTAATTTTTTAATGAGTAATGCATGATTCACCTTATCAAAAGCACTAGCAAAGTCTGTATATATTGTATCAACTTCAAAACCACGGTCAAGTTCGCTCGACAACTCTGAGAGGAATGAGTGAAGATTGGTTACAGTAGAACGGCCCGATCGAAATCCGTGTTGATTAGATGAAAGTGAATTTTCAACATGATTTGTTAAAATGGAGCAGACAAGAGATTCAAACAGTTTAGAAAAACATGATAAGATGGCAATTGGACGATAATTCTTTGTGTAACTGTTATCTCCTTTCTTGTACAGCGGTATTATTCGTGTTTTTTTCCAATCGTCCGGAAAGGAACCATCGGACAAGGATCGATTAAAAATTAAGGTTAACGGGAGTGCCAAGCCTGGGCCACATCGCTTGACAAACACTGTGGGTATGCCATCAGGACCTGCTCCTTTATAAATATTGAGATTTTTAATTTTGTTCAGAACTGTGCGTTCTGTGAAATGGATATTACTAAGACAATTGTTGAGAGCGGGATGATAATCACAGTTCAATGGATCGTCATTTGTGAGGTTTACATTATTATAAACAGAAGAGAATTGGGAAGCGAAAAGATTAGCAATATCGGCACCAGTATTACCTATAGTATCATCCTTGTACATGATGTCTGGAATATTAGAAGTGGCGTTATTTTTATTTTTAATAAATCGCCAAAATGCTTTTGGGGATTTTGAGATAACAGATTCAATACTGTGCTTGTACTGAGTATAACATGTTTGGTAGACTTTATTGCAATGCTCCCGAAGCACTTCGTAGGATAATAGATCTAGGGGATTTTTGTATTTGCGATATTTCAGCCTCATTTTATCTTTTTCAGCGAGTCTCTTTATCAGGGCATGACTGAACCACGAAGGAAATTTTGATTTAACCAATTTGTGCTTAGGGACATGCTTTTCAATTAGTTGTAAGATAACATTATATAGTACAGAAACCATTGCATATACATTAATACACTTAGAAAACTTATCCTGCCAAACAATATTTTTTAATTCTAGTATATTTAATTTATAGTATATTCTTAACTTGATGCAAAGCTAAGATAAAGTATAGACTAGATGGATTACAATAAGCTGAACAAAGTCACCTATCTTTTACTTTACACTGGCATATGGCACAATTTCATGTGATAGAAAGAGATAGCGATAGCCTCTTCTGACCGTCTATAAACGCTGCGCGCCACCAGCCGAAATACGCCATCTTGGTTGTTATCCAGCTGGTTAACAGACGTTTCTGCCGATTTTGTCTGAAATATTGTTTCATAGTGAATAATATTGTGATTTGAGTGTGATTTACAACATAGCATAAAAAATGGCGTGTACTGTGCCTGGTTGTATTAATAGAGTGGGTGTTTTGACAGAAAATAATGCAAAAGTATCCTTTCATCGGTAAGTAAATTCAATGAGTATTACTTGATAGAAAGTATTATAAGCAGCAAGTGTTACAAAATGTGGCCTACACATTAAAGTAAAACGATCTAACAACTAATCCTGCTTGTGTCTATTTCCAATTCTGTATATTTAAAGAAAAACTAATTAAATTCATTTGTTTTGACGTTTTACTTACGTCGTAGGGATGTGTCATCTTATTTTCGAATATTATCGATAATATCAATACAGCAGTACTGTAGTACTGCTAACCACACCTGTAAATTGAGAACCGATAACCACCTGGGCTTTCCCTTATTTCGTGTTCGGTGGGAGTAAACATACAGCAAATAAAAAAAACATATAGTTTTAAAATATTATCTTGAAACTACCCAAAAAGTATCTGTGAACGTACTTACAAATGGATAGATATTTTAATTGAGTCAAAAAAGATTAGTGTTCAATGGATAACCTCGGGTAATAACTAATACACCTGTCACCTGGCATTGGTTTGACAAAAACAATTTAATCCTACTAATATTATAAATGCGAAAGTTTGCGAGTATGGATGTATGGATGGATGTGTGAATGTATGTATGTTTGTTACTCTTTGTATGAAACTTGGCACATAGGTAGATCACTTTTTATCCCGAATAATCCCGATAGTATTTTCCCGTGAGACAATCATCGAACACCACGGTGTAAGGGTAGGGGTAGAGTTGCCAATCATACTGTTTTTGTCTCGTTTATTCATTATACTGTTCAATAAAAAAAAGTATCCAAAAATAATGCTAAAAATACTATTAGTATTATAAAAAAAAAAAAGTACTATGAACCAAATTTCTTAAATGAACTTTATTTTTTACAGGTTTCCTGCAGACATTGAATTAAGAAATATATGGATAACCAATGTAAGAAAAGGGGATAATTGGAGACCCACACAATATACAAGAATATGTTCTGCACACTTTGAAGTTTCTTGTTTTCGAGAAGGTTACGATCGCAGAGTGCTCCATTCCCATGCTGTGCCTACAATATTCCCAAAACTGCCTGCGTCTTGCCAACCAGTAAGTATATATATAAACAAAATGTTTTTAAAATAACGACCATTAGTAAAAAAGAGTTATAAATTAATAACAAAAAATAACTATGTATGCAGTAAAAAATAATTAATAACTGCCCTATATACGAACTAAAAAGAGATATGTATTGCCTCTTTAAGTACCTATTTATACTTGAACTCTCAAAAGTTGCCTCCGTGTCCTCCGGCTACATGTGATGTGATTATTTTATAACAGTTTATTTACATGTTTTAGTTCATAAGCACAAATATAAGTTTATAGGTAACGTATGTGTACAGAATACTAGACTCAATAGCATTGCAATATCATGATATGATAAAATAAATCAAGAAATATTCATCAATTATTATTATTTTTTTAGAAATTACCATCTAAGAGAAAACTGGTTGCCAAGTATGATGATGCAGTTCCATCAACATCCTCAGCTTATAAAAATGAAGTAAGTTTACCATACTTGTAAAATAATTGTGGTTATGGTATTTGTGTAAAATCTACTATAATTTCTCACCACTTAACGACTATTCTCTATAACGCTGGAAAATGCTCAGTCCGTTTAGTGTCGTAAAATAGAGGTGACACTGTATTTTCAAACAAAAAATACTAAATACTCCCCAGTGTAATTTGTATACAGATTTTTTTTCACATAAAACTGTACCTATGCTGCCCATATGGCTTTTCAAATCAAAAGGCAGCTAATGAGGTCTTTACCTTATAATCTAGGTACATCAGTATTAGAAAATAAGGTTCACAACAACTCCTATATCGTCCTTTTGATGTGAAAAGATGTCAATAAATATATTTCGGAAAAGCTTAGATTATTCTTTGTTCACGTTTGCACCTTTTTTTTTAGCATCGTTGTACCCTGCCGAAAGTGAGTCGCATGACTCAAACAGAAACAAGTGATACTAAAAACGATATTGAAAAAGAATTGGAAAAGGCAAAGAAGTTAGCGCAGCATTATAAAACTATAGCTATAAGACGTGGCAGAAATTTAAAGAATGCCCAGCGTAAGTGTAATAGACTTGTGAAGAAAAAAGCAGATATGGAGACAATTATCCAAGCATTACATCAAAAGATGGAAGACGAACATGTCGAAATTTTGAAGAATACCATGGACGTAAAGAACCAAATTGTGTCACGATATTTGATGAAGTTACGGGGCGGTTCTTTGCCAAAGGAATATCCAGATGAAGTAAAAAAATTTGCATTGACACTGCATTTCTTGTCGCCAAAGGCTTATAACCATGTACGAGACTGCTTTGAAACAGTTCTGCCACATCCGAAAACGCTTTCGAGGTGGTATAAATCAGTTGACTGCAAACCTGGTTTCACAGAAGAATCGTTGGAAATCATAAAACTGAGAAGTAGTTGCGCCAACAAAACTTTATATTGCGCACTAGTTATAGATGAAATTGCTATTAGAAAGCAACTGCAGTGGGATGGCACCAAATATTATGGTCATATTGATTTCGGAACCGAAGTCGTCGGCGATGATCTGCCTTTGGCGTCCGAGGCACTAACCTTCATGCTAACCTGCATAAACGAATCATGGAAAATACCGGTGGGATACTTTTTAATCAATGGTTTATCTGCACAACAAAAATTAAATTTAGTCGAACAGTGCCTGCGCTTATTGAAGGACAGTGTAACAGTAGTCTCACTAACATTTGATGGTGCTGCCGCAAATGGAGCCATGGCTACACTATTGGGATGTGATTTAAATCCGGCTAATTTAAAAACAACTTTTGTAGTGGATGAGCATGAAGTTGCTATATTATATGACCCTTGTCATAATATAAAATTAATCAGGAATGCTTTAGGCGAAAAAAAAACATTATTGGATGCTGACAACAATGTAATATCTTGGGATTATTTTGAAATGCTTCATGATTTACAAATCAAAGAAGGTCTTCATGCCGCAAATAAACTGTCTGCCGCTCACGTCAGGTATGATAAACAAAAGATGAAAGTGAAGCTGGCAACACAACTGTTAAGTAATTCGATTGCTGATGCACTAGAATTCTGTTTAACAGATGAAATCCCTGGGTTTGAAAACTGCAGCGCAACAATTCGATTTGTAAGAATTTTCAATGACCTTTTTGATATGTTAAATTCTCGAAATCTGGTTTCAAGACATTTCAAAAAACCGTTATGTAGAGAAAATATTAATACAATCAAAGAAAAAATGGAGGAAATATACATTTACATAAATGGATTGAAATTGTCTGATAGAACCAGTGTTTTAAATTCAAGAAGGAAGACCGGCTTCGTTGGATTTCTAATATGCATTAAATCCATATTATTTATTTATGACAAATATATATCAACCGTTAATCCATACCTCAGCTTTCTGCCAACATATAAACTGTCCCAGGACCACATTGAAATATTTTTTGGTGCTATCAGGTCTTTGGGTGGATTTAATAACAACCCCTCAGCGAAAGCATTTATGACAGCATATAAGAAACTTTTAGTTCACGCTGAATTTAAAATAAGTCGAAATGGAAACTGCCTGCCACTCGACGATATAAGAATACTACATGCTAATAAGAAACAATATATTCAAGCCATTAACGAAACTACACAAAGAGTTAAAATTTTGGACGATGAGATGAAAAGTTATGATGAGAAAAATGTAGATCATGACTATATCCCCGACCCCAGTTTAATATCTGAATATAGTGACAATGTGATCACATATATAGCCGGATTTATTGTAAGAAAAATGAAGAAGGAAATATTGTGTGAAGAGTGTTTCAAAGCACTTACAAATGAGACATCCAACAGTTGTTTAATAAAAGTAAAAGATAGGGGTGGCTTGATCAAAGCTTCAACTGGCGTTGTATATATCTGTAAGAAAACTGAAACAATTTTTCGACGCTACATGTTATCATTAGGTGTTACTCAGATTGGGAAACCATTTTATTTAGAAAAGATAACAATGACTGTCTTCGAAATATGCGCAAGATCGGATGTTTTCTCACAGCTGATTAATCATTGCTATGACAATTGCATATTAAACAATCATTTGCATTTGATAATCAAAGCCATTGTAAATTATTATTTAAAAATACGCATTCATCATGAATGCAAAAAGGCTTCTGCACCGGGCGGTGAAATTGTAAGAAATTTCTATAACAAACTTGTTCTTTTTAAGGGTCAATAAAACTGATTATTTTTTGTGTTTGTTTTATTTCATCACGGCATTAAG
Source organism: Ptilodon capucinus (assembly GCA_914767695.1). Lineage (NCBI taxonomy): Eukaryota > Metazoa > Arthropoda > Insecta > Lepidoptera > Notodontidae > Ptilodon > Ptilodon capucinus. The sequence continues at coordinate 6,333,512 of OU611814.1, read as the reverse complement.
TTTTCAGTGCTTTAGATGGCATATTAATTGGTATCGTAAGATGACAGTCGCAAAGCAATGATGATATTATATATCTGGGTAATATTAGGCACTAGCACTAGCGCCATTCATCATTTTATTCTTTTTTTTTTCTAAATCAGTAAATTACCTGTATGTGTTTTTGCAATCACATTACATTATTATGCATTTGATAAAGTAAAAGATTGCTGTAATCCATGCTTCCCTACTTAATATTATAAATGTGAATGTAAGTTTGATTGCTACGCTTTCACGCGAAAACTACTTAACCGATCATCATGTAATTTTGAACACATATTCTTGGAGGTATTAGAAGTAACATGGGATACTTTTATGAATTTTTTACGTTTCTTCGCGGATGAAGTCGCGGGAAAAAGCTAGCCAACAGTAAATCTCTTAATTGTCTCTGGATCTCTTGATAAAAGTGATTCCAAAAATACTACAGGTAACAACAATGTGTCAAGTACCTACTGATCTTATATAACAAATAATTATTATCTGTAGCGCTTGTTTCGACCAATCAACAAGCGCCACAGATATTATAATCCCGTGGATTTCCGTGCCCCGCGACATGAGCAGGACACGGTGCAGTGTGCCAAGGTTCTAAGTGATTGGCGAATTCACCCATTTGTTGTTATAGCGGCAACAGAAATACATCATCTGTGAAAATTTCAACTGTCCAGCTACCACGGTTCATGAGATACGCGCATGAAGTCGCTGAAAAATTGCTAGAATTTTATTTTTGGCTAATTACAAAGAATATTCAAATTTCCCGCGCATTTCGATTTTCTATATCGACAACCGATGAAAACATCACTAGGCTATATATATCTATAAGTAAGAAGGATATAGTCAAAGTGGCGACATTTATTTGTTTTAGACCCACTTGAGACTCTATTTCTTTCTCTTCCAAGCATATGATGTTTTGTTTATGTAAAAATGAGAAAGATATACGTTCTGAGTTTTGCTTAAATGTAATCTATCTAGTCTATACTTTATCTGAGATGCAAAGAGTCTTGATGGGCGACTAGTATAAGTAATCTGTGGAAAATATACTCTTTGGAAAATGCGTTTCGTTTTTCGTTCGTTACATCGATATCTTCACAGTTACTCTAGCAACTATAAATTTATGTGTTGTTATATTAAGCAATTTGTTGAATAAAATTCGAGTAAAGATTGGATCAATCTAATGGACCACCTTTTGAGTAATAATATATTTAATGACCAAGATCTGCAAAAACTATCACCAGATTACAAACCTACAGATGTTTTATTACGAATGCAGCTGCGAAGAACATCAGTGAGTATCTACCTACCTAAACCATGTTGTATTCCGGAGTCCTGTGATTTCTGGTGGTGACTGTCTGCTCCTAGTATAATCTATACACTGTTTGTTAGTATTGTACACATAAAATAATACTACCCTACTTAGACGTTTAGTTTACTAAACGTGTGTGTGTGTGTAAATTAGCAAATCATAATAGCGGCCCATCCACTAACGTTCATTCCTTCTGACTTGTCCCGTTGTGCAAATTGTACGGAAAAGCGACGGGATAAAATAAAACCGTTGGAGCCACTAATTAAACCACAATCTTAAGTTATTTCCCCTGACTTTCTTTTTTTGTAACGAAATGAGCGAAATGATGATAGTTAATGGAATAAGATGAGGAATGGCATCACCTGCGACTAGCGCGAGTATTTCGCCAATGTCAAGTAATTAATAGCAAGAACAAATTCAATAAATACACATTATAAATAAAAATGGATAATGACAGTGATAAAGATGGCGGATGACCCTGCTTTTGATTTATCAGAACTGAGAACTCTCCCCTGACTTTATCACGACACGCCAGTTCGACAGGTACAAACAATCCTTCAGTGACCATACACACGTTTATGTACATTCCTGTCAGTTTGCATCTTGTCAGTCATACCGAGGGATTGCGTGTCTGTGGATAGTTATAATCCTATCATTATAAGAAGATTGTTGGAGTCATCCGCCATCTTTATCACTGTCATTATCCATTTTTATTTATAATGTGTATTTATTGAATTTGCCCTTGCTATTAATTACTTGACATTGGCGAAATACTCGCGCTAGTCGCAGGTGATGCCATTCCTCATCTTATTCCATTAAATATCATCATTTCGCTCATTTCGTTAAAAAAAAAAAAAAAAGAAGATTGTTGTCATTTAAAAGGATGCTCGTCATTTTGAATTATCTTTATGGATTTACAAAATAATAACAATCGAGCGCTCAATCACGCCGGATAAGTAAACAGGCACTAACTTGATCACATTTTGCGACGGAAGGGAAGGCGGGATTTTAATACAGTCATTCTTTCTCGCTCTTGCAAATCCACTGGCGTTCATTCCGTAAGGATTGTAGATTCCGGCAGGAATGAACGTTAGTGGATGGGCCGCTATTAGAGTAGGTACAGTCAGCATCAAAACTATCAGGGCGAATAAGCTATTCGCATTTATATGGCATAGTGTGACAAAATTATTTTCAGAACGGCAGTTCTTTCTTTATCGTGTAGAAATTTTGCTAATATTAAGTTGTTCATTTTGCACAGGCTATTCGTTCCGATATATTTATGATGAGTACTTATGCTACGTAATAAAACTATATTCTTACTAACATTCCGAAATATTGTGGCAGGTAAAAGACACACATATACACACCCAAGGTGTTACAAAGAATAATAATTGGTCAAGGTATGTAAAAGGTAGACACTCATGCCTGTTTTTACTATTAATAAGAGACAAATCAACATAGGTAATGTAATATAATACATCATCATTGAATAAACTGAAAAAGAAGAAAAAAATAATAATAAATCATCACGCCTGTATTCCCCGAAGGGGTAGGCAGAGGTGCACTGCAGTGCGCCCACACTTCGCCGATGTATTTTGGTCCCAATGTAATAGGGGGCGAGCCTATTGCCATTATACCGGGCACACAGGTTTCCTCACGATGTTTTCCGTCACCGTTTCTTAGCAAGTGATAATCTCAGATGAAAATGAGATTCGCACATGGACCCCAGAGGTGCGAGCCGGGGATAGAACCTGCGCACTTTGATTGAAAAGCGTGCGTTCGACCACTCGGCTACCACTGCTAGGTAATGTCTATATAATATTTAGTATTTGCCAGTTACAGTAGTGTAGTATTTATATTTAGGCGTCTCTTAGTGATTGTGAAAAAGGACATAAGTCAATTACTCAAAAGTATAAATTTAAATTAGGGCAACCATTTTCCAATCCTCCGTGAAATAATTAAACATTACAAACCTACTCTATTACTTTATTTTCATTATTTTTAGAAAGTCTATAAGAAAGGTTAAGGATACGTCTTATAATGTTCACAAAGAATTAGTAAAATTACGAAAAGAATTCGTTAATATAAATCTGAAAAATCGAATGACGTTAAAATGTTTGGACTCGTTAAAAACGAAACCTGGCGATGCTGGTAAGGAGCTGCTAAATGAGTGTATAAATGATTCTATTGAAAATCTTTTTATGCATGATTTTGAGGATGACGAAACTAATTTAATTATAAGTAACGATACTGATTTCAAACTTAATATGAAATCAAAATCGGTCAAATCACCTGTACAAAATCGTTGTAACGATAAGTATAAACATTCTAATGGAATACCTAGTGAAGTTATTGATGCCGAACAGGATACACAAGAAAATAACGAGGACATTCTGAAGGTTAAATGCATCTTTTCTAAAAAAACAGTACGAGATGATTCTAAAAATGACAGTTGTGAGAATGACCAATTCATAGGAAGATCTAACAAACACGATCTGAATCGGGACAACTCAGTAAATAATGTTGAAAACCAAGAAAGCGATTTACAAAAAATATTGACAATGATGGCGATATCGACCAAATCGCCCAGTAATGACGAAATATGCGAAGAGGTTAAATTGACAAATCGTAATCCTTTTCAAGTTAAAATTATATCATATACTCCAGAGAATCATAATTTATCAAGTCCAAAGTGCGACGAAATTGAAAGTATTTTAAGCGTGACTCCAATAAGAGTTGAAGTTAACGATAAAGAAAAAGTTATAACTAAGAAATTCGTTGCGAAATGGAAACAATACGTTCAAAATAGAAAGAAATACATAACAGAACAGAGGCGAGCAACTCTAAACAAATTCTTAGATAAAATCACTAAGAAAAAACTCGACATGAATCACGGACAAGAATCTGAAAATAAAGCAATGCACTCTGTACGAGATTATAATACCTACCAACACAGGTAATATTCATAGAGCAAGCTTACAGCGTAATCTAAGCTTTCTTTAAAATTATCACCCGTGTAATTTTTATTGAATTTCAGATATAAAGTACAGAAACACATAATTGCACTTCAAAAAGCGAAACTGGAAGAACAAAATAGGTTAATAGGTGAACTTAAGTACAATAAAATTATAGAGGCTTCACGACAATCCGTCGATGTCATGAGAGATGATGTTCGTAAGACATATTTTGAAATAGATCGACAACTGAAACCAAAAATCAAGTGCTTGACAAACGAATTAAAAATACACGAAATAGAAGGTATCTACTTAGTACGTAATGTAGACTTTTTGAAATGTTAAGACTTGAATGCTACTGACCATGACTTTTTATCTTAGAATCGTCACTTGTATTACATTGTTTGAAAGTGCCGCAATTTTTACAAAGAATGGAAAAGAGAGCTCGAGAGCGGGAGGAAAAACACGCGATAATTCGTGAGAGACGAAGGCAGATGGAAGAGGAGCGGATCAGATTGAAACAGCAAGTTAGTAAAACATATTTTAGTGTTGTAATCCTGTGTACTATAACAGTATCCTGTAAGCATCTGCTTTAAATAAATGTAAAATGTGGTATATTATATTATGATTGCAGGCTGAACTGGCGAAAGCGGAAATGGACAAAGAGGAAAAGATTCAAAGAATGAGGGAACTCAAAGAAAAAAGAAAAAGAGAAAAAATTGAAAACATACGACGGAAACAGCACGCTGAAAGATTGAGGGCACTTATAGTTATGGCTGACTTGCACTACGAGAGAACTTTGATGGCTAAATATGGCATACGGTCTTTGCGATTGTTGATAGAAATTAAACGAGACAACTTTGAGAAAGCCAAAGCTCATTATATATTTCAACTCAAAAATAATATGTTTTTACATTGGATGTGGTATACTGAGGATATGTGGTTTGAAAGAAATCACAAAGCTGAAGAACTATGTCGGAAAAAGCTGTTAAGAAAAGTATTCGAAGGGTTTAAATTGGTCTGTAATTTTATGTTAATAGTGAGCTTGAAGATAAATTCAACACACGCCGCTAGCGTAATATCATTTTTATTTTTTGTAGAATCATTACGATTACATATTGAAAAAACAAGTAGCAGAAGATTACTACGACTTATATGTAACACAATTGGTTTTCAAGAAGCTACGCAATGGCATTACCCTTCTGAAAAGGGAACAAGATGTTAAGTGGAAGAAAGCAGTTAAATATCATAACAGGTAACGTAATGCACTATCCAGGAAATGACGTCCTTTTTGCATGACATTTGTATACAAAACCTTTCGATGCCGCTTTAGCTACAAGTAGATGTGTTTCAAGACTTATAAGTCACTATATTATGGAATACAGGTAGGTATAGTGGGTACCTTTTCATAACTTATATTTTTGCAGTAATTTACTCTTCAAAGCTTTCACTTGTTGGAGAACTCTACCGGCATTAAATGAACTGAAAAGAGAACAAGAAGCTAGAAAAGCTAGATGGAGAGAGAAGGTGTTACAAGTTGTGCCAGATTATACGCCACCTGAAGACTAATTGGTTCTAAACATTTAAATCCAAAAATACGCACGTGACAATTAATACTAAGTAACGCGGAACTAGGCAACTAGTTCTCAATAGATGTGTGAAGTCTGCCAACCCGCACCGGGCCAGCGTGGTGGACTATGGCCTGAATCCCCCTCGCATTGAGGGGAGGCCCGGGTCCAGCAGTGGGACGTTAAAAAGGGCTGTAATAGTAAAAGTAACACGGAACCAAGACACGATCAGACACATATTATATTCTGATTTTCAAACAAAGTCATAACCGTTATCATCCCTAGATTTCAAGTGATGAGCTAAGTTGATTCCCGAGAATATCGTTTGTAAATAAAAAATAAAGAGTTTTCAAAAACTTGTATTTATATTGCTTTATTCTTAGTTCGCTACGAATAACGTAGGTACTTACCTACTTAAGTTAGACCGCGTCAGAAGTAACTGATCAAATTATTATTTCTAATTTGTTCATGTACAAGAGGGTTTTCCAAGTGTTGCGACGGCTGTGAAATTTAATTCTCGTTCGCGCGCACACTCTCCACGCTTAACGGTCTAAGTTTTTTTAGGTTATACGCGAGGCGGATACTTATTTACAAATTAATATTCCTTCTAACATGACTTATAGAACAAATTAAGTAAGTACTTAGTTTGTTTTGTAAAATTATTAATAGCCTAGTAGGTCAGATACTTTTGACGCCGACTGTACATGATTGACGTAGTAGTTTTAAATTGTAATAAATAGCAAAAGCATTGGTGCTTTACTTCTTTGTTAACCTATTGCCATCTTAATCCTATTTGTAGTGTATGAGCAGTATAGTAATAATTTAAGTGTCATTAAATTTAGTCGTCAGTAAGTAAGTCACTTAGCCAGCTACCTACCACTCTCGAGTGCAATTAAAAATTAGGGCCCTTACTTATTCCAAGGGTGTTCTTCAGTTACCTATGATTTTTTTAAATTTCTTATCTGGTATACTATTAAGCGGGTTTCAAACTACGCTATAATATTATAGCATATCGTATATAGCTCATAGCACAAGGATATCGCGCACTATACATTGTTATGGCCACTTTCACACTGTACTGTACTATATATTATTGGCTTTGTATGGTGCGCGATATTGTTGTGCTATATATATATACTTTATTATTTGGTATGTGCATGGTGTAGATACTTACGTACCTACTGTGAACGTAAGTAGGGTAGGTTTATGATAAAGATGAAGTGATTTCTGTAGGCTTAGCATGACCATAAGTTTTATCTCTTAGAACTGTCAGATTTGTCGAGAAAATGACGTCACACCGAGCTATGCAAAGTACACAATGCTCGAAGTGACGTCGTTTTCTCGACAAATCTGACAGTTAAGAGATAACAATTATGACTACACGCTCATGCTAAGCCTAATGATGTACTTAGATGATACCTAAGTATAGCTAGAGTTAAAGCATACGATATGTTCTCATAAATTGGTTCACCCCACAATGATCCGATAAATAAGGTTAAAAACGTAAGGTATTTTTAACTTCATGTTAACCCATTATGATTTATAAATAGTTATTACTTATAATATACCAACTGGTTTGGAATGCGATTGGTTTGAAATGATCTTGCAGCCGCAAACTATTACAAATTCCGTTCTGCAGGCTCAGCATGACCGCGTCGACATACATTTTACCTCTTCTGTCATAGGTATTTGTCAAGCATCTGTGACTAGTAGAAAAATCTCGATGTGACGCCAATATGACTTTTTTTAAATTTAAAAGTAGGTTCTGAGTGTTTAATTTAAAAGTAATGTTGAAACAAAACTCATTGAGCCAATAGGTTTTTGGATAAGGTATGGTAAATTTGTAATTAGATAAGTACCTACCTGCACAAAATTTAAATTCATATTCAACAGGATTTTAATTATTAAATTATATAATTAGTATTAAGGTAGGTACTTGTAGTAATATAAAAAAATGTAATAGCTATAATAATATCGAAGCGCAATTAAAATATGTAACTCATTAAAAATCCATTGTTTCCTTTTGAATTAATTTCATACGTTTAGCACATTCACCAATTTTCTCCATTGTGGCTCTGAAAAATACGACCCGCATATTATGGGTATAAAGTATTAATTTTGTATTAAAAAAAAAACAAGCTGAGTATGATTATACTAACCACTGTACTTGGGTATGTAGACTAGTAGTTGCCGAAGTAAAACCAAGGCGATGACGAATAAATATCCCACTCCATACACACAGGACACAAAGCTCAACGCCAAACTGGAATTTGCCGTAAAATTATAACAAAATCTATATGCGTAAATAAATTATTGTATGAACTATTTTTAAATGATCCCAATGAATGACCTTAAAATCAATGATTAATCAATAACATAACAATTCATACATTTTATTGATATTGATCATGCATTAGCTTTTAGAGATGTTCAATCAACCGAGTAACCATCAAATAAAGACCTAACTATCTCACAATTGAAACATGGGCATACAATAAATTACTCACTCAAACTCATAATAGACATCGTCACAGTCTTCCGGCATGAGTATACTACCATATAGTATGAAAGGTTGACATACAGTAGTAAGACCTAAGTTGGTGCCCAAAAACAGTGTTGCAAAAGCCAATATATGGCCAACTAGGAAATAAATATAATTTGGTCTCAGCACACAGCAGTCCCACCTGAAATGAATATGAAATTATGTACTACTGCTTGATAGCTCACGTTGTGAGGAAAATGATTAACATAATTACGTATGTACAAACATACCATATTGAATGGAAGAATCTTTCATTCACTTCAATTTGGCAAATCTGACAATATTGTGAATCTGCTGTCAATACTGGGCTGAAATAAATAATTTCTCAATTTATTTATGGTAAAGTCTATTAAAATAATACAATCTACTTCTAGTTCTTAAAGATTTCCATTCTTTTTATTTGTGTGAGTCTATAAATCTGTAAAATTCTACCCCCTTTATAGGTAGCTTTACCAATTTTTGTTGGTATTACTAAGCAACTTTGCATTGCAATAGTCCATACATGGATAAAATCTTTCTCACATATGTATAGAAAGTTATGATCCAAAGACAGGGCATTTTAAAGCACTTTTGTACCAAAACCATCCAGTGATTTGAAGGCCGATTGAAATTTCTATCGATTTGGGGGTTGGTTTGGTTTAAGTAAAAATCACTCAACTCTCTTCACCATAATGGTCACGTGACCAGATTTTTCTGCATCCTTTGGTATTGTATATAACTCATTTTTTGTCGCTAAGGAAGGATTGCCCATAAAGCGTCGATATACTCCAAAGTATTGACTACCATTTTACAATAATAGTCAAATGTATTCTATTTTATCTATGAAATAAATAAAATATATCACCTGTATTCTTTTCCTTTTGAAGACCCAGTAGCTAGTTCAAAATCAGCAACAGCTTTCATCTTATAGAAAAAATAACATGTACATGCCAATAAAAGTAGGAATATTAAATTCTCGAGTTGAGTTATCTCAAGTAAGCTCAGCACATTAATCTCAAATACTAAAAACATACTTATACCAGATGACAGTGTCCATGAGAAGAAGAATGGTGATCTGAAACAAATATCAACAAACTAAATATTTATTTGGAAATCTATACATATTTTGAAATCATTGAAGTTCTGTTATCTTCATGATTTTAGTTAACTTACTAAATATAGATAAGTATGGCAGACTAAACTGATTTGTGACCTACATAATGATTTACGAAAATATTATTGTAATTATAGGATTGTTAAATGAAAAAAAAAAGTTATATTTGTATAATTGCCTAACAAAATTAACAATATCAACATGGCCCACAATTTTATTTTGTTGACTCTGTACATGTCATATTCTCAATAGCCAATGCTTTTGTTTACAACTGAATCATGAAAGTCCCCTGCCGCATCTGTTAGCAATATACTTAAAAACAACTACACCGATTTTCATGCTGTTTTCACCAATGGATAGAGTGGTTCGAGGAAGGTTTTAGTATATAATTTGTCAAACTTTTGTATACATTAGCTAAAATATAATATTTGTTGGAGGTGAAAATAATTAGTTCCTAAATTGCGCGCGGGCGAAGTCGCGGGGTGAAGTAAGTAATTAATCTATCCTAGAAGTAAGCGTCATTCTATTTTACCTGTTTTTCTGTAGTGGTCTCGAGTGTACGTACAAAGCCCCCATACCGATTACCACCATAACTATAATAGTCACAGAGCGTGATATGGTAGCTATTAACAACAAGCCCGGTAATATGAGGAACGGCAGAACAGCATCCCTGTCAAACTTCTTGCCGCTGTTTTTTTTATCACCAACATAGGGTAAAATGTCCTGAATAGTTAGTGTTGTGGTCACCATTTTCCTGAATTGTTCCAATTGGAATCCCAAGTTCCTTGAGTTATGTGCTACTGGTTGTAATTTGAATACTAGATATGCGTTCGACTTTCGTTTATTTGTTCGTATTTCCGCATTTCTTTGAACGGTCGCTTCAAGTGTGTAAATATTATTTACGTATCATGACTATTGTCATCTTAAACTCACAGACAGATCAGTGTTGCCAGTAGTGAAAAAAATGTCCGATACCGCCGCGGGGCGTCAGAAATGACTAGATGTGTATGTAATTTTATTATTTTATTTTTTAGCATAGGTCACCTAAGTTACGCACCTTCCGGAAAAAGTTAGTTATATAATCAAAACGTCATTTTGCAAAACGAACACACTTTTTTTCAATGATACCTACCTTGTTGTACACCATGGATTGCTGTAATAATGTCAGAGATCATACAGGAGCTCCAAATTTTGTGAATTTCAATTAATTGACATGAACAGATACTTTATTGATAATATAATAAGGTGGTGAGGTACATAGATAGACCGACAATATATGATTCAAAGATATGATAGGTGCATAATACACAGAAAGACTAGAAGTAAAAGAGGTATAGTCTGTGACACCCACAAAATCCATAACATATTATGGATATGCAGCGTTCCATAACATGCTTTACCTAAATTCGGGTAAAAATACCTGTGCTGGCAACCCTGACCCACTTCTTTCTCTGTGACAGAAGCGATCGTCATCGGTCATTTATTTGTCATTGCCACGAACGTCACTAACCATAGAATAAAAGGAATAAATAGCCCTATCGACTCCACCCTGCGGCAAATTTTCTGAAGTTTATCTGGATTCCGCCATTGTAGCTACCAGAACAAGTAAGTACATAAGGTGTCAAACAATATAAACAAGCTGCGTATCTAAAAAAGTTTTACAGTAAAAATGGTTTTAAAATGCTATAAAAAATATGTATGTATGTTTGACACCTGAGGTACTTACTTGATCCGGAAACTACAATGGCGTATGTCAGATAACCGTTAAAAAATTGCCGCAGGGCGGAGTCGATATGGCTTCTCAGTTTACTCTATGTCACTAACTGTCATGGATGACACGGGCGACATAGAGTAAAATTTATTTAGCTGATGGTAATATGTAACTCATTTATTCATCCGCCATCTTTATCGCTGTCATCATCCATTTTTATTTATAATGTGTATTTATTGAATTTGTCCTTGCTATAATTACTCGACATTGCCATAAATACCGCATATCGCAGGTGCAGGCATTCCTCATCTTATTCCATCAAAATATCATCATTTCATTCATTTCGTAAAAAAAGAAGAAGAATATGTAACTCGATGGTCCATCATGGTACAAGTCTTTTTAGATTTTTTACCCGACTACGGTGTGGAAGGATACAATTTTGACTGGTACATGTGTCTGTATGTATGTTCCCCTGTAACCTCATACTTTTAAACTACTTATGCGCCTATATACGAGATAAGTACGAGAAGCTAATAATTGTGGATACAGCAACTCGTAGATACAACAACTGGATACAAAAAACATTTTGTTTTTCTACAAAATTATAGTTCTATATTTCATCCAATAAATCCTGAAAATGAAGTAAGTAAGGCCTAACTAATCGCCTTCTATTTATAGAGATATTTATTATAATATGTAGCAACTTCTACGTTTGCAGCAGTGGTAGCCGAGTGGTCGAACGCACGCCTTGCAATCAAAGTGTGCAGGTTCAAACCCCAGCTCGCACCTCTGGGTTACATGTACGAATCTCATTTTAATTCGAGATTACCACTTGTGGTAAGGCGTAAGGCTCATAAGGCGTGTGAAGTTCACCAACCCGCACTGGGCCATCGTGGTGGATATAGCCCAAAAAATTTCCCTCGCATTGAGGGATAATGTGCCCGGTTTGGCAATAGGCTCGCTCGGCCAAAATACATCGGCAAAGTGTGGGCGCACTGCAATGCACATCTACCTACCCCTTCGGAGAATACAAGCGTAATGATGTATTTGTTTATTTTTTCTACGTTTCGGTACACAACTGTACAGGTACCAATTTTGTAATACTTACTTATATGCTTAATTTTTGGTCATAATCTATATTTATCTACATTCATCCACCACGAGAACCAAATAGGTAAGTAAGTAGGTATGTACAAAATGTATAAAAAGAAAAGTCGTGCAGCCCGAATGCAAGTAAGGTCAGTAAGACGGGAAGGGATGCTGGAAGAGATCGCGATTAAGATTAGGTACATATTGAATGACCTAGTTAGTTAATGTCGAGCAAAAATAAGCGAGTTTCGTACCTGCTAAAAGAATAATGATTATCTCTAAAAATCTTCCAAGTCAAGACCACTTTAATAAGTGAAAAATATAATTCTTGAATATCTACTTAAAATAACTGCTTTATAATAAGTGCTATTGTTCTTAGTTCTGTTACTGTGCTTGTGTGAATTTTGAAGGGCGTTTTACAATTGTATAGCAGGCATGGCGGGGTAGGCAGGGGTTTAGAATAAAGAAGTCGTTTTGCACTCTTTCCATTTTCCTCGGGCAGGCAGGGGTCGAGCCAGCCGACACACATGCGCCATGGCAGTCAACAACAAAATGCGCGCGCACGCGTAACCAACGCTGTGTTTTTCACCTTATCCGCCGGTAACGATATACGACGAACCGACACCCGACAGTATTGATCGGGTCTCCGCCACGATACGGCGTCTCGAAAATGCGACACGTACATTTCCGCGCTTAACCAACCAGTGTTCTACTACGCATAGTATATACAACTGGAAATCTAAAAAGCTTTAACATGGACAAGTGAGGGAAGGTGTTCGGAGTGATAACTCGAAGAGGTTGACGAAATGTCGAAGGTAAGTGTTATCGTACGCAGGCCATTGTCACAGGCTGTGGTTGCGGGTAGTTATTTGCAGAAATCACTGCCAAGGACATTACTGAGCGGATTACTTCAGTTTCTGATAATTGGAAATACTTATTCATTTAAGTAGATGAGAACTACAATACTAAAAGGTCCTAGCGACATAACAAATAGATATTATGATAATTTGTCCGAGTTCCGCAACCCTGATTTTTGCCGACATCGTAATAGGTGGAGGCTCTATGTTTTAACCGACTTTCAAAAGGAGGAAGTTTCTCAATTCGATCGTATATTTTTTATTTTGTCACTTCTGGAGAGTATCGATACTTAATATTCTAAAACTCCTTCCTTCATGAGGACCTAATAGCTGAATGATGGCTTAGATTCTTATACGTAATGCCTAATATACCCTCTTTAGTACCCACTGAAAACCAGCTTATTTCCCGAAAATAGTTTGCTAAATGTAGAGGTCCTAAAAGCAAATTTTCATTTCGCATTATACGTAGGTACATAACCAGACTCTACTACAGATTGAGATACGTGTTAAGGTACTTATGTGTTTGCAAGTAAGTAGGTACTTAGTTAAGTTTACTTACTTTGGTATATAATTACATATATATGCTACCGAGGATAAGTCAGCCATTTGCAGTGAACCACAACCTCTGGCAATATACGAGTATTTAACCTTACATGATATGTAGGGAAGTAGATAGGTACATATAGGTTGTTACGGCATAGGTAAGTAGGTTGGTCTGAAACTTAGCCAACTATTTACTTACGTTTCTATAATAATTAAGTTAAATAGGTAAGGTTCTAACTGACTGAACTGTATTAAAATTTTGATAAAATGAACTGCCTACTACAGCTATGGTAGGTATTGTTAGTGATGATCACTAATCAATCATTTTATAAAGTTCATTTTATCCATATAGGTAGGTAGATACCTTGTAAATGCTTTGTGGTAATTTGTCCAGGCAGGTAGGAACCGAAGTTTCGAAGTAGGTGGAGAGGTATCTACTTGAGCGTATAGGTAGGTAGTTAGGGCTTCTTTTATGGAACAGGTTTATGGGATATTTCCAAAAGTACACTGATTCAGGTTTAGCAGTCTGCACGCGCCTTCTTTTGTATTGGGAGCCGGTTCGTCGGCGTTTGTTTTCAGTTCGCCATTGAAATGATGTGCGCTTAAACGCACAAATAATGTGCGCAAAAAGGCACGATACCAAATTTCTACATTTCGAACCTACCCATTGCATATTTTGGTGATTAGCTACAGCATAAATAAAATAAGTTATTGTCTCGTGTAAATGGATTAGGTAGGTAGGAAGATATTTTTTACAAGCTTCATGACATCATCTACCTACCCAGCTAGTTTTGCCATTAATTTAACACACTGATCTTAATTAAATTCAATTGCTTGCAAATCCAGATAAGCAATTTAGATAGTGTGGTAAGGGACTTATTTTTAAAGATGTAGTTTTTAATTAATATAGGTCTCAATAGCTACCATTTGATCTAATACGACCACTGAGATGACTACTTAAGCATGATACAGTAGGTGCAAATAATAGGTCCTTACCTTACTTACCTAATAGGAACTAGAACCATTTTAATAAACACCTAAAAATCAAGTACTTAGATAGGTATAATATTTAAAAAGTAGTAAGTCAATAGGTGGGTAGATACGCTTCTGTAAAAGTATAAGCAAGCGGTGTAGGCACTTAATTATTTAATTAATATATTCAGATGATTGAGAACGCAAATTTTCTGTTCCTTTGTTTTAATTTCGTGACGTCATATTGCTGAACACTCTGTTGCAATTCGTTATTTTCATGATTTTTCAACGAAACTGTAATACCTACCTGTATATCTAGACTGGATAGATAAATAATCATGAATTAAGCCCGTCACACTAGGGCCTCAAAAGCGGCGCGTCAGCATATTCACCAACACCCAAACGAACTCTATTTCAATTTGCTCAAAGATCAAATTTATGTGGTAGAAGCCACGCCACAACGCGTCAAATTTCGCTCGCGCTATGAGTCTCATTTAGTTGAAGAATGAACTTTTTCCTATGAGTTAATAAAGTTTGTTTTGGTATGGCAAAAAAATTACCACGAGCTGTGACGCCCCAGTGTGGTCTTAGCATGAAAATCATAAATCAGATTTTTTTTAAAGTTTCATTAGTGTGTACATAGGAGGTCTGTACCTAAGTGCCTAGTAAGGTAGGTGTTATTTTGTATCTTACGTCACTTCCTAAGTTAAGTAGCATGTAGGTAACTGTGAATCGGTTTTTTTGTGCGAGCAGCAAAATAATGCAGACTAATCTTCAGGTTACGTCACGGCAAAAAATCAACCGGCGGTCGTTGACATCGCCACGCTTTTTGTTGAAGAACACGACGACAAGCAATATTTTTCATCTTCGAATATCAGCACTTTTAGAATTACTGCTAACAACATTCATAACTAACAAATACTTATTGAAAACTAGTATATAGGAATTAATTACGTACACTTTTTTTAAAGTCGTATGTACCTCAGCTGTTTCCACCTCATCACAACAGTTATCCCAAATTCTATTACTATTATTGTAGAGGTTAGTTAGCGTCTTACGTGTTTTTTGTTGTAAATATTATCTTTTTTAGGGCTGTTATGAGGTGATAATATTTGCATATTTGTAACGATTATTTACACTAAAAATGAAAAAAAAATATTTTTAACAAAAAACAAAAACCGAATACCTCTACCTTGAATGCAATGACAGTTTTAATGTTATTTGTAGCTTTTTAGTACACCCAGATTTTTTGAAGTCGGTTTTTGTTTTTTGTTAAAAATATTTTTCCCTATACTAAAGTGGTAGCAAATTTGTTGATACAAACAAAAATTAAACCTTATTTGATAGCATTAATCATTGTGCTCATACATTATGAATTTGTAAAGGACAGTATTCTATACTTAGTTTAGTGTTAATTTCTTTTGTGCCATTGGTTATTGGCAGAACGTTACCTATTGATTGCACTCACGAAAAGTCTCGGGTGCGAGTGGTACCAATCAATAATCACCAACGTATAGGTTTGCAAACCGTGTTGTTTTGGTACAATTAAGCGCGCCGAATGCTGGCTATAAAAAAAACCTTGGATAAATATGTATAGATCCTAAAAACCAGACTGGAAACCGGTACAATTATTATTGTAGACGTATCGTGTGGCATCGTATCGGATCGGTAAGTATGGATTGCACGTTTCAGTCGCGTTGCCTTGTTGGCAATCGTCAATAATTCACCTGCTTTGTTCACTGATACGAGGGAAAGTGTAAACTTACCGTGCTAATGTTACTGTATGCACTTTCGTGCGGGTAAATTTCCGATGCCATATTGATGCACCTAAGTATTCGGATTTTTTGAGAAGGTTGTAGTAGGTATAATCGTATATTACCACTATCAAATTTATTATTTAGAAAGTTACAGTTCATTGATAGCGGGTGTTAAAAATCGGGTTTGTTCTGAAAAGGTGTCATTTTGAATGGTTTGTAGATGGATTAATTATGTTTAAAGATATTAATATTCAATTATCTTTCATATAGCTGTTCTATTAAATGTTGAATGCGTCTACTAAAGGTATTACCTACAATACAACCTAGGTACCTGCTAGTTGTCTTGCGTGTAGAAAACCGTCTGAAAATACTTATAACAAGCGGGTAAGCGACATAATTCCTTGTAGTTCACTAATTATGTACTAAGCTATTTAATATTGAGGTCTCGTATAAGCATTGGACGCAATAACGAGTCAACCTATCGTGAAAAAGAGGCAGCAAACAATAAAACTCGAATCAGAATATGCGTTACACAGAAATTATGATTCAGAATGCGTGGTTTGAAAATAATTGGGTACATACTAATTTTAGTAACTACTACTACTACAGCCCTTTTTAACGTCCCACTGCTGGGCACGGGCCTCCCCTCAATGCGAGGGGGATTCAGGCTATAGTCCACCACGCTGGCCCAGTGCGGGTTGGTTACATTCTCCGAAAATATTTGAGAAAAGTCTTCCGTTGGTTCGGTTTAACTTATTTAGCAGTTTAACATCCAATGACCTCATATTCGTTAATCTGCTGGCTTAATACTTAACTAATAACTTAAAACTTGTTTGCCGCTCTGTGAATCTTGCAACCTTTGATCGTGTTTTAGATTCCAATTTATCGCGCAGTCCTTGATGAAGCGTCACTGACCTTTCCTTTATTTTTTAGAGGTGACAGAAAAAAAAAAACTGAATGGGTAGGTACTGCGGGCGGAAATACAATCAATACTTTGTTGACTGACGTACAAAATACCTATTTACTAAAGTATTTATTATATTAAAGCAGGGTGTATGAACACTGCAACACTTTTCAAAATTACGTCGATGTGCTTCGCACTCAGCTAGCCCATAAGAATATAGTAATGGTGCATGGTAGATATCGAGGGATGAAAAACTATTTGACTTAATAGACCAAAACTGGCCAAGTGCGAGTCGGACTCGCACACGAAGGGTTCCGTACCATTATCTATAAAAATGGCAAAAAATCACGTTTGTTGTATGGGAGCCCCCTTAAATATTTATTTTATCTTATGTTTTAGTATTTGTTGTTATAGCGGCAACAGAAATACATCATCTGTGAAAATTTCAACTCTCTAACTATCATGGACGGACGGACAGCGAAATCTCAGTAATAGGGTTCCCGTTTTACCCTTTGGGTACGGAACCCTAAAAATGGGCGATATTGAATTATATACATAGGTATTTGGAATCAGCTAATTTTTCTGCGTTGAATGAGTATGCTCGCCTATAAAGTTAACAAAATGTCACTTAAGCCCGCCTTTCACTCCTCGATATGGGTATCGATAGAGGTACTATATAGAGGGTAGGTTAGCAACGTTAAGTTTAAAATAATTTTATTGTTAAAATTGAATTTATCGCTAGTACCTTTATAATATGTAGGATTTGATCTTTATAAAACTCAAACGAGGTTGCTAATACGGAGGTATTTGAAACATTTAAATGTATGTCTGGGCATTAATAAATAACAAGGTGTTCGCATAATGAGAAGTCGTGACTTACCCACAAAATACAACCGTGTACCAATGAACTAGCCTTGGGTTTATTGAAAACGAGACATGTAACCGGAGCATGTGTGGTTACCTAAAAATAACATAACTAATTTTCTATGCGTACCTCGTAGCTACAAGCTAATATTTACCGCGTTAAAACAAAAAACCATGTATAGGTAGTGATCAAAACATTAATGAACATCGCAGTGCGTTTAATGCTAACTGCCACGCACAGTATAATGTACCTAATTAATGGTTTAGATTACAAATGACTCGCGTCGTTTGTAAAAATCACTGATACATATTGACAGTGTGTAGGTATTCAATATTATGAGCTTCGCGTGCACACTGTAGGTATGGTCTATAACAATAGAAAATCAATTGTTTCAATCATGCCGAGCCCGAGAGTGCACTCTGCCTTCTGTTCTAGACTATTTATTAGTAGGTACGTGAATTGCTCAGCAAAGCGATTTTTTTCATACATACATATGCTGACGCCTATATGCCAAGGCGGTAGGCAGAGACTACAGTTTGCCACATGCTATGATGACACTTCTGAAATGCGAAAATGATAAAAGGTACTAAAGTAGGCACCTATGGCTGCATCAGCTTCAATAACGCCATTTATAAGAACATACTTTTTTGTTACTTTGGTGAAGTATTTTTAAAATAATAGTAGATAATAATATTAATAGCTTTGCTGTCATTTTGTCTGCAACTGTAGTACCTACTCATTAGGTAACTATTGCTAGGTATGAAGGTTTTATTTATAGATCTTATGTTCATTATGATAAGTAAATGTTTTTATACATATATCCTTTGTCTGCCTTTAGTATTGCTAATGGTATACCACAAACTGTTATTTAAATAATAAGAATGCTCTGTTACGGTGGAACAAATTTAAAAAGGCACAGAAAAATAGATATTAACTTACATTACCTAATAATATAATGCGGAAATGTGTAAGTTGAAAAACAATATAAAATTAACGATTTCGATGTGAGGGAAGTTGAGAACATAGGTAGTTCCTGGTATCATTGAATGTGTTTAATAAAATTAAGTTCAAGGTGATGCAACAACATGAGTATCCTGGAGTATCTACTCACGAATGTAGAGATTGTCTTAACGAGCATATTCATGGCTTCTTAAAAAAACGATGATTGGTACTGACCACGTTAAATACTGATTTAACGTGCTACAATTTTGTTCGTTTCGAACAATTTGGTTTAGGTTTATTTTGGTTAAAAATTTTAGTTCTGCTTAAACATCGGCTGCTTTGCTCTGTCCAGTGGCGGATTTGCAGTCTCGGCCGCCCTAGGCCTCAAGCCATCAGCCGCCCCTTTTCAGCATCCATCATATAGAATACATAATTTTTTGACACGATTGGGGCCGCCCCTAAATCTGGCCTACCGGGCCTTAGGGTAAATCCGCCACTGGCTCTGTCTATTAAGCTTTAAGAGAAAGCCTAGGTAGGAGAAATATTTGCCTAGGTTATGATAAAATAACACTCGCGTATGGTGACTTTAGTTATGTAACCTGTTTGGGGTTCAAATACTACCTAAATAAGGCAAAGCTTTTGAAAAATGTATTGTTCTCTGTTCGCATGAAAATATTAATTGGTTTTAGGTGAAATCGTTCATTCTTCAGTGGCAATTTGTCTATAGTGTATGCGTGTCATACGTGAAATGCGACGTTGAAACTTTCATTGTAATGTACAATTTAATTGCTTACGTGATGGTCAAGGATTCACGCCGTATGCGGAAAATAACAGGTTTTATATGGCACGAGGAGTAATATCTCCATCTCAGTATTATATATGATATCGAAAGGCCGTCATCCGTATGTTGCGTGCGTACCAATAAAAGATAATTTTTAAATGATCAAAACAAAACTGCTCTGCTGGGTGTTCGTTTGATAGTCTTGTCCGGTTAGTCCCTTTACCACCGCGCCTTAGCAGTATTGTTTCAATATTACTGTTATATATTAGGTACACAAACTATCAAATAATTCAAAGTACATAATAAATATTCCTGCTATCAGAGACTGTAGTAATACGCCTCTGGAGGACGCTATAAAAATCAAGTTGTTTTTTTTTCAATTGTATAGTCGGGTATCTGACGTCATCTTCAGATATGTGCCATTTATTGCTGCTCACAATTCATCTCGGCTGCTATGGCGCCATGGACTCGTTTCGTCTAGTGATCAAGTTTTTTTTTAAATAAAATTAAAATGGATAAAACTCACTTCTCTATTACAGCTACTTAGATATACTTGTTTTTTAAAATAAGTATGTGGGAGCCTTTTTAACCGACAAATCAAAACGAAGGAGTTTCTCAGAGCGTAATTTTTTATTTTAGATATTATCAAAAAAAATTAAGGCTATGAGTTTCGATTTCCTTTGAAGTTAATCTTTAAACTTGATAGTTTGGAATGTAGTTCAATAAAACTTTAAAATATCGTTTTTTTTTTTTTTTTTATGAGATAGGGAGACAAACTAGCAGACGTTTCACCTGATGGTAAGTGATCAACGCCGCCCATGGACACCTGCAACACCAGGGGCATCGCAAGTGCGTTGCCGGCCTTTAAGGAATGAGTATGCTCGTTTCTTGAAGATACCTTTCATACCTATTCAATATACCTATCGTACCTTGCATATGATAAATGAAATACTTTAATCAATAATTGACATATAAGATATTATTCATGAAGTTAAGTTGAGTTTCTAATTTATATAACTGAGTAGGTGGTTAGTAGGAACCTACTACTTGTATGATGACCAGCGATTATCATGGTGACGATAATGTCAGACGACTCTTTAACTTCAAACATGAGATGTAACAGCTTTCTATTCTGTTCACAATTATCACTTCCTATTTACCTACCTACAATGTAAGAATTTAAATGTTCAGGTACTTTGAAGAAGTAGGACTGGGCTCACTTAAAATTTGGCTAATTATAATTTTTGGGCGGGTACAGATGATGTTTTTTTTTTATTAAATACCTAACTAATAATATTTTAATAAGTAAGGCACAAACTGGCTGAACACAGCAAAAAACAGAGACCAGTGGTTTTCTTTGGAGGAGGCTTTTACCCGTAGGGGGTCCATACATGAAGAACCTATAAAAACAAATTTATAATTAATTAAATAAATAATGAAAAATGAACAATCCCACCAACTTGGGATCCAGTAATTAATATGATTAAATCCAAAACCAAGCGTACCATTGCAAGACATCAAGACATTGTGAGCACTTTCTGCGTGGATCGGACCGCAAACAACAACTAAATATGAGGGTACCAGTTATTAACTATGACATCAGGACGTCTAACACCTCAGTCCCCCCGTGACCATGGTTGTTGTAAAGCAGCCGAAACGTCGGGAAAATAAAATAGTAAATAAACGCGATAAAATCCGTAAAATAGTTTTATTTCAATGTATAGTATTCGCGTAAATATAAGAAAACAATATGTGAACAATTAAATTAGTGAATGAATAACTGAATAAATAAAACCAATTATTATAGACATAATGCATGTATCTATTTTATTTTTATAGTGTTATCATTTTATTGTATGGAATCAAATAAAGCTTTATTATTATTATTAAGTAAAGCGGTACGTCCCTAAGTAATATGTATTTACTTACCTACATATATTTTATTTATTAAGATATTTTTACCGAGCACTTAAAATAATTTATTGTTAACTTAGCTACTAAACTAAACACTCAGTAGGTAGGTAAATAATGTAAGTAGTACCTATCTACCTACAACTTACCTATAATCAGTAACTAAATAATACTTACGTTACCTAGAATGCGCGTCGTACAAGACCGATTATTGATTTTCCCACTAAACAATATTGCGAAATAGGTTTTGAACAGAGTTCGTGTAAATTTATTTTTTTAAGTTCAAATAAACCTCTTTTTACTGTGTTTGGTAGGTAAGCTTTAAATTTAGAGACTAATGAGTTGCTCAAAGCAAGATATTAGTCATGTAGGTACAAGATATTTGTATCTTGTAAGTGATAAGACTGATAAGTAAATAAATAAAATTAAAATTGGTATCGCCAGACATCAAATACTCATCGCCTGATCCCAAACCAAGCAGACTTTGTATTATCGGTACCATATTGGACTGAGAGCGATCCCAGTTACATGCAGACCAGGGTAAATTTCGAAAAGGCCATTTCCGATAATTGCCGCTGATGCGCACCGAACCCTCGGAGCCTCGGACACCCGGAGCTGAGGCCCCAGCAGTTTACGCTCAAACCAATAGACCAAGCCGTCTCGGCCGGCCCGTCGCGTGTCGTCAAGTATTTAATAACAATGGAATATGGGTTCAGTAGGTAGTAGTATATGCATAGTTATATACTTAGTGTCCCCTTTTAAAACAATGCTGGCACTGTTTAATTACTTGTAAGTCATAATAACGATAATATCTACGTTATCGATACCTAGACACAGTATGGGTTGGCCTATAGAAGACAACTCGTTGTTGTACTCTTATCAACTCCACACGCTTGTCTGAACATACGTTTCACACGATCTTAAATTCTGAATACCTATCTACTGTGCCAACTAACGGATGAGAGTTTTTAGTCCAGACTAATTGAACATTCTCACGAACGAAATACACCAATCTAGTGGATTGTTAACTTTTTACTATTGTCGGATGTTAGGTATGTTTTCTTTGTATGTAGAAACTTGTAGGTAGGCAGTGAGACAATAGCCGCAATTTTGTTTCATACAAACTTAGACTAAACTTCATTTGACAGCACTTAAAATATTATTGCCATGCCACATGACGGCAATATAATATTTTGTTTAGTGTTAAGAAAATAAGCTTAATTATGCTATTTTTAGTAGATAGGTAGCTAACTTAATTAAGTATCTAAATAAACTATAACTTTGAACGTATCTTAAGTGTAAGATAGGTCTTTCTTTATTAATCTATTGTTCTTAAATTATAGGACTCCCGTAAATCGACAGGTCGTGCGAATGCCTTCATATATGACGTTCTGCCACTGCAACCCGTAATTATAGGGCAGCCGGCTTTACTGTGTGAACAGATTCTAAGTCATCGACCATTCGGTAACTCTATACATTTATTTTGAAACACTGCCGCCACTCGGCGAGTAAATTGAAGATGATTGAATTAGATACATTAGCATCATCCGCCGTTATTAGATCATCGAGTAAGGTCACAGTCACAGTAATTGATACATTTTTCGAATACGTATCATAAAAAAATACATCATCACGCCTGTATTCCCCGAAGGGGTAGGCAGAGGTGCACTGCAATGCGGCCACACTTCGCCGATGTATCATATCATATACTTTTAAAATATTTGAGGATTCAAGTAGATATTTGGTCAGTAGGTAAGTTAAACTCTTCTAACGTATGTAGAGAGGTTGATGAAGAACAAATAGGTATACTTTTACCAAAATTCGATTAGGTGGTTTGTTGACCCGAATAAAGTCGATTCTCTGTAAAATTTGTTTAAACCTTTAAATCATTTCTGTACGTGTATCGACTAGGCACTACGAGTTTAACGAGTCTAAATAACCCAGTCAAACTGTATGTAGCTAGGTACGTATTGGTATCATTACCAAATCGACATGGATACTCGCTTGATGTAATTCAGTAGTTTTCTTTCCTTTGTAACCGATTGAGGTCGTCAGACACAGGTAATCCTTATCCATTATATTTTTTAATATCGGTGGAGTGTCGGTTACATTATACGTGAATCTTTTTTATGTTTGCAACCAACGAGTTATTATTATACGAGTGAGCTTTTCCTAACATTTGACAGTTACACACAAGCAGTGGTAGCCGAGTGGTCGAACGCACGCCTTGCAAATCAAAGTGTGCAGGTTCAAACCCCGGCTCGCACCTCTGGGTTTATGTGCGAATCTCATTTTCATCCGAGATTACCACTTGCTATGAAACGGTGAAGGAAAACATCGTGAGGAAACCTGCACGTCTATAGAAAGGCGTGTGAAGTTTACCAACCCGCACTGGGCCAGCGTGGTGGACTATAGCCCAAAAATCTCCCTCGTATTGAGGGAGAACGTGCCCGGTATAATGGCAATAGGCTCGCCCCCTATTACATTGGGACCAAAATACATCGGCGAAGTGTGGGCGCACTACAGTGCACCTCTGCCTACCCCTTCGGGGAATACAGGCGTGATGATGTATTATTGACAGTTACACACGTCTAATTTTATGTGTGGCTAAGTACGTCAGATATTCTATGTCAAGCCGTATACGACTATGTGGTCATAGCGTCAATTCACCTATTCATGTAAAGACTTGTTTTCAACCATATCGGCTATTCGGGTGGCGCCTAATTTGTCATTCATTATTTTCGTACCTTATGATAGTAATTAGACTCTAAATGTGTTCATACATGCATCCATGTTCAGACGGTCGAAGACTCTTCCGCCAAGTAAATAATAATCGGATTCAACCAAACTATGACTGGTAGCTGGAAGATTAGACAGTCTTGAATTATACAGTAATGCAAATCATAAAATAATTCGTACCAGTGATACAGCAATTATAATTCAAATGATTTATTTACTGTTGGAGACCAACAACGATCAACGTTTCTTAGGTCGATGACGTGACTTCAATTTGACACGTCATTACTCATTGTCGGGCGATTCTACCCTCCGCATTAGTCAGGGCTTTCAAAGAGTGTGTGTTGTTAAGCCCCGATCACACCGTGGCGTCTAATCGCTCGCGTCCATATTTTTGCCAATACTAAAACAAACTGTATTGACTGATAGTAAAAGCACATTTTTAATTTTTCATCGAAATGTCATTGACAGCGCGCGCGAATTTTAACGCGTGGTCGCGTGGCTTTTACCACTCTAATTAACTCTTTATTCACATTGGCACAGAGTTCGTTTTCGTATTGCCAAAAGTCACGACGACCCATTGTGCCTGGTCATCGTCTGCAATCATATCAATCGTTATAAATGCTCATGAAACACCATTGAACTCGACGATTGTACGAAGTCATTTGCAACTATTTTGTAAAGGGATACCTATCTAACCACACGTATCTAATCACCAACGCGTTAACGTTAACTTGGTCAAACAGTTAACTGATAAGAAACTTGTCTTAGATAACGGGTCTCGTTAAACGTTATTATTTAAAGCAGAATGTAATAACGATTTAATATTTACCTAACGCTTCACTTACAGAGAGAGACTCTTCCTATGTACTTGGTTTATTTTCAAACGAGCAGTGATTTATTTCGTGAAGAAAATGCAGTCGACTATTGAATCGGTGTTATGAAAAGTTAATTCCTTTTGGCGGTTGCGCAACTACTGTAATGTACCACTTTAATACAATTTTACTTACCTTGATATGTTAGTCCTTGTGTATAATGTATTTGTAAACAAGTGTGTGCGTATCGGTGATGATGAAAACTTAATCAGGGCTATAGATAATAAAATGAAAATAATTTGATGAAATATAGTGTGACGTGGTGCATATCATAATAATGCAACACGTGTAGGCAGGCAGTAAGATAATAGTAAGCATTAGATTACGCGTGGTTAACTTGTTGTCAATGTAAGGTAGAACGATCTTTGCAACTAGGCACTTCGAGGCAGCCGAGGAAATACTGTATGTCATAACATTTGGTTGAATAGACTTCGTTTAGACAGACACGCAGTTGTAATCTCAATAATCAGTAACCTTGATTTGCAAAGATCTTCCGTGACACTTCTTTTTGCTTCAGCAGGCGCGTCTGTTTCAGTTTTCAATTTGTTTTTGGTAGTACCTACCTAGTACTTCAATACTCTGTAATCTACAAAGTGTTTAAAACTTCGTTTCTAACCTTGTATTAGATTCGCTTTGATCATACTGCGTTGCCTAGTCGGGCAAGTCTATGAATTTATTATTTCATCATAGCGAAACGTAATAATGGGTGCTAATGCGCAGATGCGTTTCTGAGAGGAATCAGGTTGAGAATCGCCGGTGGTTCTCCCAGTTAAAAATGCTCTAGCCAGTTGTAATGCCGTTATTGATTCATTTCATGTCAAAGATTCTCGGTATTGTCGTGTTCGTGACTTTACGCTCCAATAACATGTAAAAACTAAAAAGGACGTACGTTTTTATTACTTTATAGGCTGACTATTGTGAAAGTTAGTTACTAGCTGCACAAAGATTTCATGTTGGATCTAGCATCTTACAACCAGGGCGTGATGTCTGTTTTCTATCGCGACACTATTTTTAAGTCCGAATTCTATGCAAAGTGGTGAAATCGTTTCAATCGTTGAATGGGGACAGTGTGAAGGAACGAATGCGAATAAACATTCAACGTTTTATATTTCGTAATAGCCATTTCAAATTTGTAAATTTATTTAGAACTTCATCAAATTAGCCTCAAACTTCAAACTGCATCGTTACAGCTGAGTATATATCATAATTATCATTAACAATATCGTAAAACGATGGCTAGGAACATAATGGAAAGGAATACACTGTGTGACCTATACATTTATGAAGGCAAAACACACATCATTGCAATGCAGAGCTGGTCCGCGTGTCCCTGACAATAGTACGTATGCATGGAAACCACCATGCGTGACTGCTCTCTGAACCGTGATGAGCAAACACTGGGGTTCACATGTAGTGCACGGCAGGCCCAAGTTTCAAATATCAGCATAAGTACGTGCAAATTCTGTTAATGCACCGACTAAAATGTGATATGTAAGCAAAATAGTAATGTTTGAAGTAGTTTCAAATTGTGTTTTGCCTCAATTTGTATAGACGACAGAAAGATCACGGATCACCTAACTTTTCTCAAGTAAAACAAAACTGGCCAAGTGCAAGCTGGACTCGCCCACCGAGGCTTCCGTACCTAAACAGTGAAAGCACCGAGCATTACTCTAACCAAAACATAAACATAGAGAGACAAACTTAACTTTGCCGTTGGTCCCTATACAAACTAACTACAAAATAACTTTGTAATCGCAAAAAAACAATTTCTAACTACTTGTGCTATAAGATCTTGCTTCTTGCCAAATTTCATGATTCTAGGTCAACGGGAAGTACCCTATAGGATTTTGATTCCCGTGCAAATGTACTGAAAATACAACATAAACTGCCGTATCTTTTGATTGCGTAAACCTAGAAGTTCGATTTTTTTTAGGGCACCAAGGGACCACAGAAATAAATCCCTGTTATAAATTTCAACTTAATACCTTCACGCGTTTCTGAGATAAAGGGTATTGATACCCCGACAGACTGACGGACAAAAAAGTGATCCTATAAGGGTTCTGTTTTTTCCATTTTTGGGTACGGAACCCTAAAAAATATTCCAACTATACTCAGATACTTGTTGTTTAGGGTGTTACGATTAAGCACTAGTAATGTAAGTCAATTAGTCATAGTATATATGATTTTCTTCATGTTTACATTTTTTTTAAATAAGTATGTGCTTAAACTAATACCTATTTCTTATTACTGACGAATAACGAAATAAGAATTTTCTTAAATGCATATAAGTAGGTAATATACATAATAATAATAAAGTTGATTTTCTTTTTCAGATTCCCGTGGATAAGAATGCCAAGTTCAGAACATTAGAGCTGCGAGGGATGTATTCTGCATCAAAAATAAAAAAAATAGATAACCTCAGTTCTTTTGATGTCACGAGAACTCCAGATATTACTGACAGAACGCAAAACATCGACACGAAAACGAAAAATGATGTGAAGGATCAAGTTTTCTGTAAGACTTACGCATCCTTGATACCAAAAATGAGCTTGAATTTAGAGAAGGTAGTTGAACAAAATCCAAGAATATTAGATTTACGCGAAAAGCTAAATCAAATTACAAGAAAACAGGATCGCAACGTTGACAAGAAAACAAAAGGTCTCATTAATGATATAACGCAACAACTTGTTGACAAAAAAGAAGAAGACGAGTCGGGTCCTTATAGTTTGCTGTTTGATTTGCAGACCGATCCTTCTACATCATGTAACAGAAACACTGAAATTAATATTTGGAACAGACCGAAATCTGAAGTACTGAGTGATACACGTTCACAAAATTTTAAAAAGCTACTTAATCCCGTAAACAAAAGTGCAGATAGGTTGCCGAACGTAATAAATTTCGATGATAAACCGATGCGAGAATTCGAATACTCATGTGAAAACGAATTTACCTTTCCAGCGAGGAAGACATTCAATACACATTCCAGATCTGATCTTTGCCTACAGTTGAAATCACACGTACACACACGAGCGTTTGAAACTAACTTAAGTCCCAATGATAATTCGTTGAGCAGAACCAATGAAGAGAATTCGTTAGATGACAGCTTAGGCATTTTGACTCCCGATCAAATGGATGACATATGTTATTTGGAAAATGCGTTTTCTCCTACAGTTGAGGGACTTCCTATTTTCTGTGATACTAACGACAGCAAGTCCCCTGATAATGGCGATACTCCTTCAACTGATAAGACTGAAAGTAATTCTGCAGCATCAACTATTCAAAACGATGGTTTTGATAGCATGGATAATAAATGCTCACTGAATTGTCAACTGGCCCCTATCGTAAGTCTTGAAGCAATTTTGGATAATGAAGATAATGAGTCACCGTTACCATTTGATTCGCAAGTTCGTCAATGTAATGACGTTATACTTGTAAAAGAACCTATAAGAAATAATACGAGAATTTCAGATCTTTCCGCACAAGATACAACAGCGAAGGATGAGTTAACGTCGAACTTGGTTGATGAGGAGTTTATGCCTTCCATTCACAGCAGCATTTTAGAGCCAGTAAGTTCTACCGCTGAGAATGTGGATAATGTAGAAATGCCACTGGATTGCAAACAAGAAAGCCTAATAATAACAAATAGGATAGAGCAAACACCATCACCAGAGGACTTGCCACTTGATAGCTCAGATATCAACGGCGAAATAAGTACTTATTCACAGTTCTCTGCATCAACGCTTCATGACTCACAAACCTACTCAGATGGGAAAAATGACTATCCAAAATCTATGGAAACGTCTAAAGTTTCCAACAGTTTTATTACAAGCATCACCAGTATAACAAGTTTAGACGGTTATCAAGGTGATGGAGAAATGTCAAGACCTGTGAGTAGGGGTGCTGATCATTCTATTGAGCATCGTGAAGATGCAATAGAAATGGATTGGCAAAATGTTCCCGTGGCCAGGAGGGCAGATCCCATGACTGATTCCGATTTCTTCACGGAAAGTGATGCTGATGGATTGGATGACCATATGCAAAGAGGTGATCGAAGAGCTCAAGTCATCGATGGAGCTCTTTATGGTGGGAAAAAGGTAAACGGAAATGCTCCTTTGATTGTGAATAGGAATGAAGATTCCTGCATGGAATCCAGTGGTGTCTATACTGATTTTGAAAACCATCGATCATCTCCAGTGTTTCTAAATGTCATCGATGATATGTCACCAGACGGTTCTACTCCTTCGACACGATCGGAATGTAGTCAGAAAAATGCTAGTACAGGAAATATAAACTCATATTTTTCTCCACTACAAGATGCTACTGAGGAACAAAAATCTGTTACGCCTCACATTATTGATGAAGATGAGACGCCGAAAAATACGAGCAAGAGAAACTCTTTAAATAGTGTGAAGGATGTTAAATGTGGCGATAAGTCTAAAGAAGAGAAGAGAAGCTTTACGTTGAAAAAATACAAAATGCCTAAGCGCGATGTGCCGAGTAAGCTAAAGAGCATGTTAGCAAACAGAAAGACTGAGGCGGATAACAGTGTACAGAGCAGTCCGAAAATCGTTAAAAAGACAGATAGACGCGAAAATTTGGCGAAAAAGAATTCCCTTGATGTAAAGAATGACTACAAAATCAAATCTTTCAAGGACATTAAGTCAAAAGTGGACTGCTCGTTTTCACTGCAAAGATCTCAAACCTCGTGTAGTGTCAGTAGAATGTTAAGCTCAAAATCTACCAATACCAACGTGAAACCTAAAAGGTAAGAATTTTGATTATTAGTGACATTAAAAGTAGCAATTGTCTCCGAGATATCTTCTCCGTGTTGATTCTCTACTCTTATTTATCTATATAAATAAATTAAATTGGAGTATCTGTTTGTAATATCAAAATAACATTACTTTAACCAATGCATATATGACAGTATACACGATACATAGGTATCATGTATACTTAAGTATAACAAAAATGCCATGTTTATTTTTTTGTCTCTCAGTCTGTTTGTTCCGGGTAAACTTCGACGCAAACGATTTCGATGGGACTTTCACTGGAAGATAGCTGATGTTCCAAGGCGTAACTTAGGCTAGTTTTATTTTAGAAAAAGCATTAGGGTTCCGCGGGATGAACATAAAACCATTATTTCCGGGTAATCTCCCTAAAGTCCACGCGGGTAAAGTCGCGGGCACAGCTAGTTTTAAATGTAAAGCTTTAAGATTAAAATAATAGCATCTTATAAGTAGTGACTATAAAAATAGATAAACAATAACATAATCGTTAAGAAGCCATTTTACTACCACACAAAGAATATAAAGCGTGTGACTGGTAGGTATTTCCGTACGCAGAGTTCAATAATAATCTGTCGCAGAAATATAGGGCTTCGAAAATCAGGTTACCGCCATCTCTGTTTATTTACACAAGCGTTAATTCAACTGTGGCACATTACATGCGGCAATCGCATTTCTCATTTGTAAACAAGTCTACAAAGTTTTGTAATCGTGGCACATTTCTATTTTATTTTCCATCCCAAAATAATGTCGCCGGAATTTTAACAACAACAATAGATTTGTAGTAGTTGCTGTTTTTTTGTAACATAGGACATATAACTATGACATGCAAAACAGTCATATTCCTTACATACACTTCATATTCCTTTTCATTTATTATCCATCCTAACACCATCTGTGAAATATCTTGAACTCCAAAACCACAGAGAATTCAGCAGATTTGTTTTTTATTTTATTATTATTATTATCTCCTTTATTTCTTATCTCCTTATCTTTCTTATAAATTACATTTTTAAATATATATATAAAAAATACATCTGGAACAGGGTCCTAGTTACCAGTGGTTAGGGCTGCAGAAAGAGGAACTTCCTCACAATGCGCGCCGTCTCCAGAAGTACTGCCTTCTGAATCTGTCCCTTGATCCAGCTGCCTAACGCGAGCCTCTTTAGGTGTTTGTCGAGGCTCTTGACTAATAAGCCATGGGCGGAAACGACTATCGGTACAATGATTGCCGCATCAATATCCCACATGTCGACAACCTCGTGAGCCAGATCAAGATACTTGCTTTTTTTATCTTTCTCTGCTTTCACGAGATTCTCGTCATGGGGGACAGTGATATCGACAATCATTGCACGGCGCTGTTGGCGATCTATCAGCACAATATCAGGCTTATTGGCTACAATAGTCCTATCTGTGATGATAGACCGGTCCCAATACAATGTGATATGACCCTCTTCGAGAACTGGTTGTGGCTCATACCTGTAGTACGGTACCTCGGATGTCACAAGGCGATATTTAAGGGCAAGTTGCTGGTGGACAATCCTGGCTACTTGGTTGTGTCTGTGTAAATATTGACCATTTGCGAGACGCGAACAACCGGAGATGATATGCCTCAGGGATTCACCAGGGCGATGACATGCCCGACAAATGTCAATGGTGCCATCCATAAGAATATATCTCCGGTAGTTGTGTTGTTATTATTATTATTTATTACAACAAGCTTGATTTATTACAAGCTTTATTACAAGCTTTATATTAACTTGCAATGTATGTCCAGGTGGAATCTTGCAACTGAATTTTAAATCCGTTATCTTTAACCGATTGAGCTGAAATTTGGTATACACGCTTATTTTGGATGACAATGCATGCTTAGCTATGTGACGTCATTCTAATTCCAATATAGCGGAATAGTTATTTTTTCTGCACTACTACAGTATGGATATGAAATGAAAGGGCTTGCTGAGGAGAACACGAAAACTAAGGGCAATTAAATAAAAGCTTGTATTTAAAAAGGTTTTTTTACCATTTTTTTTTAAATTTAAAACGTGTCCTTTAAGTATATTAGAGAAAATGTTAACGACAATGAATGAATGCAATGAAAACCAGTGAAATTAATTGTTTTGTCTTGATGTACAGCCGTCACATGCGTATGCGCATTGACTTGGGCTCGGCGGCTGGCAGCGGGAAGAGCAGTCTGCACAGCTCACAGAGCGACATTAGCGCCAGCAGCACACCGCTGGGCAAGCACGCCACCAGCCGCTTTCCGCTGCTCAGTAAGTATTCCACTAAACACCGAAATATGTCAACTCCACGTTACACAATATTATTCGTTTGTTTTCTTGTTTTGATATCGTTTACATTGGCTCGAGTTACATCATCTTCTGGAGCTTCATTTAGTTAAATGTTTATTAGCGTTAGAATTGTAGAGTCTGTAGAGTTATCTTTTAGTTTCAACTCTATATTGGCGTGTGGTAGAGTTAATGTTCAAACAAATCTGATCTTGACCCGTGAAATTTATCGATCTGTGACTGTTCTTTTCTGACCGATTCCGATTACTTAACGAGATTTCCGGCCAGCAAGGTGTAGGTACGCAATCGCACCTAAACCTGTACATTGCATGCTAACATACCTAACATCGTATGTCTCAACATTTTTATTTTTGCATAATACGTACGATTTCTAATTCTAGCTTTGCATTTGGTTTGTCAATGTGCTGGGTCACTTGAATATTTATGTTATGGTCATTATGTATGTATTGCAAATTTTTCCACTTGATCGATAAAAATATCTAGCGAGCATCCATTAAAATTTTCTGGTTTATTTGTTATACATGTTTTCATGGTCGTTCAGATCGATGATCTTTTTTTAAAAATTGTTGCAAATTATCGAGTAGCTAACGTCAGCAGTGGACGTCCCTGGCTGATAGATAAATAGATAGAAGGGCTCACAAATATTTTCAATACCTAGCTAGTTTAGCTAGGTAGGCCATAGGCCTCCCCCATAGATCGCCACAAATTACGTTCTTGGGCTTTATGCGCCCATCGACTTAAATAAAGTCAGGCCTTAGTACAAAGCAACTGATTAATTTTACAAAGTATGAAAATCGACTGTCTGAATGTTTATTTATTATTATTGGAAAGTATTTACCGAGTTCAACTCATATGTCCATGAATGAATATATAGCGATCACGCGTAGAGACGTCAAAGCGGTGTGATAACAACGCAATACATCTACTGGGTATTTTGACACCTACCTACCTACTAGAAGGTCATCCGATAGACACATGTGATGGGTTGAACAAGCCTTACATCGAATGGAATTCTCATCGGTTGTTGTTTTTGGTTCTTTTGTTAGATACTAAAATACTTTGCGGTGTAGGTACTTCATTTTTTTTCTTTAAGACATATAAAATGAAATCTACAAATGCCATACCTACTATTTTATTTATTCAAAACAAAAGTGTCCTGTAATGCCATTTTATATAGTTCATACATTTTTATAAATTTAGTGGATTAAGAGATTTTGGCAGACCAAGGAGAAGATGAATTGAAATGAAAGGTTTACCCTTTCATTTCAATTCATTTGCAACATAATTTTCTCTACAATCATCGACTAACTAATATTTTATCATTGTTGGTAATCAGTAGAAAGCTTTTCACGCCTGTACACATAAAGGTACTTATGGAAGCTAGGTACTTATAGTTATAGCTTTGTATGTGATTGCCTAGGTAACCCTATCGATTTTTATTGCAAACAACGATGTTTTCCCACAATTGAAACCTGTATCTTTTAAAATGCAGTTGAAATGAGTTTTAATTGCAGTTAATTAATGCCATTATATATTTCTGAGGGCTACACTCCCATTATAACATATCTAATTTCTTCCACATGTCGTATTGTGCCCTTGTAGGGTACACTGGCCAAATGACGCACGATGAAATACTAAAACAATTGATGGTAACGAACGACTAGACTGTATGAAAACAGTAGAATGTAACAATAATATTAAACCATAGACTTACTCATAGGGATTAGTTCCAAATTAATATTGTGTCGTATTTTTTTCTGCAATTTTATTTAATCCAATTGGAAGCGAGCTACTTAAACCACGATAGCGAGACAAATTATTCAGGTATCTAAGAATTTAAAAGTTTGATGATGATCATAGATTGCAAAAAAATATATTTTACTTAGTTCACAGCAGTTGTACAATGATTCTTATCGATTTTATTGGTAAGTGGTAGGTATGTTTGAATGTAGAGTTCACGGCAAAGGCGTCTGTCCTTGTTAGTAAGGTTTCGTTTGATTTAGCACCTCCTTACTGTTGGTGATAGCAATTTGCACTGCGGCGTGCATTATTCATGGCGCAATCGATAGGTAGGGTATGTTAGTACGTATAGTTACTTTATAAACGTAGATAATTGAGCGGACACGATTTCGTTTACGAGAAAATACGTGAAAATTTTATTTTGCACGTTATATTTATCCGTTTGTTTGTATGTTTACTAGCTATTTTCTTATTTGCTTCGTGGGATTTACTTACCTACGCCTACTTGAATTTTCTCGGTTTGATGTCATAGATGCATTGCTATAAATATATTAAAGGCGCTTTTTTATTTCAACATATATCGTGTATAAATATGCATATTACTCAAATTGTTAGACGGTTTATTTGACAGGCAAATTATAACTGTATTGAGATTAACATCTAAAACAATAAACTGAATACTTGGTATGCCTTCAGTCATTTCGTTAAACAAGCAAATTACGTAGTTACGATTTATTGCAGAGATATTTTCCGTAGGCGTTTTGAGCGGTCGCAGAAAACAGTTAAGGATTTATTTTTTTACATTATTTATTTACTTACAATGATTTTCAATGACTCAGTAGCTAGCAAACTGTAGAAATAATATTATAATTAACACATAACTAGATAATAATAAGTACTAATTATTATTTTAATTATATCTATAGGTCGCTATTATAAAAAAAAGTCACGGTCACATTTCAATAAAAAATACATCACATATCAAGATATATATAACATAAATATATACAACCTATTCAGTATAATACAAAAAAGGTTAACCGCTGTCTAAGGTAGCTGCTGTGCTTAAGGAATCTAGAGTGGCGTTTTTCAATCAGGGCCTTGCTATAGGTGGAAATCAAAAGTCAGTCGCACCTTTCTTATAATAATTAAAAATCAGCTGGTGCTTGAAGCACAAGAACAAATCGATGCGGAAGGTCAACAGTGGCACTGACTGACAGGCAAGCAAGCAAGTAGAGACCGCATGGCAACTGGCGTTTCCTCTCGCCTGCTCAGTGCTCAGTTGCCGGTGAGACGCGAGTCGGCGCGCGCCGCCGCCAGCCTGTCGCGCTTGTGACGTCAACGTGCACCGCGAAAAATCAATGGATTCCCCTTTGACACTAAGGTTACCCGCATACCGCATTTTCTTAAAGAAAATGTGTCATATGCCAGTGAAGTGTTGACGATTAATGCACACTGCGATTGTAAATTGGATGATAATGATAAGGAGCCGCGACTTTAAATGCAACGCGGCGCGAGAACGGTTCACTTTCAAGTTTTTGTTTTGTGTGGTGTCATAATTTAAGTTATTCTTCACTTTTATTATTCCTAACTGTTATTTGTAAACCGTTATAAATTGACGTTTCCGACATATCCATACTTATCTACGGCTATCGGAAAATATTCGTTACCGTTCGTTACAATTATCCTCAAAGTGGTGTTTAACGTTGATTCAAATTTGTTTATTTACAAAAAAATATGTATTTGATTATCGTTCCGCGCCTTTCCCTCATAAATATTGTTATGTCTAGGTATATTATTGTTCGAAACTGCTTAACTGTCCTTCATTTCCATTACACCAGTCGACAACTGGTTAAACAGGGTATCACACGGCGTTATTTTTAAAGTAAACAAACGTACTCTGTCATGCATAACGTAGCAAACACTTAGGTTGGAACCTATTTGTAAAGAGGTACGTCAACAAACATTATAGCTCAAGGGATGAAGAAACATTCGATCCTTAAATGCAGCTCAAACTTCAAGAGTAGCTTAATTTGTAAGCTTTGAACATTATTAATCAGTAATGTATACTTACATATTCTGTTCAACAATATTTATTACATTCTGGTTTAATGAAACATAGGTTGTGTCGGCAGTTTGTATTTTTTTACTAAGAAAAATGTATCACTTCCGTTAGCTAGGTAGGTACTTACAGTTAGAGGTATCGAATGGCACAATACTCTAATGTAACTGTAGGCATTGTAACCCAATAAGAGTCTCATTAGAAAACTATTATTTAACAACGTGTAGGTGTGTTATGTAAATTGCAACTCATTGTTGGATATCAAATGCGACTGAAAATAATAGGCCAAATAGAAAGTACATTATCGCATGCTGCGTTCACATGCAGTAGACCGTCAGTATATAATTAAAAAGTACTTTGTAAGTACATAAAGCGCTTCCTGCGCACTTAGTATTGTCTTTGCAACAACCGCTTTTTCCATCTTCTTGCAAACTCTACATTGGTGCCGATTTTGTTGTGGGCACGCAAACTACGACTTAACTATATTTGACAGCATTAACCATATTGCTGTCTTGTTCATACATTACGCACAGGAGGAGGACGGTAATATTCTTACTCTAGTGTAAGTAGTTGCAAAAAAAATAACACA
Organism: Ptilodon capucinus; assembly: GCA_914767695.1. NCBI lineage: Eukaryota > Metazoa > Arthropoda > Insecta > Lepidoptera > Notodontidae > Ptilodon > Ptilodon capucinus. The sequence goes on along the minus strand of OU611814.1, from coordinate 6,296,589 downwards.
TTTGTAGAATTGTTAAGGAGTATAACTATTAGCAAATACTCAGTGATGATAGTGATTATGTAATGTATACATTGAATCGTAATCGAAATAAAATCATTCTATGTCACCTTTCACCGCGGCGTTGTCAAGTCAACTAACGATATCTGGAGGTAACTATGTTCAACACGCAAAAAGTAATTGTACGATTTTTTTAATTGATATAAATAACTTGATTGGAAAGCATGAAATTGGAGCCATGAAATTCTCATGATATAGATAAATTTTATCTCTTACTTACATCTTCGAGTAGGTATATCAATTTCGCCTACTTAAGATATATTTTTGTAAATTTGATAGCAGCCTAAACCTATACTGTCGATAGTTTTAATGACTCTATATCGAATTACGTTTTCTTGGTTTTTTTATGGGACTGAGCCCGCCACACATTCCTACCACTGTAACTCCTGTAAGCCAGGATCGACAGCGGTGTCCATTGAAGACACCGAGGTTTGATCCTCGGCGAGTCCCGGGCATTTGATATTTACAATGTCTTTCTTGGTAACGTAGCTACTACCTACCTATGTATTTGTTAATAATTACATTGATAGCTATTGTTCGAAAATGTTTAGCTTTCCGATTACGAGGCGCGCGTGTATCCAATTTCATTATAAACGTGTCTTAATTGTTTTAATTGGGCCGGTACCTAAACGGTTGTGTCGAAATTACGTGAACACAATTAAAACTAGAATTTTTCTTTAAAACAGGTATAACTTGTATAAACGCAGCGCTTCTCAGGATCTCAATTCAGTATTCTATCCTATCGGATATATTCAATATAACTTAGTAAAAATCCTAAAGAAAAAGGAGAAATGCATTGAGACCACTTTTATCGATAAATCATCAAAATGTGGAACAAACAACTCAGAGAACGGCTTACACCTAGTTACCGTTGTATCTACGGGCAATACATTAAAAAAATGGTTTAATCTTATCCGCACTATCTTCGCAGATAAATCTGCAGGACGCTACTCATGGCGCGTATTTTCCTTCTAGAAAAGTTTTGGAAATTGTCGTAATAACTTACCTATATTATGAGAGAAAGAAATATATACGTATATTACTTAGGTATCTAATTAATCATTTATTTTAATATAGGGTTTCTCACCGCAGACTTTTGAATTCCTTTGCCATAAACTAATAAACGTTAGTCATAGAGCACATTTTCATATTCGCTGTGAAAATAAAATCATCTATAAGTAGCAGCAGCCGGTCCGTACTACTCACTACGTAGCTATCTTTAAGTAGGTACTTTTCCAAAAGTTTAGTTAACATTAGTTTCTGATCTATATTTACAACTGCATCGTTTATCTTGTAGATTTGGTATCCCTTTTGAATAAAAGGAGAAAAATCTACGCGTTTTTTTAGTTTAAGGCAATTATATATTGTTTTCTTATATTTACGCGAATACTATACATTGAAATTAAACTATTTTACGGATTTTATCGCGTTTATTTACTATTTTATTTTCCCGACGTCGGGAAAATAAAATAGTAAATAAACGCGATAAAATCCGTAAAATAGTTTAATTTTAAGGCAATTAGTTTTCTATCTCAATGATAAAACGTATACATTTCTCCACGTTTATTAAGAAGTTGCAGTAAACAGATTAAGTACGTTACTTTGCACAGGTGCGTCATATAAATTATGTCTGCGATAAAATTGTTAACCCTAAAACGTATAGTATAAAAGTGGAGACAGTATAAAATGGTCTAGGCAGCGAGTGAAAACCGCTGGAAGCCGATGCAGTGTAACGGGTTATTCTCGGCGATGGATTTGTTGACGAGCCGAGAAGCGTTGACCCCGTCCGTAAGGCGAATCTGTGTGCAAACTGTTTAGTGCCTATTCAAGACAAAATCACTGCTCGTCCTTTGTTTATATAGACGATGAAGGCACAAAATTTACAATAGTTATTTTTGTACCAGAATAAATAATCTCAAACAATTGATTTCGAATAAATAAACGTTCACGTCTAATTTATGTACATATTTTGCGGGCATGAAATTGTCATACTATTTTAAATAGAATCTAAACGTCGTAATGAAAACAGTATTAAGTAACGATTTTTTATCACTTTCCAAACCATATAAGTGTGTGTGTGGGCCTAAGTATGTACTCACCTACTTTGTTCAAGTGTGGGTGAGTTTTAAAATATACAATGTTTAAAATGCATTGATTCTCGATCGTCCTGTCTAATTATGCTATTCCTATTATACTATATTGTCTGTATACATTCTACTATTACGGAAGGGAGTAGTAAAAACTTAGTTTAAATTTGAAAGTTTTTAACAATAATTGTTTATTTATTTGCAAGCGCGTTTATCAATTTAACAATTACGCGTTGTGTGTACAGCTATGAGCTATTGTGACCCAAATTCGACCCGCTAAACCCTGGCCTCAAAGCATACGTGACATGGTGTTCGGCTATTAGAAATATTATTATTGTGATTAATGTCAAGTACTTACATTAAAGGTTTGACAAAGTGCATTGAGACACCTTGTATTGTCTAGTACGGATAATATATAACCTAAGCATAAAATGCTGTACAATCTAGGATGCCCGCGACTTTGCCTGTATGGACTTTATGGAGATAACCTGGAAAAATGGGTATTAATTTTTCCCGTGGAACCTTAATGCTATTTCTACAAAAAAGTTGATTAAATTACGCTTTGGAACATCAGTACTCTGCCAGTGAAAGCGCCGTCAGAATCGGTTTAGCCGTTTGGAAGTTTACTCGAAACAAACAGGCAGACAAAAATTAAAAAAATGCGGTTTCGCTATAGTTATTGTAGGTATGTAATTTAATATGCATTTGGTAAAAAGGTGTTATTTTGTTATTACACACAGGCACTTTAATTTTATTAATTTTTAAAGATTGTATTATTAATGTGTATTGATCCTTAACTATGTCATAATTGCAAACCATCTCTTATTTTAAAGTGCGTGTACACTTTACGTACTTAACCGATTACATATTTCTGTTGGTAAGTAAGGAATGAAATTATGAAATTTTAATTCTCATTTGCGTAACACGTTTTACAAACTATAACAGTTCACCCGTTTTTTTCATTCGTGGCAGTGAAACGTAATAGGTGTTTCTGCTTTCACGAATCTGTGATTAGCACTTTCATATTCAAAACATACTAACATGTCTTAGACACAATCGAGTTTGTATACCCCTGCATCTTGTAGAGGAATGTGACACTTGACAGGTGGTAAGAACTGACAAATCTTCTTCGGTGGCTTGAAGTAAGTTTTGATTGAAGCCCGTTTCAAGATGTAGCCAATCTTGTGAATGTGGGTTCTCTTACATAGGACAAACTAAAATATCAATAAAAACCCGCGTAAAAGAACACATAGCTGACGTGAAACACCGACGCTCCACGAAGTCTGCAATCTGTGAACATGTACAGGACCGCACCCGCCATTATATCAGATTTAATAAACCGCATATCCTCGCAAAAGAATACCGACTCCGACCAAGGATGATACGTGAGCCCATTGAAATTAAAAAATATCCTAATTTCAATAGGGAAGATGGCTGGGTGCTACCAGCAACTTGGGATCCAGTAATTAATATGATTAAATCCAAAACCAAGCGTACCATTGCAAGACCTCAAGACACTGTGAGCACTTTTTGCGTGGATCGGACCGCAAACAACAACTAAATATGAGGGTACCCAGTTATTAACTATGATATCAGGACGTCTAACACCTCAGTCCCCCCGTGACCATGGTTGCTGTAAAGCAGCCGAAACGTCGGGAAAATAAAATAGTAAATAAACGCGATAAAATCCGTAAAATAGTTTTATTTCAATGTATAGTATTCGCGTAAATACAAGAAAACAATATACCTGTATGAAATTAATTAACAAAATCTGAGTCGGGATGAAGCCTGAAACTACTCAGTTACGTGGGCGGCTCCTTTAACGACTTGGATATTGATGCTTGACAATTGATTGTTTATAACCTAAATGTTTATTATTTACATGTTGCTTGTATATCATTTCACATTCACGGCGAATAACATCACGAGATGTAGCTACTGCCCTCTTATCACCAACCCTGCAGCAATGTTTTTATTATTGCATTCAGTTTTTTGACGGTTACTTCGGTATAAAATCGTTCCCAAATTGACTGTTACTATTAAATCAAAAATACTTTAAGAGGTGTAAGGTCGTTGTTTGCTCATAGTTTTCGGAATAAAATTAGCCACGAGCATCGTCTACACAGGGTGTTTCAGAATTCCGAAATAATACTTTGACGTTTGCATCAGTATCCGGTATACAACTGAATGGTATAAAAATTTGATCGAAATTCGATCATGTTTTTCCAACTTTTTTTTCGTCGCCGATTTCTATAACTTGTAATTTCTCGAGTTCTATGCTAAATTTTCATTTGCTGTTTCGTGAATATCGGTAGTAGCCCCTCATAAGTGTAGTTTACACTGCTGAATAGGGTTATGGATGTACCTAAAGGCCAGAACACGATACCTGTGACAAATATTCAAAGGTCTATAACTCAGAAACTATGATAGTTAGGTATAAACTGTCTTCACTAAGCATCCACATATGAGCTACCGTATATTTACCCAAAGTATTATTTCGGACTTCTGATACACCCTGTATAGGTGAAGTTCAAAAAGGTAATGTTTTAACAGGTACCGATCACAAAGTAACCGTTCTCAGTAGCATTTCCCGTTGATTGTTTGGTACTAAGTTTGTTCCTGCCGACCGCGAGCCGTTTGCAACACTTATAAACTCTTGAGTTTCGAAGAAATGTCATTACTGCTACACGAAGCAGTCATTACTGCTTCGTGTATGATGGATGTTGATTTTATCATTACTTTGTATCAGTTTTAAACGCGTGATATTTTGTTGCTGTGTATCAAATACGGAATTATCGACGTTGACTATGTTTCTGAACGTTGCAAGGTAGAGTAGGTTTAATTAAATTACGATCAAAGAACTTTTCGTACGTGTTATTCAATACTAACGTTCCATTTACATTGAATTCTAAAGGAGGTTGGATATTGCGTTGACACTATGCATAGACAGCTTTTATTCCGCCACGTCGAAAGTGTGACGACCACCTTTCTGTGGTTTTCTGACCGCAGCAAACCGGTCCCAGTGCAAGATAGACACAGGTGATTCCTATAGAACAGGTTCCTTTCCGTATTGTTGAAAATCGACTTCTTAGTATTGTCGGCTAACCAATTTGTGATTATGTCAGGACTACTTTTACTTGTACGGAAGTAATTTTGTGATGCATGAATTAACCTGCATACGAGCCTGCATCGATAGGGCTCTATACACACGGTAAAGTCGCCTGACTGACAATTACGGGTTTAAAGAAAACGCTGTCGGGTTACTAGTTGTTGATTAGATATAGCTTGTATGAACGCTCCCATACAGAATGATCTGCCACTGTTTCCATTAAGCCCGTAATTTTCGAGCAGCCGGCTTTACCATGCAAAGAGAGATTTCGGGGGGTCGAATGTTTTATTTGGAATGGAGGTGGGCAATTCAACTCTACTTTTAAAAACATATTTTAAGCATGTAATCATAACTGAGCGAGCAGTACGCAGTACGTTTTTGCTATGAATATTCAAATAATAGAAAGATGTTTCATCAACTATTGATATTAATTGTGTTTCCCGACAGATTTCGGAATAATTTGTAGCATTTTTTACACTAGTTACTGCCCACCGTGTAGTTTCTGTTTCTAGACGACCGTTATGTCTGGACCGTAGTGTTGCACATTGTCTTATATCGAGTAATATACTAGACCGTGTTCTGTACTTATAAGGTTCGGTATCGTGCGATTGGATAGATGAAAGCACCGACATTGCTTCGAAAGCAAAGTAATTGCTACCTATGTTGTTTTTGCTAACAACTTGCTCAGCGTTGTCTACTTTGGTTCATTCTCGCTTGTTAATATATACGGCAAAGAAGGATTTGCCGCCGCCTTTTATCGCTTGTGTTGAATAATGTGCTTTAGTGTCGCACAGATTAATGCTAACAAAGTATATTACTGAGAGTGACATGCGATAGGTTTGTTGGTGCAGTTGTCACGTTTTTGCTCAGTGTTCCAAGAATAAGTGGCTTTGTATCTTTTTTTAATAGCGCTTAATTGCACATTGAATATGCTCATTAGTAATTTCGCGTCGATAACTGATTGAGTTTCAGATAAATAAGACAAGTCGCCGATGCATACTTAAAATATATTTTGAACGAATATCTTCGTGAAAAACAAATAGTTTCAATAGAGCTAGTTTTTTTTCTGAATTATGTCTCATATACAGTACTAACGCTTATGTCACAGCATTTGATAATTTTGGAAAAAACCAGTGCGATATCGGCATGTTTGCTCGTTTAATGCAATACAACCGCGTTTGTGTTGTTATTTCCCTCGTGTAGGAGTCGTTATATTGTTCGTAGTGCTCGTAAAATCACGGATATTTGTTTGAGAAGAGGCGGCTATGTCGTCTCTACACATGCACGGTTCGGACAACGAGCTCGCGTACGTAACTAATGGGAACGCGTTGCGACTTCATAATTCGACGTTACGTGACATTAATAATCATTTAGCTTTCGATTGCTCCCAGTGATGGTGTTTTGAACATAAAAATATTCACAAATGGCAAACATGTTACCAGAACTCATTTATATAGGTGTAAAATAAGTCCGAAACAGTATTTGAGCTACATACAGTGGCTGATATTTAGATACTTGCTGCAGACAGCCTATGCCTACCTAGCTATTACAACTTTATTGTGGCCTTACTGCACATATATTTTTTGTCTTAAACGGAGTGTTAATATTGCCCTTAAAATAAAAGACTGACTCGAGATATTACAAGTTTCTGTAACTTGCAGCAAAAAATACATGTTCGAAGTTCGATTAACTATGATGTAGTATTCCTTGATACTTATGTCATGCATATGTGAAATTTATCTTACGGAGATCCTATATAATAAATTATAAGTTACCTTCCATACTAGAGTCGGTCAAAGGAAAACGCTTAAATGAAATTAGCAACTCGGTGAGCTTGCAATCATCTTAGTGCGGATAATATCTGTGTATTGGGGCATGTACATAAACATGATCTATCAAGGCAAATTCTCTATGAATCGTAGAAAATCAGTCATACTTTTAATAATTGCAACGGGCCACAGTTTCGTTACATACAATTAATCTGAGACAAGCCAAGGTGATCCGATTTGCCTCCAAATTTCTTGGTCGAGACCACATTCGATTTGTTTCTCAGGTTGAGTGAAACGTCACTTTCACTGGACGAGTGGTAAAACTTGGATTAATTGACGATCAACGCGCCGGCACGTTTCATACGACGGAATCAATCGTGTACCGGATGCTAATCTATGCATGTGTCCTCACGCGGTGATTTAATCTCCTCGATAACCGTGCCGGGAGCAAGCGACCAATTTGCTATTTAAATGTATATGGCCAGCCATTCCAAGACGTATGTAAATGGCTATAGGTGCTAACGAAGATGACCTCTTTGACTTTCGGTCTGTCGCTGTTTATAGCAACTGTTGGCATACATATTAAGTACCTACTAAAATAATCGCATTAGCGAAATAACGCTGTGTTATTGTTACTTTTCCGTTACATTAAATATGTTGGATATTATCAAAAAGTATTTTGGATGTAAATTATATTATTTCATCGAGCTAGGGTATTGAAATCTTGGTATAAACTTTTAAAAAAGGTTTAACTGTCGGTTACTGAGTTCCTTTCAAGTCGGTTGCAATTGGCATCGCTCCAACACCCGTCGCCGCAGTGTTTTGTATATTATGAAATTCCGCCAAAACTGTTGCAGTAGGCAGGAATGACCCCATTTTCAGGCGCTACTTCAGTATGACGTCGTTATTAATTAATAATCTATGAACTTACTTGATAGATGTATCAAGTTTGCTGTGCTATATTAACTGGCTACGAATGTGCTTAAGCTTAAAAGTTATAAGCCGCTTAGCGATATCGATATTGGATACGACTGAAATAAATATTAATGTTGAAATCAGAATCGTATTAGAATTTCGAATTATTGCCACTGAAACCATACGTGACTGGCTAAAATACCATTACTGTAATTCTGTTCATGCGCTGCGGTGTGCTCGATACTTTGCCTATATCTATGGATATGTAGTAGATTTGAAATCTAGCATTATATCTGATCGACAACATGCGCTAGCGAGTGGCCACTATGTTTTTCCATGACTCGGTCGTTAACCCTAATATTTCTGTTGGAAACATGACATTTTATGACAAGTACACGTTTAATTTAATAAGTATTAAACCAGACGCGTTATATTTTATTGGCTATATTGTGAAATGAATATCTTGTATGTTTAGAATGAAATTTAAAGACCTAGAAACCTATTGGAATCATGGATGACGGTATGTTTGTCTCATTCGTAGTTCTACAACGATTCGCATGACCGGCTTTTCTGTCCTAATAACCATCCGTCCTGAAGACTAGTTTACGTATGTACTTCGCGAATACCTATACCGGTATCCACATTGTAGTTTGTCTCATATCGTTGTGGTAAATCGTCGCATCCGCTGTGGAATCATTCGACCATACTTATTTTATGGGTGAGTCTGTACCAGTGACCGAATTAAGGTAGACCAGCCCTATTTTTAAAGATACGTAGAGCATATCCAGCACAGTAGACGTTAATGTAAACTATTTTAGTTGACGGGTTACATTTGGCATTTTATTGTGCGTCTTTGTTGGTAGGTCTTTTGTTTAGTTAGCTTGGCCATATCTTTCTAGGCTTATTACTCACATCAAAAACAAATTTCAATGACTTTGCACCATTTTTTTTATAAAAACTTACCTCCTTTATAGAAATTTCAATCGATCTGCAATGTTTCAGTACAAAACGTTCTACAATGCTATTATAAATGAACTGTAAATTTGAGGGATGAAAGATTTTAATGGCGTCTACTTCCTAGACCGTTAATTTCCTACTTATTACGTTCTTTGTCATATCATTAGCGCATTGCGATTAAGGAAGCAGCGTCTTACTAATCGAATGTTAATTTTTGCGGTTGTTCAACTGTCCGTTCATATCAAGTTGTAAATATCACGAGTCTAGAATGCCAAGCCAAGCTGTTTGAGAGAAATATGGAAACATTCATCACTCGTATTAACTTTTATATCACCTGGAATTCAAAAAAGAGTAAAGTGATACCAACATTGTTTATTAAAGAATAAAAATAACATAAATTAATATCAATAACCAGCAACCGGATTTAAATGACACTTTGTAGGTATTCTCATGGTACTTTGCAAACTTATTTTAAAAATAATAATAAGATATAATGATTAACTAGCAGGTTTACATAGGTGAATGCTGAAATAAAAAAAAATAAGTAAATTATCAATACTGCTAATATTCTCTGTATACCTTTTTAACTTAGCAACTATTATAATGTCACTGCAATACTCGTGATGTATTGACTGTTCGTGTTGTTCTAATGGCATCATATTATGGCTATTTTTGTCGATGTGTACACATTATCGTATGAAGCGACCTTTAAGATTTCGCATTATATTGTGTGTATCTTCGATGTATTCATGTCTACATATGACTGCTAATGTGACGTCCTCGGTGATTTATCTTCATGAACTCTAATATACGGATACTACAAACATATCTATTCTATTACAGCCCTTTTTAACGTCCCACTGCTGGGCACGGGCCTCCCCTCAATGCGAGGGGGATTCAGGCCGTAGTCCACCACGCTGGCCCAGTGCGGGTTGCCAGACTTCACACATCTATCGAGAACTAGTCAAGTTCCCTCAGACGTGCAGGTTTCTTCACGATGTTTTCCTTCACCGTTTCATAGCAAGTGATAATCCGTATAAAACTGATATTCGCACATAAATCCCAGGGGTGCGAGCCGGGGTTTGAACCTGCACACTTTGATTGCAAGACGTCCGTTCGACCACTCGGCTACAAACACATATAAAAACACATTATCGTAAGCCATAAACAAATAGTCAGTCGAAATCGATTCGAAACAGCTTTGTAATATAACAACTGCAACTAAAATAACTATAACGTTATATCTTTGACCTGAATCTAAAAATATAGACGGACAAATGAAATAGCTATTCGATGTTGCCCTATATATTATTTTATGCTGTAGATTTACCTAGCTTTAATTTAATAGGTATACCGATAAAAGATTATAGTATTGAAAATATCCATAGGAAATGCATTCCGAATGAGTGGTAGAGATACCATTATTAGTTTTTGTTTTTGACGAATCGTCATTGTGCCTGTATTGATTTATATGAATAAAAAAAAATAGATTCTGAAAACTTACCGTATGCAGCAATGCAGTATCGGACCAAAACAAACTGAGTACTCGATGTTTTAACATTATCTGCTGCTAATTAATGCAACTATGACGTAATCTCGCAAAACCGGAATAATGAGAAAAACATTATAAAGAGTAACAATAGATACTATCATGAATAAGTATTATATTTATTGTACCCTCCATATATTTATGTAGTACCCTCAAAAACAGATTATTTTCAAGGGCAGGAAAAGGATTAAATTTTACAAGATCATAGAAATTTATTTGTACATCATTACTAAAATAGAACTGCTAGTTTTGGTTTTAAGCAATAGGTTACATCGTGTAAAATAGTAGTCGAATATATTCTAAAGTAAAATACATAAGCTTCAGATGTCGTGTGAGACAGCAGTCACATAAAACTGTGAATTTATTGAAATGCAAATTGTTTTAGCAACATGTTACCTAAGCGAAGCCGGGTGGGGCGGTGCTAGCTTGCCGTTGTATCTTGTACAGACTCTACCTACTTAGTTAGCTCTTATTTGCCGCTTGAGAACAATGCTCATACCACGTCTTGTATATAGTGTGCGTCTTTTGTTTGACGTTGAATTCTTGCCAAGTTTTGTGATATCAATTAGAAGGAATCAGTGACAAAGTGATGAGTTACATTTGAATTTTATTGTGTTTGGCAGGATTTATTTCCGTCATTTTATTTGTGACCATTGAAGCCTGATAGGTATTAGTTAATTAGATTGGTTGAGTACTAGTGTCTACATAGGAAACCATGTATTTTTATTTATTTAAACCTTTGTGCTTTTATAATTTAAGCTGTCTTATCTCCGTTGATTGAGACCGCAGCGTAGGCGCACTAACGAGGAAATGTTCATCGATTTATTATTTTGTAATAGCGAAAGTGGGATTATGTGTTAATATAACGTAATATCACAAAATATTATACTTAATAGCTGTTGCAAAAATTACTAATGTGGCCAAAATTTACGCCCGCTTGCATCCCATATAAACCATTTGGTTCGACGAGAACGCTTCAATCATTTACGCGCTGTTGCTTCTAATAAAATTATATATCCGAGATAATCATTCGGTTACTGTTGAGGTAATTACAGCGCAGAAAAATGCCTTACCATATTTAATTTATTATCTCTGCAAGGTCCCGTCAAACCGTTAATTCTTTGTTTTCCATAACAATCTTCTATATGCGTCGGTAACAGTATACGGCCACTCAAAAGCCATTTATCTCCATAAACTAAATATACTCTGCAACATTGGATGCGTTCAAAATATCTCCTCCAGCCGTAGTAAAAGACACAAGTGTGTCTTTAAGTTATTTAACCCTGAAAGCACCGCTTACTGAAATAGCAAGATAACTGCGAACACTTGTAACATTTGCGTACATTTTAACTTGACTAAGAACGCAATCTTAAATTTACAAATTACAATGGAGTTTTTGCTCGACAAACAATAATTATTGTCACTTTTGAGCTTTTTATTGTCATTATCTATTAAGTATAGCGTAAAGCATTTAAAAGTAAGTTAGCACAGTTAAAAACATAAAATTACAGCGACATTTTCGTTAATTTGTTGAATAATACGCGGAGCGCAGCGTCTAAATTGGGATCAATTAGGCGCGGGCTAATTTTATAAATATCCGAAGTTGAACAAAATCTACGTCGGATAAGGAACTGTTGAGAGATTCATATTTATTACCTAAAGTTGTTTTTTCATTAGGAATGCGTATTAATAGAAGATGGGAATATTTTAGCTTTTGGATGCTTGATCGCTACGTGTGAAAGATCTTCCTTTGATCGCAACTGTTTTGCTTAAAATATTAATTACTTTGCCTTTTCCACAATACGGAAAGCGTATTTGTTGATTAGATAACAGGAAGTAACTATAACTTATAGGCAGTTGGTTCTAAAACTATTAGTTACGTAAATTTCTTAGATGATGTCGTTGCAATTTGTAAACATACAAGTTGATGAAATGTATGTGTAGTCAACATTGCATTCCAGTGATCGCAGACATGTTATTTCCGACAGGAAATTAAGTCGTCGGTGGATTTAAAAACGATTTTCTCTTTCCCACTTTTCGCAAAATCAATCCAATCTCAATCTGCATATCAATTTGTTGATGTACTTATACTGTTGTAATTGTTATAACCTTAAACGTTTAGTTAAATATAAACTTACAAATATTGAAGTACTTCGGTAAAAATTAGGATGATCACGTGTAGTAGCTAAATACTTAAATACTGTGAATATATTTCAGGCAATAATGCACCGTCGAATGACAAATGGTGGCTCTTTAGAGAAAATCCTTTTTGAACGGAACGCTAATGCATGATATAACCATTTTGTTTGGAGCTCCCAGATTTCCCTTATTAAAATCTCATTATTTGTCTGTAAAAGAATTGTGAGCGGTGAGGCGGTTCATCTTATGTTGGTGGGTTAGTTAGTGAGTCGACTACAGAAATAGATTAAAGCATTGCAATAATTATATCAGCGAATGGGCTTTGTTGACCACCGTTAAACCAAACACGTGTGTGCTTTTATAATTTTATTATTCCAGATCTCGACGGATTGGCATTTAGCTTTATTTTATTTAGGTAGATACCTACCATACCTTGTGAGATTTGAAGGAAACGTTGTATTGTTATATCGTAATTACTGTGATACGTATTTAGATTCAGATTATCTTGTAGATACGTTAAAGAAAAAGCTTAAATTCTGACACCACGTTATATAAAAGCGTATGAGTATTGTAATGTACTCTTTTTTAAAATTAAGATATGACATCAAATAGGTGACAGCTAAACTTTATGAAATAAGTTAAGAAAAATGTTACTCAAACAAATACGATGTGACTTAAAAGTGATATAAGACGAAGTCTGCCGAAGTTCCTACAAGTGCTTAGCAATAATGGAAAAATAATTATAATGTATTGGAATAATTCATGACGAAATTGAAGATGGGGGCACACGGGTCTAAAGAAAAGCTATATAGAACTAACTCGGAGAAGTATCCGTCCAAGCTGCCTGTACCCAGTGACAAGAAGTACAAGATAGCGGTAAATCGTGAGAGATTTGGATCTTTTGGCACGAGAGGTGAGTTGGAAAATTTGCTGCCTGTCTCATCCTTACCCATTACAATATTGTTTGACTTTCTCTTGAACTATCGATATATGTAAGTATACATTGTAATTACGCTGTTACTTGCGTATTAGCTAAATATGTATTGCAAATTAATTTCCTGGAGTAGATAATGTACCAATTAATTTATTAAAGATCGTGTGAATCACGTTTCGGCTAAATGATTGCAATGTCCACTTCAAGGATTTTTGTAATGATTTATGGTTTCTAAAAACTGTTGTGTTTCATCGTGAGTTGGGGTGAAACACCTTTGACCTTCACTCGATTGAGCGATTGTACTATGAAAAGTTAGAAAAACAGTTCAACGAGTTTGAGTTCCTTCACCGGTTTCGTGAATTTGTAATAAACGAACCATTGAGTTTAATATTAAATTCTATTGAAAGTGTGGTAGACATGTGAGAACTATTGTACGAAAAATTCAAGTTTATTGACCTACTAGAACACAGCATAAATAAATAAAAGATTATATCTATGACTGGAATACAAATAAAGGACATACAATACAAGTATACAATTATCACGTAGGTAATTCAATTGCAATCAATTATTTAATGACTTTCAGTCGAAACAGCTGTCAAATGTATTGAAAATCTTCCATGTTGTTTGGTTTCTGACGTCAATTATTAGCAATACGAATTACATAATAGCCTAACAGATATATACCTACTATATCTCGTATTACAACATGATTGTCATCTTCTGCTCTACCATCACCACTTCCAACTCTTCCATTACTATTTAAAACTCTACCCTATATCATAACCTTTTCATAGGTATGGTAGAGGCATCATTTCCAACTCCATATATATATCCACTCCTATATCTTATACACAATTTTTTTTAAATTTACAATTTCAACCAAGTATCGGTTTTCATAAATGAAGATATCAATAACAATTAAATTACCTGCTATTAGTCCAACCTTGAATATAAATCAGAATTGTTCAGCTTTACTACGTTACGACTCGAAATCGTTTGCGAGTCTGTGTGGAAATAAATATCGAAATGGGCTTTCAGAACTATATGTATAGTGTTATCCGGAGTCGTTGAACATCAAATCCTTAAACATATCTAGACAGTTGCATCCGCATCTGAACTCAGGAAGCCTTATGACTACTAACAACCCTGCGTAAAGAATCACGTGTATATATTTTATGTAGTGAAATTACAGAAAATGTACACATTATACTCGTAGTATTGGTTTTATGATGTTTATATTAAAATAAAGTTAGTCCGTAGTTGATCCAGTGTTGTAAATATATTTTAAATCGTGAAATCCTTATAATCTTGCTTGTGGAAATTAGTTTTGTCCGAATAAGGTGTACCGTAGCTACCATCAAAGGTCTTGTATATTTTATGTGAAACTTGTTTAACTAGAATTGGAATCATTACATTATTTGCAACTACTTAGAACATCTAGGTTATAAAGTAGGTTTATTTATCTTGTGTGCAAGCATGATTAAATTGTATTATAACTAAATAAATTTCGTCAGACAACACATACTCATCGTATGATTCCAAACAGAGCAAAGCTTGTATTATGGTTACAGGTAATGGAGTGGGGGCGATCCCAGTTACACCCAGTAGTCATAGCATGAGCACCAACACTAGACTTATATCACAGAATATGTTGATTATATCCCTTTCTCTCGTATGAAATAAGACTGAGCGCGAACGAGTCAATCCGTGACAGAGGTATTGTCTTGACAAGCGTGCTAACACCATTGATCAGGGCAAATTCCGAACAAGCCATTATTTTGCACTAGTGGGTATCGAACCCGCTACCACCTAGTTCAGTGAGCCCAGTGGCCTACGCTCAAACCACTAGACCAAGCTGTTGTATTCATATTATATTACTCTACTACGCAATGATCTTGATTCATTGAAACATTTGCGTAGGTCATTCGTTTTGGATAACTCGTAGGTAGTACCTACTAGAACTTAACGTAATTTAAACAAAGTTATTCAAGCCGATAAGGTTACGTTACTATGAAAATGTGGGTGTCACTATCCGGCTCTCAAAACGTACTTTGTAGTAGACGTCAGAAATGCCTCATTCACTCACGCAGAATTTGCGCATAGAGCTTCGATATCCAAGAATAGTTATTCGGGACTAGGTTCCTAATTAGTAATTTTAATAAATTATTTTATGGACGAATATTTAAGTACACACTCGTCCATCACCACGACTAACACAATATAAATATTCATTTGAAAACCTCCTGCGACTGTATTTTTCAGAAAAAAATTGTTCTACAATGCCACCATAAATGTATCTATAAACTTTCTGTGATATAGGGAATTATAGGTATTATATGCAATTAAAGGGACTTATGTGAGTATAATACAGGCGGTACTATTTTATAAATAAACAAGGATGATCTTAAGGAAAAGGGTGTAAATGGTACATGCAATAAACATTGTCGGTGTCACGTCGCGACACATTCCCGATGAGGTATCAGTAGTCGCGCCAGACACAGGGAAAATGATATTCAACATTTGCGAATCGACACAAATAGATACGAAACAACTGATATGAGTAACTGTTTTGATTTACTAAAATTAAAAGTTATTTTAAAGTTTAAAGCCGCAGGTGCATTAAAGCGTCAAGACGGGCGCATAATTTTTTTTCTAATACTAAAACGAACTGTATTGACTTGATTGATTCTTCAACGAAATGTCACTGGCAGCGCGATTGAGTTTTGAGACGTGGTCGCGTGGCTTTGACCGGGGAAATTTAATCTTTATTTATATTTACACAAAGTTTGTTTTGGCTAAAATAACGCGCGCGTATTGACGTCGAAGTATGCCCATGTTATTTTGTGTTAGTTAGAGCTCAAACAATATTCTATTCTATTCTATTTCTATTCTTTCAGAGCGATAGCGTGATAACAGTTAACTTATACGTACCATGTTTGCTAATAAAGAATTATATTCGAGAAGATTATGGCGTTAATAGAAACAAACTATGTTTCTTAAGTGTAAACAACGAACTCGGTACATTCAAAAGAATTAGTCCATATGAGGTATGTATGACGAAGCGCTGCGGCACAATCACAGGCAGCCGACACACAATGGGCATATAAAAGTTTTTATGACCACTTTCCTACGTAAGAGTGCATGCATCATGACACAGAATATAGTTGACATCACGTAATGGATCACATATTTTCTATGGATTACGCTCACAATAAAAATTACATATACAGCGATAAGCTGATAAAGAGATTTTCTCTTTACGCGTTTTTGTGTTATCGCATCGTCTCTACCACGGTCTTCCCACGGCGCCGTCTGAGATATACTCGAGATTGGTGCCTCTCAGATAACGTATTGTTTTGTTAGATAAACACAAAAAGAACCTGAGTCCATTTAATGACCTCATGATTCGTGTCGTTCCTCATATTATATACTCTATTTGAACTTTTTGCGCTGTTGTTTTTACAGGTATTTGTAATGCTTTAAAATCTTTTAGCTAGGTTCTAAGTAATTCAGTTTTAGCAAGTCATGTAAATTGATTAATAAAATTAATTTGCAGAAACTTATACATTTTACGATCGGCTGACAGTCAGTGGTGTCGATTTTGTTGGCACCCAACTTGTCTACACTTAAACTAAGCGTTTTGCCGCCCAGTTAATGGTCGTTTTGAATGAGCAAGACAGCTTGATTTTTGTATGCTGTCAAATACAGATTAACTTAAAATAAAATTACTTTATATAATCTCAAGTGTGGAAAATAATATTGTATTTCCATCTTTTCAGGGAACGGCAAGAAACGGGAGAGCGCCCCGACGCCGACCACCCCCGCGCGTCCACCACCCACCCCGCCACAACCCCAGACCGTACAAGGTGAGTCATCCCATCCCCTTCGTAACATTTATATACCTACTTATATCGTTTAAGGGGAGTCGCAAATAGACAGCCATAAATGATCCTTAAAATAATAAAGAGCTAACACCTATTTACTTGTTAATTGTATAACATATTGGAACAGAAAAAATATGGCGTAATTAGTTTGTACATGGGATTTTTATGAATTAGGGGGTAAGTCTTTAGGGCCCCAAAAATTATAATACTAGAACATATTAAGAGCTAGTTGTCGTGAGATGTGTTTATTGTTAGTTTTATAAATGCAACAGATTTTATTTACGCGCTGATATACTAAGCGTCGGAAGTAAAACCAATAAGCAAGACGGAGTGAATTGAAGCGTAAACTCGCGACCGATCGACCTGAACATCTCGACAGCATCAAGAGACTATATAGAACATTCACTCGAGCTTGAGATCAAAGCAAGTCTTTGAAATAAGTGTCTTTAGTTCATATTACGTCTGAAGATTCGAATAGAATGACGGATGATTAAATCAACATTAAGTCATCGTTGTTGAATCGAATTGTAAATATAGAGGTGACGAATACTACCGAGCCTGCTTCCATCTATACATTAAAAACCTACTGAAAATAAAATCGAGTTACCATTTTCGTGACAAGAATACATAGCCATCTTAACCTGATAATTATCGACCTGTAGTTTCGTAACTAATCCATTTAAAGTAGTGTCGTAACATTTGTTAAGTGGGCTTACCGAAATTAGTTCGTAGGCATTCTTTAATTAAGTTTGTACGCCTTTTGAATATGTTGACGGGAAGGAAGTCGCACTGCTTTTGTATGAATATAATAAAAGAGGTTTTAATTATTGTTACTTGGTACGTCAGCAACAACATTTATAGGTCAGAGATGGCTAATATCTGACCACTTTTTATTCAATAACTACACACACTTCTACAGTTTATAAACTTTCTTTGAGTCTGTTAGGAGCTTATATGTTTTCTTTGGGTGACCGATATGGACGGCGTCAAATTTGCAAGACCCTAGCGTCTGGCGGGCGTAATAATCATAGTAGAGTTACTAGGTGACATACTCGTACATAGTATATGTAGTACTGTATGTATTAAGATAACGTGTTGGTTGACCTAACTTGACGATATTGTAAAAAATCGAGGAATGCAGATATGTTCATGCTTAAATTGAGCTTCTTCAAACTAGTAAACTTATGGTAATATACATCTAGAATTGATTTTAAATGGAATCTAATTTGTAATATCTCATTGAAATAAAACTATTTTACGGATTCTATCGCGTTTATTTACTATTTGATTTCCCGATTTTGATAGAATCCGTAAAATAGTTTTATTTCAATGTATAGTATTCGCGTAAATATGAGAAAACAATATTGTAATGTCTCGTTTTATCTGTGATCTAAACCAGCGTTGCCAGACGTCTCGATTTTTAAATCAAAATTAAATGTCCCGCGCGGGACAGGCTCAGTCCCACTTTTCGGAGATAACTCGACCATGCACGCAGTGTGCTGAGGAAGCATGGGTGGGTGGCACAGCAAACGTTTGGAACTCCATATTTTTCTAGAGAATGAAAGTTTTTTGATTTTGATAACTGTTTTTTTTTATTCTGAAGACAAATAAGACTCAATTAACGATAGGGTAAATCTGATTAAAAATATTATATTTTTATTGAAATACATTTTCTTTGGCTATTTTTATTATCTATTGTCACATGAACGTAATTTTAATTCAAATAAAAAGATAAATATTTGAAAACTTCTGATTATATACGTTTATTTACTATGTCCCGCTTTCGACGAAAGAATCCCGCTGTTTTCACTCAAAAAGTTCCAAAATTCCGACTTGGCAAAAAACAAAACTGGCAACGCTGATCTAAACACACTTTTACATAGTGTGTATAAACACTTGTGAAAACAATACGCCTTTTAAAATAGTCAAACGATTCTGCATAAATGATTTCGTAAGATCTGTTACGCAAGCCATCTTTGAGGAATAAACAATAGCGCCTGCGCAAAGGTTGTCCTTTGAAAACTGTGTCAGATGGTAACTGGTTCGGTCGCCGGTCGGTGTACGGGCATATTTGAGTACCTGATCACGAATGCCGGCGTGGAGCACGAATTAAACAGACATTGGCTCCTAGATAAAATTATTTAGCTATATTTTGTGCTGTATTTATCAAAAATCCTTTTGAATTGACAATATCTATGGACTACGCCTTTGCATACTATTAAAAGGGCAGCCACTGTCATTTTACAACGATAGTTAGAGCCATTTTGAACTCTACATTAAGTCTATAATAATTGCTCTCTAGTTCCCAATATGTATTACTTAATATAAAAATAAAACTCTACATTGAGTTTCACATCAACATCGCATTGTACAGCCGTTTCCTGATAGTTTCGTTCTCTTTCAGATCATTATTTATTCTTGGTACGAATATAAAATTGTCTGTGATCTTAATTTATTACGCCTTTGCTGCTTTAATTCTCAATTCGCCGACAAAGAGAATGGTTCAGTATCTTTGTATTTTAAAGTACATACCCAAATAATTATGTTTGGCGGTGTAAAAAATCACTATATGGGTCGTGGGTTATAATTAGGTTCCTTTCGCAGATTTATAGATTTAGGATATGCGAGCGAATTTTAGGTACGTGGATAGAATAATAAAAATAAAATTCTACAAAAAAAGTATATAATTTTTATTTACAGCCAAGAAAAATGGTGTGGTGCAGAAACTGTCGGCGTCACCTGTGGCAGTGCGCGCGCGCACCTCGCTCGCCCCGCCCCCCTCGCCGCGAAAGCCTCCACCCCACCGACAGCCCGCGCAGAGACCTAACACATTACCAACAAGTAAAGGTCAGTTGAAATGTTAACTTATTTGCAGATATTATCTCGCATAATTTATATTGACCATTGTTTAGTATTTATTTACTTACTTAAAATTTAACATAAAATTAATTACTTATATACAGGGTCTGTCGTAAATAATGGATAACCTGTAAACTGGAGTTGGTCCGGATGTGAAACTGTAAGAAAATCGTATTTTTTTGCCAGGGTTTCTAACCATATGAAAATGGCGTAACTTTTTATAGTATTTTATAAATTTCGCTACTTTTTTCATTCATTCCGTTGCCATTTCATCAAATTTAGGTATTTCTATGTGTTTTTTTTAGTATTATAATCCTGAAAACGTGTATTATCTAATTTTAGTACAAGTTTAGGTGTTTTTAACGTAAAACATATTCAAAATAATCGTTTTATGCCCTTTTTTTAAACTATTTTTTTCTTAATGTCAACTTTGATCATTTACTGTGAAAAAATAAGGAACGGCGCTATAGCTGCCCATTATCTTAATAAATTGTCTAGTATGTGTAGATTCTAAAAAGGTATTACAATGTGTACTTTACAAGCCATATCAAGTTACAGGAGTGAAATCAATATCAAGGTCAGAATTTTAAATTTTTAAGTATTGTTATAAATGGTTATAGAATTTCGTCATAATGATTTAATTCTACCAAGATTCTTAACACAAACAATATCGGGCCACTAATAAGGATATTCAGAAGAAAACCAGGTTAATTTAAGTAAAAAAAATAATTATTTTATCAATAACTTAAACTAAATGCTCGAAGTGCCCTCCGCCGGCAGCAATACATGCTCTACATCGCCTAATAAAAGAATATGTTTAACGTTAAAAACACCTAAACTTGTACTAAAATTAGATAATACACGTCTTCAGGATTATAATACTAAAAAAACACATAGAAATACCTAAATTTGATGAAATGGCAACGGAATGAATGAAAAAAGTAGCGAAATTCATTAAAAAGTATAAAAGGCTACGCCATTTTCATATGGTTAGAAACCCTGGCAAGAAAATACGATTTTCTTACAGTTTCACATCCGGACCAACTCCAGTTTACGGGTTATCCATTATTTACGACAGACCCTGTATATCTACTGTATCGAAGTTAATCAATGTTTTCTTCTTTAAAAGGTAATTTAAGCATACCATTAATCTGCTGGTTTAAATAGTAGAAATAAAATGGCTTTTTTAACTTAGCAATGTTATGGATAAGCGCAGAATTTAAGTATTTACTCAAATGTTAGCGGGCGTGTTTGTTATAAACGCGTTATCTCGTAGTAGTATCATCATAATAGGTAGTGCGTCCGAATACTATAAAAAACATACGGTTAGAATTGAGAAACTCCTCCTTTTTGAAGTCGGTTAAAAAATACAAAATATTTACGTTTGAGCATTGTGCTGCCATCTAGTATAGCCGTGTGTCATATATCTCCTACCACATTTGTGTGTTTTGGTTCTCTCTCAGTCATACGGCTTGATGTCATAATTCAGCGCTTGTTGGGTAGATGTCGCTAGTTGACTGAGCTAATAATATTTCGATAACCAATTCTGTTTTCTTTGCAAACAGTATCCCTAAAAAAAATTGTAAAATGAGACTATTCATACTTGAACAGATTATAATATTATTACTTTTGTAAATGACGACATTAAGATATTCTTTGTTCAAAACGTGATTAAGTAGTTTAGTCAAGGCTCACTAAAATTTGGATATGGTAAATTTATTAAGTTGCAATACCTAGATTGATATTTGAAATTATTAAAAAAACTTAAACGATGACTTCCAGTTCTTTGTTTAAAACATCTAATCAATCAAATCAATCAAACAATCTACCTCCTACATACTACCTATCTACATCACAAAAAATGATAAGTAACAATACTACAACTACGTGTACCTACCAAAAATATCTGCGTAGAAGAAGTCTACCAATCTACATATTCTTGAAAATATGTGATATTATTAAAACTGTTATTAAGAAGATACCTACTACTTATTATTATGGAGGGAGAAGCAACACGGGGGTAAAACGGGGGTCATCAATTTTCAACGGGGGTCATCAATTTTCAAACAGTTCTCCCGATTTTCAGATCTTGTAGATAACTATAAAATTTCAAATTCATTGTAATTTCAATCCAATTCCAAACTGCATACAGTGGTAATTTTATTATCTGAATAAAACTGCTTAATAATGCTACTGTTAATGTGTTGGTACTTTCTTTAGATAAGGGAAACATGTTTGAGAATTCGTTGTTCCTCTCGCCTCTGTGTGGCTCCATTATTAGGTAGTTAGCTATAATTAAAGTTTGTAAAAGTGCACATTTTATAGTAACAAACATAATATACTGCCGAATAGATAGACCAGACCAATATAAAACCAAGATGCGGTAAACAAACGGAACGGATTTTAATTACATTCCGTAACGGGACCGTAAATATTTTATAGTGGCGCTCCTATCAAGGAGTTTTATTTATTATAGCTACTGTAACTACTATATACAAGATCGGTTTGTACATAGAGTGTATGGGAGTCTGTAAGTATACATGGATTGTCTACCTACAAAGTGTATAGGCCTTAGAGCAAGCTTGTTTATATTCATGAACTCAGTAGTATCTACTAGATCTGCGGATATGCTCTTTATAGATGGTCTACATAAATACATATTACGTCGCCGCTTACGGTGGTGTAGGTACGGGTCATTTGCATGCAGCGCAAAGCATGGCAAGTTTACCTATTGCTATTAGTATTAGGTATATACTGAACATGTTCCAATAAAATAAACACAATAGATACCTATCATAAAATAAAGTAAAGTAAAAGAAAGTAGAATATCCACATGGTAAAAATAATTTTCTTATAAACCGGGTCAAGTGAAACCACAAACAATGGACTGATATAATGACGAGAAAAAAACTGTCGAGTTGATAACTGTTTGTGTTCTCAATACTGTTTTAACGCCATCTTTTTCAACGTCATCATCCATTTTGTTAACGAAATTTATTATTGCAAATAAATTATTTAACACTGGCAAAAAATCGCTAATTGCTGGTGTAGATTAGTACATTATATTTTATCATTTCGTAAAAAAATATTAAAATAATTACATATTATGCTTCACAATTTAAAAAAAAACAAGATAAAACGTTGGACGTACTACATAATAAGAAGGCTGTAATGATACTCAGACGTAAAGGCAGAGATTGGATTAAGATTGAAATCTGTCAATTTGCATTGTGCGAAGCCGACCTTGCTATGTGAACACAGAGGCGCGTGTCTTTGCATTAAATACCATACACTCAGTACACTGAACACTTTATAGGCCTGTTAATTATATTGTTGATCACGGCGTATACAAGGGCATGCTCTATCATCAGTATTCAGAACCAAAGTTTGCCTCATCCTTTTCTTAACGTACCTAATGCACATCCACGCTCATGTTCTTACGCAACATTTTAATTACCCTTCCAATAATAATTCAGTATCAACGCATTGGTGGAAATACAAGCAATAATATGAATAAATAGCCCGAGTCTAATGTGTGGTTCATGTGAAAAGAAAAGTAATGACCACAGCATTAACACTACCGATAGTACCGATGCCGAGATTTTATTGCGTGTAATTAAAGAAAAAACAGACACAATATACATTCGAAAAATCACAACGTTACGTGTACGAAAGTGTTATACAACAATAGTGTTTGTTGACTATTGTTTTGAAATTCACACATTGATAAGGTTTTTTTATTGTGTCCTATGCATGATTGAAATACTGAGTAAAAAATAATAATGTAAAGTGTACTAATACATTTACTATCTACAGGGTGTTTCAGAAGTCCGAAATAATACTTTGACCTCTGCATCAGTATCGGGTATACAACTGAATAGTATAAAAATTGGATCGAAATTCGACCATGTTTTTCCAACTTTTTTTTCGTCGTCAATTTCTATAACTCGTAATATCTCGAGTCCTATGTAAAATTTTCGTGTTCTGTTTTGTGAATATTGCTAGTCGCCCCTCATAAGTGTAGTTTACACTGCTGAATAGCGTTATGGATGTACCCAAAGGCCAAAACACAATAGCTGTGACAAATATTCAAAGGTCCATAACTTAGAAACAATGATAGATATGTAAAAACCGTCTTTACTAAGCATCCACATATGAGTTACCGTATATGTGCCCAAAATATTATTTCGTACTTCTGATACACCCTGTATACTTATAAACTAATATATACTAATATTATAAAGAGGAAATATTTATATATGTATTTTTGTATGTAACGAATAAACTTAAAACTACTGGACCGATTTCAAAAATTCTTTCGCCCTTTGAAAGATACATTATCACTGAGTAACATAGGCTATATATTATTATAAACCCGTGCGAAGCCGGGACGGGCCGCTAGTAATATATAATATGTTAATCCACGATTAACTCCAAGTTGCAAGTGGATAGTATTGAAGTAGTCTTAATATATTATTTGTCATCTTCTCCCTATTTCAAATGTTGATGAGAGAGGCTCTGTAGAATACTTAAAAGTCAAAGTAGGTTTATAAATAAAGGATCATAAATAAATGCATTCAAATTTCTATAATTTTGGGCGTTTAAGCATAAGTAGGTAAAACAAACGTCACATTGGAGGGTGAGCGGTGTCAAATGAAAGCCAGGTGGGTGTTGGATGAAAGTGCGCTCTCAGCAGCGGCATTAGGTAAAAGAGTGGCCGCAGGCGACACTGTCGCACCGGCGGCGCCCGCGCATCACACCGCCTCGACAACCGCCGCATGCACACAACCTCTTCCGTGCTGTGCTCATTAAGTGAAATTAGTGCTTAGATATACTTATTAAAAATCATTATTTAATTTGGACCTTAACCAAACTTAGTCTAATAGTGCTGAGTTACGATTGAACCAGTATGCAAGTTTTAGTGTTTAGTCTTTATAATTTAGTCTAGTCTAGATTACCGTTAAACAATGACAATGAGCCCGCTACACAAGTTTGTGTCGTTTTTTCAAACGGACACAAAAAATAACCAGAAAAACTTGATCAGTCATAAGATATTTACAAGTGAACTGAATATCTGTAGTGGAAGTGAGGACTTGAAGAAGAATCAGTGGGGGACGATTGGGGGGTACCGAAAATTTAGGGGTAAGTTCGGTAGGGTTAAATATAACTTTATAATGATTTAACCTTACAGTGATTACGTTATATTCGAAATAAATATATTTAACATTTTAAATGGTTATTACGGTTAAAAATGTCTTAACTTTATTTCATAAACAATTTACGTTCACTAGTTTGCGAAATTAAAACTTACTGCATAATGTAGATAAAACTTCATAATTGACGATTATGCCGTAGGTAGATATCTAATTAAGTGATGAAGGAGTATAAAAAAAGAAAACAACAGTTAAATACATATAAGCACAGAAATCTGTATTCGTCCTTAATCCCTGCCTGAGTTTATTAAGTTAGTATACCTATTCAAAACGCTTGTGCCTATGTGCCAACTAGTTAGAGATAGCAATAGCTTAAAAGTCAATTAACTATTGCTTAAAATACTAAAAATTATTGAGAAATAATTAGTGCATACGTTGTGCGGATTGAGGTCTAATACTCCTCGTATGTGTCTTCTCTGCCGGGCGGAGGCCGAAACTTAAATTTGATTTAGTTTAGGAAAGAGATGATGATGAATATATATGTAAGATGCCCTATTAAAACATAATGCAGTGGTGTATCTACTTTAATAAGCCCCTTACCGCCATAATGATAGTTTTCAAACGAGGTCTTAAACGCCCCGTACCGCAGGAATGGAACGAATACAAAAATGAGTGCCGCTGTCAACGTGTTAAACTCTGACTTAACATGAACAATTGTACTTGTAAGTTTAGAACTGTCAATTATCACACGTAGAGCCTGGCTGGTGTCCACGTACTGCAAACATTGAGAATTCCGACGATAACTGCTCAACGTACAAACTTCCTTGACCTTAATGTATTCACAGGAAACGCTTACGTTCGAAATACATGCCGCGTATTAATTAAATTGGTAATGTAAGCACAACAAATCAAGGAGAATGTAGATGCGTTATTGGCATAAATGCATTAGAGTGTCTGCGTTCGACGGATGCGCATTGCCATTTATAAATGAATGCCGGCGATGTGGGTGGTATCACCTCTTTCCCCTCGTTTTGTTCGTCGGCATTGTCTCATGTTTTATTAACGAGACCAATCAGTTTTGTGAGACCTTCACAGAGATTGGTTCCATGCTATTGTACGGATAGTTAACGAATATCCATAAAATTGTTATAAATATTTCAATATATCAAATTATGACAGGAATTCAATTGAAATACTGAAGACAATATTGTGATTTGTCCACTTGGTCGAAGAAAAAATATTCGACGAGTATGAAACTTTAATAAGGTACGCTCTGAAGCGTCGCTAATTGACTTCTAAACGGAATAGCTATAGGCACCTACGAGTAGTTTACTTTCTTATGTATGTAGGTACATACGTTGTGTTCGCTCAGAGATTTTGTAGGAAATGAGTAATTGTAACACGCTGCAATTGACTGACAATATAACAGCAATAATCGTGAAAGCGCCAACTGTATATAGGTACTTACTTTGCGAAAACTTTCCACAACAGCTGAGATTTGCAACATAACGTAGTAACATGGAAATATCACAATTATGTACCAATACGCTTCATTTTATTACAATTTTTTTTTAAATAAACTATTGCTATTTTTAATTAAAATATTACGTCAAAACCTTAATACGAAGACGTTAGACGAGGCCTTTCAATTAACATGTTTACGTATTTACATTAGATATGCATGTTAAATACATATGCAATGTGTGATATAACAAATCAAAGCTCCAAAATTTCCGCCTTACATTATGAAACTGGTATGAACCGTGTCAATACACTCTCGTGGGCGGCTGATTCTTTCAATGGAAGAAAGTATGTCCTAAGTATCGACGGTGTGGGAGGGCGTTCTTGAAATTGGGCAATTTGCATCCTCAATTTTGTTTGTTGCCGAGTGTAGGTTTCAAAAAATTCTAAGTCTGTAAATCTGCCTTTATCTACTTGAAATGAAATAAATCAACATTTTATGACTGCCTAAAACGTGGGTACAATCGACTTTTTGTTATGGTTGGCTACTTCTGCACGCTTGTCTTCAGAAAAATAATGCGTTACTTCCAGTGTAGTTGTCATCAAGATCCCTAATCTCTTCCTTTATAAGTCTGTCTCAAAGCGCATCTCCGGGAATCCCATCATTGAAGCCACTCCCACACTATATTTATCGCTTCCTTTATTTCTACATTGTTCCGTGAAGATCTAACATTTTCTGTCCCTAATTGGTCGGTTATAACATAATTCAACAGTGATTCGGAACCTTTTATACAGTTAATTGGTACAGAGTGGTGGTATTATAAGTACAAGGCTTATGCTGGTTGGCTCGAGCTGTATAATTTATGAGCCCACTATCTTAGATTATGTAATTAGACATAACAGCGTTGTGCAAACTGTTATCGCCGTTTACTCAAGCCAGCAGCTCCATTATCGGCTATATAAAATGATGGTTCCTTAATTGCCGAAAGTTCCCAAAGTACATAAATATTCCAGTTTGGCCATTAGCACTTGTGTTACGCTTTGAACTCAGTGTAGATTTACATCCATTTCGGGCGGCTCGTTTTAGCCGCGTCACCAATTAATGCATTTTTTCGTGTCTCGACTTATGATTTTCTTTCTTTTTATCTTAAGCACTTCCTTTGTCTCATATGATAGGCAGATGTTTAGTGTTATGTGTTTTTAATTCGAGTATGCATTTACAAACAAGACTTACAGATTATTTATTTAATGTGTAACATTTGAATCGCAATTTAAGGTAATTAAAGCTCGTTCAATTCAAGATGCGCCCTACTCTATCACCGTTCGTTTACTCGGAATAGAAAAGCTGGGGTACATCTTTGCAGATTAAATAGCCTTTGTTTATTATCAATGTTAATAAAACTAAATACTCGCAAGGAGATGATGATGCAACCCGGTGATTCCCCAGTTATTGTAGGTACTTTTCATTAGTTACAAATAACTTGATCTCCGTCAAAAAGTCTTCGTCTTTAGCTATTAAGTGGTGACTCAGGTAGTGCTAATTATTACAAATATGTCTTATCCCAGACGGTTCTTTCAATATTATAACAATGGAGATTGCGTAATGTGTTGATCTTACCTGAGTTTGAATTTAAAATCTTTTATCTACATTATATTGAGCAGTTTTTGAGTGAACGTGGGAGTGACGCATGATTTACATGCAATTCACTTTCTTTTGTTATTGACTCATGATATTTTAGATTTCACTTTGTTACGTTTTTTGATAAGCCACAGTTCAGCAGTATTAAGTATTCAGTTGTATTCGGAATATTGGTATTTATCAATTTTATGTCGTCTGACACATTCTGAATGTTGGCAATAAAATCATTCCTCGTCCTATTCCACACTAATATCCTTGCAACCCCTAGATTACCATCTTCTATTGTGTTCGTACCGCATTCAAAAAATTATACTATCATTGTCTAATTATCTGCCTTCACTGCTATTATATCTACGGGGTGAGCGAGTCGAGATATGTTTAGGTAGCGTAACGCTAGATAGCAACGACCACTGTTTCTTACGTTATTATTGCAAAAGATTACGTATTTATATTCTAAACATATTTCATTCATATTCTGTAAAACAGATGTTTTCTTATGGCGGATCTTCCATACGTTCTATAGTAGTAAAAGTTATACAATCGCAGTTACGACTAACAAACATGCTCGCCAACGTATGTACAGTGCGTTTTTATTGGTGCGTATATAGACGGAATACGGAAACGTTAACAAGTTTTTGCAGTGATAATCGTGTTCACGGCGCGTTAGGCTAGGCAAGGCAGGTCACCGCAGGTTTTCAGGCTTAACGCTCCATTACGCAACCCCACTAACCGATTGTTTGGCAACTAAACTGCTACATGGTTAATAAATCTTAATATACCATTGTTTCTTTGCCTCGGCTGATATTTCAATGGTACGACGATTTAACACATCGCGGGTGAAATCGTCTTGAATTCGTTGAACGTTGTGTTCTACATACTGTGTGAAAATTGTTTTATTTAACGCCAACTTGCGAAACGTAATTAACACGTTTGGAAAATAATTCTTCATGCTCCGAAGTGCTTACTGATGTCATTGCATTTGAATTAATTTTTTTAATGTTTGCCATTTGGATCAATTGTTCATTTATGAAATATGTCTGCATAGCTACGAGTATGCTACATACTAAGTAGTCTCTTGCGGAATGCGAATATTCTAACATCACTACTTTAGTGTGATGTAACATTTTGATATATCATTCTACTAATGATATTCGCGAATATCATTCGCTAATGTCTGGAAATCGATATTCGTTACATCACTACTTCTTACGTATTGGTAGTGACCGTGAACGAAAATATCCATCGTTAATATCGCAATATCCGCTCCAACAGGATAAAATCCGGCAACATACTTCCACGTTTCATATTTATTGACACAAACAGACCGTTAAATCAACATTTTTATGAATAAATTTCCATACACTGCTATGTAGTAATACTATTTAGACATTTACGACATCATCGGAAGCGGTTGAGTAGTTTCCGAGTGGCCAACACATAAAAAACTATATTATTATTCAAGTTTTCAAACTTTCTCGCAATAGTCATCTATTTTTTGTAGCACATCTTGAATAATATTTTTAGGCAACTATAAAATATATTGTGATGATGTTTTGAGTTGATGTAACATGGTACGAAACCGTCAACATTTTCTTAGGTATATTACCCACCTTACTTGACTTCTCATTTGTAGATTAGTTATTCTAGTTTCATTTTGTAGAGGTTTTACAACTTTGTAATATAGATAGAAACATTATACCGTAAAGTTTTCTTGCTTCGTCCAAAGAACTCGGAAGCGGTGCATTCATTTTGGCACCAAATTGAAACATTAAAGTGTAGCAATATATCAATATGGATGCGCCTGAGCGGCCAGATGCGCATTTTATCGTTTCTGGCTAGTTTTCAAGTGCCGAAAACCCATTAGAGGGATATTAGTGATGGGAATAACCGACCGATAACGGCTGGTTTTGCACAGGATATATATATTCATTTGAATTAATTTATCTGTACGAGTATGAGTGAGGTAGGCATTCTCCATTTTTTTGGACTATGCTCTTTGTTGCCATATGGTACCAGATAATGGCAAAAAATATTTTTGTATCAAGATCCATATTAGCATATGCTCAAAAGCCTCTGATAATTGATAAAGGAACCTAACCCGATTACAAATTTACTAGAATAGTTTACTTATGTATTTTTATTATATGAAAATTATAGTATGAACGTCGAACAACTAATAAGAAGTTATAAAATCGTGGTAGTATCGTTGTTATCGTTTCGTATGCATTCCAAGCAGTTAGGATGCAAGCTGCAAACTTACCTGCAGTTACTTAGTTCCCTTATCTCACCACATTATACCCAGCTAACCGGTATTTTATCACAACGCTGTTGTTACTTGTTTTTGGAGCAGTTCTGTTGCCTATCTTTGGTAATTCGAAGGCCCATTAACCAACTTTTCGTTAATCTATACTAGAATGACGTTTGTGATTACCAATCAGGACGACTAGTTCACGCGTCAAGACTTCTGTCACCGATTATGTCGCAGCGAATGGGTCTTTCACTTTCGGTGCTAATATGAGAGAGTATCTCACGTTTTGTCTTGTTACACCTGGCTATGCTACTAATGCGGGTTGTAGAGATCTGAGAGAGTTATATTATTTGCTTAGAAATGCAATTTTAGTATGTAGTGAGAATACTGCCAAAATTTGTCGTGGGTACAGCGTGAAAACTTAGTACACGACACGCGGGGGTATTGTAGCTTTCTATCAGTGAAAGTTTTCAGATTCGGTTCAGTAGTCCCGAAGATTACCCCAAAAACCAACGAACGCGGTGTCTATCTCTTAAGTATACTCAGACTATGTCCCAAATTTATAGAATTTTTGGTCCATTTACAGAATAATTTTGTACTGAAAAATTCTGTAGTTAATTATTTGTAGAGGGATTGGAATAACTCTAAATCGCTTGTATTTACTCCAGACTTTCCAACATGAAGGTTTCCAGGTAGTTTCCCTCTTTTTCATCGTTATATTGTCGCATCTTTAAAAGTATAGAGACCTAACTCAAAAATAATGTTGTTGAAAAATGGTCGTTAGGACGACCCTTTAAGATTTATAGTCGAAATCCTAAAATTTCAAAATTGGTCTCTATACTTTTAAAGATTCATTGTGTGCCAGTGTGAGTAATTCTCCATTATCTTATCTATAGCAAATAGTTACATTACTTATCTGTAACCGATAACTTAAGATGTTAATGAGATCATCTTTTTTATACCCTGTGCTTTGAAAGTTGATAATAACTGAGTAGTTTCGTGCTATGATTAGCTATACTATATTGTATAATGCAGTATCTATTTTCGTGGGATTGTTTGCATCAATAACTCACTCGGCGACTTCAAGGGTAATCTGCCCTTGTATCACTCTGCTTTAAAGTCATTTTAGTCTTAAATCTTCAAGTGTGCCCTAACTTTAGCTTGTTTGAGTCAGCGTGTTGAAGTAAACATCGGTTGAGTAATACCACGGGCCCTTGTTCCCGGGTTTCTTAGCGCAAAAGCAATTATTTAGCGTGAATAGTCGTGCATCGTGCTAATGCTAATTGACATAGACAAATGGTGTTGTGGCGAAATAATGAAATTGCATTCAATTGTTTTTAACTTGAAGGGTAATAAGTAAAGTAAATTATGTAATATCATGTTATATCAATAGGAAAGAAGTTAATTCACTGAATGAAGCTTAGGTGCGCACTCAAAGACCAAGCTGGGGCGTATAGTACACAAAGAGCATCACCTACACAAGATTAACTTATTTGTACTATGTAAATAAGATTGTGTAGATGCTGTTGATAATTTATGGAAATTTAAATAAAAAATATTCATCACATTGTGCAAATGCATGCAACTTCCTCATATCCATAGATACTATAATAATATTTAATTTGAAACGGTTTAGTGATGTAACAATAAAAATATAACAATCCTAAGTGCAAACTTAAATATTGATGTCAAATTACGTAAAGTGATAAATGGACTAAACAAACACCACAGCGTACTAAATAAACACGATCATACCGATGGAAAGTACGTAATACGTGGTCCCGCAAGGCAGACAGCTGCACACGAAGTGATCTTATCGCATCAACTTTCTGATATTTTGTACGTGTTTTTATTTAAATTATGTACTTTATTAAAATTTGGAAAACGGAAACAAATGAATTGCGGAATTATTTCGATTGGGCACATCAGTTTTCTTATTTTTGTATTAAAAATGAATTCGTTATTAAATCAAAATAATTTAATTATTAGAAGTATATCGCTTCATATGAGCGAGTTCATTGTTACTTCTGATAGAAGGGCATACTGATCAATTATTACAGACCTTCTCAAACTGCACACTTTCGATAGTAAATATGTTGATTAAAAAATGACAACCCTTTGACATAAACAAAATCTTAAAATACTAGCAATATTCTATACGCTGATTCGATTAAGTTTATTAAGCCTATTTTTACCTAGGTTTTTTACTACTAGCAGTTAAGTAAATCTTGATCGATCATGCGCAAGTGTTGAATGTAATGCCGCCGCCACACGATGTCTAAATTACAAGTATCGCTACTGATCATAGCCATTATGAGCGCATAATTATTACAGACATTTTGATTTATTGCTAGATTGTCGCACTCTAACTATACGAGCGTGTTGGGTGCGTATTTTTTTTAATAATAATTATTTTGTTGTACATGCATATGAAACAGAAAGAACAGTTTGATTTGCGCTCCAAGTGTCCCGAATTCGCATATTTATCCTTTGTGAAAAGTCAAAAGAGTAGCGTAAGAACCATCAACTGAAAGATTTTGATACTTCTCAGTAGGTATGTGTTGGTTGTCAACCCTACCAGACCGATATGACAAATTGTCCAAGAATAGAGTAACGATCGTATTTTATTTCTTAGTGCGCCGCACAACACTATATTTAGTGCGTCACAAAAACAGATTTATAGATACCTGATTGTAAGCTTCCATTTTTTTTATTTCATTTTCAAAAATAGGCAACGACGATGCTTGTGATTCATATTTGGACGTTATGTAATTGGCAACTATGAATATCGGTATCGGCTATTGATTTCTGAAACGTGACTAACAGTCTCGTGCATCTGGTTTTTCTAGAGCTAAACATCAATCGTTTACGCTAGGGTTGGCTCATACTAAAAGTTAGATAAAGCAGATTCATGACGTCTACTACGGATTGTAGTTTTAAGAATCAATGTAGAATGGAACAAGTCCAGACGGGGTGTTTTTTTGTTAAATGCCACTGCACTAAACAAAACGGATATCCCGTAAATGCTTACAATGGGTGCATTTTTTCAATGTCACACCAATCAATCATTGGTGTGTCTATCGGTGCGTTTAGGCGCCGACGCGCGGTTCCGTCCATCCACCGGACTATTTACGTACCTTTCATTAGTTCTGAGAAGCAAACACGCGGGGAAGTGAGGGTTTTTGTATCGGAAGTCGTTGCATTCGTTCCTTTTTACACTGTCGCTCACCAGTGCGATTCTGTGTACCGCGGTTCTTTTAAGCACCATTCACAACGGAGGGTTGATACGGACGCGTCTGGGTTTTGTCAAGTTTACTCATGCAATATGTGCATACTAAAACTAATAATTTTGGTTTCATTTTTGGATTCTGATAAAAATAACTTCATATTGAAAACTACTTGATCTATTTACAATGGAATTATAAATTACTTAAGGTTGTATTGTATATTTCTATGTACATGTATTTGAAGTCTACGTTTTACTTTATATTTGATAGGTAAAGATTTCATCTGGCCACATTTGCCGCATGCCCAATCAACATTGGGCTAGGGCAATACCGAATGGGTGCCAAATGAAGTCAAAAGACACCGCGGAAGGCCCAAAAAAGATGGCGAGACGAGTTGAAGTCGCACAATAGAGACTGGTGTGGAACAGAGAGGAGTGGAGGAAAGAAAGGGAGGCCTTTGCCCAGCAGTGGGACGTTAAAGGCTTATAAAAAAAAAATCGTCAGTTTTCGCCGAACATTTTCATCGATGAAGAAATTGTGTCTACATAATACACATTCCACAGAATCAATACACATAATAAAACTCGTTAAACAGTACGGTAAATATAAAGGCACCTTCAATCAAATATAGTATGTAAAACATGTAATGGTTAGTCCTTTTAAGCGTTGTTAGGATACGTTTTTGATGTGGTTACATGAAAACAGTATCGGTTCAAGCTTTAATGCGCCCGTACGCAGAATGTAAACTGAGTGGTTGTTTGATCTCGCACCTTGGAACACATTTGTGGAGTCGTCCATTTCATTTCATGAATTAACAGGTTCTCTATAATTTTTGAAATAAATTAGTTGTTATGCCACATTTGTCTAACAAAGAAAATACTGAATACCGCTAAATTTAAAGGATTTTTGTTTCATTTACAAAACATTTTGGGCCTACAAATGCTATGGGTGTTGGTTCTGTGGGCACCAAACTAAATTAAGCGTAGTGCCGTCCTTATTTGGGCCTTTATGTTGAGCAAGACGGCAATAGTTTTAGTGCTGCAAAACATAAATTTAGATGTAATTTATGTACAACATAATGAACATCATTATCCATGTATTGTGGAAGGACTAGAATTACCTTAAATTTGGGAGCAAATGCAAATTTTAGTCATTAGCCAAGTAGTTATTAATTTAAAAGACTATTTTCAATAAAGCCTTCGCATTGACTGTTATCCGCCAATATAAAAAGTGTGTAATTTGAATAGTGAACTCGAATCCTAGCCAAGTTGTAATTATAATGACACAGATTGAACATGATAGTATTTATAAGTTGCTATGGCATCGTAATCTGGCTGTAAATGGTTCTGCAGCTATGGTTGCAAATACATTATGTAAACAAGTAACAAGACGGTTTATATGCAAGTATATAACGCGGTTGTAATAAGTTTTGGCGATTTAAAAAAATTATCAGCCCACTGAGTTTCTTGCCGGATCTTCTCAGTTAAGGTCGCGTTTCGATCCGGTGGTAGTATAGTAGTATATAAGAAAAAATGTAAACTTGACAATTTGTAAGTGCCCCCATAGGCCTATACAAAATAAATGATTTGACTTTGACTTTGGTCAGATGACTACTCAAGTACTTTTCCGAGTGTGAGCGAACATATCAAACTATTTTGGACTCGTATTCAAATTTCAAACTGTGCGTTGAAGGTGTAGTTACAGCGATGTTTAGACTTGCAAGTTCCTTTATTCAGTTTTCAGTGAAAATTAGCCTGAGTTATGGAGCGAGTGAAGCCGACTCTGTGAGGCATTCGTACACATCCGTCCGGGAACGTGCGCCGATTCTAAATTATTGTGTTAGCTATGTAATTCATTGGCACTGTTTCCAAACTCACTTTTCGACCTGCGGGTTTATAATTGGGTTTATTCATGTTACTGAACTTGTATGTGCTTGGTTATTTATTGTTCCCGTTAACTACCGTTATGATTTGTTGATAATTATTCCGTAGTTACGGTTGCCAATAAAATGTAGATAGCCCATATATATGCATGTTGCTGCCAGCGAAACCTTACAGTTATAAATTAAGAGATTATTTAGCCCTTTATCACTTTTGACGCTCATCAATCTAAGCGTGTTGTAAGTAGGCTATGAAAACGCATTGTTTTTATATCTACTGATATCTGGTACGATCTTTCTTCTCATACATGAGATTGCAATGAAAAAAATACACTTCATTCTATTTTTATTACCAACAACGCTATTATGGGTTCGTCCCACGCCAGTTGCGAAGTTCTTTCTAAACACTATTTATAAATGAGTGTATTCTCTGCCTACATGCGCGTGAGGTTAGGACAGTCGCTCAGGTGGGAGCCAAATGTTGGATAACACACTGACATTTCGCACATCGCTCCTAATTACCAAGCGTCTACAATAAGTGTATTGTCTTTGTATTGGACATAATTTTACAGGAAAAAAAAAAGCGGTAGGTATCTACTTTCATTGAAAAGGTATCTATGGAAATAACTAGAGTTACGTATTCCTAAAAAGTCATCTACAACGAATATCAATTCAATCTACGATACATTTTAACGTTATTCTGTAATACCTACGGCTTATTGAAAGATAATAGCATCCATGAATGTAATGTTTTCTAGAATTTCGTGCATTAACAGCATATTAAACTTTTCCATAATAAGTATGACGTCTCAACCACCACCATTTGAAATTTAAATCATTGCTTCTTGACTGCTAGTAGGCACGTAGGCAAAAACATATTGATAATACGCCACGTGCCTGACAAGAATGCCAATAAGCAGATCCTTTATAACGATGCGCTTAACATACGTCACGCGACGCAATAAATGTGCCTGTTGACGTGTTTAACATCGAAATTACATTTAAAGGTAGGAAATCGCAAGCGTGAGGTTAGATAACTGTATGCGATATGACATGTATGTGTTAGTACCTTTATAAGTGTTACGTCCTTTAATAATAATGTCGCAGTGTCAATAATATTCACTTTTATATTTTGTAGATTACTTATTTTGAATATATGATATGAACTTACAATATGGAATGCTCATATTTGTACCACGTTCGTACTTAGAACTATGAAGCATATTTTGACAAATTAGTATTGGTCTTAAAACTAAATGGTATTAAAATTACAGACTTTTAAAGCACTCTGTATAAATTATCAAAGACAACCACTACACACTGTTATAGGTAAAAGAGACCAATCGACTGAGGTTTGCGTGTGTGTAACAATCTGTCGTGCCAGGGTCACTTATCAACCGTGTATATTGCAAACATAATTATAACACTTGTTTCCTTTCGCTACCAACCTGATAACGAGAATTATCTGTAAAAGGTAATGCTAGTTGCTATACTTTTACTTCATGTTACCATCCAGAAAATCCTGATTAAAAGGCTAAGTTAAACTTGTCGATGCGAAAGTAACAGCTTGTATACTGAATTATTTATATTTGTACCGTATGAACGTTGTAAAAGAATAATTGCGATGTTGGAAAAACGCGATCCGCCATAGTAACACGGAATAACATCGTTATTTTACAAAGAATTGGACTTCATTTTATTAATAATATAGTGCCGTGATATTATCATTTAAGTATTTACAATAATATGTTTTTAATAATCCCGTGTTGTTTCAATGTCAATTTGAATAATAAGCATTGAAGATATAATTATTGTCGAGGTTGGTTGTTTGTGCCAAAGCGGACACATGACCTAAGCAAATATAATTAATTTTATGGCAGCAAGCCATCCTTTCAAATGAGATTAGCAAGATTTTAATAGCTTATAGAAATTAAGACAGTATTTAATAATATTCCTATAAAAACACTCTCTTACACTCTGTTGCGAGAATTACTAAGGTCCAAACATGTATCGTGGTTTTCTATAAAAAATCATTCAAATTTCTAAGATAAGTTACCTACAAGTGCCAAACATTTATCATTTATTAATAACTCAATTATCCATTCGTATTACTCATTAAGGTTTTAGAGTAATGTTGACGTATGCTTCAACCGAAAGCGTGAGAATAACTTTGTATTTACCTAAGTCACAATAATTTGCTATTTTGCTAAGAACACCTCATACGAAAAGTAAATTATAATTATTATATGGCAATATTCGACCAAATTCATGTTCTGATAGTATTTGGTCCATAGCTAAAAAAGGTTGTAAACCGGGTAGCACCCGAGCAGCTCGCTACCGTTTAGAACTCCGTTAAAAGACAACTGTAAGTTGCGACCTTAAGATGTTTGGTAGCGCCATTCAGTTTTTGTACGAAAATTACTTGCACGACATTTCTTACTTCTAGGAACAAGTATAATAACTTTATTTTTCAAGGCCTGTTAAAGAATGTAAGGTTACAAATTTCATTAAGATCTCAATCTACAGGCGTGTAAGAATTCGTGCGAGCAATTTTATCCATACCAAATCGAACGTTAACTTATAGAAAAAGCAAATTTTCAAACAATTGTCAACTATAACCCAAGTGAATTTGGACGCGTGGTCGCGTGGTTTTTAGCACAGAAATTCCATCTTTATTTGATATTATCTTCCCAGAGCTCGTTTTGATATGGGTAAAAAACCTGAAGCGCGCGTCGTGAAGCCCCTGTGGGTCCAGGGCTTTATTGATTGTTATTGGTACAGTCAGATATAAAATTATTTTGAACAAATTTTTATTACTAATAATATTGAACTCTATATTTTTATACCTACCTATATTTTTTTTTATATGCTACCAGTATTTATCTAACCAATCTTATCTGACATGGGAACGGCTATCAGTAGCGGCCCTGTTAGCATACAATGGGTCATTGCCTTGATTAGTTTCTAAATCATTTGCATATGGCGGACGACGTCAGTGTACAGTTTTAGAAGGTGGTTCTATAAGGATGCCCCAATAGGAATTGCTTTCCCTTTACGAATGTTTGATATAGTTATTAGTTTATTAACCTTGTCTTAGTATGCAGTGGGCCTGAAGGCTTCAGCTAGGTGGGCTTCAGGTGTTGGCGGATCTATGCTTTTGAGTTGCCTTGATAAAGACTCAACGTTTATTGATACTTATTTTGAGCGATATGTATTGTTAGTGTGTTTTATATATTATGTACATCGTCACACCCATATACTACCGGCAGAGGTGCACTTACTTCGCTGTTATAATTTGAGCCTATTGCTATTATACCAGGCACAGTCCCCTTCAATACGAGGGAGCTTTGGGCCATAGTAGGTATATCACGCTGGCCCAGTGCTGATTGGTGAACTTCATGGCCCTTTTTATAGACGCTGGGAGTTGGACTTGGGAGTTTATTCACCGCACGAAATAACCATTTGTTTATGCGTATACGACTATCAAAGTTGCACACGTTCGCGTGATGATGCTAATGTAACTAAGGCATGATGTGCACAGTAAAGCCGGCTGATAATTGCAGTTTTACGGAATTTCTACAATCTGCCAAAGCCCATCCGTTCCCGTTAATTTCGTATTAATCGGGCAACCAGCTTTACCGTTTGAATAGAGCCTATTACATGGAGGACTTACACGCATGGATGCGTATGTATTAAGAGATTGCATCTGCGAAATGCTAACGTACATTAAAAGTGTAAAGAAAGTCAGATTTTCCAAGGCATGCATATGTATGGTACGCGTAGACGAAGCGAGGGCGACGGACCGCGACTTCAGGCGCGACGCGGCTGCACTTGTTCGGATTATTTAGGGAGTAATAAAATTGATAGTTGAAACCATTCCAATTATATATTTTATATCTATCGGTTTCAATTTACGCATCTTGTTTATTTCTAAAATAATATATATATTTTTTTGTGTTTTTAATACCAACTGAATACTAGCTCGTCTTGAAAACTTGCTAGCTAACAAAGTCTAAATATTTTCTTTATAAACCTGCAAGGTTAGGACATTTTATATACTCAATTGATCATGCACCAAAAAAGTTTTCTCTCGATTTATAATGAGATTCTACAAACACATCACAGATCGTTTACCGAGCACGCCAAGCACTTATTCAATGCAAGCCTCAGACCTTGATTGAGCCGTGGTGATTGCAGCTATTGCCGTTAACTTACCTCAATTATTCACTGCCTATCACTCTTATGTCTACTACAATAAAGTTTAGATTTCGTTGATAACGTAGTAACGCGTTTTAGTCTCCTTGTACGGAAGTAACGGATGCATTCGCCGAGGTATTCTCTTCACGTCACAAAATAGTTTCCGTCGCGATTGCCGAGGCCTAGACTAGTATGCGTTAATTGCGATACTAATGATTTCTTATTAGTGACATGCGATAAGACTAAAACTGAATGAATCAATTGTTCTCGCACCTCTGTGGATATACAATAGAACTTGTTGAGAAAGTCAGATGGGTTTGCTCCAAATCGGAGATTGACCATGACGCTACTACTTACCGGCGGATAGTTTGTTTTGTTTTGCGCTATGGGCTTTATGGTTCGGACGTTAATGGTGTTGCTGGCACGTAATATTCTCTATTTTACAGCCATAGCATTCTTGATTCGTTTATAATGTTTCCACACTCTTAGGTACACGCAACATAACTTTAAAAATCAGACTAGTTACATTTTTAGATTTTGTTTGTGGTAGCATTTATGTAAGAACTGTAATAATCTTATCAGAGATTTTACTGTTCAACGCAAGGCAACGTTATTTATTTAACAGAAACCAACGCATGAGTATTTTTGCGTGCATAAAACGTCCATTAAGCAATCCAGTTTAAAATAACGGGAACATTTAACTGTTTAAAATTTCATAAGCTGGACAGTTAAGAAATGGTTGCAGGAGGTGAAGTATGAGTAAAAGTGACAGTCACGATAAATTTGCAAATTAATGTCTGCGCGTACGCCAGTGCAGTCGTCAGGTGTCCTATCTCGTTCCTCAACTTTCCTCAACACGGTTGGCAGGTGCGTTGAACCGCGCGGTTCTAAAGGGAAAAGTTTCGCGCAAACGTGCAACCCGTACAAAATATGCGCATTTGCATCAACAGCATATGTGCATTCTTTGTTACGTCGATTGTAATGTTTAATTAGTATTCTCATACTCCTAAATAAGGTGCCAGCTTTCGTATTGGCAGCATTTCAGATCTCAGAAGACCTTCTTTAACAAATAGTGTTACTTCCATTTTCCCGAGCATTCTACTGCTTGATCGGGCTCAATGAAGAGGACCGTTCGAATACCGCAACGGACGCTAAACGTCAGTTCAACACATAGCGTGACTCTGAACGCACGTACGGGACTCTGAACGTCCCTTGTTACATCTATTTACGTTGTTCGTACCTTGCCGAATGTTTTGGCAAATATTTGCAGTGCAATATGGGGGTGTACACCGGTGAAGTGTTCTTCAAGTGCAGTGATTTAAACAAAACATCACACATTATGAGTTAGGGGAAAATAATACTTCGCAAATGTTTGTGGACGGACGAGGTTAGTCCTTGTTAATACACTTAAGGATTTCGTCAAATTAGCGTTGTCGCTGGAAGTACGTCGGGCTAATATATAAATTAAGAGTCTAATTTATCCTTATAAAAGGCGCTTCCCGTTTTAGTCCGTAATTGCTTATAAAACTCTCTCATAACGTTGCGTGTTCGAATGCAATGGCATTTAGAAATGTAGGTTGCTAACTATGTGCATACGTAAAGACAATGCGCATCATACATAATGTGCTTTTTCGATTGCAATCCATTTTGCCGCTGTATTATAAAAAAAAAAAAATTGCGGAAATATATTATAAAAGGAATGTGAGAAGAGAAATAGATGTTTTGCAATTTATGTCCTAGGACTTCACACGGCTCCGATCGGCTTATATTTGGTTCTTATTTTTCGGCGATATTTAATTGATATCACATTGATTTTACGATCTCAAAAGTAAAGGTTGGGACATATTTACATATAATTAAGTTTATTGCATAATCATAATCATTTATTGCTTAAAAAATAATTTAAATAAGTATTTTAATATATTATTAAGCGGCTTTTGTGTTGGGAACGGATATGCGTGCCGGCATAGTGCTTAAACATGAAAGTTTCCGTTTAACCTTGCCCTTCTCAAGGCGACCATTTTCCAAGAATATTTTTTTGCTGCATTACCCGTTTTCGTCGGCTCGTCCGCGCTATTGTTTACCGAATATAATGGCGCGGTTTGTTTAAACCGCGGATGTACGTTGATTGATAAGTTTGTATGAGGCTCTGCCCGTCTACGTCCTCGATCGCAACACCGAACATTCACTATTTTTTACACACGTACGCGCTCTCACAGTATAGTCCAAGTTATTGACCACATTAATTTGGTACTTAAACTGACAAAAAATATCTCAATCAGAGTACAGCGCCACATAACATAGATGTCCCCTTATCATCTCCTCTCTAGCAACATTATTATAATATTACTGAGATTTTTGACAATTGATTTAGTACAAGAACTGTTAAAATTCAAAGTTTTACAGGTATTGCCAGGTACAGCCCTAGAGTATATGTATATCTTATTTGCGATCTTTTAGGTCAGAATGATTTCACCTATATTTTCCATTCACTGTTATTTACTATATTAGTTTACAATGTAGTCTGGTACGCGGTGCCACAGACAAATAACTTTGAGGGCCAAAGAGAATTGGTTATTTGCCGATTGCGAGAACCACCTTACACTTTCAGGCTCTGCCTCTTTTGTGTCAGGAGGTCGCGTATTAAATAAAGACAATTTGACCGATTTTTGCGGCTCATTTTTACGTTAACATTGGGCGTGTGCCAATATGTATACAATACCTGTCTATTCGTCACAGGTTGCGAGGTCGCATGTAATGTATACATTAATCTATGTATATGCAGATAGATAAAATAAAACTGTCTGCGGTACACAAATATTACATAAATGTAAATAATATCGTGCTATATCCGGAGATTAAAATGATAATCATAATTATCAAACACGTAAAGTTTCTTTCGGTGTACATACACCCATTCTACCGCTATATTGAAAGCAAGTAAAGCAGGGAGGAACGGTTAGTAGTTTTATAATCCAATGGATTACGTTTGTACTTGAGAACGTCTTAATTATGACAAGTATTTAATCATTGTATCTGTTTGGCTTGCTATTTTTTAAATGTTAGAGTAACAAATGTTCATTGTAAGTAGAGTTAGGAGTTGAAATGAAAATATGGAAGTAAGGAAAGTAAGGTTAAATTACGTAAGCAAAAATATTCCCTTTAGATTCGTTTTCCGAATTATTTTGAATCCTCTCGTCTAGGTTTCTTTCATATTTATGTAGGCACAATCGATCCACATGTATTAGTAACTAGATACTTGATGCAATAAAGTGGAGTTAATCTATTCATTGTTACTAACTATTAGCAAATTGAGTACAAAGGTTGCAATTATGAGCACTGACCTACGGCCTAGCTATGGCGCGTTTAGGATTGCTCTACCTATATAGAATTATTTAATTTGAGAAACAAATAAAATTACTTACCTAATGTACAAAGTTAATTAATTAGGGATTTTTATTATATGAAAACCCTTGAGTCTGTCTGTTATGGGATGGATTGTATACTTTAATGGCTGTCTGCCAACCGGACTGGGCCAGCGTGGTGGACAATGGCCTGAATCCCCCTCGCATTGAGGGGAGGCCCGTGCCCTGCAGTGGGACGTTAAAAGGGTTGTAGTAGTAGTATACTTTAATACAAAATATTATGATGATCGGTGAGGCTCATGGTTCAAAAACTAAATACAGGTACTGTACGTAAAGTTCATTCGTCCAATCTCTCGCGATCACACATAAAGTAATCTTTTTAACAGTTTTTTTAAGTCGTGCGTGAGTAGTCTACCGGATGATATTGTTTATGCATTCTACATAACGCAGAAAGTTTGTTATTTACAATATACGAGACGAAGATATTTTATAGAGTTGCTTCAACTAGAGTTACTGATAAATCGCTTTTGGTAATTTTGTCAGGCGAGCTATTGCACCTTGGAAAACTTTTTTATAAAACCTGTTTGGTTGTACTAGATTTAAAACAACACTAAATAGAAGTTTAATTATGTACGGTTATATAACTATGACATCATTTGAACTTTTAAAAGATTGGTCATACTAAATGTTTACTTTTCTTTCGCAATTTACGATCGATTTTGAGCTTAAATTTAAAGTCTGAACGCCGCATCTTACACAAATAAAAATGTGTTTTTACCGTGTCGAAATTATGCCCATTAAAAGTTAATAAGTGCACCCACACACAGGATATTCGCGCCGCATGCGCATGTCGTAAAACAAACGACAAACTACGTTTATTTCATGTTATTAAGTGGAGTTATATTAAGTAAGCCGGGTGGCGGGAGGACGCCCGTTTGATGAGACTGTCTGTCATCGCCCGCCACGAAGGTATAAATACTACTTGACACATGACAAATTTAATAGACGGGTTCAAGTTATATTCATTGCAATGACTAAATGATTAATTTTACTGTCTACTTAACTATCACTGACGATAAAAGACAAACCCATATTTCTAGTAGAGTAGCTTATTGTTATATGCTGCGTCACAACGCCTCCGTCAACTTTAAAGTTTGTGCATTCATTGTGCTAATTTTTTTTTTAATATATTAAGTTAACGATCGTGTAAGCTTGCCCCAAATTACAAAGTACAATAAGGAAATTGTCAACGATGTCCTTAAGTTTTAACTTCCGTTGCGGTTGTCCTTT
Source organism: Ptilodon capucinus (assembly GCA_914767695.1). Lineage (NCBI taxonomy): Eukaryota > Metazoa > Arthropoda > Insecta > Lepidoptera > Notodontidae > Ptilodon > Ptilodon capucinus. The sequence continues at coordinate 6,251,868 of OU611814.1, read as the reverse complement.
TAATTTTGGGTGAGCTGAATAAACTCGTCGATGACAGAATATCGCGGACCATCATGTCATTAGCACACAATGACAGATTAACGTCGTGAAATTGTAACAACAGAATTCGTATGTGATGAATTTTGATATTTCATTTTCAACTCCCAATTTCCTTTGTTAATTTTAATATAAGATGACTAACAAGCTATGACAAGCGCATAAACATTATAAATAATGATAATGTATACACAGAAATATGTGTATTTTTATGTGATAAGACTTTTTCATAAACTATAGAGTTACACGGCAAATTAGTAACACTTGAAATGTCAACGAAATGTCGCCAATAATGCAAGCGAATTTAGTCGCCTGGTCGCGTGACACTTGTTATAGATATTCAATCTTTATGTAATTTGGCATATAGCAGATTTTCGAATAAAATGTAGCTATTTGCACGCCTCAGTATGTTGCGGGTGTAACTTCAAAATCGTAAATACTATGCGTGCATGCAACGAGTGTGAAATCGCAATTAAGGCACAGATATCGGAGATTCCACTTTACTCATGAGACAATGTTTGCAGTCTATGAGAACCGGATTTGGGCTTAAATTTACTTTGTATTTCGATTGTGCCACTTGGGGTCTACTTTTTTGAACTAAATGACGCACTATATGACACCTGTTCTGATTCAGACGCTGTAGGTCACGTACTCAAGTAGCATAATAAAAATGTTAAAACATGACACTTTTAGTTCCAGTCTGATTTCCAATATTGATATAAGTAGGTTTGTATTAATTCCCGGGCAATATAGGGACGTCAGGTTGTGCGCTGCGACATTTTTCCAATACCAAAAAGTCCTAAGGTTGTCTGGTAGATATCGCTATTAGTGTTAAGGCCACCCATTGTGACACTCTGTGTAATTAGTGTGTAATATTTTTTTAATTTTTGCGGTAGAACAATAAAGAGTTATCTATCTATCTTTTGTATGAATTCATAGAAGAAGCTCCTTCTTCAACGAAATGTCATCGATAACGCGAGCGTGTGGTGCAGTGTGGTCGATAGGCTTTTACCACAGAAATTGGATCTTTATACATAATGACACAGAGTTCTTTTGGTATTGGCAAATATTTTACAGCGCGCGTCTTGACTCCCCTGTGTACCCAGGGGTTTACTCAGATTACTTAATTATTTGCCTACGTAATTGAATGCTTGAATATTAAATTTGTTTTTAATTTATAGCGAGATATAAGTCGATAAAAATAATAGCCGATGAAATCTTATCCCTTTCCATTACATTTCCATGAAAACCGTTTACAATAATTCCATCCATAACGATCTCAATTTTTATAATGGCTCATTTGGCCTACTTGTTATTTGCTTTTGTTGCCGATCAAAGATATAAATTCCGGGAAATTTATAACGTAGCGCGTTAAGTATCGTAATAATATGCCTTATTTATTAGTTATAGAGAACCCTTATGTTTATAGTTTAAACGTCAATGTAGATTATAGTTCACGTGCTGTCGTTGGGCAGATGACCCTTCTAGGGCGGGCGGGCGTCTGCGCGCGGCCCCCTGACATACATACAAACACAACTAAAATTAGATTTGTGATTTTCACACTAACTCTACGCGCTAGACGCAACCGAATAGATTATCGTAATAATAGAGCTGGTAAGCGATAGAAATAACAGTGCAAATGAACTATCGCCCACTGATTTGTTGCTATACGGAACCGCGAGGCGGGAAGTCTTGGGCGCGTTTGATGAGGGTATGATAAATTACTTCCATACCACGTATTTTATACCTATATAGAATATAAGGTCATAAATACTGAGCTCTATAACTTATTCATATTATTAAAGGGGTTCCGTGAGTTACCTCCATTTGACACTGCTAATAAATATCAACAGAGCTTAGAATATTTTAACTAAAATTACTCAGAATAATATTTTACTCTTAGGGCATAGACCACGATGGATGCATCGTAATTATGTAATACCTAAACAAATAAAATACATATAAAACGAATGTAAAAAAAAAAAAATCTATGGAGTTGTATGCATATTATGGTGTTAATATAATACGGAGCGAAGCTCTCAAATGATCTTGTTTTCTTGGAAGCTAGAACCCAATGTTACTTTGTGCGTCAATACGTGATCGAAATAATGCTATGTTTACGTAAATACGGAAGGCTGATGCTTTGATGGGAATGTTATTCGGTTACATACGATTTGGGCCGTAAAAACAGTTGTATCCTTTACGTAAAATCTATAATATTGATCACTATAAAAAAGAAAAGATTTAAAAAATGTCAAGGAACAGATTGTGCAAGAAGTAAAGTAAATTGACTCATTAATGCATTAATTGATATACTTAAATATATATTTATAAATTGGTCCTTAATGAACAGGTTATAGTGATATGTACACCCAAATTAAACTCTTAACTGGTACACACAACAAACGGGAACCTTTTTCATTGCCTTCCTAGACGGTCGATTTAAAAATAAAATAATTATTACAAATATATTATTTATCAATCCACAAAATACTTAGATAGTAACCTTCATATTTAAAAATAAACTACATTTTAGTTCAGTATTTAAATAATTTAAAATGAACTTTACAGTCTTTCAAATCCTTATTGGAAAAAAGCAACCATGGAGTTTCTTGCCCATTCTTCTCCATAGGAAATGCAATCCGAATGGGTGGTAGAGATACTATTAATATTATTTATTTTTTACTGACGATTCATAAGTGCCTGTAGTGGTTTACATGAATAAAAAAAAACACATTCTTTATGTTTACCTTACAAAAGATGGTTTAAAGGCCTATTTCTCGAATACTCTTTGACTTGGCCGGTGCGGTTATATCATCCGTCCCTCAAGGTCGATTTTCCATTGCTTCTGATATAAGCTTACGGCGTAGATTATCCGAGACTAATTTTGAATAGGGTTGTACACACAAGCGTAAATAATAAATACTTTTTAGTGAATTACGTAGGTATAGATAGGTACGTGACAAAACCTTATCAATGTAATATAAAATGTGTTAAGAAATAATGCATGCAGGTATATTTCTTTTACATCATCAAGTATCGTATAATTATACGAAGAAAATCTTTAAACTCTGATAAGCAACGATGATTTTGTAATTTTTCTGCGTGTATTTGATAAATCACGTCTTTTCTCGCTTTGCGACACAGACTGCGTGGCATGTGAATGATAAATTAGTACATTATTATTTAGTTAGTTAACCTATGATTTTCCAAGCCTCATTACCGCATCGAATAATCTGCCGCCTTACCGTCATCTCTTTAGCAGTAATATTACTTATATATTTTAACAGTTTTATAGTACAAAATTGACAATTAATATCAAAACAATATCACTACTACTGCTCCACCTGCATTAACGTTAACGTTGATGTGAATGTCCAACTACTCGTTATTTAAGGCATTAAAAGCCTGTTAAGAGTAAAATTGCATTAATAATGCCGTTTGAACTTTAACACGTTAAAATGTTGGCTACATCTCTACGTAACGCCTTGTTTAACGTGCTAATTTACGCGTTAAGACGCAGGTGGAGCAGTAGCATAAGAGGAGGTGGCCCAGTGTTAATGTCTAGTGTTAGGAGACGTCTTAAGCACAATGGAGTTTCAAAAGTCGCGCGTCATCATTTTTGCTAATACCAAAACGATCTCTGTGTATACATAAAGATTGAATTTCTGTGGTACCTAAAAGCGACGTCCCCACGCGACAAGAATCGCTCGCGCTGTCACTGTATTTTCTTTGATGAATTAACTTTTGATTGATGGAATCAGGCGTAATATTGCGGAAATCCATTGTTAATACAATTGTAGAGAAATTTCTATATACTACTATAGTTCGGTATGGTATGGGCAAAAAAAAAATACATGTTGACGCGCCAGTGATGCCTGAATATTAGTGCACTGTAACTGGAAACTGCTTCAAATGTAGACTTCACGATAAGGCGTCGCCTAGTATTCATGAAAACGGTAATAAGTTATCTATGCATGTCAATACACCTTTCATGTTACGCATGAAAACACAACCGGAACTGTATTCGATAGTACCTAACGTACTTGGAGCTACTACTACTCTAGCGATGGAGTATTCACACCACGGTCGTCACGGAGACCCGTTACCCTACTCTGTAAGTAGAATACTGATACAAAACCGCCGATAGACTCGACCCATTACAGTAATGACTCTCTTTGTGGTTCATGTATCTGCGCTTTTGAATTGTTTGCCGGGTAAAAAGTTAGCAGATACCAAGACGTATTTAAGTTTCTAAAGACTTTCAGTTAGGAAGGTGTGTGTTATATCGCTCGCTCTATAAAAGACTGACTATTATAGTTTGGATCTATGGTAAGTAAGATAAACGAAAATACCTATTTGAACTTTATCAATCTTGGATTTTTGCCGATACATTGGTTTTATACTGCGTTCCTATATCTGTGATTTCCATACGCATACATTTTGATAGGACTTGGATAAAACGTATTTTGTGATTACCCAAAAAAAATAATTAGATGAGTCTATGAAAGTGTACAATATTTCATGCATAATTTTAGGAATGACAAGCTAAGAAACCGCCATGTTTTTCAAGTTTATACACTGCGTGATAGGTTCATGAAAAATGTACTGTATCTCGTGATCCATCAATCAAAATATAAAAACAAATTGAACATAAAATACTGCACTGTTCGTTACCACGAACAAGACACCATCGCGTGTACGTAAAAGCAAATATCTATCTACTCGTAAAATATCTAACTTTCATGATATCTGCAGCTCTACCATGTAAAATTTGTTCACTAGAAATAGCGTCTACGTTATAATTTTTTGTGTGAATCATTAGTTTCTTGGCTGGCCGATCGGAGCGCTGTAGAATTTTGTGAATTAACATTTCTAAGTTAACGCTAGTTAGAAGTGGAAAAGACGCTTTAAGTCTATTAGTAAAGCTGCCGGAAGCTTACTGCTACAGAAAAAGTACATGTTGAAATATAAATTGCATTAAAATGACAGCGATCATTTAATCAAACACTATTTTCCTGGTGTGTAGGCGCAAATTCTCTTGTAGGTAATTCACTTGGACCTACGGTTGTAGTTTTTAGGGCTGTTGATATTATTATGTTATTATGTACACATTCAAAGAAATTTAATTGTATATTCATGCATTCACGGTATTCACTGTGCAAGAATTTCATTGAATTAAAGATTAATGATAATAACACAAGATTACATTTACACAGTAATATTTCATGTTGGTAAATTATTAAGTACCTATTTAAGTTAAACTAACAAGATGAGTTCAAACAAGTTTGTGGGAAAGTTAGGGAAAATTACGTACCGTTTTTGCTGAATAAATGACTAAATATATAGATAATGCAAACACTGCGTATTGAAATAGATGCCTCCCGTATCTACTGAACAAGACAGCCCTATCGCCTGTTAATTTGACGTTTCATCGTTCCCAATTGATGCCCACGCGCCGCCCGCTGACCCTACCCAACGGCCATTCACGAAATTACTATTGAGACATCATCCGCAATAATTACACTTTATGAATACAATGACTGCACACACTACATCACGTCATCTAATGTGTTTAGTGAACTGACGTTTTATTCTACTTGCACTATTTTATGAATAGTATTTTTTTATAGGTTCTCAGACGTGGTAATCAGTCAATCTGTTCTTACATGTTTCCTTGTTGCTTGATTAGAGGAAAAAGAGTAAATGATTATGTTAGCATAATCATTTACTGTTTCCCGTACAAAAATATGGAAATATTCTAATTGTCTGGCATGCTTTTGCTGGTGGGTTGTGAAGTAGGTAATAATAGGGTAGGTAAGATGACTTGTTCACTTTATATATTACTCAAACTTGCAAATCTAAACAGTATAAAGTAATATTCCGTTGACTGCCAATACAACGCTGAAAGTAGATTTAAACTTTAAACTTAGACATCTCCTGATATACATTTCATAAATCTAAAGAGCTTGACTTTACATAAAATCTAACACACATATATATCTAGATTACTTGAAAAATCAACACGCTGCTATAACAAACTTCATTGTTCCCCATATCCAGCTAAGATCTAAAGCGGCCATTTTTCTTGGCATTACCTGTGAGCAGCGAACGCTCCTAATAGCTTGTCAGTACTTACGGCTATCAAGATTAAACATAGGCCTTTAATCTTGTATAAGATGAGTATGCCAACGTTAAGCGGTTTCTGAGGTTATAAACATACATATAAGCTTAAATATAATTTATATGCCTAAATTGATTATCACATGGCGGAAATGGGCGCTGGCTAGTGCTGCAACGCTAATGGAGCGTGAACACAAGCGTGGCTGCCAATGGACCGCGTGGGAACAGTTTCGGATGCACAAAGAGAACATTTTTTTACATCTGCTGAATTCACGTTCCTTCACACTCTCCTGAACTTGATCAGTTAAAGCAATTTCGACTTTCTGCTCCTGATATAGAGATTCTAAAGCCTCATAAGCGTGATCAAAGGAAAGTTAAGCGGATAGGAAGTATTTTTTATCCAAAACGAAATCGGAAACTACTGTATAAAGTAATTTATTTTAATGTCAATTAATTAACACTGATGGGCGCTTTGATATTCGTATCAAGTGATTTGATACCTACATGTCGCATACGGCCCGCCCGTTGCCGATTTCACTTCATATGTAATTGGTAGCGCTAAGGGCTTGTGTTCCGCTGACGAAATTTAGAAAGTTACCTATGTTTTATTACATCGCTGTATTAAGTCATCTTGCTTTCTTAGACTTACATTTGAATAAAGTCAAAGTTAAATTCATATATCTTACTTTGTTCAGACCTATGCGTGGTTAAGAATTGTCACGCTTACATAAGTATTATTCCGCGACCTTAACTACTAAAATCCGGCAAAAACCTCAGAGGCCTGGTCACGTTTAACTTTTTGATTTTCAATAATTTATTTTTAATACAAAATATCTGTATACTTATTCACCTATATATTTAGTAAAAGTCCATACTATTTAATTATGTTACATAGGTAAAATATACATAAGATCATTGGGAATCAGTTTGTTATTCTTTTGGTTATCCCATGCGTATAAACCCTATGTTGTGATTTAAAACAAGCCAGTGTCTATTCACAAGGTACCTTTAGATCACTGATTATTAAGATTATACAGCGTGATATAGACGTACAATGGAAAAATATCGTCGATTTTGCGTTGTTTCCCTCATATAATTGTATCTGCGGACCGTGGGAACGCTTGCGATGTGTAATTTCAAAACAAACGAAGGAAACGAGCCAGTTTCTATTGGCAGAAGTTCCTGTAGAGCTATGCCAATTTTATGGAAACTCGACTAAAGTGTTCCTTTTGGAGGTTTACTTTCTTTGGCATCGTGAAATCGTTTCAACATCGCGCGGATTTGTGCATTGAATTAGCATAATGAGGTGCGTGTCGGCCGATTAACATCTGTTCATGGTGCTCAGTTATAAAGGTCGATCTGCAGATTAGCCTGCGTCGGGACGAGTCCTTGCGGCTCGGGAATGATATCTGACAATGCACAAAAGACTTTAATATTTTATGAATGCCGTGTGACTCGTTTGCTTGTTTGATATTCGGAACCATAATATCGTAGATTATAATGTTATCGTAATTGTAATTAAAACTGAATAAATTGGGTAGGTAATAACAACGATTAAGTAAATATTTAATATCTATCTATTATCTCTACTTTCACTTTCATTAAAACATCATTTTAATATGTCTTTCTTTCGTCCACAGAGCCACCACGAGTGACGGCGGCGGTGGGGCCGCGAGGCAAGCGCGTGCAGACACCGCAGCCGGTGCGCTCGCCGCCCGCGCCGCTCGTCGCGCCACCGCCCGCCCAGCCACGCGAACAGGCCGCTGCGTTAGCGCACGCCGCCAAGGGCGTCGAAGCACTGGGCGTTTTAGTCCAGTATTTAGTGTTTCGTGTAAGTAAACAATATCATAACAACAAAGCAGATGACTACTACCTGTCGAGATGTTTCAATTTCCGTAGATTTAAGAGAAATCAATTATTTTATGCAGAAATATGCACTAGCGAGAAAGGATGACATTATACGTTGTTAGACGACTAAAGGCTATAACAGCTTTATATTATGCTTACGGATTGTAAGACGAATTATCTGCACGAAAAGATTGCAAGACCATGATGATAAATGAATTTAACAGTCGCATAACGTACTGAATATTTGGTTTCTAGTTGGATGCACTGAACGGCAGCTCATGGCGGTTCGAGGCGGAGCGGTGGCGCGGCGTGGCGGCGGCAGAGCGCAGCAGCGCCGCACGCGCAGACCGGGACCGCCAACAGCGCGCGCAGAAAGATCTCGATACCAGTGAGTATGGCAAACTGATATGTGGCCCAACACACCAAGTCAACTCATAACAATAATTTAAATATGTACACAGGCCTAGTTCAGCTCCTAAATTCAGTTGCGGCGAGAGACAACATTATAAGTACCTAATTAATTTGATATTAATAATTCCAGTCGCCGAATGCTTGAGCAAGATCTCAGAGCTGGAGATGGAGGTCTCGTCGAAGGAGGAAGCGAACGCGCGGCTCCAAGCCAAACACATTGAGGAGGTCGCCGCACTCGCCAATGACATCAAGGGGCTCAAGGTAACGAAATTATAATGAAAAACGTACCTTATTAAAATGAAAAATAAACGCAAGCACTTAATTATTAAGTTATACAGACAGACGCGACATTCGTTAGTGATGTTACTTTTAGTAAAAAATGGTTATTTTTAAATTCTGTCTGGGAATGTTGGACAATTATCATACAGGTACATCATCAAAACCGATCGGTTTTATTTTATTCCAGGACACAATTGAGACCTTGAAACACGAAGTCGCCGAGAGTAGGGCGCGTCTACACGCGCACAGTGAAATCGAGCGCACGTTGCGCGCGCAGCTGGAGGCCGCGCGGGCGGAGGCCGAGCGCGGCGCGACGCGGGGCGAAGGGACCTGCGACAGGCCGTGCGACACGTGCGACGCGGCCTGCGACCCGGTCTGCTGCGAGGCGGAAGATTGCGAGCTGCGATTAGCCGCAAACGAAGAATTGAGCACGGATGCCAACGAGTTGGCAGCTGAGGTTAGTGAATACTAATAATAGCAAGCAGTAGGGCATGCTATAATTATACGAATGACTCTTACGAGTCAATGTCAAGAAACTCTAAATCATTATGATTGATACGAAACTAATTCTTTTTTTGTTATCTTAACTCATTGAGGAAAAGATTTTCCGGTAGAGATCGATTAGTGGTAATGCCGCCTATTGCAACACTTTATATTTGTACCATTTTGTGTGGTGGAACAAAAAAGAGCAATATTGTCAATCTTACAAATATGGACTAATTAGGTACGTGCCTAATTATCATAATTTTCTGCATAGGTAGTATATTTTGTAAGTAAGCAATGGCGACGGTTATCATGCTTATTATATTCCCAATGCTTACGATACATATTTTTAATGTTAATAGTACCTAAGATTAGGCGTACGCTCGACCTAGTTTAGGCGCTATCGTTCATTGTCAACTACGTGAAATGTATGGGATAGTTTAGTTCACTATAATATCGAATCGGTACGTTTCCAGGTGCGGTCGCTGCGAGCGGTGGTGGAGCTGAAGCAGGCGGAGATCGCGTCCCTGCGCGACTCGCAGTCGGAGCTGTCGGCGGAGCGGGGCCGGCGCGCGGCGGCGGAGCGCGAGGCGCGCGCGGCGCGGCACGCGGCGGAGGAGCTGCGCGAGCGCGCGGCGGCCCGCCAGCGCGACGCCGACCGCCTGCGCGACGACCACCGCCGGCTGCGCGACGCCGCCGCGCGCGACCGCGATCACGCCGCGCGCCTCGCCGCGCTCAACGAGGAGCTACGCTACAAGCTCCGACAAAAGTCCCAGGTGAGTGGTCTCGCTGTGCCGTCCTATGTCGGAAGCGTTATAATCCTCTCACACGCTGGGGCGTCAAATCAGAATCAGATGTTTTTTATTCATGTAAACCACTTATTTGAATCGTCACTAAAAATATATTGGTATTAATAATAGTATCTCTACCACAATGTTTGTCAATACCAAAACGCACTCTGTGCTTATATACATGGAGATTACATTTCTGTTGTAAGAGCGTCAAAATTCGCTCATACGGTCTCGCCTCTTGACGCCCCAGTGTGCCTCTCTTTACTCTGTTTATTTATTTCATTCTACGAATCGCTTTATAATAATGAAGTAAAATAACCAATATAAAAATCGGAGTTGAACTTTATAAAACATCAATAGCTTGTGCGGTATAGTTATATCCAGCTTCAAAGATTGTTGTTGGTCGGGTTATCAACAAAAAAAATAGTTACAGTATGTGATGTATTTGGTTTGGTTCGGCAGGTGGTGTCCCTGCTGGCGGGCGGCGGCTACATCGAGCGGTCGGCGATGCGCGCGCGCACGTCGTCGGGCGACTCGGGCCGCTCGGCCTCCCCCGCGCCGGACTCGCCGCCCTCCCCCGCCGCCTCCCCCTCCCCCTCCCCCGCGCCCGACTGCCCGCCGCTCCCCGCCGTCAAGGGGGTCGTCGAGAAGCACGACTCGGTCAGCTGGGTGCTCGAGATCGAGGAAACTCCCGAGGAGGTCGCTTCTAGGTGAGCAATTAATACAAAAACGGTTAAACTTTTTCTTATGGTAATAATGTAAACAAACGGTGGCAGTCTAGTTGATAGGAAGCCCGCCTTGACCGCGATGGGTGTTAATTCAAATCCCGCAAAATTATTTTCAATAATGATTACCGCTCGCTGAACGGTGAAGAAAAATATTGCAAGGAAACCTGCGTGTCTGAAACTTGCACTGGGCCAGCGTGGTGGACTTTTTTTTTTTTTTTTTGAAGGACTTACACTGTTAGCCGTGAGGTGGCCTTTACAGCTTTACCGGAGGAGTGGCGAGCGCAGAATGCACTCCAACCAAGGCCTTAAGGGCGGAAAGGGGTGGCAACTAGCTCAAGGGCGCCACAGAGGGCACGACCTCGGCTTGGGCAGTTACCGTGAGGGGAGAGGTAGTGACTGCGCTCCTAGGTGCAAAGATGCACCTACGAGCGGAAGAGGGGGTTCCTCGACCTCGCCGGCGAGATCGGTGTCTGTTTGAGGCTGGTGTAGGTGTGTTGGTGGCCCTCTCAACGCCCGGGTCGAGGAGGGCGGTGATCGTGTCGGGAGGAGCAATCAACACGTGCCGCGGACGGCGGCGACGAGTTGATGATGTGTGCGTGGGGTCTGGCTCGTAATTGCCGGCGGCGACAATAAGAGGATTTAAATGTGACGCGGCTTTTTTAAAATAGCGTTCGGACGCTATTTTTAAGTGTTTATGAATTGAGAAGAGGCCTAGGTCGGAATGAAGATCTACGTTCCGTATGTACCACGGGGCACCTACGGCCCTACGGAGAAACCGGGACTGCACTACTTGCAGGCGGTTGATGTGTGTCTTCGCCGCGTGAGCGAAAACCACACTGGCATATGACATAATGGGGAGGATGCATGTTTTGTAAAGTGTCACCTTATTTCTAAGGGACATTTTACTCCGCTTGCAGATCAAATAGTGAAGGCGACCGAGCACAAAAGCTGCTCGGTTGCTCACCGTTCTAATGTGGGGACCGAAAGTAAGGGACTTGTCAAGAGTGACACCTAGGTATTTGACGCGGTTTGCCCAAGGGATGCTTTGGTCGAACAGAGAGATGGTCCCCAGACTGAACCAGGGAGCTCGGGGACGCCGTGGGGTTCCCCTGGTAAAGAGCACAGCGGAGCTCTTTTCCGGGTTCACCTCAATGCGCCATTTCCGAAACCATTCGCCCAAAGAATCTACTGCGCGTTGGAGGGTGCGGGTGATAACGCCCCTATTTCTATGCGAGAAATAGAGAGCGGTGTCATCCGCGTATAGGGCGAGCTGAACTCTGTCCGAACGAGGGATGTCGTTCGTGAACAGGCTATAGAGAAGGGGGGAGAGAGAAGCGTGGTGGACTATGGCCCATATCTCAGTATGCCCAGTGTAGAAGCAATAGTCTCGCCCCCTATTATATTGGGACCAAAATACATTGACGAAATTAGGAAGTTAACCATTGCCTATTTGGAAGGGAATACAGAAGTGATGATTTTTATATAATAATGTAAAGTATCCAAGTTAACGAGTGTGGTTTCCGTGGTAGGCTGGCTCGGCGGTCGTCGTTCCGCGCGGCCGCGTCGCCGGGCGGCGTGAAGCGTCGCGGCGGTGGCTCGCCCGGCAGCGGCTCGCCGGCGCCGGCGTCGCCCGCACCCAACGCGTCCAAGCTGTTCCGGCCCGGCGAGCTGGACTTCCCGCCGCCGCCGCCCCCCCTTAAGGAGTCCGCCGGCGAGGCCATCTACATCTACGACGACCGCCAGTATTGAACTCGAGGGCTCGCTGGCTCGTGACCGACTAGTCTCACCGTGGAGTCTCTGCCGCGACCGATCCGCGCTCGGCTCGGCTCGGCTCGGCTCGTGCGCCCTCGCCGCGACCTTCTTGCCCGATTATAATTTTAATGCGCGTTCGAAGTTGTGGGGCTAGCACGCATGTCAAGACAAGTCCTCTGTCACGGATTCGCTCATTGTCTCATTTCATACGAGAAAAAGAGACACCATCAACATATTCCGTGACATAAGTCTAGTTTTGGCGCACATGCTGTAACTGCTGGTTTATACAAAATTGGGACCCAACCGGAGTGACTTCCCGTATGTCGAGTATTATGAATGTGTGCATTGAGAATGGCGATTGATGATTCGCTCGATTGGTACGCTCCGCCGGAGGACGGCCGTCGCACCGAGGCGACGGACTCTGCGAACGATTAATGAGCTTCGAGATGTTATTTTACGTAGATTTATACGAGTTTGCTCTTTCTCAATAGAATTTAGCTTGAGATGATAATGATATGTTATTCTCATAAACGATATTAAAACAATATGTTAAGTATCATAGTTATTGAAGATTCTAGCTCTGAGGATTTACCTATTTATCTTATTTCAATTTTATCGACTCGCGTTTCTTTAATTTGGTTAGTGGATAAATTCAATGGAATAAGATGATGCCGTAGCTTCATACTCACTCTAAATATAAGTTTTTGCTTTACCCGATATTCTGGCCGCGGAAGTAGGTATACTCGAATTAGGCTGCATTTACCCTGTACCTGTAGATTGCGCTAATAACTAAAGGCATTAGTAACAGATTCGTCCTAGTTCTATCCTGGAGTCTTCTTTTTCCTATAACTCTGTTCTATCCTATTGTCTGTCTCATGTCTTTCCTTGATCTCAATTTCGTTTATAGTTACTTTCTAAGTAGTTGTTACTTCCTTTATTTATTGGTGCAATCGTTCTCGTTTTGAAAAAATGCCTTGAAAATGTTTTATCCTGCTCGGGCTAATCAGTTCTAGCAGTTGTTATATGTATTACATAGCTATAGATTATGATTGTAATTAGGTATTTATATTGTTTTTGTATTGTAAACTTAATTATTATATTTTATCACACTCGTTGAATTATTTTGTACAAATAACGATTATAATGATTGAAATATTAACATGCCTAGTTTTATAAGTGGAATTGTAATAATCGTGTTTTTATTCTGTCTGCTAACGGATTGTGACGCTTTCGTTATGATCAGAGCTGATGATGCTGCCTTCTTGAATGTCATTTCACACTTTACCTTAGTAGTGTTAAGTGTACCTAGAGGACACAACTCACTGAAACCAAAGAGTCGCGTGCATCTACACTCTTTGCCATTGTCCTCGCCACGTCTGACAATATATCGCATGTTAGATGAACGTTGTAAATTCAGTTTTTACATGAATTTTATTTATTTTTAAGCTTATCGTTATATTACATACCATTCCAAAATTAAACTGTAATCATAATATTATACGTGATTGCGAAGGATATTAATATATATATGGAAAAAAGTAATAAATTAGTACGTTAAAGAATTTTTAGTTTTATTTCCTTATGATATTTGAATCAATGTTAAGCTAGCACGTGGTAGCAGGCAATGCCTGAAAACGGGTTGATTGACCTTTCATTGCCATATTATTCCATAGAGTAAATGGAGAAGCCCCATCCCCTCCGCCCTGCGGCAAATTTTTTGACGTTTATCTCCCATCCGCCATTGTATTTTCCGGATAAAATAAGTCAAACAATATACACAAGCTGCGTATGTTTTAATGTTTTACAGTAAAATGGTATTAAAACGCTATAAAACATATGTAGGTACTTAAATAAATACGCAGATTGTTTCTTTGTTTCACACCTTAGGTACCTACTTACTTGATTCGGAACTACAATGGCGGATGTTAGATACGATAACGTAGAAAATTTGCCGCGGAGCCATACGCATGGTGGAGTCGATATGGCTTCTCTGTTTACTCTATTTATTGTTCTAATACCTATTACTTTGCGTTTTCTGTCACTTTTTCTATTGCGACAACTGTCAAATACGTAAAGAGGCTGCTTTCACTGGTTTTGTTGTGTACTCGACGAACATGAAAATGCTTATGAAATGTCTGCTTACCATTTGAATGATCTAGCAAATGGAAAAAAGAATAAGAGACGCCTAGAAAGCTGTCGATTTCTAAAAATAAACCCAGCCTAGTGTCGCTGGACAGGGTCGCAAGCCAGGATTGTTACCATGGCTTCTAACTGGCCAGTTTTATAAAAACCAAAAAAACTGATGATAACTGATGATACAAAAAATTACGATTCGAATTTTGAACGTCTTCTTTTATGAATTCGTTTAAAGTGGCGATTTATTTATGAATCTCATATTTATTTTTCAGAATGCGCTTATCAAAAATCCAAAAAACTGATGGTAACTGATGATACAAAAAACATACGATTCGAATTTCGAACGTCTTCTTTGAATTCGTTTCAAGTGGCGATTTATTTATGAATCTCATATTTATTTTTCAGAATGCGCTTATCAAATTCAACAATATCTGATATATAATATCGAAGGTTTGGCGCTTCCACATGAAGACTTGGCAAGAAACAGAAACATACTCTTTTCAATACAAAAGTTAGCGAGCTAACAGTAGCGCATTGTTAAGGAGGCAACGTCCCTGTCCAATTACAAGAATATTAATTAACTTTGATTGAACAAAAACATGAAGGTAGTTACCTTATTTAGTTAAACTCTATTAAACTTAACTCGGGTAAGCATAATATACTCTATACCGACACTTGAAAGGTAACGATAAAAAAACTCATCGAATTGAAAACCTCCTGCTTTTGGAAGTCGGATAAAAACTCGTAAAAACGACGCAGAAAAATCCAGCCGTCCGAATGGTATATATATATAACTCATTTTATGATATTTTGTCGCTTAGTAAGGATTGCCTTTCAAGTGTCGATATGATAAATAAGAAGAATAAGTGAACTCTACTTAGAAACATATAGCTAGTTCATATCTATTCACCTACTAAAAAGCTGTTAATTATCAAAATAATACTGTATAAGTAGACCTTGACATATTGACAAAGTCGCGTCCTTGACTTTAGTCATTAACCGTCAGCCTATTTTCACATCAGGCTATATTCACAAGGTAAAGCCGGCTACCCGGCTAATTGTTGACAAAACGGCAACTGAATTATGGAGACGGAAAATTATGTATGAAACCCGATACTATCAAGCAGTCGGCTTGACAGTCTGTATAGGGCCTTACAGTTGTTTGGCAATCAAATACCTACACCTCTATCTTTAATTGACTGTGAATTGTTGGTACAACACATATAGGGGCAAGTTAGGGAATAAATGACAATTTGCCGACACTGATTAAAATGAATTATCGTTTAAACAGGTATTATAATTATTAATGTCATAGGTAATGTTGATAAAGTGAATAATTAGCTTAAAACATAAAAAATGAATCCTTATAACATAGATAATGATGTAAAAAATACTTACATTAAATAAAATCACATTTAGTTTCCACCAAGATAAACTGTACCTTAACCGACTGCCCTAGAAAGAGGGTAACGCTAATTAAACTGCAGTAGGTACTCATAGGTTATGCCCTACTATAACTTACCTTGCCATATATCGTATACTGTAATGTTAATACCTAAGTATGAAGTTCTCAGGCCCTTAGTAGGTTCTGGCCGAAACCAGGGTGATGGGTCGGGGGACCTGTCACCCATTGCATGGTTTCGGCGGACGTTAGGACGGCTGGGATTGTACCAAGCCGTCCCAGGGGCCCAGCGAACAGCTGGGCCGGGCCCGGCGGCTTAGCGGGCGAGCCGCTGGGGTGTCGCGGTGCATGCCTCGGCGATCCCGTGGCATCCCTCCATAGCGGCGGGTGGTACACCGTGGGATTTAGTGGGTATACCGGCACAATGCCGGGGACTCCCACATACCCCTTCCTCCTCCCCCGAGGCTGGAAGGGGATCCATAAAGGATTTTCCCACGAAAAAAAAAAGCCCTTAGTAGGTTCATTAATTTGTTAGGTAATTGTTAATTTACTAGTCGTGGTTGCTATGCGTTCTTTATACATTAACATAATAAAATAACTATACTGACTTATTTGTCTAGGAATGTATACAACATATTAAAAAAAATGTATAAAATTGGTAGGATTGGTGGCAGTGGTAGCCGCTTGGGCAAGAACGCCTGCCTTGGACGTAAGGGGTGAAAGTTCAAACCCCGGGCCCACACCCCTGAGATAATGTTCATGAGCGAATTTCATTTTTTTAACAATGATTACCACTTGCTGAACGGTGAAAGAAAACATCGTGAGGAAACCTGCACGTTTATAGAAAAGGCGTGTGAAGCTCACCAACCCGCACTGGGCCAGCTTGGTGGACTATGGCCCAAATCTCCCTCGTATTGAGGGGGACTGTACCCGGTATAATGGCAATAGGCTCGCTCACTATTACGTTGTAACCAAAATACATCTGCGAAGTGTGGGCGCACTGCAGTGCACCTCTGCCTACCCTTTCGAGTAATACGGGCGCGATTATACATACAATTTCATAATATTTTTGGAAAGCCTATATTTCGTAATCGCGCACACAACGTATTGAATGCGAGGCCAGTGAATCATTTAACAGGCTGGGCTTTCCATAATGCAACAGCTATTCAAATATAAGACACAAATTCACACATAATCAACAAACCAGACACGCGCTAGTACGGGCTGTGCTATTAAACATTTTGGTTAATTAAAAATATGTTGAATTCTGCCGAACGTGATAGGTACGCGTCACGCGACTACAATAGGTCAACCCGAAACAGACACTCCGTAAAGTACCAAATCAAGTGTCGTCCGACAACACATACTCATCCCAAATTCCCAAAGCAAAGATTGTACTATGGACTAGAGGCGATCCCAATTACTCAGACCAGGACAAATTCCGAAAAGTTCATATCCGAAATTTGTCGCTGGCGGGAATCGAACCCGCAACCACCAGTAGCAGTGAGCCGAGCAGCTTCTGCCCAAACCACTAGACGATGAAGGTGAAATTTAGTGTCGTGAAGGTGAAATTCAACCTCAGTAATTGGAACATAAAATGAATTAAATCTCATGCTTAATATTATTATATTACAGTATGTTTCAATTTAGATTTGCCGATTGTAGATATATATATATATATATATATACAGGAGGAGGTATGTCCAGCGCTGGGCTGATACAGCCTAACGGCGACGTTGATAGAGTTTGTAATTCTAATGGCACCCATGATTATGGCGACCCAGAACAAGCATAATTGAAAAGACAAAATGAAGTGTAGAGTTTATATGCTTTGAAAATAAAAGCTGTCTGGTTGTCTGTTAACAATGTTCTACAGTAGTAAAGTGTAATATATTACTAGTATCATAGCATTAGGCAGTTAGTGGACACCAATTAGTACCTAATTAATAATCAGCAATGATTATGTCAAGGTTAACAATATGGTGCAACCTGTAAGGACACTTTGATACGAAACCCCTATATAAATAAGCACAGAGCAGCCAAATGGGCAATTGGTGGAAAACTGGCAGAATGTTTACAAGTGTCTTCATATTATTCGCACTCTGTGGGGCCGGTAAGGATTTATATCTCGTTTATTGCACTCCAACTTGTGTTAGTACATAGTTGATATAGTAATAATTCTCCGTTCATCAATACTTTATTACAATTGAAATATTTTTTTCTTTCCTCAATTTTCTAATAGCTCTTACATCTGCTAGGGTCAAGTATACAACTATACGTCTCATACTTTCATCGTCTCATCCATCTATTATTTCCTAAAAAAAAAAAATCCTAGCCACACTAAATTATCTATACCGGTATTAATTTAATTTAATAAAAATTACGGGTGGTCAAAAGTTGACTTCATTTCCTCACTGAATCATCAGATTGTTTAAACAAGAAATAATAATATTTCTTACTTCAATCTACAAGGATACTAAAAGTAAAATTATCGATATGTCAAATCCGAGCTATCTTGACATTTGTATGCAAATAAATAGCAAGTCTAGACACGTAAATGTTCAGTGAAAGTGGTTTTTAAAATGTATCTGCACCAGTATCTAGATAATAAAACTGTTCTACTCGTAGCACTATTTAAATAGGTATCGGAAGGGATTTTTTACGATCAGTTATTAACTGGAACCAAAATCGGTATGTAGGCGGGTGAACCTGAGTTATCTGTTAGCATAAACGTGAGCGCGTATATTACTTTCATGGTTACTAATTAGGCTGTTCAAACCTTGGTCAAACTAAACAACAGATTAGAATTTGTGTTACTAGTACAATCCCATTAAAGTCTGCAAACAATTATCGACTTATGCACTGTAATAAATAACGTTTAGGTACCATTATAGACCAGACATCCGTGTGTCAGTATAGTTGAGCTCAAAATGTTAAGTTACTATAAAGAGAATATCTAAGATAGATAGTTAATACTAGATAAGTTTATCTTTAACATTCGATAGATAGATAAATTTGTTTTAGCATCTTCTTTAAAAATAGGTCAATTATAAAACATTGCGCAGTATATATTATGTTGTTATTTCATTTTAACAAGATCTTTGTCACAGATTTGCTTTTTCACTCTCTGTCTAATTTCATACAAGAAAAAGAGACGACATCAAGATATTCCGTGACATACGTCTAGTCTTGGCGCACATGCTACAACTACTGCTGTACCTATGTAATATATGCGCGTAATTGCATTTAATGATTCTCAAATTTGTCTCATAGCTATTGGACGTGATGAAAACCAAGCAAAACTTAGATATTACCACGAGTGAGTATTCATACTTATTTCATTACATTCAAGCTTTAATTTATTTAATCTCATTATGAAATCCGCCTTATTTACCCTTTTCAATTTCAGTTCCTTTGACAATTTCACGGAATTGCCTCTAGACGAAGCGACTAAAATATTTTCTTCTAAGTGGTACAACTCTAGCCGGACGACGGTTATAGTTTGCCATGGATTTACAGGAAAGTATTTGCATTTTTACGCAATAAGTTTTTTTAAAAGTATTTGTTTATGTAGATATTTTGCAGAGATACCAGTAAGATACTTTGCAGTTTTCTCTCAAGTATAACTGCGGACGAGCTATGATTAATGTTATGTTTATCTAAGCAAGCCCACAAGGTAGGTACTTGATATAGCAAAATCGATGAAAGCTTTCAACAGAACTCTTAAATAGATTCAGGCACATGGTACGCGGAATAATTTGAAACTAAGTAGTATTGAATAAACATTCATTATTGGCCCCTAATCGCTACGCTGAGCAAGCTCGGTGATCGTCGAGTCTGGCAACTCGCCTAAAAGTACTTTCTCCAATTTCCAAATACAAAAGACGTCGTAATCAGTAATAATGATTACTGCGGATCCTTAAGATGGGAGCAATTTAAAGGGCAGAGATAATAAAAAAAATTTACAGGTCATCCCAAAGGACTAGCTATGAGAAGCTTAATAGAGGCGTATATAGAACAAGGGTGGAGCAATGTTGCTTTGTTAAATTGGGACCGTCTCGCCGCTTCCGTACAGGGAGGCCTCGTTTCTTCCTATTTGAATCATGCTGTACCTAATGCTGTGCAGGTGAGTGTCGCCTACGATACATCCTTATATTACAGTAACGACTAAATTAAGCTAGGACTTGAAAATACTTACACGCTACCATGCGACGACGACTTGCGACTACGACGACGACACATCGTAAAGTTCAACAAGAGGGTCTTGATGTGCCGATTTTCTATTCATAAAAAATACCTAAATATTAGTATTCAACTCTGCAGATACTAGTGTCAGTATTTCAAGCTCTATGCTGTATATAAACACCGTTGGGTCTGCATCATTTAAATTCTGCATTTTCCTCGCGCACTTTCCATACTATAGGGACATTTATTCTAGTAGTAGGGTCTATACTCACTATGATGTAATACTTGAAAAATCAGGAATCCTACTAATATTATAGATGTGAAAGTTTGGGAGGATAGATGGATGTTTGTTCTCCTTCTCTCTTTCACGCAAAAACTACTAAGCGGATTTTAATGAAACTTTACAGTATTATTGTTTATACATTGAATAATCCGAGTCTGCGTTGACTTAGTCGTGGGTAGAAGCTAGTAGATAAGATGTGTAAGAAAACCTCAAACATTATTATTGAATATAAAGTCTCGCATGTCATAGATTTCAAGTGGTTAGCTATCGGAGATAGGTTCTTGCATGTTTACGTTAGTTTCCGTGTTCATTCTTCTGACGGGTGATTTCAATCACCGCTCGGTACATTGTCAGCTGGGAGCGGATTTCGCCGACACACTGCTCGGCTTGTCGGCCGCGGGATTGGATTTGAACAAGACGCATTTGGTGGGACACTCGCTCGGCGCGCAAATATTCGGAATCGCCGGAAATAAAATTTCCGAAAAAGGACATCAGTTGTTGTGGTATGTAGAGTTTATTTTTAGCAATTTTGTGTAGCGTTTTAAAAGGTAAACTATAACAATAAGTAACTATCTCAAAATGTATGTGCATACTATGTGGAAATTAAGTTACTTACTTATCATCAGCTTTAGCGTGCATCATACATAATATGTAGAGATAGAAAAAAACATATTCGTAATAAAAAAACGTTTTTCGGCAAATGTTTCACATACGATTTTATAAATCTTTTAAAAGTAATGAAATATAAAGATACCGACTCTACATTACCGTTAAAGGATAACCGGCCTGGACCCTGCTAGCATCTTATTCGAGACGAGGCCAGAATACACTCGTTTGAACCCTAACTCAGCTCGATTCGTGGTCGTAATACACACAGACCCCAGCAAATACGGCGCCAGGAAATCTATGGGGACAATTGACTTCTGGCCTAACTTCAGAAATGTTGGACCGGTAGCACAGCCCGGCTGCGATAATAGATCTCATCCGAGATTCTCAAAAGAAGGTATACTGCATTGTTTGATTATCCTGTAGTTTAATATGTAAAAAAATCCCATACCTAAATTAGAATTATAATATTACAGTCAGAATTAGTTTTGGTCATGATTGTTCTCAGATATCACAAAAAATAATAAGAGGAGTATCCATTTATAAGTTTCTGAAAATAAGTTGTCTATGCCGAGATTAATTAATAGTAGATTGTATCACAAGGGAGCAAAATAATATTTTTACGGCGAGGGCGCTTTTTTTAATCCAGAGTGAAGTGAGGGATTCTAGAGTAGAATCCCGAGCGTAGCGAGGGATTCTTTAGTAGAATCCTGAACGTAGCGAGGGATTCAAAGTACGTCGCCCGAGCCAAAAATATATTTCGCGCCCGAGATATCACTCTACTTTTCATCACCCACTATGAGAAAATAAAAGGCGCCTCATATTTTATTGTGATATTTGTGATATTATTATTTAATAAGACATAGAGTAACAACTAAATTGAAATTAAATAGTATCTAATAATAAAACACCAAAAACATTACATTTGAGAGATTTTAAACAAAACTATGAGTTTCTAACAATACATGGAAATTGATGAAAACGTGGGCTGTAGTTCGCGCGTTGTTAATTTGATTTCTTTTTTTTATTATTCAGCTGGCGGACCGACTATGGGCCGTCGTACCAGCCAGTCTATATTAAAACAATATTTGCGTTCGATTTCTTTGGCGCTGAACACTAAGATGTTCCAAATTCAATAAGTGCACGGAAAAGTAAATTGCGGCGCACTTATAAAGAGGATTAAAAACTCATTACTGCCCGCTAAAAGTTTCTTATAGAAAACACCACCACCATGTGCATAAATGCGAACCAAGTCGTCCTTTTCGAATAGAGGGGATGAAAAGTCATTTCTTTACGACGTTATGTCCAAGTCATAGTTAGACAATTTGTATATTACATACATACCTATGGACATGGGGGATGCAAAAAGACATAGTTCTATTTTTAAAATGTTTAAGATCTATTTTTTTAATGTTTCCAGATCTATGCAATCATAACAGATGCTGGCAATTACTCGTTGACGCCTTAAAGAATCCAGGAACGCTGATAGGCACTCAAGCCAGAAACTTCAGAACATGGAAACGATATTCAAAGGCACAGCGATTGGCCAATATTTTGGAGATTGGAAAGCTCAGTGATAATCCGTAAGTAAAACTTATAAAAAAAACAAAAAAGGGAAATGACTTTCCCGTGCAAATGAGATCTTAATTAAGTGATTTTTTGTACCTGAAGTTAAGTTATTGCTGTCATTACCCCATTGGTCAAGGTGATGTGCCACTAAGCTGTGCTGAGTAGCTAAATCGGGTGCCTCTACCAATATAGGATCGTGTTATTTCGATAGCTCGAATTAGCTACACCGGCTAAGTGAATAAATTATTGCCATTAATTAGAGCGTGCGGTTAGCAACCCCGCATAGCCTAGTGAAGTTTCAGCGTAGACTGACCACATACATCCCTAGCCTGACAGTGGGTACTTATCTATTCTAATATACTATGTATTGTAGTGGTAAGGTAAAAGTTAGTGAGATTATTGTACGTTTCAGTGTACCCGGAAATTACTACCTATTGACAACTGGTACTTCACCCTATGGACTCGGCGAAGAAGGACTTTAAGCTCGAAAAATAATTACACATTATAAGTACTATGGCTGTGATAATAAAAGTTATTATTAAATGTATTTTATGTCACTTAAATGTATTTTTTATACTGAGAATATGGTGCACCGGAAGCGTTGACAATACAAAGACACCTGGTTTTCGCATCAAACCTATTTCCAAAACGTCTCTTTCAAAATTCAATTTATAGTAGGTAATGGTATAGAATTAATTCATCTCACTTAATTTAGATTTTTGGAAACAATTTACGTTTAACCAGTATTCTTATAGCCGAAGTTTAAACAAAAATATTTTAAACATCGCGCAGGTTCTAATAAAATACTAGAAGTCTAAAACCATGTTTTGGTACATTATTATGTACGGTAGCTAGGTAGATAGATGCTTCCTGAAGTCAGACTTTAACTGATTATCATAGGCATGTAGGCCTTTGAATATTTGTGATAACTAATGCTGTGTAACCCTTAGGGCACATTCACAGTCTTTATAAGAGCCTAAACCACATTTATGAGAGGCATCTTACTTGAAAATTATTAAGGACTTAAGATGTTACAAGTTTTTTCCAATTTCCGACAATATTAGTTAAAAACAATGTTCTAGTTTCCGCAGTGGTAGCCGAGTGGTCGAACGCACGCCTTGCAAATCAAAGTGTGCAGGTTCAAACCCCGGCTCGCACCTCTGGGTTTCATGTGCGAATCTCATTTACATCCGAGATTACCACTTGCTATGAAACGGTGAAGGAAAACACCGTGAGGAAACCTGCACGTCTGAGGGAACTTGACTAGTTCTCGATAGATGTGTGAAGTCTGCCAACCCGCACTGGGCCAGCGTGGTGGACTATGGCCTGAATCCCCCTCGCATTGAGGGGAGGCCCGTGCCCAGCAGTGGGACATTAAAAAGGGCTGTAGTTATTATTATATTATAATGTTCTAGTTTCAATCAAATATTTTCGACAATATTATTAAAAAAAATGTTCTAGTTTCAATCAAATATTTTCGACAATATTATTAAAAAAAATGTTCTAGTTTCAATCAAATATTTTCGACAATATTATTTAAAAAAATGTTCTAGTTTCAATCAAATATTTTCGACAATATTATTAAAAAAAATGTTCTAGTTTCAATCAAATATTTTCGACAATATTATTAAAAAAAATGTTCTAGTTTCGATCAAATATTTTTACCATGCAGTTATTTATTTATTTTATTAAGAAAACCAACAGCGTAAAATAGAGAACTTAACTTAAGAAATCTTAACATAAAGTAAGGCTAATAATAGGTTTCCCTTGAGATACATAAATAATACAATGCTGAACGAACGCACTATTAAGTGCCTAATAAGATTTAACACATAATGAAAATAAAAATAAAACTATAATAAAAACAAATAGAACAAGACTTAAATGAAATAAGTAAAAAAAATGCAATGAGAAGATGTTATTGTTTCGCTTAATAGAATCGCTGAATACAATTTTGCTATAAAGCCAGACAAACCTTCTTCACTTCTGCCTTAAAGATAATATAATCGATATAATATAATTAAATATAATCGAACGGCATGTATAAGTGATAGCGGCGTTATAATATAATCGAACGGCATGCATAAGTGATAGCGGCGTTATAATATAATCGAACGGCATGCATAAGTGATAGCGGCGTTATAATATAATCGAACGGCATGCATAAGTGATAGCGGCGTTATAATATAATCGAACGACATGCATAACTGATAGCGGCGTTATAATATAATCGAACGACATGCATAAGTGATAGCGGCGTTATAATATAATCGAACGACATGCATAAGTGATAGCGGCGTTATAATATAATCGAACGACATGCATAAGTGATAGCAGCGTTATAATATAATCGAACGACATGCATAAGTGATAGCGGCGTTATAATATAATCGAACGACATGCATAAGTGATAGCGGCGTTATAATATAATAATAATAGCTGATTTTTTTGTAGATATTGATGTGTTCTATAATATTGTAGAACATTTTTTTGTTCTATCATCAATACTTTCCGCAGCGTATGCGATGAAAGACATTTTACGGCTAAATTTTTTACACCTTAGGTTAGTTTTAGTAAAGATTTCTATGTTTTTCTAGTAATCAATATAGCCTATGTTACTCAGTGATAAGGTAGCTTGGTAACGGTAAAAGAATTTTTGAAATCGGTCCAGTAGTTTTTAAGTTTAATCGTTACATACAAAAATACAAACATACAAAAATACAAATCTTTCCTCTTTATAATATTAGTATAGATATAGATTATTATAGATGACTATAAACAAATAAGTATAAAATATAAAAATAAGCATTTTATTTCTGACACAAATACAAAAGGTAACCCAGTTTAAAAATCCCCACATTCGTATCAACAGCTCTACGGTACAATACATATTATTCATTAGCAGTGGCAAAAATTAAAAACATTCTCCATAATTACTACGGTCGAAGATAATGATTCGTCGAATATTGAGTGAATTAATCATCCGAATCCAGGAATTTTTACACAAATCATTAAAGCACTTAAAAGGCAAATGGATTTTCTGATGCGAATGCCAAATGGATTCTCAATGGTTTTTTATAGATGGCCAATACCTGGGTCCTCGCTTCGCCTAAATACCATCTTAGATAGATATTTCATTCATTTTATTTTATTAACTTAAATATTTTTTCTTCTTTCTATCACCCTAATAAATTCAAGTAAAATTATTGCAAAGACTTAACTTGTTAACTAGAAGGTAATAATACAGCATCCTCACGCTTATTCTCTGGAAAGGTAGGCAGGGGCGTAGCCTATTGTTATTTTACCGGGCTTACACCTCTTCAATATACCTTGGGTAATTAGGGTCATACTTGACAATGTCTGGCCCAGTCCAAATTGGCACAAATCGCATCACTCATTAAAAAGCAAGTAGGTACATAATGTTAGAAAGCTTATACTATAAATCAATATTGCTTAAAATATTGAACACATTTCCGGTAACATGTCACTACTTATCCTTTCCCATAGCCATAATCATAAACTATTGTCTAATAGCTGCGGCAAAGATCCAAAGGCCACAGAAAGAGCGTGCAATTTGGGACAGGCCAGTCCATCAGACCATCACGTACGGGGGGAATCCCCTGGGCGGGCCGGGTAGGGCTGCGGACCACTATACCGAGCCATGTTGTTTAAATACACTGGAAACGGTTTTTGAATGCACCTCTTGGGGCCATGTGTCGTGCGCGAACCCTATTCAAAACCGTCCGCTTGGTTTGAAATGGATATTTAGGTCTATAGTGTCCTTTTTAGATAGGAACGTTGTTCAAATGTCAAATATGTAGACTCGTAGAGTTGTTTTAAAGTGCAAATATACAATTAATTATTCAAATTATGCACTTTTTTAATAGGCCCATGCCTATGCCCATGGACGTTTAAATAGCAATATAAATTTGTAAATACCCATTATATCAATAAGATTTCATGAGCCTAACTCAAAAGCTAGTTATCTGTCACTATACCTATATCATCTAACGATAATAATTTACTATGACACGGCCCGGCCCAGGTATCAAATCCTTTACAATCTCGTTTGCTTTGACAACAAACCTATGTAAACATTATTACCCAACGCTCTCTTCGTGACTCTGCAAAAATCTGCACAAAGATATATCGACTAAATAACGGTAAAGATAAACATTTGCCTATTTGTTACTTTGTTCTGGTTTTTGGGATAAATACTTACGTAAGCGAATATAGAGCCTCGCCGACTCGACTAATTGACCTAATTTGAATAAGCTTTCAGCAAGCCCATCTTCCTCCAATTTAGTTTCACTTATTTAGTGTAAAGTAGAGTAGAGAACAAAGAAGAAGCGAATTAAAATGATAAGCTATTTTGGAGTAAAATGAAGAGATACCAAACCACGTTAGTTTCTCGAAGGCAACAAAAATGAGAGCTATACCTAATGCCATGTAATAGCTTCAAGAGAGCTTTGAAAGCTTTAGAGGGATACACTGTTTTCTTGGAATAACAACAAAAGTTTCACTAGGTTTCACGAGCGTCAGAATTACTTAAAAGATAACACAGTGTAATACAAACATATTTTATCACGATTAGTCAGTGTTGATGATAAAACCACGGTAAAGCCAACCATTAATTTAGATTTACAGCCGATCAACAAGGTCGTGCAAAATTGCGAAAGGGCTAAACCGAGCACACCAATTTTCATTGCGTTTTAACGCAGCCCGGACACAACCAAAGTCGTTATGTACATCTGTTTGACAATTTACGCTTTTAATAATAGCCGGCCCTGCCTTTGAATCGGTCGCGCACGAATTAACAACCAGCAAAATTAAAGCCTTCAAATTTTTGTGGATCCAGCGGGCCGATGGAGCGAGTTTCGCTTTGCCCTTTTAGCCGCGGGGGGATTTGCACAAAATTAGAAGTGTAGCAAATCGACTCCTTTTTTTTGTGCGCCAACGCAATGGACTCATTACCGGGAATATCTGGTAGGCAGCATTCCCGGAAATGTGGAGTCACCAAGCGTAGAGCTATTTTATATATAAAATAACGGTTTAATTAGGAGTGAAGCTTGTAGTAACATTTATTTATTTATTACATCTTAGGAAGACTATCAGCTACATATATAAAACATAGATAATTATTATAGCTATCTGAGAGCCATTTAAAAGTCTCCACAGGTAGAAATGTGTGAGAATATATATAAATAAGAGAAAAAGAGCACCGACACTATATTAAACATTAGCAAACAAACCTTTTAATTTAAATTGGATAGTATAATGAAAATAGAACAGATACAAATGCTATTAGCGCTCCATTGATCGGAGGAACAGTTTGTGAATTAATTTAAATTACGAATCCCTTTACTTTAGTGCTGAAAAATACGATCAAATGATAATAAAACATCGAAGGTTCTTGCAAACGTAGGTACAATTTGTTCAGTAAAATATCGACTTAAACTTCATCAATAATGCTTTGGGTACATTGTGTTCGTATTATAAATAATTTACGATAAGTGGTACATATTATTATGAACTAATGACCAAAATGTAATAAATATCCATTAGTTACATTAATCGATGGATATCATTTGCTATCCCATGATGTTTCATTATTTATTCAGTGAAATTCAAATTTCGTTTAACCTGGATAATGACAGACATGATTTGTTGATATAAATTATAAAAACAAAAAAACTGTTTTCTAGCGTGATTAAAAATTAACCCATATCGACATGTCTGGTGTAATGGTAATCATCATTTGCCTTACCTTGTCCCATTATTTGGGGTAGGTGAAGTATGTCTTTTTCTACCATTCATCTCGAAAGAAAAAGACATACTGCGCCGACCCCAAATAATAATCTGGTGTAATGGTAATAAGGTCACCCTAATGTATTGTGACTAAAATACGTAATGTGGGTTGGATGTAGTCCGTGGTCGTTGCATGTAGTCCGTCTTAACCTAACTCTTCAAGGAATTAAGATGTGACGATTTTCATGCATTATCATTTACTTATTGTTTATTATGTGCGCTCAAAATAGGAATAACATAACGAAAGTGACGTTACTACAAACCCTTTTTTGTATAATTCAGTTGAAAGTGTGAACTTATTCTGTCCGGAAGTGTAAGTGATGCGAGTTCGCCGTCGAACCCATTCCCTCTAATTATAGACTAAAACCTACAAAATTATCCACTAGAACCGGTATTTTCATAATTTATGCTGGCTAAGTGTAGGGTTGAAACGGCATGGCAGGCCAAGTATGAGTTCAAGCAATTACCTGCAATACGCCGTGTAATATTCAGTACGAATTGTCAGAACTTGTCATTGATATATCTACTATTGTATTGTATTTTTTAAGTAGTGTTACACATTTGGGTACCGAGTTAGTTAGGAGGTATATCTAGGAGATTTTTATTTTTTATTTCCATTAGAATATCATCACACATCACGACTACTATATTTCCTAAAGGGTAGGCAGATGCATGGTGCATTTTTTGGTTCCAATTCTAATAAGAGGCGACATAAGTAGGTAGTATGACTGTACCTATAGGACCTTACCTATTTATTATATAAAATTCTGATCAATAACTTACGTTTCTGTGTAATTAAAAATATTACTAAGCAAGTAGAAGTTATGGTGCAAAGAGTCTTCATGTCATCCTAAACGGACGCCTTTCATGTGCCTTCTATGAAAGTAAACAAAATAGATTTATTTTTAATACGACACACTTTTCTTGCATTCTGTCTGATTGAACTCCTAAAAATAATTGAAGCTACTATTAGTATTAGGAATCCATTAGGCTGCAGATTTCTGCACAAAAAATACTAAGAAAAGATTTGACATCATTTAAAGTATTTGAAAAGACACTGCTACGTACAGGCACTTAGGCTATACCTAATAGTTAGACTTTAGCCTGTCTTAAATAACACTAGGATGTCCCTTAACGAGATCTCTAAATAATAGGCAATTCCTATTTGCAGTAGTATTAATATTTAGGTTTAAGTTGTTATGTTAAGTTAGATCTAATGTTCAAATCAATATTTTATAAAACGCCTACGTTATTTTATATTACAAAACTGGTTACGTCAGCACAAAGTTCCAGAATCATTTGCATACATAACAATATAATAAATAGATAAGTAGATACTTACATTGAAAATGCAAATAAGGCTGCTTGTACAGAGATTAGAAGATTATGACCATCTTGGAATTATTCCAAGCTCGCTTATTTCACAAAAAAATTACATTCAGAGCCAGTTTCATGACGTCATAAAAAAGATATGTTCAAATTATTTATCAAATGTTTTTATGTTTTTGGCGTTATCTGCAACTCTTTTAAAATATGATAGGTATGTTTATTTTACTACACACCACTTGCAATTGCATTTGCATCACAAAAGTGTAAAGCAATCCTAATACTAATATAATATTATAAAGAGGAATTACTTGTTTTTTTTTGTATTTTTGTATGTAACGAATAAACATATAGGTTTGGTGGAGTGGTGTACACAAATAAATAACTCACAACTTACGTTAATAATGTTCTTTAATCCACTCCATACACACTAAAAAGTTTAGAAGGGTCGAAGGAAGACGGTATAAAGTTCATAGGCACAAGAATAGGCGGAAAGTTAGAAGTAGGCGTAGCACAATATAAGGAAAGTCAAGCACAGTTCAGTAGCACTGGTTTTAGGAGCACTAGATCAATTAAAACTCGGGCACAGCGACGTAATGTAAACAAAACAATGTGTGGTTAGGAGGTCGCGACTCGTCTGACGTTTCGTCGATGCGCTCCGCGCTGCGCCGGCGCATGGTAACTCGTTTTGTTATCGGACGATCTTAGTGTTGTGGCGCGAGTCAATAATCGCGCTATGCAGGTTATCGATAGTTAAGATTATCGATAACATAAATAAAATATGGTAGATAGATGTTGTGTAAATATTATATAATAAAATATTAAAATGTATATGTGTAAAAGTATATAATGTATAAAAGTGGATAAAAATGTTAACTAAAATTAAATAATTAATAATATTTGGGTACGTGTAGGCTAAATTTAGGAAGTGTGCCTACACCACCCCCTTCCAGAGACCGTCAAGGGCGATAAAAATCCGGAAGTTTTACGCGACGTCCAGATCGAGTTATGTAACTCTGTGGGACGTCTAGTACGGGGTCTTCGTTTTGGACGGACAGTATGAAAGCCGGCTTGAGACGGTCTATGGATACTGTCGATTCCCTATTATTTACGAGTATTTTAAAAACTTTGTCTCCTCTAGTAAGCACTTTGTGTGGTCCAGAGTAGGCAGGCTGGAGAGACCCTCGCAATGCGTCATCTCGGAGGAAAACGTGATCGCAAGTTCCAAGCTCCTTGTGGACAAATATCTTGGGCCTGCAATGGCGCGAAGCGGGGACAGGCCGTAACTTCTCGGCAAAAACTCTAATCCTAGCGGAAAATTCCGACACGTCCGTCGTGTCATTAATGGTAGACTCGAAAAACTCGCCTGGTAATCTCAGCGGTTCTCCATACACTAACTCGGCTGATGAGGCCTGTAGGTCTTCCTTGAAAGAAGTTCTGACACCTAACAAGACCCATGGTAAAGATTCTGTCCACCTATCGTTTGCATGGCACACTATAGCAGCTTTTAGTTGCCGATGAAAACGCTCGACTAACCCGTTGCAAGCCGGGTGATAGGCTGTCGTCCTTTTGTGCTCGAACCCGACCATCCTGGATAGGCATTGAAATAGGGACGACTCGAACTGTCGACCGCGGTCAGTCATAATGTCTGTAGGGCAGCCAAACCGAGCAATCCAGGTTGACAGCAAAGCTTTGGCGACTGTTTCTGCGGTTATATTTTCTATCGGTACTGCTTCCGGCCAACGTGTAAAACGGTCCACAGCGGTCAAGCAATACCGATATCCATGCGAAAGAGGTAGGGGGCCGACCAGGTCAATATGGACCTGTTTGAAGCGGGCGCGTGGCAGATTAAAGGTGCCAAGGGGAGAAGTCACGTGTCGGTTGACTTTCGCCCGTTGACATGATAAACAAGCGCGTGCCCACTTTCTGCAGTCTGCCCTTACGCCTGGCCAAACAAATCGCTCGGCCACTAGCTTGACCGAAGCGTTGGCTCCAGGGTGACTTAAGGAGTGCAGGCTATCAAATACCTGCTTCCGGAAAAACTTTGGTACATATGGCCTGGAGTTCGGGGTACTGACGTCGCAGTACATAGGGACTCGACTTCCAGGGACATGCAGCTTTCGCAATTGTAAAGATGAGCCGTCGCTCAAGAGCTTCTCGAGTTCAGGGTCAGTTACTTGACTTTGGGCTAATGCCCCGAGGCTGACAGGTGCTCCCAGTTCTTCAATACGTGACAAGGCGTCGGCGACAACGTTGTCCTTTCCGGATATGTGCCGTATGTCTGTTGTGAATTGGGAGATAAAATCGAGGTGTCTATACTGCCTAGGTGAACAGTTTTTCTTCCGCTCGTGGAATGCGAAACTGATGGGCTTATGGTCAGTATAGACAATAAAATGTCTGGCCTCGAGCATGTGCCGAAAGTATTTAATGGCTTCGTAGATGGCTAACAACTCCCTGTCATATGGCGAATACTTTGATTGCGAAGGGCTTAGCTTCCGCGAGAAAAATGCCAACGGCTGCCATGCGTCATCCTTGTGCTGCTGGAGAACTGCGCCAAGGGCTTTGTCGGACGCGTCTGTGACAACAGCGAGTTTAGCAGCGCAGTCAGGGTGAGCCAACAAAGCAGCATCGGAGAGGCTGTCCTTACTTTTTTGAAAGGCTGCTAGTGTTTCTCCTGAGAGGAGAATGGGTTGCGATCCTTTTACTGAACCGGTTAAAAGGGCATGCAATGGAGCTTGGATCTCAGCTGCTCGTGGTAGAAACCTCCTATAAAAATTTAGCATACCTAGAAAACCTCTGAGTTGGCGTATGTTTGTGGGAGGGGGAAAATCTCTCACAGCCTGGACTTTAGATTCTAGGGGCTTACAACCGTTTTCCGAAATAAGGTACCCGAGAAAATTTACCTCCTTAACTCCGAAGACGCATTTAGAGGTGTTAACCAACATGCCATACTCTTTTAGTTTTTTAAATACTTGACGTAGGTGCTCCTCGTGCTCAGCTTCGCTGCGAGAATATATTAAAAAATCGTCCAAGTACGAATAAACAAAATCTAGCCCTCGAATCATCTCATCCACAAAACGTTGAAATGTTTGACCTGCATTTCGAAGACCAAACGTCATGTACGGAAATTCGAATAATCCGAAGGGTGTTGTGATGGCCGTTTTCGGAATATCCTCGGGGCTGACAGGTATCTGGTTGTATGCTTTCTCTAGGTCTAGAGTACTGAAGATGTTACAGCCTGAAATATTGTGAGCGAAGTCATGTATATGTTTAATCGGATACCTGTCAGGCACCGTGCGAGCGTTTAATTGGCGATAATCGCCGCAAGGGCGCCATCCATTATTTTTCTTTGGCGCTAGGTGCAAAGCAGACGACCATGGGCTCTCCGAGGGTCTAGCTGTACCACTGGCCAGCATAGACTGGAACTCTGATTGGGCTATTTTGAATTTATCTGGGGCCAAACGACGAGGGGAAGAAGATACAGGGGGGCCTGGTGTTGTGCGTATGTGATGGACAGTGTTGTGTGGTGTGATGTGGTGTGTACCGGCTGGACGTGTAATTTCGATAAACTCTTCGAGAATTTTATGATAACGTGTCACACCAGTCACGACCTTTACAGATGAAACATCATTACATTTTGCTAACGAAGCTAAAGCTGTTAAAGATGTAACATTATCAATCAAGCGCTTATTTCGACAATCTACAACAAGGTTATAATGATTTAAAAAATCTACGCCAATGATCGGCTTAGTGACATCAGCCACAACAAAACGCCATGCAAAATCTCTGCGCAAGCTAAAATCTAGATTTAAGTTAACATAACCATATGTCGGAATAATAGAACCGTTAGCAGCACTTAAATTATAGTCTGTCCGTGCACGACGATCACGTAGTATTGACCGGGGAAAGACGCACAAGTCGCTTCCAGTGTCGACCAGAAACTGCGTCTTTGATGATCGGTCGGTAACAAACAGGCGACCCGTAGAAGATGAGGGGCAATCCTCAGCCGCCATTACAGATTGCCCCTTGAGTTTCCCGAGTTGTAGTCGCAGGGTCTAACACACTTGCTGGCCTTCTCACCAAACTTGTTGTGGTACCAACAAATTGGGAATTTCCTATAGTTTGATTGGGACCTCTGGCGTGAAGTGGTGCGGTTTCTGGGGGCTGCACGGGATCGGGATCTGCTGTCCCTACCCGACGACAGCTTCTGAAACTCCTTCCGAAGCTCGGCTATTTCCTGGCGAAGATCGGCAAGGATAGAGCCCGGCGCTGCACTGCT
Organism: Ptilodon capucinus; assembly: GCA_914767695.1. NCBI lineage: Eukaryota > Metazoa > Arthropoda > Insecta > Lepidoptera > Notodontidae > Ptilodon > Ptilodon capucinus. The sequence goes on along the minus strand of OU611814.1, from coordinate 6,217,823 downwards.
CATGGCTGCTGTTGTGGCAGCCACCCGTGGTATTGCTGGGGCGACATCGTTCACCCTGTCGGCTAGGTCTGCCAGATCGTCGAGGTTTGCGGAAGCAGATTGGCCCGCGAGCACCGTCTGCAGGCTATGCGGTAGACGGCTGGTCCAGATGGTCCTCAAAAAATCGTCAGGAACGCCTTCACCTGCAAGTCCTTTGAGATGACGAAGGAATTGAGAAGGTTTGCGGTCTCCAAGCTCTTCGTGCATCAATAACTGCTTGAGCTTCTTTTCATTGGATGCGCTCAGCCTCTTGATTAGCTCGGTTTTGAGCTTACCATATTTGTTGGTCGTGGGGGGATTCACAATCAAATCCTTGATCTCCTTTGAGTGCTGATGTTCCAAATGTCCAATCACGTGGTTGAATTTTGTGGCATCGCTGGTAATGCCAGATATGGTGAACTGACCTTCAACCTGCGCGAACCATATCTCTGGCTCTTCTGCCCAGAAGGGTGGTAACCGCACTCCAACTTTATAAACTTCGAGTGGGTTTATCGACACTGTCCCATCACTAGCGGAGGGCGTCGGCCCACGTGCATCTCTGAATTCCTTGTCCATGTTCGTTCGGGGTCACCAGTATAGGTTTGGTGGAGTAGTGTACACAAATAAATAACTCACAACTTACGTTAATAATGTTCTTTAATCCACTCCATACACACTAAAAAGTTTAGAAGGGTCGAAGGAAGACGGTATAAAGTTCATAGGCACAAGAATAGGCGGAAAGTTAGAAGTAGGCGTAGCACAATATAAGGAAAGTCAAGCACAGTTCAGTAGCACTGGTTTTAGGAGCACTAGATCAATTAAAACTCGGGCACAGCGACGTAATGTAAACAAAACAATGTGTGGTTAGGAGGTCGCGACTCGTCTGACGTTTCGTCGATGCGCTCCGCGCTGCGCCGGCGCATGGTAACTCGTTTTGTTATCGGACGATCTTAGTGTTGTGGCGCGAGTCGATAATCGCGCTATGCTGGTTATCGATAGTTAAGATTATCGATAACATAAATAAAATATGGTAGATAGATGTTGTGTAAATATTATATAATAAAATATTAAAATGTATATGTGTAAAAGTATATAATGTATAAAAGTGGATAAAAATGTTAACTAAAATTAAATAATTAATAATATTTGGGTACGTGTAGGCTAAATTTAGGAAGTGTGCCTACAAACATAAAAACTACTGGACCGATTTAAAAAAAAAATCGCCGCTAAAAAGCTACATTAACACCGTGTAACTTAGCCTATACTTATTTATTTATGTTCTAAAAAAATGTTCATCACGGCAATATATTTTTAGTGTTGTCAAATTTAGTTTAGTCGTAGTTGGGTGCCAATAGAATCAGGGCCGTTGAAAGACAGAGTGTAATATTAATTTGCTTTGAACATATAAGTCAACATTTTCCATTTCCAATCCATATAAATAGCCAAATTGCACTCCCTACGTTCGCGTTGCCAAGAATTGTCAATTACTCTATTTAATCAGTGGAGTGGTACATATCGGAATGAATCCGGATAAATAGGAAGGTAGAGGTGTAATGGCAGGCAAATTAATAGGATTTGTTAGTTCTTCACTGATAGAACTATCGCACCGTCCACCGACTTATTGACCACCGTTAGTCATTCTAATGCGAGCATAAATTGCGGGCTCCGGTCGCTTTATTGAACTACCCACTCGTACTGCATTTCATTATTAAAAAAGTAAACTTATGAAAGGTTTCAGGGCTGTCTGATGTATGTTAGAAATTTACTTTGAAGTCAAAGCATGGTCAGTGTTCTTGAGGGCCAGCTTGTCTGCGCAGGTGACAGGTAACCCCCGTTCCTGTCACTTGCAGGCCCTCCCTACGGCGGCATTAGGTCGGCAGCTGCGCGCCGCCTCCGCCCGGTTCTCCTGCGACGATTTGCCGCGGCAAGCGGATCGGTCTCCCGTGCTCGTTCTGCTGCCTCCTTCGCTTGCATCACCTGCTCGCAGAACAAGGACATGGCCCCCCATGACCTCTCGCTGCCAATCATTGTTTTCACAACGGCCGGCAGCGAGAGGTTCCTCCCTATAGTAGCATGGGGGCGCTAACCTAACCTAACCTAACCTTTTTTTTTTGTTTGCGCTGGGAAATGCATTCCCAGCGCAAACAAAAAAAAAAATAACCCTAACCTAACCTAACCTAACCTAACTCCATAGAGCCCCCAAGGATACACCCCAACCCAAAGCATCTTCTTCAATTTACCCAATCGAATGTTTCGTTCAATGATAACGATATTTTAAACAGAAACGGTGATGCTAGCTTTCGTAGAATACCTCGTATTTTAAAGAGTGATAATAACAATGTTAAAAAAGCTGGTTTTACTGTAACAAGCGACTTGGTGTTATTGACAAAGAAATTGACAACATAGTAAATAGGTAAGTAGACAAAAAAATATGAGCTAATCGGACATCTGTCTCCTAAATTTATAGAAAGTAATGATCCTTTTATATAGGCATTTTTCAACATGTTTGTACTGAAAAATGCAATAGTAGGCGAAAACTATAGCACGCAGACAAACGGATTACGACTTTAAATGTAATCTTCATTGTTAGAAATTTACAGGTACCTGGTAGTTTCGGGTTTGATTCCAGACAGCGGAAAATTTCGAAATTTGCCCTGATCTGGGTGAAATTGAGATCGCCTCCAGTCCATTGTACCATGCAGCAAACAAACAAACCCACAAGCATTGCTTAGTTTAGGATCATACCATGAGTGTTGTCTGGTTGTATTTTACAAGCTTTATAATAGCTTGCAATGTAGGTATGTCCGGGTGGAATCTTGCAACTGAATTTAAAATCAGTTATCTTTAACTGATTGAGCTGAAATTTGGTATACACGCTTATTTTGGATGCCAATGCATGCTTAGCTATGTGACGTCATTCTAATTCCAATATGGCGGATCATCCAAGATGGCGGAATAGTTATTTTTTCTGCACTACCACAGTATGGGTATCAAATGAAAAGGCTTGCTGAGGAGAACACGAGAACTAGGGGCAATTAATTAACCTTGTTTTGAAAAAAATGTTTTTACCATTAATTTATATATTCATATGTTAAAATAATGTATGTATTTTTAACATTACCTACGCCGTTCATATTTTTAAGTCTCAGTTGTATTCAACCCTAGCCGGGTCGTGGGGTCAGCCGCCCCGTGCCGCCCATCGAACCTCGTCAAATATTAAAAAGAGAACTGAATCGACTTTCAACTTTCTCATGTACGTTAATGTTAGTTATTCCATAGATAGGTACTTATTATATATTATGCAGGCTATGCAATATTAATTCATTAAAAGCATTTTGCAATATGCATTAAAAGACTGATCAAAGATTAATTTTAAAAAATTCAATTGAGTTTAAAACCTATTATTTTTTATTGAAATCAAACCAATTGATCGCTTATTTGCATATAACCTATCCACTTTATACGACATGTACTTTTTTAGTTAGTAACAAATCTAATTCGTAACTAACTACTTGAAATTCATACGAGGCTTAAATCCGGGCGTTCTGGATCCGGAGCGAGCCACGGTTCACATGTTCTTAAAATATCTCAGCGCTTCAACCCAACCCTTAATTGGAGGCAAGATTTTCACAAAATCGCGAACCTTTTTAAACAACCTATTTAGTACTTTGCCTGCATTATCAGATTACGACCTAAATTTCATTGTACAACACTTATATAATAGTTATATTCTTAATATATATATATAGAGGGGAATATAGTGCTTAGTGTAGTGTAGAGTCGTGTTAATAAAATTCCTCTTTTTAAATTTAAAAATGGTATTCCTATTTTATCTTGAAATGTTTAATGTTCTTAGTCAGAGTAATTTTTCATTTTGGTCAGCAGGTACCTATTCTACGTAACTGTGTTTTTTTTGTACTCAGTACTCGATAAGTTTTATGTCGCGCCGATAAGGAGCGGTGCGCTGATGAAGAACGTCAATCAACAACTTTTAACAGCAATTAAACTTGTTTTTGTCACTACTATAAAGTCCTTAGCTAGCTCAACAGGCATACATTTAGCGCATGCGCTACGGCTGCTGAAACTGTTCATACACAAAGTTTTCAGTCGTCAGGTCACCACAGAATCAGACGGCAGTCGCTGAACGGTTTTTCGAAACCTTACTTTTCGTGAATCGGGTATTTTTAAAAAGGAAATTATTCGGATTGGAGGAAGAATGGATTATTCTATTCACTTCGTGTTGCTCATACTGTGCTCAAGTTAGTATCGATTCTTGGTAGTTATTATAGAGTTTTATATTATGTAAATCTTATTTTCGTAGTTCCAGCCAGGTCTCAGTTGCGTGTGGAAAGTTTGTGTGTAATTTTCCCGTCATCCTACTTTCTGATTGTAGGCGGCCGCTTCCGCCGCACCGTGTTGTACTGACGCTTTATATTTTAATTGAAGTTTAATTACTTCCATTTATCACAGTGTTCTGGGTGTATACTGTAACATGGTTATATCGCACGGAAGGCAGTAATTATACTGCCAAAGTTAATGAAGAATCGCGAAATAAAAAGTTGCTATCTATTTCCACGTGATTCATTATTACACACGTCAATTTAGGGATTGATCAAAATACAAATGTTGATGAAACTGGTTTTATAAAATAGACGTAATTTGTATAAAGAAAATGTTTTTTAAATGTCGTGCAGACTTCACTGCATTAGTACAACACTAGAGTAAGCGAATTACGGACGAATGGCTATGGCGAATCGCTCGCTTGCTTCCGTCATATTCATCCATCATCATTTTTACCTCTATTCTATACATCTTAAGTTCATCTTTCCCACACAAACCACATATCAGATATGATGGTAAGTGCTCTATCATCAACATCCGACCCTTGCCCAAGAAAACATTGTTGTCACACTGGGGGATAATAGAATAAAAATAGGCTTCGATATATACCCGCGTATATAGTATGTATCCACTTTTTACATGCCAATATATTGCAAGATGTTGACACGGTATGGAAATGATCACCCCGCGAGGGAAATGGGCGTGATATCGTAGTCACGTCCCGGGCGTCTTTACTTCAAGGGCGGTCCCCGGCGGTAGTGTGTTCCCACTTAACTTGAAGCGGGTTTCGTTACTTTTTACTTATTTGAATATCGTAGACATGTATCTTTAGTATAGACACGGTTGGTACCTAACGAGTTGTGTAAGTTTTCCGTAACAAGAAATTTCATGATCGCAACACTAATTTTTGATGGATTAAGTTTCACGGAAATACGAGTATTACTTTTGTACCTAACTGTATTAAAGTAAATAGATACACACTGTTTACGCCACCTAATTATACTTTATAAAAATAAAAGTGTATCTTCCTTCCTACTATCCTACTTATATGATAAATGTGAAAGTTTATGAGTATAAATGGATGATTGTTACCGTTACATGCAAAAAATAATGAACGGATTTTGATGAAACTTTACAGTATTATTGTCTGTACATCAGAATAACATATAGGTTATAACTTATAACGATATTCAATAATCGAAGTCTGTGCGGCCAAAGTCGCGGGTAGAAGCTGGTAGGTAAATAAATGTGGGTTCTTACGAATTGTTAAGATGTGTAAGTACTGAGTAATAACATTAGTAACAGCTTCACCGTTTTTTTGTATCAAGTATACTCGTAAAAAGGTATTCATGAAACCTTAACGTAATGAAACCTCCATAATTCTTATCGGAGATATCTTACTCCAAGTTTGATGTTTGATATACAATACTTTCTGAGGTGGAGCCAAAGTATGTTAATACTAAGAAGTTGTACGATATTGTTGTTGAAAATGTGCTCCAACATAATCGAATATTAAGAGATTACTTCAAGGAATTTGATTTCCAAGTCATATTTAGCGCAGCAAGTAACAATCTCTCAAAGAGGTATTAATAATTAATTTTCATTATAGCACAATCATTAAAGGCTTTCAATCCGTTCACTAAGGACGTTTTCTACCTGTAGCCATAAGGTAAAGTTATCTTAGATTTATCTTAGTTCTACTTCAATATAGTATAAGGGGCATTTTATTTAGGAAGTCAATATCTATTTAAATTGAGTAATAATTATCGTTCGTCTTTCGAAACAAAAAAACATGAATAAAAATTTGGTGTGCTTTTAAACCGACTTCAAAAAAGGAGGCGGTTCTCAATTAAACCATAATGTTTTATTGCTAATGATGTTTTATAATATATAAATAATGTTTTATAGATCTTAGCCAAGGTCGCGTTTGGATCCGCTCGTAGCATAAAACATATTATAGAAATGAGAATTTGTAAGTGCCCCATGTAGGCCTAAACGATTTGCCTTTGACTTATTATGAATAATGTGATATAACAATGCCGGTTCAGTAATTTTTTTATTCGAAAAGTCTGACATCAGACTAATAACTGTTTATTCAATTTGAACATAAAAGGAAATAAATAAGGTTCCATTTGCTTATAATTGTCAATTTTCCTTTTTAATACTCACACTATTAAATTAACAAGAATACGGGACATTCATTAGGGTCTGATGGTTTATCGAGGTCGCAGCGAAAACCAGGTGGCGATGGCATTCTAAATAATGTCAAATTTCAAGACCTACTTAGACTACCTTAATACCCTTTCCCCATAATAGAACTGTTATATTAAGTATATAGGCATTTGAATGTCGATTTATTTTGTAAACTGCTGTATTGCGCCAACCTAGAATGATCCAAATAAATTCTCAAGTTCAACTGTAATTAATCTAAAATGTTCAACTTTAAAATCACATTTGCTTCAAATGAAACAACCGTTAAAGTCCGTCTGTTCAAACTTTGATTTACTTTACTTGATTTCACTCTAGACTTTCGGACATGAAGTAGGTTACTATTGATGTTGGATCGCAAAGATAAGGTTGGGTTCTATGTTTATTTATGTGCGTTGTTAAAGAAAAAGATTTTCCGCAAAGCAACCAATCGAAACGGATATTGACCCTTAATATCCTGTTTTCGATGCGACGGCGTCCATACTTCTGGTCCCCTCACCAGTAATGGCATAGATTCATAAACAAACGTATATGAGGGCCGGATGCTCCGACCGCTCACTTCTGTGTAATACAAAGGAATTGAAACATTCTCGCCGAATGTTTCCCGCCCGCATAGTCGTGAAGTATTGACAAGTCCGCTGTGTGACTACTAATCCGATGCCTCTATTGCGAATACACTTTTATTTTATGATGCTATTACAATACTATTTTTAATATTCATGTGTGCCTAGTTTGTAAAGCAATAATATAAATAACTGGATTTCACAATTAGCGTTACCTACTAAACAACTGAGCCTGTGTGCCTACATACATTTGGAACTTTGTAAAGAGTCTATTTTAAGAGCTCTCTCGGAATAACCTTTCTCCATTAGTATGCTTGAAGTCTAGAGATTAGATGATATACTACGTCTCTATGTACCTACTGCTATTTATATTAAGCTTTATAACCTCTAGTTTTTCATGGCTTTTTTGACATAAGCCCTATTACAACCCTGGCCGCACTGGGTCGTTTCACCTCACCCGTCAATTATTTTGACAACAACAGAGTATGTAAAAACACTTGGTCGGGGGATGGGTAAGACTTTAGAAAACAATGAGTTATTAAATTTTGAGGTGACTATTTACAGTTGAGTAAACATAATATAAAACGTATTGAACACCACAAACACGAAAATACTTGGAAAAATTGATATAATATTTATGATAACTAGTTATACATAAATATTTATTTCTTGTGACACGCGACCATGCGTCAAAACTCGCTCGCGTTGTCAATGACGTTTCATTGAAGATTGAGCTTAGTTTATGAGTCAATACAATTCATTTTCGTATTAGCACAAATTGGAAGCGCGCGTCTTGACGCCCCAGTATGCGTGGTCCTTAATAGTACCTCGATGGCTTGCAACATGTGCTGCCTATCATATATCCGTGTCCGGCGTAAATTTCCAATTTATTACCGAAACGGTGTCGTATTCGAAACATTAAATTTCTGTTAAACTGTGGTTCGTTCGGAAACTAGAATAACGATTTAAACGGAAAATTGGATTTTTATTGTTACTTGATAAAAAAAAGTTAGTTTTACGGCATATAATGTCTAGACGGACAATCAAATGCCGAGATGTAATAAGGTAACTGGAAGTTTTATAGGAATAGGACGTAGTATGTTACATTTCACATCAATAACTTTTATGGCTATTCTTATTATTGAATCTAAGCGTAAACAAGAACCCTCCGAATATACGATTTTACTTATGTACTCCGATAATAACTTACGACCTATGATTGTAAGTCCATATAGCTAGATAAACAAATAGATAAAGATAGTAATACGTACGTAATAACAATCGGGTGGTTTCAATCTACTTGAAAGCCTATAACTGGGGTACGAGTCTATGTTATGTTATGTTATGTTATGTTATGTTATGCCCACGATGCATTATTCATGGACTATTTGAGAGAGATAAACTGGGAAAACAATAAGTTGTAGCTGTAACCGGCGTAGGTATCATAAATTCATATTGGTAAACGGATAGTTCGTTATTGAGAAAGAATGTTTATACGATGCGTATTAAATGGATTGGATAAGAATAGTTGCAGTGTTGTGTGGAAACCCTCGCTATATTTTATGTTTTTGTTTAATGAATATATGCATGCAGGAAAAAGGGGATACTTTTTGTGGTATCATTCGCATTAAACCCTGCACCCATTTGGGAGAGGAATTAACGTAACGTTTTTGAAAATGTACCTCGTAATACTAAAGATAAAGTTTTAATTTATGTGATAAAAGTCACGCAATAACGTATCAATATATGCTCGCGTCATCGATGATATTTCGTTGAAAAATGTTTTTTTTTTTTGGACTACGCTGTTGGCCGTGAGTTGGTCTTTATAGCTTCACCGGAGGAGTGGCGAGTGCAGAGTGCGACTCCAACCAAAGTTGAAAAATGTGCTCCTTCAAAGAGTTAATACAGTTCGTTCTGGTATTGGCGAAATGAAAATCTTATGAAGAAAAGCTAAATAATATTGATCTTTCATAATTTAATGTGAAAAACAATAAAATCAATTAGAACACGCTGCAACCCCGGAGACTGAAGTGTGCAAAGATTGAACATTATATAAATATATTAATATTCGCAATGAACACATAAGCTTTTTAATAAAATCAGTTACATTTCATTCTCGTTTGAATAACATAGTAAAAATGTACGTAATATTTCAAAAAGATTTAATAAAATAATTTTCCATTCGGACATGACCAGCGAGCATTGTACATGGATTTGTATATAGAACATCAATCCGCAATTTCGTTGCGAAGTAATTATGAAAACATAATTATAGTAAGCAGATCACAAAAAAACATGAATAATATAACAGAGCAAACGTAACTGCGCAAAGGTCGCACTAATTAATTAACAGTGACACAAAGAAATGTATTCAGTTTTTGATCGCCGAGCTAAAAAGGGGAGAATTTATTCCGGAGCAAAATAATTACCGCTCGCAAATAAAGAGATTAACTTATTCTCTGTAGCGGGCAACAGAAATACGAACATTAGTCGACAAAGGCAACGTGAATCAGATTCTCTTTTATTAGGTCTGCGCTTCTCCCCATCAATTTGTGTCCCTATTCTCGTTAAGATTAATACTTTATTCATAATACGTTATTCTGATGTAGTTACGTATCAATATTGTCTCTATAATCCGCAGTATGGGTACGATTCGTGCGTGGCTTAATGGAACTGGCCGTGTCATGGTTGCGTGCAGATCTTTGATGGGCCGCTTGGGCAAAGGGCAAAGGCATCCCTTTGCCCCATCGAGCGACGTAAAGGGTGGTTATCGGAATGCGTTATGCCAATCCCAGATATATAGAATAGAACTCTCTACATACCACCGAACGACGCTACGGGTACAACTTGATGGAATAATCACAAAAATATGATCAACTAACAACCCGCGTGAGATCAATGATCGTTGCTACGTGTTTCGTTCACGTCTCTCTCAATCATGACATTTGTGGTGTAGCATTGTACTCTCAGGAATGTCGTTTTTAGTGTCGTTCCTTCTGACATTTATGGTGATATCATGATTCGATACGACAAATTGTCACGATTCATCGATTATAGATTTGGATAGTAACCTCCCGTGATTCGATTTGATTGACGATGTCTGCATTATCGATATTTACACTTTTACATCAAAAGTGTGTTAAGATCAAAGGCAGAATCACTGTTTGTTACATCTATGCTCTAGTTGTATACGTTTGTCCATCAATTATTATAAAGATATCTAATCATATAAAGCTACTTATGACGGTAAATTGCAGTTAATGAAATAAATGACCAAATTTTTAATAAGTAGATACTTTATAATATTTCCAAAAGCCACAGGCAAATGGATTAAACGTGTAATTACCTGCTCGGTGCTGCTCACAATCGGTCGCATTGGGGTCCGATCATCGTTTATAAGTACTCATGTAATTATAATGTGTACATATTTTAAAGCCAATTTTATGTATTTACATAACTATCATAAAAAAGAAAATAAAGGAATTGGAGGTAAAGGAGTTAGGAGTATACTTGGAATACGTGGAAGTAACGAATCACGTTTATCCGAATAACACGTGTTCGAACCCTTTAATTCAAATACTCAGATGATCAAAAGCTCTAAGTATCTACTTATAAACCACTGGCGTAAGACTAGCCATATATAGAGTCAGATTATTTTATTCATGTAAACACTTATGAATCGCCAAATTATCAAAAAATATAGGACTCGAACACCCATTCGGAATGCGTTTCCTATGGATAGGAATAGGCAAGAAACGGAGAGAAATATCTTTGATGACTTTATTTCTTATGTCTACCTATGCAAACGTAAAGGTCTAATAATTTTCTTACTTATTCTGTATGGACATCATATTTAAATGAAGCAACATATTGAATAGTACCTACATATCAGAATGTTGATTAATAGAAAGAAAGACGGATTTGCTGAAGCTTATCGAACAAAATCCACATTAGATATGGCTCGCATTTCATCTACATAAGGGCAATTCAAAGTAGACGGCCTGGATCAAAGGGATTACCTACATAATATATATTTTTAATCTCTTTGATCCGATGATAGGATCGCGGCCATTCGTAAAGATGCCTTATGCGAATCGTTCATCTTGTATTTTTTTTTATACAGTTATCAATTTCGGGTCGCAATCAGTGAAAAATTCTTTTAAAATTTCAACTGATGTTGAAAATCTTTATAAATATAATTTTACTGTACGTGTATATGTCACTGAACCCCTCCTAAACGGCTGGACCGATTTGAATGATTTTTTTATGCGTTTGGGTGGCGCCCTGGATGGTTTAGATTTACAATGGGACCCGGTAGGTGGCGCTGCTTTCGTATGTCACTAATTATAAGGCGGTACGAAGTTCGCCCGGTCATCTAGTAGCATATATATTTTTAAACGGTTTTATTAAATAAAAGGTAAATGTTAAAACAGTTCAAGAAAATGAGTAGGTCGATTGAGCAGGTCCCACTTATCTGTAATATTAAAAACAATATCAAAATGATGATTCCTATAATATGAACAGCGATGATTTTATAATTCGAGGGGTTGATTGATGATTTTATATTCCAAATCCAAATATAAGTCCATATATAAATATAAGTTTTTTTTACATAGTCAACAATTTACTAATAATAATAAAAAATAAAAGTAAAAAATTATATACCCCACAGTCCCCCCATCATTGTCGGGCGGTAGGGTGCCCAGAACGCTGGCAGCATTGCCACGTTGAATGGCAATGATGATGTGCTGTGCGAAATAATCTCCAGCGGTCTGAGTTATATAAGTCAATATCGGCCAAAAGTGTCGTTTAAGTCAAATAGCCTTTCACCCCTCGATATTATGTTTAAACACATACATTAAATAAATTATCCAGCATCCCGTTGTAAGGCAATTACGTCGAGGTAGGTACTCAAGCGGTTACAGTAAACGTCATCAAATTATACACAACTATCATTTGGATGCAGTTCAACAAGCAATTCGAGAGCAGCAGGTTCTCATTTTATTTGAAAATTGACTGTCAGAAAAAGATTGTATATGCCTAATTAATGTTAGATAGATTGATAACCCTTTTTTGTACACCAAAAGTTACACTAATAAAACAAGAAAAAAAAGTAGTACGCTTCGATCTGATCGAAGGTAGTAAGTAATGTTAGTACTTCACTTAGTACTTATAGCTCCAAGTTATACCTTGAGCTATCTTATCGCAACCTGTAGTTGTAGCAAGAGCGCCAACACTACACTTATGTCACAGAATATGTTGATTACCATCTCTTTCTCTCGTATGAAATAAGACAGAGAGCGACCGAGCCAATCCGTGACAGAGGTCTTGTCTAGACATGCGTGACACTACTGCATCAAACAATTACTCGAATAAGTTTTTGAAACCCTGACCTGACCTTATATTGATTGAAAATCAATACTAATTGAAAAAAAATCGGCCAAGTGCGAGTCGGACCCGCGCACGAAGGGTTCCGTACCATTATCTATAAAAACGGCAAAAAAATCACGTTTGTTGTATGGGAGCCCCCTTAAATATTTATTTTATTCTGATTTTTAATATTTGTTGTTATAGTGGCAACAGAAATACATCTTCTGTGAAAATTTCAACTCTCTAACTATCACGGTTCATGAGATACAGCCTGGTGACAGACGGACGGACAGACGGACGGACGGACAGCGAAATCTCAGTAATAGGGTTCCCGTTTTACCCTTTGGGTACGGAATCCTAAAAAGAGTCATAATTTATGTGTTTAATTTAGTAAGGCTGATGAGGCTGCTCATACAGCAAATATAGGTTCCTGGGTGGAGGGTATATATTTAAGGCAATTGGGGGTAGAAACTTTTGATCCATGGGCCCAGAAGTACACAGAATGCTTAAAGATATTGTGGAACGTCGAATCAAACATCCGGTGATCAGAACGCTGGTAATTTCTTGGACAACAGATCAGCATTGCCATTCAACGTAGCAATTCTGCCAGCGTTCTGGGCACTCAATCACTTTGGAGTTTTTTTTTTTAATTAAAATTTGATTCTGATTACTATTTATCTAATAGTAAATTTGCATAGATGTAAATCATAAATAGAGGTTATATAAATAAATTAAATATGGTTTAGTAAACTGTCGGCATAGAACATGGTTTCTTGTTTCGTCATAGGTAAATGCTATTGGATATTAGAGTGGAGGGAGCAATTAAATCAGTCAATTGCCCAGCCATACCGTTAGAACTATCAGCTTTCACTTGGACTAGTAGTATCATTAGCCTATTATGTAAATTGTCCTTGATAAAACAGTTTTGTAAATCGATCCAAGTCAAGGTGGTATTATAAATTGCCTTTATAATTTTATTCAGGACAGACTTTTCAAAAACCATTTTATCAAGTAACTCCCGAATTTATAGAAGTTTCAATCCAAGTAAGCAAGTACAATGACATTTTACAATGCGAAAGTGTTCTACAATGTCGCTTTAAATGGATCATAACTTTCTTTATGTTTGATAGAGTGCTCTTGTCAACATCTGTTCGTTCACATGTCGTTTTTTTTATATTTTTTCTCATTAGGTATTTGTTGTTGACTCGAATTACCTTATTAGGTAGGAATAAGTACCATATATCAAAGTTAGTTAAGGCCACGGCTCGATTCTACCAGTGTTATTGTAGTAACATGAGTATACAGAGTTGTGCAAAATTAATTTATAGAAATACAAATAATAATGTCTAAACAATACTAATCGTGCTTGATCAAGAGCCAGCTCCAGATAACAGTGCTTTTGAAGACGGCTCGGATAGTGACGTAATTCCACTTTCTGGTGCCCTGGCAACGTAACAAGCCTTACACACAACAGTGTTTTAATATATTATTATTTTTCTTTTTTGATAAGATTAAGAAATAATAATACAATATAGTCAACACACTTGCTGAAAAATACTATAAAATATAATATATTATTTACTTCCACATTAAAAATTGCGTTGGCCATAAAGACGTGACAGTGAAATATTTATTTCAAAAAGACCCTTACTTTTGGAGATGAGAGTACTCTGAATATTTAAACTTTCTTTTTAGCGTTAAACTTTTTCTTTCATTTCCCTTTTTATGTGAGTGGGACGTAATTCGGAGATTCATATTAAATAACGAGACGGCATGCTTCCATGATACATTGGAATATGGCATGTTATCACGAAACTGTCCGTAGGCCCGGCATATATATCTTCGAAACAGCTTAAACTGTCAACACGGGTAATAGACGTTAAGCTATGCAAACTCATCTAATCCAGTGAAGGGATTGTGACAACAAAGAGCTGAAGCCCTCGTTTGTCTATTTATAAATTGGCCAACCACATCTGTTTACGAATATCATATAAAAACGTAAACAAAATCCTTGTTATATTACGAAAGTAAATAAAATGCAGTGGCCAGCCTGCCAAGTGGTCGAACGCACGCCTTGCAATCAAAATGTGCAGGTTTAAAACCCGGCTCGCACCTATGGGATTATTTGCGAATCTCATTTTCATCCGTGATTACCACTTGCTATGAAACGGTGAAGAAAAACATCGTGAGGAAACCTGCACGTCTATAGAAAAGCGTGTGAAGTTCACCAACCCGCACTGGGCCAGCATGGTGGACTATAACCCACAAATCTCCCTCGTATAGAGAGAGAATGTGCCCGGTATAATGGCAATAGGCTCGCCCCGTATTACATTGGGACCAAAATACATCGGTGAAATGTGGGCGCTCTGCAGTGCACCTCTACCTACCCCTTCGGGGAATACAGGCGAGATGATGATGATGATGTAAATAAAATGGTTATAAAATCGATTGGTCCAAATTAATACTTACTTATTGGAAGTAGTATTGTCATACATTTCTACTTAAGCCATGATGTATGAACACTATATCAATATCTTTATATTACTATACCTACAATTCAGTCCGTGTTAACATTGGACCAATATCAAATGTAGTTGTCAATCAATAATAGTTCTTACATTATAGAGAATAAATAATAAAATTTAAAGATAGCGAAAATGTCGCGCAAGCAGATGGAATCATACTCTTTATATAAATCGCCTCCTATTGTAATACTTCACATCAGAAATAGAAAATCCTCCCCATTTACTCAGTTTGTAATCTATATTGATATATCTGATAATAAAATATCCGCATTGTTCGAGTTCAGGGGAGCTTTCACAAATCCTTGTCCAGTTCCTATATTTCAGCGACACTTCCCTTGGTGTCGTGACGCTCTAAGAATGCAATTTCCACCGGACAATCTTTGATCTCTTATCTCTTCGGATGTGCGAGACAACGGAATATTGGACTTAATCTCCCCGCATAGAGGGGTTACTTTTTGATTGTATATTTCCAATACAAGTATGTTTGTCGTTTACTTACCCCTGTATTAAATAAAATATCGTCTTCACGCTTGTATTCCCTGGGGAGTAAGCAGCAACAGATCTTCAATGTCCATTGCCATTATAACGACATATATGGTATATGCATTAATTTAATATCATGAGTGAGTCAGGACACAGTTCACTTCCCTGGATCAGTACGGTGTGGCATACTTCACACTTCTTTCGTAAATATGCAGTTATTCCTACGATAATTTCCTAACCATTTAATTTGTTAAACGGAAAAACTTTGTGTACTAGATCTTAATGAAAAGGCAAAGGTTAGCATAAATGCTAAACAAGTTTAAGATCATGCTGTAGAAATAAACCGACTGCTGTAGAAATAAAACAAAATTGAGCAAAAACATTGAGCACGTATGAGATAAGTAGGTACACATAGCCGGGTGTATCCCCGTTCGCTTCAGATGTGTATACGTTACGGCGCGCGGATATCACAATAAAATATTCATAAAAGAAACGTTTTCAGAATGTATTGCGGTGAACATACGGCGTATCGAAGTGCCGGCCCTGGTCGAGCTCGGCACGGAGTCGGTCATCTTGGATTGCGACTTCTCTACCAACCCCACGCCAGGGCCGGGGCTTGTATTAAAATGGTTCTTCAACGGCACTACGAGCCTGGTATATCAGTGGATACCACCATTAAAACCGCAAGACATAGGGTTACTTAAAGGAAAGGTTGATATTAATTTTAGGATTTCGGGTAAGTTATATTACACAATGTTTACAGCGAGCTATGCTTTGATAATCGTCCTATTATAGTGCCATACTCTTGCAATTAGTTTAAACGTTGGAAACGGGGAGTGGTCACGGATTAGCTGGTTTATTTTACACACGTCAATAGGACACTATTTAAAGCGTTCCACGTTCAAACACTAATTAAAATGCAACACCCTTTCCATGTATGCCCTCACCCAAAACACCCAATTACATCCCTATGTAAAAAAAATATAATCCAACTGATTGGGTAGCCAATATGGCGCAAAGTAATAAATTGAAGCTTGCAATTTTAAAAAAGAGCTCACTATTTTTTTTTGTGTTTACTTTTATTTGTTTTACTTTTTCCCGATTATTATAGAAGGAGGCTTATGTTCTTTACAATTACTTGAGTATCGGGACTATCGGGATAATTGTTAAATTTATGTTGCGTGTCGCTAGTCATTTGCATGTGATGGTAGCCTCGGTTGATACACTTTAATACGTCGAATTGTCAATGTGTCATTTGGTTTTATGAATTACTTTTTCCCAGAGGAACCATTACAGGCGTACCGAGCAATTAAAATAATAAACCCGAGCACACATCTGAGCGGGAATTACTCGTGCGTGGTATCGACCTTCCTAGAAGAAGATAAGCGGACAAAATCAATGCTAGTGTATAGTAAGTGAACAATAACCATCAGTTTTTTATGTAAAAATCTGAGTAGGAACTTTAGGAAGCCATTAGGGGTACAATAGCAATGAAGCATTCATTTAAATAACAAAGCCTCCGCGAAGTAGATCCCGCTTTATCTACTTTATCAATATTAATTAATGATTTTCATGTCCTGGTTTATAGAACTCAAACCTAATTTTCTAGAGTAATTGACTTGTAAGGACTCATAATTATTTATTTTTTTTACTTCGCATAATATTTTTGGTTATCATTTTAACGTTATCCTTATATTGTATAATTAATAGCACTATAAATTTTGTCGTCTTGTTCGTACAATTTGCGACTATGAAAAGAACAGCAAAATCCAATCCCATATTATAAAGCAAAAAAGCTTCGTCGACCACCTACAACTTAGCATTTTTCAATGCAAAAATCATTCGTAAATACATTGTTAAAGATCAAAAACCTCTATGTAACTATTTGAGTTTTGGCAACAAAATAAGCACGATTATCTCATATCCTCAGATAGGTAATAATTTTTGTTTTCACAGGTCGTGGTAACAGTTTTCATTTCATTCAGGAGAAAAAGTATGTGTTCCTAGTGACGTTGATATGCACCGCGGAGAACCTGTACCCGAGACCTGTGGTAACTATCTTATCAAAAGGGTGAGTGTAAGTACCTTAACCTTGAATTCACAGAAAGTATAAATTAGACCTTCAAACAAATATCCAACTAATAAAGAATTACTTAAGTTCGAAATTTGCTCACAGTGCGTTTTGTTTTCTCTTGAGTAAGACAAGTTTCAATCAACTCGTTGCTTCATTTTTATTTTAAGAAATTTGATTCGATACTTGATTATCTCTTGTGCCGAAGTAATAAGAACAGCTATTCCTCATTCTTTCAGACTAATAAATCCATTGAATTTTGGATTAGCCTAGAGATTGGGTTACATTTTCAGTATGATTATACCTACAGAGCGAAAATAATTGTATAACTGTTATATTTTATTGTTTCATGGAATTCCAACACGATTGTTTTGTTAATACGTACTTAAAGTACTTTGGTTAAGCACGATAAACAGTGGTTAAGCACTATACGAGGGGGTACATTGATTTTACATCAGCTTATAGCCTTAAATGAATTTAATCTAATGGTTTGGGAATTTTAGCTTTTGTACCTCTGTAGGTACAAGAGCATAATTCCTGTGATTTAATACGTAAAACAAGTACTTTTCACCACAATCTTCCCAAACCCTCTAGCTTACAATTGATGCATAAGTTCCCATTAGAAGCGTATTTAAAATATTTTTGTTTGATATTTACAACTTTACGCTTTGCGATACGTGCAAAGGTAAACAATGAAAAGAAGGATTATTTATATTTTGTTACAGCAAGCCGCTAGAACAGGCAATAACGGACATGAGAATGGACTCCTGGGGCATGTACACAGTCGAGACGAAGGTCGAAATCCACGATGATGACGTCACTAGGCCATTTGAGGAGTTCGTGTGTGTGCTAAGTCTGCCTTTAGCTAATTACACCGCTAATAGAACCACTGTATACTATCCTGGTGAGCCTTCCTAACTACATTTTGGTGTTATTTTTATAGTAAGTATATTAAAGTAAAGAAGAAGATTAGGTAGCAGTGGTAGCCTCGCGGGCAAGAACGCCCGCCTTGAACGTAAGGGGTGCAAGTTCAAATCCCAGGCCCGCACCTCTGAGATAATTTTCATGTGCGAATGTCATTTTCAACAATGATTACCACTTGCTGAACGGTGAAGGAAAACATCGTGAGGAAACCTGCACGTCTAAAGAAAGGCGTGTGAAGTTCACCAACCCGCACTGGGCCAGCGTGGTGGACTATGGCCCAAATCTCCCTCGTATTGAGGGGGAATGTGCCCGGTATAATGGCAATAGGCTCGACCCTATTACATTGGGACCAAAATACATCGGCGAATGCAAGGACAGCTTTGCTAAACATTTTGTCCATATTCTGAAAAATCTTGATAAATGTATTTAAGAGAGAAAATGTTGTAATCTGTTACTCGTGAATAGCTTTTAGGGTAATCAATATTGGTATTAAAAAAGTAACTTAAGCAACTTACATTTAGAAATTATTTAATAATTCGTGGTTACGAAAAGTAAATCGACCCATAGATTGATTAACTGAATATTGCTATTTAAGAGTTTAACAAAATCTTGCGTCTTGGATCTTATTATCTCTGTCCACCTTTTGTACAATAGTCTTTATCTTTGGCGAGCACAGAGGTTAGAAAAATTATGGCACTCGAAGATAAACTATTTTACCAGGTCATTTTAATCTTTAAATAACATAATCTAGTTTCTATCGTTAGATAGAGTAATCAACACTATACGCCACTGTTTCAGTGAAATAATAGTGATTTACTGTCCTTTGAAGCAATCTCCAAAGTTCCCGTCTTCCTTGATTTACACGAGACTTGACGTGATTTATGTTTGTACCATTTGTGGGTCTCAAATTACATGTGGTACTAGCTTTAGCTTGCAGCTTTGCTTGCTTGCCGTTGTACAGGAATCAAATACGGTGACTTTTTTTAATACACATAAAAAAATCATTAGGTATAATTATTTCTATAAGTGAAGCATAGTTAGGATGTGTTAAGTTTTTTTGATAGCGCGCCATGAGCCCAGGCTGCAACACTAAATTTGTGACGAATATTCAGACCTATAGTCTAGTGATTAGACCGGTTAGTAGTTCCGGCCTCAATCCCCACTCTGGCCAATTATCTACTAACATGAGTCCACTCCTAGCACAAATCTTAACATATTTAGAAGGGCTAATGGAACTACTACTGATGTTTGACTTAATAGTAACATATAAATAAAAACTTTTTAACAAAAAAATAAACCGCCGAAAATTTTAAAAAGCAAAAAATAATATACCTTTTTTATTTAACCTTAATAACAAAGTTCTTAAACTAATGTAAGTATACCTAAGTCATTTTGAGTCGGCGCCAAACAAGCAAATTAATTAATTTAGTAAAGTGTGATGTACGGCGGCGGCGCGGCGGCGGCGCGGCGCGACACGCACCTTCGCTGAAAAATGCCGAGCGTTACGAAGTTAATGTCAGCGAGACAGCAATGCACAGCAAGATAGCGATACACAATGTGTGCGAGTGGTCGTATGGAGAGCACATTTTTTGGAATGTTAATGTTTGTCGCTGAAGATTTCACGTTGCATTGTTAATTTCATTTGGTTATTTCTTTAAATTTATTGTTCATTAATTGTTTGGCGCCGACTCAAAATGACTTAGGTATACTTACATTAGTTGTAACTTTGTTATTAAGGTTAAATAAAAAAGGTATATTATTTTTTGGTTTTTGGTTAATTTTTTTGTTAAAAAGTTTTTATTTTATATTTTTTTGTGGCCAAAATCTACTACTTAATCTGAATCTACTGTTTGTTTTTTTGTAATACACAACTCAGCATTAAAATTTGAGAATAAACAATAAATCTCTCCCTATTTTCCCACCTTTCGGGTAGGATTTTTGTTCCAAATTTATATAGGACCAACTTCGAAGTTATACCCTAACCAATACGTGTCGAAACGTGAACCTTTTCTGTTTTCTTCGTTGGTTAAAAATGGGTATAAATAATTCCAAATAAAGTCCACGTGGGCGTAGGTATATCATGGTGTAGGTGCCAATCTAGATCAGACTAGGCAAATACACACATGAATTGGCACCGACTACAAATGTAATGAATTATAAGGTTATTTGTAACTTTTTAGTGTACCTAGGTTTTTGAAGGCGAATTTAGTATCTATTTTGTGAAAAGATGCAAGTATTAGCACCTCATAACAGCCCAAAAAAGGAATTCACCCCCCTCCACCCTTTCCATCCCATCGTTTCGATATTTGTTAACTATCCGTATTAAACAAAAAAAGATTTTTCGAAATCGGCTCACTAACGCCGAAGATATGCTATAGTCCAGAATGCAAACTTTATCACCCCATTTCACCCCCTACATATTTTTTTTTCAAATTGCCTAAAACACGTGTTTCTTTATTTTGTATGTAAAATACATATACACAGTTTCAGGTTGATCAAAAAATATTTTTTAAATTGTGTGACCTTCAACCCCCCATTTCACCCCTAAGGGGGTTGTTTTCTGATAATGTTTTGAAAATGGGACCACACTCGAAGAATTCCCTAGCAAACATCATAAAAAAAATTGAAATCGGTCGAATGACGCCGGAGATATGCGTGATCATACATAAAAAAAAATAAAAAAAATATATACGCGTCGAATTGAGAACCTCCTCCTTTTTTTTTTTCGTCGGTTAAAAATGAAACCCATAGAATATGTTATTTGCAGGTCTCATGCCCACAGCGCATATTGTGGCTGAAGCTGAATTGCCTCAAGAACACCAAGCTAACAGTAAGTACCGTTAAGTTACATCTTTTCTATCTATCTATCTATCTATCAGCCAGAGACGTCCACTGCTGAACATAGGCCTCCCCCATAGATCGCCACAAATTACGTTACATCTTTTATAATTTTAATATTAAGAGACAACATCTACATACCGTTTCACTTTAAACTAAGTGCTTGAACTGGGTACCATACAATGAACTTGGAGCGGTCTCCGTTCTACCCAGACAATGGATAATTCCAAAAAGATCATTCCTTAAATCATCCGGTGTAATCAGCCGAAGCCGTTGGAATCACTAGACACAACCTGTTGTCAAAATGTAACTTTCATGATAAATCAATTAAGTCAGCTTGTATTCGTATTTTTCACTGAAATGTGGACCCAACTATAGTCTCAAATGCATGTAAAGTACCCAGTGGGTACCCAGTGGTACTCGGACTGGGTGGTAGACTCTGAAGGACTTTGACCAAATTTTTGCAATAGGATAGTGTCCAATAGTAAAAACAATAACGGTTTTTGTTACAGCCAGCTCAATATTGACGTCATACGCCACAATCATCTTGTTTCTCATGAATCTTATAAACACAAATTAAGAAATATATAACTAGTGGGTAAGTAATTAAGAACTACGAGTCTAAAATGGTCTCCTTGAGCAATTCCTCGTAAACAAATTAATTTACTCACAGGTGTGTGGAAATTAGCGGAATTGCTACCATTCTGTTAAACTTTAAGAAAATTAATTTGTGTAGAGAGAATTGCTCGGTGACCGTTCAAGATCCCTTGTATCTTATATATTTTTATGGAAAGACAAAGTCTTTAGGTCAATATAGCACACTTAAGTTGAGATTATACTTGAATGTTATGTCGGTGTGATATGTTTTGAAATGTAAATAGTGTGAATATTTATGTAATTTTATACTAATGTTGTCGGCTGAACAAGGTTTACAAAATCTGTGATATTTTAATTTAAATGATATTGCGGTTTTGTATAAAAAAAAACTATTTACTTTAGGTAGACCTGTCTGCTTTGTTAGTTTTATATAGGTATTAAGTAAAGTAATTAAATTGTAATGTGTCAGTATTATATATAACATACGTAAATATCACTGTTTTTATTAAGATAACATTAAACGAATGTAGCTATTTGATATTTGCGATACTGTAAATAAAATGCTTCTTATTGAATTTAGTTTTATTATGATCTACAAGTACCTATATTTATAAGTCGCTCTGACTTAAATAACGGATAAGCGTTGAACAAAAAAAAGTAAAAATAATGTTTATGTACCCAAATATACGTACGAAACGGGTACTTTGCAGTCGGAGCCATTCCTTATCTTAGTCCATTAAATTTCTTCATATATGAAGGAGAAGGTACTTAAATGAACATAATAACTATTGTTTGGGTATATTTAAAACGTAACGGTTACTTTATAATCTATTAAATTATAAACAACGTTATTGTACATTGGTAAAAACACTCTATCAAACATATTGTGAATGTCCTAGAAAATTGGATGAAATTGAAACTGCGCTATCCTATCTTGTTTCAGCAGGTATACCCTGACTTGAATAGTGGCTCTGAAACGAGGTGAATCTAGCACCCGCGCCCACCCAGCACGTAACAAATAAAATTAAATCGAACTCGATAAATAGAACTTAGACACCGTAATATAATCCCGCCTCGTGTAATGAAATCGTCCTTGGGGAGTTAAAACATCCTGCCAACAGAATTGATTGGATCCGTGCTAACTCGCTCGAACCTAGACATGCAATTGTAGATATTGGACTAATATCAAGGATACTCAGTTAGTCGCTCTTTGTTTGCGAAACGATTCTAGTTTAAAGTTGTTAGTCATGTAGTTATCCTATAAACTTTGGCACGTTTATGTACCTAATTACCTTTTCAAATTGATACTGTTAGAAAATTTGGGATATGTTTCATTCATCAGGGTATTAAACTGAATTATACACTGGGACAAAGTAATATTACAATGTGTACAATAACAATATTGGTGGCACAGACGGTTGTGACAAGACAAAATGTGTTAATTTTGTCTCATTCTCTAATATGAATTATAAAAGTGAGGGAGCGACTCGCTGCGATGTATGTGTAGTCTTGATGCCGTAAGCCGTATACGTATAGAAAAGATACAGTACCGTCACTAGCGGTTGTAACATGCGTATCCACTTATTTCTTACCGTATTCTGTACTAAATGTAGGAGGGTAGGTACATTTATTCGAGAGCGAAATATTACAGCGGTAGATAAAGAGAAAAGTGAGGGCTTAGGAGGTGCTCTCTGGCTGCAGTTATTTAAGAGAATTCCTCCGAGACGGCCGCGCAATGTCTGAGTAAGTGCGTCACTCCGCTAAGCATTACCATAACGTTGCTATGTTCCTTCTGGTCGAGTCCACGGGAAATATGCTACGGACGAGAAGAATATACTAAATGAAGCATCAATTCTAAGCTTAGGAGCTGCTAGAGCAGACATCGAAACGACGTTCATACATTAAAATTTATATTTATCATAAGACTCTTTAGACGGCCATTTTTATTGTTATTTTATCGATATCTCTATCATTATCTGAAAACCTTGAGACTAGCCAACAGATTTCATCAATTAAAAATTGGAACTGATTTACCTTGCAGGAAAAATTATCATTATAAAGTCAATTATCTTGGTTCTGTAAGTGTAGGTACCAACAATAAAATTATACATGACATTAGTTTTCAAATCGTAATTGCTAAGCGTTCACGCACAAACATTTCAAAAAGCAGACAATTTCAAACGAGCATGTTCATCTACTTGTTTAGTTACATACAATTGTCCCCTACCACTTGTTTCTGTTTATTGGCCAAATTTGAAACTTAGTTTTATAGTTTCCAAAGTACAAACAGCACTTCCAGTGATATCTGACTCCGCGATGGTAAGTGCTAAGTTGCCTCTGTATCTCTGGCGATAAGTTCCTAATTGCACTTCACTCCGACGGAATGGGGTAAAGCGGGCAACGGCGGGCGAACACGTACCGAGTGTACGTGTCTTGAAATGTACTACGCTCTAATGTGTGACACGCGGTTTGATGTTTTGTCGAGCACTTCCATTTTATGAGTTTCAATTCGATAACGGGGGTGTTACTGTGAAAAATGATTATAGTGGGTTTCGATTACCCACCTGGGCCCCAAGATCCTTAGGGGTCTTGGGGCCCAGGTGGGTAATCGAAACCAGACTCAGTAGGTATTAGTACTATCATTGTGGAGTTGGTATGACTCTTATGTGGTATGACACTTTTATGGTATAAAAACATCTTTTATCAATGATAGCTAGAATATGACAAGTTTAGACATTAGACATTGTCACCTTGAAGTAATTAGAGTAGTCATATTCTAGCTACCATTTTCTTGTCTTAAAAACCGGCCAAGTGCGAGTCGAACTCGCGCATTAAGGGTTCCGTACCATTATCTATAAAAACGAAAAAAAAACACGTTTGTTGTATGGGAGCCCCCTTAAATATTTATTTTATTCCGATTTTTAATATTTGTTGTTATAGCGGCAATAGAAATACATCATCTGTGAAAATTTCAACTCTCTAATTATCACGGTTCATGAGATACAGCCTGGTGACAGACGGACGGACGGACGGACGGACGGACAAAGAAGTCTTAGTAATAGGGTTCCCGTTTTACCCTTTGGGTACAGAACCCTAAAAATGAAGTCATAGCCAATCCACAACGATAGTGCTAAGGAAAATGGGCCCCTGTGTGAAGTTCGACATATTCAACCAATGAAACGTAATCTATAAAATCATATTTCGGTAGCTCTACCATGACTATAACGCTTATCTACGTAAAATATTTATACAACGTTCAGAATGGGTATACTTACATTTAAAATAAAAGTTATCGCGCTTATTGTAAACGATTATCTGAATTCAGAAATATTTTTGTGTTGTCTGTAATCGGATTTTTTATGTGCTATTATTAAAACTCGGCGCAACACAGATCAGAAATTTCTTGTCACTGTTTAAACTCAGTTGAAAAGATAAATACAACAGAAAGGACAAGTGACTTATCTAACCATACCTTCGGTTGCATAGGTATACCTATGTAAAACATTAATGTATACCTTAATGTTTTAAATTTTAATTCACTAACGGAAATTTTAACGTCACATAATGATTAAAACGCTGAACATAACGAAGGCTTGCTCTATCGGGTACTCTAGAACTAACAATATCTTTCGTCAACCCTAACAAATGTATAAACTGAATGACGAGTTACGAGTCCTAATAGAAGAGAAAATAATTTGAAAAATAAAATATAGAATGGAACAAATAAAAAAGATTGAGAAAATAGTAATTAAATTTCGTGTCGGTACTATTCTGTACCTAAATTCTAATGAAAATATGAGGAGGGAAAGTGGTTAAATATAAAATATCCTTTCGGATTAACGTTCAGGCATAATTAATAATTTATGTAGAGTAGAAGGTCGGCACGCGTGAGCATTATAAGTGAATTTCGTGTTTTGTTCTCGAAATTATACTGGAAGTCATACACTGAAAAAACTGAATGGTGTCGTGGGTCACCAGGTAGGAACGAAGTTCCTTCGGCTAATGTAGAATGAATGAAAAGAAAGAGAAAGGTATTATACACTACTCGCTTGTGTATGCGACTGTCATTTAACGGTTTTATTCCACGCACTTTTTTCCACGCACTTTTTTCCACGGATTTTTTCTTACGGTTTTATTACCACATTTTTTTCAGTTCGGTCGCGTAGCTAACTTCGTTCCAATAAAGTAATCATATATATTAGTGCCGTATTGAAATACTGTAACATCAAAATAAGTAGATGAAATGTAAATATAAATTTACTCACTAGTTATAAGAATAGTGTAGATACTTTATTTTGTTAATGAGAGGTTTATATTCGTGTATAGACTTGTGAAAGCAAAATAACATGAAATTTAAAAAACAAAAAAGGTCCATAACGACCCGGAGTTCTATGTATTTTAATAGTTCAACGACTGTCCCACAGATGGCAGTATACTCTATGTATTTAATATGTGTGTATTATTATTAGTATATAAAAAAAAATAAAAAAGGTCCATAACGACCCGGAGTTCTATGTATTTTAATAGTTCAACGACTGTCCCACAGATGGTAGTATACTCAATGTATTTAATATGTGTGTATTATTATTAGTATATAAAATAAAAACTATAGCAAAACCTAAAAAAAAAAACAACAAAATATAAAAGTAATAAAATAAAAAAGTAATAAAATAAAAAAACATCGTAATTCAAATTATCAACTAAAGTCGTCTCATTTAACGATTTGATTCCACGCACTTTTTTCCACGGATTTTTTCTTACGGTTTTACTATCACATTTTTTTCAGTTCGGTCGCCTAGAAAAATCCCTATTCCCTCCAAGCCTGCCGTAAGGAACTTCGTTCCAATAAAGAAATACGGAGAAAACGGAGGAAATACGGAGAAATACGTTCGTTAGATAAGTGCGTTAAGATGTAGCTATAACGTAAAATTTGGTTGTGAAAAGTGAGACCATTGTCTATCCTGACTGATCCGTGTGTTGCCAAAATGAATTTTTGAACAATCTCATCGCAGCGGTCATTTATCGCTCTAAGTCGAAACCATCTGCCGTTCTTAGACATGTTTGTAGTTATAACACAGTTTATAAAATCTAATGGCGACTGGGAGAGAGAATCAAATGATAAGCATATTAATATACCTACATACATGTACTAGCTATGCCAGACAGACGTGGGAGGCATTTTAATAGTATCTTAATACATTGCGCATACCTGCCCCTTTACGACTTGTCTTGTAGCAATGTTTTACTAATACTTTCAGGTTTGACAGTTAACTTAGTACTAAATCTGTCAAACAGTGACATTAACTATTGAAATAACAATACCTTAAGAGTTGGTGGTAAGGCCCCTGTGTTTATACGACATTGAACAGAAGCAAACGGATTGACATTTTTCCTGATAGAGCTCCTTATCATAGAAAAGTTGAATTACGCCTGCACCCGCGGGGCAAGCGAATTCTTTTGACTTTTAATGAAAATGTATGGTTCATTTCATTTTCCAAAAAACGTCAAGTCTTAAAAGAGAAAGGAAGAAAACTTATCAAGAAACTTAAATATTTATAGTAAGAGCCACGTGTCGAAATACGCACGCATAGTTAGGATTTAAGATTATTTAACTCTTTGTTGGTCATCCGTCATCTTTATCACCCATTTCTCTTGTGTGTATTTATTGAATGTGTCCTTGCTGTTAATTACTTGACACTGGCTGAAATACCGCTAATAGCAAGTGCAGACATTCCTCATCTTATTCCATTAAAATTTCATCATGGAATTTTCATGTGAGATTATCATTTTCAACAATGATTACCTACCCCTTGCTGAACGGTGAAGGAAAAAATCGTGAGGAAACCTGCACGTCTATAGAAAGGCGTATGAAGTTCACCAACCCGGACTGGGCCAGCGTGGTGCACTATGGCCCAAATCTCCCTCGTATTGAGGGGGAATGTGCCCGGTATAATGGCAATAGGCTCGCCCTCTATTACATTGGGACCAAAATTCATAGGTGAAGTGTCGGCGCACTACAGTGCACCTCTACGTACCCCTTCGAGAAATACAGGCGTGATGATGTATTTGATGTATTTAATTTCATCATTTAATTCATCTCGTAAAAAAGCCTGGTAAGCCTAGCTACCTTAATTAACATTCCATACGAGGGTTTTACGACTAAACTAAATTCTAAGAAATTGTTCACGTATAGGTACTATCACAATAGGCGTGAATTAATTAAATTAACACACGCCACTGACCTAACTAGTTCTAAAAGGCTTCTTATTAAATCAAAGCTTGCTCCTGAGAATTGAGAACTCGCAGAAACATTTTTAATTAATGCCAGGTACTCGCTCGCTACTCCTGTAGCCCTCATATTACTAATTATATTAGGTATTTCAGTTAAAACTTATTTTCGCATAAATTAATTTACGCACCTAGACACGAAAGGTAGATATATCTTAAGTATCGTGAATTAGGCATGTGATTATGTTTTTGTGTTATTTTATAATACTTATTTCTAAGATTGAGGGAGGTTCAGATATAATTACTAGAAATTCTAGTATAATCTTAAAAATGCTTAAGATACATTTTGGTGAGTAATGTCTGAGGTAAAAGATT
Source organism: Ptilodon capucinus (assembly GCA_914767695.1). Lineage (NCBI taxonomy): Eukaryota > Metazoa > Arthropoda > Insecta > Lepidoptera > Notodontidae > Ptilodon > Ptilodon capucinus. Next base: position 6,189,282 of record OU611814.1, on the reverse strand, counting down.
AAACATCACAAAGAAATATATACTTACAGAATAATAGGCTTCTCCGAGTCGTTTTATATACTAAATCTTTTTACTTACTTTAATACGAAAACAGTAAAAGTCGACACTTTTGGTTACGACTTTGTCATTTACAAGGGAAGGATAATGGGATAATCAGCTAATATTGAAGTAATAGGTAAAAAATTTGGATAATAATAATAATTTGGCCCAAAAATTTCCCTCGTATTGAGGGAGAATATGCCCGTTATTATGACAATAGGCTCGCCGTCTAGTACATTGGGACCCAAATACATCGGCAAAGTGTGGGCGTACTGCAGTGCAACTCTGCCTAACCCTTCAGGGAATACAGGCGTGATGATGTATATATAATAGGTAGATATTTTATTCGATGCAATGTGAACGTCTCCATAAAAAACTGTAATCGAGCAGTCAGCCTCACCGTGTGAATGGACCTGAAGCGAATTTTAGTCATAAAACGCAGGATTTATTGGGAGTTTTGAGCCGTGTAGTAGAGTGTCTTGTAAGTACATATTCACATTTAATAAACTGTATCCAGTGATCCGAAAGTCGGACACTGTTAGTGACAGGTCCAAATGGGAGCAATATCAACGCAGCGCCGCCGAACATGAACCCACGTCTGTCTCACAACTAAGCGTGTAACATTATTTTCCCTCCGAAACAGAAACAGCGCCTTTGTATTCTGAATATCTATATTGTCGTGTGTTACTTGTCTTTAAGACAATATTTCTCAGCTGTCTGTCGACCTATTTACGGCGCTTTGTTTCGTGTGATTTGAGGATGAAAAGCTACCGTTCCGACTTCCTGCAGCTTGTTATAGTCAATTGAGGGAAATTGGCTATTATGTCGTTTGTTCGCTAGATGTTTGGTCCTTTTGTTTTACAGTACTGTAAAATATGAAGGAAGCAGACAAAGGTAGAGGCAAGATTAGTTCTACCTTCTCATTAGTCTTCTCGGATCAAAGGCCAAAGAGCCGCTAAATTATGGATTATATTAGGCTCCACTATATTTCTACATTAAAGTCCTTCGCACACGTCGTCGTAAAAACGCATGCGTCGAATTTTTGCTAGTATGGACATGAGTCCATACTGTCATACTGTCAACGTCATTTTAAAGAGCTTTACTTCATAGTAGAAGTAAAGCTCTTTAAAATGACGTTGACAGCGTGGGTGAAGTTTTATGTGTTGTTTAAAAAAAAATCTTTTGACGCCCCAGTGTGCACGGGGTTTAATAGTAGGTATTATTTTCTTTCCTTAATAATTTTTCATCACAATATTCTAAGCAGGTAGGTACTTTAATCTTATCGTTATTATATTCTTTTGTGAATTAGATGATAAACAAATATTCTCATTCAACAAAAGATCCTTATTTCATGAGTTAATGCGAATCTGTGTAGGTATCTTTGAGTTCTTTCGCTCAAGACACCGTGAAATTGCTGGGTGACTGCCGTATTCTCGACGAAATAACAACAAAAAAATTCGGAAATAGGAATAATGAGTTTCCTCTGATACGATAGGATTGGTTGCTTTTGCTGGGAAGCCCAAAAACTTATTATATTTTCGAGTACCGTACTAGGCCTATTTATTTGTTTGAGCAAAATCTTTTTAATGAGATCACCTCAGGAGAACTTAATATGGGAAGTGAAGCGATTTGACCGCATAATACTTAATTCGGACGACTCTAATATTATTATATTTCCGATATCAACTGCACAGAAGGTGTACCTAGTAAAAAAAATGACTTAACAAAGTGTACTTAGTCTTAAGTGTACTTAGTCAACATTTTTGCCAATACTTAAACGAGCTATGGGTAAATATACATAAAGGTTGAATTTGTGTGATCAAATTTAACTAACAACACAGCGCAGTATATCTAAGACCCTATCACAATTGAAATTAACTTCTACTTACCTTAGAAATTCACGTCAGTGCACCTTTGCGTACACCTTCGAAATTACAGTCGAAAACATATTCGTTTCCAACATTTTATTATGGTACACTATATAGGTCGCACAAAGGGATGTTGGTTTGATCTCATCTTAAGACTTACCGACCCACAGATTAGCTAGTGACGTAACGGCTGTTCGAACAATCAGAAAAAGGAAAAAATAGCCAGTTAAAGGGGCTGCTTTTGGAACTGGATCGAAGTAGCTTTATGGCTTAAACCGCCGGCAGTTTTTTTGTATATCATATATACGACTTTCCTTTAGGAAATTTTAATAATAAGTTGACTCCAGTTGATCAGGAACATTTTATTAAAGGTTTATTTCGAATTTGGTAGAGAATCTATTACCGTCTTTCCTCGATAACATGGATGTTATTCGATAGCTTGTAGCGCTCTAGAATTGTGGTACACATTTAAAGTTTGGAAACTTAAAATGTGTACCACAATTCTAGAGCGCATCCATTTTGAGCCTTAGCCACAAACTATAAGAACCCAAGTAATAATGCAATACTAATTTTTAAAAAACATTTCCACATGGGGAACAGGGCCCCGTAAGAGTGGGCAGGAGTGCAGTCCACCTAAATTCTGATGATGTATTTTGGTCCTAATGTAATACGGCCTTAATAGGGGGACATATTATCCGTCAATATCGCATTCATATCATCCATACAGCATCACGCTAGTTCAGTGCTTCTTGATCCAAATAAGGTCCTACTTAATAATTTCTTTAACCCCATAGGACACTTTTTAACGTACTGTTGAATAAAATCCCTTGAGTACTGCTCCATATTGCTTCTTGGACTTAGGACATATCCCCATTCTAGCATATTGAGCTTAATTCAGCAAAATAAAGGGTCCAGCATTAACTGATTAAATAGATACTCACCCTTCTCAAAAGATATCCTTAAGACAGCAAAAAGTCAATCCCTTGGGAATTAGCTTAAAATGTTGCTCATAAAGTAGGTAAATAGATTTGGTCATAAAGTAGGTAAATAGACCTTGGTTTGTTTTAATTTATTTTTCATCGAAAAGCTACTTGTAAACTGGTATGTACCCCAGCAAGGTTATCTATGTGATTACGAAGCTGTTTCCATATAATTGCTTTATATCGCCAGACAGACTAGAAATATCATATACATCATCATTACGCCTTTATTCCCTGAAGGGGTAGGCAGATGTGCACTGCAGTGCGCCCACACTTCGCCGATGTATTTTGGTCCCAATGTAATAGGGGGCGAGCCTATTGCCATTATACCGGGCACATTCTCCCTCAATACGAGGGAGATTTGGGCCATAGTCCACCGCGCTGGCCCAGTGCAACAGTGCTGGTTTGTGAACTTCACACGCCTTTCTATAGACGTGCAGGTTTGCTCACGATATTTTCCTTCACCGTTCAGCAAGTGGTAATGATTGTTAAAAATGACATTCGCACATGAAAATTATCTCAGAGGTGCGGGCTCGGGATTTGAACTTGTACCCCTTACGTTCAAGGCGGGCGTTATTGCCCACGAAGCTCTACCACTACAACAAGCAAAATATAAAAATGTAAATTTTTATATTTTTTTTTGGATTGTGCCCATTTTCCTGTCTGAAAGAGTAAGATTTGGTAACAAAACCTTAAAAATGAAACCTTAAAACCGAAACAATGTTAAGTAACGCCATCTGTTGAAATACACTGCTCACAATATGGTAGAGTCGCTAGTATGGATAGCTACGAAGATGTCTCTAAAAACCAGTTATCTAGAGCAGAAAAACCCTTTTCTCTATGACGCTAGATGGCGGTTAGCACAAGCTGTAACGTTGTCTCTTTTGATAAAGTAAGTTAGGTCTTCTACCTAAGCGCTCAAAAGAGGACTCTTTTCCAAATGTAAAGTTAATTTTAATGTTCTTTGTATTTGCCCTCTTTTAATGGCAATTGTAAGTTTAAGCTGACCAATATAACCTGCGTTTATTGAACGGAGCAATAAGTAATTTACAAATTTTAAGGAATTCGGCGCAAACTTTGCTACAGTTTAAAACTTTCACAAATCTCCACGTTTTTGTTTTTATGGCAATTATTGTTATTTTGTTTTTGATCTAATGGCGCGCTTGGCAAGTGACAGCGACTGTTGATGCCGCGAAGCCGTGATCCCAAAACTTCGAGCAGCTTCGTGGCTCCTCGGTTCTTGCCGCCGCTTAGATTCCGCCCACCGTCTCACTCCGCTCGCTCGCTCACTCGCCGCTACGACGTTTATGTTTTATGTTTCACATCTGCCAGGCGTCCCGCGACGGCTCAGTTTTTTTTTTAATATAACATTATTATACAAAGCAAGGTGAATCACAGAAGTTAATAAATAGTTGCTTAACTACGTCCGTATCACCTACGATGCGATGGTGTAACAAATGCATGCAATGATATTAAAGATATTATTACAAAATGCAACAAGCTACTGCGCTCTATGGCAATAACAGGTACAGTGACAACATTAATATTGAACCACGGTTGATTTCAAGCAATACCCCAGTCAAGTAGTATCCAATTAATTAAGTTTTTATGTCTTAACTTAATGCTATTAACGACTTCGTAGGTAGTCAAAGTCAATGTTACTATCATTTACGCCCTGCAGTTAGGTACTTTTTACTTTTATAATTTACAAACAACCCGATAAAAAACTGTGTAAACTTATTGTTTTCTTATATTTACGCGAATGCTGTATAGTATGGTTGCTGTAAAGCCGTTATGCTGTATGCCCGTGACCATGGTTGCTGTAAAGCAGCGGAAACGTCGGGAAAATAAAATAGTAAATAAACGCGATAAAATCCGTAAAATAGTTTTATTTCACTGTGTAAACTTGACATATTTACGTTTTTTTTAAATGGCCAATCTTATTTCTAATACAGACGTCTGGAACGGTACGGACTAATATCAGAAGTCCGAAATAATACTTTAGGTACATATAGGTACGGTAGCTCATATGTGGATGCTTAGTGAAGACAGTTTATACCTAACTATAGACCTTTGAATATTTGTCATAGGTATCGTGTTCTGGCGTTTGGGTACGTCCATAACCCTGTTCAGCAGTGTAAAACTACAAATATGAGGGGCGACGACTAATAATCACAAAACAGAAAATATATTTTACATAGGGCTCGAGATATTACTCGAGAAATTGACGACGAAAACAATGTTCGAATTTCGATCAATTTTTTATACCATTCAGTTGTATACCCGATACTTATGCAAACGTCAAAGTATTATTTCGGACTTCTGAAACTCCTATATACCTCTAATAACTAAATTTTATCTAATATCATTCGTTGTTCGTAATTTTGTCCATCTCTATTAAGATGGGACTTAAGTTCAGTTGTAAAATGAGCTTATTTAATTATCTCAAGTATTCATGCGCAAAATTTCCACTCACCTATAGATACTTATGGCGAATAGCATCTTCAGACCCCGTTACATGATGACCCAACCACGGTAAAATACTTTCGCCGTAACACAGATGAATGCGTAAAAACTAGTCAGGTAAAAATTAAAAGTAAGTAGGTATCTACCTACGTGCCAATTTTGTTTTGAATATTAATTGACTTTTAGTTTAAGCGTTTACAAAATTAGCCTTCAGTCTTCAAGTTCACAGTGGTAATTTTTAATTAATAATTTTTCATTTTTAAATTTTTTAAATAGTAAAAAAACAGAATAAAATAAATATTTAAGGGGGTTTCCATACAACGGACATGATTTTTTTGCCGTTTTTATAGATTATGGTACGGAACCCTTCGTGCGCGAGTCGTTCGTTTTCACCTTATATACCTTCAGCGTTAGGCGAATTATCATCAGCATCACACTGGTATTCCTGAGAATTGATAGCAAGCGCACTAACAGTAGGAACGTATTCTATTTTGAAGTATTGGGTCCCTGTGTATCAAGATGAACTGCTTTAGCTACGTAAAACACACTCACTTACACATGGACAGTTTAAACTTTCGCAATAATCAATGTTTAAGTTTAAGGATAATTAATGCTTTTTATCCCTAATACGTGTAATTGTTCATTTTTATGTAAGTAACCTTTCTATATAAATTTGACATGAGCGAGATGTTATAAATTTTATGATTTCGTAAAAGAATGTGACTATGTAAAATAAATTATTGCCTCACATACCCAACAGACACGTTAAGCCCACCGTACACCGTGGCGTCTACCCTCGCGCGTTAAAATGTTTGCCAATACCAAAAGGAACTCTGTGCCAATACGCATAAATATTATATTTCTGGTGTAAAAGGCACGGCTCACACGTCAAAATTCGCTCGCGCTATCATTGTCATTTAGTTGAAGAATGAACTCTTTTCATGTGTCAAAACAGTTTGTTTTGGTGTGTGAAAATAATTTACGCAAGAGAGGCGACGCCCCTGTGTACCCAGGAAGCTTTATGCGTCGATATGAATTAAGCAAAAATGACCTGTTGCTAAAATTGTCAAGGTCTAATATGGTGTGTGTGGTCAGCAGCTGTCTAAATACATGCAATAATCTAAATACTTCTACAATTCTATTAAAATGTATACATTAGATAAAAACTTCTTGCACTTGACACGACTACTTATGTAAGGTTAATGCCCCGATGTATTTTTCGCCCGAAGAATGCCAATGAGGTTACGTTACTTTTATTCTGAGGCGGAGGTCAAGATCGATTGCCGAATTAGCGAAAATAAAACAATGATTCGTACCTATACAGAGCATCATCTCATGGACAGTCAGCAACAGCGGTAGTATAGCAATTAGTACAAGATCGCTTACAACTAAGGACCCAAACACCGCAGCAGCACGAAAAACATTATTTTTTGATAAATACCCTGACTGGCGGGAAAGAGGACTAGGACAAAGCATTTTTATTGCAAGGTGTGTGTGCCGATTTAGGTGTTGAAAGGTAACAAGATGAATCTGAGAATGTTATAGAGACTCAAGGCTGTAATTTAAAACTACATACTTATAAGGAACAACTGATTAATAAAACAATAAACGAAAGCTTCTTGCTTACCGGCGCGTGAACGTACAATCAACACTAAAATAATATATGAATACCTACATTATTGGCCCTTAATTCACGATTACTGACTATCTTTTCAATAAAGAGAAAACAGGTTACGATTTATTTCGTTAATTTTAAAAGAAGCATTTATCTTTAGCCTTGTACGCACATTCCCCAGTTGCGTTGACTGTTTCTACGATCAAGATCAAGACGTATACACCAGTTATATTGTTGAGGAATGCATCCCGCACCATATCCTGCTCTATCTTTTACATTAAGATACAGTCGATATCCTTTGTATACAAGCCGGTTCGCCAGCAATGCCCTTAGGGAGAAAAGAAATATGAAATTTATTAATGGAATGTCATCCTTGACCTATGTATGCCTTAGGGACTTCGACAAATTAATACTTTGCATTCCGATATGCCAATTTAATTAGCATACGAAGTTTTTAAACTTTTATACCTACTAGTTCATTTTAAATAAAGAAAAGCAAGCAGAAATTTACTTTCTTGTACTTAATACTATTGCAAACATGACTTAAGTACTTATTATTAAGATTAACTGTACATTTCTATGAAATATTCGGCTGTCCTTGGAGTGGCGCGGGCGTGTATTTATTTATTAGGACGCAAGAGTAAAGTCATCCCCAAATTTATAGAACGTTCTAATTAATTAACGCCGACATTACAATAGACATACTTTTTTACTTAAATGGTTTTTAGAGGGATTGGGATGTCTACAAATTATGGGTGTAATTGAATCAACGGTTATGGTACACAATAATACATTTTCAGTTCATCTAATCAATACATAATAAACCCTGCGCCTACAGGCTCGACAAAAAGTTAAGTTAGGTATATTGGAATTATGGTTAGGTAATTTGGGAAACTGACAATTTCGAGGGTGATTGTTGAATCCTCCACATTTGTTTTCACAATAGATTTCTGCAATATAACACCTGATTCCAAGAATTATTTTATGGATCTGCATACGTTAATATTATTATAGCACTAGCTGTGCCCGCGACTTCGCCCGCGTGGACTTTAGGGAGATTACCCGGAAATATGGGTATTATGTTTTTCCCGCGGAACCCAAATGCTTTTTCTAAAATTAAAGTAGCCTAAGTTACGCCCTGGAACGTCAGCTATCTGTCAGTGAAAGTCCCATTGAAATCGGTTCAGCCGTTTAGAAGTTTACCTCAAACAAACAGACAGACAGACAGACAGACAAAAAAAATCAAAATTGCGTTTTCGTTATAGGTATCGTATACACTTTCATACGCATTTGGTAAAAAAGTGTTATTTTGATATTACAAACAGACACTCCAATTTTATTTATTTGTATGTATGTATTTGTATAGATTTTTTCTAATAACCGGTCTAACTATTTTACGCAAGTAACTGCAATTGCGCCTTTGTTCCTCGTAAGATGTCGAACGGAATGTGTCCGTAAATAGTATATGTAACTAGTTATATCTGTTTGCACGCCTTTTGCGGTGTTTAACGGGATTCCTCCTTTGGAAGACATGTGATGTGTACTAATGGTTGCTGGAGCGTCAACGACTTATTTGTAGAACGTGATGTACGATTACAGTCAGTCTATTACGTCTATAGTGAATTGTTCTCTGGGTTCATAGTACAATCACAGAAATGGTGCTAAGTGTGCAATTTTTTTAAGTTCATTATCCTTTTCGTAAAAGTAAATTTACATTTATTTACTATGAGAACAATCGATAGCTCTAGTAGGATTTTATATAAGTCCTACATTCGCTGTGTATGTAAAATACTCATATTGCATTCTTACAGCGCTTCCGTCGGCCACCTGAGTACTAACCATTTGCCATATAAATATCTCACGTTGCAGTTGACCAGTGAATTTTATAGGATGTATAAACTTATGTTAATACCGATCACAAGCCATAGTGTTGTAGGATGGTTTCCTATGCTGGCCAAGCTTGTGTGCATACAATTTTTGGAGCGTAGTTCCTAATCGCGTGTTGCGAAAGGGGGCTAGACGGAAAAAAATAAGACGAAAAATTGTAACGACACTTTTACATATGTGTGTGTGATTTTTATTGTATACATTTATGTATAGAATTCGATTTCGATTGCGATTGCGATTGCGGATTGCGATTTTGAGATGTGTGTGTGTGTGTATGTATATGTACAATTTTTTTGCTTTTTTTTTATTTCAAAAGGAACTTCGTTCCATCCGGGTATCCCTTGACACCTCTCAAGTTTTTTTGTTTATCCTCAATAATCCTAACATTAAATCGTAAAGTAAATGATCTTATTAGAAGAGCCACAAGTTTTATGTATTAAGTATCAAAATTTCTATTACATTTATAATACCGTGTTTTAAATTCCTAAAACACAAGTTCACCTTAGATTTGAATGTGAATGTGCGTGGACGATGTTACGCAACTGACCGTGTTGTTGGAATAGAGGTTATGAATGAATTAATTTAAAAAAAACTGGCCAAGTGCAAGAAAAAGGGTGGACAGATGGACAACGAAGTGATTTTTTTCTTTTTTGTTACGGAACCCTAAAAAAGATAATATATTTATCTTATGGGCCTTAGAACAAATAAATATTTTAGGATGTGAGATCGAGTGGCCAAGAGTTCAATGATGGGTTAAAATTTGGTCATTATGCCAATATAGCGGTACAATTTCAAGTGCACGGTCGAGGTGCGCGGGCGCACCGCACTACGCCGCACGCGCCACACACTCCACACTGATTGCCATCATTCTTCAAGTACGTAGTGTGGCGAAAGGTCGTGGAACTAATAATTCCAAATTTAAAAAAGGGAATTTTGAATTAAAATTCAAAAGGTGAGTGAGTTGCTTCTATACATACTTCTATTATAACAAAAAATGAATTTTGAAAAAGGTTAAAGGTCAGTTTAAGGATAAATTTTGCAATAAAATCAAATGTCTTAACGCTATCTGGCGATATATACAATAAGAGCAAGCTGTCGTTACAAATAAAAAATGTGTAATAGATACTAATTTATTAAATATCTTTTATAAACATTTGCAATATACCGCGGTAAAGTGCACAACTTAAAAAATCATGGAATTCATAGATACTTACTAACAATTTATATTGTATTCATTCAAGACTATCCTTAACTAAGCTCGAAGAGAATAATGCAACGTTGTGTATAAGTAAAGCAGTGGTAGCCTCGTGGGCAAGAACGCCTGCCTTGAACGTAAGGGGAGCAAGTTCAAATCCCGGGCCCGCACCTCTGAGAGAATTTTCATGTGCGAATGTCATTTTCAACAATGATTACCACTTGCTGAAAGGTGAAGGAAAACATCGTGAGGAAACCTGAACGTCTATAAAAAGGCGTGTGAAGTTCACCAACCTGCACTGGGCCAGCGTGGTGGACTATGGCCCAAATCTCCCTCGTATTGACGGGGAATGTGCCCGGTATAATGGCAATAGGCTCGCCCCCTATTACATTGGGACCAAAATACATCGGCGAAGTGTGGGCGCACTACAGTGCACCTCTGCCTACCCTTTCGTGGAATACAGGCGTGATGATGTATTGTATTGTGTATAAGCTTTGTCTCTACTAGGAGGCGCAATTCGCTCCAGTAGTGGTAGCATACGCGCCAAGACTAGAGGTATGACACGGAATATCTTGTCTCTTTCACTCGTATGAAATAAGACGGAGAGCGACCGAGCCAATCCGTGACAGAGGTCTTGTATTGACATGCTTGTGGTGTTAGACCACTGAAATATTGTTTAGTTTTCACAATAATAGACGGTCTGAGGAAAAATAATTCTTATATATAATTCCAACAAGATACCTATATATCTACGTAAACCTTTTACAACTAAAATTACAGCCTACTGGGTGTCCTATTGCTGGGCAAAGGCCCATCTTAATTTTATAATTTAAGGTTACTTAAAACTTGCGCAGAGTATTAAAAAGTTGTTAATTACATGCTTTGTAACCTTGATAAATGTAATACCTGAAATTGGCTTTCACACGCGTATAAATACCATAATGTATCAATATAAACTCTATATAATAAAGATATCTAGTTACAACAATAATCGTTTAGAAATCGTGTAATTAGAAAAAAATATCTTCAAGCAATCATGACTTCCTTCCTTTGTCTAAACTAAGTGCAATATACGAGCACATTTTTAACACGAGCACATTAAATGATAAATTAAAAAACCAGCCAAGTGCGAGTCGGACTCGGAAGGGTTCCGTACCATTATCTATAAAAACGGAAAAAAAATCATGTCTGGTGTATGGGAGCCCCACTTAAATGTTTATTTTATTTTTATTTCATTAATTATTTTTAAACTGAATAATACAATTCAATATTCTGTAAATATTTCAAGCGTCTACCTGTTGCCGTTATCAACATCTAGCAAAAACAAGTAAAAAAACGTTTGTTGTATTAAATATTAATTCCCCCTTAAATATTAATTCTATTCTTTTTTTAGTATTTCTTGCTATAGCGGCAACAGAAATACATTAGCTGTGAAAATTTAAACTGTATAACTATCACGGTTCATGAGATACAGCATGGTGACAGACGGACAGACAGACATGTCTTGATTTACGCTTTGGGTACGGAACCCTAAAAATGATGTAATAACGATTAAACTTTGTTCTTCGGCTAGATGTGCCTTGAAAACTATTTTTCTATTTAAAATGCTTGTTGTTGTTCGCCGTACGGTACATCTACAAAAATATTTTATTTTAAATAAAGACTTATAAAGGTCCCGTTAAATTCGCATGTTTTATGGTCATCATTATTCCGCTCGTATGTTCGGTAGGTAGTACTAGTGCTTAACGCAAATCTTTTTAAAGCGGCAGCTGTCGATAACACGGACCCCTATATCGGAAATATACCGACCGAAGTTTACATGACCTAAATAATTTCCAACAACTTGTTTTGGAGCATACTCATATATTGCAGTAATTATAATATTAAATTTTGCATTTTTCCTAGGAACTGTTTTAATTAAAATTAATATCCTATGTTGTTTCCACCTCTTTACGTTGAGCATATAGAAATTAACCAATAAATAAATCTATAGAGCATTCCCAAACTCGGTTCGCGGAATCCCTAGGTACCGTGGAACAGTCATCAGGGTTCCGTTATATTATATATGCATACAATTGTCGGATATAATAACGAACAATAAAACAATTATTCAAAAAACAGTTAAACAATTTCATTCTTTACATTAAAACTTTAAGTTAAGAATAATGTGTTTTAATAATATTACAAATTCCTTCAAAAAAATGTCCTTATATACATTTCAATTTGATATGGGGTTCCGTAAAATAAAAAGTATTTGGTTAGTGTTCCTCAATCTTTAAAGTTTAGGAACTCCTGCTACAGAGCATCTTCGAGCAGCTTCGAAAATTATCTTAGGTAACAACTATTTACCGTGAGTAGTAGTTAATTGTTAGGTACCTTTATTTTTAGTACCGTTAGTTTGACCCTCAATTCCCAAAAAAAAATCAACCTAATAAGGCACTTTTTAGCAAAAAAGTTTTTGTTAAATTTCCGCTGCGAAATATTAAATCAAAAATACAAACAATACGGGGTGTATCAGAAGTCCGAAATAATATTTAAGGTAAATATACAGTAGCTAATACGTAGATACATAGGAAGTGAAGGAATATTATAACTAGCTATAAGTTTGTGAGATACAGACCTTTGAATAATTACCACAGGTATCGTGATGTGGCCTTAGGACACATCCATAACCATATAACAGTGCAAACTACGTCAACGAGTCGGGCCTACTAAAATTCAGAAAACAGAATTTGAAAATTTCGCTAAGGACTAGAGATATTTTAGGTTTTTTTAAATTGGCTGCGATAGAAAAATTGAAAAATTATGTTCGTATTTCGATCAAAATTTTATATCATTCGTTTATATAGCCGATACTTGTGCAAACGTCCAAGTATTATTGCGGACTTCTGAAACAACCTGTACAGTAGGAGTTTGTCGTATGTAATTAATTATATTTATTTTAAATGTTCCCTTTGCAGCTACAATGAGGCTAAATAAGACTGTACCAGTATTTATATTAGCAGCATTATTTGTGAACGCGTCCGCATATTACAATGATGAAGAGTTTGTTACAATTGAAGATGAAGCGGACAGTTTCACTGAACCGGAGAGGCTAATGCTAAACAATTTAGTGAAGAATCGAATGCTCCGATCTTATCCATCGAGAAACAATGATACTTATAGAAGACCTGATATGTATGCAAGTGTGGCGAGTGGGAAAGAGAGGGGGAAGCGATACCTCAACTTATCGTACCGCCAAAGCCCCATAGTGGACATGATGATGCAGTCACTTCCAGTCAACTATTCCCCCAACAATGCCAACGATCCGTTTGATTTTCTACGCGATGCATATCCTTTGCCCAAAGGTAAGAAAATATAACTCTGGGGCGTAAAAAGCGGCGCGCACAATATTCCCCAATACCAAAATGTACTCTGTGTCATTCGTAAAGATTGGATTTCTGTGGTAAAAGCTTCGCTCCCACGCGGAAAAATTCGCTCGCGCTGTCAGTTTCTGTAGTTGAAGAATGAACCTTTGCTGTGTGTCAACACAGTTTGTTTTGGTATGGCAAATAATTTGATGCATGAGCGTTGACGCTCCAGTGAGCCTGCCTTAACTCATCGCCAATCTGACGTAGTAAACGTCAAAATCGCGCGGCAATTATCATAAAATTGGACGTCTGGAACTATCTCATTATTGTAACAGGTCTAGGCAGACTAGGTGCTATAATTGATTTTAGAAAAGATATAATTTTATCAGATATTTTAAACTGTTCTAAGAATTGAATATGAACATGTTTATATCTATGTTTTAAAATAAAATATAGTTACATCAACGATATTCTACACTTGGAATGACAAAGAAGAGTTAAGCCTTTGCCCATACGTATTTAGCAAAGTTCACAATCAGTAATTGTAATGTGTAAATGGACAATATTTAAAATTGTTTCTTATTGGTTACTTGCTTCTTAAAAAGCGACCTTTTGTGTTCAATGTCAAGGTTAATAACTTAAGGTAAACAGATTATTTTTTATATGAATAAACCAGAAGGGAACGTGAGAATTTTTGACTCTTTGAAAAAGGTAAATAATTAATATTATGATTTAAGTACATACTTATATGGGTATCATATCATTTATCATTTATCAGATAAACTCGCATTGTTCTCGGCAATTTATTCAAAGTTTAATTTTGTCATTGTATCAACGGATATAACATTGTGGTAGGCATCGACACCTTCAAAGTATATTTAAATTTGAATTTAAGTGTGTGAAGATTATAAACTAGGTACTACTCTCTACTCTAAGCCTTTTACGTCCCACTGTTGGGCGCGGGCCTCCCTTCGCTGCGAGGGGGATTCAGGCCATAGTCCTCCACGCTGGCCCAGTGCGGGTTGGCAGTCTTCACACATCTATCGGGAACTAGTCAAGTTCCCTCAGACGTGGAGGTTTCCTCACGATGTTTTCCTTCACCGTTTTATAGCAAGTGATAATCTCGAATCAAAATGAGAAACTAAAAAAATAGAAAATAAAATTGGTAACTATGTACAAAAAATGTGTTAATTTTTTTTTCTTCACAACAAAATGCAAGGATAGAAATAACTAAGATGTATATACTGTTTTTTTTTTTCGTATTTATAATAAATAAAACAGAAGAAATAATTCTCGAGCCAAGGCAGTGGTCTGGTCAGTGAGTAGTGTCAATATACGGTTATTTTATTCCAGGGTTCACTAGTCCATTAGATGAATACGACTATATCATCATCGGTGGAGGCACTGCGGGCTCTGTGTTAGCGTCTCGCCTCACAGAAGACAAGCCCAGGGCTATGGTGCTCGTGATAGAGGCAGGGAAGCCGGAGAGCCTTCTCACTGATGTCCCCGCACTGCTGTCATACATGCAACTCACCGACTATGTATGGCCATACAAAATGGAAAAGCAACCTGGGGTTTGCTTAGGTATGTACATATATACAACAACAGCTGTAAAAAAGACAAAAAAGGTAAAGACATTTTAATAAATAAAAGTGGAAGATGCAGTTTTCGTCAAACACGAAAATAAATATAGTTCAGCAGTTTAACCAAAGTTCAACTCACTACTGTAATGGCCGTTTTCACCAACATAAATATTAAGCAGTTGTCACTTATTTGTAGTAGTCTATGCGATTACTAATATACGCAGTAGATATTATTTTTGACATAGGAATCAAAAGAAAAATAAGAGTAAATGTACCTAGGTTCTAATATTTGTGGCTAGTTCCTTATAATCAACTGTCGTCATACGAGGTTTAAATATTTTAGAGGAAGTCCATGGATAATTATCGACAACTTTTACTATTAAGCTGACACAAATTATTTTAGAATTGAGGTCACTGGGAGGTCAATATAAAAATGTACTTACCGTCCTTGTGTTAAATATTCATCTATCTTGTACGGATTTTTTTGCTATCAAATTAATTATCAAGTAACTTTCTATTTTACAGGCAGCGACGAGCAGCGATGCTTTTGGCCTCGAGGCCGGGCGCTCGGTGGCTCCACAGTCATCAACTATATGCTGTACACCCGAGGCCGCCCGCAAGACTGGGATAGGATCGCCGCCGATGGCAACTATGGATGGTGATACTATTACCTACTTCAATTGTAATATTTCCTAATAGTATCACAAGCTAAACACACAAAATCATTCCATCACCCATGCAACAGTGACTCGTGTTCTATGACCTAACCTTACATATCTGAATAGCCTCAATAGATAAAAATGGTTTATAGCAAAAAAGACACCCAACGTGTTTCTCAAGATCATGCATAAAACAAGAAATACATGTTGTGACCACTTTAAAAACAACCAAGAGGCAGATTACTGCCTTTATTCAAAATTCGATCGATCTTGCTAATGTAAGATTGATCGAATTTTGAATCTGGAATGTTTTCTGCTCATCTAAGAACATACCTACAGTTTCCTATATCTTCAGATATACATATAATATAACAATAAAGTTACTAATGTCTAAAGATTACCGTTAAAAAAATAAAATTACCTCTGGCCTCTGCTATTCAACCAGCAATTAACAATATAATTCAAAACCGCATCGAAAAGGGCCACATTATTTTTGCTTTGTCTTACAGCAGTCATTAATCACAGCGCTATAATGCCTTTATTTAATTACTAAGGCTGTGACGGCCTGATTTCTGAGCAAGTTAAGATCAGTTGTTAATAAAGATAATTTAAATACCTACCAAATCGTACCATATGCATTAGGTACGAATTCATGTAAGTACGTGCATTACATTATTTAAACTATAATGTACATTACTTATAATAGGTTAAGTCCACGTATAATGGAAAGCTGGGTTAATTTCCTCTTTAAGAATTCAGGCTTAATCATTAACCAAGGAATGAGTCTGTGAAGGGTATTTAAACTACAAAAAAAACTTATTTACTAATATTGTAAAAATAACAGAAATCAAATTGCGAAATGTATCCTTGAATTTCAAAACATTTCTTATCCACAGGTCCCACGACGATGTTTTGCAATATTACATGAAGTCTGAAAAGTCCGAACTGAAAAAGTATAAAAATGCCCCGTATCGCGGCCGAGACGGTCCGCTAACAGTCGAGAACGTTCCTTTCAGGTAAGTTCTGCGGTTATTAATTTCAATTTTAAGAACCTCGTGACTTTATCAAAACTATTATGATAGTTAATGTTTTAAAACTCATGTATTTACAGAACCGGTCTCGTTGAAGCGTTCCTGAAAGCGGGCAGAAACTTCGGTCACCCTACTGTAGACTATAACTCACCGCACGAACTAGGCTTCGGATATGTTCAAGCGACTATGATACAAGGACATAGAAATAGTGCCGCTAAAGCATATCTTCATAATCATAAGCGCCGACCAAACCTTCATATCTTAACTGACACCAGAGCCACCAAAGTACTGATCGAACCTCAATCCAAGAGAGCATATGCAGTAGAATACGTCAGAAATGGAGTCAAATATACAGTACGTTGCCGCAGAGAAGTTATTTTGTCAGCCGGTCCCATAGCTTCACCGCAACTGCTCATGCTCTCAGGAATAGGACCCCAGGAACATTTGCAGTCTCTCGGTATTCCAGTGCTAGCGAACTTGCAAGTTGGCAGAACTTTGTACGATCATATTTGTTTCCCTGGAGTTATTTTTAGACTGAACACTACTAACGCCAGTCTGCTTGAACCTAAAATTGCAACTTTGGATAATGTAATTCGGTGGTTACAATTCGGTGACGGACTATTGACGACGGCCGGTGGCGTTGAAGCCATTGGTTATCTGAAGACATCGATTTCGGACGACCCAGAAAATGTTCCTGATATTGAAATATTAAGCATGGGCGGGTCATTGACTATAGATTCGGGTGGACCTACCACACGAAGTTGGAGAATTAGCACAAACACCTACAATTCAGCTTTTTCACCCTTGAACGGGCTCGATACGTGGTCGCCTGTTGTTATGCTTACACAACCAAAATCTAAAGGTTATCTCGAATTAAAAGATCGTAATCCGTTTTCTTATCCTAAAATGTACGGAAACTATTTGTCAGATCCGAGAGATTTGGCCGCAATAATGGATGCTGTCAAATATGTCATCCGCTTGGGAGAATCTGAGGCGTTTGCAAAATACAACCCTAAGATTCATTTAGCCGATTATCCCAATTGCAGAAACTTTATTGCTGGATCCGACGAGTACTGGGAGTGTGCTATTAGAACGATGATGGTAACTTTGCATCATCAAATAGCAACATGTAAAATGGGTCCCGCGACTGATCCTGATGCGGTAGTTGATCCTGAACTGAAAGTGTACGGAGTCAGTGGGCTGAGGGTGGTGGACTCGAGTGTCATTCCTCGACCAACGTGCGCTCACACTGCTGCACCGGCATACATGATCGCTGAGAAAGCTGCTGATATGATTAAAAATACGTGGAAAACTATAGTATAACCTTAAGTACATAATGTTAAAATTTGCCTATTAGATAATAAGGTTTGCCTGAGTCGTGTGGTTTTGTTTTTAAGATCTACATCTAATAAGCTTATGATAATTTTAAGACTATCCAAGTTTATATATCGCGTTAAGCAAAATGCTTCGTCATGAAAATGAAATAAAATTGTCCACTAGCTAGTTAATTAATTGAGATACATGAACCAACGAAATGAATTCATTAGCATCGAAATAAATTAGTTTGCCGTTGCAGAAGTCAACAATTAATAACCATGGCGATGTAAAAATGTCTTTTTGGTTGAATAACGGAACATCGTTTGATTTCATTATATTAGCAGGAGGCGGGCGAGGGAAAGGGTTTGTGCCGTGTCATGTTTCCTCAAATAATAAAATTAATGGTTCGTCTATACGGAGATCCATTAAGGCAGGCAGGTATTCAGTGTTTGCGTTAATATTACCTCAGGGAAAAGGAAAACAGATTTGTATATGTTTAAATATGTCTCTAATATAAAATGGTAACAAAGAATTCGCATGAGTAGATGATCTAAGTCATAAGTCTTTTAAACTTTTATCTTCAAAGTCAATCATTGTGCTGAATGCCTATAATCTAATGATTAATAAAATCGGCGATACAAAAAAAATACAAAAGTAAATAACTAAGTATTATTTAAAAGCTTCATTATGTATAGTACTATGGTAGTATTAAAAATGTATTAGGTAACCTAAGTTAAAATAAACTACTTGTAAGGTTACAATACAGCAAAGTACCTACCTATAGCCTAGCAACTAATCGTTATATAACTTTTTAAAGGAAAATTTGGACTATAAGAGTATAAGTATAAACTAAAGTGATTAGAACTTACAAACCTCCGGTATCGGATATGAAATCCAACCATTTACGTATGGATAACTTTTCCAGAGTGATTTACAAATAGGAGGTTAGACCGAGAGTATAAATAAATAAATATAAATATCGCCAGACAATACATACTCATCGTTTGATCCTAAGCTAAGCAAAACTTGTAATATGCATACCATACCACAAAGGGTATCTTCAAGAAACGAGCATACTCATTCCTTAAAGGCCGGCAACGCACTTGCGATGCCCTCGGTGTTGCAGGTGTCCATGGGCAGCGTTGATCACTTACCATCAGGTGAAACGTCTGCTCGTTTGCCTCTCTATATCATAAAAAAAATACAACGGACTCGGGGCGATCCCACTTACACCCATACCAAGGCAAATTCCGACAAGGCCATTTCCGAAATTTGCCACTGGCGGGAATGAAACCCGGAATCACCCGGATTCAGTGAGCCAAGCGGACTATGCTCACACCACTAGACCAAGCTTTCGTATAGTTAGGACCAACCTTCTTCTTCTCATTCGTTTCGCTCTTGACAGCGCGGTCGTGGTCACGTCAAGGCAGCCACGTCGGTGGCAGGGGCGGACACAGCTCTCCGAACGATCTCGCGCCATCGCTGTTTGTTAGCAGACTGTCTCGCACAGTCAGACACACGGTTACCCACTGCGGACTTCACTTGGTCAGTCTAGCGCATAGGTGACCTGCCGCGCGATCTGGTTCCTTCTACCTTTCCCTGTACTACCAGCCGCTCTATGGAGTCGCCATCTCGTCTAGACCAACCTTCTAGGGGTAAGAAAAACTTACAAGATATTACCCACAATTTTATCTGTGGGATAAACTAGTTTTTACTGAGCAAATTGCGTTTGCCCTTCGGTAGCTTTTGATATGTTAGCCCTAAACTTTTTATGGACAGCATCAAGTATCATACTGCCTAAGTGCGAACATCTTTTGAATTTGCATTTATTGCGAGTAAAACGAACTTGAATGTATACTATGTGGATGCTACACCCAAAAGGTACAGGTTCAATTGCTATCAAAATTGGATTACCTACCTAAGTTATAGAATATAAAAGTTCGACGCTGAGTTGTGCAGGATATAGAGGCCCCTCTAAATGTAAACAGAATAAAACTTTATCTTCAGCACCAACTAAACATTAACCCTTAACCCTCCCGAACACAGGAGCGCCAACGTCCACGCGTCAATTTTTATGCTAATTTTAAAAACAACTGTATTAGGATGGAAAGGGTTCATTTTACAACAAAATGATGCTGACAGCGCGAGCGAATTTTGTCGCGTGGGGGTGTGTGTGGCTTTGACGACATGAATTCAATCTATATTTATCTTGGCACAGGGCTCGTTTTAGTATTTTCAAAACTTTTGATGGGGCCTTTATGTTAAACGATTATGATAGGGACAAATTTACAGGTCGCTTCTTTTATCGCCTCAAGAGGAGACTGAATTTAAAATTTAAACATAGACACTCCAATGTTCTGTATTCAGGTCAATGTTTTTCATATGTTGCGGTCGGCAGTTCCCGACGTCAATGTAAATTATTGATGCAATTATAGATAAAAGGGCATTAGGGTAATGCTGATGTATGTTGTGGGCACTTTATGAAGGATCTTGATATGCAACAAGTTTGTAAACTCATTATTAAGAATGTATATAATAAACCTTTTTTGATATTAGAGTTTAGATTTAATAATAGACGTAGGCATTCTTTCCACGAAATGGAAACCAATATGAATATTCAAAATTCATCCTAAAACTTGAATTTAAATTATGCGTGTCAGTTAACAGCCAGCACCGATTTCCCCAAATTAATAACAATAAAGAGCGTCGTGCACTGCTAACAATAATATTCTATGACTATCGAATAAATACTTGGGGTGAAGTTCACCTTTCATTGTTTGTTTACTTGCAGGCTTACATTATCATGTTTTGGAACAATCAATTCCCAAAATTAATTAATACTATTGTAAATGATGCACTAAACTATGAATGAAGATTTTTTGTTCACGTCGCCGCGTCGTAACATTTGTTTGATGTAAAACCGTAACAAACCTACCGTCTATGCCTTTGCATAATTACTGCCAGTAGTTTCCAGCAGAGCGGACTTCTTTACCTGACCTCTTACGGCGCTCGGTAACTTCGGTCACAGTGTAAATATAAATGGCTGTAGGTATACCTATAATTGCCGCAACTTTGGGGATTAATCATTGTGTTGTTAAGAATGTTTGTCGTTTATCAAGCTATAATTATAGGTAATTTCACGAACGTCGATACCATCGCTGCCCAACAACACTGCTGAACTTTTTATGTGCTTTTGTTATTTAATATTAAGCTTTTGGTCGCTGTTGATCCCAATGGCATGTGGTAAATTGAGAAGACAGAAGAGCTCTATCTGGTAGTTGGGAAAAAAATATTTTATTCCCCGAGAGACCCTGTTTTACCTGGAATTCAAAGTGTATCGATTACTTTCTCTGTTTTCTTACTTTCGCTGAGTCTGTCAGCATCAGACTAAGACTCAACTTAATTTGACATCACTAAAAATATTGTTGTCTCGCTCACAGTCGTGAGACGGTCAGCAATAAGTTCAGATCGGTAAGAACAGAATCAGCACTCGTGTCATTGTTTTATTTAGTATATTTATCTTATTAAGCAATGGTAGCCTCGCGGGTTAGAACGCCCCCGCCTTGAACGTAAGGGGTGCAAGTTCAAATCCCAGGCTCGCACCTCTGAGATAATTTTCATGTGCGAATGTCATTTTCTAAACCACCTTTACCACTTGCAGAACGGTGAAGGAAAACATCGTGAGGAAACTTGCACGTCTATAGAAAGGCGTGTGAAGTTCACCAACCCGCACTGGGCCAGCGTGGTGGACTATGGCCCAAATCTCCCTCGTATTGAGGGGGAAAGTGCCCGGTATAATGGCAATAGGCTCGCCCCCTATTACATATTTTGGTCAAATACATCGGCGAAGTGTGGGCGCACTACAGTGCACCTCTGCCTAACCCTTCGGGAAATACAGGTGTAATGATGTATTTATAATATTTTATATTTATCTTAACTTTGAGAGCGAACCAAACGTCAATCTATTCCTCCGATAACGCAATGTATACCTTCCATTCACCCTCTTCAACATACGTCAGGTAAGTTATGTAGCCGCGATAACGGGGAGTGACATGCCGACAGAATACTACTTAAAGTATGAGGATAACACACTGCGCGTAACTGAATTAAAACCACGAGTCTACGATAATAAGCTTACAAAGATTTAATATGCCATTTTCTATAATCACCATTCCCTCGGCGCTTTTGTGAAAGATAATCTGGGATTTGGTGGTTGTACGGTGCGATGGATTATTTTGTTATCGATTGTGCCCGCATTACTTAAACGTGAGACTTCGCCATTTTTTTAAAGAAACATAAACGATGGTATCACTTAAACCTAAATAGTAAATTCAGATTATTACTGAACTATTATGTATGTCCCACTGCTGGGCAAAGGCCTCTCCCTCCTGTCTCCACAGTTCCTGTCCTGGGCTTGTTGTGGTCACGTTTCTCCCGCAAAAGTGCACCATCATCATCACCATTATCATGATGCACTATGTCATGCATACAAACATACATCCAAATAACAATATTAAGTAATGCCAATGTAAATTGATCAAAAAGTTATATACGCAGACTAAAGTAATGAAATGAAATGTCTTGTATCCTTTGACCTCTTATCTATACTGCAAAGAAACGTATAAAGTGGAGGACTAGTCAATAAAACTTGAAGTTTGTCCGTGATTGGATTGTTTGTAAGTAGTATTCTGTTGCCAGCCGTGAAGTGAATCGAGATCGAATCGAGAGTACGTGGGTAAATAGGGGCAGTTCAATGAATGGGCGGGAAGCGCAGTCGCCTACGCTCCGTCGGGCGCGCGAACGTAGATACGGACCTCGGTGCAGCCCTCAACAAGTGGGGCATAAACGCTTTGCAACTTGTCCGTCGAAATATAAAAAAAATAAAGTAATTGCACGGATCAACTAATTTAAAAAAGTGAAAAAAGAACTGTTTAAATTTTTTTTATGTGCTAATAAGTGAAAAGTTTGTGCATAATCGAGTAAATATTTCAGCGCGCTTCTGATTTATCTAGAGGATTATTAAATTATTCCGTTTTAATTTTCAGTACTCATACAGAACCTACTTACTTTTTTTTAAGAAAGTTATTGCAGTAAGTGCGTAAATATTTTTATTTACCAACACATTTTACTTTATAATACAATTTATATGAATGGGGTAGACATATTTTTTTCTGCCAGTAGGTTCATACAACAAAAACGTGATTGCAATCGTAATAAAACTTTTATAATAACGATGTTGAGCGCAAAAACCGCAAATGAACATGTGCGCGACATAATTGCAGAGCTGAAAAAATTTTGGTATAAATTTTATCAGAGAGCTAGCTAGATATAAATTAAGTTCAACTGACAGGAGTGCCACAAAAATACTGTATTTTTTTACCAAAAGCATTAAAATTTAATTATACAACTAACGCTTAATTATACAACTAACTGTGATTATTTTTAAATGATAAGGATATAAGGACGTAGAGAAGGCATTTTTTTTTTCAAAGTTATCAATACAATTTATTATATTATGATAATCGAAGTACCTACCCTCCAATATCTCACATGCGTTATGTGTTAGCTTGAATATATCTAACAAGTGAAATGATTTTAGTAAATACGTTTATATACATTTTATAACATATTTATTGGGCTTCACTATCTTATAACCTTGTGAAAAAATCTCATTGTGGTAAGTAGGTACTCTATTATTTAACGCTTAACGAAATTGGGTTACGGCAGTGTCTCGGTTCGATTCCCTGGTCGTGTTGGATATACCATTATCTATTAAGAGATTATAAAAGCGTCGGTCATCCGAAATACCTCAATAGTATTCGAATAGTGAAGAATATATTCAAGACGCATTGACGCATGTCTTGAATATATACATCATGATGATGATGATGACAACCAGTCCATAGAACGCCTTGTCGTCCAAGGAAAAATAGAAGGCACTAGACCGCGCGGAAGGTCACCCACGCGTTGGACTGACCAGATCAAGTCCGCCATTGGAGGCTCAGTCAACGAATGCAGCAGGATGACCTCTTGCAGACAGCGGTGGCGAAATGTCGTGAAGCGCATTACATCTGCCCCTTCCAATACTGATACTTAACGATCACGACCGCTCTGTCAAGAGCGTACCGGATAAGAAGAGAAGAGATGATGATGATGTATATATTCAAGACATGCGTCAAAGAACCTCCAGGGATATTAATAAATGAGTGGACACAGCCCTACTACCGCTCACTAACGAAGCAAGTTACCAAAACGAACAAATCCTTCGCTACACCAATTACTGGTATACATTCTAAGTTGAAACAATTCAGTGGCTGTTTAGTTCTTTTATTTTTGGACGTGAAGGTCCAGTAACTTAAAACTGTTATATTTTTGCTCAACCGTAAATTGTCTCTTCAAAATTTAATGTCTTACATTTGGTTTGTAAAGTCTCACCGAACCGACCAAGTGTTTCCAAACTCCGTTGCTGGCAAAATCATCGCCTAAACTCGATGTAAAACTGTACCTACCCTCACAAAACTCCAAAAACTGATAGTAAACTGTAGGGTATTTTTTTGTTTTTATCTTATAAAAACAACTATTATATACGAGTACAATGAAAAAGTTGTCAGCACTATAAATCAAAGCAGGAAATTAAATATTTTACTAAACTTAGTTCTATACAATGCATCGTTTTTGGTTGCCTGATACTGTATACCTACTTACTTATAAAGTGGTTTTAACGATTATCAGTTTGTTTCTCCGATTGCTATCTCTCAAATCAACAAACACTCGCAAGAAGTAAAATTAAAACGGTGGCAATATCAATTTATCTTTTCCTTCCTTTGTCCTTTCTATTTACTGGGCAGGTCGTAATGGCTTCGCTTTATAACAAGTAGCGGGATATCGCTTAAATTTATAAAATGAAGATTGAAAATGATACACACAAGTTTATATTATACAGACGTAGGTACCTACTTGATTCGTACCTAAACATGTTTTTGGTTTTCAAGTTTACAAGCAATCATAATATCCATTAGAAACACATTAAAACTAATAAAATAATCGCATACCGACACAAAAAAGTAGTTATGAGCCTGTTTTAACTAATACAAGGAGATGCCTTATAATAATACCTTTTAAACAGTTGTCATTTGCAGTAGTTTTAATAAAAAAAAGGCAGTACCTTAAAGAGTCTTATTATGTATAAAAACAGGCACATCCTATCCTATCCTATTAATATACTACTAATATTATAAATGTGAATGTTTGCGAGGATGGATGGATGTTTGTTACTCTTTCACACAAAAGCTACTGAACGGGTTTTGATGAAACTTTACAGTATTATTGTTAATACAACAGAATAACATATAGGCGATATATATATATATAACGATATTGAATAATTGAAGTCTGCGCGGACGGAGTCGCGGGTAGAAGCTAGTCTTGTAGTAAGTAGGTATGTGGATACACACAAATGAGCCGTAGACGATGTAAATACCATCATTATTTCTGCATGTATAATCTTTAACGATTATACATGAAGAATAGAACAGTGTAGTGGATGACCCGTTAACGAGAGACCATCCTCAGACTAATCTAAATAAACTCCAACGGAAATACTTTTACTCATTTCGGCTGCACTTTCTGAAATATATTCGTAGCGAACTGTAATTCTATTTAAGTTACTGCTGTATTCATCGACCTCTCATAGGTCCGCCAGGCTTGATCCGACGTCTCACGAGAATCCATTACCACGTAGATCGTGAAATACGACATAAACGCACGAGTTACGACGCAGCTCGTTCCTTCTGCCCATATAATGCGGCCTAGTCGCGATAAATTGAAATTGCCACGTTTATCATCGCCCTCTGTGATTGTATTTTTTATTGTATCGCGGCCGTCACATATACCTCTGATTGCCAACAATGTCTCAAAAACAATTGACGCTGCTTTTAATAAATACAATCTGCCCCTCTCCCACCCCTCTCCGGAGCTATATGTGCCTGTGTATTTGTAATAAGTTTCGGCGATTCAAAAACATGATCCGCCCACAGAGTTTCTAGTCGGTACCATAGATTTTATAGAACCGAAGTAATTACAGTTGACTTATACGCAGTAAGTCAAATATATTGGCTAATCTCCAATTAATTTTCCGACCGCACCGCTGTTGGTATGTGAAATAGATTTGCTAGAATACTGATCGTGTTTGTTACAGTAAACTAACCCTTTAATTAATTAATCTACGACTTGCTTATTCAGGTCAGTCTTGTTAAAAAAAATTAAGACACTGCTCGGACCATTTAAACAGTTGAACTATGATAAACTAAATTGTCGAAATATCAAAATGAAGTTTAATTTTTTTTTAGGTTATATGCGCGAACGAATTTACTTCATAGAGTATCTAGGGTACCCATAACGACTCCACTCTTCGTATAGCTCTGCGGCTATTTTTCCGCCATTGTTGTTATCTCATGTACCTATAGTATACGGCAACTATATGGGAAAACAACAATGGCGGAGTTTGATACACCAGAAAAATTAACCGCAGCGCGGGCTCGAAATGTCATCTCCGTTATAATATCTCCATGATTCACTTTCACTATCTTTCAAAATATGCTCTGTATTATTAATAAAGATTGAATTGATTATGGCAATCAATGACGTTTCATAGAAAAAAGTGCTTCTAGTGTGAGTTATTACAGTTCGTTTTGATTTTGGCAAAAAAATTGCTTGTGCGCGTCTTGATGCCCTTCGCGCAGCATTTTAACTGCATGAACACTAGAACTTTTGATTGATGCCGTGCGTGCGTGACAAACTGGCCGAATCAGCTGCACCAATTACTTTTATGTAACTTTTTGTAGTCTTCCTTATTACCTGTTCTTCATCCAAATGTCATGTTTTAACTTATATTGTTTATCACGCTATGGCATCGCTGAAACAAATTTGTTTGTAAGCTTCTGTAAAACCGTCTTCATTAAAACTGTAATCCCGAGGTCAAAGCTAATCCGCTTTTTATATCACAATTAACCCCAACATTTATAGAAAGTTATGATTCATAAATAGAGTGCTATAAAGAACACTTTTTTAAATTTAGAGCGAGCACTCTATAAATTTATGGCGAGTTTTATTAAACAGGGAACGATGAAATTATTATTTGGTCTGTGTACAGCAAGGGTATCATATTTTCATGATCAAGATACCACAGAGCAAGATACAAAAGTTCGATCCACATGTTACTATATGTAAGGCTCTATAATGTTTCGCCCCTGCACATCCGGTCCGACAAACCCATTATTATCGGACAGCCGACTTTGCCGTATGAATATGATCTTAGGGTAAATTTAGGTAAACTTTAAAGATGAGTAACGAATACGGACAAGGAAAAACCGCTGTCATGTGTTTTCCAACAAAGGCTAACTTCCAAATTTATAGTAACTTATGAAGTACTTTTAGTGGCATTGTAGAAAACTTTTGTAGAGAAAAATGCCACCGTAGGAGTTTGGTAGCTCTACGAACAGTTTCGTAAAATGTGAGGTTGTTTTTTAATTAGACATATACAATGTATTAGAAGTCCGATAAAATATTAAAGGTTCATATACAGTGCTTAATACGTAAACATTTAGTGACGAAATATTATTAACAACCAACTGTAATAGTTTCTGTGTTACAGGCCCAGCAATATTTGAAACAACTTTTGTAATTAGGCCTAAAGACACAACTAAAGGCAACAAACAGGGTTTTTCATAATAAAAAAAGCAGCCAACACTTAGTAATCTGTTAATAAACAGCTCATGTAAATTTCACGACTTTGTATTCGTAGGAACATTGCTTTTGACAAAGCATGTTCGGATTTCAAGAAATTATGCATGCCACCCGATGCTCTCATATGTGAAGATATTGTTTCGGAGTTCTGAAACAACCTGTATAATAATTAAGCCATATACTGTAATGCACCTATTTACGTAATTATTTTTGATGTAACACGCCGCCGTTATCGTCGGCCCGCAACATGAAATAAACACAATGACAAGGCGATATTCGTTCTTGCCACGTACCCAGAATTCGGCGCTACGGGAAAGTTTTATTAGCTTTCGGTAACTCCGGCAGACTAAATTCTAGTAGTTACTGCGGCCACCACGCTTCCCAGTTGTATGTTGTTCAGTTTGAACTATGTTTTACGATATGCGACTCTAACTACGAACCGGAGACCCAACTTCTTGCTGCTAAATAATTGTTACAAGAAGTTTCGCCCTGTATTCAAAGCTATCCAAAAATTATAAAAAAATCAATATAACCAGACAAATCCAAGGTATATTCTTAAAAATTAACTTCCAAGATTTGCCACTGACGGGAACCGAACCTAAAACTACCCAGTGCCGTGATACAAGCGACCTACGCTCAAAGAACAAGCCGTCATTATAATAATGCTGATGACACCTATGACAATAGTGTAAAAACTTAATCGAAATTCAAACAGGATTCAAAGAAAATTACAAGCTGCAATTTAAAAGAAAAGCTGCAATTTGAAAATCTTGCATTGTCTCATGTCCTGTGCGAAATTTTCATTGACTGTTTTTTTTTAATTACGTCTTATTCCTTACTTCTTACGCTCTCCGTTACAGGCGCTATTTATATACCACCTCTTAAATATTAACCTTATTACGCCACGAGTATGTTACTGCTCACCGAAGCGGCTTACTTGTGACATATTTCTTTGGCACGCTCTTACTTAGCACCCGAGGACTTACCTCTTATGGACAGATATAATAATACTTACATATGTTAGGACTATTTTTAGGTGCAAATGATCTTGAGGATGTTGTATCAAAATGAATTCTAAACATGGAACACGTAAGGTTATTTTCAACGTGAAACTTTGTTCACCAATAAGTAGGTACATTGTAACCTGGTCTGAATGAATTAATGCTGTATTTCAACTACAGTAACACTAAAATAATTCGCATGTAATTTCCGTGGAGCGCTCGAAACATCGGAATTAGGAAACATTAGTATAGAAACTATTACTCAGGGCTAATGAATGAAAAATGTAGTGCCACCATTTTTCTTTGTCATAAAGTTTCATTATTCTACTTTGAGGTTTTCTTTTATGAAGGATTTGTGATTGCTAAAAATAAACCACATTGTAAAAATATATAGATTTGCTTAAAATTAATGTAGTTTCACACATATTGTATGTTTTTCCATATTTACGAATGTTAAATGTAAGGCACAAATCCACATAACAGTGTAGGAACTAAAACTTTTTATGGTAAAATCACTTTCCGCGCCCCGACCAAAACGTTATTTGTTTCAACAAAAACAATATTTCGTTTAAGTTTCACCTTGAGACCAGATTTCGCAGATTTTTTCCTGCAATCTTTTTATAGCAGTGTCCGAGGTTTCGAGATCCAGAAAACCTATCTCGTATATTTTTATGAGCTTACGTCAAACGATTTCGAGTTAGGATTCAGGAGTTACGATAGTTAAGATTCAGATTTATCGATAAAAGAATACCGAACAGTCTAATATGAACCAAAAAATAAATAAATATATATGAATTAATTATAAAACGTATGAAACCTTTAGAAGCAATTTAAATTAATTAACAGGGGTATGATCAATTATAACTAAAATTCAGTCCACGTACAAATAATTAATAGTCATGGAATACTACGAAATTTATTCTACGAATAAAATATGCTACGGTCTAC
Organism: Ptilodon capucinus; assembly: GCA_914767695.1. Lineage (NCBI taxonomy): Eukaryota > Metazoa > Arthropoda > Insecta > Lepidoptera > Notodontidae > Ptilodon > Ptilodon capucinus. The sequence continues at coordinate 6,159,599 of OU611814.1, read as the reverse complement.
GACTTTCGTAGCATGTGAGGTGAGCCAACGTGCGTAGGCCAGGCGTAGGCAATTTTATACCGACCGGCCAAACTTTAGATTAGTTTTTGTTAAAGTAGCCATTTTTCTCATTTTCCTTACTTTTATATAACTACAAAGGCCATGTTTTGAAGTTAATTTCGCTTTTTTTATATAAAAAGATACGATTAAATATGCATAGAATGTTGTAGGTAATACACATAATGGATATACCTTCCTAAGCCGAGTTATAAAAAGTTAGTTAAGTGTGAAACGGACTCTACGTGTTTCGTACCTGTCTAAACTTTATACAGAATTCAAACACCGCTTTTTACTGTAATCTTCTTGGCACTTAACTCTTTTCATACGAAGGTATTTTCTGTGAACACGCGTACAGTAACATAAAATAGTATAAAGGATAAGTACCGTTATATAGTATAGACGTAAACATCAGAGATAGAAACTAAAGAAATAATGCGATACACAACTTCTTTCATCGGTATCGATAATGCCTAAAACATACATCATTATCATTATAAAGTTTTTATTTACTTTGGAGTTTCCGTGAATTTATTTCTATACTTTCATAATATATTAATCACAAAATGAGTACATGTGCTGAATATTAACTTAAACGAATCAAAGGTTATAATGACAATGTTTGAGTGCGGAGAAAATAAGTTTGACGGCTTGAATTATATCTATTACATTAAGGTTGTCAACTTTATACTCTTCAAGCTCTCGCCAGAGTTGGAAGCGAATTACATTCTTGGGCGTTTTTACGGGTAATGTAGATAAGACGTTAACGCGGTTCGCAACAAAGTCGGGTAAAATAACAGAGTTATCATCGCAGGACTTCCTTGTACCGTCATCTCGAATATTAGACTATGGGGAAGCATGAAACTCTCAGAGACATTTTGTTGTCATGTTCAAACACACTTAAAAAAACCGGCCAAGTGCGAGTTGGACTCGCGCACGAAGGGTTCCGTACCATTATCTATAAAAATGGCAAAAAAAAACACGTTTATTGTATGGGAGCCCCCTTAAATATTTATTGTATTCTGTTTTTAGTATTTGTTGTTATAGCGGCAACAGAAATACATCATCTGTAAAAATTTCAACTCTCTAACTATCACGGTTTATGAGATACAGCCTGGTGACAGACGGACGGACGGACAGCGAAGTCTTAGTAATAGGGTTCCTGTTTTACCCTAAAAAAACATTTAAAAACACAACTTAGTACTACTTTGAGAACTTTTAAGTGGCAATAATGTTTAAATTATTAATAAGGTATCGTTAATGTTATTTCGTCTACGGTCAATTTCTAATTTTAGTTCCACAAAATCATATTTTACGACCATGTTTAAGAACGTAAACGTTCCTCGAGTATACTTTGCCGTAAATGCGTTAAATTAGCAGTTCGGTCGTATAATTAACGCCCAGTAAAGCCTTGTAGGGAAGTCATCAGTTGCGCTTAGGCGTGGTTGACACTGTCACTCGACTCAAGCAAGTTTTTTTTTTAATTTCAACTTTTGCTGGTATTCGAGGTTTAACTAAATGGTTGTACTAGGAGTGAGCTGTCGTGACAGTTTAGATGACTGTGCGAGGATGGAACCTGGAACCTTTTGGTCACGAATTCGCCCCGTCTGACCTCTAGGCTTTCCACGATTTCAAATCTGTCAATAATACTCTTGTCAAAGTGCATTTACTACATTTGACCGTCGAATTATTGACCTAGTGATTACTTTACTAAGTTTAGTAGTAGGTACTAATAAATTTAGTATAATAAAGAGGTTGAAAAATTAACACAAGATGCGAGGAATTGAGAAGCGAGCGAGTTACGTACGAAGACCTCAAGAACTACTGACAAATAAATTACATGTAGTGATACAGGGATTTTAAAGGAAACTGGCATGAAATAGACTACGACATCAAGTACTTTTTTATAATAGCAAACTGTTTTAATTTAGGTACTCGCGAACACATAACTGAAAACATGTTAGCAGAATCATCTCATTAGTATATTATGTATTTATCTAACATATATATATATATATATTTAACATATATAATAGTCTATTATATATATATATATAAGTATTTGTGTTTCGTATTGTATGTAAATTATATGTCAATGTCTGAAATTATTTCTAACATATTTTATAGTGCACCTACCTTGTTTTCTCTGCATCACCCTAAGGTTGACTGGTAGAGAATGCTTTTGGCATTAAGTCCGCCTTTGTACATCTTTGTGCTAAAGTCTTAATAAATAAATAAATATATCAGATTGAAATGTTGGTCCCACGCCGCTTATCCACGTGTCTCGACGGTGTGCACCGGTCCTTCCACAGGGCTAGATAAAGCGAGTGTGTGCGTGTGGCGTCACCTCACACATTTTGGCAACGCCTCGTTGCTTAGTCACGCGACGTCGTCGTCCAATTTTGTAAATGACCACCGTACAATGTTATATACAAATACAACGTGGAACATCGGTAATTTAGTACAGCCTTGACACTAGGTTCCGTAAATTATACATGGACATATTTTATCAATTTAAAAGCCCTTCACTTGATATTTAACCCGATCGATAAGTGGATACATACGAAGATATTTTGTCATTACAGTTGATACATTTATTTAAATGTAATATTGATATTTTTTCTTTAACTTAACAACCGTAGCAAGAATAGTAGTCACATAAACGTACATATATATAAGTTTGTACGAATCACATTACCAATCCTTTAAATTTCATACATAAGTAAATTATTATCATTATATAAGACATAAATCAAATATGTTTCTAACGTGCCCCGCTATTTTATACATTGTCATTTTTTTATTAATATAAACATTTAAATGAAAAAAACTTAGATCGTTTTAGATTTAGTGCCCACATACTTGTTATTCCACAGAGTCCATCGGGAATCGTATATAATGTAGGCCACGCCCGGACCCCACTAGTTAAATATAATAGGTAGGTATCTGTAATGTAGTTTACAGTAGAATAATAAAATATATTATTAAGTTTTGCCGTGTTATGAACGCAATAACTAAAAACAAAGGCAAAGTAGGTAGGTGTAAACTAACAAAGCTACAATGATGAGGTGGCTATGGATACCGAGAGCCTTTCCAGACTAGTATATATACGTATATATACGAGCATATAAGCTCGTTTTCGAAGTGCGTGTCGTCGCGTAGGGATAGGTGCGCCTTTTTCCACGCGCTCAAATCGTACAAGCGTTAAGACGCACAATATTTCAATTGTTTCTTTCTTTGGAATTGATACTTACCACCCCTTCGAACGTAAACGCCGGATTAAGCCCGTGTTCATGCATTCCACTTTTGGATCTGCGAAATAAAACGCATCTGTAAGAGCGTGTATGAGCTAAAAGAAACGCAAGTCTGAGCGCACTAACAGTAAATAAATAAAACGAACCTAGATAATACTTGGAAACGTTATCACTCGCCTACACAGTTATAAGATAGTTAAATGTCAAGGGTTACTACGCCCACATACCTATCTATATTAAATTTCATTAAATCTCTTATGATTATACTTCTTTAAAGAACCCACGTCATAAGTCATAAAGAAAACACAGAAGATAACAAATTATTTATTTTCTTTGTAAGTTTAATAACATCCACATATACGTTGCTATCAATAAAATATGCATCGGTCCATTTATTATGGGACTATTAACCCATATCCTGCCATCGGTATAAATTAACTGTAGTTTTTCGAGTTCACCACATACGGATGAAACGTTTTAGCATAAAACAAAAAATAGAATATACATTAATAGTACATATGAGGTATTTATTTACTAACTGTACTCATGTAAGTGTAACTAATTAAATGTACTGAATTGTAGTTCTTAATAGCTATAAGTATACGACTTATAATCCAGGCCGAATTGACAAGCAAGTCTCGAGCCGTTGGACGTAGATTGATGTGTCACTCTGAAACGAGACATGCCTAGACGTGACCGACTCGACTGTATTCGACTTTTGTATCATTTGGTCCTCATTGATGAGTGTCGGCACCCCTGAGAGTTTTGATCTTGCGATATATTTTATTCAATATTTATAATCTTTGTAGGAGCAAAGGAGTTAAATAAATACATAATGTTATGTTTAATTTAAACGTATAAATATAAATACTATAAGTAATTGAAACCAACCTCAGATTTCATATTTATAAAAAATAAATCAGCCGAAAAGTGAAAAAGAGAACGATGTTTACGTTCAACATAATGTAAGTAGTACAGTTAATACAAACCCATCTAATTAACTAATGGAAGAAAAAAAACGTACTGCTTGAATTGAGAACCCCTACTTCTTTTTAAGTGGGTTTAATGAGTTTATCGCTTGACTTATGGAACGGGTTCGATTCTCGCCAGCGTCAAATTTCGAAAATGGCCTTTTCGAAAATGCCCTGGTCTGGGTGTTACTGGGATCGCTCCCAGTCCATTGTACCAAGCTTTGCTTAGTGATCATACGATGAGTATGTGTTGTCTGCACGTCTGGCGATATTTACTTTATTTTCAGAATCAGAATCAGATTTTTTATTAATGTAAACTAATACAGGCACTTATGAATTGTTAATAAATAATAATAATAATATGTCTACCACCCATTCGGAATGCATTTCATATGGAGAAGAATGGGCAAGAAACTCCATGGTTGCTTTTTTCCAATAAGGATTTACATTTTTGTGTGTGTTTTTCTTAATTAACAATTATACAATATAAAGTTAATGAGTAAATTTTTACGAAATAGCAACAATACAACATTGTAAGAAAGTAACTGTAGGGATACAAATACAAAGTAACAATCATCATACATGCTAGAGGGGTATGCTCCAGGGAGCAACACCACCACTGTCTGCTCCTAGTTGTTCCACAACACATCAGCCTCAATTACGTAAACGAACTAACACGGAACGAAGGCGACTGCTGGAATTAAATTTCTCTATATCTGATACAGGGTGTATCAGAAGTCCGAAATAATACTTTGGCTACATATACGGTAGCTCATATGTGGATGCTGTGAAGAAAGTGTACCTATACCTAACTATCATAGTTTCCAAGTTATAGACCATTGAATATTTGTCACAAGTATCGTATGCTGGCTTTCGGGTACATCCATGATCCCAAACTACATTTACGAAGGCTGACTACCAATATTCACAAAACAGAGCAGGAAAATTTTACATAGAACTCGAGATATAACAAGTTATAGAAATAGACGATGAAAAAAAAGTTGGATAAACATGGCCGAATTTAGATAATTTTTTTATACCATTCAGTTTGATGCAAACGTTTAAGTATTATTTCGGACTCCCTGTATATTATGTTTTTCCTCATATAGAACAATATTATTACGTAAACTACAGAACAGACGTACTTACATCATTTGAAAGAGTGTACTTTAACTATTTGACTATTTAATCGGAACATTGTCAAATATTCAACACAATATTAAAATAATTTTGATAAAGGGGCGACGGTAGAGGGCAGAGCCATGCCTTGTACGGTTATCGATATTGTAGCCCAATATCAAACCAATGATACGGAACCGCAACTTACTTAACTTATGCTCAAATCTGAAACATAAAATGCTTATAATATTGGACTGCTGTTAATAAACTATTTCTGTAGTACCTGCTGTGTTATCTTAGAATATATACTCAGTAAATTGTTTCTCTTGAAATGGTCACCATTGAGTTTCTTTCCAGCTGTTCCCAGTAATAGCAATAAGGCCGGCACCGGTAGATTTTGGTTATTGATAACGGCTTTGTTGGCCTTCATTAATGAAAAACTTAATTTTAAATATTTCACATCCCTTATTTCTCCATTCTATCGACAAAAAGCATATGTTATAAAATACTAACAATATTAAAATTTTCGCGCCGATCTCTTACAGAGATTGCAATGTACTTACTAAAGAAATCGTTGCGTATTCAAAAAAAAATACTTCACAACAATGTCATACCATTATAAAACACTAATAAAAACATAAAGTGTAATTCAGAGGATCCTAAAAAGTTCACGTAGATTCCTGTGTGCCTTCTGACCAAACTTTACGACAGACCTAAGTTTTTACTGTCTTCTGACAGCAAAAACACGAGCCACGAAATACTGCGGACGCAATTAACCCGCGTGTAAAGTTTTGTTCGTGTTTCGAGGTGCTATTGCCTTTGCTTTTCGTGTAATTGACACTGCGAACACACTTCACGACAGTACAGCAGGTGTAATAACATTCCTAGACGGTCTGGTATTTAAAAATTACCTTCTAATCATGCAAGATGGGGTTTTATCAACATTTTGTTATTTACTCGTATATATCGAGGCTCTAGCTAAATCTATATTATTAAAAAATCTTGTTAGGGTTCCGTACCCAAAGGGTAAAACGGGAACCCTATTACTAAGACTTCTCTGTCCGTCCGTCCGTCCGTCACCAGGCTGTATCTCATGAACCGTGATAGTTAGAGAGTTGACATTTTCACAGTTGATGTATTTCTGTTGCCGCTATAACAAATACTAAAAAACAGAATAAAATAAATATTTAAGGGGGCTCCCATACAACTAACGTGAATTTTTTGCGGTTTTTATAGATAATGGTAAGGAATCTTTCGTGCGCGAGTCTGACTCGCACTTGGCCGGTTTTTTTTGTTTATGGCATTAAAATTCTCATTAAATTCACTTCTATTGTATATTCTACTGGTGAGCACATGTGAGGCAGATAACTATATCAAAATTATAGGAGACAGACATCGTATCTCACTTCCAACACCTTATTATAGTCGGCTACGGTGCAAGCCCATAAATTTTCCAGCACTGTATAAAAGAGACGTATTTTAGCACCTGGTTTTTACCCTCGCATTTTATATTGCATAATGTGGCTCATAAATTATTCTCTAATTAGGTATATGCAAACATGTTTTCGGAATTTGTATCACTACTACTACTACTACTACAGCCCTTTTAACGTCCCACTGCTGGGCACGGGCCTCCCCTCAATGCGAGGGGGATTCAGGCCATAGTCCACCACGCTGGCCCAGTGCGGGTTGGCAGACTTCACACATCTATCAAGAACTAGACAAGTTCCCTCAGACATGCGGGTTTCCTCACGATGTTTTCCTTCACCGTTTCATAGCAAGTGATAATCTCGGATGAAAATGAGATTCGCACATTAATCCCAGAGGTGCGAGCCGGGGTTTGAACCCGCACACTTTGTTTTGCAAGACGTGCGTTCGACCGCTCGGCTACCACTGTATCACTATGATTGATTTATTCCCTAATAAATTGTAAGAAATAATTGTCGATACCAAGTTAAAGGGTAGTGTACCCTAAGTGCATTTTTGTCCTCATGGTACTAACAAATTAAGCAAGATACCTACTAATATTCTTAATATTAGTTTTGTCGTCATTTGTGTAGAGTAAAATTTTGTAACTATCTGTCTATATATCATATATCGTTATCTAATCCGTCATATCTCACTCACTCCATCACGTACTGACTAGCTGACTCTCTAGTCATAAATTTTTTGACATCTTGTAGATACCTATAGCACAAACCTAGCAGACTATAAAAGATTAAGACTTCTAATCGTCTGAATATCTTAAGAGTAGGTACGTAGAAAAAGCTCACTTTATTGGAATTACGAGTTAATAGAAAAACTTATCTCGTAAATCCGGACCTATTTGAATGTGAAATAAAATTAGATGAATCCTAACAAGTATCGTACTTGGTAGTACGAGTTTATAAAATGTAGTTTTTTGTCTACAACGCGTCGACGACCAGTTTGCTTAGCAATCGACAGTTAGTAAACACCATTAAAAGTTAATAGAACTTCAGCGAAAATATTGAAAAGGAGTGTTTTAGAATATAAATTTATTACAATATAGTAAGATAATTATTATTGTGATCGACCCGAATTGTGGAAGAAAATACTAAACAAGTGTGATCATGACCTCGTTATGTGGCGATTGTGAAATGACAATGTGAAGTTGATCAAGAAATTGTGAACAATGTTGACCAGTTGATGTTGACTGAACCGAGGACTGCACCATGGCTGCGCGAGCGAGGGGCCGGATGCTCTCTATCCTGTTCAGCGCCTTGCTACTCGGACGGGCTATTGCAGGTAAGACTCGCTCTGCTTCAGCATACTTAAACTAATCAGCAATCCAAACAGAATGTCGATAACTAACACAACTGGGTCATGTTTTTTGCGTTATCTGGCAACTTTCCTTCTCACCTACCTCAAATAGATTTCGTCAATTCTTACTACCATATAACAATTACATGTAATATGTGACCCTGAGTATTGACAAAACTTTTTCGTAGTTATTACCATATCGGAATACTATACAGGTAATTTTTTAGGAAATTTGAAATTGTAACTAATTACTATGATTGTCTATAGAGCAAGGCGTCATAGTAGATGAATGTTCAAGTATTTATTTATCAGTCGACGTATGGAATTGAATCAATAGTTATGTATAGAGCGGTGTCCCCGAGCTAGCAGCGAGTCTCGCGATCCAGCTGAATACTTGCATAAGCCGAGACGTATCGTATCGACGGACGCGAGCTGTGTATTTTAGATATTAGCATAAGAAGCCGATTCCCTGCGAACCAAATTTAGCCTTCCATAAAGCCGATTCTATTATTCATTTCATTTACATTCGACGAGATTACAAAGTTTCGTCCAACTCTCCGGAACTCGTGACACCTAAAAATATTTCTGTTTGCATTGTTTTGTATTTTTCTTACGATATTCTTGAACATGAAGAACTTATTAAAAAAATAACTTAACAACCTAGGATTACACAATTTTTTAAATCTCTTGACACCTAGAGTATTTCACAAGAATATCGTAAGAATAAGAAAATACAAACCAAAAAGCTTCTTGATGATTTTCTTCAAAACACCATCATTATAGTATCTACTACATTTTTGTTGGTACGTTACTGAACTCTATGTGTGTTAATAACTAAAAATGTATAATACGTTTCTGACTATACTTTCCCGTCCGGTATATATAAGGATAGATCATAATGAATCACCAAATCGAAGCTCACGTAGCTAGGTTTAATCTTGTTAGAAGCCGACTGGGTTGTGCCGGCTCCGAGCTAACGAAGCGTGAGCACAAATAGTTAAAACGTTGAAACAAAGTCAAATTAATTTTCGCTAATTAGCCGCCGACGGTTCCGGGGAACTGTGAGTAGTAATTGCGGATGTTTCAAGTTTATGCTTACTTGAAATGGTACCCTGGCTTTTTATTAATATATTGTTATGAAAAATAAATAGTGGCACAAATTATTTTACTACAAATTCTTCGGTATTTATTTTGTTACTAATATTTAAACCCGTAATTATCTAACGCTTGTTTTTGAATCCCTTATTCATTTTTATTTGTACACTGCGCCCCGCGCATGTCGTATTAGTCCTTAATAATAGAAAATATTTCATTTAAATTATGCTGAGCTCGACAGGTTTTTCATGTTGGAATAGAAATTACAAAAAAAAACAAATCTTTTTATTACTAAGCGTATCTGATAAAACTTAAACAAACCAGTTTTTTGTATAAAACAATTGGAATGACAGAGCTCTATGCCTTGCCTTTAGCCCCGTAAAAACCTAAACTGAATAAGGCGCAGCGCACAATACATTCCAGCTTACTTCGGCGCAGCTATTGTTACTTACCAAACATATTTATGGTCCCCGCAGAAATGAATCATTAACCAGTGTCGAGGAAAGTGGCTGCCGTCGCAATATAAATCAATCTGGATGTGCCACGCTACATAAAATATTGCGTATCTAATAAGATTACTGAAACGGAACCTAAACTAATTCAAAACTGATGTTTCTAAAAACATAAGTATTTATTTACATACTTGAAACTTGCCTAAAACGTCATGGTTTTCCGTTCACTATTCTATAAGAGCTTATATTTTTAATGCCTGTTTATTATTTTACAACAAACCTCATAATGAGACTATTGAGACCCTACTTTGTTACTAAAATATTATATAGTTTGAGAAATTCTTTCACACAAAATTATAAATTCAAAATATAGAAAGGATCATGGCTATTAAAATAAACTAATATTCAACCCTTATAATTTGTTATAGGGTTTGAACACGTAAGAATTTTACGGGTTGTTCTTTACGTCCGTGGCGCAAGTCATTAAAGTTCGTTTGGACGTATCGCGCGTAAACTGCGACCTCGATCAATTCGCGAACCCTCATTTAAGTGTACTTAATTAAACCACAAACTGATGAAGTTTCTAATCGTTTTTGTTTTAAGAACAATTAAGAATCAGAAATAGAGTCTGAGTTGAGACAGTTACGCGCTGCAGGGTGTTATAAATATTAAATAGAACGGACGGCGCGCTCTATCCCCGCTGTCCCATTTAACGGTATTGTATACCTACATAGCCGGATATTTAAAATGAATGATAACTCTTCCACCCAGATATAATGCTACGAAATATTGTGGTTTATTAAAAAGATTAATCTTAAAAACTCTACAACTGTAACTAATTTTCACATGCTGTACATTGCTATACCTATAGTATCTAGTGATAGACAGCCATCTGTCGCCGGGGTGAACTACTATTGTATAATTATGGATTTGCAACACAAACAAATTATTATGTCGTCCTCATCTGACACATCTAACAATCATTAACGACTTGTAACAACTTCTGAAATAGATAGTTTGGGTTTCAGGCCAAAGTGGGCAGTTCAAAACTACCCGCCGCGAGGCCCGGATAACTTTTCCCAAGCGAACAAGTTAGTCCACAAAAAGTACGGGAATATATGGACGGTGGCTATTCTTGTATTTATTTTGTCGTTTGAGGACAATTAGTTGTGATAACAGTGAAATAGTATTTATTAACGGTAGTTTTAGTGTATACATTCGAGATCTCAAAGACAAAGGAAAAATTATTCAAAACTGAAATTCAGTTATTCAAATTATGTGAAACTTTTACACCAAAGGTAAAAAATATCCTATCAGCAATATCGGTACACTTTTCGCAAGAGAAATATTGATTTTAATTTCAATAGGACGAGATAAAAAATGGATACGATACACGGATCCAGTATTTTATCCGTCTGGTACGCCTCCGGGGAACGGAAAAGAAAACTAAGGAGATATACTAGCGAATTGGTGTCAATCGAACCCGTCCTGTAGGACACTCACAATACATCTGTTACGTATATATCGTGAGTAGTATTGACTTGAAATAGAAAGTATCTATTTTTTTTAATCTACAATTTACCTAACTATCATAACTATCATCGTACATTTTAATTCATCGTATATTTTACAAAGGAATATGAATATGAATTCAACGGAATCAAAACAAAGGAACAGGAATATGAATTTATGACACCCGCGGAAGAGGTAGTTAGAGAGGTTTTCCTACCACCTAATATTCCACTACGTCTCGTTTAGTTTCTTACTTACTGCCGACTTAGCAAGTAACTAAGTACCTACTAAGTAGAAGTAGTCAGTTTTAAGTAGTATTCTAAGCCAACAAATTGATGAAAAAACTATCTATCTATGCGTTGAATATAAAAATGTATTATATATTTTAACTCAAAATACAATTCTTATGCTTTGCATTTCTTTAACTATAAACTAACTTTAGCTATAAGTACCTATCATTATACTATCTCGTTTCTAGATTTGAAGTTATTATTGCGATATAATCATGATTAACGCAATCATAACCCACTCTGTAATAATATCATGTTGTTAATTAGTATTTTAACTTTTGAAATGGCTTATTTATTACTTCGCGCCGAGAATAACTTATTTAAATATACTGCGATCCTACTAATTTAGGAATATAAGTTAATTTAGAATACTAACTACGTACGTGAAAATAAAACTAGAAGCATCTTTTTTGGTCAAATTGGCAATATTTTTAAAATAAATGGCTTTAAAGACTATTATCGGCCAAAAGGATTTAAAAAATGCTACGTTCGGAATTACTCACATATGAAATGTGTTTGCTCTGAAATATCTGAAGTTGCTCAGACTCTAAAATAATAAAATTGGAAAGCCTCTCAGACGTTTTCCAAGGACATTTGGGTAAAAATACATAGTTATTTACATTTCCTATACTTAGCCCTATTATGTTGAGACAGTCAATGTCTTGTTATAAAAAGAGCTTGATGATTTCTCAATACATCCCAAAAATAGGTCTAACAGATCACTATGACATATTTATTTCGTTGCTACGATTTTCTATTTAAATTTACACACGTACGTAAATAATACATCAACTTTTGAGAATTTATACCGAAATGTTCCAGTTAAAATGTACACGTCAAGATTATGTGCGCAGTTGAAACGGCATCAAATTGATTGCTTACCTTCTTACTTCAGCGCCAAAAACGTTACTGACGGCGAACAAAAGAGCACCGGGTCCTTTCAATCTCTATTGAATGTTGCGTGGGTGCGGGCCAAATTGAAGAGAATTATATGTATGAAAGCCATTGTTCTACTGAAAGGAGATTACACATCCTAGTTATATACAACACACGTGTATCGCTCGTGATATCTAAAATTAATACAATGTGCTGTACCTTATTCTAATACCATCACAAAATGTCGGTCAGCATTAATATTTTATTATTTTTAAGTTATTAAACACGAGGGAATAATTAAAACTATTTGCATATTACTGGTATATAAATTTAGCATCGCTTGTTATTTATTTTAATTCCAACGCCATTTTTAATTCAAATGCTAAAATTTGTTCTCTCTAATTAATTTCGTGAGCCAATTTAGTTCTACGAATACTTTGTTGCTTCGTGGTAAAACAATTTCGTTCATAGCGTATTACCAATCAATTTGTAGCGATACGAAATCAGTCACCGTCACGACCGTCGCGTTCGACTACGAGTGACGCGTTGTCACGATCGCTCACTCGCTGTTTAGATAATAAAACAACTGGAACGAAATAGAAACGAGAAGACATACGTACTGAATTCCGTGAAATGGGCAAATCGCTCGCCGGGACACTTCTGTTTCAATTCCTGGGAAGTATCTGGCCAAAATTGTGTTAGGAGAGTCGCTCACGTAGATAACTCTACATCCAGCGTGTTAGAGATTGCCACGGCGTTACAGAGCGCTGAGAAATACAACTACCTCAATTTCCTGTTGCCCTGGGCGTGGGAAGCGACAGTTCACAACGCAACGACGACAATATTGCATTAAAGTATATTTTACTTGCAGATAACATTTTTAAACATGGTATGAAATACATTGACATAGATGCTTTAAGATAATGTGATTTACTCATTGATTTAATTAAATAGTTTTCTTATTTGATTTATAATAGAGCACCTTTTAAATAACAATAATAACAATGTTAGTATTTGGCTTTTTAGCCACTGCTACTTTTACCCAAAAAAATCTGCTTCATGAGGGGATATGGATGTGTGAGTCTCAGTTTCGAGTTAGTTAAATTGCGTAAGTGTAACAGCTCGGCTTTAAATACTTTACAACCATGACATAATTGGGGGAAATTGGGGAAACCTCCGCAGAATTATACGCGAGGGTAAATTACGCCAGGAGGGTAATAGAGGGACACGCGTTGCACGTTAAACACCACTGTTCGACACCCTTTTGTTAAAGTTGTATTTTATACATGAACCCTTTCATCAAGGAAGGCGCTCGAAATATTGTTACCTTGTACAATATACGACGCGTTAAATATTTATATACCTACTTCATTAATCAGGCAATAGTAATAACGGCTATTATTACATTGGAAGCAAAATACATCGGCGAAATATTAGTATACTACAGTACACTTCTCCCTGCCTCTTCCGGGAATATAGGCGTGGTATGACCATTTTACGAGGAACCTTCTACGTAAAATGGTTTACCATAAAATACACCGAACTAAATTAGTACAACGTAAACTGGTAGACCAGAGTTTCGAAATCTTAATACCCAGTATATCTATACAAGAGAAGGGCCTGGATTTTAGAAATATAATTGCCAAATTCACAGAAATTTCAATCCATCTACACGTCTACTATCTGCAATGACATTTTTAGTCTACATTTGTTCTACACCACTTATCAGTTTTAATTCATCAATCATACAAAACATCTTTAGTTTGTTGTATGGAGCCCCCTTAAATATTTATTTTATTCTGTTTTTTAGTATTTGTTGTTATAGCGGCAACAGAAATACATCATCTGTGAAAATTTCAACTCACTAACTATCACGGTTCATGAGATACAGCCTGGTGACAGACGGACGGACGGATGGACAGCGAAGTCTTAGTAATAGGGTTCCGATTTTACCCTTTGGATACAGAACCCTAAAAATCAAAATAAAGTTTCTGATTATGTCAGAAGGAAAGTGGCAGACTGTGCATAAAGCACAGTCACAAAAAAAAGTTCTACAATGCCGCTGTAAATGAACCTAACGCTCTAGCGCCCCTAAACCAATTAGCCTCTCTATTTACATCAAATTTGGATTATCCGGGGTACCTACATATTAAACGAAGTTATCAACTGAATTGATTGATTTATATGTCCAAAGCCTGACCTACATTTTAATTGGATACACGTTTATTAATAGCCAAAAAATCGGCGTAGATCCGTTGAAGTGGGAACAATATAGTATATTCCATTCGTCGTAAATTTAATTATCTACGCGAGTATATCCAGGGTCCCATAAATAGTTGAATGAAAACAGCAAATATTATAGCGTCGCTTCCATGATATGTTTTGAAGAGGGAAGCTAAGAATGGCTTGGGAAGTCGGGCTTTTTTATTGGCAGTCTCGCACATAACGAGAGGAATCAATGTTGTCCTATTTCGTATTCTGTCAGCGAGCGACCGCGGAGTGGCATCTGAGAATGAAATTATTGGCTACACAGAATTCGTCCTTCAATTACGGAGAAGTTACGTGTTATTTTTAGGCTGATCATATTCTAGGAATACTTCAAAATTTACAAATGATTTGTTATTGTTGGAATCTTGGTGGGAATATTACAATTGAAATAGCAGTAGTAAGAACTTCCAATAATGCGTATTTTTGAACTGGGCGCATTCTTTTTTTTTATAATATTCCTTTTTGAAAGTTCACAAAGAAATGTTCTTAAACGTGTAAATGTTTAATTTCTATTTACTACATAAGTTACGCTATTGGGTAGTTACTAAACTAATTTTATTGGGATTTAGCTCCTTGAAAATCTATAAACGGCTTAATATGTAATAGAATACTGAAATCTTGTTTCATAGGACAATTTTTAATTTGAGGGAACAACCAAACAACCTAAACGCAATTACGTGGTAATTGATAGTGTAGATAATAGCGGCACGTAGTACGTGATGGCCCAGTGTGGATCGCGTGACCGACTGTCGATCGGAACAGCTTATCACAAAACGGAACCACCGCCGATACAAACTACCTAGCTTGTTTACAACATGATACAACCTCTTCGTAACCACCACAAGAATGTCTTCATATAAGTATAGTATTAGGTCAACCAGCAACATGACACAATTTGTGACGGATATTCTTCTCAGTATGGATGGAGGCGGACAGGTCGACGTGATTTACACAGACTTTGAAAAGGCTTTCGACGGAGTGGATCACGTCATCCTGCTTCGTAAACTGGAAGTGCTTGGGATTCACGATCTCTTACGATGGATCGAATCTTACCTAAAAAATCGAAGTCAAGCTGTGGTTGTCGGTGGATTTCGATCAAACTTCATTAAGATCTTATCTGGCGTACCCCAGGGATCCTATTTAGGACCTCTTTTCTACAATGCATATCTCTATGACATCTATACCTGCTTTAAACATTCCTCGTTCATGCTATATGCTGACGATAAAAAAAACCTACTTGAAAATTCAGAACGAAATCAGCAGTCGATTTCGTTCTGAATTTTCAAGTAGAAACTTCAAAATGATCTAAGAAGACTGGTAGCCTATTATGAACAAAATCGTATCTCGGTCAATGTTAAAAAATGTCAATCGATAACTTTCACACGCAAACCGAAACCCATAGAATATTCATATTGAATTAATGACACTATTATTAATAAAACAGATGTTGTTAGAGATCTAGGCATTCTACTTGATAAAAAAAATCACTTTTAGCCACCATATTGACTTTATTACTAACAAAGCTTATAGAAACCTAGGATTTATATTACGAACTTGCCAACCCTTTAACAACATAACCTGTATGAATTTACTGTATTATTCTTATGTTCGTAGTACTCTAGAATATGGTAGCATAATCTGGTGCCCACAATACAAAGTTTACATCGACAAGATAGAAACATTGCAGAAAAAATACCTAAAATACCTAGACTACAAATTCAAAAAGCGTCATGAAACGTACGAAGAATGTTGCAAAGATTATACTCTCCTAACTCTGAAAGACCGCAGAAAAATCCTGGATCAAACTGTACTCTTTGAAATCATTAATGGTCACTTAGATAACCCCAACTTACTATCACATATTCAATTTGCTACACCCTCGTACCGCACCAGACATACAAAATTGTTTTCCACCACCCTCAGCCGTACTAGGTACGCAAGTAATTCTCCTATTAACCGCATATGCTCCAACTACAACTGCCTCTCCTCAGGTGCAAACACGAAAATAGATCTATTCAGTAATAGCAAAATCTATTTCAAGAAGCTAATATTTAATAAATTATTTAGCAGTTACAAACAAAGCCCTTAAACTCCACAATCATTTTGTTCACACATACACACACACACACATATATACACACTGAATACATACCATCCACATACGTACCGATTAGTACTTACCCTTCACATAACACTTAAGTTATATTTAAGCAATTTCATGTTCCTCCGACCAAAAATGTTTTATTACTCTAAGGAAACCTGTAATTGGCTAATGTTAAGTTTAATTTCTCCCTTGTAACTCTGTAATTAATTTGCTGTTTGTTTTCTAATAAATAAATAAATAAATATGTACTACGCCCTTTTTATAGAGTCGGTAACACCATATCATTCAAATGTGCAACAGATAGTCTGCTGTGCTTTTCCCAGGGAAATAATCATAGTCTAGTGATATTGTCTTGTGACATAACATTTGAAAGTCAAAATAATATCGATAAGACATGGTAAACTTGAGCTGCTTCAATAAGAAATTGTTTCTTAAAGAGTTTTCACAGCCAACGTCGAAGTAAATGCATCTTTATTGGAGTGTAGTTAGTGCGCGCGTCTGCAAGTTAATATTAATGTGCTGCCTATCGGAGCTGCATCCAAAACTTCTAATGGATATCGAACGGCATACCGCAAGGGAAAGAAAATGTGGAGCGTATCAATTGCACTTGCACACTTTCAGGCTGTTCTTGCTTCTTTGCTACGCCGTAGCAATAACGTATAAATATTTTTCTACATTTGAGTATTCGTGCTACGGCGTAGCGAAGTAGATTAAACAACTACGTGATGCATCGTAACACATATATGGCACGGTAATATTTTACTATATACTTTATAACTTTTTTTACCCACTTATGTACAAGATTAGTTTCAATTCACGCATCCTATTTTTTACATAAAAAACATCAATCTTTGCGTATCATTGACTATAATAAGTGAAACAACCTATCTAATAAGAAGAGTATCAATAATGCTTAACCAAATGCAGTAACGTTAAATACTCACAAAACACTCACAGACCATTTGTTTCAACATTATTATGATAGGAATAATTTGTGCAGGTTTATTTTAATTGAAGCAATAAGATACGGTTCATTTACGTTTATAAATTTTTGATACAATATAATATTCCGTTGTTTATGCCAAGTTATTATATAGTATCAGGTACTAAAATTAATACCTAGCTGTGTATGAAACCCGCGTCGTGGTTGCACTACTAATTCCCAGTAATTCCACAATAACGCTCCGTAGTCAGAAACACTCACGATGCCGCTGAGAGCTTCCTCCTTCCACCCTGTCAACATTCAACAACCTCACTTTTGCAGGACAAAGGACCCTCGACATGGGCCAAGTGATATCTTTCATTTCGCTGTATTATTTGAAAAGAAGTTACAAGTCAGCAGGTATTGTACAAGACGAAATCGAAGTGAAAAATTTAAAATTCTTTATTCGTTTCAATTTTTATTTTAAACTATTACTGAAGTACACGTGTTACCTAAGCGCCCGTGTAGAATACTAACATCAACAGTGCTCACTCCTCCTTATCTTGGTTTTCTACTTACTTTAGAAGCCTGCAGAGACAATATTTTTGCGGTCGCCTGACTCTTTAGCTTTTCTTTATTTTACTCAGATATCGCGGCCTTATAGCCATTTTGGAATGTAGGAGATCAAGATGGTAGTTTTACTAGTGCTGCGTACTTGAATAGAAGGATCTACAAACTTGGGAATTTGAAATAAATCACATGGGCGTTTAAATTACTTGTTGGTGGTTCAAATATGTATAACTGTTTCAAGCTTAATCATTTCATTTATATAATAATTTTATACATTAGGACAGTAACCAGGACAATATAATAATAAAATGAATTACGAATAACATAATGAATTTCACAGTAAAAATGATCGAAAGCAGCAATCGCACAATTCTTACGGTTATCGTGCACCTCTCAAGGATATGAAGCTGTGTTCGCAATCCAAGTTGGTCGTGCAAACGTTGTAATAACTTACACAATTACCTTGGGAGTTGCGGATTTGCATCGGAGCGATATTTGCTAATGCGTGTCGTGGGTAACGCGCTTAAACTTGATCAATTTGAGCGAGAGGCACCGGGCACTGGAGCATTTACTCCGACCTATATAGGTCACCTGAATGAAATATAGCAGCTCACGGGGTACCTGCCCCTCAAGTTTATCAATGTCGGAAGACTAATGAGTAACACTTAACTTTTCAAGCTTTATAAAATGTTATAAGCTCTTTGTGCAAAAGGGTTTATTTATAATTTTGCCGTGCCTAGAATTAATGTAAAATTCATTTTTAGAAATAAGAAATTATTAAACGATAATCAATTGTAATATTACAAGTAACTTAGTTTATAGAGCCCGAGTCTCTGACTCTACATCTCTACTCGGACAGTTACGTCATACGACAGATAATCGTAATACCCCCACAATCGTATTTAAACCATACGACTTCGTAATATTATTAGTCTATGAAATGTAAAATAATAAAATATCACTGAATATTGAACTAATAAAACTGTTTTACTGCTCGACGCTCCCGTTTACACCTCAGTTGACCTACTTACCTGACATTTATCAAACAACTGACGACATTTTAGAGTTGCAACTAACATAAATTTGCAATGCGGCAGGATACGACAGGCAACCAACAACAGCAGCTAGATTTTTAAAAAAACGGCCACTCGCACACTGCGGCTTCCGTACATAAACTACGAAAGCACCGAACTTTGCTCTAACGAAAAAATAAACTGGATAGAGGGTCAAACTTAACTTTGCCGTTGAAAACTGTAGTCCCCATACATCGAGATAGGTCGTGGTGAGTTTACCAACTGCAAATATATATAATAGCAAAACAAATTTCCTCATCTTATTTCATATCATTTGCAGTACAGCCTCAAATTATTATCCTAGTTTCAAATTAAAAAAAATAGGTGTCAATTCATTTGATGGACCGTAATAATAGAATGTACTAGGCATGCGAGCCAACGAATGCCCGCAGGCTCGTCAGAATGGATTTTGAATACGCGTATAAATCACGTTTGCACGATTTTTATTGCATATTTTTGTCCCATTTAAAAACACAGATATGTATGTGATGTGATGTACACAGACTTCCAGAAATAAAACAAAGTCATAAATGTATATTGATGCAAAATTGTATTTAATTGTGGCATTAGTTTCCTTAAAAAAATATTTTGGGTGGAACTATACAATTTTTATTCAATAATAGAGCAGCTTTTCTTAAAGGCTGTAGGTAAGTAAACGAATTCTTAATTTATCGCCTCTATGCGTGTTCTAGCAACAATATGTAACCTGTAGCATTCTGTAACGTTATGTGTGCCTATTGAGTGAGACACATATTTTTTACACTCTACTGTCTATTTGATTGCGCGTTAAACTTCTTCCTTGACTTTTAATATGATCTGTATTTTGTAAGAACTGAATAACATAGGTATGGCTTTCATTATTTATGGTCGATTTATAATGAAGCATCTTGATGGGATTACCTATGTCTATCTATCAGAAACTAAGAGAAACCTAGTATTGTAAATGTTGAAGTAAAACACACACCGCACAATCAATAGGTGCTGACACGTGCATATAATGTTAGTTTTCCGTCCCCCATACAATGTAGGCCAAGACGTACGTTACCTGTACAAGATACGAGTCCCGCGAGACCCGTGTGGTATCTCCAAAGCGTTATTTAAGGTGTGCCTCGCGCGTGCAATACATACGGAAGTAGACAAAAACAAGACCATGTGTTTGTAGCACAGTTTTAACTAGACATGCGTTATTTGGGCAATAGAAACCAAAGTTTGTAGCTACAGTTTAGTATGTACTAATCACTTGATCAACGCCAAATTAAACCCAGCATCAGACAAAGTGGTGAAAAATTTAGTTTTTCACTACCCACACGATATAAGATTCACCTGTCCTTTCTTATCTGGAACTAATTACTCAATTAGTCAAAGTGGATGCCATCTGTTAAATAATTCGCTTTAGAAGAGGGAGCCGTGTTAATAAATTAACCGCGACATTAGTCTTTGACCCTCTTCGGGCTCCGAAACGTTTCAAATACTGATGGGTTGCAATTTATACTTACCTAAAGTTTGCATTAAGTAAAGTAGGTACGATCTGGTGTATCTTCATTTCCTTACATTGTATAGAATGTCTGTGTCTATGTATGCCCGCGTAACAGCGGTTTCACAAGATGAGGGTGATATCAAACAGACACCGATCTCGCCGGCGAGGTCGAGGAACCCCATCTTCCGCTCGTAGGTGCATATTTGCACCTAGGAGCGCAGTCACTACATCTCCCCTTAAGGTAACCGCCCAAGCCGAGGTCGTGCCCCATGTGGCGCCCTTGAGCGATATGCCCCCCTTTTCCGCCCTTAAGGCCTTGGTTGGAGTCGCACTCTGCACTCGCCACTCCTCCGGTGAAGCTGTAAAGGCCAACTCACGGACAACAGCGTAATCCATTTAAAAAAAAGGGTTTTATAGCTACCTTTTATATAAACTATATAATATTTGTGTTAATAGCTTATTCATATGCTGAGTCTATGTTTTTAGCATAAACTATCTTATATTTCAAGAAAAAAATACGTAACGTACGCGCAACCCCTCGTCAAATATAGAATCTCTAATCAGTTTTTGAAATCAATATTTCGATTAGTCTATAAATAGATGAAACTAGGTGTGTTCAGCCAATACGCTTGTCCCTTCTGTTGTGTTCAACTTCAGATCAATATAAACAATTACAAAAAGAGAGAATTCAAAAGTAATAGCTGATTTCAGAGATATGTTGAGTTGAGCCAAGTTTTAAAGAATGATACTTCATTCATCAAAAATTGTATTAATAAATAAAAAACGGGCAAATGCGAGTCGGACTCGCACACGGAGGGTCCCGTGCCATTATCTATTAAAATGGCAAAAAAATCATGTCTGTTGTATTGGAGCCCCCTTAAATATTCATTGTATTTTGTTTTTTAGTTGTTATAGCGGCAACAGAAATACATCATCTGTGAAAATTTCAACTCTCTAGCTATCACGGTTCATGAGATACAGCCTGGTGACAGACGGACGGACGGACGGACGGACAGCGAAGTCTCAGTAATAGGGTTCTCGTTTTACCCTTTCGGTACGGAACCCTAAAAACGATTATAATATAGTTCTGCCTTCACATAATCATTAACTATAAGTAAGAGGACTTCTATTTTTAGGGTAAGTTTACTCTTCTGAATTACAACATATAATAAATAGATATCTATCTATCTGTATAAATGCGTACACAAGTGAACACGATCGCATTTCCGGTTGAGCGGTTACTTTGTGAAACAAAAACAAACGCGCGTTCTGTTTGTAAGAGACACTTTATTACATACAATATCTGTCCAATTCATATAATTGTATCATAGAAGAATAAAGAGCCCACCCACTAACAAACCCACTATGTTTAGACTGTGAATGACTGTGAATGAGAGAATACTTATTGTTTTCTTATATTTACGCAAATACTATACATTGAAATAAAACTATTTTACGGATTCTACATTGAAATAAAATAAATAAACGCGATAGAATCCGTAAAATAGTTTTATTTCAATGAGAGAATACGTGCTTTTGGCCTAAAATTACGTTCCAGATTTATAATATTAATAATATTACATACCCAATAGATAACTGTATACCATATAATCTTCAAAGGGACAATGAGCGATCATCAATGGCATTTGGTTAAAATACGAAGCAGAATTATCGTTATCTATTGCTGACGTATATTTTCAGTAAATAAGAACTGCAAGCGACTTGCGATCTTCTGCCTCTTTAACACGACCTATTTTGAATTGTTTCACTATAGGTACAAAGAAACTGATATAAAGGATTATTATACCATAATGCTTATGACCACATTAGGTAAGACTTCGCGGTAGGTATATACAAAAAAAGGCCAAGTGCGAACTGGACTCGCGTACCGAGGCTTCCGTACCCAAGCTATGAAAGCACCGAACATTATTCTAACGAAAAGATAAATTGAACAGAGAGACAAACTTAACTTTGCAGTTGGTATACTACTGTCCCACATACAAACGAAATACAAAATAAGTTTGTAATCGCAAAAAAACATTTTCTAACCATAAATTTACAGTTTTGGATTTATTCCTTTACTTGTGCTATAAGACCTTGCTTCCTGCCAAATTTCTTGATTCTAGGTCAACGGCAAGTACCCTATAGGTTTTTGATTCACGTGAAAATGTACTGAAAATGCAACATAAACCGCCGAATCTTTGAATTGCGTTAACCTAGCAGTTTGATTTTTTTAGGGCACGAAGGGACCACAGACTAGATTCTCTGGTATAAAATTTAACTTGATACCTCCACGCGTTTCTGAGAAAAAGGGTGTTGACAGACAAACTGACAACAAAGTGACACTATAAGGGTTCCGTTTCTTCCTTTTTAGGTACGGAACCCTAAAAATATGCAAAAATACAAATTCACAGCGATCCATTTTTTAACATTTCATTCTTTATTCACAGGCTTACGCACACCCACTCTACATACGTGTGTATATTACAAAACGATACAAGTTGTTAATATCTCCACACCTGCGATACTACCATCACATCTTTTAGCAGTATTCTTTGAAGATTACTTTATATTTTGGCAGTTCTCGTACTAAGTTAACTGTCAAAGAATGAAAAAAATATTTTATTTTATTATATTTGGGGAGATTACGACTAATTTTACAAAATGGAATTTAATGTAGTTAATAACATGCCAATTACAAGCTTCCGCACATGGAATTAAAACAATGAGAAATCGAACGAATAATGCACATATTGGCAGTTACGACAATAGCAATGATTGTACAGATATAGTTTGTTTAATGTTTTGCTTTTCTACTATAAAACAAATCAAATTGAGAGTTGTGGTTGAGTTTGTTAAATACACGTAAAACTCGGGTAAAGTAACTGTTGCTACGATAATTACTGAAAATAATATCATAATTCCCCAAAATGGTGGGCAGAGGTACCATAGCGCATCCATATGCGCTGCAGGGTACAGGCAAAGTATGGACTTTGTCTATGTATTTTAAACCCTTTGCAATGCCCCCTATTGAGCAAATGGCCATGACTTAAATTAAAATATATAAATCGAAAAACTCTCAATATTTTTTTAAAACAACAAAAACACATTTCTTTCAAAAAACACCGCAAAGTAGTAGTAACGGGGATGATAGCTATCTACTAATACCATGTACTATAACATCAAGACTAAACTGATATCATTGATAGATCTAAAAACGTTAAATTATTAAAGCAACATCTACCTACATTTGGAACGCGCAATCAATCTTTTGTGTGAGGTTTATTTCGCTAAAATGTTAAATCAAACTCCAACGTAGCTAAGCTTCATTTGCCCTGACAGATCAACCGGAAACCGGAACGATTAACGTGATATGCCGTGACACGATGACTAAGTGTTAATGAATATTGATTCGTGCATTTCTATTTATACAGTGTGATTTGGAATAATTATGCGCTTAAATATAAGTGTTCAAGCTTATTTTGTGATCACGATAATGTGTTCAATCTCACGCATACCAGAACTACAGTATCAGCTTGATTTCTCGTAGATGAAACGAGCACGTTAGGCGATGCCGATTGGCTGTAATATGAGAATGGAACCTGCTTACGTAAAGTAATGCAACATAAGAAAAAACGTATCACCCCCTGATCCAAAATAACGACTGAAACTACAAGACTGCCATCGAATCCAATTCTGCAACGAAAACTCTCCACAAAGAAGAGCTAGTACAAATTGTACCAACGACAGTACTGTGCAGTAGGTTGTAAAGCATTGTTAACGTTTAGAGATAAAGCCAGCCAACTCCCATTGTCCTAACGAGACACCGCGCCACGATCCGGGGGCTGCTGCTGCGGCCTTTACATCATTGACCCTCGAATTTAACCACCGTAACGTAATCTTTACGGTTCGCTTAATGTGTAATCCGATCCAAACGATGCAGACGAGCTTGAAACATTTGAATAATTTTTACTTTTTGGTATCAGAACGTAACAAGGAAAGATCAACGAAAGGTTTGTTAGAAACGTAGCAAGTTTTTTTTGGTTCGAAGGGTTATTTGTAACCATTCTTGTTTGGCATGTCACAAGAAATGAATATTTTTTAAATTAAAATCAACAAGACTCCATTCATCTAGCTCATTACTGCAACTGCGAAATCTATATACTTAACCCCAAGTTTAAATCAAGTTATTATCCATTTACAGTGGTACTGTAGAGCGCCTTCGTTCTTTGTAGTTGGTTATAGAGGACTTTTATTTTTTGAATTGAAATTTTGCTGATGGCTTCCTTAAAATCTTGGCGTTAGCTCAAAATGTAGCAGGCGAAAAACAGCTGTTTCTTGTTCTTTTTTAAGAAAAATAATTGAAATTATGCTAATGGCTTTCTTAAAATCTTACTTTTTGCTCAAAATGTAGCAGGCAATCGCGAAAAATAAAGAGATTTTGAGAAAAAATCTTTATTATCTGCATCGTGCTGTATATGATCCACCAGTAACTAACAAAAGCAACTGGCATTATAGCTCAAACATGTCTCAACTCTTCAGGGAACCGTAAAATTTCTTGGAATTCGCAACAAATTTAATCAGAGAGAAAGAAAGTTACCTGTGCACCCTTGGAGTATGTTGCATCTTATTGCATGACCATTTTGAAAATGAAATTTACTGAATTATCACTTACGTTACGTTACGGTACAAAACTTCGGTCAGTGTTCCTGCTCGCGATAAAACCTTATATTAAGTACCCACTCGTTTACAAAGAGATATTTGTGACGCCAGCTTTTGTAGTCCCAATGCTAGACTAATTTTAGCAAACTGGAACCAGTCTAATTTGAGCACAAAGCTAAATTAAAATTAATTGAACTGAACAATATTTTCCACCGGAATTGTAAGTACTTGTAGGGGAGAAGGGAATTTGAATTGAAATGAGTTATATGTTAACCAGCATTAGGTTGAAAAACAGTCGATATTAATGTGTCTAGTGGATAAGTAGTTAAGCTTAACTAACAAGCGAGAGCCGAAATTGTCCATTCGATGTTCTTCACCCACTCAAAATAAGAAATTCTGAGTGAAAGCTTCGCTTTTTACACGAACATTTTTTATTTATAGACGTGCACGCTTGCCCCACTTTGCGAATGGATGTGCCAAATAAAAAAGGGGTTCCAAAAATATTATTCATTTGTATATGTGTGCTGGGTACCTATTATACGTGTCAAGCCCATCAATAATTTTATATTATGTCTCATTTATCACCTAGCTAGTTAGAAACTAAATCGGTGGGTAGTTATCTATATAGGAACTATTATCTAGCAAGTGATATTATTTCAAGCCTGGAGCTAGTAATATAAATAGGGATACGGTAAATTGATATCCCAGACTGGTATAGCCTATCGAAGATTACAATCTATAAATACAGAACAGATTTCACGACGATCTCAGAAGACATACTGTAGAATAATTTACTCAAAAACGCTTTTAATCACATTAGTTTGAATGTGACCAAGTTAATTACTTAACGGTAATAAATAAAAGTCGAAAAGTCCCTTTTAAATTATCAATCAATTTAATTAAGTTCATACAAAACCTACTCTTGAATATACGTAATTTTGAATAAGTATAGAATACACAAGCGAGCTATTCGAAAATTCTGTAAACTATCTCAGAGCAGAAAGATACAATTAATTAATTTTTGAAATTTTAATTCAAACATCGGTCACGTACGGCTCAGTAGATCTACCAACTAGTTAATAAACAACTCGCGTGTGCGTAATTTCTCTTCAGATTTTGATAGTCACAAAAATTAAATAGGTTTGCAAATGGTGGCTTACCGGCCCATCACATAGATAATATAAAGCTCAACAGCTAATTAGCAAAAGAGAAGAAATGTCACATCAATGAGTGAATCAATTTATTTTATATTGTTTGTTATAGACCATATACTAATGTACCTCCAAGGTCAACGTTTTAATTGTTTTAATCATTTGCGTACACTAATAGCTTGACCAAATAAAGTGGTCTGCCAACCTTTTTATATTATACCTCATTTGTCGATACATCATAATACTTTTTTTAGTACAATAGATGAGTACTTAGGAAGCCTATGTATCCCTTTATTTCATGTGGTACTATGAGGCTATTTATAGCGAGCACTAAACAGTATTTAGCTTATAAACTAATTGATTTCCGACATTTCTAGCAGATCCGTAACAATTACACAATGTTTAATGAGTTTTCACGATTAACGCGCATGTACATTTCGTCAGCTGATTCATATTATTAACCTGGAGCAAAAATTTCAAGAAATGTATTAGTTTAAGAGGAATTGCTCAATTTATAGCCACTTTAGAACTATGATTTTTCGAGCAGACTATAGTTAGTAAAGATTTTTGCTAAGTGAAGACCTCAACAAATATTAAAATCACATAGCAATGCATTAATAATGCTACAACTTTTTACTTCTCTAAATTGGTATTTTCAAGTTAATACACAGTTTCTTCTTACAAATACATTATGCAATAACCAAAATGACTTTTTCTTAACTTATTCTCCCTCGTGCACCAACCCCTAACTAATCTTCAAATGTAAGGCATCAATTTTAAATAAACTTTCAACAACACATCTAGTCTACTACATTATTAACTCTTCAAACTCGGAGTTATTTATTGCTTTCACAATTTCAACCTTATAGTCTGAAAACAGTCCAATAAAAAATGTAAGTGTGATTGGGAGACCATGGATCGGACTGGATCTTAACGGTCAGTTATAAACCAGTCGTTTTGCGATTAACCAACCAAATTGTATTCGTGATGAAAAATGTTAAGTAAAAGTAAACTTTATATACAGGGCGTCAACTCTGAAAGTCGATATGTGACATGATGTGTGAAAACGATGTTACTGAGAGTAGGATAGGTTACGACAAATCGATTTTACACAATCCATATATCTATTTTAACATTTGACGCCCCGAATTACGTGTAAATACGATCAACATAATGGCTTTCCTAGTTATTTTAATCTATTTAAGTGCGGAATGATAACAGCACATTGAATTATAAACTTTGTATTTTATTGTTCTCCGACCAGCCCAACCTTCGTTTTTCGAGTAACACCAAGGGACGAGTTAAAACTTTCATCTGTTTAAAATTCGTACTACATAAATGGGAATAGTGTTCTCATATTACATTATTTGATTAGTTATTTTATATAACGTATGAAGTACAAATTAGGTTTCATTTGGGAGTTCACAGACAGTCTGGCTTCAATGTGTTTGAGTTGGGAGTCGGTATTGTTTGCGCAGTCCGCGCAATCAGAGTCAGACTTGCCTCTACAACTATCTACCGCCGTACTGCGGTGCATAGCATCACCAACGCGTTCTTATTCAACTTTTTATATATTAATATTAGAATGAATTTAAAATTTTTGAGAATGCGTTTTATACTTACAATGTATAATAGATGCATTTTTAAATGACAGTAGTCGCTTTATAATTCATAAAATTCATAGGCCCTCTATTTAAGCTCATTTGGAATCGATTTCTTAAACTTTACTTTCTAAATCTTAAGATAAAAAGATGTATCATTTGATTTCAAGTCTGATATTGATTCGAATGGTCGATGATAGAGATTTTGACTTGAATGTTACTTTAGAATCTTTATTAAGCTTGTGTCAAAACACTACAGGATATAGACCTCTCTTTTTTCATGGTATTTGTTCCGGTGCTGTCATATTCTGATCCAATATGACCCGGCCATCTTTCTTATACCATGGGGCCATCAGGCCAGCTGGATCATTTCTAGCTGGTGGTCATTCCCTCTCTCTTTGTCTCCTTTCAGGGTAAGTCCCTGTTATTGATTACGCAACAAATTAACATTAACGCTAAATATAAACGGGAATGGACTTGCAAATAGAATCGTAAGTGCAGTTCACAAAGCGACGAGTGCGCTGATGGACACAAACAATCCCTTCGTTATAAAATATGAATAATTTTCTAGACGAGTTGCGCGTTAATTTGTCCTGATTCAACAAACAGTTTTGAAATGTACAGATATAGTGGTCTATCTCAGAGTTTATCCTACATACGTTGTATTGTTTAAAAATAAAAATAATGAACTGTAAATAGATTTAATAACTAGACTGAAAAAAATATTTCCTAAATTTTACACTATCAGTTTAATGTTATAGACCGAGTAGCTAAGTTATTTACCTGGGATTTTTTAATAAACATAGTCCGATAAGGGTAGTCTTCCTTCTGTGACAGTCGGGTAGGAGAGTAAACAATCCAATTGTTGGATTCGTCTCCTTTAATGCTGTTTGCCGCAAATATAACATTTCAAATGAAGTTAAACTTTCTCCAAGCATACGTTTCTCTATGACATACTGAATTAACGTCCGTTATAAATAAATTAACGTGTCAGCATTAGCAAATTAACCGCTTAATTGTACTAAATTTGAATTTCACCAACGGAATATTACATTGTGTTCACAGTGCGGTTGATGGTTCGGATTCTGTAGGCGTCACATTACGTATGCTCATTCCTCGGTTGGCATCTACGGGACTGGCACAGATTAATCACGTCCCCAATACAGTGCTGAAGAGAAGGCAGGTACAATCACGTACAAACATTTTTTATGTTTGTTTTTCCTTATAAAACTGTCTCAGAGGTCTCATGGAAAAAAATGCCTGTCTTTTCATTCGCTCTGTTTTATTTTTTTGATTGATTGCGTCCTAATGTCGGATTATTCGAGTTTCTTGTAAGCGTTTATGAGACAAGCGAACGTTTTTATTTATTACCGCTATGCTTCTACATTAATGTTATTTAGATTAAAATTTTGGACGTCTCTTGACGACGTCGATCAAAATTATTAAGACTTCATTCATTCAATTATTTTTTTGTCCATTTTGAGCATGTATTTAATACAAGGTAATAATTAGTTTTGAAGAAATAAAACAAAAACAAAATCCGACTTCAAAAACCTTAGTGGACTAAAAAGTTAGAAATATCTAATTATTTATTTCATTTGGTAGGTAGGTACCAATTTGCCCTGACACTACGTCAGACCTGATACACTACGACTACAAATAACTTAATAAAGTAATTGCATGTTTTTTAAAGCTTTTTGTTAACGTAATAAGAGGTGCACGTGTTAGATACTATCTTAATCTGAATGTTGTTATACTAGTTGGGTTGTTCTTGTTACCTAAGTGCTTATAACGAGCGCCGAAGAGGTCATGTTATTAATCAACGTCCCATGCGAGCTATCTGAGTAAGTATCCACCTAACTACTGTAAATTGTCTTCCACACTTAACTTACCTACTGAATACGAGAAGCTTTTTAAAGTCCAGAACATACGGTCAATTATTTTTTGGATTTTATTATGCCTAATAATACCTGCATGGTTTCATTAGGTACGCTATTGTGTATCTACTCTATAGTAATTTATAATCTATAGTAAATTGTTGTATTTTTTATTATTCTAAACGGTGATGTAAAATAACTTGAGTCGTGGGAGTCATCTTTATCACCTTCTTTACCCATTTTGATTTACAATGCGTATTTATTGAATTTAATAATACATTACATCATCACACCTGTATTCCCCGAATGGTTAGACAGAGGCAGCAGTGCGCCCACACTTCACCAATGTATTTTGGTCCCAAAGTAATAGGGACGCGCCTATTGCCATTATAACGAGCACGTTCTCCTTCAACATGAGGGAGATTTAGGCCATAGTATACCACGCTGGCCCAGTACAGGTTGGTGAACTTCACACGCCTTTCTAGACGTACAGGTTTCCTCACGATATTTTCCTTCACCTTCCAGCAAGTGGTACTCAGTATTGAAAATGACATTCGCACATGACAATTATCTCAGAGGTGTGGCCCCGGGATTTGAACTTGCACCCCTTACGTTCACGGCGCGCGTTCTACCGACGAGGCTACCACTGCTTCAATTTATTAAATTGTCCAATTTTCTTTTAGTTCTTTTATACATTACTTTTACATCAGATCTATGTTTGCATAATGATTTTAATCGTATCCCCAAATTTGCAGCATTTTTATAGCAATTGTACTCAACGAAAGGTTCTCTGATTCCATTTAAAGGTAGTATATAAATGTTAACATCAACTCGTACAGTCGACCGTAAACATTACCATATCGTTACGGGGCGTTTCGAAAATCGCGGAGGTCCGAATCGATTCTGTCTACATTCGGCTTTACGTTACGATGGCCGGCCGTGTCCATCGAACATTACATAAAAGTGATTGATTCAGCGAACGAGCAAGCGGGACGTGAAAGGATCGCTTCTAACCAGTGTAAGGATTCCCCATTTCGATGTAGTTAAGGGATAACCATTGATACTTACTAACGTAGCTTCGTGCCATCTTCAACGTACCTATAAATAACTTACTGAATTATACCTACTACACCTGGGTACCTCATAAAGTAAAAACCGGAAGAAGCATGAAAATACTAGATTCTATTGAAATCGGGTACAATTTATTAACGTCACATTACCCATAATCATATCCCATGTCTTGTTAATTACTTTAATTGAGTATATTATCGAAGTATTCACGTGACCGAGGGTGTACTACAAAATGAACACACGTCATATATTACACGGTGTCCGTCCTTTTGCCAATAATTATATACCATTTGATATTTCTTTTATTTTCTTTATTCAGATAATTTCAACAGAGTATTGGTTCCAACATTTGTGTTGCTGACTGTACGTAATGTTCCGCACGTCTAACTCGACTCGTGTACACGACTGTACCCCGCATTTGGGAGCACCTACATAAATCTTTCGCGGCGTGAATGTTAATTCATATACAGCGTCATGTACCGGTGTTAGGAGATCAACCCTTTTAAAGTTTTTATACCCTTTGTTGTAAAAGGAATGATATAAAGTCCGCCCGCGGGACTGGACCATGACAAGGAGTCGGATTTTTTACCGAATACATAATGCAAGCCGGCAAACCTGTGACGTTTACCGTCTAAACACTTTCACCCTTTTTCACCCTTCACTGAAACCCTCGCTTTCCTTCCTTCCTTCACACGGCGCTATTAGCTGAGAAAGGTTTGTTGTTGATTTATATGTAGAGTTCCGGAATCTTATGTCGAACGCACTCTTTTGAATATATGTGCAGGCAGACAGGCCCCAGGGTGATTGTGTAACCTGTGCTGCCTCTCATTTTGCGAGAGAAATCAACAAAACATTAGTAGTAGTACATTTTGACAGCATTAAACCAACAAAATATGGGGATAGATTTGGCAGTTGTTTTAGTGGAAGGCAATTGAAATAGATTTACAAAAATTACGTAATCGCTCGGCCTTCCTAAACGCTTCAAATTACGAACTTAACTACTAATACATGGATTCAGAACAGATTTTTCTGTTCTACCGAACAAAAATGTTGTGTGTTTTATTATGCTTTTTAAAATTCAGTGTCGAATGGCGGCATCGCACAAACGCGGACAACATTCTCGTTATTTTGGACGACGACAAATAAAATGTCGAGCGTCATTATTTCAACAAAGCGGGGTTCTTGCCGCTGCCCTCTCGAAACCATTACAAGCTTAATAGCTCGTAATTATGATGGGCGGTAAAGCTCAAATTACGCATGATTGTTCGCCAATAAATCGTAAAGCACTCTTTTGGAATTATAATGTGAATGGGAATTTTAACCGTATTAGGTATATTCATTCTTCCAATTGCTGTGGTTTGCGTGAAATATGTGACAGACATCTGTTTGAGTTCAATGGAGTCTTAGATCTGTGCCGATTTTTTTTTTTTTTTTACATTATTTATGATATTTGCGATTCTATTCTAAAGAACAGCGTGAAAAGGATGAGATAAACTAAGAGATTTATACAAAGTCATTGTAGAACAATGCCGTTTTAGACGGTTTCTGGATGGAGTGAAATTTCTAGAAAATTGGTGGAATTTATTTTCGATAAACACGTTACTGCTAGATGATGCTCAGTTACGAATTAATTTTACAGGACAACATTTACAGAGCCTGAAAACAGGAGAGTTAGGGACAACAAACAATATCTCCTTCATCGCTCACTTTCAGACAAAACCTCTAGAATGGATACTTAATAATGTACTAAAATTATAAACCAAAAGCTAATACTAGCAAAAGTCAAATAAAAAGTAACTGAGTTACGTACGTTATAAATATTGCAAAATACACTGAAAATATACAAATATTTTTCTCTCCTATAATGAATGTGAACAAAACATTGTCCTCACGTTAGCGCAAATAGCGTCGGGACACGAACCATGTCTCGAGCGTATGGGTAAATTAGAACCTATTTAATTATGTCATGTGAAAGTAAGTCGTCGGGGTCAAAATAACGCCATAACCTTATTAGCAAACCACTATAATACTGTATAGGAGAAATTATAACGATGACGGTTTTCCTCAGCTATTAAAATGTCTGCCCCTGAATAAATGTAATGTAAGGGTGTTTTATGATTATTGCATTTTCCTCGAAATTATGGGAACAATAGAATCATAGCTTCTGTAATAACTTTTTCGGTGTAATTTTAGGAATTTCCGTTAATCCTTCAAGGTTAATGTGGTGATAATTTATATATCACTCCCCAAATCTGTTTAAAAGGAAAATAATAGATATTTAGATAACTATACAATCATTATACTCACGCCTGTTTCCCACGGAGATAGGCAGAGAATACTGAGATCACACATTTTTTCATGCACTTCCGTCGGTTTGTGGTGCTATTGACCCTTTAAGAACAGAACAACTAGATGACTAACTTAATGTAATTTGAATGTATGAAATAGTAGCGAATAAAATATGAAATACATTTCATACACCCAATATATTACGATTCCCTATAACTGCTGTTAGATAATAATAATGACCCAATGTGTATTTCGTGTTTAAATTCATCTTTTAAGCGCCTTAAATTTAAAAACGGAAGTGTAATCAAATTAAATTATTCAGGTGTATCCTTCAGCATTATTCAAAGCCAGTCGTCGAGGGGTCGTTAAAGTTGCTTACTTATACAGGGTGATTGAAAACAGCTTGACCTGCGCCGCGGAAGGTAACCGCACTTGTGACGCGAAAAATATAATGAATGCCCAAATTTTTGGAGATGCTCCAGTTCATTTTATTTAAGTAGCTCTCTGTATGTTCAAGATTCGACATGTCAACTGCACGTTTCAACTTCCGCTTTAAGATAGACGATACTGGAACATCGAAGTTTGTAATGATAAAAGCAATTGAAACATCAAAATGCTTCTCATAACTACGAGTAGGTACCTACGTACTTCATTTCTATTTATGTTATGCTCTACATTATACAAATGGAATTTAGTTCTCGAAATATAATTTATTTTTATGAACAGCAGTGGAGATACCCTGAAATACATCTTAAGCTAGACAAAAGTATACACTATTATTTTTTTTGTAATTGTAAACTAAACGTGTATCTGGTGCGTGAACAATATTTGACTCGATAGGTACCTGCAAACATGCAAACAGGTCAAATGGAACATTTGAATAACCTTTGTTATTTTAATAATTCTATCTTAATGTAATTAACACAGAACACAGACGAATAAATCAAACTGATGTCAACGCCAGCTTGGAGGACGTAGTCGTTGAAATTGTGATGGGACAACATAATTTAAAAATAATACAAGAATTAATTGCTTTAGCGATTTGATATTTTTTTTTGCCTTAACTTGGACATAAGTTATACAAAAAACTACTATACGTACTATACAAAAAATTATATAAATTATAAATAAAACCCATTATAGTTAGGATTTAATACGTGCACATTAATAGATAAACACACACACGTCGTGCAGTCCTAATCTAAGCAACACTCGTACTATTCTGTTTGATGAACTGCGAGTAATCAAGACCACGGGAAATTTTAAAAAAGCCATTCCCAAAATTTACCACTAACGGGAATAAAACTCACAACTTCCCTGTGCGAAGAGCCAAGCAGCCTAAACTCGAACCAGTAGACTAAACCGTCACGTAATGTTTGCGAAAACTTTAATAATAATCAGGATGTTCTTACGCTGTGCGCTCAAACAAGATATTTGCATCAGAAACAGATGCAATCCGTGTGGGGACGTCTCGGAATGTAGGTCGAGTGTCCCGCGCCTCGCCTCCTACACTGATCTGGAGACAAAGCTCACAGAGATGCTTGTAACTATTCAATTATTATGTTGTGGAAAAAAAAGTCACGTGACGTAATTTTTTTTCTAAATGTGATATCACTACGGTTATCTTATTTTTAGGTTTTACACACACCAGACCCGTTGAGTTTCTTTTTGGAAATTTTTAGTCTGATTCGAAAAATACAAGAGAAAAATAAAAATTGCAATTGTAAGTGTCTAGTAGACTACAATAACCTATAAAATAGACACTCTTGCGTGAGGCGTATACATCTCATAATAATAGAATATCTAATGTATGACAAATCATCATCATCAACAAAATAATTGTATATCTATACCTACGTATATTTTATCTATTGATAAAAATTGTATAGATTTTGCGTTCAGATGTGATATATCTCGCACTCACTGATATACTACTTGTCCTGCTAAAGGAATATATACATACAGAACCCTTAGTGTGCGAGTACAACTCGCACTTAACAGTTAATTTAATTTTTTGGTAGGTTTTTTTTTCTCTATGCTAAAAAATATATTGATGATAAACATAAAAATAAACACTTTTTTTTTGTGAATGAAGCCTGACTTTATTTCGACATAACTTTTTCACACAGCGATTTGGGATCTGCCATAACAAAAGTTAAAGTACATAAAAAACCTTTCCATTGATATATAGCATGTTGTTATTGGTTCCTAGGCTAGAATGTCCGTTCTCCTTTGACCAAACTAAAGCAATATAACAAGTCAGCTAACCACAAGCTTTGAGCACCTATATAAATAAAGTCGCACATCATCCCGTTTGTACCCTTTATAATATATTTATGTGCAAATTCACACTTAGCTTAATTACCTACTTTGGTCAGTTGGAACGAATATATACATATAGTCCAGCGGGCTGTAATCTAACCTAAATACCAAAATATATATTTAGACACTGACTTTCAACGGAAAGGTATGGAGTTGGGGAACAGAACAACTAATAAGGGGGAATAATTAATAAGAGAACTATTATTACATTACTATTTATGGGCGAATCTCATTTTGCCTTAATCTCACTTGCTATGAAACGGTAAAGGAAAACATCGTGAGGAAACCTGCACGTTTGAGGGAACTTGACTTGTTCTCGATAGATGTGTGAAGTTGGCACCCGCACCGAGCCAGCGTGGTGGACTATGGCCTGAGTCCCCCTCGCATTGATGGGAGGCCCGTGCCCAGCAGTGGGACGTTAAAAATATATATCAAATTACAATTTTGTATACATATTTTAATTTTTATTATAAAATTTTCAAGATTATGCCTATCTTTATTCAGATACCAAAGTAGAGAGGTAAATAAGTACATACATTCTATCCCTACAAACATTCTTAAAAAAGGTTTAGGTACTCTGCGGGAGGGACATGCCCCTTATGACTCTCTCGGGTATCGTGTGAGATGTGGGGCCACCTGTTTTTTTATTTTATTTTGCATCTGTTTTTATTGACAGTGGGTCCATAGGCGCAGGTCTCTATATAGAGACAGTTTTCATTTTACGTATACTAATCTTGAAAATTAACAAAGTAGTAACTAATAGGTATAATGTTGCCACGAAATGATGTTGGTAGTGGCTACTGTTCTCGTAACCCCGTGGCGAGATATATTGATCTTTAAATTATAAATGAGGCTCGCGAAATGGGTAGAATCAAACGTGCGTGTGATACAGAAGGGATAGAGCGTGTGTATTACACGTATCCCCTTTTTTTCGTAGGGTAAGGCAAGCACATTAAACACATCCTTTTGGGGATTCGTTATCCGGCTACTTAAGTAGGCATGTTAGACGTTTTCGTTCAAATTGAACCATTTACCGCTCTCGGGATGGTGTGGGCTCGACATTTATTAAAAATGAAATCTTCTCCTGCATCAATAAACACAGCGGCGTGTCAGCCAATATTGAGAAGTGTGTGATATGTTTGTCATTAAACTTTTTGGTGACAAACATATGACATTCAAGAAATATTTCTTTATAGGTAATCAGCTTCAGCTAATAATATCCGTATAAAAACTGTACTTATAAGTATTTGCACTATTGACCTTAATAACAATAAAAAGGTATCTATGGAAGCGCCCTAAATAATAAAGTATATAAATAAACATAAAAATATTTTATGACTGCACAGGGTTTTACGGGTTGTACAATATCAACTAGCTTTAGCCAGAGATCGTTATTAATTCAAGGAAACTCTAAACACAGTATTTTTTTAATTAATTACACACTTTCTTATTTAGAATACTTAACAAAGTTTGTACAACCTTATAAATGAGATATACATGTCTTGCTAAAGCTTTCTAAAGAGCTATTGATGTCTAATTTTGATGGATCGAATCATTCAACATCGTGAACCACGAGTATTTTCGTCAAATCTGAGTATATTGCAAACTTATGCAAACATGAAGGCGATAAGCGACTCATTTGTCTAGATCACGTCTAGACGTTGAAGAATTATGCTTTATAGACGATAGTGGAACGCTCAAATCATAATTTTAGCTGATTGTTGACGATAGCTAAAATAAAATGCGAATCTAACCGTTTGGGTTTGCAAAACGAACTTGTGTCGTTTATTTTTACGATAGTTTTGTAGTTTTATACTCCCATTTAAGTTATACACTTTCAGACAGTTTTGAAAGTTACTCTTTCAAAACTATTTAGTTTTTTGTATCATAACAGCAGTGGTAGCCGAGTGGTCGAACGCACGTCTTGCAAATCAAAGTGTGCAAGTTCAAACCCCGGCTCGCACCTCTGGGTTTATGTGCGAATCTCATTTTCATCCGAGATTACCACTTGCTATGAAACGGTGAAGGAAAACATCGTGAGGAAACCTGCACGTCTATAGAAAGGCGTGTGAAGTTCACCAACCCGCACTGGGCCAGGGTGGTGGACTATAGCCCAAAAATCTCCCTCGTAATGAGGGAGAATGTGCCCGGTATAATGGCAATAGGCTCGCCCCCTATTACATTGGGACCAAAAATACATCGGCGCAGTGTGGGCGCACTGCAGTGCACCTCTGCCTACCCCTTCGGGGAATACAGGCGTGATGATGTATTATTATTATTATTTATTATTTTCCTATTTATTTGTTCAATTCATAATAGCGAGTATTTTTTTAAACATATTACTTAATGAACTTAAGCATTATTTAAAATATCATAGGTACGGTTCGAATTGAGAACCTCCTTCTTATCTGGAATCTAATAAAAAACAATTATAATTGTCGGAAAAACCATAGCAGATTACACCTGCACAACGTCATTAAAAAAACAAAATAAGGTCGATAAAACGCTCCAAAAAGTTTCGTTGGCGCACAATGCAGAAGCTGACCTAGCAGAAAGCTGAACACCGGGACATATGTTAGGTTAGTTAGTTATGCCCGGTTATAGGATACCGGATAGTGAGCGCGCTACACCCTCGCCACTGGCCGCAAATTTGTCACTGTCCACTAGAACCTCGTACACTCACATCGTTTGTCACTTTACCTAAATAATCAGATAATACGATACAGACCAAACGTTTAGTAAGTAGGTTTACACAGTTTAATCCTGTTAAATACGGCGATTCGTGCAAAATCTAAGCGGTTTCTTTCGCCCTTACTTTTGAAGTTATTCCTACTATAAGTTTGGTATACCAATTATACTAACAATTCATAAAAAAATAGTATTTACAATTTCGAATACAAATATCGAGATTTAAATATATCATAACATTTTCATAAAATTTTAAGCTATGGTAGAATCGCTCTCAATCGGCATAGATGTAATGTAAGTACAAAAAAGACACACCATGTGAGTATCTGCCCTCGAAAGTAGTAAAACAGCTCTTGTCAGAATTGAACAAAGCTGATTATTGAATAAATGGTTATCCAAAAACGAATATTTAAAAACCACTCAAAATTAATTAAGTACAATTATAAAACGTATTTTTATTGGTGTTTAACCACAACATGCTACAGTAATTACCAATTAGGTATTTCAAGCAGGTAGTTGATGCGTGAATAATTCAAGTGTATAACTTACATATACATGTGAAGAGTTTTAGGCGTTTTATATGAATAAAACCACTGAGTACATCGGAGAACTGTATTGTACGTTTAAAAGTTTTACGGGTAACAGACAATATATACAATAATGGCGGGAAACCGCACCGCCACAGATTGTACAATGGGTTGCATTTCATTACACATGAACATATATGTACCTCACATATATACACGTAAGGTACACATTAGCCTCAACCCTTAGGTAATATAAGAGGTACATCAGAACATTACAAATGAATGTCTTTATATCGTAGCAAATACAGAGCCTACGCGGCATGCAACGTTGGCAATAACAAAGTCATTACAATAACATCAGATGATATCCTCCTCAATTATGTGGTACATTTTATCCTTTAGTATCGCTTCCATAGTTATCACGTACAGAATATCCCATCATATGTACGACACAAGTTATGTATACTTTTCTGTTATTATATCGGTCAAAGTTTCACGTAACGACTCTGTAATATCCAGTCTTGTTCTTTGTCTTGGTTTTACTCACAGTAGTCTTGTAATACCTTGTCATCAACACTCATATGTTTTTACTATGTGGGTTCGTTCATAAGCACAGTTATAGCAGCGATGCGCTGCGCCGTAATACGGCTTTGCGGCATAAAATTATACACAGACCTCGTCCGAAACTTAAAATAGTTTTACGAGATATTTTTACAAATGTGGCCTCGGCTAAATCGTCTAACTAACCTAATTTGAAATCTGCGGTAACAAACCATCGTGCTGTATCAGTCCATTAAGCGCCGTAACTCATTGTAATTATTAATTTTATAATGAGTCAGTACGCGATGTAAAAAGGAAAATATTCTCATCTGAGTTTCTTATTTTACTGCGCTAATGGAGACCGGCTATTAGAAACACCCTCTTGAGAATGTAGAGCGCTGACTGGGCACGTTTTATAGAGACGGACAACGTTTACGCAGAGCGTACCTATTTACAAGATACCGACGCTACACGTCGAAATATGTTTTTTGTTGACATAAAGTACCCCATCTGAAAAACAAATGATAGTCATGCTCTATCATTACAGTCAGCTTAAATAAAAGCATTTTTCAGATGTTATTTATGAGTAATCACAAAAGGACTTTTGTTTTTTCAAAGCAGCAACGATAAATCATAATTTTCACAGAAACAAATGAATCCCTTTACCCCGAATTAGCGGTGGTGGCTATTAAAAATTCAAAAGCTCATTCGTTCATATCTTCATTTTAAATTCTGAATGTTATAAAATGATTAGTCACCGTTTCCCTACTGTACCGCGGCGTACCAGTGAAAGCTGCAATGTAGCGGTGAAAATCATAAAACGTGCAAACCATAAAACTGACGGAAATGGTTTATGGCACGCAACAAGGATGCGAGCTTCTTCAAGGAGATTTTCCATTTCACTTGATTGCGCGTTATATTTCATCGGCGCTTTCAACGATCAGATTAACAAAAATGTCACGTGTGCGTTGGTATCTTCATATCTAAGTTATTATTAAAATGTTAACTAAACTCAGAATTGCCAACATTATGGAAGCCTGTTCGAATGAACGACCCTCGCGTTGAAATATCATGAATTTAAAGTTAACGATGTCAGGCGGCTATTATAATAATTATTTTGGTATACAGAGTATTACGCTTTTACATTATCCACGGCACAATAATTCTCGGCATAAACGTGTTGTCATGAACCTTGAGTTTACTGACGCCCGAGAATGTTGCTAAGACACGTTTCGTAATATCCCAACGACACTTAGAACTTTACATCCGAGTGAGAGAGTTCAAAATACAACGGTAGGAAACTTTGGTTGTCTTGGACTCAGGGAACAGAAGGGATCCGAAGCAATTTCTGAAAAAACGTGACAAAGCTCATAAAAAAGGACAGTGTTTCTCATTGTGACTGTGACGGGGCGCGTGTAAAGCCGGCATGGGGAAAGGCTCGACGACATTCACCTATATTATTTCGTCACTTACCAGTTTGATTAACCCAACCACATGGTTCATTGGAAAAAATTAAATAAATGCTACTACTACTACAGCCCTTTTTTTTAACGTCCCACTGCTGGGCACGGGCTTTCCCTCAATGCGAGGGGGATTCGGGCCATAGTCCACCACGCTGGCCCGGTGCGGGTTGGCAGACTTCACACATCGAGAACTAGTCAAGCTCCCTCAGACGTGCAGGTTTCCTCACTATGTTTTCCTTCACCGTTTCTTAGCAAGTGAAGTCTCGGATGAAAATGAGATTCGCACATGGAACCCAGAGGTGCGAGCCGGGGTTTGAACCTGCTCACTTTGATTGCAAAGCGTGCGTTCGGCCACAAGGTCACATTTGAGCTCGTATTGCTGTTCAATGTTTAGCCGTCTTTTGTAAGTACTCCTTACGCCTACATAAAATAAATAATTTGAGTCTGGTCTAGGAGTCTATAAATTCAACTCTGAATGGTCTGAATTTACAGAGCTGAAATTAGATACCTATCTTTTCCAAAAATATAATTGAAACACTAGATGGTATCAGGCCATTCTAGAAGGTACTAATAATAGTCAATGATTTTCAGTGCAGGGTCACACGGAGGTGCGCGTGGAGCTGCAAATGGAGCGGTGGGCGGCGCGCGGTGCGGCGGTGCGCCTGCGCTGCGTGCACAACGTGCCGCCCCATCTCCTCGACAAAGTGGTCTTCCTGAGGCACGGCACCAAAATCTTCCAGTACATTAAGGATCGGAAACCTCCTTATAGAAACTTCACTACGGCCGGCGCCGTTCTCAACGTAAGTGAATAATGCATTTTCCAAGCAATCAGGTTACCTAAAGAGCCTTTCTCGGCGGCTGAATAGCCTCTAATTTATAATTTCACTACGCTTCCAGATATACGCCTCTAGAGCCAAATTCGCCGGGGCTGCAGTAGTGTGATGTTTTTAAAGAAAATAAATATTAAATTCATGCTTTATGTATGAAAATTATATTTATGGTTAGTAGCCTTGAGGGTTGTTCAATAAGGTAGTTTTATCAAAATATGGTCTTATTAAGATAGTATTAAGATTCCCTTTTTGTTTATTATAAATAAGTAAAAATACAAGCGCAATCTGAAGATTCCAATGTTGAATGCGAGATTTGTGACCAATTTTTGGTTATACCAAAACGAACTGTATTAACTCAAAGAAGAAGCACAATTTTCTACGAAATATTATCGATGGCGCCAGTGAACTTATAGCGTGGCTTTTGCCACTGATGTTCAATATTATAAACTATCAAGGTACATTTAAAAAAAACAAGTGAACTCGCTCGCGTCCGTATGTTCAGACCTTACCATTTCAACGCGCAAAATTCAGCAAGCGCTGAAATGATTTAAATTAGCATGCTTCACCTGTATTCTGTACACAACCTACATTTGCTGAATGTCCTCATTCAACGCATGAATCTCAGTGGCACCGGTCGTGGGGAGGCGAGCTCGCACAATGCATATTTATGACATTACCTCATATTGCAAAACTCGTGCGATCTTCAAATCTTCCACTCGATACTACAGCGCTTTAAATTTTAGGTATCCATACACATTTTACATGGATAACTATAGAAAATTAGAATAAGGTTAGAATGCTGCGCTGTCG
Organism: Ptilodon capucinus; assembly: GCA_914767695.1. Lineage (NCBI taxonomy): Eukaryota > Metazoa > Arthropoda > Insecta > Lepidoptera > Notodontidae > Ptilodon > Ptilodon capucinus. Next base: position 6,116,968 of record OU611814.1, on the reverse strand, counting down.
CCAGTTGTTTATTGAGTGCCAACTGTTGAACGATTGATAAGCGGTATTTGATGTTTTGACTGGCTGGCGCCGCGCCGGTCACACTGGCTTCAATTTTTTCTATAGTTTCTACCTATTTGGAAGCCATATGATACTGTCCCGATGATATTCTCGGGGACTAACTGACCAGAAAATTCTACTAAAGTGAGGAAACTGTATCACCCTAATTTCTGAATTAATAATTCTGGACTCATACGGGTCTGCGTTCTCGCACTGTCTAAATTATTGAACAATACTCGGTTGGAAATAGGTAGCTCTACATTGAATCTGAGCTCAAATATTAAATGGACCGACCCACCGACTCTACGTAATCCAAATAGTGCGCTACAAAGATTCTTTGAATATTTCAAGAATATAAACAGGAGGTTGTTTCTTACCTTATTTAATATATTATATTGGTCTAAAGCCAAAACTGCTGCGCGTCTATTTTTTTGCCAATATTAAAACAAACTGTATTGACTCATAAAAGAAGTTCATTCTTCAACGAAATTACATTGAAAAATACGAAAGAATTTTGATGCGTGGGGGCATGACCTTTACCACCGAAATTCAATCTTTATATCGAGGCGTGAAAGGCCATTTGACTTAAACAACACTTTGTGCGATATTGACTTATATACATACTAGCTGGTGCGGACGGTTTCACCCGCGTAGTTGTTGGTTATCGTGACCAAAAGTAATCATGAAATTTTTGCGACGTCATCACACAAAATCTTTCATCCCCTATTTCAAACTCTTACATCTCTGTTTTGAATTAAAAAGTAGCCTATGTCCTTTCTCAGGCTCTAGAATGTCTCTGCACCAAATTTCATTCAAACCAGTTCAGTAGTTTAGGCGTGATTGCGTACCACACAGACAGAGTTACTTTCGCAATTATAATATTAGCAAGGATTTTGAATCAGCATTTTTTCCTGCGTCGAATGAGTATGTTCTCCTGTGAGGTAACAAGATGTTGTTTGAGTCTAATAGCCTTTACCCTTTGAACCCTAATGCTTTTTCTAAAATAAAGGCAGCCTAAGTTATGCCTTGGAACATCAGCTATCTACCAGTGAAAGTCCCATCGAAATATGTTCAGCCGTTTGGAAGTTTACCCGGAACAAACAGACAGACGGACAAAAAATTTAAAATTGCATTTTCGTTATAGGTTTCTTGTATACTTTCATAATGCATTTGTTAAAATAATGTTATTTTGATATTACAAACAGACACTCCAATTTTATTTATTTGTATTGTATAGAAGATAGATGTATACATGTATAGATAGATGTATAGATATAAAAACTGTTTACCTAGTGAGGGATTTCCCTCAGTAAACGTATAACTAAGCATCTACGGACCCCGCTGTGCTGTACTGTATGCATAATTACTTCGCCATTACTCCATTCATGTAGAGTTTATATAAAAAGTTCTTATCTACATCGGTGCACTGTTATTTAACTTGCTTACTGAATTAATTAGCCTATGCGAAGTACAGCCAAACCCACTTTCTTTGTCATTACATGTTTAAAGCGTCGCATACTATGGTGTCGACCCTCGCGCGCCAATTTTTTTTGCTATACCAAAACAAACTGTATTGACACACAGAAAAAGTCCATTCTTTAACTAACAGCGCGAGCGGATTTTGACGCGTGGGGGTGTGAATTTTACCACAGAATTTCAATCTTTATATATATTGACACAGAGTTTGCTTTGCTATTGGCAAATTTTTTTACTGGTCCAACCATTTTCCTCTTAATGACTTATCATCTGCTCTCCCATACTGCGTTAAAGGCTTCATACCAAAGCAATTATTTCTATAACCATCTGTGGTTTAGAATAATCCCTTCATTGTAAATGGGAGTAGATGCACCTTACTGTACTAGCTTCCTAAGCGTAATGACTATATTTGTATTTAATAATAGACTGTCGTGAGTATAATTCTTCTCTGGTATTGTGGCAAAGGTGCTGTCTGCTCTCATGACATTGCTGCTCCTGAGAATGTATTACTCGCAATTATCATTTTTAAAAGAGTAACTATTGAGTTTCTTACCGGCTCTTCTCAGTGGAAGCAACATTCCGAACCGGTGGTAGAATCTGATTATTTGTAAGTGCTTTTTGGCCTACACGAATAAAAAAAAATGATTTTGATTTTGACGCAGGAGAGGAGGCTTTTTTTGTCTGTATAAATAAAATATTTATTTAATAATATATAGATAATAGTTCGATATCCCTGTGCAATCTTGGAGTTATTCACGTCTGCAATATAGGATATAACTTTAAATCTCTAATCACACGGTTTCCTGATAATTACGAGTCTAACAGGAACATATATTCAGTGGCTGATCATTTTATATGGAAGCCTTCACACGAAGTATTGGACTGGTTATGCTGCTGATCCGTTTCTGTTAAACTTGTAATTATCATGCAGCCGGCTTTACCGTGTGATTAGAGCCAAAGAGATGCGCCGAAAGAAAAGCTTAAAGATACAAAAACGTAGCAATACTTTGTTTGATTGTCTTGACATTTACGAAGCCGCCGCAGGTGTTTGGCAAATGTCCTCGCAATAAAACCCAGCGGTTTAGTCCAATAACGAATGGGCACACGAGCCGATACATAATTCTTATGAATTGCTTCAATAAAATCTTCGTTATAGTCCAACAATTTTGACCATTAACAATTACGTGACTGCTAAATGCTAACAATTTGCATTTGATCTACATGAAGTAATGGCGGGTCGGGTATTAATCACTTGTATACCGGGGGTGGGTGAAGCATTTACAAGTAGATGGGTTTGTAGTGCGTGTACACTATACCTTACACTTAATGTCCAATAGAAATGATATCTGGAACGCAATTAGGTTTTATTTATTACCAGACGAATACATTTTGTAGTTGGGAAACTACATCTTGATACGTGAGATAAGAGGACGACATTCGGCAAGTAGAAGGAAGGAGACTGAATGTGGAAAGTGATAGACAAAATAAATTAGGGCGTCAAAATGAACCCTAAGTGACAAAGAACCCGCTGATCAATTGAGTAATCACAATTATCCTGTACTAAATAAACTACTTAGAATACTTATATGCTTATTTATTTACCTTTCTCATTTTTAGAAAATTCCTAGACATCTATACTAATATTATAAAGGGGAGAGATTTGTATTTTTGTATGTAACGAATAAACTTAAAAACTACTGAACCGATTTCAAAAATTATTTTTCTGTTAGACATATAACGTTATCACTGAGTAACATAGGCTATATTATAAACCCGTGCGAGGCCGGGACGGGCCGCTAGTCTAATATACCTAAATACATCCAAATAGCAAAGCAGTGGTAGCCGAGTGGTCGAACGCACGCCTTGCAAATCAAAGTGTGCAGGTTCAAACCCCGGCTCGCACCTCTGGGTTTATGTGCGAATCTCATTTTCATCCGAGATTACCACTTGCTATGAAACGGTGAAGGAAAACATCGTGAGGAAACCTGCACGTCTATAGAAAGGCGTGTGAAGTTCACTAACCCGCACTGGGCCAGCGTGGTGAACTATAGCCCAAAAATCTCCCTCGTATTGAGGGAGAATGTGCCCGGTATAATGGCAATAGGCTCGCCCCCTATTACATAGGGACCAAAAATACATCGGCGAAATGTGGGCGCACTACAGTGCACCTCTGCCTACCCCTTCGGGGAATACAGGCGTGATGATGTATGTATATTTTACATCCAAACATGCTAAATATAAGGAGATCATCATATTTTGAATACAAGGAATTTTGGTGAGCATCTATAAAATCAACTAGCAAAAATAATGTTTAAAAAAGTATCAAGCAAATACTGAGCTAAGTCCCCACGAGTTAGATTGACGAACTGGAATTAATCCATTGACAGTATTTGCAAAAATAAAAACATTTTATTCGCTTTCAACTAACATGTTGATGGTGAATATTAAATTAGCAAGATATAGGCTACGTAGTTCATGGCGTGTTTCGATTTTTAATTAAGTAATTAAGCCGTAAACAATTTTACCGTAAGTATCTGCCTAAGGGTCATGCACACAATACAATGGAGGTAGTTTGTGAGACTATAGCGAATTAAAAGAGCTACATTCCATTCATCATGTGATTAAAAACATCACAAGCTTTTAACTTACTTGAGCTCTAAGAAAGATACTGAAATTCATAAATAAATACGATTTTTAAGGCACCCGCTATTTCGTAGGTTACTATAGGAAAACATCCGATGCTCTAAAAATTTCGATGGCTATCATCTCCGTGCTATTTAAACTCTCTCATATATACCATCATCTCCGTGCTATTTAAACTCGTGCCTAAATATGCCTAAAATGTTTACAATATACGTAATCATGAATCATCAGAACAATTATGACCCTCATTGTGTTGTGCATATACTACAATTGCTAAGTTTGACAGATATAAATATTGCTTTCCGTCTCATACATTATGACCATGAGAGGGACGGCATTACACTTAGTTTAATATAACTAAATTTGTTGCTAACACAAACAGCACCATTAACTTACAACATTAAGATAAGCACCTTGCTAATCTGCACCCAAGACCACTCGTACAAGGCTATAAGCGTGCACTACTCAAGATTATCTTTAGTATATTTTTCACCCGCAGAAATAATCCTGAATATGTGAACGCACCTTAAAAATTCACAAACGTAGGAGCCGACCGGGTAATGGTTCGGGCGGAGTTAATTTACCGGGTCAGAGTTACCTTTCGGGTTACCACATATTTCAATTTCAGTTAGCAGAGTAGCGTGTTCACTTGTGTTGCCAGCGCCAAGAGTTTGTTGTTTTGTTGTTTACAACTCAACACAATCGGGTGTAAAATTATTAAGTGTATTGTTACGCAATTTGCAGTAGCCATAATTCACTTGTATAATTTACTATACTATTAAAATTATTTTACAACTAAAATAATGAAATTCAATATCATGTGTTGTATGTATATAAAATGGATTGTTGAAGGCAGAAAAACTTATCTACATGACAAACAATTTATTTCAAGATTGTTTTTTTTTTTCTGGTCCAATTGTGAATTTAAACCATCCAGGAACCCATTGAAATATACAAAATTTCATCCAAATCGCTCCAGCCGTTTAGAAGGAGTTCAGTGACATACACACGTACAGTATAAATCTAATTTTGTTTTTGTTAATAGACAATAGTATAAATTCTTTTTTTTAAAGGTTCACTTTTCATGCCTTTAAATTATGTTATTCCTAAGAAAGTGTCGAGAGTTGGTCACAATACAGGAAAGTTCGCCACGCAGACGCCTGTTCGCCGTTCGCCAGCAAATTGTGTAGGTCCTAATGAATAAAACGCTGGATGTAGACAATAGACGCGTGCTCCGTGTTCACACATCGCCTGCATTCCGACATTTTCACTAGATTTCTTGACTACAGCTAATTCAATTGCATAAAGAAAATCCTACTATTCCTACTATCCTATTAATATTAGCCTAGCAGTGGTAGCCTCGTGGGCAAGAACGCCCGCCTGGAACGTAAGGGGTGCAAGTTCAAATCCCGGGCCCGCACCTCTGAGATAATTTTCATGTGCGAATGTCATTTTCAATAATTATTACCACTTGCTGACCGGTGAAGGAAAACATCGTGAGGAAACCTGCACGTCTATAGAAAGGTGTGTAAAGTTCACCAACCCGCACTGGGCCAGCGTGGTGGACTATGGCCCAAATGAGGGGGAATGTCCCCGGTTTAATGGCAATAGGCTCGCCCCCTATTACATTGGGACCAAAATACATCGGCGAAATGTGGGCACACTACAGTGCAGGTAGAAGTTACTGTACTCTATGGCTGTAAATTATGTCTTCTAAAAAAATAATCTAGTTATTTCCTTGCTTATTTAAGTACTTACACACTTTTTAAGTGCTCAAGTTCCTAATTAAGTATTTCATTGGAATAATAAATACTTAGTTTAATTAAACATTTATTAGGTACATGTTATTCCTGAACCAGTAAACGTAATATTTTATCTTTTTCTGCCGAGATAAATATAGTCCCTATCATGCGTAGGCTTAAGGAAAACAGCTCCACATTCTGAAACACGTTTTTGTCGTTATTAGCTACTAAATCATGTCATTCTCCGAAACTATTGCGTAGTATCGTCCTACGCACATAATATGGTGTTAATAAACAGAGAAAAAAAACGTTCAAGTTGTTTATTCGGGACAATTTCAGTGAGGATGTAATAAGATATAAGATTATTAATTTTAGAAATAATAATTTATTTTTTCTTTCTTTGTTGTACAATGGTCCAAATAAACGGTTCAAAGGATTAAAAATCAAACATGATACTATTATTTTCCTGGATTTATCTACATTTATATCAAACTAGTAGAATAATATATTATGTAAGCTGAAAGGTTGGGTTAAGTTACAAATAGAAATAACGCAATAATAATCACAACAGCACAAATTGTTCCATAATACTAGTTACTGGAAACGGGGCGGTAATGCAAAACCCCACTTAAATTAATTCGGCGTGCCTACGATCCGTTGCATGCACGATGCTCATTCCATTCTGCAAGAGGGCGTGACAGGTCGACCTCACTCCCAGGTCAATCTAGGGATTGTGAGCTACTGGCAAGTTTCCGGAGACCTAGAACCGACGAGACCAAATGGAAAATGAAATTAACACTCGTACTGCACAAATTGATACGTTAGTATTGACAGTGTGCATTATATATAAATATAACGCTCGCATATATATAATACTGTACTAGCAAACAGCTACAACAAATATGTAACTTACTGTCTACTTATTCATGTCTGTATTCCCCAAAGGTGTAAGCAGAGATGCGCCGCAGCGTCTCCACCCTTTGTTAACTGTGTACGTCGTTTAAAGCACGTTTTATATTACATTCTTATGTACCCATCTAGAGGAAAATTATGCCGTTTTACCTTATGTAATTGAGATAATATGTTAATTAATATTGCATTTCAAAAGAAACTATAGTACAGACAGTTCACCCATCGTTACAACATTTTCAAAATCCAAATCAGTGATGGATTAATGTCTTTCAGATCGCGCTAGCAACAGAGAACTCAATAATCCTGCAGAATCTGGACTTCGCGGCGAGTGACAGCTACTCGTGTGAGGTGTCTCTCAACACCCCCATTTACACAAAGGCGTCACCAGAAAAACTACTCACCGTTTTCCGTAAGTATATAAATAATAGCGGCCCGTCCCGGCTTCGCACGGGATTATTATATAGCCTATGTTACTCAGTGATGTGATAATATAGCTTTCTAACGACAAAATAATTTTTGAAATCGGTCCAGTAGTTTTTAAGTTTATTCTTTACATACAAATATTTCCTCTTTATAATATTATTATTATTATATTATATTATAAAGCATAGATTATTATTATTATATTATTAGTATTCGTATATTAGTATAGATTATAAAGATTACATCACTACTTGTCCCGTTAGCAACTCTAACTAAACTAAATGTTTGTGTTAGAAGTGTGAGCTCAAGGCAATAGTTAAATTTCCGTTTGGTAATAAGAATGGCATCTCTAACAACTAGGCTAGGCTATTGGCGATTGTTATTATTTATCTATGGTGAGTCCGCGAGGTCCCATTGTATCTAACCTTTCGAAAATTGAATTGAACTTGAGTACCTATGTACCAAAACGAAAATTATTTATTGTTTTCTTATATTTACGCGAATACTATACATTGAAATTAAACTATTTTAATAAATATTTTAGTAATTATTTATTAGTAAATAAACGCGATAAAATCCGTAAAATAGTTTAATTTCAACGAAAATTATTTCTTTAGTTGTAGAACAAAAAGTAGGTACCTAGTGAAATTTAAAACAAAAACAACAAAGAACTTACACACGTGTGACGTGCTATACTTAGTAATCGATTATTATGATTTACTGCTTTTAGATTACAAATACGAAATTAAGTGGGCAATATGTTTTTAGATTTTTTTCTAGAAGTTATTATGGTTTTAGATTAGTCGATTAGATTGAAAAAAACCCAAACAAAGATTGGTATCAATAATACAAAAGTTCCTCGATACAGTTACAGATACAGTTTAAACTTAATTAAACAATGAAGTTAAGATTATTGGTTTAGTTATGTCCTAAGATTAATGCGTTTCTTAGTAAAATCTACTGAAAAAACATTATTTTTAAGTTATTTTTTGTTTATATAGATGATCAACAATTAGTCTGTTTTGGATTAAAATTCATAACCCGAATAATTAAATTCCAAAAGTTTCGCATCTAAAAAATACCATCCTTTTTCATTGTGTTACGCAAGCGGGAGAGATAAATCTCAATATAAAAGCACTCCAGCTTGCTCTAAACTCTTGACTGCACTTCCTATAGACGGAAAGTTCGCTCGGAGACAAATTAGAACCATAAATAAGTAAGTAGGTATGAATCTTCAGCCGCTTAAACATACCGTATCTACTAACGCTGCAGCGCTGTCTTGTCAGCACAACATAAAGAAATCTACGATGATTATTTTGAGGATGTCTCTACAAAATATCATAAATCAAGCTATATATGACGTTGACCAAACAACATAAATAAATCCATTTGACCTGAAAAACATTATCATCAGCGATTAATTCAAATGCACCATGAGGGCTGGCTGACTCGTGACGTGCTTACCAAATTACCAAACACAGCATTGCACAATTCTAAACCTTATACTCTTTGAAATAAATAGAATTTGAGCACGCAGAACAGCTCAGCAATCCCGCTTAAAAGATACAGATAGCTGAATGGAATAGAGCTATTCGGAATCAGAAATGGTACGTTGATTAGGTTTTGAATTCGCTTCCGCGAGTTAAACAACTTTAGTGGGTTCTGACATGAATAAAATGTTGCATCAACGAAGTAGGTAGCAGTCAAATCCCAGACCTACGAGCCGTGGGTTTGAACCTGCATACTGGCCGATTGGCCACTTGACTACTGGCATACTTCCACATGTTTTTTTTAAAGTTAAATGAAGCAATTGTGTTAAAGATGTTATAATCATTGAAAATTGAGTATTGGAAGCGCGAGCGAATTTTAACGCGTGTTCTCGTGGCTTTTAGTTTTACCACAGAAACTCAATCTTTATATATACTAATACAGAGTTTGTTTTGGTATTGGCATCAACAAAATTGTAGCTCGCGTCTTGACGCCCCAGTTTACTCCGGGCTTTTAATTTCCCTTCAATATTGTACAGGTATAATATGTAACTCATGTAGATTTTTTATCATGTAGATCACTTCCGACATCAACCATTTCGCGGGCATGAAAACGGATCGTCACTTTTAAGGGTTTCCTTTGAAAAACACTTTGTAAATTATTGTACTGTTCGGAGAAGGAAATGTGTGCGGGTTATTTCCTCCTGGCCGATCATTTATCAAGTCCCTGGGTCGAGCAACAAATATCGCGGTCTCGTTTTTATTGAGGACCTACCCGTTTCCGTTTCAGCTTGCAGAATACCTATTGTCGTCTTAAATTTTACTCGTGTACATACAGGAAAGTACATACTGAATTAGGAACCAGACTCCTTATTGAGTTAAAGTATCAGGATAAACCTATTTACATCCAAAATTTACTTTTCGTTCGTATTTTAGGTTTTTAAAATAAATAAATAAATACATCATCACGCCTGTATTCCCCGAAGGGGTAGGCAGAGGTGCACTGCAGTGCGCCCACACTTCGCCAATGTATTTTGGTCCCAATGTAATAGGGGGCGAGCCTATTGCCATTATACCGGGCACACAGGTTTCCTCACGATGTTTTCCGTCACCGTTTCTTAGCAAGTGATAATCTCAGATGAAAATGAGATTCGCACATGGAACCCAGAGGTGCGAGCCGGGGATAGAACCTGCGCACTTTGATTGCAAAGCGTGCGTTCGACCACTCGGCTACCAAAGTAATGTAAAGTTAAGTTAAGTTCGGTTTTTAAAGTACTCTAAAAAAAAGAAATGCAGGTGTAAACTTAGATAGTACTACTTTTTGACTATTCTCTCAAATAATACCATAAAGACATTAGCACATTTTAGATTAAAAGTGTCTTGGTAGTTATCTGAACCCCTGAAAAATTAATAAAAAGCATGATGCATTTGCAAAGGCATTGTACATTTTTAGGGTTCCGTACCCAAAGGGTAAAACGGGAACCCTATTACTGAGACTTCGCTGTGCGTCCGTCCGTCCGTCCGTCCGTCCGTCTGTCACCAGGCTGTATCTCATGAACCGTGAGAGTTAGAGAGTTGAAATTTTCACAGATGATGCATTTGTGTTGCCGCTATAACAACACATACTAAAAAACACAATATAATAAATATTTAAGGGGCCTCCCATACAACAAACGTGATTTTATGCCGTTTTTATAGATAATGGCACGGAACCCTTCGTGCGCGAGTCTGACTCGCACTTGGCCGGTTATTATTTAAAAATGTCATTGAATATTTCATGGGGCAATTCAGAAATTTCGTTGAACCTGATACATTTTGACGACGGCTTTAAGCGTAGGCCGCTCGGCCACTGCACCGAGCGGTTGCAGGTTCGATTCCTGCCAATCGTCATTCAAAATTATTCATTTATTTATGCATTAATTGGCGACGAAACGAAAATATTTTTTTTAGCAACTTCGCATATTCACTTGTACTTAGATATTTACACCTTCAACACTTAGGTACGCCCAATTTAAAATAACCCGACGGGCATAAAACCCAGGCTGACACTTATCAAACATTTGACATCCACATCTAGACATGATAATTACCGAAAATGTTTTATTTATAACATAATCCTTTATTATCTTATCACTGTATTTACAACGCGTAATTAATGTTATGAGACTGTTGTACTTACTTTATTATGTTTCTACTTGTGTAAGTTGTTCTCAAACCAATCCACTCTTTATTGTTGTTTGTTCCTACAATTGATGCTTATGTCTTAAAATTAAATTTGGCACAACATCATTATAAGAACTGTTCATACCACCTACTCGTAACAGGTGTCAGTAGATACTACTTACTAACTAACAGCTATCTCTACGCAACTACTCCTCACCCAGCACTTATATGTTAATAAGTGGAAGTACTTACCTCCTTATACTTATTTATTTTACTCACATGGTTATCTGCGAAAAACACATTCATTGATTTTTTCTATGCTACGGTCAACTGTTTCCAATTAAAAGCAAATTAAATGCTCTTTAAAATACTTGTCGGGGCTACTTTTTAAGTACAGATATGTAATATCAGCCTAAAGGAATTGATAAGAGAATTCAGACTCACTATATTATTAATCCTAGCATCTCCTTGTAGATAAAACCTTTTTAGAAACAACATAAAATTATATACTCATTATTCACTGTACCAATATATTGCATGAATGTTTTAACGTTGTATTATTAATCCTTTTATCAGATATCTTTGGCTCTTTAATACCACTGTTCAAACACACACGAATTGCGTTGGTAGGTACTACTAATAACAAATAAGTATTAACTAGGTAATAAATCGTTTTTCCTAAAAAATAATCCAAGTTTAATTCGCTACTAAAGTATTATCGAATCATTAATAATCAGGTCTGCCTGACACCGACGAAAGATAACTAATATATAAGGAAGTAACGGGGCCCTGACACGACACATGGTCACAACACTCAACTATGCGGTCACTTCTGGTGTACTCTTTGCTGTTCATACATTCCACATGGACTCAAGATGCCGGCGAGGATTTAATCGGATGGCACGAGAAGGTCGGAATAAAATATGCTGAATACATCAGAAAATCAGAAGAGACACCAGGCCGCATCGTTGGTGGCGCCGTGGCCCCGATTAACGCTCATCCGTACCTCGCTGGGCTACTCATCGATGTGATCGGCCTGCCAGCGCCTTCAGCATGCGGAGGATCACTCCTCTCATCGACGAGAGTCCTCACAGCTGCGCACTGTTGGTACGATGGAAGATTTCAAGCTCGGCATTTCACCGTGGTCCTCGGTTCAGCGTTCTTGTTTCATGGAGGGTTCAGAGTGTTCGCGTCTCACATAGCCGTACACCCGGGCTACTACGCCAGAACTTTTGCCAATGACGTTGCGATGCTATACTTGCCGGTTCCAGCGCCGATTTCTAATATGATCCGACCTATAGCCCTGCCGAGTGGAGCTCTCCTGGACATGGATTACGACGGAATATGGGCACAGGCATCGGGATACGGAAGATATTCGGATGTTATAAATCCAACAACGAACACTATGACTAGGAATGTATTGCTGCAAGTAATGCCTGTTAAAAAGTGTAGGTCGTTCTACGGTAAATTAGTGTTGGATTCGAATATTTGCACTCACGGCATCGGCGGCGTTGGTATCTGCCAGGGAGACTCCGGCGGTCCGTTGACGATTAATGTTCTGGGACAAGATGTTTTAATCGGAGTTAGTTCCTTCGTTGCCTTGGAAGGTTGTGAACTAGGATTTCCTTCCGCATTCGCCAGAGTGACCACTTTCATCGATTGGATACAGATGCAATTATGAAGTTTAACATTTTGTGATATGGTACATAAATATGAAAAAGATATTTTTGACGACGTGTCTTATTACCAACATCCAAATGATATTGTAAAGCCAAACAACAAAACAATACTGATTTAACTTGCCTTGTCTCATTTTATAGAAACTACAATAATATCTACCTACGTTCTTCAAGAATTTGTAAAGTTCCCAAAGAATAAATTTCAATAGGTACCTTCAATTGGAATAAGAGTGCCAGATAAAGTTTGGAGATATTATAATTTTTGATTGGACATACCTATTCAACTCTTTAGGTCAATTTATTCATAGCGTTATTGCTCTTGCTATCACTTTTGTAGTAGGTATCATAAATGGGTTGTAGATATAATTTTTTTTTTAAATTTGAGAGCTAGAGTATACCTAGTTTTAAAAGTAACTGAAACAAGTTAGGAATCTAAACATAATCATATTTTATATCACGTAAAAGTAATTAGATAGATTAGAAGTTCAATACAATTTTCGAAAGGTTAGATACAATGGGACCTCGCCTGTGACGAAATTTTACACTTGAATCTACTATTGAGGACAGGAAGTCAATAGAAAATGAGGCCGAAGGGGACTGCTTCAGGAAATTCGCTAATGGATGACAAACTCTTAAATTATTTATTGGTTTTCTTGTAAAGCCTTGAATTTTCATAGCTTTTTGTTTGTGTAACGCACAAGATAAAGTAGCAAATCTACTTTTGTAAATGCACCTACTTATATAAGTAAGCAAAAACATCGAACGGCCAATGTATAAGTTATTTTTGTAAAAAATCCACCATACCGTAATTAGGTAACGTACTTTTGCCAGAGAATTCTGTAGACACACGAATTGACACCTAATAAATATCTAAGGAAAGTAAGTTTTTGATATAGCTATACATTTTAGATCCTCAAAAGCATCACCCGCGTATCGACTTCCCGATGCGGTTCCTTAGCTTCGGGGAAACCCTACGAGCCAACTGCACTACCGCTCCCGCGTTGCCAGCTCCGCACATCACCTGGTTCATCAATGGCAGAAAGGTAAGGTTTACTTTTCACTGTTTGTTTTCCGAATAAAATAAATAAATAAATTCTTGACTGCAGCTCTATCAGCGCACTTGTTATAGAAAAGCATTGTCCCACTGCTACGCTGCCCTCGAAATGAAAAGTTTTAGACAGTCCACCACACAAACCTAGCGCAGATTTCACATGCTTACAATGTTGCCTTAAATTATGTCACTATTAAGAAAGTGTGATTTATTTTTATCCTTAACAAATCTCATAGAAATCGTCTCAACATAAGACACTAGTAGTACCACTAGTTGGGTCTTGATTGGTCACCCGTAGGGTGCTTCTTTAATGAGCTATGCGGGGTCGCTAGCCTTCACGCTTTCACCCGTGGGAGAATGCGTCTTTTCCTGAGCTTTACCTAGCTTATGTGTATCGCCCAGGAAATTTAGCATTTGTATTGATTAGTATTAAAATCATTCATTCAAAAATTACCTTTATACATGTTTCAAAGGAAACCTGCACGTCTATAGAAAGGCATGTGAAGTTCACCAACCCGCACTGGGCCAGCGTGGTGGACTATGTCCCAAATCTCCCTCGTATTGACGGAGAATGTGCCCGGTTTATTGGCAATAGGCACGCCCCCTATTACATTGGGACCGAAATACATCGGCGAAGTGTTGGAACACTGCAGTGCACCTCTGCCTATCCCTTCGGGGAATACAGGCGTGATGATTTGATCAAATGACGTAATTTTAGATGGATGAGCTCGCAGTACACTCGCACAAGTTCCGTGTGCCTATGGGCGAACGTAATGGGAGAAGAGGCCTTCAGCGGAGCTTCGAGCACGACAGTAGGTTAAGCAGTCCACCGCCGCTCCTCACCCTGACTCATGCATCGCACGTTGCCACCCGACCGCCCGGATGTAGCTTAAAAGAAAGCCAGGTAAAGCCTTTGCTTGAAGTGAAAAATAGCAATTACTCGCGGCTTAACAGTTTGAAACTAGAAAGTGACCTTTGTAGTCATTTAGAGCCTATATCTCCCTAACTCATGTATGCTACCATAAGTAACAAACGCCGTATATAACAAACTTTCTTAACACAAGCAATTCAGCATTTATGCTATCAATAGATACTATACCTAGGTAGTTGGAACGAAAGATGGAATGAATTGTCAGAAATTATTTATCACAAAACTTGACTTCTCACTTTAACTATAATTACCAAAACATGGCAAGATTACAAAACAAAGGAAGACCGTACATGTTTCAATTAAAAGGGTCGTGCTCATGTTAATGAAATTCCGACTTCATAATAGTGTAACGACTTCGCGTTTCGTTGACACACCTATACATGCGTAGGTAGAGTCTGAGGAAATTACTTTTATGCAAATCGAGCATTATGTTCGCACGTGCACGGGTCTTGTGACGTATACTCGTGCAAAAATGTCTTTAATTAAGGGCAAACATGATACTAATATGGATCCAAGCCGACGTACCTTACGGCCAAACTTGTTTCTTTTCAGATATCTGAATTGAAAGAGCATGAAGAGTCGAACATGATCCACGGAGTCAGCCGCCACAAGAGCCGGAAGCAAAGCAAGCGGGACCTGTACGTGACAGTGTCGGAGCTGCAGATAGTAGCCACCGGTCGGCTGGAGATCACCTGCGTTAGCACTATCCCCGAGTTCAGGAGCATCGAGGACAAGTTCGCCGATGTCAGAAATGACACTGTTATGGGTAAGTGTAACATTGCGCCAGAGCGTCACACGAACTGGAGTCCAAACTAAACAACGCATTGGACTAGGGACGATACCAATATGTCCAATCACGCCTAGACTGAATTACTAGATGGCTACTTTCAAATTTTGCCGCCGACAAGGATCAAACCAGCGACCGTCACGAAAACGAACGGCCGACGCGATGACTCTCAAATCAGTCTTCTAATTTGGTCAAATTTTGATTTCAATATAATTGCACAAATCAATAAGTAAACCACGTCACCCTTAATAGTCTCGTCTTTTTTACACCGTTTTGATGAATATTCTGTTCATATTAAAATTTGTAGAAATCACAATGCACTTCTCAAAGAAAATCTGAGATATTCACACCACGGACCATCATCTAGGAACGCTTCCTGCGTAATTAATACCACCTCCCACTTTTAAGATATTCTAGATCTAGCTTAACTCATACCTTATTACATTTATCAATACGTTGTAAGATTTACTTATCACTTACTACGTATACATCTCTGTACTCTGAAGTAATCTGTGCTTAGTTATGACATGCAAACTATTCAAATTAAACTTGTCTTCTTCCAGTTGATGTCATCAAGCCGTCGACACTCTCCCAGCCGTCAGCCAACCTCACAAAAGCCGACCTCAGCACATCCGCGAGCCACAGATCAATCGTCTCCATCCTACTGTGTATCATTACTATCTGCTCACTCACTGTCGCTTGATGAAGAGATATTATAACTTAACAATGGGCTGTGATATAATTCTATATAATGTTAAATATTTACGCATGTGTGTGCAAATGTGAATATGCTAAATGTGTATAGGCACAATCCGATGGATGAGTTTTATAAGGGTCAAAGTATAGGTACATCCAGAGTCAAATTATTTCTGACGACCTGCAAACTAAAATCTGTTCAGTTACCTCTCTATTTTTTATCAATATAAACTTACCAACGGAGAGGCACTGCCTACCTACGAGTCTGTACGACATAGATGTTAATAGAACTGCGTCCTTTTACATTTTCGTTGTTTGGTGCCTGTTAAAAACTCATATAAATCGTATGCGCGCTATGTTCATACTTACCTACGCGATAGACAGACCATAAATAGTTTTCAGCCGGTTTTTTTTTCAAACTTCCATGTAGTAGGTACCATGTAATAGGGTTTGTTGTAAAATAGCTCAATTATGATTGTTCGATGTTCGAATGCACATAGGTAACTACAATTTTCCGCCTCTTCGACTTAATTTATAAGTAGGTATCTACTTAAGATATATTATATTCTGTTGAAATACTTAGCTTGAACTTACATAGAATGTCATGTATGAAATTGCCATTGTCGTGCCTAGACATCAAAGTCGCCAAAATAACATATCATCTGTGAGCTAAATGTACTTAAATGTAAAATATACCTTCTTCATATTTAAGCCAAGTAAATCTAAATATAACGTTAGATATTTAATGTGATACAGTAACATATCAATGCATTGGTAATAAGATAAATCCAAAGGGCTTATTTACACGAACACGCAATTACTTAATGTTAGGTAATATCTAAAGCTGCTAAAGAGCCTAAAATACTTAGGTAGGTTCTACCTCTATGGAAGCTGTTGTACTTAGATAATGTGTGTCGTTATTTTTGTTTTTTTTTAAATGTTAAACCTTTATTTTTTAGTAGATAATCACTTGATTATAAAACTTAACATCGACATTAATAAGTTTCCAAGTCAACCATTGCAGACATCTTCAATGTAACCCCAACCGACTCAAAATAATTTAATGAAATATAAGCTCTGTAACGTGGCTTATACAGTAGGTACAATGAGTAGCACGGATACAACATTTTAAAAATGCCGCCACATTCTAAAACTTCTATCTAATATCGTAATAACTCGAGTCGGTTAACTAATAACTCGGTTAACTATATCATTTATAAATCTGTCAATCTCTAAAATAGTTAAATCTAGATAAGTATTGCATTGTACATAAATGTAAATATACTTATTATATGATATCTTATTTATTATCTGGAATAAGAATGAAGTGATTATTATTGTATCAAATAGATGTTACTAATTACCTAGGCAAGTATCTATGTGTCAGTAGGTACCTACCTACCTAATAAAATCTCTATCTAGATCAGCGTTGCCAGACGTCCGATTTTGGCGGGACGTCCCGATTTTTAAATCAAAATTAAATGTCCCGCGCGGGACAGGCTCAGTCCCGCTTTTCGGAGATAACTCGACCATGCACGTAGGGATAAAACGATACCTGCGAGGTATCGATACTTTTACTCGATATAGTATCGATCGTGAAGTATCGATACTTAATCATATCGATCGATTTGAGTTAAATTTCATTCAAAAAATATAGTCAGTAATTAGTATTAATGTTATATTAATACTAATAACTGATATATTTTTTATTCTTATAACAATACAAGTAGTTAAGTTATATATTAAGTGGTCCCGAACAAGGCCCCCATAATTCTCGAATCATAAAGAATTGTATGAAAAAAATCGGTTTTTGAGGGGCTCCAGGCAGCCAAAATAACAAACAGATCGAAAAATGCGTTTAAAACTAAGTAGGTACTTGTATTTACTCATATCGTTTCATCCCTACATGCACGCAGTGTGCTAAGGACGCGTGGGTGGGTGGCACAGCTATTGTTTGGAACGCCATATTTTTCTAATGAATGAAACTTTTTTTGATTTTGATTACTGTTTTTTTTATTCTGAAGACGAATAAAATATTTAACGATAGTTTAAATCTGATTTAAAATATTATATTTTAATTGAAATACATTTTCTATGGCTATTTTTTGCTATCTATTGTCACGTAAACGTAATTTTAATTCAAATAAAAATATTAATATTTGAAAACTTCTGATTATATACTTTTTTTACTATGTCCCGCTTTCGACGAGAGAATCCCGCTTTTTCACACAAAAATCCCGACTTGGCAAAAAAAAAAACTGGCGACGCTGATCTAGATGCATATTTAATGTTGCTTAACATTTTTGTTGTCTATGTTCAAAAGGATTTTTCGGGATTCTCCTAACGTTCGAACTTAGTTAGAGGAATTTAAGACCAAATTAATGTTCAATAAGTTCTAATTAGCATTGAAGTAGGTAAGTACATAACTTACTTGCTTAGTAATCTTATAAATAAAGGTTTAAGTACCTAAGTACACTTATGGTCTATCTAAACATATCAAAAATAACTTAGAAAGCACATGATTTTATTTATTTACATAATAAAGTTAGAAAAAGTTTTTCATAGAGTCACTTACCTACTTTACCTGAGTCGTTAAAATTGTGTATTTATTAGTTACATATAGATAACTGTAATAGGTAACTACTTACATAGAAAATAAATTAAGTATCTACACACTTATCTACTATCAATATTAGATTAACTCGTACCTACATCGGATCCATAAAGCAACACATAGGTAACTTTATCGATCTACAGAACAATTAAAATTATTTAAGTATCTACCTAAAGGTACATGACCTATTTCTTACTGACCTACTAAGTTGATCATTGTTTAAAAACAAATAAACAGCAAAGTAGGTAAGCACCTATATGAAATCTATTGGAATGTGTGATTGTCATCAACGAAAATATAATTACGGAAATTATGTAAAAACTTAAATAGCAGTGGTAGCCGAGTGGTCGAACGCACGCTTTGCAATCAAAGTGCGCAGGTTCTATCCCCGGCTCGCACCTCTGGGTTCCATGTGCGAATCTCATTTTCATCTGAGATTATCACTTGCTAAGAAACGGTGAGGGAAAACATCGTGAGGAAACCTGTGTGCCCGGTATAATGGCAATAGGCTCGCCCCCTATTACATTGGGACCAAAATACATCGGCGAAGTGTGGGCGCACTGCAGTGCACCTCTGCCTACCCCTTCGGGGAATACAGGCGTGATGATGTATTTTAAAAACTCCCTACCTAAGATCAAAAAATGAATTAAACCAAATACAATTCAAATCTGTATCATTTTATGTAGATAGCTACCTATAACGTCAACAACAAGGACCACATCATCGAGAGATTCGCTGCACCCATACAGACATATTTAATTTTCCCGATCTTTTTAAAAAATACTTTACCATCGCTAGGTAACAGGTTGCACTCATAAGCAAAGGCATTCCTAAGTATTGAGAAGTAATAAGCAAGAACGAATATTCTACCTATCTACAGCATTCGACCTAAGTAGGGACACTTTTTTCTTAAAACTTGAAGTTTGTTGTATGCGAACATACAGCTCGGAAGATAGGTACGTACTACTTGCTACACATTTCAAATTATATAATTATGAAATACTGAAGAACAAGAGAGGATGAGGATCATTAATATAACTAAATAGGTGTTATAATTATGTTCTCTTTTACATAGTAGGTACTTAGAACTAACTAACCTACCAATGCTATGTATAAATAAATTAATGTTTAATTTAAGCGACCGGCCAGTGTTTCCGTATTTATTTATTACTCTGTGGTACAGTGGTTCGGCTGTAAGCTGCTCTGTGTATTGTACCGGATGATTTCGGGTGCGATTCGATTCCACTACATTTGTTATTATTATCGGCTAACTTCAGAAGTGATCTCTTCGGAATAAGTGTTACTGAGATTGCCACGAGTCCATTGTACGGCCCAACACAACCTGCTTACATTGGAACTGTAAAGTGCTCTAGAGAGATAAAATAAAAAGTACCTATGCTTTTGACATAATTCTCTTTATTTCGTTAACAAGTAAAAATACAAATAAATTAAGGAATTTAAGAAACATTTTAGAATATAACGTCTATTAGGTACGCAAATTAACATCTGTGTTTCTGTGGACCCTACAAAAATGCTTAATTCAACGTAGGTACATGATAGGTATCTATTATCACATTATAACAATCTCGTTCGCAAGTGCAATGTTGATAACTGCGCCGATCTACTCAACTAAATAGGTTTTAGTCTTGTGATTAACTGGACCTTACCTAGTTACACAAATAGTGAACAAAATTATATTGACTTAGAAAATAAGTAATAGTGATGAATATGCGGTCACACAAACTATGATTATTGGATTAAAGTATTGCAAGTGTCTTTTTCATGACCGTAAAGCCCCCGTAAAAAAGTCGCGCGTCGGAATTTTTGACAATAATAACTACAGCCCTTTTTAATGTCCCACTGCTGGGCACGGGCCTCCCCTCAATGCGAGGGGGATTCTGGCCATAGTCCACCACGCTGGCCCGGTGCGGGTTGGCAAACTTCACACATCTATCGAGAACTAGTCAAGTTCCCTCAGACGTGCAGGTTTCCTTACGATGTTTTCCTTCACCGTTTCATAGCAAGTGGTAATCTCGGATGTAAATGAGATTCGCACATGAAACCCAGAGGTGCGAGCCGGGGTTTGAACCTGCACACTTTGGTTTGCAAGGCGTGCGTTCGACCACTCGGCTACCACTGCTATTTTTGACAATACTAAACTGTATTGACTCACAGAAAAAGTTCATTGTTGAATAAAATTACATTGATAGCGAGAGCGAATTTTTGCGTGGTCCGTGACTTTTAGCAAATGAATTCAATCTTTATTTCAATTGACACAGATACCGTTTTGGTATTGGCAATCATTTTGTCGCCCCAGTGTGCGGGGGCTTATGTGCGGGCATTTTAGCCAAAGTTTATATATAACATAACTGGCGTGTATCACCTGCATGCTCTATAACAAATACCTACTATGGAATAAGTTTAGGAATGACTGCAACCATAATTATCGGGTATTATGCCAGTGCCAAATAAATAATATAACAAATTCAATAAATACACATTATTTATAAAAATGGGTGATGAAACAACAAATCACATATGCAGTTTTGCAACGTTTATATTAATTTAAAAAACTGTTTTATATTATACTTTTTAATCTATAAATAGGAATGATTTGGTACTAGCCTACGGTAATATAATAATGACTGAGCCTAGTCGGGCTACGCGAAGTAGACAAACGTTTTAAGTTCTACCTAAGTACATCTATCAATTAGTGCCTCGTAATTGCTAATGTGCATATTATATTTAGTACAGAATATTTAAATGATAATAAAATCCTTCCATCAACCCTTCTGGCACAAAGCCACAAAAATGCAAAGGTTTTGATTTGTGTGTGTATATTCTGCATCGTGGCAATATCAGTTTTTGCGTTAGGAAGATTATCATAGGAAGAAAATTAAATAATAAAAGCTTGTAAAAGATAGATGGGAAGATGGAAATCTTATTTTAAATTCTTACATGACATCAGACAAAAACAATCAAAGCTGAATACAATAGTCATAATTACTACTATGGAATTTATGGTAGCAATTAAATTTTCTTAAAGTATAGAATAACTTTTTTTTTATAGTGCAATTGACCATTATTATACTAATTTAATAGGTGCGTAATACTATTCTTTTAATAAAATAACACTCAATATAGATCTATGAAACATGAGCCATTCATTGTACTTTATTATCTAACTGTTGAACTATTTGATTCGAAACAACTTTAGTAGCCACAGAAGCATTAGGTATAAGGAAGCGATCCATATCTTTTATTAAAAGATTATCACCATCTGGTATACCGTATTTGAATGTTATTAACTCAGGATGCCGCTTCTTAGCAGTTATTTTAACTATCGTGGAGAGTGGTCGTCGGGACATTACCTTTCCAGCACCTTTCTTATTAGGAACATCTCTCAAAACTACCAAATGTGTTTCAGTAACTACAAGGTAAGAGTCATGCATGTACCCATTTAGCAAAACCTCTTGGCAACAAAAACTGTCAACTACATTTTGCTCCTTGAGGAAGGATTGGAGATCCACAATCTCTTCCAAAGAATCAGAATCAGTATAGTCCCGTCTAATACTATCCGAACGTGAATCATCTTCCTCATCATTAATACTGAAAACTGGAGGCACATTTCTGTACCTCTGCTCCTTTCTATCCGTAGCAGACACATGCCACTCTCCATTATTGTAAGTAGAGGTCGGATTGACAATATATTCTATTAACTTACCTTTAACTTCTTGACTTTTGGCTTTCATTGCCGATGACAACTTACTGAAAAGTTGTTTGGCGGGCATATTATCGTTAATTTTTGTCTGATTTAATTCCACTCCATCGTTGTTATTATTGGGTGCACAAACTAAGCAAGTAGATGGGTTGTGTTCCTCCAAGCAATCAGTCATGTGCGGGCCAAAATAATCATGAATGGCTACAAAACCACCATCTAACATAGACACATGTTTAGTATTCCGTTTCAAAAAGGATGCTACTACCATGTGAGCATAGCTATCTTCTTCTGTTCTGCCAGAGCCTACAAAACAAAGGTGTTCTCCTGCTGCAAGGGAGCCAGCAGCTAAAGCCTGCTCCTGGGCATTCAACAACCCTTGGACTGCAGTGTTGAATGCAGATGGCTCTTGTAGCATTAAATTACAATCTAGATGGAATGCAGTTGATAGATGACCAGCATTGTACTGTTCTGATGGTCTACAGTCAACCAGAAAGAACTTGACACTATCTCCATTCCCAGAATCCAATGTAGCACTCTCAATCAATTCATGCACAGCTACTGGGAGACATAGCGCCTGTGAGTACAGCTTTGAATTTATTTCCACACCAGTGTCAGAAAACAGAACTTCTAAAACATCTTCCCGGAATGATATTGGTGTCTTCAAAGAATAATAGTGGGCCAATGAACAAAAATCAGAGACATCATTTGCTTCCAAATATGCTGGCATTTCACTTAGAGTTTCAATAATGGCTGCCTTGTCTTCATTTTTCATTTGCAGTAACTGTTCCCTGGCATTAATTACCATTATGAGACAGAGGAAGAAGATAAAGAATGGATCAGACCTCTGGAAATACAAATCCCACATGAACAGGACAACTTCCAAACTGCATGTACCAGCAAAAAGAGATCTTAGCCATGGTAAGCAATATTGTTCAGGAGTGATTCGCTTAGTATCCAAAAAGGAACAGAGCTCGGGGTCATGGTACTGGAGGATAAGCCTCAGTATATGGAATGGCACACCATTCTTCGCACAGCCCTGGGGAATGTACAGTTTCAAGACTTTTTCAAATAAATTATATGTGTCAGACCTTGGCAATTTTAAGCTCAATAATGGCAGCAAAATTTCTATCCAACCATTATTAATAGAATAGTTGATTGACTTGGATTTACAATAAAAAGTAATGATTGACTCTATATCTGATATAACCGACAATTTATCATCATCATCATTGCCAAGCCGCTTCACAAACTTCTTAACATTATCCCGGAGCTCATTTTGATTAGCTAAATCAAATATTTCATCAAAAGAGAGCAGCTGGTTGCCGGCTTCTTGACAGTTGAGACAGAGGAGCCAAACATCTGGTCGTAGATTTTCAGGTATTTTCTTGCCCTTAGTCAGTACATTGATCTCTTGTGCTGTGCAACCATCTAGGAGTGCCGACTCCAATTCTATTAACCTAGAATATAGAAAATACAGTTATCGTAATTATTTATACTATACAGTGCATACCTACTGGTGTTCAATCCTTATTTATTATGCACACACCTACAGGAAGGTCAGAATGTAAATGGATGATAACTTAAATAAACTTTAATAAAATTAACTCTTTGAAAATATTTTTAAACAAAATACTCTGTTCCAAAAAATGTTATTTTAGACACTACAACAGAGAGCAAACATGTACACTATATATGTAGGAACTAATTTACCATGTACTGTCGTCTTCTTCACCAGCCATCACTGTTTATATGAAGTTTTTGTGGCTCTGAATTTGACTGGAATGTGAGTCACGATTATAACTCAATCACAAACACTATCTTCTCATCACTCACAGGCTCAAGGCTCACTGTACCTAGCCGACTGCCTAGGTTACCGCCTATGATCACAGGCAAATATAAAATTAAAAGCTTAACTTATGTATCAGGTAGTAAGATAATACACAAATAGAAAATGTATTCAATGCCTAAAACACAAGTTTAGCGTTTTACGATTTCAATGACGACTGACTGAAGCAAGTAAGCAACCATTGACATCCATCTATCATAAATTATTATAATACTCTGTGCATTGACAACTTTGAACTTGTCATTGTTTTACCTCCATTCACAGTCTATAATCTTGCTAAAAACTCTTTATACTAAAGGATCGATAGGCCGTGCTTTCGCAGTCCCTATGCGTATGTTATCTATATTACTTCAATTACTTGTCTGGCAAAATCATCCCAGGATAATGAGAGCCGTGAATTCGGTATTGGAATAAGATACAAGTAATAATATTAAATTTTTTAATTAACTTTCTACTGATAAATTACTACTCTTTGATCTACCGGACTTTATTAAAATTTTACGATTGGATTATGTCTGGAACTACCTCTCTGATAGACATGCGTTCGATATATCAAAACGTAACTCATATCGGATATGTGTTAGTTATCATAACATATCGCTATGCCATCCCACATAACCGATATGACAAAAACGTTATTGTATCGATTTATTCAAAAAACCTATCCATCCATTCGGTTATAGTTATATCAAAACTTAAAACTGCAACGCATCGATGCGAACTTCACAAACGGTCATAACGGTAACTTATTCGCTACCACTCTTTCTAACAACATATTCTTTCACTGGTGTAAAAGGGATGAAGCGAATAAGAGATAACTTTAGTTATGAGCATGTTCGCGTAGCTACTGGCGTGGACCTTATCTGGCTAGCAATAAAGTTTAGTTTCTATTGTCTAGTTACGATAACGTTTTTCGAGTCCATCGTTTGGCGGCTAGCGGCTACGGCTACTGGATATTAGTGAGACATCTACTCTACAAATTAGAATTACGTAGGGAAGTAATAAGGTTGAATTTGAGTTATTACAATACAGATACATATTATAAAAGGGCTGTATTTTTTTTTGTTGTTTTGTGCGTTCGACTTTATTTTGATTAGTGTTTTTATGATAGTTGCAACGTTAAATTACGTAAAAGGAATTCCTTTCGTATTTCAATTTTTTAATGTGTGTATTTAGTTATAAGAGTATAATATTTAGTTTGTGAATAAAAATATATCAAAGATAAATTTGAACTTTTCATAGAAAATGTCGCGCAAAGCTAGTAAGATATATGGACTCATTTTGATAAAAAGGACAATGCCGTCCATGTCTACTCTCTGACAGTGGATGGCTGTTGCTGCCAATGTCACTTATCCGTCAGTCAGTTAGTTCAGTCTGTGGTTCAGTCAATCAAATTCAAACCATCCCATCAAATTTTATGTTTTGATTTTGCGTTTTGCGGGAGCCGGAGGATTTGATCGCACTTTTGATTCCTTCGTATTTGAAACAATAATAATCAAAAAAAGAACGTATAAAATATTAAATCATCGTAATTTATTACCGTAGAAATGAAACAATGCTATAATCTATTTCCTAATAAAGAGGGTTTTATTGTATTCGCCTTATATATTATTCTCTTCGTATTCCAAGGTAAGAAGTATTTTAGCTGTGTGTTTTATTGGTCAGATCTTACTTATGTACTGCTACCAATCTAACAGGTATTTTATATGAGGATAATCATGGGTTTTAAATTGATATACCTACATAAGTACCTTCATGCTCACTTTATAGCACAATTTAGATCAGAAAATTACAGAACCTATTAAAACATGTAGCCGCGTCGGAATCCAAACTTAATTGGCATTCAAGGTGATAAGAGATATAGGTACTTATCTAAGTACTTTTAATAGTGACTCATATTACCCAATACAATTTATTAGTATAGGTACATACCATAACATTATTATTGATAAAATGTTGTAAAAATCGTGTTTATCAAATTTTAATTATTATTATTTCCAGGAGTGTTTGTCACTGCATCAAAAACTGCAAATGGAGGGTATGATTACAACACCACACTTGTGGTTTTCCTGTCGGAAGTCCTCAAGTTGGTTGCTTCCGCAACTTTATACACATACAAAAGAGAGTAAGTTACTGTTGTTTATATTACAAACTAGCCCCCAAAATAAATTCATGATTTTAGAACACTTGTATTAAAATTCACTGGAGGTTGCTTGTAGATGGATTAAAATTTAGGGGCAATAACTCCATTCTCATAGTTACAATATTTTCTAAAAGATTGCTGTTATCTTAGCAGAAAGCATGTTAATTTTCATGAACACGCTGATATGCCCTAATATTAATAGACTGCAACTGGCAACTACTTTATACATAGACATTGTGTGAAGGTTTTTCCTATTGTTGGTGAAAATGAGATTAGGGTGTAGGTAATATGCTTGTTTCATGCATCCTTATCAGTCCTTCCTTTAATACTTGGAATAAGCATCTTGCTTGCTTTGCCTGTATTACAACTTGGAATGGTGGATTGAAATTTCTGTAAATTTTGTGGTACACATAACATATGATTTTTAGAATTCGTATTTTGTTATAAAATACAAGCATATTTCATATTTTACTATGGATCTTGTGGTCATGGCAATATCCAAACTGGTTACATATACCACCAATTCCAGCTCATGATTGTGGAATGTTTAGATAAAATAATATTATTGAATTCCTATGAATAAATTCACCACCTTGAGTATTAACATCTTTGACCAACTCTTTCTCTTCTAATACTGCTTTATAATTAAAAGGAGTTCATAAAGTAATTGAAGAACCCAGGTCAAATTATCTCAGGCTTATATTCTGAAAAGAATTCGATTATAAAAAAAATATAAGTTTGAATTGAGAAACCTCTTCCTTTTGGAAGTTGGTTAATACTGTACACCATACAAAACCTACTTACAAGGATATTGTAACAGAATAGGAGGTAGTAAATATACATATTTTATATTTTTTTTATGTTTTCCTTAATTGGCAAAAATAATGATCATAGATATTATACAAGAGAGCATGTTCCATTGCCATAGTAATTTATAAATTTTTATTTGCAATTACAGCTTTTTACCAAAAAGTAAGAAACCTTTTATGGTAAACATGTAAGTAAACATAATCTAAAAGAAAATGTAGTTAATTACTTTAATTTTTGTGATTTTTGAAATATTAAGGTAAATATCATTATGGATTTTGCTGCTAGTATGCTACTGACCCACTACATACTGACGCAGTTAAGTCTTATAGAGGAATAAGCAGGGAAATTAGGTCAGGAATTGGAACACTTTTATGTGATAAGTATTATTTCTGTTCAATGTAGGTAAAAGTCTCATACTAGCCCTTAATTTATAGTAAAAGCACTTATTCAGGCACGCACTAGATTGGTTTATACTCATAGTAACTTAACTATATATGTACCTTTATAGATTATATTTAAACACTAATTAATTCAGTTACATTATTAGTTAACGGTTTGCATTGAAAAAATACAGATTGTCAGGTAAGGTGTAGCTAATAGATTATTATTTTTTGTTTTCAGAAATAAGCCGCACATATTCCAAGCCATTATTATAAATTACAAACTTCTTCTCATGTATTTTATCCCATCACTGCTCTACTGTTTCTACAACAATTTGGCATTTATCAATTTATCACATTACGATCCCACGTCATACTACATTTTGCTGCAGTTTCGAGTTGTGTTAACTGCATTACTCTTTCAGGTTAGTACTTAACTATCGCAAAAAAAAATGTCCTAATACTACTACTACAGCCCTTTTTAACGTCCCACTGCTGGGCACGGGCCTCCCCTCAATGCGAGGGGGATTCAGGCCATAGTCCACCACGCTGGCCCAGTGCAGGTTGGTGAACTTCACACGCCTTTCTATAGACGTGCAGGTTTCCTCACGATGTTTTCCTTCACCGTTTCTTAGCAAGTGATAATCTCGGATGAAAATGTCCTAATTTATATTTTTTTTTGTTTGTACTTAGGTACTAGGATTAATAAATATTAACTTTTTTTATTTCAGTTTTTATTCAAAAAGAAGCTGACACTTATCCAGTGGATGTCACTTGGCATTTTAACTCTGGGATGCATGATTAAAAACTTTGATGCCGCATCAGTTCAATCTAATGATGACACCAGCAAATGGTCTCAGTTATTCAATATATACTTTTTGTCAATCAACTTTCAAAACTTTTGTTCCTGTCTGGCTGGCACTTACAATGAATACTTGTTAAAAAAGAACGGTTCAAATGTTGATATATTCTTACAGAATGTATTCATGTACCTAGATTCCGTAGTATGCAACTTCTTCATTTTATTGTTTAAAGGTGAAGTGACTACTATATTCCAAGATTTTCATTCTTTAGCTGACACGTTTGTAATACTTATTACAATAAATAGTGCAGTTGTGGGTATTGTAACGAGCTTCTTCTTGAAGAACTTAAATTCTATTTTAAAAACTTACGCAAGCGCGTTAGAATTAGTGATAACAGCCGTGGTGTGCTATATATTATTTCACATTTTAATAACATGGTACACTGTGATATCAATATGTCTAGTCATAATTGCCGTGGGTATGTATTTCAAAAACCCCGTAAGTAATGTACCACCAAAGTCTTCGAATATAGGAATAGATGCTAAGGATAAGGAACCGCTATTGGAAATTACTTCACATAAATAACTTAGTTAAATTGATATATTTACGTAGAGATAGTTTGTTTAATCATTAAGTCATGCTTAACAAACCAACCGATGAGATTAATGTAAGTACCTATGCATATAAGTACCTAGATGTACAATTTACGATTAGGTAGCGATAGACGCATGGTGGTCACAATGGCCTATATAGCACATGTTCTGTGCATTGATAACAATGAACAATCAACGGCTCGTACATAACTTCCTATTTACGCAATACCGATTGATACTTTTTACTACTACGTAAAGTTAGATAGATGGCGCTAGATCTGCCGAACTTGATTCTAATATTGCTAAGAGCCTTTTCAGACCCGTGTTGTAGGTATACGAGCTTATAAGCTCGCTTATAGGTGCGCCTTTGGGCAAAATCGTAATTCGTACAAGTGTTAACGCGTTTATAAGCTCGTATCGCGCGAGCAGCGATGTTTCAAATGTTTCTTCGTCAAAATCCATATTGCTGCTGACACTCGCCATCACCGGTTCGAGCGTACACGCCGGAATAATCCCGTGTACGCGCTTTCGTCTTAACAAAAACGCTAGTTTGAAATCACTTTAAATTTACCTGCAAAGTGTCCTGCAGGGATATTGCGTCTGGTTGTTTTATAAGTACTAACTATACTACGAGCTGTGAAAATTAACTTATTATGTGAAGTAATTGCAATACTTAACTAGTTCTAGATTATGAGAAATAATTCAATAGAAACTAATAGTGACAAATTACTGTCAAAAGTTTTGAAATTGAAACTAATAGTGACAAATCTCTGTCAAAGTTTTGAAATTGAGATATGTTCCTTAATAGAATCTCAATGGTATGTCATTTACGAAAAATATTTAACTTAATGCACCTTAAAGATTATGTGTACGTATATTTCCTAATAAATGTTATTTTATTGTTAAGTCTTTTACAAAATATACTCTGACTTAGAAAACTTGAATGTTCTATTTGGTGGAGTATTTAATACTTAATTATTTTAAGACTTTTCCTAATTATTTTAATAAACACGGGGGCACATACAAATATTTGTTTTTAAACCAAGTACCTACCTATACATAGGTAATCGTAATTAAGTAAGTAGGTACTTACCTAAATGTTTTATTTTTTTACTTTACAGTCAAAATATTGTTTTCTTTGGATAGTAATGACACATGGGTATAGTTCGTTGTTTATTTCACGCAAAAATAGCTATAGCTACTTTGTATGTATTAATTGTATTGTCGCAATTTTATTTTTTAGTTTCCTCCTAAAAGTTATTGTTGCGGACTTGCAGTAATAGTGTCATAATTTATTACTGCTTCAGGCTCAAATACCAAAAATTATTACATCGTATTTTTTGCATGGCAAATACGTATTTCTATGGTCACTATATAATCTGTACTTTGACGGATTCCTAAAATTAGAATAGAAAATATTTTGCATAATAAAATTATGAAATTAATTCTCATCTATTTTTTAACAACCTTTTATTTACATGACATTATTTTATAAACAAGAATCACAATTTTCGATTTGGTACATAATTAAATACAACGACAAAATAAGTATCTGATTAAAAACAAACATTTATCACCACACTAGCACCTAGAAACATCATTCTTATAATACCCACCCACGTAATTATATACACAGTCAGTACAGAAGCGTCTTGCAGGCTCACCGTAGGCTCACATAGGCATAAGTTTTATCTTTACCAAATGTCAAGACTTGTCGAGAAAACGACGAGTTTCTCTATTAAACATGGTTTCACGAGTTCACACGAGTTTTTCTATTAAACATGGTTTGCTGTGACAATTTGCTTGATAAATCTGACAGTTGGAAGAGATAAAATAAAAGTTATATCTATGTTCCATGTCACTGAGCCTGTTGGTCATAATAAAACTAAATAAAGGTAGAATATTAATATAGGTAAAGAATTGAACAATGTTTAAAGATGCATGTATTCACTAATAATAACACACTAAGTACCTACTTGTCGCCAATAGTTTTCACACCACTTCCACATACTTATTAACATTTTCATAATAGTAATAGTTTTCTACTTTTAAGTAATAAGTATAATTTTTGTACTTATAATATTTTAGATAGTTGGATGTAATGAAAATGGATAAATAACTAGTTTACAAGCCATCCAATTAATAAACACAACAGATTAGGTAGAAGCAAACAAAAGCACAGCTTTTTGTATATGCTCTTATAAATATATAATATTACAATTGTCTGTATTTTATGGTGAGAAGATACTAAACTACTAATATTGTATCATAATAAGGTCAAGTTGTATTGTAATGTGTTTTTATTTCATAAAACTGAATACTGAAATAGTGTAAGTACTTGACAACTAATTGTATAATACTTCAATACAAATTGATATTATGTACAATCTGGTGCTGATTCTGTTGGCTCCTAACTGCACTACAGTAAACCTTTATTGCCATCCTTTTCATGGCCATATTGTATGTGCAAGATGGCAATATTTTTAGTGCTCTCAAGTATAGCAAAGTCGTAGTTTGTGTATAACAGAATCAACAACATTATCAGATCACTAATCATTATATGGGCTTATAAAGAAGCGTGGTAACATACTTCTTCCTATACCTGTGTGTAGCTGATAGTACCATAACACCATCCTTGATGGACAGTGCATACAAATGGTTCAACATAACATGATTTGGTTCTGGTAGCAGGGTTGGTTCACACTAGAAAAAAAAAACAAGTTTCTTTAGTTAATGAAATAGAAACAGTGTTATTTACTAGCATTGCCATATTAGTTTGAACTTTATTATCTACCTGTTGAGTAGAAAAATAACTTGTAAAACTCACAGACAGTGGTGTGTCCTTGTTTAGAATAACTTGTAAAAGGTGCGGTGGTAATATTGGTGGGCCGGATACCTTTTCCCAAGGCTTTGATTGTGGTATTTCCTGCAAATGGAAAATATTGATATTAGGATTCAACTTTTAAATTAATATATTTCTATTCAGATATTAGGTGGCTTACCTGTGAATACTCAGTTTGTGCACTACTATGGCCCCCTTCGCTATCCTTTGCAAGTGCTTGGAAAACTTCAAAATCTGAC
This sequence comes from Ptilodon capucinus, assembly GCA_914767695.1. NCBI lineage: Eukaryota > Metazoa > Arthropoda > Insecta > Lepidoptera > Notodontidae > Ptilodon > Ptilodon capucinus. Next base: position 6,084,948 of record OU611814.1, on the reverse strand, counting down.
ATTTTCACTGTTACTAAATTATTTTTACTACCCATACCATTGTCAATAAGTTTCTGCAAATTAGAAGAATATTATAAAAAATGCAACCTGCTTATTGACTGTTTCTCTCGCATAGACAAATTACCAATTCACAAATTTTATACCAGTAGTTACCATGACTGAATACATACCACAGTAGGGTCGTGGCGCCACTCTCCATCAACAAAGTACTTATATTGGTGTTCACCTTCAGGTAAGTCAATTATAGTCACAAAGTCCCCATGAGACTTGACCATGGGAATTGTTTTCCAATCAGTAAATGTTCCACTAATAAACACCTGTAAAAATAATTGATGCATTGAAACATAAGAAATGTAACCCTCAAATTTATAAAATATTAATAAATACATCATCATGCCTGTATTCCCCAAAGGGGTAGGCAGACATGCACTGCAGTGTGCCCACACTTCGCCGCAATGTAATAGGGGGTGAGCCTATTGCCATTATACTGGGTACATTTTCCCTCAATACGAGGGAGGTTTTGGGCCATAGTCCACCACACTGGCCCAGTGCGGGTTGGTGAACTTCACACGCCTTTCTATAGACGTGCTGGTTTCCTCACTATGTTTTCCTTCACCATTCAGCAAGTGGTAATCATTGTTGAAAATGACATTCACACATGAAAATTATCTCAGTGGTGCAGGACCAGGATTTGAACTTGCACCCCTTACATTCAAGGCGGGCGATCTTGCCACGAGGCTACCACTGCTATGCAAATTTACGGTCATAAATAAAAAAGTACTCACTTGTTTACCACCTCCTTCCCATTTAAAAACTGTTGGTAAAACTTTAACATCGTCAACTGACTTGCTGCCTTCAGTCAAAGTATTGGACCTTTCCCGTGGTTCAGTATACTCTACGTCACTCTCTGGAACTGCTTTGGTGTAATACGGCGCACCATCCTCAATGTTGTTTTCGTCGTCCCGACCACTGCGGTCATCGTCGATTTTTTTATCAAACGTGAATGCTTCGCCTTCCTTAACTGGTGAAGATGGTCCAATATCGGGTGCCTTAGTCACAGCGTCTCTGTTCCAATCTTTATGCTGATTACTCCCCGCATTTCCCATGATTTTATAAATTGTATAAACTCAGGGAAATAAAATTTTGCAGATGAGATCAGTCAGCAGATGACAGATAGATAATATGATTGACTGATGTATGACACTGACAGATTTCATGTGACAAAAACCCAGAGGTAAATACGTTCATCCGCCATCTTTATCACTGTCATCATCCATTTTTATTTTTAATGTGTATTTATTGAATTTGTCCTTGCTATAATTACTCGACATTGCCATAAATACCGCATATCGCAGGTGCAGGCATTTCTCATCTTATTTCATCAAAATATCATCATTTCTTTTACTCATTTCGTAAAAAAGAAGAAGTACGTGAGTACGCTTAGAGTAGGTAATTATAATATCTCCTATTCATTCCGTAAATTACGAAGAAGAACCGTTGGTAGAAATATTTCCTGTAACTCTATGGTCGGTCGGTAGTATTTTTATCATTTTTATGTCCTCTTCATAGAGAATATAAAAAAATGATAAAAATACTCCGGAAACGCTGCATCGTTTCCGTAACGGGTATTTTTTACCCGATTTCGGGTTATCTATGCTTGAATGATAAGTACCTAATTAAAAATTAAAATACTGCAGGAAAATGTTTTTTTTGCAATGCCTAGAAAATTGGGAATTTCTGTTAGTTTCTAACTTTTTCCTGTTTGATTGCGCGCAACACTGCTTTACTCCTTCACTCACAGTTCACTGAGTTCACATTTTACTATCTCGATGTTCGTTCACACTTCACTTTGATTTCACTCACTCACTGCACATGAATATTTCAAGGTGAATCGATCGATTCTATAGTTCGTTTTGGTTGGATTCACGGAGAGCGTATTATTGCTGTCCGTCCGCAGACGACCGCTTATCTCATCAGTCCGTTTGCGTTAAGCCTGACTGTAGGTCGTATGGCCCTCTAATAAGTAATTTATAAATCACTTAATAATGAACGATGAAAAGCAGCCTTTACTAACGGGACCTATTACTCCGACTGATAATGTTGAACAAATATTAGAATTAGGGGCTGAGCCAGCATTAACTTCTGATGAGAAACCGAAGGGTGACTACCACCCATCTGCGGAAAGATGCTTAGAACACCCGACCTCGAATTTCGATACTCTTATCCATCTTCTAAAGGGAAACATTGGTACCGGTATCCTAGCTATGCCGGATGCTTTCAAAAATGCTGGACTAATGCTTGGTAAGAGATTTTTTTATATCTATGTAATGCAAAAGAAAGGTTTTAATAAATGTAGTAAAAACCATCTTATATGTTTTAATTTCACAAACTAGGCATATTTTAAATATCATAGCATCTACTTATAATGTGTAATTATAATATTTTTTAATTTAACATTTTACTTTTTTATAAAGAAAATTAAATGTTTAATTATAATCTACCTGTGAATCCACAACTAATTAAATTGTGCTTATAATTTGGAATTACTTTTTGATTATTTTTTTTTGTGCCAATTTCCAAACATCAAGTATAGGTCACGTAGTTTTCAAGATAAATAATCAGTTATTAGTAATTTAGATGGACTCAAACACAGAAAAGATTGTACTATGGTTACTGAGATCTCTGATTACTGTAACTGACATCACCCCAGTGATCTCAGTTACACCCAAACCCGAGCAAATTCCGTAAAGGCTGTTTCCTAAATTATCCACTGGCTGGAATCAAACACACAACCATCTAGTGCAGTGGGCCGAGCAGACTATGCTCAGACGACTGCACCAAGCTGTGGTCAGTAGATATAAATTTAGGTAGATATATATATATTATACCACTGCTACTTGTCGGTAGAACGCCCGCCTTGAACGCAAGGGGTTCAATTCCTGGGCTCGCACCTCTGAGATGATTTTCATGTGTTAATCTCCATTTCAACAATGATTACCACTTGCTGACCGGTGAAGGAAAACATCGTGAGGAAACCAGCACGTATATAGTAGGGCGTGTGAAGTTCAGCATCCCGCCTACCTTATTCTTATACATTGGGACCAAAATACATCGGCGAAGTGTGGGTGCACTGTAGTGCGCCTCAGCCTACCCCTCCGGAGAATACAGGCGTGATAATGTACGTACTTATATATAATTTACTTTGTACAGGTGTGTTTGGCACATTGTTGATGGGTGTGATATGCACCCACTGTATGCATATGCTGGTGCGGTGCTCCCACGAGCTGTGCATACGAAGCCAGAAGCCGGCGCTAAGTTTCTCTGAAGTTATTGAAGACTCATTTGCTTCTGGACCATATTCCTTTAGACCATATGCTAAGACTATGAGGTGAGTATTGATTCTCATCATTATATAATATACATCTTTATATATAAATAAAAGACATACAATGTTTCTACCTATGTCCGTTATAGTATTTGAAACCATCCAACCAATGTGCCCCAAAACGGTTTCATTAGAAAGGAAATAATGTGAAGATGGTTTTAGACTGCCAGAAACAATGCATTAGGCACATTTGGTCCAATAATTGTAGCACACGCTATCTGCTGGGTATCCACTATTATAAAATATATAATTCAGGAATACCCAAATTATTTGTTTCAAAAAGAATAGCATTTAAAGAAATGAGTTTGTCAATGGGTTTTAATTATGTTCATTCGTTAATATTTTATTTAAGTTAAGCATATGACTGTTAGCATAATACTGATTATGTTAACACATTTCAGTTCAGATTTATCCATGTTCTAAATGGAAGCAATAGACTATTGAACAGAAGTGTATATTTCCTGTTATCTTTATACCTACCTATATGTACTAATTTTATGTCAGTTAATCTATGCTACAAGTGTTTTTTAAAGATAATTACAATAACAATACTGTACAAATTGTTTATAGGTATCATCTGCACATAGTGAGGGTAAACAATTATATTTTTGTTAATGGTCTATAATCTTTTTTATCTCTAGACATACATCAAAAATTTCCCATTCCTAATTAATGTATGTACTATAAGGTGGAATATTACTTAGAGTAAACAGATAAATAACATTCCCTATACTATGTGACAGACGCAAACAGTATAAATTTCCTGATAACAACTTGGTACTTACGTTTAATAAAACACGTTGTCAGTTGGCACTTTGCTTTTTTTTATTTTACTATGTGGTTGATTAAGTGGTGGTTGAAAAGGTACTTTTAAGAAGAAAAAAAGTTACCTACTTTGCATGTAAAATGTGCAGGTGCAAACCTTAGCCTAGAGTTTTTAGATCTCATATCTTCATCACACTCATCAGCCATGATTATCACTTATGGTGAAGGAAAACATAATGAAGAAACAAGAAAGACTCTAACCAGTTCTCGAAATATATGCAGAGATCAACCCATACTCAGTCAGCATGGTAGACTTAGGCCTTAATCCCCTGCCCATTGACGGGAATCTATGCCTGTTCAGAATATTAAACAGAGCAAATTAATCAATAAACAATGTTATGAATATACATTAGTAGGTATGTATGTACCAAAATTATTCAAATAAATTAATAATTGAATTATATTTATGTTAGTGGAATATTTATGCAATATTCATATGACTAATGAATAGGAATTTCTGCACTTAACACATCATATACAGTTAATTGTTTATCAATAATTGTGGTCTATCTAGCTAATGCATGTCTAGCTTGAGATATGTGATATGTAAGTACTTACAATGCTTTGTAAACCTATATGTATTGTTTCAGGAATATAGTGAATGTATTTCTGGTAATAACACAATTGGGATTCTGTTGTGTGTACTTTTTGTTTGTGGCAACTAACCTACAGGACACAATGCGACTTTTCCATGTAAATTTGGGTGTACATGTCTACTTGGTCTTTATATTCCCACCAATATTGGCGCTGGCTATGGTTAAAAACTTGAAATATCTCACTCCAGTGTCACTGGTTGCATCTATAATGACCGCATGGGGACTTGTGATTACATTTTATTATATATTACAAGACTTGCCCCATACTAACACTGTGAAAGCATTTTCAAGTTGGCATCAACTGCCATTATATTTTGGCACTGCCATATATGCTTTTGAAGGCATAGGAGTGGTGAGTTTTCATTAAACATATTTACTTTAAAAAACACCTACCTATAAAATAGAGCAATAATATTTTGCAAGCAAATAAAACTTAATTTACATCTAAAATGTATGGAACTTGGTACTTAAGCTTATTTATTTAAATCTCACTTTTGGGCAAGAAGCTTTGCCAGGTTTATTATAAAAGAAAATATAGACATAGCTACTAGCTTTTCCCCATGACGAGTTCTTCCCCACAGAATCTTCTTGACCCTTATAAGCATATGTTACGCAATAATGACAACCTAGTGAAATTGGTTCGGTAGTTTTAAAGTGATGCTATGTCAAACAGACGAAATTCCAAAAACGCCTGTTTTGGATTTAGAGACGTTAATAACCCATTGCGCTCATCTACAGGGCCCCAAGTCTAATAACACTATGGTCGTTGAGTTGCTATGACTACATTTTTTAAGGCATCAAAACAGCATTTTTTTTCAATGGTTGCTAGAATATGAGTAGTGTAGACATTCGATATTGTCACCTTGATGCCATTTGACTAGTCATATTCTAGTTACCATTGATACAAGATGTAACTTATATGCCTTTAACAAAAAACGGAGTCATAGCAACTCCACGGCGATGATAGTGTTAGCATACTTGGGGCCCAGTTCATTTTTCTAGTGGTAAAAAAAATGGATCGTACACTTCTTGATGTTTGCTTAGGCTTTTATTGGTAATAGTTTAGGTAGAAAATCCTGAGATAAATCCTAAATAATATCTTGAATGTTAATACTCCAACGGATATATTACGAATGTTTTTCTTTCAGATTTTGCCTTTAGAAAACAATATGCAAACTCCGGAAGATTTCGGCGGATGGAACGGTGTACTCAACACGGGTATGGTGATCGTGGCTGCTCTATACACTGGCATTGGTTATTTCGGTTACCTAAAATACGGCGACAGTGTACAAGGCAGCATCACGCTTAACTTGCCGAACACTTTGTAAGTATGTAAACCCACTTACAATTAAACAAAAAAAAAATTACTAAAACCGATCCAGAAATGTCGTAATTATTTATTTAATTTAGAATAGGTGCGAGTCCTAAAAATATGATTAATAGGAGGAGGACAGGAATATAAAGACATCACACATATGTATACAAACAAACGAGTCATAAAGAGATCCTCATTTTTAAAGTCTGTCGAAAAGCAATAAATAGGTACTATTAGTTACGGCTAAGCTGTATTTCCTAAAATTGCACTGTTGCATATCCACTGTTGCACCAACATATCAGAGCTGTAGTATCTACCTGCCATTAACCAATGGTATCTTGCCTCTTTAAAATCCCTTGTTAATTAAGACACACGCATTACAGGCTGGCGCAAAGTGTTCGAGCCGTTATGGCGGCCTCAATATTTCTTTCATATGGGCTGCAGTTCTATGTACCCATGAATATAGTGTGGCCTTACGTAAAGTCAAAGCTGACGTCGGAGCAATACCTAAAACATGGCGAGGCAGTCACTCGGTTCGTGCTCATTTCAATAACATGTAAGTAGATTTTTGCTATCAAGAAGAAATTATCAATAATGATTACCACTTGCTGAACGGTGAAGGAAAACATCGTGAGGAAACCTGCACGTCCATATAAAGGCGTGTGAAGTTCACCAACCCGCACTGGGCTGGGCCAGCGGTCCAAAATCGCCCTCGTATTGTGGGAGAATGTGCTCGGTATAATGGCAATAGGCTCGCCCCCTATTACCTACATTGGGACCAAAATACCTCGGCGAAGTGTGGGCGCACTGTAGTGCACCTCTGCCTACCCCTTCGGGGAATATAGACGTGATGATGTATATGTTTATTTATAGGAAGAAATTTTAATGATAAAATTTGTAAGTCCAATAGTTTATCTGGGCATAAATAACTCATCATTATTTTGATTGTCACGTCCTAATAACGTCCGTCTGGTACGTAGGTTATCATATCCAGTTTCCACTAAATTAATAGTATCACAACCCTGTTTCTGTTTGTTTCATTCATATCGTGAATGCATACCTATCAATAACTTTTATCTAGCAAATATTGATTTTTTGTTTGAACATTTCGTGGGAAATATACAGGGTGTATCAGAAGTGAAAAATAATATTATGTTAGTATGGTATCTGATAAATTATTGTTATGAAGGTTCAGGCCTTTGAACTTTGGTCACGACTACTAATAGAGTCTAAGGAACATTCAAACAAAACTATATTAGCACTAGCAGACCCGGCCACGCGTTGCTGTGATCTAAGCTATCCTATCTCTCAAGTTGGACCAGACTGCTCACCGTGTGCCAATTTAATTTAAAATCGGTTAAGTAGTTTAGGAATCCATCGCGGACAAACATCGTGACAGGAGATTTATATATATATAAAGATAAGGCGACCACTAATAATCTAAAAAAAAAAAGTTGTAGTTCTTACACAGAATATTATAAGTTTTATATTTCAAAAAAAATAAATCTACAAAAACCCATTCTGTAATACAGACAAGTTTCGTATTGATATGATATCAATGATAGAAAAGTTGGTTAAGGGTTGAGAATCCCATTGGTAACCTAGAGGCGCAATTCAGATTCCTCAGCTCCACATTTTAAACTCTGATGTCTGTCTATTCTATTGTATACACTACACAGGGCTCTGTAGCCAGAATCGAATTTGAGGTAGGGCAGCATTGATTAGGTAGGTAGATTACAGGTAGGGCGGAAGTAAAAACTATTTTTTTTGTCTCAAACTATGAACAAACAATTTAATTATAATAGTGTATCTTAGTTTTTGGGGTTTTTTTAAGGTAGGGCATTGTGATTTCAAGGTAGGGCATTGCCCCACAATGCCCTCCCCCTAGCTACGGCCCTGATTGTACACAAACCATCTTGTAAGAAGGACATCAATACGCTTAGTGTAGTTCAATTGGTCCCAACAAAATCAGCACCATTACTAAACTAAACTTAAAATTAAACTACTAACTATTCCTTTATTTCACATCTTTCTTATAAATTACATTTTCAAATATATATATGAAAAATACATTTAAAAATATAAAAAACAGTTCCCCACCACCGGCATCTGGAACAGGGTCCTAGTTACCAGTGGTTAGGGCTCCAGAGCGAGAGAAGAAGAGAGAGAACTTCCTCACTATGCGCGCCGTTTCCAGAAGTACCGCCTTCTGAATCTGTCCCTTGATCCAGCCGTCTAACGCGAGTCTCTTCAGATGTTTGTCGAGGCTCTTGGCTAGTAGGCCTACTACTAACTATTATTATTATTGATATGTAGGTTTACCTATTGATATGATTTGTGTAGGTATCTAATTAACAATGTTATCTGTTCCAGTTTTGGCAGCTGCCCTCATTCCCAATTTGAGTGGAATTATATCTCTGGTGGGGGCATTTAGCAGTTCCGCACTAGCGCTTATCATACCGCCAATCATTGAAATAATGACCTTCTGGCCAGATCAACTTGGAACACACAACTGGAAATTGTGGAAGGACGTATTAATAACAATATTTGGCTTCACAGGTTTTGTGTTTGGTACTTTCACAAATGTGAAAAATATATTTTTTTGAACGTAAGGATACGTTTAATTGACGCTATGTTAACTGAAATGGAAATATGTAACCAAAGATTTTATGATTATTTATTATAATTTTACAATCATGACAATAATTGTATGTAGCGAATGTATACACAAATTATGCATTGCTTTTATAAAATAATATATTTAGCTTATAGGCGTCGAGTAGTTGACAATCTCAGTGTACTTTACACAAGTATAATTTACCTCTGTAGTATTGATAGATGAGATATATAAACGAATGTGTATTATTGAAAACCCAAGAAACAAATATTTAGACGAGCTTTCTATATTTCACTAAGTACATATATTGTGGTATATAAGTACCTAGATTTAAATTAAATGGTAGCTATGTGATGAGTACATACCTAGTATGTATATTCAGTTAATGATCAAGATGTGATTATGGTTTGCGTTCCATTAGAATTAGTCGTACAAAATGTACCTGTTGGTATTTTTGCTATGTGATGATAGTAGCTTACCTATTTTTATATAATTTATTAAATTATTTTTTTGTATACCTTATGTAATTTTATGGTTAATCTTATTATTTTTAATTTAATTTATTATAAAAGCGCCTGATTGTAATACCATAAATGACTGTATTATGTACTTACTATATACTACCTAAAACATGAAAGACTTAAATAGTAGGTACTCAATTGACATAATTTCCACTGTAAGTAAATACAGTTGATACAATCATGACAACACCTGAATAAATTGTGTTTTGTAAAGTGCGCGCAGGCTTTCATTATTTTTCTTATAGCCTTATAAAGAATTTAACATAAAATAGAGATGCTTAATATAAGTATACAAAGTTCATGAGATGTAATATATTGGACGGTACATAACGAATAAGGACCTAATATATTAAACTTAAATAGGTACCTATTATGTTTGTAATAAATCAGTTTTCCTAATAGGGTTAGTAATGCTTAGTGGTTTTCCTGTGATGCAAAAATATAAATTCTCAAATTATTTATTGTCTTAAGTACATGTTAAATTTGTTTGTATATAAGTATATCCTATTGATGTTGTGTATGTACCTATCTATCTAACGAAATATATTTTAGCTAAAGGTGCAAGTATAGTGTTTTATTTAATTACATAGATACTTAGTACAGTTTACTATTGACATTATAACACACCTCCTACACCTTTGTCGATTACATACGTGCAGATTCCAAGACAATTTAGCTTATTCCCTGGGACAAGACGAGGGTCAGTGCCGGATTAAGGTAACTTGATGTCCTATGCCATCTTTCCCAGGTGGCGTCTCGGCACAACTTGATTTGACATGTTTTCGTAAGATTTTAAAATTGCTATAATTTCGTGTGCCCGTTTTATTTTCTCGGTTGTTTCTGGTGCCCCCTAGACGGGATGCGCTAAGCAAAAATAGCCCATCCCCATGATAATCCAGGACTGACGAGGGTCAAACCTCAGTGTCTTCAATGGACACCGCTATCGATCCTGATTCCTGGCTTACAGGAGTAACAGTGGTGAGAATGTGTGGCGGGCTTAGTCCCATTTAAAAAAATCACAATAGAAGTTGTTCCAATATTGTTTCGACCCTATCCAGTTTATATTTACCAGCGACCAGCGTTGAAACTTAATTCATCAACTTGCCGCTAGAGGCGCTATGCGAATTCACCGTAGTAGTAGGTAGGTAGGTACAATAATTGTCGCGTTAATGCGACGATAGGTTGAAATGAAATAGTGGTAGTGGCAGTAATAGTCGGTAGATTCCCCCAATACAAATTCTAATCCATGGGCCTGGGGGCCAATTCTCGCATGACCGACATTATCTATAATGCGACATATGTCGAAACATAACCACCAATTTTGTCAACTACATTGAAAGAGTACGACCAATGTGATGTCGAATTACACATGGTGTCGATCATACAAGAATTGGGCCCCTGTAACAATTACTACTCATTGGCCTTTAATCTGTTTCCCCTGCTTAGAGGAATAGCATACTACATGATTCCCCTCGCAGATCACAAGTATACTTCCAATGTTTCCGAATATTTCTTGAGAATGTATGGATGAATGAAGCCGAGCAGATAGTTTTAGATGCTCGCAATGCGTTTAAGGTCTCCTCTTATAAATGTAGGTTTTTGTTTCCTCCGTGCCTTTAGCCAACAGCCGGAGCAATCAGTAGGGTGATTTTAAAACGCTCGGAATCGAATTCGGAAACGGAATCGAAAACGTCGAGTTGTCGATTCCGTTTCCGACGGCATGACAAAACGCGATTTTGAATAGCGGACGGAAGGGCCAATTGGAAAGTTCCGACGTCGGAAAGATTGTGTGCGTTTACAAAGAACGTTTAAAAATGGTAGAAATAAAATTCGATTACAAAACAGTTATTAATACGAATTTTTTTGGCCAAAAAGTCTTATATAAACACACTTATCATAATTATAAAATTGGAAATTGATTACGTCGGGTACGGAAATCAAAATAGCGATGGCTGGAATCCGTGACGGAAAGATCCGATTCCGTTTCCGAATTCGATTCCGAGTGTTTTAAAATCATCCTGCAGGTCAAGAAATGTACCTAATACAGTGACGTGTATATTATACAACTTCTAGTGAAACTATGCGTTCAGTATAAAATTGTAAAAGTAAATATGTTTTGTAAATAAGATATATAATAGTGCAGTCGCGTAGTATTTACATTTGCTGAGTACATGCACTCAAGGTTGGATGAATTATTAAAATCGATAAATATTTTAGTTACTCAATTTTCTCTTTGGTTTTAATAGACAATAATCTGCTGTGAGTGCTACACTACATCTGTTTCCGAACGTACGTAAGAACACGCAACACTATCGTGAAATGTCATTCCCCGACAACAATTAAAAAATGTCGGAATCGTGTCAAGACGGTAATTGTCATGGAATTAATGAATATGGACCCGAAGAATCACCTACCAAACTTATCGTCAATTACATTCCTGAAGTCATGACGCAGGATATGATGTTCTCACTATTTTCGACAATGGGTAAACTGGAGAGTTGTAAATTGATAGCGAACCGAGGCTATGGGTTCGTGGAGTACACTCGTCCAGATGATGCAGTCAAAGCACGTAAGGCTTTCAACGGCCTCCTGATGCAGAACAAGACTCTAAAAGTGTCACACGCCCTTTTGAATCCAGAGTTAAAGCCGCCCACGAAACCAGAATCCGACTGGAACCTGTACGTGTGTAACCTGCCTAATGAACTGACCTTGCAGGATTTACATGGGCTGTTCGCACAATTTGGTAAAATAGTTAATTCGCGCATAGCTGCTGGTATTGCATTCGTTTTATACGAACATCAATACGAAGCAGAGAGAGCTATCCAGAACATAAATGCTACAACGCCGCCGGGTTTTCTCCACCCGTTAACAGTTAAGTACGCCAATAAAAGTAACCCTCACAAACATAAAAACAACAATAATAACTTCCCTAAAAACCCCCTTGTGAGACCCTACCATTGGATTAATCATATGAATGCGATAGGAGATCACAATTCTCCGAGTACATGGTCTATTTATATTTATAATGTCGCCCCAGAAGTTGAAGAGTTGATTCTGTGGCAGTTGTTCGGTCCATATGGTGCTATTGTATCTGTTAAGATTATTAAAGATCATCAAACTAATAAGAGTAAAGGTTTTGGATTTGTGACAATGAGGAACTACGACCAAGCTGCGATGGCAATACAGGCTTTGAATGGATATGTTCTCCATGGCCAGCCTCTCTCTGTTAGTTTTAAGACTCAGAAGAGATAATGCTAAAACTAAAGACTTAATAAACTTTACAATATCAATACAGTAATAAATAGTTAAAAAGAATACCAATTTTTGATTGGCATTATACAAGATATTGCAATAAATAGTTAGACCGGATTTTGTGCCTCTGCCTTGTGCACTGCGTTGACTCTTGTTGAAAATATTATATTACTTTGAGCTATCGACATTGTTAAGTTTGTTTATGAATAATAATTTATTCAGTTTGCTCGTTAAATGTTTCAAGTTTACTAGAGGTTTAAGATTTGTATTGAATATGATTGTTGTTTGGAAGTTCAACATCAGTTGTGAGCTATAAAGCTTTCATTACTTTAATCTATTATTTAAGTATAATAAATCCATTTTAAAGAAAGTGCTTTTACAAGATCTTACTAATTGATAAGCCACATTGAGATGTTTAATCAGCTACTAGTTTTAGTTGTACACTTTTTATAACATGATGTCTATTTAGGTAGGTAGTGAAAACGAAATATAGATTATATCATATTTATACATTTAGTATAAAATTTGCTGAATTAAAGTTCATTTTCACAATTTTAGTAATGTGTTTTTTTTATTCCACTAATTATCCCACTTAAATTAACTGACAGAAAACTTTATTAATGTAAGTAAATTACTTATCTTTATTTCTTTTTAACGATTTTTAAATAAAATCAAAGCAGCGCTGACTAATCAACCCCAGTATAAGGTTAGAAAATTTTTCTCAACTACAATTTATTTAATTTCCAAATAAATAAAAATAGTTCCTACGAACATTTTTCTCGGTAGATGTGTCCTATTTTTATGAAGGTAGGTCCGGTCCATATTTGTTAACTCCACAGACCGTTTGTGATACATAACGAAACGCAAAGAGACTTTATAAATAGTATGGAGTGTAGAAGTAAAGGAGAGTTATTTATTTGCACAAGCACACCTTTTACTAATAAACTGGTAATCGAAAAAATCGCTGATTCCGAATCTGGCATAACAGCAAAAAGTCCATAATAGCGCTACCGACTTATTCCATTGTGGCATATACAGGGTCTGTCGTAAATAATGGATAACCCGTAAACTGGAGTTGGTCCGAATGTGAAACTGTAAGAAAATCGTATTTTTTTGCCAGGGTTTCTAACCATATGAAAATGGCGTAGCCTTTTATAGTATTTTATAAATTTCGCTACTTTTTTCATTAATTCCGTTGCCATTTCATCAAATTTAGGTATTTCTATGTGTTTTTTTTAGTATTATAATCCTGAAGACGTGTATTATCTAATTTTAGTACAAGTTTAGGTGTTTTTAACGTTAAACATATTCAAAATAATCGTTTTATGCCCTTTTTTTAAACTATTTTTTTCTTAATGTCAACTTTGATCATTTACTGTGAAAAAAAAAAGTACGGCGCTATAGCTGCCCATTATCTTAATAAATTGTCTAGTATGTGTAGATTCTAAAAAGGTATTACAATGTGTACTTTACAAGCCATATCAAGTTACAGGAGTGAAATCAATATCAAGGTCAGAATTTTAAATTTTTAAGTATTGTTATAAATGGTTATAAAACTTCGTCATAATGATTTAATTCTACCAAGATTCTTAACACAAACAATATCGGGCCACTAATAAGGATATTCAGAAGAAAACCAGGTTAATTTAAGTAAAAAAAAAATTATTATTTTATCAATAACTTAAACTAAATGCTCGAAGTGCCCTCCGCCGGCAGCAATACATGCTCTACATCGCCTAATAAAATATCTTTTAATCTGTCGCGCATAACCAGCTTCTTCGATTTTACTTGCTGCTACTTGAATGCGCGCACGCAACTCTTCCACAGAATTTATTGCTTCGCTGTACACTTTTTCCTTAATACAGCCCCAGTAAAAAAAGTCCAACGGGTTAAGGTCTGGCGAACGTGGAGGCCATAAAATTGGACCCAATCGCCCTATCCATCTATCTGGATACGTGTTATTTAAGTGTTCCCTTACACGAACAGCGTAATGTGCTGGACACCCATCATTTTGACACACAATAAACAGCACTGCATCACCCACACCCATCACCCAATAAACAGATTGACATGACAATAAATTCTGTGGAAGAGTTGCGTGCGCGCATTCAAGTAGCAGCAAGTAAAATTGAAGAAGCTGGTTATGCGCGACAGATTAAAAGATCTTTTATTAGGCGATGTAGAGCATGTATTGCTGCCGGTGGAGGGCACTTCGAGCATTTAGTTTAAGTTATTGATAAAATAATTATTTTTTTTACTTAAATTAACCTGGTTTTCTTCTGAATATCCTTATTAGTGGCCCGATATTGTTTGTGTTAAGAATCTTGGTAGAATTAAATAATTATGACGAAGTTTTATAACCATTTATAACAATACTTAAAAATTTAAAATTCTGACCTTGATATTGATTTTACTCCTGTAACTTGATATGGCTTGTGAAGTACACATTGTAATACCTTTTTAGAATCTACACATACTAGACAATTTATTAAGATAATGGGCAGCTATAGCGCCGTACTTTTTTTTTTCACAGTAAATGATCAAAGTTGACATTAAGAAAAAAATAGTTTAAAAAAAGGGCATAAAACTATTATTTTGAATATGTTTAACGTTAAAAACACCTAAACTTGTACTAAAATTAGATAATACACGTCTTCAGGATTATAATACTAAAAAAAACACATAGAAATACCTAAATTTGATGAAATGGCAACGGAATTAATGAAAAAAGTAGCGAAATTCATAAAAAAGTATAAAAGGCTACGCCATTTTCATATGGTTAGAAACCCTGGCAAAAAAATACGATTTTCTTACAGTTTCACATCCGGACCAACTCCAGTTTACGGGTTATCCATTATTTACGACAGACCCTGTATACACATTGTTGACACCAGCGCCATTGTAGAAGGTTTTTGAACTATTATTTAATGCATTTCGACGGACACTTTATATTTTTTTCCCATAGGAGATTGTTCTCCTTTACTCCTACACTCCATAATTAATAGATAGGAGCATGAGAGATAGATATTTCTTGATAATAACGCCATCTTTCGTAGGAACTGCATTTCATAAAGACTATTATAGGTATTGTGTGAATTAATAATTAATTGTTATTTTTTACATTGTAAAGCTATGGCAAAAGATGAATTATTTTATTAAAAGTATTTTCTTTACAGTTCTCATCACTTATCCCTCGGTTACCCCATTTACCTACCTACACGTAAGGCGCATGCTCTAGACTTAAATTAATCAATATAGAAACCTAGTTGCCGAATGTCACGCAATCTTTATAATCGCCTTTTCAGTTCTGTGTGTGAACATTGTTAGTTTGTTTGCATATTAATCGTTGGGGTAGGTAGGTAGGACAAGTTTCACAGTGCATTCGTGTGCCGGTGGCGCGGCCGTGGCGGACGGCGAGGGTTCTGCAGTGACGGGGGGCGTCGGCCTCGCCGCCGTGAGTAGCAAGGTGGGAATGCCCCTATACTATTAATTCAATATACCTGGATGAATTATGAACAGCAGCGAAAAACAAGACTTGAAAATAGCACCCATCTGATTTCACTCATGCGTGAAGGTCGAATGTATAATCAAGTGAGTACCTATCTACTTACCAGTTAGTACTAATTAGGTGGCCACTTGATCAGTGACGTAATAGTTTTGCCTTGTACTCTATACTGTTCACTGCCAACTTGGTATTTAGATACATTATGTTCCTACTTACCTACAATGTAAGGCTAAGGCCCGTGTTCAATCAATCACCTATCTTGCGTTATTTGATTCTAGAGGCTAATTTCAAACAATACCACATACCTACGTATAGGCAGACAGTTGAATAAATAGGTAAATATGGATTCGAAAAATGTATGGCGTGGGCCTACGTTTATGATAACTGCTTAAATAAGTAGATGTGAATTAAATTATACTTAGACCTAGATTTTGTACCATAATTTAATTTTGAGGAACGCTCAGAATATAGGTCCTTTATCACACTCAGTGTGTGTTACATAAGGTAGTAGTCCCACATGGAACAAAAGACTGGGAATTGAAGATAAAATGGAAGAATAAATGCATTTTTTTCATAAAGCTTTTTTGCCATACCAAAACAAACTCATAGAAAATATTCATTTTTCAATTAAACGACTCGGTCAGCGCGAGCGAATTTTGACGCGAGGGGGCGTCACTTTTAACCTTGTCTGTGCTTTTAACACAGAAGATCAATCTTTAGGTATGTATATTGACACAGAGTTCGTTTTGGTATTGGCAAAAATGTTGAGGAGCGAGGCTATAATAAATTTGTGGGGGCAGGTGTACCCCAGCCCGGGGGCGGCGCGCGGCGTGTGGGCGCTGCCGCAGCCGCCCCCCTGCACGATGGCGGCGGAGGACGCGCTGCCCCCGTGCTCCCCCATGTCGCCGGACGCGCCGCCCGCCCCGCCAAGGACCATCACCAGCTTAAACCAGCATTCAGATCTCCATCAACTCATATTTGAAGCTGTGCGATCTGGGTAGGAACTTAGGATGATAATTCAAATGATATTTAACAGTTAAAACCTTATATAAGACATTACAAGCTGTACAATACCGTTTATCCTAAAATACCCCTTAAGCCCTTATAGCATTGAGATAACATTGGAGCTCGTAACAAGCTCGCACGTAATATCATCAGAAATATTTTTTTAAATGTTGTTTCTTTTTCAAAGTTGTCATTGAAATTTTGTGTGACAACAACGAGTGTGTACCTAGGTCTAGGTGCATTGCCATTGGTGTTATAATATTAACTAGGTACATATCATAGGTAGCCGAGTGGTCGAACGCACGCTTTGCAATCAAAGTGCGCAGGTTCAAACCCCGGCTCGCACCTCTGGGTTTCATGTGCGAATCTCATTTTCATCCGAGATTATCACTTGCTATGAAACGGTGAAGGAAAACATCGTGAGGAAACCTGCATGTCTGAGGGAACTTGAGTAGTTCTCGATAGATGTGTGAAGTCTGCCAACCCGCACTGGGCCAGCGTGGTGGACTATAGCCCGAATCCCCCTCGCATTGAGGGGAGGCCCGTGCCCAGCAGTGGGACGTTAAAAGGGCTGTAGTAGTAGTAGTAGTAGTAGTAGTACATATCATATGCTGTAGGTACTACTTTTAGAATTCATAGAATTTCGAGGTCATCAATGCTTGACGTAGGGGACTTGTATGGCTCTATTAATATGGTAAAGCCGGCTACTCCCTAATTACAGGCTTATCAGAAACGGATGTATTATCGTGCAGTCCGCTCGAGGCTCCTTAAAATGTACATACTATAGCGATAATTATTTACAGTGAAGTATCCGAGATCGAGCGGCTAGTGGAGAAGCTCGGGGTGGAAGTGCTGAGCGCGCGAGACCAGCATGGGTACACGCCCGCCCACTGGGCCGCGCTCGACGGCAGCGTCGCGGTCATGCGATACTTGGTCGAAAGAGGAGCTCCTATAGACCTCTCTTGCTTGGGCACCCAGGTACAGGCAGGTCTTTACACTCCATATACGCACGTATATTGAATAGGAGGTCTCTGAAACGGACTATCAGCATACAGTGCCGGATTAAGGTAACTTGATGCTCTAAGCCCTAAGCAATCTTCCCCTATGGGCCCCCTATCCTTAAGTAAACTACAAAGGATTAATTGAAAAAAAAAAGTGAATACGTATCGTAAGTAGAATATAATGTCCCTTCTGCCCTGAGAGGTCGGCACGACATGATTCCACATGTTGTCCTAAGATTTTGAAATTGCTTTAACTTTTGTGTGCCCGTTTTTAGGGATCCGTACCTAAAAAGGAAAAACGGAACCCTTATAGGATCACTTTGTTGTCCGTCTGTAGTAATTCAGTATCCGGCCGGATACCGGATAGTTATTCAGTATCTGGCCGGATACCGGATAGTGATTCAGTATCCGGCCGGATACCGGTTAGTGATTAGTATCCGGGCGGATACCGGATAGTAGTTAGTATCCGGCCGGATATCGGATAGTAATTTAGTATCCGGCCGGGTACCGGATAGTAATTAAGTATCCGGCCGGATACCGAATAGTAATTCAGTATCCGGCCGGATACCGGATAGTAATTCAGTATCCGGCCGGATACCGGATAGTACTTCTCGTTACTTCCCGTTGACCTATAAATCATGAAATTTGGCAAGAAGCAAGGTCTTATAGCACAAGTTAAGGAAAAAATCCGAAAACTAAATTTATACTTACTTTGTACGGGGACTCCAGTATACCAATGGCAAAGCTGAGTTTGTCTCTTTATCCAGTTTATCTTTTCGTTAGAGAATTGCTCGGTGCTTTCACAGTTTAGGTAGTACGGAAGCCTCGGTGCGCGAGGCCAGCTCGCATTTGGCCGGTTGTTTTTTTCTCGAACGTCTCTCGTGCACCCCTAAACAGGATGCCCTAAGCAATTGCTTATTTAGCTTATGTTGTCTGTCAGCTGTCTACGCAAATGCTTTCGGATTTAGGTACTAAACCAATAACGTCCCATAACTTGGCAAAAGACACCTTCATCTCACTCCACTCATCGTGGTCTTTCGCCTTTTCATAACCACACTCTAAATGAGCGTCGAGTTCGGCGACATCCAAGATCCAATCTAACTACTAGTATATTTGGTCATTGCTTAAGGTTAGGTAGCCAATTGGCCTCTTCATATTACGTTCATATTACGTAATTAACGATTTTCTTTCGGTTTTGATTACAGGGACCTCGACCTATTCATTGGGCCTGTCGTAAAGGACATGCGTCTGTGGTGCAAGTTCTGCTGCAGTCTGGTGTAGCTGTGAATGCAGCTGATTTCAAAGGTAACTGCAGGTATAAATTAAGTAGATAGGTACTTTACGATTTAAGATAAAGGTTCTTAAATTTCTGAAGGACATGTTATATTACAGGTCTAACACCTCTGATGACTGCTTGCATGTACGGCAAGACAGCGACTGCCGCATACCTACTGGGCATGGGTGCTGCGACCAGGCTTTCGGATATTAACGGTGACACGGCCCTGCACTGGGCCGCGTACAAGGGTCACGCGGATTTGGTCCGCTTGCTGATATATTCAGGGGTGCCTTTACATTGCACAGACAACTTTGGCTCAACACCATTACATCTGGCATGTTTATCGGGCAATTTGACGTGTGTGCGCCTGCTTTGTGAAAAGGTAGATGTAATTTGAATCTGCTGCTGCGTAAAATTGTATCGTAAGCCCAACAACTTTTACGTTAACATGGTTACGTCACGCATCATAACGAAGTTAAAATTATTAAAAGATCATCCCGGCTATGAGTAGAGATTGTTGCTGAAACTGTTCTTTGCGTTTTAGGTAAAAGCAGAATTGGAACCGCGTGACAAAAATGGCAAGACCCCATTGATGTTAGCGCAGAGCCATCGGCATCTGGAGGTTGTGAAATTATTGCAAAAGGAAATGAAGCGCAAATCGCACTGGATGCCGCCTCTTTCTGAGCTGTGGGCTTTATTATTCGGTGGAGCTGGCGACTCCAAGGGCCCTTTACTATTCTTCTTGATTTCAGTGCTTCTTTGGGGCTACCCTATGTATATCATTAGATGTATACCCTTAACATGGAACACGCTGCGGCTTTCGCATTATTGTTTCCTTTATTGGAACGGAATAATGTGGTTGAGCTGGGTCATAGCCAATAGAAGGGATCCAGGCTATATCCCGCAGAATTCGGAAACATACTACAGAGCGATCAGGCAGATCCCATACTACGACAAATGGAAGAAAAGGAACGTGATATTGTCACGACTGTGCCACACATGCCGTTGTTTGAGGCCATTGAGGTACCTTCTAAACAAATCAATTATGTAAACAGTTAAGTAAAATCTGAAACAAATATGGAAGGTTCTCACCTGTGTAATGATATTATCTATTGTGGGATTAAAAATAGGATAGAAGTAAGGAAACACCTTTCCTAAAGGTAGCACAGTCACTAAAAAACCTAAAATAAATCAACTGTTATGTTGTGTCCACATGGGACACAACATTACAATGCAATAATGCGTTTGCATACATTTTGGTACAAAAATACTTTCAACACGTGCCTACTTTCTTTGTAGGTACGTTCACTAAGTACAAGGGTTATTGACTTATGTATGGAGTAGGTAATATTATTTACCTTTCCACCTTGAGTGTAAATGGAATAGGTACCAACCTTATGTAGTAGATATTCTTTGACATTGAGGGAACATCAAGGTTCCTAGTAGTGCATTGCATAATTTTGTCACTATTTAAACCAGAGCAAAACACTGCCGCATCTGCAAGCGTTGCGTCGCGTATTTCGACCACCACTGTCCGTTCATCTACAACTGCGTGGGTGTGCGGAACCGGATGTGGTTCTTCCTGTTCGTCATGAGCGTCGCCATCAACTGCACCCTCTCCATATACTTCGCGTGCTACTGCCTGCTGCTCGAGGGCTTCGGACTACTTTACGTACTGGGTCTACTGGAGGCGATCACCTTCTGCGCATTGGGCTGGATCCTAACATGCACTTCTGTAAGTCACTTAAACCCAGAATGAATTACTATGTAGGGGTATATGAGTAACTAAGTACCACAGTTTCACATTAGTATCACAAAATATCAATACAGATAACAAGCTGATTTACCGACCATAAAAAATAACTCAGTATAAAATTAATAAGAGTTGGTATGAAGGTGGGAGACATTAACGATAAAAATAAGCCGCATCGCGTGGCGTAGACACCTTCGCTGTCTACCGAGCGAGGTAATGCAAATTTTCCGTTAGTTCAAAACTTTATAATAAATCCCTAAATATAGCTAGGTTAAAAAGAATAAAAACAAGTGCTACCTGTGTTTAAATTTCACGGTTATTTTTGTTACTGCCACTTTCTCTAATTTACCCCCAAATTTATACATTTCTATCTCTACATATACTATCTGCTATGGACACTATGGCAATTTTCAGTGCAAAACTGTTTCACACCACAATTCTACTGTACGTAGATGATTACTATAAATATTAGGGTGAATAATAATGTGGTAATAATGTACATAGTACCTACTTGTTTTTTTCTTTTACAGATTTTACACGCTTGCATGAACTTAACGACAAATGAAATGTTCAATTACAAAAGATATCCGTATTTGAGAGACAAAAGGGGCCGCTACCAAAACCCTTTCTCACGAGGGCCTATCATGAATCTGATTGAATTCTTCCTGTGTCTACCGGACAAGTGCGATGAACAAGATATCTTCCACGAGGAGAGCATATGATGTGAAACACAATGACAATGTGATTCATGTTGCGCTAGCAAACGCTCTTCGGACATGGTTGAATTGTAATAAACATCCCATACCGCTTAGCATATTACGAGGAGATTACAATACAAAGAAAAGTAGGCAGTTGTTTATGAGTAACTATAAAATTGATGGCGATAATTTACGATGAAAATCGTTCTTTGATAACGAGAGAATTGTAACGGCTAGTGTCAAATAAAACAAGTTAACCTAAATTTCAACATAAGAAAGTTATGTACCTACAATTGCTAGCTGTATAGGACGCCACGCTGAATTCTAACACCGCATTCATTCGTATTTTCAGAATATTACTTATAGTACATAATCTGCAGTGCACCTACACTTCGCCGATGTATTTTGGTACCAATGAAATAGGAATTACTTAGTACATTTGTAATTTAAAATATCCTATGCAGGTACTTACCTATTTATACAAAAGTAAAGGCTAATGAAGTTAATAAATTAATCACAGATAACAGCTTCCTATGATAGGTACATAGCACGGGCGTGGTTCACCGCACCGTTTGACGTCATTTGTGGGTTTATGACTCATAAACACAATCCAACAAAGTAGATAAATATTTAAATTTGATGAAATTTCGAAACTCATGTACTAACTAAAAGATAGGTTGTCTGAATTAGGTCAGTATCTAAGTTATCTATTGCAGAGGTACATATTTTTGAATAATTGAATGCATTTAACTATTATTAGGCCATGCCCATTTTTATTAAAGACATTGTAAGTAGTTTAATTTATTAATATTAAATTATCTCAACTCTTGCGATATCCTTTTATTTATCTCTTGTTGTTATAATAATGTATATTTTATTTCAGTTTTCTGTTACCTACTTATACCAAACACTACCTATAGTAAATAATGATGACCTTATAAGGATCGAAGACAAATGAAACATCAATATTTATTAGAATTTATTTTATTATATTCAAACATTACTAAAGAATGATACAATAGTCATTCGGTAAGCGTTATGATGAGACATAGCGTTGTTTATCACGATGAAATGATAGTGTTACATATTGATTAAAATTAAAGACTAAGTGCAGAAAATAGATCATAATAAACATACTTTCTAAGTATTTAATTTCTGCTCACTTTTCGCTTACGTGCAGGGTAAATTATTTACCCTCCTAATTATCACAAATCACTTTACACATCAGTCAATTATACACGCTGTAATAGCACATACAAAGTGTATTCTATAGAGATTTCGTATTTCTTCACATACCATTTAATGACGGTGACAGGCCTGCTGACCCCAAAATTTTAACACAAACACAAAAAATATTAATGAATATCTCATCCTGTATCTGCTTTTACAACCTGAAGAACATGTCTTATGGTGACATTTTAGACCAAATATTTTTAAAACGCGTCTACAAATTATTTAAATACGTATGCAAATGTTAGAATTATGAAAACAAGTGACTCACTATAAGCAATACATAACGAGAGGAGTTTGTACTTACAAATGAATCGGACTAGTGACAGCTACGGCTATTATATAACATACTATGCGATCCAAATAAGAATAGGAATGTCTATAAGCTCTATCTGTCAAATGTCACATGAAAAGTATGGTTTGCAAAAACTTTATTTGCATATCAATAATTATAGTACCTACATCAAATATAAATAAAAAGGTTAAATTAGTAGTAAATTGTCTTAATAGAATATTTAATTATTTAAAGTCAAAATTCGTTTTTTTACGCCACAATATGGCGCAAAGTCGATCCTATTCTCATTTGAATCGCATAGTACATCTCACACATGTGAGTCGAAACAAAATTAAATTAACAATATGTGGTCCATAATACTGATGTGTTATATTACTTAACATATTATCGCTATCACATACAATAACTAATCACATTCATAAACTTTGCAAGTTTATTTGTTAGTTATTCGAGTCTTAGTTAAATGCGTTTAGATATTTATTTTTCTCAATACACCTACTCGATAACAATGAGGATATTTGTAGTATAATAACTAGATATATAGATTATAAAATAAAATAAATTACGAATGTGAAGACATGGCGCGGAAGACCAAAGCATGTCCGACATATACTACTGAAACAATCTCATGTATTTTTATGTCACACTGCCTCAGTGCAAGCCAATATGGACCAATCTTCGGTATAAGCGATACGCGAATTGGCAGTCTGTTCAATACGTCAGCTTAAACGAATCATTTTTCTAAAACCGACTACAAAAAAGGAGGAAGTTTACAATTCAACCCGTATGTTTTTCCATATTTGTTTCCCCTACCCACATATTTCCGACGAATATCGTTCCTGAAAAAAAAAACTTTTTTCCTTATATTATAATCCACATACCAAGCATCTACATGTTGCGAAGCGAAATAAACTTATATGCAGTCCTAACATCCGTGAGGAAAATTTGAATAATAACAATAAGCTTATAGTTTCGGTTTAAATCTCACATGTTATTCAACTCTGTTCTAATGGGAAACATTAATGAACCCCAAAAATTAAGTATTATAATTTATGTGTATATATATTTCAAAAGGTGCAAACTGACTTATTGAGCAGACTAAAATTAAATACCATAGCTTAGCTTAGCCCGCAGCCTATACAGGATATATCGAGAGTCCGAAAAATACTTTACCGTTTGTATTAGTATCGGGTATACAAATTTAATCGAAAATCGAACACGATTTTTTTTACCCCGCTGATTTTAAGATCCTGCTAGATCTCAATGCTAGATTTACAAGTTCTGTTTTGTATTTCCCTAAGGCCACAACGCTTTACTCGAAGGTTTGTTAGTATATATAGTCCGCCTTCACTAAGTATCTAAATATTATCAGCTAACGTAAATGCACCTAAAATATTATTTCGGACTTCTGATACAGCCTGTAGACATAGTATTTTCATAACGCTTAGCCAGCACGTATCAGTGTAACGGTACCAAGCCATAGCTTGTGACCCTGGCATGTCGCGGCCTCGACCTTGAGTTTCGCGTACGAGGAACTAAGGTCACGCAACGGAAAATAATCCAGTACTTAATATTTTATTTATCGCCGATACGTAATACATGTACATACATAAACAGCGAACAATCACATTCAATTCTATTTCAACAGTATTCCCATGTACAGTCAACAATAAAATGCAATTAAAATAATATGTATGTTTTGAAACTTAAATGTATTTGTTTATTTCATGAAACACGCGTTCTCATCGATTGTGTGAGATATATTACCGTACTAACGCCTAAATTTATTGACATTCTGGTCAAACAAGTGTAGGTACATTAATAGAAGATCACTACTGTCGACTCTGCTTACAGCCGCTCAACAAAACAATAAAATAGATGATAGTATATAACTTTTGAAGTTGACTGCACTTGTAAACATTAGATAAATTTGAATTAAATCTACGAACATAAATAGATTGCGTCATCTTTTTTGGGTTTGACGAACCCTTAAATTAAGTAATATATCTAAGAAGATTAGTCATCCTTGGGATTGATTCTGATGGCGGCGTCGATCTCTTCTTTGGCGTGGTCCTTGTCGCCCCAGCCCCACAGGTGGTGCGAGCCGTCCCCGGTGCGCGACACTCGGCTCTTCACGATCTCCTCGGACACCGTCTTCATGTCGTAGGCCCAGCCAATTTTAGCAAAGAAGTTAATGAAGTTTGTTGTGAAGTTGAGCCTGTTGTTGCCAAGCTCGGCCGTCTTGTAATCCCATGGGAAGGTGTGGTGATAGTTGTGGAACCCTTCACCGAGCGCGAACACCGACACGGATATGTTCTCCGAAGGCTTGATACTCTTGTCGTAGGGCTTATCACCCCATTTGTGTGCAGCGGAGTTGACCAGCCATGTTACGTTGAGAATGAAAGTGTAGCGGAATAGGGCCGCCACGAAGATCGCGTTCAACCATGACTCACCCCAGTAGTAGACGGGTATCACCGACGGCAGGACGAAGCAGGTGAGCGGCATCAAGATCAGATAGTACCTGGAAAAATAAAAACAAAGCATTAACATACTATCACGTGAGAATTTCTAAACTAATAAATATACAATAAAATTTTCATACATTCCTAAAGAGTTTGTTGATATTCTTTAGCAGACTGTACATACACAATCTTTTCTTATACAGATATTTTTTTTATTTGCCAATCTAATATCTTTAAATCCTTATCAATGCTTATAAACATAAAACCGAAAACCACTCTTCTTAGACATAGAATTGAGCTATGCTATTTTCTATTTTCAATACATTTTGACAGCTGTTTTACTCGGCGGTGATTGAAACTCGTTTGCAAAACAAATACGTAATCAATCACCTTCCTGGTCACAACAAAACATTATGTACCGTCAAGTCCATGGGTACAGGTTGATTCAAAGATTGGTGATGTTAGTAGGAGACTCGATGTGTACTAGACCCTGACAGACAATATTAAGCAAGGACTTACTTTTTCTGGAATCTCAGGATGGGGTCGGAATACAAGTCGCTTAAGTCTAGTCCCTTCCCCTTCTTTTTAAGCTCTGGATGCTTCCTGACGAGTAGCCAGCCAATGTGCGAGAAGAAGAAGCCGCGGGTCGCGTTGTGGGGATCGGCGTCGGTTTCCGAGTACTTGTGGTGCATGCGGTGGTCACGAGCCCAATCTATGGCCGAGTCCTGGAAACACGCCAATGATACATTTACAACATTTATAAATAAACCAGCTAAAAAAATATAAAATAAAAGTATAAAAAAATATCGAAAAAAAATCTGGTTAGGGACACCATAATCATCTAGCACATAGCGGTATGAAATATACTTTACAACCTATTCTCATATCTACCAAATACTCATTTTTAGGGTTCCGTACCTAAAAAGGAAAAAACCGAACCCTTATAGGAATCCTTTGTCTGTCTGTCAAGACCCTTTTTCACAGAAACGCGTGAAGGTATCAAGTTGAAATTTATAACAGAGACTAAAGTCTGCGGTCCCTTGGTGCAAGCAAGCAATCAAGATCTTATAGCACAAGTAAAGGAAAAAATCTTAAAACTGTAAATTTATTCTTAGAAAAGGTTATTTTGCGATTATAAACTTATTTTGTAGTTACTTTGTATGGGGACACCAGTATACCAACTACAAAGTTAAGTTTGTCTCTCTATCCAGTTTATCTTTTCGTTAGAGTAATGCTGGGTGCTTTCACAGTTTAGGTACGGAAGCCTCGGTGCGCGAGCTCAGCTCGCACTTGGCCGGTTTTTCTTTTATAAAAATTGGTCGTGCCGCTTCGGAGGAGTGCGACCACAAACACCGTAACACGAGGGTTTTATGTATATAGATATAAATATCGCCAGATAACACATACTCATCGTATGATCCCAAACTAAGCAAACCTTGTACCATTGTTAGTACTGTAAAATGGACTGGGGACGATCCCAGGTACACCAGAGAAAATTCCGAAAAGGTCATTACCGAAATTTGCCACTGGCGGGAATCGAACACGCAACCACCTTGCATGACCGTTTATCTCTTTTAACTGTCAGATTTGTCGAAAAAATTACGTCACTTTGAGCTTTTTGTACTGGACATGTCTCAGTGTGACGTCATTTTATCGACAAATCTGACAGTTGAAAGAGATAAACGGTCATGCTAAGCCTTCAGTAGGTACAAAAATCATGCTAAGCTAGTGGTTTATTGAGTCGAGCCGCCTACGCTCTAACCACCAGGCCAATAAGTTTTGCAATATTTACAAAACTCATTTAGTAAAGTATGTGTAAATAAGTATATCCTTTGTCTATAGATAAGTATTATCGTATTGACTTAAAGCAAGCTTAGTGCGCCAGAAGATGAACATAAATGAGTTTTGTCGCTAAATAAAATGACGTAAGCGCCTAATTCGTGGCATGACGTGTTTTACCTATTTCGCGAAAACTGTATTTATGTAATATAACAGTATAGTTAACCTACATCGTTGCTGAAAAATAACTACTTATTGATTAAAACCGGCCAAGTGCGAGTCGGACTCGCGCACGAAGGGTTCCGTACCATTATCTATAAAAACGGCAAAAAAATCACGTCTGTTGTATAGGAGTCCCCTTAAATATTTATTTTATTCTGTTTTTTCAATGATACTCTAGTAAGCAGATATGTTATACACGCACAAAACAACCGAAAAAAGTGTTCCGCGTAACAGCGGCAGCACACATACATACTTTTCATTCATTTTACATTTCACAACACGTAGAAATGTGCAAAAGAGATAGATGGCTTGATAAAACCAACGAGTAAAAAAGAGATAGCTAGTGTTGACACTTGCGCTTCTATGTGATACAACATTCATGTATTAACGAATACTTTTGCGAGCTCTTTACTAGAATATCATTGTGTTTTTTAGTATTTGTTGTTATAGCGGCAATAGAAATACATCATCTGTGAAAATTTCAACTGTCTAACTATCACGGTTCATGAGATACAGCCTGGTGACAGACGGACAGACAGACAGGCCGACTGACAGTGGAGTCTTAGTAATAAGGACCCGTTTCACCCTTTGGCTACGGAACCCTAAAAATAATGAATAATGGTCCAACCAGCAGCATTTCATTTATACCTAGGTACTACTATAGTATAGCACCGGAATATGATAATGATAATCATAAATCAGATTTTAGACACATAATTTGCACCGAAAAATTTTAACATATGCATAATTCCTAAAGCAAGAAATACATAAATACATCATCATCATCATCACGCCTGTATTCCCCGAAGGGGTAGGCAGAGGTGCACTGTAGTGCACCCACACCTCGCCGATGTATTTTGGTCCCAATGTAATAGGGGGCGAGCCTATTGCCATTATACCGGGCACATTCCCCCTCAATACGAGGGAGATGAGATGCCCACTTCGCTGTTTTCCCGGTGGCATCGCCGAGCTGCACAACTTCACCGCTAACGCAGAAAGCTGGTTAAAAAATCTGGACATAGACATCTGATCCAAGCAGGGATTGCCATACGCTATGATGACGAGGGAGATTTGGGCCATAGTCCACCATGCTGGCCCAGTGCGGGTTGGTGAACTTCACACACCTGTCTACAGACGTGCAGGTTTCCTCACGATGTTTTTCCTTCACCGTTCAGCAAGTGGTAATCATTGTTGAAAATGACATTCGCACATAAAAATTATCTCAGAAGTGCAGGCCTGGGATTTGAACTTGCACCCCTTAAGTTCATGCCACGAGGCTACCACTGCTTTTTTTTTTTTTTTAAGAAATACAACAGGAGAAAATTATAATATAATCTAATGTAGGTACCTAACTACCTACTTTAAATCTTAAATGACAGTATGTACATGTATAATTTAAATGCTTCTAAAACAAATGGTTCATTTACTTATATGGCAGTTAGGTAAAGACAAAATAATTATTTTATTTACGCACTAACTACAGGGTGTTTCAGAAGTCCGAAATAATACTTCGACGTTTCCATCAGTATCGGGTATACAACCAAATTGTATAAAAATTTCATTGAAATTCGACCATGTTTTTTCAACTTTTTTTTCGTCGTCATTTTCTACAACTTGTAATATCTCGGTTTCTATCTAAAATTTGCATGTTTTGTTTTGTAAATATTGGTAGTCGCCCCACATAAGTGTAGTTTACACTGCTGAATAGGGTTATGGATGTACCCAAAGGCCAGAACACGATACCTACAACAAATATTCAAAGGGCCATAATTCAGAAACTATGATAGTTAGGTATAAACTGTCTTCGCTAAGCATCCACATATCAGCTACCGTATATGTACCCAAAGTATTATTTCGGACTTCTGATACACCCTGTATAGGTTGATGCTATACATGAAACAGATAAGATTAGATTTAACAAGTGGATGACTGGAGGTGTACGTTTACACAAGCAACCATCTAGCATTTAAGATAACAGATCCATGTAAAGCTACTCCGTGACATGTATCTAAAGGAAAACGCTAATATCGGAGCAACATTTTACACTTATTATTATACTAGCTTCTACCCGCGACTTCGTCTGTGCAGACTTCGATTATGCAATATTGTTATAAACTAGTATATCCTATTTTACTCAGGGATAATGTAGCTTTCTAAGGGCAAAAGATTTTTTAAAATCGGTCAAGTAGTTTTTAAGTTCATTCGTTACATACAAAAATACAAATCTTTCCTCTTTATAATATTAGTTTAGATAACCTACATGTTATTCAGATGCTTAAACGATAATACTGTAAACTTTACAGTATTACAGTGTAAAGAGTAACAAGTATCCATTCATTCATCCATCCATCTTCACAAAATCTCAGATCTATAAAAACTAGAGGGATTGTTGTTGTCAACCGTGGACATTTTGTTTTGAGCTGGGTAAATGTTGATAGTGCTTACCTGGAAAGCCAGGGTGTTGAATATCACCAGGATCAGTCTGAGGGGCCATTTGGCTTTGTAGGACTTGTGCGCCCAGAGACGGTGGGCTCCAGCCGTGATGCCCAGCCCGGACATCACATAAAGCACGTAAGCTGTTGGAAAAATACAAAGCATAAATAATAAATGTTTACTTATGAAGATAAGTAATTCTGATAACAATTGAGACATGTACATATTTGTAAATAAAATTGTTATATCAGATATATCTACACTAATATTATGAAGTGGTAAGCTTGGCAATTTGTTTGCAGACCTACTGATACAATTCTGGGTGGAACATTTTAGCATAAAATTTATAGTAATTTCAAACCATCTATACTTAGAAATTAATCAGTGAATGGGTTCTACATCCCATTGCACATGGATTGTAACTTTACATTAAATTAGCAGTGTGACTTACCACTGGTATAATCATGGTACTTGATGGGACACCAAGAAGTATTAAAATAAATACCATTACTCTTTAACTTTCTAGCAGAGATCATTTTTTCGATGTTGTAGATGATAGAGATAGTTAATGTTTAAATTATGAATCCTGGTATAATCTGTTCATCATTTAACAATTCATACTGACAGAACCTTACATGTGTAACAGGAACTAATCCACACCACAAGGCTGTACTCAATGAGAATACTAATATCATTATTCACTTCAATAAAATTTGCAGGCTATAACATCTGCAGTATCAGACACAATGGATTAACTATTATAAAGTTCTTGTATCACAAAACCTGAGCAGTAGGTGATTTCGTATACATGCGTATACATGCGTATACATACATACGTCTGCATATACATGCATATAGGTGATTTCGTAATTTTAAATAGCAGTAGCCATATGATTATTGGTTCCTCTCATAACTACTCACAATACTCTTATTAGAGTAGTGTGAGCCTACTCCTAAAACAAGCATTTACCTTAGTTGGAGGGATTAACAGGGCAACTAGTAATGTGATAACCCTGATAGTAATCTTCAAACATGAAAAAGTAGCTGATGCCTACGGCTTCACCCACATGGGTGTCGGTTATCGCAACCAAAAGTAATCATG
Source organism: Ptilodon capucinus (assembly GCA_914767695.1). NCBI lineage: Eukaryota > Metazoa > Arthropoda > Insecta > Lepidoptera > Notodontidae > Ptilodon > Ptilodon capucinus. The sequence goes on along the minus strand of OU611814.1, from coordinate 6,053,676 downwards.
AAATTTTGATCCCGTTTCCGGAACCCATGGGAACATATTCCAGGGATAGATTTATAATAGCTCTCCTATGGCTGCTTTATAATTGCCCATTTTTTGAAGTATTAAAATGGATATAGTAAGTTATCCTTAAGAGATACACATATGCCATTGTGGACTTTTCTATAGAACTATTTATGATACACAATTCCACCATACATCATTTTGTTATATCTCAAAAGGCTTAGGTAGCATTTCCGTTGAAAGCTCCCAGATGGCTTATTTGTTTCTGACACCTCCAATAAATATCATTATATTTTAGCCAATGTATACAAAAACTTGACAAATTATACACTAAAACCTTCCTCTGGAATCACTATTAAATCCGCATCAAAATACATTATGTAGTTTTAATGATCTAAACATACATAAGGACAGACAGACAGTGGGAAGCGACTTTGTTATATACTATATAGTGAAGATCTAAATTATACTCCATTTGTTATAGCATTAGAAAGAAGTTAAAAAAGGTTTTTTTTTTCATATTATTATAGGTACTTACCAAAAATATCAGTCTGCCATTTAGCTGAGAAGAGAAACAGATATGCTCCGTATACCGCAGCTAAGTGAAGGTATGCGAACAATATGATGTTCCTCCACACGAGTTGCTTCGGGCTATTGTCGGCTTTCTGAATGGGAGTGGTGCCGAGGGCCAAGTCAGGTGTAGCTGCATCATTTTCGAACAGCACCCCGTTCGCATCCGTAATGTTCGGTGCCATTTTATTGCTCTCCTTCACACTGACAATAAAAATGGACCGATATCATAACAATAACCAATTTCAATTCGTTTAATGCAAATAAAATGTACTCCACAAAGTCTGACTAAATATACTTTTAGTAAATAAGTAAGAGAATTTAACATACAATTCAAACGATATTCCGGTCCATAGCAAAGATCACGCCCATAGTCCATAAAGGATTATTTACCTTTTTTATTAACGAAATGAGTGAAATGATGATATTTAATGGAATAAGATGAGGAATGGCATCACCTGCGACTATTTACCTTAACGATCAATATACAAATAATTACATAGACTAAACATAGAAAAATGAGACATGATATCTGTCATTCGTCATTTTTTTGTTTACTTTTTGGCGTCATACTCTGTATAGGTATATGCCAATATCAAGTATATGCAGCAATAACTATCTTCATCTTATTCCGTTATGATTTCATCATTTTGTGAAAGATGAAGATTGATTAAGAATTCTCAGAGAAGTAGAAGAAATCAGAATGACAACAGAATATCTTCAGAATGACAATAAAATCCTTTTTTACGCAATGAATGAAAAAAATAATACATCATCACGCCTGTATTCCCCGAAGGGGTAGGCAGAGGTGCACTGTAGTGCGCCCACACTTCGCCGATGTATTTTGGTCCCAATGTAATAGGGGGCGAGCCTATTGCCATTAAACCGGGCACATTCCCACTCAATACGAGGGAGACTTGAGCCATAGTCCACCACGCTGGCCCAGTGCGGGTTGGTGAACTTCACACGCTTTTCTATAGACGTGCAGGTTTCCTCACGATGTTTTCCTTCACCGTTCAGCAAGTGGTAATCATTGTTGAAAATGACATTCGCATATGAAAATTATCTCAGAGGTGCGGGCCTGGGATTTGAACTTGCAATGAATGAAGTGTTGGAATTTACTCAGAATACAGGGAATTTATTGGATTATGACGAGGAATGGTTCCACTGCGATTAGCGGATATTTTAGCAGTGTAGTGTCAAATAATTAATGGTATATAAAACATAATCAATAAATACACATGTTAATAAAGATGCTAATTTTTTATATTTTTAAATGTATTTTTTATATATATATTTAAAAATGTAATTTATAAGAAAGATAAGAAATAAAGGAATGCTAATAAAATAATACCTACATAGTTACTCGCAGATGGTTGTATTATTAGATATACATACCTAAATAGCAAAAGATGTCTGTTATCTATACGCTAAGTTTGTGCGTTGTTTTAAAAATAGTTACCTACTTGCAGCTAGCGCAAAAAAGTCCTCTTTGACCTTTCTAAACGCTGCCGTTGCTTGGTGAGCTACCTATTTTATTAGGTAACAGTTATATACTTAAAAAAATTAAACACTGGTTGAAGATAGGCAGGTAAGTAGTTAAATAATGTCCCGTTATAAAACTAAAATGTGATACCTACAAAATAAAACTTGGTACAGAATAAAATTCATTATTAAATATGTACTCACCGGTTTATTGAGATAAACAATAACTAGGTCCGTTATATTATTCGTGTTAAACTTAACACTGCTCACCGATCTATTTATTAAAGTAAAATGAGCGAGCTCATGTAGTGTAATCGTGTTATATATAAGTAGTTAATTGTACGAATGGGATAATAATTCCCAGCATTCGGCGCGAGCCGGTGCAATCGATATGTTCACGTGTTGAACTGTGGACTTGCGAGGCATGCACTGCCCGTGGTTATAGTTTCAGACTGGTGTTCCGTGGTAGGCGCGACGTTTGCGCGTGGATTGGACGGCGGAGTGGCGCGATCTCGTCACCACGTCACTGGCCCGTCACGTAGCGGAGCACGGCATGTTGCTGTGATCAGGCGATATTAAGGGCAAACTTACACAGGGGCGGGAGTTCAAATCTAACCACTTGTCATTGATTGGAAAGGTAAGTATAGGTAGCTATTTATTTTGTTTGACATAGGTTCAGTTTTTATCGCGCCCGCGTCCTACTCGACTTTAAATTGGTAATCATAATATGATAATTAACATATACATATATAATAATATTATTATTTCTTCACGTTAGCATTACTAAAGTAAGTAATTACTTTATCCAGTTCAATGTATTAGTTACTTTCACCGAGTTCCCACATGTACCTATCGGCTAAAGTCAAATTACACCATATGTCATCATCATACTGTATAGTTACAGTTCAGAACAGTATTATTTACTATGCGATTCGAATGAGAATAGGATCGGCTTTTCCCCGTATTGTGACGTGAAAAACCGTTAAATAATTCAATATTCTATTATGACAATTTACTACTAATTTAACCTTTTAATTTAAATTATTATTGATATGCAATTAAGTTTTTTGCAAACCATACTTTTCGTGTGACATTTGACAGATAGAGCTTATTGACATTCCTATTTCGATCGCTTAATATACCTATTGTACCTACTGGTGTATTACATTGCGCGAGGTAATTAAAGTATATTTCTTTCGTCAATGGTGTAATAAAATTCTCAAATGCTAGGTAATACATATGTAGAATGTAAACAAAAAATCGGGGACCCTCAATCAGCTTACCTTTCTAATTTATTACAGTCATGACTACCCCTACCTATGGTGGCGGGACCGTAGGGTAGGTACCTAGTTCGGGAGGTACCTGTGTAAGGTGGCCCGTAGAGAGCCGGCACCATGTTGTCATGAATGTGGCGCTGAGGAGGACACTGCTCAGCATACACTCGAGCTATGCCCAGCCTGGGCGGGGCAGCGCAGTGTTCTCGTTGAGGAGGTGGGGAGGGATCTCTCATTGCCGACTATAGTTCGTGCTATGGTTGGCAGTGAGACGTCGTGGGAAGCCGTTAAGTCATTCTGTGAGGAAGTGATGGTTAAAAAGGAGGAAGCTGAGCGGGCGCGGGAAAGAGACCCGCTCGCTGATCCAAGACGTCGCAGAAGGGCTGGAAGGAGGAGGCGGGCGGCGGCTGACCTTATGCCGCCATAGAGAGGGTGTGTGGGTGGTAGCGCTGGGTGACTGCCGCCATTGCACATCTTTTCGCCCTATAAGGTGGTGGCGCGTACCTTTGGTGTTAAGTACGCCAAAATATTTCCCCTACCATCCATCTGGTAGGGACCTTAGGGGTCGTGGTTGCAAAGGGCGGGGGCCCGGCGTGACATTAAAGCGACTCCGAGGAGGACGGCGGCGTGGTGTGACCCACGCCGCCGTGTGGAGGAGGTGTCTGCTCGCACGGACAGCCGCTGGCGGGGTAACGGATGTGTGCGAAAGCGTTCCCGTGACCCCTCCGATATGGCGGGTGATTGGATCACCATGGGTTTTTAGTGGATATACGGCTTCGCTGGGACTTCCACATAATCCCTTCATCTCCCCCAAGATGAAGGGGTATCCATAAAGGATTTTCCCATGTTAAAAAAAAAAAAAAAAAAAAAGGGTAGGTACCTAGTAAACAATTCCTCATGAAATTCTTTAAACACGGTTATTTTTAAAGCAGCGGTGGGTGGAATTCTTTTGCTGTAAATATATACTTTATTAGGACTGTTATGAGGTGCTAGTACTTGCATATTTTCAACAACTATTTACACTAAAAATCGTGAAAAAATATTTATTTTACAAAACAAAAACCGACTTCAATAATCTAGGTGCACTAAAAAGTTACAAATAACCTCGTGATTCATTACTCTTGGAGTCTGTGCTAATTCATGTGTTTAGGTATCTGTTTAGTCTGACGTAGATTGGCACCTCTGGTTGTAATTTCACATTGAAGATAGTGTTGTGTTGAACACTTTAAATAAAAGGCACTTAGTTATGTTTTTATTATTCATAAAATAATATGTTATATAATATTTTTACAGGTCAATAATGAATTATTATAAACATAATACACATACGTTAGTATAATCTAGTATATTGTAATTGCAATTATATAAAACAACAATGATGAAATAATCAACGAAGAGGGTGTTTTTATGACTTCACCAATTTAATTAGAATTGTCAAGTGTTGATAAATGAAAGATAAACAAACAAACATCGCGGCATCACTTCACCATAATACAAAACAACAAAAAAGTTACATCAATACCAATACCCAACTATACAACACAAAATTACATAATCGAAAAAATATTACGTGTCTGCTTTTAAACATATTCCTGGGCAAGTAGAACTTCTGGCCACGTCGAGGTAGCGGGAGGCAGCAGAGACGACGGACATAACAATAATTCATGAATCGAGCCTAAATTGTAGTTGCCCAAGCAATTCAAAACCCACTCGTAGTTGACCGGCACCACGCTCAATTCCATTGTGAGGTCTGCAAAAGATATCACGAACAAGAGTCGTTAAATATAATTAAGTTTTGAACGCCAGTGGGTTTGCATTAAAATACCACATAGCTTTTATTTTATGCTATGACAGTTTTTTCTATTGTTATATTTTTAAGAATTGAATGTTTTTCCAGACGTGCGCTGCTAAACTTTTGTCAATACCAAAACATAAAGTACCTATGTATGTATAATCTCATAGAAGAAGCTCATTCCTCAACGAAATGTCATTGACATCGCCAGCGAATCATGCAGCGTGGTCGCTTTTAGTACAGACATTCCATCTTTATGTATATTGGCACCGAGTTTGCAGCGCGCGTCTTGACACCCGGAATGATAAAACGTTGGTGGAAGGCGTGTAATGTATGAAAGGGCGAGCTTAGGGAGCGTTCAAGTATTACGTAGGTACTTAACGCGCCGTAACGTTTTTCTTTAACCCCCTCCCCCCAAGTAAAACGGTACGTAACCACCACCAAGTGACCATTTTTACCTGAAAGTCACAATTATGTGGCATAACGTACCAATAAATTTTTCAAGTGGTCATTCCATTTGAAGTTTAAGAAATGCGTGAGAAAATAAAAACTCTACGGGTTCCTCTACCTTCTGAAGGGTTAAAACAATGTTACGCAACGCGTAGTTCAAAGCCCCCCTCCCGCCCCTGTAACGCATCGTAACGTTTCAGAAGACCCCCCTCCCCCAAATTTGTTACGTAATACTTAAACGCTCCCTTTTAAAGAGAGAACGGGTCCCAGGGGAAAAGCTGCAAAAATGAAATGTTGATAGCGCTTTCAGTCGTAGGTATTTTTCAAATATAAAAGCAACGTGTGTAGAAGATAGTAATGACGTGCTATCTATCACGTGTTTCATTCTGATGAAATAAGTGTACCTACTTACAACGACTTATTCGCCAATAACTTTTAGGTGAAAAGGTTAAGATAGTGCAAACAATGACACGTGATAGGTATGTGCTTTAAACAGATAAAAAGTGTGCAAATGCAACAAATGCAATTACTATGCAAATTTCTTCTTTCTTCAATGTGATAGGTTCAATAGCCTGCTGGTTGGATGGGCCGTTTTCTAGATTTCGGGATTGATCTCAACTCTGGCTATTAAAGATAGATAGATTGTTATCTATATAATAACTCTTTATTGTTCCACCTCTTAGAGAAATACAAACTGTATAGTTTGTAAACTGTAATGTATATATACGATAAAAAAAAGTGCAACAATGGACGGCCTTATCACTTAAAGTGATCTCTACCAGGCAACTTTTGGATGGAGAGGAATTAAAGTACTAGTAAGGACGAGGTGTAATAAAGAAATAATAAACTATTAATGTAGGCCTACTTCGCGTTGAAAGAAAGGCTAATGGTACTACTAGCACTTACCTAATGTGCTACCCGTATATTGTATGCTAGTAACATATCACTCAAGGGGCCTCAAAATTTTTGTAAAATCACAAAACAAACTCTGTGTATATTCATAAAGATTGAATTTCTATGGAAACAGCCAATAAATGATCTTTGACGCGTCATTTAATCATTTAGATGACGACGGAACTTTTTTAATGAGTCAATACGGTAGTGGTAGCCGAGTGGTCGAACGCACGCTTTGCAATCAAAGTGCGCAGGTTCTATCCCCGGCTCGCACCTCTGGGTTCCATGTGCGAATCTCATTTTCATCTGAGGTTATCACTTGCTAAGAAACGATGACGGAAAACATCGTGAGGAAACCTGTGTGCCCGGTATAATGGCAATAGGCTCGCCCTCTATTACATTGGGACCAAAATACATCGGCGAAGTGTGGGCGCACTGCAGTGCACCTCTGCCTACCCCTTCGGGGAATACAGGCGTGATGATGTATTTTTTTTTTTTCAATACGGTTACTTCAAACGCCTGGGAGCGTTAAAAATAACCGTATATTGTGGGAGGATTTTTAGCGAAATTACTACCCTTAGGGAATCGACGACGGTAAATAGAAAGAAATTATGAATGGAAGGAGATTAGTCCTTACATATGAAGCGATCCTCCTGCGTGTGTTCGGGCTCCGCCAACAACAGAGCGGGTTCACTCGAATCAGGATACACGCGCACGTCTTTCACATCGCTAACGACTCGGCCACCTGCGGCTACCAACATATTCTAAAAAAAACAGAAAATTATGAAAAATAAATGAAGGCGATCCACTATGGTGGCGATGCATGAGTAAGCAGATCAGAATCTGAGATATAATCAAAACTTCTTGAAAGACTACTGAAGTACTTCTAGTACACAATCTTGAGAAAACCTGTAGTTGTAGCACGTGCGCCAAGACTAGACGTCTGTCACAGAATATCTTGAAGTTGTTGACCCTTTCTCTCGAATGAAATGAGACAGAGAGCGAGCGAGCAAATCCGTGACAAAGGTCTTGACATGTGTTGTTAGCACACCGCACGTATTTCGAGAGTCGAATAGTTCACCAACCTCAACTGACTACTAAGAATACTGGAATACTTATAACCAGAATTTCACTTATAAGGGTGCATAACAGTGCCCTTCTGTTTGTGGGCTAACCTTTGAGTGAATAAAAGGAAGGTGTTATAATGTAGACCTGTAATCGGTAATAACTAATAATTTTTGCACATAATAGTAGCAAACATACAGGTCGAAGTTGGACTCACTTTTAATGTATCAACATCCAGGACGCTAAAAGGTCGCATACAGTAAAATTTGATGCCATTAAATAATTTTTCCTTTGCGATTCGAGAACGTCTAGGGCCCGGTTCGCCTGTACTATCCAGCGCCTCGAAATACTCCTTTAACAAAATTACAGTCATTAAGAGCAGGTTTTTTAAGGAACGACCAACTTGTACTTTATAAAAGGTAATATAGTAGGTACCTCATCAACGAAGTCCTTCATCAGTAAGCATTTTACAACCCATTCAAATGTAACAATCCATTTGGACGCAGCTAATGCGCACATATATTTTACCGACCTAAAACACAAATCATAAGTTAAATACATCAATAGATTAGCAGATTTGGCCCACAAGAATTAATACCGCCCATATTTTATATCGAACAAGTTTACCATAGGAAACATATTAAGCGCCAATTCACAACATCTCAATAAAAAACTAAATAAAAAAATTACCTCTGAGATTTATTTTCTTCATCAACACCAACAACCAAATGCGTTAAATCCTGAGTGTATTTGTCGACGTACGTCCAATTTCGTTCGAGGCATAAATATTTGATCTTCGCTACTTCTTGGGTTGATAGACAGGAACCAGCCAAACAGAGTTTTTTATTCGACTTTGCACCAGAATTTCTAGTTGATAAAGATTTCAACACTGTAGTAGGTGTTTTCTCAAATGCTTTTCTTAGAAACTCTTTTTCTTGTGTGGTTTTAGCAATCACAGAACTAGGACAAAGAGTTTGTTCCGGATCATCATCGTCACAATTCTCATTATCGAAATTTAATGATTTCCTAGCAACGGGTGTCGATTTATGTTTTATTTGATCGGCGAATTTAGATATCGTAAGAGGAGTTTCAAGTGATATTTTTTTTGCGGCAGTATCAACAACAGTTACGTTTTTGGTACTTTTGTTCGACTCCGCTAACGAATCCGTCAAATTAATAATGCTTTTATTTTCCATTGCATTTGATACTGGTAACTTGTTTGTTTCAGTTAAAGCTTTCGATTGATTTAGTTCTTTGTGTGATGTGCTGGCTCGTTTGGGTTTGGGAATTGATACATTTCTGAAAAATAAAGTTAGCATAACCATTATTTTAATTACCACTAAATATGCTATTAAATAGTTAGGTCAGGTGCATACTTTTGTGGAGTCTCTTCAATACTCTTGTCAGAGTCATAATTATCCTGTAGAGACTTTCGCCTCGATCTACTCGTTTTCTCCAAGGGTTCTTGACTTTCTTGTGAAACATTCAAATTACGACACAGAACTGGAGTTAATAGTTCGTCCACTTGTTGTGCCATCTGAAAATGAATTAACAGAAACTTTTAAAAAAGGTCCCCATAACTCAAATGTGTCATAACATGATAAAACGCAATTTATTTACTTTATCATTTTGTATTACTTCAGAATGTTCATCTTCTTTCTCTAGCATGGAAAACACAATTTCACTATGTTTCTGGTTGAATTGTGATGCATGCCCAACATTAGTATTATTTAAATGTTGGTTTATTTGAGTTTGTGTTTGGGGGATACATTTTGGTTGCTCTTCAACATTAGTTTTTTCTGTTGACCTGTTTGTATTTTGGAGACACTGACTTTTCCTTATGTCTTCAATATCAGCATCTATGTTAGCAAATACTGTACCCATCACCGCCTCGTAATTTATTGGTTCGCTATCAGGTTCAATATTTTCAGTTAAATTATGTTCTGTAGTTATTTTCATTTTCTTATTTTTCGGTAATTCATCATCATCTTTATAATCCCGGTCCCGTTTTTCTGATATCTTCTGGGTCTTGAACTTGCTGCGTACAGTAGACACTAGAATTTCTGAAGGAGCAGTCTCTTTAAGTAGCTGAACAGTTGTTTCTTTAACAGACCCACTACCGAATATATCCAAATCATGTAGGTCATCCAATTCATTTTGCACAAGGGTTTTTTGCTTCTGTGTTGCGTGAATAAGTGTCGGCTTTGCACTACTGGTTCTGATCACTGTATTTTCGTCTTGTTTTTCTTCACACTCCATAATAATTGATAATTCTTTTTCTACACTTTCGGTTATTTCGAATTGTGCTGTTGCCGTTTCAGCTGAAGCTGTATTTTTTTTAACAGAGGCAGACTTAGTTAAATTTGCATCAGTTTGTACATTTGCACATTTGATAATATTTGATAGAATGTCTACAGGTTCAGGTGTTATAATTGGATTATTGTTTAAATTTATTTCTACATTGTGTATTTCGTTACTTGATTGTGGCTCACCACCTACACCATAACTACCCAAAGACGTTTGCACTTCCCTATCGGTATTTACCTTAACCTGTACATCACTTTCTTTCTTTTTGATAACAATGTTTGTTACTGTATTGCCTATTTTAATGGTGATCTCTATATCATCTGTGTTATCAGAAGTCTGCTTCATGTTCGTATTGTGATCGCTAGTGTTAATAAACATTTCTTTCTGTATAGGCAAGAGTGCACCTTTTTTGATGAAAGGCATTTTCGTATGTTTTGTGATCTCATCTTTGTTTGGATTTTCATTGATGATACATTCAGGATAATCTTTATTATGTTTTGTCTTATTTGTACTGCTAGCGTTGCTTAGTGTATCAAATGGTCCATGTTCTTTGTTTTTATCTTCAGTTGCATTATTTTCAATAATTATATTTTTGTCCTCACTATATTCAACAGACATGGCCCTTTGAGTCTTTTCTTCGATTTGGTGCTTATTAAATGCACCATAATTATTTTCATAATTTTCATTATTTGTAGTTTTATTTGTTTCATTATCTTTATTAGTGATAGGAGTGTTATCATCTATATTAAAAAATTGTTGTGTGATAGCAGGTGTAGTAATAGGTTTCACATTTTGAGTTTTTTTCACCATTTCAATAGAAACATTAAGTTTACTTTTATTTTTTTTATTCAATTTACTAAATTCTTTTCTCATTTTTTTGACATTGTTCCATGTTTGTTTACCTTTTTCTGATTTCTTTTCATTATCACCGCTTGAATCTCTTGAACTATTTTTAGTAGTTGGAGCATTGCGCGTTTTTAAATTACAGTCATCAATCTTTAAATCCCTTTTCCTGGAGCTCCTGCGAGGCTTATCTAATGTATACTCAGTATCATCCACAAAAAATGGTTCAATATCCATGGGTCCCACAATATTTTCTTTGTTTTTATTGCCTTCATCGGGGTCAGGCATTGGCTCGATTTTATCCCAATCATCTTGTGGGGGTGGTGCTAGAAGTACTTTTGGTGGACTCACAGTTTTTTTTACTTCTGAATGGATTTGTATGTTTCTGGCTGAAATTTCCAAAGGATTAGATACTGATTGCAATCCTTGGGTTGATTTTTGGGAATTTTTATGTGGTGAAGAAAAATGAATCTGTGAGCTAGCCAACCATTCTGTAACATTTTTGTTTGGATCCTTCTCTGATTCAAGCTCACCTGGTGTATCAAGAATAAATTCATTTACTGAAAATAAAGATGTAAAACTTTCAGTGGCTACAAATAGTATGATTTTTTTAAGACAGCTAATCATAATTACGTAAAGATATCTCACATCTGATGTTGAAAAGTTGTTCAAAGGCTTCACCGAGGGCCTGGATGTGTTCAGTGAGTGTTTGAAGATGCAGATTCAGTTTCAAGGTCTTACGGTCAAGTGTAGTCACACATACTGGACATGTCCGTCGGCCCCGCCAACAAGTATGGCACAATGTGTGACCACAGGCAGCAGTTGCAGGTGCTATGTAGTATTTACAACTAAAATAATCACATTCAATCAGTTGATATTAACTTACATTAGTGTTAATGACAATATAGTTAAAGATTTTTGATCCTAGAACGGAATGTCAAATGAAGTTAGTTATGGAAAATGTATACCTACCTACTGTCATTTAAGGATTCTTTCAATTATAATATTATCATGATTTTGGGTTATTTCAAGTATAGATGTAAGAATGAAACTGATCAAAAAGTCTGAATTACTATTAAAAATACTATTTAAGTAGCACTCCAAGAAATAGGATCCAACAATAAAGAACACTTCCGCGCCTTTGTCGGAACCACTCAAGCGTCTTATTGAATATGATGTTTGTATGCAACAACAGCTGTAAGTTAGAAGATGGCTCGACCATATATTCAATTTACTAGCCTGCTGAATTTGAAGGATTTATTACTTACCATTCTAAACATGTAACATGGTCAATTTGATGAGATGTCAGTTTGGATAATTTAACAACATCCAAGTCCTTGTAGTTCATGATTATCTTTCATGTGGAAAATTTAATAACTAGGCATGAAATGAAGCCTATTTGCGTGTAACTGATTATACAGCTTCTTCCCGCCACCAAATCCTGTTTATTTGCCTGTCTGTCACCGAACTGTCATCGTGGAAGTGAAGTGTCATTAGTGAGATATGTCATAGAGTAACTCCATGGTGACTAAATTACCATTTAACATTAAAATCTAAACTTCTAGGTTAGGTACTTTATATACTTCTCAGTAGTTGTAGCATGAGCGCCAAGACTAGACTTATGTTATGTTGATTATATTTCTTTCTCTCGTATGAAATAAGACAGAGCGACCGAGCCAATCTGCGACAGAGGTCTTGTCCTGACATGCGTGCTAACACCACAGAAGTAGGATAAATGTGGATGCAAGTACCTTGTATCCATAGGTAACGCAATTACTTCAGAGAATACTAATCTTAAAATAGCAGTGCACTTTAATCATCTTGATATTCTGTTTACGATAGCAATTAAAATAAAATGTAAGGATAAAATGAAAGTGTTTTTTTTTTTTTTTTTTAACGAAATGAGCGAAATGATGATATTTAATGGAATAAGATGAGGAATGGCATCACCTGCGACTAGCGCGAGTATTTCGCCAATGTCAAGTAATTAATAGCAAAGACAAATTCAATAAATACACATTATAAATAAAAATGGATAATGACAGTGATAAAGATGACGGATGACTCCGAAAGTGGTTTTAAGTTCCTTGGAAGGTGGTCAGTCAGTGTCACTCGTCTGTCAGTCATTAAACTGTCAAATTAGTCTGTCAAGTCGCGACTCGAGACGAACGAAGTGGTGGTAGCGGTTGCCGACCAATTTGGAGTCTTTTTCTAAAATAAAATTCGGATAAATACGGTCACCGATTATAAGTAAGCATGTAAATTAAGAAATAATTAAGAGACAAACCAACATTAGCTCGGGCTGTATCTTTATAGTTTAGTTAATGGCTTTTTGATAACCAAAGAATATTACATAATCTGGTTTTGTTTTTAAGCATATCCTGATAAATTTTTCAAGATTCTTCCGTCCTCCGTTAGCTAATGTATCCTTAAAATAAGTGGCTTGTGACAATTTATCGATTGTAAAACGTAATCTTATAACATCTAAGTTACATTTCATTATCTGCTTATAGGTTATAATATAATTCCTAGGTACGTATTCTTCTACCACAGCTAACATTAGTTACCTGAGCCATACGGCATCAAAAATGTTGGGACAAGCAGTTTGTTGATCAAACCAACTAAGGAAATTAATCTATCTAAATAGAATAAAATACTTGTCAGAATTACAGGTTTTGTGTGCAGTATTCTGTAATACCTCTTGTGCCCTTGAGTAGTAAAATTTTTCTTGCTGTGTAGGATCATTTAGAGCTGTCTGTTCATCACTAAAAAAACATAGATAAGCAGGCACTCAATTGGTCACAGAACATGAGAAAATAAAGGGTGGAGATCTAATCACATTAGGACAAGGGCTGCATGAGTATTTTTAATCCACAAAGATGTGCCCCAATCTTCCTTATGAAATGTGATCAGTGGTATGTAAGGAACAGAGGAAGAATGGTAGCGTCTTTGTGGATTGAACACACTATAGAATAGGTTTTGGTAGCAGCAATGTAACCCAAATTCAAAGAGTATTTGTCATTTCTATCTGTACATTAAGCTTTTGTTTTACTATCTATACATTTCAGAATAGTTATATGTTCTTGAGACCTTTTCTAAGATGTATCAATATACATATTTTACAAAGATGAGCTCAAAGCCCTTCGCAGCACAATTGTAAAATACATTTTTATTGCATTAAAACACATCGTGGCAGGAATTAGCCCAAGACAGAGATGTGTGGAGAAGTAAAGGGGACGCTTTTGCCCAGGAGTGGGACACATAAAGGCTAGTAAAAAAAAAAAAAACACATCCAGTATATGTTGGAATATGTTTATTTGTTAACAGAATGGCTCTAGCATTCCGTGGTGCGTTAAGGAGTGTGGCGAGGAGGCTCCAAGTCCGCAGCTATGCGGATGCCCCTAAAGGAGATGAAATGGCACTTACGTTTGCAGCTGGCAACAAGGTATCCATGATTTGTAGCATAATATGATTATAGCAGTGGTATCCGAGTGGTCAAACACATGCCTTGCAATCATAGGTATCCTGCATGTCTATGGAAAGGTGTGTGAAGTTCACCAACCCCAAAAATCTCTCTAGTATTGAGGTAGAATGTGCCCGGTATAATGACAATAGGATTGCCCCTTATTACATTAGGACCAAAATGTTTGGGTGCACTGCAGTGCACCTCTGCCTACCCCTTTGGGGATTATTTTATTATTGATATTGCCCTTAACCAAGCAGAAGAATATATAATTTTTTTTTATAGTATTCTACCAATCCAGTTTAATAAGAAGCCCATCTCATCTCATTGATCCAGATTGGTTTGAAAATTTGCATTATGTAGAAGTATTTGTTATTAGCATTACAATGATGACTTCATATTTTGTTATAGTTAAATTTTATGCTTTATAGGTATTCTATGACAAAAAGGTTGTCAAGCAAGTGGATGTGCCATCCTTCAGTGGAGCATTCGGCATCCTACCAAAACATGTGCCCACACTAGGTGAGTAGACAAATGTTATCACTATTTCAATTTGTATGAGGACCAGTGTTTAATATGCATAACCTGCTTCTATAGTTTACTTACATCAGTGTCCTTTTCTTTGTATCACAGCTGTTCTCCGCCCCGGCGTCGTTACAGTCACTGAAAATGATGGCAAGCAGACCAAAATCTTCGTCTCATCCGGCACCGTCACAGTTAACGATGATTCCTCTGTTCAGGTAATTCTTATTACTTATTTTTATCTAACTTCAAAAAGGAGACTAAGTTCCATAAATCTAATACGATGTCCTACTCATTATTTACATAATAAATATTGTATCATGGATAATAAATGTAAGAATATTGTAATATATAAACAATTTTCATAACTCATTTGGCTAGGTACTGGCTGAAGAGGCCCATCCTTTGGAGAACTTGGACCGCAGCGCGGCGCAAGAGTCATTGTCTAAAGCGCAATCGGAATTGAATTCTGCTGCTAATGAGAAGGTATAAATAATCACACATATTCTTTGTTTTTAACCGACTTCAAAAAGGAGGAGGTTCTCAATTCGACCAGTATGATTTTTTTTTGATAATTTCATTCATTGATTTGTATGTAGTAAATAAGTATTCAGATGCATCTAGATTAAAAATTATGCAGCTCTCTAGCTTAAATTGCATTGGTTGGAGACAAACCTACTGCAGTGCTTTCTTTATCTTTGTATAATGTAAAATAAATATCCCGAAAAGATTGATGCCGGTTTACGACTGAAAGCATATTGCTTGTTTTAAGATAATTATTGGGATGCAATTTCTGCAGGCTAAGGCTGAGGCGGCCATCGCTGTGGAGGTCGCAGAGGAGATCGTGAAGGCGGCCACCGCGTAAATCATTCATTGCTGGCTCCGATACGTTAGTGTTATTATGAACTATTTAATTTTTACGCGTATGTATAAATAAACATCTTATCCGTAGACCATTGTATTTTATTTATATTATAATTATGTATCTTATTAAATTACTTACCTGAAATAATAATTAGGTAAAAAACTCGCGTACGTAGTTTCGTTAGTAGTTATTTACTGTATAATGACCGTCGTCGACGGCAAATGGGTGTTACATATACATAGAATATATATATATAAGTATAATTTTTTTTTGTATGTATGGTGCTTATTAATAGTCGGCACTAGCGGGCCATTCTCTATATTTCATTCTTGCAGAAATGTATAGTGTTGAACGATAGTGGTGGCCGGCCCGCTGCTCGCCTTTCAAAATGGGGTTGTAAGGGATGCTCCACATATCTACATAGTTTCAGATGGACGAATGAAATAAAACAATATTGCATAGTTGACGTTTGAGTAGTTTATTTAAACACAAATCAAACACTTTGGTAAAAGTTAGTTAGCTGCGGTTATCTATGTCGTAACGCATGTCATAATAATAATTATAAAACTGACTTTTTCAATTAGCCGCAAACCAAACGCACATCGACAAAAGCAAAAACATCAAAAACTTAATAATTATCCATTGCTGCTGCCAATATAATCCGTCCACATAACGAGTACTTACAAAAATTTATTGAATACTCTCATATTATAATTTTTGAATAAATTTAATTTGTTCGAAATTTAATTTTAACTAGATCTTTTAATTAGATCGAACGCTAATTGGAAGGTTACGAGAAGATATCGTTTGCTAGGAAGTCGCGAGAACCTAACTACAAGCCTACATTTGCAAAGCTTACACCACAACATATAAAGGGAAACATCTAGTATATGACACGCGGGTGTCTTACATCTAGGTATTTGCATAATATAGAAGGATACAATTACGATTATGAATAATAAAAATGCACCTTAATATACTAAAGTAGTATGCTCAAAGATTGTTTTGTATTATGTAGGTAAATTCCATGTCAGCAGTGTCTGTTGCGTTTCGATGATGGTAGCGTGAGTTTAACCATGCTGCTTATATATAGGTAAATGGTTATTTATTAGCATCACTGTGCTATCATTATTTCTTATATGAATGGTTTTAGATTTCCTTGCGTATTACATAGTACTTGATTACGATTAATTTTACATTATTATTTTATGTAACACGTATGACTAACTAGCTATTGGTTATATAGTTTTTTTAAAGAGTTGATTAATTACTAATAAAGAAATTAATATCTAAACTTATCCTAAGTAGTAGTAGTATATGCATAAATGCGAATTAAAAGTGTAAAACGAAAATGATTAATTTAAATAAGGACTTGCAATAACGAGATTGACGAAAATTGTCATAAACACCAATAACATGAAAAGGAAGCATAGTGGCAACCGCCAGGTTGCGGGGTTATCTAATAATACCTATTACAGTCCTCCGAGTACACAAGTTACAATAACTTTAGTCAGTATTATTTCATATAAAAAATAAAATGGGTAAAAATACAAAATATCACATTATTACATGTTGAGCTTAATTTAAATCGAAACTTTTATCACCCCAATAACCAGCTGCATTGCATTTAACTGAAGCTTTCATTAAATTAAGCTAAACAAATAAAACCAAAAAAGGTTGACTAAAAGTAATTAATTTTAATTTTATTATTTGCAGTGAACATATCAAAGTTGGGTACGCGGGATGTTAGTATAGTATATAATTATTATAATACGTTGGGTAGGATTATGAACGCGTCACGTTTCTATTAAGCAAATATATCAATTTGAAAAAACTACCACAACCATAATTTTCTGCTTTTGAATGGTAACACTAGCGTGACGCGCCGTTAGGTTTTCTCTACTCGGGGAAGGTAGATGCTAATTTGTACATCACCCAACTCTGAAACATTACTACTCGTAGTGAATAAGAATAAAGTAACGGTAATAACAGCACGGGAGTGCCGGTTAAAAGACAAAATCCAGCCAACTAAGTTGGGGTAAATGTAAAAGGAAATAGCAACACAAAAATGCGACACACAAATAAACCGGAAAGAAAGATTAGATTTGGCACGAGTATCACCATCATGCTGAGTGCCGGTTAAATGATGGATGCATGTAGCCTGCGGGGCGGGCGAGCATCTGATCTGCGTTGCATCAGCAAGATGGTAATGGTCCATAAAACTAAACGATACGTGAGGCGTGTGTCGCAGTCGCAGTGCGCTCGCGCAACACTTTACAGATTACACTGCCACAGTATCGTAGGCTGTGAGTCCCCGCCCGTGGACTGCTTGCTGGGGGATTGGGGTGGCTGCTTCTGGTCTGTAAACATTATCCACAGCATTATTATTTGGAAATAGATTAGGTATGATACAATTATGACGAGCTGGCGATAAGTAGATTGATATGTACTTAGTTTGAAAACGATTTTATAATTAATCTTATTACATAAACATCTACAAATTTACAGTCTATATAAAGTATCTATGTATATGCATTCTATTTTTATGTATTGTGAATATATTTTTGTTTTTTAGCAACTGCGAAGGATTTTTTTTAAATTAAGGGTAAGTTCGCGCGCGTGGCTTGTGTAAATAATATGATTTAATATTGACTTAAGATTTGTTTTTCTTGATCAATATTAATTAATTACTCATAACTTATTGAAATATGAACCTACCGCGCGAACTTTGCATTAGCCAGCAAGTGCCAGGGATCTAATGTATATAAATATCATAATTACTTATTCAGTGAAAAATATTTTGATAAATATTTAAGTACCTACTAATTAGGTCTGCGTATATACAGTTTGGTTAAAACATGCCTTCGGAATCGGCAACGGAATCACAAAAATAAAAAGTACATTAGCCGCCATAGGTAGGTAAAATATTTTGCCTCACCATTTTTTCAGCAAAACAAATAATATTAGTGCACAATGGTTCCAATCCAATGTTAGCCACATAAGGTTAATCAAATAACATAAAGTTCAGGCAAAAATAAAGGAGATACATTTAGTTAATAATTTTCGTTTTGACATACTTTGACTTACTGTTTCCTGTAGAGATCATGGATGCAGAACATAACACATGCTTAATAACGAGCAAAGACTAGTACACAATGCTTTGTTAACTGTAAATGAACTGTATTTCACGACACAATTTACTCGTGCCAGCACACACACAAGGAATCGGCTTCTGTATTAAGAGTATGCATGTAGGCTTTAAACATTAAATGGAAATACATTATTTTGCAGGGGACTTGAGTACCTGTCAATAGTGCTTCTGTTATTAACTTGTCTCAATATGAGTTTCACAAGGTGAACAGCTGGGTTAAATAAATACTAGTGAGATTATTTCCATATTGTCTTCTGTGATAGTGGGTACTGGGTAGTGTTATGTGTGCTGTGCTAGGCCTGTATAAACTGACCTGTCAATGAGTTTCCTCATTTCCTCGCTGTGCAAACCGTCCTTGGCAGTGTGGGCCCTTACTGCAACAACACACAAGTCACGAGGCGCTCTACGCTAGACACGAGACCCGGAGCCGCCCTCTACATAACTACTCCAACAATATCCACTGGGTTACAGAATACCTACATCTATGATTTTTTTAAGAATTTGATTAATCTGATGTTATTAGTACAGATAGTGGTTATTGTTGCAGTATATTCGTCTCCAAAACACGTACTAAATATCTACAGAATAATTTGAAATATAAATTATCAGTTAACACATTCACGTCTAAGCACATAAAATAGAAAATTCTTGAGTTTAGTAAAAGAAAGAAATTGAAATTCCGATTGTAGACACTTTACAAAATTAATAGTGACGAATTCCCTTTACATGTCGATGTAAAGCATATGTAACATAACAATGTCATCATAATTAATATTGTCAAGTGATGAAATAAAGTACCTACTTAACAGTAGTAAAAAGAATTTTGAAAATAAACATTGAAGCCAATTGCCAGAAATTCTAATTGTTTAAGCTTTTAAATTTGTTATTTACTGAGATAAGTATTGCATGCTGTCAGTCACAATTATTAAACATAAAAGAACCAAATAACTTGATTCAAAAAGTATTACCGTCTTCTGTTCAGGTGACACCCAAGTGCGCATGGACCAATTCGATAATTATGTAATTTCAAATAAACATTAGGAAATTAATTTTATTCATGAGAAAACGACGGGTGTCATACTTTTTTATTACAGTAATAAATATATCTGGCCGAGTACCATTACTACATTTCGTAGAATTAATACACAGTGCCTAGGTACTATTAGTCCATAACAAGTATTAAATTACTTAACTGACAATAATCAATCATTATTACAATTACTGCAGTTATTTTTTAAATGTAATGAATACTCGGCAAATATTAAGGGTAGGTATATACGTTTACTTCCACGTATTAAATCAGCGATAAATTTAACTTAAAAGCAATACACAAACAAAAAAGTATGACTATAACAACTATTCAGATAATGAGATTAGGTATTTGGATCCCCTGTCAGAAGAAGAGTTCCCTGTTAAATGTAGGCTGAGTTCTTTCATTCAACCAATCTTCAATTTCAGCCCCTATAATTAATCCAGGTCGATTTTATTGAGACTGATAACTTTGTATTACATACCGGGATAGTTACGGGGCTGGTCGCATTCGGCTTCGGAGATTTCGTTCGAGTCCTTGCTCTCGTTGAAGGAGGACGAGCAGTTGTTGTCGGTGTTGGCGTTGCGCGGCGGCGGCGGCGGGGGCTCGGGGGATCCGCATTTGCGAGTGCCTGCGTGAACTATTCATTCATACGTTACAGTCGTATATTTTTCTAGTTCGCAGATATACAAGGTGTTTCAGAAGTCCGATATAATACTTTGACGTTTGCATCAGTATCGGGTATACAACTGAATGGAATAAAAATTTGATTGAAATTTGACCATGTTTTTTTACCTTTTTTTTGTCGTCAATTTCTCTAACTCGTCATATTTCGAGTCCTATGTAAAATATTCATGTGAATAATTGAGTGAATCACAAAAGTGAATAATTGTAGTTGCCCCTCATAAGTGTAGTTTACACTGCTAAGTAGCCACTAAATTTAAAGACATTTCAAAAGACCTACCATGGAAATTTTTCAGTATAAAATTGTTCTACAATGCCATTGTGAGAGGGTCATAACTTTCTTTAATGTGGTAAACTTTTATATTGGACTGGTTCGATTGTTAGATGTGTATTAGTTACCAATGCTTGGGCGTGATCCGTAGTGGTCGGAGTAGGGAGTGCCGTATGCGCCGGTGTACTGTTCGTCTTCGGGAGCGCAGCAGGCGGGCTCGTCGTACTCAGGGCCGCACGCATACATTGGTCGGGAATAACGGGCACGCTACAATTAACAATACATCAATACTACTACTACAGCCCTTTTAACGTCCCACTGCTGGGCACGGGCCTCCCCTCAATGCGAGGGGGATTCAGGCCATAGTTCACCACGCTGGCCCAGTACGCGTTGGCAGACTTCACACATCTATCGAGAACTAGTCAAGTTCCCTCAGAAGTGCAGCTTTCCTCACGATGTTTTCCTTCACCGTTTCATAGCAAGTGGTAATCTCGGATGAAAATGAGATTCGCACATAAATCCCAGAGGTGCGATCCGGGGTTTGAACCTACACACTTTGATTGCAAGGCGTGCGTTCAACCACTCGGCTACCACTGCTAATACATCAATACAAAAAATCCTTCCACAGATGACATATTGACGTATCGTGATAGTAGCACACGTGTATCATTTGTGCAAACATTTAGGACAAGATTGACGGTAATTGTATTTTATGAAATCTCAGTTAAGTCGCACGATAGCTTGTCCTTCCTTAATAAAAGTTTAAATAATTGTTTTCTGATTATTATGGTTATTGCTTACGTATTGGTCCTCTTCAGCGCAGGTGGCGGGGTCGTCGTATTCGGGTGCGGTAGAGTAGATGCCGCTTTGTCCTCCTTGCGAGTTCTTGCGGGCGTAACGGCTGTTGGCTCGGGGCTGATTCAAATAATAAATAATTATTTGATTTATCTGAGTGTCAGTATGTCTATGAAAACCAAAGCGGTTGACTGACTGATTGATTGAGCTGCTAGTTAACAGTATACAGTCACCACTGTGAATGTATGTATCTTGGAAACCAAAGCGGTTGACTGACTGATTGATTGAGCTGCTAGTTAACAGTATACAGTCACCACTGTGTGTAGTGATAGCTCACCATCAGGAAACAGTAACCGAACCTATCGGATATACGAAATAAAAAAATATCCACAACCGAAACCGATATAATCGTTTTGGATAATGGCGAAGTATAAATGATACATGTTAGTGATGAAACGGATATCCGGTATCCGGCCTTGGTTTCACTATCCGGCCGGATACCGGATAGTAATTCAGTATCCGGCCGGATAGTAAAAACAAGGCTATCCGGCCGAATAGTGAAAACAAGGCTATCCGGCCGGATACCGGATAGTGAAAACAAGGCTATGCGGCCGGATACCGGATAGTGGAAACTAGGCTATCCGGCCGGACACCGGATAGTGAAAACTAGGCTATCCGGCCGGATACCGGATAGTGAAAACAAGGCTATGCGGCCGGATACCGGATAGTGAAAATAAGGCTGTCCGGCCGGATACCGGATAGAATTTCAATATCCGGCCGGATACCGGATAGTAATTCAATATCCGGCCGGATACT
Source organism: Ptilodon capucinus (assembly GCA_914767695.1). Lineage (NCBI taxonomy): Eukaryota > Metazoa > Arthropoda > Insecta > Lepidoptera > Notodontidae > Ptilodon > Ptilodon capucinus. Next base: position 6,031,399 of record OU611814.1, on the reverse strand, counting down.
GGATAGCAATTCAGTATCCGGCCGGATAGTGAAAACAAGGCTATCCGGCCGGATACCGGATAGTAACTCAGTATCCGGGCGGATAGTGAAAACAAGGCTATCCGGCCGGATAGTGGAAACTAGCCTATCCGACCGGATACCGGATAGTAATTCAACATCCGGCCGGATACCGGGATAGTAATTCAGTATCCGGCCGGATAGTGAAAACAAGGCTATCCGGCCGGATAGTGAAAACAAGGCTATCCGGCCGGATACCGGATAGTACCTAATTCAGTATCCGGGCGGATAGTGAAAACAAGGCTATCCGGCCGGATAGTGGAAACTAGCCTATCCGGCCGGATACCGGGTAGTAATTCAACATCCGGCCGGATACCGGGATAGTAATTCAGTATCCGGCCGGATAGTGAAAACAAGGCTATCCGGCCGGATAGTAATTCAGTATCCGGCCGGATACCGGATAGTAATTCAGTATCCGGCCGGATACCGGATAGTAATTCAGTATCCGGCCGCATACCGGATAGTAATTCAACATCCGGCCGGATACCGGGATAGTAATTCAGTATCCGGCCGGATACCGGATAATAAAATTCGAAAAACTCATTATTTTACATAAGGCAAATCATACAACAATAGGTTAAGGATACCGTTTATTTTTTTATTCGCACGTCAAAAATATTTGTTTTATCAATTAGTTTAGTACTCAAAATTAACAATTAGCAAATTGTGGTGAATAAGTACCAAATTTTCCGCATTTGTTGGTAAGAGGCGACTCCGCTTGGTTTCGAATACCAGACCAGTAGGGTGATTTTAAAACACTCGGAATCGAATTCGGAAACGGAATCGAAAACTTCGAGTTGTCGATTCCGTTTCCGACGGTATATCAAAACGCGATTTTGAATAGCGGACGGAAGGGCCAATTGGAAAGTTCCGACGTCGGAAAGATTGTGTGCGTTTACAAAGAACGTTTAAAAATGGTAGAAATGGTAGAAATAAAATTCGATTACAAAACAGTTATTAATACGAATTTTTTTGGCTAAAAAGTCTTATATAAACACACTTATCATAATTATAAAATTGGAAATTGATTACTTATTTAAATTATCGATTTAAAACTTACTCTCCTTCATTATTTTTGGTTATAACGAACCTCGAAAACTTTTACTGATACGTCAAAGTGAAAGTGAAGGGTAACATCACGCCTTTGCAACCACGAAGTTTCAGAGCTACGTCATAGATGGCGCATGGCGCTGTATTTCGGTAAATAAAAACACAACCACGAAGTGAATAATGCAGCACGATTGTTTGCCGGCGCTGCACAGCAGCCGCCCTATGTTGTCTCCTATAAGATAATATTCCATCCTATCGAAGGTTGAAGGGAATAATTTTCACAATAATGTAAAGGGCCATAAAACAACGTTAATGGGTTTATTTTAAACACTCTTTAGTACTGACTTACCTTAAATATTATGCAAGTATTTAGATAACACTTAAATTTGGTATTTTATTTATGTTTTTGTTCAATTTTGGAAGCTTTCCGGGAGGAAAAAGGTGTCGGAAACTTTCCGTCGATTCGGATGGGTTTATCCGACGAGAAATGTCAAAAATCGTCGGGTACGGAAATCAAAATAGCGATGGCTGGAATCCGTGACGGAAAGATCCGATTCCGTTTCCGAATTCGATTCCGAGTGTTTTAAAATCACCCTGCAGTAGGGTGATTTTAAAACACTCGGAATCGAATTCGGAAACGGAATCGAAAACTTCGAGTTGTCGATTCCGTTTCCGACGGTATGTCAAAACGCGATTTTGAATAGCGGACGGAAGGGCCAATTGGAAATTTCCGACGTCGGAAAGATTGTGTGCGTTTACAAAGAACGTTTAAAAATGGTAGAAATAATATTCGATTACAAAACAGTTATTAATACGAATTTTTTTGGCCAAAAAGTCTTATATAAACACACTTATCATAATTATAAAATTGGAAATTGATTACTTATTTAAATTATCGATTTAAAACTTACTCTCCTTCATTATTTTTGGTTATAACGAACCTCGAAAATTTTTACTGATACGTCAAAGTGAAAGTGAAGGGTAACATCACGCCTTTGCAACCACGAAGTTTCAGAGCTACGTCATAGATGGCGCATGGCGCTGTATTTCGGTAAATAAAAACACAACCACGAAGTGAATAATGCAGCACGATTGTTTACCGGCGCTGCACAGCAGCCGCCCTATGTTGTCTCCTATAAGATAATATTCCGTCCTATCGAAGGTTGAAGGGAATAATTTTCACAATAATGTAAAGGGCCATAAAACAACGTTAATGGGTTTATTTTAAACACTCTTTAGTACTGACTTACCTTAAATATTAGGCAAGTATTTAGATAACACTTAAATTTGGTATTTTATTTATGTTTTTGTTCAATTTCGGAAGCTTTCCGCGAGGAAAAAGGTGTCGGAAACTTTCCGTCGATTCGGATGGGTTTATCCGACGAGAAATGTCAAAAATCGTCGGGTACGGAAATCAAAATAGCGATGGCTGGAATCCGTGACGGAAAGATCCGATTCCGTTTCCGAATTCGATTCCGAGTGTTTTAAAATCACCCTGCAGTTTCTGAATATCCGGCGCTCCGGCCTGGTGGCGTGCGAATATCCGGTATCCGGCTAAACTACTATCCGTTTCATCCCTAATACTTACATGTTATGAGATTTAAGTTATGATTTGTTTTTTTAAGTACCTAGATAATACTTAAATTATCTGTAATAATTACTTATATGACAGATTTTAAAACAAAATTATAATCTAGAAATAAAGTCAAATCATTTATCTTGCTATTTTTATTTTACCTTTAAAATCTGTAACCGAAAATATCCGAAACTAGCAGATAATCCGATATATTTGTATCCGTAACCAAAACCGGTATAATAGATAGAGTTCTCTTTATTGCACACACCAAATAAAGAAAAATAAAACAACATTCTTAGTTCTAAATACAGTAGCTATGTACAATATATAATATTATTCCTATATCCGTATTCCTATCTAGATTCGAAATTTGATATCCATAAGATCCGTACTCACCATGCTCTGTGAGCCTGCGCGCGAGTGGGCGGGATGGTGCGGGTGCGGGTGGGCCAGCGTGCCGGCGTGTGCGGCGTGGGCGGCGTGGTGGTGCGGGAAGGCGAGCGCCTTGCTGGGGTCCATTTCCTCGCGGAAGCCGAGCAGGTGGAACGTCGCGTACGGGCAGATCTCGTCCTCCATGCCTGCGCACACGAAACAGACTCACTCACCCATGCATTTTACGTTCCGATTCATCATAACAAAAATCCTCTTAAGACGGTCTAGATTTCTGAAACAGGGACTAAAATTGTTGTTTGTTGTTATTTGTCAGCCATCAGAATATGCCATTTGAAGGGACTTAAGGATCTATTTGTTATATTACATACATACATGGAGATATTACCACGGAGATTGCATTTTGAGCCCGCACTGCGGTAATTTTTTCTGCTTGATCTGACTCCGCCATTGTTGTTTTCCCATATAGTTGCCGTATACTACAGGTACATGAGATAACAACAATGGCGGAAAAATCGCCGCAGGGGTATACGAAGAGTGGAGTCGTTATGGGTACTCTAGATACTCTATGCATTTATATTATTGGAAATAACATGACAATGAAATTATCTGATGTTTATAGCTTCGACCTAGACGACATTTCAGGAACTGCAGAGAATACCATCAGACGTATAAGGGATTAAATTTTATAAGGTGACCTGTGACTACTTGAAACATTAAAATCAAGTTAGAAATAGTTAATTAGATAAAATTTAAATAAGCAAATAAAAATAACTGGGGTTAGAATTAAAAGGCCAACTAAAATGAAAAAAAAAACAGTTATGTACGTAAATACATATCATGCAAACCATTAATATCATAATTATTATAAATACTCACTCTCTTGTAGTTTGTGTTAGAATCCATTCTGTTATCTTACGACTATTTAATTTACTGCTGTTCCATAAGTATGACCATAGAAAAAAAAATGATTTTCATCAACTCTTTTCATTGGGTCTTATTAAATAGTCCTTAGGCACGGGGTTACTCAACACTGCGATGATTCAGGCTAACTTCTGTAGATAGAATCGTATAATGTTCTTTTTTCTATGGTCATATCGATCTGTCATGCATTCCAACAATGCCACCAACTTATCTGTTCAGGTAACGTAATCGCACACTTGTGGATCAATCTGGCATCAGTTCGATCCCATGACCATAGATTTACAACAAAACTAACGCTAACAAACTAACATGTTAGTCGTCCGTGGCTAGGGGCAGTACTAGCATTTTTTTTGGGTGGTGCGAGACCTCAAAGTGGCACCCCTCTGAATGCAAAATTCGAATTGTAAGGCTTCTTCTTAACTCCTCACTTAATAGCATCGCGACGCTATTTACGACGCTTACAGGTGGTCGCCTTTCGGTTGATTTTGGCGCTCCCTCCTTTACGGTGCTCGGTGTGGTCGCACCGCTCGCACCGCTCGCACCGCTCGCACCGCCCTAGGGCCGCCGCTGTCCGTGCCCATCACCCCGCTTGTGATATTTTGTGTAATGTTAAACTTGTTTGTTCGAATTAAAAATTCAGGAGACCGCAATAATTTTGCCAACATGTTTGCTTCTAACATATTTTGTTAAACCTTTGAAAGCAAGACTCAAATTTACATCCGGTCGATTGTGTTGCAACTAGGATAGATTGGTAGAGATGTCGGATCGAATAAAAATAGTTCACGCGAAGGATCGCACTGACACCAGATTAACTAACCATTGAGTACCTACATCAATTTTTAACGATCTTCAAAAAGGAAGATTGTTCTCATTTGGATCCGTATGGTTTTTTTTGGTGTTAAAAAAGGTGAAGTTAGTTTTGGCCACCTGTGCAGACGTATAGCCGGTGGGCTGTGGTACCTGTGGAGAGCGTGTCGCCGGAGCCGGCGCGGCGCAGCACGGGGCGGCGCACGCGCTCGTAGTGGTGGCGCCGCGGGTCCCACGTCGAGTGCGCGCCCACTGAACCACACTACCGCGTTACGCATGCGCTATCTACTGCCTACTGCCCATTGCCCACTGCCTAATGCAGCTTACCCTATGCGCTGCACGAATACCGATTTGAAATTCACCCGCGTAGAGATAACGAAGTAGCTGCACATTTAGCATGCCACTATCGACAACTTAAACCCTGTCGTGTCTACCGTTTTTATCGATACCCGGTAGATAAAGCTCAATGTGACGTCATTTGCTCGATAAATATGACAGTTGGAAGGGATAAAACTTTTTTCTACAGGGTTATTTTAAGCTCGCTGGTACTAGGTATATTCATACCATTACAGGGTCACAAAGCTTACGAATGTTCAGCCATTAGGTAAGTATAGATATTTTTAAACGACTTCCAAAAGGAGCAGGTTCTCAATTCGATTGGTATTTATTTTATAAGCAATAGCTTGTCAAAATGTACTGAGTAGTTAATTAATTACAATTCATGGCGTGTTTCAAATCAGTACTCGTTTCACATCCCACGTAACATCTCAATGTATTAATTTTTAAATAATTTACAAGTGAATGCATGGAGATGATATTTGAGACAGTGCACATTTCCCATAATATTAATTAATGTTACCAAGTCATATCATTGGTCTTGAATGATAAAATAATAAAGCCTCAGCCTCGTCTATGATATGACTGACATGACACGGCCAAAAATGATTGGGACATGAACAAAAAATGCAAAGCTAAACAAAGAGTAAGAAGTGGGAACACATTATTTCAATATAAGTGGGGACAATCACAAATTGAAACTAAAATAAAATTTCTTATAAATTACATAGATCCCTGAACCAAACATACATTGCTTTCACCTTATAATATACCACGTAATAAATAAGGAGTATGAAATTATTGAACATAAGACGTAGCGAAAATCGTGCAGAAAAAAGTAAAGACGTTAAAAAGTTACCTCTTTGTATGAAAAAATATGGCGAGCGATGCTTCCCAGAATCCTTGATATATCATATTATTAAAATATTTATCTAAATAATAGAATATAGTTACATATATAAATAACTTGCGTACGTGAATATTTATGTATACTTCAAACTTGATGCCCGTAGAAATGGGTGAAAACTGCCCTTATGAAATATTTCCTCTGTTTCCAGACGTTCCGTACGCATTTTTTACATGTTGATGGCGTTTTTGAATGTGTGTGCGTATAGACGGATGTGTGGATGCGTGCGTATAGTTCGTCCCTCGGCCCGCTACTCACTGATGACGGCCTGGCGCTTGACCCTGTCGCAGGTGTTGTAGTTGGAGCCGGGCACGGGCGGCAGCTTGCGGTTGGGGGGCGCGATGTAGCCCAGCTCGTCGCGCAGCCCGCCGCGCTTGTCCAGCGTGCCGCCGCCGCCGCCCAGCGCCGCTTGAGATGCGTTGTACACAGCGTCGTCTAAACAAAACACATTTATAACACTACACTAGGTAACAATAACATGGTAGCACAGCAATACAGTGCGTACTTGCATCTGAGCGTCCGTAAACAAAAAAATACTAAATTTATTTAAAGTATCCTGAGTGGCGGAAAGGAAATTAGGGGCGGACAAGCCAAAAAAATAAAACCGCTCTAAAGATTCGTTTGCAAAGTGTACGTCAGCTAAGCAATATTGTGACGGTAATATTTTGTTACTTTTGGCAGCACTGTGTTTTACTATTGAAGGGATGGATGATTTTAGCAAACAATATTAAATTATGTACTGTGATATAATTAAATTATAAACAAAGACATCCATGAAATAGTGGAAGACACTTAATATTGATGATCGTGAAAAACCAATGTAACGATGTGATTAAATTAAAATAGGAGAAGCGGTGTGCGATGCCACCGTACATACAGTACGCGTCCTTCTGACCTCGCAGCCGGTGCGGGGTGTTCCTGCGCGCCAGGGTCAGACAGATGACCACCACACCGACGATGAACACCACAATGGTCGCCAGTATCGGCACCAAGACCTCCGGCTCGAGCCACGCCTTCACCCACGCGGGCAGTTCCTTGTCTCCAAAATTGCCGGGCAACGGGGCGATAGTTCCTATAAATGGTACACGATTGATTACCTTTGTGGTGGTCCCTCGCGCCGCGCACCACGCACACGACAACGATAGCTATGATGATGACGAGTATCGCGGCCACCACGGGCACGATAAGGTTAAGGTGCGACAGGAGTAACTTGAGGGTCTGTTCGGTGGTGAGAGAGCCGTCGCCCACTTCGCGCGCGGGCGCGATCGTACCTGGAATGCAAGACCCAGATTTAGATAACACTCGGTCCGTACGGCGCAAACTTATGCTTGCACACGTTCAGTTTGTGCAAAAGAGACATGAACCACATCTCATGTGCACAAACCCGTTGTCCAATCATCCGTTTGTGATGTACTTGATAAAGGACATGTGATTAAAAATAGTAAGTAGAAATGGTGATGCATTTCAGGTACGCGTTTAACGTTTTTTTTTGTATAATAAAATATGATTGATATAAACAATGGTGGTACTAACCGCCAGTCATAGTGAGAGTTGCGAATTCGTATTCAGCGACATTGAATCCGGCATTGTTGTGTGCCGTGATCCTCAGAACGTACCACGTAGCGGGTTCCAGATCTGTAAAGGTGTATTTAGTATACATAATCTATCTATACAAACCATTTCTCAACGACCTGCACCCTTAGCATGACCGCGTAGACATAAGTTTTATCAATTACAAGTGTCAGATTTTTCGAGAAAATTACGTCACTTCGAGCTTTTTGTACTGGACGTGGCTCGGTGTGACGTCATTTTCTCGACGAATTTGACAGTTGAAAGAGATAACACTTATATCTATGCGGTCATGCTACAGGCCCTGCAGGTATACGTTATGTCAACTAAATGAGAAGTATTAATGACGTATCTAAACGTACCGAGAACGACGAAGTTGCCACCGGGTTTAACAGCGTTAGAGATCTGATTCCATTCGGCAGCACCCCTGTTTCATAAAAAAATATGATCACAGATGTTTTAGTGTTTTATGTTCAGCCACTTTAGTGTCGGATCCCATCATGGTCCGTCACACTTCGCTACGAAGCACGAACGGAACGTGATATAAAATATCTATATTTTGAAAAAAAAATATCCGTCTGGATGATATTGCTTATAATAGTTGGTAGTAGTGGTAGCCCAGTGGTCGAACGCATGCTTTGCAATCAAAGAACGCAAGTTCAAACCCCGGCTCGCACCTCTAGGTTTCATGTGCGAATATCATTTCCATCCAAGATTATCACTTGCTAAGAAACGGTGGAGGAAAACATCGTGAGGAAACCTGCACGTCTACAGAAAGGCGAGTGAAGTTCACCAACCCGCATTGGGCAAGCGCGGTGTACTGTGGTCCAAAAATCTCCCTCGCATTGAGAGATAATGTGCCCGATATAATGGGAATAGGCTCGCCCCCTATTACATTGGGACCAAAAATACATCGGCGAAGTGTGGGCGCACTGCAGTGCACCTCTGCCTACCTACCCCTTTGGGGAATACAAGGGTGATGATGATGTACACTTGGACAGGGTTGTCGAAAGCTTAAGGCGTTAAAGTAATTACTTCTTCTTGTTCTCGACGACGAAGTGTGTCATGGGGCAGCCGCCGTCGAGCCACTGCTTGAGATGCAGCGTGACGGAGGAGCTGCCCACCTCGATGAAGTCGGCGGCGCGCGGCACGGGCGGCTTCGAGCCGCGCGTGCGGGCGATCACCACGTCCGACGCCTCGCCCGTGCCGATCCTGAACACAACACATCTTTACTACACTTCTAAATGGAGGAGGTACTTTGTTTTTTGATGTGAAACATCTATAGGCGAGGGGTTAACCTGATTTTTGGCGTGGCGGGATTTGCCGACGCTTCGCCACAACAAAATGAAATAAACCTTATTACTGAATGCATAAAGTATAGTTTTATGTTTCACATCTGCCAGGCGTCCCGCGACGGCTCAGTTTTTTTACTATTGTTACAAATACACATCCACGTATTATGTTGGTCTAATACAAAGCTCGTCGATAAAAATAACTTTCAGTATGCTGAAAACATATCAGTTTTTCTGAAAATAACATGTTCGTTGTAATGGTTTTCCATAGATTTTATTTGTTAGATATTTGGAGCAGGAGAAATGGCTCGAGGGTTGTACGTATTACATTATTCAAGTGGACGTGAATAATTAAATTAAAATGCAGTATAACAATGTCTTAAGGGAAATTTTCAGATTCGCAAAGTCAATTCATCTGGAAATTTCAATTAATTTTAATTTCTTGCAAACATAACCATGTCTTGTTAATAGTAATTCGGGGATGTCTAATTTTCATATACTCACCCATTGTAAGCCGTAACATAGAGTTGATATCTCGATCCACAGAACAAGTTCTCCAAAGTGTATGTGTCCGTAGTGCTTGGAATCTGAAAATATAATTTAGGATTACAAACTTGAACCTAGTAACAACGGTTATATGTGTTTACTGTCCGTCATCGAATATTTTTAACCGACTTCCAAAAAGGAGGCGGTTCTCAATTCGATGGGTATTTTTATGTATAGCGTTGCTATGCTTGAGGCAATAAGTGTAAGAATGCATTTTCAAAACTTTTTACATTTGAAAATAGGGATGTCAAAAAAATTATGTTCCGCTCCGGAAAGATTAAATTGTTTTTACACAAGTAATGGTGTTAGCATGCATTTCAAGACAAGACCTCTGTCACGTATTGACTCGGTCGCTCTCTGTCTTATTTCATATGAGAGAAAGAGATATAATTCACATATACTTTGGCATAAGTCTAGTCTTGGCGCTCATGCTACAACTACAGTAGAAGGTATTTTTTTGCATTTTCTATCGTTCATGTTACAGACCCTTTGAATATTGTAAGTAGATCGTTAATCTACGTTCATTGAACAAATTGAAATAGTAACACACCACAAATGGAAAAATTTGCGTAGCGATAAAAACGGTGTCGTATCGTACCTGGACCGTTTCCCAGTCTCCGAATTCCTGTTTGTAGTGTATGGTGTAGCCGGCGGCAGGCGACTGGTCCGCTTCCTCGGAGGGCTTCAGGCGCAGCGTCAGCGACGACACGGACGACGACGCGATCGCCAGTTGCGGCGGGAACGGCGGGGCTGGTCAGTGGCGAACGATCTTATTACAATCACTATAACATCTATTTATATTTGCACCACTAGTTATAGCACATGCGCCAAGACTAGACGTATGTCACGGAATATCTTGATGTTGTCTCTTTCTCTCGTATGAAATTAGACAGCGAGCGAGTAAGCATATCTGTGACAAATGTCTTGTCTTGACATGCGTGCTAACACCACAGGGACTGTTTCGATGGTTTAATAATGGTACAGGCCTCTTTAATAATTTCGACATAACCTCTTTATTCCAATTTAATTAGACAAGAATAGCATTTCCTAAAACTATAAAATCCTTCGTACCCTTATTATATAACGATATTATTCCCTAAATCGCAATATTTCTGTATCGATATTTTGTGTTACCACTATGAAACTGTATGCCGCCATATCGAGCAAATTATGCACCCTATTTTTACGATAATTCAGTAGAGACTAAAGTCTGACTGAGACTAACATGTAGACTTGACAATTTGTAAGTGCCCCCATGGGCCTATACAGAATAAATGATTTGACTTTGACTTGACTAGAAAGTCTACACAATAGTAGAGAAAGGGACATGACTTACATGGGCCCTAACTATGAGCAATCCTCCGCAGAACAATCGAATCTAAAAAATAATAATTCGACACGTGTTTCGCCTCTCAAATCATTTTTTAGATTCGATTGTTCTGCGGAGGATTGCTCATAGTTAGGGCCCATGACTTATGTCAACCAAGGTATCTTCAAGAAACGAGCATACTCATTCCTTAAAGGCCGGCAACGCACTTGCGATGCCCCTGGTGTTGCAGGTGTCCATGGGCGGCGTTGATCACTTACCATCAGGTGAATCGTCTGCTCGTTTGTCTCCCTATCTCATAAAAAAAAAAATGTCCCTTTCTCTACTATTGTATTAACAATGGATTTCCGCAATATTACATTACGCCTGATTATCTAGAAAGTCTACACATAAAAATAACAACTTTAGGATTGTGAATATAAATTGATATTTATTAGTAAAATGATGACAGTCGGTCTGTCTGTAGGGTCGTTGATAGGGTGTATTTTTGAACATACCAAGAACGGAGAGTGTGTGGGTGACGGTGTCAGTGCCAAATTGGTTGTCGACGTGGCAGGAGTATTCGCCGGCGTCCTCGCGGGCCACGCCAGCGATTTGCAGCGATCCTTCGGGGAGTTGGCGTACGCGCTCTGATGCTTCTAAGGCCTTGCCCTTAACCTGAAACGAAAAAACTAAATTTTAAGATATATTTTTGAGTTTAAAACGGCATTAACAGCGTTGCAACATCGACGAAAATTTGAACTACGGACATAATGTTCAGTGATTTAGGATACCGTATTTAATAATAATAAGTGATAGTGATCTACCTTCCACAAAATGTTTGGTGGCGGAACGCCGACAGCGAGACACGGCAGTTTCACATCTTCCTTGTACGTAGCGGTGAAAGATTCGTCGAACGAAGCAATCTTGGCAGGAACTGGAAAAAATCAAGTCAAAGTTAGCTTGCACTGCAATAATAATTTATGAGATATGTTATTCGAGTCATTGTAAAGTATACCTTTGTCACTAGGGCTGCAAGACGCGGTGGCTGAGGGTTGACCTTCGCCAATGATCGTGGAAGCGGTGACCCAGAAGTCAAAACGGCCGGCTTTCAATTCAGTTGCTGAGTAACTAGTTTGCGATGCTGGTACCTATAAACACAAATAAATTAATATTTTTTTCATCACAAACAAGTTCGAGGCCGTAGCTCTCTTGGTCATTCATAAACGTAGGTACAATAAATATAAGTATGAATGTAGATAATGTAATAGAGGTGTGTCAGAACAGCTATAGCATGCGTCAAGCAGAGTAGTAGGATATCTTTGATGTATCTTTTTCAACCTTATTCGGGTGGGGTTCGGCGTTTTGTGCTTGTGTGTAAACGTTGTAGTGGGTAACAACGCCGTTGGGCTGCGCGGGCGGCCTCCAGGAAACAAGAATTGAGTCTGATCCCATAACCAGAGCTTTAACAGCTCGTGGCGCTTCGGGCACTGTAAACAAATGAGAAATAAACATTTAAATATTTAGAGTACGTACTTAATATGAATTTAGGTGACTCTGAAGAGCACTCACCGTCTTGTTCGGTCTGGCAGTGGATGGGAGCAGATCGGACGCCGTCACCTCCGTTCGTAGTCGCGAGCACTTCCATCGAGTAGTTTGTGAATTTCTTGAGTCCGTGGAGAATGGTTTCGCTGCTAGCCGTGATTTTGGTGTCCTTGGTCTTTTCGTCTGTTATCAAAATATTTGAAATAAGATAATGTCCTACTCGTAGGGCAAATTTTGTAGATATCAGTGTGAAGCATACTCACCATACCAGGTATCGCTGGGTCCGTAAACCACTTTGTATGCCTTGATCAGTCCATTGGCGGCAGCGAGAGGTGGCGAGATCCAGGAGACGCGAATAGTTTGCGCGGTGAGAGTGGTACACAGCACATCCTGAGGGGCGGCCGAGGGCGCGCCTTCCGCCGTATAAGCCTTCACTTCACCGGACACGGGGCCAGATCCCATCTTGTTAAATACTTGGACAACGATGGCGTATTGGGTGTAGGTCCTAAATCATTAATTTGGGTTAGTCTTCTTCTTAGATGCGCTACCTATAAATTCAGATTAATCGTAGATCAGTTAAGATCAAATTGACATACTTCAAATTCATTATATCGAGATGGTGTTCCTTGCCAGATTCCTTGGAGATGTCGACAGTTTCGAAAACGTACGATTTGTTGCTCGATGCTAGTTTGTATCCGACATAGTATCTGAAAATAAGATAAAGGTATAGTCACACTTTTAGTAATATGAACATGCCAATAGATAGGTAAATTAAGGGCATTTATATGTACCCTTGAAGTTCGCCGTTCCAGTCTTGGGGTGGGGGTGGCTTCCAGGTGACCCGCAGGGTGTGCTTGTCGACCGCGTCTACCTTCACGTCCTGGGGTGGGCCAGTGGGGGCTTCCTCAGCAGTGATAATCGTAACAGTCTCCGATGGTTCCGAGGTTCCCAGTTCATTCTCCGCGACGATTCTAATGTGATAAGCAGTTGCTGGTCGAAGGCTGAATACACCGGCTTCGGCTGCGTCTCCAGGTACGAGAACCCTTCAAACATAAAACAAATCATGAATGTTTTCATGTTTACAAAAGTATACTATGCAAAGATTAAAGATATGCTAATTTGATACCTGTCGATATCTTTTTCCCAGTTGCCCTTGGCGCGCTTGTATTCGATGAGGAACTTTTTGATAGGGGAGTTGCCATCGTAAGGTGCAGCCCATGACAGTTGTACAGTCCTTCCAGATTTATCTAGGACTTTCAAACCGTAGGGTGCTTCGGGAACTTCTGCAAATTAATTTTATGTGTTTAAATTCTGGCATGAGGCTGAAACCGACCTCCATGGAAACAATCTTGGCAATGTTGTCAATATTTTTACCTTGAATGATCATGTTGATGCTAGTGTCGTCAGAGCCAAAGGCATTGGTAGCAACGCAAGTAAAGAGGGCACTGTCCGATCGTTCGGTTCTCCTGATGCTGAGGTCCGATATGACGCCACCGAGCACAATTTCTTCGCGAATAGTATAACGGGGGTCGGATTTGGATTCCAGGCGTTTGTTGTTCATGTTCCAGATGATACCGATGGGCTGCGAATTTTTGAATATAAGGTAAGTTACTGAGGTTAATGCGTTTTACGATCTTATTGTTCATTAAAATACCTTTTCGCCTTTAGCTTGGCATTGAAGGACAGCAGGCTCACTTCGGCGGGCGGTCTGATTCCTCATCTTAATCTCAAACTGTGGTGGTGCTAAAATTTGATATTAGTTTGAATTTAATTATTGTCGTAAGCTTTTGTATATCTCATTTATCCCCGATAAACTTACCTTGTACACTGATAAGTATAACGGCAGATAATCCTGATCCAATACCATTGACGGCTTCACACAAGTAGTAACCCTCATTCGTCTTTTGGATATTGCTAATAGCCAGTGTTCCGTCTTCAACTTTTACATTAGGGTTATTGGGCTTAAGATCTTTGTAATCGCCAGGGGTCTCACCTAAAATTATTAAAGGGTCATTCGTAAGTAAAAAAAGGATTTCAATATAAATTTCGGTACAATATAATGATATTGTTAAAAATATTACCTTCAGCCCGCTTCCATGTAACCTGGGGCTTAGGGAACCCGTCGGCTTTACATTCAACTTTGGCATCAGATCCTTGCGCAAAGGCCTTATCAGTAGGTTCAATAATCCAACGTGGGGGTACTGAAATATGACCAATATGTTACAGAAACTATCAATGTACCCATATATTATTATCATGGGATAAGACAGTCAAAGTGGATACATTTTTCAAAGTGATGTGATACTATAGCAGATGTTTCTATTTCAAACGAAGTTACAAAGATATTCTAAGTAGATACGTAATTTTAACTTTAAACAACATTTAATTTTATTGGGGAATTTATAGATTTACAATTGGTAAGGAAAAGATTTTGCACTTTATATTGATTTATTTACATTGATAGTAAAAGACGGCACAATTATAGTTTTAAATTTAGGATTTAAATATATGCCATTAAAATAAAGCCGATGGCGAGTAAAATGTTTCCCTTACTTGAATTAAAATGTAAGTGCCTAAATATATTGAACTTCTATATTATTCACTCTTAACATAATATAGGGGAGTGAGATGTTACAAAAAAATAAAGTGTTTAATGTGATAAAACGATTTAATTCGAAGTTCAACTATATTTCAACATCATAATAGAATAAGTTTCTATAACGACCCAAGCATTTGAAATAAATACTAAAATTAAAAAAAAAGTCCGGCAAGTAACATATGTTGATTGGCAAGTAAACAAAAATGAATATGGTGTTCGCTTTGTTTTCTTTGATTTTTATAGAAACTTATAATTCATTCATCTTTAACATTTAGCAAAAAAATATATTAAGCTCTATCTACATACCAAAATAAATATTAAATTGGATGAACTCAAATTATAATAATAAGCACCTTGAAATAGAATAACACATAGGCAACACTGCGCGCGTTATCTGCGAAAATATATTCTTTCAGTTCGGAAATTATTGTTGAAAGTAAAAATATTTATATGTTTAATTAAAAATTAGATTTATTAACATTTTCGCAGATACATTTGTTAATAAGCCAAGCTATAAGCTTTAACCAAATGGCTTATAAAACGCAAATTATCAATGAACTAAATATAAAGAAGGAAACCCAAGGATAGGAAGTGAATGGAAGTGGGTGAAATATGCAAGGAGAGGAAGAAAAGGTTACGTCGATGATAGCCGCAGCCGGTTCCTATTGAAAGCATCCAAGACGATTGATCTAATACCTTAAGACTGCAACATTTGTTGCTTACTTTAAATAAAATCGAATTATGTTGTATTTTGAGAAACATGGAAAGACCGCTGATAAGAATTTAAATTGAATTACTCGTATCTTGTATTTGAAACCTATAATCTTCATAAGTAACGGAATATTTAAAGCATATATTGAAACTACGCAAAGCTAATCCGTGCAAGGGATGTAGGGTACACTGATGCGTGATATACCATGAACTTCTAGCGATGCGGTATAGTTGGACATGCCAGCGGCATTGCGCGCGATACACGCATACGACCCGCTGTGCGACCAACTCGCCGGGTCGATTAGAAGCAATGAAGCTCTCTGCGCGATTTTAGTCGCCGTGACTCCGGCTTTCTCCTTCAAAGGTTGCCCTTCAAAGTACCATTGAATATCTAGGGGCTGATCGCCCTCTGAGACCAAACAAGTGACTTGGGTGGCCTGCCCCGCGAACAGCGGACTCTCGAACGAGAATGGGACTATGCGAGGCAGTACTGGAAACAACCATAGAGATTCGGGTTAGATCGATCGGAGGCAGGCAATGTTAGCAACTAGTGAGAGTAATTGTGGAAGAGAACGGTGACGGTGAACGGACTTCCTTCGAAGGTGCGACTTTGTGATGTTAGTTTCCATTATTAACGGCTCATATTCGCAATAATAGTAGGTATTTATAGACGTGCCGTTAACGACGAGGGTTGCTGCGTATTCTACGCGGCCGGCCGCGTTCTGCACGATGCACGTGTAGTTCCCTTGATGATTCGCGCTCACGGAGTTGATGGTGAGAAGAGAGGTGCGGGGACTTATTGGCATCGTGATGATGTCTCGTTGGAGGCTCGCGTCAAGAGTTTCGCTGCTGAACGTCCACGAGATGTCGAGAGGCAGATCACCTTTGACGGCGACACAATTCACTACAGCCGTGTCACCCGGGTTGGATGGCACCTCACCGAAATTGAACGGCATGATCAACGGTGGAACTAGGACAGTAAAATGTTAAGATGAAGTGAAAAAGGATATGAAAAGTTCAAGGGTAGGTCGGAAGCTTAACAAATTACACTTATTTTCGCACCCCTTACGACTAATTCGGTGGAATGCGAATCGGTTCCGGCCACATTTTTTGCAATACAGTTAAAAAGGCCTGCGTGGGTCGCGTCCACGGACTCAATTGTCAGCACGCTACTTCTTCGGTCGATGTTACTAATGCGAACTCCAGAAATAGACTTGGCGGATCGATTATTAACTGTCCATTCAATATAAAGCGGCTGGTCGCCATGAATTACTATACATTGTAGGGCAAAATATTCCCCTAGAAAAGCCGGTTCTGGGTCGGCCATAAAAGGTGCAATCTTGGGAGGAACTGAAACAAATTTTATCTAAATGATAAAATAATAAATTCTACCTAATATGTACCTATGACTAACCGTAAACGATTAGATCTGTCGAATGGGTATTGCGCCCAGCGCGATTTTCTCCAATACATGTATAGGAACCAGCATGTTTTGCATCCACGGATTCGATTATAAGTAAACTACTTCTTTTGGAATTTGTCATAACGTAATGACTATTTCGTTGAGATATTAGCAGACCGTTGAACATCCAACTAATTGTGAGTGGAAGGTCACCAAAGTTTACGGTACATGACGCCTGCAAATATTCTCCAACGTTTGCAGGTTTCTCGCCGAATGAGAATGGCAAAATGTTGGGGGGAACTGAAAATTTATTGTTAACTTGTGATAAGTTTGGATAATTATAATTTGAATAGCAACCGATAATATAAATAAGACACAAAATACATCTATTTTACCGAACACCAGAAAGTGAAAACTTGTAGGTATGCACCGTTTATGAGCAAAGTAGATGTATGAGAATGAATTCCTGCTTCATTTTCCGCAACACAAGTATAGTTTCCAGCATGATTGTGTGATACAGCTGCTATGCTAAGTATAGCACTTCTTTCTCCTATGTTAAATACTGTCACTCCTGATCTGGGTTTAATAGGTTCGTCATCAAAGAGCCATGTTAGTCGCAGTGGGTGATCGCCTTCAATAACCGAACAAGGGGTAGTTACGACTTGTCCGGAGTTCATTGCGACTTCGCCGAAAGAGAAGGGTTGGACCACAGGAGGAACTAAACAGAAAGCAAGCACATCCGAGCTATAAATTGTTTATGTACCGATAACGTTAAGAAGAGCGGTGTGGCTCGTGGTGCCAGCTCTGTTTGCAGCTGTACAAGTATAGTTGCCACTATTAGGCCCCAGAGCGGCAGGAATATCAAGAACAGAGACTCGTTCACTTAATTTCATAGTTTTCGCACCCATTCTGTGTGTCACGGGGCGTCCGTGGAAACTCCAAGTGATATTTAAAGGTGTGTCGCCTTTGGAAACGTGACAATCGAGATGCACAGATTCTCCCGCAAAAACGGCCTCATCCAATTCAAAGGGTTTGATGTGAGGTATGACTGAGCAAAGAAAATATTTAAACGTTAGTAGTATGGGTAAGGCGCATGCTATGACATGTTTAACGAAAAATACCCTTAACGTTGAGTGTGGTTGAATATCTGTCTTCTCCGGCCTTGTTCTTTGCAATACAGGTGTAATTCCCACTGTGAGCTCCCGTCACAGAGGAAATGGATAAAAAAGATGTCTGTTCTGCCATTTTCAAAGTTTTTATTCCCATGTGAGTAGATAAATCTTTGCCCTCAAAAGTCCATGTGATAGACATAGGGCGGTCTCCTTTACTGGCGTGGCAGGTCATTTGTACGGATTCACCATAATAGATCGATTCTTCAATCTCAAACGGTAGTATATGGGGAGGGACTAATAAAAGGAAAAAAAGTGAAATTGATTCTAAATCGTAATCTAAACGTGCAACATATCTATACAGTTAAAAACGCTTCTCTTATAGGTAGCGAGTTATAGGCACTAGGGAATTGTATTCAATACCGTGAATATTGACGAGAGCAGAGTGATATGCGCGACCGGCCCGGTTACTGGCCGTACACGTGTAGTTCCCGGTGTGCTGGCCCATAGCAGTCGGGATGCTCAGTACTGACGCTTTCTCTCCTAACTTAGTAGTAGTTACACCCATGTTGTTATGGTAGGGTATATCATGACCTTGGAATCTCCATGATATTTGAAGCGGTCGATCCCCTTTCGATACGTGACATGTGAGATGTACTGATTCACCAGCAAATATAGACTCCTCTACTTCGAATGGAATTATATGTGGAACCACTTGAATAGAAATTTAAAATAAAAAAATAAAAAGCGAGCATGGAAATTAAGGAAATTAAATATAAAGATAAACTATGAGATAAATTGTGTAATAAGTTGGTATGCTTAAAATCGTATCGTATCGAATGAAACATTAGGTACCAATGATTTTAAGAATGGTTGAATAGGAAGTAGTTCCGGCTTGATTTTTTGCGACACACGTGTAGTTTCCGCTATGTGCTCCAGTGACTGAAGGCAACATCAACACGGAAGACCGTTCTCCCACCTTCGTGGATGTTCCTAGCTTTCGAGATAGATCTTGCCCGTTAAATTTCCAGTAAACTTCTAACGGAGTATCGCCTTTTGATATATGACACATCATTTGTACTGATTCACCCGAAAACAATGCCTGATCGACGTCAAACGGTAGAATATTCGGTGTAACTGTATGAAAAAGTAATGAGAAGGAATTAAAAATAAATAAAAACAAAAAGATAAAGCGTACGTTGCTTTATAGATATACCAATTGAATTCATGCTGATTCCATTGACAGACCTTTGTGGCATCGCACCGCTGTGATGAACTAAACATAAACCTTTTCATATGAACACAATTGAACTGACCATGAACATTAAGAGCAGTGGAATGATTAGTGGAACCGGCTCTGTTGCTAGCTACGCAGGTATAGTTGCCACTGTGGCTGGCAGTAGCCGCAGAGATGGAGAGGAATGAAGTTCGCGATGTCATTTTGTTTGTCATGATGTCGAGATGCGATGAAGTATTTTCGAGACCATAAAAATGCCATTTGATATTTAAAGGTAGGTCGCCTTTAGACACGTGACAATTGAGTTGAACTGGTTCTCCGGCAAACACCGACTCGTCTGCTTCGAAGGGCACGATGTGTGGCATTACTGTTAATCCAGAAGGCCTGTATTATTATTGCAGAGTTAAGCGTGCAGCGTGCGAAAGGCTAGGGCAGCTAACGTGTTTCGGGGAATACCGTGAACATTCACTGTCGAGGAATGGACAGCCAGGCCAGCACGGTTGGCAGCATGACATGAATATTCGCCGCTGTGGCTAGCCGTCGCACTAGATATCGTTAACAGCGATGTTCGTTCGCCTATCTTCATTGTGGTAATTCCTTGATGTGAGGACAATTCCTCCCCGTGAAAACTCCATGTAATCCTAACTGGAGCATCGCCTTTGGATACGTGACAATTCAATTGTATGGATTCACCAGCGAAAACTGGCTCCTCGGCCGTAAATGAAACGATGTGAGGAGGAACTGGCAAAGGTAAAAAAATAAATAAAAGTAAACAAAACGAAGAATAACACTAAAAGTAATCAAAGTACCCTGAACATTTAACGTTGCTGTGTGATTGGTGCTCGCTACAGTATTTGAAGCTGTGCAAGTGTAATTTCCAGAATGATTTTCAGTTGCAGCGGGGATAGCTAAAATTGAACTTCTTTCTCCTACTTTTGTGATTGTTACAGCATCGTTGCTTGTGAATGGTCTGTCCCGGAACGACCAATTGAGACTTAATGGCATATCGCCTTTTGGAATGTGGCACATTACTTGTATGCTTTCACCGTAAAAGACAGCTTCATCGAACTCAAATAGGGATATAATTGGTGCCACTGTAAGAAATGGCCAGGACTATACTTAATGCTTATCAGGTGTGTCTTGTTGGGGCTATTCTAAATACATTTTCTTTTGAAGGACAGAGATACAACAAAACTAAAAGCACAAACAATTCACCGAGACCGTATGTATACCCATAACATTGAGTGTGGCGAGGTGGCTAGCTCTGGCGACAATATTAGAGGCAGTGCACGTGTAATTGCCAGAGTGTTTAGCCGTCACCGCAGGTATTATCAGAACTGAACCCCTGTCCCCAGCATTCATTATGTTCAATCCGGCCAATAGACTCACATCTCCTCCACTAAAAGTCCACTTGAAATTTAAGGGTTTATCTCCTTTTGGAACGTGGCACATTATTTGGACACCCTCTCCAAAGAAAACTGATTCGTCGAATTCAAAAGGGGTAATAACTGGTGCCACTGAAATTCATTAATAAATAACAACAATATAAAATTTCAACTCTCGTAAAATTTGAATTAGATATGGTCAATAACTAAATAATACTTTATGACCCGCCAAAGTTACAAAAATAATTAGAACCAAAACCAAATTTAAAAACACGCACTAAGTAGTACTACCAGGCAGATAGGTTAAAATATTAGATACCATTAACAAATAATTGTGCTGAAAAATGTATGGAGCCGGCATCATTGCTAACCACACAGCTATAGTTTCCCTGATTCTGGTGGCTAACAGACTCGATGTTAAGTTGACTTGAACGTTTTGTGTTCACGAGATTCACTCCAATATCTCCAGATTGGATGGTTTTTCCATTAAAATACCACTCTATTCTCAATGGCAGATCCCCTTTACTGACCGCACAGGTTACCAAAACCATTTCTTGAGCATTTACTGGTTCCTCTCCGAATTCAAACGGTTTAATTTGTGGGGGCACTATAACAGGATATCAAGAAAAGATCCAAAATAGCAATCATTATTAAAGAACTGTTTCGACAACAGTTTACCAATATTTTTTATAATTTAAGTGTTATTTGAATTATTTATATTCCATTGCGTTTGTTTTCTGTAGTATTTGGTATTCTTCGTTGGTATTATCTTCTCTTAATGCACCCTAAGCCTTTCGAATGATTGTTTGATATTAAGAAGAATTTTGTATTTTATAATAGCGATCATCATCGAACACATGAGGAGGATTAGGTTTGTGTAAGGAAAACACAATATAAAATGATTTAAAAGAACTAAAACGATAGAATTGTATCGTGCGATAAGCAATAGCTAAGCATTTTTTATTAATTATTGTTTTATACCGTTCACGTTGAGAACCGCGCTGTGGCTACTGAGACCGGCTTCATTCTGGGCTATACACGTATAATTGCCGATGTGTTCATGTTGCACATTCTCTATACTTAAAACTGATATTCTTTTCCCATTCCTGGTTATGAAAATACCATTGCCCGAATTGAGAATTTGATCGTTCAGTTGCCAATGAATTTTCAGCGGTAGATCCCCCTTGCCGACGGTACAAGTCAGAGATACGGTATCACCTGCATTAAGGATATCTTCCCCGAAATCAAATGGTGTAACCTGCGGTACAACTGTAAAATTTTGGTAATTTAGAAAGAAAACGGTCTACCAGAAATTCACGGAACAGAATCTTGAGTTTCATCGACCTAAACATATTTTGAGGAATATTTTATTGCAGGAATTCTGTTGGAAGTTGGGAAGGAAGCAGAAAACGGATAGCGAAGCGATAATTTAAAAAAATAAGACGTTTGTAGTCGCTAACAAAGGTATATACCGTTGACTGTCAATTCAGCTGAGTAATTAGCGTAACCCGCGTTGTTGGACGCTGAACACGTGTACACTCCCGTGTGTATCGAAGCAACGGCATCTATGGCCAGACTGCTTGATTTGTGACCGATCTTAGTGACGGTGATTCCCTGAATCTCACTAGTTTGTTTTCCATTCAAATGCCAAGTGATACTAACAGGCGTGTCCCCCTTCGTCACCATACACTGAACTCCGACCGTGTCGCCCGCATTAGCCGGTTCATCTCCAAAGGTAAAGGGATGGATTTGGGGTAAAACTGTTGGGGAAAACTAAAATATAATATAAGGCAATATTATGTAAATGTTTAAAAAAAGTAAAATAAACCATTGACTTCCAACGTGGAACTGTGGTTGACTTGTCCGGCTAAGTTTTCAACGTGACAAACGTATACCCCTCGATGGGTCCCATTTACGGAATCAATATTGAGTATAGACATTTTCCGCCCCATGCCACCAATAGCTATGCCTATGTTGTTTTTTTGAGGAATATGTCTTCCATTTAAGCTCCACGAGAAGTTGGCCGGTAGATCGCCCTTATTCATGACACATTGAACCGATGCGGTATCACCGGCGTTAGCGGGTTCTTCGCCGAATTCGAAGGGTGAGAGTTGTGGTGGAACTGAAGTTTTAAAAAGCGATGAAATAATATTAAATTAAGAATGAAGCGAACCGTTAACGCTAAGGACTGTTGTGTGATTTGTTATGCCAGCTTCGTTTTTGATTTCGCACGTATAGGAGCCTCGATGAACTGAGCTTACGGGTTCGATGTTTAATATCGAAGTTTTCTTGCTGATGTTTGTGAGGACGATGCCGAGAGAGTTGCGCGGCTTGATTTCTTCTCCATTAAAACGCCACGTAAACTTCACGGGGAGATCGCCCTTACTCATTACGCACGACACGGAAGCAGTCTCGCCTTCATTTAGTATTTCTTCTCCAAATTCGAAAGGTGTAATTTGTGGCGGGACTATTACAAAATTATTTATTTTTACAAAAAGGATTTAGGTAGTTGGGATGTGAATGTTAAATAATCGTAAAAAGCAAGCTGACAGTTATTGTTGGAAGTGTACCGTTGACTTCTAACACGGCACTATGGTTAGCTGAGCCAGCCATGTTCGTCGCCACGCAGACGTAAGTGCCCCTGTGTACGCCACTTACGGAGTCTATGTTTAATATCGAGGTCTTTTTGTTGATGACGGTTAGTACGATTCCCATATCGTTGTTCTTTTGTACAACTCGTCCATTGAGAAGCCAGGTGATGTTTAAAGGTTGATCGCCTTTGCTCAAGGCGCAGGATATCGAGGCCATATCTCCCGCGTTTGCTGGCTCGTCACCAAGCTCAAATGGCAATATTTGCGGGGGTACTGTGTGATAATTTTGAATTTTAAACCAAGTTAAGTTCAGGGGCGTGTGTGGCAAACGATGTAGCTTTGGCGGGCATAAACATGTTGTCTACCTAATCTGTCTTAGACATGAGTCATTTAGAAAATGTGACGTCACCATTATATTGTCCTGTAAAAAATCTCATTAGAACAGTAGGTACAAAGTTTATAATACTATAGTTTTGATTTCAAAAAATATAGAACTTTTAATTTTATATGCAGATTGTAGGTAAACTGAGACCTAAAATACAAGACTATGGTATTATCTGTAGAGGAGTCACCGAGTTTTTGTATCATTATTATTATATTACTGATATAAATAATTCACATAAAAGTTTTGGTATTATTAAATTAAACTGGGTGAATAATCGTTTACTGGTTAAAGCTAAAACAATTATTATGTCAATCAATGCATTGACCTTATAACACTTATAAAATGACTATACACGAATCCATCAACTATCTGTTTTACCAACTACCCTATATAAAATCTGGGAAGATATATAGTTCGTAATATCATTCAAATATTATTATTTCATCTGATTGACAAGTGATTCTTTTTTTTCTTTCCTCAAATAACCAGTGAACGATTAACTCCTCAATAATTCAAAATATTCCATTCATACAAATAAAAAAGATATTAAATTAAGCTGCAGTACCTTTGAGCAAGTTTTGGTAGAGAAAGTATTTCATGGAAGTTGTGAAAGTAATTCAAAGGCATCATTTTTCACTGGTAAAATAATAATGCAGTTTCAGAACAGAAGTTTTAAGAATCAATATTCCAAATTTATTCTCAATTTTGTGGATGCACTTTACATCTAGTGCCTTATAATGTTACAGTAATAGGTCATGTCTTTTTATAAATGTTGGGCAATGTCATTATTCGTTTGTTTTACCCATTTCTGTCTTTGTTTTACCTATTTTACCGGCTTCTCAAAGGCACGACATGAAAAGTAACATGCCGAACTTACCCATGACTTGTACTTCTAGAGTTCCCTTGGCGCTGTATCCTTGCGAGTTCTTAGCCACGCAGGTGTAGGTCGCTTCGTCGCTCATACGTTCTACGTTCTCGATAACCAGCGTGCCGTTGGGGAACACTTTCTGTTTGCGATTGATAGGAAGCACCCTGAAAAGTTATTGTAAAGATTTATAAATAGAACAACATTAACCGTTACGATTCGTATGACAATCAATTTTAATAGTTACATTACTAGAATCATACGAATTTAATGTGTCTTATCCCAAAAATGTATGGAATGTTTATTGGTCTGGGCGTAACTAGGATCGCCCTTAGTCCATTGTGTTGTTTGGGGACTATATACCTGCCCCCAAATTTATATAAATTTTAATCCATCTACAAACATGGCATCTACATTGGCATTTGTTTTACAACACCACTGTATGTATTAATTCGGGGGTCGGCATGTATAGCTTGGCGGTTTATTTTACCTGTTATCGCGTTCCCAGACGATGGACTCGATGGGGTAGCCGGCCACGGGGCAGTGGACGATGAGCGTGTCTCCAGCGACGACGGGACGCTTCTTCATGGGGCGGACGAAGGGCAGCCCGTACACGTTAACGCGAGACGCGTGCGAAGCGCTACCGACCTAAAATAATAATAAATATTTCTATTATACACATACCTTCGACTGTCGCTTACTTTTGGCAGTTTTTAAACGACTAAGTGAGATTCGTCAGAAAACGTCGTAATGGTCGATATCGAAGATTTTTATTAATGATATCATAAATTTAACAAGATGACCTAACTACCATACACTTCCCGTGTTCGTTTTTGCACGACTATGTAGTCGTAGTTGCGGGCGCTTCTCCTCACCAGAGAAATGAGTCTTAACAACTCCATTCTTAGGTATTTAACGCAGCAGATAACCTCATTGTTGACTTGTTAAAATATGAACCAATATTATGTTAACTATTTTATGATGTTAATGCCTATTCTGCCCATCCTTAATACCTATGTCTAATATATCTTTGTAGTCGGATTTCTTAATATAAGAAAGCTCCAGTGTAATTCACCACAGATAATGAATGGAAATATATTATATTTTCATTCTAAAAACTTACAATCCTTTGGCAGGGGCATTACAAAAAAAACTTTTATTTCTCAAAATTGCCGTAGATGTAGATGGATTGAAATTTCCATAAATTTGGTGGCGAATGTGATGTGGAATGTGAATGGAGTATGATATAAATGGAAGTGAATGTGAAGTATGCTAGATACCTTGCTGGAGGCGAGACAGGTATACAAGCCGCCGTCGTTGGTGTGGACCGAGGAGATGTTGAGATGGGACTCGACGTTGCTGTCGGCGGTGACGAACTGTCCGATCTGCAGCCGCTCGCCGCTGCTGAGCTTGTCGCCGTCGAGCAGCCAGGCGATGTCGGGCGTGGGGTTGCCAGAAGCGACGCACTTCAGACGGAGAGGTGGCCCGGACCGGAAGGTCTGCTCGCCGAAGCTATGGCGAATTTGTGGTGGTTCGACTGAAAACACATTACGATATTACAATCGCCTATAATATTATGTTTTACGAAAAAAAAATATGCATTTTTGAGGCTTCATAAAACTAGATCCTAACAATGAGTTCCTTGCGTCTATTATTCCTATAAAATTAGTGTGATCCTTCCAGTATTTAACTACTTACAACGTCCTCCAAGTTTCAACTCGGCACTAGCTCCCGCACTCTCTTGGTCGTTCCTGATAAAGCACTGGTACATTCCTTTGTCGTCCTTCTTTACGGATTCAATCCTGGAAACATCAAAGGATAAAATCAAAATAGATTTATTTCAAAGTTATTACCTAAAGTTAAGTTATTTGCCTCTGTAAGCCTAAACGAAATAAACGATTTGACTTTGACAGTATACCTTAAAGTAGCGTCGTGGTGATTCATATCTTTGCCATCCTTGAACCATGTGAGAGTTTTAACTGGGTTGCCTTCAAATCTGCAGGTGAACACAGCCGGACGTCCGAAGTCAACAGTTTGGGTGGCAGGCTCCACGGTGGTTTTCAAGGGTGCGGTAACGGTCAAAACAGTTTCTACAGACTCACCTGCAAGGTACGTTGGTGTTATGTAACATTTTCAAAGGAAACGATTCAATTTGATTGCCTTTAAATACTCACCACCAACGGAGTTGTTCACAACGCATAAGTACTTTCCAGAATCCTCAACTTTAGCCTCTTTAATAATCAAAGTTCCAGATACTTGTTTCACTCTATCGTCAAGGGTAACGGGTTGCTTTCTGGTCGTACCTTCAATGAACTTGTACCATCTGAAACAAATGAGAACCAGTTCAGACGATACCAGAAAAAGTGAATAAAATTAAATGAGTGGAGATTTATTGCCGAAGCCTCTTATCAAAAAGTAGATGAGTCTACAGAATTATTTTTATGGTCGCCAGTATATTATAACAAGTAAATACTTTAGATGGGAAATCTTAGAACCTATAAGAGCCACCCACCTGAACGCAGGAACTGGATAACCTTGACTGAGACAAAGAATCGTTCCCGTATTCCCGATTTTCAACTCAGACTCTTGTAAACGACCACTAGACAGCTTTGGAGGAATACTGTTCGTTGGTTCTTAAAGAAGAAACAAAGACAATCTAAACCACCGATCCTTTCACGCGGGAGAAAATAAACATAACGATGAAGATATCCAAACCATCGTGGTTCTAAGGAAAGATAATATTTGCGAAGAATGGAATAGGTAACATAAAAAGCTAGCCGTAGGAACAAACTTATGATAAGCTACCGTATAAACCATGTCTGTTTTTTGCAATTGTACGAATATAAAAAAGTGTAGCCTTGACTCACGAAAAGCACAAAGTAAAGATTAAAGCGTCTGAACGAAAGCAAGAACACCCTGACACTTACCAACAGGTGTCTACGCCGCTCAATCGTTACTTTGGCTGGGGACCATAATAGGGGGCGCGCGGCCGGCCGCGAATCATCACGCCTTCATGTCACGTGTGGGCGGGGCGGCCGCCGCAAGACTGCAATAACAACGTGTATCAGTACATAGGGATGATAGGTATGATATGAGTATGCCTACGTGATAAATGAATGCGTGAGTTGCCGGCGGCCGGCCGTGATACCCTAAGGGCCGTACCTCGTCAGAGGCGCGGGGAAAGCTTGAACGTCGCAAAGGAGCGCGAGGCTTTCACCAGCACGACCTATATGCCGATTCAGGCCGTCGCCCGTCACCTTTGGCCCGGTTCTACCAGTCGGCTCTGGAACGTAAAACCGTCCTTATATTGTGCCTACTCACCTAAACAGAGGTGCCGGATAAGCGGAAACTTGGCATGTCAAGTAAGCCACACCAGATTGAGCCACCGTGAGAACTTCCCAACCTTCAAAGTTCTTAGTAGAATCTTTTCTAGGTGCAATCTTATTCGTAGGTTCTGTAATTACAGAGACGACTTTTACATCAGGCCTAAGTCTACACACATTTTATTTATGTACCTTTATCGACAAAATTAACCTGAGGTCGCAATAGTTCACAATCTACGAACCTGTCTCCCTTAACGAAATTTTGAGAAGTGAAATAAAGCGGAGCCACTACTTTAATTGATGCACTTACCTAGTAACTTGCGTATTTCATATCATGTTGATCACATTATGATAAGACAGAAATTAACATGGGCAATAAGAAACGCACCTTGAAATTGGTACAGGAAATCCTTGAGCTGGGCATGGAAGTGCCAATGAGGAATGCTGAGGATAATGTATAGCAGCCTTTGGCGTTGACGTTATACTTGGTGCAGCGCTCGCAATGGGCTCTATATAGAAAATTTATTCGTAATATAAGATGAAAATAATCATGAGTGATTTGGCCTACATTCACGACAAGATACAACTAAACAATAAATATTATACAAAACAATGAGACTTGCCTGAATAAAGGAACCGGGAATGCCTGAGCTTGACATAACAATCCAAAACTTTGGCCGACGTTACGTACGAATGTTGTACTACGGGCGTCCGTAGAAAAAGTGGGTGCTTTAGAAGCCACCGGTTCTGTGATATGAAAAAGAAATGCACTTGCCTGAATAATGGGGCTGGATAACTTTGGGCCTGACAAAGTAGGGCAAAGCCTTGTCCAATGCGCTTTCGAAAAATACTTCCCATTGATTCAGATGAAAATGTTGGAGATTTAGCTCCTACAGGTTCTATAAAATGAATTAACTTGGTAAACAATTTAAATTTAAAACTTGCCTGAAGATTGGTACTGGAAAAGCTTGAGCTTGACAAAGTAGGGCAAAACTTTGGCCTTGATGCCTCTTTAAAGATGAAAGAGCAGACTCAGTTGAAAAAGTAGGAGCTTTGGATCCCACGGGCTCTGCACAAAAATCACCGCACACAATCGAAAAAACCGAGTGTTGGAAAAGAAGATTGCTAAAAATCTATTGTGACCAGACTGACGATAATACATCCAACCATTAAAAACAAAATATGTAAGTTTGAAAGATAAAACACTTGCCTGAAAATTGGTATAGGAAAAGCTTGAGCTTGACATAACATTGCAAAACTTTGACCCTTGTGTCTTGTTACGGCTGATAAAGTAAAATCAGTGGAGAAAGTCGGTGGCTTGGAGCTAACGGGCTCTGTAGAAAGCAATAATGGATTAATTACGACTTACCGATATAAAGGAATAGGGGACGCCTGTGCCTGACAGAGTAATGCAAAACTTTGTCCGATTTCTCTA
Organism: Ptilodon capucinus; assembly: GCA_914767695.1. NCBI lineage: Eukaryota > Metazoa > Arthropoda > Insecta > Lepidoptera > Notodontidae > Ptilodon > Ptilodon capucinus. Next base: position 6,002,052 of record OU611814.1, on the reverse strand, counting down.
ACAAATATACTGCCTTTGGAGTCAGTCGAAAAAGAAGGTGCTTTAGCCCCAACGGGTTCTAAAAGCAGAATGATAATGATCAAAAACTGAACCTACCTGAATACCGGTTGGGGATACCCTTGCGCTTGGCAAAGCATTGAGCCGCCTGAATGTGCTCCAATTTCGTAATTGTAAGAAGTTGCAGTGGTAGGGAATGCGGGTGCTCTCGCAGTTACTGGTTCTAAACCAATAAAGAATTGTCTATTATGAAAGACTCACTTGAACATTGGTGATGGGTGAGCTTGAGCCTGACACAAAAGAACTATAGCTTGTTGAACCACCTTTGTTAGTGTAGTGCTCTTAAATTCGAAAGAAAATGACGGTGCTTTCAATCCAATTGGTTCTGTGACAAATAGTATAACGTCACAAATTATTCATGAGCCTTTTTCTTACCTGAATAGTGGGACTGGAAACGCTTGCGCCTGACATAAAAGAGCAAAGTCTTGTCCAGTTCTACGAGTTATCCCAGAAAATTGTACGTCATTCGAAAAGGTAGGGGATTTCGAGCCCACGGGTTCTACAATTGAAAATAAGATGCTATTTATTCACCTGAATACTGGCGCCGGAAAGCCTTGGGCTGGACATAAGATGTTTAGACTCTGGCCGGTATTTCGCACATACCAAGAAAATTTATTGTCAGTAGAAAATGTGGGCGATTTCGATCCGATTGGTTCTAAAATTTGGTACAAAATAATTTGAACGACGAATATCATTACGAGTAAAATACCTGAACATAGGAGTAGGGTGCCCCTGAGCTCGACATAGCAGCGCTAAACTATGTCCTAATGGTCTTATAAGCCAACCTACGTATTTGTCATCAGTGGAAAATGTGGGTGGCTTGAAACTGACGGGTTCTGAAAATTATGACTAATAAGTATGGTTAAAAGCTCTCACCTAAATACTGGAACAGGGAACCCCTGCGCCGGGCAAAGTAATGCGAAATCCTGTCTAGCCTGAATTTCAAACCATGCTAGTTTAGAACCGCTCGAAAATGAAGGACTTTTGGAGCCGATTGGTTCTAGAAAGATTTGAGAAAAACAATAAAGTACCTGAATAAGGGGGCCGGGTATCCCTGTGCCGGACAAAGTAACGCGAAGCCCTGTATAACATTCCTTACGTACCAGGCACGTTTGATATCCGTAGATAACGTAGGGGCTTTTAAACCGACAGGTTCTAAAACAAATGCGATTTATAGTCAAATCGAAAACTTACCTAAATACTGGGACTGGAAAAGCTTGGGCCAGACAAAGCAATGTAACGCTAGAATCCATCGCGAATTCCACAAACTCTATTGTTTTAGTTGGGACCTTTGGTGGAGCGCTATTAATGGGTTCTAAAAGAAAATTGATATACATAAATTGTTGCACTAATATTTACCTGGACAGAGGAACGGGGAACGCTTGAGCGGGACATAGTAGCGTTACACTAGCATTAATTATGGCATTGAAACCTCTAACATTATCCAATGTTGGGAACTTCGGAGGAACTCGACCTACCGGTTCTGGACATAAACAAGAACATCTTTTGTCAAATTTATATAATATTGTATTATTACCTGAACATTGGAACGGGGAAAGCTTGAGCCGGGCAAAGTAAGGTGACAATGTTATTGAAGGCTACTTCCGTAATATCTATAACTTTGGTAGCTACTTTTGGAGCAGCGCTACCCATGGGCTCTATGAAAGAAAATCGGACAGGTTAAAATGTATATTTGTAGTAATATACCTGAAAGCTGGGGCAGGGTAAGCTTGGGCGGGACACAACATAGTGACATTGTCACCTCCTTGGGTGTCAAATGCACGACTTTTGTCACCGGTTGTGAATTTAGGCGAAACACGACCGACTGGTTCTAGGATAAAAATGTTCTTAGATTTATTATCCATTTCACTAAAGCTTTACCTGAATAGTGGGACTGGGAAGGCCTGCGCTGGACATAAAATCGTCAAACAGGTGTTATACATGGCGCTGAAACTTCTTGAGCTATCCATCGAAGGGAATTTTGGTGGAACGCGCCCGACAGGTTCTAAATAGACAAGGCTAAGATAAATTTAATGTACCTGAAAAGTGGGGTCGGGAATGCTTGTGCTGGACAAAGCATTGTTACGCATGAATTTGTAGTGAACGTAAAACTGCGTCCCGTTTCCGTTGAAGGAAATTTCGGTGAAACTTTGCCCATGGGTTCTGTTCATAGAGAAATAAAATTGAAAATTACCTAAATGCTGGTGCGGGGAACCCTTGCGCTGGACAAAGTAATGGTACGCCGTCACCTGCGTTAGCTATGAATGTCCTACTTATGTCTCCAGTTGGAAATTTAGGGGATACTCGTCCCATGGGTTCTACGAAATTAACATTTAATGTAAATTCGGAAAAAGGTAATTAATTATTTAACGTTACATAATAATTAAATAGCTTACCTAAACATTGGGGCAGGGAACGCTTGAGCGGGGCATAAGAGCGATATGGACTGATTGCTATTGAAATCGAATAATCTACTTTTTTCTAAGCTTGGAAACTTTGGAGATACTTTTCCCATAGGTTCTGAAGCAAGTACAATATTATAATTCAAATAATAGTATGCATTATAGTAACTTCGTCGCATCGGGTTGAGAATCGTGACAACTAACCTAACCAACTCTAATTCGTTCAATATAATAATTACAAATTAGTACCTGGAAATTGGGACTGGAAAAGCCTGAGCAGGGCATTGTAAAGCAAACGATTCACTACTCTTGACACCAATCATTGTCCCCATCACAACGGATGCAAATTTAGGTGGTACCCTTCCGACCGGCTCTACAGAAACAATCAAAACAATATTATTTTCTTGAGAAAAGTAGATCATTTACCTGAAGAGTGGGGTTGGAAACGCTTGGGCGGGACACTGCAAAGCGTAAGAATCGCCTTTCTTAACCTCAAACATTGTTCCAGTCAATACGGATGCAAACTTGGGAGGTACGCGGCCAACGGGTTCTACAATATGTTTCAAAATGAATAGTAATATAGGTACTATTACCTGAACACGGGGACAGGGAATGCCTGAGCTGGACATTGCAATGTAAACGCCAAGCCCGATGTAGTTATAAACATCATTCCCACTTGTATAGTTGATAACCTAGGTGGCACACGCCCTATTGGCTCTGAGGAGTGACGCAAAACGATATTAATTCGAAGGGGCCTCTTACCGGTACATCGGTGCAGGGAAAGCCTGTGCCGTACATAGTACAGCAAGTTTGGTGCCCTCTATAAACTGGAAGCCACTGGTTGTCTGCGCGCTAGGGAACTTGGGAGGCACCCGGCCCACTGGCTCTGCGCATGTTGGGAGAAGGCGAGTTCACGAACGAGAGGCAAGACAAATGCTTGAAAAATGATGTCCTGACGCAACCTAATCGACCCTCGACGCCTACTAATTTAAAAAATACATAATTGGCTTTTCATATAAGAGACCGCGTAAGTCAAGGCTCTGCAGGGTACCCTATCCCAACATTCAGGCAAGTTAGAAATAAAATAATAAAGCTTAAAGGTACAGAAACAAGTAGTATATTTAAGCCTTATTAAAAATACAATAAAAATAACCTTTAAACACAAACATAGATATGGCAATTGGTTGCTTATTCGTTATTGAGCATGGTTCCATTATTAAAGATTATCATTATTGTATGTACTAAAAATGTTTAAAAACTAAGTGACACTTCCAAAACATTCTTAGTATGAATGAACATATTCTAAGTAATATTTGTATTTAACATCAACATCTTTGAAATGTATGGCCATTAAAGAACTTACTAAGAGTGTTTGGGATTTTTTAAAATAAAGTGTTATTGCCAAAGTAGTTCATTGCACAACAGAGTATAAAGGAAAATATAAAATTTAAAATGTCACTAGGTAGGTTAAAATTAATTGTTGGTCTAATGGATCTCGTTAGTTATTTACGTTAATGTCTAAATGTAGAGCAAAATTTTAGCTATCTATAAGTTACTCGTCAGTGCAATGATCTGTTCGTAATAGCGTCATAAACTCATGACTGGTGGTTAATTTATAATTATCAATTCATGAAACAGTGGAAATAAATTAAAACAATAAACGAGTTGTAACAGTAGCATGAATTAATGTCACTTTTATAGTAAAAAAGTAGGTATTAAAAAAGTAAGCTTACCGGTGATGACGAGTCGTCCTTTAGTCGCAGAAAGTCGGGTTTCACCAGTTAGTCTGTGTTTTGTTCTACATTGATATGATTTGTACCCGTCCTCAGGTCCTACATCTCGAATATGTAATTCTCCCGATGGTAGTACAAGGTATTTTCCCTCTGTTGAAAAAAATAAATTGGTTGAATAAAACCGTAAATGTATACAATATGAAAAAATGTAATTCAATTTCAATTTATGCAACGCACCATAGGGTTGCGATTTACTTATAAATTTCATATCATGCATTAAGTCTAAGGAAGTAGGAATTGGGGAATAGGTGGGCCGTGAGGCCCATGGAACCACAGGAACCCATTTATGGAACACAGCCCTGACCAACCTATAATAGTCAAATTATTCATGATACTGATGATATCATACAGAAGGACAACTTTCTTTGTGTCTAGGCTTACACAAACTGACAGGATAAATAAAGGCATTAATTGCCTTGCAGAAAATCATCGTACCGTCCACGTTATCTGCCGAATCAAGTTTGATTTCAATTGTCTCGTCGGCTTCGCTGATGATCCAGGAGGTAACAATAACGTATTCAGAGACAAAGCTCGGGATGTGGCATTTTAGAATAGCGCTATTCCCCCTCAGAACGTATTCTTCCATGAGATTGACGGCGTATGCCTGAGATACCACTGAAACAATATGATACGAAATAACGGAACCACATACAATTGCGGTAGTTAGGCCCTCTAAAGGGTACGTCACTTGAATAAAATATATATAAGCTCCTGATGCTAAGGTGTAACACGGGATAGAGTAAGGTCTTGTAGGACGTTGTTGGTGTGGAAATATATGTAACGAGGAAACATGGTTCAAATAATGTACCCAGACTGAATGAAGCGTTTATGTTTATCTCTTGCTCTTGATTGCCTTCAGACACAATCCAGGAACTGACCGACACATATTCAGATACAAAGCTTGGAATTTGACACTTCAAGATAGCGGCATTTCCACGCAAAATATATTCTTCCCAAAATTTCACATCATAGGCCTGAGATACAACTGAAATATTGAAGAAAGAAAACAATATAAATGGAAATGCAAGATATTTTTGGACTGGTGTTGCGATCAGTGCGAAGACCATCCTATCGAATTTGGATTATCATGGCTGGTGGGCACCTACCTACAAAATAAAACGGGAAATACAAAAAGGATCTGATGTGATATGCGATTTGTGATGACTATGGAGGTATATGTTACCCAAGCTATATTTGGAATCTAAATTTATCTCCATTTCATCTTGTTCCCCTTCAGAGATTATCCAGGAAGTGACCGTGACATACTCGGAGGCGAAACTTGGAATGTGACATTTTAAAATGGCGGCATTCCCGCGCAATACATTTTCTTCCCATAAATTTACTGTGTAGGATTGGGAAACCACTGAAAACAAAAAAAAAAGCATGCATTGGATGTAAACAGCGATGTTGCTACTGTAATGACTTTTGTTGAAGGATAGGATCTAACGGGACGTGTATCCTGCCAAGTACTTTAAGAAATACCTAAATCAACTGAGTCATCTAGTTTTATTTATATTTCGTCAACGTCTCCTTCAGATATTATCCAAGACGATACTGTAACATATTCCGTTACAAAACTTGGTATGTGACACTTGACGACAGCTGAATTACCACGCAGGACATTCTCTTCCATTAAATTCACGGTGTATGCTTGGGACACAACTGAAATTATTATAAAGGAACGCAATAATACAAATCTTAATTTACCTACATTACGTTTAATGAATCGGAAGGAATGGGGATTGGGAAATATTCAGTCCTATAAAAATACCCAAGTCGTTGGACTCTGCTTTGATTTCTAGTTCATCGATATCTCCTTCCGAAATAATCCATGATGATACACTAACGTACTCTGTCACGAAGGTTGATATATGGCATTTGAGAATAGCAGCGTTTCCACGTAAGACGCTCTCTTCCATAAGGTTGACAGTGAAAGCTTGTGAGACTACTGCAAAATAGATTGCCAAGAGAATGTGAGACTAAAGGTAAACGCAATTATTATAAGGACAATAGGAAAGGACATTAAATGTAAACTAAACAGTTTCCTATCTTTAATACCCTCTATATCAAACGCATCGCTGTTTTTAATATCAACTTCATCCTCTCCTTCAGAAATTATCCACGATGCAACTGACACGTACTCCGTCACAAAACTAGGAATTAAACATTTCACGATAGCGGAATTTCCTCGCAATACATTTTCTTCAACTAAATTGACGGTGTATGCTTGGGACACGACTAGAAAATCAAAATGGAAAAATTAAACCAACATATTGTATATCGACACGCTTAAACGAGTGAAAATGGAAAGGATAAAGAGACGTCATACAATTTGGATTTGATATGAATTTATAAGATACCGTAATTCTCATTCAGGATATATTCTCCTTCCTCGGTATCGTGCCAAGATACTACTTGTACATGATCCGATACAAACGAAGGTATGTGACACTTAAATACTGCGGCGTTCCCCCGTATTACATATATATCATACACTTGCGACTCGTAGAATTGGTTAACCGCTGAAATTACACATAAGTCATTATGTAACTGCAATATTCCAGTAGATAGATACACAGTTTGATCCGACCCAGGGATGTAGTGGAGTGCGGATAGGAACAATTGGGGCCGTACGGTGCTCTCGTTTACCATAATTGCCTGCGGAGCCGTTGAACGAAAACGCAGATAGAGAATCCTCGTCCGTCACCCATTCAACGACATGAACGTAATCCGCGACAAACGATGGAATTGTACATTTAACGATAACAGAATTGCCACGTAAAACATCTTCATCGGTAACACGAGGTTCATATGATTGATGTACCACTGTAAAGGTTAAAAAGGAATATAAAATATTTAAGAAATATCTATTTAATTTTCTGTATGTCTGCAGGAAAATGAATAGGAATTAGGGACTGGGAACAGTAAATGTTTACGATTAACTACTACCAATGTCAATATTCGCGTGTTCCTTCGAAGATATCGTGTCATTATCCATTATCCAAGCCTCGACATGAACGAAGTCGGCGACAAAAGACGGCACGATGCACTTAAGAACGGCTGTGTTTCCACGCAAAACGAATTCGTCGTTAACTCTAGCTTCATAAATTTGAAGCACGGCTGTGACAAAGAATAGAGAGGATTTAGGGATCAGGTTTCTACATGTCATTACAGGTGATACCCTCATTATTGCCGTGGTGATAAGTCCCTCCCTCGCTATCCATCCACATTTCAACGTATACAAAATCGGAGACAAAACTGGGCACTTCGCATTTCATAATAGCTGCGTTACCGCGAATCACATATTCGTTGTCAGCCTCTGCTTCAAAAGGCTGCGATACCACTACAGAAAAAGTTCTACTTAATTTATATCGATATAATAATGTTACAGGAACTTTGGAATAGGAGCAGCGGTATGACGTAATTAAAATTACTTTGAGACTGTACCCTCAGATGTATTTGTATTGTTTAATGTGAGTATTTGTCCGTCAACCATAAGCCACGCTTCAACATAAACGAAGTCACTAACAAAAGATGGAATCTTGCAGTGAACAATAGCTGTGTTCCCTCTAATCACGTATTCATTTTCGGCTTCGGTCACGTAATACTGCGATACAACTGAAGAATAACAATTAGATACTTAGATGGGAACAGTATGTAGTGGAAGGTATAAGGAGTTGCTATGAGTCGTGTTGGGAAACGGGTATGATTTGTTGGTGTAAACAATATAGCCGTAATACCGAGATCATCTGAATGATTAATTACAGTTCCTTCCTCGTCAATCCATGCTTCTACCTTTACAAAATCAGCGACAAACGAAGGAATGGAACATTTTAAAACAGCAGCATTTCCCCTAATTACGTATTCTTTAAGAATTTCTGCTTCGTAGAACTGATTGACAACTGGAAGGAGAGACGTAGAAGCTTTTAATTTTATCAGAATCAGAATCAGAATATTTTTTATTCGTATAAACCAATACAGGCACTTATGAATCGTCAATAAATAGTAAAAATAGTAGCTCTACCACCCATTCGGAATGCATCCATTATTTATGGAAGACCGCTATTAAGTTTTTTTAATGGAAGGAGGGGGTCTTGGATAAGGCACTTTATATTATCCTAGTTTAGTTAGTTACAATGGTACCGATGTCATCGGTAGGCAAGTATTCGCCGCCTTCAGAGTTGACCCAGGCGTCTACTTTTACGAAATCCGCAACAAAAGAAGGAATGTTGCATTTGAGCACGGCAGTGTTTCCTTTGATAACGTATTCTGAAACTACTTCGGCTTCGTAGTATTGAGTTACAACTGCAAGAAAACTAATTGATAATAACACTAGGTACTTCTTCGGATGTCAGGATTAGGACGTAGATAAATAGGAAATTGAATGTGGTGTTTTCATGGAAAGTAGCAAGCACCAGCTCGTACCATCTCCTTCTTTGTTTTCATCGAGTGTAAAAGAATTTCCAGTTTCATCCTGCCATGAAACAACACTCACAAAATCTGCTACGAATGATGGTATGGAACATTTTAAAATAGCAGAATTTCCACGAATCACATATTCATTATTGACTTCTGATTCATATTGCTGCTGAACCACTGCAAAATACCTATGTATTCAATAATGTATCTTCAAGGACGCCGAAGGAATGGGCTCGTGGTGGACCAATAGGGGAAGATAAAATGTCGAGAGATTAACCGTAGTCTTCGCTGGGCAAGAAATCTTCATTATCGTCGGTGTGCCAAGAGAGAACCTCAACGAAATCCGCAACGAACGACGGAGTCTGACATTTGAGCAAAATGCTGTTCCCCATAATTACATACTCCTTGTTAACATCGGTGTCGTAATGCTGCGCTACCACTTATCAATGAAGACAATAATGCAATTAGTATTAGGTACCTATATCTTAATACTGTGGGATTTTGTAATTAAATCATTATGCACAAATATAATATGGAGCTAACAGATCTGAAAAATGTCACGTGTGTAAATTATATAAGTAAATATAAATTGACAAATTAAGTTTAATTTTTGAGACGAAAATATGTTTAACTAATAATTGTACATAAACATTAGATATGTAAACTACCTACTAAATATTTCGTAAAGATGGACGCTGGAAATATAGATGGTGTAGCAAAATAACGAGGTTGCTTTCAAACACTTAATATGTACTTCTCACTTAGTTACAAATTTAAATTTTGATCGTTTAATTGACTGTATTTGTCCCCGGGTCGTAAAGGGCAGCGCCCTGTAACGACTAATCAACCGTTTATGTTCAATTCTACTAACAGCTAGATATAACTCATTTCTCCACGTCGCTTTGTGTGTGACCACCCACATGTGACTCACGGAAGCAACAAAAATTATATCAAATACTTTGACTATCAATGCAAGTAAGTGCATTTGATTTAATAAAACATTATAATTGAATGATAATAGTAATATTTTTTAACTTTTACTTGATAGATATGTAAAGAGTATAGTCAATAAACAAAAACTGTTCTTACCGGCGCGAACGTTAACATCCCGAGAATGAATGGTGCCGACAGAGTTGCGAGCGAGACAGGCATAAACCTGAGCGTGAACCTCCTGACGGTAATCCTCAGCACGGAAAGGAGGGAATAAGAGATTTCCATTCGCTTGCACCTGAAGGAAGAAATAGTGTAAATTGACGAGTTAAAGACGCCTAGAAACGACTGAAGAATATGGATACCTACATTAGTTGTTCTATTTTACCTGTCGTAATCCGGGGACATCACCAACGGCGGTACCATCACCTCGCACCCAAATGATGTCGGGGGTCGGGGATCCTCGTGCGGCGCATTCCACAGTCGCCCCGGTCGTGTTGCTAAAATCTACTCGGTTCGATGGTTCTTTCATAAATATCGGTCCTATAGTTTCGTCCTCGCATAGCACTGACCCTGTAATAACAAAAAGTTATTATAATACGCTATTACAATAGTTACTATAATACATATCACAAATATCTTTAATTTGGTTGTTGTATGATGCCACTCCGTTCTTGTTCATTTAAACCTACGTTTAGTCATTATCCATCAATTTATTTATTCCTTGAAAAGCATAATTTACAAATATATCATGAAATTTTAAAGCTATCCAAAAGTGTACATCCCTAATATTTTTAAGTACGTAGGTACTCTACCAAAAATTCAATCGAGAATTTAAAACGTGCAAGCTAGTCGCGCCGTTGTTCATAGTTCAAACGCCAGTTCAAGAGATCTCAACACACTCGACCTACTTTAGAAATGAAGCCTGAAGAATAATCAGCACAAGCGAGTCCCGACCTCGCGGTTAACAACGTGCCAGCAACCCCGCCCGTCTCGCTGCCCGCTCCACCAGATGGAGTACATGACGCTACTAAATGTTAATTAGTGACCCCATTACGACGACACACATTGAAATATATGTTAACCACTTTTGTTAAAACCTATCGGCAATATTTAAATTATATAGTATTTTATGCTTAACCCTAAGAAAAGAAAGCTAAGAAAAAAATACTGAGTGTTAAAATGGATTTTATGATCTTTTGTTATTTATTTTAATGAAAGGTACGTCATTTTATAGTTTCTACTTTGTAATTAAATTATTTACAAATATATGTAGAGTCATTGAAAATACAACACAAATAAAGTATATTGTTTTCTTATATTTACGCGAATACTATACATTGAAATTAAACTATTTTACGGATTTCATCCTAATTTCAATAGGGAAGATGGCTGGGTGCTACCACCAACTTGGGATCCAGTAATCAATATGATTAAATCCAAAACCAAGTGTACCATTGCAAGACCTCAGGACACCGTAAGCACTTTCTGCGTGGATCGGACCGCAAACAACAACTAAATATGAGGGTACCCAGTTATTAACTATGACATCAGGACGTCTAACACCTCAGTCCCCCCGTGACCATGGTTGCTGTAAAGCAGCCGAAACGTCGGGAAAATAAAATAGTAAATAAACGCGATAAAATCCGTAAAATAGTTTAATTTCAACAAATAAAGTAATTAAGATATATCCTACTAGCTTCTACCCGCGACTTCGTCTGCGTATACTTCGATTATTCAATATCGTTATAAAGTCAAAGAATCACTTTAGTAACAAACATTCATTCATCCAATCTCACAAACTTTCAGATTTATAATATTAGTAGGATAGGATGTGGCAGACAGTTTTGTTATAAATATCGGATTCACAGATTCAAATAAAACGTTATATTTTTAATAGTATTCAACCACTTCTGGTAGAAGACAAAAAATAGCAACAAAGCGAACAAAAACGCGAAGGCTGCGTGCCCGCGCACGACAGATGTGCTCCCGCGCACGCTCCTGATTGGTCGGCTCTACGACAGATGTGCTTCACATCACAACCCTGGTCTTAAGAGGCCGATTCGAAAGAGATTTATCAGAACACTTGTAACGATTTTTAGAATACAACTACTTTAGGATATAAAAGTAGATATTAGGCTACTGACTTCGCTATCTCAGCTTGTTAAGTGGTAGAGCGAAAGATTTTATAAATAAATAATCATTGTTTATCGCAAATCGTGACGATAATTACTACTCAGTTGATTTCCATTGATAGGGCAAGTTAAAAACAGTCAATAGTCATGTGCCGTTTCACAAAACTAAATTTAGGTTTTTAATTTCATACAAGAGAAATTGATCGATAACATTGTTAAGTTCAATTTATACATATATCACCTACCTGCACCAATACGTATAGATCGATAAGGATGAGATAACATATAGCTGGCAGCTGATTACAAGGTTACATATTTTGTAGGGTATGTAACATTCCTTTTTTGGTAAAACGCTGCGCGCTACATATATTACTGGGGATAAATATAATGAGAGTTCATAATGATGCATATATATTATTTATTTATTTCATACCTACCATACATACTACAAATATTGTAATACCAACTTGCAAGGCTAGTGATAATTTAACCCACCCGTTGTAGCGAGTAACCTATTAATTAGCTTATCTGAAGTTATCTTAAAAGCCAAAGAAGGGCATTCTCCGCACACTATAGGTAAATATTTCAATAATATAGAATGGGTCTTTTATTCAATATTATTTGGTCATTGACACAAAGGACAAAGCTTTAGGACATGACAGTCGTGCCTACTGCCTCACGGAGTATTTCCATACAATAGAAACTTCCTATCAAGTCAGTTGGTTTGGTCGTAAAATGTTGTTTAGCGTAAACTTATACCATATTATGTAAACGTTTTTCAATCACATCATGTCAAACATCTACATGCAACCTACCTCTCCTAAAAGTTCAAGGTGATTCGCTATTTTTTGTAACTCTAACACTACTGTACGGATTTTGTCATACGTCTTAAAATTGTGTTTAAATACCGGTTACTGGGGACATTCTTAACGTTCATAAGGTACTTAAAAAAGAATAGTGAAACTAATGCACAAAGAACCAGTTCGACATTCCTGATTGGACCCCCATTTCACCCCCTACATATTTTTTCTTTCAAAATTTCTGAGAGACGTGTTTCTTTATTTTGTATGTACAATTCATGTACAAAATTTCAAGTCGATCAAAAAATATTTTTGAAATTGTGTGACTTTCAACCCCCATTTCTCATTCCAATTTCTCAACCCCCCATTGATATCTGATAATATTTTAAAAATGGGACCACACTCGGGATATCTCCTTTCCATCAAAACAACATAAAAAAAAAAACAGTCGAATTGAGAAACCTCCTCCTTTTTGGAAGTCGGTTAAAAACAATAATCTTTTTTCGCCGGTTCAACATCACTTCATATAGCAATAGTTGAAAAAACCACAAGTTGTACTATTAGAACAGTACCAAAGTATTCTGAAGGTGCAACTCTGAGTGTTCATGTTGAGCATTCCAAAAACTAAACGGTATGTCGCACGTCAACTTGCTTTGATTTGAATTCCTAATTTATATAACAATCAACCGTTGAATTGAATGCTGCTAACGGGGAATACTGCGATTCTTCTCACTTTATGAAAATAGTCTCGATTGACTTTTAGCTGACGGTTAACAGTCATACCCACTATTAGGTATCATTAGGTTTAAATGTTTCAATTTTTTGTGAAGGTACTTACAATCAATGTTGAATGCAAATCAAAATCAGCTTTTTTAAAGTAATAATTTAATATAATATTTATGACTCTACCATCCCATCGGAATGCATTTCCTATATATAAGAATGGGCCAAGAAACTCCATGGGTACACTTTTCCAAAAGGAAAAGTTACTTTTAGTTTTGTAAAAGTTACTTATGGCTAAAATTCAATAAGAATTCAATCAAGACTAGCAACTAAAATCACTTTGCTAAATAAGTATTAGTATAAGTAATAGTACTATGGAAGTAAGAAGTTTGAAGATATTTACGTACAGTTCTTCCACGAAAATACTGCTGTTAGAGTATAAAAATATACCCACATAACAACATTTATACATCCGATTTATCGGATAAACCACATGTAAGATTAAGCCATTTATAAACATTCTGAATGTTTAACTGTTACGAATATTTCACACTCAACGTAGTAAGTACCTTCCTACTATAAATCTATTCGTGGCCGTTGACCTAATGAAATTCCCTGTAGGTTGGTACTACGCGGCTATTATCATCACCTATCCTTATCTATTATTTCTCAACACGTTACAACACTATACTTAATCGAGAAGAATGCGCTTTAACAGGAATTTTATAACTTAGGAGATGTGCATATGTAAGCAGATAACCTTAAACCCACATTCTTTCGCGATCACTATTTAATTACGGTGTTGATTCGTTACCATGTACTAAACTAATATCCAAATGGATAACGACAAAAATGGGGTCCAGAAATACCTAGTGTACCTTAACAACGTTGTTAGATATTCAGGATGTTATTGTAGTAGCCACAGACCTAGGATCACGCAATGCTGCAGTAAAATTAATTATTTAGGTCGGCGTAAATTAGACATTTACAAGTTATTGTATTACCCATAAGTATAATTTAAATTTTACACTTGTTTACATTCCAAGCTCCATACAAAAAACACCACATGGAAATGGGAATTCAGGCAGCCGCACAGTTGCGTGATCGGGAACCATTTTTAATTGAAACATACGTATAGGTAGGTACATCTATGTCGTAAAATAATTTAATATAACTAGGTGGGATTTATCCATTTTGCGTTAATTTCCCAACTTTCTTTTACAGAAAAATAGACTAGGTAAAATACCCCGTTTATGACAAATGTTTGTACAAAATTTTATGTGACCCAAAACGTAACAAACTAAGTAAAAGTGAAACGCCTTCAGGAATTCGCAAGTCAAGTAAAGACTATTGTTAATAAATTAGTTAAGATTATAAAGGGATTCCATTTAGCGCACCAACTTGATGCGCACTAAAAGTATTCTACATAGTGGCACCCAAAATAAAAACTGGCTAAGTGCGAGTCAGACTCGCGCACGAAGGGTTCCGCACCACTATCTAAAAACGGAAATAAATCACGTCTGGTGATGGTCTGGTCAAAATCACGCCATAATGGGAACCCCCTTAAATATTATTTTTAGTTTTTTATTTATTTTAAAGTGAATAATAGAACTCAATATTCTGTGCATATTTTCAAGCGTCTACCTGTTGCTGTTACCAATATCAAGCAAAATCGAGCAAAAAAATCACGTATGGGAGCCCCCTTAATATTTATTTTAATTTGTTTTTTAGTATTTGTTTTTATAGCGGCAACAGAAATACATTATCTGTGAATATAACTTTTCAACTGTCTAACTATCACGGTTTATGAGATACAGCCTGGTGACTGACGGACAGATAGACAGACAGACGGACGGACAGCGGAGTCTTAGTAATAGGGTACGGAACACTTTGGGTACGGAACCCTAAAAATGACACCATTTAATATAATAATGAATTCTGATCTATTTCAAATCTGATATCGTTCCTCAATATTCAGGGCCGCGACCTTCGGTACGTGCGCCGACAGGACAAGGTTCCACGGCGTTTATGAGACCTAGCATTAAAACTGAACCTGCCGGACGACCTCGCCTCGTCCACGCGTTTTATGTAGGCATTACGTATTTACGAGAAACAGTCTGTCTGTAGTCATCGTAATACTTGAGAGAAAAAAAACAGTAACTCGGAATAAAATGAATCACCGTGCGTGACCATAGCAATGAATTCTAGAATGGCGTCATGTTAATTGTCAATGTAAGTAGGTTATAGTAACTAACCGCCATGTTTATGTAACAGGCATTTTTATAATACCCACAATATGTTTAGACAACATTCACATTGAATGTGCTTGTGAAGTTTCTAGAAGCATTTTGTGAAATGCTTAAGTATAGTACCTATCTACCTAAGGTGGCCTACTAATTTAACAATTTGGATAATAATTATGCGCTTCGCATGTGAATGTGGCAAGGCAAGCGTCGAGATCAAGGTAACGCGCAAATATTGGTTCGTTGCCCGGCCGCTGTATCGACCCGTGACGTCACTGGGATAGCTTCCTCCGGGCTCACCCCTGCTCCCAAAGGTACCTTTCCCCTATCGCGCGTGACGCAGTTGGTAAGTACTTAACCACTCACTAATTGTGTATGCGATCACGCTTTGTATACATAATTATTGATATTAAAAATAAAGAAATAATAGGAAATATAACTTACCTATAGCAGCCAGTGCCACGAGGGCAGTAAATCCAGATATAGCCATATTACACTTGGACACTTCACTGATCACTTTGGTCACTTGCAGAACTTAATAAAAAGAAACTCCACTAAAAGAAGTCGAAGCACCGCTATGCGGCTGGGCTTCGCCCGGTTCTGTAACAAATAGATAAAACATTATTAGGTATACAGAAAATACACAATTTTCATTATATAGGTAAATCTTAAATGAATTTTCGAGGTTTGATGCATTATAGCAATATAATTCCTAATGTGCAGATTTATACTTGGACGACGATGAAAATAAGGAGATCATTAAGTACATTATACCTATGTATGCCAGCCATATTGGAAAGAACGTAATTGCTAACAAGCTACAATTAATACCTACTGCCAATTCCCGCATCTAAACGACTGTCTTACTGTTTCCCTATATCGGCTATAACCATATCGCTTACCAACATCGACTTAGATTCTGAATATTTTTCAATGATTGTAGTAGATATATCATGTAGAAGTACTTTTGTTCAATTTATTTATTACTTATCTACGGAAGACAGACAGGAATGGTGCGGAAGTCCGCTCAGTCACGACTCACGCATGAATACACTAATTCTGTACGATTTGGGCATACCTACCTACTCCCTTGTTATGTTAATGTGTTTTTACTGTTCTTGACAAAATATCTACATAATTCGATGCAAGGATTTAGTAAGCACTTATAGCATTATCAAAGTTCAAGGGCGTTCAACCGTATTTCTGTCTGAAACGAGCATCGTGTTTATTGTCCCTTTCCTGCAAGTTAACTTTAACGGGGTGATGGTGTTCGAGCGAGCCATTTGAATTTTGTAATTACTTAAGGTTCTACGCTTTGCAGGGAGCCTTCACCTGTTTTTGAAAGCATAAGCATAGTTGTCATAAATATTTCAGTTTATAAGTCAGGGAGGCAATTCTTGCATGATCAAAATCAATCAATATCTATAAAAATCAATGTCACATATTGTTGTAAGCTAATTCCTCCGAAACGGCTAGACCGTTTTTAATGATTTTTTTGTATGCGTTTGGGTAGCACCCTGGATGCTTTAGATTCACAATTAGACCCGGTAGATGGCGCTGCTTTCGTATGTCACTCATTCTAAGGCGGTACGAAGTTCGCCCGGTCAGCAAGTTATCTATAAATTCAACAAAGTCGCAACAAAACGACAAAATTCGAATTTGAGATAATGTCCCAGGAAGGTAAGCCTACCCTTTCGAAACACACTATTGTCAGTAAAATGTCTCTACTTTGGACATATAATATAATGTAGTAAAGTAGGTACCTACTTACAGATAAAAACTTAACCAGTTGAGTATGCAAATAGGTAAGAACAAGACTTAATAATCTATTTAATAGTGCAAGTAAGTATATGTACATATTCTAGGTCAGCTGGTCCAGCGAATGGCGTGATAAACAAACAGTTCTTATTTCAACCGAATGGTACAACTTAAAACACTTGATAAATGATGATGACATCACACTTCCAATTCGCGTAACCTAGGATGACCAACAACATGACCGTTCACCGTCTAGCTCGATTTCAAAGTTAAGCGTTATTCATGGATAAGGTCAAAGAAAGAAATCTACAACAAGTGAGAAAGTTTGAATTCAACTTGTTGCAATTATCGAATTAGTTACCTTTATCTGTATATAGGTACCAACTAATTTGTAAGTGCTCCTGTAAGCTTAAACAAAGTAAATCATTTGACTTAAATATATTCCACTAAACATACACTATTTTTTTTTACATTGTTTAACTGATGGAAATTTACTCCCTTTGCCAAAATCGTCTACAAACGTTTCTACTAGTCAAGAGGGTCGATGACTCAAGCACGTGACTTGTGTCATTCATTTTTCGAAAAGCTTGTAGTCCGAAGTTAGGTTATGAACAGTATGCGGATGAAACTGTTGGCGGGGCGCAGCTAATTTATCATTAGGTACTATCAGCTTTCGACTGTCGCATAGGTATCCTTCTATTCCTTAATGAATAAGAAACTAGGTTTGTTACAATGGTTATAATTGACCACGTAGAATGTAATTACCCTCCTGATCAATTACGATCGCATGACAATGAATTAGTGTAATCATACGATGGTTTCCGTAACCGCAGCCAGCATATGCACAGTACAAAAGTAACCTCGTGCATGAGTGACGGAAGACTATTTCGGGCACCATTATCCAGAAATGGCTACGAGCCGCTCGTGTTTGGATTTAACGAGTGAACGTTTCGGTACGTATGTATAACAGCCGAACGTGAACTGAAATACGTATTAAAATGATTGAATTTGTTGAAAAGAAAACGGATATGACGACTAATGTGTACTATGAGTTGTTTTCTATATCTCGCGAAGCTATAGGTATAAGTGCTATAAATAATAATTATTATATTATTTTATGTAAATCGGTTATCAAGCAACTGCTTATGGATGACTATAATGCCCCTCTAGGAGACGAATATAGGAATGCTATATATGACATAAGTATAGTATATAAGCCTCCATGTTGACTATAAATTGCAGTGTAAATATGACCAAAATTGTCTGACCCGTTTTGTTAAAGACTCAACGTAAATAAGGCTCAAAGCGACCAACACACATAATAGGTAGGCGTCTCCATAAATGTTTTGTAAACAATAACCATACCAGTTTTGTTTTATCGCTTTGCCGTAGATAATGCAATTTTATAATCTTATCCGATTCAATCACAGGTTGTATGTAGAGCAACATGATTGTATTTAACATTGAAAATAATGACAATATCATTATTTGGATATGAGCTATAGGTAGTCGTTCTATTAGGTATTTGGTTCAATACTATGGATCGGGTTGCGTCCCGGCCGTCTGGGAAGCTGTATTTCGAGTCCCCCCCCACTCCCATTGCCTCCCCTACGCGTGAGATAGCAATTTCTGTGCCCGTCGTCCTTGTGAAAACCCCTCCTACGCAAAAAGACGGCACATGCAGCATTTGGTAGGATAATAGCTGTGGGTGGAATCTCGGATCCTACCAACATTGAAAGTTTAGTAATGACAATGTCGAATTAACATTGAAATTCATTGAAGGCGAAGGATTATTGATTTGCGTACCTATGTAAAATATTTTCCCCAATCACTGGATTGTACGTTAATAGTGTTAAAATTCAATAAATTCACTTAACCAATATTCTCAAAGTTCATTGTAACTACTGCTGTGATTGATATAGCACTAATACTATAGCTATTTTCACAAAAAGTACATTTGTAAGGGAGGGCCGTTTACCTGGCAACTATATAAAAAAAAATCTCCGGCTGTTGTCTGAACGCTTCGCACCTGCCGTCCGGGCAAACAGGCTTTTAGGATGGATAAAAAAAATGCGTCTGCATTCTATAGGAAAAAATTGTCATTATTTTGCTTTTGAAATAATATAACTAGGCCAGTCCCACCAAAACTTTAACCCCTCATGAGTGTGTAAATGGGGAAAGGTCGATGTGCCCGGAGGGTCGACCTCAGAACCCCTCTACGACGAAAATTTATGGCGTTATAATATTTTTAAATAATGAAACCTCTACATACCAAATTAAACTTTTATAAAAGTAGAGCTAGAACGGCACCTATATAAATATAAAGAATGCATATGCAGGTAGTAAAATTATTTGAGCATAGATAATTTTCTTTAGAGATAGTATGTTATTTTATATATTGTATAATATTTTATGGTAAGACAGGTTTTCTTGGAAGCGAAAGCTCGCAAATCTATTCGACTCTAGCGTATCAATATACATCTATGTAAAGCTAACATCTGAGCTATAGGTACCTACACAATTTCAAATCTACATTGTTCAGAAATATTGCCCGAATGGTGTTTTTATTAGGGAGACAGGAATGTGACGACTTTTCTTTAATCGTTATGCACATAGTGAATTAGAATGGCATCCATGGCAGGTACCTACTATTACTTAATGATTGTATGTACGGAAGAAGGTGTTAGCTCAGCCACGTGCTTGGCGTATGAATAGAATGAATCACATTGATTAATCAAAGCTTGTTAAATAGGTAGGACCTACAGCCAACTATGAGATTATATCAATTAATATTAACCCATTAATATTATATCAATCACAGTAAATCCTCGAAAAGTTATCCATACAAATAATTTACAGGGATAGGGAAGGGAAGGATTTTGAGTTTTAAATATTTCAGAAGTTAACATTACTCAAATATTACCATCATCATTTTAAGAGCCGAATCAGATCGATAATTGCGAAACGTGAGTGGCCAAGCCGCAGTTTCTCAATATCCGCCACCCACCAGCATTTTTATTGTTTAACTTTAGGGCGCCACGGCCGAATAATTTTATACAATGAAGGTTTCTTTATTAAAATGTATAAAATTTAATATTTATTGGTATAATATTGTTCTGCTGTGCAAGATGGAAACGTGTCGTCACAGGCAGGCGATAGACGCAGTTTATGAAGAAGTCTAAACTCTACATCCTAGAGTCATTGCTTTATCAATACAATGTCTAGGCATGTATAAAAGGAAATAACAAATTAGAGCCGTGATATTATTATAGGCGACTCTAGATCTACCCGGTCAAGACAACATCGTTATCGATCGTGGTCGCGCATTCGCCTAGCCGGCTTTATTTGCAAAAACGCTTTTGTGACATAAAAACACAATGAGGCCGATTGTTGGTTATTCTATAGGGATATGTAAGGCTCTCCTACCTGTGAGGAACGAAGGAAGGCTCAGCGCAGCACCCACAACACTTAAAACCACAACACACACGAAAGGACGAGGGGCGACAACCGACCCGCCCAATCTGCCGACGCGGTATGAGTAATTTTTGTCTGTAGCTATGTTAACGGCCGATGACATCCGACCGCAGAAAAGGATGGATGCAGTATATCGTATCTCTTCTAGCCTCAACGAATGTACAAAAGCGATCCCAATGTGTCGGGGCGATATCTGCCGAGGGTCACAGGATCTGTGCAACTAAATGCGCGCGCAGGAAATTCGTCTTGACATTCATGGACGTCCATAAGCCCCCAAGCGAGCGGGCGCGGTGGGGCCCTTTCATAAGGTGTATTAGAACAAGAGCTGTCTTCTTTCAATTATCCTCATCGACAAACCAGGGTACGCTATTGATTGAAACGTATTTATAGTACCATCAATGGGTTCCTCTATATAAAATATGAACTAAATACTGTGTATATACTTACTGTTATAATATCGACATGGACAGGTAAAATAACTAAAAAGACTACGGAATTGATTAAATATTTATTTCAGTAAAATATAGATAATAATAATACAAATAGCTATAATAGCATTTATCAGCCAGTAAGTATATTTATCATGATAATATACTTTATGTATAAAAAACACAAAAGACGAATAGTTGCTAATAAAATAGTATTAGATAATAGATATTATATTAATGAATAAACAGTATTATTTTGCTTATTGAATACAATATATCTAATGCTACATTTTATATCAACAATGCTAGAGAAAGCTACATTTAATTAAATTTCAAATTTGTAGTATTTTATAATCAGTACACAAATTATGTATGGCACATAAAATTAAATTCGGTCGATTGTCTTATAAAAGTTTCAAATATAAGTAATATCAAATTGATGAGTCTTTTACAATATAACTCTCTAGTGTTAAGAACATTAGTGATGGTTAGTAATATAATAAAACATCTGCTTAATAATATTATGGAGATATAGCTTAACTACAAATCACTAGCTAAACAATTGAATATATTTTTTCGAACATTAAATTTTATGGATTTATGCTACACGTAGTCATTAACATAATACTATACATAATAATATAAAATATATAATGACGTAATTGTTATAAATATCTAGGAAGGCATTGAATCATATTACATTCAACATTTTATACTAATGCATATTTCATATTTAGTTGAGAAAAATATATCATCATTGAACTTAAGAGCAATAAGAAAAAAATAATTTCAATAAAAATCGGCGAATGATACCAGCAATAATTAATATTCAAAATTAATAAATACATTTCTAGATTCAACAAACGTGATGTTCGCTTATAGTTATTGAGACTAGACAGACAACGTTATAACACTGGGGAAGACATATCTAGGAGATATTATTAATAACAGATGATCACTTATTTTGTATCATCCCATACAACAATACGAAGTTAAACAATATGAAAGTATATTACCTATATAATTAATAATTGAAAAAATAATTGAAAAAAACCTAATAATTGAAAAAAATTGGGTATTCATAATTCTGAAACTATAATATGTAATGCACTTACGCTCACGCTAGATGAGATTTCTAATTTCTTCCGTGAGAAATGACGAATTTGTTCGTCGTTATAACGATTATATCTCTCGGTAAAGATACGGCGTTTAAGCAGTCTCATGCGGGGCCGGCAGCTTCTCCCAGGAAGGCTCGACGCCCCAAATCTGACGCGCGTACTCCTCAATAGTGCGGTCCGAAGAGAATTTGCCGGACGATGCAATGTTCTCAATTACCATCTCAGCCCACTTGGACGGATTCTATGGGGGATTTAAATAATATGAGTAAGTAGTTGTTGCTGGTAATGACATTCTATAAAGAATAATAAACAGAACTTCTCGTCTATCAATAAATGAACTATCAATTTAGACATTTAAATCCACCTACAAACAAATTATAAAATTAACTTCAGTAAAATAAAAAACTGAAATGTTAATGTAAATGGATCATAACTTTCTATTATTTATCAAGGAGCTACTCTGCAAATTATAATAAGCGTCAAAATCTTCAAAGCCTGTTGATAGTTTCAGGCCTCAGAAAAACTTTTTTTTTTGGGAATCTTGCATGATACCAATACACCAGCAGTGCTTAACCACAGAAAAACACTGAATAATACTATAACAGTGAATTCTTAAAGTGACCAAAAGCAATCTACTACTACAGCCCTTTTCACGTCTCACTGCTGGGCACGGGCCTCCCCTCAATGCGAGGGGGATTCACGCCATAGTCCACCACGCTGGCCCAGTGCGGGTTGGCATGCTTCACACATCTATCGAGAACTAGTCAAGTTCCCTCAGACATGCAGGTTTCCTCACGTTGTTTTCCTACACCGTTTCATAGCAAGTGATAATCTCGGATGAAAATGGGATTCGCACATAAACCCCAGAGGTGCGACTCCTCCAGTGAAGCTGTAAAGGCCAACTCAGGGCCAACAGCGTAGTCATATCAAAAAAAAAATACCCTGAGGTGCGAGCCGGGGTTGAACCTGCACACTTTGTTTGCAAAAGCAAAAACAATCTAAAATTATATTTTTTTTGTAAAAGTGATTATCAAGTCTCCATTTCCCTTTTGAATTTTTGGAAATGCAGCCACTAGATATAGCTAAACTTATACGTACGTAATTGTTATTAAAACTATTAATTTCGCTGAACAACCCTGACAATACAATCCTATGGGTTTGTGCATACCTGGTACACTTCGGAGACTTTCTGTTGGGCCTCTAGGTAGGCGTCGAAGTCTGCGAGGTGCAGGAAGCGGTCGTGTTGGAGCAGCATTTCCGCGATGTGCGCGAAGCGGCCCGGCTCGTCCGGCGAGAAGAACCCGCTGCGGATCTGCTCCACGCACTGCCGTAACTCCGGGTTGCGCTCGTAGAACTCGTACGCGTTGTAACTGTGTCACAGTGTTTTTTAAGAATGGGCTGGCCATATGGCATGCATGAACCCGCAAACATAAATGATAAAGACTATAACCAAGTGTAGTTATGATGATGGTAGTTTTGAGGCCAAATGCGGCCATTGTGCGCTACTAAAAGAAGGCGTGTGTGATTAAATCGTAAGAATTAAATTAATTAAGTATGCTTGAGATCTTGTAGACTTATACGAGCCGCTCTGACTGTAATAGAGAGGTTCCGAGTTAAAACCCCACCTTGGTCATTTAACTATTGACTCGATATTTCTTCTGGCACAAGCATTTAGCATTTTGGATGGAGGAACTTCACTTTTATATTCTTAAAAAAAAAACATCATAAAGAAAACTTAGAGTGCAGATTGAATTTGGAATACATTTTTAAATTACATGTAAAATACAGGCTTATTCTTTACAAAGAAAACTTACCCGCGTTTGTGCAAAGCGTCGACGTCGTCGACTCTCATGCCGAATATGAACATGTTCTGTTCGCCGGCCTCTTCAGCCATCTCGACGTTAGCGCCGTCCATGGTGCCGATGGTGAGCGCGCCGTTCAACATGAACTTCATGTTGCCAGTACCGGACGCTTCAGTCCCGGCGGTTGAAATCTTCAAATAAACATTCGAATTAAGTCATATGATTTTATGTTACTTCATAGCTTTCATACCCCAGTATCACCCAGTATTACCATATAAAACTTATTTTCTACCTGCATACACTTCTTAGTTTTATCCTTGTTTTTCATACTAAGCCACAGGCACAATGGGGCGTTTAGACGTGCGCGTAAAATTTGGTGCAAATTAAATACCAAAACGGAATCTGTATCAATAATCTTAACAAAATGTATTTCTGCAGTAAAACCATAGAGTGACTAGACCCATAACGACTCTACTCTTCGTATGGCTCTGCGGTAATTATTCCGCCATTGTTGTTATCTCATGTACCCGTAGTACACGGCAACTAATATGGGAAAACAACAATGGCGGAGCTGACTCCGCCATCACTTTATCTGAATAAACCAGAAAAAAATCCGCAGCGCGGGCTTGATATACCATTTCCGTTATAATATCTCCATGAGAAAAAACCACGCGACCATGGTTCAAAATTCAGTTGTGCTGTCATCGACATTTTGTAGATGAATGAGTTTTTTCTATAATAACTTCCTTCTATAATACAGTTCCTTTAAGTATTCGCAAAAATTTAATCGCGCGCGTTTTCACATCTTAGTAGTCTCGGGCTTTAATGCAATTATTATCTATACTTAAAAATACTATACATGACGCCTGTATTCCCCGAAGGGGTAGGTAGAGGCGCACTGCAGTGCGCCCAAACTTTGCTGATGTAGTTTGGTCTATTACCATTATACCTATACTTAACCGGTATCTAACCTTATTTGGCTTTAAGTTGTGTGCTTGGTAGTACAGGCAAAAAAGCTAACCTGTTCGCTCAAGTCTGCAGCCGGCATGATGCGCTCGGCGAGGGTGACGCGGTAGTTCTCCAAGTAGATCAGTTTCAACTTGTCACCGACGTCGGGATCGTTGTTCACCTGGTTTGTAATGATTTATTATATGAGTGTTCCAAGCAATGATACTGTATGAGGAGTATTATTTTTGTACTCACCGTATTGCCAACAGAACAAGCCAAAGCGATTATTTGTTTGGCGATGTAGTAACCAGGAGCAGCTTTACCACCAATCATAACCGTTCTGGGAGTTATGGCCGCGGACGGGTCGCGCTTGATGCGGTTGTACAGAGTAATCACGTGCAAAACGTTAAGGAGTTGACGTTTGTACTCGTGGATTCTCTTCACTTGCACGTCGAACATCGACGCTGGGTTGATTTTTACTCCAGTATCCCGCTCTATCAGAGATGCGAGCCTCAGTTTGTTCTCTTGCTTCACTTTCATAACGGCCCGTTGGAAGGCGGGGTCCTTCGCCCAGCGCTTCAGCCCCTGCAACTGCTCCAGATGCACGGTCCAATCTTCTCCAATTTTGTCACAAATGATATCGGAGAGACCGGGGTTGCACAGTAGGAGCCAGCGACGAGGCGTGATGCCGTTGGTCTTGTTTTGGAATTTCTCGGGCCACATTTCAAAGAAGTCGCGGAAAATTGTCGCCTTGAGGATATCCGAGTGAATAGCCGCGACGCCGTTCACAGCGTGAGAGCCGACCACGCACAAGTTGGCCATGTTCACACGCTTCTCTCCATCCTCCTCGATGAGAGACATGCGGCGCTGACGTTCCATGTCGTTGGGCCAACGCTTCTGAACCTCCTGAAGATGCAGGAAGTTAATGTGATAGATCAACTGCATGTGCCTTGGCAAAAGATTTTCCAGCATCGTGCATGGCCACCTTTCCAAAGCTTCTGGCAA
This sequence comes from Ptilodon capucinus, assembly GCA_914767695.1. Classification (NCBI taxonomy): domain Eukaryota; kingdom Metazoa; phylum Arthropoda; class Insecta; order Lepidoptera; family Notodontidae; genus Ptilodon; species Ptilodon capucinus. The sequence continues at coordinate 5,976,017 of OU611814.1, read as the reverse complement.
AACGGTGTGGTTGGTATAGGCACAACATTTCACCACCAGATTCCAGGCCTCGTCGTATGGCAAATTTTCCAAGTCAATCAATATCCTCAGCAGCTCGGGAATAGCGAGAGCGGGATGGGTATCGTTTAATTGAATAGCGACTTTTTCCGGAAGGGTGTCGAACGAGGTTCTGACAGCCTCGCGACAACCAAACTTTGACGATTTAAATCTCCTGATTATGTCTTGAAGAGTGGCCGCGCACATGAAGTACTCCTGACGGAGACGCAACTCTTTGCCTTCGAAGAAATTATCGTTAGGATAAAGAACCCTGGAAATATTCTCCGCAACGTTACGGTCAAGAACAGCCTGGATGTAGTCACCGGAGTTAACTGGAAGAGAAATCTAAATTCAGCCTTTCTTACTTAAACAAAATTGTAGAAACCAACCACGTGGGAAGGTACTTACAGAATTTCAAGTTGAAATCGACAGGGCTCTTGGCGGACCAGAGGCGTAACGTGTTGACGACGTTGTTGTTGTAACCGGGAATCGGGTTGTCGTATGGCATGGCGAAAACGACCTAAAAATAAAAAAATGCTTATAAATAACCTTCCCAACAACCAGATCATCATTTTTATAGCTGTTTTATGTCAATATTACTTCGACTTTTTAATACTTTCTGTACTACGTCAATAATATATCAAAAGGTCTAAGTAATATTAAAATAATACTGCTATATAGATGTTGTTACAGACGCAAAAATATAAAAACATTGTCACCCATTCATGCATGGATAACATTCAGCGAGTTCATGTTGAGTACGTGACATCGTATCGCCAATAATCAGATAATAGTACCTACTACATAAAACAACATGCAAGAAAGCCGGCCGGTTGTTGCTGATAAGGGACACTATAAACAATGAACGTATCTGTATACTTTCGTTGAATGATCATTATTGAGACTTCGACTAAAAAGCATAGTTAGAAACCTATTCGATAGTTCTTAATAAAATGTGTGTATCTCTCCATCCAAAAGTTGACTTGTAGAGATCTCTTTTTAGTGATAAGGTCGCCCATTGTAACCCTTTTATTGTGTATAATTTACGTAATAATATTGTATTACTTTGAGGTGCAAGAGTAAAAAGTTACCTACTATCTATGCGACCATAGATGTATCCACAAAGTAATCAAAAGAACCTAATTCGTAAGGGTTTGTAACTTTCTATAAATTAGGGGGTTTTGATTTTTAAATTAGATTAGTGAAGATTTTCGGCTTGAACTCTCTTCAGAATATTTTTATTAATTTTTATACTATTCATCAAGTTTTTGTGCCGTCATAAGCCGTATCTACATTATTATGTTTTTTATTATACAGAATGTTTCAGAAGTCCGAAATAATACTTGGCCGTTTGCACGAGCATCGGTATACAAATTTGATCGAAATTTAATAAAGATTTTTCAATTATTTTTTTCCGCGAATTTTGAAAACTTAAATATCTGTAGGCCTAAGCGAAGTTTTCAAGTTCTGTTTTCTGAATATTAGTAGTCGCCTCTCTTTGATGTAGTTTGCACTTTTAAATAGGGTTATGGATGTGCCCTACGGCCAGAACACGATACCTGTGGTAAATATTCAAAGGTCTGTAACTCAGAAACTATGATAGTTAGGTATAGTCTGCCTTAACTAAGCATCTATATATCAGCTACCGTATATGTACCTAAAATATTATTTCGAACTTCTGATACACCCTGTATAGCTGTATAGTAACTAGTTGGTCAATGATAAACTATTTAACATAGCGATAATACATTGGCAGTAAGATAAACACGATTGAATGTCACGAATGTACCAAATGTAAGATTGTTAATAAAGGTAAGTACCTCCTTAACTAGAGATTAATTCACACCGTGTTGTTTGGTCTGATAACAAATTAATGAATCAATGTTTACGCAAATATCTGTATTCAACAATAAAACTTATTGCAAAAACCGGCCAAGTGCCGGTTCCGTACCACTATCTATAAAAACGGCAAAAAAATCACGTCTGTTGTATGGGAGCCCCCTTAAATATTCATTGTATTCGGTTTTTTAGTATTTTTTGTTATAGCGGCAACAGAAATACATCATCTGTAAAAAATTTCAACTCTCTAGCTATCACGGTTCATGACATACAGCTTGGTGAGAGACGGACGGACGGACGGACGGACGGAGAGCGAAGTCTCAGTAATAGGGTTCCCGTTTTACCTTTTGGGTACGGAACCCTAAAAATCTTAACATTATTTCATACCTTTCTGAATAATTTCGACATTAAGTAAAACAGTGAGCATTTTGAATTGAATGTCTTGCGTCCATCGTCCCTCTTATATCTTGTAACTACATTGTTCATATTTAGATACGTAACGTGCCTGAGTCGAATTGTTTATCTAGTATCTGACAACTACGTACTTATCCGTTTTTAGAATCTAATTATGGCAATATTTAATTTTGCTGTTAGATGAAATTGTTCTATTTGCACTAGATATACAGGTACATATTTCACTCCGGAAAAATGTATATTGCTTACTTTACACAAAGGGATCGAACGCTATCATTTCACTTGACTTTAATGTGGAGTGTGCATCAAGTGGCGGAAGGTAGATATTTATTAATGAACATTATGAGGCCTAATGTACCTAGTTACTAATAATAACTTAAACAAGGTGAGTTTGTTTGTTTTTAAGGAAATCTTCTAAACGACTAATTCAATTATTAATTATTATACCCGCGACATCGTCCGCACAAACTTTGATTTGAAATTATTACCCATTTGTTATTCTGATGTGTAAACAACAATACTGTAAAGTTTCATCAAAATCCGTTCAGTTGTTATTGCGTGAAAGAGTAACAAACATCCATCCACACAAACTTTCACATTTATAATATTAGTAGGAAGTAGGATTTCAATAATAGCAAGCTACATTATCTCTGAGAACCTATAAACTATGATTAAGTGTGTTTGATTATCTGTGACCGCATAAGAATCTCCGGCATTTGCAAATCGTTTTGGACAAAATCAAAAATGTTTAAATACCTGAGTATCGATCCACTTTTTCCCCTGGGGCGTGTCGACCACGCGTCCGTAGAAGTTGACTGGCAGCATAAACTCGGGGCGCGCCTTCTCCCACGGGTTACCGTACCTCAGCCAATCGTCAGGCTCCTCCTGCTGCTCACCATTCTCAATCTTCTGCGCGAAGATACCGTACTCGTACCTGATACCTGTTTCATTAAAACACTCGTAGGTATGTCTTCTCGGCGAGCCACTTACATACTTTTTATTTTTACTGTGCTATAACGTAAATAAACGATTGAACGCTAAATGTTTTGCACTGGCGAGAAAGAATGGCGATATAAAGATTATAGTTGTGCCACGAACAGAGAGAGATGAAGAAGTCACAACTGCAACCAACTTACGAGAAGATCTACAACCACGACCAGGAGTGTGTACCAGGAGTGTATGACTAAGAAGAACGATATACTTATACAGTATGATGAAAATATTATAGGTATACGTATAAATAACGGGGATTGCCCGAAGTTCAATATGTACCTATATAAATTTAAAACTCATAAGTTTTATTTGACTACAAAATAAATCATAGATTCAGCATTTTAAGTCAATTTATAAAAAAAAAAAATTTAGAATGATATTGCATTGGGATGTCGATGTTTCTTTTCGGATTGTATCAATGAATATTAATCCTATAAAGAGAAAAACGTTTATGAACGGCTCGCATTTTTATTTGTATGATAGTGTGAGGGACAAGGAAAGGACAGCGTGACTCCATCGATCTATTGTCATCTTTTGAATGACATGTAATCGTCAATAGATTATAAGAAGCGATTCGACGACACATAACGCCCCCGGCTACCCCACGCGATTGTAGGCCATTGACCTTTTCACTTATGTGTGTAATTTGTTGTGTTATCTACGAATTTATTAATCACTATGCTAAAATAGCTTGAAGGTTTCATAAAAATATACTTATAGGCAATTTATTTTGCATGCAATAATTTACCTGTGTTCAGATTTTGCGATTGTTACTCTATTAGCGCTGTAAAGGAAAAGCTTTTGTTTTGTTTATTGTGAAATTAGAAGGCATTTAATGCAAATATAGCGTCTAATTTTAATTGGATTGACCTTCGTATACCCTTGGAGAACAGAGTTGCTTGCGGTGCAGGTTTTTAGTTTTGTTTTTTTAAATACACATTTTAAAAGCAGTAGTGGTGTCCGAGTGGTCGAACGCACGCCTTGCAATCAAAGTGTGCAAGTTCAAACCCCGGCTCGCACCTCTGGGTTTATGTGCGAATCTCATTTTCATCCGAGATCACCACTTGCTATGAAACGGTGAAGGAAAACATCGTGAGGAAACCTGCACGTCCATAGAAAAGTGTGAAATTCACCAACCCGCACTGGGCCAGCGTGGTGGACAATAGCCCGAAAATCTCCCTCGTATTGAGGGAGAATGCGCCCGGTATAATTGCAATAGGCTCGCCTCCTATTGCATTGGGACCAAAAATACATCGGCGAAGTGTGGGCGCATTGCAGTGCACCTTTGCCTATCCCTTCGGGGAATATAGGCGTGATGATGTAATGATGATGACACATTTTATGATTATAAACAAAAGAGTTTATAATAGTTTACAATAATGATTTGTGACGTTCAACAAACAATCAATGTTAACTAATCTATTGCATCTCAGTACTTAAATGTCAGAATATAATATGTACCAAAGATTGTTAATAACATAACACATGTACATGTTTGAGGGTATTCAATTTAGTTCGAGCATTTTATAATTGGCGACGCGCCAGCAATGGAGTTGTCAACTGCTTCAAATTAGTTTACACCAGGGAACAGTTGATGTCAAATAACAAAATGTAATTTTATTTTTCACGATGATGATAAAAGGATTTAAAAATTAATTTAATAGTGCATTGTACCAAGTACTGAGTACAGTTAAGTACTATTTATAGTTGGCTTTCTTTAATTAACATTTGTAAGCCATAATAGAGATGAGGTCACACACAATGAAAGTCACATTGCTGTAAATAGTATCTGATCAAGGTGGTGACATCTGAATAACAGTCTGCAACCACTGCGACAAGCTAATTAAATAGCCTTATTTTGAGAATGTAATCTGTTGCGATATATATAAAGTTGGAATTTCTATGGCAAGTCACACAACAACGCGACAAATTTCGGCCGCGCGAGGGATGACATTTCATTGAAAATTGAGCTTTCTCAGTAATCGTGTTGGTATTGGCAATTAGTCGCACAAGTTTGACGCGCCTGTGGGTACAAGCCTTGAAAGTTACACCACTTGTTAATATGGTCCAACCAGACTAGTTTGTAAATAAGTTCAGACCTTAAAACAATTATCAGGTCTTCACCCTAGATATAGCAATAACTACTCGAGCTGGGCATAATAAAAACAATTAATTTTGTATGGGACATATGTATCCAGCATGGGGTTCATCATATTAAGTAGATTTTTTCATGATGACACACACAATCTTTTAAAGTCAGATGTATACTTTAAATACATATGTTGCATTTAAGCTGGTTCTATCAATATATGTGGTTAAGATAACTTTATTTCCCAAAAGAATTTACATTCACTTATATGAGAAATTAATCGCTAATTGGTTACATAATGTAACTACAGAATATTTAAATGAGACGGTTACAGATCTTAAATGAAGTAAGGTATAGAAGAATTTAACCAAAAAGATTAACAAAAGACAACTTAATTATTTGATATGCTAAGTATTTACGAAGCAAAATATGACACAACAATATTTTTAAGTTGAAAACCAAAGTAATTAGCAGGTAGTTTTACGTAAATATTGGTTTAACTTAAATTCTCACAGCCGTGTTATTGTGAATAACACTGAACAAGCGTATCTAGATGTGATATACTACTTACCATAACCATAAGCTGCCAGTCCAAGGGTGGCCATGGAATCGAGGAAGCAGGCTGCCAACCGACCCAGGCCACCATTGCCAAGGCCAGCATCTTCCTCCAGCTCCTCCAACTCTTCAATATCCAAGCCTAACTGGTAGAGAGCTTCATCAACAGTACCCTGGATGCCCAAGTTAATCATGGTGTTCTGGAGGGACCTCCCCATGTAGTACTCCAGTGATAGATAGTACACTCGCTATTGAAAAGAAAGGAGAACAACTTCTGAATATTTGGAACAATTGATTTTTTCATTGTAATGTGACTTATATGTCCCATGCAGGGCTCAACCTATTAAGTATTTAAATAGTGTAATAGTGTAATAGTACCAGTGGTGTTGACAACATTGTAATATCTCTTTGATTATTGTGGTAAATATTACAGATTTTTGCTTTTCCTCAGAGGTACCTAGATACCATTAATAAAATTAGAAAGTAAGCTCCTGTAAAAACATTAGTAGTATATGTATGTTGAAAACTTATTATATTAGGTTGATCATACAAATTAAAAGTATAAAAATATTTGTGTCAAATTAAAGGTTTCGAAGAACCTACTCAGATTTAAATTTCATTGTAGTTCGAATATCTTTTACTTAATAAATATAAATCATATTTGGAGCAATTACCACCACTACAAAACTTGGATTAAATAATTGCGAGTCTATAACAGAGGGGAATAAAAATTAAAGTTAAATTAACTATAAGTGCATATAGATTTATTTACCTTGGGATCCTTCTCATAGTAGTATTGTTGAGTGCGAATCCAGCGAGACACCAGGTGGTCTCGGACAGTGTGGGCCAAGGCGAAGTAGTAGTCCCTTGGCGTCGCGACATTGCGGTCTTTTACCAGCGTATAATGTACGTGACGGTTGAAAGCCTTCTTCACTTCGGTCACATTCTCGACCGCCACAATACCCCGCACCGATATCTGCTTGCGCCGCTCCAAATCCGATTGCACGCTCATCTTGCTTTAGTCTTCGGAAATTGAGATGGTTCCGTGCGAACACTAGACCTTATCAACCAAGACTGGTCAACCGCGGTCTGCGATATCGGTCACCTTGAGAAGGTCAAACATAAAGCTATAGGTCCACAGAGTACTGTCAAACGGTTCGACAAGTAAATATTTACCAAATTATTATTGACAGAAATTACCGGTAAATATTGAAGAGAGGACTAGGAGAGAGGCCTATCAATAACCACGGTTTCTGGGCTTTATTGTTATTTATAATTACAAATAACACTATTAAGTATGAGTCTTGCAGTTATTACTCCTAAGATCACAATGAAAATAAGTAACCATCTGACTTTGACATTTTTTATTTCGTTCCTAAAAAAAGACAAACTAGCGTGACGCTTTCTTTTTCGCAATGCTACTAAATTCACTACGGAAAACTACTAAACGATTTATACACTACACCAATGGTTTTTCACATAATATTGAATGTAAATATAGATAATATAAACGTTATTGCCCCATTTTACCCGAATGTTTATAAGAATGCTATGACATTTTTGTTAAATCCATTAAACTTTATACAAAGCGACTACTACAAAAATGTGTGAAAAGTGTGTACACCTACTAAATGTGGTCACTCCAACACAAAATTAAAGTTTTTTTTTCAGGACGCCGACGCTGTAGAAACGTTCAGAAATAGAAACGTTTTACACAGGTTTAGCTATAATAGGTAGGTACCTCTTTTCTATGGAAATGGAATCTGTAAAACTAGCCGGGGCCGAATGAATGTTGGGTGGGCCAGCCACCTACTTTATTTAGGTATCTTAATTTATTAGTCTTTGCTATAAGGTATTGGCAAGCTAGGGAGAAGGTAGAATAGAATAAGCTTTGTCGCAGCGTAGTTTTGCAAAAATATTTAAAATATGAATCATATATCTTTTAAATAAGAAATACAAATTTTGTGATTTATACAACAAATCTAATTATTCAGTGTGCGAAATAAATTGTTGGTTTACGTTTACAGATTAGTTATCTATCTCATGCTAAGAGCGAACGCTATTTTAAAAAAGCCGCGTCGCATTCAAATTCTCTAATTGTCGCCGCCGGCAATTACGAGCCAGACCCCGCGCACACAACGCCGCCGTTCGCGGCATGTGTTGATCCTCCCGACACGATCACCGCCCTCCTCGACCCGGGCGTCGAGAGGTCCACCAACACACCTACACCAGCCTCAAACAGACACCGATCTCGCCGGCGAGGTCGAGGAACCGCCTCTTCCGCTCATAGGTGCATCTTTGCACCTAGGAGCGCAGTCACTACCTCTCCCCTCCGGTAACTGCCCAAGCCGAGGTCGTGCCCTCTGTGGCGCCCTTGAGCAAGTTGCCCCCTTTTTCCGCCCTTAAGGCCCTGGTTGGAGTCGCACTCTGCACTCGCCACTCCTCCGGTGAAGCTGTAAAGGCCAACTCACGGCAAACAGCGTAGTCATATAAAAAAAAACATGCTAAGAGCAAGTATTTGGTAGGTATTTAGTTAAAACACTTTCACATATTATGGTGTAATACGCTTTATTCGTATAAGGTATTAACTGATCTTACATAGCATACTTACATGAGCTATCTAAGTTAAAATAACAGGTAAAAATATATTAGGTACACCGTTCAGTAAACAGTTCATATGACATGTAACATTACTAAAGCTAAACCAATTTGGATAAAATATTCATTAACTTAGCTATAACAAAAATAATTCTTAAAGTTATTGTAAAAGACATATAAAAACGTCAAGTGATGTCAAATAAAAGCAGATTTACTAGTTTTATGGCAGTAAGTATAAAAAAAATCCGGCCAAGTGCGAGTCGGACTCGCGCACGGAGGGTTCCGTAACATTATCTATAAAAACGGCAAAAAAATCACGTCTGTTGTATGGGAGCCCCTTTAAATATTCATTGTATTCTGTTTTATAGTATTTGTTGTTATAGCAACAACAGAAATACATCAGCTGTGAAAATTTCAACTCTAGCTATCACGGTTCATGAGATACAGCCTGGTGACAGACGGACGGACAGCGAAGTCTCAGTAATAGGGTTCCCCTTTTACCCTTTGGGTACGAAACCCTAACAATGGTTCTTTTACCTAACTTAAGACTTATATCGTTAATTGTACATCTATAAAATGAATTAAATCAATTGTTGTGTAGAATATTCAGTATTATTCGACGTCAAATATCACGGTTTATCTCATACCACATACCCACATACCAATAAGCATAATTCGTGATGTAACCCACTCAATGTTCTTAACAAAAGTTACAAAGATTAGATTCAAAAAGTCAACAGAGTTAAATTTGATAACATATTGATTTTCTTTTGCTATAATGGAGTGGTTTTCGCCTTGCGTATATGGAAGACCACGACTGCAAGATTAAGCCCGATTAAGGCAACTCGCCTTTGCGTAGCTAATCGAAGGCGTATAAATTCCGCTAAATCGTTAGTGTCACAAATTTATCTGGCCCGGTGGCCAAAACTGACACTACAGTCGTTAGTATGAACACGTCTTCGTTTTCGTCAGTTTTCAAAGACAGTAGCGCGACGTCGTCATCAGCACATGGCCTCAAGTCTACACTAGTTCATTTTTTAAGGCATAAACACAACATTTTATCAATGGTAGCTAAATACGACCAGTGTAGACTTTACACATTGTCACATTGAAGCCATTAGACTTATTAGACTAGTCATATTCTATCTACCATTGATGAAGGATATAGTTTTCATGCCTTAAAATTGAAGTCATAGCAACTGCACAACGATAATGTTAGGGTACTTGGGGCCCAGGTTAGTTGGTGGCAGTGTTGATAGCATATCAGTTCTCTGTCACCGGTGAGCTAGAAGAGGGGCAGACGTATATTTGTTCCGGATAGATGTCTCCGCGGACCCGTATCGCGCTGACCCCGCTCGCCGCCGCTCGGTACTCCAGCTCGCCAATGAGAATGTCGTCTGCGTACACCGCCCACTCCGACGGCGCTCGAACTATCCGAATTTTAGTCTGAAAATAAAAATGTTTATCGCATGACAATTTCGTGGAGTAACTTAAGCGTGAACCATTCGGATTTCCGACATTGGAAAATTAAAAAATGGTTTTTATGTAATTCGCTTTGGGTGTAACAGGGATGGCATCCATAATACAAGGGTACCTTAGTTTAGGGTCATACGACGACTGTGTTGTATTTTGGAATGGTTCACCGAAGTTCAAGAGACCAGACCATCTTGTTAGATCACGTAACCGCCTAGCTATTGTTAGATACGGTAGCATTGGGGCACTACTAGGAATGTGAAAACTGACAACCGCCGTATAACTGATAAAAATTGTAACGAAAAAAAAAACGAACGCAAAAAAAAAAATGGAAACTAATAGTATCTCCTTACGTATGTTCCCGGTATGAGCCTAGCCGTCCGTTGCCTTCTCTCCAGCCCCCATTCCCCCAGCCACGTGTTCAACACGACTAACTGCCTCTCCTTCTGCGATTCCACGTGAGCGCGTAAATTAACGTGCGCCAAAATGTTCGGCCGCGGCCATTCGCGCGCACAATCCATTAGGTCTATTGAAAACGAATGCAATAACGGACGGAGCCTGAAACATTGTAAATAAGAGCAAACGTTACTTTACTAGAAATATTGGAATAATAAACTTGAGAGGTGTCAAGGGACACCCGGATGAAACGGAGTTCCTTTTGAATTAAAAAAATAAACAAAAAAAAATTACACATACACTCATACACTAATCGAAATCGAATTTATTGTATACATAAATGTATATAACACACAGGATTTATGTTAAAGTGTCGTACAATAAAAATCACACACACTTATGTAAAAGCGTCGTTACAATTTTTTGTCTTAATTTTTTCCGTCTAGCCCCCTTTCGCAACGCGCGATAAGGAACTACGTTCCAATAAATTGAACATTGACTTTTACAAAGTCGGTACGACGATAAATACTTGCTTGGTATAAGACGATAAGACTTGCTTCGAGAGCAGGATTGGACTTAATTTTTAAATAACATTAGCAAGGGTAATTATAAGCAAAACAAAATTATAACCAGCGTCAACGGCCTTTTTTTCATGCGTGAACGAGTCAGAAACATTATTTTCTCATAAAAAGCAGTTGTCTCGAACACGGGGAACCATAAGCTAAAGGTATATCTCGAAACCCAAACTGCAGGTAGATAAATAATGTATAGTCAGAAGCAAGCAGGTAAAGCCATTGCATTGTTTCCACAATGGCTGTATAAAAAATCTTTTTTATAGGTTAACAGCACCTATCTACTAAAATTCAAACCACAATATCAAATTTCACCAACGAACCAAAACGATTGTTTCAAGGGTCAGCGGGCTGTCCTATGGCCATTTAAATCGAACTGGGCTGGTGCAGTTAATGTCAATCCACGTATTATTTTAAAACAATGTTAATAAGCGTGAAAATCTTCAGTCGTGAATATGTTGGCAAACCGCCAATGCTTGTATCGGAACTTTTACACGGTTGACAGGAGATTGAACATTTCAAACAGTTCCAGTTCCATGAGATAAATATAATTTTTGCCAATGCCAGATATATTAAATACATATTAAAGAAGCATTTGGCAAGCGATTCTACACAACAATTGATTTAATTAATAATTAATTTTCACATACCTTCCATAAATAACTAGTTGGTGTCCTATGGGTATCCCGTTGTGTAGTTTGGCTGTTACGTTAGGCTGCCACCTGGGCTCCTCGCCTTCCGCTGGATTATCTGCACTTGATCTTTGAGGTACCTGCAGGAAAAAAAACACTTAGGAGGCTGCCTGTGTTTTTAAGTGTAGGTATATGCGAAACGATGTTTATCTAGATTAGATAATTGCCAATCAAAGTATAGCCGTCATCCTTATGTATCGTAATGGTGGATTCGCACCTAGTCTACAAAAAAATAATTGTTAGTTTTTTATTACCATCAATATAGAGCAATAGACTTTAACATCAGATTTTTTAAATAGTTAATTCCCAATATATTTTTAATGTACACAGTACTAACTTATCAGCCTAAATTATAAGAATTTACAACAAAATGGCAGATGCTACAATGCTTATGCTGCTATAATATTAATGTCTTAACACTTAGCCGAAAAGAAATCAAACTTGAACTTACCTCAACGTGTGCTGGGGCTAAACTAGGGAAGGAGTCAGTCTTTCCAATATTAAGTGTCGCATCGCGGACGCCCGTCACTTGCACCCACTCGGCTAGCAGCGGGCTCGGGTTCCTGTGGGCGTAGCTGCAGTACGGCTCGCCGTCCACAGCCCATATAGTTTCTTTTTCATCGATCACTGCTTCTATCGTGAATGGACGATCGAGTTTGAAAGGAAATGATCTGAAAAAATATTTTTCGTTAATGAAATTACCGTTATCTAATCCCGGGTAACGCTATGTGATGTTTGATTCTATTGGTACCTAAGTAAACTCCACTAAGCTAAGCACTTTTGCCGTCCTTCATATGGCCCTTATGGATAAGCATGGTGGCAATAGTTTTAGTGATATCAAATATGGTTTAGTTGTAGTGTTTGAACAGCAGAATCGACATTATGTACTTAGTAGATCAACTTGTAGGCATATAGAGGATACCCAAAAAATGCCGGTTCTATTCACATGGCGTAACTGAAAAAATCGGCCGCGTATCATAATGACGCAAAAGAGGTTGCTCTAATTGTAGATAGACACTAGCTAAAATATGGGTACTAGGTAGAATATGCTCTAGATTCAAATGACCATAGACTAGTCAAAGGTGTGAAATTGTTTCTTAAATCTATTCTCTGCGTGTTAATCTTGATCTGACTGTCTGTTAATGATGACTGATCCTACTAATATTATAAATGTGAAAGTTTGTGAGGATGGATGGATGTTTGTTACTACTCTTTCACGCAGAACTTACTAAACGAATTTTGATGAAACTCTACAGTATTATTATTTGTACGCTAGGATAACATATAGGCTATAGTTTATAACGATATTAAACAATCGAAGTCTGTGCGGACGAAGTCGCGGGTAGAAGCTAGTAGTTCTATACGCATCTTTCACACTTTTCTTTAGGTTACTTCCACTATTGTCATAATAATAAAACATGTATATGTATACCTTAAGGTACAGTCGTTTTTATGGTAAGAGTACCGAAAGTCGGTACAGACTGACTAACACCTTAACACTTGAGTGTGTTTATTGAAGGCCAATTTGTTTCGGGCGTGGTTAATGACCTTACAAGGTGATCTGTAAATAGGCTACCTATCGCTTTCGCTGATTAGGTACATAAGATAAGCCATAAAGCAAGCTTTCGGTTAGGCAGCATTTGTTTTTTTATTCTTTGAATGGACCACGCTGTTGGCCGTGAGGTGGCCTTTACAGCTTTACCGGAGGAGTGGCGAGCGCAGAGTGCACTCCAACCAAGGCATTAAGGGTGGAAAACGGTGGCAACTAGCTCAAGGGCACCACATAGGCACTTGAGGACAATTAAGTGTAAGATGGGGCAGCAGTTGTAGCATGAGCGCCAAGACTAGACTTATGTCACGGAATATGTTGATGTTGTCTCTTTCTCTCGTATCAACTAAGACAGAGAGCGAGCGAGCGAATTCGTGACAGAGATCTTGTCTTGACATGCGTGCTTGCTTACCCCTCAGGACATTCCAAAATGCTCACTTTTGGAATTGTGCTTATTCTTAGAGAGCTGCTGCTTTAAACGATTACCTATCTAGAATTTTTCGTGTTACCAGTTCAAATACAAGTGTCCAAAAATAACCCTGTTTAATGATTACTATAATATTAACGGTAAATGACATCTGAAAAACTAGATCTGAGAAAGAGTATATATAGGCGATGTTATTAAAATATTCCATTAGATTATAAATTCGATTTTTCATTTTTGGGAACGCTTTCGTAAAGTAATGGTGTTATTTAAATCAAACTACCCTGGCCCAGTGCGAAGGTACCACAAACAGTTTTCATTATGTTGTACACTGTAAGTAAATTATTGTGATTTTATTTTAGTTCATAGCTATACGACCGTACCTGTCTACAAGGCAACACTGACATTGTACCTACATATTTTTTTCCTCGTAGGAACATGACCTCATTTTGCATTATTGCTCAGACAGAGTTACCTATCGAGTAAGTAGGTACTTTGTTTGTCGAAGATAAATAAAAATGTTGCCCGATAAACCCACGCCTCGTTTAGTCCCAAACGGAGTATTTACAAAATATAAAATTATCGGATATTATTTAGATAAACATAATAATTTTAAAATAATCATGAATATTATCTACGGCACCTACAAAAATACTACTTGAGAGTTAATAAACGTAGACTGTTCAATCTGCAGTGTGATTACTTACGTAATTCTATTGCAAACGACATTCAATTACTTTTTGTCACAACACAACGCAACATCTATCAAAATGTATTGAAAGTCCACCATGTTGTTTGGTTTCTAAAGAAAATTGATAGCAATAAGATTCACAAAAACGGACCGTAATATTTTCAATGAAATATTAGCCTGAACGAACTGTTTCTTTTAAAGTTTCGTCAGTAGGTACAGTCATCCACCCGATGACGACGCCAGTTAAGTTTCGTTACTCGTTTAACAACAGACGAATCGTCGCTCTTACGGTTAATGATTCGTTTTTATAGGAACGTAGCAATAAGCACGACCTGCCGTTTTTAAGAGTCTACTTTTTCCATCATATAGGTATTCAGTGAAGAAAGTGCGGGGCGAATCTAAGAGCGTATCACGCTCAATGGATTTTAATGGAATTCGGTATGGTGAATCCTGCTAGGCTATTACGTAACTCTTAATGCTATCAATGTTCTTTAGAAACCAAATAACATAGCGGATTTTCAATACACTTTAACAGCTGTTTCGACAGAACGTGATTGAAACATGTTTGCAATTTAATTACGTAATCACCCTACATGTTCAGTATAGGCATTGTATTGTATCATGAGTATCTCGGAAAATTAATAACTCACACTGTTTCACTCAAGATAAATACTTATGTACCTATGTACATAAAGTAGTAGTATATTTAGTTCGTATAAGCTGTGCCCGCTGCACAGTGTTCAACACTGTTCAACAGCGCGCTGTTATCACCATCGTAAATCTATAATCGGGAAAGGCATTAAGTAATGGTACTTACTTACCTAAAGGCGGTAGTTTCTTCATTGCCCCACTGATTATGTCGTCGCGTGTTCCGCACCACATAGCGCTGCGGCATGCGAACGTTCACGTGAACCGCAATGTCCGCGCGGCCCGTGTCCACCTCCCCCCGCCCGATGTTCAATGCAAACCTGGTGGTGAACCCACAATCTATCCAATCAAGTCCATTTACATTGCAAAACAATCTGGCGTACACATTACTCAGTGCTACAATGCCTTACCCATATACCACCATCAGTGGTGTTAGCACGCATGCCAAGACAAGACCTCTGTCACGGATTGGCTCGGTCGCTCTCTGTCTTATTTCATATGAGGCAAAGAGATATAATCAACATATTCTGTGGCATAAGTCTAATCTTGGCGCACATGCTACAACCACAGTAGCAGTACCAGATATCTTACACTTAATTATTATCCAATGCTTTTCTGTGAAATGGAAACTAGCCTGGCGATTATTTAACTTGGTATCATATTGCGATGCAAAATTAATAAAATGCCAATTCTTCGATACATTCGACGAAGGGCACCATCATTACATAATCGCCCGGCAGAATGAAGAGAAACCTGAACGATGGAAACAGTTACTGTCTATGTGACAAAATGGTATTTCACTTGTGGTAAGGACTGTTTCTGATGGCAGTAATGGTAATACTTTGATAAGGCTATGTTGCACCGTGTAATTATGTAATTAGTACCTACTACGCTTCAACACTTTTTTACTGAAAATAGCTTTTGAAGGCACTTAGTCTGTAGATGGGTAGACATTTCTATAGGTTTAGAGAGAATTCTTTATTGACTGTATTACATACACATCATCATTAAAATGTACAGTAGAGTTGGCATTCGATAAAATGCAGTAACGGAAACAGTGAACACGCGGCTTGGTTTACGAGCGTGAGTAAAATTTAACCCCGGTCTGTAAATACGTGTGCCAGACCTTGATTCCTACCGCATAAACGGGACAAGATGCATTTGACTCATTCGTGTTGAAATGAGAAACGCTCGCGTAAAGAAATCTTAGGACAGAATTTAAAAATAAAATATCTCGTGTAAGAGTCAGACAGAAATTAGGCTCAATATTTTTTTTACCTAGTAGCAATATGAGATTATAAACGTAAATCTTGTTAGCCCATTCCAATAAGCTAAATGCTTGGGCTAGGAGTGAGCTTACGGAAATAGTTCATGGCCAGGGTGGGAATCGAACCCGGAAACACTCGCCTATCACGGCGCGGCGCGGCGGACCGTCTGACCACTAGGCTATTGACACCATATCTATCTACTTAGATTGATTATACTTGTACGTCAAGATATTGTTTACGTGATATTGATAACAGTGGTAGCCGAGTGGTCGAACGCACGCCATGCAATCAAAGTGTGCAGATTCAAATCCCGGCTCGCACCTCTAGGTTTCATGTGCGAAACTCATTTTCATCCGAGATTACTATTTGCTATGAAACGGTAAAGGAAAACATCGTAAGGAAACCTGCACGTCTAAAGAAAGGCGTGTGAAGTTCACCAACCCGCACTGGGCCAGCGTGGTGGACCATAGCCCAAAAATTCCCTCGTATTGAGAGAGAATGTGCCCGGTATAATGGTAATAGGCTCGCCCCCTATTACATTGGGACCAAAATACATCGGCCAAGTGAGGGCGCACTGCAGTGCCTACCCCTTCGGGGAATACAGGCGTGGTGATGTATATATATTGTTTACGTGGTGGAATACAGATAATCTAATCCATCCACAGAGGCATTACAAAACATTTTTCAGATTTATATTAAGTTACGAATCTTACCATGGTAAATCCTCAGAGGGTGTGCCAGTGCACACAATGTGTGATCCGATAGCCAGGGGCTCCGTCAGCGTCTGAGTGAAATGCACATCACGCGCCTCCGCGAGTTGGGACTGGAACCAAACCAAATCACACTAAGTACAACAAGTATTATTAAAATGACCTAGTTTTACTAGTAGTTATAAATGGTGGTGTCGATTATGTTAGAATTAAACTACACATGTTACAGTCCTTCTTACTAACAACGTAATGTAACATAGGGCGGCAATATTTTTAATGTCAAGTATACTTTGAACATGAAATAATGGACATCAAAGTCCAAAATTTACAGAAACTCTATCCTCATGAAGTTCTTAATAAAATGACGTCAAATCGATACAATAATTAAATTATATAGAAATATGTGTCATATTACTCTAGGTATTTAATTTATTGCATTCAATCCAATATTATAAATACCGGCGGCAAGGTTAAAATAATCCATACTCGTAAATTGTTACCAATCTAATCAAAAAACGATGCACGTCTTCGTTGCCATCTACGGTACCCGTTGAATTACCGGCGTGAGGTCATCATGGCATGCTGCTACCTTAATTGGTGTCAGGGTTTATTTAATAAGACATTGCATGTAGGTAGGTACCCGCATTCAGTAGTTCTTCTGGATACGTCATTGCCAAATTAACTGAGCGGAACATGACATATCTACTGAGTACCTAGGCATCCATCTGCTACTGGTCGAGCGCTTTGATCCGCTATTTAACTAACACCAGGAGACGACTTAATGCCAAAATATTAGGCAGTTGCCTAGCAAAAAAAAAACGTTTCATGCACATCTAACGAGCTTGAGCCGCGGGAAGTTAAGACACCGAGTCCGGGATGAAAGTCGGCACCATTTTCGACTTGTGACAACGAACGGAATATGTTGCTTAGGTGTCGCCTTACATTAGACCTTACTTAATTTGGCGCGGCTTTGCTTGTCGTTGGTGAAAACGGGCATGAGGGTGTTAATTAAACCCAAAACGTCGCAACTTATCCCCTTTTTGTCACAGGGCACACCCTTGTCTATCTATATATTATTGTAGGGCCATCGCACCGCGTAATTAAAAAGGCCGATTTTAACGCGGTTTTTGTGTTAGGGGTTGACTTTTTTTTATTGCACCTGTCTAGCTGTTTAAAACTACACCCATTGAAGATTTATTTTTATTTTTGATAGGTTATATTATTCAAATATCGTAGTGTAATATCGCGTGTTTGAGCACAATCAATAGGACCCTAGTTGATTTATAGCTAGTTACTTAGGTAGCGTAGCTATATCCAACACAACACTGTGGATTGCGTGTCGCCAGCAGCTAAGTTTAATCAATAGGTACGTCAAAAATAGAAGCACGAAAGTATTTAATATCTCCAATTTCTAAAGTAGGCATTTTTGATACATCTAAGTAGTAGCAACTTCATTTCAAAATTTTCAGTTAGGTAGTATCTAGGTACCTAGGTAAATATCTATTTAGGATAGGAGTGTTGTAGGTTTATTTCTGAGTAATATTCAGTAGGTAAGTATTTCTACTGAAATGACAATCCGTAATTAAGTTATCTTAGCAAAGATAAAAAACCTACTTAACTAGGATCCCCACCATTTAGATATCTGTTTTATAACTCGAATACTTATTACATGTTCTGCTAAAAGTCAGACCATTCCTTCAAACAAATAATTTAAAAATTGCAGTGATATCATCGACACCCACCGACCTTAACCTTCTGACACGTCATAATCAACTGAAAATAAAATCCGTTGTTCTTCAGAATTGCTATTTTCATGACTTATCCGTAAAAATAGGTATGTCGAGGAACAGCAGTTGATATAACAATTTATGAGGAACTAAAAAAAAAATTCTACAAATGAAATCGCAAGTTTCGCACGTCTTGAATTAGAATTTACGATAAGATAATCGTTCACGCAATAGTAGCCTCTATGATTTCATGAATGAATTTAGATCTATGCACTCAACCAAGGTGGGTACTTTAAGTAAATATTTTAATCGTGTAAATTTGTATGTTCACTTTCGTAGTTTTTTTTTAGGGTTCCGTACCCAAAGAGTAAAACGGGAACCCCATTACTGAGACTTCGTTGTCCGTCCGTGCGTCTGTCACCAGGCTGTATTATATCTCATGAACCGTGATAGTTAGAGTTGAAATTTCCACAGATTATGTATTTCCGTTGCCGCTAACAAAAAATACTAAAAAACAGGATTAAATAAATATTTAAGGGGGCTCCCATACAACAAACGTGATTTTTTTGCCATTTTTATAGATAATGGTACGGAACCCTTCGTGCGCGAGTCCGACTCGCACTTGGCCGGTTTTAGCTGAATCGTTAACGTAGGACGTATTTTTGGATTTCACGGTCTTTGACGGATATGCGTGCTGTGGATATGTAAGTACCTATCTACATGTCCTCGTGAATTTTATTTTTATCAATTTTGTAGGAAGTAGGCAGATCCATGTAAGTGTTAGTTAGAACTGCTCGTCATAAGTAGATAAGCAAGTAACTTATTTACCTACTTACACAAATTGTGAGTCATCTTAGATAAATGCGTCATGTTTATCCAAGGTAAATATGAAATAAAGACAGCTACCAAATCGATTCCCACGAGTAGGTAATCATTTACATTTAGCAACCTCTAACGTGGAGATAATGCAGTAGGTAGATTGTTCTTTGGGTAGGTAGGTGGTTAGTTAAAAGACAAATTCATCGCAGGTAGGTTACGTTATACAAACAAGGTGTAAGTTACCAACACAACTATGCTATGTAAGATGGGCCTTTAAAAATCCCTATAAGCTTGAATACGTTTTGTACAACAGTCCCTTTTCCAAATTGAGGTGGAAGTCAGATTAAATAAAATTACTTAGGTACTTGGTGTTCTGAAGGAGTTCCAGGGCCTTAAGCCTAGGGCAGCATACTATGTACCTTTACTATGGGAAGATGATATAAAGTTATAAACAGGTAGCTATTGTTACCTAGGTACCTATAGTGCCTAGATAAGTAGAGTTTATGACTGCCTGTGACTAACCACTCGTTATAGACATATTAAACATTTTTAAATATGAAAATAAGCGCATATTATTTTATGTACATTAAACTAGCTCAAGCTTTCTTTTTTTTTAATTACCAAAGTGACAGGTGGGTTCTCTTCATTATCGCCGTTCTCAGGTAGTCTCGTGCGACATAACAAACGGCGGCAAAACGCACCGCAGCCGCATCTATCGCCGAGACAGACCATTATCGAAGAACATTAACACACAATACTGTCTCGCTAGGCGGACAGCCTGACACTACAATTAGTGAGCCCGCGACACCATCACACGAAAATATCCGCTCTCAATCGCGCCGCGGCCCGCGATCACCCGAGCGCGTCTAGCCGACCACCTACCGCAAGAGCCATCGCCGTAGTACTACGTTTAGGTAGGTTGATTTGTTGTTTTGGTCTACACAGGCTTGTTGTATGTAGATATATGCGCTTGAATCACGAACGTAGCCATCTGCCATCCCTTTCTCACACCATAGACACATGAAAGTGACGTGACAGTCACAATAGTAGACGCTGTTTATTTACATGTAGTTATGACTTAATTAGCTAAATATTATAAACAAGCGCCTAGGGACCTACTCAATGTAAGTCGGTAGCCTACCGGCGGCATTACATCGTCCTAAGAAGCAATAGGCATATCGTGAAATCGATATAACGGTGAAAATATTATTAAAGCTGTTGTAAATTAATTGTAGGAACAAATATTGTTATTATGAAACTGGTGGTATGGGTAGGTGTCTATAACTAAAACTCAATATAAAAAATTGAATAGGTAAGGTAGTTAGTCATGTCAAATAAACCTTAACCAGAGGTAGCTAGCTATTTAGGTACTTGGAATTTGTTCCTCGATTACGCTATGCACTTGTATCATTATAAAAGTACTTACAAACACTATAAACGAAGGCATAGGTATGGATGTAAATTTATGTAAGTATCATTAATAAAACTAACCTCAAAATCCAGTGCATCTTCAGCGAAGTCGTATTCAATAAAATCTCTTGGTATAGTACCCTCTTCTACGTCATAATCCATTCTAACACAATTTACACATTTCATCTCTGCCACGGGTACGCTTCATATGTTATGTTCTTGCTACGTACGTAGGCACTAGAAATTATTAGCATCTTGCTAAAAAATCAATACTTACATACCTAACACGAAGCTTCGTCGAGGCGTTTATAACGCGATAAACTCCAACCAGAATGGCAATAACCAGACAGATTCAACAGAAATGAAAACAACCCAGTTCACTGCACTACAGTTGTGAAATAATAACAAACAAGCTTATAGGTAGGTATGCCTTTGATATACACGACTGACGTAACGTAAATCCCTATTGGACTATAATGTACTTATGTCTCTTTCTAGAGTATCGGTTTCGCCTTAGTGTGACAGGGAGGTACCCAGATAACTTAGGTTACCGTATCCAATTAGACATGGCTTTGATTGACTAAGTACTTATCTTATCGATTTCTTTTTATAATTGGACATGACTATGGCGCGATTTTTTAACAATCTACTGCCTTATTTAACGACGCAGTTGTTATACTGTATAATACATACAAAACTTAATTTATTAAATGCTAAAATCATTGACATACCCAGAAGCAGTGCAAGGGATCACTTCTTTATTGAAACAGATTCACTAGGTACCTACTGTTGGTCCAAAAAGTAAAGTAAAAAAATAATTTGTCAATTGCAGTTCATTCGTCACGCTAAAATTAAAAACAGCTTGACTTATTAGAATATAATTATTTTTTTGGTTTGTTTTCTCTATTAGGGGTGATGTTTAAAATATATAAAAATGTAAACAATGAAAATAACTTATAGGTACTTAACTAGTTACGAAGTTTGCCGGATGAGGACTAATAACAAATAATGTGAGGTGATTACGATAATAGTAGTCCCTTTTTGACTCTTCAAAGATATAAATATTCAAAGTTGAATTAATGCTTGAAAAACTCAGAATTATACCTTATATTAAAGATAATAATAAATGTTTGTATAATAGGTATAGGTACTGAGAGCGGGCTGACCAGGAATCTCTCGTTTACGAGGGCGGACCGTCTAACTACTGCACTATTGACGCTTTATTAAAACATCAATCAGAGACAATCGTCATCAGGGAAATCGCATTTAAATAGAAAATAAAAAACAACACCCACCTTTTCTTCGTCAACGCCAGTTATACACGATTTGATTTCCATTGTTGAATATTAGGTGCACGGTTTTTGTAATATGTAAGTTAAATAAAAAACTCCACTTTGATTCACAGTACATTTCTTACACTAATTTATACCTACTTATTGACATGGCATGGGTACTATTATAACATCTGATAGTAACTAGTTCGAAACTTGATCAATTCCTCGGCGGCGGCGAACTGATTATTCTGTGAAACAAGTTTGGTAACTTTTATTATGATCAAACAGATACAAAAACATAAGCTTGTATCATAGACAAAATAAGTATTCTCGCATGCGACCAAGTTCAAGGCCCAACTTCGTATCAATACGAACCGCGTTGTTGGATTTCGGCTTTAACGGTTTTTTATTCAATGGCGTCGCCTGGAACAATAAAAGCTTTTAGAATGGTTATTTATATTCATAACCAATTTTTTTTACGCCAATGTTTGTGATTAGAGATGGTTCACGATATTCTCACCTCTTTAGACAGCCGATATCAAAATGCAAAATAAGTACCTACTAATTTAAAACGATTTTATTTTGGGTGGTCGCAATCTTATAAAAATGACGTAGTGTGTCATTTGGGAATCACTACACATAATGACGCTCGTTTTGTTGGCACCAAACTAAACGCGGTTAATTGCAGTATTTGCAGTCCTTTTCGCGGTCTTAATGTTTGAGCAAGATGGCAATGTTTTTAACGCTGTTAAATTCAAAATCAGTCTTTGGAAAGTTAAAGTGCAACGACTTTTTGTTCAAGTCCTATATCGGATTCATTCGCGATTTTTATTACATTGCAACATTGAATATGGTCTAGCCATTAATCACTTGAGACCTTGCTGAAATACCCGCTAATCGGAAATGGTGGCTCCACTCGACTTCCTCGTCGTATTCCATTTAAAGTCAAAGTCAAATCATTTATTCTGTATACGTCCATGGCAAATTGTTAAGTTTACTTTTTTTTCTTCTACAATTACTAGGTACCTACCGGATCGAAACACGACCTCAATTGAGAAGATCCGACAATAAACTCAGTGGGGTGATCAATTTTTTTTTAACTTTCATTGTTTCATTAATTTTGTAAATAAAAGAAGAAGTCCTATATCGTGGTTGATGTTTATTATGTCTCGTTACCAGGTGCGGATGGTGGTGGCGTTGGTGCTGCAGCAACTTGGCGCGCGTGGAGTACTGGCGCGGGCACTCCGAGCAGTGCGCCGGCTGGCAGGCACGCACGCCGCCTTCTATCGACTGCGCTTTGTTTTTATCAGCGCCTATACAAAACATTCCTGTTAATATTTATCATAAATACATACAACATCACGCCTGTGTTCCCCGAAGGGGTAGGCAGAGGTGCACTGCAGTGCGCCCACGCTGATGTATTTTGGTCCCAATGTAATAGGGGGCGAGCCTATTGCCATTATACCGGGCACACTCCCCCTCAATACGAGGGAGATATTTAGGGCTATAGTCCAACACGTTGGCCCAGTGTGGGTTGGTGAACTTCACACGCCTTTCTATTGACGTGCAGGTTTCCTGACGATGTTTTCCTTCACCATTTCATAGCAAGTGGTAATCTCGGATGTAAATGAGATTCGCACGTGAAACCCAGAGGTGCGAACCGGGGTTTGAACCTGCACACTTTGATTGCAAGGCGTGCGTTCGATCACTCGGTTCCCACTGCTAATCATTGTATTTATTAATATTCCAAATTTTGACGCTATACCCTAACGCTCTGTAAAAGCTGTCATCGGACGAACTAGGAATCATAAGAGTACTGCTGCATCTCATGATCAGCAGTTGCAGCCTAATGGTCGAATGGACGCTTTGTAGTCAAAACGCTCCTGGTTTAATGTGCGATTCTACTTTACATCCAAGAAAATTAATTTTTAAAACTATGCCACAGGGTATCACTTTTAATTACCAGAAGGTAGATCAAATAATAGGTGACATGTTTCTTATTTAGCAACTCATTGGCGCATCGACACTCGTGCGTCCAATTTTTTTGCCATTGCCAAACAAACCGTATTCACTCATGAAAACAGTTCACTATTCAACTAAATGTCACTGACAGCGCGAGCGAACTTTGACGCGAGGCGTCGTGGCTTGTACCAGAGGAATTCAATCTTTATGCATATTGACGCAGAGTTTGTTTTGGTATTGGCAAAAATATTTACGCTCGAACGGAGGCTTAAGGGTAAAATATTAACCAGGATGGTGGCGGGTCACATGTCGGTCGCGTTTGGCGGCAGACCGGTATATCTTGGGGCACACCACGCACGGGTAGTGCCGGATACGCTTCTCAAGGGGCACGGTCGCCGACACAGTCTTGTGGATACGCCACAGGTGGTTTACCAGCATACCGCGACGCTAAAATTTTACTTTTAAATTACGTTCACTCTGAAAGCAAGTGTTTGTCGTTTCCGTTCGGCATTGTACTTTCTAATATTTTTGACTAGGTATCAAAGCAAGCAAAATTTTTTGTTCTAAATATACAAACTTTAAAATGATGTTCACATTTTTCACATTTGTATTGCGTGGTGTTTTTTGCTGCAGTAGTCGTTTCATTCTGCAAGTTGAAATATATTAATTTACTCGCCTTCTGATACTGATAGGAGTGGTGATTGCGTGTTATTAGCTATTGCTAAAATGAGTGCCGTAAATGAGTACCTAAGTGTATAAGTGTTAGGGTAGGCATTTGATTATAATCGGTGTAGGGTAATTAGCTGTGAAGTTTCATATCTGTCGGCTGCTGGGCAGTCCAATATACGAGCTTGTATGTAGTTGTGTGATTATTGACTACCTCCCCCAACGGATACAACAATAAGTTATAAGATTAATTACCGTTCCCGATGTGAAATCAGAAGGTGGATGATTGCGTATATGTATAGCCAACTGTCTTTTGTTTGTGAACAGTTTTCCACATTCACATTCAAATCTTCGCGCCGAACATTCCCTGCAAAAATCAGTAGTTATCAATCACCACATAAGACAAGACAAGACTTACGTCACAGCTTATGTCCCATCGAGTTGCTCTCTCACTTTCGTAATCCATACCAAAGAAGTCACAGTTTCTCTTGATACAATCATGTGTTGGCAGTATAAGCAAACAATTACTTAGTAGTACCTAATATATATTTGGTATTTACCTTATATGCTTTCTTTTTTTTTCTTTCACGACAACTTGATTGCAATATGGACATGTACAAAGTATTGGTTCAACATTTTTGTCCTGTATTGTTTTATTCTGAAAGGGAACAAAATTATGTCACGGGCAATATTCACAACCTATTGACATACCTATATACAATTTAATTTATATACGAACCTCAATCACGCAAGTCTGAGGAATCTCAGTGCCGCCAGAACATGGATTTGCAAACTCCAAATCATTGACCAATGCGTTATCGTCCTTATATCCTATAGAATACGGATTAAATTCTCCCTCAGATCTGGAGTTTCCTGATATATCGAGCCCTCCAATCCTATCTGTATCGAAAAGTGTTGTTGAAAAATCTAAGCCATTGGAATAATTTTGAAAACTTTCGTCTGACGGTAACCTATTGTCGTCTGTATTTGGTTCGGTGGTGAGACCAATTTCGGGTAACACTTCCATGCTGGCCAGAGTATCACTGGAATTAATGGCATAAATAAATACACTTTACTATACTTATAATAGTAACAACACACTTATAGAGAGTGTCGGAAGTCCTTAATAATCATTTACATATTTTGTATGAGTATCGGACAACTATATGATAAGTACTTGAAATCAAAATGCGAACTTGAATTATACATTTTTGTTTGTTTCCCAATACAATTTTTATCTGGAGTCCTATACGAATCTTTGAAGTACTATGTATTGAAAATTTATCGCATTTCTTTACTACAGCTTAAACTGTTTTATAAGCCGTTGGATGGTTTATAGGGCCGAAACAGCTGTGACAAATTTAAAAGGTTTAAAGATTTGAAAGGTCTGTAACTCGGAAACTTTTAGCTATAATGTATACATCTAAAGTAATAATTCGGACTTTTGATTCACCCTGTAATATACAGTGGGATATTAAATATAGACCTACCTGTTAGAGGGTTTCATAGTGCAGTGACGAATCCTATGCCGTCGTAAACTGTAATAATATATTGTAACATAAATAATATATTGTTACCATTTGAAAATAAATTGCATATTTCAAATAAGGTTTAAACTTACGTGAATAAGCGAGCAAATGTTCGTGTGCAATTCCGACATTGATATCTCCGTTTAGATGGTTTGAAGTCCTACAAAGTTAATTGGATTAGTTTATAATTAGCTGTAAACGTAATACATTTTATTATAACTTAACTGCCTATTGAATAAAGTTATTTGGTCGTTTACTTATTTATTCCTTGGGTAGTCGAGGTATTCGTCCAATAAAGTCTATCTGATTGACAAAATGTTTCTTAGTCTTAGAATCACTTTGAATATTAATACTAAAATAACAATAAAATAAACTTTATTTGGAACAAAATAACAGAGAAGCCAATAAAATAAAAACGTTGACTTCTGCGAAAGTTAAAAACTGTGTTGCAATGTCAGCAAAATAAATCAAATTTAAGTTTAGTTTGTGACCGAAGAATAGCTTTATTCATTATTTGCAAGGTTATTACGTAATTAAACAAATTTTCATCACCTCCTATCGAAACAGCTGTCAAAATGTTGTTTGGATTCTAACGAAAATTGTTAGCAATAAGAGTTAATTAATAGCCAAGCTGAGGGACAGAGAGAGTTGGAGTAAACTGGAGGAGGCCTATACCCAGTCTGGGGTTCCAGCATCAAACAACACAATTTAATATTTAAATAAGCTACATTTAATTTGTATAAAACTTTCTATAATCTAAGTAAAATTGTTATTTGAGGTTGTTGGAAATAAATGTGTTTAATAATAATAGCCTAGCTGTTATAATGTATCCAATTAAGAGAAATACATCAATTTCTATATTACCCTATGATAAATATCTAAATGACGCTGGAGCATGGAGGCCGAGGGCATAGCACGTTGGCACTCGTAACACCACCACGCCTGCGAGTCTTTTGACAATTCTGAAACACAATACAAACAATTACAATACATCATCACGCCGCCTACATTACCAGAAGAAACAAGCGCTGTGGTGCGCTTACACTGCACCGATGCACTTAAGTCCTAACATTATAGGGAGCGAACATATGGCTACCATACGGCGCATACTTCTCTATACAGCAGGCGTTTCTGATTTTTTATTTTAAAAGACTACGCTGTTGGCCATTAGGCGGCCTTTACAGCTTCACCGGAGGAGTGGCGAGTGCAGAGTGCGTCTCCAACCAAGGCCTTAAGGGCGGAAAGGGGTGGCAACTAGCTGAAGGGCGCCACAGAGGGCACGACCTCGGCTGGGGCAGTTACCGTGAGGGGAGAGGAAGTGACTACACTCCTAGGTGCAAAGATGCACCTATGAGCGGAAGAGGGGGTTCCTCGACCTCACCGGCGAGATCAGTGTCTGTGTGAGGCTGGTGTAGGTGTGTTGGTGTGCGACGCCCGGGTCGAGGAGAGCAGTGATAGTGTCGGGAGGATCAATCAACACGTGCTGCGGACGGCGGCGTCGTGTTGTTGACGTGCGCGCGGGATCTGGCTCGTAATTGCCGGCGGCGACAATTAGAGGATTTAAATGCGACGCGGCTTTTCGCAAACAGAGAAGAGGCCAAGATCGGAATGAGGCGTTTCTGCTATATTCCATTACGCTGACCCAAAGCGGGATGGCGAACTTATTATATCTTTCGAAAACTTAAGTTCTCTTACCAGACATACCATCCTCGCGACATTTTCCTTCACCATTTGGCAAGTGATAGTCTTTCAGTAAAGTACGGGCGTTATAACCTGCACACGTTGATTCCTAACCATATGTTTGACCACAGAGGTATCATTGCTGGAAAATATTATAAAACTTTATAATAGTACACCACTGCGGGGTTAGCACGTATGTTTAGATAAGACCTTTGTCACGGATTTGCTAGCTTACTCTCTGTCTTATTTCATACGAGAGAAAGTGACAAAATCTACATATTCCGTGATATAAGTCAAGTCATGGCGCTCATGCTACAACAACTGGAGCTTCTAAATAGAACCGAAAAAAAAGTATTCGTTTTACTTCGCAACTCAAGTTATTTTACCCGTGAGAATATCCTTAGTAGGTTGCCCAACCAACCCATAGTCTGCTGCGTATTTTTCGCTGTAACCAAGTTTTAAAGTTTTCCTTGATGGTATCGACTCAGTTGTGATTGCGTATAATTGGTGGTTTTCTTCATACAGCCAGACATTCGCCGTGTTTTGGTCGCCTAGTGGTAGTAACCCAATCCAGTTTGATTTATCTAAAAAAAGGTAAATAGTTGAGGAAATAGAGTGTATCCTAATATTTGATATGTGGATGCTTTGTGAAGACAGTTTATACCTTACTATCAGTTTCTGAGTTATAGACCTTTGAATATTTGTCACGGGTATCGTGTTCTGGCCTTTGGGTATATTCATAATCCTATTAAGCAGTATAAACTACACATATGAATGGCGACTATGAATATTCACAAAACAGAACGTACACATTTTACATGGGATTCGAGATATTACGAGTTATAGAAATTAACGACGTAAAAAAAGTTGGAAAAACATGGTCGAATTCCGATCAATTTTTTATATCTTTCAGTTGTATATCCGATACTGATGCTAACGTCAAAGTATTATTTCGGACTTCTGAAACACTCTGTTATAATCTAAAGAATACAATGAAGGTATTAAAAATGTGTTTACCTTTATCTGTCACATCTATATTTACAATATTATAACTATCATCTCTTATTAAGAATAGAGGCGTTTTATTTGAAGATGCATTGAGTATCATCACTGATGCATCGTTATATGACACAGTTCGTCTTATTCCTGAAATATAACAAAAATTAAATAATGTTTAAGCTGTTATGAGTACTCAGTGGATCTTTCATTCATTTCTACCCTATTGAGATAATTTGGACTGATGACTCAAATTGTTTTTTTCACATTCTATAACATAATATGTACAGCGTTATTTTAGTAAATTCGCTCAGTGTACAAACAACAATATCTGTTTCCTCTGTAATGAGGGTGAGAGTGGGAATCGTGCGCATCAGTGGTGCCTTGCCGCCAGAAATCGAGGCTTATAATTGTATTTACCTTCCACTGGGCCGAATCGAGCTTTAGCAGGCAGCATACGTCGGGGGTAGATGACGTCACGAGCTCGCATCTGCAACACAGGGGGTAGCACTGCTACTGCGCGAGGAGGGATATTGCGATCCGAAATGTGAACTGGAAACAGAATATTATGATACTAAAATGAATTGTTACAATTACATTGACTTAGAAGAAAGACAAGACAATGTTTTAGTTAAGTAATTAAGTAATATAATAATAAAATATAGTTTTAGTCAGGGTTCGAGGATATATATCAATACAAAAATGGTTTAATTTTTTTTGGCGTTTGTGTGTGTATACTGTGTTTCAACTTCCCAAATGAAGATGACGTTGGAGTAGAGTAAAAAATACTCTCTAATACCCTAATAGTAAGTAGTAATCCAAAAAAAAATTTAACAAAAACCAAAAACCGACTATTTTTTTCAAGATTTTTAGTGTCAACAATCGTTCAAAATATACAAGTATTATCAACCTCATAACAGCCTTAAAAAGTAAGAAATTACAGCCAAAAAAATAATATGTTTCATTTGTCAGTTTTTAAGTACCTAAATAAATAAAACATTTTAGTTTATTTTTAAATAATTAATTATGTTTATGTAACACATATGCAAATATACAATAAAAAAATAATACAGCTTTCATACAAAATGGATATATATCAAACTTTTGATATATATCGGATTTATATCATAAATATCCAATATTTTGATATTTATAAAAAACCGACCAAGTGCGAGTCGGACTCGCGCACGAAGGGTTCCGTACCATTGTCTACAAAAACGGCAAATAAATCACGTTTGTTGTATGGGAGCCCCCTTAAATATTTATTTCATTCTGTTTTTTAGTATTTGTTGTTATAGCGGCAACAGAAATACATCATCTGTGAAAATTTCTACTCTCTAACTATCACGGTTCATGAGATACAGCCTGGTGACAGACGGACGGACGGACGGACGGACAGACGGACAGCGAAGTCTCAGTAATAGGGTTCACGTTTTACCCTTTGGGTACGGAACCCTAATAAATATCGGATATTTTCGAACCCTGGTTTTAGTTAAGTAATTAAGTCAAGTATTGTACTCCTCTAGTAATGTCATAATATGCAACTTGTGTTGTATTTTTTTTCTTTTAAATAGCCTATTGTATATCCCACTGCTGGGCAAAGGCTCCCCCTCTCTCATGGGGGATTTGGATCATACTTCACCACACTGGTCCAATGCGGGTTGATGGACTGTTCGCCAGAGCCTCGTTTGTTAGTTAGCAGGGTACACCATGAGCAGGTGAGGTTGGCTGGGTCTTTAAATGTTATTAAGACCCCTTGCACCCCTTAGTAAATAAATATGAGAGAAAAAACTCATTTCCTTGTTCTTACCATAATTGGCAATTGTATTATCTTGTTCAATTTTAAGACCAATATTAACATGTTTATCGGTAATATTTAATGGCTGTTTTAATAGCAGTGATCTAGATTTGTTCGGTCCATTAAGATGCTCTGAAGTTGTGGATGGCTCAGCTTGCACACTGGATATGTGGATATGCTGCTTTTGCAAGTCTCGATGACTATTGTCAACCAGAAGACTGACTAATTTGGAATTCTTGTCATTAGGACCTGTAATTAAATATATAATTACTTACTGTAATACATCATACATACATCATCACGCCTGTATTCCCCGAAGGGGTAGGCAGAGGTGCACTGTAGTGCGCCCACACTTCGCCGATGTATTTTGGTCCCAATGTAATAGGGGGCGAGCCTATTGCCATTATACCGGGCACATTCCCACTCAATACGAGGGAGATTTGGGCCATAGTTCACCACGCTGGCCCAGTGCGGGTTGGTGAACTTCACACGCTATAGAAAGCTATAGACGTGCAGGTTTCCTCACGATGTTTACCTTCACCGTTCAGCAAGTGATAATCATTGTTGAAAATGACATTCGCACATGAAAATTATCTCAGAGGTGCGGGCCTGGGATTTGAACTTGCACCCCTTACATTCAAGGTGGGCGTTCTTGCCCGTGAGGCTACCACTGCTTACTGTAATATAATTTAAAATTCCCCTTACAATATCATAGGGAATCTTCTTATATTTTCAACAATGGGTCCTATACAGTTTCTTTCTACCAACAGGGAGTACAGAATTTGTAATGAACTATCAATTTCTATGAATTTGTTATTAGTGTAGGTATGAATTTTTATATTTGGTTTGAAACAATAGGTGTGGCAATGAAGAGTTATAAGTGAGTTCCAGTGAGCTTTCGGGCTATCAACAAATATTTGAGTGTTTGTAGTTTTTTTTTTTTTGTAGTTTGTTTGTAGTTAGAGTACAACACTTACCAATTAGAATTTGTAACTGGTCATGAACTTGCAAATCATGTCTATTATTTTGCTTTGGAGTTAATATTGGTAACAGGTACTGGTCATGCCCAACTTGTTCATACTCTGCAGCCTAAAAAAATAATTGCAATAATTATGTTTACAATTTAAAGGTGCATCACCAATGTAAGAGAGGAGAGACCTTTATGCAGGACACAAAATTACCTAGCAAAAATAATAAACTATTATTAAGAGATCCTGTTGTAATAATTAAATTAAGTAAAAAGATTTTACTACTTGTTACACTATATCAGAGATATTTTAAGCGGGTGAACCCGCAGGGCTTTGCCAGTTCCTAAATAATATGTTGTAAACAAATTAGGTACATTGTTGAGCAGTTGAAGAGGAATGGCTGGGGATTCTGTACTGAAGTTCGAATCCACTTGCAATAAATATACTTGTGCCGGTGCTCTTCCCGCCTGGCCGTCCGAGTTATGAGTGTCTGTAAAAATGCAATATAAATTATTCATCATATAAATAAGCAAAATAGATCCGGACCCAATTAGATGGAGTTCTCGGTAAAAATAATTTAAAGGTAGATTTCGTGTAGACTTCAGTTGTTATCTACTTACCCATATTTTTAAAAAGTTCTAACTTCTAAATAAGTACTTGAATTAAATGTATTGTTTATTTTCATTATTTTGTATGGAGTTAGTAACCCCCACGATTTTGTAGGACTCCCATGCAGTCACTAGCATTTTAGGCCTACATAAAACGAAATTTCAATAAATTTAATTAATGCAAAATTATATCTATTTATTGGCCTCTCTCTTTACATTCTACTGAAAATAATTTTTGTTTATAACAATAGAAATACACTTATCAATAAAAGGTAAAAGCAAAGGTTGCTCCAACATTAAAAAAAAAATGAATGATGAATTCTTTGCCTAGACATTGACAGTGACATAAGAAATCTCTACCATCATCGACATAGCGATTTAGAGATAGCGCTACCATGGAAAAAGAGCCATTCCTCATCTTATTCCACTATACATTATCATTTCATTCGTTTCGTAAAAAAAAAGTAAGAACAAATTGATAAAATTTTAATGGATTATGATGAGGAATGACTGCACCCGCGATTAGTGGTATTTATGCCAATGTCGAGTAATTAACAGCACGGACAAATTTAATTCCTCATCCTATTCCACTACATTTTCATCATTTCATTTATTTCGTAAAAAAAAGAAGAAGATACACTGTACCAATGATATTCTAACATTGCACCGTACTGTATTTATGAAAATATGTTATTTACATACATTCGTTCGTTGGCTGATTGAACTATTTGTATAAACAGACATTACAATTACTTTATCTGTGATTCACTGATCACTCACTCACAGGTTGATTGATTTGATTGATTGATTGACGCAGCCAGCCCGTGAACTTTGCAAAAATTAGTTTTCGTTTCTTCTTTTTTACTTGTATTCAAGTTACGGAAATCAGGTGAAATTGTAAAATAAAATGTTTGTTGTGATAGTATGCGCATAAATGACGTTTGGGTGCTTTAATTGCGAGTGCTTATTTGTATAATGAATATATTTTGTTATTTTGCGTTATTCAAGTTGCATATTTTTCTGGTTCTTAACTCTTAAGTTATATTGTTACATCGATGATTAAATGAAGAATTGAAGCGAGCTACCCATCGGTACTGATCGGCCCGTCTTATTGTCTAAATGATAGATATGAAGTAAGTAGATTGGACAAAATAATGCCATGTACGCTCCAGATAACAGAAGAAAGGAAGCAAGAGATGTTATATATCGAAGCAATTCGAGTCTTGACTTGATATACGCCGATCATCCATCGGGGAATAGCTTGCGGCGTGAGTATGGGAGTCACGGTTCTATCGACGTGATAGGAGGAGCCAACGAGCGGTTACCCACGATGGTACATAACTATAGCGTCGTCTCGGCAGCGGACAAGCCACCGGGGCTCGGTCGCGCCGTCGATCGTATCACCGAAGGGCTGAACACCGACCATGCAGATGGACCACAACCTAGGTCAAGTGCTAGCCCTAAACCAAGACTCAAGTTAAATAAATTCTGGGGTGGGGCCACACCGGCTTTAGCTCGTCAACCGTTAGAGGATGGTAACCTCTCTGCAAGTTCTGATGGAAGCAAGAGAAAGCAGTTTGCTCACTATGATTGTCAGTCGCTTATGGCCAATTTGAGCTATGCAGCAGAGATCCGTGGTGCACTGCTTAGTCGACGGCGTAACACAACTACAGGGGCTTCTGCTGCCTCATTGCTTGCCACCCGAGGTCCACCCCCTGGTGATGATGCAGTGCCAGACACAGGAGATGGAAGATCTAATGAGTTGTTGGAAAGTTGTCCATTCTTCAGAAATGAGCTGGGAGGTGAGCTATGTTTTATTAATGCTGCGTTATAAACTAATATAAGTACCTAACTAACTTTTTAATTACCAAAAGTTGTCTTGGTTAGATCATACCAACACCATTTTAAACAAGTTTTAAGTTTACAAAAACAAAACTGGGTTTTACATATACTTATGTTAAATTATGTCATTACTGAATCAAGCATGTCAAGCATTCATTCAATATTTTGGTCAATTACATACCTGTTTGGATATGACAATTTAGCATGAGGTCATTGACTATTAAGTAATAAACATAATGTAATAATTTTACAACTTTTGTTTCCTTTACAAATAATACTATAAAATGCCCATTGTATGATCTGTGAATCAGGTGACACACAAATTCCGCTCTCACACTTGACATTGTTCTCAGAGCAATACAATATTTTATGACTAATCACTGATATTGACATAAAAATGTGTAATTATGTCTTTCCCCTCCTTCAAATCAAACAGTACTTAAATTGTATATACTTAGTAAGTACCACTTTATGCCAAGATGCAAATATAAATATTTTTTGTATAAAAAAAAAAGAATAAACATTACATTATATACGAAATATTATTTTTTACTTTGACATTGATAGAGAAAAAATACAAAAAAATTATATGTAGATAGGTTACATACTAACAAAATTTCTATATTGGCATAATACAACATTTTTAAATAACCACACATGATGGG
Source organism: Ptilodon capucinus (assembly GCA_914767695.1). Taxonomy (NCBI): domain Eukaryota; kingdom Metazoa; phylum Arthropoda; class Insecta; order Lepidoptera; family Notodontidae; genus Ptilodon; species Ptilodon capucinus. The sequence continues at coordinate 5,941,126 of OU611814.1, read as the reverse complement.
TAATTGACCGCAACATTGCAAGCATTTCATGCTTCCATTGAGTATCACTTATTCATTAATGCAGTAATAACTGCTTGCGGTTTAGTCATGCGTTAACATTTTACACTTGACAAATACATACCTGAACAGTCTTATAACTAAACAATAATGTACTAAATATAGTAATTATAACATGCATCAGTAATGTAACTTCAATGCAAAATCTTTTGAAGGAATTCAATATTATATTTTTTGGGAATATATATATTTAGGTATAGCTGGAATATTATAATTTTGATCATTATAAAAAAAAAAATACATACACACAATTTCGTAACTTTTTAACTTGAAATCAAAATTATGTTATAGGTACATGTCAAAAATATAGAGTAATTCTCTTACTACTACTACTACTACAGCCCTTTTAACGTCCCACTGCTGAGCACAGGCCTCCCCTCAATGCGAGGGGGATTCAGGCCATAGTCCACCACGCTGGCCCAGTGCCGGTTGGCAGACTTCACACATCTATCGAGAACAAGTCAAGTTCCCTCAGACGTGCAGGTTTCCTCACGATGTTTTCCTTCACCGTTTTATAGCAAGTGGTAATCTCGGATGTAAATGAGATTCGCACATGAAACCCAGAGGTGCAAGCCGGGGTTTGAACCTGCACACTTTGATTTGCAAGGCGTGCGTTCGACCACTCGGCTACCAGAGTAATTCTCTTATTTATAGAAAATTAGACCCAATTTACAATGGGGTTGTAGACACTTATGTACTGAAAAATGCAACTGAAGGTGGTTTGTATATCGGTCAAATGATATCTATAAATTTGATAGATTTTTTTTATAATGGATAAGTATAGCAATTATATGGGGAAATGTATTACATGAGAATACTGTTCATAATAGGGAAAGTATTTGTTCCATGAATTGTCTGAGAAATGCTTAGGTACATAATGCATATTGAAATATTATTTAATTACCAAATTGACATATTACGCAAATTTATTATAATTTTCTTAAAATCACAGGGCTAAGAGTGTAAATTTTGTCTATACGTAAATATCTATTAATTTCTTTCATTTAGTTTCGTTTGGTTAGTGAAGACATTTCATAGTTTTATTACCATTTAGAACTTTCGGGTTTACTTGTATAATTTAAAATTAGTCATTCCTATTATAAAGTATAATAAAACATTAAGTTGCAACAAGATCGAATATGTCAACATATTTTCTTTTGTTATATTATGGCCTTAAGAAGGATCTTTAGGCCGTAATATAACAAAAGGAAATATTTTTAATATTGTCAAATATAGTCAAGGTGTAGGTTGTGTACAACAGAACCAACTATATCGTCAATGTTTTCAACATTCTCTAGATATTCTGTCAATAAAAGTGTACTTAGTACTTAGTACTAAGTCATGTTCCCATCTCCTGACTTGACGACCCCTACCTCTTTTGCCGTCTCTTGGTTGCCAGAGGGTGACTTGCTTGCTCCATTTGTTAATGGGGTGGCGTAGCAAATGTCCAGCCCATCTCCATTTTTGGACGTCTATCCGGGTAAGAATGTCTGTGAGTTTTGTTCATGTTCTTATGTCTACGTTCCTGACTGTCTTTGATTTTTAACCCTAGCATGCTTCTTTCCATGGCACATTGACATTTTGTTAGTCTTTCCCTGTGGTAGAGTGTTGGTGACCAAGTTTCACAGCCATAAGTAAGAACTGGTAGAATACAGGTCTCGAATGTTTTCTTTTTTATGTGATTGCCTAGATCCTTACTTTTCACTATTTCCTTCAGAGACCAAAATTTCTCCATCCTTGGGCTATTCGCCTGTTTATTCCCTTTGTCATTACATCTGAAGGAGATATTATCTGTCCTAAGTAAATGTATTCTTTGACATAATCGATCTTGTTGCCATTTACTGTAACATGTATTTCCCTTGAGTTTGACATCAATTTTGTTTTACTGGCATTGATTTCCAGACCAACTTCTTTACTTATATTTGCTAGGCTCTGCATCATTTGTTCTATTGCTACTTGATTCTCTTCAAGAAGCACCAGATCATCGGCAAATCTTAGGTGGTTTAGGCGAGCTCCATTAATGTTCAGACCTAAGTGGTCCCAGTTTAGCTGCCTAAAGATGTGCTCGAGTACGGCATTAAATAGCGTAGGGGAGAGAGGATCGCCTTGGTGCACGCCCTTTTATGTATACATAATTTTCAGGTGAAGAGGAGCGTTGTGTTTCTCTATGCTGGAAGACCGCCCGCGGAGCCATACCCAACCAGGCGGGGGGCTGGCACCGTCCACGCGCCGCTTACGGCATTTCCATGCTAGAGTTCCCACCGGGTCACACGCACTGGCGTCACGGATGCCCATTCCAGAAATCTCTTTCCCCACTGCCCGTTGAAAGCCAACACCATGGCGCTTTGTATTACAGGAACTATTTCTATAATCAACGTAAGTCGTCACACTTATATCTTTTCATCAATTTACGCAGACCTTTAATCTGATAACATATCGCTGTCAGTTATAATCCTTGGTAATAAATAATTTTTGTTTTCGAGTAAAATGCTTCCTCATTCTTATATAATCTATGACTAGGGTTTTGCTATGGCTTCGTTTATATTTATGTACCATTTGTATGTTCTAGAACCCCCCCTTTTGGTGGCGGGCCGTAAAATGACGAACGAGACATTAATCAAAACTGTTCTTGTTCCTTGTTTTTTTCTCCGTTCTTCAAAAAGTGAACGTTTTTAGAGGAATCCATGATACATAATTTATTGTTCATACATTTTTATCAGCCCATCAAAACTGGTTTGGTATGGATGAGAATCTCGGTCCAGTCGCGGTTTCTATAAAGAAGGAGCGTGTGGAGTTGAAGCGCGGCGGTGGCGGGAGTGGGAGCGGCGGCGGCAGTGACGCGGCGGCGCCGGCCTCGCAGCTGGCCTGGCAGTACCGCCTCATCATCCGCACCTCCGAGCTGCTCACCCTGCGCGGCTCCGTGCTCGAGGACGCACTCCCCATCGCCAAACCGAGCAACAACACCGCTACTTACAACACTAAAGATGTGCTGGAATATGTAGCATCCGAGTTGCAACTTAACTGCTTAAGGTATTAAGTTTAATTTAGAATAAAATCCCATCACGGTTTTCAAAGTGATTCTTATTAAATATACAATTTATAGGTTCGGCGTGACGAGCGGCGGTGCAGAGGAGCAATTGTTGCGTTTGGACGAGCAGTGTGTCACTCGGCATTACAAAGTTGGAGTGATGTACTGCAAGAGCGGGCAGTCCACCGAAGAGGAAATGTATAACAACCAGGAAGCCAGTCCAGCTTTTGTGGAATTCCTTCAAACGTTAGGACAGACCGTTAGACTAAAAGACTTCGACAAATACAAGGCCGGTCTCGACAACAGAACGGACTCTACCGGACTATACTCCGTGTTCACGACGTACCAGGGCTGCGACATAATGTTCCACGTGTCCACTATGCTACCGTACACGCCGAACAACAGGCAGCAGCTGTTGAGGAAGCGTCACATCGGCAACGACATCGTTACCATCGTCTTCCAGGAACCGGGCGCCGCGCCGTTCACGCCGCGGAACATACGTTCTCAGTTTCAACACGTTTTTGTTGTAGTTAGAGCTATTGACCCCTGTACAGAGAACACTCATTACAGTATTGCTGTGAGTCGTGCTAAAGAAGTGCCTTTATTTGGACCTCCTATTAAAGAAGGTGCGATTTATCCGAAGGGCGAAGTGTTTACCGATCTGCTTTTAAGTAAAGTGAGTGTCCACTGCGATAGATAATTAGAAATGTATTTACTTTGAAATAATTGATGATCAAATGTGAAATATTTTCAGGTAATAAATGGCGAAAATGCTGCAATTCAATCACCAAAGTTTAGTACAATGGCGACGCGGACGCGTCAAGAGTACCTGAAAGATTTAGCTAAGAACTATGTGACACCAACCACCTTGGAGACTGGACAGAAGTTTTGTAAGTACTTTCGAACGTTATGTAACTTTGATTTGCCTTCGTGTTAGATGTTCCATGTATCAAAATGTCTTTATTGTTGCAGCAATATTCTCATCGTTACTGATGAAGAGTGGTAACAATTCTGCCAACAACACGGTGATAACTCGAATCGACAATTGCACGAATGACGTGTTAGTTGGTGGAGCGTTATGTTTTCACGTGAGTTCTGTAATGCCATACGGTCGTATTAAGTTTCAAAGGTTGATATTCAAGTATCTGTTTCCGTATAGGTTCAAGTGCAAGACGAAGGTGCGGGCGGTTCGTTACTGGACTGCATCATGGGCGTGTCCGTGGACACCATTGTGTTCGTCGAAGACAGCTCGCGGCAGATTGTGCTCGCTCTACCGACGAACTCACTACTCGGTAATAGTTGTGATTGTGAATGATTAGTTTTGTAATGATGGTTTCTATATTTGTATAAAATAAATTATGAAAGGTAATCAGCTCAATAGTTTTGTGTGAACTTGGTACCAGGTTGGGTGGCGAGCGGCGGGTGGACGCGCGTGTTCTACCACCGCGGCGAGAGCGTGCGCGTGCGCGCGGCGGACGCGGCGTGCGCGGGCGGGCTGGCGCGCCGGCTGGCCAGCGTGGCGCCGCCGCACGCGCACGCGCTGCACGAGATCTCGCTCGAGCGCGGTCCCTCCTCGCAACTCGGTACGTATCGAACCAGCGACCCGATTCTCGCATGATCGATATAATCTCTAATTCGATATATATCGAAATGAAACGTCGAATTGCTCGTATTTTTTCGTTTTATTTCGACATATTATGTCGAATTAGAGATGTGCTGCCAATGTTGCCAGTGCTGCCAATGTTATAAAATACACTCTTCTGAAAAAATTAAATGATATACAATTCAAATAAGTATGTATTCATTACAATCGTAAATATCAGAATAATAATAAGTTTTATCCTTTAGAAACGACACTAACAATTCTGTTTTTCATAATTAAAATAGTTTACGATAAAGTAATATATTCTATTTCGCATTTCTTCGTAGCTGCCTTATCGGAAGCTTGTGACTTACTAGTGCTTGGTGTGGAATCTGTGTGTTCAGTAAAATAATGGTGTGTTTGGTGTGCAGGTTTCCACGTGCAGCCGGACGGGCTGGTGACGGCGGTGGAGGGCGGCGGATGCGCGGCGCGCGCGGGCGTGCGGCGCGGCGCGCGCCTGCTGGAGGTGTGCCGCGCCGCCGTCGTCGCGCTCAACCACGACCAGCTCGTCGACCTGCTCAAGACATCCGACCCTGTCACGGTCAGATAACACTCATACATTATTTCAGACTGTACTTACATGGATAATTGTACAGAAAATATATATACTTATCACTGGGCATCGGTTTATAAGCACGATCAAAATGCCAAAATATGCACTAAAAAGGGGCGAAATATCCACAATCAAAAAATAGATTAGCTGCAAAGCGACACAAATGGGGTACTAGGCATTAATGTTAACTCGTCGTGATGAACATAGAGGCGTGTAAGGCTAGCTCTCGTTTAAGTTCATCCTCCTCTACTCTACATATTCTCCATGTTGCGTACATTCAACTAACTGTAAATAATTTGATATTTTTTACCAAAGCAGAAAAAATCGAATGGTGATTTTCTTGGGCGAAATATCGATTCAGTGCTACATATCGATACAAAAATCGTTTTGTTTTGTTCCGAGAAATCGATTATTCGTCGACGTATCGATGTCATAATACAACACGCCTAACACGTATAACTACTGTAATAAGCACTGTCAATGAAAACGTACCAATATATGCATTAACGTTATAAAAATAGGTTTATATGCAAACATGCAAAAAAAACATCACGTGATTAATGGACGGCCCCTATTTATTATAAGGTAATATGTATGTCAGGTGACGGTGACGTTCGCTAGCAACGCGGCGTGCCCGTGCTCGCCGGGGCTGGAGGAGTGGGCGGCGCGCGCGCGGGCCGACGCGCAGCAGCCGGGCCGCCCGCGCCGCGCCTACGAGCGCGGCCACTCGCCGCCGCGCTCCGACAGCTCCGGATACGGCACCGGTACCTATACTACTACACACATGCATGTACACCTACACTTAAGCCCTATTTACATTGCGACACTAGTGCCGTGAAAGTAGTTTCGTGACATTAGTTTCATCAACAGTTTCACAGTAAATAGGGCTTTACTTACATATTCTGAAACCCAACCACATTTTTTTTAAATTCAATATATTAACTCATCAAATAATTAATAATAAATATCGTTAGACGGCACATGCGTATGATCTCAAACTAAGCGAAAGTTGAAGAATTTATTGAATCTATGGATACGGTACAACCAGCGAGCTAGTATGTACTAAGGGGCGGCCCTAAGGAGCTCGAACTGCGGTAAATTACCGCCATATTAGAATTTGATTGTTTATATTGTTTGACACTTACGTACTTTCTTGATTTTAATTCTAAGATGGCGGATGTCATATAAACCATTATTGCATACCTTAAAAAAAAAATGAGTTAAGTTCTTATGTCAACTCTATCTACTCTGAGGGTACAAATTCTCGCAAGATCGGCATCATCTCTAATTTGACATATGTCGAAATAAAACGAAAAAATACGACCAATTTGACGTTTTGTTGCGACTTGAGAATTGGGTCCCTAGGCGCGATCCCCGATACACCCAGACCAGAGCAAATTCCAGAAAGATAATTGCCGACATTTGCCTCTGGCGGGAATCGAACCTACAACTGCCCGGTTCAGTGAGCCGAGCGGACCTAGCCGTCGTCCTACTTACTATCTTAATATGGAGGGTAGTTTATCGAGTTACAAAATCGCAAATACTATCAATCGTCACCGCAGTCCATGGTAAAGTTGTATGTGCAGGCGGGTCTTGCCGCAGCGGGCGGCGCTCGCCGGCGGCTACGGTTACCAGTACGAGTGCGGGTGCGGGTGCGGGTACGGGTGCGGGTGGCGGTGGCGGTGCGGGTACGGGTGTGGGTGCGGGCGGCGCGGAGGCCATGCTGCGGCGGCGCTCGCACGACGGCGCCGCCTCGCCCCGACACTCGCGACACAAGCGAGCCTCCGCCAACACCAGCTCGCTTACCGTCAGTACCTACGCCCTAAATTTCTTAAAACTTTATCTGACATTCGTGATGTGGATTTTTTTTTCAAGTTTAAACACGTGCATTCGGGATCAACCTTAATGTAAGAGTGTCATCTAGTTCGAAAAATTACCATTAGATCATTCAATAACGTTGCACCTTTAATTAAATGAATAAATCTTTTCATACGCTTTGTATGCGAATCGAGACTTTTCGCGTATAATTTTGTTTTATGATCATACTATAAAATGTATAGGAAGAGTTGATGCGGCTAATGGACGCGGAACTGGGCGGCGGTGGGGCGGCGGGTGTCGGGAGTGGCGCGGGCGGGGCGGGCGGGACGAGCACGGCGGCCAGCCCGGCCTCGCTGCCCGCGCCGCCATCCGTGCTCGCCCCGCCCGCCCCGCCCGCCACCACGCCACCGCTGCCGCTGCCCGACGCCACGGCGCTGGACTGGGCCGCGCTCGTACACACCGCTACGCGGGCCATGCTGCAGGTAGCCCGCACTCGATACTTACTATAGGAACGGTCGACGGTTACGGATGGCTTAAGGACTATACTGAAGTTGATTTCAGATTTGTGAAGAGCACCAGTACCCATCGATGGACAACACCGACCCTTCATTGGAGACGTTGGCCAACGAGAGTGCAAACGATTCTTGGACAGACTTAACGGTTGTGAGTAAACTATTGGTAACGTTTACTTTAAATACTCCTTTTTGTCAGTATATTTAATGTATGACAAAGTCACCATATTTGCGAACTCTCGCGATGGTACTATGATTTATGTCAAAATGAGTCCCCTACTTGACATAAGATATTTTATCGTACAGACGACAGAGGCGGTGAGCGTGCCTGCGACGGTGGCGGTGAGTCCGGCCGGCAAGTCGTCGGGAGCGGCGTGCGGCTGCGGGCTGGCGGGCCGCGTGGCCACGTTGGAAGCCGAAGCCGCCGCTTCGCTGCGGCAGCGGCACCAGCTCGAGGAAGAGGTCAGTGCAGTCCCGCACTAGTTGTATAGCGACGGCCGTTTGGCACTCGCGCAATAGCGACGAGGCGGATGCGGTGTGTCGACGGCTGACGGAGTGTTTGGTGTGTGCAGGTGCGGCGGCTGCGGCGGCACAACGCGCGGCTGCGTGAGGAGTCGGCGCGCGCCGTGTGGCAGCTGCGACACTTCACGCAGTGGCTCAAGCGCACCGTCGACAAGCAGTGAGCGATTCAAACTCGCGTTCACACATATACACACGAAATACAGATCACGACTCGCATATTATATCGATACGATGCACTTGTCGACTCTTGAACTGATAACCTATGGAATTGAGGACAGTAATAATGAAGCCTACCGAGATCAAAGGTTACGTTCGTTATAAAAATTAAAAGTATTGATCAGATTGATGTATGATTGTATTAAAAATTGTTAACGTTTTTTATAGAAAACGTCGTTTAGTACCTCAGATGACGTCAGAAGGTAATGGCTTTATAATTATGTTTTGAAATCTGTCGTGTCCTATAAAATATGCCTACAGTCATATATTTTTAATAACGATATGTCGAACGATAGTAACGATGGTACCTTCGATTGTAAGTTTATCTTATCTTGGTGATATCGTTTGGGGAAAACCATGAATGCAGCTACTTAAACGTTTCGCTTAATATACAGGGTGTATCAGACTTCCGAAATATTAATTTAGGTTCGCATACTTACACAATAATGAACTGAACTGAAGACAAACTAGTAACTAATTTAGTTTTCATATTTGCAACAACTTTTATATTGCGGCCACATCCTATGGACTATAAAACACATTTTACTGGCTTTATGACAAGCAGGCGCAAATAAAAAAAATAAAGATTTAGGACACCGCATGATTTATTTAAAATTGGAAGCATAATATCGCAACCTTGTTTGATTTCGGTCGATATTGTATTGTATTTGTGTGTATAATTTCGAACTTCTGAAACATTCTGCACATGTTTTTGTTACCTATTTATTCTATATCCTCTAATTAATGACTATAAAATGCTATCATTTGCTAAACATGTTTAATAAATAGGAAATGTCGTGAATGGTGGGTAAGCCTGCGGGTAATCATAAACTCGAGATATGGTTCGCGATACGTGGCGTAGAAGATAGTTCAATTATTCAATAACTCTTAAGAAATTAAATGCCCAATAATTTAACTGAGAAATGTTAAAATATGCGCTATGTCTTATGAATTTCGTGCCTTTTTCTGTGCTTCATGAGAAGCGGTTGTTTTGGCGTAATTTTTACGTAATGTTTTGGTGTTAGCGTAAGTATACTAGATTATTTTGTTGTTGCCCCATACAATTATGCTATTGATAGTTGAAGATAATCAAATCTCAATTAAATTGTTATATTTGTTGTATCTATGATAATTCTAAGTAAAAATAGGAAAGTTTGAAAACATTTTATGGGTACTATATACTTATTGCTATTTATTGTATCGCATGTAATAATGACGACTACGTCAACGTTTTATTTATTTTATAATGACAAGTTGTCCGCCGTTTCTTATGAATTATATACGTGATGAAATTTTACTTATAAGGTGAACTGATGTAAAATGAACACCAATTATTATAGGAATAGGTTAATGTCAGGTGGATTGTGGTATCTCATCAGTGCTGGCTTCATAAGCAACATTGAATCCACTCTTTATTTTGACCGTTGACTCGAAAAGGTTTTGATATTAAATCAAGGCTAAAGTAACCGTCACATAAGTTATACCTAGAAGTTAATTAGTACGTAATCCTTATTATTAACAGACTTGAAACCTGCCAAATATTAATTCAATAAGGAAGAGATGCTTTAGCTCAAGTCATACTCATTTTGCATTACAAACAGTATTTTTTAATGCTTTCCACGAAATTAAAAGTAATACCGTAAAACAAAACCGTACCATTGCAGTAAACCAGTTAAATACACCGATCTTCTATAGTCCTTTGTAAATGTTATCCATTGTTTGTTTTTGTTAAAACAAGTCTCTTGAGTTTTGTTAGGTGTAATCCATGAAATAAAAGCTTTATTAGTTTAAGTTAGTATAATGTTTTATTGTATACCCTTTATAGACTTAATTACGTTTTATGCGATTAAGTTTTCTTAGTTTTCGAGTAGAAAACCTCTTGTGAGACTTTAGACACACATTGATGATTGTAAATTGTAATATTATCGCTTATTAAAAGCAGTTGAAAATGAAAGCAACGAACACAATTTTATAGTTAATAGAGGTGTCAAATAATAATATAGGCCTACTTACTTCCCAGTGAATTATACTCTTAAAAGACTTCCGTATTCTAAAGTCTTAATGGCAGTTAAAATCGATTAGGAGTGAGATTTAGCAACTTCTGTAACATACCTTATGTTTATACATATTTATTATTTTAGTAATAATATCTTTATTTTATACATACATAAAAGGACTAATTTTTGGAAACGTAAATTTGGGTATTAGAATGCATTTGCTAAAATTGCAATAAACCAAAAGTAATTTATGTACATATTAAATAGTATTATTTAGCCAAATAATTGAATTCCAAAAGTAGTCTTTTTATTTTTGAACCTGCGTATATTTTTACTGTCTTGAGTAGTTTGTAATGGAGCTCTGTAGTTAGATAGCATTGACGCAATGTCTACGTTAAATCATAGGTAGTTATTTTGATACATTTATTATACTTTGTGTGTACATAAGTTAGTATATTAATGTAAATTATTTTTTCATAATTAACGAATTTGCGTTTAGAAATTTGGTATCGGGATTTTGTTGAAATAATTTGAGTATTGAAATTTATCATAAACAAAGAAGGGATAAATTGCAAATGCATAGGTACCATTTTCTACATGCTAATAAAAAGTAAAAACCTGTTGGATGTAATTATTAATTTTAATTAATATTTCCCACCATTGATCTGTAACTAAGTTGTAAGTTGTTATGTTTAAGATTTTTCGTGCCAAGACTAGTCCAGAAATTAAAAAAAAAAACGAAATTAATAATCCAATACAAAAATAATGTTCATATCGAGGGGTAAAGGGGACTTAAGCGACATATTTTAACTTTACAGGAGAGCATACTCATTCGACACAGAATAATTCGCTGAGTACAAATATGTACCTACATAAGTCAATATTGCCTAAAAGTGTCGCTTTTCACCCCTCGATATGAATTTCCTAAATCTGTTGCTTTTGGTTCCTAAATTATATATTTGAAGACTAGTCTTGTTTCAACACGGCATGCGGCACCAGCCTATCGAATTGATTTATTCGAAAGATTGATGTGGATCCATTTAGCGATACTTAATATAGTGACCGGAAACTGCAACGGAGGCGGTGATAACGATAATTGAATACACAGTAGGCCTTATTCGTGGCTTACACTTGTGGCCACGTGATGTTTGATGCAATATATAATTCCTTGTCTAAAAGTTAAAGATTTTGCGCGTTCTTCCGTTACAGGAACCGCGTATATTTGCTGGAAGCTTTGGGAGTTATCAATTCAGAAATCGTCTTGAGTATATTTTTATATCTAATATACCTTTAATATAGGTACCTACTTAATTTACGGGATAGGTTCGTGACCAAAGCAATTACTGTTAACTTTAATATTGATTTGTTTCCGTACAGCTTCAATTATCGATTGTTTAGTTATAAATTTCTCTTAGATAGTTTGTACGTATGTATTATACCTGTACGTGCGTGTACAGGACGTATTATAAAGGACATTCCAATAAAAAATGTACTTATACTTGTATAGTTGTGTTATTTCAATCGAATAAACGTAGTATTACGTAGCGCATTTTTTTTAGATTTTTGACTTCGCCTTGAAGTCGGTTTTTGTTTTTTGTCAAAATTTTTTTTTTTTCTCCAGTTTTATTGTCAATAATCATTGAAAATATGCAAGTATTATCACCTGAAAAAAAATATAGCAAAAAAAAAATCACCCACCCCCATTGGGGATGGGTTTTTATTGTTGTTAACAATCAGTGTCAAACAAAAAAAAATCAAAAATCGGTTCACTAACGCCGGAGATATGCTGTAGTTCGGATTGGACCCCATACATTTTTTTTGAAATTCCTAAAACACGTCTAATTTCTTTATTTTGTATGTAAAATACATGTAAAGTTTCAAGTCGATCAAAAAATATTTTTGAAATTATGTGACCATCACCCCCATTTCACCCTCAAGGGGGTCGATTTCTGATAATATTTTGGACATGGTACCACACTTGGGATATCTGCTTTCCAACAAAAGAATCATCTAAATCGGTGCATAAACGACGAAGTTATTCGCGAACACACATACATAAAAAAAACATATATACGGTCGAATTGAGTAACCTCCTTTTTGGAAGTCGGTTAAAAAACAATGTTACGTAACGCGTAGTTCAAACCCCCCCTCCCGCCCCAGTAACGTTTAAGAAGATCGATAATTTTCGGACGGGTAAAGCAGTTTGCCAACAGCGAATGGTAATTCCCCAATTTTACTACGCATGAGCGATAACTGCCAGTTACCTATCTATGCTTTTTTTAAATGGCCTCTTTCCATTGAGTCTGGCTCAATGAGATTCTGCCAATGTCAACGTAGTGGCGAAGACACGATGGAGATTGATTAATCCTTTTATCGTTTACACGCATATCTAAATATATCTACGTCAACGTAATAAAAACGTCAATGTTTGTAAGCGTTGTTTAACACACGAGCACTTGTATGATACTAATTATGGATAAATGTTTAAGTAGGTATTGGGTGAATAATTATGGCGCCTACATATAAGTTTCCAGGTAGGTTCTTGTCTAATTACATACCTATGTAATCACAATTCACTATTAGGCGCATGACCCGGGAGCTAATGTACAAACGAGCACATCTGATATAAAATAAATTAAAATGTTATATGTAGGTAGTAGTCTCCAAAAGTTTTATTAAATAAGCACTTAACGTACTACATACTACCTACTGAGGTAGTAAATAGTTATACTGCACTCCTCCGGTGAAGCTGTAAAGGCCAACTCACGGCCAACAGCGTAGTCCATTAAGAAAAAAAATGTTATACTGCACTGAAACTGAGCAATGGGTTAATATATCGAAGTGGCATACCCTTAGTTTGACTGTCTCTTTAGGCATCTACTATTGCATCAATATTAGAGCAGCGGGCAATGATATTTTACTAGAATATCATTGGCAGCGGGGCAATTCTCGTGAGATCGACATCATCTCCATTCAAGATATGTCGGAACAAAACATTAAAAAAAACATACGGGTCGAATTGAGAACCTTTTCCTTTTTGAAGTAAAAAATGAAGTTAAAAATTGAGAGTTTTTTCTACATATCTCGAATAGAGATGCATTCGATCATGCGAGAATTGGGGTCCTAAACTGTTAGTAAAATAAGTAGTAGGTACCTATCCTATCATTATGTACCTAGTCACCGGTACTAGGATTTGTGGATTTGTATTCGTTTATCACTATCTTATAATTAAAACCGTGATTAGTAGGTACGTATTTCAAGATAAGGATAACACAAATGTATATATAATGAACTGGACCCAACTCATTCTGCGAAGTGTTCCAGCTGCCTGACCACAATGCGTGCCATCATCCTTCTTGCCCTTGTGGGCTCCGCTATTGGTAAGATATTAAAATAAAATACTTTAATATTTTGCATTGCTTGAATTACCTATGAAAATATTCCAGTGTGTCGTCAAATATATATACCTACCTGTAGGCTTTTATGTCTAAACTGACATACTAACCCTACTGCTATGAATTTGAAGAGTAGATCCCACTCAGTGATGCTATTAAAATATTTGTATAGACAGTTGTAAGTAGTCTAGCGTGCGACACTTATCGACCATAAAAAGTAACAATTTTTTATTTCAAATTATTGTGCAGGAGCTCGGGACCTACGAGTTAAACCGATGCGATGGTAAAGATGTTGGTATAGAGCTAATCTACTTAGTAGGTAGCTAAGTACAACGAATTTCTGGAACTAGCTATGATTAATACGTTTTTATATTACAGAATTCGACGTGTGAGATTGATGATAAAAACTTTAATTGATTTCATTGGTCAACAGCGGTGCCTAAGAGTCCCTCCCGCATCGTGGGTGGAGAGCAAACCACTGTCGACCAGTACCCGTACATGGCTAACATGCAGTACGGGTTATTTGGCGTTTGGTGGTTCCAGGCCTGCGGTGGCTCTGTGCTTAACTCCAAGTCTATTCTCTCCGCCGCTCACTGCTACTTGTAAGTGCACTGTTATTTTCAACATCGAAGATCATGGCAGTCCAAACGAAGCGATTTCATTGAGTACAATGAAACGTGGCGTGGTTAGAATGAAATGGTTCGACTGCCTTTGCCGAAATTGCTACAATTTTTGACGGAATTCTCTATATTCGTGTAGTAGGTATTACCTAATTTGTGATAAGTACAAAGTGAAGTTATTGCAAGTTCACAACAATAATGTTAGGGGATTTGGGACCCTGATTTAGCGAACTTGGCTGGAGTATTAAAAACAAGTAAGTCATTATAGTTTTTCCAGCAATATTAAGTTGTGATTGTGTTTGTTCAGTGGCGACTTCGCTTCCGAGTGGCGCGTGCGTCTGGGCACGTCGTTCGCGTCGAGTGGTGGCAACGTGCACACCGTGGAGCAATTGATCCTGCACCCGCAGTACAACCACAACACGCTTCAAAATGACGTCGCTATCATAAGCCTCACCACCAACGCCGTGTTCTCTGACGTCATTCAGCCCGCCCGTATCGCTGGAACCAACTATAATCTCCCCGACGGCACTGTGCTCTACGCTATTGGATGGGGATCCCTCTCGGTGCTTATTTTTTTAACTAAATATTTGGTTATTTTAGTGTACCTAATTAAAACATTTACAGGTAGACACATAAACCGGTAAACTTAGATTAATCATATCAGCTTTATTGTTGATCGAATCATCAATGGTCGATGACACGATCTCATTATCCCATTGGCTCGATGGGGCAGTCAGGCGGTAGGGAGTCTCGTTTTAGGGTGGTTTGAAAGTGGAAGTCATTCATACTGCACAAATAAGGTAAATACCTACTTACCCAATTATCAATATTTTATGTTTAACAGTCCGGCGGCTCCTACCCAGAGCAACTGAGACACGTCGACGTGAACCTTATTAACCAAGATCTGTGCGTTGAACGTTACGCATACCTGAAGACCCAGCCCGGTTACCAGAACTGGCCCGACGTAGACGACAGTATGTTGTGCGCTGGTATCCTGGACGTGGGTGGCAAAGACGCCTGCCAGGGCGATTCCGGTGGCCCGCTCGCGCACGATGGCGACATTATTGTCGGCGTCACATCTTGGGGCTTCCAATGCGCCCATTACTTCTACCCAGGAGTTAACGCACGCGTCTCTGCTTTCACCGACTGGATCGTCGCAACTGCTTAAGATTCCTTCTAAAATGTCCTCTGGGAGTGATTCGTTAATGTAAATGTAATATTAAGGTTAAATATATGTTAATGTCAACAGAAATTGCTTTTATTTTATAAACAGTGGTAAAAGTAGTGCGCGAATCGAAGGTATTTGAGCAGCGATTACAACTTAGCAGCCCCTCTAAATTTTGGGAGTAGAAGTATAAAATTCGATTTTTAGGTGCAACAATTTATCAGGGGCATTTTGGGGTAGGTACTGCGATTAGCTGGTATTCTGTCAATGTTCAGTGATGGATAGTAATAAGAAATCCAATAAACATACCTAAGATTAATGATTGGTCTCGCTGCGGCGCAGCGACCAATCATTCATCTAAGAAACATACATTAAAAATAAAAATGAGTGATGAAGTTGATAAAGATCGGGGAAGTAGGTAGTTTTTCATGTACCTACATGAAAAATTTAGGTAGCTGAGTTAGTCATGTTCTCATTGCTAAAATATTTCAGATCGAATCGTTCTTAAGTATGTTCTGGAGTAACATTACACAGTTGTTACTTTATTTGTCAAAAAAATACAGATAGGTAGGCGTAAGGAGGTGCCTAAGTATATAAAATGAACTTAAACCTCTTCCTATTTGTAAAAAACATTATCATAAATTTAATAATAGTATAACGGGGCCTTCTTCTCGCAATGTGTATTAGGTGCCTATTACACGGTTAAAATGCGATAGTAATAGGTATGTACTGTCGCATAAAAGTGCAAGGACTCGACTATGGAGGAGTTAAGGTGAATCATCTTATATGGGAGAAAAGTAGAAAAAGTGTCCAGCTGTATGCTATAAATAACAGCTCAAAAACCTTACACAATCGCGTTGGTGTAGACAAAGGGTATGGGTATGTACCTATATAGCAATTGTGGATGAATGAAGTATGCAGAGTTAAAAAAAAAAATATCATTGTCGACTAAAGTAGTCAATTATTGAAAATTTCAACAACGTACGTTGTACAAAACAATGTAGTAAATATAACCTTAAATAAATTATTATAAGAAAACGTGCACCTAGAGTGATTTTATTTCGTAAACTGTGAATAGGACGCTTATTGACCTACTTATACCGCTTATTTGGCGGTTCCTCTAAAATTTTCCCTGATGCTAATGTGGCGCCACCCATAATTAATAGGTACATTTCAACGGACAGTTTTTCAATACACAGATGATTCTCCTTACCTCTCTCTACTCTCCATAGACTCGACGTCGAAAGAGATTGAGATATAATGCTAGGGTGAATCAACTTGCACATAAAATATAAGGAATCCAAAAGAAACGTGTAGTGTCTACATAAATTACCGACACATTGATGCAGGCGTATTCCTCTGGAGGATGGTATAACTGGATTTTCAGACTTACTGGCACGAACAAAACGCAGGAAAGTTCCCAAAGGTTCACTAAATTCTCACAACACACTAGCATTTTCGGCACAGACGCTAGCACGGAGACATCTTTACAACGCCACGCGAACAGCCTTTATTTTTTAAAATGGGAACGGAAGAAAGCAAGTACCTAATTAATTAAATTATTATTAGACAATCGGGGGTAGATAAACATAAAACAATATTTGCCTACCCAGAGAAAACTAAACTTATCAAATCCCTACCCAAGTAAAAAGGAGGATGTTGGCCTTAGATGAACGAAGCATGCCCCGTTAGCATGACCGCGTAGACATAAGTTTTATCTCTTTCAACTGTCAGATTTGTCGAGAAAATTACGTCACATTGAACTTTTTGTTTTGTTTTGTTTGTGGAGGGGCCGCCCCGGGCGCCCCCATTAGAAGGGCGGCAAAATTGGAAAAAAAAAAATGTGCGGTCACTAGCGGTCAGTCGGATAATTATTTTTTCAAGAAGTTTTCTTTTACCCACTTGCATATAATAAATGTCCCTCCCGCGCATAACAATTGTTGCAAATCACGAGTGGCGGTCTGTTGTTTGTGTTTAGACTAATTTTCTTTATTATTTAGTTAGACTTTTTTTAAACTATAGTAGGGGTCGAAACTGGTCAGTAAAAACAGTTTTTTGAACGGTGGTCAGTAATAGTCAGTTTTTTTTAATAGTCAGTATTTTAGACGCACAAAATGTAAGGGTAAGGTTAGTGTAAAGGTAAGGTTTGTGGTCTTCAAAGAGTTACATACGCACACTCCTTTAATACGGATATTCTTTCTTCATGCTTGACAGTAGGACTCAATACTTCAAAGCCGCTATGGGGGTGGCAGGCTTGCAAATATTCGTAGATTTTAGGGTATGTATTCAAATATTCATTTATAAGGTTCCGTACCTCAACAGGAAAAATAGAAACCCTCACGTTGTTCGTCTATCTGTTTGTCAAGCGACGCCTTATAATGAGCGTCGCGACGCCTTATGATAAGCGGCGCGATGCCTTATAGAGAGCGTCGCTATGCTAGCGTCGTCAATGAAGGTGCTACCGATAACATGCAATAATAACTAAATCTCTACCAGAATTACTAGTTATCTATGCGCTATTAAAACTATATATTTAACTGAAAAGAAGGTCAAAACAGCCAAATGAGACAAAAAATATACTTTGAATTTATTTTAAATGGAAAAAAAATCATACAAAACTCTTTTTTTTACCGAATGGTTACTCGCGCTGCCGCGGATGGCCGGCGCTGATTTATTTTTTCGTGGATAGAAAATGACCCTAGCTATCATATACTCACGCCACAAACCCAACATATTTGTACAATTGAAGAAAAAAAAATTAACGTGATTCGCTCCATTCAAAGAAATCTAATTTATTTTTTTCAAGACAAACTATCAACTTTAGAAGAAATTTTATCTGAATAAAAGTTGTCAGGAATATCTTAACACGTCATATAAAAAAAAATCGCATCGATATTGGAACTTTGTTGCCTATGTCCACCAATTTTCAGTTTGGGCCCACTGTGCGGCGCCTTATTATGAGCGCTGCGACGCCTAATAGTGAGCGTCGCGACGCCTTCGAGATGGCGTAGCGTCTTCGTAGTAAGAGCGTCGCGACGCCTTATAATGTTCGTCACGATGCCTTAAAGTGAGCGTCGCGGTGCCGTATAGTGAGCGTCGCGGCGCCTATTAGTGAGTTTCGTGACGCCGTATAGTGAGCGTCGCGACGCTTTATGATGAGCGGCGCGATGCATTATAGTGAGCGTCGCGATGACTTATTATGAGTGCCGCGACTCCTTTGAGCGTCGTGTCTCTGTAGTGTGAGCGTCGCGACGCCTTAATGCTCGTCACGATGCCTTATCGTGGGCGCCGCGATGCCGTGTAGTGAGCGTAACGACGGCTTATGGTGTTATATATTGGCACATAGCCATATTGACACAATTTGTTTTGGTATTGGCGAAAAAATTACGCGTGACTTGACGCCCCAGTGTGACAGTGACTCACGCTACGCCACTGCCCCAGTCCATTGTTTAGTATACGTTGTCTGGTGATATTTTGTAATTATTTAGTTATATCCCAAAACTCAGATGAAGAAGCCCTTCATCTGAGGTTTAGGCAGTAGAATTCAGCGGTATCTTTGCATACCTAACTAACTACAGGTGCCGAATATCTACGTAAATAAATCAAATAGGCAGGGTAGTAACTGTAATTATCGTAAATCATTTTATACATACTGACATAAAACAAACTAAAAATATTAAAATATCACCAACTGTGTAGGTACGTACTACAAAATTATTGAGAAATAAATGTCGCTATCTTAACATTTAAAATTAATGGTATTATATTTTTAAAAATAAGGATAATACACCCATATAAAACCACTATAAATTAAACTGGATTCGACTTGTTCTACGAAGTTTTCCAGTCGCTTGGCTACAATGCGTGCCATCATCCTGCTAGCACTAGTAGGCACCGCTATCGGTGAGATTTATTTATTCCGTTTGTTTTTATTTATTTGTTTCGTAAATTCCCAGTCCCCGATTCCTATCACACCGTTCCAGGAGGTGCTCCCATGATTTTGTTTGCTTTTATTACATTTTAAATATTATTCAAATTCCAACTGTATCGTGCCAAACCCGATGCGATGTTTACACATGCACAAAAGTATATTAATTACAAAAATAGTGTCGTGTCGCATAGCTGGTGAGAGCTGACCTTAAGTATTTTTTCTACAGCAGCGGTGCCCAAGAGGATAACCCGCATCATTGGCGGGTCACCCACCACTGTTGAGCAGTACCCGAACATGTCCAACATGCAGTAGGCGTTCATGGGCACCTGGTGGTACCAAACCTACGGGGGATCCCTGATTAATTCCAGATCTATTCTCTCCGCCGCCCACTGTTACATGTGAGTCATGTATATTTATCTTTTAAAATAGGTTTACATAGAAAAAAATCACTTCAATATTTAAAATAACACGTGTTAGAGGTAGGGTCCAAAATTGAAAAATAATTAAACAGGTTCACTGGGTCTGAGTGGTGGTCACTAGCTTAAATTCCTTTTGCATTCCACTTGGAGCGTGTCTGTTGACATCTCAAGTATCATAATGACATCTCATAAGATATTTGGGTGAAAAAAAACATCAGTGGACTTAGTGAGCGCAGCGTATCTTCTTAAACCCTCTTGAGTGCTCCTATCCGGGAATACTGGCACTATAGATGAGTAATTAAGTAATTATAGTGTCATCATGATGATAAACAAATTCATGTTAGCAAGTATCGCTGGTACCAACTATAATCTCCCCGACGGCACCGTGGTCTACGCTATTGGATATGGATCTATGACGGTAGGTAATTTATTCTTGCTCAACTTCGAATGACGATCTACCTATAAGTTTTATAGATCACTGTCACGGATCGTTGTTTTATAAACTTTCCAACGAAAACAGGGGCGGCCCTAGCAATTTTTTGGGGAGGTGCAAGATTTCAAAGTGGCACAATAAAACATAATGTAAATTATTTCATATAATGGTTCGCACGTTTAGGTTTCACGACTGACTTTCTGAATCGTGATCTTGCCCCCTCTACGACGGCGCCCGGTGCGACCGCCACTAATTGAAAATAATGAAACTCACTACATTTTAGTTGAACGAATTATTTAAGTGAAAGGCTTTCGTGCAGAACATTATGCAGTAGATAGTTCCTAAATAAATCAATCAATATTTTCAACAGACAGAGCGTCTTCATCACGTTGACGTGAACATCATTAATCAAGAAATTAGTGCTGAACGCTACGCGTACCTGAAATCTCAGCCCATTTACGATGACTGGCCGGATGTGACCGACAGCATGCTGTGCTCCGGATCCTAGACGTGGGCGGCAAGGACACCTGTCAGGGCGACTCTGGTGGCCCGCTCGCGCACGAGGGTGATATCGTAGTAGGCATCACCTCGTGGAGTTATCGTTGCGCAGACCATTTCTACCCGGGAGTAAACGCTCGTGTATCTATGTTCACTAATTGGATCGTCGAAACTGCATATGTTAAGAGTGGTTACTCTTCCTTTGTTTCTTGCCTGAATTCCATCGTGGCTAGTCTACGCTAAGCTATAACGAGGCGTGAAAAGCTATATGAATTAAGCGACACTTTAGAGCGATATTGACTTATATATCTACATATTTGGAATCAGCATTTTTTTTCTGCGTGGAATGAGTATGCTCTCCTGTAAAGTTGCCATAAAATTATTATTTTTTGTTATGATATTAATATGGGTATCAAATAAAAGCTATTCGCATGTTAGTAATCTAACTAATCTGTTAAAACTAATCAGTTAAGAAGGCGAAGGTACTTTATTAAACCACAGCAATAAATTGACTAAACATACCTATGACAAATAATTATCTTGGTCACTTTACCACACCTAGGTGTTCACAGGCCCACGTAACAGGTGGGCATAGCCGAGCTTGATACAAAAAACTAAGTTAATAGGTAACTCTGATTGAAAATAAAATATAAACTTCTACTAAAATGCAATTCTGTAGTTGTAGCATAAGCGCCAAGACTAGACTTATGTCACAGAATATGTTGATTATATCTCTTTTTCTCGTATGAAATAAGACAAAGAGCGAGCAGGCCAATCCGTGACAGAGGTCTTGTCTTGACATGCGCGATATCACCACAGTACCGAAATAATTGCGAACCAAGAACATGTCAGTGTTAGATAACAGGATTAGGCACTTAATTAGTTTTGTTGGTTCGCCATATTAATATAAATCATCATCGAATCTTACCTACATAATGCCAAAATATCTACGCAGGAGCTTATCATAGCTGATATCATTACCACGTTTTACTGAAATCATTTCATAAAGAAATACTTAAATTATACTTACTTACTTCTCAGCTAATTAGCTACGGGTTGCAGTGGGGAAGATTAACGATAAAATTGCTTTACTATACAACACAAAATAATCACTCCTTGACATTAGGTGAGAAGATAACCACGATTTTTCAATTTTGTACCTACTACCTACACTTTAAAATTTGGTTTTTAATTTTGTGGAATAATGCCTTAAAAATGATTAACCTCAGTTATAATTTCAATTTTCATTGTCAGCATCGTCTCCAGAATCCTGTTCCTCATAAAATTCGTCACCATCTCTGACAGCTTCACGATCTTCATGGTCGTTATCTCCATCTCCGGGTTGATTTTCCCCATGAATATTTCCGCCATCATCACCAGGATCGGGTTCCCTGCGAACATCATCACCAGGATCGTGTTCCCTGCGAACATCATCACCAGGATCGTGTTCGCTGCGAACATCATCACCTTGCTCTTCGTTATCACCCTTCTGTGATTTATCAGTCGGTTCGCTATCTTCGTCATCCGTCTGAACATCGTCGTAGTGGACTGTTTCACTGATTTGTACGCTCGACGCCGTGCTCCGGGTGTGGATTAGCAACGACTTGCGACTTGTGGTCTGATCTGGTTTTTTCTGTGAATCGATGAAAAAGAGTTGACTTCGGCATAAAATTTCAGATCGATCACCTACACATTAATTTGCGAATTTATACCGATTCACAAGCCATTTTCAATTTATTTTTTCACAATAAGTTCTAATTGCGCTGTTAAAACATTATTACTTTCTATAAATATTAGGGGATAAAACTCCTCTAACCTTTGGAACGGTGATCAGTGGCATCACGGTGAAGCTACGTGAAGTGTCAACGTATGTTCGTGTAAAATGAATCTTGTTTATATACGGAAACAACGAACTTGCAACAACAGATTAGCCATGCAGTGGTCTGCCTGTTAGAACCCGGAAATTTGGAATTGGAAAAAAGGGGGCAAGTCAATGCTCTGAGAAACCTCAAAGAAATTGGGGGTTAGTGTATTATTTTCACTCACGGAATCACTGGACGTCACTCGTTCAGCTATCTTTTCAATTTGCTTAGCCTCCTCCTGTCCGATGAGTTGCGCTTTCAAACAGTCTATTGCCAGCTGCACTATGTAATGCATCTCTTCCGGAGACATTTGTACGCCGCAATCTAAATAAAATAACTAACTATAAACTTCGGAACGTAAAATTAAAACAAGTATCCAAGCACATCTAACGTGTTAAAGTTGACAGTTTCAGTTATAATTAGGAATCTAAAACCTGGATTATTTCTGAGAACTTGATTATGCCCAGGGCCTACAGAATACTTGCGATTTTTTAAAGTAACAATTTGGTAGTGGCATCGTATAAATTCCGGTCAGACTGGAAGCCTAACGACATAAGCAAGTCCTTTCCCTTGCAGAATTAAAAAAAAAAAAAGATTATTTGTCAATGGTAAAAGTATCTGGCAGGAGATAGAAATGTGTGTAGGAGAAAGGGGGAGACCTTTGTTCAGCAGTAGGACAATACAGGTTAAATAAAAAAGTAACCTTTGATGTCTTCTAAGACATTGAAGACATCAATAAGTTCGATGGCTTCCGCGGTGAGCGGGTTCTCCTCGTCGACTAAGGAGTTGACAAGCGACGCCATCGTTTCTGCGGTCTCTGTAAACACATGACTGTTTTCTATCTTGTGACTTTGAACCCAAGGGTGCAAGGTGCGCGAACTTCAAGCTGTGTACTCTCGCTTTAAACTCCCAACTTTACTCGAAAAGGAATGGAAAGGGAAAATATAAAATATCTGAGTATTATAGCATCGTAAGGGGAATTCAGGGATATTAAATTTAAAATGAGTTATGTTTACAAACCTAGATCACCAGATTCAGAGGTATGCATCAACGCAGCGAGTGTTGGCCCTAATCTTTCGTGTAACGGTTGCTTTTCGTCCGAAACACCCTTCAGAGCATCCTCCAGCTGTTCCATCACATTTTGCGTTGTTTGGGGAGGACCTTCCATTGTTTCAACCTAAGGTATATATTTTTCCTTGGTGAGTAGGTAGTATGGTCGCAAAGATTTAACAGAAACTATATCCAATGAAAACATTTACAACATCAAAGGTTTTTGTGTATGTGAAATGAATGTGCCTACCATATTAACTTTCATGACCAGAAACAATATTTTATGTTATACATTAATGGAATTCTCGATAAAAGCTGCTGTGAAGATATACAATATAGGCAATGAAGCATAGTGGCGAAGAAAACTGAAAGTAACAAATTTCTGTAATGAACAGCGGCATATGACTTAATGGAGTGTAGTCCTACACAGAGCAGTTTCATCAAATAAGTTCAATGCCACTTACGACAATTATAGTAGTAATGTATGTTTGTATTTGTTGTTAGTTGTAGCAGGTAGAATTGGTATTCGAACTCACGTGTTGTCGTATGAGCCGGTCTGTCAACGCCGCGAGCGCGTCGAAGGCTCGCGTCTGTTTCTTGTACTTGCTGGGATCACCCCCATATTTGAACAGCCATTTACGTAATAAAGCATCCACCACGTCGTAGCGGGCTTTCTTCCTATAAGTGAATTTGATTGAACGATGCATCAAAACAGTACGCTTTGAATTATCTATATGTTCGTAGTCTCTATAAAATTTACTTTTATCGTTTAATTGTTAAAACTAAAGAATGAGACTACTCTCTATCTTGACTTGTGTTCCATTTTAAAGTACTTTTAATTAACTGTTATATTTAAAAAACCAATAAGATATCCAACAACAGATCTATACAAAGAAGTAGACGTCCTCACAGTCCGCGGGATATTTATCCAACGTGTCACATTGATTACTCACAAAATAGTTCTAGGTTCACCCACCTACAAAAGCATGCTCCAAAAACGATTGTATAAATTACCACTGCCCTTAGTAAATTCAAGCTTTACAAGAAGATTTAGCTCCTTTCTTCACCCTTATATATATAACAAAGTAAACGAAAAATGTTCTATTAAAAATTGCTCGATCAAAGAAAGTAAATTTAAAATTCAAAAATGGTTAGGTACTCTTACATACAATGATATTGAAAAAATCCTCAAAGTTCTTAGGTAGCACATACACATCACACACGCACACACATGCACACACCACATAATTTGTAATACACGCCCATACATTCCACTACACAACACAAGACATCACACACCCATACATTACACCTCACAACACAAGACATCACACATCCATACACAGAAAACATGTATATAATTAAAATTATTGCATTAAATTTAAATTTTTCGCATTACACAGTCATTTGACAGTTCGCATCTATGTTTTATTTTATTTTATTTGTTTTAAAATTGGTTATCTGCGAGACAAGCTTGCTTAGTGTAGGAACCAAGTTTAAGAAATTGTTTAAAACTAAGCTCTTAAATTGTTAACTAGTTATACACCCATGTTTAATTTTTAATTACAGTAACACATGTACTAGTGTGCTAGATTACAATTTAAGATGAATAAATATATTTTAATTTGAATTTGAATTGAGTACTAGTGAGTGCTTTTTGTAGCAGCTCACATCTTTACACAAGCCTTTGTATGTGTTACATAAGACCGCAACACCTAATTTATGTTCCTTATAGTCTGTCTTCACTGAGCTTTTATATAAACCAAAAATCGTTTAATGATATTTATCCGCCATCTTTATCATCTTCATTACTAATTTTATTGATAATTTGGACCTATTCATCGATTTTATTAATTTGTTAATTACTTGACATTGGCAGAATACTCTCTGACCACTTCGTGCGGGTTCCGAAACAATTTAGCTTATTCCCGGGACTCGTCGAGGGTCAAACCTCGGTGTCTTTAATGGATACCGCTGTCGATCCTGGCTAATAGGAGTAATAATAGGAATGCGTGGCGGGCTTAGTCCAAAGAAAAATAGTGCCTAAGTAAGTTACCCGGTCAATACATCCTGCAATTCTTCGGTGACGTTTTTGAGCAGTGCGTCGGCGTCGTCTCGTGTCACACGCATCGCGTCCAGACAGTCGAATAGCAGCTTCATCACATTCACGTCGTGCACTATCTTCGCTTGCGAACCCAGCGGAGTTCTATGCGACGGATAATATATCTAACTATGGATGTCATGCTATTCTTAATAAAAAATCGTTGCGATGCATTCCGTAAAACAAAGACACAGAAAATTGGATCAAAACAGGAGCGAACAAGATTATTTTCTTCAGATTTTATCTATATTTTAGCACTCAAAGGCAACTCATTGCAGATAGCTAATAGCGATATATCACGAAATGTCGCTATTTTCAACGAGACAGGTATTGTTGAGATTTTTCAATTGATTCTAGGTGAATCTTAGATCAATTGCCTTGTCGCGTCCTGTAAACGATGTTTGCTGTAAAAATATTTGCAGTATCAACTATCGTTTTATCGTTACTCGTCTGTTCCGCTCCGATAAATTATACCAGCGAACTTTTGCGGCCACTAGCCACATAGCCATGTCCAGTACAAAAAGCTCGAAGTGACGTCATTTTACAGTTGAAAGGATTAAACTTATATCAACACGGTCATTCTACGCCTACTGGTTACCGTACTCGCGGCTATAAAACTAGTAATTAGATGTAGAGTTCGGCAGTTACATGGGAAAGTATTTGCGTCGCTGCATCCTGGCAGAGCGCGGCACCATGAACAGTTGTATCTGCGAGCGCTCGGTGACACTCGGTGTCGGGCTGAGCACCACCGACTGCTGCGACAACGGCTTCAGCCGCAGCGCCGAGATCTCCAACCGGAGTTGCTGGTGTGTTGTGGACATTATTAACACGTTGGCTGCTAGGCCAGTTTTCATGTACTTTCAAACAGCCAGGTTGATTAGGCCCAGTGGGAGTATTTTTTATGGTGCGTACCGACTAATAGCAAGGTTTCGGCGCCCGCATAGGTAGAAAGATATTCGTTAAAATCAAATGATTGAAAGGGCAATTTTGTTCAAAATTATTTAATTTTGAACAAAACTGCCCTTTGAATCATTTGATTTTAACATTTGAGTATTTACTCATGATGAATCTCAAAAGGAATATTTTTTCCCGTTTTTGCCACAGTTTTCATTGCTGATGTACTCGTATTAGTCGTAGCGTGATTTTATATAGCCCTATAACCTTCTTCGATAAATGATAAATGGACTACTCAACACAAAAATATTTAAGTACCAGTAGGGTGATTTTAAAACACTCGGAATCGAATTCGGAAACGGAATCGAAAACTTCGAGTTGTCGATTCCGTTTCCGACGGTATGTCAAAACGCGATTTTGAATAGCGGACGGAAGGGCCAATTGGAAAGTTCCGACGTCGGAAAGATTGTGTGTGTTTACAAAGAACGTTTAAAAATGGTAGAAATAAAATTCGATTACAAAACAGTTATTAATACGATTTTTTTTGGCCAAAAAGTCTTATATAAACACACTTATCATAATTATAAAATTGGAAATTGATTACTTATTTAAATTATCGATTTAAAACTTACTCTCCTTCATTATTTTTGGTTATAACGAACCTCGAATTTTTTTACTGATACGTCAAAGTGAAAGTGAAGGGTAACATCACGCCTTTGCAACCACGAAGTTTCAGAGCTACGTCATAGATGGCGCATGGCGCTGTATTTCGGTAAATAAAAACACAACCACAAAGTGAATAATGCAGCACGATTGTTTGCGCTGCACAGCAGCCGCCTTATGTTGTCTCCTATAAGATAATATTCCATCCTATCGAAGGTTGAAGGGAATAATTTTCACAATAATGTAAAGGGCCATAAAACAACGTTAATGGGTTTATTTTAAACACTCTTTAGTACTGACTTACCTTAAATATTATGCAAGTATTTAGATAACACTTAAATTTGGTATTTTATTTATGTTTTTATTCAATTTTGGAAGCTTTCCACGAGGAAAAAGGTGTCGGAAACTTTCCGTCGATTCGGATGGGTTTATCCGACGAGAAATGTCAAAAATCGTCGGGTACGGAAATCAAAATAGCGATGGCTGGAATCCGTGACGGAAAGATCCGATTCCGTTTCCGAATTCGATTCCGAGTGTTTTAAAATCACCCTGCAGTAGTTTCTGAGATTAGCGCGTTCAATTAGATTAGAGGGACATACCTTTAGTTTAGATGAAACCAGACCGTCAGCGAGCGACATATAATCCGTGACACTGGGCTAGTCTTGGGATGCGTGATAAACTTTATCCAGCAGTAGTCCTTCACAAATACAGGGTACAAGATCCTATACAAATGGGGTGTTTCTACATATTAAAATTCAAGAATTGCATACCTCGATTTGTTTGAGTTGTTCTGATTGTACTATGCGCAAGCGCACAACGTCCCGTCGGTAATTCTCCGGTTCATATCCACCCGGCATTATTGATGGATCTTTGGGAGGCTATGGGATAATTAATATTTCACACGTAAGTATTAAAATAAGCAACCCTCCGGAGTACAATCCATATCTATAAGTTTATCTTAAAAGCTTACTTAATCGCAAAGTCAACCAAAATGTTGTCTAAACCTAGCCGGGACGTAATAAATCAAACTAGGTTAGTAAAAAATATTTTTTTAACAAAAAACAAAAACCGACTTCAAAAACCTAGGTGCACTAAAAAGCTTACATTTGGAGTAGGTGCCAATCTACGTCAGACTAGGCAAATACACACATGAATTGGCACCGACTTCAAATGTAATGAATTATAAGGTTATTTCTAGCTTTTTAGTGCACCTAGGTTTTTGAAGTCGGTTTTTGTTTTTGGTTAAATTTAATTTTGTCACGCTTTTTAGTGTCAATAATCATTGAAAATATGCAATTATTATCACCTCATAACAACCCTAAAAAAGTAAATATTTACAGCCAAAAACAAAATCCCCCCCCCCCCCCCCCCCCTTTCCACTCCTTTGAGGGTAAGTTTCGATGTTTGTTAACAATCCAACTTAAACCAAAACTAATAATTAACCTAAATGAAAACTCCTTAAAAATCCGTATACAACTACTTCATCCATGTAAATAATGATCATAATAAACATAAAAATGTTCATAAAATGAAAACATACATTTAAAAAAAACCGATCGAATTGAGAACCTCCTCCTTTTTCGAAGTCGGTTAAAAATTAATCATTACCTTCTGCGGCAGAACCTCCGCTTGCAGTGCAGCGGCAAGACGAAGACGGTCCGAGTATCTGTTTAGTACTTCAAGATATTTCTTTTCCAAATCGCTGTGACGGTCCTAATAAAAGGTAACATATTATTATGTTTCATCTTAGATCTCGGTAAGTACAAAGATCGTTTTTTGTTTTACACAATTGAGCGTTCGTAGCTAAATTAGTACCTATATTCTCGTATATTACTTTAATTTATGTTATCATATATATTAGTCTATGTTATTTGTTTAGTGGGTACACCTCGTCCTTACTTAGTACTTACTTTAATACCTCTCCATCCAAAGGTTGCCTGGTAGAGATCACTTTGAGTGATACGGCCGCCCATTATTATTTTTATCGTATGTGCATAGTTTGTATTTCTCTAGACATGTGTATAAATAGCTCGAAGGGAACAGGCTACAGGGTAGTAGGGTGTCGTACCCGCCACTTCCTGAGCTGCATGATGACCTGCGGCAGCACGTCGAGCGTGGCGGAGTACTTGTGGCGGCGCGCCATCTGCCGCAGCAGGTCGTCCAGCGTGCGGTCCACGCGGCGCGGCTTGCCCAGCTTGCGCGTCAGCACGTCTCGCATCTTGGCGCGCAACTCCGCCGCCTGCGCTTCCATCGCGCGCAAGTCGATGTTCATCCGGAATAGATGGGTGCGGTTCACTCTACACGAGTTTTAGTGATGTCAAGACATACTATGCGATTAAAATGAGAATAGGATCGACTTTGCGCCATATTGTGACGTGAAAAAACTAATTATGACTTTAAAAAACTAAATATTATATTAAGATAATTTACTACTAATTCAACCTTTTTATTCAAATTTTATGTAAGACTATTATTATTGATATGCAAATAAGTTTTTTGCAAACCATACTTTTAAAGTGACATTTAACAGATAGAGGTTATTGACATTCCTAATCTTATTTGGACCGCATAGTTAGTACAAATCCGAAATAATACATTAACTTCAGCAGTGGAGTTAGCACGCATGCCACGACTAGATTTATATCACTGATTCACTCGCTCGCTCTCTAATTTCATACGAGAGAAAGAGACAAAACCAAGTTATACAGTGACATAGGCTTGGCGTTCATGCTACAACTACAGGAGTATCGGGTATGCAATCGAATAGTACCGAATGGGCAGTACATAGTGACGTCATTTTCTCTACAAATCTGACAGTTGAAAGAGATAAAACTAATGCTTACACGGTCATGGTAATCCCACAGCAATAGATTTGTATCTCTATGTATAAGAAGACAGACACGGTCCGCTTGAGTCTGTGTGATTGACTAACTTTTGTCTGAGCTTCTGCTGTTTGATCTCCTCCTGCAGCTCGAGCACGCGCCGCCGCAGCCGCGCCAGCAGCGCCTCGGGGAACACGACGGTCTGCGCGAGGCCGAGCGGGCCGGTGCAGCCGCGGACGGCGGCCGCGCGGATCTGGTCGTACCGCAACACTATCACCTGGTCCACGTCGTTCATGCAGCTTTGCTTCTCCAACTATAAACACGACTCCACCTTCTTCAAAACACTATCTTATTATAACTACTCTACTAACACTACTACTACTACAGCCCTTTAACGTCCCACTGCTGGGCACGGGCCTCCCATCAATGCGGGATTCAGGCCACAGTCCACCACGCTGGCCCGGTGTAGGTTGGCAGACTTTACACATCTATCGAGAACTAGTCAAGTTCCCTCAGACGTGCAGGTTTCCTCACGATGTTTTCCTTCACCGTTACATAGCAAGTGTGATAATCTCGGATGAAAATGAAATTGAGATTTGAGTCTACTAACACTATCGTTTAAAAATGAAGTCAGTTAAAAATATCAATGAATGCTTGAATATGACCAAAGTAGATCTTAGGCAATGTCATCTTGAAGTCATTATACTGCGGGGCGATTTTCGTGCGAACGACATCCATCTCAATTAACAAAAGAAAGAAATACGACCAATTTGCCGTTTCGATTCGACATAATCTCTGATAGAGATTGATGTCTATCAAACGACAATCGGGCCCCTGGACATATTTTTGCTACTATTGATTATGGATGTTGTTTTCATGCCTTAAATCGTGATTGACCCTTGTGTTAGTAGACTTGAAACTGTTAATTTAGTTAATACAGTTTTAGCTCAATAAGTTCATGCCAATATTATTTTATGCGTAAGTGCTGTATAATTTAGTTAAGAGTTAGGATTGGTGCCAAAAGAATAAATACCAATGTGTAAAACATAAAGAATAAAAATATGAATACATTGCATTTGGCTTATTACTTTGGGAAAGTGTGTCTTTCATCCAAAGACTCACTCACTACTAATTTTAACTCTGGTATCAGAATGGCCCAAATCTCCCTCGTATTGAGGGCGAATGCGCCCGGTATAATGGCAATAGGCTCGCCCCCTATTACATTGGGACCAAAATATATCGGCGAAGTGTGGGCGCACTACAGTGCACCTCTGCCTACCCCTTCGGGGAATACAGGCGTGATGATGTATTTATTTATTTATTTTTATTTTTATGTATCAGAATTATCAAGAACACTCTTACCAGATATGGCAATGCTAGCTTTAGATATACATGGAGCAGGTGTGTGATGTATGTAGAGTTACTTTGAAATTTAAATGTGTATCAATACGTTTTTACCATAAACTCTCTCAGTTCGTTCTTCCTAGAGTCGAGTTGCACTGAAAGCTTGCGCTTGACTTTGTTATGGGCATCGATGTCTCTACGCAGCAGCTCCACAAGGTGGTCTTGTTCTAACATCTGTTGTTCGTACTTATGTCTGAACATAAAAGTGAAGGTTCTTAGTCCAAGAGTCCATAATAAAATACTTTATAGTCAAAGAGTTATATTTAATCTGTCGTTTTTATTTTACGCATTCACATAATATAAAAAAAAACCGGCCAAGTGCGAGCTGGACTCGCGCACCGAGACGTCTCCATTGGGTGTTTGCGGGTTCAATTCACGTCAGCGGCAAATTTCAAAAATGGCCCTTTCCGAATTTGCTTTAGTCTGGGATCACACCCAGTCCTTTGTATGGTAGCCTTAGTGCAATATATGCTTAGTTTGGGATCTTACCTTAGTATTTATCTAGAGCGTACCTAGTATTTCTCAAGTCGTATGTTTTGTCATAAACTTCTTGATCGCAGCCATCGGGGCAGATATTAGGGTCGAGTCTTATGGGTCCGATGTCCCGACTATCCATACTCCCTTCGTCTTCCTCCTCGCTCGACGATGACGAAGACTCAGATTCCGACGAATCTGCATCAATATTATTAATCGATCGTTTGTGCCAGCAATCTTATTACTAGTATCTTATAATTTGATAACGAATTATAAAATGTCCATTAAGTATCTACCTTTAAATCGCTTAATCACAGTGTTAATTAATACATAATTACTATCTGACTAGACTAGTCTGATAAAGCGACTGTCTAGGTAAAGCTTAAAAATAAGTCTACAGCCATAGTTATTGAAGGGTTATTTAATGGATTCAGGCCATAGTTGACCACGTTGGCCCGGTGCGAGTTGGCAGACTTTACACGTCTATGGAGAACTGGTAAAATTTCCTAATACATACTAGTTTATTCACGATGTTTTACTTCACCGATTTTTAGCAAGTGATAATTATGAACATTTAATAAGATTCGCCCATTAAACCCAAAGGTTCGAGCCAGAGTTTGAACCTGCACACTTTGACTGTAAAGCGTGCGTTCGACCACTTGGGTACTACTACTTTTAGTATTGTATATGTAGTATAGTTAAGTAGGTACCATCATCGTCCCGGTCACGCGGCGGACGATACTTCTTCTTGAATATACGCCGCAGGAAGTCGGCAAACTTATTGTCTTGCACTAATCGCTTGAACTGTCTCTGCAACTCCTGGCACTCGAGATCGAGCTGTACCTTCTCGCCTTTATGTTCTTCTATGCGATGCTCACAGTCTATTATCTGGTCTTGCACCCCTTTTACCTAATATTATTATCGATACTAATATTATAAAGAGAATAGATTTGTATTTTTGTATGTAATGAATAAACTTAAAAACTACTTGCCGTTAGAAGGCTACATTATCCAGTAATAATGTAGCTTTACTACTCAGTAGTAACATAGGTTATATTTATTTATTCCTAAATGTTAAAAAAATGGTCCACTCACGCGAAGCCGGGACGGGCCGCTAGTTTTATACAATTTTCAATGTTATTTTGAACAGATAATGCTGCAAATTGCTTATTATGATATTGCAAACTAAAGCAAAGCAATTTAATATTTTAAGATGAATGAATACGGACCTGCATTAATTTTGCATAGACCCTCTCAGCCAGCCGGTCTTCGTGCGCTTCGAAACGGTTCAACACGTTCATCTCTCTATGCATTTGATATAAATTTAATTCTAGCAAT
The DNA here is from genome assembly GCA_914767695.1 of Ptilodon capucinus. Taxonomy (NCBI): domain Eukaryota; kingdom Metazoa; phylum Arthropoda; class Insecta; order Lepidoptera; family Notodontidae; genus Ptilodon; species Ptilodon capucinus. The sequence continues at coordinate 5,907,712 of OU611814.1, read as the reverse complement.
TGGTTGGTCTCCTGTAGGTAAAATTATTTGGTTAATTGCCAACAAGTGTAGGGTCTTTTAAGTAATAAACTGAAAATTTAATAATTATCACATGATGGGGTAGAATATAAAATAATATCTTGCCTGAACTCGAATTCGTTCTCTCTGCAGCTGCCTTAGCCGCGAATCGAATTTTTGTACTGAAATTTCGGCATCACTAAGCAGCATATCCTGCTCGTACAAATGCCTGTGCGCAGATTAATTAAATTATATATATTTAATCTATACTAATATTATAAAGCTAAAGAGTTTGTTTGTTTGTTTGTTTGGTTGAACGCGCTAATCTCAGGAACTACTGGTCCGAATTGAATAATTATTTTTGTGTTAATTAGTTCATTTATCGAGGAAGGTTATAAGCTATATATCATCACGCTACGACCAATAGGAGCGGAGCAGCAACGAATAATGTGGCAAAAACGGGAAAATTCTCGAACATGAATCGGGTATTATAGACTTATAATCTTAGACTTTATAACATCACTCTACGCCAAAGTAACTATTAGCGCGGGTGAAACCGCGGGCACAGCTAGTTACGTATAAAATATAAATTAAATTTATGAGAACCAGCTATCGAACCTGTGTATGCGTCGATCTCGTATTTCGTTTTCAAGCGGACTGGCCTCGTGGTCATCTGTGTGTTTGAGTTTTAGGAGCTCCCACGAGGCTGTCAATGGACGTGTTTCTAAAATTCGATATTATGTAGATGGACAGTATAATTATCTTCTATATTTATAAAAACCTTTATCTATATTTATAGAAAATTATCATCCATTTTCAAAGGCTTCAGAACTTTTGTAATCAAGAATGCTTTGTGAAGCCATTGTAAATATTTTAAAATATATTTGCCAGTATGATAGTTTATCAGAATAAGCAGTACAGTTTACAACAATACAAGATTTTTTTGGGTTTGTTTCGTTTCATATGGCATTAAAATTTATAATACAGCCTGTAGTAGATTACGATAGCATTAATAATAAAGCTATTATTAAAATAAATACACTATATGTGATAAGCCAACGAAGCAATTTTATTTAATACAGTATGACATTTGTAACTTTACCAGTGATGGGCACGAATCTAGGCACAACCGGGAGTCGAACTCGCGCCTGCGGGTACAGCGTCGACTTCCTCCGTTCCATACCTGGCTTCTTCGCTGTTACTCCTCTCACAGGAATTACTACAGGTTCGGGTTTTATCTAAGGGAGGTATAAAATAATGTTAAATTATAAGATTTATAAGTAGCTGTACATCCCCATTCACGCGGAAATTTATCTGAGAATTTCTTATTGTAAAGATTTTATACATGCATATAGGTACTCACGCCTGTATCCCATGGGGGTGGGCAGAGACTACCATTTGCCACGTGCTACGATCCTGACATACCTATTCCACTTCATCCACAGTCATACATCTTTTCATGCAAAGCAAAGCTAAAGCTTTAAGCTTTGCACTAATATTAATAAGCACGATGCATTTCAATTCTATTCTAATTCATTTTCAGATTGTTACTTATAAGAACGTATATATACGTGACGTATATAACTAGTTCAAGCTATAACAATTACTTTGGTCATCCGCCATCTTTATCACTGTCATTATCCATTTTTATTTATAATGTGTATTTATTGAATTTGCCCTTGCTATTAATTACTTGACATTGGCGAAATACTCGCGCTAGTCGCAGGTGATGCCATTCCTCATCTTATTCCATTAAATATCATCATTTCGCTCATTTCGTTAAAAAAAAAAAAAAAAAACAATTACTTTTATATACTAGTTATCCTACAATGCTTCGTATTTTACTTATTAGTTAGGTTTTGTAATGACTACAACTAAGCGTTATGGTTGTGATAGACCCGAGCTAGGCCTAACATCGGAGCGAAGTTGTATTTTTAAAATTACGTTAAAATCTTATGACCCTCGATTTCAAAGTTACAGTGTTACTTGCGGTTAAGTACTTTGTTCAATTATTAGGGTTAAACTAGTTGTCCTTTAACGAGTTGGAAGTGTAGCTGGGGCCCTATTCATCGTTAGTAGCACCTCTAGATCGAGTCTAGCCCCTAGCGACTCCTGTTGCCCGGCGTCCGGACCGGGACAGATTTGTGAGTCTAGGCGTAGCTTGTTCCTTCAGAGCTGATCCAAAGATGAATTAATGTACTATTGAGCATTTAACGAACAAGCGTCTAATCGAAGATTGATGCGAGTGATCTATTTAGCCGGGGCCGTACCTCCAAAACAAATCTAGCCTCTACCGACTCCTGTTGCCTGGCGTCCGGACCAGGGCAGATATGCGAGTCTAGGCGTAGCTTATTTCTTTGGTATCGAACCGGAACTGCCAAGTACTCAAGTGCGTTTTATAGTACAGCATCGTGCACTTTGTTTATTGTTTATTTGTGTTATGGGGCCCCTTTTTTAATATATTTTTATTGCGCATTATTATCGCCATAGCGATCTTTGTTGAGCACTGTACTGGAGTTCGGGCGAGATCTCTAGACCGATGAAATATTGGCGAGGCGTCTATAAATGAGTTTGTAAATCAGTTTTTAGTATGATATTGATAAAGATATTGATATGTTACTGAAAAACTATCGATCAGTCATCGATCGGTTAATTATTAGAACTATATATATACAATCATTTATTGCATCAACTATCGACCTTAGCTTGCAAACGCTCAAAAAGTAGTCTAAACAAATTGCTTTAGAGTAACAGTTGACTCAAAGCCTGGTAATTTATATATATGAATGATTTTAGCTATACTAGTGGCTCGTTAGGTGAATCAGGGGTTTGTAGAGTACAAACGCACACTCAAACAGAAATTCAGTACTTGTTTATTTCATATAAGCACAAACATACAGACATATAAAACAATGCAGGCACAAACAGATAGGTAAGGCTTATTCTAAAGTTCGTGGTTATATTTATGATATTGTACTGGTCCCGCCACTGATGGCACGATCGAATAGTTTGTCTAGGCAGCCTAGCCCTAGAGAAGCTTTTCGTCAAAGCCTCCCTTTCGCTTAAACGCGCCTCAGATAAATAAGAACATATATGCCCTTACTTATCCTACACAACCAGTACAAAGGCTAAGATTTAATATTTACAGTATTCGAAAGATTTCAAGCTTAATAAAATTGGACTTCTAAAAGAAATGGCTTTTGTCTCAATGTATATGAAATAACCACGGACAAGTAATTATTCATAATTGTGTACGATGTGTCAGGAGCATGAAATTGCGAGTTTATTAGTTAGTCTTTATTTAGTACGTCATGATGATATTCAGGTAATTAATAGACCTATAGGTCATAAAGAAAGTGTTCCAGACAAATCGCATCGATACAACATTCGTACAAATAGGTACTTAGCTTTAGTTCAGCCTCCAGCAAGACACTGACTTTACTTTATTGAACTATACTAGATTGACCAGAGACAAACACTGACGCTAACGATAAAATAATACAAATATGCTAAAAAGGTACTGAACAGGACGACCACCAGACGAAGACTTCCCTAAACTTAAAGCTACTCAGGCGCCGCTGATCTCCTCCCATCAGGAACTCTCGGGGTGTGGCTTGCGTCGGATCAGCCAATCCAACAACCGTATCACTATAGTGCCGCTATTTTGCTGTGACGTCAACTTGTCGAGACAATGCCCGTACGTTGTCCGCAACCGGACTAGATGGCGTCAGCTATCTCGCATCAGTTTATTGCGCTGTAACATTTTAATTTAACCAGCTTTAATTCAAGCCAATAACGGTGTTCAAAGTATAAAACGGGCTATACGATTAGTTTAATAGAGTAAATGATAACTCGATAAGAGTTCAGTGATAATTAATCACTATTCTTTAAAATCGACAGGCGCCATTGCCAACCTTAAAGAATCACATTATTCTATGATAAAGCCTTAATTCTAAAGCTTATAACTAAATTCCCATGATCATGCAATGTCTTAATATTACCATTCATTAAATTTAAAACTATTGTCTAAACATTGTATATTCGAACCATTCCCACGAATCCCAGACGAAGCAGGTAGTTGAGCCCCCAACACGTGTAGAGTGCCGGCAATTAAATAAATCTCTTGTACAAGTGGACTGTTAGAATGAATAGCTTTTAGTGTTCGATTGTTACCACTTGTAAAATCTCTGGGTCCCTTTTTGTTTATACTCTGCACATGTTTGAGTTCTTAGAAAGTTAGAGACAACCAAAAAAAAAATAACATTGAGTAATTGATGGATCACGGTTCCATCACATGGTGAGCTAATTACTTCATAAACTTAAAGAGGTATAGTATAGGATTAAATGTAGTAGAGCTAACATAAAGAATTTTAGTTAGGAAAGGTGACAAGAAAGTCAAATTTTATCATACTTAGTGTAAGCTACGTTGTTATGCAAACCTCAAGGTGTTTTTCAGGAAATTCGAGCTCGTCATCAATTTCTGGTATAGGTGGTGGAGCCTTGGCAAGTTTCGGTGGCACTTCTATACGTATTTCGGCCAATCGTTCCCCGATCTGCTTCATTTTCTCCACCATGCGGACCTTATGTTCGCGCAGTTCTAACACTTTCGCGTTGAAGACGCGCTTGTTCTCGTAAATCTAGAGGGAGTGCAGATTCAAGCTAGGCGCGCACTAGGCAGCTATGGCTGCGCCGCCAGGCTGCGGCAGCCAGTCGAACATATGACGTTGTATGGGGGCCCACGCACAAGGCAGCCACGAAATCTCGGCTGCGGCAGCCAATAAAACCCGCCTGTTGGCATGGCAGCCAGCTGGCTGCGCGCAGCCGTATCGTGTCTAGGTGAATGTATGTGGCTGCCGTCAGTCTCCGCGCACTAGTTGTAGTAGCCAGACGTATTTTGGGTGAACCCAAAATAAGTCTGGCTGCTACTAAAAAACTTTTAACAAAAAATTACTTTCGATATAGTGGATCTTGAATAGTCGTGGATTGGCTGCTATAACTGGCTGCGCAAATATTCTGGCTGCCGCAACCTGGCTGCGCAGCCATAGCTGCCTAGTCCGCGCCTAACCTCAAACTACATTTTAAACAATGTATTCGCACCTACTACGTGCAAAGAATAAGTAAATTTAAAAAAAAAACGATTTAGCTCTAATTATTGTTGAATAATCTTTAATTACTACCTTAAAAGTTTAAGATAATATGGAATTCATGTTCAAATCTCCATCGACTTATCTGGTTTTATTAATATTTTTTTGTGAAGTTTTTTTTAATGCGCCTGGTTCATGGACGTAAAGTCTATTTAACTGTGAGAATGCACCATTTTACCTCTTTTCTGGTGAGACACACACGTAGCTGCGTGTTATGTCCTGGTGGTGCCACATAATCGGGTTGTGTCTTCAGCAGTCGGTTACCGATGGTTGCTTCCGCCTCCTTTAGAGCTTCAGCCGCACCGGGGGGCATGGCATTAGGGTCTGGCTTTCGACCCAGGTGGTCTTGCCACTAAGCACATAATATTATGATAAGTCCCTTAGAAAACTATCAAATATATCACTGATCGTATTAATGTGGCACATCAAGTCAATTACATCAATTATTTACTTCAGTAGGAGAGAATTACGATTTGAGGCAACTCTGCAGTATCACTTAAGTACGTTTTCACTAACAATAGCCTTATCCTGAAGCCTAAATATTAATATACTGCACCTGGCCACTGCTTCAAATTTAGCTATCACGTTAAGGTATAACTTATTATTAGTGAAAACGGGCATTAAACTATACTATTTGAACTACTTACAAAGTTAATAAACTTGAGACAAGTTGACTATTGAGTGTCTTGTACATAATGCGTGGTACTTACTTCAATGAATTGAAGATGATGGCGATTTAAACGCTGATGATAGTTCCTCAAAGCCTTTTTCAGAGGATGCGGAGGGCGCGGTGGAAGCCCTAGCAGGAAGGACGCCACTCGAGGTGGGCCGTATGAAGTTTTTCTAGGAGCTAAGCGACGAGCAGTAGATTCTGTTCGTCTGTGTATCAGGTTCGATCATAAAAGCAAATTGGAGATTGTGTATTTTGAGTATTATTACTTTCCATGATCAATTGTGTTTTAGTATTGTTACTTCTAAATAGGGATCTAGGTAGGTACTGTAAATGTACAGACATTCAGGCGTTATTGCCACGGGCCCACAGGCGAGACAAAATTCGCGCGGCCAATTTTTAGCCCATACCAAAACGAACTGTATTAATACCTACAAAAAGATAATTTTTCAGCAAAATGTCTTCGAAGATGTGAACGAATTGTGACGCGTAGTATATTGGCATAGAGTACATTTAAATAAGTAAAATATAATTTTTTAAAAAGTTAATTCGCTCGCCCCAGTGTGCCGGGGCTTTGTGGCTAGGTATTGTGTTGGACATAACTATAGAAACTCGTAACAAACCTAGTTGTCACTGCTTATCACGACAGCGAAACTTTGATAGACAGAATACAGATCAGTAAGTAATTATTAATCCACTTATTCTTTAATCCATTCCGGATTGACTGTACCAGACGATGATATCGGCGTGCATTACTAATAAGGGTTTGCGTTACAAAATTATTGGCGTCTCATAAGTCTGCTGCGCACGTCACAAACGTAATCTCATCCGGAAATTTTCGACTTAATCTTAAATTGTCTCACAGATAAGCATGGTACTTACTACGTTTAACAATCAAGGTATGATTGGCATCTGAAAAATCGCTAGTTCGTAACACAAGTGAGAGTTTAGGAACAGTTTTTACTTACTGAAGTACCTCGTCCGCTAATTCCAATAAATTCTTATCCCTAGCAGCGTGTAAATGTACAAATACAGAAATAAAAACATTGACATAAAGTGAATTATTACTGTATTAACATTATATTACTAAACACAAGAGATACTATTAATATTATTTATTTTTTACTGACGATTCATAAGTGCCTGTATTGGTTTACATGAATAAAAAATATCTGATTCTGATTCTTCTGATTCAATAAAAACTTTCTTCGATAAAATAAGATTACTAGTGAAATTATCACCCGTTTTAGCCGTTTCGACTAAGCTTAATGCTTGTGATAGGAGTGGGCTCACGTCAATAGTTTAATGGCCAGGGTGGAGCTCGAATTCGGAACCTCACTCGAGTCACTAGGCTATTGACGTCCACTTTTTAAGATGATACTTATACCAACTTTTATTACAGCAGTAAGTAAATGTTTAGTACCTAACCTACAGATGAATGACTCACCGTCCTTTTAGCGCAGCTTCAGCCATTTTTTGATAAACTTCTTCAAGTTGAAGATAAAATGCTCTAGACAAGTTTTTTTGGCGCAACGGTCTAATCATTACTTCAGGGTCTCTGAATGAGTGAAAACAATCATGAAGACAGGTGCCATTAAATAAATTTTAGGAGAAAAAAGTGGACAGATTTTAAATTTACCTGATAGCTTTCAATGTAAATGGGAACACGTCCAATTGTATTATATTTCTTGAGTACATTTTGTGTAGTCCTAAATCCGAAGCCTCCAGTTGATGCGCCTGCTTTCGTCTTGTAAGTGCTTTTAGTTCATCGAGTTCTCTCTCTTGCACTAGTAACGGACGTTGGTCTAAAGTCACGTCAATTTGTTGCGAAGCTGGAAGCGCCCGGTTTCTAAAACAGCAAGTAAGATTTAAGAATAAATGTTGCCAAAAATGAAATGAATACACAAAAAACCTCAATAAACATAGAAGAGATACCATACTTTTAATCTCAGATTCATAGAAAGTTATGATTCATGTACAATGGCATTGTAAATAAAAACTTCGTTAAACTTCGTATGATGTAATACTACAGCATGATCCTACTTACGCTTTGATAAGTTTATTGTATTCAACAGTAAGCCCAGCCAGTTGGTCCCTGACACGTTTCTTATGCGCGTTAGCTATAGCCATCATCTTGTCATACTCTTCCTTTTGTTTGAGCTGTTCATGCGACATAAGTTCACCTTCTACTGTACTGTGCTCTTTTACCCTTTCGAATTTCTAAGAAATATATAAATCTGTTTTATTGTGTCGTAAAATACATTTTATTCTTATATACTCAATTATATTTACTGTTACAATAGTTGATTACTTAGTAGATATTATTATAAGGAATGAAGCCACCTCATGCTGTGATATTTTTATTTTGACTGTTTTTTTGCACTTTGCTAAATGAGATGAGTGCTAGCAATCGTCAGTAAGCTTAGAAGAATAAATAAATGTCATAACTTACGGGCAATTCAGGAATAGCCGGTATTTCTGGAATCTCCAATAAAGGCTCGGGAAAATTAATTACATAAGAGAAGATATTACCGTCCAAACCGCACGAGTATAAATGACTAAAAAAAGACATGAATCATTTGTAACCATAACATTTGTATTTTGTAACGAATTTAAACTTTACTAATTCCTTACCTTCCATCGGAACTGAAATCTAAGCAAGTAATCGCGCCAGTGTACCGATCATGCATAGGTAAGTAATAGTTGTCCATGAAATCTATGCGAGGTATCGGTTGTTTCTGAAAGTCGTGAACATTTAAAGTAATCACTAAATGTACCCAGCATGATCTGCCGATGAAATTGACAATCAAAAAGAGTTTATAATAATTCTTAGAATCAGACATTACAATACTTATATTTGAAGAATCTCACTCACCTCTTCCTTAGCCAGACGTCTACCCTTCAGTTTCTTGTATAGTTTTTGTTGCGCCGTCATCCAAACTACCTTGTGATACTCTGGAGTATCTTCTTCTTCGGTCGGCATCCGCAGTACTCGAATGTATCCCGTGTCAGTGCCAATTATTAGATAGCGACCCTCGCATCTGTTTCAATTGCAGCAATAAATAGACAAGCATTTACGAACATAGTTTGTTCAAGATAAAGACGATAAAGAAAATAAAATAATGCTATCCAAAGCTGTTTGATTGAACTGTAGTCAGACATATACTAACAATATCTACTAGAAATTACACTGATGGGAGTAAGATATGGGCAACGTTGAAGTGAGATTAGTTAGAAGAGTATTTGTAGTCCAGTGATTATGTACAATACTCAACGTCATGTAGGTCATAGAAAAAATAATGCATCCTTACAAGAATTTTATTGACTTTATGTCATCACACCATGCCCCTGGGATTGGGGCATACTTCAATATCTTGTTGCCTCCGGGTTGTATCAGGAATAATGCACCGGTACCTTTCTGAACCACCCAAATACCGCTCTCAGTATATTCTGCCCAGGTCACTGTTGTGCCTAACATGCTTTCACTCTCCACTATAACAAGTAATATAATATTCTTACTATCGCAATATATTGATAATGATTATAACAACATGAATGTATAATTGTAGTTTGTTAGATAGTATTTAAAAGTTCAATTATACTTAATTCTATTTCTCCAATCCACTCTTCGTCGTCATCGTCATCTTCTTCATCTTTCGCTTTCAATGCTTCTTCATCTATACTAGCGAGATCTTCTTCTACTGGAAAAGGTCTATTTCGCATACTATGCAGAAAAAAATACAAATTTAATTAACCTCCTAATATCAAACCTTAAAGACTCCTGTATAATTTTTTTATTTTCATGAATACTTGAATGAATATTTGGGATTTGATGCCTAGAATTGTATTCTTTTGATGTGGAAATACTAACAAATGCTTCTTCACCAGAGTCTCCTTGTATGAAACGAAGTCTAACTTAAATGTCGTGATGTCTGTATATTTACGGACTCCTAGTCCTGGAAGAACGGCTTCCATGACGAGACCCACTTGACCACAGAGCAATAATACCCGTTCCTGAAATTTGTTCTTTTTATACAATCATGTTTGATTTTTGTTTTGTCGGTATCTTTGACTTTTTACTAACCTCTTCAGGCTTCCATGTCAAAAACGCGATATTGTAAGGAGTCTCTATGAAACCTATACGCTCCAAAGTGAATGGAGTCGTCAAATTCAGTTGGTACATGAATATTGTGCTGTCTTCTCCGCAAGTAACCAGGAGCGTTCTTTGCTTGTTTATCGTTATTTGAGTTACTGCTTTGCAATGCGGTTTCAATAGCTGAAATATTACTCGGTTATCTTAAATTATTTTCTAGTCAATCAACAAATTTCATAAAAAAGTGTTCTTTTTTAATATGCCAATTTTGATACATGTAATATCTGTAGGTACTGTTTATTAAATATTAATGATCGAATCTCTTTAACTTTGTATACAGACGAGATGGCCAAAAGACAAAAGTAGTAACAAATATTCAAAAACTAGCTCAGAAATTATAATTATTCGTTTAGTGTAAACTGTCTTTACTAAACATCTATATCATATATGATTAGCTACCGCATATGCACAAGGTATATTATTTCGGACTTCTGTCAAATTATGTATTAAAGCTAACCGATATCAAGTCCATAACGTCAGCGTTGATAGAGTCCTCGCTGTGGATGGTGAGGGCTGAATGCACTCGAATGTCGATCATGGTCGTTTGAGTCTGCAGCCTTTCTGGGTGCAACAGCAAAGTGCGCATGATGCCATCGGCAAAGCCTAACATTATTATACGAGATGTTGCGTCCACCTAGAGCAATATAATAGTTGTTTAAGATGTATACATTATATTAATTGGTTTTATTTATAAATTAATTGGTCGTTCACCGCCGTGTGCCGAATGGAGTGTCAAAACGCGCGCAAAATTTTTGATCAATACAAAACAAATTGTAGTCACTCGTATAGAAAAATATAGTTTTTCAACGAAATGCCATCGATGATGTGACCGATGTTTAATGCGTTGTCATGTGGCTTTTACCTAATTGATAACATGTCCTTTCCTTTGGGTATTTTTAAAAGACTTGTATCTTTGCTCGCCCACGTGCAATGGATGCAGAGTGTAACACATTGAGCCCCGGGACGTATACGTCCCATAAAAATAGAAAATGAATTATTTAATTACGTAGAGCTCGACCAATAAAGTGAGACTACATACATAGACGTTTTAATCACAACAAAGGTGGTCCATATAAAATAAATAATAGGTGCTTCTTACACAAGGCAGTGTTTAGAGATTTAGGAATTTAGTATCCTATTAAATTTGAGTACAGCAATATCAACACGTACATTGATTTTAGGTCTCCAAATATACCAGACATTTAATTTAGTACTAAATTAACCTTTAGATGATTACTTTATAAGATAGTAATATACTTACGTCTATAGGAGGATAATAGAGGCACGTGATAGGCTTTGGAAACTGGTACTTTGCCAGTAAGAGATGGTTTTCAGTGTTATAAGCCTGCAGCGCGCCGTCGTCGCCCGCCGTCAATAGTATCGGGTGATCCCTTAGAGCGGCCATGGCAACAATACCTCCGGCGTGAGAAGTCATCACCTTACGATGATTACATTCGATTTTATCAATTTCCAATTCCACAACCCACAGTCCGCCGTTACCATCCTTGAACGAATAAAAACAATATATGGGTAAAGTCAATAGAGGCAGTTTCAAAAATAACATTCATTAAGCCCCGGGTGACTAGACGCGCGCTGGAAAACGTTAGGCAATACCAAAACGTTATCTGTGTCAATAAACTTAAAAAATTGAATTTCTGTGGCAATAGCCACGCGACCACGCTAAAAAATTTGCTCGCCTTGTCAATGATGTTGAAGAATGAGCTTTTACTATGAGTCAATACAGTTCGTTTTAGTATTGGCAAAAATTACCGCTGTCTCTCCGGGGTTGTAGCCAAAAATCTTAAAGCTCAAAGTGAATTGTATAGTATTTAAAAAAATAACAAGTTTGCTTACTTGGGCATACCAAAACATGTCTTTCTTGTGTTTGAGACACATTATTTGGCATCCGGGTACCTGTCATCAGTATTAAAAAATAAGATGAATGCACACCCTTACATGCTAAAGGATTAGACGTTAACATCGAAACTTATAGACATTATAAATTGGTGATGAACGTGATAAAGACGGCGGATGAATCGTTTTTAAATATATACTTTATTTAGAGGTTATCAACTAATATTATTTATTTCCAACGCAACAGGATTTAAAAACATAGGTAATTATTGGAAAAGGATTACAGATGAAGGAGTTGCGCATTACGATTATCTAAAAAGTACGGATTTAGAATATCTTTTTCTCTTTTCAGTGCAAATGTTATCTATGATGACTTTTATAAATATGAGGGAAGAGTTGCGTTGATGTTTAATTTACTTGACACTGGCTGAAATACTCGCTAGCCGCCGGTGGGGCCAAAAGAGGTGGGGCCATTTTATTTTATTTAATTCGTAAAGAAGTAAAAACTATCGTCAACGCATACACAGGTCTCAGCAACAGGGTTGAGTTCGACGTAAGGGTCTTCCTCGGGCGGGTCGGCCTGGTCCACGGTGTCCCAGTACCAGGCGCGCACGCACCCGTCCCTAGCTATCGTCGTTACTTCATCGCCGGCGGGACTCAACATGAATTGAATCTGTTTTCATGATCAATAAACTACATTTAAATGAGAATTATTTATATTACCTACAGTAAAATGCCCCCCGCCCGCGAGGAAACCATGTGTCGACTGATACACTATTTTCTATCTTCGTCTATGAGAGAAGTATATAAAAGATAATGTCAAGTACGGAGGGCGGAGCGTAGTTCGCGCTTTAATTTGTTTTCTTTTTCCAATTTAGTTTCGCGCCGCCCATCTTACTGGCCAGTGTTTTATACATGTGCATTTAATGTACTTACAATACGTGCGTGCGATCTCTTTGATCGCATAATAAATTTCATGTTCCAAATTCAAAATTGTTTATACTGTTCCTGGTAATTTTGGTTATTATGGGATGAGAATTAAGTGGTTTACTTACAACAGGCGCTTTATGACATGTCTTTCTTCCCTTTTGAGTTACTTCAAGTTTCACAAGACCAGCCTCCCAGACCAACACGTTACCCCATTCACATCCAGATAACACCTAAAAGTAAAAAAAAAATTGTCAATTGAATTATCAAGAATTGGCTCAATAAACTCGAGACATTTTTCGAACCTTTTCATCGGGCATCGGATAAACTCCAAGGACATCGCATATTTCTGTCTTACCGAATCTGCCTAGTTCACCTTTCAGCTTCAATCCCGTGAACGTTTCGGCCATTTTCCAAAATTTTATGTGAGCAGCTCCTAGAAGTTATTGATTGCGTTTTTCTCATATTTATATTAAAATTCAACAAATAGATAATTATTATAAAGTTAAGTATTACCGTGACAAGTGCATCACTGAAAAATAGTGGAAGAGGGAATTTTGAGGTGCGATCTTGTACCACAGAAATTCAATCTTTATTTAAATTAACACAGATTACATTTTGAAATGAAGTCAAGTTACCTAATTGGATCGACTTACATTGAATTTTTGTCAGTCTTTGTAGAAGGTACACGAATGAAAACAATATTTCTAAATAAAATATGTAGTGTGCGTGCCTATATCATTGCTTCAAGAGTTGATGTGATAAATAAAGAAAATGTAAGCGGACCTGCCGTAGTAAGTTGTCCAGGACAATACGGGGAAAACATGACACCGTTAACGTCGAAAGTAAAAGCACTCGTGCGCAATAGAATCTTGTGACGTTTCCAATTCCAGATAGTCAAGTTGTAATCCGGATCTTTGCCCACTGACGCTAACAGTTCACCGTCGGGGCTACAAGAAAAAATAATTGAAGACAGTTTTCGTGAAAATTAGAGATTATCATCATTGGTTCACGACTAATATCGTATCGTACTAATATCCTATTATTATTATAAATGTGAAAGTTTGTGAGGGTGGATGGATGGATGGATGTTTATTACTCTCTCACGCAAAAGCTACTGAACGGATTTTGATGAAACTACAGTATTTTTGTTGATAAATCAGAATAACATAAAGCCTATAATTTCTGCGCGGACGAAGTCGCGGGTGGAAGCCAGTAAGTAATAGGGTCCTTTAAGTCGCTTATATCTTACCTAAAGTCCATTATAGAGTAGGCATTGTTAGTGCCGTCTCGAAGGACTGCGTCTATTTCCATTTGCGGCCACGTGTACAGTATTATCAGCGGCTCGCGGTCACCTTCCTTGCCTTCCGCTATCGCGATACGGTAGTTGGGATCCTTCCTGTAAGACTGCATCAAACAAACTTACCTAACAATTTTGATTTTCCAAGGTTTTAGCCGCTTGGGGAACTAGTGCTAACTTTGTGCCTATTAAGGTAGTTTTATGGATGTAGTTTTTACCATTTGGTTTCAAAACCCTGGCAATAACGACTTCTCAAAGTTTATATTGTTTGTCGTTAGGCGAGTGTTTAAATCAACTAGACTTCCAGTGCTTATGAAGGCCATTTTAATAAAGTATTGAATGAATTTCTGTTCAGAAGTATTGAGATGATAATCAATGTACCTACAGAGGGGTTAGCAGGCATGTCAAGACAAAACCTTTGTCACGGAGTTGCGCGCTCGCTCTCTGTCTAATTTATAAGAAATAAAGAGACAACATCAAGATATTCCGTGACGTACGTCTAGTCTTAGCGCACATGCTACAACTACTGGAGAAGTTAGGTAGCTAGTCTCTATATAAAATAAAAACTACCTAAGTCCGTTAGCCTTTGATACCATCCAACCGATACGCCCTAAATAGGTTTTATTAGAAAGGCAATAATGCAAAGATGGTTTAGACCACTAAATAAACAAAATGTATTTCTCTTTTTTCATCGTAATTGCACCCGCCGGATATCCGCTCGTAATAAATATGATTACTCACAGCGACACTTCCCACGGTGCCTCCAGTGGAGCTCCTTCGGAACCACGTTTGCTTAGTGTTAACGTCCATAAAGGTGATGATACTGCCCGCCGCCCAACATACCACCGAGTCATCGCACGCGCACAGGTTGAAGTACTTCTGACAGTTATAGCCGTATGAATATCTTCGTATTGGGTTAAAGAATGAAAAATTGTGCCATTTTCTAAGGATAGGCATCAAATAAATCAGTAGGAATTAAAAGGAATAGGAATTTTATGTAATTGATATAAAGTTTAATTATCTTAGTTGTGCGGATCCTTCCAGCCTAAATTATGTCGATACTGGCAAGCGAGATTGTGGATAAACTGTGTGGTTTAATTCTACTTTCTAAATCGGTTGATGTTTAGATAGGTAGTAACTTCAATATTTTTTTATTTATGCGTTTAAACTCCCTTATTATCTAGATTATAGGAAAAACTAAAAGTATGATTTCTACAAAAACTGATATTGTAGGTATGTAAAAATTCTTGCAAAGGTTGCAAGTTGCAAGAATCCCTCTCCAAAGTTGTTATTCGATATAAATGAGTATCAACTAATTGATTACGAAAAGGATACTCGAACTCGAATAAATCGACTGGAATCGTGGAATAGGGGGTGACCACCGCGCCTGACACGAAGTCGTCGGCGTCATACTCTGTGAGGATGGACTCCTCTTCAACTTCCTCCTCCTCCACTTCGTCGGGTGCCGGCTCCTGGGGTCCGCTTTTTTCTTCAGCCCCTTCCTCGCCTACAGCTTCTATGAGCCATTATGGACGGATCCATGCAAGTGTATACTTAAAGCGTTTATTCGATTTCGTAACTAGGTACTTAGTTATACTACCTAGCATTTTGTCGATATAATTTATTTGTCCTATAATCTGGAATCGCATGCTGTAAAGTAGTACCTATATACATGTACATGGACACTACCTATGCATCCGTTTAAAATATTATATAGCTGTGTGTATATGGTAGGTATAACTGCATACTTCCCTACTTATTGTAACTTTCTTTACACGGTAAAACCATAATCACCTAAGTATAAAAAACGGTTCAGCCTTTTCAATTTCCTGGGCCTAACTTTATTTCGCTATTTACTGGCTTACCTTCATCGGTTACTTACCTTCAGATGTTGGTGCGGGTTCGTTATCTGCCATATCGACCAATTATGGAAGTTAGTAATAATTTTTAGCAACCTACTTTTTTTCAACTATAATGGAAGAGTTCCTACGTGAAAAATAATAATAATTATTTATTTAATCCAGAACACAAGTGATTGTTCGTGTAAACAATTATGTTAACAAGATTTTGTTGCTATGGATACAAATTACAATTTGACTTTTAATAATTTAATTTTCGCGCCATAGATAGTAGTAGTTTCATTCGTCGACGCGCCATAGCTACTCATACAACAAAGAGGCCAAGGTCTATGATTTAATTATGGCTAACGTAGACAGCGAAGATAATGGATAACTCATAGACTTATGTATTGTCATACCGTTTTAGTGATTTTTGTATTAATATTCTGTAGCGCAAATACAAATAGAAGAACAAGTAAAATTTTGCCATAAAGTAAAAAGGAGAAAAAAAGTCCATGTAATATTTAACTATTTCAAATCTGTTACTGGAAAATCGTCCAAATTAGAACGCAATATTCTCCACCCTTTAATAGGTACTAACCATAACATAAATGGCAAGCAAAATGCGCATCCAAAAAAATAAAATATTTATTCTGGTATTGTCACATCCCTAATAGCAATAGCTGGTGCCGTTGGTAGCACTGCACAACTGTCAATAATTTCTTCTATCTTTTTTATTATAACTACTAGCCAATAGCCTTCTTCTCTATCAATCAGCTGATGATTGTTTGTGATGTCAACTATGTCAAAAAGTGCAACTTTTATTTTGTTTGGACTATGAACTTTGCTAATAGCATTTGTATAGAATAAAAAAAATCATACAACTTATTATTAAGATAAAAATGGCACAGCCACAAAGAAGGGCTGTTTTAGACCTTTATAAAACGGTATGTTATTATATATATAACCCTACTTATCAAAACTCGTGTAAATTTCAACTTTACTTCATGATCATAACTGTAAAATGATAACAGATGTTTACAAATTTTATTCTTAATGTGTTTTGTAATTACATTTCAGTTATTATATCTGGGTCGCGACTGGCCTCAAGGTTACGACCTGTTTCGAAAAAGGTTGCACAAAGTTTTTACGAAGAACAGTGAGGAGAGTAACCCTGAGAAGATAAAGATAATGATAAAACATGGCGAATTTGTCGTTAAGGAAATTGAAGCACTTTACAAGCTGAAGAAATATAGGGCGATGAAGAGAAGGTACTACGACGATAACTAATAAGAATGTAAATAAGTATTATTGTAAACATAAAGTACAGATAAGTAAATAATTACCTATAGTAAGTGGGTACACAACCTATAGCCACATAGGTAGGTTCTACTATGATATTCCTGACAAGTTTTAAACTTTTGATAGAAGAGTTGTATGCTCAATATTTTCTTGTGAATTAAATAGTTACTCCGGATAATTTACTTGTGAATTAAATAGTTACTCCGGATAATTTATTTGTGAATTAAATAGTTACTCCGGATAATTTACTTGTGAATTAAATAGTTACTCCGGATAATTTATTTGTGAATTAAATAGTTACTCCGGATAATTTACTTGTGAATTAAATAGTTACTCTGGATAATTTACTTGTGAATTAAATAGTTACTCCAGAGAATTGTTATATTTTTGTGGATACTTATTTAACGTCATATGTCTCATCAAAGATAAGCACTTAATAAATGTTAACAAAAACATAAATAACGAAAATTATCAATGTTAACACATTGATAAAAATAAAACTATTTGTCTATGTAATTATGTATTATAGACATTTTTATAGTTTACATAATTCATTACTATACATAAACTCTAAATCAAATTATTCTGTGTATTATTGTTTAAATAAAATAATATCTAGATTCTTCAATCTAAAAAAATATTAAATCTTTAACATAACAATGAGACAATGATTTATTTAAAGTGGCAAGTGATATGACATTTACTTTATCAATCCATTTCAAAGATAGGTATATATATATATATATATATTATATACTTACATTATATCTATGATAACAAGGCCTCCAATGCTGTTGTATACAAATTATGACTAAATTAAATGAAATACCTAAACATATTGCTGTCCTCCTCACATTATGAACAAGAGAAGTACAGTAATATATTTATTATATTCAAGTTTAGTCTCTGTACCAACAGAACTGGGGCTAGTATTGTGTCAACAAAATTACAAATACATGCTATAATATTATGTGAGTGCAAAAGATGAAAGCAGATACAGATATAACCCTGCATTTCTTGTGAAACTAGAAATGAAAACAGGGTTGCAAATTATCAAGATACTTATATCATATTAAAATTGTGTCGAATTCAAGAATTTGTTTGGTTTTAAGTAGGTAAAGTAGGTTAACCCTAAAAATGTTATATGACTTTTCAAATCAATAATTTGTTGTTACTATAAATAAAGTACAATCAATCATTTGTGAGTTTTAAACACCGGAATTTGTTATAATTATACCGGGAATCTTGATTAGGCATTATCCACCCTGTTACTTCCTTCCTCGAAGTTTAGGTAATGGGCAACCTATTCCGATCTCTGTTAATCAGTAACAAATAAACAGGAAAGGATTGGAATCCACGTTAGTTGAAATTTCTGTTTCATGCTATCGAATTTATGCATAATATCACATACAGAATATAATTTATCTTGATAATTGTCCCCTGAATGAAACATTTTAATTTTTATTAAACAGTGGTTATCTACATTGGACCCAATTCTGTTGTCTACATATATGATGGAACAAATTTGGATAAATAATAAAATATCGCCATCCAGCTCGTGCGTTACGTTAGACTACGCGGACGGCAATACATTTGATTTAGTCCTGTTTAGTCAACAACAGAATTAGGACTCGACATTCTTAAAATTGAAGGAATGAACAACAGCAAGTATTACAACAGCTTACCACATCAATATCAACTTGTATGATAATATAAATATGGGGAATAGTTCAACATTTTACATTTAAATATTCACATACAAAGTATGTCAATTAAATACTCCCTAGTATTTTTTAAACGATTAAATGTTGCAGGATGAAATATATGGAACAACAAAAGATACATTTACTAGTAATAAGTATCTTTTATAAGTTTCATTGTGATTTAGTTTCGACAATTTTCCACGTTTAAAGTGTAAAGTCATGAACATTTGGTCATTAATCTGCAACATGTTTCAGTCAGTTTTTTCTCCAATGCAGGGCGAAAGTGTTCGTATCTACTTAGTTACTTTCGTTCTTTTTTCTTAATGTAACCTCTAGCGATTATTCACGTGTTTTATGGCATTTGTTCTTATATATTATAAAATATTAAGAAATAGCGTTTGGAATATCTATATTGTCAATTCTACCGAGGCTGAACCGCGCGTTCGATCGGCGCGGTCAAGGATTACAATTTTTTTAAATTTGATTAACAACAGATTCATCACAGAGTGAAAATTCGTAGTGATTTTAACCACCTTTCTAAAAAGAAGGAGTGTCCCAATTCGATCTAAATGGTTTTTTAAATAATTTTATCTGCCGTTAAATTTTTTTTTTTTAAAGAAGGTATTAAAAAAGTACTTAAATGATGGAATTTTATAAAAAGGCAGTGGTAGTCAAATCACTTGCATCTGAGCAGTGAGATCGAACTTTATTACAATTAGGTAACTTCTTAGTAAAATAACTCATTTCTTGGACAAAATACATGCCATGATGGTAAGGATTGGCAGCGGCGCAAAGGCTCCGAGCCGCATAAGACATTTTATTTGCCAAATGTACTACCGCCTACCTATGTAAGTATGGTTCAAATCAGTCTGTCAATGAATCTGTTGCATCGTTGTTATAAATACGTTCTATATTATATTAACATAGTAATTATATTTATTGTTAAATACAGTACTTGAATCACAAGTCTATTCCTACTTGTTTCGTGTTGGTGCACTTCTAAATTTACTTGAAGCCCGTCTCCATTATCCCTATAGGTACGTAGATATACATAAGTATGTATATAGTGTTGGTGGAATTTAACATGTGATTACATTATATACACAATAACACATATGTTTGAGATCAACAACAGTCAAGCTTTAGCTAAATAAGTACCTATATTGGTATATAAATAGGTTTCTGATTCGCGTAGTTAAAGGTGTTATGTAAGACTTTAATAGTCATACTAGGTAGGTATCAAACAGTAGATTTTGGTATCACGAAATATCAAATGAGACATTTCAAAGAAATCACTCAAAGACGTGACAAACAGCAGTCTAATCACAATTTAGTATAGAACCATTTAAACAATTTGAAACTATTTAACAATATATTTTTAAGTTACATTAGTATAATATGTATTTTTATTTGTAGCCTTACAAGTTTGACTAGTTTCGATGATACCACTCATTTAGGTTCCACTCCTGCACCTATTAAATGAGATTTTTATTCTACTTAAAATAAAAGTTTAAATAAGGGTAAATTAACTAAATAACTTTCAATAAGGACTCTGGAGACAATAATATTTGAACAAAATATTAAAACTTATTTTATTAAAAAATGTCATGCCCTAAATTAAAGTTTTTGGTGTAAGTACCTATACATAGGCCTATAGTTACTCATGGGAGAAGAATAATATTAATATTTTTGTTGTTTTATAGGGATACATAAAACTACATACTTATGTAGGTACATAGATCCGGTACTATTGTTCAAGTACAATTTGTAGGTAAGTAATATTCTCATCCCATGAGAAACGCGTTAATAATTATTACAATAAAAGGGTATCAATACTATAACACTTATATGATAGTAAAATAGAATGTAATAAATTTAACAGGATACAACTTATTTACACAGCATCATATAGGATTTAAGATTAAATTATATTTTTTGATGACACGTAGGTACGTATCTGAGTGAACTTTCCGTTAACTGGATAATAACGAAGCACACTCGTATTATTAAGCCGATTATTACCTATATATCAGCGAAACAAAAAATATATAAGTACCTAAGTGAGAAGGACATTGCAAATAAATACATATGTTTTTATACATTCTTCACAACAACTTACCTACACATTATTCTTTCTTGATATTTTTAGCAAGAAACGAGTATTACTATAAACGAGATGAAATAATAGGTATTAATGCATCAATACAACAGAGAAATGAGTAATTATTAATTCGACGTGTCCCATGAACACAGTCGTATCTGCAATGTCAGTAGATCTTCGATCAAAAATAGCCAGTAGATGTTGCAAGCCTTTGGTAGCACAGTCGAATGTGACAAGACGTTGTGAGTACTTGTGTGATATGGCAATGTTGTCCCTTTCTTTTGTTTAAATTACAAAAGTGAGGGGGCGACTCGGTGCGTCATAAACCCATGACATCTGAGTTTTCATGCTATTGGCGTGCATATATGACTTCATTCCTGAGATGCGTTGAATTATATAATTACTACCTCTTTACCAATTTGCTCTTTAGAGTATTGTGATAATATTACTCTGTGATTTTAAGACTTTTTGAACTTTGTAAATACAGCAAAATGTCAATAAATAAGAGTAATACTAAAAGAATTGCGCCAAAATGTAGCGAACAAATAAATGGAATGATTACATTACCTATTTTAACATAATATACGTATATACCTTTTTCAATCAAGTAATTGAAGGCTCAAATCTATATTCCCGATATATTTTACTTTAAATCATATAATTTAACCACCTATCATAGTTATCATAAACGAAATTGATAAATACCAAATGTTATTTGGCAGGACTATGTTCGTCTGTCCTCGACATTATAAAAAAAATATAATATAAAAGTAATACGCAATGGAAACATTATTTTTCTTGATCCAGCGTTGTATCTCTTCGATCCAAGCGAACGGAAGAATAAATTATAGTGTAAATCATTTATGTCGCATAATCCTCACAGTCGTACTTCCATTTTCGTAGGTAGGTACTGCACCGCACACTGTAGAATAAAAAAAAAATATACAGGGTAGATCAGATGTTCGAAATAATATTTTGGGTACTTAGACGGTAGCTTATATGTAGATGCTTAGTGAAGACAGATTATACCTAACTATCATAGTTTCCGAGTTAGAGACCATTGAATATTTGTCACAAGTATCGTGTTCTGGTCGTTGGGTACATCGATGACTCTATTAAGTAGTGTAAACTACATTTACGAGGGGCGGCTACCAATATTCACAGAACAGATTATAAATATTTAACATAGAACTCGAGATATTACAAATTATAGAAATCGGCTACGAAAATAAGTTGAAAAAACATGTTCGAATTTGGATCAAATTTTTATACCATTCAGTTGTATACTCGATACTCATGCAAACGTCAAAGTATTATTCTGAACTTCTGAAACATTCTGTATACTTTTCACAATGTGTTCATGTTTGATTATTTTGCTAAACATGGTAAGAAACAATGTTGACCCGCAACGGTTAAAAAGCCTAAATACTACGTATTTTTCGATAGTAGGTATCACCCGTCTAGTTAAATACTTTTAAGTAGGTCTCTACGCTTAAATCAATTTAAATTAATGAAACATTTTTTACGAGCTCGATAACCATGCCCACTCTAACTCATTCGAATAATCTAAGTAGGTACTAATTAATTAATTAATTTAAGATAATAATATAGGCACATAATTACATAATAAGGTGAGCATGTAGGTATGTGGGTAGATACGAATTGTGAAAATGCAATTTTTTATTTCACGCGCCTGTTTGATTCATTTTTTGGCAAAACTAAAATTATCTGTATTAATTACTAATTACAGCACATTTTCTACGAAATATTAGCAATGACCCAAGCGAATTTATTCACGTGATTTTTGAGACAGACACTCTATCTTGATATGGCATAGACCAGGGGTCACCAATTAGTTTCGCTCGGGGTCCGTTTTAAGAAATGAAATAACTATCGCGGTCCGCACAACATTTTATACAAAAGTTTTTTGATTAAACAAATGAAATAAATAATAATGGTTTTTTTGCGGCTTTCGCGATCTGCGAACTCTTTCTCGCTTGTTAGCTCGTTACTTCGCCTGGCTGTTTTCGAATTGACGTCAACAAAGATAATGCAGGGAATACATTTTTCTTAAATTTCGTACTCTGTAGTGCAAGTTGCTGTGTCTTCGCGGGCCACACAAAATAGGTCGGCGGTCCGGATGCGGACTGCGGTCCGCCATTTGGTGACCCCTGGCATAGACTATAATAAATAATAAAAAAGTCAAGTGAATTTAGTAGCGCCCGTACCAACCTATGTTCCGGCCAGAAATATTAAAGTTTAGAATATAAATTTATTTGTGGTCAACAACCAACAGCATCTTCACACGTACAGATGTATACATGTATATATATTAGAGAAAACGGAGAGGAGTGCACTAACCTCGGTTTGTCATTTAATCCTTCTTCTCTCCATCATCGGGGTCTTTGAGGGTGTGCCACTGAGCGATGGGGCGCCGCGGGCTGGCCAGCATGTCAGACCAGTGGCGCAACTCCGTGCCAGACGCGTTGTACCCCAGCACCACCTTGCCGATAGGCTCCGATGTACCGATGCGATCGTAGTCCACCACCGTGACCACTAGGTTTACTTTCTGCATCGCAATTTGAAGTATTAGAACACGTTGGGTGAGAAAAGTTCAAGAGCGCCAACCAAAAATGTTAAAAAAGGTTTGGGTTAAAACACATCCCCGATGTTAAACTGTCCGCTTATGGTAGGGCAGGGATGCGTTTTGGCTCCAAAATGTAAAATTTAGAAGCTCGGGTGAGTGTTTTGTATGCAGAAATATAAAGGTGATGATTTTAATTAGACGTGAATAACTTTATTAATGCATTTGTAATCAAGCTAACTACAACAGTTTACGAATTACTATAATATCTGGTATAAGACCTTATTCTACTGTGATTTCATACTAAGTGTATTTAACTCTATAATCTTTCACGGCGGTAAGTATTTTCATAACTACATATAAGTTATTGCTACCAGAATTGTAAAAAGTTAATAATGAATCTTAAATGCTGCATATCTATATTGTATATTACATACCGTGTTACTCACGTGTTAAAAAATGGCTTAATGATTATAATATAAACATATCTACAAGTAATTTATGTAAGGACACATTCATAGGTATCGTAGTTCCAATATGCTGTGGCGGTGATATGATAGGTTACGTGAGTGTAAAATAATAAGTACTTTGAAATAGAGAAACAACCATACTATTACTAACTACTACTACTACTACTACTACTACTACTAACTACTATAGATACTTACTATTGCACATTGAACAGCGAAAGCAGAACAATGAATACTTACCTCGTTGAGAAATTAACGCAAGGAGCAAAGCGTTTATACGGATTTAGAAGAGTAACGTGAAAATTTGCGAAAATATATAGATAAGAGTGCAGAAGAAAAACGAAAGACTGGATTCCTCAAACCATAAGTAATTACAATTTGAAGTAACCAAATTGCAATGCAGTCACGAGGGGAGATTGCTAACACCACTCAGAAAGGAGTAATATTAATTAAAGTCAACATATCTAATATACCTTGCAAAATGATAATCTTTACCAGAAACACCTAGTTACCGATAAAGGTCAACATTCTAGAAAAGGGTTAATCAAACGTATTGGCTTTAAGTAATATGTAACAATGGAGACGGGGAAGCGGAATATAAACTGGGACAGAGACAGACGACAGAATAACGTAGGATTAGCAGAGTTCTATACTATAGGATGCTACACAGAATCTAACTATAGGACAACAACTATGGAACAAAACAAGAACAACACAAAAGTTAAACAATTCAAAACTACGACAGTCAATGTAGCATCAACAAATATGTTCAGAGCTCGATTTTATAACCATTTCATTATCATTATTGGTTATAATGATTTAATTGACACATCAGCCCCGTAGCCAAGGTTACAATGCACAAGTATTTTATACAAAACTTTAAGCTAAAATGTATGAATATAGCAGTAGGTAGCAGTTGATTGGTAGATCACGTGAAATATATATTTCTATTCATCTTAGTGCAAAGATTTGCAGGAACGCTGGTAGAGTGTCATCTTGGCTATACGAGACAGGCGAACTTAATATCACAACAACTCAAACAACATAAAGTTTACTGATTTATTTTTTAGGGAAGGGATCGGTATGGATGCAAGTGGTGTAACTCATGTATACTCACAACAATTAGTTCACAACATCAAATGCGCAAGATTTATGACAACATGAGTGAAAAATACACATCAATGACACCGAACCGTTTTTTCAGTGTTAAATTTTGTATGTGTGCTTTTCATTCATAACTTCGTCTGAATTATGCGCAGCGACATTTAATTTTGCAATAATCTCGGCTCGCACCTGTATCTGTTCGAATGGTACTTCAAAAGTAAATGACTCGTTGTAATAGGGATTCAGTGTACACTTCTTGATGCTCGTTTTCTTCTTCTTGAGACGTTTGCCGTTTTGCATGAGCGCTATCTTTACGTACGGATCTATCCGCAGCCGCCGCAGTAGAGGAATATGAAACAGATAATTCGGTTATATTAGTTTATAAGCGGTACATAGTAGGTGCATTACAATTATGAAGATACCTTTATGACAATGAAATTAATTGTGCTAATGTGACTTATGAGTTAGAAACAAAATAATCTGTCGTTCTCTTCATCGGTGCTGGTAACTTTCATACTTAATTATGAAGTCTACATTGAAGTATGTTCGTAGATATTATCTACTAAAATCATTGATGATACTATTCCTATATAATGATTGTGTTAATTAATGAATACACTAAACATAAATAGTTTAACTTAACACAAAAGTAGTTTGATTAATGAAAAAAAATCTAGGTGCAAAGGGATGCACATAGTGATTTGAGTGATTTTAAATGAAAATGTAAGGTACAGAACATGCAAAGAATGTATTTTTTTAGACTTGTACGATACTGGAAATGATATTGAGATTAAAGCAATTATACATAATAGAAGGTAAGATAAACAGTTTACCCTAAACCCCTGTAAAGTTGAATAGCTGTGTTAACAGTGTATATTTGTTTATACATTGATGAAAAACGACAACGTTTCTGTTTCTACTGTAAATGAGATTACCTGATAAACCGCCGACATCCATCTTCTTCAAGTTCTTCGCCTCCAAAATAACAACTGTGAGTTTTCCGGCGGTTGGTACGTAACGCAACGAGAAACATATGTCTCCCAACTTGTTGTCCTGTAATGTTGAAGAATGAAAGTCATATGTTGGATTTTCGACAATTTAAGTCAATATTTGTCTCTGAATCTGAAAGAAGTTGAAAAACAACTTAATAAATCTTTGTCGTCATTGCCGATTCTTTGTACAGTAAGTATAAGATATTGCTTTATCTATGACGTTATCGAAAGCATTGTTACGTTTCGCGTAGCAATAGTGTTTTTAATATTAACGTTGTCGATAAACTGAGTTGATCATACCACCGTTTGTTTGGATGTGAGTAATATGGAGATAGAGGAAAAGTTATGTGAGGAATTTAGCGTTTTGAAAATAGGTTTATAAAGCTGTTTTAAAGTATAGAAATAAAAATGGGCCATAATAACGCGGCTTAGGGCGGGCCAGGGCACTCACAATCTCGTTACACAAAATAAAAAACAAAATTAACATAACTATAGCTCCGTGAAGTTACCTAGAAGCGTATGGTTGTAGGATCACCGACGCAGATTTTCAGTTCGGAGCGATGGAACTCGTTTTTTTAATATTCCGTAAGAAAAATGAACCGAAATGCTGTGCCGGCTCACGTGCTTGGGACGCGCGTAACCGTTTGAGATCAATGGCCTCGAACGGAATGGAGATTGCAGCTAGTCATACGCACATTTGACGAACACTTTCATTGCGTTACATATAACGTTTTAGCACATAGATGTCATTTCATCTAATAATATAAAATTAAACACGATAAGTACATATAGATAACTTTTTCGTAACATAATTCTAGACGTACAAATAAATAAATAACACATTTACGTTCATAATCAAACCTAATATAAAGCAATCTTTTTCCGCTGAAATATATAATTTATATTGGTAGAAGAATGGAAGATAAGTAATATAATTTATTACGATCTGTTGCCGAAATGAAGCCAATCATTATTTTTGTAACACCCAGCTCAGATCATCAAAATGAGAGAATTATGTTCGTTCACATTTCCTGAACAACCGCTCGTCGACCCTAACACGGTACCTAGTTACTAAAAGCGATATTTACCTTTGAAGTTGTGGCATAGTCTGTAAGGGAGACTAACCATTTAAGAAACAGATCGCAATTAGCTAATACACATAATGTTCAACATACACATATAAACGTAAGAACTAACTCAAAACATCCATTGAAGAATTTGATAAAATAAAAAATCGGAGTGGTCCAACAACGAAGACATCATTGACAATAAAACATTGAAAAGAAGACTTTGTTCTTTAAACCCCAGGGGTCATATTATAACTTTGTCCTTACTTGCACGCCCCACATTTCGTAGCCACTGAGTAGTCTGAAAATAGGTGTTCTTCAAAGGATCTTTTGACACTATACAATACACATAATATACAATAGATGCTTCCATACATGTCACTAAACATAGAACATAGATGATAGTGTGAGTTGGGTATAAGCAGAGCTCTATGATCCGTTAGTAATAGTGTAAGTAAAATATGCTCTACTACGATGCCCGTTATGTATAATTACAAATTTTCACCAATATTGTATCAATAAATGAAAACCACAGTGACTTCGTTGAACTCTTTAGAGAACATACTTTCTCATGAAACACTTTGTTTAAATAGGTACTTAAAATCTTGAACATTTAAATACATTATTCGATATTAGAAATATGTATAAATGAACAATGTGATTCATTATTGTTACACCATTACCGGTGGCATGCAAATAAGTAGACATTGGTTCAGTTGGATGTTGTAAGGGAAAGGTCTTCGCTCGACGATCAAAAGGGACCTGCAACATACTTGAATATTACGATTCGTTAATCACTGAAAATGAAATTTTTTCGAATATAATATTCAGTAAACTGAATAAAATAGCTGATTACGATATAATGTTAATAAGGAAATAGTGCGACTGTGTATGTTTAATAAATTTAATAATTTCGAATGACTCACATAATTTAGGAGTGATCAGGAACCAATGTACTTATAATTTGTGTACGAGTGAGTGACAACAATAATTAATAGCCAATACAATAATTAACACGTGTTCCAAAAATAAGCCTGAACTGTCATTTTGTGTATTTCGCAAAAGTGTGTTGGTTACACGAAATGCCAAGCCAGGGTACTTAGTAAGTATATACGAGCACAATAGGACGAACATGCAACATTCCCCAGCCGCAATATAAAACCAAACCAAAGTGTCGGATGGATAAAAGTAAAATGTCGAAAACAAAAAGTAATGTACGGGTATTTTTTAGACCTCCAGATGTAGATCAATTTCAACATGTACCTACTCACGATGCGCCCTATCATCCTGCATACAAACGTAATGTTTTTAATGTCGGCCAGATTTTGTTAAAATTGGTTTTCGTTAAGACGATGTAACCATTTGTAAACTTTACAAAATAACAATCTTTCAAATCGCAGTTCACAATTCAACAACAGATCATTATCTTGATGTGTCTCAAAATAATACTTACGTGAATGATCATTTCGTTTTTGAAGCGGCATGCAAGATTGTTCAGGACACAATCAAACACAGCCAAGCAGAGCAGAGAAAATATGGAGAAAAAGAGAAAAACCAAGTAAATACATTTTTGCTGTCGAAATTAAGTTTATCAGAAAAATAAATGACAAATCCACATTGAGGTGCCTGGACCGACGAGAAATGAAAGTTTAATTAATTTTGATGATCGATAGTCGAATAATTATCGTCAAGGTCCCTCAGATTAAAAGAAGTGCAGTAAAATTGTATAAAAATGTAAACCATTCTTCTAATAAACATTATAAGTTATTGAAGTAAATTAACATCTTCAAATCTTTTAGTAAAGTAATGTGAAGATACAACATTCGACTTACTGAAATCATGGGTCCGTGCCAAAATCAATATTTAACTGAAATAATTGTTAGAAGAACAGTGAAATATTATTGAAATAATGCCGTTCTGCCAAAACACAAATCTAGTAAATAATAAAGTAGTATAGTCAGATGTATATTATGTGGATGTTGTAGTGTGTGTTTTGCCAGTCTAGCCTAAGCTAAGAAAAAATATAAAATAGTCCTTATTTGGTATCGTTTTGATATGTTTTTCGTTCGTTGTACTTATTTCTATTGTGCATTTCAGGACATTACTTATGTTTCTAGTCGGTAATATTGAGTGAATTAGCTGTTGATGTGACCTGGGTGTAATTTTTTAAATTGTTTACCAATCATGATTTGTTGCAACACGTACCTATTGAAGTTTTAAGGATAAGACATATAAAAATCACGTTGTTTGTGAAGCAATTTGTCTTAATAGAATAATGAGTGGGCTAATGCCCAATGTGCAAGTTTTTATTAAATGTCGCCTATTCAATAACGTAACAATGAAATGATGGTCTTGTTTGAAAAGCACCTATTTACGATCGGCACTCATATTTTGTTGATAAATCCATACCAAGTATTTATTACACATGATATTGCTGAAAAGTAAAACCTTATAATATTATGATACAAAGTGTGAATACTGATTACAGGCAATTATAGTTTTCATTTTATATTCATGAACTTTTTTACTATTCATGTTAAAGCGAGCGAGTGTGGTCTTTAGCCTCCATGCTTTTAGACCGATATTTAAAAACTCATTTACATTTGTACAATTCACTCGAATGGTTCAAGGTGGTCGATAATACTCGAGATATCTTTTGTGAGTGTGTATTCGCACCTGACCGCCTTCGCCTTCAACGCTCTGCAGTTCACGCCACTCTTCAATGGTCTGTGCCAGATCCACCTGGCACAGCGGCACTTTCACTTCGCCGATTTGATCGTGCTTCGAAAAACGATCAAAGTCAAAGATTGCAAACACGAGCGTTTTATTCATGGCATCTGCGTAGGGTACGTTCTGTGTATGAATAAAGTATTAATTAGCCGGCTCAAAAATACCATTACATACACTCATCGTCACTAAAAATTACCTTAAACACGAACGTTTCATGGAATACAGGGCTTAGAGTCTTCCGATGGACTTTAGTCTCGAACTTCTTCTTCTTATCCGGGAGTAGATACACTTTTACATAAGGGTCAGACGTGCCGCCCATGTCTAAAGCTGGAAGGTCCTCAGCTTGAATTACGGTGACAGATAAGCTGTTGCTGTTAAAATCGTATTCCAGCTGAAAACAAAACCGCGATTGAACGTAAAAACGAAACATGTTAAATGGATGCAGCCTTTGTAAAGGTTTTTATGATACTGTTAATTGGTACTAAGCGTAACACTGTGGTACTTGGTAACGATCTGAGGATGAGGCCATAAAGGCTTAACGAGATGCATGAAATAAACAATTAAATGAAAGATCGTAGATTGAAACATACTACTCACTAATATGGTAATGGATTTTAGTTTTATGAAAAGAGATAACTGTAATGGTTAAAGGCACTACCTACTAGGTATATTCCGAACTTTTACAAACCACAATCCGCTTGCTTCCGCGTGATTCCGCTCTTCTCGATAAGAAGGAAGGTTTCACCTACCTTATACTGGAGTTTTCCTAGTTTCTGTTCCTCTTTCTTGGAATCGCCGTCGTCAGGTTCCTCGGCGTTCTCCGTCAGCTCCTCCATGTCAGGCTGAACCTACATGCACGTCCCGCGGCAAATTTCACATGAATATTATATTTCTTAACTTACTGTTAAGAAATTTAGATTAGTTAATGATCAATTGTTCCTAGTGCTATATTATTGAGTTGGTTTCTTCATTTGCGATGCACCCAAAGACCCAAAGTGTGTGCACCCTTGAGAAAAAATGATTGCAAAAGATGATTCTTCTTCAAGATTTTTAGTGTAGTCTTCGGTATAATACGTTACATTACCTTTTCCTTGTATGCGGAACCAAGGAGCTGGACGGATTTTAGATCAACACCTTTCATCCCTTTCTTGCCATCCTTGGAGCGGCGCTTTCGGAAGCATCTCCTGATGCAGCAGAAGCATATGCCCAGGACCACCACTGCCACTCCTGTATTCAATGGAAGGCACATTATGGGTATAAAATGACAAAATTGTAGTATCGAGGAAATGGATATTTTTTTCGAGAAATACATTTAGAGTAGAGAGTTATTTACCTACTTCATAGTGTAACGTAATTAAGTGTAGACTGCATTCGTAAACTTAGTTTCTGGATAAAATAAATTCAAGTTTGAATAAAACGACACTGACGAATAAATTTGTTTTTTACTCTATATATTCTCCTACGCCTATTTGCGACGTTTATAATTAATTATGTTATTTTCTACACTACTAGAACATTTAACGGAAAGGTAAAACTGGCAGACGATTTAAGACCAGCGTATCAGTAAGTAGGCGACTTTCTGTTGAAGCTTTGAAAGCTAAAATGACTGACATTTGCAAATTTGTCTATTTTTCGACACCGCCTTCGAAAGATGATTAAGTACATCGAGCTGATCTTACCGACAAGTATAGCGACGAACTGCCAAGTCTCCATGTTCATATCGTGCGCTACTTCGGCGGTTATCTCGCCGACGCTCTTCGGCGGCACCGTTGAAGTCGTCGTCGACGTTATCGGCGGTGAAGATTCCGATGTTGAAGCTAGCGGGTTATCATCCAATTAAGATTAAACCATCGTTAAAAGTCATGTCATGGTCGTATGATCTATACGAGACTCAAAGGAAGATTATCAATATTGGACTTATTTAAGAATTTGTAAAATCCATCAGCATACAAAGAGCTATGTTTTTCAAAGTATTACAAACGTTTAGACACTCAAGGATACTGTTCGGAAAATACTCTTTAAAAATTATAATTTTATATATTTAGAAACGTGTAGATGCAGGAAGGAAGATGTAGATAGGCGGCTTACTGATAGTCCTGTTTGTTGGCGCGGGCGTGCCAGTTTCCTCGGGGGTTTCGCCGGTGGCAGCCTCGCGCCGCCACCGCGCATGTGATCCCAGCAGTGGCGACATGATGACCTGATGGAAGAATACTACTTAGAGTCTAAAGTCAAAGTCAAATCATTTATTCTGTATAGGCCTATGAGGGCACTTACAAAATGTCAACTTTACATTTTTTTTCTTATATACTACTATACTACCACCGGATCGAAACGCAACCTCAACTGGGAAGATCCGGCAAGAAACTCTGTGGGCTGATAATTTTTTTAAATCGCCATTACAAATACACAGGTACATATAGCTCCAGTTTGCCTTTACAGCTACTTTTAATAATAAAGATAAAATAATAATACGTTAGTAAGTTAGATTTAGTTAGCTGGCTTTGCTGTTAGTCTCTTCTAACAGCAAAGCCAGCTGCCCGATAATTATGGGTATAACAGGAACGGATATATTTAAGCGTTCATACGAGCTGTTAGGTTCTGGTATTCCAGCTAACCAGAAGTTCGTGTAAACGCTTATAGGGACCAACTGATTGTTGAAATGTATGTCCTAACAAGAATGGAAATACCTTTTGGATCTGGAAGCAGGTACTTACTCATATTTTATTTTGACACGCGCTTTTTGATCTGTGTCATGAGCTACTTTTCCAGTAAATTTTTAATCTAGAATACCAGACATCAGCTTCGAATTACACCAAATGGAGGTCACATTATTCTGTCTCACTACAATTTTTATAGGATCTTCCGGAAAAAGCTTAAGTGCTGATGCACACAATCTAAAGGTATATATTTTTTAAACGACTCTTGCCTAGCTAGTTGTTTTCTGAATTCTTTCGACAACCCGACAGGTCATTCAGAATACAAATGAGGGAATTGATATTCATATCTCATAGTCACGGTTACGATAAGTTTTATTAACTAGTCTGAACGTCAGATACTATTAACGCGTATTATATTTTTAACTGTAATCAGTACTTACGTTCATTGAAGTAAGTAAGTAGGTAGGTACTTAATATAAAATCAGTGGTCATGTAGTTAAGTTATAGGTTTGTGAATTGTGTCACAAAATAAGTAAAAACAATTTAAAATTAGATTGTTACGCTTTTTTTATTGATTTAATCTTTCAAATAATCAACATTATAATATTTAACAGTGTGACGCGTTGCGATAAACTTATAAGATTTTTTTCAAGGGTTGCGTTGCGTCCGTTTACTTGCTTTAGAATATGCATCGTATAACGTAGTGACGTAGTATTTAAAATTACTCCGAACTTCATAATAAAAGCTACTTTTTACTTTACTAGGTCTACTTTTGTTTCCTTTGTCCCTTAGGAACACTTGACCTACAAATTGGAACGTCTATGGTAACTAAATGATGATAGCCACTCTGGTTAATTCATTTACATCATATTATAAATTATTTTCTTATAAACATACAAC
This sequence comes from Ptilodon capucinus, assembly GCA_914767695.1. Classification (NCBI taxonomy): domain Eukaryota; kingdom Metazoa; phylum Arthropoda; class Insecta; order Lepidoptera; family Notodontidae; genus Ptilodon; species Ptilodon capucinus. Next base: position 5,874,219 of record OU611814.1, on the reverse strand, counting down.
GTAAGGCATAAGTTAATCTAAATAAATGCACAGGTAGGTATCTTCTAGGCTATCAAACGAGAATATGGTTCTCATGCATTCCTAATAATATAGTATCTCAGTTATGCACTCTAAAAATAATGTAATACAGTAACGACGGTTTTATGTAACAGAACGTCAGGAATATATGAATTGATTGAAAACGGCGATGCCTTTTATAATCGTGCAACGTAATGGCACCGAGCATGCAGCCTTCATCCCGCCCCATAGTGCCCATACAGCCCTACACCACTGACCTTTAATTTGATCCCCTATCGAGTTATTCCACACTGGCTCAGCTATTCCTGTTTCAGTAGTCACTTTGCACGGGTGAGGTACATTTCTGTCGAATAATGTATTCAACTGGAGCTACTTTTCAGAACTGGAGCTAGGATGGCGGAGATGCGCGCGCACGCGATCGATTGCCGCTGCGCGTTGCGATGCCTCTACGTTCGGTTCCTGGCCAAGTCCCGATGTTTACGTCACTAATGGCGTACACTGACGGCCCAGCTCAAAATGTTAACCGTTCGATGTACGACGAAACCGTATTGACGCTCGAATTTGTCAAAAGTCACGTAAACTTGAACGGTTTAGTATATTTTATAGGACCCATTGTGAAAGAGAGCGGGCTCGCCCACCTCCGCGAATATTTTTGTGTAGGTACATTTTATGACTTGATAGAGACGTAAATTGAACGGTGAAAGAAAACATCGTGAGGAAACCTGCACGTCTGAGGGAACTTGCCTAGTTCTCGATAGATGTGTGAAGTCTGCCAACCCGCATTGGGCCAGCGTGGTGGACTATGGCCCGAATCCCCCTCGCATTGAGGGGAGGCCCGTGCCCAGCCGTGGGACGTTAAAAGGGCTGTAGTAGAGACGTAAATAACTAAAACATGAATCTTTAATATCACTCAAAGATATCAAGATTGAGCCCCTAGGGTGGAAAAAGGTCCTGATCGAATAAATATTTAGAAACTAAGGCTGTTCAATTACATAAACTGTAATGAAACATCAGCCACTAAAATAAGTTAATTACCTCTCTACAATAGGTATCAACGTGAAACATTAAAATAAGAGGTTTTAATTAATTAAGTGAAAACAAACCAGAGACAAAATATTGTAAAAAAACATATTTTTTAAAACAAGCTTTTATTGAATTTCCCTTAGTTTTCGGGTTCACCTCAGCAAGCCCTTTCATTTGATACCCATACTGTGGTAGTGCAGAAAAAATAACTATTTCGCCATCTTGGATGATCCGCCATATTGGAATTAGAATGTCGTCCTATAGCTAAGCATGCATTGTCATCGGAAATAAGCGTGTATACCTAATTTCAACTCAATCGGTTAAAGATAACTGATTTAAAATTCAGTTGCAAGATTCCACCCGGACATACATTGCAAGTTAATATAAAGCTTGTTAAAATCATATTGATTGGTATGATCCTGTCTTTAGAGATTCATCGCATCTATTTCTAATTAAATTTGCCTCCGTTAGAAATATTTAAGGCTACTAGAGGAAAGCCTCTAGTTCAACAAAGGTTGAGCAGTCTATAATTTGTATTAACTTGTCAATATATTCTTTAGAATACATCTATGTACCTCTTTTCTGTTCAAATTTAACTAATAAGTTTAGTAATGTCGTAAAGAAACAAGGTGTGTCTCTTAAAATTATATCTTAAATACCTACTAAACAATTACAGGAATCAGTAGGTTTCAAATAAAACTATTGAAACTTGCTTTACACGTACAAGTAAACCCACAACCAAGTTATAAAGGCAGGTAGTGTGTAGAGTACCTACCCCTTCTCTTGTAAGGCGTCTGTAGATGTTTATAATTAGATTTCAACTCGATAATTTATAGAGTGTATGATTTTATAATTAGAAGCGTTGTGGTTTAACCCGGCGAAGGCACGCCCACCTACGCGTCGCCTACAACCTTAGGACAAAACAGGTTTCATTTCACCCTCAATCATAACAGGATATAACTGTCAAGATATTGTCCTATGACAAAGCACTTGCTAACTATACTTATATCAAGGTTAGGTGGCTTATCTTTTACTAGCTCATATAGCTTTATATAGCTTTATCTCAACAACTAGGGATTTTATTTTCAATGGACTACGCTGTTGGCCCTGTATAAATAGTCTAAAGTATAAATCCAGTCCATCATACTGAGATAAAATTTAACATTGTAGGCCTCTCAATCTTTAAACACTAAGGTTTGCCATCGTAACTACACTTGTTCATAATACACAGTTTGCCGAGTGACTGTGAAGCTACCAACTAGATTCTTATTTTCATATTATTACGTAAAACTTCCATTAAAGGTGGGTAACTACATGGTAACTACGCACGGAGGCGGTCTATTTTAAGATTCAATAAAGGTGGCGCGGGAGAACTCGGTTAATAGTTTATTTATTGCCAATATCGTGTGACTGCAGGATACATACCGGGGCAGACAGTGATGTGTGTATTTATCTACATCGGACGCGGATTAAAAGGATGGAAGGAAGGAAGGATTAAATGGATAAAAAGTATACTATAAAGTATATCACTTGAGCTTGTCTGATTGTAAGATGAAGTAAATAGTTTGAAACTTTAAAACTTAATTGGTGATTACCAGATCAATTAGGTCCTCATGAATGACTTATATTTAATTTAAGTAATCATTATCCATAATAATAGTTAATAAAAAAGAAGCTAATTCTCAAATCCTGAGGTTGTAGGTACTTACAAAAAATATTTGTGGTTGCTCAATGATTGCTCAATTATCGAAGACTATACTTTATTCTTTTAAAAATAGCTAGGGTAGATAGCCACAAAGGAAAGATATCTAGGTATACTTACCTGCAAGGCTAAAATCTACATACGTATAAAAATCAAAGGAGATGCGAAATATCCTTGCGTGAGATCACTTTCGTAGATATATTCTGAAAACATAGCTAAGCCCTTCAAAATATCGATGTCTTAAGCATTTCAAACAAACGTCCATTTAGGAAGATTAATGTCATGTTACCCTATTTAAATGGAATCTTAATGTCGGGGGTATTTTAGTCTATGACGTGATCAAATGCTCTCTAAGATGAGGCTCTGAGTGAACATGAACTGGGATCCGAAGACTTCGGAATCGTATTCAATTTTATGTCTGATTGTAAAGAATATTGGAATAAATCCAAATGATGGGGATGCGAGAGCAGAAGAGGCAAAGGCCGGCGGCGGCGGCGGCGGCGGCGCGCGGCCTTGCCGGGGGATAGAGTCGCCCTTTGCTAAGCTTTTGTCCGTTTCGTAACCCAACCCTTACCATAGGCGAGTACACTGAAGTACCGACGTACGTTATACTTGATAATTTCATATAAAATACTTTTAAAACGATCAAAGCCAGTGTTAATAAATTATAATGAATTATACCTACTTAATTTAATTTCAGCTATTAAGTAAACTGTTAGCATTGATTTAAAAGCCACAATAGATATTGTTTTTAGGTTCTATCTTAGTTATTCCGCAATATATATTTTTTTTTATTAAACTGTCTGTTACATGGTCTTCCATATTGAGCAAAGGCCGCCCTTTTCTTCTTGTTTTACGAAATTATGTAATTTAATGGAATAACAAGAGGAATCGCTCCACCAGCGATTAATGGGTATTTCAGCCAGTGTCAAGTATTTAATAGCAAGAGCAAATTCAATAAATAAGTACACATAGTAAATCAAAATAGATGATAAATGTGAAGATGGCGGATGAGTCCCACAGGCCTCTATCTCGAGCTTGTTATTTCCACGTTTCATCCGCAGCCGTCTTCGCCTTTCTTCGTCTGTCCCGCTTACGCATGACGTCAGCAACAATTTTTAGGTTTCTGGCGTCTAATAGGAAAATCGATAATCGTGCGTGACATTTGTTGTGGCAAAACGACAGCGAAAATGACGTTATTGAAGATCGAATATCGAGCGAGAGCTTCGACCCCTAGGCATAAACTCGATGTTTCTACTTTTGGGTCCATTCGTCTGTAGTCAGTGCTTACACTTACTACAGACGTACCTTAGTACTTACCAATTTTTATTGAGTTCATTTAATTATTAAATTCTGCATTCAAACCAATCCCAAACCAACAATAGCATATTTACCGCTTTTAATTCATATTCATTATATGATTGACGTAGTTTGTCAAGCGATTGCCGCACTTATTTAATTATTTAATATGATACAGAATCAAATAATGGAGATAACGAGTCGCTCGTGTGTGGAATAAATGGAAAACGGACTAGTGGTTGAATAAACAGAGTACGCGGGAGCTGGTATTTCATTTGTAGTAGAGATAGTACTATTTGCGCACACCGATAACAACAGTGTCACGGACATTCAAATACAAGGGAATTTAGATGTGTTTAACTAATATTTGATTTTAAATATAAACAAAACAAAAATATTAAAACCGGCCAAGTGCAAGTCGGACTCGCGCACGAAGGGTTCCGTACCATTATCTATAAAAAGGCCAAAAAATTCACGTTTGTTGTATAGGAGCCCCATTAAATATTTATTTTATTCTAATTTTTAGTATTTGTAGTTATAGCGGCAACAGAAATACACCATCTGTGAAAATTTCAACTCTCTAACTATCACGGTTCATGAGATACAGCCTGGTAACAGACGGACGGACGGACGGACAGCGTAGTCTCAGTAATAGGGTTCCCGTTTTACCCTTTGGGTACGGAACCCTAAAAATGAATAAGAATATTTCATTTCTCCGTCTAGCGTGTACTCGGCTACTTGCCAGAGTCAAAAAATTCTGGCTCTTGATTATAACACATCTAGTAGATTCCACAATCCCATCCATATTGAAAAAAAGCAACCATGGACTCTCTTGCCCATTCTTCTTCATAGGAAATGCATTCCCAATGAGTGGTAGACAAACTATTATTATTTTATATAGACAATTCATACGTGCCTGTATTGGTTTACATGAATTAAAAAAATCTGATACTTCTGAGACGAAATTGAAAAAAAATAATTAAAATAGTGTATTTAGTTATTGTTAGGTTTTGTACAACTTTAATATATTATTTGCTTTTATATACCCAACTTATTAAATGTAAGCTGCTATAATATGGAAACAACAGATATAACACCTACAATTAGAAAATGTAAAGCGAATTGTAAATATTACAACAAATAATCACATACATATATAACAAACATATATAAAAATCAATGACACTTTTCGTTGTAAGCTAACTCCTCCTGGACCGATCTGATTTATTTTTTTTGGATGCGTTTGGGTGGCACCCTGAATGGTTTACATTCACAATTGGACCCGATAGGTGGCGCTGCTTTGGTATGTCACTCATTCTAAGGCGGTACGAAGTTCGCCCGGTCAGCTAGTAATTAATATATACTTAGACAATCAATTAAACTTGCTTACCTATGAACATAGGTACCTAAATAAGTATTATAATAAAGTGCTTAAGTAGCGTATTTCCCGTTAATCACAGTAGTAAGGAAAACAGTTTGTAGTACCTAACTATAGGTTTTCAGATGAGGAAAATAGGACATAAGACATTTGCACTGGTAAACAAATTAAATACATGAGTAAGTGGGTTATATTTAAGTTGTTACTAGCGGATAACCGACGTGTGCTACTACGCTATATAACTACAGCCCTTTTTAATGTCCCTCTGCTGGGCACGGGCCTCCCCTCAATGCGAGGGGGATTCAGGCCATAGTCCACCACGCTGGCCCGGTGCGTGTTGGCAGACTTCACACATCTATCGAGAACTAGTCAAGTTCCCTCGGACGTGCAGGTTTCCTCACGATGTTTTCCTTCACCGTTTCATAGCAAGTGGTAATCTCGGATGAAAATGAGATTCGCACATGAAACCCAGAGGTGCGAGCCGGGGTTTGAACCTGCACACTTTTATTGCAAGGCTTGCGTTCGACCACTCGGCTACTACTGCAGCAGGTATATATTAAGTGTATTTATGTGTGTAGACGTAATACATAATCTATACAAATAAATAAAATTGGAGTGTCTGTTTGTAATATCAAAATAACACCTTTTTACCAAATGCGTATGAAAGTATATACGATACCTATAACGAAAACGCAATTTTAAAATTTTTTGTCTGTCTGTCTGTCTGTTTGTTTGAGGTAAACTTCTAAACGGCTGAACCGATTTCAATGGGACTTTCACTGATAGATAGCTGACGTTCCAAGGCGTAACTTAGGCTACTTTAATTTTAGAAAAACCATTAGGGTTCCGCGGGAAAAATATAATACCCATATTTCCGGGTAATCTCCCTAAAGTCCACGCGGGCGAAGTCGCGGGCACAGCTAGTAATAAATACCTTCGAAATTGAGTTATTAGTAGAAACTAATGCCTACAAGTCTATTGTGGCACTTCTATCTAGAAATAATATTGATGCAATTAATACGGGACAGGTAGTAGGTCGGTAGATACATATTAAGTAGGATACGTAGGTACTTATCTTCTGTATTGCAAATGTTAGCTATTTTATTGTTTTAGGAAAGCTTACAGCTAGCAAAATTATAATGGGTATGAGAGTATAGAGCTATATAAAGAATATCTAACTACCTTCATCTACGTAGTTCAGATACACATTAATGGATTACGATCTGTTTTGAAACGGGATTCCAATATGGTGTCTTTCTAAATTATTGTACGAAGTATTAAAATGTCGAACCACCTTCATTCTGCACCTACTTACTTACACACATAGCGTGGTAGTTAAGGAGTGGATTTATTCAGCATACTTACCCTCTAGGTAAATATAGATACCTATTACAGTAATGAAAATAATTATTAAATTCGATACAGTAAAGATGATGGAAGGAAGCCGCTGTTTTGAAATAGACAGGCAAGTATAAACACGATTTTTATTTATAATGTGTATTTATTGAATTTGTCCTTGCTATTAATTACTTGACATTGGCGAAATACTCGCGCTAGTCGCAGGTGATGCCATTCCTCATCTTATTCCATTAAATATCATCATTTCGCTCATTCGTTAAAAAAAAAAAAAAAAAAGTATAAACACGACTTACCTTTTGATGTCAACGAGCACTAATTACGGAAAACAATAACACTGTCTGGGGATCCCATCCCGCGGATTATTAGGTGTATATTGTACGCTGTATATTGCGGGCGGCGTTTTGTTTCAGTCACAAGGCGTAGAGCGCGGTTTACGGCGCAAACCCAACTGGCCGCGTGTGGCGCTGCCGTCGCCGCCCCCGCCCCAAGGTTACAGCAGTTTCAGCAAGATAAATTACATTACACTCATATTTATCCTACTATAAATACAATTATTTACACAAACGATATAACGCATTTCTTTATCGTTCGATGACGGCGTGTTTGTATTTAATAGAAATATTGCTGATTTGGGAATCCATTATAAAATTTACGGTATCACGGTACATAATAATGGGTAGAGAAAATAAAACCCTATTGATAGCGGTAAAAGGTTTAAAGCTGATTATTTTCCGTGTCATAGGTAGGCGCTTCGGCTGCTGCAATATGGCGCCATGCTCGTACGTAAGTATTGCTGAAGCTCATTGATTTTTAAAACATCAATGCAGTTGTTGAAGGTATATACATGAGAGAAGGTGTATACAGATGATGATTTTAAATTTCAAAAGTATACATTCGTAGTATTATTATACCTACCCAAGTACTACAATTATATTATAAGTCATTTCTGTAATTTCTGCTGCAGGTTTTGTCTAACTTAGGTAAAATACGCAATAAAATGATTGTTCACACAAGTCCTCTTGGATGTGTCCTTGATAAGATCTTAAGGAGTATATAAGTGATTTTGGTTATTAAAATTTCGTATTTAATAAATATGATTTAGAAATAAACCTGACTCGAGTTAGGAATCAAGAAGTTTAGCTATGTTACAGCATGATCTTTGAAGATTTTATTTTTGGTTTTATAAGAAACTAGTCTACTATACGTCAAGAGTCTTGTCCGAAAAATAAAAAGCATTGGTAACTATATTTTTAACACAGCTAGACCACATTTGCATTAAATCAATAAATATGCCTCTGGCGTCTGTAACGATAACTAAAATAAACACCACTGAACATCTAATTCTGAAATCTGACTGAATGTCTGAACTTCAGTATTTTCACAACCCACAAACAACCCCTCGTTGCAAAAGAGCTTCGTCGATATCCTCGAAACTCCCTAGGTGGCACTGTTAAATTATTTATTTCATTCGAACAAATATGGCAGGTGTTCCGATGTACGTCAAACCTATGGAGTGTAGAAGTAAAAGAGAGTCATTTGTGTATAGAAAAAGTGTCCGTCAAAATGGATTAAATGGGTGGCGCCACATCCGCATCAGATGGCATTATTTTGACAATAATAGTATATTTTTTAACTACAATTGCTATATTCATTAGGTATAACACATTTAGGTATAACATACCTAAACCTATAACATAATTATGATCTCAACATACTAAGTCGAATGAGCCATCAAATCTATGTAGGCACTCATATGAAATTGTATTATTTATTTCATCAGAATTATCTATTATTGTTAATGCCCAGAGCAAAACTCATTTATAATGTTTCTGTGACATTTACAGCAAGTACGGTTGGTTCAATCATTTAGTGCAATCGAGCGAATACTTTCTGTTTAGAGAGAAAATATAATTTATTGAAGCGATCCGAGTGTAAAAAAAATTGCGATTTAAAGAAAACATAAGCGTATACATCATCACGCCTTTATTCCCCGAAGGGGTAGGCAGAGGTGCACTGCAGTGCGCCCACACTTCGCCGATGTATTTTGGTCCCAATGTAATAGGGGGCGAGCCTATTGCCATTATATCGGGCACATTCTCCCTCAATACGAGGGAGATTTTGGACCATAGTCTACCACACTGGCCCAGTGCGGGTTGGTGAACTTCACACGCCCTTCTATAGACGTGCAGGTTTCTTCACGATGTTTTCCTTCACCGTTTAGCAAGTCGTAATCATTATTGAAAATGACATTCGCACATGAAATTTATCTCAGAGGTGCGGGCCCGGGATTTGAACTTGCACCCCTTACGTTCAAGGCGGGCGTTCTTGCCCACGAGGCTACCACTGCTTTTATTGCTGCTGCTACCTAAGCGTATATTTTATTAATTGCAATAATATGTTTACCAACGAGTTATTATTAAATCTAGGCAACTTTTCCTAACACATGACAGTTTCACACGTCAAATTTTGTATATGACTTTGAAGCATGGAGATATTATGAAGAATGAATGAATAAAGAACGGAAATGACATTTCGAGCCCGCGCTGCGGTAATTTTTAGGGTTCCGTACCCAAAGGGTAAAACGGGAACCCTATTACTGAGACTTCGCTGTCCGCCCGTCCGTCCGTCCGTCTGTCACCAGGCTGTATCTCATGAACCGTGATAGCTAGAGAGCTGAAATTTTTACAGATGATGTATTTCTGTTGCCGCTATAACAACAAATACTAAAAAATTGAATAAAATAAATATTTAAGGGGGCTCCCATACAACAAACGTGATTATTTTGCCGTTCTTATAGATAATGGTACGGAACCCTACGTGCGCGAGTCCGACTCGCACTTGGCCGGTTTTTTCTGGTTTATCTGACTCCGCCATTGTTGTTTTCCCATATAGTTGCCGTATACTACAGGTACATGAGATAACAACAATGGCGGAAAACTCGCCGCAGAGCTATACGAAGAGAAGAGTTGTTATGGGTACTCTAGATACTCTATGCTTAAAAGTCTACGTACGTCAGATTCTTTATGTCAAGATGTATCAGACTAGACGGCCTGGCATCAATGAGTGTGTGGCATCAATGAGGCAAATTTCAGTCCAATTTCTTCGGGATGTCTTTTTTACACACTTAGGTAGATATTTATACTTTCAAATATCATTGATGTAACATTTCTTAACACTTCATAACAACAACACGAAATTACTCGTTGGACAATAAAGAAAACGTTTATTGGGAACGTCAGACCAAACATAAGATTGGAACATCTCCCACCCACATTTGTTAGCAAAATGGCACCGATTTATTCTCCTTTTGTGATCTCGTTTATGGATAGTTTCATCTTTCGAGAATATGATATACCTAAGTACAATACGAATGTTGTCTTCAGATATAAAGTATGAGCCGACTGGACCGTGTCAGGTTTTATTCACACGGTAAAGGCGGCTGTGTAATTACTGCAGCAGGCTTTACTGTATGAATAAAGCCTTAGGGTACAGGGTGATCGTAAGGCAAGTGGTGGCAAGTTTTGTGGTGTACCACAAAAACCGATTTTACGGGACACATGACTGCTTTTTATTTATAGAAGCAAGGAGTTTTATATTTTTTATGGGTTTACAAATCATTTCTTATTTACATAAGTAGTTACGTAAAATTATATACAAATTGTATTATACATAATTTATAGATTTATTTGATAGGTAAGTAACTGTAAAGGTAAGATTTATTTGATAGGTAAGTAAAAATACTGCACCTACCTACCTACCCAGTGCCGGTATGGTATTTTCTTATACCTAAAACAAGTATGCCCATTAATATTGAAAACATCGGCTTAAATTAGGCCCTTCCGTTGTATACCTAACATTTTGAAGGTTTATTGTAAGATTCAATTTATAAGAACAATTATTGATTAAATACATTGTGAGTAACATTATAAGTAAAAGCATACTTGCCAGCTAAAAGCACGAGATTAATTGTGATCCCAATTCTCTTGTACGGGACCAAAACTTAATTTTGTTTCTCAAACTTGCTTACAGTGAAGCTCTGGATTTAAATCTCTTAAACTCTCAAAGCTGATTGCAATGAATTACATTATGGTTTAAAGCACTCGTCTGGAGAAAAGTGAAAGTTACCAACAGGTCAATTCTGGTCAGTAAATTTATCTTTTAAATGTAAGAATAGAAATATTTTAATAAGTTTTCCAACCATTAAGATCTGAGCACACTAGGGCATTATGACGCGTGCGTCAAAATATCAACTGTATTGGCGCATAGAAAATCTAAAGCCTTGGTTCCATCGAGATATAATATAACCGGGATGCCCTATCGACTCCACTCTGCGGCAATTTTTATGACGTTTATCTGATATCCGCCATTGCAGTTGCCTTATGTAGTTGCCGTATACTACCATAGAGTATCTAGAGTACTCATAACGACTCCATTCTTCGTATAGCTCTGCGGCGATTTTTCCGCCATTGTTGTTATCAAACAACAATAGTTAGATAAACCAGAAAAATTTACCGCTGCGCGGGCTTGAGGTGCCATCTCCGTTATAATATCTCCATGTACAGGTAACTAAAATGGCGGATGTCAGATAAACGTCAATAAAATTGCCCCAGGTTCTCTAGTTACTCTATGCTTGGCCCGCACACTGGAGCGTCGATGCGCGCGTCAATATTTTTGGCAATACCAAACGAACTGTATCGACTAGGCAAATACCTTCTGCTTTATATTGAGCGTCGCGACGCTTTATAGTGAACGTCACGACGACTTATAATGAGCTTCGCGACGCCGTATGGTGAGCGTCGCGACGCTTTATAGTGAACGTCGCGACGTATTATAGTGAGCGTCTCGACGCCGTGTAGTGAGCGTTGCGACGCCTTATGGTAAGCGTCGCGACATTATTCATCGCGTTCATTATTCATTTAAATGTTATTGACAGCGTGAGCGAATTTTGACGCGTGGGGGCCTGGCTTTTACAACAAAAATTCAATCTTTATATATCGAGGGGTCTTTATATACGAATTGAAATAGAGTTCATTTAGGTAATGACAAAAAAGACGGGTGTGTCGTGACAGCCCAGTGTGCGCGTGGCTTTAAGTTAATTGCTCCTGAAGTAGTTTTAATTTCGATGCTATCCATCCGAGGGATTTATTAAGGACGGATTAAATAAACTCTTCACTTATTACTTAAGTACTTAACCTAATTGAAAACTAAAACGTTATCCCTCTTCGGAATTTTAATTTAACTCGCCTTCCATGATTTTTACGAGAAGACTTTTATTATGGACATTTAAAAAATATTTTTACGGCGGTAATAAAAACTCAAATATTGTTACTTTAATACTGGAAGATTCCATTGTAAGATGGACTATACAAAATAATCTTACTCCTGATTACTTCGATCACAGTGGAATTCCACGAAATCCCTTCTTATCCAATAGCTGAGACATACAAAATCGATAGCCGAGACTCGACCTTTATTCTGTAACTTTATGCGACGAATTGTGCAAAATACGAGACGAAATCGTCACCGAAATTTAAAAATTCATCTTTAATTTGACATTCAGCAATTTGTGGTGAATAAGAAGTTAACGAATCAGAAATTACTTTGCTTGAGGGCAGAAAAATTGTTTGAAAAAAAAGCCTACGTACCTGAGTAGATAGATACTATTTTTTTCAAAGGATACGAGATAGAAAAGAATGTACATATTCAAAACATTAACCCTTCAAAACATTACCCAACCTACACGTACATTTTTATTATTATGAATAAATAATAAGCTTAGCTTTTCAAATATGAGTATAAGCAAGTAGAGGTTGTTTGTATGTCAAGTTTTATTGAAACCAATCAAATGGTTTCAATTGATATATTTATTTCATTGATCCCTACTTGGACAAAATAAAATAGACAACTTTGCCATAGTCTGTGCCGCAGTGTATTGGGAGTATAATAAAAAGCATGCCTAAAATGAAACATTTTAATAAAAGTATCTCTGAATAGGAATGTATGAAGTTCAGAGTAAATTTTATCAGTGTATGAAGCTAGAACTCCCCGAAGCGTAGTATAGTGTGATTAGATATCATTTTACTGTTTCATATACAGAGATCACAAAAGCCGCAACGCAGTAATGGTACGTAATCTCGAGTATTGAAATTAGAATCTCCATATGTCGCAACCAATATCTTTCTGATACACCAAGCATTTGTTTTACTGTTTTCCAATACGATGCTTTTGTTTTAATAACAAATATATTATCAACATTATTAGTTACTACAAGTAAATCTTAGGTGAATGAGAACTAAACCCCGAGCCCGAAGGCGCGTTAAAATTCGCGTACTTAATTTTTTGCGCATAGGAAAACAAACCGTATTATCTCATACAAAAAGGTAATTTTTCAACCAAATGTCGTTGATGATGCGAGCGAATTTTGACATTTAGACGCGTGGCATTTACCACAGTAATTCAATATTTATGTATATCGCCACAGAGTTGGTTTTGTGTTAGCAAAAACATTGACGCACGCTTCTTGACGCCCCTGTGGGCACAGGGCTTTATTATTACACCAACTATAATAATAATAAATTATCCACGGGTCGGTATACTACTTCAAATAAACTGACTTCGAGAATGCGTTGAATAGAAAACGTGGCTTTGATTGATTATCTTCTTTGATTATTCATAGTCCCCTTTCCTTGCATTGTATTTCATCTATAAAAACAAATTATTGAGCATTTTTTTGCAGCGTAATGGGTACTACTTTGATTTACATATTTTATAAGCAGCAGTGCTAGCCTCGTGGGCAAGAGCACCAGACTTTAACGTAAGGGGTGCAAGTTCAAATCCCGGGACCTCTTGAGATTTTTTTCATGTGCGAATGTGATTTTCAATAATTATTACCACTTGCTGAACGGTGAAGGAAAACATCGTAAGGAAACCTGAACGTCTGTAGAAAAGCGTGTGAAGTTCACCACCCTCACTGGGCCAGGGTGGTGGCCTATGGGCCAAATCCCCCCTTGTATTGAGGGGGAATGTGCACGGTATAATAGCAATAGGGTCGCCCTCTATTACATTGGGACCAATATACATTGGAAAAGTATGGGCGCACTGCAGTGCACCTCTGCCAACCCTTCGGGAAATACAGGCGTGATCTATATATTTATATTATATAAGGAAGTTTATTTTTAACATTAGACTACGTAGTTACGTGTATATGCTTGATGTAACGATAGGATCAGTACCTTGCCTTATTCTTATTTACCTAATTAGACTTTTCAACTATATATATAGAAAAAATTTGGTATAAGTAAATGTATTTTAATGTCATGCTTGTGTCCCGTTGTGGCCCAGTGGGTTAATATTTTATCGGTTTTTTATACTAGAGAAACAAACAAATATTAAGCAATGCATTCCATATTACCGACATAGAATTTGCAATATTGTTTAACAGGATATGAAACTTGATTGAAAAAAATATAAACATTTTTAAATGCGCATAAAATGTACTATTGTGATAAATCGGTCGCACCATCACCTGTTATAGGAGTAACTTTTTTGTATTGGGTACCTACTTTGCCTTTATTGTAGTACATTAACTGTCAAAAATCAAAGCAATATTATAACAAGATTGCCAACATTGGTAGGTTGTCCGATTCGGAACGTTTTGATAGATCTATGACTTGTAACTTAAGCAAGAACAGGTACCTAATACTGATTTTTTTTTCTTTTTATTCAGGCATCAAACAGTCGTTTTCTTACAAAGTATTAATACTTACAAGTAAACTTAACAAATAGACCTACAGTGCCGAAAATGTAATATAACAAATAATATAATTTGATTGCTTAACATGGTAGAACGTGGTTGCACAAAGGTGTTTAATGACTAAATATATATAACAGTAATAACAACAATAACAAACATTATTAGTAAAAAAAAAGATAAACATTGCAAACATTTCAAACCTAACAACTTAAATAGGTAACGATAAAAACAGTGATTGTATTATAAAGGAGATGATAAGAATAAGTAGTTGATACTGAATCCAGAAAAAAAACTAAAAAAAAAAACTAATGTACTCAATTATGTATTACCTAGTTTTTGCTTTAATTTTTGTTTTAAAGTGTTAACAGATATGTTAAAAAGGTCAATGTTATAGAATTATTTATTATATGTGTTGGCGGAACGGAATATACAGGAATTTCAAGTATATGTTTTATGAAGTTTAGGGGGAACAAAAAGTGGCAATACACGTGAGGAGCGCACTGGGAGACGAGCATGTGATACAAAGGGTATTTTAGCTATGAGAGTATAAGAGTCGATGAATCGCTAAAATTGTTTAAAAGTTTGAATAAAAAGACAATATCAAACATTTATCGTCTACTTTGGAGGCTATGTAGTTCATGTCAACGCAGAGCATCATCGTAAGATTCGGCTGCTACGTTGATGCGATAGTTAAGCGATTTTAAAAACATTTTTTGAATTATCTCAACTCTTTTTATGTGTATTTGATAACAAGGACTCCAAACTGTGCTACGGAAGTCTAAGATAGATCGAACAAATGAAAAATAAAGAATCTTGAGTGTGATTGCATTTCTGAAAGGTTTACTGACTCTGAGAATAAAACCCAAACTACGAAACGCAGATCCTACTATATGATCTATATGTTGATTAAACGACAATTTTGAATCCATCATTAACCCTTTTTTTTTTTAACGTCGGAAAATCCTTTATGGATACCCTGCCACCTCGGGGGAAGTAACAGGGTTATGTGGGAGTCCCGGCAGAAGGCCGTATACCCACTAAAATCCGTCGGTGTACCATCTTCCGCTTATATCGGGGCGCCACGGGATCGCTTTCGCATGCACCGCGACGCACCAGCGGATAACTCAACAATGGCTGGGTCTCCGGCGCTGAGAGGAGACGGCTTGGTACAACCCCGACCGTCTCCGAGACCGATGAAGCCGTGCAATGGATGATGGGGCCCCCGGCCCATCATCCTGGCTTCAATTATGGAGGAAGATTACGCGCGTAGCGTCCTCTTCTTCTTCCCATTCGTCTGCGCCGAAGCGGGTCAGCCAAGGGATCCACCTCCCATCCATCATTAACCCTAAATCCCTGATGGTGGTTACTCTATTAAGAGCAGTATTATTGATACTGTAATCAAAATTGTTTTGATTAGTATTGCGTGTGTATGACATGGAATAACATTTATCAACGTTGAGAAATAGTTGATTGTTTAAACAATACCTTTGCAGGTTAAGCAAATCACTTTGCAATCTAATACAGTCTTGAATAGATTTAACTAATGTAAACAATTTGGTGTCATCGGCGTATAGTAGATAGTTACTGTGATCAAACACTTGTTCTATATCATTGATATAAAGGGAGAATAGTAAGGGCCCTAAATGTGGACCTTGCGGCACACCGGATGGCACAGGCAGGAATTGGGAGACAGCCTTTAACACAAACTGCTTGGCTTCTATTTTTTATATAGGACTCAATCCATCTAAGAAGACTGCCGTGTACACCGGTCACAGCAAGTTTTTTAATAAGCATTTCATGGTTTAGTTTATTGAACGCCTTTGAAAAATCGGTGTACACGACATCAATCTGAGAGTTATTATCCATGGCATTCGCCAAATAATTGGTAAACCTTACCATATTCGTTTCTACACTGCGATGTTTAAAGAAACCGTGTTGATGTGGAGATGTATGGTGACGAGCAGCGCGCGAAATATGAGATGTTACAATTTTCTCGAGAACCTTAACTAGGATGCACAATTTCGATATTGGCCTGTATTCGGTGACGATATCGGTTCTACTGTTCTTAGGGATAGGGGTAACAAAAGGTATCTTCCATTTGCTAGGGAAAATCCCAGTTGCAATAGATATACGAAACATTATTGTGATGGGTATGGCAAGAATATCAGCGCACTTAGAAATGAAAAGTGGGTGAATGTGGTCAGAGCCTGCACTCTTTTTAATGTTTACTGATTTTAATTCTTTAAGCACCAGCTCGAAGCTAATGTCAACGTAATTAATATCGATTGTTGAAGGTGTGTTATGAGGAACGGGTTCGGGACGAGATTGGGAACAGGAGGGTATAAAGACGGAGTGAAGGTAATGGTTAAATGCGTTGCAGATATGACTACCACGAGAAAGAATTTCGCCTTTGTATAACATATTCTCGGGTATATCAGTACGGGTATATTTTGATTTGACAAATGACCAGATTGACTTGGGTTGTATTTTGATATTATCTTCGGAGTACGTTATAAAATTGTTATAGCAATGAACTGCCATTTTTTTAAATCGTTTCCTTAACATTGAGAAAGTGTGATAGTCGCTAAGATTGCCGTAAAAACCTAAATTAAGTAAGCATTATTAATAACGACAACTTAATTATCCAATCTCATAACAGTTGGTGAGAGTGAAGAATCTTTTTTCGACTTAAAGGTAAGTTTAAATTAAAAGTTCCTTAGATAAATCTTTTGAAACATTAATGAAGCGAATTTATGTTGAAAAGAGATCTCTAGCCGGTATTTTTTATTTAATATGTCGACGTAGACGGATGAGCTTAACGTGGTATACCACAACTTTATACATCTGTTCGACTCTAGGTATGTCCATTTGTTTCGGGTAATACGCGGATCGGCTGGATCTATTTTAACGGGACTTTCACTGGCACATAGCTCATGTTATAAGGAGTAACGTAATAAAGTAACAGCTAATGTAAATAATTCACCACATTCATCATAATCAAAATCAGCTTTGTTCGAATCACAAAGTAGGTCACATTGCATGTTGTAGCACAATGAAATGATTGCCAATCCAACGGCTAGCTGGCATTGTCGGGGTTTTAGTTAGCTTTAAAATTTATGCATTTCAGTGGAAATTGTAACAATTTGCGATGTCGAGTGTATAATACGCAATCAGGATCGCTTTAACTGGCGTTCGTTTGAATGGGCGGCCAACGAGCATGATTCGCGGCGCTGAAGGCCGTGTTAGATAGTAAATTATATTAAAAACTGTTTAAGCCTAATGACTTTCAAAACATTTTATTACCAGTAGGTTGACTCCACTGTTGCAAGGTTATGAACATAGCTAACTTCGAAATGAAAATGTGACTAAAGGAGGAATCTACTTAAATATGACTTTCAGGATCTTTCAATGTTTTGCGGTAGATTCTGCAACTTAACCCAAAATTCCAACAATCCAAGTATTCATTGCATCGCTTCGACTCCTGAAGATCAGTAACATCTATTATAATTCTAACAAATAACGCCTGGAAATGTCTGTGACAGAGTAAACGCAATATATTATATTGTAAATGTTATGATAATTGTATTGTAGGCCAACGAATCACAATGATTGTCACTATGACTTACGATATTTAATTCCAAGTAGTTACTAAAGGACTGACCTGGGCATGTAGAGTTTATCAATTTATTAAATTTTGTTTCTGCATTCTCTGTACCTTCTATTATATCTGTATTTGATCTCAAAACCAATTAAGTAAATATGCATTATTTATCATATGGGATTACTATAACTTTGTATTATAGATATACGTTGTCTTCAATGGTTTACTATTACTATACTCACTCACTCACTCACACTCACTATTCTACATAAAAGTATGACTTGCATTGAATTGTAAAATCGCTTGCATCTGAGTGACCGAATACAATTGTAATTCCGCCCCATAAAAATAATTTATTTTATTCGGACAACATAAATGCACCGTTCCTAACTTTTTTTTCAAAGTGTTCTACCGCCAGCCGTGCCGATTAGTACATGCGTGCGAAGTAGTAGGTAGGAATCGGAGTCCCTTACAACACAAGGGGTAGCGGCAGCCTTGAGGGCGCGTACACATTTATGCCACAAAAGCGTAGGGAACGCTAAGATTATACGCCTGATTAAATATTTTCGCTCCAATGCAAATAAAGGCCGTGTGTACGAGAAAATTCTCTCGCGAACATTTCGATTTCGCCGTACATCGTATTTATTTGCGCGTTTGCGTTGTGATTATGTACATATTATGTATACAGACAGGGCGAGTCTGTATATTATGTAATTAGAGAAAACATCTCACTCTCTTATAAGAAATTTAGGTTAGTACATAGATTAACAAATGAAAGCAAATTGAGACAGGCACAATCGTTGGTAGGTGTTACTTAATACGTTTTATCACGATGCATAGTTTCCTCCAATAAACTAAATTCCAGCTTATATATAAATGCCTCAAAAGTGAACTAAACGAGCAACACTGAAATAATGCTATTAAAAAAAACATCTGGACCTCTTTTTTGCTTGCTTTAACTGTAAGTTAGTTAGTCTTAAATTTACATGAATTATAAATGGGTCACGTTTTACACAGAAAGCCATTAGGTACCTACATGTCAAATTTAAATATAAACGAGTCAAGTGCGAGTCGGGTTCGAGCTCGAGGGTGGCCGTGCCTAAACTCATTTTTGGAGCTTTACATCACTAATTGCGCCATAAACCCCAAAAAACAGTCCTGAACTTTATAACAAGAAATATAACCATTCCCTAGATAATTGTAAACGACAGGCAGATAAACACCCGAGCTGCATCAGGGTTATATGTCTCTTTTTGCCGCGGAACCCTAATTATTTATCAAAGCGGCATGAATGTAAAAGCTGACCCAAATACGGACGTGACATCTCCCTTAAAAGGGAGGTGAGACTTATTAATGTCACATTATTCTGCACAAAAAACCGTAATGCAAAAAGTGGGCCTTTCCGGCTGTCCAAATGACAGCATTAAAACCGGACGTAGAATTTTTCGCCAGCCCTGGTTTTTAGGAAATCCCAGGTGTGCTCGCGTTAGCGTGATAGCTAAAATGTCAGGCAATTTTCATGCGAGCATAAAAAATAATTTCGCACAATTCTGGAGATATAAGCCTTCTTTGTTCGACGCAAACTTGGAGAGTAATAAAATATTTCAGGAACATGTTTCTTGTAAGTAATTTCCCCTATTTATAATACCAAACATCAAAACTATATAAAATATAGCTTAGTCTCACATATAAGTCATCTAGCTTATTGTAACAATTTTATGAAATTAGAAATAAATTTTCATCGTATTTGATAAGATTTTTGATGTTTTAACTCAGGTCTTGATTTTCTTTGATCTAATGATAAACGCACAGGCGACATCATCAATGCCTAGGTGACATTATCAATGCCTAGATGTCAAAGCATCATAACATATTAGATGTCTCAATTTTTAGAAAATGCCACTACAAAATTAGTACCGTTACAGTTATAGGCATTATAAATACATTCAAGGTATTTTACCAGGATCAAGGGTAAAGCTTTATAGGAGCGAATCTTAAACTCTTGCAGGTCACTGATATGAGAACGATGTCAATTGAAAAGGTTTATCCGGTTCATTAAGAATCAATTGACTTAATAATTTACATCTTATATACAAAGCTCTGCCAATTAATATTTTTAACTACATGACCCAGCGATTTTCGTATCACCTACAAATTATTTAGATTTTCTTATTTTTATTGTATTTCAAACTATATATAGCAGTGGTAGCCGAGTGGTCGAACGCACGCTTTGCAATCAAAGTGCGCAGGTTCTATCCCCGGCTCGCACCTCTGGGTTCCATGTGCGAATCTCATTTTCATCTGAGATTATCACTTGCTAAGAAACGGTGACGGAAAACATCGTGAGGAAACCTGTGTGCCCGGTATAATGGCAATAGGCTCGCCCCCTATTACATTGGGACCAAAATACATCGGCGAAGTGTGGGCGCACTGCAGTGCACCTCTGCCTACCCCTTCGGGGAATACAGGCGTGATGATGTATTCAAACTACTGTTGTATTAGAGCGAACAAAACAACAATCAAATCGGTTGAGCAAGACTAACAAACAGCAGTAGTTTATTATTATATATAGGTATATATATAGACTACAAATAGATATTTAAACGTTTTTGAACCTTTATAACATTCTCTACAATATAAAACGATTACATATATTTCGTAAAATGGTTCAATCGCTTTCACTTAAAACGGCTTTCTAAATGTTATTATATTCAACCAGTAGTTATAAAAAAGTAAACTTTTCGGTTTTTCGAGACACTGACAGCTGTTTTCAAGAAAAGCGATTGGAACCGATTAGAAACAAATGACGTAATCGCCGGAACGTTTATAGTAGTAGACTCACTATGCAGTATTGTTGGAAAACCAATTTATTCGTCCTATATGATGCTGTTAAGTCGTGGTAGTCTTCCGCATAGGAGTTATTATAGAGGCTCATCGCATTGTCCAGCTCACAATGCTCGTCGATGATATACGTCGATGAAAAATATCTCAACTCAGCCGAAATGAGGGTCACAAGAATAGACAGGATTAAGAATGAATAGGTGCCTTTATAAAAGAAAAGTTTGCAAACGGCGGTTCGGATGTATTACAGACCTCTGGACTAAAGACCTGGAGAGATGGATTCAGCAATTGAAAGGATATATTTTTAGCTTCGATTTTTATAGACTTGAGCTACGATTCCTGTATAAGTAGGGTTTACTGAGCGAATGATATATTTGAAATGGGAAAGTTGGTCCCGCCGATCAGTTTCAGACCTTCAAACAAATGTAGGTTAGAAATGGAATTTCATTTGTAAGTTGTTCCCTTTTGTGGCATCCTTGCGGCAAATGTGTGCTCATTATAAAGGAATTAGATAGGTACTTCTAAAACATTTTATTGTGAAGTTCGTAAAATCGACGGAAAATAGGGGCTTATATTACACAGCGGATATTGTCATGTGAAGGACTATTAAGTATTCTGCGATAGACATAACAATGTACTTACTTCAAAATTTTAGATATCTTTACTTCTTATAGAGCCAGTTTAATGAAGTTAACTTAATAAATAGGAAGCTATAAAATACACATAAACAACCCTTTTCTTTAAATATATTTCAACATGCTGATTCCAGAAAATTTCTTATATTTCGGCGCTTAAAAAGTTTATTACAAAGCATTTGTTTCGTACCCTGCGGCGTCGCGGCGTCTCTCCTTAAATATTGCGTCATAAATCTGAGACGAGGAGCGGCGGATCGCCGTCGCCTGTCGATTATCGCGGAAGCGATTTCGCTGCACGTAATCAACCTTTTACTGCTACCATCCCGGGCCACGAAATTCAGTAATCTCAGGTAGTTGAGTGTTAATCTCATCCAAATTAGCCTATCTTGGGACTGTGTCTGTTTGAGTATACTCAATATTTATCTTATCAGCATGCCCTGCGTTAAAAGGCATGTCCAAATGCGCGCTACTACTTTTTACCAGTATGAAAACGAACTCGGAGAAAAAGTATATTTTTCTACGAAATGTCATAAATGAAGGGAGCGAATCGTCGCGTGGCTTTTTCTACAGACATGGAGATATAACGGAAATGGCATTTCGGGCCCGCGCTGCGCTAAAATTTTCTGGTTTATCTGACTCCGCCATTGTTGTTTTCTCATATAGTTGCCGTATACTTCAGGTACATGAGATAACAATAATGGCGGAATAATTACCGCAGAGCTATACGAAGTATAGAGTCGATATGGGTACTCTAGTTGCTCTATGATTCGAACCAGTATTTTCAGGCATTTACCCTGACTTTTGTCATGTCATGTCATGTCTTACGTTTTCTAGACGGCAGCATCCACATAGAATATATCTTTGTAATCAAACTTTAAGTACAACACGAGGAATTAAAAAACTTACATCAAAACAATTTACGTTGTCACCAGCGACTGACTGACTCATAGATAAGTATTAACGTCACGGTTGTCTGTTAGCTAGAGGTAGATTAAATTTTTCATATACTTGTAGGTATATCGGGCTCCAATGTAACTGGCACCGTGGCAACGGTAAATAAGTCGTTATTCAACCAGCTGGGCTACCTTGGAATATTTTAGTCTCTCGACGAGATATTCTTGTCGTCTCCTCATAAATCTGGCCAAAGCGCCAATCGCCGCCGCCTGTCGATTATCGCAGCAAGTGATTCCGTCGCTCGCCAATCTCAAATTACGGAAGATAGCGATCTCGGGGAAATTGAACGGCTGTGTGATATCGAAAAAAAATGCAAACCAGCTTTAACGTTAGATTCGCGGATGGGGAATAATTAGTGAGATACACGAGTGGTGTATGTCTATAAATATAAATGTGTTTAAATACAATTGCTTCAAATGTGGGGCATATTTTTAAATATTTATATTTTTGTATGCTGGTAGTGTAAAACTAGATCTCGTATATATATATTTTTTTAATTTATTGGGGTAAGCAAACAGGGACAAATTAAAATATGAAACTTATAATCGTCAAAAGTATAGGAAAATCTGATAATAATGTGGGGCTGTATTCATTTGAAGTGGTTTATAAAAGAAAGCTAAGAATGTTCTGAGCTTTCCAGCTAGTAGCTTAGACACAAAGCTGACTTAATTTTCTTTGATCATTCGCTCGTATATTCTTACTTACGCCTGATGACATCGACGCGTTTAGAATACATCCCCAAGGTAATCGGATAGCGGCTTTCCGCGAAAATTTTACTCTCTATTTATAAATTGATGTCGAGTTTGTGAATCTCCCCCGAGTGACGCGATTTAGTTCCCCTGTATTTACTGATGATACCGGGGTGCATTTTTTCCTCATTTTATTACGGCAAAATTGTTTTGGAAATCGCCGTTGGTATTCATGTTAATTTAACTCTTTTAACACTGGTGAAGTGTAAGCCCCAGAGAATTACTTTACCACTTTGGTTTTTTGGCAGTTCAAGTTTTACTACAAATTCTGACAAATAATAAATAATATTAAAACAATACTGCTAACAGGGTAGCGGTAAAGAGCACATATTTAGGTAGTAGCAGCGTCGAAATTAAACATTCCAGCACTATAGCCAACGACAAAATTAAACAATTCTCGAAACAATCACTACGCCTGAATTGGGAATACTAAAACATTAATTACTTCCAATAATACCCTACATTACAGATACAAAGGGGTGTATTTGCGTCGATACAAAATGAAATAATTCCGGGCCCCAACTCCGGGGTACCTACTTACTCTGAAATTGCTAACCAAGTTCGCTGAAAGCTTATTATATAGTCGCGTTTGACAAATTCACTTAGATTTTGTTCATGACGCTCGCTTCCGGCGACTTCGCAACTCTGTTAGTCACAGTTGAGTTTCGTAACTGACGAGAAGAAGATTGTAAACATGTTGGAAATACGTTTCACCGAGATATGCGCAGTAATTTAATGGGGAATGAGCTGGAACAACGGTTGTCTGTTTAGATACTTTTCTGAATGTATCACTAGAATAATTTATACCTTCAAAACTTGACTTGCGATTGACCAGAAGAGAAGAATTGTTTTCTATTTATATATACGTTAAATTACAACACTCAAATTTGTAAAACCTCAATCCATATACAAACTACCCACAATTATATTCTTCAATACAAAAGTGTTTTACTGACTGATTACTATGTCACTGTAACTGATTCATTTTTTTATAAATGTAGGGTTCAGTTTGTGTTTGTTAAAGGGGTAATACAGACCTGAAACCATTAAAAAATTCTTACACTTTTAAGAAAACAGCACTATTCTCATGTGTTATTGGCCACTTAGTTCATGTACTTTTAAGCTAGCCTTCCTGAAGTAAAATAAAACTTATGTGTGCTATTGTATGTATGAATGAAACAACGATATATATATCTGCCATTTTTTTCAGTAGTAGCTTTGTGTACATTGGGATCTATTTTTTAATTTATTAACTACACCTACTTGCTTTACATAAATGAACTTGATGTAGGTGGAAACTGTAAATATGATTAAGCTGCTTTACGTGCATACTAAAGGAAGTACTTACATAAGGAATGTATGGCTGACCTAGTTCGGGCCTTAAGGGTCCCAGGGGGGGCAGACAACGACATGGGCAAGCCTGATTTCAATGCAAACAACTTTTGATAGGTATGCACTGTAGTGCACGTTCTAGACCAGTATCGAAAACTCCTGACTATCCTTGTGAACTGTTTACCTAAGCCATTGACAAAATAATACAAAGACACTCCCAGCAAATGTCTTACTTTTTTATGAAATGAGTGAAATGATGAAATTTAATGGAATAAGATGAGGAATGGCTTCACCTGCGACTAGCGCGAGTATTTCGCCAATGTCAAGTAATGAATAGCAAGGACAAATTCAATAAATACACATTATAAATAAAAATGGTTAATGACAGTGATAAAGATGGCGGATGATCTCCCCCAGCAAATGGCATTCAAGTGTTATTTAAATGTTAAATATAAATTTTGCTAGGTTGTAAAATGTATAAAAATTGTCCATCAGTTTTGACTATCTATATGAATTGTTTCTAAACCATTGACGTTACTACGTGAATTGTTGAAATTTGTTGGGATTGTCTAGTGTTAGTATATTAGACACTCCCAACAAAATTCACTTTCAAGTGTTATTAAAGTGTCAGATATTTTTAACTAGATTGTTGAATTGTTGTCGTTATATAACTGAGTATAAAGTATCCCCCTCATCATAGAATTGCAATCTATCTACGTCACACATACAATTACTTTACCTGAATACAAAAGAGCTCGAGAATGTCATCATAAATGAATCATAATTTTCTTTAAATTCACTGTTCAGTTTATGCCGTAAATAAATGCTTCAAGTTTAAATGGTATTAAGCCCTTTGCACACTGTGGCGTGAACGCTCGCACGTCATAATATTTGCGAATACCAAATCGAACTCTGTGTCAGTATCCATAAAAAATAAATTTCTGTCGCAAAAGCCACGCCCCCACTCGTCGAAATTCGCTCGCGCTATCAGTGTAATTTCGTTGTAAAATGAACTTATTCCATAAGTCACTACAATTCGTTTTGCTATGGCAAAAAATACGCGTGTTGACGTTCCTGTGTGAGGGAGGCCTTAATGCTCTCACTGTTTGATATGCTAACGCAGTGGTCGTTCATTTTAGTCAAATAGTCCAGTGTTTCGAAAATCTAACTGAGCCCCGACATCCTCAATCCATAAGCCGCTGTCTACCAAATGAAACAACGAACGTGACTCACAAATAAAGAGCTTTGTTTGTACAGTTCTGTAGACCGAATTAAACCTAATACTAGTCAACACTCCCGGGCCAGCACGTAGCTTTATTCGTAGTTCATGCTTCAAAATTTATTTGCTATACCTATCTAAAATGATCTCTTTACTTAATGACCATATTACACATCCTACTTACGTTATGGTTAGAAATGACAGAACCACCTCCCGCGGGGGTGGCACTGTCATTTACTATAGAAGATCCCTGCACTGCATCCCTCTCGACCCCCCTGCGCTCACTAACATCGAAGCCTCGGTCTGTCGTCTCTCTCTAACCGGCCACGCGGCCATAGTCATTGCATCTATTTACCTTCCACCTGACAAGCCTCTACTCGAGAGTGATATCGAAGCACTCCTTGGTCTGGGAAGCGCGGTTATTCTGGCTGGCGACTTCAATTGTAAGCATGTCAGTTGGAACTGTCACTCTTCCACTCCCAATGGCAACAGTCTGTACGCCCTGACTAACCGACTAGACTTTGACGTAATCGCGCCAATGCATCCCACCCACTTCCCCAATAATACGAACCACCGACCCGACATACTTGACATGGCGCTCCTGAAGGGGGTAACCTTAACGTTGCGCTCTTTAGAGGTGCTCTCGGAGCTTCACTCGGACCACCGTCCTGTCCTTATGCGACTCGGACCGACCCCGTCGTCCGCCACACCCACGCGATCGGTGCTGGATTGGCACGCGCTAAGAACTACCTTGGCGGATGCCGCTTCGGTACCTATCGCAAATGTCCCTACCTCCATCTTGTCCCCTCAGGACACGTCTCAGGCCATAGGTGCCTTCACTGAACACCTAAGCTCGGCCATCAGCCAGTCTTCCAAGCGGGTCGTAGTGAGTGATCTTCACCGCTTCGTCCTGCCGGATGACATCAAAGACCTAGTCCGAGTCAAGAACGCCTCCATCAGAGCGTACGACTCTTACCCCACCGTAGAGAACCGGGTCCGCATGCGCGCCTTACAGAGGGACGTAAAGCGTCGCATTGCGGAACTCCGGAATACTAGGTGGGATCAGTTTCTAGGAGGGATTTCGCCATCACACCAGGCATACTGGCAGGTGGCGAGAGCTCTCAAATCAGACATTGTAGTCCAGATGCCCCCCCTTACGCGCCCCTCAGGCTCCCCCCCCGCGTTCGACGATGACGAGAAGGCCGAGCTTTTCGCTTCCGCTCTCGAAGAGCAACTAGCTCCCAACCCGTAGACCCCGCTCACGTAGAGCTAGTAGATAGGGAAGTAGAGCGCAGGTCCTCCCTACCCCCATCCGAACCTCTCCGCCCAACCACCGAGACAGAGGTCAAGGATCTGATTAAGGGGCTTAACCCCAAAAAGGCCGCCGGCTTCGACGGCATTACCAACCGAGTTCTTAAACTCTTACCCGCCCAACTCATTTGCTTGCTTGTGACCGTCTTCAACGCCGCCATGGCCAATTGCATCTTCCCCGACGAGTGGAAAGATGCAATTGTCATTGGCATTCACAAGCCAGGCAAGCCCTCTACTGTCCCGTCTAGTTACCGCCCCATCAGTCTCCTTAAAGCCATTGCCAAACTCTACGAGCGCTTGCTCTATGCAAGACTCAGAGAGTTTGTCACTACCCATGGTATTCTCATAGATGAGCAGTTTGGCTTTAGAGCCCAACACTCTTGCGTCCATCAGGTGCACCGCCTCACGGAGCATATTCTCAAGGGGTTTCATAGACCGCGTCCCCACAGCACGGGAGCCCTCTTCTTCGATGTGGCGAAAGCGTTTGACAGGGTCTGGCACAACGGCTTGATCTACAAGCTGTACCTCTTGGGTGTGCCGGACAGTCTCGTGCTCATCCTGCGAGAATTTCTGTCGAACCGCACCTTTCGCTACCGCGTTGAAGGGGCGCTCTCGGCCCCTCATCCCATTAGGGCAGGAGTCCCTCAAGGCTCCGTTCTCTCCCCCCTTCTCTATAGCCTGTTCACGAACGACATCCCTCGTTCGGACAGAGTTCAGCTCGCCCTATACGCGGATGACACCGCTCTCTATTTCTCGCATAGAAATAGGGGCGTTATCACCCGCACCCTCCAACGCGCAGTAGATTCTTTGGGCGAATGGTTTCGGAAATGGCGCATTGAGGTGAACCCGGAAAAGAGCGCCGCTGTGCTCTTTACCAGGGGAACCCCACGGCGTCCCCGAGCTCCCTGGTTCAGTCTAGGGACCATCTCCCTGTTCGACCAAAGCATCCCTTGGGCAAACCGCGTCAAATATCTAGGTGTCACTCTTGACAAGTCCCTTACTTTCGGTCCCCACATTAGAACGGTGAGCAACCGAGCAGCTTTTGTGCTCGGTCGCCTTCACTATTTGATCTGCAAGCGGAGTAAAATGTCCCTTAGAAATAAGGTGACACTTTACAAAACATGCATCCTCCCCATTATGTCATATTCCAGTGTGGTTTTCGCTCACGCGGCGAAGACACACATCAACCGCCTGCAAGTAGTGCAGTCCCGGTTTCTCCGTAGGGCCGTAGGTGCCCCGTGGTACATACGGAACGTAGATCTTCATTCCGACCTTGGCCTCTTCTCAATTCGTAAACACTTAAAAATAGCGTCCGAACGCTATTTTAAAAAAGCCGCGTCGCATTTAAATCCTCTAATTGTCGCCGCCGGCAATTACGAGCCAGACCCCGCGCACACGTCATCAACCCGTCGCCGCCGTCCGCGGCACGTATTGATTGATCCTCCCGACACGATCACCGCCCTCCTCAACCCGGGCGTTGAGAGGGCCACCAACACACCTACACCAGCCTCAAACAGACACCGATCTCGCCGGCGAGGTCGAGGAACCCCCTCTTCCGCTCGTAGGTGCATCTTTGCACCTAGGAGCGCAGTCACTACCTCACCCCTCACGGTAACTGCCCAAGCCGAGGTCGTGCCCCCTGTGGCGCCCTTGAGCTAGTTGCCACCCCTTTCCGCCCTTAAGGCCTTGGTTGGAGTGCACTCTGCGCTCGCCACTCCTCCGGTAAAGCTGTAAAGGCCACCTCACGGCCAACAGTGTAAGTCCTTCAAAAAAAAAAAAAAAAAACACATCCTACTAATATTATAAATGTGAAAGTTTGTTTGGCTGGATGAATGGAAGGACGGATTGATGGATGTTTGTTACCTTTTCACCTAAAAACTACTGTTAACTAAAACCGTTGCTATATTTTATAGCGATATTGCATTATAGAAGTCCCCGCTAGTAATATTATCTATAAAACTGCAAATTAGATTTTCGGTAGTCTCATAAAAATTCTTTTACTGATGAAACGCCCCACTATTTTCAGTGATTTTCAGTTGCTAAAGGAAATTGAAAAACGAAGAATAGCACAGTAAGCGGATTAAGTTCACTACTTAGTACGCTAATGGTTAAGAATAATGAAAAACATTCGAATGCTATTTAGTAAAATCACGTGTGTAACAAAATAGAAACACAAGGTGCTCTAATCCTCCGCCCATCAAGTGCAAGCCGTAAAGCTTGGAGATAGCACGTAATAAAAGTCTTTGGGTTCGGATTTTACGTTAACAGATATAGCGCCGATTTGGTTGGTTACATCCCATGTAATTATGGTTAACGTTCATCTTTATACATTCAATTTTAATTGGAAAAGGTTTGATAGTCACATAGATACATATCCTTCGAAATAGGGGTTTTTTTATATTTAGTAACGAATATTGGACAGAACGCCAGTTCCCGTAAGAATGAATGCCTACTGAAACTGCTTAGTTATTATTATTCATATATAGTATTGTTAGTAGTATAGTCTTTTATTATTCATTTTTAATCACATTTTTATGGTGAACCTGTACAAGATCTTTGTTATTATTTCGATGAGTATGTAAGTAAGAATAATCAAGTTTGTCTAACAAATGTGGTCTAATCTCAGACCTAGGACCACGCTACAATGATTCGAAGTTCTAACTTACCGAACATTATCTATTATGTACGCAACTAACTGCCTAACTTAGCGATGTAATTATTTTGTATATTCATTAATTTTATGATGTCGGTGATTTCCTTTATTCCATTTTACTCCACCTAAAATATACGGTGGCATGGAATTATTATGGGGTTGAGGTTGCCATCAATATTTCCTAATATCCTGGATGTGGGAAAGGGGTCGAGATATCGGTTAGCGGGCACCATAACCTGCCAAATGACACTATTCATTATTATATCTCTATATCAACCCTCGCGGACACATTAACCAGTCTTTTTCTACGAAAGTTCTCTCCTTATGTTTCTCTTATTAGCATTTTTGTGAATTTACGAATACAATAAAGTTCAACAACCAACAATATATATATATTATATACTATTCGAAATCACTCTTCTCCAATTTATCATTTGAAACAAAGTAGATAATATTTTTATCGAAGACTAGCAGACTGTTTTTAAATAAGGTGCTAAAGTATATTATTGAATTTTTAAGAATATCAATAATTTTGAATACCTGTCTGACGCGAATGTTGAAGTAGCCATAATGATCAGAGTTATTAAACATATGATGAGTATAAGCAAGGTTTTATAATAAGTTTCATAAAGTCAGCCGACGGATTATACAGGTTTATATCTTTTTGAAAAGCAATCCAAAGGGATTTACGTAGGACCACATTTACCTAGGAAACTATTGATCTATTTTAGATATAAGGTATAATCGTTATCCCTCCCCTTTGTGGGATAATGCGTAGGGGCATCATTATCATGGCGGCCTTCTTACGCACATAAGCCTGAGGTTCGATCCTACTCCAGTCTCGGCCATTACTCGAACCTTCCATCTAGTATTTAGATAAATGTTGGTAACGTGAGAGCCACCTAATGTACTTAGGCGGGTCGACGTAAACTCGAGCCTGTCTAATATATTATGCGTTATTCGGTTTCAATCTATCGATTTTACTCCGACGTTGTTAGAAAACGGTACTCTTCGCGATTTTCCGCACCATTAGTGATGTGACAAACGGCGGTTTGTACTCACGACGTCGTTTTCGTCCATTATGAGATTTCAAAGATCGAACATTCGTATTCGCTCCTTTAACTTCGATCAGATACCGCACTTATCTCCGGCGTCCCGGAACTTTGCGGATAATACCCACGATAAATATAGCGATGACTGATTTGTATCTGGGAAACTTTTCAGAGGGTCCGTGGGGAATATTTTCCGTGTCCGGAAATCAATCAATGAGAAAGCTTTCACAAGTTGTTGTGTCAACTATGTTTACGTGAACTAAGTACTGCGTAGATAGATAATTAATGTACGTACCTCCTTACTTATAAACATTTTCATTAGACGTTATCTTATCATTCCAACTGCCATTAAATTCCACGCGGACAAAGTTGCAATAGCTACTTGTAAATATAACAATAATTGTAAACCGGACCGGACACCATGTCTCCGCTGAAAAACTTTCACCCATATAAACATCTCTATTATTCTGTTAGAATTTAGTGAAATGATGATCTACATGGTTCTATTCTCTCTGGTGAGTAGGTAACTGGAAGGCTACGCAAGGGGTTCAAGAGACCTCCCAGCGGAAGGACGCCCTGCCGCAGCGCCGCCGCTCGCTACCGTCCCCGCCGTCGTCACATCCGCCGCACTGAGGGGAATTATTTTAACGCCAACAGGAGCTTATTCGAGTACCCACTAAGCAATTACATTAAGGGCCTTTGATGCAAAAGCTTTTTTATTGCAACGTGTACGAGAAGATTTTTCAATAGAGCTCACTATAAGCTGGCTAATATAATGGGAGCCGTATCTTAACTAAGATTTATTCATCTTAGGTAACTGCAGTTGGGATTCCATAGTGAGTTTGCGATTAGCATTTAGCGAGTTTTTTACTTATAGATAGTTACCTTCTTTTTGTCATATGATGCGTAGGTGCGTAAATACCTAATCTATTATGAGTTCCACGGATAGTTACGAAACCTTGGTAGGTCCTATCTGACGACGTTATATCCTACACATTTGTATTCGCCATCACGACTACAAATAAGGATTACGGTTAAATAAATCTCTTAGAATGGCTAACAGAAAGATGACCGATTGTGCACGTGTCTTGAATTCTTTGTGTAATAAGGATTTATTTCGTAAATATGGATTTGTTGCATATAATGTGAACTAAATAGGTACATATTTTTTTAGAAACAGGTAATTAAAAACTTAAGTGGGTACTTATTTCTGTACTTATCACTGTATTTACCTTGTGCCATTCACCTGCTTAAAAGTCATAGACTGACTTAAATATATATTTATAGTTAATTCTGAAATATTCGGCATTGTATCATCGACTAAAGTTCATTCCTTTCCATGCAACTTTCAATACGTAAAGAATATTTCCTTCGTTATTCTATATTACACAGAGCTTCGGGGAATTTTAATACTTTCTCGCGAGTGCAAACCCACGATTATACATTCCTGCAGGAATAAATGGAAGTGGATCGCCCGCTAATAAGCTTGCAGCATCCGTGAAATAAAGACGCAGCCGCACCCATATTTCATGGGTCCGAGGGAGCAGGATCACGTTCAGGGCACACGGCGTCACTGCCTAAACGGCTGCCTACAATACTAGCCACGCAATAAATAAAAAAGGCGATTTAGGAAATCCCGACATGACTCTACGGATTTATACAGAGTGTTCTGACGCAAACTTTTCCTTGAGGTCATCAAAATTCTCCCCTCGTGCGGACGATTGAATGTTATGGCCCGCGGACGCTCTCCACTTCTGAGTTATGGGTTGTTGCCTCCTGACATGCTGGCGGTACTGATTTAATTCAATGATTATGTCTTGGATCCACCGACACAATACATAACCTACATAACCTTGATAGAGACGATGTTAGAGAATATTATCCTATCATAATAAATTGGAGAGCTTTGTACATCGCGGTTAAACTTACGCAATTTAAACTATTTCAGCGCAGGTAATTTGTATTGTTACAAAGTTTCTCGTAAAAGTCTAAACAATAGACGACTCCGTTACAATAAGGTCGAGACCATGTTGAGACAAAACAAGTTGGCTGTTACTTTAAATAAGAGAACTCTAGCAAATAATGTGAACACTTATATCTTGGAGCTTATTATCGCACTATAACGAAGATATATCTAGCCAGTGAAATAAAAATCATGACCTACCCCGCGGGGCGTTCGTCTAATAACGTAGCTTAGGTATGACCAAACAAAACTTGTTTTTTCAGGGCAAACAATTTTGTGGTGTTCAATATCTGATACCACTAACTTATCCTCGTCACGTAAGCAATACACAAATAATATCAGAAAGTTTGTCTGTAAATACGATATAAAACTTTATTTATGAGATATTCGCGGCGTTTTTTGTTGTTTGTGTGTTTGTTGGGTTTTCAAGTCAAGGAAAATGCGTTTGACGGGTTTCTTAGAAAGCGTCGTGTTATGAAAAAATATACCTATATTATAAAATATTTAACAAAATATAAACTTGGGCATTATATTTTCGGAGTTCACAGTACCAACCTCGAGCTCACTCATCACGTACCTAAATGGCACTGTTGCACCGATGTTACCTGGGATCCTCAGAAAGTTACACCTTCACCCCACGTGCATGCACGGGGCCATACTAAATGCACTTCATATCGCGTGATTTGGTTTGCTAAGCAGCGCAGTGAGACATGAGCGGCTGTCAGCCGAATGTATGGAACTCTCGTTACTCTTGGCTGTGATAAGGCCAATTTATACAGTACGTGTAGACCAGGAGCTGGCGCGGAACATATCTATTATTTGTTTTTGGATAGAATTTTAGATTACTAAAAGCAGGCTAATGACTAACGTTCTATCCTTCCGGATTAACTAACGTACCTGGACTCCATAAATGTAAAATATAAGTGTCATAAATCAGGAGATTTAAACATGTTCATTATTTCTTGTCAGTGCAAGCCCATTGACGTTAAATCCTTAATTGTAAATAACTGCAGAAAAAAGAAGAAAAATAAAAAAAAGAAGATAGAAAAGCTAAAGTAGATAGTCTGCTAATGGAGTGCTAAGTGCTAAGTGGAGTTAGGTGATTTGTTTACCACGATGGTTAATTATGGCGGATCAAATACGTGCGGGGTAAAATCAACTCAACCGAATATTTGTGAAACAAAAGACATAGTTGTTGAGGTAATAATATTTCATTTTTTGTCTTCATTTTACGGTCGGCTCCTGGCCTAGTAGAAGCTCCACGAGGACATTAAGCCGCGATAGTGTCCCGCGACGAATCGCTCGCCTCGCGCGATATTACCGAATGTATGTAGTTATAGTTCAAGAGCATGGAACTGCTTGCAATAAAATTGGAAAGATAGTCAACTTCAATGTCTTATACGAGTCTCCAACTTTGGAGACGTATCATTGAAATATAAGATGGAGTCTGTAACTTAGATTATATATATATATATAGATAGATATATATATCTAGGCATCGTGAATAGCGGAGACTCAAAACCATTCAGTGTATTTCTGCCTACCCTTTCGGTTAATAAACCTACAGTGACAATTTTGCAGTACAAAAGTGTATTGGGTAAAATGGGTTAGTGGGGCTAGCACGCCCACCAAGACAAGATCTATGAACCAAATAATTATTTATTTGTATATAATTAGAAAAGCAACACTAATTATTAATTGATTTTTATATACCATAATAAACAAAAATAAAACGTACGAAAAATGAGAGAAAAGAAAGTGAGAGAGAGACATGACCCGTGACATACGTTTTGTCCTGACATGCGTGCTAGTCCTTCAGATATCTCTATTTATTTGGGCAGGAATTGCTCTTTGTGATCTTAACTATGCTATTGCTGTGTGTATTCTATACCTAATATAAACGTAGTCAAAAATATATCTTAAACCCACCTCAGACAGGGATGTAGACAATTTTACGAGTAAAATATCTCTGAATAAGTACACTTTTATAAAATAATCCAAAGCACATTATTTTATGTCGCTAACGCATAAATGTAAAAATATTTAGTCCCAACTACCGACAGGATAATAAAAATAGAGGCAAAAGCTATAACTTACCATGGACCCGGCTTCCGGTAGAAAATAACGCGCGACACTCAATTCGTTTCGTTATTGGACATTCAGGGCCCTCATAAACAACGCTTAGCCGAGGAGTACCTACTCAGCATTAGTAGGCATTAACTTCAGAAATATAATCACAATTCGTCGCCACAGAAAAATAAAATTAATTCAAGACATTTTATATATACATTTTGATAGCTGAAGCTCGGTATAGCCAGTTTAGATAGTGACGAACATAACGGTGACGAATATGCAGTGGCAGAACGTTATTTCGAGGGGTAAATGACTTAAGCAATTTTCTTTTAACGTTACATGAGAGCATACTCTGTCGACGCAGAAAAACTAGCTTTTAGCGGTAAAGGGAAGATCTTCCTGTCAGGCGTGGGCGTTATTTCACGTCACTGGTTACAATAAATAGCTACGCGGCATGTAACCGAATCAATCGTTTCAAGTGAAATTACAAGTAGTGATTTTTGTAACTGCCTTATTTCTTTTAACAGTTATTGTGAGCGAGAGACGTCAGTCGGTCGGTGGAGCGCGTTACGTTTCTTTCGCATCGCTCGCGCCTACCGGCCGGCTGAGTAAGCGAGAACGGGTGACACGAATAAAACCGAAGTAATCCAAACGCACACGTGCCGTGGTACTGGTATACAACAAAAAACGAAACCCCGTAACAGTGGAACACCGTAACTGTAAAACTAAAAACACTTAGATAGTGATTTAAATCGTTTCGAACACACCAGTACCGCGAGCTAGGATTTTCATAGTACGTTGTATGGCGGATAATTTCTTGAACGCGTAGAATTGCGATGTGTCTACAGTCGCGCCACCTAGTAGCGACTGGCGGTAGTTGTGTTTTCGTGGCGAGATATAGGGTGCGCCACAAGCTGATTCCGAATAATATATATTTAAGTCAATATTGCCCAAAAGTGTCGCTTTACAAATAGCTTTTCACCCCTCGATGTATGGTAGTTTTCTCACAAACTGTCAGCTTTTAAGAGTCTTAAAAGTCTTAATCGCTCCTATACAAAACGTTCTTATGTAATTATCGGACAGTTTTTAAGCCGCTTTCAAGTGTTAGTGAAAACCGGTATATTCTATTGAAATAAAACTATTTTACAGATTCTATTGCGTGTATTTAGTTTTTTATGTTCCCGACGTTTCGGCTGCTTTACAGCAACTATGGTCACGGGGGTACTGGGGTGTTAGACGTCCTGATGTCATAGTAATTAACTGGGTACCCTCATATTTAGTTGTTGTTTGCGGTCCGATACAAAAGTAAATACACGCGATAGAATCCGTAAAATAGTTTTATTTCAATGTATAGTATTCGCGTAAATATAAGAAAACAATACGGTATATTCTAGTTAAAGCACGCATACTTAAATAAATAAATATAGCCAGACAACGCGTAGGTACTCATCGTGTGATCCCAAACTAGGCAAAGCTTGTACTACGGGTACCATACAATGGACTGGGGGCGATAACAGTTACACTCAGACCAGGGCCAATTTCGAAGAGGCCATTGCTGTAATTTGAATCTGGCGGGAATCGAACCCGCAACCTCCTGGTTTAGTGAGTCAAGCGGCGTATGCTTAAACCATTGGATCAAGCCATCATCACTATGGTGCATATTTGTTAGCATGTTGTTGAATGGACACATATATAAAGTTTTTTAAAATTAAGCATTTATTAGAAGCTTTGTTATAAGGATTGCATGCAATTATTTTCAAATCCCAATTCCCATTTCAATTGGCGGTGTTCAAATAAACTTAATTCCAGCGGCGGTGGCTTTATTAGCCTCCAGCAAAGTTTTTGTGGCAACAAAAGCACATACTGTATGGATATCTATATGGATATTTCCCGAAACCATATTTATGTTATCCTTCCAAAATTGACACAAAAAGTTTATTGTACGACATTTTATTTTGAACAATGTTTTGTTGTCGACATAATGTAACCGTTGACGACGGTTTGGTCAAGTGGTTTAAAGCTCGCGCGTCTAAATATTTTCCAATACCAAAACGGCCTCTATGTCAATATATATAAAGATTGAATTTCTGTGCTAGAAGACACACCCCCACGCGTCAATTCGCACGCGCTGTCAGTGTCATTAAGTTGAAGAATTAATTTTTTTTATGGCTATCAATTTCTATCAAATTATTATTTACAATTTTTATTAATATTTTTTAATAAAAGTCACGATTTATCCGCCATCCTTATCATTGTCATCATCCATTTTATTTATAATGTGTATTTATTGGATTTGACCTTGGTATTAATTACTTGACATTGCCATAAATACCGCATATCGCAGGTGCAGGCATTCCTCATCTTATTCCATCAAAATATCATCATTTCATTCATTTCGTAAAAAAAAAACATACGGGTCGAATTGAGAACCTCCTCCTTTTTAAAGTCGGTTAAAAAGAAGAAGAACTTTTTTATGAGTCAATACAGTTTGATTTGCTAAACAATTGCAAGCGCGTCAATTGCAAAACAATTGATGCGCGAACGTTTACGCACCAGTATGCGGGATGCCTTAAGCGTAGGCCCCTGGAATCACTGAACCCGGTTGCGGTTTCGATTCCCACCAGCTACAAATTTCGGAAGTGCCCTTTTCGTAATTTACCCTGGTCTCAGTCCATTGTACGGTACTCAAAGTACAAGCTTTGCTTAGTTTGGAATCGTACGATGAGTATGTGTTGTCTGGCGATGTTTTTATACTATATTTTTTTTGTTGGTAGGATGTTATTGTCATAAATAAAGATCTTTTAAAGGTTTTGTTGCCTGTGATTTATTTGTTTCGGTAGGTACTAGCTATAGGTTTGAGGTTTTGGCGGAAAAGGGAAGATCTTCCTGCCAGGCTGGTTACCACCTGCCTGGCGGGGACCGCTACGCCCCACTGTTATTATTGGGAATTTGTATATATAGTTCAGATCGTCGAGAACTCTTCTACCGCGAGCCAGGATCTTCCTATTATTTTGTCCGGCGGTTCGATTTCTTGTAAGCGAAGAATTGCGATGTGTTGGTAGTCGCGCCATCTATTGGTGACTGGCGGAAGTGGCGAGATATAGGGTTCGCCACAAGGTGTTATTGCGTTCGATGCGATAATGTGTAAAATAAGTAGATATTAAGGTAATTTTACAATACTAGTGTAACTTTTTTCCAGATAACCTACCATTTCATAAGATTCAATCATCATCAAAGATTCAGATCATAAGATTGAACTTAATTCGGTTGCCGAGCGGACATTGCGTAATTACCGTAAATAATGTATCGGTTCTAAATTAATAAACGCGTGGACATAACTCAAAGTTAATTAATGTATGACATCAATTACACAGCAATTACACCGTAATCCGTTTGTGGGACATGGATTCCACAAATATTGCAGCCTGGTTTGCAATTAGATTTCATATTTCGATCAAACAATTCGGAACGTATTGCTAGTAGCGAACACAATTTTGCTAATAAAGCTCCGCGTGGTTCATATTTCGATTTGCAAATCCTGGTTGGATACGCATGCTTAAATTAAAACAGCCACAACCACACCTCGGCAAATGCCATCGTTCCTCACCTTTACATCTATAGCTAGAGCCTTTTATGATTGAACTTGGTGTCCAAAGTAGAATTGCTCAACATCTATATTATAAATGTGAAAATTTGTGCGGATGGATGAAGGGATGTTTGTTATACTTTCATGCAAAAACTACTGAACCGATTTTGATGAAACTTGACAGAGTTATTGTTTATACATTAGAATAACATAATATAAGCTGAAATTTTTACCTAACGATTTTCGATAATCGAAGTTTGCGCGGATGAAGTTTGGCAGCGACAACCATTTTTTGCCAATTTCCTGCTATGCTTGCTACTTGGTAGTAAACAAAACTCATAACAATAACTCTAGTCCGTTAATCGCAAAGCAGCAAATACTCCGAGTGAGCTATTATAATAATAATAGTTACATAACTTTTTATTGTTCCACCGCAATAAGTATTAATATTACACACAGTTTATACAGAGTGTCACAATGGGCGGCCTTATCACTAATAGCGATCTCTACCAGGCAACCTTAGGATGGAGGGGATCTAGGGAATTAATTAGGGCGGCGGAGTACTTAATAATAGATACTAACAGTAAAGTTTCAAAAATACGTACAATCACAGTAATCACAGTCATAATCTAGGATTACTGTGAATTTAATAACCAAAGTTTACATAATATCTGTAATACACAATTTGCATTAAAATATGATCCAGAAGTACATTTAAATGAGCTTTTATTCATTGAAATGAATAAATAAAATTGGTTTATTGGGTTGGGCTGTAAGGTATATATGTAATTTTGAAGTATCATACTCAAGTTGACAGGATTTCAAGATAGCTGGTAAGTAGATAGATACAATTTAAAATTATCAACTCATTTACTTTCTGAAGCGTGTAAAGTATAATATCTATTGTATCCTGCAAGAGGAAGTTTGCGAAGTATGCAACAAAGTCAGAAGTTAGTAGTTAATGCACTTTTGAATATAAACACAGGAAGTAACATTGTGTAAAGTTGGTGCGGCGAAACCGGCACTCGGTGTGGTACTCTCGTATCGGGGATATTACAAATTATTTTATGAGATTTTAATGAATCTGTGGGATTTTAAGTAATTGATCAAGTTCGGGTTACGCAACAACATAAAATGATGCACGTTTCTAGGGTTCCGTACCCAAAGGGTAATACGGGACTCTATTACTAAGACTCCGCTGTCCGTCCGTCTGTCTGTCTGTCCGTCTGCCACCAGGCTGTATCTCTTGAACCGTGATAGTTAGTACTTACTTAAAAAGTAGTTACTTAAAAACAGAATAAAATAAATATTTAAGCAACAAACAACAAACGTGATTTTTGTGCCGTTTTTATAGATAATGGTACGGAACCCTTCATGCGCGAGTCCGACTCGCACTTGGCTGGTTTTTTATTTTATAATCTTGCTGCACTGCACAGGGCTTGCTAGTGCAATTCCCGTCAAAAGCAAATTTTATGACTAGGCTTTCTAAATTTTTACTTATTTTTTTACTTATTTATATACAATAGGAGTATGTTGTGGGGATAAGAAAGGCGCTGACTGTTGATTTTTAAGTAACTTTCCAACTGATTAACAATATTTGTAGGGAGAATATACAATAACAGAATATACAATAACAGAGAATATACAATAATAAAAGAATTTCCACCAACGTATTTATAATAAGTCCTATAACTCTTGACAACCTCAAATTAATAAATATTCCACTTTGTCTGCAAACCATTTACGATAGTGTTACAAAGCAATTCTGAAACAAGAGGTTTTCGTAATCTATATATTATATATTATGAGTCTATAACGTCCCACTGCTGGGCAAAGACCTCCCTCCCCTTCCTCCATTCATCTCTATTTTGAGCCAAAATAGGCCACTCCTTTCGATGGGAGTCTAGTTCATCCCGCCATCTCCTTCTGGGCCTGCCGCGATGTCTTCTTGCATTGCTGGGAATCCACTCTGTAGTTATTTTGGCCCATTGTTGTTCTGACATGCGGCAGATGTGTCCAGCCCAGTTCCATTTTAGCTTGGCAGCTTTTTGACCTACGTCACTAATTTGTGTCTTGGAGCGCAGTACAGTATTCCGGATTCGGTCAGTAATCTTGACTCCGAGGATACTGCGCTCCATTGCTCGCTGGCATACCGCGAGCGCGGACTTCTGGACTACTGTCAAAGACCAAACCTGTGCGCCGTAGGTGAGGATGGGGAGAATGCACATGTCCATGAGTTTTCGTTTCAATGTGAGAGGGAGGCTTCCTTTCATAAGCTCTTTCATGGACCAGTAGCTCCTCCAGGCATTTTTTATGCGGCGTGCTATCTCTTTGCGGCGTGCTATCTCTTATTCTTCGTAATCTAATAATTAATATTTGTGAAGACTATGAATTTATTTTTGTTTATTTGATTTTCATGAACGGATTATACCTACGTAGATAAGTCTTGTAATATACGGAATAAACATTAGTCAGCAGGTACAACTGACGTAGCATACCGCAGGAGGCAGTTCGGGAAGTAGGCAACAGTCAGAAGTTAGAGTTAATGCACTTTTGAATACAAACATAGCAAGTTACATTATCTACGGGTAAGTTGGCGCAGCTTCGCGGCCCGCAGTTCTAGTGGCAGGATTACTTAACACTTCAGGCACGTTCTAACAGTCATAATGTCATTCTGGATACTTGTCTGTATCCGTATGTAGTATGTAGTCCGATCAACGCCGAAGAGTGCATTGACCACTACTGTCGAAATAAGCAGCGACGTTCACAAATAAATACAATAGGCGTCTATTTATTACTATATACCTACTTTCACATAAGTTTACAAGTAGTAATTAGACAAGTGCCTTTGTAAAATATTTTTATGGCAGATTGTTTGTTACTGGATGGGCAATATTTTACGAAGACATTTACAGTTGACGAACGTAAAATGTAAGTATCTAAAATTCATGATAGAGCTGCCACACCCTAGAATTATATGTTTTTCTTAATATTTATCGTTTGACAAATATTGCTTAGTGAGTTGACATGTAAAAATTGTTATAATGTATTAAAGAAGGTATACTTACATATCTGGTACCTGTTGTTGATGTAAACCCTCGTAAAAGCCACATAAAGCTATGTAAGAGGGTCGATTTGTTAAACAAGGACATTTCGCACAAAAGTATTCATGTTTACAAATGTTAAACAATTTGTTGTCATCAGATATTGTTTTGTTTTTAGCCGGTATACCTCAACCTACAGGTTAAAAAAATAAGATAATGTCTCGGTCCTTGTTTATTAACATATCTACTACAATTAGGTACTTAACCATCTAAATGGGAATAACGTTGAGATATTACCTATGTTTTAATTAATATCTGTTAGTTATTGCTTATTATTGAGTACTTAGGTAACTATTTTATTGGATGTAGCACGTGTAGGTACTCTCCAACCCTTGCTTTTATATTTTAATGAAAATCGGTAGTTTCTAAGCATGAAACGGCTTTTGTTATAAACTTTGTTTTCTTAAACTTCGAGATGAAAGCTGAACGCTGTTACTTAGTTAGGAACATTTTAAAGTTTAACCTACGCGTGTTCATTTCTAAGGCTTTCATTATGCATGATTAGTAACTATATTCAGGTATAAGTATATTGTTGAGTTTACGCATGGTAAGTAAGATTCAGATAATGTATGAATTATTACATTTTAAAATGACATACCAACCCGTCGGGGCTTTAACTGTTTCAACAACCAGTCATAATGTCCTATTCCGATTTTAAAATCCTACCATCTCAAAATCTCAATAATAGATTTTCTATTTAAATCAACAAATCCACTGTCTGAGCCCACAAACAGAATCCAAGATACGCATTTAAAGGTTGAGACAGGATGTAAGTAGGTAGTCTTTTTTCCCCGTAAAACCTCAACAAATAGTGAGAAAATTGAAAGAGCTCGAGAAGGTCCTAAGCTTAAGCCTCCAAGCCTAGATGCTGCTTAATGGCTTTTCTATCTACTGAAACCATCTTACGCGTTAGTATTGTGCGGACTGCGTACCTACTTATGAAGCTGTTTTTAAATCCTTTAGTATTGTTGAGAAACGGACTGGGAAAATAATTTTATGATATTCAAACTTCAGGGTGGGTAGGCAATTATATTATAAGTATGTATCGCTTATAATTGCTCTTGTTTTAAGTGCGTAATTATTCAAGTTATTACTTCTATTCTATACTTTCTCATTTATACTCAGTTGATACGTCATGAAATTTAATTGTTTTTATAGTTTTAGATAGCTGCGCCTGTGTCATCTCCACAGTAATTTCTGAACTAATTATCACTGCTAATCTGAACCGTGAGCTGCATATTTAAATATTATAATACGGTTACTAGATTCCTCTGCAGATACCTTTTGTAAATGATTAGCATACATAAATGTTAAAACATATCCAAATTACAACAACCGACCTATTTCAATATATTTCACAAAGGTAAGTTAGCTGTCGCTAAATTGCCGGGTACTAAACTTGGCAAGCCCAAAGTCGGAGACCACGGGACTTATTAACAACGAACCTACAATTAGGTACTAGGTCACCAGAGATTTCTGTGAGCCCTTTTTATTGCTGGCCAAAAGCCCAAACAATATATTTAGGACGCAGTTCCTCTGCTGTAATTCATGAAATTCGAGCCAAGGGGCTGCTCTAGCCTCGCCGTCGGGTAGAGTCCAGAGAATTCTCTGTTATATTAACTTTGTGGGTGTCCGAAGAATGTTCGTATTAGTGTGAATCGACTTCAAAATTTACTTTACGTCTGTTGCCTTCGGGGAGCGGGAGTTCATTAGGTACATTCGAGCTGCAATTTCGTTTGGTTTGTTTTTAATATTTCGAAAAAAGCTGTCTACGATGGCGTGTGTAAAATTAAAGCAATTAATTATTCGTTTCATGTTTTCTTGGACGGTTGGCATAAATTCATGAAAAATTTTCAAGAGAGATTTTTAATGAAGTTGGCTATCAAATATTCTTTAAATACTTTTATATTTATTATAATTAAAGTACCTACGTGGCAGCTAGTACAAGGTGTTCTAGAATTTCAGTGTAAATGGATCATAACTTACTATATATACGTTTGGGGAAACACTATTAATATCTATGACTCTTTTAATTTTGATTGTGTACTTACCTACTTAGCTGACCTATATTTTACTTTATCATTACTTACGAGTACATGCCTATAGGTTCAATCTTCTAACTTAAAATCAAAACGAACATCAGCTTCCCCTAAATCAATATCTATATCCAGATACAGATCTACAAATATCAAGTTATTGTCGTCGCCTACCCGCCGGCGGTAACAGTAGGTATTTGATTGAATACTGTTCCTACGCCATATATTTTTCTGTAGAGTGGATAAAATTATGTCGAGTTGTGTCCATTACGGGCAGGAAGAGTCGAAAACTTCCCCGAAAAACGGAAATGAAAGAAACTGGCGTCGTCGTACTCACGTAGATAGATACCATCCTACCTACCATGGCTGTCCCCATGTACCCCACCTACCATTTGACTGTACATCAAATTATTGGAGTTTTGAAATCTATATTTTTACATTATGTAGGTTCTAGTCTTTTCTGAATTTAGTTAAGTGTGAGAAATAGTTGGCTTCATAGAATTTCCGGCTCTCTAGACAACTGAAAATCGATGATTATAAATTAGATCAGTCGAACATTGTTTCGAAGCAATCAGCTCGTGGACGATAAAGTTGGTTTAATTTAACAACTGATTTAACTATCGCCATTACACACGAGTTGGTTTCAGTCAGTGTTTTAAAGCGCCACGAAATTACACTTTCATTGTTTGTATAATGATGTAATAAATAAGCTCCGTTTTTATAATGTGCGGTCTAGGATGATTTGGGGATCATAGGAAACAATGGGAACCCGCACCCTTCGGATGCGGCCCTCGAAAATTAAGCTCTCACGAAGACTATCTTAATTTAACCCGTTTAAATAGGTACCCACAGGAATAAATAATAATAAATCAAATAAAACACGACGAGATGGCCTGATGGTGATAT
The DNA here is from genome assembly GCA_914767695.1 of Ptilodon capucinus. Classification (NCBI taxonomy): domain Eukaryota; kingdom Metazoa; phylum Arthropoda; class Insecta; order Lepidoptera; family Notodontidae; genus Ptilodon; species Ptilodon capucinus. The sequence goes on along the minus strand of OU611814.1, from coordinate 5,829,672 downwards.
AGACGGGTAGTCAAATTGATCCACGTGATAGATTTTAAATAACAAATTCGATGGGAGTTTTGATTAAATTCTTCGATTCTTATAAATATTGTCATCTTTATTATTACACAAGATATTTACGTCAGCGGGTAAAGCACCGATTAATGACCTCTCAAGCTAAGCTAATTTTTGTTACTTGAAACGAAAGCACATGAAATTCGCCAGATATTTACACAAGCGTTGTTAAGGGAAGTGTGCTAAAGGTCCCATAAATAAAAAAAAAGATTCAAACAATAATGAGCGGACGCTCTTAAAAGTCAAACTCAAACCAGAGAGGCGGGTTCAAATGTCGAAGATAGAGGGGAAAAAACATGTTTAAAAATCCACACCGAAAGCTTTTCAGAGCGTGACTAATAGGTGCACGTCATGGAACAGAAGACTTGAAAGTAGAAAAAATACGCGGCAGCTGTTTCAATGAAAAATAACGTGTCATTAATCATAACGATGAAAGGAAGGAGCGACAAGGCTGCGCGACGCGCGACAAATACCTTCCTGTAGACTAGACGGGACCGTGTTTGCACTTACGCGTCGCGCCGGCTACCACCACGCGCCGTAATCATATCTCGCTGGATGGAAACACCGTTTACTACTATTGTTTACGAGAACAATAGCGCCTGTAAAACAATACGTGTTCGGATATAGAACACGATTGAATCAATATCGTACTTGTTTAGCGAAACTGTTCTGTTTCGTCGTTTTTTTTGTAAGGTAGAGCATATCTACCGTCCGATGGCTAAAAGGCCTCGCAAAATTTTGAGTTAAGCAAAGATTGATTTCATTTGATATTATGAATACACACAGATTTGTTTCCACTTATCTTAGTAAGTATAAATGTTAGAACAATGAGACCAAGACTGGCTTATAGATAAAACGTTTAGTTTTCCGATAACTAAGACGCTATATTTATGTGAGTATACCCAATTTTAAGACATAATAAAACATGCAGAAAGTGATTGAAAGTGAAGAAGACATGGTGAAGACGTCCCTAGGTCTTCAAATCCCTATTTGAAGTCACTTATCTTGATAACTATAAAAGTTATAAAAATTTAACCAAGACTGGACGTCGGAGAAAATGTTTGGCTTTCATGTAGTATACCAGTGCAGATGTGCCTTTGAAAATGGTAAAAATAAAAATAAAATAATAGTAGGATGAAACCCGATGACATAGGACGAAAATATAATGATAATGATGAATGATCGGAGGTCGGGAAGTGGATGGGTGTGCGGTTTTAAGGGTAAAAAACGATTTATCTCGATTTCCGGCAAAACTACAAGTCCTATGGAAAAAAAAATAATGACAAAGTTATAGGTAATAAAAATATATACATAACTCAAATTAGCCAAGATGTCACATAACGGCCTTTTAGTAATCGGACGGCAGATGGGGTAAAAGGGGAAGGCTAAATAGCCTTCCCCTTTCAAGTCAAATGACTTAAGCGACATTTTTTTACTTTACAGAAGAGCATACTCAATCGACGCAGAAAAATTAGCTGTTTTCAAATAAGTATGAATAGGTATAAGTCAATATCGCTCAAAAGTGTCGCAAGTCAAAAAGCCTTTCACCCCCGTCTGGATGTAGAGACTATTTCCAACATCACCCCGGGTCTGGCAGACCGATGCCGGTAATAGGTTGTCAGAACCGGAGCGGAGGCCGGGGATAGGTGCCTATGCGTGTAACTTTATTTCCGAGTACGCGATATTTAATATTTAAACATCCAGAGGCGAGTGGGCAATCGTATCGCTTCTAATTTCAATTAACATCAAGATTTATTTGCACAAATTTCATCTGATATGCCTTAATTAGTGTGTCAAAAACACTCAATTAGTTATTTATTTTAATTAAATACGTAAATACTTGTTTCTTGTATACGTAATTTACGCATTTTTTTCTGGATGGTAAATTTATACGAGGAGAATATATTTTAGGAAATCGTTATTTTTAGGGTTCAGTACCTAAAAAGGAAAAACGGATCCCTTATAGGATCACTTTGTTGTCCGTCTGTCTGTCAAGACCCTTTTTATCAGAAACACGTGAAGGTTTCAAGTTTAAATTTATATTAGAGACTTCAGTCTGCGGTCCCTTGGACGAAAGTAAGAAAAATCTAACTTCTACGTTAATGCAATCAAAAGATACGGTGGATTATGTTGCATTTTCAGTACATTTGCATGGGAATCAAAAACCTATAGGGTACTTCTCGCTGACCTAGAATCATGAAATTTGGCAAGAAGCAAGATCTTAAAGTAAAGAACCCGGAAACGAAATTTATTGTGAAAAATGTTTTTTTGCGGTTACAAAATTATTTTGTTGTTAATTTGTATAGGGACACCAGTACACCAACGGCAAAGTTAAGTTTGTATCTCTGTCCAGTTTATCTTTTCTTTAGTGCAATGTTCAGTGCTCTCATAGTTTAGGTACGGAAGCCGTGGTGTGCGAGTCCAGCTCGCACCTAGCCGGTTTTAAAAAAAAATCCTAAACCAAAAAAAAACACCACTTACGGAAGCATTTAACAGTGCAAAAATGGTCCAGGATGTCACTGTAAATATATCGTAAATCTCTATTAGCAGGACAGGTTAACACAAAAATCTAGACAAAATAAGAAATGCCATTCCAAGTTCAAACTAATTTTACAGCATATTTTAATAATGTATAGTCAGGCGATTGCTAATTTTCAGATGCAAGTTGAACCATAATTTTCAGCAACTGACGTTGCTTTCGCAGTGACGTGCTGGCGTTGGTTCCTGAAACTTTAACAGCTAATTAACGTAAATCTAAATATAGTAAATCGTAGATAAAAATGATAAGTGAATCACTAAAAACTATAAAACCTTTTAAAGTTACATAAAATAATAAATATAAAACTGAATGTGAAATATAATCTCGGGAACATAAAACACAAGAAATTTCAAATTGAAATACAAAATATTGAATCGAACTTTTGGATTTGCATTTAAAAAATAGACTATCTGGTTACAATATCAGCAAAAGTGGTTTCCATTTGAGGATATACAGATATAGTTTTTGTTGAATGCACAGTACAACTGTGTCGCTAAGGTGTTTCTTTGAAGTGCTCTTTTACCTTCAGCGCATCTCGTTCTCGAGTTCGTGAAATACAAATTGAAAAAACAATGCAATTGTAGCTCTCAGTGAAATTGGTCTCCAGTTATATATTTTCAGTGTGAAAATATCTGTGGGTAAATGTTGTTTAAACTTGTTAAAGAGACAAGTTGAAACAAGAAATGGTTGGCACTATTTATTATTGCATTTAATAAACTATTACTTACTGGTACAACTGAAGTCTCAATAATACTTTCACATGCATAAGTAATTATTGGACTTCTAACCGAATCTTTTAACAGTTTTGCTTAATAAACTTTGATATTGATTAGTATATGTTACTATGTCTTCTGTACAGTACATAATGTACTTACTCTATATTGTTTCGGTCACCTCATACGCTTCAAGTGTAATAAAATTATACACCTAATTGGGACAGTGCGAAAAAAAATAAAAAAAAATAATGTTTACAAAAACTTTTTTGAAACTAGCTTTCATTTAATTGCACTTAGTTTTCGTGTTCTCCTCAGCAAGCCCTTTCATTTGATACCCATACTGTGGTAGTGCAGAAAAAACAACTATTCCGCCTTCTTGGATGATCCGCCATATTGGCATTAGAATGACGTCACATAGCTAAGCATGCGTTGACATCCAAAATAAGCGTGTACCAATACCAAATTTCAGCTCAATTAACTGATATAAAATTCAGTTGCAAGATTCCACCCGGACATACATTGCAAGTTAATATAAAGCTTGTAATAATAAAAAATTGTCACGCCATTTTACACAAAACACAAACCAAGAAACAGTTTTAATACAAAATCATGATAAAGGAGATATCTGAGAAGATAAATAGAAAATCTTGACAAACTGACTAAAAATAATCCTATATGGGTTCCGTTTCTTCCTTGTTAGGTACGGAATCCCAAAAATATAAGAGAAATATTAAAATCCCTAGAAGCCTGTTTTAAATAACGATCATCTCCACATACATATATCATACGAGGAACGTACAAGATGCAAAATATTTCATTCGAACCGATGTTTAACATATAAATTGCTATAAATATTTTTTATATCTATATTTCGAAGCTGGTAGGCGCAGATAAAGCTCGGGGATGATTTTATTGGCAAAATGCACAGTGGTATCAGACAGGATGATCAAAAAACGATTATTGAAGTCTGTTTAATATGTACATAGGTACGTTACACGAGGGTGGATACAGTATACAGTATAAAATGATGTGTAACTTGGTTGGATTCTGTAATTGCTCTTTCTTCTAAGTGTCGTTTACCCACCCACTTTAATTGATTTATTTATTTAATAGGTTAGCCAACAATTGTATACACTAATACACTTGCTACTTACTGACTAGTCTACATTTATAAGTGTAACAATCTCTTACAGGCTAACACCGCATGCACAGTTTAACGGTAGATACTATGACTTAATCAAGATTAAAAAAAAATAAAAAATATTTTAATTTTTTTAAATCTTGATTAAGTCATAGTATATACAGTATTAATATCTGAAAGAAAAAGAGAAAAGTTCGGAATCTTTTATTCGAAAAGCTCGACATGGGCTTCTTCCAATGATAACAATATGACGGTGAAAGAAAAGATCACAAGGATGCACGTCTATAGAAAGGCGTGTGAAGTTCACCAACCCGCACTGGGCTAGCGTTGAGCGTGGTGGATTATGGCCCAAATCTCCTTCGTAATGAGGAGGCATGTGCCCGGTATAATAGCAATAGGATCGCCCCCTTTTACATTGGGACCGAAAATATATTGGTAAAGTGTGGGTGCTCTGTAGTGCACCCCTTCCAAAAGTATTCCCCATTACAGGCTTGAAAATATATTCACTTGCATATAATTACATAAGTCATATTATTCTATTTATTTAGTTAAATTAAATGTTAAATAATTACACAACATTCTATGATCTTTCCGTGTATACCTACAAAAGCTTTAATATTTTATATGCTTTACATTTGAAATTATTAATATTACACAGTACACATTTCCCGTTTATAGGTAAAGGCCCCAACTGCCCATCCAAATTCGCACGGGCACTTTACTGAAGTATTTTTGCAATAAGTTGATGCGAGTCTAGTGCAATTCAATGTCGATATTTGCAAAATACACTTACCATGAATAGGTAATAACGCTAAGTTTCAAAAAAATACCTCAGTAAATATCTACTTATATTTGTAAAAAAGTCAATTCAATTTTAATTAGAGTGAAGAGAGAGAAGAGAGAAGTGCCAATTCAAAGTAACATTCGAAAGTATACATAAGGCGTTACCAATATTTGAATAGAAATAAAAAAACCGGCCAAGTGCGAGCTGGACTCGCGCACCGAGGTTCCGTACCTAAGCTATGAAAGCACGGAACATTATTTTAATGAAAAGATATACTGGACAGAGAGACTAACTTAACTTTGCAGTTGGTATACTAGTGTCCCCATACAAACTAACTACAAAATAAGTTTCTAGTGTTAGCAGTTGCAGACTATCGCTTAGAATTAAGATATATGTTGGAAGGCTTTGACGTTCTAAAATTTAATTGTTCAGTCTTTTGTTGTCTGAGCACTTACTACTAACATCTGCCTCGGCACTGCCCTATCAAACAGCCTCTCATTGGGTATTTGCTTTTAATTGAAAACTCCTATTGAATTTAAAAGCAGTGGTCGCGGACGTTCAAAAAGAATGGTAGCGATCAAACCACGATTGAAGTTTAAACTCATGCCAAATTATAATTTCAAAGATCAATCAATCAACCATTGTGTTCATCGATACAAACTTCAACTAGACTATTGCGTTCTTTTATTGAAATTCAATCATAAAATTAGCAATATTTGTATGAATTAAACACATAAAATACATTTCTTTTTCATTATTTGGTAAAATATATTTGTTCAATCTATTATTGCAAATTTTAAACTTATGCGGGACTCGTCCCAAGATTGGGTTTTAGCTGGCTGGGGTACTCTTAAGAGTTTAGCAAATAAATAGCTCGGTCGTTGAGCAAACTTGGCCGCGATTGCAGCTACAGTGAGACACGCAGACACTCCTCGAGATTTAGCATAATGCACGCGGATTCTATTTCCCTCATCTGGCAGTAATGTTTGAGTAGGGACTGTGAACGTAATTATCCAAAAAATGGGAATGAATGAATTAACTTACTTGTTCGTAAGTACTTATCCAACAAGTTTGACCCAATGAAGGCTGGAAAGTATTTGTTACCCTATTGAGTTTAAAAAATATTTTTATACAATTGAAAATTACAGAGACAGTCAACTATTTATAACAATTAACATTGTTTTAATTGTACCCACCTAAGAATTTATCGGTTCCATCATTTCACGCTATTTTGTGGGACGATTAAAGGTTTCCATTAAATTGGGCGATTAACGGTGTCGTTAGGTGAATGCAGCAATTCGCGAGACAAAACCAGAGGTTCGAGGGCGAGGAAATAATTAGAGGAACTAGTTTGTTCTCCTCGGACGATTAATGTTGGTTGTGGATCTGGATTTACAGCGCAGCGCGCACAAACTTTGCTCTTGTGCTCTAAGTAATCAGTTTGATTTATAATACAAAGAAACTCGATAACTTGGTACACTTATTAATTTTTATTATCGTAGTATTATAGATTTAATATAATTCCAAACCACGATACATTAAAAATATTGCTTACAGTTTCAGGTTATATCAATAAGGATTTTAGGAGGTATTTGGTACTGTACTGAGTACTGAACGACTTAACTGACGAATTTAATTTATAATTAAAAACAATAGACTAGATAGTATTGCCTTCATATTCGGGGAATACAGGCATAAGAATGTAGTAACATTTAATCTGTGATACTTTTCCCGCAAAACATTAACTAAAATACCTAAAAATCCATATCATCTTGTTTAGGACTTGCTAAATTTAAGGAGTGGTTAGGCTCACGTATATTGTATTGCGCCTCGAAACGGATTTGTACAAAGAGGCACAATTCGTTTTCCTATTTTTAGATTCGCGTCTGCGGCTCTTTTGGTTCATCGTCTCTAGAAATAGTAGCATGAATTTGTAAGACATTCTGAGGTGGTAACGGTGGGAATTTAAGCGTGGGAGGATAGTGAGCGAGCTTTTCTTAGTTTTTGTTTGCTATTACCGCTATATAAATGTAATTTATGTCGACAGTTGACAAAAAGTCAAATTTATATAAAGTTTCCGAAGTTGGATGGGAATATCGAGAAAAGGCAGACAGACGAATCCGCAACCATACAGTGCAATGAATCGAGTGGCTTATCACTTAAACCACTAGCCTGCTATAAAGTTAAAAATCCCTATTAACGGGAAGAAAGGTCTTAACTTTATTGGTTACCTATTTATTTAACCGTCTGGAAATATGATAAAACATTTCTCAATTACCATCTAAATAAACTTGTAATAAAAAATAAGTTTTTAATGTAGACTGACGGTGAAATACTACGTTTAGCAATAAAATAGCCTGTAATTATTTTCTCAATGCGTTCCAAAGATTATTAATTTTATTTCGCTCAACTATAATCTGGGTTGTTCGGCTGTATAGAGGAAACTTTTCTCTTTCGTACACAATAAACTTCGCGATTCTATCGAACTATGCTTTCCCCGTAAACTTGTATTTCGTTGTGTTAATAAAAATAAAGCAAAAGCTTTTTATTATTGGCAGATTTTCTCTTGTGTGCAAATAAAAACTAAAGCGGAAAATGAAGTGGGCCAGGCATGCCTATTGGAGGCATATTATTGGTATTGTGTGGTCAATTATTTGAAATCAACAACTAGGTTAATATAATTCTATGTAGAAAAACAACGGAAACTCGCGCAAGCATCTCTTAACATTATATAAGAAAACATCAATAAAATATGTCTTAACATGTACACCCCAATTTTAATACAGTAAGTTTAAACCCACAGGTACGTAATTTTTATTTTGTACAAGGTGTAGTCTTAGGAACATTCTGTCGTATGCCTTTGTAACAGGTTTCAAAATTGACTGTGTGGCGCACCCTATATCTCGCCACGAAACACAACTACCGGCAGTCGCTACTAGATGGCGCGACTGTAGACACATCGCAATTCTACGCGTTCAAGAAATTATCCGCCATACAAAGTACTATGAAATTCCTAGCTCGCGGTACTGGTGTGTTCAACGATCTGAACTATATATACAAATTCCCCGACAACATCAACGGGGCGTAGTGGACCCCGCCAGGCATACCACCCGCCTGTAAGAAAGATCTTCCCTTTACCGCCAAAGTAGTGACCCCTACATCGAACACCGAACCAACAACACCTTCTGCAGCAGCAACGTCCAGGACCACCAGCAACAAACGTCATCACCCTTCCACTAGTACCAGCACCAGAGCGTCACCATCAACCAACAGCCACACATCATTCAGCCGAGCATCACCGACGCATATGAAGGGATCATCACAAGCCGATTCACCGCGCTTCCTGATCCTGCCATACGCGTCGCACACCTGCGCATACAGTCTCGACTCACTGCAGACTCACGCAGACTTCACGGCACCGTGCTTAGTCTCGACTCACCGTACACACAAACATCATTTCCGGCTTCAGCATCATGAAATTCGACCTCTGGTCTCGGAAGGGAGTCCTGTGGCGCACCCTATATCTCGCCACGAAACACAACTACCGGCAGTCGCTACTAGATGGCGCGACTGTAGCCACATCGCAATTCTACGCGTTCAAGAAATTATCCGCCATACAAAGTACTATGAAAATCCTAGCTCGCGGTACTGGTGTGTTCAACGATCTGAACTATATATACAAATTCCCCGGCAACATCAACGGGGCGTAGTGGACCCCGCCAGGTATACCACCCGCCTGTAAGGAAGATCTTCCCTTTACCGCCAAAACTGTTTGAGAGTTAATATTTTCGGAGTGTCGGAGTGCATTCTGATCAAAGGTTCGAGTTTATAAGCCTACGCACGGCAGCCGGAGCATTCTCTCCGCCAGGTATTTCGCAATAAAGTTGACGCGATGCGTTGCACACCAATGCATTCCGAGTTCCAACGCTGCTCGAATATATTAAGCAGCGTTGTGATGATCTGAAATGCTAGTAGTCTACAACTACACCTTGTACAGCAGCAATGATTAAAAATTATAATTCTTTAGAACTCTCATAAACGTCATCATTTTTACTAAGTATTATTAGAGGAGGCCCAATAAATATCGAAATCGGTCCACAAACGTTGGAGACATGCGGTAAAATAAAAATAATACGTGTTGAATTGAGAACCTCCCCCTTTTTTGAAGTCCGTTAAAAAGCTTATTTGGTTTGATACCCGCCCGAATTTTAATCAAAAGTAGGGCAGGATGAGTTGAAGGAATATTATTCGCTTCTCTCTATTGCAAAGCGGTACAAAAACCCAAAGACACCATGGTTACTGAAGTTTCGTAACATTAAATATAATTTTAATATCACAAATTTAAATGATGACATTTTCCAAATAGCCGATACTCCATAAAGTGAGTTCACAAGCTAAACCAAACGCTAAGCATTCAAAAACGGTATTTTTCAATAAACTTGAAGCGATGCAACCCACTGCATTCCAATGGTCTAGCATCGCGCTAGGCACCAATAATACATGCCAACCTTGCCTACTAATTTAAACTATGAAGTATTGGGGAAATTCTTTAGAGAAAAACTTTTATTAACAGATAAGCGGGCTTTAAGAATTAGGAATTATTATTGATTTCCGCAATTGAAAATTTGCATTGAATTCTTGTCATATCTACGGGTAAAAAGCGAAGTGAGTCAGGCGCCATGTTGGGTGATATTGTGTTATATACCGTTGGAATCAGCGATTTTTTCTCCGTCTTTCGAACTAGGTTTCGTGCAAAGTTACCAAAATGGCACTATTCGCCTTTTAACCGTAGATATATGAAACTCTCTGACGGTAAAAAAAAAACGACAGATTAACATTTCATTTACTTGGGCATACAAATTTCGCTGTTGATCGTGTGGCATCTGGAATGATCCGCGTTAATGGGCATACACTCAATTAGGTTTTACTGCCGCGCCGCCGTTCAATCCACCGCCCAACAGCGGCTGCTCTCCACCAGGTACCTGTTTATTTTTATTGACTACAAAAAAAAACAAATACTTTTATACACCGAAACATTTTCACAGTAAACCTTTGGTTTTTAATATTCCATCGCGGGCGTAGTTCGTAGCACTGCGCGAGGTTTGCATTTTAGTTTTGTTTGGTCTAGTCAGCCTTCTGTGGCTTTGCGCGCTACAAACTCGTTCTAACCCTTTGTATGAAAAAAACTTGAAGAAATATTGTGCCTATGTTTCGAGTTCCATCTTTATTCACACATGGTTTATTACTTTTCTAGTTTTAGATTTATACAAAAGTTACATAAAATGCGCAAATTGTGACTTAAAAAATTGAATAAGTATGTATGTTATACTATTTATATATATAAAAAAAACATACGGGTCGAATTGAGAACCTCCTCTTTTTTGAAGTCGGTTAATATTAAACATGTATTAAACCTATCTAAATAAAAATAGCTAATATCAAAATATCACCAGTAATGCGTTTATACGAAGTGAACATTGTTTTACTGCACACGGGCAATTACCTTATAGGTACTAAACTAGACAAGCAACTGAATAAATACTTAGAACTACTCGTAGAATATCAATTCCGTTCTCGTGAATTATTAATAGATAGCTGGTAACACTAGCTACATTCTAATATTTCCATTATGAGGTTCAACTTTGCTAATAAACGCTGGAACAATCATTTCGGGAGAACTCCGCGGTCGCATCACGTGAATACCTAGTCGTCGTGTTGCCTTTCATAGTTAGTTACAGGTATTCGACTAGATATGTAATTATTGCTACACAATACGTTCTATAGCTACATAATTTATAGAATTGTCTGAAGCTTTTAATGTTATCGTAATAGATAAATAACTATTTATAGAATTAAGCCCCGAACCCATAGATGTGTTAAAATTCACGCAACCGATTCTTTGCCCACACGAAAATAAACTGCAACTCATAGAAAATGCAATAGTTTTCAACAGAATTACACCCATGATGCCGCGAGTGAATTTGGGAATTTGGGTATATTAACACAGAGATCGTTTTAGTATTGACAAAAAAAAATATGCGCGCGTCTTGATGCCCTTGTGGGCCCAGGGCTTAGAATTTGTTATGATTAACTTACATCGGCATTGCAGAATACCAGATTATTATTTTTTTCATATGATTTTGGGTTTTATCTGCTTTTCATACATAACCATCTTTATCTAACATATTATCTTCGATTACATTATATGATTATACCAAGAGATTAAGATATAAGAATTAATATGAAGTACGCATTAATATAATATCAACTGAGTTCAACAAGATTATAGACGTAGAGGCAGAAAGAGTACGGGCATTATACTTTTGCCGTTTATTCCATTTCTAGGGTTCCGTACCCAAAGGGTAAAACGGGAACCCTATTACTAAGTTTAAAATAATATTTGTACTTACTATTTACCATTTCTGTGTACCATAAACTCGGATGAGCCATTTAACTGCGCACCGCTACTAAAGTCAGAGTTATGAAAAAGCTCTTCAGCGGGCCACTAGGGACGTTTTCAATTTCAGACGCTGCCTCGCTGAATATCAAATATGTAGGAGTTTAAATATGTGAAATTAAGTCTTACTGTGGAGTATCAGATAAAAATGAATCTTTTTAAACTGACTTCAAAGATTTGACTTCTTATATTCATTTGATGATGTGTCTCGCTCTATGATATTTGTATAGGGAATAAATTTTAAATGAAAATAAATTTGTTATTATTGAAAAACAAAACTACTTAAGAGTCATTTCTTTTCACGGAATAATTGAAGGCTTTTTTATTGGTATTCTACAATACTATATAGCGACATTGATTTGTTTTTTATTTTATTTAATATCTTAATAACTTTTTAATAAACTTGCACAGCAGATAATAATATAATAAGCAACACTATCATTGAAAAAAAAAATTTAGCAAGCCGGGATATTGGATAAAATGAAACAGGAATACTCGCTAGAAAAAAGAATTCAGAACTACAATGAATCTATTTAGGCGGCAACGGTTATATGCATTGTTTTTGTTGTATAATAGAAATCTATTGAAACCAAAATCCTAACAAAACTCCCCATTTCATAAATCTTGTATGTAAACTGTGAGACGTAAGTAGGACATTACGCGCTGCTCGGCTTTCGCGGGAACCGTTCCCGTAACGTATCCAAGTTTCTTGCAGCTTACAACTCAATTTCCTTCGCCAAATCCTGGATCAAGGAAGGTACACGCTCTTCAGTTATTTTGTAAACAAATACAACACACATACGCACACAGAATACATGTAACTAATTATGAGTAAAATAATATATTGTTATATCAAGAAGATGTTGTGTTGTACCAAATAAAATCCTAATCCCGCCATGTTCTGCCCCTAAAGCATTATGACTTGTTAATGTTCTCTTTAATCGCATATTCATAAGACAGGATGTTGTGACACGGGAACGATAACGTCACCCAACGTAACCGAAACAAGCTCTGTTGTTCCCCCTGAATCCACGTTAAGCGTAATAGTAACGGAGGTTGGAGTATGCTTCCGTGGCTTCAGTTGGAGCCAGCCACGCGAGCTGGTTGCACACATCACACCTAAGAGATTGCTTCCTACGGAACGACATATTTGCACAGCTGCATTTTAAGGGCGTGAGCATTTTGTACCCTTTTTGTTTTAAAAGTGTGTTCGGTCTGCTATACACTATATAAAGATATTTTGAGATGGTAGTAAGTCGGCATATTTAATATTCCTAAGATGTAAAATAACATACATACATATACTCACGCCTGTATCCTATGGGGGTAGGCAGAGACTACCGTTTGCCACATGCTACGATCCTGACATACCTCTTTTGCCTCATCCACAGTCATACATCTTTTCATGCACTTCCGTCAGTTGAGGGTGCTACTGACTTGACCTTTCTGGAAGAGACCGTTAATCTGGTCGTGAAAGGTCCTCCTCGGGCGCCCTCTTCCTACACTTCAACTCACGTTCGCCTGGTATATTTCTTTTATCAGTCTACTTTCACTCATCCTCTCTATGTAGAGATATGATAGAGTAGTAGATATGGTAGAGATATGACCATGTGGTCAAACCACCTCAACATAACTAACTAATTTACTAACTAATGTAAAATAAAGGTGATAAAATATTGGTTTAGGTATCTATTTCCATGCACTCTCACAAAGTTTATGATCTCACGGCAACAATACCTTGTGTAGAAGTTGTTTAACTTGGAATACTTATCCCATTTCATTTTGTTGACATGCCACGTTTATTTTCAACTCACATATTACTTAAAAGAATTTGATAGACCATTTCACTAGGTACTTTGAACGTTTACTTATGAACTTCTACTTAGAACGTGCCTTTTTAGATTTCGTGTCAATAATAAGACTTGTATTTAATCTATTGTGTGGTTTTACTAAATTACTAGTACTAGTACTTAATTGAAAATAACGTTTAAAAAAAGGACTATCCTTATTTACTTATAGTTTATAGCTGTACTAATGTGTTTTTGGTGTGACAAGTTTCCTTCAAAACTTGGTGCAAACAGCTCTAAAATCAGCTGTTACTATTGAACTTTCTTTGATCTATAAATAAATATGTGCCTAGGGTTGTGTAAGTCATACAAATAAACTATTATATTATAAACTAGATGACCCGGTGAACTTCGTATCACCTACTTTTTTTAAAAACTGTTAAAGAGCGAACAAAACAAAAGAAAATACTCAAATCGGACAAGTCATTTATAGACTTTAGCGAGACTAAGCTTTATAAAGGAGTTATAAATCGGGTTGCGTTATGTATGTAGTGAAGTGAGTGCTTTTACAGTTTAAAGCAATTCAACCCATTTTTATGACTAAATTAAATGACTAAAGTCTCCTAGTAAGTTGTTGGCGTCGACTGTAAATGATGATTCGTCCTCGGAGTGTTGGTGTCGCCGTGTTAAACAAGTCACTGGGGCCCAATGAACGACAAGATTTACCGCGGTCAAACTTAGACGTCTCTCCCCGGGGAAGATCACGCTTAACCGCATACACGCCTAACTTAACATGGAATTTATTTTGTACCATTCTCTACATACATTCATGTAGCGTAAGATGATGATTACGTGTTAACATAGAGCATACTAGCGAGCAAGTTGATATAGGAGATCCCAAATGAGAAATATATAAAACAAAATGCTACTAAGTGGATCTTCCAGTCAGAGAAGAGAGGCATATTATTTCATACATGTTAGCAAATCTAGTGCCATTCTGTAGAAAAAGTCCTGTACCTACTTGGAAGGGTTGCAGTTTCAAACACTATCAAATCTGAAATTTTTGAATTTCCTGTGCAAATGTCATCTTCATGAACTCTGAAAGTGAAAGTGGTGAGGAAACTTGCACGGCTATCGAAATTCGTGTTAAGTGTGCCTACTCGCTCTGAGTCCTGAATAATCCGGAATAATGAGGAGGAGTGTCGCCTGTATACTGGCAATAGGAATGCTTCCATTGACATCAAAGGTATCGAAAGGCAGGTGTTGAAGGTTTTTCTATGTGTCAATACAGTTGTGTTTTCTATAGGCAAAAAAAATGACTTGAGTATCGACGCCCCAGTGTGTGGGAGGCCTTATGTTTGTTTGAAATTCAAACAAATCCAGAGTAATGTAGACCTGCATGTACGAGAATTTAGCTTTATACGGAGGCTTTTAAAGGAAATTAAATGGTCATAGCCTCTTACACAGCGCAGCTGCAATTTTGTCGTACACATAAAGCGTAGAGCACACCGGCGCTCGTTTGCGCCACTAAGCCTTTTTGTTTGTGGTTCACAATTAGCGTTTACTTAGGTACATAAATATAATATAAAGCCTAAAAATTCATCAAAGATTTTTTGAGACCTAAAAATTTAACAGAAAGTATTTAAATTACCGGTGCTAGGCAACTATTTATGTACACATATATTTATTTATTATGTGTGCGTAATTTATACGGTTTAAATAAAACCATAATACCACAGACCACATATTGAGGTTTTTTATTCCAGAAATTGAAAGCTTCCAAATCGATAGTCATAAACAAAAGACCGCGGTATTGGCATCTATTCAAGTCCTGTCGCTAGTTTATAAACTCCTGCTGCAATTTGAATTAATTTCGAACTTGGAATCAATAGCTAGAACTTTATTTTCCAGATATGAAACGCGTACTCCTCACGGAGTCTGTATTCAGCTTAAAACATGGTCCGTTGTTTTGGCTGTCATCCAAGTGCTTGTTAAGGAGGCTGGGGAATTCCGCGGAGCCACCATTGTTTCTTGTTGTGTGCACAGAGCGGCGGCAGACGTCCTCTTAACTGTATGCAATCGCATCGTTTCCGCTCAATTATTTTGTTATCCGTCGCAAACGGACGTAGATGATCCTCCCTCACAACTGAAACTAAAACCATTTGAATACATCTTCATGCCTGTATTCCCCGAAGGGGTAGGCAAAGGTGCACTGCAGTGCGCCCACACCATGCCGAGTATTTTGGTCCCAATGTAATAGGGGGCACATTCTCCCTCAATACGAGTTAGATTTTTGGGCTATAGTTTTGTTGCTGAACTTCACACGCCTTTCTATAGGCGTGCAGGTTTCCTCACGATATTTTCCTTCACCGTTTCATAGCAATTGGTAATCTCGGATGAAAATGAGATTCGCACATGAAACCCAGAGGTGCGAGCCGGGGTTTGAACCTGCACACTTTGATTGCAAGGCGTACGTTTGACCACTCGATAGGTACTTTTAAAATTCTTATCTTCCCAAAAAACATAACAGGCCAAATTCACGACGGCTTGGTGTAGTGGTTTGAGCGCAGGCCACTCGACCCACTGCACTGGGTGGCTGCGGGTTTAAATCCCGCCAGTGTCAAATTTCGACAAAGGCCTTTTCGGAAATTGTCCTGGTCGGGGTGAAACTGGGATCGCCCTCAGTCCATTGTATGGCACCTGTAGTACTACTACTACTACTACTACTGCTACTACTACTACTACTACTACTACTACTACTACTACTACTACTACTACTACTACTACTACTACTACTACTACTGCTACTACTACTGCTACTACTACTACTACTACTACTACTACTACTACTAATACTACTACTACTACTACTACTACTACTACTACTACTACTACTACTACTAATACTACTACTACTAGCTTAGCTTACTTTGGGATCATACGATGAGTATGTTGTCTGGCTATATCATCATACTATACATTATATCTCAATTAACAAGGTCCGTAATGCAGCAAAAGGTTTATACTAGCAAGCTTTATTTGAAACTTAAAACCGCTTTATATTTTTAGTTCTAGCGGCTGCACCCACCCTTAGCATCGGCCACGTGCAAAACATTTTAACTTAACTGCTTCATACATTATTAATCATTGCATTAGTTAAGATCTCAGCCGTGTTACCCTGACATATAAAAGTTATCTTTAAAATTCTCAACAGCGCCATAGGGAATGCATTAAGGCTTTGGTTGGAGTCGCACTCTGCACTCGCTACTCCTCCGGTGAAGCTGTAAAGGCCAACTCACGGCCAACAGCGTAGTCCATTAAAAAAAAAACTGGACATGCTAAGGCCATTTATATAATGCACGATTTTTAAATGTAATACTGTACGTTACTTAATTTATTTTCATTAGATGGTAGATGGAATGGTGGATGGATACTATAATAATCTATTTCTAGTCACAATGTTACCACAAAAGTGTTCAAATCATCTCATATCAAAAAAAAAAATTGTATTTAGGTATTACTACAAATATCTTCTTTTCATATGACATAGGTATTCTACATCGTTATAATATGTCGGTGCCTTTGCGATAAATTAAATTCCTTATAAAGCAATCTCAGTGGAGCGAAAGATCTAATGGAAAAACGATTTCTGCGTAACGATGAGGCGTCTAATGTGTGAACCTCGCGACGATATACAATTATATTAACTACGTCTCAGTGAAATAAGGCAGTTGCCTTATTTCTTTATGAGTAGTTACTCACTAGCAGTACCTATTTAAGGACCTCTTGTAATTTTTTTTGAAAAAAACAACCAAGGAGTTTCTTGCCCATTCTTCTCCATAGGAAATGCATTCCGAATGGGTGGTAGAGCTACTATTTTTACTATTTATTGACGATTCATAAGTGCCTGTATTGGTTTATGAGTGAATTTCTCAAGCGTAATATTTAGGCGGCGGGACTGAAAACCATACCTTAAAGTTAAGATACAGTGAAGATTTTTTTTGTGTAAAAAGCTATTATCTATCCCAATAAAGTAATATATATAATGTTATTCGAAATTATTTCTGTGATTATACAAAAAAGGTATTTCCATCTAATACTAAGTTTGGTGGTTCGTCCACAACCTGTTTTTTTGGGAATAACCACAGCTTATTTAAAACTCCATTAATTTACAAGATACATCTAATTTTATTTTAATTCCGCCTTATTTTTTGTATCCCTTGACAATTTAATTTGTAGTATTTAGTGATATATCAATCTCTGAAAAAATATATAAGGTCCGTCCGCGATAAATTTTAAATTTTGGTGTACGTAACAAAAACATCACGTGAATCGTATTGAGGGTACCTAAAAGGACGATACCACCATCATTCGAACCGCTCAGGCGGGTGCTCACGCGCACCAGTGCCAGTCTTGTTCCACCTTCTTTCGATTTCTCACCAAAAACATAAGTAAGTCTCTGTTTAATCTCCTGACAAAAATCCTGCAATTTTTGTGTTGGTAATTTAACACGTTTTAATCTTATTGTATGTTTTGATATATATGTATAGTTTACAGGTTCGGTATGTGATTAAAATATTAGCAATATAATAACTATATTCTAAATAGTATTTTTTTAAATCAATTTATTCTATACGATTCTAATTTTGGTGGTACAATTTTGGTGATTTTGGTGGTGTTTTACTAACCACCAAAATTGATTAGTTACACCAAAATTAGTTTTCACTGTTATTACGTACTATATAATGTATAGTTAAAGTTAAAAAATATACTAAGTCTGCTATATTGTACAAAGTTAATTAAATACTATTAATTTGATACCTGCTTATATGAATCAGTGTGATTAATAAATTGCAAATTTGATACAGAACCGTTTAAATGGATAAATACTGAAAAAGTTTTAATTCAGCATGCCAAAGATAAAAGCCAAAATCAATTCAAGCAGAGAGTTTAGAGAAAAAAAAGAATTGCAGAGAGGAATAGAAAATATAAAATAAGAATGATCCTGTGAAACTAGAGGAAATATGAAGAAAAGAAAGAGAAATATACCATCGAAAAAAAGCGGAAGGAAAAATTGTACATTTGAGTGAAATGCCACCACGTCCTCGTTGAGCTCAGTAAAAAAGGAATCGGGTTAATTTTAAAGCATACTATAAAAGGGAAAAAAGAACACAACTAACAAGCACTAAGCCATCAAGCTAGATTTGTGAAAATATAATTGAAGACAGGATATCACCTTCAATACTGCCTCGCTCTGAAAGGCTAACCAACTACATCCCAGACACAATTATCCAGTTTGCAGACTCGTCAGAAGTCTTCTAGAATCTTACGATCCCGGAAGTTTCTTTGAGTAGAACCACTTGTCGACAGTTCCACTAATTGTATTTCAGAAATAAATTCTACTATGATTAATTCCAAGCCAGAAACAAGAGCTCTTTGTATTGATCAGTCAAGTACTCCAATTTATCGACCATCTTCGCCACAAATCGCTCCTAGTATCAGCAGCATACATTCGCCAGTTTCAAGTTCTGCGCGAAATAGTCCAGTATCAGATGTTTCAACTAACTCTTTTATATTAAGAAGATAACTTAATGATAAACTTAGAAAATACCAAAAACTAAAATTTGCTTATGTTCTTCTTCTGCTAATTTAAGGTATATTCTTCTTTAGAACATGATAATGATAGCGAGGATTTAAATATTTTTTTGATTTAATGTGAAAATAGATAAAAATGAAAAATTATATTAATTATTATAACATTAGAGTAGGTATAAGAAAACAAGATTGTTGTAGATTATTAAAGTATTTTTTTACGATCTCATTACCTATGTTGATTTACTTATAAGATAATTTAATAAAACCACTTATTGATGATAATGATGAAGATTGTAATGATAGCGAGGATTGCGATACTTTTTAACTTAACCAATTAATCTATAATATTCAAAAAATTTAAGTAAATCGCATAAAGAAAAAAAGTGAAAATTTTAAGTGATCTCATTATAATATTTTAAAAAACTGTACGATAAATAAATATTCTGTTGTTGATTGTTAAAGCCCATTTTTATAAACTGATTATTTGATTTATAAAATATTTTAATAAAACATTTATTATGAAAAAGGATTATATTTTAATTTATAATAATTAAAAAATCTAATTTTGGTGTTAAATATCAATTTTGGTGTATTGGAAATTTAGGTGTTGATAATATATAATTAATTTTCAAGGTTAATTAGACTTTTCTAGCATTTCATGCAGCCAAATAGGTATTTCTAGCTAAGCATAGAATGAGTTTACCTAAATGTGTAAAAACAAAAAAAAACACCAAAATTAGGTAAAAATTCATAGATGTTGAAATTCACCCTTATATGAATAAAAAATATTCTGATTCTGATTCTGATTCATTTAGTTATTTTTTTATATATAAAATAACAGTGTGAGTTTATTTGCATGAGTACGAGCTGTTCCGTTACACTCTTTAACTAGGCTAAATGCTTGTGTTAGGAATGGTATCAATAGTCCAAAGGTAGGAATCGAACCCATAGACAATGAGTTACAAGAACAAACCTTCGAATTACTAAGTTATTGATGCTTTTATTTAATGTTTTTACAATGATCTTATAATGAATACGTCCACCAGTAGGTACTAGCGTTTTAAAATCCGGATTTTACAAAGTGACCATACATTAATAATGGTATTAAAACCCTTTTATTTAGAAAACTGCTTTGTGAAGGCACTGCCATTTTTGTATTAATTAATATATAATCTGTGTAACGTACATCTTATTAACGTACAACTTTTGGAATATGAAAACATACTTAGCCGTTACCTGAGAAATAAAATAGTTACTACGCGAAGGACATTAGTTTCCCCTAATTATTCGTTAGCTTCCTGTACGCTGAGAAATTACTTCCCGAGGCCAAATGCCTTATTAATCACACTTCGTCTTCCCTACACCAGGACGCCAAAATCTACCTTATTCCATCTCGTTAGGGGTTTTATGGCTACGCTCTAATCATGGTTTTGGCAAATACATAGAATTTTGTCAAATATAACGTTACTAGACATTAGATTCTGGGACAAAACCAATTTTCTCATTTTGTATTTTACCTACTGTTTCTAATTCTAATTCTAAATAACCTAATTATAAATCGTGCACTAGATACTTACCTACGCAAGAGGGTGAAGGATTTCATTGCAAAGTCGGTCTAAAGGTAATTAAAATACCTACGTAAGAACAACATTGTTTATAGACGTCATATAGAGAAAAAATACACTTATAGCGTTGGTCCAATCAAATTAATTGTATGTATATATGTATAATTAGTAAATATCTATTTAAAAACCACTTAATTAAAAAAAAAAAACTTTTTTTTTGAGCCGTACAATATTAATTAATAAATTTATCTATTGTTGATATCAGCCTGAGTGCTGGAGGATTTTTTTATTTAGGTGTAGAAGGGACTTACCTACTTACCTCTACCTAAGAATTACTTAGCAATAAAAAAAAATCGCTTTAAAAATCACTCGAACTTGAACGTTTTTATAGCTCGTTCATTTGTATAAATGAGACAGTAAGGAATCCTTATTTGATTGAATCTCTCTTTACATCGCGCTCCGATACTCCGGCCGCCCGCTCACTCCGCGAATTTGAATTTTATTCCAATCATGGTAACCTATTCCAATGAAAACGTCACGGTTACTGAGATACGCGAGGCGGTAAGCAAACGCAGTCAACACAATCGTATATTCAATTTGTGTGGGATTACTTTTACTTTCGTATTCGGGGATTTGGTTCAATAAATTCGTAATACCCTCATTTTAATACGCAACGATTACGCCCGCGAATGTTTGTGTCAAACGACTGTAGTACAGGGAACCTAGATCAATGTCGTTCCATGAAAAATGTTGTGTACGCAGACGCCAGTCGAGCGGATTGATGGCCTGAAATAGCTTGGTGAAGCAGACTGATAGGTGTAAGTATATGTACACCAATATGTTCAAAAATCTAGGTCTAACCTACCACAAAAAGGGATGTTATCGTAAACACATGTATGGGCACTTTTTTCTGTAAAGTATGTAAAGAATTTCGACTCTGTCAAGTTACAAGTTCCTGTATTTTCGTAATGATCTTATAGTAATACCTAAGCTAATACATATTCGGCTAATGTACAGGAAGTATGCGCTTGCCAAATGTTCAAACATTAGCTAAAAGCAGTAAGTCTGCCAAGGTTTCATCTAGCTAATTGAGGCTACCCAATGGATCCCCCTACGAGCTCGGATGCGACCTGCTGCACTATTGACACGAATCCACCCCGTTCAAGCATTCGGTTTAATTAGAGGAGTTAACAGGATATTAGGTGGTATTTGCAAGTGCCGATGCAGTCTTTGCAGGTTTCAATCTAATGAGCTTGTAAGGTGATGGAGAAGTTATTGGTTGCCATCTATTTAGTCAGTCCTACTTGGAGTACTCAAATCAAAAACATTGCTGTCTTACTCATACATCACGCTCGGGCACCCATATGAAGAACAGAAACACAGTTTAGTGTAGCGAGTCTAGATAAATTAATAAATTAAAATTTTAATATTCCTTGTACATGACCTGTTATACAGTTTGAGATAAAATCTAAGATAACATATATGGCTTGCAAGCAACAAAATTAGGACTATTACATGAAAGGTTTTCACTTTATTTAAAAACTTGAATAGATACAACTTAATCTAAGAACACCCTTTTTATACCAGCTCATATTTTTGGATAATGTGCCTCGTAAGTTAGGGCCGTCCTCAATTCTGTCGCGTCGCGGCCGAGTAGCGATAATTTTGCGAAAATGGCCGCCTTGTCGGCACCAGCGCTCTGTCGCGCGACTGAAATAATAACCACATTATGATTTTAGACAGTTTTTCTGCCGCTTACAGCTGGTAGATGACACAAAGTGAACGTTCCCGTTTGTATGCTGTGAAAAATGACACCAGGAAGTGGGTATTTAAGTTGTAAGTCTGAGTATAATGCTTACAATATTAATGGAAAACTGAAGAACAATGTTAATATTCGATGTAGAAAATGATAATGTATCTTTGATAGAAATTCAGCTTCTTGAAAAATTGAATAGACAAGCATTTATAGACCTTTATAGTAGGTTCCTAGATTAAAATTTTACCATACAATATATTCATGTATCTAATTATACTTTTCCAGGAAATAAAAATTACAAAATATATTATGGTGTATAAACATATCTATTGCGAATAGTTAAAAGAACTACAAAAAGTAAAGTTTTAAAAAGGCTAATAACCGTTTTCACAGGAAGTATGCCTTAATGTGATGCCTAATTACCTACCTCTATATTTTTAGTTTAAGTGGAAACCAGCCTAAGATGGATATATTAAGGTACTTATGTTAAATTAGCAGAAAATATGTATTACTTGTATAGGAACATAAGCGGTTAATGAACAAACTTATCTATCAGGCCCAATGAAATCAATTTAAATATCTTAAATTGATAGGCGGAGAAGGCGAGTGTCCCCGCCCCCAGCTCTGCGGAACACAACGTCTCTCCGAGTGACAGGCGCAATCTGTTTTCAAATAATTACTTCTGAAAGCCGGGACGGGGGAAATTAATTTCTTTGTTACTTTGAAAACACAATAGACGTATATTTGATTATTGAGCTGATCAATAGAAGCTCGCCTTATACATTGAGGCAATTTAAGGTTATATTATGCTGGCCACACACTTTTACTAAGTTTAATAAAGAACATAGTTATCAAACATAGCTATGTGATGCTGTGTACTATCCTTGTCCACAGCCTTTTGCTATTTTATCGTTCTTTTATATTGTAATGTAAGACAAGTTTACATATTATCGTGTATTTTTATAACTTTTATAATAAATAATGTTGACTTTTATATAAATAAAAATAAGACTGGAAAATTTTACACGCTAATTATAAGGCATAATATAAGGACTCTGACCCCCACATCAGAGGTTAGCACGCGGGCCGGGCCGAATTATGGCTCGGATAAAAAAAAACAACAACATAGCTATGTTCTCCGTCTTACCTTCGAGAAATACGTAGCTTCCTATCAATCATAATTTTATGAATTGAGTAATTAATTCCGGAAATTACCGCCCTTATCCTTACAACTTTATCTCTTGATGATATTAGTATACCTACTTATATAATATAAATCAGTGTAACTATGTGTAAGTTATTTACCGTAGGCAGCAATTATAACTTTTGTTTTACCAACTTTTTTTTTATTTTACCGATTCGTTTTGTTACCGTTGGTTGTATTCTATTGTCTTTATTCCAAATATTAAAATAAAAACGTGAAAGTACATAATTACCTGTATATTTTGAATATTTCGAGAGTCAAGAATTTCACAGTAGAGCGAACGAAATATGACGTTCGTTACGATTTCTTATTACGTACAGCTACAAGCTTTTTTAATTGCTCTTATTTTTCGTGTTCTCCTCAGCAAGCCCTTTCATTTGATACCCATACTGTGCTAGTGCAGAAAAAATAACTATTCCGCCATCTTGGATGATCCGCCATATTGAAATGAATGACGTCACATAGCTAAGCATGCATTGTCATCCAAAATAAGCGTGTATACCAAATTTCAGCTCAATCGGTTAATGATAACTGATTTAAAATTCAGTTGCAAGATTCCACCTGGACATATATTGCAAGTTAATATAAAGCTTGTAATAAAAAGTAGGCAAAAGCTAATAAAAAATAACACTCACACACATACAGTTCAAATAAATACAAACGTCACAATGACTCCGAGGAAAACTCTCTAAAGTGGTTACACCTTGATGAAAATAAAAAATGATTTACCACCATGGAGTCGGCAAGACCGCAATCCCCTCCCACGATCGCACTGGAGCTTAGTTGGGTAGAGCGTGCCTGATAAGTCCCACTTTGCCCTGATTTGTGGCCCACCGCACCACCCAAATATATTTTCATCAACGTTATTTATACCAACAAGTTATTTTTATGACATTCTTAGGGGAATACAAAACGCGATAAATGTCTTACAAGAGTTTGAAAAAATACATCCATATGTTACACCCTTTCTCTGGGAAATGTTTTGGCAGACAGTAGACTATTTGTGTAGGCCATGATACGAGGAGAAGAAAACATACTAACAGGTATTGCAAGAATGGAAATAGCTGGCTATATATCCATAAATAGCGAGGGAGGAAAATCTTAGAATGAATTAGTGAAATGTATTAGGTTTTTCTAACCATGGTTTTGTCGCTACGGATAACTATAATACTTCAAAATTAACACCGCATATACCTTTTGACGCTAGTTTGAGAATAAAATTGAGAATAAATTATCTCTTCATGATAATCAAATGCTTCGTTTAAATGTAACTAACGACTGTCGGCTTGTTGCAAAAATGTAAAAAAAACATTGATACAGCTATAAAGTCACAGGCTTTGCAAGGGAAAACGCTACATATAAGCTTTGGAGGGTTAAAAATACTGGATTGGATCACATAATATCAATGCATTACACATTTTACACACTGGTGATAGTTCGAGACATTGTAACCTTTGTGATTTGTTCTCGTGTTCTGATTTTGAATAATATAGGCAATTGTGATAACGCTATTGTAAAGACAATTGCTACTCCTAAGATTACCTGTTCTCATAGAAATTTATTGATGTCATCATTTCATGCTATTTTGCGAGGCGCGAAAGGTTTCTATTGAATTGGGCGATTAACGGTGTCGTTAGGTGAATGCAGCAATTCGCGAGACAAAACCAGAGGGTTGAGGGCAAGGAAATAATAAGAGGAAATAGTTTGCTTTTCGCAAACTATAATATTAGTTACGATTTGGATTTATAGCGAAACGTGCATTGATTTAGCTCTTGTACCGGAAATCATCAATTGTTATGTAAAGTAAAACATAAATTTGTTACTTTGTATTTTCTAGAAAAGAGTAGGTATTGAAAAAAATACCACCGTGTACGTTTTCAAAACGGCGAAAGAATAATCGTGGAGAAACCTGTATGTCCGAGAAATCTTAATAAGTCCTCGATATACGTGTAAAGTCTGCCCAGCCGCACTGGGCCAGAGTGTTCTGCTAGGGCTTGAATCCCCCTTGCACTGCGGGGAGTCCCGTGCCCAGTAGCAACCGCTCACCAATTTTAGTATATCTGGCAATCTAGATAACGATGATAGGGTTTTCAGTATGCATCGCTAATCTGCGTAATACCCGTTGATCCTGGTACAATGGATAATGCCATGAAGAGTAAAACTACAAATAAACTCTGATGCTGGAATATCCAATTTCCGTCGCTTTGTTGCATTTGTTGCCCGCTAAATTGAAGGAGCGGTTAAATCTTGTGCTTGCGTTATTGTGTTGTGCCTCGAAACGCATTTGAACGTCGAGCTACGAATCCACAATTTATGAGACATGTCTGTTCGTCCATGTTTACTGTGTCTATATAATGTGATATACTGATTTTAGGCATCATTGACAAAATATGTAGCGAAAATGTTTTCGACTTTGACGTGTGAATGTAGCCTAGAATGGAGGAATATACATTTAAAAAAACCCTTCGCAAAAAATGGATGAAGTTGAAATATAAGATGCTAAACATAAGGATAGGATTAGGATTGATTCTTAATAGTTTTAACTTATTTTATTTTGAATTGTAAATATTTTATAAATAAATACTTAGATGCCAACATTAGATATCTTAAACATAATAAACGTGTACGTTCCCAAACTGCAAGGGAAGCAGTTATTATAATTTTGAGCTGTTCAGCTCGGTATCGACATCAGTAAGATTACCACGTACAATACATTAATATTGCAAACCGGTTTTGGGTAAAGTTTAGGATATACTGCTCCCAAGTCGTATGGATCACAAAATACATAGCAACAAGACGTATATACGCGCCCATGTAATGAATGGGAGGCATGTGCGAGATAAAGTAAATTATGATGTGGATGGTTAAGATTATCATGAATTTATTATAAGCGCTCGATGGAATGCTCTTGAATATTATATGTAAAGCACTCTGTATCATGATGTAAATAAAACTGAATCCGCAGTAAAAAGATCCTTTTGCGACAGTTTAACTGTATCAAAAAATAATATAGTTTTTTGAATGAACACAAAACTCAAATTTGTGGAAAGTTTAATCCATCTACAAAATGTTTGATGGGACTTTTCAGAACAGAAGTAATTTGTAATGACGTTGACCATAGATGTTACTGTCACCTTCTTCAATTGATCTTAAAATCTCAATGTTGCAATGTTATTACAATTATATGAAAGTGTTTATTCAATTCCATCGAAAGCTTATACAGGTTCCGTTTCGAGATTAGGCCTCTGTTACTCGGCGTATCCTCAAGAGTTTAGCAAATAAATAGCTCGGTCGTTGAGTAAACTCAGTCGTGATTGCAGCTGTGTGCTATTCAGTGAAACACCTAGACGCACTTCAGAGCTTGGGATTTGAAATAATGCATACCGATATTTCCCCAGACCAGTGCAAATGTCGCATGAACTTAATTTACTAGATCTATGTCGTGTTTCTCTAGATATACTTTTGTCAATTCCACTTTAGCAGATACAACAAATACAGCAATAAATTATTTAAAATTACCAAAATTTTTGGAAAGTCATTAGTAAAAGTTCATCTCATCCACCGCAGAATCAGAGGACCGTTGAAGGGGAAATAGTTACGGGAACTAATTTGAACCTTCCCCGACGATTAATGTTCGTTGATCTGATTTACTACGCAGAGAGCACGAACTTTGCTATTATTTTCCGATAGGTTTATCAGATTATTAATTCTAACCTTTTAATTTTAAGGTATGTTTTATTCATACATTTAAACTTGTAACACGCAGTGAGCTGTTAAATTCACGCGTTTCGATGCGACAATACCCACGCGACAATAATGATGAAAATGGATTAGGGACTATGGGGCTCATAGGCGATGCGATAAAACCCATCAATTACTTTATGCGCAGTATTCTCCAACGGATACCCATAACATTTGTTGCACAGACGTATACTTATCCCTTGAGCTATCTCCCGATACTACAGTAAATAAATGGATCATCGTTTACAGTATACAAACGACTAGAAAGGTTTCTACGAAATCAATAGTTTATACTTAAGAGTATAATGACTGAATATACTATTTTTCAGACAGCTATGACTCTTTAAAACCAATTAGAAGGTTAGAAACTGTAGCGTTATTATTTTTGGTCTGTCTTGTCTGTCTTCTATTTGTCAGTGAAGTATACTTTGATCTTGCTCGAGTTCAAAAGTAGTTTTAATTCTTTTGCAACGTGCAATCGTAAAGGGCGTATCCCCCAGCAAATCAGTGGCGTCATTTCCCATCCGTAGAGTCGTTGTTGACAGTCGCGAGGGGCGGCGCGGACACGTGTCGACTCAGACGCACTCTTGAAGGTGCGTTTATTTACGTTCCTTTAGAAATAGGTGATGCGTCGCGTTCACGCCTTTCGACGGGGAAAAGGGCTTATTTTCTCACACATTTCCTTTTTCAAATGCTCCCGAGCGATGAACTGTTTTGTAAAGAAAAATATCGTCTTGTCGTTTCCTTTATCACTGGCGATATAACATCCCAAGTAACCTACATTTTAGGTAGATCGATGTAGGTACTCACCTTTTCAAAATCTGTAGATAGTTAAGTATCTAAAGCTTTTGTCCACTGCTTTGTAAACATATTGCAAGTTGATTAAAATTATTATTACAGTCATTATAAATTTGGAAATGTGTTTCACTCAGGATCATGCATTGAAATTTCACTTACAAAGGTAACACAAACTTAAACTTACTACGCGGATAAAGTCGTAGCCTTTGGTAAAGTTTGTTTAATAAAACACATACCTATTCAAAAACTGAAAGTTTACTCAAAATATCCGAATGGCAGTTTTAATACATAGCAGCCCTCGAGAAATCTCCGCTCCGTGCACGAAAGCGATTCACGAGACTTGCTTCGTTTGCCTCACTCGTCTGCAATCTTGTATCTCCGGTATTTAAGTGTTTGACCTCCCTTTGCCCAAATGAGGCTCACGAGCACGTCTACCAGCTTTATATTTGTCCTCGGCTTACTTCTATCCTCCATAGAATAAGGTTGAAATTCAAACATCAGCGATGTACAGGTAATTTTGTGAACAGGCACCTTTTGTATTTCTTTTTCCGTTTTTTACTCCGCCATGAGAATTTGCTGGAATCCAAGTCCATGCTTGCACAAGTGGGAAACTGTACTGAAAGTGAATATCTACATACTATGCTCATTTTCTGTTGGATGTGGGACGTCGAGTTTCTGCGTCCTCTGCCTTTGATGTTTGAAACGGGTGCGATATACTTTTGGGTATATCTTTAATTAAACAAGTTGCTGACAAGTAGGCAGGTATCTGAAGAATGATATTCATTTTGAAATATATGTAAAGTAATAATGATTTGGTATGTTGAGAATACTTCGCTATTACCCATGTCATATTAATAACTTACTTATATTTACTTTTATACGAGTATAGTGATGTAGTTATAAATTATGTAATAAAATTTGAATTTATATATCCATCAATGATATCTCATGATATCGGAGTTATTATTGCATAAGAAATAAGTATTAAGTTTTATTTACCCAGTATCGGATGCAGACTAAACTGAAATAGTAAGGTAATCATTAACACATTTTGTGTAGGTAAATAGGTATATTATTTAGTTGTATAGAAGGTTATGTAATAGAGGATACTTTCCATAAATACACTCGACCCGCCCGCTAACGAGCCGGCTATGAATATTCCTGATTCCCTGCATATTCAACAGGATATGAATCACAATACTTTTATACTTTAGAACTTAATAAAAAGTCGCAGTAAATTAAATTGTTGGCTTCATCAAAAGAAATATGTTTAGCTTTATTAACAAGTAACTGCCGCCCGCAGTTTTATGCGCGCGAGGCTTGTATTATACTCAAATTGGTAAAAAGTTATGATTCATTAACAAAGGAATTGTAGAACACTTTCTAGTTTAAAATGCCATTGTAAGTGGTTTGTTAATATTTTGACGGTAAATATTTGTTTGCTCGTAGGGGTATATCTCCAAAACTACTGACCCAATTAAGAGAACTATTTTACTGATACAAAGCTTCGTCGCCAAATCTATGACCTTAGTACCATAGGTCATATTATAACCCAGTATAGCTTTCTATAAGGGAAAACAAAACCTATTCTTCTTCTAAGTTTCTTTAACACTATTAGTATAGATAAATAGATAGGTACTTAACATATTATTCAGAAGTAAAAATCTAAATAATTCACATATGTACTATCTACTTATCTGTTGGTAGATGAATTCGAAACACTGTTCCCATAATCACCTGATAATTAAAGAATACATAATTACGTTTCGTAAACAAGTGAGCGTCACCTATCGTTATAGTAGATACATTATATTATACGATCGTTTAATTATTAACTTCAAAGGCAAAGCCTCTGGCCACAGCTGTGTATTAATATCAACTTAGTGTTCAATTAGGATGTCCTGGACTAAGTAATTCCGCTCTAAAGCTACATAAATATTGTATGCTCTGTGAGAGATGGAAGACATGTAAATCTGTGCTCAAAATGATTTAACGCATGTCGTGTGTTGTATGTTACACAGTCAAAGAAATTCTATTCGGTATCGCTTGTATGCGTACCTACATATTTTGTTAGTAGGTACCTATATAGTAAATTGAACAGCGCCCCTTGCGGAATATGTTTGAAAAGTTAAACTTCTCATTTTCATCCGAGATTACTCATTTATTTATTTATTTAAGAACGACACACCAACAGTTTACCTATTAACAATTGGGTAAGTGAAATATTAAATAAAAACTGGTCTGATAGGTACACCAATTACCACTTGCTATAAAACGGTGAAGGAAAACATCATGAGGAAACCTGCACATTTATGTATATAAAGGCGTGTGAAGTTCACCAACCCGCACTGGACTAGCGTGGTGGACTAACTATGGCCCAAATCTCTTTCGTATTGAGTGTAGACTTGAAAATTCTTAAATATTGAAAAATAACCTACGTAGAATACAACGTATGTACGGTACGGTACGTTTTGTTAGTAAAAATGGGTATACTTTTTCTAGCGGTTGCCTGAACTTCTTTTTACTAACAACAGATAATTCATGACCGTTTTCACTAAGACTAGAGAAGGCCTTATAGTAATTCCTAAATATTGATATGTTGCAACATAAATTGCAAAAACTTGCTGCAAAACGCAAAACTTCAGCCAACACTAAAACATACTTATAGTAAACTGACATATAGAAAAAGTTAATTTTTCATCTAAATAACACTAGCAGCTCGACCGAATTTTACGCATGGCTTGTATCACAGAAATTCAATCTTTATGCACATTGACACAGAGTTCATTTTGGTATTGGCAAAAATTTCGACGTTTTCGACGCCCCATTGTGCGTCGTTTGTGAATACGAACATTAATTTCTTCCTCGCTAATCGAGCTTGATTCTAATATTAAGTTTGTATTTAATATATATAAAGGCTTATTAAATACACAGTTTGTGAGTGAAAAGACTCTCCGACCACCGTAAGTGGCAATTTGGCCTTTCTCGTTGAGCGAACTAACGTTTTGTGTTATTCATGAAACGGGACACAAGATGTCTGTTTTAAGTTAAAAGTTAAGTGCAAAAGTGACGTAAAATATCACGAAGGGCAAGAATATCTATAAGTTCATTAATAACTTAAAAAAAAGAATAAAATTATTTGACATCTGGCTAACAGCTGACATGCAAATTCATCGGTAGTCATTCTTAGTATAGTTCTTAGTATTTAAATAATAAATAAATATTGCCAAACAACACATACTCAACGTATGGTCCTGAACTAAGCAAAGCTTGTACTATGTGTAAGGCGATCCCAGTTACACCTAGACTGGGCCAATTCCAAATAGAAAAATTTCGAAATTTGCAGCCGTCGGTAATCGAACCCACTACCACCCGATGCAGTGAGGCGAGCGGCCACGCTTAGACCTCTAAAAAAAGCCGTCACTGAACCCCACCAACATAGATTGATTTTTCGATTTGCTTTTAAATGTAGTTCTAGTTTAGTGCTGAGGTATAAACATATTTTTTAAACGCATGATGGCAATCCACTATCTATCCAACATGCAAATCAAAATGTAGATTACCTATGCAAGCCTATTGATTACTAATATTGAACCTCTGAAACCATTGGCTGTGCCTATTCCCATTACCTTGTACAAACGGGATCAATACATCTTGTATTGGAACGGTAACCGTTTGGAAATAGGGAAAGCGTGTTTGAATTGAACAATTAGTTTACTTGTAAATGTTTACCTTGATTTTGATTTAACGCTTAATTAATTTTGTATTGGTAATAAATTAGCAATAGTAGCAGTGGTAGCCGAGTGGTCGAACGCACGCCTTGCAATCAAAATGTGCAGGTTCAAACCCCGGCTCGCACCTCTGGGTTTATGTGCGCATCTCATTTTCATACGAGATTATCACTTGCTATGAAACGGTGAAGGAAAACATCGTGAGGAAACCTGCACGTCTGAGGGAACTTGACTAGTTCTCGATAGATGTGTGAAGTCTGCCAACCCGCACTGGGCCAGCGTGGTGGACTATGGCCTGAATCCCCCTCGCATTGAGGGGAGGCCCGTGCCCAGCAGTGGGACGTTAAAAGGGCTGTAGTAGTAGTAGCAATAGTTGTTTAAAAGTACATTTACAATTAGATCTGTTGTTCCAAAGGTTGAACACTAGGGGGCAAGTGTCTATCTAAATATTTAAAATTCATAAACCCTAAAATTTATAAACATCCCTCTACCTCCTTATAATTTTTGAATAAATTCATATGAAAAGTCGCTAAGCAGAAGGAACACAAAACAACTATATACGAAAAGGTTAAACAGAACTCAAATTTAAAATATTATTTTTATATTATATTGATATGAGATTTTTTTCTGTGTTTTATCCCTCTCTCTTATTCGGCCAAGATGCAGACAACGGTGCAGTGCAAGTGTTTTATTTAATTTAAATTGTATTTTATAATTTAGTTTTTTTTTGTACAATTTTGTGCCCACGAATGTGCAGTCCGCTTCTGCTTTTACACGGATTGTATTTATTTAACTACATAATAATATGACATACGCATCATTAAGAAACTCTCAAGTTATATTGTAAAAGCATTTTTGCCTGATTTTAAGCATGCCACCGAGCGAGAATGATACCGTCACATCGATATTGTTAAAGTAACAAAGAAATTAATTTCCCCCGTCTCGGCTCTCAGGAGTAATTATTTGAAAACAGATTGCGCCTGTCATTTGGAGAGACGCCGTGTTCAACAGAGCTCGGGATTGGGACACTCTATAATATTTTAATTATTTTACTCGTAAATATCAGAATGTATATAGTTTTTTTTTCTACTACTGTAGTTGTAGCATGAGCGCCAAGACTAGAGGTATGTCACGGAATATCTTGTCGCTTTCTCTCGTATGAAATAAGAAAGAGAGCAACCGAGCCAATCCGTGATAGAGGTCTTGTCTTGATGTGCGTGCTAACACCAATGATACCTATAAACAGTATCTAACTCAAAATTGTTGCAACTTGAATCTTAAGGAAGAAATATTAATCCTCCCGCATACTGGGGAATCAAAAGCTGCGATAGAGATTAAATTTCGATTGTAAAAGTCACGCCCCACGCTTTAAAAATGCTCGCGCTGTCAACGTCATTTCGTTGAAGAATAACCTTATTCTATACGTTGATACAGTTTGTTTTAGTACTGGCAACATTTTTGATTTGTGAGACTTTATTCATCTGGGAAGATGGGGCTTCTTGTCAAATGGAATTCATAAGGATACAAAGCTTGTGTCGAGATCATTCTTGAACATGAAACTACCGCGATGCCGGTATCATAAACCCGAAAACCGCACATGAAGCTTAATATGTGAAATCTATATCACTAATTCATTGTTATTACATGTGGTGGAAATACAATATCAATTAACCTTCACTTACAAATCGTGTAAGCATCTATTATACAATCCAACAAGAAGTATCTGAGTCGCAACTAAATACTAAACTAAATATTTTTTTTAAATCGTCCAAATTTTACGAAATGATAATGTCGAGGGATAAAATGCTATTTGACTTAAGCGACACTTCTTGGCGATATTGACTTATATACATATTTTAAATCAGCAGATTTTTCTGCGTCGAATGATTATGCTTTTTCGCAAAGATAAAAAATGTCCATTAATAAATAGCCTTCCACCCCTCGATGTTATAATTAACCCCCAATATAGTTTTCCATTACACTATTGTTGTTATGTATAGTGCCATTGCAAATGGTTTGTACAAATTGTTCTTATCTAAAGCTTAGCAAAACCATTACAATTTTAAAAATGTACCTATATAAATTAAAAGTTAAGACTCTATCATTCCCAATGCGGAATACTGTTTCTATGTGCAACATGGATATTCTGATTAATGAGAATAAGATTGTCAACGTTTGTTATCTACTGTTGTATATAATTATACATACCTATTTGTAATAATTAACATAGAGTAAACGTACCACGATCCCGAACTCGCTACGCACACATATCACACTGGAATCTTTGTAGAGTTTCAAACTTTTCTTTCAGCACCCCAGCGCAGCTGAGCGGAACAAACTTCGACGTCGTTATAACCATTAAATTAATTACATGTATCATATTATCCGACGGGTGAAATTTTAAGGGAGGAAAGTGGAGGAAATTTTGACAATAGCTCACTTACCTTATGGAATATACTATGGGCTAAATTTACAAATAATTGGCTGTAGCATTTTTCAGAACAAAAGTTTTATTTAGAATACCGCTCTCAATAGGTTCTTTACATTCTAAAAATAGTGGGGTGTGTTCTTACCATCCTGATCACTTCGGTCTGCCTGATTCAAGTTGTTGATCGGATTTGAAATTTAATACATCATCATCACGCCTGTATCCTGTAGAAACCGATGCATTGCAGTGCTACCATTCACTTCGCCAAGTATATTTGGTTCCTATATAATAAAGGGTGGCATATTATTTCGAGCATAATGCGGTTATTCACCACCCTAACTCTGTCCTGTGACTTCACATCTTTCTATAAATGTAAGAAATATGAATTTACGTAATTATCATGCCACAATTAATAAAGGGGCAAAATAGTCTTTCCAACGACACTATAAGCGTTAACTTAAGACTTTTAAAAGTTAACCTGAGTTTATTAAATTAACAAACCGAGGCGGACTTCCTGGCGACATTTTTCACGGCGGCACAAAGGCACCCGCTCACTTCGCGTCACCTTCAACCGGCACGAGCGGGCCTTTCTGAAATCATAATGTGGTTATTATTTCAGTCGTGCGCTGGTGGCGACAAGGCGGCCATTTTCGCAAAATTATCGGTACTCGGCCGCGACGCTACACCATCGAGGACGGCCCTAACTTTCTGGGCACATTAACCAAAAATATTTGCGGCGAGAAATACCCTCTTCTAATTCGAATATAAATAAACTGGAATCCCAGTCATCTGTGGCTACCCATATAATGTTGGTACAAACATAACGACTGGATTCCGCTAATAGATGGTGCTATATACTACGTAGTATGAAAGGCACGATTCTACATATACTCCTGGATCGCGGTAAAATAATGCACGATGCGCACTACTATATTTACAAGATTCCTACACTAATTACCGGGGCGTAGCGACCGATCATTATAAACACATCATGCGTCTGCCTAGATCTTCCCTTTTCCATTAAACATCATTTGAGCCGACTAACGAATTACGCTTTTTAACTTATATACTGGTTACAATAAAAAAAAAACAATAATGTATTTATCTCCATTATATTACTTCATTGTTCCTTATTCACCAGTGTATTTAAAACCACAGTCAAAATACCTGACTTAAGACCATACTATAGGACTCGACTAATCTATAGTATTCGATATGACGCCTAATCCGAGTGCTATGAATGACTGAAATTAGCATGAATGGGTCAGCCGTTCGCATTCGAAATTGCATCGAATATTCACATACCTACGAATGTAAGTTCGATTCAATTGCTTACAATCGAGTTTTAAGAGTACCACGTAAATTAAACACGTAACCAATATTGATATTTTTCAATACGTTCTATATTGCCACTGTAAATCGATCACAAAAGGTCTTCATTCGTGTATATTCGTTATTACGGTGGCCTTTTACTGTTCCCGTAATCGGATTTCCTTCTCCAGTTTCATTTATAAAATCGAGTTCCACCGAAATTGTCTGCGCCATTACTCAGAGAATCGTCTCTACGAATATTTGGGAAGGAGCAACTGAATGTGGGAGAAACTCCTAAGATTTAGTGTTACGCGATGACAAAGGCATGCAACGGCGCGGGCGGGCGGGCGCCGGTAACAAATATCCCTGCACTTGCCGACACTACCCCGACGGGGTATTTGTCAAAATAATTCTTGGCATCTCTCGACATTTTATAGTAAAAATAACAATAATAAGTTTTACACATAATTCCAGTCTGAATGGAGAACTCTAGGATAATCTATGAGAGTTTCATAAGTAGTACAATTTTGACAATGTTTTGCTGTATACAGTTAAAATAGCGAAACAATGTAGACTGTTATCAAGCTCATCACTTTGAAAGATGCATGAAAAATATAATGTTAGTATGTCACTTACACTGCTAAAGTTCGTAGCTTTTTTACCAGTTGTTTTTTGGTCTCCCTGTCATAGTTCTGCCCTCTTACCTACTACCTGTCTCGCAGCAATGTTTATAAGTTTATATTAATAATATTTATTTCAGATTTTGATAGTGCTTAATCTGTAAAAAAGATACAGCTAGTATTGAAAGGATAATACTTAAAGAGGCGGTAGTAAGGTCCCTGTAATCTACATGTACTAAATAAAAAATACATCATCACGCCTGTATTCCCCGAAGGTGTAGGCAGAGATGCACTGTAGTGCACCCACACTTCGCCGATGTATTTTGGTCCCAATGTATAGGGGCGAGCCTATTGCCACTATACCGGGCACATTCCCCCTCAATACGAGGGAGATTTGCTGGCCCAGTGCGGGTTGGTAAACTTCACACGCCTTTATACAGACTGCAGGTTTCCTCACGATGTTTTCCTTCACCGTTCAGCAAGTGGTAATCATTGTTGAAAATGAATTGAATTGTGTACTATGCAATACATTTGCCGTACTGAAAACATCTTTCCTATTTTTAATTAATAAGAGCAAAAAGCCATTACCCGTTCGGAGTGCAGGTGTTAAAAATATATAATATTAACTTAAAAATAAAATGCATCATAAAATGACATATTATTTTATGAAACTCGTATAAAAGATAAAGTGACATACAGGAAATTTTATAGAGCGATATAAAATAAAGCATACCAAGGCATATCACTTGCATGCGTGTATACGTAGGCATCATATCAATTTCTCATTGTGTCTATGTGAAGTCGGAAGCACGCACGTCGCGGCATCACAATGGCTCGTGGTACAATGTAAGCGTCACCGTCACATGTAGCCTTATGCTGACTACAGAGCATTTCATGACGACTATTTATCTGACAATTATTATGCAAAAAACTGTTCATTTTAACGTTGACTCGCACAAGGGTTGAGGGTTCCAAAACTTGACATTTAGTTGTATCCTCTACTTTGAGAAACTGGACACTGCTTTATAGGAGAAGTAAATCAGATTGCAGCATAAACATATGCAGTTGAAAATAATGTTCTCCTGTTCATTGATGTACGTGACATTCGATGTTTGCAACAGATTTTTTTTGTTGCATAATTTAAACATCTTTATCATGGTAAAATTGTATCATGGTTAAATAATAATAGCATTTTGTTATTTTTATTCCCTGTATTCCCCGAAGGGGTAGGCAGAGGTGCACTGCAGTGCGCCCACACTTCGCCGATGTATTTTGGTCCCAATGTAATAGGGGGCGAGCCTATTGCCATTATACCGGGCACACAGGTTTCCTCACGATGTTTTCCGTCACCGTTTCTTAGCAAGTGATAATCTCAGATGAAAATGAGATTCGCACATGGAACCCAGAGGTGCGAGCCGGGGATAGAACCTGCGCACTTTGATTGCAAAGCGTGCGTTCGACCACTCGGCTACCACTGCTATTTTTAAGTTATTTTACTATTTTTCTTTTGTTTGTGGTGTGAGAATAGATTGGTTAGCTTAAACGATTTGTGGTTGAAGTAGGTGGAATGGAATGTAAATTTTTGTTGAACCATGCATTGTTAAACAGTTAAATATTATTATAAAAAAACTAAATATCTTACAACAGATAAACTTCAAGTGGAAAATGTAAACAATTGAATCAGTGTTTGGACTACTTAATTAACCTTTCAGTGCCGGAA
This sequence comes from Ptilodon capucinus, assembly GCA_914767695.1. Taxonomy (NCBI): domain Eukaryota; kingdom Metazoa; phylum Arthropoda; class Insecta; order Lepidoptera; family Notodontidae; genus Ptilodon; species Ptilodon capucinus. The sequence continues at coordinate 5,791,725 of OU611814.1, read as the reverse complement.
GAGAGTTAAGTAAATGTCTTCAAAACTTTTAGGTGAATACAAATTTATGCTTGAAATGGGGGTGCATTGTAGAGCCAACTGCCACTTTCTTGCATTTTGGAAGCTTTTGTCGAATAGAAATTGTAAAACCGTAAACTTACATTCATGTCACGTCTTGAAACTTGACCGAATTCGAAAACTTTTTTTCCTTCATATTTAATTGCATTATTATCTACTTTGAATTAAGTTCCTTTGTAATATTGATGAAACGAAGGATTTTCCGTCTTTGAAAGCTTCATAAACCTTTGATTACGACCCAATCTGCCATTCTTTTTGAGCCACATATGCCAGCGTAAATCTCCTACCGATTTTGCTTTCAAAATTTTAGAATTTAGATCTACAGAGGACAGATGGTAGTGCTCATTTTTAATATAATAAGTATACAATTAAGGTTTTAATGTTAAAAAAGATAGATTATATAAGTTAGTACTTATATAAAATATAAGCTATACTCATGCGTAATTTAAATGTCAATAATAATACTTACCACGCTGTTGATAAGACAATTTCAACTAGGTAAAAAGTATTTTAGCCCCACTCAGTACGCCACGTCACAACCTGTAGGTATACTAGCTAAAACCATTATTTGAAAAACAAAATCAATTTCACTTTCCCACCGCGCCGCCCGTTCAGGAGTAATTATTTGAAAACTGATTGCGCCTGTCACTAGGAAGTTTCGCTCAACTGCAAAGTTGAAACAATTTACCGCGGTAATTAACTTTAAATTGAATTTATTGGCACAGAAAGATGGGTCCCATTTACTTGTACTACTTTAGAAAAACTATTAAGTACCAGTGTATTTAATGCTCTGCTTTATCAATATTACTGCATCCATATTCTTGAATGAATGAATATCATTCTATAAGTTCGGCCGACGTATACCTAGGTGGAAACCAAAACAGGATTTATTGGGATGATAACTGAGATTAGCTGTATTAGATTAAAATATTATAGATATTAAACAAATCAAAGTTACATATGAAGGGATTTATAGAATGAGTGATACAATTACCTTTACCAAAACACACAGTATGGCGCAACCAAGAACATTCATTCATTGGCGAAACTAATGATTACAGCTACGTTGACGGTTCTTTATTTATCTTCATATGGTTCAAGAACGGCTTAACAAGCCGAAGTAAATACAAATCCGGGGATAATTCACGTACGGGCTCTCCCTGGGCCGTACTAATCAAAACGGGTTGCCTAACAAGTAGCCATGAATAAATTTGCACTCACATTTGCATATTATGTCCAAATAAAATAACGGTCTAAAACGTCAGTAATTAATTAATTCTGTCGTATTGGGCAAATTAATAAAAAATATAAAATCGAAAGACGTAATCCAATGGTACCATTAGGGAAAGTACCTACAAGAGGCTTTTCTCAAAGTGATAATCCCCCAAGGTAAAAAAAAAGTATTTATCATTTACCACTGTTAATCACTACCATAAATGTACTGCAATGCCTATTAATATACGTTTATAAATATAATAATATATTATAAATATAATAAACTTATTATTCTGGTAAAACACCGGCCATTTATCTATTATTTTATAAAAATATTTCACGGCTTATGACCCACAACCTCTACCCCTTATTTTTAAATGAGACCAACTTTGAAGAACCGCTTGATATAAAAATAAAGAAATCGGTTCACAAACAAAGGACTTACATACTAATGATACACAATTACATATTAATAATAAAACAAAAACGATGTGGATCGAAATAACCTTAACTATCTCTAACTATACTTCTCTTTTTCTGAAGCTAGTTAAAATACAAGCATTTTATTCACAAACAGACGTTATGACGGGATAAAAGCCCAGATTTTTCACATTCGGCGTAGGTATGTCCCGAATCGGATTACTGAGTGGTCAGAGCGACTGCGTCACGAGTTGTTTGGGTGTAAAGTTGTTTGTGCCGCTGCATTTTTAAATCTATACCAGGTGGATTCAATCCGGAAAACCCAGCGACACAGTTTACATTGCTGGCGCTTTTTTTAGAAGCAAATGCAGTGTAACTTCACTCATCAATATAACTCACCTGATATTGCTTAAATGATTGGTTTATATTCGTATAATATGAAATAAATACTTAATTTAAATGGAAGCGTAAATAGCCTAGAAGTTAGCTGGGTGGTCCTTGAAACTGAGAGGTTACAGATTCGATCCCCACACTGATCTCAACAAACAAATTGACGGAAGCCTTAAGCTACCATCGCTTGGCATCGTCCCAGATGAAACTTTTAGTGCCAAAAATCCAAGGGGTCAAGAGTAACCTATTCTGAAATTATACTTATTTACCACCCTACACATTAACCACAAATATAAATACTATTTACACCATAAACACCCTTTTCCGTTATAATAAATATAGCAATATAGTATGATATAATATCTACTCGACGCGCAATTATTACCCAGTTATAACAACAGAACGTAATTAACCCACGTCAGATCCCTCTCAAGAGGAAAAGTAGGTTTTTATAAAGATGATTTTGTGGTTGCCAGTAATTTATCGTTATTTTTACAATAGACATTATTTTTTGTTAGGATTTTTTTTCTATATATGGCGTTTGTGTTTTGTAAATGTATATTTGTCGACACAACGTGAGGTAAATCCTTTGAGGTTATAAAATTCGACTATGCCACAATTTATCACCCACACGAATAAAAATAGAATACTGATGAAGTTCTGCATAAACAATACAAAGAAAAATACTTCAACCTGCATAATTTTTAAAACAATAAACCCATCTAAACGTATTGCTGACAATGTTTTTAGAACGAAATTTTGAATGTAAATGTGATCCCTAAACAAATTGAATACTCGATTTTGTTGGCTGTGATCGCTTTAATCTAGGTATAAAGCCTTGCGCCCACAGGCGCATTAAAACCCGCGGGATATATTTTTGCCAATACTAAATGAACTGTATTTACACTTTTATAAAGCACCTTTTTCGGAATGGCTTTGATGTAGCGAGCAATTCTTGATGTTTCTTTTACTACATAAATTCAATATTTGTGTACGTAGATAAGGAGTTCAATTTTAAAAAGAGTCAAGATGAACGCCTAATTCTGTCTATTTGGGTTTAATAATAATGCGATGGACTTTATGGAGGCTCACCTTGTGGGTGACTAGTCACCGCCTAAAGAAAAAAGTAGGAAAGGTGCTGATACTGGCAGATGTCGGAACCATTTTCCATTACCTAATCGTCAGTCCATCAACACTATTCCAATAAACCTAATTTTGATTCCCACAATTTTGCTATAGCTTCTGTATCTGCTGGGATTGTCTCATGATTAGCAGCGGTTACTGCTTTCAGATCCCTTAAATATCATCACATGGGGTTCTACGTGTTGGACCATGTCCTCACGCAAGCATTCCTAGAACCCGGTGGGCTAAAATGCGACGGATAGCAATACAATTGAAAGGATGCGACCGCATGCGGTCAAGAGGGCGTCTACCACCGCTCTGTACACAACAAGAAACAATATGGTGAGTCCGCAGAATTACTCCTTAACAAGCACTTGGATGACAGCCAAAACAACGGACCATGTTTCAAGCCGACTTGAAAAAACGTTGCCAGTCACAAATAAAAGACTTAAGACATTATTTGCGAACGTGTTTGTTACAGAATTAACAGTCTAAGAGAACCATGCAGACATGTGAATTGAGCCTGATAAGTATTCGATTTCTGGATTAGGTAAAGTGTTCAGTCATAATACAAAACATTAATGCTACCCCACAAAGCTTTCGCGCAAATAAAACAAATTATTGCGTCAGTTCATTTATCATTTTAATAGCTTGATAATAATCTCGCGGTTTTGAACCCGACTGAATCTCATAAACAATGTAATAATTGTAGTCGCTACTTCCTTGATCTTAAATCAGATTAAGGCCTTTTTTACCAAATACCCTTGTTCGTGCTACTTAAATTTTGGCGAAAATAGTCTTTGGCACAGAAAATTGTATAAAACCGATAAATGTAATTTTGAACAAACATACAACAACACAACAAATAGTGACAGCAATTAGAACTTTAACCATACTGTAAATCCATGTATGAGGGAACCTTTATATTTCTACGGCAAAGTTAAGTCCGATTTTCAATCAGATTTAAAGCCGCTTTTAGTGTTGAGGTGTAAAACCTTTTTGTACATTTAAAATTAAGAACTGCTGTCAAAACGAGAAACAAATAGTAAACAAGTGCGAGTCGAACTCGCGCACTAAGGGTTCCGTACCATTGTCGACAAAAACGGCAAAAAATCACGTTTGTTGTATGGGAGCCCCCGTAAATATTTATTTTATTCTGTTTTTTAATATTTGTTGTTTTAGCGACAGAAATACATCATCTGTGAAAATTTCAACTCTCTAACTATCACGGTTTATGAGATACAGCCTGGTGACAGACGGACGGACGGACGGACGGACGGACGGACGGACGGACGGACGGACGGACGGACGGACGGATGGACGGATGGACGGACGGACGGACAGCGAAGTCTCAGTAATAAGGTTCCCGTTTTACCCTTTGGGTACGGAACCCTAAAAAAGACTAAAATAGTATCTATCATAAAAGGGACAATCGTGAATATAATGGTGAACGCGTATGGCGGCCATTCAATACAATAAATTTTGAGAAAATCATATCTTGCTGAATCGACCGTAGCGTAAATTACGCGACTTACTTTAAAAGGCGTAAATTACGCTCTCTGGCATCACCAAACCACATCCGTTTCGGTGACGCCGAGTGACGTAATCGCTCCAGCGTCATGCAACCGTGTCGCCTTATGAATACATGATTTAAAGGATTATTAAACAAGTAGTAACGCTCTCTGAGAACATGAGTATATAAGTACGACAAGGATTAGTTACTTATGTTACGTCACATAGCTATTACCCGATTTTCACTTTGTATAATCCGGTGGCGCGGTAGAGCCAAGCTAGGGAACCCTTAAAATGTTAGTTGGACTTTATTAAATGTCTTAATAAATAATAGTCTTACATCAGCAGGCGAAGTTTCAACATGGTGTTTAGGTAATTGCTCCTAATACATAGCTAGTAAATCTGTTTTTTTTTTAAATCTGCTTTCAGCATTTTGATGTATTTATGGATATCTGAGCGTGTACCTTCCTTGATCCAGGATTTGGTGAAGGAAATTGTGTTGTAAGCTGCTAGGAACTTGGATCCGTTCAATGGTTCCCGCTAAAGCCACACATCGCGTAATGTAGAGTCTACTATACTTACAATAAACGTAATTTGTTTTCGAAGTCAGCGCGTCCCAGAACTCCAGCACAGGGTAGAACAGGATAGATATTCTAGTCTATCAAATGTGCACCACTTGAAGTTTTTATACGAATAAAAAGCAAACAAGAACATTTTAAACATAAATTGAAAATACACTATCCTATTACACCATTTACAAATAATTATCGTTAGAACATTATAGGCATCGAAAAGACTAGAAGCTTAATTAGACATTGATAAATATGAGTACCGTCTAGAGTCTAGACGGTTTCAAATTTGATGGGCAAATAATAATTAGGTAAGTGCCTATGTATTTGAACATAAAAAAATCTAAACTATACCCTAAATCCTCCCGCAAACTGGGGCGACAAACCTCGCGCGTCATTTTATTGCCATACCAAAACAAACTGTATTGACAAAAGGTTCATTCTCCAACGCAATGCGCGATAACAATAGCGCGTGCGAATTTTGCCACCTAGGGCGTGACTTGTACCACAGAAATTCAATCTTTATGCATATTGACACAGAGTTAGATTTGGTATTGGCAAAAATGTTGACACACGAGTGTCGACGCCCCGGTGTGTGATCGGTTGTTAAATTTCACTCTTTTTAAGGCGTTATTTTGCGTAATATCTTGTTGCTCGGTTCAAGTTCGGGTTTCTAAGTTTCTAGGCTTGCATATAGATCAAAATCTAAACTGGAACTTATTCATTCTGTATGCTCAAAGCTGTGTCAATATTCATACGTACTGTATATGTTAAATAAAATAGTAAGCAAAGACACCGTACTGGCTGCATATCGTGCGCATGCAGCGTCTGTGTTGAGATACGGTTTAATATTCTGGGGGAATTCCACTAACTGGGAATGTGCATTTAAAGCTCAAAAAAAATGTATTAGATCAATGTGTAAATTAAAGAAGACAAACAGCTGTAAACCATACTTTAAAGATTTAAAAATTTTACCTTTACCATGTCTATACATCCATGAAATTGTTATATTTGTACAACAAAATCCAGATTTGTTCAATAACTTCTATAGTGCGCGTCATAAAAACAAGGTACATAATATATCAAACAGAACCGCCCTGCTTTATAAAAGTGTATTCTCTATGGCGTCCAAAATTTATAATAAACTGCCGAACAATATTAAAGAAGCCAACAGCTTATATTCCTTGAAAAAAAATCTTACGAGACTTCTACATGATAAGGGTTATTATAGTGTACAGGAGTATTTTAATGATAAGTTGTAATCTTTTTTATTTTATTTTTAATTTTGTATACCATAAGTTTAATAGTTGCATACCAACTATGTTAAGCATTTGCAACTATTGTTTAATATTTGCATACCGTAAGGTAAAATACGCCATACGCTACCTATACTGATACCTATGTCACCTTAGAATAACCTGTATTCGCAAATAAATTACTTTGACTTTGTCCGTTGAATCGTGATAGTTACCTATTTACTTGGCGCACTTACTTGCATAACTATAAGGACCGGAGTGAAGTTGGCGGCCAAAAGTTGGCGGCCTTTTATAACCCGACCAAATTAAAATGTTCATAAAAATTATTTGAAATTATGCCCAGAAAATGCTTTTTATGCTTAGAAAATGGTTAAATAAGAATACTGCGACGGCCAAGGTCACATAAATTCTTGCAAAAATATTTTTCAAACAAGTTTTGGTACGGAAAATTATATCTCACCTCTTGAAATGGTCCAGATGAACATGAAGGACGGATTCCAAGGAAGTTGGCTATAAATCATTTTATAGGTCTTGGGACAGGCTATGCGTTGTCAAAAGTCTACATTGATACCCGACCTAGATTAAGAGTAATTCTTCCAGACATATCCAGTGGCCGATTTTTTTCATACAAAATGGTCCAGATGAACATGAAGGACGGCTTCCAAGGAAGTATGCTATAGCTCATTTTATAGGTCATAGGACAGGCTATGCGCTGTCAAAAGTCTAGATTGATACCCGACCTAGGTTAAGAGTAATTCATCCAGACATATCCAGCGGCCGATTTTTTTCGTAATAAAATAGTCCAGATGAACATGAAGGACGGCTTCCAAGGAAGTTGGCTATAGCTCATTTTATAGGTCTTGGGACAGGCTATGCGCTGTCAAAAGTCTAGATTGATACCCGACGTAGGTTAAGAGTAATTCATCCAGACATATCCAGCGGCCGATTTTATCGATATAAAATGGTCCAGATGTATATGAAGGACGGCTTCCAAGGAAGTTTTCTATAGCTCATATTATAGGTCTTAGGACAGGCTATGCGCAGTCAAAAGTCTAGATTGATACCCGACCTAGGTTAAGAGTAATTCATCCAGACATATCCAGCGGCCGATTTTTTTCGATATAAAATGGTCCAGATGAACATGAAGGACGGCTTCCAAGGAAGTTAGCTATAGCTCATTTTATAGGTCTTGGGACAGGCTATGCGCTGTCAAAAGTCTAGATTGATACCCGACCTAGGTTAAGAGTAATTCATCCAGACATATCCAGCGGCCGATTTTTTTTGATATAAAATGGTCCAGATGAACATGAAGGACGGCTTCCAAGGAAGTTGGTTATAGCTCATTTTATAAGTCTTGGGACAGGCTATGCGCTGTCAAAAGTCTAGATTGATACCCGACCTAGATTAAGAGTAATTCTTCCAGACATATCCAGTGGCCGATTTTTTTGATACAAAATGGTCCAGATGAACATGAAGGACGGCTTCCAAGGAAGTATACTATAGCTCATTTTATAGGTCTTAAGACAGGCTATGCGCTGTCAAAAGTCTAGATTGATACCCGACCTAGGTTAAGAGTAATTCATCCAGACATATCCAGCGGCCGATTTTTTTCGTAATAAAATGGTCCAGATGAACATGAAGGACGGCTTCCAAGGAAGTTGGCTATAGCTCATTTTATAGGTCTTGGGACAGGCTATGCACTGTCAAAAGTCTAGATTGATACCCGACCTATATTAAGAGTAATTCTTCCAGACATATCCAACGGCCGATTTTTTTCGTAATAAAATGGTCCAGATGAACATGAAGGACGGCTTTCAAGGAAGTTGGCTATAGCTCATTTTATAGGTCTTGGGACAGGCTATGCGCTGTCAAAAGTCTAGATTGATACCCGACCTAGGTTAAGAGTAATTCATCCAGACATATCCAGCGGCCGATTTTTTTCGATATAAAATGGTCCAGATGTATATGAAGGACGGCTTCAAAGGAAGTTTTCTAAAGCTCATTTTATAGGTCTTAGGACAAACTATGCGCTGTCAAAAGTCTAGATTGATACGCGACCTAGGTTAAGAGTAATTCATCCAGACATATCCAGCGGCCGATTTTTTTCGATATAAAATGGTCCAGATGAACATGAAGGACGGCTTCCAAGGAAGTTGGCTATAGCTCATTTTATAGGTCTTGGGACAGGCTATGCGCTGTCAAAAGTCTAGATTGATACGCGACCTAGATTAGGAGTACTTCATCCAGACATATCCAGCGGCCGATTTTTTCGATATAAAATGGTCCAGATGTATATGAAGGACGGCTTCCAAGGAAGTTTTCAATAGCTCATTTTATAGGTCTTAGGACAAACTATGCGCTGTCAAAAGTCTAGATTGATACGCGACCTAGATTAGGAGTACTTCATCCAGACATATCCAGCGGCCGATTTTTTCGATATAAAATGGTCCAGATGTATATGAAGGACGGCTTTCAAGGAAGTTTTCTATAGCTCATTTTATAGGTCTTAGATGAATTACTCCTAATCTAGGTCGCGTATCAATCTAGACTTTTGACAGCGCATAGCCTGACCTAAGACCTATAAAATGAGCTATAGAAAACTTCCTTGGAAGCCGTCCTTCATATACATCTGGACCATTTTATATCGAAAAAATCGGCCGCTGGATATGTCTGGATGAAGTACTCCTAATCTAGGTCGCGTATCAATCTAGACTTTTGACAGCGCATAGCCTGTCCCAAGACCTATAAAATGAGCTATAGCCAACTTCCTTGGAAGCCGTCCTTCATGTTCATCTGGACCATTTTATATAAAAAAAATCGGCCGCTGGATATGTCTGGATGAATTACTCTTAATCTAGGTCGGGTATCAATCTAGACTTTTGACAGCGCATAGCCTGTCCTAAGACCTATAAAATGAGCTATAGCCAACTTCCTTGGAAGCCGTCCTTCATGTTCATCTGGACCATTTTATATCGAAAAAAATCGGCCGCTGGATATGTCTGGATAAATTACTCTTAACCTAGGTCGGGTATCAATCTAGACTTTTGACAGCGCATAGCCTGTCCCAAGAGCTATAAAATGAGCTATAGCCAACTTCCTTGGAAGCCGTCCTTCATGTTGATCTGGACCATTTTATATCGAAAAAAATCGGCCGCTGGATATGTCTGGAAGAATTACTCTTAACCTAGGTCGGGTATCAATCTAGACTTTTGACAGCGCATAGCCTGTTCTAAGACCTATAAAATGAGCTATAGCATACTTCCTTGGAAGCCGTCCTTCATGTTCATCTGAACCATTTTGTATGAAAGAAATCGGCCACTGGATATGTCTGGAAGAATTACTCTTAATCTAGGTCGGGTATCAATCTAGACTTTTGACAGCGCATAGCCTGTCCTAAGAACTATAAAATGAGCTATAGCCAACTTCCTTGGAAGCCGTCCTTTATGTTCATCTGGACCATTTTATATCGAAAAAAATCGGCCGCTGGATATGTCTGGATGAATTACTCTTAACCTAGGTCGGGTATCAATCTAGACTTTTGACAGCGCATAGCCTGTCCTAAGACCTATAAAATGAGCTATAGCATGCTTCCTTGGAAGCCGTCCTTCATGTTCATCTGGACCATTTTATATCGAAAAAAATCGGCCGCTGGATATGTCTGGATGAATTACTCTTAACCTAGGTCGGGTATCAATCTAGACTTTTGACAGCGCATAGCCTGTCCTAAGACCTATAAAATGAGCTATAGCATACTTCCTTGGAAGCCGTCCTTCATGTTCATCTGGACCATTTTGTATCAAAAAAATCGGCCACTGGATATGTCTGGAAGAATTACTCTTAATATAGGTCGGGTGTCAATCTAGACTTTTGAAAGCGCATAGCCTGTCCCAAGACCTATAAAATGAGCTATAGTCAACTTCCTTGGAAGCCGTCCTTCATGTTCATCTGGACCATTTTATATCGAAAAAAATCGGCCGCTGGATATGTCTGGATGAATTACTCTTAACCTAGGTCGGGTATCAATCTAGACTTTTGACAGCGCATAGCCTGTCCTAAGACCTATAAAATGAGCTATAGTATACTTCCTTGGAAGCCGTCCTTCATGTTCATCTGGACCATTTTGTATCAAAAAAATCGGCCACTGGATATGTCTGGAAGAATTACTCTTAATCTAGGTCGGGTATCAATCTAGACTTTTGACAGCGCATAGCCTGTCCCAAGACCTATAAAATGAGCTATAACCAACTTCCTTGGAAGCCGTCCTTCATGTTCATCTGGACCATTTTATATCGAAAAAAATCGGCCGCTGGATATGTCTGGATGAATTACTCTTAACCTAGGTCGGGTATCAATCTAGACTTTTGACAGCGCATAGCCTGTCCCAAGACCTATAAAATGAGCTATAGCCAACTTCCTTGGAAGCCGTCCTTCATGTTCATCTGGACCATTTTATATCGAAAAAAATCGGCCGCTGGATATGTCTGGATGAATTACTCTTAACCTAGGTCGGGTATCAATCTAGACTTTTGACAGCGCATAGCCTGTCTTAAGACCTATAAAATGAGCTATAGTATACTTCCTTGGAAGCCGTCCTTCATGTTCATCTGGACCATTTTGTATCAAAAAAATCGGCCACTGGATATGTCTGGAAGAATTACTCTTAATCTAGGTCGGGTATCAATCTAGACTTTTGACAGCGCATAGCATGTCCAAAGACCTATAAAATGAGCTATAACCAACTTCCTTGGAAGCCGTCCTTCATGTTCATCTGGACCATTTTATATCGAAAAAAATCGGCCGCTGGATATGTCTGGATGAATTACTCTTAACCTAGGTCGGGTATCAATCTAGACTTTTGACAGCGCATAGCCTGTCCCAAGACCTATAAAATGAGCTATAGCTAACTTCCTTGGAAGCCGTCCTTAATGTTCATCTGGACCATTTTATATCGAAAAAAATCGGCCGCTGGATATGTCTGCATGAATTACTCTTAACCTAGGTCGGGTATCAATCTAGACTTTTGACAGCGCATAGCCTGTCCTAAGACCTATTAAATGAGCTATAGAAAACTTCCTTGAAAGCCGTCCTTCATATACATCTGGACCATTTTATATCGATAAAATCGGCCGCTGGATATGTCTGGATGAATTACTCTTAACCTAGGTCGGGTATCAATCTAGACTTTTGACAGCGCATAGCCTGTCTTAAGACCTATAAAATGAGCTATAGTATACTTCCTTGGAAGCCGTCCTTCATGTTCATCTGGACCATTTTGTATCAAAAAAATCGGCCACTGGATATGTCTGGAAGAATTACTCTTAATCTAGGTCGGGTATCAATCTAGACTTTTGACAGCGCATAGCCTGTCTTAAGACCTATAAAATGAGCTATAGCCAACTTCCTTGGAAGCCGTCCTTCATGTTCATCTGGACTATTTTATATCGAAAAAAATCGGCCACTGGATATGTCTGGAAGAATTACTCTTAATCTAGGTCGGGTATCAATCTAGACTTTTGACAGCGCATAGCCTGTCCCAAGACCTATAAAATGAGCTATAGCATACTTCCTTGAAAGCCGTTCTTCATGCTCATCTGGACCATTTTATATCAAAAAAGTCGGCCGCTGGATATGTCTGGATGAATTACTCCTAACCTAGGTCGGGTATCAATCTAGACTTTTGACAGCGCATAGCCTGTCCCAAGACCTATAAAATGAGCTATAGCCAACTTCCTTGGAAGCCGTCCTTCATGTTCATCTGGACCATTTTATATCGAAAATAATCGGCCGCTGGATATGTCTGGATGAATTACTCTTAACCTAGGTCGGGTATCAATCTAGACTTTTGACAGCGCATAGCCTGTCTTAAGACCTATAAAATGAGCTATAGTATACTTCCTTGGAAGCCGTCCTTCATGTTCATCTGGACCATTTTGTATCAAAAAAATCGGCCACTGGATATGTCTGGAAGAATTACTCTTAATCTAGGTCGGGTATCAATCTAGACTTTTGACAGCGCATAGCCTGTCCAAAGACCTATAAAATGAGCTATAACCAACTTCCTTGGAAGCCGTCCTTCATGTTCATCTGGACCATTTTATATCGAAAAAAATCGGCCGCTGGATATGTCTGGATGAATTACTCTTAACCTAGGTCGGGTATCAATCTAGACTTTTGACAGCGCATAGCCTGTCCCAAGACCTATAAAATGAGCTATAGCTAACTTCCTTGGAAGCCGTCCTTCATGTTCATCTGGACCATTTTATATCGAAAAAAATCGGCCGCTGGATATGTCTGCATGAATTACTCTTAACCTAGGTCGGGTATCAATCTAGACTTTTGACAGCGCATAGCCTGTCCTAAGACCTATTAAATGAGCTATAGAAAACTTCCTTGAAAGCCGTCCTTCATATACATCTGGACCATTTTATATCGATAAAATCGGCCGCTGGATATGTCTGGATGAATTACTCTTAACCTAGGTCGGGTATCAATCTAGACTTTTGACAGCGCATAGCCTGTCTTAAGACCTATAAAATGAGCTATAGTATACTTCCTTGGAAGCCGTCCTTCATGTTCATCTGGACCATTTTGTATCAAAAAAATCGGCCACTGGATATGTCTGGAAGAATTACTCTTAATCTAGGTCGGGTATCAATCTAGACTTTTGACAGCGCATAGCCTGTCCCAAGACCTATAAAATGAGCTATAGCCAACTTCCTTGGAAGCCGTCCTTCATGTTCATCTGGACTATTTTATATCGAAAAAAATCGGCCACTGGATATGTCTGGAAGAATTACTCTTAATCTAGGTCGGGTATCAATCTAGACTTTTGACAGCGCATAGCCTGTCCCAAGACCTATAAAATGAGCTATAGCCAACTTCCTTGGAAGCCGTCCTTCATGTTCATCTGGACCATTTTATATCGAAAAAAATCGGCCGCTGGATATGTCTGGATGAATTACTCTTAACCTAGGTCGGGTATCAATCTAGACTTTTGACAGCGCATAGCCTGTCCTAAGACCTATAAAATGAGCTATAGCATACTTCCTTGGAAGCCGTCCTTCATGTTCATCTGGACCATTTTGTATGAAAAAAATCGGCCACTGGATATGTCTGGAAGAATTACTCTTAATCTAGGTCGGGTATCAATGTAGACTTTTGACAGCGCATAGCCTGTCCCAAGACCTATAAAATGAGCTATAGCCAACTTCCTTGGAATCCGTCCTTCATATTCATCTGGACCATTTCAAGAGGTGAGATATAATTTTCCGTACCAAAACTTGTTTGAAAAATATTTTTGCAAGAATTTATGTGACCTTGGCCGTCGCAGTAAAATAAAAAGCATTTTCTGGGCATAATTTCAAATAATTTTTATGAACATTTTAATTTGGTCGGGTTATAAAAGGCCGCCAACTTTTGGCCGCCAACTTCACTCCGGTACTATAAGGTGGCTTTAACGAACAAGAGAGTTGAATATGTCGGTTACTGCATTGCTATAAAATAAAATCAGTAAATATTTAAAAATATAAAACAATAACTTAAAGGTAGCTTGAACCAACCATAGACACGGCTGTAGTTTATGGTTGGTTTCAGTTTTTTATACGTAACAAAAAAATAAAAAAGGAATTCTATTTGTCCCAATATATTACAAATACGTTGTAACATAAAATTGCGAATACAACTCGCGCTGGGACGTTTTATTGCTTTTCTTTTTAATCGAAGTTAAATGATTCAGTCGTTTACGTTTACGAGCGGCGACATTTTATTACAATCTAAAACCGACGTTATGAATTCATGTCATGTAGCAATTAATACTTTGCAGGCGTCGAGTGCCTTAAGGGTCATCTGGTTTAAGGGCTCGCATAATGTTATTAGAGGCACTGTTCATTAAGGACTGTTCGGCGCTTGTTAGTTTAAACAATTAAGTACGTATATCTTAGGAAAGGGACTAATATGAAAGAAGTCGGTAGTTCCAACAAGGTATACATAACACACAAGTAGTTTGTATATAGGTAGGTAATACAATTGTCATACTAAATGGCAACTCACAAACTATTCACGACCGCTGAGCTTTCACAAAATAATTGCTCTACCATTTATTAGCAAAGTTTGTAACTATGGTACTAAATTAAATTTTATTTGCCTATATAGTTATCGAGTGGTTTAGATATTCTCGTTATTTGTAAGCATAATTAGCATAATACCTGGTGAGTACATAAATTCTATAGCTTGGTCTCAATGCTGTGTTTTTTGTACGTACTTACTTCTTACTAGTGTGTGTAAAACAACTAATGTCTAAATATTAAGCAGTTGCCTAACACAAAAAGTTCATTTCATCGTCCATGACTAAGGATCCTAAACTTGCGACACCGATTTAGCGACACGTAAGCTTAGGCAACTCTAAATTCTGAAATATTTGCGGTTTTCCGCATTGCCTAGCAGTGCGAGAATATTCACAATAATGTAACGTCAAAAACGCAAGTCAACAACTGAATAAAGAAAACCTCAGTAAGAGTCAAGTAGTAAAAAAAATACGAAAAAAACAGTAGTTGTTACTTAGGTATCGCCAGACATTACCCAGTTAATGAAAATGGGCATTACAATCGCAGTTAAATAGTCATTCATTACATACGTATTTTTAACCGACGGAAAAAAAGGAGGTTCTCAATTCGACGCGTACATAAACAATTTTTTGTTGTTGTTTTAGTTGTTAAGCACGAAATACTTTAGAAAGGTCAAGTTGCTTTTCGTATAGCCCGAACCAAGTTTGATAGTCTGTCTATTCCTCTGTTAAATACATTTTGTAAATAGATAGATTCCAAACATTTAGCACAAAGGTTAACTGTTTTGGTGTGTTAAAAGTGTTTGTTTTTTTATGTTGTCAATAAAAATAAACAGGTACCTGGTGGAGAGCAGCCGCTGTTGGGCGGTGGATTGAACGGCGGCGCGGCAGTAAAACCTAATTGAGTGTATGCCCATTAGGGCGGGATCATTTCAGATATCACACGATCAACAACGAAATGTTTATTCGAAAATAGACCAAATGAGTATTTTGGGATAAACAATTCAAGAAACGAGCTTATGTCATTTTAACAACCAGGTATTTTTTTTCAAAACTGATAATAATTCGGCGTTTGAAAGGCAATTCATAGTTAGCTACGAAAAATTGTTAAATGAGTTATATATAACATTCGAACGACCAGATTTTGCTGCGTCGTTTGGTATAATATAGACAACTAATTTTACGATTTTTATCGCTTAGTGAGGTTTGCATTTCAAGCGTCAATATGTAGAATATTGTTATTGAACGGGGTTAGTATAAACTCTCAGTATTTACATTTGAAGGGTACAGGAACATAACAGGGAATGTCACATTTTTTTTATAGAATCATACTTGGTGTATGGTATTTTGAATTTTATTCTAATCATTAGAATTTAAAAAAAGTTAACAGATGGCGCCAAAAATGCAGTTTTGTTTATGGCCAAACTACAGAATTGTAAGATTTGTAACTAGTTGTACTTTCAAATTGCTTTTTCTCAAAATTAATTAATTAGGATATTCCCTGTTATGTTCCTGTACCCTTCATTTTTAAATACTATTGGTTACACTATTAGTTGACGGCGTTTAGAATAAGGGCCCGGGCAGACTGGGGCGTAAAAAGACGCTCATCAAAATGTTTGCCAATACTAAAACGAACTCTGCGGTAATATACATAAATATTGAATTTCTGTGATTAAAGCATCGCACCTACACGTCGAAATTCGCTCGCGCTGTCAATATAATTTCGTTGTAGAATGAACTTTTACTATGAGTAAATACAGTTCATTTTGATATTGGCAAAGAATTACAGTAAGTTTGTCTACAGCATTAAAATCAAGAAGAATTGTTTCATTTAATAAAATCTTGAACCTACCATGACAAAGTGGATAGTTACCATAAACGTAACTGCCAGAACTTCTCCGTATTTTCTCTAGGTATTTTAATTTAAATTAACTTGGAAGCTAATTGTCTATGCTTTCTCTCTATTCTATTATCTCTGTTATTGCGTAAGCGATGGAGATGCGGGACGTTGCGGTTGGTTGTTATGACCACGACCGACCGAGGTTCAAACCGAAATACTTGCGGTAAGTATATAGAACTGTGGTATGTGCGGTATGTCTGTGTGTGTTGTTAGATAATAATGTAGTCAATACTATGCTGCCGTACCATTCCAAGAAGCCGTGACAAATCCTTTTGAGTTACAGGCAAAAATGCGAAAATTGATATCGCTAGAAATTACGAAGACCCACAGATTTGTTTCTATCTATCTCAATAACTATAAATGTTAGAAAAATGAGACCAAGACTGGCTTATGGATACAACGTTTTTGTAACGATATAATAACCTTATGGCGCGTTGCGAAAGGGGGCTAGACGGAAAAAAATAACACTAAAAGTGTCGACCGACACTTTTGTAAATGTGTGTGTGATTTTGATTTCGATTCCGGTTTCGGTTTCGGTTTCGGTCTCGGTCTCGGTCTCGGTCTCGGTCTCGGTCTCGGTCTCGGTCTCGGTCTCGGTCTCGGTCTCGGTCTCGGTCTCGGTCTCGGTCTCGGTCTCGGTCTCGGTCTCGGTCTCGGTCTCGGTCTCGGTCTCGGTCTCGGTCTCGGTCTCGGTCTCGGTCTCGGTCTCGGTCTCGGTCTCGGTCTCGGTCTCGGTCTCGGTCTCGGTCTCGGTCTCGGTCTCGGTCTCGGTCTCGGTCTCGGTCTCGGTCTCGGTCTCGGTCTCGGTCTCGGTCTCGGTCTCGGTCTCGGTCTCGGTCTCGGTCTCGGTCTCGGTCTCGGTCTCGGTCTCGGTCTCGGTCTCGGTCTCGGTTTCGGTTTCGGTTTCGGTTTCGATTCCGATTCCGATTTCGATGTGTGTGTGTGTATGTATATGTACAATTTTTTTTTTTTTTTATTTCAAAAGGAACTTCGTTCCATCCGGGTGTCCCTTGACACCTCTCTTTTTTTTCGATAACTAAGAACCTATTAATGTGAGTATATCCAATTTTAAGATACAAACAAATTTACAGAAAGTTATGTCTTTAGAAATTGTGAAGGCATGGAGATTTGTGTCCAATAATCTTGATAACTATAAATGTTAGAAAAATTAGACCAAGAGTGGCCGTTGGAGTAAATGTTTGGCTTTGAGGTAGTATATTTAAGATGTAACTTAATGGCCTTTTAGTGATCTGTCGGCAGTGTTTTTATAATAAACATGTAGTTACATAGGTATCTCCAATATATATATAATATAATATATAGTAATTAATTGGTGCGATGACTTGGACCGTTATCTGGAGAGATGGACTGATCTGGCAGGAGATAAAGAAGCGTGGCGAAAAATGGGGGAGACCTTTGCCCAGCAGTGGGACAATATAGGTTAAAAAAAAAAAAAAAAAAAAAAAATAGTAATTACAAGAGTAGGTACTCGCAGTAATTATGGAAGGTACCTAAATAATGTAACTACCTACTCAGTTTTTAAGAGAACTAATACCTACCATACACAATCTAATAAGCCTTATTAGACAGCTAAGAATAACAATAAAACGCCCAAACTCACGCAAGAAGTGAGTAAAACGTTTAAATAGGTATTAGCAAAAGTATAATTAATTAGATAAAATGCCATATAGAATTTTTAAAATCAAGAAATCAAAAAGTTTTATCACGCAAAACATTTTTATGAATTCAATAAGGTTTCGTTTCATAAAACGAACGTTTACTCTTTCTTTTAGCCTCGTTAGCATTTTACGGATTCGACTCCTTTGAATTTTCCGTTTTTCTCAATACCTCAGCGTCCGGATTTATTCGTCTAGTTAAGGAAATTTTATAGGTCATGAAAAGATGTACTTTTCCTTTGGGTAAAACTACAAACGCTGTTCAATCTTGTTGCGACAATAAAGTTAGCAAAGTATATTTGTTAGTTTATATTTTAACTTAGTTCCAAGAGTCTTTTGACCTCAAATTTTTGCTTAAGTCCTACTTCTAAGCATTTTCAAGAAATCATTTACTTCAAAGTTATTTGTTTCAAACACAAAATGTATACTTGTTGAAAAGGTTATACTGAACAGAGTACTTCCTATTAATAAAACAAACTCAAAATGTACAAGACGTATGACAACTCTAGAAGCGAAATAAGGATATGAGGATAGCAATTCTGGCACTCGGTTTCAACTTTCACGCCAAACCGCAGTTCAGGCAACTTCGTCAAAACATTACTACATGAACTTGTTCTAGGAATGATGTTCATACACGCAATCAGCTGAGTAACTACTTTTTACTCAAGATATAGAGATATAAGCTAAAAAAATGCTCTTAGATGGGACGGATGCATCGGATGCATCCTCGTGGTTAAATATAACCATAGAGACTTACCTGTGTACCTCTATGGTTAAAAGAAGGTTTAACTCTTTGCCTACATACGATACCTATTTAATGAGCTCTATCATGTTAAGTTTTATTCATCTCCATCGTAGGTTATGTACGTTTATCATTACGTGATTTTACTGGCGACACATTAATAGATTGAGTTCCACAGTTTTCGAAATTTGAAAAGGATTTATTAAGACTTATATATACGTATATATTTTGTATATTTTAGTATATTATTTTACACTATGTATTTATTGTATATATTTATATGTATGTATTCATTATGTAATTATTTATTTCACAGTGATACATAACTGTCTGCCATCATGTCATTATGACAAAATCCTCTCCATACAAAGGTTGTCTGGAAGAGATCGCAGCTTGCGATAAGACCGCCCAATGTATACTTCTATTTGTTCTTGTTTTTGTCAATATATGTTGTGTAATTTCCATGTAACTTAATAGTTACATGGAAATTACACAAGAAATTACACCAATGTGTACAATAAAGAGTTTTCTATCTATCTATATAGGATATATTTTACTCATGGCACCTTTCAAGAGTTTGTAAAGTTACACCTGGGGTGTTCGAAAGCTTGCGGCTACTCCGCGTAGTTTGATTAAGTAGGTGGCGTGACGCGTGTCAGCGGCGTGAAGGGTGCTCGAGGGCGAGGCTCGGCCCCCGCCCGCGCCGTGCCGCCTGCGGCCTGATAGCGCACGCGTTGCCGTCTCGCGCCTCTAGTGTATGGAGGGTAGAATTAAAGGAGGGCAATCTCCTATGGGAAAAAAATGAAAAAGTGTCCGTCGAAATGCATTAAATAATAGTTAACAATGGCGCTGGTGTCGGCAAAGGGTATATATCGACCCCCCCTCCCTGGAATAAGTCAGTATGCGCTATTATGGAGTTTTTGCCAGATTCGGAATCAGCGATTTTTCTTATTACCGGTTTATTCCCGCGGGGCGTCGATATATGCCGATACCAGCGCCATTGTGAAAGTTTTTTGAACTATTATTTAATGCATTTCAACGGACACTTTTTCAATACACAGATAATACTCCTTTAATTCTACCCTCCATACTCTAGTGCTAACGCGATTACGAGTGGCACGTCCGCTTAGACAGAATGGCGACCCGTCTGTGTAACCTTTAAAAACATTCTTCACTGAGTACCTACACATGGTTGGCCGAAAATGCAAAGCAAAACTGTTACCGCGTTTTCCTGTCTACAGACATCAAAATATTTTGATTACAATTATTATTTTATAACTTCTGATGTTATTTTTATACAAAAATACAACAAACTGAAGTTTACTGTTTACTTGGTAACTTTATTAAATTAGGAAACCAATCATAATATTTGCTCAATTTGGAAAGATAATAAGAACGGATAATCCCAATTCACGCATAAATTTGAAATTTAATTATCCAAACTTACCTATAAGTACTTGTTGATGAATTCCACAACATATTGATTCCCTTATTCAGAGAGACATAGCTAATTAAAGGTAACAAACTATGGGTTATTAGAAATTCATGTCTCATGTTCTGATACCGCATTGTTTCATGGGTAAAGGCTTACGGAACCCACGGGTCGCGTATTCGCTGGTAATCCAAGGGACTGAATAACTGCAAAGTTACCGTTTATTTGTTGTGGATTTGTAGATAGGTAGATTTGTATCGGTATCGAAAAATATACATACCTCAAATTGTCACTACAGAAATATAGTAAAAGGTAGGTCAAAAGTCGCTCCAAATGGTTCGTGTAATATTACACACGGTGCTGCAGCCAGCTTTACTTGGCTGGACGCACTGCCGTGCGCCTAAATAACAAATAATATCGTATACAAGCAGGTGGAAGTGGCGTAGACAGAAAAGGCACAGTTTTCAGAAATAAACAATGAAATAATGGTGTTGTGGAAGAAGCCCTCACCATTTTATTTTTTGGCGATTGTTTTTTTTACAATTAAATTTAGACTCTATAATGTTTACAATTAAAATGTATAAAATAACTAAAAGTCGTATCGATAAAGCTAGATCATAGGCCGCTTCGTTAACCACACATGTGGACTTAGCATGACCGTGTAGTCATAAGTTTTATCTATTTCAACTGTCAGATTTGTCGAGAAAATTACGTCACACCGAGCCATGTCCAGTACAAAAAACTCGAAGTGACGTCATTTTCTCGACAAAAGAGACAAAACTTATGTCTAAACGGTCATACTAAGCGTACAAGTGGTTCTGGGTTCGATTTCCATCAGAAGTTAATCTAGAAAACGGCCTTTTCAGGCTTGTTATAATTGAGATTGTCCCCATTACTTGTATGATATTAATAGTAGGTACTAGCGTTGCTTAGTTTGGTAATGATGAGTGTATGTAAAAGTAACATAAAATTCTTAATCGGATAAATTCAAAAGCCATTACCTCCAATTTGATACTCCAAATGTCCTCCATCGCAATACTCTGAACCCAACCACTAAAGAAATGGCTTACATTAGAATTTATTGCCCATTCTTAGATATAATTATTAGAGTTATCTATTATAAAGGTTCCATCACGGCGTTTATTTTTCCAAAGTTACCCATTTATTGTCCAAAATGGAAGTTAATTTGAAATTCCAATCCGCGCGGTCGGAAGTAACTATTGGTCAGGAGTATCTTTTAATTTAAATAGAGGAAATTTAGTCGCGCAGTTTATTCTGGTGCGGTGAAAGCAGGTGCGGCCCGAGCCCGGCCTCGGTAATTAACAAAACAAAGGCTTTCCACTGCGTTAACAGTACTTGATGTTACTGCCTGCATTATTTTTAAGAACTTGGATTCTTGTGGTTAAATGTCAGCTTTGCGAATTTAGCGGCTCTAATTTATGGCTTCGCATGAGGTGGTCGGCTTTAAGTACTTTAAGTAATACGTAGATTGTATTATTTTTTGTAAAAATAAATATAGGATACACAGAGAGAGTTCCGTAATATATTTCAATTCAAATAATATTGGCTACCTAATCATCCTGAATGTTGCTTTTTGAGGTTGATTTTTATTAGGATGGCGAGTAGGACCCTATATATGTGTAAAATAAATTATAGTTCAACTAAATATAATCAGGTTTCTGAAGAAAATTCAATCTTAATTTTATTATATGGCGATAAGTTATTGTTTACAGTATCTAATTCAAAAACACGTTAGATTCAATCATTATTGCGTTAAATTGGTGCTCGCGTGGGATCGCGCCATTAATCTTGTCAAACGAGAATGAAGTGGTCAGACGTAACCCTCATTTCTCAAAGCAACGGTGACAATTAATTACCGTGAAATTTCCTATCTATGCAAATGAAATTCTGCTTGAAAAATGTAATTTGGATGATGTTTCTTATTATCTAATCACGTTTGTCACTTGTGAAATGTGTCGACCTAAGGTGAATTATTGATGGACAATAATGTTCTTGGTATCGGTCTTCTTCAAGACTCTTGTAAACGTTAATTTAGCTTTTTTCCCCGGGACTCGCCGAGGGTCAAAACTTGGTGTCTTCAATGGATAACGCTGTCGATCCTGGCTTTCAGGAGTAACAGTGGTGAGAAAGAGTGCCTTTAGCATTTGCCTGTCATTTACCAAAGTACATTAATTCCGGATAACCGGATAACCCGTACAGAAGCGAATCCGTAAAAGAATAACTATCATAGTCTCTGATATATATAGCTATACAGGGTGTAGAAGTCCGAAATAATACTTTAGGTATAGGTATATACGGTAGCTCATATGTGGATGCTTAGTCTAGACACTATAAACCTGTCATAGCTTCCGAGTTAATGACCTCTAAATAATTGTCACAGCACAGGTATCGTGTGCTGGCCTTTGGGTACATCCATAACCCTATTCAGCAGTGTAAACTACACTTTTGATGAGCGGCCACCGATATACACAAAACAACACATGCAAATTTTACATGGGACTTGGTTAATAGAAATTGACGACTAAAAAATAGTTAGAAAAACATGGTCGAATTTCGATCAATTTTTATGCCATTCAGTTGTATACCCGATAATGATGCAAACGTCAAAGTATTTTTTCAGCCTTCTGAAACACCCTGTATAATATAGTTTAGCGTTGAATGCTAAATGTTTATGCATTTCCGCTGGAAAGAACATAAGTCCATATGCCGTTGATGTAAATTGGTTCAGATTTTAGCACCGACAGCAGATACATCTCAAGTACCTATACTGTCTATACAAGTACCTATACTGCCATCCCGGTCTGGCTAGAATTACGTAATGATCTTGCGAAGATCAAGACCCGTTTTGACATCGCTAATATTCTGCTTCCAATAACTGGATTGTGATAAAATTGGTTTACAATAAGCGATTAATAGTATAGTTTCTCAAAAGGCATAATTTATTAAGTTTGCACAGTTCATATTATCTCCAACGTTCAACCTCAACTCTCGAAGAGCTTTTAAACAAAATTCCTTTCTAGAGGGATTTAGCTATCAAGATTAACAGGTAGCGGGCGTATTACACAGAGCTTTACATGTAATGTACTTACTACGTATTATGAAACTGCAAAAATTTGGCAAGCCATGCAATTTGCCTTTATTATAATGTTTTAATTAATACTTTCTATAGTCCCACCGGTACCTGTTTAAGCTAGATATGAAAATAATAGTTCCATAATTAAATACGGGGGACTACAGTATAGAATTCTGGAAGGTCCTTCGTTTCGGTACCAAATAGTGCGTATTTCCATTTAATTTAATGTTTGGTTGTGTCCGGGAAAATTACCGTATCTCTGGAGCCTTGTAAAATGCGGACCCTTATTAATGGAGATATGTACCCCCTTGATAAGGGATCATTGTATTTTACGGCGGCTTGGTCTAATGGTTCGAAATGACTGAAATGCGTGGTTGCAGGTTCGATTCCCATCTGCGGCTAATTTCGGAATTTACCCTGATCTGGGTGTAACTGGGACCGCCCCCAATCCATTTTATGGTACCCATTGTATATAGGTTTGCTCAGTTTGGGATCATACGATGCGTATGTCTTGTCTACCGATATCTATTTATTTATTACACGTGTTAAAGCTAGTTCCGTTCTGGGGGATTTGACTCTGAAACTATGGAGGAGGAAGGGGAGAGAGTGTGAGGACAGGTGTATAAAGTGGGTAGGTAGTATAGGTTCGGATGGTCCGCACTTTCATTATGTCACTGTTTGTACTTACCGTTCCCGGCGTCTAGCTCAAAGATAGCGCTGCGTTATTTTTAACAAATTAATATTAATCGCGGCTGTGATTAAGGTCGGGTCACCATGTGTCACTAAGGTACAGGGGCCTGATTTTCGTTGGATATACATCAATCTCTTTTAGAGATTTATGTGGAACAAAAGAAAAAAATACAACCATGTTGACGTTTCGATTCGACACATCTCTAATAGATAGTTCGGGGCGATTTTCGTGGATGTCGATCGCACGGAAATTGCCCCGCAGGTTATTTGTGCCATTCTGCACCGCCTCCAATGAAAATTCTCAACTCTGGCCAATTCCTAACTTATCAATGGTAGGAATACCGCAGAAAATGTAAGTAATTTAATAGTTATAATACATCATCATCACGCCTGTATTCCCCGAAGGGGTAGGCAGAGGTGCACTGCAGTGCGCCCACACTTCGCCGATGTATTTTGGTCCCAATGTAATAGGGGGCGAGCCTATTGCCATTATACCGGGCACACAGGTTTCCTCACGATGTTTTCCGTCACCGTTTCTTAGCAAATGATAATCTCAGATGAAAATGAGATTCGCACATGGAACCCAGAGGTGCGAGCCGGGGATAGAACCTGCGCACTTTGATTGCAAAGCGTGCGTTCGACCACTCGGCTACCACTGCTATTTAATAGTTGAAATAAATAAACAACGCTTCGTATTGTCTTTAATCCAACTAACCTATAACCATTAAAAATAATACAACAATGGTTGGAAACAAATTTGTGTCATTGTTATACGGCTTATAAGAATTAGCGACTTCACGCCATTCCACAGAAGTTGTGAGAACTTGTAACATTTCTGTATCGTTTGCACGCCACTTAACTAAGTTTTAACGTTAATTTCAGGAGAAAGACATGAATCGCTATTTTATCATTGTTCAGGCGTTATAATACATGTCTGTCAGATTATAAGTAATCGATACTTTACGGCGGATTAGTCGATTTTTTAATCGGCTCTCTGTTATTGCTAAGTGGCAACACCTTAGCAAACAAAAAAAAACTCCAAGTTCCGGTCGGCGGCGGCGCACGTTATCTCCCGTGCAAAATTTAACTTTTCTTCGGTTTAATGTGGTGCTCGTTTGAAAGACTATACTCCTAGTTTTGTGTTGGTGAACCTGTGTCCAAGACTATTATAGGTGTTCTCCGGCTCGGCTTCAAGACCCTGTGCACAGGCGGCCAACGACGGCAGACGAACGGTGGAAGCTAGCAGAGTATATTTCCCAAGTAAGTGCGGTGCTTATGATCTAATAGTTTCAAATTATACTCCTGAACAGGGTGATTACTCATTAAGAAGGTCGCATCAGCAACCTAAATAAAAATATACAGTCCACTACAAAAAAAACTGCTCGACGGATCACGCGCGAACAATCATTGAATTCTTAAAACTTCTTCTTGTGCGTACTATTTACTTCATTTGTTTTCCAAACCAAAACTTATCCATATTGTTTTCTTATATTTACGCGAATACTATACATTGAAATTAAACTATTTTACGGATTTTATCGCGTTTATTTACTATTTTATTTTCCCGACGTTTCGGCTGCTTTACAGCAACCATGGTCACGGGGGGACTGAGGTGTTAGACGTCCTGATGTCATAGTTAATAACTATGACATCAGGACCACCCGCCATTATATCAGATTTGATAAACCGCATATCCTCGCAAAAGAACACCGACTCCGACCAAGGATGATACGTGAGGCCATTGAAATTAAAAAACATCCTAATTTCAATAGGGAAGATGGCTGGGTGCTACCACCAACTTGGGATCCAGTAATCAATATGATTAAATCCAAAACCAAGTGTACCATTGCAAGACCTCAGGACACCGTAAGTACTTTCTGCATGGATCGGACCGCAAACAACAACTAAATATGAGGGTACCCAGTTATTAACTATGACATCAGGACGTCTAACACCTCAGTCCCCCCGTGACCATGGTTGCTGTAAAGCAGCCGAAACGTCGGGAAAATAAAATAGTAAATAAACGCGATAAAATCCGTATAATAGTTTAATTTCAACAAAACTTATCCAACTATAGATTCCAACAATTGCGTCCTTTTAATTACGTACCCTGTATAATGTTCATTACTTTCTATATTTTAGCTATTATAATAAGGTGATGTGATTATTAAATAAGAAAAAAAATACACACATTTTTTTTTTCCAAGAATACCTACCACATACCACTTGCGCCAGTTTTACGGTTCCAAAGGAAATTCATAATAACCTCATCTTTTACAGTGACAAATCTCTCCCAGTTTAACTGAGCTATCTACATAAAGCATATATTGCACAAACATGAAGAATACTCTACTTCGGTACGAAATTCAAAGGGCACGTGTTAGCTATTTTTAGAAAATATTTTTTTTCCTTATCACATTTCCTTTTCATTTCGACTTTGGTACCTACGGCAGCAGGCGTAGAGCAATTAATTATTAATAGCTGTATCATAAATGTAATTAATCGAACACCAATGCAACCACAATCATGTATTTGTCATTGTTATCTACACTATTACATAGATATGTAGTATGACCAAGTAGGTAATTAAATATATTGGTGCAAACTTCGCATTTTATTTCTTAGACCTACCAACCAAATACCAAAATAATTCGTTAATTAAGAATATAGCGGACCTAACACTTATTTCTTGCAGGAATGTAGAATCGGTAAGAATTGAACGCCTGCACAGGAAGAAATACACTTTTGAACACACAAAATATCACGTTTGAGGGAGCTAAACTATATAATGAATTACCAAAAACCCTTAAAGAAACCAAATCGCTAAAATTCCTTAAAACACTTTTAAGAAACCACTTACTCAAGGACACGGAACTATTGAAGTCATAAAACAAAAAGTTAAATGAATTAATTCATAGACCTTACAATAACCAAATAGGTAATAATAACCAAATATACTACCAACAAATTTAATAATGTCAATTGATTTCCACACTGTGGTATTAGCCTTAATCAACATCATGCGATCGCGCGAATCAACCGTACGGTTCTTTTGAACAAACTACCCTGTTTTAATTTTAATTTTATTAATATGTAATTAGTAGGTTCAAAGTATTTCTAACATAATTTAAGCTACGCTGAATGGCAACCTTACTAACCAATTTAAAACTATGTTTTCTCTCTAAGTGAATTGAGAAAATAAATCTTTAACCAGAAAACCGTATGGTACTAGTGATTACCAACTCGTAGCTATATATATGAGGCTATTCTAAGAATCGTATTTTATTATAGGTATTCGTTTTCTTTACAATGGAAGAGAATTAAGAAAGAACGTGGGTGTATGTCTCGTTATGTTGTAAGTACTTACCTCGTTGTCATAAACCAGCAAAAACGAAGTTCCTCTGTTTAAACACGCGAAACGTTTTAAAGGTACCTACTACAGCGCATTTTGGGCTCTTTCTGCGTTTAAAGTATTTTTGCCCTAAAAGTCTATGCATACAGCAAGCAGCTGCACATTATTTTCCATTATACCTGTAATAATAGGGCAACCGTACAGTGTAAGTTGAGTCAATAATATTATGATGATATAATTCCAATTTTATGTGTAGATGTAGTATAACATGGAAGGTATAAAAGGCTTACACGTATCAAATCATGTTTATATGTAAGTTTATTTTGTGAGTAATCCAGTGAGTCAGAAAAAATGGATGACGGCGACAGGACAGTGTCCCCTGACAAGGGGTAGCCTCTGAGGCAACAACTGACAACTCAAATTTATATTTGGATGTCCACTTATATTATACATGATGTGTGGGTGCGCTAGAACAACAAGAATATATCCTTTGAATCTGATATAGAGTTATCGATGTGGTTGAAGCGATTTTCTTTGTAAACAAGCTATGCGTGTAGTACCCAAAGATCAAAAGAAGTCATAGCAGGTAAGATACTTTATGTTGTTAGCATCTTTAATATACTGTTGAACCTATTAGTGGATATTTTTTCGTTTATAAATATACTATTGCCAGATGTTCTAGTCTAGACTACAGGCAAAAAATATGCAAATGAATAGTTATGTGAATTTATCTAGTAGGTATCTACCGCAAAAATGCTGAAAGGAGTCTGAGTGGCAATTTTGTTAAAAAATTAAACAACATCGACTTTTGTTAACCGACTTCCGGAGGAGGTTCTCAATTCGGGCGGTTTTTTTTTTTATGTATGTTTTTTTCTTCTTCTGATTCTTCTGATTCTTTTTTTGTTGATGCGGAATAGATGCCATTTGGTCCCATAAAAATTTAAAATTGTACGGCCAAGCAGTTTTAATTTTATGATCATTTTTATGTTTACTAAGATTTTGATGTTTGGCTGTAAATATTTACTTTTTTAGGGTTGTTATGAGGTGATAATAGTTGCAAATTTTCAACGATTATTGTCACTAAAAAGCGTAAAAAAAAACCGACTTCGGTGACAATTCATGTGTGTATTTGCCTAGTCTGACGTAGATTGGCACCTACTCCAAATGTAATGAATTATAAGGTTATTTCTAGCTTTTTAGTGCACCTAGGTTTTTGAAGTCGGTTTTTGTTTTTTGTTAAAAATTTATTTTTTGATGTACGCAAACAACGAAAACTAGATTAAACAGGACTACAAATATTTCCGTCTTTTTTTTTTTAGAAGGATGGCAAAGTGGTTTAATTTGGTAGTGATTAAATCGGCATTATAAACAAGAATAGGAAAATAAATTTATAAGTTATAATCTCATAATTGAACAAGTTATTTTAAGTGGTAAACAAAGGTGTAACGCAATAGTATTCTGACGCAGATTACCTACGTGTGACATTAATTAGTTCGGCGCAGATATGGAATAAAATGGTTCCCAAACAGTTTTAAATTTTAATTGCGAGACGGACTTCATCGGCTGTTTAATAAATTGGCATAACGGATATTCCGTACGAAGCCAAAAATATTCTTTAAATAAATATTTATCACACAAAATAAATACGCTCGTAGTCCTCTCTTTGTATTAATTTTTATTTTATTATTAATCAAAATGTTGAAGTGGAATTCATACTTGATTTAACACCTACATACACTTTTTATTATCTGCCTTATTGAGTATTTCTTGAAAACGGTTGATTTCGGTATCCATACATAGATATACCTATCTGGTGTCAGTTAATTGCCTTCTTAATTTAGATTACCTTATTGTAAAAAAATATCTATTATACCAAAACAGTAGCGGGAGAGTACAGAGTAGTGGAGGGTACTAAATTGTTCTTTTTAATAAGTTTCAGCGCTCATAATGTGAAAATTCGTCAACAACGTTCGACGGCGACAGGTGCGGTAGGGAAGTAACAATGTAATTACGCGAACAAAGGCAAACACGCCGCCCTGTATGGTCTTTTGTAAACAAGAAAACAACCTCCCTGCGCTCGCCCCGTTTGAGAATACCCATAAAAAGAAAAATAAGAAACAATAAGATCACTAAACGGTAGAATCCGCGCATTATTTCAAATCACAAAGGTCATGTCTTTCACGGACAAGGTGAAACTTCGGAGCCGACAGTTATTCTGAAATAAAAAGAAAAAGTCTCGTTGATGTAAAAAAAATTAAAAGCTTGTCAAAACCAAAGAGTTAACAATAACAATACGTGACTGCTCGGCTGCCTATCTGCGCGGTTAAACGAATAATGAAAATGTCGCCGTCACCGTCCTCTCCGGCCTTATTACTTTTCCACCGAATAATCAAAGCGCGATAACTTATTTTCCAAAAAAAAATTAAAGTGTAAGTGTCGAAAACAATCAAGTTTTTGGAAGGCTCGGGCCGGGGCTGGGTGGGGGGATGCGGGGTGTTGTAAAAAGCTTTTGAATTGATTGTCCAGTGTCAGGAAATTGTTGGGCGTTGCCATTGTTTCTGAGGCTCACGAAGGCTATCCAACTTTTCTCATTAGGTCGATCTGTTGCGGCGCACCATCACAGCCGCAGCGCTTACGGCATTACGGGGGCGCGTTATGAACAATAGGCAATTTTATGAGACGACGACTTTCAATTACAGCGACTGATTAATATATTTTGACGTCGATCAAATGACGAAAGAGAATTAATAAACGGATTTTATGGTTTACATCAATGTGCGCTGGGAGCAATTAAAATATTTTGGGACGGAAAATAATTATAATTTAATAATCATTATCGTGAGCAAATTGGATTGTTATGTTGCGGGTATCTTATTAGCGTGGGCAGGTATTACATATACCATGCATGTACCTAATGAATTTATTTCCAAGTCTAATATAGTCTAAATAAAAACCGGTCAAGTGCGAGCTGGACACGCACACCGAGGCTTCCGTACCTAAACTATGAAAACACCGAACATTGCTCTAACGAAAAGATGAACTAGTTAGAGAGACAAATTTAAATTTGCCGATGGTATACAGTTGTCCTCATACAAACTAACTGCAAATTGAGTTTGTAATCGCAAAAAAAAATTGTGCGTTTTATCAATAAATTTACTGTTTTCGGATTTTTTCCTTTATTTTTGCTATAAGACCAGTGTCTTATAGCAAAAGTAAAGAAAAGTATAGAAAAGAAGCAGTCTTCTTGCCAAATCATGTTATTCTAGGGCAAATGGAAGTACCCTATAGGTTTTTATTCCAGTGAAAATGTACTTAAAACCACCATATCTTTGGATTGCGTAAACTAGAACTGTTTTTTTTTACAGCTCTAAGGGACTGCAGACCAAAGTCTTTGTTATAAATTGCAACTTAATACCTCCACGCGTTCCTGAGAAAAAGGGTCTTGACAGACAGACAGACAGACACAGACGGACAACAAAGTGATCCTATAAAGGTTCCTTTTTATGTACGGAACCCTAAAAAGAAGAAGATTTTTACTTTGATCCTTGCTTTATTATCTATTTTTAAAAATGTTTTAAAGTTTATATATATATATATATATATTGTATAAATATATTGTATATATATATATCCGTCATATATATATATTGTATTAAGTATTATATAAAAAAGTACTTATCTAATCATAAAATTATTTTACTAACAGCTCAACAATTTAAAAGTATTATTAACCGCGTAATTGCAAATGCGGTGGTAATAGATACCCAGTAAATCGAATCTCATTCCATTAGGTAAATTTATTCATAACAATCTAGGCGGCATCCAGCTGCCACCTACAAAAACTTTACTCGAGAAATTATATTGCAGAAAACCAACCACTCTACCCGGACGGAAAGCTCGTTCAAATGTTATTAATGTAAGGTAAACGTTAAGGTAATTGAAAATACTTTTACTTCCATGCACAATTACCTAGTATTTTATAAAGTTTCAAGCATTGATGGTAAGTAGGTACGGAAACGTGGTTAATCATAATTAAGGTTCTAAAAGCAGTGGTAGCCGAGTGGTCGAACGCACGCTTTGCAATCAAAGTGCGCAGGTTCTATCCCCGGCTCGCACCTCTGGGTTCCATGTGCGAATCTCATTGTCATCTGAGATTATCACTTGAAACGTGAAACGGTGACGGAAAACATCGTGAGGAAACCTGTGTGCCCGGTATAATGGCAATAGGCTCGCCCCCTATTACATTGGGACCAAAATACATCGGCGAAGTGTGGGCGCACTGCAGTGCACCTCTGCCTACCCCTTCGGGGAATACAGGCGTGATGATGATGTATTTTTAAGGTTCTATGAAAAACGTGCAATAAAGACAAAAAAAAAGCTATAATGCTTTTATCTTAATAATTAATGATGGTGATCTTTCATTTGATAATTACCGTCTGTGTCAAAGACTCCAGCTTCATCTCCCCTGGTTGACGATCTCCGAAATTACAAAACATTTGAGCCTCGCGCGGGACGTATATTTCCCACAACAAAAGTAAATCAATTGTTTTAATTATGCGTGATAAGTTAATTGTTAATATAGAAGGTTAATATCTAAGAGTTAACTCATGCCGGCTTTTCACATCATGTTTCTCATAATAAATATTAGTCAGCTACCCTTTATCAGAACTAAAAAGGAACCAACACCCTTAGCATGATCGTGTAGACATAAGTTTTATCGCTTTCAACTGTCAGATTTGTCGAGAAAATGACGTAACTTCGAGTTTTTTGTACTGAACACGGGACGGTGTGTCTACGCGGTCATGCTACAAAGCCAGAAGTATATAGAAACACGATGCAGTGATACGTTACTGTATTTCCTATAGCGGCGCCTTTTTTTGGGCGCTAGCACTGGTTACGAGCGACGCGTATTAGCTATTAACTACAGTCAATTTTACCCAAACAGTTTTCCACTCTTTCAATTTACTTTCAACCAGTTAAACGTAAATAGTAAAATGCCTTTTAACCCAGCCGCATAAGGTTATAAATTACTTAAAAAACCGATAAACCAATTTACGACCTCAGATGTGTAGATATTTTATGAGCATCTTCCTTATTGCGTAAAAACAGAGCGCCAGGTAAAGAGTAACTTCGGTTAACTCCTCGAACGCCGTCAGTCGACTTGGAGACGGGAGATTCTAAGGCCCACTACGCACTGGCGACTTGTTGCAGTATAGCAAAATAATCTTAAATTAACTCTTCATGGCTATGATAAATAGGAATGAAAATAGTATCACTCTTTCAGAACTAAAATTTTCACGAGAAAAATTGTTGTAAAATTGTCACAAACACGTGATTTTTTCGCGCCACCTCGTATTTGGGAAATAACATATAAATCATCAATCTTATCTCTTATTATCTGCCCCATTTCCACTCAATCTTTAGCAGTATTGTCTTAATGTTACTTGCAAGTAAAGATAAAAACCTTGACAGGTAATTTGGTACAAAAACCGTCAAAGAATTTCAAGTAGGTAATACCTACTAGAACAACACTAATGTGAAATATTCAACACGGTTCGATAATCGTCAGATGAATTAGGTACTAAATAATAATCCTGCAGTTTCGTGACCAAAGCTGTGCTGTTGGCGATCTAACGGCAAATAGTTGTGCTAGCTATTCCATCATCTCATTTCATTACAAATGACATCGATTGAATAATGATTATCGATTGTACCGCTTAAATACAACTCCGATCGTGTGAAGCATTCCTAATCGCCGCGAACCGACTCGAGGAGGTGAAATTCTAAAACATACTCACGTAGCTCATTTCCTTAGTAATGGGGTTATATTCCGCGGCACAATTTTCAATTTCCTAACCTCTTTTGGCATTACGTACTTTTTTCTCACAATGAATTGTATTTTTTGATGTAAAATATCCCTTTAAAAGCATTTTAACTCGCTTAGTAGATTGATGTTTTACGTGTGAACGTAACACGGTAATCGTAAGATAAAAACAATATCCCTTCTATCCTCGTTTGTTTTTAATAAGTTATTTTTCATGCCGATTAAAACGGAGATCCAAACATGATGAAGGTATTTTAAAATATTGTTTTAAATAATTTTCCTGTGTGCCGTAATAAAATTTCTTTTTTTTTTTTGAAGGACTTACACTCTTCATTATACATCCTACATGTATGTAATAGGAAGAAGGTAACAATGCTTTGCATAAGCTGACTTTTATGTAAGCTTTCGAATTAAACCTTGATATCTGTAGATATCCCGAATCAACATAAAACAGATTAATTCAGCACTGCCATGAAACATACGAGCTGTCTTTAACTTTTTAACCTAATCCTTAAGCCTATTGGCAAATTACAGAGGTTAGGTAGCCAGGAAAAAAACCTTGGATACCCGTTTTCATCCCATTATGTATAAAAAGGTTTGGCCCGTGTTGGATGGGAGTTCTATCTGTTTTAAATTTCAAGGCCAATTGTGTCATATTTCACCTTGTTAGCGGTAAAATACCTTTTTTACTACTCTAATTGGTAAGTAGACCCTTTTGGTAAATTATACCTGCGTATTTTTATACTCGTGTTTGAGGGATTGGATAACAGATTTAATAACGTTGGAAGTAATTACACTACTGATATAACATACGAACATTATTTAATTACTTAGATATGTTATTACCAATATAATATAGGTATTCTACTATAAACCTAACTGAAATATTTCAGTTTAAATACTAATTGGGCGACTAGCGTCGCATGTTAATTGGATGCAAATGTGAGCTCTGATAAAACTATTCTACAATTGGGGCAAAAACTATGGAATTATAAATTACAGCTGAATTAAACAGGCAGAAATGACAATGCTGTTAAAACACTTTGGAATTTTATTTTAGTATCTTTTATTATCTTATGATTTATTCCGTTTTAATTTATATATATTCGTTTATTTTTTACTTTTCTTGTAAATCACGTTTTGAAATATATAAAAAACTAGCGGCCCGTCCCGGCTTCGCACGGGTTTATGATATAGCCTACGTTACTCAGTCGTGATGTAGCTTTCTAACGGCAAAAGAGTTTTTGAAATCGGTTCAGTAGTTTTTAAGTTATTTCGTTACATACAATAATATAAATCTTTGCTCTTTATAATATTATTATTATTAGTAATTAGTTATATCGTATAGAGTAATATATAGATATAGATAAGTATATAAATTTTAAAATCTGTAGATAATTCCAAATAATATACATTACTCATAAGTCATTCATGTTTTTTCTACTGAAATCCTGTGACATAGTTTGACACTAAAAAACTCCCGATTCCCACGTGTGTTCAGAATGTTTCAGAAGTCCGAAATATTCAATTAACATGTTAATAAGTATCGATTATAACGAATCAAAATTCGGACATGTTTATAAAATCTTATGCGAAGATTCCATGTATATTCCATACCTATGTACATTTTACTGATTATTAGTGTATTAATCAACTACCTACCTATCTACTTCTTACCGATTATGTACACTAATAATCAGTAAAACGTAGTTAAGTAGGTAGGTAGTTTCGAGTCGTCAATGTTGTTTATGCTATTTTATAGGGTTTGGATATATTGTAAGACTAAAGAACAATAGATATGAAAGATATTCAAGGGTCTGAATCGAAACTCGAAAATTAGGATAGGTGTAGTTTGTTTTTGCTGAGCATCTACATGTCAGCAACAATATAATTTCGTAATTCTAATACATGATGTATAAAAAAATATACCGAAGAAACTTGTGATATCTTCATATAAATGGAAAACGCTACGTCGCCGAATGGCGGAGTCAATCAATCGCGCCACCCGCGTGTGTAGCGGCAAATCGAAAATCTACAAAATGTCGCTGATTTAAGTCAACGCGAATAAATAAGGCCTTGTAAACACATACGCCGATATTAGGCCGAGTTTTTACCTTCTCTACAATCAATGCTACACTAAAAAAAGGTTTATTACATACATGAATACAATTTTAGCTTAACATACCTATTATACTACCTTTTGCCCGCGACTGCGTCCGCGTAGAAGTCTACCCGTTTTTAACCCCGTTAGGGGATGAATTTCATTAAGATAAGTAAGTAATAAGATGCAAGTATTTATTCCGGCCAACTGTTCAATAAATTCTAACCGCGCTCTATGAAAAACAACTCGTACATATCTTCAAACTTGCGCTAGGCATAGAGTTCACGAGATTACATTTATTTCCAGCAGTTATTTTATGTATTTTCGTCCGGGTATGAGGTTTAAACCTAGCTTTCAATTAATAAAATTAAAACCTACACAACATTATAACCTTCGTCATCGCTTTCCACCTCTTTTGAAGGGTTCAATTCATAAATCGGATGGCATGTCATATTTCGTCTTCTAATTCGTATTTTATCGTTCCTCGTTAATCGAACTGTATCTACCTATTACGAGTGATTATCATAATATTTTAAATAAGCGACACCTAACTTTCCATCGTTTTTGCTAAACATACAAATTAATAAAGTATTTATAACAAAGTATATAGTCTTATATAAAGTATTTAGTCTAGATCGATGTATCTATATCACAGAACGAAATAGAATTATTGTGTATGCGTGATTTTGCTTATTTACTTAATAAGTTAATCACTGAATACAAATATTGAGCTAAAATACAAACGCCGAGCATGTTACACTAAGCTAAGCAAAGCTTATCATTTAAAGGGTGACTACGCTTGAGCCGCGCCAGTCAGGTGATCACACCGTTCCAGATTTAACGAAACGGAGCTCTAGGATAATAATATTATCTTCTTATAATAATAAGGCGTACCAACTGTATGATTTAAGTTGTACGTATGTACTAAAAAACATAAAAAATTGACTCAAGCAGAATTATTAAAATATTTAGCACTATAGATTCGTTTCAAACCTTCCTATCATACATTGGTCAGAACATTATGTCGTATGAAACAAATGTATCTTCGGCTCGTAACCGCAGGTGTCTTTTTATACAATAACAACAGTTTTTTGACACAAAAATAGCTTTTGTGAGGTACACTGAAAAGCAGTAAATGCACCTATTGAAACATTTTTCCTTAAAATATTTATACCGGCCGGTGTTTGTAAACGTAGTGAAAAGCTTTTTTGTGATTTTTTCCTTCCGCAACGAACAATGAAATAGTTGACGGAAGCATCGAAAATCGATAACCATTTTCTTCACTATACTGTATAATGTATCGACACGTCGGCGGTCTCTCACGGAACCAATTGCTTCACACTCCCCAGTGCAAGTAGTGGCGCACTTTATTCCAATTCTTTCCCGGTAACGCCTGCACGTCCTTACGGGGACGAGGGTCGGGACTGGGGTAGCAAATGTAGTATAAGCTTCATTTTGAAACCAATCGATATGTAAACATCGTGATGACTTTTAGTGCTATTTACACTGTACTTGCTTTCATTAACCATGGCAAGAATTTTGGGACTGTGTCTCAGATAGATAGAGTACTGTTTATTGTACACACCAAACAAAGAAAATAATGCAACATTATTAGTTCTAGTTAAAGTAGCGATGTACAATTGGGCGGTCTTATCGCTAAAAGCAATTTCTTCCAGCGATTTATCAAAGCGGTTTCAAGAAATACGTGAACTTAATTACTGTCATTTCATAGTACCTTTTTAAAAACTTTATTTTGACGCAGAAGTTATGTAAGTACATAATTAATTTATTTAGATTAAGTTAATAGACCATATTTTTCATTTGACTGTATTATTGGTATTAATTAATTTTCTTGGTACATATTAAGTAGTTTCAATAATCAAAGCTATACTGTGCATACCCTGCACAACCCTACATACCCCAACTGTAATTTCCGAAGAAGACAGAAACGTCATAATAACAATACCACCCAGAATTATGTAGGTACAGTCGCGTAAACTAGATTTAGCACAAGACGCGACAGACAACAGGATGTAAAAGATACATTTCAAAGGAACGTATGATACATATCATACAATGGTTCTATCTTGCCGTTCATATCTTTGAGCTAACTTCGTGCAAGATGTAGCACCTTCTTATTTTAAATATAACATAGCCAAAGATCCACTCGCCTATATACTCTATCGAAACCAAAAGTGCCTTCATGATGTAAAATATAATCCCAATTTAGTAGAAGGTTACTGCGGCTATAGGTATACTAAATTTTATTAAAACATTATTTGTCATAAACATAAATTAAGATTGTGAAAGAAACGGCAATACTTAATTTAGTGTAGTTGAGTCGTATGGCAGTAACCATGACGATTCCGTTGTAAATGAATTATCACTAAACTATATTTGACAGCATTAAAATATTGCTGTCTCGCTCCAACATTTAAAGGGGTAAGAAGGACGGCAATACGCGTATGGTGCTAATAGAACCGATATCGATATTATCGAAAATTAAACACCCTCATGTTTGACTTCTATATATTCAAGACACGCCCCGTTTTCTTAACCGACCTTACAATTTTGAACACAACGTTAATCAAGACGGTTTCTCAAAATATACGTATCAATTCGCTTTACAATTAATTAAAATATAAATTCAGCAATAATCTTTAAATCGTGAATAAGTAATCCAACTTCGAACTACATATCTCTTGAAGAATCTCCAGTTTCCTAATTTTCTCAATATTCAATTATGAACCGATTTGTATCCCAGTCTAGTTTTGCTCTAAACTTCGGTCCGCCTCGTCGTTGTTGAGTCAAAAGTGGGCAAAGTTGTGGTACGTGATAATAAGTTTATTAGATTCAACGTCCCGCGCTTGTGACTGGAACTGTCTCGCGTCTGCCGCGAGTTCCGAGATGCAATTACGTGTTCCTTACACATGTGTACGTTGAATTAGCGTTTGTGTTTCATAAACCGCATTAACTTAATTGTATAATTTATAACAGGTAAAATAAATATATAAATATCTTTCACCTTTTTTACCCTATTATGGCGAAGACAAAAACAAGGGTTATGATTTTAGCAGCCTATGTAAACGCCTAAACTATTTATCCGATTTTGATGAGTAAGGAGTCAATTGATTTGTTATTATGGCCCGCGTAACATAGGCTACATTTTAACCGACTTCAACAATAGGAGGAGTCAAAAATCTAGATACCTACTCGACCGAGAAAAAGATAAAAATATCTACCTTGTGTCTTACATAAATCCTTTACTTGATTATGAACGGTTATTTCTTTAACACATATAATTGTTCATAGGTAAGTTAGTATGTAGGTATATATTGTATATTATAGTAAGTATTTGTTCAGCACACTCTGACCTTTACCAGTACTATAACTCCTCTCCATCCAAAGATTGTTATTACTTCAAGAGGTGGAACAATAAAGAATTATCTGTCAATATCAAGTTAATATGTAAAAGATTACTATTTTGTCGGAAACTCAATTTACGCGTAATAAATAAAATAACTTGTCTCCAACACTCACTCGCAAACGTATTTTACAGATAAAAGGCTCTCAAATAACGTTCGATACTTTATTTCCGGCTCGTTGATGAGAACTCCCGCCGCCGGCCGACTGGGCTGTATTTTCCGTCACAAAGTAAACAATGTTTAGTGCATATGGGTCCAAGCAATATTTTAGTGATTCGGCTATTTCATCTGTCTTTCCTTGTACGGTAAGTAACGCCTTGTACAGATCATGTGACTTTAGGGTACTGGAAATAATTTTCATTATTTGTTCACTTTTGTTATGTTTGAAGTCATCAAAAAAGACGCGAGGCGTTCCCCTGCCGTTGCTGAGTCATCCAAACTGTGTTGTTTGCGTTTTTTACACAGCTGCCGCTTTTGTCGTCCTGTTGGTATGTACAACTCATAAAATGTTTCTGGAATGGGGAAACAAGACCCTAACGCAGTGTGAGGCACCCGTCAACCCGTGTCAAATAACATAAATGTTGAGATACCGACCATTATGCGATATTGGCAAATGCCCGAGGAACGTACAAACAAATGAAGACTCGTAATACGGAATATCGACAGGTCATTAAACTCTATCACATCTGTATTCCTCGATGGGGTGGACAGAAGGCAACTGCATTAAATTATAGGGCGAGCATATTGTCATTATATCATGCACATCCCTCAATGCAAGGCAGTTTTGGGCGAATAAATCCAGCTTTATACATCTGTCGCCACGTTATGTACCTTCACAGTTCAGCAAATGATATTTATAATTAAAATCGATGACAAACAATATCACTAGTGTAAATTAATATATGTATCAGAGATGATAGTGATAGCATTTGAACAAATTATAGTACGTAAATGAGAACGCGCCCTGCATTTATATTACCGCTATTAAAAATTTAGTAGAATTAAAAATACGAGTCATTATTATTTAAACGATACTGTTTATTATTAGGTACGTTTAAAGGCTAGGTCAAATAGCGATCAATGTAAATATTGAATGGGATATTTTAACAAGCTTTTTTTTAGCAGCAATTTTGTTCTTTGTACTGCAAATATATTTTTTGCGGCGATTTATATGCTAAATAAAACCTAACGAGCAATGTGTATGTTGATTACGGCGTATTAACGTTTGGCAATAACACAAATACAGCAAACTCGCGCTTGCTATCATTCAGCTATGATTACGCTGGCGACACGCCAGGCAGGCTCTGATCGCGCGTTCAGCCCTCGTGCCACACCTTAAATACACGCGAGATTAGACTGCCTCGGATTTTAATCTATAAACGTCGCGATAATTTTCAGTGAGTACGGTGGTTCAATTAAATCTGGATCAATATTTCGAAGTGTGAAAGCATTATATCTACTTACAATATTACGATTCATAATGCTTATACCAGGATTGCAAACTTGCATTATAATTTGTGAAACCAGAACTGTACTCATCTTTATTTATCTCACTAAATAAATCGTTAACATAATTATATACTTTGATAACCCCGAGGTGTGGTCAGTTAAGTGACTTTCCCTTCTGTCGTCGTGTTTATCTTTTGACAAATTCATGTCAAAACTGATTTTAAGGTCATCCGCCATCTTTATCACTGTCATCATTCATTTTTATTTATTACGTGTATTTATTGAATTTGTCCTTGCTATTAATTACTGAACATTGGCGAAATACCCGCGCTAGTCGCAGGTGAAGCCATTCCTCATCTTATTCCATTAAATATCATCATTTCGCTCATTTCGTAAAAATAAAACTGATTT
Organism: Ptilodon capucinus; assembly: GCA_914767695.1. Lineage (NCBI taxonomy): Eukaryota > Metazoa > Arthropoda > Insecta > Lepidoptera > Notodontidae > Ptilodon > Ptilodon capucinus. The sequence goes on along the minus strand of OU611814.1, from coordinate 5,751,026 downwards.
TAAAGCTGTGTTGCTTCAAGAATGAACACATCGAAAATTTCATCATGAAGGATGTAACTATATTTGTGACTCACAGTTGCTATTCTATGGAACTTATGAATACCACCTTTACTGGATAATATTGTATACCTAAGCAAATAATATGTAACACTGTGGCATGCGGGTAATGAATAGAAAAAGTAGTTCTTACTACGCATTTTTATATCAGTGGTCGGTACCAAGGTAATGTATCTTGTGCACGTTTCATTTAAAAACTTTCCTTCAAACATTGTGTGCCCCGGGATGTTGCACATTCACGGTGCGGACTTGAGCTCGTAAATAAGAGAAGGTGAATTTAAAATTCTCGAGGAATACCCTGAACACCGCAAGTAAAGTTTATCATTACTATAGATGGTGCATACAATGTTAAATTTTCTTTTCCTTTTGCTTTGTTGCTGTTCCTGCAAATGTTAGTTGGAACTATTTCATAACCAACTTACTTGTTCCGTGATCGTTGTTCAACCCTCTCTTGTCGCTAGTGGCTATGTAAAAGATTAGTAAAGTCGAAATTTAATTCGTTACGTTGTTTAGCCTTAAGCGTGCATAGTCATATTTATTTATTTGTCGCGCCTTTCACTGAAAATAACCGGTAAGAAACCCGGTCGGCTTCTCTTTTTACTTACCCAATCCAGGGATGTGGTTATTCATACCAACATATTTTATACCTATTCGCAAGCGAATAATGACTGTGACGACCGCTTAACTCGTAGTAGAACTGCTGATGATGTAAATTAATATTTACCAAAATAAATGAATATGAATATGATAAGATATTTTAAGTCGTTCAGAAATAAAAAAAATAACTACCGGCCTATTTACCTATTTCATAAATACTCGTAATATCTAGCAACTCCCATAAATATCTAATGTGGAGTATATTCATTATTTTATACAAGAAGTTCAGTAATAAATCTATTCATGTAGATAGGTAAGAAGCCTAATTGGACTCTACCAATATAATAGTAGGTACCTAATGGTTTTCTTTTACTCAATATTAAGCGTAATGAGTTGGTAATCGAAACACGCGAGCAGAACCTGTATTCACGTAGGTAATTATGTTTCTTTCAGCAAGAACCAAGTGAAAGCATTAAAATTAAGTAGGTAAGTACCAATCTACCTATTTAATTTTCTACCATCAATTTCTACCATATAGTTTCTAAATGCTAAATGTACAAGGGGCACGGCTAAACGACTACGCAACTCAACCCAAAGCATTTAAATGTAAACTTGATCTAATGTCATGTACAGTAAAAATTGTAAGAATGATCAATTATGCATTCACACACACGCACACACATTCACTGTCACATTCTCGTTTTTACATGCAAACCCTGTAAGACAACCTTTTTAATAAAGGGAAGTCAATAATTGGCAAGATAATATATTAGACGGACCACAGACCCGGCGCGGTGCCTCGAGAGTGAACCGCGTTAAATAGCTTAAATTATTCGCCAGCGTAATGATCGCCAATCTGTAGCCACTCCGAGCCCCACGGAATTACTGTATTTTCCTTAACTTCAACCTATGTATTTAATCATGCTTTATTTAACAACCGTGATAATTGAATTTCGTATTATGTTTTATAATAAAATATAATATACTCATTACATTTACATCCGAGATTACCACTTGCTATGAAACGGTGAAGGAAATCATCGTGAGGAAACCTGCACGTCTGAGGGAACTTGACTAGTTCTCGATAGATGTGTGAAGTCTGCCAACCCGCACTGGGCCAGCGTGGTGGACTATGGCCTAAATCCCCTCGCATTGAGGGGAGGCCCGTGCCCAGCAGTGGAACATTAAAAAGGGCTGTAGTAGTAGTAGTATAAAAAATAATAAATCATAATAAAATTATTTATTTTATTTTATTTGTTTCTCCGTAATATTTGTTTCTTTTCTGTTTATATAACTTTCTATAGAATGTAAATAAAATACCACACAAGTATGGAATCCTATAAAACTCTTATTTCATGGATAAAACAACATTTCAACTTGTTTCGAAGTTATTGAGAATTTTCTAATGTTCATACAATTCGTTAAACAAAGGGCTCGACATTAAATAAGTTTATATCATCATCAGGAGAATCTTGTTTATATACAAATAATTTATAACCATTTTTTGATAAGTAACTTAATACTCAGTTTTTTTTAAAATAATTAATGTATAGGCAATGCATAAATAAACTGGATTTTAATTTAAAACATTAAATATGAAACCGCTGCCTCTTACTTAAAGCGTGATATTTTCTTCTATACATACATACATATACATACAAATAAATAAAATTGGAGTGTCTGTTTGTAATATCAAAATAACACTTTTTTACCAAATGCGTATGAAAGTATATACGATACCTATAACGAAAACGCAATTTTAAAATTTTTTGTCTGTCTGTCTGTCTGTCTGTTTGTTTGAGGTAAACTTCTAAACGGCTGAACCGATTTCAATGGGACTTTCACTGACAGATAGCTGACGTTCTAAGGCGTAACTTAGGCTACTTCAATTTTAGAAAAAGCATTAGGGTTCCGCGGGAAAAACATAATACCCATATTTCCGGGTAATCTCCCTAAAGTCCACGCGGGCGAAGTCGCGGGCACAGCTAGTATAAAATAAAAATCTTTACCTGAAAATATTTCAATTACTATCTATCAGCCAGAGACGTCCACTGCTGGACATAGGCCTCCCCCATAGATCGCCACAAATTACGCTCTTGGGCTTTATGCGCCCATCGACTCCCGGCGACCCTGGTGAGGTCTTCCGTCCATCTGGTCGGGGGTCGTCCCACATTCCGCTTCCCTGTTCGTGGCCGCCACTCTAGGACTTTGATGCACCAACGGCCATCATTTCAATTAACTTTTTATAATTCGTCCCTTCTGGAGTTACGATACCACAGACATATAAACAGTTTTATTCCCTGTCATTGCATTGCGGCAAAGGTTAAAAAGTAATGACTGAAACCTCGTTGATTACCCATGTAAATGGAACAAAAAATACACGATTCGTTACGAACTCGTTCACGATTTAGACTGAATTTAGATGGATCGGGGATCGAGATTGAGTGGGACAATGTTTTGTGGGTTTATTTGCTGCGGCTGACGATCAAGTGTAATGGACCCATAACTTTAGGTTTAAATCGCGGAATTCCGGTTGCCTTCTGTAATTAAGACATTTTGGCTCGAGCTTCCTTGAAGTAAATTTATTTCCAGGACGTTTACTTTAAAAGTAATTAGCGAAAAACGGACTTGCATAATTGTGGGAACCACACAAGTCGGCATGATACCTAGACTACAACTTTTTGCTTTATTTTTATAAGTTACTAGCTTCTACCCGCGATTTTATTTGCGTAGACCTCAATTATTCAATTTGATTATAAATTAGGTATATAAATTATAACCTGTATGTTGTTCTGTTCTATATACAATAATACTGTAAAGTTTCTACAAAACCCGTTCAGTACTTTATGCGTGAAAGAGTAATAAACAACCATTCATCCATCCTCACAAACTTTCACATTTTTAATAGATATTAGTAGGATAGGATTTTAGAATTAATTATTGTATTCTTGTAGACAATTATCATTAAAATGCTATTGACACATCATTTAAAATTATATTTCTAAATACCTAATTTAAAAAAAAAACCTCCTTAATTTAAAGAGGGTTTAGGTACAAATGTTATGTAGGTATTCTTGAATTATATACCATTACAAATGACAATTACCCGCAGCTTACGAAGGGAAAATAAAACAATATTCACTTAACTGGCTTTAGGGCTCAGGAGGCAATTTAATTACATTGTTTATGGCGATTTTAGTACCTACTTTAAAAAGGTCTAGCACAACTGATTTATATAAATATGGATGTATAAAATAGGCAGTATTGTTTACCGAACTGATTGATACCCACAGCGTATTAATTTATTCCAACATTGCCAACACACAACATAATTGGGGATTGATCACTGATATACCGACTCATTAATAGGGCAGGCACGCAATTAGGAATCGTCATATTTTGAAAACAATTCTGAACGCTAAAACATGCCTGTGTTTTATTTAAACTTGAAAACTTCCTTATAAAATTTGGGAAAAACTGTATATTCCTCGACTTACATTTTTTTGTCAATCAATTAAGACAATTACCTAACTAAAGCGACATTTTGTTAACTTTACGGGAGAGTATACTCAATCGACGCAGAACAGTGCACTGATTCCGAATATGTATATAAGTCAATATCGCCCAAAAGTGTCGCATGGCCTTTCACCTCTCTATATGTAAGTATCATTGACCTTCTTTTCGGATTATTATCAGAAGTATGAATAGCGTTGTTAGTAATTTACTAACACAAGTGTAAAGAGGTCCTTTTCTATTCAGATTGTTAAACAAAACACTCACACTAAACTATTATTCAACGATGATTACGCTGGCGCCGCGCCAGCCGACTATATTCGCACATTTAAGTTTCGGTGGTACGTACCGCACCCTATTATAATATCTCAAATGCACTCTACATTATAGCATTTGAGTATAATCTAAATGAGCTCCAGTATTCTTATATTTTGGCCTCATGTATGTCTCTACTGATTTTCGTAACTCTTAACGTTACATTTGTTGACCAAAATTATCTTATAACAAATTATTTTACTCTACAATGTATTGTAAATCAATAAATCTCTCTCTTAAGTTTAATCATCCCGCTCTTTGATCCAAAGCTTCTGAGTAACAGATATTCGTACTTACCGTGTTCTTAACAGGTAAATACACACACCATACAGCAATTAAACATAAGTATTACGTGGTATGAGAAAATCAATTCGTTAAACCCTTAATACGTAAAAGAAATCAACTAGAAGTTTAAGAAAATATTATGGGGTGGCAAGTAACCTTACTTACCTTATATAGTATTATTATTTTAATATTCACTGGCAATTTTTACAGCTTTTTTATGTACTGATTTAAATATCAAAACTGATAGATACCTTCTATTAAAAACATGACTGCAATAGAGATGGACGTAAGGGGGTTGTATAGTGTAGTGCTACGACTTACAACATCTCATTATTAACTCTTAGACAGAAAATGCAATTATGTCACTATATTCATAGTTCCAACTGCCTGAGAACCTAGGTTATTTTTACCCAGAATTTTAGAGCATTTAATTCCCACGCTTCTCCTAATCATTATTGTAGGGAACAAGCAGGGAACCAGTAAGGTTGTTCGACGACAAGCATTCCCCATCTTGTATTTCTCGTTCGAACAATACCTAAGGGGACGTAAACGGATCGATACGACGACGTGTAAACACTTATTACACACATTATTACGACGTTAATTAAATTACATGTTACAACATGCGAGTTATTAACGCATTACGTGGTTGATGCGAAGTTGTAAGGGTTTCACTTAGATTCCGAGACTTTAGAAACCATGAGGCTGTAGGTACAGTAGCTGTAGTAAAAATCAAATCAAAATCAAACAGTTTTTATTCGTGTAAGCCAAAAAAGCACTTACAAATAGTCGGATTCTACCACCGGTTCGGAATGCTGCTTCCACTGAGAAGAGCCGGTAAGAAACTCAATGGTTACTCTTTTCAAAATGTTGAATAGTAAGGATTGCGAGTAATACATTCTCAGGAGCAGCGATGAGAGCAGATAGCACTTTTGACACACTAGAGAAAAATTATACTCACGGCAGTCTAATATATCAGGGAATGAAGAACAATACTAACTACTACTACTTAACTTAGGTAAATTAGCATTAGTACAAAGTGTAGCACTTGTTATCATGAACCCCAAAACATTCTGATAAGAAAATTAGTCTTGTTATCACTGCATATATTCATTTATAATAAAAGTGTTTGGAATAAAATGAATATGAGTATAATAAGCGGGTAATATTAATTGAGACGCGGTCCACGCTCGTTAGCAGGCCCAACTGAATGCTGGGAACGAGATGACAAACAGTATGAGATCATGACCTTAATACCAGGTATTCTCTGAAAATTAAAAAAAAATGTTGTTTTCAGGGTTCCGTACTTAAAAAGGAAAAAAGGAACCCTTATAGGATCGCTTTGTTGTCCGTCCGTCTGTATCTGTGTCTGCCAAAACCCTTTTTCGCAGGAAGGCGTGCAGGTATCAAGGTGAAATCAATAACAAAGACTCAAAATTAAAAGATACAGCGGTTTATGTTTCATGTTTAATACATTTTTAAGTGAATCAAAAACCTATAGGGTAACTTCCGTTAAAAATCAAGAAATTTGGAAAAAGCAATACATTATAACAAAAGTAAAGGAAAAATCTGAAAACAAAATGCAAAATTATGCAAATTTATAATAACAACGCATAAAAAAGTTTTTTTGCGATTAAAAACTTATTTTGTAGATAGTTTGTATGGGGATTACAGTATACCAACCGCAAAGTTAAGTTTATCTCTCTATCCAGTTAATCTTTTCGTTAGAGCAATGTTCAGTGCTTTCATAGTTTAGGTACGGAAGCCTCGGCGCGCGAGTTAACCTCCCACATGGCCGGTTTTTTTTTAAATTATGCAACAAAATGCTTCGTGCACCCCTGTATGCAAAAGGTAAGATAAGTATTCTAGAAACTTAAAAATACAGCACGCTTAGTACAAGCAGTTAACAACATCTATCAACTATATCACGTAATCTCATTGTTTGAAAGATAAGTAACTCAAACCTTTATAGGTTTGAATCCTCAAACTGAAACCATAGATTACGAAACCAACAACAATATAAAAAACCGGAAAAGTGCGAGTCGGACTCGCGCACGAAGGGTTCCGTACCATTATCTATAAAAACGGCAAAAAAATCACGTTTGTTGTATGGGAGCCCCCTTAAATATTTATTTTATTCAATTTTTTTGTATTTATTTTTATAGCGGCAACAGAAATACAGCACCTGTAAAAATTTCAGCTCTCTAGCTATCACGGTTCATGAGATACAGCCTGGTGACAGACGGACGGACGGACGGACGGACGGACAGCGAAGTCTCAGTAATAGGGTTCCCGTTTTACCCTTTGGGGACGGAACTCTAAAAAGTAATAAGGAACGCACAACTCTAAATACGGCCCACTCCAAAACTGTATGCAAACGAATAGCACAGGCTGTTGGTATATTCCCAGTGAAATATATAGTTTTAATGACATCGGATATGAGGTGGCCACTCGCATAGGCAAACAGAGCGTTCTCTCGAAGTCCGGGACTTAAAGCAACCCTATTTACGAGGGCCCATTAGGAAGCGACCTAAATCCGTTGGTGTCAACATTTCTCATGTTTCGTCCCCCACTTTCATGTATGTAAATTAACTTAGCGTCATATTATGTTGACTTAACAAGTGACTTCAGTATATTCCATGTGACGTTGAAAATGATTTTATTTTAAATACAGTTTGTATTTAATTATATTCATTTATAAATATCGGATTGGGGCCAAAAATGTGTAGGCAGGGCTGGTTCACTGCGGTGGAACTGATGGTTAGTGTAATGTAAGGAATAATATATAAATGGTTTAGTAAACTTAGAAAGTATATGGCCGTAGTACTTACTTACTACCTACTGGGGCAGACGTATTAACTTGACTTTGAAAATGTACTCTATGTTAATATACACAAATTTGAATTCCGTCGATAAAGCCACTCGACCATTGACAAAATTCGCTTGCGTCATCGACGATATTTCGTTCAAAAGCGTGTTTCTTATGTGAATTAATACAGTACGTTTTGGTACTGGCAATCAATTGCAGGCATTTATTCTCTAATCTTGGCGTTGGCGACCTCACCGTAAGTATACATTAATAAAGTAGCTGCTTTTATATTGATTGTTTAAATTAAGAGTCATGATAATTTTTTCAGAATTAAATACTTATGCCCAAAGACGATTGATGTGTGTAAAATACTACGCAAGCAAAACGAGGTTGCCCGCTCCGATTGACAGTTAACGTTTAAAAAAAGAACCTTATTATTATGTGACGTAATTACCAACATAATTCCGCAACATGCCATAACATAAATAAACTGGCAATTTGAAGCGGTCGCCGGCGTCGTGTAAAAAAGAAGTTAAAGTTATCACATTACTTCTGCGGTTGGCAAGAAGTGCGCAAGTTTGTGGACGGCGCTCAAATTGTCGGCGGGACTGAGCTGGTGCACGGCCCGCCATCTGCGACCCACGCCACAGTAATGTGCCATTGAAACCTCATTGGTTCGTTCTGTTATAAAAAGCGAACACTTGAGCTTCTATTATATAAGAGGACGTTTATAATCGTTGTCTTTTTTTAAAAATTACCAATTAAACGTTTTTGTTTTCAAAATATTTTTATACAGAATTATAACTTGGCACTGCTCCCATATTTAGGATACTGTAAAAACCTACCTAAATGGTAGCTGCCCATAATTAATTAAGAATAGTTTTCTCGTCCAAACTGGTTGTCTGGAGGAAATTGCTTTTAGCGATAAGACCGCCCAATTGTACATAGCTACTGTATTTAGAACTAAGAATGTTGTATTATTTTCTTTGTTTTGTGTGTACAATAAATAGTTACCTACTCTATCTATCTAAATGTTAACATCCAAATATGCGTGCGAAGAGACCAAAGTTAATTTACGTTATCGTCACACACGCTCATTTCAATTCCTGTTGAAATTTCAAACCTAATACGTATTTATAATATGATAAGCCGTCATAACAAATCTTCATTAGGATTGTACCTCTTCGCGCCAGGTTCCTCAGAGAATTGGGCGCCAATGACCCAATTAGCAATGTTACCGAAGGAGGCACCTCCGGTAACTTTCCTTTCATAATTTATGCACACGCGAAGGTTTTAGGGACTCCTTACCGCTTGTGAGATAACACGATATAACAAGATAATATATGTACCTTGTATCAGGATGGATTCCCTTGAGGTGTGGGTTTATTTATTATACTACTTATGTGATCTTTTTTGCTTAGATATTTTTAAAGAGTACGTCCTCTTTACAATAAATGACTGTAATTTTTTTGCTTAAATTTCAAATAAACTTCTTTAAAAAAAAACTTCAGTAATTATATTTTGTTTTTGCGATTCATCCATCCATCATTTTATTTGCAACATAACTATGTGAACTTTCTAAACGAAACACTGGAAACATCGAAACAAGACTCCATTTTGTTGCTTGCTCCTAAAATCAGTTTAAAAACGAAAAGTTATTGGAAATGGCCAATAAACGGTAGCAAGACCTGAGTAGTGGTTGGAGTGGAGCAAAGTTTGTTGCGGTCTCCGGAGCGGGCAGCCACTGGAATGGCAAGCCACCTTAGTTTCAGCTTTAGACACCGGCTTGCAAAAGCCAACGGCCTGCAAATTACACAAACGGTGCAAATTGCCCGCCGAAAATACTGAACTGGAAAAAATATGCAAACATTTTATTTAAAAACCAAAATCGAACGTAGAGTCGTATCTTTAATAGTTCACCACATTTTCATTGAAAACTAGAATGTACCAAGAGTGTAGTTACAGATACCGTACATAAATTTTATATCAAGTAAACGTTCATACAAAGAAATCTCTGTTTATGGAATATAATTAGCTTCAAGAACGTGTACGTGTACTTTGCTTCTGTAAACATAAATTATTTACTTATTACATATTTTTTATAAACTCGGAAATCAAACATAGATGAGCGTTAGTTGGGATTATTTTTCATACCTAAGACAAGCTCTTGCATGCACTAAGTATATGCCTGAGTGCCCCACTGCGCCAAAGTTGATTAAAGGTAGTTAAATAATGTAAATTGTCACGCTAATACATGTAATAATCAAATACAACTCATATCTGTGCTATTATAGCACCACCCCTACCAAAATAATTATATCTTTGACTAATTACACATACAGTGACAAGGAAATGCCATAAAAAATGGGACACAATATAACGAGACGAGCGCCCTAACGGTGCAAATGATTAGCGTCGTTAGCGCGCACCCAAATTAGAACGGACCCGGCGCTGATAACGTCAAAGAGTTTAATCATACTAAAGAATTGTACGAAGCACACGCGCCGTGAATACAAAACGAAACCTATATTCTTCTGTCAAAGGTGGGAAAACGATTATTAATGGCGCCTCCGGTCTGTCGCGCATAACGTCGTTACTCCCGAGACGTAAATAAGTTGTGCAATTTACCTCTACTCACTGTGAATATTAATCGGCCCGGTACAGCGAAAACTGGACAGTTGGACCGCTTCTCCTCTAACAATGTTATTGGATGTCTAGCTTGAATTTCACTAGCTAAACTTTACTGTGATTTCTCGAGTTTAAATGTATGTAAATACTAGCTTCTACGTGAGACTTCATCCGCGCAGACTTCGATTATTCAATAAGGTTATTAATTATGGCCTATATGTTATTCTGGTGTATGGATAATAGTTCTGTAAAGTTTCATCGAAATCCGAGCAGTATCTATTGCGTGAAAAGGTAACAAACATCCATTCATCCATAAAGCATTAGAAATCCATTCACTTCCTCACAATAAATGTAAAAGAAAATGTACTTCTTGGCTTTTAACTTTATCCTATGATGACACCGAAAATCTTTTAAAATTTTGATTATAACCTGGACATTGATAACACATACATACTTTCACACATAACACATTCACACACACACACATACACATACACACACACACACACACAAGAGCGAATGTTTATGTTAATTTTAAATTTTTATTATTATAATTTTGTCATGTATGGAGCAATCTACGCATTTTAGGGATATGGGCGCTGACTTTGCAACACAGTTTTTAACTTTCGCAAATGTCAACGTTTTTATTATTATTATTGACTTCGCTGTTATTTTGTTCCAAATAAATTTTATTTTATTTATTTTATTTTTATCCATCCTCACAAACTTTCACATTTATAATATTCGTAGGATAATGTAAGCGTTAGATAGATAGATATGGTTGCACCGCAAAAAATGTTTATATTACACACAGTTTACGCAGTGTCACAATGGGCGGCCTTATCACTAAAAGCGATCTCAACCAGGCAACCTTAGGATGGAGTGGATCTAGGGAATTGATTACGGCGGGGTAGTACTTAATAATGGATATTAACAATAAATAGTTTAAAAAAGTACACATACATATAAATACATAAATACAATATAACATCCTACATACATACAATATAATATAATATCCTACATAGGATATACATACATACATAAACAAAACAGCTCAAGTACTCACAGTTAAAGTAAACAAATACAAGTTAGACAGTGAGGTAAAACTTCTTTACACGATCTTTTGAAAATTTGCGAAGAATTTGTGCTTTTTGCGTTTTACAAAAGAATATTAAAACAAGTAGGTACTTAACAGTGTCTATGTGAAGGTATGTTATGCATACAGGTAAGCATAGTTATTTTTGATTAAAACTTTAAATTATAGACGTATTATTGTCAGATATGAAATTTCTATTAAAATACTTTTATGTTTATAATGCAAAATGTATTCTCTGTACACAAAGGTCTCAACTATTAATATCATGGTATTAGAGAGCAAGCAACCCACTTAAGCCGAGATTAAGTTTCTGAAATTGTATAAGCAGCAGGCATTAAAATAGTTTTAATATGGTATTTCTACGTAGTACTTATAACTTTGCTAACATAGGCAAAACGAAATAGTAGCATAAAGAGGTATTTAATTATATCGAATGAATAATAATTATGATATAGTGCTGATTTTGGCACTTAATCAAATAACAGTGAATTACAGTCCTTTTCATGTGCGTAATGCATTTCTATAAAATAAAAATGCACTAAAGAAGTATAAAATGTAATTAACTTCTAATATCAACACCTAAATTGCAAGGGCAAAATGTTCCGCGCGTGGGAATCGAAGCAGCATCCACCCAGTGCAGTCAACCGAGCAGCCTAAGGCAACACAATGGAGCTATATGTACCTGTATATTTTTAATAAGTTTTTGGCAATTTAAAAAAATATCAGCCCACTGAGTTTCTTGCCGGATCTTCTCAGTTTCGGTCGCGTTTCGATCCGGTGGTAGAATAGTAGAATATAAGAAAAAAAAAATGTAAACGTGACAATTTGTAAGTGGCCTATGGCCTATACAAAATAAATGATTTGACTTTTACTTTGAGCCAACTGCGGTCAAATCACTAGGCCAAGCGGTCGTCAATCGTCGCATCAAGTAATCAATTTACAGGCAGTACCGACCGATAGAGGTCATTGGAGAGATAGGCATCGTATCAAGAGTTGGCCATGCGTCCGACGGGCAATCTAACTGGCTATGCCGACTGGTTACTGGTTACTAGTTGAACCATATCTAACGATTGACTGACAATTACCGAAGATATATATACCGCATCGTTATAATCCTTCAACAGAATATATTATATTTCATTAGTATGTTGTTCTTTGTGTGACACTAATGAAAATAATTATTTCAGTAACTACACCTAAAATATTGGCTGGGTCGTATTAACACAAAATTGATGAAAATAATTTAAATCGTATGTCCATGCGAGTCATTGATGATCGATTAAAAATCGAGTCCTTACGCGAGTCCTATAATTATTCGGATGACCGGATTTATGCGGACCGATAGTTTGTGTGAACGCTTCTATATAAAATGTTCTACTGTACATTCCGTAATTATCGAGCTACCGGCATTATCATAATATGAATAGAGCCCGTTGGTAGTATTGGTAAATGGTAGTTCTCTTTCTTTCTCCACCGCCAGCAACGGGTACGCGTGATAAGTTGTTGCTATTTTTTTTTATATAGTCTCAATACAAACTGTATTGACACATAGGAAAAGTTTATACTTCAACTAAATGACACAGCATTTTGACGAGTGGAGGCGTGGCTTATACCACAGAGATTTTATCTTTATGTATATTGATGTAGAATTCGTTTTGGTATTGGCAAAATGTTGACTGGCAAGCGTCGACGCCCCCGTGTGCTTAAAGCTTTTATTTTAAAGTACCTTTCAGTTTAATTGCTTATTATTAAATACACATATTTTTATATAATTTTTACCACCACTTTCATCATTTTTACCACTTTCAATTATTATTTATTATTTTTTATTTACTCTTTCTATTCTTTACATTTAGATTAGTTGATTCGAATTTAACTGTTTAGTGGTGCATGCGGTGTTTACCTTTAAGTTACTTTTGCACTTGTGCAAGTCTAATTTTATTTAATTATTATTTTATATGGTGTAAACAGTTGTTGGTGAACCAAATAAATAAAAATAAAATAAATAAAATAAAATTTAGATCTGTCTGTCCCATAACTATAGGGGCAACACGGCCTTAGATGCACATAAACACAAGTTCTCAAGGCATTTACGTCGCGTATAGATGACATATTTGCACAGTGCATCTACACATCAGTGGACACGGGCGGTATGTACGGGGTAATGTTTTCAGAATGTCCTGCACCGCATTTGGCACGCGAAGCCTTGCAAAATCGTCAGTTTATGTTTGTATATCGCGGTAACAATGTTTAATGCTACATGCGGAAACTCGCGTTTAGACTATGTTTATTTAAAGATATCTAATCACAGATATTCTTGTACGACAACTTCTAAACCAGTGTTCTTATGTTTTTTTTTCATTAGTACAGCATAATTCATTAGTATCCTAATTCAAATATAGGATAGGTTAAGTTGGTACCTAGTGATTTTTGGTAACCCTAAACTTGATGAATTTTCGCAGTAATACGCCTGCAGTTGTAGCACGTGCGCAAAGACTAGACGTATGTCACCGAATATCTTGATGTTGTCTCTTTCTTTCGTATGAAATTATACGGAGAGTTAGCGAGCAACTCCGTGACAAAGGTCTTGTCTTGACATGTAGCACGCACTGCATGTAGTTAATTTTCACGTAGAAGATAAATATAATTTTCATTTTTTTTATCTGACTTAGGAGGAATGTGCCCTCGAATTTTATACATCAACTTCACTAATTTTATTTGTGTGTATGATATAACACACTCCAAAAACCTATTAATTAAATACTAGAATACAGTATACGAGTTATACACTCTACGACTAATGTGTGGGCTAGTGGTTGAGCTTAGGCCGCTCGACTCCCTGGCCCAGTTGGTTACGATTTCAATTCCCACGATGCGTATGCTTTGTCTGGCGCTATTATATCGTACTATACTACTACAGCCCTTTTTAACGTCCTACTGCTGGGCACGGGCCTCCCCTCAATGCGAGGGTGATTCAGGCCATAGTCCACCACGCTGGCCCGGTGCGGGTTGGCAGACTTAACACATCTATCGAGAACTAGTCAAGCTCCCTCAGACGTGCAGGTTTCCTCACGATGTTTTCCTTCACCGTTTCTTAGCAAGTGATAATCTCGGATGAAAATGAGATTCGCACATGGAACCCAGAGGTGCGAGCCGGGGTTTGAACCTGCGCCCTTTGATTGCAAAGCATGCGTTCGACCACTCGGCTACCACTGCTTACGCTTACTATACAACAAAATTTAATAAAATATCTCCGCAGCTACGGCGTTCATGTAGAGATTAATAGAGTTCGCGAGCGTGACACACGACGTAACGCGGTGTTGCAGTTTATTTAACACATAAACCCGTTTGTCTTCGCCAACTCATCAGCCGGGGCACATTCCAAGGGAAAAGGAAAAGTTGAGAGCAGAAATTATACGCACGCTCGTTAAGGGCACGCGTTAATTAAACAATAACATAAATGTAGAGCTTACATTTTGCGTTACCCAGACCTATCCAATACGACTACCAAATATGAACTTGGATCTTTTGTACATACTCCACTATTAAGTTTTTTATCTGTTTAATCTTAAACGTAGTGGTAAATACACATTTACCGAAAGACAATTAAAAAAGACAATCCTTCTACCAAACCACATTAGGTAAAATGATAGTTTTTAGTACAAAAGTGTTGTACAATACGTACAATAATAGTGAGTCAGGCAATAAAAACTTTAAGCGACCCTTTCGCTTAAACACACTACACTTACACCGAGCCCATTGGTTGACTTATGTAAGATTTCAACTAATCATATTTTTTAAATATCACATATTATTGAAGATTATCCTAACTTTGTGTCCTAACTGTGTGTAGTGTCATTTAGCACATGTCTACATCTTATACTTAGTGTCACTTTGCATATGTCTACATCTTAACTAAATGTCACCTTCCATATGTCTACATCTTAACTTAGTTATAAGCCTCACCGTCCAAGTCTCTGGCAAACTCAGTTGTTGGCAAAATCATCGACAAATTGACGATGGAAGCCAAACACTTTTTAAAAAAGAAGAAGAAGAAGAAGATCTTAACTTAGTGTCACTATGCACATGTCTACATCTTATTATTATTTATTTTTTTACGAAATGAGCGAAATGATGATATTTAATGTAATAAGATGAGGAATGGTTTCACCTGCGACTAGCGCGGGTATTTCGCCAATGTCAAGTAATTAATAGCAAGGACGAATTCAATAAATACTTCTTCTTCTTTTTTTACGAAATGAGTGAAATGATGATATTTTGATGGAATAAGATGAGGAATGCCTGCACCTGCGATATGCGGTATTTATGGCAATGTCGAGTAATTATAGCAAGGACAAATTCAATAAATACACATAATAAATAAAAATGAATGATGACAGTGATAAAGATGGCGGATGAATCATGTCTACATCTTAACATAATGACACTTTGCATATGTCTACATCTTAACTGAATGTCAACTTGTATATGTCTACATCTTTACCTAGTGTCACTTTGCATATGTCAACGTCTTAAATTAGTGTCATTAAGCACATTTCTAAATCTTAGTGTCATTTATCATCACGGAGCAATTTAAGTAAGGGCCTTTCTTTATAAAAACGTATGGATCTCCAATGAATCATCCCGAACAAGTTGGAACAGTTATTTGACAGATGTTATGGTGGCTGTCACGAGCGATGGATTCACCGCCGGTGCTTTATTGTCGTACGTGGTTTGACGCCCCTCCAATACTCGCAGAGATATACCTTACCTATCTATGTGGAACAGGAAACTATTGAAAGCGTTCAATCTCTTTTAAGAAACACATCTTTTGTGGTTTAGGTAGAGATGAAAGTTAAAACATGTAGTATTGGGCCTTTGACTAAAGGTCTATTCACGCAGTAAACAGGTATAGAATAAAACGAATCGTTATCGGTACGAGCAACGATGCGTGTTTTTGATGAACGAGTAACGAGCCGTAACAACCTTCGGAAGCGTGAATGATTAAACTTATTTTATAGGAACAATTTTGGGTAACGTCTCGTAGTATATTTAACACTTTTAATCAAAGGGAATGTTTCTTCAATCGGATATGAGAGCTACCGGTCATTAATTCTTTGCCTTCAGTACACACCCACTGGGGTTCAATCAATAACAATTACACATTCCTACCAAAAAAATCTCAAGTGGATGGTCCGCCACTATCATACAGCACACCATACCTCGTCATTAGTACACCTCGTCCTTTCTTATACTTTAATTCCTCTCCCTCCAAAAGTTGCCTGGTAGAGATCACTATTAGTTGTTGCACTTAATTTTGTTTTGTTTTATCGTATATGTATAGGTTGTATTTCTCTAGGAGGTGGAACAATAGAGAGTTATCTATCTATACCATTAAATAAAAATGTATCGAATGATCAATGACCAAACGTTCAATGTACACGAAACTTTGCGAGAAAATTACGGATAAAAACACCAACTTTGATTCTTTCGATTTAGTTTCGGCGAGCAACGGCGACGGGCGGAGTGTTCGACTTGTTTAAATACATTTCGCAGATGGACACGGCATTATTTCTTCGCTCCCGAGAAAATTAAAAGTGCTTCGTAAAATCTCACTCCACTCCATCGCGGGACATAATGTGACTCGAAGTGAATAAACAAGAAATATGCGGTCGCCCGTGTTTTGTTTTACCGTTTATATACCGAGGGGCTTTTATGGTTTATAGCTCAATAATATAGGTCGTAAAAACCTCCGGACCCTCGCCGGATCTCTCTCTGTTCCACAATTGAGTCACACCAGTCCCTTCGACTCCTTTGGAACTCCTTGAATCATTCCGCTTTGTAGATACCTAATAATATGGAAATGTACTTTGTAGTCGTGTCTTTGTTTTGTAAAACGTCGCCATATACGATGCCGTTTTGAGAAGCTTAACTCTTAAACGAGCGGATCGACTGGATTTAAAAAAGGAATGTGAGCATCAGAAGGATTTTATTCAGTGAGTTCGTGAGCTCGTGAGGTAACAATATCATTATTTTTTTTTAGTTTTAGCGAACTGCTGTAGACCGCAAAATACTGTAAGGATGTTTTTGTTGAAAACAAAACCCTTACTTTTTAAAAGTAATATTACTTCAGTCAGCCTGGCTCATAGAACGCCCTGCCTTAAACGTAAGGGGTGCAAGTTCTTATATCGGGCCCTTATCTGTGAGTTTTTTTTGTGTGAATTTCATTTTAAATAAATAATACCACTTGCTGGACGGTCAAGGAAACATCCTGCGGAATCTGTGTATATAAAAGCGTGTGAAGTTCACCAACCCGCACTGGGTTAACGTGGCGGACTATGACCCAAATCTCCTTTGTATTGAGGGGGAATGTACCCAGTATAATGGCAATATTTTCGCCCCCTTTTATTTACAACTTCACGAAACTGGCCTCAAAAGGTTAATTAATTATTTATATTTTTTTTTTTTAAATATAATACATAGATTCAATTACATAGTGGGGATAATTCAAGTATCTAATTTATAGGGCATTAAAAATCCTTAAGGACAAGGCCGGTGCTGAGTTAAGCTCCTTGCCACTTCAGAGGATTATTATCTTTGCAGCGTCGCCGATTGAATCGCCGATAAAGTTCGCCTGGACTTATGAAACTGCCATTAAAAAATATTTTATTAAGCGTTAACTGAGGTGATTAAATATATTTCAAACAATTGGCCGTGTTTCAAAGTACTGACTAGCTGTAAAGAAGTGAGTAACGGACAGTAAGTACCTAAGTGTATGAAAAGCCTGGTTAAGTTCAATTTATAGAAATAAAATACTTGATTCGTGGACAGACAACGTAAATCCAAGCCGAAACATCAATTTAATTTGAACCACATTCACTGCAAAATGTATTTAAGTTTTATCATTTTAATAGTACACCTCACTTTCGAATAAATAAAACTGTACAAATAAATTTCCTCTTTTTGTATATAGGTATGCGAAAGTTTACATAAAATTTCACTGTGTCAGTTTTTCAGACATAGCGCTGTCCTTTTTATATCGTACTCACCAGATTTCATTACTTTATTTCGTTAGTTGGGGACTGAGGTTATTAACCAACACTAATTAGGTATTCAGGCTTCGTACGTCGGTAGCTACATCACGAGGCAAGTCGGCTTCTGCTCAACTGAAGTGCTGGCCACAGTTTAAATAATTTAAACGGCATAAATAATGTCATATCTGGCTTGTTTTTCATTGCAAGAAAATTTATTTAAATCCAAAGAAATTCGGTTAAATATATCTTCTCCGCAAGCTTTCTTATGCGTTAGGAAACCTAAATAAATAATCAAGACCAAATCGGCGTTTCAATTACTTTGAGTTCAAAAAGCTACCAAAGATCCGAGTATAGCCCCAGAGGAATAAATAAATATCTCCAGACAACACATATTCATCGTCTGATCCCAAACTAGGCAATGCTTTTACTATGGGTACCATATAATGGACCGGAGGCGATTTCAGTTACACCTAGACTAGGGCCAATTCCGCAAACGCCAATTCCAAAATTTTCCGCTTACGGGAATCGAACCCGAAACTACCATATTATAATCAGCTACTGTAAATCAGTGTTTATATTAAGCAGACGAAAATGGTGAGCATCGACCACAATTCACGAAGGGCCGTCACAAATTACAAACTAATCATACTCCGCCAATTGGGTCGCTCGAAGAGGTTAATTTTCCGAATCCCGGCGCTGTGTTAACGGTCTGGCCGTTACTGCCGCCCCACCAATTAGCTTTTACTGCCCTTGTGGTCCGATAACTACTCCACTAGACTTATCTATCGGTCGATCCGAACGTTATGTCCTGGTAAACATTGGTACCAATTGTGTATCAGCTCGTTCCGCCGTTCGATAAGGTCGTATCGTATTTTGAGACGTTTCGTTTCAAGATAATGTTGATGATTTTGCGCAATACTATTGTATGGAGTGAACGTTGAATTCATTAACAGACTTAGGTATATGGAACTTTACTTTTGAATTATTGGTATAGGCACTTTATCAATTCCTTTAACTGATCTCACATATATACAACTCATATTGTAAGTGTGTCGACCTGAATACGATATAATAGAACCTAGCTAAAGCAGTAGCAATATCAATTCCTTTCTGAAATATTGAGAAAACATGCAATTGAATCATACCGCCTGCACGACAGTAGCAGTGAGTAAACTTATTCTATGCCGACGGTCGAAGCGATACGTTTCAAAACGATACATGTAGCTGCTGCAATTCTATCCACTGCATATAAACATCTTGTCGAGTATTGTTTAAAATTTCTGTTCTAGGACGACACATAAACTCGTTGCAAATCCTACAGAGGGTTTGAGAACGTCGTTTCAACAATGTTCCAAGTCAACGAAATCAAGAAGCGACAATCTCGCCGACCTACGTCTTATTTTTCAGGAGAGTCGACCCGTTACAACGACAGAGATTTACATTTGAAATAGGCTGAGACACTCTTTTATTTCGCTCCTTTTATATTTTTTTTGTCTGTTCGTATCGTTGCAGCTCCCCCGGCGGCCTACAGGCGTATCCCCGCCCCAAATGGTAATGCCGCACCTGAATAATTATATTAACAAATATATCATAATTTATTCTAATGTAATTTATAAATTTAACACGCCCGATATAATAGTAGTTGGCTCGGTTTTTGGCTTTGAAAATTACAAGTTTGCAATTATGAAAGTTAATTTACTTGCTTAGTGTGAAGAGCGCCGCCGCGCCGTTATTTGATTAAAGTACTAATTTTTAATTATTCGCTCGCGTCTTGGATTAACTACTATAACGCGCACCAGTGTCTGGACCACCGAGCTGATCCTTAAGAAGATTAATAATTTATCAGGCAATATTCC
Organism: Ptilodon capucinus; assembly: GCA_914767695.1. Taxonomy (NCBI): domain Eukaryota; kingdom Metazoa; phylum Arthropoda; class Insecta; order Lepidoptera; family Notodontidae; genus Ptilodon; species Ptilodon capucinus. Next base: position 5,730,833 of record OU611814.1, on the reverse strand, counting down.
GAAAACAAATTGTGTCGGGTGGCGTATCCATCAAAGATTTTTCTTTTACGAGCCGAGCTATAGGTGGGCGCGTACACGCTTCCACGTTATACAACGTTATTGATGAATCAACCCTCGCAAGCTATTAGCGCTCCTAAAAAATATCAACCCGTTTCTCTCTTTTTATGACTTGCAGTTTATTCTCGAGCATTTTCATGAGTAATGGCACGCCGTGTAATATGCTAATCAGAAAACAAAAGTTGAATAACAAAAAAGAGTTGCGCTTAATTAAGGGATTAAAATACCGTTAAACAACCCGCTATAATAATGGGCGCGTACGCCGTATACCGTTGGTTTTGTTTCGCAGAACCTGTCTTGTTCCATGATACATCATTTTGGTCTAATTAAGGTCTGTCGCGAAAACATTTCGGACACCGTATTTAGATAACATGCGTTACGCGGCCACGTATATTGTTACGCCGCAATACCATTCACACACTAATTAATTGCGTGTCGTCAATGTCGGTAGAAACATGAGCGTAAATAAAACACTGATTAGAAAATATGTAAATGTGCTCGTTCGCGTAATTAAAAGGACCGCGAGTTGTGCCGACGATTCATACATTCGTACCGTTAATTAAATTATATTACGGGAGACTTTCCCATGAGGATCTCCTAATGCCCCACTCATAAGATCGGAAGGCATAAATTAACTGAGTTGTTTGTTATGCCAAGCCACGGCTCTTTTAATTGGCTCGTAGACTAATACCTAGTCTAGTTGACATAACATAAACAAAATGTTATATTCAGTTTCAATCCTTTTCCCGCCTGTAATTCCCCTTCAACCAATCAGGGCCTTTGCGAAGTTCCAAAATTAATTGATACTTACTTTAACTGATTTAAGGAGGAGGTATTCGGACGTGGGGGTGCAAACGATTTTCAATTAATTAATGTACAACCGCCGCTTAATATTATGTTTTATATAAACATATTTTTGAATACCTACATATTATGTTTGGTAAAGTTTGCTAAGGAAAAATGGAGAATCCTCATTCCTTATGATTTTAAAAGTTCATTCACAGAATAAATACGTAACCGTACTCTTTCGTATATTTTTTGCTCTATCTCTGTGGTAAACCATACACTTTATGACTGATGTCACAGTTCGAATGCCCTATATATATATAAAATAATTATTAAATTTTTAAACATCTGTATTTTAGTAAATTTTCACGTTATTTCCAAAATCGTTTCACTGGTAGTAATCGTAAGACCTCACCTACATAAATATGGAATAGTAATATATGCAACAACCAGAATATTAAGGCGACGCGAGAGTTATATTTCTCTACGGGGCTCGGGTGCGGGACGCGTACCATAAAATACGGATGTGTCAAAGTGCTGATAACGCCGGAACTTAAACAAGGTGGTTGCTAACCACACAACGCTGTAACTAGCTAAGAGTAAATATCAACAAGTTCACTATGACGATGCACAAACTACTTTAATTAAATTGTTAGCTTAAGATAGACGATACAATAATACTAGTAATTAATATTTTATTATTATTATTTTTAATAAGGAGGACCTTTCACGACCAGATTAACGGTCTCTTCCAGAAAGGTCAAGTCCCAACCGACGGAAGTGCATGAAAAGATGTATGACTGTGGATGAAGCGAAAAAGGTATGTCAGGATCGTAGCATATGGCAAACGATAGTCTCTGCCTACCCCCGTGGGATACAGGCGTGAGTATATGTATGTATGTATGTAATATTTATTCTTAAAAAAAATGATTTACCGGTCACTAGTAGGTATGTTATATTAGTGTTTTTTTTTACTTTACAGAAGAGTATACACATTCGACGCAGAAAAAAATGCTGATTCAAAATATGTATATAAGTCAATATCGCCCAAAAGTGTTGCTTAAGTCAAATAGCCGATATTATTTTTTTATCGATGGGTGCAGGCTTTATGCCAGTGTCAAATATTTAAACATGGTTTAAAATAATTCAGTGTTCTTACGTAGGCTTAACGCAATTCACTTATATAATATTGATGATTGATTGAACAACTTTACTGTCAGTCAATTGTGCGGTCCTTAGAATACGGGTCCATTTGAGTTCCACAAATAGTCTGCATAATGGATAATAAATAAAATGGATAATAGTCTGGATGCTAAATAGCTTTAAATTTTTAGTTACAACCCAAGGTTATAACGAATGACTGGAACTCAATTCCATTCATTCAGGCAGGATTTTGAAAAGTAAAAAAAACAATAGTCACGTCTGCACTGACAATGTTCTTGTCCTTAAGGAACCATTCACGTCGAGATGAGGCCTACTGTAGAATGCAGCCACGCACAAAAGAAAACTTTGTACGTACCCACTCACTTCGCACAGTGGCTGGGAGGAAAGAGTCACTTTAGTAAGTACTACCTACCTCTAAAGAAATTTATTCTTTTTATTTTACTTCGTAATTAATCATGTTGGGTACTCTTCCTTCACTTAGTTCCGAGAGCTTCCCGGCAGCAGCTGAGCAATTTCATTTATTCCGCAGTTCCTCCCTACCCATTCTTTGTTAAAGTTGCTGGAACTAGATAAATTAGCCGGAAAACCGACTTATTTATCTTTCAAATATTGTAACATTCTTGTTTACATTGAATTTTGGGGACCGTCCATTTTCTTGGGAACGATTTGACGTAGAAAATTGAAAATTGCGTTTTTTGTGATTTTAGTACGAGGCTTGTCCATTCCAAAATAAAATCTAGTTAATGAAAAAAAAACGTAGTTTGAATTTCATTTTATCCAATTATTCTGTAATTTACCTTGTTTGTTCTAATGATTCTATCTAACATCAGCTGACTTTGTGTTCATAAAATATTACTCGATATTACATAAGCTCTGACTAATTTATGCACGTACTTGCCTTACCTATCCTAATGTTTTGTAGCCACCAATACTACTACTACTCACAAGCTTTGCTATTCACTCCGCTCTAGACGCTGCTATTAGGCTTTAAATACGCATACGGCGAATATTCCAACGCTTTGTGAGAGGCGGTACACTGGGGATCAAAATATGATATTTTTTATTTTATCATAAAACTTAACATGAGTATGTACGTAATAAAATATAGTTTATAGTTCACCATTTAATATATGAAACAAAACCACCCTGTCACACAAATATAAGGACGTACCTATATATTATTTTATTAAAATTCACTAAATCAATAGTAACTACTAGCGCACTAAGAGCATAAAGACTATGAGTAGATGTAATATATCAACAGACATACTCATAGTTTGATCTCAAACTAAGAAAACCTTGTACTGTGGAATGGAATGAGGGATCCCAGTTACACTCAGACAAAGGTGAATCCCGAAAAGGCCAATCCGAAATTTGCCACTCACGGGAATCGTTCCCAACCACTCGGTGCAGTAGCCGAGCGGCCAACGCTCTACCAGTGGGTCGATTTTCAGGGTTCTGCACCTAAAAAGGAAAAAAACGGAACCCTTATAGGATCACTTTGTTGTCCGTCTGTCTGTCTGTCGGGGTGGCAAGACCCTTTTTCAGTTTCATCTAAAACTGTAAACAAACCCGGAACCTATAGTAGACATATAATGTTCTGTCTAATAAAAAAAATTGTATCTTTCAAACTCAGAACCCTTAAACACGGCTACAACCCGCAAGCGAGCACTCAACCACCAATATTACACATTGCGAGTACAAATAAAAGGATATAAAATGGAGACCCATTTTTTCCTTGTAGTGCAAGCAAGTGTACGGCACTTTATTGTGGCATCATCAGAGCCTCCCTCGTGACAGCTTACACATGAATTCGGGGATAGACAAAGAGTGCGCGATGAAAGAGCTTTTCATTCATCCCGCCTTGCACGTAGAGACGCGGGAGTGCTGCGTTTTGATAACGACTAACGAGCCCTTGAAACTTGAATGTAGTTATGCGATGTGCTATGAGTTATAGTTTATTAGGATAGTGTAAGTAAAACAGTTTTTTTCAGATTTGTCAGACTGGGTTAACGAATGTTTATTATCATTGAATTACGCAAAGAGACTCACTTATTAAGATAGCACCAGTTCATGCAAGGTTAACGATGTTAACATTTCAAAAAACTAAAATTAGTCACTAGTCCCTCAATGACTTTGGGAACAAAATACATCAGCGAAATGTGTGCATGCGCCTCTGCATATTCCTTTGAGAAATACTGGCGTTATGATATTATATTGCTGATGTATCTACTAATATTATTATATGAAGCATCATAAAATGTGTGCCTACCTTTTTACAGCAACTGTATACATACAAATCGTAATTATTCATTAGGTACAGTTCATTTAACAAGTAAACACAATCTCGTGGGTACCCTACGATTGGAACGAGCTTTATTACTGTAATTCCCAGGACGTCAGGTCAAAGAGTTCGTTAGAATCGGTCCAGTACGTTTGAAGATTAACGTCAACCAGATTTACCTTACATAGGTTTTATATACCCCTGTGGTGTCAGCACGCATGTCAAGACAAGACCTCTGTCACGGATTGGCTCGGTCGCTCTCTGCCTAATTTCATACGAGTGAAAGAGACAACATCAAGATATTTCGTGACATACGTCTAATCTTGGCGCTCATACTACAAGTGCTGTAGTAGGTAATTGAAACATTTTTACAAAAACCTACATCCTATTTTTAAGATGGGATATCCCCATTACATCTGAATCAAAATAGAGCAAATTATAAAATTCCTATCCCAAAACAAGAATGCATCGATGGTAATCAAATCCGCACCCGTACCAGTAAACTTCTAAAATTGTCGAGTTATCGTCAAAAAACCTACAATAAAATATCATATTTTAATAATCACACAAAAACTGAAAAATTCCAAAAGCTGAATAGATCCCGCGCTAAAGTTTTGCAATTCACTAACGTGGCATGACGTCATTCATTCAATATTGACGCACCATGCCGGGTAACGTGTGAAATTTTACTCACCGAATCGAATGCATGCTCCATTTTAGAGTTCCGTTGTTGTAGGAGAACGGATGGGTTAGGTTAGAGGCTCGTAGAAATGGTAGAAGGTAGGGATGATTATGATGATGTTAAGCTCCTTTTTTTAAATAAGTAGGTAACATTGGGAAATGGGAATGTGCTACCCTTAGACTATAGTCATTATGTATCTATTCGTATTAGTATTTATAAGTATACTAACCTACTGTCCATTGTTAAAAATAAAACAGCATTAAGCATACGAGCTGAATAAAATTGAAAAGTATTTGTACTAAATTTGGTAGCTACGTTAACGAAACCAGAATTTTAAATGACCACCCCGCAGTCCAAGTCTCTCCCCTATTTAATAATCGTCAGCGTCGGCATTGCTAAATTCATATTGTAATTTCATTCAAAAGATAATTAGTTAATTGAGCTTGTACATATCTGTGCGGGTGTAGTATTGGCGTGGATCCAGTGTTATTTGCACTCGGTTGGACTGCCAGTCGTTTAACAAAATGACGGGCCCTTTTTATCTTAGTCGGGCTGCAATTTGTTTCTGGCTCTATTTTCTCCAGACCGCAAACCGACGCTTGCTATTTTAAATATCCCCTTTCTCTAAAATTAAACAGTATACGCTACTTCGCCCGCGGGACCGCGTGTTTTCGAAAATTCGTTTTATATACGTGGTTAATTAAATTTTTCTCGTATTTCAGTGGCTCTTATATATATTGTATATGGCTGTCTCTCGAATTGATTTCCATTAACATTGCTCAACATAGCCTTGAAGTGTGTAGAACACCGTGTGTGTGGAACCTATCTAGTTCTCGCTTAACGTTCGAAGTGCGCCTACTTGCACACGGCTATCGTGCGTGGTAGACTGTGGCCTGAATCCGCCTCACATAAAGGGGGGGGGGGGGGGGGGGGGGGGGGGGGGGTACAGGGAATAATGGTCATAAGATCACTACCTATTACATAGGAAGTAAAAATATACTGGCTTGGCTTAGCTATGGCTTGGATCCCCCTTATAAAGTTTTGTTCGGTCTAGTATAATTTATTATCTTCAGTCTTAAACATTAAAATATAATGTAACTAAACGTATTGTTAATGTAACGAGAATTCAATTTGGATAAAGCTTGGGAGCCGTCTGTCTTTTTTCGTGTAGCTTTGGGAGCCGTTAGATAGACAGTAACCCCATCGACATACAAACGCTATGTAGCTGTAGCCGTCTGTAACCCAATTACCCTCAGTTGACTTTACCCACTTGCTCGACTATACAAACAAGACTCTATTTTTCTTTTATTTTCATCGCAGCATGGCAAAGTTTCCTTCACATTAATAATGTACGTAAAGACCATTAAGAGCACCACGGCCTTATAATAAGTGCTTTGTTCGTTATTGTTGATTATTATAAGAGCATAGTATACAGAGATTGTGGTCCTTTGTTAGTTGACAGCTCATTAACTACGCCTAATACACATATATTATATTCTATATGAAAAGATCAGTGTGATTTTATAAAAAAAAATACGTATCTGACAAGTGACAGGTCATTTTGTCAAGCCCCGTGGTTTCTCTTGAGACAAAATCGTAGCATATGACATTCGAATATAGTACAACTTACTATGAGTGAAAGAATTTTCGAATCAGATCAAAATTCTGTATGGCGTCCAAAATTTATAATAAACTTCCGAACAATATTAAAGAAGCCAACAGCTTATATTCCTTGAAAAAAAATCTTACGAGACTTCTGCATGATAAGGGTAATTATAGTGTACAGGAGTATTTTAATGATAAGTTGTAATCTTTTTTATTTTATTTTTTATTTTGTTTACCATAAGTTTAATAGTTGCATACCAACTATGTTAAGCATTTGCAACTATTGTTTAATATTTGCATACCGTAAGGTAGAATACGGCATACGCTACCTATACTGATACCTATGTCTCCTTAGAATAACCTGTATTCGCAAATAAATTACTTTGACTTTTACAGTTTTTTTTAAATAAGAAAGAATCAATAACAAAAATAAGCAACTGCAAAGCAATCTCTAAGGGGTCGCTCGTCTATGCGGCAACCTCATAAACGTTTCAGTGGCTTAAGTATTACCACATTACACTACCCCTAAACGATTGTTGGCGAAAAGAAATCTGTTTTATTCTCTTTCCGAGGTTTCTGTGGATATAAGAAGTTGTATGTATCAGGGGAAATACCTAGACTTATCTGTTAGCCGAGTATGTTAACAATTCCCCTGGTATTAACTACACACAAACAAGATGTTGCTAAACTTCGAATCAAGTTCAAGAACAAACTGGAGTCGGGGAATAGTTTCGATTACAAAAATATTTCGTATGAACCGGAGCACGAGTGCCTCTACACTATGAAAATGTGACCGAAAAAGTAGGTACCTACTTTTTATTATGATATTTGTATTTAAGTAGCTACTTAACATGTTTTATTATTTACTCATTCCGTTTTTTATAGTCTATAATTTAGGTGTATTTTTGTAATTTGTATTATTCTATATAAATTCGATAATTTATTAGTTATGTATATTTATTGGTAAAGAAATCTATGTATTTTGATATTAATTGAAGTCATTTACGAAATAGATTTTTTAGTTCTAAGACCATAAAGGGTTTATGCTCATAGTTAAAGGTCTTTTAATGTGAAACATTGTGAACTATCAATTCCCTTAATTTATCCCACTCACGTTTTTTTCCACTAAAACCTGTTTCATTTTCAGTCAACAAGTCTGGCAATAAATCTTAACAGCAATCTCGAGCCGCTTTTTTGCGGGCAGCTCGGCCGAGTCCCTACGGCTCCAGGAGCGAGACGCGGCGCACTTCGTTTGTCTCGATATCGTTCATAAGCGCGCGCTATCTCGCCGCGCCCGCCGTCCTATTCACCCGAAATAGTACCTCAAGGAGTTCGGTAATGAGTTCCCTTGAACACTGTTACTAGCTCCCTCACTATTTTTAACGATGCCATTTTTGAAAATTGACTCTACACGGTGTACGCTCTGTCGGGAACGCTGGGAGTCCGCTCCGCTGACGCAGCTAGATATATTTTGTTGGGAACGAGGTTTATACTTCTGCGAGTGGCTTTTTGAAATTGTTGAGGGTATTTGTGGGTTTCATATTGTTTTATTATACTTTTGTTTTGATTACAAACTTACTGTATGTTCATTATATTGTTGTACTTATTCAAAAAACAATTAAGGACGACGATTGAGAAAGGAGATGTATCTACTTATCTAATGAAGTCCACGCGTGTTTTTGAACGATTCAATTTAGTAGGACAGACGACTTCAAACCATTTTTAACAAGCTAACAAAATCTCGATACGTTAATTAAAACTTAATAACAAGCAGTGTGACGGTCCGCGCCGAGCGCCCATTTGCCTCACTTAGCGCCCGCACTGCCTCCGACTAAGGAATGGTAAATTTACATTATAAACGAGCCAAATACAAAATGTACGCTAGTTTATCACAAATGTATTTGTCCTGAGAAACCTGTATCTTTAATTTGTTTATTCGTAGTTATGAATTTAGCAGATATTGTGATTATGTGGTCCTTAACTGTTGTATTTTGTGTCTTCTAAAATCACAATAATTGTCAGAGATGATGAATAACTTTTCCGAATTAAGATAATGATTCTGGAAATATACAAGCACATTCTCAAATGTAAAACCAAACTCCCTAAAAAACAAATATTAATTGACTTTAAAACTGGTGTAATCTACCGTACCGCAAACATTTTCCGAACGTAAATGGAAAAAGTTTCGGAAAAATCAAAAAAACCTTGCATAACCGGCTCGAGGGCGCACCCACACCCCACATACCTTGCTTTGTTCTACTGTTTCACAAATTGATTCCTTAACCCACTCCGATAGAATGTATTTACATACATATTATTATTATTCGGGCATGTAACCAAATAAACGCTACCTGCGTCCGCTTTATACCTTGCTCAATTTTATTTAAGAAGATCCAGATGTCATTAACTTTGCGGGAACTTCAAATCCCATTCTGAAAGAACGCACTGAAAGTCACAAACACAAATCTGGGAGCACGTTCGTTTATTGGATGATGTTTGCATTTTTATGGTATTATTGTTAACGTATAGAAAGAATGTCGTTCGCACATTCATAATCTTTTGTGGTCTTGTCAATTTATCATTGTCGTACTACTTTAGAGAACAAAGGCAGTCAGTTGACTCAGGGCTGTTCGATGCTACACCTTCATGAAAACGGTGATGATGCTATACCTATATCAAAAACATTCATAAACTGTGTCAAATGAACGGAAGCACAAAAGTGCATGCTATTAACCCAAAAACTTGACATTTCAGAGCAACTATTATCTTCCCCTCCGCTGAAAAAATACAGCTATCTTCCATAGCTCTAAATTTCAGCACAAAACAAATTCGCAGCGTTTCGTTTCCCCGACAATACTGAAGTAACGAAGTAGGTATGTCAGTAATTTCATAAGTTATAAAGCTTCTAACTTGCGAAAAATAAGTAAGTATACAAGGCATAAACTTTTATTTTATTGAAGCGAGGCGTACACTCGATACCGTGACGAGTAAGTTTGGGCGACGAGCAATTTCTTTGTTAAGTCAAAAGATCGGCTTTCTTTCACACAAAATAATATGAAACATGACATGAATTGAAAAAGTTCCGCGAGGAGAAACTTGTGACGATACAGCCCGGTCCTATTGTTGGCGACGACGGTTACTCTTTAAAAAACGACAACACCCGCTACCCTTTTCAGAAACTGCCCGCGCAAGTCTTGTAATTACAAGTTTACCCTTTGTATGTGTATCTCTAATTTGACAATACACTGGCTCTTCGTTTTTGGTGAGATGCGGGGTTCATGAAGGACTACGGCAATGTATTTTTAGACATGTTTGGTTGAGCAAGACGGCCGGGTAAACGAGCAAAATATTACTGATATTATGAAAACAAACTCTTGACGGATGAATGAGTTTATTTAATATAAAACACGCATTGTTATATACATTCAATGTGATGGTAGGTGTGTATATACATTGAGGTAAATTCATATGATGGATTTTCATCCGCAACACAGAAAAACTTACAAATAGAACTCCGCATTTACGTATTTATTATATCTCGTGTTGCATTTCAGCGCGCGCTTTCATCAGACTTTACCGAGAGAAATCTATTTTTTACACATTTTAATGAATGGAAATACAGGAGAGCGCTATACGTCCGTGCTTTGATCCATATTCACTATCATAACACGAAGCTATTAAGTGAACGAGGTATCATAGTGTTCGCCGGCGTGCGGCCGGCACGACTCGTTAGCGACTCGACCAACCTTTGTCAAACTTGGAATCTCAGAGCATCAACATTGAAATTCGTAAAAATTTATAGGCTACGAATTTTAAATGTATTCGGGTATGTAGCTGGAGTGTGTATCGCAAGCAGAGATCGCCGGCAACAAATTGCGGTTGGGTGAGATAAAAAAGGTCCGTCCGTCATTTTGCTAAACGACCGGCCGGAGTGCGCCGCGGTCGGGTTGCGGCCGAAAAAACGACGCCAGCAACCCTTGCCCGGCTCCCACTCCTGTCTTGAAAAAATTATACCACTGTCAATTCTATTTACGATAGTTCCCACCAGTTCTTTGTTCTCCTCTTATTCCTAAAAAAACTGACACACGAACGAAGGCCGACATGTTCTGTTTGTCGTACAAACCTTTCATTTATAGTATCTAACAATTTTCTCTTATGACATAAAATAGAACATAACACTTCTGTAATAAAACAGATTGGATTTCAAAAGTTCCTTGTGGTTGCAATATATTTATGAAAATGCTACATATTTAAATTATATGTTGCGTTCCATTTTCATAACGGTCGATTGCACGTGGCACCAACTCAAAATAAATTTTAAATATAGTACAAATAGTACCAGAAGCATATGAAGAGCATCGACAGACGTTACGTAGAGACATTTTAATAATATCGATCCACTGAGTTTTTCCTGCATATTCCAATAAATATAAGTGACAAAACAAAATGGAAACCATCCCATAAAAACTACAAGATTCCATCAATCGACAGCGAGTGTTCCGGCTGTAGATAAAAAGGAAAACCGCCATTCTTTGAAATGGGATCTGAGATGGGTTCGTTGCGTCTATAGTCTGCGGCAGGGTGTGCTTATATACCTACCTACGTGCGCTATATAAATAACGTTCTTCTTATATAATCTACCTTACGCTAGCGAATGTCTCGGAAATACTGTGTTTAGTATGATTTGTAATATTAAGTACAATAAGTTTAATTACACCCTGTAAATGTGACCTATTCAATGAATGAGTGAAACTTTATCATGAAACTGTATAAATGAAACCGTATTTTTTATTTCCTAATATAATACCGAAGCGAAGCAAGTACCGCTTTGGTTTGTTCATTAAATTGAAACTCAAGAAACGTCTCGCTGCCGCGCCTTCTCTACATAGATGTATAATGCAGTACTGGTAAAATTAAATAGATAAATTAGTCCCACGTTCTAGGAGCATTCGTCCCGCCCACAGAGAGACAATACCAGAGGAAACAATTACCAAAAGCTACGATGAATAGAGATGGGAACTATAAATGTAATTACTAACGATGCCAAACGATTATGAAAAGTATAAAATGTACATAGTTTGTAACTCTTTTATCTTTGGCCCAAAATGTTAAAATTGTGGTAAAATTTATTTTGTATATTACATAGGCTACCTTCCCACGGCTAAACACTTATTTTATACCCTAAACTAATCTATTATGCCCGAACTGGTTGTGACCATTTAATTTGGACACACGCATTTTGTAACTATCTGGCATCGTTTCTGACTGGTACCTGTAGTACATGCCGTAATCATTTTGGAAACAAGCTATATTTACAGGCCATATTACAACAGATACTTATGCTACGGCTCAATTTTCGTCCTATATTAACTTTCAGTTAACAGGTCATAATAATTTCACTACTTTATAATGCTTTGTTCGTACTATTCCACCTCTAAGTACATGGTAGAGAGTGGCTTTTGACCTGCATATACCTGGCCAATCCGAAATGTGTCGAGGACTTTTTAACAAGGTTGGCGTCAGGGTTGCCAAATTTGTTTTCGTTACTACAAACATCGCGCACCTTTAGACATAGAAGTGCAATTGCCACTGTAATAGTGTGAAAACACGTAGTTATGTAGATCCTGTAAATTATATACCTAGTTAAAACCATAAAACAATAAAGACATCCTCTGAGTTTAGCATGACCGCGTAGACATATGCTTTATCTGTTTCAACTCTCAGATTCGTTGAGAAAATGACGTCACACAAAGCCCTGTCCAGTACAAAAAACTCGAACTGACGTCATTTTCTCGCTAAATCTGACAGTCGATAGAGATAAAACTTATGTATCACACGTTCACGCTAAGCCTACTGATATTATCAAACTATTCGCTACCTGTAGAAATAAACTAGATAGAATACATACTGAATTAATTGTCACATTAATTACTGCTGCAGGTCCTATATTTTTTATGACAAGGAACATTTTCTCATCTTTAATTGGATTCGGAACAAACGTATTCGTTGAGTAATTGCTATGTTTGTATGTCCGATGCTGAAAAAAATATTCCAGACATCCCTTTTGCAGAATCGTTCTGTATTTGGAACGATGTCCAAAGTCGAAACGTGCTGTGGCGATCCAATTTTGTATAGAGGAATATAATTACGTAGCCCCGCCACCAGACTTTCTCGCTTTTATGCGAAATGCCACTTATTATATCGTGTAAAAGCACTTTAATGTCAGCTTGTTTTCAAAATGAATTTTCGCAGAATGCTGCAATAGTGTTAATAAGCACTTGGGAAATGCATTTCATAATTATGCACTTAAAGTGGCAAAGGTAACTTAATTAATTAGCATATAAAGTCGAGTAGACGTATTACGTAATGTAATTACTCCGTAGAAGTATGGGCACATTTCTTGTGTGTAAATATTTTCATTTGAGCCAAATAGCCTTTATATCGGACACACTCCCCTTCATTGCCATAAGAATTCAAACCGTAATCCTCTAGCCGAGTGCAGGTTTCCGTGCAGTTATAACACATTTAATTTTTAGGGTTCCGTACCCAAAGGGTAAAACGGGAACCCTATTACTAAGACTTCTCTGTCCGTCCGTCCGTCCGCCCGTCAGTCCGTCTGTCACCAAGCTGTATCTCATGAACCGTGATAGTTAGAGAATTGAAATTTTCACAGATGATGTATTTTTGTTGCCGCTGTAACAACAAATACTAAAAAACAGAATAAAATAAATATTGAAGGGGGCTCCCATACAACAAACGTGAGTATTTTGCCGTTTTTTATAGATAATGGTACGGAACCCTTCGTGCGCGAGTCCGACTCGCACTTGGCCGGTTTTTCTATGTTTGAAATTAGAAATGCACCTATTTCTATTACTGTGTTAGAAATTCGACTTTTGTGTCACCACCAATTGGTTTTGTTGTAGCAAGAGTCAGTTAACTTAGTTGCATACTCGATGGGCGTAGTGATTACAACCGAAAATGGTTATAACAGAGGAAATAAGGACATCGTGCTTCTGAACATAATAATTCGCTTTATTAAATTGCACTAAGTAGTGCTTAGAGTATACACATTGGTATGTATTCCCTTGATCGTAGACGTGAGTGAAAGCAGCCACCGGATTCACCGGACAATAACATTAAATCAACATGAACTTATTGCTAGAACACGCAACGGGAACGCGACGACATCGTCCCGACAACGGAAAGGCAATTTACAGCTACAATAAAAGTATCGCTTTTATTGTCCAACACACAATTCGTTCGGACAGCAGTAATTGCGAACTCTCGCACTGTCTATTGGGTCCGTAATTTAGATGCCACAGTTTTAGCATCATGCACACTGGACCGATTTTATTTTTATATTGTGGTAAAAAACCCTTTTTTGTGCAAGTCAGTGTTTATAGAAACAACACTTACAGAGAAAACACATAGTAAACTTATGTGTTTAGGGTAATTGAACGAAGTTTTATAGTGTATGCCCTTTCCAGAATTTTACAACGTAGGTACTTACCAAATCGCATCAACACCGGGAAATACGAATACGAATTATTTTTTAAATAATATATTTCTTTGTCATGTTGGTGTTTTAGTTCTTGTGAGACATTAATTTCCTATTGAAAGGCCACTTGGACGGCCTCTTCAAAACGATTTTTCGTTTTATTTTCAATTATGCATTTAGTTTAGTTAGGTACACCTAAATCTGACCCGATTTACAATTAAAAGCAGTAATTCTTTATTATTCTCTAAATGGTAACCACTTATTGTTGTTCCACATATTGGTATTAATAAAAGTACTCTGTCTATACTGCTTTAAGCAATAGATGTCTATGTGAATGGATAGATTTCCATTCCTGTTATACGCTCGCTGAAGGAAGACTTTATTCCTAATTGAAGCACATTGAAAAGCCATTGAATATAGATCGCAGCAAGTCGTTTGTATTTGCAAACAAAAGGGAATAAAGTATTCATTGAAATATGAAAGCAGATCGTTACTTGTGTCGAGGAATCCTGCTTCATAAAGCAAGTAAGGTAGAGGTCTTTTCACGACTTCGTGTCAAAAGGAAATTTATAAAACTCATTCTTAATTGGTCGCGTCATTCCTAAGTGCCATTCCGATGGTGTCTGCAGCTTTCAGCGATTTTCAGGAAAGTTATTATGTATCGTGTGCGTTGTTTAAGTAGTTTTTAGGGTTCCGTACCTAAAAAGGTAAAAATAGACCTTTATAGAATCACTTTGCTATCGGTCCGTCTGTCTGTCCGTCTGTCTGTCCGTCTGTCTGTCCGTCTGTCTGTCTGTCTGTCTGTCTATCTGTCAACGAAGACTTAGGTCTAGAATCATGAAATTTGGCAAGAAGCAAGGTCTTATAGCACAAGTAAAGGGAAACATCTGAAAACAGTAAATTTATAGTTACAATAATAATACGCAGAGGCAGGCAATAGGCAGAGGTGCACTGTAGTGCGCCGACACTTAGCCGATGTATTTTGGTCCCAATGTAATAGGGGGCGAGCCTATTGCCATTATACCGGGCACATTACCCCTCAATACGAGGGAGATTTGGGCCATAGTCCACCACGCTGGCTCAGTGCGGGTTGGTGAACTTCACACGCCTTACTATAGACGTGCAGGTTTCCTCACGATGTTTTCCTTCACCGTTCAGCAAGTGGTAATCATTGTTGAAAATGACATTCGCACATGAAAATTATAATATGCGCCCTTTACGTTCAAGGCGGGCGTTCCTGCCCGCGAGGCTACCACTGCTTATTATAGTCACAATGCAACAAAAATGTTTTTTTGCGATTACCTACTTATTTTGCAGTTAGTTTGTATGGGGACAACAGTATACCAACGGCACAGTTAAGTTTGTCTCTCTATCCAGTATAACTTTTCGTTAGAGAAATGTTCGGTGCTTTCATAGTTTAGGTACCGAAGCCTCGCTGCGCGAGTCCAGCTCGCACTTGGCCGGTTTTTTTAATTAAATACTTATAAATCAGCTACTTAGTACCTACACATTCCTATGGAACACGTTCCCTACTTACTGAGTACCTACACATTCCCGAAAGTAGGGCGTAAAAGCTGTTCAACAAACTTTTGGCAACTCAAAAAAATTTTCATAGTCGTTTTTCCGATTTCAACTTCGTGAATAGCGAGTTAATAGTTGTCTTTGCTAGTAGCGCTAGCTTTTAGGATCACTAATAATATTTCCTCCCTCGCTTACAAATGACTAAATGACGGAGACATACATTAATCTGCCTAACTAACTATTCCCTTTAGTATAAACGCTTTATTGCCTTGTTTTAATCGTGATAAACCGGTTTAACGGGCACATTACCAATATATCATACTTAGGGTCCCGTGAAATCCTAAATCGATAGATGGAACCACTACGATAGGACGGGAAAGTAAAACAATCGAGACAATTGAAAATGATTTATTTCAACTTTAAAATTATGCTTCATGTTTCCACTTTCTTACAAACAATTAAATACTTATCACCGACATCAGTTCAAATATGAACGTGTTTAATTTTTACAATTTTTAAATTGTCTAAGAAGGTCCAATAGTATCGGGCAAGTGCGATATACCAGAGCATGTGCCCGCCGCTATCGGAACGTTATAAGATATCAATCACATATGCGTCTAATCAGACGGACTACTATTTACAAAATGTCTACTTAGTTACGATATAATAAAGTTGTCAGCCATTCGGGTCTAGGCTGCTGGGGCTTATACTCCGTAGGGCTCAGAGCCAAGGGAGTCGCGGCATCGGCCAAGGCCACAGAGGACGAGGTCTCAGTGACCGCTATACTGGGCTTCGGCTTCAATATGGACCGAAGCTCATCATTCTCCACCGCCCTCGTCCTTTGTAAATTTTCTCTAGTCTCTTTCATCCTCGAGAGCTGTTCTCTTAAACATCTGTATTCCTCTAAAAACTTTTCAAGTTGCGATGCACGGAAATCAAAGTCCTCTAATGGCTGGCCGGTCCGCGAATAATCCCGCAATCCAGACAGATCTAGGAGTGGAGTGGCGGATGGCACGGTGGGCTGCTCCCTCGAGGGGGACGCCGGAAGACTTGGATTCCGACGAATCCTATTACCACCTGTAGATAGATCTAAAAAACTATTTGACCGCCGTCCCGATCTCTGTTGGCTCTTTTCAAATCTCTCGAGAAACGAAGATGAATCCGTACCCGAACTGTTCCTTCGACTGTTAAGGAGAGGACTTCTACTGTCGCCGTCTTTTTTGCGAGGAATCGTGTAAAAGCAATAAGGGTCATGTTTTATCTCGCTTCGCAAGTAAGACGAAGTTCCTAGAGCGCTCATTTCTATTAAGTCTGGATAATTCTTCTCGCTGTCGCTGCCGGACAAGTCGTTGTCGAGCCGCTCCCGCGGACGAGGTCGCTGGCACGGCCGCCCGTTTTTATTGTAACGGTTATTTTCTGATAGTATTTCTACGTTGGTACTCATTATTCCAGTTGAATTGGAACTCTGCACTGACTCCGAAGTGGCATCGGATCTGTAACAAAATAATTTGTTAGCTATACATATATACATAATACCATTTTCAGTACTTACAGATCTCAGAAAGAGATCATTATTCAGAACTAGTAGCCTTATATATAGCCTAGTACCGCTCTACTAAAGGAAACGAAACGAAATTACGGTATATCGCAAGCTAATTGGTATTGTAACCACATAGATGAGACCCTTGATATATATAGTAAAACCGACTTTATTCTTCTCGACGATTGAAGTCGAGACCTCTCCGTCTCAGGCATTAAGCCACTAAACCAAGGGGATTAGACAATAATTACTGAACTAATTTACCCCCTGCTCTCCAGGTTCGGGGAGATTTTCATCACGAGCTCACCCGAGACCCACGTTAATTTGTTGTAGGTTCGCAATCAGTGGCGATTCAGCCAGTTGGCTTAACGTAAGCTTTTACATACGTAAAAACCCGGCGTGATCGTTTTATTAGGAAATCGATCTGTGGCTATTTAAGATTGTTTCACATATCGTTGAACTCGGAACAATATACTGTATCAGAATTCCATAATAATGCTTTAAGGGTTGCATAAGAACGGTATATAAATTAAATTAAATTAAATTAAATAGAAATTTGATCATGGTTTTTCAAAATGTTTCGCAGCCAATTTAAAAAACGTAATATCTCGAACCTTGTGTGGTATTTGCGTATGTTCTATTTTGACAATAGTAGCTACCAATAGTAAATGTAGCTAAAACATTTGAAAATGATTATGTGTGTACACTAAGGCTGCAATACGATACTTTTGACAAATATTTCAAGGCCTGCAACTCAAAATTATGATAGATAGGTAAAGTCTGTCTTCACTAAGTATTTACATATCAACTACAGTATATGAAGCCAAAATATTATTTCGGACTTCTGATACATCTCGTATATAAGAAATAAATAATAGTTTTGTAAGTCATTACGCAAGGATACCATGGGGCGACAGTCGTCACATAAAACGATGTCGCGATATTGATTTGATAGCAATGGCATATGTATTAGACAGTAAAACTTTATCCCCGTCCCAACTTATATTGTTTCCAAAGCCGTTATTGTTTCCCTTTATTTAATGATTCTGATAATGGCATAGATAGGAAAATGCGTTCAAGGAAAATGTTTTGTGTGTCTAAAATAGAAACATAAACTTTAAAGAAGAGTGTGATAAACATTTGCCATTCCTAGCTCTTAGTTTATGTAATCTCTATTTATTACAAATTCTTTGCAATGCATCTACAATTTTATGTTTACAAAAACATGTTGAAAAAAATATTTTAGATGTGTTATTAATTTATGGCTGGAAGGGCTTATTTACCATTCCCTGTTTATTCACCAGGCCAGGAATTGTATTACTTTGGCACAAAACTAGCACGAGTCAATGAGGAAAATGGGAATCTGTGTCGGCCGGAGACGACGATTCAGTCATCCGTCACGCTTGCGTAGGTAATATTGTCTGTTTGTAAAGATATATTATTCAAGGAAATCATCTCGTCCCGATTTCGTGCGACAAATATTTTGTATATTATATTTCCATGTAGTAGGTTATGAGAGAAGCACAACGAAGGCTTGGTTTTAAATACAAGATATGTAACTATAAATAATGACATTAAAGTGTTACATTAAAGTTACCTTAAATTGTAGTCACTGAACCGTGGTATGTGAAGGTCCCGCTCTGGGACGTTGTTTCTGCTAGTCGTCGACTCAAACTCTGACCGTTGCCATCCAGAACCGAGCGGTGCCGACTGTGACACCGCGCACTCCCGCTCCTCGCGCACCTCCCCTCTCAAATACCCCTCGAACTCATCCTCAGGATCGTGGGACGGCACATTCCTATAGTCACCTCTCTTACGGTTACTGTCTGTGGCTATAACACGCGGCACTTCAGCAGTATTTTTTAAATTTGCTTCTATCTTCTCATAGCTGTCATCGCGATGGTTAGTGGTCACTATCTGTTCGTTCCATCTATCTAATTGTCTTTTCTTACGAGTTTCGTATACACATAGTCCTATTAAACACGAACTTAACACTATCACCGCGGACACTGCCATCCCTGCCATCAGCGCCCGCCCCCCGAAACTTTTATTTTCAGGTTTTTTCTCGATCGCTAAACTTAAAATCACTTCCGCTTTCCCGGCGCGGTTCTCGGCGTTACACGTGTATGAGCCGGCATCTTGTTGATCTGCCAACTTTATAGTTAAATTACTAGTTTGTCCTTCACTACGTAACATAAAAGCTCTACCAGAATTGACATTGTTTGCAGTAGTGTTGGCGAGCAGCCGGCCAGCGCGAACCCACCGCACTCTAGGCGCGGGCACTCCGCTCACTCGACACACCAGCGTCACTTCCTCACCCTCCAATCCTTTGTATTGATTCGACGTTGCGCTTACTTCCGGTCGACACGCAAAATCTTCTAAATCCAATCTGTCCCACGACTGAGACATCAATCGCGGAGGTAACGCGCAATCAGGCACTACTGTGGCCGGCACGTTTTTCCTTATCATCCAATCCCGCATCGGTCTTAACGCGCAAGTACATTCCCAAGGATTACTCGCTAGCTCTAAACCTTTTAGAGATCGCAACGGCGCCAATACCGCCACGTGAAGTACCTGCAGTCTATTTTTACTAAGCTCCAAATATTCCAAAGAAGATTCGAGCCCTGCAAATCCGCGCAGCTCTATTTCGGCTATTTTGCAAGCACTGAGGGTAAGTCGGACTAGATGGGGGAGTGCTATAAAGGATTCGTCCGCAACTTTCGTAATGGGATTACCGCCCAGTCGCAGTTCTCTAAGCTCGGGGATCGAATCGAAGGAATGCGACGGTATAGTATCGAGACGGTTGCGAGAGAGGTCCAATTCGACGAGATTGACGAGGTCTCGGAAGGCGTATTGTCGTATGGTGCGCACGTTGCACGAGGGGAGATAGAGTCTTTGAAGGTTGAGCAGTCCGGCGGAGGCGAAGGCGTCATCGCGGAGTATGGGGAGGCGGTTATCCGCTAAGTCAAGGAGTTGCGTGGTGGGGTCGAGGCGCGGGGGGACGGCGGCGAGGCCGGCGCGGGCGCAGAGCGCGGACTCCTTGCCGCTGCGCCACTTGCACTCGCAGTGGCGCGGGCAGTCGGCGGAGGCGGCCGCCGCCAGCGCCAGCATCAGCAGTACCCACATGCCCTGCGCCAGCTCAGCCCGCGCCGCGCCGCTCGTCCTCACCGCCCAGCGTCATTCCCTGAACCACGTGCGATCTGCCAACAAAATGTACATTAAAATGTGGATTAATCTCAAGTTTTTATTATTACCTCGCATTGAGGGGAGGCCCGTGCCCAGCAGTGGGACGTTAAAAGGGCTGTAGTAGCTCTGCCCCTAATATATGCAGAAAAGCCGTTAATAGACCATAGATTTTATAAAAAATATATATAAGGTAGACAGCTGGCGACCGACTTGACCGGCAAAAACATTAGCTATTTTTTATACAAAATATCATAAAAAAAACAAGTGTGGAACGTGCACAGGATACAACAATCCCATCCACGGCCATTTAGATCCGATCTAAGCTCACCGGGATTTTGTGGAGCTAAGCTCCCATACCAAATATTACTTTACAGCTTTGCCGTTGTTATGCAAATACTGATATCGACACCGCCGCCTAAACACCCGCAATCGTGTTACCTTGCCGTAGTTAATAGGTCACCCGCCTTGTTTATCGAACACCACAAACTTGTAGAGAGTCTTGTAGAAAGCCACTGGCTTATTGAATTACCTCAGCTTACCTAAAAATATTGATAGGTATAAAAATCTCAGTTATTTTTTGTGATTAATTTTGATGTGTTCTACAATATACCTTATACCTCAATTATTTGAAGATAATGTTCGTTAGTAGGTATATACTCGATTCTAAGATAATATAACCACTAGGCGAAAGTAAATGACATTCATAAGAGTAATACTCGTAAGTTCGTAAATATTAATTGTAACTGAACTAAGTAGGTACTTATAATGAAAGAAAAATAGTCAATACCACACCTTAGACACATTAGCAACCTATTATTGTCAAAGGCTACCGGCTTACTTTAACTTCTGATTACAGTACGTATTTTATGGCAGGTAGACTCTATTCACACGATAAAACCGGCTGCTCGTATACGGTCGGAGTCAGATTATGAGAATCTTGTCATCCAATAGCTCGTGTGAACTCTTCCACACAAAATACTCTACCAGTATCCATTCTGAGCAGCTGGAATTACCGTGTGAATAGATCCATAGTAGTTGCGGTCACGTACACGCGCTGTTGCGTGTTTGGTTTTACCCGCATGTAATGTGCAATGTATGATTATTCGATTCTACATGCGGCTGTGGCCCACATGCCACTGTGGACTAAGGATGTCACTGATATGAAATATTCGGATCCGGATACTGATATTGAAATAATATTGTACCGGTTTCGGATAGTTTCGGTTATGGATATTACATTTTTAAAGAATTATAAAAGTAAAATACAAATAGCAAGATTTGACTTTATTTCTAGATTATCATTTGGTTTTACAATCAATAAAATATAAGTAATTATTATTGGTACGTTAAGCATTATGTAGGAACAAAAACAATACATAAATCTCATAACATGTATAATTTAGACTCCGCCCGTATCCGAAATTATTCGAAACTTTTATATCGGTTTCGGTGACGGTTACAGATAGGTACATTTTTTTTTCGGATATCCGAAAGTTTGGGTTACGGTTACGGAGTTCCGTAACATCCCTGCTGTAGGTACACTAATGTAGGACACGAGGTCGTGAACGAAGGTATAATTACTTATAAAGTGATATCAGGAAAAAACATTGAAACAATATATTGAATTGTAGGTAGTATTTTTTTTATATTATATCTACGTTTAACCGACTTCACAAAAAAGTACGAGGTTCTCAATTCAACATGTATGGTTTTTTTTATTATTCTCATTTGACTAAATTAGTTAAGTAATTGTAAATAGTGTTGGTAGTATTTAGGTCACTATTCTTATCAGATTGGGATGTTTTAAGTTTTTAATTGGAAAAAATAGAATCTCACGTTGATTACGAAATGGATTAATTAAAATTAGTTAATTCATTCAACTATGCTAATTTTGACTGTATTAACCAAAGCTGTAAAAAACACATGACTATAGTCATCAGCAAAGTTATATGTGTACATCAGATACCTATTAGTTCCGACTAACTATTATTAAGCTTAATATAGCCCAAAATTCTTTGGGCACCCTTTATATCCTTACTGAACGTCCTATTTGCATACACAATACGCAGAGAGGGTTCAGTACATTATGCCGGTTTAAATAGCCCTCTGGAGGCTATTAATAAGCCCGTGACCGCAAAAAATATGTTTTTATTTATTGATGGTACCGTATGACGATGACGGTGCGACTTCCCTTTGAAATTCAACAAACAAAAATAAACAATCATAAGGAAAAAGTTCTTCTTCATCGCCTTTTTTACGAAATGAATGCAGTAGGTAATACTATTTATTGCAATAAGATGAGGAATGGTTCCACCTGCGTCTAGCGGGTGTTTCAGCCAGAGTCAAGTTATTAATAGCAAGGGCTATGTCAATAATTACACATTATAAATAAAAATGGTTGATGACAGTGATAAATATGGCAGATGAATTGGTAAGGGTTCTAAATTTGAGTTTAATTATTTCAATCGTATTTTTTAATTTAATTTTAATATTTTTAACATAGCATAGATAGTAAGCAAACCGGTAAGCAAAGCATGTTTCTATGGGTAACCAAAATGTCAGTTGTGATCAAGTAAATATTGGGACCATTGGTCTTTCGTATCCTTAGTAAAGGGTATTATTATTAAAGTATACTCACATGAATTTGTTGACCACAACCTGAACTATACTTCATATAATGTATTGCTTTCTTTGTCATGGTCATTTTTGATATGCAAGGTAAGTAATATTTCATGCTTGTACTGTGAATTTAAGTTTAGTTACTGCCGCACACTGGGGCGTCGACTGACGCGCGTCAAAATGCTTACCAAAACGAACTCTGTGTCAATATGCATAAAGATTGAATTTCCGTGGTAAGAGCCACACCCCCATGCGTCAAAATTTTTTCGCGCTGTCAGCGTGTTTCAGTTGAAGAATGAACTTTTTCTATGTGTCAGTACAGTTAGTTTATGTATGGCAAAGAAAATCACGCACGAGGGTTGACGCCACAGTCAAACTGTGGATAGTTATAGTATTTCATATGAAAATATAGTCTACAGTCTGAAATATAGCTTGAATGTGGCTTAACGCTTTATCTTCGTGGTCCTATCTCTTAAGATCTAAAATTTTACCAATTGTAATTATCCTACCAGCCCCACTTCAAAAAGGGGTTAATAGCAGGAAAGTGCCCATCCAAAGTATTAAATGTTAATATTTATACAATCCAAGATTTGATCTTACAAAAAGTTCGGATTCGTGAGAATAAAAAGGGCCAACGCTTTTAATATACCCCACCCTCACCGCTTCATCCCTTAGTCCACAAAACTCTGTGAATAATTTAAAATCAATTGGATTGCCCCAATAATCTGGAACTTTCTCGTAAAAAATGCACTCACAAAGATTTCTGGGGCGCTTGAACTTTAATTATTGAATAGGATCATTAATATCAATCCGATATCATTAATTTGTGATACAGAAATAAATTACGACTTTGTATTATTTTAATGCCATTATAAATGGATTGTAACTCTTATCAATTTGGTGGTTTGTGTTTTGCAAGCATGCTAAGTAAGTTAGTATTTATATTATTTTAATCTATATTAACGTATATATTAGTCTACGGTATTTGTTTAGTACACCTCTTCCTTACTCTTTAATTTCCCTCCATCCAAAGGTTGTCTGCACCCTTAGCATGACCGTGTAGACATAAGTTTTATATCTTTCAACTGCCAGATTTGTCGAGAAAATGACGTCACTTCGTGCTTTTTGTAGGTACTGGAGATGGCTCGGGGTGCGGTAATTTTGTCGACGAATGTCTACGCGGTCATGCTACAGGGCCTGGGGCCCAATTTTCGTGCGATCGACATTCAGCTCGATTCGAGATATGTCGAAACAAATGAAAAAAATACGTACGATTTGACGTTTCGTTTCGAGATATCTCGAATCGAGATGAATGTCGATCGCACAAAAATTGGGCCACTGGTAGAGATCACTTTTAGTGACAAGGCCTCCCTTGTTACACTTAAATTTTATCGTATATGTATAGTTTGTATTTCATTAAGAGGTGGAATAATAAAGAGCTAAGTATCTAAGTCATGACTATTCACCTTTACAATAAAAAAAAAATATTAGGTCCTTACATATGAAATTAGCGTTTTGTCGTACTGACCACTTTGATCTGAAATATCTCCTCCTTGGTTAAGAATTCCAAATTCAAATTTATAAATTCAACTCCGATGCGTCAGTCCAAACCGCCTTCAAAGAGTTTATTGATTCTCGCCACCATGGTTTTTTTAGTAAAGGGATCAATGAACTAGGTACCTATGAGATGGTAAAAGTGTATATATAACAACGGTGCATACTTTGATTAATTAAATATATTTTACATAAAAAAAATGGCTTTATATTCCTCCCGTACAGAACGCCAATTTCATATGTAAGGACCTAATAATACGACTGTTCGTAATAGTGGCGAACCCTTGACACGCGATGTATCCAAATTAGGCCTCCCACACACTGGAAGGTCGAAAGACGCGCGTGACCATTTTCGCCTAGACTAAAACGAACTCTGTTGTCAATATGTATATAGATTGAATTTCTATGGTAAAAGCCACGCCCCTACGAATCAAAATTCGCTTGCGCTGTCGGTATCATATTGTTGAAGATTGAACTATTTCTATTAGTCAGTATAGTTTGTTTTGGTATGGCAAATAATTTGACGCGACGACGCCTCAGTGTACGGGGGCCTTTACGTTGGTACTTAATAACAACGTGACAGGAGTTCCAACCTACGTAATAGATATCGTTTTCAATTTATTTAACGCGCGGCCTACGCCACCTAACGTTCACACAGGGTTCAAAAAGAAATAATGTAGCCCTCGCATAGGGTCAGGAATTCGCTTCTAATTTAAAATATTCGTATCTACGTACCGAACTGCGTTGAGTAAACCCTGGTTTAGTTTATTTTTGTACCTACATATTCGTATAAGCTAAGTATTACCATTAAGACCTTTGCCCACAGAGCGTATTGTACTAATAAAGTACAGTAAAGTAAACGGACTGTCCGTTTCGGTGTGAGCAAAAAATTGTTCGCGCGAATATAGATACGTCAGTAGTTGTAGCATGTGTACGCCAAGGCAAGACGTTTGACACGGAACATATTGGTTTTGTCTCTTTCTATCGTAAGTAATAAGACAGAGAGCGAGCGAGCGAATCTGGGATAGAAGTCTTCAGTTGTCATGCGTGCTAACTCCATTGCAGGCCCGAGGCTGCAACATAACTTATAAATATTCAAGGTATAAATTTCCTACTGAACACCAAGAATAAAATGTCCGAATTATTTACGATTACATTCCCCAAGTGACCTTACACTCCTCCGAGGAAACGTACCTAAGCGCTTTTATTACGCCTCTTTTACGGAAACGTTAAAATGAAGTTGCGTTACCTAGGTAAATGAGCCTGCTTGTGGGTCTTTTGGTCGGGGCGGCGGCATTGAAACTGGGGATAGTTAAAGTTTGTTTAATTTCATAAGAGAGTATAGTCTACAGTCTGAAACTTTTTAAAAACAAGCTTTTATTTAATTGCGCTTACTTTTCGTGTTCTCCTCAGCAAGCCCTTTCATTTGATACCCATACTATGGTAGTGCAGAAAAAATAACTATTCCACCATCTTGGATGATCCGCCATGTTGGAATTAGAATGACGTCATATAGCTAAGCATGCATTGTCATCCAAAATAAGCGCGTATACCAAATTTCACCAAAATCGGTTAAAGTTAACTGGTTTAAAATTCAGTTGCAAGATTCCACCCGGACATACATTGCAAGTTAATATAAAGCTTGTAATAATAATAAACAAGGCAAAGCACATATATGTATGAATATTTTAGAAGAAATATTTAGGTACTACTGTAATTTCTACAGTTGTATTCTCTTGAATCTATTGTAAAAGTAGAGCTAACCTGTGCGTAAAATCAAACTAAATGCGTGGGTGTTTGATTAATTATCCGAGTATCTATTCCCACGGTAAAACCAGCTGCCCGATAGTTACGGTTTTAACGTAAAAGATTAAGCAGTGGAAGATCAATATGTATGGAAACGTAATAAGCTTAATTTAAACAGACTTATCTGAATAGTTTAAATGCAAAATAGTCAGATAGGTCACACACCTAACGTATTCATATATCGTAGAAAACGTTCTGCCACCAGGCCCTATTTGTGCGATGATATAGGGCTTTAGGGCAAGTCATAAGTTTAAGACACCAGTAAACCTCTGAGTCAGGACTCGGCAGCAGCCGGTTGTCATAACTCGTCCTTTCGCCAATTCTCTTCAAAAAGTGAGTCTTCATATTGCGGATTATGTTAGTGATGTCTTCTTTAGCATAGGGATGTTAGGAAATTTTTCACAAAATAAACTATCATTTGAAAATGAAAATAAGCGAAAACTATTTGGCATTTGTTTTCTATTGTCTCTACTTTTTAATAGAGTATTTATATCTGTAAAACTATATTGTGCTTATTTATAACAACAGAAACTACATCGCTCAATATAGCAAAAAACTGCGAAAAACGCATATCCACAATAAAATGAGCATTTATTTAGAGCCCAAGTTTTTTATACGCTCTATACAAAACTTATCTACCGGTGCCGAAGGTGTTACACTCTAAACCCCAAGGAAAACTTATGGGAAGTCGTTTAATACGAGTTCGTGAACTTATTTGTCGCAATATATGTGCGTACCTTTTGAAAATTCTTTGTAAGCATCACTGATAGTAACCGTCACGCAAATGACTACCGACAAATTTATCTGTTAGGCGACGGATAAAGAATACTAATTTTGTTCGCCCACGGGATGCGGATAGGAAGTGAGTAAGGGAAACACAGCTTAACGTTGAGGCTTTGTTTAAGCCAACACCTGCCAAGTAACATATAGGTAGGGATCAAGTTGGAAGGAAATTTTCTTTGGACCTATTGGAAACTAAGGATTTGGGTTTCTTAGTAACATCGATTTCTTGGACCATGAATGACGGATTTATAATATTTGATACAAAATATAAATTTAAGATATTTCTAGAAACTTATGATCTTTTGGAAAACTTTAGTACTGAAAAATTTCTCATTATTTGAAGTGAAAATAGACAATATTCCATAATTTAAATGATACAAGTAGGAAGAGTCTACGCAACTATAAGTATCTATATTATTACCTTAACGTTAATTAAAATGTATTACGATTAGAATCCAGAGTCTAATATCAGTTTAACAGTGACGTATTTCAGTAATTTATAAAGCACAGCTGCTCCGCTTAAAATATCACTTAAGCACCTAATAATTTGGAGCCGACAAATACCGCGATTCAAGTAGGTACCTACACTTCAAACTTTGCACCGAAATTCTAGTCTTTATCTACCAAGCTCTTCTCAGTTCATTTCTCTCAGCTTAACCGCGACCGGGTAAGTTTAGACATAACTTAGAAGATGGGACATTCGATCTTGTCCCAATTTATATTTTCTCGAAGGTTCCGTATTTAATATTACAATGTGACGCTACAAAATTCTTTAAGATTGTTTAACAAGAAATAATAATGTATATTTTCCATTTTAGAAAAGTACTTTTTCGTTACAATTAAACTAGTCATAGAAATATTCTACTTCTAATACTAAATAATTGGTCTCGCCGCGCGCGAGACTAATTATTTATCTATGGTTATATACTAAATATTTTACTGTTACATGCGCCCCATTGTATATCATAATGAATATTGCTATAATTTTCAATTAGTTGTCGCAGTCAGTGTAACAAATATGAAATAGTTTCGAATGCGACGCGCACAGTAGAACAATTATTTTAATAATGACAAAGTCATTAATGTCTTAGCGGAACTCCACTGGAGCGCAAAACGAGAGCCAATCTATTCAACCTGTCTTTAACAATACTATTTACTTGCACTATCATGAAGATACAATATAAACTCTACAGAACTACATTAAATAATGGCAGCCTGGAAAATATGTGTAAATGGCATTAAAAACTAGTGGCCCGTCCCTCCTTTGCACGGGTTTCTAATATAGCCTATGTTACTCAATGATAATATAGCTTTCTAACGACAAAATATTTTTTGCAATCGGTCCAGTAGTTTTTAAGTTAATTCGTTACATACAAAAATACAAATCTTTCCTCTATAAAATATTATTAGTATAGATGATACGGATGGTACGTACCTATTTAAAATAATAAATAGGTACGGAACTCTTCGTGCGCGAGTCTGACTCGCATTTGTCCGGTTTTATTATTCAAGGTAATTACATTTTTATTTTCTTACATTAGGTAAATCATGACCCTGTCAGATCTTTGCCGTACTTAGATATTTTCATGAAACAAATTTCGTTTCATTACTACTATTGAGTTCATCCGTCTGCGTCAGGAATTTGTTCAGGCTTTCGTGCGGAAAATAAGTAGGTACCTACTAACAAAATTTACGAAGCATAGTAATTTATCATCGTAATTATTTATTATAGGTATTACGGCGAGTAATAGCCTAGTTTTGCGGGGAGATCGATCTATAAACACGCTTATATTTATATTGGTAATTCTAGGATAGCCACTAAATCCGTATACTACGTAATAGTACCTACTATATGAACTTCCTTTTTATATCTACTTAGGATACAATAACTACTACTACTATAGCCCTTTTAATGTCCCACTGCTGGGCACGGGCCTCCCTTCAATGCGAGGGGGAATCAGGCCATAGTCCAACACGCTGGCCTGGTGCGGGTGGGCAGACTTCTATCGAGAACTAGTCAAGTTCCCTCAGACATGCAGGTTTCCTTCACTGTTTCTAAAATATCTAGCCCGAAGTGTTCTTGTATGTATAGTTTACCTAATATTTATAAGCTTATGGATTTACCCTA
This sequence comes from Ptilodon capucinus, assembly GCA_914767695.1. Taxonomy (NCBI): domain Eukaryota; kingdom Metazoa; phylum Arthropoda; class Insecta; order Lepidoptera; family Notodontidae; genus Ptilodon; species Ptilodon capucinus. Next base: position 5,701,620 of record OU611814.1, on the reverse strand, counting down.
AGGCCAATTTACGATCATTGTGAGAAATATTCAAAGGCCTATAATTCGCAAACTATGCTAGTTAAGAATAGCTTGTATTCTTTAAATTCCTTACTAAATGACGGGTTAGTAGCTTATGCTCCCGGTATCAGTTCCCCCCGTATCAGTTGCCCACAGTTTCAGTTGTCCACGATACATTAAATGTCCTTACGGCTAACTTATTTGCATCCAAAATATTATTCCGGACTTCTGATATACACCGTATATTATCTATACGGTCAATGTCGGTCAACAATGTCCACATTCCTGCGGTTCTTGTGCGTCGAATTTTATTCACAAATTGCAATATTTATTTTTAGGTATGGTAACCTAAAAATAAATATGGTTTATGTAGCGATTTAGAAAGAATAACTTTCATATTTTACTCGCTTCTGTCTATAAATCGAATATTAGTCGGCTATAACTAGGATGAAAATTAAAAATTTAAACCCCCCAACAATGTAAACAGAAGTTAATCTTCACCAAAATCTTCCTTTTTCAACATTTGCCCTAACCATAATAAGTCTTTAGAGATAAAGATCATAAATTGCTCTAATATAATGTACATTGTTATAATTTTTTGGATTACCGACGACATGGTGATATTACTGACCTGGGTGGAGTAAAACTTAAAGGGCTGCTTTTCAAGAACATTTTTCAAAGTGGAAATGACGTAACTATTTAACAGAACTATGCAGGGTAACAATTGGTCTCGTGTAAGGCACAAATAAACTGATAAAGCACCTACCCTTAACATACAAGTGCCTATTGTTGGAAATTATTCTGTAAGCCCACCGTACTGCGTAAAGGTTAGTGGGTAAATATTTTCAGAGAACCGACCCTGCTATTTTACCTGAAACTACCAATTTAGTTGTAATTGTTCGATATCATAATATGAAATATACTTGAATAGGTATGGAAAAGTCAAAAGATTTTTTAATTTTTGTCCATTATGAACAATGGTGCTTCGGCCTCCCGCACGAAACAATTTCTTACTGATTTGGTGATACAACCACGTGTTAGAAAACGACGCTTTGGCAGAAAAGATTTATATAAATTATCCCATGCTACCGCCTGTGAAAAGAATCGCTCATACATAATTGATCCAGACAAAAATATGATGGCTTGGTTCTTCCCCTATGGTAGCCTTCATCTCCCATAGACTATCAAACTACCAAGATAATATACTAAGCTTACTAAATCTCTGTAGGATTTATAGAAATATCACATTAAATTTCGATTAAGTTAGTTGCGCCGCGCGGTCGGTGTCGCTGCCTACCCGCACCACGCGACGGATGATCGATTACGTTAATTTACCAACTCACCTCAAATCCTCACTATTCTTCCCTCGGATGAAGTATGTGGAATCTGTAACAAAAGAATTTGTTTTCCTATGAGTAAGGTAAGCATGATATAGTAAATATTTTATTATACTTCCATTTTGCAAATATGTTAATACTACTGATGTTCAGCATCTTCTTTTAATTAATCTTTTTATTCAGAATTTAAAGACATGATTTCAAATTAGCATGATTTATGAAAAAAAATACAAGAGACACTTATTTAAATTTAATTTAGGTATAATCTATGCTACTAATGTCTATTGCACTATTAAGGAATGATAAATACTTTGTTATTTTATTGATTTGAAACTAGAAGTAGAAAAAAAAATACATTTATATTTTATGTTACGCATACGTGGCAGGAAGAAATAAGTTAAAAAGTATTCAACCGGAGCTTATCTAACCGTAGAGCCATTTTATATGGTCTACAGTACAGAACGTATGTCCATTTTCATCCTAATCTCTTGACTAAGTAGCTATCACTTAGCTAAAGAGAAATCCTAACCCGACCTACCTTAGGATCATTTTTATAAAGTAAATATAGAAACCCGAACTAACGTAAAAGAAATCACTGATACGCCCTTATACAGCCCAAATGACTGTATTCGGAGGGTGCAGGATGTTATATAGGGCCTTTGGTGGCGTGTTACTTTTACATTGGTAAAAACGAAACGAAAATTATGCCAGAGCATAAATTTGAAAAATGTAATACTCCAAGATGAAATTAGTTTAAAAATACACTTCTCAGATCTTCAATATTATTTCAAGGTTGAATAGTAAACCAATCAATTCAATTTAAATACAGTTTACCTAGGCGTGTTTTGAATAGGAGGCAGACGGTTGGATTTAGCGAGATCTCTGGGTGAAGACATCAGCGGCCATTGTGTTCAGTACAGTTGGCGTATCGGATATTAGCCGCCATTACAAATGCTTCCTGCCTCTTATTACTCCCACGTTTGTAGATAACAGAAATGTAGTTACTGTTACCTCTAATTAAATAGAAATTTAATATTCTATTTATAAATACTATTATATTGAAATAAAACTATTTTACGGATTCTGTCGCGTTTATTTGGTTTGTTTGGTTTTATAGAATCCGTAAGATAGTTTTATTTCAATATGTAGTATTCGCGTAAATATAAGAAAACGTTCACAGCGATTTTCGTCAAATTATAAACATACTCTCTCGACTCTATTAAAATGTTATACAATTTGATTACAATAACTTTTTAAAACAAGTGTTTTATAACACCTTCGTAAATTACTTAGTAATATTTATGCACAATATTTATTGATTCCTAACTAATAATAGAACATAATTTAATACTATTGTATTATAGTATTACTTTCTGTAAAGTAACTTGTGTACCTAATTTTAATTAGTTTGGAATTTACGATAGCTTCAAATGAGTTCTCCAAAATTACAGAGATACTATCCATCAAACTGCTAACAATTTCTATCCAAGCGTGGGGAAGATAAATTGATTGCCAGATTTTATTAATTTCATTGAGTGCGTTTATATGAGCATGAGATTCATTTGATTAGGTCCAATTAAATAGAATCATACCTGTGTATGAAAGATTAAACAATATCTATCGATATCAATTATGTTGTATAAAAATAAATAATAAAGTTATATGCAATAGAAGTCCTACTAATAATATAAAATGCTTTGACTAGTTACTCATATTGGATTTGGTTTCTCGGGTCTTTCTTTTTAATAATTAGAATGGAATTAATAGTTTTTGCATGAACGGTCTTATTTGTCATGATTTCGATTATTACCAAAAGTAAAGGCCCAAAGTGCACACCAGCCGAACAAACGTTCAAACATATTTAAAATTAAAATGTTTAAGAATTTATTGTTCCACTGTTGTATGACTCGTGTCAACACAATTCTATTTTTAATTAGTTGTTGTAATTGCCGCCTGGTCGATACCATACCACTAAACCAAATTATGTTTTATACCTACGACGTATCCGTTTATTTTATATCTCCGATTGTTCCCGATTTACGAGCAAAGCCGTTCGGGGATTCCCAGTCTTTGCTTACCCATTTCGCTAACAGTCCGCGTTATTTATTTTGGACCCGACGTCTCGGACTTGTATCTTATTTTTGCCTTTCCATTTATACTGTTCGTTACCTCTCATTTTTTATGCTCGAATAGGAAGTGATTTTTATTTCATTCTTAGATAAGTATTTTATTTTATGCCATCCGCATATTTTTATCTTCAATATAACACAACGATGTAAACGCAGTGTATAAGTCTTAAGTGAGCTGATAGATTGTTTATAATCGGTGACCAAGAAAATTGTGTAAACTGCAATTCGAAAAATGTCCTTCGTGTCCCGTCCCCAGATATTGTGAAATAACAATTATGGTTAGTAGAATGCTACTTTTATCATACAAACGACCTTTAAAGACACTAGCAATTGGCTTAATTTTTTTATCCAAGTGTTCTAAGTATTTAAATGGTTTTTCGATGAAATAATTCTGAGGGAACAAAGGCGAGCGATTACAGGGACTTGCTAATTACAAACAAAATACACATTTATTCCCCAATTCTGAACATTGCGTAAACACCGGCTGTAATTGTAAAGCAGGTTCGGTGGGGTAACGGGGAGGGAAACAAAGAGATACACCTACTCATGTACCAAGTAGGTACAATTAATATTCTCTATACAAATACTCCGCTTGTTTTTTGAAAACTAGCGTATAAGTTTACAGTTTTTTTGTCACTTATTTTGCATCAGAAGGGAATTAATCATTTTCTTCCACGTGCTTACGTCTTGCGTATTAAAAAAAATAATTCTACCCCGGTCGAGAGTCTAACTAAGGATCCTGGCTCGAAGAAGTAGCTACGGTGAAAATATGTAGCGGGCTTAGTACTATTTATTTAATTTAAAACAGTACTACATTTTTAGAATATATTATTTAGAAAAACCGGCCAAGTGCGAGTCGGACTCGCGCACGAAGGGTTCCGTACCATTATCTATAAAAACACGTTTGTTGTATGGGAGCCCCCTTAAATATTTATTTTATTCTGAGTTTTAGTATTTGTTGTTATAGCGGCAACGGAAATACACCATCTATGAAAATTTCAACTATCTAACTATCACAGTTCATGAGATACAGCCTGGTGACAGACGGACGGACGGACGGACAGCGAACTCTCAGTAATAGGGTTCCCGTTTTACCCTTTGGGTACGGAACCCAAAAAACGACTTTAAAAATCGAATAGGTAGATAGATAATTCTTACCGTTCCACCTCTTAAAGTAATATAAACTATATGTACGTACACAAACACACTTACATCTTTCTCGTTTTTCCATCAATCCCAATGAAATTTGAAACCTACTCCAGTTCAAACTAATGTTCTTCTACACCTATTTTTCCCATTTCTAAATCCGAAACGGTTTCGAGAGTCTTTAAATATTTATTAAAAATCTGAAATCTTCGTGCCTGAAATTTGGACAAATCCCCGTCAAGTAGCTTAAAATACGTGAGATTGAATTCTGGCGATAAAGTGCAGTGCACATGACTGACATCTCCAAAACTGCCAATTATAGTTTGTCAACTTTATCTTCCAGTGACGAAATTAGCATTTACAATTTGTATTCGATAAAAAAAGTCTATAGCTAAACAAAAAGAAAAACATTGGGTACTGAAATTGAGGCCAGACGATTAATTAAAGGAATCTCTTCTATAGTTTTTTATTTAGATCTCAAGAACCGGGCTCCGTTTACTTTTTACAAGGAATTAGATTGACAAGTCTAAAATGAAACCAAAACGAATGCTCGGGACAAAATCGATCTACAGAATAAGCAATATTCTATCCTTGAAAAGTCTATAAACCCTTTAGTTTTCCAAAGGTACTCATTAAGACAAATTAACATTCTCTTTGATTTTACAAAATACGTATAGTAACGAACTATATTTGGCGGCCTCTGTTGTAAAATAAAATAAAACCAATGTAGGATATCCCCTACTTGTGCTTGTTTAATTTAACACGGAAATAAAAGGCAGTTAACACCGCGTTGCGTGATAAGAAAATCAATTCGACCGAAAACATCAGTCGCGGGGGCGCTTGCCGCGAGTACATGCCAATTTCGGGTTCTTCTTTTGAATAGCGACATTTGCGTGCTGAGTAAAGGTCATTTATAGGGTAACCATTAAACAGGTGTTATTTAAAGACGATGGTTTTGACTAACTTGAGAGCAGTGGTAGCCGAGTGGTCGAACGCACGCCTTGAAATCAAAGTGTGCAGGTTCAAACCCCGGCTCGCACCTCTGGGATTTATGTGCGAATCTCATTTTCATCAGAGATTATCACTTGCTGTGAAATGGTGAAGGAAAATATCGTGAGGAAACCTGCATGTCTGAGGGAACTTGACTAGTTCTCGATAGATGTGTGAAGTCTGCCAACCCGCACTGGGCCAGCGTGGTGGACTATGGCCTGAATCCCCCTCGCATTGAGGGGAGGCCCGTGCCCAGCAGTGGGACGTTAAAAGGGCTGTAGTAGTAGTAGTAGTAGCATTAAGTACTGTGAGTTCTACTCGCGATGTTTTCTAGAATCTATGTAAAATATTTTGCGACGTTTGCTCAATCAATAACTGCGACATTCCTGCGTTGGCAGAATTTTCAGCAAAAATCTCCTTTAAAAATAGAATCAAAGTATCTTCCTGATTTTAAATACAAATTTGGTATTCCTGGTCACTGAAAGTGTAATTGTCGTTGGCTGTTACATACACGCGATCGAGTGAAGTTCGGCGCTGATTTTGTATAGTAGGATTGGCTTGTAGAACTGAGCCAAACTGTCTCTATATTACATTTGGCTCATATGTTAAGGTAAAAATAGCAATGAGGCCATATTTTTTTTAAACCTAACCTCAACCTATTTATATTTAGTTTGTTTGCTTATATTTCTTAAGTTTGGCGGCTAGTGCTGAGCGCGCACGCATACCGAGACTAGACCTGTGTGAGTTTGTGTCGCACTGGGTCTCTTACTGTCTTACTTCATAGAAGTGAGACAAAATAGTCATATGCTGAGATATAAGTCTAGTCTTAACGCACATGTTAGCCGTGCTGGTCATTCAATGTGTCATTGTATTTTAGTGTTGCCCTTTGCTAGCACGCGATCGCGTGCAATAGAGTGGCACGTTGAAACGAAGGCTTCGGGCGGTAGCCATAATAGTGGACACAAACTTTTACTGGGGAATATACTTTTATTGTAGAAACTTAGCTTTATTTGGACTCGTTGCGTCATTTTTCTAAACGTACTCATAGGTTTCAAATTTCTACAAGTCACGAAATTTTTAGTACATATCGACGCTTAAAAGGAAATCCTTACTAAGCGATAAAAAAAACGTAAAATGAGTTATACAATACCAAACGACGCAGAATAATCTGGCCGTTCTAATGGTACCTATATGTAGCACATATTACGATTTGTGTCGCTTAGTAGGGAATGCCTTTCAAGCGTTGATATATACATCATTGTATTTAAAGTAGATATCGCACCTTTAAAAGTAAAGAGACCTAACTCAAAAATAATGTTGTTGAAAAATGGTCGTTAGAACGACCCTTTAAGATTTATAGTCGAAATCCACAATTTCAAAATGGGTATCTGTACTTTTAAAGGTGCGATATCTGAAAGTCCGAAATATTGAAAACCAACTGAAATTTCCAAAGATTCTATTCAACTGAACAGTTGTTTCCGCAAGCGGTATCCACTTCAAATATACTCGTTATATGACCTCGAGCGACCCACCTGACCCACTGCGAATTCGATTGACTTAAACCAGGTCAGACCACGTGAAAGAGTTGTAAGAACAATCTAATTCCATGTCGACATATGGAGCACTCGATCAATAATTCGAAAATTGGACGGAAAATAGAGAGAAAAATCGAACTGAAACTTTATTAGCTATTTTTATCAAAATTTGAATATAGTTCGAATGGCTGTTGATTCGCAAACCACTTGTACCCATTCTCAACTGGGAACGAAAGAACGTGAAATGTTATGCGTCCAAAATCCTTATTGCGAACTTTTTAATTTTAAGAGAACAGAAATATTGCCACGGAAAACTTCGCTTAGAACCTACGAGGACCCTTGTTAAAACTTTGCCAGTAAAAAATCGTTTAGTAGCGTTGGAAGTAAACAATATTTAAAATTTCAGCCGATGAGTACAAACAGCAACTTTCTTTTGCTTTCAGAGTCACGTGGTTTACTTCAAAAAACGAAATTGTTTCCAAATTTGCATACTACATGCAAGCAAAATGAAAGTAACGGGTTTAAAGGCTGGAATTTGCAATATTTTATGCAATTTGCACGCGACCGTAGCGTCAGTTTGTTTTTACTTTAGTAAATAGCTACTAAATTAACTGTAAACAGTGGTTTCCAGTAGATAGTAGTTCGTAGCGAGTATAAAACAAATTACAAAATAGTTTTGGGACTTCATGAAAACAGAATGTAAGTGGCATAAAAAATAACTAAGTATGAAAATAAATATTAAAATTAAAATTTTACTCACCCAAACATATAGCTGAAATTGAAAGCATGCATCGCAGCTTATTTTTTTTTAGTTATTAAACCAAGCAACGTTGGGGCGAGAACTGCAAAGTTAAAGTGGGCTGGTCACGTCACAAGTATGGACCTGCAACGGTGGGCAAACATCCCTACAAATTGGACCCCCAGCAACGGCCGCCGCAGCCGGGGCAGACCAAAAAGACGATGGCATGACGATCTGGTCACCATTGCAGGTAATACTTGGTCACAAACAGCACGATACCGCAGTTTCTGTAGGATTAAAGGAGAGGCCATCTCAGGAGTGAGACACGAAAATAGGCTAAAAATATACATTAATGAATATTCCCATTAATCATAGATTAACAGATTTTGATAGTATGTCAAACTTAATACGACGACGTTGTCAAAATTGAATGTCTTAAATCTTTCTTAGCAATAATAAACACGTAAGTGTCTCCCAGTCGGTATTGTGATGCAGCCCGCGAAACATCGTGAAAGATTGGTGTGTTCCCATTGTGACGTGGAGTGAAAGCAGCAAGGGGGAAGGGACCATTTGTCAGCATCACTTTGCCACCAATTACTTCACATCACAGCCTACTTATCTGTCTGTCAATTGCTTAAAAAAAATACCTAAGCACCAATATTGTATATTTACATAAACAATTTTCAATTCATCTTCAATCTTAGATAGATTTTTTTCACTATCATTCACATTCACTATCATTTTTCAGTGCATAAGTCTTTTACATTGACTAAAAATGGTTCAAAACCGTGTATCAATTTGCCTTAAAACGATTAGAAGCCAAAATAAAAACCAAAATATCATCCTTATTTTATTTTAAAAAATGCAGTAACACCAAATAAATGAATACTTGTGGTAAGTAAAGATGTTTCAGAAAAGCCAGGACATCCAAATTGATTGTACAGAATCGCCTCAAACTTCCCAACACCTGTTAAGACGATAACATTTTAAGGTGCCATTCAATTTAAGTTGCACATTCCGACACACTTAAATGCGTGCAAAAACACTCCCGGATCATAATCACACAAACATAATGTTTGTTATTTAAACGGTAGCTAGTTTATGTTAGTGAACGAACTTTGAACAAATGTAGTGACCCTCGTCAGGGCCCGTAATCCGACAACACGCCGTCTTGTGACACAGCGTGTAATTAATCTCAAATATCATGGGAACATTAAGGCTTCCCGCACACTGGGCGTCTAAGCTCGCGCGTAATTTTCTTTGCCGTAGCAAAACAAACAGTTTTTTTTATCAGCCTGTATCGTCCCACTGCTGGGCAAAGACCTCCCTTTCCTTCCTCCACTGTATTAACACATAGAAAAAATATTTCGACAACGAAATGACGCGTGGCGGCGTGGCTTTTAAGACAGAAATTTAATCTTTGTTTGTTTTGGTATTGGCAAACATTTGGACGCGCGAGCGTTGACGCCCACGTGTGCCGCGGGTTCAATGGTGTGAACGGACTTCAAGTTGGTGTTAATTTCTCGTGTTGCGGTACACAGGCTCACGCTGACCGCTTAATACTTGAATTATTAATTAACATTACACTCCTAATTTATTTAACATGCATTTCGAACGTAGATTTAAGGCGAATACCAAGACCCGCCGAAACACAACTCAGTACTATTGTTAAATAAAAAATAATTATCATTTATAATGTTTACCGATTGGGTACCAAATATAGCTAAACGTCATCGCGGGAGACTCAAAAAAGATATGATGAGAAGAGTTGGACTCGCACAAAAGAGCCAGGCTCATACTAAGAAGGAACCGAGAGGAGTTCCACTGGAAGGAAAGGGAGGCCTTTGCCCAGCGGTGGGACGATACAGGCTGAATTAAAAATAAGTTTCATGAAGGTTTAACGTGACATTTCCGAGATTCTGTTCTCAGGTATACAAAAAATAATTAAAACACATGAAGTAAGTAAGTGTGTATAAAATATAATGTTTAAATATATTGTGATGTAACTTTAAAACCGTATTTATTATCTTCTCTTTTACGAAATGAGTGAAATGATGAAATTTTATGGAATAAGATGAGGAAGGGCTTCATCTGCCACTAAAGCGGGTATTTCGCCAGTGTCAAGTAATTAATAGCAAGTAAAAATTCAATAAATACACATTATAAATAAGAATGAGTGATGAACGTGATAAAGATGGTGGATGAATAATACCTATCTATTACGTAACAGTAAGTCGACAGAAATTAATCAAGTTACAACTTCGTTATGAAGCACTTCCTTGGTATTGTTAATAATGGCACAATGTAGGGGTTGTTAGAGGTGACATCAGGTAGCATCCGGTCATTTTAATCCACCCCATATCACCTTAATGATACAGACGGTGATGGTGTAAAGTTTAGTCCAAGGTAAACATACCTACTCTGTTCGAGAGGAATAGTATTCATGGGTAATTAAACGCCAGAGAACACACACTTGTGTCACTTGTCGTCACTAACTAGCCCATCTTAATTAGGTAATTAAGTCCTAGCTGACAATTCCTCTATGCATCTATGTACTTATTCTAATTTGATAATGATTGGTTGTAACAAATCATACATGTTCACAAGCAGTAAGTAAAACAAAAATATTTGAAATTCATAATAAAATTTGAAACCTTTGTTTTTCTTCGTGATTCGCTTCCATTTTGGCACCACCATAACGCACGATACACGCAATGTTATTCTTACGGAAGTAAGTAGGGATATTAAGCTCTACGCCCTTAAGCGAGTCAAAACGCGTGCGACCAACTTTTGTCTACACCAAAAGGAACTGTATTAACTCTTAGAATAAGGTTGTTTTAAAAAAAATACGTCGATGAAGAGGGGACTCGTAGCTTTTTACACAGAAATTCAATCTTTATTCATATTGATACAAAGTACATTTTGAAAATAAGGTAATTCGCTCGTCCTAATCAGTTCATAGAGTAATGCTGTTCCGCCGAATACAACAAAAAAGATTTTGTACATGACATTCGTTTATATATGATTTTTTTTTTTAATATAACGTCAAGCAGTGGTAGCCTCGCGGGCAAGAACGCCCGCCTTGATCGTAAGGGGTGCAAGTTCAAATCCCAGGCCCGCACCTCTGAGATAATTTTCATGTGCGAATGTCATTTTCAACAATGATTACCACTTGCTGAACGGTGAAGGAAAACATCGTGAGGAAACCTGCACGTCTATAGAAAGGCGTGTGAAGTTCACCAACCCGCACTGGGCCAGCGTGGTGGACTATGGCCCGAATCTCCCTCGTATTGAGGAGGAATGTGCCCGGTATAATGGCAATAGGCTCGCCCCCTATTACATTGGGACCAAAATACATCGGCGAAGTGTGGGCGCACTACAGTGCACCTCTGCCTACCCCTTCGGGGAATACAGGCGTAATGATGTATATAACGTCACACTTTTTATAATAGGTAATATAAGCTCGCGTACTACAAAAGTTTCTTACGGAATATAAGTAATACTGCTGAAGATACTAAACGCGGGGCGTCATTTTGAAGCGCGGTCTCAGTTTCGCGTGAGATGAGACTGAAATAGACACCTATAAGCCGAGCGTTTCGGTCAACGAAAAATGCCATTCATTTTGTAAAGTTCCATAAAATATTTTACTGCAGCGATATAGACATGGCTACTGTCATAAAAAATAGCGAACAATGCATCAAATCTATTTTGTGCAGGCATGAACACTCGTCAAAGATAGAACCTCAGTGGGCGTGTACTGGTGATATAGAATGACAGGAATAAAATCCCCTGTAATATTAGAGGATATAAAATTTAAATTACATCTCGTTGTTTCTTTGAAAAAATGTATTATTAGTGAGCCAGGACGTTAGTCGATGTCTTTCTATTATAACAATACTTACTTTCTATTTGAATCGTTTCTGTCTATGAGTGTCTTAACACAACAAGAGGAATAGACCTAATTATAAATTACACCACTGGATCGCAGATGAATGCATGTCATTGACAATTTCTAGTGTTTTAATAACAAAATTTCTCTGACTTTTGACAAAAGTTAATAGGTAGACAAAAACAAACAGGATTGCATCCCCAAAAACAAAAACGAAAAAAAGTTATTATAGTACCCAAGTAATCACCGTTAGTAGAATAAAATTATCATTCTGACTATGCTCATTATCATTCTTAATAATGTTTCAAACTCTACATTGAAACAAAAAATCACAATATTTTTTCAATAAAGTCTGTGGGTAGATAAAGAGACGACATTACATAATTTTAAAAAAAATGTGCAACGATATCTTGGGAATATAGTAGGCATGGTTGGTGATATTACAGTTTTTTAAGGAAACTTATACGTACGGCTCTAGATTTAACCGCTAATTAGGGCATTAACATTATCTTTTGTTTCAACAGAATACAGATGCCGCTCATCTCAAAACGTACGTAAAGCAATTGGCATCTACAAAAAGGCAGTGGATAAGTACACGCATAGACAATAAATTTATCAAACGTTCTCTTTATTCAGTTTTATTACCAATACAGAATAGGCCTCCCCGTTTGGAATATTAAAAATGTATAGGTTGCTTTATGTAAGAAAGAGGTCCGAACTCATTCACATAATTTAGACATTACCTGCACGTACGCCCAAATTCACTTACTTGTACAAAAAACCCGGCCAAGTGCGAGTCGGACTCACGCACGAAGGGTTCCGTACCACTATTTATAAAAACGGCAAAAAAAATCACGTTTGTTGTATGGGAGCCCTTAAATATTTATTTTATTCTGTTTTTTAGTATTTGTTGTTATAGCGGCAACAGATTTCTGTTGTATTTACATCATCTGTGAAATTTTCAACTCTCTAGCTATCACGGTTCATGAGATACAGCCTGGTGACAGATGGACGGACAGCGAAGTCTTAGTAATAGGGTTCCTGTTTTACCCTTTGGGTACGGAACCCTAAAAATGAGGTTGAAGATTCATTTAAAAAATATAAAAGCGAGGCACGAAATAAACCCAGTAGACAAGCAATATAAGGCAGAAAGTACACCCGCGACTGACAATCTACAATGAGATTTGCTGAAACCCCAAAAGGTTGCTTGTACTTAATCCAATTTATACACAATTTTTTGCTGAAATTACTTTTAAATTGGCACCACGCGTTTCATATTTTTTCATACAATTTACTAACGAAGTAATAGTGAATGCTTAGGGTATTGTTTTAGAAAACGACGGTCCCATCTCGCCTCGCGATAATCGCGAATCATTATTATTCTGCCAAGCAATTAGGTAGAGCTTGTTCTAACATTGTTATAAATTTCAAACCATTTACAGACTCTATAAATGTACCAAAAAAAAGTTTTGGAAATGAAATCCGATTTCCCACTTAAAAATAACTAACTACCCACCTTAAATAAGGATCGCAATAATTCTCCCCACCTAAAATAAATTAGATATTCATGCTGGTCATTATTATTACGTAGGTACCAGAAACGAGATCCTCTTGAGTATCTACTTTGACATGATTAATTTATTCCCGCCCTTCTCCTTAATAATTATATCACGAACAGAACCCAATTTAAATTTAAAATAAATAAGGGTTTTTAACGCGAGGACCTTCACACCTCTTGAATTTAATTCAATGAGTATTCGGAGGGAAAACGGTCCCCTCCAAGTGACTTATTTAAAGAATTTAGCAGATTCATAGAAACGTGGAGTGAGGTGAGGAGGGCATCAAAAATATTCAAATCACCAAAGGATTTCGCTCGCAACAATGACGCTGAGTGCCAAGTGTTTTACATAACAATCTTTGAAATAAATACGACAACTTTTAACGAAGAGATTGTTTCGAATATTTTAGCAGTATGCCTTGTGATTGTGATTAAAACTATGCCCTATATTTATATTAAAATTTAAATCCATTTATGATGGTTTTGTAAATATTTTCTTAGTAATAAGGTACGGTACGCAATGATACGGCGAATGAGTTATATAGTTTATAAATTTGTTATCATATGTATCGGAAAAAAGCAGGCCCATTGTTTGGATTTTATTTATTAATTTCAAATCATATTACATAATTTACAATTAATGTTACAACGAAAAAAAGCTCGAAGAGTAAATGATAATCTCCCTGTTCAGAAGTTAGCACTACCAATTTTTACTACTAGACGGTTGGATATCTCAACGATAGTTGGCGGAATTGATACCGTTTGTAGGTAACGTACACGCATTCGATTTATAACAAAAATATTGAAAATGCTAGATTAGAATTCAGCACACGCCGATGTAAGGACGTGCCTCGTTTCCCGATATATGAAACAAAGCCAGCCCTTGACAAGAAAGCACAAATCAAACCGCGCCACATCCGTTCAACTATTTTAACTGTCGTAAATATAAATTATTGTTGTACTTGGGTATTTTATTATTGTTTCGAGTGCTATTGAAGTTTAATTGTTGTAGCCGGGAACCTTTTATTGCGTGATGTTAAGGTTTGTACAACTAGAATGTCTTTCGGCTGAAGATTTTTGTTTATAGATAATCATTCCGTTTCTTATTGTGAAAATACCTCTATTGGGACCTAAATACATTGACAAAATATGTTTTTTTAAACATTGTTTTGTTTACGTAAAACATGTGGGCCTTTATAGGGTGGCCGGTGCAGCCCCTTGGATAAAATATGGCCATCCATCTTAGTTAGATAGGAGTAAATAAGGACATTAAATGTTCCATCATTTCAGGTATTTTAATTGTATTACGTACAGAATACGTGATTTAATGAGATAACATTTGATAACATGGCATTTTATGAACAACCGCACGCTAACAAGATATACATGATGTCGTTCTAGTACACGCCGGCAACAGAAATCTTTTAGAGATTGGTATAAAAATAAAAAAGTAATAATCCAATAAAAAAAATACAAAAAACCACTTCCATCATTTTAATTTAAATATAAAATGTATCTTGTATTTCCCGCAGAAATATTTTTTATATCAAGTTTCAAATAAAAAATAAACATTTAACGCTTGAAACTAATATAATAATGTTTATTGTGATCCGAGAATTTTCATTTGTTTATTCAGTATCAAGAGATGTGTTGTTGTGATATTTGTTGTTTGTCTTTACAAAAATGAAACAAGTCAAACCGTCATCACAGACCTATGTGCTCTAGAAACAAAATAAATTTACTCAAAGCGCTAAAATTCATAGCGACTGTTATTAGTACCCAACTCGTATAGACTCTGAGACATGTGTATTGTACAGAAAGTAGCGCAGCAGTACAACGTAAGTGGCCCAGTTAGAGCTTTTGTCCTATCTAAACAGTTATTTCTGCCTGCCAAGCCCAGCGCTTGGAACAACTAACCTGCAATATAGGTAGACGCGTGTAAACAATTCTTTAAAAAGCACCAAGTTAAAAGGTTCCAGCGAAGCGAGCAACTAATGGACTGATAACAATATTTTCTATGAATTTTGGACAAAATTTACAAACCTTTTTTAAATATCAGACAAGAAATCAGTTGAGATCGACATGTGATGTATTTGTTTAGAATACAAAAAAATGCTATTTAGGAGTTGGAGGAAGGTGAAGAAAACATCGTGATAAAACCTGCACGTCCGTGGGAGCTTAACTTAACGTGTGAAGTCTGCCATCTCCCAATGAGCCAGCATGGTGAACTACGGCCCGAAACACCCTCGCATTGAGAGGAGGCCAGTGCCCAGTAGTGGGACATAGAAATTATTATATTATATATTTAGAAGTTAAAAATACTCATAGATAGGTAATTTTACAAACTCCAAATGAAAACTGGCAGCGTAAAAGCTATTTTTAATATGAATCTGTCACTATATCCTGTGTTCAATTAACAACCGACCGATACGAGTTCTATTTCGAAATCATGGGTATTTAATTACGTGTTAATTTAGAATCAGCACAGATTTCTCGAATTCTAAACATAGTTAGTTAGGTAAATATAAATAAGGAGGAGTTTAAAAAAGTTTAAATATATAATGACCTATTCTTATAATAACATTTTTTCATTTAATCTCTTTTTACTAGTCTGTTATATTTTAGATAGCTGAGTAATATCCTCTTCTTTACTTTTCCACAGGTATCTTAAGCTTGATTTGCTCGCGTTTCATCATCAAATGTGTTTCAATCGCCTCGGTATGTTAGAATGTCGGCAAACATTTTTGCACGTCAATGCTTAAACGTGATTTGCCCAACTTTGCCCAATCATACTCCAGTCTGCCATTATTGTTACTTGTGTCAGCAATTCCAGTATGGAAGCGCAGAGTGGTGTTTCTAGTTTAGCCGTGCTATTACCGACGTCGGCAATTCGAGCATAGGTGCGCAGAGTAGTTCCTGACTCAGTCCCTTACCCATGGACGTTACCTAATATGCTCCGTTGTATTGCCCGATAACCTTGAGTTTGGATTCTTATGTCTTGGTTCCTTAGTCGGCATAATATAACAAATTCAGCCCTTTTTTTAACGTCCCACTACTTGGCACGGACCTCCACTCAATGCGAGTGGGATTCAGGCCATAGTCCACCACGCTGGCCCGGTGCGGGTTGGTAGACTTCACGCATCTATCGAGAACTAGTCAAGTTCCCTAGGTTTACTCACGATGTTTTCCTTCACCGTTTCATAGCAAGTGATAAACTCGGATGAAAATGAGATTCGCACATAAATCCCAGAGGTGCGAGCCGGGGTTTGAACCTGCACACTTTGATTGCAAGGCATGCGTTCGACCACTCGGCCACTACTGCTTGCTTGGTCGGCATAATAAAAGTGTTAAATTAAAACTCTTCATGAACCGCTCGATCGCTTATTATCGCGAGTTTGGATTTACCCACAAACAATTTGCGCCAAAGTTTTTGCATAACGATCCGTTTATTTGATTTCTAACTTCTTGTCTACTTTTCACTCTGTTATTACTTTTCTAAGAAAGTAAAATATTTTATTTGTCGTCACAATAATACAGTTTGTACATACGAAGTGATTTTCCATTATACTTAACTATGAGAAGGTTAATATTTACCTACCCTGATGATTGAACATTTTGAAAGTATGTTCTTAAAAAATCACGTTGGCGATTTTTTATTAAAAAAAGAGTGGTTCTGAATATGTACTCATCTTAAAAATAAACACAAATGAATTCTTTAACGAATACTGACTTTAAAAATAAGTCTTCTAAACGGACCCAAATTATTTTAGCAATCGTCTTATTTATTATTTACCAAATTATTGCATGCAAAAGGAAGACACGATAACGTTGATCAAAGTTTAATGTCTTACTCTTTTTAGGGTTCCGTACCTAAAAAGGAAAAAAGGTATAGGATCACTTTGTTGTCTGTCTGTCAAGACCTTTTTCTCGGTAACGCGTGGAGGTATCAAGTTGAAATTAATAACATAGACTCAAGTCTGCGGTTCCTTGGAGCTGTAAATAATCAAACTTCTAAGTTAACGTAATCAAAAGATATGGCGTTTTATGTTGCGTATTTAGTACATTTTTAAGAGAATTGAAAAACTGCCTACTGGCTACTGGCCATTGACCTAGAATCATGAAATTTGGCAAGGAGCAAGGTTTTATAACACAAGTAAAGGAATAAATCTAAAAATAGTACATTAATAGTTACAACGCATTTTTTTTTTTGCGATTACAAACTTATATTGAAGCTAACTTGTACGATGACAAGAGTATACCAACGGCATTTTTTTTGCGCGTTTTGTAGTATACAGACATGATAATAGTGTAAAGTTATCACACTATTATCATGTCTGTATTCTACAAGTTAAAGTTCTCACTTTACACTATCATATTAACAAAACGCGCTAAAAAATGCCGTTGTATGTATCCATTATCATCTTAATATTATAAAAAGTTATATAAAGCTAGACAACACAAAGGCAGGTACTAAGATACATAAGTCGGTATTACATCATTCATTACAATCACATCAAGAACGTTAATTTCCTAAATATTCATTAATCTTAGTCGATGACAATTTTAAATTGTGGGAATATATGCCTTATTATAAATACGATTAAAGACCACCTGCGTTGTAAGTAATCTGTTAATTGAATCACGTGGTTCGATGGCATTCAATTTAACATTGGGCTTTTAACTATTCCACGAACTAAACTTAGGTCTTGATTGCATGGCATGGAGAATACAAAGTTGTCCGTATTTGTAAAATCACTACCATTTAAGCTTGAAAGTAGAAATTCAATACAATTTATAATGTCAGTCTAGAAACAAAAAAGAAACCTATATTATACTATTTCTTAGAATTCTATTTCTAATTCGAAAACACGATTATGTTTTCAGAGTAAAAATACGTCAAGGTCAAGGTCTAAAATTATTTTATCTGAAGTATAGAATTCTATCTATACAAAAATAATGTGTGTGGCTGAAATGTGACGTGTAGGCTTCCCACGTGATCGATCAATGTTGGCGAGGCCTACATCATAAAAATATTATGATATATATTAAGCGGCTAGCGTCTAGTCCCGTCTGAACCAATTCGTCTGTGAAACCGTATTTTAACGTAGGTACATTGCTAGCGGAATATAATTTAGATAAGGTACCATTTTATGCCAAGACAGATAAATTTTAAACTTAACCAAAAAAATCCTACAAAGATTATGTACCAACCACAGAAAATTATATTGTTACTAGGGATATGTGAGAAATGTACAAATATTTGAGTCATGCAGTGATTATGTTAATATCAAAGTGGGTTGTTTTAGTTTTCTATATATTTTTATAGCCTTTCTATGTGCCACTCCTGGGCAAAAGCCTCCCCTTTACAACTCCACACATCTCGGTCCTGGGCTGTTATTTGACATGTCATAGATGTGTGAAGGTTTTTAAAGTTAAGGGGGTTTGGACCATTTGTCCATCACGCTGGTCCAATGCGGGTTGGTGAACGTTTCGTCAGCTCGTTTCTATAATAAATGATCTGTAAAGTAGGTATCCTTTTCTTCTATCGATGATGATTCACGTATATATTTTTTTTACTTCTCGTCTGACGTTCCTATAACCTGTTAGTCGAATCCTCTCTTTAATAACTAAGGTTACCACTATTATTCGTAAATATACACGCATGATATAAATATGTATATGAAACCACCCTTGTCTTTTAAGTATAATATATTTCACCATCATCTTCCTTTACTACACTTACATATATTAACTAAATATTAACCCAAAATAGTTTCACGCATGGACCCGCAGTGGTGGGCCTATATCACCACCAGCTGGACTCCCGGTACTGGCCGCGGCCGTCGGGGTCGACCGAGAAGAATGGGACATTATAGACTAGTAAAAAAAAAAGTAATTCGTACTTCTGAAACTCCCCATGTTGCCCGAAAAGTTAGTTTACCAATTTCCGAGTGTCGGTCAGGAGTGCGGAGCGAATTGAGCCGGATAATCTCCTTACGGGCTAACGAACTGTGTAGTAGAGCGTACGATAATTTTAACCGGATGGATCAAAACCGAAAAAAAAGGTTTGTTTGTTTTACTCAATTATTTATAGTTAACAAAGGCGGCGGTAGTACAGTACAAGTACAAAATCGCTTGCACTTGCAGACGGCGGTAGCTCCGATGTCTCAAACCAAAATTTACACAAACACAAAATGTTGTCATGGTAACATACATGTTATTGGTGGAAAGGAAATTAGAGTTGAGCTTGCTTTTAGCCTTTCAAAGCGTTTTGTTTGCAAAATGTACTAACGCCAACTGTGCCGGCACTAGTATAAAATCCTGTACTAGTTAGTATGAAGCACAAGTTCACAATTAGTTTTGGTGCATCGAGAGCTTCCTTTATTTTCTGTCAAGAGTGTATTTCTTACCTTTTACCTATGAAAAATGAAAGATATATATTTCAGTTTGTGCCATACTCGCTAGCAATGGTTGCACAAACTTCAATTCATTTGCATATTATAGTACGTACGGGTGCCACGCCACGTGTGTCCAGCCCGGGTACGGGTGACCTCGATAATCCCCTTAGTGGCTAACGAACTGGCCAAGTAACGGACGGATAACTAGCCATTGCACTCAGCAACTGTTTTGGAACTAGTTACATCGGAAATTTAGACCTAACAAATACCTAATACTTTTTACAAAGGTACATACATACACACTTCGTCGATGTATTTTGGTCCTAATGTAATAGGGGTGAGCCTATTCCCCTTCAATACGAGGGAGATTTGGGTCGAAGCGCCCCGGGTTGGTTCAATGCGGGTTGGTGAACTTCACACGCCTTTCTATTGTATAGACGTACAGGTTTCCTCACGATGTTTTCCTTCACCGTTCAGAAAGTGATAATCATTATTGAAAATTATTCGCGCAAATGAATGTCTCAGAGGTGCGGGATTTGAACTTGCACCCTTTACGTTCAAGGTGGGCGGTCTTCCAACGAGGCCAACACCTAAAACCTAAATTATTATACAGGTTTACACCTATTTGTGTACGGTTTTTCAAATGTTAAGTATAGCCATAAAAACTCCAATATTGCTGCTGAAGTATAAAGGCATAGTTTCCATGAAAGGTTCAAGTGTACATTAGGTTCTAGGACTTATTTTTCCCATCTAACCCGCCAACCGAGAGGAAACAATTTTGTTTGTGTGGTATAAAACTATGAAATAATATTGCCGATTTTGTTAGCACCGAACTACACTCAACTAAATGTTTCATCGTCCTTCTCATATACTGCATGACAGCGATATTTATAGAAGTGTGAAATTTTGTGATTTGTAAAGGTAATTTTCTGGGTTATCATGCATTTCGACGGACACTTTTTCATTTTTTTTCCCATAGGAGATTGTCCTCCTTTAATTCTACCCTCCATAATTGGAAGTAACATCATCAAAAAAGGAACGTGTAATTTAATTGATTCCTTCATAACTTAAGCTTTTATTTTTTCTGTTACTTCTATCTCCACTGTTCATGAAGCCGGTATAAAAGTCAAAATTGGTACCGAAATGAACGAGTATTTTTCAAACATTTCACAGCAGCCCTAGCGGAAACGTGTACCTTTACTGTCATCGATAGATACGAATGGAAGGAATCGATGTGCCCCCTTACCACCAACGGTCTTGAATCAATGTTTTGCATACCTATTACTTTCAGTTTCTGACAGTTAATTCAGTACAAAAATAGACAGTTACAATTGAAAGACCAAGAGGTACTATAAGAGATTGTAGTAAGGCCCCACGTTGTCGTTATTCCAATACGTTCAAAACTGATACTTACGGGACCCCGTTTAAAATAAACAACCTTTTCTCAAACCACAAACCACTTAAAGCGACAATTCCATCCAATCGGACAGTTGGTATCCAACAATAGCGAACAGCTAGTTAACAAAAGTTTACCTGTCCCGATTCCGGGCAAATATTAATTCAAGCAATTTACCAAATTCGCCCCGCGTTAATTAAATAGTAGTCGTGGCGTAATTCGATAAATAAATCGTCCCGATAAATACGTTTCGATGAATACAGGCCGCGGATGATAATTGAAGGGACGTGACACATTCGGCAGCTCCTGCGTAAGTAACGAATGCCTATTGTGACACCGACGCTTCTGAATCATTGAGTTGTTAAGAATAATTACTGGAACTGTCTCAATTAAGTCATGCGTTAATATTGAGATAATAATTACAGTTACTGTCAACAAAGGTAGAAATAGTACTGCGCTGTGTCTAAATACGGAGCTAGGCCTTTTGGAAAAGAGTAACCATGCAGTTCCTAGCACATTCCTCTCCATAGGAAATGGATTCCGAATAAGTGGTAGAGTCTTTTATGATTTTTTTACGATTTATAGACAACCTGATACAGTGGATTCCTTGAGTAAAAAAAACCGGCCAAGTGCAAGTCCAAATCCAACGCACGAATGGTTCAGTACCATTATCTATAAAAACGGTAAAAAAATTACGTTTGTTGTATGTACCTCCCTCTTAAATATTTATTTTATTCGGTTTTTTTAGGGTTCCGTACCCAAAGGGTAAAACGGGAACCCTATTACTGAGACTTTGCTGTCCGTCCGTCCGTCTGTCATCAGGCTGTATCTCATGAACCGTGATAGTTAAAGATTTGAAATTTTCACAGATTATGTATTTCTGTGGCCGCTATAACAACAAATAATAAAAAACAGAAAACAATAAATATTTTAGGGGGCTCCCAAACATGAAACGTGATTTTTTTGCTCGTTTTTAGTTTTTAAGGTTCTAAATTTTTATAAAATGTGTTTTTATTTTTATCTTTTTCAAATTCTAAATTGACCATTGGTATAGTGCATAAATAATGTTCATAAATTGGGACTAAAATTTTTGTGTATACACAAACTAGAAGTTTTTAACTCAAACCGAAAACACACTCGTAACTTGAAAAGCGACTTTGACACTTTGATTTTTTTATAGATAATGGTACGGAACCCTTTGTGTGTGAGTCCGACTCGCACTTGGCCGGTTTTTTAGTATTTGTTGCTATAGCAGCAACAGAAATACATCATCTGTGAAAATTTCAACCGTCTATCACGGTTCATGAGGTATAGCCTGGTGACAGACGGACAGACGGACTGACAGTGGAGTCTTAGTAATAGGGTCCCGTTTTACTCTTTGGGTACAGAACCCTAAAAACTGACGCTGATTCTGTTTCGCTCGGGCAAAACAATGAGAGTAACAAACCTTATAATTGGGTTAAAATAACTACCCCAATAGTTTAAGGGGAAATTGAGGACAGGGCTTTGATTAGAGCCGTTCCAAGCTTGCATAGTGTGTCGCCGCCATCCTTTCAGTATTTTACCGACCTCCAAAAAGGAGGAGGTTCTCAATTCGATCGGTATTTTTTTTTATGTATGTACACCGATTACGCTGCGAGTTATGATCCGATTTACGTGATTCTTTTTTTGTTTGATACGGAATAGATGACATTTGGTCCTATAAAAAATTAAAATTTTATGGCCAATCAGTTTTAATTTTATGAACATTTTTATGTTTATTATGATTATTATTTACGTGGCTGATGTAGTTGCATACGACTTTTTAAGGAGTTTTCATTTAGGTTCATTATTAGTTTTGGTTTAAGACGGATTGTTAACAAACATCGAAACTTGATCCCCGAAGGAGTGGAAAGGGCGGGTTTGGGGTGGGGGATTTTTTTTGGATGTAAATATTTACTTTTTTAGGGTTTATGTGGTTTATGTGGTTTAAGTGTTATGAGGTGATAATAATTGCATATTTTCAACGATTATTGACAGTAAAAAGCGTGAAAAGAAATATTTTTTTTAACAAAAAACAAAAACCGACTTCAAAAACCTAGGTGCACTAAAAGCTAGAAATAACCTTATTTTTAGTGCACCTAGGTTTTTGAAGTCGGTTTTTGTTTTTTGTTAAAAATTTTACCTTTTATAGTACATTTTTCAGTTTAAAAATTAGAGTAACCAAAAAAACGTAACTTACGTAACCTATTCTGATTTACATATTTTCTTAAGATTTTGATTATATAAATAGTTACACTGCACATCGTAATGAGACCAGCATCTATTCTCAGCTAGGGTCATGGGCATAAAAAGGCAACTAAATAACGTTTGCCCATAAAATGTACAGTATGCAAACCCACAGCAGTTCGCTAGTTGATCATAAAACGCCCTGTTTTATGACCACCAGTGAAACCACTCACTGACTGCCGACTGTGTTGAGCACAATGAAGACTTAACTTGGAATTGAAGTCGTTTCAGGAAGTAGTCAAGATGTGAATTGAGACTTGAGGGCAGCAAACATATTATCAGGATTAATTGATAGAGCTTCTATGGTCCACGTAAGCACAGATATACTTATTTTCTTTGTCGTACCTGAACAATGCTATATTTAGATATTTGATGATCTAATTTTCATTTCAATTTTTTTTATACAATTAAAAAAACGTCCATCCTCTCTATTTACTTGCTGGAAGTTCTACGAAGAAAAAATAATGACTAATGAACTCAGATGAACGAAGCCTTACGGTGAGTCCTAGTATTTGCAAAGCGTAGATGGCCTTCCGACAAATGTGTAGCTTTTGTAGCCTTTCGATACTACCAAATAATATTACTCACACGGACTCTGTGATTGTTGACTTTCAGCATCGAACTTTCAGTTAACCATTACGTTTTGAAAAGTATAAACGATACAGTGATGTTTGCACTATGGCTACATAGTGCAAACATCACTCACATCACCATGAGCGCTAGCTCATGGAAGTAGTAGTAGTACGGAGATGGCAATTCGAGCCCGAGCTGCGGTATTTTTTTTTTGGTTTATCTGACTCCGCCATCTTTGTTTTCCCATATAGTTGCCGTGTACTAGAGATACATGAGATAACAAAAATGGCGGAAAAATCACCGCAGAGCTATACGAAGAGTGGAGTAGTTGTGGGTACTCTAGGTACTGTATGGTAGCGCTGCTTCAAGTGTAATATCCATGGAGGTAGTAATATAGACGGAGTCGCTCTATCGTCTTCGGGCTACGTAAATTTAGTCTATGTCCTGCAACTTATTTTTCTTACATGCGCCATGCTTTGACTATATAAAGCCGCCATGTTAGTGCTCGGATCAAGTAAGTACCTAAGGTGTCAAACAATATAAACATATGTATAAACAAACATACAATATAACAATATAATATAATATAATAGGTTAGAGACAATAATTATCGGAAAACTGAAGCTATTTGCCTGAAATCTGCACTGTGATTTGACCTGCATGGACTGAATAAGTATGATAGCTACTCCCGATAGTGTTTTGGCTTATATTTCTTGTTATTTTATTATAATTCAATCGTATTTTTTTGTTTGCATATAAAAGTAGAGATGGGATTCGTTCTTGCCACAAAAATAATATCAGTATTTTCGATCGGTAATACATAACTGATGTTTATATGTATAAAAGTAGGATTTAATAGGTCAGGTTCATATGTATAGGACCAATTCCTACCTTAGAACTGACTTTTTTGTACCATTTGACTTTTATTTTACAAAACCTTAAACTGTGGTATCGAAAACAAAATAGTTAAAAGCATTCGCCGACCTATTAAGAATTTAATTCATAAAACGTCAAATATATTTTAAAAACCTTAAGCCTAAAGTGTTCCCACATAAATAAAATGCTATTTTAATGTATTACGCACTCTATGGCCAGTTATTTCAATTGCTTCAGTTTACATTGGCAATACGTCAATAGTAATGTCAACAGTCCATCTATTGAGTTCAGTTATTTATTATTCATACTTTTTTCCCACTCATCAAATCCAGTTAAATCACAAAAACATTGTGCGTGATAGATAGCGCATTTCTGATCACTACGCTTAATATCGTAACTTAGGGCTAACAAAATCCAACTTTTATTTTATCAATGATAATGATATTAAAAGATACTTAAATGTGACAAAAATACGTCCAAAAAACCGGCTAAGTGCGAGTCAGACTCGCGCACGAAGGGTTCCGTACCATTATCTATAAAAACGGCAAAAAAATCACGTTTGTTGTATGGGAGCCTCCTTAAATAATTATTTTATTCTATCTTTTAGTATTTGTTGTTATAGCGGCAACAGAAATACATCATCTGTGAAAATTTCAACTCTCTAACTATCACGGTTCATGAGATACAGCCTGGTGACAGACGGACGGACGGACAGCGAAGTCTCAGTAATAGGGTTCCGTTTTACCCTTTGGGTACGGAACCCTAAAAATTGACCTAAATCGGTAAATTGACGCCACGGCCATTTCGTCTATAAAGTATCTAGAGTACCCATAACGACTCCACTCTTCGTATAGCTCCTCGGTGATATTTTCCGCCATTTTTGTTATCTCATGTATCTGTAGTGTACGGCAACTATATGGGAAAACAAAGATGGCGGAGTCAGACAAACCAGAAAAATTTACCGCAGCGCCTCGAAATGCCATCTCCGTACTACTACTACCTCCATGACAAAACTGTCAAAAGTACAGGAAAGCTCCTTGATGCCCTCTTTGATGTAACATGAGTTACGTGTACGTGTACCCTTTGTAAACCAAAACTTGGTTTAGTGTGAGCTTTAATGCATGTATATAATATGTGTGAATTTATTCAGAATATGTGGTAAGTTGGTACGTCTTAAAAATACGTACTGAGTTCGCCAACTCACACTTGGCCAGCGTGGTGGACTATGGTACGAATACCTCTTACACTAAGGGGAAGTATGCCAGGTACAATGGGAATCGTCCCCTATTGCTAACAAAAATCTTCTATCAAAAGTTGGTGCACTGCAGTGTACCCTCTACCTACCCGTTAGGCATATTAAGGTGTGATGATGATAACTTATCATACAATTTTACAGCTGTTTGCATTAATACAAGTAGGATTACAATGTTCCTACATAAAGAACGAACACAAAATAATCCAATTTACGTCTTACGGGAGTTAAAATCAAATAGTTTTGTTTCTATAATCAAAAGAACGCCAATGTTGATTATTTAATAATATCTGAGTTGCGCGGGTTCCACCCGCCAAGTAAATGTAGGTACGGATGGACCTCTCTTCATTCTTGACGTTTAGCTAATTATACAGCCCATTGTTTACATACTCTTCATAATACACAATATTAAAAAGATCAAAAGATGGGAAATTTGTGTATCAAAGGTATGATCGCGTAAGAAACCGTTAGGGGAAAGTTATTAGACACATCAACTTCTAGATGGTTAAACCTAGTAGAATATTAACTATAGAGCAGCCACTGTCGTAAAAAAAAATTGTCACTGCATCGACTATTGTTACTAACAATACCGCATGGTTTTTTATAAATTCACTTATACACAACTTCACACAAGTCTATGCGATTATATACACTTACGAAAAGGGAGAATCGAATCAGTTTAGGTAGTTAAGTTAGTTGTATAATGAAAAATAACTCAAGAAACAAGTAAGCTATAAAAATTGTTTCACTATTTATTTGATACTAACGTAGGATTATTACAAAATCTAAATAGCTACGGCGTAGCAATTACTGTAGCTTAACTTAGCTTAACTTAGTTATTAAATGCTAGGAAGAAGAACGACAACGTCATAAACTTATCCTCACCTTATTATATGGCATACATTTAGAAGGCCGCCTTAACATCATTCTCGACGTACTTAAGTCAATTTTTTCACAATCCAATTGCACTTTTAAATAACTTGAAACACTATCCACGCCGTGACAGATGTTATTTTTGTACTTTATCTTAGTTTTTAACAAATTTAGTTACGCTCGTTGCGCGCCGATTAACAACAATAAATGTGTATTTAACGATGTTAACTAAATTTAAGAGACAGAGACACGACAACCCACCGCCGCTATGTTCTTGGACTGAATTTCCGCCCGCCCAAACGGCCGAAACCGCCCGAGGTGGGCCGAGCGCGCCCGAATCAAACCCGATTCATAAAACCCACTCGATGAAGTGGTAAGTTTTTACGGCTAGGTACCCGTTGGCGAGCGCGGTCGGGACCAATATAAAAGGATTGTTTGACACCTGTTCCTGATTATCTTCCTGAATTCGTTTCTCTTCCACCTTTTCATACTCTCTTTAATAGATTTTTTTTAAAACATCTTGCAGCAGTCGGAATCTAACCTGCTAATATCAATAATATTAAAAATCTCTGCAAGTTTAAAATCGTAATACCCTCCAATGTAAACGGTCACGTTCAGCTGAATTTTACAGGTAGAAAAAGGTTGGATATTGCATCCCGAAGTGCAATAAAATCGGGATCAACTGTTATGACTCCCCTCGCCTACCTACTGTAACAATGGCATTAAAATGATCCACGTTTTATATGGAGCCGGCATTCGCGAACTACTAAGCAACGGTGTTACCTACTTACAAATCTATGTATTGAACTTTTTTAAAGTTGGCTAAAATTATCACAATAAATAAAAAGTGATTAGGTACATAAAACTGACATTAAATGCGATTTGAAACAAAATAAAGCAAAAGAAGAATACGTCTCACATCATAATATTGTACGAAATAACTAACTTATTACCCCAAATTAACATTTCACCAAAAGTTCAAATTTCTTTGCACACAATTTCTTCATAAAGTATTCTCGGTCGTTCAATCAATGTCTCCAGATAACTTACTTTTTTTGTACTTTGTTAGTCAATCATCGTTTTAGTCCATCGATCAGACAACGGGCTTTATTATTTGTAATCTATTATTACCTTGAGGGAGATAGGAAATAGAGCCCGTAATGCAAGCAATCCGCTAACATGTTATTCTGCCTTTTAAAGTAATACCATAACGAGCAAAAGCTTAACGAATCTATTCTATACACGGGTACTATATCAAATGTATTTGTACAATTCACTCATATATTCGTTTCAACATATTTGAAATCATTAATTAAAAAAAAATGGGATCAGAAGAATTGCTAAATTGGCTACTTAAGATTCACAGGTCAGTAAGGTTTGGCAGAGAGGGCGCTTAAGTATAGTTAATCTGGCTATTACCTTTAAGCTCTATTCACACGGTCAATCACAAGTAATCTGTGATGTGTGAACAAAATGTTCTGCTACTGCACAAACGTTAAAACTTACCAGTAATTATCAGGCGGCAGCCGCTGGATTTACCCCGTGTACGTAGATGAATCAATGTGATAAAAAATTAATTAAATTAAGTCACACTACCTACTTAGATGCTTCACTACCGACGTGGGCTGGATATTGAAATGTTCATGGTTGGTAGTGGAAAATTGCATTAACCCTACAGCTTCTCACACATCCAATGTACACAATCTCTGGGGACTCAGCGTAATTACTTATACATCACGAGTAATGGTCTTCTTACCGACTCACTCGCCATTTTGACAGGTACACCTCAAATCTCATCGCTGAAAGTTTAGAACGTGGGCTTAAAATCTTTCCCAGGGATTTCGTAGTTAATATCAGGTATTTCACGTACTCTCCACGGGCCTCGTTAAATATTTATTTGATCATTACAAGAGAATAACGGCGATCAAATTAAATAGTCCTTTGAAAAGTTACAATAACATAAGCTACAGAGCACACTTACCTATAGATATAATTTGACTATTTAAGATCACTAAAATAATGTGTTAAACAAAATATAACAACACCTACCTACTCTAAATTATGATATATCTTCATAGCTCGGCGAAGTCCATAATATAGTGGAGATACTCACGTAGTTCAAGCGAAGTTGATATAGTGGAGTTAAGACTTTAAACGAACACGAATAGCTTGCACGACTGCGTAAAACTACAAAATAACATTGCACTACGGTACCTTTTGAAATATGTAGATTTATCTGAGATTTAGTTACCAACGGTGCTTCTTGTGGCTTAAGAAATTTGAGGTTATTTACCAATAACATTTAAAGTTAGGCTAGACAGTATAAACTTTCTAACCTACTTGTAGTTTGGCTAGTCTATTTATACAATTAATTATGCCTTATGATGCCTGATAGAAATTTCTTTATGCTATTAAGAAAATATAACAATCTGTTTTTAAATTGTCTAGAAATTCCACATAAATAGTATTAACTTCAGAAAATTAACTTTATAATTTTGTATCAAAGTGTTCATAGAATAATATTATTATCAACGGAACAGTTTACATGTAGTATCGTTATAAATAGGTTTGTACTACAAGTCCTACTCGTCACGACAAAAACTTTTCGTAGGTATTGATTACAGAGTGTTAAAACAATACGCCCATACAAGTAGACCCTTAAATATAACCATGACAACCGCGATTCAGTAAACCTTTACAATTTACTGGAGTCCGTAACCGATTGTGTTTGAGTAGATGTAAATCCCCGACTACCGAGAATTTCTCACAAGAAACTTCATTTTCAGGAAATGTGTGCCGCTGACGCGTATCAATTTGTGCTTGTTGCCGGGTCCGTTCCATGGATATTCAATACACATTGAGTTATATTACGACTGAGACACTGACGAATCTATTACTCACGTTAATTACACGAAATAATGATCCTTGGGTACTTGTATGATGATAAGAACGAAACAAAAAATCAGTCTTCGATAAGAAAAAAACCCGTATTTATTGTAATATTAGTTGATTTGTATCACATCGCTTTTTTAATTACGATCTTCTTACATAGTTTTGGATGGGATCTACTTACTATTTACCTACGTTTTACAACTTGTATATGTCCGTTGATGGCTTTAACAATATATTTTTTTAGATAAAACTGCTGTATAACTTTGCAAGTTAAAAATGAGATTATATTGTGTGTAGATTTTTATTCTAATCTAAGTACTAAATGAGAAATTATAATACTTACCTATCATGTCAGTTCAAAATAGTTACGTATCATATAATTTAATGGACGGTTTTACTCGCCAATTTACAAAACTTTGGTTGAAAAACGCGGAAATATTTTCCTTCCTTCCTTGGGTGCCAGGGATGGTAAAGTTTCTAAATATTTCGCCGCTTTTGCTAGACACTCTTTATATCTATGTTTATACGATATTGTAGCCATGACAGCGGCCGTCTGCCGAAGTAATGGGTTGGTCCGGTTCGTTAGCTCGCTTCTGTCCCCTACTCTGATTTTACCGAGCTACCTACCTCCCGGATGGTACCTACATCTGACCCTTCCGCGACGAAAAAACTTGTTAATTGGAACATTACGAACACAATTTTAGGTATAACTAAGTAGGTACGGTTCGTTTGGTACAGGTCGAATAAAATGTAATCAGTTTACTTCGCCCAGTCACATGTTTTAAAAATTATGCCATTTCCCTTTATGTTGCCGTTAAATACATTCCCTGATGAAAACGTGCTTTGCGTATTTTATTTATCCAATTTACTGTTAGATAGGTACTCGAAGTTATTTATCGAATAAATATGTACTATGTGAAAGAAATATGAATTTCGATGAAAAAAATTATAACCATATGCCATTTACTTGAGCATTTACCGATGCTCCCGCAAACGGGAATTATTTCCGACTGATACAGACTGTATTATGAAGATTAAGTGTTAATCAGTCCTTCTACGGCCTATTAACTATAACGATAAAAGTTTTAGTAAATATGATTACATTTATCGTCAATCAGAAAAACTAATCGGTATTTTAAGACTGAATAATCTAAGCCTTTAACTAAACGTGTGTGGAGCTAAATATTCAGTGTAGCTCTGCTACGGCGTAGCACACATATTCTCGTAGTCGATTTTTATGTAGATCCAAAAGAGTGTTTTGTAGAGAACATTTTAGAATATCTTATCTTTAAAATGTTCTCTTTAAAATCTAGTCAAGTGCGAATGGGGCTCTTGCAACGAGGATTCCTAACCTACTCCTCTTTTGGTCCCTTCATTGCGAGGGGATTCGGGCCATAGTCCACCACGCTAGCCCAGTGCGGGTTGGCAGACTTTACACATCTATCGAAAACAAGTCAAGTTTCCTTAGACGTGCAGGTTTCCTCACGATGTTTTCCGTCACCGTTGCATAGCAGGTAATAATCACGGATGAAAATGAGATTCGCACATGAAACCTAGAGGTGCGAGCCGGGGTTTGAACCTGCACACTTCGATTGCAAGCCAGCCTTGACCACTGCGGCTATAAATAATTAAGAAATAAAAAAGATTTGGTCCGCGTGGGAACGCCGGCTGCATTTCCTAGTCGAATAGCGAATTCTATTCGTTGAGCGGTTAAAGAGCTAGCCCTTTTGTCATCTGTAGAGGCAATTTCGGGCTTATTTTTTAAAATAAATATTGTGTAAATAGTTTTTGTAAATAAATAAAAATAATTATTTACTTTGAAATAACACTATTTTACGGATTTTATCGCGTTTATTTACTATTTTATTTTCCCGACGTTTCGGCTGCTTTACAGCAACCATGGTCACGGGGGGACTGAGGTGTTAGACGTCCTGATGTCATAGTTAATAACTGGGTACCCTCATATTTAGTTGTTGTTTGCGGTCCGATCCACGCAGAAAGTGCTTACGGTGTCTTGAGGTCTTGCAATGGTACACTTGGTTTTGGATTTAATCATATTAATTACTGGATCCCAAGTTGGTGGTAGCACCCAGCCATCTTCCCTATTGAAATTAGGATGTTTTTAATTTCAATGACCTCACGTATCATCCTTGGGCGGAGTCGGTGTTCTTTTGCGAGGATATGCGGTTTATCAAATCTGATATAATGGCGGGTGCGGTCCTGTACATGTTCACAGATTGCAGACTTCGTGGAGCGTCGGTGTTTCACGTCAGCTATGTGTTCTTTTACGCGGGTTTTTATTGATCTTTTAGTTTGTCCTATGTAAGAGAGCCCACATTCACAATCGAATTTGTATAGTATTCGCGTAAATATAAGAAAACAATATAATAATTATTTACTTTTCAGAATAAAGTAGTATTTTTTTGCATTGTTTGTGCTATATATCTATAAATATTTATATCAATGCCAACAGAGACATGTTACTCAATATACATATTTAATAATATTCCGCCGTCATTTCTGAGCACGTTATTAAAATTTCGCTTATTAATTTAACGATATGTAAAGGTATCGCTTGCTTTACAGCGGCTCTGTTCTATCCTCTCTTGTAACTGCGCGAACAAAATACTTACAAAAGGTAGGTACGGGTGTCATGTTCCCAAACCTTTATTAGAGTTCCATACCTAAATATCAAAAAGGAACCCTTATAGGATCACTGTGTAGTCCGTCTGTCTGTCAAGACACTTTTTCTCTGTAACGGGTGGAGGTATCATGCTGAAATGAAGAACAAAGACTCTGTAGTCCCTTGGAGGTGTAAAAAATTCAAACTTCTAAGTTAACGCAATCAAAAGATTCAGCAGTTTATGTTGCGTATTTAGAACATTTTTAAAGGAATTAAAAACCTATAGCGTACTTCCCGGTGACCCAGAATCATGAAATTAGACAAAAGGAAAGGTCTTATAGCGCAAGTAAAAGTAAAAATCTGAAAACAGTAACTTTATAGTTATAGGGACAACAGTATACCAACGGCAAAGTTAAGTTTATCTCTTTATCCAATTTATCTTTTCGTTAGAGCAATGTGTCATGCTGTCATAGTTTAAGTACACTAGCCTCGGTACACTAGTGGCTGCGACTCGCACTTGGCAGGTTTGTTTTTACATGATTCTCAGTTAACATATTCATGACCAAATCTATTATGATATTAATACCCGAAGACGGAGTACTGATGAAAAATGCATTTATTCGACCTAAGATAGGGCTAAAGGGTTACAATAAATAGGCGACGGTTATTGATTTCAGACCTCGAACGTTACCAACTAATTAAATAGTCTACAGACTAAATACATTGGAGCTGAGATTTTATTATACTAACACTTAAGTTTGTAATGGTATCGTAGAACAATTTTGCACTAAAACATGCCAATAAACAGGCTTATTACGATCTTCAAAATTAAATTTAAACATAGTTTGAATACCTGTAATCCTATTAGTTAGGTTAATAGCCTCGTGGGCAAGAACGCCCGCCTTGAACGTAAGGGGTGCAAGTTTAAATCCCAGGCCCGCACCTCTGAGATAATTTTCATGTGCGAATGTCATTTTCAACAATGATTACCACTTGCTGAACGGTGAAGGAAAACATCGTGAGGAAACCTGCACGTCTATAGAAAGGCGTGTGAAGTTCACCAACCCGCACTGGGCCAGCGTGGTGGACTATGGCCCAAATCTCCCTCGTATTGAGGGGGAATGTGCCCGGTATAATGGCAATAGGCTCGCCCCCTATTACATTGGGACCAAATTACATCGGCGAAGTGTGGGCGCACTACAGTGCACCTCTGCCTACCCCTTCAGGGAATACAGGCGTGATGATGTTTTTTTTTTTATGTATTAGTTGACATATATAACAAACTAGCTTCTTCCCGCGACTTCGTCCCCGCAGACTTTGATTATTCATCGTTATAAATTATAACATATATCAAGGGGTGAAAGGCTATTTGAGTCAACCTACATTGTTTTTATGTTTACAGGAGAGCATACTCATTCGACGCAGAAAAAAATCGCTGATTCTAAATATGTATATAGGTCAAAAACGGCACTTCTCCATAAAGGTGTAAAAGGTGTAGTACGCATGGCGCCTAAAATCTTTAATAAAATTCCGAGGTGTTATAGGGACCTTAATGTAAATTTGTTTAAACTACATTTTAGGAGGTTACTAATACAAAAATGCTACTACAGTGTCAATGACTTCTTACATGGTAGATTCTAGCGAGGTTAATATTATATAAACTGAACTAATTATAATAATTACACAAAGACGAAGCTCCATTTCTCCTACAAATTATTGTATACCATATGATATGGTAAAACATGATGGATCTGATACTAAAAGGAGACGGGGATCTCTGGGCCCAATTGTAATAAGTTGAGATATGGTTTAAAAAAAGCGGTATTTTTTACTGATTTAAAATATAAAAAAATCAGCTCAATTCACTATCCGGGAGACGAGAAATAATAAAAATAAGTTTATTTCACTGAAGAAATAGAGTATCGATTACAATAATCGATTACTGTGAACGATTTAAACAATTGATCATAAAATACTTGATTGATTCAATCATAATGAAGACATACATTGTAATAATGAACAATAAAAAAAAACTACAATTAATATAGTAAATAACTGTGTGGCGTCCGCGTTTCCGAACGCTCCACGAAATGTCGACGGACGAGTTTCCGAACGCCTGCGTGCCCCAGACAGAGTGAGCACGTTCGGTAGCTCAAAAACAAATTGTGTTATTAAAAATTAAGCACATAATTGTATTCATTTTAATATATTAAAATACACTAAAGTGGTTGAATTAACACCAAAACTGTATATTCAAACAAAATACCAATCACAGTTAAAAAATCAGTTGTTTAGTATCTAGGATGTTGTCACTTTTTAGAATAACGACACTTTTACTAAATCTCTAATAATTCTGCTCTCAGATTGCCAAGATCAGCAAAATTTTCGGAGATGGTTTGATAATATATAAGCTCTTAATTGACACCACTCTTATATGTTTACTACTGGGCCCAAGAATGTATGAAAGCGTATCCGTCTCCTTTAACAACAACAATGTGCATGATGTATATTTGTAACCTAGTCGTGTTTTGTGCAAATAAAATATTGTATTGTATTGTATTGTATTGCATTGTCTGCACTGCACTGCACTGCACTGCACTGCATTGCATTGCATTGCATTGCATTGCATTGTATTGTATTGTATTATCAATATCGCCCCAAAAGTGTCGCTTAAGTCAAATAGCCTTGAAAGATATGTTATTCTGATGTATAAACAATAACACTTTAAAGTTTCATGAAAACTCCTTCCTCACAAACATTCACATTTTTATGATTGCTCATTAAAATATGTTATTATACGATTAATATCATCAGTTTGTAATATTTTTATATCAAATTTATTACAAAAGAAGGCAACTTAAAATAGAAGATTTTGGCTGTCGTTAAAATTCCCTTCAGGGCGGAAAGGGATATTCAGAGGGCTCCTTAAAGCCGGGATTTGCAACGGAATATTATATCTAACGCTGCTCGAAGTCTTCCACACGCTAGATTTCGTTTTAATTGTGTTTACTTGGACTTTAGTAAGAAACATAGATAGAGCTACTTATAGGAATATTAGGGAGAAGAAGCCTTTGATTACTTCGATTTAAGAGATTGTCAGTTGATATAATGTATATGTTTGTCATGGTAGAGTTGGTATTACCCATGAATGTTCTTAGTATTAACTAATTGATAAATATATTTTATTGAATAATTATTATAAATACTGCCACTGGATAAAGGAAATATATTAATGTATTAGATTGATTAATATGAAAAGTAAAGGTTTAATATACCTAATGTTCGTATTTATATATTTCTAGATATTTTTTTATTGAAGTATTTTATTAGTTTTTTTTTTTTTATTGAATTGACTTAAAGTCAGTGTCAAATCGTTTATTATGTTTAGGCATTATAGTCGCAATAAAAACGATAGTATTTTTTAATATAATAAACACAACTGGATGGAAATCATAATACTTGAACTCATAGATTTAATAACGAGTGAATTTTAAACCTGTACTCGAACTTCTATTATACTGCTTACCGAGTTATTATACATAGACTTGTAATGTGAAAGGTGACAACCAAGCGCTCCATGCATTGCGTACAGTACATTCAGAACATGCGTTCCCGTGTACTGCGCAGAGTGCATCGTATCTCCGTTATCTAATAAGCGACGGCGGCCAGTCGGCATATTCGCCGCATGACAATATGAACGCACTCAGAAGTCGAGATCCACTCAAGGGTGCTTTTACACAATTTTCCCCGGCGTACCCTTTTCGCTCCGCACTCCAACATTTCCCCCTTGGCCTTAGCACCTCTCTTCACCTTTTTATAATCAAAGGAGGCCAAGTGCCTACGTTTATTGAACACCTCCTTACGAAAGTTAAATTTTGATTTCATTATCGCGCGAATAAAAAAAAATCAAAAATCGTGTACCTACAGCGAACAATGTCTGCTCTATTTCTTTATGCTGAAATGGTTTCCTCTCTTTTCATTGCTAAATGGTACTTACCTAATAATAGAGTATAATAGGGTAAAATACTCGACTACGGCTCGCCCCGCTTCAATACATTCAATTGGATAGTCCATGCATAAATAAAATGGTGAAATTATCGCTGTCGTTTCTTACATCGCGTGACGGAAGACGGAACTATAAAAATGAAATGAGGTTACGTTAAATTACCTAGCCGAAATAATCAACATGGGTACGTCTGTTATCGTGAGGAAGTTGGGTCGTTATATCAACGTGTCATTTCTACTGAGCCGAGTCATATGTAACCGATAAGGTTAACGACAGTTCCGATTTAGTGCCCCTAGAGCCATCGATTCCATTTTGGAGAGCGTTCGGTTGCTATCCACCTGAGTCGGAGACCGTCTGGTGAAAATCATGTTTGCCCATTCCCACTCTTCGCTTTCCACTGCAAATGTGGCCATTAAAATAATATGATTTTTTTAGAGGAATGCTTGGAATGCTTGAAATTTTTGTTAAGTATGATCTATCATACCTACAGTGAATATACCCTGTCAAAACACGAAAAAAGATCTAGTATAACATCGCATTAACCCTCACGTTTTGTGTTGTCTACTATAAAATTGTCGTATCATTCACAATATGTTATAAAGGATTTCTAGAGTAGGTAAAGTCGTCAAAACAGATAAAACGACAATAAATATATAACTATAATAAAACATTTCATAAATATAACGGACATTATAGCTTGAAAGAAAACAAATGGGTCGTCACAGTTTTTTTATCGTACGATAAAATTTGTTCTTCGTTGCGTTAACAAACACATTCTTATGCTGTGCAAAACAAAACAAATAATAATAAAAGAGTATTTTAAATAGTGTGTATCTTCTTTGTATTAGGTAATAGGTAGGTTTACTTACATGTAAGGTAAGGCATCCCCCACACTGGGGCGTCTACCCTCGCGCGTCAAATTTATTGCCATAGCAAAACGGACTTTATTGACACATGGAAAAAGTTCATTCTTCAATGAAATGACACTGACAGCGCGAGCGAATATTGACGCGTGGGGGCGTAGCTTACACGATAGAAATTTATTCTTCATGCATATTGACTCAAAGTTCGTTTTTGTATATGCAAACTTTGGGTCAGTAAACCACTTACACAGAGGTATATCAACACCATCTCGTAAGTAATTCGATATAATATCGTTAACGTAAAAGCAACTGAAATTGCGACATTTTATAGCAGTTGCAAAAAGCCCGCAAAAGTAAAAATTGGCACAAGTGGGGTGGAAAAACTATTTAGGTATTACGCGACCGGGTTCTGAGTACAACCCCAAAAAGTTTGATGATCCAATAAAATGTTATACCTATTACGGCAGTCCGTATTTTAGAGATACTAGAGTGTGTTTTATATCAAAAGCCGTAGACCGTAATAATAATGTATGATGGCCGTAGACATTTTTGTAGAAATTGGCCGATACTGTTAAGCTGTCTGTTAGTTTACAAGCGCGAAGTCCGAAGCTGGATCATCACTGCATCTGCCGTATCTCGAGATATTAACATCTAAAAGAAAAAGATTACTTAAATATTTAATATATATGCATCATCACGCCTGTATTTCCGAAGGGGAAGGCAGAGCTGCACTGCAGTGCACTCACACTTCACCGATGTATTTGGATCCCAATGTAATAGGGGGCGAGCCTATTGCCATTAAACTGGGCACGCTCCCCCATATAACGAGGGAGATTTGGGCCATCCATCACGCTGGCCCAGTACGAATTCATGAACTTCACGCGCCTTCCTATAGACGTGCAGGTTTGCTCACGATGTTTTCCTTCAACGTTTAAAGATTACTTACTAAAAAAATCTTTCATGTCTCTTGTAATATCAATAATAATATTATAGTTAAACTTAAAAATATATTAATACTAGCAGACCCGGCCACGCGTTGGTGTGATCTAAGCTATCCTATCTCTCAAGTTGGACCAGACTGCTCACGGTGTGCCAATTTAATTTAAAATCGGTTAAGTAGTTTAGGAATCCATCGTGGACAAAAATCGTGACAGGAGATTTATATATATAAAGATTTATATATATAAAGATTATGTTTGAAATGTAAAATAATCCACAACTAAGTACTTACCGACGCCACAATTGCGTGCGCAAGTAAATTTCTCGGGATTAATGTACGTAACATAGTCTGTTCCGCAAATAGGGTAATATTCTGATGTCGTATCGCAATCTTGGACGCATTGCTTCTTAGCAGCTTTCTTCAAACTAAAACCGAAAATATAGAGATTAATTATTTGACGCTATTAAATGTACCAATAGGTAATTCTATGTAATTAATGACAACGTTAATGGACCCGGGGAATCATTGCTAATAGCAAAAACTATTAACACAAAATAATAAGAGTACGTCCGTGATCACTAATTACAATTTTAATTACCTTTCTTCATCGACGTCACTTGGCTTCGCGGTCTCAGGCGGCGGTAAAATCACCGGTTTTCCGAGTATAGCTACTTTGCGATCAGAATCCGCTTTGCCTGAATCCGCATGCGGTAATTTTTGAGAAGGCATGTTTTGTCGGGGACCATTAAAATGTCCCTGCTTAAAATTAGAACCACCGCTATTTCCCGTAGCCTCGTTTATCGGAATCTGATTAAGACTGTGCACTTTCTGTTTTCCATCTGTTCCTCTTTGATCATTCTGCGGGTTTTTTATATTTTGAAAATGTGATGTGTACGGTGGTTGCGTATTTCCGTTGGATCCTGTTCGGGGATTCTGATTTCCTAAACTTGGAAAATAGTTTTCAGCAGGATATTGATTCTGGTATTGATGTATTCCATTGTCACCTGGTTGCTGAGTATTTTCCATGGGGTAATTAATTGGTCTAATTAGGAATTGAGGCCTCGTGTCCGGGATATAATTTGAAGCTGGTCTATAATAATCATCATGAATTGGATTTTCCGGTTCCGTATTTCTTGGTTGAAAACTGGATTGTCCATTTTCATTAGGTCGATTTACGTGTAACATTGGCCCGTCATTCGGCACAAATGAGTGAATTTGATTCGTGTTCATATCATGACCAGTAGGATCATAAATGGAGTTTGGCCCTGCCCTAAAAAGGCCCCGAAAGTTGCCTTGATTTTGGTCCTGATGTGGGCCTCGAAAGTTGGGATCCTGGTTCTCAAAAGACCATCCATAGTTAGGTCTAGATAGATAAAAATTGCGAAACTGGAATAAAAAACGACTTGTTAAGCAATTAAACACAGATTAAACTCAATCGGACAGCGCTACACATCGAAGCTCTACAAATATTGCTTTCAATCCAACATTCAATCTATCTACAAACTACCGTAGTACAATAACACTTCTCAGTAGCTACTAA
This sequence comes from Ptilodon capucinus, assembly GCA_914767695.1. NCBI lineage: Eukaryota > Metazoa > Arthropoda > Insecta > Lepidoptera > Notodontidae > Ptilodon > Ptilodon capucinus. Next base: position 5,661,797 of record OU611814.1, on the reverse strand, counting down.
AGTGTTCTGCAATGATAATGTATATTGGATCTTAACTGATACCAAATATAAATATAAACAGGTACTTAACTAGATCTACAAAATATAAATTAGCCATTTATATATATCTAAGAAACAATTTTACCTGATTGCTAAAGGGGAAAAATTGTGAACTAGGATAATTACTTCCAAGATTTCCGAAGCTGGGGGCAAAGTCTGGAATTCCCATGTTGACAGGTTCGAGAAATCTCGACTTTACCAAATTTGGTACGCCATCGACCTCTTTAACATGTGCACTGGTGCCTTTTTGCGCGTGAAGACATCTTATTTCTAAAAGCACTGCAAGCGAAATAGTGATTCATTAGATATAATAAAGGTAATTAAAATGCAATACGAGCAACCTATAAAATAAATCTTTGTAAGTATCCGCGGAAGAATGTAAGCCTGTATGTTGGTGCCTCCGAAGAGTTAATCAGATACATATTAATTTATTACAAAGCACCACCCATCATGCCCTTGTTCATTAATCAACCCTTTACAAAATATAAGTATTTCCTGACGGGTGAGCCTTACACGCTGATACATACGAGGAATAACGGGAGGAACAATAAATTGTCAATAAAACATCTGGAAATAATACATCATACATCATCACGCCTGTATTCCCCGAAGGGGTAGGCAGAGGTGCACTGTAGTGCGCCCACACTTCGCCGATGTATTTTTGGTCCCAATGTAATAGGGGGCGAGCCTATTGCCATTATACCGGGCACATTCTCCCTCAATACGAGGGAGATTTTTGGGCTATAGTCCACCACGCTGGCCCAGTGCGGGTTGGTGAACTTCACACGCCTTTCTATAGACGTGCAGGTTTCCTCACAATGTTTTCCTTCACCGTTTCATAGCAAGTGGTAATCTCGGATGAAAATGAGATTCGCACATAAACCCAGAGGAAATGTTCTTAATTACATCTGTTGTTTCACTTGCTGTACTTAGGTATCGCTCACAGTAATGTTTATGTACTGTTCTACGATACCTTAAAAAAGTCGGGCATAAGATTCTATTTAATTAATCAGAAGTACTTGGGTACTCAAGTAACTGCCAATCTCAAAAAACGGATTGAAATAGGTTCACAAATCAAGGGAAAATTATAGAGGTCGAATCTGAACTTCTCCTTGTTTGAAGTGCGTTAAAAATGTATAAGAATGTACTTACATAAATATGTGCAGTAAATTATTTGTAGCCTTTTATAAAACATTACTGATATTTTAATAGGACTTGGGTAAAAAATTATATGTGCAGACTGCTCTCTTCGGGACGATCGATGAAGAACTAACACAAATGATTATGTCCAACTGACCGTTATGCATCGGCGTTAAGACATCACGTTTTATATCGACAAAGATAGATGGTCATTTGGGATTTATCGCTATTTTTATTGGTAAAATAACTGTACAAGGTACCTATGGTAACGGGAGAACAATATCTTACGGACAATGAAGATCACGCCTACCTAGCTAATAAACAATCGATTATAATCTAACAATTCAAAAGTACAAAATATGACCTTGTTATTTGTTTGCAATTTTATGTAAAACAAACGTTCATCTAATTTATTTTTTCTCAAAATTCTACCTAAATATTTACTAGTTACTGAAAAATGAAGAAGATGATGGCTCTAGCCATACAACGAGGGAATACAGAGCGTCTTGGGTGCGCTTCCGCATAGGCAATTATTTTTTTGTTTTATAATACTTTAATACTTTAGTAGGTATAATACTTTTCTTATGGTTTTGAACTCCTATATAATTTACTTAAGAAGATAGGTATTTTCTTAGGTTCACTTAGTTAAATTCGTGGATGATGTGATTATAGGTAAATCAATAATCTAGGGCTTGTAGGTTTAGAGCGTGTAGTCTTTGGAGCTTGGCTTTATACGATATCTGATAACTTTTTCACAGGATAAGCAAACCAGACTCGTATTGGCAACATTTTTACATGAAAATGTAATTGGTGGGATAATCATACCTACTTCTATCCCTACCTGCCGGCATGAAAAGTGAATTAATTTTAATTAAATAAATACCTGCCACACAAATACCTACGCATCAATCCCAAAGTCCCAAACTTAGCAATACTTTTACTATGGGTACACACATCGGACTGGGGTCGATCCCAGTTTCTCCCTAAAAGGTCATTTCCGAAATTTTCCGCTGGCGGGAATTGAACCTGCAACTAGTGCAACCCCGGTGCAGAATGCCAAGCGACCTACGCTAGAACCAATAACAGGCCGTGGCACGCGTCGTCCATTTAAATTTGAATCTAAATTTATTTTGGGTAAGTAATTTAGTTTAATATAAATTTAAGAATCACAGACTGTACTTATTCCAAGGTATTTTAATTTTTACGACTAGGTACTATTAGTGTCATCTATCGGGAGAAACGAATACTACTGCGACGAACACGAAACATTTTTTCAAATAGTCACATTTTTTCCATAGAGTCGTAACTCATGATGGTACTCCTCATGAGTTACGGCTCTATGGTTGTGACTATTTGAAACCACATAGATAGTACACAGATTACAATATTTCCAAACAAGTGTCAAAATTTTTTGTCATTCTCGGTCATCCATCGGTCGTTCTGTCAATTTATTTGTTTTATGCGGTAGTGTGGTATTTAGTTTTTTCCAATAAAACGTGAGAATATTTGTACATTTATATACAATTTATCCACAATTAACTCTCTAATGATGCATCTCCTAGTTTAATATAATTTTCTTGCTTTATGTGCGTTACTATATGAATAATTCATGCGATAAAATCTGTTTATCATTGTCACCGCATTCTTTCCGGCAGCTTATCAGTGATCCAGAAACATGAGTTGCCCGTTCAATGAAGAGCAACTAGCGCAGTTGAAAACGTTCGTGGAGTTCTGCAGGGGACAGCCACAAATCCTACATCATCCAAAACTGACTTTCTTCAAAGAATATTTGGCTGCTCTTGGAGTGACTATTCCGGCCCCAACCGGTCCGAAAAGCTTTACACCGTCCGGGGATTCGTAAGTTCCAACTATAGTATTCCAATAGCTAATCTTTGGATGCCACACTTTATTAATTATTTATTCCCCTCAATCTACTTGAACTACAACTTTCTATAATGTTCATCTTAACTGATCTAAGTTTTGGATTTTAGAAATGCAAGCAACAACAATGTCGAACCACCTGCTCAACCTTCTGATGAAGAATCTGCCCCCGAATCTGATGTTGAACTGGATATGGAAGGTACTGCAGCATGACATAGGGTTCCGTACCCTAAGGGTAAAATGGGAACCCTATTATTAAGACTTCACTGTGCGTCCATCCATCTGGCACCAAGCTGTATCTCGTGAACCAAGAAAGTTAGAGTTAAAATTTGCACAGATGATGTATTTCTGTTGCTGCTATAACAACGAATACTAAAAAACAGAGTAAAATAAATATTGAAGGGGCACCCATACAATAAACATGATTTTATGGCCGTTTTTTACATAATTTTACAGAAACCTTTGTGTGCAATTCAGACTCGCACTTGGCTGGTTTTTACCTGTAGAGGTTGCTTATTAAAACATATGATTCCCTACTGCATTTTTCAGTACAAATCTGTTTTACAGTTCCACTATAAATGAAGCATAAAGTACATACATTTCGATAAAGTTAGTTATAAATACCTAAGTATAAAATTTTACATAAGTATTTTACTGGTATCTGCAGTAAATCTTTGTTGGTTTAGTGTTATATTATGCATAAAGGTCTTCTCCACTATGTATTGTTGAAATAACATTGGACCAATCTCAATGCAAAAACGCTATTAAACAAAAAAGATATTGTTATAGTCATGCATAACTACATTATAAATTTATTGGTAAAACAGTGGTAGCCTCGCGGGCAAGAACGCCCGCCTCGAACGTAAGGGGTGCAAGTTCAAATCCCAGGCCCGCACCTCTGAGATAATTTTCATGTGCGAATGTCATTTTCAACAATGATTACCACTTGCTGAACGGTGAAGGTAAACATCGTGAGGAAACCTGCATGTCTATAGCTATTTATAGCGTGTGAAGTTCATCAACCCGCACTGGGCCAGCGTGGTGAACTATGGCCCAAATCTCCCTCTTATTGAGGGGGAATGTGCCCGGTATAATGGCAATAGGCTCGCCCCCTATTACATTGGGACCAAAATATATCGGCGAAGTGTGGGCACTACAGTGCACCTCTGCCTACCCCTTCGGGGAATACAGGCGTGATGATGTATTTTTTTGACAACATATTATTCCTACAGGTGTCATAGAGCCGGATCAAATAGATGATGCCCAAGTGATGGGTGACCCCTCTAAGGAAACCACTGATGAGGAACGAGATCAATCTGACAAGATCCGCTCAGAAGCAATGCTGGCCTTCATCGATCAACAGTACAATGAAGCTATTAAATTGTACACTGAAGCCATCCAACTGAACCCGCAGAGTGCTTTACTGTTTGCCAAGAGAGGGCAGGTAATTATCAAAATGATGATATACATTTGTTTAATTAGCTGTGCCTGTATGCTAAGAAGGATCCAAAGATTCGGATATGTGAAGATATACTGAAATAACCTTTGGAAATTTTCATGACAAAACAACTTATCTCTTTGCTGTTATTTTATAACTGATTGTTATTTAATTTTTAAAAAAATGTACTGTTACATGTCATTCGAAAGGGTAATCCCTGGAATCCCTGTAGGATTATAAATTTAGGAGTTTGTCTAAAACAAACACATTCAGGCGAAACCAGTGACAAAAGTTGTTCAAATACTTATTTCAACATTCTATTCAGTGTTTGACCATCAAATTCATTGCTTAAACCAGTAATAATAGATTGTACCTACATCATCAACTTGTTTACAGATATATCTGATGTTGAACAAACCAAACGCGTGTATTAAGGACTGCACTCACGCACTAGAACTCAACTGCGATAGTGCTGCTGCATACAAGTTCCGGGGACGTGCTTACAGGTAAAATGGCTTGCATTAATACTTTCCGATTTATAAAGAAAGAAATACTTTATTAATTTATAATAATGATTTAAAAGATTTATCGACAAGGTTGTTGCAACCGGCGATCACAGGGTGGGCTCATTGCTGGCACAGATAATCAGCTTTGCCATCCAATGGGGCAATGCTGCCAGCCTTCTGGGAACGTTGCCTAGCGACAGCAGCTTGGCACAAGTATTTTGTAAACATCTATGTTCCTTTTATTTGATATTTTTTTGGATTTTGTTATGTAAAATGAAAAGTGAGTAGTGTGATTGCACTACCCCGCTAATTGAGATATCTCACGTTGCAGCGAAAATAGCATTGTGCTAATTGACTGTCATCCATTGGCAAATGTAAAGGATGTTTATGATGTTTAGCAATAATGTTACCTAGGTTTCATCATCAAATAAACTTCAACATTATTTATTATGGTTATTATGTTTATATACAGACTACTGGGCAAGTTCGAGGAATCATCTCACGATCTCTGTGAGTCTCTTAAGATTGATTATGATGATCAAACAAATGAGTGGCTCAGTGAGGTGAAACCCAATGCTGAGAAATTGCGTCAGCATAAGCTACTCTCCCAACGAAAGAAGGAAGAAAAGGAGGTAAGTTAACTTTTAGTTCATTCTCCTAGCAAGTGGGTACACCACACAAACAGTAGTTATCTCCGATTGAGTAAGCCAAATATAAATTATACTTGTATGCGGATAACGCGTCAAACGCAACTTAAATAGAGTACATAGTATTCATTCATCTCAATTAATAGATGTTTTAATTTTTTTTTCGTCATTTCAATCAATTCAGTCAATTCTCGCTCGTAAAATGTGCCCCGTATAATCGTAACATCGCATGTAAAAACGTTGGGACCAAAATAATTCGGCGAAGTATTGATCTCTTCAGTGCACATCTGCCCTATGTGCTTATTACACTTCACTGAATTTAGTCTTCTTTATTCAGTCGTTACTGAATTAAGTCAAGTGTAATCGCATTCAGCAAGCTGCTAATAAGCGCTTTACACCTTTCGCCCCGGCGTTTAATTATTATATTTTTGTAGCACCGCGAGAAGTTGCGTAGAGCTCGCAAGGCTCAAGAGGCTCGCAGCCGCGCAGCGCGCGCGCAGGCCGAGGCCAGCGCCGCCGCCGCCGAGGCTGGCGCCGAGCCTGGCGCCGGGCCCGGCGTGGGGGCGGGCGCCGGCTTCCCCGGCGGCTTCAACCCGCAGGACCTCGGCGGCCTGCTGCTGGACCCGGACATCATGGCCGCCTTTGAGGTCAATTGTTTGACAAATACCACGCAATTACTCGTTTAAGACAAATTGTGTACGAATTGTTATTTAGAATCTTCAAAATGACTTCTCTTTCGGTTTTACGAAAAAAGATAACTATTCTATTCCGATGCTTTCCTCTTGTGTCGTTAAAAAATGTTTATCAGTGTGTATGTACAAGCGCAATAACTATTTTGCTATATTTACAGGATCCAGAGATCATTACAGCATTCCGGGATGTATCTTCGAATCCGGCCAATTTCGTCAAGTATCAGAACAATCCTAAGATTGTTGCTTTCATCGAGAAGTTCCAGGCTAAGCTGGGTAAAGGGGGTGCTGGCGGCATCCCCGGCGGGTTCCCGGGAGGATTCCCTCCAGGTAAAGTCTTCCAAATACTACGACAACCAAATTGATGTAAAAAATCATTGCGATTTCAAATATGTAGAATAATTTAATAATAATATTACGCATTCCTAGGTTTTGGCGGCGGTGCTGGTGGTCCGGGAGCGGGACCGAAGCCTCCGGCTGACGACGACGACGTTGGTCTTGACTAAAATCGCATTTAATCTCACGAAACCAATTTCAAAAGGTTTTAAGATCACAATCAAAGGTATGCGATTACACTTTGAAATAAATATTACCTTGTGATTAAAATAAATGATCAATTATATGTAGGTACGCGGTCGCAGTATCAAAATATATTTTCTTTATAAGTAAATTGTTACGTGGAACATGCGACAAATTGTTACCTGTTTGTTTTTCGAAGTGATTTGTAACTTTTTCGGTTGAATGTAGACTGACGCTTATGGAATCGGTGCCTAGACCCGCTGTGGCCTTTATATGCCTTCACATAATATTATTAGTTTGTAATAATAATGCATTTACGGTGTAAGTTAATTTTTTATTTACCTTAATTTACATTACTGCCGTTTTTCTTTCTTTTATGTGGGGGAATCAAGATTCAAAGTTAAAAATAATGCTTTATAGATGTGTAAATGATTTATTTCTACTACATATGAGAATTATTGAAATTGTCAATAATATTTTCCCCACATATATTTAAAAATAAGTTTGATAATGTTTTGATAACAATACTGAATAAATATCAAAATTCTAACACTATAAGGATTTCGTCTGATTTATGATAAACTTTGTATTTTAATGTTTAATAAAAGTACCTATGTAATTATGTGTTTTTTTTAAGGTAGGTAAATAGCTCAATTCTATAAAGGTAATTAAACAAGATAATCTATTCTACAAATTTATTACAATTAAATATCATTAACTCTGCCCCAACCAAGTCTTATCTTCTTCTCATGCAGTTTTAGCCATGAGGGCATGCTTTTAGGTAACGGCTGTGCATTCGGGAACTTCAGCGGCGGAGCCGGCATCTTGAATGGGTCGTCGTTCTTGAGTTTACGCAACAAATACTCTTTATTTATCTCCTTTGGATCGCGATATTTGTCCATGTACAAATTGAAGGGCTTTCTTCGGGGGAACCACTCCTGGGGTCTTATGTAGGGTGCTGGGAAATCGTATTCATAAACTGGAAAAAGAAAAACAAACTATGATTCCGTTCTAGTCAATATGTTAGGAACATCAAGAAAATTTGGGGTAATCTTATTTATGTACTGAATGCATTAAAATTAATGTTTTCAATTACCTGGTTCCTTCCTGTTCAGGACAGTACGGAAGAAATCTCTGACACTGCTATCCCAGTTTGTTTGATAAAACGCTAATCCAGCCGGGGTGATGTTGTCTTGATACTTTTTGTACCATTCCCTTGTCACAAATGTTCTATCATCAAGAGATGGTGAATTAACTGAAAAAAAATGATCATGAAACTGTTATTCTTGTTGCCGATGAAAAGGGTACATTGGGTACAAGGGTACTTGTACATTCGTCACAAAGTAAATTCGTCACATTTTTTAAACTCCATACATTGAAAGTAAATTCGCCACATCCATTAAAAATATATGTTAATTCGTCACAAGCAGATAAGAGTTATTGTAAATTCGTCACAGGTCTACTTTTTAAATTATTTTTGCATAAACTACCGGTAGCAGACAATGCTAATAGTTTCTAGCGCTCGAAAATTTATTGCAAGCCGTATCGGATAACAACACAGTACAGTGACTGATTTTTCTGCTGTCTGTACGAACAAAAATAATGTGACGAATTTAATAGTCGAAATTGGTATATTAGTAATTTTCTTAAAAATAAAGAATTGTGGCGAATTTACACATACTTTTTTCTGTGGCAAATTTACTTTGTGACAAATTTACAACAACCCGATGAAAACAGGTTTGAAAAATAAAAATTTGTAATGATTTTAGTATCTACCTTTTAAAATATCATATGTTATTGGCCCATCTTGCTTATATAGCACAAACACGTATCTGTGATAGCCTGTTCCCTTCAATGGGAAAGGTTGTAAGTACTCCACTAAAGTATCGCCCTTCTCAATTGCGTTTCCAGGTATGTTAGCCGCTAGCCAGTGCACATACTCTTTGTCATTCTCAGTTAAATGACCATCCAAACTTGTCATGACTAGAGTCCAGAGACTATCACTGTCTGAGTTATAAGTAATAACTGGACTTTCAATTGCTTCTGCTGGTTTTATAACATTCCCAGTACAAACTGGTAAACAAGATCCATCTTTTAAGTCATACAATACTTCCAAATTCAAATATGGAATAAAATAGCCTTCTCCATATAAATGTTCAAAGATGCCATAGTGATCGGCTATCTGTTTCTTGTGTTGTGGCCCAAGTGTTCTTAGCCATTCTCTTCTAGCTTCGTCTAAATCAATTTGTAATTCACAGTTGCGTGCAAGCTGTTCTAATTTTTTATCAGCTTTTATTTTTTTTAAATGTTCCAGTCTATTTACTCTACCTTCCTCTGACTGCTTCCTGTAAGTAATATTATTAATTTATTTGAGTAAGAAGGCAGTAAACACATGACTATTAAAAACCGGCCAAGTGTGAGTCGGACTCGCGCATGAAGGGTTCTGTACCATTATTTATAAAAAAAGGCAAGAAAAATCATGTTTCTTGTTCATTTTATTGTGTTTTAGTATTTGTTGTTATAGCAGCAACTGAAATACATCATTTGTGAAAATTTCAACTGTCTATCTCTGTTCATGAGATACAGCCTGGTGACAGACGGATGGGCAGCAGTCTTAGTAATAGGGTTCCCAGTTTACCCTTCGGGTATGGAACCCTAAAAAGGTAGGATTGAAAGTACATATTATATAAATAGGGTGCAGACACATGTCCGTTTTCAATGACACTAGTATAACCTGATGCCTAATAACAGGATGCCTAATATTTTTCCTTTCAATGGCCTCTAATTGAGTCATGCCCAATGTTAATGTATTGGCAAAGACATAATGAAGATTGATGCCTCAATTTTATTTATTTTTTTCATCTGAGATTATCACTTGCTATAAAAACTTGAAGGAAAACATCGTGAGGAAACCTGCATGTCTGAAGCAACTTGACTAGTTTTCGATAGATGTGTGAAGTCTGCCAACCACCACTGGGGCAGCGTGGTGGACTATTGCCCGAATCCCCCTTGCATTGAGGGGAGGCTCATGCCCAGCAGTGGGACATTAAAAGGGCTAGTAGTAGTAGTAGCCTATTGTATGTCCCACTGCTGGACAAAGGCCTTTCTCTTTCGTCTCCACATGACCCTATCCTGGGCTTGTTGTGGCCACATTTCTCCCGCAAAAGTCGTCTGCTTGGTCTGCCACGATGCTGGCAACCACCTTCGGGCATCTAGGTGTTGACATGATTTCACCGGCCCACTCCCACTTCAGCTTCGCCGTCCCACCCACGTCAGTAATACGAGTAAAGGCGCTTAGGGTGGTGTTTCTGACGCAATCCATTTGTTTAACACCTAATATGCTACGCTCCATTGCAAGTTTGTAAACCTTGAGTTTAGATTTCTGTAGCTCAGAGGTCAGGTGGTATGGAATTACAATGTTCACTAGAATATTAATATATACCAAATTCATAGTAAATACATGAAATAGGTGTACATAGAGTATTATACGCTTTGAGAGTAACAGGCCAAATAATTTCTGCGTAGGAAATCTAAAGGCTTTCATTTTAGATACTTACATTGATTTTGGAAAACCGATATCAATTCTAGTTGTGTAGATTTCGTCTTTGTAATTCAGTTGATCCAGACGTTCTTTAATCGTGTGACAAAATATTGGAGGTTTACCCCTCACCCTATGTGCCAGTCTAATCTGTTGCAATTGAAGATTGGAGTGCCATGCTCCGCGTAATGTTACGAACATTTTAATTGATCAATTTACTGGAATACCTACTGTAACTTTTGTATGTATTCTAGGTAGTAATTTAAGGAGAATAATTTGAGGTTATGACTGTCACTGACTGTCACTCACCATACATATAAATAGGGATGCGCGTATTTAATATTACTAGGTTTTAAAACAAGGTATTTCCTTTGAAGTACGGCGACCTGGTACGGGTGGAAAAATCTTGAGTATGTTTTTGGGTATTTACTAGGCGGCCGCAGCCGTAAAAATATAACACTAGAATTAAAAAACATCGCTTGTTTATAAGCAGGAATGCGGCCTGCCTGCTGGGAACTTTTAGTATTTAACGACGAACGAAAATATAGAGGCATTTTTTTGTCTTAGGCCTGCTAGCTACAATAGTAGTCTTTGCTCACGGTGATGACCTCTCGTAGGGTGAAAGTCTACAAGCGGCCACAGGAGGTGTTAATATTGTAGGTGTTATTTGTTTTTATCATTGTGTTTTTGAATTTATAATTAAATATTCTTGCATACGATATCGATCCATGTTTCCTTAAAATAATCGTATTTTCGAATGTAAACTTTGAACTACCAGTATTTGTTTTCGCTAAGACGATTGTGTTCCATAGTATTAAGCGATTCAAATGAAAATAGGATCGACTTTGCGCCATAATCTGACGTAAAAAAACGAATTATGACTTTAAATAATTAAATATTCTATTAAGACAATTTACTACTAATTTAACCTTTTTATTTATTATATTTGACGTAGGTACCATTATTATTGATATGCATGCAAATAAGTTTTTTGCAAACCATACTTTTCATGTGACATCTGACAGATAGAGCTTATTTTTTTTATGTATTTTACTTTGGAGGTTCTTCATTAATTTTTATTTATTATGTGTATTTATTGAATTTGTCCTTGCTATTAATTACTTGACATTGGCGAAATACCCGCGCTAGTCGCAGGTGAAGCCATTCCTCATCTTATTCCATTAAATATCATCATTTCGCTCATTTCGTAAAAATAATAAAATAATAATACTTTGGAGGTCGATGGCGGCATTGGCGGCTGGTGTGGCTGTCGTCAGTGAGGGTTGCAGGCGCGGTGTTAGCGGTTAATAAATACTTAAAAGTTTTATACCTGGTTTCCGAGGTACAAGCTTTGTTTTGTTTGAAATCATATTATGATGAGTATAATTCATCGACATATAGATAACATGTACACTCTTTCTAGTATTCCGAAATCTTTGTTATTTGTTCGAAAACTTGCAATACTATCTATGTAAATATGTTCCATAGAGACGTAATTTTCCGGGCTTGTGCCTGGGAGTTGGGCTGGCACTTGGCAGTTGGCACTTGGCACTGGCTGTTCGAGTGTACCATAGGAGTGTACCAAGTACCAAAGAGAATACACAATAATCTACTTGTCTGTTCTGTTTGGCAAAAGTGGCAAAGCTTCCTGTAACTATAAAATCAATAATTATGTTTATAAAAAATATTTGATAGAACACAGTAAAAACAGTAGTAAATAGTGTACCTATTTACTTCTAAAATAAAGTTTGACGATTAGATACTCTTTTGACTATAAAGTGATTTTAAATAATGGCAGTGCGTTTTACTATCTCAATCTCAATATTTTAGGAGCCATTTACACATGGCGAGAAGTCACGTAGTCTTTTATTGTGATTGAAGATAGAAGAAATGTTTAAAGTACGACGTGTGTTGTGAGATTAATAGTTTCGCTGTATTCTAAGCGCGGATATTTTTCGGTAGCGATAATGGATAGCAAGAATATTCAGAAAAATGCCATGCATAAAAGTGCTGAGTTTACTTTCACACTACCTCCCGAAGCACCCGTTTTTGAGCCTACGCCTGAGGAGTTCATGGATCCGCTGGGATATATAGCCAAAATCCGTCCAGTTGCTGAGAAAACAGGAATATGCAAAATAAAACCTCCGTCGCGCTGGCAGCCCCCGTTTTCATTAGACGTGGACAAATTAAAATTTGTTCCTAGGATACAGAAAGTTAACGAATTGGAAGCCATCACACGTTTGAAACTTTTATTTCTTGAGAAAATTTTAAAATTTTGGGATCTACAAGGTTCTCCTCTGAAAATACCCATGATTGAAAATAAAACACTAGACTTGTATTGCCTTAAATTCTGGGTAGATGAAGAGGGTGGGTTTGAAAATTGCAATACACCTAAAAAATGGCGTAAGATTGGCAATGTGATGGGCTATAGTCAGAATGCAAACACCATGAATTTTCTCAGAAGTAATTATGAGAAAATCCTGTTGCCATACGATATTTTCGAAAAGAGTAAAGCTGACATATTAAAAACTGTTAAAAAGACTGAAAATAAAACTGAAACAAAAGAGGAATCTGAAAATGGGAAGCCATTATTTACAGAAATAGCAATAGACACAATAACCAAGATAAAAGATGAATGTAGTGTGAAAGATGAAAGACCTCATTCAAGTATTAAAAAAACCAAAACAGGATCAGATATCAAATTTGATATTAGTCCATCAAAAAATATTAAAAATGAGAATGAAGAATTAAAACGTAATAGAGAGTTAAGACGTCTAGCCTGCTATGGTCCAGGACCCAAAATGCCTGGTTTGAATGATGAGGAGTTTGATATTACCAAATCCAGGAAAAGGCCTCGTTATGAACTTGATCCTCTTGCCATTTATATGTGTGCCATTTGCCAGAAGGACCACAGGGATGACCTGCTTTTAATCTGTAATGGCTGTTCTGATACATACCATACATTTTGTCTTAAGCCACCGCTTAATTCAGTCCCAGATGGAGATTGGCGTTGTCCATGTTGCATTGCTGAGGTAGTCCATAAACCAGCTGAGGCATTTGGCTTTGCCCAAGCTGAAAGAGAATACAGCCTGCAACAATTTGGAGAGATGGCAGACAAGTTTAAGTCTGATTACTTTGGGATGTCAGGTCATCTGGTTCCAACAAATGTGGCTGAAAAAGAATTTTGGAGAATTATTTCATCAGTGGAAGAAGATGTTACAGTGGAGTATGGAGCTGATCTTCATTCAATGGATCATGGCTCAGGATTTCCTACTAAATCATCCTTAAACCTTTATCCTGGTGATCAAGAGTATGTTGACTCTGGCTGGAATCTGAACAATCTCCCAGTACTTGATGGGTCAGTTCTTCGATTTATAAATGCTGATATATCTGGAATGACAGTGCCATGGATGTATGTGGGTATGTGTTTCTCAGCATTTTGCTGGCACAATGAAGACCATTGGAGCTATTCCATAAATTATCTACATTGGGGAGAGGCCAAAACATGGTATGGAGTTCCAGGCAGTGGTGCTGAGTTGTTGGAAAATGCCATGAAAGCAGCAGCACCAGATCTGTTCAAGTCACAACCAGACCTTCTGCATCAGCTAGTTACAATTATGAATCCAAATATACTGATGGCAGCAGGTGTTCCAATTTACAGAACAGATCAGCATGCTGGCGAATTTGTGGTCACTTTTCCCAGAGCATACCATGCAGGTTTCAATCAAGGTTATAACTTTGCAGAAGCTGTTAACTTTGCACCTCCAGATTGGCTTAAAATTGGTCGAGAATGCATAATACATTATAAAAATCTTAAAAGATTTTGTGTGTTTTCACATGATGAGTTGATATGTAAAATGGCATTAGAAGGTGATCGTTTAGATTTAGAGACTGCACTTGAAACACAAAAGGAGTTAGTGAGGGCAACAGAGGATGAAGGATCTTTGAGGGCATTGATAGCCAAGAAAGGTTTAAAGAGTGTGCGAAGAACTGCATTTGAGCTACTTGGTGATGATGAGCGTCTTTGTGAACTGTGCAAAACAACATGTTTCTTATCCTCTGTATCGTGCAGTGAATGTAATCACATGGCATGTTTGCAGCACTCTGACCACTTTTGCCCATGCCCATTGGAAAAGAAAACATTGAATTATCGTTACGATATGGATGAGCTGCATATTATGTTGCAGACTTTAGACTTCAGGGTAAATAGTTTTGATAAATGGATGACTGAAACAAAAAATATATTACTCCCTACAGCTCCTGATATAGGAAGATTACAAAAGTTAAAAGTCTTGATTGATGAAGCTGAAGAACTTAAAATACCAAAGTGTGCTTTGTTAGCACAACTTAGGGATGAGTATGCAAAAGCAACAGAAAATGTTGAACCAATTGTAATAGAATTAGATGATGATTAAATAGACTGTGGCTAGTACAAAATATAATAATATTTACTTGCATTATTAACATGTTACTTGCAATTAAAGTTATTAATTAGCATACTTAAGTATTACTAAAATATGCTGGGTACTCACGTACTTACTTCAATTTGTAGCATGATAATTTCATAATAGATGTTATCATCACATAAAGGCAGCTTTAAGGTATAGTAAGCACATGGAGTGAGAAACAAATAGTGTACCTATGTATACTATCATTAGAAATTTATTTTCTGTAAAATACTTAAGATTTAATTTTTACAAGTATAGACAAGTCATATTGTGTGGAAATTTTGCATCTTGCACAGTTTCACATGTAAATATTAATGTTTACTTTCTTTGTTGTTAATGATAGCAATAAATTGGTATTGTATTAGGAGTAATATCCCACCGTATCATTATTATAACAATTATTAATAAGTTTTCAATTTTGTTTATGTTTTTAATTATGGCAGTGCACGGCATATTTCTTGACTGCTCCCTAGTGGACTGGGAGGAGTTTGCCCTCTTTTATTGTTTTACTAAGTTCAGTTGGACACAAATTCAGATTAACTATCGGTATACAAAGGTAAATAAGCTCATACTTATAGTTGTGTTATTTAGCATATAATTTCAAATAAATACGAAATATTCCATGCATGCTGAATTTGACATTTTATTGTTTCATACTAAAATCTTGGAAAAAAATGTATGTAGTAAGACATTGTAGAAGCTCATACTTTAGATATGCTATTATTGTTTCAGAAGAAAGTAGTAAAAACTACCAATCATAAATTAATTAGGCTAATTAATGATTTCTCGCTAAAATAAAGGTTGATCTCGAACATTATTTTGTGTATAGGTACCTACATTAATTAAGGGCATACAACTATTACCAGCGTGTGATTTAATTGCAGATTCTATTTAATTATGAAATTAAATACTAGAGGTAGGTACTTAGACGGTTCATGTGCAGTTATTGAAGTTAAAATAAATGCAATTCAAACTAAAAATATATTATTTATATCAGTTATGTAATTATTGTTCAATGACCATTTAAAAATCATAAGAATTAAGATTTAATTATTAAGGAGATGCTATATGTAGAAAGACATTTAGGTCATTGTTGTAGTCCTAGTTAGCGTTTTTGTCTGTGGATTCTAGAAAAGGGTGCATCTTCTGGATGCCACACAGGACCTAACTTATTATTTTCAATCTGTTTCATCACACTCTCAGTTAGGTATTAAATTGTTAGATTAGAGAAGGCTAGTTAATCAATATAAGTAATAATAATTATTAGTGACTAATTTGTAGTAATTGAAAGTAAGAAATTACTTAGTTGACTCTTAATTTTAAATAAAGGCTATGAAGTTGATAGAAATTAAGTAAATATCTTCATTTTTGATTGAACAATCTGAGCCCATATTGATATTTATTGTAGAAATGTTATGATCCTAGGTTTTATTTAACTTAATTTGGTTTAATGAACATCTTTTGTGAGTGTTTGATTATTAGGAATCATTTATATTATAACTTTTGGAGAATAGAAAGAAATAATAGTCACCTGAGCCTCTGTTCAACCATAAAAATAAGCTGTTAGGTTTCCCTCATGAAGGTATGAGGGTAGTTATATCCTTCGTTGGTTGAGAGTAAATATTCAAAGGTCTACTTAGAAAGGTAACTTGAAACTATGATTGTTAGGTATAATCTGTCTTCACTAATCTTCCACATTTATAGACTCAAAATCTATAACTGATCCCTAGTAATTTTGCACATCACAAACCTACCTAAATTATACTTAGTTTTACGCAATCCGACTGACTGCATTATTGTATTCATATTTTAGCTGTATAATAACAAATAGCAGATAACATAACAGTGAATTTGTAATTTATAAATTGAGTTGTGTGATTCATACTGTGATTCCAAATTTTATTTGCTTTCGAACATGAAAACTAGTTAAGTATGTGAGTATTAAATTAATATTTGAGGAAACATTAAATTCTTATATTAATTATGAACAAGGATTTTATTTAAAATTTAAGTATAAGCAATGAAAAAGTACTTACGTAGTCGTGCATTTTATTAAAATTGTGTAAACATAACAAAAGTTACCTAAGCATACGTGTATATTTGGTGTTACAACCGTGATTAGATCACTATAAATGGGTTGTTTATAAAAATATATTTAGAATGTAAGTATACATTTTACGCCCATAATTTAAACTATCGTTTATTCGGTAAGTTATATTATGCCCGTTATACAAAGTCAAAAAAAGGATAGGTACATTGTATGCATAATCTGAGCCTATATTAATTCAAACCCTACAGCACCCTTAGCATGACCGTGTAGACATAAGTTTTATCTTTCAACTGTCAGATTTGTCGAGAAAATGATGTCACTTCGAGCTTTTTGTACAGGCCTGTAGCATGACCGCGTAGACATGTTTTATCTCTTTCAAGTGTTGGATTCATCGAGAAAATGACGTCAGTACAAAAAGCTCGGAGTGACGTCATTTTCTCGACAAATCTGACAGATAAAAGAGATAAAACTTATGCCTATACATACGGTCATGCTAAGGGTGCTGGACATGTCTCGGCGTGACGTCATTTTCTCGTCGAATCAGACAGTTGAAAAAGCTACAACTAATGTCTGTGCGGTCACGCTAAGCGAAGCGTACTGGGGCAATCCTTTAAATATAAATCTTGAGATTTCATACCAGTTGTAGCATGTGCAAAAAGACTAGGCGTATGTCACGGAATATCTTGATGTTGTCTCTTTCTTTCGTATGAAATTAGACAGAGAGCGAGCGAGCGACTCCGTGACAAAGGTCTTGTCTTGACATGCATGCTAACCCCACAGGTTAGTAGCCATTTTTATACAGGACAAAGTTATTATATCAAAATCGTTTTTTTTCAAGTGAGTGGATACTTACACTATATTCTGGTATTCAGTGCAGTTATAATCAAGGGCTATAATTAAAGTACTTATTAAAAACTAATCTTAGTAGTCGTACCTTATATAAGTACCGTTATCACAACCTAGGTATCAGAGAAATTCTATCTAATACTGACGTCAATGGAAGACATTATTTTTTATTGAACAAAGTTATAAGTATATGGGACGGACGTACACTTTTGAGAAACATACATGAGTATTTAGTGAGAGCTTAAAATCAGTAATTACTACATATAAATAGCTATTGTCAAATGATCATTTCGTATATAATTAAAACTAGGTGTTTATTAGGGTGAGACCCGTGTCATTCGAATAATAATAAGATGCAATAAGAATAAATGCGTTAAATAAGCAGTCTTGTGTGTTTTCGCAGAATACAAGAACTTAATTCTAAAGTAGTGAATTTATATATTTTATCAACAGTAGGGCTAGAACGTTGGTGTCTCGGTTATGTATTTTGATCAATTTCAACCTATCCCCATTAAAAAATGAGAGTTAGCACCATATATATGAGTTGCACCTGCAATATTTTGTATAAAATAAAATAGTAAACAGAATTTTTCGCTATTAAAATGTTGCTTGATAATGCTGTAGTGATACATTTTCATCTTAATAAATAGCTTATATTACTTTGAGATACATTATTAAGTACAGTGGTACATTCAATATTCTTAGAATAGTTACAATACTTATACTTATTATAAAGTAGATTGTATAAAAATATAAAATAATTATCAAAGATATCAGATCACTAAACGTAACGAAGTGTACGTATGTATAGTACAACGATTAACTTTAACGTGTATCAGAGCGCGTTCAGTTTACGTAGATGCGTCACACACTTCCGTTTCTTATTATACTATAACCGCGTACACCGCGTAGGTGTGTGGAAGACGTCCATACCTGTACATATACCAATAACCCCCAAAACTTACACATTACCTAATCCCTCTAAAAGTCATTTATAGCGTCATTTTTCTGAACACATGTGTTTTGTAACGGCTATGTAAATAAAACAAAAAGTTTTATATATTTTGAGGTAAATATACAAGTTATGGATTCCGCAGACTTTAATGTAAACGATTATGTCTCCCAAATTTATAGAAAGTTCTCCATTTATGATGGTAATGTGGAACACTTATGTACTAAAAATGTAATTTTAAGTAGTGAATCGATTGAAATTTCTATAAATTCGGGATTGAATTAAGAGAACAGTGCGCATATCGTTACTCACAATAATTTATCTAAGTAGCACCATGAATTGAGATGGTAGTAATAAGGTAAGGGCAAAATTACCTACCTTGACTGAATGAGTTGAGCAGTCTACATTCATACCACTCTTTTTCTTCTCTATCATCATCATCTCTCACATCTTACTAACTCTTTTTCGTTTTCGGTAAGTTAGCAATACGCATTTACTTCACAATTAAATCCTCCAAAATGTTGTTAGTCAAATATTGCCCTCAACTCTGAGGCTACTAAAACAAATTAAACTAAGGATATTGTAATTTTACCAGCAATATTAAGTAGTAGTTAAAATCCAATCAAGCTAAATGCTTTTTTAGGATGAATTTTTTGCTAATTAGTTAAGGTTAGTTTTAGTACTAACAGAAATAAGGGCCTTTCTCTTACATAGCACAGCGCATACGGGAGTTCGTTGTAATGTTCCTATTACTTATTAGTTGGTGGCAGTGACTGAATCCCTCATTTCCCTGCCTTTAGTCTCGATAGGCAGCGCGAGGCAGGCGCCCGCAGCTAACACTGCCATTACAGAGTATAAGCTGGTTGCTATCACTATGGAGTTCTTTAGGAGCACCTGGAAAACGTCAATCAAAAAAATATGTCAGGATTATGTAGGTAGATACACTAAATAATATTGCCGTCCTTGTCACTGTTTTAATACATGAGTGAGACAGTAATATTCAGTGAAGCTAACAGTGATTTCATGTGATTTTTATGTTAAAACGCAATGTTCTCAATTAAATCATCATCATCATCACGCCTGTATTACCCGAAGGGGTAGGCAGAGGTGCACTGTAGTGCGCCCACACTTCGCCGATGTATTTTGGTCCCAATGTAATAGGGGGCGAGCCTATTGCCATTATACCGGGCACATTCCCCTTCAATACGAGGGAGATTTGGGCCATAGTACACCACGCTGGCCCAGTGCGGGTTGGTGAACTTCACACGCCTTTCAATAGACATGCAGGCTTCCTCACGATGTTTTCCTTCACCGTTCTCAATTTATTGTGTATATACGTATTTTTATTGAGTATGATTAGAGAAACAATGTTGTTTAGTTATGCGTTACTGTTCATAGGTAGATTTATTTTTCAGAATCAATTTATAAATGGAGATTGCTTTGACAAAACAAAATTACAAGATCATAAATATTTAAACTCAATTTTATTTAATATCTGCTATTACTGTGGATCTCATTGAAGTTAGATAGACAACCAGGCACATAAGGGTTAGACTGTTGGTTTTAACGAAGCGCTTAAATTTAACGAAGGCCTCACAACAACGCAAGGCATTATTGTAGTTACGAGTACTAATAAATAACGATATGAATTTGCGTTAGAATATATAACGCAAGAATAAAATCATTAATATTCATAATAGCCACCTGTGCGACATATGGAGTGATCATGGCTCCCAGTCTTGCTACAGCGCTGCACGCGCCTACAGCAGTCGCTCTCAGCGCCGTCGGATAAACCTGACATGTAAAAACGAAGTTAGATCATATAAACTATACCAAAAATTACCGAAAAAATGCTTTCTGATTCGCTTTATAAAACATTTCCGATAAAAAGATTAGTACCTCGGGTGTATAGACGTAGGCTGCTTGAAATAGACCAGCTATGATGCCTCTTGCTAAGAATAGCACACACGTCAGGAATGTTCGACTGAAATTAATAGAACACAATATAAAATACATATACAAAGTTTGTAGTCGATCAAAATATATTTTTGAAATTATGTGACCTTCGACCCCCCATTTCACCCCCAAGGGGGTGGATTTCTCATAATATTTGGGATTTCTCCTTTCCAACAAAAAAGAGTCATCATAATCGGTTCATACACAACGAAGTTATCCGCGAACAAACATAAAAAAAAAATCCTTTTGGAAGTCGGTTAAAAAGTGGGATAAATTTGGCTTTATTTATGTACAAGACACATGAACGAGAAACATGCAACTCAACCTAACTGCCTTTGTGGTAGACTTAAGTGATAGATTCTATTTATTTATTTTTGAAATTAACCTAATAGACGTTGATAACTTACTTTCCATTATAAATCAGGACGCAAACGCAGAGTGCAAAAATGACAAACTGTGATGCCATCGTCTTCTTCCGTCCGTATTTTTCAATAATAAATATCGTAGCGAATATACCTAAAGCAAAAAAAAAAAAAATAACGCATAAAAAATATGTTATATGATAGAGTACTTGCTTATTTGGCGGCCAATATTTTCGAGTTAGTTTCAAAACAATTGCGATAATTAGTTCACCCAATTGAGAACGCTGGCCGCCAGGACTATTTTTGAGCCAGGCGCTCTAGAATGGCTATCACAAGTAGGTAGATGTAGTCTAAGAAGGAATTCAAGCGGCAGGAGGCAATGTTTAGTAGTGGACGCCCTAGTGCAAATGAAGGGCACAGGCAAATAACAGGGAATGTCATAATTAATGAATTTTGAGAATAAACAATTTGAAAGTTTACAAGTTTATTATTTTTATTGAGATCAGGATTTAGAACTAACGTCATGAACATTACGAGTTCTTTTCGTTTTGGCCACAAACAAAAGTGCATTTTTGGCGCCATCTGTCAACAAAATACCATAAACAAAGATAAAATTCTATAAAAAAAATATATTAAAATTTGTTACATTCCCTGATATTTGCTTGTGCCCTTCAAATGAGAGTTGTACAGACCGGGGAACTCCGCCAGGGTAGTCCACAGCAGGTCCATGTAGTCGGTGGTCTGCAGCGGGCGGCAGTCCGCCGCGCACGAGCCGCCCGCGCCGCCCTCGCCGCCCGCCGCGCTTTCGAACAGCTCCGTAGTCATCAGCACTAGCCCGTAATAGCAGAAAGCGCACGACATCCTGCACATTTAACAAACACATTTACTCCCACTTGCTAGTAGGCCCTGTGAAAAATTAAATATCGGGATTTATTGATCCAATTCGACGACAGCTTGGTCTAGTGCAGTGGTGGGCAAACTTTATTAAAGGGGCGCCAGAAAGTTTAAGAAATTTTGCGAAGTCGAAGTCGAAGTCCTTATCTTCACACTCCTGACACTTGGCTCGGTACGCGTCACGACACTCCTGACACTCCTGACACTCGTCACGACACTTTTAACACTCGTCTCGAGACTTCTGACACTAGTCTCTACACTCGTCACGACTCTCCTCACGAAACACCTGACACTTGTCTCGACACTCCTGACACTCTTCACGACACTCCCGACACTCGTCTCGACAATTTTCTTGACACTCCTGACATTCGTCTTAACACTCCTGTCACTCATCTCGACACTCCTGACACTTGTCTCGACATTCATCTCGACACTTGACACTCGTCACGACACTTGACACTCGTCACGAAACTCCTGACACTCGTCTCAACACTCCTAACACTTGTCTCGACACTCGTCATTAGACAAACACTATGCAGGCGAGCATACTACACAATAGATAATTATTTAGAGGATAAACACGCCTGGTCAGGCGCTGGTCCGGCTCCACAGGAACTCATTTGAGGGATGTTTGCTATTTGGCCCGTTTTCCTCCTCAAATATTACACTGACACAGCTTGTAATTTGTATTGCTGATTAATTTTGTGTTTTGAGAATTTGCCCATTAACTTTATATTGTATCATTGTTAATTAAGAAAAACACACAAAAATGTTAATCCTTATTGGAAAAAAAGCAACCATGGAGTTTCTTGCCCATTCTTCTCCATAGGAAATGCATTCCGAATGTGTGGTTGAGTTACTATTAATATTATTTATTTATTATTGATGATTCATATGTGCCTGTATTGGTTTTCATGAATAAAAAACATCTGATTCTATCTACATACATTTAAAATACGTATCACATGAAGATGTATAGGAAAAATGATAGTTACCATATAAACCAAAGCAGTAAGCTGGTGTTCCGGAGGTGTGGTATGAGCAGGTGCTTGAGGCGGCCGCGATGCCCGATACCCACGGAGTCGTCGCACACCAGCCTGCCCAGCAGCATCGGCCGCCCATTGTCACGAGCTATCTAAAAATATTCACATACACAAGACTTGTTTTTACGCCAATGGGTTGAATAATTTAAAAACAAATAATATTAATGTATGGAGAAGTAGTGGTAGCCTCGTCGGCAGAACGCCAGCCTTGAAACGCAGGGAGTGCATGTTCAAATCCCGCTCGCACCTCTGAGATGATTTTCATGTGCGAATGTAATGCTGAAGCAAGTGGTGATCATTATTGAAAATTACACCGTATTACAATATTACACTGTTCTTCAGAACGGTGGAGGACAACATCGTGAGGAAACCTGCACGTCTTTAGAAGGGCGTGTGAAGTTCACCAACCCGCACTGGGCCAGCGTGGTGGACTATGGCCCAAATCTCTCTCCTATTGAGGGTGAAATTGGAATTTGGATGAACCCTTCAAACAACCTGTTTATGTTTTTATTTATTACCTGTTCAAGTGTAGCTAAGGCTTTATCAGGTTCCCCACTTGCGACGTGATATCTAGCTGATTCCGGTAGCCACTGCAATAAACGATAAATAATAA
The DNA here is from genome assembly GCA_914767695.1 of Ptilodon capucinus. Lineage (NCBI taxonomy): Eukaryota > Metazoa > Arthropoda > Insecta > Lepidoptera > Notodontidae > Ptilodon > Ptilodon capucinus. The sequence goes on along the minus strand of OU611814.1, from coordinate 5,638,236 downwards.
ATTAGCGTGTTATTTATTTGTGACAGGTAGTTACATATTAGTATAATGCAAAATAAAAACAGACGCATGAGTTAAGCTTGGGCAATCAGGTTTCCATGTATACCTACACGTCTTTCTTCCATATTTTAAAAAATATAGGACTGGTATGATGGTAAATTAGTTCCTAAATTACAAACATATATATAAACCAATACTTTATTTCCTGTTCATATCAGTTTTTTTTACATTATAATCCTAGAAAAGGCCCTTTAAGCATATTTTGAAAATACAAAAAATCTTTGAAATCTAGAAAAATAGGTTTTTGTCTATGATACCCATAAAAAAATGGAATATGAAAAAAAAAAACAATAGTTAATTGGTTACTATTTCAGATTCCATTTTTATGAATCTAATATTATTTCCGTGAAAAACTACATAAAAGACAGGTCTGTAACTTTAAAGATAAGTGTGGTAGTGTTTTAGGGTTCCGAAAGTCCTATCAAGATAATAAAAGTAACTTACTTAAATTTATATATTCCATAAGATAATATACTGACTTACTGGACATATGAGAGCGAAGATCAGGAGTGGAATCGTGGACAACGCGAGCAGCCAATGCACACCCAGTGTCGGCATAACCACTAGCGCCAGCGCCACTTCCAAGCATGCGCCAAGTGCCCAGAAACACTGAAAAAAAAAAAAAATCTTTGGTCACCACAGATAAAAGAATACCATCGAAACTCGATGGCAAATGCAGGAATGCCAATTAAGTTTCTAAAGGCGCCTTTAGTATACTTACATCTAGCAGTACCACACATTTAGCCCTTTGTTTCGTTGGTAAAAATTCAGCATACAGGGTTACTCTGAAAACAATGGTTGTATGAGTGACCTTTATAGAAATATACCACTATTTAAATGAAAAACTCAGTGGTAGCCTAGCTGGTAGAACACGAACTCTGGCCGGCAGCAAGTGGTGCATTTAAAATCCAATTTTCCGAATTTATCATATTCATTTTTAATAATGACTTTCAGTTGCTGAGTGTGGTGGACTAAGGGCCCAAATCCCTCTTACATTGAGTAGACTCCCTTATTACACTGGGGCCAAAAATAGTGTGTACTACAGTAACAACAACATTGGGAAATAGAAGGGGTAATAAACAATTTAAAAGCAATTCATTCTTAGGCACTTACGACTGTGGTACACATCCAATTGCAAAACCGACAAGTCCTCTCAGGAATAACAACCAAAGGAAGTTTGGTGCTATTGCACTCAATAGTCCATAGTAGAACAGCAACACTCCACACATACTTAGAGCCTGTAATATAATAAAAAATCAACTAGATTTCCATAAAAAAATAATGACAATGGTGATGATTCTGTTGGTAACAAACTAAATTACACTAAACTAAGCACATTGTCGTTCTTCTTGCAGTGTTCTCGTAAGGGCGGCAACATGCTTAGTGCTGCTTAATATAATTTAGTAGAAGTTTGTGCACATCAGAATGCACCTCAATATTTTGGTCAGTATTTAATATATAAATATGTTTTAACAAGAGGGTTCCTATTAAACAACACATCAAACACATTTTATCATGTCAAGGCAAGACAGTGTAGATTGCCTCCTATTGATAAAAGTACATAATATCATAACATTATAAAAACTAACTCTATTTTATGATAATACTTACAGTTTTTCTTCCATAGCGGTCACTGATATTTCCCCAAAATGTTGAGCTGAGCATCATTCCCATAAATACTATTGTTGTGGTCAAAGCCTGCTGATATCTGTCAAAGGAAAATTAATTAATTATAATATATAAGTGTATTTTATGTTTTTTTTTATTTATTTTTGTTCAGAGTCAATGATATTGATACTATTGCATCAAAATACAACTAAACTAACAACACTAAAAATATAGCCATCTTGCTCCTGAATTACGACCATAAGGATAACAATGCACTTAGTTTTATTTGATGCCAACAGAATTAACACCATTGCAAATAATTTAAATTCTTCCATGGCTCCTATGTTAGTAACACTAGTACCATAGTAATTTAGTATTTCAATAGATTTTTTATAGCACATTGTTAGTTTCTAGTTTACAATGTAAGAACTAACTTTGTTATGTTCCATTCACAATGTAAAGCAGGCGATAAAATACTCAATATTGTCATTTCCATAGAGTCTGCCATCCAACAAAGACCGGTGAACAGTGATAGCTTCACTTGGAACCAACCGAAGCCAAGAGCATTCACCGCTTGGGTCACTGTGAATGTGTCTGAAAGCATGTTTTATTTTGTCAAAAATAGCCACGACAATTACACAGAAAGAAACTAATACACAGATAAATGTACATACACAGATAATATGTACATATAAAATAATAAAATATTTTTGTTTTTTTTATTTTTAATAAATTGTAATAATAGTGAACAAGGGCCAGCAATTGCTGCATATCATTAGTAAATCAATTGTTTACATGTATGGAGTTGAACTTGTTAAGTAAGTATCTCAAACATAAATGTTTACCTGTTTAAAATGTAGATACAAAAGAAAGTAGTGCTTTTTAATAAATTATATTTTATTATAAATACATCGGCGAAGTGGGGGCGCACTACAGTGCACCTGTAGGCAGAGGTTCCCTTCGGGGAATACAGGCATGATGATGTATTTTTTTTTTAAGAACCGAATGAAGTGATTATATTATAAAGGAATAAGTTAAGGAATGTTTATCTTTATTAACTCACTAATTTTAGTGCACAAATTGCTACATGACCACATCTGAGGTCATTTAAGAGATGAGACGGTAAGTTAAGTGTAATCTTTACCGTCAGGCACCACAGAAACGGATGCCATTTCTATTTCTTGCGGCAGGGGCATAGCCGGCGCCGACGAACGCGGGCCCACATTGCTGTCGTCCAAATCCTGGTACCCCTTAGTCCGCCCCATCACGGCACACTATATATACAATAAAACACACATTGACGTGGAATCGAAAGTAACGGGAGCGCCTAGCGGTTCAATTGTAACCAAAACCAAACTACAATCTTAACAGCTCTAACTAACGGTTATCCTTGCGAAAATATTCTTCTATGACGATTGAATTTCGCCGCCAGTACACAATAGAATAACTTTTGGATCAGCAAACACATAAATTATAAGACATTTTATTTTTTGTTCCAGATTTAGGAGAAAAGTTTGTTTTGATTTCTTTTCCATAGATTAAACATACATTAAAATAGTTTTTCAGCGTCTTTTGACAAATAGATAGACTGACAGCCAATGACAGTCATCGTGCAATGACATTTTTGACGCTTTAGTATTGTGATCAAAGAATTCGTATATTTTAACGTGGAATGACTGTCGAAAAACGTACACTTTTCAAGGTGGCATTATTGGCTGAAAGGCTTCGTCTTATTTTCATACGAAAAGAATGATATGATGAAAATTATGAGAAATGGCTGCAATTATCGGGTCTGAAAAAGTTTTAGGTAGTGGTATAAAAATGGACTACGTAGGAAGGTGTTTTTTAGGGTTCCGTATACAAAGGGTAAAACGGGAACCCTATTACTAAGACTTCGTTGTCCGTCCGTCCGTCCGTCTGTCACCAGGCTGTATCCCATGAACCGTGAGTAGTTAGAGTTGAAACTTTCACAGATGATCTATTCTATCACTTATTTCGATCTATCACAGATTTCTGTTGCCGCTCTAACAACAAATAGGTACCTACTAAAAAACTGAATAAAATAAATATTTACAGCAAACGTGATTGTTTTGCATTTTTTTTATATACTTAATGGTACGGAATCCTTTGTGCGCTAGTCTGACTCGCAATGGGCCAGTTTTTTATTTATTATAATTAATTATTCATAATTAATTTCTGCCAACCCGCACTAGGCCAGCGTGGTGGACTATGGCCTGAAATCCTCCTCACATTGAGGGGAGGCCCGTGCCCAGCAGTGGGACGTTAAAAGGGCTGTAGTAGTAGTAGTAATTATTCATAATTAACGATGTAGGTACGTAAAAGTAAAGGACATCCAACAGTGGGTGTAGTTTGGGAAAAGGTCAAAGTTCACGTGTAAGTAGGAAGGTCTAGACTATATAACTACCAACCTACTTACTTAATCTGCTAGGTTAGCTAGGTACCTACTTACCTTTTCTTACTCTTCTTCTTCTTTTTTTACGAAATGAGTGAAATGATGATATTTTGATGGAATAAGATGAGGAATGCCTGCACCTGCGATATGCGGTATTTATGGCAATGTCGAGTAATTATAGCAAGGACAAATTCAATAAATACACATTATAAATAAAAATGGATAATGACAGTGATAAAGATACTTCTTCATCAGTATCAGGCACACCGAGTCCATAGATATATGGGTACTACACAATAAAGGACTCTAATAACATATGGATAGTAATTTTGATGTAATTCTTTATTTTTTTTCTTTTTCATATTGATACATTTTTTATAACTCGCTAAGGTTCGGATTTGTTTATCCATAGGATACCAGTAAGTAGGCCTTAATTTAAAAAAATACCTATCTATTAAAAATACAGTTATGTCTATATAAAATACAATTACATGGATAGCCTCGTAGTAATTAGGTACTGATAGACAATAATCTGAGCAACAATTTTAAAACGGCATCTAAATACAAGTATCTACATTTGGTACCAAATAACTACATAATATATAAAATAAGTTTAGGTAGGTATTTACAAAATATCAAGGCTCTAGGTAAGAAACTATTGTAGAATATAATTTTAATTTTTTTCATCCAGAGAACCTTAACGGTAGGTAATTTACAATTTTTATTTTAACATCAACTAGTAATACTTTACAGGTTCATAACGCTACGAACGAATTTATAAGGTTTTGGGTCACTTTATAACAGAAGAAACTAATTGATTACTAGTTATAGATATGTACTTTTGAAGGATAATTTACTAACATGAGATTAATGGCGATTCAATGGGAAATATAACAATATTTAGGCCTTCTTAGTTACAAGGGAGTTTCCATTGTATGGTAATAAATTAGGATACGATCTAAGTACAACGCACATTTTGTGTTTTACCGGTCTCATAGACCAATTGCATATTTAAAAGGTTTGTTAAGAAGCAGTAAAGCTAAAATATCACGTAATCCTCTGTTTTGCGAGAGAATCTTTACCCTTAGAGATAAATATGTATATAAAATGTTGCATTTTCGCTTTGCAAAATGTTTAGTTTCCTGGTATTGTCCGCGTAAACTGTTTGTTAGTTTAACTCAAACAATGAATTAGCACCGCGTATAGGTACCTACCTATAACCCACCTAATGCTGGGTAGGTAGGTATTTTGTAGGCCGAGAACGCATGTAACAAGTAGGTAAGTTTGAAAAACAAAAGATGCACGCAAGTATACGTACTAGGTATTTATGAATGGTATGTTTTATCGCTAATTAGACATCTATTATTATTATCAAAAGAGTAAAATCTAGTTAACTTTAAGACCCTTTGTAAGATAGCTTAACATCAATCCTGATTTCCAAAAAGCTGTTACGATTGCTACCAAAGATTTTATACAAAACTAAAAAATAGTTTTCGGATTCCTTATACATAGGAGTTTTGGTGTACCTTATTTGACTTTCATCTAAATCAAATCTCAGTACATACATATTTACAAATTGCACTCGTTGTGCGATATTTTGCTGCCAATTGAAGGGAGCAACTTTATAATTAAATAAACTATCTATCATCCATTACTCAGTCAACAATTCATTTGTTAAACGGATATTATAGTCACATTTTGTACCATCATATATACCTACCAGCTGTCTGCCTGCATCACCTGTATAAGAAATTGGAACTACAATTAGACCGCAACGAATGGAAATGTTCCTACACATATAAGAAATCAATTTTCTTATAAGAAGTTATCATTGACATAGGTATTTAAAACAGACGATAAAATGGATATCTATTATATGCATGACGTTTTTTTGTAATTTTGTTTACCTGTAATGCGACAGTCAGTCGCGTAACTATTTAATCTACATTATTATTCAGTCTCATATTTGTTGGCGATAATCTGATGTATCTGCTTATGTGGCGATGCGATGTTTGAGTCCACGAAGTTCCACTACGAGATCAGAGTCACCTGCGACGAAACGTTTCTTGATTCTTCGGGCTTTCACTGAATCCTGATTTAAAAAAAAACAATGAATATAAGTATTATGATAATTTTTTATTAATGACCGAAGTCAGAAGCTTACACGCATAGGGAAGTCTTTTATAGATGGCGTTAGCACTCGTTTACCCACACCTCTCGGCCCCGGTTGACCCGGCCTTCCGCGCCGACTGTGTCACCCACCACCCCCAGCCCGGCCATGCTATTTTTAGACTACGGGGTTTCCACGATCTTAGCAAGTTCCAAACACCGAACAATAAATTATTTTAGATATTAAGTTTCTATATTTTTTACGAGAAATAACAAAGAAAGTGCAACATTTAAAGAGAAGCTGTTTAGGTAGGTACTCACATCAGAATCTATGTCCATAGATTTATCCGCAAAATATTGTGCGAGTTTATCGTAGAAAACGTTGCTCCTTTTGATCTGCTTGTTGTGATGTTCATAAGTATAAGATACTTTCGCAGGCCTGGGCATCACGACTTCCTTATCGCCAGATTTAGGTGTAACCGTAGTGGATACAGGTGCAACGGTGGTGATACTCCTCTTATTTCCATTCCAGTTGATAAAGCCATCGTCAGAAGGATAATCGTCCTCTTCGATCCTGGGCACGGTCTTGGGTACATGGTACAGAGGTTTCCCGGCTAAAGCTTTCAGTTCTCGAACGTCTTCGTCCTCGGCATCGCGCTCCTCGTAATCAACAGGCGGGAAGGCTGCGCGGGCATTCTCGCGCCGTCTCTGTGCGTCTTGTGCCATCTGCGTAAGGATCAAATTGTCGAGGAACGCTGCACTGACGTCATCGACATCGTTTGATTGCCAGTGGGGCGTGGTGTCGCTCTCAAACCATGTCTCCTGTCCGATGGGGAGTGCTGCTAACCTTTCTTCTTGTCCCTTTGGAGCCTCGTCGGCAACGAAGTGGCCGTACGGGTCGTAAAAGTTAGGGTAAGGAACTTGACCATGCACTTCGGGTACACTGATTGCCGGGGTATCATAATAGTATTGGACTTTTGGGGCGTAATAGTAGTCGTCGTCTGTATAATCTCGAGGGGTCTGTGGGTACACAGGCCATCCTTGCATTGGGTAAGGCTTCGCTTGCGCTACAAAGTAGCCAAGTAAGACTGACAACAACCTGAAAATAGATATCGACGCTATTATTGTATCCTCTATTAATATTTCTTACTAAGTTCATAAAGTCACTAGCAATTATGTAGTCGCACACAAAAATATTAAATCAAATTGCCAAATTAGTGCATACACTTTATTGTGACTCCGTGTTTGTTCAGTATAATGAAAATGAGTGACTTACCTCAAGCTCGTGAGATGCATGTTGCACATTGTTCTTTTCACAGTTAGTTGTGTGTCTGGGCACGATCGGGGCACGACTACACGTAGGAGGGGTGGACCGGACGGCTTTATAAGCAGCTCGCCCACGCGCGCCGCCCACACGTTCTCAATGAAACAGCACCCCCTGCGTACACCCCAACCCCGTCTCACCCAACCGGCCCGCACCCCTCCCAGCTGCCCTCAACCCGCGCCATTCTGCTATCGATCGCACCCACAGATTATTCATCTCACAAAACTATGGAAATGTTATTTTTATGAAAGACTATGACAACTACGATGCATTCTAAATTTGTTTGCATAGGCCTCTTAGGTATAGTATACGAAAACCAGCTGCAAGCAATGCTCTGCTTGCAAAAGTTTGTATAGCAGCTCAGTATGGGGGGGCATTAAAATGCCAATGGGCCGCAAAACGTTAGATAGATACTGTGGGTAGGTGTAGTTATTCTGAACGTTCGAGGCATACATTGAAGCAAGTTTAAATTTAGAATTGGATCATAGCATACGTAAGGCACCATGGGAATATTTTTAGCCAAATACTTTCGTGAATGCCTTACATAGGTACTTTTATGTGATCAGTACTTCCGTTTAATAAATGTGTATTGAAAAATATTGTAGTAATTGTTTTTACTGGCTAAATATGCATAATATCTTAGAAACAATTAAGCTTGTTATGAGTTTGGTAGAGAAAACAGTTTAAAGAGTGAGAGAGGTCATCGTAGAGGACAATTTCATAAAATGATATATGTTGATAAAAAACTAAAAAAACACGTCCGTAACATTTTCCGTGGAAATTACTTTACATCGTAACTTGACTGACTTTACCTCAATTCGGCCATTGTGCTGATTCATTGGATCGAGCCAGTTAACTCCGATAGCAGTTCAAAATTCTAAGAAATTGTGAATATGGCACGTTATGCCCATAATCACGTTATTAAATAAGGTATTTTTTTGTGGTGTAAGTTCTCACATTTTCATATTATGAATTTTCCGCCCTTGTAGCATTCGATAGAAAGTATGGTGGATCTTATATAAAATCGTCTATAGAGATGAATCACGTAGTGGGCGAGTACTTATGTGTGTGGGTGGCGTTGAGATTTTCATGAAAGTTCACGTCATATTTGAAGACTTAAATCGTCTACCGCTTTTAACATATTTTATAGAAGAAGGCTGTTATTTGAAAATAATATTAGGGACACTATATATAATATCACATATTTATTTTATTTTATGAGTTTGCTGCTTTGGTATAATCTTTTTGCAATGGGCCCCTTTTTATGTTATATAAAGATCATTTAAATTTATAGATACTTATAAATATAATCAATTAACAGTGGCAAAAATCTGTTGTTTATAACATGATTTGTAATTATAAACGTGTTGAAAGATAGCTAGAAAATACTTTTACTTAACACATAATGTGTGTGAGTCGTAAAACACCCTGAGTGCGTAATAAAAATAACAAAACAATAACAAAAAAAAAATTGGCTTCACTGATGGTGATATTATGTAAGCTTTTTCTCATATTAGCAAGTGTGTGTGTGTTTCAAATAATAAAATCCATTAATTTAATTGGCCTTAATTAAACGAGTCGCTGTGAACTTCGAGGAAATTATGTTTTATTGTAAAAATGTACCTAATCGCGTATTGCGTTGAAACTTTCTAGGAAAACCGGGGGGAACGAGCAAGCACAACTTTTTGAAATATGACTTTGTATCATACCCAGGTATAACAAGGAATTTATGAGTGGGTTATTGGAAACCAACGTTATAGAAAATATAAAGCTTGTAATGAAGAAATACGCTATTTTGTTCGGACTAATTAGTCGAGTAAAAACGCGATGAAATTGTTTTATGCATTTGGACCTTTTTTGCCTGCGAGTAGACTATGTATTTGTATGCATTTCAACACGTTGATAAATAAATAAATATTGCCAGACGACACAAACTTATTGTATGATCTCAAACTCAGCAATGCTTGTACTTAGGGCTTGAACTAGCGGCCCGGCTCGGCTTCACAAAGATTTATATTATATCCTATGTTACTCAGTGATAATGTAGCTTTTAAGATTCAAATCGTTCCTCTTTATAATATTAGTATAGATATAGATTGGGGCGATCTTAGTTACATCCAGACCAGGGTAATGTCCGAAGACCATTTCCGAAACTTTCCGCGGGAATCGCACCCGAACCCGCATGCTTCTGTAAGCCGAGCGGGCTACGCTCAAACTACTAAACCACGAAGTCGTCATTCTACTTCACTACTACTATAGCCATCTAACGTCCCACTGCTGGGCACGGGCCTCCCCTCAATGCGAGGGGGATTCAGGCCATAGTCCACCACGCTGGCCTAGTGCGGGTTGGCAGACTTCACAGATCTAATGAGAACTAGTTAGTTCTATCAGACGTGCAGGTTTCCACACGATGCTTTCCTTCACCGTTTCTTAGCAAGTGATAATCTCAGATGAAAATGAGATTCGCACATGAAACCCAGAGGTGCGAGCCGGGGTTTGAACCTGCACACTTTGATTGCAAAGCATGCGTTCGACCACTCAGCTACCACTGCATACTACTTTACTAACATAGATCCAATTTCTGCGAATAAAATAAAGACTAGCGAATCCTGAATGAATAATATAATATACCTTATATACATACGAATGTGTGGGCTCTGCCGGCAAAGGTCAGAGGTGGGTTGGTACTTTTATTGAATGTGCTTTTTATTTTATACCCCCACAACAAACCGGAAGCTTTGACCCTAATACAGCTATTAATATTGTTTTCTGTGCTCATGATGCAGGTGTTTAGCGTAATAAAGTCATTAAATGTTTCACATTGACCGTTTAAGCTGCCTACAGTTGCTGCCTAAGTTAAGTACTCCTCCCGACTCCTACGAACTGCGGGGCGATTTTCGCTTGATAGACATCAATCTCTATTCGAGATATGTCGAAACAAAACTTCAAATGGGTCGTAGTTTTTTCGCTTGTTTCGACATATCTCTAATAGAGATTGATGTCCATTAAACGAAAATCGGGCCCCTGGGGCCTTACCACCATCTTTTAAAGTATTGTTGTTCCAATAGTAACTTTCAATAGTAAGTTTAATTTTTGACAGATTTTGTGCTGAGTTAACTGTCAATAACTGAGAATACCTAATGTCAAACACATTGCTGCAAGACAGGTGGTAAGGGGGCAGAATACTTTACCTTGGTACTTTTATCATAAGTTTGCCATTCTTTCCTAGGGCTTTTTACATCTACCTACACTTTTAAGTTTCATAAACCCACATAAGTTGGCACACATAACCAGGAGGTGCTTACGGTTGCATGGGGTAGGTCGGAGAGGGGATTCGTATTGGGCGGATTCCGTGCAATCTAAGTGCATCGTCAGGTTTGGGCGCGGAAGTCACAAACATGGGGTCGATGCCCGATCGGCGCCTTGCCGTCGTGGTGCAAGTCGATATTGTTGAAAACCATTCGTGAATTCTCTTCGGGCGGTGACATTTTTCCGGATCAAGTAGCAGTAGATTTTATTCGGTGTTATTCGTCCGCGCAGAATTTGATCATTCAATATTGTTTTAAATCATAATATTTAGCCTATATTATGTTATTCTGATGCACAAACAATAAAACTTTAAAATTTGATCAAAATCCGTAAAGTAGCTTTTGTGTGAAAGAGTAACAAATATTCATCCATCCCTCTATCCTCATAAACTATCACATTTATAATATCAGTAGGATAGAATTGAAAGATACAATTAGGCCTAATCTTTTAGGATACAATTAGGCCTAATCTTTTCCAAAGACGAGAGTTGCAGCGTCTCTTAGTTCAGTGCGTACTTTTTAAGAGCCTTTATTGAATTAATTGTTAACCATTCGACCTTTTCTCATTTTACACGAGTTTGACTTTCAGTTTAAAGTTAAATACGTATAACGAACGTTTCAAAAGCTCGAGATTCAAACAGGTAAGTCATTTACTTGGTTTCCCAACTTGAAAAAAAATGTTTTTGTTATGTTGGAAACCACTGAAGTGCTTTCACAACGCCTTGTGACTGTTTCGTGAGTAACTTAAGTTCTTTCTTCTTTCGTTCTTTTAACCGACTTCAAAAAAGAGGAGGTTCTCAATTCGACCCGTATGTTTTTTTTTTATATATGTTACCGCATATCCGATTTCGATTTTTTTTTGACGATTCCTAGGGAATTCTTCAAGGTTGGTCCCATTTTCAAAATATTATCAGAAATCAATCCCCTTGGGGGTGAAATGGGGGGTAGAAGGTCACATAATTTCGAAATATTTTTTGACCTGAAACTTTGTTTATGTAGGTATTTTACATACAATATAATATAGAAACACGTCTTTTAGGATTTTTTAAAAAAAAATGTAGGGGTCAAATGGGTGTCCAATCCGTACTACAGCATATCACCGGCGTTAGTGAACCGACTTGGAAAAATCTTTTTTGTTTAATACGGATTGATAACAAAAATCGAAACCCGCCCCCAAAGGGGTGATTTTTTTTTGGCTGTTAAGTTTTACTTTTTTAGGACTGTTATAGGACGTTTTCAACGATAATTGACACTAAAAATCGTGAAAAAAATATTATTAACAAAAAACAAAAACCGACTTCAAAAACCTAGGTGCACTAAAAAGCTACAAATATGAAATAACCTTACAATTCATTACATTTATAGTCGGTGCCAATTCATGTGTGTATTTGCCTAGTCTGACGTAGATTGGCACCTACTCCAAATGTAATGAATTGTAAGGTTATTTGTAGCTTTTTAGTGCACCTAGGTTTTTGAAGTTGGTTTTTGTGTTTTGTTAAAAATAATTAATATAATTAAGTTCTTATATCGATGTCCCAAATGGTTGATTTATAATTTTGGATTTTTCATAAATTTTGAAGTGCGTTTTGATACTTCTAAATAGGTGTAACTAAAGAAAATGATGTTAAAAGTCAAGTAACACGCCAACATTGATACAATTAGTTAACTATGCAAATTTAATGCAGTGTTGGGAATGTGTGGCGGGTTTAGTCCCATAAAAAATCCGAACCTTTCGAGAATCTCGTTTTGCACATATTTCACGTTTATTGTTACCATATTAAGTATATTATATGACAAAAAGCTTACCGATCGGCTAGACCCTCTGGCGTTGAGGAGAGATGTAGGCTCTCTCAGCATTTTCTACCGCTTCTATCATGGAGAGTGTTCCGAGGAATTGTTCGGTATTATACCTGCCGCTGAATTCCACCATCGAACGGCTCGCCACAGACTGCATTACCATCCTCACCATCTGGATGAATGGCGTTCCAGTACAGTGCGATTTACCAGGAATTTTCTCCTTCGCACCACCAAACTGTGGAATGAACTTCCTGCAGCGGTGTTCCCGGACCGATGCGACAAAGGTATCTTCAAGAAACGAGCCTACTCATTCCTTAAAGGCCGGCAACGCACTTGCGATGCCCCTGGTGTTGCAGGTGTCCATGGGGGGCGTTGATCATTTACCATCAGGTGAAAAGTCTGCTCGTTTGCCTCCCTATCTCATAAAAAAAAAAAAACTTTCTTTTAACGATAACTTAGAACCGGTTTTAGCCTGTTTTCAGCAGCTGTTAATAAACAGTGTACTCGTCGATATCTAATCTAAGTAATTTGTTACAGGGTGCTATTATGCTGTGCTTGCGTCATACTAACATTATTGTTATAGGTTTTATCTAAACCGGTTTATTTATAACAATGATTACGATCGCCAATATCTATTGTGAGCTGATAACAGTTCAGTATTTGCGTTTTTATCTTCTTAAAACTTAACTCTCTCATTTATTAGTAGGTATAACATTGACACTGTTTTCCTAAACGCAATGTGAGGTCATCAAATTAACAGGGCTTCAAGTCCCCTGTTGTTGTGTGTGTGTTGTTGTGGACTTGCTGAGACTTTATTTTTAAAGCTTGAAAAGAAAATTTTATCAATTATAGCTTAAATATGACAAGTGCACAACTTAGCAGTGCTAGCCGAGTGGTCGAACGCACGCCTTGCAATCAAAGTGTGCAGGTTCAAACCGGCTCGCAACTCTGGGTTTCATGTGCGAATCTGATTTTCATCCGAGATTATCACTTGCTATGAAACGGTGAAGGAAAATATCCTGAGGAAACCTGACTAGTTCTCGATAGATGTGTGAAGTCTGCCAACCCGCACTGGGCCAGCGAGGTGGACTATGGCCTGATTCCCCCTCGCATTGAGGGGAGGCCTATGCCCAGCAGTGGGGCGTTAAAAGGGCTGTAGTAGTAGTAGTACAACTAAGACATTGTCACCTTGAAGCCATTAGACTAGACATATTCTACCTACCATTTATAAAATGTGTTTGTTTTCATATCTGATGTTATAGCAACTACACGATAGTGTGAAGGGACTTGGAGCCCAGGAGTCATGTTATCTCATCCAGCTATGGTAGGATATGTGAGGAATGGGCTCACGTCAATGGTTTAATATTCAAAGCGGGGTCCAAACCCGAAAACTTGAAGGTACAACGTAATATTGAAATAATACTGCTAACGAAGTGATGATACCCTTATCAGGCAGGTCAGGGATCCAGGTGTCCTAGGGGCCGCGGAATCTGGGTCAAGCCATGGAATTAGGTCAGGTCCAGCTACCCAGCGCATCGAGCTATCCCAGCGAACCTATGTCCACTTATTATGCACCAAGCTAATGGAAACTACCTAGCTGTTATTTTCACTATATCTGAAAGTAGTGATTATTCTATAGTAAGTGTGTATGACAGTAAATTATTAACTCTGACGTCAAAAAAGCAGACGTTGGTGGTAACGTTTTAATTGAAAACATAGTTAGTACCTAACTTGTAAACGGAGCGCTATTTTTTTTTTCTTTTTCGTATTCTTTCTTTTTCGTATCTATTCGTAAGAAAAGGAAAAAGTAGAACCATTTTAAAATCTTGTTTCCTAGTTAAACTTCCTTTTATTTTATACATTATCCAAAAAACCGCAATGTATTGGCCAATACTGCCCGTTAAATGAATAAGTACTATATTTTTATTTGTATTCAACTGTATGTAGTACTGGTAGCCTTTTCGGTAGAACGCCCGCCTTGAACGTAAGGAGTGCCAGTTTCCAATCCCGAGCCAGAACCTCTGAGAAATTTTTCTTGTGCGAATGTCATTTTCAATAATGATTACCACTTGCTGAACGGCGAAGGAAAACATCGTGAGGAAACCTACACGTCTGGAAAGGCGTGTGAAGTATACCAACCCGCACTAAGCCAGCGTGGTGGACTATGGCCCAAAATCTCCCTCGTATTGAGAGTTATTATAGTTACTTTCAAATATCATTATATTTAAATTGATTTAGGTATATTTATGTAGTTTAGGTTATTAACACGTTCTCTGCGTAAGGTACTTTTAGTATACTTTCAGCTGGTGCATCATGAGGTTACATCGACTCATAGAGGACCTAACTTTGTGAGCGCTGCGCACTGGATGAAAGATCACAATGAGCCAATATGACCTCACAACGCAGCAAACGTGTTAAATTAATAACAATGTAAAGATTCGACAATATTATGTGATTTGTATTTTCTTTTACATTACGTTCATCGAAGCATGTGAATTATATTGTCATTATTCTACGCTTGTTTGACGTCTGTGGAGTCCTAAAAATGAAAGCTCGTTTACTTACACGTGTTGCGTGGGATACTGTCTTGGTTTTTCCTTTAAGGACGGTGCTCACTGGGAACGTTGTTATAAGGAGGCTAATTAACAATGTTCGATGTAGGAGCGAAACCATTTCGTGAACGAAATAATATGAATGCTTTCATTTTGCCTTTTCTATATGAATAAAACATTCAGGAGTAATTAATAGCAAGAGAAAATTCAATACATATATACATTACTAATAAAAACCGGCCAAGTGCGAGTCGGACCCGCGCACGAAGGGTTTTCGTACCATTATCTATAAAAACAGCAAAAAAATCACGTTTTTTTAGTATTTGTTGTTATAGCGGCAACATAAATACATCATCTGTGAAAGTTTCAACCCTCTAACTATCACGGTTCACCAGATACAGCCTGGTGACAGACGGACAGACGGACGGACGGACAGCGAAGCCTTAGTAATAGGGTTCCCGTTTTACCCTTTGGGTACGGAACCCTAAAAAATGGGTGATAAATGTAATAAACATGGCGACTGAAAACAAGTAGTACATATAGATCGATGTTATTAGTATCGAAAACCTATCTTACAGACAGTGCACGTCAATGGCGCTGAAGTCCTATGAGATAAAAATAGATGTGGCGTAGATGGGTGTGTGTGTGGGAATAATTTGAAAATGTCTGTTCTGTTTTCAGCGATTTTGGATTAGTATTGCTATATTTTCAGACTCATTATTACTAAATTGTGTAGGTATATTCTGCAACATGACCTTTTGTAAAATCATTCTGTAGATTATTCTGCGTAGGTTTTGGCATAAAAAATTCCACCGCGTATTGCTATTACGTTTGGTCGACGTTTCTAGAATGGTATATTTTTTTATACTATGGTATCATAACTCAAATTATGAGAGAGGAATATTTTAGAAGTTCGCAAAGTGCTTTCTAAATGATTAAGTAATAAAATAAAATATAGTTGCTTACATATCTAAGATATATCAAGTCTAATAGGTACTTACTGTTACTAATTTAAAATTATATAAAGATAGTATTGTTTTAGAAATAAAGTCGACTTGAGTTAATTCGTCAATTTAATTTTGAAATTCACGAATTAAATGGCTTATGAATGTACATTCATAAATAAGCCACTTTGGTTCATTTCGCTAGAAAATATTGTTTCAGCAAATATCGTTCGGAAGTAATTCCAGCGGAATTTTTTTCATAAAAGACATGAAATAGAGTTGTTCAGGTAGATATTACTGTTTCGTTTACTCCTCGCCCCCCTGTTCTTATATAACGCTCCTCGTCTGTGCGTGGGGGTAGCTGCTGCTATTTTTAGAAATGCCTGGTACCTACGAACCACTACAATATTATTGTCTTTGTTTCTTCGTTATTTTATAAGCGAGAGGGTTTAAAATAAGCCTCTCGGGCACATGAAAGTTAATCTCGCATATTTTTAAATATTAAGCTGATACACATTTGGGATTAAAATTTCATTTTTGGTATTTAGAAATGTTACATTTTTTGGTGCAAGACGTGTAAAATTCACCAATTTGCAATGGGCCAGCTAGGTGGACTTTAGCCCAAATCTCCGATATAATGGATAAAAGCTCGCCCCCTATGACATTGAGACCGAAATACATCGGCAAAATGTGTGTGCACTGCAGTGCCCATTTGTTTATCCCTTCGGGGAATACAGGCTTTAAGATGTATATGGGTCAATCAATTAAAATACCCACACTTAGGACGTGGTAATTGATATTCATATTTTGGTTCCAAGACATAGTGAATGTACTGATCGCATTTTTTGTCATATCATATTTAGGTAGACACTCCATATCCAATTATAGTAGGTTACCATTTTTCGCGTCAAATCGGCGTCCTAGATTAACGTCATAGTACTCGCAATTATTGATTATTAGTAATACATTGAAAAAGTTTCAAAAACTATGATGTGTATTTGGTTTGATAAATGGATGGTCTCAATCGTAGAAATGTAGTACTGACGTAACGTGTAGTAATGATCCGAACAAAACTTGTGTTGGCTCTCTGCCTGCGAGTAATTTGGGAGGTATCACAATAGAAGCAACCACCATATCGTGTCTACGTCTGTATAAATGCCTATCTGTCTAATGATTTTGTCTTTAAAAACTGAATAATGAAAAGTGTTGTATTCGAACTGAGGTACTTAATTAGTTACGGCTAAGGAAACCTCTAAAAGTGCAAGGGCACATATCGAGTTGACAAATATTTTTCCAAATGATCAGACTATTTAAATTAAAATTTAAGATAACTCGATATTGTACTCGTTGTATTGATCAGCAAATAAAAGATTCATTTATTGCCTGTTATAGCTAATAATACTGTTCATAATACTACTACTACTATAGCCCTTTTCTAATTGCGGTAGGTAGAAAATAACAAGGTGGAAAATAGAACGTTATTAATATTATACTACCGACGATAAGGTATTGATTTTCATTCAACAGACCTTAAGTGGAGCACTGTATCTAGGTAACTAAAGAGTTGTAGATAAGTTTCATCGTTAATGCTTGTTCTACTTCTAACTACTTGAGTTTATGTAGTTACAACTTGTAAGGGGAGATGTTTGGATGTAGAAGGATTATTAACTTAAGCAAGGTAACAACCAAAGTAATAATAGTTACATTTTCTCCTGGCTATAAGCTTACTAAAAACTGTGTACGAAATTTGCTTGTAATGGAAACTTATATTCTGTCTAATCTGTGGATTTGTCTAAGGATAAAATTGAAAAAAAAATCTCTCTATTTTTGCGTGGTGCAAAATCCATTTGAGTTTATCTTTTACCAGAGTGCTGACAGAGCAATCGTCCCAATATTATTTCAATGACAAGTGACAACATACATTTTGGTTATTCATAGATATTTCTAACATATACTTACGTGTCGATAACTATAGCTTATTTCTGTAAAAATAAAATTTCGCTATTAGGTCGCAGACTACGAACAAATATGTCATGCAGTCAATACATACAGGCTGCATAGCATAGCTGTCGATATTATCACGTAATTTAATGTATGACAATGGCTTGGTCTGGTGGTTTCAGCGAAGGCAGCTCAGCTCACTGCACCGGGTGGTTTTAGATTCTATTCCTGTAAGCGGCAAATTTTGGAAATGGTCTTTTGATGTGAAACGTCTAAGTCCGCACTTGGCGAGTGACAGTGACTGTTGATGCCGCGATGCCGTGATCCCAAAACTTCGAGCAGCTTCGTGGCTCCTCGGTTCTTGCCGCCGCTTAGACTCCGCCCACCGACTGACTCCACTCACTCGCTCACTCGCCGCTACGAAGTTTATGTTTTATGTTTCACATCTGCCAGGCGTCCCGCGACGGCTCGGGTTTTTTTTAATTTGTCCGGAGCTAACTTTGGGTGTAACTGGGATCGCTCCCAGTCCATTGAATGGCACTCATAGTGCAAGCTTTGTTTAGTTTGGGATCATACGATGAGTTTGTGCTGTCTGGCAATATTTTTTGATATTTATCTACGACATAAGTATAATAAAATGTCATCCGGAACGTAGGTATTCTGATCAATACAAGTAGTATGTCAATACATAGTATAAAACAAAGTCGCTTCCCGCTGTCCCTATGTACGCTTAAATCTTTAAAACTTCGCAACGGATTTTGATGCGGTTTTTTTAATTGATAGAGTGATTTAAAAGGAAGGCTTATATGTATAATACATGAGAAAGACTGATAATTTTAGGTGGCGCTGCTTTCGTATGTCACTAATTTTAAGGCGGTACGAAGTTCGCCGGGTCTGCTAGTTATATATAAACTAAGCCATGGTAGTCTTGGGCTTCAATCCATTCATGAATGTAAGTCCTGACGTCAGTGCGCGGCCCACTAGGAGGCGCGGTTCCCCCTACGCCAAGGGGGATCTGGGACGAGGAGGTGACGTCAAGGCTTTCATGCAACAAGTGTTCCAATAGAAAGTATAAAAGGTACCTAGGTATAGAACAGGGTTATTTTTAGACAGCCAAAAAAGGTCTAGGCACCCTTGTATGTGACTATATGGCACACAAGGAGTATTTATATTTTTATGATATGTGGGATTATATTATCACCATTTTTTTAGGGTTCCGTACCCAAAGGGTAAAACGGGAACCCTATTACTAAGACTTTGCTGTACGTCCATCCGCCCGTCCGTCTGTCACCAGGCTGTATCTCATAAACCGTGATAGTTAGATAGTTGAAATTTTCACAGATGATGTATTTCTGTTGCCGCTATAACAACTAAAAAACCGAATAAAATAAATATTTAAGACAAACACCCATACAACAAACGTGATTTTTTTGCCGTTTTTATAGAGAATGGTACGGAACCCTTCGTGAGTGAGCCGTTTTTTTACCACCTACGTATATATTACTTAATGTACTTTTATTCATCGTATAAATCGTCAATAATTAATAACTATTCAAGTATATAATATTTCCGTCACGTGATTGGCTTTAAAAAAGCAATGTAACATCAGAAAAACGGACAAAAGGACTTAGGTATCGATGCGATGCGACTATTTCAACATGCCAGAACGTTCCCTTCATCAATTGAATCTAAAATTATATGTTGGGCGTACAAAAATAGACACCAATAACTGAGCTCCTCGTTAAATGTTGGTGTACTTGGTATTCAGTGGAGACACTGAAAATACCTCCCTTTAGTTAACTTTGCCTCCCTATGCGATGGTACACCTATCCAGAGTATAGAGCGTCGTATGTCATACCAGTGTGGGAACACCAAATTACGGTTCGCTAACTAGAATTGAATGGCGAAATATTGATTAACTTGTCGTCTTAGCTATGGGATGTCCATTAACGTTCGAACTTGCAGGATTGTATGATCATTAAGCCCTGTAAACTCTTTTGCGAGAAAAAAAATACGGTGTTATTATCCCCGTATATGTATTCGAGTATTTGTTTGTTTAATATTTTTTTACATGATCCACATCCACCTGTAACCATACCGTTTCGTATGGTTACAGACTCTATAATAGATAAATCGGTAAAAAAAAAACGACTGAATGAATGAAGTGATAAATCACTATGTCGATTCATCCGCCATCTTTAACACTGTCATCATCCATTTTTATTTATTGAATTTGCACTTGCTATTAATTACTTGATACTGGCTGAAATACCCACTAAACGCAGGTGGAGCCATTCCTTATCTTATTCCATTAAATGTCCATCATTCCATTCATTTATTTAAAAAAACTCTATGTCATAAACAATATTTTACTGAAAATATGTATATCTACTGTCTATCACATACCGGAACTATAGAGTAAATAAGTTATTACACTATTTATATTTAAAATAATGCCATTTATAGAATTTGTTTGATTTTGGTAACTCAGCGCCATCTGCGTTAAAAGCTGAACATAACGATGAAAGCTTTCAGTCGCAATAAAACCTTGATGATAAAGTTCAATGGCTGGCAGACGAAGCTTCTTTAGTTTTGCACAACGTCCGATAGATGGAATGTGTTGGCTATTGTACATAAATATAAGCTAGAATATCGTTATTTGTTATGTATTTATTAAAACATTGTAGTTTAGTTAAACCTTAAATATTTTGTGTAGTATTATTCGGTACTTAACATTTAAAATATTTTATTGATCTCAATTAAAGTCATATATGTTAATCTAGAAAACAAAACTTATTTTAGCAACGTAATAGAATAAAATCTACATAATTAAAACAAAATGTGAACCTATTATCATTGCCGCTATTAAAAGCAATTGAATAAGCCATGTCTCTATTAAGTATTGTGTCAACTCGACACGAAACGACTTGCTACGGCTACAGCTGGTTGAAGCACGCGCGTTGTAGCGTCGTATAATAGACTTCAACGCACGCTAATCGCTCCTACGACCCATGGTAAAATTGATTACATAAAAAATAACACACAATTTAAATAATTAAATGTAGGTTGTATTTTTAAGAAAATAAATATAACTACAATCAAAGAATCTGCGGTAGCAGGCAGGGCCTCAGTTTGTACCTACTTAATAGCTACTTAATTGTCAAATAATTCGATACTATTGATGTATTTGCTGTGTATTTTTGTCTAATGAACAACAGAATATTCTAAAATTACATTAACATAATTAAAAACAGATATATTTCTGTTACATTTCCTAAAGCAAAATAAAGTTCGATAAAAATATCGGCTTGCCTATGCCACTGTGAGTTTTTCTCGGAATGGTGAGTGACTCGTATCGAACAATAAATAGTAGGACCCTTCGGCGACCATTATCTTGGCATCATCATCGCGCAGCCACAGTGGAAGCTTTCAAAGCTGCGGGGGAGGTCCGATGGGATGGAGGGAGGGGCGCGGGCCGGCATGAAGGCCTCCGCCTGTCAGTGCCGCGCCGACTGCGACGCTGCCCGCGTGCCGCTACGATCGCGATACCGACTTGCAAAACAACAAAAAGTTAACTGAAAAGTGCTTGCAAATTGTGTAACGAACTGTTCAGTGACTGATACGTACTGAGTTTTGTGTAGTGTTTCCGTTGACTCACCCGTTGGACTACCGTAAATGTGTTTTGTCACGTGTTTACGAATGAATGCGACGGCGTAGGCGCAACCGCGGCGGGTCGCACTCTCCGTGAGATATTTGAGCGCGCGCAGGTCGTCGCGGCCATGCTGCATACCTGACGAGAGCGAGTGCGCGAGTCTGCGCGAACGGGACACAACGAGCGCTCCCGGCCCGCGTCAACTTTCGCTGACGAGAAACCAACCCTGCAATGTTTTTGTCGGTGTCATGACGAGGATGGGACGATGGCACGTGGCGCTGGTCATGCTGGTGCTGCACTCCGGCGCCGGCATCAGCGCCACCGCCGAGCAGATGCAGTCCCGCGCCGTTGACACTGGTGTAGACCTCCGCGTGGCTGAGGACCAACCGATCGGCACCATTGTCGGGAGGATACCTATCAAACCCGGCTTCACCTATCGGTTCAATGAACCGCCCAAGGAGTTTGTTCTCGATCCAGTGTCTGGTGAGATCAGAACTAATTTGATCCTTGATAGAGAGGCCGTAGACCGTTATGCGTTTGTGGTGTTATCCAGTCAACCAACTTATCCAATTGAAGTGCGATTACGGGTAACAGATGTAAATGACAATTATCCAGAGTTCCCCGAACCGAGCATAGCTGTGGCGTTTTCTGAGAGCGCCGCAGCCGGTACGAAGTTATTGCTCGATGCCGCTACTGATAAGGATTTAGGAGAAAATGGTATCGCTAACGGTTACAGAATAGTGGACGGTGACAATGAAGAGAAGTTTCGGTTAAATGTCACCGTAAATCCTAGTGGTCAAACGTCTTACCTGCATCTGGAGACCACAGGTAAATTAGACCGGGAAACAATGGATTTCTATATTCTCAACATATCAGCGCGTGATGGTGGTAATCCACCTAAATACGGGTATTTACAAGTAAACGTCACTATTTTAGATGTTAATGACAATCCTCCGATATTCGATCAAAGTGATTTCTCAGTGTCTCTGAATGAGAGTGTACCGCCGGGAACTACGGTTTTAAAAGTGACGGCCACGGATAGTGATTTAGGTGACAATTGTAAAATAACCTATGAAGTGACCGATATGGAAAATCAATTTTCTGTGGATCCCGAATCCGGAGTAATAACAACGATCAAGAAGTTGACGTGTCCCAAATATTGTAGTAACACTACTTGCAACATGACGTGTGTTCTTACTGTTATCGCAAATGACCATGGTGTGCCGCGACAAGATGCTCGAACCTACGTTACTGTCAATCTTATAGACGCCAATGATCACGACCCCGTTATAACCTTTACGTACGTTCCTCCGACTGCTAATTTTGCAACTGTTGATGAAAACGCCAAGAATGGATCTCTAGTAGCTGCCATCACGGTGACGGATCTAGATGCTGGATTAAATGGAATCACTAGCATAAGTATAGTAGCAGGGAATGAACTGAACCACTTTCGATTAGAAAATTCTTCAAGTGTCTATATAGTACATGTCAATGGAGTGCTAGATCGAGAAGAAATAAGTAAGTACAATTTAACTGTTGTTGCTACCGATAGAGGGTCACCTCCACGTACTGCTACCTCATTCTTAGTCATTCATGTTAATGACGTAAATGACCATGAACCTGTATTTGAAAAATCAGAATACTCCGTAGTTTTGACTGAACTTGCTCCTTCTGGTTCCTACGTAGCAAGTATTACAGCAACTGACGAAGATACTGGGGTCAATGCTGAAATATTCTATGACTTTTATGATGGTAATCAGCAACAGTGGTTTACGATCGACCATTTGACCGGATTAGTTACAACAAAATCCATTTTGGACCGTGAGATCCAAGGGACTGTGGAACTAAACGTTTCCGCAAGGGACGGAGGTCCAAACCCAAAATGGGCGTACACCAGATTGAAGATAACCATTTTAGACGAAAATGACGAAGCTCCGTGCTTTTCACAGCCGCAAATCAATGCTACTCTCCACGAAAATATAAAACCTATAAAGGAAATACTAATACTTACTGCATCTGACTACGATCAGGGTACTAATGGTTCCGTCTCATATTATTTGCCATCAAGTATAGAGAGGAGATATCCTAACACTTTCACATTAGATCCTATCACGGGTCAATTGAGTGCCGTAGTCGAATTAGATAGAGAAAGAATTCCTTTATATGAAATTCAAGTTCTTGCTAAAGACCAAGGTTTTCCTCCACAATCGTCTACAGCTACAATATTACTGAAAGTTTTGGATATAAATGATAATAATCCAACATTTTACCCTCAAAGATACATAGAGAGTATAAATGAAGAACTATCACCTGGAACAACAATTCTCCGAGTTAAAGCATTTGACTTTGATGAAGGGGAAAACGCTAAAATAATTTATAGACTTGAGAATGGAGGTGATGGATATTTTGAAGTGGAACCTGGAACTGGTAACGTTATTCTCCAAAAAGATTTTCGTAAAGCTCCTGAGACAGTTTACACATTAAAGATATCGTGTAAAGATAAAGGCAATAGAAGGGCATTTGAAGATGCCATTGTTGAGATAGTAAAAACTTCACAGCGTAAGAATCTTCAGTTTGACGGTTATAACGGCTATACTTTTAAGATAGTAGAAGATGAAGGACTTTCAAAGGCAGAAGTTGGTCGATACGTAGGTAAAGTTAGTGCTAGAATATCTAGCGATACGATATCTTATTACATTTTGGGAGGCGACCCAAAGCATGTTTTTAAAATAGACGAGAAAACTGGTATCTTATCAACAAACTCTAATGTTGACCGAGAAGACAAAATGACATATCACTTAAAAGTAATGGCTAAAACTGGCGTAGTATTTGGATTTACTACAGTTAATATTTCCGTTTTAGATGTAAATGACAATTACCCAGTATTTATAGAAGACAAAGATGAAATACATATCCCTGAAAATATGGCAGTAGGGCAAGAAGTTTATTTCGCCAGAGCAACTGATCGTGATTCTGGGTCTAACAGAACGATTTTCTATACTTTAAGTTACAACCCTGAAAATTATTTCCGTGTGTCGGAAACGACTGGTGTTATTTATTTGAACAAGCCCATTTCCAGTGAGCCTGGTACTGCCATGTTCATTGAAGTAACAGCAACCGATAACGGGAGTCCTGCATTAGCTACAAAGCATTCCATATCAGTAATCGTTGACGATGTCAATGACCACACTCCTGTATTCGACCACACCTCATATGAAACTTCTTTACTAGAGTCCACCTTAGTTAACACAAGATTTTTTGCAATTTCTGCATCGGATGCTGATCTTGGTCTAAGTGGGAGAATATCTTATTATATAGCTGAAGGAAACACCGATGGAAAATTTGGTGTATTCCCTGATGGTTATCTTTACGTGAAAAGTTCTTTGGACAGAGAGGAGCGAGATTACTATTCACTGACAATAGTATCAACTGATCATGGCAAACCACCGAGGTCATCTGAAGTACCAGTTGTCATTCATGTTTTGGATGAAAATGACAACAGTCCGCAGTTCACTAATACGACTTTTATATTCAAAATAAAAGAAAATGAACCTGCTGATACTTTTGTAGGAAAATTGACGGCTATTGACAAAGATATCGGCCGAAATGCTGAATTAACCTTTTCCCTGCCTATAGCGCAAAATGATTTCAAAATAGATTCTAGAAATGGCTTTATAAAAACGTTGAAGTCTTTTGACCGCGAGAGCTTGGCACATATCACTGGTCAGAACTACATAACCTTAACCGTCACAGTTAGTGATAATGGTAAAATTAAGTTGTTCGATTCAGTAAGAGTAACAATTTATATAACAGATGTCAATGACAACGCACCTATATTTAAACAAACTCCTTACAAGGTTGAGGTGTCTGAAGGAGCGGCTGTGGGTGCATCTATAATGAGAGTATACTCAACCGATGCTGATGAAGGCCTTAATGGAGACATATATTACAAACTAACAGGAGGAGATGATTTAGGAAAATTTTCTCTGGATGAGGCTACTGGCCAATTACTTATTAATAAACCACTAGATCGTGAGACAACAGATCACTACCAACTCACGATAATGGCTCATGATTCAGGTCAGATCGTTCGACTTACTGCTACCACCACAATTACTGTTAACGTTCTGGATGAGAACGATAATGCTCCATTATTTACACAGACACAAATGAAGGTATCTGTCTTGGAAACGGAACCGATAAACAAGAAAATAATTCAGTTCCATGCTACTGACGTCGATTTGGGTATAAATAAAGAGCTACAGTTTTCCATTACCTCAGGGAACAGGAAAGAGGCATTTTTCATCGACAGCTATTCCGGGGAGTTATTCTTACATAAGCAATTAGACTATGAAGATTTAGTTTCGTACGTTTTGAATATCACCGCCACAGATAACGGCAATCCAAGTTTATATTCGAGCATATCATTTACTGTAAATGTAATCGACGCGAACGACAACGCACCCATCTTTACAAATACGGCTATTGTACGTCAAATTAGAGAAGGCATACCGAAGCACACTCCAATAGTAACTGTCACCGCAGAGGACCCAGATTCCGGATTGAACGGAAAAGTTTATTATTCGATCACGCACCAAGACCCGAACGATAGTAAGCGGCATTTTGCCATAAATAACATTACGGGAGTCATACATACTTTATTACCTATTGACAGAGAAAGCATTGACACGTTCAGAATAACTGTAGTCGCATACGATAGGGCCGAGCCTCCAGCGGCGAGGCTCTCAGCAGAAAAACTAGTCACTGTGATCGTCGAAGACATTAACGATAATGCTCCCATTTTCGTATCTATGAACGCAGCCGTGGTCAATATGGAGAGGCTGGGCAGGAGTGCTAGCCGTGGAATATTTATAATGAACGTATTAGCCCGTGACTTAGATTCAGGTACAAATGGATTGGTCACTTATAAACTTATCCACGGTGGGAACGACTTATTCGATTTGCATAGAAGCAACGGTGCATTGACTTTACGGTACCCGCCAGCATCTCCCGAGGCTCGTTGGAATCTCGTCATAAAAGCCACCGATGAAGCGGTTCTAAGTGAACAGAAAAGTACTGAGACCTATCTCACTGTTATCATGGGTGGAACAGATTTACAAGGCGTCACATGGACGAATGTAGAGTCAGTGTCTGTGGCTGAAAACGAACCCGCGGGAACGGCTGTGTTAAATTTGACTAATAACTATAAATCTGGTTTAGAATACTACATAGTGAATGTTACTGGTGATGGTAGGCAAGTGGACAGATTGTTCGACATAGATTCTTCTCTAGGAATCTTATCAACAGCCGTATCCCTCGACCGCGAAGCCGGTGTGGACAGATACGAAGTGGAAATATGTGCAGTTTCTTCGGGGACGTCGCTGAAAACTACTACAACTAAGGTGAGTTTAAAGTAGATTTTAATTAATTGGACAGGTTGTTCTCTGTACCTATCGTACGATTTCAGCGTTGTTGTACGGTTAACGATTCAAAGCGAACAATCCAATTAACTTAGCACAATCGCCGGTACAGACAAAACATCGGCACCGTACTGTTTAAATAAAAATAAATATAAACGAAAGCTCGTTAGTGTATGTCGACTGGCGGAGTCTAATCGGGAGCTCTAAATTACGATAAGTCGCGTCTCACGAACGTTATCAGAACACTCGTTCTGAAACCTTACGAAGATTAACAGGGTATGAGAAACATGAGTTTTGTTTGTAATATTTGTCATTTCATTGTTTTGGACAACGTATACCATGGTACAAGAATTGTGTTTTTTATATTTCTGTATAAAACTATATGGGTACTGTTCATAACACTTGTGTAATAAGTCGGGAATTTTAAAGTTTCATTGGACATAATCCGCCCCGAAACAGTTAACCTTCGATCCGAACAAGTAATTTTGAGTCCGGAGTTTCAAGAGCAATTTTCTTATTTGCGACAGAAATAAAAAAGTACCTAAAACTCGGCGAGTGCTCGTAAAAGATCTCGTCACAATTGAGATTACGATATTGTTCCTCACCTCTTTACGTATAAAATGTTGAACCCGGGGCATGCGGGTGCGTGTGCCTTAGTTACTCGCGCATTATCACAGTTCCACAATATCCAACTCAAATTAATCTGTGAATCTTTTAGGTGAAATATTTCTTATTATATTATTGTGAAAAAAACTTACGTTTAAAAAATACTAATTCTAAGATAATGTTTTTGTTTTATTGTAATAACGCCTTATCTTGATGGTCTGATAGTACCATTCCCGCGTCACTGTATTTGTGATGTATTGCAGCTGGCTAGCTTCAAATTCGGTTCAAAGGCATACCGGGAGATACCATCGGCGTGCCATCGGGCTGCAAATATAACGACTTTATCGTAAAGTTTCTTACGACTACAATAAAACAGTGACTTTGAGATGATTCAGTGTAAAATTCTGTATGGCATCTTAAATGCCACCGACCGCCACAAAATTGTTCAATCTATGGAAACCATTGAGAGTTCCTAATAAAAAGAATTACGTCATAAGTTCATCATATTACCAACACAAAGTTGACAGTTTTATTTTAAGCATTTGCGCATGTATCTTAAACCATCAACGAAGAAGTGACCATACTTATAGCGAAGCTTTAAGAACACGGCAGAAATAATAAAAATGTATTAAAACCCGAGCCTTCGTTATTATAATATAACCTGTACGAATCAAATATCTTATTTAATCGACGGAATCCGATTGGGCGCCGCAAGTGAGAACTGTCACGTTTACTACTCAATATATTTTCATAAAAGAGTACTTTTTAACAACGTTTTATTTTATTACGCGGAATCTCGTTATTTCAGTTTGCTGATTTACATATAATTAGGACGCGCTGCCTTTATTGGGTGATATTTCGCGACATTTATGGCAAAGAGGCTACGAAATGATCTTCTTTACTATGAAATATCAACGAGGTAGATTATAAAGAAGATTCTACTAAATGCATGAATCCAAAATAAATGGCGGTAACAGTCACGAGTTTTTTTTACCTCAACGTATCAAATCAGCTATGATTTGATACGTTGGTGCCTTTGTTCGAAATAACACTTGAATATTATCACTAGATTTTGCGATGTCTGCTTAGTATTTTTTTTCGGTTGATGTTTTTTGTTGTGACAGCTTAATTTTAAAATCATGTTTTGGCCACCTGCTAGACTAACTAAAAAATATGATTTCTTTATTAACTACTTACTTAAATATCAATGCAACAAAACGTGACAAATATAATGATTGCTAATATTTTCATAATTTGAAAAGGTTGCGATATTTTGTGTGAGCACGGGTGTCCGGGATCATTATAGAGATAACATTTCAGACAAGTTCAACTGATCATATTTGTTTTTTTTTAAACTAGCCAAATTGCTTTTTTGTCCCAGTGACATTAAACAACTGTGAACATTCCCGTCTTTTGAATGATGCAATAATTTACGTGGCTCTGACATTTCTCAGATTAGTTCTACAAACCTAAAAAATGTTCAGGTAAGCGTTTGTGTGATTCATCATTGAAGTATTCTGGGTTATCCTTTTAAGTGTACTATGAACTACTATCCTACTCATTTTTAAAAAGAATACAGCATGCAACTTCAAATCAACACACCTATTTTTGTCAAAAAAATCAGTATATTTATGAATATCTTTTAAAAATAAATTTTATTAATTTGTTTTTGTCCTCGATATGCATTAAAGGGGGTTTAAACTCTATTTACACGGTCAAGCCGGCTGCTCTATAATAATGGGTTTAATGGAAACGTATGAGCAGAGGCAGAATATAATATTGGTAAACTTCGAACAATTTGCTGATTAACGGGAGTCCTGTAATCAGGCACTTGGTGCGAACACTTTTATATACATAATATTATTCTGCCACTGCTTATCCGTTTAACCCGTAATCATCGGGCGGTCGGCTTTACCATGTGAATATAATCTTACATAAATATTGTACGTTTGCTAATCTGCCGGCACAAAATATTTTTGGGGAGTGCTGTAACTCGGCAAGGTGAGCTATCAGCCGACATCGAAAGCGCATTAGGACGCTTGCCCGCATTCCCGGTTCTGATTTATGCGACTTGCACCCGCCGGCGCGGTCGTCGACATCCACCCTAATTAACGTACAGTTTGCGTTATTCCGTGAACTGGCTTGCATTATTTCACACCAATACTAATAGTTCTGTGTCTATTAGCCGCTACGTTTAACCCTTGGTTCGGGGAGACTTATTCGTTTCCGCAGTTTTTGGTTTCGGGGTATAGAATGAAGGAATAATTTAATTTTATAGTTCTCTGTTATACCTATCAACATTATATTGCTTCAATCAGATTGAGTAAAATATTTGGATAAACGGACTATGCTGCATATGCTACTATATACCTATTATTATTTCTGTGTGTTCGTCGATTTGAAGAATTTTCGTTTCTTATACCTCTCAAATACTTTGCTTAACGATAACCAATTGAAAGTTTTGACTCAAACTAAAGTGACACAAAAAGGTTTTAACAATTTGACCGATTTGCGAAATGCCAGAGAATCAATAATTCCGATCGGCAAAGAGCGTTGAAGGAAATCACCGATTTAAAGTCGGCCGTTCTTAACTTATTAGCGTTTCGCTTTTTTATCAATGAATTTATTGGTGGCCAGGACGAACGCCGAACGTGCCGATTGGTCGAAAACTTTAAACGTTAAATCAACCTTATTTGAACCTGTTACCTTGCTTAAATGCGTTCCGAGGTGCAATTGATAACGAGTTTGGGTGGTGCGTCCCCTAAATGTGTTATCGTCGGAAAAAATCACTTACTTCTCTTTTACAAAGTTGGATAAAAAAAGCTGTATCTCTAAAACGCATTAAGTAATTTCCGTTCTCCTGTTTTAATCTACATGCCAGCAGTGAATGTTGGTGCATTACAATGTCGATGCCAAATTGTTTACGGGCTCAAACGGCTACATACGTCACGGCAAGAGTTAGCTGTACATTTCAATATAGCCGTTTGTATTGCTTATTATATTTGCCATATTAGTTTCTCCCTGCAATTTATGCTTGAACTTGTTAAATTTATGTTTGACTACTTATAGTTTGTAGTCCAGCAGGCTCTACAAACATGAATCCCTAATGTTATTAAAGATAAATTTATAATGAACTAATAAACTTATTGCAAGTGACTTAACATCTATCATAACATATTAGCACATTAAAATACTATGACGATTCTTTTAATAATTATTGATTATAATTATTGTGTAGTTACTGAATCATTCATACCATTTTAAAATACATTCAAAATTATACACCGCAAGCTTTCAGTAGTTTTAAAGCAATTACGACACTCGAGACATACTATCATTTGCCAGCGCGTTGACACAATCAAGCAGATAAGTGAGTGACAAGTTCCCGAAAGGCTTCGCTCGTGACTAGACTCGCTCCATCCAAAATCCTACGCGAAGCGATTTGTGTGTTGCGTAAATTTAAATCGTGCAGGCTGTTAGCTTGGTATCGGATTACCTTCAGCCCTAGCCTAGTTGCCTAATTGGTGTAGCTGTCAAAGGTCAAATCCTACTTATGTTTAGCTAATTAAAGTGGTCACAGGTCGATGTTATGCAGCTTTACACAGTACAGAAAATTTCAATGACTCAGTCACATTATAGAACTCCTAGTCCCCCTCATTTATAGAGATCTATTCAGAATGGTATTGAGAGAGAAAATGCCATTGTGAGAGGTATTTAGATGGATTGAAGTTTATTTTAATACCGGGTAAAACTTAAAAGACATATAAGATGTTCTCTGTCAACGACATTTACTGTCTCTACGCCGGAAAGACAAGTTTCCACGACATTCTTCGAGAAAATAAAACTTTTTTTAAAGTAGTTCGACTGGTTTTGGTTAAAACAATAAAATACAAGAATTATAGATGAACGCTGACAGAATTGATTGGTCTAACGTAACGGTTTCCTGTTAACATTGACACCTTTGCCAAAGATTTTTTTATATAAAAGTAACAATTTATGCCTTAATATTATTATAATAAGGTTGAGCATTTGTTTTATTTATACAGAATATACGCGGTTACACGTTATGAAATTTCGAATCGAATTACTTAGGCATAGTCCATTTCATAGATCTAAAATTATTATAAAATATTCTAATCTATTAAATCGAAACGTTTTATTTTTACTATATTATTGATTGGCATAACTGGCTTCAATTTCATAACTGACAAAGAATTATTTATGTTGAACAAAAAGTCTAGGATGGTAATAAAATATATATACGAGATACATAGCTGACATCAGTTACTGAATCCGGTTCTGACGAGATACCATGGAGTAGGCATGCGGTTTTATATGACAAAACAATTTGCTCTAAAATTATTCGAATATTATTGGAAGGTTACATAATGCTCTATTTTCATATATCACGAAGATAATTATACAAAGGTACCGACAAGATTATATATTATTGTGGACAGTACAATTTATCGAGCAACATTTTTTGTTTTTTTTTTTACAAATGTTTGTGCGACTTTTTAGATACCTAGTAGATACTTGAATACATTTTTATAGATATTCTATACTATCTTGAACTTGTTTTACGAAATCTAATGGAATACGATGACGAATGGCTGACCTGCAATAAGTGGGTATTCTGTCAATGTCAAATAATTAATAGCAAGAACAAAGTCAATAATGTAAATAAAAATGGTTCATGCATGTGATAAAGATGGTGCGAATGAATCCTACCCTGGATTTCAACTCCCAAAATCGATAATCAAAATATCGTGACAATATTTTTGTGTGGGCAGCAGTGGTAGCCTCGTGAGCGAGAAAGCCCGCCTTGAACGTAAGGGGTGCAAGTTCAAATCCCGGGCCCGCACCTCTGAGATAATTTTCATGTGCGAATGTCATTTTCAACAATGATTACCACTTGCTGAACGGTGAAGGAAAACATCGTGAGGAAACCTGCACGTCTATAGAAAGGCGTGTGAAGTTCACCAACCTGCTTTGGGCCAGCGTGGTGGCCTATGGCCCAAATCGCCCTCGTATTGAGGGGGAATGTGCCCGGTATAATGGCAAAAGGCTCGCCCCCTATTACATTGGGACTAAAAATACATCAGCGAAGTGTGGGCGCACTACAGTGCACCTCTGCCTACCCCTTCGGGGAATACAGGCGTGATAAAAAAAAAAGATGTATTATTATTTTTTGTGTTGATCCATGACGTCATCATCAAAGTTAGAAGGAACGACTATGATAACGACGTTACTGGGAGTACGATAAAATTTAGGATTTTATTAGTTTACACACTGGCTTCTAGCATGCCTAAGACAATGGTCTGATAGACCATACTGTATCTATAAATCGTTACCCTAAAATTATGGAGGGTAGATGGAAGGAGTGACATCTAGGTATTGAAAAAGTGTCCGTCGAAATGCAATGGTTACTAGGTAGTTAAAAAAACGTCTACAATGGCGCTGGTGTCGACAGGTGTACAATACAATACAATACATTGTAGAAGTTTGATAAACTAGTAATTGTTGCTTTTTGGTGGACACTTTTTCAAATTTTTCCCATAGGAGATTGCACTCCTCCTATCTACCTTCCATACCTAAAATGTATGAATATGTCATAAATTGGCAATAACTAGACTACGCTACCTTCTCTGATCTATGAGACCACGTCATTTATGTCTTTCGATTTGTAGAAACGCTTATACACAAACATCTTGGCCAGGGAGTCTGTAATCGAAAGGTTAGATCATTTTGTACCTTTAAAGAGACTTAAAATATAAATCTGAACATATTGTTCTGCTCGTTAATTTTAGATGAAATATATAGATAGAATTAGTTCGCCTAGGTCTGGATATAAGTCCATCAAAATCATTACGACTTCACTAACGAATAATCATTAAATCGTCTCCTGATTCGTAACGCTTCCGAAATGTATTATGCAATCGATTATCTGGCAATTTAATATATGTTAATGTGATTTTATAAATGTTTTTGGATTTTATTAAATGATTTATGAATGTTCATAGTAATTACCTAAACTTATTTATATATCTATTAAACTGGCCCCCAAGTGTATTTAAACAAATCTTTGGTGAATTACAACAGCTTTAAATTACACATATTCTAAAAATTCCTTTGTAAATGGTTGGTAGGTGGATTGGAATTTATATCAATTTTGAGAATTTATATAAATTTTCATCGTGAGGAAACCTGCACGTCTATACAAAAGGCGTGTGACGTTCACCAATCCACGCTGGGCCAGCGTGGTGGACTATAACCCAAAAATCTCCCTCGTATTGAGGGAGAATGTGCCTGGTATAATGGCAATAGGCTCGCCCCCTATTACATTGAGACCAAAATACATCGGAGTGGGCGCTCTGCAGTGCACCTCTGCCCACCCCTTCAGGGAATATAGGCGTGATGATGATGAATGATGTATAAATTTAGAGGGAGAGTCAGAAATACGTTAATACTAAAGTTGTCTTCGAACTTATTTATAAAACAACTACTCTCGTTCTAGAATCGACTACAGATGAAGCAATTATAGTTTAGTGTGTCTAAAACTAACTTTGAGTAGTGCTATCTTGTATTTTACGCGTAATTTACGCTCACGCTACCAAAGCGTTCATGTAACATATTACTTTGGTAGATTTTACGGTGGCGCTATTGATTATTTATACTGATTTAGAGACCTCATTAATTAATTTTATCGTAGAGCTGAAGGTATTTCTGAAGTGCGGTTAGATAGAGTTCTAGTGGTTACTGAAATAATAGCGATAGAGACGGTGGAAGCCACATTCCATGCAATTTACAAAACCGACATCATTATGTATAGCAACTGTCTATGAGCTACACTTTATTTATTTTGCTATAGCTTAGCATTTTATGGAAAAAATGATTGTCGTTTACAAATTGTACTTGATACATAAATTTGCTATTAAACTCTAATGATTAGTGTTTCCGGCCAAAATATAGGTATGCTTAATAGGAATTGACTCAAGGGGGTATTTTTGTTATAACCAATATTAAAATACACAGCTTAGGTAAAATACGAATATCTAATTTTAAAAGTGCTTAATTTGCCACATTGTCTTTTTCAATACTTGATTTCAATGAATACTTAATTAAATCAACCGCTAATTTTCTTAATATTTTATTTTTATAGCCTTTCTAGGTCCCACTCCTGGGGAAAAAGCCAGCCGTTTACTCCGCCACACACCTCGGTCCTGGGCTATTATTTGACAATATCAATTGTATATTCCAAAACTCGATTGAACCTCAAACTACTATAACATCGTGTGAATATTTTTATTGAAATCGTATTTTGACGTCTATGAAAATAGTGGACTAATAACAATAGGAAAATTAGGATCGATTGCATCTTGACTATTGCGATGTGGAGATTTCTAATGAAATCTAATTATCGCCTTATGAACCAGTCCATTATGGTTGCCTCGTGTACTCGCCCCAGACAAAAGAGAATTGATGGATCAATCATTTGACGTCCAGCATCATGGTCGACCAGCACGAGTGTCTATTTTCGCAACAATTTTTCAATATCTGTCGGTAATCACAATATAGATTGTTTCTTGACACTCCCTCAGTGGAGTCCGCTTTCTTATCGCTGTTGATTATAACGACCATTCCAGCGTGAACCGCCTCGTCCTCCCCGGCATTCCTTCGCGGAGGTTCGAGTGGGGACATCGATCGCCCTGTCATAGGCCTCGCTTAATTGGTCATTTTATATGTGTGCATTCACGTGAAGTCGAACCGGTTCCTAGTGGTTCTGTTGCTTTCTACGTCATACATCGGCGTTTATGTTGGGATACTTATGAGAGCGCCGTGTATATGTGGTTCATAAGTTTGAAGTTGCACGAAGATTATTATGATCTGTGAATCATTGGCGGAGGCTTGATTGGAGTTTAGTCGGGGCGCGCGTGTACCTGTCTTCTTCATAATGTTTATATCTACATCTGAGGGATGTAGAGCTATGTTATATGACGTAGTCGCAACTAGTGCGACAAGCCGCACCTGCTTGTTTCTGCAGACAGCAAGACATCTCCATCTAGTATCCTATGGTAGATCATACTTGCATACGTAGCGTTAATCATTACACTAATTTTTTTTTTATTGAAAAGGGTTTTGTTACCTTTTGCACCTGCAGAATCCTATTGCTAATGTATTCCTATTAAGTTTTGCTAAAATTTGTACCTAATTTTGCTTTATATCATACTGTAAATTACTGTTAAGCTCCGTTAAACAAACACGTGTATGTAAACTCGCTGAAAGAAATGAATTCCCAAAAAATAACCCTTACAGTGTAATTTATGTGTATTCATTATTCAAATTAGCTAAACCGAATGCATGGAATTTTAATCTGAACATTCAAAAATTATACTGTGTTTATGTACGTACACCGAACTGACGTTCCGATAAAATGTATAACGAGATATAAGATTACGGAGATTTATTAAACTGTTATAGTTATCAATCTAACTAGCGGCGCGTGATCATTTTTATTTTGTCTCAAATACAAATAGATTTCATATCGATACTATTTTTATTACTTATTTATACAAAAAAAATATTTTTCCAGCTTAATTAAAAATTGAATAGCTATGACTTGACTTAAAAAACATACCTACATATTGTGTTTGGTTATACAGAAAAAAAAACTGTCTCTGACGTATTATGGCGCGGATGATTAATATAACGAGCGGAACAATCAATTTTTAAAAAATTACCGATGTTTAAAAATTACAGAAAATTACATGTTTAAAAAGAATTACAGGTGTTTAAAAATTAAAATTTTATACTATTTCTTGCTTCCCGTGTTTCATTGCTCATGTACAGCAGCTACCGGCCATTAACTTTTAAAACTTTACATTATTTTATTTATTTTATATGACTACATTTTGCGAATTGAGTCTGAAGACGGCAAGTGGTTCGAGCATAGGCGAACCGGCTCACTATAGTTTGAGAAATGGCGTTTTCAGAAATTGACCAGGTCTAATTGAGATCGATGCTAATCAATTGTATGGTACCCATGAAGGTATAAGCGTTGCTTTCTTTGGCTCCATATTAATAGTATGATGGGAGTGTTGTCTGGCGAAAACAAAACTGGTATACATAGGTAACTATGGCTAAGAAACCCTTTTATATTATTTATTATCTTTTGATGTTTTATTTACGGTTCTCGTTCCACCATACATATTTCGGAGTGCCAATAGATTTTTAACTGATATTAGACCGCTACCTGTAACTAAATGGCCACAAACTTTACGCCTCCGCGACGTTTCATTGCAAAATTGATTTCATGATGCTATCTAACCTCCCGAGGGAACGCTGGATAAATAAATACTTTACGATAATCTTCGGAGATCTGAGACAGGCCAGAATTACGGCGCGGCCAAGATATTATTGCATTTTAATTCCGTTTCGGACACACCTCCGTCGCATTACCTTGTGATATGATTTAATACGTTATTGTATGGACCACGATGTTGAATCCCGCATCGTTTAACTCAAATATATTTTGGCAAGGCTGGGGAGAGCGTAGCCGGCCGATCTTGATATCGTCCGCCAGTGTTACCTACTAAATTACAATTAAGAATATCGTTTTGACATATCGTGTTATATTTAAGTTCTCATTGTTGTTTTGCTTTTGTTTTGACAAATATAAAAGTGTAAATCGGTAACTTAGCCAGACAAATACGTATAGGGTTTTTTTAAATATTTTTTTTTCATTTAATCACCTACTAATTACGGCGTTGGAGTCAAAGTCACGTTAAAAGACATGAACAAATAGAAAAACATATACAAGAAAACGTGTGAAACTATTGTTTTTCGCCATAGATAAGGTAGATAATTCTCATAGCTTCCCTTATATTGATATAAATTTAAATACATCTACAATCCACCTGTAATGAAATTTTCAAGTACAAAAGTGTTGATTATATTTTTTTAAGCTTAGGTTTTAGTATTACTATAATTTCTTTGATGATTACAGAAGCTCCTTAATTTATATGGATTTGAGTTTTTTATAACTTTACGATAATAAGTTCTTAAGCTAGAGATACCCAAGTAATTAATACAGTATACACAATAATTATGGTGTCGTATTAAATTATCTCATCACGTTATACAATGGAAAAATGTAGAAAAATAAAACGCAGGTATTAGGTAGTACAACGACATGAACAAATTGTTTAATTTAAACCGCGCATTTGAAATCGGACGCTAATACTTTTCAACGCCTTAGGACACAAGAATAAAATGTAAGCAATATCAAAGACGCACTGATTCTCGCCATCCGCGGCAGAATCTCGTTTAGTACATCGATAAAAGTTGTAAAATGCAAATGGGGCTAGTGAAATGTTAAGAATCTTACGCCCACTCCCAGCCGCACCACCGTTACTTTATTCACATATATATTTTCATACAAGTGTTACATTAAGGTTTCGTATTAATGCGGATAATGATTCTTCTTTTTATGTGAAAAGGTTTACATTTTAATATTTATTGATATAACCGTTTAGCCACACCGTTGACTTGCGTCGCTCGGGCGCGGGATTAGAAAAATCTTATAGAATAACTGAAGAACACTGGGGCGTCGACCTCGCGCGTTAAAATGTTTGACAATACCAAAATGACCTCTGTGCAGATATGCATAAAGGTTGAATTTCTGTGTTAAAGGCGTACCCTGTCAGTGTCACTTAGTTGAAGAATTAACTTTTCTATGACTCAATACAGTTTGACTTGGTGTGGCAAAAAAAAAATTCGCGCGAGTATCGGCGCCCCAGTGTGCTTTAAATAATTTAATTGTTTGCTTCGCCATTATAATATTATTCAGGTTTTACGGAAGGATAGGGATCGATATAATTTAAAAATGAACACACCAAGAGCTGTAATTTAAATAATTTTATGTCTTTTCATATATATCTGTAATTTAACTCGACCCGGTATTTGAAACAAATATCAGCTTTTAACGACTATCCTGTAATAGCTTGTAAATTATCCTTATCGCGTAACTTTTAAGGTTCAGATATACCAAGTGTGTTTATTAGCGTGACGATATTACACATGATAAGGGGATAATAATTATTCACCATCACACCTGTATTCCCTGAAGGGGTAGGTAGAAAGTGCATTCCAATAATATCCTACGCAACGCATAAAGATATAGTTGGTACCCACCATATCTTTTTGCGTTGCTTTGGTATGGTTACTATGACAATGAACTGACGACTAGAACAAATGCAAAAGTAGCTATTTCCTAAATGTGTCGATATCAAACTAGTACAGTGAGCTGACAGTCCTACGTTCAAACCATTTGCCATCAAATCGAGAGATATTTAAAGAAGATTCCAGCTTTGCTGAAGCACTTCAAAAATAAATTGAAGGGATTATGAGTCTATCAATTAATCTGTTCGCTCTGTAAATGATCACATTTTTTTAGTTGAAATATGGTAACGTTTTGCTTAGCTATATTCCGGCTATAAAATCAATTCGCACAAGCGCTCTGACTTTGAAAATAAATTATTTTGCTCATAAACTCGTCTCCACTTACCCTCGAAGTCATCATAAAGATCTCTAACGACTAAAACTATTTATATTGATCAGGGGCTATGGTCGAACGGGGTCCATTGCTCTGGGGCACGAAGGAGATCAGATGTCAAGGATCATATTATGGAACTAGAATACAACTGGTGGTTAGACTAATTGGTGGTTAGGCGTAATTCGACAACAGTCCATTCTGACCATCCAAATAGTGGAGACGACAATATAACTTCCTATACTTTTACGAAATAAAAACGAAGTATAATGGAATAACATGAGATATGGTTGCACCCGCAGTTAGCTGGTTTTTTGACGTTTATCTGACATCCGACATTGCAGTTGCCCTGTGTAGTTGCCGAATACTACAAGTGGATAAACACTTCGATCAACAATAGCAATTGCTGATCGAAGGATAAACGTTAAAAAAAAATGCCGTCATACCTATGCATGGCGAAGTCAATATGGGTTCTCTAGTTACTCTATGGATTTAGCGCACTGGCGGACGACGCATTTGTCGCGAGTGCCTAACACACACTCATACAGGATGATTATGTCATAGTAGGTCATATTTCTAATAAATTGATTACACTAGTTTAGCTATAAACATACCATACTAAGCAAGAGTTTGCAATCGTAGAGCCGCATGAACTGTCGAGTTTTGCTGTAGGTACGCATGCGTTTGTTACCGTATTTACATACACAATTTAATAGTTGCAGAATTGTACTAAAGCTTTTGGGCCAGTTATTAGCCTTTATAAGTAGTGTGAGAAGACTTCACGTTGTTAGCTAATACTGTGTAACTTTTGTGATGTACGCTTTTTATGTTAATCTTCTTTTTTCTATGTAAGTACCTACTTATAATTTATATATTGCTAGACATACCATACTAAGCAAGAGTTTGCAATCGTAGAGCCGCATGAACTGTCGAATTTGCTGTAGGTACGCATGCGTTTGTAACCGTATTTACAAACACAATTTTATTTAGCATACTATTTCAGAACATTTCCTTATTAATTTTAATATATAATTGGATGGCTTTGTTATACGATAAAGCCTCCATTTTGTTTTCATTAAAGTATCTATACCATAATTTAAAGTACCAATTTAAATGTGATGGGAGAGCTGAGTGTAGAGTCATATATCTAGAAGGCAAGACAATAGGCTATAGCAGTGACTGCATTTCATCCGATAATTGTAGAGGGCGCATGAGCCAATCGACGATGCGCGAGCGCCCTGAACGGCAGCTAAACGCCGCCATTTTGTTATTAGGGATGTGATTTATCCATTATAATTATATTGGATTTATTTTTCTTAGGCACATCTAAATATCACTCATATGAATATATGAGAAGCTTGTCTAATAATTTAGGATTATTTATTACGGCACGAATTTAAACAAGCCCGAGAATGTTTTTTTGTTGTCTACTGATTTATGAGTTATAGTCTTGACTCAAATCTTAGTGGAAATAGCAATGGTGGTTATCTTTGTAATAATGCAAGAATATTGGAAACGTATAGAACTAAATTTGAAAAAGAAGATATTACTTTAGCCTTGTGATAGCTATGGTGGAAATCGAACCTGAAACCTCTCAGTTACGGGAACGACCAGTCCAATCCAACTGCGTGGCTATAAACGCTACTAACAATTCCACAATTTAATAGATAACTGACCAATTAGTAGATATTTTATTTCATATAGAAACTATCCACAATTACATTTGTTGTAACAAAAGTGTACTACAATGCCACTGTAAATGGATCACAACTTTTAAATTCAGGAATTCAACTTTACGACTGAAGAAAACAAAAAAAAATGTGTCGAATTGAAAACTTCCTCCTTTTTTAATTCGATTAAAGATGAAATACGTAAGAATGCACTGACACATCACTACACCACCGACGCAACGAACCGTTAAAAATATTTAATTTGGTTGGCGCGTAACCCGTAATTACCTGTTACATAGTTATTCACGACCGCGGCCCGGGAGTAAACCGGGCATTCAGTTGAAGCCACGCTGCTTGCACTATTGGACCTGGCCTTTTACAACAGTAATGTTTTAATATTACTTTCAGTTTCGGACGTTTACAAAATCAGTCAAAAATTAAAAGTTAATATTAAAACAATAGTACTATAAGGGCGGTACGATAAAGTGCTCCATATAAACATGTTTTGTGCATACGAATTCATGCACAAAATTATATTAGTAAGATACGTTCTCTTAATGACATAAATCCTAACATGCATGGACGTATAAAAAATAAGCCAGGGTCGCTCATGCCGAAAGTGAGGTAGCTAATTCGAGCTACGTAACGCGTGCCTTACTTTGATGTAAGCGTTGCGAGATAGACGAATATATGTAGCACAAAATGCTTCACTTACCTATTGTTTACCAGGATTCCTTCCTACCTTTTATAAATCTTAATCCTAACAACATCATTTAATACAATAAATCGTATTTTATTACTTATCTACTGGAATGCTAATGAATTCCGTTCATTTATTACGGTTATACCTCGTGGCTGCTGTACAGATCAATTTTATGTGTATATATGCAATAATTCAATAAAACCCTTCTATATTATGTACATTGTATTCATTAAATTGGCAGTTCAGTAAAACAATCAGACGTTTTGAACGTAGATTGGAACCTGTTTGCAGCTTCTAGAACAAGTGTGAGAACTTGAATTCTACGCCATAAAACATGAGCCTGGCTTTTTCCTTTAGTAATAAGCCCATTCAATAAAATAATTCACTTAAATGAAGGGGTTCGCAGTTCTTTGTTCGGCTTTGATGCGAGTGCTTGAGTCCTGGA
This sequence comes from Ptilodon capucinus, assembly GCA_914767695.1. Taxonomy (NCBI): domain Eukaryota; kingdom Metazoa; phylum Arthropoda; class Insecta; order Lepidoptera; family Notodontidae; genus Ptilodon; species Ptilodon capucinus. The sequence goes on along the minus strand of OU611814.1, from coordinate 5,596,136 downwards.
TGAGTTTTTGAAAGGTTTTAATTACTTGAGACCTTGTAATAATGTGAACGATTAATAATTTTTTTTTTATATTTTACACATTGATTACAAATATTAAAATGTTGAAGAATAGTAAAAAAATACCTTCTCTAATAATCTTCGCGTCAATTCTTTATATAAAAAAAAAATTACTTGTAAGTGTTAAGTTTTTAAACACACATTTTTTCGAGCGAATTTTGGGTCTGTGCATTTTGCAGGATGTCATTTGACATGCTTTGAAAATCGAGCCACTATTGAGAATTAAAAAACAATTTGTAAAACCCTTGACCGTGATGTGATCACTTTTAATAGGTCTTCCTTCCTTCACTATTGATACTAATCCACGGGTAAGGACGATTATGGACAGGATTTAGACTATGTACGAATAATCTGCTATGAAATAAACGTGCAATACTCACATCTACCGAGGTGTTGATATCATTGAAGTTTTGGCTCTAATCCAAAAATGTTCTACAGTTACTTGTGACCGTTCCATCCAATCGTGGTTTGAATTTCCTCAAATAATTTTAGATGTTACATGTAATTGAACTTTTAACTAGAAATACTACTTTATTTTTTAGCCCTTTTAAGCCCCAGTTGCTAAACCTACAGGTTCACATGCGAAGCGTATTACTCATAGTAATAGCTTATTTTTTAACGAAATGTCGCGAACTAATTTTGATGTGTGGTCGCGTGAACTTTATTACAGAAATTTAATATTTACGCATATTAAAACAGAGTTTGTTTTGGTATTGGCAAAATATTCGATGCGCGCGACTTTAAGCCCCTTGGCTTTAAATAGACTTACTCGCAAGGTTGTGTTGTCGTTCTCGAAAGTTGTGATCGCATTTTATGAATTTTATAATGAAAATGCTATCATAGATTGTATGTAAATTGATTTAAATTTGTAATGTTTTTAAACTGCACCGGAAACGTGAATGGGGCATCTTTTATGAATAACACATTCTTTTGTAGAGAACTTTACCTGCTACATACATTGTCACATTGGAAAACGGCACAAAACATTCATCGTTGCAGGATTCAATATCGCTATTTCATATTCGCTTAAGTTATTAAGTTACGTTCAAGACATAATTCATGTCCATAGAAAGGAATAAAGAAATATAATTTTACACTTGTCACACCGTTATGGGCAAAGTTACTGATAGAAATCAGAAAACCCCATAAAAACTATTACGTGTCCACTTATCAGCTAGATATCTTGTCTTTATTTAATGTTAAGAACACAACAGGGCCTGAATCTAATAAATAAAAGCAATATTTTTGTATAAGTTAGGCAAACTGGTTTAAAACCTCAGCCGCACAACGAATCAATTTTAAAATACTTGTAAAGTCATAAAATATTTAGCCAAAAAAATGTATATCGTGTAATGTAAAAAGTAGAGTGCTATTTAAGGCCGCTGTTATAACTGGCTCAAACGTAAATCGGTTGTGACGTTTACAATATTACTTCATTAAACAATAAGTAATTACAAGATCAAGTGCCCCCACAAGGCATTAAATCAAAATATATTATGCATTCGAATGCCACTAAATTACATCGAAATATACCTCATTAAAAGGTTCGCTATTAAACAACATATAAATACTTATATCCACCTAGTTACATGTGAAGTATTTTTTTACCTGATAACTCAGTATAAGTAATTAATAATTGTTGCCATCTTCGTTTTATACTTCACTCCGATCTCATTCGTATTACTATTTTTTTACACACTTCATCCATCTTTTCTTTGGTCTTCCTCTCGCTCTGTATTTCATTCATACTCATTACTCTTTTAGTCACATGCTTCTCATCTCTTCTCATCACATGCCCAAACCATTCTAGTCTCTTACTTCTCACTTTTTCTGTTATAATACCTCTAATATACACATTCCTTTTTTTTTTGTTGTGGGAGGAAATCTTGAGAAAGATTCCCAGTCTTCTCTGTGGGAGAAGACTGGGATATGTGGGATTCTTACCCACTAAAATCTCCCCGGTAGCCGTCTTCGACACGTTAGAGGGACTCCGGGATCTCCTACCGGAACGCACCGGTGTCCCTCTGTGCCTCGCTCCCGAGCTTTGTGCCCAGGAGCTCGTCTCGGGGGGAGCAGATGTTCGCTCCCCTGCACCCTCGCAGTGCATACAGCGGCGAGAGACCACCTTTCGCCGCCGTCCTCCTCAGGGTCGTCGTCTACTTAAGAGCGTCCGGGGCCCACACCCCAGACGCTGACGACCCCAAGGGAATATACACATTCCTTACCTTATCCTTTCGCATCACTCCACACATCCATCTCAACATTCGCATCTCGGCAGAGTGGAAACGTTTCAAGCACTTTAAACCTACAACCTTCCTCAGTAAAATTGAAAGATTTCTTAGAACTTTACCTCATAACTCTATCAATTGCACTGCAATGAAATGGACCGAGTTATGCCAAAATGTACCAAACGCAATAAAATTGATTTGTGGATTGGTGAATTTTGGCATAACTCGGTCCAAATAAGCTTTAGTTCTGATTCACTGGGGCGTCAAGATGCGCGCGTCAAAATTTTTGCTAATACTAAAACAACCTGTATTGACTCATAGAAAAAGCTCATTCTTCAACGAAACATCATTGTCAGCGCGACCGAATTTTGAAGCTTGGTCGCGTGCCTTTTACCAGAGAAATTAAACCTCTATGTATATGAACATAAAGTTCGCTTTGGTATTATTAAAAATTTTAACGCGCGTGCGCCTCAATGTGCTCAGGGCTTTAATGACCAAGCATCGTGTCCAAGTTAAAAAACCTTTTGTCATCGGATTATTTCATAGTTAACGGACATAGCCTTAGTCACCAATAGCAATGCAAGTGTTTATAGCGACAGTGAATCGAACAATGTTTGATCCACAAGTGCGGCGAGCCCGACGTGGCATCCGCCGCTCATCCTTACGTAGCTCGGGGCTATAAAGGTGCGCCGTAAAACGGGTCTCATTTTATGACCATTTGACGAAGTTATATACCTTTTTGAAGCCATTTCTTAGCCGGACCGACCATTGTGGCTGCGTGACCACTCCGGTGAGTCTTCGTGCTATTTTTATTATTTTGAAAGTATTGCGGCGTTGTCGACTGTTCAATTTTTTTTCTATAATATTGTTTGAAGATCTAATGCTATTGTTAGATGATCAGTTTAGGTTAATTCGCTTGCGAATCGTGCCGCCGGAGAGTAAGGGCGCGGGCTATCTCAGAGATCTGCAATCTCGACAATGCTGTATCAATATTCATGCTTACGGTCGCGACCCCTACTATTTGCATAACTGCGCACTGCATTCTCTCGGCTGCAACTGTTCTATTGTTTTATGATCCAAATGACCACGCGATCTAGGACCAGTCACGATAATCATGTATGTTAATATGTATAGATGCATGTTTTATGGATTTATCTTGACTGTACAGACTTAAGCTTCCTCTAATACGTAATTTATAAAAGATAATTGCATACTGTTTCGTTATAATACCTACTTAATTACTTAAGCGCATTCTCTATAACGCAACGCTGTAAAATGAGGAGAAGTAATCTTTTAAACGATTAGCAATTTTATTCTGATGAGCATTAGTTGCAAGTTTTAAATACGTGATTAATAAGTCTGTAAGAGAGCTACTTTTATTCCATATACGATCAAAATGCAATCTGCGTTGCAATTATGACCGGACCTTTAGAAATATGTCAAAACAATAAAGTGGTAAAAAGTATTAAGTAAACTCGATACAACAACGAACAAATTGTTAAATATCTGAATATTGTCAATTATAACCATTAATAATTATGCACGGTCATCAGATTAGTGCATGGTAGTATTGGTGGGTAGCCGCCGATGTAAGGAATCCGTGTTGTATAAACTAATTTTCATGCTGTATTGCCCGAAAAAGGAAATCTATTAGATTGACAAACGCGAAAGTTTCGCGCGACACATATGCAGAAGTTTTATTACTAGAAACAAAACAAAACTTTAAAAAAATAATAATAAAAATACACAAATCAATGTTACTAATACACTGTACACCAAAATATGTATTTCCAGAACCGCGAGGATTAAACCAGGGACAACCAATTTTTATTCTTATTAATAGCACAGTATATTTCAGTACAATATCATGAAAAAACGCCAGTATGACATGACTGGGACACAACAGCATTTCTAACAATACTTTGCTTAGGTAACTGCACGGACTACAAATTTATATATTTTAGATTTCAAAGAAAGTATTGAATGAGTAATGTAGACGCGAATACTATACATTGAAATAAAACTATTTTACGGATTTTATCTATGTTATTAAGTTATTAACTATGACATCAGGACGTCTAACACCTCAGTCCCCCCGTGACCATGGTTGCTGTAAAGCAGCCGAAACGTCGGGAAAATAAAATAGTAAATAAACGCGATAAAATCCGTAAAATAGTTTTATTTCAATGAGTAATGTAGAGTTTGATATTAAGTGTGGTGAGAATAATTAATTATTTAGACAAAGGGTTTATCGTTTACACCTAAGAAACACATTTTTTGCAAAAAATATTAACATATCCTGCAAAACATATAGCAGGGTTATTGAGGCTCTAAAAAAATAAAAATTACCAATTTATTATTATCCGCTTGAGCATAGCAAAAAACAAACTGAAGGAAGCAACCAATTTACAAAGTTACTGTTTAATGGTAAATGATAATATATCTATGTATCTGCTTTGTTTCAGGTATGAGTTTAGTCAACACCACCTCAGCTTATTACTTCGTAAGTTTGATTATTCGTTTAAACATTATCGTTGCATGCACTCCATTATTCGCTTTGTTTGTGCTCCGAGTTGGCACGGCACTGTTGATTTTTGCAACTGCATTGTATGTTTATTCATCCAATTTTCTCGTACATGTCAAAACTTCTTTTATTGTATGCTGTGCGAGGGGCCATAGGTGTTTTAGTTCAATAAAAATGACAAGTAGAAAACTACAGGTATCTTCCGTCGAGCCATTTAATAGCGGTCTGCCGGTAATAAATTATGTTTAATGACCACTAAAATGAAATAAATTGGAGAATACGAGACATCGAGTACAAATAAAAGAACTTTTTCCTCAACAGATCTAAAGCACAAACTTGTATAATATAATTCAACAGAGATATTAAACTTACAATCAAATTCATAAGCACGCACATTTTACTTAATAGTCGTAATGTATAACACGATGTTTTAGATCCAAGGACTGGTTAAAATTCTAGGTTGTTAACTTAAATTAATTACCTTAATTATACTTATATTTATTGGTTCTTGGTTGTTTATCCGGCGTGGTCACGTAAAACTATTGTGAAAGCGGCAAATACTAATAAATTTTATTGTAAATAACTTCAAGTAGTCGGCTAATTGGGTTTATCTGATACATTAAGATGGCGATAGACCACGTTGACGCTTTTGGTCAATCGTCCATCTCCTTGAGCATGCAACGCGAGGAATCTATGCACTATTGTTTATTATTACTGATATTTAATATTTATGTGTCTTCTCAGTGATGTTGGTAACGAGCAGATAATAGGGAGTTAGTGGAAGTTATTAAATATCTGATCAATTAAAGAAAATGTTTCTCCTATTACCTATGAAGAATATTACTTTATGAACCACATGAAAAGTTTTGGTTTTTAATTAGTTTATTGTCTAGACATCTTCTTTATATAGCCCAGGTCCCAAGTATGGGTTTGAAACCTAATTAAATACATAGCAAAATATCGGATTTTCTTTTTAATTGAAGTGTCAATAGCCTAGTAGATAGGCGGCGGGCTGCGCTAGTAATTTAGAGGTTCCGCATTCGATCCCTACCATGTATATTAAATAATTAACGCTAAACTACTCCTAGCACAAACGTTTAGTTCCATAAAGGGGCTGACAGGAGTATTAGTAATGAAAAAAAGAAATTAAAGTCAAGCCCCACAATAATCCGCTAAAGACGTTGAGGCAAAAGATATGGAAAGATTCAACCACTCAATCCGTACCTATGGAAAACTGCCAAATCTTACACTGTATCAGTGAAAGTTATATTATGTTCTTGACTAAACCCCTCGCGATAATTCCATATACTATATAATATACGTAACCTTAGTATGTTGTAATTTATGCTGTAGCAATAAAGTTTCTTCTAGGTGAAAATAAATTTTAAGTGCCTCAACAAAATATTATTCAATGTACGCCTATAAAGCTAGCAAATTTATCGTTCCTTTGGATATAGACATTATATAGCAAACGAAGTTTAGGTACTTATGAGGACGTTGACGAGGAACGCAACCGTGACCACCGCGATAACCCGCGATCCCGCCTTGCCTTATAATGAAAATGTAAGCCTTATTATATCGTTGCTATCTGGCCGTGCTGACTGTAGCTGTGTTGCATAATTACAATAAACACCTCGCAATGACATACTGTTTGGTATGATACTATCATCATATCGAAATGAAACACTGAGGTCCACTAAGAATCTGTCGTAATGTACTATTTTCATGGTTTTGGCGGCAAATACCATGAACAGAGCGCGCATAATTTCGTCGTGTTCATTCGTATGTCACAGCCATTTTTTACGGAGGCCACTGGCAATATATCGATTAAACTTGGGAAATATTTTGAATTTCCAAAGAAACTGCTAATAAATTTGACTCGAGTCCACAATATTTTATTATAATACGGATTTGGAAATTCGATTCGCGCTTTCGTTCGAACGCTGGATGTATTATGAAAGTCCGCATCATACGGTATTCCTACAACATTATACACGATATTTCTTCTGTTGAATAAGCAATTTATATTCAACACGTAATATTTTATTGCCGAAATGTAAATACACCTATTTTTGGGAAGAAGTTAGTGGGAATTCTGTGATTGTAAACGATAACGACCAAGCGTGTTGTATAAACATGTTACCTATTTTCATCGTCTCCCGTTACTTTGTTAATTTAGAAATTAATGTAAAAAGTTTAAGATGGTTATATAGAACCTAGTTCTTAAAATATATTGAAAGAAGTATTTATTGAATTATTTATTTAGTTGTTGATAAAAAAACCAAGGCGCAAGTGTATTCTGAATAACCGCCGTTATTCGATATGCGATTTATAATATACAGAATGTTTTTAATTAAACATCAGGAATTATCTGCGGATTCACGCACATTCCAACAATTCTCGAGATATATCCCCGGGGTTCAACGGTACCCTCGCTCTTTACGCGTTCAAAAAGTCGTCTAGGCTTACAAGCGCCTTCCACAGCTAAGTTCCAGAAAAATGAACTAATGTCCACGTAATATGTGTGTTTATTATTTATAACTGCTTGTATTTAAGGCCTTTATCGAATGATTAACCCCCAAATTTATGATAATTCAATCTTTTTAAAAAACTTTACTAACGTTTTTTTAAGTATAAAAGTGTTCTGCTGTGATACTGGTAAATGGATCAAAGCTTGCTTAAACTCTTGGTGTTCAACAAAAGAAGAACATTATCAGGGCATTAAAGCACAGACATACAAAAGCAATGCACAGATAGAATAACGTATCAGTACGTAATAGTATTGGCATTATAAATCACACGGAGATATTGATCGTAAATAAAGTTGGGATTTATGATAAAACAGAGATATCTCTCGGCACTACTGGCGCGTGTAAGGCGGTGTACACCCGCGATAGCCTTTGCTCCCTGCCTGATGGAAATGTCACCCTTCAGCTTAATAATCGTATGATAATACAGCTTGTTTGTACGTTGCATATCTTTCTGGAATTGCAAACATACATTATTCGGCGCAAACAGTCGCGACAGCATGCAAGTGGCCAGTTTTTGCTAATACCAACGCGAACTCTTTTAACTTTTAGAAAAGTTTTTAAAGATATGTTATGTATGACGCGAACGAATTTTATTTTTAATAGCTGTGCCCGCGACTTCGCTCGCGTGGAGTTTATGGAGATTACCCGGAAATAATGGTTTTATGTTCATCCCGCGGAACCCTGTTGCATTTTCTAAAATAAAACCTGGCCTAAGTTACGCCTTGGAACATCAGATATCTGCCAGTGAAAGTCCCGTCGAAATCTGTTCAGCCGTTTGGAAGTTTACCCGGAACAAACAGACAGAAAAAAATAATTAAAAATTGCATTTACTTTACATGTATCGTGTATACTTTCATACGCATTGTTATAATAATGTTATTTTGATATTATAAACAGACACTACAATTTTATTTATTTTTATTACAAACAGACACTCCAATTTTATTTATTTGTAATATAGATTTAAGAACATTTTTCCTAGTCATTCAATTTATGGCACAAAGTACATTTTTAGGGTTCCGTACCTTTGGGTAAAACGGGAACCCTATTACTGAGACTTCACTGTCCGTCCGTCCGTCTGCCACCAGGCTGTATCTCATGAACCGTGATAATTAAAGAGTTGAAATTTTCACAGATGATGTATTTCTGTTGCCGCTATAACAACAAATACTAAAAAACAGAATTAAATAATTATTTAAGGGGGCTCCCATACAACAAACGTGATTATTTTCATAGATAATGGTACGGAACCCTTCGTGCGCGAGTCCGACTCGCACTTGGCCGGTTTTTAAGAAAGCTAAATGAATTCACTCACTCCAGGATGTTAAGGGAGTAAAGTAAATAAACCACATACTTTTTTATTATTCAGTTTGATAAATAAACTCAACGAGTTTTGTAAAGTAGGCACCTACATATTTCTTAGTTAATTATATTTTCTTTCGTTAATTTATTTTGATGAGTCTCACTCCGTTATGTACCTATCAGTGAAGGAAAATTAGTGATCATGATACAATAATTTGACAAACAATGTAATGGTATTTTAGATAAAACTGGAATTGGAGGAAACTAACTTAATGGGACTTACCTACACTACAAGTAAACCCTTTCATAACTTTCGGATAATTCGAAAATAATGTAAAAATTAAAAAAAAAACTTTTTAAAACAAGCTTTTATTTTATTGCCCTTAGTTTTCGTGTTCTCCTCAGCAAGCCCTTTCATTTGATACCCATACTGAGGTAGTGCATAAAAAATATCTATTCCGCCATCTTGGATGATCCGCCGTATTGGAATTAGAATCACGTCACTTAGCTAAGCATGCATTGTCATTCAAACTTAGCGTGCATTCCAAATTTCAGCCCAATCGGTTAAAGATAACAGATTCAAAATTCAGTTGCAAGATTCCACCCGGACATACATACATACATTGTAAGTTAATATAAAGCTTGTGAAAACATTCACACTTCGCAATGTTTTTGACAATAATAAATAAAAAAAATATCGCCAGACATCACATTCTGATCGTATGATGCCAAAGGTCCCAAACTAAGCAAAGCTTGTACTATGGATACCATACATTAGACTAGAGGCGACCCCAGTTACCCAATACATGAGCAAAATACGAAACCGGCCAAGTGCGAGTCAGACTCGTGCACGAAGGGTTCCGTACCATCTATAAAAACGACAAAAACACGTTTGTTGTTTGGGAGCCCCCTTAAATATTTATTTTATTCTGTTTTTTAGTATTTGCTGTTATAGTGGCCACAAAAATACATCATCTGTGAAAATTTTAACTGTCTAACTATCACGGTTCATGAGATACAGCTTGGTGACAGACGGACGGATGGACGGACAACCAAGTCTTAGTAATAGGGTTCGCTTTTTACCCTTTGGGTAGGAAACCCTAAAAAGGCCATTTTCTAAACAAAGCCGTCGTTAAATACGTATAAACTATGACACGATAATATGAGCATTATGTTTATAACAGATTATTACAGCGCTTAAATAATAGCTAACACTAACTCACATCTGACACAATTGCGATGTCGCATCGAGTAACAAGTTAATAAATAAAATAATATCGTGTTATTCGCATTTAAATCGCACTGTGCGTATGAAGATGGGGATGTTTAATACACCTCTAATTGATATGTTGCGTGTTGAATTATAGTATCTGATCTCTGGCCGGGCGGGTACCGCGGGCGGTTCTATTGGCCAATTTATTTATATTCATTCCTATACCATTCGCTATCAGAGTTCTACTGATAACTCATGACTACTTTATGTGGAGCCACTCAAACTTAATCTGCTATTGATAATAATTGTTAATTATTATATGTTCAGGTTGCATGCAATATTAGTTGCTTTTAAATTTTCAGGCGTTGAATTGAGAAATTGGTTTCGTAGTGTCTGATTTGTTATGGGTATGCTGTTGTTAGGTGAGTAAGTACGTATACAAAATAAAAATGAATATATTTTGAAATTGAAATAAAAGTATTTTACGGATTTTATCGCGTATATTTACTATTTTATTTTCCCGACGTTTCGGCTGCTTTACAGCAAACATGGTCACGGGGGGACTGAGGTGTTAGACGCCCTGATGTCATAGTTAATAACTGGGTACCCTCTTATTTAGTTGTTGTTTGCGGTCCGATCCATGCAGAAAGTGCTTACAGTGTCTTGAGGTCTTGCAATGGTACGCTTGGTAAAATAGTTTTATTTCAATGTATAGTATTCGCGTAAATATGAGAAAACAATATGTGAATATATTTTTTTAAGATAGTACGGTTTGAAGATTTAAAAAGTTGGTGTGTTAAAAACTAATAATGCTATTCAATAAAAAAACCATTGATCGAACTATTTAAATGTACTTTTATCGATTTAATAGAGTACCAGTAAAATTAACTTGATGGAATTTGACTTTTCGTTGAATAGATTCATATTCGCCTTATAAGGTAAAACGAAGTCGGCCAGTATATTAGAATTTATATTGTTTTAATATTAATTTTATGCATCGCATCGAGACAAGAACAGAAGACGTCGTTCGTTTGATCACCGCGTAGTCACAACAAACAGGACGTTTTTTTTTTAAAGTGTGCTCGTAGATAATTTATTCAGAACATCGATCGCCGGTTAAGCGACCAATTTGTCACGGACAAATTCTCTGTTTAGTTTCAACGAGAGTGGGTACCTACCCGCTGCGTCGGTGTGCTCTTGAATAATTGTTACATTTACTTACATATTCGATGAACAGGTCACGTAATAGTTAATCATGTTGATATTTATAACTGCTTTTTTGATCGACCGATTTATCAATGCGTGGAATTGGAATTTAATTTTGGAGAATGAATTACGATGGGAAGCTTTAAGTTACATAGGTTCTATTAACATTTTAATGTTAGAATTCAGGCAATAGTTTATTAAATGGTTATAATTTTATCATAATACACTTGACTTTTTGTTTGGTTGTGGTTATTACGTCGTAACACTTAGTTCTATTTAAGCGACTGCCTATTATGAAATAGAACGAAATTTTAAGTGTCGGATCAAAAGTCAAGGTTATCTCAGCCGAAAAACGTGTTCTCTTAGGCATGCCTATAGTAATATAATCCATCTTAGGTAATTCTCAGTGTGTGCCAAACTACATAATCATTTGACAGATATTCCAAAAGAACAGATATTCCAAAAGTTTGTTATTGTTAAAAGTTTTTTATTCACATTTGAACAGATATTCCAAAAGTAAATTGGATTTTTCCAAAATGTATATGGATTTTGGACCGTACGTACAAAATGATTTTATTATGTACAATACGCTGCCAAATACATAATGTATTCTGAGGATGTGGATACATATAATTTAAGGCCTGCATTGTTGGCAAGTACTTTGGAGAAGCATTTTATTTTTGAACTTTCCTGTTTTGTTTAAGTTTGATTTAAGTCATATAGAATGGGATTACTTTATCTTGTCTTTAGACTTGGATAAAGATTGCAATGAGTGTAGCTCGTCTAATAAAATGTGGAAAGTTAATATTGTGATAATGCGCGTTAGCATATGAATAGGTTTTATCTTCAGTGTAAAGGGTCAGCGCAGACCGAGCGTTAGTAACCCGCGAACTATCTTCAACGATGCAATAGTCATGTGTACATCAATTGCTTTGAAGTTGCAAAAAGCGTGAATACAGTTTCGAAAACAAATGACGGTTACGGGAGCCGTATTCATGATATTTTGTACTTTACAATAATTGATTTACAGTTGATTATTAGGTGTCATGGAAAATTGTTCGCGCTCACTCTACGCTCAATGAACGCTGGCTCTAAGAATGCGTGCAGCGTGAGAACTGGCCGTATCCACTTCCAAATTATTCTGAATACGTTCGATCCACGTCCTTGGTGCGTGACCGGTGACTAAATTAGCAAACAATTCTATAGAGCGTATGTATTATTTTACATCGCACGTATACCGAGGCCAGACTATGTATTATCTATAAAAATGTCCTATCGTGATCATACATGTGACGGTGATAATAAATTGGTCTGGAGCACCTGCACGGCCGCATTTGTAATACTTAATGGTCGATTTTATCAAAATAAAACTCTAATAAATATTAAATCGACTAATCGTTTAAATTCGGTCCCGCTTTATGTACCTATTAATAAAATAAGCCGCGTGCTACAGATAAAAAATACAGACAGTGTGTAACAATTCATGTACCTACCCATAACTACGTTGTATAATTTCAGCAAGTACCTACTCGTATATTCATATTGTCTTTTATTAATCACATTCTAAAGATAGAGTCATAATTGTACTGATAACGGGTAAAGCATGGGAACCGAAGTTAAACAATAAGCTGAACGAATTCGATTACGATGTCGAGTGCCTGATGCTGGCTCCCAATGACACAGCCGGGAATGTAATTTAAGGTTTTGAGAAGACTATATGTACGTATAATTAGCGGGACGGAAGTCAAGTAGTTAGTGCGAGGGGCGGGTTGTCCTCGTAACGATAAATCATAAGTGCGCAGGAGTCGCGGGGCGGACGATGGGCGGAGCGAGTGATTTTTAAACGGTTTTTTGAGTTTCACAACGGCCAATGCACGAGTAATTCGGGCCTCCTTTTCTGGCGCCTCGTATGGCGACACTTTTTCGTTAATTAGGAGCACCATGATTACAGAAAATTTTACGGACGATGAACTCGCCAAGAAAAACTGTCGTTTAATTAAAACAATACCTATTCAGAACGGATATGTGAAATTTTCTTAAAAAGGTCACTTTGGACCAAACTTTTTTTTTTTAATCTAGAAATTTTTAAACAGATGCTGAAAATCGACGTATAGTCGATCGTACTTTTCTCGAACGTTGTCACCCTGTATATACACTAATTAATACCCCTGACGTCGGTCGCGAGCGCGAGCCCACCGCTCCTGTATTGAGCTCGGATGCGGTTTTTTGTGGAGCACCGTCTCTATTGTTCTGTGTCGGATCACATGATGTCGGTCTTAATTCCTTCTCACAGTTCCATGAGCTCGGAATACTGATGGATGTAAAGGGCCGGAGACATATAGAACTTACATGTATTTATGAATGCAGTAATCTCCCGGGATGGACGCTTTTGAATGTGCGGAGAAACTCGTCCCGTTGGGCCGTCTTAATTGAGTTTATAAGAAATTAAATTGATGTTATTATGTACGCACAAACTTGGAATGATCGTGTTACCTTGGTGAAGTTGCCTGCAACATTAAAACGTGGAAAAATGTCTTGGTCTAGTACAATGAATAACAACAGTAGGGCTAGCATGTATGTCAAGACAAGATCTGTGTCACGGATTGTGTCGCACCCAGTCGCTCTCTTACTAATTTTATAAGAGAGACAGAGACATAATGGTCATTTTTCGCGACATAAGTCTTGACGCACATGTTCGTGCAAGTTATAAAAAATCCATCAAGAGCTGTAGAAACAAAAATTGCTTACGTATTCATTTCTTTTATTTTCACTAAGATAGAAGTAAACACAATATAAATTACGAATGATCAAACGTCAATTTAATAGACATGGCTAATGAAAATAATTTCCAATAAGGTTACGTAATTAATAATAAGGTGTATAGATTGTAGTTGTATACAGGATGTATCAGAAGTCCGAAATAATACTTTAGGTACATATACGGTAGCTCATATGTAGATGCTTAGTGAAGACAGTTTATACCTAACTATCATAGATTCTGAGTTAAAGATCTTTGAATATTTGTCACAGGTATCATGTTCTGGCCTTTGGGTTCATCCATAACCCCATTCAGCAGTGTGAACTATACGTATGAGGGGCGGCTACCAATATTCACAAAACAGAACATGCAAATTTTACATAGGACTCGAGATTTTACGAGATAAAGAAATTGGCGACGAAAAAAAAGTTAGAAAAACATGGTCGAATTCCGATAAAAAAATTATACCATTAAGTTGTAAACCCGATACTGAGGCAGACGTCAAGTATTATTTCGGACTTCTGAAACACCCTGTATGTACATGTAGTTGTTGTATATGTAGTTGTATATGTATTTATAAATTGTAGTTGTGTATGTTATCGCGGTGTTCATCATCGCGGCCGTCATGCGTCGGTTTGAGTAATCTCCGACATGAATCGTTTCGTTAACTCGATACGCAGTAAATCGGAACGGCGAATCAAAATAAAACATTCCCAGCCCTGATAGAGACACCAAATATCATATTTGAAATGAGAGGTAATATTTGAAATTCTTTATAACAACTAGCGATCACCTCGGGGGCGTTACTATCCACATATTTATACCAGATACGATACCAAACCAGTTCCTTCGCGCCACACTATTCTAACAAGAATTTTTGACTCACACAAAAATAAATACTGTCCACGAAACATGAGAAAGGTAATACCTTATTAAAACACTCGCTAACTCAATTTTGGTCTAATATAAAAGTAGCTAAGACTTGTTTTCGGTTACACGACAACGCGGTAGTTAGAAAGCCATGGAGAAGTATTTATTATGACATCCGACAGTAAAGTACAAAATTGATTTTATCGGGGCTTACATGCATACTTTTTTTTCAAAGGACTGTTAAACTACGTCGTGGTTAGGTGATTACTTCCATGCTATTAATTAAAGTTTAGTATAGGTATAATCGTATAATATGTGAATAACCATGTTTCAGATGGCTGTCACGCCTATGTATCCGTCTCTATTAGAAATTCTGATACCGGTCTCAACGACAAAGTGACGCCTAATTAAGTAATGTCTTATGGAAGGCCTTAGCAGCGATTTCAATTTCATGCTTACTATTTTGCTAGGAGATTCTTATTCATAAACCCCTTTTTATTTTATTCACTTGTCGACTTTCGTATTATTATTGTGTGTATTGTTGCGTTGTTTAATCTAAGTATTATGATTCGTCAGAATGATTCCGTAACTTTAGGCGGCTCTTAGGATATATAGTTGTCACACAACGGATAGTGAATTGTTTTTTTTTGCCTTAGGTACTTGCTTAATATTTAAGCCTTATAGCGTCTCCTTGTTTTGTTGAAAACGGGCATGAGATTCGCTGACTTATGTCAAACTTATTGCAATATACAATTTATTGGTTCTCTCACGCAAAAAGTCCTATTTATAATCATTACGGAATATTAAACGTTATTGAGTTTTTGCCTGCGTTTTTTAAGTTTCATATTTTTTCCCCTACTTAACGTTATAAGTATTTTAATGAAGCGAAACGTCAATATACAGGGCGTATTAGAAGTCTAAAATAATATATTAGTGCAGAATACTGTAGCTGATATTATAATGTAGATGCTTATGGGAGGCAGATTATACGTAACTACCATAGTGTCTAAGCTACCTAAGAATAATTGACACATTTTTTTTGTTGCATATCCAAGAGCTTCAAAACACTTACTACTACTATTACAGCCCTTTTAACGTCCCACTGCTGGGCACGGGCCTCCCCTCAATGTGAGGGGGATTCGAGCCATAGTCCACCACGCTGGCCCAGCGCGGGTTGGCAGACTTCACACATCTATCGAAAACTAGTCAAGTTCCCTCAGACGTGCAGGTTTCCTCACGATGTTTTCCTTCACCGTTTCATAGCAAGTGATAATCTCGGATGAAAATGTGATTCGCACATAAATCCCAGAGGTGCGAGCCGGGGTTTGAACCTGCACACTTTGATTGCAAGGCGTGCGTTCGACCACTCGGCTACCACTGCTATCTTCTATCAAATCAGTTAAAACAGCATAAATGAGAAGCGGCCACTGATATTAACTTCGCATTGGACTGATCATATGAGTTTAAAAGTGACGGCTAATATGATTTAAAGTATAAGAAGTAAAAATACGTTCGAATTTCGATCAAATTTATTACAAATGCATATCGAGGCGTGAAAGGCTATTTAACTTGATCGTCACTTTTGGGCAATATTGACTTATGTACATATTTATACTCAGCTAATTTTTCTGCGTCGAATGAGTATGCTCGCCTGTAAAGTTAAAAAAATGTCGCTTAAGTCAAATAGCCATCGATATGTAAAAGTATTATTTCGGAATTCTAAAACACCCTGTATAACATTTGATTATTTTTTAATTGGACTTTTTATTATAACTCTCAATAGTTTAGGTAAACATTTTAATGTCTACATTTTTTATCGGTATAATAATATTGATTTGATCAATTGTTAAGTGGTGTACACACGGTATGGTTTAGTATTAATTGGTAGATCTGTAAGGCTTTGAATTGGAGTGAACATATCGCTAACTCCGTGGCATGCCCCACTGATAGTTGCAGGTTCGACTAAATAGTCTATAAGCATCCGTGGTGCCTTACAATGTTCAACAAATTGGTAATTATAGGCGTTGGCAACACATTCAATATTAATTCATATTGTTTCAACGGCTTTCGTAATGTTACCTAACTATGTTAATAATTGCAAAACAGGTACAGGGGATGTAGTAATTAATGAAAACAATGACTTTTCAGCGTAATAATGATTGAAAATGAATATTATTCAAAAAGTATTGTAAATAACCGTCCGAGCGAACGTGACCTACGTAGGTATCTGCACTATAGTACGACGACAACGGCTAAACCTGAGTAGATAAGGATGCGCTTGCGTCGCCTCTTGAGTAATCGTTCTGATACTTGCTATCACGAACTGTGAATTCCCGCTGATTTTTATGGTCACCATGGAGCATTAGCAAGAAACAAGCATTACTTAAAAATGTCATAGTATTGTGATTATAATGTGGCTATAATGATGTGCCTCCACTTGTACTGATGTACTTATTTTTGGTAATAATTAGTAGGTATATAGGCATGGATTTTATATGAATTTACAAATGTATATAAGTGACTCTACGTGTATCATACAATGTTAAAGAGAAGCAACTTCATTTTTAAAACTGCTGACCCTACTAATCACAATATGTGTATTGTTTTCTCATATTTACGCGAATACCATACATTGAAATAAAACAATTTAACGGATTCTATCGCGTTTATTTACTATTTGATTTTCCCGACGTTTCGGCTGCTTTACAGCAACCATGGTCACGGGGGGACTGAGGTGTTAGACGTCCTGATGTCATAGTTAATAACTCGGTACCCTCATATTTAGTTGTTGTTTAGTTCATATTTAGTTGGCAAAATGTAAATGTAACCAAAATGTATTAGTCGGTTCGAGTTCTTGCTTCTTACACTTTTTAAGGGGATGAGACTACCGTTGTGTTCCAACACTCAAGTTCACGGTATTTTGTTACTATTGCTATACTATCGCAGCTGAGGTCCTCAGTGTTATTATATTATTATTAAAATTAAGTAACTTATTTGATTAGACTGACCACCAGTTATATTTTATCTGAAACATCTCCAATTAGTGTAAATAAGCGCACATAATAGTGCCATTTCTTTTGTTCTGTGTGACCGTAAGGAAATCTTTAGTACCTATCGAACGTTTGAAATAAATGGTTCTCTTTATGGCAAAGAAGAAATTTATTGCTTGACTACTAAAATTTGATTTATAGAATAGATGAACGTTACCTGTGAAAGGGCCGCGCGAATTAAAAATAATGGACTATTTACGGTGTTAGTTTATCTGTATTTAATAAACGAAAAATAAATAGTCACATCTTAAATTTATCTTTCTTTTCATGTATTACTGAAGTCGATTATTGTTAAGAGCCTAACGCATAGATATGACCGAAATTCAAAATAATAATTCGACATTAGTATTGTATTTATAGCTCTTACTAAAAATCACTGAATAAGTAGATAGTTAGACAGATAACTTTTTATTGTTCACCAAAAGTTACACCGACATTATAACATAGAAAAAAACATGGGGCATTGGTTAGGGCTGTTGAGACATTGGAAGTTGATCTTAGGATTGAAGAGGGTTTTGAGGCGTTTTCATTTAATTTAAAGACCCCGTTTTGGGCGGGGGTTAAAGTCATTGTAACTATAATACTGAGCTATCAAAAGATACTAAATAGTAGTACATTGAAAAAGGGTGTTTTGCAAATTGTATGGTTATATTTGTAGGTATTTAATTGAATTTATATGACGTACAAAATAATTAATTGAATTTCTAAATGTTATTGATCAACCAGAGATCGAATAAATCATTTAAATCTTACTCGAAGCGCCATAACTCATGCACCATTTTATTCCAACATTTTGCCGTGCCACTAAAATGCGGGTTATTTTAGTGTATGAGGACAATGGAGGCCGGCGCACGCGCACCGGCCACGTCCGACCACGAGTCGCGTACGCAAGAAAAAAGAGAAAATCCTCAATAGTCCTCGACGGCCCACACGCCAACCTATGGCCACTCAATCGTTCGTATTTCTAGCGGAACAAAACCCAAAAGAGTCGCAATATAAGTAGTAAAAATAAACCATCATCGTTTCTTAAGTCGTAATTGGCGTACAAGTATACCTATTACTTTACATGTTTTAGTGCCACACAACATAATATATTCATGGTATGATCCTAAACAAAAAAAAAAGTCGTATTATGGGTACCATACAATGGACTGGATGCGATCTCAGTTACACCCAGGCTAGACCAAATTCCAAATGGGACATTTCTAAAATTAGCCGCTAATTGGTATCAGGCAGTGGTAGCCGAGTGGTCGAACGCACGCTTTGCAATCAAAGTGCGCAGGTTCAAACCCCTCTGGGTTTCATGCACGAATCTCATTTTCATCCGAGATTATCATTTGCTAACAAACGGTGAAGGAGACAAACGATCGTAAGTAAACCTACATGTCTGAGGGAACTTAACTAGTTATCGATAGAGGCGTGGTTAACTATGGTCTGAATCCCCCTCGCAATGAAGGGAGGCCCGTTGCCAGCAGTGGGAAGTTAAATAGGCTATAGTAAGTAAGGTATCGAACCAGCTGTTTACGCTCAAACCACTTGAGCAGTAATGGGCAAAGTACGGCCCGCGGGCCAGCTTCGGCATGAATCGAAGTTGAAGGTCCTTCGACATGAATAGTATATGGGCCGCGATAATTATATTTTGACGGTCTAGAAGTATAAAGTAGATTCTACTTAGTGCAGTGCTTCTTCTTCTTCTTGCTATAAATCCCAACCCAGTGCTAATTTTCTAAAAAAAAATTCTTAGTGAGGGACCCCACTTTTTCATAAGAGCACAGTCTTTCTGAACGTACATTCTGGCCCTCCTCTGAATTTTTTAAAACTTTCTTGCTCCCCAATAGGAATGTTTGCCCAATCCGTCGCAATAGTTTCATATTATGGACAATAAATTTATTATCAATGTCTACTTTATTGCACCTCTGTTCCTCACGGCGAGCAATGACACAGCGCTAACTCTCAAGAGATACTTCAATTCTTTAGAAGTTAACGTTAAGTCAGGCACCAGCTAACGAGTAACTGTCGACTCGGGTATTTGAAGTACGTACACATAACTCGATGCTTTAGTGATTTGTAATAATTCTCAATGTAAAAACAATAAACATTAATATTTTATTAGGAACTTTATAACTGTACGGATGGCTATGAATTAAATATAATTATTCTGCAATTTTTATTAGCCCGTTGCATTACATTCACGATATTGCCAACGGAAATAGAAATACAGATCTTTGATATTCGTTGTTCTATATTTCAATTTACTTAGTATCTGTCACGATATAGACCATTGTGAACTTTTGTCTAATAGCTTTTGATGATTAAATAAACCAAAATCAAAACTCTAGTTACATTCAAATTATAATAGGTTGGTACAGTATTCACTCCCGCAATCGGGCCTTCGAAATAACAATGTAATTGAAACAACAGTTAATAAATGTTGTATCATTTGTAATGACTGTAATGACACATTAGTGCTGATTTTGTTGACATCAAACTAAACTGCACTAAAGTACCCATTTAAGTTATTTGAGTCTTCGTGTCGACCGAGGGTACCACTGAAGCTTTCGTTCAGTTTATGTAAACCTATTGACGTTCGCCCATTTACATTTCGGCGTATTGTACGAAACCCGTGTACTACCGTCCTTCTCGTAGTCCCAATGAATAAGCGAGAAGGCAATACGTTTTGAGCAAACAACAAAGATATATAAATAAAGACGGACGATCTCGCATAATATTAAGTGAAGCTCCCTAAACAAGTTGACTTGTATGCGTACGTGAATCGTGCACATACGTGAGATGTAATAAATCGACCGCCACAATTAATCTGGATGAATTCTCAAACAACTGCTACGTCTAGGATACGGTGCGTCACTTTTAAAATGAGCGGCGTGGCGTCCTTTTTTTATAAAGTCCTTATCTGCCCAATTTACCTTAGTCGATGCTTGTGTACATGATAATTGAGGTTTTTACCTACATATTTGAATAATGGTGGCATAGCTTTGACAAGGCGGGTAGCATACTAATTTGAATAGTATCAATTGTTTCCAATCAAAGTTTGAGAGTCATGCTTGTCCTGCGCCTAATTATTCGGAGTCACTGGGTGTTTATGAAATACAAACATTCAAGTTTTTTAGAGTAGGCCAGGACACGCCCCGCACCTTGTAAGCTGTGTGTTTCCACATTCAATTCAAATAAGGCGTATGTCACTGGATATGATCGCTCGTATTTTAAAAAATCTTGTCACGCTGATTCATTGAGAACAATATCGAATATTATAAATTACTAGCAGTGGTAGCCGAGTGGTCGAACGCACGCCTTGCAATCCAAGTGTGCAGGTTCAAACCCCGGCTCGCACCTCTAGGATTTATGTGCGAATCTCATTTTCATCCGAGATTATCACTTACTATGAAACGGTGAAGGAAAACATCGTGAGGAAACCTGCACGTCCTACGGAACCTGACTAGGTCTCGTTAGATGTGTGAAGTCTACCAACCCACACTGGGCCAGCGTGGTGGACTATGGCCTGAATCCCCTTCGCATTGAGGGGAGGCCCGTGCCCAGCAGTGGAATGTTAAAAGAGCTGTAGTAGAAGTAGTATAAATTACTACATGACTGAATTACGTATTACTGATAAGTTTAAAAGAGAAAATATTTTGGATCACCCCTGTATTTGTGGAAAATAAAAACGAATCGGACAACCATTTTTTAGATTTTGGAAGACTAACTATCAATCAGCAATTGATTTATATGTATGGATGGGGGAAGAAGATAATACTATTAGGATAAATAAACGTGAATTATGTGGTAAATTGAGCCCTTTAGTTAATATGCTAGTAAAGGTTTAGTTTCAAAACTTAGAAACACCACGCTTCTCGGAAGGCTCGGAATCCCTATTCCGCGTTTATAGCTATAAAAACCTTGGTAAGTTCATTCTGTGGCCCAATTCACTATTTACACACTTGGATTGTGATATTTAATCCGGAATAAGCCTTCCAGGAAGAAGATTAAGTAGGTTTTAAAATAAACTCATCGTAAAAACGGCCAGCGGTTGTAGAGACACCGCGGTCCAAACTATTATATCGGGCGGAACAATGCGTTGCCTACACGACTCGCGACTCAATGCCTTTCAAGTCAGATTAACTTAGGAAAGGCGCATTATTAATAACAGCCAATAACTTAACTGCAGCTTGAAATATCGAAGTTACTTTTGGTTAAGCGACACTCATATATTATGTGAACTAAGAATATGTTTCCGGATCGAGAGGGCTTTTGTCATTGGCTCTCAACCGGGATTATTTTATTTTGTAAGCAAGAATTGTAATGTACACAATTATTTATTTATGGATACGTTATTTACCTACATTGAAGAAAGATTTTTATTTCACTTACATTGTGTGTAAGTGAGATAAAAATACATCTTATATGTGTGTATGCAGATATGTTTTTTTTTGTATAGATTAATCAAGTTTAATCTTCTAGCTGTGGTCGTGCAGATGACACCTGTTTTTTACCTCCCAATGAGTGGGTAATCAAAATGGTCGTGTACGGCACGAATAATTTAACTTACAGAAAAAGTCGTTTAAGCATTAGGCTATTTGACGCAAATAGCCACTGTGACCTAAATTTTATATTAGCTAGTAGATAGTTTGAGAGGATGGATGGATGTTTGTTACTCTTTCACGCAGAAACTACTGAACGAATTTTGACGAAACTGTCCAGTATTGTTGGGTATCCATAAAGGATTTTCCCATGTTAAAAAAAAAAAGGTACGTATTTATAAAAAAAAAATATCTTTTGGCTATCAAATTTACTAGATACTTACACATTAGTCCGACGTTAAATTAATGGTAAGCAGAAGATTATACTTGTTTAATTTTGTGTACGCATTTTAGTTAGTACGTATAAAATAGCTTCTTGTCAGCGTGGAAGGGTCTTTACAGCTTCAATACATTTATTTTAATGTTTATTTCATTTCGTCTCGTAGAATAAATGTTTTTTATTTACTTGGTGACCAAACAAATCAGACATATAGATAAAAGTAGCAGGTATGTAGCTATATATTTAAAATTAAAATTGCAACCCTAAAAAATATATTTGGGGGTATAGGTATAATGTTTTTGTTAACTTTACATAAATTCCTTTGACAAGGGTCTTTCTTAAAATGTAATATTTTGTGAAACAACGAAAACATGCTACCAAATTATGTTGCAATATTAGGTACTTACAATAAAAAGGCATTGACGATGTATTTTGCTTGAGTAACAGGTAAACGAGTTTTTTAAATAATAAACAAATGACATCCAACAATTGTTGGATGTTGGATGTTGGATCCAACAAATGTTGTCGTTATATCGGCAATAGAAATACATCATCTGTGAAAATTTCAAATCTCTAACTATCACGGTTCATGAGATACAGCCTGGTGACAGACGGATGGACGGACGGATGGATGGACAGCGAAGTATTAGTAATAGAGTTCCCGTTTTACCCTTTGGGTACGGAACCCTAAAAACGAGCGAAAAAATCACATTTGTATAATGGGAGCCTCTTTAAATATTTATTTTTTAGTATTTGTTGTTATAGCGGCAACAGAAATACATAATCTGTGAAATTTTCAACAGACTAACTATAACGGTTCATGAGATACAGCCTGGTGACAGATGGACGGACGGACAGCGAAGGCTTAGTAATAGGGTTCCCGGTTCTTTGGGTACGGAACCTTAAAAACAAGTATGACATGACCTAGCATGGTGATTACGTGGTGGGTGTATGACGGCTATACACGTCAAAAGCATTAATCAAATCTTGGCCCCGCATACTGGGGCGTCAAACATTTTGCCAAAACAAAACTCTAGGCCAATATACACAAAGATTGAATTTCTGTGGCAAACGCTACGCCACCACGTGTGAAATTCGCTCGCGATGTCAATTTATTTCGTTGAAGAATGATTTTTTTCTAAGAGTCAATACAGTCTGTTTTAGTATTGGCAAAAAACTTGACGCGCGCGTTTGTCGCCGTCATGTGTCCGGAGCTTAACGCGGATAGAAATTAAGGATAAATCGGAATACGATATGAAGGATAAAATAATAGTATTGGAATATTTTTAGGGTTCCGTACCCAAAGGGTAAAACGGGAACCCTATTACTGAGACTTCGCTGTCTGTCCGTCCGTCCGTCCGTCCATCCGTCCGTCCGTCCGTCTGTCACCAGGCTGTATCTTATGAACCGTGATAGCTAGAGACTTGAAATTTTCACAGATGATGTATTTCTGTTGCCGCTATAACAACAAATACTAAAAAACAGAATAAAATAAATATTTAAGGGGGCTCCCATACAACAAACGTGATTTTTTTGCCGTTTTTATAGAAAATGCTACGGAACCCTTCGTGTGCAAGTCCAACTCGCACTTGGCCGGTTTTTTCATTGTAGTAACCTAGGCTCACATAGCCATAGTAATAATGTCGTAAGGATCGCTGGTTGATTCATGCGTGGTATTCAACGAACCAAAACAAAACGTGGAAAAGCATTCGGGAACTAAGCAACAGGATCCCCTAGAATAACGTAGACAAAGTGTTAACACTTTGTATATATCAATCTGGAAACGAAGTACTACTCAAACGAGCCGATTTATCTTGCCAACAAAAGCAAAGTAGATAAGTGTATTTATGGTGCGCCCGACATATCGTCCGTAGGTTGTTACGGAGTTTATCTACACTTTGGCTTAATGCCCTGTACGGCCTCGGAAAAGCTTTTAAAAGGTTCGCTCATCCCTCAAGGGACCAAAGCTCATATTGTAATACAAGACTTCACGTTGTTACACTTTTTTATTTTAAGTTTTATTTAGCCCGTGAATGCGTTTGCATTCCAACTCTGAAGCCAACAAGTCCGCATAATAATATCGCACCATACTACCTATAAGTGGGCCTATTTAAATGCGGATGGGTATAGCATAATTTTATCATTACTGACTGTTTTACACATTGAGAAAAACATATTTTTGTCTGGTTTGTATGGTCGAACAAGAGTAAAATTAAGTTTTCAAATTACTTGAACTATCATATTCCATCTATGAAAATGTTAATAATAATGTTTAAAAGAACTGAGTAGATTAAATTACTTTAAGAGCCTTGTAAAATGTTATCGTGCGTTATATGTTTATTATAAAGTAATGTTTTCATCATAATCTAATGTTTTCTCTTCACACGGCCATGATTGGTTCACGGAACTTAATCTTACACTTAACACTGTGTGCTAGGTTGGACTTAATCTTGGTGTCACTAGCGTCTATACCATAAGAGCATGAAAGGGCAACCATTCCTGTGATAAAATCTGAAAAGAGTATGAGTTTATTGTTTATTTTCAGTTTGTAGAGTCTATGAATAAGAATCAGCTAGCAGTTAACTAGCTGATTCTTGATCTATTTTCCTAGTTGTTTTTTCTAGATGATTAGATCGAAATCCTTTTAAGCATTACTATAATACTTTGTATGCTGTGCAGTCAATGGTTTCTTTATATTTGCTGATTCTGACTCGTCGATAGTAGATCGGCTGGAATGCCAGCCTTAACAAAAGCCCATAAAAACATTGTTTACCTGTCATTCACCTTCTAATTTCTTCACACGGCGTAGATTCTATGAAAAGGGGTAATTTATACAGCAACAGATCCAGTCGTATCCAGTTCAAGGAAATCTTCATAGTCCAACGTTCATAATGCATTAACTGTGTGAGTCATTTCTGTGTGGCGTTAGATTGGCTAAATCTCTCGATGCACGTGATGGAGTTATAACTGTCTAGCAGCTTTACTTATTATGAAGGTATAACTAAAAATATGCTGTTTAGTTACTGTTTATTATATATTCGTTATGTTTAAGCGGAGTGACCACATTGCTGACTTTATTTAATACGAAGCCTGTAAAGTTGAAGTGGGTTTGTATTAGTCACAAGGCACATGATATATCTACCAAATGCCTACATTACATTACAGTTTAAATGGCTACTGATCAATTCTTTCTAGAAATTAAAATGGTCTATACTTTGCGTGATTCCACTGCAGCTCAGATCTTGTGATATCTACTTAGAGAAATAAAAAAAATCATTATGTGTCATCGGAATTGCTAAAGTGGATATTTGAACCAATTTTATACTATATAGTGGATGATGAGATAGTTTTGTTTCACTGTTGTGGGAAATACTTAATCAGAAACAGTTTAAAACTAGACTTTGTGGAGATCTAAATGATAGGCCTTTGCTGTGAAATGAGACACTGAAGTAGGTACTACAAACAAGTGTTCATCAATACATACAACAGAATTAGATAGCGAATGTAACAAAGTATTGCATGGATAATATCTTTAGGTTGCGTCCTAGAATTTTGGTTTGCAATGAAGTCGGAATGCAGTCAGCTCTACATTGTTTACCTACATCATTGCACGGTAATCACGGATAAGAAAGTGCCAATTCCTTTCTTACATAATCCTGCCAGCTCTGGTTCTTGCAAAGTTTTTCACCCTTTAATACAATATTCCCACGATGAAAATTACACCGTGTGTTACATTGTAATACAATCTACATAATATGCGCACGGATTTGTAAATCTATGGTCGATGGTAAGGTTGACGGTAGCACACCTTACAAACTAACTTGAACGGATTTAATCATTGATCTACCCCCAATTTCACCATCAAGGTATATTATTTTCACTCTCCAAAAAAATATTCTCCTTTGCACGATTGTTTTAAGGTTTAAGGGCTGCCAGTGTTTGCAGTTTCAGTTGCAAGCAATTTTGTAATTAATGCTGTGGGTACTACCGCCGAATTTTGATTGTTCAAACTGCTTCGTTTTAAACATTTTGAACACTATATGAATTATTGTGTAGTATTATGAAAATATAGACAAGTAAGGTCTTGCACCCACTCGCTTGCTAACATAGCCTTAAGCGGGTTACAGACTACGCTATATTATATAACACAACAATATCGCGCACCATACAAAGCCAATAATATATAGTACAGTACAGTGTGAACGTGGCCATAACAATGTATGGTGCGCGATATTGTTGTGCTATGAGCTTTATACTATATGCTATTATATTATAGCGTAGTCTGAAACCCGCTTTATTGTCTGAGTCTAATTAGAATCTTGGTTACATTTTTTTTCTTCAAATTCTGTAAGCAGGCCCCACGCAATTCGGGTTCCGTTAGGAACCATCAATATGTCAAAAAAGGTCATGTAGTATATAATTTTTTTTTCTATTTTACTCGTTATTTATTCTTTTATAGGTAAGTACAGAACCTTCGAAAGATAATGGTTTTTCTTCCTTCCTATAGTTAGAGGAAGGACTTGTTTAATGACGTGTTAATAGATGTCCCGTTCCTTGTAAGTTTTACGATGGAGTTAAATCGTCGTCGGTCAAGATGTAACAATTCGCCGTGGTACGCTTTGTCGGCTTACTGGCGGCGGCGCGGGCGCAGCGGCAACGACAGCTTGTGTAAGCGCCTTGGACAACGCTGCTCACTATTACCGCCCTTCAGATTTATTGAGTCAAACAATGAAGATAAGCCAAGTGCTTATGGGAAAATATATTTCATAGGTACAGAGTCGCAAACATTTTCTGTCTAGGTATACCTATTGTTAAAAAAACCTGAATAATTTGACTTACTTTTAGGAGGGGTATATTCAGTATTGATAGACTTATACTGATTGATTAAGTGGAAGTCGTTTGCAAATCACAAATGGATATATTGTCGTATACAGGTTGTATCAGAAATTCAAAATATACATTAAGGTAGTTGATACACACATTATCAAAATCCGACTGCAGGCTATGAAAGCATTTTTATCGAATTCGAATTCGGAAAGGATGGTGCTGGTTCTGTTCACTAAACAACATAATTCCGCCTTTTTCATGCCCGTTACGTATGATACTGACGGAAATATTTTAAGTACAGTCAAATTTAGATCAGTGGTAGTTTGATGTCTGTAAAATTAGCACCAGTGTCAGAAAATTAAGGAAAATAAAGAAAGCGTAAAAAACAGACCCCTAAAATGTCTAATATCTAATGTGTACATTTTAAATATCACTCGTTTTTTTTAAAACGATATGTGTGCAGTAATTTTTCGCACAATTATATAAAAATCTATACCTGTGTATAAAAAACGTAAAAAAAATTACGTCGAAATGAGTCACATTGATGCCACGACCATCTTAGCTTCTTCTTGATATAGATATTGTGACGTACGTATACGTCAAATTCACGCACAAAATTGGACGTGTTAAGTCTGTCGTGTAGGTAGACAGTCGTCTAGAGGTAGAATAAATTAATGATAAAACAACTTTTTAAAACAAGCTTTTATTTAATTGCCCTTAGTTTTCGTGTCCTCCTCAGCAAGCCATTTGATTTGATACCCATACTGTGGTAGCGCAGAAAAAAAAACTATTCCGCCATCATGGATGATCCGCCATATTGGAATTAGAATGACGTCACATAGCTAGGCATGCATTGTCATCCAAAGTAAGCGTGTATACCAAATTTCAGCTCAATCGGTTAAAGATAACTGATTTAAAATTCAGTTGCAAGATTCCACCCGGATATACATACGTTGCAAGCTAATATAAAGCTTGTAAAAAGCTCCCTCTCAATATAATATCTCGTTGATTTAGCACTAGTAAAACAGCCTGTATAGCTGAAAAAAATTAAGCAAGATAATTAAAATCGATAAGGCCAGTTAATATACAAAATTCAAATGACCAACTACCAATCACTGTACGCCTGATACATATCTATGAATTTAAAAAAAATGGTCATTATAATTTGCAACCATTTGTCTCATAATTATAATGATCGTTACTGAGCAAATTTAATTTTTATTTGATTACTACGATTGTGAGATTTAATTTCAAGGTTCACAAGTTACGAGTGATTCGCTCATTATGCTTTTTGCATAATTTATTGGACCTGTTTGGTATTTTCGAACGCCACTATATTTTAATAAGGTGATAGTGGTTTAGATCTAACTAGTTTGCCGCTGCGTGTGGTATTGGGTTTCTACTCACTAGGGTTGGCACGTAATCACCGATAAATATTGATAGCTACGCCTAGTAAGACACTAAACGGATACAGTAAGTAATTAATATGTATTCATAGAAAGTTGCTAAGTATAAGGAGTACAATTAATTCCTATAGTATTAATTACCTACTAGCTTCTACCCGCGACTTCATCCGCGCAGATTTCGATTATTTAATATAGTGATAAAGTATGGCAAATATTAATTTTCATGTATAAACAATAGTACTGTAAAGTTTCATCAAAATTCGTTCGGTAGTTTTTGAGTGAAAGAGTAACAAACATCCATCCAACCATCCTTACAAGTTTTCACATTTGTAAATATCACAAATATCTAATTCATTTTATAATATAATATTTAAAAAAAGTTTTGTAGGATTTCTCTGTATTGTAGTATTTCTGTTGCAAAGTCATTTTACTTCACATTACTTTCATGCATTAAGATGGCAAGTTCGCCATCTTCGTCACCGTCATTACCGATTTTGTATGTTTATTTACGTGTATTTATTGAATTTGTTCTTGCTATTTCTTAGTTAACATTGGTAGAATATCGGCCAATCGCAGATGCAGATATTTCTCATATTGTTCCATACAATATCATAATTTTATTAATTTCGTAAAAGAAAACGAAGGAGATTGTTCCACAGTCTTTCCTTCACTAATTAGCGATGAGTAGTCGACGGATCTTTCGTTTAAGTTGATTTCCGTACGTTACCTATTGGATTACATAGTTGATATCGTCAACTATTTTACTTACGGTCAGTACCTATAACTATGAAACGCCCCGTTACTCTAAAGGAACGTGAATTTTCAATGAGATATTAGTCGAAACTGTGTCTATAAAAAATCTTCGTACGTTTTACTCCTTATGACGTTGTTTTTAAAGATAACGAATGGTTTTGTTGGAATCTAGCATTAGTCAACTTGCACATAAATTTATCATTATGGATTTGATGCAAGATGCAAGATGATCGATGATCGATCTTTGTAGCGTTGAATGCACATGTTTCAACGAGCTAAGACAGATGTACTGAGTATGGATGTCGTTCGTTTTATTTTCCATTCTAGCTTTCAATAAACCAGTTGTCGTTGAAAATTTAACAAGTTCATTGCAATGCGGTAATGGCCCAAACCCACAGGCGCGTGAAAATTCGCATCATCAATTTACTCTAATAAGCCAATGTTCCACAGGAATCCCCAAATAAAACGCTAAAGGTCGCGGTGACGGGGAAAAGACAAATGTATTGTTTTGAAGTACCTTTTTTGTATTGTTTTCTTATATTTACGCGAATACTATACATTGAAATTAAACTATTTTACGGATTTTATCGCGTTTATTTACTATTTTATTTTCCCGACGTTTCGGCTGCTTTACAGCAACCATGGTCACGGGGGGACTGAGGTGTTAGACGTCCTGATGTCATAGTTAATAACTGGGTACCCTCATATTTAGTTGTTGTTTGCGGTCCGATCCACGCAGAAAGTCTCTTGTGTGTCCTCTTAGTAGTGAGAGCACCTTCGCTACGTGCTGAGCCAGACTGTATGTTGGTGTGTCAATCTGGCTTACAATGCTTACAAAAGAAAGGGCTAAATTTCGCTGTACCGCCTCGCAGGATCCCTTATGAAGACATTATCTGTAGCGTCGAGGATGTTCTAGCCAAAAACAATTTTAAAAAGGAAGACTCTGAGGCAATAAGACAGGACGTATCATCGTTGTTACGCCGTAGTTCAGTGCCCAAACAAAATCTTCCTAAGAACCAGTATTTAGCGTTGAAGAACTTACGCACTAGGACAGACATTACTATTCTCCGCGCGGATAAGGGAAATGCGACGGTAATAATGGATACGTCAGATTACAATGCAAAAATTTAAGAACTTCTATCGGATGAAACGACATACAAAATGGTCAAAACAGACCCAACTACAAACGTGTTAAAAACAACTACCGATCTAATAAAGAAACACTCCGACGCATTGAATCTAGACGTCAAATCATTGATACCTTCGTGCGCAAAACCACCTAAGTTGTATGGGTTACCTAAAATACACAAGCCCGAGGCCCCGCTGCACCCCATTGTAAGCCAGATTGACACACCAACATACAGTCTGGCTCAGCACGTAGCGAAGGTGCTCTCACTACTAAGAGGACACACAAGAGCACATACAAAGGATTCATACCATTTTGTCAGTGAGATTAAACATCTACATCTTGCGGACAATGAAACTATGGTCAGTTTTGATGTTCAGTCCTTGTTTACCTGTCTACCTGTAGTAGACTGCATCGAAATAGTATCAAAGAAGCTAGCAGAGAATAACATGCCTGAGGAATATGCTGAACTCTTAAGACATTGCCTCACATCCGGGTATCTGTTGTGGAATGAACAGTTCTACAAGCAAGTAGATGGTGTAGCGATGGGCTCTCCTGTTTCTCCCGTTGTTGCCGATATATTCATGGAAGACTTCGAGGAGACAGCCCTTCGCACTTCACCTGTGACCCCAAGATTCTACAAGCGGTACGTAGACGATACTTTCACAATATTACCATCTGACAAAATAACAGCATTTCTAAACCATCTTAACTCCATACACTCTAAAATCAAATTTACAATGGAGTTAGAGGCCAACAATACTCTAGCTTTCTTAGATGTGTTAGTGATCCGTAATCCTGATAACACCTTAGGCCACACCGTGTATAGGAAAAAGACCCATACCGATAGGTACTTAAACGGTGAATCTCACCACCATCCAACACAGTTAGCTACCGTGGGTAAATCTTTGTTTCAGAGAGCACAAGGGATCTGTGATGAGCAACACCTGGCTGCCGAGATCCACCACGTCAAGCAAGTATTGCATGACAACAAGCTTCGGGTCCCACGCCGCCATCACAGTGACCGAGTGAAACCAGCCACAGTTGAGCGTCTACCTGCTGTACTACCATACATAAGAGGTGTCACAGACAAGATTGGCTACATCTTGAAACGGGCTTCAATGAAAACTTACTTCAAGCCACCGAAGAAGATTAGTCAGTTTTTACCACCTGTCAAGTGTCACATTCCTCTACAAGATGCAGGGGTATACAAACTCGATTGTGAATGTGGGCTCTCTTACATAGGACAAACTAAAAGATCAATTAAAACCCGCGTAAAAGAACATATAGCTGACGTGAAACACCGACGCTCCACGAAGTCTGCAATCTGTGAACATGTACAGGACCGCACCCGCCATTATATCAGATTTGATAAACCGCATATCCTCGCAAAAGAACACCGACTCTGACCAAGGATGATACGTGAGGCCATTGAAATTAAAAAATATCCTAATTTCAATAGGGAAGATGGCTGGGTGCTACCACCAACTTGGGATCCAGTAATCAATATGATTAAATCCAAAACCAAGTGTACCATTGCAAGACCTCAGGACACCGTAAGCACTTTCTGCGTGGATCGGACCGCAAACAACAACTAAATATGAGGGTACCCAGTTATTAAATAGGACATCAGGACGTCTAACACCTCAGTCCCCCCGTGACCATGGTTGCTGTAAAGCAGCCGAAACGTCGGGAAAATAAAATAGTAAATAAACGCGATAAAATCCGTAAAATAGTTTAATTACCTTTTTTGTATTAAAATTAAAAATAATTAAAAATCGGCTACACACCCCGAAGCAAAACATTGATTACTTTCACTAGATAGGCAGCTATTTATATCCTTACTGTAATAAATGCGACTGGGTAATCGAAACATAACACAAAGGGCATTTGTATTATTTAATGGCCAGGTTACCTATAATTTGTGTTTCGTATCCTTTTAGATTTATAGATGCTAGAATCGGCGCCGGCGACTTGAATGGCGGCGTGTGATTGGCGGGCGCCGGGTGCGCGGGCGCATGTGTATTTAGGTCACCGTGCTGCGTGGGCCTAGTCTAGCAACAGCCTGATAACCTACCGTAAAACGATTATGAACCTTATGTCTGTTATTACGAAAATAATGATCGTTTAATTGGTTGTAATAACAATGTATTATACCTACATGTTTATTAGATTAGTGGAAAGGTTATAAAAGGATACAAATTTAAGGGGTAACTGGTAATTGGCAATTGTATCTCGGTGGTCATTGATATATATATGTTCATGATTGTCTTTTGCCTTCCCTTTTGGTGGAAGAAGAAGAAATAACTAAGTGAGCATTTATTTTTTCAAGAAAATAATCGCAGTGCGCTATAAGTCTGCTCGTAGGCAAGTGCCAGCTTTAATGTGACTTACGACCGGCTCCAATTTGAAATACCTATTCAATAAACGTTTCGGTAAGGCGTAAATTAGATTTACGCGTTGGACGCCCGATTCATTTCATCTAAAGGCTATAAAATCTAAACTTAAAAAGCGGATTTCTGGAAAAGTGCAAGGGACTGAAATAATCATAGGAGGTCTGAGCACAATAGGCCTAGCTCGTCTCAGCTCTGAGGGCACGTATGCTCGTAAATACGACGTCCCTTATTATTAGCAGCCATTGTTCGGGATTGCTGGAGTACAGTCGAAGGCGACAGTGGACACGCCGCAGCTGACACCGCACCGCTGCGCCCCTGTACGGGTGCTATTGGAAACAAAAAAAATATATGACATGTAATTTATTTTCATAATTGTTAAAAGTAATTCATACGTATTGAACCAAGAGAAAAATATACGAAAGGATGATTGGCGCAGGCATGAGAATGATTTATAGATACTAGCGTGAAAGGCTTTTAAAATAATACCTTTTGTAAGAATCGCATTTCAGAGGTGGTAATAATGAGGTGGTTATGTAGAGCGCCGTGAGTCATTCTGGCGTGCGAGTGTACTCCTAGCTCGACGTCGGATATCCGACACTCTTAGCTTTAATATGCAGGCCCGGCCCGCCCGACGGTCGCACAATTCAATCCTAAATAAACGTAATCCCGCCATAATTAGCTATGGAACTGATGAATTCACGAACCGCCATTAAAAACTCTGAACACAGCTTAATTAAAAAATTAGTTTATATAACGCATTCCGAATTCGGTAGATTTTAAACATCGACGGTATAATATATAAAGGTAAGTGAATAACGTGTTTTGTCTCAGGTAGGGGCGGCCTGGGGCCGGTGGGACGCCAAATTTCGAATCATTCATCTTTTAATCTGACGTGTTCTATTGTGGTCGGCGGCCCTCCTCGGGTTGGAAGGAGGCCGGGTTTCTGTTACTACGAATATTTATTGTCCTACAACATATGGTTTCGTATGACTCCACAAGAAATGATCATTTACCTGCGTAGTTGGAGATCTTATCACTCGGGCCAACACATTTTCATAATATTTTAAAACCCAAACGTTTTGTCCTTTTTCTTGTTGTTGCCTACATCCAACTAATTATTATTCCACTAATATAACCAATTAGGTTAGTAATTAATTGACTGACTCATTTTGATCGTCCAAAACAACTTTACTACATTGGCAACAGCGTGACATTGGGCATCTCAATAATGTTAAAAAATCTAGACCAAGATAGAATAGCCACCACTCGCGTTTTAGTTAACATGTTAATTTACATTCAGCACCATTGATATACAAACTAGTGAAGAACATTACAGGCGTAGATAACACGGACGATTATTGTACAAACATTTAAATAAAAATTCTAAAAAACCTGTGCGCGGCTCTCTTGAAAGGGCAGTCGATTAGGGCAGAGCAACAAGAGTGGCTTTTTAACATCCATCCATCAGACACTGGCCGCAGATAAGGGCATATACCTGTCACAGTAATATGTATTAAAGCTTGGATCATACAAAAAAAACACATGTTGTAATGGTTTGGGTTCCGTGGTAGAACATCTTTGGATCATTTAATATTTAAGTATGTACCTTCTCGGTTACACGTTTAGTTAGTTTAAGTATGCAGTCAAACTATAGTTATTGCGTTTTCAATACTATGTCCCTATGCAAATGGAACAGCCTGTTTTACACGTGTAATTAATATTTTATTTGTATGAATGTTAATGTAATATGTTATCACGCTTAAAATCCTCAATGGGGTAGGAAGCGCTGCACTGATTAGCACCGACACCTGTTCCAAAGCAATAGCGAACCTATTGCTATAATACTGAGGCAGTAAATTCATGCAAGGGCGATTGAAATTAAAACAAATATTTCATTAATCATTTTGAGAATCCTAATTATAGTATTTCTTTATACGTATTCGTACATCTTAAAGGTATGCCCACCAAGAATGTTATTATTTACTTTTTTTTTTAACTAAAACGGTACACGTATTAACTGTCACAGCAACCGGTTTTTAGCACCTTTGGATCAGCCCGTGTACAGTCATTGGTTTATTCTTTGAGCGCAATAAAATATTGATATTAATAATGAGAATTCACTATAGCAGTTAGTTGCAATTATTATAAATAAGGATATATACAGCTTTTAAGCTTATTGGTTGTATGGTAAAGGTGTTGTAAATTATCGTTACAACGCTCACGTTTGGTCGGCCCGCTATACAAATATTATCGTAACATTTACAATATATTCTGTTGTCCGTATTTTTTGAGTAGACGCAATGGAATACATGTAATGAAAACATAATTAACTTAACAAAACGTGAGGGTTGCCACAGATACTTTTTTTCGTGCGACTTTCCCCCTTTCAAAGTAAATTTCCGAAAAGTTTTTATTTTCATGAACATTTTTTACAGTATTTCAAATTGTCTGCGACTTAATTACTTGGTACATTTATTTTAAAAAATGTGTGTATTTTTTGGTTAACTTTTGGATATAACTGTCCGAAATCCGTAAGAGGCGAGATAGGCATCTTAAGTAAAAAGCTGTAGCGGGGACTAATGCGTATTGCTGATACACGGTGCCAGATAAATGTTGTAACTGACATGTGGGAGCAACTACCTGAATGAAGCGTTCCAATTGAGTAGGTACTCACTCTTGTTAATACGTTGCATACATAGTAGCTTACAGATTGAGTAACGAGTATTTAGTAGGCACCTAGATATCCACTCCATCAGCCCTTCTGAAATGTTAAGCCCTCAGCACACTGGGGCGTTAACACTCACGCTTTTCCGCAATGCTAAAAAGCGTTTTTCCAATACTAATAAGAACTCTGTGTCAATATGCATAAAGTTTGAATTTCTGTGGTAGACACGACGCCTCCAGGTGCAAAATTCGCTCGTGTTTTCAGAGTCATTTAGTTGAAGAATGAACTTTTTCCATGAGTCAATACAGTTGGTTTTGGTATGGCAAAAATTGTACTATTCTCATTTTAGTGTGCAGGAGACCTTAACTTTAACTCATTATTTATCTGTAAACAATGACCAAATTACTGATTACCTATCAATATTACAATACGGTGCCTATTGTAAGAAACATCTTAACAAGAAGCGGAATTATATAGGAACTTGAACGTAAATGCCTGAATATCTTCTTAATTAGACATTACTGGGGGACTGCTTATTAGAGAATGGTCTTACAGCCATCTCTTTAGCAATATTGTTTTAACATTGCTTTGGTATTTTTGACAAAGTTGTACCATCTATAAATAATCGAGAAAATTGCGATAAGGAGACCCGTATCAATAAACTAATGATAGAAGTCATTTGTTTTACTTTAAATTAAGGTGAGAGGTGTCACCTAAGAGCACCCACGGTATTGGATGTTACGACTGGCCTTATACTTTAAGTATTCGACATTAACAAGTATAACATAAATTTACAGCATTTTATTACTCTCCAGCAGTGTGAAATGTAATTTTCTGCGAATAATCCACAGTGTCACCTAACGATACAACTGAGAGACTTAAAAATTATTGATGCCATCAAGATTATACTAGTAACATGGACATATAAAAAGTAAGACTCTGCGCCGGAAAGGAAAGTGAAGCAAGTAACATCTGCTAATTGAGATACACCAACCAATGCGTGCTGCATAACGGGACGACGACGATCGTCTGACTATGAAATAAGTGTGTGTGAGGTCGCCGTATGGGTGCTTCACTTATTATTTAGTGAGTTTTCCATCGAGCCTTTTTATACGCCCATGACTAGTAATAATAAGTTTACAATCCTAGTTTACCATAAGAGCCGGTCGGTTTCCATAGTCGTAAAATTGGAATAGCCTAATGAATGACACCGGATTACAGTTAATTTATGCAGGGTGTTTCAGAAGTCCGAAATAATACTTTACGGTTTGCATGAGTATCGGGTATTATATACCAACGGTATGAAAATCTGTTTGAAATTAGAACATGCTTATTCAACTTTTTGTTACACGACTATTTCTAAAACTTGTAATATCCCGAGTCCTATGTAAAATGTTTATGTTCTGTTTTGTTAATATTGGTAGCCACTTTTCATGATTGTAGTTTACACTGTTGAATAGGGTTATCGTTGACCCCAAAAGCCACAGCACGATATCTGTGACAAATATTCAATGGTCTATAACTCGTAAATTATGTTAGTTACGTGTAATCTGTCTTCACTAAGCATCTACATATTAATTGCCGTATATGTATGTAAAAGATTATTTCGGACTTCTGATACACCCAGTGTACTTATCGTATGACCCGTGTAATAAGGTGTATGTTTTACATAAACACAAATACATGAGTAATAATTAATAATATTAATAATTGTGTATTTTTCGAATATTATTTTTGGTATTGCATATATATATTTACAAACAGATTATAAGAATAGGTAGGTATGTTTTCAGAACGGCTGTGAATAGTTGGGATAGTAATACGTTATTACTTTCAGTTAATTAGAATAGCAATAGGACACGCAGATACTAAAAGTAAAGGAACCAATTTTATGTTCCAGTTAACGATTTGTTTCATTAGCATTAAAATATTCTTGTTTAGAGTTTCAGATCGCTAACGCGACAGCCGATTTTGAAATGAGTTCTGCTTCGTTCAAAAGGTGACATAAAATACACCATCGTCGTAATGTGCAAAACAGCTCACTTCTACAAATTATACATGCGGGATGATATACCTATTAAACGTCAATAAATAATAATAATAGTATCTCTACCACCATCGCATTTATATATCTTTAACTATTATTAATATAATGTTATATAGTCAATTTTCCGTGGGTAATTACGATGGATGAACATTAAAGTTTTGTGGCGAATAAATCGGATATTTCATGAAACATCGAGTCGCTGCAGCCGTGGGCTACGCGGCACGGACGCGACGCCCGCCGCCGCCGCCCTTATCTCTGCCGATACGATTTTATACGATATTCGATTTTTCTTTTTCTGACTTTTATGGATCGGTTGTTCGCGGTGTATCGATAATTCGAGATCGGTCTTTTATGTTATAATTTCTATACAGGTAGCGATTCTCGGCTGTGTATCGCTCCCGGTGGCTTCTAAAGTAGTTACATTGTATATTTGCGGCGTGTGACTAATGAGTGGGTACAAGCTCCGTACTCGGAAATACGGAGTTCAATCGGCAAACCTTCAATGTTATTCTAAATAGGCACAACAATGGTTTACTTGTAGAACACCCATGTTTTCATAAAAATAATGTGTAAACTCTATTAATCTCTTTAGTACAACAGAAAGGCGTTTGTGCCCACCTGTGGGACATTAAACGCTCTGGATGCGACTGGCGCTATTTTAATATCCTCAAGTGTTTCTGAAATCACTCGGGCTACGGCGGATCCATTTTCTTATAAAAAGTTAAGCCATACAAACCGGTTGCAAACCGCGTTCTCCCAACGTATGGCCGCTTCATAACTGGCTACTTTATGCTATTGTAATGATCTAGGAGCTACTCGCCACAAAAACACCCGCATTGTCTCTAGACTTGTTACCGTATACAGCCATGTATTTTATCACTTCGCGCGTCGGCCCGGACACTTCCGAGAAAAAAGTAAAAAGTCGGTGCGTTTTTTTTCGAATGCCAGTGTCGAGCTCATGGTAGGTAAATAAAGGGAACTGTGACAGTTTTTGTGCGTCCACATTATTTGTTTAGGTATCATGCCAAGTGTATACCGACGTCGACCACTAGGTGAGAAGTCACATGTTACACCTATGACTTTATTAAAACTGATTCTAAGCATTTCCTCCTTTCGCGGTGCGTTCGGTTAATGAGCGCAAAAAATGGAGATGCTGTTTATGAATTCCTGCTGTGTACACAGTTTTCGAAAAAGTTTCGCAGACGAATTATTCATAATGAGTACCAGGGTATAAAATTATTTCATGGAATTTTATGACTTATCGCTATATTATTACGACACTTTTCTGTTCGGGGATTGTAGCGCCCATGTCAGGAATTTATATAACGTATTGCTTTTACATTTTTTAAAATACCGTGTTCGTTGCTCGAGGGTTGAGTGTGCGATCGATTGGGCTTATGATGGGTATTTTTTATTATTTTATGTTAATGCAGTAAATAGGTAGTTACACGGTTATGGCTGAATGTAGTGAATTCGCTAAAGGTTAAAACAAGTGGTATACGTAATCAGGTTTTGTTCTACTGTAACATTTTATAAAATAAAATATCTCCTAAAGATAAATTAACTGGAACAAGAAATCGTAGATATAAGTTTACGTCTACGAACATTTTTTGATCAAACATTTTGGCTTGAAGAACATATAGTAATAAATATATAGAATAAATATAGAAATAAATAAATAAATATAAATAAAATAAAGAATAAATATACAATAAATAACAAAAGAGAACAGCGTATTTATCATTGATTTCCAATTATTGAATTGGCAATAAAATCACGTGGGTATAAAATTGTGGATTCCGGCAAAAGCGTCCCGTGCCGTAGAGTCGATAACAAAAATAAATGAAAAGCTTTATCAGTGGTAGTGTCGGCGTTTGTTGTCATGTCATAACTTGTCGCAGTGAGGCTCGTTACACGCCGGTAACGTTACACGACAAGCAACCGGACACCTCGTTGCGTGTTGCGTGCGCGGTGGGCGGCGCGCGGCCGCGCGGGCGTAGCGCCCGGTGTGCCGCCGCCGTGGAACCTTTTCGGTACCAGCCCGATCGATAGCTCCCATTAAAAAAATATTACAATTATGTGAAACATTTTACTCAGATCCAAACTTAACATACTCGTTTTTATTTTATTTAAATAAAAGTATCGTTAAGTTAAACACAAATTATTAGGGTTCCGTTTTTGCCACTTGGCTCCGCAATCTTAAAAACTGCAAATAAAATTCCTAACTACTACCACTTCGCAGCACTGCGACTAGATATTATTATAGTTTTACTTAACACGTAAGTATTTTTAATAAAAGGCTTTAGTCAGCTTTAACTAGACAGGTAAAAAGAGATATCAAATATAAAATATGTTTAAGTAAATATGTAAATATTAGCTGTCCCGGCGAACTTCGTACCGCCTTAGAATAACATACGAAATCAGCGCCACCTACCGGGTCCAATTCTGAATCTAAACCATCCAGGGCGCCACCCAAACGCATACAAACAAATTCATTCAAATCTGTCCAGCCGTTTAGGATGAGTTCAGTGACATACACACGTACAGTAGAATTATACATATATAAAAGGTAAGTATCGCGAGACAACACTTACTCATAGTATCTTCCCAAACTTGGCAAAGCTTGTACTACCTATGGGTATTGTATAAATAGTAACAATTGACTGGGGGGGATCCCAGTTACACCAGCTCAGGGCAAATTCCGACACGGCCATATCCGAAATTTGCCGCTGCCGGGAACCGGACCCACAACCACCCGGTGCAGTTAGCCAAGTAGCCTACCCTTAGACCAAGCCGTCGTTAACTAAGTAACTATAAATACATCATCATCATCACGCCTGTATTCTTCGAAGGGGTAGGCAGAGGTGCGCTGTAGTGCGCTCACACTTCGCCGATGTATTTTGGTCCCAATGTAATAGGGGGCGAGCCTATTGACATTAAACCGGGCACTTTCCCCCTCGATACGAGGGAGACTTGGGCCATAGTCCACCACATTGGCCCAGTGCGGGTTGGTGAACTTCACACGCTTTTCTATAGACGTGCAGGTTTCCTCACGATGTTTTCCTTCACCGTTCCGCAAGTGGTAATCATTGTTGAAAATGACATTCGCACATGAAAATTATCTCAGAGGTGCGGGCCTGGGATTTGAACTTGCACCCCTAACGTTCAAGGCGGGCGTTCTTGCCCACGAGGCTACTACTTAACTTGTGTAATCATTTTAATTTAATTAGCTTGTAACTAAGGTGTAAGTATGAATATTGCAAAATGTCAGAATTCATTAAACTCTCATCACATAACCGTTTAATTCAAGGTAAATAAATCGAATGGTAACGGCTCTTTTCGTAGATGTCAGTGGACCTAAACTGGTGTAATCTCTTGTTTTATTTCCATAATATGCCAATACATTGGAATTTATTTCTATCGAGGCATGTATAAATTTAACTATGTCAAACATTAATAAAATATCACTCTTTATGTATTTTATAATAAGTTTTCTTGCGTAAAAAAGAATGTTGGAACAGTAATATCGGCAATTCTTATTCCGCTACTTTTGAAGTTAACTTCATTAGGTGTTAAGTAGTTAAATTTAACAGTTGCCACTATAACTATTAAGGATAATACAATGATATATACAACAGTACCTTGTCTACTGAATTAACAACTACTGAACTGTTGAGAATGGTTAAACTTTGTTTCATTGCCTTAAATGTAGTTTCTTATAAACTAAGCAACGAATTTTATACCTAAAACCGTTTATGATTTAACGAAATTTGCGTAAAGCCAAGAAAAGTGGTGCGTCTAGCATACTAAGCAAGTTTTTTAAATGTCGTGTGGCGAGCACAATTCGCATGATTCAATCCGTTTAGATCATTGACCAGACAATGCATCATTTTGTTGTCAACGTAACGAATCGCTCGTATCCTGACCTGCAAATCTGTAAGCATTCGCAAGCCGCACCCTCGCCTCGTAAATAAATTTTAATAACAGTCCGTGAACTTGTTCTTAGCTTTGGGCTATAATTTTTCATTTATTTATTGATACCTAATTATTTAAACTATCCTTAAAAATAACACAACATAACCTTCTAATCGTATCGTTCTGCCCCCGTTCCTAAATCTACCATGCGGCGGAATGCCGGAGAACGAGTTTTATATCCGTCCCGCTCGGTTCTGCGCCGTGGCTATTTCCGTCCTTGTCAGCCCCTTGTCATTTTCTATAAGTTTTTCTAACATTCTCCGCTCGTACCGCCCCCTCTATTTCGGCCAAACGCCCGTCTTATGAGCGATAACTTTTGTTTGTTCAACAGTTATGACTATTGTTTGACACAACGATGCTTGCTGCGCTCACTTTGAGTGTTTACTTTCTTAATGAAGGTCTGTTACCTCATCCTTCTAATGACTCCGTATTCACTGTATACTCATTACTTGCCTGGTTTGCAAGAAAGCCTCGTTAAAAAGAGATGTTTAAATGCTTTATTGGTTTACATTCGTGCCGATATTCATGCGTTGGAATTGGCGCGATGTTGTGTTTAATCATTAGCGACAGATAGTAGCATCATTCGACATAAATTAAACTTTCATCTCAATAAAGTACGACAATGTTAAAAATGCTCTTTCACGGCGGCTAAAATCTTAATCTAACCATACTCCGAGCTCCGGCTGCTTAATGCTAACGAGTTACAAATTAAAAGAGACCGAGACATGTGCCAAAGGTAACTTTATGGGCTTTGCATGTCTTATATCAATAAATTATTGACTACGCTCCTTGTTTGATTTTACATTCATACTTTATGTTTTTTGTTTTAAATTAGACTTTAGGTTCTTTGTTTATAGTACAAAGTTGAACAGAGAACATTTGAGCAGGAATTTTGAAATGTAACCCTTAAGACTATGCAATAGTGTTTAGTTTATATTAACATAGGTGGAGGCGGGTTTGGATGAATAGTAGCAACGAGTAGATAATTTGAGCGTAAGCGAGGAGAGGCGCGAGTATCTTAAGTTTTAATTAATACGGTGAATCCAAGCTCCAAGTATTTGCTATTTTCAATTAGTCCTCGGCACTGCCGGTAGCATGTTTAAACCGTGTGATCTAATGGGATCCTGTATTTCCCATACAAATATTGCTTAAGTAGGTACACATTTTACTTACACTGAGGCCAATAATTAACAATTTTACCACCTAATTATACTCACCTTATCTTAATTAAAACCAGAGATAGTTTAACGAAACCGTTAACCGTTGTTCAATAAAACCCATAGTCAACCCTAAAGTATCGTGCCATTTTTCTAGTTAGATGCATGAAACCTTATCCCTACTTATCGCAAATACTTGGTTAAAAAATAAGAGAATGATAATATGCCAGCTGCTCGTAAAAGATAAAGTTGTAAATTTACGACGAGGTTTCCAAGTTGCAGCCAGGCGCATACTGAGTGTAGTGACCGTGCACTTTCAAGCACATTCCGATATCCGATGTCTAGCAATGGTTTTAATGCACTAAATAGGATGAACTCTGCTCCAAATACCACCATGTGTTTTCAAAATTTCGTTGACGGCACATTGTATTGCTGCATAGTTGGGTTTGAAGTGTTGTTGAAATTTATTCGCGCGAACTCTACGCACAGTTTGCGCTGCCCCTTTGGCTACAATTTTACAGAAACTGAGTGGTCAGCGCGCGGTTACCAGTCAGTTTGTACACACAGTCACGAGTTCACGTTCTCTTTATGTAATTCTCACGACTTTTCTCACTATTTGACACCAAATAAAAAACTGCCACGTTGCTTTTCAGTTTTTTTCGTTTGAACAAATGGATCAAGAACAAAAAATGTCCGAACGAATACCATGTTTATCCAATGATAATTCCACAGTTGTTATTTAACAACCAATTCCAGTTATTTTTGAGGATTATTAAGGATTTATAGGTGTCATAGATAATTAAGTTTGACAGCCAGATAAATTATCATAGCCGTGTCATGAAATTCCTGTTTCAATGTACTTATGTAGAGCCTAACAGCGACAAAAAATGTGGTCATAATATGGAGGACACGGCTTCGGTTACAATATTTAATCTCCGGAAGAACTGATCCATTTCATCAAAAGCCTTTATTAATTTTATGTACTACTTGCCGGTTGATCTTGTATAAATACAGTTCACTAGTCTATTGATACGACACTGTTTGATTCGAAATTTAATTAAATACTCAACTTAATATTTATTTCGTAGTTGCTAACAGGTAAAGCGGAAATGCAGTGGTCGTTCAGTTAAAACAAACGATGAAATAAATATTTGTATGGATATCTGTGTATTGATT
Organism: Ptilodon capucinus; assembly: GCA_914767695.1. Taxonomy (NCBI): domain Eukaryota; kingdom Metazoa; phylum Arthropoda; class Insecta; order Lepidoptera; family Notodontidae; genus Ptilodon; species Ptilodon capucinus. The sequence continues at coordinate 5,552,057 of OU611814.1, read as the reverse complement.
AATTGATGGTAATCATATGTACATATTTAGTTGTATTGTAAATTCAAACTAAATAATATAAGGTGGATGAACCCGCGGACAAGTGGGAAGAAAGGCAATAAAGATTTTTATAGTTCAGCCCGCCTATTTCTCGGGATTTGGTTTATGATTTCTTCTTGCTATTACATAACTAATGTCAAGCTTCACCATTAATGATGGCATTTGTATAGTTGTTTGTTTATACTCAACAACTTCAAGACTCGACTCATGATGGCCATAGAAAGAGAATACACCAATATGGCTCATAGCGGTTCAGATGGCCTGGTATCTTGATTGTTACCTGATTGAAAATATTTTTTTTAAATATTTACTTGATAATAGCAACGCCTTAGTATGTTAATGACTTATTGTCAATCAATCACTATCTGTAGTAGAAGATTAAAATTAATTAATACCAATAATCTGTAATAAGTTTACAAGAGGCAAATATCAGTTTAGATCTAGTTACCACTTGTAAATAATCTCTTGTCCAGTCCGATGCGTAGAAATCTCGTATTTAGGGCAGCCTTGACGCTTAGCCTCAATATGCAGCGACGCCTTTACCCGCTAATCAGCAATAATCACCGTCTAATCAAAACTAAGCCATTAATTTATTTAACTAGTATGAACGCGTAGTTGAGACGTTTTAGCGAACTAGTCTTGGACTCGCAGCATGTATGTAGAGAGACGCTTCCGGTGTGTGCCCAAGCTTTCACGCAGCGAGCTTCTTGGCCACTCGCCTTTTATGCCTAATCGTAAATTTCAGGACAAGTTATTTTGTTATTAAATTATTCAATGTAAAGTATTGCTGATGATAATTAGACAGTAATGCTAAATGAAACCTGAACGCACGGCGACAGGATTTATTACCAACACGTCTTTGAAAGAGCGGTTGAAATATGTTTTCAAAACTGATAGATGCGTGATGAACTATGAATTGTGTGACATCGATTCGTAATAGACAATCACGACTGTTAAAAATAACGCTTATTTAAATCTAATAAAGGCGGAATGTTGTATAAAATTGAATGGTATAAACATGATCTAAGTTCGAGCACCGAAATTAGTTTCTTAATCAAAATGCTACGGTCATTTTAGATATTTATGGCGTCGTCAATCCGCTGGTGTTTGTTTCCTCCACCACCGGCGCGGGCGAGCAGGTAACACATTTCTCGAGACAGCGGGGGGTGTCTGGGCCAAACTTAAAGGATGCGCAGGAGTGACTCTATGCGGTCTTATTAGTTACATCGTATCTAATTTATTAGTGTGGGAGTTATAAAAAACAATAGTAACATACGTTTTGTTTATGTAGATTATTTATACATAAATAAATAAATTGAATGGAAATAACTCCTTGTATTGCAACTAGTCGTATGTTAAATATCTTGATGTTGGATTAATAAGGCACTCATTTGTGTAACTAATAACCTAATATATTTAATAATCTAATGATAATGCTTAAAAACCACTTCGTTGAAATCTGTGTACAAGGCAAACATATTATAATTTCTTGGCATAAATAAAAGCTTTTACTGCTCATTTTCACTTACACTAGGATACGCCTTAATATGATACTACATCTAAAGCAGTTGCCAGTTGCAGTAGTATTATTATTTAGGCATCGCATAAATACGTCTCTAAGTGTTTAAAATTGTAAGTACTAATATGCAGAGCTTGACAGTTTTCTCATCTTCTTATAGACCCCTGTAAATTACGTTAGGGCAGGTCTTTCCTGTGGGCTTGCTGTGGACGGAATCGATTAGGTGCGTTTCAAACATTTTCGTCGGAGTTCCATGCGATGACTCGTCCTAACTTTTGTCGCTTGATTGCTTTTTGATGTGGCGATAAATGTGACTTATGTGGTTTTGGGTTAACGGCGAATACATTTGTGTAATGATGGGTTACGTGCAGTATAGGCGGGCCAGCCGTTTAATGTGTGAACGTTATTATTAACCTTTTTTGGGTGATGTTAGCTGACGTTTATAAAGGTCGTGTATTTATTTGTGGGATTGAATGCACTTTCAAATTTGCATAATTCAACGTCCAATTTGTTAAGTACCAATCTTTAATACAATTATCACGGTAGGATACAAGTTTTAGAACACTTTTGTACAAAAAATTACATTGTAGGTCGTTTGTTCGTAGATATATAGTCATTCTTTTTTTAGATTTGTTGGTTATTATTTACTGCACCCATTTTTATTTAATTATTGTAGGTACCTATAATATACCTGCCATCAAGTTTGATTTTATCACAACTCTCATAGGCTCTATGGGAAGTTGCTCTACGTAAATAGAACTTATAATAATGCAAATCTTTTATGTTCCAGGTACGAGTTCATACGTTATAGAAAAGCTACTATTGAACGGTGAGTTTAATAAACATTTCGCGTCTTAGTGACGCCTCCAGCTCAACAGCATACATTCACGATAATCGAAGCAGCCTTAAAATGAGGTCTACTATCGATACGTAAACAACTTTATTGACCACCCATGAACTATCAATTTGCCACGAAGCATTTTACGTAGACGCTATCGACTTTAAACGAACGTATTACAATTCATATCAGAGTTAAAGAACACTTATATCAAACAAAAAGTATTTTAATTTACCGAGGGGCAAGGGCTTCATTCCAGCGTGCCAGCATGCCCTCAGATAGACTCAACCTAGATCGCCGTTGGCTAAGCATTCAGCTACTAGTCAATCTTGGGCAGGCATGCGGCGGCCATCTTGGATCCGCGGACAGCCCGACGAGAAGAGGCCCTGACTGTAATTGCAACGCTATTCGCCTCAAGACATTTTTTAGAATAGTGATCCTGCGAACTGTGTTCGATACGCTCGTGTGTTGTCCCGAATACCACTCATAAACGTAATGATACCTAGCTACGTTCAATTATTCTATACATAGTGGACTTACCTTAATTACCTACCTGATGTAAGAAGTTGAAATCAATTTAAATGCTTGAACCTCTGGTAATGTATAGGAAAGCTACAAACTTTTCCTATGTATTCGTAGATCTCAATGCAAGTCGGTTTACGTAAGGTAATACATTAAATATAGTCATAAACAAAAACCGTTGCATAGAGGCAGAAGGCATTCAAACCGTGTAATAGTATCATTAACAGCAACAGAGTAATTACACTATTTTAAAATAAAGTTTCAGTTACGAGTTAGTACTTTATAATTCGCTTAATATCTAATAAATATCTATATCAAATAAATATATATGAGTTCTACAATACCTGTTACCAAAAGCGAATTAATTCAAAGACTAGATAGAAACGTTATCTAGCGCTTACAAGTGTAAAAGCGGGCATACATTAAATTCCCAGTTTGTAGAGTAATGGCCGATAGAAATACGAGATAGGATTTCTTTATAGAAAACACTTAGATTTTAACTATTATGTAAGGCACGTAGGCAACCTTAAATGGTTTGTAATTGTAGGTGCTTGCGTGGATTGTTTTTGCAGGTATGATTACTGTCGCTACGATCCGACACCAGCTTTTTGCGCCACCGAATGATATATTGTAGAGCTTAGATGTGAACTGTAAGGTTTTATTTACTCCAACGTGATATCCGGCGGCGTATGGACGTAAGAGTGTGAAGAATGTCGGGTCTCACATACACATTCCATGGCAAATATAATTCTTCAATTTCAACCAAATCAGGGAAGATATGAAGCCCTATCGTCTTATTTGTACCGTGTGTACTTATTTCTTGAATATGCGGATTATTGTCAACCCACCTTCTAAAGTCCAACTAGAAAAATAAATTGGTTGCCTCAAATATATTTATTTTCACAAATATTTTAAAATAGCTGTATTTTAATTATTAACATTTCCCACGGTTTCACCACGATAACCTATCACACTCGGCAATAGTGTATCTTTCTAATAGTATCATAATTTTCAGATTAGTACTTAAGCAGATTACCCAATAAACAAACCATTTTACTTGTTTATTTTATTAGATTAATAATCAGAATTTAAACGTCCTTTAAAAAAACAAATTGGTAGAATTACGTATAAAAAAAAGAAAACCTTACAAATGTGTATGCGAATAGTATCCCCTATATCTCTAAAGCAGTGAACCAGTATTAATAGGTCAGTACCAGGTAGCAGCAGAAAGCAATATCTAAGACTAAATTGCAAAATTACAGTACACCACACAGCGAACTGAACAAACGCACGATTGCAACATTGGTACCGGCTATTATAGGTAGCATGATAAACGTTAGATCAATTAACACACCTAATTCCGATAGCCGGCCGCCAAACGCGGTAACGCTGGTAACGTAACTTTCTTAGTTTCCCGCTAGGAACCGGTACAGTCCACTTTTACCACCAGCTTTACTTTAAATTAAGAACACAAATACATTTATCATTCGCCATTCGGAACAATGAGAGCAATAATTTATGTGTTGTGCTTTTCTAGCCCACTCGGGACATGTTCGTTATGTGCGAGACATAGATTTCGAATCTTTGACGTTTGTAGATTGTTGTCGCATATATGTAGAGTCTGTCTGGTGTGTCCTTTTTGTTTGTTGACTAGCAGATTTAGTAGGGCTATTAAAATAATATATTATCTTTAAGCTTATAGCTTTGAGATCTGGGAACAAAAAAATATAAGTATATATTTCTATAATTAATCTAGGTTGCTCTAACGTGCAAATAATATTGGTCGATTTGAAAACAATGTTCCGGAAATGAATAGGTTTAGAGCAAAGCTATTATGTAAAGTTACCATCGCTTTCGATTATGATAATGATAGAAATATAATTTAAACGTTTGCTAACTTTTCGTATCGTATAAAAATTGTTAGACTAACATTGAACTCCACTGACCAAATGAAAGTGTAATAAATAATACTCATTACGAACGAATTGAATTATCAACTTTGAGATAATGAGAGGTATCTATATTTCGTTTCCTCTGCCTAACATGGACTACATCTATTTGTTCACAGACCTAAATACATATCTAAATAGAAACTTTTTTTGGAAGTCGCTTAATTAGTCACACAGTTGACGAAGACCAATTTAGACTTTTAGAAAAGGAAGTAAGTGTTTTATCTGGATCACTATATTGTCGTTCGTGTAGTTATTTTGTACATTCAAATGTATCAATTTCTATTTAAGTTAGCCGCTTCTGCGGAAGTCTTGGGCCAGTTGTGGCGTGTAAAACATGTATGTAGCACTGTGAAAATAAAATATTACACGTTGTACCAAACATCCATTCTTATTGCTAGTGTTAAATTTGATTACGTTTATCCGTTTACATTTATAAATTAATCATGGTTTTATTATAGCGCAACATTCGTTTAACGCAATTAATTATTTAATAAGTTGCAAATTAGTATTCGATATTCTTGTTTTCGGTATATGACGTATTTGTATAAATACAATATTTACTACAAAACCCGTTCTATTCGTTTCAGACAGCGCATCATTATCGCATATCATGGGAATGGGAATACATAATATTATGTGCTAATCAGCTAATGAGTCAGCGCATTTAATTTTCGAAGTCTAAAATAAATATTTTCGGCAGTAATTTGAAACTGTTTTGTATATTTTACGCGCAGTTCTCGGGCGATAATTTCGATACAGACCCGGGCCGTCTGGCTAACGTGGCATTTATGATTTATAATCCAGCCCCCGTCGGGTCCTTCTGAGAGACACCGGACTTGAAAATAATTTAGATTTTAAATTGGAAGCAACTTATTAAACTCGGGTTTTATGTGACGGGACATTGTAAATGATTGGCGGCCGTAATACTTCGGCATTTCACCTTCAGATAAGTTACAATAATGTTCACCTTAGACAACCTTGAGTAAATAGAAAACCTAATTGCGTATATACTTGGCTGCTGATACTGGAATGTTGAATGGTTCAACAAGGAAGATTACCATGATCCGCATGTCTCGAGCAAGGAAAGTGTACCGAAGTGACAAACTAGCGATGATGCCCGCATTATGTGGCGGAGTGAGCGTTTAACACGACCGGCGCTCTCGCCACCTAATTACGACAGTCACGCTTCAACTAAGAAAATCTTTTGTGCTCTTTTTCCGAGCGTTGAGAAATGTAACGAAACGGGTTGAAGAATTTTTTTTCGTCAGAATGACTTTCAGTGTCACGGCTTCGACCGGTGACGGTTTAATGAGAAAGCTTTGTGATCGCTGAGCCAGTCGACTCTGTGTCGAATTGTCGCTGCGATGTTCTTTCAAGTTTTATTTTACAAGGATCGCAGTTGACGGACCCGGCATCCTTAAAGTAGATGTATTAGTAGCATAAAGTGGAACACCAACCACATCGGCATCGCGTCGTATTATTTGAATATTTTGCAGAAACTACATAATGTTAATAATTTGATGCTGTGCATGTTTAATTTTAACTTCGAATCCTACGTAATTGATATGCAAAAACATTCTGCCAAAGCTATAACTTACACAAAATATTTTTTATAATACAAAAGATGGGGCTCATAAAAATATGACTGCGTGTAACCGGACGTTTTTTGGGAGGAAAATTTAAATTTATTAATTTATAGTCGGAATGATTCGATACCGGTCTCCAAGCTGCTGCGTGCTTGAAACTTAAACAAATGACATACGCGGTAACTGTCTTGGTGGATTTATCTATTTACCTATCTTGGTTGATTTGTATGAGGATATTGATTACTTTCAAAATATCGAATCTCTTAGCGAAAGTTGATATAGAAAATCAGTAAGTAGTTAATTTAAAATGATTGCGGAACACCGTTAACTGCTCCAGGTTAACTGGCATCCATCAAAGGAAATTCTATGAAATTGGCCATTGTGTTGGCTGAGCCCATAACTCGAACTAGCTTAGAAGGATCGCTCTTTAACCCTCCGCTTGCTTCGTGATGTCGCCTCGACCCCGAGCGAATCTATTCTGCCCATCATAATCGCTGCTTTCAATTTACGGTGGCTATATTGATGTTTATCGCCGTTTATTCTCTATCATTGTTAAAAAAACTTATAAAGACATTTCTACCGTGTCAATTTAAATAGGCGCTCGAATCTGAACATCCTTTGTAACCCTACATACATTATTAAATACGGCATACAAATACCATACACAGATAGAAATTACATTAAATAAACTCAGAAGCATTCCGATACATACGGGAAGTATGGAAACCTTATCAATAAGGCGACGGGGAGTCCGATCATATCGCTCGTTGGCCACGGGAATATCTACACACAGAGTTACGAACACACCGGTACATCGCCTTGTTTCGAAATCGTGACTGGAAAAATATTACAGTATCAATTCATGCGCATTATGTTAATATCTATTACTTATTATTAGCTGGGTATCTTGTGGTCATCGTTCGGATTACTCAAATGGAAAATTCTTGGTTTTACGGATTCGAGACAGCATGTAACTAACAATAAAAGCATGATTATCGGTCTTTTGAGATTTAAAAAATGTAATATTCATGTGGATCTTCAGCATAATTAGTAAGGGAACATAACATTTTTGCGTGACTAAACTTTCTCGGAATAAGATGGTTTATGATTCTGTGGCTTTAGTGAATCGTGAACAAAGATGGCGACCGGGAAATTGTTATTGGTAATGGTCGAGTTCGAGCTGGCTGCCAAGCGCCCGGGTTGGGATGTGATTCATCAATTTTTGTTGGTCCGCACCATTTCTCAGATTTTCCCTCCGATAATGTACCATGGAGGTTTGTAGCTTAGTTACTTGATATATTCGCGGGTTCAAGACGAGGCTCCTTTCATTTGTGTCACGTCGCGTCGCGTCGTCTTGATTGGTCGAGTCGAAAGATATTTTTACCAAAATTTCATTTTTTTATGTTGTACCTTTTGGAATGAGAATAGATGGCAACTTTTCTTCATCTGCGCTAGTTACATTCATAAATAGAACATAGTTTTAGTATGCATAGTTAAAACATTGTTAGGAATTATCTAGGTAGGTGCTGATTTTAGATATATGTAAATATTTAGATCCAAAACGATGGAAATTTATAGTAATTTTGTCATTTACAGAGATTTCGTACAACACTTTTATGTTAAATTTTTGCATTGAAGGTTGCTCTTGTTCGGTTATGAAAGGCACAGCATAGGTAGCTAAAGAACACACAAGATGGCTACGCACCTCCGCTACCGGTTCCTAGGAAACGATGTCGACCAAGTGACAAAATAAAAACGACAACACATTGTTTGACAGCACTAATTGAATTAGCACCTGCGTAGGTCCGTTGAGAAATAATAACGAAGAACAGGTGTTTTTATTTATGATTTTACCGTTTCTTTTGAATACTTGCGACTCTACTACGTGACTACTTGATGGCTACGAAGGATAACACAACTAAATAAATACGGAATTTCATATGAAGCTGTATATTTGCTTCACTTTTTCAAATAGATATTTTAAAAACTGCGTCTATATGTACAGTTTTGACTTGCTGTACTTTTTTTGTAAAATATTTTAACTTAATATTATATATACAAAATATACTGCTGATGAACCAATTAACAATTATTGTACCTACATAGAAAGCAATATGGCAGCTAGCACCAAACGATCCTAAAACTATAAAATTTTACCAGGATGGTGCTAGCCATCAAATTACATTTATTCCAAGAATGTTAGGTATTGGATAACACTCTTAATGCGAAAACGGACTTTTATAGAATCGTAAACTTGAATTGGCTTGAATTCGTAGGCTTGAATATAAACTGATAGGTGTGTTGGAGATTAGCGAGTGATTTGCATGCACCCATCTTATTAGTCAAAGCTTGTGCAAGATTGAAAATTTGCGCTGCCTTGGCGAGTTTTGAAGATGTTATAAATACCACAAAGAACAGCTGGTCACTATATTTTGCAGTCCGCAAAGGTTAAATAGGATTAGAAGGCATAGTTACAACACCTGAACCCATTTTTCTCCCCATGTACTTATTGCGATGAAAACGATTATCATTAGTAATACTGTAGTACGAAACAACATTTTCAGAAAAGCATCTTATTCACGTAAGATATCCATCATACAGTGTTTAATAAGCACGGATCAAACAAGTGAGGTGAACTTTATATAAAACACAATTGAAGAGTTACTTTATAGTTATTACAATCCTTTAGCCTTGTCCTTATTCAGATTAGACCGTGTCAGTCAGCCCTATAATAGTCTACTACCAGCCCTCCAAATGTACCGCATAGCGTAGTATGAACAAAGCTTTGGAGTAGCTGTGGTGGCAGGGTTCACACGCGTTCCTCTCCGCTATCACGAATAGCTATTTACCACCGACACACTTCTGTCCATCTGCGAAGATAATAAACAGCCGCGGCGGCAGTGCTCCGCTGTTTGGATTGTCGAGCGTACATCACGACACCTTAGCGCGAACCACTATTGTTACAAACTTGTTTCCTTATGCTCTTTGGTTTGTAGAGTGGTTGATTTGTATATAATTCAAAACGTAATCTGATCATTTTTTTAATAAAATACTACCTACTTTGTAGACACACACACATGATAATACGGCTCTTTGAATACGTTTTTCCATAAGATGTTATTTTCTATTGTTAATCTAACTACCAACTTTAAACACTTCCCTAAAATATAATATAGGTAACGAAATCAGTCATTTTTGCTGCTAAGCATGCGATACGTAGAACGTCCCTTGAATGTTCCATCACTAATGCTTCTAGTTATGATCATATAAATAGATAAGTTTCTTGAATAGGTACATCTGTATCAGCGTCAGCCGAGGCTTTATGATTAAATTATACGACTAAATTCTATATAAACTATTTTCCATTTATAAAACTGTTATCTATGGTTACGTTAACTCCCCTGTGACTCGTGCGCCCCCAGGCGGCACCTATTGCGAGCTGTCTGTGGGCCCCTCGGCCAAACACGGAAATTAATCACGCTCCATTAGTAAAGCTTCCTTATATGGGACCTGTATTACAAAACGTTTAATGTTTTATTTTTCTAAGTAGCACACGTGATAAATAACAAAAGAATCCTGTTCTTTCGTATTAATTGAACCTGAAAATAGGAGTTTATAATCCGCTGCGTTACGAAGGTTGTCGGTAATTCATCATTATACCTTGGCTTGAAATTTGCTTAAATTTATTATAAACTAGCTGTGCCCGCGGTTTCACCCGCGCTAATAGTTACTTTGGCGTAGAGTGATGTTATAAAGTCTATGATTATATAAGTCTATAATACCCAATTCATGTCCGGGAATTTTCCCGTTTTTGCCACATTATTCGTTGCTGCTCCGCTCCTATTGGTCGTAGCGTGATGATATATAGCTTATAACCTTCCTCGATAAATGAACTATTTAACACAAAAAGAATTATTCAATTCGGACCAGTAGTTCCTGAGATTAGCGCGTTCAACCAAACAAACAAACAAACAAACTCTTTAGCTTTATAATATTATATATAAAAAATAATATTATATTATATATTATATTATATATTATATTATATAATTATATAGTATAGATAGTATAGATAATCATACTTGCTTTAGACGGTTGCGCCTTGCAGTCAAGTTTTATGCATTGGACTTGTAAATAAGCAATATCTGCATGTTTAGTTTTTACTATTATGCGTTCAACGATTATTATAAATATGAAATCGCTGACCGCAGGCCGTGTAGCGTGCTGCCTTTTGATTCTTATTGCACCCGCTTTTGGTTCTTGTTCCATCGCCATTTGGTTGTTTTTGCGGCGCACTTTGTCTTGTTACGTTGTCTTTCGTTCTTTTGCGGCGTGACAGCGCCATCGCGTGCTTCTCTTTATTGGGAACATTGAAAGATGCCATAAATCCAACCAGTCGTGTAAAAATACCATTAAATATAATAATTTAGACTTGCAGATGAGCACTCGTGGCCTTAATTGATATTATGTGGAAAGTGTTTTAAGAAAAGATATCGCTATAAAAAAAAAATATAAATTTTCTACCGATACTTTTTATACAGATTTCCTAATTCTTTGGAAAGTGATATTCCATCAGCCATAGTATTATAAAAGTTCAAAGGCATTCAAAATACTATAATTATTTAAAAATCTATATAAGTGGTGGGATTGATAAAACCATACCAACCCACCACTCCACTTAATTTTATGGCAGTATAAAATTCAGAATGTTAATCAAAGTTATACATTTCACATACCTACATATTATCACTATCAACCAATTAACAGACCTAATTAAATACAGAAACTAAACTGTGTGATTTAATTCGGTGGATATTAAATTTTTAATAAAACAATTGGACAACATTTGTCACTACGGTTAACAAGATACATCCGTTTCCTAACTAGTTTGTAAACATAAACGTTACTTGACCCGATTAGAAAGTCTCTTATCTGCGATACAGATGAAGATATCGTGCGACTTTTAACTTATTATACACTCAATTATAATCGTCATGAGAACAGACGAGATCTCATTAAAAATACTTTGGACGTGTTATGCTAAACTCCAGATAAAATATTATGCTATAAACATTGTTACATATGGCGTGGAGAACTATCGCAGCGTATATTATAATAATGTTAATGGAATGCTTTTCCAAATATTGAACAAGAGGTTAAAAGTTAATTACTTTTCTGTATTGTTCTTAGCAGTTTACTTATTACAAATATTATATCGATACCCAAGCATATGTGTAGGAAATCATTTTGGACTTCTAAAAAACACCTTCTCTAAACATGCATATACATTTTTGGAACGAAATATATTATCTGGTCAATATTTACATCTCGTCAGTCGTACTTTACAAGCTACTAAAAGCGAAATATTTTGTAAACACAGGAAGGAAGCAATTCTTTTACACGTAGAGCATAATAAGTTTCATGTTTGTATTGCTTTATAACATTTGATTAGCATTAACTATGATTAAATTATATCCAGGAACTTTACTTGGTTTCGACGGAACTCTTTAGAAATACTAATAATATAAAAATGTATGTTTTTATAAATAGGTATGCACAATTTTTTTTTTACCCCACCACCCGCATTGCAACATACCTACTTCGGAGTACAAAAGTCACTAAGTTACTTGACCGGTAATATTTTTATTTTTCGCACGACCCTCGACGCAATAACCGCTAAGTCCAATTCGTACGGCCGTAACAGAGGCTGTTAACTTTTATCTGATGTATAAAGACGGACACGTAGACACAGATGAGTCACGTAGTGTCGCAATCCTCAATTTGTAACTAGTTTAGGGAACCAGTCTGATTGGTGCACTACAAGTAGGTCCTGCAGACTGCAGTACGTAGCCGCTTCACATCTCTATCTATTAAACATGGAATAGTACTGTGACGTACGCAATTTATTTACTTTGAAGTCAATCGATGCGTGGTATGGCCCAAGTTATAATTTGCAGCGACGAAGCTGCTGATATGACTATGATAATCGATTTAGTTTTACTGTGGCTAATACTTCCATCATATTTAAAAGCCAAAATTCATGCACAGCTGAACATTTTTTTTTATTCCCACTTTCACTACTTAGTACAAGCTTGGAAAGCTAAAATGACGTTATCATGCTTTTATTTGTTAATATGCAATTTTAAGGGTTCCGTACCCAAATGGTAAAATGTGAACCCTATTACTAAAACTTCGCTGTCCGTCCGTCCGTCCGTCTGTCACCAGGCTGTATCCCATGAACTGTGATAGTTAGACAGTTGAAATTTTCACAGATGATGTATTTCTGTTGCCGCTATAACAACAAATACTAAAAAACAGAATAAAATAAATATTTAAGGGGGCTCCTATGAAACAAACGTAATTTAAAACGGAACCCTTCGTGCGCGAGTCTGACTCGCACTTGGCCGGTTTTTATTTGTTAATATGCTAACTTCCTCCGTGTCCAAAACATTTAGTCGAGTAATGTAATATAATTTTGTGATCTGTCAAAATTGATCATACGACGAACACAGGGACACAACAGGGTTCACGCATGTAGCAAATTAAAGCGCACTAGAGTTTTTTTTTTGCCGATCACCAGCTTGGCTATAGCTGCAATCCAAACTTTACTGGATGGATGTATTCATGACATAAATTTCTTAAAAATATATATCGATACAAATAAAATCGTGTTCTTTTGGGTTCGATATTGCTTCAATCGCTTACAATTTGAATTAAGTTCCTAGAATGTATATCACTAAAACGCCGTGAGTGTCTGAGCTAGTAATTAATTTCTGCCTTGATTTGTGGCGTTATCACGGTGTCTCGAACGCGATTTATAGAGCGGTTTAAAAGGCATCTGCTGTAATATTCATTGTCAGACATTAGATTCACTATAAAATAATCGCACATAGAATAACTTAGTCGTAGTCGTTATAACTAACTTCATAAGTTCTTCAAAGTTATTCATGTCAGGTCAACTGACGGTTTATAAGCTGTTGCTTTACAAAATAACAACTTGTTTAGCGTACCTATTCAGATTTCCGCGAAATGTAGCAGCACAAAGATATTTCGTATATTCCGCAAAAAACTGAAACCGGCTTGAGAGTGTAAGGAACTTGATAAATACAGACATACCCTAAAATATGAAGACCTCATACAGTACTATCTACTGAATGATGTCTTTTTATTTTAATTTTGAATTTTTTTTTGCAAATTGTACTCAGTACAGCCACCTTTATACAGTGCTCTGTATTCTTAGATTTATGATAACAAAGATAGGGACTGTGCATTTTGAGAAAGAAATTCTTAGTAAGTCTTCAGTTTCCCTTCTAACTATAGGAGCATTGATGTTGTCCGAAAAATAATAACTATCTCTTCGCGCCATTTTTCCAAGGATGCGAGGGTACTGTTGTGTACGGATGCTAGGGTGCAAGTGATTTTGTACTTATTGCTGTACTACCGCCGCATTTGTATGCTGTGCATAATAATTCCCGATGTGATGTGAACATGAATTTATAAAATATAATGATATTATTTACTTCGAATATATAACCACAGCTTGTATAAAGACATTAAATAATAATAGAGGAATTATCGTAATAGGCACACGGTAACACGTCAGATAACATAATAACATGTTTACGGCCAAACTTCCGGACATCGTGGGTACTAGCATTGTCTCTATTCTTTGCTTTTTATAACGTAAACACCTTAATCTTTCAGTGAAATACCAGTAGCTATGAAGACTGAAATATTCTGTTTTTTTTGTTATGGGATATATATCTAAATCTAGGTAGCGACCTTTAACCATGAAGTTTCCTAGAGGTCTTCTCATAGTTCATAATACGATGGATGTTGCCTTTGTTCCCATAGCAAATTTCAGTTGTTTGACCCGTCCATTCTCGAGTCAACAAATAACGAACGGTGGGCAGATGATATCTAGTCAGATTCCGGGTATGCTGTGTGAGTCTGAATGCCTAACGGACGTCTGGCTAGACTTGGTAGTGCTGTGTGACGGCCGCCCCGGGTCTGTCCTGTCACTCAATCTTTCAGGCGATTATAAGCAACCTTTTACAAATAACTGTACTGATACAACGACGTTTAACAAATGGTGTTGTTTAGTTGTGACAAGTTTGTTGGTATTGCTTAGGAAAATGTTTTATTGTTCTCCTGTGATGGTTTACATCATCAGTTTGCATCATCAGAAAATAGGACTGATTTTGCTGGGCCCCAACTAACCTAACTGCATCTAGATCACAATACATGAACGAGAAAAGAGTTCTCTAATGCTGATAGATTTTCTTCAGTCGTAGTTAGTAAACAACAGAATTATCACCGATACACGACCTGCTTTTAAATGTTTCCTTAAAACATAATCGAGGCTTGGAATACTATCAGCAAAGTAAATGCCTACAAAGTTATCCATAAAATTGCGCGATAGATCGAGCAACTATTATTACCAATAAGGCAACAAAAAAAATTAAAATAAATTTACTGTAGCTATAAAAAATAAAGCCGAAGATGTACTTAGTGGATTTATGTGAGTCTCTTTACCCAATAAAGTAGAGGATGTCTCGTAAATCGTAGGAACATCGGACGGATGGCCGGCGCGGGCGCAGCCAGGCGACACCTAAGGAGTGGGCGCATCCACCGTTAGACGTTAGGCCCGGGGCATACGAACCTTAGGGATTACAAGGCTCGAGTTACGTACGCCCTCCTATTTACGCTCTGATCTGTGCATGCCTTTATTCAATGCTATATTATTATGTTTTTATCTGTACGTCGTGTATGAATAAATTCCGTTGAAACATAAAATATGTAATCGTGTGTTTGATGGGTAATCTCGTCATTCATGAGGAAATAGTTACGTGCCTGTGAAAAATACTAGTCGATATTTTTGCATAGCCAATAAAATTAAAAAAGAAATACCCTACAATCAGCAAACATCCGTAACTATTGAAATACGCGTAATCACAAATCTTATTGAAATAAGCAGTTGGTGTTCCACGATAATTTCGTTAGCAAATTCACACACACTCATATGAATGGAAAGACAAGAAAATTACACAAGAAAGCTGGAATAACAGTACAAAACGTCAGGAGTACATCGGGAACTGCGCAAGATGATGGGGCGGCGGCGCGGGCGGCGTCATTTGTTTGTCCTAAGGGCGAATGTCGTCGTCCTACATAACATAGTATCATTTATCTAGTATTGGATTAACGCGTGTAACCTTAACTGTGGACTTGAACGGTACAAATAGTTCGCGCCGCGAGTGAGCATCGATGTCGACCCAGTAACGGCCGGTGTTGGGTGGCAGGCGCGGTTCACCGAGGTCAGGAAATAACTAATAAAGAAAATTGATATTATACGAATAATACGTTATTTGATATTGCAATCATAAAGTGACTTTTATATTGCGTTAAACGACGTCGTAAAGATTTATAGAACCTCGTGTCGAGCGTAAATGTTGCACTTAACTGAAATATAAGGGTTTTTACTACTCGCCTAGCAGTTAACGCAGAAAAATTAATTGAATATACCTACATGTTTATACGTATTTCATTTATGAAATGTAAAAAAATAAACGAATAAGTGCAGCCTTTTTGCTAACGGAAGTATGTTCCATTTTGTTGAGTAACCTCACTTAAATTTGTTTTATTTATGCTTAATAAACTTACTGTAGTAGATATGTTATATTCTATAGCTATACTATACTCGATAGATTTATAAACGCAGAGGTATAATTATAGAAATGTTTCAAACAGGTTATTGAGAGATTTCTATTTGCATTGATAGAAAGCTATACTTTCAGAGTATTATAATATATGGACGATACCCCTCGTTGAGTATAATAGTAAGCACCCCGATGTCACTCGCCCCGGTCCCATTTGACCTTGACCAGCATTGATAGCCCAACCGATTGTGACATGACAACATGTGACATAATATGTGATTTTTGTCCCTTTCGATACGAAAGGGCAGATGTATTTTGTGTGACATAATCCATAATATATTATTATGACTTGTCTTGGCGCACGTGTTAGCCCACCTGATTGGATAATCGTGAGCAACGTAAACAGTTTTTTTTTCTCCTTAATATTGATGCAGGCAGGCCACCAAAATAACGGGACATGGTACACAGTCTACACTTCTTAGCTGGTGTGGTGGTACATGTGGTCATCGAGTATATACACGCAAGGACCATTACCCTCGTTTCATCGTATCCAGTAGCTCTACCATGGGTTTGTCAATTCACTGACAGTCGTCATCGACTGCGTAAAATATTCGTATGGGGTAATGCGGATATCCATTCATTTTTAAAAATACTTGCAATTTGTAAAGAAAAATATGAAGTTTAATAAATATTTGTATTTAATTGAATCGTGACTCCAAGTAAAAAAAAATCCTTGGCAATGTTTAGTAAGTACAAACTTTCCGAGTTCTTATACTAAGTGGATATGATGTTACAAAAAAACAATATTGCATTGCTATTAATTTATAGGGTGAAATCTAAATTGTTAATTCTCTATAAGTGTTATACAATTGGCTATAGATAAAAATACGTACACGCTAGCGAGCAGCGTATTAAAAATGCGTACCTACAGCTACTGATAGACCCATTAGGCTTTCTACCCAACTTTCACGTTTCCGTGTTTTCACGTTTTTAACGATAAAAAGAAACGGAATAAGCTATTGGTGCATTTTTGCAAGTTAAAGCCGTGAGAAATTGCATTCGCCGCGGCCATTCAGACATAAATAGATTTACTATTAAACGTAGATCCACACGCTTATTCTTAAAATATTTTAACAAGGCATTGGACTGTATTTTTTTTGTAATACCTGGCTCTAAGACTGACTCATTAGTATGTGCAGGGCTGTTAATCTACTTTCTCAAAACAAAATTCATAGAAAATTCTCGCCATCTACATACCATCTAAAATGGCATTGTTCAGTACAATTGATGGGGAGTTTCTACAGGGGATTAGAGGAGATCAAACCCGGAACCTCTCGGGTAAGAGTGTCTACCATCTTTTTTTTTTTTTTTTGGGAAAATGCATTACGCATCCCTCACCGAATCAGGGGAGTTGGAGGGGGTATGTGGGACTCTCGCCAGAGTGCCGTATACCCACTAACAACCCACGGTGATACTTCGCTTTGCAAGGGGGTGTCACGAGATCCCCAAGTATTGCAGCGTGACAAGGGTGTCAACCACCTAACCATATACATAACTTATGAATATTATTTTTGATATCATTGATACGAACATTACTCATAATGCAATAATTATATTATCTTCTTTGTTTTTTATTTCACAGATTCTATTAAACAGCCTATCGCTTTCTCTATTAACCTGTTAGATCGTAAACTAGTTGCTTAATTTTCTGTGAAGATATTAAAGTCTTCCCTTATAAGTATACTTAATTGTCTAACGTACTGCAAGTTTAGTATTCTTGTAATACTAGGAACCAGTTCGTTTATTCGTTTACGGGCAAGACAGTGACGATAGTAACACCCGGCTGCGATCTTCATGACCCGATAATGTTGTAACATTGCACGGGCCCCGATACCACCGGCAATGTAATGTATTATTTATTTTATTTCATTTCACTTCACCGCGTTCCTATTTATATAATTGTCTCTAAACTTTGTATCAAATGAGATTCATTTACCGTTATTCGAAGCTCCTCGGCCGTGTCGTAAAAAGGTTCTGCGACGGGGTTAATTGAGGAGTAAACATTGACGGTTCCAATACAATGTGTACGTGTGATTTAACTCTCTCGTTATTTTTGTTTCAAGTTGTCTAGTTGACATGTAACTTTGGACGTTGGAAATTGTTTCTGTTTCAACCTTTGACTATAAAAACACACGAACCGGCCACACGAACTATTAATTCTGTTGCAAACCAGTTACAATCGCATCCCGTTTAAATTTATCAAAAGACCGCCATATGTTAGTTAGTTAGTTTCTAACTTTAAATACGAGCAATAAATGCTACATAATCACCCAGTAGGCTAGCTTTAAAATTAAGATCTTCCTCTCTACCAAATCTATATGTTTGCCAATGGTGTTTGATTACTGCGTGCCTAATCTGTGTGCGGATTTTACGTGTATGTTGCTAATCAATGGTAGTGTGCGTTCAGATGAACAGTATTAGTTTTACGCGTGTACACGTTGGCATGTGTAAACATATACCTCACCCTCACATGGTCGATGCTGGAAAAAATCTTAATTAATCGCATTATCAACTCCGCTTATTTCTTCTACAAATAATTAAAACAAAAAATACATAAAGTAAGCTTACTCTATTAACTTGATAATCTATAAATTATTGTCTCTACTTAGCTCTATTCAAACCCAAAATACCCAAACTATTATTACTATAAATACACTAGAGGCTGCGTGTAAGTCACCGAAGTAAATCCATCCCACACAATATCTATCCAATAAATATCCAAAAAGCTTGTTCTGCGAACATTCCGCATCCATTGTGTTCCCCGCAGATATATCTTGCGTAAGGAGCATGCGATGCTTGCGCGCCGTGCTTTCTCTCTGCCCACGCGAGCTGATCCTCGTCACTATTGATTGACAAACTATCCATTACCGCACGGAAACCAACTTTTATACAGATCGCTGCAATGTAACAATAAACGGGGAAGGAATTCATCACCGGATCGGGGGAATTTTGTGTCGCCTGCGGTGACCGTTTACCTAATGCGATAGTTGACAAATCGCTCAATTGTCCCGGGCGGTGGGTCGCCGGTCGACGGGGACCAACTTGTTGGGTGGCGGGTTGCACAACCAGTGGCCAGCTCAGGCAGTTTGACGAGTGCCGGAAGACGTCCAGGTTTATTGTGCTTTATTGCGATTGGACGGTGGTAAATATTCAGTGAATTGCCTGTGTGGGGTTATTTGATTATAAAGAGCGAATTCAATTTAAATTTATATTGGAAGCGTAAAATCGTCACCGAAATAAGGATGTAAATACATATAGTACCTATAGTAACCTATATTTGCATTGACCTGTAGTATCTTAATATTGAAAAAGTGGAAACTTAAAAATCTCGCAAAATGTCCACGTATTTTCACGTAGTCCTAACTACGTGAAAATACTATCTGATTTAAAAATACCTTTTCAAGAACATTTCATACTATGGGGTAGCGTATTTTTTTTTAGTACAAGCCTTTAAGGTATCTCTACAAAATAATATTTATTTCCCCAAATATTATCAACCTCTGATTGATTGACACAATACAAATACACATACTCCAAAACTACGGACCCACAGCCTTTATACTATAGCCAGTTCATTATGCCATCAAGAAATAAAAATACTCCGTACCTACATACGGCAAATTTTCATCTAACCTTTAAAATAATATAAGTCCGTCGTATTTTAAAAAATGTTTTTTTAAATCGCTTAAGCAAATAAAAAGTTGTCACACAAATAATTTATACATTAATAACCACATATGATTTTAATTTTAATGCACTAAAGGATATATTAGCAGTACCATAAATATTGTCTCGAATATTCACAGCGGGGGCTTATTCGATATTTTCGTGGCTTCTAACACATTTGCATAAAATCCAAAATTGCCTTTTTTCTTCAATAATTTACATACACCTAACATTGAAAAAATGGCTATTATTAAAATATGTACCATAATTTTAAACAATGACTCCAAACGACTTTAACCGAGTGTTTAAGGCTATTGTAAAATGTTTACTCTTTTTAACAAATTGCTGCTAATCCTTATGAATAAATAGATATGTGCCAATATTTCTTTTTAATCTTAATTTATGTTGCACGGTGATCTATATAGTATTTATGTTTTTTCGAATTATTTATTATTATACCCACCACATAAACTGTTTAAAATACAACTACATAATTAGTAGATATAATTTATGTAAGTTGGTAGATAACTTTAAATCTATCGAATAATAATTTCCACCGTATATATAAAAATGTGTACGTTTAACGATAATATTTGCATATATTTTTAGCTTATATGATACAAGGCACTAACTAAGCAGAAAGCGAAATGCTAATGAAGTGTGGTTATCTGAGTTGAGGCTTTTTATTTGTCGGATAACCCGTAATGTGTTTTAAAGATATGTTCACCTTCAACTTTGGATGTTCTCTCGTCTTTTTTAACTCCGGGATCTTTTAATACCGGTAAATGTGCAACGTTTCTGTATTGTAACACTTTAATGCCATCGCACTTAGGGCTGTATGTCATTATTTGTAAAATACATTCGATGTGCTTAACCGTATGTAGGTATAAATTTTATCTTTCTCCTTAGCTCAATGTGCATTATTATTATTTCTACCACTGTGCAAAGGTCCTTTATAACGAGCTAAACGATTTTCTTCTTTTATCATGTCCTGTCAGCATTATCAAAATAGTCTGAGTTAGATTTGGAAGAAGTGTATTAGATACATTGGCTTTATATGATGTAATTAGGCGTCTCAGGTTACCAAAATAGTGTTAGGTACTTACTGAGTTGATATCCTCGCTGGTGATACCTAGAAGATAAACAAAATTATTAATAATACTAATACTTATACGTACCAAATGAATGTAGGAGCGCAGGAAGAGATAGCATTATTGTTTTCCGAAGGGAAAAGGTCAAACATTGTGGTCGCTTTCAAACTGTACGCAGTTACAACTTTTAATGTAATGAGTCCAATATTTCCATACAATAATACATTGTTATGTCTAAAGCTAATTGAAATAATATTCAATTTAAAGGTCCTGTCGCGGTCGTTGGTACTTTAATTAACTGCCGTGTTTCTGTAGTTCCTACAATCCGATTGTATGACATAAATCTCTCTAAAATGAAAATCAAGATTCCATTAGATAGACACGAGATCACGAGATACGGGCTAGGTAGACTCCGATATCTACCCATTATAAATGAAAATAGATATCTATCTGTGCCCACGGATGCTTCTGGAGTTTATTACAATTAAATGATATAAAAATAAATTGTTTCGAGTACATATTGGTTATTTCTATTACGAGTGCAGTATGAATCGTGTGAACACAAAGAAATCTACGAATCTTTGTCCGAATGGCCGGCGGGTAGGCTATACACCGCGAAATATTTCCCAAGATGCATCGGCACGAGTGCGATGTGGCGATATCTGAGGTGCGCGCCAGTTCGAATCGTCTATCGACTCTATGATCGGCTCCGTCGAGAGGTCACGCGCGTTAAACGTAAATCAACATATCTCGCGACGGGAGATCTAGCCGAGCATGCGCCCGACCAACAAAAACTGAATTTTATAGCCGTAACACTACACCTGGGGAAAAAAAGTAAATAAATTGGATGAGATCAAGCCGACGACCGAGAGCCGGCGACCCCTGTAACTCCTGAAATTGACCATTACGGGAATATCAAGCGATAAACATAACTACGTCTGCACTGTTTGCATCTTGCCAGGCAAAATACCTGAATTAAGGAGTAAATAGCTGTATTAAGTGCAGGACTGCTGCCCTTGTGGACGGTAGCTTTGTTACCGGTCAGCTCTGTGACTACGAGTAATTATAGATTATTGAATTCGCCCGCCGGTTACTTTGTACTCAAAAATAGTATCTGCGCAATTACTCTTATTGTTGGGAAACCAGTTAGGCATTTTATCTCGTTGATTGATTTACTCATATTTGCCTTCCAGTGAGTAAATACTAAAACAATCGACATAAAGACCATTACTTCATTGTCAAACGGAAGAGTATGATACTAAGTTCTCAATATAATTGCGAAGAGATCATCGCTTTATTTATTCAGTTCTTAATTAACTGTATCAGGGTCGTGTTCATCTAATATGCCGTGTGTCATATCTATTAAGGTCGACGTTCGGATAGCGGCTAGCCGGGGTGCTTTCTCTGGGATGTCGGGCAACTGTCGTACGAATCGGTCCGAGCTGCGATCGAGTGAGTCGATCCGTATCTTCGCAATCGATTCTTATCGTGACAGTTTTACGCGTCGCTTCACGATCTCACTCCCAATACGACCGGCACCCAACACTATAGTATTTCGTCATCTCTTCAATAATGCGAATATTATGACTACTTTTTGCTCGTCTCCAACTGTCAATCGACGATTGATAGCGTTTCGTGTGCTTCAGTGTCCTAGCCTCCTAGCTACTATAAATTATCAATCCGAACAGTAGATAAGTATGTACATTAGCTGGCTGCGCCTTTTGTCGGTACTCGTGGCCTGTCAACCACTTGTCAAAGCCGCTCGTGTTTTGGCTCGCTGGAACTTAAAATTTGAATAACAAATTGTTCTCCCGAAGTCATCTGGCGATCGCCACTATCGGTATGCGATACTGTACTATTTGAATGACAACATTAAGTTGCAATTGATTTAATTTTAATTTACCTTTATCTTGCAAACTATTATTAATCACCTCACAAATTATGTAAATTATTCAATTCGTGTTAGTAAATTAATTAACAAGATAATATTATGTTATCTGTTATGATGTAATATATTCGCATACATTATGGAACCGCCATTGTGAATTGGAGATTGTATTCAGCTTTGTTTGTTCAACTTCTTAGTTTAATTCAAGTTAAGAAACTGGAAAATACAATCTAGGCGTTCGGGAAGCTCACAGCGCGTAGAGTAAAAGAATCTAAAACGGTAATCTGTGTGCTAAAAGCATTGCAAGATAACATACGGGTATACTTACATCCTCACAATCTCGGTTAGGTGGAGTGATAGCGCTAATGAACCCATGTTGCCGTCACAGAAGTGGCACGCTTTGAACGATGGCACGGCCATTAGTGGGAAACTCAAGGCCAGCCGAGGGCGGACAGCTCCCCGTAATTATCTAAAACAAACCGAACCGAAAGGCGGATATATCGCCTGTCGCAACACTCCGCTGAGCACATATCTCTCGACGTTGACTCTGCAGATAAACAAGATACGAGCGGACGGATAAAAAATAGAATTACTTAGATATTCAACATTTAAAATCTCACTGCCTGTGCTATTATTATCAGGGTAGCTTGCATAGTATAAAAGTAAATTGGATTAATTACCCTAGTATTTTCTTACTAATCGTAAACACGGTAATTAATTTGGTATTTCCACTACGTTTCTGTTTTTTACATTTTACAAAAAAAAAAAATCATAAAAACAAATTTAAAATAATCTTAAAATATTGGGACTTTTACGAACTAAGCTTGTCTGAATAGGGTTATAATCGCGACAGTCATGGATTTATGAACAAATATAACAAACAGTTTGCAATATTTTAAAGAAATTCTTGTTTTTTTTTTTGTTAAGCGTAGGGACTTCCAATATAGCCGGGAGGTACCTGGTATCTGGAATCGCCTAACGTCACATTCAATAGAAGAATCGACAATTCAAAATTATTGTTTTTGTTAAAGTACCGCCGGTGTTTCAATCTTACAATGTAAATAGTTTATGCGATAGTATATGGACTATGGCACATCAGTATAAACGATCGTAACAAGTTTACGACGATATTGATGCATGACGGTAACTGGGATCGCATCTCGCATCTCGTTGAAAGCACTGTTACATTGATAGATTGGTATTTAGAAAGGGCCATGGGCAAGTACGTAATTGCACGTTGCATTAAGCTGTTGGCTAATTGAAGTTTACTCAGCAATAAGTTTAGCGAACACCAGGAGACGTGGGCAAGCGTTTACTATTTGCACTACGGGTGTGCGTTCAAGTCAAAACAGTTCTGAACCAGAGAGATGTTATAACAACACTATAGTTTTATTTTTAGGCACTATAAAAATCTCATGTTTCGCCACGACTGCAGCGTTCAAACGTCGTTTTACATTTAGAAAATAGTTCGCTTTTTTGACTGCCGCATTATTAAAACTGCCTGCCTGGATCTTGTTCAATCTTTAATTAGTTGATTGAAAAAGAATCCTTTGAAACCGTGCAGTACAAAAAATCGTACAAAAAATAAATAATTCAACCCCGTGTGTGTCATTCCAATAACATGGTATTTATTGTTATGCCTGGAAGTTATCGGATTGTATTTGTAGAGACTAGAGATGCTGTACTGGTGATCTGTGTACACAGTTTATAGTTAAAGCACTTACAGTCGCAACTCACAAGTGAGATGTGTTTTAGCGGAGGAGTAGTGACTGCGACCGTCCATATATCAAATGTCACTTTGCTTTGACACATACCAATGATAATATTTGACGTACAAAAATTAAGTAGACACTTGATTGACTGATATTT
This sequence comes from Ptilodon capucinus, assembly GCA_914767695.1. Lineage (NCBI taxonomy): Eukaryota > Metazoa > Arthropoda > Insecta > Lepidoptera > Notodontidae > Ptilodon > Ptilodon capucinus. The sequence goes on along the minus strand of OU611814.1, from coordinate 5,527,371 downwards.
ATAGACTTTTAACTTCCATTAATAAATTATTACTATTTAAATTACTTACCTTATTGTTTTATGTTTTATTTATGAAGTGTCAATATTGAAATCTTGGTAAAGTGAACTTGTTATGAAAGGGGCGAGTTACTCAAGCATTTGAATGGGATTATTTTTTATGAAAATAAGTACCATTTTGTTATCTAAACTACAAAGTTTGATCTATCAGTCATACTGTAGCTACTTAAGAAATAATAAGTCGTTGATGGATGGTTAACTAATTAACATTATAGGGCTATCAATGGTTTTAAATTAAAGCAGGTATTAACTCGATTGATCGGAATTACTGTGGCGATGAGTAATGAGAGCACTTGATTTTTGAATATTTTTTTAATCTTGTCGACAATTGGGTTCTGTTATTTCTTGTTGTCCGAAGTCGCTACTACCGAGTTGGTAGATAAATATATCGGTGATCAGCTACACGGGATGCCAATATTAAAATGAACTGTAATGAACTCTTAGAAAAGCACATTTTTCAATGGAACGTCATGGACAACGCAAGCGTGCTCGCGTTGCTTTTTCCACTGACATTCAGTCTTTATGCGTATTGGCACAGAGTACATTTTCAGAAAAGCCAAGTGACTTGTTATGTTTTTCTAATGTAGAACTACTAGTGTTAGTAAGCTATACAATCCCGAAGTATCACGGACTATAACTTTCAACAGGCGTGGGGCAAAGTGTTATATACTTAACGAAATTTCAGTACTGGTTAGTTGATTGCTATCACATTAATTCGCAGCGATTAGTCGAAGGTACCCGGCGCGGCCCACAAGTGGGGCGCACGCGTCACAGTTCATTATGTGAGTGCGGCGGTCGAGTCGAGTTACTCGCTCCACTTGATACTACGTGACGAGCGTGAGAAACGACTCGCAATTGAGTTTTTAATAAGCAGGGTAAATATTGCACTATGAATAAATTTGTCTTTTTAAGGCACAGTAAGTATAAGCCGTGCTTTTATCGCTCACGTGCAAAATATCTCGGATGGAAAGCGCAACTCTCTACATGGAATAAGTAGGACGTAAACTTCATGTATAAGTAGGTAAGAATATTACTTTATGAATTCTAATTAAATGTTAATGGTGGATACGCTACAAAGTATATGTCAGCATTGGAATAAGTAGGTATAGCAAGTCTAAACAGACTGAGTAAACTACTCAACATCATGCATGACTTTATTAAGTAGTTGGTAATATAATAGAAAGTATTATGACTTGTTCTGGGCGATCGAGTTAATTTATGTTGACTGCTAGCACCTAACTTACATAACGTGGTTTATGAGTTTGAGTTAACTCACGAGAACCCCATTTCTGATGTAAGCAAACAACGACTAAAGTATATTTGACAGCACTAAAATATTGTTGTCTTGCTCATACATTGCAAGCATGAGATGAGCGGCAATACACTTTTAGTGTGGTTTAGTTTGGCACTTACAAAATCTACCAATGCTTCTGATTGAAACGATTGGTGAGAGGTGTAGAGCATAAGATTTATAGATAAAAATTAATAAGGTTTAAGATAAAAAGTAACATACAAGTCAAAAGAGAACTCGAGGTTGGTTATTAACATTAAAATCAAACCATCTTATAAAAACATAAGCTATGGCTTACTGTCAAAATAGGCATGTATTCAGTCATTACGCAAATAAGATAGCCGGAAACCTTTTTTCACAGAATACGCAGATCCCATTCAATCATACACATCATTTAAACGTCCCAACTTAATGGTCTTAGCTTTCAATTTATGTATTTACGCCCACGCCTCCGTGTTCGTAAGTGATTAACTACCAAATTCGCCACATTAACTTTTTATACCAGCAAGTGTCGAATCATAACGGTCCGCAATCATAGCATTCAGTTACAAAAGAATAGTGTAAAAAACGGTATTCAGGTAACAAGACTATGGGAGGGCCGTTCGTTAGCCTGGATTTCGTTGAACGGGAATCGAACCCAGGCCCGCAGCCGTCGTGGCCGGCCGGCTGACAACGATCTCGCTCCCATTGTGTGCTTTGCTGGCGCTCGATAACGCTCTACTTTACTGTTAAAAACGAGAATTTTAATGAAACTGTGAACTACTAAATAACGTCATCGATGTTTTCAATTATCTCGCTTATCTTGTTACTTAGTTATATTTTCATGCAAGATTATATTTTTACATAACAATATTGTGATTTTTATCCAGAATATTATAATTATGCACTGAGATATTCAAGGCACCGAATAAGACAGTCAGCGGTTATATGAAGCAAAGATTCATGCAATTTTTTTAAAATATTTAAAGACTTCGCGTAAGATGATTTTATACAACAAAGCTCTCAGTCTGTTTATTATGTTCGATTGATTTAGCAAATAAATACTTAATAGTAACTCAAGTGGGATACAAAAAAATAAAAAAAATAGCAGAACCAACGTATCTAGTCATTCAACTGATATCTAAGAAACAATAATTATTCTGAGCAACAATCCGTCAAGTGACGACAAATGTCGATAGCCAATTGATTCTGTTTGGAGGCCGAGTAGGTAGGTACCTATTCATTACACTAATGGGAATCTGTTGTCGGTAGATAAGTTTTTTTTTGTTATTTTCTCTACAATAATGCTTTGACCATCCATTAGAGACTGGCCAAACAAAAGTCAATGTCTCTAGGTGTGTCTACTAATAAAATATCTTGGTACATCACACGTAGCTATTATAAAGAAATGAAAAAAGTAACATGGGCGTTACAACATGATCGGTAATGTCCGCTTTGTGGTTTTATTTGAGCGTTTGTCTTCGCAAATATACAGCTCGGAGATATAAAGACTTGTGAAAATATTGTTTATGGCCTCTCGCCTTTTTTACCTCTCACTTACGGCGCGTGTTATTAACATACAACCCATTTGTATTATGTACTTAATTCCATCTTAATTCAATAAAATGTATATAACTAATAATCTACTTAGGTTGCCCACAAATTTATATAATGTTATGATCTATAAAGTATTGTAAACCGCTTTTAAATACCTTAAAAGTACCATCTTATACACAAAAGAGATTGAATTGTCTGTAAATTTAAAGATTGTAATATATATGTCGGGGAAAACACAAAGATCACAGTTTCACATTATTTTAATTCGCATTTAAACAATATTTCGTCACTTTACAATAATTTCGAAAGGAAAAAAGACCCAGCAGCGAGTTCAAGTCACCGATCTCCCAGTAACCACCAGATACCCTTTCAAGGCACCGATCTCCGTTTAACCACCAGATACCCGCCTCGCAATGATCCAACTCGATCGGTCGCTCGGAAATGTGCTTCCAAAACTGTCATCCTCTCTAAAGTAAAGATGGGGCCTCGACCCCACTCGAGACACGTTCTCTGCTCTGATTGGTGGTTACGTAAATAACAAAATTAACAACTTTTATTACATTAGCAAGGTTTTTAAGCTAAAGGAAAATGTAAGAAATTAATTAAATTTATATTAGGAATTTCTAAATGTAAACAAATTCAACTCGACTCATAGCTTCCTCTGACATATATAATATTATGGGCAAAGGTGCCTAACATTTCAATAGCGTTTCAAATATTTCGCTTGCAAGTCAACTCATAGATTGATGTGTGTCATTAGAAAGTGTTTGGCATTTTAGCAGCCTAAAGTTATATGTCATTGTTATTAATTACAGTACCGTTGTTAAGCATATGTAACGCCCACTCTTAAATATTTTATAATGAGGTAGGTAGTTACTGACCATTTCATTGATGGCTGAATATGTTTTATAATTACATTTTGTGGTATAAATCTAATTCATCTGACCTTTCGTTATACTATTGATTAATTTGGATGATTTTTGTGACTGTTAGACAATGGGTACAGATTTAACAACAGTTTGTTAAAAAATTATAACCTCAATTTTTTTACACAAAGTTTCATATTTTAACAATATTTTTTTATTTATTGGGTGCTTTTCCATTGAAAGTAAACTCACTCCAGTAAAATATTCATTTAATTATAAAGTCAAGTATAAGTGTAATCAGAGGCAGTCAGATTATCTATTTATTATTTAGCTTTTCGATTAGATAGACAAAACACGATTAGATATTATGCACAAGCCTAGTGCTAGTGCATAATATCTAATAGTGTTTTGTTTAACAATTACCACCAACACGAGTCTACCACACACAACATCAAAACATAGAGACTGATGTGTTTTTCGCTGCTTCCTGTGAGTGCTAATAATCAAGGCTAATAAAAGAGTCCTTCTCAGCACGTCCAACATATATACCAAAAGCTTCACAGTTGTATACATGCTAGTTTAACAACTATTATGCTCCGCACCGACCGGAGCGAGCGATCATCTTGCCTTTTTTTGAACATGTACTTTGTAACAGTATTCATAAAGATTGCATTGCTTTGGTGAAAGAAACACGACCACACGTAAAATTTCGCTACCGTGATCGATAACATTTCCTTGCTTAGGTATAGTTTGTCTTGATACAGGCAGAAAATTTGTCGTGTACGATTTCATGCGCCCGCCGTGGGCACGGCTTTACTGAACGGAATTCTAATGATGTCCATTATAAATAACACAAACGTAATAAGATGTATTTCATAATATTCATTAAATGTTGAATAATTCGCGTATTATATTGGGCTCTCTCTATCTGCGAACGTTGTTCATTAGTTTTACAATTAAACTTGGATCATAGTAAAGTGTCGTCGTAAAGGTTTTAAAATTTACAACCAATTATATTTACCAAATGAAACTGCCTCAGTACAGTCACTGTTTATTCTAACTATAAATTATAGGGATAAAAAGCTTGAATGCCGCACTCAGAACTGGCCACATAATAGGTATACTAAAGCACTAATTGTGATATACGGCAATGACATTTTAGGTTATAGTTCATCAGTGCAAGTTAAAACGAGTCTACCAAACTTGAAACAAACTAACACAAGTTTTCTCTAAAGATTAATATTTAGTTCCCTTCAAAACATTATGCAAATATCGAAATAATATTGTTTATCGGTCATTGTTGGGTGCATCTTATCAAACAAAAAGGATTTGTTAGCTTCTGCCTGAATGAAAACATATTTCAAGTCAAAATGTGGTATGTAAGTAGAAAGTAGTGATTCTTCGTTGGGGATCCTCAATAAACATATAAACTTGTTTTATACGGTTTTACTACATAATAAAACACGCTTAAAATGTATTTCCACATAGTTTAGATAAACCCTGTAGGACTTAGCATAATACATTGTCGGCGAAAAGATCTTCTGAGATAATTAGCACCGCTATGATCTCCTACATTGGCTTTTTAATCGCTAAAATTGGTAAATATGTGTAGGTATAGGCTTTAGGGATATACGTTCTAGTTCTAGAGGCATCAACAGCGTAGAAGTTACCTTTAAAACTGAGAGGTTCAGGGTTCCACCCCACCCTGGTTATTAAATTATTGATGTGAGACGATTTCTAGCACAAACATTAAGCTTCGTTAGACGGTGAAGTGGGACTAGGTAGTAATAATACAATTTAATAAAAAAAAACTTGTGTCTTTAAAGTACTTTTTTCGGTATGAAATTAATATAACTACCTGACAAGTAATATTGTAAAAATGTTGTTTGGTATCAATTAATGATACTACGCGCTTTCGAGTTATAAGTACTTACGTGGAGTGCAAAACGCTCTGAATGTAATGAAACGGAGGTTGCCACCGATACGTTTTCTGTCGCTTGTGAGGCCCACCAGGCGGTCTGCGAAGCAGCATACCACCATAGAATACTATGTCTCATATTACCTACTGTTATTAGACACATTACCTTAAACGATCCAAACGAAAATGATTACTATTGAACTTCAATGTTTATAATATTATATTACATCCCAGCTCACTGTACCTACTGTAAGTCTACCATATTCTAAGTACACTATTAGTGATTAACAACCCCGTGCATTTGCATTACAAATATTACGTAGACGCTATCGAATATCAATTTTAAATTGTACAGCTATTAAAAAGGTATCCCATATATATATACTACAGCCCTTTTAACGTCCCACTGCTGAGTACGGGCATCCCCTCAATACGAGGAGGATTTCAGGCCATAGTCCACCACGCTGGCCTAGTGCGGGTTGGCAGACTTCGCACATCTATCGAGAACTAGACAAGTTCCCTCAGACATGCAAGTTTCCTCACGATGTTTTCCTTCACCGTTTCATAGCAAGTAATAATCTCGGATGAAAATGAGATTCGCACATGAATTCCAGAGGTGCGAGCCGGGGTTTGAACCTGCACACTTTGATTTGCAAAGCGTGCGTTCGACCACTCGGCTACCACTGCTGCAAAGGTATACCGTATGTTGTTAATAATGTGCATTATATAATAATCTATAATATATTCCATCTAATACAAGTCAGATGAGAAGTTAGGCTAAAGTACACAACTTTTTCTTATGAATTTCAAACGTAACATTAAAATAGCGGGTATCGTTAGTTAATGGCAAATGTGAGCAGTCGCGATGAGTTGTATCTTCATGCAGATCACCACAGCCTCGCCGGGAGATTATCATAAAGCGTTGCCGCTAGAGCCCCAGTGTCGCCGCAGATGTCTGATAAATGAGCTAACAATATCACATTAGTATGAACTTAGAAACAATGTAAATTATGAACGAACATAGCTCTTAATTTGCAACAAAATCACCATCCGTTAACGGCTATCAGCCTAAAGAACGCCTGCTCATACATGGAGGAATACTTTACGTCAGGACACGTAACGTGGGCTAACATAATAGAGATAAGTTTATCGCGACGCGAGCCTCATAAAGTTGACCGACACGAGAGTAAACCGCCTGTTCGATAGTTAAACTTGCAGCGAACAAATCGGCCGTGCAGCGAGCGGATCTAGCTTAACTAAACACGAGTAAAAGCAACAATAGTCTCGCTCGACATGGAAAAAGTCGTGACCGACTCGAGCCCAGGTCAGGCAGGATGCTGCGGGCGTAAATAATGCTGACGTCCGATCTTAATTATCGCTCCATCGTTAGAGATGACCGTCGGGCAGACCGAAATCGGCGAGCCGGTTGCGACATCGCTCCTCTGTCGGGCCGAATGCCCCGTCATTATCGAACGGTTATATCGCCCACCGATAAATCGCTAGAACCACCTGCGAGACGACGACCGGTGTTATTGTACGGTTTTGGCATCGGACATTATAATTCTTTTGTTACTATTGCTATTATTTCATCGCGATGACTCGTGATATTTTATACATTCGTAGATTGCAGATAATATCGGATGATTTTAAGAGGATTTGTTTTGAAACAAAGGAACGTTTTGAATTAGATGACCACGACTAATCAACATTTGGCGAGTAATTTTGATGCTGCGGTCAATTTACAATCCAAATAAATCTTTAAAATAAAATTGTGCCTATACTTTTAAATAAAAATGATGTGCTCTCATTTGGTCTCGTGGTTCGTTAATCGTTAACTCTTTGTATTCGCCGCTGCGCTTGCGCCGATCTCGATGCGCGGGAGACGTTGAAAAATTCAGAGCTCGTGATTTTCGTTCGTGTAGTTCATTTATTTGCACGGAGACGGGAAATATTGTTTACTGGTACATTGTTAGAGGGCTTTATCCGGCTTTCACTTTGACTACATTATACAAATAAAGTTTCTACTCTTATATAAATTCATACACCAGACCTCGCTTTTAAATGGCTATCATGTGTAAAAATAGAAACAGAACATTAAACAAAAATTGACGTAGGTAATAAACTAAATATAACAACTCAATGTCCTACCTACCCTACACTTCTAAACAAATCCATGTATGAAAACACTGTAAATTGTGCGGCGAGCTCATTCAATTGTTTTTTTTTTAAACGTTCGATACGCGCATAGTTATTACGAAATTATACTATCGATCAGGCAATAATACGAGGATAGTGCCCTCGGGTGGCGAATTTAGGAGAAATTGAGGGTGCTTGCGTGCCTTCCCGCAAGCTGTAATCCTTGCATGCATAATAATAAACGTTATTCGACCCGATCATATAGCACGAAGGAAAATATTTTAACAGAATCAAAATAATTTTAACAATGTACCGCTATTTAAATTGCTTGCGGTGGATTTCATATTTTGAGTGTCAGAGTTGTTACGGAAAACCTATTTCTATGTACCTACCAGAATTCACAGTTCACTTTGAAGGTCTCTGCCATGTCCTACTGACCAATGTTACTAGGTAACATTAGCTGAAATTGACGTCCAATCGCAGTCTCACGCAGAGTACCTACTACTCACTATAAATTCCTCAGATTCGGAATTGTTGGCCATCATTTATTCACCTAATGCCAAAAATTATCGAAATATACATGAAATTCTTTTTTGTATCTGATCATAGTTACAATAACAAAATAAATGGCGCTAGCATATTAAAAAGTCGACTAATTACACATTTTCGTATCGTTCTTCAAAATCAGTGACGCAGTAGACATAATTTTCGGTAAACATATGCCCGAAACGTCCCGGTCGATGCTGAAGGCGATGCAAATTGCGTCGCCTGTTATCTCCGCACTTTATCCGGAATACTTTTGTGCATATTTTCCATATATTTGTGGGGATGAGGCAGATAGCTGGCGTGGGCGGACCCAGCGCCCGCATGCTAATGCGAGTGGTAATCGGTGGTGCGCACGCAGACGCGGACTTAGGTTACTTCGAAACTGTTAACATTATGTGACGCGAGCTTTATCACACTGCTCTTAGAAGAACCATCTGTGGTGGTAGCAACTTCCTTAAACCAAAACTTCAACAAATTTGTTACCCGGTTAACACATTTTTTAACGTTCTATCTAACGGCGTGGTCCTAACAACCTCGGGTTCATTCAAGTGTATTGCCAATTATAAATAATCAAAATACTTATACCAGTTTAATGTTACGCATGACTCCTTTAAACCAACACTTGAGATTGTAAATTATCAGATCCGACACTCTAACGGCATAGATCAAATACATAATCACAAATAAATAGAAGTAATGAAGATCGGTATCGCATCTCTCTACAACTAATCTCTGACACCATAACATAATTGTGTAGAGTCCCGGGGGTATGGCCGGGCGCGGCCGCGGTCACGAAGCGCTCTAAACATAGAGTCTAGCCCTAAACGATGCCACCATATCCGTCGGCCGGCAACATCCACTCATAAGTTCGTGTAGCCAACCTCACGGCAACTGTGTATGAATATCTGTTGCAGTGCACTGAAACGGTATTGAAGATTTGTCCAGTGTATTACAAGGTAATGCACGTATAGTGGCTGTGTTCTGCTAGAGCTAAGATGTTGTGGGTTTGGTACACTTATGAGGAATGGGTACCGAAGTCGAGTACGTATAACACGAAAGTCTGCAGCCTGATTATTGTGGGGTTTAAAGGGTGCAAATGTGTAGGTCAAACAATTCCTATAAAGCGTTCACACGATTTGCTGGTTTAAGGAAGTCCTGTAATCCGGCTTGCTTTGACGTGTGCATAGAGACATATGTATAGCTATAATTTCATATTTCGTTAAGTATGTTGGTAGCAGGTATCTGTTTATCAATAAGCACTCAATACATTGAACTAGTTTTTCGTACTTTGGATCGCAAAGTCGTTAAAAATACAACAAAATAAGGCAATAAATGTCGCGAGATGTTAACGCATATTGAGCGTATTCGTAGATCCCATTTAGTTCGGACCCGGTAATAAAATGCTTATATCTTTAAAAAGCAATATAAAGAAGTGGAACACTAATTTTTTTTCATCAGCCGTTGATGTCCTCGAATAATGTGCGATGTGATGATCTCGTCCCAATATCAAAAAATAGTTATATAAATGCCAAGATATATCTTGATATGTTAATGGATGCAGGTTGGTAATATAATTCCAAGAAGAATTTATCAGTGTTTAATATTAAATGACATAAGTAAATACACCCAATAAATACCCTTCCTGGTAGTATAGTCGTATTAATAAATTGTTTATTTAAGAATAATTAAATGAATAAAGAAATTACTTGATTTTAGTATCATCATAATCAGAAAAGATTCCATACATTGAATTTTCATTTATTTTATTTTTAAAAGACTAATATCACGCAGTTTTATTGAACTTTTAAAGGTAAAATTGCATAAAAAAATGAAATGAGGCAATAAAGGGAGTGACGTTAAATTTTGGAGGTAAAGACTCGAATGATTGATGTTGGTAAAATTACACCGCTTCAAAAACGACAGAGCTGTGTCCTGTGATCCTTCAAAGCTTAAGGTTCATCTGCTGAATTACACATTGAATTCTTCACTTCACATTGAACATATATTATATTACAATTTACATTTCGAAAATAAAATAAATGAATTATGTAAAAAAATCATTTAGCTCATTACTAAAAATAGCATAAATAGTAGGTATATACGATCAGTAATGGCCTCTTATTATTGTTTAGTATTTTATCTACACTGAGAGCAAAATGGTGAGAACACTTCTTTACTAGGCGCAACGCTGCGTCTAGACAAATGTTGCCATTTATCGTTTCCTACACGTACGAGTATTTCCATTCCAATAGTAATCTCTGTAAGTTATAACGGGGATAAATCATTGCCATCAGCGCTGTGCTGCAACTACCCTCCAGACACTAAACAAGTCGCCGGTGATGGTTAGTCCAATTAATACAACAAATACAAGAAAACTGCTTATACAGTAATTGGCGTTTATGAACCACGTATAAGTTGGTGTCATCTTGAACAATTAAACTAGACACTACATCAAGCTTATCTTTAAAATCTTAATGGAAAATTCCCAAGATTGGATTTTTTGTTTTAATTTTATGTTATACGCAGGAACCTATCGTTTGATGACTTTGTATTTTTATCGATCACGGGAAACGTTCGATACGATATGGGACGTTTTCCACATTCGTTCGACTAAGTTACGATAATGCATAAGTAGTATCATAATTTTTCATCAATGTAGTGATTACTGAGCATGTAAGTGTAAGCAAGTAATGCATTTTCAACTAAGTAATATGTAAATGATATAAGAATTTATGTCTCTAATAGATTCGGTCGATAAGACGTCCGAGTTTCGTTATTGTCAATTTTTTACGTCTATTAAGCTACGGGTCATTACTCAACACACGAGTTACAAGGAAACACACAATATTTCTTATTAATCTAGTAGCGAACCGCAATCAATTATCGAAACTTGACTAATAGACGATCCCAATAAACCGACGTACTGTCATTTCTCTTCCCTTAATCGATTACTTCAAACATGAACTCTAGGGGGTCCACCAGCGCTCCAGCCGGCTCCGTGCACCTAACCTTTTTCTACATAATAAATCTTTTGACTCTTTTTGTTGTGAAGTATGCCGGCTCGCCGGTTAAACTCTACGTTGTTTATCCCCACTACGAGGCTGTATAAACACTGCTTGACAGCAATATTTTGCCATCTCATACAATTTAATATACTGTTTGATTTTATAACACTTTACACACGCTTTCTCCGCGACTCCCGAGCTGCCCGGTGCTGCTGACGCGGCGGCGGCCGCGGGTATCGAAGACAATTAAACGTACAAACTTTGTCATTTCCGTATTATATTGCCTCCATTGAAAAGTTAATACAGCTCGAGAATGTGTAAGGTAACAACTGTAAAGTAAACGTTTACAATCGATCTCAAAATTTTCTCAGGCATTCTTAATTTTTGAACAATAAATTTTATTAACACGTTTCAATTTATTTCTCCGGAAGGTGAGGTCGCACAATCAACGTTAATTGCTGCTTCTCTTACGTAAAACATCGTAGGCGTCAGGAGGGTTTTTTATGGAGGCTTCTTAAGACGGCACCCTCGTCCAGATACAAAGAAAAGATTGAGTCATCATAACAAATGCGCGGCCTGTCCTCGCCGGGCCGGGGGCAGAGAACTCTCTACAATCGGCCTCTTCTTATCTGTGACGGCTCCGATCATTGTGTCCCGAATACTTCGTGCCTCGCAGTACCAATGACGAAATACTGGTGCGTTTTAGTCTTTTACTTCTATCTGCTTTTGTTGACTTGTCGAGTTCTTTTTGAATAGTTTTTTGTAAACGTCCACCCGCCACGCTTGTAAAGCTTGCCTCTGACTTCATAAATCTTATCGTTCTAATCGCATCAAACGAGAATTAAGCAGCGTACCTATCTTAATTTTTAACTCGACAAGTAAGAAATGCAGTGACGTCATTGACCAAACTCATAATATAAAAATCCATATGCCTATCGCTTATCATAAGTCACGGGGGACAAAAAACAATCCATCAGATGTTCATTAATGATGATCAATACAAGTAATTATATTCTGATGTAATCAATCTTTGCGAAATATTCAAACAAAAACTCATCAAAAATACATCTTAATATTCAAAAAAATGCGAGCCACCAAATAAGTAGAAAAAGTTTAAATTACCAAAAAGGAAAAGAAAGGAACGGCACCATTAATCATATTGATGAATGCACTTAGTATCACACACTAACCTCGAATGTGGTGCATCGGACTCCGAAATCATTTTTGATTTTCTTTAAATCCAATCCTTTTGAGTGGACCGAGATATTTTAATTTTGATTCTCGCATATATTGCACATAAGATTATGATGAGACAGATGACAACTTTAAACTTTGCTTCGCGGCTCGAATATTTAGGACAGCTTTTTAATCTGATCGTGATCGTAGTTTAATCTTTAAACGAGCCAGAGGCCGAGTCCCACAATGACACAGTACCTGCGGCTAAATAGAAAAAGAGAACTGGGCTGTCAAACCGGAGCGTATCAAATAAAGGGCCACAGGCACATTTTGTCATCCTGTCGATCGGTGTATAGTGGACCGTGCGTGCAGCGACGGCGACCATCCTGCACATTGTGTCCAGCCGCAGATCCGCCGGCTGCATTTTTAGAATTATTAATTTGGTTCGTGTTCTTATACTGTGTTAAAGTGGCCGATTTTATGCCAACCTCATAAATAAAACATCACCAGTCTTCTCCCAAGACTGTTTTAAAGAACGACACTGTCGCTTAAATACGTTTTATTGAGTTGCATTGTTGTACTCTAAAAGGAGATGTTTTTGTTAATGCTGGAAATTAAAATTATTGCAATATTGAATTCAACGTTTTGTGACCTATGCACTGTTAGACTTCTTTATTAAAAAAAAGTATTGTTTTTTTTTTCAGGTGGAAGTTGTTATTTTGGACAAGAATGACAGTCCTCCGGAGTTCAAGAATATGCCGCCGGCGTATCTAGCATCGGAGGACCTTGCTCCGGGGCAGCGGATAGCGACGGTCGCAGCCGAGGATCCGGACACCATCGGAAGCATCACTTACAGCATACAGAACGATGAACTGACACCCTTTACACTCGACTCTCAATCCGGTCTACTAACCCTCAAAGACCCCCTGGATAGAGAAACCGTCTCCGAATACCAACTAATTGTAAGAGCTGACGACGGTATACAGTACACGGATGTAACAGTTGTTGTTCAGGTTTGTTGTTTTAGTCGTTTTTTATATGAAGAAACTTGAGCTACGTCCGTACACTCGTAATAAAGATACTTAGATCTTGTAACATAAGGGGTACTGTCGTGAACACAAGTGTTATTAATAACAAAAAGGTGAATAAATAAACATAAAATTTTAAGAATCAAATTTAGAATTACAATTAGCAGCTTAGTTGGTATAACCTTCATAAAGCTTATAGCAATATAAAGTAGACATTATGTACGATAATTTCAATACAGATTTTTAAGGCAAACTTGTTCAGTTACGTGACTTAAAGCGACTCAAACATATTTCGTGTTGTTAACTTTACAATACCGTTAACCGCATAAAGGTAATCGCTTTTTACATATTGACACTATATAATCTTTACAGCCTTAAAAAGTTTTAAGGAGAAAAGTACCTTTAATATTTGCTCTTACCGTTAAGAAGCAAGAAATAGTTCACAGGTACCATTTAAGGGATGTACATTTTTGTCGCAATCAGTTTGCTACATTGTGCGTTAAGCGCCTTATTAGTTAGAAACCCTATTATTTGTACAATGACATAATTTATTATTTTAACTTATTGGAACCGTCTCTCTTGAACGTGAGCATTTTTTATAAATCAATACCCTGTCTTAACTACCAAGCTAGGAGAGCATAATTAAATAAAAAAATTACTTAGCACTAGAAATAAATCTCAAATATTATTTTAATAGAAGTTATTTTCACGTCAGTACACGGCTACAAACATCTGCATCTCGCTCCATTGCCGCGTCGGCTCAAATCAGTAGAACTCTTATCACAATGTCTACGCACACTTGTCTGTCGGATGGATTGCTGGCGATTAACCAATCATTGGACCTTTCAGATCCCTCCTCAGGATATCTAAATATATTTTCTGCATGATAATTTTGTTTTTATATAGACTTACAGGGACCGTTAATTTGAATTTAGTTTTGGAATGCCTTTTGTTTTTTATGCGGCATTAGTAGGTTGCACAAACCACTTCCTCTTATCTTAGGCAGGTCGTATAAAACCTGTTGTTAACAGGCGTACTATACATGCCGTAAATTATAATGAGCTAAGGACATTAACATATATAATTCAAAATATTTCGTTATTTGCACGCGTAAAATGTAATTTCAGGTGACTGATACCAACGACAACCCGCCGATGTTCAAAGAAAGTGCTTACTCTTTCGACATCCCCGAGAATGCCGCGAGAGGTTTCGTAGTGGGCACCGTGGCGGCCAATGACCTCGACTCAGGACCCAACGCCCACCTCACGTACACCGTCATCTCAGACTGGGCCAACGATGTCTTCTCCCTCAACCCTCAAACTGGAGTCTTCACCTTGACTGCGAGACTTGACTACGAAGAGGTAAAGTAACGCTTTTTACAATACCTACAAAATTGTTATCATATTCGATACTTAATATTATTATTTTACACAATATATCTATTCGGCGTACGAACTACCCACAGTCCTGTTACGTTTTTGTTTGTATATAAATTATATACCATATAAATTATTTCTGAATTTACACAAATAATATAATTCATCATTTCGAACGTCGGTTTCACTGTAAGTCATTAGTGAAATAACGGATTTTATACAACGTTATGCGCTTTTCAAATTATAATTGCAAAAAAATATCGGAAGGCAGAGATTAAGGTCACGTGTATACTCTACGCGTACTTAATGCTCAAGCCTCGTTTCGATGAACCGAGCCGAAAAGTAAAATGACAGCAAATTTTAATTGGGCTTTGAAACGATTGAGTAGTAAATGTATTATGACAATAACCTCACAGCGGGTTGACGGCGCGAGCGGACTCGAGTGCCTGCCTTCGGAGGCAAGACTTAAAAACACTCGTAAAATGGCGCGACAATGTCGTAAAAACGGAGGATATGTCCAATTAAAAACACTTAAAATAGATTAAGTGATTATCGTGCAAAAAATTCGCACGACAATCAAAAAACGAAGTTGATCCGCGGGCATCTAGACCTTGGCATATCGAGTTCGGATGACAAAACCTTTTTAAATAGTAGGTACACTTACAATTCCTGCAAACAAGGTTTTACATGTGATTGCAATATAGACCTTATTGCGGTATTTAATAGTCATATTTTTCTCTTCCATGTGTGGATACTATTGTAGTATCAATATACAAGTGAGTGTTTTAGGTACAAGTAATGACAGGTATGAAAATATGTTGATTGATTCCACTTTAATCCTCGATTATTCGTTGACAGTAAATAACAATTCGATGAGCGTGATGTTTTTATTTCAAGTTTGCGTGTTTAAATACAAAATTAATGCTTAATTGAGGCGTGTGTCGCCTGTAAATTTTACTTCGTTTTGTATGTTGACTTTATTACGAATGTGTTTATGCTTGGTACATTACACGTACCTACTTACCTTTTTTACTTTTTTTATTTGACCAAGTGATTAATATAATGAATTTATAATTTACTAAATGTAAAGTTAAAGAGATTTTCGAATATTCGTTGAATTAGTTTTCATGACGGCGCTTCTGACACATATTACATTTTTTATGAACAATACAAACATTTCAATAAAAAAAAACATCTGAAATTCGGGAAGAATATTTGACAATTCGGTTGTACCGATTGTTGCATTGCTCATTTGTATCTGAGTTATAAAACAAATTGTGAATATCGAATAGGCACCTATTTATCCAACCTCCCGCTTCAATTAAGTTCACATTTTTTACCAGATCCAATAATATATTTTTAACAATAACTGCATAAAAACATAAAACCTCAACTTTGTTTAAGCCATTACAATGTAATAGTATTCTGTTACAGCTCTGGTAGAAAAAAAAGATAGGAAAGGTAGTTAATTTGCATATTGTACTCGAACAATCAAGAAATTTACACCTTTTTATCACTTACATGGGTACGTTAATTACCTAGTTTAAAACTGGGCTCTATCTAAATTACCTATGATACCTCTCTGTCCAGTTTAGACTGGTTTCAATGCCATGTTTATATAGTTTTAGGAATAAATAGGTAATTACGGCTTGTTTAGAACTCTTGAGCTATTTTGGTACTTTCTAATGAGACGGCTTATTAGAAAAACCTTTTTATGTATCGAACTATGAAAAGGAATTTTATACAAAAGTCAATAGAGACCAATCTATACGCGTTTATTACACCTACTTACAAAATGGTGATGAACAAATTCCAGTTATTTATTTTGAAATTCTAAAAACAAACTACATTCTAAGATATTGGTTATGAATCTTCTTATACTTTTCATTCAGTATTATCGAATTCTGACTTGTTTACCGCTCACAACACTTGGCGATTTAGTACAGGTTGCAATTTTTAAGTGGATACTATTTATAGTGTATTGTGGCGATACACATGCGCCGCTCGCCGCCCCTCCGTGCTTGAGGCCAAACATTGCGGTTGAAAGAATTATCGTAGCATAGATCTAGAGGCGGGCCGATGACCGCTCGGCAACTTCAGGTGACGTCCACTTTTTAAGTAGTTCTAAATATGATTATAACTTTAGTTATTGTTATTACGGCACGAGATAATCCAGTGGCGAAAACAAAAAATGCATTGGAAAAAAATGTTCGTTTAAATTCCATTTAATCATTGGGGCGTAGTCGGAATAACTCTGATGATGTTGAGAACCTACCTACTGTATGAATTCTATTTGAGGAGGCTTTGCGACGATCGTATTAATAAGTGATAGGTCCGCATGCAATAGGTAATTAGGACAATAAGACTAGCACGCGCGTTAAGACAAGATTTATATAACGGATTATGTCACACCTAGTTGCTGACTCACCTATATACTTCACACTCTTCACAGTCAAGTGAAAGATACAAAATTGATTTACCACACTTTTTATTTTCAATAAGTATTGTCTTAAATACTTAAAACAGCAAAATAGCAGCTTACATAAAAGTACTTATGTATAAACGCACAAATATTTTGTTTTAATTTATGTTAAACTATTCCACATAACTCAGTTTATCTACATGCCTATCTTGATACTACCGAAGTGTACCCTCTTGATATACAGCGCACATTAATGTCTTTTCGCAAAAATAAGAGGAGAATGAGTGAAATATATAGCGGACGGTGTAAAATACTGCGCGTTGTTGGTAGCCCGTGTATCATACAAGCAATTTTAAACCGAAGGACGGACTGCCGTTGGCTACTAGGTATTTAATAAAAAATAGCCCATGGTCGGGGCGCTCAATTACTAGTTATAAACTACATGGAAGCAATCCAACCTGTATATAATATCAATAATTACATGTTGAGCATACAGTGTGTGTGGATGTCACTTTGAAACTATTCGAAAGCAGTTTTCTTCGACTTTTCTTTTCAAAACCTTTAGAATCGAAATATCAATGAAATGTTCACTCTTTAAATAAAATTATTGTACATAAATCCAATTGATCATCTTTAGCAGTAGATAAAAAGTAACAGGTAAAACATCATTAAGCAAACCTGCACATCTATTGATATGACTTGTGTGAAGTTCGCCAATCCGCACACGGTCAGCGCGATCGACTATAGCCTGAATCCATTCGCACTGTTAGAGAATATACCCGGTATAATGGTAATAGGCCTGCGCTGTATTATAATTTATGGGATCTAAAATACATCAGCCGAGTGTTCCACCACCTCTTTGGGGTATATGAGCGCGATGATAATGTATTCGCTGTAGGTAATTTCAATATACTCCTGATAAAAAATATTTTGAATATTTTTGCACTTATAGCTGCTATGAAAAGATAGCAAAAAGCAGTACCATGGTAAACAAAAAGCGTACCTTCATGCGCGCCGTGTCTTTTTATTTATTTTAACAAAACGCCCGTCAGCATAAGCCCATTTAACCTGTTTTTGCGGCGACTCGACGCAGCCGCTTATTGTACTCATCAATGCTGTAGTAAAATGACAAACAGATCGTTAAATTCTCTATGGGCATAAATCAGATGTTGTTTTGTAATATTTTGGTATGAGTAGGTAGGAGGGAGCAGTGGTAGCCGAGTGGTCGACCGCACGCCTTGCAATCAAAGTGTGCAAGTTCAAACCCCGGCTCGCCCCTCTGGGATTTATGTGCGAATCTCATTTTTATCCGAGATTATCACTTGACTTGCGATGAAACGGTGCAGGAAAACATTGTGAGAAAGCCTGCATGTCTGAGGAAACTTGACTAGTTCTCGATAGATGTGTGAAGTCTGCCAAACCGCACTGGGCCAGCGTGGTGGACCCGCATTGAGGGGAGGCCCGTGCCCAGCAGTGGGACGTTAAAAGGGCTGTAGTAGTAGTAGAAGGTAGGAGGGGAATTAATGTTTATGTACTGATTTTTAAAGCACTTCAAACAAATATTTACTGCTGCTGCTGACAGTATTTCAACATATAATTGTTAACCCGAGAAAACTGACCGGGGCCTTCCATAAAAAACCAAACGGATCGTAAGAAATGGGAAAGCTATCATACATGCCCTAGAGTCGGGCACGTGGGAATAGTTCTCATTGTCGACGAAGATACTGTTCTATTGATAATAATGCATGTAGCAAACTTTTTTTTTACCAAAGAACTACATGAAACAGGTCCCATTGTTTTTAAAAGTGATCTTCTCATTTCGTCCGAGTTGCCTTGGACCGCGAGACAGACCGCTCCAAATCTAGTGATGTTCAGTCGTAGTCTCGTTCTTGTACAAGAGTCTCAAAACGGTATCGTAATTAACTTATTTCTACTTATCAACCTAGTTATTATGTATTAACAATGAGTTCGGTTTAGTTAAATATTAGAGCAGCAAACAATAGAGTGGGTTTTAAATACATATTATCGAAACTTAAATCTCTGAGAAAAAATGGCGAGACGAATAGGAGTCGCACAATAGAGACTGGTCCACACTGGGAAAGAACAGAGAAGAGTGGAGGAAGGAAAGGGATGTCTTTGCCCAGCAGTGAGACAGGCTGATAAAAAAAAATCTGTGAGACTGCAAGAGCGAGGCAGATTTGGGCAACACTATCTGGCTCATCAAGTCGCCCGGGCCCGCTAATTAGTAAAAACAATTCCCTGACCGCCCGCCAATTCCGCGTACTCCGCTAGAGAGCTGCTAATTTCATCCCGGTACAGTTTTTTCGCGTCGCGCATCATATTCGGCATTTGCCCGCTCGATCCGCCATCGAAATTAAGGCTCGAACAATGTCTGACAAACCGGCCGTCCGCAAAACATCCCCGGGCCGGATTCCGCGACCGCCGCCTGTTTTTTAAACCGCCATCTCGCTTGCGATTCGCGAATGAGGCAGCTTGTCATAGCTGGCAAGCTTCGGTGTCCTATTATATGGAAAATCTGAATGCCGTTGTCGTTCGTGAAATGTTGCCGTCGTAATTTGTGTAATGCTATTGTTTTAAAGTCGAGAATTTCTCGTTTATTACGTGTGTATTTAACAAAGTTTGACAACATGTTTGTATTTAATTATTATGTTATTTTATTTTTGTTAATTAGTCATTATTTTTCACGCATTTAACAGAATTGTTATTGCAAGTTACGCCATGTTACAGGGTACACAATTTGTATATAAAATACTTATCTTTACTTATAATAACTTAATTTATTACAGACGCAACATTATATATTAGTAGCGCAGGCGCAGGACAGCGGTAACCCATCCCTTTCGGGAACCGTCACAGTCTACGTTAATGTGATTGACCTCAACGACAACGCGCCTATTTTTGACCCTATGAGTTTTTCTAATGAAATCCTAGAAGATGTTCCCATTGGATCGTCTGTGGTCACTATAAGCGCTACGGATTTGGATTCAGGTAGAGTTATTAATAAATCTTTATAATATTATTACAAAGCATAGGTATGGAGATGTTTGAAAATCTAGTATCTATGTAATAAGGCAAAAATATCAATTCTAATTTATTTTTCTGTACTTTCTAATCCCCTATTTTTCTTTGTATGTATGTGATATATGTATAGCAAGCGTAGAAGTAAGATAATTGAAATGTTTATTAATAAAACTTCGCCATGAGAGTTACCTTGGTGGAGAACAAACTATATTTCTATTGTTTCGTGTCGCATTTTTTGGATATAATACAAACACACTATGTTTCATTCCAGGTGCAAATGGTAAAGTGGTATATAGTATAACGTCTGGCGACGATGGTCGGGACTTTACAATAGCAGATAATGGCACGATTTACACCGCCAAACAACTGGACAGGGAATCACTCGCGGTGTACAACCTGATCGTTACTGCTAAGGATATGGCGAAGCCTCCGGAACCACAGCTATCATCAACTGTTCAGGTAAGCGCCATTAACGATAAGGCGTTTCTCATACCGGGGCGTCAACGCTCGTGAAATTGTTTGCCAATATAAAACGAACTGTATTGACACGTAGAAAAAGTTTATTCTTCAACGAAATGACACTGACAGCACGAGCGAATTTTGACACCCCGCGTCAAAATTTGCGTGGCCTTTACCCATGGAGATATTATACGAGCCTGCGCTGCGGTAAATTTCTCTGGTTTATCTGACTCCGGCATCTTTGTTTTCCCACATATTTGCCGTATACTACAGGGTACATGAGATAACAAAAATGTCGGAAAAATCGCCGCAGAGCTATACGAAAAGTGGAGTCGTTACGGGTACTCTAGAATGTAGATACCTATGCCTTTACCACAGAAATTGAATCTTTATGTATATACAGTTCGTTTTGGTAACCGTAAATATTTTAACGCGCGAGTGGTGTTCCAGTATGCGGGAAACCTAAGAAGCTTATGCCAATATACATTATCTTATAATACTTTATCGAAACCAAAATTTTATAAAACAAATAGTTATATTGAAATTAAACAATTTTACGGATTTTATCGCGTTTATTTACTATTTTATTTTCCCGACGTTTCGGCTGCTTAATGTAATGTAAAAACCACACCCTTGCCTTTTTTAATACAAAAGTTTTCCATAATGCCGTTATAAGTGTATTAAACTTTTCTTCATCAAAACATACTACTAGTATTACTATTGAAAAATATGAAAAGAAAATAGTACAAATTATTTATTAACAATTCTTAATTGAAAATTTTCTAATTTGCCTTAACAGTAATTTCTTAATACCTAAATTAAGGCATTCCTGTGCAATAGTTTTAATTGGCCCAAACAATCTGGCAAGAACTTCTTATACATATTATTTAACTAACCAATTAAAGAAATTTCAACGGAAGCAGATCGCATAGAAAAAGCAAGTTCGTTACGAGCTATTGTTAAGTATACCTATTGTTGGATAGCACAATATGCCCTTGATGAGACCCGGCAAATGCACAGGACGCCTTTCATTTCGTTATTTTACTCATATTCAGAATTCCAAGAATTGTACCTTATACAATTTTGTTTTGATAATAATGCTAGTAAAAAAAGTTGCCGTCGCATCCGGTCATTTCAATTTAAACAGATCTACCATTGAACCGAAACAAACGACAATACAAAGAAGATTTTAGTTTCACATTTTTGATTTTTATTAATTTCGGTAAGACCCGTTTTCACACACTTTTATGACACGCCTTTTATTGTTACAGGTTACGATACAGCTAAAGGATGTCAATGACATGGCACCTGAGTTTGTTACACCCAATATAACTACAGTGTCAGAAAACATTCCATTGAACACAGTCGTAATGACAATAAAAGCCATCGACAAAGATGAGGGAAGAAATGGGTACGTCGAGTATTTTATGACACCAGATCCGGAAATCAATGGCTATTTTTCACTGGGGAATGTCGACGGTATACTGAGAGCTACAGGTAAACTTGATCGGGAATTAAAAGCGAGCTACACGATCACCGTCACTGCCAAAGATAGGGGTGATCCACCAAATGTAACGAAATCGAAAATACAAATAAACATATTGGATGAAAACGATAACAGCCCTGTATTCGATCCGAAACAATACAGTGCATCAGTACCTGAAAATGCTAGTATTGGAGCCAGTGTGCTACAGGTAAGAAGCCTAGTCTATGAATGAATTGTCAGTATTAAAGCATAAGACACTAATCAATACAATTTACTTATTTTTCTTATTCTTTTACAGGTTTCTGCCACTGACGTAGATGAAGGTACCAATGGTAGAGTGAGATATTCAATCGCTTCTGGTGACGATAACAGAGATTTTAGTATAAGCGAAGACACAGGCATTGTGCGAGTTGCTAAAAATCTCAACTTTGAACGGAAATCTCGATATGTGCTTACGATAAGAGCTGAAGACAGTGCTAAAGATGATGTCAGATTCGATACAGCTGAGTTATCTATTTTAATTGAAGACATAAACGATAACCCACCCACGTTTCTTGATTCACCGTACTTAGCTTACGTAATGGAAAATGTTATTCCTCCTAACGGCGGGTACATAATAACTATTCATGCTTATGATGCTGATTCACCACCATTTAACAATCAAGTACGCTATTTTATAAAGGAAGGCGATGCAGATCTGTTTAAAATAAATGCCTCATCAGGGCAAATTTCCTTACTGAGGACATTAGATCGCGAAGCTCAGGATGAATATACATTAGCCCTTGTGGCTATGGATACAGGTTGGTACAAACTGTTATAAAATATTGAGTATTTGCCTAACTGCTTATATTGGAATATTGGTTTGATGTTAACATACACATTAAAAAAACACACTGAATTAATAATATAGCTGGTCACGCTCTCACGCTTACCGTTGGCGCTGATAGGTAATAGGAAAACCAGCATATATTCCATGGATGTATGTAATGTAAATATTTTCAATAATAATGTTAGTTTTTATACACAGTTGTGCAAATTGCCTAAAACATTATTTATTTAATTTCAGGATCACCTCCTCTGACCGGATCGGGGACTGTAAAAATCGTTGTGCAAGACGTTAATGACAACAGTCCTGATTTTGAAAGACAAAGTTATAGAACTAATGTCAAGGAAAATTTACCAATAGGAACTGTAATACTGAGCCCAAAAGCTACAGACAAAGATGTGGGTAACAATGCAAAAATAAGATATACCCTACTAGGTGATAGATCTGAAAGATTTCAAATCGATGCGGCAACTGGCGTTATCTCTACAAACGCTACATTAGATAGGGAAGAGTGGGACATATATTATTTGATAATAATGGCACAAGATTCATCAACGACGGATCCTAGAACAGCTACTGCCAATCTTACGATAATAGTAGAAGATGAAAATGATAATACACCTACATTTCTTCACCCTGTTTATGAAACGCATATTTCTGACCGTACCGTCAAAGGAGATTTTGTTTTTGGAGTGAAAGCTTACGATAATGATGTAGGATTAAATAAAAAGATAGCTTATGATTTGGAAGGTGAACACCAATCATTATTTACAATTAACAAAGAGACGGGTGTGATAAAAGCTGATGAAAATCTCATGAAATACAAGGACAAGAATGTATCTACTTTTAACTTAATAATAACAGCAACAGATAGTGGAGTTGTACCCAGAAGAAGTACAGCTGAACTGATTTTAATACCAAAATCAGTTAAGAAC
This sequence comes from Ptilodon capucinus, assembly GCA_914767695.1. Lineage (NCBI taxonomy): Eukaryota > Metazoa > Arthropoda > Insecta > Lepidoptera > Notodontidae > Ptilodon > Ptilodon capucinus. The sequence continues at coordinate 5,503,266 of OU611814.1, read as the reverse complement.
TTTCCAAAGTTTACAGTAACAAATAAATTAACTTTTACGTTTTCTGAAGACACTTCAGATGGAGTTTTAGTAACAAGGTTGTCGGCCACTTCACCTAAAAAAGGACCAACAGGATTACTTCAATTTGGTATAGCAGGAGGTAATGTGGGCGATGCTCTTAGAGTAGAACCAATGAGTGGAGAAGTTTTTATAACGGGTAAAGGTCTGGATTATGAAACAATGCCTCTTTATGAAGTATGGTTTGAAGTAAGAGATTCTGACAACCCTCCTCTAAAATCTTTTATTGAAATTGAAATTAAAGTAACAGACGCCAACGATAACGCACCTGTCATTGAAAGTGCATTATACAATGCTACAGTATTGGAAGAAGAATCTACACCTCAACTTGTGATTAAAATAGATGCACATGATGATGACTCAAATGAAAATGGTAGAATATCATACAAACTCGTTGATGACTATGATGAAACATTTTCAATTGATACAGAAAATGGAGAAATATACACAAATATAGCTTTAGACAGAGAAACTATTCAATATTACGAACTGCTGATAGAAGCTATTGATCATGGGGTGCCTCAACTTGTCGGAACATCTACAGTGATTGTTACTGTATTAGATAAGAATGATAACCCACCAAGATTTACTCGACTTTTCAGTGTTAATGTAACTGAAAATGCTGAAATTGGATCATTTGTCATAAAAGTTACGAGTTCCGATTTAGACACTGGTCCAAATGCTAATGCTACGTATAATTTTGTCGAAAACCCTGGCAATAAATTTGTGATAGATCCGATCAGTGGAAACGTTACTGTTGCTCGACCTTTAGATAGAGAACTACAAGATGAATATATCCTCAAAATTGCTGCAACTGATGGAGCGTGGAGATCTGAAACACCTTTGACTATTACTATTCAAGATCAAAATGACAATGCACCAGAATTTGAGTATTCTTTCTACAGCTTTAATTTTCCTGAACTACAGAAGAAAAATAGTTTTGTAGGACAAGTGATTGCAACCGATAGAGATAAGCAAGGACCTAATTCTATTATATCATATTCATTACAACAACCTTCAGATTTGTTTTCTATCGATCCTGCAACTGGAGAATTACTAAGTAAGTTCATTATGAATTACAAAAGGACATCTATTAACTCATCGCCTGAAAATACTTACTCTGTAATCGTAGTTGCTACTGACAATGGGAAACCTCCAATGTCTTCAGAATGTTTGGTTACAATTAATGTTGTTGATGCAAATAACAATGCTCCAAGATTCAAAGAACATGAGAAGTTCGTACCGGTTCCTAAAGATGCCACGCTTGGAGAAAAGATTATAAAACTAACAGCCGAAGACACTATGGACTTTGGAATAAACGCAGAAATAGAATATCATGTATCTGGTGGAAACGGCACCGCTTACTTTGCTATTGATAAAAGACAAGGATGGATAATAGTGAGCAAACAGTTTTACTATCTCGGTCAATACTATGAACTCAAAATAAAAGCAGTCGATCGAGGGGTTCCACCGCAATCGGATGAGACAACAGTTATGTTTGTAGTAACCGGTGAAAATGTATATAGCCCTAAATTTACAGCTTTAAGCTACCAAGTGATCGTACCCGAAAATGAACCCGTGGGTTCATCTATTCTCACTGTTAAAGCAAGCGATGAGGACGAAGGGCCCAATGGTATAGTTAGATATTCTATTTCATCTGGTAATATTGAGAAAGAATTTGACATTCACCCTATATCTGGTGCCATCAGCATTTTGAGATCCCTTGACTTTGACACTATCCAAGAATACCGTCTGAACATTACAGCAAAAGATCTGGGTTTCAAGCCCAAGGAAACAATTGCCACTCTAACTATTATTTTAACTGATATTAATGACAATGCTCCACAATTTAATCAATCGCGATACGTGGCATATTTGCCTGAAAATTCTCCAGTAAATAATTTCATTTATAAAATCAAAGCAATTGATATAGATTCACCAAAAAATGCCATTATCAAATACTACATAAATAATGAAATGGCGTCTCTTTTCCACGTTGACGTCGATTCTGGAGAAATATTTTCAAAACAAGTATTTGACTATGAAGAAAAAACCATATACAAATTAAAGATAAAAGCTGAAAATCCCGACTCAATAATGCGTAACACAACTGAATTAGTTGTGCATATAACAGGAGTAAATGAGTATTATCCTAAATTCAAACAGCCAGTTTTTCATTTCGATGTATCAGAATCAGCCGAAGTTGGAACAAATGTTGGGGTTATTCAAGCTACAGACCAGGATAGTGGAGATGACGGTGTCATTTATTATTTGTTTGTGGGTTCCAGTAATGATAAAGGTTTTAGTATTAACTCGCAAACTGGTGTAATTAGAGTAGCCCGGTATTTAGACAGAGAAACACAGAACAGAGTTGTGTTAACAGTTTTAGCAAAAAATTCTGGGGGTATACACGGTAATGATACTGATGAAGCACAAGTTATCATATCGATTCAAGATGGAAATGACCCACCTGAATTTTTGCGACACTATTACGAAGCTTCCATTTCTGAAGGCGCAGCTATTGGACAAGAAGTAATTCAAGTGAAAGCTGTAGACAAAGATGTTCGTCCCCAAAATAACCAATTTAGTTTTTCCATTATAGGTGGAAATACCAATCAAGACTTTAAGATAGATCCTCAAACTGGTGAAATAGAAGTTGTAGGTCAATTGAATAGAGAAACTTTACCGATATACTCGTTAATTGTTGGTGCAATTGATACAGGAGTTCCACCTCAAACTGGCACAGCTACAGTTAAAATAACTCTGACAGATATAAACGATAATGGACCTATATTTGATGCAGTAAGCTTTGAGGGTTCTGTGTATGAAAATGAACCTCCTAATACCAGCATTTCAACACTTTCCGCCAAAGACCCAGATTTACCTCCTAATGGAGCACCATTCTCTTATGCCATAGTTGGAGGCAAACATCAAAGTTACGTCAAGGTTCATAAACATACTGGAGTTCTTTTAACAACAAAAAAGATAGACAGAGAAACTACACCAAATTTGGAAGTTATTATTCAAATAGAAGATAGTGGTACGCCTGTCATGAAGTCTAATTACACAGTGATGATTAAAGTTTTGGATCGAAACGATAATCCACCGACGCCGAGATCCGCCCACGTTCTAGTATATTCTTTCAACAATAAATTGCCACGAGGTAAGATAGCTAATGTGAAGCCGAATGATCCAGATATCACAGGCGACTATAAATGTAAAATTGTCAAAGATTCAACGTCTGAAAATACACTTTCGCTTCTGAATATTAGAGCTGGTTGTGATCTTTATACCAGTGCAGTTAAACCTGGACAGGGATATTCTTTTTCAGTCTCAGGGAATGATGGCATTCATAGAGATGTTATTTCATCTATAAGCGTAGAATATTTTTCTTTTGACAATAATACTGTTGAACAATCAATTACTATGAGAATTATGAACATGACTGCATCAGACTTTATAACTCATTACTATCGTAGTTTACTGGAAGTACTGAAGGATGGACTATCATTGAAAGAAAATATCTACTTGTACAGTATAAATGAAGTAGGTGGTCATTTAGATTTGACAATAGCAGTAAAGGGTAATCATACTATTTGGAAAAGAGAAGCCACAGAAAGGTATCTCAAAGCTAAAGAAATAGAAATAAGTAAATTGTTAAAGAGGCAAATAATAGTATCATATTTCCCATGTGCATCTCAGCAATGTCAAAACAACGGTATTTGTACGGATTCCATCGGAGTGCTAGATGAGACAAAAATAACTGAAAGTTCAACGCTTATTTTGTCCTCACCTTTAGTGTCTCACCGGTATACTTGCCATTGCACCGACGGATTTATAGGAAGTGATTGTGAAAAACGACAAGACCCTTGCTCACCGAATCCATGTCGATTCGGCGGTCTATGCCGGAAACTAGGTCACGATTTCTCATGCTCATGTCCACCACGCCGAGAAGGAAAAACATGTGAATTGGAAAGAGATGATGTATGCAGCAGCAATCCGTGTAAAAATGGAGGTTCATGTAAAGAGAGCGCTGATAGGAACTCCTTCTTCTGCTTGTGTCGACCGGGTTACCGCGGTAATCACTGCGAAGCTTTAGTAGATTCATGCCGACCTAATCCATGCATGCATGGTGGAATATGCATAAGTTTAAAACCAGGATACAAGTGCAGCTGTACAAATGGTCGCTATGGTACCCACTGTGAAAGTTCTACATTTGGATTTGGCGAACTGTCTTATATGCAATTCCCATCTTTAGACGCATCAACTAACGATATAACAATAATATTTGCAACAACAAAACCGGATGTTCTTCTTCTGTATAATTACGGTGCACAAACTGGTGGCAGATCTGACTTTATAGCAATTGAACTTCTAGGAGGGAAGCCAGTTTTCTCATTTGGAGGTGCTAGAACATCAATTACTTCAGTGGCCATACTAAATTCAAATAAAATTCTCTCTGATGGTAACTGGTACAAACTTACTGCTACTAGAAATGGAAGAGTAATCTCTTTGAGCATAGCTTCATGCTCTGATCATGGCGATGTCTGTACTGAATGTGAACCTGATGATGATTCTTGTTATGCCGACGAGACAGGACAAGCCGGGTATGTATTGAAGTTTAATGTTGTAAATTTTTATTTTAAATCATCGATTTTTCAGGATCTGTAAGTAACCAATGCTCTTTATTTTCAGAACTTTGAACTTCAACAATGAACCACTACTTATAGGAGGCCTACTAAAAGCGGATCCAGTTCTAGAACGCCCGGGACAAATTCATTCAGACGACTTTGTCGGATGTATGCACAGCATCACTATCAATGGCCGCATGCTAAATCTTACTAATCCCCTGGCATCTCGTAGCGTCGAACAAAAGTGTGAACGATCAGAAAAAGGAGCTTGCTATAAAAAAGATGTTTGTGGTTTGGGTGAGTGTCTCGATAGATGGAAAGCTAATTTATGTAATTGTAACGGAAACATAGTTTCTACAGACTGCAATCTTTCGCTTCAATCAATATCAATTGGTGAAAACGGATTTATCTCGTATACGATATCAGAAAAACACCGCAGAATGCAATTGCTTGAAACATTTTATTCTGGAAATAGTGGATGGTCGAAGAAAACTGGAAAGACTTCGGTAAAAGTAATACCTAAAATAAATAGCCCAGCAAAAAGTTTATCGTTCCTTTTTAGAACGCATAGAAAAGATGGCGTCCTATTTTACTCAGCCACCGATAAATATTACACACTGATTGAGCTACTGGAAGGAAAAATTGTTTATACATCAAAACAAAATACAGTTGTTAATATGAGTCAAGCTGAACAAAACGATATATCCGATGGCACCTGGCACAATATTACACTGCTTTCTATTGGTAGAAGTATCCGCCTCTTAGTAGATAGTAAAAACATCGGTGAAGAGCTCGACGCTGCTGGGGTTCATGACTTCTTGGATCCTTATTTAACTATCATATCTTTAGGAGGCGTCAAAACGGAATGGGTAGTGACATCGAGCTCAAATAAATTCGAAGGTTGCTTAGCTAATTTCACGATCAATAATGAAATTCAACCATTCGGTGGCAACGGAAGTATTTTTAAAGAAACTGTTCGTAGAGGAAAAATATTAAATGGCTGCCATAGTGCATTTGGTATTGGTGCTGCACAAAACCCAGACCCATTGCGGATTGGAATAACTCTTGTCATAGTTTTCTTTGTTATATTACTTGTTGCAATTTCAGTATCTATAATATTCTATCGTCTCCGAAAGCAAAAAAAGGAAAAAGGGAATGGATCAGCAAGCAAAAGCAACATTGTACATTCCAAACAAAATGGTGGACCAGCTATGCTAAATGCACCAAACTTGATAGCTGGTACAAATGACAGTATAATGAATAGGAATCTTCATAATAACGATACTAGTTTGAATAGTTACATGTCGGATAACGCTGACATAACCCGTAATGTAGGACATATTGTGGGTCCTGAATTATTGTCGAAGAAATACAAAGATAGAGAAATTATGAATATAGATCCTCCGCGACCGCAACGTCCTGACATAATAGAACGTGAAGTTATTGGAAAGAGTCCAGCTCTGAGAGAAGATCACCATCCACCTCCACCTCCTTCTACCAATAACTCGCATCATGCTCATGACCACCCTAGTGGTATAGACTTAAGTTCAGATATACCAGAGCATTACGATCTTGAAAATGCCAGTTCAATAGCACCCTCCGATATCGATATCGTTTACCACTATAAAGGATTCCGTGAGGCTGCTGGAGTGAGAAAATATAAAGCAACTCCTCCACCTTTAGGTTACCATCATAAGCACCAAGCTCCTCAACACCGACATTCTCCTCATCATCCCGGCGGGTATCCTTCTAGAGTGCCGCAAATAACCCAGCCTCCCCCACAACCAAGACAACATCAAACTACACCATTAGCTAGATTATCACCTAGTAGCGAACTTAGCCAACAACCTCGAATTCTCACTCTCCACGATATTTCTGGAAAACCGTTGCAAAGTGCATTATTAGCAACGACGTCTAGTTCTGGCGGTGTAGGAAAAGATGCTTTGCACAGTAATAGTGAAAGAAGCTTGAATAGCCCTGTTATGTCACAGCTAAGTGGACAAAGCTCGTCAGCAGGGAGAAAAACACCGAGTGCACCTCCTCAAGTCCCGCAAGTAGTCTCAGTTGGTTCAGGTGCGGTGGGATTAACCGCGGAAGAAATAGAACGAATGAATGCACGGCAAAGAACATCTAGCTTAGTGTCAACATTAGATGCCGTTTCGAGTTCAAGTGAAGCACCTCGAGGAGGAGGAGGGGGAGGTCATCACATGTCGCACAGGCATCATTCACCGCCTGACGATAATAGAAGTTCCACAGGCTCAGATGATGAAAGTGGTAATGACAGTTTTACGTGTTCAGAAATTGAATACGATAACAATAGTATAAATGCTGACAAGTTAGAGGATGTAAGACGACAAAACGTGAATAGTGGAAGCAATTCTAAGAAACCTATTCTACCGCCACCTTATGAGAGCTTTGATTCTTCATTTCGTGGGTCACTGAGCACTCTAGTCGCGTCTGATGACGACCTGGCTCCTCACGTTAGTTCCGCTCTTTATCGCCAAGCGAACGGCTCCCCGGCCTCAGCAGCGCTGGGTTGGGGTCCCGCAGCACTCGATCTGTTCAATTGGGGACCAAATTTTGAAAGTATGATTGACGTTTTCAAAGATATCGCCGAACTGCCCGACTCGGTAAACGGGCGTATGTCTTCCTCACTTAGATTACAAAATGGTACGCCGAAGCCGTCCGAGGAGTACGTTTAGTTTTATATTGTATTTAAGTAGGTAGTAGGTTTGTAAATAATATTGCAATTAAGTTTAAAATTTGTACAAAATTTGTTGTGACCTTGTATCAAGGTCTCTATTATTTTCTTGCCATATATTGTTAATAATAAATAGGTATATTATAATTTTGACTCCTTAATGTAATTTAATAAAACCTCATTGTAAATAAAAAATGTATGTAGATATCATTAAGTTGTAGGTGAAAACAATTGTATAGATAATTATGTCGATTTCCAGCCAATTTTAAATACAAAATTAAAGCGCTCTGACTGTTGAATAAACATTATGTAATAAACTATTAAACAATTTAGATAGTGTAATGTAAATAATGTGATTACGCTTATTTTATGAGAATAAATTAAACCCATGTGATACTGTATACCTGCCCTCACTATCACCTATTTAACAATATTTTTTTAATAATACTTTGTTTTTTTGACAGATTATTTAGTACACTGTTAAGAAATCATAGCAATATTGAAATAATGCTGTAAATACGATGATTATGATACTCTGCCGGTGTCAATATTAGCATAAATTGGCAAAAAAGACATTCAGAGCATTCTCTTCTCATGTTGATTGTAACGCCATATTATTTAGTGAAGTGCCAAATGCATAATTATGTTCTAAAGAACTGACTGATTTATTTCATTAATAAAATGTAATTTAAACAATTAACTTTTGTTTCTCTCTATGTATGCAGTCCTGATTCGTATTTAGTTGATAATATTATGATTATTGATTCGGATATACAATACATAATAACAATGCATAATCTTAGACGAGATAATTATCTAGGACAACATTGCCATGACTTTTCTCATCTCACATCATCATAAAATGCACATAAACAGTTGTTTACATTTTGTGGTAATGACAGTAACAAAAGATTTATTTTGGGCAACATTTTCAAATTAGCAACAATTTGTAACAAAAGCAGTGGTAGCCGAGTGGTCGAACGCACGCCTTGCAAATCAAAGTGTGCAGGTTCAAACCCCGGCTCGCACCTCTGGGTTTATGTGCGAATCTCATTTTCATCCGAGATTACCACTAGGTATGAAACGGTGAAGGAAAACATCGTGAGGAAACCTGCACGTCTATAGAAAGGCGTCTGAAGTTCACCAACCCGCACTGGGCCAGTGTGGTAAACTATAGCCCAAAAATCTCCCTCGTATTGAGGGAGAATGTGCCCGATATAGTGGCAAGTATTAAAAATGTTTTTTTTTGCGATTACATACTTATTTGCGGTTAGTTGTATGAAGGCAACAGCATACCAACGGCAAACTTTGTCTCTCTATGCAGTTTATCTTTTCGTTAGAGCAATGTTCGGTGGTTTCATAGTTAAGGTACGGAAACCTCTGTGCACAAGTTCAGGTCGTACTTGGCCGGTTTTTTACACAGCATGAGCAATTAGAAATTCATAATGAAATATAACTTAAAAATTCATGTTTCCAAATTATACCCGATAAAAACAATGCCTAATTCATCCATTTAAAATGAAAACAATTCATAGCATGCTAAATTTCATGTTTCTTCATCTACCATTTTCCAAGTAAAAGGGCTAATATAGAGTGATTTTATGCAAGTAAAGATTTTATTTTAAAGTGAAGAACCGTAAACAGTTACACGTACCAATTAACCAAGATGAATAAAGGCACATTGTTATAGTCAAAGGTTCGTCTAAATTGATTTTAACAGCTTTTTTTATCTCACAACAAAAACATACAAAAACCAGAAACGGTTGTGCCCTTAATTGACTATCAGTAACAGGCATGTACAGTGAAACCACGTAAAACGCACGAAAATGATAACACGATAACACACGCTTGTTACCTTGCGACAATTACAATGACATTAACATAATAATTTGGAACAAAAATGCCATGGAGTATTTGAGATGAGCAGCATTTATTTTTTATTTTACAAGCTTTATATTAACTTGCAATGTATGTCCGGGTGGAATCTTGCAACTGAATTTTAAATCAGTTATCTTTAACCGATTGACCTGACATTTGGTATACCGGCTTATTTTGGATGACAATGCATGCTTAACTATATGACGTCATTCTATTTCCAATATGGCGGATCATCCAAGATGGCGGAATAGTTATTTTTTCTGCAGTACCACAATATGGGTATCCAATGAAAGGGCTTGCTGAGGAGAACACGAAAACTTAGGGCAATTAAATAAAAGCTTGTTTTTAAAAAGTGTTTTTTATAAATACGTAGCAGACAAAAACGTAAGTATTCTTATGGTTTTTATATAAACTATCTCGATATCTATTTTGGTCGTATGTAGTGACCTTTGAATGACAATACAGCAAAGTGTATGTATATTTTTACACAAGCTTAAAAATTATCGATACGAAAAACAATGTAGGTGATAAATTATAAAATAATAGATTAAACTTCACTTCGAGTATGTCCATAAAGAACTTTTTTTAGTATTTAACACATAGTCACAGCTATAACACATAGTCACAGCTATAAAAATCGATGACTACATACTATTTGATTCAGTCAACATTAAGATAGTACTAGGTAGAACAGTATGACTTCCAAATTATAGTTAAAAGCAATAGTCAAAATATAATTTAAATACACTCCCTTCTTTTCTGTTAAAGTAAATAAAACGACAGCAAGAAACGATTATAGAAGCGATAAGCTTAAAACAATACTGTTTGTACAAACAAAGATCCGTGAATTCCTTACAAGACAGTAAGAGGTACCACATAGTTTTCTCTGTTTTAAAAAGATATTCAGTGGGTAATGCATAGAAATTTAGGCGTCGATCTATAACACATATAAAAACGAGAACCGTTGACTCACGCATCACGAAATATCCCAAACTTCGGGGTCTGCAGACCTGAAATTGTGGAGGCCAGTTCCTTAAGGCCCCTAGGGGCTTACTGAAGAAATATTAAGAACTGCGCGTACGTAGTTGGGAAGAGCAATCAATGTTTTCATCAGTGTTAATTGCCGTTTTTCATTAGCTCGGTGAAAATGATCTTCACAATTGTATTTTTTAACTTCTGTTTTATAAGTGAGTATTGAAGAAACATCAAACATATTCGAAAGTAAATGAAGTATTAAGGTATACATAGGTATACATAGGTATACATAGCAAAAAAAATGTGAATAAATGGTAAATTGTGTTAAATTATATAACACTATTTGTGTCTAAAAATACGAAGTAAAGTAAAATCTAAAAATAAGAAGCTATAATTAAAAAATATCAGACTTTTATGGTTTTCTTCCGGATTATTTGTCGTACAATTCATGTTGTTTGCACTAGTTTCTAATAAAACTGTCATAATATAAGACAGATTTGAATGCCATAACAATTTCTAGCACAAATAAACTACCGACGTTCTTTTCTGGTTGATCATTCCTGCAAGAGTGGTCTATACTTGATGTCCCGCTTCCAACTAACTCCATGAAGTGCAAAGGAGACGGATACGCTTTCATACATTCTTGGGCCCAGTTGTAAAATATAAGAGTGGTGCCAATTAAGAGCTTATATATAATCAAACCATCTCCGAAAATTTTGCTGATCTTGACAATCTGGGAGCAGAATTATAAGAGATTTAGTAAAAGTGTGGTTATTCAACAAATTGACAACTACCTAGATACTAAACAGTTGATTTTTGAACTGTGATTGTTTTTTTTTTAATATACAGTTTTGGTGTTAGTTGAAACTACTTTAGTGTATTTTAATATATTAAAATGGATACAATTATGTGCTTAATCATTAATAACACAATTTGTTTTTGAGCTACCGAACGTGCTCACTCCGTCTGGGGCGCGCGGGCGTTCGGAAACTTGTCCGTCGACATTTTGTGGAGCGTTCGGAAACGCGGACGCCACACAGTTATTTACTATATTAATTGTAGTTTTTTATTATTAATTATTACAATGTATTTATTCATTTTAATTGAATCAAGTATTTTATGTTCAATTGTTTAAATCATTCACAGTAATCGATGATTGTAATCGATACTCTATTTCTTCAGTGAAATAAACTTATTTTTATGATATCTCGTCTCCCAGATAGTGAATAGAGCTGATTTTTTTGTATTTCGGAACAGAAAAAAATACCGCTTTTTTAAACCATATCTCAACTTATTACAATTGGGCCCACAGATCCCCGTCTCCTTTAAACATATTACAACAAAATATATGATAGGCAAAAAGGTAGAGGTATTCGTCCAGGATTAATAACAAAAGCTTAACTTTTAGGTCAATCTTATGTAGCGGCAAATAATGAAGCTAGATGCGTAAAACCGCCCTTCAAGTGTCCTAACGAGAATATTACCTTTTGGCTGTATACAAGGTAAGATATGTTTTGTTTTATGTCTTGGTGTGCCGACTTAGCGTGTATCTTTCGGACCTAGGATAGGTCCGAAAAATATATCCCCCGATTGTGTTGTTGTGTTTTAAAGCGATAGCAAATGTGTACGACTAGTATACATCATTATCAGAGGTGCACTGCAGTGCGCCCACACTTCGCCGATGTATTTTAGTCCCAATGTTATAGGGGGCGAGCCTGTTGCCATTATACCGGGCACATTCTCGCTCAATACGCGGGAGATTTTTGGGCTATAGTCCACCATACTGGGGACGGGTTAGTGAACTTCACACACCTTTCTATAGACGTGCAGGTTACCCCACGATGTTTTCCTTCACCGTTTCATAACAAGTGGTAAATACTGCCAAATCTCCAGATTTCAGATGTTATTTTATTATTCTGTTATAACATATTCTATTCTATATCTAATATATTCTATTAAAACATCCATTAAAGCAGTGGTAGCCTCGTGGGCAAGAACGCCCGCCTTGAACGTAAGGGGTGCAAGTTAAAATCCCGGGCCCGCACCTCTGAGGTAATTTTCATGTGCGAATGTCATTTTCAACAATGATTACCACTTGCTGAACGGTGAAGGAAAACATCGTGAGGAAACCTGCACGTCTAGGCGTGTGAAGTTCATCAACCCGCACTGGGCCAGCGTGGTGGACTATGGCCTAAATCTCCCTCGTATTGAGGGGGAATGTGCCCGGTATAATGGCAATAGGCTCGCCCCCTATTACATTGGGACCAAAATACATCGGCGAAGAGTGGGCGCACTACAGTGCACCTTTGCCTACCCCTTCGGGGAATACAGGCGTGATGATGATGATGATGATGATGTAAAACATCCGTAAGATCTTAAAATAAATTTTAAACATATTTTACGTTCTAATAAGACCTATTTGGAGCTATCAATTAATTGCATACAAAGTGTCTAATTAGACAATTAATTGCGCAATTATACATACAAACAGTAAAAGAACAACACTAAATTATTGGATTAGACACTTATTTATCGCAGTAATAGTAGTTACCTGCATACATTATCGGCGTATTACATTGTGTAGTTTTCCAAAATAAGTAATAAGTAATAAGTTTTTTAAAGTACTCTGTTTCAATATAATAGTTATATAAAAATTGAATATCCGTGGAAAAATTTGACGCTTGGTCAAAATCACCAGTGATTTTTCATTGAAAAATGTGTTTTATTTTTGAGTTACTACAGTCCTTTTTTTTATTGGCAAAATATGTTGACGACTATTCAATATCGTTGCTAATTATAGCCTATGTTATTCTGATGTATAAACAATAATACTGTAAAGTTTCATTAGACTCCGTTCAGTAGTTTTGCGTGAAAGAGTAATAAACATATATCTATCCTCACAAACTTTCACATTTATAATATTAGTAAGAGGTAGGATGATATTCTTAAACATTTTCTTGATAAGTGAACCTGTGCTAGTACATGATTTGCTTTCCATAGAAAGAATGAAGATAACCCACACCAAGTGGAAGCCGCTAAACCAGAAACCATCAAGCCAGCTCCGTGGGTCAAGGATGCTCCTATTAAAATTATTATTCATGGCTACACTGGACATAAAGACTTTGCACCCAACGTAGAGTTAAGACCAGGTATACTATCATTGGATATTTAGACTATAAATTATTTGTTTTCTTCCATTTTACCGATAACTGCAGTTATAGCTAAGTTGTAATTACATAGTACTCTCGCGTACTCGAGAGTACAAAGTACTCTCTTAATTACATAGAGTTACAATAAATTTACAGCGACATTATAAATAACTTTTATTCGAAAAAAAAGCAATGTTTTAAGGATGAGTTGACTTTTCTATAAATTGCCGTTAAAGTATATGAATGGTTTACTAGTTTGAGTTTTAATTGAGCATTATACTTGTGCGATGGATAATTTACACTTTATATTGTGTAATTGTTTGATTAGGTAATATACACATAAATGTTAATCCTTTTTGGACAAGAGTAACCATACAGTTTCTTACCCATTCTTCTTTATGGATACTATTTTTTTATTTTTTTATTAACGATTTATAAGTAGGTACTTACCTGTATTTGTACATACGATAAAAAAAATCTAATTCTGAGGGGTTTAATAAACTCAATATCCCTAAACCTTACCCCTCCCCCATCTAAACATAGGTATAATACTCGTGTGGTAGAATCTGACTATTTCGTTGAGGCCTACACGAATAAAAAAAAATGATTTTGATTTTTGCTCCAGCGTATATGAAGTGCTGCGACTACAACTTGATCAGTGTAGACTACAATCCAATAGCCCGCGATCCTTGCTATGTGGAGGCCGCCCACAACACCGAGCTGGTCGGAATGTGCACCGCACAGCTGATTGACACGCTCGTCAAAGAACACGGCTTCAGTCTGAACACGTTTCACGTAATCGGCTTCAGCCTTGGAGGACAGACAGCCGGTTACGTCGGGACTTACATAAAATCGGGAAAACTCGACCGTCTGACCGGTAATTTAGTTTTGTATGATTTTTGGGATGTTATTACAAAAAAAAACATAAAGCGTGGTTGTTTCTAAAAGCAAACTAAACACAATAGGTACCTATTTATACAATATCGTTATAGATTCCTAATAAGATTTTTTATTGAATTATTTTTCAATGGGAAAGACGTGGCTGGATATGGCCCATGGTCGAAATCGGCGGACAGGGAGAGAAGAGGTCCACCTACCCATGTCCAGTACAAAAAGCCCGAAGTGACGTCATTTTTTCCAAAAATCTGTCAGTTGAAAGAGATGAAACTTATGTTTACACGGTCATGCTAAGCCAAAGCTAAAAAATAATAATTACGCGTCGAATTGAGAACCTCCTCCTTTTTTTTTCGACGGTTAAAAAAAATAACGTACTTCAAAAAGGAAAACGTTCTAATTACACTCTTCTGCTACTATAACTCAGTTTTTAAACTCATATAAAGTAGTTTTGTAATCTTTTCAGGTTTAGATCCAGCCTTACCTCTCTTCGCGACCTTAAATCCCAACAAGAAAATAGATAAAAATGATGGAAAGTTCGTCGATATACTACACACAAATGCTTTAGAGAATGGTAAACTCGAAGCGTCTGGTCATATCGATTTTTTTCCAAACGGTGGCATGTATCAACCGGGATGCGGAAAATCTGGGAACCCAATAAGTATGTTGAGTACACATAGAGTACACTTATTTTGGTTCAGCTTTGTGAATAAATACATCATCAAAATATCATCTTCAGTTTTGTGAAATTGATGTTTTTAATATTGATTGCAACAACTTTCCTAAGCACCCTTAGTTTTTTAGCTGGGTCCACACTGGGTGGTCCATCGCACTCATTCCACAGGCGGAGCGCGATGACTCTTTCAGTGTGGACACGGCACATATGGTACTAGCGTTGCTTAGCTTGGAACCATACGTCGTTTCTGGCACGAGTATTTTCATTCATTATTCAACTATATTTCTTTTAGAAATGTCTACGTGCAACCACAACAGAGCGCCAAAATTATACGCAGAATCAATAAATACTAAAGTCGGGTTCTACGGAACCAAGTGCTTCTCTTGGATAACTTACACGATAGGTTTATGTGAGTGGTCCCACCCGTCGGAGCAAGTACTCTTTGGTGAATACGTGCCACGCAAGTAAGTTCTCCATTCTGTTCCCATCAACTTTAGTTTTAAGATAGAAAGGAAGAGAAGACATTTATGACGACTATAAATTACACATACAAGACACAAGGATAAAAATTTAACCAAAGTGACAGCATGAAGTATAAAAAAAAAAGAAATTCATGATTCGTTCCTGGCTGTTACCGCAACAAGGTCCGTTTTCAGAAAACACTTGAGGCGATCCAGGAAAGGCCCCAACACTGGTTTTCAGAAGGAACCCAATTAGAGTACGGCATTTATTAAGCATTTCTCGTCCTTATTGGACACTACCGAAATAAACTAAATGTAGCTTGTTGAGTGATCTAAACCGAGTAGGCCGCATGGCTCACAGCACCGGTTGTTGCGGGTTCGATTCCCGCCAGCGACAAATTTCGGTGATGACCTTTTTGGACTTTGCCCTGGTCTAGGTGAAACTGGAATCGCCTCTAGACCGTTGTATGGTAAGCTTTGCATAGCTTGGCATCATACGATGGGTATGTATGGGTCATAGTTGTAGTTACACGGACAGAAATAAGTACTTTTTCATTTTAATCGCACGTTTTTCTTATACTACACGCCTGCTTCAGTATAATTATTGTTACTTAACATTTACGATAACCTGACGTCATTGAGATCGCCAACCAACACGGATCTCAATGATATTTATATGTAGTTATAAATGTATGTCTGTCGGTCAATGTATTCGTAGAGGAATAGTTGTGTTTAAAGATGGAATAACATTACCTACTGAAACTGTTTTTTAGCCATTTACCATAACAATACACATACAATAGACAAGGAAAAACATTTAACCATAGTGACAACATGGAGTATAAAAAATAATAATAATAGAAATTCATGATTCGTGCGTTCGTAGCTGCAACTATTATACTTTGTATTAGATTTTTTTTTTTAACTAGCCTATAGTAGTGTCCTACTTCTGGGCAAAGGCCTCCCCTTTCCTCTTCCACACTTCTCTGTCCTTGGCAACCTCCGGCCACGACGTTTTTCCCACAAAGGTGTCAAGGTCGTCTCGCCACCGTCTTCTCGGTCGACCCCGGCGGCGGCGGCCAGTACTGGGAATCCAGCTGGTGGTGATATAAGCCCACCTCTGCGGGTCCATGCGCGAGACGTGACCAGCCCACTCCCACTTCAATTTCGCCGTCTTTTTTCCCACGTCCGTGACGCGAGTGATGTCACGCAGGATAGTGTTTCTGATCCGGTCGGTTCGTTTCACACCCAGTATGCTGCGTTCCATAGCTCTTTGGCAAACCTTGAGTTTGGATTTTTGTTGTTCTGTCAGTGACCATGTTTGTCATATTTCTTATATTATTTTTATTTAGATATCTTATTAACCATTTTTTTATAAGTATTGTGTATAACATCACGCCCAATAATCTCATGATATGTAACATATAAGCGATTTAGAATTTAAGGGTTTCTATAATAGGATGTTTTTATTTTTCAGTGCCAGCGGTATTTATTTCTTCAGAACGAATTCGGAGCCACCCTATGCACGTGGACCATATGGACACAAACAAAATAGTACAACACGATAAAAATTGTTTGAAAATACGGTTTATTATTTTCACTACCCAGATTTTTTTTGTACAACACTTTATGTTTACAACATGATATAAATATAAGATAGATAGATAACTCTTTATTGTTCCACCACAAACAGTATCAGAATATTACACACAATTTATACAGAGTGTCACAATGGGCGACCTTATCACTAATAGCGATCTCTACCAGGCAACCTTAGGATGGAGAGGGTCTAATGAAATGATTAAGACGAGGGAGTACGGAATAATAGATAGTAACAGTAAATATTTTCAAAGTGCACACATACATATAAATACATACATACCATATAACATCCTACATACATACATAAATACATACATACAATATAATATCCTGTAAATACGGTTAAAAAAACAGCTTAAGTAAACAAATACAAGGTGCAGTTAAACAAGAGTTAAACAGTGAGATATAACTTCTTTACCCGATCCTTGAAAATATAAGAGGAGGCAGATTGTCTGATCAATACTGGCTGGGAGTTCCATAATGTGTTACATTATATGTATTTATCGTAAAGTATCATATTGCCTTTTCTTAGATATAACCTCAAAAAGCAAATATTATTATCTATCTTCTGTGAAACTCAGTTACCTTCCCTAACCACTTAGGTACTTTACATAAATAGTTGCATTTACCTGATTGAGTTGTCTGATATAGAATATTTATGTACATCTCTTATTCAAAGGTCAAACCACCTCATGTAATAATTTTAATGTTCTCGTCTCATAATTGACTTTACATACATGCACTTGAAAACCCAAATGTAGTGACACGAGGTGAGGCTTCTGATCACTTCCCTTTTCCGCACTCGCAACTGAATATTGGTAACCTTAATTTATTATAAATTTTATTTCGTTAGGCCCCAATGAGAGTTATTCGGAGTATACGGAACGATACACTTCTAATAAACGAAAATCATGGTAAGTAGCATAATAATACAGAAGTATTAGTACAGAACTAGAGTTTATATTATGCAGGTTTATATTATCGATATATCTACGTTGCTTAAAAATAAGGTTTAAAACATTATCTAAGGTCCTGGAGTGCTAGTACAACTTTCATGTATATTTTATCGCTCGCTAATCGGTAACATCTATGTATTTGTATCGCAAAATTGTGCAGCTCGACCAGCAGAGGAAGATACAAAATACCATATTATACGTAAAATAGCAGAGTGTAGCGGCAAACGAACATAATCGTCTAATTCCGTTCGTTCCCGCCTTGTCATTATCAGTGGCAACCAATAGTATTATTTCCCAATCATAAAACGTATGAAAATTGCTTTGCATTCGCTGCCTGTTAAGTCTCCCGCCTATTTTTTTGTCATACCAAAACATGCTCTATTAACTCATCGAAAAAGTGCATTCTTCAACTAAACGATACTGACAGCGCGAGTGAATTTCGACGCGTTGGAGCGTGTTTTTTTTTTTTGTCAACGTGAATGAGCACCTAGTGTTATGCTGATAAATGATAGAGCAACTGTACGTTTTCAGGAAAGGGTATTTCCTTGTATAGATATACCATTCATCCAATTTATCTGCTACCTACTACCTATTGCTTCATGTCAACAGATAGTGCTTAAGGTAAGCGGACACTATAAGCGGGCTTTCCCCACATCCTATCTACAATCGTTTATTACACAAGTAACCGGCATTCATGTTGCATCCATGGCCTTATTCACCCGCCATCCGCGAATTGGGTAATAAAGTCGTGGGTTGGTTGCGTTGACTCGCACCTCCGTCGCATTTAAGCTGTGACACACTGAGGCCGAAAAACGCGAGCGGCAAATTTTGTGTCAATACCAAAATGAGCTGTATTGCCTCTTATAAAGACGATCAGTCTTCAAAAAAATTACATTGATAGCGCGAGCGAATTTTAACGCGTGGGTGCGTGGGTTTAAACACAGAAATTCAATCTTTATGTATATAGGCACAGAGTTCGTTTTGGAATTCACAGAGATTTTTGAAGCGTGACCTTTGACGTCCCAGTGTGCATTGGGTTTTATAATAATGTTGAAGTTAGGTACTTATTTAATTAGCACCTCAAATGCCAAAGCAGGTGGAACCGAGGACTTATTGCGCTAATTAAACTTTACTCTTGAACTTTGAGCTTAATGAACTCTGAAGCTCAATGTATTATTGTATGATGATCAGTACTTTGTTGAGTAGTTTATGTTTATATTTTATATTTTTTAATAGTTAAAATTAATGGTTTAAAAAACCTTTTTAAAAACAAGCTTTTATTTAATTGCGTTTAGTTTTCGTGTTGTTTCTTTTCATTTGATACCCATACTGTAGTAGTGCAGAAAAAATATGTATTCCGCCATCTTGTATCATCCGCCATATTGGAATTAGGATGATGACACATAGCTAAGCGTGCATTGTCATTCAAAATAAGCGTGTATACCAAATTACAGCTCAATCGGTTAAACATAACTGATTTAAAATTCAGTTGCAAGATTCCACCCGGACATACATTGCAAGTTAATATAAAGCTTATAAAAAAAAGTAGGCTGCTTGGCTCAATGGTAAGCTCATTACTAACAATAACTCGAATAATGAGTGCAATTCAATTGTGAAGACAATACATAATAATAAATAATAATAATACATCATCACGCCTGTATTCCCCGAAGGGGTAGCCAGAGGTGCACTGTAGTGCGCCCACACTTCGCCGATGTATTTTTGGTCCCAATGTAATAGGGGGCGAGCCTATTGCCATTATACCGGGCACATTCTCCCTCAATACGAGGGAGATTTTTGGGCTATAGTCCACCACGCTGGCCCAGTGCGGGTTGGTGAACTTCACACGCCTTTCTATAGACGTGCAGGTTTCCTCACGATGTTTTCCTTCACCGTTTCATAGCAAGTGGTAATCTCGGATGAAAATGAGATTCGCACATAAACCCAGAGGTGCGAGCCGGGGTTTGAACCTGCACACTTTGATTTGCAAGGCGTGCGTTCGACCACTCGGCTACCACTGGCACTGTGAAGACAAATTGATTTTAAAATTGTATCCTTACGCAATATAGTTAATATGACACATCGCAATTTTATTTCAACGGTATCTGCAGTGGTAAATATAAATAAATAAAAATATTTCGCCAAACAATGCATTCTCATCGAATGGGTATCATACAAAGGCCTGGGGGCGATCCCAGTTACACGCAGACCAGGTCAAATTCCGAAAAGGCCATGACCGAAATTTGTCGCTGACGAGATTCGAAACAACACCCTCCCGGTGCCTTATGCTCAAACTACTACACCAAGCCGTCATCGAATAGTATACAACGCATTATATTTTTATAACTACAGTCGTGACCAAAAATACATCGGCGAAGTGTGAGCGCACTACAGTGCACCTCTGGCTACCCCTTCGGGAATACAGGCTTGATGATGTAACTACAGTCGTCTGGTTTTTTATTTGACGCATGAAACTAGCCTTTCGAATGGTACAGGAAGCGAAGTCTCGTTATCAACCAAACATTGACTCAGTGTCCTTACAAGTAAAAGTAGATTCAAGATTTTTTTATCATAGATACATTATTTTTCTCTTGTACGATCTATGATATAGCAGTGGTAGCCGAGTGGTCGAACGCACGCTTTGCAATCAAAGTGCGCAGGTTCTATCCCCGGCTCGCACCTCTGGGTTCCATGTGCGAATCTCATTTTCATCTGAGATTATCACTTGCTAAGAAACGGTGACGGAAAACATCGTGAGGAAACCTGTGTGCCCGGTATAATGGCAATAGGCTCGCCCCCTATTACATTGGGACCAAAATACATCGGCGAAGTGTGGGCGCACTGCAGTGCACCTCTGCCTACCCCTTCGGGGAATACAGGCGTGATGATGATGTATTATTATTACGATCTATGAACTGTGATGCAAAAGGCATGGGAAACAACCGTGGGGCTAGGACATGTAACGATAAGACTAGTGCCTTGACCCGGTGTGACAAAATCCACGGATTAGCTCTTTCACTATCTTAATTCTTAGCACAGAATGATAAAATAGCACTAGCATTTAACTGCAGTAGCCTAGTTGGTAGAAAGACCGCCTTAATGGCACGAGGTGCAGGTTTGAAGTCCAGACGCGTAACTCCAGGATTTCATGTGCGTATTTCAGTTGTGATTATAAGTAACTATATAATTATTTAGTATTGATGTGGTTAACATTGAGATTACTTCCTGCTGTTGATGATAGGTATCTGGTTAAGCAATGCCTACCACAGAAACGGAAGAAGTTTTCTCGTTTAGTATATGTCATGAATACCTTCGTTTGTAGATAGTAAAATGACACTATATCATTGATCCGGTTACATAAGCAATAATCTCATTCCAACTGTGAATCTGAATGATCTACAGTTATCTAACTATACTAATAAGATGAGCCGAGGATGACTGGTATCTTAATAACCTGTATTCTGAATTGATGAAAGTTTTGAACTGTCGAACTGAATCTATACATCTATACAAATAAATAAAATTGGAGTGTCTGTTTGTAATATCAAAATAACACTTTTTTACCAAATGCGTATGAAAGTATATACGATACCTATAACGAAAACGCATTTTTTTTGTCTGTCTGTCTGTTTGTTTGAGGTAAACTTCTAAACGGCTGAACCGATTTCAATGGGACTTTCACTGACAGATAGCTGACGTTCCAAGGCGTAACTTAGGCTACTTTAATTTTAGAAAAAGCATTAGGGTTCCGCGGGAAAAACATAATACCCATATTTCCGGGTAATCTCCCTAAAGTCCACGCGGGTGAAGTCGCGGGCACAGCTAGTTTGAAATATAATGTATAGTATGTTTCATCTGCATGGAGGTAATTACCAATAACACTACGATAAATACAATTTTAATCAGTTACATTTTAGAGATGGAACGGATAGTGGTTTGGCCGGATACCGGATATTTGGCAAGCTACCAGGCCGTAGGTCCGGATATCCAGTGGCCGGATATCCAGACCCATACATATGGTGGTCAGTTAATTTTCATCAGTACCCGCAGTTGTCAAGGTTTGCTAGAATTTATATTTCAGCACCTGGCAGTATGGATTTTTAGAAAATAGTCTGTTATACGAAGCCTAGCGGGGTCGCCTCTTAACAACAAATGCGGAAAATTTTGTATTCATTCACCACAAATTGCCAATTGTTAATTTTGAGTACTAAACTAATTTATAAAACAAATATTTTTGACGTGCGATTTTAAAATTAACGGTGTTCATAACTTATTGTGGTATGATTTGCCTTGCATAAAATAATGATATTTTTTAATTTTACTATCCGGTATCCAGTCGGATACTGAATTGCTATCCGGTATCCGGCCGGATAGTGAAAACAAGGCTGGATAGGCCGGATACCGGATAGTTACCGGATATCCGTTTCATCCCTAATAAATTTACACCATCAGATTAGTAATTTCGAAGAATATATACTTTATCAAACAATGCGCTTACTACCACATACATACCTACTAGTAACCTAGGTTTAAAATAGTAGTATACAAGGTGTATCAGAATCCCGAAATAATATTTTAACGTTTGTGTTGGCCACGGGAAGCAACTGAAACCTAATGGATTTAAATATATTTTTTCGCCGCCCTCTTTCGCCATTTTAATGCTTTCTTATATCTCGTGCCCTGTGTGTCATTTTCATGGACTATTGTGTGCTTATTACTGGCTGCCCCTCATATAATGGAGTTTACACTATGTAATAGGATGTGCCCTATGTTCCCGACATTATACTTGTGACATTTATTCAAAGGTTTTTAATATTTGCGCATTAGCTACCGCATATTATGTATCTAAAATATTATTTCAGACTTCTAATACATCCTGTATACCTATTATAATAAACTGACTGAATTAAATAATACATATTTGGGTGGCACAAGTAGGTAGAGCCGATTTTTCAAGAAGAACTTTGATATAAAAATGGTATTAATACAACATTTATTTATTTATCAATAACCTTGTTCTCGTTACTCGCACTCACCTCAATCCGGTTCCTCATAATTCGTATAAGCACGAAATCTCATAAATCCGAAAAAAGCAACTACGACCGATAAAATTGATATCATAAATTACATAACCGAGATCCGTATCGTTATGCCAGTATTTTGAGACTGTTTCGTTTTACGTAACCGGATCAACTTTTAAGCTTTGAAATATTTTAAAAAACATTAATGTACACACTTCGCCTATTATCTCGTAACTATGTATGTAATTTTTATTATATTCCGATTATGCGAACGAAAATATTCAGTTTTTTTTTTTTTTTTTTTATGAGATAGGGAGACAAACGAGCAGACGTTTCACCTGATGGTAAGTGATCAACGCCGCCCATGGACACCTGCAACACCAGGGGCATCGCAATAGGTGACAATAAAAAAACAGTATAAATACTTCACACATAAGTTTCGTTAGTGTTAAATTGACTATACAAATATATACATTTTAAACCAAATTAGCAACTTCGAGATTGTTCAACAGTTTTGCAATTAAAAAATAATAGTATATTATGACAGGTATGCGGGAAATATGCAAAGAGTGACCGAATTCGCGGTATTCACATTCAAATGGAGGGAAGTCAGGTAGGAGGCGAGGGTCAACATCATGCAGCCACTTTCGCTCACCGTTCAGTACCCGAACTCTATACGCAAGTGGCACACGCATTTCGCAATTAAAAAAAAAGATCGCGGTTCGATATTTAAAAACATTGTGATAAAACCTGTGATTTTTAAAATAAATGCAACTGGCTGGTTATAAAAGGCGAGCATAGTGTTCTAAAAAAATATAAGTTTGAAATTTAATTTAATGTAGTTACTTTGTTGCTGACGAAAATGATACTCTGTGCAAAGTGGTTGATACTGATTGGGATTACTGCATTACAAATATCCGGTAAGTGATAATTAGACATACTTTGCAACCAAATCAAGTTTGTTGGTAACATTTATGGTAATATCAGTCATTGCAGGTATCTAAGCTAAATTTAAACTTTTAAAAATACCCGATTATTTTCATTTAGGTTGAGAGTTGGTATACTTAAAAAATCTATTGAGGAATTTAAATTAACATGCCTATCTGAGTTGAGCTTTTAAGATCCCACACATTAGGGCATCAAGACGCGCGCATAGATATTTATACCAATAACAAAACATATGGTATGTATTGAGTCATATGGTTGGAAAAGTACGTTCTTCAACGAAATTACATTAATATTAACAGAATTTTGACGCGCGGGGGCGAGGGATTTAACGCAGACCCTCAATTTTTATACGCAAGTGACGAAGTGTGCAGGTTCAAACCCCGGCTAGTTTCCCTTGGATTATATGTGCAAATCTCATTTTCATCCTAGATTATCACTTACTAAGAAACGGTGAAGGAAAACATCGTGCAATAACCTGTACGTCTGAGGGAACTTGAATAGTTTGCGATAGATGAGTGAAGTCTGTCAACCGGCACCATTGAGCCATCCCCTCGCATTGAGGAGAGGCCAATGCCCAGCAGTGGGACGGCAAAAAGGGCTAAGCTTTTTTCTGTAAAAAAAACATTTACCAAAAAATTATCTACCTATAAGAATTATATCTGCGCACGGATCTTTGGGTGTGTATTTCGCTAAGATGTATCCTACAGATGTAGCAGTGGTAGCCGAATGGTCGAACGCACGTCTTGCAAATCAAAGTGTGCAGGTTCAAACTTGTCTAGTTCTCGATAGATGTGTGAAGTCTGCCAACCCGCACTGGGCCAGCGTGGTGGACTATGGCCTGAATCCCCCTCGCATTGAGGGGAGGCCCGTGCCCAGCAGTGGGAAATTAAAAGGGCTGTAGTAGTAGTGTCCTCGTCTTTGCGTTAATCGGCGTTCAGACTACGCTATAATATATACCATACAAAGCCAACAATACATAGTACAGTACAGTGAGAACGTGTCCATAATAATGTATCTATGTTGCGCGATGTTGTTGTGCTATGAGCTATATACTATTTGCTATTATATTATAGCGTAGTCTGAAATCCGCTTTATACAATATTGTCACGAAATTAGTCTAACGATCAATGAAAAGTTGTAAGCGTAACGTGTTGATGTGTTAAGATAGTACAACAATGAGTTCGCGAATGCACCGATAGAGGCGCCGCCGGCGGCGTGGCCCACAATTCGTGCTAATTACATAACACACAGTTTGTTTTGCCGTCTCGCCGCGCGTCCGCTTTCCTCATCCGCATAATATTGTGGAGCACACAAATGGATACAATGTTAATCTATACTAATTAAAATTGAAGTGTCTATTTGTAATATCAAAAAAACACATTTTTACAATAACATATATGACATACATATTTACAAACATACATATTTACAAACATACATATTTACATAAATACATATTTACAATAACACATATTCACAATAACATATCAAAATAACCAGATGCATATTATGAAAGTATATACAAAACCTATAGCGAAAATGCAAGTTTTAAAATTGTTGCCTGTCTGCTTGTTCCGGGTAAACTTCCAAATGGCTTAACCAATTTTGACGGGACTTTCACTGGCAGATAGCTGATGTTCCAAAGAGTTAGGCTACCTTTAATTTAGAAAATTAATTAGGGTTCTGCGGGAAAAACATACTACCCTTTTTTCCGGGTAATTTCCCTAAAGTTCGCGCGGGCAAAGTCGCGAGCACAGCTAGTCATTAATATGATAATAATTAGCCTGCTGTAATTAGCTAGGTGCGTCGTAGGTAATTCATTAACAAATAACCTTTTCTAGTTATTGTTAATTGGAATAAATGCAATTAGAATAAATATAATGTGATACGTCGTTTGTTTATTCTATTCCTTAAATTCTTATTATATTCAATTTCCTTACCAATAGTAATAAAAAATAATTTCCTTGCTAACTATCATACAATGTTAAAATAAAGTTCAGTAACTTATTTAAAAAAAAAAGCTTTACAGTAATATTAACTCCAAAAGACATTGCAAAATGGTTCCTCTAAACATGTACCGCGTCGTGCGTAGGTATACGACGAATACGTCAGGTGCGCGTGCGCATGCCCACCTACTTCCGAAATGTTATTCGACATTGAGTTGCATAATACCGGCTGACAATGCGTCTCGTGCTTTCTCACAACGACTTTGTCACAAGCTTGTTGACATAACTTAGTTCATATTTTCGTAGTTCTCAGTTATGTGGGTTGCAGAATTTGTAACACAGTCGGTTGTGACAAGGCAAGATGTGAGGTAATATGTCAGTTTTGTCTCTTTCTTCGCATATTACGAAAAAAATATGAAAGTGTGAGAGCGTCTCGATACAATCGAAAGGTTTCCTGGTTTGATTGCCTGCCTTCAAAATATGGTATTGTTTAATGGGATAATTATCAGAAAATCATAATTCCGCATATTAGTCAAATGTATTGCATATATAAAATATTTTGCCTGTGTTAAATTAACTTGTGTATAATTTTTCGTGTAAATACAGTTTTAAACCAAAATAACTTATAAGTCTACCAGCTCCAAGTTTTTAATTATGAATAACAATCTTTTTTAATATTGACAGGTTCGTAAAGCTGTTTATCCTTTTTCAATGTTCATAAAACTGAATATACAAGTTTTAGTTGTAACTATACTTTTTCAAAACAACAACCAGGATTTTGGTCAGAATAAAGCATATAAAAGATCTGACAAAAATTAATGAAGCCCCAATATTTGTTATTGGAACTTAATATTTAATTATCCTGACTTAGACGTATCATTGAAACATTTATGACGACCTTACATTTCAATGTTCGTGTAAATAACTACATTCCGCAATCCAAATTATAATTCCGGTAATTTATTAGATAAAAGGCGTTAGATATAAACCCTATTAAATTGTCAATTACAAAACGTGCTTCGGGATCGTGAGATGATGATCAAATTGGGTAACAAAAACCTTGGAGTTAAACTGATGTCTCAACACAGAACCGCATGGTTATCTATGGATTTCACGTTTTAATATAAAATATGAACTAAACTCGTTTAATAAAAATTGTCTATATAATATAAATATTCAAATTAACCAGTTTTACGCGAATTACTACCTACTTCGCATTCCCTTCTAAATTGGTTACAACCTGTAGCGTTATAGGAAGTTAAATAGAAGGACATAATGAATATTAATCATAGCGTACATACCCTCGCGCTGGTCTGAGGTCTAGTCCTTTTTTAGGGTTGTCTGGCTCAGCAGAAGGTGATCACAACACTTAAACAACACCTTTCACTCCCGAAGTCTCATAACAATATAAATTAAAATGTTCGGCTAGAAGTATTAATAATGACACACAACTCCAAACGGTCCCAGAAATTTCTCACGATAAGAGGAGCGAAGCGCACGTCCTTCACCACACACAAAACTGTTTCAAATCTTGAGGTTTAGAAAGAGACTCTAAGTAAGAATAATTATAAATTGTGGGTAGATAGAAAGTACTTGACATCACATTTTTAATCTACCCACTTACGAACAAAATTATGAAATAAATACTACCGTATACATAAGTTCTAACAACTTCCGCATAAATTATTCTAATAGCTGTTTACAACTCAAAGATTAGTATAAGCACTGAGTTTAAAGAAAATACGCTTGATAATTCGGGTCTGTGTATAAAATATAATACAGGACAAAACAAGGTTCACAAATATTTTACGACTAGCGAACAATGAATAGCGACTTATAATTATTTAAAAACGTTCCTTAATTCAAGGATCCATAGTAACTAAATTTATAAACATAATACTTACTTGGTGTACATGCTATGGTCACAAGTATTAAGGTCATGCAATAATACATTAATTTAAGTCTGAAAGCAGCTTATTAAAATATTAGAGGTCAAATAAAGATGAGGCAACATGACCGGTGGCCTTCTAGTGATGTATGGTGTGATTTCACAATCTATGCGACAGAAGTATTTTGATGGATATTGCGAAGCCAAGTAACGTTTATATTAAACGCGCCGGTTTATTACATTAGCACTCAGCCATGCGTGCAACTGTCTTGCAATAATGCTATCAGTAGGACACCTAAGGGCAATTATAGCTCAAATGAGCCACACACACACGAGTTCATGTTTTAATTGCATACAAGTATTACTAGTGCCATTGGTCCTATACCATTATCGTCAAATTTCTTTGGAACTCTAGACATACGAATTTTATATAGAGTACACAAAGTATATAGAATACATATAGATCTTAATTATACTTCAATAGAAAAACCAGTCTACGAAAATACATCTTCAATAAAATAAATGCTTATTACTAATTCACATCATGCCTTGCAAGAACAAGAAACTTGACAATTGCTTGACTTGATATTCTATAAGAAACATCGTGCACATCGCCACTATTATAAGACCCGTTATTGACGTGTTATTTATTCTTTTGAGAGGTTATTTTTAATTGGCCGCATACATTGTGTGATGGGTTCCAATCGCGACGCTTTCTCTGTTTAATGGATTCACTTGCACTATCAACTGATGTCAAGTTACCATCTGGTTCAATATGATTATGCAGTGCATAACAACTTTTTTAAATTAATGACTTAATAATATATCTTTTTAGCATTATGTATCCGTTCTAGGATCCATTCTACTTACATAATTTCATTCAATTAAGTAACGGAAATATGGCTACACAATATTAAAAAAAAATTTTGCACTTCATTTCACTCCTCTCGTTAGTTACAATGGAGAAGAAATGAAATTCAACATTTCATGCAAATTATGATTTCTTCGTTTTTTTACCAATGACTTTATTATCTTAACATAAAATAGATACTGAATCTATTTAAGAAATTATGAAAAAAGTACAAAAACAAAATAATAAAAGATAATAACTTATGATACAATGTCATGTTCGTTGTTTTTATTACTTAGTTACAATTGAAATTAAACTATTTTACGGATTTTATCGTATCCGTAAAATAGTTTAATTTCAATGTATAGTATTCGCGTAAATATAAGAAAACAATACTTAGTTACAACTTTGTGTGTTGGTAACATTTGATTACGACACTCGGGCCTCGAGTTCTAAATCACGTGTACGTATGGTATCAATGTCGATTGATCAATATTACTGGCACCAGAATACATGGGCGAAATGTGCGTTCCTGTGGCACATTCCTTCAAGGAATACAGTTTTATAATTATATAGAGTTTTCCAAAACTCTACAAACATGTAGTCTTCATGTATGCAGATGATAACAATAACAGTTAAAATAAAAAGTTTATAACCTTTTCCCTGTTGACTTATACTAGAAACATTCACTTGTTGCATAACTCTTATTGTCTCTACGCGATGCGTAAAATCTCATTGAATAGGCGAAAACTTCACAATTGTGTGGTAGGTACGTCGACGAATTTGCAACGTGTGCGTTTGAGTTACGATACAAGAATTGTTTGTGACAATCAGAGCACAACTGTGATGACTTGCTTGCAAACATGTCAGTGCGATAACGACCTTGCGTATTAGTCGCATAATTACTGCTAACTGGCAAGCTTTAAAATCCTCGTCTTCACGCGCGGCACGGGTTAAGTGAACTATTAAGCCCTGTAATAAAACTTTTGACTATTAACTATTGAGTTACTTATTAACTTTTCATTGTATCATCTAGAACAGTGTTTTTGAACCTTTTTCATGACACGGCCCCTTTAGTATGTAGAAATATTTCGTGACCCCCTCAACCGTTGCTTTTTTTCATGCATTTTATAATGTGACTAATATTCAATCCAAACAATTTATTCATTTTCATAATTGGGGTTCGGATAAATAAATAATTAGTTCAAACTGTTTTCATTTTTTACTGCAGTAGCTTTCCCAACCTTTTGCAATTCCTCTTTAGAAGCTACGCGACCCCCCAAGGGGTCGCGACTCATAGGTTGAAAAACACTTTGTTGTTCCAACTAACAAAGCAATTCAACTTTTAAATTGGCGCGGACGCATGCTGCTAACGTCTCCTAACTTACGTATAACCATATATTGGTTAGTAACTTAAAGTAAAATTTGATTAATTAAGAATAATTCCATCTTATTATAGGCATTCATATTGGTGTCTTCTACGTCAGAAAAATATGTTCAATAACACAGCATTAACAATAACATATCTATTGTTTGTAACTACATTTACAAATGTATAAAACTATCACACACGTTACTTTGACACAGGCTTACAGCACTGTATTTAGCTTTCTTTTATAATTATCTGATCATATCAATTCAACATTAGCCCCAGAATGTTGGTATGTACGTTGATTATACCTTTCAGTTACTACCTTCACGCTAGCACAGTTCAAATAATAATAAGTAGACATACATGTTTGGACTAAGTTTTCAGCGACTGTTCCCTACAAAATCCATTGTATATTTAGATCCTACTTTTTTCTGTAAATTTGAGTTTCCTTTTAGTTTTTAGTCAGTTTATTTCACCGGGGGCAGATTCAGACATTTTGAGTTCTTTGTTGGCCTACATATACAACAAATATAATTTTAAAAAATAGATATGAGTAAAAAAATTCAGTATGAGCTTATCGTCCAAAATCGTAGTCATATTACTAATTAGCTTTTCCTGACGTCTTCGTCCCCGCGGATCTTAGGACCGAATACCATGCGGAATAATCATAAACTTTCATCTTCTAGTTTACCCGTTGGCTGGTATATTATATTTAAACCTGTCACACGTATTCTTATTAAATCTTCCTTCCTGAATGATTTTTGTATTATAGGCAAACTAATACTATCAAAATTTCTTAACCCCAGCGGTTTAGGCTGTGCGCTAATAAACCAATTATGTAAACCTAGGGGAACCTATTGTATAACATTATTTGATTAATTGTAGTGTGCAACAGTCAGCAAGAACAAAAGCCTCGTCGCGAGAAGAAACCACAGACGGGTTTGAACACGACATCATGCATAGAGCCGCCCTACCGATGTCCACATCCAAGGATGCAGTTTTATCTTTACACTAGGTAAGTACACTGTATGCAAGTATTAAAAAAATCTTTGTACAAATAGCTCGCTTTGATAGATTTGATTATACAACCATCATTCATTGGCACAGTTTAAATTATAGATAAAAAAATCTGTTGTTAAAATTAATTTAATTTCGATAGGTGTACACTCTGGCATTGCACAGAGGAGGTCTCTAGTAGAAAATAAAGATATATATTTTTTTTAGCCTATTTTGTGTCCCACTCCTGGGCAAAGGCCTCCCCTCTCTCCCTCCACCGATCCCGATCCTGAGCCATTTCCGGCCACGTCTTCCCCGCAAAGACGTCTAGATCATCGCGCCACCGTTTCCTTGGTCTTCCACGGCGTCTTGTACCTGCGGGACTCCATTTGGTACTTATGTAGGCCCACCTCTGCGGGTCCATACGAACGACGTGGCCTGCCCACTCCCATTTTAGTTTTGCAGACTTTTCCCCCACGTCCGTGAGTTGTGTTATGGAGCGCAGAGTGGTGTTCCTAACACGGTCTATGCGTTTGACTCCTAGAATACTGCGCTCCATAGCTCTTTGGCAAACCTTGAGTTTGGATTTTTGCTCTTCAGTTAGAGACCAGGTTTGAGCACCGTAGGTTAGGACAGGCAGAATGCACATGTCGACGAGTCTACGCTTGAGGGATATAGGAAGAGTGCCCTTCAATAAATCCCCCATGGACGAGTAGCTCTTCCAGGCGTTATTAATACGTATGGTAATCTCTTTGTCCTGCCGGTTATCAAATGAGACTATCTGGCCCAAATAAGTATACTCGTCGACATAATGTATGAGATGCCCGTCTACCTCTACCCTACGTTTCGTGCTAGTGGTCATCAACTGAGTCTTAGCTCTATTCATGGTTAGTCCAACTTCAAGGCTCGCTGTGCTCAAATCTTGGAGCATTTGTTGTAGTTCTACGGCCGTGGAGGAAAAGAGTACTATGTCGTCTGCGAAACGAAGGTTAGTCAGCTGTAAACCATTAATATTAATACCCATTGTTTGCCAAGAAGTTGGGAGCTTTAGGAAAACTTCTTGTAGAGCGCTAGAAAATAAAGATATAAAGGACCTAAAAAAATTATGACCAAATTTTTTAACGGATTTAATTAGTAGGAGAATTTAAAATAAAATCATGGTTATGTTTCTTTAGAACTACGCAAGCAAAGGGTGAATTGTTAAACACCTTAGACGAAGATTCGCTGACATACTCCAAGTTCAACACGGCGCACCCTACCAAGGTGGTGGTACACGGATTCCAGGGCGGCAGGAACGTGTCACCTAGCACCGACATGAGGAAGGCATACTTCACCAAAGGCAATTACAACATTATCATTGTGGACTACGGGACTTTAGTTAAGGAGCCGTGCCTGAGTCAGGTATAACACCAATTTAACTAATCTCTTACAGGGGAAATCCAATATATACATTTAATAATTAATACAGATTTGACACAACAATACCATTTTATAGCGGTTAAAGGAACACATCTACCTTCCGAATGTTATTCGTCCGAATAAAAAATATGTGACGTACGGACTGACATACAGACTTACAAACAGATGAACAGAAGGTAGTTGAGTTGTATGTTGTGAATGTATGACAACGTAAAAACTATACTACAAGCTGCTGTTATACATGTAGCTCTAATATTATAGAAATTTAATAAAAAAATATTGGAAAAGGGATATGCCAATGGCACACCTATGCAATCGATCGAGTGGAACAACCAATTACCAAATATTGCTGCCGATCTTCAATTTATTTTAAAATGTTGGAATATTCGTTGTTTTGTCAAAAATGCAACACATACATACCGAGCGCGATTGTATACCTAATCCCGCATGTATCTTCAGATAGATTGGGCGCCTCGATTCGCAGGGCTATGCATCGCCCAACTCGTGGAGTACCTCCAGTACCATCCCGTGAAGCCGATGCCCCCGGAGAAGGTCCATACTATTGGCTACAGCGTCGGAGCTCACATACTAGGACTAGTCGCCAATTACTTGAATGAAGGGAAACTTGGCAGAATTACAGGTAAATAGGTTACTTATGATTATCATAATAATATATTCAACTTAAAAGGTACGTTTATGATCTACAGAATAAAGTTCATGTAGCAATATCATACATTGTTTATAATCTTATATGTCAAGGGATTGTCTGACATTGAAGTTCCTATAATAACATCCGAGGTTTAGGCCGGTTCACCGATTATACCAGTTTTTTATTGAAAACAGAACAATCTCTACAAGGTTTTTAAAGGTTAACGTATAAGTAAGTACATGTTACATTAACTTCTATGGTCCCTTTACAAATCTTCGGAATTAGTGTTATTTCATAATATTGATAATATCATTTAGATCGAATCAGTTTAACAACCTATCTACATGGCCGGGTCCGAAAAAAATCGGAGCATGGAAAAATACAGTTCTTATAAATATATGGTTCCCTTTTTGACACACACACATTGCATACATTCTGCACCTATTTAGAACACGTCCTTGTAAATTATAAACTGTACATTCATATTCATAATAAGAATTGCCTACTTATTTGTTTTTTTATTATGAATCAGATTATGATTATAATATATGAGTTGTGGTGAGGGCGTGTAGAGTGGGTAAAAACCGGCCAAGTGCGAGTCGGACTCGCGCACGAATGGTACCGTAACATGATCTATAAAAACGGCATAAAATCACGCTTGTTGTATTGGAGCCCCCTTAAATATTTATTTTATTCTGTTTTTTAGTATTTGTTGTTATAGCGGCAACAGAAATACATCAACTGTGAAAATTTCAACTGTCTAACTATCACGGTTCAAGAGATACAGCCTGGTGACAGACGGACGGACGGACAGCGAAGTCTTAGTAATAGGGTTCCCGTTTTACCCTTTGGGTACGGAACCCTAAAATGTATCTATAATATGATTTTCCAGGTTTGGATCCGACGATATTCTTCTACATGGGGAACAATCGATCCAGAGATTTGGATTACACTGATGCGCATTTCGTGGACATCGTGCACACCGGCGCTGGGATCCTCGGCCAGTGGGGACCTAACGGACACGCTGACTTCTACGTCAACGGGGGCTCCAGCCAACCGGGATGCGCGCATGACACTATTTTCCGTAAGGCTAACTTCGCAACTTCTTCTTAATAAACTAGAACAAGAGGCACAATACACAGGCACAATTTACGAGGCACAATTTTTGCTACTACCAAAATGAACTCTATTGACTCATGGAAACAGTTCATTCTTCAACGAACTGGCATTGACAGCGCAAATGAATTTGGACGCGTGAGTGGCTTTAACCACAGAAATTAAAACTTTATATACTCGTATATTTACACAAAATTCGTTTGGGTATTCACAAAAATGTTAACGCGCGGCTTATGACGCCCCAGTGTGCGGGGATTCCATAGAGTATCTAGAGTACCCATAACGACTCCACTCTTCGTATAGCTCTGCGGCTATTTTTCCGCCATCGTTGATATCTCATGTAGCTGCATTATACGGCAAGTATATGGGAAAAAAATGGCGGAGTCAGATAAATCAGAAATATTATAATATCTCCGTTATAATATCTCCATGGGGGAGGCTTTAAAGTTTGCATCTATCATTTATTTAATAGACTAGCTGTGCCCGCGACTTCGCCCGCGTGGACTTTAGGGAGATTACCCGGATATATGGGTATTATGTTTTTCCCGCGGAACCCTAATGCTTTTTCTAAAATTAAAGGAGCCTAAGTTACGCCTTGGAACGTCAGCTATCTGTCAGTGAAAGTCCCATTGAAATCGGTTCAACCGTTTAGAAGTTTACCCCAAACAAACAGACAGACAGACAGACATACAAAAAAAATTTTCGTTATAGGTATCGTTTAGACTTTCATACGCATTTGGTAAAAAAGTGTTATTTTGGTATTACAAACAGACACTCCAATTTTATTTATTTGTATAGATGAAAAAGACTTAAACAAGCGTACAGTCCGATTCGAAAGTAATTGATGAAATTACAAATTGCAAACATCGTAACGAGGCACTATTATAAATTTTAAGAATCACTGTAGAGCATTACATCATGACATAATAAGTAGGTACAGCGCATTACGCGAAATAAACTGTTAAGGTAACCAATACCTGTCAAAATACAGATGTTAATTGCATATTTGTGAAGTTATAATTTCACGTAATTAATTACTTTTGATATCGATTGTACCAGAATGTTAAAAAGCGCCCTCTCTAAATCATAGCGCAAACTACATCCACAGACGGGAGCTTACTTCATATGAATGCTTCCGTGCGACAATCACAAATGTATCTAATACTATTTTCGTCTCAAAGATGGCGCTTTTGTCCACTTTATTAGCAAAGTAGGGATGAGCTAATTCTGTTGTAGCACCAAACGACAGTACACTAAACTAAATGCATTGACGTTCTTTTCACGACCATATTGTATGAGCGAGACGGCAATATTTTTAGTGCTATCAAATTTCAGAAATATTTTTTTCTATAGAAACGCTGTCTTGTGACCATACGAAAGTAACACCGTACTTCATAGAGTCGATCAACAGCCGGGCCGGGTTCTGGGCGGGACCCTGCTCTAGCTTGTTCTCCTATCTCATAGGCTGGTGCGAGCCCAAGGACACCGAGTACGTGCTTATGGGAGAACATGTCACTCATAAGTAAGTTATACCATGGTACAATACTTAAGTGTACCTTATTAGACACCTACAAATATAAATGCATATATCGTCTATTATGTATCTAAAAATGACGAGATAACAATTACTACCAAAAAAAAAATTATACTAAATGTAGTTTACTGGTTATTTTCTTCCTGTATACAGTAAACCGGTTAGATTACTCTGTGTTCACACTCTTATTAAAAAAAATAGCTTTAGCAACCATAAAGTATAATTAGATTATCCAATGGTTCTTAGTTCTTACGGAAACTCTATTAGTCGTTTGTAGGGAGGTAGTATCTTGTAATGATGATGTAAAGGGATCAGCAATAACTGTTTTTTACAATTTATTCCAGAGCGAGAGGCGTATATTACGTAACGACAAACGCAAAGCCACCGTATGCTAGAGGCTTCCCTGGCAAGAGCAGACGGCTGAGGTCCATCATTCCCTACAGCTGATTACCTACACATAGGTATAGGCTAATTACTGTTACCAAAACATTCGTTAGGTAGGGATCAGGTAGGTGTCATATTTTGGGGCTTTAGTAGAATAATAATGATGTAATTATATTATTACGTTGGCAATATCAATTTATTGTAAATCTGTAAATAATTATCTAGAAATTAATTAGTTTACCTTTATAAAAATATTGTACAAATACTCGTCTAATCCATTGTTGATATTTGTATCTCAAAGGATAAAAAAAATAGTTACTACAAAATGAATGTTAATTTATTATTTTAATTAAAAGGTCATGTGATAATAATATTATTTGTATGTAAAATAAATGATTAAGAAACCTAGTTTTAAAGATTTATTTGGAATTTATATGCACCTTACCTATTTACTTCGTATTGGTTCCTAAAAATAACGGTAAAAACCTTTTTAAAACAAGCTTTTATTTAATTACCATTACCATTAATTTAATTTTTGGTTATTTAGATTTAATGTGATTTAATGTGGTTGTATTAGTTTTCGTGTTCTCCTCAGCAAGCCCTTTCATGTGATACTCATATCGTGGTAGTGCAGAAAAAAAGAACTAGTCCGCCACCTTGGATCAAAATCAAAATCAATTATTTTTTTATTCGTGTAGGCCATAAAGTACTTACAAATAGTCAGATTCTACCA
Source organism: Ptilodon capucinus (assembly GCA_914767695.1). Classification (NCBI taxonomy): domain Eukaryota; kingdom Metazoa; phylum Arthropoda; class Insecta; order Lepidoptera; family Notodontidae; genus Ptilodon; species Ptilodon capucinus. The sequence continues at coordinate 5,466,430 of OU611814.1, read as the reverse complement.
CCGGTTCGGAATGCTGCTTCCACTGAGATGAGGATGATCCGCCATATTGGAATTAGAATGACGTCACATAGCTAAGCATGCATTGTCATCCAAAGTAAGCGTGTACACCAAATGTCAGCTCAATCGGTTAAAGATAACTGATTTAAAATTCAGTAGCAACATTCCACCCGGACATACATTGCAAGTTAAATAAAGCTTGTAATAATAAAACAAAGTTTAAAATTTCAAACATATATTTTAGGGAATACAATGTTACCATTTAATAAACAATATAATACTTATTAAAATAATAACATGCGTAGTAAAAAATATATAATGTAAAATCACAGAACATGAGATCAAAAGTTCCTGCAGACACTTGCACACGAGACGCCAAATACATACCTATAACTACTTAAAGTACAAAAAATCCAAAACATTTACAAAGAAAACTCATAATTTGATTACTTACATTCCACAAGTTTTCAACGTTACTAAAGATGAACGATAGGTATACATAATGAGGGTATATTGGTGAACTTCAAGGGTTAGTCACTTCTATTGACCAATGCTGTAGACAACTAAATGTAACAAAATCTCAAATACCAAAAAAAATGGTAATTAATATATTTTTTATTAGATACCTAGAGATAGTTTTCTTTCCACATTTCCCTTTCTTATAACTGGCATGGTAATAAAAATAGTATGTTAAACTTACACATGTTGTACGTACTTAATTTTATTACATAAGCTTATAAATTGTATTTAGAACACTACTTATTATTATTAAGTCAGGGCTAATCGGATAATTTTACATAAGAATTTAAACTAACTGGCATTTTTTTTTGCCAACATTTTTTTATTTCACTAATTAAGTTTAAAATGATACATCTTCCGGGTCCAGTTAAGGTTATCCACGCAAATTTACTTTGTCATTATTTTCTTCAAAAATAGTTAGAATATAGGTAGGAAATTTTATTATATACGTTCATTTTAAGTACCTATAATGAACATTGAAATTAAACTATTTTACGGATTTTATCGCGTTTATTTACTATTTTATTTTCCCGACGTTTCGGCTGCTTTACAGCAACCATGGTCACTGGGGGACTGAGGTGTTAGACGTCCTGATGTCATAGTTAATAACTGGGTACCCTCATATTTCGTTGTTGTTTGTAAACGCGATAAAATCCGTAAAATAGTTTAATTTCAATGTATAGTATTCGCGTAAATATAAGAAAACAATATACCTATAATGAAGTTATAAATAAATTTTGTTGGTGATTTAATCTTTATGATTACGTGAATTATTATTTTTTGCAAGTATCTACATTAGATAATAATACAATTTTAATGTATAATGTTCAAGCTACTAGGTAGATTATTCTTGTCCATAATTTATTGTACGCTTACATAAATTATGAATTAATTACAAGCTAACATTTGTAGGCCAGTTCGAAACCAAGCCACTTGCTATATATGAAATCAATTCTTATTAGTTGTACCTATTTGTAGAAATTATTATTTGTATTATGAATTCGCTAACTAAGCATCTTATTTCTTAAATGTAGTACGTTGCTGATAACGTACGTTAAATGAAGTCAGCGTGTAAAATAAGCTTCGTAAATACAGCGAACTGAAATTCTATTCAACTCTACATTTTAAAAAAGAAACTTATAAGTAGGTATGTCTAATATTTTGTTAAATAATTCCCATAACAATGATGTTAACCATTTTAATTTAAACACAAATAATACTTAATTTCGTCGCAAGCAGATCGAACTTCAGCTACATCTCTAAGTGAAAATGAAAAAGCGATAAAATTATTTACAGCATCTTCAACGTCAGGACTTATAAAGCAAATCCTTAAACATGAGTCTAATCAGTAATTGACAAATCAGTGCTTCCGTGCAATTAACTTACCTAACCTTACCTACTTACAGCTAACTTATCTACATCAGATAAATATAAATATACATACTGCTAAGAATACTTACAAACTGAATGTCAATCAATAACTTAGTGATTACAAGAGCTGCTTTGGTAATGCAGAGGTTCCGGGTTCGATCTTCATCCTGGCTATTAAAGTATTAAAGTGAACCAAATGTTTTAATTCATTTAAAATTACTAGCAATACTAGCAATGTGATAGCACAAGCATTTGGCTTAGCTGGACAGGCTCACGTGCCTACTAATAATAATGATAACCTTGCATTGCTAGTTATTTTTGAATAAATAACACATCAAAATGTTATTTTTATATAATTAAGAAATACTTATTTTATCTTCTTGACGATATGAAACTTAATATTTAAAAAAAATCAGACAGTCCTATAGAAATACAAATACAACTTTGAGTATTACAAATTATAGTCAAAATAGGTAACAATAAAAATACACTAATACAACGAGAAAAAGCTTACCACGTACCTATTCTCTAAAATATTAAATATATTAATATATTGTCTTTACCCTTGGAATTATGTTAGAGACCCAACGTTGCATGTTGACCCAAGATGGTCTTTATTTCATGCCGTTATTTACCTAAACGTACATATAAATATTAAGTTTATTTTATATTGTATTGGTAGCTTCTTTAAGCTTATTGTCAACACAGCCTTATAGAGTGAGAACACCCCGTTTAATATTATTGTCTAAACATTAATCTAATACGGATCTTACATGAGTGTTAATTAAACATGATTCACTACAAATACTTTCGAAAAAAACTACATAAACTGCAAAAACATGTGTATGCGAATAAAGTAGTTAAAAATATTAACTTGGAATGTAATAGTTAAATACTTGAAATATAACTCCAGTAATCAATATTTAAAAAAATGCATAACAGAATTAGACGATTAATGACTTGTTATTAGATAGCAAAGAAAATAAAGTAAGCAAATTCTATTCAAGACTGATCTGTTACCGATTTAAGGCAATACATAATAATACTATTAAATAATCGTTAAGACAGCAACGTATTTTTCGTTCTTATCATAAACAATAACGATTTTTTTTTCATTTTATTAATATAGTTTTATTTTGTTATACAATCAGTTATAAGTTTAACATACTTCCTAACATTAATATATCTAGTATAGATAGTAGATATTTTATATATTATTAGCAAGTTCTAGGTGCACGTCAACAAGTGAGTGGGGAATCCCTACCCTCTGCGCCATTCCTTTGGACATTGTGAAAATTATCATTATAATACATTTGGTTCAATCAAACTTCATTATATAATTTTCAATAACATATTAGCATATTCCCCGGCCATATACATAGATAATTAGGTTCAAACACATCTTACATCACTCAAATACTGAATTAAAATAGTATTTCTTATATTTCGTAGGTACATCATTTACGAAAAGTTCTCAGTGATATGCAATTTGAAATATGTTTAAAAACATGATATTTTGCTTTAGTTAACTCTAACTTCAGTTTCTTACATAAAATCATAAATTACTTTTAAGATACTTTAGATTTGAGTAGCTCCCTAATCATCAGTTTCAAAATATTATCATTAAACGTCAAGTTAACTGATATTTTAATTCACTAAACATAACATGACAACTTTTTATTTATAAATAGATATAATTCACTACACACTCAATTAATATTCATTCAAAGTTAGTCAAAGTATTTTACATCACAGAATTGACGGCGTAGAGATTTATTTAAAACAACGATTGCTTTAAGTATACTATTTAATTAAGTCTATAACTTCAACGATTTCAAGTAATATTTGAAGTTAAAATAACTTCCAATATTATGAAAATTAAAATTAGGACTTGTATCTACATTACCTACTAAATATAATAATACTTTTACAAACAAATCTATCACGAAATATCCAAGAAGAGAGTTCGACCAATGATTTTAACACATTTGGCATTCTGTAATTAGCGTAACAGACAGCTAATACGTAATAATTGTAAATGTACACCCACATTTACATAATGTTACCATACATTAACTGCGGCTTAACAAACAACTTTTGTTCTTAAAAGTGTCTCTTTAAAGGTGGTTCAAAATTTATATTTTTACAACAATTTTTTTTATGAAATAATTGATGCATTCAGTACTTTTTTATACTCTGTTTGACTCCATGGGGGGAAATTTCGAAAATAATTACTAAAAACATTAATTAAATAAACATGAATCAGACTTGAGATGATAATTCTCACCTATGTCCAATAAACTAAACATCTACGCTTAAATATAAGTACAAGGTATTAATACAGATACCTAGACACATTTGATAAATACGTACCTACTTAATATATATAGTGGGTACATGTGACTTCTAAAAATTAAACATTTATCGTAACATTAAGAGTAAACACATTATTTACACTATATTATTGTACTAAATTACTTTATTTATTGTCTGTTGTCGCAGTAACGTAACAAAATCGGGGATTTAATCAAATCCCTGATGATTTTGTTAAACTACAGAAGATAGCTTTACGAAACTTTTAAATCTAACAAATATTCAAGATGCCCTAAGCCACATCCTCTCATCGTATTTCTTTTATTGTCAATCCTTACATCAGGCAAATTTAAGCACGTTCACACGTGAATCGATTAAGTACATTAGATTGAACGTGCAATAAAATACCTAGTCAATGCACTTACATTTTATATTTTTATTCCCTTTTTATATTTTGATTTTCTTACTGTTTTATTGCGAATTTGGATTTCTACATCCCTCAATGAATGTTTTGAAATCTGTTCTTTTTAACATGGGTGTGTGTTAAGCCTTGTCTAAGTCTTGTCGAGATATCGCTCGTCTAGAGCGACTCGTTTAAGCTATTTACTGTAAGTATCTATTATTAAGTACACCCTCGTCTTAATAATTCCTTTAGATCCTCTCCATCCTAAGGTTGCCTGGTAGAGATCGCTATTAGTGATAAGGCCGCCCATTGTGACACTGTATAATTTGTGTGTAATATTTTGTTAATTTTTGCGGTGGAACAATAAAGAGTTATCTATCTATCTATCTAGTGACACAGCTGCAAAATAATGCGAACTGACCTAATTACACCAACATTATCTCCCTAATCATCTACGTTAGGGGTGAAACCGCCACATTTGTAAGTTTATAAAATGTCGGCTAGATACAGTCATTCACTGTAAGAAAAGTTAAGAATCTTCAGTAGTGTTATGAAAACATTTCATAACTGGGCCCCATTTTTTAAGGCATCGAAATTACATCTTATATCAAGGGTACCTGGAATATGACTTGTTAAATTGAATCAAATTGGCAATATCTAATGTCTACACTGCTCTTATTTTAGGTATCATTGAAATATATGATGTTATCATGCCTTAAAAAATGGATTCGTAGCCACTCCACGACGACTGTGTTAGTAGACTTGTGGCCCTGGTATAGTGTAATATTTACGAATTTGCACTTCTGTCACTGTAGCTCCAAAAAGACGATATATAGATACAGGTGAAGCCCGTCTGTCGAATTTATAACGTCGTTATGTACTACGTCACTGTCAAGCAGCGTTGCTAGACGTCCCGATTTTTAAATGTCCCGCGCGGGACAAGCTCAGTCCCGCTTTTCGGAGATAACTCGACCATGCACGCAGTTTGCTGAGGAAGCGTGGGTGGGTGGCACAGACAAGTGTGTACTGGCCTCCCGCCCGGCTAGTAATTAAGATAAAAAAATTAATTCAAATAAAAAGATAAATATTTGAAAACTTCTGATTATTTACTTTTTTTTACTATGTACCGCTTTCGACGAAGGAATCCCGCTGTTTTCACTCAAAAAGTTCCAAAATCCCGACTTAGCTAAAATAAACTGGCAACGCTGCTGTCAAGTGTATACTGCAGTACCTATGTTTTAGTGTTGATACAACGTAGAAATAAATTATATTGAACAACAATATTTGATTTTTTCTTAATACTTAAGTGCATGATTCAACGAGTGAGCATTGGTCTCAGACACCTCCAGTCAAACATTTATTTATTGTCATCATTATTCCGATCATTTAAAATTCATCCATGAGCCAAATCTTCCGATGTATAAATCAGATGAAAAATGAGATCGATTATTGTCATAAATTATAATTATTAATTAGGATAGGTATGTAGTACTTAAGTACATCGTGCAATGTGCATCTAAAGATGAAAGTAATACATTCTCAGCTTTTATGCTAATCTTAACTTTATGTAGGTAGGTACTCAAAAAGTGTTTGCTGTAAACACATAAGTAACTACTGCTATCTTACTCTAATTTATTTACTCTTCTATATTATAAGATTTACTTAATTTCTCTAAGCACAGCGGCATGAATTAAATAATCGATGATAAAAAGATGTGCAGTTGAACAAATTGTTATAGAGACCTGCCCTCTATATCATCAGATATTCGTTTAAGTATTTAATGGTAAAGTGATAATCTAAAAAAAAAATGTTAGCTGCTAACACAGAATATTACATGTACAATGCTGCATCTTTTAAAGTTGTATGAAGAGGAAGATAGCTAATTATTGAAACACTTCTTATCGGTATCTAAGTCTAAACTAATTATTTATCACATTATAATTATGTGGTTATTTTCTTATAAATTAACTAATCTATATGCCTATTGAGGCATCTAACTAATATGATTATAAATACATCTTATAATTAAATACGAAATAAGAATAAGAAATCCACATGTAGATGTATGTGGATTTCTTATCCGCTACGGAGCAAAAAGAATAAGTAAGTATTCATATACGTAGGGCTCATTTATAAGCAAAATTTTACTATATCTATTATAATTAATAGTCTACTTCGAAAGTAAGGATATACCAGTTGCAGATAGGGAAATGTGTTACTTATCACCAACTTTAACTCTTCGTGTATTTCTGACTAACCTTTGAATACAACAAAAATTCAAAAAAAAAAAATTCTAAATAAATAAGTACCAATGTACTAACATGTTCTCATTACAATAATACCGATCACTTTCAAAAGCAGCAACACTTTCAAAATTTGTTGTAGTTCGACGTTAACGTTCCAATCCAGTGGTACCGATTTGAGAATATCGCAACTTTAGTTATTTAGCCATACAATTTTTGTCCTAAGGTATATACAAAACCTGTAGGGTTTATTGTATAACTTGGGAACTGAAACTTGTTTGCTTAAATGATATAAGGTAACTTAAAAGGTACACTTAGTCACTATAACCCGATTTTGTGTATTTTGTGGATTAGAACGTGTACACATAACTACCTCCAATTGATTGTCAGAAATGGTCAACAGTGGTCAGGATTATGCCGCCGATGCTTTTCTGAGACGCAATTAATTACTATACAAAAAAAAAAACAAATATACCAAGTAACATTAAAAACAAAATTAGTGAACGCAAATGATAACATTACTTCCCTGTACAATATTAACATTTTTATTTAAGTGACTACTCCTATGATACATATACCTTCACGTGTCCAATTAAGTACAGATCTGAATTTGAACAGTTCAGTTAATTCATAAATATTTATAAACATTTTACAACAATTTAATGAGACTTAGTTAACAAGGACGAGGAAAATCGTAACTGTATTTGTTATAACTAAGTATGATACGGAGCGAAACCAATTTAACAATGACTCAATAGTAAGCCAAACTCATCATGAACGCTATATTGTTATTGCTAAAACTATAAATCTACTGTGATATGCCAATGTAGTAATGTATATACACCTGTACAAGTACATAAGAAACTAAGGTTCGTATAGTAGGTAAGTAAAGCTAAGTTATGTCAAGAAGGTATTACGAGATAGTGGAAGCCAACTTAAAATTAATTAAAAATAACAATAACAGCGATAGAATCTGTCATAGAAAACAAGTTACGATTTACGCCTAAATATGCTAAACGATTTGACATACAATCTAATCATGACGAGAACAACATTATTGAATTGTAACTACTTATATTATTTTATTTACTAGACTCGTAAAAATCACACATAGAATGAATGGAATGCGCGAATCAGAATAAATATTTTTAAAATCATATGCCTCAGTTTAAAGATTCCACAGTTCATTAGCTGTTTCGAGTTATCCGCGGAGCTATATTTAAAAGTATACTTTTTTAAGCAAATTCCCAGTTTTCTTTGTTTTACAAATATAATATTGCAGGATTGACAAACAAACTGTATTTAATAGAAGTGCCTACGCTACGGCTACGCCACGTAGCGCCTCGTAGTAGCCTACGCCGATTGTGGCAGAAAATTAGCTTTTTTTTTTTAATGGACTACGCTGTGGGCCGTGAGGTGACCTTTACAGCTTTACCGGAGGAGAGAATTAGCGTATATCCGTAGCGTGTATGGCTCAAGTACTTTACGATAATGTAATACTTATGAGGAAAAATATTTATATCGACTCATGCATTCCAGTAATCAACGCACTATTACGTGGTTCAACATGATATCCAAGGCAAGGACTTAATCACAGAACCCTAACTAATCCAATTTAAAAAACAATAATTGTTTATCTGTAAATCAACAGTGCCATGTTGCGTATGCTACTTTTACATTATCATTGCTTAGTGAGTGCTTCGTGTACAGCGCAAGGAACGATGGATTATCAATGGAATAACAAGTATGTAGGCAATAATATATGTAAAAAAGTAATATATGTCAGCATTAAAGTTTAGTGTCATGTCACTGTAAATAGATCATAATTTATTTTGTAGTTACATTTTTGAGTATCAATTTGGATCGACTGACCTCTATAATATTATATTGTAACGCCTTGTATATCGGTTGAGATACATAATTAGTAAATTTTGATCACCCGTGTTTAATACGTGCCGTCGTCAGTGAGGTCGTCGTAGGCGTGCGCCGGCGGCTGCACCGGCTCGGCTTGATAGAGCGCGCCCGACACGAACGGGTTGTTGGGCACGTGTTGTTGCGGCGCGGGCAGCGCGGGCGGCGCGGGCGGCCGCGGCGGTGCCACGGCCCCATACCCCGGCAACTCCCTCCCCTTCAAAGGGTCCGACGGCCTCTCCGTCTTGGGGACACATTTTAAACTTAGCAACGACTAACCCTCAAATTTATAAATAAAAATATATAATCTGCAAACGATCTATTACAGTGGCAACTATCAATAGAAAAGTGGTCATAATGCAACTGTAAATAGATTCTAACGTTATATCAATTTGAGGGACTTACTACCTATGTACCGCAAGTACACTTGAATGTACTATATATACATAAAAATGCAAAAATTGTGATAATCTTTTATTATCAAATGATATTTTGTATTATTTAACTCATATTTGTGTTATTTTGTTATTACGCCTGTGTAAGATCTCTGAAGAAGTGAATAGTAGCAACATCTTATAGTCTTGTCGAAAAAAATATTAATATTTTATACAAACGCGTGAAAAGAATTACACATAATAAATTTGTAGAATATTACGATGCAGACTTCAGGTTGAGTATGGAGGAAAACAACTTTTGAAAGAGAATCTTCTTTTATTTCGCCTTTTCTGTTTTTTTACAAATTAACGTCCTTCCTTCTTGATTCCGTGCCGTCATATATCGTATCTCTCCCTCACCCTCTCACTCCCTCACACCTTTCGTTCCATTCCTTACATATCTCTACTCGCGTTCCATTTCCACATTCTGCCGTCCTGCACTCTTGTCTGTCCTCAGACAAGAATAATTACATAACAAACAAAATATAGCGTAACCTCCGCTTGAACTAAATTAAGAACAAAAAAAAACTTCTTACTCCTTATAACGAGAAAAAAAACCAATCAAATTAAATATAATAAAATCAAAACAATAATAAAAAATACCCTGCCAGAGTTTCTAAATGATGTCGCCGTGATAGTGAATGATAGATAATTTTATAAGTAAACAAAAACATAAATTAAACCAAGTAAATAACTAACGTGAACATGCTAATTCATATCACCGTGTTCAGGCCACCTCTTCATGTAATCTGCCGAATCAGATGTCTTATTAGGGCCTTCCGTAGAGCTGTCCAACTTTTCCACCTCGTAACGGTTCTTTCGTTTGCATTTTACCACCTTCTTTGGACCTAAATGCTTCGATTTCAATTTAAGTCCAAGGCCAAACTGGGTACTCTTTATGGCCACCTTGTCTCCTTCGATAAACTTGCTACTTCCTCTTCTTGTTATAGTACTCCCTGTTTTCGTCTTTTTATACTTTTTCTCTCGCCTGCAGTCGTAGATTTTCTTTGTTTTAATCATACTGTAATATATTCTCGTCCTGTAATAATTCCAAAATGTATATGTCCTCCTTACTTCTCATTTATCTTCCATTATTAGTTCAAATGGCGTCGTGTGTATTCCTCGCTGAAACGTACTATTTAGTACCCTCTGTACTCTACTTAGGTACATGTCGATACCAATGTGTTGGATTTTCGATACATAATTTGGTCAGAACTGGTATAATTATGCGGTGCTCTCTCTTCGACTTGTCCGTTTCCGCGTGGTACGCCGGTAGAAATCCTTACATGACTAATATTCTCCTCCTCGCAGTAACTTCCGAAATCGTTACTAGTAAATGCCGTTCATCTATCTGTTATTATCCTTCGTGGATTCCCAATCACCTCGTGGTGTACCTGTAGCTTATTTAATGTCTCCTTGCTTGATCAACATCAACATCAAGTGATCAAAGTCAACACTTTGTAGGAAACAACCAAACAAAAGACAATGGGCAACAAATGTATGGGCTCCGTCCCCACCCACCAACACACATGGAACTGATGCCAATGTGTTCCTAAAGTATCCAGTATTTGATAAAAAAAATAATTCCATAAATCAGTGAGAGTTTAGTATAAAAAAAAATACAATGTGTAATGATTTAATAACGTATATTTTTATTTTACTCTTGTAAGTTAGTTTAATATTATGGTTTTATTACAGTACAAAAGATTTAGTAATAAAACACGTAAATAAAATACACAAAATATCACATAAAATAAACAATAAAAAACACAAAAAAGCATATAAAATTCTTGTTTCTGTAAGTGGTCCAATATGATCCAAATGGGATACTTTCCTTCTCTATCGGGTTTAAAAAGCCTTCCTGTGTACCTCCTTTTGTTGTAGCTAATAAACATGGTATGCATGTTTTTAAAAATTACTCTAATTTCTTATCAAAATCCTTCATGTCCTTGCATTCCTTCATCTTTCATTAACGAAATGGCCGTTGCTGTGAACTCTACTAATAATTTCCTTTTCCATGTTTCGTGGTATAACTAACTGCTTTATAAAAGTAAACTTTTATAAAGTACATCATTCTGTATCCAATAATCTTGATAACTACTTTCCTTTAATATTTCCTTTATAGCCTTTAACCCGTAAAGTACCTTGTTCTTTGTTTAATGGCCTATTTTTATTGAGTCTGGCTGGCCCAATATGATTCTGCCAGTGTCAACGTAGTGGCGAATACACCATGGAGGTTGATTAATCGGTTATAATACCGCAGCTGTTTTTATTGAGATTGCCCGGTCAGACAGTGAGGACCTAAAACAACACAATACAAAACGAACACATGGATAACATAATAAACAATATAGTTGGAAGTTAGATTATTAGATATTTATCAAGCAATTTATTCGACAAGCATGAGGAGCGAGTGGTAGTTACGTGGACGGGGAATTTTGGGAGGGAGAATATCATATAGTGAGACAGGATAATTAGGACATGAGAAGAAAATGTGCTCGGTAGAACCTTCATCATAACCGCACTCATAAAGGGAATGATCTCTCACTGTAATATTGTAAAAAAATAATGGAGTGCAACAATGACTCAAACAAAATCGGTGAATAGTGGACGTAGCAGACTTGCTACCGTGACGATATTTTTGGAACCATGGTTTAGAGCGAACGATCGATTGTATCGATCAGTAAAAGGGACCACATGTCCGACTGGGGAAGGACCACTGCGCACTCCAAGATTCAAGCAAAGATTCACGGGCAGAGGGAAGGATGTCATTAGAATAGAGTCTGTCGTGATTCAGCGTACCAGATTGGACAGCATCCTTAGCCAATGAGTCTCTCATTTCGCCAATGAGTCTCTCATTTCCCAAAATACCACTATGACTGGAGATCCAGGCGAGAATTACTTAGAAACCACGAAGCTTACATTTAAAGAAGATTTCTTTAATTTGCAGGACAACTTGGGATTTCATATTTGTATTTAATCTGATTGGATGATATAACTTGCAGACAACTTTTAGAGCTTGTTAGGATTATAGTTTTATTGAGGTTATGAGATCTATGTAAAGCAAAAGTTCTAGTATTGCCACGGACTCACCAGTGAAAACATAGGATATGGAAGGACATTTGAAGTTCAGGCCTATTCTGTATTTTGGTATCCAAACCGCCGTTCAGCCTTGCGGGACAGTTTAGAAGCGGCAGTATAAATAGTTAGCCATTAGTTAAAATGTTGGTCTGGGATCAGTTCCAATAGAGAATTGGCACCTGGGTGGTGCTAATGAATTTCGAGGTGAAGAATAACTGGAGGATCATAAACTACGGCTTGGAAATCAAAATTAGTAAGGGGACCAGGAGCGACAAAAGTTGGCGAAGATAAATTTTGCAATGTTCTTAGGCTATCAACGGCTCTACGGGAGTCTTTATGAGTCCAGTATCCACCAGCTGAAACTTTTTGAGAAATGATTTTCGGACGGGTTATTAAAGGATGAGAGTACTTTTGTTTACTTTTCTTTTCTTTTGTACGAACTGAATGAAATGAAGATATTTAATTGAATAAGATGAGTAATAGCTCCACGTGCGTTTAGCGGTTACTTCAGCCAGTGTCAAGTAATTAATAGCAAGGGCAAATGTAATAAATACACATAAAAATAGATGATGACAGTGATAAAGATGGCGGATGAAACCACGATGTTTTTTTACGTTTAAAATCTCCATATCCGGTACCTGACGTCTGACAGCTATCCATTTACTTTCGACTTACCTTTCGACTTCAACTTGCCATGTCATAAATTTCTTTATTAATTACTACATCCAGGAATTCATTAGTGATAGCTGCTTTCAGTTCGTCGAATGATTTGAAGGTTTTTCCAGGAATTAGCCATAATTCCGCCGTTCCGGTCAACGTTTTCCGTGCTATCAACGTTTGCTATGGCGTCCATTGAAATATTGCGGTGTTATCTTCCATATCCTGCGCCCATTTGCTAGATGAATGCGTTTTATTACCGCTAAACTAGCACATGCGGTGGATGACATCTAGCAAACCAAAAGTAATCGTCGTTGGCGTCGTCGTTGTGGCGACTGCCGACTTCGCGTGGCTTGCCTACATGCCTTTTCTTTTTTTTTTAAGTCGATCCCGGACAACCCCCTAAAATTGTAGAATATTGGGATGCTGACTTCAGGTTGAGTATGGAGGCAAACACCTTTTGAATTAGAATCTTCTTTTATTTCGCCTTTTCACAGTTTCTTCTTACAAATTAACGTCCTTTCTTTTTAACCGACTTCCAAAAGGAGGAGGTTTCTCAATTAGACCGTATATGTATATATTTAATTCCGTGCTGTCATATATCATCTCTCTCACCCTCTCACTCGCTCACACCTTACGTTCCGTTCCTTACATTCACTACTCGTACATACTACTCGCGTTCCATCCAATTTATTTTTCAAATTTGCTTTTTTATGGCTTTGTTTAGTATAGTAGTGATCTGTGGCTTTGTTACGAGGAAACAATGAATACGGATTGATTTTTTACAAGATATTTTTCCCATAAATTATAAAAAATGGAAAAACTTACGAAGGTAGTCTCGTGGTCCAGAGACTTGACTGGTGGCTCTTCAACAGAGGTCTCGGCCCAGGGCTGGAGTTCACCGGACGCGAAAATGGCGTATATAGTGATACCCACGAAGTGGACCGATGCACCCATTAAGAACACCGCGCGCCACTCGTGAATCGCCTTTTCAAGTTGATTCTGTTCAAACAACGTTCACACACTTAGACTTAAAAACAAAAAAAAATGTTTCAAAATAAATCTACTAAGTATAAAAGTAAAGTAAATATAAATTATTCTCATGAGTGTAAGCAAGAAAAACACTCACAAATAGTCCTACTCTATCACCGGTTCGGAATGCTGCTTCAATTTATCCAATTACAACTTCAGTTATTGTGAATACGCACACCTCCTTATATTGTAATGATTTAAGTATTTTTGCATTTTCCCTTTTGAAATTAGTATAAAAGCAAGTAACAACGTAAAAATTGATCAGTTGATGTCATGTCAACTTACTATTTACTTTAACTATTGATACTAGGTAGTCTCAGAAATGAGTGAATTAGTGCTGAATGTATCCTTGGGCCTCTCTCTATACAGCTCGGACTCTAACAATATTTTTAAGACGGTTTTTCGTATTTTTTATAAAAAAACGTTTTATCGCCAAAATCTTACATAAATTACTGCTACACTCGTTAAAGAAAACTATTTTTTTTAGACCGTTAAATAATAAAAGCATATAAAATCGTAACAAGGCGTTAAGTATACGAAACATTTGAATATGTTAGTCGCATCAAGTGAGTACAATATGAGAGTCAGTGATGCGCGGTGTGTTGCCGCGCGGGGTGGATATCGCGGTACCATGGCTGCATGGTGGTAAGGTAATGAAGTGCTCAGCGCGAGTGACGGGCGGCGGGCGGCGGGCGGCGGCTCGCTCCGGCGCGCACCCGCGACGACTCTCATTGCCTATTCCGCGCGCGTCACAGTCGAGCTCGATTTCCCTTTTCAAATTAGCCACGGACGAGTGTCCTTTTTGTTTCGCGAGCTCGCGCGATACCTCTCCACGGGTCGGTGCGATGGGGGTGTCACGTCAAAGTTTTTAATAAAAACGCACGAATTGCCCCATTGAAGAATGGTTTCCGTTTCAAGAGTTTTATCGAATCCTTACTTTTCTAAGGGTAATAATATTTATTTTCTTTCATGTAATAAAAGGGAGTTCATTAACTCTTAAATTGGCTATAGCAGTGCTGTAAGGAAATATAGTGAATTGAATTCAGAATCTAACTTAGAGTGACGTAAAGCAGTTCTCTTGTTAGACTTCGTAGATTCTAGGCTAGGCTTGCAAAATATTATTTTTAGAACGAAATAAAACCCCTAATATATTTTCCCTTGTTGAACATTACCTTCTCCTGCGTCATGTAGTCTATGACGATGGGTACGACGAAGCCGGCGATGGTGCCGATGCCGTTGGAAAGTCCCATGAGGATGGAGGCGTAGCGCGGCGCGATGTCCAGATGGTTGACGTTGTACCCCGATATGGCGAACCCGCTGCACGCCACGCCAAGAGTCAACTCGATGGTCGCCACGTACTGTGCGTGATTATAGACTTGTAAGTTTAAAAACCCCCTCTAGTTCACGAATTTAAAAATAATGCAGAACTGATTTTACATAAAAAGACGAGAAAAAAGGGAAGTGAATTAAACGCTAGGTTGGGCGATATTAAGTTATCTTAGGAATGAGTGAATTTTTCTCCGTCTATTGAGCTTGGGTTTCGTGAAAAGTTACCAAAAATGACACTTGAGTAAATTCGCCTTTTAACCATCGATATGTTTTTTATAAGTAACATATTGTGTTATATTGGATCAATTTAATTTATCTCCCTGTTGCAAACCGCATAGATTCATAGGTCACAGAGTTAAAATTTCTCAGATATACAAAAGGCCTCAAATATAAAATCACTCTTTCCAGTAAATCACCTTCAATATAAAGAAAACACAATTTCTAGTAATTAAGCCAGTAAAGTGTGGAAATTATGAAATCAAATAGCCTCATTATTATTTTCTATTGAAATTTATATTCAGCGCACCTTATTGTTAGCGTAAGCGACGAGAACAAAGAAGAATGCTTCCAAGCCGAACCCTCCACAGTTGAAGAGCTTCCTCACGTTGGTTGTCGTCATGATGTTGTTCTTGCGCAGGTAATCAGCCATCATTCCGCCGATCGGTACCAGTGACGTCATTATTAGGTGGGGGATCGCGCCCACAAACCCGGACTGGAAAATATTGATTGGTTAGATTAAGAAGAAAAGAAACCTAGCAGTGATTATAATACATTTATCCTAAATAACGTTGTTACTAAGGAAAGCGCCGAAATGAAAATACACATTGAAAATGAATTTAAGATATTAACTGTAAGTAAGAATTTTAATGTTTTAATTTTTATGACAAATCTTACCTCCGTGATCTGCATGTTAAATCTCGAGTTGAAGTACGATGACTGGAAAATTACTAGAAGACAGAAATTCCATGTTCTGCAGAAGTTCGCTACAATAATAGCGTATACCTGTAACAAAGCAGACGTTTACATGTCTACTTGGAATTTGGACTTCAGAACTCCTTATCGAAAGCATGGCAAAACTTACTGAGAATATACTCAATTATCTGTAGTACGTCGATTGTTTTGGGTTAAAATATATTGCTATAAAGATCTCTCAAAGAATTTATAATCTGGTAGAGTGGTAGTAGCTTACAGGTGGTGAAGTGGCGAACGCCTTCCATGGGGTAGCGAAGAAGCCGGGCATAGCGGCTTGTGTGGCCGTGCCAAGGGACTGCTCGATGTAGGTGAGCTCCTTAGCGAGGATGGTGGGATGCTTGCTGGGCCTCTCGAACACCAGCCACAACCAGACCATATACCTGAACATATGAAACATGCGACAAAACGGTACATTTGGTAAAATGATGGCGTCCGCTATACCAAAATTCATAATTGGTTCTTGAATAATTAATTAATCTAGGGGAAACAGTTAGAAATTACTAATAAAAAGTTGACATTTAATACTCGAAAAAATTACACATAACCTCAGTCAGAACGTAACATAACATCAATCAGAATATCTATTTTCTAAGACAGTACAATAAACTTTACTAACCAGATAACGCCAGACACCCCATAGAAGTAGAATGGCGCCTGCCAGCTAATGTAATCTGTCAGTATGCCAGACAGTGGCATGCCAATCACGATGCCAGCGTAGGTGCCGCAGAATGCGAGGGTTGCCAGTCGCGACCTCTCCAATGGAGGTGCCCACATCCGCCAAATGCCGTGGCACGATGGATAAGTTACACCCTATTTAAAAAGTAAACCCACAGTAAAATATACAAATTTACTGAAAATTAAGCTTTAATTTACAATTATACAACCAAGAATGTTTTGTCAAATTTAGATTATGTTAATCATCCACTTAGGATTTAATGCCCCTATTTATACGAATAAGTTGATTAGGTCATACATAGCAGCGTCATTTTCATCCAAGATTATCACTTGCTATGAAATGGTGAATGAAAACATCGTGAGGAAACCTGCACGTCTGAGGGAAATTCTCTAGTTCTCGATAGATGTGTGAAGTCTGCCAACCCGCACTGGGCCCGCGTGGTGGACTATGGCCTGAATCCCCATCGCATTGAGGGGAGGCCCGTGCCCAGCAGTGGGACGTCAAAAGGGCTGTAGTAGTAGTAAACCATCATATTTCATGTAGGTACCGGTGACAAAATGTTATTACATTACCTAACTTTTACTAAGGTTAGTATCTTAATTGCCACATGAATCATGAAAACAGCCATTGCTAGCCTATGATGTGCAAATTAAATAACATAGTTTTTCAATTTGCTACTGTACCTATTTTTTAAAAATGTATTTTAAATCAATCTCCATTTAGTAAAATTAAAGATGGTAACGGTAAAAGTTTTATCCGACCTAGATTTTATGATAACCGAACGGGAGAAAAAACGGTTACGGTAAAAAAAATATTTCTCAGGATATCAGTGGTCCCAATCTTAAGATTTAATAGGATAGCAGAGGCATTGAGGATCAACTAAGCCCGGATATGCGGAGGCGAGCAAATACGTCACCATGGCGACGAAGGGCCCGGTAATCCTGAAGAGGCTTTGTACTCGATAAGCGATGTCGGCGGTACTCGACAGCGATTGAGAATAGATACCGATCGTTGTGTAGGTAATCATTGAAAATCGCTCTTTTGAAACTGAATACCACATACCTACATCAAAGTGATTTAAAATGCATTTCATCGAGGTAGAAAACCTTTAGAATTTTATTCATGGAAATAAGGTAACATATTCGCGAGAGATAAGCGGATATTACGCGTCACCTTTTTAATTTAGTGAAATCAGTACTGTACATTTTACAAGAAGTTTAATAACATATTGATGGAATTGAGAACGTTCCCGTTTGCTGAAATTACTTAAAAATAAACATATTACAATCTTGAAACATGTTACGGATATCAAAAACGGGGTAATGTTCGTATCATAATAATATGCAAAATTCAGTTTGTCTACACTTTACAGTACAAAAGAGGGGTGTTAAATCCAAACGTGACGGAACATCCAACGCGGGCCGGCTGCCAAATTCGAAGCATCCGTAATAAGCATGATCATGCACCATCACGTGCGGAATGTCAAATTTCCTAAAATTTAAACATGTGACGTTTCACTTGTTCCATGTCCCCTACAGTTTCATTATTAGTACATGTTAGTACGTCAGAAGTATAATTCGCTTGGTAGAACATAGCTAAGAATATGTTTTTATTCAGACACACATATATCTTTAATTCCTCTCCATCCAAAGGTTGCCTGGTAGAGATCACCGCCCATTGTTGCACTAAATTATTATTATTTTTTATCATATACGTATGGTTTGTGTTTCTCTAAGAGGTGGAACAATAAAGAGTTATCTATCTTTTCCACGCGCAAACAGAATGATAACTTTTACAGTGCATATAATTTCGAACACTTAAATTGTAATTGGTTATTTATATTTAAAAACAAAAACACTTCGAAAGACACGTGTAGAAACTATATCACGACGAACCTTCGAAAAAGTAAAAAATAATGACAACAGTGATAATTAATTACCTGCAAACTAATAAAACTTTAATCAACATACATTGGTACGTTGCAAGTGTTTTATTACCGCACTAAAACCCTTATTGCTGAAAAGCTCGTTATAAATTATGTACCTACAGTGAGACTCTTCTCACTGTAGGTACATAATTTATAACGACGATTTATTTCTTCTCACAGTGAGTCTCTCAAATTATCTAATTTCTATACATTTGTAGGCTAAAATTGTGCCATCCTGCACCTCGACAATATTATAAATATAGAACCTGTGCCAAAATACCCGCTGTGCCAAAAATATCTCGATAACCGATACCTTTTGACTTACTGACTAAAGCTCACCTCAACGAATCCCTGCGCCACTTTTAGAATAACGACAGCAGCGGGTCCAACGTTCATTGCGCCAGGGATGGCCATGTTGAGCACGGCGGATATAGCGATGGCTACACCGAAGATCTTGTTGGCTGGGTACATGGAGGCTAGGAACCCGCCCGGCACTTGGGTGATCAAGTACCCGGCGAAGTAGGACGAGTCTATAGACGATTCGACTGACACTGTCCAGTTGAACGGTGCCGCTTCGGTTTTGAGCTGTATTGAGGTTGTTTAATATGATTAAATAAACAGTTTACGCTAGGGGGATTTATATGAAACTGTACACCTGTGTCAATGAAAAAGAATGTAAATCCATATTATCAATTAATTATAAAAGAAAAAACATTCGGATCGAATAGAGAATCTCCTCCTGTTTGAAGTCGGTTAACAAACTGAATCTTCATAAAAACTTAAAATGGGTCTCAAACAATTGTGTGAACAATTTCACTTACCACCAATGATATTCTAGTAAACAGATATGTTAAACACGCACAAAACAACCGAAAAAAGTGTTCCGCGTAACAGCGGCAGCACACATACCGACTTTTCATTAATTTTACATTTCACAACACGTAAAAATGTGCAGAAGAGGTGGCTTGATAAAACCAACGAGAAAAAAAGAGATAGCATCTGTCAACCAATCCGCATGAATACGTCCTAATTAGTACGTATTCGAGTCTTCACTTTTGCGCGCTCATAACATATCTGTTTACTAGAATATCATTGCTTACCAGTCGGACATATAAGTATGTAAAGGATGGTATAATATATCATAATTCAGTATTTTTTATTAAAACCTGAGTAACATCATACAATTATCTAATGCAAAAAAATTAAGATCACTAATATATTACTAATTTCAATTGATAAATTGATCTCTATCCAAGTACATTCTCTAAGTTATTGTGTCGTATGTACATTGGCTCACGATACTCACGGCATCTTTCTCGGTCATTTTGAGCTTGGCCATGCTCATGTTGCAGCGCATTCCGAACATGATGCTGAAACCGAAGCACGCCAGCAGCGCCACCGTGTAGCGCGCGCTCAGGCACGGACATTCCGCGCGGACGTACTTATCTATACGAATTATATACTTTGACGCACCATAAACACTTCAAAATGCAATGCGTATGTATAGTGTAATTATAATCCGAAATAATACTTTGACGTTTGCATTAGTATTGGGTATACAACTGAATGGTATAAAATTTTATCGAAATTCGACCATGTTTTTCCAACTTTTTATATCTCGAATCCTATGCAAAAAATTGCATGTTCTGGTTTGTGAATATTGGTAGTCGCCCCACAGTAGTGTAGTTTACACTGCTGAATAGGGTTGTAGATATACCCAAAGGCCAGAACACGATATCTGTGAGAAATATTCAAAGTCTATAACTCAGAAACTATGATAGGCAGGGTATAAGCTGTCTTCAGTATGCATCCACATATGAGCTATCGTATAAGTACCCAAAGTACGATTTCGGACTACTGATACATCCTGTATATGATAGTGTTGGCGGAATATATGCCTAACTATCGTAGTTCCTTCGTATCGTAGTTACCGGACATTAAATATTTGTTTTAATTATTGGTTTGTAACCTTAAAATAGATACATCCAAAAGCCTATTAAACATTTAAGAAAAGCAGCCACTAAAAAGCAATAGACATTACATGAAAATTTGGTACCGAACTCGAAATATTATATTAAAAACTGGTGGCCAACCAAAACAATTAAAAAGTAGGTATTCATGTTCAAATTTCAATCAAATATTTATTCCATTTATTTTTATATTAAATATACTCTTATGTGAAAGTATTATTGCAGAATTCTAAAAATCCCCGAATTTAGGAATCTTGCGGAATACCAAATTGCTTATTGTCTGCAATAAACGGATAGATCGAAGATCCAAGAACACGGACTTCTTATTTAAAGTAACTAGCTTTCCACTCTATTTTATTTACATGAGACTAAGTCCATGCTACGTTTCATACGAACGAATCGACTGTTTAGTTATCAACGGTGTACTAACTTACCTATGGGCCGTGGTGGCGGTCGGTTAGGGGACGGTGGTGTTTCCAGATCTTCGCCGTCGTACATCTGGTCGTAACCCTTCTGGTCCACGTGGAAGTTCTCATATTGAGAGTTTCTACAACAAAATAATACGTTTAGAAAATAGATAAGAGCATTATAAACATTCAATTACTCGAGGTAAATCACCCTATTTTCTCCATGATCGAAACGGATGAAGCGCACACCTCGTATGAGAAAATAAAATTAAAATGCGTCTGCTAGTTAATGGGGCTGACATGTAGGATCGCACCTGCACCCTATTTCACTACAGAATCGAACGTCGACGGTCATAGAGTCGAGTGGTGTGGAGGCAATGCAATATGATTTTTCTATATTCCAATAAATATATTAAAGGAACAAATTTGCTAGGTTATTTTTAAATATATTACACATTATAAACTTAGTACCTAAAAGTAGTAAAGGACTTTTTTTTGTTTTGAATGTGGACTTTTATCTTGCAAATAAAAGGCATTTAACAACTGCATCTTTAAAACTGACTATCTAATTATATATTCCGCTCAATTTAACGAAACAAATAAAATTCTCCAACTTTATCTGCATTCAAATAGACTGCAAGTCTCAAACGCGACTCCAACTTAAGGCTAGAAATTCTCGCTTTGTCCATTGATAAGAAGAAGAAAGTACTAAAGTAAAACGAGCACTCGGATGCCCTGGGCCCGGGAACTTGGGCTTCGATTGAAATACTTGAAAATTATTTAAATATCCTCAAGACTAAGAAAAAAGCTTGATGACTTTATATAATTCTAGGCATTTTTAGGGATCAGAAGTTAGGCGTTAACTACTGGGTTTATTTTTATATTTAGCAATAATTACCTTAGTGAGAACAATTATAAATATCATTTTATATTTAATACAGTTGAGAAGAGAGATATGATGGATATCGATAACAAAAACGGCGTCTATGCGTCCTATGCCCTGTAATCAACGGTCGGCAATCTGTTTTGATCGATACCAAAAGGGTTTGGATTGCTCTATTTAGGTGTTCGACTTTTGGCAGTGTCCATATAATGCCTGCGCACTGTAGTAATGCCATTAGCGAAGAGATTGCATTAAGCTAGCGCGTCGCAACTCGTTGTTTGCGAGCGTAGGAAGCACCGGGAGTTTTATCGTGAAAGCTCTAACAAAGTTAAATCTCTATTTTGAAGCTTGCGTAGACGGTGTCTAATTTTGTTACATTACGAAATAGGTACTGTATTAACAAAGCATGTCAATGTTGAAATAAGCATGTAGAGAAGGACATATTATTATATATAGAGTCCAATCATAAATGGCATGCACCAATCAATACAAAAAGACAGCCACCAATAAGATATACATTTTAAATTTGAGATTAAAGTGCTTAACCATACGTATAAAAAAGCCATTATAATAAACATTAATGTTAAGGTTCACTGTGGCAAAGTACTGCGTAAGTCATCGGCGTGTAAATTCATTTTTCCGCTGACAAAAGTAATAAATGTGGCTATCTGTCCCGTCCCCCGTTTAACGTTGTTGGTAATGAATCGTCGCATAAAAGGCATAACCAAGTGGAAACGAGGCAGGACGGTGGCGCCCTCTAGTGGCGCGAGGCAGCGTCGACTTCCGTGCTAATGCGTTTAACTGTGACTGGACGAGATTCCGCTGTCAATGGTTACATCCACCCCCGATTCCAACGGCAAGTATATTACGCTAACTGCTAATTAAAATGTATACGATTAATACGTTGACTCCACGCGGGACGTTTACGTTATCAATAGAAAATCAACCGTTAGATAATACGGAGCTCGACAGCTATTTTTGAATCTCTAATTGTCGCCGCCGGCAATTATGAGCCAAACTCCGCGCACACAACAGCACAACGCCGCCGTCCGCGGCATGTGTTGATAGATCCTCCTGACACGATCACCGCCCTCCTCGACCCGGGCGTCGAGAGGGCCCCCAACACACCTTCACCAGCCTCAAACAGACACCGACCTCGCCGGCGAGGTCGAGGAACCCCCTCTTCTGCTCGTAGGTGCATCTTTGCACCTAGGAGCGTAGTCATTACCTCTCCCCTCACGGCAACTGCCCAAGCCGAGGTCGTGCCCCATGTGGCGCCCTTGAGCTAGTTGCCCTCCTCTTCCGCCCTTAAGGCTTTGGCTGGAGTCGCACTCTGCACTCGCCACTCCTCCGGTGAAGCTGTAAAGGCCAACTCACGGCCAACAGCGTAGTCCATTCAAAAAAAAAAAAAAAAGCTATTTTTGAATAGATATGAATTTATGTATAGATAAATCAAAGGTAGTTGAGATAGATAACTCGAATTGCTTGGTTGGTACATCGGAAGATAATATTTCTGTTCTGAATTAAAATATCCTATAGCAGCCACTTCTATTAATTATTTTCGAAACCATAGGATTTTTTAGCAAGTATAAAAATGATCATAAATGTTTTGTTGGAACTCCCCTCCACGCGCTGTCGCGAGGCGCTCCATTGTCGCGCTAATGCACCCCATACGCTGAGCCTATAATTATGTGACGCAACTCTAAATGGCGTAATTACTGTTTTGCCGCCCGTTGTCTATACCCTCTTAATGGATATAGATATTATGGTATTTAATAAAGTTTACAGTAAATACTGATAACATAATGTTATTGCGTAGGCCCTTTATAAGTTAATTTAACCATTTTTGTTAGGACAGTGTCCAAAATCCCTACGAAAAGATTAATCATGGGGTACCTACTCAAGTGTAGTAGTATTGAGTCGCTAATTCTAGAACAAGAATGTTGAATGAATGAACAAGAATAATTAGAAAACTATACGGATCCCAACCTTATAGTGAAAATTGGATCTGACCGAAGTTCACTTTAGAGTAACTTCGGAGCGCAACTTTGCAATTTGATAAGTACTGCGGCGACATGACGTTATTGCTAAAATGCAGATAATAACTTTAGTCACTAAAGTTCGTGGAAATTAAGCCTTTAACCTAACTTAATATGCCATTACTTTCCGTAGGTAATATGTTGAACTTGCAATATTTTGATTTTAGCTAACAAATCATTTTGCGTACTATCATTTATTCATATCAAGGAAAATAAAACACCGCTACTAATGTTCATGAATATGTTTTCTCGACTTCTCGAAGACAGAACTCCTGGATGAGACGTGAAGAGCAAGGGGCGCCAGGAGCGGGGGTAGAGGGAGGGATTGCGTACATCACAATATGCACTTCAACATCCCCACTAACCATACCTATAGGCACCAGGGAGGAACGCCAACGTTTCATAACTAATTAACTCCCGAACAATGAGTACCCGTTTAATTAACGGTGAATATTGTCGACATCTTCATTAGTAGTTTAGCTTGATTGATTTTCAAAGCATCCAGATTTAATTAAATCTACTGAAGGAATTATTGCACAAAACATTTATTTATATTACATTAATGCACTTTAATAATGTTTATCGGATGCAAATGACCTAAAATATATTGCTGTAGGAGTATAAATAAAACTAGTAGTTGTATAGTAATTGAAAACGAATATTGAGTGATAAATCCTTTATTTAATTGATTAAATGTAACAAAACATAGTATATGTCAGAGTCCGGTCCTGTCGCCGCGCGCGGGAGGGGGTAGCTATTACACCCCGTAAAGCCACCCTCTCTAATTGATTTACAATTGTCGGTTAAATTTGTTTCCCGACCACCCTCCGCGATCAGCGATCGCAAATGCATAAATTCAGGACGCCATGGATGAACAATGAAAAATGTTCTGTGAAATTGAAAGAACTGACATCGTAGAACAAAAAGTTTAAGATTTTTTCATACAATCTTGTATGAAAAAAGTTAGCTACAACCCAAATAAATATTTGATTTATTAATTTTTATAATGTTTTTTTAAGAATTTAATAAACTTTAAGTTAGGTCAGTACAGTAGTACCTAAATAGTGTATGTTTTACCAAATAATACCTGCTGTATCAACAGAATGTCGGTCTTGTCTGTCAACTAGGGCGGCGCGGCGCGGCGAGATGGTGAATAAAACATGTAATAAATAAATGTAACCAATGTTTCGTAACGGACATTACGTTTAGCCACACAATTCGACTTACCTATCCGCTGAGTGAGACCTAATGAACTGATGATACAGTAGGTATAAGCATTCTTATGAGACTCGTTAGCTACTCAAACTCACATTGTTCAAAAAACTATGAAATCGGTTTTAGAAACGTTTAATATTGGCTTAGGTAGACTTGCGTTGAGTACAAAATAATCAAATATGATGTTATACTGTAATCAGGCAATATGTTTAAATTAAATTAATTACTTGCGTAAAAATCGTAATTTCTGATATAATGCTAAAAAATGCTTTAAGGCACCTAATACTCATTTATAAAATAATGTAACTTTAAAAATAAGCTATTTATTACATCCAGAATCCAGTCCATGAATAAATAAACCGAATGATATCACATTTCGACACTCGCGAACATAATAGAGTTATGACAAAAATGGCGACTGAGCCAAGAAATATCACTTGGTGAATCCGAGACGCTTGTTAGCGTCTCCTCGCTTTATTTATGACCAGATTTATTTTATGGCCGTTCATGGATACCAAAGAAATCAAATGAAATAGATAGCTGCGAATAAAACAATAATCCCATCGCTTTGTGTTGCACAGGACGGGTTTAAGTAAAAACGATTGCCTTGATATGCTCGCTTCGGTTGCCTACTATTTTAAATATCTTCTTGGACTTCCTAACGAATTCTAACTCAGCAAGTTACTAGATCGATAAGTAATAACTAAGTTTAGCATGCAGAAATTCAATAGATACTTATTAGTTATATATTATTATTATGGAAACAAGTATTACGGTTGGAATAATACGCCAATATTGTACAGCTCACTCGAGCCAGGCAGGCGGACGTACGTGCTTTCAGTCGATATTTCTATTCCAAACATTAATTTTATTTTCTCGTAGCTCGCAGCGAATATGACAAATATCATAATAAAAATGGAAGGCAAACAAGACTGCGCGTTGTATTTGCTGTGATATTCGTATTTGGCGGTAGATTCTTACTCTCTTTGCTGGGGCCTAATCTATCGGGCGGCGCGTTCCTCACGTCCGGGATACGCCTCTGTTGTTTCTTGATTTTACAGACCATTTGTACATTTTTATTTTTTGTATTGTTTATTCATAATACCGGTACTTACTTAGTATTTTCAAAGTTTTGTCTGTGTTTATCTGTTTTCATAATGAAAAATTATATTCAAGCCTATTTCTGTATGTCAATATTATATTTTCATCAATTTAAGTAAGTAGTTGTATTGTAACCATTTTTTCGATGATAGTCACAGTATTTGTAGAAAAAAAACCTTACCCAAAAGAATAAAAAGCAAAAAAAAGGGTCCGAAGATAACCTTCTCAAACGATCCTGTAAACGTTATCCTTGCTACGGTACGAGGCAGTAAATAAATTGAAGTGAATTCACAGAGAAGGAAAATCCTAACAAATCCTCGTTTAATCCCGGGAAGAGCGCTCCCAAATCCAGGTTAGTTGTAAATATCAATTACGCAAATGCCTCGGCTTAGGAGGTATAATGCTTCACCCGCCATCGTGTGTTCGCACTCAAGGGGTGAATTGACACTTACGAATTTATTTACACATTTTAAAGATCTCTTGAACAAACAATTTACTCGCAATATAAACAAAATTTAATTATAATCCAAATGTTTACTGCTACAGTTTAAACGCATTTTTTTTTGCGCGTTCAAAGCATACAATCTAAAAACTAGTCGCAGAATATTTAAAATTAATCTTGTGTTTCAATGTCATGACCAGGGCATCGGGTTATCAGCACTTAGCCTCATCTCCGGCTCTAGATATTAATTCATCGTGATTTAACCGACTCTAACTATTAAATACATTAAAAAATTAAATCTATTTTATTAAATCATCAATGGCTGTCCTTTTTCAGTATATTATTTCGACTTTTATCGCTAAAAAATGACAAAAAATTGAAATAATAATGGACTTTGGCATACTTTTTAGGGTGCCGTACCTAAAAAGGAAAAATTGGAACCATTATAGGATCACTTGTCCGTCTGTCTGTCTGTATGTCTATCTGTCAGTCTGTCAAGACCATTTTTCTTAGAAACGCGTGAAGGTATCGAGTAGAAATTTATAACAGACACTTATGCCTACAGTCTCTTGGTGCTCTAAAAAAATCTAACTTCTAGGTTAACGCCATCAAAAGACACGGCGGTTTATGATGCATTTTCAGTACATTTGCATAGGAAACAAAAACCTATGGGTTACTTCCCGTTGACCTAGAATTATGAAATTTGGCAAGAAGCTCTTATAGCACAAATAAATGAAAATATCCGAAAACTGTAAATGTATTTTTTTGTGATTACTAACTTATTTTGTAGTTTCTTTGTATGGGGACACCAGTAGGTATACCAACTGCAAAGTTAAGTTTGTTGCACTATCCATTAGTCCATTAGTTCCATTAGTTTATCTTTTCGATAGAGTTATGCTCGGTGCATTCACAGTTCAGAAACGGAAGCCTGGGTGCGCGAGTCCACGTAGGTGACCATAATCTCAATTTAGGCAAACAATGCCCGTATGAAGAACTACGTTTCACTAAAGATTCATCTAATCTTAGAAACAATTTATTGAAATGTGTGCATGTGTGTTAGCTAAGTTTGGAAGTGTTATGCGTGCGAGAGTAACTGTATCTATTGTGTGAGACACGTGTTTAAAGAGCGGCTCTATATAATACTTATTAAGATATCTAGTTTACAACGTACTATATAATAGCAAAAGAAATGTACAGTAGGAGCCAATTGAATACAAGTCCCGTGGGCGACTTTTTCCCTCAAATCTAATAGAACAGGGGCCCGGGGACACTCGTTGAGGACTTGCCAGATGATTTTAATATTCGTGCCGCAACCCCGAGAGCCTTGTATCGATCTGGAATTATGAATTTTTAGGTCACTCTACGTCATTTGATAACATTGTGGCACTTCAAACTATGTCAAAATAAATTGGGGATCAGTAAATCGGATTATTATGAAATACCACTTTTACACCGTTTTTTGTGGTCGATTGGCAAAAACCGTAACTGTATGTACAATCATTTAACTTTGTGTTTTAATAACCACCGATACAATAATGAGGTAAAGTTTTAAAAAATCATTGAGATGACACTCCGTAAAAATAAATATATATCGTAATTAGCTTACGGAATTTCGTTGTGTAAACCTTTAACAAACATTTGTGTGATTTTTTTATCGAAGAAAATACGTAGTTGTTGAAAAAGTGTTTACGCGTAAAAAAACTTACTCCAATGCATTGGAATAGTTCAATCATAAAAATAAATTGGCGTACCTGTGACGCCTTAATACTGTCTCCCGAGACCACTTTAGAAGGGGCACAGTGACGTATGGAGACATAAATATAACTGTGATTTAGTGTGCCGTGACGAGAGGCAATTTGGGCGAAAATGCCACAAAAATAATAAATAAAAATGGACTAACAAACGTATAGCAATTGTATGAATTCCAAATATTGTTTTACTATATTCCTTGTCAAGGAAGGTTGTTTGGGCAGTAAATTAAATATTTTTTTTTTAAATATTTACGTCTTGATACTAAAATTTATCCTATGAGCTTTTATTTTTTAGGTTTAATATAACAATTAACATTTATTGAAATAAAATTATTTTACGGATTTTATCGCGTTTATTTACTATTTTATTTTCCCGACGTTATACGTATAGGAAAGATGGCTGGGTGCTACCACCAACTTGGGATCCAGTAATTAATATGATTAAATCCAAAACCAAGCGTACCATTGCAAGACCTCAAGACACTGTGAGCACTTTCTGCGTGGATCGGACCACAAACAACAACTAAATATGAGGGTACCCAGTTATTAACTATGACATCAGGACGTCTAACAACTCAGTCCCCCCGTGACCATGGTTGCTGTAAAGCAGCCGAAACGTCGGGAAAATAAAATAGTTAATAAACGCGATAAAATCTGTAAAATAGTTTTATTTTAATGTATAATAATCGCGTAAATATAAGAAAACAATTAAAATTTACTTAGGAATCTACAACAGAAAATACATTATGTTGCTTAAAACATTTTAACGCAACTTGACCTTATTCTAGATCTTTCCTTCTCAGATAAACTTATTACAAAAACTTCCTTATTTAACATACTTACGCCTGAAACATGTTTCCCTGTGGATTTTCTCGGTAAAATCAACAGGTGATATCAGAATTCACACCCTCCAAGCCCCGCACTCAATTCACTACCTTATACTTAAGTTACAGAGTTTTTATTTGAAGTACCATTCTCGCACCGAGAAACACTAGCACAACAACCTGTGGATTTCCTGAATTCTACAGAATAAAGTAAAAGAAATGCTTCTGTTACATTATCTGTACTGTACACTGTCTTGCAACTATTACAGAATCTTAACACCCACAAAGGTTTCTGCTTGGAGATTGACACTACACATTTAATCTTTGTACGAAACTTCTGCCGATTAGGAAGACGTCATTGATTTGAGTAATTTATCGTATATTTCATGAACAACGATAGAACGGTAGTGAAGTCACGGGAGCCGATATCAAACTAGCCAGAAATGCGTGCCACGCTCCCTCTGTCCTCACTCACTCGGAGCGATATTCTGCAATGCCTACTGACCTGTTGCTTACTACATTTTTATTAAATCTAGATCTGTTATTTTTTTTTTTTGAATTCGAAAAAATTTAAAGTTATTCACTTATTACGACTATATTAATACCCTTGTACCCACGAGGAAGCGAATAAATTTTACTTTTTTCGAAAATGAACTGTAAATAAAGATTGAATTTCTGTGGTAATAGCTTCATTATTCGCTCGCGTCATCAATGACATTTTTCGAAAAATGTGCTATATCAAGGCTTAGACTTTTATTTTAAACAAACACCTATTTTATGGAGATTAAATTCAAACACACTTATTTTTTTATTGAGCTATGCAATTAGATTAATTTAAACATATTTTTTTTGCATCGCTTGAAAACGGAAGTTCAAAGTCTAGAGCTTTTAATTTTATTTGCGAGAACTGCCGCTGTTATATCTCGAGTAAGAATATAAAATAACATCAAACTTTTCGTTCATATTATTATTTTGATAATAATTCATGCTCTAAAAAAAGATGAATCACACTGCGGATTGATCCTGTATTCTGGTGACAGGAGTATAGGTATATAGTGCTAACTCTGTGCGCTAGAGCGAAACGTCAACAGCACCAGAGCGAGAAAACAAAAGGGAATTCATTCAAGATCAGCTATCTTATTCTGCAAAAATTCCGTACTGATAATATTTCATACCTTATCTCTCCTTGTCTGCCGTGAGAAGAACTCAATTAACAAGAGCGAGAGAAAACATCGCTATCGTACATTGGCATCTTTGGTTCCGTTGCAGAATGATCCTAAAAGTCTCGCGAATGCTCCAGATTCACAGACAATGCCCCAATTTATATCCAACTCACTTACTGGAGTCAGAGGAGATGGGGTATTTGGAATAGGAAAGATGTTGTAGTAATAGACTAACTTAATACTTTACATTATTTCATCTAAAAATGTGTACTTACTAGAATATTCGACTACGTAGGTGTAGGTAATAATGTGTTTCAATTTGTATTTTGCTTTCAATTATGAGAATCTTTATAAAAAATCTTTATATAAATAATAATATTAATCTACTTATTTTGCGTATACTATATCATCTTAAGGAAACTCGACTAATAATTAAGAGTAAGTTACAATACGCCCAGCCGAGTGGATACATCAGAACTTTTAGTATGTTACACGCGACGGGGAAAGTGGGGTAAAAAACCCGTCGCACAAAGCCAATTACATTAAAACATTCGGCGCGGGACAAAGGGCGAGAGAACAATGGAGCCTGGAAGTAACCCGCGATATGTCTTTCAATGCTTTTAACTTTCCACTGATGGCGGCGCAGCGAGGAAAAATGGTGACGTTCCGCGACAAATGCCCGTGAAATAGGGATGGGGTGTTTTATTTTTTTATTTATATATTATTTTATAATGGATTTTTGTCATACCTCGCGTTAGGATTTTTTGGGAACACAGTAGATGATTTAGTCAACACTTGTATCTTATAAGATTTCTTATTATTTACGCATTAAAATCTTCCGCAATACCTATCCTCGTTTTTCAAAGTGACCCTAAAACTTAAAAGGCAAGTAGGATTTTTTTAGGATGCGTTTGAAAACAATGGGGATTGAATGCACGATAGTTTTCGATCTCAGTATAATTTAAATCAGTGTGATAAAAAGTAACGCCCCATTTAAAGACAGCTGTAGCTCGGCGGGTGATTGCAGGTTCGATTCCCAGTAGTGGCAAATTCCTGATTTTGCTCTGGCCTAGGTGTAGCTAGGATTGGCCCTTAGTTTATTATATGGTACACATAGCACAAGCTTTGATTTGCACAAGAGCTGTCCGTCGATATGTATTATTATTTATTTGTATATATGTTGCGTATTCTTATTATTTATTCGTATAAGCTCCAGCTCTTTACCACGAGTTTCAAGTCTAGTTCAGGCTTCCTAGCGGCATATGTTAAATATTTGTCAAAAACAGTACAGCACAGTAAACAACCCTATGAACTAATAAATTGCAGAATTTTATACGAACGCCCAATACTAGTCACTCCTAAATAACGTAGTAACTCATGAGAAAACTGCTGATTATTGAAATATAAAGAGAGTTTATCGATAACACGATATTTAGTTGGTAGCAACACTAATAAAGAAGTGAGACGTAACCAATGGGGTATCACGGCTTGGTTGCACCGCAAACTCATTTTATAAATCGTCGGTCCGCTCGGCCGGAACCACGCGTTACCCACCCTTCCTAATGCACCGCCTTTGTGAGCCGACTCCAAGGGAATCGCTTTCACGATTACTTTTTGATAACGAAAAAAAAACAATGTAAAAATAGTTTTCACAGACTTGGTAAAGACATATAAATAATTGAATAATTTTAAGGGATCATAGCTTAGTAGCAGCGGTAGCCGAGTGGTCGAACAGACTTGCAATCGAAGTGTGCAGATTCAAACCCCGGCTCGCACCTATGGGATTCATGTGCGAATCTCATTTTCATCCGAGATTATCACTTGCTATGAAACGGTGAAGAAAAACATCGTGAGGAAACCTGCACATCTGAGGGAACTTGACTAGTTCTCAATAGATGTGTGCAGTCTGCCAACCCGCACTGGGTCAGCGTGGTGGACTATGGCCTGAATCCCCCTCGCAATGAAGGGAGGCCCATGCCCAGCAGTGGGACGTTAAAGGGCTGTAATAGATGTAGACATAGCTTAGTGATCATAGGGGCCGCACTCGTAATCGGGAGGTTCAGGGTTCCATCTCCATCCCAACTATTAACGTGAGTCCTGTCTTTACAAACATTATAATTAGTTTATTACTAGTAATGTGATGATCTCAGATTACTAGTAATCAGTAAAAACAAATTAAACTGAGATGGATATAAATTTAAGACTAATATTCTTTATTATAGTTTTAAATTTTAAGTAACTAACATGTAATTTCTACACTGAATATTCTAAAGTTTACAAGCAATATTATTATTTCCCCAAAAAAACTTATTAGGTCGAAGGTACATATTATATATAGTACAATAATGCATGGATATAGGTACATATCCTTCATTATATGTATTGGACAACGCATTAGATTATTCTTTTTATAAAAACGACCGTCCTCTCTCGCAAACCACTCGCTTAATAGACAGTATCAAGGCCGAGATCTTAAGTAAATCAAATCGCCCCATGAATGGCGAATGAGCCGGGGCTTTTCACGGACTTTTCTACAGATCACTATCACAATGGCCCGGGATCAGGAGAAACTTATCTCGGAGGAGCTCGCAAAAATGTTTCTTAATGCTTATTTAAGTTACAGCCATTTGATGGTATCGTCTTATGAGGTGTCTTAACAAAACTCAGCTCTCTCGGGCACTTAAATATCATATTCTATTCATTTATCATCATATTCTATATTTAAGCATGCTCTAAAATTCAAATTAAGTCGTCTTTAACGAGATCTTTTATAAGTTAGCGTCTAGACATGAGACTACAATAATCCTATTGAGTATCAAGTTTCCTCTTAAACTTCATGAAAGGATTTATATAAATTTGAAGTTGGAATATCGAGTTTATAAAGCACCATAACTTAGGATTGTGGTGAAATATTAAAATTTTATCACGAGTTGACAATAAAAATTGAGTTGTTAAATACAAAATCTTACCCCTGATTCATCATAATAAAAGTGAAGTTTACAATGAATTCACATTAACATTTTTATGATTCCTAAACACTGAATAAATCCGACCGCGGGTTATAAAAGCACCCACCGCGCACAAGTGTGCAATGCGTAGCTACAAATCTGTTGGAAGCGAAGTGAAACCGCGGTGAAACCCCTTTCAGTTGGGCGAAACGGTGCTGGCTTTGAAAAACAACAATAACCCCAACGTACGTATGTATGTATGAGGATACGCAATACACTTTAAAAGTATCCCCGCCACAGACTGATAAAGTATGAGACTTGGCGATTTGAATTGGTGTTGATGACATATAATCAAAAATAGTTTCACATAAAATACGCAGACAGCCTTACTACTTTAAAATAATAAATTTGTGAGTGTATATTTTAGTATAAGAAGTAACTTTTAATTAGAAATATTTAATAAAATAGCTATGTTTTTGGCTATAAAATGTATAAAAAACTTCTAATTCAGATCCCTTTTATCACTGTATATACGCGATTTGCATCTATCGTGGTCAGCGGACGCCTGGTGCATTTTATTAAGTCTACATAGAACCCCTCTCTGTTTAAGAGCCACGCTATTTTCATGTTTCGGGACTACAAATGGGAATCCATTTAAATACTAAGCCTACATTTCAATACGACGCAATGTTAGCGTTTATTGCGAGATTGATTATTAATGCTTTCTGTGAGCTTAGATGATTCATCTTAGTCAGCATCTCTTCGCCGAGCGAAGTTCTTATTTGAAGCGTAATCAGGAACTTCTTAATTGAGATTTATGTCACTCATAAAATACTTGGAAATATTGTGATATAAAAGTAGATGTAAAATAGTTATAAAGACCAGTTGTGCGTTGTTAAAGGCGCTTTTGATTGCAGTAGGTAAATATTGTTGATTGTGTTCAGGCACCTACTGCAAATTTATTCAAATTACTTCATCAATTCAACTGGCGAAATCCGCACGTAGTAAGCTGCCTTTGTAACGTTTGTGAGCGTTTTACAAAGGACGTCGCCGATCGCAGAGGCTTCTCTTTGAGCGCCACTTGAGGGGCTTGCATGAAATAGACTCGATTGTATCACCGATACACTTATTTGTTTGGCACTGATCGACTACCGAGGGTGCACACGGCGGTACTGCCAAATGTGATTTTGTGGTTTCTGTTACATAAATGTTTAGCTATAGGTAAGTAACAAATAACGCTCTGCAAATGACATTTGGTGGAGAATCCTACTTATATAAGTGTAGTTAACATACTGCAGTATCTTTATTTCATTTTAGTTTCCGAATGAGCTCTACAAAAACAAACCTACAAACTAGCTCCCTGTCCATTATTTAAATGTAAATGTAATGCATTTTACATTAAAATGTAAAGGATACCTTGCTTGTTTTTTTTGTTAGAGAAGATACCAACACCTAAAAGTTTTAGGCCGGAACTTGTGGCTGTTAAGAATATCTTAATAAGAAAAACTTGATAATTTAGATCCAATTTTCGGAGCACCGTCGACGGCACGTCACCGTCAATTACATCAACAACTTTACTTCAGCCACTTCGCGTTGTCGCCCCCGAGATTGTATTTTAGATAATGGCTCGGTAATCACTCTGGTGATTTATCACGTCGCTATCTCAGCCTTCACTGTCCATTAAGCAATGGTGCAAGCAACCCTTTGTCGTGTGCGAAGTGTGGTGCGGCGGGGAGTGCGGACTCAGCCTCGCACCACACAACCGACGCGACGACGCGAAATGAACGTGTGACGTGTAGCGGTTTTAACAATTATTGTATGCCTCACGTATTATTAAAAGAAAACGTGAATCACATATGAAACGAAAATGTGTCAATGAATGAAACAGTTACTGTTTATATAGTTTCCTATAAATTTATATAGTTTGGTAATCATTATTGAAGATGACTTTCGCACAAGAAATCCGAAAATCCTAGAGGCGTGGGCCCAGGATTTTAACTTACACCCCTTGCATTCAAGACGTCCGTCTTTACTACTAATAATCTTCTAAAGTATTTCTTAGATATGTATTTCTTTTTAATTCTACGGTAAATGCGTTAAGTCAAAATTGTTGACTAATTGATAGTATAAAAACGCTGAAAATATTGTACACCTCCAAGTAAATGGAAAAAGTGTTGAAAAATAACACACAGCCCCTGAGTGCCATTCGCCAACAAAGTTAGGGGCATAACAATTGACATGCATTAACGGTATTTCCGGTGGCGCTTGGCCCGCAACGTCGTTACCGACCGGAAATTCAATCGAATTTTGAAACGTCTCGCCCCATATTAAGAGGGACACTGTTCTAAACTGAAAACCTTTTAATAATTATCCCTGTGCGTATATAAACATACTACAGAGAGTAACTATAACAAAACATCACGTTTGTACTCTCATATAGGGTAAGCAGGGGTGTATCTACATTTCAGATTAAGGAAAGGTTATAAAAAAAATTACAATATAGTAACATTAAGTAATTCTGTATCGTACTGGTTTCAATAGTTCTATTCATTTTGTCTACAAACCATCATATTTTATGGGAATATAAGTTACATTGAAATACACAAGACACTTATAATTGGGAGTAAATACATTTACGTTTAGATTTATTTATTTATTTATTTCATAGGACATCCAAAAATTGTTGCATTAATAACAGATAAATATAACATACAAAAAAGGTAAAACTAAATGCACAATTAACAAAGGTGCCACCACATGCATATTAACGATACTCTAGAACATGTTAACAAATATGTTAACTAAAAAAACACTGACGTACAATTCATTTACACATCTGCAGTTTTCGCTTTTTAAATTCTGACAAAGAGCACATTCTGTGTCAAGCGTTCTTCTTCAGAGCCGAGCGCGGCGTGCACCAGTGTTTGCCGGGCCGGGGCTGCACGCACACCACGCTTACAAGCACTCGAGACGTGACGGAAGCGTGAACAGAGCCGTCATGATCTCGCTCCTGATCGATAAGGCTTGCCAACTCAAATATTTGCCCACGCCGAACATTAGTGGAGACGGTAAAAACGGCGAATGTGGGACCCCACCCGTCATCGCAGAGTAGAGTGCGATACAGAGTATTTCATTTAGAAAACCAATAAATTATTTAGCATTTATATTGGTAATCGCATTCATAAACTTAATCCAAAGTTAAATAGATTTCAATTTGATTATTTCAAACTTGTGACTGTAATGCCAGTTTAATCTAGAGATATTATGATATGTAGTAAGTTATATGCATTAGGACATATTAAATATACTTCACTTACTTGGAGCAGTTCTGTAACACGTTTTTCTATAGATCTATGTTAGCCGTTACGTTTTTCAGATAATGTACACGTAATTTAATTCTGAATTTATTAATACTACTGTAAGAAACTTGATTTTTAATTATCTTGGCTTCGACGACGTTTTAATCAATTTTATTTGTACAACTTACGCCCCCTAGAACAAACAAACTAGATCTGTAAACCAATAAAGACGCCGAAACGAGGAAAAGTAATATCAAAGTTGTTTTGTGAAGCACTCTGTGCGGTTCGTAACATTGTGTATTATGAAGGCGCACGAAAGCGGATTGAGTGGGCGCCGCGGCGTCTACTAGCTGCCTGGCGCCAGACATACATCTCTAGTTTAATGGCCACACACTGGATTTTATCAACCGTAGGACAATAATCTTATTATACTTCATAAACTCACATAATTTGGAAAACTAGTATATTGTTTTGAAATATAATTATAGTAGAGTTGTTATAAGAGTATTCATAAGAACATTCGTAATTTATAACGAAGGTAAATAATTAGATATGTATTACACTTAAAAAAAAATTTTTCTTAAGAAACTCAATGATAAAAAGACTTCCTTTAATTAATCAAGCCGTATCATGGTGAACAGATTAATTAATTCTACGTAAGTCAAACTCTGTTCATTTAAATATAATACCGCTATACACGTACCTACAAGAGTCTGTAATTTCAGTATGTCCTTTGAAGTGGGATTAATACCGGCGGTGGGCGGCCCTCTGTGGACCGCGCACCGCGTCCGCACGGAATTAAATCCGTGTCCTCTCACAGGGATTCTCATTATGACAATTTAGTTGCCATAATGAGCATAGGTCAGGATGAGGGAGATCACAAAAATGATTCTGACTTTATGACTAACGTTGATTGACGTTATTCATTTGGTAGAGACCTAATTTGGGATTAATATTCCACTTTGATGGTTCATTATATCTTAAGCTTCGATTATGCAAATGTTGCAAAAGAAAAATAAAGAACTATCGGATGGCCTCTGGACAATTTTGCCATAAATTTGACCTCGCATATCTGTTCCGAGAAACACATAATCTCCTCCGGTGAAGCTGTAAAGGCCAACTCACGGCCAACAGCTAGTCCATTCAGAATAAAAAAACACATAGTTTACATTTTTGGCACTGCTGTAATGTAGGTCAATGGCACAACTTAAAATTACATAGACGGGAAACATTGCCAAACTCTACCATTTATAATCAATAGCCCTTTTGTTTCGTATTAGTGAGTTTTTAAATTTAAAATAGGCCTGATGTATTTTTTTTTATTTTATTCTCTGACTTAAAACAGCTATCCTCAGTGGCTAATCATTCATCATAAGACACAGATATAATTGATGGCAATGTCTATTTATAAGATTTATTTGGTGAAGAGGCGTCCCCCAGGCGCCAGAGATAGGCGCCAAACCGTCCCGACGGCCAGACACCGCGGCGGCACCCAGCTATCGATCTCCCGAGATCACAATACGATTAGCCCGATTTAACCCACCGACATACTTTTTGCGAAAACAATTACTTATGGAATATATAACTGTTCTTACAAGTACACGCTATCGTTAAAACAAGTCTTATGGCAGTGCAAAATAAATACTGATAATGTAAATTTATTTAAAATTCAAAGGAGTCATCATTACATCATCATTACGCCTGTATTCCCCGAAATGGTAGGCAGAGGTGCACTGTAGTGCGCCCACACTGCGCCGATGTATTTTGGTCCCAATGTAATAGGGGGCGAGCCTTTTGCCATTATACCGGGCACATTCTCCCGCAATACGAGCGAGAATGTTTGTGCTATAGTCCACCACGATGGCCCAATGCGGGTTACTGAACTTCACACGCCTTTTTATAGACGTGCAGATTTACATCACCGTTTCATAGCACATAAACCCAGAGGTTCGAGCCGGGGTTTGAACCTGCACACTTTTAATACAAGGCGTGCATTTGACTAGCCGACTACCACCACTTTTGATCGCAATATTAATATATCAACATCACGTCTGTATTTTCCAGTCACATAATCCACGGGTATGAGAATACGATACTCGATAAGTAATTAATTTTAAACACACAGTAGTTAATTCAACTTTGACTCTCTCCCAAACATAACGAAGATGAAAAATACTTTGCTATATAAGAAAACAGATGAAAATTGTTTAAAACTTAGTTATCACACAAATATTTTACACAATGTGCTCTAAGAGAAGCTCCATAGGTATGATCCGCGCCTAATTGGCATCCTTGGCACCCACAAAATAGAACCACAAAAGCCGCTCATTAAAAATTTATCCCAAAACCCGTAGGCGAATGCTTTAACAGCCAATTTGCTGTGTAATGTAACACCAGCATGTCAAACTTGGTATCTACCGATGTCTTTTCATGGATATTATAATATGATTTTGCGTTTGCATCATGCATCGTTTTTGAACAAAAGCATTAATTTGATACAAAAATGATTATTTAGGCAGACATTGCGTTATAATAATATTATCAGTAACTACTTTACTAGATACATTTAGTAAAAAACTATATTATGATGCCTTTTCTAAAAATATTTTGTTAATGTTTCATAAAGCACTGTAAGATGTTTTAATATACTTATCCAAGGTACTCTGTGTTTTTTTTTTAAGCTATAGTAGGAACTCTGTTAACGAAAAATACACTGCACACTTTCGATTTCATTTTACAATCGTTGAAATTTAATTTGCCATAATACTTTCTTAAGTGATCATAAAATCAAGATAACGTGGATTTTATTTCTTAATTTAGTGTGTAGAGTTCTATTAATTTTGTTGACTAGTGTGCCTTATTAATGTTTGACTTAAGATATACTTGATTTTAAAATAATAATATAATTATATACATCTAATATCTCTACCGAGAGAATATGGGCTCGTATTGTATCTTGTTGTATATGTATATATTTATGTAACAAATCAATATGAAAGCTTGTTATGTAAGTGGACATCCGGATACTATGTTGTCGCCAAGGAAGTCACAAATTGAGGAAATATTACGTCCACTTGTTAGTTTGTTACCCACGCTAAATAAAGAGAATAAAGAGCTTGGTGGATAAGTAACAAATATTATACACAATTTCAATATACGAATGCTTAGAATGAAGTCATTATTATTAACACTAACATACGCAAGTCATATCATATCCCCATTGTAACAAAAGTGATGACGTTTTTTAACAATTTTGTTTTAATTCCCGACGAATGTTATTAGACATTTGTGAATTTACAATTTTTTTTTATATAAAGACAGTAAACTCATAGGTACTCATCTTATAATCCAAAACTAAGCAGCGCTTGTACTATGAGTACAATAAAATGGACTGGCGGCTATTCCAGTTACACCCAGACCAGGGCAATGTCCAAAAAGGCCATACACAAAAATATAAATCCGTATTGGAAAAAAGCAACCATGGAGTTTCTTGCCCATTCTTCTCCATAGGAAATGCATTCCGAATAGCTGGTAGAGATACTACTATTATTATTATTTATTGGCGATTCATTAGTGCCTGTATTGGTTACAAGAATAAAAAATATTCTGATTCTGGTCATTTTCGAAATTTGCCACTGACGGGAATCGAACCGGCTACCACCCGGTACAGTGAGTTGAGCGGCCTACGCTTACACCACTATACGAAGCCGTCGTCATTCACCAGCATTATAATTCAAAGAAACACAAGAATTGGAAAACAAAATCGTCAACAACAATCCATCAATTTTATTAAAGCCTGATGACTGACAGTGTTTGATAATTATCACATACAGTAAAATTTATAAGGTAACAACAATTTTCAATCTTGTAGTAAGATTTGGAAAGCTTTCACTTAAAAAGAACATTGTTTGTTTATACGTTAATTGTGATAGCATTTTAAATTTCAAATGAAGTCCCTAACTGAGACCCTCAGTTATTTATTCCATTGCCATCGTAGTTTTGTCTCCAAATAAAACAAAAGCAAGAGCGGAGCAATTAATTTAGGGGTCTGTTGTGCAGCAGCGGCCTCTGGCGGACCAATCGAGTAATTGTCGCCAGCAATATTCAAATGGCGAGAACAATTAGCGTAAGTGCTGAATACGTCTGGACCCATTATAATGCCGGGGTTCTGATTGCAAAATATATATATTTTTTAATATATATATTAAATATGTACGTTTGGAGGAAAAAAGAAAATCACTTTTAGTCGTAAGAAGTTTGGAAGGCCTAGAAAAGTATTTATGTGACATCACGACCTGTCAGATGGTTGTCAACGACGTGAAGAACGTAGAGTTGTTGAAATACAAAAATTCTGTGATAGGGCACTGTGCAGACGTTAACGGAAGGCCTTAACGTAGCGTAAGAAACTAATATCGATTTATCGAGCCAAAAAAACTACTTGCGTGGATTAAAATAAATGTCCTTAAAAATACATCATAGGAATAATATCTGAGTGAATTAGAATAGGAAACAAAGTAACTATCCTAAGATAGATTTTACTCAGTAAATTCAAAAAAGTATTTTTTTAATACCACCAAGTGGGCTTACTACATTAGTAGTAGTCCCTCTAACAAAGGACAGCTATGCTAGAAGTTAATAGTTTACGTTTTAAGTTAATAGTTTAACAGCAAGACCAAACCCGGTACCTCTCGGTTGCCATGGTAGCCCGCCTGATCACTAGACTATTGACGCTCTACAAAATCTAGACATGTAGTCTCCCTACTGCTTTTCTCCTTGTCAGCTTAATATTTATAATTAAGACATAAAGTGTCTCGCATGCAATGACTCATTATATCTAAATATGATAGAGTAATAACTGACGGATTCCTCCCCCTCGGCGCCAAATCTCTTTTGTGTACTGCGATAACGCTACAAAGCTTGCTAATGTCTTTTAAGGACTTAGTGATTTAAACGGACTAAATAATGAACCGGCTACCCTTCTACTCCGCCCCGTACCGACGCAATTTATGAGCTTAAACCGTTAGGGATACACTACATAAGACAATCATGTATACGAGAGTGAAATTAAAAGGTATGGTAATTGTAGATAACTGTAGCTTGAAATTAATATTAATGGCAAACACTTACGTAATAATAGATGGAGCTACAAAACGAAGTCTTATTCTACTCAAGAAAATAGTGTGATTACGTAAATTATAGTTATAACTTTTCGTTTGTTTCTCAATGATTTGAAGATTTACGTTTTAACAAATTTTGCAACCAATTGAAATATATTTTCAATAGAATTACGCAATCGCCATATTATTTTAGGCGTACCTAGCTTATTAAAAGGACAATTTACTCTACATTTGCATGCATACCTATTTACTTTACTGGATCAAATCGTATGTGAGTCTTAAAAACGATCTCGGTTTCTTATTAGTAAGTAATATAGGAAATTGAAGTCTTGGGAGAACTGTAACAAAACACGGTGAGTTTTTATCGGCAGCTCAATCCGATTCAAACTATTTTTGGCGCTATTCAAAATATGTTCAGTTCATAACTTTACGCAATGTAACGAAAAAAACAATATTATTTAATAAAGCTACGTAACAAGTTGCAGTCTTACAATTTACCAGCTTATCCTACACAATCCAAAGAGACTATTACTCTAATAACAAGCCTTGGTGCGTTTTTTCTCTTAAGGCGACGAATAACAGTTTTTACCTATAGTCATCACATAGTACTGACTGCCTCTGTAAGTCAAAATAAATGCC
Organism: Ptilodon capucinus; assembly: GCA_914767695.1. Classification (NCBI taxonomy): domain Eukaryota; kingdom Metazoa; phylum Arthropoda; class Insecta; order Lepidoptera; family Notodontidae; genus Ptilodon; species Ptilodon capucinus. Next base: position 5,423,767 of record OU611814.1, on the reverse strand, counting down.
ACCTTCTATATTAAATTATGATTTCTCAATTGCCAAAATCGTCTCTTTGGTAGCATCAGTGAGTACTTCTGAAATAATAGGTAGAAAAATACATTACAATGTAAGACGAAGAAGGTCTGATTTGCAAAATTTTAAAGAACAATACAATAACATGCCAATCTCTGCAAGATAATACCCAGCTGTAATATCTCTCAAGAGCCCAGTCCCGACAAATCGGCGTAACAACGGCTCGGTACAGTCGACGAGGTACAGTCGGCGGCGTCCGCATCACGACACAAATCCGGATGATGCCTGTTTGTTATCAGCGCTGAGCACTCGCTCGCAGGGTTGCCACCGGCGACGCTCTAATCGCATTATTTATCGAATTCGGACGATTTGCTGGGATTTAATATTTTGATCTTTTGTTTTGATGATCTGATGAACGTTGTACAGGTTGTATCAGAAGTTCAAAATTATATTTCATGCAGATAGTAGTTTCAAGTAGTTGATGATGTAGATGCTCAATGGAGGCAGACAATAGGCACCTTACTGTCAATGTTTATAAGTTTTATGCCTTTGAATATATGTTACTACTACTATTGTGTTGTAATCGTACTGCACATTCATAAGCCTAGAAAGCAGACCAACTGAATTTACGAAAGGTCGCCATTCATTTAAAAAATATGCTTCGAGCTATCTTTAAGTTTCGATTAATATTTTATCATCTTTAATTTAGTTGAGTCTCCGATACCAGCATTTGAAAGTATCATTTTTTCTAACTTGTGAAACACCATGAAGTGATTTATTCTTTTAAATAAATATAATTGTAAGAGTCATTACACATTCATATTAATAATTTAGTTATTTAAAGTAGCGACCTAGGTAGAAAAAGTATAGTGGATATAAATACACCTACTGCAATATTTCTCATTTGACACTGCAGATTGCATCGAAAAATAAGAAATATATTATTTAGTTTCACACTTTGCGGCTTTCAAATTTATCTTAATTATTTCCGGCTGCTCAATAAGCTTCACAGTAAACCGTAAGCCTGAAATATAACTTTAAGTCAACTACTATGTAACCTAACCTGGAATTGGTAGCCCTGCGACGTAAGATGCTCGTTAGAGGCAAGTCCGAGTCCCTTGTATTTTATTTCGACTGCAACACGCATTATCCGCCTGTCAATATTATCGTCGATCGTATGAAATTGCTTCGATTCCCCGCGCTTCGCAATAACAATACCTAGTTATTTTAGTATATTACAAGATTTTATTTGCCATGACTGTACATTGATTTATACGTAAAAACTGTAGTAGTTATCATTTTAGTCCCTTCACTCTGTAATAATGTTTCCTTTTTTGTAATCAATTAGAACTTTTTTTTTGTATTTGTATCAAACATTTTATGTACGAGTAGTATTATATTATTATACAGAGCTTAATTGTGTAGTTCTCCTATTTTCTAGTGGAGCCCCAATGTAGCAGTTTTAGACGAAATATATTCATCCTTCCATTATTGCCATATTTTTTTGAAAAAAAAAACTCGTTTTCATAAATTGGGTTATTTTTTTACATCGCGTACAATTCGATTATCGTATAAAAAATCATTTCTGTTGTGATTGAAATATTACAACAATAATATTTTCTTTAAATCTTTAAAACCCGTAATACCTACACTTATTGATTTTTATGTTACACGAGAAAACATACAACAATATCGTATGCACTTACTTGAAAAGAAGGGGTTTGTTGGCGAATAGGCCCGAGGCCTTTTCCTTCGCGGCTTGGAGCCCCTGCATTTCGGCGACGGCCCGACCTCCCTCATGTAACTATACTCCTCTACAACCTGTAAATATGACACCTGTCAATAGCTACATCGTAAATATGGTGGGTAGAAGTAAAGGAGGGAAATCTGTGTATTGAAAAAGTGAGTGTGAAAGCAGTGGTAGCCGAGTGGTCGAACGCACGCCTTGCAAATCAAAGTGTGCAGGTTCAAACCCCGGCTCGCACCTCTGGGTTTATGTGCGAATCTCATTTTCATCCGAGATTACCACTTGCTATGAAACGGTGAAGGAAAACATCGTGAGGAAACCTGCACGTCTATAGAAAGGCCTGTGAAGTTCACCAACCCGCACTGGGCCAGCGTGGTGGACTATAGCCCAAAAATCTCCGTATTGAGGGAGAATGTGCCCGGTATAATGGCAAGAGGCTCGCCCCCTATTACATTGGGACCAAAATACATCGGCGAAGTGTGGGCGCACTACACTGCACCTCTGCCTACCCTTTCGGGGAATACAGGCGTGATGATGTATGTATGTATGAAAAAGTGACAAAAACCTTCCACAATAGCACTGGTGTCGAATCCCATATATCGACGCCCCCTGGAATAAGCCGGTAGCGCTATTATGGACTTTTTGCTGTTATGCCAGATTCGGAATCAGCGATTTTTCCGATAACCGGTTTATTCCCGGGGGGCGTCGATATATACCCGTGTCGATACCAGCGCCATTGTGGAAGGTTTTTAAAATTTTATTTGATGCATTTCGGCAAACTGTCCGTTTTGCATTTTTTCCCATTGGAGATTGTCTTCCTTTAATTCTACCCTCCATAGTAGTGATTTAGTAGGAACAGTCTCTTGGTTCGATCCAAAGATCGTATGTGCAAATCACGGCAGCAAGTGACCAATGAGTTACCATATGAAAAAAGACCATATGCGCCTAAACTACGTCACCAAAACCAGAAGCGTTCGTGTTGGTAAATTAATGTTAAAAAAACGCAAGCTTTTATTTAATTGCCCTTATTTTTCGTGTCCTCCTAAGCAAGCCCTTTCATTTGATACCCATACTGTGGGAGTGCAGAAAAAATAACTATTCCGCCATCTTGGATGATCCACCATATTAGAATTAGAATGACGGCACATAGCTATGAGCATGCATTGTCATCCAAAATAAGCGTGTATACCAAATTTCAGCTCAATCGGTTTATGATAACTGATTTAAAATTCAGTTGCAAGATTCCACCCGGACGTACATTGCAAGTTAATAAAAAGCTTGTAAAATAATGACATTTACTTTTAAACTCACTTGTTCATGCTTTTAATTGCACGTTTAACTATTGATTGGAACTATTTAAGCCGTTGGGACATGTCAATGTCGTTTGTCATGATTTTTTAACCGACTTCCAAAAGGAGGAGGTTCTCAATTTGATTGGTATTTTTTTATGAAGAAATGTTCATTGTAATTACAGAATAATTTCCGACTTTGTTATTGACCAAATTGAACTGTTTCACTTTTTAAACCGTTAAAGGTTGAATAATATTTGCTGTTTGAGGTAATTAGTTACTACATGAAGTTCTCTGTACTACTATACGTACTAGTAATCACTTTCACAAAAAAAAAAACTTAGAAACCGTTATATATTCCGAAGAAATATAGACATAAATATTTACATAATAATTTTCCACAGATTTTATCAAGTGATTCCTTGTAGACGTCTTTAAAAATGGAATTGTTCTAATTTCACAATATGAGCATCACATTATATAATCGCCCAGTATCATATCTATAGGTACCCGCTAACTCTAATATTATAGGTCAGCCGCTAGCTTTGCGCACTATATATTATATGTACATAAAGGGTGTATATAATATACTGATAAACTTTCACCGTTTCGCAAAAATGATAAAATGAACTTTACAAGACCCAGAAATCCTGACTTACAAATATTTCAATTGGTACTTACATTTTTCAGTTCCCTGGCGTAGCAGCTCCGTCGTAGCGTCTGTCGATCGCGTTGCGCCCCGCGCGCCTCTACGTCGTAGCGCTACGGCTGCGCGTAGCCCCAACCGCCATTGGCTGCTACGTCTACGGACGTAGACAATTTTCAACCAATCACAGGCTGTTCTGTAAAGGGGCGGGGTTTTCTAGAATTCAGATTTTTTTCAGGAGACCAAAAATGTTGAAACTTTGACGTCAACCCTTCTAATAAATACTATACGGATGTATGCAGTTGTTGTAGGAACAAACCCTTTGTGCCCTCAGGCATCAACAAGCAGAAAAGGATACATCAGTGCACAGTGAATGCATTCCATGTGAGATTTCACTGCTTTATTTGTGGTATAAGCAATGACGTAAAATAATCGAATGCAATAGTGATAACATGAACACCTTACGTTAGATGATTTTATAAAAACCGCTAAATGACACAATTAATACTCATGGTATCATAAACTATTTAATACATGTTTTTCTACGCATTATATTATCCGCGCACAAATTGTGCAGCGCATCTATGGAGTTTAACTGTTACGAAAATGCTTATTAATGACCCTGTGATAAGGCCGTAAGGTCAGTCTTCAGTTTACACTGACCTGTCTAAACGTGGCATATTATTTTCCGGATCGGAGCGTAGTTTTGTTAATAAAAATAAAACATACTATGTTCTTCTTCGTATTCAGTCAGTGGAATTTTTAACACAATTCAATTTCTACATTCATTTTTAGGGTTCCGTACCCAAAGGGTAAAACGGGAACCCTATTGCTGAGACTTCGCTGTCCGTCCGTCCGTCCGTCCGTCCGTCTGTCACCAGGCTGTATCTCATGAACCGTGATAGTTAGAGAGTTAAAATTTTCACAGATTATGTATTTATATTGCCGCTATAACAACAAATACTAAAAAACAGAATAAAATAATTATTGAAGGGGGCTCCCATACAACAAACGTGATTTTTTTGCCGTTTTTATAGATAATGGTACGGAACCCTTCGTGTGCGAGTCCGACTCGCACTTAGCCGGTTTTTATTTAATGACATAATTATTGCATATGCGGGTATGGCCTATTGCTCTGTGATAGTGAGATGCCCCGCGAGTCCCCCAACATCTTACAAATGCATACAATTTTATTCGTAAACTGAAGTATCAAAGTGCTTAGTAAGCGTTCCGTTATATGCGCCGTCGCACCCTATGATACCGATATAATATCGGAGCAATATCGAGCAGACTTCATTTCACGGACAAAGAGCTCGCAAATGAAGTTTCCGCGGTCCAGCGAACCCGACGCGATGGATTTCGACTACTCCATTACAAGGTATTGAATGGATGTGGTATAAATGAATAAAATTTAAAATTATACACAGACCGCCAATTTTTTTTTAAGTTATAATCTATTTAAAGAGGAGTTTAAATCACTTTTGTATTGAAAAATTTACTGTAGGAAGTTTGTAGATGGATTGAAATGTCTTTAGATTTGTGAGGAAAAAGAAAAAACAAAAACAAAAAAAATATATAATATCATCTTTAGCAAAATCCACTAACCTAACATATGGTAGTTATTATTTTAGTCGGTTTCATAATTTATACCATTCGCTATATTTTATCATGAATAGGCCTAAGTAAGTAAGCTATAAGGATATTCAAAGCTAATGAGCTTTACAGCAAAATGAATAAGTTCAAAGCCCACTGATTTCAAGAAGTAATTTGTACGAACCTAATGAATATGGAAGTATTCGTGGCTCCTGGGCATGATTCATATTGCTACGCTGGCTGAATAAAGCGTTTGAATCAGAATATCTGCCCATCAGACCGTTTTAACTTTTTATGGGAACCTTTTTAAGCTTTCAAATGAGGAAATGCTAGCAACATTATTTTCCATAGAAAACTAGGTGATTACTTACAGCATTATCTGTGTACTATACTGTTTTTATGATCTAACTTGATAATTGATTAAAAAACCTTAACCTCAACAATACAGCTTGGCCTCAAATCTTAAACTTTCAGCACATGAACTGCTCCGATTACCACCACCTATTCAGCATTATTGTTTTATAATTTAGACAACTGCTAATAATCTCAGTAAAATTTAAATAATAATACCTATAAGATTGCCTTCAGACTAATAGGTATGTAGCTAGAAAATCTATCTATCTATCTACCAGCCAGGGACGTCCACTGCTGGACATAGGCCTCCTCCATAGATCGCCACAAATTACGGTCTTGGGCTTCATGCACCCACCGACTCCCGGCTGGACGCACGGACGACCTCATCAGGGTCATGAGGTCATCCGTCCACCTAGTAAAATACTGTAGCTAAAACCTAATGTAAGTACGATCGACGGATAAAAAGACTACCTACATACTATCGTTTAACAAATTTAAAAATATCGTTTAAAATCGTTTAAAAAATAAAAAATATTAAAAATTTAAAAATCGGTTGGTGTCTTTTTTGAAAGCTCAGATATCACGATTTCGTTGATAACGTATTTATACTTTGTACTCATTATGTAACCAAAAACTGAACTTTAACTGTCTTTCTATTTAATATAATTGACATGTAAATTAATATTTACTAAATAAATGAATATGAATATCCCCAAAAAATAAGTATACGACCAAAAATTGACCGCCCCTGTCTTGTACACAATCCGATGAAAGTGGACGTCTAGATATCTCGAAATTGGACGTCATGAAATTGGTATGAAAATGTCTGGACTCTGTGCCTTTATGGACCTAGTAGGGGAGACCGAGGGGATTTGAAACAAAGGTGATTTGAAACAGAACCGATTTCTTGGAACTTAAAACCGTTAGCGAGTTGGTAACGTCGCTTTTCAACCACTTTCCTCCGTCCGCTGACGTGTCAGTTCGCGTCGGTGGCGTAAGTCGCGCGGTTGTGGAGTTCTGTATGTCATGTGACAAAAATCGTCAAAAGTAAGTTTTTAACCTTTATTTACGATGCCTATATTTTGATAACAGTTTTGTATTTTGGTCCAAGTTATATATTTTTCGAAAGTTCATTAACTAAACATTTATTAGGTGTATTTAGTACAATTGATTTATGTGTATTTGCTTCTTGATTGTGGATTTAATAAAAAATAGGAGGTTTTTTCTTACTGAGGAGATTTGAAACAGGCTGTTTCAACTATCCTCGTCTTAAATTGTATGACAGCGCTCAATAAATAACAGGCACAAATAATGTTTTATTTTGTAAATTTAATGTTTCAGAATACCTACTGATTATATAAGAAAGACTGACAGAGGTATGGCGAGTGGCGAAATATATGATCTCACAGAAGAAGTAACTTTGTGACATTCAAATAGCAGAGCCAAAGAAAAATGGGTGCAATGTCTGCCACAACTATGTTTGCCACAACTGCTTGTCAGATTGAAGTTTTTTATTTTCACAATATTTTTATTTTTGACGTTTGTGAGTTTTCTCATCTGTAAATAGTCACCTCAAAATTTAATATCTTATTGTTTTGTAAAGTCTCACCAAGTGTTTTTACATACTCTGTTGTTGGCATAATCATCGCCTAATACGATGGAGGCCATATCTTTTTAAAAAGTGAAGTGAAGTGAAGTGACATTTGTGAGATCTTGTAACATAAAATATTTGAAGAAATATTGATCAAGACTGATTGTAATAAGAACCTAAGAAACGACTGAAAGTTAATAATAATTTTATGTTAAAGATTTAGATTATTTTTTTGTTTTTTTGACTGTCATTTTACCTAATGTTACGAATAGGGCTTTATTGTACTTTTAACTACTTTAGAAGTTGATTACTTGTTTTAGACCTGTAGTTACCTACTTAACTGATATATCAGTACTAAATATTAATAAAAAAAATTGTTTCGTACTTGAAAAGTTTTAAATTAATAAATACCTTAAATTATATCATCATTTTTATTTTATAGCCCTTAATACTTCTCAAAAATCATATGTTTCAACTCTCCTCGACCACTGTTTCATCTCACCTTGGTATGAGGGGATTTGAAACAAGTTGACTTGTTCCGGTTAAATCGATTTTTCACCATAATATTTAACGCTTACAATTTCTTTAAGTTAGTAATTTGCAAGTGTAAAGAATGAGTTATCGATTGGTACTTATATCATACGATTTCTGTCTATATTATTCGGTGTATAAAATAAAATGTGAAAATTGTTTCAATTCCCCTCGGTCTCCCCTATAGAAATATAAATTCTATAGCATATCAATCAGTAAGTATAATATTCATAGTAAAATTTTAGCTGACAAAGTAAAACGACCCCCACAATCCTGATTAATGCATTTCTTTATATGTTTTAACTTCACAGTGGGGAGGGTGCAATTCAGAACAGTCAAAAACCGCTGACTTGACTTACAACTTGATTACGGCTGAGGCAAATTGAATCAGTTAAAATAAAAATGTCGTTGGTTTTTCTGACCGAAATGCTTCAGTGTTAGCGTAGTAGTGTGTATAGAAACAAATGTTTAACCTCTGTAAGTAAATTCAATAACACGAAACTATGAAAACATTTCTAAGCCTATAGTAAAATTCCGCTACAAAAAATTAAAAAGGCAAAAAAGTAGGAAGTACTTTCTTTGCAAAGCGGCATAACGCTAGTTTTTAGTTTGTGTCATAAATTGTTAAACTAAAAAAAAATAACAAGGCCTATTTAGTCTGTAAAGAAAGTAACAGACTTTAATTGTTGAAAACTTTTGAGCGCGATTAAAATACCGAGGCATTCAGGCTTTTTTGACTTGAAAATTGGTCGAATAACAATGTTTTATTTGATCATCATAATTTAATTAAAGTACCTATTATTGATCGTGATTTTTATCAACTTTGATAATAGAAACAACTACTTTGTACAATCTTTACGACTAAAAAATATCTATGTATCTTAAGACTGGCCGATAACCTTGATTTTTTAATACCTATTCATATATTACGCGATTCAAATGAGAATAAGATCGACTCCGCCATATTGTGACGAACGAAAACGAATTATGACTTTAAATAATTAAATATTACACAAAGACAATTTACTACTAATTTAACCTTTTTATTTAAATTGGATGTAGGGGTATTATTATTGATATGCAAATAAGTTTTTTGCAAACCATACTTTTCAAGTGACATTTGACAGATATAGGCTAATTGTCATTCCTATTTTTATTTGGATCGCACTGTACACATATATTTGTTTCGACGAATGTCATCTTTTTTCTAGTCAAAAACTGCCAGTCAATTGCCATCGGTTTGCCACGACGCGACGTATAACGACGTCGAATCTGTGTTTCTGTTATGGCATAAATAAAATAATGGAAACTCCTTTTTATTTTCTCACAGGATTAAGGAAGAAAATTTAAAAAAATATCTTATTCACCATTTAAGTTCTTAATCCTTACTGTCTGACAAATTGTTCCGTTACCTCAGTTGTCTCTATTGAACGAAGAGTAACATCTGAATATTTTACTGCTACCGCTTTTGTTTTTTTGTTGAAAAGAACAACCTGAATTGCTCGAGGTTGAAACCAATGATTAAGAATGTTACAAAGATTTGAACATCCGGCACTATTGCAGAATTTCCAAATATAATGGGTACCCACATCATTTCCAAAGGTTATTCTACTAGGCCTAAATAAAAATGTTTTTCACCTTCCCTTTAACAGTATTATTTCAATGTAACTGTTGAGTTGGATGACTTTCACATTGCACCTCCTAATGATCTCCCATTGACACCTATCGAATGACTAAAAACTTTGCTAAAATGGCATGATGTCACTTCACTGTGATCGTGCAATCGATACAGCGCACTCAGCGCTATCGACCACCGCTTACCACTTACTGCACGTGGATGACCCTCCAGGAACAAAGCGCTTTTCAACCTGCCAGTGTAATGGCGGAGATTTAAGGACATATCGATGTGTTTTAAATAAGCGTTTATGGCCACGGTGCTTGTGGTCCAGTTTCAGTATGATTAGCATACAGTGTGATAAATTTCTTATTAGCCTTCTATTGATAGATGATAGGCGGACTTAACTTTGAGTCTCTGAGAACTCTAATTAACCTGTCTAGCAATAAAATAAATCTATTTTTCTACGTAAATATGGGCCCTTATTGTAATGATCAATTACTCTGAAGAGATACGTAGATATTAAATACATGTCTAGGTAGGTACTTGAAATAGATAAAAATGTAATTGGAGCAATAAAAGTATGCTCACTTAACAAAGATAAAGTAGGTACAGAGTTAAGTCGATAACACACGACTATATTGTCGAAAATCGCAATTTGGTGACACCTCATAGCTCTTCCAAACGTACCTTTTTCCACACGATTGCCTATCACCACCACTACCTGAGGGTGGCGACCCTCTCTTTCTACCTCGCAGCACCCCCACCAAGCTGTCCCGTTTTAACTCGCTATTTATGACTTATTAACTCCTCTAAGGTATCATGGCAACGGCTCCCACGCCGCTCCGCAGATTTAATATAGAAAATTGTGAACCCAACCGAAAATAACTAGAGACGGTTTATTAAATTCTTTGAACTGTTACTTATTGATGTTTTAATTTCCAGTAGCAAGCTTAATTGATTGATGAGATTAATACCAACGTATCTGAATGAATAGGTACCTAGTAAAAATACTTATTTTCTCATATCAGAAAATTCGTTTGAATGATATTTTATCAATTTTATACACCTATCTACTTGAATTCCTCTTTATAAGCTAATTTCAAATTACCTTAGGTTACCTTATAATTTAGTTTAATTGTACCTAATTAATTTTTTTTTTTTTTAATTGTATTTTATTAAATTAATTGTACCCATGTAGTAGGTTCCTTTATTTGTTTCTATATAATATCTACACATTCTACTGGCATTCTATTACTTAGGCAGAATTTATTCCAGCTCTCCTTGATACTACTGCATAAAATAATATTTTTCATATGTCATGATACTCTACAAAGTAAAAATATAAATATTCGGATGTATAATATTATTTTCGATTTCGAGAGATCCGCGTCGAGTCGGTGGCACGCTGCACAGCGGCAGCCGCGGCGGCGCTACGATCCGTATCCTCTAGCGCCAGATTGCAATGTTTGCCAACCGATCGCTCCTTGGGGACGCGACTCAACTGGTTTTCGCTCACAAAGCAATAAAATACCCCTAAACCCTCCGATATTTATTGAGAACTCGGAGGTAGAAAAGATCAATTCACTCAGTTATAGAATTTTCACGTTTTGCACTAATATCGACAAGAATTATCATTTATTTAAATTTGTTAAGAAAACCAACGTTAAAGTAAAATAATGTTGTATGCTAGCTTTTAAATTATATCGCACATAACAGGTTTGCCTCCTATTCATTAAAAACATTGCAAGGTTCCAGAGCCAAAAGCCAAAAGGGGAACCATTATGGATATGTTATGTTATGTCATAGCCATTATATTTCGTTATAGACTATTAGCACTACATCTACGTGATTTTGAAAGAATATGATAGCCCATAATGGGGGGCTTAATAATAACAATGCTCGTAATGTGCTATCTTAGATAAGTCTTTGCATGATAAGACTAAAGAAAACTTTCAATTAATTTTATAAAAGTCAATAAGTACCTAGATAGTTGCTGAGATATTCGCTTCTATAAAGTTGTTAAAAGTGTAAGTCTTGTCCATATATATATTTTGAATAAAGTGGTTAAAATTGTGTAAATATTTAAGGAAGTAGAACTATTAAAACATTTCCGACGAAGTGTTTTTGGATATTTTCTACCAACCGAAGAACTAATAAATTAGTAATATAATATTATGATAGTATAAAATATTTTTTCTTCATAATTTAGTTTTCGTATTGTTTTTATGGAATGCAATGTTATTTTTGCTATAGTTATAATAAAAACTACAGCCCTTTTAACGTCCCACTGCTAGGCACGGGCCTCCCTCCCATGCGACGGGGATTCAGGCCATAGTCCACCAGCTGGCCTTGTGCGGATTGGCAGACTTGACACATCTGTCGAGAACTAGTCAAGTTCCCTCTTAAGTGCAGGATTCTTCACGATGGTTTCCTTCACCGTTTCATAGCAAGTGATAATCTCGGATGAAAATGAGATTCGCACATAAACCCTGAGGTGCGAGTCGGGGTTTGAACCTGCACACTTTGATTGCAAGGTGTGCGTTCGACCACTCGGCTACCACTGTTTAATATTATTTTTTTTATTAAAATTGGTTACAGATCCATCTGTCCAGAACCTATCCCCCTATTTGTTAACGACACGTTCTTAAATATATCTTTATTTATTATAATCTTATAATCTAAATAAATCTAAATATTAGTTTCTAGTGCTAACTATAATACAATATGAATGCGATAACAGTGCCTATTCCACATCTTATTAGCCTTAATTTTATCGACTGATGATAGAGAGAGTAACTAGGATTAGAGAGTGAGGCATGCTTGTGTAATAACTAGCTATGGATGCTAATGAGGCTCAGGTGAGTTGGGCGGGCGGCGCCCGGCTACGCCCCGCCCCTGGCTACCATTGTCTACCCGCCCGAAATCGAATAAATTAACGCTCAATTTAATAACTCTATTAGCGTTTTGCCGACGCAAACAACTCCTGACGTATAGTTGAAGCATTTCCAGGGGCCGACTGGTTATTGGATTAGTTACATCCGATGTTTTGAGGGGCCGAGAAAGCTTTCCATATTGATTAAATGTTGCGATATAAATAAAATGTCACATGAGATATTATCTTGTATTACATTCCTACATGTTATTGTCATCTTGCTAACTGTAGAATGGGGTAACCATTCTTTGTAAGCATTTATGGCAGAGTTTATTTATTGACTAGCTGTGCCCGCGACTTCGCCCGCGTAGACTTTAGGAAGATTACCCAGAAATATGGGTATTATGTTTTTCTCGCGGAACCCTAATGCTTTTTCTAAAATTAAAGTAGCCTAAGTTACGCCTTGGAACGTCAGCTATCTGTCAGTGAAAGTCCCATTGAAATCGGTTCAGCCGTTTAGAAGTTTACCTCAAACAAACAGACAGACAGACAGACAGACAGACAAAAAAATTTAAAATTGCGTTTTCGTTATAGGTATCGTATATACTTTCATACGCATTTGGTAAAAAAGTGTTATTTTGATATTACAAACAGACACTCCAATTTTATTTATTTGTATGTATGTATGTATGTATGTATGTATGTATGTATGTGTATGTATATGTATGTATGTATGTATATGTATGTATGTATGTATGTATGTATGTATATGTATGTATGTTTATGTATATGTATATGTATGTATGTATGTATGTATGTATATGTATGTATGTATGTATAGATATACATTTCTTCTTTTAATATTTAATAACAATGAATTCCAGAAAAGTATTTGATGGTTCGCCTTCTATGTAAGTATAGATACTTAATTGAATATTATATGACATACATTTTGTTAATTTAGTAAATTTATAGATACATTTAAAAAATCAACCCTTCAGTATTTCCTAGGTCCACATGTGGGTAGTAGATGCAAATGTAGGTATCCTCTAGTCTTTTTGAGCACTTTAAAATGCATATTTTCAATATTTCATGAAAATCATTAAATATCTAATTAATTACTTATATATCTTTATTTATTTACACATTAAACTCATTCCTCATTTTGTTAATTGCAGTAGTTATTGTTTATTACTTCTAAATACCTTTATGAAATATCAGTATCTATTATCAAAGTAAGATATTTGAAAAAATCAAACGACTTGGATGCAATCCAAACTGCTCTCTACATCGTAAACATTTCATTTCAAACTGGGCTCTAACTTATACATATGACTCTATACCTTGTCATTAAAAAACAAGTAGTAAATAACTCAAATGATAGGTAATGATATATTCATAAGTGCATTAAACAAAATATTTTTCAAAAGAAGATTAACACATACGTGCAATTAAGACAAAATAGTGTACATTCCTGGGCGAAAAAAATATTCTTTGATTTGTACTCAAGGTAGATGACGTCTAACGTTATAGACATAATCTATTTTTTACGTAAGTACAGTTAACAAAGAAATACTATTTGCGCCAATAGAATCAGATGGATAAAATAAACTTCGTTTAAAACTTACCTTTATAATGTATTTTCCTGTTTTCTGAAGCTGAAAGGACTCGTCACTAACTCCTATACATAGGTCCAACTAAGACATATTTAAGTAAATCTATAAATTACCTACCACTAAACTAATTATCATGATATTTTAATAATAGATATGTTATATTTATTTTGATATGTTTTGTATTGATATTCCTTAGAGTGGTTGTTGTATTATATACAAGTTACTCTAATTCAATACGTAAACATTAAAGTATTAATATTATAATTATGATGAGATATGTATTTATGAAAAAAAAATTATGAAAAAAACACACCGGGGGGCATCACTCTTACGGTGATTTTTGTTGGGAAATAAATCTGATCACTGATGAATAACATCACTGTGCTGAGGTGTGTCGATATTTGGTGGGAAGTTGGTGGTTTGACGATTATTCCACCCTTAAGAGTGATGCGCCCCCGGCGGGCGCGCCACGTGACTGCCGGCTCCGCTGAAGCTTTGTGTTTACATCCACCCCCGCCCCGTCCCACGCGCCTCCGAATCCCCCCGGAGCTCCATCCCCACTAGACTTTATTGTCTAAAAAGCTGTTCTTAAAACAAAGAAATACTTGATATCGATAGATACAGATCACAAAAATGTTTTTAAACCTTTGCGTACTTTTCGCTTATTACTTTTTTATTACCTTTCGCCAAACGTACCAACTATACCGTAGTTGGCACAATCATTGATACTATCATATTTTTACATTTAAATAGCTCAAAGCAATACTTAAATTAAGTTTAATGGATATTTTATTCCATGAGACAGGCTTCAAATCGTTGCTTAAGTCATACAACAAATAAACACTCCTTTAATTTTTGTAAATAATCTAACTCTATCTTTGTTTGTTTTGGTTGTAATTCAATGTATTTTAAATCTCTAATTAGAATCTAAAACTAAAATAATGTACTTCAATCATCTTCTTCATGTTTTGGTAAGAAGGTACCTAATTAAAAAGATTTTTATAATATTTAACCATATACTACGCAATATACAGCCATTACAAACGTTTCTAAAATCTGGTAAACGTTTGCGAAAGAAACCCTAATACAGAAGCCGTAAAAATAGTTTCCAAGGACTTTGCTGGAGTGGAAACCGAGATAAGGGGATTTGTGCCATAAAAATAGTATTACCTCGGCGACAAGTAAATTGTGTGCGGAAAAATAATTTGCCATCCACCGAGAGGACTCAGGGGTTATGTTTAGTGGGAGGTCATAATATTTAATAACTACAAATTTGGTTTTTACGGTTCCTGAGCTAAACTTCAACAACATAATTATAGCCCTTAAGGTACCCTCATGACGGTCAGTGAGCCCAACCGTATATCACAGTCAGTTTACTCGGTGACTATCAGCATGCTACTAAGCACTACATCGATAAAATTTGGAAAGTAGATGTATCTATAAACCGCTACAAGTCCAAATAATGGTACACCATACACATGTATGAAGTACCATTATTCCTTTATTTTTGACTGTATGTTTGTACTTGTAGTGGTTTATAGAATACATCTACTTTCCAAATTTTATCGATGTAGTGCTTAGTAGCATGCTGATAGTCACCGAGTTAACTGACTGTGATATACGGTTGGGCTCACTGACCGTCATGAGGGTACCTTAAGGGCTATAATTATGTTGTTGAAGTTTAGCTCAGGAACCGTAAAAACCAAATTTGTAGTTATTAAATATTATGACCTCCCACTAAACATAACCCCTGAGTCCTCTCGGTGGATGAAGTAAATCGTTTTTAGGGTTCCGTACCCAAAGGGTAAAACGGGAACCCTATTACAGAGACTTCGCTGTCCGTCCGTCCGTCCGTCTGTCACCAGGCTGTATCTCATGAACCGTGATAGTTAGAGAGTTGAAATTTTCACAGATGATGTATTTCGGTTGCCGCTATAACAACAAATACTAAAAAACAGAATTAAATAAATATTTAAGGGGGCTCCCATACAACAAACGTGATTTTTTTGCCGTTTTAATAGATAATGGTACGGAACCCTTCGTGCGCGAGTCCGACTCGCACTTGGCCGGTTTTTTTAAGATATACGCTTCTAAAGTCGTACATGTTCCTTTTTTCAGTACAAAAAGGTTTAATACCACTGTAAATGGATCGAGGTGTTAGCACGCATGTCAAGACAAGACCTCTTTCACGGATTAGCTCGGACGCTATCTGTCTTATTTCATACGAGAGAAAGAGATATAATCAACATATTCTGTGACATAAATCTAGTCTTGACGCTCATTCTACAACTGCAGAACTTTCTAAAAATGTGGCAGCAGAACCAAGCTTCCCAAATAAAAATTAAATAAATGGCTTATCATTAATCTGTTACTACAACATAAATCAGTTTAGTTACCGATGTAAAGAGAGTGTACCTGCCAACATTATTTCTGAAACATTTCAAACAGTTGAATGTATAGATCAGTATAAAGATAGTTTAATCATAATTGCACGACTAATGGCTTTCCACCATTAACGGCACGATGTCGTTCATGATTCTGTCACGCTATGACAATAATTATAATATTTTCAAACATCGATATTCACTTTGCACCGACTGAATGAAAACGGATTTTTGACCACAGATATCTTATGAATGACACAAAAAAAAATATTTACGGCGCTACCATTCGTACGGATTGATGGAAACAATCACATATATATCTCATTTTTTTCCATTTAGACTATGGATAATTCAGCTCTGGATCATCCTGAAAAGTAAACATCCATTTTAAATACTTTAAGCTAAATGAGGAGTGATATAATGACAACATCCATAAAACTTTTTCACTAATGAAAAGCCACAAAGGGCAGGCAGGCATCGATTTGATTAAACCGCTGCGTTTCACAACCCTTTTTTGCGTCACGCTGCGTTACAAAATATTAATCTGTTTTGAGATGGAAATTAATTTGTTTACTCCTATTTTTTATTACTCACCATGTACCCATTAATAAATGACTGTCTAGGCTTAGCACCATTACCGTTGAAAAGTAAAAATGTGTTAGAGCTTTAAAGAAGTATTACATTTGATTTGGCAGAACCTACAATTTTTAATAGTACAAATAAACTTTGTAGACTATATCAAAATGAGCTTGATTAAGGTACACAGTATAGAGTAGAAAATGCTTTCTTTTTATTTTATGAGGGAAGAGATACAACTTACCTAATACCAAACACACCAACCAACCCAACCAACGGTACTTGTTCAAAGTCTCCGTTGGGAGCAAAGCCTCTTATAACGTAAGCTGGTCTAATTGGCACACTTGGAGCGATCATAACATGAATCACGATTGCCTACCTCGTTAGTGACCATTTCATATTATTAAAATTGTCAAAGCGAATTTTGACAAGGTAGGAGAACTACCTACTGAATACTAATATGCAACATTTCTTAGATAAAACAAAATATATATACCTACTACGAAAAATCCTTGTCACACTTTCATTAAAGTCGATTTCATAAGTAATTTCACTCAATAAGAACCGCCATCAACTTGGAAATAAAAAACCACTCCCTGACAACAACTTTCCGGACAACTCAGCGTTTGCTTATTAAGAGTTATTACTTCCATAACTAACGATGAGTGGGTGCTTATTCAAGTCGATACAGCCTGCGGACAAATTATTAATATCAACCGGTATTCATCACCATGGAGGCATTGAGATCCACTGAATGCTATCCGAATGTAATCTCGGTGGGGTTCGATAGAAAAATACCCGTTGAGCTAGGGCGGCGCGGCGGGCGGCGGCGGGCGGGCGCGCGGGGTGCGGAACAACGGCCTCGTTATGCCAGTTCCGGCGGATGTCGCCTCGTGATGCATTGTCGACGCCTCGGAGGGTGGACATCGATGTTTTTATTTTGATGACAAACATTAATATGTTCATTGAGCCATATTTTATGTATTCCGATACGTTGCACAGAACAAATGACTACTAGTTTGCCTCCGTAGGTTATTGGAAGAGTTTAATGTCCGTTTTCACTTAGACTAGGAGATGCCTTAACGTGATGCATAAATATAAAGCAGTTGGTAGTTGCAGTGTAATAATATTCTGGTATCACCAATGATATTCCAGTAAACAGATATGTTATGAGCTTGCACTAGTGAAGACTCGAATACATCCTAATTAGGACGTATATTTGATATCAACATGCGGATTGGTTGACAGATGAATGTTAAATCACATAAACGCGCAAGTGACAACATGTAAATGTAAAATGAATGAAAAGTGTGTATGTGTGCTGCCGCTGTTACGTGGAACACTTTTTTCGGTTGTTTTGTGCGTGTATAACATAACTGTTTACTAGAATAACATTGGGTATCACGATAAGCTATTAGTGTTAGTACTAGTGTTCGTGAAAACGCGCTTAAACTTTGGAAAAGTTAGTTGGTGAGTTCACAAAAAATCATAAACATAGTAGTACAAGCGCAAAAATCAAAGTCTTTGCAAAAATATATGAAAATAAAATAAATACTGTCTTTAGTAACTTCCCTTCGTAACTGCTGCTAAAGTCACCTAATTTATCTTGCTTAGGCCTACGGCACTTTCAATTTGAACTCCTAAGGCTCCAGAAAAATAATTATCTACCATAAAATAATTAGCGGTAGATACTCAAGTTGTCTAGCAGCAGCTGTCAACTGTATGGGAAAGTAATAATGCGGATGCAACGAAGGTGTCTTTTCGGTCCGAGCCCCTCGGGAAATCACGGTAATCCGCCTGACGACGCGACGTCGGCGACGGCTAAATCTCCGTCGACACTAGTGATGGGACCCATTATCGACCTCTCAAACCGCAACTTACTATGTATAGTTACGTTTAATGTTAATTGAATTTATGAAACTAGGGGTTCATACAAAAAACCAGACAATAGTTATATATCTTATGTTGGTAAAGATAGTCATCTTCCCAAATTGATATGTGTTATGACATTATTGACATCTCTTATACGTATTCAATAAATTAAATAAAAACTTAAGTAGTAGAATAACGACATCAACAAAATAAGAATATTCAAATTCGGAACCAAACGATGTATGGTCTACTTATTTTTTCGAAGTTGGTGTGGATATAATGTATTTTTTCACGTCCCTTTAAACCGCGGCTGAATTCAGAGCTCTTTGTGAATGGGCGCTGATGAATCATACCCGCTCACGTGGAACGATGTACTGCGCATTACTACCCTGATACAACCGCAATATAGAGCTTAAACCGCATCGAAGACTTTACTTACATGCTGCCTATTCAAAATGGTTCGAATCCTTTAAGGAATTTCTTGCAATGTGGTATATAATTGCATAAAAAACCTAGCAATCACGATCATTTTATGAAAACTCGTAAAGCCCAAGTAGCTAACTTGCAGACTGCTGTATAGCCACTGGGCTATACAGGCTCCTAGCTGGTACCTCCAAGCGACATCGAGATTATAGAGAACTCTTTATTGTTCGCCCACACAAAGCAGATCCCCAAACTTATATAGAATTGTGATTTATTTACATTAGCATTATAAAATACCTTTTTAGATCATTTGTAGGTGGATTGAAATACTATAAATTTGGTGGTTACCATCCACCAAGTGTCTCGAGAAGAATATTGAAAACTCTGCAACATACCTAGGTACCTAGGCTAGGTAATCGATGAGGCCTGTCAACTGCTTTTTCTTGCAGATTTAATCAGGTTATTCTGGTTCACTTTGACAATTTATTGACTTTAGCGCAGGATGAAAACGTCAGCTTTAAATATCGGCACAATTAGGATTCCGTGCCTAAAAAGGAAAAAACGGAACCCTTATAGGATCACTTTGTTGTCCGTCTGTCTGTCTGTACAAGTAAAGGAAAAAATTCGAAAACTGTAAATTTATTGTTAGAAAATGTTTTTTTGTGATTACAAACTTATTTTGTAGTTACTTTGTATGGGGACACCAGTATACCAACGGCAAAGTTAAGTATGTCTCTCTATCCAGTTTATCTTTTCGTTAGAGTAATGCTCGGTGCTTTCACAGTTTAGGTACGGAAGCCTTGGTGCGCGAGTCCAGCTCGTACTTGGCCGGTTTTTTTCGTTACTACCACAAAAAACATACTTAATCACGTGGGCATATAAAATAACTTCAATTCTATAATAGCAAAATGAAAAATAAGGTACCTAATTAAAATATGTCAACGTCAGTTAGCGCAATGTTGCAGCGCGATAACGAGGGCTCCTCCCCGGTCTAATAACCGAGATGACAATTATACGCTGGAGGAGCGACAGCCAGACTCATAAGTCATCATTACCCGTCCAACTTGCTGGCTTCGCAAAACTTTGATGAGTCGATACTGAACGAGCTTTAAGATGATCTCTACAACAATGTCCACCCTCGCCGCTCGTCTGTTTAACATTTTTATGGACTTCTATCTAAAACTGCATTTCATCCTATTTTATGGAAGAAATCTCTTTTATTAAAGATTTACGTTCTAATGATAACTTACATCCTATAAAACTGAAAATGTGCTTGAGCAGCATTAGTAAATATCCAACTAATTTGAATAAAATCTCCCGCTAAGCCGGAGTTCACACACATCAGCATTCGTGCACCGTATCCATGATTATCATATTGAGCGTACATTTGGATTGCGGAAGCGGGCGGATCGGGAGTAGCCGGGAGGCGCAACGATATTGCTGTTTGCCAACGACAAACGTTTGCACGGTCGGCTCCCGCCCCGCTACTTACTGGAGTTAAACCAATATTTAAATCATTTCAAACTTTGATTAATTTGCAGACATATTGTTTACAATGATGTCGTCGGGCTTGGATTAACGGATATTAAAATGTTGATACATTTTAGTAGGTTTCTACCTTTTTTTTTTAGAAACAATCAAAAATAATAAGTCAGTTGAATAAATACCAATTTATTTCCAGAGCAAAAACATGCTCGAATTACTAAAGTCTCGTGTTCTCGAGAGAATTCCAGGAATCCCTACTTGTATCCAGACAGCTAAATTTTAGTTTTTGTTTAATAAAGGCAGTTCTTACTGTCGTCGTGACCGATTACTAAATCTGCATCGTGTGCAAAAAGGACCTATATCTATATCTAAAATCTCAACCATGCATACTAATGTAGGAGGACATAAGCCCCACGCCAAGACTCTGAATAGGTGTACTTCGCATCGTCTAAACTGCGGCTATTAACCGGTTTTAGGGCATGAATGTTTTATGTGGCCCGGTGTCACCCAGCTCCCCGGGGAAGGGTACGTACAAAACTCTACTAGCACTTAATTAAGGGGAGGCGACGGAAGGAATAGATTTTAATTAATATTATGCGGTGATTCGTTGCACGTTCATTGTATATTGCGAATTGAAAAGTAGTAGGTATGTCTTCACAGATTTATACTGGCTCCGAACAAGATAGTCTTAAGTATGAGAATATTCCAAAAAAAATGTAGACGCAAAATATAATACCTATAGATAAAATAAAAAAATATAAATATAAAATATAAAACTATTTTTACAAAATTGATTACAAGTGTATGTGAAATTTACTTGACCTATAGGTATAAGTAGTTACCTACCTATCTACATACCTACTTATCTGTAGGTCAAATAAATTGTGACTTAGGTATTGGTGGAGAAAGTATCTCAATATGGATCGTGTTTACTTCACGCGATCATTAAATAAAGTTACATTACAATGAACTACCTACTTCAATCATGATTTTACTGCGAAACTAACTAACCAACTCATTTAAAACTCCCGACGGTTAATAAAATGTAGGAAGACAAAGAAAAGAAAACATTCTTTTGCGAATTTAAATAAATTTCCACTAAAGAGGGAGAGAGCCAGATCCCGTTACAAAAAGGAAAACGAAAGCTAATAAAAATTCCGGAATAAAATCGTGCAATTTGAAAGCAGTGTCAATTGAATATTAAATCTAGCCTTTTTTAACTACCTACTTACCTATTTTCGAAACATTAGGAGCTTTGGTTTAGTTAAACTACGTAAAACAAAATAGTATTAAAATATAAATGATATAGATTATAATTATCCACCGAGCTCATTTTACTTCAAGTGCCTACCTACTTACTTATGTTTTTTTCACTTCAGGTAAGTATGCAATAGATACATATACATATGCCGAGAATAAACAAAGAGGAAGCAAGTATTTAAAATTTGTAAGTAGGTACTCCATACGTTAATTTCGCTGTTAAAAAGAAAATCTATTGTTAGTCACGTTTTCATATATACTGGGTGTTTCAGAAGTCCGAAATAATACTTTGACGTTTGCATCAGTATCGGGTATACAACTGAATGGAATAAAATTTTTATTGAAATTCGACCATGTTTTTCCAACTTGGTTTTCGTCGTCAATTTCTATAACCCGTAAAATTTCGAATCCTATGTAAAATTTGCATGTTCTGTTTTGTGAATATTGGTAGTCGCCCCTCATAAGTGTAGTTTACACTGCTGAATATGGTTATGGATGGACCCAAAGGCCAGAACATGATACCTACAACAAATATTCAAAGGGCCATAATTCAGAAACTATGATAGTTAGGTATAAACTGTCTTCGCTAAGCATCCACATATGAGCTACCGTATATGTACCCAAAGTATTATTTCGGACTTCTGATACACCCTGTAGATAAGTACCGTTCAGATCACTAGATTATGTGTTGAACAACGGAAGCATTTCTGAACCGTAGAATAGCCGGTTCCATTACTTAAGACTGCGTTGCTGTGGCTCCCCTGCGCCATTAGGGATAAAACAAACAACACTTTACGCTCACTCACTTATCTCGCCACCATCAATACTCCATTCATTTTACGTAAAATACTGATGAGTAGGTAATGGTATCTACTTGTAATTAGAATATAAAAAACTCAAATGCACTATAAAAAAAATATTTTAACTGTTTTTATATTTTTATATGTAGGTTAGGTACCTATTTAAAAAAGTAATCTTCAAGAGCAATGAGCAATAAACGAATATCACATTGATTTAATTATATACTTGTACACCTACTTACTATAATTAAAAACAATAATATACCTATACTTAGATACCTAATTATCATTGAGGGGCAACAGAGAATTATTTTTAGTGTCGTCAAATAAAGTTTAGTTTTTAACCGACTTCAATAAAGAGGAGGCTCTAAATTACACCCTATGTTTTTTTTTTATGTTATCGCATCGCATATCACCCGCGTCTGTCGACCGATTTCGAAAATTTGCTTGGGAATTCTTCAAGGTTGGTTTTTGTTTTTGTTACAATTTTTAATTTTCACGATTTTTAGTGTCAATAATCGTTGAAAATATGCAAGTATTATCACTCACTCATAATAGCCCTAAAAATTAAGTGCATCTAGGTTTTTGAAGTCGGTTTTTGTTTTGTACTATCGACTATTATAATCGACATTATTTTCACGTAATACTAACAAGAGATACTAACTACCTACCACTCATAGATTACTGTACTTACCTACAGGAATAGGCTAGTGTGTTTGTCAGTTCAATATAACTGTGGTAACAAAATCAATCTATCAAATAACGACTTACATATGTATACTTTAATCAATTTGTGGTAAACGGTGTTGGTGCCAAATTTATTTCTACTTGTATCTTTAATGTAACTTTGCCTATATGTTAATTTGTCACTGTTAGTTTACCTCAATAAATAAATAAAAAAACTAGTTATTAGACCAATATAACTATTGTCAAAGTAACACAAAATTAATTTTGCAACATTTCAGCTAATATGGGCTATTTTTATTTTGTTTTTCATATAGGTACCTACCAATATGACTACTATGCTCACACTTGAACAGTTCTTTACGTACCTACATAAGTATCTCAAGTCTTAGGTGTTTTCCTTGTATTTTCTTACACAGGGCAACCCTCTGAAAAGCAACCGCTGTGGCGATTCGTCACACGGTCACACAACCATTAATTTCTATAGAAAACTACATTGGTGCTTTCACAGCTCCTTCGATAAACATCAAAACCACATTAGAGCGTTTTCATGTATTTCCAAAATCATTCATTATTTTTAGAACTTGCTGACCTGCAACAAAGAAAACCTTAAGGAGATGATGCCGGTTGCACAGGTAGACTCATAAAAATATAATATTAATAAGTAATTAATACCTATCTACTTACCCAATTATTTTATTTTGAGCATGTAGGCAAAAAACACACATGTAAAAGGTAGGTAGTGGAAGCCGAGTGGTCGAACGCACGCCTTGCAAATCAAAGAGTGCAGGTTCAAACCCCGGTTCGCACCTCTGGGTTTATGTACGAATCTCATGTTCATCCGAGATTACCACTTGCTATGAAACGGTTAAGGAAAACATCGTGAGGAAACCTGCACGTCTATAGAAAGACGTGTGAAGTTCACCAACCCTTTTTTTTTTTTTTTTTTTTTTTTTTCGTGGGAAAATGCATTACGCATCCCTCGCCGACGAGGGGGAGCCGACGAGGGTATGTGGGACTCCCCGGCATAGTGCCGGTATACCCACTAAAAACCCACGGTGTACCACCCGCCGCTATGGAGGGATGCCACGGGATCGCCAAGGCATGCACCGCGACACCCCCGCAAGTTCACCAACCCGCACTGGGCCAGCGTGGTGGACTATAGCCCAAAAATCCCTCGTATTGAGGGAGAATGTGCCCGGTATAATGGCAATAGGCTCGCCCCCTATTACATTGGGACCAAAAATATATCGGCGAAGTGTGGGCGCACTACAGTGCACCTCTGCCTACCCCTTCGGGGAATACAGGCGTGATGATGTATTATTATTATGATGATGATGTATTAACTAGTCATGTGTTGGATATCCGTAGCCGTGGATATCCGCGGGAAAATAAAGATCCGTATCCGTATCCGTTACTTTTCCGGCGGATCTTTTCCCTTATTAATTTTCAAGACAGATGTAATTCTAAATAGGTACTTGTATTATAGGTAATTAGTTAGCAATGAAAAACTTTTATACTCGATTCAGATATTTTTTATTTCATATCAAATATTTTGCACCTTTATATTGCAAACATTTTTTGTGGTGAGTTACCACACCAATGTCTCATAACTTTGTGATAAGCTTATACATTAATTATAGGAAGTTCTTATATAATATAATTGTTAACATCCGTATCCGTATCCGCGGGTCTTGATGCTAAATATCCGTATTCGGATCCGTATCCGCAGATAAACATTTTTAAAGATCCGACACATCACTAGTACTAAACTACATAAATGTGATGTGCTATGCCATGCGTGATAACAATGATGATGTGAAGAACTCTCACCTACCACTAAATTGATGAGTAGATAGGTGCTTAACCTACCTACTAACAAATTACCAGATATCTTCCACAAACTATTCAGGAGTCATATTACACCTAATATGCACATTCCAATAGATAATAAGTACGTTTTGTAAAAGAAGCAGATTATTAAGTCACGAAATTCAAAACATCACACTTGTATTTCGCGCCAAATTTTAGTTTTTAACGGTTTTTATTGTACCCCATCGTACTCTATGAAACATAGAGGTAATGGAACGACCAATATAACAAGAACAGGAAGGAACGTTACATTCGATGTTTGCTTGCATATTGTTTCGATATCAGATATTGAAACTATAGTTAATAATATTATAATGCTAGTATTTATTTATATTATTATTGTATTATTTTTGAAATTTAGACCGTCGTATTTTGGTGTCTTTATATTAGAACACTTGTCTCTTATGTCGGATTTATATGTAAAAAATGCATTCATGAACAGACCCGCCGAATACCCGACGAAAAAAGGGGTATTCGGCAGAAAGTCGAGTAATTAACTGTAGTCTATGATGGTGTAATAAGCACGCTGAATTGCGACGAAAAATGTAGTAAAATCGCATATGTGCAAAAGCACAGACGTCACAAAAGCGTTAAATCAAAATCAAATTAAATCAAATTTATTTGTTTAAACATGAGTGTACATACAAACAAGTGAGTGCATGCAAGATGTTAAGTTTCTACAGATGGTCTCGTCATGTTTGCCACATATATGGCGTACAAATATTAGGTTTTTTTTTTTTAAAGTAGCTAATTAAAAATAATAAAAGTAACAAAAATAATATTGTCAAAACAAAGTAATTAAAATTATTAAACATTCAAACAACAGAACAAAATTATTTGTTAGGTAATTAATTATATAACAATAATAATTATTTATTTATAATATATCAATTAAAAAGTCTGCAACATTGTAGTATGCCTTATCAGATAGGACGGTTTTAAGTTTTCTTTTAAATGCTTCATTACTAAGTTATACTTCATTGCTTCGTTACTCGTTGTGCCAATGATTTCATCCTTTTATCCAAGAGCACCGCAGATTTCAAAGAAATCATTTGTATTATAGCTTATACTCATACATAATATTAGATATTTGATACTACGATAATATCCAGATATACAACGCTGTGATATTCTATATTGTATGACTCTATGGTTTTTAGCACATACCCAATAATCGATACCATAGAGATAGGAATAACCATCGAGATAGAGATAAATAGGAATAACAATCGATACCGATTAATAATGTGATAAATGATCGATTACCTTTTGGAAATTTGTGGATATAAATTTTTATCGATAATAAGTAATCCCTCGCTCACGGACGCTAGCTGCGTGGTAGGGATAGCGATTCTTTCCTAAAAAGATCGATTTAAATCGATTCGAATCGACATCTGATAAACCGATTCATAAAAAATCCAGGTTCTTATGTTCAATTTCTTTGAAATAGATTTTGTTTGATTCACTTTTCGAGTTTTTATTTACAGAATAAATATAAATCCATATTAAACCAAAAAGGACACCAGAATCATCGATCTTTTACCATTTTCAACTTTTTTTTTCAACGAAGCCCAGATTTCTACAAAGAAACAAATGCAATAGTTTATTTCATTTATTTTATCTATAGAG
Organism: Ptilodon capucinus; assembly: GCA_914767695.1. Classification (NCBI taxonomy): domain Eukaryota; kingdom Metazoa; phylum Arthropoda; class Insecta; order Lepidoptera; family Notodontidae; genus Ptilodon; species Ptilodon capucinus. The sequence continues at coordinate 5,396,919 of OU611814.1, read as the reverse complement.
AGGTGAAGGAAACTGATCAGACAGCCTAGAGAGTTTTTGAGTAATTATGTGAAAACTTGCCATTTCTTTATTGTAGTTAAACTCTATTGTAAATAATTTTACGGTTCATATCAAAGTAGAAAAAATCGGGCCTTGATTTTCTAGGGTGCAATACCGATTCCCTGGATCGATTCAGACTTTATATCGATTTAATTATTGTTTTTGCCCATCAATTGATTCTCCGATTAATCGATCTCAGATCGCCATCCCATCCCTACTGCGTGGCTTCACCATTATATTTCATTTGATTCGTATCAAGGAGATTTGGATTTGTTTGTAATAGTTTGTATCGTAATTTAAATAACTTTGACTGAGTTAGTCAATAACTCCATTATTATATTGGGACAAACAACAAGGTTTTCGTGGTGAGTAATCATGTTATCTACGTAAATATACTAAAAAATATGATTTTACAATACATTATAATTGTTTGTAATTTACTAAAACCAAAATCCAGGTTTTTTTTATTTATAAAACAAGCATTGCTTTCCTCGATTTTTCATCTGCCTTCTTATAACAAATTTGTTTATTTTTCGTATCTAAGTATGAAGTTAGGATACGGTTCGACCGCGGAGGCCATTTTTTTTCACACTATTTTGAACATTTGTATGTGTACTTAATTATGTAGGTACCTAGTATTACTTTTAAAAAATGTTTCGTATCCAATAGACTGCATCCAAAGATCTACCTTACCTATAGCTAGTACCTACTTAGAAATCTGAACATGTGCTTTAATACTGACTACACAGCTGGGTATGTAGGAAAAAAGATGCCTGGCTCAGACTTAAATTTGCAGAGTCAACTTCTCAGAACATGTTATTTGAGCTCTTGTTTTGTTACATCACCTTCAAAGCATTCTTGAAATTAAAGGCGTTAGTTAAATTCTTTTGATTTTGTAATTATTTTGTTTTGTCAACACTTATTTTATTAAAATGCATTTTTATAGATGTCTGAACAACGTGGAAGAGGTAGAGCAAGGGGCCGAGCCGGTCGGGGGGGTGATAGTGCTGGGCCTCCACCCCGGCGTCCGGGCGAGCAGGCGGGTCCTCCAGCGCGGCGGCCGGGGGAGCAGCCGGGACCACCCGCGCAGCAGCAGCCTGGACCATCTGGGCCTCGTCCACAACCACCGTCAGCTTGGGGACCTCCATCAGTAGCACCACCAGTGCGAGCCGGTGTCCCCTCACCCTCATCGCAAGTGGGCAGAGCCGCTCATAGGTCCACCCCTACTTCTCACCAAGATCACCCTGGCGATGTTGATATACAACAACGAATGCAGAAAATTGAAATAGGTACATATTACATACATGCAAAAAAATCCTTAGTTATGTGTATGCAGTAAGAAATGCCACCCTTATTTATTTTTTAGCATTTTATCACTACACCATTTCATAGCAGGTCATAAAAATACACCAATCACTTAAAATATAGTGCGTATACCCTGCAAGTAAAGTGACTATGACATCTATCAGGATGCATTGAATGTTCCAATTTTCTGTTTGCCTTTTGTCTACCTCTGCAATTACTGTGCATTGTTATTAATGGCAACAGGTCAGGGGTCCCAGCCTACTGCGGGTGGTGACCCTGGTGCTGCAGTGGTCGGTCGCGGCTCCCGGCGTGGCGGTGGGCGGGTGCTGCCTGAACAAATAACTATACTGCGCACTCGCCCAGCTGCTGTCCAGTCAAAAAAAGGTAAATCAATCACTATATTACAACTGTAACCTCTTTAAGCTTCTTATGTTAGTATTAGTAGGGTATGACTGTTTATATTTTCCTTTGCATTTCTTTACGGGTTGAACTACAGTAAATCGGTAAAAGAATTATTGATGATGTATGGTCAAAATCAATAATGTTTGGTTGGTCTAATTCCCCTCGGGGACCAGCCGGCTTGGGGAATGTTGTGTTATTTTTATGTAGTTTTATAGTTTTTAAGCAGTGGTAGCCGAGTGGTCGAACGCATGCCTTGCAATCGAAGTGTGCAGGTTAAAACCCCGGCTCGCACCTCTGGGTTTATGTGCGAATCTCATTTTATCCGAGATTATCACTTGCTATGAAACGGTGAAGGAAAACATCATGTTGTTTACGTGGTTGCGTCGTGGTCCCTGGTGATATTGTAAGATCTCTCCTTCTGTTATCCTTAGAATAGTTGGCCTCCTTGATCACTAGTTGGTCATATTTTAAAATCGCAAGGTTTCCTTTGTTCCTTTCTTCTATCAATCTTGCTTGAAGTTCCTTTCTTTTGGATAGTACTTCCTTAGGGTAGTCTTCAGTCAGGTAGCCTTATTTTATTTTTCATCATTTCGCTCTTTTTCCATCCGTCGCCCCTTTTCATTATTTTTATTTTTTCTAATGCCATAGATGTTATTTATTTTGCCACTGTTGAGTGTAATGTTTTGCCGTCTTGATTTTTCCTTTTATCATTTCCATAAGCTCATAAGGCGATTGTTCTGTTTCTTTTAGTCCAAATAGAATAATGTTATTGCTTCTTTTTGCTCTTTCCATCTTTTCTATTTTTACTTTCAGTTTCGCATTTTCAATCTTAAGTTCCTTGATTTCTTGCATGATAGGTGATAATTTTTTTGTCTATTTTTAGTGTTCCTTACCCAAAGGGTAAAACTGGAACCCTATTACTGAGACTTCGCTGTCCGTCCGTCCGTCTGTCACCAGGCTGTATCTCATGAACCGTGATAGTTAGAGAGTTGAAATTTTCACAGATGATGTATTTCTGTTGCCGCTATAACAACAAATACTAAAAAAACAGAATAAAATTATTATTTAAGGGGGCTCCCATACAACAAACGTGATTTTTTTACAATTTTTCTAGATTATGGTACGGAACCCTTCGTGCGCGAGTCTGACTCGCACTTGGCCGTTTTTTATTGACATTAGGTCTTGAGTTTGCTTTTGCATTTCTATTTTTATCTGCCATTTTTCTAATATTATTTCTGAAAAAACTGTTTTTTGTGTTGAGGGGGGTATATTCGTTTGCTTGTAGTCAATTTGTCTTGACTTTACGTTTCAATAGCAATATTTTACGATTTATCACTTATTTCACTGTTTCCATTATTTAGTTAGATTATGATGTTTCCGTAAGTATTGGGTGTTTTTTTCACTGGTTTTTCTGCGTAATTGCGGAGCACTTTAACAATACGTGACTACTTGACAGCTATCGACAGACCCATTGTGTTAGTTGTTATTAAATAATATTGAGACCAATGCTCTGTCAGCCCTATTCTTGGTTATAGGTAAACACAACATGAATGTTGGGATGGAAAGAAAAGTCAGTGTAGTGTTAACCTTAGTAAGCTAAATTCACAGAATATAGGTTTCCACTGGAAAAATGGCTGATCCTACTTCCTACTAATATTATAAATGTGAAAATTTGTGAGGATGGATGTTTGTTACTCTTCATGCCAAAATTACTGAACGGAATTGGATGAAATTTTACAGTATAATTGTTTATACATCTGAATAACATGTAGGCTATAATTTATTAATCGACTTAAAAAGGAGGAGGTTCTCAATTTGATCCGTTTTTTTTTATATAGTATATGTTACCGATTATCTCTGGCATCAGTCGACAGATTTAAAAAAAATGTAGTTTGCTAGGGAATTCTTCAAGGTTGGTCCCATTTTCAAAATATTATCAGAAGGTCACATAATTTCAAAAATATTTTTTGATCAACTTGTAACTTTATACAGCGTGTATCAGAAGTCCGAAATAATACTTGGGGGCCATATAGGACAGATGATAAGCAATCAACACGCTCAAGCAAAATATACGTAACTAATTTAGTTTCTGAGCAATTTGTGTCCAAAGTTGGTGTCAAAACTTACGCACCGCGACCCTAAAAATCAGCTGATAAGGCGAATGAACTCGCTTTAAAATGATGAGGGAGTGATAGATATGACACAAGGTTTTTACCTACGAGCATAGTTCAATACAGAAATAAAAATCGGTCACTGTAGTTACCTAACTATGACAAAAAATCATACTTCATTTAAATCGATGTAAAGTAAAACTTCTCCACGAGCAAATAATCCATTTTCGTTTTAGTTTTCGTGAACGGATTTCTTTTTAAACTGAAACTTAGGGAGAGTTGATTAAAAGAAAAAAAATATTATTTTATTATTATTGTTTGTCTTTATCATAATCACTACAATTCTTAGAACCATCACTACATCACTACAAGTAGGTACCTAATGATGTAGAAAATTATTAGAATTGGTCTGGCATATCTGAAAGACTTTAATCTATGATTACTCTAATAATCATGGCCGCGAATATGTCAATGTAGTGAACATTAGCGGGCGGAGATATCACACACAAGGACAATTTTCGTCCAGTGACAAATCATCGGCCATATTGCATCAGCGGTGATTGGCCCAGCGTTGCAGCGCGGTAAAACACTGTGCCTTCGTGCAATGTCGGAGTGGTCCTTTGATATTTTTATTCAGTAATAATAACGTAAATCAAAATATTTAGTTCCTTGCAATCCGTCAAGGCGTTAACTTGTGTTCCGAAAAATGTCTCGCTCTCCGCGTAATAGTGAAGTGTTTTCAAACTCGGAAAACTGTGGGATGATTTTGTGCATTGGTGCGACTAAAGGGAATACCGGTAACAGTTTTGTGATTTCTTTTGTGTCCTCTAAAAAACGTGAAAGTAATATTTACTCAAGTGTGCAGGTGGGTAGGTACCTACCTAGCTCTTTGTGATATGTGAGAAGTGAATAAATTCCAATTAAACCCATGGATTGATACACTGCACACATGGCCACGGGTAAATACTTACCTACTATTATTATCTTTATTTCATAGCAGTTTTTAGTCGGACGATTAGGTCATTTAATTAAGTAAGTGGTTACCCAGATACCTACTTACTATTAAAATTAGTGAAGAAAATCTGTTAAATGAAAACTTACGTACCTACCTACCAACTAAAAACTTCGATAAGGTCGCTAGTCGCTACCCAGATACCTACTTACTATTTACAATTAGTGAAGAAAATCTGTTAAATGAAAACTTACGTAGGTACCTTCTAATTTACAATTTTAATAACCTTACCAACCTACTTCTTAAGAAGGTAGTTATGTAATTAGGTAGATACCTAGACAACTGTTGTAAAAAGAAGTCATACATCTTATTCATTAGTACCTAAATAGTGTTTGTATGGTAGGTAGGCCGTCTGGGATCCTAGATAGATACCTACACACTAACCCAAGTTTCAATAGCACAAATCCCGTACGGTAAAGCTGTAAAGGCCGCTCACGGCCAACAGCGTAGTCTTTATCAAAAATAAAACAGCTACCAGGTACATTTTGATAGAAAGCTACCTACCAAACCACAAAAGATTTAATAATGTTTACTATTTAGCAACAAAAATAAAATGTATGAATGCGTTTTACAAAAAGTGTCTCGATACCTACCTACTTACTTATTTACCTTCATTAAAGGAAGCTTGGTTCTCGGCGGTTAAATTTTACAGTAATTTCATTACCAATGCTTTGGTCATTCTCATACCTACCTAGGAATAACAAAATTTCTGTCAATTACAATGACCGACGAGTGCGAAAGAGAGGCGCGAGTGCGAAGGAGACCGCTGTGGGCGAGTTGGCAACAGGCGACCGACACAATCAAAGCCGCTCAAAGACACCGCGCCGCCGCGCGCCGGCCGGCCGCGTGCCGCCGCCGCTTCACCCCTGTACCCCACCCCCGCGCGGCTCGTGTGTTAGATTAGAGTACTAGTACCCGCTGTGGGCGGGGTTTGTCACAATGGGTGTGAAGCATTGACCTTTAAATAAACAGCTGGTTCACGTTTTGCGAAGGGCCGACCGAAAATTGTTTAAAAAATGAATTTCCTAGTTTTGTATGAAAGAATAAAGTTAAGAATTTTAACTTAATGTCTGGGCCATATAGCTCCACTCCTTATAGCGATATACAGGTTCAATTATTATTTCGGACTTCTGATACACCCTGTATATATAGCATATGGGGGGTTGAACTCATTTCACCCCCGAGGGGGTTGATTTCTGATAATGTTTTTAAAAATGGGACCAACCTTGAAGAATTCCCTAGCAAACGTAAAAAAAAAATCCAAATCGGTCGACAGACGCCGGAGATATGCGATAACATATATAAAAAACCGGCCAAGTGCGAGCTGGAATCGCGCATCTAGGCTTCCGTATCTAAACTGTGAAAACACCGAGCATTGCTCTTAACCAAAAGATAAACTGGGTAGAGAGACAAACTTAACTTTGTAGTTGGTATACTGATGTCCCGATACAAAGTATCTACAATATAAGTTTGTAATCGCAAAAAAAACATTTTCTAACAATAAATTTACAGTTTTCGGATCTTTTCCTTTACTTGTGCTGTAAGACCTTACTTCTTGCCACATTTCATGATTCTAGGTCAATGGGAAGTACCCTATAGGTTTTTGATTCCCGTGCAAATGTACTGAAAATGCAACATAAACTGCCGTATCTTTTGATTGCGTTAACCTAGAAGTTTGATTTTATTTAGGGCACTAAGGGACTGCAGACATAATTCTCTGTTATACATTTCAACTTGATACCTTAACCCGTTTCTGAAAAAAAGGGTCTTGACGCCCCCATAAGGGTTCCGTTTGTTTCCTTTTTAGGTACGGAACCCTAAAAATAAAATAATAATAATTAAAAAAAATATATGGGTCCAATTGAGAACCTCCTCCTTTTTGAAGTCGGTTAAAAATAAAGAAATACATGTTTTAGGAATTTTGAAAAACAATATTAGTGATCGGATTTCGAAAAAATCTTTTTTGTTTAATACGCATTGTTAACAAACATCAAAACCCACCCCAAAGGAGTGAGGGGGAGTGATTCTTTTTTGGCTATAAATTTTTAATTTTTTAGGGCTCTTATAAGGTCATAATAATTGCATATTATGATACAAAAATTTATTTCTAACAAAAAACAAAAACCGACTTCAAATACCTAGGTGCACTAAAATCATTTCATTTAGGCTAGGTGCCAATCTAAGTCAGATAAGGCAAATACACACATGAATCGGCACCAACTCCAAATTTAATTAATTATAAGACTATTTGATGTAAGACCTAGGTTTTTGAAGTCAGTTTTTGTTTTTTGTTAAATGTAATTTTTAATCATTCTGAATAATCGAAGCCTGGGTAGACTCAGACGAGGGAAGAAGCTAGTCATAATATATATAAATGATCACGTCGATCGTGAACGCAGGTACGTCGGGCGCTCCTATCGACCTGATCGCGAACTACTTCACGGTGCAGACGACGCCGCAATGGTGCCTGTACCAATATCACGTGGACGTGTCGCCCGATGAGGACAGTACCGCCGTGCGCAAGGCGCTGCTGCGCGTACACGCCGCCACACTCGGCGGGTAAACACTGCTTTGACATTCACGCACCTCATAAACGTGCACTCATAACAATTGCCATCTTTATCATCATCCATTTTTATTTATAATGTGTATTTATTGAATTTGCCCTTGCTATTAATAACTTGACACTGGTTGAAATACCCGCTAAACGCAGGTGGAGCCATTCCTCATCTTATTCCATTAAATATCATCATTTCGTAAAAAAAGAAGATGAAGAATTGTAGACAGGAGACTACAGTATAAAATTGCAGTGGTGTGTTCAAAACTGTGATTTATCTATATTCCCATAACATACATGTTCACAGAGTATTTATATCTATATTAGTACATACGTAAATTTAATCCTTGTACCATGACCGCACATTACATGAAACTTGCAACACAAATAAAAAAAAATTGGCTACGCAAGAACTGTAGTCGAAGACTTTGTTGATTACACTTGATGATATTTTTAGTAGCGAGTACAAGTGTTTTAATCAAAGTTTTTAGAAGACCTTGACTTATTATTTGAAAATGTATTTATACTGAATGATATTTGTTCATTTGTCCTCCCAACACTGCCTGCTGTTGCTTCTAAAATGTCCTGCACCCTTAGCATGACCATGTAGGTAGACATAAGTTTTATCCCTGTCAACCGTCAGATTTTTCGAGAAAATAACGTCGCTCCGAGCTTTTTGTACTGGACACGGTGTGACGTCATTTTCTCGACGAATCTGACAGTTGAAAGACATAAAACACATGTCTACGCGGTCATGCTAATGAAGGGCCTGAACTTTAGTCTTATACTTTGTATTGTTAAATTTTTAGTTACTTATTTGATGGTACTGTGCTGTATACCGTTAAAAGGCTTCACCCTGAGCCTATGGAATTATATTCAGATCGTAAAACTGACAATGAACGCATGAGATTGATGATAAAGGTGAGTTTTCACACTGAACTACAAACGCAAGCAAACCAATGCACTAAGTTTGTATTCTTAATCTTATTTTTGTTAAATATTCACTTATTCTTTGCAGCTCACATGTGCCGTGAGTCCTGGAGACTACCACTACCTTCAAGTATTTAATATCATAATACGGAAATGTTTCAATCTGCTGGAACTTCAGCTTATGGGGCGGGATTTCTTTGATCCTTTGGCAAAGGTTTGTTAAATGTTGAGATTTGTTCTGATGTTTTGTATTTAGCACCTGTCTCATTGCTACACTAGTATTTTTGCTTCGTTGTTTTTGAGGCTCATGTGATCTTATTTATTGCAGATTGATATACCAGAATTCAAGCTCCAAATCTGGCCTGGTTATAAGACTGCGATAAACCAGTATGAAGATCGTCTCCTGATGGTGACAGAAATTGCGCATAAGGTATTGTAATAAAAAAATACTTTTTATGAGTATTTTGGTAATTATAATTTAACATGATTAAATAAAAAATAGAACTTACTGGCAATACGTTATTATCTGCAGGTACTTCGTCTCGACACTGTACTACAAATGCTTAATGAGTATGCCGCTACCAAAGGCAACAATTACAGAAAAATATTTCTGGAAGACGTAGTTGGTGAGAAATGTACTCTTTTATGTTATTCTAGAATATGAAAACAATGTCCTATTAGAAACATTATTAATTAAGTCACCGTATTTCAGGAAAAATTGTCATGACTGACTACAACAAAAGGACATACAGAATTGATGATATAGAATGGGGTATAACTCCACGCTCCACCTTCCAAATGCGAGGTGAAACCATCACATACATGGACTACTATTACAAGGTAGGTAGATTTATTCTTTGTCATAAGTAGTGACTAAAGTTTGTATGCTTATATTTTATTTATGAATCCTGCTGAAATAAATAATAATAGAACGGCTGATAAGTAGTTCTAGATAGACAAATGTGACAAAAAGACGTCCAAAAAAATATAAACTACATTGATGTCATGGTGCCACAACTATTTAGTCTTATACGTCTCGATGTAGACAAACTGACGTGCGTAGGCGTAGGTCAAACGCAAAATTGGATGTATGAAACTCAAACGTTAGGAAATACTCTCTCTTTGGTATAATGACCCGTTGGGTATGAAATGGTCGAGCGGGCGGGCACAGGTGCCCGGAGGTGAGACGATGGAGTGTTTCAGAAATACAACATCCGCGTGCAAGACGCGGGCCAGCCCATGCTGCTGTCGCGCTCGCGGCCGCGCGAGGTGCGCGCCGGCATGCCGGAGGTGGTGTTCCTGGTGCCCGAGCTGTGCCGGCAGACGGGGCTGTCCGACGAGATGCGCGCCAACTTCAAGCTCATGCGCGCGCTCGACATGCACACCAAGATCGGCCCCGACAAGCGTATTCAGAAGCTGCTCACCTTCAACCGTAGGTTCACGCAGACGGCACCCGTCGTTAAGGTGATTATTGACCGTCATTTCTGTATGTCAGGGTCGAGGTCGTTACGAGTAGAAAAATATAATCACACTGGGGCGTCATGACACGCGTGTGAAAATGTTTGACAATTTGACGGATAAAAAAGCTCATCCTCCAACGAAATGGCATTGTCAGCGTATTTTACGTATTATAATATATTGGCAAGATTTTTGACGCCCCAGTGTGCACACGGTTTAAATTACTGAACCATGTATTAATTATGTATCTCTCCTTCATTACCTATTGAAGATTTGACATGTCTATGTATTTTCGTATCGTTGGTATCCTTAAATAGTATATTTTTGTTTTGTGTTTAATGCTACTGTGTGTCCAAGAGCGTGTAATGCGCTTTGGTGAGAAATATGAAAATATTTCTTCGAAGAATATAGCTATATGCAGGGTGGTTCGGAAGTCCATAATAATTTGTCGTAGACTTAGGCAGCTGTATCGTGTATACAAGTGAATGGTATAAAAATTTGATTGATATTCGACCATGTTTTTCCAACTTTTCGTCGTCAATAACTCTTAATATCTCGGAGTCCTATGTAAAATTTATATGTTCTGTATTGTGAATATTGGTAGTAGCCCCTTATAAGTGTAGTTAACACTGCTGAATATATGGTTATGGATATACCCTAACACCAGAATATTTAAAGGTCTCTCAGAAACTATGATAGTTAAGTATAAATTGCCTTCAGAATTAGATTTTTCTTATTCATGTAAACCAATACAGGCACTTATGAATCGTCAGTAAAAAATAAATAGTATTAATAGTATCTCTACCACCCATTCGGAATGCAATTCCTATGGAGAAGAATGGACAAGAAACTCCATGGTTGCTTTTTTCCAATAAGGATTTACATGTTATTTGCATTACAATGTGTTTTTCTTAATTAACAATTATATAAAGTTAATGAGGCTATACATTCTCAAAACACAAAATTAATCAGCAATACAAATTATTAGCTGTGTCAGTGTAAGATTTAAAGGTAGGAAGGAGGAGGAAAACGGGACAAATAGCAAACATCCCTCAAATGAGTTCCTGTGGAGCCGGACCAGCGCCTGACCAAGCGTGTTTATCCTCTAGATAATTCTCTATTGTGTGATATGCTCGCCTGCATAGTGTTTGTCTAATGCAAGTTTTAAATTTGGTTTCATTGAGGTTAATGACATTTGGGGGTATCTTATTATAAAATTTGACACAGTACCCCATAAAAGATCTGTGAATTTTAGCGAGACGAAAGTGTGGTTGATCTAATTTATCTTTATTTCTAGTGTTAAAACGATGGCCATCACCTACTTTTTTAAACAGATGTAAATTTTTCCTTATTTTTCCTTCCTTCACTAAGCATCCACATATGAGCTACCCTATATGTACCCAAAGTATTATTTCGGACTTCTGATAAATGCTGTATAGGCAAAATAACTACCGTATGTGATGGTCCCAACACTTATAGCGCTTTTAAATCCTTCAATCGAAGTAATGCCTAATGGGTGAGAAGACAAATCCTCTGTCAAGTATTGCATGGAGACTTTGACCCCAACTCCTTGGATTATCCACTTGATGTGTTTCATTTTAATCCTTTCAATTAATAGAATCTATAACTTAATTTAACTTATCAACAGGAATTGGAAAGTTGGTCATTGAAACTGTCGCATGACTTGGTGAAGTTCAAGGGACGTCAGCTGCCGCCTGAGAATATCGTGCAAGGCAACAACTTGAAATACCCGGCCGGTGACACTACCGAAGGCTGGACGAGAGACATGCGGTATAATATTAATAATCATCCACATTGATCGTTTTTTACTTACATTATTTTAAGCAGATTCCTTAAACTAAAAGTACAGTGTAGAAGATAGGAACGGAGTTAACGCGTTTAATCCGCTAGCATTTTGGTCTGCGGTCTTGTGCAGGATTAGTTTACACGCACAGCAACATAAACTCGTCTTAAACGAATCCAGGGATATCGAATCGAAACAAAACGACAAAGTATGACCATTTTGTTTTGACATATGGCTAATTAGCGATTATGTCGATCATTTTAGAATTGCCCCCTGTTCCTATGAACACACAACAACTTGTAACCTAAATTAAAAACCGCACATACAGGTGTCCCAAAATCGGTTCTTCCACAGAGCAGTTCCACCCTCTAGTGCCCGCTTATCGTTGAATTTTGGGACACCCTGTAGATATGATGGTTCGTTATCCACAGTTCCAAGCCGCTGCTGTCTATCGCCAACGTACCGTCGTGGGTGGTGATCACGCCCGAGCGGCAGGCGCGCGACGCCGAATCCTTTATAGAGCTGATCATGAAGACTGGCCACGGCGTTGGCTTCCGCATGCCCAGACCTGAAATTGGTAAACACGCCTTTAGTCTAGCGTTTAATAATATACTTTCTATTTGTTTTCTTACTCCTCATTTAAAACATACTTCACATGGCATTCAGAAATAACACACGGCCACTAAAACAATTGTCGTTTAAATCCTTTCTGTTTCAGCATTTTGCAAACTCTTGTACAAACTTTCTTTCCAATTACAGTCAGGATTCGTAACGATGGGCCATTGGAGTACGCCAACGCGTGTGAAAATGTAATCGCTAGAATGAACCCTGCACTAATTATGTGCGTGTTGGCAAGAAACTTTTCCGATAGGTCAGTGGTTGTTCATTAATAAGCGGACAAGTTGCAAAGGCTTATCATGTCCATGAGTTATAAAATTAATGCTTTAATTTTATAGGTACGAAGCAATAAAGAAAAAGTGCACAGTGGACCGCGCCGTGCCCACTCAAGTGGTGTGTCAACGCAACATGACAAGCAAATCCGCCATGTCCATCGCGACCAAAGTCGCCATACAAATTAATTGCAAAGTAAGTTTTCACACCACAAATCATACGATTCAAAGCAGAAATAAATTCGTATTCATAACGCTAATGTTAGGAACTCCGAGCATACCTTGCGGTGAGTAATACAGTGTGCGTCTGCCCAATGTGCAGCTGGGCGGGTCCCCGTGGCGCGTGGAGATCCCGCTGACGAGCCTGATGGTGGTGGGCTACGACGTGTGCCATGACACGCGCTCCAAGGAGAAGAGCTACGGCGCCTTCGTGGCCACGCTGGACCGGCACATGACGCAGTACTACTCCGCCGTCAACGCGCACACCTCGGGGGAGGAGCTCAGCGCGCACATGAGCTTCAACATGGCCACCGCCATCAAGAAGTACCAGGAGAAGAACGGTCGGTACCGCTACTCGTATTAATCACCTCGCAATCTCTACTTTTCTTAATTTTGTTGGTATTCGAAGCGCTCGGAAAGTATGTTTCTTTTATTTTACCACGGCTCACGATGAAAAGCCGGCGATCGATTTAAATTATTAAGGCGTTGACGCCTCAGTTTGGGGGCTGGGTCGTCAACGCTCGCATGTCAAAATTTTTGCCAAAACCACGCCAAAAAAAAGCAACGCCCTCCTCACGCGTTAATATTCGCTCGTGCTGTTTGTATAATTTAGTTGGAAGTATGAACTTTTTGTATGAGTCCATACAGATTGTTTAAGTATGACAAAAAATTGACGCGAGTGCCTACGCCTATATAGGCCGTTCATTTGAAATGCTAGTACGATCTCAATATCCTAATAATTTTCTAATTATGTCGTTCCATCAGGAGCGTTGCCTGGTCGGATATTCATTTACCGAGACGGAGTGGGCGACGGGCAAATTCCCTACGTTCACAGCCATGAGGTAAGTCCCAATAGCAAAAATCCCACTTGTCCTAGTCGTAAATCATATTCTAATGACGTGTTGAAATATAGGTGGCTGAGATTAAGAAAAAATTGGAGGAGATATATGGCGGCATGGAATACAAGATGGCGTTTATAATAGTGTCAAAGAGGATTAACACGCGCATATTCTTGGATCGCGGCCGCACCGGGGAGAACCCGAGACCTGGCACTGTTATTGACGACGTCGTCACACTGCCTGAACGGTAAGCTCTCACATCATTTCAATTTATGAGGTCTTCACAACCGACAAAAGTATTTAAAAAAATTACATTGGATAAAAAACTGATCAATATTTTTATATTGCAGCTATGATTTCTACTTAGTCTCGCAAAACGTGCGCGAAGGTACCATCGCGCCCACTTCGTACAATATTATTGAAGACAATACAGCTCTTCATCCTGATAGGGTAAGTTTATAAATGTATTATGATAGACTTTTTTATGTTTTTTTTTCTATACAGTCGATATGTATTCCCTTAGAAATTTGGTGTAAATATCATTCTCAGCCTCATGGCTACTATCAATATGCATTGCCTGCTATGATCTTCACTGGCTGACATGGATTTATTGTATTTATTACTACTACAGCCCTTTTAACGTGCCCTGCGGGGCACGGGCCTCCGCTCAATGCGCCACGCTGGCCCAGTACGGGTTGGCAGACTTCGCGCATCTATCGAAAACTAGTCAAGTTCCCTCAGGCGTGCAGATTTCCTCACGATGTTTTCCTTCACCGTTTCATAGCAAATGATAATCTCGGATGAAAATGAGATTGGCACATAAATCAAACGAGGTGCGAGCCGGGGTTTGAACCTGCACACTTCGATTGCAAGGCGTGCTTTCGAGCACTCGGCCACCACTGCTTGTATTGATTAACTCTCATTTATTTGTTACAGATTCAGTGGTTGACGTACAAGTTAACTCACATGTACTTCAATTGTTCGTCTCAAGTGCGTGTCCCGGCTGTGTGCCAATACGCCCACAAGTTGGCGTTCCTAGTCGCAAACAGCCTCCACCAGGACCCACATTACACGTTAAATGAAACCTTGTATTTCCTTTAATCTGCATATTATAGGAAATATAATTAATTACCCCATAAGAATATTTTTAAGCTTTATTTTTTTAACTTTGATTAAGTCTGATTGTTGATGTCACATGTTTGATCAACCAGCTGAATACTAGTCCTACGGCAATAGCTGTTTCTACGCGCAGATTCTAGTTGTGATTCTAATACTCTTATTATTTTTCTATGTGTACTACAACTGTTAGTGACATTACGTGTTAGGTCAGCCGCTAATATTGTAAGTCTAGTTTTTTTTTTCGTATACTTAGAATATAAGATTTGACGACATATCGTTTGCTTAATCTATCATGTCGCGCTCCGCATAATTAAGACGTGTCTCGTACGGAGCTCAAGGAATTAAAATTGTTTTATCGGTCTGTTTAAATTAAACAACTAATTACTAGTTCTAAACCACCGATTGTTAACTTAAGTATGAGTGTCTATGCGTAAAATCCTAATTGTGATTTTAGTATTATATGTTGTAGTCTAGGCATATACTGCCAAATGTTGTCATAAGTGTTACAGGATCTGAACATAACTATTTGAATAATGTGTCTGTGTCCTCATCTCCTTCGGGAATTTATTTACTTTGTTAGTAGGTACTTAGTTATATCAGTAAAGCGTAAACTACTAGTGTAACAAATATTTAAATGGTGCCATGAACGTTGTGTTTGGTGCCATGTTGCCATGCTCATTGTTTTTCTTACATTCCGCCCTAATAATGGGGGCTTAGTATAAAATAGCATTGAATACCACACGAGTGACCGAATATTTTTGAGCATTTTACAGCAGCGCCCCTAGCGGTAACATAGAGCTTTATTGTCAAATGTATAGTAACATCATATCGCTCTTGTGGTTTTATTCACTTAGTTACTAAAGCTTCCATTAAAATAAAAAATATGAACACATTTATTTTGGTATAGTCAAAATGATAACTTCGATTTAATTACACTACTCAACTGCTCTAGTCGTCGAGAGCCTTATTGAATACGATCAAAGCTCATACTAAGGGCCCTGGTCGCTTAATATACAGGTGAAAAATGTTGAGCAAGTGGCTTCGTTGTGATATTGATCGATATTTTGATCTTCGGGTGCAGTAGAGGATACCAATTTTTTATTTTTATAGAATTAAACAATTTGTTACTTTCTTAATACATTTTCTATCTTTAATTACGATTTGTTTTATTGAATGTCTTAATATGTCCAAATGTTTATAATAGCATAACCTCTCATACACCAACTTTCATACACAATATTGCGAAATACGAAACCAAGAACGTCCCATAGTAGAAAACGAATTTAAGTTGTAATCGATTTTCATGTTTACATGTAAGGGGATCTTAGCAACGCTGCGTTTATGGGGCGGCATAGGCTGTGTTGTGCGGAGTTGATGAGCACAATAAAGAGTAGACTTATATGCAATGTCTGCAGTGTCTGATATGTGAAACGCAAAATCTTTAAAAACTTAAACGTAATGGAAGACGATAAGAGTACCGAGGAGGTGGAAAATTGGAAAGTTTACGAAACACTGTGCGGTAAAAGTCCAACCGAGGTATGTACTTACTGATTTCTGAATTATGGTTTTAGATTTATTTCTTATTTGCTTACAAACATATATCGACTTTAAAATTAGTAGAATTTATATCATAAAAAAACATGCGTGAAAATCGAATCCCTGATTTTTGTAGTTCTACAAAATTATCATCGTACTACAAACCCAAGCCCTTATTATAATCGTTTGCAATAATTCTCTAAACTTTTTTGTTGGCTCATATTGGTACAATAAATAAACTTATTTCATGATAGGTAAGACTTCTAGAATATCAACACGCTATATAATAGTTTTCGTTGTAGTGCCTTATGATCCTGAGCACTCATTTAAAGATATAGATAGATAGATAGAGTATTCTTTATTGTACACACCAAACAAATAATATAATACACATAGAATAATTACTCATAGAAACCAAGTCCGCGCGCCGATTTTGAAGCACCTTAATTGGAGCCATAAATGGCTCCAAACGCCGGGCCGCTCCGTAGTGTTCAATGTCAATGCACGCCGAACGTGTCTCGCGAAAAAAAAAATATTATGACGATTTGTGCAGTTAAATTGTGTCACAACACACCTGAAAAACAAAAGAAATGTGATAACATCACTTTTCACAGGTAAGCTTTCAGTATTTCATAGTATCTTGTAGTTAATTAAGTCAAAATAGAAACATTTTAATTCAATGCACAGTGTTGCCCGATTGTTAAAATATTTTCCCATTTTAACTGAATTTATTGCTCCGACTAATTAATTTTAAAACATTTGCTACTGTTACTTACTGTTGTTGTTCTTTAATGTAGGTGTTTGTGTGATTTAACGATATCTATACGATATCTATACGAACGATATTTTATAGGTTTCTAAACTGATTATTTTTTAATAATTATTTTTTTCTTTTTCATAATATGAAGACTATTCGATTAGAAATATTTGTTGACTTGATTGGTTTACTTTAGTTACACAGTATAAAAATTCATAATTGTATACAATAATTAAAATATATATATTTTTACGTGTTGTTGTTTTCTTTTATTCGTTTCATAAAAATAAACATTCCCGTATTATAACAACATTACATTACCATATCCACACTTTACCACACATAGCTATTTATGCATGATTGCCAAAAACAAATGGTTATCAGCGGCCGAGTCATTACCCCACTTTCGGAAAACTGGACCTTCACTGGCAACATTACACAAGTGTATGTGTGCGTGTCGCCGGGCGTAAGCACGTAATCGGCACGCCTGTGTGAACCGGTTTAGTGCTTCAATTTTGACAGAGCGCTTGTATGAAGACTATCTTTCTATGAGTAATTATTCTATGATAATACAACATTCTTATTTCTAAATGCAGTAGCTACCTATGTACAATTGGGCGGTCTTATCGCTAAAAGCAATTTCTTCCAGACAACCAGTTTGGACCTGAAAACTATTATTAATTAATATGTGCAGCTGTTGGTGGTGTACTCAAATAATAAATCAATATATATATGAAATCGGTTAAATAGATATACATACATAATTTATGATGTATGGTATACAACTAATACAACGAAGATACCTACTGTGTGGATAGTCACTATGTAAACAAAAGAAAGAACCGTTAAGATTAACGAATAGCTTTCATTCAAACAAACTTAATATGGGAATCGGTAAATTGGTAGGTTCGAAAATCATGCAATTAATTAGTGGGCGATAGCGTGCATTTTCTCGTGCCTTGCACGGATTTCCCGTAAACCATGCGTACCTATGTATGTAGGTAAGTACACCAACTCGGCAGTTGGTGAACCTACATAGTGGTATGCTTTTATGTTTCCACCCGTAAATAGTAGGTACAAAGCCTCCTACTACGTTTCCCTTCGTTCTCTTGGACGACATCGCATCGCATGGCTTGCGACAACCAAATTATTATCATTCCAATAAAATTATAACTTGGAGCACCGTCGTCATACCATCCCCAACGTTTATGGAAATTTCATAGCTATTCAAGCAGGTAGGTCGATGTATAAGATATCGTGACTCTGGCTCGGTAAGGCTGAAATCACGCACCGTATCACGCAAAACATGAAGTAGGGTAGGTTCCTACTCAATTTCACTAGTCGTCTTGAGTTCGTTATGTAAAACCGTCTTCTTTTTTTACATCCGTCTGTTTTAATTCGAGCACCATGGAGTTTTGTAAGTGTGTTATCTACATCTCCCAGGAATTGCACTTTTTAACTCTTTAATGCGCATACGTTTTTCATTTTTACTAAATGTACCTATGTCTACAGATGGAGGCAGATGTTGGTAATGACGTAATCACCAGCCTTCGAAGCGACCTAGCTGGTCTCCAATATAAGAGAGATAAACTTATTTCAGAAGTAAGTAATTTACTAAATACCTACTTATTTGTACTCGTATATCTAATACAGTTGCACAATTGAGTAACATTTATCAAGCTATTGTCTACACTTTATGGAATTATTTCACAGAACAGTGATCTGAAAAACCTGATGCTTTCCCGTGACCAGAGGATATTAGAACAGCAAGTGGAAATTGATCACCTTCGCGAGCAAAATGCTCGACAAAATGCCATCATATCTTCACTTAGAAAGAAAATCCAAGATTTGGAAGAGATACAGCGAAATATGCAAGCGTCGCAAGGTCGCAGCGAGATCACCGTGCAAACTCTACAGAGAGATAACCGATATTGTGAAGACAAAGTTAAAGATTTGGAGAAGAAACTACGTTCTCTTGAATTAGAATGCCATACTGAAGAACAACAAAAAGAAAATGCTCGTTGTCAATTCCACGATCTCGTGCGGCGGCTATCTGCAGCTTTGGAATCAGACTTTTGTGATACAGCACACACGCACTCGCCCGAAAGCCTTATAATAAAAGCCGCTGAACTCGTACAAGAAATAACAAGACTAAAGAATAAATGTTTGAATACCACGGAGAATTTGTCGACTATAGAACAAGACTTGAGGAGCTGTCGGGATGCTTTAGAAAGATCAAACACCGATAAAGATATATTACAAAGACAGGTTTCTTCCCAGCTAGTTGATATTGAAAGGCTTAAACAAGAGAAAGAGTCACTCGCTGTCCAAAATAGAGTTATTGATAGAGAGTTGCATGAAGCCAGAGAAAAATTATCCCACTGCGCAAAGAATTTGAATGTTGTTACGGATAACGTTAATCAGAACGAATCTATAATAATTCAGTTAAAAGGTTAGTCGATCCTAAAGTCATACCTAAATATTTCCATTGTCATAAAACATGGTTTAATCGTGTGTGACTTCTCCTTTAGAGGACTTGAGGCATCGTGATGAAAAATACCAAAGACTTCAGTCTGAGTTTCGCAACACCATGGAGTCCATAGCCATTCTTCTTAGTTTACCAACGCGTTTTGTGGAAGCTCACGAGAGCACCATAAAAGACCGGATACGTGAGATATTGAGTGAAAACAAGGATAAATCGGTGGCAAGTATCTTTTTAAGTATTTTAAAACCTACAATTTTCTAAACGTAATAATTACGCATATATTTCTTTAAGGTATAAGCAGAGGCTCATTGCAGTACCAATACTCTTGACGTTAATGACTATTGAAAATAATATTCACACGTGAAAACGTAAATTTCCATAGGTGAAAGCCTGGAGGGCATTGACCCTGTATCCTCTGCGTCCAAAGCGGGCGTTCTACCATCTAGGCTACCACTGCTTTCGCACATAATACCTATTTCATTGTAGCAAATAGATGCTCTACGCGACAAGCTAGGCATGGAGTCCCAACAACTGGGCCGGACCGCGCACATGCACGACCAGGCCACAACGCGCGTGCGCGTCCTCGAAGATGAGAGGAACATGCTTGAAGTCAAGGTGCACAAGCTGGAGTCGGAGCTGAACGCCATGGAGCTCTCCAAGGATAACTTACGCAAAGACAAGGCTAACGTGAGATTTGATTTCGTCTTTAATTTTGGCACCAACACACGTTTGATATATGTTATAGGTACCTACTATATCTACCTATTTACCGATGTTTATTTAAGTCTTTTGTGCTTGAAGAAAAATAGTTTCATCAAAATATTACTGTTGTATAAACTTGTATAGTACAAATAAGAAGGTATTGAAGCTTTGTCTATCCCACCCGGAATTGCATACTAAACTTTTAGCGAGAGGTGCCCACACCAACATTATTGTTACAGTTTGTTGCATTCCTTGAACGTCTGAGCAGAACGCTAAATATGGATGAGTTGACCCAAGACATCGGCATAGAACTGCACACTGAATCTATTATACATCGCGCCGAACAGCTGGCGAGGCTCGAGAGCGATAAAATTGTTGACAAGGTCAGTCGGTGGAGCTCACTGCATTCGAGAAATGCTCTGATTACTACACCACGCCAATGTACAGGTTGTTCCCAGAATGTTGATTCAATAGAATACATGTACGTATATATTAGCGATCCACTAAATAAATATAAATATAACAAAACATCAGCACCTACCAACTGCATCAATAAAAAGAATATGGTAGTTAGTACTAATCGTTCTAATCTACTTAATTAACATACGCAACAAAATAAATAATTAAATAGGTAGTAAGTGAAATGGCTGATCTTGCCTAATAGGCAAGATCAACTCGAATAGAAAATTATCTACTTTCGTGATTATTTGCTCGAATATGGACATAATTCTTTGAAATCAACATCCTGTAGCAATCTTCGTATATCTATAATTCGGATACTTATAACCTACCGTATATAGAACCGCTGAGGTAGCGGGTACGTGCAATAGCTTTTTTACCTTCACCTTTATTGTCTAACATTCAATGTACAGCAATTTTGCAATTTGTACATAGTGTTCGTCTATGTGCCTCGTGTTGTGATGTGTGTTAACAAGTGTGTGTATTTCCTGTAGCTGCTATATTACGGATACTATGGCACGCTGCCCAGACTGCGCAGAGAAAGATCTTTCCATGACTTGCCTTACCTTAAAGAAGTAAGATTTCGTCCTATTCCAAATTAGCATGACTCGCATTTACTATCATAGGTGATTCGATGCAGTGACTTAGACAATAGGTACTCTCAAACGAACGCTAAATTGCGACCTAATTAGGTACCTATCCATCTCAGACATAGTGTAGACACCATTTGCACGATAACTCCATTAAGCACAGTGATATAGTTAATTCACTTAATTAACAAGTAATTAATACGTAGTTGGCAGTCATGTAGCCAGTAAGTTGTACAATTAGAAATCGATTTAGTGAGTAATGTAGTTTAAATCTTTCGATGTGCCAAATCATTATTGCATCATAACTAGGTACGTAGATATATACCTACTCTAGGTTTCCATATTTTTTGCCAGTCGTTGTGCACGCATATATCTATCTTTAGGCGTTGGAATAAATTAAAGCAGTAGGATGATATTATATCTCATTCCATAAGTGAAAACTTAAATTTGTCTGAGTGACAAAGCGATTTTAATTACCTATGTACCTACGTCTGTCGCCTAAAATACTAGGTACCTTCAGATACAATGTCTTGTCCATTTCTATATAGATATAGTATGGTTCTGTAACTTGATACTTATAATAATTTATTTCTAAAACCAACTAAACAAACCTTCCAAACCCAAGGCTTTGTCGCATGCCGTTATATCTTGAGCTATATCGCTCATCGTAACAAATGCAGTGTAGTCACGCAGTTTCTTTTGGCATGTCAGCGCCGCCGCACCGTAATGAAATGTATCACAATCTAAGGCCCTATACAAAGATACGCGATTATAGAATTAGAAAACTCTACAATAAGTTTATTTGGCGCTTCGGTAAGTTTGGTTAGGAATAATTATAATGGTAATTAGTTTGGTAGATAAGTATACGAATAGTAGGAGGACCAAGAAAATACATTTTGAAAAAAAAACATCTCATCATGATGATGATTTCCAAGTGCTTTCATTTCAAACGGATATTTTAACAATATGGGCTTACCTTAAAAAGGGTTGCCTACATACCAAACACCTAGGTATTACATTTAAGACTAACTGTGAAAAAAATGTCTATGACTGATTCTAATGCGGACAAGCTTCTAATTAGTTACGTAACTATTAAAAATCACATCATTAGATTCATTTTTAACCGACGAAAAAAAAAAAAAGGAGGAGGTTCTCAATTCGACGCGTATATTTTATTTTTATTTTTTTTATTTTTATTTTTTTTTATGTATGATCACGCATATCTCCGGCGTCACTAAACCGATTTCGAATTTTTTTATGACGTTTGCTAAGGAATTCTTCGAGGGTGGTCCCATTTTCAAAATATTATCAGAAATTAACCCGCTTGGGGGTGAAATGAGGGGTTGAAGGTCACATAATTTAAAAATTATTTTTTGATCTACTTGAAACTTTGTATATGTATTTTACATATAAAATAAAGAAATACGTGTTTTAGGAATTTTGAAAAAAAAATGTATAGGGTGTGAAATGGGGTGATAAAGTTTGCATTCTTTTTTATGTATGATCACGCATATCTCCGGCGTCACTAAACCGATTTCGATTTTTTCTATGACGTTTGCTTAGGAATTCTTTGAGGGTGGTGCCATTTTCAAAACATTATCAGAAATCAATCCCCTTAGGGATGAAATGGGGGGTTGAAGGTCACACAATTTCAAAAATATTTTTTGTTCAACCTGAAACTTTGTATATGTATTTTACATACAAAATAAAGAAACACGTGTTTTAGGAAATTTGAAAAAAAAATATATTTAGGGGGTGAAATGGGCTGATAAAGTTTGCATTCTGGACTATAGCATATCTTCGGCGTTAGTGAGCCGATTTCGAAAAATCTTTTTTTGTTTAATACGGATAGTTAACAAATATCGAAACGATGGGATGGAAAGGGTGGAGGGGGGTGAATTCCTTTTTTGGGCTGTTATGAGGTGCTAATACTTGCATCTTTTCACAAAATAGATTTTAGTATCTTCGCCTTCATAAACACTAAAAAGTTACAAATAACCTTATAATTCATTACATTTGTAGTCGGTGCCAATTCATGTGTGTATTTGCCTAGTCTGATATAGATTGGCACCTACACCATGATATACCTACGCCCACGTGGAATTTATTTGGAATTATACCCATTTTTAACCAACGAAGAAAACAGAAGAGGTTCACGTTTCGACACGTATTGGTTAGGGTATAACTTCGAAGTTGGTCCTATATAAATTAGGAACAAAAATCCTACCCGAAAGGTGGGAAAATAGGGAGAGATTTATTGTTAATTCTCAAATTTTAATGCTGAGTTGTGTATTACAAAAAAAACAAACAGTAGATTCAGACTAAGTAGTAGATTTTAGCCACAAAAAAATATAAAATAAAAACTTTTTAACAAAAAATTAAACCGCCGAAAATTTTAAAAAGCAAAAAATAATATAGGTACCTTTTTTATTTAACCTTAATAACAAAGTTCTTAAACTAATGTAAGTATACCTAAGTCATTTTGAGTCGGCGCCAAACAATTAATGAACAATAAATTTAAAGAAATAACCAAATGAAATCAACAATGCAACGTGAAATCTTCAGCGACAAACATTAACATTCCAAAAAATGTGCTCTCCGTACGACCACTCGCACACATTGTGTATCGCTATCTCGCTGTGTATTGCTGTCTCGCTGACGTTAACTTCGTGAACGCTCGGCATTTTCCAGCGAAGGTGCGTGTCGCGCCGCGCCGCCGCCGTACATCACACTTTACTAAATTAATTAATTTGCTTGTTTGGCGCCGACTCAAAATGACTTAGGTATACTTACATTAGTTTAAGAACTTTGTTAATAAGGTTAAATAAAAAAGGTACCTATATTATTTTTTGCTTTTTAAAATTTTCGGCGGTTTAATTTTTTGTTAAAAAGTTTTTATTTTTGAATACTATTTTATGTTCCTTGTATGGAAGTATTTTTTCAGACAGCGGTAGTTTATCAGTTACAAAGGCGCATCAGAATCTTGAGGGAACAGTTACAGAGGAAGGACTTGCACCTGGACATGTTGAGGCGTAAACTAAGCGTCCAGGTAAGTTGCAGGTCATTTGTTACCTCATTGCTGTTCTCCTGGATGGAACCCCCACCATAACCTGTCGAAATACAAACAAAGTTTTAGAACAAAGGTATAAAGCAATATTAATCTTTATGTATATTATCACAAAGTTGGTTTTGGTATTCGCGGGGCGTTATGTAAAGTAATTGTGAACAAATTTAAATCTCCTGTTAATTTGCATCAACCCCACCGTCTCATCTATCAGCCGGTTGCCATCGACATTCACAGACCACAATATTCCGCCATTTGTATCGACTGACTTACTTTTATACTTGCGGATTCATCTTTCTCATTACGGGGGCCTCTCTCACACACAGTTACTTTATCTTTTGGCTCGCGGTCACCGTCTAGCCACAAGATCTTGAACGTCATTGTTTGATCCTGAACCGGATCGTAACGATAGTTTTGTAACTTTGTTATTTGGTTTGAAACAAACAGGAAGAAAGTTGTCGTGTTCGTGCGGTGCTCCAGGCGGAGCGCGACGAGGCAGCTGCGCGCAGCAAGAAATTGGCGCGGCAGTGCGACAAGCTGCAAGCGCAGCTAAGCGACACGCGCGCGCAGGTGCGCGACCTCAACGCGCAGCTCGCCGACGCCACCGAATACAAGGTAACGCTATTAATTGGAGAAGTTCGCTATATAGCTGTCTGCAACGTCTCTCAACGCCACACCTTTTTGTCATATATGCATTATTTCGATAACTACAACTGAAGCTGGAGTACAAACGTAAAAACTGTTTGCAAAACTCGCATAAATCGAGATTGACTTTGGATTGGTCATGTTTACGTCCTTGACGTACCCGACAAAAAGTCACAGTGTGTTCTACATCTGCCCAGAAAAACTTATATTCCTTAAAAGTACCTACCAAACTATCTAGTTTAGTAGGTATCTTCTATTGATCCCTCGATCATCATACAAAATATAATTGTACATTATCCAGTAAATGTAAATAACCGATTACTGGAACAACTAATTTACATACAAGGTTAAAGTGATTTGTTTAATAGAACCATGATCTCATTTGTTGAAGTTGAACTTTAGAAAATGTATTCATTTGTTCTCGTCATCGCGCTCTATCCCACGTCTTATTGAACTGTAATTATAGTTGAATATGGATGATATCTCCTATCACTATGTGATATTCATAATATACAAATAGGGCGAAGTCGATATGATCATTGCTGCATCATGCATGCATGCAATCCTAGAATCTTTGAATACTAAATACCGCGTTATTTGGCTTTTCACTTAAGAATTTCCCCAACAGATAACATCTCTAGAACGTGCGCGGAAAGTTGAAGAGATGCAAAAGAAGCTAGATGAAGCTGAACTATTGCGTGCCCGGTACAATCGCAAGGTAGTCGTGTTGAAGGACCAGGTCCGAGCCACAGGAGAGACCTACGAGCAGGAGCGAACCTCGACCGAACACCAGATAAATATGCTACGGGACGACCTCGCCCGGACCAAGGAGGCTCTCGCGGAGTGCCAGCGGAGGGAGGCGCAGCTGCTGAGCTTTAGGTAACTCGACCGACTAATTATTGGCGATCAAAAAATAAAATATATGAAAAAGCTATCATTTCCTACATATGTACATCCATATACAGGGTGTATCAGAAGTCCGAAGCAATATTTTTAGTACATATACGGTAGCTCATTATGTGGATGCTTACTGAAGACAGATTAGACCAAATCATCATCGTTTCCGAGTTCAGACCTTTAAATATTTGTCACAGGTATCGTGTTCTGGCCTTTATGCACATCCATAACCCTACTAAGCAGCGTAAACTACACATATGAGGGTCGGCTACCAATACTCACAAAACGGAACATGCAAATTTTACATAGGACTCGAGATATTAAAAGTTATTAAAGTTGACGACGAAAAAACAGTTGTTTCCGATACTGATGCTACCGTTAAATTCTTATTTCGGACTTCTGAAACACCCTATAGATAAAATAAACGCGTTATTGACACATAATTCCTAGGCCACGAGATTGCTAAGATAATGATTATGTCACAGGCACTCGATAGCGAAACTTCTCGGGATCCTGGTGCCGGCGTCCGTGTCCGACTTCGAGATGGTGTCGCGGCTACAGAAGCTGATCGACGCGCACCACGACTTCACGGTGGTGTCGCGCCGGTACGACGACCCTGCGCTGCTGCGCGCCGCCTCCCGCTCGCCGCCGCCCTCGCGCTGCCGGACCAGGACGCCGGACAGGTACCACACTGCGAAAACTCCCGGGATGTGAAAAAAATATCGATTATTATAAAAATCGTAATATATCGTCGCGACGCTGGATAGTGAGCTTCGCGACGCTTTATGGTGAACGTCGCGACGCTGTGTAGTAAGCGTCGCGACGCCGTATAGTGAGCGTCGCAACTCCGTATAGTGAGCGTCGCGACGCCTTATAGTGAGCGTCACAACGCCTTAGTATGGTGAGCGTCGCGACGCCTTATAGTGAGCGTCACAACGCCTTAGTATGGTGAGCGTCGCGACGCCTTATAGCCATATTGAAACATATTTTTTTTCTTTATGGCAAAAAAAATTCGCGTGTCTTGTCGCCCCAGTGTGTGCGGGGCTTAATAGTGGCATTATATAAAGGACACTTTTTTTCCATAAAATATATTTTAAGCACGCAAATGTAAAACTTACTGTAGGGACCTGTTACGTAATTAACTTTATTTTATTTGGGAACCAAACCGAAACATCCAATTTACCCAAAACCCAAAATTGGTGACCCGCGTCGTAAATTAAAACCGTCAGTAAAGGTCAGTAAAGTCAGTATTTTCGAGTCTCACAGTCAGTAAAATCAGTTTCAGTTTGGATCGAACTCTGAGTTCAGAAAGTATAAACTAATAATTAATTACGCACAAAGTAACGTTGAATAATGATGTGAAGTTGAAGAATCGTTAAAGATCGTTATCGATAAAGGGCAACTGACGGTATAATGAAGGTGGATATCGATCAGGGTGGATCGTTGGTTGCAGGTCGCTGCGGTACGACGACTCGGGGTACGCGGACCCGGCGTTCGACCTCGACGACGAGCTGTACAAGGCGCGCACCGGCTTGTGACCCTCGCGCCGCCGCGCGCGCTTCTAAACCAACCGCGCACTGGACCCACAAAGACCTACGTCACCATGAGCTCATTCCCAGCGCCCTGGGGCCCGATTTTCGTGCGATCGACATTTATCTCGAAACGAAACGTCAAATCGTACGTATTTTTTTCATTTGTTTCGACATATCCGAATCGAGATGAATGTCAATCGCACGAAAATCGGGCCCTTGGCCTTGGAGCATGACCGCGTAGACATAAGTTTTACCGCTTTCAACTGTCAGATTTGTCGAGTCGAAGAAGTGACATCACACCGAACCATGTCCAGTACAAAAACTCGAAGTGACGCCATTTTCTCGACAATACTAACAACAGTTGAAAGAGATAAAACTTATGTTTATGCGGTCATGCTAAGGAAGCAGAACACGAACTTTAACTCTCAAATGTATAGAAGTCCTATTGCCTCTATAAAGCATTTGCAATAACTCTAACCAAATGTCTTGTAATAATATTGTAAAAACAAATAATAAAATTAGGGGCAACAAGTAGTGACAATAGCTACCCAAGAAATATGAACTCATGATGAAACATATCGTCTGCTTGATACCCAATACCGAACAGTCTTATTAAATATTTTTGACTTTGAAAAAAATATCAAGCTCACAAAATATCAAGCATTGATCTAAAAACTAGATCCTAAAAAGCATAATACGCAACAATACCCCGGAGTTTATAGAAAATGTTTATTTTTTCAGTCCTATCCTGCTTTGTCATACGTCATTGGAATTGACTTAAAAAGATCTGAAAATATTATGTTTTGTGATCCAGTGGTATTTTAAAGAACCACCTACTTAATAAATGAATATAATTTTGATAAATGCTATGAAGTGGCTACCGTATAATTTGAGCAATAAGGAAGTACTGTTTAAGTAAGGTATGTTAATAATGGTACACATCGACGTCGCATTCTATAAAATTTTAAGTTGCGTGACGCGCAGCAATCAACATGATAGCGCTTATTTGGTTCGATTTATTTAATGTCTTCCATTTCTTTGTGAAGCAATATTATTTACTTAAGGGTTTATACAGACTGTTATGTTTAGCCCATGAATACGTAAGTATATTATTATCGACATCGTTAGATAATTAGGTAGGCACGTTATGTTTGATCTATTAAATCTACACACAACACCATAAATATGGATTATTGAGGTATTATTTCAATACTGTATACTGGAATATGTATGAACTAAACTTACTAGGTACCTAACCTAACTTTTAATCTATGATTAACATGTTCCTACCTACTCACCTTCTAGAATAGGTATATGTTATTCGTTATCTACACGAAAATAACGCACAAATCTATTATATACTTATCTACTCACATAATTAACTAAAGTCACATATTTTTTATAACCAATTAACATTGTAACTTAACGATTAGTGTTACCGTATTATAATAAAAAATCTTAATTATTTTTAGGTAAGTAATTAATTATATTATTATAAGTACGTCATTAACTCCTTAGAATACTCCAATACAAGTAAATAAACATTAAAGTATTAACTTTATTTATTAGATTTAATACACCACATTATAAGTATCTTGCTATCTATTCGGCCTGTAAGTTGTCAGTAGGTATTGTAGCTAAATACCTAGGTACAATCTACTGGAGATTTATCTACATAATCTTAAGTAGGTACATAGATAGAGTAACTTTTTATACTGGAATTTACGAGCCTTCTGCCGAATAAACAAGGCCTAACATTTAACATACAAACTTATTAAACAGGCACGTATGCAGCTTTTTTTTTCTTTTCTTTATGGCCACTTTTTAATATTTTTGGCCCAAGGTTTCATGTCGAGGGTAAGTTAGACGTTATCTACCGCCATCATCGAATTATTAAAATCACATTCTGAGAGCTGCACGCGCGTTGCCTACACCTGTCGTCGTGATTCAAAGGTCACTCGAACAACAAAATGTTATTAAAAACTGTCTACTTGACTCTCTTGGCAACTTCTGGTAAGTTTTTATTTCAATATTTACAAATAATAATCATAAGTTGAAATGTCATCAGCACCTGTGTTGTAAAAAAATATTTTATAAGTATCTACGTATTATTCTTGCTGTCCTTAGTACAACCAAGAATTTTATGCCAGTCTAGTATTTTTTAAAAGTTTCATTTGCTCTGATGAGAAGTAAACTACCTACTGAGAATAAATGTATGATCAAAACGTTACAGGTAATGAGTACCTACGCGATGTTTTTCTTAATTAGCAGTAAGGTTAAAATTGGTTTGATATAAACCTTCTTTAACAAAGTCTATACATAATAGTGACAATATTATTATCTAAAAAAAATGAGATGCCATTTGGGCAAAATTAAAAAAAAAGGCAATTTTAAAGTTTAACGGCGTTCATTATTATGTGGCATTTACATGGATACCATTATTTAATTAAAGAGGTTTACTACCTAACCCCAAATATAATGCTAGAAATAAAAATAAAAGAACTAAGCAATAAAAGACATAAGTTTCTATGAATGAATCTGGCGACCCCGCTCACCTGCATATTATAAAATGTTATTTATAGTAACTAGATACTATAAATTAATTTCAAGTTATTTTGTAGTAACGAAATGCTGGCCACTTATAACATCTCTATAATTACCTAATACATCATCACGCCTGTATTCCCCGAAGGGGTAGGCAGAGGTGCACTGCAGTGCGCCCACACTTCGCCGATGTATTTTGGTCCCAATGTAATAGGGGGCGAGCCTATTGCCATTATACCGGGCATTATATATTATATCTATATATTATATATTATATCTATAATTACCTTCTTTTTATTATTTTGCCTACAACCAGTATTCTCAAGACACGTGCCAAGATTAATCGATCTTGATGAAGAAGACCACCAGTTGTTCCGTGCCGCGTACGACACGCCTAGCTACGACCAAGACCCGTACGACGAATCCGACGACCTGCCGCTGGGCAAGCTGGATTTGCTCAAGGACGGCATGTGGGCAATAAAAGCCAAGCTTAAAGAACTAAAGGCGTTCAATAAAGCCATGGCGGCGAATCTTCTGTCTACAAAGTTAAAAGTGAAGGAGCTAGTTGCTAATAGCATAGCAGGGAAGAAACATCACCATGTAGAATTTGAGAAGAATAAGCCAGGGTACAACTATCAGGTAAGGGTTTTCTGGTAGGCACGTTGTAATACTAGATTTAACCCGGGTCTGTGTATGCACGAAATCCTTATTGGGTGCAGGTCGTGAGGAACTAGTAGGAAATGCCAAGTTTTTAGGGCTTGTACCTTCGAAGTTTTCACTTTTATTAATATAGGTAGATGTAGGTATATAGAAGCTGCTTAGGGGTAAAGCTTTTTTTATAAAAGGGGTTAATGAGAGCTTATCACATTACTAATAGGTAGTCCTACTAACCCTTCCAAGTCAATACTTGTGGTAATAGTGCTAAGGTCATTAGTGCTAGTAGTTTATAAGTTTTCGGTGTTTTCCAGAAGATAGGTAGATTTAACTCTTGAGATAGGAAACAGCTGACTTTAGTCAATGTCGAACCCTATCAATTTCATGCGGATATGTCGGCCTTTATATTATGGCTGGTTCACCTCCCTTGTCCGTATCAATAGTTAAATATAAAATAGTGTATCTTCACCTACCTGCATTATTTTTGAATGTCGGCATTGAACCGCGCGTCGTGCGTTCAAATATTGTGACGAGACCGAAACGTGAAATTATTGTTACAACCTGCATACCAAATCGGTAATGAGTGAGCAATTAAAGTCTCATACCTACCTTGTATGGTTGGCTCAAATGCCGCCGTCTTCGGTACCAACAAACAAATATCTTCTCATGTAACTATGTAATATATAATTACTATATCTAGGTAGATGTAAGTATTGTCCAATCCTGGAGAACTTTAAATACTGTAAAAATATTAACCTTATTTGAACAACCATCAAAAATAGATAACTAAGTAGATTGATTTGTACCTACCTAATCTGAGAGGAATTCGCCGAATTAAAGAATTAGGTTTAATACCAGCGGCACTTGAGTAAAAAATCGTAGGTAGGTATCTAGGCTAGGTAATCCGGAAATTTGATCAATGCCATAATGCAGAGATTGTAAGAAAACATAAATATTATTTGAGCATTTAATTTTTTACATGCACCTTTTAGTTTTGCAAACAAAAGAAAATTCTAGTTCTAATCGTATTTGGTATGTAGACACTTAGTTGCTCTTATAATTGTACACCTACGCGTACCTCGTCTAGGAAGACAGACGTGGTGATTTTAATTAAATACGTCATATCGGTATAATTCAAGCGGATTATTCTCTATGTTTAAATACCAGAACTGTTGTGATGCGAACATTTAGCGGCTGATTAACGTGCGATTCTGCGTTTCCAGATGCCGCCATCATATCCTCAGTACGCACCGCACTACGATGAGCCGCAGTACCCACCGCCCTACGACCCTTACTACGGACACTGAATTCCCCCTATATAAGATGAAACCTAATGAGTATCACTAGTGCGTTTGTTCTGAAAAAACTACAACTCTTTAAAGGTCTACAGGCGTCCGTACCTACTTCAAAGCGCCCTGTGAATACTCAGATCCCTTTGTTTAATCTCTTTTATCGAGCCTTCCATGTTCAAATTTTTATTTATATTATCTCTCTACATTCTTAATCGTGAAGAAAAAGAGTGGATTAGCATGCCAACTAAATTGTTAATTTAAAGAAATTAATTAGATACTTATTTGCATTTACATTAAATATATTAACTTCCACAAGGCGTTCTTTGTCTCATCATAGACACAGTCAATTCATATTGTCGGGCGGGCCTGTTACCGGGCACGTCATAAGAAAGTGCATTAATAAAATAAATTCTTAATTGTTAAGGTCACGAGTGGTGTCGAGCGCTGTACTGTAGTCAATCGTGGCGCGCGCGCAGGGCACTCGTGTACTAGAAGCGAATCGCTTTTTCGTGCCGAATTGCGAACGAAAGGAGCCCGCTTAGTTTTGCACCGAGAGGCCGGAGCCGCCCCGTAATTACCCGCCCCAGATGTGTTCAATGTAACTCGATCATTTCGACTTCATCGATAAGATGTTTTTGTTAATAATTCCTGACAAAGTGGACATGTCATTATCGATACAATAGTATTAACCGGTGTTACTTAAGGTGCGAACCCGTTGCCTGCTACGAAATGAGTTACAACTTATTATGGATATTTTTTCTGGTACGAATACAATTTCTTAAACATTTTTAAGCACTTAGATATAAATAGTGACTTACTCACTCGTAACGAATAAACAGTATTTTCATACTTTGTGTCGGTCGCTTTAGTTAGCACTAGATTGAAGAAAGAAGTTCAAGAACCAACAGCTTTTGCCTGAAGAGCGAGACTAAAATTCTCAAAAGGACTATGACCCTGACCGATCTTTTGTGTATCTAGTTCATTACTGACCCCACCTACTTACCCAAAACATAAATAGGTGCATACTCGAGTAGGTGGGTAAAATAAACCTATTGTTTATGATGCTGCTGTTGTACTGAACTTGTTCTGCAAGGATACTAACATTGCCTATTGTTAAATTTATATTTGTAGAAACAATCTTATCACATTATGCAAGTAATGTAGGTTTCTACGCACTTAATTTAATTATCTACGATTGGCCAGCATTACATACATACATTGTTCACAGAGATTAGACTGTACTTGCACTTCAAGTTAACATTAGCAATTATTATACAGCGTGAAAGAAAATTGCAAACACCAGAAAAGTTTGACTAATAGTTACATACTGTATCTAATTATCATCGCCATATTATATTTGTCCCAAAGTTATCTATGGTTCAACTACCTACAGCATATTTTGAAATTTTGGTGATCGGTTTGTTTGATAGAAGTATTTTTATTTTATACATTTATAGCACAAGTAGAAAAGTTGGTAACTACTCAACTAAATTAAAAAGACAACAATTTATGATATACCTACCTTAATATTTTTTAAAAACCTTAGTACTTACGAGTACATATACTCGTATGAGTAGTATCTAAAAAATAACAAAATAAACCAACTTCCCAAAAACTAAATATAAGTATGTACGAAAGACGCGTAGTAGGAAAAACAACTTAACGTATATCTTGTTTAGGTACTATATTTAAGTGAGTACCTTCAAGCCGTTAATTAATACCTACATAAGCACATCATAATAAATGTCAGGCTATGTTTAAATGATCTTTAAACAAACTGGATCGGCGGCGGCGCTCAGTAATTTCGCTTCAGCTGAGGGCGAAACGGGTCTAGAGCACTTCCTGTTTTTTTTATATAAAATGGCACCAGGTAGGCGTCAGCTTATTTAGTGTCTGACTATAGTTATTACTGGTACATAATATTTTAAACCGCCTGATGACAGACATGTCTTCTGCCTGTGATAATCGAAAGATAGTATGGAAACCCCGGCCATGGCCACTTGGATGGCATTACGATCCACTCGTAAAAAATGCGAGTAAGTTGAATTTAAAATTAAATAATATTCCTACCTAACCTTATTCCGAAAAATACATTTTTTTTTAAATTATCATAATTTATTAATTCGGGTAGGCAAGGCACCTCATGTCGTCTTTAACTATGGTACCTACCATATATACGTCTTATAGTCAACAATAGTGGACATGACCTGGGTATATAAATTATACTATTGATATCTAGAGCATTCGTTACGAAATACTTTTAGGTTAAATTCCAAGGACAATAACTGTTACGTGAGTGCAATAAAGTTATGAATAACAAATTATATC
The DNA here is from genome assembly GCA_914767695.1 of Ptilodon capucinus. Classification (NCBI taxonomy): domain Eukaryota; kingdom Metazoa; phylum Arthropoda; class Insecta; order Lepidoptera; family Notodontidae; genus Ptilodon; species Ptilodon capucinus. The sequence goes on along the minus strand of OU611814.1, from coordinate 5,362,749 downwards.
ATTCAAGAGAAGAGTGAAACGTACCTATACCTACTTACAACAATTCAGTCATGATAATAAGTAAAGTAGGTGCTTAGGTACATTTGAAGTAGACCGATGTTCCTCCTGATGAGATTACAGCACTGTTTAAATATAATGGAAATGCTTTAGAATAGGTAGTTGCGTAGGCAGCTTATAAAACGAGTTATAGAACGTAATTATACTTAGGTAGGTACCGAATTGTCATTTATAAATGTGTATTAAAATGCCATATGTAGGTAAAGTACACGATGTTCTGAATGTTATGCATACAAGCTACCTATAGATATGTTTTATCTTCGTGAATAGGTTTTTATTCAATTTTGCTATTAGCTTACATACCTACCATTCTGAGCGCTGTATAACAAATGGAGCTTGCATCAGGCCGCAACATTTCTTTGTGCAAGTTACCTAGGTAAGGTGCTTACGTACTCAAGTTCTTTATCATGGATAAATTTATTTGCATTCGAGTTTAAAACACAGCACGATCGGTTAAATCAGAACTGGTTTGTTCGCCTTACTCTGGGCGCTGGACACCTTAGGTTTATATACCTATAGATAGGTGCCTAGGTTGCACATTATAAAGACAGTTTATTACTGAGATAATTCTTTTTTTTTTTGAAGTACACAATTTTAGATGGACTTTTGATACATAAAAGTTACTTAGACAGGTTGCAGTGAGGTCTTCGGCACACTGTGGCGTCCGTCAACTCTCGCGCGTCAATCTTTTTTCCATAGCAAAACGAACTGTATTGACCGATAGAAAAAGTTCTATCTACATACAACACAAGCGCATGCGAATTTTGACGCGTGGGTGCGGGGCTTTTAAGACGCATATTTAATCTTTATGCATATTGAGTTCGCTTTAGTATTGGCAAACATTTTGACCCGTGAATTTTGACGCCCCAGTGTGGCGAGGTGTGGGAGGCTTGATTCATTGAGCTATTGTCATGGAATGTTAAAAACCATATGGTCATACATTTTGTACGGTTAGAAATGGTATCAATGTAAGAATATTGTTAATTTATCTATAGGCTACAGATCACTTGGGCCGCGGAAGATTGCGATATCGCGTTCCCGTAGCTCCGACTCCTTGTGACTTGTGGAGGTGAAACGTTGGTTTTTAGTGGGTATGCGATGTCGTGCTGTGAGTCTCACATACTCCCTTCTATCCTCGGGCGGGGGGGATGATGATGCATAAAGCATTTTCCAACGATAAAAAAAAGGCTACAGATCACTTATTACATCTTTATTAACTAACAAAGTATGTAATTATGTAGGTGTACACCTAGTGAACACCAGTTATTATTTAATCCATTTAATTATGTTCCTATCCAATACATTTATACAATAAACTATAGCAGAGCTCGAAATAGCTGCGGACGATCATAATTAACGAGAAAACGAAATTGTCTGACGAGCTAAATCCGTCCATTATGGCCTTATTAAAACATTAATTTAATTGTATTGGGTAGGTAGGTAGGTATAGTACCTTATTTGAAAGGGTAATACACGTACCTAGCTATCACAAAGATATTAGGTGAATTAAAAATACTATACAGTGCTATATAAAAACTAAGTTGAATTTATTCATTTAGGAAGTTCCGTACCATAAGTAGAAGTACCTAAGTTTTTTACCGGATGAACCGATTAATCGACCGACCGAAAATTTTATTAATCTACCAGCCACCTACAACGTAGCTAGTTATGCAAAATTAAAGTCTAATAAATGGATCACTGAAAATTACAGTTTATGTGATATTTGATATTCGAACATTTTTGGAATCAACGTAAAAGCCAGCAATAGCATTGAATGTTCTCGACATCTTATGGTCTCGTGCGGTGTAGAGAACGAGACTTCAATCGCTACACAACAGGTAGATGACAAACTTCAAGGTGATCTTTATAATATCTCGACGATCTGCTCTTATTTACCTGCCTAGTCAATACACGCTCCAATAAGTAAATACCTATTCATCGCAACAAAATGTTGAACTTGCCGGTCAACTACGAATGATCTTTATATTGACGAGTCAACTACAAAAAATAAAATACTAAGTAGGTACCTAATGGTGAAATAATGACTATATAAGTACAAAACAACTACTTCGTAGTCTTTGTTACTTCTTGTATAATTAGGACTAGGTATTATTTAGGCGCCTTCCTACGGTAAAGTTATTTAATTTGTAAAGGTAAGTATTAGGCCAAGGACTTGTTCAGTCAGTAAATTGGTTAAATTACAGACATATTAACCTACCTCTATAGGTAGAGGAACTAGTAGCACTTAAACTAGATTGTAATAATAAAGGACGATTTCCCAGAATCATATTATTAAATAATTTAGAGCTACTTATAAGATTTCAAAATAGGTGCTTCTATGAGATTAATTCGCACGACGCCATACATTTCGTTTCTAGTTCACACTTGTGCTATAAGACTTTGCTTTTTGCCAAATTTCATAATTCTAGTCCAACGGGAAGTACCCTACAGGTTTTTGATTCCCGTGCAAATGTACTGAAATGCAACATAAAACTGAAAATGAAATTGATCTCTGTTATAAATTTCAACTTGATACCTCCACGCGTTTCTGAGAAAAAGGGTCTTGACAGACAGACGGACAACAAAGTGATCCTATAAGGGTTCCGTTTTTTCCTTTTTAGATACGAAACCACGTTTTTTGTATAGGAGCCCCCTTAAATATTTATTTAATTCTGTTTTTTAGTATTTGTTGTTATAGCGGCAACAGAAATACATCATCTGTGAAAATTTCAACTGTCTGACTATCACGGTTCATGAGATACAACCTGGTGACAGACGGACGGACAGCGGAGTCTTAGTAATAGGGTCCCGTTTTACCCTTTGGGTACGGAACCCTAAAAATCAATGCCTAGTGTACCTCCTTCGCCTGATACATACAAGCGCTACATAGGTACAAGTGACCACCATGATATTAAATACTGGCATAAAGAACAATGCGCACTAGGTACCTGTAATTAGCACTATATTTCAATGTACTTGCTTATTTTTCGTACGTTTTTGTAAGCTGCGACCTTCGCGTTTTTCACTGTCACGGCGCGGGGCGGCGGCGATGGCGGCGCGGACGCACGCGTGGCGCCTACGACGTGCGCGTGCGCACCTCGCCCACCCTGTCTGCACCGGTCTACCACCACTACGCTCCAAAGAACCAATCCAATTACAGGCCATTCCATATAGCGACTTATCATCATCCTTGATTTATGCCAATTCCTTTAGCTATATCGTAAAATATGTGGTCACTTTATATTCGTTAATAATGTCATTAAATGTCGATTACGCAATCAATATTTTGTGGAGCAAAGTTTTGTTGAGGTCACATTAATTTTTATTCGCTTCTAATGTTGTTGTAAAGGCCGTGGTATTTCTTCATAGCGGATTCGCGGCGGCTTCCGCACGCCCGCTCTAGCACGCCCACTGCTCACCGCAAATCTGTTTCCTCGCCATTACTAAATATTAGTTGGTATATGTACTACTTAGTACCTATTATTATATATATATTATTAAGGATATATCCTTACAACCACTGTTTTACGCACCGTGTAGGTACATTTACCACATGATAACATGCTACACAGTGCATAGTAGGTAGGTGTATTTTGTAGCCACACGTATCGTGTGGCTTTCCTTTACTGATTAACAGATAGTTAATCTGCAATAAATATCGGAACCTATGCTATGGCTCGCTAATAAATTTTACAGAAGAAAGTTCATTAGTTAATTCATGATAAGTACTTCCTCCAAGCACTTTCATTGTTCTTATGTATTAAAAAAGATAATAATGTTGCTAATCTGCGCGTAGTTTAAATATCAACATAAATAGACTACAAAATATAAGGTTAATAATTTATCTTAATAATGTATTAGAAAAGTTGAGGCAAACGACTGCTCCTTTTAATTTTAATTCGAATGTTGATCCCGGACACAGAACAAATTCTAAGAACAGTGTCGGCTGATGCGGTTTTCAGTGCTATTATTTTATATATATAAATAAACTGGACTAGTGGATACCTACTCGTAACGATGCACTATTAAATAAGTAGGTACCTAAATCTCATTTCACATTGCTTAGTACTCAACATGTTAGGCGCCCACTTTTTTGTCAACAGATTCCATTGCTATCAAGTAGTTTTTTGCTTCATTTCAATATTCACTGGTACTTCAATCTACACAAAAAATTGTTATCTATATTGAAACTACTTAGTTGTTTTTTTTTACTAATTAAAGCATCCCACTGACATTTACAGCAAATAACTTATATAAGGTAGGTACACCTTACAAAAACCTACCTACCTAATATAGTAAGTATAAAGAAAAACTGACACTAAAGGAAAAGGTCAAGCTCACTAAAGGAAAGACTGACAGCAGCCTTAGACTACCGGGCAAAAAAATTGAACCATAGTTGTATCAGCCTCTCAAAGCCTAAGTAACATCTAGGTATCTAATAGGTATACATTACTTCACAGCTTTCAAATAACGCCGTAGAAACATAACGCCGTAGAAACATAACGCCCGAAGAACCCTACAAATGAGTATATAAGTATATTCTTAGCGGTGTTGTAGGTACTGATAGTCAGAAATTGGTCAGATAGCAGAAATTGGTCAATAGACCAATTTCTGCTATAAGAAGGGTATGAATCTTACTTGAGTTTATCGTGTGCTCACAGTGGCTTGCGGGCTCTGCGCTCGCCACCCAACTCGGCACCTGGCGTCTTCTAGCATTTCAATTTCCAATTCGCACTACTACAGAGCCAACAATTGAACTATTGTTGGATTACAGCAATTCCTTAGATTAGACTTCAACGAGCAACACACCCTCGACCAAATTTGACCTAACAATGCTCTCGAGTAACGGGTTTTAAAATTGCAAATCAACACAAATAATAATGTCATTTTAAAACCATTTCCGAATTTATCTTAAATTGCAAAAAAGTGAACATCGCATTATGGCTTAATTCAGGCTATTTAGTATCCTGTATTTATAGCGGCATTGTATACAAGTCAATGACACACCTACTGGCCTGCCTACTGCCTACATTTTTTTCCACTCAGTCACTCTTGAGTTAAACGTGACCATAGTTATATAATATTGACAATAGAATTTATTTTATAATATACTTGCACTTACTTTAGTTACCTTGTAATTAAAATGGTGGCCGTTCGCAATTTCCTTCATATTATAATATCTGCTGGCTGTATGTATGCAATATCTGCCGACTACTGACCTAAAAAGATGATTAGATTTAATTATACTTATTAAAATGTTAACGAATCTTACCAGACTGATTGACAATGGTAACTAGAGCGGCTCTCAATAACAACTTGTTCTCTTTTATCCTTAACAATACAAGCTACAAATTAGCAATACATGTTACTTGCGAATACAGATTTTTACAGGCCCACTGTTGTTGAACAACTATATGACCGTACCGCCTCCACCGAATATGATTAATTATAATTCAGCTTAGTGTAAAATATAACTAAAATTAGTTTTTCTAAGAACTCTGGAGTACCAAATAAAAAAAATCTCAACGCTATCCCTTTAAATATAATCTAACACTAGCGGCTCGTCCCGGCTTCGCACCGGTTTCTAATATAGCCTATGTTACTCAGTGAAAATATAGCTTTCTATCGGCAAAAGATTTTTTGAAATCGGTCCACTAGTTTTAAGTTTTTAAATTTGTTACATACAAAAATACAAATCTTTCCTATTTATAATATTAGTATAGTATAGATTGATATAAAGCCGAAAGCCTTAACTTTAGCCTGAGTGGGGGTTTGAATAAGTACACATTTCTATAAAGTAATTTAATTGTGTAACATTAAATAATGAGTCCACACACGTTGCACGTGAGGACCACGACGCGGAAACGTTTACACTTGACAGTGAAAAAAGTAAACGCGCCAGCCGGCCGCGGCCTGACCTGCGAAATATGTGGAGCTGGTTTTGATATGAAGAAAATAATTATATTATTTATTCAGTTCAATAATTTATTTTTACTTGTTGGCCAGCTATTTAATTCGATTGTTCAACATCTTGTTCGTTCAACAAGGTAGTCAATAACAGTAATATTCCTTTTATAATACTCCTTTTGTTTATAGTTGCCCTCGGCCTCGAGGCCCGTTTATTCCGTTACACAATACAGTTCAGTAAACATGTTTCTTTGTCAGGATCTGCCCATGTGACCGCCAACTCAACACTCTCCCTGCCTTAGATTCCAAGGTACATGCTTTATGGAACCCTCGCCACCAAACTATAGGTTTTAAATACCTATAAGTACGTCTTTTGACTAAATAACCAGATTTAATATAAAAGCTACGGTTGCCCCATTTAGATATATTGCCAGTGTAAACTAAAATCACATTGAAGTGTACCTAAGATGCCAATCGTCGGATTGTAACTTAATCGCCTGCAATCTGTATCCCAACGAATCCTTTGTCTTTTAAATTAACTTCTTAGAAATTGATAAAGCTGTTCTCAGTTTGACCTTTGACATTCTGAGTGAGGTGTGGTTATAACAAATGTGTAGATAGGTATAGTGGGAGATTATTATCTGTAGATCATTACATTTACCTTGATTTATACAACATTTTTCCAGCCCACATTCCTCGTCGCACTTTGTGCAGTGGAATGTTGACGTGTTATTTTACGCTCTATGCTTTCATAGCACTGAGCATCTACTCATATGTATTTAATAAAAACATTACCATTGTATTTACTACTGGATTGTTCTCCAAAAAATTACTATGCAACATTTTCATTTCAGATCATTCAAGCCTTCGCAGCATCAGTTCCCATACGAAACCAGTTCGACTCAAGCTTGGGAGACATCGGCCCATCACTTGCAGTCATCCGCCGCAACGCGCCTGTAAATGAAGACTCGTCCGATCCTCAAAATGAGAAAGTCATATCTGTAAGAATAACGTCATCAGTGGCCGTCGGGCGCGGTAGAGGCAAGTCAACAAGTTTGCCTGCCGGCATCACGCCCGACTATGGCTTCCAGGAATCGCCATACAAGACGTCGCCTGCAACACAGTCCACACTTGTTTCGACAACGGAAAACAGCATTAAAATATCCTCAACGGACGTACCACCCAGTCTCATAGGTGCTAATATAGAATACATTAAACAATTGAATGCGAAAAAAGAAATGAAAGAACACAGCACGGAATCCGTTCATCCGTTTCAGTTTACTGTAAAAAGTCTACAAACTGACGATAATGAACCATTTTTTGAGGAATCGCCTGATAAACTCGATGGATACGATGAAGAGGAGCAATATGTTCCGTTGGCGAGAAAAATACCATCCACGGCAGACGCCAATCAGTTTCATGAACACAAAATTAATGAACCCCTTTATAACTCTGACAAAAACATACCAACTGAATCAAATACTCAGAATAACTCAATTAAGTTAAATGATTTATTAGATGATCCAATTATTGTTAATTCATCAAAAGTTGATAATAATAATAGCAATAACGACGGTAATGCGACAACGCTTCCGATGAAGGAACAACACGCGGAACGAAGAGATATAAATAAATTAACACCGGATGGTACACAACTCCTGAATAGTCATTATCAAGCCGACGACTCTGTAGCAGAATCTTCTATAAAGTCTGTCGGATACGCGAAAACTGACGAAGATATTAGAAATATTCCACAGACGGGAACAGGGCCACTACCAGGGCCATCTCAGAATTATGTGCGAGGTGGCAGACCTTTCAGCGAAGGCCGCGGCGGCTCAAGGTTAACTACGGTAAGCTTTAACATAGTGCACGATACACCGAAAACAACATCGAATAGTAACGAACCCAGCGACCCCTATACTCAGGGACAAACTGTTGCGAGTCATCAACAATTCTACAATCCACCACAAATCTATAGCCAACCGGCGCAAATATATAGTGAGCCAGCTAAATTTTACAGCGAACCGGCAAAAATATATAGCGAGCCAGCTAAGATTTACGGCGAGCCGGCCAAAGTCTACAGTGAACCGGCCAAGATTTACAGCGAGCCAGCTAAATTTTACAGTGAACCCGCATCCTTGCATCTCCCCCAGAGTATTACGCCGAGAGATCCCCCAAACTATTCTTCGTGGCAACAACGCTCTAGTAGACCCGCAACGAGCACCACCCACAATACTACTCCCCTAACAACAGCTTCACCACAATTTGCACGAACACATGTGGAGCATCTATCGGAGAAAAATTATGAAGTGGACGAGAAAGTGAGCGTTCTTACTGACGGCCGGAGTCATGGTGTACAAGAGACTACGACGGAGAAGTGTAAGCAAGATAATTGTAAGGTGGGGTACGTGGTGGAGGGAAGGCAGTTCAAGAAGTACAGGGTGGAGGAGAGGACCTCGGATGGGTTCCTGGTGGGTGAGTACGGCGTGGTGCGGAACGAGGACGGCGCCCTCCGCGGCGTACGCTACACCGCCGACAGCGACGCCAGCCCGCGCCTCATCCAAGACGCGCTCATGAAGTTCCTACAGCTCAAATAGGTAGAATATAATACACACTCTTCTGATCTAGATCCAAAATAAAATCACGCAAAACTTACATGCTCATTTAATTAAGTACTTACATACAATTATAATAATTAACTAATGAATAACCAACAAGGCAATTGCAAATTATATTAACAGTGTATTATTTATTTTTAAGACTGACTGATTACATCTAATAAGTAATGCAAGTCAAAAAATACGGTTTAGTATCTACTTTGTTTTTTAGTACTTTGACCTATCTGTTACCTTCTGCTTTTAACCACTTTCTTACCTTTGAAGTAAAAACAAAAAAGTATACGAATAATTATTTTATTTTATATATAGCTTAGGTGTAATAGACCGCCTAGTTACTCAAGCTAAGGATTATGTTCATTTTCAAGGAGATGGGTCATTGTAACTAACTTGTCAGTGTAACAACATAATTGTATGATCTGTCAGTTTTTAGTTGTAATTATTTCTCAATTAGGATAGGAACATTTCTACACTAGTTCAGAATCTTTCGTGGTGCCATGCGTCGCTGTAGTAGACGAAATTGTAGGTAATACTTGCTTACTCGCTCACGCTATCTTTAATTTAATTGCTCATTTATATATTTTAAAATATAATTTTAAAAACCTTTTGATATAGGTAGGTAAGTAAGTACACCATGTTGTGACAACTATTAGTAAATATTGATGAATTGCGATAATGTTTTAATATTTCCTTTTATTGGTTCCTTAGTTAATAGAAGCTTGTGTACCTATATTGGTAAAATTTATTAAGAATAACTAAGAAGATTTTTTATCTAAATAGAGAGTGAATTGTTGTCTTTACTACATTGTTCAGTGATGGCCTGTTGCATTACATTTTGAGTTGCGAAGTTCTAGCTAGGCTACCAACATTTTAATGATGAGAAATAGTAAATACTTAGTGAAATGACAATGAATTAGACTTTGAAAATGTAATAATTGGACTTGATCTAATAAAGATGTATAATATCGTGTTTAACTTGACGAAGGCTTATTATAGAGGTTTGAGAGCAGGCCTCACTCTGTGTTGGCTGTGTGTAACTGGGATCGCCCTCAGTCCTTTGTACGGTAGGTACTCACAGTACAAGTTTTGCTTAGTTTGGCGTGTGTTGACTGGCGATTTTTTTTTTATATTTCTTTAAATAAGTAAACAACAACAACCGGCTGATTAATTTATTCGATTCATAATAATATCAATTAAGTAAGTAAGTAGTTATATTAATTATTACCTAGAATATTATTAGCTAACACTAACTATAATGCTTAAATGGCATACACTTCTCTTTACCGTAATAAATAAGTAATGTTAAGGGAATTAGTTCCCATTTTCGTGATTTACCTTAAAAAATATCAATAAGTAGGTATAAGCTAGTTTACTGAAAAAAAAAACAATGTCCGATAACTTATATTATTGGTCAGGTAGGTTAAATTAAATACATATAATTCAAAAGTGAATCTATCTTTGTCGTCTTAACATTTTCTATCCTAATACTTAGGCAAGTGCATAAAACACTACATCATAGATAATATATAAAACTTTAACCGTTTAAAGCAATTTGCTGTCTTAACTCCGTGCAATAATACTTAACAATTTAACATTTGTGGAAGCACATCAAATCAATTAAACAAACGATCACATGATCAGTTGGCAGTAATGGACCCAAACTGTAGGAGCATAAGATTGGTAATAGTACAACCATGAACGTCCCAATAAGTGAATTTGATAGGCTCTATACCTACAGGTATATTTGAAACAAATATGTATCTATGTTAAATATCTTCAAAAATACAGTAGAGTCATGTATGTGCGAATCCGTTCACGTCACGAGCCCGTGATATGATAACGTACCGAGCGGAGCGATTACAAGGCGTGGTTCACCTTCACTTCCGTCTGTTAGTTGTAGAATAATTATTTATTAACAGAGACCGCATTTCAGTGTCATTACGTCGATGGCAGCCCAGCATACTAGCAGCACATTACTAATGATTGTTTAACTCAAATTACTTTAAATAACCCTGAAGTTCGAGGATAACTAGGTTGATAAAAAAATTATCGAGCAATAAAGTAAAGTAAAATCGAAATAATAATCATCTTAATAAAACCCGAAAGTAGAGTGATTCGGTAAACACGGGGAAATACGTGATCGCAGTTTAAGCGCGTTGAAAGAATGCCGGATGTTGAAATGACGAAACGGATTTATGCGACTTTAAAGGACACAGACTGTGTCGCCTTACACTGTATATATACCTACTTACTACCTGAGATCATAAAATTAATTTTGTTCTCTAGAGAACCAAGTCAGGCTTTATACATTTAGATAGTTATGGAAGAAAGATACATTAGTTTCTTAATGAGTGGTAAATATAAACATGGTTACTATCATGAAGATATCTATAAATTAATGATTATATATACCTAGACACATATTGTAAGAATATACTTTCCTCGTTGAACATTAGAGTATTCAACGAATGTAACAAAAAGGTAAACAGAGGAAATTACTACTTGGGTAGATATACCTACGTTTAAGCCGTAACTGCCGACTAATGATCAGAGCGTTCGCCGTGGTCCATATAACGACTGCCTACCTACCTACTGACAAATATATTACAATCCTCACGATACAACATTTGCAACAACTTAATTGTAAACACAATTACAGATCCTAATAAATATTCAATACTACCTAGTAAGTAGGTGTATTTATTTAAATGATCACATAGATCGACAAGTTACAAAATTGGTAACATAGGTATCTAGTTAGATGCACACAGAAGCATACATACAATTCCTACGCTCGAGTTCGTAATGTTTTTGGTATGGTATGGAGCTCTGGCCTTTTTAATATGCCGCTAAAAAAACGAGAAACAGTCTGCATTGAAGTTTAATATGTTATGGACTGTAATGTCAATGTTACCTATAATTAATCAATTAGATATATTTTGCACACACAGCCGGTGGAATGTGTATATAGAGCTTATAAATGATCTATAAATAGTCTGAAGATAATAAAAAGCTGAATATCAAAAAATCTTTAACGATATGTTCGTGTAAGTATATAACACGATTAATATGTATTAAGTTTATTATGACATGTATATTAATATGTATCGACGTTTTTTTTTACTGAATTCTATTCAGTGAAAAAATACCTTACTGATCATTCGATGGATAGCTACAAGTTTATAAAGTCAACGTTTAACATCTTTAGGTATATCCCTATTATGTATATACGTATGTATCTATTATATACTCACCTACATAATGGTTTTTATACTAACGATTTTCTAATAACATACTAATGCTTATTATATTAATGAACGCAAATCAAGAGAAATCACTACTACTCGCAACGCACTCCAACGACTCCAACGAGTATATAATTCACGTTAAATAACATTTTGGTGCGAATACTATTTATCTAAAAACAGTTTAAAATCCAATGCCTTTAAACATTTTTTTTTGGCCGTAATACAATACCTACCTACCATAAATAACATCCACGATATACAGCCCTACAATAAACAAGCAATCGAATAAGCATACCTCATACCGAACAGCCAACACGGTGGATTTATTAAACGACAATCGTCAACAAGAATTTTACAAACCTTCTTAAAAATGTAACTAACGTACTCGTAATGAATCAACTCTACACTGCGGTAAGTATCTGTGACTGTATTTTATTACAAAACTGTGTAACAACAACAACCATTAATATAAGCAGTATAGCGAACAGAGATTATTTTAAATTGGTGCTGCGCTCTGATGGTAGCGTAAAAACTAGACCACAATTGCTACAACTGTGATAATTCTCTTAAAGTTATGGTCACGGTGAAGATAACTGAGTGCGGGATGCACTTTAACGTGCGGCGCCATTGCTGCGTTAGATGGGGGACATGGCGGACTTTAGTCGTACGTCTCGGACTCCTGCTGCACCAGTTTGAACCGACGAGGACTCTTCACGGCCACAGAGCCGTGCCCATCCAGCGACAGACGACCCTTCATTTGAAGATATCTGCAGAAAATATATTTATCTACTATGAAGATGATATTACAATACATCCTCATAGTTACAACCTATTACGTGATGCTTAACTTACAGACTAACATGTCTTTGCCTTCACCTAATTAATTGAGAATTAATCGTCAGAACCGATGCTGACGCAACTTTCACACATTCAACCGGCTTTGTGAATCCTTCATAGCCAGGGTCGCTACACCCCACAGACCGCTACACCCTTATACCTAACTGTCATTGCCACGCTCTTGTTACAGGCTCTTGTCAGGACTTCCTATTGTCTTAAGTCGCAACACTCTTAACTATATCTATTATTAGGAGTCTCGACGCTGTCATATACTACGTGAGACGCCCTTATATGAGGCATCGCGGCGTCATTATAACTAACGGTAAGAATTTTTTTTTTAACTCCTAAAACTTTGTATATTTTAAGCGCAAAGCAATCAACAAGATCTAATTAAATTGCCGGCTACGTAATAGGAAACGCACAATGACGTTCAGAAACAGGAAGCGATATTAAATAATAAATAAATACATCATCACGCCTGTATTCCCCGAAGGAGTAGGCAGAGGTGCACTGTAGTGCGCCCACTCTGCGCCGATGTATTTTGGTCCCAATGTAATAGGGGGCGAGCCTATTGCCATTATACCGGGCACATTCCCCCTCAATACGAGGGAGATTTGGGCCATAGTTCACCACGCTGGCCCAGTGCGGGTTGGTGAACTTCACACGCTATAGATGTGCAGGTTTCCTCACGATGTTTACCTTCACCGTTCAGCAAGTGGTAATCATTGTTGAAAAGCGATATTAGTTCCTCATAAACTCGTCTTAGATTCAAAGAATAGTATTACGCTTATAGGTAATCCAACTGAATAGTAGATAGTTGTCAACGCTCGCTGTCCTTGTTATCTCGACATTTTCCTCTCAGGTGTAACCGTGTTATTTATACAAAAATTGTTGTATAAATAAATATACGCAGAACATGATATGCAATACGTAAGTAGTAATAACTACCTTTTAATGTGACGACATACGAGTTTTGTCGGTCGCTGCTGCCACTCATCCAACACCTCCTTTGGAGCTAACACCTGTAATAATATCATAAATCTGTTGTTTATAATTAATGACTACTCCTAGTACATGTATGAATGTCTTGTTATTTACTTTTAGAATAAAAATAAACTACGCAGATATGCCATCATAGACTGCAATATATAATAACAAAACTGTTTGGCTTGAAAACAAGCACGCCATTATAAAATACGGCGTAAACAAAAATATTGTTAGTTTACTCCTATAAAATGCGACTTTGTCTCTACTAATCCATTAGGTGCGTAGGTATATAGGTACAACATTGAATTGATTTCACAGTCTATGTAGTTTTTAGGGTTCCGTACCCAAAGGGTAAAACGGGAACCCTATTACTGAGACTTCGCTGTCCGTCCGTCCGTCCGTCCGTCTGTCACCAGGCTGTATCTCATGAACCGTGATAGTTAGAGAGTTGACATTTTCACAGATGATGTATTTCTATTGCCGCTATAACAACAAATACCGAAAAACAGAATAAAATAAATATTTAAGGGGGCTCCCATACAGCAAACGTGATTTTTTTGCCGTTTTTGTAGACAATGGTACGGAACCCTCCGTGCGCGAGTCCGACTCGCACTTGGCCGGTTTTTTACGCTTATCCTGGACACTTACAGCCTACTTACTAATGATGTGCCGTATCGTTAAAAATGTATATCCGCGGATAAGGATCCGAATACGGATATTTGGCGTCAAGATCCGCAGATACGGATTCCTATAATTAATGTTTAATAAGCTCATCACAAAGATTTTTTATTGATCTCATTATAAAGAAGACCTTTGAGTTATGTTATATTGGTATTGTAACGCACTACAATAAATGTTTGCAATACAATGATGCCAAATATTTGACTTTAAGTAATAAAAAACAATCTGAATGGAGATTAATAGTTTTTAGGGTTCCGTACCCAAAGGGTAAAACGGGAACCCTATTACTGAGACTTCGCTGTCCGTCCGTCCGTCTGTCACCAGGCTGTATCTCATGAACCGTGATAGCTAGAGACTTGACATTTTCACAGATGATGTATTTCTGTTGCCGCTATAACAACAAATACTAAAAAACAGAATAAAATAAATATTTAAGGGGGCTCCCATACAATAAACGTGATTTTTTTGCCGTTTTTATAGATAATCGTACGGAACCCTTCGTGCGCGAGTCCGACTCGCACTTGGCCGGTTTTTTCATTGCTACCTATATATGCTAATATAGAATTTCAATCCGCCGAAAAAGTAACGGATACTTAACGGATCTGTATTTTCCCTCGGATATTCCCGGATACGGATACGGATATCCGGCTCATCACTACTACTTTCGCACCTCAGGAAACTCCGGCAACGGAGTTGGCTTTTTAACGAGCCATAAAATACCTAACAAAAACATTTGTACATCTTAAAAAAAATCTTCTCTCAACTCTGTCCGTAATCTTGGTAACTTATGAACATGCCGAGGAGAAATATATCGTAGCTACCTATCTCTGTAAGAATATATCGTGTATTACATCATTGAAGAATAATAATGACCTGATCACCCTTCAGTCTGTCCAGCAGCGTGACGCACACAACGGCGGCCTTGATCCCGGCGTGGTGCGTGAGCGCCGCGAACGCCAGCGACTCCATCTCGATGTTGACCACGCCCGCCGCGTGCAGGCTCCCCAGATATTCCATCTTGTCCGTCTCCGAGAAGTCGCAGAACGCGCCGTCCAGACGACCCTGACCTTTGAAACAAGCACGATAATGTCCAAGTTCATTTGTCACCCCATATTTGGCTTTAACGGGGACATTTGGAAATGTTATTTCTATTTTTTTGTCTAAGAATGACAATAAACAACATTCTGTTAGTACCTATTAGAATACATGTACCTAAGTGAAGACCTTGAGTCCAATCGCAATTTCTGCTTAATTAATCTACATTCGATAAACGTAAAGTTGGAAATCAATCAAATCAATCATTATTGAACTATTTATCACTTATCTTAGGTGAGGTTAAGTACCGTACAATTGAAATACCTAGTAGATTCAAAATAGCAAAACCAAAATACAAATTTAAAATAACACAGTACTTAGATAAGAAAAGTCAGAATTAATCTCTAGTTCAAATTGGCGCTTCCACTGAGGAGAGCTGTTGGAATTTAATTACATTTTTGCGATAGACTTAGTTATTAAATTTCTTCGTCTTTTCCGCCTCGTCTGTGTCCTGTATAAACTAATTTCATAACTGTATAAAAATATTCTACGCCTATTCAAGCAAGAAACGACCTTGTCATATGAACCTTGTTACAAATTATCAACACGAAGTTACTTCGCGTTGTACGGACACAAATTTTCTAAACTAAGTTATCGGGGAGACAGAGGTTAACATATCATAATAATTCCCTACCACAAGATATGTTATGTTTGAGATAAGTTATCAATTGTTATTATATAACGCTGGCAGTTCCTAATTCAAATTAAAAACTAAACTAACAATATCCTCGATATTTTATAAAACTTATGTAGGACAAAGTTACAGTAAGAACTTTACGGAACAACGCAAGTTGTTTCTAAGAGACGTTTAATAAAGGAATGTTTCGAAATACAAAAATACATAGGTACCTAATCAAAGAGTACTTATTTACTTTTTTAACGTGGTTTTTTAACGTTACTTTAATGTGGCCAGTATTGATAACTGGCCGCATTCTGTGAAAAAAGGTCTAATACAAAAAAATATATTTCAATTTAGTAATCATTTTTAATGCAATGCTAATTGTTGATTTCGGTGTTTGTTCTGTTTTTAAATTTGCCACTAGCCATTATATGTCAAAATAAATTACAATGGCATTGTGACAGTAGTCATGAATAAGATTATGGAGGGTAGAGTAAAGGAGTGACATCTGGGTTTTTTTTTTTTAATTTTGAACTATATTTATTTACGTTAAAAACAAAATATTTACTTAATCAACAATTTACTAATAATACTAAAAAAATATTGTATTGATTTTTCCATATTCCATAATTGGCAGACTCCCTAATGGCACTACCGACTTATTCCAGGGGGGCACCGGTATGCCATTTATCGACACCAGCGCCATTATGGAAGGTGTTTGAACCACTAATTATGCATTTCGACGGATACTTTTTAATTTTTTTTCCCATAGGGCACTCCTTTAATTCTACCCTCCATAAATAAGATCAAAGCTACTCTTTCGTTATAGCTATGGAGTGTAGATATACTCCATAGTTATTGGAGAAAAGTAAAACTTTTTTTTGTAGGTATTTGGCAACTTTTTTTACTGAGCAGTAAGTTTGAACCAACGAGGAAATCAGGTACTTTATGACTACTAAGTAGGTAATACTGTAGTAATTCCGTACGTGACTACTGTCAAATTAATACCTAACTAGCAATATAGGCAAATACCTTCGTAGAAATCGTATGTGCACATGGTCTTGCCGGTGACAGTCTCATAGGGATCCTCAGGGTCGGCCAACGCCTTCAGCTCGCGCACCAGCCGCCGGTCTAGCTTCGCCGGCCTTTGCACGCTTTTACCCAACACCGTCTGAAATGAAAACACATACTACATTAATATCTGTTTAAATAGTAAATAGGTACTTTGACTTTAAATTTAATTACACGTCAATTTTTAATTCTTACTACTAACATTGCATACTAAAGCATTACTTTTTAAGGTATCTCGTAAATTAACTTAGTATTTACGAGGCAAAATGTTTTAATAAATTATAGGTAGGTGCAACGGTCGGTAATACCCCTGCCTGTCATGTTGGTAATAATTTCTCATTTTTTTTCCCGTTTTGAGACCCAATTGTACAATGGAATGCCAATATGGTGATTGCACCACCGTAAGGACGAATAATTTACCATACAGCGACTATCGAGCATGAAACATATGTCAAACTACACGTAGATTCACAGTTTAAAAAGCTATATAGGATGTATCAGAAGTACGATGTAATATATAAGGTACATATACGGTAGCTAATATGTAGATGCATAGTGAAGGAAGATCATATCTAACTTTCATAGTTTGTGAGTTACAGACCTTTGAATATTTGGTCACAGGTATGGTGTTGTGGTCTTAGGTAGGGCACATCCAGAAGCCTATTCAACAGTGCAAAATTCATCAACGAGACACAACTTCTAATATTTACAAAAAGTAAATTGAAAATTTCGCATAGTACTCGAGATCTTCAACGTTTTTAAAATTGGTGATGAAAAGAAATTTGAATAATCATGATCGGATTTAGATCAAATTTTTTATCATTCGATTGTATACCCGGTACTTATGCAAACGGCCAAGTATTATATCGGACTTCTGATACACCCTGTATAATAATCTTGTACCAGTTCGAGCATGTTCCTCAAGGCGCCGTCGACGGCCTCCTCGGAGATGATGACGGTGCCGCCCTCGTAGCCGATGCCGCCGCACGTGCCGATCCGAAAGAAGACCGGGTCGCGCACGCGCGCGTGGTACATCAGCTTAATCAACTCGTGCAAGAGGATGCCCACAGACGGGATACCCATGCCGTGCTGTTCCATTACAAAAAAGTTGCTCATTTGGTATAGTATAACAATTACACTCTTGTCAATTTGCTCAAGGGATAGACGTAAAAGGAGGGTTGGGAGCTCATTGGACAGTAACCACAATTTTGATCAACTTTTAAAAGTGACCACTGACCTGACCTGACCTGGCTTGACCTGAAACTGACCGATCATGTCGAAATCTGTGTAACTGCTGGCTCTACAGATCCCCTATTCAGAATTTATAGCAAACAACGTTGATTCAACGTTCATACACATGTGTCGTATGAAAAAATTCTTTGGTGTCAGTCATGAATACCGTAAATAATATAAGTCAAAACGAATGATTGATTGTACTTCATGATTAACTATTTTAGTGTGCGTGGGAAGAAAGAGACCCGAGTAACTTCGATAACTTTTTTGCATCGAACTATTAGTTCTACAGATCCTCTATTCAGAATTTATGGCAAACAGCGAACACAATTATGTGTCGTATCAAAAAACCTTTGGTGGCAGTCATGGATACGATAAATAATATAAGTCGAAACGAATGATTGATTACATCACGATTCACTAGGTACTTCAGTGTGCGTGGGAAGAAAGAGACGCCGAGTATGCATTTTGATTATTGTGTGTTGATGTTTTATTTCCACCGCAGCTGTTTCGTATAACTGCAGTCGAGTCACGCGGCAGCTCGCGGCTCGCACGCCACTCGGCACACAATAGAATTAATTTTGTGCCCAGATTGATCAGAATTGGATTGAATAATACCTACATGTTTGTCAAAGAACGCAGTTATAAAACTGAAACTGAAAAGCGACTGAAAACAGACGCACTTCATTTCAGCAAATTTGGAACATTAATATCTACCGGATCGATAGAGATAGATAGGCATAGGTATAGGTTGTTATTTATTGTTGGTTGTCCGTAATAAAAATGAGTACTGAGGCTGTTAAACTTAGCTTACTTACCTGAGACACGAGAGCAATAGATTTAGGAAGTCATTGCAAGCTAATTTCAGATCTGTTGTGTAATTAGTATAGTAGGCACTTCCAGTCATATAAAAAGTGTTCATCTAAATCTTATAATAAACAAAATCATAAGAGTCAATATACGATATATATATATATCATATAGTCAATCATCATACCTACAAAGTATGGTAGTCAATTGGTAGGTATTGTTTAATATTTCGTATCTGTATGTAAGTAAGCATCTTTGATGCCACGCGATGTGGTCTTCACAACAGCTCACAAAAAACAGGCAGCTGCCAAGGAAATGTTACTTACGCTTACAGATAGCACTGGTCCTACTTTGTACATTGAGTATCTGTATGAGAAGTGGCTGATGTCCTGCAGTGTGGTGCCGCAGGGCAGCTTGTGCCCTATCTCCGCCATGATCGTGTACGCGAACTGCTCCATCCGCTTCGGAGTACCTCCCATGCATACGAACTGCACAAACACAATCATACGCATTGATCTATCTATACGAAGCATAATATTAAAATAAGTATCTAAGACGCATAAAGTTGATTGATGCCTGCACTATTATTATGCATAAGAATCACAGATCAATACTATACTAATAAGGATATGTCAATCTAAGTCAATCAATAAAGTGCGGTATGTGAGGTCATTTACATTGAATGGATTTATCATAGAGTATCTAGAGTACCCATAACGACTCCACTCTTCGTATAGCTCTGCGGCGATTTTTCCGCCATTTTTGTAGGTATAGTCTAGGTACGGCAACTATATAGGAAAATCTTTAAAGCGTAAACTCATCGACATGTGTATCTTGCCCGTCCTAACCTACGGTGCTCAAACGTGGTCACTAACCGAACAGCAGAAGTCTAAGCTCAAGATTTGCCAAAGAGCCATGGAGCGCAGCATATTAGGTGTCAAGCGGACAGATCGCGTTAAAAACACCACCCTGCGCTCCATTACTCGCATCGCTGACGTGGGGGTAAAAACCGCAAAGTTAAAGTGGGAGTGGGCTGGTCACGTGACACGTATGGACCCGCAAAGGTGGGCAAACATCATTACAAATTGGACCCCAAGCAACGGCCACCGCAGCCGGGGCAGACCAAAACGACGATGGCAAGACGATCTAGTCACCTTTGCGGGTAATACTTGGTCACAAACAGCACAAGAACGCAGTGTGTGGAGGATTAAAGGAGAGGCCTTTGCTCAGGAGTGGGACACAAAATAGGATTATTAAAAAATAAAAATGTTTCTAGTAGGTATTCACCTTAACATCTCCAAACATCTCGACTAGATCATGAGAGCCGCTGCCTAACGCCAAATGGTACAGAATGTCCTGGTCCATCAGCTCGATGTTTGGGTTCCGTAACCTCACCGTGCCGTCCGGATACCTAAGGATCAAAACAATAGACCTTTAGATAATTCATATAAAAGTGTTTAATGAAATCTCCTGAATTTGAAATAGTTACGCAAATTATCATAGGTCCTGTATAAATAATGAAATACTTCATCTTATGATTTTTTTTATTGAGGTTGTAAAATCATACCTTTCGGTTAGGTGTTTAAAGCTTGATAACAGTTGATTTGGCTCGATTTGAAAGGTTATCAAATTCAATCGCTTAAGTGCTTAAAGCTAATTTTAATCTAAGTTCACACGGTAAAGCAGGCTGGCGGCTGCTCGATAAATACGGGTTTACGGGATCAGATGTGCTATTGAGAACGGTATGGAAGCGATCACATGAGCTCTTGGTGTACAGGATATATATATATATAATATGTGTAATCCGACAGCTCGAAGGTAATTGGTACATAACATAGGCATATGTGTCTAAAATAGAAACGAAAATCGTGACAGATAGGTAGGTACATACTATATGAAACGGTTAGTAACAATGAGTTTTAATTCTATTTTTAATAGTATACATTAACAACCTCACAATATCTACATCCACACAATTATGGGCTCCATTTTTATTTGTTTCTTCGTACTGTGGCTGATGTCGATCGCTCACAAGCTCCGACGAACTTCGCAGAGAATTCGTGTCGCGTTCATTCTCGTTATGAGACATACGACACGCAGCATCCATTTTACCGTTCGATGGCATCTCGGTGATAGGTACCTGGATATAATTAAAAATAAATAATTACCTTAGTACTTACTAAACTTTCTGTATTCTACTTTATAGTTTTACTCTACTTTACTTTATATTATAGTTACGAAACAATGAATTTTGTATAAGTAAAAATCTGATGGTTGATGGTTGATATTACAATCAAAAACATGCATATCTAAGTAACGTGGTGGACCCATAAACCGTATCTTAATGCCAGAAGTGTTGTGTCAATGGTTTGATCGATTCGAAAGTGATTTATTGCAAGGTGATCCGAGGCTATGTCCTTCTAAGAAGCTTGAATTTATTGCACCTTCAATCTATACAAATAAATAAAATTGGAGTGTCTGTTTGTAATATCAAAATAACACTTTTTTACCATCTATACATCTATACAAATAAATAAAATTGGAGTGTCTGTTTGTAATATCAAAATAACACTTTTTTACCAAATGCGTATGAAAGTATATACGATACCTGTAACGAAAACGCAATTTTTTTTTGTCTGTCTGTCTGTTTGTTTGAGGTAAACTTCTAAACGGCTTTACCGATTTCAATGGGACTTTCACTGACAGATAGCTGACGTTCCAAGGCGTAACTTAGGCTACTTTAATTTTAGAAAAAGCATTAGGGTTCCGCGGGAAAAACATAATACCCATATTTCCGGGTAATCTCCCTAAAGTCCACGCGGGCGAAGTCGCGGGCACAGCTAGTTAGGTATAAAAGTATTTATTTATTTAACCAATTTATAGTTAGGATATCTAAAAAGACAGTAATTTTTAGTTTAAAAAATAAAGTGATGAGAAGTAATCATGTCAAAATGGATGAAACAAGTATAGTTATAATAATGTATTTAATACACTAATAATGTATTTGTGCAAGTTGATTTCGGTTCAGTAGTTCGGTAGTTGTTATTATTTTGCCATAGGTTATCAATTCGTGAGTAAATAACCTACAATGTTTGCAACTCCATTAAGGAAGGATTCAACTAGTACGCAACGCATTACTAGGACATTTTTGACCCTCCCCCCCCCCCCCAAATCGTTACGTAATACTTGAACGCTTCCTAAGGTCAAAGTTAACGCTAATCAGTTTCGAAACAATACATATCTGTTACTCAATTATTACATAAAAGATAAAATTAAATTAAATTGGATAATAAGGAAAACCCCACGGTCCAAAATCCCCAGAATGTAAAACCCAGTATAGAGGTTACCACGAAACTCATGAAGGTAGGCACCTACCACCTGACCCTACTACTACTACTACTGCAGCCCTTTCAACGTCTCACTGCTGGGCGCTGGCCTCCCCTCAATGCGAGGGGGATTCGGGCCATGGTCCACCACGCTGGCCCAGTGCGGGTTGGCAGACTTCACACATCTATCGAGAACTAGTCAAGTTCCCTCAGACGTGAAGGTTTTCTCACGATGATTTCCTTCACCTTTTCATAGCAAGTGGTAATCTCGGATAAAAATGAGATTCGCACATGAAACCCAGAGGTGCGAGCCGGGGTTTGAACCTGCACACTTTGATTGCAAGGCGTGCGTTCGACCACTCGGCTACCACTGCTACTCACTGAACCTAGATTGAAAAAATATTAAGTCCATTATGATTGCAATGTGTATAGAGTAGCAAAGTTTCAAAATCTACCTCACAACCATTTTTAAAGTACCTTACCCAAAGGGTAAAACGGCATCCTATTACTAAGACTTCGTTGTCCGTCCGTCTGTCACCAGGCTGTATCTCATGAACCGTGATAGTTAGAGAGTTGACATTTTCACAGGTGATGTATTTCTGTTGCCGCTATAACAAAAAATACTAAAACACAGAATAAAATAAATATTTAAGGGGGCTCCAATACAGCAAACGTGATTTAGCCGTTTTTATAGGTGTGCGAGTCCGACTCGCACTTGGCCGGTTTTTAACTATAACACTTTTCAGATTAAATATGACTTGTAATACCACTGCTATCAGTTGATCGTAATTTTCTATAAATAAATAAATATTGAGTTATAAATAATAAGTAGCAATTGCCTACATTAAATTCAGAAGTAGTAAAGTAATTTGTACTTACCGAAATCCAAAGCAGTTTCAATATATTCACTCACAAACTGGAAATAAATAATCAGGCCCCTACTCGTATTGTTGCCGGTAATTTATTTTTTCTGCTGTATTTTTTTTTTAAAATCACTCGTGTTCACCACGCGTCGGTCGCTCACTGAACAAATTCAACGTATTGTTGGATCTACTTTCCGAAGGCGAATAGCTTGCCGCTGAATGAACGGTTCTCATAAATTAGTACAGAATCCATGAAAACTTTTACTATTTTACTTAACGACACCGACTACGGTCGATTTAAATAATATTGATACAGAAATAACGTTACATTGAAGAGTAATTGCGATAATGCAACATAGAACACGTACATGATAAGCGATGTATGAGGAAACAATGCTTTAGGTATCACTATATTACTTCCACTAGTCTCAATAAAGGATTATAGGCACTGACCACTTAACGGTTCGCGGAAGTTATTTGATTCAGCAAGCAGCGCTGCTTTTGTTTTATTGAGGTTAAATAAAAACTAATGCAATTTTTTTTTCTGCCAAACCGCACTGTGCCAGCGTGGTGGACTATGGCCCGAATCCCCCTCGCATTGAGGGGAGGCCCGTGCCCAGCAGTGGGACGTTAAAGGGCTGTAGTACTAGTAGAAGCACATTAAATAGAGTCTATTGGATATACCAACAAGACTTAAATAGACCGCGACATTCATCGTGGTCATTAAATTTTCAGAGTACATTACTCGTATATAGGTACCTACCTACTTACTTACCCGTAGGTCTGAAAAGTTAATAGGTATCTTAAACTAAACCATATCATATTAAGATAGAGATATATATATTGACAAAGAGAAGCCTTGAACGACTTGGAAGACAAGTAGATAGGTACCATAGAGAATCTAGAGTACCCATAACGACTCCACTCTGCGTATAGCTCTTCGGCGATTTTTCCGCTATTTTTGTTATCATGTACCTGTAGTATACGGCAACTATATGGGAAAACAAAGATGGCGGAGTCAGATAAACCAGAAAAAAATACCGCAGCGCAGGTTTAAATGTAGGGTTGCCAACTTTATTTTTGGTAATTATACTTTATACTTTTGCATACCAATAAAGTATGTGAAAATACTTTATTTCCAACCTTTACTGTGATGCAAAATACTCATTATGGGTTCTTAACTATTTAACGGTATAAATAAGTTAAAACGGATGATGGAAACTATTTATAATTACTAAACACACACAATATTGCACCTTTAGATTGCAAACATTTATCGTAGTGAGTTACATACCAATATTACATAACTCAAAGGTACTAAATTAACTATCTTTATAATGAGATCAATGACATTTATTATGGGAAGTTTTTATAAAATTGATAAGATCCATATCCGTATCCGCGGATATATTTTTTTAACGTCCGGCACTTCACTAGTCATAATATCTCCATGGAAGGTAGGTATCTATCCTTAGAATACGCTGACACAGATCATATACCAGGCTGATGTGCAAAATTTTATTTTGTGTAAATAGTTACTGTAACTTCCTTATTATTTTCTTTACCTTGTAGCTATTTCACTATGTGTTAGTAATAGTAATTTTATTTATTATTGTATTGAATGTAGGTATTATTAGTATGACTGATAGAGATAACATGTCGTGCCTGCCTTTCTTAACTCGTACGCTGTTGATAAACGTAATTATCTTGATATTAGTTAGCACTGATAGATATGACGACTATGTTGGTATCTACTATCGCTGTATCTACCCAGGCAGGCATTTACATAGAATTATCTATTATAATATAAATACAGGTTTATTGTTTAAAACCAGATCATCAGTACCTATCTAGGTATAAGGTAGATACTAGGTACTAAATTTGGTAACTAGTTTAAAGGTTATAGGTAGGTAGGTAGGTATCGCTATCGAGAAAAATAATAGCAGCCGATTGCGGCTCTATTTCACGCGCACTTCATTAGAAGGCAATCAGACCGGTGTCGTTGTATCCAGATTCGTTTACCTGGGAAGGTGGGTACCTACTTACATCAGTCGTTCAATGTGGAGAGCAACCATCTTCGGGAAGATGTATACCTATTTAGGAATATTATCAAACGAAACACGCAGCTACTTGTTACCAGCTAATTTAAGTAGATACCTAAATAATTATTAGATAAAATTGCTTAGAAAATACCAGTAAATATCTAAAAAGCCATATGTTTAAAAACAGACAGTAGGTATCTATTAGAAATACGAAAACATACCAGACCAGATACCTAGGTATCAAGTGCAGATAGGTACCTAGGTATCTGGTACACAGCCACTGCGTTAAAGTTTAATTCAAATACACGCATGGTCTGTTTATTTCCAGGCTGATAACTGTATGCATAAAAAGGATGGCGGTAATTTAAATTAAACTGGGTTAACATCTGGGAGAGGTCGAACCAAGTTCACCTAGTTTCCATCGTACTAGGTCAAAAATATTTGTTTACAGAAGCAACAATAATGAAACCTCGCTATTTCAACATCCTTTTCCGAAAACCAAAGAAACTCTTGCAAGGAATACTTAGAAAATATCTATCAATTATAACAACGGAAATCTGTTTTTTTACCTAAAAGTATGTATGGAGTAAATAAAATTAAATAGCTGAGAGCAGATACTAATAGGTAGCTAAAAACCATGTTTCTACCTAAATACAATATTAAGTTTGACAAAAGCAATTCAAAGAACCACGAATATAAGAAATTTCAATGAACGATGTACAATACCCATCGATTCACCTACATAGCTTAGTGAATGACAGTAAAAGGTATATTTAGTGCTATATGTAAGATGGAAGGTCTACTTACTCGTCACGTAGTTCATCTTTATCGAACGACATGTTGTTCTGTTCCACTAACACTAACAGGCAGGATTAGCGCGATGCACTATCAGTGGTCGGATCGATGAGTGTAGCGATAGTAGCAGGCGGTGCGCGACTGTGCTATCAGCGACGGAAGGTTTTCCGCCCAGCGTGTCAGGGCGGCGCGGTGCGGCGGCAGGGCGCGGGCGGGCGGTGAAAAGGGCCTGCGCGACGCCGCGGCGCGTAGACAATTACCGAACCCTTTCTATGTGCTGACGATACTCAAACATGTTACGCATTTCAATTTGTTTGCGTTAACAATTTTAGGGGATGCTTATTTTATTTTCATGTACCAGCCAACATTTACATAAATTGGTAGGTACCTAATAAAGTAATACAGGAGGTAGATTAATAAAATAAGTAGGTACTGTAATAAGTTATACCTACAATTTTTATCCTTATGATTAGTAGGTTTGTTTCATAAAATAAACAAGTTTTCATAAGTAAAAAAATGAGGATACCTACAGCTTGTTTATTGGTAGATATATTGTAGATACCAAGTACTTATTAGAATCTACAAAACGGGTTTACCTTATTACAACTAAAATAGGTAGGTGACTAGGTAGTTACTCGATTGTGTATTACGTAGGTAGGTAGATAATAAGATACGATGTTTGGGGTTAGTAGCTTATGCCCCCAGTATCAGTTCCCCCCGTAACAGTTGCCCACAGTTTCAGTTGCCCACGATAAATTTTATTACATAAATTTAAACTTAGTACCGTCAACAACAAAAGTGTTTTGCATTTTACAATATTGGCAAACAATGAGATATACCACAGTAGTTCATTATGGCCCAGGTGTTTTTCTTAGAAAACTTAAACCAATAAAAAATAAATATTATAGCATTAACCGAACAAAAGGGATATCATTGTTTCTTAGGAACAATTATAAGATTTGGTAGGTGACAGACGGACGGACGGACAGAGAAGTCTCAGTAATAGGGTTCCCGTTTTACCCTTTGGGTACGGAACCCTAAAAACAAAGCGTTATCAATGATAAGGTCAAAGCTAACGCAAACTTTTATAGAAGATACCATAACACAAAGTTTTTAAAAGAAATGAGCTCATTTATTTTAATACACCCATAAATGCAACTCAATTGTATTCTGACTTTCGAGTTATTTTTATAGTTGATTTTGCATGATTTTTTTTTGCTTTAGGCTATTAGATGATTATTAAGTTGACTATATTTTATGTTTAAGTTGACTATATTTTATTTTGCTATGCTAAGTTGATTTTGTATGTATTTTTGTTAACTTTGTTTTACTTTAATTTAAGCTGATATTTTATTTTCTTGGTTTGATAAGTACATTTTTGTTGATTTTTAAACAGACGCGTAAATGTCAATTTTAATTTAACGGTTATTATACTATATTAAAAGCGTTTGTTATAGATAGATGAGAAATATTGTGATACCTATTATTGGCGATACTTTGTTTGTTGATTCTGCAGAATGTTTTTTTCTTCAGAATGTTACAATTTATGTTGTACTTAAGCCTCTATTTACATCTCTATTGAAGAAATGCGCTTACTAGGAAATAAATATACTTTTTTTTATTAAGCCTTTTCTAGATCATAAATAAATATATCGGTACTTTAAATTAGTATTATAATTTGGCAATACCATTTTTGTTTCCAACAGTACTTTCTAATAGGTATTTTATGTAATAAAATGTATCGTGGGCAACTGAAACTGTGGGCAACTGATACGGGGGGAACTGATACCGGGGGCATAAGCTACTAACCCGATGTTTGTTAGTAGAGACAGTCTACGCAAAATTAGGCTCATAACTATGTAGGCATTACCTACAAGTTTTACGGGAAAGTTATGCGTACCTTATACTTGCAGAATTTGACTAGGTAGGTAAGTATAAAAGTAGGTATCTTACTTTGATATTTATAAACAGCAATCTACAACTGCTTATCTATGCATGATAACATAACTGTTTTAACGTCTACGTTTTACCTGAATATCTATTATAGTATAGTGTGTTTATCGTCATTTAGCGCAGCGTCGCTCATATTCGTCTGGATCTGAGAGTTTTGGTACCTACCTGTATGTACCCTGGACGAAAATAAAGATGAACATCAAATACTAGCTGCAACGCGACATCGCCCGCGCGGAATTTAGGAAGCCGAATTATAGCCAATGTATACAAAAACTTGACAAATTATATAATAAAACCTTCCTCGAGAACCACTCTATCCATTGGTGAAAACAGCATGTAAATCAGTGCAGTAGTTTTTGAGTTTATCGCGAACAGACAGACAGACGCGGCGGAAGACTTAGTTTTATAATATGTAGTGTTGACATAGGTAGTTACTTGTGTGTGTATATATAAAATAAAAGTCTTACAATAATGCCTGCACACTCTATTTTAAAATAATTGGATACATCAGTACATACACTGGAACAGTTACTTCATTTTGGCAAAATTATACCTACATATAATAATATTCTACACTTAGACACAAAATTACATTATTATTAGGAGTACATTTAACGAATAGTCTCGAGTCTGGCATATTTATTTATACCCAAAAGATCGCCTCTCCTATAATAGTTTCTTCGTTATCGAGACGTTTACAAATTATTTTATTATAAACAAAAATGTAGCAAAATATTATCAACAAATTTAAAAACAAATACATTAAAAAAATAATGCATCTCCCTTAACTGACGAGGTGGATTTATTATGTAAATGTTACAACAATATACTAATATAAAATGATAGGTACAAAAGGAATCTAATTAAAGCTTAGACGAGTTCATAACGCAAACATGCGTGAATTACAAAAAGTACATAAAGACGTAACCCATTCCTTACCAACAACAAAGGTAATAAAAGCACTATTGTACCGAAGACCACTTTGTATTTTTTTTTTTACAAATTTAGGGGTTTGTCTTCAAGTCATTAAATCACTTACCAACCTATCGTGTAGTTAGATTCAGTCTATCAAAGCCGTTTCTCTAGCATTATACGTTCAAGGGTTTAAATCGAAAGCGAGATTATGCTAAATTATAAGACTACTGACTAGTAGACGAAATGCACCTACAACTTAAGATAACTTAATCTATCTAACAAGTGCCACTATCCGTTCCACTGCACTATTTAATATTTTTGTTGAGCTTACTGGGCGTGCACTGTTACATTTAGCAACTCGTTAGGTTGATTATAGTTATGAACCTGTAACGCCGTCCTTTAAAACAGAGACAAAATACAATAATTAAATCATTATTTTGTGTGCCGTCGTTTAACATCCGTTTAACAACTTCCGAAATTTGTATAAATCCGGCCTTACATCCAAAAATTTATTTTCTATTGTTATAAGACATTTATGTCCCGACTGTTTAACGTTGATAGTATTAACATATTGCTCTATTAAGTATGTAGATTATAGGCTGTGACAGTTTTCTTTTATCCTGTGAAGTTTAAGCACGGGTTGTACGACAGTTAAGTCAAACGAAATGATTGTCGGTGGAAATGTCGCTATTTTGCAGCCTTATTTAATGTACTTACTTACTCCATAGGTATATCACACCCCTGATCAATCGGTCTTTTTTTAATTACAGCCATTTTATAATTATAAAATATACACAGAACGTATTATCCACAATGAAATTAAGAGTTTCCAATATAAATATTGGCGAATTTCAAAGAAAACTAAATTTCCTAAATATAATATAAGATTGGCAGCAATGAAACTAAATCTTAGGTACTGTAGGAAACTAGGAAATAACAAAAATCGTATCAAGCAACAGATCAACTCAATCATGCAATAAATCTAAAAAAAACGTGATGCATTGTTCACTCAGTCACCAATCTAGCTCAATAAAAAATCATATTCCCAGTCACACCCTTCAAGTCTTATTTAAAATCATAGTTTATATGATACTCAAGGGCATCGGTAGCTTGATATAAAAAAAGCAGTTAAGCTAAAATATTTAACCGAGGCGTGTAATATTGGCATAACCAATTTCACTATACATGCTAGGATATATCGCGTATGCGACCCAGAAA
Source organism: Ptilodon capucinus (assembly GCA_914767695.1). Taxonomy (NCBI): domain Eukaryota; kingdom Metazoa; phylum Arthropoda; class Insecta; order Lepidoptera; family Notodontidae; genus Ptilodon; species Ptilodon capucinus. Next base: position 5,332,477 of record OU611814.1, on the reverse strand, counting down.
GAAAAATAACCCCGTTGAATTCGGTCTACCTATTCTAAAACAAAAATACTTACTACGGACAACATACGGAATCAAACTCATGACAGCCTTCATAGCGTCAAGTCGGGGGATAAACACACGGCACATATCTACGCTGATAATAAACGCAAAACAATATTAGTTTTGGATCAAGCTTCATCATTCGTGGAAATCCGATTCATGCCAACATTCATGATCTATTATTACAGTCGCTATTTGCAGAAATGCACCTATAGTCAATGAAAAACAACAAACATTCTCACCTGTAATAATACGCAATATACACTCGGTAGCTCTAACTCTAGAGGGGTTATTCACGTTTGATGAAAACCGTCGGCTTCGGAAAGTTGGAACGGAAATATGTTCCGTGTGACGGAAGCTGCTACACATTCTTAGGTAATCTGTCTAATCTATAAAAGAAAATAAATTCTGGCCGAAACTATATGGTTCCGTCAAACATGAATACCCGATGGTCATCGACATGAACTGTAGTATCTCAAAATGTAATAAGGTATTTTATTCCTAGTTTTCCAGATATTAATGTTTAAAAAAAACATATGGGTCGAATTGAGAAGCTCCTCTTTTTTTAAGTCGGTTGAAAATTGCTTATTACGTCCGGAAATATAAAGATTCATTTTGGTGACTCGGACTCATTGCTTTCCAAGTTAAGTTTGTTGTACTATTTCAACTTAAATGCAGGACACAAAAGTACATTTCCATATATTTTTCTAATGAGTAGGACGCGGTATATTGATACGCAAACACAGAACTCAGTAGATTCAGTCGCTTCTATTATGGTCGCGTCTATTAAAGCGCTTATTGAGCAAATCCAATACCTACAATCCGCTGCGTACTGCGCATGCATACAGGGGGTGAAGTCTGTAAACACTATCGTTGTGGTTTTGCTATGACTTCATATTTTAAGGCCCGAAAACAACATGTTTTATCAATGGTAGCTAGAATATAACTAGTCCAATAACTTCAAGGAGACAATGTCTAATGTCTCCATCGGTAGTATTTTATCTACCATTGATAAAACATGTTGTTTTCGTGCCTTAAAATATGAAGTCATAGCAAAACCACAACGATAGTGTATACAGACTTCCACCCCAGTCGGACTGACATAACATCGAGCCAGTGGTCGAATAAATGACGTTAATCAATGTTATATAAACTGCAGAAATCAATAAACTTATTCTAAAAATCAGACTACTTAGTAAAGGTAATTTTGCCTAGGGAATATTGCATGAGGTTCCTTATATGTGGGGTCGGGCTGATTCCGGTAACGTCTCGCTAGCCACACGGCGAATAGCTGGAAAATATAAATACTTTAATCTTCATAGTTACCAGTTGACTTATGATATTAATAATAATGTGGTTAAGTATATCCAGTGCATGCACGCACAAATCATGCTAAATATTATTGTGATAAAACATAACATAGGATAAGCGCGCAAATGTGCGATATTCGTACAAATAAACAAAAACGGAAATGAAAAGAAGCGTTAAACAAAATGATAAAGAGTTTTATGATTGCGATGTACATTTACACGTATATTACACCGTAATGCTAACAGTCATTCTGTCAAAGTGGACCTGTATTTTATGAATTGGATGCTATTTAAATAAGCTAACGCTCGTTTTCAACAGCACTACAAGGACTTTTAATATGGTGCATTAATATGCCGCAGTTGCCCTGTATATATATTTAGGCATCGCGTTAAGACGTAAATAATGTAATATTTCAAACCTGCGCAGGTTCAAACCCCGGCTCGCACCTCTGGGTTTTCATGTGCGAATTTCATTTTCATCCGAGATTATCACTTGCTAAGAAACGGTGTAGGAAAACATCGTGACGAAACCTGCACGTCTATAGAAAGGCGTGTGAAGTTCACCAACCCGCACTAGGCCAGCGTGGTGGACTATGGCCCAAGAATCTCCCTCGTATTGAGGGAGAATGTGCCCGCTATAATGGCAATAGGCTCGCCCCCTATCGCCCTCCATTTAAAACCTTTTATTCCATATGAGGAGTAGAAGTTATTAAACTGTTTATGTATCGGTCTGTGTTTCTTATCTTAGCTTATTTTAAAGCGTTTATTTTTTGGTACAAATCCGCAAACGGAACTTAACTATGTCTGTTTTGTAGTTGGGTAATTACGCATCGGAGGCGTTTGACTACTACTGCTTACTCATTGTTAACAAAATGTAGATTCCTTGTTTTGTTTACCGAGATTATAATGCTCGCAAATGATAATAATAAGCATCATGCGCACACAAGTATGATATCTAGAACACATGCAGTCGGAAGCAAAACACCAATCCACCTCAAATGATAAATGCTGTGAGTCCGTATCTGATGATCATTTAGAGAAATGCACTGGGATTAGCGCGCGGATCCTTTTGGTTACGATATCTTACTGTCAACCATACACCCAGAAACTGCAAATCAATCGTCCAGTTGTTAGTCACAGATGCAAGCACAAACAAGTCCAGTGGTTATTTCAGGATACTGTTGTTTTTATACAGAACACACAATCATGTAATTTACAGAATGTTAATGTTTAGGGTTGATCCAATGAATAAAAACACAATTACAAGGTTCAACCCTACAGTTCCAGATGAAAACACAACCCCAAATTAATAGAAGTTTAAATCTGTCATTGACGTCACTGTGGATGATCGGTTGACCCACTAAAAGGTAATAATAGGGTTCTACAATGCCATTGTAAATGAATTATAAGTTTCTATAAATTTAGGGGTGTATCTGTCATGAGGACCTCTTTCGGAACATGTATTCATGATTGTAGATATGTTATTATGTTAATTGTCAATAGTAATACAAAACGAAGATTGGCAAAAACTGACGTGAATTGCGTGAGTGGTATTGGGACTCGGTACGCGATTCGATCCAGGGGTGCTACTCTTGAAAACGATAATCGATATATCGTGACATTTGTCGTGTCGAATCCTACTATAAGTTCCATCGTTTTTAATGTCGTATCGATGACTGAACGAACGATACATAATCCGATATATCGAGCTTAACCCTACTCTTAGGTTTAAATGTCGGACACGAATATTCAAATTTGACCACGACCAACATGTGATTTTTGCGATAATCTCAACGACACCTCTTAGGACGTCGTCGGCATTATCGTGTAGTGAATTTCGTATCCTATCAATATAAAATATTATTCAAATTCGTCTAAATATTATAAAAGTAAGTGATATACGGAATAAAACAGTTTATTTATTAAAAACGACACACCAACAGCTAAGTACCTATTAACAATTGGGTGAGTAAAATATTAAATAAAAACTGTTGCACGATGTGATTATTTATAATTTTTATATCAAGTGTAGCCATGAGCTCTCCTGCTAATTTCTGTTAACGTTTTCAGAAGTTTACAATGTCAAGACTTTTACTATCTTTGGAAGCCTTATGATCGTAGATAGAGAAGACTGTAGTTAAAGTGAAACGGCGCTATACAAAAAACAGCGAGCGTGAAAGAGCTAGCGAGTCTTATGTATCTTAGATTCTCAATCTATTTTTGTTACAGAGAGGCCCCACAGATTAAAAAATGAGGCCATAGAGAATATTCAGGTTTTTAACAAACTTTGCATTTATTATTCGTATCATTCACTCCGAACATAGTCTATGGATACGATAAACGACAAGGAATTCGAACATTTGTTAGAGTAGGGTAAGGTCGATATATTCGAAGTAATGTCGTGTCGTTTCGAATGTATCGTTGTCGATTTCAAGAGTAGCACCCCTGGTCACTGGATTATACTAATAATGTCGAAGCTGTAGTGTATACAACGCGTTGTCTACACTACAGCTTCTACCGGTTGCAACAACGGTACGCCAGCGAGCGAATAGAATCTCGTCGCAGTCGTTTCATGCTGTGGAGAATTCACCTCGGTTTGGAAGATGCTAAGTTACAAATTCATTACAAATAAGTTGAATTCAAAATAATGATAAGTAAGTACTTCTAGATGAAAATATGTGTAAGATCATGCGAAAACTTTAATCAAAATAATTCTTTTTATCGTGACTTATGTACGCAACGGTGGTGATTACGCTCAAAGACATTGAAAGTGAATTTGTTATGAAATTATGTATTGAGATCATTTACATACAGTCAAGGCACTTACAGTACAGTTGTATGCTACTACACGAAAATTATTGTGTCATAGTTTATGTAAGAACGAATTGAGGTCACTATATTCTGGGTATTCGAAATATACAATTTACAAATAGTAGGCTTTTATTTCAACCGCGTATTTTGATGTGAGCGTATCCCCCTCGACCTCAGGGTCTGAGCTCAGGGAAATGGTGTCTATTGATTCAATTCTTATTTAATATTATAAGAAAGTAGAATTAAGTATTCTGATAGTAAAGTGGGGCAAAAATATTTGACGCCATTATACAAATATTCTATTTCTAAACGTAGCATTGATGGTGCAGAGCATGCCACAGTGACCTTCATTTATCTCAAGAGTAGTGATAAGATAGCAAAATGTCAGTGTGCTTTTAGACAAAATGTATTGTGATATGTATGTTATTTACCTCGGTGAAACTGAAGAACATTCCGATGCCACCGCATAGTTTGAAAGCATAATCAATTGTTTCTTTCAGCATCCCCATGCACGGCTGACACTGACATAGAGGTGATACATCTAATTGACCGCAACACTCTTTCTGGAATTAACAAAACTTATTATAAATATAAAATTATCTATACTAATATTATAAAGAGGAAAGATTTGTATTTTTGTATGTAAGGAATAAACTCAAAAATCATTAGAAAGCATTATCACTGAGTAACATAGGCTTTATTAGGAACCAGTCGAAGCTGGGGCGGGCCGCTAGTTAATAATATTTTCTTTTACCTTCCTTTAACTAATACCCGCCTAGCAGGATTATGTATATGATTCTCCAGCTGTTCAAAGCCTGTACTTACATCAACAATATTGCAAGTGGGATGTTCAGCCGTGCCGTTCTCTGGTGCCCTGCTTTGGAAGCCGCAGCAATGGAACCTCTCCTGGACTTGTTCTTTCACATCCATGTTCACTTTGTTCCAACCCTATGCATTAAAATTATGGTATAGTAAACCAATAATACAGTTTGTTTTATATTTTACAGAAAATTTTAGAATTCTGATCGTGCTGCAATTAAAATGGTCTATATTTACATTTAACATGTAATATCTATGTAGATAAGTTTATAGACAGGACAGATACATTGTACTTCTCTAATATGATTCCTCTACTTTTTTATATGTTGTTAAAATAATAAACAACCAATTATCAATGAGATTACAATTTGGTATTTGATTTGATATTTCAATAAGAACAATATATTATGGACTTACTTGTCGAGCCAACATTTCCTGTTGATCTGAATTGACAGTGAGACATGCACATGCCACTGAAAACTGCACCAAAAACAGCAGGAACAGTATTACCATATACTGAACACAAGGTTAAGGAATATTGTTTGGCATGTTAATTAAAGCCATTAAATGAGTGAGTCCATATATTCATGAGTTTCAAAGACTTTCTCTAGATCAAAAAATAGATAAAGGCATACCTAGCACTTCCTAAAAACATAATTATATCCTAACTAATAGAATGCATAGCCACAGGATTATTTTATGATAAGGTGTTGTGCTTCTGATATTGTTATAACAAAATTATTAGTAGCATAATGTGAAATCGCATATCATAGTATTATCCAGTGAAAGCATCAATTTGGGAAGTTATGTATTTGTTTCAAATTGCTGTAAAAAGACTTGAACAAATACAAAAAATTTATTGGAATGACAACAACATAAAGTTTAGTCATATTGTTAAGCTAAGCCTATCTTTTTATAAGGGTAGTCACAGCCACAAAGCTGCATATAAAAAGCAGTAACAACAAGGGGAAGGTATTTCTTTAAAAGGATACAAAGAACAACATGACCTGGTGATGTTTCACGGCCCCGAGCATGCCCAACAGGGAGATCAGAATGAGGAACACCCCACATGCCAGGATGCCCCCCACAATGGGCAGGTTTGTGACCAAAGACGACGCCTGACCGTATACCGCCACTGATATAAGGATGCTGGCCACCACCTAGCAAGGTTCACCCACAGATGTATCAAATGTTCATACTTTTTTTACATAAATATATTTATTACTTATTGCGTCTTTATTATTAGCATTATTTTATTCAACCTACTAAAAGAAATAAGTAAAAATCTGGAATAATTATAGTAGTAGAACTTACCACATAAAGAATGTTCAATGCTATAAGAGCGTTTTTAGAACACGTAAAACCACCACACATTTTGATTTTTCTTATCCTATTTTGCGAGATCAAAATTTCTTTGAGCACCTACGCAGCTGTAAGCTGTAATCAGCTGTAATAAAAAAAGAAAGTTCAAGAATAGAAAGAACACCTTGAACTGGAGTACTGATAATGCACAAAGCACGAATAAAATACTAAATTACAGATATAATCAATATAGATGCTAAAGACTTAATAATTCTTAGGCAAAAAATATTTTAGAATTAGGTATTGATTCTTTGATTTGATTGAAAATATTAACAAAGCAAGCATTTATGCTAAGCCTCAAACGTCCACAGAGAGAACAATACATATGAAATACGAAATACAAGCAGTGTGAACACTTTTTTTGCAAAACTTCTAAATCCAACACTAAAAACTACTAAAGTCTTACCTATCGTTAGTAATAGTACCTACATATATTATAATTATAAAGGTTAAATTATATTAATTATTGATATGCAATTAAGTTTTTTGCAAACCATACTTTTCACGTGACATTTGACAGATAGGTAGAGCGTATTGACATTCCTATTCTTATTTGGATCGCATAGTACTTAAAGTGTCAACAAACAAGCTGCGTATTTATTAAAGCACATATGTTTTAAAGCGTTTTAATACCATTTTTTACTGTAAAACTTTAATAAATACGCAGCTTGTTTTTGTTTATATTGTTTGACTTACTTGATCCGGCAACTACAATGGCGGATACCATATAAACTCTTTTTACTATATGCTAACGATATGTAATTTTAAATGAAAACAGTAACTCCAAACGGAAAATAAAAGTAAAGGGCGTAATTTTTGTCTGAAAACTACTAAAAAAGTATGAAACTATAAAAATTGGTCACGCTGCAAGTCTCGCTCTAGCTCTCAAACTTCCTTAGGGGTCTATTGTCTTCTTCTTCTTTTTTTACGAAATGAGTGAAATGATGATATTTTGATGGAATAAGATGAGGAATGCCTGCACCTGCGATATGCGGTATTTATGGCAATGTCGAGTAATTATAGCAAGGACAAATTCAATAAATACACATTATGAATAAAAATGGATGGTGACAGTGATAAAGATGGCGGATGAATCGGGTCTATTGTCTGTGCTTTGACGTATTTGACAAATTGAGAACCTCCTCCTTTTGGAAGTCGGTTAAAAAGGACTGGCAATCACAGCTGGCAATGGACTGGCAGCTATGGAGGGTAGAATTAAAGGAGGACAATCTCTTATAGGAAAAAAAATGGAAAAGTGTCCGTCGAAATACATGAAATAATAAAATTGAGAACGCACATTTTTTTTTTACATTTTTCTATGTACGTACTATTAAAAAAGCCGAGCCGTCACGGGACGCCTGGCAGATGTGAAACCTTATTTTACTCTTTGCATAAATCATAAACGTCACCGTCGTAGCAGCGTGTGAACGGAGTCAGCCGGTGGCCGTACTCTAAGCGGCGGACGAAGCGTGGCCGCATTTAAAACTGTACTTTATACATTAAGCAATAAGGTTGATTTCATTTTGTTGTGGCGAAGCGTCAGCAAATCTCGCCACACCAAAAATCAGGTTTACCCCTCGCATAAAGATGTTTCACATCAAAACACATTTCCAAAGTTTATATCGATTCATTGACTGGCCCCTGGATTCCGAGATTTTACCATTTTTATGCCTTACGGCGCTCCACTATTGTCCCATGCTTTTTCGCGTGGGGTGAAATGATTGTCTTCAGGTCCATTGGGCATTTCTTTTCTCCGTCTTTGACGAGTATCTTTATAGTCAACGTCGGGTAGCTTTTATTTTGCCTGTGATTCTATTCTATCGAAATCTCCCCGAAATTGTTCAAGAAAATTGACGAAAATTGATAATTTAAAACACGCGAATTTTGAATTTGATTTAACTTTCGTGTGCTCGTTTTGTTTTCTCGGTCGTCTCTGGTGCCCCCTAGACGGGATGTTTAATAGCTTATACCTAGGCTGATCCAGGACTGCTTATCTAAATACCCGAATGCAATGTAGAATATAATTGCCCGAATGGGTAATGTTGGTTTTATAAATGAGTACGCACAGAGTAACTGCTACAAAGGTAAGAATAAAAAACACACCATGGCTTGAGTAAACTTGCATTTCGGTAAGCGTTTATTGGTATAAAAGTACCTACTTACATACATATATCATTTGATCAATCATCACCAACTGATCTCATAAGATTGATTGTTCTGTCATACAGTAAACTCTTCGCTTCAATACCCCACATGAAATCAAGATGGCTGAATGTTGCATGTGGAACTCGGAATTTACCAACCGGACGACCTAGTTCTCTAAACAATCTATCGACATCAGATAGGTGAGCGAAAATATCGACATCGACATAATGTAAGAACACTGGAGCCGTAATAAGAGATAGGTCGAAACTTGGTGGAGTTATCCTTCCGTAAAGCCTCAAATTCGTAAGCCTGCCATGGTCATAGCGCCTGAAGAAGTTTTGGCGGATGTGTTGGCCGTAGTGCACTATTTGACGCACGGCAGCACCAGCCGGGGTATGTCCTAATTTCACAGGGAACATCGTCTGGAACAAAGGGTGGAAAAACATTCTTGAATACATTAGAAACAACGTATGCGGCCCGCGGCTTGTTTTCATGCGGACCGCGACGCATGTTTTAATCAGAAAATAGTTTTTGTCAGAAACTGGAATGGTTTTATTTTTAGTTCTTGGCGATCGTTTCTCCAAACTAAAAAAAATTGGCTTGAAAATGGAATCGATGATGGGCAGCAATTATACATGTGAAAGCGCGTTTGCAACAATAAACTTTATAAAGTCTAAGTATAGATCTTCACTCTCAGATAAGTCACTTCTTCATGCAATGCGTCTGGGAACAACGAATGTTGACGTTGATATCGATATGATTGTTAAAGATAAATTAACGAAGAACCACTAAATGTATATAGAAATTATTAATATTAATAATGACAGAGTATTTTTTTTACTAGAAAACTGAAAATATTTTTCTCTGCAGCCCTCCAGCTTTTGCAGTTAAATTAATTAGCCCACGAAGGTATGTAGTTTGGACATCCCTGCATTAGACAATTATTAATAAAGAATATTTTACAAGTAGGTTTAGGTATCTACTTACAATATTTTTGCGTACCTACTTATTAAACTAAGGCAAAGTACCTACTCACCGCATTGTGCATGTCTTCGCTGCGACCGCCCGCGAGGAAAAGCATGTTGCTACACAACAACTGGGTAGGTGCACCATCTGCGCAGTAGGTTTGTCCTAGCCAAGTAAATATGTCATTGTTGGGTAGTAGTTCTGTGACGCCGAACAAACTAGCCATAGTCTGAAATTAAAGCATATTTTACATGTCAAGGTAAAACGGAATTATTTAGCTAACTTTATGTGTAGGTACTTATTTAGTTACGTACCTCTATCTGATCTGCGAACGGAGCGAGCGCTATAAAGAGTGGGTTTTCATTAAACTCCATGAAGGCTACGGGTGCAAAAGCTTGCATTGAAATAATTTTGCTATTGTATTCCGGCCGGAGCGATGCCATCGCCCAAAACACGGTGGTTCCTTGCGAATGTCCGATGTAATGAAGTCGAGATTTTCCGCTTATTTGCAGAGCGTAATCAATCATAGCAGGCAAGTCCACCCTGCCTATTTCTTCCCAACTGAAGGCCCAGTACTGACGGCTTCTATCGGGGTTCAGATTGGTGTGTTTCCTTGAGTAATAAGTCCCGCGCGCATTGCCTAGCCATACGTCGTATCCAGCCTCGGCGAGAATGTAAGCTTAAAAACGTAAAAAGGTAATTAGGCACACTTGACTAACGTACATACCTATCTCGATTTTAAGATGGGTACTTTTAATGTGTACTACATACCTAAAGCCGTACCGGGGCCCATAAGCACCCAATCAGCGGCGGAGGCGAACAGACCATGCATAACGAACACTACGGGTTTCCGGGGATCACGGAAATTGTTCTGATCGCGTCCGTGTGGGATCCTCTGCATTTCCAGGATATATCCATCTTCAGTCACTACATTGTGCACTTCCACAGGGTATCCATACTTGGTTATCAAGCCAGGCTGCAAATATATACCAATTATTTATTAATTGATTTAACTAGCTACTTAAATACGTTAATTAAAATACAGATCGTATTATGTAGTTACAATATCACGTACCACGTCCAATAATGCATCTTCCAGTAAGTTGTTGGAGTATCGGCCGGCTTCTGGGCCTTTACTATAATATTCTTCTATGAGGTCCGCATGTGGGGACCGCCGAGAGGCCCCATAACTCACCGAAAGGCATAAAATCAATGTGACTAGTTGCCACATGATTTTTTATGTATATGCAACTGTTTTCCAATTCGATTTCTGTATTTATACGTTTTGTTTTAAAGATCAGAATGAGATTATATTCATTAGCAGATAATTTTATAAGATTATCAATGTGCCTTCAGCAGTAGGTAGGTAGTACAATACTTACGTAAACATTGTGATGATTCACTGAATACCTATTAGTAACTAACATGACGAATGGATAACGTGACCATACGTCTGCAGTCTGTCCCGGTGTCCCCAGCGAAGCCAGCATAGTCCCGGTTTTGCAAGCAGAAATTTATTTCCCACTATGCGACAGATGAAAAAATCTCCGGCTGGAATGCCGAGAATGTATCTCCTGAAAACCGTTGGGTCCAATTATTCCAGCACTTCTGTACTAACCACCTTCATTTAACAAACTTTTCCATAATTATTGAGTTTGTTATGTCTGCCTGGTAGTAACGCACCAGTCGAAAGTGTTTTCCCAAATGAACAAAATAAGGACCAGTGATAAAACACAATTATGTGTCGCAGTACTGAAAGCTATTCTGATTACGAAAATAAATCATGTACTGAGTTACACACGTAACTAAAAACAAGACCCGATATTTAAAAAAAATCGTTAAACCGACAAATACCAAAATACGACTTAGAAGTCACGCCACTATTGGGGGCTTAGTTATTAAGTCATGCCAACTTAACTTTTTTGTGTTTAGAGCTTTGATTATTTTGTGTTAATCTATTTTCTCTGATAAAAACTTGTAAAACACTAAAAACTCTTTTGTTATATATTACCGCAGATGTGTCCCGGTGTGACAAAATAAATTAATGGTCACGTTACGAATGGACCATTAACTCGACTTCGAGACGACTTGGTTTCTCATGCATGCTTTAAAGCAATGTCTGACCCTTTGCTAAGATGTGGGTTAGCCACAGACATACCTACGCTACGTACAAATCGCATATGCCTACTTGGGGTACTTATCCACTCAAGCCTACAAAAACTTGAACGCTACACGCGCTGACTTAAATGACAGTTCCTGTAATTTGTTTTAAATAATGTAGGCACCATACAAGCTGTCATAAATCAAGAAGTTGAACTTAGTAACTAAAGGTGCAAGTTGATTCTGGCTCGCATCGCACCTCGTGATATAAGCGATAGTCATGTGCGCATCTCATATTCATCAATAACAATAGTTTTATAAACTAGGTACTGCCAAACATCACGGACGCCTGCATATTCACGAGATCTAAACTTATAGAAACAGCAATAGCCGTACCTACTTCGATACCACATTCTACCGGGAAGTTACGCACCGTATATTTTATGTTTAGGTACCCTAAAAGCTGATAGGTACCTAGTCGGCACGTGTGGTGAGTAGGTGCCTGCCTATCTAATACAACGCAAGCGTGTGCGGACGTGTGACGATAACAGCTATCCATGTTTTAATGCAAGTTAATAGTGTTTTGGGACATATTTAATGATTAGATTAGATAGGTATACATTTAAATAAAATATACTTTAAGTACCTAATTACTTATAGGTTGGTACCTACTTATGCTACTTTGGGCAGCTAGGACACAGGTACCTACTAGAACTTCTACTTCTACCAATTACCATTACTATTTTAGTAGGTAGGTAGGGATGTAGGCAACCTTAAACAAGTCAGTACTTGTAGGCTGTACGCCAAGACTATACTAATGTCATGGCATTGTCTCTCTCTCGTACGAAACAAGATAGCGAGCAAGCGAATCCGTGACAGAGACTCTAAACGGATTTCAGACAAATTAGTGGGTAGGTAGCGTCTTAGGAATAAAGTATGCCTAGATAGATCTAGAGCTACGACACAAGCGTAAATTGTCGTAAACAAATTAATCCTATTTAACCCTTTATCTGTGTTTCATATCTAATTAAGTAGTTGTATCAATCACAGCAATTGCGTATTTGTATAATCACAAAAATACAAAGAAGATAACTATCTGATTTTCGTTATAAATACATCATCACGCCTGTATTCCCCGAAGGAGGCGCACTACAGTACACCCACACTTCGCCGATGTATTTTGGTCCCAAGGTGGCTGGCGAGCCTATTACCATTATACTGGGCACATTCCCCCTCAACACGAGGGAGATTTGGGCCATAGTCCACCACCTTGGCCCAGTGCGGGTTGGTGAACTTCACACCCCCTTCTATAGACGTGCAGGTGTCCGCACGATGTTTTTCTTCGCCGTACAGCAAGTGATAATGACCATTGAAAATGACATTCGCACATGAAAATCATCTCAGAGGTGCGAGCCCGGGATTTGAACTTGCACCCCTTGCGTTCAAGGCGGGCGTTCTACCGACGAGGCTACCACTGCTTTTGATTTTTGTTTATCGCATATATTATCTGCTGGGCTGGTAGACCCCTAGGGAGTAAGTAAGAACAGATAAAGACTGAATAGTAGAAATGCAGGTAGGTACCTAGTAATACATACAGATAAATAGATAGGTATTTAAACTTTCCTATATTTAAACCTTCTCGTAAATCAGCTTACTGAATATTGATACCACTATATTTCATTGAATTAAAATCATAAAAAACAGGTATTTTTCTTTTTTATTACTTAACTCATTTCATAAATACAATTTATTTTACAGTTATCAGTAGCAAATCTAGCTATAAACTTCTCTAGGTACCTATAACTAATTATTTGCACCTCTTTATTCATCGGACGGTTTATTCTGTAACTCCTTTAATTTATCTTCAAAGAATTGTTTTCTATGTACTAGTGCCAAACGTTGTTGTCGCACACCAAAATTCTCATTGCCCAATTTGCTGTACTTTCTCTCACCTTCACCGCCCATCAGTTCCCTTAGAGCTTGATTTCTTTGCAATATTTTATCATAAAATATTACGCCACTTTCAATGTACTCAGGGCCAAGCTCACATAATGCCTTATCTGCCTCTGTTTCATAATATACTTCAGTCATATCTTTCATTAAAAAATACATTCCAGTGCTGAAAGTGCCTACTAATGCATATAGAACCCCTCTCAAAAAGGCAGGTGCTGCATAAAGGTTTAATTTAGTGTTAATGATATTTGAGAGATTATAAGCAAAGAACAGACATGTGAATGGATATACTGATTCATAAATTATTTTGTTATTCTGTGTCATTAAAATCTCTCTACATATTGCAAATTGTTGGACTTTTTCAGGTAATATTAGTGCATCAGCCAATTTCTGTCCAACTTCAGATACCCAATCCACCTGTTTTTGATTTACCTGTAAAATTCATAGGTGTTAGGTACATACAATTAGCATGGTATTAAGTGGTAGATTATAAATATGTTTTGTGAAAAAACTACATTGACTAGCTGTAGTCCTTGCTTAGCCATCCTAACAATCTAAGTAGTTCAAAAAATAATGCTTGTTGCTGCAGTATGGGTCTGTGTTTAGATTCTGAGCTGCAAGTGATTTACATCGCGTAAATCTACCATTTTTTGTGACTTTATCAGAAGTCAAATGACAAGTTCAAGCTATTACCAATATGCTTTCAAACTCCTAAGTATCTTTCCATAATACGGATGTATAATTTGTTCCAAGTTCCAACATAGACTATGACGGAGGATTAAAACCAATAAAATTGTATCTAAGATTAGTCACCACAAACAGTCTGTAATACATTTGGAAAATAAAACTAACCTGGATATCATCTTTTTTTAAATCTTCTAATGAATTGTAGGTAAAGTTTACTGGAATACCTATTGCTGCTCCAAACCTAGAATTTGTACTTCCTGCAAGAATAATGTTTATTTAATAAACTTCAAAGTATTTAAATAAGATAAACAAGCAATTCAAGTAAGGATTCTTTACACCATTCCTTGGTAAGTTTGTCATGTTCAACTTGGAGCTTACCTGCATGAAATAGATCATATCCAAAAACGCTAAATGGTGCAATCAACCTCCTGTGTACTTGGGATAAATTGAGAATATCAAGACATTGATGATAGCGGTCATGTAACTCTTTAGGTAAATCTACCTTTTGACCATTTCTGAAAATTAAGTGAAAATAATTACTTACGAAAAATTTTATTGAAGGAATTATGGCCTATTTAGTAGAACAACAGCATTTGAAACAAAAGGGTTGCAGGTTTAACCTCTGGAATTTTTGAAAATTCATGTACAATGACAAATTTTAGTTATGGTGATGGTAAACATCGCGGGTAACCTGTACGTCTATCGAAAAACCGGGCAGACGAGATAGTGAGAAACAGGCTTGAGAATGTATTATTTAATAGTATTCAGTTAGGAAATTCATTTCGTACCTGTAATAATGGACAAAGTTTTTATACTTATCGATTAATATCGTATTGGGAACATATCTTGCAAAGGTGAACGCAATGCCAGCACTGGAGACCACTGCAAAGGAAAACTTGCGCCCCTTGTCCGTTAAAAACCAAGATATTGGCTTTCGTGTAGTCATTGTTTAATATCAGCAACCCAAACGTTTCCTTTAGGTTTCTTAGTAGGTATATAAATAAATAGCTGAGGTTTATTTCTAGATATATGTGAGAAAATCGGAGGAAAAGCTATAAAAGCTAACAGACTAACTGTCATCTAGCTTTGTTTTGACATATATCCGAGATTTGATTGACATTATGATTTCTGTTATCTATTGCTCTCTTTAGACGTTGGTTGATTTATCATGGGTTTCATCTCGATGGTTTCACCGCTATCTTTATAACATTCTTGAGTCATTCATATTTTTATTGTGTATTTATTGTTTTTTTCCTTGCTGCTATTAATGACTTAATATTGGCGACATACTCACTTATCGCAAGAAGTCCTTCCTCGTCTTATTTCATTTAAAATTTCAACTTATTATTCATTTCTCAAATGAATAAACTCCGATAAAAGTGAAGGGGTAATTTTTCAATAGAAGAATATTCGGATATCAGAATTTGTTGTCTGTGGAGGAGCGTGCCACTATGGACGACACACCACAGATACCGCCCACCCACAGACTTCTATGGCATAGAGATACTCTTTGGCATAGAGTATCCGTGCAATAAATTATCTTCATGCGTGCGTGCAGCACATACATTTGTGATCTGTGACTTAAATTATAAACAATCACAAGCTATCGAAATTTTATTAAAAATAAATACTTTAATAGTAGTGATCTGTGCTATAAACAGGGGCAATGTCTGGAGTAGTAGAACAGTTAAATAAATTGCGATTAGACTGTCTAGATAATGCTTGGGTACAAGCCATATACTATTCAGAATTCTTAGAATTTGGTGATTTCCCACCTGAATATGAGAATGTTATGGAAACTCTGGAAGTACGCTCAATATTTCGCGACATAATGAAATCGGTCGACCTTTGGCTAAGTCCTGATACAGAGGATAGCGAGGAAAAGTCCTGGGCGACGTTATCCCAACAAGTTCAACACGATAGATTGCTGGCTATATTAGCGTATTACATAGACAACGGTTGTAAGAATGTTGTTGATAAAGAATACAGAAACAACGCTCTGCTGGCTTCCCGAGTGTACTATAAGTTATTATCGGTGCCTGGATACAAAGCTTATCATATATATCACTCGCAACTGTTTGCACACTCATTGGCCTGTCTTAGTTTCCCCAAAACAGTGTGTGACAATGAAGATAAATATTTCAATGCCAAAGAGCTGACCCATGAAGTCAACTCAATTATAAAGGAACTGAGACGGTTTGTCCTTGACCTAAGAGCTATCATGGAACAGTTGCAACTGAATCCAACTGATATGAATTTTGAGGATATTTTGAGTAACTTAGTTGATATCACAGGTGGAGCCATTGTACATAAATTGAATGTTGGTAAGCATATTTTATTTAACACATTTTGTAGGAGCTGATTGCTTATTCTAATTCAGCTTGACTCGCTGCACTGATTAGTCACTGGTTTGATAGTTGTTGGTGACAAATTTTAAGAGCAACCATTAACTTTAATTTGCATAATTACTCATTTATATGTAAGATCCAATCCATTCAAGGGTTCCCATAATACAAGTATTGTTTGTTATGGGAATGCTATTGGTTGTTTGAAGATATTTTGATACTTGAATTATCGTCCAAGACGAACATTGCAATCCAATGTATTTACTACTTACGTTTGATTTCCAGATAAAATTGAGCTGACTAATATATCTAGTGTGATATATGAAATGATTGATATTCTTATGTGTGATGCTAGCAGTGAGCCCAATACTGCAGCTATTAGATTACTTTTCAAATGCCTCCTGCCCAAACTTGTGGCATCATCCTTGGACTGTAGAAATGCTAATGTAAGTATTTTAAACATGCTGAGATGATATCTTTTTTTTTAATATTTAAAGGTGCACATAAGCTGTAGGCTTAGTTTAACCACGTAGACGTAAGTTTTATCTCTTTCAACTGGCAGATCTGTCGAGAAAATTACATCACATCGAGCTTTTTGTACTGGAGATGGCTCGGTGTTATGTCATTTTCTCGACAAATCTGGCAGTTGAAATAATGTCTACATGTTCATGTTAAGCCTACTAGACCTGACAAAAGTAAACTGAATTAATTTAATCAATTGATTGTATTACAGAACATAGTGAGAGCATCATATGTTACCTATTCAGGATTGCTACTCAGCAAATATGGCAAGGCAGCATTGTCTGGCTACAATGTGCTTCTACAGCACCTTTGTTATTCACTAGATGGCTTGGTAAGTCACATTTATCTCCAATACATCACTAACAAAACTGATTGCAAAATAAACAAAGAAAATTGTGTTGTATTGTGTAAAAGGTAACAAATATTTTTGTGTTATACCATACAGAAAGAGTTTATTGGAGTGTTTATTCTTTGTTGTTTAGTGCAGACACACTTATTAATATAGCTATATAGCTATGTAGCAAAACAGCTTGAGCATTGATTCTAAAACACCACATACTAATAATTACAATGAAAATCCCACTTTCTTTTTAATTGATATATCTTATGCCTCTCCATACAAGTTGTAAATATTTCCAGGAGCGTGCAGATGTCCGCTCAGCCAGAGTATCCCTAGTAGTTGGATTGATGAGCTTACTACCTCGGAAGTCGTATCGTAAATTTGTCAAATGGCTACTACAGTTATCCACTTCTTCTAAAGTTCTACATAGACAAATTGCTATGGTAATCTACTATTCACCTTATTTATTAGAGTTAATTAGCAGTGGTAGCCTCGCGGGCAAGAACGCCCGCCTTGAACGTAAGGGGTGCAAGTTCAAATCCCAGGCCCGCACCTCTGAGATAATTTTCATGTGCGAATGTCATTTTCAACAATGATTACAACTTGCTGAACGGTGAAAGAAAACATCTTGAGGAAACCTGCACGTCTATAGAAAGGCGTGTGAATTTCACCAACCCGCACTGGGCCAGCGTGGTGGACTATGGCCCAAATCTCCCTTGTATTGAGGGGGAATGTGCCCGGTATAATGGCAATAGGCTCGCCCCCTATTACATTGGAACCAAAATACATCGGCGAAGTGTGGGCGCACTACAGTGCACCTTTGCCTACCCCTTCGGGGAATACAGGCGTGATGATGTATTTTTTTATTTTTTCAAATAACCAAGTCACGATTATGTTGTATTATAGGAAATGCTGGCTAACTTACTGAATAATGAACCTGAGGAGGTGAAACCAAGTGAAATAGCACCTGCAGCACCACCTGCAACCATTGAAACTCCAGCAGAAACAACAAATGATAAAGGTAGTATTAGTGAAATATGTCATAAGTAAGATATATATACACACACATATATACAATTAAGGTAATGCCAAAGAAGACAACAGCTAGTGGTCTTAGCATTATTCTTTTTCTCTACAGTAAATATGTTGTATTTAAGATGCTGAAAATGATCAAATAGAAGGTGAACAGGCATCAGAAAATCAAAATATAACAAATAATATTGAGCATGAATCATTGCCCAGCAACAATATGGCCACAGATGATGAGAGTAGTCAAGAACTACCAACAGCCAAAGAAGTAAGAAATTATTTTAAATAGTTAGCATCTACCTGTTTCCCAGTAATATTTTTGAACAGGGCAACCTCATTTCCGTTATAGCATGATCAGGAAGAAACAGAAGAGGACATAGCGGGCCTGCTGCGGCAGCGGACACACTCGGCCCCGCACGGCGAGATCCTGCGCGCGCTGCACGAGCGCGTGCACGACGTGTCCAGCACGCTGCGCACGCGCGCGCTCGCCATGCTCACCGACTGCCTCGCCAGCGACCGCACAACTATGAAACATGCTATTAAGGTAACCGTTACTACATAGGTGCGTGTCTGTGGATTATTTTCGATTGTGGTCGAGAATAGAGGCCAAATGTCATCACTGCCCGCGCCGTCACTTCAAGGCGTCTAATATCGTAGCTGACACTGATCTAGATCTAGCATACTACCAGGTATGTATTAAGTATTAGCAGATGCACGCTTAATATCGAGAGAGTAGCAGCTCGACGCGCGGTGACAGTGAATAGTTGTTCGGGGCGTGGGTAACAATACCTGATTATTTTCGTTACAAATATAAAAATGTTCATAAAATGAAAACTACTGGGCCATTCTATGTTAAATGTTTACTATTCCGCAACATACTAAAGAAAATCATGTAAATCGGATCATAAATCTCAGCGTAATCGGTGTACATACATAAAAAATAACCAATCGAATTGAGAACCTCCTCCTTTTTGAAGTCGGTTAAAAATTAAAAGCTCTGATGGGTGGATGTCAGTTTGAATGGAAAAAGTTGGTGTTACCTTTTCATGTAGCGCTGCCACATTTTTCGTTCTTGACGGCTTGCATGGAGGGCGGCAGACGTATAAGGTATCACGTGTAAAACTTGTGCAGGAGTTGAACGGGCCGGGTGAAGTGTCGCGGCTGATGGCGGTGGGCGCGCGCAGCGTGTGCGACGAGCGCGCGGCGGTGCGGCGGGCGGGCTGCGCGCTCGTGCTGCGGCTGCTGCTAGCGCGTGCAGCGCCGGACCCGCAGCCCACCGACCTCGCGGTAAGGCATACCTACCTCAGTCAAAGTATTAAACTCATCAGCTAGAATGATCAAGAATATTTAAACTTTTATTATCCCAAGTATAAAAAAGCAGTGTTAGCCTAGCCGGTAGAACGCCCCTATGTGTCCTCTTTGGACGTACAAAATCAGACCCTGGGATTATCGAATTTTATTCTGTTTAATAGTTAATATCGCTTGCTCCATACTGCACTTCTCATGTCTCTCGAAAAGGGTGCGAAGGTCACGAGCCTGTACTAGGAGCTGAAGTGGGCCCTGCAGTGTACCTCTGCCTACACCTTCGGGGAGTCTAAGCGTGACGATGAAGCTTAATATTTGTCAACGATTGTTTTCCAAAGATCCTGGTAGGTCTGTGTCGCGACGCCAGCATCCTGGTGCGTTCGTCGGCGATCGCGGCGCTGGGCGAGCTGGTGTCGAGCCGGCCCAGTGACGCGGTGTTGGACGCCTTCCTTACGGGACCCATGCATCAGTTGTCCGATCCCGAGAATAAAGTAAGAAATATTATACACTTGCGAACTTATACACTTTGTCGATCCATGCAGCGGACCGCTATCTATCTTCACACATGCAATATTGTATTATTTCGTTGATACTTGGCTGCTTAGATAGCTTAATAAGCACGATATTAAATGCAATTACTTAATGTAATAATAATTAAATTAATTAATGCAACGATATTAAAAGCATGATATTAAACTGTTTAAATGTGAACCATAACTTCACGGATATAAAACGACACCTCTGAGTCATCGGCCCATAGGAGGTAACTACTGCCTTAGGTTGTATATTAAAGAGTCGAAAATTTTATTTGAACCTGATCTTCAAAAAATGCAGTGCTAGCTCCGACCCCTTGAAAACAATTGCACTTCAGAAATATAATTTTATTGATAACAAAAACAGTGGTAAAAAGTAGCAGTGGTAGCCTCGCGGGCAAGAACGCCCGCCTTGAACATAAGGGGTGCAAGTTCAAATCCCAGGCCCGCACCTCTGAGATAATTTTCATGTGCGAATGTCATTTTCAACAATGATTACCACTTGCTGAACGGTGAAGGAAAACATCGTGAGGAAAAAGACGTGCGTCTTTGAAAGGCGTGTGAAGTTCTCCAACCCGCACTGGGCCAGCGTGGTGGACTATGGCCCAAATCTCCCTCGTATTGAGGGGGAATGTGCCCGGTATAATGGCAATAGGCTCGCCCCCTATTACATTGGGACCAAAATACATCGGCGAAGTGTGGGCGCACTACAGTGCACCTCTGCCTACCCCTTCGGGGAATACAGGCGTGATGATGTATTGAACAAAAAATGCTAATTGGTTTAAGTGAAATTGGGGCCAGCGCAAGGACTACTGGATGCTTCTTTTATGGAACTAAGGTCCGTATTACAGAAGGAAACTCAAGCATTGATCTTTGTATAAAACTAGTTTTGAGTCAAGTTTTAATTTTAGAATGTCCCTCAAGCATAGATTTATCGAACATAGTTCAGCTGAGTACTCAGTTCGTGAAACAAACTCAAGCAGTGATTGGATCTGTAATCACCCAAGTGTGGTCGAGACCGCGCTTGAGCGTAGATTGCCATTGTATGTATGTCAATTAATAATAAACTTCTTGTCACATATTTGACATAACAACATTTTATATAGCATCATACCTATAATTTATGGCCATAGACACAAGTCTATTAAGCTTGACCATTTTGCTTACAAAATTACTTTAATTTACATCAATAAATGGGGATTCTACTATTCAGGACCGACATAATATAGCTGATTTCCTAAATTATTGTCTCTAATGGTATACTTCAATATATCTAATCCAGTGAAGATCAGAACAAACTTGGTAAATAAAATAAATCGTAAACGAAAACAGGCTGACGCATAGACAATACGCATCTCTGCTTGAGGCTCGATTTGAGTCTTGAGTATTGATTACCGTTCTGGAATAAGAACGATGCTCAAGCACTGATTCTATACATAAACAGGGATCGACTGATTGAGGATTAAACTGAACTTGAGTTACGTTCTGTAATACGGACCTAACTGTGCCAATTACAAGGGTCGAAACTGATTGTATGGTCAAAAATACTGATTTTACTGACCTTACTTTAAAGAGAAACCCCAAAATTTACAGAACTTTAAATCCATCTCCAAACCCCTAACAGATATTTTATGACAAAAAAAGTGTCCCATATATAATGCCACTATTAAGCCCCGCACACACTGGGGCGTCAAGACACGCGTAATATTTTTGCCAATACCAAAACAAATTATATGTCAATATGTCTATGGGCCAATATATAACACCATAAGGCGTCTCTACGCTCACTATACGGCGTCGCAACGCTCACTATACGTCTTCGCGACGCTCACTATACGGCGTCGCGACGCTCACTTTATGGCGTCACCACGCTGCCCGTACTGTCAGCGTCGCGACGCTTTGCAGTGAGCGTCGCGACGCCGTATAATAAACGTCGCTTGACAAACAGATAGACGGACAACGTGAGGGTTTCTATTTTCCTTTTGAGGTACGGAACCTTAAAAATTTATATTGGAACACCTAAAATTTGCATATATTTGGAAATGCAAATCACTCCCATACAAAGCCGCATGTAATATTGAGTCCTACCGTCAGGCATAAAGTAAGAATATCCGTAGTAAAGGGAGCGTGCTTATGTAACTAGAGATGAAACTGATATCCGGTAACTATCCGGTATCCCGCCTATTCAACCTTGTTTTTACTTAAATATCTTTTCGCTGTAAACGCTACTGCCAAGTGCTGAAAGATTCTAGCAAACCTTGACAACTACGGGTAGGTACTGATGCAAATTAACTGACCACCATATGTATGGGTCAGAAACCCATGGGAACCTTTTCCAGGGATGGCTTTATAATAGCTTTCCAATGACCGCTTTATAATTGGCCATTTTTTAAAGTATTAAAATGGATGTAGTATGATATCCTTAAGAGATAGACATATGCCATCGCGGACTTTTCTGTAGACCTTTATAAGATACACAATACCACCATTCGTTATTTTGTTATATATCAAAGGGTTAAAAGGCAGTGTTTTCGTTGAAAGCTCTCAGACGGCTTATTTTTTTCCGACACCAACAATATATTTTATCAATATATTTTAGCTAATGTATACAAAAACTTGACAAATTATATACCAAAAACCTTCCTCTTGAATCACTATATCTACTAAAAAACGCATCGAAATGCGTTGCGTAGTTTTAAAGATCTAAGCGTACATAGGGACAGACAAACAGTGGGAAGTGTCTTTGCTTTATACTATGTAGTCATACTTAGTTTGGAGTGTTAAATATTATCTATTGGTCCATAGATTCAAGAGCAGGTGGTGGGGCTGGTGCAGCAGCTGGTGGTGGAGCGGCTGCAGCGGTTCGTGGCGCGCGGCTGCGACGACCCGCTGCCGTGGCTGTTCCTGGCCGCCGTCATAAGGCATAACATGCGCCGCCATCTGCAGAAGGCCTGCTCCATGCTAGCCAAGACAACCACCTGTATCAAGTGAGCCTTTCAAAATAATTCACGTTATTAATTTATGTTAAATAATATCTTAGATGTGTGGTGAAGCTACCTGCTAATCTTACGTATGGTATAGCAGAACAAATATATTTATTTCTCAGATAGAATAAAGCAACTTTTTATTTTGTTTGCCATTTTTGCTTGCCCTTAGCCGCTTGCAAATCCTTTAATTCACAGTGGAATAGGTATATTTTTTTTTATTCTAAAAACCAAATCACTAGTATTTGGTTATATTACTTGAATCATACAGATGATTGGAATAATATGTTCTAATAGCTTTCTTCAGTTTGTGCTGACATTATTATATTCCCTAACAATCCTAACCTAACCTAAGCAGTGAATCCATCCCCTTTCCGCGAACGATTTGCGGCCGACACCACACTGGGGCGTCAACGCTCGCGCGTAAATTTGTTTGCCATAGCAAAACAAACTGTATTGACGCTAGAATGAAATGACACTAATAGCGCGGCTGAATTTTAAGGCGTGGGGTCGTGGCTTTTACGACAGAAATGTAATCTTCATGCATATTGTATTATGCATACAGATCGTTTTGGTATTGACAAACATTTTCCCGGGCGAGCGTTGACGCTTAAGTTTAATGTTAGTCGGTCGCGTTGTAATCGTCGTTAACGTGGTGCAGTCACCGGCTGGTGGACGTGCTGAGCACGCACCTGGGCGCGCTGCAGGACGAGCGCGACCTGCAGTGCCTGGCGCTGCTCACCAGCGCCGCGCGACACGTCGAATACTCGGACGTCGGGTTCATACTGGAATACTTCTACCGACTAGCCGATAGTGAACAGGTAACACTTGATATAGAAAATATAGACAAAGGAAAGTGTGGTAGATAAATTCGGAGGTGTTAATAACGAAAGTAATCCTTACGCAAAGGAAAAGTTTAGACTTAGGCACCGCTTCATTCAGTTAAGTGGGGCTTACATGGGTAAATAAGCTACATGTGAATAGATCCAGACCATACTGCTCGCATTCCCAGTGATATAATTATCAGTCAATTTTCTCTTCTCTGTTTAGAATTGTGAAAAAAAAGAATTTTGTAAAAGTTATGACCAATGGGTATGTATTTAATATGTGTGGTTGTGTGAGTAGGGATGTGACTCGGAGAGTAAAAATTGTTTAATAAAATATCGATTTTTCTCTTTGAAATAAATTGATTGGTAAAAAAAAGTATTTTTAATATTTAGAGTATCGATTATTAAAAATCAAAATCGATTATTATAAAAATCTATAATTTTTTGACATCCCTATGTGTGTGTGGTCAGGGTCGTGACGCGCGGCTGATGCCGCTGACGCTGGAGCTGTGCGGCGCGTGGTCGCGCTGGACGCGGCCGCTGGAGCGCGCCGCGCTCAGGGACCACCTCGTGCGCCGGCTCGCCGCCGCCAGCGACGACGGTACTAGCGCCATCCGCACACTCTTCTCTCACAACTTACACGATAATTATAGAAAAAATCGGCCAAGTGCGAGTAGTACTCGCGCACGAAGGGTTCCGTACCATTATCTATAAAAACGGCAAAAAAATCACGTTTGTTGGATGGAAGCCCCCTTAAGTATTTATTTTATTCTGTTTTTTAGTATTTGTTGTTCTAGCGGCAACAGAAATACATCATCTGTGAAAATTTTAACTCTCTAAGTATCACGGTTCATGAGATACAGCTTGGTGACAGACGGACGGACGGACAGCGAAGTCTTAGTAATAGGGTTCCCGTTTTAAACCCTAAAAAATACAAGCTCCGCTTTCGAACTCGAGCGGTTTAACCTGCCTTCGGTGACCCGGTTTATTTCTCGTTATAATTTTATTATGTATCCGCATCGGATGACGTACCTTTGGTAGGCGTGACGTTTCACGTAATTCAAAATTAATTTGTCCTTGCGCAGGATGTAGAATCGCGTGCGCCACCCTGGCGGCTCAACTCGATCCCGAAAATCTTCAGTGGGCTACGGAGCTAATGCAGCTGTGTGAGTCGATTTTACTTGTGAAACTTGATCGAAGTCCATTTTGTGCCGCTTTTTTATAATATCGTGTATGGTAGCGGAGCGGGTGGCGCTGGAGCGCGGCGAGCTGCGCGAGGCGCTGCGCTGCGCCGACCTGTCGCTGGTGGCGCCCGCCCCGCCCGCGCCGCAGCTGCTGCAGCTCTTCCTCGCCGCCATCGCCGCGCCGCCGCCCGGTCAGTTCCTGCCTTTTCATTATTTACCTGCACATTTAAATAGGATAATGGGTGTTTGTGGCTACGAGCTACAACGCGATACTTGCGGCAAATACTCAAAGGACTGTAACTCGGAAACTATGATAGTTAGATTTTATCTACCTTCACTATGCATCTACATATAAGCTAGCGTACACGTACCTAAAATATTATTTTGAACTTCTGAAACACAACGTATAGCCGAACGGCAGTCGATCGAAACGGTTACGGTAACGACGTATTCAGATGTGGAGGGTCGCGAGCTGGGCATGATGGTGGCGGGCTTGGGGCGGCTGTGCGTGCGCGCGCGCGACGCGGCGGCCGCGGCCGCGCCCGCGCTGGCCCGTCTGCTGCCCGACGGCGCCGCGCCGCTGCCCGCGCGGGTCAACGCGCTGCTCGCGCTCACCGACATATGCATCAGGTAACACGCCACCGGTAGTACTAGCCATTATGTAGCATCACCCTAACTCCGGCCTAATATCGTAATGCGCGCTAGGTACACGTGCATAGTGGAGCCGCTGCTGGACAGCGTGTGCGCGTGCCTGTCGGGCGGAGCGCCGGGCGCGCTGCGCCGCACGGCCGCGCGCAGCCTGACGCGCCTGCTGCTCGGCGGGTTCCTGCGTCTGCGCACGCCGCTCTACTACAGGTACCGCGCGCTTCACGACCTCCACTCCCTTTTACCGGCGCCGTATACTAAGCGAGTGTAAAAATGCGGTCTGTCGACTTGTTACTAGGTATTGCGCGCTCCTGGCGGACGAGGACCACGACGTGCGCGAGCCGGCGGAGTACTACGTGACCTGCTGTCTCACCACCGACGCCATCTACCATCACTTCGTGGACTGCGTGTTGCACTACAATAAGGAAGATACTGGTAAATTTATTTTGCGTAAGATTGTAACAATCAAATATTTTGTTGGGAGATTCCTCTGCCTTTTATTCGGAAGTTCTAAAATTCTCTTCATCAAAATCATTCCGAAAATATCCTATAATGCAATTCTTCATTTCGAACAGAATACATTAGAAATTGTATAAGGAAGCACACAACTGCTACATCATCAGACGATAAAACGTGATAAATGTTATGTTTTCTTAGTCGACGATACCCGCCGACATTGATAATCGTTTGTACGGCCGCCGGTCATCGTTATTAACCGACTTAAAAATCGGTCGACAGACGCCAGAGATATGCGGTAATATACATTTAAAAAAAGAAACATACGGGTCGAATTGAGAACCTCCTCCTTTTTGAAGTCGGTTAAAAAGGAGAAGGTTCGATTGTTTTTTTTGGTTTTATAGATACAATATCGTTCGACTCCCGCGAGCTGATATACGACGTGATGCTGCAGCGCATGTCGATAGTGCAGAAGCTGAACATCCAGTGCCGGCTGGCGCGCGAGGTGCTGCAGCACGCCGCCGACGTGACGGACGAGGGCGACGGCGAGCTGCCCGCCGCGCTCAACGCCGCGCTGCTCGACTCCATCACGCTGCTGTGCGGGCCCCGCATGAAGCTGCCCAGTAACTATACCACTCACCCGACTATCATCGAGGAACCCTCCTACCTAGTTATTGTGTCTATGTTGAGGCCTGGTACCTTTTCCTTTGCACAAAATCAATAAGTCTAATCTAACTAGGTACCTGCTCAAATATTCTTGAAGCTTACTCTTGACAGATGGCCCTGTTTAATCGTTTTAGTGTTTGGGGCGAATTATAAGCATATTTTAGTATTCTATTTTCTTAATTTTTTGCTTTCACCTCATGGAACTCTGTTCACAGTTTCTGGTGAGTACTTACATTATTTATAGGATATTATGTACTACTAGATTTTATAATGTTGTGTAATTACGTAGGGAAACCACAACCGACGGGTGAAACGGCTGATATTGACGACTTGCAAGAACGAGTCACTACTAACATCGTGTCTCATGTGAGTGAATTTTCAAGCGTATTAGGTATTTACTTGTGCGCCACTTTATAAAGGTCATGGTTCTTCGGAGCATCTTTTTCAGTTTTTTTTTGGTTAAGATTTATTTTACGCGTGTTTACGTCTGTGAGACGACCGCTTATGCCTAGGCCCGAGCCGCAAGTGCCAGAAAAATATATTAGCGCGTAAATTTCCTGATGATTGTATGTTTGATACAGAAAATGAAGCGCACGGTGGCGGAGGTGCTGGTGCCGGCCGTGCTGCGCCTGTACGCGCGGCTGCGGGCGCGCGGCGGGCAGCTCGCCGCCTACCTCGTGCGCATCGCCACCGACCTGCTCAACGACTACCGGCACGAGGTCTCAGCACACTCTTCGTACTATTTTGTCACTTGAAATATGTTGTAAACAATATTGTCGTCAACTAGATACGACACGCGATTGGGCGTCGGATATTTGTCGCTACCGGCTAGTGGCAATATACAGGAGGTTAAAAATGCCGCGAAGCATGATGAAATGACATGCCGCGTAAATCGGCCGAATGACACACCCATATTGTTCGGCCGTCTCAATCGCTACATTAGACGCGGACCATTGCGTTGGTACATCCACATAATATGCTTAATTTTTGCAAGTCGCATTAGTACCTACGCTAAGACACGGGAGTGTGTTGTCGTCAGATCGAGGAGTTGATCGAGAACGACGAGGAGCTGGTGGAGCGCGTGCAGCAGTTCCAGGAGACCATCGGGCTGGAGCGCAGCTTCGGCAACGCGCGCAACCTCGTCACGGCCTCCGCGCCGCCCGAGCCCGACACGCCGCGCGCCGCCAAGCGCCGCCCGCGCGCCACTCACCACGCCTCGCCGCGCAAGCGAGCGCTGCGCATATAATACTCTACGACTTTATTATTTTGTGCTATTATAATACTGTTATTTTACGGGTCCGTACATGGAAATCCTTAATTATGCAATATTAAGAAAAATCAACTTTAAGTATAGCTTATCAATATAGAATATTGAAAATGGATTGTTTTTTATTACCTTTGCTTTGATTACCGTTCTCGTTTGGGTCGTTGTACCCTACCAACGGTAACTGTTTGTCGCCGACGCTCCATCGGTGTACGCTACCTTTATTAGGATGTTAATTAAAGTTAAATAAATGGAGCAATTACAAATAGAAAAATCTATCTATGGGAAAATACATTAATTGAGTCGCTCCCTATTTCCTTATATAAATTGAATTATATTAAAGTATCCCCTATTTTGATATTAGTGTACGCAGAAATGAGAAATGACCAATATTAAAACATTGCTTATCATTTTATTAATTATGCAGGCGTACAAGAATAACAATACGTCTCAATAAGGCAATCAAACTTAATAAATAAATAAATAAAAATATTATACAGTATTGCTCAAATTCAATTTAACAACTAAATCACTTTCATTTTCAATTTTTATTTCCTTACTGAACGTCTTCTTCAACAGTAAGTCGATAGCTGCTTCTTCTGAAAATTAAGCATATTATAATATGTTACTGAAATATAACAATAAGTAAATAATCTCATATGTAATTAGTAGTCATAACTGGGTCCCAAGTCCCCTAACACTATGGTCGTGGAGTTGCTATAACTACATTTTTAAAAGAACGAAAGCAACATTTTATTTAGAGATGAATCTTATCGAAACTTTTATTGGAAAAGCTAATATCGAGGAAGGGGATTCGGATGTCAGAATTTGACGGAGTTCATTAATGAAGGAAGAGGAATCATCGAACCTAGGTGATGATCATAACGTATTCCATGTTATTGAGAATCAATTTGTAAACAATATTTGCTCTTATCATTAAAATAGATTTTCGGGTTCTTATTTTTAAGGTTCCATACCTTAAAAGGAACTTTATAGGATCACTTTGTTGTCCGTCTGTCTGTCAAAACCCTTTTTTTCAGGATCGCGTGGAGATATAAAGTTAAAATTATAACAAATACTCAGATCTGCAATCCATTGAAGCTGTAATGGAATCAAGCATTTAAATCATCGCAAACAAAAGATACGGCCATTTATGTATGCTGCATATTTTCAACCCGTTAGTTAGACAATCAAAACCTCTAAGATACTTCCAGGTGACCTAGAATCATGAAATTTATCAAGAAGCAATATCTTATAGCACAACTTAAGGGGGAAAACCCATAAAACTTTGTTTTTACAAGTTTGTAGGAACCCTCGGTGCGCGAGTTTGACTCGCTCTTGGTCGATTTTTTATGATTAACTTACCCGTAACTTGTAAAGCCAGTAACTGGTGAACGATATGTCTAGCAGTGGTCTTGAACAAGTCACGGCTGCTGATCTTTTTTTTCTTATAATAAGGCATAAGTAACTTGACTACGAGTCCCGCCACATCAACTTTTTCCGATTTCGTTGATGATGATTCCAACTTTTTCGTTGCATCTGCATGTTTATGTTTACTAGACAATTTGTCTTTTTTAACATCTTTAGATTTTTTGTCTCTCTTCTCTACTCTTACCTTTTTACTTAAGCTAAGCTTTTTATGTTTAGATGGATCCTTATCTTTACTTTTATCAGGTGAATGTGATGTTTTCTTTTGTTTGACTTCCGTGTTGTCTACTTCAACCACTGCAGGTTTCGCGACAATCACGGGTTCAGGTGGCATTTCTGTAAACTGTTTTAGTTTTTGTAATACTTCGTCTGCTTCTAAACTCAGTTTACGAGCTTTATTCAATTTCGAATCTTCACATTTTATCTCAACAAGATTCATATCATCACTTGGTTTGTTTTCGAAGGAAATATCTGAAGACTCGTTTGTTGATACCCCAGCACTTACATCTTCATTATTTAATATTAATGTTTCATCTGCGCTCTTTTTTTGTTGCAAATCACTGCCATCGTCGATTACTAATTCCTTTTCAGATTCACTGTCAGACATATCCCCAAATGATTTTGACTTTTCAGACGACTCAATTTTCTTGACGCCTTGAATATCAGGTTCCCTGTTACGACTTTCCTTTGAAGATGTTTCATCGTCAATTACCAATGCTTTTTCCGAATCACTGTCAGACTTTCCAATAAATAACTCTGGCTTTTCGGACGTTTTAGTTTTAACGTTTCGACTATCAGATTCCTGGTTACGGGTTTTCTTCGGTAACTTCTCATCGTTAATGACTAATTCCTTTTTAGATTCATTGTCACATATGTCACCAAATAATGATTCTGGCTTTACAGACGTCTTAACTCTTTTACTCGGACTATCAGACTCCCTGTTACGACTTTTCTTCGATTTTTTCTTATGTATACATTGTTTGTTACTCTCACTTGTTTTACTCCTTTTGGTCTTACGAGATTCTGTATCACTATCAGACGATTCACCAAAAAGCGCTTTGATTTTTCTTTTTGCAATAGGCTTTACTTTTTCATGTGCCTTTGATTCACTCTTATTTCCATCTTTTTCTTTATTATTTGCAGGATTACCTGTTTGTTCGTGTTTAATTTTATTGCTTCCTTTATTGTTTTGCGGTATACCTTTTAACGTTATATTAATAACTAACGTTTTAGGTCCATCGACTTGCTCATTTGAATTACTGTTTTCATTATCATCATCGTCGATTTCATTTAATTTTAGTGTTGTGTCGTTACTGTTCGAGTGACTTTCGTCATTTTTATTAGATCTGTTTTGTTCATAATGTTCGTCAATGACTAGATCACCATCTTCATCGCTTTCATTCGGCGTAACACCAGGAGATGGACGTGATGCTTTTTGAAAAAATGATTTTAGTTTTGTTTGCGTTAAAGGGTCTCTTTTAAAAGAATTGGCTTTTCTTTTAGTTTCTTTGTCCGCTTTGCATAAAGAACGAGCTTCATTTTTGTCTTCAATATTTTCTAAAACAGATAACTAATATCACAATTTTGTTTTTATTAATACTATAAAGAAGAAACTTTATACACTTATAGACGGTAAACTCCAGGATTACTCATCGGATTATAGTGTCTACGGTTGAGTAAATGAGGAAGTAGTTATAAGGAAGAGGATGCGGATGAGGAAATATTGGTAACAATAGATGAGGATTTGGGAATGAAAATGAAAAAAAGAAAAGAATAAGATTGGTAGTAATATACCAGGGAAAAAATAAGTGTGTACAAGATTAATAAGCATTCCTTTTTATTAGGAATTTGATGAGGAAGCGTGAGGACGGCAGCAATCATATTATTGAAACATTCTAGATCTCGCTATCTCTGTCATACACTTTTTTTTTTGTTGCTTTAATGAGATATCATGCAATGTCACGCGAACCAAGGACTTGTAAAAACTAATATTTAATTTTCTTGGCTTGTGCACATAACTACTTCCTCTTTAACACTAGTAATAGGCTATAGCGAAGATGAAACCACGGAGCGTGGCTAGTTAGTACGTAGGTAAAATGAAAAAAACCCTTATCATGCTCATAAATACAAAATTAACTTTCACCTGCTAATTGTGATGCCGTTATGAAGCTATTATTATTTTGTGATGTTTTTAACTTTTGTTGTTCATAATCTTTAACAAACTCCCTAAGAGTATTACGTTTCTTGGGTTCAAATATTTTCAATTGAGGAAACACTGTATCTTTACATCCTTTTACAGATGACATCTAAAACAATAAAATTTTACACAAAATATCAATATAAGTTCAGCGTCATCGTAAACCTGAATAGCTGTTATTATAATTGTAGATTTTTACCAATTTCGACATCGCTCTCCTGTATAAACTAATGACTGTACTAGATGAAAATGCTTCATATTCCATATCTACAGCGCACTGTTCGATGTCGTGTCGGGAGAGTGATTTGTTGAAACCGTCCGCTTCTTTTGTATTAGTGTAGTTGTTGTGCAGAGCATCTGTGAGGAGCGTCAGGTATCCTTCCCGACCCGGTATTGTCAGTCCAGTTACCTAAAAGCGAGGTGTCATATCACAAATGCAACCAAATGTCCATTAAGTTATGGTTACTCTAAAATTACATACTTTCTTGGAGGTACTCTCGGCTGCCTTGCATTTCGAGTATTTGGCTGACTCAGCGTCATTATTAGACCTTTTCTCCTCAACCCGTTTCTTCCTGTTCGCAAACTCCTGCATGATCAGCGATTTTGTCTCTTGCGCGACGCGGCAGCG
Source organism: Ptilodon capucinus (assembly GCA_914767695.1). Classification (NCBI taxonomy): domain Eukaryota; kingdom Metazoa; phylum Arthropoda; class Insecta; order Lepidoptera; family Notodontidae; genus Ptilodon; species Ptilodon capucinus. Next base: position 5,299,932 of record OU611814.1, on the reverse strand, counting down.
CTCGCTCTCGACGTCCGACTCTCCGCTATCGCCACCCGCGCCGTAGTAAGATTCCGCCTCCCTGTAGGAATTGAGTCAATAAAAAAATCAAATTTCCACATTCATAAAAATTATTTGCACATATAGATTAGTAGGTTCCTGTTACGTAAAGGCCCGATAACGGTACGAACGTAAACAATAGCTGCTTAGAGTACGCGCAGATACTACTAAGGACTAGAATATAAAATTGTAGAACAGAATCAAGCTAAAAGTGCTGGGCGTGGATAAACGGCAGAGCTAACAATAGCATAAGCAGTAGACCGCTACCGAGCATTGTTTTAAACGGTCGTCGGCACTTCAGTTTCTTGTTTCGTACTTTTTTTGTCCGAATCGTCCCTCGCCATAGAGATCGGAGGAGTCCTGATTGACGACGAGCTGGCCGTCGCGCAGCTGAACGCCGAACGCGCGGCGCTGGTGCTGGTCGAGCGCGCGGCGCACGGCGCGCTCGTCCAGGCACGCGTCGCAGCGGTCCACGCAGCGCGGCGCCGGCTCGCCGAAATACTCGGCGAACACTTTGTGCCGACATCTAATTGTGGATTGGGTTCACTACATTTCATATTATTTACATAAAAATATATTTAACAATAAACGTGAGTGCTTTCTTGAGCTAATGTACAATATTAATAAAAACACATACACTACCTATACATTAAATAAAACACAAGGGGATTTTAGTAAAATGAGACTGAGACTATTTTCCTATGAAATAATAGTGATACTCACTTGACTTCCTCGCAATATTTGATCATAATTTCGAAGCTCTTGTACGCGTTTTTATTGCGTTGCTTATGCTCCGGTGTTTTTGAGCGGCCTATCTCAGATTTAAGTAGAAAGTCGACGGCGTTGCGTTCGTTGCGACAATAGTAGATGCGGCAAAATGAAGGTTTGCCGTCCCGCCCGGCCCTGCCCGACTCCTGTTTGAGTAATATGATAACCATGTATCAAATTCTGAAAATCCTATTTTTTCCCATTCTAATAGTAAATTTTATGATTCTGTACCTAAAAAGGAACCCTTACAGGGTACATTCGCAAGGGAATCAAAAACATATTGACCTATAAGATTATAAAATTTGGCAAGAAGCAATGTCTTAGAGCACAAGTAAGGGGAAATTCCGAAATCAGTAAATTTATAGTTAGAACCATAAAAGTTTTTTTTTGCGAATAAACACTTTTGCAGTTGGTAAACTGACCGCGACCTATCTCGATGTATGGAGAAAACAGTTTTCCTTCAATCCAGTTTATATTTTCGTTAGAGCAATGTTTTCTGCTTTCATAGTTTATGTACGCACTTGACCGGATTTTTAGTCTCACTTGATAGTATGCGGCGACGTTCTGCGCGAGCCCCCAATGTGCGACGGCCCGTACACTGGCCTTGTCGACGCCCATACCGAACGATACGGTGGCACACACGCACGGACACTCGCCGCCCGACCACCGATCCTGCACGGATATGCGATCCGACGACTTCATGCCTAACAAAAACATAAATACACACTAATAATTTATAGTTAGTGTATACACACCCATAAATAGTGAATATTAACTTTTATTTGTAGATGCTATTGTATCATAATGTCAGCACGTCAGAAAATATCCAGTTAAGTAAGTTTCTTGTAATATATTTTTTTATTAGAAATAAAATATAGTTTGTCCCATTCTCAACAATTGTTATTTTATATGTTTGTATCAATAAATACCTCCATGATATGCTAGTGACGTTAGACCTCTTTTGGTTAGCATGTTAGCTAGATCTTCAGTTTGTTCACGGGTCCTACAGTAAACTATTGCAGCATTTTTATCCTTCTGAAATAGGGAGTGCAAATTAAAAAAAAATTAACCCATAAAACATACGATAGAATTTTATAATTCTACTAACAGGTTTAACATTTTCGTCTTCCTTTAAACTCTTCTTCAAGAACTCTACCAAATGACCAATTTCATCATCTATACAGTTCTGATAAATAACATCATAAAATAAATTCCTTCTAAAACTTGGTGTTTTGTATTGTGCAACAGGTGTAAGTAGTTTCAGATTAGAAAGGATATCTTTAGCCACCTCAGCACTAGCCGTGGCAGTGAGGGCAACCCAAGGTACACTTTTGTACTTCTCCCTTAAATCACCCAACTTTAAGTAATCCGGCCGAAAGTCGTGACCCCATTCACTGACACAGTGAGCTTCATCAACAATGATATATGAAACCTTCTTGTACTTGACTAGATGCTCCATGAGAGACTTAAAAGTGCTGGTTGCAGCCTGCTCCGGTGTAACATACAAGAACCTTGTGTTTGGTTTCATGCTTCTCAAATCATTTAACACTCTCTCCCTGTCTTTTGATGTCATTTTAGAGTTAATGGATTCAGCTGAGATCTTGATCTTGGTGAGGTGGTCAATTTGGTCTTTGATGAGTGCCAGCAGAGGGGAGAACACAATGGCCACCTTGGTGTCTTGCAATACTGCTGGCAATTGGAAGCATAGAGACTTCCCTGATCCAGTGGGCATTGATACATACACATCATGGACACCTGCAATAACATATAACTTAATAAATACTATACTTATTATAGATTATAATTATAGCAAAGGGCTTTTAAAAAAATATATAAAATTACAGTTTCAAGATCGTAATTTAGGTACCTAGTTGTATATTAGTGCATTTTTATAGATCTAAAATGCGACCCCGCTGCGGTGTTGACAGTGCAGTATGATTATAATACGACTATTTTAAAATGTCTTAAGGTCAACGTAACAGCGCATATTTTTATATTTGTTGCTCCTTCCTATATGTGACATATAAACCGATGGTACCTACGCAATTATTGTGTCATACGATGTTTCGATTGTAATAAATTACCTCTTGCTATTGCTCTCGTTGCTTGCTCCTGTAGTACACTCTTGAACTTTCGGTGTCCAAAACATTGTAACAGTTTCTCAGTTACGTTATCCATTACGACATTTGTATACTTCAACCATCACAGGTATTTAACAACACTTATTTATTTTAAAATATTTTAAATTGCCGTTTGTCCATTTTCAGTGAATATAGTGAAAGCCTATAACTTTGTGTTCAAAATAATAATAAATAAAAACAACCTCAAAATATTTTTACAAAATCTGACATTTGTTGTTTGTAGTAGTGACGTAGTAGCTGATAGAAACGTCAATGATTTAGTCGATTCTTTACTCGTTTTCCAACTAATAATGATTAGTAGCATGAAAGTTCACTAAAATTTAAAAAACACTGCAGAAACAAAGGAAGTACATAGTAGTCATAACTTACATTGTAATTACTTGATATTGGCAGAGAACTCGCTAATAGCAGGTGTAGCCATTTCTTATCTTCATTAAATTTCATCATTTCGTAAAAGAAGAAGAACCTCATTGTATTGGGGCTAGGCTAGCCTTTCGTTTAACCCATATTTAATCATTATACATTATACCGTATCGTAGGCTGACGAACGTTCTACCGACTTGAATATTAGTTTTATGAGCCGCAAGGAGGGCTTTGTAGATATGCGATCGAATGGCTATGGGTTCCAAATAGTTCCAATGCTAGTAGGTAGGGTCTGGAGTAGTCTGGACCTGGAAAAAAATACATGTACAAGGTTGGCACTTGCATTTACAACCGCAGAATTCTCCCATTACCATGCATATAGCTTGTAGGTACAATGGCTAATAAAACTGTTTATATTATTACAACAGGTGACAATGAGCAAACGAAAGAATCCCTGTGATGATAACAACTTAAATGGAGATTTTTGCGAATTTCTAATAGAACTAGCAGAGTATGAAAAGAATGTTAGCAGAAATGTCCACAAGTATAACGCTTACAGGAAAGCTTCAAGCGTTTTAGCTTCTCTTAATAAAAGAATCCAATCGGGCGATGAGGCAAAGAAGTTGGATGGTATTGGAGAAAAAATTGCAAAAAAGATTGATGAATTTCTCCAAACGGGCAAATTGAAGAAGCTTGACAACATTCATCAAGATAAAGAAGCACAAGCCGTTAATTTTCTAACGCGAGTGTCAGGAATCGGGCCAGTCAAAGCAGCTGAACTTGCTAAACAAGGAATCAGAACCATAGAAGATTTGCAAAATAATGAACACAGATTGAATCATCATCAGTTGATAGGATTAAAGTTAGTATCGAACTAAGTAGGTACGTTTCTGATTCTATCCGCTAACATAACGGCTGTAACTAACTAGTAGGTAGGTACTGAAGTACTTACCTACTCCTAATGGTTAGTTATTGAATTTGGAATTGATTTATTACCTACTTGACACCTACTACGATACGTGCGTGGAGCTATAATAGATACCTACCATCTCATTTTTTAAATTACATTATCTAGCTAGATACTTATGTAAGTATGTGGTCACCAATATGTAGGTTATTATGTATAATACGGTAGGTATGGGGTGTTAGTTAAATCTTTACCAAGTTACTACTTATTTGCAGATATTTCGAAGATTTTGAAAAAAAGATACCAAGATCTGAAATAACAAAGATAGAAGATGAATTAAGACGTAAACTCCACAAGTTAGATAGAGAACTTACTCTGACAATATGTGGCAGCTACAGGTGGGTAAAATAAAACCTAGTTTTAGGTAGATACTAATAGATCTACCGGCTGGATTTACTCATAGCATTAAAGATAGGTAGGTAAGTATAATTATTATTCAATAAACTTGAATATTTCATGTAATTACGCGTTTGTTTACAGACGTGGTAAGGCAGAGAGCGGAGATATAGATGCTTTAATTACACATCCTTCGTTGAAAGTTTCCAGAGATAAAAAGAAGAAACATGAAGGAGGTCTACTTAAGGATATAGTGGATGCTTTAACTGGGCTCGTTACAGATACTATATCTATTGGAGATACGAAATTTATGGTGGGTTACCAATATCACATTAGCGTAGCCTTTGTTTTCGCACTTTGCTGATAGCTTACGTAGGTAATTAGTGATTACTTTCTTTCTTCTTCTCTATGGATAGCGCAATAGCTATGTTTTAGTGATGTTGGTTACGAAAATGAACGACCGAGGCCTTCTAAATAGGTAATAGTAAGATCTAGATATAGGTAGGTACTTAATAAGGTAATTTCGTTAGACTTAATTATGAAGGTACCTATTATACTACGCTGATTAGCAAATGATCACATCAAGAATTATGCGCGACTTGTCCAAGACTACACGCAAGCAAGCTTCTGCATCTTATTCCTACTAGCTAGCCTACATTATTTTTCATGTTATCATTCTTCTGAAGTTGATACTATTGTATCTCGCCATAAGGTTCTAGCGGTGGAATAGACTCGCATAAAAAATACTTTAATTATGAAATAAAATATTCTACTTATTGTTTAAGGGTGTTTGCCGGCTATCTAACAGTCTTCCTGCGCGCCGACTCGACATCAGGCTAATTCCGTGCGAGCAGTACCACTGCGCGGTGCTCTACTTCACTGGCAGTGACGTGTTCAACAAGACAATGCGTGCGCACGCTCTGGAGAAAGAATTCACTCTAAATGAGTACTCCCTGAGGCCGGTCGGAATTACTGGTAAGATGTTCATGAATACTTTCATGTTTGCATTTAAGCCGACTTAAGCCTCACCGCTCTATACTAGCGGACTTCCCCGTACAAGTCGACCGAACAGGGCAATCCACCAGTCAGTAACGATCAAATAACTTATCCTAAGTGCCGCATTTACCGCGCCATAAAACTCGTAACTTCCATTCGTTTAAATTCAAACTTTGAATCACAAAAAAAGTAAGTAATATAATTGAAGCTTAATACAAGATATAACATTTTGTTACTCAGGTGTTCCCGGGGAGCCAGTACCTATAACGTCGGAAGAAGATATCTTCGATTACATAGATTACCCTTACAAGGTGCCAGAAGACCGTAACATGTAGTTTGTTATAATGTAATGAATCACACCATTATTAAAATATTTTATTATAAAAAAAAACATTAAATTATGCATACAGTTCATGCTTTATTTCTATATCACAAATATCTATCATATTTTTTAAAATCAATAATATTATGTAAACAGCAACAATTAAACATATTTAAAAAAAAATAACTGAAAAGAATGTAGTAAGCTTCTTAGACAAGCATAGAGTTAAGATACTGAGAAGTTTAGATACATTAGGGTAAAAAAATTATGATAGTTGTTTTGCATAAATCTGTAAGTATATGCGTTAGGTCAGGTTAGTACGTTAGTACGGTAGTCGATCAAGGCGACGCGGCGGGCGGTAGTACAGCAAATATCCAAGTGAAAATTTGCCTAAACGACTTATTAGAATTAGTCAGAAAAAAAAAGCAGCGTCGAATGCTCCAAGTTTCGTCTGCCTACGACGAAAAAAAAAATACAGCATTGATTTTTTTCTAGTTTTACTAAGGAGTTAGGAATTATTGAAATAGTTTTTCGGCTGTAGTGTAAAATTGGATATTTCGTGATACGACATTTCCGCTTTCTGCCGTCGATATGTTTACGGAACTGTCTTCCTCGTACAAACCGGAGGAAATAAACATTTTAACCATAGAAAGCATTGAGGTCATTAAGAAATAACTTATGATGCAAGACAAAAGTTACCCAAAATACTTAGAATGAACTAGAATCTAGAAATGACTATAGTCATATTTCGTCTCAAAACGTTATAAACCTATAAGACACTTTTACGACTAGATACATCTGCTCAGTCTAACTTATGTAACAGTGAATCAATCAATTGCTATATTCGTAACTAACAATACTAAATAGGTATCGGAAGTCAGGTCACAAATATCAGTTCCAGTCATCAATATTATGAGTAATATTCCGAGTGATGTACCGACTCGAATGTCCCTGAAATGTACTCTATTAAACATCACAATTTTTTTATTAGTAACACTTATCTGATTATTAGTAATAATCAGTTCATATTTTCAAAAACTAGGAATCTATTTTAAAGCAAATGTCATAATTAAGGAATCATAAGACATTATCAATCCTGATAATGTAGTAAGGCATTCATTATAATATTTTAAACTCATTCCGAAATTAGCGTTAAAAAAAAATTAGTTCGGCACGGCAAACCGGCAAAATACGTAAACAATATTATTCCTGACGTGATAACTAGGTATTCTTCTATGATTGTCTATTCTATGATTCACAGCCCAATCAATGGATTTATTACGCTATCATAAAGCATTAATGTCTTTAAAAAAAGAATGTCCCAATCTTTATTATTTAATTATTATCACCTAAAGTATAATAAGCAAATTACTTCTTATCAGGTTTACACCTTTCATTATAATGATAAGCAAGCATAAATAAATACTTACATGCATCATGGCCGGTACTCAAAATGTCATGACTTTTAATTACGAAGCAAGCATTTTGTCTATATATATTTTATACCTACAGAAGCAATAAAAATACAGTTTAAATACTTAGAACTCCAAGTGACCACCACAACGTGTGAGAGAAACATTTCTGTATCATGTGATATTTTAGCCATGGACTAAATTGTACAAATGCGATTGATGGTCGGCGAGGGCGTCGTCCGGGGCGAGCAGCTCGAGCACGCGGCCGCCGCCCAGCACCAGCACGCGCGAGCACTCCAACACGCCCGTCAGCCGGTGCGCCACATACAAAACAGTCGACCCGCCGAAAGAACAACGCATCGCGTCCAAAATATGCCGCTCGGTGGCGTGATCCAAGTTGGCGGTCGCCTCATCCACGAGAAGAATCTGACACAAAAAAAACACCCGTAAACGCCTGATCAGACTTCAAATCGTCCAAGTGGTACAGCCCTAAGAATTCATTGGTAAATTTGAATCGCCAGGGCGCGTCATAGCCATGCAACCGGGTCTACGATCCCTTACGTTACCTTAGGTCTGTGAAGCAGAGCCCTGGCGACACACAGCAGCTGCGCGTGCGAGCGCGGCAACGCGTCGCGGGCGAGTGTCGCGTGCAAGCCGCCGCGGGCCACCGCCAGCGTGCGCACGCCGCTCGCCTCTAGCGCGCGCCACAGCTCCGCGTCCAAGTACTGACGGAGCGGGTCCACGTTTTCACGGATCGTGCCCGAGAATATGAACGGCTCCTGGAGTATCACGCCTATACGAGATCTGAGAATACCGAAGTTCGACGTGAATCATTAGACTTGAAATACAAAAAAGAATTCTCGTTACGTATCTAACGTATCTTATCGAAAATCGTTAAGATTTTACAATTTTTAAACACCTAAAATCGTAATGTATTCTTATATAATCACCTGAGTGTGTGCAGATTTAGCTTGGTGACGTCGACTCCGTCCACCAGCAGCCGCCCCCCGGCGACGGGCGAGAGTCGTAGCAGCGCGTGCAGCAGCGAGCTCTTGCCGGCGCCCGTGCGGCCCACCACGCCCAGCTTCTCGCCCGGGTGCGTGGAGAAGGTCACCCCGTTCAGAGCCATGCCGTTGTTACGCTCACTAATAAAATGGTTATTTTCTCTTACATTATCCACAAAGCCTCAATTATGTCACATACCATGAAATCAATGGGACAATTAACCTGTATTTTAAATGGACGTCGTCGAATTCTACCACGCCTTGTGACGGCCACCCGTATGGTGGCGAGGATCCCTCAATTTTTTCGCCTTCCACCTGTATGAAAAATAAAAATAATAAAAACTGGACACAAATTTTCAATTCATATAAATCGTCAAGTTGAAATCGTAGCTCACGGTGGTGATATATTCGCCGACCCTCTCGACGGCAATCATCTCTCGTTCCGTCTCGGTGAACGAATTCAGAACATTGCTCAACATGGACGTCATGGATAGTGCGTAGGATATGGCGAGACCGACGAGACCTGTAAAGTATTATGAAATTAGTGGGCGACCTACTAGACTACTGGATGATACTGTATTTTCAGATTTGCTTAGTAGCAAATCTGAAAATAAATGTTAACTTGATTATTTTTAAATGCCCCTGTAGGTCTACTACTACAGCCCTTTTAACGTCCCACTGCTGGGCACGGGCCTCCCCTCAATACGATGGGGATTTGGGGCATAGTCCACCACGCTGGCCCAGTGCCGGTTGGCAGACTTCACACATCTATCGAAAACTAGTCAAGTTCCCTCAGACGTGCAGGTTTCCTCACGATGTTTTCCTTCACCGTTTCTTAGCATGTGATAATCTCGGATGAAAATGAGATTCGCACATGAAACCCAGAGGTGCGAGGCGGGGTTCGAACCTGCGCACTTTGATTGCAAAGCGTGCGTTCGACCATTCGGCTACCACTGCTATAGGCTACCACTCCTGTAGGTCTATACAAAATAAATGATTGGACATTATTAGAAGGAGCTTACCGGAGTCGGCGGCGTGCAGGGCCCGCTGCAGCACGGCGAGCGCGGCGGCGGCGGCCACGAGCGCGGCGGCGGCCGCCTGCAGGCGCAGCGCCAGCCACTGCGCCGCCGCCGCCGCGCTCAGCGCCGCGCGCTGCCACGCCTCCACCAGCTCGTCGCCGCGCGCCGCCCAGCGCGACCCGCCGCCCAACGCGCGCACCGTCGTCAGCCCTGCACGGGTTGCAACAACCATACTCAACCCACTGCGCTCTATTCGTTACGTACTAAATTATGTACGGTCTCGGTCTCGATTACGCGGTTCTCGGGAGTCTTACTAGCAATGATTCGTATCACTTTAAATTGAATGACGGTCTCATGAAAACTGACAACGAGAGTCGGTTCAAATTTCAAAATGACAACTAATTACAGATTAGGGACCAATCTTAACAACCAATCTTATTAATAGAGTAACGACGCGTTTCAGTACCATTTTGTCTTCAACCTTCTGAATGTAAGTCACACATTACCTTGCGCGAAGGAACATGCCGATGGCAATAACACAAATTAAAATGATTTACTAAGTATGCAGAATACCGAAAAGGTGAACAAATTTTTTTTTGGCTACAATAAAAAAAATTGTTCACCCAAAAAGTTTATTTCCTCCTTACCCTCAAGGGTATCGTTGAAGTGCGTGTATACTGGAGAGAGGGTGACGCTCTGCAGCCGTTTGAGTTGTCGCGATGTGACTCGATACAGCCGCTGTAGCCTGTAGTATATGAAGATGAGAGGGCCCACACCCACCAGCAACCAGGGGAGGCCGTAAATTGTCACCACTAAAGCACCTGGTTGGGAAAAAGAAAATTCCGAAATCTATATCTATACTATATCTATACTTACATTATAAAGAGGAAAAATTTGTATTTTTGTATGTTTGTATTTTTGTATGTAACGAATAAAATTAAAAACTACTGGACCGATTTCAAAAATTCTTTTACCGTTAGAAAGCTACATTATCACTGAGTAATATATGCTATATTTATTACTAGAAAAATTTGAGATCCTTAGAAATCTTTACTAAAACCAACCCAAGGTGTAAAAAATTTAGCCGTAAAATGTCTTTCATCGCATACGCTGCGGAAAGTATTGATGATAGAACAAAAAAATGTTCTACAATATTATAGAGCATATCAATATCTACAAAAAAATTCGCGAGCCCATATGTCCAACTATTGTAGTTATGTCACTATAACTACTTTTTTACATTTTAAAAGTTGATAGAAATGCCGATCAAAATCAGGCCATGTTAAGAATTAATACAAAGGCATGGATAATGCCTTTGTATTAATGTTTTTCCGATTCTAAAATACTGACTTTGCTGACCAGTTTCGACCCCAGTCTTATGTTACAAGTGGGAATATCATTTTGGGATTTCACCCCTATCGGCCACTTACCAATCAGCGAGAAAACCTGGGCGAGTAGTATATTCAAAATGAAGGGCAAAGAATCGTCCACTGTGTAGGTGTCTGAAGAGAACCTGTTGATGATACGGCCTGCTGGCGTTATGTCAAAGAATTTCACCTTTGCCTGAAACATTTGAAAGTTATAATTCAAATTCACAAACGCGGTGTCATATGTATAACAGATCATATCGCGGTCATATGCATGATCGCTATTAATCCCCAATTTTCGCGATAATTAACTTTATCATAACAAGTTTTCGACCGTTACAAGACGAGACAGTAGCGTGGGATATTTAAATTGTTTATGCCCGCAGCTCCACCCGCGTCTGTATATAACTAAATTTTATTGTGCAGTTGACCCCCATAAGATTGTAAGTAATAAAGTGATGAGTAGAAAAATTGCAACCTATTGGGTAATGTAAGGAGTTCAAATATCATCAAAGTTTAAATACTAAACCCTCAGTGCTTCGTAATGCCATTGTAAACATAACAACACTTTCAACTGTCTGTTACTGTTTGTAGCTTTAACATCGCGATATATTAAACGTTTATATTTGGACGTAGTTAAACAAAAAGGATCCAATCCACATCAAGTCAGTTTTGGGGTATGGCAGCATTATTAAACTTCAAAGTTTGATAATGTATTACACAAGGGACATATGGGATGGTAACCTAGGTGTTAATAATGCTATTTGCTTTTATTTTTCGATGGGATCTTTTTTGTTGATCGAAAAGGCCTCCATTAGGAACCGTTTGGTATACTTAACTAATTTTGTAAATTTTGTGGATTGGAGCCTTTTTGCTTAACTACATCCAATTGTAGTCTAGTTCCAAACACTTACCCTTACAATAACTTTTAGTAAAATCTTGTGTATCTTCGTCGCGGCTTTCACACCGCCGTACGCAAATAGGAACGCTCGCATTATCGTAAACACTAAATTCAGTCCAGCCAGTCCGAAGTAAATTTCCAAGTAGTAGTTATCATTGTACGCTGGTGTGCCATTCATTATCTCCGATTCACGAGCTATTAATAGGTTTGGTGTACTATATGCATTCTCATACTGGAAAAACGCTACCGTCTTGTTAATTATAGTGTGTACGACACTGTCTATAGCGTCTACGCCGTGGTCCAATAACGTTGTTTTCTCCGTGACGTGTTCTTCGCTAAGAGTAGTCGTGTTCTTTGATATATTCTTAACCCAGTACGCTAGCCAGAGGAATGTGAAATTCTGGGAGACCTGCATAAGCACCAGCGACAGTAGAATGATGATAGACAGGAATATTCCGACGGAGCGTAAATATAGTCCGAGGACCCACCAACCTACGTTTCCTTGTACCATAACTTCCTGTTGAATAAAGATTATTGGTTCAAACACACATTCACACTTTAATTTAGCCGAGGGTATTGACACCCAGCTTTGCTAACTTATATTATTTATAGCCTTTTTAATGCATTAAAGACAGCGGTCGGGAGGTTACGGCTACTATTTTGTGTTGGTGAGGTCACGAGCTCGTGATGGACGATATACTCTCACAACAGAGTGAAAGGGAGCTAGAAGGACAAGGCAAGCATATGAAACGGCAAGACTGCGACCCTCTGAAATTCCCACACAACCCCCAAATTTATAGAAGGATCATTCAAATTTCTTGTGACATACCTGGTCATCTAAGCTGTTCTGGCTTTCGTTATCTACATCGTCGTTCACGGAGACGGGCGGCCGCGGTGGCTCTTCGCCCATAGACTCGGTCTCACTCGGCATAAAGTCTTCAATGTCGTTAAGTACCACATCAGGGGGACCTGTCGATAAATATTAAACACTTGGTCCTGTAGTCACATATCTATAAATATAAATAAAACAAACAAAAAATCTACCTATGTCCGTTATAGACTTTGAAACCATCCAACCGATGTGCCCCAAACTGGTTTCATTAGAAAGGTAAAATAATGCGAAGATGGTTTTATATTTAGATCACTAAATAAACAATGTTGAAATATTAAACATAATTGTACTTGGCTCACTTCTGAACGTAATTGTCAATATCAGTCACAGGTGGCGCTTGTGTGCTGACAGTGTTTTAAATTTGTAATTAGAACTCTTGTATACTTTCCATGAAGATAACAATCACTACACTTTCTGTCGGCCATTAAAACTGTTGGCTTTTATTTCTGGTGTATAATTTACATTCCCTCAGGTCATTCTACCAGGTCGTCGTCCACATTATCCATCGCATACCTTGCCTGACGATGGCGCCGTCCCGCATGAGCACCGTGTGGTTGGTGCGCGCCAGGTGCCGCGGCGAGTGCGACACTAGCACGCGCGTCGTGTGCCGCAGCGCGCCCAGCACGCAGCGCTGCATTATGTGGTGCGCCACGGTGCTGTCCACGCCGGACAGGATGTCGTCCAGAAGGTATACTGACGACAACACACATTACAATCCTTGATAAATATATCGAATATTTTGATCAGACCATAGTATAGCATAGCATTGCATAGCCTATAATAGGTACAAAGAATCGGTTTTTATTACGCATACGGAAAGCTGGGTTTCCGAATGCGTAATAATACGTGTCTGCTGCGAAAGTTCTGAAAAAAAAAAAGGTTTTTGGCAATACGACTTACCTTGTTTGTCTTGGTAGACGGCGCGTGCGAGGGCGATGCGCGCGCGCTGTCCGCCGCTGAGAGTGCAGCCGCCCTCGCCGACGTATGCGTTCCAGCCGAGTACATTCAAATCCTCTAAAATAATAAATATGATCAATCATTATCCAATAACATTGTTTCTATCTTGTTCATTATTTTTAAGACTGACGTGAGGTATCAAAAATATATACATACTTATCCTATCCTACTAATATTATAAATGTGAAAGTTTGTGAGGATGGATGGATGTTTGCTACTCTTTCGCGCAAAAACTACTGAACGGATTTTGATGAAACTTTCCAGTATTATTGTTTATACGTGAGAATTACACATAGGCTGTAATTTATAACGATATTGAATAATTGAAGTCTGTGCGGACGAAGTCGCGGATAGATGCTAGTCTTAAATAAAAATAATAATAATAATACATCATCACGCCTGTATTCCCCGAAGGGGTAGGTAGAGGTGCACTGCAGTGCGCCCACACTTCGCCGATGTATTTTGGTCCCAATGTAATAGGGGGCGAGCCTATTGCCATTATACCGGGCACACAGGTTTCCTCACGATGTTTTCCGTCACCGTTTCTTAGCAAGTGATAATCTCAGATGAAAATGAGATTCGCACATGGAACCCAGAGGTGCGAGCCGGGGATAGAACCTGCGCACTTTGATTGCAAAGCGTGCGTTCGACCACTCGGCTACCACTGCTTAACTAAAAATAGGAAACCATAAAGATAATAAATTATAAATATGATAGTTACCGGTCAGCGCGCACGCATCCACGACCGATCGGAACTTGGCTTCTTCATATGGTTTCCCAAAGAGTATATTATCACGAATTGTGCCGCGGACTAACCAAGGTTTTTGTGAGACATATCCAAAACCTGTAAACAAAGTACTATAACAATAATGTTATTCAGAATAAGGCAACAATAAATAAGTGATGAGAAAAGTGACGATGCTTACTATTGAGACTTTCAGGTATCTGTAAATCTCCACTTTTCTTTATCATGTCTCCTATAATAGCGTGTAGTAAGGACGTCTTCCCACTGCCTACATTCCCTGTGACTCCGATTAGGTCCTCCTTGCCAATCTCTAACGATAAATTCCTTAACATGAATGGCTCCTCCTGACCTAAAGTCTCGGAGGACGATGTCGAGTCACTCCTTTGTATGTTCACCCTCGACAACCTCTTTTTAGACCTCCCTTTATTCTTTTTCGGTGCCTTAGACGGTTTTCTCCTCTTCGATGGCTTAATCCACGAGAATGTCGCATTTTTGAATATTATAATTTTGTCCTCATCGCGATTTTTGTTCACTCTATCGTAGTAACCTTCCACGTCCATTTCTGGAAGCTAAATGTTGTTTTATTTATTTTAAAATCATACTATAATGCTACAAATAACTTATAAATGATAGAATGAACCTACATCTAAAAGTTTCTGTATACGTTTTATAGAAACCCAAGCCTCAGTGAGCCCGTTGAGCACCCAGGGGAAGGCGTTTAACGGCGCTATTAGCATGTTGATTAGTGCAACTGTTGTGAACACCTAGAAATCAAATAAATAGCATTATAGACGGTAAAGTAACAACTTATAATATTTATGAGCAGAATCATATTTTTTTTTTAATCGCGACAAATATAAAACGTTTCTTATGAATCGACAAAAACACAAAGCTAAATGTATTTTCTACAACCTAACCATCAAATTAATTTGAAGTTTTGATCAATTTAATGAATGAGGCATTAAAAAACCATTTTTGTGGCGAAAACTTCATATCTAAATTTCTAGAAAAAAAAAAGGTAGTCTTTGAATCAGATTCTGCATGATATCAATCTACTAAAATGCAGAAAGCAAATGGTTATCAGCTAAGCGATTATGTAACCCAACTTATGTAACTAAATTTTCTTTAGTAACCAAAGTAAACATGGCGGATTTACAATATATTTTGACAGGAAGTGATTGAAATTCGTTTGCAATAGAGTTACGTAATCACCCTGCAGGTAATATGCGCAAATGGTAATCATACTGTGGGTGCATCGAGCGCTAATCCCCGGAGCGCGTGCGTGCCGAGCGTCAAAGCCGCGACCAGCACCGGCGTGGTGGCCCACAGCACCACGCAGATCGCGTCCAAGTACTTGCGCCCGCTCAGATATTTCAACTCCTGCGTTCGCGCCTCTAACAACATAATCTCATATTAACACGGAAATAAACTCATTTGCATCAATAAAGTATTAATAAGGAATGCTCTTATGTGTTATCGTAATGTATCTCCTATTTAGCATACTCGAAATTATTTATTAAATTTATGCATCTCAACGCGATAACTATGTTAATCAATGTTCAATCACATTTTTATCTGATTGGGAGTGCTAGCTGTTTCCCGCGACTGCGGTTGCGCTGTATTAGCGACCATTACACTTTAAAGAACAAGCTCAAAATACACGAGGCTTTTAAAACTCTACCACCAACCATCTCTTTAGGAGTATTGTTGTAATATTAAAATAGTACCGCTAATATTGTGGAGTGTGGTGATGGTACAGCGGAGATATCGTGCTGAGCGCGACATTTATTTGTGTTCAGTAATTAATAAATTATGTAGATCTAACCTGAAACCCTATTAATGAAGTAGTCCTCCCAAACATGGACCTTGATGGTTCTGATTCCTTTGAGCACGTCGCTAATCAGGCTGACGCGAGTGTCCTTGTGTTTCATTAGCTCGGTACTGAGTTGACCAATTTTATTTGCAATGACTTTGTTTATTGGTATCAGGATAACTGAGAAAGCAACGCCAGCTAGGAAGGATACACCCACTTGCTGGTACAGGAGAAATAGTGTGATGAATAACTGAAATGTTCAAATAAATATTGTGAGACATTCACACCACATCCATTATGAGTACCAAACACGTCCACCTAATTCATTCAACGCTCTGATTGCTTAACAACAAAAATATATTTAAATTTAGTTTGAACTATGATATATTAAAATAATTTACATGTAACTCCTACACAAAGCTGATAATAATACAACTCGCCGCCGATTATGATAGCCATTAAATGAATACCTGCAGTGGTATACTCCATAATGCATGAAAACTTGGACATGAATTGACAATTCTGTCCGTGTCAGTGGACATGAAGTTAGTTATTTCACCAACAGAAAATGACTTGCTCAATTCTGTTGATGTCACACTGAGTGTCTTCCTGAGTATCGTGGAGACTATCGCACCGCGCATTTTTAGGCCGATTATTGACATTAACCAGTTAAAATGAACATTGAATAAAGCAGCAACCAATGTAGCCATCAGTAGGCCACCTGCATACATGTAACTGCAATAAAAACAAAACTCATTACTTACTTCTATTCAACTTATACTAACTTCAATCTATGTGTATTTTTTGCTTATTATCAACAAAGACTTATCTGTTTACAAGTTTTGTATGATTAATGTATGTGGCAGTGATAGCCGAGTGGTCGAACGCACGCCTTGCAATCGAAGCGTTTAGGTTCAAACCCCGTCTCGCACCTCTGGGATTTATGATTTATGTACGAATCTCATTTTCATCTGAGATTACCACTTGCTATGTAACGGTGAAGGAAAACATCGTGAGGTAACCCTGCACGTCTAAGGGAACTTGACTAGGTAGTTTTCGATAGATGTGTGAAGTCTGCCAACCCGCACTGGGCCAGCGTTGTGGAGTATGGCACGAATCCCCCTCGCATTGAGAGGAGGCCCTTGCCCAGCAGTGGGACATTAAAAGGGCTGTAGTGGTAGTAATGTATGTAATAGATCAAATATTTACCCCAAATGTTGATCAATGCTATCATCTTCGACAAAACTGATTAGCCTGTTTAATAACAGTGGGCCGGCGAAGCCCGCCATGTCGGATATAAGTTTTAGTATCCCTATACTATAGAACTGAACTGCGAAGCAGATGTGTAGTGCTCTTAGTAATGTTAGGTTTTGTCGGCGCGGCGGCCGCACCAACACACGCGCAGTCGGCGTCACCGGCGTCGAGCCTTGTGGAGCTGTCTCACCAGTTGCACCATAGCCTGCAAATAGAAACTCTCATGTGTTATTTTGATCCATTTTGAGCACTCTAGTTCTGGCAGCATTTAATATAATTTAATAGCATGAGCAATATTCCTATGGTTATTAGTACATAGAATTAAAATCACTAATGTTTCAAGTAGTGGAATTTCATGGACAACAAATTAAATTTTAAGTAAATGTACAAAATATTTTAATGATATATAGTTAGTTAGTTACCAGATCCTATAAATGGCTCATGAGGAACCTCTGCATATTGCTGATAATTGTCTACATTCCCTATAAGAGATCGGTCCATCCTTGCTCCCACATAAGAACAACAGTATTTGGCAGGGATATCAAACAGCTCCTCAGCATCATGTAATTTGTTTTCCAAGCCTGCAAAACATAATTATGATCAATACAGAAACTATGGTTTCGTCTAGTAGTTTGAGGCTAGTAGCTTGGTTCACTACATCAGGTAGTAGTGGCATTTGATTGCCATCAGCCGCAATACATCATCACGCCTGTATTCTCCGAAGGGGTATGCAGAGGTTCACTGCAATGAGCCCACAATTCGCCAATGTATTTTGGTCCCAATGTAATAGGGGGCGAGCCTATTGCCATAAAACCGGGCACATTCCTCCTCAATACGAGGGAGATTTAGGCCATAGTCAACCACACTGGCCCAGTGCGGGTTGGTGAACTTCACACATCTTTCTATAAACATGCAGGTTTCCTCACTATGTTATCCTTCACCGTTCAGCAAGTGGTAATCATTGTGAAAATGACAGTTGCACATGAAAATTTCAGAAATTACCTTTTCTGAAATTTTCCTGGCCTGGGCGTTACTAGGACGACCCCCAGTCCATTGTATGCTACCCATCATAGTACAAGCATTGCTCAGTTTGGAACCATAGTTATTCTAATGAGGATGTGTTATCTGGCAATGTATATTTATAACATTTAATACACACATTACAAGGAAAAAAACTCAACAAAATAAAATAATATGTCAAGTATTAAATAAAGCAAATAATTTACCCTTTTGAAGAAGTGGATTCACCCATGAGAATGTCAACTTAGACAAACATCCAGCATTTTGCATTGCCGTTCCCAATATACCCTCATCTAAATGTGGAAGCAGCGGTGTGTATTCACTCTGTTGGTAAAAATTCTGAATCAAATATCAGACTCTCGTACTAACCATATACAATGATCAATACAAAGGCTACTTACATGAGAATGCTGTGAGCCCACGAGGCAAGGAGAGTAAAATGTGGGCCTTGAATTACTCGCAGGTAGGAGTGTCAGCAAATAGAGACCATGGCAGCAAAGCGTGGCGACATTGAAGACCACCGAGTCACCAGCGAGTATATCACTCCGAAGACTAACCAAATTGAGTATCACAGCTAAACTCCACATTGTGATTTGTAATGAAGGTCCTCGCGAGCTCTGGCCCAGACGGTGTTTCAGTGCTAGCACGTATCCAAAATGTACCAACCACGCCAGACATGATGCTCCAGCGACAAAATAGTCAACGGGATACAGCACGAAGCCCACTTGAGATACGCACACATACAACTCTGTTATAGGGATGAATACTAATACAAGTACAACAAAACTACGAAGCACTATAGCGCGTTCTTGAGTCTTCTCTCGGATCACCCAATCCTTTCTATAACCGACGTAATATGCCGATACAATGGCAATAATGAAATACAATGGTATTTGTAAAAATAATTCCTGAGTGCAGTTTCCGATATTCTTCGTAACGTCGTTCCAAGGGTTTAGGCCCTCGGGCCCGCACATATCTTGCCATTTCCAGGGCATGCCAAACAACATAATGAATTTGAATAAGTGTATAGGTACCTTATATAGATCAATCACACCACTGAATCAAGATACACACCATTTCAATTCCATTTTTATTGTTTACCTCACTTAGTATACTCTTTGGTTTACCTGTGTACCCGTGTTTACCATAAAATCATAGAGCACAAAATACATAGCATAAAAAAAATTTGACGTTACAAACGTCATAATCAAAGAGATCAAAAATGTAATTTTAGTTAACTAAGGAGGCTAAACACTAGATGGCTCTGCTAAATCTGCATTCGACTTTTTTATCACCTTCATTACCCATTTATAATAAAATGTGTATTTATTATGGTATTCCTCTACGTCATGATCGTAGTGTTACCCTAGAAAATAATGTTACCCAATGACTAAAGATGATAGTGTTACTTAAAATAGATAATACACTATTGTAGAAGTAAATCGTTACGTCATTTTCAAGAAACTTTACGTTAATAAATCTCATAAATAACTCCACCAAAAATACATTTACACACGAAACGAAAATAAATTAAATCACTATCTAAGTGTTTTTAGCTATACAGTTACGCTGTGTCACTGTATCGTTTTTTGTTGTATACCAGTACCACGGCACGTGTGCGTTCGGATTACTTCGGTTTTATTCGTGTCACCCGTTCTCGCTCACTCAGCCGGCCGGTACGCGCGATGCGAAAAGCTGGGTACTCACTTAGCAGTGTAGCATATAATGTATCAGATACTGTATCAAACTGCAAGTGGGTACGGCTCGTCCACGGTCCACCGCGTATCTAGCTACGAGCTGCCGGATCCGCAGTGCTCCCGACGACGTTTATTTTTTCTTCAGTCCACTCCATAATGAATACGTAAGTTCGTTTGAAGCTCGCGCCTACGTACTCACTACAGAAGCGGTCGTGTCGCTGTCCACGAGCACACTGCGAGCCGCCTTTGTGTTCACAGTGTTACCGCCACTCGGCGGGTCACTGCGAGCTTACAGCTCTCCTGGCGCGAGCGGCTCACAGCGGGCTCGTGCCTACGTACTCACTTGATACAGTATCTGATACATTACATGCTACACTGCTAAGTGAGTACCCAGCTAAAGAAATGTAACGCGCTCCACCGACCGACTGACGTCTCTCGCTCACAGTTATTGTTAACAGAAATAACGCAGTTACAAAAATCACTACTTGTAATATGACTTGAAACGGTTTATTTATTTTATTTATTTAAGAACGACACACCAACAGTATACCTATTAACAATTGGGTAAATAAAATATTAAATAAAAACTGGTCTGATAGGTACACCAATGACAGGCGTGTACAACTTTCACCGACGTGAGACTTAAACATTTAAAAAAGAAACAAATAAAGTTAATAAACGGTTGATACGGTTACATGCCGCGTAGGTGGTTATTGTAAATAGTGACGTGAAATAACGCTCAAGTCTACACTATTGGGCTAGCAGCACAGAGTAACCTTTTATATTGGATCATCACTACCATAGATAATACACTATATATGAGAATCACTACTATACTACTAGCAGCTAGCAGGCTCTATATCACAGAGTCACAGAGTATTAAAAATTTAAAATATATGGGGAATGCTCTATATTCGCAGATAGTAGTGATCTGTGATTCGCAGTTTCAGCCATGCCTCCTCATTGTATTCCAGGATTTTTTTAAATCATTTCATAACAGAAAAAGAAGAGATCACGGAGATATATATTAACTATCGTACTGACGTGGTAGCGATGGAAACACTCGAATCGATTGATGTAAATAATGACGAAGAAATTGAAGTTGATCCTCTAATCGATATAATTGACTATTTAGTGAGATGTGCTAAGATATCCTTCAAGAATGCCCATATGGACGAGTCGGAAATACGGACTGCTGATAAAATAAAGTTGGCCCGCGACTTCTATGTAAAGTCTCCGACAGAATTCTTACTGCAGTTTGGAAAATATTTAGCTCCCTACCATATTGGATACTTCGAAAACACACAGTCTGCTGATGAGGGCTTCCGTGAATGCATTAAACAATTGAAGCAATATCATTCTAATACCAGTCGGCATAAAAGGTTAAGGAATAGGCGATACAATGCATTACGGAAACTACAAAATAATACAGACTACTTCAGTGAAAAGCAAATGATGTATAGGAATCCTTTGCTGTATGAACAACTTGTCGGTCAGTATTTGACTGAGGATGAGATAAAAGCTCGGGATGGTGTAGATAGTGAAAACATAACTTTTCTAAGTATGATTTTGGAAACGGTAGACCGTAATCAAATGAGAGAGGTGCAAAATGAACAGATGCTTGAAGAAGACATTGGTGCTATGAAAATAACAAACTGTGAAGAAGGTGAGAGTACTGTAAAAACTTCAAGAAAGAAGGGGCAATGGGGCGAGTTTGAAACTCCTGATACAAGACCTACTTATATGCCGGAATCCCGGAACCAATGTATTATAAGTGCCCCAGAAAGAAACCTGCTCAGAGAGGAATTTTTACAGGAAATGTACAGTAGTTTTATAGAGGGAAGAGATGAAGAAATTGACTACCATGATATAGACAATAATGACCTCTATGACGACTTGCAGCAAGTGTCGCAAGATGCAGAGGACAAATACTTTGATTCTGAGTCTAATGACATTGAGAACCTGGAAGAGCATATGAAACTTGTTGAAGAATACGGCAAGAAAAAAATAGACAGCAAGAGTGAGGATCCTTTGGATCTGTTTATGAGACATATTTCAAATAAACATGTATCATACTAAATATTCTTTCTCTCTTTAAATTACGCTGCTCAAATGTATCTAAGATTCTTACTATAATCATGGAACAATTTTTAATTCATGCCAAGTGGACCTTATTTAACAAACTTATAAAAAAAAAACCATATGGGTCGAATTGAGAACCTCCTTTTTGAAGTCGATTAAAAATCCATCTACAAATGATGTTTTATTGGTATTGGTAGGTACTTTTAGTATCAACGCTATTAGGAACAAGGAAAAATATATTTGTAAGAACCACTGAAGGCCTACACAAACTTCGACTAAGCATTGCCTACTTAGAAAAAGTTATGTTACAAAAATATTTGTGTGGCAATCAACTACTTGCCTACCTATATTAGGAACTATTATGTACTTTACCACCTACTTACAAATAATGTTAAATATTTACAAATAACATGATCATAATATTATGTTAATGTGTTTAATAATGTTGCTGAACATAATTCTTTAATAATTAAATAAAGGATTTTCCGGGCTATACCAAGTGGGATTGAATTGCATCAAGTTACATAATTAATTATAATACGTATAATATGCAATCAACATGATACAGAAAACATAGATGGAGATGTTGCACAATAAAACGACCGTTTACTGCACGCAACGCCTTTTCTATAACTATAGTAATCGACAATTGATCGTTTCGAATACTGTTTGCGTTTCACTAACACTACTTGTCGCGTTTGTTGTGGTGGACTCTTTCTATGGTAGTGAATCCGTGGTATGCATACTGAAAAGGGAACTGCAAATTTCACATAGCACGGGCACCTATAGTGCGGTTCTACATATCGGTTAAACTTGACACTCACTGATTTTCGCATCTTAACTTTGTTTGGTAGATACCTGCGTATGGAAGGTAAATACTTAGATACATACCTACGTAGGTAACCTATCTATCCTGTTTGATTACCTGGGGGAAAAGCTTGTTCTGTTGTTGAACGTAAAAATTCGTTTCACCAACCGTTAAACAACGACTTCGGGTCTTGGGAGCCGCTCAAAATTACGACACCTATACCTACGGTAACGGTACGCGTAAGTTTCCTCTTTTATTATTATTCGTTTATTTTACATTTTTCTTATTTAATACATTTTTAAATATAAAAATAAAAAATACATTTAAAAATATAAAAAACAGTTCCCCACCGGCATCTGGAACAGGGTCCTAGTTACCAGTGGTTAGGGCTCCAGAGAGAAGAACTTCCTCACAATGCGCGCCGTCTCCAGAAGTTATTATTATAGTCTTTATAGATTTTCTCTATCTCTCTCCTTGTATAAGGTGAGGTAACTTCAAAGGCACGAGCCAGAGCCAAGTGCCTAAGAAGGTGAAAGATGATGTTTTTGGGATATTTAGGTGATAGACAGAAATTTGCGAACTAAGCTACAGGTGTTGAGGATGACTGCTTTTTGTAACAGTGTGTATGCTGATGGATGCATGTTGAGTATGTTAAGGCTTGTGTGTAGTGTGTGTGGTATAACTCCCGTAGAAGATAAAATAATTGGTATGGTTTTGACAGTGTGGACTTTTTGGGTTGGGTTTTAATTTCTATTGCTAGGTCTGTGTACTTGGCAATTTTTTATGTGTGAGTTAATGTAAGATTGTGTGTGTTTGGTATTGCGATGTCTATTAGGTATAGGTACTATCTTATTATTTTTGTCGTGGAGAAGTATGTCCGGCCTATTGTAATGTACTGTTTTATCTGTGATAATTGTGCGGTCCCAGTATAGTTTGTAATATTATTACAAGCTTTATATTAACTTGAAATGTTTGTCCGGGTGGAATCTTGCAACTGAATTTTAAATCAGTTATCTTTCACTGATTAAGCTGAAATTTGGCATAGGTACACGTTTATTTTGGATGGCAATACATTCTTAGCTACCTATGTGACGTCATTCTAATTCCAATAAGGCGGATCATCCAAGATGGCGGAATAGTTATTTTTTCTACCACAGTATGGGTATCAAATGCTTTCATTTGATACCCATACTGTGGTAGAAAAGCCCTAGTTTTTAAGTGTTCTCCTCAGCAAGCCCTTTGGCTTGCTGAGGAGAACACTTAAAAACTTAGGGCAATTACATTAAAGCTTGTTTTTAAAAAGTTTTTTTTTAAATTATTTTTTTATTATGAAATTTTAATAGAATAACATGAGGGCTAGCTATGCTTGCGATTAGCGGATATTCTGCTAATGTTAAGTATTTCAAACCTTAAAGGAACACATTCAATCAATACTTACATGTTATAAATAAAAAAAATGGTAATGGACGTGATAAGGTGGCGGATGAACATCGACGCGTAAACTTACGCAACTCAAATTTTGGAAGCTTTGACAACGTTGCCAAGGTACCCGAAAATTTTCAGAGTAATTAATCTTCAAACGCAAGTCGACAACTGAATAAATTAAAATGATACTATCAATTGAAACTCTTTGCTTATTGTAGGTGAAATCGAGTAGGTATCAGTGCCAGGTAGAGCTTCCAACCATATCATAACTAAACCTTTTGTATTTCCTTCCAGCCGTTCTACTGTTACAGTTAGATTACAGGGGCCCAATTCTTGCATGATCGACATAATTTATAATTCGACATATTTATTTGTTTTGTTTCGACATGTCGAATTAGAGATTATGTCGAGAATTTCCCCTCAGGTGCCTACTTTACCTGCGATCTAAGAAGAATTTACGATATTCCGGTTTGTGATATTTATAGCTGCTTTTTAGGGTTCCGTACCCAAAGGGTGAAACGGGAACCCTATTACTAAGACTTTGCTGTCCGTCCGTCTGTTACCAGGCTGTATCTCATGAACCGTGATAGTTAGAGAGTTGAAATTTTCACAGATGTTGTATTTCTGTTGCCGCTATAATAACATATACTAAAAAACAGAACAAAATAAATATTTAAGGGGGCTTCCATACAACAAACGTGTTTTTTACCGTTTTTATAGATAATGGTACCCTGGAACCCTGGATGGAACCCTTTGTGCGCGAGTCCGACTCGCACTTGGGCGGTTTTTTTTTATTTGATTTTTATACCTATACTTTCTCAATTAGTTCTGAATGTAGACAGGTAGGTATAGTTCTAACAGTTGAGGTCACTAAGTTGTATCTTTGATACTAATCTACTATATTTATGCTTTTTACCTTTTCTACGATGCCCGTTTTTAGGGTTCCGTACCCAAAGGGTAAAACAGGAACCCTATACTGAGACTTCACTGTCCGTCCATTCGTCCGTCTGTCCGTCCGTCCGTCCGTCCATCCGTCCGTCTGTCACCAGGCTGTATCTCATAAAACGTGATAGTTAGAGAGTTGAAATTTTCACAGATGATGTATATCTATTAACAAACGTGATTGTTTTGCCGTTTTTATAGATAATGGTACGGAACACTTCGTGCGCGAGTCCGACTCGCACTTGGGCAGTTTTTGAATAGGTAGGAAAGCTATGCAATTCAGACTGAATAGAATCACAAAATAAGAAACTACTTTAGTACTCGAGGTACCTTTCTAATACACAGTTGGACATGTGTAGTTGGTTTCTTTGAGCCCTTTGTCATACTATACCGACCAACTTTGTAAACAAATGGACACCCTTAGTAACCTACTTACTTAAGTTCTTACTTCTCCATAACCTATCAAATCTTTTATTTCGTAGCAGCAAGGCAACATAATCTTTTCGAGGTTATTTAGGTATCTACTAATTAGATACTTAAGTACTGGTGTTTATTACAAGGAGGGATATGTATGTTGTACATCGCTATATTTTCTTTAGGCGCCTGACTTTAACGGCGCGGCGACGGCGGCTGCGGGGCGGGCGCGGCGGCTACTGTTCGACGGGGTCACCCACCGCACGTTTTACCACAGCATAAATATCTAAAGTAATGGGACTCGGCCGTGTCCTTGAAAAATATACCTACAGCCGCGCGGTACGTAAACACGCGATAGGGCTGCCCGCCTACAGTATTTTAATTTAATCTACCTAAGTACTTGAATTTCTTTCTAGTTTTGGATTGTATTTTGAATTGTATATTGAACATATTTATTATTAAAAAAAATGAAATAGCAAGTGTTCAATAAAATTACATATTATGTTTTTTTATTAGTAGATTTAATGAATAATACCACCATTATAAATTTGAGACTGAAAAATATTTTTGCCTCGACTGAGACGTACGAAAAGCTTTATTGTTCAATTAAATACCATAAAAAATCCGCGTTTGGATAAAAAGTTTCATTAAAAATACTTATACAATTGTACAATTACAATACAATACAATTGTACGTATTTAAGTATCAAATATTCATAAATCGCACGCTTACTGCTCACACCGTGCGTTCGTCACTGCGGCATAGTCGCGACTGATTGGGTACCAAGTGGGTACCAACATCGAGGCGCGTAGGTTTAACTCGCGTTCCGACCGTTTGTATGAAGTTAAAATACTGTAGATATTTATGCTGTGGTTTTACTTATCTACCTACCTACTCAGTAGTAAATACAAGTTTACAATGGCTTACACGAAGTCTCATGTCACCCCATTCTTTAACAACATTTGCATACAATATCTCATAAACGAGCGGACCGCTAAAATATTAACACAAAAAAAAACATTGAAAATGAAAAGGGATAATAAATGATTAAATAGAAGAATCTTGGGAAGAAGAACCGCAATGCTATACCCACTTCCGTCTACGTTGCTCTCCCATGGTTAAGCCGACAGCCCGACACTATACAGGTCGGAAAAGGATATGCAGTATCGGAACATCTTTTATCGAAACGTTCATATGAGGACTACTGTAAACCGGTAGCCACTGTGAACGCTTCTATATAAAATGTTTGGCCGCTTCACAACTATTTCCGTTAAACCCATAATTATCCAGCAATCGGCTCTACCGTGCGAATGTACTCTAAATCAAAGAAGTAATCACCGTTGACCTAGCGCCTTAAATCGCGCCTGTACCTAACAGAAATATAGGTCTTAAGTGGAACTTGACACATAGGTACCTACCCATATATATATGGGGTAGAGAAGTCGCCCGGCCGGTCGGCGGGCGCCCCGGGCGGCGGCGGTGGCGGTGACAGCGGCGGCGGCGGCGTTTGTGCACTCGTGCGCTATGCTATGCTATGAATGAGCCTCGGAGTGGAGCAGACGCTGCGCAGACGTGGTGCGGAGTACGCGCGCGCATCAAGCTTACTAGTTGATTTGGTGACGATCGTGTAGTGAATTATTTTTTCCACCAGCGGGAAGAATTGGGAAAATGGTTCCGGTGAGTTGATTTTGAGAATAAAACAACTATATATAAGACTAGGTTTTACGGCGCCACCCGTGCAACCGTCATGGCAAATGATCTGCAGCACTAGTTAAAGGCTGATGATGGTTCTAGTTAGGCATCAGGCTGTAAGACTTTTAATTTGTTTGAAGAAAATCTTTTATTTATTAGATTTTATGCGTTCCAGAGAATTTGAAAAACGCCTGTGTCAGATTTAGACTACCATGTTACCTACCTGAAGCTTGTAGTTGAACCTAGTAAACACTAGACAGATTTTCATTATACCTACTTTGCAGATAACAAATACCTTGAACGCCCTGAACGCACTGGGGCGAGCGGATTCTCTTAACTTTTTTGAAAATATACATACCTACCTACATACTATATAGGTACAAAAAGATTGAAGACCTGTGTCAAAAAATATGTGCTTCTTCTATAAGTTAATTAATAGGTAAATTTCGTTTTGATATTAACATAACATTTAACGTGCGCGTATGGAAGCGCCTATTTCAGAGCGCAGAGCCTAATCCGAGTCAAAATATACAATATTTGTATAGGATTGCTTGGACCGGGATGAGATTAAATGAAATATAAGGCAAGGGATCATAGGAGTAGGGCACTACTTAGTAAAGTCCACACAACCCCTTCCCCACTCCCGGGACTATACCTAATAACAAAAAAAGCATAAACACGTGTTTGTTTATTTCAAGGTAACGATTTTGCTACAATATTGTGTGCCATCAATATAATCAATTCCAATTAATCTTTAAATTCTGTTGTAGGTTATACCTGTGTGTGAACAAAACAAACAAAATATATTTCATGACTTCCTACGCACATTCGTATTATTTTATGGGTATTTAATTTAGATATTTACTACAATGCGCTATACCTACATCTAAAATAATTGAAATAAGTGTGAAAATAAAGTCGACGTTAAAATAGCGTATATTATGCGCACGTTCATACAAAAGACATAAACGCGTGTTCGGTAATACTAATAGCTATCTAGCCTTCTACTGTATCTAAAACATCAAATTATATGGGATCATTCTAAATAGTTATGGTAATTGTTTAATTCTTATTAGTAACAAATATTTGTTATATCATCTGTTAGCATACCTATTATCATACGATACATTCAGTGTAAAAGTAATAAACTTACCGATAGACTTTTTAAATCAGATTATGAAATAAGTAGGATGCAACAAAATATCTATAGGTAGGTACTTACTTTATTGTTATCTATTTAAATAGAAAACAGAATTCTTATTGTAGTCTACCTAAATACAAAATAATGTTAGGTGGATAATTAGTTTACCTACACCAATTATTCAAGGACCTAACTTACTGACGAAGATTCCAGTTGAACTAGCTTAAGGAAACAAAGCTAAGGTTTTGAGGTCCGTGCGTGCTTTGTTTTAATTCCAACAGATTATCTAACAACGTCAAGCCAGTTTCCGTCCACCGTTCCACTGAACACGTTTTTGTGAGCCTTTAGCTGACGGAAAGTTATCAGTCAAAATTCTTCGGAAACGGATTCGAGCTCGACTGTCCGAATCCGTCGGTTTCCGTCAAATGTTTTCATAAGTAGTCTACTATATAAAATATCCCCGCAGGACTTTACTTCCGAAGGCGGGTGTCTGTGTGGCCCGGTGCGGGCAGGTCGCGTCTCGCGTGGGCATATTCTGATTCTCTTCTGTTGGAGGCCGCCCGGCCGGGTCATCGACACATAAAGCGTGTGAAAGTGTTAAATCGTTCCTTCTGCACCCACACGCGTGGACATGACGGATTTATTGACCAAAACAAATGAATATGGCACATAAAATATACCTACAGATTAAGTTAGAGTAATGCACAAAAGCTGTTAAAAGATCTGCCGCCACTTTCGATGCACGCATATATAGTTATGATCATATATATTTCATATTTATCACACTAGGGTTATCATAGCATAATATTCGTCACAACGTTTAATAGGTATCTACTCACATACAGAGATTTTTTTATATAGGTACCTATTTCGCAGAGGGATTGCAGACCTGAGTACCTATGTGTTATTAATTTCAATTTGATACCTCCACGCGTTTCTGAGAATAAGGGACAAAGAGAGACAGATAGACCAACAACGAAGTCATTCTATAAGGGTTATTTTTTTTCCTTTTGTGGTACGGAACCCTAAGAAGATCTAAATCGCCATCGGTTGGGGGTGAGATAAGCGCTTATAAATAATATGCCTACTTACTAATAACTTGATAATATAATATGGGCCTCGACGACTTTAGTTAATAAATGCTAGTCAGGCAGGGGAGGGTCCGTCGTAGGATTTTACCTAATAAGACTATTATGAGTGAGACATAACCCGCGCGCCTCTCGCCGCCCCAGTAGTGTGCCATGCATGAGGATTTCATCACGTACAGATGGTGGTAATAAACGCAAGTGAGAACGATGCGAAGACAAATTAATAAATAGTACGTTTGTTTGCACAACGTATCTATTAGGTATTTATCCATAAGAATAGTTGCCGAACAAGTCCATTGCGTAGGGACGTATCATATCAATCAATATTGATTCAGAAAACTCAATGTAAAAGGTGTTAGCTTCATGTCATGGGCGGGAGCAGGATTCGGTGTGGCGGCGGCGCGGGCGTCGATACGACCGCGGGCGTGGGCGTCAAACCGCCCGTGGCGCCACTCGGTCTGCGCGCGAGACATTCCCACGCCCCCGCCCCGCACCGCCGCCGCCGATATCAACTTCAACATTAATAAATAAATGCCTCGAAAACTTTCACTAACAAATATATACAAGTTTTTGGAAGAACATGAATAATGATTTATGCCTAAAGCTCGCTTTTAATATGATTAGGTACTTATCGAAGACTTTTGTGGACTGACAACATAAGTGTACGCACTTTACAATATATTCTCATGATTTTCCAAGCTAGATATTAGAGGTACCTACCTAACAACCTATTTTATTATCATATCTACGTAAGTTTCCAACACCGACTTGTAAATCCACCTTATAGGTAAATAGGTAGGGTAGCTACCTAATACTATACTTACCAACTAAGGTACTTATGAGATTGTAATTAAGTTAAATGATAGGTTCATAAGTAGGTAAAAATACTTTTCTAACTATAATATATCTACGTTTTATAATTTCTTTTAAGAAAGATTTCAATTGTTACCTAGGTATATCGCCGACTTAGTAGTAGGTAAGTGGTTAAATACTTAATCTTTTGCTTGATATAGGTAGGAGGTACCTACTGAAATGCTTGATTGAACCTCAATTTCGTGAGTGCGAATACTATTCTACCTACTTCGTTATTTCACTTTTCACCGTGTAGTACGGCCAGCATTGTGGTCAGTAGGTATATCATTTCATTAAGTTAGAACAACTAGAGGATTTGGTTAACCACAAGGCTTATAAAACTAGAAAAGGAAAGTTGTACCATGTTCGGACTTTGGACAAATGTTTGCTGAACGTGTTGATTCAAAGAGCTTAGCAAAATTAACACCGAGTGCGGTTAACTTCGCAAACAAAAATATAAGTAGGTAACTATTGTCTTTCTGTATTTAGGTATTAATTTTATCCACTCAAGTAGGTAGATATCCATTCGATTAGCATACACGATATTTGCGAACAAGCATTCAAGAAAATCTTGGTGTAGCCCACTTTATTACAATACCATAATATCTAGGTGGGTAGGTAACTACCTACATACTACTACAACCCTTTCAACGTCCCACTGCTGGGCACGGGCCTCCCCTCAATGAGAGGGGGATTTAGGCCATAGTCCACCACGCTGGCCCAGTGCTGGTTGGCAGACTTCACACATCTATCGAAAACTCGACAAGTTCCCTCAGACGTGCAGGTTTCCTCACGATGTTTTCCTTGTATGTATTTAATAACTTTATGTACAGTTACCTACGGAAAGGATCCTTTCTACGCCAAAAGAGCATAGGTACCTAGTAACATATTACATTTCCTTGCTTCGTTAAATGCGAACCAGAATTAAAAGATATTACACGAGAGAGTGAAAGGACACCTCGCAAGAACATAAATTAGATGCAAAATGCCTAAGTATGATTCCCGGCGAGTAGCAGTTGAGTTAGCAATTCGGCGCACGCGTCGCTTTCACTGGTGCGCGTCCATTGGATACGTCCTGGTGCCAACCTCGTGCCAACAGGGCACGAGGTGCTTTGAAGTTTTATCACATAAGTATAAGAAGGTTCTTTGATTCCTGAAATTCCTGATATAGGTAATAAAACATCTAAAGATCTTAAGATTATATACCTACTGAAACATAAAAATACTTAGGTACCTAATGTTTTGCTCAAAATGGTTCGTGTAACTAGGTATCCATAAATGGCCAGTGCGCCTGCTCGTTGCTTTTGTCCAAACATGGCTGATATGATGCCCTAACTTCAAATGCAAATCAAACATTATATTTTATACTTAGGGCCCCTAAGTATAAAAAATAATGTTTGAATTGCACCCTCTTATGGTAATTAAGTATGTGATTTATTTTAATAAATATATTCCGAACACTGCGCAATTATAAACGCTTAAAACTACCCAGTTCTTCCATAACAAGTCATTGAGGTCATGTAGGTATTTCGTATAAGTAGGTACATATAAATAAAAGATGCTTAAATTTTTAAATTAGCTCGTCTCTCTTCCCGCCACGGAAGCCGGCATTTTAACGAGCCCCCGTCGTGCGCAAAGCCTACCAAAAACACCTTCTGACCACTCTAATTGGACGAAATTCATGCTTTATGTAGTCACAGATAAATTGACGCGATATAATTTATGAAAATCTTGATTAAGTAGATACAATTTTATACTACTTCAGGCTGCTAATGAAGTAGTTAATTTTTATTTTTGTATATCAATGTAGCACTTGTAATATTATACCTAAGTAGATAATTAACAATGACAGATTGCAATCCTAGTTAATGTATTTTGCAGGTACAGATTCGTACCCTGCTGCCGCTGGTCCTAGCTGCAGTCGCCGCCGGCCGCACTCTCTCTCTGGACTCCCTCCCTGCAGAAGCTGTTAACCAAATCGCGAATATTACTTGTAAGTATTTTTCCAAGGTATTTATATTACACTTACAAGTACCTACGTTCATTAACCAGCGTTATTATATTCGGTCAACGTGGGCAGTTAAAAAAAATGACTAATTCTCTGTGATTTCAGACGGAACGGACAACAGTCCGAGCAGTTTAACATCAATATTTTCTCCCCGAATGGATTTCGAACAGTGGAAGCCGCTGACTGGTCGCGGGGATCCATTACGCAACGATCCGACTTATGACTACGAACCACCCGTCCTCGAGCGCGTTCATTACTGGGAAGATGATACTAGACTTGAAAGGGAACATTATCCAGAAAGAAAATCAGAAGTTCTTATGCTTGGCGTTTCTTCGCGAAAACCCAGTGTAACTCCGCGGCAGCCCGCCGTACCACCAAGAAGACACGTACAGCGACCATCGCCGATAAAATATGAAGACTTCACGTACAAAATAAGCGATCATTACCCTATGACTATATTAGTCCCACCACCACCCCCTCCACCTGGACATCAGCCTCCACTCTTCATTTTGTCTGCAGATGAATCTTCAACAACGATTAAAATACAACCTCAAATAAAGGCTACCAATTCTCCTAGTCAAGCGATCAAAGTATCAACACCTCCTCCTCAACATTCGACATCCGTGTTCGCCTTACAGGAAGCGAACCTTATTTATCAATCGTCAACAACTACGCAAAACTGGATAAATGATACAAAGTCTATAGCAGGCAATGCTGTTAGTAGCGACTATGCTGGCTGGGGACCCACAACTCCAGTGGACGACCGTGATGCCGCAAATGAAAAGCACAATCTCATTATCAATGATTATACAGAATTATCCAACCACCCATACTCGTTCTACAAGCCCTTATTATCAGATGCACCGCCGCTTCATAAAATACCTCCGTCCAGCGCATTTCTTCAACCGACTTTTATTCCAACAGCAATCCCCCCGACCGTCACATCTGAACCGACCACAGTCACCTTTACAGAAGGGCCAACTGAAAAAACTACTTTTGAAAGCCCTATGACAGAAGAAACAACAACTGAAAAAAGAACTACGAGTGAGTTTCGACCAACTCCCGTCCCTATAGTAAAAATAAAACCAGAAACAAATATCTTTGATATGCTCGCGCCTATGATGTCCATGCCAATGGTCAATGGTCCGGAAAGACCCGAAGACAATCTTTATGCCCACGCATCCGAAAACATTCAGGTGTTTAATGAACAAAACACTGAAGATGTGGTTCAAATTGAAACACTGCAAACTATGCAGCCACCACCGCCTACAAAGTACACTGAATCATCAGAACCAACCCTTAAACATCAATTCCATGTTAACTCTGATATTCACAACAGGAAGCCAGTTTTATTTACTCATGGTCCTTACTTACATATGCGTTTTACAACTCCGATACCGACTACAATATTCGAATACTCAGAAAACTATAAGCCGACAACAGAAATACCTACGGCCCCATACTTAATAATACAAGGACACTCCAAAGTAAAAACTTATAGTTCAAAACCCGAACTAGCCAACAATAACAAGGATACTATAAGCAATGAAATTCCAAAACCTAACGAAACGAATGAAGTAAAACATCTTCACCCTATTAAAGAGAAAAACGCCAAGGAATCCGATATAATGGATGTCAACCGAAAGAGTAGAGCTCAGAATTTAAAGACTTTAATTGATAACAGCCTTGGATCAATTGAAATACAAGAAGCTGATGTGGGTATAAAATATGACGTCAGTGACGGCAGCGACGTGCCTGTTGAAATATACAGAAAGGGCATCGTAGACAGCGATGAAAACGATTATTCGTCGTCTAAGAAATCTACAATTGAGTCTCGATCAAAACGACAGATTGACTTGGAAGATCTTATACCTTTCGATGAAGATACTATAGAAGAATACATTTATAATTTGCTCGAAAGCAAGAAGAACGACACAGGCCTCACGGGTTTTATCGCACAGGCAGTGACCAGCAACACAGCCGATGCGGTTGTTGATGAGTTAGAAGATGTTAACGACAGTGAACAAGAAGATGAAGAAAGGTGAATCCAAACTCTTAAGTGATTTAATAGTGTAAATTATGCAGCACAATGCCAAAAACGGTTTTGGTGCAGTTTCTTTGTTCAAGGAATTTAAGGGAAAACAAATTTACTTTGCTAATTTAGCCCACCGATGAATCTATTTTAAAGGTAACATAACGTTTTTGTTCAATGCATAACTCTTTATGATATGTGTGGGCACAAATTCAGATACTAAGATAATATAAATGTTAGTAGATACACGTACCTATTAGGTACACTACATGAATGGATAACTTGACGACTTTCATTAGAAAGTCGTCAAGTTATATATTAATATAATATAACTTTTTGTGTGCAAAAAAAAAAAACAAATTCTATGGCTATTTATTTATTGTATTTAGAAGACGATGGGACGTTTAAGCGATTAGGTACCTACGAAGACGCAATAGAAATGCGTACAATATAATTTTTATTCACATCAAATTCACTTGTTCAACCTTATTTATTTTAGTTTTATAAGAAATTATTATTTTACTAAAATGTTTACCAACGCTGAATTTTATTTTCAATTTCGACCAAGTAAAAGGCCTTCCAAAAAGTACATACCTATACATATTAGGTACCTACCTACTTCGGCACCGACCATACATGTATACAATTTTCCATTTTTCTAATTACTTTATGTAGGCTTAGATATTGATGCAAGTCTACAAAAAAAGACACGTGCAGCAACGGACGCGGCCCACTGACACACACAGTTCTTACCATCCTTTTCGTGGAAATAGATAGAGACACCTAAGATAAAGTGAAAGCTGCTTATAAACCCATAAAGTCACATTGATTACAATCCAGTGTAACCAATAAGGAATCAACTATGATGAAGGGTGATCTGTAGATAGGGTTAGAACAACCCATATAAGTATCAAGTCGTATGCAATCCATGCCAGTACAAGTGTAAATTGTAATGACTTTTATTTAATTTAATTAAATACATGTTGTACAAAGCAGCCAAGTACTCAAAACGTAAATACATGTTTGTACAAAGCAGCCAAGTACTCATTGATGTTTATAAAGTACTTATTCAGATAGCGTAGGATGGAAGCATGAGGTACCATACTACGGGCAGTATTGCACCAGTCCGCTTGACATAGGCACACCTTATATTCAGCGTCTGGATGCCTGAAAAAAGTAATCAGGAAGAAATAAAAGGGAATTCAAACTTTGGTAGTTTATTACTCACCACAGGCAGTGTTGGTGAGTAATAAACTACCGCTATGATAGGAAGTAACAGATTGTGAAGGCACCTACCTTATTGATAGTCTCGTATAACCGATAAAAAACTACCTGTCGTTACCTTATCTACGAGTAAGTAGACTAAGTAGATATATATAGTACCTACCTACATATTATTATATGTAATTAACCCTGACACCACGTCTGAACTAGGTAGGTCACCCTTGAATTGGTCAACCTATCTGAAAAATATAAATTAAGTACCTAGGGTTTACCTCTCGCGTCGACAAGTCATGGCCCTGGTAGGAATGGACATGCTTGTAGGTAAAGTGTCATCCGCAACCGCCTGATAGCACCCTCGCTGCACTATCCAGGCATGACGCGCGCGCGCAGTCCAAGACCTCACAAAGCACATTGCGTTGTCTGTTACATACAAAATTCGAAGTAAGTTACCGGTCCATGCTCAATGCCACGGATGTGTGCTGAATGTTAACTCAATGTCACAAGTATAAATAGGTGTCGATTCTGATTTCTGTACCAAACTAATACTAAACTGAGCATATTGCCGTCCTCCACACGACCGTAATATATAAGCAGGATGACAATATTTTTTAGTGCCTTCAATTCAAGCTATGGTATAATTTGTTTATAACTGAATCGGCATCATTATCGTGTTATGTAGATAAAGACGAATGTGAAACACCTTCTGTGCAGTTAACTAGATTTTTCTTCGTGCTGTTGAATGGCGAAACGGATGCTACGAAATCACCGGCGCATGGACTCAAGTTTTGCTGGTTCGAGGAGCAGTTGTAGCAGAGCAGCCCCCCACTTGGATTTACAAAGAGAAATAACACCGCCACTATACCCACCAAATGCGAGCTCATATTCGTACACTTTCAATAACGTATTACGTAGACTAAACGTGGAGCTGCATACTTTATTACGTGATAGATGCCCATAAAGATAATAGGTGCCAAAATATGGCCAAAATCAAGCATAAAATGTATATTCGACGAATCAGAATAAGAACAAAGTGAAATTTAGCTTTCTTTAGCGTGTCTAATGGTAATATAGTATTTATTTAAGTATAATATCTTTGAAAGGAGGTAAGTTATTGAGCAAAGAGAATATAACCCTCGGCCTTTGGATAGATATCTAGCACAAGAAGAACTTATTCAGTCTAATTGTAGTAATCATGCAATTAAAGATAGTTGCAAACTAAACCATTATAAAATAATTATACCATCAGATTCTGTGCAGGGAATGGTCAACGAACAGCGCCTTCTAGCCATTGTCCTATAACTAGGCGTAAACAATCCTCCGTGTTGTAAGGGGTCTTCTCCGTAACGCCTGTATGTGAATGTGCCATTGTAACAGAGCAAAGGATGACTAGTGTGAACATTAATTATAATAAACAACAAGACTGTTAAAAACATGGTGTAAAACAAAGAGTATAGTAATTGTAACTTATACTTATATTGACGTAGAGCCATGACCCACTAGCGCTTATGGAGGGTAGAATTAAAGGAGGGCAATCTTCTACGGGAAAAAAAATTAAAGTGTCCGTCGAAAATCCACAATGGCGCTGGTGTCGATAAATGACATATCGGCGCCCCCCTGGAATAAGCCATTAGGGGGACTTTTTGCGGTTATGCCAGGGCTGTAGCTAGAGTCGAATTTCAGGTAGGGCAGCATTGGTTACAGGTAGGGCGGAAGTAAAACTAGTTTTTGTTTTTTATATTTTTATTATAAGTTTTTGGTATTTTAAAGGTAGGGCATTGCATATGTTATGCCAGATTCGGAATCAGCGATTTTTCCGATTTATTCCCGGGGGGCGTCGATATATCTTTTAACGACACCAGCGCCATTGTGAAAGGTTTTTGATTTACTAATTATGCATTTCGACGGACACATTTTCAATACCTAGATGTCACTCCTTTACTCTACCCTCCATACTAGCGCTAAGAAAATTGGCCGATTTTAGAGTTCAATACAGAAATAATAAATAGCTACATTTGAGGTAGAGAAAAGGTTTCAAAGTTTAGAGGCACCATTTTAGGTCGCCGCCGCGCCGCTTCGGTTATAGGAATCTTTTGAGCTGAAGTCGAGACGCGATTGGATTGTCATCACACGTCACGTAATCTCCGCTGACGCGTAAACCGATCCGTAATTCGACGATTGTGTACCTATTACACAAATAAAAAAATATTTTTTAGTTTCAATAATGTATTTCGTAGTTTTCATAAATTGATAACTATCCACTATCGGTGAGGTAACAACACTTGTAGAACCATCTCAGCGAGCTACATTTCTAAATTCACAATCTAACTGATAATTTCAGGGTGCATCCAAAACATCATTTTAAAAGGCCTTATTGAATGTTATTAGTTTACATTTATATGCGATGATGCGTATTATATAGCACAGGTAATAGGAATAAAATTGATAAATAGAATAAATATAACAAGACATATTTTAAAACAGTGTCTATAATTATGCACAAATCTGCACAATAAATGTATTGAACGCACCCAGCACACAAATGTACCGCCGCACAAACTCAAGGCGTACTCCCGAAACTATGTTATTGCTTGTCAACTTTTAACCTGCAGCGTTTGTGTACTCATCATTCATTCTTTGGACCCAAATAAATTGCTACAGTACATACAAAATTAAAATCGGCATTTTTTTTTAAATAAAATTAAACGTGTTATAAAAAACTGACCTATGTGTAGGTAAGTATACATGTATAATAAAGTCACTGCAAAATATGCACGACACGTCGCGGATGATACAACGATCACTTTTATCAAAGTATGTCAAATTATATATAGGTATATTGTATTGATCCATATTTGAGTGACTTAACAACAGATATTGCTGAAGTATCTATTGGTCAAATGATACGGTAGACAGATAACAATATTCAATTTACGTAAATTTTCTGATATGAAATGATCAAGAACCTCAAATTATTTGCTAAAAACTAATAAATGCAAAATAAAATTGCCCAATTGGTTAAAATCAGTCCAATTCACAGGTAAACCTATGTGGTATACAGGTGTGAATTGTGATAAAAAAAAATCAGTGGTACTCAAATAATATGTTTGTTCACTCGCATTTATGAAATATAAATTAGGCATAATATTGTTATTAATTACCGAACTAGTGATTAAATTTAACTAATGTAACAATACAACATCCAGTTACATTCAATATAACAATTTTGTCCATTTAAATGCATAATATTACATAAATATATGCGTATTTTTTTGTGAAACATGACTTTTATGTCAAATTAGTAAAACCTTTAAAATATTATATGATACATATTTTTTATATCTGCCAACCACATGCCACCACTCAGATGGTGCTTTCGTAGAACAGGTTAATAAAATGTATGTATAAATAAAAACTATGCTTTTACAATGTCATTATTTCCTAAGATGTTACATTAAAATATTTGTTAAATTTACAACTGACAGAATATTAGTTTGTATATAAATTGGTTAAATAGATTATCAAATAATTTCAGTACTAGATTACTTGCTGCAATATTTCAATGCCTGAACTATGTGATACATTTCCCGACAATATTAAAATTTGTATAGTTATGTACACAGTGAGCTTGTGTAAATACTCATTCATAGTCAGCCCTAAAATGATATTATCTTAAAACCAATTAAATATAAATGTAGATTACATGTATCGTAATGCGTAACGCAATCGGAGTCGGCGGCGGTTGTGTACCAATATTACCAACGAGAATACCAACTGGCACAATTTTATGACATCTTCGAATTCAAAACGTAATTATGACACATTGAACTAATAGTAGGGATATCAAGCAGTTTAAAGCTTCAAATTGTAACAAAATTTTGATAAACAAAAATTAACACAGAAATATATCAATATAAGTACATAGATAATGGTGAGAATATTTTTTGAAATAGTTGAGCTCTCTGGCTAAATTGGACGGCCAGGTATTATTCTCGTTGAGTGTGTGGCAGGACGCGCGGCAGGAACCTAGCTCACGGTCCAATCCAGCCCCCAACGTTCAGAGACCTTCAGTTGTGCTGCGGCTGCATCTTTCAGTGAGAATAAGTGGGTCATCTCTAGTTCCGTCTTGGCAAGTGAAATAGCTTTTTCAAATAATTCTAGTGATCGTCTTAGGTTTCCTCTGAAAATAGAAAAAATTATCTATGAAAATTATGACATTAAATAAACTGGAATACTTATCTGAAATTTGGAACAAATAAAAAGCAATTGATTATGCATATAACACACAACTCATCAGTATTATTATTATAATATTTGTAATTTCATCCTAAATAATTGGTAAGGCTAGCCATCAAAGTGACTCATACATTACGTTGTAACAGTGACTCCCAGTATATGGTTTTTTTATTGAAGGCTAATTTTTATGGCACATTGATCATGCTAAAGAAAATAGACCTTGTCATCTTATTATGTGCTAAGAATATCAAATCTTTAGGTAGTTTTTATGGCACAGTATATTGGTTTTGTCATTGTCAAGTGTTGGAACAATAGAGTTAACCAACTTATCTATATATATCTCTATCAAAGTTATAATCATGTATGTGATTGATTGAGGTTACATAACAATGAAGAATAATACTTTAAAGGTACAATAAGATATTTCTTATCTCAGTGTTTACTATACCTGATAAACCATTGCTCAAAGATAACAATGGATAAATGTGCAAGTTTAAGTGAGTATCAATGCCAAAACCTTGAGACCACCATACACTTACACCCTATGTGTGTGTTATAAATATGCTGTCTTAATAATAATTATTATTAGCATCCATGAATATTATTTGCAATGAGGTTATTGGCTTTGTAATATTTATTTAATACGATCACATGCTTACCTCTGTACTTCAATAGTACCCAATGTTTCATATGCAAAATCGCATTTGTCATCCATTTCAATAGCCTTGTTGATCAATTTAACTGCCTTTTCAAAGTCTGTGCTTTTCTGCAGTTGGACCAAGCCCTTGTGTACATATAGTGTCGCATTATTCGGGTCCACAGAGAGAGCGGCGTCAAACAAAGACTCTGCTCGGCCCCATTCTTGCTGATCTGATAAAACTTGAGCAAACAAGATATATGCTTCAGCACACCGAGGGAATCGCTCCAGAGCACGCTCAAAGTCCGCTCGCACCTGATTCAAGGCCCCAACATTCTTGTTTATCTGAGCATGTCTATAATCAGCATAACATTTTTGGATATACGCAATTGAGAAGTCCGGGTTGAGTTCAACAGCCTTTGCAAATTCTGAAGTCGCTTCGTCCATTCGTTCCAGTAACAGGTATACTTGTCCGCGATGATGATATATATCGGAATTGTTATTCTCCAGCTGAGCGGCTTGTGCAAAGTCTTCCAGGCAGCGTTCAGTGTTCTCCAGCTGTGTGAACAGGGAGGCGCGTTTGATTAGAGCATTAACTTTGACTTTGGTGGATGCCTCGCTATCAATGACCCTCCCGAGATCAATCTGGGCTTCCTCATGCCTGCCCAGTAAAAGGTAAAAGGTTGCACGTAAAAGTAGAGCTTCATTTTTGTACTTTCCATTGGCATCTAACTCTTCAGTACATGCATCCACAATGGATTCATAATCTTGAGCCTCAAGAGCCTGTTTCGCCTTGACGAAACCGCCTGTGGCATTTTCATCCAGTTGGACTTTAGCAATGGGATCTTCAGAGAAAGCAGAGAAATATGTTTTGATGAAATGTTTAGACGGCATCACTGGACGACGCTTAGCTAATGCTTCCCTTGCGTGCTGCCGGCCGAGAGCCTTCAGGATTCGGTCGGCATTAACGAGCGAACTCTGCACCTGAAACCGTTCAAGGATGCAAGCAGAAGTGACATCTTCCAAGGCCATCACAAGGTCACCACTCTTTTCAGCTGCGCGGGATCGCCGCAAAAATGCCTTGACGTACTTCTCATTGAGTTTGAGAGCAAACGTGCAGTCTTCCTTCACTTGCTCCCACATCTCGCGCTTCTCGTAGCACGCAGAACGGTTCTGATAGAAAGTGGCGAGGTCGACGGTGCGATCGGCAGGGCACGCCTCGATAGCTTCGTTGTAAAGAGCAATAGCTTTGTCAAATTCGCCTGTATGGAATGCCCGGTTTCCGGCACCTTTGAGCATCATTGCACGATCGATAGCGCTCTCGGAAACCTTGGCATTATTTTCTTCTTTGTCCAATGATATAGTCGTTTTAGCTTTTAACTCCGCGACCTTTTTCTTCTCGGGATCTTCTAATCTGTTTCTTAGATAAAGGTAACCTAAACCGACGGCAAGAGGTGCGCCGAGAAGAATAGCTAATTGCCATTTCGGAAAAGGTGTACTGCCGGTTGAAGCCATTTCTTCCGCGTGATTGCTTTAGGAAATAGATAACATAAACGTTTCACCATTAAGTTAGTCACCACGGAAGTCTCGTTAATATACACTCAAT
Organism: Ptilodon capucinus; assembly: GCA_914767695.1. NCBI lineage: Eukaryota > Metazoa > Arthropoda > Insecta > Lepidoptera > Notodontidae > Ptilodon > Ptilodon capucinus. The sequence continues at coordinate 5,257,734 of OU611814.1, read as the reverse complement.
TTTTAGTTTTCTTTGCCGTTCTTTCCATTTCTTTCATTGATATTCACGCACGAAGGCAAAGCAAAACATAGACAAGAATTTTGACATGTGAGTTTTTTTGTGGTTTGGGGCGCGCCAGTACAGAAAAATAAAAATTCTGCTAGCCAGTGTTAGATTAGTCAAGCCAAAGAAATAGGATTTTCCGAATTTTCCGATTCATTAAATTGAGGCATCTCGTAGAAGCGGCGCGTAGCATAATACAAATATATCATGGCAGGTAAACTTTTTCAATCAACTCTTCGCTCAATTGACGTCTATAACACCCTCATTACAACGGTCAAAAATAATACACACAGATCACTATAATACAGTAAAGTGAGCAATGGCTGCACCTTTAACTGGCGAGCACAGATCACTACTATACTACAGATAGGACAGTGGCGATTAGTTCCAAGAATAGTTACAGCGCTGCTGTCGCTTATAGTGATGGGCTCCGCCTAAAAACTCAATTATCGATATCGATTACATAGTGATGCACCTCATACGAATAATTTAATCAAACACTTAATGGGATTACTTTTTATTTCATTTTTCTATTACATTAAGTTCCTAAAATACGGATTCATTGCGCTACAATAAATAAAACAACATCATCAGACTAAATATTTCTTTATTACTAACCCATTTATTTATTTACATAATTAGAACGGTCAATTAATTACCAATAACACCAACTATTATATATATACGCACACGAATTATTTATACACCACAAATCATAATACAGAAAAATCACTGAAAAATGATAGAATACACATACGTCGTTTCTTACAATCCCTCACACGTGCTGATAAAAACTTCTTCCAGCCATCCGCAAACACATCATACATACCTGTATAAAAATTGTTTTTGATTTACAAACGATTACACTATGCATAATAGCAAACAAGAACAGTATCCACGATTGCCGTTATTCCGATAATCGGCGATAATCCTGCTAAGACGTATTTTCAACATTCTAACCTACAAACGTAACACTTCCAAAATTTCTGCATTGTGTAGCGTTCTATGTTAATTACAGACAAAGTCACTGATAGAACTTTAAATTATTTGTATCAAATCTTGAATTAAGGCACAATCGGTGAGGATTAGCTACTAAGTAAACCCAAAACCTCGATCAACACTTCTTGAAAAAACACAAACAGAGTACACGAGTAGCCATGTTACCATAGACAGAGACCTTAGATCATAGACAGTGACGGCAAATATGACAGCTAATCCGAGGGCAGAGTATTTCCCGTGCCAATGACACTTCAAGGAACTAATGCTGTCATAGGCGTGCTGGCGAGTATATGGAGGCATCTACCCTCCATAGGCCAGTATTATGGCATGCACAAATTCATGGACAAATTAAAAAAAATCAAATCAATAATAAAAAAAATCGGCCAAGGGCGAGTTGGACTCGCGCTCGAAGGGTTCCGTACCATTATCTATAAAAACGGCAAAAATGTTGTATGGAAGCCCCCTTAAATATTTATTTTATTCCGTTTTTTAGTATTTGTTGTTATAGCGGCAATAGAAATACATCATCTGTGAAAATTTCAATTCTCTAACTATTACGGTTCATGAGATACAGCGTGGTGACAGACGGACGGACGGACGGACATCGAAGTCAGTAATAGGGTTCCCGTTTTACCCTTTGGGTACGGAACCCTAAAAAATGGACCTATTGAACTGAAAAATGTCAGTCAACTATATATCACCACAGAGCAAATAAGAGACACAGTCAGCGCAGTAATCTTTGGGCAGCATTTAATTAATATTAAAAGCTGAGATATTAAGTGTAATACATATGGAGCATAATTATTATTTACATATTTTATGCATAGAGTATAGATTATTAAAATATATATAAGCTGTGGATATAATACAGAAATTAGAAGAGAATTAGAATTATTAAGTAGGGTAGAGGTAAGGAGAATTCATCTACAGTTTGCCTGAGAAAGAGTATAGTATGAATATAGCTATTGTAGATATGCTGAAGGATGCCAAGTTAAAAAAAAAAATTGTCGATTAAAGTAGTTAATTAATTATTTCAACAACTTACGTAGTACAAAATAATGTACTATGCGATTCAAAATTCGCAGTTGAATGGGATCGGCTTTGGGCCATATTGTGACGTCATAGCTTTCAATCAGAGGTACCTAGGGTGAGCAAAACAAGATATTTTTAAATAAAATTTATGTGCAAAGGTTGGGTGAAAAATGCACTCAGTCGCACGACGAAGCACACTAACAACTACAAAATGGCGACTGGTGTCCTTATTTTCTTTTCTTTAATAATTTTGCCAAAAATAAAAATAAAGTAAAAGGTTATGGTATGGTCTTAAAAAACTAATTATGACTTTTTACTACTACTTAAACATTTTTATTTAAATTTAGAGTATTTTTTTTTTTATGAGATAGGGAGGCAAACGAGCAGACGTTTCACCTGATGGTAAGTGATCAACGCCGCCCATGGACACCTGCAACACCAGGGGCATCGCAAGTGCGTTGCCGGCCTTTAAGGAATGAGTAGGCTCGTTTCTTGAAGATACCTTTGTCGCATCGGTCCGGGAACACTGCTGCAGGAAGTTCATTCCACAGTTTGGTGGTGCGAGGGAGAAAATTCCTGGTAAATCGCACTGTACTGGAACGCCATTCATTCAGATGGTGAGGATGGTAATGCAGTCTGTGGCGAGCCGTGCGATGGTAGAATTCAGTGGCAGGTATAATACCGAACAATTCCTCGGAACACTCTCCATGATAGAAGTGGTAGAAAATGCAGAGAGAGCCTACATCTCTACGCAACGCCAGAGGGTCTAGCTGATCGGTAAGCTTTTTGTCATCGACAATTCGAACTGCCCTTAGTTGCAGGCGGTCAAAAGGAAGAAGTTGGTACTGTGGTGCACCGGCCCAAAGGTGAGAGCAGTATTCCATGTGCAGACGGACTTGCGCCTTGTAAAGTTGCAGGCGATGAGCCGCAGTGAAATACCGCCTCGCCCTACCGAGCACACCCAGCTTTTTGGAGGCCAACTTGGCCTTACTTTCCAAATGACCGCGGAATTGTACGTCGTTCGATATGTTGACTCCAAGGATCCCGATACTTGGCTTGGCATTAAGAAGAGTGTCTTCGAAACGAGGAGATGCGACAAAGGGGTTCTTTTTGGCGGTGAACGCACAAATTTGTGTCTTATTGGGGTTGAAATGCACCAAGTTCAGTTTGCCCCAGTTCGAGACTAGATGTAAAAAAGTCTCGACTTCAGACCCAAGTTTGTTCCGACACTCATCGACGTTTGCCCGAGAAATATTAGCACGACCGGTGTAAAGAGCATCTCCTGTACTGTCATCTGCATAACAACGGAAGTTGCTGATAAATACATCATCACGCCTGTATTCCCCGAAGGGGTAGGCAGAGGTGCACTTCAGTGCGCCCACACTTCGCCGATGTATTTTGGTCCCAATGTAATAGGGGGCGAGCCTATTGCCATTATACCGGGCACACAGGTTTCCTCACGATGTTTTCCGTCACCGTTTCTTAGCAAGTGATAATCTCAGATGAAAATGAGATTCGCACATGAAACCCAGAGGTGCGAGCCGGGGATAGAACCTGCGCACTTTGATTGCAAAGCGTGCGTTCGACCACTCGGCTACCACTGCTTAAGTTAACTTTTACCACAGTTAATTTTTGGAAGTTGCTGATATTATGCAACATATGCAGCAGGAACAGGGTAGGGGATAGAACACAGCCTTGCGGGACTTCAGCATTCACGGACTTGCGATCCGAGCATGATCCGTCAACTATGACCACGATGCTCCGATCCGTAAGAAAGCTGGCGACCCATTTTCAAAACTTGTGAAGAGGCTGTATATCCTCTTCCTTATTATTGTAAAGAGGTTGTATCACACCTCTAAGATATTTATAGTGGTTGCTATGGTGACTTGACCTTGTTATTATTTTTCACTCCAAATGTCAATAAATACATTTCTTTTAATATTAATAGTTTTATTATAAAAAACTTAAAATGGTAGCAGAGCGTTAAAAGAAGTTCACATTTTCTCACTTAAAGGTGAATGTACGTTAAACTCGTGCAATTGTTCACTAAACGAACATGCCGAAAACAACATATAACATTGCACCCCTAGACAAGGAGAACTATGATACATGGGCTATTCAGGCTGAAGCGGTACTTGTGAAAAATAAACTTTGGAGATATGTTGTGACTCAACTAGCTACAAAAGCAAGTCCTGAAGATGTTGAAGGGGACAAAGAGGCAAAATCAGAACTGATCTTGCTGATCGCTCCCTCTCAGCTGAAAACTATAAAAAAATGTTCAACTGCAAAAGCCCTATGGGACAAATTAAAAGAAGTTCACGCCAGTAAAGGACCTGCACGTAAAGCGACTCTTCTGAAACAGCTTATATTAACGAAGCTTGAAGATGGCGACGTACGTGAACATGTAAATAAGTTCATGGATACAGTCGATAAATTGTCAGATATGGAGGTGATAATAAACGATTATCTTCTCTCTATCTTAATGCTATACAGTCTTTCCTCTGAATACGAAAACTTTCGTGTTGCAATGAAGTCACGCGACGTCCTACCAAAACCTGAGGAACTTAAGATTAAACTGATTGAGGAGAGTGATGCTCGACATCGAAACGGTCCAAACGTTGAGTCTAACCCGCAGGAATCTGACGTAGAAAACGCACTCTACTCATCTTGTCGGATCTGTAAAAAATCAGGAAGAAAAATCTTTCAGAAGATGACTCACACAATTTGCTCTAACTGTTGGAAAAAGCACAAAGGTGACAGTAAATCTAAGACCAATTTTAACGGTTCTATGTTTGCTGAAGACTGCTTCCTTTCATCAAAGAGAGACGACCAAGATAAGTGGGTACTCGACAGTGGATGTACGTCTCATATGACGTTTCATCGCGAATATTTTAAAAACATGAAGACTGTATCGAGACAACTAAACTTTGCTTCTGAAGAACATTATACAGAAATAAAAGGAGTAGGCAGAGTGACTATTATCCATGATAAAGGAAAACTTAATCTGGAAGATACTTTATTTGTACCTACACTCTGTAAGAATTTACTCTCTATTTCAAAAATGACTCAATATGGAGCATCTGTAAGTTTTAATAATGATAAAGCTTTTGTTCGTAATAAGACTGGAGATCTAGTAATGACTGCACAAAAGTCTAGCAACAGTGGTCTCTATTAAGTGAAATTTAAAAATATTGAACAAAGCTATACAGCAAATCATGACGGAAGCTCACTAAATACTGAGAAAGGTTCCATACTAGATTGGCACAGGAAACTTGGACATATGAATAGCAAAGACCTTCATATTGCGCTCAACAACGAGACTATGATTGGTTTAAATTTCGACAAATGAGAAACTTTGTTAGATTGTGAAGTATGTATCCAGTCAAAAATGACTAGAGTACCAAGTCCTCCTCAACGTACAACTCCTAGAACTAATGAACGTTTGGAGATAGTACATAGTGATGTGTGCGGTCCAATCACGCCTTCTAATGGAAAAAATAGATATTTCGTCACGTTTATTGACGATTATAGTAGGTATGGAAGAGTATATTTAATGAAAAATAAATCAGAAGTATTAGAGAAATTTAAAATCTATAAAAACGAAATGGAAAATTTTACTGGAAACAGAATTAAACATTTGCAAACAGACAACGGTACTGAATATATAAATACTAAATTTGAAGCCTATTTAAGGGAACATGGGATAGTTCGACGTTTATCCGCACCCTACACTCCACATCAAAATGGTATTGCTGAACGGAAAAATCGGACTTTATTGGAAAAAGCGAGAGCGATGCTTATTGACGCCAAAGCACCAATGTACTTATGGGCAGAAGCGATTGATACTGTCAATTATCTTTCTAACAGATGTATAAACAGTGCGATTGGTAACACAACGCCATTCGAGAAATGGGTGTTAAGAAAACCATGCGTTAATCATCTTCATCCATTCGGGTCCAAAGCCTTTGTATTAAAGAAAGGTCCCAAAGGTCCAAAATTTGCATCTAAGGCAATTCCAGGAGTCTTGATAGGATACTCAGATACCAGTAAGGCATATAGAATATATGAACCGTCTAAACGTAAGGTGTTTGTTTCCAAAGATGTTAGGGTAGTAAAGGCAAATTTTTATTCAAACACTACCAACGATCTTTACAACTTTAAAGAAAACGAAAATAATAAGAATGTTTCAACTCATTTGCAAGTAGATTTTAATAATGAAAAAGATGCTCAGAATGGTAACTTGATTCAAAACACATGCGAACCAGATTCCATTCAGTCAGTAGAAAATTTAAATTATGAACGGAACACAACTGAGTCCAATGATGAGCAAGAAGACTTTTATGATATACCTGATCATGACCAAAACGCTGAAGTTGAATCTGAGCCTGAATTGAATCGATATAATCTGAGAGACAGATCAGCAATACAGCCACCACAACGGTATGATGACTTTGTACTGGCGGCTGTTGCAGAAGTAGAAAATCTACCAAAGGATTCAATGACCTATAAACAGGCATTGACCTCTCCTTATAAGGACAAATGGTTAGAAGCCATGCTAAGCGAGAAAGAGTCACTTGAGGAAAATAAAACATGGAACAAAGATTTACCCACGGTAGCTAACTGTTTCAGAGAGCACAAGGGATCTGTGATGAGCAACACCTGGCTGCCGAGATCCACCACGTCAAGCAAGTATTGCATGACAACAAGCTTCGGGTCCCACGCCGCCATCACAGTGACCGAGTGAAACCAGCCACAGTTGAGCGTCTACCTGCTGTACTACCATACATAAGAGGTGTCACAGACAAGATTGGCTACATCTTGAAACGGGCTTCAATCAAAACTTACTTCAAGCCACCGAAGAAGATTAGTCAGTTTTTACCACCTGTCAAGTGTCACATTCCTCTACAAGATGCAGGGGTATACAAACTCGATTGTGAATGTGGGCTCTCTTACATAGGACAAACTAAAAGATAAATTAAAACCCGCGTAAAAGAACATATAGCTGACGTGAAACACCGACGCTCCACGAAGTCTGCAATCTGTGAACATGTACAGGACCGCACCCGCCATTATATCAGATTTGATAAACCGCATATCCTCGCAAAAGAACACCGACTCCGACCAAGGATGATACGTGAGGCCATTGAAATTAAAAAACATCCTAATTTCAATAGGGAAGATGGCTGGGTGCTACCACCAACTTGGGATCCAGTAATCAATATGATTAAATCCAAAACCAAGTGTACCATTGCAAGACCTCAGGACACCGTAAGCACTTTCTGCGTGGATCGGACCGCAAACAACAAATAAATATGAGGGTACCCAGTTATTAACTATGACATCAGGACGTCTAACACCTCAGTCCCCCCGTGACCATGGTTGCTGTAAAGCAGCCGAAACGTCGGGAAAATAAAATAGTAAATAAACGCGATAAAATCCGTAAAATAGTTTAATTTCAATATAAGTTAGTTAATTAAATAAATAAACTATTGCGTTTTTGTTACTTTGTATAAATATGGGCTTTGTTGTAAAAAAAAATAGTTTAAAATGGTAAAAGATCGATTATTTTGGTTTTCATAATATGGATTTATAATTATTTTGTACATGAAAACACGAAAAGCGAATCGAAAAGAAAACTATTTTTGAGTAATATCAATCTTGGGCCTCGTTTTTTTTTATCGCCATCCCTACTCCCTTACCTCTAACCGGATAACAGGGGGGACAGTTTCATACATTATCACAATATTCAAATATGGTGACTCCATCTATTCCTTGAATCCTTAATAATAGAGTTTAGAAGTGAGTATACAATTTCAACAGATGTCGCTATACAGAAACTACTGGTGTAATATTCCGAATTATATTGAAAAGTTAATTCATAATTGTAAAATATTTATTTATAAATATTTATATCTACTGACAACAATAATAATAATATATTAAAAATAGGTACCTATCATAATATTGTTCGTACAAAATAAACTATATGTATTTAAATATACTGGCAACCATTGTATCATACGTCAAACAAGAATCCGATCCTGTTCAATTTTCAAAATGGAAGTTTATTTTTGCGTGAGCGCTAGTTTATAGATTTTTTAATTTTATTGTTTGTATTTCGGTTATAAAATCTTTGAGTGAGTGCATAGAGTTGAGTTTTGGGTTCTTCCGCATTGCTGTGGTGACTTCGCCCCGTAAAACCGACGTTGTTTACGTGTTCAATTAAGTTCAAAATATCGTGCAAGGACGCTTTTTGTGTTGTATTATTAACATAAAAATAAAAAGTGAATTTAAATTACCTACTCGTTTCATTTATTCTTAACTTCCGTAAAAGTATCCGTGTATTTATTGGAACTGTTTTAGTTAGCCTACTTACTCATATTAAAGTAATACATAAAATCAAGTAGACTAAAATAGTATTCACTGAAGCTGTTTGAGTCTACTTGATTTTATGCATTATTTTAATATGAGTAAGTAGGCTACTATAACAGTTCCAATAAATACATTAATAAACATAGTACCTACCTACGCTACTACTGCGGCAGTATTATATATGTATACCTATAGCTATAGATGCCATAAATAGTTCGGATTCAAACCTTAGACACCGCCACTGTACACCTATATGCAATAATATGCCGTAAGAGGGCACTCTTTTCCCATTACTTATTTATACTCTTTGCTGGATAACCTCCTTAATACGATTAGTAGATCTAGATTATATCACAGAGTAACTTTTTCTAGTGGATTATAAACTCTATGAAATAGTAGAATGGATTCACAGTATAATTAGATTCACATACATGGGATTCCAAGATTAAATGTTTTTGCTAGCTAGACTTAAATCAATAGAAGAAATACACATTACTTAAAATCTCCAGTGCAACATTATTATTTATTAACCTCAAAAATAAATCGCAAATTGCATTGATTGGCTTCTTTGTAAACAATCATTACATCGTGGATACCTTTGGTGGATACATTAAAATAAATTTGTCCTGTGATAGGTACTAGAATAGCCACATAAGGTTCTATACCATTATATTAATAATGTTCGCAACAAAACTAGTGAATTTGGTAAGTAGTGTATTAATAAGTATGTATGTACCACATATTATCCTGGATTCAGCCTTCACCCAGGAAGTGGTTTGGGTATTATGCAATAACACTTCGATTCTAATACTGGGCAAACCTTTATGCAGTGTTCCTTTTCTTAGTTTTAATCTTTATTGATGTCTTCTATCTAAGAAACACTTTGTTTGGTATACATTTAACCACCCTAATAATAAGTGTTTAAGTAGTTAGTAGAACAACACGAACATTAAAAATTATATGAATTTGTTTATAAATATAGTATTGTATGTAGTTACATTTTAATTAATTTTCAGGTGAAACTAAATGGGCATCTGAAACCACATAAACTCCACAAATTCAGTGTACCATTATTACAAAATGCTCCAAAACGGTTTAAGAGTGATTTATATGAACCAGACTATTTAATTGTAAGTACTTACTTTTTTTCATACAGATATATTTATAGACTCACCATAATCAAGGCATACTTTTTATTCTCGTAAATGGAAGAATTTCACATCAAAGTTTGTCACATCATTGTTCTTATAAGTTGGTACCTAATCACTGCAATTCAGTGTACAAAAAATGTAATACACAATCACACCCATACTCCCTGAAGGGATAGGCAGAGATGCACTTAATTTTCTTCATCCCCTCAGACATACCAATAGTAATTAAGGTCCACACCATATTTTCAGAGTATGGAGCCTGATGAGCCTGTTTATGACTGCCTCAACCTGCAACTAAAGGGCTATGATTATACCTTGCTGGAGTCTGCCCAGAGTCAAATACATAGATATGCAGAAGTCATGGGAATACAGATTGATGAATGGTAAATTGGGCTGAAAATTACAAGTTTGTTAGTAAATAATTATTACACTACAACCAATCTAATCTAATTATGTATCGTCATGCCTCCACACATCTTAAGTGCCTTGTTTTGTCATTGTATTTTTTAGAATGTAATAGACAGCAATTCCATTACCATTGCATCTCTGGCATGCTTTAGGGAGATTTGTGCTAGTCTACCACACTGGCCTCATGCAGGTTGATATTCACAAGACTTTCAATACACATGCAGGTTTCTTCACTGTTCTTACCTTCACCCATAGACATAGGTCATAGACATATTTACAGGTAATTAAATAATATTATAATAATAACAACAAATCCATTTGTAAATGTCATGGCCAGATTATGAGCATGATATTCATGTATTGTATGATTTGCTTTATATTTTTGAAAGTTGGGCAACTCCAGCTCAGCAGCTGAAGGTGCAGCGATTCAAGCCTGGGGGAACAGTTGTCGACGCTGACTACCATCTCAATGTGTATGAGAGGAATGTGCAGGTATCAGTGTTCAATGTTGAATAAAATGTTTTTTATTTCCACGAAACATACACTGTATGTCTAATTTTTAACTATATGAGATTACAACATGCATGATATAGAATTAATCATAAAACACCCTACATAAACATGCTATATGAAAAATATTAGTATCTTTAATTAATTAAACTTGTGAGGTTGTCGACGTGCCCGCGTGGGCCCTGGGGACGTTACTGCGCGTGGCGCGCGCAGTGCTGCCTGAAGGCTGCTCCCTCAACGTGCACGAGCACGAGGTAGCGCACGAAGAGGTTCGCTACGTGCCCGACAACCAACTCCTTGAGCTCAAACAACAACTGCAGGACATGGGCGGTAGCCGCGCCGAGAGAAAGAAGAGAAGATAATTCAATATAACATCAACATCCTAATTTTATGCTTTATAATTTAGTTGTTTAGATTATAATATTGTTGTCATTATTAAATATCGTTTCTTTTATAATTAAGCGTAAGGCTCTATCTAGACATGCTTGGCGTAGTTTATGTGACTCTTTTAGGCGTTGGCCCAGTGTTTCCTCTTACATTGTATGGCGAACTCGTACGGCGCCTCTAGTGCCGGGTTAGTAAACTATGAATGGTCCTAATGCATTAAGCACAGTTCTATTTTGTTCAAATACTACCCTCCACAGTCCACAGGTAGTCACGGAGCAAGATAAGCCATGCACCATTATGAAGCGATTCTGACATGTCCATTTGAAGAATATAGAGATGCCAACCTCACGCCTTTATTAAAGTTGTCATTTTGTAGCGATTGTTTGATTAAACAGATTTGGGGCCTAGTTTTTCTCGTCAGATAATTCGTGGAATGGTGAATGACGCTTAGCAAAACTATTTAAAATAAAAAAGGTACCTCTTAGCTTTGAGCATTAAATCATTATTTAAAGAATGAAGGCCAAGTACCATCTATTCGGTAGGTACCTATGTAATAGTACCTACCTACCAAATCAAGGTATAGAAACAAGTTACATGACTTAAACCATAATAAAATATATCAAATAAAAATATTGAAATAAATCGATTTATACATGAGTACATATATTAATTAACTGTATATAATCCTATATACCTATATTCTCTATTCCTAGTCTATTTATTTTATTCTATGCCCTCTTCATACGTAGGAGCATGTGACGTCACAACGATACAGATTAGAATGGTCACAAGAACTAACCTTTACCTACACTTCAGTTTATACATTTGCATTACGTGAGATCCATTGCGTAACATACAAAATACGATTACTCATCATAACTTACATACATAAAATAACGTAAACATTAACACATTAAAATATGTTCAATGCTACAGATTTATAACTTTAATTGCAGATATTGCGATAGACATTAATGATCTCCGATCGTGATTTTGGCATAATTCACAATGAACATCGTGAGTGAATGCGTATTATGTGGTTGAGAGGTATATGAAGTAAATAAGTCGACCGATGGTAAATGACTAGGTACCTATGTGTCGTCGACCTTCGTTCACCACGTTCGGACCAAGATCATTAGGTACTTTATTTTCATAACATGTACAAGTGCCTGATTGAAGATAATAGCAACATACATGTTGCGGCTTTGCTCTACCAACTAAAAGTGCCTAGACCTAGTTACCCCTAACGGACCCCTATCCAAAAGCCAGCTGAACTTCTTGATATCCCAGAGCTAGATATAGGTTACCTAAGGTGTAATTGAATAGCGGGCCATCCCCTACCATTATTTCCGTCCGTATGACACTAATACGTCACGGGTAAAAATTGAAATGCTAGCAAGTTGGCACACAGGCACTGACGACAGAAAATTTTGGCATTTGAATCCCAAGTACCTTTGAAGAAAATGTGTAAACTCACAACCAAAAACGTTATCGATCACAATACATAAAGCAAACTGCTTCCATCCTCCATGAAAGTTAGACTAACGGAGAAAGACTCGCGAAAACGAACAGCGCAGACTATTGAGTATTGACTAAATAAAAGAAATCTGAAATGTATGACTTATATATACATTGTATTAGATAGCTATTTATCTGTCTAGATGCAACATTACCTTCATAAATAATTAAATATATTGCCGATCCTCTCTAATCCTGGGTAATCATAAACGTCGTAATATCATAAAATATAGGTAGCGCTTGACTTCAATGTTCCTATAATTTAGCATTCCAGCATGCTAAACGTTAAATTTAAAATTGCGTATACGCGAGACTAGTAACCAAGAAGCCATAAATACATTTATTATACGAAACGCTACCTACTATCCATTAGATACTATAAAGACAGCATCTAGTCGATGGGTAAGTCGTCGCACACCGTCTCTATAAGATCTTTGCATAGCATTACTGGTTACTCGGGTGAATACCTACTCAACGTAGACGACAGCGACTTGCAAGCGTTGTACACCTCAACATCATAGTAGAGCGGACATACAATACTGGCACGGATACCTGTTGAGTTCAGTCCTGGATTAGCTTATAAGCTATTTAAGCAATTGCTTAGGGCATCCCGTCTAGGGGGTGTTTGTTGTCAAACATATAGATTGTTTTTAATCTATGTTTTTGTAGCTCATCACCAGTTTAAGGCTCTATTGTCAGTCGCATTTTACATCGTAGCAGCTTCACCATGCGTTTATCATTGTAGTTTACTTTATATTAATTTATCCTAAATACAGTCCACTTAGCTCAAATGTGTGTGTGTTTAATTTAAAGCGGACCAGCGTGCACAGGGGGCACCAGAGACGACCGACAAAAAAAAACGAGCACACGAAAGTTAAAGCAATTTCAATAATGTACCTACGATACGTATTCACATTATTTTTTTCAAATAATTCTTTGTAGTTCACTTAAGAATAGGAGGGCCCACAGAGGAAGATTGCTTAGGGCATCAAGTTACCTTAATCCAGCGCTGGTTGAGTCTTGTAAGATATTTAAGAATAATTGGAAGCCATACCATTTTTAGGGTTCCGTACCCAAAGGGTAAAATGGGAACCCTATTACTAAGACTTCGCCGTCCGTCCGTCCGTCTGTCACCAGGCTGTATTTCATGAACCGTGATAGTTGGAGAGTTGAAATTTTCACAGATTATGTATTTCTGTTGCCGATAACAAGAAATACCAAAAAAAAACAGAATAAAATAAATATTTAAGGGGGTCCCTCCCATACAACAAACGTGATTTTTTCGCCGTTTATATAGATAATGGTACGGAACCCTACGTGCGTGAGTCCGACTCGCACTTGGCCGGTTTATAAAAAGGGAAGTGAAGAAATAGACGGATTACATACATACTAATTTTAGCATAGAGAAACTGATACCTTCGGAAGTATCTGCCTTTATTTCGTTCGATAAGGCTGGGAAGGCAGGGAAATCTGTATACGAATTTCGACTGATCTCGCCTGCCGAAATTCTGAATTGGTGTTATTTATATATAGAACCCCGCATAATAAAAGTTACTTAAACGGCATACGTAATAATTTAAGATCACACTAAGACAATATAAGCATTATAAGTGGAGCACAAATTACACAGTAAATAGGTACACACGGTTCCTTAAATGTATTTTACCCAACGTCTCTTATTATGAAAGGCGAGCCTCTTAAATTTGTGCAATGTAATACAATATGGCAGGTCGGTAGTGTAGTCTGTCGGTATAATCACTCTGTTTGTAGTCGATCCTTTCCCTCCGCGGTAAAATGATCGCCCCACTCGTTTGCAAGTTACAACACAGGGCGTGTGTGTGACTGATCGTACAGATGTTTGTCTGAGAATAGGTGACAACACAGTTAGAAATAGATAAGTATTAAGTAGGTACTTAAGTAGGCAAAGCATTTTAGTCTCCAGTTTTATAAATTAAGATAAACCCTCTCGCATTAAGGAGTCCGTCCAATACCTAGTTAGCTATATATAAAAATGAATACAGGCGCAATGGTGTTAGTTTGATCTATATAAATATTTCGTTATGTAGGTACCTAGAGAAATAAAATAGGAACAACGAAAATTACTATTTAATAGCTCCTTTAAGTTATTAAGTACCTATTTCACAACTATTACTTATCTAGGTCGGTAAGGAGATACCTGCCTATAAGTTACGGGTAACTGTTTAGATATATTAGTATAATATAGCAATCTCAAAGATTTTCTTCAAATATTTCGAAACGGTTTCAACACACTTGATCACAAATTATCTAATAATTATTTGTCATCTAAGTTATCCATGACCCGTGTATGCAGTAGTGTACCTACTAGGTATGCTTAAACAATCTGCCATTTAGTCACATTGCCGGTAGATACCTACGTATTCAGGGCGCGCGCCTGCCGCCTTCATCCAGCCTCCACAGCTTTAATCGGTTTAGGTTCCTTCGACACTCCCGGACCTACGTGTAATTTTTACTACATATACGTAACAAGTAAGTATATAAGATATTGGAGGTACATACAACTGACCAGTAGAGAAAAAAAATGTTATAATGTAATTATGGCAAACATAGTAGGTGCATTTGATGTTTGCGACCTTAAGCTCAAACTTCGACGTCCTTCTTATTGTGATTTAATTCAGCTACTATAATAATGCTTGTGTAGTTGTTTATTAGGTAAGTCTATGCACAAACCTACCTACCCACCTATTTAATTAACATGGATAATTAAACGTCGCTGAAAATCTTTTGTGAGAAGTTTAAAATAAATTCCTAATTATCTACCTAGTGATTTGAACATAATATGTACCTAAACTTCATTTACCTAAATGGAGTCTCGAATGTTAATTTATAACAAAGTACCTACCAACTATCTGCATAAATAATTATCTGCCAAGCCAAGTAAACGAGAGCAACAATAACTCTATTGAAGTAGAATTTGAATTGCGTTTGTAGCCAACCATGTCCGAATCATCTTGATCTGAGTCAATCCTGCATTCGATTGCGCAACTCCCTTTTACTTGGATAATTATGATTCCGGTGAGACATACCTACCTACCCATTTTTAAGTGTATTACGGAATTACTTTTATTTAGTTGGTGAATGAATGTAATGGGTATGACCTTTGTCAAGAGGCAGGCAGGAACCACAGCACCAATAATCACAGTGCGTGCGTGAAACAGATATTTATTTAGTAAAGCATACTTATTCCCATTAATCGGGCATAAACATAATATTTAGAAAGAAAGGCAGGGACCTACATGGATTAGTTGCGACACAAAATTAAGATGAGAACCGTATGCACATAATAAAATTACTGTTTGCACGGCTCTGCAGCCTTCTCATTCAAATAGGTAATCTCATTTACTCATCTTAATAGAACGTTACTTGCAAAGATTTTACCTTACTCTACGGCACTTACAAGTTAATTAATCGAAATGAGCAATGTGTAAGTATTTTGATAGTCCAGTTTACTTGAGGAACTTTGGTGATCAAAAGCAAACTCAGCTCACATTCGCTAATGGGGTAGTAACTCAGTATACCTACCTCGTTTAAGTAAAGTAACACAATAACGCCACCTGTAGGTTCACGATTTCTACGTAGGTAATCCGATAAGTACCTATAAAAATTACTGTTTGAAATAGATAGTCGCGTCTGACATCTCGACTAACTGCACAATGCGTGGGTAGATACCTGCCCAATAAAATGTAATATACCCCAAGTAGTTATTAAGGTGAAAAGTTTCAGTAGAGGAAGGCATCTCAGACAAGTATTGGGTAGGTAGGTACGTGTTTACTTAATCGAAAAGCCAATGAAATATAAATCGAAGTGGAATAACGGTAGCTAATTATTGACCCCGAGTCAACAGTCTACACTCAACTTGCCTACTATTTACAGATTTTCACAACAATATCTAGTAGATAGGTATTTAGGTACAGATTTAACACCTTTTGATCATCTGGTAATCAGAATATGATCAACCTTGAGTCTTTTGAAGTCTATTATCATTAAATCTACGTGGATGCGGCGTCGTGGTTACTAATGTTGCCGACTGCCGTAGAATTACTTCATCTCACGCAGTTGAGTGCAAATTGCAATGTTTCACGTCCGAAAGGAGTATTGTGGGCTTTGTCGTCATTATGCGGCTATTGCACCTGCTTGCCAAGCATCTCATGAACTTCTTTTAATAAGTTCCTAAATTTACCATTGACGAGAATCAAACCCGCTTTTGCTCAAACCACTAGCCCAGGTTGTTAGTATATACTCTTTAATTTTTAATGTAAGTATGACTTATGTAGGTGGCTTATTCATGATCGCCTGGGAGAGATGCAGGGGCGTAGCTACCGCTAAAGTATCTGTAGTATAAATTATAGCCCCCCCCCCCCCCCCCGAAAAAAATACCTTCTTCATTTTTTTAAATAAGTGAAATGATGATATTTTGATGGAATGGAATAATGAGGAATGCCTGCACCTGCAATTAGCGGTATTTATGGCAATGTCGAGTAATTATAGCAAGGAAAAATTCTATAAATACACAGTGATAAAGATGGCGGATGATTATAAAAATACCTAAGAACTTCGTTGGGACATGAACGCCTGTCAAACCTGTCACTATTAGGCAAAAACTTTAGAAACACTAAAGTCATCATCAGAAACACTAAAGTCATCAAATCACCTTACCTATAGCTAGAATATCATTGCCTATATGCCTATATCATAGCCTATTCTAGCTATAGGTAAATGATTTGATAAATCAGTTTGCCGTAAAAAAGGCAAGGAGCATGTATATTTAATTGAAATTATTAGTAAACATTTTGGAAAAAGTGACAGATCGATAATTATGATGAATAAAATATTTCTTATAATTTTATGCAAACATTTTTCTTCTTTTGTGAGAAATCTTTACCCTTCTTAAGGGCCCCCAAACAAATTTTATATAATATACGGGGCTCCGCCAAGGCACGCTACGCCATTGGAGATATGGCTCATCATCTTCCGTTTTCTATGGCGTAGTAACTTTATTTTCCGAAAATTGGTGCCCATTTACTAAACCGACCTCGATTTACTGACTTGAGTGATCGCTATCGTAGTACCTACAGCTAATGCTTAATATGATACTGGCTAAATCATCATGACTCTATTCCCCGATGCACCCACACTTTGACATTATACTGGGCACACTTCTCCCCAACACAACGGGTCTTTCTCTTTGCAACGACCCCTGCATATCATGGTGCGCACTTTTAAGGCATTGAAGCGTGCTACGGTGTTGTCGGGTGGTAAATTAAGCCCGAAGCTGAATAAAGGTCAAACAGTGAATGATCGCTCTATCTAAATTAAGTTTAACCTTCATTCCTTCATTATAACGTAACGTTGATTAGCGGTTAGGTACTTTATGGGAACTCCGCTACAAATATTTGATAGGTATCTATTTTATTATATGGCCGTTGGCATTATAATTATTGTTAATAACACGCTGGATTCGGTATCTAAATTATTAAAAACTACAAGGTTGATTTGACGAGGAGGAGCGCATATCGCATCGGTCAGTTTTTTATGTTGTTTGAACAACATTTAAACATCGCATAAGTAAGTAAGTAAGTAAATAAGTACATCTATACCACAATTAATTTGAGGTTGAATCTAAGATGCTCTTAGCCTTGCTGTGGAGCTCGTGGATAAATTACCTTCTAAAATTGGTTCTAAGGACGATGTTGCGTTGCCTGTTGCGTCAAGTTGCGTGGGCAATGTGTTTCTTTTTAAGATGCTGCTAATTATTATTGTTTGACGAATTACGCATTCTTCTATATATACATTCTAAATAAACTATATTTTAGCATGTTGTAATCCCAATGTTATATAAGCCTATTACCGTTGTATCATCAGTCCGAAATAATAATTTAGCATTTGCATGAGTATCGGGTGCACAACTGAATGGTATAAAAATTTCATTGTAATTCCGTAAGTTCTGTTTTGCGAATATTAGTGGTCACCCCTAAAATATGTATTTTACACTGTTAAATGGGGTTATGGGAGGCCACGACACGATATCTGTGACCAAATCTCAAAGGTCTGCAACTCATAAACTATGAGAATTTGGTATAGTTTGGCTTCACTGTGCATCTACATATTAGCTACCGTATAAAAAAATACCCTGTAAATTGCCATATCAAGATAAGTAATCAACATGTTAGCCAGGAAGTGGGAAAGCAACACAGACTCAAGTGATTCCATCCACCCCGATGTCACAACGCAGCATAACTCGCAAGCCCAAAAGTCCAACGGTTTAAAATTCTGCAAATATAGTACAAGAATAAACTATAATAACTACCTTCACATCTAGTAAATGTAATTAAAATTGCAACATAATAAAAGGGCAACATTAATCTAAGTATGTAAGTAGGTAGATGTAGTTTTCTGATAAAGGTAAAATGTTTGTAAGTTATTTGTTTTTTGGAGTAGGTAATCTACCTGCTAGCTCCTTTTTGAAGTTGGATAAAAATATAATCGGCTTAATATCCGTGTGGAAATGAAGTGTTTGTCTAGATGTGCGAGTTGATCGCATTAGTCGCAGGGACAATGGGTTGCGACTTGCGTCACTTTCGGGTGGCCGCGGGGCGCTTCCGTTCGCCTCTTCACGGCTCTCGGCCGGCGAACCGCGCGCGGACCACCGAGTGGGAGATGCTCAACCTCATATATAACGCGATACCACCGACCCCTCAACAAGCAGTTTGTACACAGCTTCATCATGAAGGTAACATTACAATTTCTGCACATAAACTATTAACAGTAAATTCCCGACCAGGAAAATACTAATAAAACTTGAATCTCATAAACAAATAACTTTGAATTAATTCCCTCGGGATTATTTTTCTTCAGCATTATTTTATCAGTAGCCTATTATAATACTTCAAAAAACATTTGATGTATAAACAAGCTTTAAGTTATGCATCTCACTATAAGTGCACTTCAATATTAGCAAGAAATTTCTGTATAAACCATGATAGTCTTATTTTTTATAATTTCTTTTTACTTTCATTGAGAAGAAACATCAAGACTTGCTTCGTGTCATCATCATAATCTTAAGCACTAATGTGCATATTACAGCACTATTATCTAACTGTAGTAAACGATTACTTTACACACGTCATTTTATGAAACTGTGTCACGAAATTTAAGTTAGGTGTCTATCTACCTATCTATATAAAATACTTAAGTTCTTGTTCGCTTGGACCTAGTACCGTCTTTTGTAATTTTATTAACGTTGATCTCTATTCCAGGTGTTCGTGTGTCTGTTAGCGCTGACCGTAGCCGCAAGGGCTGGATATATTAGCAGCGGCGGCTGGTCCGGCGGCGGCGGTGGTGGAGGCTACGGAAGCGGCGGAGGCGGTGGCGGCTGGAAACTCGGTGGAGGTAGTGGTGGCGGCGGATGGTCAAGCGGGGGCGGCGGCAGCAGCGGTTGGTCGAGCGGAGGCGGCGGCGGCGGCTGGCCTAGCGGCGGCGGTGGCGGTGGCGGCTGGTCCGGCGGCGGTGGCGGCAGTGGCGGACGTGAGTTACTGCACGATAATATCTAGAGGCAAAAAAGGCCATGCTAGCCTTTTCGTTGTTTTAACCCTCGTGCGTGCACATTTGATAACAAACGTTTATAAGCCAGGTCGTGGATAAGTGTCCCGCACTGGTCCTATAAGATTCCTAGGTGTAGATAAGCTGTTGTGCCCGCGACTCAGTTCGTGTGAATTTTTTTTTTGTTATTTTGCGTGATGTGAGCTGGGTACGTCACACGTAGCGTGATTCCAGATCTGCGCTTCGTTTGGCGGAAACGTGCACTTCCCTAGATCAGACAATCCGTTGTACATACAATAGTACCTACTCTATATTCTATAAGTATCCCACGGATTCCCACGATTAATAATCTAACTTCCGTAATTCCGTGTACCTATCTATGCTCCCCGTCATCACATTAGTCTTCCTCCGTCCAGTTGAGCGCGTTTTTTGTAATGCTTGTAGGTACCTACCTATACGTACCTATTATTTTATTTGGCGAAAACATTTATATCTTAGTATCTACGTCAACCTACATTACAATTACCTATATACCTAATTTTAATATTTTTCTTATTTATTCACAGAAGTGAAAATAATTAAGATCATAAGCAGCGGAGGAGGCGGTGGCGGTCATGGTAAATATACCTACCTACTTAAATAACCTTCCTAATTAAAACAGTACCTACTTAGGTACTTCAAATTCAATTTAGTAACAAGTTTCATAACAAGTCTTGAGTTTAAACATTTCCAAAACAGTAGTTGATCGGCTGTAGAATATAAACTGTCCATTAGACTTAAGTAAGTCCAATGTTTTGCGGACACAATTCCTACTTAGGTACTGCCTAATTATGTTCGTACTGCCTATCTATTATATTACAGTAGTAGATAGCTAAGTACCTACTGTCTATGTAATACTTGGAGGTGGGACTGGTGGGAGGTCGAAAGATTGTCTAAACTTGGGGTCACCCGTTCGCTCAAGCCACGATACAACTTTATAAGACATTAGGAATTTTGCAATACTGCATTTAACTTGGACATGTTTATGCTAAAATCGTGAATTACAATAATAGTATTATTACGCAATCTGAATTACTTGAATGCTATCGTAGCAGTAACCTCGTGTCAGGTCAAGGTTTAAGTCCTACTATTACAGAAACCGTTGAATTAAATTTGAAATTGCAATGCTAATAATAGTAATAATTTAGAAATTACATTTTGAATGGTTGTTGGCACCTACCATCAGATAATAATATATATGGTATCCTTGGTATATGTAAGAATCACAGGAACCATACGCCTTTGAAGTGGCACATACCTCGCAGTACCAATACCTATTCGATTAGAAAAGATTTATAATGGCGATCACAAGCCGGACCTATGACCTATACCTATGACCACGTAGATACCTATTATTGGACTTAACTCGAAAATACTGTTGGGCAGGAGGTGGTTACGGCGGCGGCTACGGTGGTGGCAGCGGAAGCGGTTGGTCTAGCGGCGGCAGCGGGGGCGGCTGGAAGCTCGGCGGTGGCAGTTCCGGTTGGTCCAGCGGCGGAGGCGGTGGGGGCTGGAAGCTCGGCGGCGGTAGCTCCGGCTGGTCTAGCGGCGGAGGCGGCGGCGGCGGCGGCGGCGGCTGGAAGCTGGGCGGCGGTGGTGGAAGCTCCGGCTGGTCCAGCGGCGGCGGCAACTCTGGTTGGTCTAGCGGCGGTGGCGGTGGCTCTTCCGGCTGGTGGTGATCTCCGTTCCACAAAATAGTACAAATTTCGACAATAAAGTGATACCTCCAGTTAATCCATCTTTGAATTATTGTATTCAATACATCAAGCATTTTCCTAAACGGCATGAATAACTCAATACATTAAGAGTGCCGTATTATTTAGGATGTTCCAGGACTCCAAATGAATGTAGAAAGATGACAAAGAACTTAAACCAAAGTGAAAAAAAACAAGAATTTAAAAAAAGTTCTTTAATTATATTAGGAGGCTTATTATTTAATAAATTAACAATCATTGACATTACATAAAGTATTATTTTACAAAAATTAAAAGTATAGGCACAACAGTTAATAAATTAAAGTTATGATTACATTTTTACACTTAATCAATAATTCATAGTTTAATAACATCAGCAAACAAACAAAAAAAGTCATTTTTTCGGACGTTTTTTCTTTCCAAACCTATCTCTCTTTATTCTATTTGGGTGATAGTTTTCCTTTTCTGAAGAGTCAGTGCTCGCGGGCGTGTGGCCCCGCGGTCCCCGGCGCGGTCTTGCGCAATGATCCTCTTGGTTCACCACTTCCGCTAAAATGCCACTATCTCTGGAATAAATAAATTGTTTTAATGCTGCATAAATGGTTTACAAATAAACTCAAATTCAATCACTTCTGTTGACTTACAACTCTTCACAGGATCTATGTATATCTGCGGTGACATGAATGGGCCCACTATATTCATTCTCAACATCACTGTCTGATTCCTCTATGATTACAATTTTTTTGGGTATGTTCTTGCATTCATTAGTGAATAAGTCGTCATTTTGCATGACATCTGCTTGCGAATGCACTAGCATTTCAGTTTTACATTCATCATCCAAATCAGCAACATTTGTGTGTCTTATCTTATTATTTGTTTCAAGTATCCCACAAATGTCAGTTTGTACGGGCACAGTATTTTTACATATACCATTACTTGTGACTGCAGTATTGAATACCTTAACTGTAGTTATAAAACTGTCATTTTGTATTGTAATTTTTACCTCCTTAGGCTGATTATTTGGATTTTTTTCATTCTTACAATGTCTACATGTTTCCACTAAATATCCTTTTTTGTAAAATGGTACTTTTGAACACACAATATTAGTATGATCTCCAGATTTTAATTTTCTTAAGGAAGATTCAAGTTCTTTGTTTTTATCAGCCTCCAGCACAGCAAGCCAAGCATTCCTGTCTTTATCGTTTACTGTATCTTGTGAGTCATCAATGACAATAGGAATATCATCAATAACAATACCACTCTCATCATTATTATTTATCTTTTGCATTTTACTATATTTACTTACATAGTCTAGTTGCACAAGCTGGCTCTCAGATTTTTTGGGACATTTTTCAGGACTATCAATAAATGATCTTTTCCTGTTTTTAGGATTTTCAGTTTTAATAGTTGTTTTAAAGTGGGACCTTTTTCTTTTTGTTTCATTTACATATAAAGGTTTACTTTCATTGGTTACTCTTTTTGTAATTTTAAGTTTTCCAGTGTTCTTACTTATTTGTTGATTTACATTTAAATCAGCAAATGGTTTTCTTGAGAGATTCCTGTCATTATTACTTAACCACTGTTGTACATAATTAACAGTGTTATCCATTTTGTTTTCTTTAATAAGTGACACTCCTTCACCAGGAAAGAAAGAGGATTTTCTGTTTTCTTTGATTCTGGAACAGTTCAAGCTTTTTCTTTTATTTTCATATTTCATGGGAGCTTGTATGCATTGTGGAAATATTTCTTTTTCAATTCTAAGTTGTTCTGATAACCTTTGATGCTTGAGTACTGAAAAAATTCAAACATCATTTTGCTTTGACTAGAACATGATACATTTAAAGCACCTGTTAATGATAAAAATTAAATACCATCTGTATTAAACAGGACTTGACATGTCCTCAGTAGAGAAGCAGCATTCTTAGCTCTCAGCGTAGACACATCATCTGGTTTGGCAGCAGCGCCTACTGGTGGTGGTGTGAGGCAAATTAAACAATCTTCAGCAGAAATGAGACAATCATCACATGCTGCATGTCCACAGGGATATCTCACACGTTGTCCATCAGATTTGTCACTGTAGACAATGATAACAAATATTATAAAGAGGAAAGATTTGAATTTTTGATTGTAACGAATAAACTTAAAAACTGCTGGACCAATTTCAAAAATTCTTTTGCTGTTAGAAAGCTACATTATCAGTGAGTAATATAGGCTATATTTATTTATCCCAAAATGTTTAAAAAAGCATGTCCGCCTGTGTGAAGCCGGGACGGACCGCTAGTTATCAATAAGATTAGGATATATTATAAAGAGGTACCAACACCAGGTTGTGTGATCCCATGGTGTTGTTTGTATGTTTGTAGGGGGTAATATCCAGAACCCCTGAGCCTATTCTGAACATTATTTTACTGTTATAAAGCTGTACTATCTTTAAGTGTTGTAAATTATGGCTTCAACACTGATGAAATCATGGACCAGGATATAACCTACATTAAAAATTCCATAGCCGTAACTTGATGTGTCAGGAGGAGGAACTAGGTAATCCTAAATTTGATTTTATATCGTAATTGGGCAGGCATTACTCCAACCACTCCATGATACAAACGGGGTAACTACTTGATGTTATCAAAATTGTAATCATTCCACGAAATCCAAAGAAAAAGCTTTCTCAATCAGGCGATTTAAACATGTAAGTAGGTCATAAATGAAAGCTTTCTTTACTCACCACAGAGCGCATCTATTATTGTCGACGATGTTCTTTACACATTCAATCGCACGATCAACATGCAAGTTATGCATGTCAATTTTCCCATAATTCGCCACATCATACATCTATTATTTTAAAATAATGAAGCCAAAGTTTAATAATTAGGTAGATAAATCAACATGAACGATTATATTCGAAGAATTTTATTGTTTACAGTTATAGAGTTCACAAAACAAAACATTCAACTTATCACCACATATCACGAACACTACTTCTTTGATTGATAATTGATTGATATACTAAATAGTGTCACAGATCGCTATTTATGGAATACGTACGGAAATTACAGAAGAATAGTAATAAAATAAAAGAAAACTGTCACTAAAGCTCATAGATACTCTGTGAAAGCAACCACCAATAACTCTACCCTCTCCAGTCGCATCGTCGCCACTCAATAGCGGCCCATCCACTAACGTTCATTCCTGACGGAATTTACAATCCTTGCGGAATGAACGCTAGTGTTGCTTAAAAATCGATAGTAAATCGATTAATCGATTGTATTTCAACTATCGAAACTATCGATTGTCTGATAAATCGATATCGATATATCGTTTATTTTGTTATTATCGTCCCTATCATTTTTAAATATTGAACGCAACCAAACCGTAGAACGAATTGATGGCTCTACTGCTGGGTAAATACCGGCGACCCAGTGTAAAGTAAGTACTAAGGGCAATCATGCCAAGTTGTAGGGAATTCCGAAAAATTCAAACCGATAGTGTAATATGTAGGGAGATTAATACAGTTAATTTTTAAAACAAAAGTTTTTCATTCGTATTATGTTTTAAAGGTTTGCAGTTTATTTACGTAAAAAATTTAACTATTAGTATAAGTAGAATTTTTGTCATTTTTAGGGTTCCGTACCCAAAGGGTAAAACGGGAACCCTATTACTGAGACTTCGCTGTCCGTCCGTCCGTCCGTCCGTCTGTCACCAGGCTGTATCTCATGAACCGTGATAGTTAGAGAGTTGAAATTTTCGCAGATTATGTATTTCTGTTGCCGCTATAACAACAAATACTAAAAAACAGAATAAAATAATTATTTAAGGGGGCTCCCATACAACAAACGTGATTTTTTTTGCCATTTTTATAGATAATGGTACGGAACCCTTCGTGCGCGAGTCCGACTCGCACTTGGCCGGTTTTTGTTTGAATATTTTTCAAAGCAGGGCTCATTATGAATGAAAAAAGAAGCCATCTGAAGGAAAAGAATTTGAACACATTAATTTTTATCATTCTAAATTTAAATATGTTTTAAAATTAATTGAATGTGTCCAATTGTTAATACAAAAGTATACAAAGTTGTGTTTCATTTTATACCTGTAAATGTGTCGAAAACTATCGATTAAATATCGATGAATCGTTTTTTTTTTTTTTAAATCGATACTATCGGAATCTCAAACAATCGATGTTTAAGCAACACTAATGAACGCCAGTGGATTTGCAAGAGCGAGAAAGAATGACGGTATTAAAATCCCGCGGCCCGGCGTCGCTTTTCCGTACTGTTTGCACAACGGGACAAGTCAGAAGAAATGAACGTTAGTGGATGGGCCGCTAATGTAGGTATGTAGGTAGGTACCATGGAACAAGCTCTTCGACCATAAACTAAATTATTGAGATTTTATTTTACACACAATCCATGCATTAGTGCTTATTACACTTCACTGACTTTAGTATTCTTAATTCAGTCGTTACTGAATTAAGATAAGTATAATCGCATTCAGCAAGCTTCTGAATTGCTCATCGAGTCAATATTAGACGTGGGCGTTATTTCACGTCACTATTTACGCTACGCGGCATATAACCGAATCAAGGGTTTCGAGTCAAATTATAATAATGATTTTTGTAAAAGTTTTATTTCTGTTAACGGTAACTGTGAACGAGAGACACTAGTCTGTCGGTGGCGCGCTTTAGTGCTCTTACACACGAGCGGTATGTTACCAACGGCATAGGCAACTGCAGCCGTCGACACGCGTCGGCGGCAACCGACCGCAGCCGTCGACATCTCAACTATAGAGAATAGAGATCAGCGGCAGCCGTCCGGCGGCTCTAATAGTATAAGAGTCAGTTGCAAAATGGATTCCGATTTAAATTTGTACGAAAACTTTTGATTGCAATATTTACACAAAGCCAGACCGACGGCATTGTTTCTATCAAAATGAGTCCATATATCTCACTAGCTTTGCGCGACATTTTCTATGAAAAGTTCAAATTTATCTTTAATATATTTTTATTCACAAACTAAATATTATACTCTTACAACTAAATACACACATTAAAAAATTGAAATACGAAAGGAATGCCTTTTACGTAATTGCGACGTTGCAACTATCATAAAAACACTAATCAAAATAAAGTCGAACGCACAAAACAACAAAAAAAATTATTACAGCCCTTTTATAATATGTATCTGTATTGTAATAACTCAAATTTAACCTTATTACTTCCTCATGTAGTTCTACTTTGTAGAGTAGATGTCTCACTAATATCCAGTAGCCGTAGCCGCTAGCCGCTAGCCAAACGATGGACTCGAAAAACGTTATCGTAACTAGACAATAGAAACTTAACTTTACTGCTAGTCAGATAAGATCCACGCCGGTAGCTACGCGAACATGCTCATAACTAAAGTTATCTCTTATTCGCTTCATCCCTTTTACACCAGTGAAAGAATATGGTTTTAGAAAGAGTGGTAGCGAATAAGTTACCGTTATGTATGCCGTTTATGAAGTTTGCATCGTTGCGTTGCAGTTTTATGTTTTGATATAACTGTAACCTAATGGATGGATAGGTTATTTGAATAAATCGATACAATAACGTTTTTATGATATTGGTTATGTTGGATGGCATATCGATATGGTTATGATAACTAACCCATATCCGATATTATTTACGTTTTGATATATCGAACGCATGTCTACTGCAGTTGCCTATGCCGTTGGTAACATGCCGCTCGTCTGTAAGAGCATTTACATTTCTTTCGCATCGCGCCTACCGGCCGGCTGAGTAAGCGAGACAGGTGACACGAAAACGAAAGCCGAAGCCTATAAGACCGAAGTAATCCGAACGCACACTTGCCGTGGTACTGGTATACAACAAAAAACGAAACAGCGTAACTTTATAACTAAAATAGTTAGATAGTGATTTAATTTATTTACGATTCTTGTGTAACTGTATAGTTGGTGAAGTGATTTATGCAAACAATCACAGTAGCTAAATAAAATAAAAGGTTACAAAAATCACTTTTTTTTAAAAGTTGACGCCGACCAAGTACATGGTTACGTTATTTTTCTTGAAAATGACTTTACGTTATAGTTTTTAAATAAAAATTAAATGTATACTCTATGCTACATTGTTTATTATCTGTACAGTGTGTTTGTTTGCTTGCGGTTTGACAAATTTATACATTTTTACTAGCCGGTAAAATATTGTAATAGTTTCTCTTTGAAAACTATGTGAAGTGATGCAAATATAAAAATGACGGCATTGTCAGATTATAAACGCTATTTCCCTATAGACAGTATACAAAAAGTCTGTGATCTATTTGAAGAGCAACTACGCAGCGGCAAAGAAGCAGATTTGGCTTTGTTTTCCATCATAGTAGGCGCAGTTGAGAATAACCTGACCAGTGTGAAACATAGTGAGAAAGATGTGAACCTGGCAAATAACAAATTTGTGAAGATGAAATTTCCATCGGTGGAGTGGGAGGAAGTGCGGTCCCTTCACGAGCGGTTTGTATCATTGATGCGTGGAGGGGTCGATGCTAAACTGTTGAATGGCGCATATGCAACACGGGATTTGGTGAAGCGGGTCGCCGATGTGGTTTGGAATTCGTTAACTCGAAGTTACTACAAAGATAGGGCTCATTTGCAGTCTATTTACAGTTTCCTAACTGGAAATAAGCTAGATTGCTTCGGCGTCGCCTTTGCGGTGACAGCAGGCTGTCAAGTCCTGGGCAAACATGATGTACACCTAGCTTTATCAGAGGATCATGCCTGGGTTATATTTGGCAAAGATGGTTCGGAAACAGCTGAGGTATTCACCTAACCTAATCTTGTCTCTTTGACACTTTAAATGCGAAATTCGTTTATTTATTTTGATTTAACTATTGTAGGTAACATGGCATGGTAAGGGTAATGAAGACAAGAGGGGGCGTTCAGTAGGGGATGGTGTCTCCGCTCGATCATGGTTGTATGTGACTGGCAAGCCTGTGATATGTACCAGAGTAATGGAGTTGGCTGCTCTTGTATCTTCAATTAATCCAACACTGACCCCCACCATTGATGTCCATGAAGTAGCTCAAATGCAACATAGACTTCTCTGGCTGTTGTATGAAAGTGGTAAGTAGAGAATAGTATAAGAACTAAACCCAAGAATTCATGCAACTTAAACTGGCATGAATTTCCTGGTTTTGTTTTCTATATTTGTCACCTAAATTCATACTACTTTTACTAACTCAGATTCAATACTTAAAATTTTAAAACTAAGACAGAAATTATGTTAACTATTACATCATGCAAATAGCAAAAAAATATTACCAACATAAAAATATTTGTTATGGAAACACTCGACTGATAAAAAAATATATTTTTCTAATTTACAGGTCATCTTGATGCATATCCCATGGCATTAGGCAACCTTGGTGACTTGGATGAATACATGAAAATATCTAATGGCCCAGTTGATAATGAGGGTGATACATCTTTACACAGTGAGATTGGTAGCCCTAAACCTAGTGGTGCACAAAGGCCAGACTTGGCTGCTCTCTATGCCCAAGCCATCCGTTCTTCAAGAACACATTATGAGGATAGACATGTGTATCCTTACACATTCCAAGGAGGATATTACCATCGCCACAAGATGTATAAAGAAGCTTTTCATGCTTGGGCCTGTGCCGGGGATGTTATTAGACAGTTAGTAACTTTTCATTATCAATATGATAATCGAAGTATATTTAAATTAAAGGTGTTGCAGTACTTGGGTTCCTAAATGTAGATAATAATTGGTCGGTATAAATATCAGTTTTCTACTAATATCAGAGTTAGAAATTAGTTGGTCCAATAAAAATGGGGTAAGAGGATATAATTTGATTTTCATTTTCATTTTAGAACCTTGGACTACGAACACCAGCTGTAATAATGTGTTAAAATATTTTCTTTCTGCAACCATAATATTACTACACAAGTTAACTTTGCAAGGATACATTTTGCTGATTGAATGATATAATCAACATAATTTACTTTTCAGCTACAATTACTCACGTGATGATGAAGAAATCTACAAAGAATTCTCTGAAATAGCGAATGAGTTAATACCACAGTTGATGAAAGCAGAAAGCTCTGGCCACTCAGCCAGATCTATTTTAAAGGATCCAGAATGCTTTGCATCTTTACTTAGGTTGGTACTCAACTTTTACTTTGTAATTATTTCTCTGGAGGCTCCATTTTACCCATAATAACAAACAATACTTGGTGTATAAACTAATATTATACCTATTGTTACAGATTTTATGATGGAATTTGCAAATGGGAAGAAGGTAGTCAAACTCCTATCTTACATATAGGTTGGGCGAAACCTTTAGTCAGTACTATATCAAAGTTTGATGCAGAAGTACGAGCCCAAGTTCATATCATATGTAAACCAGATACCGGTGATCATACACCGGAACCTTCAAATGGATCAAATAATCCTGGGAAATCAGAAAATGAAAATGATAACTGGAATAATAACTCTGAGAATGCTGAGATGAGCGTGCGGGAGCAGTTAACAGCGGCTGTGAACAGTAGGCCGCTAGTCACCCTGTACAGCCACAAGATGGCGGCGCTGAAACCTTTGCTGTTAGCTGAAAGGTTGAACACACATGCCCTGCAACTACAGTTGACTGCGCAAAGCCAGTTGCAAAGACCACACGCACTTACTAAGAAACGCGATGATGATGACAGAAATCATCCGATGTCTACAGCGCGTGCTAAGAGAGCTCGACGAGAACGTTGAAATAATACTTCATATCGTGACAGAATGGAATCGAATACGCTTGTTTGTCAGACTGGTACAAAATATGTACCTAAATGGGTGATGTATACAAAGTATTTTGTGTAGTATTTACCTACTATCTCTATTAGATTGTTAATACATATTGATAGATTATGTACTTAGGTACTTTTTGTGTGACTCTTAAAATTTATCTGCCTAACTACTATAATGTATTCAAGGTATTTTTATTGACATCACAATTTAATAATTATTACTAAGAGTATTATTTATACACCGACTCAGCATTTTGTTCCTTTTAATTGCTAATGAATAATAATCAGCCTTGTATTAGTAGCAATAATATTGCTGTTCCAGTTCAATATGTAAAACGCAAATTAAAAGGTTGCCTTTAAACATGTTAAATTATCCTTGTCTCATTTAGGTAGGTAAATCTAATATATTTTGCGAAGCATTTAATATTTTTTTTAATGTTTTTACCTTGTAAATATTTAATTTGCAGTTATATTTAAGAAGTAGATACGAGTCTAGTAAGACCGGATTAAGATAAGTCCTCGTTATATTATATTTAAGTCATTATGTATTTTGTTTTCAGAACATAAGGTATTTCATGACAATGTTTATTTACTTATACAATTTCGTATGTAACTTGCACCCAAATTTATTGTGGAAATGTGTAATATATATTACAATATGTTAATAATTATAAATTGATATTATAACATTCCATGGATTAAACCATTCAATATATGTAGTTTCAAGATGATGCCATTAATTAATGGTAGATGTTAAAGTAAAAGGTACCTATTGTTGTATATGCATTGACATGCAATACCAAATGTATGCGCTATTTAAAAAAGTTATCTCATTATTAGTTATGTATGTATACATTACTATGGTTACTTTGAATGTCTTATATACATAATAATATGATGAATCATGACATGATACACAAATTTTAACTTATTTTTACCTAGTCTCTAATTATTCCAGAGCGAAGGTTTTTCTTAATATTTCAATGTGTTTTTTGGTATTCTGTGTATATGCTTTCAATATTTAACAAATAATTAAGTATACTAAATACTTATTTGTTAAGGTTTAAGTGGTATAAGTTTTTTCTTTTTCTGATTGTGTGTCAATCTCTTTAAGGTAATGGGTGGTTGGCACGTACTATGCGATTCAAATGAGAATAGGATCGACTTTGCGCCATATTGTGACGAACGAAAACGAATTATGACTTTAAATAATTAAATTTTATATTAAGACAATTTACTACTAATTTAACCTTTTTATTTGAATATGATATATGACTATTCATATTGATTATGCAATTAAGTTTTTTTGCAAACCATACTTTTCAAGTGACATTTGACAGATAGAGGTTATTCACATTCCTATTCTTATTTGGATCGCATTATACCACTCACCTATTTTATTTTTAGTTGTATTTCGTTCACACGCCATACTAAATACCACTATAATAATAGCTAACACTATATTAGCGAGCTGTCAAAGAAGAGGTGTGTGTACATTCATTCGCTTGCTATAAAGAAAATAATTATTTGATGATGTTGACTTGTGAGCTCTAGTGTGATGCTATGTTAGCGATTCCCTATATAAAATTTGAAGTGCGTAATGTGTTGTGCCCCCTTGTTCGTCTATTAGTTTGATACTTACAATAAGTGGTCTCTACTAGAGATGAAACGGATAGTGGTTTGGCCGGATACCGGATATCCGGCAAGCTAGCAGGCCGGAGTGCCGGATATCCAGCTACCGGATATCCTGCTCTTTATCGCGTTACATGACGCTTCTTAAAGACCTCCCGAATCGATTGCTATCACGACCCATACATATGGTGGTCAGTTAAATTGCACCAGTACCCACAGTTGTCATGGTTTGCTAGAATTTATCTTTCAGCACCTGGCAATAGCGTCTACAGTGAAAGGCTATTTTCTGAAGTTTGTCTGGTATACGAAGCCAAGCGTAGTCGCCTCTTACCAACAAATGCGGAAAATTTGGTTCACAATTCACCACAATTTGCCGACTGTAAATTTCGATTACTAAACTATTTAATACAGGAAATATTTTTGACGTGCGATTATAAAAATAAACGGTGTGGTATGATTTGCATGGTGTAAAATCATGCTTATTTTTTTGAATTTTACTATCCGGCATCCGGCCGGATACTCAATTACTATCCGGTATCCGGCCGGATAGTGAAAACAGGGCCGGATACCGGATATCTGTTTCATCTCTAGTCTTTACATAAAAATAAATTCTTAAGTACTTCGTTAACAAAGTTTTTGAATACCTATCTTGTTGCATTTTTTAAATTTAAAATAATTATTTAGATATATAAAAGTATTCAATTTAAATATGCAACTGTTTATTAGGTACTTAGTACAATACAAGTTATAAGTAGGTAGGAAGTTAGGTATGTACCGTACGGTAGAAAAAATATATTTACGTAGGTAGGTATTAAAAATACAAACAGGTAGACCAAACACAAAAACGCAATAAGCAAGGAAAAACAACTGTTTATAGATGTTGGGTGACGCACAAAATGGATTTCATTAACAACGAACCAAGTACCTACCTAGTCAGACCTACAGCAAATCATGAATAAGCAACTCAATTGTACTTGCCCTTGATTTTAGCAGTCTTGTGTATGTGCAGATATATCATATAGTTAGCTAGTGATTTGGACCTCGAGGTTCAACTCAATTTGTAATGAATATTTTCGTTATTATTTCGTACTGTGAGCTTGTAGGTACCTAACTTATAAATCTTATAATCTTCGACTGCCTGGCGTATACAAGTCGATGATTTAAAGTTTTTGTATGAAGTACCTAGCCGTGTCATTGAATTGTAGAACTTTGTTAAAAAAATACCTATGTACCTACCTACATGTGAAAATAAACGAGAAATATCTACTTACTATTGTATACCTTTATGGTTGTAGCTAGTAGCTACCTACGTTTATGTTGAATAAGCGATCGATGGTTTATTATTACATCGTACTTACTTACCTACCTACAACGATTCGATATGATCGAACGTAAGTAGGATGTTACAAACTTGTATGTGTAAATTTCATATAAGTAGACGAAATAAAGCGGGTCTTTAGAGAAATCGTATTGTATTTTTCCTTATCCATTACACAGTACACTTTATTTTCCAACAATTTTGGTTAGAAGTCAATCAACATGGCGCGTTGGACTTTTCATACATTTTGACAGCAGGTGATAGAAATTTGTTTGCAATTACGTAATTGCCCTGCTGAGCAAATTTATTACGTAATTAAATTGCATTGCATAGTTTTTTTTTTTACGTCGGTAAATCAATTGTAAAATGAATTTAGTATGGAAACTGCAGATCGCCGTTCGGCGACCGCATCTTGCAGTCGGTCTCGACTCTCGACTGCAACTTGCGGTTCGTCTATGGCCCGCCTTAGGGATACCCTACGCCTTAGGGCCCTGCCACCTCGGGTGAAGTAACAGGGTTATATGGGAAGGAGTCCCGGCAGGAAGCCACTAAAACCCACTAAAACCGGCGGTGTATCATCTTCCGCTTATTAGACGAGGGTCGTTACGTCATTTTCAAGAAACGTACTTGGTCGGCGTCAACGGTTCCAAAACTAGTGATTTTTGTATAGTTATTTTTATTTAGCTACTGTGATTGTTTGCATAAATAACTCAACCAACTATACAGTTACACACGAAACGAAAATACATTAAACCACTATCTAAGTGTTTTTAGTTATACAGTTACGCTGTTTCACTGTCACGCGTTTTTTTTGTTGTATACCAGAACCACGGCAAGTGTGCGTTCGGATTACTTCGGTTTTATTCGCGTCAGCCGTTCTCGCTTACTCAGCCGGCCGGTAGGCGCGATGCGAAGGAAATGTAACGCGCTCCACCGACCGACTGACGCCTCTCGCTCACAGTTACTGTTAACAGAAATAATAACGCAGTTACAAAAATTACTACTTGTAATTTGACTTGAAACGAGTGATTCGGTTATATGGCGATATTATAGCTAGTTATTGTAACTAGTGACGTGAAATAACGCCCACGTCTACCGCTTATATCGGGGCGCCACGGGATCGCTTTGGTTTGGCTTGCACAGCGATGCATTGGATAGTCACCCTGCTGAGCTTAGAGTAATTAGACTTTCTTTGCTGCTGAGTATAATTGGGCGAGAACTATATATATACTTCTTCTTTTAAGAAATGAATGATGCAATGGAATACCGAATAACATCGATTAGCAGGTATTCTGCCAGAGTCATGTAATTATCTAATAGCAACTAAAAATCCAATGTAACTTGGTACCATCTAAAGGCTATACTTTTGACAGAGGTCCGAATACGCTTTAAGACTCCGTCTTATTATGGTTTATTCATTAATAATCATACAACTCAAAATATTTAACTATACTCTTTGGTCTACAAGCTATTGTAATATAAACTCCTTGGTACATAACAACAAATTTGGCATGATAGTTAATTCCGCCAAGACACAAGCTATAATTATTGGAAGCTCGCGCCTAATCACAAGGATAGATTGGTCAGTCCTTCCTCAGGTACATTTTAACGGAGTATCGATTCCCTACAGTGAATCCGTGAAAAACTTGGGGGTGATAATGGACCGTTGTATGAGTTGGGCTCCACAGTTACAAACCACAAGTCGCAAATTATATGCTGCAGCGATTTCGTTTAGAAGACTACGCAACTTTCTTCCTACTACCACTAAAATTGCGCTAGCTCAATCTCTCCTACTTCCCATTCTTGACTATGCTGACGCCTGCTATCCAGACCTCACAGAGAACCAGCTAAATAAACTTGAGCGTCTCCAAAACTTATGTATACGATTCATATATGGCTTGCGCAAATATGATCACGTTTCTCAATTCCGTGCTAAGCTCAAGTGGCTTCCCTTACGACTTCGTCGGAATACTCACATTCTTTCTCCTCTTTACAAAATATTATTTAATCCTTCTTCCCGCGCTATCTCAAGGAACGTTTTGAGTTTCTTCATTATTCCAATTTATACACTTTAAGGTCATCAGAAAACCTCTCCCTCAAAATGCCCTCTCACACCAGCAGCTCTTACGATGGTTCCTACTTCCTACACTGTTGAAGCTGTCCCCTTATAGAACTCACTGCCGGTATTGCTCAGACAATCCACCGCTTCACACATTTTCAAAGATCGGGTAAAGAACTTTTACCTCACTGTCTAACTTGTATTTGTTTACTTAAACTGTAAGTACTTGAGCTGTTTTGTTTATGTATGTATGTGTTTGTGTATGTATGTTTGTACGTAGGATGTTATATTGTATGTATGTATTTATATATATGTGTACTTTTTTAAACTATTTACTTTAATATATATTATTAAGTACTCCCCCGCCTTAATCAATTCCCTAGATCCACTCCATCCTAAGGTTGCCTGGTAGAGATCGCTATTAATGATAAGGCCGCCAATTGTGACACTCTGTGTAAACTGTGTGTAATATTAATACTTTTTGCGTTGGAACAATAAAGAGTTATCTATCTATCTATCTATCCGCATGTGGGTACTCTATAACTCGATGGCTCGATGGTGACTTGATATTCGGCATAGGTATCTATAGAGGGGCATACAGTGGTGGCCATATAATTAAGAACGCTTATTTATAGACAAGATTTTATCAAATTAACAAGTATAAGTAACTGTTTGTATTTCACTCGGTATTGCAAAACTTTAACATACTAGCCGTACATTCGTTGATACACATGATTTGCTAAAGAATAAATAGGTAAACTTATTACATTAGATCTAAACCTAGTATTACTACTTACTGGCTGGTCACATAATTAAGAACGCTGAATAGTTTTTTATTTATTCAAATTTAAATAGAGAACTCTCTGTGGCTATGAGGTTGTAGTTCACTATAAATTCGTATAATAAATAAATAAATAAATTTTGGTGGCATTTGGTGCAGGTGAGTGCTTCATAGAAAATAATGGGGGAAAAATAAAAGTTGTGATAAATCTACAAGGGAAGTAATAATAAAACTTCGCGAGAAGAATTGGTCGTATAAAAAGATAGCGGACCACCTGCAATGCTCTAAAACGATAGTTTTCCATGCTGTGAAGCATTTTACCACGCATCAAACTACCATAAATGTTCCGCGTGTACCTAAACAGAGAAAGTCATCTCGTCAAGATGATCGAAATATCGTTCGTTTGGCAAAACTATCCCTTTTAAAGGGTCAAATGAGCTGAGAAAGGAATATTTTGGTGAAAACAACCCTTCAAACCTTTCAAGGCGTTTTGGTAGATAAAAAGTTGCACGGAAGGATAGCAAGGAAGGTGCCCATGTTAAAACGATGGCATAGGCAGGCCCGGCTTGCGTTTGCAAGAAGGTATGAAAACTGGACAGTTAGACAGTGGAAAAATGTTCTTTTTTCTGACGAGACAAAAATAAACAGGGTATGTTCTGATGGAAAAAGATATGTACGAGGCCCTCCAAATAAAGCATTTGACCCTAAGTACACAAAAGTGACATTAAAGCATGGTGGGGGAAATGTGAAAATTTGGGGGTGCTTTTCTGGGTATGGTATTGGACCTGATAGAAGGAAACATGGATCAATTCCAATACAAAAATATACTGGAAGAAACATTGTTACCTTATGCTGAAGACGTGATTCCGGTTAATTGGACATTCCAACACGATAATTATCCAAAGCATACTGCACGCACCGTTAAGGAATTTCTTACATCGCAATCAGTTTCTGTCTTAGACTGGCCAGATAACAGCCCAGATCTTAACCCTATAGAACATCTTTGGTGCGAAGTCAAGAAGAAGGTTTCAAATCGACAGTGTGGTAGTTTAAGAGAGCTGTATGACGTTTTCTTAGAAGAATTGAACTCTATCTGTCTTGCGAAATGTCAAAAATTGATAGAGTCAATTAGCCTCGCCGGTGTAAAGCAGTTATTATAAGCCGTGGACATGCTACTAACTATTAGTTTTAGTTTAAAATGTATTAAACTGCTTATTTTATTCACGCACTTCATATTAATGCGATTTAATTTAATCTGAGTTTCATATAAAGCAACTCTCGGGCAGTTTAATAAATCGTTCTTAATTATTTGTCCAGCTCCATTACTATTTGAAATAGTTACTTTTGAGAATAAATAAAGGTTGTTACAAAAATAGTGAGCGATTTTATTCTGTAGTCATAATCACGTTTGCTCTATTCTTGTGGCTATTTCATAACTTAACTAGTTACTTTTAAAAATGAACAATAACTACACATGAAATGACTCAGATAAAAAAAAATTATAACTTCAAGTCGTTCTTAATTATATGACCACAACTGTATATTCCGCAAAGAGTATATATCCCGGTCAAATTAGCCCGAAAAACCCTTACATAAATTCCCAAGAAGCTGAAAATTTACAGGAACGTTAGGGATACCATTATAATCAAATTGTGAAAAGTCCCCATCAATCCCATGTGTGCAATTTTTTTTATTCTAGGTCAAAGTTTGCAAAAATTGGGTTTTTTTGCGAAATGGTTAGTTTTATGATAAAATAACTCAAGCAAAAATTGTAGATCATGCAATTATCTACCAAAAATGTGCCTACGCTTTTTTCACAAAATATTTACGCCGCCTGATAGCGAAGTCCGAAGGTTTCATTTACCTACAGTAGTTTTTGGCTAATTTTTGTGTCAAATTTAAGTTTTATAACAAGTTATCGGTTAATTTCGAATGAATGTTATTGTGTGCATTATGCAGCGATCCATTTAACGAGAGAGGAAATGTTAAGGGCGGTAGGTATGCTCCAAGCTGGGGCTACTCCACGGAGTATTGCTGAGGAGATAAATAAATAGAGATAAATACGTAAAGAACGTGTTTGGCGAGTTCCTGCCCCCTTAGCATGACCGCATCGATATAAGTTTTAAACTATCCAAATGTCAGTTATATCAGGAAAATGACGTCACGCCGAGCTCTATCAACCGACCTTAGCATGAGCGCCACGCGACAGAAGACGCGGCGCGGCTAAATGTCAGTTTAAGGTAATATCTCTATTGCCATAGCATGACCACCTTATTTTATCCGCGTTTATCAGTTTTTGACAAGTAAGATCGTGAATTTTTGTCTGCCACTGTTTGAGACGAAGATTAGCGTGCATAAGGTGCAGCGTTGCCAGTACGGGTCTTTTACCCGATTTATTCGCTCTGTCTGCATAATGCCGTCATTTTCTTTAAGCTGTATAGATCGCATTTCTCAAAGACAATAACGTGCGGGCCACATATTATGGTGTTATGAGTTTGCGTGACCTTTTTTTTATTATATTACTTTTCCAAAACGGGTAATTTCGGGTAATTTTTAACTCCGTATCCGGCTATTTGTTGTAAGACTACTGGCAACACTGATAAGGTGTCGATCGAGTATCAAGATTGCATTAATTCCTCATTTATTTTCTTTTGAGTAAAATTAGTTAAATATCTGATCAAAATGTCCCGTTTAACGGTACTATTTACTGATTTTTATGTGGAGAAGAAGGCCCGTAAAGTGCAAGAGACCATTGTTCGTGAGATTTGCGATCCTACCAAAAACCCCAAGATATTAGTTATCGGCCAGACAACTGTATCCAAATACTTTGGACGTTTTTTCGATGCAGTAACTACAAGGTAAGTCTCTATATTCAATCGCTCATTTTAATAATAATATAACATATTATACCTACTAACCTCAAACGATTCGTTTTGACTTAGTCTAATAATGAGAACATTAACTCGACGTTGCCATAAATACCGTTAATCGCAAGCATTCCTCATCTTATTCCATTAAATTTTCATCATTTCGTAAAAAAATATGAAGTGGTAATTGATTGTTTGTTTTTAGGTTAAGCATCTACTTGGATAAATTTCCGGGTCGCGATGATGGCCGGAAACCGGTGGCTGCTGTGTTTTAGCAACAATTCGGGTGCCTAACATCCTTGGGTGTGTTGACTGCACCCATATTGACCGTTTCCCGCCTCATCAACCAACACAAGCTCAATTCATCAATCAACATGAGAACCCATCTCTCAACATTGAATTGGTAATAATATATTGTATTACTTATTTAAACAGAATGAAACATATATCATAATTATACTTATAATACAAATTTCAGAAAGGTAATCACAATTAACCCCATTTATGTTCTAGATAGCAGAAGCATAATGTCACATTAGGTGATGCCAATTACCGAAGTCGCATCCACAACCAATTCATCTTAATTTGGTTATACATGTGGAGTTACGCAGGCTGTATAACAATGGGCTTGGTTCATATTATCCGCTTGGTAAGTTGTGTTAGATTTTTTTTAAGAAAATGAAAACAAATAAACTAAATTACATAATAATATTTATTTTGCATATACTAAATGATTAATAAAAAACAACTTATAATTATATTACACATCAAAATATTTTTTTTAGTATATAAGACATTCCTTTAAGTCTGAAATAATTAATTATTATTAACATATTGTAAGTGAATAGAGATCTATGCCCATTAACAAACTAAATCATATCTGCGGACTCGTATTCTGCAACAAAAGAAATAATACTTATGTTTGTTTATTGTATGTTAATGCCGCACTAACATTTAATGTTCCATTTTAGCATGTTATTAATATCTGCTTAATTAACAATTTTTTTATTTCCAGAGTGCCCATGGAGCTGCACAAAGTCTCCCTACAGAAATCGCGCCAAATGTTCAATCAAATACCTACTTAT
This sequence comes from Ptilodon capucinus, assembly GCA_914767695.1. Lineage (NCBI taxonomy): Eukaryota > Metazoa > Arthropoda > Insecta > Lepidoptera > Notodontidae > Ptilodon > Ptilodon capucinus. Next base: position 5,217,472 of record OU611814.1, on the reverse strand, counting down.
TAAAAATGGAAAATAAACGCAATCAAATAGTCAATGAATATTTCATTCACATAATAAAATGTTTTATCTCAAATGAACAAGGACCTTTCCCTGTTGTTCCTTTGGTTAGCTCAGGTGCAGAATGTGGCCAGTTCGTGCCCGAGCGAATCTTACACATTGCACCTTCCTTTCTTGCTCATTTTTGCAATTCATGCCGGATCTACAACAATAATGTTTATTAGTCATGTCACAATATAGCTATTTACTGCATTCGTGAATGGTGATGGATAGGTAGGTACATACACAGCGCCACTGTTAGGCAGTCCTGTCAGGTCCATAATACATCATCATCATCATCACGCCTGTATTCCCCGAAGGGGTAGGCAGAGGTGCACTGCAGTGCGCCCACACTTCGCCGATGTATTTTGGTCCCAATGTAATAGGGGGCGAGCCTATTGCCATTATACCGGGCACACAGGTTTCCTCACGATGTTTTCCATCACCGTTTCTTAGCAAGTGATAATCTCAGATGAAAATGAGATTCGCACATGGAACCCAGAGGTGCAAGCCGGGGATAGAACCTGCGCACTTTGATTGCAAAGCGTGCGTTCGACCACTCGGCTACCACTGCTAAAATGTCAAATGTTAGGTCCATATTCTTCTGTATTCTGATCCCATTCTTCATTGAGGCATCGCTGACCCATAGGAACTTTAAAGTCGCCACTTGCGAACCCAACATTAGTTTGCATGTAATTAATGAGGGTTCTTATTTGAGCCAGTGTGCTGCTCGCTCTCTCGCTGAAAATATACTGTATTAGATTTCTTACACATAAAGCACTAGGTTTCAATATTATAATAGTATGTATTATGTAAACACTCACGTTTTTTGTTTTTTATTATCCATTGTTGTCTTATATCACAGCAATCTTTATCCAATGAAACACGGAATTAGCATGGATAACGAGTACGCACGTATAAATAACTACTTCTTTGTTTACAAAATTAGTGAAATGACGGACAGCTGCAACATTATTTATTATTTTTAAACAATATAACCTAAACCTCTGATATACAACGTCAAAACCTGTTGCTAGTTGTCACTGTCCTTCAAAATATATGTCATTTTTCATATTTTTTAATCTGTATTGACCGAATGTAGTGAACAAGTTAGTGATGTCTGCCTATCGGTAAAATACGATTCAATTACCGATTCGTTCTTGCCACATAAAAAAAAAATATTTTTTCTATAATGGCAGCCTAGACTATATGTCATCGATAAAGCTTTGTCGGGGTACTATAGGCTCTCTAAATGTCATCTCATGCTAAGGACATCGATATATTATGAAGGGTCGACAGCGTTTAAAATCGGAGAAGCTTATCGTCGGTAGAGTGTCATGCTACGGGGGCTGGTCGTGAGAGCCGTCTGCAACATCCTCAGGAAGTCCATTCGTACCACGGCGGGACAATTATGGTTTGGGCGGAAATTCGTGTTGGTGGAAGAACAGACCTCGTTTGGACCAGAAACACCATGATGGCTGAAAAATACCGTAACGTGGTGCTAGTACCAATAACCTACCCCCATCGACTACAAATGGGCCAAGAATTTACGCTCATGCACGATAACGCCTGTCCGCACACAGCGAGAGTGGTGACGAGCTGGTTGCAGGAGCACGACGTATTGGTCTTAGGCTGGCCCGCTCAATCGCCTGACCTAAACCCCATAGAACACGCGTGGGACATGCTCCAAAGAAGGGCTTTGAGGAATTTCCCTGCAAACATTGCGCCGGAAGAGCATTTTTTTTGCATCTTAGCCGGACCTGGGACAATATACCGCAGCAAGACTGGGATAACTTAATCCAAACCATGAAAAACCGTTGCAGGACCGTTATTAACGTCATGGGTGGTTTTAATGACTACTGATTTTTCACATAACTGTTAAAAACAGATTATTTTTTCCTTATTTTTCATTTTTGCTTGAGGAACACATTCATTGTTAGTTTTACCATTATTTCACGTTTTTTTTCTTTATTCGAATAAAAATTTGTTTACGCAAAAAAAAATTGTTTTCTTTTATTCTGGAGTGTAGTCTGATAAATGGGCTTTATAAAAATATATGCATGTTGTATGTTACTTTTAATAAATTTTGAGTAAATTGAGCAAATACAAAATATCCCTAGACAGTGTTGATGTGTGTACTTGACTAATACATGAATATTGAATGATAATTTTAATTGAAGAATACGAAAAAAGAGATTATCAATTTCGGCGTAGAATTTGTAAAGTTACTACTACTACTACTATAGCCCTTTTAACGTCCCACTGCTGGGCATGGGCCTCCCCTCAATGTGAGGGGGATTCAGGCCATAGTCCACCACACTGGCCCGGTGCGGGTTGGCAGACTTCACACATCTATTGAGAACTAGACAAGTTCCCTCAGACATGCAGGTTTCCTCACGATGTTTTCCTTCACCGTTTCATAGCAAGTGATAATCTCGGATGAAAATGAGATTCGCACATAAATCCCAGAGGTGCGAGCCGGGATTTGAACCTGTACACTTTGATTTGCAAGGCGTGCGTTCGACCACTCAGCTACCACTGCTATCCACTCGGCTACAACTGCTATAAGTTACTACACTTTCATTTAATTCAGCGCCGCAAAAGAAGCAACATCTTTTAAGACAAAAAGATGATTCACTTACACGTGCTCTAGTACGAGGAGGACTTACTTTAGATATACTGGCTTCACCCTGTTCGTGTTGTCTTTTAACTGCAGCAATTGTACTCTTCTGGGTATAGTTTGTACGACACTGCGCATGAATTTTTACAGATCTTTTGTCTTATAAATAGTCAGTAAATTCATGCCTCTTTCAATAGGTACTTGCATCAATCAACGTTTTCATGCTACAATCAACAGTAACAATTTCACTTGTAGGTTTATTACAAATGAAGCAAAATTGCAACATTTTAAAAACTGAACACAGCACGACATATAGTGGAGAATATTAGCAATTACCAAGTGTTTTCACTACCAAAGAGGGTTAAAGGCTAAAGTTATTTTGTCGGGACCTTAGAAAAAAAAGCAGGCCACTGCTACGTAGACTATTGAGCAGCAGAAAGATGTTACTCAAGACCACATGGTCACATTAAATGTGGAAAAATTATCATGCAATATTCATGTATTAGTCACGTAGACCAATAGTTTTACCTATATTATGCGTCCAACGGTGTACGAGTGTATAGGCAGCGTAGTGATGCATCTTATGGGTAATACAACTTCAGTACCTTAAAATAGCTTTTTCCCCGAAATAATGAATCTTAGGAAAAAATTGTAACGACATTTTTGTTAGATAATTGCATAATCTACAATTTTTGCTTGAGCTATTTTATCATAAACTAACCGTTTCGCAAAAAAAAAAAACAAAATACCCGTTATTTTACCTTTGACCTTGAATAAAAAAATAAATTTTTAACAAAAAACAAAAACCGACTTTCTAAAACTTAGGTGCACTAAAAAGCTAGAAATAAACTTATAATTCATTACATTTGGAGTAGGTGCCAATCTACGTCAGACTAGGCAAATACACACATGAATTGGCACCGACTTCAAATGTAATGAATTATAAGGTTATTTCTAGCTTTTTAATGCACCTAAGTTTCTGAAGTCGGTTTTTGTTAAAAAAAAATTTCACGCTTTTTAGTGTCAATAATCGTTGAAAATATGCAATTATTATCACCTCATAACAACCCTAAAAAAGTAAATGTTTACAGCTAAAAAAGCCGTATACAACTATATCATCCACGTAAATAATGATAATAATAAACATAAAAATGTTCATAAAATAAAAACTGCTTGGCCGTACAATTTTAAATTTTTATGGGACCAAATGGCATCTATTCCCCATCAAACAAAAAAAGAATCACGTAAATCGGAACTCGCAGCGTAATCGGTGTACATACATAAAAAAAACATACCGACCGAATTGAGAACCTCCTCCTTTTTTGGAAGTCGGTTAAAAATTGCACACATGGGATCGATGGGGACTTTTCACAATTTCATTATAATGGTATCCCTAACGTTCATGTAAATTTTCAGCTTCTTGGGAATTAATTCAAGGGTGAATGTCTATTTTGACTGGGCTAATAGCTCGATGGAAGTTTATTAATATAAAGTATGTACTATGCAATTCAATTAAGAAAAGACTTGATAAGTATGGTCTGCAAAAAACTTATTTGCATACAATGATATTTTACTATATAGAATATCATTGTTTGCATATTAATAATAATAGTCTTACGTCAAATTTAAATAATAAGGTATTAATATAATATTTAATTATTTAAAGTCATAATTAGTTTTTTAAAACCATACCATAACCTTTTATTTTATTTTAATTTTTGGCACAAAGGCCCAGCAAGGCAAAGCATGCCATGCAAAAAATTATTAAAGAAAAGAAAATAAACACGCCAGTCGCTATTTTGTCGTGCATTTTTCACTCAACCTTTGCAAATAAATTTTATTTAAAAAATATCTTGTTTTGCTCACCCTACCTAACTGGTTAGAATTGACAGCTATGACGTCACAATATGGCACAAAGTAGGGATGTCACTTGAAAGAGAAAAAATAGATTATTAAATAATCGATTTTTTGATAATCAAGTATTAAATAATTGATTTTACTTTTTATAAAATAAATCGATTTTTTATATTTAGTAGAAAATACCTATAATACAAGGGTAAAAAAATAATTATATTATATACAAAGGAATGTCTCCACATCGTCGTCGATGCCGAAAGTTCCCAGCAAGCTGGCCGCATTTCCGCGCTGAATAGCGATACTTATTCGCTGCGCGAAATAAAAGCCAGCCCGCCGGTCACGTGAAGCGGTGAACAGACGCGCTGCTATTTCCTTATACAGGAGTCGCGCGTGTGGGCCCCACGAACCTAGAGTTTCAACCCCAAACGGCTCAAAAAGGTAGAAAAAAAAAACGATCATATTTCTACATCCCTAGGGCAAAGTCCTATCTATTCTCATTATAGTAGTGATCTGTGATTCTCATCGAATCGCATGCATAGTATTACGTATATAAATTGTAAAGTAGTGATTTGTGTTATTGGTATTTCTCTTTGAATATATTATTTAAATATCATATTTCTCTATGAATGACGTTTATTTACAAAATCGGCTTATATTACCTATAACTATAATATCAAGTTGATATTATGCACGTTAAATGCCCACTTATCTTATTTTGAAACTGTGGTATAAAGAGAGAAACGAATGAATAATATGGAAATTGATACACAAAGTAAAAGGTATCGAAAGAAGTACAAGTTTATGAAAATGAGGGTTAAAAGTCTAATTTTGGTAAGTTTGAAAATACCATTTCAGGAACGTAACTGTACTGTACTTTCACACAAGTTCCCTTTTGTGTAGTGAGTATTAAGTAGTAGTAGTAGTACTTACTAACTCGTTTATTTATTCGTTTTTGACCACTGCTTTCCTGTACTATTACAGGAAAATGCTGCTTTATGTGATGAAGTGGCAAAGGTTCAAGAGAGTATATTGATTGTCAAGGATGAAAGAAGATTTTTACTTCATAAACTGCTTGAATATGAGAATGATTCAGAATTTACTCAGTCCTATGGAAATGAAAGTATAATGACATCAAATGGATCAAGAGCAAAAATAAAGAAGAAACAGGATGATAGTAGATAAGTGAATACTTTGCATGTAAATTTGTTGCTAAGTGTTTAGCTATTGCAATGATAAATAGTACCAACCTACTTGGCACACAGTGTTCACAACCCTGATATTGGTGGCACAGCCATTTCTAACAAGACAAAATGTGAGATATGTCTATATTATATTTCTCTCGCATATGAATTACGAAATACCAACTCAGTACTATAATCTGTGAGAGATGAATAAAATTATATTTGATTCATCTGCCATCTTTATCATTGTCATTATCCATTTTTACTATTGAATTTGTCCTTGCTATTAATTACTTGACACTGGCTGAAATACCTGCTTAACGCAGATGGAGCCATTCCGCATCTTATTCCATTTAATATCATAATTTCATTCATTTCATAAAAAAAGAAGAATCTGTGAGAGAAGTGTTGACTTGACGATTGTACTAGCCATGCTGTATGTCTCCACAAATAAATATTCTAATAGGTAAACAGGCTATAACTATTCTGCCAGAAAGCTGTTAAACATGGTCATTGTAATTTATCAGCATTCCACTGACCTTATTAACACAGACCATGTCTCGTCATATTTTGTTGTTAACAGTGAGGATATGCATTTTCATTGTGTATGCAACCCCTTTAAACTAAGTATAATTTGAGGTTTGAAGATGGAAATATATGTATACCTACATTACATGGTTTTTAATTCTTTTCCCGCATTATCTAAATGAGTGTTTCAAATTGCTTCCGTTCCAGTTCACACTCACTGTTTGACTATGCAATACCCCTGCACACCTTCAAAGACCTGGTCCAAAAATTCTACCAGACTGATTGATTATCTTTAATTTCTGCATTGTTAGCTTGCTATTAACTATTACATAGTTTATACACATACATAGGGACTTGGTTATGAATGGTTATTTGTTTTACACAAATAGTTGTCCCTAACTAAGTTATCAGCTATGTATTAATCTATGTTATAGCACCTTTACATACCTCCTAAGCAAAACCTGAATTCCCTGAGAAATGTAATTGAAATGGGTGGGTAATACATCTGAGACCAAATTTATAGCAAAAAATGATACTAGTACTTCATTTATTTAAAAATAATTACTCACCTAACCATATAAATTGGGAAATCTATAATAATTTGGAAATGGTCATATTTCATATGGTATAATGGCACAATTGTTGTTTACACAACCAATAGGAACCCATTTGTTTTGTTCAAAGTTTCCTCAATTTCTCAAATAATGAAGCCTCATTCATCAGTACTGTAAAATATGTAAGATGTGCCAAATAGGTGAGTGAATTATGACATCATCCAGGTTGATTATAAATAATTGATTACAGCTCTAAAATATATATCAGAAGTATACATAGCTGTATACCAAAAATATGTCTTATATGGTCACTAACTAGTGTGAAAGAACTGCTCCAGTCTACACATAATAAAAAAAAGTAGTTTTGATTTATGACAACAGCACATTTCTATAATCATGGCCCTTAGGTGTTGGTCAAAAAAGGACATTGTACAGTTTCGGGGAACAACTATAATAGTGGGAACAAAATTAATAACTTCTGATCTATGTTCCTTCATCTTCATCATCATCACCAAATGATAAAAGTTGACGACTCTTCTTGTCACTTATTGATTTGCTCTTAGGTTTGTCTTGGTGTTTCCTTTTCTTAGTTTCTGTAGCACCAGATTCTTTATGTTTAGGTTTAAAAAATACCTTTTGGTTTAAATCTGCTTTTGTTTCGGATTCTAGTTTTTCTAATATCTTTTTCTCTGTTTCTGCCTCCTCTGCTGTCAAGTCTCCCTTATTTAAAATAACGACTTGTGGTTGTTCACTATCCTCGTCATCGACGAAATCTTCCTCGGCATTCTTTAATTCGTCAAACTTGTGGTTTCGATCATCATAGCCAGCTTGCTTTTTCAATACTTTAAGAAATTCTGGATCTTCGGGCTTGATGTAGTTTACATTTCTCTTCTTATTCATGTTAACTAAGAAGATATGTACAAAAGCAGATACACTTATTATTAGTATTATGCTTTCTTCAGACAAATAGTTAGATGATAATATTATACACAAGCCACTCAGTAGGTTCAACGTCGAGCTCGAGGGACTGCAAACATAATAGGTAGATAGAGGAATATATATTTATACGGCTTACATTTTTTCTATTTTGTTCGTCTGCAAGCCATGACGACTCTTGGTTACCTACATATATATATATAAATTTTTCTAATCAATTCTAACTAATCCTCTGTGCTTTTGGTTGGCTGGCTGGCTAGGCTATACTATATATTTCCCGTATACAATAGTAGTCTTTGGGCTAGCCTAAGTAAGTTCCCATTACACATTAAACTCTTTGGCCTAGCGAGCGGCAGTAGGGTTGCAACGATGCATATATTGGTAATTTGGAAAAATATTCGGACCAAAACGATCGAATTGTATATCGATACGATATTACCGATATGACCGAGAATTAACAAAGATGGAATTTTAACAATTTTATTCACAATAGTAGGGCCAATTTAATAAATCAAATTTGTTAATTCATCGAAATTTATCAGCGTCAACTTGTAACGCAGGGAAACAATATTATTTATTTTTACAAAATCATAATTGCACAACAGCTTAACTCATTTCAGGTAAAATACAAATTTATTGTAATATGACAAAAGAAGGCAATTTCACTATCTACTTTGATTAATAAACTATTCTAAACATAATAACACATATTATTTTATAATACAAGAAAATAAAATGACACAAGATCATTGATGTTACATTTGAAGGCCTAAAAATACGTATATTTGTTAAATTATGTACTTATCTTTTTTGTTTCCTAAATACAATAGAAAATTATAATGGGACCGGGAATGGAATGGAAATGGAAATTTTATTTGCATTGGAACTCAATTAAAATTACAATACCTCATAGTAATTCACAGATATTTGAAATCCGAATCGATTCATTCAGTTTAATCGATTTTTTTAAGCAGGTTACCTCTCTATGAAGACTGACATGAATGTGAAATGTGATATTTTTAAATTATATTTTTTAAGATCCGCCATCTTTATCACTATCATCATTCATTTTTATTTATTACGTGTATTTATTGAATTTGTCCTTGCTATTAATTACTTGACATTGGCGAAATACCCGCGCTAGTCGCAGGTGATGCCATTCCTCATCTTATTCCATTAAATATCATCATTTCGCTCATTTCGTTCGATTGGCAACACAGATCGGCAAGGATTGGCCCAAAGAGTAATACCTAATCATAGAGTAAAATGGTATATGGAGGGTAGAATAGAAGGAGTGACATCTAGGTATTGAAAAAGTGTCCGTCGAAATGCAAAAAACTTGAAAGGTGTCAAGTCCCGTTACTTATTATACTCTTTGGTGTCAAGGGACACCCGGATGGAACGAAGTTCCTATTGAAATAAAAAAAATATTTTGTTTCTTGATTTAAATATTATTATTAAAGACGTGAAATGAGGTGCTAACTTTTACATTCTTTGCATAATATGATTTTATTTTACTATGTAGGTACCTAGGTAATATTACTATTGGATTTATTTATTTTTCCTTTATTTCACATCTTTCTTATAAACTTGCTTTTTAAACAGATATATAAAAATACATTTAAAAATATAAAAAATAGTTCCCCACCGGCATCTGGAACAGGGTCCTAGTTAGTTGGTTAGGGCTCTAGTAGAGAGTGGAACTTCCTCACTATGCGCGCCGTTTCCAGAAGTACCGCCTTCTGAATCTATCCCTTGATCCAGCCGTGAGCCGTCTAACGCGAGCCTCTTCAGAGCATTTATTTATTTTATTTTTATAATACTAGCTGCGCCCGCGACTTCATACGCGCAGTACACAATTAAAGAATACCTACCTATAGTTACTCTAGTTTCACAAAACCGTTTACCCTGAACAGCGGAGAATAAATTAAAAAAATATAGTGGCCAGTTTTACTTTTTTGGTGAAGTAAGTTACAATAACAACTGGCTTCCATTATTTTTTTTATTAGGTAAATGGTAGAATTTCAGATCCATGCCACTTTTTTGGGACATAGTTAAGTAGCCCACTACTGGTAGGAGTAGACTACTAGTAGGTACTAATACCTATTAGTAGTAGGTACTTATATAAAACTTATATTTGAAGTCCAAAAGGTCTAATTGCATTTGTTCTTAGATAATATTTACCAGAAATATTTCTACATACAGAATCGCCCATGTAAGTATAATGGTTACACCGGTTTTTTAAAAACTCTTCCCAGCTCCGGCATTGGAATGATGGGAAAGCTGTTGGATTTTTTATGGATTCTTCAAAGTATAAATAAGCCCGGCCATGACTGCATGCTTCTGTAAGATAAAACACATTGAATTATCTGCAGTAACTTAATCTATGGAAATAGTTACCTACTAATTGAATTACTGAAATTACTGACCAAATATCTTTTGCAGACTTTTGCAGCCTGGCTGTGGCGCAAGTCCATTATTAGGATAAAAATCAACGGTCCCAATATCCGCTACGAATCCCAAGACTCCACCACATGTGTGAATGACGTCCACAAATTCGGCATCGGAAGAATCTAATTTCGCAGACTTGTCTTGTAAAGGATATTCAAATAGGGGCCTTGCAGGATCTAGACCTTTAATAGGGAGCATAATAGGTTATATTATACTTAATATTAAATATATACCCAGGTTAACAAAATATAATGAAAGTAAAAGTACAAAACAATGCAAATAAATTAAGTACCTACTCAGCTATTTACTACATCATCAACATTTAAAGGCCACTACGTATAGGTAGCCATAGTTACCGATTTAGATAAATAGAATACATAATATACGTATAGAAATAATGTGAGTACTATAACACGCCGATATACCTACCTGTGATTCGGTCCACGGTAAAATTGGCATTCGAAGCTGCAATTCCTACAATGTGTGCTCCAAGACTATGACCTATCAAGTGGACTTGTTCCCCATACACTTTATAGTTACGTTGTAGACCATTTAGAAATGAGGCTATTCGAATTCCAACTGCTTTCGTGTCATTTGCTACCCAGTGATAAAATAAGCAGCCTGCAATTCCACTCCAGTCAACGGTTATAACATTAACATCTTGTGCTTTCAAATAAGCATCTTTGAGACTCAATACACTGATCGAGTTCGCAGAAGACATCCAACCGTGAGTGATTAGTTTCAGTTGTTTACTGGATAAAATCTCTTTCAAATCAATCTCATCGTTGATTGGTTTGGCCAATTCGTTTAGAAGCACGTAATTGTAAGCGCTTTTGCTGGAACATAATTATTATAAGTAGATACTCATAAAGTGATGATATACATGTAGTGCTTATCAGGTACCAACTAATTACTGGGTAGATAGGTACAAAAAACCTTGCAAAGTTACTCCATTCACATACCTACCCACTGAATTGGCAATAAATCAGGTCGATCTACTCCAAATTTTACTTGAGTCTCTACTAACTGCGAGGACTCTTTCCTTCTCTCATAGGGTAATAGAATGAAGCGGACAAATGATTGCTATACTACCTACCTATTCTAAAGTGAGTAGGCAAAATGCAGTGTCCACTCTTTGGGTTATTAATAGGTTATTCTAGGTTAGGTAGGTTTGCACTTCGTACTTACCTTGTTAGGTACTTAGAAAGTATGGTAGGCACTTACCTACGTGCCAGAATAGACAAAAAATCCTTTCACATATCGACGCTGGAAAGCATAAACGACGTAACTGACATATATCACATGTGACAGTTACGACGTTTAAAAAACTATCTATATGTAGGTACTTACAGTAATGCGGTAGAACGTTTTTTTGGGGAAACCAACAAAAATAAATGTATTAATAAGGCCTTACGTAGGCTGTAAAAGACAGGCCATAAAAGATCACTAACCTTGTGTATAGTCTATATTCAATGTCATTATTCAGCAGTCCCCTTGGTGTGTATTCATCTTCAGCATAGTCGAGGTTGAGATTAACGTAATGTGGTGTGCCATCTCCGTCGGGGAAGTATATCCATTTGATGCCATAATCGTCCCCATACGTGTTATTGTAATTAAAAATATTCGGTAGACCTGTAAAAATAATTACTTAATATACCAAATTAGATTAATTAATGAGTTACTTGCGTACCTATTGTGAAGTTTCTTAGAAATCCGTTCAGTAGTTTTTGTGTGAAAGAATAACAAACATCCATCCATCCTCACAAACTTTCACATTTATAATATTAGTAGGACCAGGATAATACATCATCATGCATGTATTCCTCAAAGGAGAAGCACTTTGCCAATTAATTTTCGGTTTCAATAATTTAATATTGACAATAACATTTGCACCTGAATTCCCAGAGTTGCGCGAGTACCTACGGGGGGTTTGAATTTAGATTGGACTCCTTCCTTCCAAGGCGGGAGTTCTACTAGTTCTTACTATTTGCTGCACAGCAATATTAAGCATATATGTTTAAAAACAGTATAAAATTGAAGAGGCTACTTACTTTCAAATAAATGTATGTCCTTTAGAAAGAACAAGAAAAATATGGGCACGGAATATTTGAAATTAGCCATGAGTATTAATACGGTACGTCGCTTTGGTTTGAATATCTCATTACTTACTATAAACTTAGCGCAATGTAAACACTTTCTTTCTATTCAGTAACTACTTCCTATACTCACGTGTGTAGTATGTAGGTGGATACTTAAATACCTAGATAACTTACTAACTAGGTAATTTGGTACTTTCTTTACACATTAAATTTAATTGACTCAATTTAACTAGCCACCTACGTAGATATCTACTTATTAACAACATTGAGCCACTTTCGACTTTAGTGATGTTCTACTGTAGGTAAATAAAGAAAATAATATTACGCAAAAGAGAAACATGCAAAAAAAAATACTGAGGTAGGTACAACCTACTTATTATTAACGTTTTTATCCTCGTTGGGCCACATAAGTAGATATGTCCCATAAACTCCCATATAATTTATGTCGGTCTAATAGTACCTAAGTACCTATTAATGAACACATCTGCTAACACTTTTACCATAAGTAGGCGCGATGAAGTTATTATTATTTAAATACTTATGCCTTGTTACACTTATGACTAAGGTGCGTGTGTCTAGCCACGATTAATTAGAACGTTAAAATACGGTCCTTTTATGTAAAATGTCGTCCACCTATGTTAGATACTTACTTAATTAGGCGTTACTAATTATACCTACATAGGTAAAGATAAAATAATCAATTGGCAAATGAATAGCCATGGACTCCATCCATGTATAAAGCCTTCACACACCTCATGGTTAGATACTAGATAATGTCGGTAGGTACGCAATAAGTCTGTCGCCATCGCCATCAATTTTTTTTTTAAGTAGTTACCTACTTCTACATAGTAAGTTCTTATCAAACCCTACTTAAATGCTTGATAAACGGAAACACATGGGTCATAAATGAACTGGTGCTTTTCAAGTATTTGATTTTCATTGCCAATCACTAACTTGACCCCTATGGACGATGGGTCGGGGGGCCAAACATCCATTGCACGTCTTCATCGGTCTGGGAGACGGTCGGGGTTGTACCAGGCCGTCTCTCCTCAGCGCCGCGCCGGAGACCCAGCCAGTGCTGGGTTACCCGCTGATGCCTCGCGGTGCATGCTAAAGCGATCCCGTGGCGCGGGCGCCCCGAGCCCCGATACAAGCGGAGGATGGTACACCGTCGGTTTTTAGTGGGTATACGGCCTTCTGCCGAGACTTTCACATAACCCTGCTGGTCGGGGAAATTCCCCGAGGTGGCAGGCAGGGTAACCATAAAGGATATTACGTTAAAAAAAAAATAGACCCCTATTTATCAGAACTAGGTACGTATCTTATTAGAATCCGTTTGGTGGTTTTTGCTCAATGCGCAATCAAAAGGACAAAAATGAAAAATATACGGTATTACGTTAATAATAAGTAATAATGTTACGAGTTTTATTCTCTTTAACTTGTGTGCCTTCATAAGTGCCTAAGTTTAATCAAAAGCTTTATATACTTAGAATAAGTAGGTACCTATTGGCAAACATCTGCATCGACAGTCTGCACGGGCCTTAATACTGTACGATCGTTTAATTTTTTTAGTAAGTAGGTTCCAGCAACGTGGTTTTAGGGCTCGCAACTACCTTAGTATTTTGCCTACGTCCACAGGATGTATCAAAAGTCCGAAATAATATATAAGGTACATATACGGTAGCTAATTTGTAGAAACATAGTGAAAGTAGATTATACCTAACTATCATAGTTTTTGAGTTATGGATCTTTGAATATTTGTACCAGGTATCGTGTTGTAACAGTTGGGTACATCCATAACCCCATTCAGCAGTGTAACAAACACTTATGAGGGGCGGCAACGAATATTCACAAAACAGAACATCCTTATTTTTCATATGACTCGAGATATTACGAGTTATAAAAATTGACCAAATTTTATATCATTCGCGCGCGACGAAATCAGTATACCCGATACTGATGCAAACGTCAAAGTATTATTTCGGACGTCTGAAACATCCTGTATAACAGTTTTAAGAATACAATTTCCGCGTGTACCTTATATTCTATGGAGGAATATCAGTGCTGCGGCACAATCATGATTCGATGCAGCGCATCAAGTTAAAGATCAATTCGATGGTACAAACAAAAATCCCGTAGGAATCATAGATAGAGAACATCGTAAACTAATATTCAGATCACTACATAAATACGCGCCAACCGCGCCAACCAAATCTATGGCGCCCTATGACCTATGACATGACACAGACACGGTATTATTATTAGAGTGCCTATGATGGCGCCAACCCAATGGACAGACGACGGTACGTGCAACGTAAGTATGTATGGGCGTTCTTTTTCCTCGTCTTTTACGAAATGAGTTAAATGATTAATTATAATGGGATAAGATGAGGAATGCCTGCACCTGTGATTAACAGTATTTATGACAATGTCGAGTAATTTATGAATCGAATTTGTCCTTGCTTTTTTGAATGGACTACGCCAACAGCGTAGTCCATTCAAAAAAGCAAGGACAAATTCGATTAATACCCACGGACCAAGGTATGTGTGCATACCTAAACATTAAATAAACACTTTAACTCGATGAATGACATACATACACGCGCAGTAGTATTAGTAGATGAAATTATGATAGTGTCTATCTTTAACCTTCTTTGTCTGCGATGTCAAATGTTGATATATAGAACTCAATCTATATCTATATACTAATATTATAAAGAGGAAAGATTTGTATTTTTGTATGTTACGAATAAACTTAAAAACTACTGGACCGATTTCAAAAATTCTTTTACCGTTAGAAAGCTACATTATCACTGAGTAAAATAGGCTATATTTATTACTAGAACAAATTAGAGATCCTTAGAAACCTTTACTAAAACCAACCCAAGGTGTAAAAAAATTAGCCGTAAAATGTCTTTCATCGCATACGCTGCGGAAAGTATTGATGATAGTACAAAAAAATGTTAACAATATTATAGAACACATCAATATCTACAAAAATGTCCGCGAGACCATATGTCCAACTTTTGTAGTTTTATCACTATAACCACTTTTTTACATTTTAAAAGTTGACAGAAATGCCGTTGAAAATCAGATCGTGTTATCCATACCTTTGTATTAATTAGTATCCAAATAAATAATTCGTATTCAAGACTGTTTCAATACCTGTCGATAACTTTTTGAATTATTGAAATCGGTCATTCCATTCAAAAGATATTACGAAATTAAAAATGCCAATATAAACAAACAAGTGCGAGTCGGACTCGCGCACAAAGGGTTCCGTACCATTATCTATAAAAACGGCCAACACGTTTTTTGTATGGGAGCCACCTTAAATATTTATTTTATTCCGTATTTTAGTATTTGTTGTTATAGCGGCAACAGAAATACATCATCTGTGAAAATTTCAACTCTCTAGCTATCACGGTTCATGAGATACAGCCTGGTGACAGACGGACGGACGGACGGACAGCGAAGTTTCAGTAATAGGGTTCCCGTTTTACCCTTTGGGTACGGAACCCTAAAAATACACGCCGCCCGCCGCGGACAACGCGCCAGAAGATCCACGAAGCGCAGCGAGCAACGCGGCGACAGAGCGGGCACCGAAGTGCGGGAGAGCAATTGGCAATTGTATGCTGATCTTTCTCGAGTAGGATCTCCTGAAAATCAATATGGTTTTGCTGCCACCTACAAATACCACTGCCAACATAGTGTAAAGTGAAGCTTTAAGGTAAAAATATGATAAAATAAAAATGTCCACCCGTGCGAAGCTGGGACGGGCCGCTAGTAAATTTATATTTTTAACAAAAACTAAATCCGACTTCTATAACTTATATGCACTAAAAGAAGCTACAAATAAACTTTTAATTCATTACATTTGGAGTAGTTGCCAATCTACGTCAGACTAGGCAAATACACATATGAATTGGCAACACATTGGCACCGACTCCAAATGTAACCTTTCTTTTTTTTTTAACGAAATGAATGAAGTGATGATAGTTAATGGAATAAGATGAGGAATCGGTCCACCTGCGTGTAGCGGGTATTTCAGCAATTGTGAAGAAATTAATAGCAAGAGCAAATTCAATCAATACACATTATTAATATAAATGGGTGATGAACGTGATAAATATTGCGGATGATTCCCTTATTATATCCCTCCCTTATATATAAACCTATATATTTCATTGCTATAATTTCTCTTAAAAAATAACATGCTATTTATCCATTTTATTTTGCAGCTTTGTAAATGAAATTAGTTTGCGACAGAAAAGTAAAAAAAACCAAATCCATCTTTTTTGATCCACAGCGAAACAATGATTAGTTAAAATAGGGAGTTAGATAAAATTCCTTTTTTAACCGACTTTCAAAAAGGAGGAGGTTTTTCAATTCGACCGTTTATAGTGTATCCAATCGTTTATTTAACTTTTGTTTGACAGATCACGCACATAAAGTTTTGTAATAATTTTTGATACAATGGGAATACTGTACTTCATGGACGGGCTCGCATAAAATCAATCGATAAAAGAAATCGAATCGGTAACGGGTCAGGGTATCACTATTTAATTAAGTATTAGAGCTGTCAAAAGTTAAACGATTGGAAAGGGTATAAATATTATTTTTCCATTTTATTATTATCCCTACAGCGCAGCAATTGGCCACAAACGTTACCTAACACAATTTTTTTTTAGTTCACACATTCTTTGTCAAAGAATATTGTAATTATTTAATTTAAAATATTCACCATAACTCAGAAATGTTTGAGAAATGTGTCTCTTTCACTCTTACTTAGTGTGAAAGAGATGAATATATATTAGGTCTATATGTTTTAGAGTCCAGAATAAGGAACATAGACAACAAAAATGCACGGAGATTGTAGATGTAAGCTTTAGCTTTTCCATCGTAGCTTCACGAAAACAACGGATTAGTATGTATGGTAGTGCGTTAGACTGATTGCGCCGCAAATTGTTTTCTCGGGTAAGCTAATGCATTTGTCATAATATCCAAGTACTATCATCCGTTTCACGTCCCAACGATCGATATTGTTAATTAATGTAAAAACAATATTACGATTCTAAGAAAACATTCTTGATAGGTACCTTTCTTTGCGGGGTGTGTGCTCTATATTTTCTGTTCCCACGTAAAAGCAATTGTAATTAACGTTTCGAAGGGTTCGAAGTTATTATTGATCAACAATGCAAAAATGTTATTGAGAGCTCATAGCGTTGATTGCATAAAATAATCAATTTTCTCATGTATACCTATAACTTAGTGAGGTTATAGTTATCGCAGAGGTCTTCATTATTTTATTGACGATTTTTCTTTTTCAGTGATACGTATGGTGAGGAATGAATGTGAGAAAAATTATCTGAGTTTTGATTTTCATATACGGGAACAAATCTTGCTTAAGTTTTAAAAAACAGAATGGCAACTTTGGAGCAACAAGCTTCGAAACTTTTGGATTTCAACCAGAAATTGGATATCAATCTCCTTGATAACATTGTTGGATGCCTGTATTCAACGGTAGGGGAGCAACAGCGCTCTGCCCAGGAGATACTGACCGCGCTAAAGGAACATCCCGATGCCTGGACTCGTGTCGATACAATATTGGAATATTCACAAAACCAAGAAACTAAATACTATGCCTTACAAATATTAGAACTAGTGATACAAACAAGATGGAAAATATTACCAAGGAATCAATGCGAGGGTATAAAGAAGTACATTGTTGGTCTTATCATCAAAAACTCATCAGATCCTGTGACCATGGACAGCAACAAGGTTTACTTGAAAAAGCTTAATATGATTCTAATTCAGGTATTAAAACGAGAGTGGCCGCACAACTGGGAAACTTTTATAAGTGATATTGTCGGTGCATCTAAGACAAACGAAAGTCTGTGTCAAAACAACATGGTCATTTTGAAATTGCTTAGTGAAGAGGTGTTTGTTTTCAGTACAGGACAACTCACTCAGACTAAAGCCAAACATCTAAAGGACACCATGTGCTCCGAGTTCAGTCAAATATTTGAGCTCTGCCAATTTGTTCTTGAAAATTCACAAAATGCACCTTTAGTTGATGCCACACTCCACACTCTCTTGAGGTTCTTAAGCTGGATTCCATTGGGATACATATTTGAGATGAAATTGATTAGCACACTAATTTTTAAGTTCTTGAATGTACCCATGTTCCGTAATGTGACATTGAGTTGTTTGACAGAGATTGCTAGTGTGCCTGTGAGTAATTACGAGGAGCAGTTTGTGGCGCTGCTGGTGCAGACCATGGAGCAGCTGGAGGTGATGCTCCCGCTCACCACCAACATACGTGAAGCATATGCTGCAGGGCGAGACCAAGAACAGGTCTTTATTCAAAATCTTGCATTATTCCTCTGCACTTATTTGAAAGAGCATGGCCATTTCATAGAGAGGAGGGGACTTACAAACACTCTGATGAATGCACTGCGGTACCTCGTTTTGATATCGGAGGTTGAAGAGGTAGAAATATTTAAGATTTGTTTGGAGTTTTGGAATGCATTGGCTGCTGATTTATACAAAATAGCACCATGCTCTCATTCTTCCAGCTTATACACACTGGGGAAAAGTGTGGGTAGGAAAGCGCTGTACTCAGATGTGCTGAGCAGCGTGCGCTACATTATGATCTCTAGAATGGCTAAACCAGAGGAAGTATTAGTGGTTGAGAATGAGAATGGGGAAGTTGTGCGAGAGTTTATGAAGGATACTGATTCAATTAATTTGTATAAGAATATGAGGGAAACATTAGTTTACCTGACGCATTTGGATTACCAAGATTCTGAACGCATCATGACTGAAAAACTTCAGAATCAAGTGAATGGTACTGAGTGGTCATGGAAAAACTTAAATACATTGTGTTGGGCCATTGGTTCGATTTCTGGTGCAATGATGGAAGAGGATGAGAAACGTTTTCTTGTTGTTGTCATCAAAGAGCTGCTCGGTCTATGCGAGCAAAAAAAAGGCAAAGATAACAAGGCTATTATTGCCAGCAACATAATGTATGTTGTCGGACAGTACCCACGCTTCTTACGTGCTCATTGGAAGTTTTTGAAAACTGTGGTAAATAAACTTTTTGAGTTTATGCACGAGACTCACGATGGTGTCCAGGACATGGCGTGCGACACATTTATAAAGATTGCTCTCAAATGTCGACGTCATTTTGTGACTACACAAGTAGGTGAAGCTTGTCCATTCATTGAAGAAATCTTGAGTACAATCAGTTCTATTATATGCGATTTACAAACACTCCAAGTGCATACTTTCTATGAAGCTGTGGGATACATGATAAGTGCACAAGTGGATCAGGATGCCCAAGAACAACTAACCGAGAAATACATGCTTTTGCCAAATCAAGTTTGGGATGACATAATATCACAAGCATCACACAATGTAGACATCCTAAAAGATCCTGAGGCTGTCAAACAGCTTGTCAGCATTCTTAAAACAAATGTACGTGCTTGCCGTGCTTTAGGGCATCCATATGTTGTGCAGCTGGGCAGAATATATTTGGACATGCTAAATGTTTACAAAGTGATGTCAGAAAACATCAGTCAAGCCATAGCTTTGAATGGAGTCGTTGTGACAAAGCAGCCACTTATCAAGAACATGCGAATAATTAAGAAAGAAACCCTCAAGTTGATTGCCAGTTGGGTATCGCGTTCAACAGATAACAACATGGTTTTGGAGAATTTCATTCCACCACTGCTAGATGCAGTACTATTGGACTACCAAAGAACGGCAGTACCAGATGCTCGAGAACCTGAGGTATTATCTTGCATGGCTGCAATAGTATACAAGCTGGGTGGGCATATCACTTCTGAAGTACCAAAAATATTTGATGCTGTATTTGAGTGTACTCTTGAAATGATCAATAAAGATTTCGAGGAGTATCCTGAGCATAGGACAGAATTTTTCCTTTTACTACAGGCGGTCAATACGCATTGTTTCAAGGCATTCCTTAGTATACCTCCAGCGCAATTCAAATTGGTACTCGATTCTATAATTTGGGCATTCAAGCACACCATGAGGAACGTGGCCGACACTGGCCTCCAAATATTGTATCGGCTGCTGCACAACGTGGAGCAACACCCGCAGGCGGCGCAGAGCTTCTACCAGACCTACTTGTGTGACATACTGGAGCACGTATTCAGCGTGGTGACTGACACGTCGCACGGCGCCGGCCTCACCATGCATGCTACTATCCTTGGACATATCTTTACCTTAGTGGAAGCAGGCCGAGTCACAGTACCGCTTGGTCCCACTCCCGACAATGTCCTCTACATACAGGTATCAAACTTAGTCATCTATTGTTATTCCATTGAAAATACTGTAATTACTTATTTAAATATGTCTTCACTCCAAGAGTAATATTTAAACGTAATTTTTCTGATTTCAGGAATATGTGGCAAACCTCTTAAAAAGAGCATTCCCCCACTTGACGGACAATCAAATCAAAATCACTGTTCAAGGATTGTTCAACTTGGACCAAGACATCCCTGCGTTTAAAGATCACCTAAGAGATTTCTTAGTTCAGATAAGAGTAAGTTTTATTTCTCATTTCCTTTGAATAAAAAAAGTTAATCGGGCAATGTGAAGTTGAACACATTACCAAAACAACCCCCGCTATTATAGGCGGCCCCTCTAAATACTACCTTATTCACGATATTGGGTAGTTGAAGAATCTTATTTATAAATATCTTACATACGTACGCGTAATACATTATTGTTTAATTTAAAAGATAAAAGCAAGTACCTATTAGGGAATAAAAATACATGTCATATAATTAAAACTTAAATGTTACATATTGAAGGCAAACATTTCTAGGTGAATAGCTTTGATCTTCGCCTGCAATAGTCAAGTTAGGGATTTTTATTTTTATTACCTACTAGCTGTGCCCGCGACTTCGCCCGCGTGGACTTTAGGGAGATTACCCGGAAATATGGGTATTATGTTTTTCCCGCGGAACCCTAATGCTTTTTCTAAAATTAAAGTAGCCTAAGTTACGCCTTGGAACGTCAGCTATCTGTCAGTGAAAGTCCAATTGAAATCGGTTCAGCCGTTTAGAAGTTTACCTCAAACAAACAGACAGACAGACAGACAAAAAATTTTAAAATTGCGTTTTCGTTATAGGTATCGTATATACTTTCATACGCATTTGGTAAAAAAGTGTTATTTTGATATTATAAACAGACACTCCAATTTTATTTATTTGTATAGATATATTTTTATTTATATTTGAATATCACTATCACTACATATTTTAGAATAAATTCATCCACCGCGTTTGTTTGTCTGTCTGTTCGCGATAAACTCAAAAACTACTGCACCGATTTTCATGCTGTTTTCATCAATGGATAGAGTGGTTCTGGAGGAAGGTTTTAGCATAAAATTTGTCAAGTTTTTGTATACATTGGCTAAAATTTAATGATATTTGTTGGAGGTGTCAATTAGTTAGAGGTGAAAATAATTAGGGTTCCTAAATTCAGCGCGGGCGAGGTCGCGGGGTGCAGCTAGTTGTCATAATAATATGTTATTTTATT
This sequence comes from Ptilodon capucinus, assembly GCA_914767695.1. NCBI lineage: Eukaryota > Metazoa > Arthropoda > Insecta > Lepidoptera > Notodontidae > Ptilodon > Ptilodon capucinus. Next base: position 5,195,640 of record OU611814.1, on the reverse strand, counting down.
CCCCCTTCTCCGATTTGCGGCTATCATATTTTAATATATACCCACCAATCCCAGGCTTTTCAGGTTACAAAGCGCGCCAAAGCAATAGTAATCCTCCTTCTAAGGCAGTCGGGTAATTAGAAGTGTGTAGGTTAAATATAATATTTTGAGCAATTAGTTTAATGCCTTTTAAAAAAATGAAAATGTTTTTAAATTTCAAATTATACGCAATGGCTGTTTGACATACACACCTCGCCAAGCACACCTTTGTGTATAGATAGACAGGGTTAATATGAACAATTATGATTGTTACAGGAGTACACTGGTGAAGATGACAGTGACCTGTATTTGGAAGAACGTTTGTTTGCTCTGCGGCAAGCGCAAGAGGAAAAACGAAGAGTTCAGCTGTCAGTGCCTGGCATTCTTAACCCCCATGAGTTGCCAGAGGAAATGCAAGATTAATGGTAGAAACATACAATATGAAATGGTAACAGTTCACATAACGATTCATACATATTTACAATTTATTATTGTAAGAGAATGAATATTACGTTTATTTCATACATAATAATTTTTGTTTCGTGGTTTTCCCACCCAACATTTACTTTATTTTTGTAGTTTAAGAATGAGCCACGATATGTCTGTCTAATTTTAACGAAATGTAGTAAGAAGTGTGTAAATACTTCTAACTTAGTTTGATGATCATAGTTAGGATTGCAAAGTTATAAGCAATTTTACTGTCCATAAGTGGAAGTATTATTAAGTTAGTTATGACACACATCCCAGTCCTCTATTACAACACAGTTTCACAGAATGCGTGAATATGCAGTTCAAGTTTACTACTTATATCTATTATAATGTATTATTATTGAATTTGCATTCTAATGCGCGTTACCATGTAAATGCGTATGTAAAAAATCCTGTTGATAACAAACACGTACTTATACTGGAAATGCATGTTGAGCGCTTGCCATGTATCATGTAAACGCGATCTTACACTTATATAGGTAACCATATAAGGCTAGTTCTATAGTCGCCCTTCTAGCTGCGCGTGTGGTGAGCGCAGGTCAAATGCGTAACAATAACACGGGAATTGATACTATAAACTTAATGTTTGCGCCGCTTACCGGTTTGTGAGACAATTTGTCCTCGTCGCAAATCTAGCAGTAGCAAGATGTGCTTGTAATATGCCCCCAGTTACCTGTCATTGGTAAACGCAATAAGTATAATACGCAGGCCTATACGTCTGCTTTTGTATTGGCAGTTACGCAGCTCATTGTAATGACAACATGATACTGATCTAATAAGTAATAACCATATATAATGTACATGGAGCCCCGCGCGGGACGTACACGTACCATAATAATAGAAAATCAATTGTTTTGATTATGCGGTAGTCATAGTAATTACGCCACTGCATACAGATAAAGTCGGTCGTATAAAGGCAGGCGTACATCCATTCAAATTATTCTGATGTCGATGTCGTTGTACCTAAGTAGTGTGTATTCACAGCACGAATTTAAATATTAGTTGAAAAGCAAGTTACTATGCTTTTCAGTGTTTAATATATTTTACATGCATAATTATATATGTACCTACATTATTGAACTACGTTTTGTGGACTGTTTTCATTGTGTGTCTGTTCTTGTGCCTATAAAGTAATACCTTATTATGACAGAATGTACAGAGGACCGCATGGAACAATGCAAGACGATGAATGCAAGTGTAAGGAAGTATAAACCTTTTCGGTGAAGGTATATTTTGCAAGCACAAGGCAGTTTTGAGCCTTTGATATATGATAGGCAAAAAATCATGCATTAATTTACATTGCTAGAGAGAAATAGATTATTTCTTTGTTTTAAGGTAATTTTCAAATGTAGGTAATGAAATCTCTGTGATGGAAACCAGTGTGGGATGTTCAACATATGCGCTACAGAATCTGAGTATTACTGAGTAGATCTAGGAGAACTTTATAAAGTGAATTGCTGTTAGTAATATTTTTATGTTTTGTTTAATGTTGTCATAACTCATTTTGTAATGGTTTGGGAATCTAAACATTCAAGATAAAAGTTTGTAAATGCATTTGGTTCCAATTAACTGTCAATCTTTCAATTTTGTGTTTGAAATAAACCATTAAATATTTAATAATACTTTTTCTACACCCTTGAGATAGAGTAATAGAATTAAAACTCCGTGGTCTAGTGGTTTGAGCGTGTCGCTCGGCTTACTATATCGGATGGTGGTGGGTTCGATTCCCGTAATGGATTTTTTTAGAAATGAATGACTTTTCCATTATTTCCCTGTTCTGGGTATGTCAACTGTATAGTAATAATACTGTGCGTAATTTATATTAGGGACTCAATGTAAGTAGTAGTGTTCAATTCTCTTGGATGGTACACTTATTAAACTTAAATGAGTCAAATGATGGGACCGTATATGGCAGGCCGTTAGGACAGATTACTATACGGGCTGTGGTAAGACATGTGAGATACATATCTTTCTCGTCTACTTATATTTTTTTGAGGAGAGTAGTGATATATGTCTTGTCTTAGCGTATAAGATGATAATGAAATCTGTGGATATTCTAGGCAAGTATTGCGAACAAAGAAGTTTCGAGAGATCTCTATTTGGGCAGTTGCTAAAATTATTCCACAGATCACTACTAGACTAATCCTTGGTAAGTGCTCTTGTCCAGGAATTTGCGTTCCGTGTTTCATGCAACAAATAATTTTTGGGGTTCCGTACCCAAAGGGAACCGGGACGGGCGGAAAAGGGAAGATCTTCCTGCCAGGAGGGGTATGCATGGTGGAGTACGCTACACCCCGCTAATATTGTCGGGAAGTTTGTTTAAATAGTTCAGATCGTCGAGTACTCTTCTACCGCGAGCTAGGATTTTCATAGTACTTTGTATGGCGGTTCAATTTCTTGCACGCGTAGAATTAAGAAGTGTCGGTCGGCAGTCGCGTCATCTAGTAGCGATTGGCGGAAGTTCTGCTTCATGGTGAGATATAAGGGCCCTCGCCCACGGCAACTTTTGGTAGCGATGCTGTATCTGTACTGTATCGATGAGGACTCGCGACAGCATCGCTACAAAAAGTCGCCGTGGGCGAGGGCCCTAAGGTGCTCCACACTAGGATTGCCATCCATCTTACAATAACACAAGTAGATTTCAGAATTGAAATTGCAACCTCAGAAAATTATCTTAGATTCATAAAATTAAACATTACGTTGCGTTGTATATTTCTGATGTGAAACATCTATAGCGGAGGGGTAAACCTGATTTTTGGCGTGGCGAGCCTTATTACTTAATGAATAAAGTATAGTTTTAAATGCGGCCACGCTTCGTACTCCTCGGCTCCTCGGTTCTTTCCGCCGCCGCTTAGACTCCGCCCACCGGTTGACGCGGCTCACTCGCCGCTACGACGTTTATGTTTTGTTTCACATCTGCCAGGCGTCCCGCGACGGCTCAGTTATTTTTTTATTACTTGGCTTTTGCATTACACACACATCAGTTACAGATATATAAAATTTTCATTATTTTATAAATTACCTAATATATTTACTATTAAACTATAATACTTACATACAAAAACAGGTTATAGATTATTAACATAGTATGTTTTACCCGCATTATGGGGAATACGGTAGTAGTTGGCATTATGATTTGTCTTAACATAGATAACCTGATATTTGATAGTATTTTTTACGAAATGAATCATAAGAAATCGCTATCTTTATCCCTGTCATCACCCATTTCTATATAAGATGTGTATTTAATTTATTGAATTTGCCCTTGCCTTGACACTTGCTGTAATACCCGCTAAACGCAGGTGGAGCCATTCCTCATCGTGTTCCTTTAAATATAATTTCATTTATTTCGTAAAAAAAGAAAACAAGAAGAAAATAAATATCGTTGTTTTTGTTATGAAAGGTAATTTTCTAAACTGGATTATAAATTTTTTGATAATCGTTATTGTTTGTGGTCAACAATCGATTAGAATAAATCATCACTACTTATTAGCTGTCACTGTGTGTGTTCTGTCAATCAATTTTGTCTGTGACATTCTTTGCTTTTTACTCGGCATAGTGGTGCGTGCAAGATTCTTCAAATAAGAAATCGAAGGATCTACCAATGATAAATTATTACCTAATGTACTTCGATTAAACGCAAATATAGCTACTAAAACGCGTCATGGCCAATAATGAAAATAATCCAGACAGTGTTCCAGAAGATGTAAATGAAAATGCCTCCCTCGTTGAGGCTAATGGATCCACCGAAGAGATAGTCGATGTAAGTATATTGTTAGTAGTATTATGTTAAAGAATACGACCATGGGCAAACATTGCATTCGTATTTGTTTAATGAATTTGCTACAAATTCGGATCACACGTAATCTTTTGACCTAAATTATTATTTTAATTGTAAATAACCTAAGCACAATAATTTTCCAGGTCAATGCTCAGATAGATGAACAACGTCGCAGAATGCAACCAACCAAATTAGAATCATTTTTTGCTATAACAAAATCACTAATTATTAGAGCATTAGTGGTATATTTTATTACAACAATGTTTCGTCAGCCCTCTGCACCCAAAACAGATCTAAGTAATCCATCAGGGGTGGCCCGGGCACCTGCATTGAACATATTTGCTAATGGAACAGTATTAGACATGTATTGCTATGTATCTGAAAAGGAATTGTATGCTAATTTTGACAGTTCAGACTTAATTTGGAAACATGAAGGGCTTATCTATGGTGACTGGAATGGAGGTGCTGAAAATGATGGCACCTTTACCTTTGCTACAAGCATTACTCCTTCTCATAATTTACAAAATAATGGCTCAATATATCTCCATGTATTTATAGTAAATTCAGGAAAGTCACCAGATCCCAAAAATAAGGAGGACTATGGTGGACCATACATTAGTTATGGAAAAAAAATGCTTAACAAGTATAAAAAATTACGTTATATGAAGACACATAATTTATTAACTGGTCAAACGGAAAAGTCAGCTGAGGAAATTGAAAAAGCTGAAACACTAAAGGAAGAGATAGTATCACACTGGCATCCTAATTTGACCATCAACTTGGTAACTGATCAAACCAATTGGATGCAAGGCAGTGTCCCACCCCCACTTGATGAATTTATATATTTCTTACCAGACGGCAAGCAATACAAGCCAGCGGTATTCTTAAATGAATATTGGAACATGATGCGTGACTATGTGCCTATTAATAAAACAACTCAAACACTCCCACTTCAGCTAACATATCAACCATTGAGTCTTTTCAAATGGCAGTTATACACAGCTCAAGCTATGAGAGACAAATTGAGCATGTTTACTGCTTTAGGAGAAGAACAAGATGAAGAACAGGATACAGTAAAGGAGTTGCTGCTAGAGACATCTCCTTACTTGTTAGCTCTCACTATAAGTGTGTCTGTGCTACATTCAATATTTGAGTTGTTAGCATTTAAAAATGACATTCAGTTTTGGAACAACAGGCAATCACTTGAAGGCCTCTCAGTTAGATCGGTATTTTTCAATGTCTTTCAATCAACTGTTGTGCTGCTTTATGTTCTAGACAATGAGACCAATGTCATGGTTAGAATTTCATGCTTCATTGGTTTAATTATTGAAATATGGAAGATAAACAAGGTTATGGATGTCAAGGTAAATCGAGAGGAGAGAATTTTTGGAATACCTAAGTTAACTTTTACTGACAAAGGATCCTACGTGGAATCTAGCACAAAGCAGTATGATATACTGGCCTTCCGCTATCTTAGCTGGGGTTGCTTTCCCCTTCTGATTGGGTATGGGGTTTACTCTTTGCTGTACCAGGAACATAAGGGATGGTACTCTTTTACACTGAATATGATGTATGGTTATTTATTGACTTTTGGCTTTATCATGATGACTCCGCAATTATTTATAAACTACAAGATGAAGTCTGTTGCACATCTACCATGGAGGATGATGACCTATAAGTTCCTTAACACATTCATAGATGACATCTTTGCATTTGTCATTAAAATGCCTACTATGTATCGTTTGGGCTGCTTTAGAGATGGTAAGATTCTACTTATCTATTTTATTTTTTTACATTTAATTCCCATGTTTCAATGTGCATTTTTTTCAGTATATGTAGATACATATTAAAATGGGGCTTTGCCTGTACAATTAGTGCTTTTAGTCACTTGAGAGAAGAAATTTAATAATATTTAGAAGAACAGTTTTATCTTTGTTTTTTATTGTGTACACATAACATGAGAGACATGGGTTCTCATATCATACAATGTTTTAACTTGGCTTGTATCTTCTACATTTGAATTCTTTTTCCAGACATTGTATTCTTTATCTTCTTGTACCAACGCTGGATCTACAAAGTTGACCAAAAAAGAGTGAATGAATTTGGATTCTCCGGTGAGATGGAACAGCAGCAGAAGCAAGCTAAGACTGGTACACCAGCCATCACAGAGACAGAGGAGCAACCCGGTGATAAGAAGAATGACTAATGTATTTTATATGTATAGTGGAATACTACCTTTTATGATCACAACTTCATTTTGTTTTTTTTCTTTTATGTATAATTATATATTTATCAACAATAAAAGAATAGACATAAAATTATGAAGTTGAGATTAGTTCGAGGTATTTGACTAATTGCCGTTCATTTAGTTAAACGGCATAATATAAATATGTAGTCATATCTCTATTGTGCAAATATAATGTGTAAACAAACACTGTTTGGAATAGTGACTATTCATATTTGAAAACTATGTATGTATGTATAAGGCAAAAGCTTATGATATATTATGTAATAAGTACATGAATGCAACATTATTATTTGCGTATTTGTACCGTGATTTGGTTCGTATTGGGTTCCTTGTGATAAAGCCTCGTAGCTTATTTAAGACCGCCCCCTTTAAACATTCATTAATTACTCTTTCTTGTACATGTGTTTATGGTGTGTTACCTTTAATATAAAAAGATTATACAACACAGTCCTTATTTAGATTTTGCGTATGGTATTTTGATCTTGTGTCTGTTTTAAGCTTATATAAAGAGAACAAGTACAATTTTTTGTGCTACCTATGTAAATGTTAGATACATAGTTGCATACACTAAGATGTACCCGCAGGTAAACTCGCGATTATACCAAACGAATGAATGCAGTTTTTGTGTGGCATATTGTTTCAATGAATATATCCAGTTTATTATCATTTAGTTACTAAAAAGTGATGGTTGTCTGATGTTTTTAAGTATCTACGTAATTTATATCTCAAGCCATTATCTTCTATAGTTTTCTTTCTAGGTGCCGCATAGTGTATTTTAGCATATACAATATGAATGTTGGTAACGCAGAAATGAGGTCACACCATAGATGCATATAACTAAATGAAATTACTTCGTGTTAAAAATGAATTAAATCTAAATAAAATGTTTTATGCCGAACGTTAATTAAACGATCCATTGTTGTTCATCATTCAGTAGGCACTGTACAAAAATGTTAGGCTAATGGTTTGTTAGTAGCTAATTATTGTTTTTAATAATTTATTGTTTCATTACAAAATAAAATTCAAATTATTTTAGGAGCACAATATGAATTTTGTTATTATTGCATGAGTATAATATAATTGTCACACCGTAAATTAGGATAAATAAATTTGTTGTTTCGAAATCAATTGTTTAACTTCTTTTACGAAACCTAGTTGAATAAGATGAAATGGCTGCACTGCACCGTAATTCGCGGGTGTTCTGCCATCGCTGGTCGAGTCTTCAATATCAACAAAAAAAAACAATAAGTCAACAATGGGTGACGAAGGTGATATAAATGGGAGAAGAATGTGGATAAATCTTATGATAAATTTCAATTTGCTAAAAAAACTGGACTAGCGATGATTTTGATGTGATTTTGTCATACATAATGCTCATTATGGCAATGCACAATAAAATAATTAGGTACATGTGTTGCAGTTGCAACGCGTGAGAACGACCCGAAGAGGTCTAAAACAAAATACATTATCCTATTGTATTGATGCACTGGCATTTTGTAATGAAACAAAGTACAAAACCAATGGGGTAGGTACTTCCCATTGAGATAGAATTATGAAATATGACGAGAAGCAAGGTCTTATAGCACAAGTAAAGAAAAAAATTTGAAACTAGTAAAATAGTTACAACGCATTTTTTTTTTGCGATTACAAACTTATTTTGCAGTTAGTTTGTATAAGGACAACAGTATACCAACTGCAAACTTAATTTTGTCTCCATTTTATTTCTCCAGTTAATGTTTTCGTTAGAGCAATTTCCGGTGCTTTCATAGTTGAGGCTCGCACTTGGCCGGTTTTTGTTTTTGGATTTATCATTATCGCTCGGTCCTGTCCTGTATTTCTGATTTGATTTTTACGCGTGCTTAGTCAACACACCTGTTGTAACGGTCGAGGGTTCCGTTGAGCTCCATCGTGAAGGTATTAGTTATAATTGTTATAAAAATTTCTTACAAATAACCACATATCGATACCTCCATGCAATATCATTGTAACTATTTTTTTTTTGACAAATTTTGACAATACAATGCTGCATAAAAAAAAATTGGATTCATCCGTCATCTTTATCATTGTCATCATCCATTTTTATTTATAACTAGCTGTGCCCGCGGTTTCACCCGCGCTAACAGTTACTTTGGCGTAGAGTGATGTATAACCGAGATTGTACAAAAGTATTAATATACGATGAGAAATAATTGATAAACTATAGAAAGTAACAAAGCAAAAAAAAAACAAACTTAAAAACCACAAAAACGCTTATGATAAATAACGTATTTATTTGGATAAGGATTCATGTCATGTTTATAAAAACACCTTCGCAAATAATGCGTTATTTTAGAACAAATTTGATTAACATAAAACAGATTATAGTGAGTTAACCTTAAGAGATAGATATATGCTGTCGCGGACTTTTTTTTAGAACTTTTTAACTTTAACCGTTTAGGCAGCGTACGCAACGGAAGCTTTCAAAAGGAATATTTTTTTCCCGTTTTTGCCACATTATTCGTTGCTGCTCCGCTCCTATTGGTCGTAGCGTGATGATATATAGCTTATAGCCTTCCTCGATAAATGAACTATTTAACACAAAAATAATTATTCAATTCGGACCAGTAGTTCCTCAGATTAGCGCGTTTAACCAAACAAACAAACTCTTTAGCTTTATAATATTATATATAATATATATATAGTAAGTATATATATATATAGTAAGTATATATAGTATAGATGTGTATTTATTGAATTTGTCGAAATACCCGCTCTAGTGGCAGGTGAAGCCATTCCACATCTTATTCCATTAAACTTCATCATTTCTTACAAAATAATATTTTTTTTTCTGTATTATCATCGTAACTCTACTATGCAATTCAAATGAGAATAGGATCGACTTTGCACCATATTGTGACGAACGGAAACGGATTATGACTTTAAATAATTAAATATTATATTGAGACGATTTACTACTAATTTAACCTTTTTATTTATATTTGATGTAGGTACTATTATTATTGATATGCAAATAAGTTTTATGAAAACCATACTTTTCATGTGACATTTGACAGATAGAGCTTATTGCCATTCCTCAATGATATTCTACCATTCCTATACTTATTTGGATCGCATAGTACGCCTTTTACTTTTTGAGTCATAGAAGTAACAGAAGCATTGTAACCCACCAAAAAAGGATAAAAAATCCTGCAAAAACATTGTAACCCCTTATTACTATAACTAACTAATGATCAAAATATGTTTACCAAGATACCTAACAGTAGTGGTAGCCGAGTGGTCGAACGCACGCTTTGCAATCAAAGTGCGCAGGTTCTATCCCCAGCTCGCACCTCTGGGTTCCATGTGCGAATCTCATTTTCATCTGAGATTATCACTTGCTAAGAAACGGTGACGGAAAACATCGTGAGGAAACCTGTGTGCCCGGTATAATGGCAATAGGCTCGCCCCCTATTACATTGGGACCAAAATACATCGGCGAAGTGTGGGCGCACTGCAGTGCACCTCTGCCTACCCCTTCGGGGAATACAGGCGTGATGATGTATATATATATACCTAACAGATAACAACACTTAAGAATATTGTAGCGATCAACCTTGAGATGATACAATTTTTTAAACTTTATTTTTGCTCTCACCAAAACGTAAGAAACATTAATTACAATGTTATTACATGGAGGTGTCGATATGTATATTTCCGTATAGATTTTTACACTCATCTAACGGATACGACTATGGTATGCTACTGGTATGTGGGCGGAGTACATTATGTGTGACGGCCTCGCTCAGATTCGTATTGCACTCTATGATTAGTAATTTTCTGGAAAAAGGTACGTTGACGTATTTTAGACCGAGTTTAAGCCGTTAAACGCGGCTATAATCGTCTATTTAAGAAAATATATATTTTGTTCGCATGCTGATTCAGTGAGGATCCATGATTACTTTGGATCTCTGTAACAAAAACAAAATCAATAATATTAATTTTAATATATTTTGGTGGGGATGTTGTAACAAGCATCATAACTTGTCGCGGACCTATTCCCAAAAGGCGGACTGTTAACAACAAAATTAATATTTTGTTAAAACACTTTGTACACAAGATTATAAAAATACACATTTCTTTTAACATGTAATAATTACAGGAGCTACTCATACAATAAAGTAAGTTGTTCACTATTCATTATACAGGCCAAAACATTGTTTACATTTTGTAAACGTATGAGACGTATCAAGAATATGCAAAAGCAGTAGATGTGCGTATCGGCGTTTTCACGGAGCGGGAAACGTGTACGAGTCCGGCAAATGTAGGCTCCCCATCTTTTTAATGCGAACACGCACAGAAGCACCCAAGTGAGGTCCAGTATCACATCTGCTATTTTTATTTGATTGTTGCACCGATTGCGGCCAACGACTGGCGCGGGTGTGGGTCGTGTTAGTGCGTATGAGGGGGGAGGTTAGCCGAGGGGGCAGCCGGGCGCCCAGTGGCCGCGCGCGCCGCAGCGGTAGCAGCGGCCGTACCCGCCGTAGTAGGCGTCGGCCCGCCCTGGTATGGTCCCGCGTCTAGACCTGCCACCACCCGCGCTAGCTCCCAGCCCTGTAAATATCAACCGGCACGATTTAAGTCTCCAAGAATAAACAAGCAGTATATGTACATTCTTAAACATATTTCTCAGGTTAAAGAAAGACGCTGAAATACTATACTAAGCCCAATTTCTAAAAAGTTATGATCATGGATCAGAATTTTCTGTAAAGTTGGAGGTTGAAATTTCGCTTGCAATATTATAAATGTATTGTTATGTGAATTGCCAGTGAGTTCTTTAAGAATTCTTACCTGGATTTGAAACATCGGAATTGGTGGCATCATCGACTGCCGCTGCTGGAGAACTCGTGTCGTCATCGTCGTAGTCGTCGCCGGTATTATAGTCGTCAGATCCACTGTCGGTATCGTAGTAACGGTGGCGGCGGTAGATCGGGTAGAAGCTGTAAAATTATCAACGTTGATAACCCGGATCACCCTACCTACATAAAGTCTATTCATCACTACAATGCAGTCACACTTTGCCATAATCATTATTCAAAATTATACTCGCAAAAAATCTTAAAAGCGATCCGGTGGTTCCAATCTACGCCTCTTGTATTAAAGGGGAACATTATATTAACTAGGTTTCTACTGCTTACATTACAAATTACAAAATATATACATCAGGGCCACAGAAGATAGAATAACTACACCCCAACTTTTATACATTGCTACGTAAAGACGCACAAAGTTAGTGCAATTTTTAGATCAGTTTTCTATACAAACTCAATATAAATTGTTTATGAAGAAAACTAAAAAAATAACTCACTGTTCCTCGTATTCCTCCTCCTCCTCCTCGATGAACTCGGAGTTGGTGTCGGTGTCATCATAGCTGTCACTTCGTCTAAAAAGAACAATAAATAAATGTAACAAATCAAACATTACATACAGTTAGTGATGATTGGTTGTAATCTCAGACCAATTTACCCTTTGACTTAGCCGCAAATAATCGAAAAATACTGGCAATGATTTTGTTTCTTTACGTGTGCGTTCGTAGGAACAGGACACGCTAGCGCGAGCAGAAGTAGTGGAGCTAGTTTAGTAACTCCCCTTGCTAATGGGGTACAGATTTAAATTAAATAGACAATCGTCGATCAATACGTTTCCACGTTTTCAATTGTTTACGGCTCAACTATTAACAATGAATTAACATCCCATGGAACACTTAGATAACAGTTAATTTAAGCGCCAGTGTGAATCGACGTGCTTTATAGGCTACATATTCAAGTTGGTAGACAGAAAAGCTCGTCGATCTCTCTGGTTACCAACGAGGAGATACAGATAATTATATTATATTGATGAATTGCGGAACTTTATATATATTAATTGGCGCGTTTTGCGTTAACTATCGATGTTTATCTAAATATTTTGAATACGTAATTAGTGACTGATATTTTTTATGATGTTATTTAAAATGCTTGCATACATATTTTCTGAATGTTCAAGATTCCACTCAGTACAATGATAATAAATAACAACTATGTTATGTTATATGGCAAACACATGTCCTACCTATGTACCTACCTATATTGCGTATAGTAAATAATGAATATATTAGAATAAGTAAGGATAATGAAGTATGCAAGCATACCGGCTAGTCTCCGCGGCGGTGGATCGGGCCAGTTCGGACTCGAGTTCTGCAAACAATACAGCTTCATAAAGCTATTCCAACTTAAAACATTGAGCTTATATTACTAATAATAGTTTTAATGCATATTCAGCATAACTGAAATGACGTTGAATCGCTGCTCTAGTGATAAAATTCGTAGCGCTTTATCAATAGCAATTTCTATGAGTAATTTTGCGGTACACCAACTAATAATATTGCTGTCTTGCTCATACATTACAACCATGAGAGGAACGACAGTATACTTAAACTTAGTGAAGTAGTTATTTAGGTACTTAGTTTAGTGTGGTGCCAACAAAATCAGCACGATTATCTTTACTAGAATAGTGTTTACTACAGTTAACTAAACAATGATGTTGATTCTGTTGTACAGGTTGTACTCAAACTACAATTAAACTATATTTGATAGAAATGAAAATATTTCCGCCTCCCTCATACATTCCGGCCGTAGGACTGACGGCAATACGCTTAGCTTAGTATAGTTTAGTCTGGTGCATTGGCACAAATGTGTGAACTAAATATTAAATGTACCTACCTATCAATTGTTTAGTTACTAAATCATACAACTAATCACTTTTCTATCACATGCTTTCTCGTATTTTGATATCATATAAAAAAAAATAACTTATTTCATTATGAAGCTGCATTGTTGACATGATTCATTCACATAATTATTATTTAGAAATCTTTCATTTACACTAAAAATCTTGCAGACACAGAAATCATAAACGGCTAGTTAGAAAACTGTAATTACAATAAAATTATATCGAGTAAATATAAGCCATAACTTACTCTCTCTGCTTTTCAGAATCTCTTGTCTTTTTGATTTCATTTCATCATCGAGATTTTGTACCATCTTCTCTATGAATGTATCTAGAACAAGACTCTTACATTCAGAGGATATAGGTGTTCTGAAAAAAAAAGTTACGATGAAGCAGGCATATTGTAATAGGTTAAGGCATAGTTTAAAATATTTTATTGATCGATAATGCCATAAAAATATACAAGCAAGGTTAGATATTTTAGTTAGGTTAGGTTGGTTAGGTTAGATATAAAAATATACAAGCAAGCAAGGTTATTTACTAGAAGAACAACGTTGAGATTTTTTGTCTAAATTCGAGTGTTCATATTTCGTGCAAGATTATAAGTATGGTCGGCGATGGCGTTGTGTGTACGAGCATAGGAATCTCGGCTTATTGCGGGTTCCGTTCCCGCGAGCTAATAAATATGGAAATGGCCTTTTCAGTAATGCCCTCATTTGGTTTGTATGTGGTATTCTATGTTGTGTGTAGTATTGTCAGTACTTACTGGTCTAGAAACAGTTTTTCATATAAATGAGTAATCATGTGATACCTGCATATAGGGCAGTCCTTTTTCTTCTTCTTCCACATGGTGATACAGTATTTGCAGAATGTGTGTGAGCAGTTGAGGACGGTGGCCGTCACGAACAGTTCAGCGCAGATGCTGCACTGTAGCTCGCTCTCCATCAGCTGTCCGAACTCGGACAGCACGTTCTGTTTTGATGAACCCTCGCCGGTAGGATTAGACGCGCACAGATTTTCTAGAATATTGTTCTTCTCGCTTACAACTGTTTGCAGTTGATTTTTAACCTGCAAACATGTTTTCGGTTAAAGTTGTGACCCTGACGTGTGCTTCGTCAGCTATTCCGCTCATCCACCTTATCCTGGAAATGTATGTCTGAGGGTTACTTCTCAAGTATGGGTTGATATACGAAATATTCATATCCGGACAATGGTCTGGAGAGTTATCTTTTATCCTATTGGTAATGGTTATTGGATAAAGGCATTCCCTTATCCAATAACCAGTTAGCTCAATATTATAAAATAAGTTATCATTATGTCAATATAATAGATTCGTAATTACGTAGGAATCGAAGTGATCTCGATCGCGATTCTCACGATCCCTTATAAAAATCCTTACGATATGTAGGTCCCATCCACTTACACCACAGATCGCTTACCCTTTCAAGTTGTTTTTGTAAAGTGTTGATAACTTCGCTGGACTGCTCCGCTTGCTTCTGTATTCTATCAGCAGCTAACGCTGCCAACTCTGTTTCCCTCTCTGTCACTCGCATCTACACATCATCATTACAATAGAATGAGTACTTAAACGTATTTAAAAATGCTTCTGACATGTGTGAACAAAAGAAGATATTTACCCTTAATTCTTCAAGTGATTTTTCTGCATTCATTTTTGCATCTTGTAATTTATTTTGAATTTCTTCTCTTTCTTGAACCTAGAAAATAATAATTCTGATATATTATTGGATAACATACCATCCACAGGTAAATTGATGATGATAAAGTATTAATATGGATTCAATTGTACTAAAATAAATATTGTGCCTCAAAATGAACAAAAAAGACAGCTTTATGTCTTAGTATAAGCTGCATATATGGTCTATGCTGCATATAGGGTCTATAATACTTTATCAAATCTTACCAACTGGTCCATTTTAATCTTCTCTTCATCACTAAGCTTTTTCATTTGTTCCATCTGCTCACTGAGCAATTGCTCAGTTTTGAGTCTCTGTTGCTCAGTCTGCTCAACTTGATCCTGCAGATTCTTCTTTATGTTATCCAATTCTTCTTTTAATTCTATTTCTCTTTGTACTTTCTGCTCTTCAAGAGCTTTCAATTCCTTAGGAACCAAAAACATACGAGTAAATTGAGTACATACTTCCTTTTTATGATTTACATAGGTAAAATATATGAACATTTACACAAAGTTATGAGACATTTACATTGTACATTTAACACTGAAAAAAAACCATTGTTTTGCAGACAGATTTAAACTTCTATAAACTTGGGGATAAACTTTAGTGTCACTTATGTTTCATATCTACAAAATGAACATTTTCATACTGGTGAAAAATATATAATTACATTACACATAACTAAGTTTCCACTCCATCTGGTATTTACTATTGAATGTGTTTAGGTATTTTTAGGGTTCCGTACCCAAAGGGTAAAACGGGAACCCTATTACTAAGACTTCGCTGTCCATCAGTCCGTCCGTCTGTCACCAGGCTGTATCTCATGAACCGTGATAGTTAGAGAGTTGTCATTTTCACAGATGATGTATTTCTGTTGCCGCTATAACAACAAATACTAAAAAACAGAATAAAATAAATATTTAAGGGGGCTCCGATGCAACAAACGAGATTTTTTTCCCGTTTTTATAGATAATGGTACGGAACCCTTCGTGCGCGAGTCCGTCTCGCACTTGGCCGGTTTTTTTTAATAGTCTATTGTATTCCCACTGCTGGGTTAAAGCAAAGGCTCCTCTCTAGAATTTCTACAGGTGGGGTAGTTTTACAGTAAACTAATGTTTATAATATTTAAGAAAGAAATATTTATGGGAACTCACTTTTTCTTTGGCAACAGTCAATTGTTCGGTCTCTCTTCTCAGCATGTCCTCAAATTCCCGTTTCTCTTTTAAGCGCACTTCCTCCTGTTCACGTATCTTGGTCTCCAGTTTTTGCAGCATGTCTTGCTTTGAGGAGTTCTCTCTGCTTAGTTCAGATAGGAACTCTTCCCTTTCCTTTTTCAGTTTCTCTTTGAGAAAACTGTTTTCTGTTAACAGTTCAGTCTCTGTTTCATTGTGCTTTTTGATTTGCTCCTATGAAAAGAAAAATGTTAACTATTAAGTAGTAGAGACTAAATTAATATTGTTTTAATATAGACAAGTACAAATGGTAAAATATTGAGCAGCTAATATTTAGTCCGTAATATCATAAAGAGCAAGTTTATAGAAGGCAATTCAATTTTTTTTATCAAATTCTGTAGAAATTCAGTCTTGATTTATATTGACACCAAGTACATATAAGAAAAAGTCCAAGGTCCTTTGCTCACACCAGTGGGTGCACGGCATTATTGTTAAAGGATGAAAGTCAGTGGTTTCACACTAGTGAGAAAGAATAACCATGGGTAAATCCACCATTATCTATTACAGATTAATGGCTATGATTGTTTTATTATGTATAATGTTGGAACTCTTTAAAGATTGAAAATGTTAAGAACAATTGTGGATAGTCCACCATTCAATTAGTGACCCATGAGGCAATATTGAGGGTATGGTGTTAAATCCTAATGAGTGCCAAAAAATCAAACATTGTATTAGTGGTCTATCTTAGTGCATCTTTGATGGTCTTTTCAGTGTTATAATTGACTTTTACCAGAACATACTTATTATAATGATATTATTTGAATAAACTTAACAAAATTTGATATTATTAAAGTAGGTAACCATTTTATATTTGTTGGGTTTTAGCAATATACCCTTGATATATTATAATAGAGTTAAAATTGTGTCTTTACCATGAGGTCAATAATTTTTTCTTCCATTTCAACTTTGACAGCAGCCAGTTGGCTGTCCCTTTCCTCCATGAGCAGTGCTTTCTGCCTTTCCACTTCATTCTTTTCACCTTTTAAATTTTCTATCTGTGATGCAAACTCACTCTCCAGTTGTTGAATCTTCCTGTTCATGTGGGCCTGTAACTGCTTTTTCAGGATCAACGATGTGGTCTGCATTTGCTTCGCATTCTGTATCTTCTCCTCAATGTGCTTAATCTCATAACTCTGTGACTCCTCAAACTTGAGGCGAACATCATCCATGATGTTACCAGGACTGCTTTCCATTTTCATTCGTTTCCTTGGAATCTCAAATTCATCATCTGAGGGGTTTATAAACTTATACACAAACTCTTCAGTTTGATCTAAAGTAATTATATCCCCGTTTGATATTTTCCTCAAACTGCCTTTTCCTAAATGGTTTCCGTTGATATTGATACCAAACGTGCTGCTGTCTTCAAGGGCCCACTGATTATCCTCGAGTTTTTTAATAGTACAGTGACTTCTAGATATCGATAGGAATGGTATAACTGCCGAATTTTTTTGCCCCCTCCCGAGAGAAAACTGTAATATGTAATATGGTAAAACTGTAAAATGGATTTACAGATGACTTTATCTTAATGAGCAATAAATACATATATAATACAATTATCACGCCTGTATTCCCCGAAGGGGTAGGCAGAGGTGCACTGCAGTGCGCCCTCATTTCGCCGATGTATTTTTTGGTTCCAATGTAATAGGGGGCGAGCTTATTGCAATAAAATGATTAGCAATAAATGTTCTGTTTTAAATGCAACTGGTAAGTACTAAGGTATATCAATAAAACAGATGGACAATAAATCCACATGATTTACAAAATAGACTTACATTATCTGAGTTTATTAGAATTTTTTCTAGACTGCTGAACTCAGATCTCAGTTTCTTGCATGAAATTAATGTGGGTCCTTCTTCAACTTCCTCCATCTTTACAAATAAGAAATTTTAACAATAACAAAGACCTTTTAAAACACGCAAAAACAGTAGCACATAGAATGCTCGCATAAAGTGCCCTATTCACAGATCACTATAATACACTACCGTATTTATGAGTAATGAAACAGAACAAACGTATACTTGCTTGACGTTTGTTTAAGGTTACCTGGCAACTTTATGGATAGTTACTTGCAACCTACATTTTATTTTACCCAAAACTATGGAGGGTAGAATTAAAGGAGGGCGATCTCTTAAGCGAAAAATTTGAAAAAGTGTCCCTCGAAATGCATTACATAATAGTTCAAAAACCTTCCACAATGGCGCTGGTGTCGGCAAAGGGTATATATCGACGCCCTATATATATAGACATAAATTTTATCTCTTCCAACTGTCAGATTTGTCGAGAAAATGACGTCTCATTGAACTTTTTGTACTGGACATGACTCAGTGTGACGACATTTTCTCAACGAATCTGACAGTTTAAAGAGATAAAACTTATGTCTACACGGTTATGCATCAGGGCCTGGAATAAGCCGGTAGCGTCATTAAGGACTTTTTGCTGTTATGCCAGATTCGGAATCAACGATTTTTCCGATTACCGGTTTATTCCCGGGGGTGTCGATATATACCCATTTTCGAACTATTATTTAATGCATTTTGACGGACACTTTCAATACACAGATGACACTCCTTTAATTCTACCCTCCATAACCAAAACTTATAAAGCCACAGACCTAGCGATTAACGTGCCAGAGCAATAAGGCTATGATTTTTCATGAAATTACTAAGTTCATAACGATAATCCATTATATACATTTAAAAAAATAGCGATAGCTTTTTAAAAAAATGTTGAAGCATTTTATGTCTGTTCTTTAAAGTAAAACGTCCTATAACTACTAAAATAGTATAAAACTTCTAAACGTGGTTATTCCCGCGAGGCATGGGCAAACAAATCGTTAGGTGTGTGGCTACCACTCAGGGCTACCATAGCATAGGGCTCGTTAAGTGCAGCATTATTTTAAAAATCTACTATGATGCCCGTTCTCACCATAGAGTCAACAGAGAAGCCATAATAAATACGCTGTTTAACTTATTGTACATGATCCGGCAACTAAACAATGGCGGATGTCAGATTTAACGTAAAAAAAATGCCTCAGGGCGGAGTCGATAGGGCTTCTCTTTCTACTCTATGGTTCTCACTTACATTGGGAGATGCCTTATCGTGATGTCTAAATTTAAAGTAGTTGCCAGTTGCGGTGTATATATTTAGGCATAACGTTAAGTCATATTCTAGTAAGTAAAACGGGCATAAGGATCCTAAGATACGCCTAAAGTTAAGTAAGACACCGATGTGGCAACGTGTAAGCTCTTCTTCTTCTCCTTTTTATTACACTGCACTGCACTGCACGCCTTGCAATTGAAGTGTGCAGGTTCAAACCCCGGCTCGCACCTCTGGGATTTATGTGCGAATCTCATTTTCATCCGAGATTATCACTTGCTATGAAACGGTGAAGGAAATCATCGTGAGGAAACCTGCACGTCTGAGGGACTAGTTTTCGATAGATGTGTGAAGTCTGCCAACCCGCACTGGGCCAGCGTGGTGGACTATGGCCCGAATCCCCCTCGCATTGAGGGGAGGCCCGTGCTCAGCGGGACTTTAAAAAGGTACCTAGTATAGTATTACCTATTAAGTAGTTTGTAGGTACTTAACAGAAACCACAAAACCAAAGCAAACAACATAAAATTATTCCCAAAGGTTGAATTTGAATATTATTTTTATTAATGTTCCATAGATGGCGGTGAAAAATATAAAATAGCTCGCATTTTCAGTACTGAAAGATGTAACCCACTAGTAGTTAGTACGAAGGTAGGTTTGCAAGCCAGCAACCTTTTGAGCGCCTTTTGCGGGATGAAGAGCCGACGAGAGTGAAAGCATATTTCGGGGTGGATAAAACGAATAGATAGAGGTCTTTAATATAAACGAAGCAGACTTTAGTACTCTCGAAAAATGCAAGCGTAGCGGGTGGGTACACACTGAATTTTTAAAGCACAGGCTATGTTTCTAACTTTTTGGCGTGCAGAGACTGAAGTTTTGCGTTACAAGTTTTGTTTTTTCTTACCCTTAGTAAGGAACAGTCGTGAATTCTTGATATTTGAATAATATTTGTGGGTGTTTTAATATACAACTGGTTTAAATCAGTTTAAATACAACATTATGGAATTAGGTATTCGAACTTCGATTATTCTGGGTAGATTCTATTTCCAGGATAAAACATGCCAGGAAGTTTACTTCCTATTTAGATTATAGCAATAAATTATGGACCTTTAGATTAGGTAGCTTAACCTAACCTACCTACCTACGTGTCAATGTTTTCACTAGCCACCTAGTACGTTAAAAGCGGCTAAGTTGTTACATAAAATATTTAAAGTTATTATTTGATCTATTGTAACTACGTAGGTACCTGAGTGGCTAGTCAAATCTATTTTATACGTGGAATAAAATACTTTTGAAACGTCGGGCAGACAGACATCATGGTGAAACTCTCATGGTTCCTAGTATGATTACGGAACCCTACAAAGGTAGTTAGTAACTACGTATAGTTTCAGTATGTTGTTACAATTCCAATGCAATTATTGTTCTGTATTTGGTAAAAAAGTAAATGAGTTGTGTCGTGTCGTTAGGTACGGACTGCGGCGGGCAACGGCTTCGCATCGCCCCTCAATATATCAACGTGGACAGCACGAAAATTGGACTGGACCCTTGTTAATGTCCCACACTTAGGCCCTTCCTCCCTTGTTCCTGATTATTTATTTAAGACCTATTGATACTCGCACCGAACAGAGGGTAAGTAACGACCGAAGAAACGAAAGCACAAATATTTGTACTTTTCACCTTTTAAACTAAAATTGATTGGTCAACAAACAAAAATGGTATACTAAAATGGTGGAACGCACTCTCGGCGTGTAATTGCTGGCGGGTCAAGACTGGAAGGATAGGGCGCTATCGATGTTTCGTTTATTATTATTACGTAATCAAGCCTGTATTCCACAACTGGGTAGGCAGTGGAACTTATTGCAGCCGTTTCGTTCGATAATATATTAAATAGGTACCTTTTAAGGTTATTATTTTCCCCTGATTCTTTTCTTTTCTTATTCCTTTCCTAATTCAACTATGTAGGTAATTATTTATTAAAAAATAATATCTGGAATATAACAACATGTTTTTCCTAAAGGTGTAAACAAATATGCGAAATAAGCTTTTCCATGAGTCAATACATTTCGTTAGAAAAACCGGCCAAGTGCGAGTCGGACTCGCGCACGAAGGGTCCCGTACCATTATCTATAAAAACGGCAAAAAAGTCTCGTTTGTTGTATGGGAGCCCCTTAAATATTTATTTTATTCAGTTTTTTAGTTATTTTGTTGTTATAGCGGCAACAGAAATACATCATCTGTGAAAATTTCAACTATCTTGCTATCACGGTTCATGAGATACAGCCTGGTGACAGACGGACGGACGGACGGACGGACGGATGGACGGATAGACGGACGGACGGACGGATAGCGAAGTCATAGTAATAGGGTTCCCGTTTCACCCTTTGGGTACGGAACCCTAAAAATAGCATTTATCGTTCGTTTATAAATTCCACTACTACTACTACAGCCCTTTTTAACGTCTCACTGCTGGACACGGGCCTCCCCTCAATGCGAGGGGGATTCAGGCCATAGTCCACCACGCTGGCCCAGTGCGGGTTGGTGAACTTCAAACGCCTTTCTATAGACGTGAAGATTTCCTCACGATGTTTTCCTTCACCGTTTCTTAGCAAGCGATAATCTCGGATACCTCATGAATAAAACTATTTTTTAACGAAATGTTAACGCTACAGGAATGGTATCTTTAAATGTATTGTTACAGAGTGAGCATAATTTCAGACTTAACACGAATTAAAAAAAAACTTAGTAGGTACAGCCAATATCCAACGCCACTTATTAAAATAAAACTGATTTGAAATGCCGTTGTTAATGAATTGTATTGTAGGTAATGAAGAAAGAGATTAGACGTACTATTTAGGTACGTTTTTGGTTAGTATGACTCTTAAACTTTATCTAGGTATAAAAAAAGTCTCAACTGTGCAGTCCTGTCGCTGGAACTAACAAAAGGGGCTAGATATTAAGCCAGAGCTGAATAGATCTGCGCACACACCTGCCCGACGAGCTCTTTATCTGATCTTATTAAAGGCGGCAGGAAGCCTTCATTCCGATCACGTAGACAATTATTCGACTAAAGTGTGCGGGCTTGAATCACTAACCTCAGAGAACGGCCAACTTTTACAATAAATCCATCCTGGTCTCGACACTTAATCAGTCCTCCGATAAAAGCTTTAATCGAGAGTTAGAGGAGGTACCTCCTAAGACGCACTGATTTTATTCTCAACTAAATTAAATGAGAGAGCGCCCGCGATTACAAACTTGAGGGGATGTTTTTATTTAATAATTTCGATCGAATTTAACTTTCTGTCTCGATGTTATGTGCGCCCTTGGACTTAATTTTCTAAATTTTTGGTCTTCTTTCAATAGAATGCAGCGGTCATAAAAAATCTACGAATGGTAGTGAACGAAAACTAAAATTTCATTGAAATTACTCGTAGGTTTAAATTTAGTGTGATACCTGCAACAAAGCCATTTTTTATATGGATCTCACTCAAGAAAACCGCAGCTTTTTCATAATGAGTTACTTGATGAGGTACCCTGCTTCTAACACAGTGTGAAAATGTATGTATATAAAATACAGTCTTAATTCCGAATTTATGGGAAGTTAAATCAACTTGCAATGGCGTTTCATAACTAACCCAAATGTTTTTTTTTGAAGTACTCCCAAATGTAATTTAAACCAAACACTTATTTTATACACAAGTTACGCAAACAGTAGTTGTACAGTATAAGTAACTAACATCAGTTGTGCTTGGGGTTGGATTTACCTGAAAGAAATGCCAATATGTTCAGTAGCGGTAGAACACATGAATCCATTCTGGAATCGAATATTAGTGGGGCTGGGAAATTGATAGCCCGGCCACGGCTTTGTCGCTTCTTAAGCCGATTTCTCGCAGTTAATTTCACTTAACCGACACCATTTGTTCTCGATTCTTGATTTTATTTGTCTTAGGACGACGTCTGCTTTTATTTAGAATAATTTGAAGGACAGAGACATGCATACGTCTGTCTCAGGATAATATTGTCGTCAGTTCTGACTCCTAATGCTTAGGTACCACAATATATTGATTTTCCTGAAGGTTTCTGTGACGGGAACTTCTGACCAGCACATAGGCTACGCGAGGCGACCCCAACTCTTACGGCTATTTGGTCTGTAGGAATCCATCTATGACTCCTATTGCATCAATTTCATTAGGTATCTATAAAATAGAACATCCCTTGCTCATAGATGACAATGAAAAGATAAGTGTAGTTTGTGTTCTGACCTACCAACAATATTAGAAATTTTTATACGAACTTAAAATTACCTTTCGCCGTTTTTATTTCTATCCTCGGCGGGAACGTGAAAATCCACTCAGAACTTTTGTATTAATAGCCTATTACTAATTTTGAGATTCCCTGTGAAGTTCCCGAAGCGCCGACCGAGTCCATTTTTGAATTTCCAAGTTTTATGGGGAAGCTTGTCCGCTGCACATTGTTTACGAACAAAGCGGGATCTCGTTCAGTTTCCGATCCGAACACGGATCGAGTCCGCTCGCCTCCAACTTATCCGTCTTTGTTCGACCAACTATTGATGCCTGATGAAAGTTTCCACGTCCGTTTGGACTTCCCTACACAGGTTGGTATTCGGCACTATCACGGTTCCGTTGCTCCGTTCCTTAAAATTAATTTAATTAAGTAGGTACTTTTTATGACTTGTGTAGGTACTTATTTACTAATAACTGTGGACCAGGGTTTAAGTACCTACAACAATTTATACACCGAAGTATAGAATAAATTAGCCCCGGTATACAGTGTCACTTACTCTAGGAGCCAAACTTTTAACACCAAATGCGACAGCAGTGGTAAAGATAAATCTTTATTTTCTTACTGACATTAACCAAAAAATACTACAATGTCAGAAATATAACGCATATATAGCGACGAACAGTTTTATGTATCAGTGTAAAACGACGCTTTTCCAGAGAGAAAGACACTCTCATGTGAGCAGATGAGAGACGTGATTCAATTTGCATGCTATGATGGACGGATTACACGACGCGAGTGCTCGGCCCTTCGTCGGAGCAAATAGCTCCGGAAATACACTGCTCTTATAACAATATTCAATTTTATAAGTAGATGCTCACAATTTTTTATTGTAGCTGCTACATTTGTCATAAGTATCCATTTGATCGTAAATTAATCTAGTTTATTATTTATTTATACACCTTACGCTATTTAACTTATTATACATAAACAAATACACCTACTTATATAACTGTAATTACTAATACTAAGTACTCCCATATTAACATGCACAAGTATGACTTAATTAGTAGGTATTAATGCAACTAAAAACATTAAGAGAGACTCGATAAAATATTTAATTCTCACACGAAAACAAAACACTGCTTTACACAGAGGCCAGTGACTAGCTTTAAGGCTCACATTGATTACGATTATAGGGGTTTGCTTTTCACTTTACTCGTTTTAAATCTTTGTAAAGTCTAGCAGAAAAATTGTGGCTAATGGTAGTTGCATTAGCAGTTTCGAGGTCACGCAAAGTCATCGTGGAATCAATGGGGAGTTTACCCATGGCTGAATTCTGGCTTAAGTATTAACTGTGGTACGTTTGATATAGAAGTGGTTATATGCAGTGCCGGATTAAGGTAACTTGATCTCCTAAGCAATCTTCCCCTGTGGGCCTCCCTATCCTTAAGTGAACTACAAATAATTAATTGAAAAAAAAATGTGAATACGTATCGTAGGTACAATATAGATTTTTTTTTCTCGGTCGTCTCTGGTGCCCCCTAGACGGGATGCCCTAAGCAATTGCTTAAATAGCTTATAGGCTTATCCTGGACTGGTTATATGAGTGAAGTAATAGCAGCAGTCAATAGCAGAAGGTATCTAAAGGTCACCTATAGCCGACTAGTGCAACGCTAAAAATAAAACAAATGTAAGTGTGTTCATCACGCCATCTCCAGAACCGGGATGCTTGAAATCGGGAGTTAAAGTTCAGTGAGTGAAACTATTTTCGGAACTAGAAACACATTTAGATTATCCGGATAAGTTTACGGGAATTTTCTATCTCGTATTTGGTACATTGTTTTCGTATTTTTTAATTTCAATATAAGTAAATATATAATTTTTCTGTTGGTTCGAAATATTGAATTAAGTGGTAATTGGCTGATATTCAAATCGGCGAATTTACTGGTATTTATGGCCGAAGTCTGTGTTCTAGTATCTAGCTATACTATACCTTCATGTTGAGTGGAAAAAGAAATCCCTTTCGGTATTGTAGTAAATTACGATATTCCTGACGATAATTTATAAGGAAATTTCTTTGGTAGCGAGACAAAAAAAATGTGGTCTCTACTTGGGCTCCACCGGCCGGTCACTAATGAAGGAGCTACTCTATTCAACAACGTTGAGTTACATGGCGGGATAATTTAGTGACTATTTAAAAACAGTGTTTAGGCAGTTATAATCATTTAAAGACTTTTTTTTGTTGTGTCATGTCATTAGTTTTAATTTACTATATGCAAAGTATGAATTAGCATCATTGGAATTACCGCAGGATTCCGTTTGAGTGGGGGACAAAATACCATGTTATAAATAAATCACGTAATTAAATAGAGTCGAGCTAAATGTAGAATAACGATTTCAGGGTAGTCAGTATAGTATAAGGTGTCTAGGTAATTGAAGTCACGTACAATAATGAAATATGGAGTTTAAAGATAAGTTCATAAGTGTTCAGTTCAGTTTTACGCTCAAACTTGTGTGTTCGCTACGTATACCACAGTGACCTAATTCTCACGGTAGATTTAAGATAGAATAGATACACTTGACAGTTTTTCTGTAAATTTAAAGTTCTAGAGTGATCGTTTGCCTTAAATTTGATTTATTATTTACCCTGTTTAATAGGAACGTTAGTTGGCGAAATTCGGTAATTGTTTCTTATAAATGTCCGTTTGTCATTTTCCCATTAGATGTAAACAATTCTAATGATGCTGTGAGCTCGCTATAATAGTAATTCCATGATGAAGAAATATATGCACTGAACTTGACACTCGGGTTTACGTATATTGCTGCTGTGATATGGTGCTACAGTACATATCTACCTATAAATTAATTATACATAATTAGAACGGGTTTGCGTAAGTACAAAAGTTATTTGACTGGCTGTCGGTGTCTGTGTTTGCAATGTTTAAGTACAATACGAGGGAATGTTTATACCTAGATGAACGTCTTAAAGTGACGGCGCATGCTGAGAACAATTTCCATCATGGTTTTAGCGCCATGTGAGCCCGCTCTTAACTCAAGGCGCTAATGAACCGCGCGAAGAACATCGTACTAAAGACTTTGGAGTGATCTTGGGGTGGATTTTTTGAGCGCACCTTCCCTTGTTCATTAGTATAATTAACTTATACTGTAGGTACCTATTCTTTTACAATTCGTAGCCAGATCCCGGGACATTATTAAATTACTATTCACCTCCCGGGAATTATGTAATATATTAGGATTTTCAAAAGATATTTTAAATATAATGTTTTGAGGCATATTCTTGAAATTCGGATATCTTACAAAGAATTTTATCGTTATTTGTATAAACGAATATACTTGATTGTAGAGTTGCGAGGTCTAATAGTCAAGGACTTTCTTTATTGAAATATAAAGCGTGTCTTGTCTTGATACGATTCTTATAATACGCATGAAATGTTGGTTCGTTCGAATGAACGCTAAGCGAAGTTGTAGGTACAGTAATTTCACTTTAGAGTCAATTTAAGCTGCACTGTGTAATTGGTAGGCATTCGGTTCATATGCTGCATAAATTGAACTAGTTTTTGTGGACCTGGTATGCGGTGCCACGTGCGGTGGGCGGCGCGGGCGCGGCGCAGCCGGAGCCACCCTCACCTTTTCTCAAATTAATTAAAATAATTCGTTGAAAACGTCATCAATCTACCAGCTTCCGCAGCTTGTTAGTACGCCCTTGTTGCTTTCAAAACATTCAATCCCAGCGGATCTGTGTTCAGAATTTCGCCATTTAATTCGCGCTATAAATTCGTCTCACGTCGTGTTTTGCCATATGGTGGTTCTATTGTATATTAGTTGAGTATATATGTTTGTGGTATGGTTATGGAAGATGGACAATTTAACCGCTGTACCTACTTTATGACAAGTAGATTACTAATTTTTTGTTTTATAGCCGCAAAGATATTTGCTTAAATGATTGAAGAACAAAAATTAAAACTCACACAGATACAAGTAAGTAGATACCTACGAGTTTGTGTAAGTGAACTGTTAAAATAATTTGTTCTTTGTAATTAAATTTTAGTACTGGTAAAACACTCCCAGGGCTCTCAGTAAAGTAAATTTTATATCAAGATACGCATTTTCGTATTTTGTCAGGCGATGTAACCTTGTAAGTGATTGCCTAGTCGTGTGTACGTACGTACGGCGATTTCTTGAGATTTTCAGGAGCACTTGAGTAAATGTTGATGCGAGGTCACGCAGGCGACGTCGGGGATGCTTCCGCAGTGAGCGCAGAGCCACCATCCGTATGATGACCTGTACGTGCTTCTCACACTTCAAGAAAAGTCTTTTAAAGCATTATTATCTTGTATCGTCAAGTGTACCTACCGTAAATTCTATTGTAGCATCACAGACATTACTCCGTAAGTGTAGTGAGTTCATGTACATATTGCAAAGGAGTCTACGGTTGGGTATGATTTTGATTTTGGCTGTAAATTTTCAAAGATTATTTACACTAAAAATCGTGAATATTTTTTTTTTTACAAAAAACAAAAACCGATTTCAAAAACCTAGGTGCACTAAAAAGCTACAAATAACATTGAAATAAAACTATTTTACGGATTTTATCGCGTTTATTTACTATTTTATTTTCCCGACGTTTCGGCTGCTTTACAGCAACCATGGTCACGGGGGGACTGAGGTGTTAGACGTCAAATCAGAGGTGTTAGAGGTGAAATCCGTAAAATAGTTTTATTTCAATGTATAGTATTCGCGTAAATATAAGAAAACAATAAGCTACAAATGACCTTATAACTCATTACATTTGGAGTCGGTGCCAATTCATATGCCTAATCTCATGTAGATTGGCACATACTCCAAATGTAATGATTTATAAGGTTATTTGTAGCATTTTATTGCACCTAGCTTTTTGAAGTCGGTTTTTGTTTCGTGTTATTTTTAAATGCATCACGACATGGAGAATGTTTTTTTCTTAAGTCACTGTTAGAGCGATTTATCAACTACAATGTACTATTCAGTCACGATCTAAAATGCCGTAGCATTCAATTATGTGTCAAAACACACGTAGAACTCATGAGATAGAGCCAAATTGCAAGCTGTTGTCTTTGAAAAAAATATAGGTTTATTTTAAGGCCCCAATAGCTTTTTTATACTTTAAAAAGTAAAATAAGTATTCAAGCGATGAATTTCGTTGTATGTGGCACTCACCAATCTTGTTCCATTGGAATAACCAACGTATCTAGTGGATGTCCCAATAGGTAGGGTAGTGTGGGTACCATATGTAAAATTCTTGCTTCTTATTATTGATAAGCTTGCAAGGCGTCCAAGTAAACCGCACAGGCGGGTGAAACCGCGGAAACGGACTAGTTATAAATAAAGTGGCGTACACACATATAACGGCGCTATCGTCGCTCGCGATGTCCGCCCGTCCCGTTTTTACGCCGGAATCGTGTATGAGTTACCGAGGCCGGCGTATCCGGCACCCCAGCCTTTTATTATTTAATCTATGTTTCAACAAACATGAAGGTATTTCGTTGTGGACAGTTTCTATACTCGAAATAGGTCAGAAGACATAGTACAATAAAAAAAAATGCTTTTTTCTGTAAGTAGGTAATTTCATTATAAAGATTAATAGGTAATCTCCAGACTATCCCTACAGCAGCGTATAACGTTTGCGATCCAGTTTATTTATTCTATATTCTATGTATATGATCGCAGTGTTGCGAACAGAGTAATTGGGAAAACTCGATTATTGGATTACGGGAATAAACCGCCCGATATTCGATTTATTGTAACGAAAACAAACTGTTGGTGTAAAATCAGTGGAAAACTGTACTTTTAAATAAATAATTTAGGTATTTTGTTTACATGAAAGTATGCTCACAACTTTAAAATCGAAAAGTAATTGATATAAAATGCAAGAATTGTGAATCTAAATTTTCTGCCATTTACTTTACAACCAGGAAAATATAAATAATACGTACGTAGGGTACAGTTTTCATGAAGTTTTAAACAAACAGCATCATTACACAAGACTAAGTAGTGAGTAAAGTGGCGAAAACGGTCCGCAACGAGCGTTCTGGCGGGATCATTACGCTGCCAGCCATTTGTATAAATATCTGTGGCGGAAAAAGTCGCACCAGGATTAAGTTGCGCCTCGTACATTATGAGAACATCCGCATTATATTTCACTGGGCGCCATGAGTTGTGTTCCGTACCGCACCACTGTAAAGTTACCTACTTAAATCAAGCTATGGAAAATTCCTTTGAATGCATAAGTAGTTTTTGCGAACGAGGTATTCCTTAGATACGGCCCGACCCGGTAAAGCTCCTATTAAATTATTGTTGTTTTTTTATAAGCTTCCAAAGCCTAGTGTTTGGGCGTGCCGCCATCGCGCCATGGAGATCAGGAGACATGGCAGATTGTATCCGTACAAGCATCGGATCGGATCTCTCCCTGGGAAGTGTAGTATCGGCTATGCTTTCCAGGGATGAGGCGTGGGGGGCCGTGGCTTTCTTCTGTGAGACAGTTATGTCCCAGAAGGAGTCATGCGAGCGGGATCGCGAGAGAGCCGATCCCGCTCGCCGACGAAGGCGCCGAGTTGCGCCTCGTCGAGGCCCCCCGGCCCTGATGTCCGGGGCCCAAAACGACGGGCTACCCTTGGGGTCGTGAGCGTCTGGGGTGTGGGCCCCGGACGCTCTTAAGTAGACGACGACCCTGAGAAGGACCGCTGCGAGAGGTGGTCTCTCGCCGCCGTATGCACTGCGAGGGTGCAGGGGGAGCGAACATCTGCTCCCCCCGAGACGAGCTCCTGGGCACAAAGCTCGGGAGCGAGGCACAGAGGGACACCGGTGCGTTCCGGTAGGAGATCCCGGAGTCCCTCTAACGTGTCGAAGACGGCCACTGGGGAGGTTTTAGTGGGTAAGAATCCCACATATCCCAGTCTTCTCCCACACAGAAGACTGGGAATCTTTCTGAAGATTTCCTCCCCGTCAAAAAAATATTAAAATTGTGATCATATGGACTATAGGTATGTAATCATACCCATAGTTTAACGGTTGTTTAGTCTGGCACCATATGATATGTCGATAAACTAATATGCAACAACAGCGTTACCAATACACATTCTATTCAATTAAAAGTTACGTATGTATTCGAATGGCAATTCCAATTAAACGTTCCGTTCAATTTTCTATGCTTAATAGTAATTGACGGCGTAAGAGAAATGTCGGAAATGCTATTAAGTTCCTCCAGCAACCGCGTTTTGCATATTTGCCATGCCAAAATTTTATTTGAGGCTGTATTAGTCCCAGTTGGAAAAAGGTCCTCTTCAGTACGACGATTAGGTAACCTATTTTGTTGATAATGGGTACAATTTGATGTGAACAAATGAATTTCTCGCAGGATCTGGCGCAATGCCAATTGTAAACACCTTTTCTCCAAATTTTATAAGTTTATATTGTATATGAAAACTAACCATATGAAAAAGACGAAGTATCTAAGGATACTGTGCATTTTAGCAATTTATTAAAGCTACGTTGGAACGTAATTTGTATACCATTAAATGTATTTCCTAACAAATATCCATCGAATAAGACAATGGTACTTATTCATTAGTAAAACTCCTAATAAAATTGTTAATGTTATGGTTATGTTAATTTACAATTTACGAGATATGGACATGCTTACTTTTTACAATACCAAAAAAAACTACAAAAAATATTTCATCTGTCTTTCTGAACGTATTCAAGCTTGCAAAAAAAATTTAAATAATTATAAGTTACTTAAAGTTACCTAAATGTTGCTTAATTTTACGTTATTATATTAAAGTACTCATAATTCATGATACATCGGAAATGACGTTTGGCGCATGGAACGTGCGAACTCTCCTTGATCGCGATGACAACGCCTGTCCAGAGCGAAAGACCGCCATTGTAGCTCGAGAACTTTCTCGTTATAACGTAGATGTGGCTGCTATCAGTGAAACACATCTTGCCGAGGAAGGAGAACGGGTGGAACATGGTGGCAGGTACACATTCTTTTGGAAAGGTCTCGCCTCTTCCGAACCGCGACGGTCAGGCGTAGGGTTCGCGATAAGGAATCAGCTTATAAAGCAGATACAAGAATATCCAGTGCACATCTCGGATCGCGTTACCACTCTGCGCCTCCATTTGGATAACAAAAACTACCTTAATGTTATCAGTGTCTATGCTCCCACGCTGGACAAGTCTGATGACATTAAGGATCAGTTCTATGAGGAACTGATGTGCTGCATAGAAAGCATTCGACCCAGAGAGCAGATCCTTCTATTGGGCGACTTCAATGCAAGAGTAGGTCAAGATTTCGCTGCCTGGCCTAAAGTATTAGGCAGACACGGAGTAGGCAGAATGAATGACAACGGACAACTACTTATGAATTTTTGTGCACAGCTTGACCTGGCGATTACGAACACCATGTTCAGACTTCCCGCCAAGCACAAAAATACATGGATGCACCCCAGATCTAAGCACTGGCATCTAATAGACTACGCTATAGTGCGGCAAAGAGATGTCTCCCAGGTCCGAATCACTCGCGTCATGCGCGGTGCACACTGCTGGACGGATCACAGACTTGTTGTGACCAAACTATGTCTCCGCCTCCGACGTCCTTGTAGATCCGACAGAACAAAGCCGACGTGCCTAAACGTGGACAGGCTTAAAGATCTCGGGACGAGGGAGAAATATGTCAAAGATTTGGCTACTGTGCTGCCGCCTTTAAGTGTAGGCACTGGTGATGTTGAAGCTGACTGGGGAATTCTATCTACTCGAATGCTAGACACCGCCACAGTCACTTTGGGTCTTAAAGTCCGTAAGAATGAGGACTGGTTCGACGAGAATGATGGAGTCCTTAAAGAAGCATTTGAGAAACACCGACGTCTCCTTCGTCAGCACAGAGGACCAAACTTACGCAGTGTTGTGGAAATTAGACAGAATGACCTGGAGCTTCGCAGACTAGCCCGTGAAACTAAAGACAAGTGGTGGCAGGATAGAGCTCGGCATATGCAGCTGCTCGCGGACACAAACCAGCTAGGGGAGTTTTACGGTGAAGTCCGAAAGTTAATTGGTACAACTTCCGTTGCAAAAGTGCCACTCAAGCCTACGAATGGCGAAGGCCTTCTCACAAGCAAGGAAGAAATACTGAAGCGATGGGAAGAACACTTCAGCAATCTGCTGAACGTAGACCGGGCGGTTAACCTCGACCATGTTCATTCGATCCCCCAACTTCCCACTGACATCAAGCTTGACGAGCCACCGACACGTGACGAGGTTGTTCTTGCCATAAAACAACAACAAAATAATCGCGCGGTTGGCATTGACTTTATACCGGGCGAACTGCTTAAGTACGGCGGTGAGGAATTGCACTCAGCCACATGGAAACTTTTTGATCTTATGTGGAAAGACGAGAAAGTCCCATCAACTTTTAAAGTATCACGCATTAGGGCCCTATATAAGAACAAAGGTGATCGTTCTGATTGCAATGCCTACCGCGGTATTTCGTTGCTATCTGTCCCTGGGAAAGTCTTTGCCAGGATTTTACTAAACCGCCTTGTTAAAATTTCCGAAGAGTTGCTACCAGAGACCCAGTTTGGCTTCCGGCCTGACCGAGGCACCTGCGAAGCTATTTTCGCAGTCCGACAAGTTCAAGAGAAGTGTAGAGAGCAGGGTCGTCATATGTATCTGTGCTTTGTCGACCTAGAAAAGGCTTTTGACAGCGTGCCTCGAGAAGCCCTCTGGATGGTACTCGGAAGGATAGGATGTACGGAAAAGTTTGTGAGACTTCTGAGACTCCTGCATGACGACATGAAGTGCTGTGTCGCAGTCGACGGTGAACAATCGAACTTCTTTCCCGTTACCTGTGGGGTAAAGCAAGGGTGCGTCCTAGCACCTACATTGTTCTCGTTGTACTTTGCAGTCGTAGTTCGGGAGGTCTTGCAAACTACTTCCGAAGGCGTTCGCATCCGCTTCCGTACTGACGGGAGTGTTTTTAACTTGGCAAGGCTCAGATCCCGCACAAAAGTGTCACACGCTATTATAACTGAGATCTTGTATGCGGACGACTTGTGTTTTATGGCTGAATCCCCAGACGGCCTGCAACGGCTAATGTCCGACTTTGACGAGTCTTGTCGTAAATTCGGCCTGAAGATCAGTGTTAAAAAGACGGAGGTCATGTCTATGGACATCGGTGGTCACGAGGCACTGACCATTAAACTCGGCGAGGATAAGCTGAAACAGGTCGATAAGTTCCGCTATCTGGGAAGCACGATAACATCTAAGTGTGATCTTGATGCTGAGATAAACAGCAGGATCGGTGCTGCAGCTGCAGCATTTGGTAAACTAGATAGCAAGGTCTTCAGTTCGCATGACCTGAAACTCGCTACTAAGGTCTCGGTATACATGGCGATTGTACTGCCTAATATCTTATATTCCGCTGAGAACTGGACTGTATACCGCCGACACATCCGCATGCTGGATCGGTTCCACCTCAGGTGCCTACGAAAAGTTCTAAAAATTCGATGGTTTGATCGCGTGCGGAATACCGAAGTGCTGCGCAGAGCCAACGTAGGTGGCATTGAGTCATATTTAATGCGGCGACAACTTCGGTGGTGCGGACATGTGTCACGGATGTCAGAGCAGCGAGTGGCGAAGCGCGTCTTCTACTCGGAACTTGAGGAGGGCAAACGTAAGCATGGCGGACAACTCCTTAGGTATAAAGACGTGCTTAAGCGGCACATGAAAAAGTGCAATATTGACCCTTTTAGATGGAAAGAGCGAGCATCGAATAGGCTGGATTGGAGAAATTCCATTAAAAGGAAAGTCCACTCTTTTGAAGAAAGACGGTGCATCGAACTTGATGTCAAGCGTGATGCACTGAACGCCCGACCACCTGCGGTGACTCATTATAATTATGTGAACGATATGCTCACATGCCCGCAATGTGCGAGAGTCTTCTTAAAGAAGATTGGCTACATTAGCCACATGCGAGCGCACGAACGCTAGATCTTGAAAAGGAGTGAAGTTGTCGCCGTGACCGAAATCGGTCGGATCATCATCATCATCATCATCATCAATTCATGAATTTATGTAGAGCAGGTGGCAGGTGTACCCGTGTACATATGACGACTTTCTTTTTCTCACACTTCATTCACTTCCTCCACACGAGAGCCGCGTTGAGTTTGCCTCAGATTTGTTTCTAACCTAATTATAGTGTTTAATGTTTTATATTATGCGGTTGCTAAAGTAGCTGGCACAAAGGGGCTAAAGCTCTGATATAATCTTAAGAGTGACATTAAGTTGGAATATTACAGGCACTATTTCTCTCGCAGATAAGGGTAGAGGGTAGGAACTGAATTATTTAATTTAATTTATTAGAGTCTTGAGAAATCCTAGCGAGTAAAAACGGGATAGTCTGTAAAGACATTACCTAGGTTTGTGAAAATCATTACCTATTTCCAACTATAAATATGTTGTTTAAGATTTCTCAAATAAAAAGATCCTAAGAACTATAAGCCCGTAATGGAGGTGTTTACATTTAAAATTATGAATAACGAATGTAATAATATATTCAACGTATATATTCAACGAAAGTGTTTGTTTTGAAAAATACATTGTTTTAAAAGTAACACAGCGATATCGACCGTGGGTACAACAATCCCAGCGCTGGCTTATTCTGCCGGCATTTATTGCCAGTTTGCGCGACAAACCCCCGCAATTGCAACGAAGATTTTAGGGTTTCACAGAATGGATTCTTCTTATCCTACCGATGTAGCGTTACCGCTCCGTGTACAAGCAGAGAGAATATATAATGCTATGTAAACACCGCTATAAAATGCAGATAAATCTTTCGTGAATGTTATGTGTCTGAAAAGAAAAATGGTTATGACGTATGTTACTCACATAGAACGCGATACATTATTCTAAGAGCAGGTATACCGAAATTATCTATGCTACTAGTATCGTGCTCGTTGGCGTAAAGACACGATTAATAAAAAACAAAGAATGGTATTATAAATAACACTTTGGCAAGCTTAAATAACACCGATTTCGCTGCACTTAAACCAAATCTACCTTATAGATATTTACCTACTTTTCCTTAGTTCTTAGTTCCTAGAAGCATAACTACGGAAAAAAACTTAATTAATAG
Source organism: Ptilodon capucinus (assembly GCA_914767695.1). Lineage (NCBI taxonomy): Eukaryota > Metazoa > Arthropoda > Insecta > Lepidoptera > Notodontidae > Ptilodon > Ptilodon capucinus. The sequence goes on along the minus strand of OU611814.1, from coordinate 5,159,912 downwards.
CAGAATTTCTAAACCACTGAATACGTATTGCTTGAATGGATAAACATGAATAAAAATAGATGAAAACAATTTGTATGCCGCTGTTTATCCTCTGCCTATACACGCTCCAGAGATTTTAGAGCGCTTGCTCAGATAATTAGGAGGAGCGCTAAAGACGGCGTTAATAGATCTGTAAGATTGATGGCGGGGCCACAAAGAAAAACACGAACTCATGCATCAATCTGACAACCGCGACGTTCCTGCTGAATTTTGTTTCACATCCCATTTTGTCAGGTCGTTTCCTGTGTGCGCAGAAACCTGAAAACCTGGTAAATTAAAAAAATAAAAATAATGTTAATGCTGATTTAAATAGAGTATTTGTAAGCAAAATTATTTTTCTAAACAGGTATACGTATGTAAATATATTTAAGAAAACATTTTACAATAATGTAACATAAAACTAAAGCGCGGCGGACTTGACACCTGAAATATTGGGACACCTGATAATCCCCCAGGTTTTACAAAGTGGTGGAAAGATGAGATAATTCTTCCGTGAATTCTAGACGTACCAACCTATTTAGGTACTTACATAATGATGAGCATTCTTTTTTTTATCGAAACTTTAAAATTTTGTTTCGATCTAGACTTCAGTCCTTAGCGGATGTATCCTGCAGTCCTTACTAGTTGCCCTCGTCGCGAGTTGGCTTTGCAATTTCTTGCATTTTTAACGTAATCGATTTATAAAAATAGCATCCTGATTCTTAATTATATATACGAATATATATATTAATATTAAATTTAATAGCAAAACATGTTGCTTTCTACTAGGGACGTAAATTAATACTGATAAAAGTTCATTCGTGCAACGCTTATTTAAACTCTTGTCGTATTGAAACGGTAAACAAGGTTCCTAATTAATAGAATTACAAAATAAACAAAATACGTACCGGTCGCCATTAAGGATCGCACCGCAATCAGTCTTTGAATGTGGACGCTTTAGACGCGGGGGCTCCATCGTGACGATCGACCCGATTCGATTTATAATGTTTGATTAACTTATCTCATGCCTGCTTTGGTACCATGAGTGACCTTATTAAGAGCAGATAGATCTAAATTTCAACAATTTTAAATTATAAGTAGATATCTTATAAAAAATGTCTTCATTTTGCTAATTTTACTACAATTCGGTATGTTACAGGTACCTAAGCCTCTAGCAGGGTTTATTAATACTAAACATGAAACCAGTAGCTGAAAAAGTACAAGAAAATGACGCATAGCTAACTATACAGTCAAGGATATTGGGTCCTGAAGGTATGTAGCCCGTCGCAAAATGTCGTCAACACGACAGAAATGTCTACCGAAATTGCGTTTTGATCTGAGATTTTTCTCAATCACCCGACCACTGTGAAGATTTGTCAAAATTTGTCCGCGTAATAAATTTCACCGCTCGCCAATTATTTATACCGTGACAGGAAACTGAGACTCGCCTCCGGAGAACGTTTTAATTTATGAACACTTTAGTCCTCGAGATTGTTCTATATTTCTTGAAAAAATAATTTCGAATGGATGCGAATAAAATTTTATATTTGGAGGCAGTGTTTTATTGGATAACCTTTTAAAAGTGGAAGAATGTGTACTATTAGTAATTTTACCGAGTTATCGTATAAGGCAGTAAAGTATCCGAAATAAAAAAAGTTGGGTTGGTTCTAACTCTTCTTCGTATATCTTCGTATTCTCGTCTTTTCGTATTCTGTAGGCTTAGTATGACCACGTAGACATAAGTTTTATCTTTTTCAACTGTCACATTTGTCGAGAAAATGATGTAACACCGAGCCATGTCCAGTACAAAAAGCTCGAAGTGACTTCATTTTCTCCACAGATCTGACAGCGGAAAGAGATAAAACTTATGTCTACCTACACGTTCATGTTAAGCCTACTGATGTTTGCACTCTGACCGACGGAAGTTTAAACGATTTTGCATTACGTCGAAAGCTAAAAAAAGTGTACATGTCAGTACAGTCTGGAGGTTAGATATATGTTTAGCATTGGAATGTGTCGTGTCGCAGGTGCAGCGATATCAGAACAGCGATCAAAGGTGATGCTCACGTCGCATCCCGGGGTGCAGTTTAAATGGCAAATGCGAACCATTTTCCAATAAACATTTTATACTGAATGAAATGAAATGAAATAAGAATGGAATGAAATCGATAAATATAATATAAATGAAATGTATAAACATGTGATACTTGTGGTGGTTTTAACTAGTATAAATTGCGACTTGTTTGGTCAATTATATGTGAAAAAATTAAGATAACATAAATTTTTCCATTCTGTGAAGATACAAAATCTTCTCAGAATGGAAAAATTATTGTGTTCAAATACGAGTACATCTATTACAAGGCTATTACAATTCTGGTGAGATCGACATCTTCTCTATTCGAGATATGTCGAAACATAACGTCAAATTACTTGTTTTTTTAGGGTTCCGCTGTCCGTCCGTCCGTCCGTCCGTCTGTCACCAGGCTGTATCTCATGAACCGTGATAGTTGAAATTTTCACAGATGATGTATTTCTGTTGCCGCTATAATAGCAAATACTAAAAAACAGAATAAAATAAATATTTAAGGGGGCTCCCATACAACAAACGTGATTTTTATGCCGTTTTTATAGATAATGGTACGGAATCCTTCGTGCGCGAGTCTGACTCGCACTTGGCCGGTTTTTTCGAAATATCTCGAATAGAGTTGATGTCAATCATGCGAGAATTGGGCCCAGTACTTAAAAAAAAACAGATTTTTATCATGCCAGCCGCTAAAGGCAATCTACTCGTATGTAATATAAGCTTACCTGCCTACATAAATATTTTCTGGAATATCAATCCACATTTTCCTCATAAGGGGTGTAATCGCGTACAGGTACGCTCAGTGTAATGGCCTTTTTTGTTTTCTTTCATTTCGGTTCTCAGGTGGAGCTTACATTGTTGCCTGAAGAAAAAAATCTTCCAGAGTTTCCGGCGTACGTGGGGAATCGTAACAGTGAATCACCACTCTCGCCAGCGCAAAGGGCGCGCTCCTCTGCCCATGCGGTACTTCATCGTGGAATTATGACTTTAGTACGTGCCCGATATTTCGGATGAGATAAGAATACCGTTTTATGTGTATTCGTGTCACAGCAGACAAAATTACTGTGAACGATATTATACCGACCTCCTGAATGTCCAACTTTGTCTCGCTGCGTGCACTAAGGAGACCACTTCAAACAATTTTGCCGCCTAACTTTCTCGGCATGAAATGCTTAATTTACACATTACTATGTAGGTATAAAGTGTACGTATGTGTAAATTAGGCAAATGAAACGTGCGCTAATTCTATTGCGAAGCTTAGGTAGGCTGGCACCTATCGTTAAATATATATTTTATGTAAGTAAACGCGTCGAGTTTGTAGCATAGGGTAGATACATAAATATGATAGGTATGAGAAAGACATTTAATTAGGTATGCTTTTTTTTTGTAAGTTATAGCCGCCCGGAGAGTATGTAGAGCGTAGAATGTATCGTTCAATAAGAATTTTTGGATATTTTGATCCATTTTAAACACTCAAACAGTCAAGAAAACCGAGAACTGAGGGAAAGTCGGATCATGCGAGCCACAGAATGTACCAACACTAACCCGTAAGGTCAATTACATGCGGATAATTTTTGTCATGTTTATCATTGTCTTGAATCTATATTTTTATATTATCTGGACATAGTATTCCTTGGCGGTATAAAACGGGTTATCCCACGGAGTCCCACTTCATCCACGGCCGCGCAGTTAATCAGTTTTTAATGAGTTAACTGGCTTAACTTCGTCAAAGTTCAAGCCACAAGGGAGAGGTGTCCAGTCGACAAGGTACTTAAGTAAGCTCCCCTTTAGGATAGCAACATAGAATTTTAACGTGATAGGATTATCGAAACATTCTTGGTTGGAGGTCGGGAAGACATTGAATCAAAGATGCTTTTGGGACATATTACCGATCCATTTATACCAATAGCATTTTATGCCTATCTGTATAATTTAAATCTATAACCATAAATCTTTTCTTAATTTTCTAGGTTACTTTAATGTGTAAATCGAATGGCCAGTTTGAACCAGTTTGAACTAAATATAGTGCATATTTTAATTTTACAAATAAACCGGCCAAGTTTGAGTCGGACTCGCGCACAAAGGGTTCCGTACCATTATCTATAAAAAACCGACTTCAAAAACCTAGGTGCACTAAAAAGCTACAAATAACCTTACAATTCATTACATTTGGAGTAGGTGCCAATCAACGTCGGACAAGGCAAATACACACATGAATTGGCACCGACTCCAAATGTAATGAATTGTAAGGTTATTTGTAGCTTTTTAGTGCACCTAGGTTTTTGAAGTCGGTTTTTGTTTTTTGTTACAAATAATTTTTTTTCACGATTTTTTGTGTCAATAATCGTTGAAAATTTGCAAATATTATCACCTTATAACAGCCCTAAAAAAGTAAAAATTTACAGCCAAAAAAAAAATAACCCCCCCTCACCCCCCCTTTCCACCCCTTTGGGGGTGGGTTTCGATCTTTGTTAACAATCCGTATTAAACAAAAAAAGATTTTTCGAAATCGGTTCACTAACGCCGGAGATATGCTGTATTCCGGATTGGACCCCCATTTCATCCCCTACATATTTTTTCTTTCAAAATTCCTAAAAGACGTGTTTTTTTATTTTGTATGTTAAATATATATACAAAGTTTCAAGTCGTTCAAAAAATACTTTTGAAATTATGTGACCCCCCATTTCACCCCCAAGGGGTTAGATTTCTGATAATATTTTGAAAATGGGACCAACCTTGAAGAATTCCCTAGCAAACCTAAAAAAAAATTTCGAAATCGGTCGACAGACGCCGGAGATATGCGGTAACATACATAAAAAAAAAAAAAAAAAAAATAAAAAAAAAAAACATACGGGTCGAATTGAGAACCTCCTCCTTTTTGAAGTCGGTTAAAAAACGGCAAAAAAATCACGTTTGTTGTATGGGAGCCCCCTTAAATATTTATTTTATTCTGTATTTTAGTATTTGTTGTTATAGCGGCAACAGAAATACATCATCTGTGAAATGATGTCGTTTGTTTATTTTATACACAATCATGCGCCTAGTCGTTTAAGTTTTTATGTCCGTTCACATATATTTCTATATAAACTCGAATATATTATAATTACACAAATATAATTTATGATTTAAATATGAAAGCAAACGTAGAAGTTTAACATTGTGGGGGACAGCAACATCACACGAAACTTACGTAACAAGAACTCTATTTTTCATTTCAGCGCAGAATATAAATAAACAGTCGCAAGGAGCACAATAACAAAAGGAATTTGAGTCTCGTACTTTCCAATTTGAATATTTAATTTATACCGGGCTTAAAATTCGTGCAGCCGGCGATTTAAAATTGTATCTTGACTGTGGATGACTCTACTGAAATGGTTTCGTCCCTGTTTACTGTTAGTTTGCTCTGTGAATAAGTTAGATGAGCGGGGCGAGGGGCGGCAAGGACTAGCAGTAAACAAGTGGATGTAATGGTTATAGAGTATTCGGTGGTGCTAAGTGAAAATGAAAGTGATTCCCGGGAGCTCGTTAACTCCTCGGAATTATGACGGAGATTCCTGCGTTCACGTGTCCCCCGCCGTTAGTGACCCCGACTACACGGCTTTTACGATATTGTTACGTTCATCCCCCTTTTACATTACGCCAATGGACTGTATTGGTCTATTTTGCGGTCACTGATCGCTTCTACCCCTTAAAGATGAGTGGTGACAATGTTTTAGGGTTGTTCGGCACTGTTCAATATGGCAGTTGTGGTTAACTGTTCACATTATACAGAAAGGGTTGTACTAGCAGAACAGTATAATATAATACAGTATAGTATTTTAGGATCCTTCAGATAGATATTTAGGCTGGTCTTTTAGTATCCACAGATTTTTTTTTTATAAGATATACTTATGCTCATTAAAGAGCAATTGTATAATTCCCAGACTTTTAAAATATTTTGTTGCTTTGAAAATTATTTACAACTTTTATTTAGATAATCTCACCAGATTACGGTGCCTTTTTACAGATATCTACGTATCCTGTTCTCATCTTCACTAACTGGGCGCAGTTACTTAGTAGTAAAACTTAGCAGTAAACAAACAGTATATATATATATATAGACTATAGACGTGTCTATCAGCATAAATCCAAAGATAATATAAGCAAAGCAGAACTGGTAATATTATTTGCGAGCAGAGATTGTTGCAAATAAGTCCCCCGGGGTGGTTTCGTGGTGGCTCTAGTTCCTCAGGATATTATGTAGTTTTGATTTTTAAACCTCGCTCTAGAAATGCTGGTTACAATATTCAGCATTAAACACTACTTTCTTACTTTATATGAAGTAGAAACAAGTTTAAAGTGAAAACCACAAACTGGTACAATTGCGTCGTGAAAAATATTTCAGGTTACATTCTTACTGGGGTCGGACATTTTTTTCACCGTAACATTGCGGCATTAGTAGCCAGTTATTATAACTTTAATTTTCAGATTCAAAACCGGCCACCATATTAAAAAAAATCCATGCACTATGGGTTTAAATAACATTGTTGCAAAAGAAAAGTGTTTTGCAATGTCACTCTACATGAACTATAACTTTCAATTAACCATAACTTTCTACGAATGTATATCCACAGTAATATTATGATGAGTAAGTGGGCAAGAGCGCCTACCTTGAATGTAAGGGGTGCAAGTTCAAATCCCGGGCCCGCACCTCTGAGATAGTTTTCATGTGTGAATGTCATTTTCAGCAATTATTACCACTTGCTGAACGGTGAAGGAAAACATCGTGAGGAAACCTATACGCCTATAGAAAGGCGTGTGAAGTTCACTAACCCGCACTAGGCCAGGGTGGTGGAATATCAAATCCTGATGATGATGATGATGTTTATAATTTGTTTTGTTTGTTTGTAGAGGATATTCTTCGGGATGACAGAATCGATTATGCAAATTCTTTCATTAATGGATTGGTACTTCGTACAATAATCCCTGAATATGGTAGGCTATAATTTGATGAGGAAAAAACTGCGGCGGGCAGCTTTAATTCCCGAGAAAAAAGCGCAATCATAGATAAACACCGACAAAGTTCTAGCACTGAAAAGGTAGGAAGCTCTACACCGGAAGTCAATTTACTGAAGTGAAAACTTACATACTCTGCGCTTTTAATATCAGAATGGATATTATAGTATGCACTGATAACTTTTATTACAATGTGTTTTGCAATTTCCTTTAAAATGAGATAAAAAATGAGATACTTACTTTCCTACCAACTTATCCTTATTTTAAGCAGGTTCATACTTTTTTTTTTGCGCAATAATGTAGATGATACAATTAACTAATTTTATAAAAAAAGTTTAGCAATATTCAGTCCTTGTGGATAAATTTTATTCATTCTTTTAGATCTGTGATATTTATATTACATATCAGTCTATCTAACAGTAGGCAAAGTGCTCAAATGAAACCCATATAATTCCTATAAAATGTGATATTAAAACTGCAAAGCTTTTAAAACAAAAGCTATTAGAATATCAGTTGACTATATGGTAATATGAATGACCGAGGTCTCTTCAATATTATCATGGCGTCGTTCCTTCCCTGGCTCTAATTGCATGTTTATGCAAATCCGTATTCCCGTCGTCTTTACTATCTGCTTGATATTGCATTCCTGACATTTTTGTCCAGTGTCAGGAAGGACAGGTATTCTGTGTGCTGGACTTATTATATACTCACCAATTATTATGTATGAGTTTTTTTATTAATGTATGTCGTAATTCACTTGCCGCTAGAGGTATTGTACGAATTGTTGTTCGCCTAATGGTTAACCCACCGTAAGTAAGATGTCAAAATTGTGTTAATTTCACATTGGACATGTTGAGGGCCGCAACTCTGCGCGGCTGTGTCCTAGACATACATCCATCCAACAACGCGCACGCTAACCTGTAAAAACTATGATACTTTTCTTAAGAATTAATAATTCAATAGTGAATCTCCTCTATGACTTATTAGTAAAACATATAGTTTATTTATTTTAGTAAGTTGAGTTATTGAGAGGATTAATATTGTTGTAGATAATTGTAATTTGTTGACACAATGTACTCATTGCTGAACTATCAGGTAAACTTGGATCTAAGTTGCTCAAATAAAACAAATACTCTTATCTGCTTTAAATACATTAATTTTTCAAGTCTCATTATGGTTCAAAATAGATATAAAGTTATTTTTTTGGTAAGCACGCCCTGAAATATACTGCGGAACGACGAGGTCCTTATATATGTACACCAGCTATGTGCTCGAAATGTGCGGCATTTTTAACCGAGTGCATATTTGAATTTAAGTCGTGTTACTGAGAGTGGTATAATCCCAGTTTATAAGAGTTAGTGCTATTACCGCCCGCCGGAGACGGCAACGCTTACACTTGGAGATTTTTAAAGGATTAAAAGCAGCCTTGCCTGAGCATCAGCGTTGACCTAATTTTTCATGAAAATATTACCAACTTTTATCCTCATTAAAATCAAATAGGACATGGATACGAAGCAGAAGTTTAATAATTAAATTTGGTAACATAAAGCTTACGTGTGCTTATTGTCTTTACGTGTTGTGACTTTTGAGTGACGAGGAATGCGTGGCATAAATATTAAAATTTAGACCCGTTAAGAAAGTTAAATATTAATTAATATCGATACCATAATTAATCCAAAATAATCTTGTTAATATTACTTAACTATATGTATATTATTATGTTTTAAGTTTGTAATATTACATTCTCTGTTGTAACAATAAGTTTCGATTTACTACCTACCGTAATACATGTTCGCGCTTCATAGCCTCTCAATAACGCGCAGTCATATCTAGCGAGTATCCGACAACACCCGTCCAATTTGAAATAGGCAATGGTCTGTGAACGTAATTGCTTTCCTGCCGACTGTTCTACTAACCTAACAAATAGGCCACAATTTTGCCTCATCTCGCACAAATCATTCGAGTGCGTGGTAGGTATATAATAATTAACGTGCGGTTCATTTGCTGACCACTTTATCAATACCAGCCTCGGGCATCATGTTGTTAACTACTCACATATTATATAGGTACAATACATATGACCTAGATTTGGTTGGTTTATCTATCTAATACTTATCTAATTCTCAATTAAGTAATAATAACATTATTTTAAACAAGATAAAATGAATTAAGGTTGATATGAGTAGAAAGTTAAAAAAGTTTAAGCATATCCACGACGCTTGTTCATTACGTAAAATCCAAACGAAGCTTCATTCCCTACTACTGGGATATGTAGTCCCAAGACTATAATCCACTTAGGGGGAAGTTTTAGAATGGCTCTAACATTCCGGTTGCAAAATATTTGTTGCGCAAGTTCATTTGTAGGAAACAAATGAACTTTGCTTTAATAATGCTGATTAATCGTTATAAGCACCCGTTATCTTTATTATACAGTTCGCTAATTGATGTACATAAAAATATTAAATTTGTATGACATATTTGTGGGTAACCTTGAGATTGAAATCTGTTAATATCTACTTTCATTTATATGTTATACTGCTAAGATTTGTCTCTGTCGTCTGTCGCTATGTTATCCTTTCATGAAACTTGTAACGTGTTTCATAGTGACCTATTTTTCTTCCTAGATTCTCCTATTCACGAAAAGAAAAACATTTGCACGGTATTCATATTATATAGTATATTTCTACATTTACATGAAACATACATGCTTACCAACAAAACTAGTCAGTAGGTTAGGTTGTTTCAAGAGAATATAGAGTTTTGGGCAAATATCTTTCAGTTGGATCCGATAAAACCTGTATTCCACAAAAATGTGCTGAGAACAAGTTTAATTAATTTGTTAGAAAAGTGTCCTTTTCATGGTACAAAATAACTTTAATTGCCCTATAAAGCTTTTCTCGGTACAGCTTCACACCGTTCTGTTATTTCTTCCTGTGAAAGGGACTTTAGGTTTTTTAATTTGTTTTCTCTCCTTGGACCTATTCACGGCAGGTTGCAGCGGCATTTCGCGTTTTATTAATTAAAACAAATTCTATCGTTCCATCAAGAAATATGAATGTTGCAAAGCCAGGACAGTATTAGCATGTTTAATTAATAGATACACATGTAAAGTCGTAACAGAAGTTTGGAGTTTTTGTTAACTCTAAACCCCTTATTAAGCTTGTTTTCATACAGAAACTCATTTTATTAAGTTTAGTGGGGAGAAAAATATTAAAGTTGCACAGTACACGGGCTTGTTTGTCGTTGGGGCGGGCGGGCGCTGATATTGCAATCCCCTTCGGTAACCCCGCACTGTGTCAATATTGCATATTAACTTTTTGCTAAAGCTTACTATACGTGTACTTAACACGTCAAAGGCGTAGATATTTTATTATATACCACCCGAAATATGTACCAATTTTTAAGGTTTCTTAATTTCAGTAAGCAAATGTTGGCAGTTTTGTTATAGCTCTCATGTCATCGTGACGTGGCCAGTTCAGTGCTCAGTCACGGCGTTATAGATTTTTATGTACTGAAACCATTATAAAGTATCACTAAAACATTATGTTAGTACAAACAAAAGTGTTCGTAGTTAATTTATTAATGATTCCCGCAGCGTAAACTTAAGCAGCCTTAATATAATAATGGTGATTGATACCTACTCGAAAGTATGTTTGTCACTCCCCCAGGGATGAGCGTAAACATTAACTAGCAGAATACCATCTAGTGCAAGTTATATAGTAAATTCTCGGTTGTCTCTCGGTGGGTAGATTCACAGAATACCAAATGGACTGGGTAGAATGCCAAAGCTGCGATGTTGGCAGACCACTTTCGACCACCAAATTAAAAGAGCTATATAATGGGTATGGTGAGGGGGTGGGTGACCGCGGAACGTATTACGTGTCGTAGCTTAAAATAGGTATGCTTAGTCTCGGTGTTATTAACGACGTCACCCAATGTGTCGTGTGTAACAGCGAATCATCTTTGACTTAATCATTATTTAAGTAATAAGCAATTTCAATAAACCGATTAATAATTAAACATATTTATCTATCATCCGCATTTATTTAGTCAAAGGATAGGTTTAACTGTTAATTAATTCTAAGTCAGAACGCTTACTCTAGCAATAGGCTGGGCAAGTACTATTAAGAGTTGAACTAATTGTTATATAATGTAATTGTAAAAGTACCTCCGTGCTCACGTTAAGCCGTTGGTCGTGGCCGGTGTCATTGAATGAAATGGAATGTCATTAATCGTTAGGGCAAATAGAAGGAGAGGCTTTCAGCTCCCACATAAAAACTTTGATGCAATGAAATTGAGGATTTTTTAATGACGTCAAGCAAATGCCGGTCGTCATAATCCAACCCACACACACTGTCTATTATTAGGCTTCGCTGGTGTAGGCTCCACGTGACTCGAACAAGTTCATAACTGTTAAACCATGCGCAAATCCACCAGATATTTTTGGCATTAATGAATAGTTAAAAGAAATAAACCCTGTTCTGACTCAACCTGAAATTAATCACAATATTTATTTTAATTATTTTAAACGTAACCATGAGTCGAGTTCTTTGGATCGTATCAGATTATTCGCAACAGACTGGATATAAAAGAGCTTTGGGGTTAAATCCCTTGCAATCAGCTCTCGAATTAAAAAGAGAAGATTCTCGAAGAAAATTCTAACTGAGTGTGGAATTTCACCGGAAGGCTACCGGAAGCGGTTGCCGCAATCGAGGGGAAAAGTAGCTCGCTCCGGGACTCTTTGACCGGTCATTCGTGTTACTGCCGTTCGCAGATTTTCTGTTCAAGGACTTTTTCAATCGTATACAATTCTTATATTACGCCGACTAGTCAAATACTACTTCGACTGAAGGCCGATTAAAATTTGTTCTTCGATATTAAGATGAGAGAAATGAAATGATCGATTTACAATTGTAAAACTAGAGATTTCTTAGGCATATCGATTCGATTCGATATCGATTAAATGTAATTAGATACATAAGAATAAAAATATACAAGTATACACACCCTTGGTTGCATGCATTTTTAATACTGTAAAATGACATAAATGACATACTTCACTTAGTACATAGACTCGGATGCATTAGCAGAGCGATATCTTCTTATTACAGATTAAGGTTCAGATATGCGGGATAGAGATGTTGACGGATTTGACGGTAGAAGGCGCTGGCTCGTGCGGATTCCAATCTAGCGTCAAACGGGACGAGACGCGCCACAGCCGCCGCCCCACCCGTAAGGCTCCCCTTCGTGCCCCACCCACTGCCTGCTAACTAGAGTTGGGAGTGTCCGGATTTGTTTGTGAATGCGGATAGAGTAGGAAAATTCATTTTTTTAACGAATGTTGGCGCATGCGACTAATTGGTGTTGAGTGCAAGCAAATACACAAAAGTTTTATTACCATGCATAATACGAGTACATAGAAAGCAATAAATTAACCATAAGTATGTGTATTACAAGTGGCTGTTAAGTTACGTAACAAAATCGTGGTAGACACGGCAGTATGTACAATATATTAATCTCTAGACATTATACTGTTGGATCAATATAACTCAAGTGTGATATGGGTCCGCGGACACATATCCGCAGCGATTTCTCCATCTCTACCGGCGTTGGCGGCTCCTTCGTCGTCGGTTCATTATGCAGCCGCCCACGCCGCGCGCCAATCACATAGCATCGCGGGATATTGCCGCCTCACTAGGGATTCCAACGATGTTTGTCGATTACATAGAATGTCTGTTGTTTAGTTACCCAATTCGTGTTTATATGTCCTGATATAATATTGTTATTAAAATTGAGTACGTCGATTTCCCTGGAGCAATAATTAGCGCTAGCGAAAACTGTTACATGTTGCTAATTAACGGAAACAACATTTGTTGGGGATGAAGGTACATAAAATATGGTTAATACTGTTATATTTTGATATCGGTACAATATGAAATTTTGCTGTTTACCTAATTTTATAAACACATCCTTGTACGGTCTATGGGAATAAGGATCTGCCATTACTGAGGGTTGAATTTAGACATATCCTCTACATAATACAAAAAGCCAAAGTTCTCTATTTCTAACAATGTTGTCTGTCGTGATACTTATACATAATTTAGTCTCGATATTTTATGTAGCCGCCTAACGTACTTAAGTAATGCTTGGACTGATTCATCGATATTCGATAGCGCCGCAAACTAATACTCGGCATCTCTCTACTAATATTACCTGTTCCTAGTATAAAGAATAATCCGGGTTGGTCGTCATTGTACGATGCACGGACGACAGAAAGCCTCATGGTTCGTACAATGCCTTTGGTCGGCCAAGTCAGCTGTGGGCTCAGTATTTTTTATTGCAGCCGACAGTCGCAGTGAATGATAATGCGTTCGTTCGTGGTCGCGGTGAGCCCGCAGCGTATCTGATAAGTTATTTCCGTTACTTCGGGACAAGTCACGCCGGATGCATGATTTTTATTTGTAATGCGACCAGTTTACGACTTAGGTGCAGCATTTTTAAACTTGTTGGGTGTGCTATGAAGTATATTTCAAGAAGATAGGTAGGAGACGAAACAATTTGAACTAGGAATTGTCTCAAGGTTCCTACCAAATTTTGAGATAGACATGTTGGGTTAGATTAAATTTAAATACGGAATTGTAAATGTCGTAGCGCTAGCCCCATTAATTAATAGTGTTCTATAATACTTTTTGTTCAAATACCGATAAAAGTGTTTAACCAAATGTGTCCGTCCTTCGATAAAAACTTAAGTACCACGATAAAACCAAAACCAGTTTGAAGACGTGTATGTGTGGTAACAATAGTTCCATCTTTATTGTCACCTATTGGGGCTATTGGTAACTGGCATCATGGAGGCACTGCGATGTCGCCGCCGAGAGTGGGACTTCACGTCAATTCCCAAATAGGGCTGCCCAAACGTAACAAAACAAAAATATGCCTATAGATAATTGATATTTTAACTTGAAAAGTTAAAACTATTCAAGACAGGTCAACAATTTCCTTGTATTACGTTTACATGCACTACATAAAGTTTAGTAGCATGAGCTACGAGAACATTTTCCCTCAAAAACATTGTTTACGGGTGTGTATCATTGCGGTCGCTGTCCGTCAAACTGGGAAATATTGCTCGATATTACTTGGAACGCGTGGCTTGAATGCCGAGAGCCCGTCCTACATTTATAGGATCGCAATATATTTATGGGTACCTACTGCATAAAAACTAGTATAATATGCTGTTATGTCTATTTTATATTCGTACAAAGCACTAAATAATATGTAAATACTGATTACAAACACTACTATCTAGCATACCTACTCTTTTAACGTCGATGTTGGCGCCCCAAGCAAAATTCGGGATAAATAAACCAGGAGGTATTTGCTCTCATCATTCTCAGACGATTCCATTCGTTTTAAAGCTACTTACAAATGAGTGTAAAATAAAAGGAACATTTTCCAAAAGCATGGCATCTCCTGGGAAGGCGAGCCGGCAGTAGGCAGCCCTAACCGCAGCAGACATTCCTACACAATTTCCCTTTTAACTCGGACTCTGCGGCCGGTGTTTATCAATGGTATGATCTCACGGTCTCGGCTCACATGAGTACATTATTTATTTAGCATATATATTAGACGTGTACAAGTCAGTCGGCCATCCTGCCCATCCTGTTGTTTTTGTTTTTTTTTAACGTTACACAGTACGTTAAAAAATAAAACAGAGAAACTACTGCGTAGGCGTACATAAAAATAACTTTCCTTCTGCTTAGTTGATATTAACTTTTTTGCAAGTAAGCAAAAAATATTCCTTTGTAAAAGGTAGGTAATAACCAAAAACCTACCTATTTATCAATAAACATAAGTAACAGAAATTTAACAGGAGGAAAGCTATTTCTCTTTGAACTTACCAACAAATAACAACATGTAACTACATTCGGTAACTCTGAACAGTTCCTACACCTCACGGGCGAGTGAACAATCAAACGCAAACGTGCACTACCTACTCCACAGGCTGGGCTCTCATTGTGTGCGTCACATCCTGCCTCCGCCTCGCCTGTGCTAGTCATATACATGTAACCCCACAGAGTTACCCACACATACACATCGCAAGACATGTATTAACCTGTCGATTCAACCTTGCCTTTGTCGTCGTGGTTTATCGGTATGCAAACGAGCTTTTGTCGCGATATCACTGAGTCACAGTAATGAGTAAATACTATGGTTAAAATCCTCACAACTAGGGTACTGATGTACCGGAAATATCTTTATTTGTCCACTGATAGAGTGGTAGAAAAATGTAGGTACGATAATATTATGTTTAAACGTATGGCCTTCTGGGCAGGATAATTATTTGATACGTTGAAATGAAAAATAAAAACTGATTCAAAATATGTTTACTTATGTGTGGCCTGCCCGATGCTTTAAGTAATTTTGGTAAAGTAAAGAGAAAAATCTTATGCACTGGTTGAGTCTACGTGAGGTAGGTACCTAATAGTGTCTACCTTAATCACTCAATTATTCGAAAATTTAAATAAATTAAGGTAAATACTTAAGGTAAATTGAACAAGGGGCTTCTAGATAAACGGATTTAGTATCGCTCTTAGGATCAGATTATTTACCTACTTCAAATATATAATAATTTTACACTTTGAAATTACCATTTTTATAAGTAGTTCCATGCTGAATAGAAAATTTACATAAAGTGATTTGCAATATGAATACAATTTGTGACATGTCCTCTTAAATAAATCAAGCTTTAAAAGCACGTTCTTAGGCTCTTATCAAATCAATTTGTGTTTAAACATTGCGACTTTTACAAGTCGAGACCTGTTGGTGCCTGAGGCTGTCTGTTATCTCATTAGGTACATTATTATTACAGCTTTTATGGCAGAAAAAACTATTAAGATTTGTTTGGAACCATAATGGTGAAATTTGTTTTAAAATTTATAGACATTTGAAAGGTATTTGGATCGAAAGACCTTGGGATCGAATTTTATGAAATAAACTAAATATTTTTTAAACTTTGCAATCTCTGTACCTGCCTAATTCCGATTAAAATGAATTGCGCATATTGAAAGTATACATTAAGTATGTAAGTTAAACGTTGAAATAGGTATATATTTAAGATTTTGTAATTCTCTTAGCGCCTAATATTGAGTAGCGTTCATTTTTAAATCCGCGTTGAAAGTACCTGCGAGGGATTAGTGTTATCGTGTAGATATCATTTGCGCTCCGAAAGTTGTACTGTGGGCCAATTTGCGAGATAGCTAACCGGTAGCCGGCTCCCGGTCCCGAGCCCTGAGTAAACTCGCTGACTCGCTACGAATACGAATTATGAATTTAATTTGATTGACCTATCGCTGAAATTGGGATTTCCAATGTTGATTTTACGCAAATTTATTGAAGTATCTACCTAGGTCAAAAATGTTCTTAACCGGCTGAAAACAGAATGAAACAACTTAATCGCTTTAGCTGAGCTGGTGAAGTTTGAACGAATATAACAATTTGTAGGCCAGTGCAAATATTTGACTAACAATTCGGTGTATAAACTGTAGCGAGTGGCCCAGGTGCCCGCGGCGCCCGAGGTGGCAATGTTGGCCTTAATTAATATATATATATTGAGCTAATTATACTTTATACTTGTATGCCATTGTCTAATTTAATCCACTTATATTAAAACACAGGATTTAATCAGTGGAACGTATATCCATTGATTTTAATATAAAAGCACTCTGAACAAATTTTGTCATAATTAATTTATATTGTAAGAAATCTGTACTTGAACATTATGTATTTTTTATTTGGTATTTATTCATTACGATAGGTAAGTTCTTGCAGAATAAAAATAAACGTATTTAAGTTGAATTTTGAGGAATGTGTATTATTTCCCGGTGGTACATTGTTTGGCGAGGCGGTCCCGGGCCGGCCGCGGGGCCGTGCGGCTGGCGCGGCGCGCTACTAGTTCACTTACGTAAAATTTGTGAACTATCCGACACTGACCACGCGTGAAGTATTCACTAAATATGCACATTGTGTATACGGGAATGTGTTAACCGGGTTACACACTGCACCGGGTTATACACGAATGCCACAGCGCAATAAATGTAATTTTATTATTTGTTCTATGTTATCCGCAGTGGTCATTCTTTTATTCGCTTCAAATACAATGGACGTGTCTTCAGGTCCAATGTATTCAAAATTACAGGACGCTAAAGCTTTTATGATGAAGCTTTATTGTCTATTAGTTAGGTTTTTATCAGTAAGATGCACAGGTTTATATCTTGTATATTTTTAGCAAAATCGATTGGTTACCGTTCGATTGGTCGAACCTATACGTACAGTTTAAGAAACAAATAAAAACACAGACTATCTTTTGTTCCTATATTAATTTTAAAGTTTTCCTCTTATTATGTAAACGAAATGGCAAGTATATAATAAATATTATACAAAAAAGATTTCAACGAATTGCCAAGCTTCCGAATAAAAAAACCTCATTATATTGATTTTACCGCGACACCATTGAGCAGGTAATGCCCCAAAATTATTCGTCCAAACGATTCCCTTGCAAATTTTAAATTCCATAAAATAACAATGTACAAAAAGCAGGAAGCGTGTATGGGGATTATAAATACGTGAGGTGATGTGAAGGATGTTGGCTTTGTCGTCGTTGCTGGGTGCCGCCGCTTTGTTCACAATGGGAATGGTAAACAGTCGTGACGTATTTGGTGACTGGTTGAGCATAGAAATTGTCCGCTATCGAGTGGCACCCCAACATAAAGATTTCATAAGCACACACCCGATTTCGACTCGCTTCTATTAAGTGTATTTTAAGTATAACTGGTTCTCCACCTATACGTATATTCACAGTCACTAACAACAATGAACAGTGAAATATAGTAATTGTGGCTCTTCCATGAGTTATATTCATATTTCACGATCGTTGTTGCGTTTTACAGTTGAAAAGCTTCTATTACCTGAGAACAAAAAAAATAGTCATACACAAACTTTCACTGACAAGTGACAAGCGATTCCTATGAATTTAAGTTAAGATAAACCCACTTGGGGTTTCATTTGCTACGTATGAATGCAATCAGGATCTCTTTGATTAAGTTACCGCAAAATTCGATAGAAAGTAATCCTGTCGGGAATGAAAGTAAAACAGTCATCGCCATAGCGCCCGGCGTGTTTATCTTCCGCGCAAGTTGCAGAACCAACGAGAAAAATAGGTTAGGATGATGCTCACATCTGATGAGATACTTGTGTACGTGCAACCTTTAAATTTCCCACACGTTATTGATACACAATCCCTTTTATTACCTGTAATATTTTGTGCTACGAGTACGAAAGGGAAGAAGAGTGAAAAACATATTATGTACGAGTATATAAGGTATTTATATCATTTTTTTACCTATTAACTATCGAACCATATTAAATAAAATAAGTTTATTAGGCATACAGACGAAGAAAAAACACCTCTACCTATACCTATGGTGGTCAGTTTATGTACCATGTAAAAATATGTAACACGAAAGTATGTTATACAACAATTATATCTATTACCTATGAATTCGTAAACATTCCCGATCATAAATACGTACCGACGATCTGACGAATTCAACAAATAAGAAGCTCAAAATTCTGCCCCAGTACCATCCTTCACGGGCCCAAATGACAAATTGCATATACACTCCAACATAATCATATAGAAAAAGGTGTGCGGAATGACCCAAGTTAATGGGGTAGGAATGGGTGAATTGGGCACAAAAGGAGCTGGGTAATTGGGGTGTGAGAATGATATTGGTTCGCTGATAACGTCGCCTGAACGCTGTTAATATTCAGTACATATTATCAAATGTATTTTTATGTTATGTTAAAAGTGATACTACATAGGAATGACTACCACTACACTTTATCGACCAAAATTAGAACTATTAGATAGTAGTCATGTATTTTACGAGTAGAAAAACATTGTTAATTAGCTAATATGATTAGTTCCCTTCCCTCTACGCACACGAATCGCAAATCAAAACAAAGAGTTATTTATTTCTCACTGGGATTGAAAACAGGTGAACGAAATAAAATGGCGTAAAATGGTTGTCAAATCAGTCACAGGCAGGCGTCTCATTCAATTATACCGATGGCACGCATTTTTTTTACGGATAATGGCAACTTTTGTAACAGAATTTGAAAGCTTATTGCAAGCTTATATTGATGTTTGTTTGAAATATCTTCACAGGTTATTTGGTTTTCATTTCTAATTAGCTGAACCCACGAATTCGAACGCGCGGAATTTCGGAACCATTATTATTTTCCGAAAATTAAACTAGCCTTAGTTACTCCCTGTAACATCAGGTATCAGCCGTTAAAAGTCTCGTGAAAATCGCTACAGATGTTTGGGAGTTTGCCCAAAACAAACAGACAGACAAATATTGTTTTCTTATATTTACGCGAATACTACACATTGAAATACTAAATAAACGCGATAGAATCCGTAAAATAGTTTTAGACAGACAAATGTTTAAATTAGCGCTGTCAATATAAGTAGCGTATACTTTAATATTTATATTTAGTAAAAATCTGTGATTTGGACATTACAAACAGACACTTCAATTTTATTTAGTAATTTAAATGTTCAATTATGCTTACGTAAATGTACCCAGGTAAAGTAATCCTACTAATATTATACATGTGAAACTTTGTGAGGTTGGATGGATGGATGTTTGTTACTCTGTCACGCAAAAACTACTCAACGGATTTTCATGAAACTTTACAGTATTATGGTTTAGGCTATAATTTATAACGATATTCAATAACCGAAGTCTGCGCGCACGAAGTCGCGGGTAGAAGCTAGTTACATAATATTCCTGCTGAATGCTTTAACAGGCTTCCTAAACAAATCATTTTACCGGGACACCTCCCCGCAATAAAATATACCTGAGCTGTTGCTAGAAACATTCAGCCGGACCTTTTTCAGGGTCTGTGCGTGCGTAACACAATCTCTGAGGTATTTTTAATTTGTAACGGTGTGTGCCAGTGTGTTATTGTTACGTAAACGGAGTTAAGGTGGCGACTAACTGCCGACATTTGTTTAATGTGTTTGCCTAACGCAGGATATTTTTCTGAGGTTTTCAAAAGATCATTTTGCGTAAATTCTACAGCTCAATAATTAATTTCACAATTCTGACGCACTTTGTGTTGTGTTCGTTATTAGTCTTAGATGTCGCACTTGCACCTTTAAAAAATAATAGTTTGATATATGTAAATATACCAAAATATATACCTATATTTGTTTGAAAAGACTACGCTGTTGGCCGTTAGGTAGCCTTTGCTTCTTGGTTTCAAAATACCATAGACAACATTTCATATTTTTTATCTGCAACGCCACATGCGACCGCTGACATGGGATATTCGTAAATACACAATCTGCTCGCTCCCCAGATGGGACATAAAGGAACTTATACACTTCATTAGCATATCTTAGCTGGCATATCTTAACAACACCTTGCGGTTTCCCGATCGGGGAACGGTATATTGCCGCTATTGTTAGTAATCACTTGATGTAGTAGGCTTGGTAGAAATGTAAATGACGGTGCCCTATATACGCTACTATATATTCATTTATTATATCTTTATCATCGCAATAATATTACATTGGGACCAAAATACATCGGCGACGTGTGGGCGTACTACAGTGCACCTCTGCCTACACCTTCGAGGAATACAGGCGTGATGATGTGTTTTTATAATATACGTTATTTTAAATAAAGGTATTGTATTCGGAAGCAATATACGTAGAACATTAAGTAGAAAAACTTGTTTAGTCATCTATTTAGAGGCATGTGATTAGGTACCTATTTTCTCAGATAGGATGTAACATACTTTTAGCTTCAAAAAGTCGTAGAGATGTAACTAAGTAGTTTCAGAATAGATTGAGATGCTACGACTAAGCGCTAACTTAATAATTACATAATCAGCTTGCAGCATATGCAGGCGAACTTGAGCATTGTTTTTAATTTACCGAGTGCCGCCATTACCGACTTTATCTGCCAGTTGCCCTCGATCCGAATAGGGGTGCGCTAAATTGCCTTCCTATTCTGATTATACTCAGCATGCTCCAATGGTGAAATTTAGAATGTTGTGCGTCCGACGCCATTTATTGGACTTTAATGGGCCAGAGACGGTATATCAAGCGTTATTTTCTCGAGTTTGTGCCGTTAAAAATAATGAATTCTGCAACGTTTTAGTAAAGCGGAACAAGGGTAAGGGTGGAATTGTGTGAAAGAAAGATAAAGTCAATAGAGCAAATGCTTGAAAAGTCTATTCGCGTCAAAAAAATTGTAACATATAAAATTGGTAATTTTTGGAAGTCTCGTAGGTAGCTATTTTAAATCGTTTATCTATTACATTTTAGATATTGATCTAAGTTATGTACCGGATAAATCATAAATAATGCTATTGGAAATAGCTATTATGTGACAAAGTTACGTAAATCTTTATCATGTAAAAGTTTCAATAATTGTCAATCATGATTCTTTAAAGTTGAATTAAATGTTTGTGGCCTACGAATTAATTCATGTTTTAAACACAACTTACACACGCCACTCAGTTTAATGGTCTATTGTTATGAGTCACTTGGCATTTAAACTGGTGTGCAACCGAATATTCGTCAGTTGTCGTAATTATTTTATCCTTCAAGAGTACAGGGTGATCTAAATTTCGCATAGTGAAGAATTGTAGCGGCCAACGACCACCGGAACTAGCTCATAATCATTAAATTGGGACGCCCGTTCCACTCTTAATTATGGCCGACGATGTGGTCATTAAGGAGCTAGGGAAAAAAATAAATGCTTAACTGTGAATTCATGTGATATTTTTAATACTATTAGCTAGACGGTGTAAAGCCAACGGGATTCAAACGAGTTTTGAGTTTTAATTACTGTGTTTTTTACAATTCATTTTCGAATTTTAATGTGCACTGTAACTCATCTCTTGTATGATATTCATGTAGATTGATATTTAACTAGGTACAAGTTAAGAAAATTATGGCTTCTTAAATAGGTATCTTTACCGCTGGTTTCCGATGTATATTTACTATGTATCGAACTAATTCCATCAGTATATTATGTATTATTCCTGCAGATATATACTTTGTTGGAATACTTATTTGTCCTCTCGAGTAAGATATTTAATCTTCAAGATAATAAAGATTTATATTGTCACGGAGGCCTTTGTCTAGAATATAGTGTTTTTAATATAATTTATTCCACAATGCACGATAATCTCTTTTAAATCATTCTTTTATGGGATTACTCTTTCCATATTCAAGTTGTTCAGCAATATAATTTGGTGTGTAATTTGCTTTTTGTCTTTTTAAGGCTTGAATGAAAATAGATTCCTAAAGATGGAACTAATTGTTAAACAAATTAAATCGTCATTGCGAAATAATGGGATTAGCTAAAAGAATATAAATAAGTACATTAGGCTTATTGAATTTTCGTAGCTTTCTCATTTTAATTTGGAAACGATTAAAAGTATCTATGATGAAAATACCTATTGATGCGATTTGTCTTAGCTTCCGTTTCGAACAGATGGCATGAAAACTTTCCTGTTATGATATCATCCGACTGTTGAATGTAAAATTATTGTTTTAAAGATGTTTCTGTAACTTGAATGAAAACTTTTTTTAAGAGCTGTAGCAAGATACAGCTGCGGTTTCCAGTGAGACGATTATAAATGTTTATTCATTCAACCTCATTCAGTATTTTATGTTTAGACAAGTTCATGTTAACGGATCCCCTGTTATGATTATATATTTCATTCTTCAATGAGAACATCTCTCAGTTGTTTTAAAGTTTTTAAACTCCTTAATGTCATAACCGTTCAGTGTGTTCTATGATTACTTTGGTTTGGTATGATTATAAATTACCATAAAGTTAGTAAAATAAAATAAATTTGATTTGTTTTAGTCACTCGTTATTAATAAAATTGCTTCGTTGTAGAATCAAGTTTGTATTAATAAACTTTGAGCTTCAGGATGCAGCTCTACCACGAGTATGACGTATGTTTTACTCTCTACGACGTAGAGTCTACGTTTAACTAAAACACTGCTGTGCAAAATGTTATTTATCGGGTGTTCGGTATATATTTAACGGTGACGTAATTTATGAATTCGTAGCTTGCTAGAATTTGCGAATTCATATATTTATGGTATAGCTAGTGAAAGTTTCTACACTAGGAATCAATAAAACATTCTATTTTAAGATATTCTTGGGCTCGTATCGAATATTGCCATCCCGGTACCTACTTAAGATGGTAATAATATAAATGTAATTAACTTATTATTACATTGTAGTAGACGTAATAGGCCTTCTAAAGTGGTTCCCTTAATTTTATTAGAAAGCTCTGAGTGGAAGCCTCACAAGCGAAGCATGTGTGACACGAAATTAGTGTTACCAGATATATGGGTGAGAATATCGGACAATATTTCAATATGGATCATTTAAAAAGATTAAAGGGCTTATAGTTAATCGCATGCTGATCCATCAAAATAGTATTTTGATATTATAAAAGACTAGCTCCAAAATTTATAGAATAAGGCCACAACCTCATTGCATGTTTTTAAGTACTGAATGATAGGTATACCGGAAATGACAGGTATATGACTTACCATCAGGTGAAACGTCTGCTCGTGTTCCTCCCTACCTCATAAAAAAAAAAGTTGTGGTTTGACATACTGCACCCAGTGAGGCGAGCGAATTTAACATATTTTTATGTACTCTGTGTTAATACGCTTAACGATTGAATTGCTATGGTAAAATTTATGCGACCACGCGGCAAAATTCGCAAGCGTCATCGATGACTTTTTGTTGAAGAATGTGCTTTTCATGAATTAATACAGGACGTTTTGGTATTGAAAAACAAATGGTGTCGCACCTTTAATAGAGATTTTATTTGTAAGTACCTAGTAAGAGATTATTCAATTTATTAGTTGGACGGTGTGTTTATAATAGATATATTTTTATTTTCACAGTACTTACGCAAATAAAGTGTGCAATATTCCGGTCTGTCCCGATGAATGGGAGGCAGCTGGTCATCTGGATGGCAGACGGTGTGCAACACGCGTCGCCGCCAGGTGTCGCCACAGCTGACGAATGCTAAAGACGCGCTGAGTGCGCAGGCGCACATGGCGGAGCGTGCCAGCCGCGTGCCACCACCCCACACTACCCGTAATATGATTTCATTAGCTTCCTTTGATCCCCGTCGAACTGTATAGAAATACATAATTCTAATATTACATTAAACGAACCTAAATTTTAGTAGCGACATGCTTTATCAGGTACACTCGGTTTCAACAAAAATCTACCTGCTTGTATCTATCATTATTCATGCTAATTTGCTCATATTATTGCTTATGCTTAATCCCCTTAATTTAGTAGGCTATGATCCATTTAAAGTGGTACTAGAAAAACATTGGTACTGTAAAATGCCATTAAAGGTGGTTTGTAGATGAATTAAGTTAGGGGAATGAGTCTGTTTATTCATATTTAGCAGGGTACAAAGATATTCTTATTTATAAGATTTTCATTTTTTTTTCATTCTTATATATTTGGTGGGTATATCTCGGGTATATCTCGGGTATATCTCGAGTGGGTGTTGTATTATAGTAGTACGGTATGCTATCATAAAAAAAGTTTCTTATAGTTATTTTTGCAAATACATTTTATAAAAATATATGCTAACGAGCTCTACAAACTTACAAGAAACGGCGCTACAATTACAATGTTTTTTTTTTAATTTAAAATCGGCTTAAAAACCCAGTTTTAAGGGCTCCGCTCGCTTTTAAAGAAATCATGAATGAAATTGTCGCGTTCATTGTGCGACACATCCTGTGTTATTGTTGTTGTATACCTGCCTTCCTTGTCCTCGCGGGCTTGCTATTTACAATTATATTTCTACGACTCTACCTGATGTTGGTCCCGACGTGATTGTAACAAAAAGATGTGTATCGTATAACAATCAGCGCGGTTCGCGCGCCGCAGCCAAGCGGCACAGCATTGTATGCTGCATCTCGGGTCGGCATTCATTAGGGCCCGCCTCTAGTGACTCAGGTATTTATGAATGAACGTGCCGGGCTAGCGAGCGGGATGTTCGGCCACGGTCACAGCCAGGTAGAAAATTACACTTTTGGAATTCTTTTAACACTTCGTGTCGAGTAAAGTTACTCAACTCGGCGGTCGACGAGAGCCGCAGAGAGGGGCGCGGGGCGCTGCCAACGCGCATGCGTCGAGCTCTTTATACCGAGACGATCAGACGATCCTTCCCTTTCAGTTGGTTCAGAGTCGTCGCGGGTGCTCACCGCGTCGTCATGTTTCGCTTGCCAACTTTCTCGAGTAGTGATGTGATACGATACCGACGCGGCGACGTATAAACGTGACATATCAGTAAATATTATTGAAAGTAATAATTATATATTTAATCTGCCACAAACTAAAGGTGTTCAGTGAAGGAAATGTTACAGTGATTGAAAATAAATTGGATTGAAATCAAAATGAGGTGGTTTATTGTGACGATGAGTGTGATGGTGTGGGAACCGATTTTAGCCGGTGTTGCGCCCCCTGGATCATGTCCCGCAGTGTGTGCGTGTAAGTGGAAAGGTGGCAAGCAAACTGTGGAGTGTGTGGACAGAGCTCTTATCACGGTGCCCGAGCCGGTAGACCCCGCCACGCAAGTATTGGACCTTTCGGGCAATAACTTACAGATCCTACCGCAGGAAGCTTTTGCCAAAACGGGACTTGTCAATTTACAAAGAGTATACTTACGAAACTGTAATATCGGCCAAATACACGATAGAGCGTTTAAGGGGTTGACGAATTTAGTGGAATTAGATTTGTCTCATAATTTACTTACACAGATACCCTTGAATAGCTTCAGGGACGCACCGTTTCTAAGAGATTTAACT
Source organism: Ptilodon capucinus (assembly GCA_914767695.1). NCBI lineage: Eukaryota > Metazoa > Arthropoda > Insecta > Lepidoptera > Notodontidae > Ptilodon > Ptilodon capucinus. The sequence goes on along the minus strand of OU611814.1, from coordinate 5,133,867 downwards.
CTGGCCCAAAACCCAATATTGAAGGTCCATTCAGATGCTTTGAGCACTCTAGGCAATGTTGTCAAATTGGATTTATCTAAATGCGAGATTAGAGATATCGCTCCCGAAGCCTTTAAAAATTTACGGTCCCTGGAGTCTTTAAAATTAAATCACAATAAGCTGAGGGATTTGCCTTTGAGCTCATTGGAAAAAGTTGAGAAATTGCGAGCGATAGATCTATCAGACAATCCTTGGACTTGTGATTGTCGGTTGCGAGAGCTTAAATTGTGGTTAGCGAAACATAAACTGCTATCCACCCCTAGTTGTTATGCACCGATACGTCTTGCAAACCGCCAATTTTCGGAGTTGCTTATAGAGGAGTTTGCGTGTAAACCGGAAATATTACCAGTCAGCAGGCACGTTGAAGCAGCATTGGGTGAAAACGCAACTGTCACCTGTAGAACTGAAGCCGTGCCAAGTGCAAATATTAACTGGTACTGGAATGGAAAGCTGTTGTATAATGGAAGCAATTTTAACTCTCATCAAAGGATTTACATTCTTGAAGAAGGTGAATCGAAGAAGAAATCAACTTTAATATTGACTAATACACAAGAATCGGATGCAATTGAGTTTTACTGTGTTGCTGAAAACAAAGGAGGGAATGCTGAAGCTAATTTTACTGTCCATGTGACACAGTTGACTGCAGGAATGGCATCTTTGGGAAGTGCACAAATCGCGAGTCTTGGGGCCGCGTTGTTTTTAGTTATTGTTGTCATTTCATTGGCACTACTAATTACATTTGTCAGAATTCGTCCGACGCCAGCATGCGAGAGCAAAACACCGAATACTATAGACAGAGTCGTTTCTGGAAATGAAGTGCATCCGTCGGCTACGGATCGACCTCATGTTGCCGTTTTGGCTAACCGACAAGATTCACCAGATCCTAAATGTAATCCTGTTCTAAAGCCACCAAGAGCCAACGATATTCCGTATACTACAAACCATTACGAAGGAAGGGGAAGCGTCGTGACCGCCGGCGGGCCGGTAGTAGTTTCTCCCACGGTTTCCGGCACGATCGATCCTGATCTTATCAACGATACTAGGCCGGATAGCGTTGTGCGACCAGGAAGTGGTGAATATGCACGTGAGGCTTCGGATTCATTGTATCCCTCCGGTCTCTGGGATCAAATGAAAATGAATCAAGCTAGCAACCTAGCTAGAGCTGTCAGCTCGGCGATACCGACGTACTACAATGACAGAACACCGATCATAGAGAACAGCAGTGTGAACGGTTCCCAGGAGGAGTTGGGGTACATGAGCCGCACGTTTCCACGATCCCACGCGTTGGCCGGCACGAATACGGCCGCACCAGAGCGGCAGGGCGACGCGCCGTACCCGCCCGACTACGGTCTGCCGGTAGGCGGCGCGCGCACGTTACGCGTGTGGCAGCGGGCGCCGCCGGTGCTGCCTCCCGTCGCAGCACTTAAACGCGTGCTAACCATCACCAGGCCCTCGGCAGAGGACAACTTTCAGGATGGCTGTGCTACTGACGTATAAATCAGATAACGGACGCTTTGAAACCTGAGAGGTGGTGACAAAAGTATGAAATAGTAATTTTTTTAGCTTATATTTAGGGATCTTAAAGTAAGAGTAGTCATCATCCTCATTATACATAAAGGCACCTAGCAGTATTCGGTAAATGCTGAACCCTAATTTTACTCAGGTATGTATAAAAAAAGGAAACTTGTAAAAACGCTCATTTTGCTTTAAGACAAGGTACCTATATATTTGTTTTGATACTATGAGATCATTGGTTTTATTGTATTATATTCTAGGTGTAAGTGTACATAAAATAGATATTTCAAGTTGGGTACCTACACAAGTAGATTTAAAAGTTTGAATCTTTTGAAATGATTGCATCTATATTTATATTAAAACTGCTGACTTGCTGTATTTCATAATATAAGCTAAAATTATGGTCGCAGACATTTTCGAAACAGCTTTTCGAATTCTGGTTCATAGTTTTCTCGCCACTTCTAGAGCTATCATGGAGTTATCAAGATGACGTCAGAATTGTAAATTTGTATCCTAGGCTAGAACCATCTTATACGTAAGGTATATGTAATTTACTTAAACAGGTTGTTAGTGTAATATTTTTTGTATCATATAATTTATTTAGATTATTAATGGAAAGTTACATTGGATCCGACAGTGATGGGTCCGCGACTGATTAGTTGAAGAGTGTAAGTGTAAATGATTACGTGATACGGAATGGTCTATGATCGCCAAATAATTAAAATACGGAATATAAATATATCTTGATTGTTAAAACTCAATACGATGTTACATGAATAATATTAATAATAAATATACAGTGTAAGGCATACACGATCTATCCAAAGATATTGAATTCCCCCTGAAAGTAATTTATATTACTATTAATGTAAATCACGATGAATGTTAATCATTGTACGATAATAAATGTGTAAATTTTATGTTGAAAAGATTTAGCAGTAAATGGGAAAATGATAATAAATCAGGCGATTGTAAAATATTTTTTTGTTTGAATTGATTTCACCTTAGCGTCCACCCAATGGTATAGACAAAATAGCTAAGCTTAGTGACCGTGAAAGCGAGGGCTGAGAGTAGGCAAACATGACGCAGTATCAGGAAGCAGTACATTTACGATATCATATTAATATCTTGTTCATATATGTCGTCCAAGTTAGGCTTCAGGTTCGTGCTTTATATTTGTGTAAATGCGCCTACGCGCAGTCGGGCAGGATGGCGTGGGCAGCGTGCCCATTGTATAACTGCAACAACAATTTAACATAACTACACTAATGGAATTATAATGGACATAACTTTCGTGCAGGATGTCCTACGAGTAGCTGACGCTTTTTTTCCCTAACCAGGCTGTCTCCAACCAACGAATACTTTATACTCACACACAATAGTTATTTATTACTTATAATTGTGATTAGAAAGAAAATATTAACTGACACATACATACAAGAAATCGTATCAAAAATAGGTTACGATATTATACGTTGGGCTAAAAAAATGCTTAAGTCTGATGCTGTAAGGTTACCCAATGGTGTGGAAGATGGAAGAAAAAGAAGAAAATTAACATTGTTTCATTATGGGTCTATATAACTTAGTTATACTATGAATTTTCATATCATTTTCATTTTACAATTGTGTAGTCAATAAACGGACAAATATTTTTACCCCAGCTCTGTTCTGTTCAATATTTTAAGTAGGTATATTCTGACTTTACAATCTAGCAGAAATCTACAGACAGACGGATAATTTCCTTGATACAGACAAGGTTACATTTTATAGCAGATGTATCCGAGAGGACCGGTTCCTACTACTACTCTATACATTATTTAAATATAAATATCGCTGTTTCTATTTTTAATGTATACAGGGTGTTTCAGAAGTCCGAAACAATACTTGGCCGTTTGCATTAGTATCGGGTATACAACCGAATGGTATAAAAATTTCATAAAAATTCGAACATGTTTTTTCAACTTTTTTTACGTCGCCTATTTCTAGAACTTGACATATCTCGAGTCCTGTGTAGAATTTTCATGTTCTGTTTTATAAATATTAGTAGCCGCATCTCGTAAATGTAGTTTACATTGTTTAAAAGGGTTAATTGTGTACCCAATGGCCACAATACGATACCAATGACAAATGTCAAAACTCTGAAACTATTATAGTTAGGTATAAACTGTCTTCACTAAGCATCTACATATGAGCTACCGTATACGTACCCAAAGTATTATTTCGCACTTCTGAGACACCCTGTATATAGTTGCATAGATTCAAAGTATCGTTTTAGTTAACATTGGGATTAAACTTTAAAACATCTCTACGAAGAACCATCATCGGCCACGTCATGGCGACAAAAAAAAGAAAAAAAGGTTACTCCCGGCCCATCGAATAAAAACCAGTTAACGTTATTTCATTTCCGTTCGATTCAGTTTTTTATGAGAACCAAACTCTGAACGGGTTCAATGGAAGCAAGAATTAGGTACAAGACGAGAATTTTAAGATCAAAATATTAAGTTACAACAAAATATTATTATTATTAGTCCGTTATGCCCCACTGTTGAGCAAAGAACTCCCTTTCTCCACTCCTCTATATTTTGAGCTAAGATGGGCCACTCTTGTTGATAGGAGTCCAGTTCATCCCAGCATTTCCTTAAGGGCCTGCCATGATGAAATGTTGCATTACTGCGGATCCATTATGTGGTTATTCTTGCCCAGTGTTCATATACAGTAACTAAATTTACGTTTTTTTTTCCTTTGGGAGTGTTTCAAAGCTCATAGGTGTTTAATATTGTTAATTTGATATTAAAATTTCTTCATGACCCGTAAAACTTAGAAACTAACCCGAGCAACTTATTTGGTCAAAAAGAAAGAAACAAAGCCAAAATAAGTTCAAACTGGTTAGAGACTGTAGACTGGTTAGAGACTGTAAGTAATGTTTAAATATGATGTAGATACTTATTACAAATTGTAAGTATTTTATGTAAATTATAATTATTTTGCTGCTTTTTTTTTAACCGACTTCCAAAAGGAGGAGGTTCTCAATTCGATTGGTTTTTTTAATGTCACACCGATAACGCTGCGATTTATGATCCGATTTACGTGATTCTTCTTTAGTTTGATGCGGAATAGATGCCATTTGGTCCCATAAAAATTTAACATAGTTTGGCCAGTTTTCATTTTATGAACATTTTTATATTTATTATGAACATTTTTGTTTACGTGGATGATGTAACTATAGTTTGTGCACGGCTTTTTTTGTTTTTTTTGCCTGTAAATATTTACTTTTTTAGGGTTGTTATGAGGTGATAATACTTGCATGCGTGATTTTTTTTTAACAAAACCGACTTTAATAACCTTGGTGCATTAAAAAGCTAAAAATAACCTTATAATTAATTACATTTGGAGTTGGGGCCAATTCGTGTGTGTATTTGCCTAGTCTGACGTAGATTGCCACATACTATAAATGTAATGAATTACCTATATAAGGTTATTTTTAGCTTTTTAGTGCACCCAGGTTTTATAAGTCGATTTTGTTTTTGTTAAAAAAATTACTAGGTACACATACATTACGCTCCTAATGTACCTCGCTAATGTTATGCCATGCACGCGGTACATACAAAGTGGGCATATTTTATTGTCATCATTAAGTCCATTATTCATAAACTCAGCCGTGGTACCTATATTTTACTGCCCAAAATGGTTTTAGCATTCTGAAGTTTGTTGTACTTATTTGATGGCTTACTTTCCCCTATGTACCAAAATATATATTGGGTAAGTAATATTTTTTAACAGTATTCTTAAAAGCGATATATCTTTTGATTAATGTGAGTGTAGTCTGTCCGTCACCAAGATAATGGATTTTCTAACCCAATTTAAATATAAAATTAAGGTCATCGCCGGCCTTGAACTACGGTTCAGTTCAGATAGATGCCTATCTATCTATCTATAAGCTAGGGACGTCCACTGCTGGACATAGGCCTCCCCCATAGATCGCCACAAATTACGCCAATAATTAGATGCCTACCTACTTTAAATTTATAATTAATCTATATCGAGGGGTGAAATGCTATTTAACTTAAGCAACATTATTTTAACTTTACAGGAGAGCATACTCATTCGCCGCAGAAAATTTGCTGATTCCAAATATGTACATAAGTCAATATCGCCCAGTCGCTTAAGCATCGCATCGCTGAAGTCAAATAGCTTTTCATCCCTCAATATGTAACTGTAAGAGTCAAAACGTCAAAAGTTGAGACTTTCTTCATAATAAAATTCTGGATACTTACTTTACCTAAGTTAGGTAGGTGGTTCTAAAACTAACTCCGATAAGGGAAACAATGAGTATTGAAATAAGCAAAATTTTGTAGAACAGCAATCTTATTTACCTACCATCAATGGCTTTGCGCTTTCTTCTCGTAAAAGCGGAGACTTTCGCTGACAATAATGATGTTCGACGCTAGCAACAATGGGAACTTCACCAGAGCGATCTTGATTGTCTGTCTGTATATTTCAATTGTGTGCTGCTCTCCAGGCTCGGTCTTGATAATTCATTGCTATCATATTTTGTCGCTTAACATTTGTTATTTCACGATTTATTAACTTTTGTCCTAAAGAACAAATAGATATAAAGTAGATATAAAAATAGTATGTAAACTATTTTTATACTTATAAATAACAAGAAATTCGTAAGGATTTATTGTTATTGTAGATCATTGTATGGTCAAGGATGTATTTAAATCCATAGACAAACAAATAAATTATAGTTTCTTTTTCTTATATCTAAAACTACCTTTAGATGCTTAGATTATGTTATTTACGCAAATTTATAGGTACTAATGTTTTTCCATTTATAAAATTATTTTTATTCATGTATTTTTGTCAGAATGTAGGTACATTAACGTAACTTAAATTAGGTATTTATCCATCAATATAAAAATAAGCTAAATATTTTGATTGTAATAGGTTATGGGAAGGCAAAATAATGAGGTAGGTAGGTAGTATAATCCGATAGTGTGGGTACTATACAAATATTACTGTTCTACAGTAACATTTCGACATATGGGCGTAAAATACAGTTTTGATAGGATCGTCGTGACGAATTAATATTGGTGTGAAAATTGTAAAACGAAATAAAGAACTATATATTATTCGGAACGATGTTGCCGCGGCTCGGCTCTGCTGGCGCATGATGCTGCCGATGCCAATAAAAATTGATTTTATTTTTACTTTATTGACAAGCTCTAGCATAATTAAACGCGAAACGAGAACCGCCCGCTTTCAGCCTAAAATATCATTCGAGATTTGAATGGACAATAGACTTTTATTTTTAGCAACAGTCGATGTTGAGGGCTCATTGCTTTGTTCCCTAAATATATACGGTAAAATGCCGTAATATTGAATTAATTGACTGTAAAGAGTTAATAGGCTGTTTATTATTTTGAGCTTTACTTTCGTTTATTAAATACTTGGGACCCATGTATCAATCGCTTTATGTCAGAACAGTTTTTCAGCCAAGAGTTATCTTTATAATCGTCGTCCAGTCGCTACCGTAGCTCTAGGTACCATGCATCCTACTAATCCTATCCTATCCTACTAATCCTATCCTATCCTACTAATAAACATTGTATACCAGTATTAGCTAGTGTGGACAATATAGGTTAGGGCCCAATCATAATTTTTTAAATTTGTTGCGTACCGCACGCTTTTGTGACACAATTTATGTTCATGTCACCGCCTACGATATTACGCGTGTGTCTTTAAAACGGAGCTAAATAATTTAACCACTACGTTAGAATAAGATAAGATGCTGTGTTAGTAAAGTGCAGGAGTTTTTAGAGAAGGAAATTTATGAAAGGTATACTATATTTCTCATACTCTGACGGTAATCAGTTATGCGACTGGTTCTGGGAGCCGTGTTCCTGCACAGCACAGATGACATAATAACACAAAAGTACATTTGCTGGCGAGTCGAAGTTATTGATAGCATCTTTCATTTGTAAATTAAACAACGTTCTGTTTTCCTTATTATGTAAGATTGGCGAGTTGTGACACGACAAAATGTGAAATAGTTACACCAATTATGTCTTTATATGAATTATGAGAGCAAGAGAGCGGTGTAATACGTGATATAGGCCATGCCTTGGCTCACGTGCTCGCCGAGCAGTTGCATGACAGACTAGCTACACCCATCTTTCCTTAGAATTTACCTAAATGCTTCAGTTTTATAACGTGTTTGATGTTCCATCTCTCGTAAATTTAAAAAAGAATCACGTTAATCGAATCATAACTCGCACCGTAATCGGTGTACATACATAAAAAAAACCCATCGAATTGAAAACCTCCTCCTTTTTGGAAGTCGGTTAAAAATACATTCTTCTTTTTCAGAACCAATTCTTTAGCAGTGGATTTCTATAGTTTGAAGTTACGTCAGATACGGCATGACGCTATACATAATAACTTTTATACAAACACGAAGTTGTTGATGAGCGTGTGATTGATAATTAAATTAATGGTTAATTCCGTCCGGCACCAATCGGCTACCGAAGTAATTTGGTAAATCGGCGCCATCGTTCGCCGAAAACCAATGAATGTTCTTGCACACTCATAAATTAGTTCGGCATGTGTTTTGGTTCGCCAAAATCACCGATATATGGCTTCGTTAGACGATATGCTCTGTATTATTCAAAACCCGCATCACTGAATACCACGAATCGTTGTTAAAATGGCAATCAAAGTTAAAATATCGACAACCAGATCTCATAAAGTGATAAAACTGACACGAATGTGCTTAATGAATCACACTTTTTACACAATTACTGACCCATTTGTTTATTTTAGTTCGAGTTTTACTATAGGTAATATTAACGACAAGACAAGACAAGGTAAAAACGACTATATTGTGAATCTAGCACCGTGGGGCCGTGCACGGAACAGCAAATCATCGTTTTGACAAAAAAGCAAAGCCTGTCGCTAAGACAAATCTATCTACTAGCGCTTACTCTTTACAGGTGATGGTTCTCAAGTGGTCCATAGATTGATCGTTTATCATAAATTGAAATATCTTTGTTGAAAATCGATAGCTGTAAAGATATAGAATGTAATAAAGCCAAATATGTAAGGTGTTTTCACAAAGGACGCGAAAGTCTCCTAAGTACATATATAGGGTCGACCTTTGGCAATGTTGTGTTTACCGCTAAGTCCCGGACTAAGCTTAACCACCTTAAGGCTAATACCGGGATTTCCTTATCCCGTTGGCCCGTGGTCAGCGCGGCCGGCGCCTTAACATCAATTAGCACTGTGTCTTGGACTTAGCTATCTTAACTGAAACGACGCTTTGTTTGGAGAAACGACCGTTTGATCTTTTTACTTCTTGTCTCGGCCAATTTTGGTGCTAAGTATTAATTAACTTTGCTTGTTTTTTTGCCTAAATAATTTAATCCTTTTACGTTTATTACAAAAGTTAAATCATAGACTTACACCCGAATATTCACAGAGTTATGATCGATTTATAGTGGAATTACTAATGAGCATTGAAATACTGAAAACATCTTCAAGAATAAAGTAATTTCCTTGAATTCATGTTTATTACCCCAGTAACGTTAGTAGGTAGAAACCTCTTGGTTGCTCAAGTTCTTGTTATGTTCTTTAGTTTATTTAATAAGGACCGCTGGAGATTTTTACCTGACCGTAGATTAGTAATATGATAAAATTCTAAGGTAGGTATTTTTTTTTCTCATTTAACATTTTTTAGATGTAAAGTAGGTACCTACTTGCTTGTTTATACCTATAATTATTTGATTCATTAATTTACTCACAAAATTGTATGATATGATGGGCTCAGTATCTATTTGAGATTATTGGAATAAATAGTAGGTACCTGTGAGTTTCCAATAAAACTAACTACAGCCCTTTTAACGTCCCACTGCTGGGCACGGGCCTCCCCTCAATGCGAGGGGGATGCAGACCATAGTCCACTACGCTGGCCCAGTGCGGGTTGGCAGACATCACACATCTATCGATAACTAGTCAAGTTCCCTCAGACGTGCAGGTTTCCTCACTATATTTTCCTTCACCGTTTCATTTTTAATCTCGGATGAAAATGAGATTCGCACATAAACCCAGAGGTGCGAGCCGGGGTTTGAACCTGCACACTTTGATTGCAAGGCGTGCATTCGACCAATCGGCTACCACTGCTACTACAGTTTCCAATACTTATCATTAATATAATATATTAGGTATCCCATTGTTCCTACCAAGTTACATTTGTATTTTGTACCCACAGACCAGTCTGTGTTTGTACCTAATGTATAAGTTATGGTCGCATTTGATATTATTTTCTACATGTAGTACGTTTAAAGACACCATATGAGATATTACTGTACCTATTTTATTTTTAAATATCAATTGTACCTACATACTTGAAATTATGTCTCGGGTGCGACATAATCCTGTCCATGACGGACAGGATTAGGCGATCAAGGTGCATTAATTGACTAGACAGGTGTTGACACGCCGGGCCATGTTAGTTTGTGTATCCAAATTGGAAGCAGATTATAGTCATCTAGCATTTGAGGGTATACACAAGTTGCAACCAATTAAATTCCTATCTGTGAACTTTACTTTAATATGTTAAGTAAGTAGCTATATCTGAATATTTTTGATGTAAATTCTACGGCAAATTGAAAGCAAAAAAGTTGAACTGTTCACCAATCCTTTAGTTATAAGTAAACTTTATGATTAACAATGAAATGAGATTCTAAGAATTATAGAAAAAGACAATTTTCCTAGAACAATTATATTTCGCATTTACAATTCGTTATTTAAATAACGTTTTGAACGTAAGATCTTTCGTGAACTATGATTGGCGGTTTCTTAAAACTGATTGGAGATACCTGAAACCAAATAGCAGGGCTGGAACTCAAGGCGAGTCAATATTTAACCATTTTGGGCTCCTAAGGCTGGCGTGCGGAAGGCCGTTAGCATGTATAATCGCCCTTGCACGTTTTAAATACTCCCTCCTTGCTCATTATTTAGGTCGTTTATTATGACTAACTATGCATGTTTGTATACACGTAACGATGTTCACACTTAGTCTGTTTAATACAATCATTTTGATGTGTAATTACTTGTTGTCCTACGTAATGTAGCCATGCCAAGTGACCTAAGGCCCTATTCACGATATGAAGTAGCAGATTATTTTACACAATGTTTATACTTCTGCAATGAGGAGAAAATAGCATTATGAAATTATTATATTTTTAATCAAATGTGTCTATACTTAATTAGGCGGCCCCCGTTAAATTCATAGCTAATATACAAGAGGATAGTCTATTTTTCTTTGTTTCTGATTTAACTAAGACCCGTTTTCCGCCCTGTTAACAGAATTCAAATGGAATAAAAAAGTATTTCAGTATACTTACATAAGACACGAGATTTATTATTTCAGATTCAATTTTGGAACTTTACAGGTGAATTATAAGTTATCAAAGTAATATCGCGCAACTAGGTCACACGAAGTTCAAATTAATTTGTGAGTATGATTTTCTTGTAGATCAATAGCAAAGGTAAGCATGGATAATGGGCAGCAGCAGGTAGGTTCTGTTTATGAAAGCTAGCGTATTGAATTTGTGCTCTTAATAAGCATGTAACTAGGCATGCGGTTAATATAGATTTTACAATATATGTATTGGTATGGTACCAGCGTAATTCACTTGACTCTACTTTTCATTCAACGACTGCTTGTTTTGACGGCGTTTTGCATTACACAAATACTCATTAACCCACCATAAGGGCTCCATTTTCGCGTTATAGACACGACATCCTATAAAACGTGCGCTGTTAAAGCTCGAGATCAGTAAAGCCAGGCGACAAAGAGAGCAATCCTTTCGTAATGGGATGTTAGGTTGAGGTTACAGCGGAGCGTTCGGAATAGCGTTATTCAAACGTAATGTGAGATTTATTTATTTGGCTTCAATCTGATGTAAGTTGAAGCTGAATCTTGCTGATTGGCCTAAAATCACTCTAGGTTGAGGCTGATCGTCTATTGTGATGTTTGTGTGTTGAAAAGCTAAGTTGAGTAATAATTTAAGCGAAGGTTAAGCAAATAATAAACTGTAAAGCTTGAGACGCAAATTATGAGAGTTATACGTAGTGTTACCTTCATTATGAGTCACGATATAGAAGTGCTATAAATCGGTAAAGTGTGTTTGAATTTATATTAAAATTTTATACGCTTGGCTGCTCTTTATAAAGCTACGCGGCGTTGTAACAAGAACCCGCCCTTAGTGACGAAGCAGCTATCGTCACCGACGAGTTTTTGCTTTGCTGTTCAGTCACGCAGCGGTCACACTTATTCTCCTTTCTGTGTGAAAAACCAATGTCTTTCGGTTTGTCTGATCGCTTGCGAGTTTAGAAAAATACTTGTTTTTCTTCTATTCACACAGTTTTTGTAGTTGACGAATATTGTTTGACTACTTTCGCTGACTACTTGGATAGAATCAATGATATTCTAGTAAATACTACTAAATATTTACTAGAATATCATTGGATAGAATAAAGAACCAACCTGTCAATGTGGTTTCTCGATATTGCTTCATTTTTGCGGGGATTACGAAATATTTTTAAATACAAAAGTCGGAGCGAACTTCCCCTTATTCGCCACAATGACGTAAAATTGCAAACAGACTTGCAAAGACAAACTTACTTACATATTTGGAAATGTGACACTGTAATCAAGGCCATAATAAGAGCCAATAGGTAGCGTTTCCGCATTATAAGTACACTGAGGAAGATTAGTCTGTGACTGTGTGTCAAGTGAGTGGCCGATGATTCTGAATGACTTCGTTATTGAGCGCCGAGTGGCGACACACCCGGCCACCCGCGCCGTTGGCGCACTTCATTTGAATACTATTCCATGGCGTGGGCAAGCCACGCTGCCTTTCATCTTGTAAATAGTTCTCTTTTATTTTGGTATTTGGCGTAAGTACACGATAGTGGAATGAATAAATCAGGTACAGCCACTTCTGACTTGAAATTTTTTGTTTGTTCGGCTTATAAGCTATTTGGGGACGAATATTGTATGAAAATGTTTGAAGATATCAAAATATTTGAAAAATTAAGAGAGACACACCAAATAGGCAGTATTTGTACATACTTACCTACCTATATGAAACATTTAAATTGGATTACGCCGTGCCACCGTTTCAGATAGAAATTGAGTTTTCCCCGACCGGGGGAAAAGATTAATGTTAATCCCTCCACACACGCACGTCTATATCTTGTTGCAGCTAGGAAACCCTGCTCCAAATATATTGATTTTATAACAAAAACGAGGGGTTGGTTGCACGCGGGGTGAACGCCCCTGTCACTGCAGATTCGCCCCGCCATATTGGTGGGGTTCCCGCGTCGCTAATGGAGTAGCGACGGCTAAAATATGACCCTGTACTCCTCTACATACGTTGAAAAACGTTCTGGTTCAGAGAAATCATTTATGGCCAAATCTATTGTGATTTTGGGATTGTAGAGATTTAGGTAGTGCCGCTTGTATAAGTTTAAGGTAGTTCAAACATTTTTCTGAGTAAATACGCACTCAATACGATCATCTTAAGAAATCTGTCAAAATAAACACGCTTTTATTTGACTTTAACGTCGAATTGAGTAATGGTTAATTGGCCTTTGCAATTCATAAGTTGATTTGAATATCTACAAATTCAGTATCGACCGTTTTAACGCTAATTCAGTTATGCAAAACAATTAATTGCGAAAATGTTATAAAGGATTATGAAAAACAGGTAATAATCGTGATTGAAATTCAAGTAATCTATACAGGGTGTTTCAGAAGTCCGAAATAATACTTTGGGATTTGCATCAGCATCGGGTACACAACTGAATGGTATAAAAATTAGATTGAAATTCGAACATGTTTTTTCAACTTTTTCTCCGTCGCCGATTTCTGTAATTTGTAATATCTCGAGTTCTGCGTTAAATTTTCATGTACTCTTTTGTGGATATTTGTAGCCGTCCCTTTTAAATGTAGTTTACACTTCTTAATAGGATCATGGATGTACCCAAAGGCCAGAACATGATACTCGTGACAAATTTTCAAAGGTCTACAACTCAGAAACCATGGTAGTTAGGTATAATCTGTCTTCACTATGCATCCACATATGACCTACCGTATATGTACCCAAAGTATTATTTCGGACTTCTGATACACCCTGTATAATTATTGTTAAGGATGATTGTTGAGTATTTTTTGGCATTAAAAAATAGACCCAGTGAAAGTATAAATACAGTGGTAAGAATAATAAATTATATAGAAAGACTTCAAGTTGAATGTTAAGTCCTCCGTCGCTGTCTTAAACTGCGTAGGAGCACAGGTAATATGATGACCCATCGAATCGTCTGCGACGCCAGTCGCGACACCACGGCACCATCAGTCTGATGTATATTATGTTAAGTTTAATTAATCACGTTCACATATTTTAATATTCCTGATTTACCTAAGTACGTTCTTTGATTTATAAAGCCAAAATCTGATTTGAAGGTCAATAATAAATACCTATCAGAATTCCAGAACATTGACAATCAGTTTTGTTAGTAAACGACGAGTGGAACTAGATAATAGGAATAAGAAGTCAAATCAGGACTTTTTTTTTATTTGTGAGAAGGGGATAATAATCGACAGAAATATCATATGGAATAGTATAAAAATATTCCTTGATTGTAGCTATAAGTATTTCACTAGCGGTAAGATGTTATAGTGAAATACTATAACATCCTAGTTGCTAGCATCCTAGTTCCTTATACAAAACAGATTGAACAACGGATTGATGAACGGATTGTAATCTTAACGTACATTACTATGCTGTCTTGAAAAATCCTACTCGTACACTTGTATTACTTACTTATACAGGGGGATGTAGGTATATAAGGGCGGCGTGATTTGTTCGCGAGGTCGGGTCGGGTCAGTACCCACGCAGGTTTCTGGCACCCTAGTAACATTCCCCCAGCGGCACACTTCCTTACAACTCCGCAGAGCTTCGGCCGTGCGACGATCACATCGATATCTGTCGGGTCCGAATTGGACAACTTATCAGTCGTTGTTCTCTACCGACTGAATATTACGTAAACGGTGATCGTTCGATCTATGGTGTGATTGCTGTAAGCCGTTTGTTTGGCGCGCGATCGATGCTAGTCTAACAAATTGTTACGAAAACGGGTAATTTGCTGTGAAATGAGTAGTGTACCTACCTAGTTATCTTCGTCCGTTTAATCCGTACGGATGAGGTTGTATCGTTCAAGCAAGAAAATGCATCCAAACCCTTCCAATATACAATTGAGTAGATAAATGATCAAATACCGTCTTTTGTTTACCTTTTCTTTATTTTTTTCATCGCAAAAATATCTAGTCCAACAATAAATTGTTACATAAACCAATATTGAGCGTAGGCCGAGACAGATATTAAACATTTTCCCTTTAGTTTCCACATTACGGTTCAGGTGATCGCGACTAAAAGCAAAATACATCAATAGTCTGGGGTCATGTTTAGAAAATCAATCTAAGATTAAACTCGGATCCCTTCGCCCACAAATCAGTAACGAGTCCTTATTTATTAGGGTAGAAATAAAATATAGCATTAACTTTTCATGTTAGATGCTAAAGTGGAACGTTTTGGTACAAAAGGTTGTTGGGGAAAACGTCTTGTATTATCTAACTAAATAAAGAAATGTATGATATATAAAAGTAGTGATGCGATGCACGAGGAGATCACACTTTTAACCGACGAGAAAAACGGAGGAGGTTCTCAATTCGACGTGTATATTTCTTTTATGGTGGTTTTTGTATTTAAGTGAGATGAAATATTTTTGGGTCTAAGTTTCCGATGATTAAGATTAAAAATTATAAATATGTTTCCAATTTTAAATTGATACTTATTCAAATGAGAAATTATCGTTATGAATAAGTACCTACACGTATGGATACTAAATTAAATTCTATTCCTTATTTAAATACTACTATTCTTTAACCTTCAACCACCAACACACACGACAAATTTGGCAATGTAACTAGGAAATGGTCAAAGTCGGATGGAAGTAGGTAAGTACAAGTCGGGTGCACTCGTTCAGTGAAACGTTTCATATGTAAATAGTACCGTAATCTATAAGAGGCTCTCGATGGCGTACATCTATCGCAGTAGATCGTTCTCAAGTGGAAAACTTTTGGTATTTGGTATGGATTTTCCAGTAGACTAGAACTTTGACACAGTTTCACGTTCAAACGAACTACCAACAACACATTTGCAAGCGCTTGGTTGTAGCAAAGGGCTCTCATGTCTTCTTTATTTCTTTATCCCATTTATAAAATATCGCCTCGACAGCGAACCCGAGTCTAGAAACGGTAAAATAACGTAACCTCGTGTGCGATGCTTTTAACGTTACTGTCGAAGAAAAATATTATGAACAAACTTCTAGATTTTTAATATAACGACTGATCAGAGAAGACAAGTTTAATACTTGCATATCATTGATTATACTTATTACTTTGAAAGGTAAGAAAAATATGAATGCCCCGAACGAGAGATTTAAATAAAAATAATGACCTCGATTTATGGCACATGGCCTTTCCTTGATGTCACCAGATGACTACGATAATCTTGAGTCATTAGTTAGGCATTTCATTGAGTAACAAGACTAGCGAACGCCCCGTGCCATATTAGTCACAATATCTCGCAACTAAAACAAATGTTGTGTAATAATGTTCTTTACTATAAAAAAGTTCACTACTTTAACATACGAACATCAAAACGATAATTCTTTATTGAGTGGAGCAACCCAAAAACAATAAATTATCGTGAGTAATTTTCCTGTACGCGCACCGCCAATTTATTGGATACCAATCATTTTGTTCATTACGTCCCCGGGGTGCCCATAAATTTAAAACAACTTCTCTTGAAATAGTTAAAATTAGCACTATAAAAAGTTAGGTAATCTTGACATAATAAGATTTTACTTTTTGAATGTTCAGTCGAATATTTGGTGTGAAAATTAAATATGATAATTATGAAAATTAAATTACCTTTGCGATGTGCTAATTAATTAAATTAGCAGTGGTAGCCGAGTGGTCGAACGCACGCCTTGCAATCAAAGTGTGCAGGTTCAAACCCTGGCTCGCACCTCTGGGATGTAAGTGCAAAACTTATTTTCATCCGAGATTATCACTTGCTATGAAACGGTGAAGGAAAACATCGTGAGGAAACCTGCACGTCTGAGGGAACTTGACTAGTTCTCGACAGATGTGTGAAGTCTGTTAACCCGCACCGGGCCAGCGTGGTGGACTATGGCCCGAATCCCCCTCACATTGAGGGGAGGCCCGTGCCCAACAGTGGTACGTTAAAAGGGCTGTAGTAGTAGCAGTAGTAGATGTACCTATTTAGTACTGAAAGGTAATTTTCATAGTTATATTTAATTTTGCCACGTAATATGGTAAAATATAGTAAAATTGTGTTGTATAGTGAGAATGTGACTTTGTGTATACTTCAAAAAAAACACTCTACTTTAATATCGTTATTTATAAACCATGTCAAAAGTAAGAAAGTTTAAGTTTTAATAATGGCTTAGATATTTCATATTAACTTTTATTTGATCAGAGACGTAACAAATTCTTTTCAAATTTTATTTAACTTCAATAAGCTCTAGACATGTCTGGCACGAAAGAAAATAAAGTTCACACGTTATTAAGCCCGTTTGCCTAGTACGAAGCTATCAATCATAATATTATTACAGGCTATGATATAGTTTCAAGTTATTTCGATTAAACTTGAACGACAGCTTGTTGCTCATCGGCTCCCCCAGAGATACTTATTACGTGTACATTTTTTGCTAGTCTGATTCGTTCTGGCTTTTACCTGGCTTTAAAAGTTTTTGTCCGATAAATGCTTTGTCGCCGCAACGTGATAATACCTCGGTTTCTTGCCCTGTGAGTTATGCACCAATGAGAACACGACCAGAATTCGTTTTGTAAGTATCTTTTTTTTTATTCCGTTATAAATCGGGCTACAAAAACCTTAAATAGCGTCCAGCTTAAAGTAATCCGGAATACTTGGTGCAGTTTCTTGTTCCACATAGGTACGTAGGTAATAATATCCATCAGCAATCAGATTACAAAGCGACATTCCACTCCGCCTCTATCTTTTTGTATGTTCGATCCACCACTTCTTGAATGAAAATATTATTAGGAGAGGGGGGGGGGGGGGGGGTACTGATCTCAGGCTTTAATACGGTCTCGTGAACAAATAGTGGCAGCCGGCTGTACCGTGTGGATAGAGACTAACATTATTTCTGTAGATGTAGTACGTGTCGTACAGCTAAACAATTGAAATCCAGTAGTACTCTTTACATCAGTGAAATATATTATATACATCGTTTTATCCTATGTATCTAACTACCTACTGAGCTGTGAGAATGACGTCATGACATGCAATTTATTACACATGTAAGCGCACATTCTTCTCTGAACGTGGATTCATATCTAGGCCCTCCAAACCGCTGCGTCTGTCATTCAAAGTCTTTTTGCTCGGCGCACCATTTCCTGTGAAGTATAAAAGCTCATGTATGATTCTATATATAAGGCGGTGCACTTAATGATTTGTTAAATGCGATATAGTTTTATTATTTACGTTACATAGGTACATGATGTTTTCAATTTACGGTTCCATCGTTTCTCAACTATGATAATATGTATTATCTTTATAAAAATGAAAATAACATTCAGACCAACATTTAGAATGATGACGTCACTATTCTATCACGTCACGATGCATGCACTCGAATCGAACTGTGAGGTCGGTGCCTCCGATCCGAGGGCCCTCTAGCTCAAATGCCGCCTTCCATTCAAAGCCTTTTTGTGCCGCGCACCATTTCCTGTCGAGAAAAAACACCGATACACGAGGATTCGACTTTATAACTCGGTTGAGCTCGCGGTTTGTTCCACTGTGTCGGCCAGGTAGAAATGAATGTCGAACTATTACTTTGTTACCGATGGTCTGATCTAATTATTATTAAACAAACATGACACACACACGCAATATAACGTTACAATATTCTAATTTATTTCTCTTCTATACTTATTATTATTATAAAACACTTATTTTTGACGTCAATAAATAAATAAAAGGTAGATTCATTTACAGTGGAATTGTAAAACACTTTTAATTATACTGTAAAATTTCATTGCTGATAGGTTTTGGAGTTTTGTGATTTCTATAAATTTGGGGGAAAAACAGAAATTACAACGCAACTGAAATAAATTTACAATTCTTTGGACTAGCATTTGGCTGCACCTAGCAACTTTACATCAACAGTTCTATTCGGTGACAATCGTCAGTAGAAGTAGACTCTACGTAATATTTCATGAAGAACTCATAGGTCATCGAGTAGCCAGTAGCTTTTCAGCCGAACAAGATTTAATTGACGTCAGTAGTCACTGAGAGGGCGTAAACTCCAGAGCTGATATTTGTATCGCTACTTGGTCAGAGCAGCGCCAGTAATAAACAAGTTAATTAGCAATTATCTGAACGTACAACATGAGACGGGATTCATTATTTTTTTGCTATAAGAAAATATCATCTATTACAATACAATTAAATGTTTTCTCCTATGACAACGTAATTATTTTTTGTGAAAGCCAAAATAACCGAAATAAGCTAGAACCTAGTTAAGATATAAAGGCCTGCACAGAGTGGTGCAAGTCAATCAAGTTGACTTATTTAGAAAATGTACTCTATACTAAAATTCATAATGATTACATTCCTGTGTAATAAGTCACGCGATTCTGCCTCAAAATTCGTTTGTGTCATCCATGACCTTTTGTTGGAAAAAGTGCTTCTTCTATCAGATAATAGTGTTCATTTTGGTATTGGCGTTAATCTGGTCGCGTGCGTTAATGCATGGCGCTGGGCTTTATATAATATATGTCTGTTCACTATTCGGTACTACAATGGTATATTTTAACATGACTGGGATTTTATTTGGTTTTGTACATGCAAGTAGGCATACAACTATATCGATATATGTAATTTTTACGTCCATAACCAGCGAGTGCATCGCCTCGGAGTGACGAAGGCAGGTGGAACACTATCAGTGCGAGCGGGCCGTTGCCCTCACTTCCGCCCTTATCTAAGTTTACTCGCCTCGCATGGGAACTGCGTCCGCGACTCAGCTGTGCTTTCCATTCATATTGCTATCTCTTCCGTATCAATGTACAAAATTATTCCCATTTCATGTTTTAGAAGGATGTTTAATATTGAATGATGATTTAGGATATGGGGTTATGCCTACATTTTTATCTTTTTACACGAACGCACCTAAGCATATTTTGCTGTCAATTCATTGGCTATACGACTATATACAGGTTGTATCAGAAGTTCTAAATAATATCATAGTTGAATTTGCATCCAGTTTGTTGTAGACGCGATAGCCATGGGGAAGTGTTATTTTGGAAGAAAAACGCTGTATGTACGAGAATGTGACGAACACTGACGTAATACATGTTGAAACTTAATTTGACTGGTTGCTGTCTTGCTCATATAATGCACTTATTTCCGTTGGCGCCAACAAAATCGAC
The DNA here is from genome assembly GCA_914767695.1 of Ptilodon capucinus. Classification (NCBI taxonomy): domain Eukaryota; kingdom Metazoa; phylum Arthropoda; class Insecta; order Lepidoptera; family Notodontidae; genus Ptilodon; species Ptilodon capucinus. The sequence continues at coordinate 5,113,703 of OU611814.1, read as the reverse complement.
ACCATTGTCGTGATATTTCGAATATAGCTATTTACAGCCTCTCTAATTATAGTAGTTGAGTCAGACGGACAGATGGGCACGTTACCGATGCCATAAAGATTCCGGTTTTCCTTTTTGGGTAGGTAAAGTAAGAATCCTTAAACGTATCGTAGGTAATACTGTGGATAAAATCATATGGATAAAATAAAACCAGCTAAGTGCGAGTCCGACTCGCACACGAAGGGTTCCGTACCATTATTGTTAAGCTGTGCTACTTAGGATTTCAGGGTTTATTTCTGTCGGGGTGTCGCAGCTGCAATTAAAGGCGTCTTGTTCCATCGTCCGTCTTGGTATATATAGCAATATGGACGATGGACCAAGACGCCTTTAATATATTTTACTGTATAAAATATTATATAAAATATTTATTTTAATAATAATAGATCATCACGCCTGTATTCCCCGAAGGGGTAGGCAGAGGTGCACTGAAGTGCGCCCACACTTCGCCGATGTATTTTTGGTCCCAATGTAATAGGGGGCGAGCCTATTGCCATTATACCGGGCACATTCTCCTTCAATACGAGGGAGATTTTTGATCTATAGTCCACCACGCTGGCCCAGTGCGGGTTGGTGAACTTCACACGCCTTTCTATGGACGTGCAGGTTTCCTCACGATGTTTTCCTTCACCGTTTCGTAGCAAGTGGTAATCTCGGATGAAAATGAGATTCGCACATAAACCCAGAGGTGCGAGCCGGGTTTTGAACCTGCACACTTTGATTTGCAAGGCGTGCGTTCGACTACTCGGCTACCACTGCTTTATTTATTTATTTTATAACATAAAATATATTATATATTTTATAAACCTAACGCCAAAATATTTTATAAACATTGGTGAAGCAGAATGCTATGTTAGAAGATTTATAATAGCGACACCTATCGACACGACAGGGTACCATGTGGTAGTAATCAATTACTGCTTGCTTAGGCCTCGTCGCGTCGATAGGTGTTAAATTTGGTGCCCCCTTAAATACTTATTTTATTATATTTCTTAGTATTTGTTGTTATAGCGGCAACAGAAATACATCATCTGTGAAATTTTCAAATGTCTAACTATCACGATTCATGAGATACAGCCTGGTGACAGACGGACGGACGGACGGACAGCGAAGTCTTAGTAATAGGGTTCCCGTTTTACCCTTTTGGTACGGAACCCTAAAAACTACCAATCTATTACCGTTGTTTTGTTAGAAAGATAAAAGTCAAGTCGGTACTTACTAAATATTGCTAATATCGTTACTCAGAATAACTAGAATAGGTTAATAACTTATCAGATTAGTTGGCAAACAACTATGACCTACCATTATTATACTTCTAAACAATAATATTGAAAGTGGAAATCTGTGACCCACGTAAGCCACTATCATTTAATTTGTTTAAGAACATGAAACATGGTAAGTAACTAAATAAGACGATAATTACACCATTTTGCATGTAGTACCTAAAATGTGTACATTATCATACCTCAATACTAATTAATTCGAAAAATGTTAACAAGATTTTATAGTTTTTAGTTGTTTCACTTTGAAACTATGGAACCGATTCTGGAAATATTTAACTGATAGCAAACCACAAAAGACACCACGAGGCACAGATAACATCCTGAATAATGTATGAAAATACAATTTACCTCTTAATTTCAAAATCGCTCTCAAATTTCAGTAGCAGAAGAAATAATAAACTGCTGGTCTAACTATGCAAATGCAACAAGTGACCATGATTTAAAGTTTAAAGCTTTTGCTTTGCGAATAAAGTAAGACCTAATAAATTGGACTGTTGTGACTGTGTTGTTTCTTTTAGTACTTAAACTGGAAATTCAGATAGTTGCTGCATGTGTTTGGTCCTATCGTATGCAATATAAAAGTAAATGGAACTTCAACTTTTACCCATGAGCTACAAAGATAAAAAGCCAATACCAAAACCACGGTTGGAACATAATAGGTAGGTGTAATATACGAGGGGCTACTGACCATCGCGAGAGAGGGTAAGTGAAATAAAATGTTAGTGGATTGGAATCTCGATCTCCGCCGCAGGTTACACCGCGAGGCTCAAGACGCGGGCCCGAGAAACCATCTCAATGAGCCTACACACCCACTTTACATACATACGGCCTCCGTAACGGTCGCATAGACGAGCAAGGCGTGAACCGATTCCAGATAAAATGCCTATTCCCTTCGAAGTAAATACGAAACACTTAATCTGGCAACCAGCTCCGCATCTACGCTGTTTGTATTTTTTAAACTATGGTACCGAGGAGCGTTATTTATATGAATCAATATAGTCGCGTCTATTACGTAAGTATTTATATGTCAGGTAAGAAAAATTGCATGCATCCTATTTTCACTAGGTGCGTGGAGTACTTCTAAATGCCAGAATGATGTAAAGATATCAGTTACTAGTTGCAATCAAAGTTTTTTTTGTTATTACCAGGATTTTGGGACGCTATCATTAGCGTATGGTTTCATATACTTCTACTATAATATAATATACCGCAAGCACTTACTACCACCTATGCGTTATTTACAAAGTTAAACGAATTAGCCCAACTATGGTGGAAATCTGAAACGTACGAGCATTGAATATTTTAATGAGTAAAGATTTTTTTCAACGTTTTTGTTTCTGAACGCGCGAATTGTTATAAAAAAAATGCAGCATCGTACTCTAGTTTAGTAGCTCTACTATTAGTTTCCCTAGTCGCAAGTGATTACGTAGAATATCTATTTAATACTATGAATATACAGCACTACGGAGAATTCAGTTTCATAAACAAATTTCACGTTGATGGTAGTAGATAACATAAAATCATAGTAGAGTTTCATTAAAGAGGTGCCTATGATTTTTTTCATGATGATATATTTTTAGGAAAGTTATGATGATCGGTTGTCTATCGCCTTACGTCATCGCAGAATCCTAATTTCTCTACATCACAGCGCCTAGAGCGTTTAGTGAGCAATACCTAAGATACATAGGTAGCTCTGAAATTATTCCGCGGCGGATATGCGCAGTTGCATTTATAATAGTTTGTGCAACTTCCGGTAAGTCAACCTGATCGCCTCATCTTCTTCGTATTATGTAGATATATAAATATCTACATAATATATACATGCTCATAAGAGCACATACAGGATTCATATATTCATGTATATATATAGTCTAATGAGTTCTGCTTTAGTAGCCACTTACAGTCACCGTCAAAGTTGCTGATGAAGATACCTACTTTCAAAAAACCTTAAATTACGTAACCAATTTATATTTTATATAGAGTGGTGACGTAACTTAAGGTTTAGTTTTAGTCTCTTGTTATACCAATATTTTAAACGAGGGGGCCCCGTTTATACTATTGGTTCGTAAGTTGGTTCATTTTCAGGGGTAGTCTAAGGAATTGACTGAATCTACTGATTCAATTCTGAAAACTTTTATTGTGTGAGAAAGCTATATTGTTATTAGATGTCAAATACGATAATTTTAACTGATCCTATTACAGAAATTCGAATCCTATTACAGAAATAAAAATTATTTACAAACAAGTAAATATAATATAATTGAAATAAAATATATCCATCTGCATTTTTACTAATTTTCTTAGTTTTTCTCTTTACATATTATCCAGCTCGAATGGAAAGATACCTACTACCTATTTTTTACTGTGTTTATATCATCTAGCTATTCCTCTAGAAACGTATTCTTACTGCCTACTTATTTCGAATATCTTCGAGTAGTCCACTGATAATGGCGTTAACAGCACCGTAGGTCTGCTCCAAGATAGGTAAATTTTGCCTTAAATATTGTGTCGATAACTGTACCAGTACGCGTCAATAAATAAGTACATAAACCGCTTCACCTTCTCCATATGTCGATATGTATGAGCGCTTGAAGTGATTTATAAATTCATATTTGCAATGTCATAATGCGCTGGACTTATTTTCAACTTGCGTCAAATAATTATTTTAAAGAAACTTGGTAAGAACGGTGTTTGATCGCACGTTCAGATATTTTATCACGATACAAAATATAATTATATTGTTTAGATGCTCGTCGAAGGCCCGGCGAGGAGGGAATATGGCGTTCACGGCCTCTAAAGAAAACTTTTACGGCCATGAATGGATGGGAAGGATTTCTAATTTATCGAACAACAAAAGCAATTTTGAAACAGTTGTAAGAACGCGCTAAAGCGAGCATGTTCCGCCCTCGTTCGTGTAGATGTCTAATCTAAGACTGACTTACCCACAGAACTAAGTTTAACCCACTTTACTGCGAGACGCCTTTTGAACATTCCTGATAAAATAATGTTAAAAATGCTTAATTACATTTTAATTGTAAACTTCCTGCGTTGGTGTTAGCCTTTTAACTCCTTTTCAAATATATAACTTTTTAATTTCGTTTTCTATTAGCTTTTGTTATACAAAAGAGGTTTACGTGCCAGTTAATTTATAAAATGATCAAGAATTTTATGGAATTTTATGGATATTGTAGTAACAGTGACAGTTTTATACCACGTAGGATTTGTTTATGTGTTGATAGGCGAGCCTTCGGTTTAAAACCCCGACCCTAGCCAAGATGAACTACCAACATTCAGCTAGTTAAATTTCCAAACATTTCAGCAACAACGTTTATAGTAACGCTTGTAAATTGGGCTTTCTATTTTATAGAAACGAATAGTAAAATGATGAGGATGTTGACATCGTCAACATTTGCAACGCCAATTTTGTTGATATCAATTTTATGTGATTATGTCGTCGGGAGTTCTGCTCGTGTACATTCAGTGACTATTTGATTTTTGTTACGGTTGATCGAGTGTAACGACTTACGCGTCTCGTAGATTTATGTGTAGAGATATTTAAATGTTGAGCTCGATCGCTCAATATGGTGAAATCGTAAAGGAAACGTAGTCAAATCGACACCGGTACGGGTGTACAACGCTTGCCGGGATTCCCACGATTTATGAGGCAATATGTTTAACGTCTACTACGGGAACCCTCTCCGAACATAACGGGGCTGTTACGTAAACAGATTGCTCGCGAGTGGTGGGCCGACGCTCCAGATATCGGCCTACAAACGAGTCCTACACTTACAACTTTAGTACAAAATCGACGTCGACATTTCGCTCTTAGTAAAGCTGCCTGCATACGAATAGCTAGGTGGTACGAATGCTATGGTGGTAATTCGTGAACGATATCGGAATAGAACGCTTTGTAGAGATGTTCTTAATACGAAAATGGGCCTGGAAACGGCCAGGTATTCTGCAGTGTTGAAATCTTTGAACGTTATTTACACTTGCATGCGAGTGCCGCTTTTACTGTTCAGGATTTATATTTGAGTATTTTGTGTTTACGTTTCATTTGAGCTTTGTAGAGATAACATTCTTTTCTTTGCAATCAAAGTGCGCAGGTTCAAACCCCGGCTCGCACCTCTGGGTTACATGTGCGAATCTCATTTCCATCCGAGATCACTTGCTAAGAAACGGTGAAGGAAAACATCGTGAGGAAACCTCTATAGAAAGGCGTGTGAAGTTCACCAACCCGCACTGGGCCAGCGTGGTGGACTATTGCCTGAATCCCCCTCGCATTGAGGGGAGGCCCGTGCCCAGCAGTGGGACGTTAAAAAGGGCTGTAGTAGTAGTAGTAGTAGTAGAGATAACATTGGGGACTTAACATTGTTGTATCACCTCTATTTGTATATTTAATTGTGAAATCATCTCCCTCCGTATCTACAGACTGACCTATTATAACTTTCTCGTAGGTTTGCAAATATATTTTTAAACCTTCTTCCTGTTTATGGTCCACAACAGTTCGACTCACACGTTATTGCAATATATGAAACCCAGTCGTTTACGAAGGCCAAAGATATGTGTTTTCACTACGATGCGGCTAATAAGTGTCAGAAGGAAACCGATCGTAAAAAGGCTATTGCGGTGATAAAAAATAAGATACCGAATAATTTTATTATTTTTGTCTACATTTCGTTTTCCCTCGACATTTCGCTGTTTCAAACTGTTAGACTAAATCATTTTTTATGAATAATAATAGGTATTATGAAGAACAATAGATATTGTACATTTCGTCGCTTTTCCTTTAATTTGATTTGTAATCACGAAGTTGCGGCATTGCTTAGATTTTATTACTAGGTATTACTCGTTAGTTTATTACTTTGGTTCAAAAGAATTATTTTCCGCAAGCCTTACATGGCTAAGCAAGCAGTAATGGGGTCGCTTAGTTTTCGCGAGCCCAAAGTAGCATTCCATCCATCATTGCAAGTGGCATTGAGTTAGACGGAGTATGCATAAGTAAATTTTTATCGATCTGGCCAACTCCGGCGGAGTGATGGCGCGGCTGGCGTGGCATCGGCCGTACCTACTGCAGCCCCTTAATAGCCAGCCATTGCGTGACGTCGGGAGATTCTTAATTTTGATTAGAGTGTTGCGTGAATAGGGTGCTTGCGGCGGTGTTCATCAAATGGTTTAACCGCTGTTGATGTTTACTTTACAGCTCTATCGACTTTGTCAAGGAGAAAAGTTTAAAGATGCAAATTAAACCTCAACATCACACAAAATATTTTTTTTAACTTATTTAGATTTAATAAGCTTGTTTTAGTAACGTGTAAGGTATGTTGTTTGTTTGTGTATGTTAGTAGGACCTTGCTTTATCAACAAAGACAAGGTATTAGTTTTGATTAGGAAACTGTTGTTAATTTTATAAGAATGACAATGGTAAACTTGTTATTTAAAGACATTTAAAGCAGAAAAATAATTAATTTGAATCGTCCATGAATTATTTTAATTAAGTACAAGCAACGAAAATAAGCGCGAGACGCGAAAATAATTAATTTCCAAGCGTTTTGTTAAATGTTTTGGCTTTTAAAATATGTGAGATGAGCGAGTATTTAAATCTATCTATCTATCTATGGAGGCGCGGGAGATGAAGGACAAACCTTTGAGTAGGCCGCTGGGTTCTCCCTTGGCTGCCGGGATCGCTGACTCCTTCACAACACTTTCACTATTGTTTTTTCACTTGTACATTAGGCGGCGTGATTTATTAGTTATATAGTTCAATTAATAGTGTTTTATAAGCGTTACAGCGGAGCGGTGCGTTTTTCGTACATTTCGGTTTGGGCGCGCGGGAGCAGAGAGAAGGAATGAAAGGGGTTTTTGGAAAGAGCGAGAGCGAGTGAATGAATGAGTGAGTGAGTATATTTATTTTTTAATATATGATAGATGGCGTGCGGATGTGTATTTAGAAGCATTATGACAATATGTAAACAAATATTTAAAAGATATATAAATGCGTATTTGGGCGCATCCAACTTCGGGGGGCCTAGAGGTTTCCTCTACATTGAGTTGAGTTGAAAGGGAAATTAAAAATATATATTAGAGTGAAATATATGAAATATTAAAATTATGAGAAAAAATATTATATTAATAGCTACTGTGAAGGTAATGGACAAAGTCGAGTTACAGGCCGAACATAACTTCCAGTAGCAGTTTTAACTTTGACAACGCGGATTATATTATCTTTTCCAGGGAAGATTTCTGTAACAACAGCGAGAGGCCAGAACATTGGATGAGAATTATCATCTTTAATAATCACCACTGTTCCCATTGTAACAGGGTTTGATGGCTTATTCCATTTTTCGCGTTGCTGTAACGAAGTAAGATACTCAATACTCCATCGTTTCCAGTAGCTCTGAACTATTCTATTCAGTAGCTGATAGCGTGAAAGTCTATTTTCAGAAATTGAGAATTCTATTTGTTCTGCAGGTAAGTATTTTAGAGAAGTTATATTAAGAAAATGATTAGGCGTTAATGCCGACGGATCGGAAGGATCCGACGAGAGTATACAAATAGGGCGGCTGTTTAATAAGCTTTCTATTTGTACTAATATAGAATTGAATTCTTCATACGAGAGAATTTGTTTTCCGATAGCTTTATATAGATGCGTTTTAACGGATTTAACGTTTGTTTCGCTTATACCATTAAAATTTGGACCATAAGGTGGACTATGTTTAAATTGAATTTTATGCTGACTCAGACATTGAGTCAAGTATTTTTAATGATCAGTGGACTGTATAAGTGAGTGAATTTCGTCTAATTTGCGTTTAGCACCAATAAAATTGGTACCTCCATCACTGTACATTATGGATACAGGACCGCGGCGAGAAATAAAGCGTTTAAAAGCGGCGAGAAATAAATCAGAGCTTAGGTCTGAGACCAACTCAAGATGAAGGGCTTTGGTAGTCAGACACACAAACAGACAAATATATGCTTTCTGACTTTTAACACCACGGCGCCGAATATGCGTAATATAAAAGGGTCCTGCGTAATCAACAGCGGTATGTACGAAAGATTTTACTTGAGATACTCTAATAGCGGGAAGATCACCCATTTGTGGGTTAGTAATGCGGGGTTTGAGTTTAAAACAAGTATTACAATTGTGTACAACTTTGCGAACTAAATTGCGAGCTGAAAGAATCCAATATTTCTCTCTAAGGAGAGCCAAGAGTAGAGCGGGACCAGTATGAAGGTTAGCTTTATGATAATATTCAACGAGAAGCTGGGTAATGCGATCGTTAGGAAGTAAGATTGGATGTTTTTTATCAAAATTTAGTGACGAGTGAGTGAGTCTACCTCCTACACGTAACAAATCGTTATTAATAAAAGGATTTAATTTTACAATATTTTTATTTTTACAAAGTTTACCGTTTTTTAGCGTATTCATTTCCTGTGAGAAATATTTTATTTGTACATAGCGTAGAGCGTAATATTCAGCCCGTTCTAAATCGTAGACTAAGATGGGGCCACGAGAATTGAGTAATTTAACGAAACGTAAAACATAAACTAAGGAGCGTATAAATGTTGACCATGAGGAGACACGTTCAACAAGGAGTTGAATTGGGTGAGTATTTGTTTCAGTTGTAGTTTGTATAAAAAGAGTAGTAGTTTTAGATTCTTGTTGTTCTTTGTTGTGATTAATAATGTATTCATTTACAGGCCAATCGGGAACTGGAGCGGATAGCCACTTCGGACCATGGAACCACAAATCATTATTAACCAATTCTTTAGGTGTTACAGGGCGAGAGACAATGTCAGCGGGATTTTCTACACCTCGAACGTGAAACCAGTGAGGAGCGGGTAAGTATTCATTTATCTGAGAGATGCGATTAGCAACGAACGTGTGAAATTTATACGCGGGAGAGTGTATCCAGGTTAGCGTTACCGTGGAGTCTGAAAATGCATAGATTTTACGTACATTACAGCGTTTACTAAATACTAAGCGAACTGAAGCGATTAATTTAGCGAGCAGTAGCGCTGCGCAGAGTTCTAATCGAGCGAGAGTTTTATTTGGAGAAGAGACTTTAGATTTAGAGGTGAGAAGTTTCACCGAGTTAGCGTTAGAGTTGTCATCACTATCTATACGAACGTATATACAAGCGCCATAACACTTCTCGCTTGCATCTGCAAAGCCAATTAGCGTTATGTTTAATATTTTAGAAATACCTACGTGGCGTGGGATTTTAATATTTTTTAAATACAGGAGTTCTTCATGAAACTTTTTCCATTTCATGAGAATGAAATCAGGAACCTCATCATCCCAATCGAGTTGTAGCTTCCAGCATTCTTGAACTAACAACTTCATAAATGCGACAACTGGACTGATGAGACCTAAAGGGTCGAATAAGCGTGCGGCTTCAGAGAGAATTGTGCGTTTAGTACATTTTTCCGGAGCTATAATATTTACTTGAAAATGAAAATTATCATCGGTAGGATGCCACTGCATGCCTACGATTTTTGTAGCTGCGTTAGAGTCGGAGTCGAAATTAATAGCTTGCGGACTTTTGTGTGATGAGGGAATACGCGAAATAAGTTCTTTATTATTTGAAATCCATTTAACTAACTTGAAACCTCCTGAATTAAACATTTCAACCATTTCTTTATATGTATTTACTGCGATATCTAAACCATCTACTGAGCTGACATAGTCATCCATGTACATGTGATTATCGGCCTCATAAGCAGCGAGAGGGTAAGTATCTTGACTGTCAGAGGCGAGTTGGCGAACGACGCGCATGGCGAGATAAGGTGAGCTTGATACTCCAAAACACACTCTATCGAACTGGTATACTTCGATAGAAGAGTGGGGATCGAATCTAAAAAGAATGCGTTGATATGGTTGATGCTTAGAAGAGATTTTGACTTGAAAATACATCTTTTCGATGTCTGCGGATAATGCGATTGAAAACATGCGTAAATTTAATAGCAACTCATAGATATTACTTTGTAAGTTCGGACCTACATAAAGCAAGTCATTCAGAGATTTACCCGACGTTGTTTTGGATCCTGCATCGAGAACAACTCGAGTTTTAGAAGTTTCCTTTTCTGGACGATAAACGGCCCTATGCGGTAAGAAATAAGAGTGAGTATCGAGCGTGGGTAGGTCTACTTTGAATAAATAGCCTTGATCAATATATGTTTGAATAGTAGCGTTATAATCAGTACGTAAATTAGCAGAATCGAGTTTCTTTTCTAGGTTCAACAGGCGGCGTTTAGCGATATTATACGAGTTACCTAGCTCAGAGGGCTCAAATTTGAATGGAAGATCGACGGTGTATCTACCGGTGTCATCGCGTGAGTATGTAGATTTAAATAAATGTTCGCATGCTTCGTCTTCAGGACTTAAATGTTTTCTGTCAGGAACATCTTCTATTTCCCAAAAGCGTTGAGTTAGGTATTCGAGAGAGCGTGATTCAGTATTACAGAAAAATGATTTATCTGTGTTTACTAAATGAGACGAGTTATGTTTGTTAAAACCTGCTTTCCCTTTACGTGAGTTTTGCGTTAGAGTGTAAGAGTTTTGTGAGAAAGCGGGAGATGCGTGTGAGATACATGGGGCTCGACCCATAGCGACATATCCTAGTGTGGTTTGTACACCGACTACCGAGGAATTAGGATCGGATATTCGGCCTGATCCGAGTAAAAGCGGGAATAATTCGTTGCCTATCAGGCAATCGATTTGAGCGGGAGTATTAAAATGGTCATCTGCCATTGGGATATTTTTTAAATGCGTTAATTCCGAGAGATCAATTTCAGCGTTAGGTAAAAAGTCGGTTATTGTGTTAATAACACGAGCGTTGACTGTATAATAACAGCGGGAGTCGAAACGAGAATATATTTTGAATTGCGTTAGTCCAAGAGATTTACTTTCGACCTGACCGATGCCCTTAACAGTAGAAGGCGCGGGCGTTATTTTTAAATTCAAGCGTTCACAACAAGCTTTTGTAATAAAATTACTCATCGAACCTGTGTCTAAAAATAATCGAATATTAGTTGGTTTATTATTATTATAAACGAGTACAGAAGCCGTAGGTAACAACACCGTTGTATCATTTGAGGTACACGCGGAGGAAATAGCGGAAAGAGCGAAATTATTATTGTCAATATTTGAATTTGCGCGCGTGGTCATTTGATTATATTCGGGCGACGGTGTAGGCGAAGCGGTGGTGGTGCGAGTAACGTGAAACGCAGCGGGTGGGTGAGAGTACGAGTGCGAGCGAGATGGGAGAGGTGCATCGAACGCGGGGCCCGCGGGCGCGCTATCGGCGCGCGTCAGCTGTGCATCTTCACGCTGTGATAAACCGTTAGCGGGGTAGACAGCAGCGTTACGTGCAGCAGCGGAATTCTTGTTATTATTATAGAAATTATTCATATGTAATAATGAGTGATGTTTGCGGCTGCAAGTTGAGCACCTGTTTTGTGATTGACACGCGTTTGTGTTATGAAATCCTAAACAGTTCTTACAAAACCCATTCTTGTATGCTATATCATTACGAGCTTGCGGATCTTTATTCATAAAGAATTGACATTTATATAACGGATGAGAGTAGTCAGACTGGCATACTTTGCATGGTTTAATGGTATTTTGTGAAGACATGTCAGGTTTATTATTTTGAGTTTGAGCATGGAAATTATTATTATTATTAGAATCTAATTGGGTGACAAATGATTTATTTTTAGGTGTAGGTTTATCAGCTTGTCGCTGTGAGTACTGCGATTGAGAAGAAGTGCGAAGCGTTTGAATTTTATTTTGTTCTTTAATAAAGTTTTTGACATCTTGATAAGTGGGAATATCTACATGTCTATATGCCTGTTCAAACAAATTAAGTGTGTTTTTATCAAGCTTACTTAATGCAATGTGAGTAATTATGAAATCTGAAAAATCTTGTATTTCTAAGCGACGGAGTGCGGCTTCAGCGGAACAAAAGTTATCAATAAAAGTTTCAAGAGATTGATTAGCTTTATGTTGTAGCATTTGTTCTACATACATGGAGGCTTGTACCCTAATATCTTGGTATTTTTCTAAAAGAGCTTTCCAAATAATTATATAATTTTCTGAAATAGCGGGTATTCCAGAGCAAATATTGAGTGCCTTACTCGACAGACAGCCAATTAGATATTGCACTTTTTCAGCGTTAGTGAGTCTATGATTGTTGTGTATTAAGCTGCTAAAATTTTCATAGAACACTGGCCATTTATGTGGAGTGCCATCAAAACTTGCTAGCTTTAGCGGTGGGAGTTTGCGGTTGAAGCGTTCATTTTCTTGAATGTCATCATCTAGCTTTTGCTTCAGATTACCTTCAGTTTGTTTTATGTAGCAATATAATTCGTCAAATGCGTTGAGAGCACTGTAATTCGGCTTTGTCTTAGGATCCGCCTTCAGAGATGCAATAACAAGGTTATCTAAAGTTTTCATGAATTCAGAACGCGTTTGCTCGATTGATTGAGCCCTAGCTAGAAACTGGGCGCGACTAACCGGGTCTGATACCTTCAAACTTAGGTTAAAAATTACTTGAGCAATTTGGAACAAACTTTGTTTTTTCTCTTCGAGAATTGCGATTTGAAAGTCTGGAATGTCGTCATCCGAGGCGGCAGATGAACTATCATCTTTAGCTCGTTTACCACCCATGATGATTGATAATTAATAAAATATGTAGGTAATGTGCGTGATATTTTAACAAAAATGTTCAAGCGATAATGGTGCGTAATGCAATAGCCGTAAGGGCGAGTATTGCGTGCGAGTGAGCGAGAGAATTGCGACGGGATCTACCTACCGATATGAATTAATGACAAATATGTAATACATTGCATAAATATTACCGTTAATAGATAGTATTATGCGAGCGGATAATATATATTGAGATATTAATGAGAAATAATAGATGAGTAGCGAGATTTAAACAAGTTAAAACTTGTCGGTGCGTGGTGAGTAATATGGCGGGTTATAATTGCGATTTGAGTGAAAATATGAGAAATTATGTACTTATATATGCGTGTAATGTGTTGATTGAGAGGAGGAACGATGCGGATCAAGGGATTCGGTGAGTAGGACCAAACTTGGAGGCGCGGGAGATGAAGGACAAACCTTTGAGTAGGCCGCTGGGTTCTCCCTTGGCTGCCGGGATCGCTGACTCCTTCACAACACTTTCACTATTGTTTTTTCACTTGTACATTAGGCGGCGTGATTTATTAGTTATATAGTTCAATTAATAGTGTTTTATAAGCGTTACAGCGGAGCGGTGCGTTTTTCGTACATTTCGGTTTGGGCGCGCGGGAGCAGAGAGAAGGAATGAAAGGGGTTTTTGGAAAGAGCGAGAGCGATTGAATGAATGAGTGAGTGAGTATATTTATTCTTTAATATATGATAGATGGCGTGCGGATGTGTATTTAGAAGCATTATGACAATATGTAAACAAATATTTAAAAGATATATAAATGCGTATTTGGGCGCATCCAATCTATCTATCAGCCAGAGACGTCCACTGCTGAACATAGGCCTCCCCCATAGATCGCCACAAATTACGTTCTTGGGCTTTATGCGCCCATCGACTCCCGGCGACCCTGGTGAGGTCGTCCGTCCATCTGGTCGGGGGTCGTCCCACATTCCGCTTGCCTGTTCGTGGCCGCCACTCTAGGACTTTGATGCCCCAACGGCCATCCGTTCTCCGGGCAATGTGTCCGGCCCATTGCCACTTCAAACGTGCAACCCTTCGAGCTATGTCTGTAACCTTGGTTCTTCTGCGGATGTCCTCATTTCTGATTCTATCACGCAGTGAAACTCGCAGCATAGCTCGCTCCATTGCACGTTGAGTGACTCTGAGCCGTCTTATGAGTCCCATTGTGAGCGACCACGTCTCGGATCCGTACGTCATCACTGGCAACACACACTGTTCGAAATTATATAAGTATTTAAATGGAACATTAAAAAAGAGCCGATGTATATTTTTGTAAAATACCTATCAGATATTAGGAGCATCTGTGTGGATCAGTAAAAAAGTAGTGGAAATAAACACCGGATTTGCTTTCCTGCTGGTAATCTAAAAACCAAAAAAAAAAAAATTCACAATTCGTCACGCATAATAAAAACGCGTGTTTTTAATTTAGGGACGTTTTATTAATTAATTATGTTTTACAAGAATATCTTCAATATTCAGGCAGGGTCCCGACACATTTCATATTAGTTGAGGTAGATATAGATATTAATATTATAGTTTGATGTTGTTTATCGATTGAAAGACCGTGCAATTGAATGCTTAGCGCCCGAAGTCCTGCAAGGGTTGCTGTACAAGTTGACAGGTGGTGCCACCCATCGCTAGTCACAGCCCACTCCCCTTTATCACGTTATATTTTCTTCTATTCTTCTAAGATTAATGAATAGGGTAAGATTTCAAATTATGCCCGTTGCTAATTTTTAAAAGTCGCAGAAGAATAGTGCCTGACGTAACAAGAAGTGCTATTCAGACGAGACTATGAGGTGACCTTAACTCTATATCAGAGATTATACTAAAATATACGTATTTTGAGATTTAGAGTCTAGAGATATCTAGAGTATGGTAGAAAACATAGTAGAACATAATAGAAAAGCTATTTAAATGCAACACTGATAGAATAGATCAGTACCTTTTCCGTCACATCGTTCTCCCTATAACATGCAGCATAGGTGAAGCAAAATAAAACTCGGTTTTCAAACATGAATCGGCCCGGTGCGCCTATAAATCGTATCTCGAGGCGAAACTCAACTTTAAACATACTGTTTTAAAGTTCAAGTTAACATTTGTGAGGCGAGTTTTATTGCCTGGAATAAACATATAAAAATACCTAGTTTAACGTACCCGCGCGGTATAACATTTCCCTAAAGGACTAGCACAGAGAGAACACTAGTTTGCACATTTTATTGCACTATTCGTTTACTAACTATTACGTACCATTTTATTTATATCCGGCCATCTCGTTTTATGTTGCCACGTTTAAAAGTGCAGATTGTTTCCAACGATTTTATTACAGAGGATCATGTATTGGTAAACGTTGATTTTATGTAATGTTGGACATAAACCACGTTAAGAGAACTGAATGCACTCAGTCAACAGTTTCAAAGAATAGAGTTGTCTCTTTAAATACGAAAATAACACATCTGATGAAAAAAAACTTACTTATATTAAAATAATACTTGGCTAAACATCTTAAACAACAACGAATGTCTGCGTGTAGAAAGCTAATGAGCTTTCCAAAAGCTCGTTCAAATAATACGAAAACTCTGAAAATTATAGTAAATAAAATATACTCGTAACTTATTCCATTCCAGTCACACAAAAGTATCGTTTTGTTAACGTGTTTATGGATATCTTATAAATATTAATGTATTATCTTTTTGAAAATGCTCTTTTGTAAAACGAAACACAATCTGTTTTTGGTAAAATTTACGATTTTGTTATCAAGCTTCTTTTCATGTTAACTATGATAAGTAAGCTGTGAGCAGACATAATAGATATGTGTGTTGATTTTTTAAATTTATTTAATGGTTAGATATAACTCAAAACTTATAGTAGGTATCTTGCCGTATATAACTTTAAAGATACTTTACTTACGATACGATACTTTTATTTATATATAATACAAACCAACGAAAGCGGTAATAGTCTAGTCGTTTGAGTGGGGCTTCCACGTATCTATGATGTTCCAGTAAAGTGATAATCCACATTGTAGGAGATCTTAAAAAAATATGCAAAGTAACTTTCCTAAAGCTCATGAGACATCATCACAGCTATTCTAGGCATCCCAAATACTGTGGCAACAAGCTGACAGACAGATTTTTCACGTACGAAATACATGAAATTGAGTCCCCGGGGCGCTCTCCCTTCGCTTATCGCCTGCGCCTTCCTATGTTTTAACATAAGACAACGAATATTACCCTGTATGTGGGAAACCATAAAGCGGGCAGTTAGATAAATAGATTGCTATACGCGAGAAGGCGTGCGCGACTAAACTACCTTTTAATAGAGAAATATGGGCCTAGAAATCAAAAGTTATTTTTATAACCGTGACTGGATTGCCAACAAGAAGACAACGCGCGCCTCGTTCGCACGTGGGGTAGGCAGGCTATACGCTCTTTAGTAAGTACCTAATAATCATTTTACTTACATCATGGCACCTGTATTCTCTGAAGGGGGTTGACAGAGGGGCACTGCAGTGCACCTAGATTTAGCCACTGTATTGTAAGTCCGCCAACAACCAACCACATTTCCTTAGCAGTAGATATTAATATAACAGGCAGCAGTGGTAGCCGAGTGGTAGAACGCACGCCTTGCAATCAAGGTTTGCAGGTTCAAACCCCGGCTCGCACCTCTGGGATTTATGTGCGAATCTCATTTTAATCCGAGATTATCACTTGCTATGAAACGGTGAAGGAAAACATCGTGAGGAAACCTGCACGTCTATGGGAACTTGACTAGTTCTCGCTAGATGTGTGAAGTCTGCCAACCCGCACTGGGCCAGCGTGGTGGACTATGGCCTGAATCCCCCTCGCATTGAGGGGAGACCTGTGCCCAGCAGTGGGTCGTTAAAAGGGCTGTAGTAGTAGTAGTAGTAGTAGATATTAATAGACTGTCAAATTAAAAATATAATATTAAAATAATCTACTAAAAGAGGTTGTGGTAAAAACCCAATTCCCTTCAATATGATAAGGATTTAGGCATTGATATTCTAGTAGTAGATAGATACCTAATCGATCCCACAAACGTCAAGAAAATGGACCAAAAATTGACTCTATGATACGGCAGTCGCTTAAGTTCATAGACAATCTGATGTATTTAGACGTTAAAGTCACGAACACATTCATCTTGAAATTGGACGTCTGGGACTATTATATTATTATGAAAAGGTCGGTCTGTGCTTATTTGGTTGTAGGATTCAGGCATAGAGCGTGCATTTTTCCCCATCATACACTCGGCAATTAGGTACCTCCTTGTTTTAATTTCCTCAAGGAGGCTTGTTTACCGATAACTATATTTATGTACTTAACGACCGATTTATAATATAATTAATGCAAATATTGCGAATGTATTCCAAGAATAGCTCTCAGTAACACTGTGATGAATACCGTCAACATAATAACACTTATACAGGATGGATCAGAAGTCAGAAATAATATTATAGGTGTGTGTATGCCGTAGTTATGAACCAGATGACTAGTGACGACCGAATATACTTAACTAGCATAGTTTCTGAGTTACAGTTATTTCGAAAAAAAAACCATGCTTGGATTTCGAACAAAAATATGTACCAGTTTTGCGCTGGGACAAGTAAAAAGCTGAAACTAGAAAAAAAGTGAAAGTCTTCGAATAAATAAGCACGGGTTTTGTTACTTATTTGACAGTTCCAGATGTCCATCAGAACTGCTGAAACATCCTGTCGAGTAAATTAATTGGAATACAAAGAAGCAAGAATGGATCGCAATACATTAATATGAAGTTCAGATTATGAGATATTAAATGCAATATTAAACGTAAGCTCACCCTCGCTTTTGAGCTAAATCCCTGGCGAAAGACCGCATCTCATCAAATCTGCTGAGATTTGATGAGAGTGCTTGAAAGACATGGGTCGTTGTTTAAAATAAGATAAAATGAAAAAAAATCACCTTTTATTAAAATCGATGTAGAAATGTTCCCGATGTTTTTTGGCACAAAAATAAACAGCACTGCCGACATCTCATGGTCGTAATGTGCAATATCCGCTTTTTAGTGTTTGTTTATTCCTAGTATTTTATTCGCAAAAATAACTAGTTTTTGTGAAGGCCCAAAAGTCGTGAAAATTAAGCGACGCCAAACCTATTTAAACCATTACCTGGGTAGGATTTGTGGGTGGTCGAAAAAATAATCTCTGACCCCTTACCACCACTTCGTTAGCAGTATTGTTTCAATATTACTTTGGATTGTACAAAGGATTTTGTACTACAATAACTATTAAAAATCAAAGTAATATTAAAGAATTGCTTTTAAGAGAGGTATTACCCCTGTAGCTTCACTACTGAGATTGTTTAGGTGGGATTTTTTGGGAACTTGTTGGATATATTCACTAGTTTTTGGCAATTCACAGTAACGAACACACCATGACAAACTATATTTTCTCTTTTATAGCCATCAAGATTATCACTAAAACGATGAAGGTAAATATTGCGAGGAAAGTTCTTAAAATATGTGTAGAGGTAGACAATACGCGTGACAAAAGGTTTCTTTACATGTTGACTTTACTTGGCAGATAACTGTTGGTAGGTACCCAGAAAGATAATCCCAATTTATAAAAAAAATATGTTTAATTTCCAGCGGCATTATAGATCACGCAGGACTATAAAATCCCATAGATATAAATGTATTTAAGTAGATACATTGGAGTAAACTATATAGGTCCTTCGTACGGTACTCAGACTTTGATATCGGCCGTGAATTGTGGCGAGGCTTTATTTAGTTAGGGATTTATTTTATTTTTTTACTCACTTATATTCTATGCCAATATTATCGTTGGCAAAATATGGGCTTGGAGCTTCCAGATGGTGCGAATCAACAAAGCCTCAAAAAATATTAGTTTTGTACGTTTATTCCATTGCTGATGAAATTATATTTTGTTTAGGTTGTGTATATACAAAATCTAGTCATGTCTATAGGAGCGTTTTTTAAGCTCTTAAGGACTTCTTACTGCAAATAACTAGTCGTAGGGTTATATGTAATGGTTACTCCTAAGTTGCTCTAAGTTTATAGAGCTTACGTAACCATATAGATAGATAGATAGATAACTCTTTATTGTTCCACCGCAAAAATTAACAAAATATTACACACAAATTATACAGTGTCACAATGGGCGGCCTTATCACTAATAGCGATCTCTACCAGGCAACCTTAGGATGGAGAGGATTTAACTGAATTATTAAGACGAGGGTGTACTTAATAATAGATACAGTAAATAGCTTAAAATGCACATATAAATACATACATACCATATAACATCCTACAAACATACATAGATACATACATACCATATGACATCCTACATACATACATAAATACATACATACAATATATCCTGTGAAAACAAAACAGCTTAAATACTTACAGTAAAAATATATATACAAAAAAAAAACAAATACAAGGTGCAGTTAAACAGAGAGATAAAACTTCTTTACCCGATCCATGAAAATATAAGAGGAGGTCGATTGTCTAATCAATACTGGCAGTGAGTTCCATAGGCGGACAGCTTCCACAGTGAAGGAACCATCATAGAAGCTGCTGGTATGAGAGGGCATTTTGAGGGACAGGTTTTCTGATGACCTTAAGGTGTACACATTGGAATCGTGTAGAAACTCGAAACGTTCCTTGAGATATCGCGGGGAAGAAGGATTGAATAATATTTTATAAAGAAGAGAAAGAATGTGAGTATTCCGGCGAACTATAAATTAAACTGAGGTTAAATCATACTAACCGGCATTAACCATATGGCACAAACGTGATTTTTGTCCACTCTTACTTGAATTATGAACGAATCTAAACTTTGAGTATGAAAACTAATATCGGATCGTTTCTCCATTTCCATTTTAGAAGTATGATATTGTTTCACATGCCGTTTAGAAATAGGAACTAGGAACAATATCCATATACTAATATTGATTACAATCAGCAGTCAAAATAGGTACATCTTCTTGTTAATACCGTGTGGTAGTATTTCCAAAATTATTTTGAAAAAATATTATATATTTTGTTTATAAGTGCTATTAATTATGATTGTACCACTCCATTTTAGGTATAAAGTGACCGAACCATAATATAATGAACAACATCGATAGCATAGCATCTTATCAAGGTGCGAAGCACGCAGTGCGGTAGCCAAGAGTCGTGCAACGTCATAATGAGAAGCCACCGGCGGCGGCTCCACCGACCAACTTTCGTGAGATGTAATCTCATTATAGAGACATATTTTGTACACATACTTTTTACTTTAATGATTATAATCTCAAAGAAAGAAAAACTAAATATAAGTATTCAGATCCGGATTTATCATATCCGCTATAATTTAACTCCGAAGAAGTGTATTTAATTTTTAAAATCTATATACTAGTTGCTTTAATATTGCAATTTAATTGATATCCATGTCCTGTTAAGCTAATTTAGTAAATTGAACTAAAAGATATGATTAAATTCAAGGTATAGACTACCATCTGTTAACACGTTGGCTGCTAGGCCAGTTTTCATGTACTTCCAAACTGTACGCAGCCAGGATCATTAGGCCCAGTGGAAGTATTTTTGAAGGTGCGTACCGAGTGAAAAAGCTCTATTTCACAAGGCTTTTAAAACCTGATGTAGCAGCTGTCGTGTTAACGCAGTAATATTATTTTAGTATTAAAAATTAAAGTAATATAAAATAATACTCCTAAATCCATCGTAGTATAAGGGCTGAAAAGCTAAATTATAATAGTTTTGACTGAGTTACATCCGGATCTCAATTATTGTTTACCTCCGTTTCGGTGGCGAGGAAACCATGTCCTGTGACTCTATCGTCTACTATTATTATCGGTGGGCGGCGCTCGACGCGATCAGTCGTGCAGCTCTCCTTGACGACTGCGTATGATTCAATGATATCTGGATTTGTTGTTTTTTATCCGACTGTTTGTTTGCCACAAGAAATAGGTCGGCAGTTAATTGTGAGCTACCTCATATTATTTACCTACTTCTTTCGTGGAACAAGATTGTTTGAAAGCTTTTCACTTGACGGAACGTTGTTTCATCTTTTATATAGGTAAATATACGAATACATACTTTTTCGTGAAAGTCCGTATGCGTAATTTAACCACAGATTCTTTTGAAATACCCCTCTCGTTCAAATGGTTACAAGAACAAGGGCACAGTCTACTTTAGAACACAAGTGGTCTACTCTAAGCTTGTTCTAGTAATTGTAATGTATTTTTACATTACAATTACGGTAGTTTAACGAGTAATACCATATATTACTCGTTAAACTACCGTATTGTTGGAGAATGGACCAGTCCAGACCAGTAACGATATAAGTACGAAGAACACCCACATAAGTAGTACATAGGAGCCGTACATATCGAGTCGCGAGGTAAAAGCGTCAATTTCGTTAACGGTGCCGTGTCGCGAAGCTTCACGGCTGACGGCTCTCTTATAACAGGGTCTGCACTCCGGAGCGACGCTAGGCATTAATCGTGTAACGTATCAGGCATACGTCACGCATCGCCGTGACACAAGCACACCCCAGTTAACGTAAATCACTCATTAGAAGTTAATGAGTCATCGAGTAGATGCCTTCCTAATGACAATTTAATATCGTTCATCGCTTAATTTTGCAGAGTAATCAAAGTTTCCAGCAACGCGGCTCTTAAGGTAAGTTAAGGATAATAGACAGCACCTTTGTGGATCCGAATACATTAAGGGAGCGAGTGTTGTTTAGTGATTTATTATAAAGCCATTTTGAATATGGCTTTTGATGTAGGTAGCGTTTCTTAAATGTACTGTGAAACGGTGAAGTGCCTGTACATAATTTATGTAAACGTATTCTGCCCGATTAATGGGCCACTATTAGTCGCAGACCTTCCTTTAAAATAGAATGGATTTAGAAATTGGTTTGGTACTTTTCGCGTTAATTTGCAACATCGTTCATAATTTGGTAATGGTAAGCTACCAAATTAAGTATTCCAATACTAACTAAATTCAGCGATCTCATTATAATTAGGTGACAAACTGCTAGCACTTGCAAATTATTCCCACATTAGTGACAACAGATCGGATCACCGAATTAGAATGGATAAGACTGTTACACTGAGCTAATGGTTATGTTCCTAGGCATCGAAAGGTCGTATGACACAAATAGATGACGGGCGTAAGTACAGCCAATTTCAGTTGCTACCTTTGTCTAGATGATTAGCTGTAATAGCATTTTAGCATTATTTTCGCCTGAAAAATAGGTTTGGTATTTATATTGTAGGCTTTGGTCAAGCAAATTGTACTGTTATATTACTAACTTTTGACCTACATATAAATTGAGGCACTATAAACTGTTCTTCTGTTAAAATATTTTATAATAGCTAGTTACTAATAAAGTAGTCATCTTGGAAAATAAAGAACACTTCATAAAGGGATCGAAATAGATTATTAATCTGAATTCTCTTGACTGTTTTTCTAATTGAAATTATTAATCACATCATAATTTTTCAGGACCTGTTATAGCACAAGCGAGCTAGTTTCAGCGACACTTAATTATAGCTTCAAAGTAATGGTTTATAAAAATAATATGGTTTAAAATCGGCACACAATCGTAAATCGTTCGCGCGTATTCTACCCTCAATCTGGGCGTGCCTTTACGTTTTGATTACACTTTCTCAATTTAAAAAGTTAAAAAGCCCTCGATTCTACTATGAGTTAAACGGGTGTTTAATGGTTTCTATAGTCTTCAGGGCGTAAAATAACCATCAAACTCATGATAGAGCTGCTCAATGCATTAACCTGCTCTATATTATTGCAAAATTGATTTTCTATGGTAAGGGCGGTGATAAAAGTATTAAGTTGTTATTTCTACAATCAGCAGCTCACCTCAATAAATAACAAAATATTTGTAGTGATCCTACAAATATGTTCAGTAATATATGCGCGTACACAGTTTTTCAGAGCTTATTTCTTATTTGCGTTTCCTTTGTATCGTTATGCAAAGATATACGACCTCGGCTGATAAATGCCTCACACTCCACTGGATACTGTCGTGAAATCGGTTAAATGTTCGCAGTTTATCGTTTATACAGTTTCGACGCTGATCGTGATGTGACAAAAAATATGTCACCTCTTTTTCATTCGTAAAAGTAATTGATGAAGTGAATATTGATTTATTTGTGTGTAACTAACAATAGTCACTCGATTCATGCACAGTAGTGGGACTGCTTAGCTCCAAAGTAAATTGATTCAGAGTATCAATAGCTGTTTTAATAGGTTCGCTGCATCGTGAGGTCATATTGGCTCATGGCGAACATTCATCCAGTGCGCAGCGCTCACAAAGTTAGTACCTCTATGAGTCAATATAACCTCATGGCGCACCAGCAGAAAGTACACAAAAAATCCTTACGCAGCGAACGTATTTATAACGTGAGATTGGCGCCGTTTCAATGATAGCCAGTATTTTACCCGTTTTTTCATGAGGCATTGTCATTTCGAAGCTATTAGACTTTGCTTATACGATGCCCAAACGATCGCAGAAAAACAAACACATTTGCATATATTTATTTTAGTTTTTTTTTTCGAGTAAGTGGTGTAGGCACTTATTGCTTGTTGTGTCTCACAATTAACAGGCAAATTAGATTAGTAAATAATGTTTGGACTACTCAGACTAACGTAGCAGAATTATTTAGGCTTGATTTAACCATTCGGTCATGAAATCTTTAAAAGATTCGAAGAAGCGTACAGATAGGTATTGCTTGGAGTATTTCTGGCTGGATAACGTAAAATTTCAATCTAGCGTGCGCCATATGAAAATTGAAAATACCTATTCAAAACAGTTAGGATCAAATTAACAAAATTTCGAGTTTACTTCGCACCGGTGTCTACGTAGATGTTATAATTCTGATGAAAAGCCAGATTTTTTGGGACAATTTTGTTTGTTCCTCACTCACCGAAAAGTTTATTGTTAGATTTTACAATCGCATAAAGAAAATAACATGAAAACGTAGAAATATTTTTTTTTGCGTAATTATATCAAATCAAGAAAAGGATAGAGATTTTGGGACTCAGGCGGGCCTGGGTCCTAGATGCTCATCGATTTTATAGCGATGTAGCTAAATGGTCGTTGCTCTCGGTGACCAGAGGGCCACAGAAAATCAGTATTGCCATTGCCATCCAACGCCGCAATGCTGCCAGCCTTCCGGGCACATTGCCGATCGACAGCGGTTTGGCACAAATATGTTTTTTGGAAATGTGTTTTTTGTTACTCCTTTGTATATTTGAAAAAAAAGTTATTAATGATATTTTTCTCATAGGTAGTGCATATATTATGTGTAACGAAATAAATAGCCTTCAAAGACCTTAATCGTTGATATTTAATGTCGTCGTTTCGGAAAGTATTATTATATATTTCGGAAAGTATATTTATTGATCATAAGTCTTAGATGATAAATCAATCTTAATTGGCGGGGATATTACATGAACTTTATTTTAGTATTTTTTATGTTCATTGTATCATATTCTCCATATCGAAGTGTGCAGGTTCAAACCCTGGCTCGCACCTCTGGGATTTATGTGCGAAACTGTAAAAGAAAACATCGTGAGGAAACCTGCACGTCTGAGGGAACTTGACTAGTTTTCGATAGACTGCCAACCCACACTAGGCCAGCGTGGTGGACTATGGCCCGAATCCCCCTCGCATTGATGGGGGCCCGTGCCCAGCAGTGGGACGTTAAAAGGGCTGTACCAACTTTTGGTATAAAATCTTAAGCGTAACTGTTTATTGAGTAATGTGTCGTAACGACGTATGTTGCTTAAACACACGCCTAAAAAAACTTTGCCCGGAGCGGGGCTTGTAAATAAGTACTGGAGTTTTTAGAGTAGAATTACTAGCAATGTAAAATTATCCTTTAGCCCTTCCAACTAAGTAATATGCCTGTGATAGGAATGGGTTTATGACAATAGTTAGATGGCCGGTGTGGGGATTGAATCCGGAACGTCCCGTTTATCAGGGCGCCTCGTCTAACTACTAGGCTATAGGTACAATAATATCCTGCAGGTATTTCAGGCAATATGAAATAAGTTAGCAGCATCAATATAATGTTGTTTTGAGTATGCAAGCTGTAGCCGTTGCTGTGAGTATCTGTCTTCATTCGGGTTGCTAGTCTGTCTGGGATTGGACATAAATAAAACATGTTCACTTCGGACTGTGAAATGAGTCCGACGACGTTTTTGCGTTTATAACGGACCTTTCAGTGTGAGGTTATGAGAATAGCTACCAAACGTACTATATTATGACTATATTTCTCCATAATGTGAAATTACAGTTTAAAAAAAATAAAGATAGAGTACTTACCTACTTTCCCAATAATTTTTTATTAATTATAAGTATGGGTAAGTAGGTAGTTACATATTATTAAAATGTAAAAATACTACTTGTAATTTATGGCAAAGAATAGTTTAATGTACACTACAGTGTATTTTAAGGTAAACAATACTTTTGCATAGATATTCCACTGAAAATACTGGTTTCTGCGCTCGCGCACTAACAATAAGTCTCTGTATGCCACTGTTACAGAATCTGTACAATGCCTTCTCATTGGGTATATACTTAAATTAATGAAATTACCGAAACTGTCACTGACTCCATTATAAATCTTTATGTAGTCGTATTATAACTGATCCACAGTGTACAAAAGCTACGCCACAATCATTATTTGCCTATTGATTTATACTACCTATGTAATTATTAAATATTTGCATTAGCCGAGTGGTCGAACGCACGCCTTGCAAATCAAAGTGTGCAGGTTCAAACCCCGGCTCGCACGTCTGGGTTTATGTGCGAATCTCATTTTCATCCGAGATTACCACTAGCTATGAAACGGTGAAGGAAAACATCGTGAGGAAACCTGCACGTCTATAGAAAGGCGTGTGAAGTTCACCAACCCGCACTGGGCCAGCGTGGTGAACTATAGCCCAAAAATCTCCCTCGTATTGAGGGAGAATGTGCCCGGTATAATGGCAATAGGCTCGCCCCCTATTACATTGGGACACAAAAATACATCGGCGAAGTGTGGGCGCACTACAGTGCACCTCTGCCTACCCCTTCGGGGAATACAGGCGTGATGATGTATTATTTGCATTCTCGATAATACCTCATGGTACTCGTATGTACAAGTAGGTTCTGCTGTAAAATTTTCACATCTCACACATTTTATACAGTCGTGGGTATCTGTAATCAGTTCTAGGTACATTTCCAAGCAGAGATATATATTACACATATATAATTGTGACACATCCTAATTTTGATTGCAGTACATATAGAAAAATCTGAAATATCTTCGGGAACTTTGTGTTATTTCTTTTCGGAATTGACCGCAAGCTACTCAGTCTATGTCATTATATTATTAAAATTTATATTCACGTACAATATACTCTAGCGACGCGGCGACGCTTCTAATGACCTGCCAACCTACCGGCCTATTGTACCCTCACCACAATATTCACTTATATTAACAAGGACTCGATTTTACCAACCAATATTGGTATATTAGGTACCTGAAAAGATATTCTGTAATCCCTACTTAGGATGGCACAGTCGGAATTATTCAAGAATATTTAAAGTGGAGTAATAGGCATGTCTGCTTAACATCAGAGCAATAAACGAAGGAAACTATAATTACCAATTAAAACTTCCAAATTCTGTCAGATACATATTTCTCATTTGAATCGGCTGCTCCCACAATGAAACTTGAAATAAACAGGCTCCTCAAAGAGGCACCTAATTGCTCGTTCCTAGGGAGCGTGCTTATCACAAGGATTCGAGTTACTTGTTGATAAGGTAGCTCAGAGGAGCCGCTCTGCGTGATTAATCAGAAACAATGAGAGAGTGTTGTGTTGGATCGACGAGACGCGAGGGCAGTGCTCCGACTCCATTGTCTCTGGGCACCGGTGTGTGGCGGGCAGCCGACCACGAAATCGGTCCCAGCCGCGCGTCGCAGCGCGCTGTACTCAAAACACAGCGACACTGCAGTAAAAGTCGGCCAAGTACTTACCGTGTACTCAATGCTCCGGGAAATACGTAAGGGTAACCAGCAAGATCTGCAGCGGATTTTAAGTCTAAATCTACCAAAATGTGAATCTAGCTCCTTACGTTTCAGCTGTAAGTATCTGGGGAAATATTTCTTATTACAGCAGTCACGATAGATCCTGATGATTCGGTATGTGGATCTTTCAGTATAATTTGAAAACTAAGAGCTATCTATATAGATATTATTTACTGGTCATATACCTATGAAAAATTTGAAGTGAAATATTTCCTTCTATACTGCATGCAAAAGTATTTTCTTCATAATACAATCAGGTATCTGTTAATTAATTATTAGATAATTTTAATTCATGGAAGTCAGATGAAAATCGTCGAGTTTGAAACGGATACCACATAGAGGAGCAGATTCGTTTACTTTTAAATCTTCAACAGAAAATATTTGGCTTTTGTTAAAAAACCAGTCTAGACGTCTAGTGCTTATAACAACTTTTGTGACACGGCTTAGCACATAACTCGTAACATCTTGATTGTGATGGAGCATCGAAGATATCGGTCTCAATCATTTTAACTTCATATGTTAGACGTTTTTTTTGTTAACTAAGAAAATTTACTTGTCGAAACGAACTTGTGCCACAAACTTGATTGTCAAACGTTTCAACTCAAAATCATTCAAGAAGGTTAGTTTGTTACCGGTTTAGGGTTTCTACAGCGTACCTGTTAATGTAATAGACTACGCAATATCCAATCACAAATAAACGATTATCTACTCGATTTTAAATAAATACGTTTTAACTTTAACGAACGACATTCTGAAAAGTTGAAATGTACACCCCAGCAACTGTCGCCGTTTCCCACGAACGTGACCTCGCAGGACTGACACCCCGGCCCGTAACTTTATTTGCTCAAATCAATAATGAAATGTAACATATCACGAAAAAAAGTTGGTACCTAATATTTACACATTCCTTCGTACGTGAGATTTTTTCTAATGGTTTATCAATATTTATAGGATTACTAAGTACATTTTATAGAGCTCAGAAAACCTTAAAAACTAATGCCCAGGTACTTTTAAATTATATTATAATTAAATACGCCGAAACACAATATAAAGAAATATGTGTTTTTTCATTAAAATATAGTACCGGCTGATGAATCTTCCATAGCAAATTCTCCTTAAAAATATTTTTGCGGCTAAGTTTTAGAACGACGACTTATTCCAACATTAATTCCCGTATCATCCTACTAATACTGCTTCGGAGAGCTTTCAGCAAAAAGTAAAGGGGATCATAACAGAATTTATTATATGTTGAATTTATTTTATCGTTAGTGAGTTGGGAATCGATCGGGAACGTAAAGAAGGGCTTTGAAAATTATTTTCGAGGGTGACCATCAAACAAGTTGCCGTTCGCTACAGAAACTTCGCTTGACATAAAAGAAGGTTTATGGACCGATAAAGACCTTTTCAAGGGTCCCGAGTAAAGGAGAGTGTGTCCATATAATATGTCAGAACCGCGCAGCGTCGCAAATGAGGCCAAAATCAAATAAAATGCTCGTTCATCTGCGAATGTTCACTGCTACAAAGGTATATCATCTTTTAATTTTTGGAGAGAGAGAGCTCTATGGCTTCGATCAAATATTACTGATGTATTTAAGTTAATTGGAATTATAATTACTGTTCATTTCTCACTAAAATTGAAATGTGTACCTAGGTACTTAGTTAAAATTTAAAAAGAATAATCATTAGCTCTTTTCAACGACAGCTTGGTGTAGTGTGTTGGGCGTAGGCCGCTCGGCTCACTACACCGAGAGTTTGGGTCCGATTCCTCTCAGAGACTGATTTCGGTATTTGCACTGATCTGGGTGTAACTGGGATCGCCCCAGTCCATTTTACGGTATTATTATTTGGGATCATACGATGACTATGTGTTGTGTGGCGATATTTATCAATTTACTTCTAATGTCTCACTAATTAGGCACGGGTCTCCCATCAATGCGAGAGGACTCAGACCATGGTGAAATACTATTTTAATGTCCTTTATTTAAAATCCGAGGCATTCGTTATTACTTGGTCAAAATAACATTATTAAAATTGAATAGTATTTTGAAGCTTTCATTTCAGTCATCATGATATTCGTAAATATTTAATGGGATTCTAAAACATTTCCTCGGTTTAATAATCACGTACGTCAAAATGCCAAAGGTAACAACCACTCGGGCTTAATAACTCCTCATGAATTAATCGTGGCAAGGAAATAATACGGTGACGCTTGCTATTATTTTCTTATAGGCGTATACTTCCTCAATTAAAGTTAAGTCTGCAGGAATCATAAAGTCGAATATTAATTAATTTGGTTCGTTTTAGTGGAATCGAAGGAGCGCTATTATGCCATAACGATTAGATACGAGTGGAAGTTACTCCCCAAAGATTGTTTCCGCGAACTTTTCAAGCAAGTAGAATATGCTTTACGGAATTCAAAATTGTTTTTTTAACATAAATATCAAGATACGTAACAGTTAACTGCGGACCTAAACTAGGCGTGAGCCTGTTATATGGGAGCCAGGAATATAATTAAACATGTAACAATGTGGAAATCTAAGTAAATAATAACAAACTTCAAATTAGTGAGTACCTAATCATCTATGACAACTACAGAGTGTACAACTTTTCACATAGATTAGTCATGGCCTTAATGTAATTTTTTTTAAGACTTGAAATATGTGCGAACGAAGGGTTCCGTACCATTATCTATAAAAACAGAAAAAAAATCACTTTTGTTGTATGGGAGCCCCCATAAATATTTATTTTATTCTGTATATTAGTATTTGTTGTTATAGCGGCAACAGAAATACATCATCTGTGAAAATTTCAACTCTCTAACTATCACGGTTCATGAGTTACAGCCTGGTGACAGACGGACGGACAGACGGACGGACGGACGGACAGCGAAGTCTTAGTAATAGGGTTCCGATTTTACCCTTTGGGTACGGAACCCTAAAAACTACGTTATGTCGTGTGTGCTAGAAATATTTCAATCGTACGCTTAAGGTTTAACATTAGTAGGTACTATAACTATAAAAAAGGGCCTAAAGTAGCTCTATCATAAACATATTATTATAATGTTCAGTTTCGAAAATTAACAAAACATTAACTTCCTTCTTATAATATTGCACGATACACGTAAACCTACTTACCTAATAAAACGACCAACTTACGTATAAAATGTACCTGTTACTTTTTGAATTATCTCTTCTTACTGATACTTACCTCGATATTTATTTTAATTAATGCAGGTAGGTAACAATTCAACTATATAATCGCCAATTTGATCATTCTCCGAATTAGTTACTGTAGGTGATTCGGCAATGTAGACTTCAATCATGCAGAGTCCATTGTCCTAATATATAACAATGTAGGCATCCCTTGTATTTGTTTTTAATTAAATTTTGATACCGTTCAAACAGTTTTCGGCTATCGATTTTCATTTAACTCTTCTTAAATAGGTCATTACGGCAGTGTGTTTATGAGTAGCGTCTACGTCGGCCGAAGGGCAATATTGCGCTTTGTGGCACTGCGTACAATAATAGGGTGATTAATGGCTCCGTCGATACACCCGCCGAGTTCTTTGTTGTTCGTCAAATATTTGATCCGGCGCGCCGACGTCGCAATCCATTCCTTTGATATTACTTATAACAGTGATTCTGGCCGCATAAGCGAAAGCTCGGGGATGTGTATGGACGCGTTAATGGTCTCCGGGCTTTCAACCCACTCCTGCGTGTACATTTAGTGTAGGTAAGGTGATATATCACCCAGTCGAAACACTTGCTTTCTCTGAAATTCTCTACAAGGAAGTTTAATGGTTTAATTGTAAATAGAACCCTTTCTGACTCTTCGATCATAAATATATTGCTACAAGGTTAGAGCATACTATAGTAAAAACTATGAATTGCTTGTGGCATAACTGTATTTACTAAGCTGCCTACATTATATTAGTATTTATACGGTTTTTCTA
Source organism: Ptilodon capucinus (assembly GCA_914767695.1). NCBI lineage: Eukaryota > Metazoa > Arthropoda > Insecta > Lepidoptera > Notodontidae > Ptilodon > Ptilodon capucinus. The sequence continues at coordinate 5,082,580 of OU611814.1, read as the reverse complement.
GGCAATTACACTTGTTACGTCCCGTTTAACTACTTTAAGGCGAGTTTACCCACATAAAAGCACTCTTACATTATAATACGAGACAAATCGGTAATTATCGATAAGTTCCCAGCAATTTACCATTTCAATGTTTTTGAACTCGGCCCTGTCATTATATTGTGGCATTGTAGAACACTTTGAAGAACTGAATAATAGCACTATAAGACGGTTGTAGATGTATGGAAATTTTATAAATTTGGAGGATAATCTTTAAACGTTAAAAATTTAAGTGGTTGAACTTTACCTACCTATGTTTGCTAAAAACTACGCACCTCCCCTATCTTTCAGGCACACAGGCATATAAATTAGTATTGAAACCGCAGCGCTGTCAAATGTAACCTCGTCCCGACGCGGACGCGTCCCAAACCATAATAACGTTCCCATCCTTAATAACTGTACGCTATTGAAACGGAAATTATTAATTCAGGACGCGGCATCAGTGTCATTGGTAGCAAGTCACCAGGCGCATTCGTATGATCGATATGTTATTGACCAACTTATAATAAAATGGTAGAGTTTTATCCAACAATTTTTAAGCTGAATTATGTTTTTTATTTAAAATACTAAAATATTATTTAATTATCGATAATTAATGAGGCCTTAAGTTTATACTAATGAACATTAATTAGTAAGTGCAACACAAATTAAACAAACATATTAAAATCAATATAGCAGTGGTAGCCGAGTGGTCGAACGCACGCTTTGCAATCAAAGTGCGCAGGGTCTATCCCCGGCTCGCACCTCTGGGTTCCATGTGCGAATCTCATTTTCATCTGAGATTATCACTTGCTAAGAAACGGTGACGGAAAACATCGTGAGGAAACCTGTGTGCCCGGTATAATGGCAATAGGCTCGCCCCCTATTACATTGGGACCAAAATACATCGGCGAAGTGTGGGCGCACTGCAGTGCACCTCTGCCTACCCCTTCGGGGAATACAGGCGTGATGATGTATTATATTAAAATCAATTACATCCAGAATTTGAATGAATATTAGAAATTAGTATAAAGTAGCTATAAATAAATTTGTTATGGAAAGCCTTAAACGAGTTACCTCCAAGCAACACGGTTTTCTAATTCCTTAACCTGAAATATTTAAGTTTCAAGTGCTTTAAACACCCTTGAGACTAAAAACCTGAAAATGTAGCGTCTGTTTAAAGGAGAGATTTTAAAACAAGATATTGAATTAAGGTTATTAGCGTTACCCATTATCCTGATTTATCCTTGAGCAGAAGTTAGCGGTCCGCTATTAGGCAAAGCCAGGGCCTCTCTAATGGTCCATGATCACCGCCTCTCCCAACTTCTGTCCATAATGTACGCGGTAAGACATAAACACAATAAGCGGTGAGAGATAGCTATTAGAATTCCGTCGCTTCTATGGAAAAGAAAAATGTTAAGCCTATGAAATATATGTGATTTATGAGCACAGCTTATGAAATTTTTGTGCAGACATTACTAACTCACCTTGAGGAATTTAGCTACCTCGTACTGAGATTGATGCCAAACATAATTTCTTATCCATATATTTTTCTTTTTAAGTAGGAAATAAGTCGCGTGGGTAATAAATATCAGTCAATATGTACCTACTCGTTTATATTTTATTTTACCGAAGTGCCGTATGGGATTTAGTTCAAAACGGTAAGGTACCACGGTACACTGGCGTTTACATGAACAATACGACAAGCGGATTAATAATTTTCATACACTATGCTCGCAAAATTTAATTGTTTATAAATTGATTGTTGGTGTTTAGATACTCCTGTAGCGTACCTGTAAAGGAAAAAAAACTAAATAAACTCTGCTAAGCTTTCAAAATTTAACTGCGCTCATGTTAACAAAAATAAACGAATGAAACAGCCATCTCAAAACTATCAGAACAACAGATCGTTAGTTAAAATATTCACGACAAGAAAATATTTATACGTTCGTTGCTTGTAACAATTTTCAACAGAAACTCCTCTAATTGGTTAGCCAGCGTTTACAAAAAGTTTCGCCGATTATTCCATTGGAGTAAGCTTACAGAGTGATTTGCAAAGTTCCACAATCGCAACAATAGGCACATTTATCTTTTGAAAAGTTTCGTTACAGCCCCGAAGAAACATTAGCGCGTTATTCTTGAAATCTTGAAATGAGAAAGTATTCTCCAAAGAATTTTTTGTTTCGGAGTATTATATAGGTACTCCCTCCGTTGATTAATCCGATGGAACATTGAGAGAGTACTTGTTGCTGCAAATTAATTAGGAAACAAGTTAACAAAAAGTGCAATAAACTTTGTAAGGGAAGCTTAATTTCCGCCTGAGCTCGAAAGAGACTGACATTAATCAAGAGGAATCGCTCCCTACTGCTGCGAATTTCATTACGTAATTAGAGCATTCGAGAGTTATCATTTCAATCAAATAATAGATGAAATTGCCCTATTCCATCCACCGTTATCACTAGTTTCAATTAATTATCATCAATTGGATTTTGAGCATCTATTTTAACAGCATCTGCTTTGTATTCTGCCATATTCTTGTATCAGAAAATGATAATTCCATTAACGAATTTTCCTACAAGCATTAACTGAAAGTAAGGCTTCCACGGAAGCTTTGATGGCCCGTACACAACTACTGAAATACTTATTAATATATTGATAGGCTGTAATATTATTTCATCATGTTGGATATAACAGTAGGTACATAAAATATTTAAGCGGGGCGAAAGTCTTTTTATTGTTTTACCATTACTTTAACACGCAACCTTCACGCCATATTCATTTATATTTTCGACCGTTGGACCCACAGCCATTACCTCAGTCTTAACCATATAATTCAAGCTGAATATATTCTATGAAAATACAACAAACTGAACTATTGTTGCGCCGTTGTTAACTTGGAATTATCGTCGTTAGTATTTCCAGCGAAATAATCGACCATTGAACTCGTTAAAAAGGTTCTTTGAATCTAAAATTGTCTTTGGCTTAGAATAAAATACCAACAAAATGGCGAAATCTCAACTGAAAAGTGATTACACAACAAACAAACGGCTTCCAAAAATATTTGCGGTTCTCAGTGCAGTAAATTGACTTTTGACTTTGAAGTGTCGATCAAAGTTATAGGATGAAGTCTGAACCCGTTTGCGAACTCAAAGTTTCCTCGTTTGCATCACTTTGGGCGTGGAAAGGCTCCAAGTGCCGCCGTGATTAGCTCTCCCCTCCGAAATAGTTACACTGCGGCCCTTGATTATAATGAAACCTTTCATTACATATACGTCTCTATGCGGTGCGGAGACATGCCACCGACTTTGAGTGCCCTAACTATGTTTTACAATCATAGTTTCGCTTACCGCCATAGTAAATTGGTAGGAAATAATCACAAATTTTAGTTACACTTCTGTTATAAATATACTGTACTGTTATAAATAAAATAACAGACAGTGTTTATTCGACAAATAAGAAAAAATAATATTTTTTTTACAGTCGTCAGAAAGACGACTAAATTTTATTCAAGTTATGGGGCCTATGTTCAATCCCTAGACAGGACATCAAATAACTACAGAACACATACATTTATTTGGATGTTTGATCTATTTGTCAATGAGTACTTTTTACAAGCTATAAATTAACTTGCAATGTATGTCCAGGTGGAATCTTGCCCGGTTGAGCTGAAATTTGGTATACACGCTTACTTTGGATGACAATGCATGCTTAGCTATGTGATGTCATTCTAATTCCAATATAGCGGATCATTTAAGATGGCGGAATAGTTATTTTTTTTGCACTACCACAGTATGGGTATCAAATAAAAGCGCTTGCTGAGGAGAATACGAAAACTAAGTGCAATTAAATAAAAGCTTGTTTTTAAAAAGTTTTTTTACCATTAATTTTTGATTTCTTTGGTAGCTAAGTTATTTATCGAATAAATGCGCGTACTATGTGCGTATTAAAAAAAAATGTTTACTTCACTTCTCATTTTAAAAGACATGGCCTCCATCATATTTAGTCGATGATTTTGCCAACAATTATATGTAAAACACATCATATTGTTTGGTATACCTATTGAATGGAGATATTACAACGGAGATGGCATTTCGAGCCCGCTCTGATAGTATATTGCGAATAAACTCTATTTGTCAGTTTATCCCACAATTGAAAACGGCACTGAGTTAAATTGTCAACAGACTGTACCTATATTAGGAGCTAATATCAATAAAATGAAGGCCTGCTTTCAAGCAAGTCTCCATTTTATACCTACCCAGGCCGATATGTAGCTTCTATTTTCGTCTACTGAAGCAATCCAATAACAAAATTACCAATAAGGTATTATCCCCGGTAATCGAGGCAAGGAAATAAAATTATTCATATTGAGAACGTCGATTACGTATTCCGACCCGATTATAGCTTTTTGATGTTCCCGGACTAAATAAATGATTTGATTTTTATAAAGGCCGATACGTGTTTCCATGGGTATTGCGTAATACCTACATGATATGTAAATACCCAGGCTATATACCTACATATGTATAAGCCGAGCAAGACTAAGCTAGCTATCTGTGATCTAACAAGATGATTCACATTATTTATGGCTTGTAATTAACTTAGTGCGATGCTAACTAAACTCCCGTAATTTTGTGTAATTTGTACAGGAACGACGTTATTAATAGTACTAAAATGTTGCCTACATTAGATTTATAGTCGCTGAGAACATTTTTGTACTTTGAAGACTTTTGTGATTATCTTTGATGGTGGGTAACGGATCAGAAAAATAATGTACAGTCAATAATAGCCTTACCATCTTAAATTAATTAGGTACAGAAATACACATTATTTTGGGGAAACATACCAACGATGAAAGGGATGAGATGTGGCAAAAGTTTTTTGAATGTAAAGTGTACTTCCGCCAGCCATGCCAATTGTACCCTAAGTATTTTTAAAGAGAATTGGAGCTGAATAAAGACGTGCAAATACTTCCGACCGGATACACTTACACGACGTGAACTAAAATGTATTTAACTGTTAGCAGTAATATTTCAGTAAAGGCTAGCCTTTCCTGAAATATCACATGCTTACTTACTCAAAAGGTCGTGACAGCTTTTTTTTTGAAGACTATAGGCAATATTTATCGAAGTCGGCATATTGATTGTTCAAAGTTAATTTACGGACGAAGACCTTCTATGCGAAATAAGAAAAAGTTCATAAATTGAATTGGTAAAATTAGGTAGACTACCTAATTTTATTGATAGTACAAAGTATCTATCAATAGAAATTCTGTTAAGAAACTTTTGTTGTCCGTAAACATCATGTATTAGATTAGACGGGGATTCTAATTAATTATCTTTTTTTAAGCTGATATATTAATATCCGGATAAATTCATTTTAATTACTTGCCTTAACGAAACAACAATCTTGAGATATTATTAATATCTAATCATAATTAAATTATATGTTAAGCTGATGTAGGCACAAAGTAAAATTTCAAACGAGGTCCTCGCGGGTAACGAGCTTAGCTAATTAAGCGTACCTACTTCACACTAAGTGGAGGCACAAGTGGAGCCACGTGTATTAGCCCTGGGAATATTCTGGCACGCACATAATCATGTTCTATCAATCTTTATGTAATTCATTTAAGGTTTATTAATATTAAGACATTATTTATTATGCTTTAATTTAACAGGTGTATCTATAATAAAAAATATTTTAACGTAAATAGAAATAACTACTGCAGCTATCTGTGACGGTCCCTTAAGTTGATATAGATCTCAATGTCTTTATACACTAACTTAAACTGAACTAAATCTGACACTACAAAAAACTATTCCTATTGTTCGAATGTACAAACGACCATGTAAAGCCCGGCAATAACATCTAGTCAAACTATAGCCACCGAAGTGACGCATTTGCGCAAAGAGGCGCATCGTATTTTTTTGCTAAAACCTAAACGTACTGTAACTTTTAGAAGGAGCACCTTTTATAACGAAATGTATTCGATGACTCGAGCGAATGTAGTCTTGTGGTCGCCTGGCGTTTGCCGCAGATATTCAATCATTATGTGTACAACTTAGAGTACCTACACTTTCAAAAAATGTCCAGTGAATTTGCTCAGCAGTTCAGGCCTTTTTACCATATAAATTTGTGAGTTAGGAAATGTTGGTACATTTATCTAACGTGTGTACTATGTATATATTATCAACACATAGTTTTATTGAGCCAGATATAGACGAATACTCGTTGTTTTGGTGCTACCTAAAACTGATTTTAGTCGATGTTCGAGCTACATTTACAATGTATCGCATACATTCAGCGATTTAGGACAACCATGTTTGTGGTTTCAATGAAACCCATATCTGCTGCTAAAGCGATCAACAGATAGTTGCGATTCACCTCCATCGCTATTGTGTAATATAGACTCATTGCCTGAAAATGTGGCACCATTATAGGCTATTATAAACAGTTTATAATATTAACACAGTAAAGGTCAGTGGAATTATTAAAAAAAAATGATGTGTTAAATACATATAAAACACATTAAAATTGTCCTGCGGGCTTTTCATAAGCTACCTGATTTATGTACAACTGGTTAAGGAACGTAGTTTTAGAGAAAAACATAGTTAATACGTCGAAGTTAACGTAGTTAAACTATCGAGCTCCGCATGATTAAAACAATTGATTTTCTATTGTTATGGGACGTATACTTCCCGCGCGGGACTAAATGGCAATCTAAACAATATTAATTAGAAGGCAATAGTATTTTCGACATCAGATGTGATGGTTCGTTTACAAAGCTTTCACTTTTGATTGAGACAAGGAGTGGCGTACCAGACATCTCTGGACCAAGAACTACATAGTCAAGATAAATGGTTTATAGGAGCTAGGGTGTGTGGGAAAGCCTTACATGAATCTGTTGTTAAAACGCTATTGTTGCCAAATATAGATGAACATCTCATTGTTCTAGCTATCTTTGAATTTTCGTAGATATTGATGTTGTTTCGGATGCTAGGTTCCGGTGCGCTGGGATCATAGCGTCTAAAATTCTAGTAACCTATATCTTTAACACAGTGTGAAGTTCTGACTGCGTACTTAATGAAGCCTTATTTCCTTACAGTGATGGTCATAGAATACCGCAATATATTTGCAGTAGATATTGATTTGTTTTACAATTATCAACCATAAATCTATTTGTATAAAATTTAAAAAATATGATGTAGTTCGATTGTCTTTCTTAAATTTCATAAATTATGAAGGCAGGAAATTTTATTTCATACATATTTTTTAGGGTTCTCTGCCTAAGGTGTTAAACGGGACCCTATTATTAAGACTCCGCCGTCCATCCGTCTCTGTTTATCACCAGGCTGTATCTCATGAACCATGATAGTTAGTCAGTTGAAATTTTCCCAGATGATGTATTTCTGTTGCTGCTATAACAAGAAATACAAAAAAATAGGATAAAATAAATATTCAAGGGGGCTCCCATCAAACAAACGTGATTTTTTGCCGTTTTTATAGATAATGGTACGGAACCATACGTGTGCGAGTCCGACTCGCACTTGGCCGTTTTTTTTTAATACATTTACAATGTAGCAGTACAGCATAGTAGCAGTGGTAGCCTCGTCGGTAGAACGCCCGCCTTGAACATAAGGGGTGGCAGTTTAAAACCTATGAGATAATTTTCATATGCGAATGTAATTTTCAATATTGATTACCACTTGCTGAACGGTGAAGGAAAACATCGTAAGGACACCTGCACGTCCGTAGAAAGGCGTGTGAAGTTCACCAACCCGCAATGGGCCAGTAGACTATGGCCCAACAATCTCCCTCTTATTGAGGGTGAATGTTCCCGGTATAACGGCAATAGGATCGCCGCCTATTACATTGGGACCAAAAATACATCGGCGAAGTGAGGTCGCACTGCAGTGCACCTCTGCCTACCCCTTCGGGGAATACAGGCTTGATGATGTAATATATATTTTTTTGTATTTATATATGTCCCAGCTTTGTGCATATAGTTGAAATTAACATATTGTTTTCTCATATTTACGCGAATATACATTGAAATAAAACTATTTTACGGATTTTATCGCGTATATTTACTATTTTATTTTCCCGACGTCAAAACTTACTTCAAGCCACCGAAGAAGATTAGTCAGTTCTTACCACCTGTCAAGTGTCACATTCCTCTACAAGATGCAGGGGTATACAAACTCGATTGTGAATGTGGGCTCTCTTACATAGGACAAACTAAAAGGTCAATAAAAACCCGCGTAAAAGAACATATAGCTGACGTGAAACACCGACGCTCCACGAAGTCTGCAATCTGTGAACATGTACAGGACCGCACCGGTGCGTGCGGTCCTGTACTATTATATCAGATTTGATAAACCGCATATCCTCGCAAAAGAACACCGATTCCGACCAAGGATGATACGTGAGGCCATTGAAATTAAAAAACACACTAATTTCAATAGGGAAGACGGCTGGGTGCTACCACCAACTTGGGATCCAGTAATTAATATAATTAAATCCAAAACCAAGCGTACCATTGCAAGACCTCAAGACACTGTGAGCACTTTCTGCGTGGATCGGACCGCAAACAACAACTAAATACGAGGGTGCCCAGTTATTAACTATGACATCAGGACGTCTAACACCTCAGTCCCCCCGTGACCATGGTTGCTGTAAAGTAGCCCAAACGTCGGGAAAATAAAATAGAAAATATACGCGATAAAATCCGTAAAATAGTTTTATTTCAATTTATTTCAATAGTTGAAATTAAGTTAATTTTTTTTCAATAGTTAGGCATATTTTTCACAGGTCTTCATATGAATATATGAAACAGATTGCAGTAACTTTTCAATACTACACGAGTGGTGCAAATTTTATTTTTGCGTTAGCCAAAGCAAATAGTTTGAAAATGAGTTTCTATAACGTCACGTTTACAGTTTCAAAAGCTGTTTAAAATATTATTTTGATCGTAAAAATGCCATTTAAAGCTAAACGAGTGTTATTAAAAGCCACAGAATTCATCAAGTATCTCAGTTATTGTCTATACAATATATTATTCAATGTGAGGGATGAAACGCGACGGCCGTTTTATCGACTTGCCGAGTACTAAATCCAAGTGTTAAATGGATCGGCATAATGCACTCTGCATTTTCGTTCCGACACAACACACATTCGGATAATCTGTCAGTAGGTGTGTGACAAATGCACTGCAGCTGTCCAAAAATGTATTCAGAACGATTATCAATGCCACCCACACAGATTTTAATGGTGAATTATATTTAAACGACTTCAGTATCACCACCATCTTCTCTCAATATGATATTTATACATTTATTTGACCGGAGGCACATATTGTAATTACAGATAATAGACTTACTTATTATAATCGAGACTTTATAATGAAGTATCTGTAATTATAATAATTTATTTAAGATTTTGTTTTAAAATAATGACTACGGCTACAATTACGTTTAACATGTATAACGTGTACGCCTACATTACGACGGTAATAGATTTGTTTTGATGTGAAACTTCTAATGTCGCGTTTGGCAAGTGAGAGCAACTGTTGATGCCGCGATGCCCTGATGCGAAAACTTCGAGCAGCTTCGTGGCTCCTCGGTTCTTTCCGCCGCTTAGACTCCGCCCACCGGCTGACTCCGCTCACTCGCCGCTACTTCGCCGCTACGACTCTTCTCTCTCTACTCTAAATAACATAATGTTTCACATCTATCAGGCGTCCCACGACGGCTACTTTATTATTCCAAGGTATAAAATAATAATATACCTACTTGTTGAGACAACATAACATTTATTTGGTTATTGAGTATTGACTACTTCTCTTTCGTCGTTTACGACATTCAATTAAATTACTAAACAAGATGAGGTATGGCTTCACCTGTTTATTCGTTTCTTTGCCAATGTTAAGTAATGAAATACCAATAACAAAATAAATAAATATAAATAATTTGTAAACTGAGCAAACAATGATGAGAAAAAAAACCTTTGATCCAAAAAGACTTAAACATATTACTTCAAATTTACAGAAAGTTAACGTACCGTAAAATGCTCTAAGTTTGCCTACCTAGATTTTATTTTGCCTAAACCGTTTATTACTATTCTAGTAAGAGAAGTTTTGTACTGAATAATCTCATTGTCGGCGGTTTGTAGATGCTTTTATTTTTTATACAGTCGCGGAGAGTGTAAAATACATACTATTAGTTCAGATCTACTATCTAACTATCGAGACAACTCGGATGAATGTTTAGATTTGAAGTGTTATACATGTAAAAACGTCCTACTAGTGTAAGTTTCGTTCATGCAAAACTTATTACATTTGGGTTTAGTCACTAGCTTCATCACGATCAAATTATACTTTTTATAGCCAAAGGTTTGAGTAAAAATATAGTGTTGAACCGTTTACCCATCTTGCATTATTAAATGTCATAATAAATAGCGTCTAATTACTGCGAACAAAGCTATTTTAAGTTAGCCAACAGCCTAACAATGTAGAGAAATAGTGATTTAAATAGTATGTAGAGCTGGTGCGGAGCTAATAGGCGTGTGACGGACACAGGCTCGTGCGCGCTCTATCACCGCTCGCTGTGACACTCAGTGTTAACGATTCCCAATCGATCCTCTCGCACTCTACTGTTCCTGTGTTTATTTGGCTCGAGGATATTGTTTAGCCTTTGTTTGCCTGGAAAACGAATATAAAGTTTTTATAAACACCATCATTATCACGACTTCGATTTGAGACTTGCCATTTACGGAGCCGAGTGGTCGAACGTTCAAACCCCGGCTCGCACCTCTGGGTTTTATGTGCGAATCTAATTTTCATCCGAGATTATCACTTGCTATGAAACGGTGAAGGAAAACATCGTGAGGAAACCTGCACGCCTGAGGGAACTTGACTAGTTCTCGATAGATGTGTGAAGTCTGCCAACCCGCACCGGGCCAGCGTGGTGGACTATGGCCTGATTTCCCCCTCGCATTGAGAGGGGCCCGTGCCCAGCAGTGGGACGTTAAAAGGGCTGTAGTAGTAGTAGTAGTAGCACTAACTAAATAAATCACTTTGAGTAAGGATTTCTTCTTAGCATCCCTATCCCCACTTAACGTGTTATGTAATGCCATTGTAAATGAAACAAATATTCCTATGATATTCGTTTTCGGTACTTACTGTACCTACTGTTTATATTCTCGGATTAAAAACGCCATCACCAGACAACACGCACACACTGGAGGTTTTCCCAGTTTTTCTTTTTTTACGAAATAAGTGAAATTTTATAATATTTAACACAATAAGATGAAGAATGGCTCCACCTGCGTTTAGCGGGTATTTCAGCCAGTGTCAAGTAATTAATAGTAAGCGCAAGTTCAATAAATACACATTATAAATAAAAATGGATGATGACAAATACTGACACCAAAATGTCATTTCTACAATTTGCCACTGACGGAGTCAAACCACCGGACCAAACGATCATCTGTATACAAAGGAATGTACGAGTAGTTAGCTTTCCTTTTGATACTCTATAAAGTGCTCTACTTATATGTACCAACACAGAGATTGATCACTTTTCTTCAGGCTACGCATGAATCATTAACACGTTTTTGCACTTACATACGAACTAGTATTAAATAAAGTGTACAAATATAATACTTTACCTGCTCCATATTCTATTGCTTGGTATCGTTATGTGACCAGTTAGGTTTTATTAAAACCCTTTGCACGCGCAAAAATAAATACCCACGCTTTCTGGGCGTTGTGTCGCCCAAATCGGTTTTCGGTGCAAGACTATTTGTCTTGCATTTTTAACCGACGAAAAAACGGAGGAGGTTTCTCAATTCGACCGTATATTTTTGTAAGTCAATATATTCTTCTTATCTTGTTATACCCAGACCAATACATTGGTAGAACAAAATTATCTGTTGCCTTTGTTTTAATATTTGCACTGACCTACTTAGTAACTCTTTATTGTAGGTATAGCTTTGTCATGGTCCTGTCTTACATTCCGTTAAAATAGACAAATACATATTTTTTTTATTATCTTTTCCCAATGCAAATCCATTGTACATTCTTACAGTATTGAAATCTTATACGTCACGGTTCATTAGTTTTTTCAACAACTCATTGGTACGAGTTTAACCAATTAGTTAATTAAAATTGTACATATTTTTTTTTAATTATTCATTTTTTAAAATTGTACACTTTAATTGCCACATTCATTATGCAAAGGAAAATAGACCTTTCGAGAAGAAAGCTACTTGATGTACAAAATATACGACATATAAGATGTTAAGTTGACGGACCTTTTCCCTATTGTATGACTAAGAACAACACTAGATGTCACAGCTAAACGTAGCCAGCGCAGCCATAAACGCTGCAATACCGCCGGCACTTACGTAGAAAGTATTCTGGTGTACGAATTTTACGAGGATATTAAAAATTGTATCACGAGTACAGCAAAAGTGAATCGTTCATTATGTTTATTTTCTCCAGTAGGTGGCACTGGTACGTGTTAATTGGGGACGCTGAGCACGTCGGTCGCCTTGTTGACTTGCGACAGGCCCATTAGGCTGAACAGTCGTGGGGGAGCCCCACACCCTTACCCATTCTTTGCGGGTTATCTGCATTATTATATAGCGAAATATCAGACTTTGTGAATTATGTGGATACCGTAAATTTTTTTTTATTGATATTAAAGTTATTTTATAGTAGACAAAATCAACGCATTGGACTTAACTTTAGGCCCCATTCACAGGGCAAATAAGCAACGTCTTCTCTATGCATACATGTCGAGAGTTTGACTAAATTTGGTCTCTAAATACATTAGAAACATGCGTAAATGTGTAAAAGTCTCGTTTGAGATGTGAATATCGCCTAAGAAAAGAGGTAAGAAGGTATTCAAGTAAGTACTTACCTTAGTGAATGGCTGTAAAGATGATAAATAAAATACTGCCCTTGCCCAAGTCTTTTATAATACATTCTAGAAATTATTTTACTCGTTGAACAGACTTTCCCAGAATCAATAACGTTTGTACGACGTTCATGACACAGTTACCCGGACGACATGATCCCCGTATATAAAGCTTAGGTGAAAAGCCACGCAACGCCACGGTGAAATGTCACAGTATTTACTCTTTAACTAAGCTAAACAGAATTCCTTTTTGTTCGAGAGCGAAGATTAACAGCGTAAAATTTACGCCCATTGTTTTTTTACCGGCCGGTAAACGGCGCGGCTGCGTTGACCGTTGTAAAAGTCAACAATTATAAATTATATTTTGGTCATAAAAAATAACCTAATTTTAATTTAACACATTATTACTATTATATACCTGACAGTTATTATAATTTTAATTTGTTAATCTTAAATAATTAATTAGACTTATAGTTATATATTTGCATGCCCTGTGGCAAAATATGGTGATACTAAATTTTGTATTTAATAACTAATAAAATATGTAATGTATTTAATTAATTACAACTTTGTAATTCCCTTATTGCAAATAAATAAATGATTATGTGAAAAACATTCTTCGTAGATATAAAAGTCATCTTTTTTGTAGGGACACATAAGTTAAATATAAATTGAGCTATGACAGTGCCCGACTGGCAGGTATGTTACAGAGTGTTACATGCAGGGTGTTTCAGAAGCTGAAGCGAAGCAGAAGCAGAAGCGAAATAATGCTTTGGCGTTTGCATCAGTATCGGGTATACCTACAACTGAATGGTATAAAAATTTGATCGAAATTTTCGATCAAATTTTTCGACGATATTTTTCCAACTTTTTTTTCGTCAATTTCTTTAACTCGTAATATCTCGATTCCTATGTAAAATTTGGATGTTCTGTTTTGTGAATATTGGTAGTCAAGTTATGGATGTACCCAAAGGCCAGAACACGATACCATACGATTCAAAGGTAAGTAAGAAATAATGATAGTTACGAGTAGGTATAAACTGTCTTCACTCAGCATCCACATGTGAGCTACCGTATAAGTATCCAAAGTATTATTTGGGACTTCTGATTCACCACGTATAAGCTGTCAAATGGAAAACTTGAATTTTATTTGTACTATGGAGACAACAGACTACTTAAAAGGTACAATCTAAATCTTTATTAGAACGTTTTTCTAGGATGGTTCTAAGTACCATCCAGAGTTTAAAAGAAAAAGATGACTATGGGTACTAGGTTCCAATAGGTATACTATATACTAAGCTGCCAGGAAATAATAAGAAAGTGCTTATATTACGGTGCTTCGTATAGTAACTTACGTAAGACGGCACGTGAAATCTACCGAAATTCGAAATCTTAAAGTTTTCTAATTCAAATACCCACTGTCGGAGAAAAGGCTAACTTTCGAGGTTAAGATGCCATAGGAAAATATTTTTGAATTCTTGCCTCGGTTAAATATTTGGCTCCACATCGCTATTGTTATACTCCCCAATCCTGGTGTATAGGGTATATCAGAAGTCCGAAATAATATTTTAGATACATATACGGTAATATCGCTCAGTGAAGGCAGACTGAGTTACAGACCTTTGAACATTTGCATCAAGTATCGTGTTATAGCATAAGGACACACTCATAGTCCCATTAAATCGTGTAAACTACATCTGCGATGGGCATCTACTAATATTCACAAAACAGAACATGAAAATTTCTTAAAATTGGCTAAAAATGAAAAGTGGAACAATCTTGTACGAATTTTGTTCTAATGCCCTCTGATATTCTTGATACATATGATACTCTTGTAAACGTTTGAGTATTATTTCGGACTAGTGATATACCCTATACACTAGGACTGGGGAGTATAACAATAGCGATGTGGAGCCAAATATTTAACCGAGGTTTATAAGTCGAAACAGCGATTGACAACGATGTAGAGACGTTTTGGTTGGAATCAAAGATTTTCTTGGGATCAAGAATTTCTTTTTTCTTTATTTACTTTGAGCTTTTTGTCTTGCCATCCGGTCTTAATGGTCATGTTGGAGGTTGCCGGCGGGTTCTGTAATGGTTATCTATTCTAATATACTAATCTATACTAATATTATAAAGAGGAAAGATTTGTATTTTTGTATGTTACGAATAAACTTAAAAACTACTGGACCGATTTCAAAAAATATTTTACCATTAGAAAGCTACATTATCATTGAGTAACATAGGTTATATTTATTACTAGAAAAAATTAGAGATCCTTATAAATCTTTACTAAAACCAACCCAAGGTGTAAAAAATTTAGCCGTAAAATGTCTTTCATCGCATACGCTGCGGAAAGTATTGATGATAGAACAAAAAAATGTTCTACAATATTATAGAACACATTAATATCTACAAAAAAGTCCGCAAGACCATATGTCTAACTTTTGTAGTTTTGTCACTATAACTACTTTTTTACATTTTAAAAGTTGATAGAAATACTGATCAAAATCAGACCGTGTTATCCATACCTTTATTCTTATCCAAATAAATTATTTCGTATTCAAGAATGTTTCAATACCTGTCGATTACTTTTTGAATTATGAAAATCGGTCATTCCATTCAAAAGATATTATGAAATTAAAATTGTCAATATAAACAAAAAATACACGCCGCCGCGGACGACGCGCCAGAAGGTCCACGAAGCGCAGCGAGCAACGCGGCCAGAGAGCGGGCACCGAAGTGCGGGAGAGGTTTTGCGTAAGGAAAGAGTGCTTTTCTCATGGGCAATTGTATGTTGCTCTTTCTCGAGTAGGATCTCCTGAAAATCAATATGGTTTTGCTGCCACCTACAAATATAACTGCCAACATAGTGTAAAGTGAAGCTTTAAGGTAAAAATATGACAAAAAAAAAATGTCCACCCGTGCGAAGCCGGGACGGGCCGCTAGTTTGTAATATTAATGTATATTTTTTGTTTTATTTTATACCATACATGATTCGATATACTCATAGCTATATACTCGTAAATATTTGATATTAGTAGAATGTCTACTAATTATTGATGGCGCCCAAAATTCATCCTATTTAATTTCATCTCATTTCAAAAAGGATAAAGAAGAAGGTTCTGTGATGATAGGTACCTTTTTGTACGTTAATAAATTCTAGGTATTTAAACGATGATATTCGTCAAGATAGAATTCCAGTATACCGAGATGAAGTCGGAAGAGAATTCACTTGCATCAATAAACGAACTAAGTTTCCTTACAGTTACTTTGGGTCCATTTTCTGATTAGCAAAAGTTTTTACTTGCATCCAACTTTTAACTAGGATCTTAAGACATCTTTACTTGATAGTTTCTTCATGGTGTTTTAATTATTTATTTATTTAACAGTACATCCAAAAACTGTAGCATTAATAACACATTAATATAAAATACAAATAAGGGAAAACTAATAACTAATTTAGTTCCGTCTTCAGCTTCTTATTGGGCTATAATAAAATCTGCGATTACACTTAGGGCTTACTTCACACAGTGTTCAGATGTGGTATTATTTTGGTGCTCATAGGTTAACCCTCAAATTCATAGGCGTTTCAAATCATCTGCAAACCACTTACCTGCATTTTCAGTACAAAAGTGTTCATAAAATTCCACTGTAAAGGCACCATACCTTTAAATAAATTTGGGGGTAAGGCGTTAACATTTTTGCAGTTTTAGATATCCTGCCTATTTATTATAGGTAGGTACCCACTCTGAATTCGCATTTTGCTTCATTAGAGATACCCATTTTAATTAGTCAGGGTGCATGCAGTTTTGGTGACAGTTGAATGATAGATAATATTACTAGAAACATTTATCAACGGGTTCAATTTTAAAATAATATATCCAACCCATTGAAAACAAGAGCAACACAAAAGCTTTTATAAAGTTGGATTTTAACTCATTAAAAACTTCGAAGTAACTTTAAATAATACCAAAAAGACTAATGATCAATGCATTCGAAATCACTGTTAAAATACAACATGCCTCGTCAAAATTTAATATTAAAATTTAGAAGTTTTACTTTACGCGTCTCTTTGATATTGCCATTTTAAGTACAAATAACACAAATATAAAGCTTTATTACTAATTTTAATATGTTTCTAACTCCCCCGCGGCTCTAGACTAGGCAGTCATTGTCACACAAGGTTACACGAAGGAATAAAATACGATTATTACATGTGTACCTAAAGCTGAAAATAAAAATCTTTATCGTGTGATATAATTTGGCAATGTTACTACGATGAAATACAGTATGAAAACTGGTACTGACGCGGACGTTTCGATCAGAACATAGGATTTATTCAAAAGGTAGGACCGGCTTTAATATTATTACGGGTTCAACGCGAGCATATGTGCAGGGACAGGGCCGCAATTTCCGTAGGATCGACATAATTTCTAAACATTAGGAAAAATACGACCAAATTGACCTTTTTTTTCGATATATGTCGAATTAGAGATGATGTCGATCATGCGAGAATTGACCCCCAGAACATTTTGTATGGAATCTTACACACGAGCTGTCATTTTAAATGATGATGTCAGTATTCTGCCACTGCACATTTGTCTGCTCCTGTTAAACGTGTACTTTACCGTGTGAATATAAGGGAGTCAGTGAAGCATAAGCATAAGGGTAAACAAACGTAGATAATCTTAACGTCCTAAATAATATACAAGTTATTGCGCCGGAACTAGTTTGCGCAGAACTTAATCCTAGGATTTCATCAGTTTGTAGCATAGCAGTAAGAACTAATGAACAAGATGGAAAACTGTACTTAATATATATACGGAAAAAAATATTTTGAAGCAACGGGAAAACAAACAGCGTTAACTTTTTACAGTTACAGAAATACCGTCGCGCGACGAGTGAAAAATAATATAATTGCTATAATGCAACATTCTTTTTACAACACCCCGTAAATTTCACAATAAAACTTAATTTAACATAGTAAAAATGCAATTTTTATTCTCCAATCGTCCGCCTTAAACTTTCCAGCGAGAGCCGTTTCTTGCGAGTTATGAGAGCAACGAGGGGAATATTGGAATTTATTTTTATGAAGCCGGATCCCCGACCGAGTTAATCTGTTAATATTGAACATTCCACCCGCAAAAGTAAACCATCCCTTGGCTTAGAAAAGGACAGAAATAAAAATATTACTAGTGCCTCCAGTATAGGCATTGTCGTGGACTCCAGAGCTTTGCCATTGTCTCAAATCCTTAGGGACTCCTGTATTGAAAGTCAGATGAGTTTCTAACCAACCTTTCATCTCGTGTTATGAGCAGAATTTCAATGTTCCTTTTGCATTTACTACACTTACGATGTTTACTTAGGACAGATATCCCGCTTATAGGTACTACTACCTAATACGTAATACTCTCGTATAAAAATTGAATTCAACAGTCCATTTTTAGGGTTCCGTACCCAAAGGGTAAAAAGGGAGCCCTATTACTGATACTTCACTGTCCGTCCGTCCATCCGTCCGTCCGTCCGTCCGTCCGTTCGTCCGTCCGTCCGTCCGTCTGTCACCAGGCTGTATCTCATGAACCGTGATAGTTAGAGAGTTGAAATTTTCACAGATGATGTATTTCTGTTGCCGCTCTAACAACAAATACTAAAAAACAGAATAAAATAAATATTTAAGGGGGCTCCCATACAACAAACGTGATTTTTTTGCCGTTTTTATAGATAATGGTACGGAACCCTTCGTGCGCGAATCGGACTCGCACTTAGCCGGTTTTTAGGATTCAGTACCCAAAGGGTAAAACGGGAACCCTATTACTGAGACTTCGCTGTCCGTCCGTCCGTTCGTCCGTCCGTCCGTCCGTCTGTCACCAGGCTGTATCTCACGAACCGTGATAGTTAGAGAGTTGAAATTTTCACAGATGATGTATTTCTGTTGCCGCTATAACAACATACTATATTTATATACTAAAAAACAGAATAAAATAATTATTTAAGGGGGCTCCCATACAACAAACGCGATTTTTTTGCCGTTTTTATAGATAACGGTAAGGAACCCTTCGTGCGCGAGTCCGACTCGCACTTGGCCGGTTTTTATACCTACTACTATAGTCAAACGGTAGACAACATTTAGAAAAATATTGTACACGTATAAATTGCACAGTTAATAAAACTAAAACGTAACTCATCTACATTATACTTCATTTGAGATTGACGCTATATAAGTAAATAAAGAAGCAGAAGCGACGAAGTGCAGGGAAACTACGTAATTTTTAACCGACTTCCAAAAAGGAAGAGGTTCTCAATTCGGCCGGTATGTTTTTTTTTTTTGTATGTACACCGATTACGCTGCGAGTTATTATCCGATTTACGTGATTCTTTTTTTTTGATGCGGAATAGATGCCATTTGGTCCCATAAAAATTTAAAATTGTACGGCCAAGCAGTTTTCATTTTATGAACATTTTTATGTTTATTATGATCATTATTTACGTGGATGATGTAGTTGTATACGGCTTTTTAAGGAGTTTTCATTTAGGTTGATTATTAGTTTTTGTTTAATACGGATTGTTTACAAACATCGAAACTTACCCCCAAAGGAGTGGAAAGGAGACCCCCAAAAAAAACAAAAACCGACTTCAAAAACCTAGGTGCACTAAAAAGCTAGAAATAACCTTATAATCTACGTCAGACTAGGCAAATACACACATGAATTGGCACCGACTTCAAATGTCTTCAAATTATAAGGTTATTTCTAGCTTTTTAGTGCACCTAGGTTTTTGAAGTCGGTTTTTGTTACAAAATATAACCACTTTCCGTCCAAACAGCTGTCAAAATGTATTGATAATCGGCCATTTTATTTGATAGCACTAAAATATACAATACAAGGTAAAAGATACAAAATCGCCAAGCTTATGGCATCTGAACTGCTACGGCAAATCGGTCTTTACCACAAGACGTGTGCAGAAATCCAACGTCCTTGGTCATAGCCCTGATTGGTCGTCAAGACATTAACCCCAAATTTATAGAAAACTATGATTCAGTTACAGTGGAATTGTAGATTAGTTTTGTACTGAATAAATAATAAATGCCATTGTAGCGATCGTACATGGATTGAAATTTTTATAACATTGGGGGCATTTGGGGCTAAATCTTATGTCGAATACTATGATGGTTTACTATAAAAACTAAATGGACATTAACGAAACTTATCATCAAACCATATTTACCTCATCTGCCGTAGCCCCTGAGATCGATACGTTCTGCGTCAGACTTCTAGGTTTTCGACCGCGACTGTTTTATTTCAAAGCAACAAGTCCACGCCATTATCCTCCCCGCAGAAAAATAAATGTTATGGTCTATATTTAGCCCACAATTAGAACTTTGGGGCTATAAAGAAGATTGCATATAAAAAGATCTGATAAAGAGTTCACCGGCCCGAAGATTGGAGCACTTTCCTTTGTTCATTCGCAACCCTTAGACTCAATTTACACGGTAAAGCCGGTTGCCTGATAATTGCGCGTTTAACGTGAACGAATATGCAGTGGCAGATCTTGTGTATAGAAGCACTATGAGCTGTCACATTACCCCGTAATTATGGGATAGCCAACTTCATCGTGTGAATAGTGCTTTCGCTACAATTGGCGAATAGAGCGGATGTTATGTGGAGGGTTACGTCCGATGTGTCGGACAGTGGCTAAGTGGTCTGTCCGGGCTCGCCTACGCGTGATGGATTGCGCAACCGTTTCTATAACACTGTCCCATTTAGTCTCAACCTTAATGATGTACCTGCTCGCTACCTACCTACTGCGTGCCCGCGCCGAAATTACCGCCCATTACTAATGGGAGGGTTCGAAATAGATTGATATGTACACGATTTATCCGTTACGGGGTAGGTAGAGGCAGATTTTAGAGTTCTGTAGCCAAATGGCGCATATCTCTCTAACCCCCACTTCTTTAGCAGGATTGATTGTTTTAATTATTATTGACCGTTAATTTAGTATAAAATACATCATGATACCTTCATGACATACCAAAATAATACTGCTTTAAATATTGGTGGTGGTACTGCAAACTGGACCCTTCTAAAATAATTTTGTACGTTCGTCACAGTGCCATAATTTAAAGAGTTTTTCGATAAATTTCATTTAAGAACCTCTATAGTAGATCTAACACTACAAAAATCCACAAAATGATTTTTAAGATTAAAATACTAGTTTTTTTCTTTTTTTTCATACCCTATCGTCTTTATTCAAAATTTCAACAGCGCCATCTGATAAATACACGATTATTAGCACTTAGATACTTTACCTGGTTAAACAACAGAGATTATTATTGAACACCACTCAGAAATTTTAAAGACACAGGTAGAATGAGAGAACCGCGTGTTGGCTACGGAACCCTACCTACTCTCTGCGTGGGCTGACCACACGCTTGGCCGGTTTTTGATCCCTTATGTCTGTACGAAATAAAACAATGTTATTAGTTATCAATAATAAATAAATTCTACCTACCTTGTTTTTATTTGTTCTTAGTTCACGAACTAAGTTTCCTCCAAAATTGGGAACAGTAGGTACCTTGATAGGTATTCCAATAAATGAGCGCTATTAATTGGGTGGCCTACGAAACATTTGCTGTGAAATGGATAAAATATATTCGTGACCAATACGAGAAACAAGTATTAGTAGGTTTGCAATATATTCTGCTTGTGGCACGAACTATTTAATATAAACTCACTTAACGTCGGGTGACAGGAAAAACTCAATAATTACAAATAATATGAAATATTTTTTTTACACAGATTACCTGTGTAAAAAAAATATTTCATATTTTACTTAAAATTTACTTAAAATATCAACAACTTTCTCACGAAAAAGTCATCATATCAAGAAGCAAAAATCACATAAAAAAATATATTTTTATTCAAATTACTACATTGTTTCTTTGTTACTTAATGAGTTTTTCCCGTCATCCAACGGTATTACAAGATAAAACTATAACATAGTCCAGTGGGCCGACCATGTTATTGTTTTATCCACACTAATTCTGCCTACAATATAATCTAGTCTAAGGTTTCAAGGATACAATAATGTCTGACTTGCACAGTTAGGCGCGTCAAAACACGGGAAAATTTCTTTATATAATACCAATTCGACCGTACAAACTTATACAAGAAGAATTTCAACGAAATGTCATCAATGACGACGCGGTATATTTTGTATCGCGGTCGCGAGGTTTTTGCCACGGACATTGAATCTGTATTTAGATTAGAACAGCGTGCATTAAGAAAAAGTCTGTGAATTCGCTCGTCCCATATTGGTAAGAGCGTTAAGCCTGTGTAGTACGGTAAACATAGGTATTAAATCCACTACTTCATACTAACTAAACTGGTTAGATGGATTAGATATTTTTTCTTAATTAGTTGGGTTTATTAATTAAATTTTCAGAACTTAGATAATTAGTTTGCAGATTGAAATTTTAAATAAAGTTTTCTCGTATACTTATGTACTTTTTATATACGAGGTATTTTTTTAAAGAACTAAGAAATTACTCAAAAACATTATTTACAATGGGTACATGTTTTAAAAAATATATCGTGTAGATTTGTACCAATATGTGTCCCGGTCGAGGATAAAAATCGATATTGAAAAATTCCCGTTTTAACGAAATAAGTTGGAAAGATTTTTTACGTTTCAGTTGTTTTCGAATATCATAATTATCTTGATATCTAAGTCTTAAGTAGGTACATACCTCATTAAGCCTGACTTTTCCATGGAATTCTCCATCGAGACATATAGCGGCCCTATCGACTTCGCCCTGCGGCAATGTTTTTACCATTATCTGACATCCGCCATTGCAATTGCCGTATACTACACGTAACTACAATTCAATAAGTTTTATATTATGTTTACTCAACTGTAAATTGTCACCTCAGACTTTAATACCTACCATTGTTTTGTAAAGTCTCACCCACCGACCAAGTATTTTTAAACTCTGTTGTTGGCAAAATCATCGGCTAAACTCAATGGATGGAAGCCATAGATTTGTTTAAAAGTGAAGTGAAAGGAGGTAGCTACAATGGCGGATGTCAGATAAACGTCAAGAAAATTGCCGCAGAGCCAAACGTAAGGCGGAGTCGATATGGGTTCTCTAGTTACTCTATGAAATTCTCGGATAACGTGATTACCGTGACACGTGTCAGTGAAACTTCGGGCAATATACAAGTGTACACGCGGCGCGTGTAGGTACACTTTATTGCTATGGTAACCGATAAGACAAAAAGAGAACACTGGTAGCCAAAATATAACATATTATCTACCCAAACAGTGTCTCGGGTCTTACAATTGCCTATGCAATGGCGTTCAGAATGGGTATAACAAGCCTACAACCCTTCGTTAATTAATAATATGAAATCATCTTGTAGAGGGTGTTTCAGATGTTCGAAATAATACTTTGGGTACATATACGATAGTTGTCACGGTAGGTAGGTGCCAATCTACGTCAGACTAGGCAAATACACACATGAATTAGCACTGTCCGACTCCTAATGTAATGAATTATAAGGTTATTTGTAGCTTTAAAGTGCACCCAGGTTTTTGAAATCGGTTTTTGTATTTTGTTAAAAAAAATCACGATTCTTAGTGTAAATAATCGTTAAAAATATGCAAGTACTGGCACCTCATAACAGCCCTAAAAAGTAAATATTTTCAGCAAAAATAAAATTGACTTGAATTGGGAACCTCCTCCTTTTGAAGTCGGTTAAAAACTAATTAGTGGACTAAGAATTAAAGTAAATTATCATCATCACCTAAGAACTTGATTAGTTGCTACGCGTTACAAAATTTCTCAAAACAAACTTAATTTATAATGAAGGCTTTCGGAATTAGTTAAAAGTCGGTGCTGACTCAACCAAAGTTTATTATAGGATTATTGCAACTATATTATACTACTAGAAG
Source organism: Ptilodon capucinus (assembly GCA_914767695.1). NCBI lineage: Eukaryota > Metazoa > Arthropoda > Insecta > Lepidoptera > Notodontidae > Ptilodon > Ptilodon capucinus. The sequence continues at coordinate 5,058,695 of OU611814.1, read as the reverse complement.
GTATTCGGAGCTGTTAGTTTATACCCTAATGTACACCTATACGTCGTCGGCATAATACAAAGACAAACTTGAATTAATATAAATTTCAATCTTAGATAGTTCGTATATAAAACGAACTACAGCCCTTTTAACGTCACGGGGCACGGGCCTCCCCTTAATGCGAGGGGGTTCAGGCCATAGTCCACCACGCTGGGCCAGTGCGGGTTGGCAGACTTCACACATCTACGAGAACTAGTCAAGTTCCCTCAGACGTGCAGATTTCCTCACGATGTTTTCCTTCACCGTTTCATAGCAAGTGGTAATCACGGATGAAAATGAGAGTCGCACATAAACCCAGAGGTGCGAGCCGGGGTTTGAACTTGCACACTTTGATTGTAAGGCGTGCGTTCGACCACTCGGCTACCATGCTGTACGTAAGTTACTTAGATGAAAGAAAGAAAGAAAAAACATTTATTCAACACAGACACAAAGAACACAGAGAATACAAAACTTAAAAATAGATACATAAAAAAAGAAAAGAGCTCAGTGTGAACTGTGCCGAAAGGGTAGTGGCTCAGCATATGCTGGAGGGGCGTAGCTTCCCCCAGCGCTGATTTTCAGCCAAACCCTCTTAAATCTTAATTATAATAAATGAATACTTCTACGGGCTCTATTAAATAAAATTTATATAAATACAAACAAAAACAAAGATGAAAAAATAGAAACAATATAAAATATAGATTTATTAATATAAGTACAAATACATAATACACTAAATATATTTGACTAATTATATAAATGAACATAATAGGGCTATACGAAATAATAAAGACAAGACATCTGCATCCCGGCTGATGTCGCATCGTCATCCCGCGCAAGCAGGTAGGTACTCACGACGCAACACAGGTAATGCGTTGCGGCTAGGTATTAGTGATAGCGGACAATAATAATAATTGATGTGCTATCTCACTCGTCTAAGCACCAGCCGCCGAGCCACAGCCGCGAAGAGAGAACGTGTTTCATGGCTAATCAGTGTCTAAAAACTTAATCTAACTATTTATAAGTACCAATATAAATATTGTAAGGATTTTATATTTACGTGTATTTTATGGAAAGTGAAGCCTTTAAATTGATCAATGATGAAGTGAGGTTGATTTCAAAACAAAAAACAGAGCCACATACGCCATGAACGCCATGACACTATGAAGCCGCCAGCCATACATTTAACTGGTCAAATCACACACATCAATGCAAATCCTACTAATAGTATTAATGTGAATGTTTGTGAGGATAAATGGATGGATGTTTACAATTTTATTGTTTGTACATCAGAATAACATATAGGCTATAATTTATAACGATATTGAACAATCGAAGTCTGCGCCGAAGAAGTCGCGGGTAGAGGCTAGTTCATAATAAACCAGGCCTAATGGTTTTCGTGAATTTATACGTTTTAAATTGGACAATAAAAACATAAGTTCTATATCACTACGATTTGCAGACCCTTTATTGAAATAAAAGTTCCACGTTTACTGGACCTTTCTGTGAGATTGTACGGCATAGGTACTTGCTCCAATAATACTTGGACCAAAACATATTGCGGCCATACAATTTATTGCTATATCCAATATCTCTGCATTTTGTATAGTTTGTGAGCTCACTATACAAAATAGAATAATAGAAGTGAAAGACTGGATAATTATTTTAAGCACTTCTTAGCATTTATATAATCCTACTCCCGCTTTTTAAAAGGAAATTGAATCAATACAGTGTAAAGCAGTGGTAGTCGGGTTGGTAGAACGTCTGCCTTAGAAGTACGTATGGGGTTCAGTTTCAAACACTCGGCTTGCGTCTAAGGAATTGCCGGATTTCATGTGCGAATAACATTTACAATAATGGTTATTGCTTGTTATTCGGCGAAGGTAAATATCGTGATGCAACCTGCACGTGTAGCTATCGAATGGTGTTGAAGTTCACCAACCCATACCGGCCTACGAGATGGACTATGGCCTATGGAGAGGGACTATGGCCTAATCACTGTGAAATAGATTCACAGACATCCGCACACTGCGAGAGTGATTAGGTACATTACTGGGAATAATTGATCAAAGTAATAGGAATTATTTTAAATTTTATTTTATTTTCCCACAACACTACATTATCTGGATAGACCAGTAGGAACAGTAGGAACTGTTGTGGGCAATTACGGCAATTACCTTCCATTGCGCTGATAACTCCAACAATGGAGCAAGCAGTGGGGCATTAATACGCCTCTACTATTTAGCTATCAACAAAGAAAAATATAATTTTGTTTGTGAATACGGGCACGTGTTTGCTCTCAACATTTGTTTCGCAAAACTTAACTGTTGTTCTCTAAGAAAGTTCGCGGAAGATATAATAAGAAAATGGAATTTATGTGCGCTTGATGTCTGAAGAAATTATAAAAAAAATACCGCTGCTTACGTGGGGTAAATTGAGGTAGAAGTTTTCTAAATTTATATGATATTTAACATTCAAATGAAAGGTTACACGTGCATGTATCGTATATATGTATAGCTTCGCGCAAACTTTAGTATTAACTAATTGTTCCATTTGTAGCGTGCATGTGTGGCGTGGCATACGCGTGCTTGATTGAGATTGGACTCTACTTTTCACTTAATATAATATCACAAGTAAAAAAATATAGGTATTTACTATCTTAAGTACGTAATATAAAACTGCAATACATAAACATCATTATTTTTGTACGTGTGCATTGTATGTAATCCCACCGCATAATCACATTTCTTCATGAACGTACCTACACAGTACTGTTTTTTATCTTATGCACTTTTCGCATCTAACCTTCGCTTTAATACAAAACCGTAGGTGCCTATTGTTTAAAATTGTTATTTCGACGAAAAAAAGTACATAGAGTTATTTACTTATGTTTTCAGAACACACAGTTCGTGTCAGACATTTGAAACGGGCACGTTCGTAATACCGGCTCGGCGTGACTCCGCGAGGACTCCCTCCACCCGCGTCTCAACTCTCCCGGGAACCCATATCGTGTGAGAACTTTTTCAAATCTTCTTTGTTTCTTTGTGCAACAATAACTCAGGTCGAGAACGAACAAATATAGAGTTCTATAAGATACGCTATTAATAGCTTATGATTTAATATTATTAATGATATTATACGCACGCTGAATATACTGAATTCAAATTTCAAGTTTCGAAATTACTCAATTTGTAATAACTTAATTATTTTGTTTAAGCGTAACTTCGTGTATTATGTGTAAATCGTCAATTAAAATGTCTGTACACGTATTATAATATTACACCCAAATACAAAGAGCCGTCCAAATTTAAAATTGTGTTGCTCTCTAAAAGTAATCAATAAGCTCACATTCTGTATTGAATTTTATAACTTGGTTTCAAAACTAATAAAAAAGCTTATAAAAAAATTAAATTACTGTATTTGAATCATATAATAAAATTTATAGATAGCTTTGCAACGTCGAACTTTATTACTATACACTTATGACTTTCTAAATATTAAATGCTTTACTTGTGAAAAAAACGGACGGAAAGTTATTGCCATCTCCTCTAAAACTCTTCCAATTAACTCATTAACGCTATTGTGAATTAACTTGATTAACCTACCTGAAGCCTGTAGCTACGTGACCTAAATACTATAGGAACAATGCTTTAATCCAGTTTTGAAGCAGTGAAATGTCAAAACCATTTAACAACAAGTACCTAAATGCGCGAAGTATAAGGCGCAACCCTAGGGTTTAAGCGTTACGTGATCAGCGTACGATGGACATTATAACCAGTTTAAGTACAAACTCCAAATTCAATTCAGAATCTTAATAAGCCGCATCTGAATCGCGAAACCGTCACGAAAAGGAACACTTTCATTTATAAGTTGAGGTTCCTGCTCAACCAATGCAGGGTTTCTTACTCGCACGACTTCCAAAAATTATCAGCCATTTCGTTAGAATCAGATCAGAATATTTTTTATTCATATAAACCAATACAGGCACTTATGAATCGTCAATAAATTATAAAAATAGTAGCTCTACCACCCATTCGGAATGAATTTCCTATGGAGAAGAATGGGCAAGAAACTCCATGGTCGCTTTTTTCAAATAAGGATTTAGATTTTTGTGTTTTTGTTAATTAACAATTATCTATATTCTATATCTATACAAATAAATAAAATTGGAGTGTCTGTTTGTAATAACAAAATAACACTTTTTTAATAAATGCGTATGAAAGTATATACGATACCTATAACAAAAACGCAATTTTAAAATTTTTTGTCTGTGTGTCTGTCTGTCTGTCTGTTTGTTTGAGGTAAACTTCTAAACGGCTGGACCGATTTCAATGGGACTTTCACTGACGTTCCAAGGCGTAACTTAGGCTACTTTAATTTTAGAAAAAGCATTAGGGTTCCGCGGGAAAAACATAATACCCATATTTCCGGGTAATCTCCCTAAAGTCCACGCGGGCGAAGTCGCGGGCACAGCTAGTACAATATAAAGTTAATGAGGCTATACATTCTCAAAACACAATTAAATCACTACATAACAAACTACACTGTGATTGTTAGCTGCACTGTGACCGAGAATGGTGCTTATTTTTCTATACACAAATGTAAAACACTTGTTCAAAATTCCATACTATTTCATAGTACAAAAAATATTGCTGTCTTTGTATCTGAAGCGTGCAAAGTAAAAGTTAGCCATTACCTAATTATTTCATTATCAGCGTAACTGATACTGTTTTCTTCGCGGCACGTGTGCTCATTTATTTGCTAACAAAGTTAGTCCGACATCGATTCTAAATTAAGTCAAGTGTAATACTATTTATTACAGTGTACATTTTTTGTGTAGTTAAACAGGATATTTGTGAGATATAACATTACAAGGACCAATTATACCATTACTATGGTATATTTGGTATCCATGCCATAGAATGGTAATAATAAATTATGTTTCAATAAATAAATAAGGAATATCTTGAGACAATACACACTCATATCATGGTACGTATACAGGGTGTATTAGAAATCCGAAATAATACTTTGGGTATATATAGGTACGGTAGCTCATTTGTGGATGCTTACTGAAGACAGTTTATACCTAACTATCATAGTTTCTGAGTTATAGACCTTTGAATATTTGACTCAGTAGGCTAATTCTCGTATTTACAAATAGTCCAAGCGTCGCCGCAGTTCCGATCAAGCTCTATCGAAGATCTATCCAAAATTGGTATTCTCGTAATATCAAAACAATGTCTTTTGCACTAAATATCGTGATTTTCGTCGAAAAAAATAAATAAATTAAACTTAAAAACATTAAAATATAAATTGAAATTCAAAAAGCACTATTTGTCATGATTAAGCAGAAAGATGCTAAATGGATGCTAAACTGATTCTCGAATAATGTAAAAATTAGATTCAAGCGTAAGCGATGGTAGCCTAGTTGGTACAACGCCCGCCTTGTACGTATAGTTGTAAGTTCAAACCCCGGGCCCGCACTTATTTTATTTTTATTTCTTTATTTTGTATTTTTTTATAATTTTCCTTAAAAAACATTCTTTTTATTTTTCTTTTTTATCACCTCTATACAACAATAGATGGCCTTTAAGAGATTGTTTGCATAAAATAATAATAGATGGCGGTATAGTTCGTAACATATTTTAATGTAAGTTTTATAATTTTCTTAAAGTATTTTAGGACTTGGAGCTCTTTTTAGGCTCCAAGTCTTCGAAATCGTAAAAACAGCCTAATTTGGAGCACATTAATTATATTTTTCACGAGAACAATACATGTATTCGTCGCAAATAACCTACGAGTGTTCAACGGCATTTTGATTGCGAAATTTGACAGATTCCCGCTAGAAAGTAATTTTGCTGAGCTATGAGAATACCATCATGTCAACGTGGTGGAACGATTAGAAGACGATCAACGTTTTTGCGAACAAATTCAACGACACTTCGACGAAAGTACTAAAAAATCGGTGCCGTTCAAGCTCGATAGACGGATGAGAATACCAAAAGGGCTTGAACGACTAATTCGCTACGATATCGCTACGATTTTTATTACGAGAATCAGGGCACAGGTATCGTGTTCTGGCCTTTGGGTACATCCATAACCCTATTCAGCAGTGTAATCTAAACGTATGAAGGGGGCAAGGGGGGTAAACCAATATTACCAAACCAGAACATGCAAATTTTACATAGATATTGAGAGTTATAGAAATTTAAGACGAAAAAAAAGTTTCGATCAAATTTCGATCAAATTTTTGTACTATTTAGTCGTATAAGATCGATACTGATGCAAACGTCAAAGTATTATTTCGGACTTCTGAAACACCCTGTATACAAAGTCCCTACTCTGTGGTCATGATCACAAACACATGTACTTACTAAGAGTACTGTAGAATAGATTGGTAGCGATCACAGTTACACTCGCAAGTCCTGAAAAGGCCATTTCCGAAATTTGCCGCTGACGTAGTGTAGTGCACCACTCTACCAAGCCGTCATCAATATGTACGTTTTATAATGCATTCTTTGAATTATCAGTTTTAATGAACATAGGGGGTGAAGAGCGTTTACGCACGTAATCATTCAAAGCCCCTTTATAGCCGTTTTGAACGGTGGTGAGCTAGAGCCAGGATTACCGAATGATGGATGCACTGAGGATTACCGGACGCTCGTGCGGCGCGCAGATGACCGCCGGCTACCTACTGCTGTATTGTACCGTGTTACCCTATTCACTCGGTGCCAACTATATTCGCAGTTTTCTATAAATACGCTACCCCTCCATAACTAACACTGATCACCAAATTCATTTGAATTTCCATTCATCTACAATCCATTAAGAGTCGCACTTTTCATTATAATTTACCAGATTGTAACCTTTAATAATAGAGGGCGTTTAAGTTACGTTTCCTAAATATTTACAAAATAAAGGTAGGTACCATTTAATTATTGTTAAAAAAATAAATACCGACCTTAAAATCCTGGGAGGAAAAGAAAAGAAACATACGATTCGAATTGAGAGCGCCTTCTATCGGAAATCGGTCAATAAAATGTGTGTAACTCCTGTTTTAAAATATTTTATTGTCAGTCAAGCTTGTGATAACTTATTTCACACACACACCTAAATCATTGAAATCGAACTTTTTTGAAGAATATGAATGATAGTCACGATGTTTGTCATAATCCGAGTGTAATGTAAATATTAAGCTTGCCATCAGATATCTCCAATAACATTTAGTTAATGTCCTAACATTTTTCAATAAATTTACAAGCATACTCGGCATAATTAATAGTTTTGGATGTATGGCAGGGTAGATGGGGGATTTGGAACAAATGGTTTCGGTATGGGTTTTCCAACGGAACATCAAAGGACATTTGCCAAAGCGCCACCCACGTCTATAAATATAACAAACGCTTGCTCCATACATTAGTAAACATTTCCAATTTGCTTTGATCCTTTTTATGTAACATTTTTGACCGCGACGATGCATGGACGCTAAAAAATATTAATTCATTTTCCGAGGTAAAAAGTCGTCGAATAAAAGATACCCTTTCGTCGGATAAAAGAAAAGATTTTTCGTAGCATTTCCCGTTCCGTTGTTGGGTAGACCCTTGGCACACATCGATCTCCAGCTATTTCGTGTGTTTATCATGTGTTTCAAGGAAATTTCAATTCAGTTTTAAGTTTTCTTATCTTATCGTACATTAATAGTGAATATTGTGTTATTCATGCATAAATATAAATTTGCAGCAGTGGTAGCCTCGCCGGTAGAATTCCCGCCTTAAACGTAAGGGGTGCAAGTTCAAATCTCGGGACCACACCGTCATTTTCAATAATGATTACCACCTGCTGATCGGTGAAGGAAAACATCGTGAGGAAACCTGCACATCTACAGAAAGGCGTGTGAAGTTCACCCGCATTACTAACCAAGCTTGGTGGACTTTGGCCCAAAATCTCTTTCGTATTAAGGGAGAATGTGCCCAGTATAATTGCAATAGGCTTGCCTCCTATTAAATTGGGACCAAAATACATCTGTGAATTGTAGGCGCACTGCAGTGTACCTCTGCCTACCCCTTCGGGGAATACAGGCGTGGTGATGTATTTATTTTTAAATCAATATAAATATATTCTTCAGTTCTTCAGTGGTTGTGTTGAGTAATAAATACACGTTGCTGTTCATTCCTGTTTACATTTTGATCACTAAACTTAAGTTTATGGTCGCCCAAGAGTGAATATTTAAAAAAAAACTGAACTAGTTCTACTGGTCTCTAGGTGGATTTCCATTAAGAATAAGGTTTGGGGTTAAATGAAGGAAACTCTCATACCTACTAAAGGATAAACTGCTCTGAAATCTGGAAAACATGTTTAAATAATCCATCATATTTTCCAACCTCTCGCCTAAACGAATTCGCAGTGAATACACACGCAAATGAATGGCGTTTATTCATTAGGGTCTAATAATGACTGTGTCAACGTTCGTTTTCGATTTTCCAAAAAAAAACTTTTTAAATTGTAAAAGTAATTTACGTGTAAGGCCGTACATAACAGTTCTATAAATACAATACAATTCAACTCGTAATAACATTTTATATCCACTTACAAACTAAAGGTCAGCTTTAAGTGGGGATAAAATCAATGGTCAAATATATGGAATTAATTTCAGGTATCCCTGAAGCTCTACTATGTAAAGTTATTAAATCCTAGGAATCGTTAGTCGATAGCGTCTTCATTTAATATTTGTAAGAGGCCATTTATTTATAAAAAAGTTAACTGTCAATTGTTGGTTTCTCGTATGGAGGGTAGAATTAAAGGAGGGCAATCTCCTATGGGAAAAATTTGAAAAAGTGTCCGTCGAAATGCATGAAATAATAGTTCAAAAATCTTCCACAATGGCGCTGGTGTCGATAATTGGTATATATCGACGCCCCCCTGGAATAAATCGGTAGTGCCATTATGGACTTATTGCAGTTATGCCAGATTCGGAATCAGCGATTTTTCCGAGAACCGGTTTAATCCCGGGGGTCTTCGATATGTCATTTATCGACACCAGGGCCATTGTGGAAGGGTTTTGAACTACTAATTATGGATTCCGATGGACACTTTTTCAATATCTAGATGTCACTCCTTTACTCTACCCTCCATAGTTTCTCTGGTGGCCGATGGGGCGCTCTACCAATGTACCACAAGAATATAACACATAGACGCCAATCTAGAGAGGGAGCGTAACACCCTTAAGTAAAACTCATAAGTTACTCATAATTTGTCTACTGATTGTCATTGGTCTCCTAAATGCACACTACTTGTTTTTCTGCTCTATTTATCAAGTTATTTCCAGTTAGGAACTTATGGTCGTTCATCACTCCCTGGCTGTAGAACTCTATAAATAATACACTTCGTTTACCTAACCGTAGTTCTTACTTGAGAATCTAGCTACTCAAGCTGTACTGAACTAAACTAAATAATGCTATTATTAATCCTTTGCACCCATGGCACTTATTAAATGAGAGTAAAACGTTTTCGTCAGAACAATCAAAAGGTAGGAAGTTACCAAAACGTCAACCTGCTGCTGTAATCGCCTATCGATAACATTTTTACTTTATTGCCGGAAATAGCTACTCAATAGCTCACGATAAATAAAATATCAGCGAAGGTAGTGATCGCCTTTTCACGTGATATCACGTCATTAATAAAATAATCTTCCCGCAAGACATTAGGTGGAATCGCGCTCATCTACGTTAGAGTTATATTTATGTATGTGTCGGCTGAATCATACAAGAGATCACGTTTATAACTAAGCTAATACCGGAGGACATAATGTTACTAATGGTGCAGGATAACCGAGGGACGATCATAATTTTGGGGAACAAAGCGGCACCGTGAACGACGTATTTGAGTTTCGGTCGAACAATGAGATAATGATTCGTGAGCTCGTAAAGCCTGCACTTGTGCCACGGAGTTGTCAAACTTCCTTCAGACGTGGATATTCAGGGTTTGATGAGGGGCCACTCCTGTCTGCACGTACTGTGTACGTGCTCACTAAAATACACAATAATGTACAAACAATGGACGCTGGAGTTTATTTGGGCGATTGCCTTTTGTTACGTTCGATACATTCTCACCTCCATAAAATCTATTTCGATGCTATCTCGCGCTATAGGTACCAGGTACCTACGTGCCTTTTTTTTTCGCCTTGAAAAAAATCTTATATGGATTACGCCAAGAAAAATCCAAGGTAGACGGAACCTACCTATATTGCAGTAACGGTTACTATCATTTTTAGAGATAGCTTAGATTTTTACGCCTGACGTATCACGTTTAACAACAAATTTGCCAAAAGCAGCCGTTTAGCCAATAAGGCATATAAAATATTACTAGGTTGACTAATATTAGGAAAAAAACTAACATTTCTAAAATACTTTGGCAAGGGAACGTGAACATGAAATATTATGAAGATATATTTCCCAAATACGCGTTTTTGTATGGCGGTTGACATCTCTCGTGTCTTTGTTCATTCATGCTGCACACAAAGGGTAATGAAAATACATCTTGCGTACATAAAAGCAACCTACGCGAACTTGACGTGTAATATTTTGGAATGCTTTCAGTAGTGGCGGATGATAGGCAGTTTAATCAAAATTGCGATGCGTGGTGATAACGAACGGTAAACTTACCTACTCTTTTATGGGTCTCAAATTAATTTGCAACAAAGGTCAAACAGTGAGGTCTTTTGTGAACAGAAGTAGTTTGTATGTAGCAGAGATGTTTGCGACCCAGGCGTGATTCATAAGGCCCAGTGTCTACCAGAAAGCGTAGAGGCAAAACACGGGCTTCCACTACTGAGCTTTTTCAACAGATGCTTCCTGAACACGATACTAAATTTTATGGAAACCTGCACAAGCATCGAAAGACGTGACGGACTATGACCTAAACCCTGCTTGCACTGTGGGGTGATGTGTTCGGTATAATTTCTATAGGTAACTTATTCCATGTTTATTCCTTCAGTCGCTGTTCGTCTGCATATTTTGTTCTCAACCACAGAGCGCTAAATTCTCCGCTTACATTTAGCTCGTATCATTATTTAAATGCCATTTGTAAAAAAATAATTATTCTTCTCTGATCGTCCCCACTTTGTTGGAATACCGGCTCAAAGCGCGCGAAGCGGTACGTCGTGACAAATTGTAAGAAAAATAAATTTCCGGATATCAAGCAAAGCTCTTGTTAAAAGAAGTAAGGTGGCAGCTGGACAAACAGATTGTTGGAGGCGCCGGTCGCTCGCCCGCCTTGACAAACGAGCTTTGTCGCGGCACCAATGTTTTGCCGAAATATACTCGTCTGTCGATGTTTAAAAATATGTGTATAGATGGTACCATCCATATTTAAAAAAAACTGTTGACGTACGTGGACGCATACTAAGTAGGTTACTTACAATAATTGAGTCTATGTATTAGGTTCTTAAGTTGTAGGTACACAGCACATAAAATTTCATTGCTTTTTAGATACACATTTTGCACATTTCTTTTAAATTTAGTTCACCGTTTGGTATCTTCACTCCTGTATACAAACCTTTTTAGCGACGCCCATGAACCATTAAGTTTGTTCAGTCAATAATAAAACCCGCTTTATACAGACTCTGATTTCATTTTATTTCTAAACAATTACATCTACTAAAAGCTAACAATACGGAATTACGAGGCTCTTGATGCTTAACGAATGGCCGCAGTAAAAATTATATAGCATGCGGTAGGCACGATTACAATATTTAATTATTTACAGCTCTCGTTATTGGTGTGGTTATAAATTCGACACAATGAATTTACGACACACAACAGACTGATGTGACGCAACGAGGGAATGTTATCTACCATCACCTGAATAAAATACACTGTCTTTGTTTGAGCGCGTTTATAATATATAATATATATAATATACTAAACATAACAATTTATTTGGCGATAAAAAAAAGATAAAAAAACATTGGTAAGGGGTTCAAGTTAAAATCCTGGGCCCACAGCTCTAAGATAATATTCATGTGCGAATTTAATTTTCAACAATGATAACCATTTGCTGAACGGTGAAGTAAAACATTGTGAGGAAACGTGCACGTCTATAGAAAGGCGTGTAAAGTTCACCAACCCGCACTGAGCCAGCGTGGTGGACTATGGCCCAAATCTCCCTCGTATTGAGGGGGAATGTGCTCGGTATAATGGCAATAGGCTCGCCCTCTATTACATTGGGACCAAAATGCATCGGCAAAGTGTGGGCGCACATCAGTGCACCTCTGCCTACCCCTTTGGGTAATGCAGGCGTGATGATGTATTTGTATTATTTTTGCCAGGCCTACTCAAATTTCATCGACATTTATTTTCCTGGCATTTACAAGCCACGACTGCAATCTATCCTTCACCTATTAAGAAGACAGGTGAATCAGCATACTCCTGTTATTATTTTTCATATTGAGAATCAGTGGATGTTACCACCACCGTGAATTCCAAACCGCAAAGAAAGATTGCCAAATAATAAGTTATTATTAACAGTTGTACAATTGATAAGGGTCCTGTCACGTTCTTCAGTTGCTACTAATCCTAATACAATTTTAGCCTTCGTAGATTATTGACAGGTCTATCAAGACAGGTTTCTCTGGTTAGATGGCAGAAATCTGTCATCACTCCCACTTTGTATAATCTAATTTTCCTAGTAAGCAGAATTTCATGCGCCACTTGTCAAATTTCAACGCTAACGCTTAAACAATTCAATAAACGAAATAAAAATGACATTTTCCAAGGTGAAGAAGGTCACAAGTTATATTCCCGTCGGAGTCACGCGTGGCCCGCGTCAGCTGGTGGCGATCGCTAAACCTTCATATTTCTCATATAAGCTGCCTTCTTCGTGTGAAAACGTCAACATTGAACGTGTTCCTTTTGCTTAACGTTCCGTATAAACTGATATTAAATATTCAGTCGTCTCCAGGTGAATCGAGACTAAGTCCGTTTATTGCGTATATACCTACTTACATATTATGAAATCTTAAGTTCAGTAGCCTGTGGTGCTAATGGTGATAATAAAGAAAGGTACTTACTTATTCCAATTAATTTTCTGCCGTAAAAAAATGTAATTACTTACGTAAATATCGAGCAAGCAGACAAAACATCCTGCTGTTTTCGTATACACTTTCTATGTATCTTACATACACACATGCGGACAATACTTATGACCAATGCTACAAGTCAATAAATAGTATATTTTTAACTTCGCAAAAAAAGATTTTAATTTTTAATTTTAACAAGTTACCAGTGTAATTAATCGTTACCTTATAATAAGAATACTTTTATTTTATGAATCTATAGCTAACTTTAGGAATATAATATACTAACTGCACCCCGCGACTTTCTCCGCGCGTAATTAAGGAACCCTTAATTAAATTACCTACTCATAAAAAGATAATGGCATAGGGAGAGTTGGTATCAGAACAAACTTTAGCTCTTCTAGGAGCTACTAATATTGATTTTACGTATAAAATATTACACAGTTCTGGTAAGTGGTATATTTTGTCAGATTAACTTTAAGACCATATATTTTAATATAACAATGCTATGAAATGCATTAAAGTGTAAACAAGAGCACCGTTAATAATATTTTCAGCGAACGCGGATCTCCAAAACCCGGCCGTACCCTTATATCGACTAGCGTTCTGAAAGGCAGTCGCACACAATTCGCTTTGAACATCTCTTTGTGTATGTGATCGTTCATAAATAAATACATTTTGTACCGTTACATTTCCTGCCTACTTTGAACGTCACATACAGGGGTGGCCATAGCCATTTTTTTGGGTGATGCGAGATCTTAAAAGGTGCCCCTCTCAATACAAAATTCGAATCGAATAATACTAAGATCGTGGAAGCGACCCTCGTTGTAAGGCTCCTCCTTGACGCCTCACTGAATAGCGTCGCGACGCTAACTATGCGGTGTCACGACGCTTATCGGTGGTCGCCTTTCGGTTGATTTTGGGGGGGGCACCGTACGACGGCGCGGCGGCGCCCGGTGCGGTCGCACCACTCGCACCGCCATAGCATAGGGTCATATACATAGTGTGTAAACATTTCAGGGTATTGGGTAAGTAAACATAATATACAACCCTGTGAGTAGAACGTTTAAAAATATTTTATTAATGTTTCATTTCATCCAGCTCCCAGTAGACAACGTCTGAAAAGTTTTCAGTACAAGTTCGACGTACAGTCAGAAGTTCTAAAGGAAATATGGTATTTTCTTATTTTTGGAACGGGATCTCAAAAATTGTTGCGGTCATTTCAGAAAGTTTTACGACCACGAAATGGGGAAAAGATTTGGTGAATAAATGTGTAGGTACCTATAAAATAATTTTGTTGAGGTTTTACATTGCTATATGAAAAGTTTCAAAAAGGTAAGTGGGTATTGATAGTAATACGAACTGTGATGATTGAGTGACCCCTGATAATGCTTCTTGAACGAACTTTATTTTATAATCTTTATACATAACGAATTGTATAAGAAAACAATAAATTATTATTGTACATATTTTATGTACACGAAATAATTGTAATAAACCGATTCACGACAATTACCATTTCGTAGATATAAAAAGGGTTCGTGACAGATAAAGGGCACGTAGCATTTTGGCCACTAAAACATTAAAAAGAACATAAAGTTGCCAGAGCTATAACAAACTAACGTTAGGGGAATCTCTCCCGGGCAGTGGGGTCAGGTATTGTGAAAAAACCAGGGGCGGTATCACAACAAACCTCTAGGTGCTCGGCATCGCTACCGTTGTTACGACGACGTGACCTGAATGCCCACGCCCAAATGCTCCGGGATACTTCAGAAATGTTTCCGTTACGATACCCGATCTTTTCCTTTACTGAATGCGTACTAAACACGTAAATAGCTATACGATCACCTTAACTTCGTCGTTTAGATGTATTTATAGTCTTGACAATCTTGGAGGATCTACTTTATTTTTATGCGACGCCTTTCACGCTATGATTATCGCTTGGGACAGATATTTCTGGGAACCTGACGAAATATCCGAAGTTAAAATTCAAATTTGGTAAAGACGGAAATGAAGCTCCCAGCACTGTTTTTATAAATATAATCGAGTGTTTTTCGGACATGAACGCAGAAAAATACGAATAAAAAATATTTCCTAGGCTAGTAAGATAAACATTAAATTGTATAGTTATGTATGTCACGAGAAAATGACGTACACGCCTACAAATTTTAGCACATTTTTTTGTTAGAAATCTCATCCTTTCCCATAAATGTGAAAGTTTGTGAGGATGGATGTTTGTTACTCTTTCAAAAAACTACTGAACGCATTTTGATGAAACTTTACACTATTATTGTGTTTACATCAGAATAACTTATAGGCTATTTATACCTAAATATATTGAATAATCGCAATCGGTGCGGACGAAGTCGCGGGTAGAAGCTATAGTAAAACTATTTTGTATAAAACTTACACACGCTACGCGCCCATAATATGAAAACATAAATCATATTATTAATTACGTAAAAAAGTGATTGATTTAACTTAAGCAATATAAAATCGACATTAGTCTACTACACAATTGTCAGTACCTACAACCGATAACAGGCACGACGGAGCAAACATGACGTATTGTATATACCTACGCGCGGAGTGCCTAATAATAATTTTATCGTCTTATGAATAATACGGAATCTGTTTAATTGCCTTTCTCCCGTCGCTGCTTTCAGCAGTATAATCCTGTGGTGTCAAGGTTAACACGGTAACCTAATTTGCTCAGCCCCGTGTGATTGATATATTGGAATTTGATAGTTGAAATATTTGTGGAATCGGATTAATGTACCTACCAAACATGATGGCATAATAGGATTGCTTTTTTTTGAGAAATAATAATAATAAATAAATAATAAATATACCTTTCGGCCATTTCAAACTAAGGTTTACTTGTGAGTATCGAATGGGCGGCGTATGTCATACCTACCTATGTCAATATAATATTATAGTATTTGTACTTGTCGGTAATTTATAAAGTATTTGTAGTAGGTATATCAGTTAAATTGGCATTGACTAATCGCGCTATATACCATCAAATCCCGATAAACCGATTTTCAAGGGACTGGTGGTAAACCCAGTAAGACCTAGATTAGTAAAAAAAGGCACGTGAATTGGGTCTAACCCAATACGGGACTCTAAATTTGCAACCAAGTGCACTAGTGACCGTGGAGGAGATAGAATGTAGTTGGTAGGTAACGCATTTATTCAGCATTTTATGCTGCTACATATTTGTAGTGTGAGTGTGAGGTGTGGACACACACAAACATTACAGTACAGCAATATAAACTTGCAACACAAAAACGTTTAGACGCGCATTCGCCAACGCCTATTATAAACCAAAGAAATTTGGCAGAGAGGAAAATCTGTAAACGGCAAGTCCGCTTTATAGCTGTTATTACTAGAGTGCCGACCAGCCTTCAAAGCTGTCATCAAAATTTGAAGTATCGTCTATTTTCGTGTCGTATTGGTTGAAGTAACATAATTAGGGACAACAATGGCACTTCATAAATGTCGTGCGCGGCATCCGCGCTGCCTTCACATAAGCCGCTTATAGGAAAGGTCACGCGATACCAAAAGAATCAGTCGCGTCACTTATAAATGACACGTTCGTTATTGTGTGCCTACCATATTCTATACGATTCTATCACGGCTCCTTTTTTATGTGGTCAATAGATTAAAGGGAGGTATTGTTACGACGCAAAAATAGTCAAAAATTCGTCGTAATTTTTTTTTTTTATTCTTAATAACTATCTATTCCATACTAGTATAAGGAGTATTATATCTGTTCTATTCTATACTAGTTAGTAATGTTAACTTGTTTATCAGATCCCTTTAAACCCACTGAAATCGGACACTTACTGATTAAATATAAAAAAAGCAAATGTACAACAATTTTCGCCCAATAGAGTGTTATAGGTACTTATATTCAATTTGCCCGTAGGAAAGGCGGAAATAAAAACATCTGGTTTACAATAAGAACGAAGACATGAGAGCATAATATATCTGTACGATGCAACTTTTTCTCAAGTATCATTATTTCTGCAGCACTACAGATATTGGTCTGGCGGGGCAAAGATATTGCCTGTAGCTGTCACCGGCAGTAGTTCCAACTGGCTTATACACTTGTGCGATACCGCAGCATTGTACCCACCATGTGCGCCATATTATATTAGTCTTTTTTATTAACTAAACCACGTCTTATTTTAGGGTTCCGTTCCGTAGTTAAACTAGGGACCCTTACAATATCTCCATGTAGTTCTGACAGCCATTTACTATTTTTGAAAGTATGATATCTCTTACCTGTCACAAATAATATTATCATCACGAGGTTAGCCAGCCAAGTTTAGCTGAACATCGACTAGCATTCTATCTTCTAGGATTAACTATCGTATAATAAGATACGTCGGGATAAAATTAAACTTTCATAACCTCATATACATGTAAGAGCTACGGGGATTTAAATACAGCATCTATAACAAATAATGTAAGTAAGCGGCCTGTTTATATGCGAAGTTAAACTCCATAGGGAGGGTCGGAAATCGACCGCAAACATAAGATCGTTTCTGGTAATTGTTTTTAGATATATAGGTTTTGGCTATTGACATGGCAAGTTGAACCCACTTTGTGCATGATCAGATACGCACTGGCAGTTTTTATTAATATCTCGTTGTCCTCGTAAAGTTTTTCTTTTTATTTGTCTTACTTAATAGACTTGTTTTGTGTATTGGGGTAACGATTCAATTTCCACGCGCCTATAGTAGCTACCCTGTCTTATTTAACATAAGTGCTACAATTATAAATAATAGCTACATTATTACTTAGAATTTAGGTACCATTTACCTAATGTGAGAATACCTTTACTGATCTCCGATTCCTATATTCAGGGAATTTCCAATGAACCGTTAAAACTGTTCTTATTAAAAATAAGTTGCGCACCGAAGTCATGCTCCAGATGCCTAATGCTTGCGAATAACGATTTTTAGCACTAACTGATAGCAATTTGTTTTATAGGAATTCAGCATTAAATGTAATTGGGATGAGGCATTGAAATGGATATTAATTAGAAATTGAATCTGCTGCTGTTTTGACGTGGGCTGAGTTGAGTTAGGTGTGCTAGTGTATTGTTCATTAATTAAGCCGCGAACATTCTATAGCTTTGTATTGTACACTCAATTTGAATAGTGCGTTATATATTACGTCTTCTTGCGCCTTATCACGTAGTATGTAACGTCGGTCCTTAGGTGAGATATACTAACAAAGTCTTATATGTTGATTATGTAGAATGGCTTCTTGCCATGAAAAGCGTCTAGACGCAAATTTTGTGTTTAGCATGCCGTTATTTATAGTGATGTAGGCTGGACGAGACGCTTTTACGAACCTGTCTACAGGGTTTATCAGAAGTCCGAAATAATACTTTGGGTACATATACGGTAGCTCATAAGTAGCTGCTTAGTGAAGACAGTTTATACCTAACTAGTTTCTCAGCTAAAAACCTTTGCATATTTGTCACAGGTATTGTGTTCTAGCTGTTGGGTACATCCATGACCCTATTCGGCAGTGTAAACTAAACTTATGAAGGGCGGCTACCAATATTCACAAAACAGAACATGTAAATTTTACATAGGATCCGAGATATTACGAATTATAGAAATTGACGACAAAAAAATATGGCCGAATTTTGATAAAATTTGTATATCATTCAGTTATATATCTGATACAGGTACAAACGGCAAAGTATTATTTCGGACTTCTGAAACTTTTCTTCTTAAACTATTGACTTGAACTCAATTCCAGCAAAGTTTATTAGCTTAGTAGGAAAGCTAACTTCTGTGATTAACTCACATCGCTAGTAATCGTAATAGAATATTACAAGGCACTTGTGGCAACTAAAAAAGCAAACGTTTTAGTATCTTTCCAAAACATCTCATAAGAAAATGCGAAGACAAAAGCGTTGTAATCAAAATTACTTTTGTCTAAATGCCACTGTTGTCACAGACATATCTTCCCTTATTTTACTTTCCAGAAAGTTCAAACAAAAAATCTTTCAGGATGTTGGAAAACTATTGTGGTTATGACATAATAGCTTAATATTTTCTTTGTGTGCGGTGATTGTTTGAAAGGAAAACAAGTTAGGACCTTTTATCGAACCGCTTTCTTTTGTTCATTTCATTCAAACTTGGGGATAAAATGTTTGTAACACAAATGTATGGCCAGAATCAATTTTATTTCAAAATACAATGTCATCAACATCCTGTAAGTATAAATACACAAGGAATCTATTTGAACTTTACATAAAATATGCAAATCAATACATAATTAGTATCCAACTGTAAGTAGTACTAGATAGATACAAAACACTTAATATTTTAAATACAAGTTTTATTGTTTTAGAGAAGAAATAGGAGTTTGTATCTAATCTTTATAAAGCTTGTATGAAATCATGCTTGAATTGGAACATATAAAACCAAAAATGCTGGTTAAAAGCCGTAAATGAAATTTAAGTAGTTGTAAGTAGTAAATGTTTAAATGTCAGAAACTTAACACAATATCAAAATAACACGCTTGGCGTGAAAATGTAATAATGAGGGTAAAAGTAAAACTACCCCAAAATATTTCGCGGCAGAAAGATAATTAACATTAGCTCTACAATTAATTACATGTTATTATAGAGGTGTAAATGGTTGTTGTAGTTTTCCTGAGCGATGGAGTGTCAACCAGATATATGAAGAGTTATTCCTACAAATTCCCCCAACTAGTGATAGGCCACGGGCGACGTGTCCGGTGAATCAACGAGCAGCGCGCCGCTCGGTCGGGCAAAAACGGAAAACCATTTTACGGTCCATTGTGAAAGAGGATTGGCAATTTCGTTCCGAGCTTACTCGACCATCGGCCGGGCAAGTTTTACAACGACTCTGATGTAACGCAAATGTACTGACGAGACTATAATACATGCGCCCGGCTCTGCTTCATCACACGGCCACCCGGACCAATTGACAATTGGGTATTAAAAAAGGCCACTCATAAATGAATTAATTACTTGAATTTCTGACAATGACATAATATCATTTGTGTGATTCATTCACAGATATATTTCATCAGCGAATTGATCTTCGGTATAATTATTAAAAATTCAAGAATATAATGAAGTGTCACAGGATTTGCTTAAGATATCGTGTTAGAGCCGTTGGACCAGAATTCATTCTACGACCACAGCGTCCAGCGCGTGGTGGGTGCGGTTTTTGTTTGTTGTAAGGTGCGATTTTAGAAACCAGATTCTTTCACTGGGAGCGAACCACACACTCGCGTCTAAAATGGCACGAAAAAACAAATTGTGGATTGATCACGTTACCAACTCCACGTCCTATCTCCAATCCTTGGCATTGTAATCACTCATCGCATCTAATTGTATATAACGTTTACTACGTTATTTGTACGGCATCTACTGATAAGTCCGTGATACTCAATAATTGGGTTCCAGCTGTTTACTTGTACTGTTTGCGTATGGTATTTACTTTAATTGTATTGGAATCTCTAGTTTGTATAATATCTACCTACTTTCATTTATTAAACTAGAAAAAGACATTATTAGAATTATTTTAGTTCGATGAATACAATAAAACATTATGACGAAATATACATGTTTGATTGTAAACTATATAATAGGAAAGCAGTAATGAAGCCGCTGTTGACAATGGGTAACTACTACGTCGTTAAATTACTAAAGCCCATATCAATTACCCAAACCGAAGAGAATTATAATGCGGCCTAGCATGTTCGCGTCGAACCGCGAACAGCTCTCGTCTGGATAAACGCAGGCCTATTTGAAATTCCAATTAGAAAGTTTTCTCATTTACTTGATTCAGGGCGTAGAGTGGCGGAAGGGCAACAATCCGCGCTGATTAGTCCTGGTCTCACCCTGCATCAGATTTAGAGGGTATGGGTTCGCGGCATAAACTAATCCCTCATTGAGGACTGGTCGTATTTGAATTATTCCTGGCTCTATCCCTGCGGTTACAGTGAGGATTATTTGAAAGTACCATTTAACAGTAAATTGATTCAGACAATAAACTAGTAAGGTTTCGTGATTATTGAAGTTGACGTTTTGTATTCTTTCACGTGTTATACATAATTCGAGGAAACCTAAACCCTCGGGCAATTCCTATTATACTTGACTAGTATTGTTAAAAAATGATAAAAACATCACAATGGAGATGATGATGATGAATTTTTGTTATCTATTCAAATATAACAAGGCAGCGGATGTCAAATTTCCGGCGAATTTCTGGCCTACTTGGAAAAATTATATTTGCGTCGGTGGATGTGAAGGCGTCCGTCCACCGACCACAAACAAGCTTCGAAATACGGATATTACAGATTCAATATTCTACGAAAAGTTATGTTGCCTCTCGATAACTTCCGAGTTTTCTATAGGTACCACTATCGATTCGTCGTGAGGCCAATTTATTCAAAAAGTATCAACCGTGAACCGCCCAGACACGGAAGTTACTCGGTTGAAAATTGAATTTATCAAACTTTTCCGGGACAAACAGATAGGTACTTTATAGAGTGTGAAATGCAATTTACTTTCAATTGCTATCAATCGGGTGAATTGGAGCCTGTAATTGTACAAACTGAATATGCTAATGTTGCCTTTTAACTACTTATAGGTAGCTCATTCGTTCTGTGCGCGTTATGTTATAACTTATAACGAATGAACTTATAAAGGAAAACAAAACAAATTGTGTACCGCCATATTTTAGAGTCGATAAAACTGAGATTGATGTACTTACTACAAGTAAGTACACTACAAGATTAAACTAGAAAATGTTACCAAAATAAACAGTCGCTCTTCTAAAAAATAACCTGTGGTCAGGGGCGGATGAAGCGTATGTGTATGAATAATAACGGTTGACACCTGATTCTACTTGACACAGGGGGAATGGAGCTTGTCTGTTAGAAATACACCTCTCGGAATGTACTTATAAGAATAAATTGTAATTTCCAAAATGCGAGAGAGGGTTGATGGGGAGTTAATACGCCTTGGCCACTCGTAATGCCCTATGACCACTAGACGTCACTCCGCTCCTGGCGGCTATGATGTCGGTAATTACGGAATCGTACCGTATATGTCATATGTCGGCTCGGACGGCTCGAATTGAGTCCGTTTCAATTAAATTCCGACAGGGGCGCGAACCGCCCGCTGCTAGAGAGCTCTCATTCATTGAACACGGTTAGGGCGGCTGAATCGAATCAATTCGCGTGCTACTATGCAGATTTTATTTATTTTCACTGTTCGAAAAAAGAAGAGGCTATAATTGGCTGAGTGATACTGAATAAACCTTTTTAATTTATTTTATTCTTAGAATACTATATTGAAGTAGCTAATTATGTTAAGTACTTGAATTTATTTCAATAAATAACTTATTATTCACTTAATGTTTTTTTAGCTCTTGACTGAATTTTTCAAACAAAACTCTGTTAAAACTATTTACGCTGTTATTTATTATGTAACATTTTTAGAAGGCGTTCAGTATTTATCAGGTAGGTACCTTCACTTTCGTGCCAGACGCATATAATCCTAAATAACTAGTAGAAAGTAGGTACCCATAGAGATAGTTAGGTCCCTTCTATCCGAGTAATAATCGACAAATACCTTGGTGACCAACCCCAATCGACATAAATCTAGGACTTTAATCTTCAAACAAGCACCTGCCTGCCTGCGTCACCAACGAGCCGTCAACGGGGGCATAATAATAAGAAAATGGGCAAACCGTCTGAAGACGATTACAAGTAGGTACCTGAGACACGGGCGCGATTAAGCGAATCCCATTTAACAAGCTCAGTAGATCTTGAATTACTTTGTAGTCAAATCGCCTCGACATTGAAAATATCTCTGGTTGCACATGGTTTTAGCTTTATGGTTTAGGTACAATGAACGAAAATCGAGCGCTTATGTCACTAAAACAAGAAGAGAACGAAATAACTAATCATGTACCGACCCATCTCTTTGTTGTATTTGTACCTATTTGCTCGTTAATGGCGAAATAGGGATGATTTTCTAGGAAATCTAGCAATTAAGATTTCAATTAAGATCCAAGGTGCGACCGTAAGATTTTTTTTTAATTTTGTGTCCACACGTTTGTTGTTTGTGTCGAAACAAGTGCAAAAACTCTGAAATAAGAATATGCTGCAATATTATATTTTGCGGAATTCAATGTAAGATTAATCTTACTTTAAATCGTCGAATGAGTCATATTCAAAAATTTAATTTATCAATACAAATTTAAAAGGCTTCGCAATAAGTACATGCGTCCGACATTTAAAAATGTTTTCTTTGTACAACTTAATTAATTAAATTCTCAAACAGAGTCCTCACCACAGTTGTTTGGGCCTTTGATAACTGTGCCAGTGAAACCATTTGAATAAATGGCAGACGATTCTCCGGCCTCTGTATAAAATATGGCCATTAATTCATTACACCCGAGCTAATTGCTACGTTGCAATTAAATTATTCTAAATAGCCACCATTACTGATATTGTTATACTGTATTAACACTCCAGTGTGGAGTAGTTTACAACAATTTTGAAGCGGGTTTATAAAAAGAGTATTCGTTGTACGTACATAATGTCATAGTCAGTCAACTCTAATAAAATACTATAATACACTGCTGCGATATTAGACTACTACTACTACTACTACAGCCCTTTTAACGTCCCACTGCTGGGCACGGGCCTCCCCTCAATGCGAGGGGGATTCAGGCCATAGTCCACCACGCTGGCCCAGTGCGAGTTGGCAGACTTCACACATCTATCGAAAACTACTCAAGTTCCCTCAGACGTGCAGGTTTCCTCACGATGTTTTCCTTCACCGTTTCATAGCAAGTGATAATCTCGGATGAAAATGAGATTCGCACATGAAACCTAGAGGTGCGAGCCGGGGATTATACCTGCGCACTTTGATTGCAAAGCGTGCGTTCGACCGCTCGGCTACCACGGCTATTAGACTGCGTGAGTATAATTCTTCTCTTGTATTGAGGCAAACGTGCTGCCTGCTCTCGTGGCGTTGCTATTCCTGAGAATGTATTGTACGAATGTATGTACTCCCAATCCTTGCTATTTATCATTTTAAAAAGAGTAACCATTGAGTTTCTTACCGGCTCTTCTCAGTGGAAGCAGCATTCCGAACCGGTGGTGGTAGAATGACTATTTGAAAGTGCTTTTTGGCCTTTTTTTAACATGGGAAAATCCTTTAAGTATACCCCAAAGTGCTTTTTGGCCTACAGGAATAAAAAAAATGATTTTGAAATCGTAAGCATTTCAATGCGATTTCATGTAAAACAGGTGTAACTATGTCGTTTTGATTTTTCTAAAACTGTTTAAGATCAACAACCTTTTTTACTTACACAGTTTTTACTTTTGATTGAAACGTTACGCTATAGCTAAATTTACATTTTGCGAAAAGAGAGTGTTAAAATATCATGGTTATATGTTCACCTAAAGTATCTACTAAAATGGGACTACATAATAATTTATTATGTATGATTTGCCTACTTACCAGAAGTTAGGTTTGTTTTGTTTTTTTTTTATGAGATAGGGAGGCAAACGAGCAGACGTATCACCTGATGGTAAGTGATCAACGCCGCCCATGGACACTTGCAACACCAGGGGCATCGCAAGTGCGTTGCCGGCCTTTAAGGAATGAGTAGGCTCGTTTCTTGAAGATACCTTTGTCGCATCGGTCCGGGAACACCGCTGCAGGAAGTTCATTCCACAGTTTGGTGGTGCGAGGGAGAAAATTCCTGGTAAATCGCACTGTACTGGAACGCCATTCATCCAGATGGTGAGGATGGTAATGCAGTCTGTGGCGAGCCGTGTGATGGTGGAATTCAGCGGCAGGTATAATACCGAACAATTCCTCGGAACACTCTCCATGATAGAAGCGGTAGAAAATGCAGAGAGAGCCTACATCTCTACGCAACGCCAGAGGGTCTAGCCGATCGGTAAGCTTTTTGTCATCGACAATATGAACTGCCCTTCGTTGCAGGCGGTCAAAAGGAAGAAGTTGGTACTGTGGTGCACCGGCCCAAAGGTGAGAGCAGTATTCCATGTGCGGACGGACTTGCGCCTTGTAAAGTTGCAGGCGATGAGCCGCAGTGAAATACCGCCTCGCCCTACCGAGCACACCCAGCTTTTTGGAGGCCAACTTGGCCTTACTTTCCAGATGACCGCGGAATTGCACGTCGTTCGATATGTCGACTCCACGGATCCTGATACTTGGCTTGGCATTTAGAAGAGTGTCTTCGAAACGAGGAGATGCGACAAAGGGGTTCTTTTTGGCGGTGAACGCACAAATTTGTGTCTTATTGGGGTTGAATTGCACCAAGTTCAGTTTGCCCCAGTTTGAGACTAGATGTAAAGAAGTCTCGACTTCAGACACAAGTTTGTTCCGACACTCATCGACGTTTGCCCGAGAAATATTAGCACGACCGGTGTAAATAGCATCTCCTGTACTGTCATCTGCATAACAACGGAAGTTGCTGGTATTATGCAACATATTGTTGATATGCAGCAGGAACAGGGTAGGGGATAGGACATTTTCCGGATAGGATTTTCCGCTCAACGGGTGTTTCGGTCAAATTAAGTTGTGATTTTCTCATTTAACCCGAAGTCGTCTTTTACGACACTCTCGGGACTCGCTGGAACCAATACATTCTAACTATTTGTTTTCTTTTCATTCCCAGTATAAAACAAATCTGCGTTCATTTGTCAATTAGGTTTTAACTATCTACTGATATCATTTCAGAAGCTTGTAAACGTTAAAAAGATTTATTTTTTGGTTACAATACATAAATCACGTTAAGGAATAAAGGATCTTACACAAAAATACGCAGAACAAGAAACGCAATGATGGCCGGAATAATAAATTAAAAAGAAATTAGAATTAAGTATAATCGTTCGTAAAAACATATTTTTTCGCAGTTATCGCTTTCAAGTGTCACGGGCGATTCCATTTGTCTTCGCGTTCAAACAAGTGTATTCCCGGTGGAGTTTTCAAAGCAAGTTTACTGGCCTCGCGATAAGATAGAATAAGCCCTTTGCGCTCGTATGTCATGAGCTCTTCCTGCAAACGAAGACCATGGATACGTGAAACTCCGCTTTAACTTTTCCTCGACTATTAAAAATACATAAACACTTTGAGATGTATCCGAAAGGGTGCACAAAAGTTCTCTATTGTTCACATACATTTGGCTATGGCAATTACATTAGCTCTCAATCTATAGAGAACAATGTCAGTTAACTTATTGACGTAAACGCCATTCGAATTTTGTTCTTAGTAACCATAGTAAAGTAGGTATACTCACTAAAATGAATGAGAACAAAATTCTAATAAATTTGGGGGTATATTAACCCTCAAGTTAGAAATTCTAATTCTAATTAAATTAAAACTACTAAATAGTTTGCGCTTAAATTAATTTACCTGGTAAATTAAAAAGAAACCTTACATACAAAGTGGTCAATCCATTGAAGATATGACTATAAGGTAAGTTAGCATTATTACCTTTGTCACATCTTATCTAAATATACTCGTAGCTGTCAACATTAATGTGGGTTCTAAAATTAAGCTTGACGGGTCGTTATTCTGACTAATGGCCATTCAGCCAAATACCCTTTCTACATATTACTAAGATGGGATTTCCTTGATGATCGGAATAAATGAGTATATCTCAAGTCCACAAGTGCGTAGGTATATTACTGTAGTTTCTGCGGGAAAAATTCTCAGGAAAAAAACCTACCAGAACATTATGGTAAATAGAAAAAGTATTGTGCACCAAGTCAACATAATCGTTCTGATGAAAAAGGGCAAATTATATATTGAAATCGTCGTGACTATTCTTGTGAGTATATCTCGATTTCCAAGGATATAAGTTGATTCATTGCGGCAAAATAATCCAACAATACTAGGACTCCCGGTAGAAAATAAACGAGCCTACGTTTGGAGAACGGCTGGTTACCTGGCTAAAATATAATTTCCCGCGAGTTGCGTCAAGGATATTTCAGGCAATAAATCAAGCCACTTTCGGGATTTTGCGTTGTGCCCGATAATGCGATCCTTGTCATCGTATCTTATTACCTGTTGAACATGGATCCAGTTTTATTACTTAAGAAAATACAGGATACTTTGTTGCAAGAATCTGTTCCATTCTGACGTATTATTTTAACATCTGCAGCATGCAAATAAATAAAGAATAAATTAAATTGACGAATTAAGAATAAAAAAAAACATATCTAAACTTAGATAACTTAGATATTTTACAAGCCATTTCGATTAGAAAAAAAATTCAATCTCAAATATTCGATATAAAGATGGAAGATTAATTATATATTTCATATAAAAACTTTTCAGCGCCATAAATATAGTAATTTGTTTCTTCAAAATATCAATTCAACTTGCAAGCGCGAAAATGTTTCATACGAAGCGCGTTGACACCCGCACCTGCGGTCGCGAACAACTTCTAGCAACCAATTTCATACAAATACATTACATAAGATTAAATAGAGTATAGTAACGGATTAGGTACGGCAGTGCATATCTACTTAGGTACTTTCCTTTTGAAGCACAGCTATGCCGCACTTGTAATTTATGACTTAGTTTATACGGTAGTTGCTCTATGATTAATTACTACGACTGTCTTAAATCGTCCAATCATAACATTTCGTAGCATTCACGGGAGCGAGCGTGTTTATTTGTGAGTTCATTTTGTTCAGGTTCTGCACTGATTGTATTACTTTTTCTAAACGTAAACGAAGTTGTTTTAATACCTATGAACACACATTAAAAAAAGAACAAAAAGAAGTCGCTTAAAATTTACCCGCGTTCTGGTCCAGTCGGGTAATAGGCACCATAAACATCATAAACGAGCTCAGAAATTGACTTTTCGTAATTCGATCGGGCATGGGGGCTACTGGGATTTCCCCATGAGCATTGTGCGGCCCCCACAATACAAGCTTTGCTTAGTTTGGGACCACGTAAAGTTAGTATGTTTGTTTGGTGATACAAAACACCATGTGTCTACCTGTACGGGTAAAGCAGGCGTAATGGTGCTAATTATTATTACAACCTATATACCATTTTATTACAAGCTTTCATTTAACTTGCAATGTATTTACAAGCTTTTATTTAACTTGCAATGTATGTAGGTGTGTCCGGGTGGAATCTTGCAACTGAATTTTAAATCAGTTAACTTTAACCGATTGAGCTGAAATTTGTTATACACACTTATTTTGGATGTTAATGCATGCTTAGCTATGTGACGTAATTCTAATTCCAAGATGGCGGAATAGATATTTTTTCTGCACTACCACAGTATGGGTATCAAATGAAAATTGCTAAGGAGAACATGAAAACTAAAACAACGTCACATTAAATCCAATAACCAAAAAAATATTTTATTTTACCATTTATTTACTCTGTTTTATTCAGTATCGTCACAAACGTAATTCGTGCATTCGGTCAAAAATACTGCTTAAAAATACGAAGAGATAATTTAAACTTTAAAAAGTAAAATCCAAAGTCCACGAATGTTAATTTTTTAAGAAATCGCCCCTGGGTTTACTTTAACAGAACTTTAGATACACTTTCATCATCCTGAAATAAAATATTTTTGTCTTTCATCGCAACATAATGTGTTGCTTTAATGAGCTTCGAATTATGCAAGACCTCTCCAGAAAATATGATATAAAAGGCATTTTAAAACATTTACTTTGAAAAGTTAAATTCTATTAACCTTTGTAAGTAGAGTTCGTATATATTTGTTAAGTACAAAATAGGCACATTG
This sequence comes from Ptilodon capucinus, assembly GCA_914767695.1. Classification (NCBI taxonomy): domain Eukaryota; kingdom Metazoa; phylum Arthropoda; class Insecta; order Lepidoptera; family Notodontidae; genus Ptilodon; species Ptilodon capucinus. The sequence continues at coordinate 5,029,775 of OU611814.1, read as the reverse complement.
TTAGCAAAAAAATTACAATAACGGATTAATATAACTTATATTTATTTATTAAACTAGCTGCACCCCTCGACCTCGCCCGCGGGGAATATAGGAACCCTAATCATTTTCACCTCCAACAAATTGACACCTCCAAAAAATATACTTATATTTTAGCCAATGTATACAAAAACTTGACAAATTATATATTAAAACCTTCCTCGAGAATCACACTATCCATTGGTGAAAACATCATGAAAATCGGTGCAGTAGTTTTTGAGTTTATCGCGTAAATACAGACGCGGCGGAGGACTTTGTTTAATAATATGTAGTGATATTTAGTAACCTCAATAAATATTAGATATATATCTAGCGGGTGAGTGTATTTTACCCTACAAGAATATATCTAGTCTATGGTTTGCATGAGAAGTTAGTAATATAGAAAGCAGTGCCTTTTGTTTACTCCGTTCATTCCCAAATGTCAAAGGGCACTTTAAGTGTTCAATCTTTGCGTTTATACATAAAGGTATATATACGCATACAGCACATAAAAGATTTATGGGTCGATTAAGACCCTTTGAAGGGTGGAGGCCAAAACGTTTTACGTCGTCATTTTGTGTGCCGTTAGTTTGCCAAAATCAAATACAGTTCTTGACCATTATGAGCGTATATTACTTAAGATATCATGCTAATAATAGTACTTTATGGAAACTCTATAGATAGTATACGCAAAGTTCGCCAAGTATTTTTTTAAACCACTTTTATTAAAATGACATGAAATTAATCCGTACCTCAAAAAAAACTGTTTTTATTGTTTATTAATTAATAAAATCAATTTAAAACTCTTCAATAAATGTCGTGTCGTTCAAATGTTAGTAAAACGCAAATATAGGTACCTAGAAGCACTTGTTGGTGATGTTTGACATGCCACATGCATACGAGCATACGTACGTCATAATTTTGTACAAAAGCCGACATCGTATTGGTAAAACATGTCGACATAGAATTTGTATTTATACGGACCGAATGACTGGCAGGGTTCTCCAGTCGACATAGTAAACAGATACAGCCGGTGCGTATTGCGTTAAATCGAGAAATAATAAATTACTTTTCACGAAGTCTGTGTACGACGCTATCACAAATCTCCGTTAGCGTACAGTAAGTTAAATTGAATGTCTAAGCTCGCAATCGAGGATTCAGCAAATACCAGTATCTATTGGAAGCGACCGGAGTCTTTAGGAAAATCCCGCAGCTTCACTCGTCTGCTGTGATTCCAGTTAGGTCCGCGGGCAGAAAGGATATTCTACAAATAAATTGTTGAACTCCTCGAAGAGAAAAAGTTTCTTTCCTTTATTTGTCTGCTCGATATCTTTTAACTGATGAAATATAATAATGTTTAAGGATGGAGAATTATTACTTTTTCCTTTGTTCCGTTATGTAACTAAAGTTTTCCATAGGATGTAGCGTAACAGCTACAATCAGTAGCAGATGTTTGGTTTTGGGCTCGCACGCAATTGTAGCACGAAATATACCCAGGCCTATAAATTATCGACTGACCACGTGGAAACTATGGCAATAAATGTATGGAGGTCGCGACAAGCACGGGCTTCCACTCGCCTTACATTCACGGGATAAAAGTAAATGAGAATTGCCCTAATTGGAATTGTAAATGAGTCCTGCGGCGCTTTCTTGTCGGTTGAACGCCCTCCCACCATCACAGTAGAATAAACTGTGATGATTTCATTTAAATTAATTCTCAGTGCGAGAGGGCCGCGGACGAGATGTCTAAATTGAGACATCTCTGAATCGTTACAGACTTCTTGCTCGTTTGAGACGTTTCGTAACCTAAATTTAAGGGACACCCTCGTTAGGGTTTCTTTTCCCCTTAAAACAAGAGTTCTTATTTTTTCAAGTAAATTACCCCTTTGAAAAAAACATTAAGACTAAGAACAGGAATTAGCTGTGCTTTGTCCTACGAATGGTTGTTCTTATTTGTCTTACCCGAATTAATGTTTTCAATAAAATACATAAACCTTATAACCATAGCAGTGGTAGCCGAGTGGTCGAACGCACGCCTTGCAATCAAAGAGTGCAAGTTCAAACCCCGGCTTGCACCTCTGGGTTTATGTGCGAATTTTTATCCGAGATTATCACTTGCTATGAAACGGTGAAGGAAAACATCGTGAGGAAACCTACACGACTGAGGGAACTTGACTAGTTCTCGATAGATGTGTGAAGTCTGCCAACCCGCTCTGGGCCAGCGTGGTGGACTATGGCCTGAATCCCCCTCGCACTGAGCAGAGATCCGTGCCAACCTTAAAAAAAAATTGTTATACTATGTAAAAAAACATGAAACGTCTCGTAGAAGCCTTCACACGAGCGGTGTGTTTATAAGACTCCCGTAAACCAGCAGCTCGTATGAACGCTTCAATACAGAATGTTCTGCCATTGCACATACATCCGTTCTCGTTAAACCCTTAATCATCGGGCAGCCGGCTATATTGTGAGCATACCTACAGCTCTCCGTACAGACACGACACGTTTTGTAGATACAAAGCATCACGCGATATTATCACACCGTTGATTTGGAATTTATTGCTATAGAATTCGTTACAGGGACATCAATACCGCGAATCCTGTGGCACACACCTGGTGCCTTCACCTTCGTCAAGGGTTGACGCGGGTTACGTACATTAGTCACCACTGCGTAAGACATGTATGCAGCTCGAACGAAAGAAGGTACACTTTCATATTTGAAAAAAAACTCACCTTATTCAAAAAGCTTTCATCATAAGAATCCTTTAAGTGACTTTATCCTGTGTACTCTATTTTTGATAGTACTTAATCTACTTATATGAGCACATATTTATATTTTTGTCACTTTTACTATGTGAGTACATACAATTCCTGTCATCTCAGACGCACAATCTAAAACATTTCTTTTGCGTGTTTACAAGTGTATTTTTTATGATTATATGTATTGACGATATTAACTATAGGTAATCGTAATTGTATGTAATCGAGCGTTCTGTAGCTAATATGTCACTAAGCACCCATTAAATATAAGATATTTTTAAGAAGTCAGGTCGTTTTCTGAGCTTTCTTTTCGAAAAAGTAATTGAATCACTTTCTCTTACTCCAAAAACAAAACAAAAAACTACTCACTTCCAAATTTACAGAAAGATCCACTTCAGTATACTTTTCTATTTTTTTTACAGAAAAATGCCATCGTAGGTGAATTGATATTTCTATAAATTTGAGAGTGTATCTTTTGAGCAATATTTGCTTTAATAAATATTATAGTATACAAACCTTCCTTCCACCGACCTCCTTCTTTCGACTCTGTATAGTGATCTTACTTGAATACTGGAGGTAACCCTAATACTAAAAACTTTCAAGACACTATGATAAATTCTGAAGTCTCTGCGGCGGAAGTGATTAATTCTTAATTGAAAATGTTAGTAGGTACACTGAGTTTGTGTAGCGTATCGGCCAAATATTCCTCTAGTACAACTTTCACAATGAATACTTGAAAACAATATTTTTCATTTATTGTTCCGACAATATATTTGGTTACTAGCTGTGCCCGCGACTTCGCCCGCGTGGACTTTAGGGAGATTACCCGGAAATAAGGGTATTATGTTTTTCCCGCGGAACCCTAATGCTTTTTCTAAAATTAAAGTAGCCTAAGTTACGCCTTAGAAAGTCAGCTATCTGTCAGTGAAAGTCCCATTGAAATCGGTTCAGCCGTTTAGAAGTTTACCTCAAACAAACAGACAGACAGACAGACAGACAGACAGGCAGACAAAAAAAAATTGCGTTTTCTTTATAGGTATCGTATATACTTTCATACGCATTTGGTAAAAAAGTGTTATTTTGATATTACAAACAGACACTCCAATTTTATTTATTTGTATGTATGTATATGTATAGATAGATTTTTTTTTTACTAAAATCAGTTTGATTTCCATATTTTGAACGATATATAAAGTACGCATTTGAATGAATAAATGAAATTTGATATACTAGTAAATCAATTTAAATATATATACATATTATAATTACATTGACCCAAGTGTGTTCGCTTTTACTTAATATCTGTGCACCAAAAACGCAATCCAATTTTTACTTAGCTACGTTAACATAGATTCACTGCTAAAACTAACTAACTGACTAACTAATGCACATCTATAATAGATAATTTTATACGAATATGCAATATCAACCAGCGTAGATACAGCATCATGTGTGAAGGTAAATTTCCCCAAAACCCACTTTGTCCCGGACTGAGTTAAGTGCCTTGTCAAAACTTGTTCTCCTATGGTATTCCCTTTTGATTTATGACGTCGATATGTCAATTTAACGTCACTCAGTATGATTTATATGGTCATTTGCACAACCTTACGGCTCGTATCGAACTTTACACATTTGATTTTGTGTTCGCAAATATTTATTATTTAGTAAATTTCCTTTTATACCTAGCCCTGATAATGAGCATAATATTGATTATAATTAATTTGGGTTTACAAATGATGTTTATGTAAGTAGGTACTCACATTCAACATGTCTTTAAGCTGCATAATATACATAATTAACAATGCTGACCGGTATATTTTTATGAGTAGTTAGGACTGTTGCTTGATACAACCCCATTTTTTGTATAACAACTGCAACTAACCTTTATATTACAGCACTAAAACTATTGCTATCTTGTTCATATATTACGACTGTGAGAAGAATGGCACTACACTTTATTTATTTTAGTGCCATTATTCTCATAGTCTCTGTTTAGATCGAAGCAAATCACCACCACTGATCTCTTTTAAACTTATTTTTTTGTAAAAATTAAACGATCAAAAACTTATTATTAACATATTGATAATATATATAAAGCCTATAAAGCCAAACAGATCATCCATGCCTAATCACATATCTCGCAACTGACAAATGAAGGAACTGAAGCTAGTATTTAACCCAATTGTAAACAGAATCAGTGAAGTGGCCGTCACTCCTACATTGGATACTTCTGGCGCCAGAGTGATTGATTGATCGAGAGACCAAACAGCAATGAAAATGTCCATTCAGGAAAACCTCAGTACCAAAGATTCTAGAGTGGAGTGTGTTAAAGAAATATGAGTCTGAAGCTAAGCAGTATTTTCCATTAGTGTCATAAAAAGGTAACATTTCGAAATAACCGCGAGGCCGGAGCCATATCCACGTGTGATAATGCGCAGTAACATTTTATAAGGGATCTAAATGTGAGCAGATGGCACAATGCGAATCGCAGGCAGTACTTCCCGGCACGGCCGCAATCCGCCATTACATTTTATGCAAACACTGCTGGAATCATTTTGGGTGTACAATTTCAAAAATAGAAACGACCACATATATGAATCGCTCACGTCGTTATTGTCAACGGCACACTGGGGTGTCAACGCTCGCGCGTCAAATATTTTTCAATACTAAAACGAACTCTGTGTCAATATGCATAAAGTTCAGAAATCCCACGCGTCAAAATTCGCTCGCGCTGTCAGTGTCATTTAGTTGAAGAATTTACTTTTTTATGAGTCAATACAGTTTGTTTTGCTATTGACGCCCCACTGTGCGGGAGGCCTTATTCAACGGCAGAAAGTTAATACTTAGGGCACTCTAAAGGCTTTGATTGCACAAAGAAAAAGTCGTGACGTTAGACAAAATTAATACATAATACCCGCAATTAAAACACATTGAAAGATATTTTAATACACAGTAAGCAATAAAACTACTAAATACTAACTAAATAATATTAACTAAATTTTTTCATTATTTTCAACAATATTTAATGGTCTAGTTTTAGACTTTTTCGTTTGTGCACTTAATCCAGTGATTTCTAAAACAATAAGTACATCGCTAAACACGTAGGTTAACCGCCAAACGCATCTTACATTGTAAAACGCCATATTCGCGTCAATATGTCTTAATTTGCAGGCCAGTAGTAGCATGTGCGCCAAGACTACTTATGTCACAGAATATGTGGATTATATCTCTTCCTCTCGTATGAAATAAGATAGAGAGCGACCAAGCCAATCCGTTACAAAGGTCTTGTCTTGACATGCGTCGTATTGACACAACAGTTATACCTGCCGAATAATAAATGCATGTATTATTAACATGTCTTATTATTCTAACTTTAAAGTACTCATAAAAAGCTTTGTTATCAAACACCTAATATGAATACAGTTGTTACACATGCACGCTCGAACACAATGTAACTCCAAGATTGTTATACGTTCATCAAATATATCTAATTATTATGAACATATTCGCCACCACATTTTTTACAATAGATCCTCTGCAGTCTCTTTGTCAATGATATAAGTCCAACCTTACATAGTAAACATTCAAGTACCTGCCCTCAACATTTCCATTTCACTGACTCTCAATTTTACCTGCTATCGATTTACATCTACGGTTATCTACTCTAATTTGAAATTAATATTCATACATATTATTGATATTAGAGCTTTATTAAGAGCAGCTTTTTTACGAAATGATGAAATTTATTGGTATAAGAGGAGGAATGGCTTCACCTGCGACTATTGCGGGTATTTTGCCAATGTCAAGTAATTAATAGCAAGGACAAATTCAATAAACACACATTAAAAATAAAAATGGATGATGACAGTGATAAAGATGATGATGAATCCTAATAAGAGCTTATTTTTAACCCACAACAATGACATATGCCAATCGTCGTTTCTTTTTTATGCAATGTACCTACGCACAAAGTAGGTTTTTCACCTGCGTCAAGTATTTAAACTATAGTAGGTAATAACTTCAATAAATACTTACATACGTATTATAAATAAAGAGAATGATGCACTTTCATACATTTCATTATTCATCTAACTTAAACCGATGCCCAAACAGCTTTTCTCAAAACGTTATTGATAACCATCAGGCTCTAGAACTTTCTCTCAGAGTGATAGTAACAATACTACCAAAGAAAAAAATGCGTACATTACGTTTATTGAATGTTTTATACTAGGAATAAAATGTACTGAACCGCGAATGAGTAATCTTATTAAATCACGAACAAACACGCTATTCCTTTTGTGAATCAGAAGTCAAACAACGCATTGCTCCGGGTTTTATACTTTGTTTTTTTCCTTAAAACTCCTCTCTTCCTCTATACGTAATGCTGACTAGTTTTTAAATTATTATTAAGCACGCAAGCAGTACTATAGGTACATCAATTTTCCATAAAGAAAGTATTCACCAGTTTAGTCAACTCTAGAATAGTATAACTATTGACTGCAGAAATTTTCATCTGATTTCTGATTAAAAGTGTAGACTTAGCTGTGTTACATTGTGTTACAGTTTAGAAATACCTAATTACTAGAATCTACTTCGTACCTAGTTATTTCACTTTGTTTCCATTATTTCGTTATTTTATTGCGAGGAGTTTTGAACAGGGAACTCCATAGAGAATAATAAGTAATTAATTACCTCTTTCGCTCGCTTTCCGCTTTTTATTTGTTTACATTACTACCTTCGAACATAAGCCTCTTCGAACAAACAAAGCTAATGTTTACATTAATATCTACTAAAACTATTTTTGTTATTTGGTTTATACACTTCAAATAAATTAATGTATCACTTGTGTACTATAAAACTAGGATACGTTCCGTGGACACGTTGTCCAAGGAAAATTTCATAATACTCAACGCCGCGCCGTCGATTCATCGAGGTCATTTATAGTCATTGAAAAAATAAAACGTGTGCAAAACCTCCAAATATAAATATCCACAAAGAGAACTGCTCGATTGCGATTGATTGGAACAAGCGACCGACGAATGTCAGCATTTCTCATCAAAAATAATTCTTTACGCATGGAACACATTGTTAACTTTAATTTTCCAACGGTCTGACTCCCACTGCTTCGTGCGATCGCAGCGTGCGATCGTACGAGTAGACGTTCTTGGCACAGGGGTAATCGAATGTCATACGCGGTCGCTACCCGACAGAACTATTCAGGGGCTGCCAGCTGGCGCACTCCACGCCCTGATTTATGTCCCTTTTGCTGTCCAACTTTCTGCACCTTGTTCCTGCAACATTTGTACATGACGTCTTAAATATATAGACTAACGGAAGGCGAAACTCTCACAGTCAATGCTTGTAACTTTGGTAGATACGTGTGTGTTTCAGTACCTCTACCATAAGTCTAACGCACCTTCCAACTGGTCTGTACGGATTTTTTTTGTTGGAAAATCTTACATCTACTGTAAGTTATAACTTAAATTAAATTTATAATAAGAAATTCTGTACATATTATACCTTATAAGGAGCATAAATACGGAAAAGACCTCAAATTGCATTTAAAGATGTCATGAGAAAACCCCCTGTGACCAACTAATTATTTGAAATGCAAGTATCGCGAATAGATTGCGTATATCATCAGATATCCGAGCATTGCCACGAGTGCTCATAAACTCATTAAAAGTTGGCTCCATATACACTATAACGACTGACCTTATCCATATAGACAGCAGTTTTAATCGAGACCGCTTTACGAACCATTAAATTCCACGGACGGTTATTGTCGAGCTGGGATCGTTAAATGAAATTCTAGACACAGTGGCCGCTGCCTCTCCGCCCACTATAATAACATACGGATTTGCAAATGTAATCCATAGCAACACAATTACTAGAGACCAATATCTGGGCTAGGATCCTATAAGAATCACTTATTATTCCTTACATACTTGTTACGTTCTCTGGTTTCACCAATCTACCAATATTTTACAAAGCTTCAAAATTGGGTAATCATCAAAATGGGATGGACGATTCACTTATAAAGAAGATATGTCCCATAAGTGAAAGGAAGCGACACCCCTTTTCGCAGATGAGAGCGTCGTGAACATAAAGGAATGCTGAAAAGTGGAACGAGCGGTAAGCTTATTTTTGACGCCAATTTATCGGTTCAAAGGTGCGCCGTCGACTAAATGGTACTGTATAAACTCATCACCTCCTCAGCACCGCCTCTTCCATGTAGAGGGATTTCGCTCGTTCATTCACCTTAGATTGACGTCATTCCGAAAGGCAAAATAGAGCACTTCTGTAAAAGAGTTTCCGATAAAAGGCCCATAAAATTTTTTCAATATCCATTTACGAAGGAATAAGAACGGATTATGCGCAAACCAAAACCCTTTAATCCGTGAGATGGGTTATTGAAACATTGCGCAGAGTGTGGACGAATTATATCAGCTTGTTCACATATACGTAATCCGGCTAATCTTCCCGGGCCTTTTCCAATAATTGTGGAGTGGCTCCAAAAGTTATTTCTATTAGAACATGCGGGGCCCAAGTGGTTTCACTTTATATGCAATTGAAATTTATTTTCTCTCCTTTCAGTTACTGCGCTGTTCAGAACTCCGCTGCTATTTGACATCGAATTTAATGTCCGATCGTCTATTCGGATTTTAGGTTGCCACTATTTTTAAAGAACTTTATAGGTAGAACAAATTACCTTAGCAAGTCCATCTTTAGTCTTACTAACTATACTTTAGATAATATTTAGTTTTCTAACAGCAAGAGCAAATAAAATGCTTACTGACATAAGAAAATTTTGCAGCTAGGTATACACAATTTACACGAAACAATATGATTAATAATAACTCTGCAACAATACTTATAATTAACAAATCTGGTTTTAAAACACGTTTCGCGAATATGAGTTGTACTTAGTATAATTTGTTATTTAGTTCAGTGTAAAGAAAGTTATAATGCTTATACCAAACCAAGAGCAAAGAATAATTTTACTTAAGAATGCTGCCCCTGAGCGCAGTTTTCATTTGTTTCACAAAAGCGGTTAATGTAAGCGGTCGCCCTTTAACATTTAGCTCGATTATATCGACCGACTCATCCCGGCCCGTGTTTTGTTTTGTTAAATTATAAAAAGCAAGCGACTGTACATTGTGCCAATACTAACATAAAAAATCGAAGCGTTGTTGCGCATGTTTTGTTGTTTTAAAAGGTGTCAAAGTTTCCCGACTGAAAACCATCGAGATAGTATAAAGAGTATAACTGTATAGAGTACCCATAAAGACACCACTCTTCGTAATGCTCTGCGGTGATTTTTGGAAGGTTGGCAATAATGGTTTATATGAGATCCGCCATCTTAGTCTTAGGTAGTATAGTATACTACCTTCATGCTGAAAACTGACATGGTCGTACACTTGTTACCAACGTCACTTTGTTTACCATTTCATAGAATTTTGAGAAGTAACGGACTTTTCAATGTTTTAATAAGAAATATATTTGTTTCAGACGTTTAACTAATGTCGTAGATTAGTTGTAAATTCTGATGAGTCTGTTATTTAGTGGTAAAATCTGTTCGTGAATATCTTATATCAACCCACATAAAGTTTTTGTACATCTGTACGCGTGCCTATAGGGCTAAGTTATGCAAAAAATCATGCGTAAAACACGAAGCAATCTAATTTATTGCCAAAGGGTACGGTTAGAAAAGAAAGGGAAAAATCAAATTGTTTTCACGAAGATATCAAATCGTCGATGTTTAAGAAAGAATTTAGGTCACGTCTCGTGGATTACGGCTTATTTCCCGCCTCTCTTTTTCTTCGTTTGACGCTAATCCCATCGGCTTCGCAGAGATTCCAGAGCGCCGGCTGCGTGCGTCGCAACTCGCGACTCGGCCTCGCTTCACTGGCTACATCAACTTCAAGGTCGAAAGTATTCAAATTATAAATTACGTGATTCAACTTGAACCCTTCAAATTATCTTCGCTACACATCAAGTGAATAATGACGGCATGCAATTCCAACATCCGTATAACGCATCGCACATCAGTATCCAAATACGAACGTAACACAAAACTGGGATAAAATAACAATACCAGATCAATTCTGATAGTTATTTTTTATTTCCGGTACAGTGGCGTACTTTATTAATAAGTAACGAACTATTTGTCAGCATAATACTTTAAACTAGTCTCACAGGTAGCGATATAGCTATTAAAAAATCGATCGCCTATGCCCGAAGTAGTACTGCTAAAATGCTTTTCTCTGGTAGCATAATCTTATAATATCATTGTTAGAGAGCACCGCAACTCATCCAAATAACATCTCGAAGGAGTCACCCGAGCCGCGCGGAAAATCCGATTATACAGCGAATGACGGCGCATCGTGTCGCCCACCGAATATTAATCGCGCCCTTACACTTATACAGTAATCGCTGTTACTGCGGCGCAATGTTCCACTTGTATATTACAGAGTTCAATTAACCACGTTATTAAGGGTTGAAATACGCAATCAAAGTCTATAGTTCCCTTTACCTCACATTTTAGACCGCTGTGATCGTATAGGTACAATTATTTATTTAAGGTCTTAAAATAAATAACTTCTAAATATAAATATTGGAACCTCCTGTAGATGATATCAAGTATCATCTACCATACTCCATTTGTTATAACATTAGAAATAAGAGGCTCGTAGAAGCAGGAGTGCGGAACATTTTATTTCAAAAACAAAACAATATCAATGAAAAAACAGTAACAAATGACAACAAAATTACTAAAATTCGGTAATAACAACAAAAGAGGCGAAGCATTCAGAAGTATCCACATGTGAATGACAATCACAGAACATTGTTTACGTCAATTTGACTGCCAACTTATACCGGCAAAATAAGAAAGATCCTGTTGTCACAACGGATGAAGGGGTTAGGTAACATTTTAGATTTGGTAGGATTATAGTGAAACAAAAAGCGTTTCCAGTATTATTCATCCCTGCTTATTTAGGTTTTTTGTATCGACATTATTATTTTAAGTTGGAAAAAATATATATATCTAAATGAAAGCCACTTAATTTAATAAGATAAATAGTGAAAATGATTAGTTACAGTGAGACTGCTAGTTTAAAAATATATTCTAATAAATTGGGCGTCAGTTGTAACTGTAATATGTTAATTGTTACTTTTGTTACAAAGTGTACATTAAAAAGAACCTTTTTTAACTTCTTTCTAATGCTATATAAATGGAATAATAAATATATCTATCAAAACTGAACTTAATGATATTAAATATCGCTGTAACAGTCGATGAAGCTTCTACTACCTACAGAGGCATTTTTCAGTACAAGTGTTCTATCTAATGTAGATAGATCATAACTTTGTATTAAGTATGGGGTTACCACATAAAATGAAAACGGTTTGTTGATCGCAGTAGATGTTACGCGAATCTAATTTCACAGTAATTCGCATTACTGTCAGTTGTAGATACGACCAATTATCTTTGGCTATTTTAGTGCTAAAATGCGGCCGCGCGCATACGGTCAAAGCATTCCGAAACTACCGAAATGCAATTTAAACTGTATAGCCAGTGTTCCTGCGCTGTTATGTGACAAGTTAAAGCATTATGCAAATTTCGGCTAAATCTGGGTTACAAATGTACATATTATCCCGGAGCTATTGCTATTGCTTCTTTAATTGTGACTAACATATCAGCAGTTAATAAGAAAAAGCTTTTTGACATTTTTTAAAAGACTGCCAAATCTGCTTAACTCTAAACTCCAACTAAAATTTATTCTTGTGTTAGGACTAGCCACACGAAATTGGTTCAATGGCCAGGATGACAATTGCACCCGAAAAGTCTCGTTTGCGACCGTGGCCCTTCTATCCACTAGTCTATTGAGCCTTAATCTACTCAATCTTTCCGCGACAGAGTAAATCAAAGCAGCTTTTCATAATATATATAAATGGTGAAAGGGCTTACAAAAAGGTAGAATTGAGAACCTCCTGGTTTTTAACCGACTTCAAAAAGGAGGAGGTTCTCAATTCGAAGGATTTTTTTTTTTGATGTCGATTAAAAATAAAAACTTGTAGAAAATATCGGGGTATGTAAGTACATGCGTCTTTACTTGATTCACCGAAACTTTAAGGTCCTCATAGAGACATTAGTAATTGCTTGGGTTATTCGTAAGTCTGCACTGCACCTCATATTATTTCAAGCAGAAAGATTTTACGAGCCACATAATACACGTAAGTGTAATATAACGTAGATGCTCCAACTCCAGCGTCTCCTAAGCGATTTTTCATGAGGTGTGCCGCGTTAATGTGTACAAACGCGTTGGCTTCGGCGCACTTTGCTTCTTTGCAGGAAATAAATTATGCTTAGAGTCACTGTCGGGTGATGCCGACGTTTTACACGAATTTCCCAAATAGATAAGTCGGTTATTTTCGTATTTCAACCACATATTGGACTGGTAGTTCTTCTTCTTCTTCTTCTTGCGGGCTTTTTTCTTTCTTAGTTCTGCCAGGAAGTTCCCCAGCTTCTTGACGTCGCCAAAGACTTCCTGGAGGCTACCCGGTGAGCCCAGGTAGCGTGCCCGGTAAGTGGCTACCCCGTTGCATTCGAGCAAGACGTGACCAGTCAGAGCACTTGTTATTATGCGTAAGCGAGGTCTACTTAGCTGTAATAGGGCCTTTGTCAGTCGGCGGTCGATCCTGCTTAGGACGAGCTTGGTTTGCCTGCAGTCCGTCAAGCCGTTCCAGTGCTCCGCATGTAATTTCGCAGTGCGTTGTCGCATTTGTCTTTTAAACCAGCTGTTAGGGAGTGGTAAGATTGGCTCTGGGCCTATCGGGCCAAGTTCTGACCCTCTTCTATACTGGTAGTTATGTATCATACAATTATTCTACAATATATTAACAGTAGGCGTAAATTTTTTTATATTTTTGGTATTCATAATTTAGATTGTCATAAATTTTAGGAGAACGGATGTTTACGGACTGCGGCGCGGTATGACAATGAAAACAAATGTTCATCGTCGATATAAATGCTGCTATGATTGATGTGTTAGGCGTCCGAAAAAAGTTTAGGGTTCGCAAAAAATCCAAATCACGTTCATCGTTTATCTTTGTATACGTACTTGGTTTTCTCTATGTTTAGCGTTGTATTTTGGAATTTACAGATATTTAGGTGCCTACTACGTAGGTAATTAAAGAGTTTTTGGACTTAGATAATTTATTGTTCGGAAGTATAAGTGGTAATAAATTCAATACCTACCACAGTGGTAATTACCCTACCTCGCAAACTAATTGACACTCGACTTCGCATTACTAATCTTGTACTTAAAAGGAAATGGGAGCTCGGACCACTAATACGTTGCCTGATATTGAAATATGAAATTCCCTTCAATAAAACAAAGATGGCGAGAGTATTCTGTTGGTGGAGTAAGCGATAAACTCTAAAGAGGTTATCGACAATTTTACAGTGTGACTTCTGAGAAATCAACTGTATAAGAATTATATACCTATGTTAGTAGCTAAATTAGTACTAATTTTACAATTAGTACATTTAGGAGTACAGTAAATCGATTGATGCAATGATACGGCATGAAATAATGAATAAAAAATTGCATATTTACTATTATACTAATGCTACTAATAAGGAGTAGGAACATTCGTGCCTGAAGAAATCGAGCAGGGGTAATATCCCACTGCAGAGATAACCACTAGGATATTATACTATGTTAAAACACTTGAATTGGATGCTGGTGAGCAAAGTTACTTTGAGTCAATAATTTAAGTATACCGCAGCTATTTTCTATATAGATCCCAACACAAAGGTCCCTGTTTATATTGAAGACACTTCACCGACTAACTAAGTGTCTTGGGGACTTCCCATACAGTCGATGACCTAGGCGCATGTAGGTACCTACGATAAGCATACCAATCAATTAAGTTTCCTTGATTTTTTCCTTATTTACGATTAAATATAGCATTTTAAGAATCTATAGAAGCTTAAAATCCTTTGTGTTAAATTAAAACGGTTTTAGGATACCTCGACGGTCGACACAGGTTCACAGTTATCCCAGTCAGTTAATTAGACAGTTCAATATACTAATGATACATTAATGCTTACTTACATTATAAAGCAATATAACATAATAATCCTGCTGTATGACACCACGGGCCTTATAAAAACGAACCGCTTACCGAGGTAAACGAGTTTTTTGCTAGTAGTACGCGAAGGCAGTCAATCGAGACCAATCGGCCGCGACGCATACACGAGCCTACACAAGCTAACAAGATGAAGACCGCGCCTGTGTTGTTATTTGTTCTGTTGGCGTTCGTTGGGAGCAGCCTTTGTAAGGATCTAATAGTAGGCACCAGCTTCAACAACAGATTGATTTGGCAGCAGAAGGCTGAGTACAGTGCCATTCCGCTCAAGAAACGCGTGAAGGAGGTATTCTTCTCGGACCCTGGACAGCAAATTATTAAGGTATGGGCAAGCTAAGTTTTAATTTCGATTAAAAGCTCTTATTTTTCGAGTAGACACAATTTTTATTTCATTATAATTAATATTTTTTGATCACTTTTAATTTATTTTTTCTGCTTCATCGAAAAATCTTGCATTAACAGTAATCATCATGGTAATAATTTAATAAAGTTACTAACCCTCGATTTGAAGAAATTTCAATCCATTTCCAAACCACCTACTAAGGCTTTTTGCAGTACAAAGTGTTTTACAGTTTAGTGGAGTTTAGTTTAGTCAAGCAAATCAGTAACAAAGGTTTTCTAACAAAATTACATGATTTAAGTAACTTTTATTTATTAAAAATAATTATAAGATTGTTATTGTAAATATTATTCCAATAGATATTTATTTTGTAAATATAATTATTAGACCTACACTTTTATAAAACCTTGCTATTACCTATTCCGTACAAAAGTTAGTACTTTGCTCTTTTACATAGCTAGGTTAAGTTAATAATTGAGGCAGCAACAATCACGGACTAATCTTTATACGTATAAATAATATATTGTAGTAAACTAATCGTAATTAGACTGAGGTTTCACTGGAAACTTGCATTCCAAAGTCGTAACAAACTTGTTTATAATTTAGTATACAGCGTCAGCTGGCTTGGCAAATTTTAAATGTTCCATAAGTTTCTCAAGATTGCCAGCTTGTTAAAAATAGCTGAGGTGGACTGTGTACTAATGTGTGTAAAAAAAACTTATGAATTAGTTAAATTTACTACTTACTTCTTCTAATTAGGCATTCGATATGTAACCAACTCAAGGATTTGTTTACACGCGTTAAGCCCGCATATTGGGGTGTGGAAACTCGCGCGTCAAATTATTGGCCAATACCAAAATAAACTCTATGTAAATATGCATAGAGATTAAATTTATGTGGTATAAGCCACGCTTTAAAATTCGCTCGCTCTGTCAGTGTCATGTAGTTGAAGAATGAACATTTTCACTGAATCAATACAGTTTGTTTTGGTTTGGCTACAAATTTGACGCTCCAGTGTGGGTGGGCTTTACTCTGTATTCACATGTGTGCCTCGGTTATCGGCCTTGGATGTTAGGTACGCATAAAGCCAAATAGTTTCTCTAAGTTATTCAAGCAACATAATTAAAATAATATTTTTGCAACTAGCTGAGTCCGCGACTTCGTACGAGCGGAATATAGGAACCCCAGTTACCCGGAAAAAAAATATTTTTTCACGCGGTACCCTAATTATTTTTCTAAAAATATATGTAGGCTAAGTTACTTATCTAGTACAGATAATTTTTACTGCCACTAACAAGTTTTCGAAGCCATTTTGTCTATTAAAAATCGCTTACTTAATTGATTTTTAATATCATACGCAACCAATTTAGTTCAAAATATAAACTCGATTATGACGACCAAATCGTTAAAGATGTATCTTCCGATTGCAAGACGTTGATAAAACTCATTTTTACAAAAGTAACGATCGATTGTTTGAAATATCAACAGACGACACAATTACTAACACACACTTTATATGTTAGGCGATGTTGTGTTTAAACTTTACATTCGTTTGCAAAGCGAAACATTCCACAAACTCTACTCTATAGATATGAAGTTCCCCAGCACACTGGCCGCAAAAGTCACGCGTCAACTTTTTTGCCAATATCAAAACAAACACTGTCTCAATATGCATAAAGATTGAATTTCTGTCGGTGTGGCCGCACGCGTCTAAATTCAAACTTTTTCTATGAGTTGAAATAGAACTATTTTACGGATTTTATCGCGTTTATTTACTATATTCTTTTCCTGAAGTTTCGGCTGCGGTTTCGTTTTTCTATGAGTCTATACAGATTCTTTTGGTTTGGCAAATTTTTTTCGCGCGTGTTTCGATGTTCCAGTGTGCGGAAGCCCTAATTCTTCCCGATTTGTCGCTAACCTTGAGTGTTGTGCCGACATATCGAGATCTTAATGACCTCATCGATACAGGGGGATACCAGACAGATGATTAACTACAGTCTGATTCATACGTGTTTGGCCGACTTATTGTTTTCATAATACCCACCTATTGTATTAATTAATGTAACAATCAAATTTACATAGATCTTGTCTTATCTATGGCTAGTCGTTAAGTACACTATGTTTTTATTTTATAATGATTTACTGAATTACCGTTGTTGTCTCATGCGCTAATTTACGCTAACTGATGTTATTCAAAAATATTAACTGATTCTACAATAAAAACAAAAAAATAAACCAACATAGCAACCATTTACACTCGACTTTATAAAGTGGAATCATCAGCTGTGATTAGAAAGATAAGAAATTTTTACATTATGCTCTCATATTACTTTTAAATACCTAACCAATTTACCCTACGTTATTTGTATGAAGCAATGCAAATATAGACATGTATACCTACGTAGGTAAACATGAATACGATTGCAAATAAACTCACGCATATTGGGGAAATGGGCGCTGACATGACATAACAGTCTTTTAATAAATGCCAAAGTGTTATTTTGCAATCCAATTTTTTTTTTTTTGATGACGCATATTGTAACTCGGCAATTTCCCTGAGATATCTACTCCATTATACACACTTCAGGCATTACGTATCATCACTAATGTCTACGCTCAACTCATATGTAGGTAACTGATAAGCATATCTCAACCACCGATATAAAATCGGATACACGTTTTGTAACCCTTACGACCTCTTTTACTCATACCTACCTAACCGTTGTCGAGTCATCGGTACGTTCATGAACATGTTCGTTAATAAAAGTAAACCAAGCCAAAAACTGTGCGTGAATTTAAATTGTATACAATTCATTGAACCGAAATGTGTGAACAAGTGTTCACATGCGCTTTTCGAACTAAGATTATTTGTAAAAATATTAAATTGTTCAAGTTATTCAGGAGTTCAGTATAATCAGAATGAGATTGGTTTTATATTTGGTTATTTGATAGATGTAGAATCATGTACCTATATGAGATTTTGTTTAACCTCCTGTGTATTTTTAATTATTTTTATAAGAATTTCGATAAGACATCTGCACAGTGGTAATGGATTATTTGATAATTCAGCAAACAGTTGAATTAACATCTCCTTTCTTTTGTTTCCAGGGTATAATAGCCCGAGACCTGGACCATACGGACGCAATTCCCAGCATCACAGCCGGAGGTGTCGGCTTCTCCTACGCTAACATCAGGCTTAAGAGTGACCGGGGATCCGGCCTCAACTACCAAATAGAGCTCTACGTATAAATAACATAGAAAAGGTCGTTCGGTTCTGTAAGCAAATTCCTTCGGTAGTAGCGCTAACTGTAGATTCTGATGGTCTTCGTCTCTTATTGTCGCCATAACGTCGTAGGCCGTTCAATCCACGATTATGTGCCCTACTGTATTTATCACATATTGCCCTCTACTTTTGTTTTATGTTACTGTACATGTGCTTATACAAAATTAATTTATGTAATATCATAATTAACACCGCAGTAGTTATTACAAGCAGCAGGTAATTGTAATGTAAGCAATTATTTTTACCCGGTTATACTTATCAGGCTACTGAGGCCGTGTTTCACAGAACCGAAACACTGTAACCTATTATGTATTTATCATATACTCGTGCTGACTAAGTACTTAGTGTAATCAATTTAGTTATATTAAGTTTGTTATAATTTGCGATACTCTTTGCAAATAAAATCATTAAGATTCCGTATTTAAACACATTTAAATAATATTTATCATATAAATTAAAGGCAAATGATTACGCTTGCGACCCCCTAAATCGCACGGATGCACTATTATATTTAACGGAATCAATCTACTATTTTAAGGAAGATACTTTACATATTATTAGACTAACAAAAAATACAGCCACACAATACACAGATAGTTGGTGACGAAACAATAAAAATAAATTATTATAAATATGATAACATAAGCGAAGTTTAATTATTTACCATTTTAATGTGCTATTAAAACTGGTCATATCTATAGTCTCGACAGAAAATGACGAAAATATATGAGTGGTTTCTAAATTCTTGAGAATGAGGAAATTAATAAAATGAAATAAATAGGGAATATACAAACTCGTATACCTGCGTACAACGGTAATCTATAAGAACAATGGCGTAGTTTGATAGAGACATTAATATTACTTCGCAAAGTGACTATTAACGTCTAGTCGTATATTACATTATTTAATGTATTTATATAAGCAAAGAACACCGCGAGCAACAGAGCATAGTTTTTCTTATCGCATACATGCTCTTCAAGCCTACATCAAAGCAGGAACATACCAATTAACATTAGAATAAAATGGTGGCCTATAAGATTAAGTAAAATGAGAAATTGACCGCAACTGCGAACAATGGACAATGGGTGGGGTTTATCGCACAGTAAGGTAAACGCTGGATGAAGTATATTAGTACGCAGCAGATGATGTCAGCCAAGTGACTGTGACCCACAACAGGAAGTCTTCGTTTAACAAGGTTGATTGTCAAATGGGGCTCGGAAAATTCTAGTAAAACATTTATACCTAAGGTCAGTTTTACGAAAATCTAATGTCCTTATTTTAATTATACATTTGAAAGTATTTGTGTAAATAAGAATCACGCAAAAACAGCGGAACCGATTTGAATGTAAGTTTTTGTTAGCGTATTTCTTTTTCACTATGCCAATAATAGTAAATAAATATTCTTCACCCTCTAAAATAATATACTATAGTCCATTAACTCCCTCGAGTACACGCGAGCAGGCCTACGGATTTCGCTGATGCGTGAATTAACAGTAAGTAGGTATTTTTCTTTTTAATAGATTAGGCTGAAAAGTTTTTATTTAGCACTATTTTCACAGAGCCCCAACTCAGCCGGCGCTAATTAATCCAAAGTCTTTATCCAAACTTCATGGCGAAGACAAATGGCTTTTTCTTTTCTTGCAATAAAATAGGTATTGTTATTTTTTCTTAAGAACATCATTATCATCACGGCTGTATTCCCCAATGGGGTAGGCCGTTCTGTGTACTCACACTCGCCGATGTATCTTTGGTCGCAATGTAGGTTCCTAATCGGGACGAGCCTATAGACATTATACCTGGCACCTTGCTCCCTTAATGTGAGAGAGATTTTGGCCTTAGTCCACCACACTGGCTCAATGCGAGTTGGTGAACTTCACTAATCACTATTAAAATCTGTTATAAGTAGCAAAGTAAGTAATTATAACTTACATTACAGCAAATTAGACGTGAAGGCAACTACAACTACTGTTAATGTATAGAAGCGATGACTAATATAACCTGCCCACATAACTGTTCAATGCGAGCACGCAAGTATCATAATCTAGATTATTTTATTAAAGGAAAACCAGTCTCGTGATTCATGCAAGGTTGTCCTATAAACTTGGTGCTAAGCTATAAGGTCTTGAAATTGTATATATATCTAAAAGCTTTTTGACTTATTCAATATCTTTCCTACATAACATAGTTCGCGCGAACCAAAAAGAACAATGCTGGAATATTTTTGTCAACCCATAAAACCTCTTACGATTCATTGTAATATAAAAATATGGTCTGCAGTGTCACCAGTTACGGCACGATTCATAAATTTATTACAATGTTTCGTATTCACATCTTGTAGGCATTTTACACATTTTAACATTGTACACGTCACAGCTGTCCTTTGCTTGAAATTATACTTGGGGTCGTTCAACAGGTAATAACGCATAAACGGGCACATATGATGACAGCGACCCCATTATCGCTCGCCAACCAAAATCCCGAAAACTGGCCCTCCTATACAAAGGGTCTCCTCCGCTAATTTATTACCAAAATATCCTTGACAGCGCAGGGCCCGCCCGCCTAAAAGATAATTAGGCATCTACATTTACTCAAAATGTGACAACGTTTATTATAAATTACATGTACGGATTTGTACTTTATCTGTTAAAACTATATTATATCGGTATACTTATTTTTTCTTAATGATCTAATGTACTGTGAGAGATCACTAAAGTAAACGTAAGAAAGAACATGTTTATGAAACTACTTGTACCGAGGGGGATATGAGGTATTCTTCGCCTGTGAAAGGATTTTTGAACTACAACTAAAGTCTCATTACATTAGTTTTATTATTTCCGCAAACCCAAAGATATCGCACACCATGTTCTAGACTTCATACAGATACACCTTTATTTTAGATTATTATTTTTAATTTACAATTCCTACAAGATTGAAATTAAGAGGGTTTTATTTCTATCGTATACTACTCTCCCACATGCCCCCATGATTGTACCTATTAATCCAATCTAGCGACGGCGGCATCACGACACGGCGAGACGCCTGCCTTCTGAATACTATCAATCTTCATCCTTCTGTCGACTACGTATTTTCTGTAACGTTAACAGGATTCAGTGATGACTAACTTAACTTATTCACAGTAAAGATTTAGTGGCATCATATTATAGGCTAATGTATTTTTAACATGATATAGGCACTACAGTACTAGTTATACCTACAGGATGTTCCAGAAGTCTGAAATAATACTTTGATGTTTGCATGATATCGAGTATGTAACTGAATGGTATAATTTTTTTATCAAAATTCGAACTCCTTTTTCAAGATCTATGTAAAACAATTATGTTCTATTTCGTAAATATTAGTAGCCGATTCTCGTAAATGTAGTTTAGGTACATTGCTTAATAGGGTCATGGACTCATGGATGTACCCAAATACCAGAATACGGTAGTGTGTGACAAATATTCCTAGGTCTATCACTCGGAAACTATGATAATTAGGTTTAGTCTGTCTTAACTAACCTATATGAGACACCGTATAAGTACCCAACAGACACCGATATCGCCGGCGAGGTCGAGGAACCCCCTCTTCCGCTCTTCTTCATCCGCTCTTCTTCATCTTTGCACCTAGGAGCGCAGTCACTCCATCTTCCCTCGCGGTAACTGCCCAAGCCGTGGGCCACCCTGTTTCCGGCCTTAAGGCCTTGGTTGGAGCGCACTCTGCGCTTGCCACTCCTCCGGTATAGCTGTAAAGGCAACCTCACGGCCAACAGCGTAGTCATTTCAAAAAATCCCAAAACTATATTTCGGGTTTCTGATAAACCCTGCAGGCTGCAGTGAAGGGGCAGGCGGGCAAGCAGGCAGGGTCCCCGCGCGCCTTCCGCCCCGCCTGCCTGTCCGCACTCCACCACACCGGCTGCACCGCCAACGCGCTCCGGATCCGCAATTTCCTAACCTGGAAATTACCAATCCTAATGAAAATGCAAACGTTTACGGAATAACATCCGCACATCGTAAATAACAATCTCCCACGAAAGCAATAAGTAGATGTTTAATGAAGTAAGTAAACTGAAGTATAAAATACGCCTTGTTTTCTTTTAATTTTCTTTTGATCTTTTACATCGTAATTCGATTTTCTTTTGTAGGTATACATACCTTACTCATCTGGAAATAAAATTCTCAGCTATAGTCACTTCCAAACATAAATTGGTATGTAAGTACAGCTAGCTATATACAGATTTAGAAGTAATAAAAATAAACGTAACAAAATTACTTACCTAAAATACTATCTTTATTCCGTTTTAGGATTTAGATACTTTGTCAAGTGTCGTCGGAGTGTCTGGTGAAACAGCCACAAAATCAATGTAACAAGTGGTTTGAGAATTTATAGTGGATAAATTATGTTCAATACTTCGTAATGATTATACTTGCTTATTTTATGCACTTATATTTCAGTCTCTCGATTTTCTAGAAATTACAGACACAGTATAAGCAACTTAAAAACGGGTCCGACAAATGAGCGTTCTTAATACGAAGGCAAATGATACGTACCTATGTATTATTGTTACTGCATTCAATTTAAAAATAACCTGGGAATTTAGGAAACCGTTCGGTCCGGGCGATTTCCTAATTGTGTATCAAACCTGTTTCAATCACCATCCATCACTGCTGTCAAAACGTATCGATAAACGTCATGTTTTTGTTTACATCGCAATACATAATAGCCCAACAGTTTCTTTCCATTGTTAGGACAATGATATAAGTAACTTGCTATACAGTAATGTTTGCAGCATTAAAGAAGGCCGGTACGTACCTATCTCCGCGCCATCACGATTGTGATTAATGTCATTTACTGTCACCAGAACTCCCAATCAAAGCGCCTAGTGTTTCGTAAATAGCTATCATGTTTGTTAGAATTGTTGCCGTACAATATTCATCATTTATACATAACAAGTGTGTTTAGAAGTGATTACGTCCCAGACATGTTCCACTTCCTGAACACATGACCTCGAATTAAGGCCTTAATATGACCCGTGGGTGTATGTGAAAGATGTTACACAACACGTGTTATGCAAACCGCTTCAAGTAGATAATCTTGGCTGAGCGCATAGACATACCTACCATCCCCATATTACATAACATAATGATATTTTTAGACTTGTAAATAGTTTGAAGAGGGAATTTCAATAATACCTACATTTGGGGTATACGTAGTGCGGTACCTATCCTAAAGAAAACTGGACTAAGTACAAATTAATTAGCTAAAAAGAGAAAAATCAACTAACAAGCCAATGTTTTTTTTTAATTTTTGTCAATTTCAGTGGTTTTCAATTTAATCCTAACGTAACATTTTTATCGTATTTTACGTAACATTTTCATTTTTACGTATCGTTACGTAACATTTTTATTTTGACACATTTGAGGTGGTCATTTTGTAAAATTCTATTTTAGAAGCTCCCATGGAAGATTTGCTAGGCACAATAACAATGGGGCAATAGGCTATCGTCCCATGTCAAATGTTTACATGACAGTTGACATGACTAACACAGAGTTGTTGATAACTTATTTACAGGATTCATCCGCCATCTTTATCAATGTCATCCTTCATTTTTATTTATTACGTGTATTTATTGAATTTGTATAATAAGTAATGGGAAAAGAGTGCCCTCTTACGGCATATTATTGCATATAGGTGTACAGTGGCGCTCTCTACGATTTGAATCTAAACTATTAATGGCATCTATAGCTAGGCTAGGTATACATATATAATACTGCCGCAGTAGTAGGGTAGGTAAATACTATGTTTATTTGTATTTATTGGAACTGTTTTAATAGCCTACTTACTCATATTAAAATAATGAATAAAATCAAGTAGACTCAAACAGCTTCAGTGAATACTATTGATTTTATGTATTACTTTAATATGAGTAAATAGGCTAACTAAAACAGTTCCAATAAATACACGGATACTTTCATGGAAGTTAAAAATGAAACAAGTAGCTAATTTAAATTAACTTTTTATTTTTATGATAATAATACAACACAAAAAGCGTCCTTGCACGATATTTTGAACTTAATTGAACACGTAAACAAGGTCGGTATTACGGGGCGAAGTCAGCACAGCAATGCGGAAGAACTCAAAGGTCAACTCTATGCACTCACTCAAAGATTTTATAACCGAATTACAAACAATAAAATTAAAAAATCTACAAACTAGCGCTCACGCAAATTTAAACTTCCATTTTGAAAATTGAACAGATCGGATTCTAGTTTGACGTTTGATACAATGGTTGCCAGTATATATAAATACATGTAGTTTATTTTGTGTGAACAATATTATGATAGGTACCTATTTTTAATATATTATTATATTCTTTATTTCTTATCTTTCTTATAAATTACATTTTTAAATATATATATAAAAAATACATTTAAAAATATAAAAAACAGTTCCCTACCGGCATCTGGAACAGGGTCCTAGTTACCAGTGGTTAGGGCTCCAGAGAGAGGAACTTCCTCACAATGCGCGCCGTCTCCAGAAGTACTGCCTTCTTTAGGTGTTTGTCGAGGCTCTTGGCTAATAAGCCATGGGCGGAGTAGTAATATTACTATTATATTATTATCATTGTTGTCAGTAGATATATATTATAAATACTTAAAATAAATATTTTACAATTATTAATTAACTTTTCAATATAATTCGGAATATTACACCAGTAGTTTCTGTATAGCGACATCTGTTGAATTTTTTTTTTTTAAACTCACTTCTAAACTCTATTATTACAGATTCAAGGAATAGATGGAGCCACCATATTTGAATATTGTGATAATGTATGAAACTGTCCCCCCTGGGGATGACTGCACCCGCAATTACCAGGTATTCTTTCAGTATGAAGTAATCAAAAAGATAAAGAAAAGTTATAGTTGCATGCCAACCGCTTTTCTTTCAGTATTGCATAAAACAAAGCTTTATTTTTTATTGCCAATAAAGTGACTTCAGATCATCAGAAAAACGAGCGATAATGCGAATTCTTCGATCGGCATCATACCTCTGTGGATAGTTATTTCTCTATGCTCTATGGTGTTAATAAACAACTTATTTGTATAATATTAGTCTGTACTGTGTTTGCATAACTTTCTGTAATACTAATTATTAACCTTTATTTACAGTTGTTAGTTGTTCCTAATAAATAATTTAATTTGATTTACTTGGTACCTACGTAATTGGACAGGCAATTTTTTATATAATTACGTACTTAATATAAAAGTACTTGAGATTTATTGATCTTATTGAAATCCATCTAACCGTTTAGGCTCAGCATACATAACCGTCTTTCAGAAGCAGTCTGGTAAAAAATTGTGCCACCAGCAGTCAGGCATCTTTACCCGGCAGACGTAGTTAATCTTATAGTGCGAGGTCGGTAGAAAAAGACCCTGGGTTTGTTCACTCGTTATAATAATGGCCATCGAATAGACCCTTTAGTTCAAAGATGGTTAAATCAAAACGAAATAACGAGCTCTTAAAATGTTGCTTTCTAAACTCTCCATTGTGCTTTGTCTCCATGATACATTAACACGACATTTATAATGGCAGTAATTTTAAGTTTAATCATAATCCGTCAATTGTAAACATTATAATGGAGTCAATTGAACAATTCAACAAATAAAAATGCTTCAAAACATAAGTGTTCAGAGCGTAAGTCGTAAACAAACTCCAATCTGGCGAGAAACGGTTGGTTACGTTTTTATTATTCGGAACATAAAAGTTACGTACACAGTAAGCACACTGTATTCCTAATATAACCCGCTCCGCCTCATACATAACTGTCTGGGAGATAAACTTATCTCGCTACACAAGTTTAATTAAAGTATATACATTTTTATCTTCTGTAGACGTGCGCAGTTGACTGTTACCGGATCATTAATTAATGGTGTTCTTAATAACTGTTGGTCAATAGCACGTGGGTTAAATTAAAATTGAAAGAAATATGACACATAAAATTGTACTTTATTATAATAAGTTATTAATGTCACATTAAACCAACTGTATAACCTTATATATAGCATGGTATATACCTTTTTAAGTATTACACGATCGTTGCGCATTACTTTCTAGGGATTTGCAATCCATTTACATCAGAATTTTAAAATTGCAATTATTTCAATCGCTTTTCATCTTGACCCTATCCCAATTAGTATTAGGGTCAGCATCCAATCTACCGTGATTTGGTTTATTAACGATTTACACAAAACAACTGCTGCTTTTACTCCGAAACTGAACCCCATAATGAACCCCATAACCAGAGGGGTTAGAAACGCTTAATTTTAAGAAACTGTATTGGTATCTTAGGTTAAAAGTTATAGAAAAATCCTCCGAACGTATGAAGGGGATAGCAATTGTTTACATGAATAATCTCTCCACATGCATGAACGCCGTAATTCTGGGCCACTTAGCTGAATACGCTTAGCTACATAAATAATACATATTCCATTCCATGCTCATTTCGGCTCTCCGGGTTACATACGTGGGTTTTGATTTACATCATTATTATACTCTTGGT
Organism: Ptilodon capucinus; assembly: GCA_914767695.1. NCBI lineage: Eukaryota > Metazoa > Arthropoda > Insecta > Lepidoptera > Notodontidae > Ptilodon > Ptilodon capucinus. The sequence goes on along the minus strand of OU611814.1, from coordinate 5,002,667 downwards.
GCATGCAGTTCTCAATTTATCATTCAGCCCAGTAATACATTTATGTTTTGGTTTAAAATAATCGCATTCTCCGTTGTCGAGATACGGGTATCTTTAAACGGGAACAGGACGATTTTAGTTACTTCCATTTCAAGGTAGGTACCTATTTCCCTCAGGGCGGTATTTGTCGTCACATATATACATACAGGTTTATATGTAGTAGTAAGATAGTCCACTAATATTATGAATGCGAAAGTTTGTGAGGATGAATGGATGTTTGTTACTCTTTCACGCATAAACAACTGAATGGATGTTATTGTTATTGAATAATCGAAGTCTGCGCGGACGAAATCGCGGGTAGAAGCTAGTATTCTATAATCGTAAATGTCACCATGAAATAGAATGAAAATATTATGTTTATTTTACTAAACCTCAATTATCTACAGTCGTTAGAATCGACAACATTATCATAAAATAATAAGACAGACCAAGCTCATTACATATGTAAAATACTATGTAGGCACCCACTCATTATTTGGGTTTATTAAGGTACGTAGACTATCTCAAATTGCGCAATATCAATGTTTTGTCGTTTAAGAAAATCTATTCCTCACAATTTATTTTAATGTTAAAGAATAGGGCATTACACAGGCAACGAATGTTCTGAGGCATGATCGTACTTGGCGCTTGCGTTTCGCACGAAGGATAGCGTAAGCTACAATTTATGGGGCAATTCATCAGAGCTCTGAGAGATCCGGGAGCCTTATTCTGACGGCAAAGAATATGGGCGTGACAACCATCTCGAATATCGACATCCATCTGATCGAACTGCAAACATTCAGACTGGAATCGTTCAATTAAGTATGATGGTTACAATTAGAGATGAAACGGATATCCGGTAACTATCCGGTATCCGGCCTATCTGGCCTTGTTTTCACTATGCGGCCGGATACTGGATTACTATCCGGTATCCGGCCGGATACCGGATAGTAAAATTTAAAAATCCTCAATATTTTACTCAAGGCAAATCATACGCAATAGGTTATAGACACCGTTTATTTTTATGATAGCACGTCAAAGATATTTGTTTTATTAGTTAGAATAGTACTTAAAATTAACAATTGGCAAATTGTGGTGAATGATTACCAAATTTTCGGCATCTTCGTATACCAGACCAGCTTCCGAAAATAGCCTTACGCTTTAAACGCTATAGCCTGGTGCTGAAAAATAAATTCTAGCATACCTTGACAACTGCGGGTACTGATGAAAATTAATTGACCACCATATGGGTCGTGATTGTGATCGATTCGAGATGTCTTTAAGAAGTGCCATATAACGCGATAAAGGGCTGAATATCTCTCCGGCCTGGTAGCTTGCCGAATATCCGGTATCCGGCCAAACTACTATCCGTTTCATCTCTAGTTACAATCATCTAGTTAAATATTGAAAGAAAATTTTAAATTACCTTTCTATTTCTATAAACGAATCGGTCTGTCCGCGTCTACAATGAAATAATAAAATTAATCAACAATTAATAACTTTAATTAAAAAAATATTAATATTTTAAACTTTACAGTCCCTTGAAACTTGGGAAGATTTGAAATTAATTAACATCAACATTATTCTTGAAACTTTTTTCATAGACGTTCTATTAACCTTTATAGAGATAATCGTATTCATTGATAGTTTATAAGAACAAAAACCGGCCAAGTGCGAGTCGGACTCGCGCACGATGGGTTCCGTACCATTATCTATAAAAACGGGCAAAAACATCACGTTTTTTGTATGGGAGCCCCCTTAAATATATATTTTATTCTGTTTTTTAGTATTTGTTGTTACAAAGGGGCATAGAAATAGATAATCTGTGAAAATTTCAACTGCCTAACTATCACGGTTCATGAGATACAGCCTAGTGACAGATGTACTGACGTACTGACGGATGGATGAACGGATGGCTGGACAGCGAAGTCTTATTAATAGGGTTCCCGTTTTACCCTTTGGGTACGGAACCCTAAAAAATAGTTTTGATTAGATACCTACACATAAGATCAGATTTAAGTGTTTCTTGAAACAAAGATTCTGTTGACAGATGATATTTTTTACGTCAGTGGTTTCAGTTCATGTTACATAACACCCACGAAACATGTACCAATCCATAAATATTTTAAAATATCCTATCGGCCTGATCGTTCTCGGCGAAAAAACATTTAAACCGTCCCGCTCAATTGATTACCGGAAAATTTTACCGTTTTTGAAGTCATAGGAAGGTTATAAAATTGTGACAATCAGCTTTCTAAACACAACGACAGATGTAAAGTGTAATAATATTTAAATAAATAACACTTTATCGCGTGTAAGATGTATTATGTTGGAATTACTATCACCATACTATATTAGAAATATTCAATGTAATCATTAGCGATTTTATTCTAACTTTTGGATAATATATTAAGAAGTTTAAGAAATGCAACTTTTGTGTAGGTATTCGATGGACTTGACGAGGTAAGCAGATACTAGAAGGTGAGACAGATCTGTTGCCTCTGTTCAGCGATTGTTCAGCGTTCACTGTTACATAGAATTTATAAAACAGATGAACAAAGGTGTATGACCATTCCAATTTCACAGAAACTACTTCCCAAGAACGCATCAGCGCCAAGAAAGTTCACTACGATAAGTACATTAGGCTATATGCTGCCGACTTATCCCGCTGGACCGTTACTTAAAATTGCATCGTTTTGTTACGGGTTAAGCAAAGTAAGTACAGTGCTTAGTGGTGCTGGTATTCGGACTGAGCTGCGGAAGTTAAATGAAGTTCGTTGTAATTACTCTCGGAGAGGCGGTTAACTCGGCGCGGTTATGGTGACAGCCGCCGCCTGCCGCGCCCTGCTCTAATTGTGCCCAATATTTATAATGAAACACACCTTTCTTCTGATAAAAGAATATCATAAACATTAATGAAAAATGTTGACTGATACATTCCATTGTTATTATCTTTGTTACATTGATCAACGCAAAGCAGATTCAGTGTGAAATTCCACTGGGAATGTGAAAGAATGCTAACACTCGTCCACCAATTGCAGTGCTTCAATTCCTAAGAGTCACAGTGACGCCAAGACAAATTAAATCAAGTGTTTCAATGTGTGGAAACGAATGTTAATGTGAAATAATATTCTTGGTTGAAGCGTGCAGACTATTGATCATCCCAGCACAAACACTGAGCCGGCTTCCCACTAAGGAAATATAGTAGAGTATGAAATACTATTAATTGTATAGTATAGGCAGGGACGAGTTAGCAATCTTCGTTGCTGATTTCGAGCTCAAAGATCGCTAGGTACTTATCGGCATGGGACGTGTATTCTAGTATTGAAAGTTACAGCGAACATGCTTGTGGACTATATTTTCCGTTGAACGCGTAATGGCAGTGTGAATCACTGCAGTATTTGTGTTGGCATTCTGATGGCGTGCGGGCGGCGCGGCAGCGGGCGGGCCTCGCGCGCGGTGGGCGCACGGCGCGCCGTGTTTGGTCGCTGAGTGAGCAAACTCGCGCTCAAGCCGCATTTGCAATTCGTTTGCCGACTACGAAATAGTCTGCACCCGACCAACTCTTTTGTGTAACCGGATTTCTCGGTTAACGACCCAGATTCCGCAAATGTATGCACTATCTCTGCTCTTAAGCTTTTGATAGATCTGACCGTTACATTTCATCTACATGGTCATTAGCACGCTTGTATTCATCCAACTCGCTACTGAAAAAGGCTCTCTGTTTACATACTTCCATTTTCCTTCCTCGTACCTTTCTGGTCATAAAATATTTAGAATAGAGTTATGGCCTCGAATTTGAAACTATAAAGTTAAAACGTGGAACTCTGAAACGCGAATTAAAGGCAAAAGTTGTGTTCATGCATCTGTTTAATGCTCAGTTTATGAGGAAACAGTCTTTAAAATAAACAAACGGGAAAAACAGGCTCCGTACGGCGGGGGTAATAATCGTAGCTTGTATGATCACAGCGGATGTAGCAGAGGCGGCATAAGCGCGGCCCTGAACACCGCGCCTGCAACTTAGAGTAATGTTCATAATTTTTACAGCGAGGGCGATACGAGCGAATCCAAGATTAACAATTGCCCTAACTGGAGAGCGAGAAAATTAACTTTTAAATGTAAATTTTACGAGGAAGTCATAACGTGAAAGCTGCCGCGGTTAGCTCTGATTTATTGCACTTGGAATTGAAAGTGTTAAAGGAGTTGCAATCTGAAAAAAGTTTTAATAGGGACCTCTTTAAAGAAATATAAATCATGATTGTAGAGAGCATTTAACTTTCTCAAAGTTGTCCAACATTTAGGCTCATCTACTCGAGTGTCTATTTAATGACGGCGCTTATTCCCCTAATCAGAAAAGTATTCATTAGCTTCTGGGGACGATTCTCATTTTTAGGGTCGGGTCTAGGGAGTTCCCAGATAATTTTGCAAGAAACTTATCTATGTTTTTTGCCACATATTCATAGGTAAGTACTGAACCTAATCCTAAGCCACAAATATATCGAACTAATTAGATATCCTACTGGAATAGTATGGTTCATCTCATATTTTATTTTCTTGAAAAAATTATGTTGTAGGTACAAGGCAAAGACTCTTCAATTTGTTAACAAATTTCAATCCCAAAGTACTTTGAAGCTTAACTCTTTGGACCGCAAAGTTATATGGAATGGAACTCTTTAGCGTTGACGAATGGTGGAAGGTAACGAATGTGTACAATCAAAACTTTGAAAAGATTCATTGCCGCAAATTTTGCCAGCCAAAAATATGATCCTACTTGAGTCAAAGAATTTGAAAACGGATATGGCTCGGAGCGCGCCACTTGTAAACTTTTTCATTTCCACACAGAAATATAAAAAGCGAAAAAAGTTATTTACGCGAAGGAAAGAAACTATCATTTTATGAATTGTATTATGCTCCTTCTCTTATACAATGTATGATATATATCACAGGGTAAAATTTTGGTAGATTGCATCAGCAAGAATTAAAATTGGGTAGGGAACCTGGTACATAGATTTTAAACGTGTACGCTTCAGATGTAGCGGCAGTGCAGACGTAGATTTATTTACCCCGGAGCATGATCCGTTGATACGTGAATGTGAATTTTGTGAGCATGCTTAAGTAACCAATAATATTTATCGATTGCCGTATTAATTTTTATGATACTTAATACTAAGTATACCAAAGTTTGCATATTTTTTAACAAATACATCATTGATTTCATTTAGATACGTACCAAAACACTCCTAGCGCCACGGTATATCAAATAACGTAGCCAGTCAGTCATGCAAAATTTATATCGACAATAAAATATTGAATCGATTTAACGAAGAACCGCTTTTGCAGTCGCACTGGAAGTTGGAAGCTATATTATATCTAGAAACAAATATAGTTAAATACTTATAGTTATTGTACGGTCATACTTTGACGATGACTCGGAGTAATCAGCGCCGACAGCTTACTGCACTATAGTAGATTACCATCAGCAGCAAATTTCAGAAATCGACTTTACGAAATCTTCCATTAGGCATAATAAAAGCGTTGCTTACACTGAAATGGCGTTTTATCGTTCCTAAATAACACCTCATTGCATTGCAAAGCTATAGTGGAAATGTGAATAACATAATTATTGACTTCTATTTGTTCCACTGACGCTAATCTATGAAGAATCACAGCATAACAGCCCATAAGTACTTATGTAAATATTCCTATCATCTTTTTTTACATTTTTTGTTCTCAGACGAAAAGAAAACATGTTTCATGACAACACAAAGAAGAAAACAAGTCACAAAGTGGTGTAATATTATTAGAAATACGGATTTAAAAAAATATAAGTCGAGATCTATTTTAATATAAGAATTATTAAAATAGGTTTCGACTTACCTTTTTTATCTTTGTAAGTGACAATTTGTAAGTGTGCCTGTCGGCCTATACCGAGATAATATCTGATTTGACTTTGACTTTGAATAAGTTTTAAAACCTACGATGAGAATGATGGAATTTTATTTCTAAATCTGAACGAAATAACAAATTGTAGAGTAACTCTAAACTAGCCTTGAATTTAACACACTGTACTTATTTACGAATTTTGTTTCAACGTTTCCAGAAGTTCAAGCCGAATCCGCTAAAGATTAGAGCTTAACTACGTCCAAGGATAACCTAAACTGGATTATGTTGCCATATAAATCGCTGAACTTGGAACTTACTGGTTCTACTTACATTAAAGGAAAGCCGTGTACTTAATTGTTTTCAACAGACTAATAGGCTAAAGGCATCTTACTTATTTGTTGTAAGTCCACATGAGCAACCAGCATACAAAAATACTTAAACCTATACAGCAACAACTGGTTTTATTAAAAGTGACAGGCCAGTGGTACCTGTCCTCAAAGACTACCTTAAAAACTACTTAAAAAAACATACGTGTCGAATTGAGAAACTCCTTATTTTTTCGAAGTTTTAATAAGTACGGATTATTCCATTGTAATGTCTAAAATATGTATGTCTAAATCAAAGTTATATGCTATATTATTGTGCTGGTGAGAGATCAATTTACATTTCCAACAGAAAATAATGAGTAGTTCTTCTTCTATTAATAAATTTTAAAAGCCTGTTTATTAGCCAGGTATTGGACGCTATGTCTCTTTGATGTTGAAGTAAGCGGCGACACAAACTAGTAGTAAGGTATTGACATTTCAATTAATATGCATCGTTACTGCGAACTTTACTCAGTGGGAGCGAGGTGTAGCAAGTTTTAATAAGGGTCTCTCTGGGTCATTACGGACTCGTAGCGGTAATTGTCAGAGGCGGCGCGGCCCAGCGCTTAACGACACTTCTGGTTGACGCAGGCCGCCGCCGCGCCGCTCTTCACAGCCACCGCTTGTATTCCGATAGCTTTGTTAAATTAAACAAACATCTTTTCAACTTTGCCATACAAAGATGATGATGTACAATATGAACGCGGACAAAACTTGTGTAGGAAATGAAAATGTTGCCTTTAAAAATATTATTTTTTGTGTGGATATCGAATAAAAAAAGAAAACGGTACTTAGGTACCTACCAGTAAAACGACCGCTTTTCTTTCCATATTCCATAACTGAGTGATAATTAGTGGACTAGTTAAGCTACGATCGTAAATCCATTGAACGGCGGCTATGCCATCACGCGCATAAATTACCAATTAAGGACACCTAACTCCCCTTGCTCTAAGTGTAAAGCCATTCATCGTGGTCCGGGCGATTAGATGACACTAGTCATTAGGGCACATCAGAGGGCTCTAAAGTGGCCCTCAAACTGTGCTACAAGCGGAACAGGATAATCGAGGATAAAGTCAAGCACCAGCCGGGTATAATAATTAGCATACCCCGTAAAAATGGAAGCTTGTATAATATTTTCATTAAAAAGTGTGAACTATCAATTGTGTGCTAAAGCTCGTTCCTAAGATACGTGTGTCTACTATAGAATAAATATCACGAATACCCTGTAGCTAGGTGGTTAGAGTTTTACGTAGTTGGACAAGTTGCAAATCTAATAAAAGAAATCTGGTCCGCGCTGACTTATAACTAAATTATGCGCGACATGAGACACGGTGTCTGTCGTAAAGGAACTTTCACGGAAGTTCCTGTGACGCTACTACACTGTTACATCTGCATAATCATATTAAAACATGATGTCTTAACATTGCAATACTAATGTACTTTGTTTAAGTTTCACATCTCATTTTGTAAATTGTCTCACTGTAGATGAAAATTTACAATTTTAATGTTATTTTTACAAGTTACAAGCTTTATATTAACTTGCAATATATGTCCGGGTGGAATCTTGCAACTGAATTTTAAATCAGTTATCTTAAACCTATTGAGCTGAAATTTGGTGTAGACGCTTACTTTGGATGACAATGCATGCTTAGCTTCATTCTAATTCCAATTCATCATCCAAGATTGCGGAATAGTTCTTTATTCTGTACTACCACAGTATGGGTATCAAATGAAAGGGCTTGCTGATGAAAACACGAAAACTAAGGCCAATTATATAAAAACTTGTTTAATAAAGTTTTTTTACCATTAATTTCTTTAAAATCTGTTTAGGTTTAGAATCTTCAAAATAAATGCCTTAGTTTAGGGTTACCAGTAAGGCACCACTAATTGTCAGTACCAGTAACGCATTTGACCCTACTTCACCGAGTTAGTGGTACCAATACGTTATCCATTATGTTTTTAACCGACTTCCAAATAGAGGACGTATCTTAATTGGACCGTATATATGTTTTTTTTATTATCTATGGCAAATAAAATAACATTGGCAGGTCAAACGAAACTGAATACGTAATGCAACCCATTTTTGCAAGTGTCGTCGAATTGTGCGATCGTAAGCGCCGTGTTTTATTGTATCCCCGACTTATTATTGTCCAATTTTATTGGCTACTCAATCCCGTACAGAAGCGATCTCCAGGGTACGGCAGGGCTCCGGGCTAATGCGGGCTTCAGATTAGTGCGGGCTCGTAGAGCTTACAGCCACGTGCGAGTTTGCTCATGATATAATTTAACGCCAATTTTCACACATATGTTTAATAGGTAGGTATTTAAATATATATAAAATGTATGGTATGGCTACTCAAAAGTTCGCCAAGTGTTTTTGTTTAAACGAAATTTCAATTTAGAGCCGCAAACTTAGATTTGTCCTGAAAGCATGGTAACGAAAATGTCTTACGCCAACTTATTCGTGGCTCCTAAGGATTTATCAAATACCCACATTACAAGACTCATAAGGTACCAAGCAACATGATCGTGGGCCTCTCATTATTTTTGTTTATGCAATAAGTAAAAATATAAAGAACGCCTTTAAATAAATCTCCAAACATTTTTTTAATAACTTAATTAATGCTATTAATTATGTCTTTACAGATTAGTGAAACTCTTTTCTTTGAATAAGTAGCCTATCCATAAGTGGATATTGCTCTGCAATTTTTACAGATTTATGTATCGTACATACATACATGACTTTTAATTAAAAGCATTTTCAGGCTCTCACTCCATCTCTACTCAGCTTCCACTTTATTTGCAATTATTGTGTTTGGAAAATCAAAAGCTTTATGTTATGAATAAAGCTCGTACAAAATCTTGTGTTAGCGCCGGCACCACGATGCTGTCTCAACATTTTTAGGTAACCGGTTTACCAGTCGTGACGATACATTTAAAATTTTCCTGTTGGCTTTTTGTCCAGCCGTCCGGTCACTGTCCACCGCTATTGTTTAGTGATTAATTGCCGAGGAAATTGAATCGCCGTGATAAATGAAATATCAACACAATATGTAACAAATCGGCGTCCTTCGATCGCCGCCGCCTGCCCGCCCGCCCCGGCGACGCTTTGATTACGACCGAGGAGGGAAGAGAGAATTAATGAGCGGACAATGCTCGCCGGCACTCTGCGGTTACATGGAGATGCACGTGAAATAACTAACACGTAAATATCCGACGCCACATTTATATTCTTCGACCATTTTAAACAAAATAAAATAAATTTCCAATAAATAATGTTTAATATTGGCGGACAAGAGTTCGTGGTTATTAGCGTGTCTATTCGCAGATACTGTTACAGTAGATCTGTATCTGGATCATGGATCTCCTATTAAAAATACTCTGAATAAAAAACGCCTTTCTCGAACACTATAAGTACACCCTTACCCAAAGCTGCTATAGAATAAGCCGAATATAAAATGATAATATTCGCCGGCCTCTGTTTATAGAGGAAAATAAATTAATTTTTGAACGTCATGTATACTTTTTATCGGATGAAGTCGGCACCTACAAGCTGGCTGTGTATTTCGGTTTTATTTTCGACGCCAAAAGTTGTTTCCATGGCGAGCTATTACAAGGAGGGTGTTGGTTCGGTAGTCATATTTTAATAATGAATGGGTCGTGCAGTAAAGCCGAGACAGTCGTTGGGCGAAGTCGCGGCTAGGCCTCGCGGGCGCTGGTTGCGCCGCTAGCGCCGCCCGCCCGCCCCAGACAGGCGCCCGGACGCGGATTATAACATAATTGAGTGCCCCCGTTGCTCACTCTTACAGGAAAATTGCTACAAAGAATATTGAAACCTTGTGCATCTACTCCAAAGTGTGAAATTGATTGATTATAATTTGGGGTAGCGTTTAATGTTCATAATAATTATTGAATGCACTTATTAATTCCAAATCCTTTACAAAGAATAACAGAATATATCTATATACTTAATTGAGAATACCATACCAAACATTAATTTCTGACCTAAACGTATTTTCTAAATTAAAACGGTTATTAACAACCTACATCAAACCCGATCCATTTTGTTGGGTAAAACATTTTTAATATACAGTTTGCAGACTGTTACCTTTAAAAGGTCTATGGAAATACTTCTTTGACCGGCATATAAAGTGCCTACCCGCATTCTACACCTGGCCCTAGGCCGCCTATTGTGTGAAAAAAATCTATAAAGGTATATAACATAAAACAGGCAAGTATATACTGTAATAGTAAATGTGGAAACACATTTTAGCATTGTATGGTAGGGTTATTGGAATATCCGCAATCCAAATAACAATTGCTATTAGCCTGAACCGTACGCACGGTTTAATTAAAATACGATGCGAGGCGATAGTTTCGTTCTATTGATTTCGCTTTTGCATCGTTTGTGGGAAAATGAGTGTGACCAAATCACCACAATTATTGCGTAAATTGGAGAGTCCTCGTGTAGATTTATCCAATAACCTATCTAGAAAGGCGACGACGACGTATTAAAATAAAACTGTCATAGAATCTACACACTAAGTTGTTAGTGATAAAAATTTAAACATTAAAATTTATCAGCTAGGTATTACAAAAGGCGCCTGGTTTAAATATCTTCGCAACGTATCGCATTGCTTATGAAATCATTATTAATACAGTCAGACAAACAGGTTCAAGAATAGTATAAAGTTTAAACATTTGCAAAAATTACGCAATTCCTAAATGTAACATGCATCTCCTCTACCTATAAGGATACAAGAACATTGTGTGCATTGAGCAAATTGTCACAATTAGTAACAAAATTTATTCAATTAAGTAACAGATAGGATGGCCCTTTGATGTTAGCTTGCGGACACAAAGTACGGTATCGATGATTCAATTAATATGCATCGTTACTGTGAACTTCACTTAGGGGGAGGAGGTGTAGCAAGTTTTAATAAGGGTCTCTTTGGGTTATTACGGCAATTGTCACCGGAAACCCAGCATTTAATTACTTTTCTGGTTAACTCCTTGTATCGTTCCTTTATTGCGATGGCTAATAGTAGATAAAATTAGGATTTACTATATTTCTGATGTTGATTGTGTTTGCTGGCGGCACCAGAAACAAAACTACTCCTCTTAACAATTATTGGAAATCCACATCTCTTACATTTTTTTAACACTTTAATAGAGTTGCTGAAAGGAGTTACAGATCAAATGAAAGGAATCTCATCTCCACCGACCCTGACATAACTCAATTAAAAACAAAAGATTACAAGACAAGAGACAAGACATTTGCCGTAAAGAAACTTTATGTGGAGGTTCGTCTCACGATCCGTTTTTCTTCAGAATTTGTATTCTTTCTGCGTCCGCGTATCCGTGAATGAAATGAGTTTCATAATTTTAGTGGGAAAAATATTACAGGAGAACCAGATTAGCATGAAACTACGTGTCTTAGAATGTTTATAACATAATAAATATTGTAATAAATATTTTTTTTAAATCTAGAAGATCAAAGTTATCAATTTATAGTGATATTTATTTGCGACAAATGAGTTGTAATAATAAGCTTTTTTGGGGGCATTTTAATAAAAATAAAAATACTATAACTCCACATTAATAAAGCGTTCTGTATAAAGTTTGTGCTATTTACTCGTAGCCAAACCAAAGGATTAACAGTGATTCAATTAGCGAAGTTAAATAAGCTTCTTACTCAGATTACTTATCTCTACCACCCGTATATGCGCAATCCTATAAATATATGGTGGATTGAAATAACATTTACCTAGTAAATCAGCCTACTTCTGAGCACGGCTTTCCCACTATTGTTATCACTACTCTTTCAAACGTTAACTGTATTACTCTCTACCTTTTCCTTCTCCTTCTTCAGGGTTGGTCATCAGAATAAATATTTTTTCATTTAACAAAATATATAAAACTATATCATCCCCTTGAAACAAAGTATCCCTATGGTTGAAGAATTCTTCTGCCTGTGACCATTCTTCTCCATAGGAAATTAATTTCGAATGAGTAGAGTTCTATATTTTTTGTTTTATTTACAACTAGCTGTGCCCGCGACTTCGCCCGCGTGGACTTTAGGGAGATTACCCGGAAATATGGGTATTATGTTTTTCCCGCGGAACCCTAATGCTTTTTCTAAAATTAAAGTAGTCTAAGTTACGCCTTGGAACGTCAACTATCTGTCAGTGAAAGTCCCATTGAAATCGGTTCAGCCGTTTAGAAGTTTACCTCGAACAAACAGACAGACAGACAGACAGACAAAAAATTTTAAAATTGCGTTTTCTTTATAGGTATCGTATATACTTTCATACGCATTTGGTAAAAAAGTGTTATTTTGATATTACAAACAGACACTCCAATTTTATTTATTTGTATGTATGTATGTATAGAAGATTTATAAGACGATTCATTCAATTAAACCAATAATACAAGTAATTGGTTAGTATGAATAAATAATCTGATTCTAATTTTACGAACTTATCGCTCTTAAGGCTTTAACTCTTTTTGCGAATATTATTACAAGATCATGAGCATGTTTTCTGTATTATACCAAAAAATATGTGTTAAAAACAACCAGGAGAAGAATAATCAATCAAATCGAGGGTGAAGAGGTAGGCCTACTGACCTAATAATTATATATACGAAATTTTTCGCTACAGCATGATCTTTTAGATTTCTCAAAGATGCGTTATTAGTGAATTTTAAACGTTAAAGAATAAATTCGGTTTGTGTATCTTCTATCACGTTTAATAGATACTAATTATTTAATTCGTGACTGAATAGCAATCTTAGGCTGGCAGAAGTGTCATATAAGGTGGCATCGTATCTAACGCCTACGTAAGGTAACGGACAGACGGCGGAGACTAATTCAATTCCGCGAGAGCGAACTGAATGCTAACGACCATCTTAAAATGAACACGTGTACTGAAATAATACATGCGTGAACATCCTCTATTCACTAACAATACGAGTCGATATAACGCTCTGCTTTAATCGTTTTTAACGAAATTAAATATGAAATGTAGAGTAAACTTCAGTTTTAAAAACGATGGTAGTTTCTAGTGCACTTTAGCCAAAATAATAAATATCCTAGTTGCATATAGGTATGCCGTGGTGGTACCTACAACTGTAATAAGTATAAAATCGTTTGCATCTGAGCATTCGAATACAATGGCACACACCTGCACATATAATTTTTTGAATGTCATAAATGCTCTGATACTAAAAAGGGAAATGGGGAACGGGGCACGGGTATACGTTCAAATCATTTTATTTGCGAAGTGTACTACCGCCAACGGTGCCGGTGATTGTCCTACACTCACGCATTTATAATATCTTATTAAGGGTTTATTTTCAAAGAGATAGGGTCATACCCATTCAATATTTGAAATGATTTCAATTTCTTTAAATACAATTTATTACGGCATTCTCCGTCTCTTTTAATCAAGTGTCCTTGCCGGCTCATTAATGAACAATTCTAACCGCTGTTTAATTACGCTGAGTCAATTTTCAAGATTATTTTTCTCGTCGTTTCTTGTTAGTGTAAGAAAAGGTCTCGAGCGAGAGTCACTATGTTAACCGTGTACGATACGCTAAGCGATGAAAACATGTGTGAAGTACGTGTGAAAACGATATTTTTATTGTATTTTCGAGCATGAAAACTTTTTTTTATCGCAGAGGCGCCGTCTCCAACGGCCAACCAGCCCGCTGTCGGCAACTAAGTATTGTGGAATGATTAATTGTTCTGTAAATTGAATTCACCGTGATAAATGAAATATCCGCACAATAGGTAATAAATTACGCTGACCCGTTTGGGCGTAAGATGAAACGGTCTGAAAGTAGGTACGGACGGATGTTACGGGATAATAGGTATAAAACACAACACACGTAAAACACCTGCCCGAAGGTATTGTTGGGATTTTAATTCGCATGGGGCACGGAACGGCTTTGTTAGCGCATTCGCGCACCTTGATTTTACACCGAACCAATGTACGTGCCTATCTCGATTGTTTATCCGATTGTACGAATATCCGTAGTCACCATTTACATACCTGTGAAGTGATACAATCTGTTTCCATGCTGTATTTTATCTCAATTCAGTATTCTTTTCAAATAACGACTCTAAATTGAAACGAACATTATGAAAATAAGACTGTACTTTTGAAAATAAGACTACATTTCAAAATGTGTGCTATGGGGCAAATAAATGAATGTCTCATTCACTGATACCCGGAAAATAATCTCAGTGCAGTGCTCGTTACAAATACTGTTGGTAAATTTGTGTTACCAAAAACGTTGTAGCTTATATACCGGTAACGTCTACTGAAATCGGAAAGTCCTCAATATCAGTTGATCGACGCAAAATTATGGTAAAAACACCACGTAGTTAGCACCAAATAGTTTCCATCAGAAGTATGGAACACGGTACTCGTATAACCGCTATGAAAGCGTAATTATGATTGTAATATGAGTGTAACATCGTGAAAACAGGCACTCGGGACGTACATTTATTGAACGAAGTGGCAAGAAAAACGACGGCAACAACCGGCGCCAGCTGCTCTAAATTGCCAACACTTCTGAGCCGGGCGCTTACTGGAGTTCACTTCACTTCATTATTTGTTACACTGCATCGATCCGGGATCACGGTTATGATAGCACCATCAAGTAGTACAGTGCGCGAGGCATAAACGATACTATATCGCCACATAAATAAAACTTCTAGCGATTTAACAGGTATTTCGAAATTTAAAAACAGAAACTATAGGGCTAGCAGTTACACATTTTTTTTCCAAAATTTACTCTGGTCTTTTAAAAAAGGAATTATATAAATACAAATTTAGTAGGAACTTATATGCAAGTAATCAGAATATTTAAGCACTGTACTCCATTTATTATGACATTAGAAATAAGAGGCTCGTAGAAGCAGGAGTGCAAAACATTTTATTGCAAAACAATTTTAATTCAAAGTGGTAACATGAAATGAAATTATTTTAATATTACTTTGATAAATAGATCTAACACAGTACTAAATACTTAGATAAACGAATTAATATTTTTTTTTTTAAATGACGCTTTAATTTATAATAACATCTTCATCAATAATTATAAACTTAGGTACAACGAATCAATGAATGAAACGAACGATCACACGATGATTTAAATTTAATTAGAATTTACATCAATATGACAGTCAAGATAAACCGGCAAAATAAGAAAAATCCTATTGCCACAACGTATGAAGGGATTAGGCCACATTTTAGATTTGGTAGAATTATAGTGAAACGAAAAACGTTCCGGGTATGTTCACCCCTGCGTCTTTTAGGTTTTTTGCATCGACACTGTTATTTTAAATTGGAATAAAATAGTATCTATCTAAATGATATTTAAATGAAAGCCACTTAATTTAATAAGATAAATAGTGAAAATGATTACAGTTACAGTGAGATAGCTGGTATATAAATAAATTATAATAAATTAGGCGTTAAGTTTAACTGCAATATTTTAATTGTACTTTTGTTAAAAAAGTGTACATTAAAAAGATCCTTTTTTTCCTTCTGTCTAATGCTGTAACAAATGGAGTACTATAGGAGCAAATTGCAAAAAACGCGTACTTTGATTATAAAATACTTATTGAGCCAAAATATAAGACAAAAATAATATGTATACATAATATTATTATATAATATTATTGTACATTATAATTCGAGGATTTTTTTTTATTTTTTTTTTATTGGATTAATAAAAAAATAAAGCCATGCTTGTGAACCAGTTTATTTTGAACAGTACTAATTGTATATGCAACGCTATTATCCACAAAATAAGAAGACATTGGGTTTACAAAAGCTTATTATATTTTAATCCATAAGTTAAAAGCAGAGTTCAAATCTGAAGGGAGCACCTATTTGTAAACAATGAGTTAATAACATCCATTAGTGATGTTTTAATGTAATATTAACGTTAGTGCGTCAAGCCAGACGGCTACCACTGAGAGTAACTTTTTTAAATTCCAACTCGGTAAAGTAATTAGAATTTTTCCAACGGCCCCATTGTGCTACGAACTCAGCTCACGCAAACTTTTAATGCGACTTAAATTCAAATGCTATTTTACGGTTTCTCTTTGTAAAGTTGATTTTAATGAAATATCGAGTACAGCGACATTGATTATCTACTTTCATTTCAGGTTGCATCAAATGGTATACATAATAAATTGCTGTAGGTTCACGACTGTCGTAAAATACTACGTTCCTATCGACAGTGCAAATCTATACGACAATTGTTTAATAAAATTTATAAAAGACAATTTAGTGACACCAAAAATACATCCATTCGAGATTGTCAAAAACGAATAATTTAATTTAAGTACGGGTTTTAAGTTCCTTAAAAACCTTTATCTCAACTATAAAAAATAAACGCTCTTTAACCTGTCCAGCTTCCAGTACTCGAATTATTCAAACGTGAAAAGGCGATGTTGAAAGTCATTCACCGAACGCTTGATACTCGTAGCAAATAGGCATCATCAATCGAAGAGGTTTTCGATCAAAGACATGGGACAGAGGGACATCGCAGATAAGGTGATGTGTGGAGAATTATTGGTAAAGCGACAACGGTTAATGTTTCAGCTCTACGATGTATTCACGACCTTATATTCACAGGGAAACTGGCTTAAACACATGAGGAGAGAATAAAATGTTTGTGTTAAAGAGAGCCTACCACGTTTGTAACAGCGTTTATGCAATCAATATAACAACATTCATTCGATTACAATTGACAGATATAGTCGAAAAAATAATACTTTGTGTTTTAACGAGTAAAACGGAAAGAACATTTCATTGAATCCGTCCAATAGTCTGGGTAAACTTCGAGGAAACTGATTAAAATTGCAAAATTTACCATTATACACGATCGCTTGGGATCAACAGGGCTGCTACCACTTATTATAGTTGGAGATTGTGATTATTGAACTCCGTGCTCTTATTATTCTGTTTTGTTTTTTTGTGACACGTAATAGTTTTTGTCAATTTTTAATGATATCTTTTCTTAGTAAATTTATTTTTGTCGCAAATAAAAAAACCGTAGGTTCCTACACATGTACCTACGCAGTGAAATTACCTAAATGAAGCAATTACAAATACGTTGACGTTTGCTAAATTAATAAAACAAATCTATTTATTTGGGATAAAAAAATGAATAATTTTGAACTATATAAGAATTTCCCTGTACCAGCATTGAAAGACCATAACACGAACGTCAATAAACGACAAAAGCGTCGCAAGTCGCCCGTGCACAAATCCCGGCTGCAATCATCAAGATAACACTTGAGGGATTTATCCAAAATAACATTTCGCCTGCGCAAAGTTCCTAATGAAATAAGTTAGTAATCCTCGGGTAATTCGTTAAATGTTTGTGCGATAGATAGTAGTTGCGAGTTCTCCCCAAGTGGCTGTTTCATGCTTTGATTACGGAGCCGCCGCCGCCTCCTCGCTCGTATCACTGATTCACCTTTACGTTCCGCATAACTTCAGGTAGGTATCGGTTATTATATTTTCTGTAACATTCATAACATTAGAGACGTACCCTTGGTTATCGAGGAAAAACATAATGAAGTCGATACGTAGAGTTGCAGGCTATAATGTATACTAAAATAAAAACTTTTAAAGATAAGGTAAGATACATTTTTAAGTGACGTAATTTAACCGCCGCGCGCGGGTCCAATTATTTATCTATGAATTTAACATTAATATAAACAAATAACTGCAACTTATTCAAAGAGTAGGAGTAGCCCACCGTGTCTATGCACAAGTTGAACAAACAATAAGTTCGGTAAAATATAATAAAAACTGCCATAAAATAAAGCTAGAACTAACCGAGACCGTCGGTCGCCGGGCACAGGTTATTTATATAAGTCATGTCAGACAACGCTTCTGGGCTGAAAGTTCAGTCATATTTTTTGTTTGACAAATTGCCGCGGTAACGGGACTTGGCTAAAGTTTCACCTCCATTTAAGCGTCCATTAATACCTACCCGGCGCTCGTGACTTTCTTTACATTTTATAAAATATTGAGTATCGACCTCCGCTCATGAAAAAACCACTGAAGTATCTTGTTACCGGTCTTGCTGTGCTTGTGAATGAATCATTTGAATGTAAAATATATTTTAAAAGTATATAAAAACGCTAACGAGCTAAATTAATACAAAACAGTTATCAGGATAATAAGATTATATAATAATTATTACTAGACAATTTCATCTCACTTACCATACATACATAACTACATGTACAGTCCATCACAAATTACTCGTAGTCTACGCAAAAGTCTACGACGTCTGCTACGAATTCCTCCAGCGTGGCTACTCGTGTCGTGACATTCAAAAGTATTGTTTGGCATAAAATATAACTTAGGTATACGAATAAAGTCGTCTATAAAGTGTCCTAACTAATTACTCGTAAGTGTAACGTGTTCCCAATAAATATACTTAAAAAATTACAAGCATGTGCTATTGCTATAATAAACTGAATAAACATAAAATATAATTACTACTACTACTACTATGCTGGGCACGGGCCTCCCCTCAATTCGAGGGGGATTCAGGGGATTCGGTCCACCACGCTGGCCCGGTGCGGGCCAAACTAATTATTTGCAAGTACGTAGGTACACTAAATATAGCCATAAGTAAAACAGTACTAACAACTACAATGCTATCTCGTAACAGACAAAAACAGATAAGTTCGGTGGATGCTCGACATTACTGAAACCCCTGACGCCACATCGTTTCTAGACGAAAGATCAAACTTTTCATTGAAATTCGGTGTTCGTTAGCATGCCAACCGCAGTACCAAAATCAATTAAATATACATTCCAGGTCAGCGAACTGAGAAATGCATGGGCGGTATTCGGATCTGGCGCCGGGCACGCGCGGCTCACCCTGCCACCGCGCCGCCCGGCCCCGGCCGGGGTGCACTGCACATCCTAATCAGTCGTGCCCATAGTCCTCGCGCTTTTAAATAAATACCATAATCCTTAGAGTAGTCATATAAATAAAGTATATTGGTATATTGCTTATAACATCCGAGAGTTCTACAGGCTCTTCACGTTAGATCGGTATTACAATCGAAAACATGAGCGTTATAACGATACTTATTTTACTATCATACAATTATGCCCTATATACAGTTGACAGCAAAGTTGCTACTGCTTGCTCTAAAAAGATGTCATGTGATATACTTATTTCATTGCAACTGGCAACTGTCAGCTGCTTAATATTTAGGCATCACGTTAAGGCGTCTACTAGTGTTCGTGAAAACGGGCGTTAGATCAATACGAAACTCGAAAAGAAATAGCGCAACTCCCCAGAGAAGGAATGGTAAATTAAAATCAGAAATGAATTTAAAAAAAAATATATAAAAAGAGGAGGATGGCGGAGATATTTTAACCTTCGGTGGCTAGAATGAGATGATAACGAGCCGTTTAGTATTCCAGTCAGGGAAGGTCGATCCACCTGCTTTTCATATCACGACAATTGCCGACCCCGAGGAATCGGCTCTCTGCCGGAATGACAATTCTTGTCTATGAAAATCAATTGCGGAGAACGAGAGGCTCCGGGTCGGCGACAATTCCAATTTCATTAATAGCTTCCGTCGCGTTTTGCGGATGCCACTGCGTCGCGTGGTCGCAATCGGAATGCCTCGCTCAAGTCTTTGTTTACGGCCCGACTGCAATGGTGTAATGAGAATAGCAATTAGCAAGTGATTAAGCAATTATATCATATTAACGAATGTATCACACGATTATCGTCAAAATATATAGAGATATAATTTATGTGTGTTTTGTTACTAAAATAATTAATAAACATGAATTCATGTCCTAAAAATTCTTATTAACCATGATCATATCATGTTATTGTTTATTTGCTCTGAATGGTAAAAAAATGGGTGTTCATAGAGTTTTCTTTCATGTAAAATTCCAATACCTTTGTACATATTTTTGCAACCAAATTGTTCCCCTAACTCAAACATTTCTTTCTCAAAGGTACCCCACTTAAAAAAATCTTTGATGTTACTGATATGATGTAACCCGCCTGAGCCAAATATATTATTAATTTAAAGAATAATAAGAACTAATTACATAAAGTTTGCACGAGCTAAAAAAAATTTCACATCTGTTTTATATGAGTTTTTAAATTGATACTGGTTCTCTGCAAAGTTCCTGTTTACATCTTGTGATATGCCCTTTAACTAAGAATCTCATTCATTCAGTTAAACATTGAAATGTCTTGTTTAAACGAGTAAAAGCACTCAAGTCGCTTTTGCAACTGCTATATTCGCATTATAGCGCATTTAAAATTTATTTCTCAAAAGTATATAATAAATATTGTCTTTCGTAAATAAAACACGAAATAGGTAAATAACATTTTTAATATTTCTTAATGTTTAAATAACAGTTCAGTTGACAACCTCCAGTGAAAAATAGAATTAACTATTGAAAATGTTTACCAATAAATATTAATTATACGTAACCTTTATAACTTTCACAATAGCACCCCCTTTAATAGATAGATAACTTTATACTATTTCACTTCACAAAGTAATACAAATTTAGTAAGCGATGAACATTTAAATTTTTTTTTATGAGATAGGGAGGCAAACGAGCAGACGTTTCACCTGATGGTAAGTGATCAACGCCGCCCATGGACACCTGCAACACCAGGGGCATCGCAAGTGCGTTGCCGGTCTTTAAGGAATGAGTATGCTCGTTTCTTGAAGTGATCTCGATACCTATTTGTGTAGTGTCACATATTTGTATTATCACAACACTATTTTTTTTATATTTATTAATTAATTACATAAATAACAATATAATAAATAACTGGCATTCATAGATCTGAACTAGACTATTCTGAGCCACATAATACTTTTAGCACTAAGTGTAGAACACGAGAAAATTCACACAAATAAAATGTAGTGGCTTTAGGTACGAATGGCTCTGTACTCGGGTCACACTCGCCCTCGAGAATTCTTTTGTCCTTTATAAACCAATTCCGGACAATAATACCTCTTCCCCTTCAATATACAGCTACGAAAGTAAATCGAAAGTAAGTTTAAAAAAAAAGTCTTGAGCCAGTTACGTGGTAGATATTTTGGTTACCTACGTATTTTCTAAAAATACATTTCTACCGTACAACGCGGGTTGCAGTATGGACTTACTAATATAGTTCATTTTATAGGGCAACCCACACGCATGGGTTTCCTATAGGCATCATCTGACGTCCGAAATACGAACACAAAAATACTGTTGAGCGATTGGTAAGGGGTATTTAACGATTTGATACATTGCTATCATACTGTCAAATATGCTGGCACGTTGGACCCACCCAATTTGCCATTCTAATGTTTTCTTAAATTCTATGGTAAATATCCATAGTAAATGTATTCTTTAAAATTTCAAGTACTTACCTACTTAGCAATGTTTAATCCGTGTTTGAAACTATTTTGTATAACAGAATCCACACCTGTTCATATAATATGAACCCATAACGTTCATGCAGTGTCTCGTTTGCGAAAAGGCAAAGTAGCCGTTTTAATTAACTCTCAGTTGCACAGTAACCCGTGCAGGTAAGCACCGCAGCGCTGGATACAGGTGTTTGCAGCCAGATGCGACTAAGGTGGCGGGGACCACCTTCTTGATTTTAAGGAAATAATGATCCTAGGTACAATTATTCATCGTATAAGGCCAAAATCGTCTTAATTGACCACTATGAGTGATTGGTCGAGTTTCCCATTATATAAATAGTAAATTGATTCCCTAAGTCTGGAAATTAATATTAGTCAGCTAGTATCATTTTAGTCAGCTAGTATCATCAAAATTGGTAAGACCAATTGGTATGTTTCTTTTTTGCATTAACATACTTTAACTACAAAATTACAGGTAAAGTGCCTTTATAGTATAGTAAAACACTGAAAAATATAATTGTATTTGGTTTTCAAATTAAATTCTTTAATTAAAGTTAATCAATGACAACGAATGTCACCCGCCTGTTGCCTAGCGCCAACCGCTGGAAGTCTCCCTAGCGAGGATTACTACCAGAGGTTTGGTTCACCGTAGGTAGGCTCGGATTAAGAGGACTATACTGTAATTAGTTTTGGTATTACGAATTACACAAACAATATTTTGGTTCTACACGCATAACTAACTACATACCCACCAAGTAACCTATAAACTCAGCCATTGTTTCAGTCACCTCGCGCCTGATTCGAATTCTGAACACGATTCTGTAGTAAATTTATATCTCCATTTCGTTTGGTTTCTTATATGCGCATCGGCTGAAGGGAATAAGCTTCGTTTATACAGAATTAACTACCATAATTTATTATTGTAACAGAAAACCAATATAACAATATTTCTTCAATCTCTCAACAAACTGAATTTATTATTATAAGTAGGTATATATGTATGTATGACATAGGTATATTATTATGATTATCTATATTAATTATATATATATTATTAAAGTATACAAAAAAATATAATATTATTGGCTTTAATCATAATTTTGTTCGTTTATGTAAGTATTTTACCATAGTACATTTTTTTTTCCTATTCTTTTTTTTCTCGACTCCTGTTCTCTGTTTGCATTCGCGACTTTTTTTATTTCTTGCACCCACTTTGTTTGATTTTTAGGGTTCCGTATCCAAAGGGTAAAACGGGAACCCTATTACTGAGACTTCGCTGTCCGTCCGTCCGTCCGTCCGTCCGTCTGTCACCAGGCTGTATCTCATGAACCGTGATAGCTAGAGAGTTGAAATTTTCACAGATGATGTATTTCTGTTGGCGCTATAACAACAAATAACAGAATACAATGAATATTTAAGGGGGCTTCCATACAACAGACGTGATTTCTTTGCCGTTTTTGTAGATAATGGTACGGAACCCTCCGTGCGCGAGTCCGACTCGCATTTGGCCGGTAGAAAATGCCTGAGGCATTAAGCTTACCTTGTACATTTTGTACTCCTGTATAATTGTGCAAAAATAAATATATAAAAAACCATATCAAAATAAAAATTATATTATATTCGCAAGTCCCAATATGATCATAAAATCTGGAAATATCGTAATAAAGCACTACAAACATATTAATATCAGCCACTAGTCTCTTAATTTAAAACTAAGCCGTTGTTAAAAATAAAAACAATTTAAAAAATACTTAACAAGGTAATGATTTTTTAAATATTTTCAAAATATATACTGTAACTAATATTAAATGAAATACACATCTTGCCTCATAATATGCATAGAATTAAATTAAATTCAATTAAACTTGTCTCAACACCTCGGACAGGTGTTGATTGGCGCGCTGTGCAATTCCATTTGTTAGCATCGAGCTAGCGACGCGTGCGCAGCCGACCGGAAACTATGACGAAAGAAATCGATCAGAAGAAATTTATTTAGACAAAGATATTGAAAAAATGAGGGCGACAGCTTCGCAACATGGCCTTGACTTGAGACGCCCTTGACTCTAGTGAAAACAGTCGCGACTTCGAATAGATCATCGGTTATAAATTGTAGACTTAGTAGATTGATATATACACTTGTATATTTAACTTTAGGTATATCAGAATGTTTAATACACTGGCATGTTTAAACTTCTTGGGCATGTCCTAGATATAGAGCCTACTTATGTGTCCATATTTAGATCTCTTATCCAACTCTTATCTCTTATCGCTGTAATCAAGTAAGATTTATTTTACACTTCGAAAAAGTATTGGACAATTTCACAAAACATTGGTCCATAATTAGATGGTCTACAAAAAGTAACTTTTTGAATCACAAAGGAAAATGGAAAATTCAAAAGTGTTATCTACAGGCACCGCGATTCCGTGGCTCAAGTGCGTGACGGATTGCCTCAAAGTTCTAATTGTATCAAAAGTTCGTATCTACACACCCTCGAACGCCCTTCAATGGTAGTTTACCCAACTTTTGCACAGGTTTGGTGAAAGCCAAAATTTTATGAACTTGAATTACTTCGTTATGCGGTAACGGTTAGCGGTTAGTACATAAATTTTATAAGTATTAAGTATTTGTTATCTTATTAAGCAATATATTAGTTTTAAATTGAATTTAATTCTATAATTGTTGCAGTAGTGACTTATGCTCACAATGCACCTCGACAATTGAATTTCAAAGAAAGAAATATCAGCGTCAATACGTATCTATTATTTAAAAATCTAATTCGGGTCAGTCGCTTACCTGTGACCGCCACTCTTTACCCTGACATTATAATCAACAACTGTATCTATTATTGGCAATACTATATAAGCTGAGAGAAAACTGCAACAGGTATCATTTAGCAATCATTGCTCAACAGAACCAGGAGAACAGCAGGATGAGGGTGATCGTTCTAGTTTGTTTGGTGGGGCTGGTGGCCGCCGTTCAAGGAAGAAACATGCGGCAGAGGAGGAGCGCTGACCTGGTGGCGGCCGCTTCCGACAAGTGGGAGAAGGGTGCGGGAGGAGAACACCACGGGGATCATCATCACGAGGATAGCGGCTTTGCGGAAAAAGGATACAAAGGATTCCACGGACACGAACAAGGCAAGAAGGGACACCACGAGCACGAGGGACACAAAGGTCACTTTGGCGAGCACGGCGGCCATAAGAAGAATCACCACCACGATGATGGCTACTATGGCGAGCACAACAAAGGGCAGAAAGGCGAAAAGGGCCATTCCTTCGAAGAAAAGGGACATTACCATAAAGGCCACGCCACCAAGGGACATCACGGCGTTCATAAAATAGATGAGTTCAAAAAGGACAAGCATTTCCACGATAAGCACGGTGAATCCGGTTTCGAAGAAGGATACGGTGGACATCATCACGAGGGAGGATACAAGGAAGGCGGACACTTCGACAAGGGCCACAAGGACGGTGGTTTCCATGAGCAAGAGCATGGCAAGAAGGGCTTTGTCGAAAAGGGTGGTCACCACCACGACCACAAGGGTCATCATGACGAGGGAGCCAACCACGAGTACTGGGGACACGATAAGGGATTCGGCAGCAAAGGTGGTCAAGACGAACACAAAGACTGGGGCTTTAAGAAAGGTCACAAATAAGCTGACAATAAATTAATGTAAGAGATGGGGCTTTTTGTTATTGTTAATATTTTGTGATACGCGAATAAATATTTATTTTATAAAATAGTATGCGTTTTTTACTAGTGCCATCTTACTCTTATTTCTACCAATATGTAGCTAACGAGAGGGTGCAAAGGTTTGTAATAGAGAACGTCCACCAATTTATATATAAAATACTTTTATGTATGATACCTATTGCATTTTAAAATGATCTAATATAAGCAGCAGAGACGTGTTTATCTCAGTCAACATAAGCAATATAAATAAATATGCTGTCTTAAATCACTCTGCATAACCACGTCTTATACAGGTGTCTCATAAATACAAAATAATATTTTAAACTTAACAGGTAACTACTGAGTGAAGATAAACTATACATACTAGACCTAACTCAGTAGGTATCTTAGTTTTTTATTTGTAGGCTGTTGAATATATAGCACAACAATTGTGTTGCGGTCTTAAACTCTATGATCTTAAGCTCTACAGTCTTACGCTCTATGATCTTAAGACATATCCATAGGTCTTAAAATAGTATACTCTATATCGTTATTATAAGAGAGACGGCTAATATTCCATAAGCATTTGACTCGTGATAATGTTATTCAAGTGGGGCAAAAATATGAAAAATGCTCGATTTTCTGCAATTTATTGTTTAACACCAGCCCGATAGTCATGATTTCACAAAAGAAAGTATAATTTTGGTCCTCTCAAACACCCTGTGTTGTTTTGTTTTCTTGTCATTTGTCAGCTATGTAGTTTTATAAGACTTTGCTAACAATGAAGCAGATTGTACATCTCACGTTACTGTCACAAGCAGACCGGCCGTTACTGGCTTGAATAAAAAGCTGAGAACAAAGGAGCACAACCTTTATAGTCTCGCATGAAATTATATTTTCAACCTCTTTGGATATTTCTCATAATTCCTTATTAAATGCGAGTGGGTTTGTTTTGTAGGTATTTTATTGGGAAACTCTTATCACGTTAGATAGCTAACTCCGTCATTCATTTTTAAATTGTATTATTATTAAAAATTAGTGTCCAATCCAGAGGTTTAGGATAAAGCAATCAATACAAACAACAAAGGAATTTATGAAAAATGACACAAAATATATTTATGTTACTCGGAAAATGTTTGAATAAAATAATACAAAATTTCTGAAATGTGACACTAATATACCGATCATTTCTAATGGCACAGTTGTCACGAATCGCAACACTGGAGATAAATCACGAGGAACAACAAGCGCAGTCGAAAACGGGAAACGAAAGATACAAAAATATCAAGCCATTTGTCACACGTACCTAGTAAATATCAACGGTGTATCAGCTACGAGATTCATTCGTTAGCCTAGACGAGTTCGTCATTATATTGTCCTCATCATTATATGATGATTGAATAATATAATTATTGAATATCGATGCACCCATTAAAGTATGAACAGAGAAGCGTTTGCTTATCTTATTAGGGATTTCAGGGCCTATTTATATTTTGTTATCAACCAAGAATTCTCCATCACAAAAAATCTAATAAACTTGCCAACATTGGCTCTCATTTTGCGAACCTCTGTAAATTTGCAATGTATTTTCATCAATTTGAAGTATGTGGGTTGATTTACTGAAATATAATATTACACTTACGTCCAATCGCTGTATATAATATATAACTTCTTCTTCGTTTATCTTGCCTAATATTCATGTAAATAACATAAAAGAAACATCATAATATATCAACTAATGTTAACGTTCCAATCCCAAAAAGAATCATCCGATTACGATCTTCATAGATATTAAAATTCCTAAATATAACCCTCTCACAGTAATGTAGTTTTATTACGGATCTACACAAAAAATACTATGTACCTAGATCCGTCGTTCAACTTCTCTTTGGATGAGTTTTATAGTTATTTAAATCCCGATGTTTACTACAGATAATATTATACTTATTTCGTTAACCCGTTACGGGAGTTACTGGTCGAATTTGCGTTGTTCTAATATACCTAGTTTATTTTACCCAAAAGTTTTAACGATATTAAAATCCCTCATTAAGTTTTTCAACAACGTTTAGATCTCCACTGGGAGGAAAAGTTATATAACTTTTATTATTAACGAATATTTGCAACCTGGAAGGAAGTGGAAATCTCCGGTGCTCGATACTCGAGCGACCTTGACACTACCGCACAGCGTTGACTTACCTAACCGCCGCTAGCGCTCGTATATAAAATCATTGCCTCCAGTGTCATTATCATTCAACAGCAACAACAGCACTACCAACCATGAGGAGTAGCCTGCTCGTGGCATGCGGCCTCCTGGCCTTGGCAGCCGTATGCTCCGCCCGGGAGATCAGGGAAAAGCGGGACGCTGACCTCGAACCCGCCGCCTCACACCACGGCGGCCACTGGGACAAGGGAGGCGGCCATGAACACCATGGCGACCATCACCACGACCACGGCGGCCACCACCACAAGGGACACAAGGGCCACCACGAACACCACCACGGACATAAGGGACACCACGACCACCACCACCATAAAGGACACCACGGTGAAGACGGCGGACACAAGAAGCACCATCACCACGATGAAGGATACCATCATCATCATCATAAGGGTCATAAAGGTGATCATGGCCATGGACACGACGAGCACGGCCACTGGCACAAGGGACACGATACAAAGGGACATCACGATATCGATCATCATGACGAGTTCAAGAAGGACAAGCACTTCCACCACCACCACGGAGATAAAGGTTTCCATGATCACTATGGCGGTCACCATCATGAGGGCGGACACAAGAAGGGCGGTCACTTCCATAAGGGCCACAAACACGGCGGACATCACGAGCACCACCACGGTAAGCACGGCCACCACGAGCACGGAGGACACCACCACGGGCACAAGGGACACCACGACGAGGGCGGCCACCATGAACACCATCACCACCACCACGACCATGGCAAGAAGGGAGGCCATGAGGAGCACCATCATCATCACCATAAGAAGGGACACTAACCTGTTGTTTACTGTTGCACATATTTTGTTATTTGTTGATATGTTTCAGACGAGTGTTTTTGTTATGTTTTTACGACAAAGAAATATATTTTCTACAAAATAACTTTGTAAAAATGTTTCACTAATCAAACACTACTTACACGGGTGAAGGGGGTATTATGGGTATCTTAACCTTTGTAGGTACAGGAAAACACTCTGAAATAGGAAGACATTCTGAAATATTACATTATTTACATATTATATACCGAACATTAGTTCAATGAAGTCGGTTAAAAACAGACTACACTTTTGAATAGGTATAGGTAGTAGTTATAATTGACTACCTCATAAAAAATCACTGTAATTATGACTCTAAATTTAGATTCCAATCGAATAGAATAGAATACAGGTAGGGACCTGCCAAGGAAGCTGCAGGCGTTTGATTAAGATCTTTGCTGCAGATGACACGCGTCCGCCTATAAATTTATCTGCTGCGAGATCTGATGTCACAATATACAATATGCCGACGAATTACACGCTTTATGACACCAACTACAGGTGTTATAATACCTTCCAAAATTATCAATCCTAATGGATTCTTAGTAAAGCTGTGACATTTCTTATTTAAATATAATTAAACTCTAGTAAAAAAAACGTAAGAAACAAAAAACGTAGGTGCACTAAAAAGTTAAAAAATAACCATATAATTCATTACATTTGGAGAAGGTGCCAATCTACGTCAGACTAGGCAAATACACACATGAATTGGCACCGACTCCAAATGTAATGAATTATATGGTGGTTTTTAACTTTTTAGTGCACCTAGGTTTCTGAAGTCGGTTTTTGTTTTTTGTTAATTTTTTTTTTACGCTTTTTAGTGTCAATATTCGTTGAAAATATGCAATTATTATCACCTCATAACAACCCTTAAAAGTAAATATTTACATCAAAAAAAAAACATCCCCCCCACACGCCCCCATTCCACTCCTTTGGGGGTAAGTTTCGATTTCTGTTAACAATCCATATCAAACAAAAACTTTACTCATAAAAATATCTTGGGTCATCCGCCATCTTTATCACTGTCATTATCCATTTTTATTTAATATGTGTATTTATTGAATTTGTCCTTGCTATTAATTACTTGACATTGGCGAAATACTCGCGCTAGTCGCAGGTGATGCCATTCCTCATCTTATTCCATTAAATATCATTTCACTCATTTCGTTAAAAAAAAAAAAAAAAAAAAAAAAACAAAAACTAACAATCAACCTAAATGAAAACTTCTAAAAAGCCGTACACAAACTATACAATTACATCATCCACGTAAATGAACGTGTTCATAATATATATAAAATTGTTCATAAAATGAAAACTGCTTGGACTTACAACTTTAAATTTTTATGAGACCAAATGGCATCTATTCCGCATCAAACAAAAAAAGAATCACGTAAATCGGATCATAAATCGCAGCGTAATCGGTGTACATACATTAAAAAAAAAAACGTATCGAATTGAGAACCTCCTCCTTTTTGAAGTCGGTTAAAAACTAATGCCTCCGCGCACTGGGACGTTAAGACATGCGAATCTTTTGCCAATACCAAAACGAACTCTGTACTAATATAAATAAAGATTGAATTTCGAAATTTGCTCGCGCTGTCAATGACATCTTATTGAAGAATGAGCTTTTTATATAAGCCAATAAAGCTCGTTTTAGTATAGCAAAAACTGTTGACACAGGGCGTAAAGCTCCTTAGCGAAGAGCTGCGGTTGATCTTATTAGATGATTTTCTCATTGCTTACTTTAGAAATATCTGTCTGAAAAAGGTAATCAACGACCAGACTAATCTTAATTAACACAAACATAAAACAATTATGCACTGTTATATAATTTTAGATCGATGAAAAAATGTAGATATCTATCTACCACGGTCCATAAGTCATTAAAGCCCTATTTACATTGCGACACTAGTGTCGTGAAAGTAGTTTCGTGACATTAGTTTCATCAACAGTTTCACAATGTAAACGTAAAGTTTCATGCATTTATCGATGCATGCATTAATTTCACGACACTAAATTTATTTCGTGTAGCGTGAGATTTTTTGATGACACTTATGTCATGCAACTAATGTCATCGTGTAAACGCGACGTGAAACTAGTATCGCGACACTGCCTGCGCTGATAGGACGTTTGTTTTTTAGTTGTGGTGTGGGCCGTGGTAGTCGAAAAAAATAATTTAAATGTGTAACCAACTAATAAAAATTTAACATTTATCAATCCACCCTCGAATCAACTTTCGAGACAACCTTTTCTTAATTTTATACAATAAAAGCTCTGATGTTGGCGATGCCATGAACACGGACATAATGTGGATGTCACGACACTATTATTTTCGATGAAACTAGTTTCACAGGTAGTGAAAGTAATGTCGTGAAACTAATTTCATCATGCATGAATCTCAGTGTCGCAATGTAAATTCAGCTCTAACATAAAGAAAAGTACCCACCCAGTAAGTTAGTCGTTTCGGCCTACGCAGGAGACATAGTCAAACATACTAAAACATAACACAAAACATACTCTATGTCAATGTGCATAAAGATGGAATTTGTGTGGTAAAAACCACGGCCCTACGCGTCACCATTCGCTCGCGTAGTGTCAGTGGCAGTGTTTAATTGAAGAATAAACTTTCTAAGAGTCAATACAGTGTTTAGGGTTCCGTACCCAAGGGGTAAAACGGGAACCCTATTAGTAAGACTTCGCTGTCCGTCCGTCCGTCCGTCCGTCCGTCTGTCACCAGGCTGTATCTCATGAACCGTGATAGTTAGAGAGTTGAAATTTTCACAGTATTTATAAAGTATGTAAGTTCTGTGGCCGCTATAACAACAATTACTACAAAACAGAATAAAATAAATATTTAAGGGGGCTCCCATACAACAAACGTGATATTTTTGCTCGTTTTTAGGGTTCCGTACCCAAAGGGTAAAACGGGAACCCTATTACTGAGACTTCGCTGTCCGTCCGTCCATCCGTCCGTCTGTCACCAGGCTGTATCTCATGAACCGTGATAGTTAGAGAGTTGAAATTTTCACAGATGATGTATTTCTGCTGCCGCTATAACAACAAATACTAAAACACAAAATAAAATAAACATTTAAGGGGGCTCCCATACAACAAACGTGTTTTTTTGCCGATTTTATAGATAATGGTACGAAACCCTCCATGCGCGAGTCTGACTCGCACTTGGCCGGTTTTTTAGTTTTTATGGTTCTAAATTTTTATAAAGTGTGTTTTTAATTTATCTTTTTCAAATTCTAAATTGACCATTGATACAGTGCATGAATAATTTTCATAAATTTGGACTAAAATTATGGTTTAAACACAAGCTAGAAGCTTTTAACTCAAACCGAAAACACACTAGTAACATGAAAAGCGACTTTGTTACCTTGGTTTTTCACGGGCAGTGCTTGGGTGGATCCTGAAGGGGACCCCCTTAAACGACCTAGTGTGGTAGCAGAAGTTGGTTTGATCCCGGTTTCTGGATCAAATATAGCAGAATTTTTAAATCTCCAGAAACCAACCAACAACTGCCGCCATTTAGCGTGCTCTAAATGGCAACTGGCGCCACCTAGCGCCAAATAGCTGGACTACTTAGTCACGCAGAGGATCGCAGTTACTGGAGGCGAGTTAGTTCCGCTTTCGGACACAGGGGGGCACCACTTGTAGGACTGAAATATTTTTATTTCATTGTTTTTATTTAATTTTAAGATACGTATTAGGCCTTTTGCCGATTATTATAGATAATGGTACGGAATCCTACGTGCGCGAGTCCGACCTGCACTTTTGGATTAGGATTTTCACATGGTATGAAGTGGGCAAACCTGCAATGAGCTAGCGTGGTGGAAATGGCCCAAATACCCAACATGACTAGCAAGTGCGCCTAGACAACGCTGATTTCACGAATCAAGGCGCACTGACTTGCTCTCTCACTCTCTTATTACATATGAGAGAAAGAGACAAAATTTGCATATCCCACATTTTTTCTGGTCACAACCACCTGTGCTAGTTAGTAATGCTAATATTGAGAGGGAGTGAGGCCAGTTTCATTGCAATGGGCTGTCTTTGGGATCGAATAGTACATACAAAACTATAGTTGGCAACGATTCGACAAATACTGAAAATACTGCCGGAAAATACTGCTTGGAATTTACTTAAGATTAATAGAGTGCTTTCAGCGTTTAATTTTTATATGTGCCACATTTATCCCGATTTAATGAATCAGTAAAATAAACCTTTGTTTTGATTGACTCTAGATAAAATCCTTATACTACGACTACTTATCTTATTAATGATATTGGTTGTATGGAATACACAGGGTAGGTAAGTTATACGAGAAAATAAGTTATTTTGCAATGTAATTTTTGGTTTTAAAAACTACTATAACAAAATTAAACTCTAGGTAGTATAACATATCAACAACAAATAACAACAAATTGGCAACAGTGGGTAACAGGTTAGTGTCCCTTCTTGTGGTGATGATGATGGTGTTCCTCATGGCCTCCCTTCTTGCCATGGTCGTGGTGGTGGTGGTGGTGTTCATGATGGCCGTGGTCGCCGTGGTGGCCCTTATGGTGGTGGTGATGACCTCCATCCTCATGATGACCATGCTTGCCGTGGTGGTGATCATGGTGTCCATGGTGCTTGTGACCATGATGATGATGACCGCCCTTCTTGTGTCCACCCTCATGATGATGACCACCATAATGTTCATGGTGACCCTTGTCTCCGTGGTGGTGATGGAAGTGCTTGTCCTTCTTGAACTCATCATGATGCTCGATACCATGATGTCCCTTCGTATCGTGTCCCTTGTGCCAGTGACCGTGCTCATCGTGCCCATGACCGTGATGGCCCTTATGGCCCTTATGATGATGATGGTGATGGCCCTCGTCATGGTGGTGGTGTTTCTTGTGTCCGCCGTGTTCACCGTGGTGTCCCTTGTGGCCGTGATGGTCGTGATGTCCGTGGTGTCCATGGTGGTGCTCGTGGTGTCCTTTGTGTCCTTTATGGTCACCATGTCCGTGATCATGGTGATGATGTTCATGGTGATGGTGACCGCCACCCTTATCCCATTTGCCACCGTGGTGTGATGCTGCAGTTTCGAGGTCGGCGTCCCGCTTTTCCCTGATCTCCCGGGCAGAACATAAAGCTGCGAGGGCCAAAAGGCCGCACGCCACAAACAGGCTTCTCCTCATGGTTGATGAGACTCAATGTTGTTGATGAATGTTATTTTCAGCGAAAGCAATGATTTTATATAGCGACGTTTATCGACTGTTGAGTAAGTTAACTTAGTTCGATAGTACCAAGGTCAGTGACGACACGGAATGCAGGAAGTAATAGTT
This sequence comes from Ptilodon capucinus, assembly GCA_914767695.1. Lineage (NCBI taxonomy): Eukaryota > Metazoa > Arthropoda > Insecta > Lepidoptera > Notodontidae > Ptilodon > Ptilodon capucinus. The sequence continues at coordinate 4,968,890 of OU611814.1, read as the reverse complement.
ACTGGAAGGAAGTTAGTTCGCAGACTGATTTAATTATTCTATCCCAGCTATGTTTAGGGTGCTGTATCATTTTTCTGGATTGGTTACAGTTTACCAAAGTTTTAAGAACTTTTTCATAATTAACTACTTATAAGTAGTAAGCTACTTAGTCATAATCTTTGATATTACCCATTGAATGTATTACTTTTCTGACGATATATGTATATATTCGTAAGCGAATCTACGATACGTCGAGGAGTATAACGCAGTCACAGTCTAGGAGCCATATAAAAGCTATAGAGCAATTGGCTATGGCCAGGATTACTGGCACTCGGCACCATTTTACTTTTTACACCATGATAGCAATGTCATCAAGCACTCGCTCGTTTGTATGGCATAACGGCATGGAGATATTATAACGGTGATGGAATTTTGAGCCCGCGCTGCGGTAAATTTTTCTGGTTTAGTTGAAATGTAGCCTATGTTACCGGGCTAAAATAAAGAATCGATTGACACCTTATTCATTCCAGACGGATAAGAACGGATCAAATTTGTATAATATAACGAAAAGTCAGATGAATAGTTTAGGCGCTACGGAGGAACATATATACATAGACTGTTAAAATCATAACCGAAACCATAAGTCAAAAGGAAGTTGGCTTTGCCGTAATCGGGTGAAAAGCGAATTCTTCAAAGAAATGTCCTTGGCAGCGCGAGCGAACCTTAAGACGTGGCCGCGTGGCATTTACCACAGAAATTCAATCTGTATGTATATTGAAGCAGAGCTGGTTTTGGTATAAAAAATATGCGCGCGTTTCGATGCCTCAGTCTGCCGTGGGCGTAACCGCAAGAATTAGAATTACAAAAATGCGTTATTAAGTGAAATATTAGTATCGACAATACAAAACAACACAATACAATATTTAAATTTGCACAAAACACGGGTAGGTTACAAATATACAATAGCTTGCACATTATTGTTGTTAAAATTTGTGTCAGTACCATCATGTTTTACCATATCATATGGTCTACAAAGATTTGTAGGAGAAATGGAGCTGCGTCTTTGCATAATTATTTTAATTAGTTCAGTATTTGTCAGTTTTAGATATACTAAAAAGTTATGAGAAAGCTGTAGCGTGAATATCATGGATTATGTCCAAGTTCTTTATAACATTCATTATTGTGTCTCTCAGCGGCGGGATAACACGTGGATACGTTAAGGCTATCAGTAGGTTAAAGAATGGTTAGTAAACTCTTAAATCTTCTCGTTTCCGTTAACAGTTACACAAAAAAGTCTTGTGTGAAAAAAGTGATTCATTCATGCAGCACTTTTTATCAGCAAGTCAACGACTCTATCTAGCATTACGTCATCTAAGAATAGGTATTTTATTTATATACCGCTTATGATTTCAGATTTACACGTAAACAGATCAAATCAGTCATTTCCGTCTTGGACACGTATTATAGGAACATGTTCAGTATTTTTACGCACCTCACATAAGACTATCCTCCGAACAGGCTCAGGTCAAAACTTCACCTATTTAAGTTTTTATTAACGGATGTTTATTAAAACTCAACCATGTTCCCAAGAAAGACTTGCGCGATTTAATAAAAAGCATTAACTTACCCAACCGCTGTTGCAGCCGGTATATAAAATCATTTCCTCCGGTAGAGCTATCATTCAACAACAGCAACAACGAGTCTAACAAACCATGAGAAGAAGCCTGCTCGTGGCTTGCGGCCTCCTGGCCCTGGCCGCTGTATGCTCCGCCCGGGAGATCAGGGAAAAGCGGGACGCCGACCTCGAGACCGCAGCATCACATCACGGTGGCGGATGGGACAAGGGTGGTGGCCATGAACACCATGGACATCATCACCATGACCACGATCACGGTGGCCACAAGGGTCATAAGGGTCACCACGAACACCACCACGGACACCATGGACATCACGACCATCACGGCCACAAAGGACACCACGGTGAACACGGTGGACACAAGAAACACCACCACCATGACGAGGGCCATCACCATCATCATCATAAGGGCCATAAGGGCCATCACGGTCATGGGCACGATGAGCACGGTCACTGGCACAAGGGACACGATACGAAGGGACATCATGGCATCGAGCATCATGATGAGTTCAAGAAGGACAAGCACTTCCATCACCACCACGGAGACAAGGGTCACCATGAACATTATGGCGGTCATCATCATGAGGGTGGACACAAGAAGGGTGGTCATCATCATCATGGTCACAAGCACCATGGACACCATGATCATCACCATGGCAAGAAGGGTCATCATGAAGATGGAGGTCATCACCACCACCACAAGGGCCACCACGGCGAGCACGGCCATCATGAACACCATCACCACCACCACGACCATGGCAAGAAGGGAGGCCATGAGGAGCACCATCATCATCACCACAAGAAGGGACACTAACCTGTTGTTGACTGTATTGTTAATTGTTGATATTTTTGTTATGTTTTTAAATCCAACAAATACATTTTATACAAAATAATACCCCTTGACTTTTTATTTTGGAAATTGATTCAGTTTACTAGTACAATTGTAGATACAATTGTACATAGTGTAGGTGAAAAAACTATCTTACTATTTATTTAACGGCATCAAAAAAATTAAAATTATTATTTTAATACAAAGATACGTATTACTGAAGCACCGATCATCTTTGTACGTTAGTAGCTGAAGATCGAAAATCATCTCAAAAAAATTCTAGCCTTAGAATATCCAGTAGCTGAAACTCTTTAAAAATAAATAAGACAAATTTAAGAGTAATCGTAGTTTTTATTTATCGAATAAAGTTTCCGACTCTTTGGAACCCTAAAAATCCCGAATTGAAAATTCTTAGTGCACTCAAAGACTAGAATAAAATCACTAGTCATTTCTGATATTTAGAGTAGGTGGAATTTTTTGTTTGATAGCCTTAAATCCAGGGAGATAGTCTATTTGTCACTTAATTTTTGTCGATATACAGTATGTATCAGAAGTCCGAAATAATATTTTGGGTACATATACGGTATGGATGCTTAGTGAAAACAGTTTATAGCTAACTTACATAGTTTCTGAGTTATAGACCTTTGAATATTTGTCCCAGGTATCGTGTTCTGGCCTTTGAGGACAACCATAACCCTTTTCAGCAGTGTAAACTACACTTATGTAGTATGTACTACCAATATTCACAAAACAGAATATTAAAACTTTACATAGGAAAATTTACGACAAAAAAAACATTGTAACATGTATAAGAGTAATTAAGGAAATTTGCTACTAGGGTTTACACAGTGATACACACGTGCGGAAGCCAGTGTTTAACTCACTTTTTTTAAAAAAAAATTCACTACATTTAAAAAATGGAACGATCGAACACGAAATAAAATTAAAATATTTAAAAATTCAATTTAAATTTTCGTGCATTCATTCTGTTCATGTGTAATGGAACACAACCCTATGTATAATCTGTGGTGGCGCGGTTTCCCGCCATTAACGTAATATTTTTTCTCTGTCACCCGTAAAACTTTTCAAAAAAAATATAGTTCTCCGATATACTTTATAGTTTTATTTTTATAGAACTCCTAATTCTCCTCACTTTCATTCATATTAAAAAGTACCGATACTCAAATGTGCCAAAATTGCGCCGAAAAGGGTCACATTCATACTGGTTTCTCTTACACCGAGTCCGCTAAAATTCGGCGCTAATTTAGCGTAACAAGGGAACGGCGCACGCCTTCGTGGGTTAAACTGTCTGCTTGATACAATACGCATTTCGAATTCAATAGAAAATAGTGTTACTTTTTATCGTTTTTTTTTTAAGTAGACTGATACCAAATTGTATTTCCTAAGGTACACCTATAAGCTATTACGAAATACATACATACTAACTGGTCTTGCTGTCTTTCAATTATTATGTAACCTATTCGTTATGGAGTGTAGAAGTAAAGGAGAGTCATCTGTATATTGAAAAAGTGTCTGTCGAAATGCATTAAATAATAGTTCAAAAACCTTCCACAATGGCGCTGGTGTCGACAAGGGGTATACGAGTATATAGACGCCCCCCGGAAATAAACCGGTACGGAAAAATCTCTGTCCGAATCTAGCATAACAGCAAAAAGTCCATAATAGCGCTACCGACTAATTCTAGGGGGGCGTCGATATATACCCCTTGCCGACGCCAGCGCCATTGTGGAAGGTTTTTGAACTATTATTTAATGCATTTCGACGGACACGTTTTCAATATTTTTCCCATAGGAGATTGTTCTCCTTTACTTCTAAACTCCATAAAGGATATTTATTTATCTTAACCGACTTAAAAAAAGGAATAATTTTATACCAGGAACATTTATCTGCACCATCATCGACCAGTGTGGGATTTTTATGATCTCAAACTTTTTACACCAACGGACCTCACAAAATAATAATCTCAACCAGAAAATTGTTCACACAACTCTCATTACACACACAACACACTATACAATAATGCCATGTTTCAATACAAAAGTGTTAACCAGTGCAACTATTAGCGGATAGTCATAACTTGAATATAAAGTTCGGGGGATATACTTATATAAAAAAGTAAACCTACTGTATAGGGAATACAATATTTCAATAGCAAACGGATGCGAGCAATGGTTATACTAACGATTATAGTTACCTATGTCGTAGGAATAAGGCGATGCTTATATTATAATATTAGCAGATTTCATTACCATTTCATTAAGGGTAGGTGATTGCTAAAGGGCTTCATTCTAAGGCCTTAAAAACCCATAAATTTGCCCTCGCCCGAAGTTTAAGAAGTTTAGAAAAACCCTATAATCATTTGCTTACTCTACAGGTTTTTCTCGCTTACTTCTCATAATACGCTATTTAATGACGGTATTATTAGCCGTAACGATTCTAAGTTGCCATTACTGCTAACAAAACATCAATCAACATTTGCCTAGAGCTAGGGCATTTGACCTTGGCAATAAAGTAAATGCAACCAACTCGGGTTCGAGTCTGCAATAATTGCTTAATGCAAGTACAGCGAGAAAATCAGAAACCAGTGTCTATAAAACGTTGTCGTTGACAGTGATAAATACCATTCTCATCACACTTTATCATCGGATACATCCACTATGAGGACAGCTCTAGTACTGAGCTGTGCCGTGGTGGCCCTCGCGGCACTCACACAGGCACGGAACATGAGGGAGAAGCGGGACGCGGACCTCGAGCCCGCAGCCACAGGACACCACCAGGAAAAGGGCGGCGGCAAGGAACACCATCACGAACACCACCACCACCACGAGGACAAGGGTCACAAGGGATACAAGGGACATCATCATCATGAGCACGGCAAGAAGGGCCATCACCACCACGAGGGACACAAGGGAGAGCACGACCACCACGGAGGGCACAAGAAGCAACATCACCACGATGATGGACATCACCACGAGCATCACCATGGTGAAAAAGGCGAGAAGGGCCACGGCTTCGATGAGAAGGGGCACTACCACAAAGGACACTCCACCAAGGGACATCATGGTGTTCACAAAGTAGACGAATTTAAGAAAGACAAGCACTTCCACCACAGCCACGGCGAGAAAGGCCACGAGGAAGGATACGGTGGACACCATCACGAGCATGGACACAAGGAAGGCGGTCACTTTGGCAAGGGACACAAACACGGCGGTCACCACGAGCACCACCATGGCAAGAAGGGACATCATGAGAAGGGAGGTCACCATCACGAACACAAGGGACACCACGATGAGGGCGGCCACCACGAGCATCACCACCATGACCATGGCCACGGCAAGAAGGGCGGCCATGATGACCACAAGCACTGGGGCTTCAAGAAAGGGCATTAAAAGTAATGTCTCTTTTTTAGTTGACGTACCTAATTTAGGCTTGTTATTTTATTTTAGTTATTATTTGTTTATATTATTACACGTCTGTAAATAACTGTTTATCTAGCAGTACCTTTGATTTCCTCGGATTGAGTATGGAATGTACATAATGTATTAATAATAAAAAACTAGATCATTGTAACTAATAGTTCATCTTGATAACCATACATACATACTCACGATCATAAAATATAACTTTAGTAACCTAAATATAGATAAATGTAGCTCGATCAACAAGATAGATGACGTCATTTATCACTTAATAAAATGACCACTTTTTGCATTGAACGACATTGGTGGTTCAGCCTTATTAAAAAGCATTGGATTTTTACAAAGTATGTATATAATGTTGTTTAGAATAACGGAAAAAAATATTATGCCTGAATTATCGGGAGTAGGTACCTGGTATTCCTAATGCAAAATATTCATTCTTCATTTTCAGCAGTGTCGACTTGATGATACTTCAACTGCTGATGCAAAATATTTTTGGTGTTTTAGCATTTCCCAAAATATCATGAAACACCCCGGTAAAGAATAAACTTAAAGACCAATGCCATGGACAGCGGCTTCCGAATCTCAAGATGTCTGCAATTAAAAAATCCAGTCTCACATGGTTCAGTGTACATGTAAAAGATATTGGATCAGTTCCGGCACATAGTCACATGTCAAAAGAGCGAGAGTTTGAGATCTGGTAGGCTCTCCATTACCTGCATTGAACGGGGAACGAATCTCGAAGGAACACTACTTCGACATTCAATTAGGTACCGGGTAAGGTTATCCCAGGAATTAAAGTTTCTCAAATCTTTCCAATAATTTTAGGGTATACCCAACTTTAAGATTTACGCAAAAAAAATAAGTACCTAGAATAAGAATAAAGCAACCATACTTTCTTGTATCATGCACCTGTCTTTGTTTACACCAAAGGTGCTCTTTTAGTATAGACAAAGGCAGATCAAGATGTATCGTAAAATGGCAAGTAGCTATCAGGATTCCGGGAGCATCTCGTTGCAATAAGTTGGAAGCGCTCCCGACCGACCGCTGAAGATTATAATCTATATTGTCAACTTGGTCTGGTACAGACAACGTTCTTTGGCAGCGACATTCTGTTTCTGCTCAATTGAGAATTGTGTAATAATCCCCATTTTAACATCTATTATTCGAATGTTTTTATTTGATATGTACTACCTACTTACGTATTACTAAGGAGTATTCATTAAAAATAATAGGCTCGAAAGATTTTTAAATATACTCAAAATAGCATATACCCCACTTAATAATTTACTGCTTCTTCTTTAGGATTCTTCCCCCAACGTTTGAGATTCATTGAGATCAGCATCTCAATTTGTTATAGTTTTTATCATACATAAGGTACGTCCCCAAATCGTAATAACCACGAAACAAACACATTGTCAAGTAATCCCTATTTATTGATAAGCTATGTATTGTTTTAACGCGTCGCTATTATTATACTGTAATGTAAGTTTTTTTATCTCAACTACTTACTATCCTCTTTCCAGTTTATTCATTGCAACGATTCCAAAGCTAATAGCGAGCTCTTCACTTTTAATCAGGCGTTCTTGCGCTCTGTCGAAGCAATTTTTACGCATAAAATACAGTCTTTCCCTTGCACACTATAGAAAAATATGAACCCCTAATAAAGTATCGGAAGGAAACAAAACCTTTTCTTTTCTTCGTTAGAATCATGTAGGTGGGTACAAAACAAATAAGCTATTAAGGATACGCCGAGACACTGTTTAAACGTTTAAACCAAGATGGCAGAGTGATCCGATGATGTGACAATAACAAAATGTGAGCCGCCCGCTCCAGGCTTGGGATCGGCGGGCGTCAGCTCCTCCTCACTTGGTCAGGATTACAACGTGACAGCGCGCGCGCCCATAAATCTACTGCGAGCTGTGATGTCACTAAGCCCCGCACTCACTTGCTAATTACTGTAAAAGCGTTATCAATGGATTACACCCTTGCTCGTCTACTGTATGCTCGTAAATTCTAAAATATAATATGGATAAAAGCGAACAAATCTTCTTTGCAGTGATTTGATTAACGCCGCCGCCGGGCCGCGCCGCTTGGAGATATTTTAGCTAAGAGGTATCAGAGTTAACTTTGATACATTTTTCTTGGTTACATTGCATCATTCTCCAATACATCTTGGACTTACATTGTACTTTGATAGGTAGGTAGGTAATCAAATATAGGTATATACAATAACTGTATCTGTTCTGTAGGACGCACATCTTGTTCCAAAAAATAAAGAAGTGCCAAATGATGATAAATATTCGTGCCCAAAGGGGTCAACGCTCAAACTAGGTCAGTAATAGCTGATTGGTTCTATAGCTGATAGTTACCAATCAATTGGCATATTATATATTGGTTTAGCAGCATGGCAGGCGCGGCAGGAATAATCCAAATGCAAACTTCAGTTCTTGTTATTTCAGTGATGGATGTTTTAGTCAAGTTAATGTTTGAAACTAAAACTACACAAACCATATTCTGAGTGGACATCCGTTTCGTGAAAGTCAACATTCGTGTATTTTATGTGCCTACCTATGCAGGTATGCAGTATAGTTCGAAATAATAATTATTTACCTCATTACTCTATTGCTTATAGAAGCGATAACTACTGACTGACTCTTCACCGATGTGACTGATGGTGGTGATGAAAAATGGCAGATGGATTCATTTAGATATATGGACACGGCTGATAACGGATGTCACTCTACACTTAAGTAGGATATGCGGTCACGGAGGACAGCTAATAGTAAATGCAATAAAAAAGATAGAGAGATTTTTGAAAAAGAATTGATTGGATGAAATTAAACTTGGCTGCCAGTTTACTTACTCAAAACTGGGTCTTAGTCTGCTAACACTATCCTTGTGGAGTTGCTATGACTCCATTTTTTAAGGCATAAAGGTCACATCTTGTATTAATGGTATAAATGGTAATAGCAACTCCACGACGATAGTGTTAGTAGACTTGGGGCCCTGTAAACCATGTAATATGATAAGAAAATATTGAGGTCTAAACCATAAATAAGGACCATTCAGGCCTTCAACAAATCTTCCATAGCTCTTCTTACATTTGGCATTATGATTATTGTAATCAAAAAATACTTACTTTATCGATTTATTCATAACATTAGATATCAATTTTCGTTTTGAGTAAATTTGTGCTAGTGCCCTTAGCAAAGGAATCATTTAAATATATCCATGCAACCTACTAAACGCATGTTATATACAGGGTGTTTCAGAAGTCCAAAATAATACTTTGAAGTTTGCATCAGTATCGGGTGTACAACTGAATGGTATAAAAATTTGATCGTAATTCGGCCATGTTTTTCCAACTTTTTTTATCGTCGTCAATTTCAATAACTTGTAATATCTACAGTCCTTTGTAAAATTTGCATGTTCTGTTTTGTGAATATTGGTAGTCGCCCCTCATAAGTGTAGTTTACACAGCTGAATAGGGTTATGGATGTACCCAATGGCCAGAACACGATACCTGTGACAAATATTCAAAGATCTCTAACTCAGAAACTATGATAGTTAGGTATAAACTGTCTTCACTAAGCATCCACATATAAGCTACCGTATCCATCCATTGTATTATTGCGGACTTCTGATACATCCTGTATATAAATACATCAACTCTGAAGCCTTCGTTCATTGCTTATGTAATTATTCCCTTCAGTTTGAAAGTGAAATATGATATTATAAAGTTTAAACAAAAGGTTTAAAATACACCTGTTACCAACTGGGATTGTATAAAATTATTGATAAATACTTAATTTTGACGACACATCTTTTCGTTATTTACATATACGAGTATATTAAGCATTGTACGAGATGTAGTTTTAATTCACATATTTAACGGCGTTCCCATTTGCAGCCCGCTAATAAAAGGAAAACTTACCTATCTCTTAGATTGAAATCTCCTATTGTTATTTAAATACATTTAAAAAAATCTTGTTACATTACGTTATTTCGTAAACTTCTTTGGTACCTGCGCTACGCAGGCGTACCTAGAACTACTCAAAATATTCGAGCATAAAAAAATAAGTTTGTGCGCGATTGAATACTACGCAACGTAGGCGTTCGTAGCGCTACGCAACATCGCTACAAATAATTGTAGCGCCGTCCGCGCGTCCGGTCCGTATATTGAGTAAGCTATACGCGTTGCCTATTATGACCATCATAATACATGCGAAAAGAACTTATCTATGTCAATTAGACTATAATATTTAAAACCTTTTTTTAACTAATCATAGAACAGCGTCGGGTTCAAATGCTTTTGCAACATGGTGTCAACATTATAAATTAGACCTCAGGGTATTTTTTTTAGAACTAGACTATTTGGCTATAAATATGTATCTACCTGACGATCGGAATTTGGTTTGTACAGTATAAATTTGAAATAATATGTCGTAACATAAAATACGAATCGAGTGATCTGTGAAATTAACAAATAATTAGATAGCCCGCAATCTGTCGCCGTTGAATCAAACAAATATTGTTCGCCTGTTCTGTAGGTAGCTACACAATATATATAATACTAAAACTAATTTGATGCAACAGCTGTAGCCTTTTTGCATAGTTTACCATTTTCACTGAAGTCCCTAATAGGAGCAGTTAATTGTCCGATTTCTAATAAGAATCTATCTTATGTTGAAAAACCATTAGAATCAAAGCTTGCATATCACGGGTGTAATTTGTATAATCAACGTCGCGTCTTAAACCTCAAACCCTAAAAAGTCTATACTGCTGTTTCCGGTCTGTTTTGTAGTAAGTACCTTATTATACGCTACGTTAAAACAATTTTCTGAATTTCGAAGTGAGATCGTTGCAATACATCCATTAAAGAATTTAGTGTCGCTTTCAAATGCAACATTTTGAGCATCAAGCATCTGACATTGATGATAACAATAACGTACTATTTAAAGTGGCACCAATTTCATTATACACTACTTAAATGAACAAAAGCTAACTAGTACAAGGATAAGTTTTTAAAATACGGTAGATACTTTACAAAACTCTCGACTTTTAACACTAAAATTTTAATAGACTTTCAGGTTTCATATCACGTTTAGTGATCTTTTTCAAATTTTGTACCTATTGCATTGGAGTCATTAACTATGATATGATGTTAATTTATTTATGTCAATTTGTAGTTTTTGTAACCACTACATACCGTGCGTGATGCGCCTACCATCAGGTACCCTTGTCCACTTGATGGCACAATATGTTTTCATGATTATTAATAACAGTAGCTACATTTTACCGTATTCATAGCGCCTCTACTGCCTATCTATTTTGAGCTCCTTTGTTGTAAGCTATTTCATAGACGTTAATGCCACTCATGATATTATATATATATATTATAATTATTATTTATTGACGTTTTGATTGAATGATTAGATCGAGGGGTGAAAGCGACACTTTAGGGCGATATTGACTTATTTGGAATGAGCTCATTTTACTGCGTCTAATTAGTATGCTCTCCTGTAGAGTTCTAAAAATGTTGCTTAAGTCAAATAACCTTTCACCCCTCGATATATACTTGACTATATACTTTGCTTGATTATATATACATTGTATGTAAATGTATAATATAAATAGCTATAAAGTTAAAAATATCACTTAGCTACACATTTGAACACGACTTATTTTGTTTAGCGATGAGGCTATGATTTGGAACTTGTACATAATTCATATTTAAAAATACGATCACGGGAAATATATGCCTCCAATCCTATTTTGGCATAAATAATTTACTTTTACACGAGGAAACGAAACAAATACTAAAAAGCATTCTCAAAAATTTAAAAGACAATGAATACAATTCGTTAATGCTATATTATTTAATGACTTAAGTAATTTCCTTAAAGTAAAAAAGTAATAATTTAAGTTTTAATTACCTACATAATTTAACTTGTTCCTTAACCGTTATCTCAGTATTGAATGCACAGTCACATGTATTACAGCTCCCAAGAAATAAATAAATTGATAGTCGCCTACATCGTCCGTCAAACACTTAAATTCATTTGGCCAATTCCCGCTGTGGTCTTCAATGCCCCTTCTTGTAACCCCATTTTTTGTGGTCCGCGTGCTCGCCCTTCTTCCCTTTGTCGTCGTGGTGCTGATAGTGCACGTCGTGGCCGCCGGCCTCCTTGTGGCCCTTGTGTTCGTGATGGTGCCCCCCTTTCTCGTGGTAGCCCTTTTCACCATGTTCGTGTTCGTGATGGTCGGCGTGATGATGGCCCTTCTTGAAGTGCCCGCCTTTCTTGTGACCGTGCTCCTCATGGAAGCCGCCATGTTTCTCCTCGTGGCCTGAATCTCCGTCCTCGTCAAAGAAGGTTTTATCCTTTTTGAATTCGTCAAGTTTATGTATTTCGTGGTGACCTTTCGTCGAGTGACCTTTGTTGTAATGTCCTTTCTCTTCGTATTTGTGGCCTTTCTCTCCCTTTTCACCCTTGTGATGTTCATCATAGTGACCGTCCTCATGCTGATGGACATTCTTATGTCCGCCATTGTCGTCGTACTCGCCCTTATGGTGCTCCTTGTCGTGGTGGCCCTTCTCGCTCTTTTCGTGGTGATGGTGGCCCTTGTAACCCTTGACACCTTCCTCCTTATGGTCATGGTGGTGATTAGCGTGGTGTTCCTTGCCGCCTCCCCGTTTAAATTCGTGATTTTGAGGCGCCTCTTTTTTATGATCAGTCGCGGCGGGCACTTGGTCTTTAGTCTCTATTTTCTCTTTTAATTGCTCTTTAGCATGTTCATGATTGGACGCAGGTAGTCGCCGCGTGTGCCCGACAGCTAATAATGCTAAAAAGCCTAGCACAAGGGCTACCCTCATATTGCGAGATATTTAATATTACGCGGTGTTGATACAATGTACTCTACTCCTAATATTGACAACATCATTGATGGTGCAGCAGTTTTATATAAGGAGTTGTGTAAGCTGTGCTAATCGACGCGTCGCGCGCGAGAGAGACCTGCTGCTCGCGAGTTGCAGCAAACGCTCGCCGGGAGGCGCTTTTTAACCCAAATCAACCCCGCTTGAAAATGTTAAGTACCTATAATACGTTTATCCTATCCCATCCTACTTAATATTATTAAAAGTTTGTGAAAATGGATGTACGGATGTTTGTTACTCTTTCACACAAAAACTACTGAACAGATTTTGATGAAAATTTACAGTATTATTTTTTATACACCAGAATAACATAGAGCCTATAATTTATAACAATATTGAATAACCAAACTCTGCACGGAGTTTTTCGCATATTTTTGCCTATGATGATCACTGCATATTTTCTACATACGTAACCCAGTCTGTTTACCTTAATTCTGTTCTGGCATATAATAGGAATTAAGTAAGTAGGTACCTATCAAATGAAATATACCTCCTACTTTATAACTCTTGTAAGAATTCCTTCAAAACTATAAGGCTCATAGAAACAGGGTGTATTGTTATGGATATTACTAGTAGCTACTGCATAAATTGGAAAAAATATATTATGAAACCGTAAAATTACTCACGATAAAACATCACTATGCTACTTACCATCAGGATAATAGAAAGTGCCTAAGTAGTTGATAAAATAAAACGCAGTCAATTAAAAACGTCAGTATATTTATTATATCTATATTTTTTAACAGTTACTTAAAGTCACAACATTATTTATATCAATGATGTCAACATACTACCGCTGAGATACAAAGACAGAACAGGGTCTGTGGATACAAAAAAAATAAAAAAACATAAATTAATCAACCAGTTTAATGACAAGAACGTGGTCAGTAGGCAATCTGAAACACGCAGCATACCTCCCTTTTGATTGGGTGTGATCCCGCGGTAGGCCGCCAGCCACAAGATTCAACCACTTGTGGCTAAGGATGCCGTTCGAACATTATATTATGTCATACATAAATAAAACCACAAATTACAGATTTCGACCCCGACCCGATTCTGGACACAATTTGTTATATGTTGGGACTTATGCCTGATTTCACTTAGGTACTCTAGAAAACGCCTTATCGTAGTACCTAATTATTAATACGGCGCAACTGGCAACTGCTTTATAATTGAGTATGACGTTAAGACGTGTGTTAGTGAAGACGTGCTTAAGTCCCGGAACAATTGTTTTAATGATGTCGGTCTAAAACAATTCGTTCACATGTCATTGGTAGTTATGGTACTAATTTTCTAACGAATAGAAGAGGTAATCGAAGGCAGTTATTACGGCTTTACCCATATGGCGCAACGCCAGGAACTGCCAGCATTTCTTGTCCCAACCAATGATGCGAGGTACTGTGCGAAGTGGAAAACGATTAAGTATCAAAAAAGTCAGTCAAAGTTAATTTAAATACGAAGGAACTCATACCTACTGAACTCGTAAGTCTATTTCATTTACGATGATCAACAACATTATTTTCATATATAGTTTATATTTTTATACAATTATCATAGGTAGGTACGGCGACGCGACATTCGGAAATTTATAGAAAGTTGTGATTCATTTACTATGGAATTGTAGAACATTTTTAGTGAAAATGCTATTTGAGGTGGCTCGCACATAATATTTTAAATAAAATAATAGTATATTAATAATTTTTATAAATATGAAAGGTATGTGTTTTTAGAGTTCTTTATTTTCTACAATACCGTCTTCACCATAAGGGCACACGGGGCCCGTGCCCAGGGCTCCCATTCTCAGGGGGCCCCGAAGGACCGACAATTTCTCTCGCACATATTTTATTCTCAAAACATTTTTGTCGGGCACATTACACTTTTTTCACAAATCAGTAATCTTATCAGAAGGTATTTAGTTTATTGTATTTATTTTATTGAAGGGTATTTACAACAACTTAGTAAAGAAATGTTAGGTATTCGCTTTTTCTACTTTCCAAAAGGCCCCCAAATTCTTGTGTGCCAAGGGCCCCAGCCTAGTTTAAGACGGCCCTGATTTTCTATATTGCCTATTCTTAATTATCTTACGCGTCAAAATAGAATTAACTAAAGGTCACTTCACCTTATGTAAAATAGACTTTAGTATAGCGGCACGAAAACGACATCTTTTATCAATGGTAACTAAAATATGACCAGTGTGGACATTAGACATTGTCACCTTGAAGCCATTGCATTTTTTCATGAGTCTTAAAAAATGAAGTCATAGCAACACCACAACGATAGCGTTAGGGGACTTGAGGCCCTAATATTTACAATTATACTTACTGCCCTATTTAGTGTTTAACCTTCAATTTAATCTCTAAATACTTCAACTCTAAATACAATTTATATTGATCCTACCTACATCTATTCCAATAGTATTAAGATTAATTCGGCTTGTCAAAGTAGCTATAAATGACACTATTTATATAGACACCCCATTAAGTAGAAACAAGTTTCAAGAAATAAGGCAATGATTGTACCATTTAATTAAATTGTGTTCATTTGTATTTCACAAAATATTCTTGCTTCTTTTCTCGGTAAAATTGTTGTACCTACTGTGGATAATTTAAAGTCAAGTAAGTAGGTAACTTTAATTTACAAGTCATGGTCAACTTTTTATTCAAAAATTTTCAGACTATACTTACAGGGTCATTCAAGCACGTCATTATTGTCTACTTTAATATAAAACTGACTGTGGTGTTAAAATGTGTCATTTCAAATACTACCAGCAACCACCATCTATTTTGCTACTATATAATATTTTCCCTATTCACACATTGCTCCAAATATGGAAAAAATAATTCTGGAAATATTTTTTAAGAAGCACGAAAGGGTACAATGAATAAATAAAACACTAGAAAAAGCTAATAATAGGCTTCTACAATTATCATTCATCAACTTTAAAACCCCTTACTACGATAGTCCTAAACAAAAATAAAACATTACTTATGTGTTGTAAGAACAAGTAGATACATACAGAGCGTAGGTACTTTTCGCACAAACAATTTTAGTTGATCAATCTGTGCTGGCCCTATGGCTATAATACCTACAATTGTAAAAAAATATAGGTATTATCCATTCATAGATAAATAATTGGCCATTGACTCAGAAAGTTTTATAAATATGTAAGTAGGTTCGTGAAATTTGCAAAAGTTTGACCATGTCGATAGCACATTTTGTGCCGAAAGTAACTATTATTGAAAAATGTAATCAGTACCTACCTGGAATAAACCATATTATAGGTATGTAATCTAGTTACGAATTAAATTTCAACAAAAAGTACCTACCTATTCACGAAATCTAGACAACGCAAGAACAAGCAAACAAATTGCAGTTAGGAACAACATCTCTATTTATTTCAAATTCTTTAGTAGGTACAACCCTTTAATTGATTTGAACCAACACAAATCACTTTAAGTTAAATCAGTTAAGTTTTTTCACGATTTACGAAATATCTGAGAAACCTAATTTATAGATACCTTATTGTCAGTACATAAAGCAATACTTAGTGAAAAACCAGTAAACTGCAAGGTTTATATAAGAATGTACTTACTTAGTTGTTTAGTCTTCGTTAATACTTAATACATTTATGTGACAATGAACATAATAACTTTCTTCTTAAGAAAATAGATATTCTTCTAAAATAAATAAGAAATGCAAACCTCATGCAGTTCAATGTCAATTCAAGAGAATATAGCAAAATATAAGAAGAGTACTGTCTTATATAGACATCCTGAGTCGTCATGTCTGCAACAAAAACATTGCATCGCGGTTATTTTTTGTTCCGAAGTATTGGTTAGTTGAATAGATCTTGTAGACACTAGAGTTCACTAAACCATGAAGCGCCGAAAACTAGTGATACGGCTATCGTTCCATGCACAGGCTAGCTGTTGTTCACAGGCTGTAATGTCTCGCTGACGGAGATGTTTTTCTCTTAACTGAGACTTAGTATTTATCTCATGTGTCTGGCAAACTGCTTATTGGGAAATGTTATCAATTTCAGCGGCTATGAATGTTTTCTATAGGAAATGGATGATTGCAACCACAACTAATTGGTTGCCCAGTAAAATGTAGGTCAATCTCGGACACCGCTCTAGTTTCTCAACGCCGAGTTACTTATCTCGTCGGGAGCCGTTGCCAGCGGAACAACGCCAACTATTTTATGTAACTTTGTTGTCGAAACGTGCTGTGAAATTGATAAGTTTGTTTTTGTCACTGCGTAAAATTGCAAACGAATTGTTTTTTTTATTATAATTGACTTTGTTACAGATTTTAACTCCATTATTATCGTTAGACTCCTAATCGTGTTAGTAGGTAGGTGAGAACTAAATCATTGAAGGGCAAACAAGCCACCATGAAAAAATAAAACACATCAAATTAATAATTAACGATTAAACTCATCGTTTTAATAGTTTAATAAAAACATTATCTAAGTAGATAGGTACATCACAGTCAACAAAACTTAAAAAAATAGGAAATCTTAATTATTTATCTAAACCTAGATAGCGGCTCACTTTGCATTGCGTTGCGTTGGTACCTACTGAACAGTCTCGATTAGTTAGTATTTATTTGCTGCCCTTCTTGAAGCCCCAGTGCTTGTGATCTTCGTGGCCGCCTTTGTGACCATGATCATTATGATGATGATGATCTTCATGGTGTCCGCCCTCCTCGTGGTGGCCCTTATGGTCGTGATGATGTCCGCCCTTCTCGTGGTGACCCTTCTTGCCGTGCTCATGGTCGTGATGACCATGATGATGGTGTCCCTTGTGGAAGCCGCCACCCTTTTTGTGTCCGTGATCCTCGTGATGACCACCGTGGTGTTCATGGTGACCGCCTTCGTGATGATGGTCGTGGAAGTGTTTCTCCTTTTTAAATTCATCGTGTTTGTGAACGCCGTGGTGGCCCTTAGTAGAGTGACCTTTGTGGTAATGACCTTCCTCGCGGTGCCCGTGGCCCTTATGGCCCTTCTCTCCGTGGTGGTGTTCGTGATGATGTCCATCATCATGGTGATGATGCTTCTTATGACCACCATGCTCGTCGTGATGCCCCTTGTGTCCCTCGTGGTGGTGGTGGCCCTTCTTGCCATGTTCGTGGTGGTGATGACCCTTGTATCCCTTGTGGCCCTTCTCTCCGTGGTCGTGGTGATGGTGTTCGTGCTGCTCGTGACCGCCGCCCTTGTCCCACTTGCCACCGCCACCTCCTCCGTGTTTCGTGGCTGCTACATCCAGGTCAGCATCTCGCTTCTCCCGTGTTACCCGACAGCTGGCATAAGCCAGCGCCGCAAATGCTATGCAGCACACAAGCAAGCCCCTCATGTTTCCAGTGTACCGATGTAAACAAAACAGCTGACTGATGCCTGTATTCGCGATTGTTAAGTTTTTATACTGGTAGCCCGATTTGTTGTTATTGTATGAAAATTGTGTAAAGCACAAGGTTGCAACTATGTGGCGGTGGGTGGAGCGGGTGCGTTGCGCAGTGGTACCCAGTGTCTCAACATGAAAACCAGAGCTTATCGGGCAAAAAATATGAAATATAATAACACCCGGTCTGCACTGGTTTCCTTTAACATTCTGATTTACCATAGCCGTTGACCCGTGAAGAAAAATCGTTAAAATTTTACCTTGAATTGAATCAATGACTTAATATTGTTGTTGCATAAATAACCAAACGATTTTGTTTAGGTAATTATTAGATTTGATGGTGTAAGTACCAAACTGTTTATTATACCATGCTTACCTACTATTTTAGAATAAGTGGGTTATACAAAAAAAAATTACCCGACAAGAGCGAGTAGGACTCTCACCCTGAGAGTTCCGTACAAATTTAACTTTAAAAAAAACTGTTTCTATGTTGGCAACAATAAGATTATTGAGTAGGTACTTGGTATTCGCCATTTCAATATACTATCACGCTCATTTTCTCCGATAACTGAATAGGTACCTACCTAGTACCCATCTATTGATGCCACAGCTACCAGCAAAGTTCCTAACGTGGAAGTAACGGATTATCGCGAAATGTATAATTATCTAAAATTGTATAGATTTTATATCACCAGTCTCTACACATTATTTCCTTAAGAATTATATTTATACTAGGTAAGTAGAAAAACAATGTGAACGTCTTCAGTTATAAACTATTCCACATCCTCCCCTTACTTCCGATTTCGTGTAATAGTGAGTAGGTAGGTAGGTATATCAGTGTCGTCATTGTCGCGGGTCACGAGTTTATTTCAAAACTCTGTGTCTGCTGTTTGTGGACTTGCGAATTGGCGCAAAAAATTTACTATATAGGTGCTTACCTACTAAATGTTTTCGATTCTTTTGTACACAACTTCAACTATATTGCTAACTTGCTCATACCTTACGGCAATTTATTCTAGGTTCAGTGTAGTTAAGTTTTGTGTAAACAGAATAGACAACATTATCTAGTTTCTGTGCTGCTGATTTAAAATTGAAGTGACCAATTAAGTTTTAATATTTAGTTTGCTCTTTTATGTTAAAAATGTTCCATATAAGATATAAACTATGAATGGCAGCCCCGCATAAAACAAATCTGACCTACGTTGAAATTAACATATTAATTTATCCTGTTTAATGTTTTAAGCAGATTTCAGATTTGCTTTTAGATTAGAGTCTCAAACCTCATACCCCAATTTATAGAAAATTAAATCCCTTTTTAAAACATCCACAATGACATTTTTGAGTAGTGCTAACTTCTTCGTTGAAGTGTAAAACCACCAATTTGTTCCGTCCCGTCCCGTAGATCACCTTCTTCAAACTTACAGAATTTAACTACTGATATTATTAGGTAGAAGTATACGTGAGGCACAAAAACTCCAATGATTTTTGCTTAATTTATTGATACAATCCTCAACAACAATTACATGAGCACTACAAGATGCCATATTTATTATGGTTAATAATTTTAATACCTATTAAATTTAAACTAAATATATTTTAATCGTAAAGTACTTTTATAATAAATCACAATATGTACCAACTTTCAGTTGACAAAATTATTTAACTAAAGGAACATATCTAAATATCTTTCGTAGAAACGCACGATTAGTGTTTCACACCCTGCAATTAAAATTCATATTTTAGGTATCATAAATTCAGTTCTAATTAGGGTTGTTACCTAACAGTTGTTACTTGTTATACAACAGCTATGTTGCGTTTTCGATAAGATGTAAAAGGATACACATAATAATATGCCAATACCAACCATAGAAATTACTAAAAGCATGTGACAGATTTAGCCAATGCACGATAATCATTGATAAGTAATCAAATATATAATAAAATACGACCTTAATTTCGTTAAATTATTTTAGCACGACAGATTTTATTGGACATTTTATGCCAAATTAATTGTTATTGATTTATGTCGAAAACACGATAACAGAGGCATACATACTTATTGTTGACTGTCTATTACTGATGGATCAGAAAATATAATTAATAACCAAAATCGTAATGAGCACACTATGCAAACGCAAAAAAAAAAAATCGTTGCGAATACTTTAACTGCCCTTTAACAAATAGGCATTTTTATAGATTTGTTTAATCATCCTAAAATTACATAATTAATGCCACGTTAAATCTCACTAAATAAAGTAATTTCAATTGATTATTAATTTCTTGTCAGCTAAATTTATGATAAATTCAATCAATATTCACTTACTATATTATACCGATATTTAAAAATACATCTGCGGCAGAAATATGGTCGATTATAATTTACATCTTTTGAAATCATTTCATAAATATACGATCAAACGCGCATAACATAGGTACATTGAATAAACCGACATATGAAATATATTTGAGTGGCCTTTGATTATAACGCCGCTTAGCTATTCGTCGTAATAATGTTGCAGAACATAGTAGGACACGCAGCGATACACATATTTGCTCGACAATGTGTATAAAATGTCTCAGAATTAGGAACCAGCAACGACCTCTATTCTAGTATGGAGGATTTTTGTAGCTGCGAACTTATCCATTACTGGTAGCACTCCTCACTTCCAAGTTGTAACTCAAAAAAAGGATCATATTCGTTTAAAAAATGAGAGCGAAGAAAATCAACGTAAATTAAAGTACTTGTTATTATAAGAAAAGAAATGTTCACAAAAATATGGTTCAAATAACAAAATGAGCTGACGCAATATAGCTTTATATATATTAATCAAAATAACTAACTTTCTATAAGGTACCTTACATAATTATATCTAAGTCTGTTAGAACATTTCAGATAATTATTTGCAGTATACAATTTATACACACATTGTTTACCAATCATTACGGTCGAGGCTAGATCTTGATTATATAATTAAAAATGTAATTACTCTAATGCTAGCCGTAGGCGAAAGTGCATTAGTAACAATATTGTGTAAAAGTATTTTTCAACATTTTAAATGGTCTCAAAACTATAGTATCGAGATTTAATTAAATCACTAGTTGAGGTGAAACCCTCGCTCGTTCGTCGCGGCGAGAAGCCTTTCACGAAGTACTTCCTTGCACGAGTACTCCGGCAGCTTCAGGTAGTGAACGCAGGTGTTCACTGATGGATACGATCCATCGCCAGCGTCGACCTAGGAAAACAAACATTTTGTAATGTACTATTAGACAGATTTAATTAATCTGGATATATTGTAAACCGGTTTCAGGGTACCTTCCGCACAACAGTGAGCCTGGGGTGCAGGTTGGCGAGCCCACCGGGTGGCAGGCTACTGCAGCCGGTTGCGAACTGTAAGAACGCCTTGCGCTCGCGAAGAGACATCTCCACTAGGACGTCGACCAGACGCAGGAAACCGGGACTATAAGAAACAAAAGGATATTGATTTTGGAAACAAAGTTTAACTAGAAAATATGTTTAACTAGAGACCTTCCGAAGCGTGTTCCTTGAAAACGGCCGATCCAGATTTATTCAAACATTACGTAAGAACCGTGCTAGATATATGTCGCTACCTGTCGCGGGTGTAGCCGAGCTTGGGTTCAGTGTACTGCAGCAGGTGGTCGCGCGTCCAGTCGGGCCCGCGCTCGCCGCACAGCAGCAGACGCAGCTCGGCGGCGGAGAAGGCGCGCAGCCGGCGCGGCGGGAACACGCTGGCGAAGCCGCGCCGGAAGGCGGCCGTCTGCCGCCGCACGCCCGCGCGGCACGCCCACCGCGCGCTCGACTCCGCGTACGCGCGCGCGTTGTGCCCATCCACCTGGAAACATTATTGACGTTCATTTCAAAGAACCGTGTCGTTTAGAGGACGAGAGGCGTCCGACCGTCTTCGTCGTAGAGCCGGTGTGATAGTAAACGCACCTCGATGTGTTCGCCGTTGTCGCAGAGCGGCTGAACGGCGACTTCGGGGTCGGCGTGCGGCGCGACATGCGTCATGGAGAGCGCGAGCTGGTCGAACGTGGCGCCCTCCACCGTGACCGCGGCCGCCCGGCGAGCTCGCTCGTCCACCTCCAGGCCGCCATCTCGCATTATACTTTCGTATTCTTCCGCCGCGATTAGGACGCTCTGCAGGAACCTGAAACGGATGTTAGACGCGTTTAAATTTCTTACGAATATCGAGCTGTTCTACACTCTACGGCGTACTGCTGCGAGGCCCGTGCCTGTGCCCGCGTCCGTACGCGTTCTAAAATTATGATAGTGGTCTCACCTGTGTCTTATCGGATCTATTTCTTCCAAAACGTCGTTAGTTAACTCTTCGCCGCACATAATCCGCAGGAAGGGCTCAGATAGAGGCAGATCAACGAGCCGCCCGTCCTGCAAAACCTGGCATAAAAATAGGTAAATATGATCAGTAAGAAGATCAATCGCACAATTACAGAAAGCAGAATTGACAACGTACCTTAGCCAAAAATACTCCTAGGAACCAGAAATATTTGCAAACTTTATCACAGATCGGAGAGTCTTGAGGAAGCGGCGCCGGGAACAGGCCACCGGCGCGCGTCACGTAGTAGCCCGGAGGTTTTTCTACGAATGAAATGTCTACTATACACCGGCTATGGAATCGCACATACACATCATCGATACAGTAATGAAGAGTGGAGTTAAGGTGGGCAGTGGCGGCAGTCACAGAGCGGGGCGCACCTTCGGGCAGCACGAGGTGCGTGGGCGCGCGCTCGGCGGCGGCGGCGTCGTGCTGCGCGTCGGCCAGCCACATGTGCAGGTCGGCGCGCTGCAGCTCGCACGCCACCAGCGCGTAGAACTCCAGCGTGGGGCCCAGCCCCGTGCCCTCCTCGCCCGCGAACTCCACCTCCAGCACCGACTTGCGCGCCGCGTGCACGCGCATCACCTGAACCACACGATCACACCTATCAACGCTTATGCCGCCCGTTCTACGTCCGCGCTACGTCCTGGCAGGTCTACCCGTGCAGGCCGGACACCGCAGCTGGGGCTTGGAATAGACCTATGTAGTTTTAATAAGTTTCGTAATATTATTGGTGACGAATATGGTAACCCTATATAGTGGTAGTTTTTTTTATTTATCTTATACTAGCTGTACCCGCGACTTCGCCCGCGTGGACTTTAGGTAGATTACCCGGAAAAATGGTTTTATGTTCATCCCGCGGAAACCTAATGCTTTTTCTAAAATAAAAGTAGCCTAAGTTACGCCTTGGAATATTAGCTATCTACCAGTGAAAGTCCCATCGAAATCGGTTCAGCCGTTTAGAAGTTTACCCCAAACAAACAGACAGACAAAAATTTTAAAAACTGCATTTTCTTTATAGGTGTCGTATATACTCTCATAAACATTTGGTAAAAAGATGTTATTTTGATATTACAAACAGACACTTCAATTTTATTTATTTGTATAGATGTATAGATAATTATATGTTTTTTTTTGTCATACGGTCTACATGATTCTTCTTAGTTGCGCTACTGACCTGCATAGCGGATCGAAGTAAATCGGGCTGACGCGGTATTCGCACGCGTTCGTGGCGTAGTCTTCCCATGCGGAACTCTGTCGCTTCTAGTTCCGCTCGCCTCGGAGACACCGTGTTGCCAGCTCTGCATTAATAAATAAAATAAAATAACTCGAGTTACCTAAACCGTAAAGCGATCTATAATGCAGGGGTCGAAACAGATTGTATGGTCAAAAATACTGATTTTACTGACTGTGAGACTCTAAAATACTGAATTTACTGAAACCACAAAATTTATATAACTTTAAATCCATCACCATAAAGCATCGCAACGCTCACTATACGGCGTCGCGACAATCACCATAAGGCGTCGCGGCGCTCACTATACGACGTCGCGACGCTCACCATAAGGCGCCAGGACGCTCACCATGCGGCGTCGGGACGCTCACAATACGGCGTCGCGACGCTCGCCATAAGGCGTCAAGACACTCACTACACGGCGTCGCAACGCTCACTATAAGGCGCCACGACGCCCATTACAGGGCCTCGCGACGATCATTATAAGGCGTCGCGACGCTTATTATTAGGCCTCGCGACGCTCACCATATGGCGTCACGGCGCTCACTATGCGCCGTCGCGACGCTCTCTATAAGGCGTCGCGATGGTCCCTATACTGCGCCGCGACGCTCGCCATAAGACGTCACGACGCCCATTATACGGCGTCGTGACACTCACTATGCGGCGTCGCGACGCTCACTATACGGCGTCGCGACAATCACTATAAGGCGTCGCGACGCTCACTATACGATGTCGCGACGATCACCATGAGGCGTCACGACGCTCACTATAAGGCGTGGCGACGCTCACTACAAGGCGTCGCGACGCTCATTATCAGGCATCGCGATGCTCACTATAAGGCGTCGCGACGCTCACTATGCGGCGTGGCGACCATCACCACAAGGCGTCACGACGCTCACTATACGGCGTCGCAACGCTCACTATAAGGCGTCGCAACGCCCATTATAAGGCCTCGCGACGCTCATTATAAGGCGTCGCGATGCTCACTTTACGGCGTCGCGTCGCTCACTATAAGACGTTACGACGCTTTCTATAAGGCGTCACGACGCTTTCTATAAGGCGTCACGACGCTTACTATGGGGCGTCGCGACGCTCAATACAAAGCGTCGTGACGCTCACCATAAAGCGTTGCGACGCTCACTATACGGCGTCGCGACGATCACCATAAGGTGTCGCGTCGCTGACTATATGACGTCGCGTCGCTCATTATACGGCGTCGCGACGCTCACCATATGGCGTCACGACGCTCACTATGCGGCGTCGCGACGCTCGGTATAAGACGTCGCGATGGTCACTATACTGCGCCGCGGCGCTCACCATAAGACGTCACGAAGCTTACTTTACGGCGTCGCGACGCCCATTATAAGGACTCGCGACGCTCATTATACGGCGTCGTGACGCTCACTATGCGGCGTCGCCACGCTCACTATAAGATGTCGCGACGCTCACTATAAGATGTCTCGGCGCTCACTATGCGTGTCGCGACGCTCACTATAAGGCGTCGCAACGCTGCCCGTACAGTGAGCGTCGATTGACAAACAGATAGACGGACAACTTGAGGGTTCCTATTTTCCTTTTGAAGTACGGAACCCTAAAAATGAATATGCGAATACCTAAAATTTAAGAATATTTGCAAGCCTGCCACTCCCGTAGCGGCTTTGTAGTATTGAGTCCTACTGTCAGGCATAAAAAAGGATTTCCGTAGTAAAAGGAGCGTATGTAACTCATAGGAAAGAGCACGAACCTCTGTCTGTCGAGCGCGCGGTCACGCTGAGCCTGCAACCAGACGATCGTTCGAGAGGTGCCGAAAGCCGTACACGCGAAGAACATCTGTCGAGTCTCCAGAGGGAACAGGAACGGGCACCAATCGTTCAACTGTTGGCACCTGTAGAAAGAATCGAGTCATAACGCATCTGCAAGTCATAGTTTACTACTTCAACTCCGAAAATATAGCAGCAA
Organism: Ptilodon capucinus; assembly: GCA_914767695.1. Classification (NCBI taxonomy): domain Eukaryota; kingdom Metazoa; phylum Arthropoda; class Insecta; order Lepidoptera; family Notodontidae; genus Ptilodon; species Ptilodon capucinus. The sequence goes on along the minus strand of OU611814.1, from coordinate 4,943,125 downwards.
ATGAAATGTTACGCGCGGAAAGGAGATCAATCGATATAGTAGACATACGCACCAGAGCGGCGTGGCGCCGGCGGCGAGCGTGAGCGGGTCCTGCAGCTGCTGGTGCAGCTTGTTGGTGAGCTTGGTGGAGACGAAGGCGTCGGCCGGCAGGCCCGGCGCGGCGCTCCGCAGCCGCCGCAGCACGCGCACGCAGCACGTGGCCGCCGCGCCGCCCGCGCCGCCCGCGCCCGCGATCCCGCGCTCTAACGGACACGACACATCTAATGTTGCTCTCAATATGCACTACGTCAACGTGTACTGGCGCGCGATATTCTCACCCGGATCGTTGGGTTCGTCGTCCTCGCTGTCGCTGGAGGATGCGAAAGTTTCCATCCCTTCTATTTCTTTGTAGGTCAATCTGGGGAGGAATAGACGAGTCGTATCAGTGGGGCCGATACCGTAAGATCGATTCGTGGAAGCCACTTCGCGCGCGGCGCCGAGCAAAGGACGAGTACGGTCAGCGGACGGAGCGGGGTTCGAGTGCGGGAATGCGGGAATGCGACGTACGTGTAGGTGGTGTCGCGGTGCGAGTCGTGCGCGGGCGCGGGCAGGCGCTGGTTGAGCGCGAGCACGGCGCGGTACAGCGTCCAGGAGGGCCGCTCCAGCGGCAGCGCCGCGCCGCCCGCGCTCAGCACCAGGCGCAGCGCCGGCAGCCGCCCGCCGCCGCCCTCGCCGCCCTCGCCGCCCTCGCCGCTCGCCGCCGGTCCCTCCGTCGTGCTAGCCTCCTCGCCGTCGGATGACTCGTTCAACGGTATTTCGAGATCTGAGAATGAGCACTCGTTATCAATTCTGCAGCATTTTTTTTCACAATATTCTTAATATGACCGCGACGTAAGTTAATTGAAATGTAGCTCGACACGGAAAAAAAGCGCAAAAAACAAAAAAAATACATATATATTTTAAGAAAACGTGTATATTCGTATCTCACGGTAGATCTTTGATTTTTTTCTACTATGAGGCGTCGGACACTGCTATGTACTAGTCAATCGACAAACTCTAACTCACCGACGGTTTGATTGAGATTCGTTCTTCCGGGGCGCGGGTCGAAGGCGGGTATGAGCGCGGAAAACTGTCGCTTGAGAACGAAGTCGTCGTCCCAGGGCTTGCGCGGCCGCCCGCTCTGCCCGCCGCCGCCGTTACTACGTACCGCTTCTAGCGCCTCTTCTTCCATCAATGACAATAAATTCCTTGATACCTATGCGCCAAAAAATAAATGGGCATAATTACTAATACCGTCAACTTGGATAGATTCGTATCGCTTGTTCCAGTGTTATATAGTATATTTTCGTAAAATAATGTGTAATACTCACCACCTCCTGATAGGTCGGTTCATTTTCTTTGTCACTATCGAGTGCATCGTCGGCATCGTCATCGTCTTCCAACTCGGTAAGCAGCGCCGGAGCGCGACACGACTCGAGAAAATCTTCTAATGATACCTGAATACATTTACTCCTCTAAAATAACTTTTACGTGTGTCTATTTAAATATCTGTCTGTTCATTCGATTCCCGCATATTTTACCTGTTCGCTTTCACTGGAAGTCGATGTCAAAGACAAGGTGAGAGCGTTTTGTGCGTTGGGGACGAGAGACGGGTAGCTTTGAGCTGCTGACAGAAGCCCACCCGGGAAGTTGCTCGATAGAGCCAAGCGTACTAAACTGTAAATCAAGACCGATTAGTTAATCATAATTTAAGTGATTGTATTAAAAATAATACTGCAAACGTATGATAATGTACCTCGGGAATAGGCTGGTGGAGTGGTTGTTGCGCGCGGCGCGCTGCGGGTTGCTGCCGCGGCCCGCACCGCGCCCCACGCCCAGCGACTCCAACAAACGTGCTGCGCCCTGCAGTAAACAATAATAACACTTCTAACTCTGAACTAAAAATATTTTTTTATATTTCCCTAGGTAACTACTACCTGTTGCGTCAGATCAGGTTCGCTAGCGCTCATAGTCCCCGAGCCGGTGCCCGACTGGCCGTCCTTCTTGTGATCACCGTACTGACCCTCGACGCTGTCGTTGTCCTCGCACTGAAGAAAATTTGCGCGTATTAAAGATAAAGACTACTACCCAAAAAGGTCCATAGTGCGCTAGTCATCCTAGTTGCTCTATTCGGACAAAATTACTGCTTATATTTAATTATGTGAGAATAATAAATACTTCAGCTGACACATGTAATAATATACTCTTTTGTTGATGATATAATTTTTTAAGATGCAAACTGTAAGTAAAAACCGTTTGTGTGTAACAAAAAAAAACATAAGCTATTTGTGTGGTGTGTTGTGTGCCGTGCGTGTAGCGAGTAGTGTGTAGTGTGTAAGCGTATGGTGTGCAAGTGCACGGTACCTGTATGTGCAGGCGTTTAGCGTTGTTGCGCAGCGTGTGCAGCAGGTCGGCGGGCAGCGCCAGCAGGTCGGCGGACAGCAGCGCGTTGGTGCTGTTCCGCGCCGCGTCGCCGTCGCTGTGCCGCGCGCCGCCCTCCGCCACCTGCCGGCCAGCGCGCCGTCACTACCGCACTACCGCACTACCGCACTACCGCACTACCGCACCACTGCATCACCACCCCTACACCTACACGCTCCATCTCTCCTCGCGCTCTATACAGCTCTAATAACGCGGCCGTCTTAAAACGTCCACTAATTACCCGTTGTTCTCCTATCAGTCAAAACGGCAACTGGATAGTGTTAGTGTGTAAGTCTTCCAATTTTATTATAGTATGTGTTCATAGGTCAAGGTTCCTTTAATAGGGTATATATGTAGATGTGCGGTGCGTATCTCGCTCAACCCAAAACAAAAACGGTAAAAAAAATGTTAGCGTATTCATCGCGTTACTAATTCTACTTTCTATCTCTTCCGAGGTTTCTAAGTCGATTTTGCATTATAAAATCATCATCAAAAAACATATCGGACTGTATTCGTGTCGTGTGTAGTAGCAGTGCGGTAAAAAATACAAAGATAATTGAAAAAAATAATACAACACAAACCCCTTGGCTGTCGGTTTCCGGTACAGGCTCTTTAGCTGGGTACGGTTTGGTAATATCCGTGATACTGGCAGGCCCCATTTCCATGTTCGTGAACGAACTGTTGCCCAGGTCAGCCATACAATTGTTGCTCTCTGCTCCCAGTGTCAGTGATTCGACTATCGTCGCTAGATCTGAAAGATTGTGACTAATTATAATAATTGAAACTACATATTATTAATATTATTAAGTAAAAACTATTATTACGAATTATTACTCCTAAGAGTTAAGACACTTATAGGAAAGTGGCTATGGACCAGTGCAGATGCCTTTGAAAATGGTAAAAATAAAAATAAAACAATAGTAGGATGAAACCTACTTTCATCCTACTATTATTTTATTTTGTTTCAAAAATTATCGACCCTGGTCTACTAATACAGTTTGAGTACTTAAAGTAGTCGATTGACAAGTAAATACCCGTATTGATATGGTGCGTAGAGTTGTTAATGGCCGAGAGGTCTGTGGCGTGAGTGCGCGGCCGCGACATGTTGCTCGCCAGCTCCTCGCCCGAAATGTTATCCGCAGACGACGCTTGTTCAGTGGACGCCACTGAAATCTGTATAATACGAACCCATTACTAACCCGTTAGTTGAACCAGCAAATATTTTAAATATCACGCACACATCAATGACTCTTGACCTTAACCAACTCACTCATTATTGCGCTAATGAACCATACGCGAACAATTAGGTCTCTTTTTCCTTTCGTTACTAGTATAAGATTCCGCTAATTACTATCGAGGATATGTAGCCATAACATAATGTGTTTATTTCTTGCATACGGGAACCCGTTAAAAGCATTTTGGTTCAGTATATTGCTACCTGGTGGTCGACGGAAGTAGCATCCGGCAGGCTCGGCGTAGAGTGGCTCTTGCGGCCCTGCTTGGCGCCCTCGCCGCCTATCACGCCACCGCTTACCACTTTGAGATCAAACTTGCCCTCCGCGCCCATACGATATGAGTTGCGACCGCCGTGGTCCCACCTAACGATCATACAAAGCAATATTAAAAATATTTTTTCTGCAATAAAATATGGCTTAACATCCGATATACTCCATCTTTTATTGTTGCGTGCGCACATCGACAGAGTGGCAAAGAGACGATCGAATCGATGACAATGTAAAGTAAACTTTAAATTATTCAAATTAGGACTGAAATTTGTTGCCGAAGAGCGGTCGAGCGACCACGAGCGTGCGAAAGAGCCGCCGCGAGTCGGAGTGAGTCGCGACCGGCGGCCATCTCGCGTCGCTACGCCGGTGCGTCTCAAGCCCGCGTTTAAATACAACGTTCGTAACGAACAGTAAAGTGCGCACCGCGGGGTGCGCCCCCTACGACGCCGACACCCTCTCCCCAGCGCCGCACTAACCTGACGTCGACCCACCCGTTGTGCAGATCGGAGGTGACGGTGCCCAGCGCGGGGTGCGCCCCGTCCTGGTCGCGCCACTTCCAGTCCGCGCCGCGCACCACGCGCGCGCCCGCGCACACGCCGCGCGCGCACCGCGTCCAGCGCCGCGAGCGCGCGCCCGTCCCGCCGCCCCCCACGCTGCCCGTCCCCGCGCTCGTCCCGCTCCCCACTGCCCCCACGCCCCCCACTGCCCCCGCGCCGCCCACCGCAGGCCCCGCGCCGCCGCCGCACGGCCGCAGACCGGTCTCGCACACGCCGATCACCTACCACCGAACGGGAAATATATTATACGATGAACAGTGTGGCTTCCCACGAATCGGATAGAGCTTCGAGATTGTTAATAAACGAAGAATGTTGTGTCTTCCGGTGGTCACCTTGCCGTATATCTCGAGTCCGGAGAGCGACAAGTAGTGGCTCTGTCCGCTGGCGTTCTTGCCGTTCTGCTGCACGCGCAGGTAGCGGTAGGCGGCGTCGGTGCGCAGGCGCCACGTGGCCGTGCTGCCCGGCTCCTGCAGCGCCTGCTCGTCGCTGTGCGTCAACAGCGTGCTCCACGCCACGCCGTCCGTCGACATCTGGACAGAGGGAATACGTTACCGAATTAAATCACACTACTTCTATCCCGAGCAAAATACTAAGCGGAGTCTCCTGCTCCAAAAACCGAACATGGTATGTTAACGATTAAGATCTTAACTTCATTAATTATCTCTAGATAAAATTTTCGCCTTAAATGTTTTTAAAAAACAGAAAGGAAAAACAGAGGTATATGTTATACGACTTTTAATTGCATAGGGGCGAGCCTTTTATTATTTACAGATACACAGAAAAAATATCGTTAATATCGTTAATAGATTAATAAACTCACTTGAAACAGCCAATTCCTTAGAGCCGATCGACCATAGCCGCGTGCATGACGCAAAGTGTACGCCGACGGCACGATGTGCAGTCCTAAATCCAACGCTATGAAAGCGCGTCTGTCATCATTTGTATGAACATTTAACGGCTCCGGTGACCTAGACAATGCGTCCTCGGCGCGGCCGTAGGGTAGCTGACTCCCGTCCGAAGACCAAACGCTGACTAGTCCGTGGGCACCAGGGTTGACCCATTCACAAGTACCACCATTGCTACCAATGAAATATAGGACGCCATTCTCGTCAAAGTCGTGCTAAAAATAAAGTGATGATGAACAGTTTTAATGTTTAGCTTTACACACTGCTTTCACTTTACACCCGTTAAGATAAAAATACCCAAGTATTATTTCAATATAAACTAAAGAAAAGTTGCCTAACTAAAAGACATACTTACGGATTCGTAAATAAGAAAAAGTCACTCACATCATACGTGAAAGCGAGGGGAGCTTCCGTTTTTATCTTCTGCACGAAGTTGAAAGTGGTGCGCTCCATATCGTACCACTGGCGAGCGACAGACTTGGCCAGGAACCGCTCCAGCTGCCGCACCGTGGTCAGCGCCTCGACGCGCAGGTTCCGCCCGGCGTTGTTGCCGTTGTTGTTCGCACTCTCCTCGGCGGAAACGGCGTCCTCCTGCGCACGCTCCACTCGCAATCTGTCGTCAGATAGTACTCAATAATAGCCCAAGGTTATTACGACGCTTTCTCGAGGAGGCGGTGCGCACCGCCACCGTACGCGCCTCCGGGAGTGCGGGGGAGGGTTCGAAGATCCGAGGCCACTCCGACGGCCCCACATATCCCGACACTCACTTATTTTCATCCCGTTAATAAAATAATAAAGAAAGGGTGATAGGTATGACGAGATAGGGCGACGGGTGGATCGGATGGCGGGTGGGGGGTGGGGGTCGGGTCGCTCGGGGTGGAGCGCGTACCGGATGCGCTTGGTGAGATGGTGCAGCGTGCCGGCGGGCGGCGGCGGCACGTCGCCGGCGGGCGCCAGCACGGGCAGGCGCTCGGCGCTCTCCAGCACGGCCACCAGCCGCGCCGCCGCCGCGCCGCCGCCGCCGCCCGCCGCCCACGCGCGCACCACGCGCGCCCGCTCGCCCGCCGCGCCCGAACCGTCTGCCGACACGATCATGTGACTTACAAAAAAAAATATCGGGATTTCTACAAGTTATTAGGTCCTGTTATTTTTTAAAACAACGGACGGCGCCTATGTAAGTAAACATGCCTTCATCTGCATCTTTCTCCTCTTCGTTTTGGGATCGACGTCTTAGCTTACGTTCATTTGGTTGTTAATTGATCGGAACTTTTTCGATGTCGAGACGTGCAAATATGTATTATTGAGATTACCTGGGTTTAAGTATTATTCATGTATTTTATGCAAGAGCCTTAGGGAGCATTCAAGTATTACGTAACGAATTTGGGGAGGGGGGGGAATCTTCTGAAACGTAACGATGCGTTACAGGGGCGGGAGAGGTTTGATTTACGCGTTACGTAACATTGTTTTAACCCTTCAGAACGGTCGCGTAGAGAATTTTTTTCTCACGCATTTTTATAAAAGTTTTTTTTTCTTAAAATTTCAAATATAATGGGTCAACGGCGGTAAAAATAGACACTTGGTGGTGGTTACGTAACGTTTTACTAGGGGGTAGGGGGGGTCAAAAATCTCCAGAAATTGCGTTACGTAATACATGAACGCTCCCTCAGTAAATAAATAGGTTTACAATTTCATCTTTGTGATAAAAAATATTCCTGTAATATGCGTGACCTACCGTTAGCTTGGGGCGAGAGAACTTGCAATAATGCCGGCGCGAGGCCGGACGATTGGAGTTCATATGCAGAGAGCAACTCGTCCCCGCACAGGAGTTCCGTCAGTTGATCCAGCGACTCACGCAATTCTCGCTGCCAATCATCTGAATGAATACAAGTTGAGTCAAAAAAGGATATGGTATTTTCAAAATTAATTAGATATATGACAGACGGTTGGCCGGAAAGAAAACAATTAGATAATCAAACATTACCATTTTATCACAGAAAAAACGAGTTAACATTGGACAGAGGATGTATATTTTGGGGCTACCGTGTATTAGTGCCACAAGCCATTAGGGAAGCAGTTTTGACTGAACTGCATAAGAGTCATTTTGGTATAGTCCGGATGAAGGAAATCGCTAGGTCATACTTTTGGTGGCCTAAGTTAGATCTAGAGATAGATAATATAACAAAAGAATGTTTAATATGTTTACAAAATAGTAAAACACCTATACAAACCCAGAAACCATGGCCGGTACCACCATCTTCTTGGTATAGGATACATGCAGATTTTTTGGGACCATTCCATAATAAAATGTTCCTAGTAATTGTTGATAGTTATTCCAAATGGCCCGAGGCATATGAAATGTCAAATATTACCAGTAATCGTACAATAGATGTGTTTAAAAGTTTGTGTACCCGTTTTGGCTACCCTGTGCACTTAGTTACTGATAATGGTCGAACATTTACTAGTCAAGAATTCTCTACTTTCTGTAAGATGAATCAAATCAAACATACATTCACACCACCATACCACCCTGCAACAAATGGCGCTGCAGAAAGATTTGTTGAAACATTCAAATCCGCAATAACAAAAATAACAGAAAGCGGTCACAGTTTGATTTCAGCAGTCAATTTATTTTTATTTGATTATAGAAGCACACCCCAGCGTACTACTGGAGTGTCACCAGCACGCTTAATGTTGGGTAGGGAGATCAGAAATAGGTTTAGTCTTCTGAGACCTCCACCAATATCTGATATAGTGCAGGAGAGAGTAGGAAGGAGAGATCAAGGAAATAGAGAGGTACATTTTGAACTGGGACAAAAAGTTATGGTTAGGGATTACAGGAAGGGTGGCAGGCCATGGGTTCAAGGTTTAATTGTTGAGGACTCTATACCAGGTGTAAGTTACATCATAGATGTTGAGGGTTTGAAATGGAAACGTCATGTTAATCAAATGTTATCTTGTTCACAGTCATTAGAAATAATTTAAGGATTAAGTCAAGGTGTAACCGGTAATACCTAAGGTTTGATATGTAAATAAGTTGTTTAAGTTTAAAATGTTCTGTTTAAATAGAAGGGGAGAGTGTGGTATACTGAACGATGTCACAACACTATAATGTCATCTTTTGACATTTGTATATTTTACCTGTGCTCTTCTCTCGTATGTCTCTGTATTATATTAAATGGCTAATTAATTAATTTAGTGGTTTTCTTAAGATATAACAGATACCGAAAATGTAAGGTGCTTGCGTGATGCATTTTGGACCATGCTAAATACTCAGATAACTTACCTGAAGGCTGTGTAGCGATACGTTGTATGCGCGCCAGTAGTGCTCTCAGTCGCGCGACGGGCGGCCGAGGCTGGCGGGTGGCGGCGCTGGCGAGGTGGCGGGAGTACAACGCACGAGCACGCTCGCACACCTATTAAAACACTCAGATAAATTCAGTGCCACCAATTTAACAGCTCAGATTCCACTATCATTAAATCGTCTTTAGTATTCTAACAAGAACAAGACGTGTTTATGTTAATAAGTGTCTGACCATGTAAATGATGATTTCATGTGAAATAGAACATTGGGAAAAACTACTTGTAAAAAAAAGTAAGTACCGACCTGTGCTTTCATAGCTTCAGTCTTTGCTGAAAGCCTAGATCGTGTCTGATTAGGAACAGTGGAATTGTTTGTTGCCGTTGCTCTGCGATCAGTCCAACCACTCACCAATTCGGGACCTAAGAACGATTTTAAGTATAATAAATATGTTTGTCTCATTTTCATCCAAGGTTACCGCTTGCTATGAAACGGTGAAGGAAAACATCGTGAGGAACCTGCACGTCTATAGAAAGGCGTGTGAAGTTCACCAACCCGCACTGGGCCAGCGGGGTGGACTACAGCCCAAAATAATCTCCCTCATATTGAGGAAGAATGTGTCCGGTATAATTGCAATAGGCTCGCCCCCTATTACTTTGAGACCAAATCACATCGGCGAAGTGTGGATGCACTGTAGTGCCCATCTGCCTACCCCTTCAGGGAATACAGGCGTGATGGTATGTTTGTTTCCAACTTTTATTGATGATATTGTGATGCTTCACTCCTAAACCTAAACCGCTAAGGCCTAAATCGCTACACCGAACACGGGTTATATCCTAGTAATTAATGCCATATTTTATGTGTAACTCTTACCTAAAAAGGTTTCAGCAGTGAACGAATGTTTGGTACCCCTGTTTGATTCGAATATAAAGCCAGGCAAATCTTCCCTGAGTATTGTGGTTTGCTGCTGTCCATCCGTGTTGTGGATTTGCAGTTCCTTTTCCCTAAAAAATACATGACATATGACAAATTGATCTAGTATTTTGACCAAATTTAAATACTTTAAAATTTCAACTAACTTTTTACACGATAACGCCCAGTTGCCAATAATCAACTTAGCCGATCCTGGCTTTGATAAAATTGGTTGGGGCACAGAATTTTTGACGGAGGCTTTCGCTCTTTGAAGTTTGTCGACAAATTCACCGCGATTTTCTGAAAAAAAATAAAAAAAACGATAACATCCTGCAAGAACTTCGGATATCAGGAAACAATTACTTTCAGCTAATACTATAACCAATTCTGACACTACAAATAAATGAGTTCTATGAGGAGGGCGGCAAGGACCGTCGGACCGATGCGACGTCTACTATCCGTCTGAGATATTCTGTAGCTATCGGTGTACAACCGCCGCCATCGCGCTATCGCGGAGGGTAAGCGTGCGCGAGTACCGGTATTGTCTGTCTGATGCTCGGGGCTGCCGCTGGAGTACATAGTGGCGAGCTTGCCGTCGAGCAGGAAGCGGAACCAGCCGTTGCTGCCGGTGCTGAGCTCGAGCGCGGCCGCGTCGCTCCACACGTAGAGCGCGTCGCGGCCGCGGCACAGCGCCCACTCGCCCCACGCGTACGCCACGCCGCTCGACAGGCACGTCGCGTCCTCGCCGCAGCCTGCGACACCAACATAAACATCAGCGATAGAAAGGGAACGAAGCACGCTAAATATTGACGATTGATCACTGGATTTTGAACTAGTCTAAGGACGAATAGAAACAAAGAATATAAAAATTTCGATACCGTACATACACTTGAAATCTTAAAAAAATTATCACCGACCTGAAATGTTATGAAATCCTATAAGAATCCACAATAGTATAATGACTTGTGTAGAAATCCCACTCACCTGCGAGGGTGTTATTTTCGCTATCCGAAGCGATAAATTGTGCAGGTGTAGCGGCCAGCGACTCGACCTTGCTGAACACACCGAGGCGTGCAAACTGCTCCAAGTAAATGTCGGAAGCCTTCACCATCAATTCTTCGGCGATACCGAGCACGATCAAATGCCCATCGTCGTCATCCTAATCGATGAAAGACCAAGATAAATCAATATCTAAGTAAACACTAACACCAAATTTAATATGAATTTATTGATTTTTAGTATTTATATGTTAGAAGAGTAGATACAATACTAACATGACATCAATCAAAGTTAACAAAATATATGCAAAAGAATAATTAAATAAACTCACAAAACACCTCAAATATGTACATTTGTATTAGAATATGTTTGAGGAATAATCTTTAATAATGAACTTTAATCAGGATAGAAGAAAAGACACAACAATCACAGGAACATTAACACACAAAGATAAAAGGAACCACAAAAAGGATAGTGTAATGCAAGTAAATTTCGATGGTGTGATATCTTTACATAAATGTGGATGCAGTCGAAGAGTAAAATGGTAGGTAATGTAAAATATTCTCTGTATCAATCAACTGATCGCTTATTAGTAGTTCATGTTAAAGTATGGAAATGTTTTCCTATAAAGAATTCAAATGTATTTTAGATGTCTTAAGCCGAGCAAAACTGACGGCATCGTCCAACGGATCTAAACTGGAATAAATCGCGATCCGTGGGTCGGTGTCTCAAGCGATGATCGAATTCGGCTCCAAAACCTTGTTTCAGAGATCGTATTTATGGTTTTCTACCAAACATTTACTAATAAGTTAATAGGTCCACCAAAAATGCCATGATTAAGTAAACAAGTGGAAAAAATCAACGACAGGAGTAATTTTAGAGCCGGCGCGGGGAGCGGGGCGGGATCATCACACCATCGGAACATTACCGCGGGCGGGCGGATATAGCGGCTGCGCAGCCACCGCGTCGGCGCGCGCCGCCCCGCGCTCGCCTCGCCCTGCACACGCATAACGGCTGTAGTGCATACTGCACATTGCGTACTGCACGCCACTCTATTATACTTAACAACTCATCGTATCAATACATATTTACTTGCATCATATAAAATGCTCGCTTACTGCGTATGTTAAGGCGGCGGTGGATAGTGACCCAGTGCGCACACGACGTAGTGCACACCATCTTGCGCACCAGCGACAGGCACAGTAGGTGTATACTCACGGCGTTGTCGAGCACGGCGGCGACGAGCTGCGTGATGTGCGCGGCGGCGTGCGGGCGGGAGAGCGCGCGCAGCAGTCGCGGCGGCGCGTAGTGCACCATCTTGCGCACCAGCGACAGGCACAGTAGGTGTATACTCACGGCGTTGTCGAGCACGGCGGCGACGAGCTGCGTGATGTGCGCGGCGGCGTGCGGGCGGGAGAGCGCGCGCAGCAGTCGCGGCGGCGCGTAGTGCACCATCTTGCGCACCAGCGACAGACAGGCGCGCCGCACTCCGCCGCCGCCCGCTCCCAGGTACCGCGCGCAGAACACCGGCACCAACCGCCTACAAGCATACATATTTAATTCATGGCATGATTGCATCTCATGACTCTATATATATTTTATTACGTTTCGCGGTCGTTCTATTGAAATGTTGAACGGTTTGGACACGCGTAACAAAAAGTCAATACTCACTCTAGATATATGGCGGCCATCTCCTTGTCGCCCGTTTCCGGGAAGTCTTCGTCATTGGAAGGCGACGGCGAATCGTGACTACCGACCACCAGCCATTCGCCGGGACACTGAAGTATCGCCGCCACTTCCCTATGTCCTGTGGATTCAAATAAAGAAAATAAGACATCAACTAGAAGGTCGAAGATCTTAAGGTATTTTATTTAGTCACGGTGTTACCTTGATCGTGACGTTCTCTCGCTTTATCGAGTGGCGTCTTTCCATCTTCGTCGCGCAGATCGGCATTCGCACCGTACCGAAGCAGCACCTTAGCGATGGCGGGCCTACCGAAACAGGCCGCGTAGTGTAGAGAGGAACTGCGTTGCCCACGGTTTACATCGGCGCCTAAAATATAATCACCCAACAATATGATAAATCATAGGGCCGCCCGGCCGGGCGTCCAAAATAAACTCGTGCACTGCCATCCGACGTCAATCATCGGTACAGCCCTACAGATCCGTTACGAACCTTTTTCACAAAGAAATTCGACCATTTCGCGCGTGCCAAAGGCCGCGGCCCAGTTGAGTAGCGTCTGGCCCACGTCGTCGGTGAAGTTGACGTCGACGGCGCCGCTGGAGACGGCGGCGAGCAGCGCGTCCGTGTCCTTGCCGCGGATGCAGTCGATGAGCTGGCGGTGCGACTTGTCCCCGCGCAGCCCGCCCGCGCCGCCGCCCGCGCCCGCGCCCGCGCCGCTCGAGCCCTCCCCGCTGGCGCCGCCGCTCGACCCAGACGTCGAGCTGCCGTTGCGTGCAGACCCGCTATAAAGATCGTCCATTACTTCGCTAAAATTTTATTACACGGCAATGCATCTGCGTCGCTTCCACTACTTTCCCAAGTAACGACCACTTATAACCAGTGGATAGACGAGGAACTGGATGTTATCTGTTATTAAAATGTGGTGTGCCTCTTACTTCTGTATGGCGTGGCGTCCCTCGCAAAGTAATACGAGCAACAAGTCCACGAGGCGCATGCACTCGAGACACCAGCGTTCGTCGGCCTGGACCGCGGCCTCCACCGCCGAGCACAACTCTAAGCGTACGAGGTCCTGTAATAAAGTACTAAATAAGGGCAGTTTGGTACACGGAGAAGTGTTTCATATGATTCAAAAAGTAAAATGTATACAGAGGCCAAAAGTGAATTACTATAAGCTGCATACTTATTACTTACGTGAGTAATTTGGGCTGAACCGCGACACAGAGTAGACAATAGGCTCACAGTGGTGGACACCGATGGGGCTGAACACTTATCATCACCACTTTCTGTACTACCCAACCGGCGTACTAGTTCTTCTATCAAACCTGTTATAAGAATTACAATAGCAAAAACCTTTGTAGGTAAGAATAATCCTATTCTCAATAGGTACGATTTAAATCTACTATTCTACGAATATAAAAATAGCTCGCATACATCGATAAACTTTACGAGTGTGTGATAGTGTCGTACCGTGTTCGGCAAGTGGGGCGGGATCTGCGTGCGCGCGGGCGAACCTGTCGGCGAGGGACGCAAAGCAACGTAGCGCCGCCTCGGCCACGCGCGCGTCACCGTGCCGCAGCAGCGTGGACAGCGATGACACCGCGTCACCCACGCGAGCGTCGCCTGGCTCCATTTTACCACACACCCTATCGAAATTTACATGTCCATATAAATGCTTCCTCTTTTAGGAAATTAAATAAGATTAGGTATGGCTTCACCCGCAATCAGCAGGTATTTCGCCAATTTCAAGTAATTAAATTGCAATAACAAATGCAATGCAATGCAAGAACACATTATAAATAAAATGAAAAAGGTGAAGAGTGGCTAAAAAAAACATTGCAACATCACAGTATAAGTCAAAAGTTTCCAAAAGTAGCTTTAAAACACAACATAAATAACCTTAATTTACAAAAACACCACTACACTTGAAAACCAAGAGGATCATAATGATGTACATCTTTTTTTTTTTCATGTTGGCAGCCCTTACCTGGAGACCACAGCCATGGCTGAATGAAGTGTGTCCTTGTGCACAGATGTTCCATGATGTGTTATAAAATGTAGCACCGCAGGTAAACCACCACCCTCCCACACAGCGCCGCCTTCCCTTGTGCATACCAATTCCAACACCTATAGATAAAATTAATGTTTTACCAAAACATATCTTTATTTTTAAATTATTATTGTCTGTGTATCTTGTACAAAGAAAAGGTTAGACTAGCCTACTCTAAAAGGTACAAGTCTATAAAATGTAAAACAAATACAAAAGATGTATACACTATGAAAAAGAATACCATGAGCTTAGGAAATAAAATTGCTTACTTTTATGCACTGCTCAGCAAGGTCTTTGCTTGTGCGATTATTAGGATCAACAGTAAGCAATCTGTTGCAAATAGCTTTAACCGCTCCTTCAATGGCTACAATTCTCCTTGTACACTCAGCTACAAACACATAACATAATAACTTTATTTAGAAAACCCATACATTTAAATTGAAGGATAATAAATTAATAATGTATTTTTCGCTAATACAGTGGTGTTTTTTTTTCATCTCACCAGAAACATCCAAGTAGTATGTAATAGCCCTGGCTGTCACTTCCAATACATTGTCAGGTGCACATTCATCAAGGAATATTTTACACAATGCTGGAAGAAATGTTCTCGGAGGACAGCTGGAATAAAATATAAAACTTAACTTAAAATATAACACTTACTAACAATCAACAGACTAAATATACCAACTTATTCATTCCAATATTAGAAATAGATATTTATCTATAGTAATATTACAAAGAGGAAAGATTTGTATTTTTGTATGTTAGAAAGCTACATTATCACTGAGTAACATAGGCTATATTATAGACCCATGCTAAGCCGGGACAGGCCACTAGTCACAAAATATTTACCTTTCAAAACATCTGTCCACATTGTCTGACATGAGCAGCAACATGCACAGTTGTTCGAGGGCAATGAGCTGCATATCCCGCTCGTCCCCCTGGCCCGTCAACAGCCATTCTAACAGTGTCTCTGGATCCACCTCCGCCATCTATGGATATAAAATCATGAGTCTCTACTCACACTCAATAATATTACTATAACAGTTCTACAACTGCCATAGTAATATTCAGGTTGGAGATACCAAAATACTAACCTTTTCAGATCAGTGGCCCAGGTCACCTGAAACATTTTATCATATTAATAATATAATACACACTAACAAAAAAAATTATTCCATGGATATATCAATGGTATCTCTTTCTCTTCTTTGGATTAAGAAAGTGAGAGAGCATCTCGGCTTGACATAATCCATTTGTGATTTTTTTTTGTCCTGCCATCCATGCCAGCTCTTTCAAGAGGTTGATACTGGTTATGTATCTAATATAAAAATTACAATTTAGTTGGCACCTAATTAAACTAAAGTGCATTATTTCTATGGTCATAAATATAAACAAGATGCAAATATCATTAGCGCTATCTGACTTAGTTCTATTATTAGTAGTTTATGCACAACAAAATGTCTGATTGACTAAAAACAGCCTCATAAAAATATGTGATAAAGAGGCCATTAAACAAAAAAAAACTGTAATGATTTAGATGAAGTGGCTCCTATGGACTTTTCTATCAAAATAAAATGGTGTGACCATTTTATTTTATTGTCGATCTCTTTTTCACTTGGTCCATTTTCATATTAGAAATGACATCTCTTTTGCATGCTTAGTGGGTCTAGCAAGCAACAAGTCTGGGTATAACTATGCAATGCCAAGAACATTTATTTTATTAGTTAACATCATAATGACTAATGTTCAAGCAAATTACAACTTTGATGCTTAAAAAATAACTCTAACATTGGTTCAATGAACTTTATTCGAAATCCCTATTAATATCTACAGGCATTTACGAATTTTCAACAATTTTTATCTTTATTATGCACTGGAAACGTATCCATTATTAAAATATTAATTGCGTTGTGATTAAATATCACTATCCTAATGATAATTCTATCATAGGTTACGAAATTAGAATTAGTTCAATAGTACAACTTATATGCACAAAGCCTTTCCTTTCTCTTTCGTCATACGAACTTTAACCACCAGTGACAGTACATAAAGTTATTGACAACATATTGGACGGCAAAGTATGAATGAATGTATAAAAAATATAAACAATAATTGAGACGACAATAATAAATAAATAAATAGTTTTAGGACAAATTGTGAAGGTGACAATTTATTTCTTACCACTAACAATCAGTCGACACTAATCATCGATCTCAGAGTTTACCTCAATCTATATCAACAAAATCAAAGTTTTAAAAGTCAAATTAACACAAGATGAATTACAACGCAATTAGAAAATCACACGATTTCTTTCTACGAAAACCTCTTGACATCTACATCAAATTCGTCAATCGCCATTTTCACAGATAACCAAAAGTCCAAAGCAAGTCCAAAGAGAATTATACTGTTATAAATATAGATTAAAAAGCTAATTTTCTTTACGGTCAAGAAGGAATAAGCTACGGCTAGCGCTGCTAGCATAAGGGCCATTTAAAGGTTACTATACTCTTTGTTTAAAGGGAAGCGCTACCGTTCAACCGTGGCTAGGCCGAAGTTTTTTTAAGGCATGCAAACGACACCTTTTATCAATGGTAGCTAAAATAATATTAGTATAGACATTGTCACCTTGAAGCCATTAGGCTAGTCATATTCTTGCTACCATTGTTAAGAGATGTTGTTTTCATGCCTTAAAATATGAAGTCCTAACAACTCCACGACGATAGTGTTACGGGACTTGGGGCCTAGTACGTACATGAATTTTATGAGCTAGATAGATAGATCATCTTAAGCGAGCTACGCATATTTCTGGCGCTGAAGAATACAAGTGTGAAAGGATGGCAATTAACTCCTAATTGCCTCTTTAGTATAAAATTGACTAACTGACGAACCTTTTAATAGTTGTTATCGCAGAATACTGATTATAAATTGCTAACACTTTTGTGCCTACTACGGTCTACTCCTTGTCCTAACTAGGTATGGCCTATGGAGTGTACACTCCATACTGTCCTGTCCCTAACACTTTTTTTGTTGGTTGCTAAGTAACAAAACCAAAAGATAACACAAAAACATTCCATAATCATTGCACAAAAATCCTAAAATTCTGTGATCAAAAACCAATTTACGTAGTAGGTACGTAAGTAATTACAGTGGTGATTAAAACAAGTGTTTCCTAATTTTTTCCTTTTCTTTTTCTTACTTACTGCAAAGTATATTCTCTGCTCAGGTTTGATCTTATGCCCATTTTCTCTAACGCTAGGAAACGCCTAAATATGGAGCAGTCGCCAGTTGCAGTGTAATAATATTAAATTGTTGCATCATGATAGAGAGTATCCTCGTGTTAGTGAAAACTGGCAGAAGTTTCTTAAATGGAAGTAGGTATAGGTAAATCCTTTGATTATATAAAAATCAAAGGGTAAGTCGTTTAATCTATTTCTAAGAGTATTTTTAAGTAAGTATAGGTACTAGGTATGTATAATATTTTAATGAATTGATAGGTATTTTAACAATATTATTATTTGCATTTCTGTCTCAGATAACCTATCCTGCAGGTGTTTAAGTATCTACTCCCTCCGTGTATTGGACAAAAGAAGTTATGACATCTATACCAGAAATAGCTACACAATTAGCTGATAATAAAACATTGAATATTAGTGAAGATAATGCTCGAACAGTATTTATTTTTGGAAGCAAGTCTGTGGTAAGCCTTAGCTAAATCGTAAGTATTTACTAGCTGCACGTCACCATCCGGTTCTATCCGCAGTTGCGGACCACGAAATAATATTTTTTTGCCAGAAAAGAAAGGATTTTCAAGACAGGCGCGTAGTGTGCCTGGCGGTGGCCGCGGCCGGGATCTTGTATAGATAAAAATCGTTATGATGGTTGAGAACTCTTCTTCTGCGATTCAGGATTGCATATGAGATCGTGGTTTTGTACGCATTGTATTTTAGACGCACTTAGCTTATTGTAAGAGTTCAGTTTGTGGCGAGTCATAGGGTTCGTCAAATACCAATTCATGTAAAAACCGGCCAAGTGCGAGTTGGACTCGCGCATGAAGGGTTCCGTACCATTATCTATAAAAAAACCGGCCAAGTGCGAGTCAGACTCGCGCACGAAGGGTTCCGTACCATTATCTATAAAAACGAGCAATAACATCACGTTTGTTGTATGGGAGCCCCCTAAAAAATATATTTTATTCTGTTTTTTAGTATTTGTTGTTATAGAGCGGCAACAGAAATAAATAATCTGTGAAAATTTCAACTGTCTAATTATCACGGTTCATGAGATACAAGCCTGGTGACAGACGGACGGACGGGTACGAACCCTAAAAAGTAATAAGTCCTGGGTACCTCCGGAAAGCGGTACCTCCTAACAACACATTGTACTTGATGATAACATTTAACTAAACTGCATTAGTTAGTACCTATTGATGGTTGGTTACGTATTCTGAGAAGAGGTGAACCAAATAAAAAAGATAATAGGAAACTATTAGGTAAATAGGTATAATGTTTATATTACCCTGTATTAAAAACTCGTATTAAGTAAATAATTTTGTAACCAGGGGAAGTCTTCTCTTCTATACTCATTTTTGGAGAAAACTGATACACCACGAGAAACATTAGTTATGGAATATTATTTTGGAAGAAAATCTAATCAAAAACAGGGCATCGAAAAAACACTGTGCCATATATGGGAATATGGTGGACTTACCGAAACATTAAATAGTGTGTTAACATCAATTCCAATTGTAGGAAAATATTTTTTTTGCGTAATGGTAGACATAAGTAACGTGAAAGGTATATGGGAAGTCCTGGAAGCTTATGTACGAACAAAAAACGAGACACACTCAGAATCAGGTTCTATGCCAGAAACAATCATCATTGGTGGGAAATATGATATTTTCAAAAATTATGGTAAGTTATTCAGTAATCGATCAATTGGTTTATATGTTTTGTTTGATCGCTGATTTATAGAACGATTTGGTCTATTTACACTGGTGTTAGAGGCAGTATCGAACTAATTTTGGTTTGTGGGCGATAAGAACACATTAATAAACACTTTCGTAGGTAGGCACTTGATTTACTGAAAAATGTCAGTATCCAGATATAGGTAGGTAAGTAGGTACCTAATGATTGGTAGAGAGATTACGAAGTTTTCACTTAGAAAATTTGGTCAGTAGGTTCTTATTTACTTTGATACGCGTAGTGCGTACTACTGCACTCGAGCAGTGCGGTGTTAACTGCAGACATTCTAGCTGGATGTTAGGTTCGATTTCCGTCAGCGGCAAATTTCGGAAAATGGTGTTTCTGAAATTAACCTGTTCTGGATGTATCTTAAATCGCCTGTTGTCCATTATAAAAACCCCAAAGTATACCTACTCTAATAAAGTTACTTATTTGGAACCATAAGATAAGTCGTGAGTATTGTCTGTAGCAATATTATTTATTTTCAGATAGCAATATTAAGAAGTTAATTTGCACGACTATAAGAAGCTTTGCCCTGCTAAACGATGCCCACATATTATTCTACTCGTCAAAGGAACCTCAATTAGTCAGAAGAGCCAAAGATATGTTACAAAGCATAGGTTTTGGGAATTGCGTTCCTATCAAGGAAAAAAATACAAACTATACAAAACCATTGTTCATCTCCAAGGGATCAGATTCTTGGGAGAGTATTGGGGTTGCTGCTTCTACGTTAGAACAGGTACAATCTTACGTTTATCCACAAGTATCTACGTAAGTGCACCTTGCAATATAAATTGCTACGTAATTACTGACTAATTAGGTAGATTCCTTAGGTGTAGTGTCTAATGGTGAATTATTGTTTCAGATTAAAATTCGATATTTTTCAAAAATACCTCCAATTGCTAGTGAGACCCGAATCACAACAGCGACCCAACACCACGCATATCCTGAACCCTCAATAGACTCACTGATTAATCTTAAGTATGATCAGCTACGAAATATAGAAACTTTAGGTGTGTCTATTGATTACATATTATCTATTAAGTAATAAATATTTTTTTATTATACTTTGGCGTTAATTAAACCACTTTAATGTTACTTTCAACTAAGTACCTACATGAATTCATTATACCTACTTATACTTCCTTTCTATACAGTCGGTAAAACGCAGACCAACTATTAAAGTTCTTCTTAGAACACAATTCTTCATCCCAAAGGTGCAATTCAAATAAAATGTACCAAAAAAACCGGCTAAGTGCGAGTCAGACTCGCGCCCGAAGGTTTCCGACTGATTGTAAACGTGGCATATTTTATTGCACAGCAAGTATTTTAATGATAATAATTATTAATAAGAGAAATGGAAAATAAAGAAATAATAATACAAAAATAATTTTAATATTACTGTTATTTAAACTTTTAGTTAAATCATTTTTTAAACCGCTTATGTAACATTCGTTTTACGAGCGCATAATCGTGCATCCAACGCCTGCAAAGCATGCTGGGAAGCTTCATTTTTGGAGTCGATTGCAAGGCTCACTTGCAGACATCTGTATGCCAGCGTCACGTCACCTGTATACTGGGTAAAAAGTGTCGTAATGTAATTTAATTAATAAACTCCACAAAATTACTTATTAAACTACCAGTTTAGTTCTGACTCGGTACTCACCAAAGCAACATGGCATAAATTAAACCAAATATCTGCTCGTGTCTCAGGATCAGCAGAGAAATACAATGCTTGCCTAAAGCAAGGTAATATGAGATCTAGTTGATTGCAATACAAGCAACAAAGACCAAGATTGTTATAGATCTCTGCTCCGGCGGTATTTGTGGCCAATAATCTCCTGTAAATCAATTAAGTATAATACAAAATTACTACAACGCACTCCCTATATATTACCTCCATCCACCATAAATTACAACTTTATGCGCAGAGAAACATTAGGAACGCTTAAAGTAAATAGTACTCACATTGGTTATACTATGTTATTAGGTTAATTTAAATTATAATTAGGTAGGCATACCTACCTACCTAATTTCCTACCTACTTACCTATAATACCGTAACGCGATTTCTGGCTGATCGTTATAAAAGTTATACATGCCAATGTTCGCTATAGCTTCCATATTTGAAGGGTCTTCCAAGGCAACAATCCGGTACTCGCTAACAGCCATCGCCGTATTGCCCATTTGATCGTGAATCCTCGCCTGTTCTAGCAATAATGGAGTGTACTCGTGAAATACCGACAAACCCTGCTTACAGACTTCGAGTGCCGATATTGGCTGGTTTAGTCCAACATACATAGCGATCAGGCGGAGATATATAGATATATGTTTATTTTGTTTGAGCGCTTGACGCAAATAATCCTCGGTGTTTCGAAACATCCCAAGTACGTAATAACACCGAGCCAGGGAGAAATTCCACCACCAGTCCGTCGAGTCTTCAGACTTCTGAGCTTGGAATGCCACTTCCATGGCCTGTTGAGATTAAATAAACACTTAATTACTTGCTTGTAATTGTAAGTGCCTAGGTACTTATACTCGTATATATAACGTAGGTACAATGGCACGTAGGTAGGTAAGAAAAATTGTATCTGCTTTTGCAATTGCTTCTCCAAGGAGAAGCCTCACCCTTTTCGTCGTACTCTCCGGTGTTGCGGTTTTGTACTTATTTACTATACTATCACAACCTTTGTCGATTGTACTATGCTTAAGTAATAAGTGTTGTGTGTGTTGTTACCTTGCGCACATCTCCTTCGCAGTAGTAAATATATTCAAAAAGTGTTTTCGCTGCTGGAATGAATAGCTTGTCATCCTTGGAGAGGAATCTGAGTGATAGAGGGGCTCCGGGCGTAAAGGGTGCA
Organism: Ptilodon capucinus; assembly: GCA_914767695.1. NCBI lineage: Eukaryota > Metazoa > Arthropoda > Insecta > Lepidoptera > Notodontidae > Ptilodon > Ptilodon capucinus. Next base: position 4,920,956 of record OU611814.1, on the reverse strand, counting down.
CCTCCAGCGAGGGCCGTGGCCGCTCGTGACATGCGGGATGCGGTGTGGAGCGCCGTCCTCGCGCTGCGGGCACCAGCTGTATGTGTACCAGTTCGAGAGCGCAAAGTTGCTGTTCCTCTTTTCTTAAATCAGAACACACATTTAATTTTAATACCTTAATAGCTGTACAAACTTGAACTACATTCATATGGGTATGTAGCAGAAAACCTTGGCAAGCTCAGAGTTTGATCCAGCTCGTTGAAATGATGTTCCTGGCCTTGGTGTTTTAGCAACAGCTGTAAAGGTCAGTTCATCCTTTTGAGGATAATACTCAACTTCTTCGTAGCCATTGCCGACGATTTTTGCTTGAATAGTCATAACACGCATTCTAATAAATTCTATCATTCGATTATCTGTGTCACGTAAGGCTACTTCACATTCCTTTAAACATTCGTCTAACTGTCTAGTTTTATATAAATTAAGGATTTTATACTCGACATTCATACTTGGACGATATTCCTTAGCTAAAGTGCTTAGCAACCAATATTGTAAACACAAGCAAGCTACTCGCTGTTAAAGCAAATCAATACCTATGTACCTACGAGGTAGGTTCTTACTTAAAACTCACGGTTAAATAGATATAGGGACCACCTACTGTTATTGATATAAGAATGAGCAAGGAATTAAGTTGATACATAGTAATTTAAATTTGTAGAAAGTACCTACTTACTTAATCACCTAAAATTATTAAGTTGGTTCCTACTTATCCTAGCTACTTATCCACTACTAGCTACTTATCTACTTATCCTAGTAGGCAGTAGGTAGTCATTCAGTACATGCTGCTGCTTGCACAACTCTTGGAATGGTAGGTATGCAGGAACTAGGTATTTAACATAAAATGTGTGAAGGTATAGGTATAGTGTGTAGGTAGAGATTCCTACCGTGTACCCACACCGTGTCATGATTGTAACAAGGACACAGTATGTCACAGTCCGTTTGTCATTTACAATTCGCCCCATAACACTTTAATGTTCAACGTCAGTGAATTTAATGAACTGCGAATGCAAACTCTCCATCTAGAAATTCGTATTGTCAGGCACCGCGAACTAAGGCACTTTTATTAAGGGCCTCCATTATTTTGTAAATAATACCTACTTTGCTGTAGCTAAGTATATCTAAACAATACTAAAATATTTTAAAGCTCTGTGCTAGCACAGAGCTTTAAACCTCAAGCTCTGCACCGTCGCTGTCGTTAAATTTTATTTTGTAAGTAGGTATTAAGTAGTAGTAGTTTTGTGCAAATAAAAATATTGTATTGTATTGTATTGTAAATACCCCTACCTATTACATTTATTAGTCGAAATTGTAAGTAGCTATCCCCGCCCACCCATCATCTAAGTACATAGCTACTGGAGGTACCTACGTACTCTTAGATACTAAAAGAGTAACCTTAGGGTGGCGAACCCTGAATAAGATTGGTAGATATATAAGGAGGAACTGACTTACTTTTTTCATTCATTTCAAAAATTTAAATCGTTTCTCATCTCCACAATGCTTCTAAGGTGTTTTTTACTTCTTATTTCCTTTAACATTTTGCTTGCGTCAGAATCATGGAGAAAACCCGGATGCCATCGTATTGGTAAGTCATCAAGTTTGTAAGTAAGTACCTACTTACTGCTTGGGTGGTTACATACACCTACAGTAGTAAATTTAATAAGGCGTTAGGATTAGTAGAATAACACAACTTTGTAAACTGAACTGATAGGTGGGAAAAGTAGGCAGGTAGAATTTATAATAAAACACTAGTTGAAATTGATATATATTTGTTTAATCTTACATAATTGATTATATTTCAGGTCACACGAGGACCATACGCATTCCAGACTGCGTAGAGTTCAAAATAACGACAAACGCGTGTCGTGGTTTCTGCGAATCATGGTCTCTGCCGAGCATCATGCTCGGCTTCAAACGACACCCGGTCACTTCACTAGGACAGTGCTGCAACATTATGGAATCAGAAGATGTAAGTATACTTTGGAGTATACCTACTGATACTAAGTACATACGACAATTGTGTTATAGATCAAGAAGACCGCATTCTCTCGATCCTCACGTACGAACTCGCATAGTTTTACCCTTTGTTTGACAGCAGACCAAAAGTCCGCACTCGCGATAGTCGCGATCGGTAGCTTAGCAGGCTTTTAATATTATTAGTATTGCCTATGGGGTAACTAACCCTTAACCCAAAGAATAAGCTTTTGATTCCATATCATGACATAGGTAGTAAACATGCCTATTACATATATTATTTAGTAGTGATCCGTGATATTACTTTGAAAACAGACTTAGGTGCTTAGGTACCCACTTCCTTAATTGCAAGATTATTAATTATTCAAGTACTTAGGTAAGTAGGTATTATAAGTTGTAACCGAATATTGTGTTCTTTATTTCAGGTACCAGTCAAAGTGTTGTGCTTAGACGGAGAAAGAAACTTAATATTTAAGTCGGCAGTTTCATGTGCTTGTTATCATTGTCAAAAAGAATAATCCAACCCAGTACTTCCTATAACCCACCTTCTTAAATATTACTGGTAAAAATTTAAGGAACTGTATTGTAATAATGATTTTACTAAGATGGGTGGCACATACATTTTTAGCTACTTATGTATTAAAAAACAAAAGTGTGAGTTGCAAAATTATTAATGTAAGTCCTTATACTTATTTACGATGCCTTTTAAAGCTGGTACCTACTGTACATTAACCATGTGACTATGTAAAACTTAGCTTAGAAATTAATGACAATTTAATATCATTCCAGTACAAAGATACATCTCATGAGCATTATTAAGTTCGCGATATTTAATCATACCGGCTTAGGAGACCTTAACATTATACCCTAACTATCCACCTGTAGTTGTAGGACTTACTTACATAACTGTACCTGCTTATGTGTGATTTAATTAAATAAACATATCGATCGCCATGTTCTTACTTCTATATGTTTCATTAAACCATTATAGGTAGGTAGCTACCCGTGTATTTAAAATACATACCAACTATGCGATTCAAACAAGAATAGGAATGTAATAACCTCTATCTGTCAAATGTCACTTGAAAGTATGGCTTGCAAAAAAACTTTGAATATCAATAATAATAGTCTTACATCAAATTTAAATAAAAAGGTTAAATTAGTAGTAAATTGCCTTAATATAGTATTTAATTATTTAAAGTCATATTTCGTTTTTTTAAACCATACCATAACCTTTTTTATTTTCATTTGCAAATAAATTTTATTTAAAAAATATCTTGTTTTGCCCACCCTACCTAACTGGTTAGAAGTGACAGCTATGACGTCACAATATGGCGCAAAGTCGATCCTATTCGCATATTACACGATTTATGATTTTAGTAGGTATACACAAGTAAATAGTGACTATGGTAAAAACCTGTTTTCATAAAGAAAAAAGATTAGGTAGGTACATAGAAACGGAATATCAACAAGATTCAATAGCCTGCCTACTAATAAAGGCTTATGTACTTCGGAATAGAAAGTTTGTTAGGTAGAAAAGTACCTACCTACCTACTTTTGTAAGAATGCTAGTCAACCATATCATCCGCTAACATTGCTATAAAAGTTCGGAAACGAAATATGGGGCCATCCATTAATCACGTGATGTTTATTTAGCATTTATATAACGGCGGCGGCCCCTATCAGTACAAGTGAGTGCACTGGCTACCTATATATTGAGTCCTACGGAAAATGTTTAGGTACACAGATAGCTAAGTCCGATTTACCAAAAAAAACCGGCCAAGTGCGAGCTGAACTCACGCACCGAGGCTTCCGTACCTAAACTATGAAAGCACAGAACAGAACATTGCTGTAACGAAAATATAAACTGGACAGACAGACCCTAAAAATCCTGAATCGCGTAGAGTGCCCGACCAACTGCTGTATACACAAGATAAATTATGAAAATGGGCTGCTATTAAACTAGCAGTATTTATGCCAATGTCGAGTAATCATCAAGGACAAATTTAATAAATGCACAATATCAATAAAAGTGGGAGATGGATGACAGTGATAAAGATGGAGGATGAATACCCAAAATAACTTTAAAAATCCGACGAATTTAAGTTCTTATTCTAAAGTTCTTTGGTTGATTGAAGCATGGTTGAAGTCCATCCATTTTTTACTAAGAGGAGCTGAGGAGAAAAACGTAAGACGAGGCGGTATGGTCATAGTGCCCCATGTCATTCATAGTGACTTTAGCCTCCTGAGCCCCCTCCATGGCCTGCTCACAGACACGAGCAAAAAAAAAATTCTTCTTTTTTTACGAAATGAGTAAAATGATGATATTTTGATGGAATAAGATGAGGAATGCCTGCACCTGCAATTAATATTTATGGCATTGTCGAGTAATTATAGCAAGGAAAAATTCAATAAATACATATTAGAAATAAAAACCTGCACGTCTACAGAAAGGCGTGTTAAGTTTCACCAACCCGCACTGGGCCAGCGTGGTGAACTATGGCCCAAAAACCTCCCTCGTATTGAGGGAGAATGTGCCCGGTATAATGGCAATAGGGTCGCCCCCTATTACATTGGGACCAAAATACATCGGCGAAGGGTGGGCGCACTGCAGTGCACCCCTGCCTAACCCTACGGGGAATACAGGCGTGATGATGATAATGTATTATAAATAAAAATGGATGATGACAATGATAAAGATGGCGGAAAATGAATGATCAAAAAAATGAATTGAAGTCTTCTTCTTCATCTTTTTTTACGAAATGAGTGAAATGATGATATTTTGATGGAATAATATGAGGAATGCCTGCACCTGCGATATGCGGTATTTATGGCAATGTCGAGTAATTATAGCAAGGACAAATTCAATAAATAAAAATGGATGGTGACAGTGATAAAGATGGATGAATTGAAGTCTTAACTCTTCTTCTTTTTTTACGAAATGAGTGAAATGATGATATTTTGATGGAATAAGATGAGGAATGCCTGCACCAGCGATATGCGGTATTTATGGCAATGTCGAGTAATTATAGCAAGGACAAATTCAATAAATACACATTATAAATAAAAATGGATGGTGACAGTGATAAAGATGGCGGATGATTTTAACTCGATGTTGAAGTCCATTTAGTGTCAACTGTCAAGCGAGTGACAGTCACTTGTCTGTCACTTCACTTTTATTTACTTACGCTATGCTATCAATGCCATGTCGTCGTCATAGGTCGTCGTCTTAAGTTTTTCGTTTCGGGTGATTTTACGAAATTTTATTGATGTTTTTTTTTATCATTGCAATTAACTTGATGAAATATAAACCTCGTTATTGTAAACAAAAATGTCATGGAGATCAACTCCAATCTTTGTAAAAAATCAAATTGGCAAAACTGTGTTCACTGCCCAAGACTATTCTTCACTTCTGCCACGGATTTCGAAAGGTTATCAAACTTGTTTAATTGATGCATCAAACTAAATTATATAAATATTAAATGTACTTTATCAATTGTGAGTCTTATCGCTTATTTAACATTACAGACATATTCAAGAAAAACACAGTGTTAAGGAAGGATCTATTATTCTCTGCCAATATGGACCGAATGGAATGTGTTCGGCTCTGCAATTCGGTGATTTACGAAGAGCCGGTTTTAAATACCACGTAAGGGAGTACCATTTGTATGCAAAAGATGTCAACGATGATTGGACCTTTTATTCATCATCACAAAACCTTCCAGCAGTATTAAATGATCCTAATAGAGGTAAACAAAGCAATTTTTTTACTAAGACGTGGGGCGATAGTTTTATTGATAAAGTAGATATATACCCCAGCCCTTACTTACCAGAAATTACTTTAGCACATTTTGAATCATACTGTAAAAAGGTTGCAAAAAAATATCGTCGTCACTGTAGACTAAAAGAAAGTGTTTCAGTGAAATCGAAAACTCCTTCAGTGGAAAATGTTTGCGAGGTACCTAGTATTTTCTATGTGCAATCATTACCATTAAATGATCCTGATGTATTTAGCAAAGTATTTCCTAGTCTCTGTATTTCTGAAGATCCAAGTGTTGTAATAAGATCACTCCAAGAAACATTGAGTACATACCTTGATGTTATTGAAATGAAAATATCTAAGCAAGTGGCTCAGAAATCAGATGCATTCTTCCATGCCATGCTGTCTCATGACACTATAATGGAACAGATGGCTAGAGCAGTGAGTACTGTTAGAAGAACTAGACAAAACATCACCCATATAAAAGGAAACTTGACTGAATGTCCTTTAAAGCTAGTTAGATTAACTAGAATTGATCACAATTTAAATAATGTATCTGAACTTTTAAAGCTAATGGGTACAGTACAGCAAACACAACCAATGATACAACTACTTTTAAGTACATCAGACTATGTTGCTGCTTTGGATTTGATTAGTTCCACACAAAGAGTTCTGTCAACAAGATTGTCTGGCATACAAGCCTTTCGACATTTGTCTCCACAATTGACAGAGATGAAGAGATTGATACATAAAATGTTGAGCAACGAATTTTTAAGATTTATTGTAGCAGATCTAAATAGACCTCCAAAAGATGATATAGATATACCTGAGAGGGAAAAAATAATTTCTATAGTCTCTGGTATACTTCGCCTGAAAGAGTTTGATTTTATAGACACATTTAAAATAGAAGCAATGACGTCTATTCAAGCCACTATTAAACAGTGTGTTATAGAAATAATATCAGAGAGGGATGGAAGCACAGAAATAGTACTGAGGGGATGTAATGCTGACAACACATGGCTATTGTGTAATGAAGGAATAACATTTCTCCAGAAAGTTACACCAAATTTGATCAATTTATTTAAACGAATATTATCAATAAGTAATTTGATATTGGACACAACTCAGATGGATGATGTTATAGGTAATGATAATGACGATACTTGGTCCCAAGAAGAACTGTTATCTGTGGAAGAAAAATTGAAAAAAATGGTGGCTACTCTTTCTGACTATAGCAATGAGCGCTGTGCTAATCTGATAGTTACTAAAACTGACAAGGATGTATTTTCAGACATGTCTCAGTTATCAGCCCTGTCTAAACTAATTGAAATATTTTGCCAAGAATGTGAGATGATTACAGGACATCACAGTAATGCAATGAATTTGGCTCTAAGAAGTTATGCTATGAAATACATCCAAAGTTTACATACAGAAAGGAGAACTCAATTAACATCTGCTTTGAATTCTGAGAGATGGAAAGCTGCAGATGTACCATGTGAACTGCAAAGTGCAATAAATAAAATATATGAAACAGGTGAAATACCCACTGTAATGCAATATGACAGTGGTAAGCCAGATGGCAAATATTTGATTATCCATAAAGAAAACTATGCTGTGGTTGCTACAGTACAACTTCTAATCAAAATATTATTGGAATACTGTGATGCAACAAAACAGTCTCCTGTCATTGTCCAGTATTTGGTGCACTGTATGTTAGAGTTAATCAGATTATTTAATTCCCGATGCTGCCAGTTGGTGCTAGGTGCCGGTGCGATACAGAGTGCTGGTTTGAAAACAATCTCAACATCAAACTTAGCCTTGGTATCAAGATCACTACAGGTTGTTATGTGGTTTCTACCAAATATACGAAAACTGCTTGAGAAACATCATTCTAATGAATTATCACTCAATGGTTTCACTAATATTGAAAATGATATAGTAAGCCATAAACAAGAAATAGAAAATAAAATCTGTCTCATAGTAAGTAACATGCTGGCATCTCAGCTGACAGGCTGGGATGCTAAACCACCTGTTCCATCACAAACATTCCGGAATATATCCAAACACTTAGTTAAATTGCATGAAGCTTTAATAGATATTTTACCAAATGAACAAATAAGAATCATATACAAAAGAGTACATGATAATTTTAAAGATAAATTAAGAGAACAATTAGTAAAAATGAATATAGTTGCAAATGGTAGCCCCCAACATGGGGTAGTCACATCAGAATTAACTTTTTACTTGCAAACCCTCAAGACATTAAGAATTATAAATGAAAATGATGCAGAAGATAATATATTATATGATATTTGGTTAAATTAGGTAATTGTAAAAATGTACTCTAAAATATCTGTAGTTTTACATGAGAACTCAAATGATTTACTCTTAAATATTTATTCAAAGATATAAAGTATGTACCTACTCGAAATTGGTTAGGTATTCGGCAATAAGTACCTAGTATAAAATAATAAATTCATACTATTATAAAACTGTAATGAGATGTATGTACGTTGAATATTAAAAATATCTAATTTCAAGACAACTATATAATTGAAATATACCTACTTACTATCTAAATCAATTTGATATTGTATACCGCGACCTACACGCGAACAGTGTGGTGTGCACAGCTTCGCCAAGTTGGTGATCTAATGAAAAAATATAATGTAACTATGTAATTAATAAAATTGGTGACTAAGATTCAAATGATAATGTATATTTGTATGCAAAAATGTATTTACCTGTAAGAAAATAGTTTATTACCACAATCTATCTCTACTATGAAACTATTGTAGACCAGAATAGTATAATTACTTAGGAAAGTAAGTACTTATAATAAAACCAAATTTATTTTTTTGTGCTTTCAACTAATTATGACGAGTAATAAAATATCCCTTTATTAACTAGGGGAAATTCTGCTTATTTTGTTTACTTTATAATGCAGGTGTGATGTAAAGCATACTCAGCAGTCTGGCAAGCAGGGCACCTAGGTATAACGCAAGATACAGTTATAACTTACACAATTTTATTGATAATGTATTATACAAAAGTAAAATTTTCTTTTATTAGAATAGCTAATATTAAATAACACACATTATTATATAGGTATGTTAATGTATGTTGATATTTACCTAATAATTAACTGCTCACGGTCGTGTATTCCCGTACGTCACCTTTTCAAGTGGGATCTACGAGATGGTGCCAAATGGGAATAGACATTCACGGTGGTGTAATGTGAGTGGGCTCAAATAACCCCGAAAATAGATAATGAAGAATCAAACTTCTAGTATAATATTTATCACTTTTTTATCTTTGGCATACCTACCTACATATACAACATTTTTGTTAAGTCGCTACCTACTTTTTGAATTCATACACTTATACTTATAATAATATCTATAGCAATTTAACTAGTTATCCGCTTACATAATTTACAGACAGATAATATCTAAACAAAGATATGTTAGTATCATGCTATTACATAAATGTATATATTATCATACATATTATGTAGGTGAACTTAAGTATATTTATTTGTTTTATCAGCCTGTGTCATCCCACTGCTGGGAAAAGATTGTTAATATTAATACCTTAACAATATCCATAAAAGGTAGGTACACCACTGAGCTTCAATTTATGTATCATAAAAATATGATGCTAGTGGATATCTTATTACAAATGCAATACAACTACTAGCAATTTGAAACACCATTAGTCTCTTAGTTAGCTGTAACTCCGATATTGGTCCTAATTTTATTAAAAACAAATTTATTAACGTCATATTATTAATGGTTATGCTGGTTTCATCCTCAGTCTTATCAATCAAATGGAAAAGCGTCAGTACTTGAAGTATCAGGCTAGTCAGAAATGTAGCTTCTTTCTTGGCTATTATTGTTCTACTGGCGTGCAATAGATCTGTCTCAGCGCTGTATTTTGGTAATCGGTGTCGTGGACATGGAATTATATGAAATAATTGTGGCACAGAGTATACAAAATTAATAATCTGTGGCAAGAAAAATAATAAAACCGTTTTACTAAAATGACTAAGAATCCCTACTACAGCAAAGGTCATTCCAGAAACATAACAAAATGTGTCACCAACAAACACCTTTGATGGGTACCTGCAAAGAAAATATTCATTATTTAAAATATACTTACTGTAGGTATCTACTATAACTTGAATATTTTAAGTTTATAATTTTTTACCAATTATGCTTCAATAAAGCCAGTGTGGTTGCAAGGTATGGTATCATAATGTGCAATGAAAAGGTATGGGCTTTATACTGGTCTCCTCTCAATTCAATTAGGTTAAAGATAACAATGGAGAGCCCTATGACAACTGACTGGCCCACCTCAAGTCCATTGATTCCAGCCAAAATATTGATAGCGTTAGTGCAAAACACTGCCAACATGCCCATATAAATATAATAGAGAAAACCTGCAAATATAAACATGATTAGATTAATAATGGTATAACTAATGGACACAAAAAAGAGGATTCCATAATAGGGGTAGTTTAATCCCATGGTTAGTTGTCAGATAATCTTATATAGGTAACCAGGATAGATAACATAAAAAAAAATGCTAAGTAATTGGCAAGTACTTTAAAACCTTATTAAATTTCTGTATAACATAGGTAAGAACCATCTCAAATACCCATAGCTATCAGACAATAAATTTGTTGAAATTACTTAATTTATTACAATTTTAGATACAACTACAGACAAACATTCAGACCTATATGTATCAAACCTCTTTGTATGTTTAATTAGGGCATAAACATTAATCAAAACATAGTTTAATTTTTTATAGACTTACCAATATTTATAGAGATTCCTAACCATTGTCTAAATGGTATAGGAACTATGAATGTGGTAGAATTGAAATTTACATAGTAAACCACAAGCAGTGGTAATGATGCCATAGTTGGGAGCAGAAGTTTATATCTCCATCGTAGGTCCAGCACATCATCGGCAAATCCTAAGAGTAGCATGCAACATATTGATAACAAAGCTGCCAGCAATTCTGCAAACTATAACAAGAAAAGAAATCTATTCTGCACACATACTTGAATTATTTATGTAGCTTTTTTTTTGAAGGACTTACGTTGTTGGCCGTGAGGTGGCCTTTACAGCTTTGCTTTATTTACGTAGCATAAGTACCTATAGTGTTATGCATGTCAAATTAAAGTAAATAGGTAAATCATAAAAATAATTAGATGTAGTAAAACTTCAAATTCATCTTTTGATGGAGCACAGTAAGGCTGGCATGTGAGTCAAGGCAAAACTTTTATCACACATTATGTCAAACCAAGTCATGACTTTCGAGTAGTCAAGACGTCCTTAATTTATACTAGAGAAAGACAACCTAAAATTTTATATTTTGTCTTAAAACATCCAGCTGTGCTAGGTGTATTCTTCTCATACATTTCACCCCTACAGTATTTTTTTTAATGTATGAACTAATCATGAGAAATTCCTGAGTGAAAGTTGGCAAACTTTATAACTTACATTTCATCATAATGTTTGCCTTCGCTGTTACTGGAATTGACAAGGATCTAATCTGTTAATCCCGGAGGTGCGGACCTGCACTCTTACTGCATAAGTGCTTTTCTTACCTCATTGTGCGGAAACTGTTGCGTGTCCATCAAACCATTACCAAATATGATAGGTATAAATAAGAAACTTGTTATCAGGAACATGCATCCAGACAAAACTCCTAGTGCTTCTGGACTGGAAAATATTAAGTAAGGTCTAATATTAATTCTGAGTAGGTGAATACACATAGATGAGGGTACTTATGTAGTTTTAATGAAGAATACTTACACTTTCGTTTCACTAGTCTTGCATAAATCAATTCCATAAAGCCCGGCGTTAATAAACAAATTTTTCAGGTTAGGTATTAGTTCATCAGTGACAAGATAGGCCACTGCAGACAATATTATTAAAACTATTAACTCCCACATGGTGATGGCAATAGAAGTGTTAATGTAACTAAGACTTATGCCAATAAATGAAACAAACGACCAACTCTTTGTTTATATTATTTTATTAAATTCCTTTAGTGCCGTACCACAACATATCGATTTTGTAGGTAATAATTATCAATCGATATTTTATTCGGTAGTCGGTACGAAATTTACAAAAAATCTTAAACGGCATCTATCTTGTGGCGGCTCATGTTTTTTTTTGTAGACTAGGTACTAGGTACAACTTCTTATTGCACATGGCTTGCTTAACATAAAGCCCTATTTACATTAATCGTCAAGTTTCACAATGCATGCATCGATGAATGCATGAAACTTGATGTTTACACTGTGAAACTATTGATGAAACTAATGTCGCGAAACTACTTTCACGCCACTAGTTTCATAATGTAAATAGGGCTTAACAATAGCATTATTGACAATGACACACACACACACACACACACTTGAAATATGAAAATCTCAAAGCTCAGAACCTGCAACTCTTGCTTCCAAAACTGATGTTTAACCACCTGTACCACTGCTTTGATATATGCTTGAATAACACAAAAACAAACGAATACGTACAAAAACTAAATTATAAGTAATCACAAAAAATATACTTTCCATGCCAATTTTGTAGATTTTTTTATCCTTCTTCAATGACATTTTCAGTACAATAATTTTGGAATATAAATAAATTGCGGTGTTACATTTTCTTTAATTAAACAATAATTCCGGTATCATTACCGAGTGTATTCGATCAAAACAATGTAGTCGATACAACCCTATGGCCATTAATTTGCCTTAATAAACGATGACTGACTGAGGTTGGTAAGCCAAAATCCACATCATTAAATAAACAAGCCACGTATCAGTGTCATCGCTATCACCATTATCATCGACAAGGGGACTAAGCTTCAGTAAAACTTTAAACTTGAGAACTCGCCTTATCTTCGTTCTCTTGCTTTTTTTACGGCCAGTTTGATACTGGCTAAATGCAATAATCCAAGTTTGCAAAACGCAAACAAAAGTCATAACAATATTTGAGACATTGCTGTCCCACCAAGAAAAATCAAGTTAGGTTGTGATAGATAGCCACACACCCTTTATGTCTTTGCCCTTTACTTGTACTGTTCTATAACTCGATGTTCTCAATAATGATTATCACTTGTATCCCTGCACAAAATCTAGTAGTTCATAATTAACCGATTTCAAAAAGGAGGTTCTCAATTCGTACATTAAAAAAAAACATTTTTGTAATGTACCGCATATCTCCGGCGCGGTCAGGCGTCTCAGTTGACCGATTTAGAAAATTATTTTTGTCGTTTGCTTGGGAATTCTTCAAAGTTGGTCCCATTTTCAAAATATTATCAGAAATCAATCCCCTAGGTGGTGAAATGGGGAGTTTCAACCCCCAGTTTTTTTAAGCTGTAAATTTTTACTTTTTTAGTGCTGATAAGAGGTGTGCTACTCTACTACACCCCTATTAACGTCCCACTGCTGGGCACGGACCTCCCCTTAATGCGAGGGGGATTCAGGCCATAGTCCACCACGCTGGCCCAGTGCGGGTTGGCAGACTTCACACACCTATCGAGAACTAGTCAAGTTCCCTCAGACGTGCAGGTTTCCTCACGATGTTTTCCTACACCGTTTCATAGCAAGTGATAATCTCGGATGAAAATGAGATTCGCACATAAATCCCAGAGGTGCGAGCCGGGGTTTGAACCTGCACACTTTGATTGCAAGGCGTGCGTTCGACCACTCGGCTAGCACTGATATAATACTTAGAGGTGATAATACTTTTTAATTTTCAACGATTATTCACTTTTTTTTTTTTTGAAGGACCTACACTGTTGGCCGTGAGGTGGCCTTTACAGCTTTACCGGAGGAGTGGCGAGCGCAGAGTGCACTCCAACCATGGCCTAAGGGCGGAAAGGGGTGGCAACTAGCTCAAGGGCGCCACAGAGTGCACGACCTCGGCTTGGGCAGTTACCGTGAGGGGAGAGGTAGTGACTGCGCTCCTAGGTGCAAAGATGCACCTACGAGCGGAAGAGGGGGTTCCTCGACCTCGCCGGCGAGATCGGTGTCTGTTTGAGGCTGGTATAGGTGTGTTGGTGGCCCTCTCAACGCCCGGGTCGAGGAGGGCGGTGATTGTGTCGGGTGGATCAATCAACATGTGCCGCGGACGGCGGCGACGAGTTGATGATGTGTGCGCGGGGTCTGGCTCGTAATTGCCGGCGGCGACAATTATAGGATTTAAATGCGACGCGGCTTTTTTAAAATAGCGTTCGGACGCTATTTTTAAGTGTTTTCGAATTGAGAAGAGGCCAAGGTCGGAATGAAGACGATTATTCACACTAAAAATCGTGAAAAAGAAAAACCATGAATGAATCACAGGAATCAAAAGGCTAATAGCCAAAGTTAAACAAAAAAAGAACCTCAGCTCGCTCGTGACGTGAACCTTAACATTGGTTGGTCAATCCATAGACAATACACTATGGTCAATCTGTGATTTTTATTTTTGTTTATCTTTAAACATTTTAAAAACTTTCTTCCTTTACCCCTGATTTTATAGTTTTATGGTTTACTTCACAAAATGAGTACGATGGATGAAATCGAAGATGAAGCGAAGGCAGCCGCCGAGAAAATGGTGATGAATATGATGCAAAGACCTGGACAGCTAGAAAAGGTTGGTTTCACAAAGATGCGAGGCGAATTGAGATCTTCCCCCTATTTTGAAGTTGTAATTCTCCCCGCCTACCCCGTAGTATTTAATAGTACCTACTTTGCACTAATCATGAATACCATATATTTAATCTTTAGTATGGTATGGTTTACTCGTTTTTAGGTAAACTGTGTAAGTATTTAGAATAATTTCCTGAATTAATACTACCATAGAAAATTTAATTTTATGTGTATATATACTCATTACTCAACAAAACATACTGCCCCGACCCCAAATAATGGGACAAGGTAAGGCAAATGATAATGATATACTCATTACTACATACAATAGATTACCTATGTACTACAAACATATCTTACAACACTTATATTAAAATGATTTACCTACTTAATTCAATGTTTAATTTAAGGGTATCCTCTGCTAGTATTTATATTAAAGTACGCCTGATTATTTTTACGTATATTGAAATTAAAAAATATACTAATATGAATTAATTCTTGCAGGTAGAACATTATAAGAAGAGAATAACACATAAAAAAGGATCCATTGAGGCTCAATTGAAGTCAGCAGTTCAGGGAAAACTAGATGGAGTCAGTGTGGGTTTGAAACAGCTGCAGACATGCTTGGAGGATGTTCAAGAAATCAGTATGAAGTATGATTGTTAAACACTATTAACTTACCTAACTATGCTCATTATCTTATATTGCTGACAAAACTCCATTACAGATACTGGGGTTGCAACTGCAGATAGCTAAAACAGAATTAATTTACTTGATATGTTGAAATGCACATCATTCATTTTTAATTGTCATGGGATGTATTTATTCTGATCGAAGCTCAAAATTTGGTATTACTGAGGTATTAATATGTCTTGCTTACATGGTGGTATTATGGTATTCTTTTTTGTAGCAAGTTTGCTATTACCTACCTACCACCCACATTGTGAGTGGTGCCAATGTGTGTAGTTGTTAGGTACTATTTGTAAAACATGGTGAGGTAAGTATTTACAACACCACACAAATGTTTTTAAACTTAACTTTTTAATGTGTTTAACACAATAATCATCTGTATCTAATTGAAGGATTAGACCCTTATATGTAGCTTGTGAACCACTTTCCACCTGTTCTAATAAAAAAAAATAGGTATGTGTCGAATTGAGAACCTCCTCCTTTTTTTCGTAGGTTAAAATATGAATTACACCAATCAAATGACCATGAAAAAGCACTAAGATGGAGCAATAAAACGATTTTATATTTTTTGGCACTTAACGTCTTTTAACAGTATACCCTCGATATATACTTCATTTTCCTTATATACAAAAGAAATCAATGAATTTCTGTAGTTTTGAAAACTTTAGGCTTGACATTTTGTAGGCATATTCCTTACATGCTCTAAGTGCCCATTAAATAAGGATTACAAACCATGGCTAGTTTATGATATGGCACGACAAAATTAAGTAACAATAAAATTTGGTATTACTGAGGTACTTACAGAATATTATAAGTATTCACAGTCATTCTTATAATATTCTAAATTTCGAGCACAAACATTTTTGAATAACAATGCTTATTGAATTTTTTAATTACATATTCTCATACTTAAATACCCAATTATTACAGAGCCTACCTCTGGCATCTTTATGGCAAATTACATGTTATTGTAACAGGATGGATGAGTTGGAAGAGCTCTTGAAAGGTGTACCACCACTGGTGGCCTCTCTCCAGGCAGTCAGAGAGGAAGACTCACGCCATTCGCAGTATGTGACTGCTATGGACAGTCTTAAACATATATTCACAGTACCGGAGAGTGTGGCGAAAACTGAACAATGGATAGGTGAAGGGAAGCTCCTTCATGCGCATCAAGTAATTGTTTCATTTTGAAATCTTTAATGTATTGTAGCTTATTGACTAAACACCAGGGTTCACTTCAGAGTGTGTTAAGTATTTATTTAAAAACAGTTAGTCATTTTAGGTGATCATTAAATCTAGTTGATGACAAATGGTTGTTGAAATTACACTATTATTATAATGCCATCGTTACGAAACATGTTAGTTCGTAAAATTATTTGAAAAGTAGCCATCGTAAATTGCGTGTAGGTTGATTCTCATTTGTATAATAGGGAATATCATTTGAAATAGGGTATTTAACTAGGAAATATAAATTAAATACATAGTTTTATTATATTAAAAGCCTTTCATCACTTTCACCAAACTTAATATTTCCAGTGTCTTAATGATTTGGAGAACTCAAGAGATGATTTATTGTATGAGTTGCATAGGCTTCCAAACCAATCGTCTCACGATAAAATCATGCTAAAAGCTTATTTTGAAGATGTAGAAAAAGTGTCAAATCTACTTGAAAAACAAATTAAACTGATTTTGCAAAGGACTTTAAACACTGTCCGCAAGGAGCCCACCGTCATTGTAACTGCCTTGAGAATTATTGAAAGAGAAGAGAAGAGAGATCAAATGGCGCTACAGGTAACTCAGATGTTTCCTGCCTGTGTACTTAGCCACATGCCTGTGTACTTGGATGAGTTGAGATGATTTATAGGTATACATCATTACCTAACTATTTTTTTTCAGCAACAAAGTCAATCTGGATTTATGCCACCTGGCCGCCCAAAAAATTGGCGTGCGAAAGCATTCGAAGTATTAAAAAGAGCCGTCTCGGATCGTGTGGAAGGTACTCGAGTAGACGAGCGCGATGACAATAAGATGTGGCTAGTTCGCTATTTGGAGTTAACCAGACAGCTCATCTTGGAAGACTTGAGGGTTGTTAAGACGCTGTGCGTGCCCTGCTTTCCGCCACATTACGATATCGTTAATAAATACGTTGATATGTATCACACATCTCTTTCTGCGGCTGTAAGTTACTTAGTTCTTGTTCTTATTAAAGAAAATTCATGTAATATGAATCAGTAACAGTCACAATGCGCCTTTACAGTAAGGTAATAGGTAATTAAACTTTTAAAACACATCAATTTGCTTGTATTGTGGGAAGTCGTGCAGTAGCTACTTATTACATTGGGGCTAAATTATGTGGGCTAACAATGAATGACATTTTATTATAGTTCTCTTTTGATATCATGGAATGATATTTACAGCTCCAAGAAGAAGTGCAAAACGGTATACAAGGCAATGAATATGTTACATTATTGTCGTGGGTTTTAAACACGTACCCAGGAAGTGATTTAATGGGTAGTTCGGAACTGAATATCGATGTATCTACTTTACCACCTTTGCTGAGCAAAGAAGTCATGCAAAAATTACAGGATGAGTACTTGCAGGTGAGCTACATTTAATTTATAGGATCTTTTACTAGCTACCTTCATCTAGATTCAGTTTCTACGCATTACATAGTTATGAAATTCCTGATTGATTATGTATGGTCTACCTACATAGATGGCAATAATACTGCAATGAGCACATTATCGCTTTCATCTGAATAACAAAAACATTACCATCTCCATATAAGTGAATGGTGGAGGAGAACTACAGCTGTTCTAAGCATTGTGGCTACACCTAATATCTACTTAGTCTGTAAACGTTCACATGCCGAGTTCTCAGTTGATTTCGCGTTCATAAATAAATAATACAATAATGTGTCGGTGACCTCTGTCTACCAACATAATGATAATCAATTCGTACTCCTAAGAATGTCCCTGTTGGAGTGTTATGTAATTAATATAATATTGTTGTTGTTGATAGAAAATGGAGTGTAACTACATGGAGTGGATGGAGAAGACGCTGGAGTCGGAGCGCGCGGAGTGGGGCGGGCAGCGCGCGCCCGAGGCCGAGCCGCACTCCAGCGCCTTCCACACGCACGCGCCCGTCATCATCTTCCAGATGATCGACCAAAACCTACAGGTGCTACCCACATACCGACACCTCGCCGATTTTATGATTCCGGAATAAATAAATAACTCTTATAGTTCTGTAATATTTGTCTCTCGCAGCTGTTTTACTCGGATCCTATTTCACTATCTGTAGATACATATAACATTTAAAAAGTGTACTTATAGTACCGCTTTTGTCTGTAGTAAAAATTAGGTTATTTTAGAAAAAGTCTCCATCGACAAGAACTAAGCTCTTAAATTGCGAGGAAGAAAAGGATTGAAAATCTGCATTTTATTAGGAGTAATAGTGATGGATCATTTGACTGATATAATACTTGTTCCAGGTGACGGAAACCATCAGTAAAGAGATAACATTCAAAGCCCTTTTACTCAGCATCGAGCAGGTGACGCGGTACGGAAACATGTACAGAGATGGAGTTATACAGTTCAAGGTAAATAATACCGATAATATTTTATTTATGTGTTTTAATTAATTCATTGCTAAAACCAAAATACCCATTCATTTTTGATTCTGCAATAATATTTCTTCGGCTCGTATTTAGGAAGATATTTTTTGACTTCTAGTGTTATACTGTTATAAGCAAAATTAAAGCTTGTGTTGTACGTTTGTATTTTTTTTGTGATTTTTATTTCATTTTTAAGTTGCATATAGCGGCATAGCTAGTTAAGTTGGTTTAAGTCAGTCATAGGGATGTAAAGAATTTCTATTATCATATCACACATTCGCAATGCGAATATCAACAGTTCATGCTTGCCGCCAATTTCCACTACCTGGACCATACCAACTTTGCTCTAGAACGGGGAAAGTTGCCCGCAACAATGTGAATTTCAAAAGTCATACGAATATTCACGAATGACATTCGCATTTGCTAACATTTGTTACGTCTCTACTCTAGTGAGTATCGATCACTAGCGGGCGATATTGAAGAGAAATAAATACAGCGCCTTCGATGATTCAGAACGCTCACTTCGCGGACCGGTCACGCGTGGCGTACTTCACGCACCACATGATCACAATCGTGAACAACAGCGAGCAGATGGTGCGGCTCGCGCAGCAGACGCAGGCGCGGCACTGGCCGCCCGCGCGACACGACCCGCCCGCCGAGGCCAGCTTCGATAAAATGCTCAAAACATTCCAGGTGACCGCACCTTGACTTCCTCTCCATCCATACTAACACTATTCCTAAAAGTCGATGGTCATTTTCTGACATTTTTTTTGTTATTTAGAATTTGAGAGACGAAGCCGCACAGTTTCTCCTAGAAGAGGCGTTCCTAGACCTCGAAGTGCACTTCGATGATCTATTGACGTCCAAGTGGCTGACTTCTAGCATCCCAGTCGACACTATTTGCATCACCCTCGACGACTACTTCCAAGATTATAACCATCTGAGAGATAAAAATTTTGATTATGTGATAAACGAAGCTCAAAATTTAGTTTACAAGAAGTACATCACCGCGATGCTTTCTAAAAAAGTCGCATTTAAAACAATCGAAGAAGCTCAACAGGCGGCGAGCAAAATAGTAAAGGAAGCGAAGCAAATCAGGTCCTTCTTTAGGAAGATCGCGCCGGAGGGTGTCAATGTGGAGTGGCCGTTCGAAGTGATCAGCATGCTGGCAGAGGTGAGTCATTAGTACGGCTAACGGCCTATTCAGTGACGGAATAGGCCGTTTAGGCCGAATAGGCCAATTCTGATGGAATCTGAAATCAGTAAGCATTGAAGGCCAGTAGTATATTCGCAAGAGCGAGAAATAATAACGGTTTCAAAACTAGTCAGTCAGTTCGTGTACAAATGATTATTTACACATTGCAATGGTACAGTAACATTTGGAAATTTTAAGTTTAATATTTATTATAAGTTTCAATTGAATGAAAGTAATAAATTTTGACTTTTTTTCTGTGGGTATTCACTATTTTAAGTTATTTCGAAATACGCCGTGCGTGAAACTGTAGGCTAAGCATGACCGCGTAGACATAACTACGTCACAGAACCATGTCCAGTACAAAAAGTTCGGA
Source organism: Ptilodon capucinus (assembly GCA_914767695.1). Taxonomy (NCBI): domain Eukaryota; kingdom Metazoa; phylum Arthropoda; class Insecta; order Lepidoptera; family Notodontidae; genus Ptilodon; species Ptilodon capucinus. The sequence goes on along the minus strand of OU611814.1, from coordinate 4,900,659 downwards.
GTGAGGTCATTTTCTCGACAAATTTGACAGTTGAAAGAGATAAAACTTATGTCTACCTATACGGTCATGGTAAGCCTATGGGATCAATCAAACATTAAGCATCGTACCCGGTTGGGTGACGCAGTGGTCAGGGTCTCAAGTCAATTAACATTATCAATGAGATTTTTTAATGGCGCGTACTCGAAATCGCACAGCCCGCCCGCCCCCACTTCGGCCTCGCAGTCTCGTCCCACATGCTCCATTTGAGTTTTGGAGCCGTAACTGACGTCTATTGATAAAATATGTAAATTTCACTCCATGCAAATGTAACCATTGGTTGGCATTTCCCGTCGATGACCGCGCGTTATTCGAGTACGGGGCGAGGTGTGGCGTGAGGTATGCGCGTGCGTAACCGGTCCCGGCGGTGATCAGGTGCTGCGCTGCCAGGACATCGAGATGGTGTCGCTGGACCTGCACAGCGTGGCGGCCAAGTGCCCGGACATGTCGGAGGAGCAGCTGGCGCGGCTGCTGTGGCTGCGCGGGGACGTGCCGCGCGCGCGCCTGCGGGACGCGCTCGCCATCGCGCTGCACTCGCGCGCCGCGCCGCCGCCGCAGCTCCACCACCACCCGCACAACCACCCCAACCTCTTCAAGGACATCACCTTCAGCGACCGACTCCTCTCCCACTTCAACTTGTAGCTCACTCTCGACCTACGAAGGTGCAAGCTCGCAAGAAGGCGTGGATTGTTTTGCGCGCGCCGAGTCGCTCTAGCATTTTATTAATCCATAAAAACGAAATACGCGAGAGTGGCAGGCTCGCTAACGGGTCGATAGAACTAGGATCGAGACGCTTGACCATAATGTATGATGTGCAATAATTAAATATTTCCATTTTTTTTTAATGGACTACGCTGTTGGCCGTGAGTTGGCCTTTACAGCTTCACCGGAGGAGTAAATATTTCCATTAAACATATCGATCATATGCTCTCAAAGTAAACTACGCTCGTCTTATGGGTATTGGGTACCGTTCAATGGATGGGGAACGATCCGAGTAGTTAGTTCGCAGGTCGGCGGGATCCCGGTGATTCATGGAATAAGGCATTATTTATCTTGGTCTTAATTTATGAAATATAAGATTTAAATGTATAACTTTATAAGTAATAATAGATAATATTCTATATTTCACTAATATGTAGGTATTTATATTATCTACTGATTATATTTTTATTTATAATCATGTGTTTTATTTATATACTAGCTGTGCCCGCGACTTCGCCCGCGTGGACTTTAGGGAGATTACCCGGAAATATGGGTATTATGTTTTTCCCGCGGAACCATAATGCTTTTTCTAAAAATCAAAGTAGCCTAAGTTACGCCTTGGAACGTCAGCTATCTGTCAGTGAAAGTCCCATTAAAATCGGTTCAGCCGTTTAGAAGTTTACCTCAAACAAACAGACAGACAGACAGACAGACAAAAATTTTTAAAATTGCGTTTTCGCCATAGGTATCGTATATACTTTCATACGCATTTGGTAAAAAAGTGTTATTTTGATATTACAAACAGACACTCCAATTTTATTTATTTGTATTGTATGTATGTATAGAAGATATAGATATGCAATTCAATAAAGTAAAGAATGCCTACTTACCTAAATGTTGAAGAGAAAGTGAAAAAATTGTCATGCACTAAAAAGAGGATGCACTTTCATTAGGCGTACAATAACAGAGTTATGTGCTCGGCATTTCTTAACCGTTGTCTGTGCGGTTATCACGCGCTGACTCGAGGCCAATTCATCGATCGAAGGGCGGGCGGCGCGAAGCGCGTCGCGGCGCAGTCAGTCGCGACTCACGCGCCGCCGCCCTCGCCGCCGCCGCCATGTCCGCCGCCGCTGTGCTGCGCGCTTGCTCGCTGCTGCTGTGCCTTGTGGCAGGACTGGCAGGTGAGTGTCCGCATGCGGCATGCCACTACTTGTCACACAACACAACATCGTACATTATTTATACGTGCAGAGCGGTGATATTTTGCAACCATATTTTGGTAATGTGATTAGTAAGAAACTTATATTTACCTATTAGAAATTTCTATCTATTTTCGCACCACGTACAGATACTAAGTAGGTTTTTCAGTATACCTGCATATAAGTGAAGGGATCATCATTTTTTATCAATTTCTAAATAGGTATACATTTTTGATAAAGAATGCTTTGAAGATCCGGGCGTCTTTTAATTAGGAAATGGTAAATTTAGCATAGAGAGGGAAGGATCTTAATGCCGCATACATAATTTTAAATGTTCATAGCTACACGTTTTTCCTATTCTAAAAGGGGCCAAGATCCTTTATTTCTATGTTTTTTTTTTAAATATTCAGTGCGTTGCGGTGTATTTACATATTTGTCATGCGTTTATTATGAAACTGTAGGTCGGTAGATACCTACCTACCTACCTACCTAAAGTATAAATTGTAGATATAAACCTACTAAATAAGACACAATGGGATGTTCGAATCCCCGTCTACACATGATTCATCCAATCATAACACCACAGGAAGACAAACTTTTATTATACAATTTGTTTGCCGTGCGCGCGGTACCTACGTCGGTGGGTACACACTCAACGCAACTAATGTTTATGTAGTTGTTACACGTACCTTGATCTCTAAAGGAATTGGTCGTGAAGGATTGATCCCACAGATTGCCACGGAGATAGATGGAGGAGGTAGGTATATTAATTTAGGTACTTTATTTACGTACGTGCCTATTTATAGGTATGTTTGTACACGTTTGGTAGGTAGTTACCTATCAAATAATTTGAAATAAATAGAGTCGTTTATACCTACACACCCATTTCATCGAAAAGTTCAAATACCGTCGACCTACAGTGTGTGCGCTCTGGTTGCGGTGGTATTTATAACATTCCCGGACCGACTCAAGGTTAGCCAAGATAGTCGCTTATTCATTGGGGTATGACCTAATTTCCAAAAACACGCTATAATTATAGAATCCTAAGAACAATTTCGAAGCAAGGGGTTAATGCGCGGAAGTAAAGAGTTAGATTGCACATTAATTGAGTTCATTAATGTTTGTTTACCTACATTTGTGAATTGTTTTGTTTCTGCTTGAACATTCATAGGTAATATTGGCTAAAATCTAGAATCTGTAATTCAGCTCGGGTATACCTACGTTGAACTACTACACCGAGGGGAGTTGAAACAATTTTGACATTTTATAGGTAATCTTGATCTTAATAGAAATGGCTCAAAGTGACGATTTTTATAGCAATCGATCGCATAAGATTTTTTTGTTGTAATCAATATTAGACATATGTACTTAAAAGTCTTCTTCTTTTTCTGCCAGCGCCAATTAATTAATAGCAACAATAAATATCTACACAGTACATCTTCCCTACATAAAGTGATAGCGTCCCACTACTCAGCACGCCTCGGGGATCCCTCTATGCGACTTATACGAGGGGGATTAAATCCATAGTCCACTACGCTGGCCGGTGGTTTGTCAGACTTCACACGTCTATATAAAAGACCCGGACGGGCAGATTTCCACGCGATGCTTTCCTTCACCGTTAGACATTATTATCCTTTACCCTTAAATTCATATTATTTATTATCCCTTCCACCTTTCCTAAACACTTTTGTTGTAAAGAGTGGATTGTAGGTAGGTATTTTCATTGTATACAGGGTGTTTCAAAAGTCCGAAATAATACTTAGACGTTTGCATCAGTATCGGATATAGTATAACCGAATGGTATAAAAAAAATATCGAAATTCGACCACGTTTTTAGGGTTTCGTACCCAAAGGGTAAAACGGGAACCCTACTGAGCCTTCGCTGTCCGTCCGACCGTCTGTCACCAGGCTGTATCTCATGAACCGTGATAGCTAGAGAGTTGAAATTTTCACAGATGATGTATTTCTGTTGCCGCTGCTATAACAACAAATACTAAGAAACAGAATAAAATAAATATTTAAGGGGGTTCCCATACAACAAACGTGATTTTTTTGCCGTTTTTATAGATAATGGTAAGGGACCCTTCGTGCGCGAGTCCGACTCGCACTTGGCCGGTTTTTTCAACTTTTTTTCGTCGCGGATTTCTATAATTTGTAATATCTCGAGTTCTATGTTAAATTTTCATGTTCTGTTTTGTTAATATTGGTAGTCGCCCCTCATAAGTGTAGTTTGCACTGCTGAATAGGATTATGGATGTACCTACCCAAAGACCAGAAAACGATACCTATGACAAATATTCAAAGGTCTATAACTCAAAAATTACGATCGTTAGGTATAAACTGTTAGACTAAGCATCCACACATGAGCTACCGTATATGTATCTGAAGAGGGCTGGGCTTGGTGTACCTAATCTTGGTGTATTTCTGCGCTAGAAGGTCTGTTTGGTGGGTTATTTTTTAATTAAACGGTAGGTACTCGAAATGAACTGTTTTCTTCTTGTAACTTATAAGGCGTTTAATGACAAATATAATACTTAAATGGTAACGATGTATAATGTTTAAATAAATGATGTGATGTCTAATGAAGAGCTTAATGAATGCGCGCGCGCTGCTGCGCGGCGCCTTATATACGCCGCCGCCGACGAGTCGCAGGTGGGAGCTCGGCGGCACTCGGATGGTGGTGGCGTGAACATCCCGGCGGCCTTGAGAGTACCACTCTCAAAACCTTGGAGATCAGGTGATGCTGGACGCCCGACTCGTTGCAGTGACGTCAGCATCAGCGGAGACCAGGAGCGGGCATAATCTTGAGAAGGCCCGCCGTACATCGCCTGTCGCCGTGCGTACAATTGCGACTCTGGATACGCCGTCATCGCCTGGAATCAGAGAGATAATACGGCCTAAACGCCACTTGAGTGGCGTGAGGTCTTCCTCCTTCAAGATAACGAGGCTTCCTATTTCCATGTCTTCGCTCTTGGTTTGCCATTTTGTGCGCCTTTGTAGTTCCGTTACGTACTCCATTGACCACCTCTTCCAAAAGGATTGCCTCAGCTGCTCCACTCGCTTGTAGCGCGACAGGGAAGGCAGGGAGACCGCTGTGACGTCCCTCTCTGCAGGTGCTGTCAGCGGCCGGCCAATCAAGAAGTGAGCTGGAGTGAGTGGGTTAAGGTCGTTCGGATCTGAAGACATAGGACACATAGGGCGGGAGTTCAGGACAGCTTCAATTTGTACCAAAACTGTATTGAGCTCCTCATAAGTTAAGTTGACATTTCCTACTACGCGTGTAATGTGGTGTTTACAGGACTTCACTCCGGATTCCCATAAACCGCCAAAATGAGGTGCGTATGGGGGAATAAATTTAAACTCTATTCTATTCTCCGACGCGAAATCAACAATAGACTGACTTTTATTCTTCAAAAAATCTGTAAACTCCCGAGCAGCACCAACAAAGTTCCGACCGTTGTCCGAAAATATTCGATCGGGTTTACCTCTTCGAGAAATAAATCTTTTTAAGGCTAGAATGTACGCGTCCGATGATAGGCTAGTAACAAGTTCTAAGTGCAATGCTCGCGTCGAGAAACAGACAAATAGACACAAATAACTCTTCTCGAGTCTAGCACCCCTACCTTTTTTATTTAAAATATAAAGAGGACCTGCGTAATCTACTCCACAAGTTAAAAATGGGAACCCGGCCCTTAAGCGGTCAGGGGGTAAATTACCCATGATTGGTTGATATATTTTGGCTTTCATACGGCAACATTTAACGCATTGTCTAACTATTTTTCGAGCTAAATTCCTACCACCTAACGGCCACCAGTTTTCTCTAATATGCGATAATAACAACTGGGGTCCGCCATGCAATAATTTGAAATGCTCATATCGAAACAAAAGTAATGTGAAGTGATGTCGACTACACAATAACATGGGATGTTTTTTATTGTAGGAGAAGCCATCAGAATTAACCAACCTACCTCCTACTCTAATTATATTATTTTCGTCTAAAAATAAATTTAAGCTAGCTAAACTACGGTTAGACTTTAAGTGTAACTTGCTTAATAATACCTCATATTCGTTAGGAAATGACTGTATTTGTACTTGCTTTGTTAAAATTAAAATAGACTTATCTAATTCGGAAACACTTAAACAACCATTTAATCGCACGGCCTTATCTTTTGTACGTGTATTGTGTATAAAGCGCATAACATAGGCACAAGCACGGTGTAACCTATTTAAATTAGAAAATCTACTGAAATCAATTAAGTCTTTTAAATGATTATTACAAGGCATACTCACGATAGTACCCTTTAGCTCAGGCAAAGTACTCAAATTATGTGAATTATCAGGATGATCAGGCGACCAATTTGATCCCTTCTCATGTAAAAATGTGGGTCCGTTCCACCACAACGACGATGCGTTCAACTCACCTAAGTTAGTACCGCGCGAGACTAGGTCAGCAGGATTATTTTTTGTATTTACATGCGACCAGATTGCGTTGTTAGTTAAATCGTTAATTTCTACCGCGCGGTTTTGCACAAATGTTTTTAATTGGTGAGGAGGCATTCGTAACCAACCGAGTACTATAGTTGAATCGGTCCACATCACTAGACTATCAAATTGTAAACGTAATGAGTTTAATATCTTTTCTAAAAGCTTCGCTCCTAACAGTGCTGCGCATAGCTCGAGACGCGGGATACTAACCGACTTCAACGGTGCTACGCGGCTCTTCGAACATAATAGTCTCACGGTGACGTCATCCGTATCATTAAAGGTACGAATGTAAGAACAGCACCCGTAGGCAACTTCACTCGCATCTGTAAAAATGTGCAATTCAATTTTTGAATATTCACATCCTATCACATGACGAGGTACTCGAATTTTATTTAGATCGGATAATGACTGAACAAACCTGTCCCAAATAAATAAAACGTCATTGGGTACTAAATCGTCCCAACCCATTTTGCATAACCATAACCGTTGCAATAATATTTTTGCTTTAATAATGACTGGACTAAGCAAACCCAACGGATCGTAGATTTGCGAAATAATAGATAACATTAGGCGTTTCGTGACCTTGTTATTATTTGTATTAATTTTTGAAGTGAAGTGGAATTCGTCACTTTTATTATACCAACCAAGACCAAGTGTTTTGTTGGATTGGTTGTCATCTAATGACAAACATTTTGAATTATTGTCTACTATATGTTTTGTAATTTCGGATGTGTTGGAGATCCATTTTCTTAAGGAAAAACAACCAGATAAACAAACTTCAGAAACCCTTTTACACAATTGCGCCAATTTGAACTTACAATTATTTCCGAAAATTAGATCATCAACAAAAAAATCATTTAAAATAATGCGTGAAATATCTACATCCTCACACTCTAATGCCAACTGCTTAAGGCAGCGCATACTTAGGTATGGTGCAGACGCTGTCCCGTACGTAACTGTGTTAAGTCTGTATACACTGAGCGGGTCCAATTTATTTTTACGCCATAAAATAAATTGCAAGTTTCTTTGATCTTCTTGAATTAATATCTGTCTAAACATCTTTTCAATATCGGCACATGCTGCATATTTATATTGGCGAAAACGTAAAAGAATTGAAAATAAGTCATTGTGCAACGCAGGACCGGTCAGCTGAATATCGTTAAGCGATTTAGAAGACAACGTTTTTTGACTTGCATCAAAAACTACGCGTAATTTGGTGGTTGTACTATGTTCTCTTATTACACCATGATGCGGTAGAATATAACAAGGTATCGCGTAATTGTCAATGCGTGTCATGTGACCTAAATGTAAGTATTCTTGCATAAAGTCGCTATACATCATTTTATATTGTGGAGACCGTTCCAATCTGCGTTCCAACGATAAAAACCTGTTCTTTGCAATATTGTAACTATCGCCTAGTGTATCTACGGGTTCTTTCAACGGAATGCGCACCGAGAACCGGCCGCCATCTACCCGCTTTGTGGTTTTACAAAATAACTGTTCACAAATTTGTTCATCGGCCGTTAAAATATTTTTATTATGTTTACTAACTTCTTCTATCTCCCAAAATTTACGTAACTGATCATTTAACTCCAAGTTCTGTACAAAGTTACAAGAAACTGAATTAGGTAGTGACTTGTTTTTATAGACGATACCTGATATTATCCAACCTAATGTTGTGTTCTGAAGGTACGGACCCTTAGGTAACCGAATCCTCCCATCAACCAACAGGTCCCAAAAACAATCTGCTCCTATGAGTAGATCGATCTGTAAAGGTGAATAGAATAACGGGTCAGCAAGTTTAACATTTTTAGGTATGTTTAACGAATTAGGGCTTAACCCGACTGAAGGTAAAGTAGTAGTAATGCGATTTAATATAATACAATTAATGCGTGTATTATAAGTTTCATTTAATGATTTAAGCGTAATGACACACGACTCCGTTGAGTGTGTAGTCGAGTGTCCTATTCCCGTGATTTGGCAAGTGGACTGTATCGATTTAACGTTTAATTTATTACGTAATTGACTTGTTATAATGCAGCGTTGACTTCCGCTATCTAATAAGGCGCGTGCTTTATAATAAACATTGTCATTACCGGCTACCTCTACTAAAGCGGTAGACAATAAGACCGTTTCTAATGCGTTGTCGTTACAATCAATATTGATGCGTGATTGCTCGACGTTATGTAAAATTGTTGATGAGCTAGTTGCGGGGTTCAGTTGCGGCTTTTGCACCGTAACTGATAATAAAGCGTTTTCCCCATCAGAAGAGTCATGTAGCAAGCTATTATGTTTTTGATTGCAATGCCTACATGGCCCGAAATAACAATCGTTTAGCGTGTGACCTACACGTAAACAATTTAAACACAAATTCTTATTATTCACGAAATCTAATCTATCTTTAAGATTTAAACTTAAAAATTTATTACAAGTATAAATCGAATGATTTTCTTTGCACAATGTACAGGTGCGGGTGGATATACGCGATGCGTTATTTTTCGAAACGGCAAAGCTTTGAATGTTTTGTTGTAACGGTTTTTTATTGAGTTCACTTGAGTATTTATTGTTCGTATTTGCATTAGTGGTGGGAAGAGAATGATGTGCTTTAATGATCTCTAATGAGTCCGCTTTGTCCGCTAGAAAACTGAGTAAACTTTCCAAGTTAATCTGCGTGTCTGTGTTAGACTGAGCACTAAAATTACTTTTAAATTGTTCCCATTCCTTATCCACCACAACGTCTAATTTCGAGACAATAATATACATGATGAGAGTATCCCAAGTGTCCGTGGGTTCTCCAAGAGTTTTTAAAGCGCGTAGATTCTTTGTAACTGTATCAATAAGTTTTCTAATGTGAAATGAGGACTCTTTAGTTAAAGTTTGCATTGAAAATATGGCTTTCACATGATTATGTACTAAAAGTTTCGTATTGTTGAACCTATTGTTAAGCAAATCCCAGGCTATTGTGTAATTGTTTGCTGTGAATTCTACCGATTTAATTACTTGGGCCGCATTACTTAATAGGGATGATCGCAGATAATGAAACTTTTGTATTTCATCAAGCTGCTTTGAATTATGTATCATAGAAAGAAAAGTGTCTCTAAACTCGAGCCAGTTATCGTACGCTCCATTAAATGAGGGTAGCGTTATAGTTGGTAACTTAACCGTGGAATGTGCATTGCATTTAGACTCGTTAACTTGCGATACACGGGACTGTTCAAGCATATGAGTGGCCTTGGCCAAGACATTGTAATATGTATTCTCGAATATTTCACGGACTTCTAACTGCTGCAAAAGCTCACTCTCGGAAACTACTTCCTCGATTGAGCCCTGAACGCTATTAAATTCTGTTTTTAATGATTTAGCTGCTTCACAACGAATTTTAATTTCAGTTAATTGCTTCTCGGCTAATGTGGCTCCGTCAAAGGAAGACACAAACTTAACGAACAACGTCAGTCTACCTTTGATCGAACTTCGTTTTTTATTTAATTCCCGGTACATATTATTGGTTAACTCTGCGCCTATACACGGAAGTAGTAGGTATTCGCCGGTTTGAGCTCACGCCAAAAAAAAAAAAAAAAAAAAGCTCATTCGTCGCGTCGGCCATCGTCGCCTAAAAAAAAAAAAAAAAAAAAAAAGTTTGGTATCGTTTTGGGGGTTTTCAGACATGCCCGATCGATCTGTGCAATCCCCGTTTTGATATCTCTTACGGTTCCCGAGATAGGTTTCAGGATTAGCGCTCATTAGATAACGTAATTACATCACGCTCGGCGCTAATGAGGGTTTGTCATTGTTGTTAATGAGGGTCTCTTGTTCCTAACAATGCATCTGTTTGAAATGATAAATCTTGGTTATTTTATAAATCTTTATTAATCAAAAAAAGCATTTAAACATATCATGAAGTAATATATCATTGTACAGTGTATTAGTATCGAATATTCGTATAAAATCAGACATTTTATTACCATTGAATTTATAGTACAGATACAACAAACAATATTCACCGCATACGGATGTTAAATCATTTTGTAACCTATCGCTATTAAATTGCCATTGTCGGGAATTCCTCTTTAAAAATGATCTGTGGTAACCTGTTGGCGGTCGACCATAAGAATCAAAATATTGCCCAACCCCGCTGTCATCAATGTGTATTGCTATCCAATGAGATCCAGGCTTTGTATCAGGGTCTAAATTGCTTATTATGTATGTTGGAGTATGACTGTATATTGGCAATCGGTTGGCAGCATACACATTAAATTGTAAGCTTGGATGAATTTTGCACAAATGTTTCTGGATATCTATTGTGTTCATAATGGTCACTGAATCGTCCGCCGCATCGCTAACTGTTAACTATCCAACTTATCAGATGCAAGTGTATAATTTAAGGTATTGACTTGGTATTTCAAGTCTGCTGAGGTCATGGAATAAATACAAGGATATGCTGAAAATTATGGGTTTATTCAATTAAAAAGCTTAAAACTATTACAATGAATACTTAAAACAACAACATAACCATAACAATGAAAACTTAAAACTATAATAATAAAATACTAACCTAACCTAACATACACTTAACGCGATAGTCAACGAAATTGATGTTTTAGCTACTATAGTCTACTGTAACATTACGGTTTTTATCAATTTCAATAACATTATCGAACTCAGCATAAACAATACAGTTGATGGTTTGCGAAAGTGCTGATTCAAAACGAACTTCCAATCTCACGCTTCCATGTTTTATAAGATTCCAATGGCCTGATGAGCTAGCTGATAGATCGGGTGTTAAGTCAAAAGCTAATAGACAATAACCTTGTGCATATTGTTCCCTAGATATGCCATTACCTTCGTTAAGGAAATGTATACCCGTTCCAGAGAATAATGTGTGATAAGCTGAAGTGTAAATATTATTCTCGAATGATGGTTGTAAAGCTTTGGAAGGTATTTGTTGTCCATCAATATATAAAGAAAATGTATTAAAATTGTGATTTTCAAAATTAAATGGATTTTTTGTGAGTTTGCCATTAAAGGCTGCGTTATTAACAAATCCTATTATGCATCTTTTAGGTACTTGTCCTAGAAAAATGTTATCTAGTGTTTTTCCCTGAACTCCCGATGGAATTGTCAAAACTTTAACTTCAGCACGCGTAATAGGATATTTAGCTGTAGTAGAGGCTAAGACTTTTTGATGTGCAAGTAAAACTGTTGGATTGATTCGTGCTCTACGGACAATAAGCGTTGCATCAGTAATACACACTTTCAATTTTAAATCATCTGAAGAAGCCATTAAGTTGAATGTTTCTCTGGAACGAACTAATTTAACAGACATCTCAACACCATTAATTAAAAACTTTTCTTGGTTGAATATATCACCATGCAGATGCCCAATCATTTCAATTTCTTTACTTTCGGCTGTTAATTCATGTCTTTTAGTGAACCCTTCATTTTTCTCATCGGTTGAGTCCATTTTCCCAGCTGTATCTTCATACCAAAGACTGCATGTTAGATGAGATTCTTTTGATGCAGGAGCATAATTCAACAATGTTTCCATGTAAGCACGATAGGCGTATGTATTATTTGGTGGAGACACAAGTTTTTGATTCAAATAAACATCGAGCTGACTAAATAATGAATGTAACCAATTGTTTATTGGTGCTGCTGTCGTTGTAGCTATCAGTTTTGTTGAGTCTTGGTTTAGTATCTTTGCTTTAATATGAATCAAAGTATGAGACAAATCTATGTAGTCATCACCGGTTCCTGGTACTTGAAATTCGATGGGGCCATCATCGGCGAGAGATGAAATAGGTTTGTAATGTATCCACATTCCATTTTCTATACTTGTTTGTGTAGATGGTAAAGCAAATAAATCTAGCTCAGACTTAATGCACTCACAAGAATGATTGTGTAAAAAAGACATTTTATTATTATTTAAGAAAATATATCTTTGATATTATTATGTGTCAACTTTGTGTTTTTGTTAGCACCTTTCACTTTAGCACGTAGCGGTGGAATGAATGAAGCCAGACGTTTTTTCTTAGTTATATATCCTGATCCAGACATATTAATTCGATCAATTTTCTCATCGGCTTTTCTTTTTAAGTTTGATCCAGCCTCTTTCAATCGAGTTTTAATAGAATCTTCCATAGGACGTGCACTAACCATATCCGATAAAAGTCCCACACCTGCATTTAAAACCTCTTTACCGATCGCTCGAGCTCCACTAGAGAGCAATGGTAAAACTGATCTGAATAAGCCTCCTAGAAAGCTACCGATTCCATGACCGCGTTGATATGGTGCTCCTCTATAAATTACTCCAATACCTGATCCAGCTTGTTGTGAATAGTAATGTTTGTAGGGACAACTTGTATTATTACGTTGTAGGTGCATTATAATTTTTTAAAATGTAGTTTAATAGCCACAGTTCCGAACTGGAATGGTATTTTATGTCCTGTGCTTGATCTTATATCTATTTCAATGGTATCAAACTCTCTACGCATGACAGACAAGTAGTGAGGTGGTGAGAAAACATGCATTTTATTAGCACCGTAAATATATTTTGAAGGGTCTAAAGGTATTATTCTGAGAAGAGGCGTCATTACATCTCCAACGATCTGAGGCTCGATTATATCACAATAAACAAATAACTGAGATGGCAACCCTAAATGTAAATTCGCTGGACACTTTCCAAGCCTCTTAGAAACAATGTTTTTATTAGGTTCAAATCCTAGTTGAAGAGACAAATTCGGCGATAACATTATTGATTTTATTGACTCATCATTTACAGTAACAAATACAAACTTTGATATCTCATCATAGCGAAACTTCACTTTCTCCTTCAAACTGTTTAGTACCACCATAATTTGTTCAATATTATCATAGTTTGTGGCTGGTATATGAGATTTGTAGTATGCTAGGGAGTTGCCAGGAGTGCCGGTATTATCGGGTATTTTCATCCATTTCCTAATGTAAACAACGTTTTCATGTTCTTGAACAGTAAACATCGTACATGGATACTGGAATTCAACCACACCAACCGACCACGATCCTTCCAATATGATTGGTTTAGGTAATTTTGTTGAAAAAAGAGTTGTTGAGTTTTCTGGAAAGTATTCCATAGAACTATTACTAAGTAAGGTTAAATAAAAACTTTCTTTCATTGTAGCGTTTCTAAACTAGAAGCCAAAATCCAAGAGTTAAATTTATCTGGATAACCTTTCCACTTCACTAACAGTTGCTTTCTGTTGCCAGAGTAGCGAGTGCTAATTATTTTATCTATTTTATACTTGGAAGTGGGGCTATAATCTATTTTTTGCAATTCTCTTTCATAAAAAGTACCTACTATCGCTTCATTTAGTAAATCTTTCAGTGTATATACTATCCAGGGTGACCTATCTATTATTGAAGATACCATAAAAATTTCGTCACTCCAATTGGATTCATAACCCTTTTGAAATATATGTTTAAATTTTGTAATTCTTACATGATCACCAACATGAAATTTTGGTGGTGGTGTAATATCGGAAGCTTGTTTTGTACTACCCTTTTCATATAAATTATTCCAAACAGTCATTATATTGTTTGAATTTACATCACAAGGACTCATTTTAATACTGGAATGGTAACCATGATTATATGCATATAACAAGTCTTGTAAAATATCTATATACCTATATGTATTTTTATGAGTAAAATAACGCCACATTTTCATCTTGAGTGTTCTTTGAAATCTTTCCACAATGCTTGCTTTAATATCAGGATTATTTGTTGTATAATAGTTTATATTTTTACTCCTAAAATACTTTTGTACATCTTTTGAAACAAATTCAGTTCCTTTATCCGATTGTATATGTGTTGGAGTGGTACCGGCCTCATTAAATATGTGTTCAAAACATTTTTTAATAGTTTCAGAATTTTTATTTTTCATGGACATAGCATAAGCATATTTAGTAAATACATCAATAACACAAAGAATGTAATTATAACCATCATTATATTTAGAATAAGTTCTCATATCACTTAAATCAGCCTGCCAAAGTTCATTTAGATTAGATAAAATGTATTTATTCCGAGGGAATCGTCTGTGCACTGGCTTATGAAGTGTGTAAGTTTCTTGAGCTTGCAACCATTTCTTGATGTCACCTCTAGTCATTTTACCTTTCATAGCTGTTACTAGTTTGGTGATACTACCATATCCGGCAGGATGTGATGCATCATAATATATTTTATTGATTTCTAGTAAGGAGTCCATTTTTCCCAATCAATCTTTTTCTTTAGTTTTCTTTGATACTTTTGATCAGCACTTGTTGGTGTAGCATAGATTTCCTCATCCACAGAGTGTTGTGGATGATCATTCGATTGGAGTTTATTTATGTATTCACTTCTGTTAGGATTTCCAATGTAAGCTAATGGTATTTTAATGTCTTTCAATGCTTTAGCAAAATCTTCCCAACCTTTCGGATTACTTTTTTTCAATGGTCTAAGGAAGTCGTTTACCAAATCTATGATATTACTTCCAGGAATTTGTTTGTTATCTATAGTGACTGTACCGCTGTCGTTCCAGTGAATTTTGTTTTCACTCAATGATATTGTATTAAGTAATAACTCACCCTTTTTTATGTATGTTTTTGGTATTAAACTTAGAATTTGTCTAGGTGTGTATATATGACTTTCTTGTTGTTTTTGTTTCGCTTCGTCTTTTGATGTCTGACTCGCAACTAAATCTTTATCGTCGATTTCAGCTTTTATATTAGAATCTTGGTTGTTTGCAGTGTCTCCGACAACATCGATATTGGAAGTAATTAGTGGTAATTCTAAAGGTCGGCGATCTACTTCGGTGAAGTGTAGATATCTTTGTAAAATTTGTTGATATAAAATCCATTTTTTTCTGTCGTCCATATTACTATTCAAAATCTTTTGCATTTCAACGTCTAACCTTGAGGTAGAATTTTCAATTTTGTGTTCATTGTCGTTTTGATTTAATTTCTCTAATAAACTTGGATCAACAAGTAACATTTTTTTGGCATGTTCCATTTTAAATAAGTGAATTAACTAATACACTCAAAATGGAACCCAATATAATTGGTAGGAATGCACCACCTTTTTGAACTATTATTCTCTTTCTTATTTTATTTGTTCCTTTACGTACCAACTTGCGAAGTATACTTTTAAATTTACCAAGTTTTTTCTTTTCTTTATCTTTAAGCGGCACCTTACCCTGGAGAACGTTATAAATACATTCACAAATGCAGTTTATTTCTTTCTCATCACACGTTTTTAATAGAGCTCGTTGATATTTCGGTTTAAGAGTGTGTAGTGCACTTAGTAAATTCTTGTGCGTCTGGATACTCTGAGACATTATTTGTAAATGATGGGAATTTGTTGGTTCTTGGCATATTTAAACCCTTTTGTGGGGACATACACTGTGCAATATCCATCTGAGGGGAATATCTTCGTTTTAATGCGACATGTATCATTGGTGCTTTGTTTAAGATCAACCATTAAATATCCATGTGCTTCTTTGGTAGCGTCATTGTATGCATCTTCAATGAATTTTGAATTTTCTGGTGATACTTGACGCGCTAAGTATCGAATTTGTGTTTTATCACGAGGGTTTTTGAAATAAATAATATAGTTTGAATTCAAAGAAATGTCTCTTTGACCTTTACCTTGGTGGAATAAATTTTGTGTAATGTAGAATACACTTAAGTTTCTATGATGGCTACCTTTAGTAAAAATATCAACAATTCTACCATCAGATTCTCTCATAAGATCATCGATAATTACAAGGTTTGCCTCCTTTCCATCAAACATACTTAGATCCGGTATACCTTGATAATAGTTTACGTTTGGTAAATTGTATAAAGGCTGCATTTCATCGAAGCACCAAGTAATTTGACTAAACTCTTTGTTGCATATCTCTTTAATATGTTGAATAAACTTTGTAACGAATATAGATTTGCCACAACCACTTGGACCTGCAACTATCGCTGTAAACGGATGAATAAATTGGAACATTTTTAATACACGTGTAGATTCTTAGAGGGTATTGAAATGAATAAGACATATTGTTCGAAACACATACATTTATATTTGGATTAATAAAATAATCTTATATAATATGGTGAAAACATTTTTTTTTTTTTACAGAAATTTTATTTATATTACATGGTATAATTATCACAAAATATTGAAAATCTTAAAATTATATAAAAACAATTTTATTTAAATTTACATGGTATTACTATCACAAAATATTTAAAATCTTAAAATTATAAAACAACAATTTTATTTATTTTCTAGGTATTACTATTACAAAATTTATTACAATTGAAAGTGTAGGTATTCCTTAACTTAACTTATAATGACCCCACGCTAATGTGTCAACTTGATTTGGCAAAATATGTCGCTTTGTATCATTATAGGACAAACAGGTTTTGTTTATTTGTTGAGTAAAGATTGTGTGTTTAATCGATTTAAATCTGTACATACTACAAAATAGATTTTTCTTTTCAAAGAGACATGACTTGTAATTTTCAATGTTCATTGTTTTGGTAACACTTTTATTTACACCTTTTGCTTTGGCTATCAATTTATTTTCCACCTCAAACGCATACATTTTCGATCGAAGTCCTACAAATTCTTTCATAATTCTGCCATTATTTTCATCTTTAAAGAAACCTATCTTTTTTTTATTTAGTCTTGGAAAACAAAATATATTATCAGAAGCATAATCAGATGTATCAAATCGTGTAGCAAGGTCTGGTTTAATATCTTCATAAAAATTGGCTGTAAAAATTTGATATATTAAACTGTCAGTGTCGGTGTATAATAATTTTGTTTTATTGTTGAATTTGTTTAACATGTAGTTGTAATGAAAATCATACATCAGAGTTTTTGAAATATCTAATATACAAAATCCTAAGTAAATAGGTTTGTTATAAATCAATTTTGTTTTTTGTAACTGTACTGCAACTAAGTTTTCGGAAAAAATTGATAAACTGTGAAATTCTGGCTTTGCAATTAAGTCTTGCACGCCTAAAGTTTTACCTCGATTTTCCCAGTGCGTTAATAATTTAACATTAACTCGTTTTTCAATGTTCTCCATTGTTTTACCGAATACGGCGTTGTTCATTAATTTATAAAAATCTTTCTCAAAATCTGATGTTGCCTTTGTTCTTAATTTCGTATTCAGATCTATATATCTTTCTAACCAAGGACTTTGACGAAACTTTAAAATCCTATGAATTTTAACCAATTTCATACCCATTTCAAGACATTGTTTGAGATTTCTGTAATGAATTTTATATTTGATTTTTTCATTCAGATTTGGAATTAGTTTTTTTTCTTTAGAATTACCTATTAATATATTTTCTGGACACAGTGGCAAGTCCGAATGTAAATCGTGAAGTTCCATGGGGTACTCTAAATCGACTTCTAAAATGAAACCACATTCAGATGTATCTGACACATCAAAATTTGTATCCGTGCTAACCCACTCAAAACTACCTTCTGGAAGAAATTGAGACATAGCCCAACCATAAAGATTGTTAGCATCAAAATATGCAAGATATGACCTAGGTTTTTTCTCATCAAAATCTTCCAAGAATTCATTATTTGCCTTGGCATATCGATTGCTACATTGAGATACACCTCCCCTTATACCTGCCTTAATAAAAGCTACTTTATCAAAGTCTGTTAATAGTTCTAGTTCAATTTTTGTGTATTTCAACATAGCGTCCCAACTCAATCCCGGTGCTGTATAATAGTGAGCAGGATCTAAATCATAAGTTGTAATACAAATATCTCTAAAGTTTTCAAACACATCAGTCAGGAGCAAAACATCAGTTTTTAGGTATAAGTCAGAGTAATTCGACATTTCGCGACAGTTAAAATGTTGCCAAACATCCTGAGCACGATGATAATCATCAACAGAAACACTTGAATCGGTTAGTGAACTGTAAAACTGATCTTTGCTGGGGAGAGTTGTTAATTTTAAACAGTCATATGATGTCATAAATTCGTAAGGGTATATGCCCTTCTTTCTAAGACGAATAAAGTCTTCATCCCTAGGGAAATTTCTTTTAAGTGTGTGGAATTGTTCATCATTGAGATTCTTAGCTAATTGATCAAGACTGCATGGTAGGAATTTAAAAGAATCTACAAATCTTAAATTGACTCTCCGGTTGTTTATGGTTAATATCTTTGAAAAGGATATGTATCTTTCTTTGTTTTGGGGAATTACTTCCACATTACCATCTACAAAATTTAATGCATGAACAATGAAATGTGCATCATAGTGACTGAGATTATGAAGGAATACTGGAATGTATTGTGGTGTTTGAAATTTAGTCACACATACTTCATGTGCAACTCCTTTGAAATCACCCGTGTACCAATCAAAATAGTGAACGTTTTCCTCTTTCAAATCGGTCTCACAAATGTAACATTTTTTTGAATTGTTAATTTTATTCTCATCTTTAGTTGATAGTGGTTTGGGTAGTTTTTGAAAGCTATTTTTACAATATATATTTTTTAAATCTTCATATAAACGTTTCATAAAAACTTGTGCGCAGTCCGGCCCACTGTACGTTTCATATTTTGATAAGCTATCATCAAAGGAACATTTTATGTAATAACCAAAGCTATAAACTTCATGTTTATTAACGTTGTTAGTATACGACTTAGACGGGTCATTAGGACATGATTTTATCGGGTTTAAGAATGCTTCAAAATCAGCATACACAACAAAAGGTATTTTTAACTTTCTTTGAAATTTATCAAATTTTAATTTATCGTTAGATACCGACTGTCCAAACCAATCTTTCGATGTTTTTAGATCACTTGGAAGTTCAGTAGATATGTGAGAGCAATCATGTTGTTGGTGGTTAGCCAACCTCTCTTCTGTGGGAAAGTGAAGTAAACATCCATCACAGATATTAATTTTATGATCGTGATTTGAAATTTGTTTTCCGACTAAGCGTGCCAAGTTTTTAATAAAACAATAATGGTTATTTGCACCATTGTGTATGCACAATAGATTTATGTGTTTGCTTTTACGAGATTTCGTCATAAACAGTGGGCCCACCACATTATGTGCTTTTGTTTCTTTGTTTAATTCCAAACCAAAGACATTTATACTGATATTGTTTAACTTTTCAACTTTCGGTATGTCACTCAATTTAACTGGGAAAGATACGCCGTTGAATTTAAGGTTATTGAAATGTATGCTGTAAGATGATACACGATCTGCGTTTTTAGTTACGGGATATAACGCTGAGAGTAATGCCCATTTAAAACATAAATTATCTTTATTTTTTACATTAATTATGGCTTTTTTAACTTTAATGTCAGGGGGTAAATCAATATATGAAGATCCCCGTAGGGGGTTAAATTTGTTTACATTCATATCGATACATTTGATTTGTTTGAGACTCCAGCCACTATCTTTTTTCTCGAAAGCACTAATTTTATTTGTTAGAGTGTCACATAAAGATGAAAAGAATATATTTAAGTCGTCTCCTTGAAAAATTATATAATTACTGGTTTGAAAATCAAATGAATTTGTAATATTTTTAGTTTGTTGTACAAAATCGGCATTCAAAATAAAATTTGTTTTAAAAATTTTGTGTTTATTAATGGATTCTTCAATCAAAAGTAATATATCATTTTTTATGGAATTCAAAAATAATTCTGGTGTTTCAAATACCAATTCTGATGAGGGATCCCTTTTACTATTAATTTTATATGTTATGATTCTTTGTCCAAAAGCAGTTTCAACAACGGAAACATTTGGCAAAGAGTTGTGTAATTTGAAAAGATTATTTTTATGTATGTTACTTTTTAAATGATTTGAGAAATATCTCCTACTAACTAACATCTGACATGTGCTACAATTTACCTTATCACTAGCGGAGGGTCTAGATGATGAAGTTGAAGGTCCTTCTTCAATTCTTGGTCTCTTCGTAGGTGTTGTTTCTGATACTTGAATACTCCGAGCTCTTTTGAGACCACCACCAATCTGATGTGTTGATTGACTGTAATAAAAAAATAAAATATGTTTAAAATAAATCCTACAGATATATGTTTATTTTATATATGGTAAATTAAATGTTCATGCAACTTACTTTAAGGTAATTTCAACCTCAGCACAGATTTTATAGAGCTCCGCATCGTAATATGAATTACTCAATTCACATCTTTTTTCTATCTCTTCACAAAGCTCGTACATAATAATATCAACATCTTCATTGAGTGCCGAATTGAAGAAAGTGCTGATGCAAACTTCGCCACTTTGTTCCATGTTGTTTGAGGAAACAGACGGTAGATCTAACATCGATGGTTCCACGTTTCGAAATGATGCGCCTTTGAAATTTACACTACATATTTATATGGAGCCTAACTAGTTAAAAAATGGTTTAGTATCTTAGTAACTACAGCGAACAATGGAATACAATTAACAAATTCTTTTTAGTTATTAGTAAATTAGTAAGTACAGCGAACAATGGATTACAATTAACAAATTATTTTTAGTTATTAGTAAATGAATATTTCCTACAACTGTCCGTTTCTGAAATTTCTTTCGTTATTTGATAGATAACATTTTTACTATCAACAAAGTTATTATTTTTTATGTCTGTGTAGTATTTTACTTTGACATCAGCATATTTCCAGTGTTGTTGTTGAGGAATTTTCGACAACTTTTTTAGATCATAAATTTCAATTTTTATTAGATGGCTTGAATTAATATTATCATCAGCATTTGTTGATATATATGTTATTCCCCCCTCTGCATTAGACCTAGCAACTGTGGACGATTGCTTTTTCTTCTTTATCGGTGATGGATTTTCAAAGAGCTCATCCAAATTATCCGATGATGTGGTCATTGTCTTTCTTTTCATTTCTTTTTTAGGTGTTTCTTTGATGGTTAGGTCATCATCCGGTGGGGTGAGTGGGTAATAATAATGTTTGTATGTATTTTCTTCGACATCGAATGAGTTCTGTAACAATTTACATTAAAGTTGTATAGGAGCCAACTAATGAATTGATGAAATAAAAAAATATAAAAAACTGTGACCATCTAATGAATTGATTAAATAAAACCGTAAACTTACCTCCATTGTGCAGTTCTGAAGATTGAAGATTTTAGATCACTTTCACAACACTCTATATGAAACTGAGTTCACAAACTAATGAATACTGTAGCTTCCAAGTTCTTATTGTTCACTTTTATACCCAAATAGTAGCCCCCACCGTCACCGTCTGTTATAGTTAAGTGTTTTTTTCTTTACAGAAAGGACGGAAGTTGATAATTCAAATTCTTTGACAATGGAATTCGTCCGATAAAAGCTTGTCTCAACTTTATGTTATCTGTGAATAAAAGGTTTCATTTACTATCACGTTAAGTGGTTTTTTGTGCAGAAAGGGGCGGATGTCGATTACTCAAATTCTTTGTTAATGGAATTCGTCACTTTCGTTTCATAAAGATAAAGTCATGTCTGAACTTGTACGCTGTGATGTTATCTGTGAGCAAAGGCGAACATAGATAACTATGGTAGTTGCGTTGACATTGGCCAGTTGAGTGGACGTTCGTTAAGAAAATAATCATGAATCCAGACTACATGATTGTAGATTTACAAGGATTTAAAGTTTCGCAAAATGTGTTCGTGATAAAGGAGTTTGCACTAGCTACAGAAGATTACACCCAAGTGTTCTTGATAAAACCGCCATACCCATATGGCAATTTGACAGACGCAGAAAAGAAAAACGTTTCTTTCCTAGAAAGACGACATGGATATTATTGGAGTTCCGGTTTCATTGACTATCGTGAGTTTAAACGAGTGATTATACCAATTTTAACAAATAAAAAAATTTTAGTTAAAGGTAGGGAAAAAATAAAGTGGCTACAAAGTGTTTGTAATAACTGCAGTGTGATAGATGTTGGTGAAAAAGGTTGCCCCAATTTATTACGATTATATAAACTGTATTATAATGACAGAAGTGCATCAAATTGTTTGTACCATGAAAACCATTGTGCATTAAGAAATGTCATTTTACTGAAGAAATGGTTCATTGATAATAATATGTGTGTATTTAAATTGTTTGATTAAGGATACATTACAAACCTATTTCATCTCTCGCCGATGATGGCCCCATCGAATTTCAAGTACCAGGAACCGGTGATGACTACATAGATTTGTCTCATACTTTGATTCATATTAAAGCAAAGATACTAAACCAAGACTCAACAAAACTGATAGCTACAACGACAGCAGCACCAATAAACAATTGGTTACATTCATTATTTAGTCAGCTCGATGTTTATTTGAATCAAAAACTTGTGTCTCCACCAAATAATACATACGCCTATCGTGCTTACATGGAAACATTGTTGAATTATGCTCCTGCATCAAAAGAATCTCATCTAACATGCAGTCTTTGGTATGAAGATACAGCTGGGAAAATGGACTCAACCGATGAGAAAAATGAAGGGTTCACTAAAAGACATGAATTAACAGCCGAAAGTAAAGAAATTGAAATGATTGGGCATCTGCATGGTGATATATTCAACCAAGAAAAGTTTTTAATTAATGGTGTTGAGATGTCTGTTAAATTAGTTCGTTCCAGAGAAACATTCAACTTAATGGCTTCTTCAGATGATTTAAAATTGAAAGTGTGTATTACTGATGCAACGCTTATTGTCCGTAGAGCACGAATCAATCCAACAGTTTTACTTGCACATCAAAAAGTCTTAGCCTCTACTACAGCTAAATATCCTATTACGCGTGCTGAAGTTAAAGTTTTGACAATTCCATCGGGAGTTCAGGGAAAAACACTAGATAACATTTTTCTAGGACAAGTACCTAAAAGATGCATAATAGGATTTGTTAATAACGCAGCCTTTAATGGCAAACTCACAAAAAATCCATTTAATTTTGAAAATCACAATTTTAATACATTTTCTTTATATATTGATGGACAACAAATACCTTCCAAAGCTTTACAACCATCATTCGAGAATAATATTTACACTTCAGCTTATCACACATTATTCTCTGGAACGGGTATACATTTCCTTAACGAAGGTAATGGCATATCTAGGGAACAATATGCACAAGGTTATTGTCTATTAGCTTTTGACTTAACACCCGATCTATCAGCTAGCTCATCAGGCCATTGGAATCTTATAAAACATGGAAGCGTGAGATTGGAAGTTCGTTTTGAATCAGCACTTTCGCAAACCATCAACTGTATTGTTTATGCTGAGTTCGATAATGTTATTGAAATTGATAAAAACCGTAATGTTACAGTAGACTATAGTAGCTAAAACATCAATTTCGTTGACTATCGCGTTAAGTGTATGTTAGGTTAGGTTAGTATTTTATTATTATAGTTTTAAGTTTTCATTGTTATGGTTATGTTGTTGTTTTAAGTATTCATTGTAATAGTTTTAAGCTTTTTAATTGAATAAACCCATAATTTTCAGCATATCCTTGTATTTATTCCATGACCTCAGCAGACTTGAAATACCAAGTCAATACCTTAAATTATACACTTGCATCTGATAAGTTGGATAGTTAACAGTTAGCGATGCGGCGGACGATTCAGTGACCATTATGAACACAATAGATATCCAGAAACATTTGTGCAAAATTCATCCAAGCTTACAATTTAATGTGTATGCTGCCAACCGATTGCCAATATACAGTCATACTCCAACATACATAATAAGCAATTTAGACCCTGATACAAAGCCTGGATCTCATTGGATAGCAATACACATTGATGACAGCGGGGTTGGGCAATATTTTGATTCTTATGGTCGACCGCCAACAGGTTACCACAGATCATTTTTAAAGAGGAATTCCCGACAATGGCAATTTAATAGCGATAGGTTACAAAATGATTTAACATCCGTATGCGGTGAATATTGTTTGTTGTATCTGTACTATAAATTCAATGGTAATAAAATGTCTGATTTTATACGAATATTCGATACTAATACACTGTACAATGATATATTACTTCATGATATGTTTAAATGCTTTTTTTGATTAATAAAGATTTATAAAATAACCAAGATTTATCATTTCAAACAGATGCATTGTTAGGAACAAGAGACCCTCATTAACAACAATGACAAACCCTCATTAGCGCCGAGCGTGATGTAATTACGTTATCTAATGAGCGCTAATCCTGAAACCTATCTCGGGAACCGTAAGAGATATCAAAACGGGGATTGCACAGATCGATCGGGCATGTCTGAAAACCCCCAAAACGATACCAAACTTTTTTTTTTTTTTTTTTTTTTTTAGGCGACGATGGCCGACGCGACGAATGAGCTTTTTTTTTTTTTTTTTTTTGGCGTGAGCTCAAACCGGCGAATACCTACTACTCACGGAACAGGAGATTTGCTACGAGTAGACACGTTTTCAACACTCATTTTGACGATTTATGAAAGGGAGGGTACTCACGCTATCCTGTGAACACCACGTAATTTGCTGTGCACGATCTGCTAAGAAAAAACAGTTTTAGTACAAATTGGCGGATTTAGGATTGAAAAGGAACGATTAGCCAGACCCTTAGTTGTTCTTGATGCTCCAAAGGTTCTTGCTCGTTTCGGCTCGTAGGTCCATGAAGAGGGCTGGGCTTGGTGTACCTAATCTTGGTGTATTTCTGCGCTAGAAGGTCTGTTTGGTGGGTTATTTTTTAATTAAACGGTAGGTACTCGAAATGAACTGTTTTCTTCTTGTAACTTATAAGGCGTTTAATGACAAATATAATACTTAAATGGTAACGATGTATAATGTTTAAATAAATGATGTGATGTCTAATGAAGAGCTTAATGAATGCGCGCGCGCTGCTGCGCGGCGCCTTATATACGCCGCCGCCGACGAGTCGCAGGTGGGAGCTCGGCGGCACTCGGATGGTGGTGGCGTGAACAGTATCCAAAGTATTATTTCGGACTTCTGATACACCCTGTATAGCTAAATGGTTGTAGATGTATGAATATATATTTGAATTTGGAAATAAATGTTTACAGGTAGTCAGCAGCTGTCGTTAACGGAGTTAGTAGTGCCGTACGCAGTGGAAGCTGGCGAGAATGCGGAGCTGCAGTGCCGGTACGCGCTGGCCGCCAACGCCTCGCGGGCCGCGCTCTACGTGAAGTGGTGGTGGACACCGGCGGGCGCCACTCCACTCGACAAGAAACATATATATCAACACATCGCAGAAAACGCCGCAGAAACGGTGCAACGCAACAAAACGGGCAAGTAATGGCCATTATTACTCCCCACTTGACAATATTTCCGTTTGCACGGTACCAGGGGCCCGATTTTCGTTTGATAGACATCAATCTCTATTAGAGATATGTCGAAACAAAAGAAAAAAATACGACCAATTTGACGTTTCGATTCGACATATCTCTAATAGATGATGTAATAGATGGATGTCGATCGCACGAAAATCCCCCCGCAGGAACAGATGGGGCAAACTGTTGTAATAAACACATCAACACCGTCTAGGGATATTTTGTATAAAGATCTTAAACTCAAAAAATACTTGTCAGATTTAAATTCTTTTGAAGAAAGCTTATTTTGTAAACCTTTTTGAACGATTCTAAATTTGAATTTGAAAAAATAAATTAAAATCAAAAGATTTACGCCGCCTACTGATAGCGAAGCCCTAAGGTTTCATTTACGTACAGTAGTTATTGGCTAATTTTTTGTGTCAAATTTAATTTTTATAACATGTTATCGGTTAATTTCGAATTAATGTTATTGTGTGTGTTACATGCCCTGCCTACACCAAAACCGCTGATGGTCGTGATCATACCGCCGATAGGTGTCAAAGTACAATTTGCGTCATTCGCCGCTTGCGCAAGCAGGGCATGCTGAGTCGACGCCTTGTGCATTCCTCTTTACCTACTTAGGTAAACGCTGACGAGGGATCCCACGCCATCGCCATCGACCACGTCGCCTAGCGATAGTATTACACTTCGGTACTAGCATCGTCCG
Organism: Ptilodon capucinus; assembly: GCA_914767695.1. Lineage (NCBI taxonomy): Eukaryota > Metazoa > Arthropoda > Insecta > Lepidoptera > Notodontidae > Ptilodon > Ptilodon capucinus. Next base: position 4,874,231 of record OU611814.1, on the reverse strand, counting down.
AATCTAGACATAATTAATTGTAATTTTCTTTACTTGTAATTAATTAATATCATTAATTAAAGTATTTTATTATAATAATTTTGGTTTTTTTTAAGTCCTCCGGTTGTGACCTTCGTAATTGGCGCAGTCGGTAGGATACTCGAGTCAGTGCGCGGCGCGTTAGAACTTCCAAATTCGTTGTTCTGCTGACTCCGCATAGTCGCTGGCCGTACTCTCAAGTGCATCTTCGAGTATCCTGAATCTACGGGCCGCAGCCGAGGGCGTATTCAGCAATCAATACAAGAAGAAACCAGATATGAAATTTATGTGAGTACCTTGAATCTTTCTCAAGTGTTGCTTCCTTGTTCCCGTCAAAATTTTCCATCCTAGGAATAACCGGGAGACATCTGTCTCACATCGACAAAAATATAGATATAATAAGTTAGACGAACATAGAGATTTAGACTTAGAAGATTTAGGTATAAATAGGTTATTTTGTGACTCAACTATGGCGACCGACCCAGATACCATCTTTAAAGCTATGCGCATGGTACCGGAATTTGACGGTAACCCTAATGTGCTCACTAGATTTATTGCAATTTGCGATCAAGTAGTAATTCAGTATATGAAAGAAGGCCAAGGTCACGAGTTATCGAATTTATGCGTACTTAACAGTATCCTTAATAAAGTTACTGGTTCCGCCGCGAGGACAATCAACTCGAACGGAATACCCGAAAATTGGATAGGCATTCGCAACGCTTTAATTAATAATTTCTCAGACCAGAGAGATGAGACCGCCCTGTATAATGATATAAATAGGCTTAATCAAGGAAATAGCACCCCTCAGGAATTTTATGACAAATGCCAGACCCTTTTTAGCACCATAATGACTTACATTACGTTACACGAGAACGTCGATACTACTATTACGGCGAAACGTACCTTGTATAAAAAATTAACCATGCAAGCTTACATCCGAGGTCTTAAAGAACCTCTCGGGTCCCGAATTCGGTGCATGAGACCCGAAACAATAGAAAAGGCTCTGGAATTTGTGCAAGATGAGTTAAATGTAATGTACCTACAGCAGCGCAGTGACCCTGTAGCGGAAAGGCGATCGCTGCCTGCGCAGCCACCGAGTTTCCAAATTTATAAGCCTCAAGGTATGGTTCAAACACTACCGAAATTTAATTTCCCACAGCCAGGTCCGAGTTGGCAAACGTTTACTCAGCCACCAGCGCAACAGCCTCATTGGAAACCAGCGTTCCGTTTTAATCAACCTCCACCGCGACCTAATATGTTAACTCGTACGCAGCAAATGATGCGCGCACCCCCGCCAAATTATAATGCCCGTAGTAACGCGTTTAGGCTACCACCCCGTAACGACCAACCTCAATTTACTGGTCCCAAAAATATGAGTGGTGTTAGTCACTATGTCACGAAACAGTTACCGCCAACTATGACAGGGCACGATTGGCAAAAATTCGGAAACCCGCCACCTACTAACTATCTAAAATCCCGTGAGATGAACTTAAACGAGATAAATGATTACAACAATGCGTATTACTATCCAGAATATGATATATCTACTGACTATAACGACTATAATAACTATGACTACTGTGATGGAGTAAATGACTATACATATGACTATAATTACGACCGACAGTCTCAGCCTACCTATAATAATGCACTAGAACACTGTCATCCCGAATCTTCCGACACGGATTTTCCCAAGGACGACCCCAAAACAGAACCAGAATAGAACTTAACTTACAGACTAAAAGAGAACTCCGATATATTCAGATATCGGACCCCCCGCTTAAATTGTTAGTAGACACCGGCGCTAACCAATCCTTCATTAGCCCGGAAGCTATTCAGATTTTTTTTCCATATGTACGTTTGAACCTAGACCCCTTCGAAGTGACTAATTCCCGAATAACTAGCGTACACGACCATTCTATAACGATACCGAACTTTCCCGAATTTAACGACCAAAAATGCGTTAAATTCTTCGTTTATAAATTCCACAACCACTTCGACGGACTGTTAGGCTTAGATATTTTAGATAATTGTCAGATTGACCTGAAACGTAATTTTTTGATTACTGAGCACGCGTCTATACCTATGCAATTCTACCAGTGTAGGAGAGTTAACGCTCAGGAAATTATTCCGGCTAACGCATCAAAATTAGTTAACGTGCCAATCTATAATCCTGATGGAGACGTTTATGTTGAGGAGCAGATCATGTGTAACTGCATAATTCATGAATGCATCACCACGGTTACTGATCAGACAGGCATTATCGAGATAGAAAACCCGACAAATCGCGAGATAATTATTTCATTCGATCGCCTCGACCGCCCAGTGCAGGTACAGTTATTTAACACCGAGTGCACGCGCACCGAACAAGATCCGGCACGTGTACGCGAAGTATTATCACGCTTACGTACGGATCATTTGAATCCCGAAGAGAGGGCTAATTTAGAGACGTTATGTAGTAGATACGCTGACGTATTTTATCTCGATAGCGAGCCTCTCAGTTTCACTAACAAGATCAAACACCATATTAGGACAACCGATGAATTTCCAATATACACAAAGAGCTATAGATACCCCTATATACATCGACAGGAAGTTAGAGACCAAATGACTAAAATGTTAGACCAAGGTATCATAAGACCATCTGACTCTGCCTGGAGTTCACCCATATGGGTAGTCCCTAAAAAAGCGGACTCATCCGGCAAACAAAAGTGGAGAATCGTAGTCGACTACAGGAAATTGAACGAGAAAACGGTGGATGACAAATATCCCATCCCCAACATCTCAGACGTCTTAGATAAGCTTGGTAGATGTCAGTACTACTGTACCCTAGACCTTTTTTCAGGGTTCTATCAGGTCGAGATGCATCCCGACGATATCCCCAAAACAGCCTTCAATGTTGAGCATGGGCATTACGAATTCTTGCGTATGCCCATGGGTTTAAAGAACTCTCCATCCACGTTCCAACGCGTGATGGATAACGTGCTCAGAGGCCTCCAAAACGAGATTTGTCTCGTCTATCTCGACGATATAATCGTTTTCAGCACTTCCCTTCAGGAAATGATGGTTAACTTAGAAAAGGTATTTGATAGATTACGCGAATCAAATTTTAAAATACAGATGGACAAGTCCGAATTTCTTAAATTAGAAACTGCTTATCTAGGTCATATTATTAGTAACGAAGGTGTGAAACCGAACCCCGAAAGAATTTCGGCAATACAAAAATATCCCATTCCCAAAACTGTAAAGGAGATAAAACAATTCTTAGGACTTCTCGGATATTACAGGAAATTCATTCCCGACTTTGCCCGAATAACTAAGCCAATGACTAAATGCCTGAAAAAACACAGTAAAATTGTCCTGAATTCAGAATATATAGAGTGTTTCGAAAAATGTAAGTCCCTATTAACAAACGACCCTATACTGCAGTATCCCGATTTTACAAAAGAGTTCATTCTAACAACAGATGCTTCAAATTTGGCAATAGGTGCCGTACTCTCTCAAGGCGCCATTGGATCCGACAAACCTGTTTGTTACGCCTCTAGAACTCTTAACGATAGTGAGATTAATTATAGCACAATAGAAAAGGAACTTTTAGCCATAGTTTGGGCTACCAAATATTTTAGGCCTTACCTTTTCGGTCGGAAGTTTAAAATAGTAACCGACCATAAACCCCTTCAGTGGATCATGAACATTAAGGAGCCAAACTCTCGTCTAACCCGATGGCGACTCAAGCTTAGCGAATATGATTACACCATTGTCTATAAAAAGGGCAAGTGTAACACAAACGCGGACGCACTGTCTCGAATCGAAATTAATAACGAGGAAACCGATTCGATGGTCGCCAACCCGTCTGAGAGACCTCCCTCTCACTCTCAAGGCTCTACCACCGCCACTGCTCACACTAGTAACGAGAACCCCATCCTCGAGGTCCCCATAACGGATGAACCTCTAAATAAATTTCACCGACAATTGTGTCTAACCATAGTAGGAGATTTTAAACGTAGGCCGACCGCTAGCAAACCATTCGACACGCATACACGCACTTCTGTCCAAATTTCCGAATCCAATTTGGAGCAAGACGTCATCAATGCCGTAAAAGAGTTCGTTAACCCTAAAGTCAAAACTGCTCTAAAAATTACTCCACCCTTAGGCATGTATTCGATCATTCCAGTCATCCAAACTAACTTCAAGAGTTCGTCCATGAACCTTGTCTTAACTAAAACTGAAGTAGAAGATGTTAAAGAGTACTTAAGGCAACAGGAAATTATCAAACACTATCACGAAGGCAAAACGAATCATAGAGGGATAAACGAGTGTTACCTAGCCTTATCGCGGAGATATTTTTGGCCTAAAATGAAGGATGAAATTACTAAGTACATAAACGAATGTACAATATGTGGACAAACTAAATATGACAGGAACCCAATTAAACCTCAGTTTAATATTGTTCCACCCGCGACCAAACCTCTCGAGATAGTACATCTAGATTTGTTCACAGCCCAAAATGAGAAGTACCTGACCTTCATGGACGCTTTCTCTAAATACGGACAAGCTTATCACTTGCGAGACGGTACAGCGGTTAGCATAGTTCAAGCTCTTTTAAACTATGGTACCCATCATGGCCTTCCTTTAACCGTCGTTACCGATAATGGCACGGAATTCACAAATCAGCTGTTTTCCGAATTCGTAAGATTACACAAAATTACCCATCATAAAACACTAGCTCATTCACCGAACGATAACGGTATGATTGAAAGATTCCATTCTACCTTGCTAGAGCACTTACGAATTTTAAAACTTAAGCAGAAGGATGAACCAATAGTTAAGTTAATGCCTTACGCCGTATTGGGTTATAATAGCTCAGTACACAGCTTCACAAAGTGCCGACCCCATGACGTAATAAGAGGACATTTTGATCCTAGAGACCCATTAGATATTGACCTAACCGAACATCTTATGCAACAGTATATCATAAACCACAAAAATCAGATGAAATCTGTCTACGAATTACTTAACGAGTCTTCGCTGGCAAACCGAACTAACTTAATTGAAAATCGCAACAAGACTCGAGAATTGGAAGTAACATATCAGCCAGATCAGCAAGTTTTTATTAAGAATCCCATAGCTAGTAGGCAGAAAACTGCACCACGTTACACGCAAGACACAGTATTAGCGGACTTACCAATTCACATCTACACGTCCAAAAAGAAAGGTCCCATCGCCAAAAATCGTCTTAAACGTGTTTCTAAATTGTTACAGAATAACCCTGACGGTGATGTTCCACCTGACCCTGGCACACGAGATAAGACTTGAGCATTTAGACAACGGACCCGGACTTCTCCCATTTAACCTTGGACAAACTAGACTTATAACACACTACCACACTTTTATACAATACCTCGACCTTACTAGCGTTGAAGACAGACTAGACTCTATAGAATCCCAACTAAATTCATTTGAATCCGTACTGGATAATAATACGATAGTTTTATATGAATTACAAACTAATTACCTTTCAAATAAATTAAATAAAATTAGAGATCAAATAAACAGCCTTGAACCCAACCGCGACAAAAGGAGCCTTATTAACGGACTAGGATCTATAATAAAAAGTATTACAGGTAACTTAGATTACGCAGATGCATTAAAATACGACGCTGCAATTAAAATTTTAGAAAGCAATGAAAATAAGATGTCATCTGAGTTGAGTAAACATATGAGTCTTAATAAAGAGTGGATGATTCAGCATGATAGTTTATTAAATCAGATTGTTGAAAACCAGGTTAGAATTAACGACACTATTGAGTTACTGTTAGATAAGAAACCTTATCTCATGAAATTTATTAAGTTCGCTCAGATTTTGTCCATAATCAGCGAAAACGCTGAGGATCTATATTTAAGATTAAATAAGATAGAAGATAGTTTAGCATTTATCCGTGCATCGAGCGCACATCATAGTATGATAGGTTTTAGTGTTTTAAGAGACATGGTTGATAGGCTTAAATCTTTGTACGGACACGATCATATATTAGAGTCCGATATAAGAGAGTATTATAAAATAATTAAACCAGGTTACTATTTTGCAGGTAAAAGAATAGTTTTCATCTTTAAAATCCCGGTTATCTCTCCTGATATATTTCAGCTATATAGGTTAGCATTTGTTCCCAACAAATCCTCCCAAACTATTATCCCGCCTTATCCATACATAGCAACCAATGGGAAAGCTTTCATGTACATGGAGGCTGAATGCCCGAAGTTTAATCAGCATCATATCTGCGAAGTAACAGCAAATAATCGCCCGAGAGAACACCCGGACTGCATACAAAACCTTATCTTCAGCCAAGCCGTTGACAACACCTGCCAGCCGACTAAGATCTTACTCACCGAGCAAGCACTGGAACAGCTAGATGACCAGCACTACACATTAATCTTCCCAAAACCTACAAAAACGGAACTAAATTGCGAACGTCGCGAATTCATCTCGCTCCATGGAAGCTATCTCGCTACGATACCTAGAACATGTTCCCTGCGCACTGACGAAGTAACCATCATCAACGAAGATGACCAAATCAAAGGACAGCCTCTTAAGATAGCCGAGATACATAACTACACAATCAACGATTCGGCCGCCGTCCAACACATCAGGTTAAACTCCGTAAACCTCAGAAGTCTGCACAACGTAGAAAACCAAATCTTGCTGCAGCATCCGCCGGAGATGGATCACATCCGAGATGACGAGTCGCTCTACCATACGACTATACCATTCTATGTCGTACTATCTGGAACACTTATAGTCATCATTGCTGTCTTCTTACGCCATTTATCTCAACGAAGAGCACCAAAAGCGAAGAAGCCGCCTACAGATGACATCTACGCCATTCCTGAAAGACCTAAAGAAAGGGCCCCAGCAACATTTTCGCTTAAAGTACTCAAATAGTTGCTGATTTAAGGGTGAAGGTGTTACATGCCCTGCCTACACCAAAACCGCTGATGGTCGTGATCATACCGCCGATAGGTGTCAAAGTACAATTTGCGTCATTCGCCGCTTGCGCAAGCAGGGCATGCTGAGTCGACGCCTCGTGCATTCCTCTTTACCTACTTAGGTAAACGCTGACGAGGGATCCCACGCCATCGCCATCGACCACGTCGCCTAGCGATAGTATTACACTTCGGTACTAGCATCGTCCGAATCTAGACATAATTAATTGTAATTTTCTTTACTTGTAATTAATTAATATCATTAATTAAAGTATTTTATTATAATAATTTTGGTTTTTTTTAAGTCCTCCGGTTGTGACCTTCGTAATTTGTGCAAGTGCATCATGCAGCGGCGCTATTTAACGAGAGAGGAAATGTTAAGGGCAGTATGCATGCTCCAAGCTGGGGCTACTCCACGGAGTATTGCTGAGGAGATTGGAACAAGACAAAACGTGATATCAAGGTTATGGTCACCTTATCGTGCTACTGGTGAAATGGCTGAAAGACACCCAGATGGGAAGCGCATAACCACTCAACGACAAGACCGAATTTTGCAAGTTGCCGCGAGAAGACAACCAAATGTTACGGCCATGCAGTTGGTTCAGAGGCTCCAGTCAGAGCACCAGTTGCTTGTGAGTGACCAAACTGTGAGGAGAAGGGTGCATGAAGCTAACCTTCATGCTAGCAGACCGCTTCGTACTCTAGCACTACGCCGAGGAAATCGTGGACGACGAGTAGAGTGGGCTCGTGAAGATTTGCTCTGGGAAGATAACCAGTGGTCTGTAGTGCTGTTTACCGATGAGTCCCGGTTCGGTTTCCATCCCGATACACGTAGAGTACGTGTTTGGCAAGTTCCTGGTCGTGAGAGTCATCTGCAACATCCTCAGGAAGTCCATTCATATCACGGTGGGACAATTATGGTTTGGGCGGGAATTCGTGTTGGTGGAAGAACAGACCTCGTTTGGACCAGAAACACCATGACGGCTGAAAAATACCGTAACGGGGTGCTAGTACCAATAACCTACCCCCATCGATTACAAATGGGCCAAGAATTTACGCCCATGCACGATAACGCCCGTCCGCACACAGCGAGAGTGGTGACGAGCTGGTTGCAGGAACACGACGTATCGGTCTTAGGCTGGCCCGCTCAATCGCCTGACTTTAACCCCATAGAAAACGCGTGGGAAATGCTCCAAAGAAGGGCTTTGAGGAATTTCCCTGCAAACATTGCGACGGAAGAGCATTTTTTTGCATCTTAGCCGGACCTGGGACAATATACCGCAGCCAGACTGGAATAACTTAATCCAAAGCATGAAAAACCGTTGCAGGACCGTTATTAACGTCTTGGGTGGTTTTAACGACTACTGATTTTTCGCATAACAGTTAAAAACAGATTATTTTTTTCTTATTTTTCATTTTTTCTTGAGGCACACATTCATTGTTAGTTTTACCATTATTTCACGTTTTTTCTTTATTTGAATAAAAAATTGTTTACGCAAAAAAAATAGTTTTCTTTTATTCTGGAGTGTAGTCTGATAAATGGGCTTTATAAAAATATATGCATTTTGTATGTTACTTTTAATAAATTTTGAGTAAATTGAGCAAATCCAAAATATCCCTAGACAGTGTTGATGTGTGCAGATTAAACTAAATAAATATAAACATCGTCAGACAGACCACACATACTTGTACTATAGGTACCATACAATGGACTGGCGGCGATCCCAATTAAACCCAGTTCAGGGGAAATTCCGATAAGGCCATTTCCGAAATTTTCTACTGGCGAAATCGAACCCGCAACTACCCTTCAGTGAGCCGAGCGGCCTATGCTCAAACCACACGACCAAACCGTGTCGCCGCGTCCGTCAGATTTTTTGAAACCTCAAACTTGACCGGATATCTTTATACTGGAGCTGTGACACTATACCTGTAAAACAACAACGGTATTATTTCGATACCTACTAATTTCGATATTTTAATTTCACTTTACAGAAATAAAAGAAAACGATACTATAGTTCTACAAGATGTAACGCCGTCCGATTCTGGCACCTATGAGTGCGAAGTGTCAAACATTGATGAAGTACGTCAACACGGCGAGTTAATTGTTTACAGTAAGTATAAATAAATATAATTTATCATAACATAAATTTTCTTTTCTAGATAATTAGATATTATATTCAAATCGAATATTATAAATGTGAAAGTTTGTGAGGATGGATGGATGTTTGTTACTTTTTCACGCAAAAACTACTAAACGGATTATGATGAAACTTTACAGTATTATTGTATCAGAATAACATAGGTATATGCTATAATTTATAACGATAATGAATAATCGAATCTGCGCGGAGGAAGTCGCGGGTAGAAGCTAGTATTCAATGATTCAGGATTAGTGAATTAGAAATGATCATCAGATTTTATCTATGGTTTTCTCTCTGATGTAATGATAATATTACTTAGTAAGAGTAATCTTCATGAAAATATCCTTTTTGTGAACCTTGGAGCCAGTTATCCACCCAGTTTTACTCTAACTACTTAGTTTATTTTATATCTCATAGCAAAGGGCACAGGACCTCAGTTGAATATATCGTCTGTGGCGGCCGGGTCAGAGGGAGGTGAAAATTTGTTAATAGAATGCGAGGCGGCAGAGGTTGCGCCTCTACCACATTTAATCGTCACTATGAGTAATGGGTATGTGTATTATTCAATTATTAGTGCGTAAAATCTAATTTATTTGTGCAATGTGTTTGGGCGTGGCGCAAGTACGTATTTTTTTCCCAGAGTTGCTGTAACTCAATTTAATTATTCAGAATACCTATTCGTTCGAAGCGATCAATTTATACAACAATTTGATGAAAATATAACTTAATAAAACTATTGAAGAAAATTTTAATTTATTTTCAGAAATGAAATTAGTATGACTGAAGTATTGACGGGCCCCAGCAGAGAGGGCTTGTACAATATCTCCGCAACATCGACTGCGCTGAAGGTAGATGTCGTCCCAGGCGACATAAGCTGCGAACTACACTACGAGAATCCCAAGATATCGCACCCTAAGTACACAGACGTCGAGACCTACACCCCAGCAGGTATGTATTCAATTATACTAAAACTATCAACCGTGGAGACAACAGCAATCTATTTTATTCTACGGGATTAACACTTCAGGACTAATTAACATCATGAAGTACCTAACTACTCCAAATTGTGTCAAATGAAAATTGTCTAAAATATTTCTACGTTAAAGACGATTGTTTTTGGCCTTTGCTGCCTATTATGTCTATTAACACCTGAAGCGTTATGCCTGTTGCAGCAAACTGATCGCAGCAATTGATTAAAAATAAAAACAAGATACACAGTGCCTAACTAAAAGAAAAATGCTGACTGCAGTAAATGTAAGGTTGGCATATTTTATGTTCTATTTCAGACTCTTTAATTTCCAGGTTATGAGTTACAAACTGTGTATCTAGTATTTTAGTTATCAATATAATGTATCTTTTAATTTAGCTAGCTTAATGGCATCGAAATGTTGGCTTTAAAGCATCTTCACATTCGGCTCACTGATTGTTCTTGTCTGACACACGCTATCGAATGGCATTTGTGATCGGTTCGTATCTAATTAACATAACGTTCGCAGTAAGTAAAATGAACTTAAGTAGTTAACTACTCATTTATGTTTTACATTTAAAATTTTAATAAAATAAGCGCATGAACAAATAATATTAGTTTTTGTGTACTGTGCCCTCAAGGTATTACGTGAGTAGAGCTAGGATCATGTGCGTACCTACCTAGGTTATGTATAGGGGTGCTCTTTCATAGATGCGTTATCTAAGTGAATCGCGTGATCTTTTAGATTCTCTAAACAGAACAAATTCACGTTGATCAGAAAAATTATACTAAACACTAAGTGAAAATATTACTGAGTAATGAAAGTGTTTTAAGATATCAGTCGTGAAAATACGAGTAGCGAAATGGAAAATACGACCAATGTCAATGATTTTAGTGCGCGTGTTGTTGTTTTACTGTGCGTGCCTGTAAGCATGGTAGTTGTATGTGCACTAACGCGTTGGTTGTGTATGGCGTGGCAGCCGGCGCGGGCGAGCCGCCCGCCTCAGAGTCGCCCGGCGTCGCCCCCGCCCCCGCCCCGACCGAGGTCTCGCCCGAATCTTTACCAAACTCCAGTAAGTGCACAATGGGTACATCAACACACATGGAAACAAATAATAATATCAATCTGCAATCATTAAGTTAATGCCAGGCATAGTGTTCTTATATTTCATGTTACACTATAAAATCAAAAATGTACATAAGTACCTTTTAGGATTCCATAGTGAGTAGGTACTTGCATCCTTATCCAAATTTATGTACTTTTATCATTTATTCCCAAACACTCGAACCATGTGTACGCTACGATAATTCGAGCCTAATAAATATTTTCCCTTAATATTATTCTACAGAAAGTGATGACAAAAGATCATTGATACTAAGTATATATATAATATAATTCAGTATTTTCATGCTCTCCTCTATGTATTCATGTCATTTGTTTTATTATGAATAGATTTAAACCTAACTTAGTACTTTTTAATGACACTAATAATATGAAGCGTTATGCATTTTGTTAACTACCTAATAATGAATGAGTGTATTGTTAAGCTACTAACATCAATTATTTCATTTGTAAAGAGCAATATTGTCATACTAGTATAATATCAAACAAGTAAAAATCGTGAATCGTGTAAGTAAATTTAAAAAGGGTGATACTTGCATATTTTCAACGATTATTGACACTAAAAATCGTGAAAAAAAATTAACAAAAAACTAGGCACTCAAAAATATATTATATTTTTCGCTTTTGAGTGCCTATTTGTGGTTTTGAAGTCAGTTTTTGTTTTACGTTTTTTTTTATCTTTGTTGCCGTATATTATTATCTTAGATCGATTTAGTTTTTTTATTTTCCATATTAGATTTTCTCAAGGATGATCCCACTTTCAAAATATTTTTTGAAAACATTCTAGGTGTTTGTATTATTTATGTAAACCCCCAAATATAATATAAATTTCAATCCATCTACAAACCCTTTACAATGAGATTTTTAGTAAGCACTGTGATTTTTTAGTAACATTGTTAAAATGTAATTTTAAAAGGAATCTCACTTTATATCAATTTGGGAGATAGTATTTAAAGCATAAGCAAATAAATTTGATGAAGGTGACAGCCGTAGTGCCCATATCTTCACCTTTCATTATAGTAGCATATTGCCTTCATACTTCGACCAATTTTACAAATATTTTAACGGAATATTATAGTAGGTAATTCTAGATTCTACTCTTACGGTTCTACAAAAGAACTTGAAGTTGATGATAGTCATTTAATATATTATAGTAACAACAATGAATAATATCGATGTGTTTTGCAGGGGACGCCGGCTACAGGGCCCAATGCTCGTGGGCGCTGCCCGTTGTTGCAGCCATCTTGGTTCATCTGCACGCAATCTTATAAGATTTTCCTCTATTGTGATACTAATTAAACTAATTAAAATACATTTAACTAAGTGCTTATTTATGATCTTTATCCAGTACATACCTAATTATAATTATTGTTTTAATCTTCTTATAATGTAAGTACCTAAGTTAGTAGATAAGCGAATGTACCTTTTCCTGTTAATAAAACGTTTTTATGTTTAAACATTTAATAATTTATTTTGGACAATCTCTATTTCCTACGGCAAGTATAGTATTCCGGGTTATAAATAAGTGTCGATGGTACGGGATGCCTAGCCTAGCCACCACTTAAGCAAGTTTCATTGAAATAAATAAACTGAAAAAATATCTGATTTCCGTGAGATCACAACTTCGTCTTTGTGGCATTTCGGAACCCTCATGTTTTTCTAAAATAAAAATAGCTTAAGTTGCTCCTCATAAGATTAGCTACCTGCCAGTGAAAGTCCAGTCTAAAGCAGTTCAGCTGTTGGAACTAACTGAAAATTGCGATTTCTGCATACAAAAAATATGCATTTGGTAAAAACCTGTTATATTTATATTAAAACAGATACTTCATACTAATTAACGCGTATTTTAATTAAAAAATTAAGTACCTATTGATGCTTTGAAATAACTTTATTTTATACTTTCAGCGATACTACAGGGTGTTTCGGAAGTCTGAAATAATACTTTGACGTTTGCATCAGTACTAGCCTTACCAGGTATACAACTGTAGTTGTAGCATGTGCGCCAAGACTAAACTTATGTCACAGAATATGATGATTATATCTTTCTTTCGTATGAAATAAGACGGAGAGCGACCTATCCAATCCGTGACAGAGGTCTCGGCTTGACATACGTGCTAACACCAACGAATGGTATAAAAATTGTTTTTCCAACTATTTTTTAGACGTTAATTTCTATAACTCGTAATATCTCGAGTCCTATGTAAAATTTGCATGTTCTGTTTTTTTAATATTAGTAGCCGACCCTCATACGTGTAGTTACACTGCTGAATAGGGTTATGGATGTACCCAATGGCCAGAACACGATACCTGTGACAAATATTCAAAGGTCTGTAACTCAGGAACTATGATAGTTATGTATAAACTGTCTTCACTAAGCATCCACATATGAGCTACCATGTTCCCAAAGTATTATTTCGGACTTCTAATACATCCTGTATATACGACGCGTCTCCAAAGGATTAGATTTTTGTAGCTCCGTAGCTTCATTCAGGCAGCTCTAAATACTTAAACATAACACTCTTCTCGATAGAATAATAGCACGCATAGCAAAGAAAATACTGCAGGTACCTATTAGCCTACCTATCGGGAGTTAATGTACGGTCCATGCAGATAACGAAAACACTACTAATACAACTTGAATGGTGTTTGTACAATTTAACAGAGCAGAATATATCATTTTTATTATACGTATCATCGTTTTCTGACTCTTGGGGGTAGATAAATTGAACAAAACAACAGTGATTGCGTAAAAACTAGTTTGTTACAAAACTGAAACATGTAATTTACCTATTTATATTGCTATATATGGTATTCGATATCATTAATCTGATAAATAATACATAAATGTAAACAATTGTATTTATTCTTCTTTTAAGAAATTATGAAATATATTTCTTCAACAACAAATACAAACAAATACTACAAATTTATAGGTTTATGACACGAATTATTATAGGTACTCTCAGGATACTATAACCACTGTTATACAGTTTTATTAATACCATATTAATATACACATCCACAAAATAACCCCCTTATTACTACAAATATATTTTGTTCTGAAAAGTATCACTATTGGAAGTTGGTTTGAAGGTGAATTGAAATTTTCATAAACTTGTTGGCATGTATTTTACTTCCAAAATATAATTGATATGATATTTTATTCTACTTACTTATCAAGTGGCACATCTGAAATAATGATAATGTAAAAATAATTTTACTTAAGTATTATTAACCAAAATAAATTAGGTATCTAAAGTCTTTGGTTGATGCTTAAAGCTAATTTAGGACTTCACCCACTTGGTTACTAAAACAGCAACATGGCATGATGTCTCTCTTATGGTCTATAAAACTAAAAGTGTCCAGTATAAACCACGAAATAATTGTTTTGTAAAATAGTATAAGATTAAACCTTTATCCCAATTTTGTAGAAATTTAAATCCATCTACAAATCAGCTACAATAGCATTTTTCAGTACAAAAGTGTTCTTGCTATTGTAAATGGATCTTAACTTTCTATAAATTTGGGGGTTAAAACTTATTTTTAGTTGCCCATTAAGTCGTGACATATTTTTTAGGCTTATCATTATTCACAATTTACCTAGATTACGTACTTATCTCGTAGGGCAGTACGCTGGTACTCGTACTGACGAGTAGCAATAAATAATACATTAATAAAAGTGACAATGTATTAGGCCTGTGGCAAGGCTAACGCTCACATTCACATCGCGCCTCTCCCGGAGAAAGGTAGGTATTCACTATTTAGGAATAAACTAATTAGAGCTCCCTAAAGTACAGTTACCCTCTCTATTTTGGTTCTTGCATTGTATTTAACAGTTTGGTTAATCATTTGGCAATGGCATAACTACAATAATAAATACTTTTTTTAGGAACTAGTACAAACTAAACCTATTAGTCTCGAAAGCTAATTAATGCTTATAATAATAACATTCATACGCATGTTTAGACTAATGTAAACTTACTATGCATACACAAAGTTTATCTGAATTACTCTGCCTCCAATAATGTACATTTACTAACGAAAGAAATATAATAACATTGTATAAATTAAATACATAAATGTAGGTTCAATATAAGCAGACCTACTCAAAATAAAATATCCCATGGCCTAATTTTTTTGATTACTAATGGGGCTACCACATACTATATTGCATGAATTGTGTCTTGTTTTACGAGCACCATCTAAATCATTGTCACCTCCAGCAGCCACAGATGTCAAAGCAACAGTTTTATCAAAGTCAATCGTAGTGTATCCTATAGTAGAGGAGGGGATAGGCGCGGGGTATCCGACGACTGTGGGGTTCTCCACACTGCACTGTGAAACGAGCCGGCCACGCGTACTTTCGTTCTTTGAACTATTTTTACTTTCAGGTGATGTTAATTCTCTATTTTGGCTTCTTTTAACATCTTTATTTGAATCAATATCTAAAACTGCATAATTTACTTCCAACTCTTCAACCGGCGACATAGACGTGAATGTATCTGACTCAGAGAATTTGTGATTATGATCAGATCCTGAAAAGCTTAAAATTTGTTTTGCATTCTTGACACTATCCCCCAATTCACCTAAGGATAAGTTGGCATATGTGTTAATTTCTGGCTTGTTCCCTACTGTAAGATTGCAGTATTCTACTTGTTTAGGCGTCAAAGGAGTCGTAGGTATATCATTTTTATTTGCCTCTGAAACACCAGCTTCATTTGGTCCAATGTTCATATACAATCTAGCAGCTTCCTGTTGCTCTAAACTCAGCTGTGCATAATGCTCACTAGAGGTACTCACAGTTGGAGATAAAGGAGTATTAACTTGGTTATTAGCAATACTCTCATTCATGTACCTGCTTTCAAGAAATCGTGTTTCATCTTCAATGTCCCTCATTGTATTCAAAGCGGTCTCTTGTCTCAATGTATTTCTCAGTATTGCTAAGTCCCTGTTCAAGTCATTTGAGTAGACATGTCGGGTTTCCGAAGCCACCTCACCCTGGTTGTTGTTAGGTTCTCTTTTAAAATCTCGTACTTGATAAACATTAGTGACATGATTGGTATTGGCTTGCGGTCTTGGGTACAAAGGCATCACTTCTAATATGTCTGCACTTGAAGGTGATCTTGGAGATGGAGCAACATGCCTTGAAACTGCAGCGTGCGATATTAGATTAGAAAGATTGTTATTAATAACAGGTCTTACATTATTAGCTGGTTGGCCATTATCAACAGATGAGCGGTGAATCACACTGGCTTGCAGTGTTTGTCTGCCCTGTGGAGATGGACTAAGTCTGGACACTGGATATGGCACAGAATCGTGAATTATATTTCTTAACTGAATTTGCTGTTGCAATGTCCTAAACAATAGTGAAGCTCGTCTGCATCTAAATGCATATATACCTTCTCCTGTCTCACATCTTCTACCTGAAAAAACAAAACAAAACATGAGGTTAAGTTATCACCCAGCTACCCCTACCCTAGTTGATGGGTTACACGGCTAATAACTATTTCATTTTATAATTATAAATCCAGAATTTTTCATCTACAGTTATACTAGGTGAAGTATTGAAGTGAACATGGATGGCGGAATCCAATAACATAGGGATTAGATAAAAATGCTAACTGAAGCCTCAGGGTGATTGTGTTGGTTTTGAAACAAAAGAAAACAGCACCCTGCTGTACCAATTATAATAAGACATAGTAAAATAAAACAATAAAATATATTCATGTAAACAATTGAAATAAGAAACATGGTGTTATGTGATGCTGAATAAGGATGAAATTGGTATAAATTACCATATAAGTTATAAAAATATGAATGAATTGAAATGTTTATTAAAAATAAGAACTTATTTTAGTTAGGATTCTGACAAAATGGGCAACACAACAGCAGAGAAAACATGCCAAGACTAGAAATATTGTACTGCAGCCATTATTTATCATTGTATAAATTACATATATACAATGATATTCTAGTAAACAGATATGTTATAGATGCCCAAAACAACCGAAATAAAGTTTTCGAGTCTTCACTAGTGCGCACTCATAACATATCTGTTTAGTAGAATATCATTGCATATAAATAAAACATACCCACCTGATTCAAAACTGAATATATCTCCTTCAAATCCATATCGCCTTAATGAGTGCAAAGGCCACATGGTGGAGTCTCTTCCTTCTCTATAGAGTATAATATCAGTGTCAGTGATCTCCAACTGACCAGAACAGAGATCTGCGCCATTTTCATCTATGTTGACCACCCGAAACACATTGGGGTGCAAATCAGAGGGTTCTTTTTTACTGTGTAAACACCCCATCACATTTCCAAAACACCGCACTAACTTACGCAGAGTACCTATTAATAAAATTTGACTAAAATATATAAGAAACAACGGCAGAAACAATACCCGCCATAGATACCCAAATAAGTAACACGAAGAACCGAATACAAACAAACTATGATAGGATAATATGTTTTTGCCTTCTTGACAATAGGATTTTGATCAGTGTTTGCTACAGTATTTTACAAGAGCGTCTCAATAAAAATATTACTTCTTCTTGTGAGTAGAGAGCTAGAAAAAGAGGGGAAGCGAGAAACTATATTATGTGGACAGTAGTCTCAAAAAAATTCTGTGAGAAGATACAAGAAAGAATCCAAATTCTTCACTGTTAGTTAATGAAATAGCACAAGATTTTTAATCTGTTTTACTTTACCTACCATAGAGTTCTAATCTAATTTTATTACTACCATAAGCATGTACCGTTTAGTTTTTTAACCGTCGCGGTAAATAAATAATATGTAGCATGCTTTCAGATTTAATTATTTATAAATTACAATTAAATAATGGGGTCTAATCTGTAACGACTATCAATCCAAGTGTTTTCAACGAAACAAAATTCCTATTATGCTACCTACTATGCATGTTGACGTTACCTTTATTAATTGCACATTTAGTATTACCTTATTTATGATAAATAACAATTCTTGGATATCCCAAATAAATAAATAATACATACAGACATACGAATGAAATTGAATTTTATTATATTATAAGAGAAGAACGTAAGAGGAGGCGGTACGGTCTTGGTGACTCTAGCCTGGCTCACTGATATGAGCAAGAAAAAAACAATTTATGTAGTAATAGTGTATGGAGGGTAGAGGTAAGGAGAATCAACTCATATGGGAGAAAAATTGAAAAAGTGTCCAGCTGTATGCTTTAAACAACAGTTCAATAACCTTCCACAATCGCGCTGGTGTAGACAAAAGGCGTATGAATATAGCAATTGTAGATGAACTGAAGCTGAGTTAAAAAAATATCAATGTCGTTTAAATTGGTTATTAATTATCAATTATTTTTTTAGCATGATTTATCGATAAAAAAATTTCATTTAATTTTAAAATGAACGCCAAATTATTGTATTAATCACAATTTTTTTTATTCAAAATTGGCCCTTTGGTTTTAAAACCCTTTTTGGTCGCTAACATTTCTATAAGATGACTAAACCAAACACTTGCCACTTTTTGTAACGAAAACCTTTCAAAATAAAATTGTCGTATGAAGAAAAGTTAAATTTCATCAATGACCATAACAAAACAAACAGCCGAATGTCGGTAAAATATTACACATAGATAAATAATTGGTCTCGCGCGAGGCGCTAGACATATTACAATTCGTTGACTAAAGCCATGAATGTTTAATTGTGTAACTAAATTGTTTTAGAAGCACAAAAGGGTTGCCAACGCCCTGACGCACAGGTGGCGACAATGTAGCGATTGTACCTAAAAGTAATTCGACCTATGTAATATTATTTCGCGCTCCCAGACTTTAAATGTCGGGGTGAGGCAGATGAAAAATTGTTTTAAAAAACCGACTATTAGTCGATTATTGGAAAAATTAAAAACGGTTATTTTTTTACATCCAGCGACATTGTTATTTATCAAAGAGTATAGTAACTCCCTCCCAGTGAGTGAGTGACAAGTGGACTATTCATGATTATTGCTGATTATTGCAAGCCATCGCGTTAACAGTTGTTACAAAATTATTACAGAAAAAACAATAATTATGAGGGGTAGCTGTTAGGCTATATAATACCAATCGAAAAGTAATCTGTCTTTGTACTAAACCTACTATAGGCATGTCCGTTCAAGTGGAACAAATCGCAGATTGTGGTGACATTTCCACTTTGGGACGAGCATTGTTTATATCAGAAAAGGAAGGTAATTGGGTTTTTCGTATGATAACAATAATGGAATTGGAATAATTTATTTGTATAATCAATTCAATATAATAAATTTCAGACTCAAAGTGGCTTTCACAATGTGCAATATCCATATCTCCTTGCGGGAATCAATTAGCTGTCGGCCATAAGAATCGTCTTTGTCTGCTCGCCAACCAGTGGATTAGTTCAACAGACAGCAACACATTCCTCATATCATGGAGTGGCACATTGCCTGCAGACATCACAACAGTTGTAACTTTGTCTATATGTCCTGCACAACAATCATCTCAGGTATATTAGAATTGTCTTCTAAATTCTGGTGCCCATTACAAGTGTCCTATGGCTATGAGAAAGCGGAAGGTAGTTTATTAACTAAAATGGACGTAAAACTGTTTATTAATCTTGATAATAAATACATCATCATCACGCCTGTATTCCCCGAAGGGGTAGGCAGAGGTGCACTGCAGTGCGCCCACACTTCGCCGATGTATTTTGGTCCCAATGTAATAGGGGGCGAGCCTATTGCCATTATACCGGGCACACAGGTTTCCTCACGATGTTTTCCGTCACCGTTTCTTAGCAAGTGATAATCTCAGATGAAAATGAGATTCGCACATGGAACCCAGAGGTGCGAGCCGGGGATAGAACCTGCGCACTTTGATTGCAAAGCGTGCGTTCGACCACTCGGCTACCACTGCTAATCTAATCTTGATACTATAATAATATACCCTAAGATGCCCAAGATTACATTCTCTCTCAATCATTAATTTATATCTTATATGAAAATACTTATTGTATTTTGCATATAGGCAGGTACTTATTTTAATCCCCTTTTTTAAAACATTAAAAAGTTATTACCATTGTAATAATTTATGTTTCAGAATGGACCAGATTGGTTTTGCATTATAGTTGGTTTTATAAATGGCAGTGTTGGCTTTTACACTAATACAGGGCATTTATTACTATTGGAAAAGCTAGATGAAAAGCCTGTCATGAAAATCTCATGTCACACTGGTACCTATGGTACTTTACCAGACGATATACATATTTTGTTTCAAGGCTGTGAATGTATTGTGTCTGGATCAAGCTTATTTCAAACACTAAGAAATGCAAAAGCTCAACTTGCTAAAGGTGAGCAATTTGTTCATCACTTCTTACAACTTAGATTAACTGTAGATGCTTTAGTCAACAATCAAGACATACACATAACAATAGAAAATTAACTATATCAATATTTTAAAGTATTATAAGATAATGTTTCAGACATTTGTGAATGTTGGCCTTTATGTAAGACTTACACATGATCTTTCCTCAAATCAATATATGTAATTCCCATAACATATTATCATTTTGTTGATGATTGGGAGTATAATATAATAATTTAGCATAGGGAAGTAAGAGCAGGCAGCAGTAGGAGCTCTTACTACATATATGTTGTACATGTACATGTAAAATATGTTCATATTGTAATATGCATCAGTTCAAGCTGGTATTCAAGATGACTATTCAGTGGACAGTCGCAGTATTGGTATAAGGAAATGGGTATTTTCTGACCAAGAAGTCATCAATGATGCTGCTGTGGTTGGATTGGATTTAAAAAATACATATGATCACCTCCTTGCCGCATCAACATATAAGGGCTATGATGTCTGGTAAGCATAATCCTTATTCAGCCTATAATGTTATAAGATATTAACCCTTTTAATATCTACATATTTTCTGTCCTATCCATTTTTATTGTGTATATTAAACCCTTTACTGCTTTGTTTGAATATGTGAATTTATCCAACTTGGTACATAACATGTTGGCAGGTATCGTTCAGTTCCTTCTCTCAGCACATTGATCCTTGGAGCTGGTTCCAAGCCATATGTCGGTTTCCACTATGCTGTGGAAGGCGGCACAACCCCACCACTCCAAGATGTCGCCAGAGCTGTTGCAAATAAAATTAAATCGGCATTACCGTAAGCGTAATCCCTTTTTTTTTTCATTCCTTGGGTACCATGCTACTGCAAGATGCAAATTGTTTTTTTTAAAGAGGCTGGCTCGGTGGTGGTTCTACAGAAAACACAATAGTTGGGAATGAGTCTCTGATTCGATCTGAAGCGCTTACTATGCGCAATGCGCTGCGCGACACACAGCGGCACGGCACCCTAGTTGCCGTCTCACCGGACCGCCGACTCGCCGCCGTAGTTGACAGCTTTGGACGGGTCGCTGTCCTTGATGTAACTCGTGGACATTTAATCCGTCTGATCAAGGGCTGCAGAGACGCTCAGTGCGCATTTATTCAGGTATGTTAAAGAAAAAACTCAGCCTAAGATAATCCAGGGTTTAACACTCAATAAAAATACGTTTATGTTTAAGTACTGATTTCATTCTAAATATACATTTGAAATAATGTTATCTATACTATAATTTTTGTATTTTTGTATGTAACGAATAAACTTAAAAATTACTGGACCGATTTCAAAAATTATTTTACCGTTAGAAAGCTACATTATCACTGAATAACATAGGCTATATTTATTACTAGAAAAAATTAGAGATCCTT
Organism: Ptilodon capucinus; assembly: GCA_914767695.1. Classification (NCBI taxonomy): domain Eukaryota; kingdom Metazoa; phylum Arthropoda; class Insecta; order Lepidoptera; family Notodontidae; genus Ptilodon; species Ptilodon capucinus. Next base: position 4,852,232 of record OU611814.1, on the reverse strand, counting down.
AGAAATCTTTACTAAAACCAACCCAAGGTGTTAAAAATTTTGCCGTAAAATGTCTTTCATCGCATACGCTGCGACAAGTATTGATGATAGAACAAAAAAATGTTCTACAATATTATAGAACACGTCAATATCTACAAAAAAGTTCCTACTACAATAACTACTATTTTACATTTTAAAAGTTGATAGAAATGCCGATCAAAATCAGAGCATGTTATCTATACCTTTGTATTAATTCTTATCCAAATAAATAATTTCGTATTCAAGACTGTTTCAGTACCTGTCGATTAATTTTTGAATTATTGAAATTGGACATTCCATTCAAAAGATATTACGAAATTAAAAATGTCAATATAAACAAAAAATACACGCCGACGACGCGCCCGCGCGCAACGCAGTAGTGCAGCGAGCAACGCGGCGAGTGAGCGGGCACCGAAGTGCGGGAGAGGTGTGCGTAAGGAAAGAGTGCTTTTCTCATGGGCAATTGTATGTTACTCTTTATTGAGTAGGTTTTGCTGCCACCTAACAAATACCACTGCCAATATAGTGTAAAGTGAAGCTTTAAGGTAAAAATATTACAAAATAAAAATGTCCACCCGTGCGAAGCCGGGACGGGCCGCTAGTTTTTAATAATTTTGACATATTATCAACGTTCGCCCCGAGAGTTGAACGACATTGATTTTAATTCATAATTTTAGTTAAGTCAACCTAAATTATTTGAAATGCTTCTAGGTTTTTGAAATCGACGAAAAAGCGCCACAGTTGTCCCTAGTAAAAGAATTGAAAAGGGCAATATTTTTGGTCGTATACAACCCAAAAAAAGGTGTAATAGATATAAGATTGATGCAAAAGGGAAACCGAGTAGCTGCATTTACGGCGACTAAAAACGGGTTACTCTTATACAATACTTGTGGTCTTGTCGGGGCCGATAAAAACTACACTTCTAAAAAACTGAATTTACCTGAATTCCAATGTGTTCTAATAGATCCAGATGGTAAATTGAAAAAGTTTAATATTCCATTTTTTTATGCATTGGAAGGAGAACATTCCCAAAGGTCAAAAGATTTGCACACGTTACGAGAAATACGCGAGCAGCTAAAAAAGCAGGATGCTGTGTCCGAAGACTTTATTGACGATTTAATCAAAAAAGCTTCCGAGTTAAAAACATTAGAGCTGAAAAAGCACTGCATAGATATGATGATAAGGAAGTATGAACTGGCTCCTCAAGTGGTTATGTTTTGTTTAAGTTTATTCTGGGATTCAATTGAATCTGATGATCTAAATTTGCAAGAGATTGAAACTAAACATTACTTTGCAAATCTTGGTTTAATTACTTTATTCTATAGCCATATCAACAATGAGAATGTAGACGACATGAAAGATTTAAGTGCAAAAATATATAATTTTCTGCACATGAATATCGAACCAAATGAAGAAATAAATGCTCATGATGAATCTAAGGGTCAATTACATCAGCTTGAGTTTAATCTTTTGGAAGATGATAATTGCATCTTAGAAAGACTACTGACTTTAGCTCAAGAAAATAATTACAAAGAACATCACCAAGCTAGAGTTACATTTGCCGACTGCAACACCAGTAGTTATAAAGAATTTGTTTCTTGTTTTAAATTAGATACAAATTCGACTAGCATTTCCTTAAAACACGAAGTATCACCAGAAAAGATAAATAACCTCGCTTTTATAACATTTAAGTCCATTTTCAAAATAAAGGACAGCACCAAACTTACCAGGTATCTAAAGGAATGTAATGTCGAACCAAAAGACATTGTTAAATTAATAATTATGCAATTAATGAATATGCCGCTAGAGGAAATAAATCTTAGACTGATCGAGAAATTCACAAAAAAATTATATTACCTGAGTAAGGTTACAGAAGAAGTTACTAACATCAGATACAACGAGTCGTCGCCGTGGTGGCAGGGCATTAGAGACATTTTAGTAGAGATGCCGTGCCCTCTGAGAAGTATGATAGTTGCTATGGCCTGTAAGACTGTGACACGACTGTATGAAGATGAAAAATCTCAAGAGACTGAGGACGACGTATGGGAGTGTGTAACCAAGGAGAATGCAAAATGGGGAATTCTAATTGGCAAGTTAGAAGACATATCCATACTTAGCATTATCATAATGTTCAAAGACTCTTTCAACGGCAAAGCATTGCCCAAATTGCACTTGGCCGATTTCAATATTAATCTAAAATACATATATTCTAGAGGCAAAGGATCTGTTACAGAATTAATATCAAAATGGCTGTGTGGAATGGGAGTTCCACCGGAGGCTATAGTCGCTAATGAACTAATGGAAAAATACACATTTTCTGAATCGCACAATTCAAACGATGACAGTGATCCAGCATATCTTTTTATAGATAACAATCGCATACATGTCGATGAAAATCCTAAAATATTTAAATGGCTGTCTCTTTTACGTCGACAATTTCCTTTGAGTACATCAGCTGATTACATAATAGCAAACATGTGCTGGGAATACTCTATGGCTTGGCAAAAATCCATGAAAAAATGTGAGTTTCTGCGAGCGGTCTTACAATGCTTGTGTAATATATCCAACTTGCATATAAGGTTAGGATTATTTTCAATTATATGGTCCACCTATTTGAAACAAGTTTTTGAAGCGAGTTGCCGGTTAGTTAACAAAGTAAGCCGATTGCCTAAAGACCCACTGTGTTTACAAGACGTCGGATTAGACAGTACTAGTATGGTCGGTTTTCTTAAATTTACAACGAAATATCTGAATGATTTCTTCATATGTTCTAATACGGTTATAAATCATAAGAAACAAAATATCCACTTTGAGAAAATTTGGGATGAAAGCATGCCATCCTTAGTCGAAGTCGCGCAAGATACAAGAAATGTCAATAATGATATACTGAACTTAAATTATCAAATATCCTGCACAGTATATTACATGTGCCATTTCAATTTAAAATTTACTAAACCACTGGATACTCTTTATGATATCGATTATCAGTATATTTTGGAAGCTCTGACCGGAAATGTACACAATAGAGAAATAAACATGAAAGCATCTGACAAGCTGAAAAATCCCCGAATGAAGTTCCTAACTAAACTTATAAGGGATGCTGTAGAGACGATAACAGTTTTTGAGGGTGATACCCCATATAAAACTTATAACAGTGAAGAATGTCTTGCCTGGATTGAAAGAGTGTCGCTCCTGGCTGAGCTATGGAACATTGATAATGATTTCATCAGACGGCAGCAGGTACAAATTATTCTTAATTATAAAGTAACCCATTTAGCACATTTTTCTTATAATCGAAAATTATATATTTACCTATAAGTAAGTTAGTGCACACTTAGATCCAGGGTAAAATCTTTAACAAGCTCCAAATCAAACTGATTTATGCCTAATTTTACTAACAGGTATACCTATATTATGTATGGAATCATAAATTCAAACTGTATAACTAACAATAAGAAGCTAAGTATGTGATAAATAAGGTGCAAAATGCTACAGAGTGCAAATGTAGCATACGAAACATTATGTTGCTTAATAAAGGAATTGGTACACAGCGATACAACTGGCATGTGGAACACGTAATTCTCAAACGTTTATTTTTATTGATTCTTAGTTCCGCTTGTTGTTTTGTTTTTTTCATAATTTGTATGTCTCGCTATGATAATATTTTTTTACTCTTTATTGACATACTGTATTGTATAATATACCTAATTACGTCATTATCGCTTATAATAGTTATTAGAGACTCCCAAAACAAAATATACCTAAGTACCTACCTACGAAGTAACTTCGTTGTATAAATGTTTTAGAGGAGTTTATAAATACTTTACAATGTTTTAACAGGTGGTTGCTCTATATCACCTTGGATATGATATGGTAGCAGAGAACACAATAGGGCAAATCGAGGAGGCGCATCTTATTCTTCCTCCAATATTGGCTATAACAACACAGAGATTTAAAAGAAGCCTTGAACACTCGAAAAATCAGCCGGAATGGATTGTTACGGTGCCTCCTCATCTTTATAAACGTCTTCAACAGACAGTACGTAGTGCACACACAGTCAGCATTCCATAATCGTTTTCCGCCAGAGTCGCTATTGATTTTTATTCCGCACGCATGTTCCTACACACGAAATACGTTACCACGGGCCTATTACAGACAAAAAGAATACGTCAAAGTTCTTCGAAAACGAGTTTAATAATTCAGCTAATGCATTCAGCAGGTCCAGCTGCTAATCTTTATGCGGCATATCTGAAGCACTGTATTATTGTATACATGTTTCCTTCTGTTACAGGCATTGGACACCTCTATACCAGCTCATCCATCTCTAGCCACAACAAGAGTGGTACTTCAAAAAGTGTTGTCTCAGTTAGATAAGCAATCTGAGAACGACGCTGATAATTATAATCAAAATATCAAATTATGTCAACTTTTTGTTGAAAGTTGCGAAGTCTTAACACGACGCAATCTTTAGTTTTTAGGGTTCCGTACCCAAAGGGTAAAATTGGAACCCTATTACTAAGAGTACGTTCAGATGAAAAGCGCTCAACGCGCGATTAACGCGCGTAAAATTTTTGTATAGTGTTTACATGACACGCGCTAGTCAGGCGTCGAACGCGCGTTGCCGCGACCGTCATGGTATTCAGTACAGTTCTTTGTTGAAGATGGACGTTGAAACAGTTTTAACAGTGATTCTATACCGACGGCTGAAACAATTATTATTATTAATTATTATTTGAATAATCGCTTTTTGTCATGTCCCAAATCGCAGGACGTTTCTCTATATCATCTATAAATAATTCCGTATTAAAAACTTCGGTTTCCATTTCGGACGATTTTTGGACGGACTGATACTGAAGAACCCTAAAATACGTCTATCCGCGTCGAAAGCGCGCGCTCAACTGAACGGAAATATAGAAAACCAATGATCTCAAGGCGCCCGTTGACGCGCGCTGACAACAGTCGAGCGCTAGCGCAGCGTTCAACGCGCGCTGTCTTAAAACGCGCGTTAGCATGTGTACAGCCTGAATAAAATGTATGTAGTTGTAAACGCGCGTTATCAAAACGCGCGTTGAGCGCTTGTCATCTGAACGTACTCTAAGACACGGTATGAACCGTGATAGTTAGAGAGTTGAAATTTTCACAGATGATGTATTTCTGTTGCCGCTATAACAACTAATACTAAAAACAGAATACAATAAGTATTTAAGGAGGCTCCCATACAACAAACGTGATTTTTTGGCCGTTTTTATAGATAATGGTACGGAACCCTTCGTGCGCGAGTCCCACTCGCACTTGTTTAGGCTTTTATTTACTTACTGTACCTACACTAATATATGTATAAACATAATAATAAATATTATTGTCAGTTAGTACTTACTGATAGCTTTATTTATCATTAGAAAAAAGCAGGATGACTTCTTCCACCCCACGGATGGAAAAGAGTCATAAGTATAAGCATTTCAAAAGAAACGTTATCTATCTATGTATACATATAAAATGCTTAGTCCTGAATGGCTGACTGACGGATCAACGCACATCCTAAACCGCTGATCGTAGAGATTTGAAACTTGGAAGGTGTGTTCTTTGTATGACGTAGGCATCCGGTAAGAAAGGATTTTCCGAAATTCTACTGCTGAGGCCGTTTGTCTACCGCCGCCGTCACCGGACCGTCACCGTGAACGAGATAATAGCGCCGAAGTAGCGATACATAGACTACTATAGCCGCGTGTCCACCGCACGTCCATCATCCCGGCCGCCGAAGTTTCGGGTAGACAGAGTTGGGCAAAATGTAATCAAATTAATGATTACAGATTATGATTACAATGTCAAAATCTTTAATCATGATTACAGATATACGATATGCGGTTTAAATTAGATTTCAATAAAACCCTCTTATCAAACATTTCATCTGAAAGTCTATGTGCCTTTTGGTCATAGTTGCATATGAGAAAAGTCTTTCAACTGGAGTCGAGAATGGCAGAGGCAATCAATCAATGAACTCCTAGATTTTAATTCAAGTCGACAATAACCATAGTTTATTTTTTAGGGTTCCGTACCCAAAGGGTAAAACGGGAACCCTATTACTAAGACTTCGCTGTCCGTCCGTCCGTCCGTATCTCATGAACTGTGATAGTTAGAGAGTTGAAATGAAATTTCACAGATGATGTATTTCTATTGCCGCTATAACAACAAATACTAAAAAACAATAAAATAAATATTTCAGGGGGCTCCCATACAACAAACGTGATTTTTTGTCGTTTTTATAGATAATGGTACGGAAACCTTCGTGCACGAGTCCGACTCGCACTTGGCCGGTTTTTTAGTGCTTTGTTTTTTTTCCTCTCTACATCACTCTTAGGCATAGAATAATTACTCATAGAAAGATAGTCTTCATACAAGCGCTCTGTCAAAATTGAAGCACTAAACCGGTTCACACAGGCGTGCCGATTACGTGCTTACGCCCGGCGACACGCACACATACACTTGTGTAATGTTGCCAGTGAAGGTCCAGTTTTCCGAAAGTGGGGTAATGACTCGGCCGCTGATAACCATTTGTTTTTGGCAATCATGCATAAATAGCTATGTGTGGTAAAGTGTGGATATGGTAATGTAATGTTGTTATAATACGGGAATGTTTATTTTTATGAAACGAATAAAAGAAAACAACAACACGTACAAATATATATATTTTAATTATTGTATACAATTATGAATTTTTATACTGTGTAACTAAAGTAAACCAATCAAGTCAACAAATATTTCTAATCGAATAGTCTTCATATTATGAAAAAGAAAAAAATAATTATTAAAAAATAATCAGTTTAGAAACCTATAAAATATCGTTCGTATAGATATCGTTAAATCACACAAACACCTACATTAAAGAACAACAACAGTAAGTAACAGTAGCAAATGTTTTAAAATTAATTAGTCGGAGCAATAAATTCAGTTAAAATGGGAAAATATTTTAACAATCGGGCAACACTGTGCATTGAATTAAAACGTTTCTATTTTGTTCTATTTTGACTTAATTAACTACAAGATACTATGAAATACTGAAAGCTTACCTGTGAAAAGTGATGTTATCACATTTCTTTTGTTTTTCAGATGTGTTGTGACACAATTTAACTGCACAAATCGTCTTAATAATTTTTTTTTCGCGAGACACGTTCGGCGTGCATTGACATTGAACACTACGGAGCGGCCCGGCGTTTGGAGCCATTTATGGCTCCAATTAAGGTGCTTCAAAATCGGCGCGCGGACTTGGTTTCTATGAGTAATTATTCTATGCTCTTAGGGTTAGCTGGTAGACAATAGCGGCCCATCCACTAACGTTCATTCCTGCCGGAATCTACAACCCTTACGGAATTAACGCCAGTGGATTTGCAAGAGCGAGAAAGAATGACGGTATTAAAAAAGTAGTTGATTACGCCCAACTCTGCGGTAGATCGGCGTGACCGCTAGAACGGCACGGTTTTATGACGGATCGATGATTTTTTTTTTTTTTAAGTTAATGGCCTCTTTCCATTGATTTGATTGATTGATTGATTGATCGATGATGTGCCGGCAATACAAAACACACACCAAAGAGTATAGTAACTGTCCATAGACCACATTACCGTCGCACCGCGCTGTTCGCCCGGTTTTTGTTTTGTCTGAGACTGAGCCACGGCGCGGTGGACGGACACACGATCGGCGTCACGTCATCTTAAACTCGGCCCGAAATAATCTCGTTCTCGTTGACGGTCCGGTGACGGAGGCGGTGGACAAACGACCTAAGGGGGTAAATAAGGGAGCGAAAGTTTGTATGGGACAACGCGATGCCTTGGTCCAATCTACTTCAAATTTTGCATAAACCTTATTAGAACCATTTTCGACTTCTACGCGGACGAAGTCGCGGGCAAAAGCTAGTCTATGTATTAAGTATGTGTCGGTAAGAGTGCCATTATGGACTTTTTGCTGTTATGCCAGATTCGGATTCAACGATTTTTCCGTACCGGATCATTCCCGGGCCGGAGGGCCTCGAAATGTCATTTATCAACACCAGCGCCATTGAGGCAGGTTTTTGAACTTTGGGATTCATCCGCCATCCAAAGAGTAAAATAAGCCGCCATCTTTATCACTGTCATCATCCATTTTTATTTATAGTGTGTATTAATTGAATTTGCCCTAGCTATTAATTACTTGACACTGGCTGAAATACCCGCTAAACGCAGGTGGAGCCAGTCTTCATCTTATTCCATTAAATATCATCATTTCACTCATTTTGTAAAAAAAAGAAGATTATAATTACCTATGCACCAGATTACACTCCTTTACTCTACCCTCCAAACTCTATGGGTAAGAACTAGGGATGTTGCATTTAATGAAAAAATCGATAGATTAATAATTGATGTACTTTTTGAATATAATCGAATAAGGAAAAGATTGATGTTAGAAGATATAATCGGTTTATTTATTTTTTCTAACCGTTTGTTTCCCACTGCTGGGCAAAGGTCTCCCCCACCTCCTTCCATTCATCCCGATCATCTACTCTCTCACACCATCCGTCCAAATAAGCGTCAACTTCTACGTTCTAGGACCCATTCGAATCAAACTTTTGCCCACCGTTCGGAACTCATGTGGCTAAGGTGACCCGCCCAGTTCCACTTGAGTGCGGCTGATTGTACGCCCACATCTGTAATACGAGTCATGGAACGCAGCACGGTGTTCCACTCTCGATTAGTTCGTTTTAAACCCTAGCTAGATGCAGCGTTCTATTGCTCTTTGGCAGACAATATGTTACTATTTAGCGACGTGTTGGCATAACAATTTGAGAATATTATTATTTATAATGAAATCAAAAAATAAGTTAATTACATTATAATCGATAAATCACAATTAGGAAAAAAATATCGATTAATACAAACATCGATAATATTTTCATCCCCAGATAGATAGAACTTTAAAAAGTCGAAGTCTGTCAAAGCACCTACACCTACTGATAAACGAAAATTAAAAAGAATTCTTCTAGTTTAAATCTCATTCCATCGAGGATTTGGTGAATCTTAAGAGAAACAGAATTACAAATACAATGGCTCCAAAAGGTGGTGGTGACTCTGCTAAAGTTAATTCTGCGATTTACAAAGATAAAAGCAAACCTACTGACATTAGGCTGAGCAACATAAATGCCGCAAAAGGTAAAAACATCTGATACTTTAAATCGTGATTTCTGTGTATTTATGACTTATCATCTATTAAAAAATATCAATAAATGAAGCTAACAATTTAATAATTATATTTTGCTAACTAGTTTCCATTAAACTATTCGCATTAGTTGCATCTCATAGGTAATTTACAAGGGTACTTTTGTAAACATTGATGGGTCTCGTGATATTTTTCTTCAAGTAATCTATGGTATTGTAGTATTTGTAGTAAGGTACTTTATTATATTGGGTAAATAGTTCGTTTTGTCTTAACATGTAAATCAAGAGAGAATATCATAGTCCTTTATTATGTTACCCATATAATGTTGTCATGAATACATATCTAGTGATTCCCGTAGTTTTCCTTCTAGACTAATCGAACATAAACCTGATTTCCAATTTATGTAATAATTAGTGACTGAAGACTTACAGAATACCCCATTGTTGGTGATACCATGTTAATAGTAATGCTTTTATTTTAGCCCCACACAACGAAAATAATTTATGTTCTATTATTACAGGCCATATTTAGCCCAATTAAGAACAAATTACTTTAGTGATTCAATTTCAATGAAGAACAACAGTGTACATCCATTTTATTTTAAAACTGTGACAAAAAAGAGTTAATATCAAGTGTGTTAGAAACTATTTTAATGTGTTTATATTTCAGCTGTATCAGATGCCATTCGCACTAGCTTGGGACCCAGGGGAATGGATAAAATGGTTAGCATAAAAAATTATATTGTTATTATTTACAAAAACTTTCTGGAAAAAGCTAGTGCCATTGTAAATTATGATGATTTCTTTACTAGTGAAATGAAATAGCTATTGTGAATATGGTATTTTTAAGTGAAGGAGTAAATCTATTATTTGAAATCATGAACAATCATTAAACAGTAACTACACTCCTTTACTATGGTGACAATAAGTTTGCACATTATAGCAACTTAAGTGCATTAATTATATAACATTTTGTGAGGTCCGTCATTGTCATCCTGCATTCACTGGGGCAAAGAAATTACTTGACTTTATTGGAAAAAATATTCTGCAATGTACATATCAATTAATGTGGTAAAATGCATACAAAATTCACTTGCATCTTCAATAACAAGCTTCTCCAAGTAGTTACTACAGGTAGTTTAGTTACTGGTCAATGTTGCCAATGGGTACAGGGTATCATTTCAATTCTTTACTTTGGGTCAAGTTCCTATTTAACCAACTTCTTTAAGTTAAGACTTAGTTTGTAAACTCCATTAAAAGGTCCCTGCCATTGTCTATATTTAAGTTACCTGACTATATATCAATTGTACACATGGATGTTTGTTGGAATTTTGCTTCAAACCTCTATATAGGTACTACAGTTTGTAAGTAAATTGTTCATGTTCTTTTAGATCCAAGCGGCCAATGGAGAAGTAACAATTACTAATGATGGAGCTACCATCTTAAAGCAAATGAGTGTGATCCATCCAGCTGCTAAGATGGTAATCATTGAACATTATTTATTTAATTTTTGTGGATGTTACTTTGACTATTCGGCCAGAAAGTATATAAAAAAGAAATATAATTATTATTTTAAAGGTGTTAAAAATAATGGGTCAGAGATGTCTGCAGGCAGATAAAGAATCCTAGTCTCATGCTTTGTAAATAAATTGCTATATATGAAAATATTTCAGATTTTACTTCCACCCAAATGCTATGTGCGTCTAGAGATCATGAAATCTTCACCACACTGTTTTGTAATAATTTTTTTTTTAAATTGTATTTAGCTTGTGGAATTGTCACGTGCTCAAGATATTGAGGCTGGGGATGGAACAACGTCTGTTGTAGTGATTGCTGGTGCATTACTTGATTCTGCAGAGAAACTTTTGCAAAAGGGCATCCATCCTACTGTCATATCCGATGGCTTCCAGAAAGCTCTTCAGATAGCTTTACAGGTAACATGTTACAATCCTTGTGTGAAACATTAATTGACAACCTTATAATAATCTTTTTTCTTAGCTCATATGTCTGTCACACATTTGGGCAAAAATCCCGGGCCTTTTCATCAATTTCACTTCCTTATTTTCATAGAAATTTCGCATATCTGTCCCAAACCGTATTTTGCACTGGGTCCAACAAAGATTTATGTTGGAGTGTCTAGCAAACATCGACGGTTCAAAGGCGAATTGCCTCAAGCGCCATTTTGGTAACGTTGCACGAAACCCAGCTTAAAAGATGCGAGTAAAAACTGCTGACTCCAACGATATATGTATCAATATAACTCGATATGGCGCTTGAGGCATTTCGCCTTTAAACCGTCGCTATATTTGCATACTTGGACCCAATACTTTGGTCATGCCATCAATGATCATGATGTGACTCACAAACTCCCATATTAGAATCACTGTACTCTTCAGTACCTAATATTGTTTTGACCATTCTAGGTTGTGGAGGGCATGTCTATACCAGTAGATTTATCAAATGAAGATACATTACTTAAAGCAGCTGCAACATCACTCAATTCCAAAGTAGTTTCCCAACATTCTACTATCCTTGCGCCCATTGCAGTCCAAGCTATACGCGCAGGTTAGTACTGACCAAATAATTTACACATAATATACTCATCATACTGTGTCTATCTATGTTTATAAGTTTCATTTACGTATGCCACATACACATACTTAAAAATTAACAAACATTTTTTTCGGCCTTTAGATTGTGCTTCCATAAAAGGATTTTACATGGTTGTGGTGAACAGTTATTGGCACTGTTTTGTATTATTTGTATTTTTATCCTAATGAAATAAGGGCCTATCACTATTAAACCTGGTGCATGTCTCCTCAATGTGAGAGGAATAATGAAATATATTTGCCCAAATACAGTCATGGAGCCTATAGTCGGCGGTGTCGGTGCGCGTGTTGATTTGCGAGATGTGAAAGTAATTGAGCGTATTGGTGGAACCGTTGAAGACACTGAATTGATCCAAGGCCTAGTCATCCCACACCGTGCAGCCAATGTTAATGGACCTCATAGAGTTGAAAAGGCCAAAGTGGGCCTTATTCAGTTTTGCATCTCGGCTCCTAAGACTGATGTAAGCATTGTTGTCACATTTATTCTCAAAATTCCCAAAGCTAATTCATGGTTCAATTTGTTATCTATTTGTGTTTTTAGATGGACCACAACGTTATTGTGTCAGATTACGCGGCAATGGATCGTGTGTTGAAAGAGGAGCGGCAGTACATTTTGAATATTGTGAAACAAATTAAAAAATCTGGATGCAATGTACTTCTTGTCCAGAAATCAATTTTAAGGTAAATATTGTATTTTGGATTACAAATATATACATCAACCTATTGCTATGAAATTGAGTGCTGATTGTGTATTATAATGTTTATACTATTCATCCCAGGGATGCCCTCAGTGACTTGGCTGTTCACTTTTTGGATAAAATCAAAACAATGGTTATAAAAGACATTGAGCGTGAGGACATTGAATTCGTGTGCAAGACACTTGGGTGCCGACCGATCGCTTCTCTCGATCATTTCACTGCCGAGAACCTCGTCAACGTGGAGCTCGTCGAGGAAGTTAACGAACCCGCCGGAAAATATATCAAGGTGCGTGTACAATTATACGGAGGAAAGTCGCTACATCATCATAGAAAAGTCGCTTGAAGTGGCGTGGAACGAGTTTTATATTAATGATATTAAATAAATCCATGGACATCTTGCCATAAATAAACAGAATCATTGGTTGGGGTGTATCCTTGGGGGCTCTATGGAGTTAGGTTAGGTTAGGGTTATTTTTTTTTTGTTTGCGCTGGGAATGCATTTCCCAGCACAAACAAAAAAAAAAAAGGTTAGGTTAGGTTAGCGCCCCCAAGGGTACACACTGACCGAATCATTCTTTATGTACACCAAGAACATTCAAACGGTCAGACAGAATCTTGTTAAACAATAAGTGCACCATCCAAAGTAAGTTGCCTAGCTAGTATGCATATCTCACACACACATCATAGTAATTCTATCGGCGCCGTTACACAGACTGGTTTGGTATTCATGCACACATAGATGAATACGTTGCTTTAGTTTCCTCCTTTTTATATGTATGTATCAGTAAATGTATTTTTTTTAAATGTCGCCGGTAGATGTCGGGCTGCAGCGGCGGCGGGCACACGGCGTCGGTGCTGGTGCGCGGCACGAGCGGCGCCGTGGTGGCGGAGGCGGCGCGCTCGCTGCACGACGCGCTGTGCGTCGTGCGCTGCGTGGCGCGGCGGCCGGCACTGCTGGCGGGTGGCGGCGCGCCCGAGGCGGCGGCGGCCGCGGCGCTGACGCGGGCCGCACTGGCCGCGCCTGGCGCTGACCACTACACACTGCGCGGTTACGCCGACGCGCTCGAAGTCGTGCCGTCTACACTGGCTGAAAATGCCGGTGAGTCTGCTGATCGAACGAAAGAACTAGAGCCGGCGTCCATAGGGCTGGTAGTCCGTCGGGCGGTCGCTTGCCGATGTTTTCTATTGTTATAATGCTTCAATTAGCGAGGCACCGAAATAACTGACGATATAATAAAATAACGGACAATTCGTTTTGAAGGGTTAGTAATTATACGAGTCCTTTCTCCCAGTTGTCGTCGTCACGTTCTCGTCGTCGGTGTCTCGTCGAATGATTAGTGTGTTCACTCGGGCAGGTCTGAACCCCATCGAGACTGTGACGGAGCTGCGCGCGGCACACGCGGGTGGTGCGGAGAGCGGCGCAGGCTCGAGCGCCGGAGTGAACGTGCGCCGCGGCCGCGTCACGGACATGCGGCAGGAGCATGTGCTGCAACCGCTGCACGTCACTGCTTCCGCACTCGCGCTCGCCACCGAAACCGTGCGCTCCATACTTAAGATAGACGACATCGTAAGTTAATTCGCTGCTACGAAACAAAATATGGAGAAAATCGCTGTCCCTGCAGTGCTAGCACGCATGCCTAGTCTTGCACAAAGTTGTTTGTTACATAAATCTAATCTTGCCATTTAACTTCTGCACACTAGATGGTTCAGCTTAATTACAGCTCACAGGAATCATTTCAAAATTCCAACACGATGACTGATCATGAAAAAAAAAGCGATTATATTTGGTTTATTGTGACACCCTATAGTAAGATATGCTGTGACCCCGTATACTTAACGCACTGTCGCGACTTGTCATTAGAATGGATGGAACACATTGTACATTTATTTAAAACGATATTAAAGTGCAATTCATATTGAAATTCGTATCTAGTAATATTGACATTTTTGAGTATAATTTGTTTTTTTTTTCGTTACAGGTAAATACATTAAACTAACTGGCACGACGTTTTCTTTACAGGCTTTTATTATTCTTAAACTCACCAGATTTATAGATAACTTTTATTCTAATTTTAACAAAGAAGTTCTTCTGATTCAATTATTTTGAACTGATAAAAAGTTGATTTAATTTGAGATGATAAATAGTTTACATCATCATTGATTCAATGAATTTATGTTTTGAAGGTGAGTAATGCGGCATAGAAACCCAGTGTATTTTTCTTTTATTGGCTTGTTAATTTATATTCAAATAATAAAGTATTAATAACTAACAACATACAGTTTTATTTAAAGATACAAAACACATAAGTTTTATTTTATTAATTGACCACTCAGCGTTGATAAGGATGTATTTGATTAGCTGCTTTTATATTGGTTTTAATGGCTGAAGGTGCTTTTGGTAGAGGTGCTGCTGGTCCGAGCTGAGGCGTAGGGCCACGCGATTGTCCCATTCCTGGTGCACCCACTCCTTGTTGAACTATTGATGGAATACCTGGCCGTAGGCCTTTGCCTGTTCCCACTGCAGTTACTAAAGCGTGGGTGTCAGTCATGCTATGTGTTGGTTGCATGCCTGTAAATGAGCACATTTTAAAACATGAACTAAGGATAGGTTTCACTAGAATCTGAGGTGAAACCGTTTGTAAATCAAATGGAACAGATTATCATTCTCACCTGCTGATCTCATTGATTCTCCATCCCAATCTTCTCGACCTTTAGATATTATTTCCCAGACATGACTAACAACTTTAGTAAATTGAGCCACTTGTTTCTACAACAACATAATTAATAGCTTATATCAGAAATGAGAACAGGTACTTTATTTTGTATATTTGACATAATGTGCATTATTTATTTAGTAATCAATATACCATTCTGACTTGCCTGAAGGGGTATGTAGAGAGGTCTTGTCTACTTGCCTCTTAAGGGAATAAAGCAATCATTTACAATAGAAGATGTATGGTATGGTTCTACTAATATAATTTGGCAATGGTTGAGATCCTAATGAAAAACTCATAATATACATATCAAATCATATAGGCCAACAAAGGCTTAATTCATAATTAAGCCTAAAAAATTAAAATAATTATGAATTAAGCCTCGGGGTTTGGGAGCGTCACAGATGGTCCGTGGATTGTATGCAATTGTGACTGGACATTTTGAGTGAAGTGAATTTTAAAAATGCAGGAGTAGAACTTTCAAGTGCCAATTCTGTATGGACACCCATACAGAATTGGCACTTGAAAGTTCTAAACTCTCTGTGAGATAAAATATTTCAAACCTGATTCACTTTCAGTAATAAGACAACATGAGTAAACACAACATTTACATATAATAGTTTAGATTTTTATATACATAGATTCAAATTGTTAGAAATCATTATTACACAAAAATGTTCTGTGTCAGGGCTTTCTAAACTATATACCTTCGCGGACCAATTAATTTTACTACAAAAGCTGGAGGGCCACAGAATTATTTTTTTTCAGTTTTCATGTAAAAAAAAATACAATGTGATCATTTCTTTTTACGTTTATTGGTTCATTGTTAATTTATCTTTAAAGATCATATCAATATCAACATTTGTTGTTACCAGATGCATTGCATGAAGAAGTGACTTATCTGACAGTGAAGATCTATACAGTTTAGATTTTGTAAAGTTCATTGTTGAATACGCACTTTCACATAAATAAGTGCTGCCCATCATCGATCCCATTTTCAAGCCCAAATTTGTTAGTTTGGGGAAACGATTGCCAAGGATCTTAAAAAAATTCATTCCAGTTTCTGTCAAAAACTATTTTCTCATTAAAACAAGCGTCAAGGGCCGCATGAAAACAAGCCGCGGGCCGTTGTTTGGCCAGCCCTATTCTATGGCAATAAAATCAGATGATTCTTAGCATCAATCAATTATGTATTGAATTAAAATGGTTTCTGGGTGCACAAAAGTAGCATGATTGCAAAAAAAAATTACAATTATGCATTTACTCATTTTTAGCTTGTATTCAGAAGTACTACTCTGACACTTAGGAATAAAAGGCTTGTTGCAAAATTTTATCGGAATGATGGGTGTAGGAACTTTTAGTAATAGATAATAGACAATGGCTTTTCATATTAGCATTTCTGTAGTTGTAGCATTTGTGCCAAGTCTAATGTCACGAAATATCTTGATGTTGTCTTGTATGAAATTTGACAGAGACCGAGCGAGCCAATTCATGACAGGTCTTGTCTTGACATGCGTGCTAACACCACTGGCTGGCTTATTTATATTGTATATTGAATGATGGAAGCACAGGCTACTACTACTACTACAGCCCTTTTAACGGCCCACTGCTGGGTACGGGCCTCCCCTCAATGCGAGGGGGATTCAGGCCACAGTCCACCACGCTGGCCCAGTGCGGGTTGGCAGACTTCACACATCTATCGAGAACTAGACAAGTTCCCCCAGACGTGCAGGTTTCCTCACGATGTTTTCCTTTACCGTTTCATAGCAAGTGATAATCTCAGATGAAAATGAGATTCGCACATAAATCCCAGAGGTGCGAGCCGGGGTTTGAACCTGCACACTTTGATTTGCAAGACGTGTGTTCGACCTCTCGGCTACCACTGCTATAGCACAGGCTAAGCTACTGGTAAGTAAGAAAAAGCATACCTGAGCTGTATCATAGCTGAGTGTGCTGGCCTTATGATTGAATTGTTGAAGCCGTTGCTCAGCTTGTGGTTCAGGTTTTGTGCGAAGTAAGTCAGGGACTAAGTCATGGGTGCACGCTGGGACACGACCTTCAGTAAGGCGTGCCAGTGCTTCATCACGTTCAAGGCTCAATTGCAGAGGTAACACTATTCGTGATCTAAGAGATGCTGCTAATTCAGCTTGAAGAATTTTACTTAGACCTGTCAACTAAAAATGAAATTAGTTCAAGTAACCATCATGCAACCTGTAATTGTAGCATGAGTGCCAAGACTAAACTTATGTCACAGAATATGGTGATTATATTTCTTTCTTTTATGAAATAAGACAGAGCGACCGAGCCAATCCGTGCCAGAGGTCTTGTCTTGACATGCGTGCTAACACCACTGTGCGGTATCCAACGATATCAGTATCAGTGGTATCATAATAAAGCAGATTTTATTCATAGTTAATATTAATATAAGGTATTTCTTCTTACTTACATGTCCAGATAAAATAGCATAATTATCAAGGAATGTAGGCCAGTTAATAGTTTCGTATTCAGTTTCCAATTTTGTTATGAGTGCTTGTGTAGCCATTTTCAAATCGTTCACTCTATTTAATATTGCTTGTATTGTAGTTTCCAATTGCTTTTCTTCTCTCTGTTGCATGTTCATCTTGATTCCAACAATCGCTTTTGCCTTGCTTACATTTACAAATCACATAAACCTACTTTACAAACAATGCAGATCTATGAAGATTAGCGGCTCATCCACTAACGTTCATTCCTTCTGTCTTGTCCCGTTGTGCAAACTGTACGGAAAAGCGACGGGATAAAATAAAACCGTTGAAGCCACTAATATAAAACACAATCCTACGTTATTTCCCCTGACTTTATCACGACACGCCAGTTCGACAGGAAAAACAATCCTTCAGTGACCATTAGACGTGGGCGTTATTTCACGTCACTGTTTACATTAACTAGCTTCACGGCATGTAACCGAGTCACTTGTTTCAAGTCAAATCACAAGTAGTGATTTTGGTAACGCGTTATTTCTGTTAACTGTAAGCGGGAAACGTCAAGTCGTCACTCGTCAGTCGGTCGGTGTCTCGGTTCGGTTCGGTGGGGCCCGTTACATTTCTTTCGCATCGCGCCTACCGGCCGGCTAAGTAAGCGAGAACGGGTGACACGAATAAAATCGAAGTAATCCGAACGCACATGTGCCGTGGTACTGGTATACAACAAAAAACGAAACAGCGTAACAGTCAATAAGTTTAATTTTCATACGTAACTCTATAGACATAGAGAATAAAATAGAGTGATCTCTGTTTGTTTGTATATAATTTCATCGGCTTGCGAGGCGGGAAGCGAGCGAGCGTCACTTTGAATTTGTTTACATATTTCGCACCTTTAAAAGTATAGAGACCTAACTCAAAAATAATGTTGTTGAAAAATGGTCGTTATGTAAATAATGTAAATATCAATCATCATTGTATATACGATCAAATTGACTTTTAAATAAGCCTGCATTAATAATTTTATTAAAATCATAGTTTCATAGAAAACACTAATCAATCATAAATACATTTAAAGTATGCAGGGAAGTTAATTGATTGATTTAACTGTATAGCCAAAAACACTTAGATAGTGATTTAATTTATTTTCGTTTCGTGTGTAACTGTATAGTTGGTGGAGTTATTTATGCAAACAATAACTGGATCTAAATAAAAATAACTAGTTACAAAAATCACCTGTTTTGAAAACAGTTGACGCCGACCAAGTAACTGGTTACGTGACGTTTCGTGAAAATGACGTAACGACACACGTCTAGTGACCATACACACGTTTAGGTACATTCCTGTCAGTTTGCATCTTGTCAGTCATACCGAGGGATTGCGTGTCTGTGGATAGTTATAATCCTATCATTTTATGAAGATTGTTGTCATTTTAAAGGAATGCTCGTCATTTTGAATTACCTTAATGGATTTACAAAATGAAATCAAACGAGCGCTCAATCACGCCGGACAAATAAACAGGCACTAACTTGATCACAGAGCGCGTCACGTCTTTCGCGACGGGAGGGAAGGCGGGATTTTAACACCGTCATTATTTCTCGCTCTTGCAAATCCACTGGCGTTCATCCCGTAAGGATTGTAGATTCCGGCAGGAATTAACGTCAGTGGATGGGCCGCTATTGTTTGATAAATCCCGAAATTTGACAGATTGTATATGATGACAGCTGTCAAAAACGATACCTCCGTGTTACTTTAATAGTAAATACTCGAAATAAATTGAGTATTATTTCATTCAAAAATATATTAACTGTAATCGAATGATATTGTTTTTACTTAGAATATCATTGCTGTAATCAGTATTAATATTACAATACAAGTAATAATAGGAGCGTTTTACCTGAAAATAAAACGCTTATTAAATACTTACCTTATTTGAAACTTTATTAATTGAGATAGGATCTATCTGTTTCCTGTCCTTCTTGCATCCCTTTTCTACCCATACACTTCCCTCTCGCTCGCACATCTATGCTTCCACCAGGCCAGTAGCGGGCTTGAATGTGCCCGCGCCATTTTAGATCATTGAGTCTAAAAACACAAGGTAGGATTAAAGTTTCAAATAAGGTAAGTATTTAATAAGCGTTTTATTTTCAGGTAAAACGCTCCTATTAAACACTTGACCGTTATTTGAAACTTTATTAATTGAGACATGTTTGTTATCGCCTGGTGCGGATGAACGCCAATGTGACGAAAGATGAAACATCTATGAATCCTAAGAAAATAGTTAGATATGACCACGGGATCTCTGGGTACAAGCAATAAAGAATTCATAAGTTGATGTGCGAGAACAATTATTAGAGAGCCAAGAATTAAATAACAAAAATTATGAAATAAAAAGTAGGCAGGTAGGTACTTCATGCCAAAATCACTTATGTATATAATTAAATAACGAAAAACGATCAGCTCATGAATAATCATACACAAGGAGTAAACAATTTAGTAAACCCGCTAGTAGAGGGTAGTCCGTATATAAAAAAAAATCTGAAGGTACTTGCAGATCTCCAATTTCCTCGAGCAAGAATATCATCGATTGAACATTATTCACCCAATCTTTTGAAGCTACAGTTGAACGGATGCTGCCTGGATGTGCGATAATGCACGCCTCCGTCAGCAATGATTTTATCCATCCCGCTATCTCTGCCCGTGACGCTGCCTTGGCCTGGCCTCTTAAATTTAGAAATAAATTAGCACACTTCGCGTCTTGACGCTTGCCACGCAAAATGCTTACGAGGCAACCAATCCAGTAAACAGGATCAAGGTTCTCATTAGTAGGGTTTGACCTTAAATTCCAGCCTGATTGCCTGAAATTAGCATTATCAGTTTAGAACCAAAGATAGGCCATAAAATAACATGATAGTGCTGATCATCCACAGCTATTAAAGTGAGATCATGGGTTCTTCGACCAGAGCATAACAACAGCAATATAGCGGAATGCCTTGAAACCAAAAATAGGCTGTTTACATCTATGTGATATTTTTCTAAAAATGACAGTTGGTTATCAACATTCCAGACTGATGTCTTATGCACCACTGGGTTCTATAGAGAAATTGCCTTTAAAACATGTTTCACCGGAACATGCGAACTCAAACGACCAGAAAGCTCTGTATTACATAATGTCGACACCACTGATTTGTGCAATAAAATAGTATTATACGAAAGATGTTCTTTAAGGTACAGGTCAGAGTCAAGGTCCTTAACCTTGCTAAAACAGAGCCACTGGGGTTAAACGGATTAAACTTGTGTAATTTGTTCCAGACAAGCCACCTACTCCATGCTACTTTATATGTCTTGCGAGTAGAAGGACGCCAAGATGAATTTAGCAGACTAAGTTGAGAAACATTCCAGTCTGTTAGATTATCGGACCACCACCACATTTCCATCCCTCTAATGACATTTCGTGAACTCTGGGCGGTGGGAGGCCCGTTGATACATCTATCAGGGTTCGATCCAGATGGTGAATTGTGAACGGCGCTGTCAACGCTCTGGCCTTTAGGTCTGCCCTATAGAATACGCTATTCCACCTGGGGACCACTAGTAAAAACGTGCCTTGAACCCAATTGAGGTGGGTCAGTACCTTGGGAACCAAAAAGGGCGGAGAAAATACCCAAGCTGGATAATAATCCCATCATTGAGAAAACGCATCGTGGAAAGCTGCTTGACCGTCTGTCTGATCTAAAGACACATAATCGGCAACAACATGAGCGTTCTTCGAGGCAAACGGATCTATTACCGGAACACTGAATCTTTCGAAAATTTTCTCTGTAAATACTGGTAGTAGCTGCCACTCTTGTGGTAATCGGTAACGAGATATATGATCTGCGTGGCCATTGCACTTGCCCGCAATGCATGTGATGATCGATTATCTGAATCTGATGAAGCTCTAACACTTGAAAGATACGGAGAGTTATGCTCATAAGAATGGAAGACTTCGTTCCGCCCTCGTTCCAAACATAGGCGATAGCGGCTCGATTGTCGCTTTGCCATAAAACTGTGGACGGACTCAGGAACAGATACTGGTCCTGTAATACCTTCAACAATGCCAGGAGCTCTTTCTGATTGCAATGTAACCTTGTTCCTGCTCGGTCCACCGTCCGGCAAATGTTCGACTGTCCAGTAGCGCACCCCACGCTATATCCGACGCTTCCGTAGCTAGAAAATGCGACGGGGCCGCTAGATGAATCGCAGAAGCCTGATGATTATTGCATAGCCACTATCTCAGATCGTCTAGGGGTTTTGTCAAGAGAGGAAGACATTTGGCCTCAGGCTCTGCGTACCAGGTGTTGAGAACCTCTAGCAGAGCTCGATAGTGTATCCGTCCTCTGGGAACCACGAAGCTCGAGAAGTTCAACAGACCGATTAGGCTCTCCAAATCTTTTAGTATTATAGAGTTGGTCCGCAAGATTGTCGCAAACTTGGAAGACAGGGCGACACATTTGTCTTTCGGCAAAGAATTCTGATTCGTCAATGTGTCCAAATGAACTCCCAAAAAGATAAGACTTTGTTGTGGAGTTATAATTGACTTGTCGAAGTTTATTTGCCAACCTAGATATTGGAGTCGCTCCAGTACAATTCGAACGTGCGACTGCAATACCTGACGGTTCTGATGGGCCAGGAGATCGTCGTCCAAATAAACGATGATGCGTAATCCTTGTTCTCTTAGGGTCTGAGCTACCCAATTGGTCAACGAGGCAAAAACTTTCGGAGCTGAACTTAGACCGAACCGAAGGCAAGACATTTGAAGAAGTTTGCCTTAGTAAGTCTGAGAAACCGCCTTTACGACGCATGTATAGCCAGGTGAAAATACGCCGGAGACAAGTCTATTTTGCACATCCAGTCTCTGGGCTGCAGGAAATCCGGCACACGATAAACTTTCAAAATACGGAATTTGTCCGTTATTACGAATTTGTTCAGGGCGGAAAGGTTGAATATAACACGGTGGTAGTTAACCGATAGTTTAACAGATTTGGATTTATCAGAGGTGGTCTTTTCACAAAGGGTATGCGATACCCCTGTATTAGCTTAAAAATGTAATCCGGGGCTCCTAATTGATGCCATCGCCGGAAGAAAAAGAGTAGGCGACCCGCCTTGAACGCTTGTTTGACAGAACTTACCTGCTCTCTCTCGAGTACTGTGCTCAATGGACGGGCCAGAACGCCTGGGCCCTTTAATATAGTCCTTATATTGGGGCCTATTTCTTTGCCAGCCTCCTCGCGGACGAAAGGAACCTATGAAATTGCTTGAAGGTCGAAAATCACCACTGTAATTTCTCTGCCCCTTCGAGGGACGAGAATGGTAGAAGCCCTGCGAGGGCCGTGAATGGGAAATGTACGTGGGCGCACAGCATCCATGAGTAGTAATACCCTGCGAGGGTACATTACTACTTCCCCGCCCCTGCGGGGGGTGGTGTATAGGCTTGCTCGAACCAGCTTGTAAGTCGGGGGCACTAGAGTTTTGCCTATATAACGGTAAAAAGACTTTCTTACCAGCCTTCTCCAGGACAGTAGTCAGTGATTCGGCATTAAATAAGTGACGGCAAGATGGTGGAATTTTCCTCAACGCAACCTTAGTTTATGGATCTCGGACAAAATTAATTACTCCATCTCTTCTCATTTGAATTACTTCTGCTCGGTGACCACAAATAAGTTGTAGTAATTCGGATGACACTTTAAAAACATCACCTTCTAAAAATAATTCATTTACTTGCTCACTTAATTGATTGACTGACAACCAGATTCACGAGCCCACTGCAAATCTTCCGAAGTGAAGTTTGTAAAGCCTCACGTTGTTTTAGGACGCAAAAAGTCAACGCTGCGTACGATTTGTCAGAATGAGCAAGATGACGCAGCGAATCATAAGCTTTGATTTCGTCATTTACTTCCAATTCAACGAACCCGGGGCTTAAATTATAAAACTTCTGAGTTTCAGCATAACGAATCTCACACCACTCATTGCTATCAAAGTGCTGGATCTCATTTAATGTCGTTAAAAAGATATTAGGAGTTTTGGGAACGGAAGGCTCCTTCAACTTAGTTACGTTACCAAAAACAAAATTAGGTTCAACTACCTCCGACAGATTATTAGTAAAAATGTGCTCATTGGTGTTCTCGTATAAGTCTCCACTAATATTATTATCAATCACAACACTATCTGGGCTCGAATAACCTTGCTCATGGTGAGAAGTATACTGCGTATCGCAAATATTAACTTTTTTCTGCAAATTATTAAATTATTATTATATTCCTCAAGTTTATGAAGGCGGCGGCGGTCACGGTGCCGTTTCCGTTTGCCCCCTCTTCTTTTATTCCTATAAGATATTTTCTCACGTTTATAATTGCGACTTGAGGATGAAGTGGAACTGCTTCCACTCGAGGAGCTCAAAGAGCTACTACTCGAGGAGCTACGTCGCCGCTTAGTGTGACGCTTAGAAATAGACCTATTAATATCACTTGCCGGTTGTGAATTAGCGTTTTTGTCGGATATTTCTCGATGAATACCGGTCTCACTATTCATTATTAATACTAAACGTCTTATAAACGCTAATTCCCTTAAAAAAGCTAATACCTAGGGAAAAACAAAAAATGTAAGAAAATTTTCTTATATCTGAGGGTAGAAATAAAAATAGCTAAAAAGCAAATTAAAATTCAACGAACGGTAACACCGTTGATCAATATGTTCAAATTACTCACGTAAAATCTCAGGATACTTTATAAATTAATAAGGAATTAAAATAAATTATGAAAGTTTAAACTGTTCATAAAAATGGATGCGTATGAGTGCACAGCAGAAAATGGTCAACCAAAACACGTCTGTGCACCGCAGGAAATAAAACGTCAATGATCTAAAATGGCGCGGGCACATTCAAGCCCGCTACTGGCCTGGTGGAAGCATAGATGTGCGAGCGAAAGGGAAGTATATGGGTAGAAATAGGGATGCAAGAAGGACAGGAAACAGATTGAGCCTATCTCAATTAATAAAGTTTCAAATAACGGTCAAGTGTTTAATCTCTATATATATAAAAATCAATTGCTGTTCGCCTTAAATGTCGTTAGGATAGGTGATAAGAAGTACACCGGGTCATCGCACATTTAACGTTTATTAATTCTAAGGCGGTACGAAGTTCGCCGGGTCAGCTAGTTAAGATATATATTAAGTGTTCCCGAATCAAGTCAAGTCATTATGATTATTTAAATCGCTTATAAGAAAATATCGATTATCATAAAAGTTTTCACTTTTCAGTCAGTGTAAACTCGACTATATGTCGTATGTGTTTTGGTCATTGTCGATTGAATTATCATCTTTATCGTCTTAAAATGGTTGATTCTTCCTATTGTGATTGTTGCCAATTACAAAACATCCAATCGCTGAATCATATCGCTTTTTCGAGTGTCCATCCTTCAACATTCAGCGCCTTGTGCTGTTAGATGACCTTTTACAAATCTACAATACACCTGAATTGGTCCCGGATTGCATTCAGGAGTTGCTTATGAATGTCTCAACTTATAAATATTTATACAAATTTATTATAAGTACTGTAAATGAGATTTAGAATAAGATAAAATTATTATTATTACATTAATTAGTTTGTACATAATTTTCGTGTAAAATTAAAACTTTTAAGTGTAATAAAACATAAACATTGACTTAACAACACTAAATACGGTAACCGACCTGTGTTACCGACAGAGAAATGCAGGACATTAGATAAACAAGGATGGACGTGACAATAAACAAAAACTTATGAAATTCTAACTGGAAAAAACTTCAGAATCAGACTGGATTTGAATTCACCTAAATGACGTTATACGAATGAAATTGAACTTTATTTTATCCCAAATATGAGGAGAAAAACGTAAGACGAGGCGGTATGGTCTCAATGACTTTAGCCTGCTCACCTAAATGAGCAAAAAAATATCAGTCAGTGTAACAGAGTAAAATAGTATAGTAGTGATCTGTGGAGTAAAACTCAGTACATCTGAAACTGAGATATAAGTAAAAAAGAAAGTTGAGACTCGAGTCCTACAAAAAAATAAGTTTGGTTTCAAGCAAGTAATGCTTACTCATAATATGTTATGGTATAAAACTAAAGTACAATGAATGGAAAGCAGAGCTTTAAAAAATCGAGTCGACGTATCACATAGCAAGACAGCAATTTAATATTCAACGAAATTGAAAATAAAGCGCAAAGAGAATATATTCTCTATATTAGTAGAGCGCAACCCGCGCAACCATAACGGCTTCGTTTATCTATGAGAAACTATATTATAACTTTGAGAAACAATGTCGTTTTCTAAAGACAGCCAGTCAGAAAAACGAACATCATCAATACCTTCAGCTGATTGGAGTATTGACAATTATCAAAACAAGGTATGAACATATATTATTATGAATAGTATACCTACATAATGCGCGAATAGTTTATCCTTAAGACCATAGTGAGTCAATAATCTGACTAAATATTTGAGTCCCATAACCTAAAATATGACCTGGACAGTTAAACTCTGCATCTAAAAATGAAATGGGAATAAGGGATATGTCATCTATCTCAATCACTTTCACCACCCATTTTGATTTATAATGTTTATTTATTAAATTTGCTGTTGCTATTAATTTCTTGACAATGGCTGGTATACCCGCTAACCACAGGTGGAATGGAATGGCTATGGCTCGTTAAATAAAATTTCATGCATTTCGTAAGGAAGAAGAAAAATGAAGTGTTTTATTTCCAGGAGAAAACTTCCCTTGAAAATGGAGCTGGAACTGGCAGTGGCTCCTCACTACAATTGCCTGAGAGTTCACAGTGTTCTTTAGCATCTAATCGAGTGCCTGTTATTAACAGTGCACTCGGTAATAGTGACAATGTAACTAACATAAATGTAGCTCCAAATTCAATAGTATCAGCAACCCCATTTGCATCAACATCGCAGTCACGGATTGTTGGAGATGTGTCACTTACTCCTATACCCAGTTCCTTCACACCACAGACTGTAAATCCTCACAGCTCTATGACTGCATTGACACCAATGGCGAGTGGGACGAGTCAAGCAAAAAGTAGCATTAAAGTACAGTAAGTGACTATACCAAGTGGTCAAGAGCACACTTCGCAATCAAAGTGTGTAGGTTCAAATGCAACTTAGCACTACTGGAATTTCATTTGATAATTTCTTTTTAATCCAGGATAATCACTTGCTGTAAAAGTGAATGAAAATATTGAGAGTACAGTTCGGTGTCTATTTCTTTTTAATCCAGGATAACCACTGTTGTAAAAGTGAAGGAAAATATTGAGAGTACAGTTCTGTGTCTAAGTGAAGATGACCTAGCACAAGCACTAGGCCAAGCACCAGCAATCGCCAAAACTCTTTTAAGATATGTATTGCTCTTTTTAGGGTTCTGTACCTAAAAAGGAAAAAACTGTACCCTTATAGGATCACTTTGTTGTCCGTCGGTCTGTTCCAATCAAAAGATACGGCAGTTTATGTTGCATTTTCAGTACATTTGCACGGGAATCAAAAACCTATAGGGTACTTCCCGTTGACCTACAATCATAAAAATTGGCAAGAAATAAGGTCTTATAGCACAAATACAGGAAAAAATCCGAAAACTGTGAATTCATTGTTAGAAAATGTTTTTTTTACAATTACAAACATATTTTGTACTTAGTTTGTATGGGAACACCAGTATACTAACGGCAAAGTTAAGTTTGTCTCTCTGTCCAGTTTATCTTTTCGTTAGAGCAATGTTAGGTGCTTTCATAGTTTAGGTACGGAGGCCTCAGTGCGTGAGTCCAGCTCGCACTTGGCTGGCTTGGCTTTTTTTTTTTTGCCATTTCACGGTTGTGGCTTGTCCAAGATTTGTTTAAAAAACTTTTTTTACTTATAGGTTCCATGAATCACTTCAGTAGTCATTTACCCCAGTATGGGTGTTAAATCGCCCCAAGTCTATTGTGCCTATGATAAGCCTAGTTCATTGATTCATTCAAGATTTTAAAGTTGGTGTGAATGTCATTAAAATCAAGGGTAAATAAATTCCAGAAAGGTCAAGTCCTTAGCACCCTCAACCGACGAAAGTGCATGAAAAGATGTATGACTGTGGATGAAGCGAAAGAGGTATGTCAGGATCGTAGCATGTGGAAACGTTAGTCTCTGCCTACCCCCATGGAATACAGGCGTAAGTATATGTATGTATGGTAAATAAATGTACAATAATTAATTCTCTATTTTAGGAATTGTGTTTCAACAGTACATTTGGGTTGTGAACTAAAATTATTGGACATATACTGCAGAACCCGATTTTCTGAATATAATCCAGCAAGATTTCAAGGTGTAGTTATGAAAATAATTGATCCACGAGCAACTGCTTTAGTGTTTAGGTAAATATACTCATTTCTGTTATCCGGAGATGTTGGTAATGCTTCTGAGTTGTGCGACTACATTTTGGCCTTTGTTGAAGGTATTTTAAACTCAATATATAGAGGTGAGCTTATTGCTAACTATAAAGTAAGCACTCCCTCAATGCGATGCATTTTCGAGTTGTGTCATTGGTAAAATGTTTTTGGATGTCAGCATTGTAGAATATGTTCAGTACTATTATAAGGTATAATGTAGGTCCAACGTCAGCATCAAAATCAGAATAAACAGATAAGAAAGTTGACATTCTTGTTGGAAAGACAGTTCACACGATACTTGTTTAATCTGGAATACACTTAAATTTCCTTAGGTTTTTCATTTTCAACAGTGTTCATCCCAATGTATTTGAGTTTATCCTGATGGGTATTATACCCATTATGATACTGACTTTATAACTGTTACCATTGATTATGTACTTTTTGTAATTCAATTTATCAGATCTGGCAAAGTACTTTGCACTGGAGTAAGAAATGAACATGACTCGTACATAGCAGCAAGAAAGTTCGCGAGAATAATACAAAAGCTTGGATTTCCTGTAAGTACCTATATACATAGCATGATAAGAGTTAATTATTTTCCGAAAGGAATTGATCGAATGGTCGTAGTAATTAATATAAGCGGCGATAGTCTAGTGGCCAGACGGGCAGCCCTTTTAACCGAGATGTTCTAGGTTCGACACCTACACTGGTCATTAAATTATTGATGTGTGCCCTCTCCTCGCACAAGCATTTAGCTTAGTTGGAGAGGTAGAGTTCCTTCGAGGGTTGCAGCCGATTTAACAAGTATAAATAAGTTATTAATTACTAAGGTACACATACTGTTAAAGATGGGTTTAATATACTAATATTTGTATAACAATTTCAGGCGAAGTTTCTGGATTTTAAAATCCAGAATTTCATTGCAACTGCTGACTTGAGGTTCCCTATAAGACTGGAGGCTCTCCAACAAGCCCATGGTCAGTTCGCATCTTACGAGCCCGAATTATTCCCAGGCCTTGTTTATAGAATGGTGCGACCGAGAGTTGTATTATTAATATTTGTTAATGGGAAAATAGTTTTTACAGGTAATAAATAATTCTCTATATCCATATCTATCTATATCTATAATAAATAAGAAGTTTAAAACGTACTTTATTATCATGTTTACACAAATAGTTTCAGATAGGGAGGTATACCTAGTAACTATATTTAGAAGCCGATTTTAGTCATGAATTGTTTGTATACCTACATATCTATGCCCGATTTAAATAAGGACAAGATGATTAAATTAAATTTAAATAAATAATAATTAATGATTAATTTAAATGATTTAAGCGCGTAAGTCCCGAAAAGTAGAATTTTAGACTGTTTAGACTTTATTAAACGTTATTTTTATGACGTCAAAAGGGCGTCCGAACGCTATTTTTAAAAAGCCGCGTCGTATTTAAATCCCCTTAAAAAAAACGTCAAAGGGGCGGCAAATTATGACTCCGCCCGCGACAGTGACTCACGCTACGCTACGCTAGGCGACTGATCGTTTTCCTTTACTGATTCAGTTGTTGACTTATGTTTTATTATTCTGAACTTTTAAATTTGAAAATATAATAATACTTTGGGTACATATACAGTTGCTCATATGTGGATGCTTGGTGAAGACAGTTTATACCTTACTATCATAGATTCTGGCTTAAAGACCTTTGAATATTTGTCACAGGTATCGTGTTCTGGCCTTTGGCTACATCCATAACCCTATTCAGCCGTGTAAACCACACATATGAGGGACGACTACCGATATTCATGAAACAGAACTTGCAAACTTTACATAGGACTCGAGATATTACGAGTTATAAAAATTGACAAAGAATTTTTTTTACGAATTTCAATCAAATTTTTATACTATTCAGTTGTATACCGGATACTGATAAAAACGTCAAAGTATTATTTCGGACTTTTGAAACACCGTGTAGATGCCTAATATGTGCGAAATAAATATTTTTTGATAGATATCATCCAAAGTTAGGGAACTGGTAGTTTAAGTTACAAGTTTCTTTGGATAAACAAAATGTCAGTTGCCATTATAATAATATTGGGACGATGGCAATGTCAGCCATATCCTTGGTGAAGGATAAACTGATATGAATGTTGGGATTCAAAAAATAGAGTCGAAAGGCTAATTTTATCCTCATTAAGGCTAATCCACAGACATAATATTGGTTTCCGGCTGTTAGTCGTCCAAAGGCGTCTCCTAGTATTAGGTACTTATTAAAAATTGGACATTATTCGTTCTTCTTCTATAAGATTATGTAGGTATTGAGAAATATTTTCCTACAATGCTATTTCTCCCTAAAAACTCCCTCTATGTAAGTACAAAGTAGGTAGGACTTCTACGAATAACAAAATCTGCAATTTTTACACTGTTTCTTAATAACTTATAATGCATTAGAAATTTAATTGTTTGTTAATATGGTACCTAATCACTATTTTCAAATTTATTTTCAGGTGGAAAAACTAGAAACGAAATCGGTGAAGCTCTTGATATTATTTATCCAATTTTAAGAAGTTATCGCATAAGTTAGTTTAAGTTAAGATGGTAGATGCATACTTTTCACGATGGGCTACCTATCTACTTCTACTTATTTATTAATCGACATCTACTTAAAAATTATGTTTGTAATATGTAACTTAATTTTGTAATTGTAATTCTTATTTTTCGAAGTTAATGAAATGATTAAATATAAATGAATAAGTTAAGGAATAGCTGCACCTGCGATAAGCGGGTATTCTACAGTGTCAAATAATTTAATAGCAATAAAAAAAACTATATATACCTACACATAATTGATAGAAGTGATGGATGACTCGAGGCAATATTGAATAAAAGATGAAATATGTCATAGTGGTTTTAATATTGTCATTACATTTCATATATGTACATAATTAAATCTACCTCTTCTTAATAGATCTTCTTTGAGCATCATCTTTTCAGAAGTCCGAAATGATACTTTCATGTTCGCATGCATGAGTATCGGATATACAACCGAATGGTGTAAATTCATCGAAATTGGAACGTTTTTTTAACCGACTTCAAAAAGGAGGAGGTTTTCAATTCGACCCGATGTTTTACTTTTTTATTTCTTTAATGTAGGTATGTTACCGGATATCTCTGGCGTCTGCTGATCGATTACAATTATTTTTTTTTGCTAGGTTTGCTAGGTAATTCTTCAAGGTTGGTCCCATTTTCAAAATATTATCAGTAATCAACCCCTTTGGCGGTGAAATGGGTGTTTGTATATGTATTTTACATACAAAATAAAGAATAGAAGTTTACTATACATTCGGAATGCATTACCAATGTAGGAGAATGGGTAAGAAACTCCATGGTTACCTACTCTTTTTCAAAGGGATTATATCGAGGGGTAAAAGGTTGACTACTAAGAACACGGAAAAAGTATTTCAATTGGAAGAAACCCGAACCTGATAGGTCAGCAAGTAGCCTGCAACGAATAAGCGATCGTATCCACGGGGCAGCAAATAGCGACGGCGTCAATCCACCCAGGCGGGTACTACCAGTGAAGAGAGAAAATTGTGCCCGCCACAACGGCTCCACGGTCCGCCACCGACTAAACGACACTTAGGCGGTATTGACTTACATACATTTTGGACGTTACGTAAATTTGATAATCATAAGTAATTTTCATTATTTATAATACGATTTTCTGAGTAAGTTTTTTCTTAAAACTTGGTGCAACACAGCTCATAAAACTTAAGTTTCTTACAAACACTCCTTGATCTTCTTTTTTTACGAAACGAATGAAATTTAATGGTTTAAGAAGAGGAATGGCTGTACTTGCGGTTAGCGGGTATTGCAACCAGTGCCAGGTAATTAATGTCAAGAACAAATCCAATAAATACAGATTATTGATACAAATGTTGAATATGATAGGTAAAGATGGCGAATGAATCCCTCTTTGAGCTAAAGAAACAATAGAAGGAACAAGCACCCTAACTGGGGCCCGATTTTTTCGTTAGATAGACATCATCTCTATTGGAGATATGTTGAAGCAAAACAATTTGGTCGCATTTTTTTGTTTTGTTTTGACATATCTATAATAGAGATTCATGTATATCAAACAAAAATCGGGCCACTGAACATGCCTAACCTTCTCACATAGATTTTTCTCTTCTATTAAATTGTGTAATCAGAATTTCGACATTACAAAATGGATTCATTCGCCATATTTATCACCTTTAATACCCATTTTTATTTACAATGGCTTATTATTGAATATGTTGTAGCTATTAATTACTACCTTCAAAAATATTGGATACCGTTCATTTGGATGGATCCATTGTAACGGTATCCGTTTGGAAGGTTCGTGAGTGGCCTGCTTAACACGCTGCGTCAAATATTCAAAAGTCTGTAACTTGGAAACTATGATAGTTATAGTCTGCCTTCACTTCTACGTGTCACATATTGTCATTATAAGTATCTAAAATATTATTTCGGACCTCGATACTAGAGATGAATCGGATAGTGATTTGGCCGGATACCGGATATCCGGCCCTTTATCGCGTTACATGACGCTTCTTAAAGACATCTCGAATCGATCGCAATCACGACCCATACATACGGTGGTCAGTTGATTTGCATCAGTACCCGCAGTTGTCCAGGTTTGCTAGAATTTATCTTTCAGCACCTGGCAGTAGCGTTTACAGCGAAAGGCTATTTTCTGAAGTTTGTCTGGTATACGAAGCCAAGCGCAATCGCCATCAAATTCAGAAAATTTGGTATTCATTCACCACAATTTGCCAACTGTACATTTTTAGTACTAAACTAATTAATAAAACAAACATTTTTGACGTGCGATTATAAAAATAAACGGTGTCCATAACCTATTGATTGTGGTAAGATTTGCCAATGGGTGCACTTGCGAGTATTCTGCCAATATCAAGTAATTAATAGCAAGGACAAATTCAATAAACATATT
Organism: Ptilodon capucinus; assembly: GCA_914767695.1. Taxonomy (NCBI): domain Eukaryota; kingdom Metazoa; phylum Arthropoda; class Insecta; order Lepidoptera; family Notodontidae; genus Ptilodon; species Ptilodon capucinus. The sequence goes on along the minus strand of OU611814.1, from coordinate 4,819,123 downwards.
AAATACCTACACATAACAAAATAAGTTTTACATAAGTGCCCGGAACTTGTTTAATAAAACTTAACTCGATTAATAAAACACTTATGTATGTGGGTAATAAGATTTTATTTTTAAATAACTAAGTCAATGCCGAATACAAGTGACGCCAATAATACTCCTGCCTGAATTAGGTGTTTACTAAACTAAATTGGTCGGCCGAGAATAGCAGATCGATATTTTTTTTTAAATGCAACTTGCATTAATTACGAAATATTCAAGCAGAAATCTTGAATTTAGTATGCAAATAAAGTAAGGAAAATCCGTCCCTCCCTATAGTAATATAACGGCCAAAGATAAATTATTGGTATCGCTTCGGCGAAGCGATACCAATAATTTATCTATGACAACGGCCATGGGAACTCTGCCCTAGATCAAATTATAGTATATTTAAGCTCCTTGCGATTCTTTACTTACGAAATTTTAAAATTTGCTAAAGTAAGATGAGCAATGGCTCCACCTGCGATTGGCGGGTTTTTTAGCCAGTGTGAGTGAAGTAAATAATAGCAAATGGTTAGAAGCTGTGTATATAAGTTCCTTGGCCTCAGTTCATAACCAATATATCAGCACTTTTTTTGCTTCCACTATTTCTTCTAATATCTATGGTATTAAGTTTTCCCGCCCAATATAACGTCAGTATATCACTAGTGTTGTTCCATCCGTTAAATTAAATCAACCACATAGTTTACCGATTTCTATTAAGCCTTATATTGTTTTTGAATCATGTCATTATGTCAGCGGCTTCAGTACGCCTGCCAAGATAAGACATTTTCTCACGCATCGTGACGTCATTTTTGTGGCAAAATCGTTACGTCTTATTTGCTAGCATGGCGTAAATATAAAATGGGTTTGACAGTTAAATAAAACGTGTTTGACGTATGGATAAGATGTTATATCTTAAGTGCTAGCATGGGTTACCAAAATGTACCATAGAGACACGAATTTGACAGGTCAACGTAAAGAAATTTCTCACGGTCAAAGGCCGGTGATGAGAAAATAATTAGGCTGTAAGAAGTACATAAATATAGCATTTTATACACTATTATAACAAATAATACTTATTTTACTCTATCCTTCGCCAATATCAAGCGGACTACATGCAAAATTCTTCCGAAAACGAACACGTAAATTTATTTTCGTGTTCGACAAACAACAACAAAAAAGTGTAGAGACATTTCTATCTGTTTTATTTTCTTCCGAAAATCCACATAATCCTATTCCACGTGATTTAAAATCCATATTTTACAAAAAATCTGTAGGTTTGAGGTTAGATTTTGTTTGGCATCATACTTTGCGTGCTTTTTGCCGTTTTACAATGTAAAGTTATTTAACTTGGCAAATAAAAATAGTATAGTGCCCAAGAAATAAATTATAAGCATAATACCACCGACTAAATGATAATACGTAAAGCTTCCGGCATAATAAAAAAGAATCTATGCCCAAAGATATTTTTAATCTGTGCATAAATAATCTAATATATTCTATGATGTGTATGCAGCATCTTTTTTCTTTGTAAAGCTCCGTCTCGCTCTATTTGTCATTTCAATGAACGAATGAACGAAAGATCGTAAACTGTGAGAAAATTTTAGCAGGCTGTCTAATTTTAAACATCTTGGAAGCCATGTTAGCAAATAAGATACGGGAACGCAAGTTGACAAGATGTTTTTGGGACTTGTGAGAAAACATCTTGGCAGGCGTACTGAGGCCGCAGAACATAAAATGTTCTACTGATTATTTATTGATCTAAATACACCGCAACAGCTGCTGGAAACTGAAGGGTTTATTCTTATTACAAAATGCAAGAATTTTTGTGACTTTAAACTCAATTCATTAAGACAAGACAAGACCGGACTATGCAAATGTAATAATGACATTAATTCGTTGAGCCTCACGCTATAAGTATACCTCGTACGTGCAATTAAATCATGAAATTTATTTTATTTTGAAATAGGAAATATAATATTTTTATCTTCTTCTTAATTTTAAGAGCTTACCTATAATGGTAAAGTTTTTCCAGTCTTCTCTACTTTCTGATAGCTCTTTTACCTTCCGGTACGTTATGTAATATGATGAAGACATTTTCGCAAGAATCTAACAAACTGCGGGGTCTAGTTTTAACAAAAATGGTTAAGTAGAGGGCCTTTCGGATTGGTCTATCAGAAAATTCTTACCACATTATATTGTGATAGAAGTTTTATCGAATCTTAATCGATAAGGTGTTCACTACGGTTAGGTAAGCACATCACTAATAATAACTGTCGTTGTCGTTACTCGTTATGCTGAATGCATGCAGTTCAACTTAAAAACGTTGGGTTTATTGTGGATTCTTGGGTTGTTTTGTTTCATACTCTAATTATTTAAAATTACTTGGCTTATATTGTATTACAGACAATACTTAAATAAAGACATCACAAAAGTTATCGACATGGTTGGAAAGACCAATAAGCTAGTTGTTCATAAAAGAGGTGAGAATTACATTGTTCCTTTTCGTTCCCTCCTACTGACCAGGCCTGAGAGTATACGAATACTCTTAAAACTTTCATCTCAGACAATATAGCCATACAAGCTAACAATTGCTACCCTTATTGTAGCGATTATATGCACCATGTTGGGTGGAGTATGCGCCGTGACTCGTGCATTATAGGTGCCTGCTATCGCATATCAAAGGGAAGCATGCTAAAGTTTCTATATAATAATTATAAAAGTTTAAATTATAGTCGGTGTATGTCATTAGTTAGATTACTATTTAGGCCAAAACTATTGTTTTTTTTATAGAGATAAGCGATAGTTAGCGAATCGGTACTTAGTATATGTTAAATATTTATTTCTATGGCTAACCAAAGTTGTCTTGTAAATAATATTGCGATGTTTGCTACGGCAACTCAAGCCTTTGAAAAAGGTACTTGAATGTACTTGGGTGTAAAAATAGAGAAGATAGCCAATTTTATTCTTAGTTAGGCAAATCCACACATTAGACTGAATATAGGTTGCCCCTATTAGACTCACTGGATCTTCAGGAACTAGCATTATTAATTAAGTGTTATTTAATTCTATTAGGTGGCAGAAAAGAGGAGGTGCATATTGATAAAATAACTTCACGGATAAAGAAATTATGTTATGGTCTGAACATGGAGTTTGTGGATCCTGTAAGTTTTTGCTAATTCGTCATTTCTTGTAGTTGTTAGGACTTAAATTTTTACTGCATGAAAACATGTTATAAGTATGGTTGCAAGAATATGATTAGTCTAGACTAGACTTCGCAATGTAGCCTCATTTTGATGTAACTGGGATAGCCTCCAGCCCAGTTTTGCTTAGTTTAGGATCATACAATGATTATGTGGTGTCTGGCGAAATTATTTTTTAAATATTTTTTTTATGTTACATTGAAAGTATGAGTGTTGTTATCTAGACATAAAGATAAATGACTCACCAATTACTGGTAAATATCTCTGGTCCCTAAATTCCGTTACAAAGACCACTCACACCATTGTCTCCTAATAATTATAATATCAATATGTCAGTTTATACAATCAACAATTTCAATGCAAGCAGGTGTGCAGAAATGGCATTATAATTTTCAAATCAATGTTTGACAATATTGCATACAGGTCCTACACCTGTCTTTATAATATTGAGGGGAGAAAGGCTATTAGACTAAAAGTAACACTCTTGGGCTATATTGGCTTATACTATACATATTATTTGGAATGATCTTATTTTTCTATGTCAAATGAATATGATCTCCTGTAATGTTAATTTTTTATATATTTAAGTCAAATAGCCTTGCACTCTTAGATAGGTATTTACATGTGTTGTAATAATTATGCATTTAGTTTATATCTTGCTGCAGGTGTCCATAACCTTGAAAGTGATAAGTGGCATATATTCGGGAGTGACCACCGTGGAACTCGACAACCTGGCTGCAGAAACAGCAGCCACTATGACCACCAATCACCCTGATTATGCCATACTAGCTGCACGTTTGGCTATATCTAACTTGCACAAGGAAACGAAAAAACACTTTTCAGGTAAGATTAATTTATTTGCCAAATACTAACGATAATCATAAGCAGTACTCGACAAATCCTGCCACTTTCAGAGAATTCTGTATGCATGTTACATTCAATGATTTTGCAAAGGTCTCTTATTCGTATTTCCTTGAGATTTTAACATTACTTCTTTTATTTTTTTCTTGCAGATGTAATTACTGATTTGTATAACATAATTAATCCCCATACTAAGGAGAGGACCCCAATGATCTCTGATTACCATTATGAAATAGTAATGAAGAATAGAGAGCGACTAGATTCAGCTATTGTATATGATAGAGATTTTAAATACAACTACTTTGGATTCAAAACATTGGAACGATCATATTTGTTAAAAATTAATAACAAGGTAAGATTTCAGTACATTACAACACAGAGTATGTAGGGTATTTTTGTTTTAATTTTGTCCTCAATTATGATTTTGACCAACTCATTTTATTATTATAGGTTGCAGAAAGGCCACAGCATATGTTAATGCGAGTCTCCATTGGTATACACGGGGACGATATAGATGCGGCAATCAATACATACAACTTATTATCAGAGAAGTATTTCACACATGCAAGTCCAACACTCTTCTCGGCGGCCACGCCGCGCCCTCAATTATCTTCTTGCTTCCTCATTGCTATGAAAGATGACAGTATTGAGGGTATTTATGATACATTAAAGCAATGCGCCTTAATATCTAAATCTGCCGGTGGTATAGGTCTTCATGTACATTGCATAAGGGCTAAGGGCACCTATATAGCTGGCACTAATGGTGTGTCTAATGGGTTAGTGCCGATGTTGAGAGTATATAACAATACAGCTCGTTATGTTGATCAAGGGGGAAATAAACGTCCAGGAGCTTTTGCAGTATACCTAGAACCCTGGCATGCTGATATTTTTGAATTCCTTGATCTCAAAAAGAATACAGGAAAAGAGGAAGTCCGCGCTCGAGAGCTTTTCTATGCATTGTGGATTCCAGACCTGTTTATGAAGAGAGTAGAGAGCAATCAGAACTGGAGTCTCATGTGTCCGCATGAATGTCCAGGTCTGGCTGACTGCTGGGGAGAAGAATTTGAAACATTGTATGAAAAATATGAACATGAAGGCCGCTATATGAAACAAGTGAAGGCTCAAATTCTATGGAAAGCAATAATAGAAGCACAGGTGGAAACTGGAACACCATACATGCTATACAAAGATTCATGTAATAGAAAGAGCAATCAAAAGAATTTGGGCACAATAAAATGCAGTAACCTCTGCACTGAAATTGTAGAATACACTTCAACAGATGAAGTTGCTGTGTGTAATTTGGCCTCTATAGCATTAAACATGTTTGTAAATGATGACAAGACGTATGACTTTATAAAACTGAAGGAAGTAACTAAAATCATAACACAAAACTTAAACAAAATTATAGAAGTTAATTACTACCCAGTACCAGAAGCTAAAAATTCTAATATGAGACACAGACCCATTGGAATAGGAGTCCAGGGCTTAGCTGATGCTTTTGTTTTGATGCGCATTCCTTATGAAAGTGAAGCTGCTATTAAATTGAATCAACAAATATTTGAAACCATTTATTATGGTGCACTTGAGGCGAGTTGCGAACTGGCCGAAAAATACGGAGTTTATGAAACTTACGAAGGCAGTCCTGCGAGTCAGGGTATACTGCAGTATGATATGTGGAATAAAACTCCATCTGATCTGTGGGATTGGGGAGCCTTGAAAAATAAAATTTCGCAACATGGTCTTCGTAATTCGCTTCTATTAGCCCCTATGCCCACTGCATCTACCGCACAGATATTAGGGAACAATGAATCATTTGAACCATTTACGTCAAACATATATCAGAGAAGGGTGTTGTCGGGGGAATTTCAAGTTGTGAATCATCATCTGTTACATGATCTTACTGAAGCTGACCTATGGGATGAAGACATGAAGAATCTCATTATTCACAACAATGGTTCAATTCAAAATATTGAAGCTATACCCACAGAAATAAGAGACTTGTACAAAACAGTTTGGGAAGTATCTGTGAAAACAACCATCCAAATGGCCGCTGACAGGGGCGCGTTTATAGATCAGAGCCAATCCTTTAATATTCACGTTGCCGAGCCCAATTACGGTAAATTGACTTCAATTCACTTTTATGCATGGAAAATGGGTTTGAAAACAGGCATGTATTATCTACGCACTAAGCCTGCAGCCAATGCAATCCAGTTCACTGTGGACAAACTCAAGGCCAAGGGTAAAATGGCTAAAAACGACGTGGATGATGTTAACATGGCGGCGATCACTTGCTCCTTACAAAATAAAGATGAGTGCATGAGTTGTGGATCTTAAGGTAATTAATAACATTTTAGCAGGACCAGCACAAAAGGAAAAGACTTACGGGTCAAGTTGTAGCCCCTCTTAATTAAAATCTTGACTTCAGTAAGTAAAATATAATGTAGAAAGAAGAGTTCAGTGTTCATATTAATTAAGTGTAAAATGTATCAATCAATCATATAATTAATAGGTTGAGCTCATGCGCTGATTGGGATATGTCCCAACAGAAAATAAATTGTTTAAATAATACAGAGCTCGAGTGGGTTGTATCTACTTTCTTTTAAAAATAAACGGATATACTTAGAAACTGGCTGTTATTTATCTTCAGAATATTCTTACTAAAATAGTAATACATCATCATACCTTTTTCGCCGAAGGGATAGCTAGTGGGTACACTGCAGTGCACCACTTCGCCGATGTATTTTGGTCCCAATTTAATATGGGACGACCCTAATGCTACCTATCATAATCAAACTCCGCCCATCACGTCGCGTTTTATTCGGCGTACTTATGCAGTACGTGCAATATCGATGTCGCTACCTACGTGACAATTATGGCCTATATACCTACGTGATAATTTTGGGTGGCTTACTGTTATAATATAGACTCTTTGGAAGTCTTGTATTTGAAAATTTAAAAGAACAGGTTTCCTAGCAACGATAAAAAACATTGTGTGTCATATCATATAAATACTGGTGTACTTAGTTGTAAGCTGATTCTATTGTTGACTTTCTCAAGTGTTAATATAAACCATCCTGTCCACTTTATGGTCGTCTCATTCCACAATAATAAACTCGGAGAATGTTCAGCATTTCATGATGAATCTGCTGTACCATCAGATCACGTTCATGACTTTGAGACAGAACAGTTCTTAGATGCTCAAGAATTTGATACTGGACAAACTGAAATCGGACCCAGATATAATCTAAGAAACAGAGAAACAATTAAGCCCCCGCAACGTTTTGAGGACTTCATCTGCTTGTTAGAATCTGATAATCTTCCAGAAACATACAGAGAGACTATGGAGCGAGAAGATAAAGATGAGTGGTTCAATGCAATGCAGAGTGAAATAAACTCGCGAGAGAATTGTCAATCTCGACACCTATTGAGAAAGGTGTTCAAGCAGGTAAAGTGGATACTTTTGAAAATGAAAAGATGTTTCCCTATAGTGAAGCAGTAGGCAAGAGCACCATTTGATGGTAGGCACTCGTCCAGATATTGCATATGCAGTTAGCGTAGTCTCACGCAAATTGGAAAACCCTACCAAGGATGACTGGAACAAAGTAAAAAGGATAGGATATTCCGGTATCTTAAAGGAACGGTTTCAATTGGAATCACATACCGCAGAGGACCTAAACAACTTTTAGGTTACAGTGATGCTGATCATGGAGGACTCTACCACTGGACGTTCTACTACTGACGTAGTGTGTTTATATGCCGGTGCAGTGTTATCTTGGCTGAGTCAACGGCAGGCCACAGTTGCGATTTCCACCACGGAAGCTGAGATTGTTACCGCCAGTGAGGCAGCTCTCTAGCTGCCTCACTGACGGTAACAATCTAGCCATACAAGTTCTCTAACTTGTATGGCTTCAAAGAATCTTCACAAAATTAACTGACGTGGAAGATCAGCCTCTACTTAGAGTAGACAATGAAGCTGCCATAAGATTAGCACACAATCCGGAGTTCCATAAAAGGACTAAACATATTCGAGTGAGACATTTCTTTGTGAGAGAAATGGTAAACGAAGCCAGTCTCACAGTCATAACTAGTTCAGCAGACTAGTTGGCTGATGTTTTAACTAAGGCAGTTCCAAGGCCTCGGTTGCTAGATTACAATTGGACTTCACCAAACAAACCTTTCTTCTATCAATTAGGGGAAAGTGTTAAGACTCTTTGGAAGTCTTGTATTTGAAAATTTAAAAGAACAGGTTTCCTAGCAACCATAGACATTGTGTGTCATATCATATAAATACTGGTATGATCTTAGTTAACTCATTCTATTGTTGACTTTCTCAAGTGTTAATATAAACCATCCTGTCTACTTTATGGTCGTCTCATTCCACAATAATAAACTCACAACACTTACATATTTCGTTAGTAGACGGCCCTGCTGGGAGAATGTGTACAAATCACTTTTAGTATGGGTAATTTAAATATATGGTGGTAGCCGAGTGGTCGAACGCACGTCTTGCAAATCAAAGTGTGCAAGTTCAAACCCCGGCTCGCACCTCTGGGTTTATGTGCGAATCTCATTTTCATCCGAGTTTACCACTTGCTTTGAAACGGTGAAGGAAAACATCGTGAGGAAACCTGCACGTCTATAGAAAGGCATATGAAGTTCACCAACCCGCACTGGGCCAGCGTGGTGGACTATAGCCCGAAAATCTCCCTCGTAATGAAGGAGAATGTGCCCGGTATAATGGCAATAGGCTCGCCCCCTATTACATTGGGACCAAAAATACATCGGCGAAGTGTGGGCGCACTGCAGTGCACCTCTGCCTACCCCTTCGGGGAATACAGGCGTGATGATGTATGATGATGATGTATCATACGTACAATATTGGACTGGCGACGAACCCAGTTGTAGTTTTGTCTTTAATTCCAGTATCATTTAAAACATGTTTCGAAAATACAATTTACGAAGTGTGTCTTAAAGTTATAGAACAAGATGTTTGTACTGAACTTAAGTCTGTTTGCCACATACGTTATCAGCATCGCTAAAAACCAGTAGGAAGTAGGAAAAAAGTAGGAAAAACACCAGTGTAATCTCAACAACCTCAAACCTATTTATATACTAGAAAAGTCTAGTATGAATATTATACCTATTTATCCCATAAGAATACTTTGTACAACAGATGCCCACGTTAATAATTACTAAAATCCTTTTACACTAGGCTAAGCATGCTCTCTAAAATATAACAGATCAAGATTTAAAAGGGCTTATTATTATTAAGATTTAATAAATAAAGATATTCAATAATTATCACACTGATTTTAATTTAATAAAGGGGGAATAAAATAATTTAGTAAGATTAACCATGATTAGAATTGCTTTATTACTTACATAAATTACAAATTCTATTTGCACAAAACTATTAGTATGTACAAAGCAAGTAGTAGGTACATAGAAAAATATTGTATAGAGAACCAGTCAGTTAGATATTCTACAATAACATTTGTATCCTACCTTGATCCCCTTTATTGGGTCCAAAGAAAATAAACCAAGATATGATCATTTTAAGCCATAACAACAACGAAAAATATGAAAAAAAATATCAAAACTCCAAATACTTTGAACATTAGGGCCCTATTGCCTGTAACGTTCTGAAAATACTTCATAATTTCCCTGTGACCAGCCTCTACATTCATTTCAGCTTCTTGAATATTTGCATCAATTCTCCCTATGGCTTCATCTTGTTCCTTCACCATATGTGCTAGCTGCTGGAATATACCCCCAAGTTCTACTATTGTGCTTTCAATATTGTGCATAGTCTCAGCTCTTTGCTGTACATAAGTATCTGTATCATCCCTCAACACCATTTGCTGTGTTTGCAAACTTGATGACTCTCCTAAGTCAATGCTAACTTCATCTTGTTGTAGCAGAGATGGTACCTCTTTGGCCAGTGGTGCGACCCTAGAAAATTGTTCACGGCGGTTGTTTTGATGCTTTAAGTTCTCAGATCTCACCTCAAGAACCTGAAAAAATATGATGCCATCCATTTAAACACATGAACATACATATTTTAAATTTTAATATATTACTAATATTAAAAAATGTTATACCTGTTTGAATTGGTTACTCATAGAAGCCAGGCGTGATTGTAAAGCAAGAACAACACTTGATGAATGGCTGTGCATACTTTTGCGTCCTCGTGGCATTTCACCCAGTCGTGCAATTCGCTGATTCAAAGAACTCAAATCTCCTTTAATAATGTATGTCAATTCTTGAATTTCAGTAGGTCTATCATCAAACAATGATTTTTTCTTAGCCACTGTTGATGAGAAAGTATTAAAGATTAAAGAAGAATTTTGTATGTGTTAGATATAATATCAAAATTTAAGAAATAACTACCCAAACCATCTAGGGAGTCATTTAGTTTTTGTGAGTAGGTCATATATAATTTGATTTTGTTATAAATTACATAACCTTGGAAAAATACATGCTAATTATTATTAAGAGTACAGGCATACCTCACATTATTACTTCACCTTCTTACATTTTGTACAAGAAGAAAGATATACAAAAAACCTGAATACTTACACATGGCCAATTTCTCTAGTTTAGCATATGTACTAGTAATATTTTTGCTTATAACTTTAGCCATACTCATAAATTGTGAATATGTTTCCAGCATTTGGGCTTTTCGATCATCCCTGACCACAGGTCTTGCCAGAGTTCTGCCTTGAAGGCTGCGTACGGCTGATACGAATTCATTAGTTCTATCTCTAGCAGCCATCACAGGTTCAAAAACAAACTCTTCAAGTATCTCAAATCTTATATTATCTGGCTGTTCACTTGGAGTTGCTGTTTTAGGACTCTGTAACTTTGATAGCGGATTATAAGCCGCTAAATTATGGTTGGAATGGGAAGATCCTTTTTTGTCTAATTTACTGTATGAATCTTGATCGATCTCAGAAGGCGAGCGTTCAGTCACACCTCCGATGTTTCGCCGACGAGGGAGCATTGCATTCTATAATAGCCCAATCGATTAAATGGTATAAAGTATATTAATCCACAACTAAAACAATTATAATAATAGAATCAATAATTCTATAAAGATTAGGTATCAAGTAGAAGAAAGAATAAAAACTCCCTGCTTAATGACTTGTTTGTCAGGTCAATGACAAGCTGTAGAACGACAGCTGTTTATGACATTGACACGTCATCGAAGTGCTGTAGTTACTAAAAATCTTCTTCATCTTTTTTTTACGTAATGAGTGAAATGATGATATTTTGATGCGGTATGGCAATGTCGAGTAATTATAGCAAGGACAAATTCAATAAATACACAATATAAATAAAAATGGATGATGACAGTGATAAAGATGACGGTTGAATCCTACTAAATTTGCAGTTTAAATAAATTTCTGATCTTTATCACTGTCATCGTCAATTTTTATTTATATGTGTATTTATTGTATTTTCCTTTGCTATTGATTACTTGACACTGGCTGAACGCAGGTGGAGCCATTCCTCATCTTATTCCATTAAATATTATCATTTCATTCATTTCGTAAAAAAAAAAGAAATAAATTTCTTCTTTTGACGAATTTTATTATTATGTCCTTTATAGCTATGATGGCTTTCTATAGCTAGCTTCCCACGGTCCGTGATATCGCGGACGGATGCGGACCAGCTCACACGACACCGTGGGAAGGATCTCGTCAGTGGTAGCACAGGCGGTGCGCCGGTATCCGTCGCGAGGCGGTAACTTCAAAGGTGCGGTGAAAAAGTGTAAAAGAACGTATCACGTTCTCTTTCACTTTGCATTTTGATGTGAAGCTATCTAAAGATCTACACAGACCGACACGCACCGTTGGAAGAGCTGTCTGTTGTCATCCGTGGTCGTCGGCTGTGCGTGATAATCCGTAGAATCACGAACCGTGGGAAGCCAGCTTATGAGGGATGCACAATGACGAAAGGGGATGCACATGATGATTTCCCCATGATAAAAAGCTATCGCATTATACAGTGATATATTAAACTACGTACTGCTTTTACATACCTATGGAGTGTAGAAGTTAAGGAGAACAATCTCCTATGGGAAAAAAATTGAAAATGTGTCCGTCGAAATGCATTAAATAATAGTTCGAAACCCTTCTACAATGGCGCTGGTGTCGACAAAGGGTATATATCGACAACGCCCCTCTGGAATAAGTCGGTAGCGCTATTATGGACTTTTTGCAGTGATGCTAGATTCGGAATCAGCTATTTTTCCGGTTTATTTCCGGGGTGCGTCGATATATACCCTATGTCGACACCAGTGCCACTGTGGAAGGTTTTGAATTATTATTTAATGCCTTAATATCTTATGACAGATGACAGCGATCGATTATATGATCGAGTAAAGAAACTATTGTATATAATACTCTGTGGTTGCCACTAAGCCATAAAAAAAGGTTTTTCAAAGAAAACAGGTTATTATCGATTTTTGAAAAAAAAACGTTTTTTTAGGTTTTAATTAAACCGGTTCACATCACTAGGAGTATTGTAAATAAATGATTTTTAGTGGGTGACTAATAAAACTCTATCTCCTATATATCATAAAAAATAAATATGATAACAATCTACTATGACATAAGTTGCCATCGAGGAATACTTTATACGGATTTTATTAGTTGCAAACCTTAGTTAAAGTAAAAATATGAAGGCTTCTCAACTTAGTATAGATGGCAAAGATTATGATGATACATATTTTGCGATCGGGTTGGGCCTGGCTGTATCATCAAGTATATTCATTGGATCCAGTTTCATAATTAAGAAATTAGCTTTAAAAAGAATTCAAGTATCCGGTAATGTGCGAGCATCAGCAGGAGGTTTTGCTTACCTGAAGCAATGGATGTGGTGGCTTGGTTTGATTACAAGTAAGTGTAGGTTTTTCATTGATAGCATGAAAGAAACGTTTCGTTCGGTGTTATCGTGGTAATTCGATTATTTCCCGTATTTATTAACAGCTGTCTTATCAACTAGAACTGACATTAATTAAGAAACTGAGTATGAGTACTTTAAATAATATTAATGAAAACGATTTCAGTGGGGATTGGCGAAGCAGCAAATCTACTTGCATATGCATTCGCTCCTGCAGCTCTAGTGACCCCACTGGGTGCCCTCAGCATAATTGTGGCTGCAGTTCTTTCTTCAAAATTCATAAATGAGAAACTTAACTTTCTTGGCAAGGTATGTTTACTTATTATTAGCTTTCACAGCCCTTATATTATTTTATAAACTATAACTTCCACAATTATGACAATTTCATCAAACTTAACATACTATAATCTATGCTATATATTAGGCTGCAGTTTCCCAAAGAAATAGACATACCTACTCACATAGATACACTTGTACAAAATAATCCTTCTTCATAAATAACCCATTTTATTTATGAATATGTACATATCTCATTCTAATATATTTAATTTTTGTCTGTGGTTCACAATAATATTAATATTATTTGGTACCTATTCCCTCATTATGGTTTTTTTCCAGATTGGTTGCTTCCTGTGCATTGTCGGATCTATTATATTTGTAATACATTCACCAAAGTCTGAAGAGATAAAATCTTTTGCAGAATTATTGGATAAATTGTTTGATTATTTATTTATAACATATGTGGCTATAATTGTTGTTATGAGTTTTATTATCAAAGTAGTCTTTATACCTAGGTTTGGTAATACAAATGTTGCAGTTTATCTATCACTATGTTCAGCTGTTGGCAGCCTCACTGTTGTATCTTGTAAAGCTGTTGCTTTAGGTGTAAGAGAAACTATTAATGGTGAAGTCAATAATTTTTCCAAGTATGTCTTTTGGCTACTTTTTGCAAGTTCAGTTATATGCATTATGATACAAATGAACTACTTAAATAAATCACTTGATATATTTAACACTAGTATTGTCACACCAGTATATTATGTTATGTTCACCATACTTGTGATAATTGCTTCAGGTATTCTATTTAAGGAATGGGATAACATGAACACAGAAGACATCTTGGGATGTGTGTGTGGGTTTCTAGTTGTTATGACTGCAGTATTTATGTTAAACGCATTTAAAGATTTCCAGGTGTCATTTAAAGATATAAACCTTAATGCACGTAACAGAAGAAGTGCACAAAATTTGAATAATGTGGAAGCACGAGATTATGAAAGTTCCATATTGGGTGTAACACATATAAGGCAATCATGACAGAAATGTTATCAAGATGTTTATGAAAATGTTATATTCATGTCTACATGAATATTATGGCACAGGCAGTAATATGTACAGTACATAATATTTATAAATCTAATTTATTCATAGATTTACAGATAACTTTTCCAGTAAGTTAGCCCTATAAAGCTTGAAACCATTGTCTGTTTATTTACACTGGAAAGTGCATATGTGTTTGTAAATAATATGCAACATACATGACATAAAGAAATATAATTAATTATATTTAGGTATAAGTAGCATATCAGCTGCTGAAACATAACATATAAGTTTACTTTTATGCTTAGTATACAATATAAATAAATACCTCCTTGTATTCGCCCAAAGGGTAGTCAGGATACATACTATATGTATTTTGTCTATCTTATGTAAGGACACATTTTAAGGCCATTTTATTATTTTATGAGTGAAGATATGTATCAAATATCTGTAATTTATTTTATTGTTAATTTTCAGTTTGGATTCAGGTTAATAATAATAGCCAAGCTTTACATTATATACTGTTATAGAACATTAGTTATAGATGTATAATATAATATCTTTATAAATGATAAGTACAAAGCAAATACATAATTAAATGATTAGATACTATAAATACCTACTTAAAAAAAATGCCTTTACTTCAAATTTCCTTTAAAATACACTAAATAAATAATTTACTTTAAAACTCTTAGCTATATTATAGATAACAATGTATGATACCTGTATAATTTTATTATTTTTTATATTTGTGTAAGTAGCTAACTGAAAAAGGTATCAAAAAGCAAATACATACCTAATAACAAACTTTGGACATAGTAATAACAATTGGTACAGCTGAGACTCTATACATCCTCACATATTAAAAATACTAGATACACAGGGAATGTCAATACAACATTTATTTAGCCTGGTGTCACAAGTATACAGTTACAGAGTGATAAATAAATGTTCTACAAATAGGACATGTGCGCTGGTACCCATACAATCTCCTGCAACAATCCGTGCATAGGCACACATGGCGACATGGCAGTGTTAGTACACATTTTTGGTGTTCTTGGCATATTACACAGAGTGAGTCGGCAGCATCATCTGCATCTCTTGAGACCAATGGCACTTCTCTACTACCTATCTCATCTCTTCCTGCAATATTCCTTATCATCCCATCTTCCGAGTTAGTAAAATAATTATAAACTACGTAATACAAGTATAATAAATTTCTTATAAGGGACCAATACAATATGGTGATCTGTGATAATATTGACTCTCGGAAATGAACACATAGACGCACAAGTAATATGGCACTAGTTATTCCCATGAAAGACTGTAAAGGCACTTCAGTCAGAAAATTGGTAAATTTCAACAATGTCATATAGGCATCCACTAATGTACTAATTATAATATTTACAATATACTTGAATAATGCACGGATAAGTTGAGGAAGATGTATTGGAATAAAAGTTAATATAAGCCACACTGTATCTCCCAAAAATATCACAGCATTCTTGAATAAATAGAGTACTTCACTGATCATCACGAAAACTGCACGCACTAGCCAACTTAACGATGTTGTTATTGCATTTATCTTCAAGTAACCCCTGTAGTAAGTTTCTGTAATACCATTCTGCACATGGGATAACTGGATAAGAAATGCATCGAATATTCCATTGGCCGAGCTAGGTAGGTCTTCAGTAAGTATAGTCACGTTGTCTTCATATACGATTTGAAAAAATACAAGTATACTTTGAAAAGTATTAAACATTACAGACAAAATCCATGTTGCAACGGAAACTATTAGTTTTCCCGTAAATGATGCTACAAGCAGAATATTTTGTAGAGTTGTGGCAAAGACGTTTATTATTTTAGCTACAAGCGAAATCATTATTCATGGCTCATTGTAGTAAAATATAAGAAAAGTTATGATTTTTCACTTATTTTTCGAAACTTCGGCGAGTTTTTTAGTGTTTCTTGACTTGACGTCTAACCATAGAGTTCCAGAACTTTTTTGATATTAGACGTAAATCGCGGAGAAAAAAGATGGATTAAAAAAAATGCTTATCAACCGTACATTGACATTTGATACGTTCCAATACATTCTTACTATTTTCAAAAATCTGATAAATATATATTTTTTTAAATCAATAAGATAATAAACATTTATTTACATTAAACACTAAATTCAAAGAAAATTATAATACAAGGGTAGAAAAATAATTAAATTATATACAAAGGAATGTCTCCACATCGTCGTCGATGCTGAAAGTTCCCAGCAAGCTGGCCGCATTTCCGCCAAAGAGTATACTAAGTAATGGGAAAAGAGTGCCCTCTTACGGCATATTATTGCATATAGGTGTACGGTGGCGCTATCTACGATTTGAATCTGAACTATTTATGGTATCTATAGCTAGGTATACATTTATAATACTGCCGCAGTAGGTAGGTACTATGTTTATTAATGTATTTATTGGAACTGTTTTAAGAGCCTACTTACTCATATTAAAATAATGCATAAAATCAAGTAGACTCAAACGGCTTCAGTGAATACTATTTAATATGAGTAAGTAGGCTCACTTAAACAGTTCCAATAAATACACGGATACTTTCACGGAAGTTAAAAATAAATGAAACAAGTAGGTAATTTAAATTCACTTTTTATTTTTATGATAATAATACAACACAAAAAGCGTCCTTGCACGATATTTTGAACTTAATTGATCACGTACACAACGTCGGTATTACAGGGCGAAGTCACCAAGCAATGCGGAAGAACTCAAAGCTCAACTCTATGCACTCACTCAAAGATTTAATAACCGAAATACAAACAATAAAATGAAAAAATCTACAAACCAGCGCTCACGCATAAATAAACTTTCATTTTGAAAATCGAGCAGATTGACGTTTAATACAATGGTTGCCAATATATATAAATACATGTAGTTTATTTTGTACGAACAATATTATGATAGGTACATATTTTTAATATATTATTATTGTTGTTAGTAGATATATATTATAAATACATAAAATAAATATTTTACAATTATGAATTAATTTTTTAATATAATTCGAAATATTACACCAGTAGTTACTGTATAGCGACATCTGTTGAATTTTTATACTCACTTCTAAACTCTATTATTACGGATTCAAGGAATAGATGGAGCCACCATATTTGAATATTGTGATAATGTATGAAACTGTCCCCCCCCTGATTTCCGCGCTGAATAGCGATACTTATTCCCTGCGCGAAATAAAAGCCAGCCCGCCGGTCACGTGAAGCGGTGAACAGACGCGCTGCTATTTCCTAAGATAAGATAAGATAGATAAGCAGTGGTAGTCGAGTGGTCGAACGCACGCCTTGTAATTCAAAGTGTGCAGGTTCGAACCCCGGCTCGCACCTCTGGGTTTATGTGCGAATCTCATTTTCATCCGAGATTACCACTTGCTTTGAAACGGTGAAGGAAAACATCGTGAGGAAACCTGCACGTCTATAGATAGGCGTGTGAAGTTCACCAACCCGCACTGGGCCAGCGTGGTGGACTATAGCCCAAAAATCTCCCTCGTATTGAGGGAGAATGTGCCCGGTATAATGGCAATAGGCTCGCCCCCTATTACATTGGGACCAAAAATGCATCGGCGAAGTGTGGGCGCACTGCAGTGCACCTCTGCCTACCCCTTCGGGGAATACAGGCGTGATGATGTATTGATATATTTTTTAAATCACCAATTAATTTCCAAAGCCACCAATAATGCTTGATTAGATTGAAATTGTATTTAAATATGCGTTTTAAACAAATTTACATTTTAAACAAATTAAAAAAGGTACAGCAAAAATATTATCCTAAAATTAGAAGCATGAAACGAAACGTTTAATGATAGGGATTGACACGTAGTAATCGGCAAAAACAAATAATTATGTAATAATCGGCAAAAATAAATGCCGAAAAGAACAAAGAAGATCGTTTTAAACAGTCAAGCCCGGGAGTTGGTTGTCCGCTTGCGGGAATACTTTGAGCGGGAGCGAGAAAATGGCGGTCCATTATTATCTGTCAATTATTATCTGCCTGTTAGTGGATCGAGTTGCACAGGCACTTGATATTGGGCGTAATACAGTGTCAAGAAGCTTAACATGTATGATCGGAATCGGATGAGTCTTCCTGTTCAGACAGATAGCGAATAAATGTATGAATAATTGAATATATATTTTTTTATAATCGATTAAAGGTTAACCGCAATTGCACTCGATAATCGAATCGCATAAATTAATTATGCATGGTCACCTCACTATAGAGTTTATTTGACATGTGCCACCGTACCCATGCTAGGTGATATTCACTTATAAATGTTGTACTGAATAACATATTAATAGGAGTCATCCGCCATCTTTATCACTGTCATTATCCATTTTTATTTATAATGTGTATTTATTGAATTTGTCCTTGCTATTAGGCCTTGCTTGGCTTGCCTAGGAACACTAATGCTCTTTCTTAAATGAAAATACACTCAGTTACTCCTTGTAACATCAGCTATCTTCCAGTGAAAGTTTTTGGAATAAATGGGATTTATGTTCTTCCCGCGGAGTCGTAATGCTTTTTAAAAAAATGAAATTACCCTAAGTAACTCCTTGTAACATTACCTATCTGCCAGTGAAAGTCTCGTGAACATAGATACAGCCGTTTCAGATAACACTTAGAATAAATGGAATTAATGTTCTTCCCGCGGGGTTGTAATGCTTTTTTAAAAATGATAGTATACCAAGGTACACCTTGTAACATTAGCTATCTGCCAGTGAAAGTCCCGTCGACATAGGTTTAGCCGTTTGGGAGATCACTCGGAATAAATAGGAGTTATGATCCTTCCGCGGAACTCTAATGCTCTTTCTAAAATGAAAATACACTCAGTTACTCCTTGTAACATCAGCTATCTTCCAGTGAAAGTTTCGTTAAAATAGATACCTACAGCTGTTTGGAAAATCACTCAGAATAAATGGTAGTTATGTTATTCCCGCGGAAACGTAATGCTTTTTTTTAAAATGATAGTACGCCAAGTTATACCTTGTAATATTAGCTGTCTGGCAGTGAAAGTCTTGTCAAAATAGGTACAGCCGCTTTAGATAACACTTGGAATAAAAGGAATTTATGTTCTTACCGCGGGGTCGTAATGCTTTTTTAAAAATGAAAGTGCCCTGACTAACTCCTTTTAACATTAGCTATTGGGCAGTGAAAGTCTCGTCAAAATACAGCGGTTTGGAAGAATAAATGGTATTTATGTTCTTTCCGCGGAACCCTGTTTAAAAAAAAATAAAAGTACTCTAAGTTACTCATTATAACATCAGCTATGTGCCAGTGCAAGTCCAGTCAAAATAGGTAAAGCCACTTGAGGAATCGTCCGTCAAAAATAAGATATATGTTCTTTCCGCGGAACCCTTATGATTTTTCTAAAATGAATGTACTCTACGTTACTCTTTGTGACATCAGCTATCTGCCAGTGAAAGTCCCGTTAAAATAGGTTCAGCCGTTTGGGAGATCATTAGGAATAAATGGGTTTAACGTTCTTTCTACAGAACCCTAATGTTTAAAAAATAAAAATAGAACTCTAAGTTACTTTTTGTGACATCAGCTAGCTGCAAGTGAAAGTCCCGTTAATATAGGTTTAGCCGTTTGGGAGATCATTAGGAATAAATGGGTCATACGTTCTTTCCGCGGAACCCTAATGCTTTAAACAAAAAAATATAGTACTTGAAGTTACTCCTCGTAACATTAGCCATCTATCAGTGAAAGTTCTGTCGAAATCGGTTAAGCCATTTGGGGGATCACCCAGAAAAATGGGTTTTATGTTCATTCCGCGGAACCCTAATGCTTTTTCAAAAAATAAAGTAGCCTAAGTTACGCCTTGGAATATTAGCTATCTCCCAGTGAAAGTCCCGTCGAAATCTGTTCAGCCGTTTGGAAGTTTACCTCAAACAAACAGACAGACAGACAAAAATTGTTAAAATTGCATTTTCGTTATAGGTATCGTGTATACTTTCATATGCATTTGGTAAAAAGGTCTTATTTTGATATTACAAACAGACACTTCAATTTTATTTATTTGTATGTATGTATGTATAGATAGACTAGCTGACCGGGCGAACTTCGTACCACTACCGCCTTAGAATGAGTGACATACGAAAGCAGCGCCACCTACCGGGTCCAATTGTGAATCTCTAAACCATCCGGTATACGAAGCCAAGCGGAGTCGCCTCTTACCAACAAATGCGGAAAATTTGGTATTTATTCACCACAATTGGCCAATTGTTAATATTGAGTATAAAACAAACATTTTTGTCGTGCGATTATAAAAATAAACTATTTCCATATTGAAAATTAAAATTCACGATACGATAAATTCCGCTGTAAGTTTACGGAACTACTATAAAAATGAGTAGTTATATTATTTGTGATTTGGATACTAAATTTCTGTAAAAAGAAACAAAAATATTGAATACTTTGAATATTTTTTTGTAGGACAAAAAATAGGCAGTTTTGGACTTACGGCAGCCAAAATTTGTCTGGACAACACTGTTTGAGTCTATGGTTTGAGTAGATAGATTATTATTACACCTGTGTACTAAATGCTAATATTTATACTGTGCAGACCAATCTTGGTCTTGTTAGGGATGTGACTTGGAGGAGAAAAAATCGATTATGAAATCGATTTTTCTTTTTTTAAACTAAATCGCTTAAAAAAAGATTTTTATTGCTTTAAAAAAAATTGACAATTTTTTTTCAATTACTCGATAAGTTGATATTTTTGTACATGATAAAAAATACAAATACATTAAGTTTGAACAATAAAAGTACTAGTAAACGAATTATTATCACAGATGTCTAGTTGCCACTATCATTTTACTAGAACAAAAATAAAATTAAACAATAATCACAAGAAATAAAGTGATTGACATTTTTCCTTTGGTCTCAAAACTAAAATACAAAAGAAACACAATCAAAAACTAATAAGAAAAAAATAAGATAATCTTCTGGTCTCAAAACTTAAAAAAACTTATAAATCTGTCTTCACGCTTTGAGTTTAAAGAAAACTATGTAATTGGAATTATGGCGCTGTTTGCAAAAATCCATTACGGGAAAATATCTATAACTAAATAACCGATTTCGATCGAAAAAATTGATGATTAAATAATCAATTTTTCTCATTTTAAAATAAATCGATTTCAAAAAGATTGTTTCTTTATATTTAGATAATAATCGATTAAAAATCAATTCATAGATAAAATAATCATTTTTTTTTAAATTCGATTATTTTCTACATCCCTAGGTCTCGTACCTATCCGTAATTCATTTTCTCTATGGAGGGTCTCCATTTAAAGTGATCTGTGACTGTTATTGAATTTAAAATTAGATAATTGTGTGTTGTATTCTTTTTGAGAGCTGGAATTAATATCATCGACCGATAATGGTATGTTTAAAAAATTGAATTGCTTATACATACCAGCACTAGATGAAAAAATTTTTTGGTTAGTTTATTGTTTTTTTATCAGGCTATATAATTCATCTCATGATTGTCTCTGTGCCCTTGGGTGAAGCGCCAAATAATAAGGTCTGTCACTGTTTGTATGATAACACTAAGTAAGTACTTTCTCTGTCAATCTATTCAACAGGAGCCACCCAACACCGGAACCAGTTCGCCTGGTTTGATCGGTGCGCCGCCTCTCTTACCCCCTGGGATGTTAGGCGGGATGCCTCCTCCAATGCCCACGTCCGTGGCGATGCCTCCGGTGCCAGGTTTGCCACCGAATATGGCGAATTTGCCCCCACCAATGGCTTTCCCACCAATGATACCTCCTTTTTCCATGCCACCACCGGGATTTCCAGGATTCAAGCCTGTGAGTACCTACCTACCTAGTTGATGTTTTTGGAGAATAAGGACAGGGACTGGTATTAAAAATAAGATTTCATATCAACTAATAATACATCTAATATTCAATACCAACTCCTAGAGCATGCTCCAGTGTAACTCTGCCTACACCATCAGGGGATAAATGTCTAATGATGTTTGTATGATGCATGTATGCATGAAAAATGTGGTATATCAAATCCTACATAAGTAATTACTTTAATATGTAACTAATTTAAAAAAGGAGGAGGTTCTCGATTATTCCTATATAAAAAAATGTAAGTTAATACTTAATTCCTTTGTTTGTAAACTGATTTTTTTGGAATTCTTTAAGCATGGATATTTCAAATATATTGAGGGGTGGGGAAAGGCTATGTGACTTATGCAACATTTTGTAACTTTACAGGAGATCATACTCATTTGGCGCAGAAAATTTAGCTCATTCCAAATATGTATGTCAATATCACCAAAAACTGTTGCTTAAGTCAAATAGCCGAAAGGCTGAGAGGGGGGTGAGAACCCCTCTATGTGTATTTCCAGGAATCACATCTCTTGACTCTAACAACCTCTTGGTTGAATAGGATTGAAAGTCATTCAAAAATAAAAAAGAATATCTTTTGTTTCGCATTCCTTATTGGAAAAAGGGAAATGGTGTTTCTTGCCCATTCTTCTCCATTGGAAATGCATTACGAATGGGTGGTAGGGACTATTATTATTATTTATTGACGATTCATAAGTGCCTGTATTGGTTAACATTAATAAAAAAAATCTGTTTCTGATTCATTAAGCTTGAACTTGAAATGGGTTCTTACATAGTTTGTCTTCTAGTTTGTTTAAGTATTATGGCTGCAAATTATTTTTTAGTGGCAGTGTTATTGTAGTTTTATGTCTTGTATATACCTTACATACCTTTATAGGGGTCAAATAAGACATTCAGCTTTAAAAATCAATAAACAAATAGATAAGTAAGTACCTATGTATATTATCTTCTTCTATAGTATAATCTATACTTCTATACTTATACTTAATAATGTAATAATAATAATATAAAGAGGATCTCATTTTCATCCGAGATTATCACTTGCTATGAAAACATTGTGAGGAAATCTGCACGTCTGAGGGAACTTGACGAGTTCCCGTTAGATGTGTGAAGTCTGCCAACCCTCACTGGGCCAGCGTGGTGGACTATGGCACGAATCCCCCTCGCATTGAGGGGAGGCCTGTGCCCAGCAGTGGGACGTTAAAAGGGCTGTAGTAGTAGTAATATAAAGAGGAAAGATTTGTATTTTTGTATATAACGAATAAATTTAAACTAACTTCAAAAAATTCTCCAACAACGAACCAATTTCAAAAAATTCTTTTACTGTTAGAAAGCTACATTATCACTGAGTATATATATATATATATATATATATAATTCTTCTGTATGTGTGCTTGTAACCTAACTCCTCCCAAACGGATTGACCAATTTGGATGAAATTTTGTTTGTATATTTCATTGGGTTAATGGATGGTATGAAAACACTACAGGACCCGGTGGGTGGCGCTGCTTTCGTATGTCACCTATTAACATTAATTAATTCTAAGGCGGTACGAAGTTCGCCGGGTGTGCTTGTTTCTTTGAAATTAGTTTTTGGTTTTTACCCAACTGCAGCAGGGGGTAATATTATTGAACTTCTCAGGCACATTTTTTTGATTTTCAAATAGTTAATTTTAAAAAACATTAAATAGTTAATGTAAACTCAATCAATAAACAAAATTTGCAGGTAAAATTCTAATGATATTGATTCCTAGGTTATAATAATAATAATATCTTAATATTAGTTCACACCTATAACTCGCAAATGTCTGGTGTTCAGTCCTGGATTATCCTATAAACTATTTAAGTAATTGCTTAGGGCAGCCCGTCTAGGGGGGGCACAAGAAACGACAGACAAAAAAAAGAGAACATGAAAGTTATAGTAATTTCAAAATCTTAGAACAACATGTGAAATCATGTTGTGCCGACCCCACCTAGCATGAGATAAAGGCAGAAGGAACAACACATACATATTCTACCTATGATACCTATTTTTTTTTTTTTTTTAAATAATTATTTGTAGACAGGGGAAGATTGTTTATCAAGTTATCGGGCATCAAGTTACCTTAATCCGGCACTGCTGGTGTTCAGCTTAAAATGTTCATCATTAAGCTTTTAAACCTAATTGCAATCAGATAACAAGAAAAGGCTAGTAGTAGAACGGACGATAAATCTAAACTGGCTTTTTTTGTACCCAAGATAGTATTTTATGGGCCAAAAAGCTAATTTCCCCAAAAAGGGACTGTACAAATCAATCATACTATAATAATTTAATTAATGTATGTCGCATTCTTAGGATTTGAATGCACCTGCCCCAGATGTAGCACCAATGGCTAACCAGAGCAGTCCCTGGTCGGAGCACAAGGCTCCCGATGGCAGGACGTACTATTACAACTCTGTTTCCAAACAGAGCCTTTGGGAGAAGCCTGATGACTTGAAAACTGCTGCTGAGGTATAGTAGTAGACTGCTTATAATGAAAACAATTGAAATAAATTACCACATAACTAATTAGTTAATGTTATAATATGGTTTATAAGTTTTTTTTTTTGGTCAGAAACTTCTGTCTGCATGTGTTTGGAAAGAATACACAACAGATGCGGGGCGTGTGTACTATCACAACATTGAAACGAAAGAATCCAGCTGGATCATCCCACAGGAGCTGCAAGATATCAAAGACAAGATTGCTGCTGAAGATGCTGCACAGTAATGTTCATTATCATAATTAATGTATAAAAGCACTGATAACCAAATGGTTGAACATATATTTTACAATAATTATGTGTGGGTTCAAATCCTTTTACTCGCCACTGCTTATAACATTAATTTGCAAATCTTCCACAAAATTATTTATCATTTCTAAGAGAAAAGATGATTTAAGACACCTGCAAGTTGTTAAGAAACATGATCAGTTAACCAGTTCCAAAAACTTTCGTATTTAGAGATTGGTATTATTCTCACGTAGTAGGTACCAAATCGTTTTATCTGCTGGCAGTTAATAAATTCTCTTGTTGTATGTCCCCAGTGCGGCAATGAATGCTGAAGTTCCCCCCGGAGAGGTGCCGCTGCCCGGCTCGCCGGCCGCGCAGTCTTCCAGTTCCGCAATGGACGAAGCGATGGCCAAAACCCTTGCTTCTATCGATCCGTCTCTGGCAAATTCAATACCAATACCGGAAGATAGTAAGTGCAAAAAGGTTCAAAGGCAAATGTTATAACCCATGGCCCTGATCACTTTTTATCTGAGGTTTACAGATGCAGAACAAAATGAACACCTTCGTCGTGTAAAATTGCAATTATCGGCTGATATAACATGGTCGTAACTGTTGAATGTGTTACAGGTAAGCCGGAAGAGCTAAATGTGCCCCCGCCGGGTTCGAATGCGGACACCGATCAACCATCGGAGCTGCTGTACAAAGACAAGAAGGAGGCAATTGACGCTTTCAAAGAACTCTTGAAGGATCGGGTGAGAACAATCATTGACTCGCTCGAGCATGTGAACACAAGTCTATTTATTTGATAAGGTTGACGGCAACTGAGTTTGCTACCGTTAGAAATGTGATCAACTCTTAACCCTTTAAATTATCTTGC
This sequence comes from Ptilodon capucinus, assembly GCA_914767695.1. NCBI lineage: Eukaryota > Metazoa > Arthropoda > Insecta > Lepidoptera > Notodontidae > Ptilodon > Ptilodon capucinus. The sequence continues at coordinate 4,793,260 of OU611814.1, read as the reverse complement.
AGAATGTGTCTTCAAATGCAAGCTGGGAGCAATGTGTGAAAATAATATCTAAAGATCCTCGATACGCTGCATTTAAGAAGCTCAATGAAAAGAAACAAGCATTCAATGCTTACAAAACACAAAAACTTAAAGACGAAAGAGAAGAACAGCGGTAGGTGTAAATCTTACTGGTTGCTAACTTTTCTTATTGTGTCTTTTAACATTTTTTTTCCTGTCTATATTTTCAGATTAAAAACTAAAAAGAATCGAGAGAACTTGGAAGAATTCTTGCTAAGCTGTGATCGTGTGACATCACTTACAAAGTACTACAAATGCGAGGAAATGTTCAATAACTTGGAGGTAAACATTCAACAACTTAAACAACATTTATTAAAAATCTGTTAAGCTTGTACAAAATTACCTAATAAGTGATTTTATTATTAACTAAGGTTACAAAATTCATCATATTTTGGGATTGTAGATTTGGAGATGTGTTCCTGAATCGGATCGGAGAGATATATTTGAAGACTGTATATTTACCATAACGAAACGTGAAAAAGAAGAGGCTAAAGCTTTGAAAAAACGGAACATGAAAATGTTGGCGCAGGTAATAACTGGCATTTTAGCCGACCAGACTGTTCCAAGTTAATTATTGAGTGATGGTTAATGACATAAAAATACTGGAATCGCAGTCAGTCAGCTACTTGAAAACGCAAATTATAAGATAATTTGTGTAATTTGCTTGCATCTTTGTATTAGTGTTTTAATGGTGATGGCACTGATGACATTATAAAATGTATTTTTACATTTGTAGGTTTTAGAAAATATGAGCGAGATAACCTACAGCAGTACTTGGAGTGAAGCCCAAGTGTTGCTTTTAGAAAACTCCGCTTTTAAGAATGACGTCAGTCTATTAGGCATGGACAAAGAGGATGCGCTTATCGGTAAGCTGCCACTTTGTATAAACAATGTGATATTTTGTTTTAAAAGGAAGCCTTTTAACTTTTTATTAACGTTGTTTTCAGTATTCGAACAACACATTAGAAATTTAGAAGCTGAATACATACAAGAAAGAGAACAAGTAAAGAAGAGAAATAAGAGACAGCAAAGGAAGAATAGAGACAACTTTTTGGTAGGATTCTATTTTGCATGTAAACCTTACAATAGGTATCTAATATAATATAACATACATTATATGACGTTAGTGAGCGAGTTATTTATTAGAGTATCTACTAGACACGTAGTCAATTCACAAACGTTGAAGATATGAGGTAATATTAAAAAAAAACGTTGCTCTGCGGCCTCAGTACGCCTGCCAAGATGTTTTCTCACAAGTCCCAAAAACATCTTGTCAACTTGCGTTCCCGTATCTTATTTGCTAACATGGCTTCCAAGATGTTTAAAATTAGACAGCCTGCTAAAATTTTCTCACAGTTTACGATCTTTCGTTCATTCGTTCATTGAAATGACAAATAGAGCGAGACGGAGCTTTACAAAGAAAAAAGATGCTGCATACACATCATAGAATATATTAGATTATTTATGCACACATTAAAAATATCTTTGGGCATAGATTCTTTTTTATTATGCCGGAAGCTTTACGTATTATCATTTGGTCGGTGGTATTATGCTTAAAATTTATTTCTTGGGCACTATACTATTTTTATTTGCCAATTTAAATAACTTTACATTGTAAAACGGCAAAAAGCACGCAAAGTATGATGCCAAACAAAATCTAACCTCAAACCTACAGATTTTTTGTAAAATATGGATTTTAAATCACGTGGAATAGGATTATGTGGATTTTCGGAAGAAAATAAAACAGATAGAAATGTCTCTACACTTTTTTGTTGTTGTCTGTCGAACACGAAAATAAATTTACGTGTTCGTTTTCGGAAGAATTTTGCATGTAGTCCGCTTGATATTGGCGAAGGATGGAGTAAAATAAGTATTATTTGTTATAATAGTGTATAAAATGCATATTTATGTACTTCTTACAGCCTAATTATTTTCTCATCACCGGCCTTTGACCGTGAGAAATTTCTTTACGTTGACCTGTCAAATTCGTGTCTCTATGGTACATTTTGGTAACCCATGCTAGCACTTAAGATATAACATCTTATCCATACGTCAAACACGTTTTATTTAACTGTCAAACCCATTTTATATTTACGCCATGCTAGCAAATAAGACGTAACGATTTTGCCACAAAAATGACGTCACGATGCGTGAGAAAATGTCTTATCTTGGCAGGCGTACTGAGGCCACTGCTCATGTGTAAATAATTATTATTCTCTTATCTGTTCGATAAAGAACATTTGTTCTTATTCTGGCATTCAAATCAAAACTAACAATGAAAAAAAAAGAATCAAACGAATTCTCAATCCGAATGTTCATTATGTTGGCCATCATTTTATATCTCTATCATTGCCAGCCGTAATTTAAACGTTTTATTACATATATTCCAGTGGGGTTAGCACGCATGTTAAGACAATATCTTTGTCACGGATTTGCTCGCTCGCTCTGTCTAATTTCATACGAGAGAATGAGACAACATCAAGATATTCCTTGACATACGTCTAGTCTTGGCGCACATGCTATAACTACATAATGTTTATGATATTTGTGTTGATTTTGTTGGCGACAAACTAAGTGTATTGCGTTGTTTGTAATGGTCGTATGAACAGGACAGAATTACTTGATGTGCTGTCAACTTTAGTTCAGTTGTAGGTTGTTTGAGCACAATAACATTTAGGTCACCAACTTGTTGTCAAGTTGTTCTATAAGAGTTGTGTGTGTAAGTATGTCCCAATTTGCAGGTTTTACTTGACACTTTACATGAAGAGGGAAAGTTAACGTCAATGTCACTGTGGGTGGAGTTGTATCCTGTGATATCAGCCGACATGCGTTTCTCTGCAATGCTCGGTGTGTATTGGAATTATTTTTCTGACTAACCATGCGCCAGGAGTACTAATAGAACGGCTGAAGATATTTTGCATAAGCTACTTCTGTCTAGGATCTTTTTTGTTTGTCCTTGTCTGTCATAGCTTATAACATTTAAATTATGTTTATTATGTAAAGTATTTACTTTTACTATTTCCTTAATGCTTGATTTCTTTTTTAGTATTTTTTTTTATGCGGTCAAGTTTTTTTTTTGTATTAACATCTTTGTATGATTTCAGTTTTAATTTAATTATTCATACATTTTTTGTACACAGGCCAAAGTGGATCTACGCCACTCGATTTATTCAAATTCTACGTAGAAAATCTTAAGGCTCGCTTCCACGATGAAAAGAAGGTTATAAAGGAAATATTAAGAGAAAAGGACTTCGATGTGAAACCCGACACGTCATTTGAAGAATTCGCTACGGTCGTATGCGAAGATAGCAAATCGGCTTCCTTGGATGCGGGCAACGTCAAACTAACTTACAATTCCTTGCTAGAGAAGGTATCTATCTACATCGGTCGTGTGTCAGAAGACACTTTGCACATTGATTTAATTATTAGAACCCTCAGCCCACTTTTCGATTCCATACTATGACCGTGCTACGAATGCATCGGAAGCGCTCAGGCATCATGACTATGCCCAATAGAACTATCGTATTGCATTACATTGTAACGCCGTGAACCGTCGGTCCGATCGTGGCGCGTTACGGTCTCGATGGGTACGGTGGGAGCCGTTTCTTATTACGGTCACCATATGGAACGAGGTAGTCGGTGCTGACCATTAATCGTCGCTATTACCTAATAATCTAAATTTAGGCCGAAACTAAGAACAAGGAGAAACTGAAGGAAGAGTCGAAGGCCCAGAAGAAGATCGAGAGCGCGTTCAAGTGGGCTCTGAGCGAGGCCAACATCGACCCGCAGCTGCCGTGGGCCGACGCGCGCGCGCGGCTCGACCTGGCCGCGCCCGCGCTGGCCGCCGTGCCCGACGACGGCGAGCGACACCGGATATACAAGGTACTTGACACGACTGGACCTGGCCGCGCCCGCGCTCGCCGCCGTGCCCGACGACGGCGAGCGACACCGGATATACAAGGTACTTGACACGACTGGACCTGGCCGCGCCCGCGCTCGCCGCCGTGCCCGACGACGGCGAGCGACACCGGATATACAAGGTACTTGACACGACTGGACCTGGCCGCGCCCGCGCTCGCCGCCGTGCCCGACGACGGCGAGCGACACCGGATATACAAGGTACGCACGACTCTCGACTATTGCGGTGCTAGAACACTAATAGGTACAAACGCAATATTAGTTTTCGAACGACATAACTGTCTCGAATCGTAGATGGATCATTGAGGGCGGGACGAAGACGAGTCGTTCAAAGAATTGTGTTTGTAAAGCTTGGTACCGCCGTACGTGCCGCTTGTGTATGTAAACCGGTCTCATATCTATCGTTTCATTAGTCTAATGTTTTACCTTCATAATTTTGGAAACTCTTATTTCTACCTGAAACAGTAATAATTTCATACGGGGGTTTCCTGCCATCCTATTTAGTGAAGACATATTAATAGTTTTCACTTTACTCGAGCTTTCGCAATCCGCATTGACGGGTCCAGAGGTCTTGTATTGTAATCCAAGTTTATTAATTTGCAGGATTTCCAACACGAACAGGAAGATAGCTGCATGCACTACCATCACCCCAAACCTCGCAAGTCAAAGCGTTCCAAGAAGAAGAAACGTTCGAACTCCACATCACTTGTAAGTAAAGCTACGGATTTTTATGTGCTTCAAATCTTTGCATGTATCGATCATAATATCATCTATGCTATGACCAATCGACGATTGAATTATAATTTAAAAATTGTTCAATCGATTGACGTCGAACAACCAATACTAATTACCACTAGTTAGATTTTGTGTAAATTTTTGTGCAGTCTAAATCGCGGTCTCCATCGCCAGCGTCGCCCGCACTCAGCCACGGCACGTGGTCGTCAGACGAAGGTCGGAAACATAAGAAGTCTAAGAAGAAACATCGCAAACATTCCCCAGCACCTGTGCGTATTGACACCTGCTTATCTAATGCCGCTTAATTTAATATTATTATGGTCAGACTTAACCTGATTACCGATATTTAAACGACGCTATTACCTTCTGCACTTCCATACGCATACGTAACTAGTAGGAATACTAGTAACCTGATATGTCATTATTTTTTTGACATCTGACCACCACTAGGGTTAATAATGATTCTCATATCTTGGGACATCCTTGACCTTCCTTTTCCTCATTTTGAATGCAATTCATGAATACTTCTATGAGGAACCATGACTACTTCATCAATCATGTTACTGCAACATTTGAAATCTTAACGTTTCTGACTTCCACAGTTTTATTTTATTGTGACAATCATAAATAAAAATTGTCATCATGCACACATTACGCTGTTGTTCGAACTTAGTTTTATTTTAATCTTCCTTATTACAACATCATCCTCTTTCCCGTACCTGAAGTAGTTGCAACTTACTAAACTTAATCCGTAATGGCTGTAAAAAATGCTACTATGATAACTACCAGCTTAATGCGACCTGCATAGTACGAACCAATGGACAGACCCGTGTTTTAATCCCTTTAAATATTTAAATCTTATGTCAGTTTTTCGTCAAGAATCAATCCAGATATTTTATTGTTTACAAAATTAACAAAATTATATTGAATATTAGAAGTCACCGACGCCGGAGGAGGGCGGTATATCGGACGACGAACAATTGCGGTACAAGAACAAGAAGTCAAAGCGCAGCGCGCCGAGCACCCCTGAAGATGAGCAGCATGAACACGCGCATAAACCCAAGAAGAAGAAGGATAAAAAGGACAAGAAAGAAAGGTACTCATTGTCGATTATTTAATACAAGAACCTCGTTTACGGTAACTTCTTACTGCGTCCAAGATTAATGATTCATGTAGATTTATATATTGGGAATGGCATTGATGGCAAAATTACTATTTGTAGACAAATTCAGCAAACGTTTTATTCACATCGGTCATGAGATTTCCCTTTTCTAAATGCCGAGCCGATCCGACGAGCTTTAGTAGTCCGTCTCGGTGAAATAGGAGTCGTTCAGTAATGAACATAATGTCGGTTGCAAGCCGAAGGACCGAGAAGGCGAGGTGTGTGTGTAGTGTTGTGTAGCGGTGCGTGACCCGCCCGGCGTGTGCAGGTCGACGGCGTGGAGCGACGCGGAGCTAGAGTCGCGGCGCGCGGCGCTGCTGGCGCAGCTGCACGAGCACGAGGCGGACTGACGCGCGCGCCGCCGCGCGCACGTCGTCTTCTTCAACCAGTACCCGCGCGCCGGCGCCGCCGAGCCGCCCCAAGACCAACCCCAGTCGCCTCAGCCTCAGCCCCAGTCACCCCAAGCCCATTTCCAGTCACCCCAGTCCCAGTCCCAGTCGCCCCAAACCCAGCCCCAGTCCCCCCAAGCCCAGTCCCATTCTCCTCGGACCCAGTCTCAATCGCCTAGAACCCAGTCCAAGTCGCCCCAGCTCTCGGTGTCCGATTCGGATAGCTCATGTTAAAAGCCCAAACAGGCGTAGTGTTCCGCGTTTGCATTCCGCTTTCTTTGTAATGTAGGTAGAGGGAAGAAGTCTGGGCGTATGGTATTTGCGCGCTTATATTCAAGACTCTGACCCTGACCGCTCTCCAGTCTTATTAGTCTAAGATTGTGCGTTCGCTCCGCTACTAGTATATTAGTTAGCCGTTCATGTTTTACGTTTAGTGTATCGAGAATGATCTCGACACTAAAAGATATGAACCTTTTAGTGGCGGCCTCCGCTTCATGTTGATGAAGTTCGTGAACGATATTAGTGAATGAGACGAGGTCTTGTAGGTAAATATGTATTTATAAAATGTAATAATCAGTAGAACATGACGCCATAAATTATGAAAGGGAAAACGTTGGCCCCCTAAAAGACGTGGGTATCGGTCGATAGAATATAGATCTAGGTCTAGCTAGACAATCGTATGATTATTAAGTCTATAAAAAGTTTTGTTTAATCAATAATAAATGTCTGAAATGCATTTTATATAATACATGCATATAAATAATGTAAGTTACGACAGTGTTTAGATTATATAATTCTAAAATAAAAGTGTAATTATTTACAGAGTAATCAAGTAAAATATTCATATAACAATCCGAGTATACTTAGAGATAATAACTCATATTATACCTACCTACACCTACATTTATTTATTTATTTATTTTCACAAGCACAACTTTTACAGAGCGAAACTCCAATAGAGTAGTGCTGCCGATGACCACTTAAACAATTTTAAATTATAAATATATCCTACTACACATATACATACATATGTGTATATACTACCTATAACATATGACCACACTAGCCATTCGGGTGAATTCACTCAACGTACAGTGGAAAACATCTAATTCCGTATTGAATCATGTAGGTAGGCTTCCTGAATACCGTTGGGTGTTTTATTTTACTAAAGAATACGGTAGGTACTATCTGAAGGATATACAATTTAAATATGGCAGCTGCGAATTTAAAACAGAGCGGGGCCCACAAGGGCTCTTGCAATCTAATCGTTATGTTCTGCACTACCATTAGCAAAGCGAGAAAACATCAGAAGAACAACTTCGTGCTTTTTTATATGTATTTACGTTGTAGTAACATAGCTTTTGGTTTCCGGATAATTTGTTAGGACCACTTATGAGTTTCCAAGGCTTTTAATGATGCTTTTACAAGTCATATGACCTTTTAATAAGTTTATAAATTGTGTTTCGTAGTTTTCTTACTTACTATCCCTTTCACTTTTATCGTAATTTATGTTAATACAATACAATACAATACAATATTTTTATTTGCACAAAACACGGGTAGGTAATATACGAGGTAGCCGAGTGGTCGAATTGTGCAATCAAAGTGTGCAGGTTCAAACCCCGGCTCGCACCTCTGGGTTTCATGTGCGAATCTCATTTCCATCTGAGATTACCACTTAGCCTCTTACTATGAAACGGTGAAGGAAAACATCGTGAGGAAACTTGCACGTCTATAGAAAGGCGTGTGAAGTTTACCAACCCGCAGTGGGCCAGCGTGGTGGACAATAGCCAAAAAAATCTGCCTCGTATTGAGGAGTGTGGCCGGCCGGTATAATGGCATTAAGGTCGTCCCCTATAACATTGGGACCAAAATACATCGGCGAAGTGTAGGTGCACTGCAGTGCACCTCTGCCTACCCCTTCGGGGAATACAGGCGTGATGATTTATTGTGTATTAATGTATGTTAAAAAATAGGCTTTCTTTCCAAAAAAATATTGTAGCATTCTTACAAACGGTAAAGGCGAATGGGACTGTACCATTTTGAATCTGCTCAAACATAGGTTCATGTTTTTAGTAGATTTGTGAAATTAATACGGTCACGCCAATGATATTCTTAAGTAAAAATAGAATATCATTGGATCACGCCCATAGTTACGCTTTTGACTGTGTTTCTTTGTTATAGAAAGAGATATCTATGGGTCACACTGACGTTTGCAATACTTTGCAAAGTAACCAAACCATAGAGAAAAACTTAACCTATCTGTAAAAATTTAACTGCGTTTTTGATTGGGTTTATTTTTACTTCGCGTAAATATTTAGAGGAAGGTTAAAAGGTGTTGGAAAAGTGATTTTTTGAGATAAAGTGCGTAAATAGTTAGTATGTCTATTTGGAGTTCAGCCCTGCAAAATGTGGATCCGTCGGAATTTTCAGATATCCCTAAGAAAGCGTACAATAAAATCGACGCTACAGCAAAATTACAAGTTATTCAAGCTTTAGATAACGGTCAATGCAAAGCGGACATAGCAAAAGAATATGGAGTGCATCCTCAAACTATTGCATACATTTACAAACAGAAGGATTCCATTATAAAGAAGTATACTCAGAAGTATAATTTTCTAAAACAAGTATGTAGTTTGAATCTTGATCAAAATCTCTTGGAATGGTTCGAACATCGGTACACAAGTGGTAACAATATAACAGAGGATGAACTATGCAGTAAAGCTAAAGATATACTAAAAATATTGAGTGAAGAATTTCCTTGCCTTGATGATTTGTTATTCAATTTTCGCACACGTCATAATATTGAGAAATATACATCCGACAATGTATGCAATGAACAGCCTAAACGAGAATGGAAGAAATTCTTGAAAAGCTCTAACACAAATAATGTGTATCTGGGAGGTGTTTGTGCATTATCACACAGCCTCGACTACAACAGCTACTTAAATGGACAATCAATAGATTGTTATGTTTCAGTATTTTTCATTGTAAATACCTTGGGGACTAACAAGTTGGAACTGGCTGTGGTTGGGGATGAGTCTTTGGGAACTGAAACAAATGTAAAGAGTCTACCAGTCAATTATTACTATTGTAATAATACACAAATAAATAATACTGTTATTGAATGTTATCTAAGCAAGTGGGATAATGAGTTGGCATCTCAGGGCAAGTCTGTTACATTGATATTGAATTTTCCTGATCACTTAGTGAGAACATTGAATTTTGATAATATTACAATAATTAGCACTACAAATATGAGCTATGTTATTAATATTTTAGAGAAACTAGTTGAATGCTTCAAATATCATTATAGAAGATTACAAATTACCAGAGGCATAACTTATGGTAAAGACAGTAGCACATTTTTGGATTACATTCATATGATGGGTATGGCATGGTACAGTGTGCCATATAAACTTGTTCAGAGCTTATCCTTCCCACCTGAAGATGGTAGTCTTTATTTTAATATAAAAGAAGATAGTGAGAATGATCTTAGTATATCTCAATGGTGTAGAACATATAATATTCCACTGAATTTAGATGAATGCTCCAAAATAGATAAATTCATTTTTTGTGATAAAAATGTTCCATGTTTAAATATTGGGCAGTTTGATGATAGTACCCAGAAAGTGACAGAGGTGCTGACACAACAGATGTCCCAGGCTATGTCAGGCATGGAAGCATACCAGGCTATGAAAAGACTAGTATCTTATGTGCAAGGTGAGAGTGCACCAGGATCAGTCGTGAAGTATGCCAAATATTTGGAAAATCATCTTGAATATGGGGCACTTATCCAAATGCATCAGATAATAGCAAGTTCAAATGATACCATATAAATAATACAATACATTTTATTATTATCATGTGGTCTGAAGAACATATACAAAATATTGGAAGGAATCTCACTAAAAAATAAGTCTCGACACATGCATTCACTGTTGGTATGTCTCAACTCACAATACCCATAGGTCTATGTATTGCTTCACTGTCCATTTGAGGAAGGGCAGAGTCCTACATTTTTATATATCCATGTCTATCATATTATAAACCTGAAATTATGTATGTACTTTACTTTTAATATAAACAATAAGTAATAGAAATAAGATTATTTTTTTGATAACCCATTGTATGTATGTACCCATTTCCTAAATAAACTTAAAATAGTAGGACTATGTAATTTGGAATATTAGTCGAGTACTTAGCCAAGTTTCCTTCTCATTTTTTGTATTAGGTATATTGTGTATTTTATTATCTAAAAAATATCCTTGCACTTGTAAGACTGTAATATAATAGTTTATATTCCTCCTCCAGCGTTTTAATTTTCTTTTCTGTGAGAGCTAATGCTTGTTGTAGTTGTACAGGTCCCTTATTTTTTTGTTCTTCAAGCGATTTCCTTTCATCCCTAATGTGTTTCCAAATGGAATCAAACCAATGAAGTGCTTCGAAGTTTGTGTCCTAAAATCATAAATATAAAATGAGAATTTAATTTGGGGCCATCTTGGTGTGTCATCAGTCAGTGGCTGCTTTCTGACATCCAGGGCCCCAAGTCTATTAACACTATCGTCATGGAGTTGCTATGACTCCATTTTTTAAGGCATGAAAACAACATATATTTTCAATGGTACTTACCTAAAATATGAGCAGTGTAGTGTAGGTTATGTCACCTTGATGCAATTTAACTAGTCTTAGTCTAGTTACCAATTATACAAGATGTTATTTTTATGAATTAAAAAATGGAGTCTATCATAGCAACTTCACAACGATAGTGTTATCAGACTTGGGGCCCAGCTCAACAGTGCGAATACATTCGTGGCGGCAAGAAATGGAATTAAAGTGGTACTAACTTGGTCTAATAATTTCAGAATATATGCAACCCCCATAGCGAACCCATCGTCAGTAAAAGCCGCGCCAACTTTGTTTTTCTTCGACATTTTGTCTTTGGACAATATCATGTGTTCTACAAAATTCAAAGTTAGTGGTGGTATAATGATAAAAAAGTTTTTCAGATGGACATTTTTCGGGTTACGAAACACCGGTGCAAATACTTCTACAAGTAGTTTAAAATATTCTGTGCCTTGTATAAAGTTCGATATTAAGTCATTAATATTGTGATCCAAATTCTGAGAAGACTGGTTAGTTTGTGGTCCTAGATCTACTTCCTCAATTAGTTCTTTAAAAGATTGAACTTTGTCAAGACTGGGCAAAAATATCGTGGCATCTGAACAACAATGTCTTCCTCCAGAGCGCACCATTCTCACATACCCTATGGCGTTACCTATTTGGCTTATGAGGTCTCGGAACAAATCTAAGTAGCTTTGTCCATCATCACTTAAGCCTAACAGACGGATGCCCTTATTGAATTTTTCAGCACTTTTATATGCATACACATTTCCATTAACATTTGCACTTTCCTTGAAGTTCCTTAAATCTTTAATCAATCTAGATTTGATATGTTCATCATACATGAATTGAGAAAAAGTAAAAAACTTCTTTTTTAAAAACTGGTATGTAAAATTCACAGTAGTATTCATGATACCCGTGCCATGTGTCCTGATAGAATTTGCGATGTGTCTTATATTGATGGAATTTAAGTGCTTGTTGTTACTGCTTTTTTCAATAAAAATCTGGTTATTCAAGTTGTACAAGTATTTGGATACAAATATGTGGATATTACGCATAATCTCCAACACATCCAAACCTTGCTCCAAAGTTTGTGTGGGCAGATTATCTTGGATAGTCAATAGATTAAATTTGAACTTTGCCATTTGTCGCATTTCACCATATGTTTTCCAATCAGACAACACTACAGTAGTCAAATTGTAATACATTGTAGACAAGTAATGCTCCACTGATGGAATAATCGACATGTACACACATTGCACCCTAAAATTATCCACGACTAGCAATAACTTCTTGATCATATCAAATGTAAAAGGATTAATCACATCTAATTGTAAGTGCGAATGAATGTGCAAACGTAAATTAGTTTCAATGTTTTGGCTTGTGTTCCGAATTATTTTATCTTCCATTATAGCTTTTATGTTATGTAAAAAGTCTTCAGATATTTTGATTCCATACTGTTTATCTGTCTTGTGAAGTAATATTATACAATCGTCCAGGACCATTAAAAAATATTTTAATTTTAAGCTATTCAACTGAACACTGAAGTTCTGTTCAAAATAAATTGGGATGATGTTTTGATGCCACAGTAACCACGAACAGTTGCAAAATTTTTCCATAGAATCTACGAAGTTTGATAATATTTGAATCTTTTCAAGTAACTTCCCCAGCCTTACATAGCTGTCTTCCATGTATGTTGTATCTGGTACAAAACTTAATGCAATATTAGCAGCAATATTTCGTTTGATGGTTGCTGCTCCTCTGAGAGCTCGTTCTGCGATCACAATGCAGGTTAATTCATCAAGTCTTTTGTTAGCATAGTTCTTATCAGTCATTAACAATTTCTTTACATCAAGTATTGATGAAGTTGCTTGAAATACCAGATGTTGTATTATCATGTTAATAGATATTATAATTTGATTACGATTGCGTACAACAGAATCACTTAGTGTCTTCAACATGTACATAATCTCAAATAATGACATTAACATACTTTTAGGAAGCGGTATGCCAAGAGACAGGTGTAAGTTAATAAGTGTAAGGACTGAGTGATTAGTTTTTGAGGCAATTTCAAGTCCATCTAGAAGTGTTTTAGCATGTAAATTCATTTCAGCTGCACTAAGTTTATGATGATGGGAAGAAAATATTAATTCCATATTCAACACCCATTGAGCACATAATGATTGAAGATTTTGAATATCTTTTGCCAAATTAATTTTCTTATCTCCAATGTAAGATTGGCGAGCTTTCATCATAGTTTGGGAACTCTTTTCATGTCTAGAAAATAATTCTGGTACATGTTGTTGAAGAAATTGTTCTGGAAACCAAATTGTTGTTCCGCTGATGTATACACTGTGGGCCTGAAATTACATTGAGACTTGTGAGTTATAATTTTCACAGATTTTAGGCATAGAATTCCATGTTAAAAAAATATAGTTCTAACATACTTTTGTGTTTAATTCAATTAAAGATCTGAATGTTTTCTTGTCAGTGTTGCCAAATAAGCGTGCAGTGAGTACACACAATGAATTAACTTTGATGCACTTGTACATGTTACATGCACTGGGCTGCTCTTGCACCAATTTATCCAGATTGCTTACTGCTTGTTTCAGATATAGAGTGAACTCAGTTGTTGCCAATGAACAGTTTTTATCTACTAAACTTCCTCTTAGAGAACTCAAATTTTGTATTGATTTTTGAACAATATCATCATTCATGACTCTAGATGAAATGTTATCAATAGCTCCAAGCAAAGCTTTAAATTTCTCTTCAGACATATTTAAAGTTTCTGCTCCATTATGTAGAGATCGAAGTGTTTTACAGTATTTATTCCAGTTTGTTACCAATGAAGTGTTGGATATTAATACTTCTAATAACACTAGTACAGTGAATAACTCTCCAATATGATTAATAATAAAATGAAGTTGAATGCCATCTGCAACAATTAAAAAACATTTTATCTCATACTAGTATATGTAGATACCAAATGTAGCAGTTGTGTTACATCAATATTAACATACCTACATAATTGGGTATGATAAGACTATTATACACTGGAACTGGCAACTGCTTCATATTTAGACATAACACTCTTACTGTTAGCAAAAACTGACATATTTTCTCATAAGACAAACATTTCTGTGATAATGTAGCCTAGAATAATGGTATGTGTCTGTATTCATATAATATCCAGAGCACATGTTAAGGTAGGTTGGTAAGGTAATATTCAAAACTTACTGATATTAATGGTTCCCTCTGTAAATATAGCAAACACTTGACTGCAAAGATTACGGAGTACATCATCACAACGGGATATGAATGCACTCAGCAGGATAATGGATTTCATTTGTGAACTGATATCATTATTGTGATATTCTTCATACACAGCTAGAAAACTGAAATGTCTAAAGGAAAATAATTAAATTAGTAATAGCAACAGCAAAAGCCTTGATAATCTATTAACACCTAAGATATGATATATAATTGGAACAATTGATTACTAGGTATAATATTGGTGCCTAAATTTAATCATCAACAGGAGAGACAAACTTACAAACCTTTCAAAAGCTTCCCTTTTCAACTCTACAACTTCAGCACATAACGATGTGAGAACACTTAATACCTTAGTCATCAATGTGTTATCTGAGGACACCAATTCGGTAATTGGCATAAGTTCATTTGCATTCATAGCAATTTTAATTGGCATATAGGTTCTATTTTCATTCCATGGCCCATCATTTATCGCATTTGCAAGTTCTTGATGTTGTGTTTTGAAAAAGTTCCCATACTTTTTGAGTATCCATGTTCCAGCTTCTTTTTCTAATTCACTCTTCATTGTATCTTCGATGTACCTACGCAAAGTATCTTACTTGCTATAATTAAGAATAGATTGTCGCTCGCAACTGAAAAGGTAAAGAAGCTATACCTACTATCTTCTTCTACGCAATTATTGATCATATTCTACGCAAATGATATAATTTAATGGAATCAGATGTTCCCGCGATCATTTATCAAAAGCCAAGTAAATAAATAAAGCATTCGACATTTTTAATAATTCAAGTGCCAATGATAGACTATAAAATTCTTTACCACAGAATCCACAGATCACTATTCTTGACTTCTTATAACTATAAATCACTGCTCTATCTTACTTTTTTTTACGAAATGAGTGAAATGATGAAATTTAATGGAATAAGATGAGGAATGGCTTCACCTGCGACTAGCGCGGGTATTTCGCCAATGTCAAGTAATAGCAAGGACAAATTCAATAAATACACATTATAAATAAAAATTGGTGATGACAGTGAAAAAGATGGCGGATGAATCTATGATTGGAGTTCTAGTTTGACAGTAAATTGGCATTCTGTTTTTTTTTCGGTCTAGGCTGGCATGGCAAGGTGTGATGTGATCATTTGGCCAGTATATTTATGTCGCCAACCCTTATGAATTTATTTATCTGAATGCCCACCTTGTATCGAAGGGTGCAAGATGCAGGTTAAACCTTGGATTAACATCTATGGGATTTACGAAATTATTACTGATGTTTGAACGTAATTTCTAATAAGTAACGACTATCGCTTGTTGACCAGGTACCTAAGTGTGGTGAGTTAACTTGGAAGTTTATCGAAAGATGTGTGAAGTTTGCCAAATAGCCATTGGCCAGTGAGTGTGGTAAAACTGCGTAACACCATTGGCGTGACATTAAGACAATACGATACGCTCTCACCCTAGCATACAGCATAGTAGTGATCTGTGTCACACAGGAACCAAAAGTGTAAGGGTGAATCGTAGCATACATCATCATCACGCCTGTATTCCCCGAAGGGGTAGGCAGAGGTGCACTGCAGTGCGCCCACACTTCGCCGATGTATTTTGGTCCCAATGTAATAGGGGGCGAGCCTATTGCCATTATACCGGGCACACAGGTTTCCTCACGATGTTTTCCGTCACCGTTTCTTAGCAAGTGATAATCTCAGATGAAAATTAGATTCGCACATGGAACCCAGAGGTGCGAGCCGGGGATAGAACCTGCGCACTTTGATTGCAAAGCGTGCGTTCGACCACTCGGCTACCACTGCTATACACTTAGCATACACTTTTTCTGGAATACATGGATAATAGTGCAATATACTTCTGATAGAAATTTAAATGCAGTGGTAGCCTCGCGGGCAAGAACGCCCGCCTTGAACGTAAGGGGTACAAGTTCAAATCCCAGGCCCGCACCTCTGAGATAATTTTCATGTGCGAATGTCATTTTCAACAATGATTACTTTTGGTAATATAAAGTTGTCGTGTTGGTATATGGTTGTCGGTTCCAAATAATAACCACAAATAACCCAAGTATAATAAATTTAATTGCGTAACAGGTATTTTATATGTGTGCGTGTTCACCCGTGCCCGATCTGTACGCTCTCTGAACACGACTTGACTCATTGATGGACCGACTGTGTGTGTGGGCATGGGATAACTCGCCGGCCTATGCGCCGTTGTGCTGTGTAAGCAGCAGCTACAATACCACTTGCTGAAATGTGTAAGCAGCAGCTGCAATTACCACTTGCTGAAAGGACAACATCGTGAGGAAACGTGCACATCTGTAGAAAGGCGTGTGAAGTTCACCAACCCGCACTGGGCCAGTGTGGTGGACTATGGCCCAAATCTCCCTTGTATTGAGGGGGAATGTGCCTGGTAGAATGGCAATAGGCTTGCCCCCTATTACATTGGGACCAAAATACATCGGCGAAGTGTGGGTGCACTACAGTGCATCTCTGCCTACCCCTTCGGGGAATACAGGTGTGATGATGTATTATATAAATTTAAATAAAAAAAAAATAAAAGTGACCTGTTTATTATACCATATATTATAAGTTAATAAAAACAACAAAATAAACATTACTGCTTTTTAAAGCTTTTTAATATAGGATAAATGTTATCAAATGCCTCATAAATTTCTTCTCGCACCTTAGCACCAGTTAATACTACTTTTCCAGAAACAAAAATCAGTAAAACTATCCTCGGTTTTACCATTCTATAAATAAGCCCAGGAAAAAGTTCTGGTTCATATGAACTGAATTGTCCATGTGTCAAAACTAGGCCTTCTAGACGTATTGGAAATTTAACATCACAACTTCCAACCATGTTCTGGATTTTGAAGTCTAAAAACTTTGCCTAAAAGACAGAAAATAATTTATTATTAAAACATAAATGATTTAATCATGGCCTTATAAAAAATGGTTTTACAAAACGAATCTTAATGATCTATTATGCATGCAGCCATACTCACTGTAAAACCAAGTTTTTGAATTATTCTGGCATACTTTCTTGCTGCTAGACGAGAGTCCTCTTCACTCTTGGCACCAGTGCATACCATTTTCCCCGATGAGAATATGAGAGCTGTTGTCCTTGGTTCTCTTATTCGCATTATGACAGCAGCAAATCTCTTTGGGTTATATTCAGCATTTCTAGCATGTAGGGCAATTTTTTTTAAATCTAATTTACAATTTAAGTTAACTGTTGACACAATATTCCTGAAATTAAGTAGAAATTTAATTCTCTTAGCTCCAATTAATTGAATCCATAGATTTTAAATTGTTATAGGACATAATATGCATCCAGATTAGACCAAGTGTTAATGGAAAAATTGAATTAGTAGGAATGTGTAACATACTGCAACTGTGGTAGAATACCAGGGTCTGCAGAATGTGGTGTCATGGGAGTCATAGGGGCAGGACTGGCTTGGCTTAGCATTTGTTGGCCAGCAAGACTTCCACTTGTAATCATTGGTGACATCAAATTTTGCTAAAAAAAAAAACATTACTAATTAATATTATCATACCTACAATATAAATCAATAATCAAAGTGCTGATAAAACTAAAGTAATGATTTTGTAATACATAGTGATTTTAAAATTTGGGCTGTGTGACCAAGCAAAGTTGACTTTAGGAGGGAGTGCTTATATACAATTAATTAAGATACTTATTCCAATTGAACATTAAAGGCATCTCCCTAGGAAATTATCCCATAGAAACATATAGAATCTTTACTAAAGAACACAGTGCAACAATAAACAGAATAATACAAATTAATGTGTTTTACATAAAATAAAAACATACTGGAGTTTGTGGCTGCATCATTTGTTGGGGTGTTGCATAGCTAGCAGCCGGCGCATATGCGTGAACCGTTCTCTGTGGGGTTCCCATCAAGGAGGATCCGAAGCCAACGAGCGGCGAGGAACCCGACGCCGCCAAGGAATGTTGTTGTTGCTGCTGCTGATGTTGATGTTGTTGTTGCATGGCATTAGGTAAAATCTGCTGGTCTTCCTCTGGTTGATGTAATGGTGTACCTATCCCAGGTATATTATATGGACTTGGTAGCATTTGATCCATTTTCTCGGGTTGTTTGGAACAGGTAGGGTAATGGAAAAGATCGCAAACTTTTTGGTGGCGCCAATAATATCGAACGCAAAGAATATATTAAACTTTCGTATAAGTTTTGGAACTAGCGACAGAAAGTAAAACGAATCTTAGCGGTTTTGCAAAATTTCGCTTCGTTTTGAAGCGAAATTCTGTACTAAGTCAATATATTTGAAAATAAAATATTTTGTAATATATTGTAGGTACAGATATGTCAAATATGCTCAGGCCAGGCTCGGAGTTTTCTTGACATTTGTCACTGTCAGTTTTTTCTATGGGCCATATTTACACTATGGCCGTAGGACGAAGCCTATAGTTGATTCATTCCTCCGCCATCTTTATCACCTTCATACCATGCCAATTTTTATTTATTATGTGTATTTATTGAATTTTGATCTTCTTTTAATTACTTAATATTTGCATAAATTTCCGCTTATCGTAGGTGCAGCTATTTCCTGTCTCTTATTCAATTAAATTTCATTCATTTCGTAAAAAAAGAAGTCTATTACTTTGAGCAACGTAAGACAGCGGAGGTTTTCATTAATATCTTCTTAGCAAAATACAATAAAATCATAGCAAGAATCATCGAGACAGAGAACATTATAATAATTGCATCGAGTTTAAGAACAAGAATAATTATTATAGGAATTCCTCTATGGATACTATAGACGGTATTCTTCTGTGCATCTATTTAGTAATCTATGATTCAATACTATTAATTTTGTCAGATCTCTGTGGTCAGGAAAAAAAAAAAAAAAAGGCGGGAAACCTTTGAACAGAGAGGGCGCGTTTTTTGAGCAAATTTTGAATTTTTTAGCATAATAGTGAAATTAGCTTAATTAAAGAGGCCTGCCGTGGCCGGAATGACGGCGAGAAGAAAACGTCGGAAGGCAGACGGGGATCCTCACCCGCGGTCGGATTCCGATGAGGACACGGAACTTGATAAGTACACACCCTACAAAGTAGAGAATTATGTACGACAATATCCCGAGGACGGCGGGAACTTTGAATATCTCGTCATTTATGAAAGTTTTGATGTTTCTAAACCGATTGGCGACAGAGACTTAATGACGCTAGGCGCGGTTTTAAAGCGCCATCACAAAGGGATTAAACGTTTTAAACGTATAAATAGATTTAAGGTTGCGGCAATTTTTGAGCGGCCTGGTCTAGCGAATATAGCTCTTAACAATATCAAAGTTCAAAAGGAGTTAGATTTAAAAGCTACAATACCTGCGACCCTTACTGAGATAACAGGGGTAATACGTGGTGTTCCCACCTACATGTCCAATGCAAACATATATACCGGCATTTCCAGCTCCAAGGATGTTGTGTCTGTGCGCCGCCTGATGCGCCGTGGACGTGATGAAGACGACAACCCGATTCTTCTCCCTACGCAGACGGTAGCCATCACCTTTTCCTGTCCTACTCTTCCTGATAGCGTCGATATAAATAGCTGGTACTTTGAGGTAAGCGTATACATTCCTCCGGTGAGTCAGTGCTTGCGGTGTCTAAGATATGGTCATATTGGCAAGTTTTGTAAGAACGCACAAAAGTGTTCAATTTGTGGAGACAATCATCATTTCAAAGAATGCACCAAAGCAGCGAAAGACGCAGTATGTGTACATTGCAACGGCAATCATATATCCATTTTAGCAGAGTGCCCTAAACGGAAAGAAGAAATTGAAAAAAATAATAATAAATACAAACAAAAGAAGTATGTCGATTTCTTTACTGACAAAAATTTTCCTGACTTGACAAAATCTAAATCTGACCATAACATCCAACAATTTTTACAATCTGACCTTATTCTCAACTTAATTATATCTACAATTGTAAAAATTAGTTCCCAACAAAAATCTCAAACAGATACTCCTGTTACATCGGAGACTATTAAATCTATTTTACTGGATAATTTCCATACCAGTAAGAAAAAAAATACAACTAATAAAAATGGATAAGCTCAATATAGTGCAATGGAATGCTCAGAGTTTGCTAAGTCATAAACATGTCTTATCTCATTATTTATATGAAAATAATATACATATAGCAATAATTTCCGAAACATGGTTACAATCATTTAAATCAATAAATATCAAAGGTTATAAAATAGAAAGATTAGATATTGGATCTAAACACAATGGTGTTGCAATATTGATTAGAAATTATATTAATTATAAGAAGATACAAACTTACGCAGACAGTTCTTTACAAAATATAGCCATTCAAGTACTCATTAATAATGAAATTATATCTATAGTTAGTTTTTATAGCCCAACATCCGCTTCCCCTTCTAATTTTAATTACACACAGCTTGACAATCTAATTAAGTCTATCCCACAACCTTTAATACTAGCTGGTGATTTTAATGCACATCACACTATGTGGGGCTGTGTATCCATAGATCTGCGTGGTACTACCCTCCTAGATGTCATAAATGATAACAATCTGTGCTTGTTGAATGATGGTTCAGCAACAACTGTTGGCTCCCACACATGGCAGCCAAATGCATTGGATCTTACAATTGTTTCACCCTTGTTAGCCTTGAGATGCAACTGGCATGTGCATGATGACTCTCTTTGTAGTTATCATCTTCCTGCTGTCACAACCCTCGTATGCAATCCTGTAAATACAAATAATAACAACAATGTCAATGCTAATTATTTCTGTCCTAATTATAAGTGTGTCGATTGGTCGAAATATCAAAGTTTAGTAAGCTTAAAATTACACAATATTAATTTTGATTTATCTGATTCAGAAGGATGTTATGACATGTTACTTAAAATTTTGTTAGAAAGTGTATCTGAAGCAAACGCTGCTAGCAGAGCACGTAGCTCAGCACCCCAGGTGCGCAATAAACCTAAGAGGAAGCTAAGTTTACCTTGGTGGAATCATGCTTGTTCACAAGCTGTTAGTAAATGCAAGTCTGCTTATTTGGAGTTCAAAGCTAATCCTACAATTAAATGTTACTTATCATTTAAAAAAGAACAAGCCTTAAAAAAATTAATAATCAATAGAGAAAGACAGCTAGCATGGACTGAACTTTGTAACTCATTCAATCGACAAACTCCAATATCTACTATCTGGTCCAATATTCGCAAATTTAATAAAACTTACAGTGCTCCGCACAATAGTTCTATTGATGATGGATGGATAGATCACTTTCTTAATAAATATACTTCCAATACACCTAACTTGCCAACCTTTGATCTTCCTGCCAGTAATACAGTCGTAAGTACAGAATTTTTTTTTATGAAACCATTTACTTTCTCCGAATTTTTAAGTGCCACTTATTCACGCAAGGACACTGCTTTTGGATTAGATCATATAAGCTACAAGATGTTTAAAAACCTTGACCCTTTTAGTCAACAGTTAGTTTTGAAAATATATAATTCTTTGTGGAACAACCAGGTTATCCCTATTTCATGGAAGACTGACTGCCTAGTCCCTATACTTAAACCTGGTAAAGATTCAAGTCACTATGACTCATACAGACCTATTGCTTTAACTTCCTGTGCAGCTAAACTGTTTGAACAGTTATTAAAACAGCGGCTTGAATATTTTATTGAATCTAAAAAATTATTACCTTGCAATCAGTTTGGATTTAGGAGAGGACGCTCTGCTGTAGAAAGTTTAAATCATTTAAACTTAGATATTCATAATGCGTTTGCTAGCAACAAGTTCCTAATAAGCATATTTTTTGATATCACTGGTGCTTTCAATAACGTAGATCATAGTGTTCTTGCCAAGGAATTACATCTACTTGGAATACCTGCAAAAGTAATAACATGGATTTGCTATTTTTTGAATGGTAGATCTGTGTATGTAAAACATAAAAATAATTTATATGGCCCTCAATTATCATATAAAGGAGTGTGTCAAGGGGGTATATTAAGTCCTCTATTGTTCATCTTGTACATACATAGATTAAATAACATATTGGGCACTGATGTAAATAGCTTACAGTATGCAGATGACTTAACAGTTTATTGCTCTGGTACTAACATAAAGTCAGTAGAGAATAAACTAAATAATGCTCTAAAAGAATTGAAAATTTACTTTCAATATTTAAAGCTGGATGTTAATTCGAATAAAACTAGAGTTATAGCATTTAGCAGATCCAGATCTCTACTCACCAATATCATTTATGACGGTCAACCTCTTCCTATTAGTGATGAGGTTAAGTTTTTGGGTGTTATTTTTGCCAGAAATTTATTGTGGCAAAGACATGTTTGTGGCTTGGCAGACAAAGCCTTGCGAGCTTTCAATATATTAAAATTACTTGCAAGAACTTATTGGGGAGCTGATCCCAAAACTTTACTTATGTTGTACAAATCTATAGTTCGTTCTCATTTTGAATATAGCTTTTATTGCTATGCTTCCAACTCTGTTTTAGTAGGCAAACTGGAAAAAATTCAAAACAGAAATCTTCGTTTAATCACAGGCGCCATGAAGACCACTCCCATAGTATCAATGCAAGTGGAATGCAACATACCTCCATTGCCTATTAGGTATAAATATTTAAAATTTAGGTTCATTTTAAAACTTCATTCTATAGAAAATCATCCTCTTGTAATTAAGTTGAATAATTCCAGATTTCTAGCCTCTTCACCTCTTTCTTCCAAATACCCTTACATTCTTATTGACTATACTGAAATATCGACTTACATTAAAGACAATAATATTTATCATGCTGACAATTGGGCCTGCTATCGTGGTACTTTTGAAGGAATTTTTTTATCATCAGACACCATATTAATAGACCACAACTTAAGAACCAAACAGGATGTTTATGAAAAGCTTTCAAGCTGGACTGACTATCAAACTGTATACACAGATGGATCAAAAACGGAAACAGGCGTATCAGCCGCGTACTACCATATGGAAGTTAAGTATGGTCGGGGTTTTCGATTACCGGCCATTTACTCAGTTTTCTCTGCTGAGGCCACAGCCATTTTGCATGCTTTAAGATATATACAATCCGATATAATGTGTTCCAGTGCATCTTGCTTTATAATTGTATCCGACAGTATGTCCGTTTTGAAGGCCTTGAGACGTCCAGGTTTTAGAAATGAACATCATCTTTTAATAGAAATTAAAGAGACTTTACTTAACCTATCAGCTTCTAAACGTATCACGTTATTTTGGACTCCGGCGCACGTGGGAGTGACAGGTAACGAAAGTGCGGATTACCTTGCCAGACTAACAAATACTTTGGGTGGCAGCATTCAAACTGTACCAAGTCCTTGGCAAGATTTGGTACCAGAATATCGCGCTAAGAAGATTAATAAGCAATGGATGGAAGAGAGAAATGAAATTATTTTAGCGAAAGGCGCTTGGTATGCCGGTATTAATAAGGAAGTTGGGAAGAAACCTTGGTTTGCAGTTGACAAGGACAATTATTTAACCCGAAAGTTTTACACACTGGTAATGAGATTAAGATTTGGACATTGTCGTTTTAACGCCCATTTACACCGTATGAAAATTATTTCCTCCCCTAAATGCACTGAATGCAATTTGCAAGAAGATCAGACGCTAGACCATATTTTCTTTAAATGCCCTGCTTTCAACATACAACGCCTATTACTCATAGATCAGTTACTAAAAAAATATCAAATCATCCCGCCTTCCTTGCAGCATCTCTTGGCTTGCCTGGATAATTTTAAACCGATTTTTGACTTTATCATCTCCACACTTGGAGATATTTGAAGAGAGAGACCAAGATACCAATATTATGACAAAACTATGGAAAAGACAATACCAGCTCAAACGAGCAATTATATAATATGATACATCCAAGAAGACTAAGAAACAAATATAAAAGATTTGGCACTTGTGCCTTTACATTGAATCCAATTCAATAAAATCGGACTTATAACAAGAATCTATACAATTACAACTTCGGAATTGGCAGTATGGATAAACTCCTTCGCCTGTCCTTTTGGACGAATTATACTACTACTACTACTACTTCTCTGTGGTCAGATCCATGTTGTCAGTTTGCCACGCTATTACTGTAATTTTATTTCACTTGTTGTGTTGATATTGTTTAATTTTTTTGCTCTAAAATGGCTGAGACGATGAAACAAACGGTTGCAACCATATTAAAAAGTATTGAAAGGTGCTTACATTTTTATATCAAGAACTGTCCTAAGTGTGGTTATGTTCTTGAATGCCGAAGTTGGATTGACCTAAGTTTAATCACCGTAGATGATTTTATTTTTCAATGCTATGTTGAAGGTGTCCCCACTGGTGTTCGCCCAGCATATTTGTTGTTGAATATAGGTACCTACTTATCGTTGTAAACGTATTCCTTACATAGGTATAATCCAGCCAATCTACAAACACTAGAGAGGTATGTTGACATGCAGTCTCGAGAAAACACTTACGACTTGGAGGCAAATCTGGCGGTGCTGAAACTGTACCAGTTTAACCCGGAACAGTTCAACGCTGACATCACCTGCCAAATCCTGCTGAAAGCTTTGACCAATTTCCCACACACGGATTTTACTCTGTGCAAATGCCTGCTGTTGGAACCTGTGGTAAGTGTGTATTTAGGATGTATGATGGTGTAACTCGGGCATCATCATAGAAATGTCATATTGTTGCATTCTGATGTTTAAACAATAATACTGTAAAGTGTCATCATAATCTGTTTAGTTGTTTTTGCGTGATAGAGTAAACTAATTGTTTTGTAAAGTCTCACCCATCCACCGACCAAGTGTTTTTACACATGCTGTTGTTTGCAAAATCATTGACTAAATATGATGGAGGCCATATCATTTTAAAAAGTGAAGTGAACAAACATCTATCTATCCATCATCATTTATAATACTAGCTTCTTCCTGCGACTCCATCCATGCAGACTTTGATTATTCAATATTGTTATAAATTATAGCCTATATGTTATTCTGATGTATTAATAATAATGTAAAGTTTCATCAAAATCTGTTCAGTAGTTTTTTAAGTGAAAAGGTAACAAATCCTCACAAACTTTGACATTAATAATATTAGTAGGATTAGTAAGATATAGCAATCTTTAATGTTATGTGTGATTGTGTCAATAATAACAATAAAGGTTACTTACTATTTTGTATTTAAAAATTATAAACCTAATGTTTACTTGACCATAATTTTTTTACAGGTGGAAAATGAGACAATATCTCAAATTAAATATCTGGCAGATATTTTAGAGCAATGTGACTTTGCCCAGTTCTGGAACAGAGTGCACCAGATGCCGGAGCTCTGCAACCGCATCAGTGGCTTCCATGACTCCATCCGCAAGTTTGTCTGCCACGTCGTTGGCATCACATTCCAAACAATTGACAAGAATAACCTTGCCAACTTATTGGGTGGAATTGATGGTCAGTATCTTAAAATCTCCACATAAATAGCTTTAAAGTTTGTTGTGTCAGCGTTGTATAATTATTATGTTTGGTTCTAGATGTTACCCTGAAGCACTGGGTTAAAAAATATGGATGGAGAGATGATGGCAACCTCATCTTCATCGCTAACCAGGATGAGAATATCAAGACTAAGAACATTACTGAGAAGATTGAGTTTGAGCATCTTGCCCCACTGATGACATTACTGTAAACATTATATAAATTTATACTGAATAAATTCTAAATAGAAATAAAGTATGATTGTACCATTTTTCTGCTCTGATTACTTCAATTACCTACTTATTTGTGTATCAACTTTTTGTGTCCCTAACTGTAGCAATCATTTCGAGCTTACAGTAAACATACCTAATTGTTTTTTTAATTATATTTCGAGAGCTGCTAAATGTGCTGTCTTCTATAATTGTGTCTGATATCATCCCCGCTCTAGGTGTATGAAAATCATATGACCAAATATGCTACAAAATATATAAAAACTTTAATACTTACACAAAATAATTGTGCACCTTCCTATCGGAAAGTTGGTTACAAGTTTTTATGAAAACATAAGCATTGATTAGAGCTTTAATTTAAATTAGAAACTTACGTAATCTCTTATATACAATGACTTGTTGCAAAACATAACAGTAGAAAATAACGAAAACATACAAACAATAATTAGGTCGACTGGTCCATTCCTTCTTAGGACTTCTTTCCATGACTGTAACCGTGTTCTTTGCCGCTCGCGTGCCCGCCCTTCTTGCCGTGATCGTGGTGGTGCGCAAAATGTTCTTCGTGACCGTGGTGACCCTTGTGCCCTTTGTGGTCCTCGTCGTAGTGCCCCTTGTCGTGATGCCCTTTCTTGCCGTGATGTTTCTCGTGGTGGCCCTTTTCGTGGTGACTGCCTTTCTTGTGGTGACCTCCTTTCTTGTCGTGGTGGCCATGGAAATCGCCGTGTTTGTGGTGGTGGCCTCCCTTGTGGAAGTCGTCGTAGAACTTGTGTTCTTTATGATACTCGTCTTTGTGGGATTTGTGATGATAGCCAGTGGTCTTGGAACCTTTCTTATGTCCCTTTTTGTGACCGAACTTGCCGCCTTTGTGGCCGTGCGCCGCTTCGTGGTGTTCCCCGTGGTGATCGTGCTCGTCGTGATGTTTCTTCTTGTGTCCGCCGTGTTCATCGTGGTGTCCCTCGTGATGGTGTTTAGCGTGATGACCATGGTCGCCTTTGTCATGGTGGTGGTGGGATTTGTATCCTTTGTCGCCCTTGTCGCCGTGCTCTTCATGATGATGCGCGTGGTGCTCGTGACCGCCGCCTTGTTCGTGGTGACTATCCTTTGACTCGGCCTTCTTGTGTTCGGTACCGGCGATCGTCTGGTCCGAGCCGGTGCTGCCCGCGGCAGAGAGGTCGGCGCCAGTGGGTGCTGTTAATTCTGCAACCACCTTTTGCTCCGCCTCCTTTTCACCTTTTAGTTCACCCACATTTCGCGCATGAATTGATATCACCGCACACCCCAACAATCCTATTATTAAGTAGAGCCTCATGTCTGAAAAAAAAACAAATAGTTACCTATGTAGAATTTTAATAATATAAGCTAACGATGTTTACTAAAATTGGTAATTTTTAATAGATAGCATTAATGAACCGCTTTTTTGTTTATATAAAACATTCCTAAATAAATACTCCTGAGTAGGTAGGTATATGTTATCTGGAATACAAGTTAAATAATACCTAACTTACATATATATTCTATTAGAATATAATGTAAATATATAAAACTCACTTGTTCAGGCTCACCTAGAGACGTAGCGTTTAACAAAGCTACGAACACAGTGTCAAAATAGTTTCCGCACATTGAATTTATAGATAACAGCGCTTTCATCTGTCGCCGATTACAGAGCGGTCTTTAGCAATCATTGCTGCAGATTTCTGGGCGAGTGACTCTGCGACGGCGGCGATGACGACATCGCGTTATGGTTAAACTGAATTAGTTCCGTTACACCGGCTGATAATAGTACCTATCTAGCTAACATTGATTAATTTTGTCCACTTGACCTCTATTTAAATACTTAGCCATCTCTGAATGTGCAACGTGTCGCAGATAGCTAATGAAAAACATGTCTTAAAATTATAGATCATTTATTTACAGAGAGGTATGTATTTATAGTATAGCATACAGTAACAAATTAAACAAAATAATATCTTAACTATATTAGTATCAGTGCTTGCCGTGTTGGAATCCCCAGTGTTTGTGATCGTCGTGACCACCTTTCTTCCCATGGCCGTGGTGGTGGTGATGGTGCTCCTCGTGTCCGTGATGACCCTTATGCCCTTTGTGATCTTCATCATAATGATGCTTGTCGTGGTGGCCCTTCTTGCCGAAATGGTGTTCATGGTGTCCGGAGTCGTGATGGCCGCCCTTCTTGTGGTGTCCACCATGCTTCTCGTGGTGTCCGTGGTGGTCGCCATGTTTGTGATGTTTGCCTTCCTTATGGTGGTCGTCGTAGAAGTGGTGGTCCTTGTGATATTCGTCTTTGTGATATTTTTTGTGGTAACCCTCTATTTCTTCACCCTTGTCGTGGTGTTTTTTGAAGTGGTGCTTACCGCCCTTGTGGTGGTGTCCGTGGTCATGGTGTTTGCCGTGGTGATCGTGCTCGTCCCAGTGCTTTTTGTGGCCGCCGCCGTGCTCGTGGTGGTGTCCGTGGTGGTGATGTTTGCCGTAGTCATCGTGCTCGCCCTTGTGGTGGTGGTGATGTCCCTTGTGCCCTTTATGACCTTCCTCGCCGTGTTCGTGGTGGTGGTGCGCGTGGTGCTCCTTGCCGCCGCCGGACTCGTGGTGATGGCCGTGGCCGTGGCTGGCCGCGCCGACGAGGTCGCTCGCCGCCGCCGCCGAATCGCTTTGCTCGATTTGGCGGCCAGTACACGCGGCTAACAGACATCCCAATACACCAAGGGCGACCAGCGACCTCATTGTATGTGTTTGCGTTCCTATACGTATTTGTTGTATATTTGGTTTCTTGGATTGAACTGTCTGCAAACCCGTCTGTGACAGCATTTTATATCATTAAGTGTGCGGGTTGCAGCCGGTGAAACCATCGGGCAAGGACGACGCGGCGAGCTTGGTACGCGCTACACCTTCTACTATTTCTGATTATTGCGACATATTTAAAGGCCTACGCAAAAAGGGAACAATAAATGTAAACGAATTTGTAGATATAAGTACCTACCAACATTATGACTTTATACTATAAATAATCGCCCCGGTATAATCAGTCACAGACTCATTTTTTTTAAGAGAAAATCTAACAAATATGTTTTATTTGTTACAGTTAATACAATTTTGGCACGGTATAATTAATTGCCTACCTATTCACGTAGATATTTTTACCAAGAATATATTATAGAGTATAGGAACACTCGTATATATAGGTAAAGGGTTAAGCTCTGTAGCTAGGTACAGCTACAGATTATGTTATATGTTGGTTTAATACGTTTCACTATGCAAGTGTTGTAGGTAAAGTGTAATTTTTTAGTGTCCGGCTTCGTTCAAATGGGTAGGTAGGTAATTATAAAGGTTCTGTCTGTGAAAAAGAAACTTACTTATTTAATCTGACGCAACTGGTCCGTTTTATAAATTTGTTTATGCTACTTATTTGACTTAATTAAACGCTATAATTTACTTAGTAGGCACTTATATAGTTTTTTTTTATATAAGCCTGTTCGCACTTCACAGTGGTTGCCTCGGTTGAGTTGGCGTAGGAAATGACCGTGTTGACTTCGGTTTGTAATCAATATTAGGTTGATTACCAAACGACCAGCCCGACCGTTTAGCAGAGCCGACCGTTTTTTGTTTCCACCCCCTTAAAATCCGTTTATTTTAATGCATGGTAAAGTGTGTGCGGTTCTCGGCCGTGTACGATTACCCTGCGTTCGTCATTATCCGCTCTTCCCCTTAGTGTGTAGGCTATTAGCCAAAATATAACTGACTGGTGGTGGCTGCATCACATGTCTGTGTGCTGATAGGAGTGATGACTTTTTTATCGCTTCTTACAATGTAAATATGGTAGTCCCTTTAGGCCCTCCAACTAACTGAATTGATTGTCCTCACGCTCGTATAGTTTAATGCTCAGACTGGAGTTCAAACCCGGAACGTGGGCGGTCCCTCTAACCACTAGACTATTGCCGCTTTCTGGCCGGAACTCCTGTTATATAAACAGGGTGATATCATATATCATCTGATATATTGATCCTTATGAAACTCAGCAACCTACTTACTCAAATGCAACTACCTATCTCCCTAAAGCGGGATAAGTTTTTGGTTGTTGTTCACACCAATGAACTCTCGTAAGGTGAACTTGTCTTTAAACAGGAACCTAGTAAGTAGGTATATGAATAATTTATCTGATCTGCTTGTTGTATTCACAAACGCCTGACAAACTATAATACACAGGCGTCATCAGATAGAATGCGTGAAAAGAAGATCAGGCGTCAGTGGTCGTCGGGAGTTAGTCAGTTCTTTTAATTGTGTTTTGCTACTGCTCCACCTGCATTAACGTTAATGTTGATGTTAATGTCCAACTACTCGTTAAATAGGGCATTAAAAATGCGCGTTGGCTACATTTAGGTTACAACGCTGTTAAGAGTAAATTCTGAAATAAGTAACGCATTAATATAAAAAAAGGAGTTTGAAGTTAGACACGCAGTGGAGATTGAAGTAGCTACACTAGTTAGAACAATGAGTGTTATGTACAATTTAATAAAAAAGAACAAAAATAAGAAGATTCAAATGCCACTGGCTGAAATACCCGCTAAACGCAGGTGGAGCCATTCCTCATCTTATTCCATTAAAATATCATCATTTCACTCATTTCGTAAAAAAGAAGAAGAAATGCAGTTACCGCCTAAAAAAAAACAAAGTATACGCGTCGTTGCTCTGCGCGTGCGGAATGAGACGGCGTTAATGTAGCCAACATGGCTTATCGCGCTAACCTACGCGCTAAAACCCTTTGATGTGTCAAAAAAACCGACACCCGAGCTATCGCTTAACGCTTAATGCCATTAATAATGTCGTTTGAAAATTAACACGTTAAAACGTTGGCCACATCTGCATACTAACTACAGCCCTTTTTAACGTCCCACTGCTGGGCACGGGCCTCCCCTCAATGCGAGGGGGATTCGGGCCATAGTCCACCACGCTGGCCCAGTGCGGGTTGGCAGACTTCACACATCTGTCGAGAACTAGTCAAGTTCTCTCAGACGTGCAGGTTTCCTCACGATGTTTTCCTTCACCGTTTCATAGCAAGTGGTAATCTCGGATGTAAATGAGATTCGCACATAAAACTCAGAGGTGCGGGCCGGGGTTTGAACCTGCTCACTTTGATTTGCAAGGCGTGCGTTCGACCACTCGGCTACCACTGCTTCTGCATAATACCTTGTTTATCGTGCTAATTTACGCGTTAAGACGCTGGTGGAGCAGTAGCATATAGACTTATTGTCCGTTTGTCTATTTCTTTTTACATCATGCGAAAACTACTTGACCGATTTTAACGGGATTTTAGTATAAGGTAGATTATCGCGATGACAATAAAGGGAAAAAAAAATATTTTGAAGTGAACTTACCTCACTCACCTCCGTGTCTCACAGTTACTCTATCACTTTAAGTGATTCACTTAATTTGAACTTATAGCCGTGTACCACAGATCTGTATTCTGTATCTATACTGCCAAATTGCTTTAAATGGGCTCAAAACGAACAATGAATAATTTTTACCTTATATAATTTAAAAAATAACACCGCAATATGTTCAGTAATAAATACAACAATGTTGGATTGTTGCAGGAAGTAGGTAATAAGTCGGAATATTTATTTTAGTCGATATTACTTTATATTCGATAACTATATTGACATTTTATAAGTAGATAGGACCAACTCTGGTTACTATACTTAGCTCAAATGATTTTTTTATAATAGTTTGTAGAAGGCATGTACCTGCAGACAACATTTTAACTTTTCCAAGTCTTTTTTGTCGAGCAAATTATGTTACATGAAAGGATAAAACTTATGTCTACGCGATCATGCTG
Source organism: Ptilodon capucinus (assembly GCA_914767695.1). Taxonomy (NCBI): domain Eukaryota; kingdom Metazoa; phylum Arthropoda; class Insecta; order Lepidoptera; family Notodontidae; genus Ptilodon; species Ptilodon capucinus. Next base: position 4,761,509 of record OU611814.1, on the reverse strand, counting down.
AGCCTGCTTTTGTACCTACTCAATTAACGTATTCTTGAAGGGACCTTCTTTTTTCATATTACTAGGAAACTGAATTACCTACCTATTCCTAAAAGTTACGATTTGTATGCACCTATTTTTAAATATCCCTATGATAATATAATTCTCAGGTGAGTTTAATTAAAAATTAAGCCATTCTCAAGAAAAATATTTATTTTATAGAAAAATATGAACAACAACAATAACAACTTGCACTCTCAATAACATTATGTCATGATAACAATTATTAGAATACACTTTATGACTAGTGCTTGCCGTGGTGGAATCCCCAGCCCTTGTGATGGTCGTGGTGGCCCTTCTTGCCATGATCGTGGTGATCGTGGTGGTGTCCTTCGTGTCCGTGGTGGCCGTGGTGCTCGTGGTGTCCCTTGTCGTGGTGGCCCTTGTCGTGGTGTCCATGATGGCCGTGGTGTCCATGATGATGGCCGGAGTGGTGGTGATGACCCTTCTTGTGTCCGCCGTGATGATCTTCGTGGTGTCCGTGGTGGTGTCCATGCTTGTGGTGCTTGCCTGCGTCATGATGGCCGTCGTGGAAGTGGTGGTCCTTGTGGAAGTGGTCCTTGTGGTACTTCTTGTGGTAGCCGTCTACGTGTTCACCCTTGTCATGGTGCTCGTGGTGGCCGTGCTTCTCACCCTTGTGGTGGTGTCCGTGCTCATGGTGGTCACCATGGTGGTCATGCTCGTCCCAATGTTTCTTATGGCCGCCGCCATCTTCGTGGTGGTGCTCGCCGTGGTGATGCTTGCCGTGGTGTTCGTGGTCGCCGTGGTGATGGTGGTGATGGCCCTTGTGGCCTTTGTGGCCATGGTGACCGTGCTCGTGGTGATGGTCGGCATGGTGATGGTGACCGCCGCCGCCCTCGTGATGGTGCCCGCCACCACCGTGCTTATGGCCAGAAGCTATGGCCGCCGCCAAGCATACGAGTCCGACAAGTAGAAGCACCCTCATGTTTCCAGGCAAGTAGGTATATTGTTGTGGTACTTCCTAGCTTGTAATGTTTGAGAGGAAGTCCGGTTGCAACTGACCTCTGCTATTTTGATTGCCAATTTATATTGGCAAGTTGTAGTACTGTTTGAAGCGGTGGAGAAATGATTCCGCAAGCGTCCCGCCGTGTTAACTCAGGGACGAATTAAAAAGTCTTCATCTATGCACCCCAAATGGCATGCGGTAATTAATATAAACAGGAAACACTTACTTAGGAACTTTTCCTACAGGCATCATGAAAAGTTTATTCGGTACACCACTTTTCAAAGTTAATATGAAGTTATCTACAGAATAGCAGATCTACGACAAATAACATAAAGAAAAACATTAATGATTTTGTAACTTGATAATTAAAGCTCATAGGTAGGTAAGTTTAGGTTAGATTAAAAAAGGGTTCTCCTACCCGTGCTGGCTATCCACACTGATATGGAATGTACTATGTATTTCACATCATAGGTTTTACTGGTTTTTTGATGAACTTAGTAGCATGTGTTATGTAAGATCTTTTTTTATTATTAAGAGCCGTAAGCTCAACGAGGGTTCCGTCCGTACCTGTTAGGGGTTTTTATGGGAATTATTCTTTATCAGGTCTAAAGCTTTATTTTAGAATCCTAGATAGTAAGAAGTTGAGGCAGCTTTGGCAGTGAATTCCAAATACAATAGATACATAAAGTTATCAAAAAAATTAAAACACTATTTTTTCGTATAAATAATAAACACCCCCTAAATGAAACCCCTCGGCATATGTCTACCTACACCGCTGTGCGTCTGTAAAATAGTTAACTTAATACATATTACATTTCCGCGAAAAATGTTTGTGTCGGACAGTTATGCTTTCATACGGATTCAGCTTATGTGATCTCGAATCCTAAAATTAACCTAAATAATCTTAAGTCACATTTATTTTAAAAATGTTTCAAAACTCATGAACCCAGGTAGATAAGCAGGTTAATTAGCAAACGTCGCGGTGCCTGCGAAAGCGATCCCGTGGCACCCCGATATAAGGGGAAGATGGTACACCGTCGGTTTTTAGTGGGTATACGGTATTCTGCCGGGACTCCCACATAACCCTGTTACTTCCTCCAAGGTGACAGGGTATCCATAAAGGATTTTCCGACGTTAAAAAAAGGTTAATTAGCAAAAGTGTTTTTTTTTTTGTTTTTGACCTGTAAGTAAAAGTAGTAACCAATCAAGAATAAGGCTATTTGACTTAAGCGACACTTTTGGATGATATTAACTTATTTAACTACATATTTGGATTTCATATTTTTTTTCTGCGTCGATAAAGTATGCTCTCCGTGTAAAATTAAAACAATTTCGCATAAGACAAATAGCCTTTCTCGGTTCACCCCTCGATATAAAGGTGTATGGAAGTCTGAAATAATATTTTAGGATTTTTAGGTTACGTATTTATAGTAGCTGATATGTATATGCTTAATGAAGGCAAACTGTAAGTTATGTACGTAATAGTGTAAGTTTTAAATTATGAACCTTATAAAGTTTGTTACAGCTTTTGTGCTGCGGAATTATATTACCAACACCCAATACTCTATTGAAATAAAAAGAGTTGTCGAAGCTCCTCTTTTTTGAAGTCGGTTAAAAACAGCGTTAACTGCATATACATACGAGGAGCGGCCACTAGTACCGAGTCTATTAATCGTAGGCACCTAATTAAGTACAACATGATATTTTCGCATAAGGCTCGATTGCTAATTATTGGTTATTAAATCAACAGTTATCAAATAAACTAAGAACGTATGATCGCATGAATTTCGATGATAATTTTTTATGTATGTGTTATGTAAAATATAGTTATATATATCGTAGGTATATGAAAGTATTATTTTGGACTTCTGTAATTACTTCTGCAAAGTGTATGAGTTACAACTAACTCATAAACTAAGATACCTAAAATTATTTTTTTGTGGGCAAGTACTTCATAGAATGTTAGCTACGATATTAAGTTATTTCTGAATCATGGTAAATTTTAAGGTCTTTGTTAAATTTCAGATGTGAAGTGTTGGTATTATTTGTACAAAAAAACCGGCCAAGTGCGAGCTGGACTCGCCCACTGAGCACCGTGCATTACTGTAACGAAACGATAGACTGGACAAACTTAACTTTGCAGTTGGTATACTGTGCCGATACAAAGTATCTAACAATAAATTTACATTTATTGGATATTTCCTTTACTTGTGCCATAAGACCTTGCTTCTTGCCAAATTTCATGATTATAGGTCAACGGAAAGTACCCTATAGGTTTTTGATTCCCGTGCAAATGTACTGAAAATTCAACATAAACCGCCGTATCTTTTGATTGCGTTAACCTAGAAGTTTGATTTTTTTAGGGCACCAAGGGACCGCAGACATAAGTCTCTGTTATAAAATTCAACTTGATACCTTCACGCGTTTCTGAGAAAAAGGGTCTTGACAGACAGACATACAACAAAGTGATCCTATAAGGGTTCCGATTTTTCCTTTTTTAGGCACGGATTAAGGAACCCTAAAAACGATTAATTTTAAACTATTTAAATATTCAATATTTCAAGTGGTTGGGAAGGGAGGCATCCCTATAGTAGACATTTGCCTATTGCGCTAATTGTATTGTAGTTTAGTTTATTTGAGTATGTAGGTTTTTTCCTAATTTATATATACTGAACTGGTAGAGAGCCTATTGTTATTTGACTTGGTGTACCTACTTACAGTCAATTCGAGTCACATCTCTCTCGGTGCTCTATTTGGGTAGGTAATACTAGATCCTAGTGGCTTCATTATCGTGGGCCAAGAATCTGAAGTTTAAATCAAACAGCTTTTTTTGGGTTTGGGTTAACAGTAACTCTACCTTGAGTATTAATGAAGCCCTCCCTAGTCTTGCCAAAAATTACCTCATGTTAGCGACTTTGGAACATAATCCTAAAAAATCTGTTTTCTTTCTTATTCGTGGTCCTACAGATATAGACAGAAAAAAAACCATTTGCAAAAATGGTTATACATTTATAGCAAAAAGCAACCCGAGAGAAAATTGATATAAATCTTAATGATTATTTAAGCAGTGTGAGATTTGGGATCACTTACAACCATGCCTTTAATGGTTTTTTTAATTAATCGACAGAATAAAACAATAAAATGCTGCGAATAGTATTCGGACTAATTTACTATGGATGGCTCTCCTAAAATATTAAGCTTTTGTGGAATGTAAGTAATGTTCCCCAAAGGGGTTGGAAGATATATACTGCAGTGTTTTCACATTTCGACGAAGTATTGATCAATGCTGATGTATGTATTTAATTAGGTACCTTTATTACTCTATTATTTATTGTAACTATTTTATTTGTTTTGTATATTACTTGCCATGGACTATGAAAGTTCCGTAAATTACTTATAAATACATTTTACGGGCTTGTATGTAAATTTAGCATACCTATTCCATACTTACCTATGCAGTAAGATAATAAATTTAAAACTGCAATAAAATGGAAATTGTATCAAAAGGGCTATTACAAAATCTCGGATTATTTGGAAGATAAATCAGCTTGGGAGTACAGCTCAGGTTCAAATCAAAAATAAAAAATTGCCCGTCATGTCAAAGTGAAGCGTGTGTTGCCTTACTAACGTATTATTATCTTATCTTTATTATTAAAAACAGCTCTAAGGCAACACACTGGAGCTATATGTACCTATGTATTTGTAATAAGTTTTGGCGATTTAAAAAATGATCAGCCCACTGTGTTTCTTGCCGGATCTTCTCAGTTGAGGTCGCGTTTCGATCCGGTGGTAGCATAGTAGAATATAAGAAAAAAAAAATGTAAACTTAACAATTTGTAAGTGCCCCCATAGGCCTATACAGAATAAATGATTTGACTTTGACTTTGAGTTTGAAATAAAGGTAAACTCATCTCAGTATAAATGATAAAAGAAAGTCATTTTCTTTTCTATGAAGTAATACAACAGGTTTTAAGAAAAGTTATTTACTCGAAAGTATAAAAATATAAACAATAACAACAACAACTTCCATCCTCAATAACAATATTTCACAACAATAACTGTGAATTGTAGGATTAATGTTTGCCATGATGGTGGCCCCAGTGCTTGTGGTCCTCGTGGCCGCCCTTCTTGCCATGACCATGGTCGTGGTGGTGGTGACCCTCGTGTCCATGGTGGCCGTGGTGTTCGTGGTGTCCTTTGTCGTGGTGGCCCTTGTCGTGGTGGTCGTGATGGCCGTGGTGTCCGTGGTGATGGCCGGAGTGGTGGTGGTGACCCTTCTTGTGTCCGCCATGGTGATCTTCGTGGTGTCCGTGATGGTGGTCGTGCTTGTGGTGCTTGCCATGGTCATGGTGGCCGTCGTGGAAGTGGTGGTCCTTGTGGAAGTGATCCTTGTGGTGCTTCTTGTGGAAACCGTCTACGTGCTCTCCCTTGTCGTGGTGTTCATGGTGGCCATGTTTCTCGCCCTTGTGGTGGTGTCCGTGCTCGTGGTGTTCGCCGTGGTGATCATGCTCGTCCCAGTGCTTCTTGTGGCCACCGCCGTGCTCATGGTGGTGCTCGCCGTGGTGATGTTTGCCGTGGTGTCCGTGGTCGCCTTTATGGTGATGATGATGGCCCTTGTGTCCCTTGTGGTCATGATGACCATGGTCGTGGTGATGGTGTCCATGGTGGTGGTGGCCGCCACCATGCTCGCCGTGGTGGTCGTGTCCGTGGTGCGAGGCGGCGACAGCGAGGTCGTCGGCAGCGGCCTCGGCACCAGCCTCGGTGGCGGCGCAGGCGGCCGCTAGGCACATGAGCCCTACTACTATAAGCACCCTCATGATTCCGAGCAAGTGTTGTTGTACTTCCTCGGAAGGTAATTATTGAGAGGAAGTCCGGTTGTAACTGACCTCTGCTTCTTCGATTGCCTATTTATATTGGTGGCTAAAACGGTGGAGAAATAATTCCGCAAGCGTCCAGCCGGCTAGTTCACGGACGATGCATAAAAACAGAGTCTGATAGCGGTCAGTAGAATATTTTAAATAACTGACTTCGGTATTTAGTAATATAACTATTGAATTTTAATAAATTATAAAAGGTAAAGTTGCTTAGGTATTTGCATGCGAATGTATTAGGATCAAATATTCTAGTCACTGTGGGTACTTACTTATACCTAAATAAATTATTTTCCATGCATTCCATTCAATTTGCATGCAGTTTTAAATTAAAAAGTAAGTTTTTACGTGTAGGTAGGTACTTACCTACCATTATTGTTGATTTGTGGATTAGGTATCACATGATAATAATATTATCCTCTCAATCTAGACATGCGTTCGATATATCAAAACGTAACTCATATCGGATATGTGTTAGTTATCATAACATATCGATATGCCATCCCACATAACCGATATGACAAAAACGTTATTGTATCGATTTATTCAAAAAACCTATCCATCCATTCGGTTATTGTTATATCAAAACTTAAAACTGCAACGCATCGATGCGAACTTCACAAACGGTCATAACGGTAACTTGTTCGCTACCACTCTTTCTAACAACATATTCTTTCACTGGTGTAAAAGGGATGAAGCGAATGAAAGATAACTTTAGTTATGAGCGTGTTCGCGTAGCTACCGGCGTGGACCTTATCCAACTAGCAATAAAGTTTAGTTTCTATTGTCTAGTTATGATAACGTTTTTCGAGTCCATCGTTTGGCGGCTAGCGGCTACGGCTACTGGATATTAGTGAGACACCTACTCTACAAAATAGAACTACATGAGGAAGTAATAAGGTTGAATTTGAGTTATTACAATACAGATACATACCCATTATAAAAGGGCTGTAATAATTTTTTTTGTTGTTTTGTGCGTTCGACTTTATTTTGATTAGTGTTTTTATGATAGTTGCAACGTTGCAATTACGTAAAAGGAATTCCTTTCGTATTTCTATTTTTTAATGTGTGTATTTAGTTATTAGAGTATAATATTTAGTTTGTGAATAAAAATATATTAAGGATAAATTTGAATTTTTCGTAGAAAATGTCGCGCAAAGCTAGTGAGATATATGGACTCATTTTGATAAAAAGGACAATGCCGTCGGTCTGGCTGTGTGTAAATATTGCAATCAAAAGTTTTCGTACAAATTTAAATTCCACCGGGAATTTCAATTCAATTCTCATTTAAAAAGAGCGCTTAAGTCTAATAAATGCGTCTAATAAAAAGTAATGTATATGTATTGATAGATTAATAAATAAATAACTTTAAATAAGAACATAGCTGTACAGTGTACGTTTTCGTTCGTTGTTAGTTTTCGCATCTAAATATCATGTTTACGTTTGCAAACCGTTCTGCTAATATCGATATATGAAAACGGTTTTCTATATCGATATGGAAACTGTATATCGGTTAGATAACCGTTTGCGGAAAAAACTGAAAACGCCCATGTCTATCTCAATCTAAAGTAATGTATCTAATAATTTTTGTCTATAAAATATAGATATTCTTACAGAGTGATATTTGAGTGTAATAATCTCTTGTATGTACTTGTCTAATTATCCAGAATATCATTTCATAATTGATAATCTAACGGTCGAAAGGCACCAATTTGATTGAATAGGTACAGCTATCTGCGCGCAATCAATGGCCGTATTGTTAACCTCACTCCGTAGAAATCTTCATTCAATATAACACACACTTGATTGACAGTTCATAATTTCGAATCGAAGTAAAATTATCTGCTTAGTGGGTCTTTTCGTGTTGGAAACGCCGCTATTTGGATAGCGTTAAACAATTCTTCCGAACGACTAAACATGGTTAATCCCCGCCCTTGTTGGCTCATGTCCGGGCTCGTCCTGTATAATGCAGATCTGTTTGACTATTCAGTTTGATTATACACGCTTATGAGTTCATCACGGTCTTTTGTACACAGTTGGGTTGCTATAGAAAAGTGTATTGCTTGCAGTTGCTCCAAATGTATGTTATGTACCTACCTAGTTCATGATACGAAGATTTTGATGAAGATGATACGAAGAAGATGTTTACTTTACTCGTCTGGGATAAAAGAGATAAGAAATTTCTGGAATAACTTATTATTACAATATTTTTTTTATCAAAACGTGCAAAAATAATCCTAAACAACACATGAAAAGCGTTGAACGAAGGTTCCGAAATAGTTTAAAACGAGGTAAAGACAAGACGCCTTATAATATTTAATTATTATTTGCAAGTTTGGCTTCGGCACTTATTTTCATTACATGTCAGGTCAAGTACAGACTAAATAATTGCTCTAGTTTTTTTGTAGTCTTTACATAAAGAAAAGTAGGCTGTGCAACATGTAGGAAAGTGGAACAATACCATTATTTACCTAGTAGGCACACAATTAAGTAATCATTTTCAAATTTTGCTATGAAACGGTGAAGGAAAACGTCGTGAGGAAAGCTGCACGTATATAGATAAGGTGTGTGGAGTTCACCAACCCGCACTGGGCCAGCGTGGTGGACTATAGCTCAAAAATATCCCTCGTATTGGGGGAGAAGGTACCCGGTATAATGGCAATAGGCTCGCCCCCTATTACATTGGGACCAAAATACATCGCCGAAGTGTGGGCGCACTGCAGTGCACCCCTGCCTACACCTTCGGGTAATATGGGCGTGATGATGTATGTAATACATTTTCAAATTGTTTGAAGGAAAATGACCAAATGCCGTTATTTTAATAATATTTGGAAAGTCCTCACATCTTACATGCCCATTGAACCTCGGTTTAATGTAATTATAAGCTAGTTCCGTGTGTTCCTTAACGCATACCTTTCAAGATGGTTTAAATCTTCGGAGACTATCGGGTTATTCCTATCGTCATGTAAGTCCTTACCTACACTACATTATTACGGCAGTAGTATTGCAATGGGTATCTAGGTAATTGAAAAATTTGCAATGGCCCACAAATGAAATCTTTAGAATGGTTGCAAGCGAGATACTTCTAGGTAGGTACAATAAAATCGTAATGAAGGAAGCCGTTCCGAATATTATCTCCATTTAGTAGGTAACTATTTACATTAGATAGCGATGCTGAAATGGTAATGGAACTTCAGTCTCTTTTGTTAGCCCATGTTTAGTACAGAGCTGTCGATCTACAGTTACCAGAGACTATAGTGTTAACATCGCTTTTTTATTAGAAGTTTCACTAATGGATAAATTGTAAAACTTAGAAAGATTCATGCACTTACTCTACATACTTACGTTTAAATTAAACGCCACGAGATCAATAGGTAGGTACCTAGTATCCGACATCATATTTTCCTACTATGTTATTAACTACTTACTTGCATACAAGGTTTCGGTTAATCTCATTAAACAGTCCGACATTCAGTTTTCTGTAGTTGATTGTTTTTCTAACTTGTACCCCATTTGAAGTTCAAATAATAGTTTACTATTAGTAACCCTTCTTCCTAGCATCTGTAAACACTGCATTGTCATATATTTGTCTATTGCACAAATTAGTAATCACTGCCGCTGATAAGTTCACGATCGTCACGCTCCAGTGAACTCTTTTCTAAAGGTTCGCTTTCAAAAGAGCGTCGAGATTTCAAGGCTACGGTGGCCTTCTCAAGTACTTTCGATTACACTATGGAGGAGCAGTGTCATAACGTGCATTATTGGTTACGCCCGTATAAGACATTTCCCTTTTTTATTCAGTAGATAATGATGATGATGAGATACCTTCCTTCCATTTCATATTTCTACATCAACTATGCACTGTGCATAGTTATTTATGGGACGATGGCTCTCATGTTTGATGTATATAAGGAAGGTACTAGGCACTTATGTAGATAATTAATTACACCGCCATAAATTATATTCAAAGTTAATACCTACTATGCACCTTGATAATAATATATCATCACACCTAAATTCTTGAAAATTACCTTCATTCATACTTACATTTAAATAAGTTCTACGTTAACTTATTTTCCATTTATATCCCACAAGGAGTAGTGGGTAGATACTGTGTCGAGGCCTGGTTCCGTTAATATTAAATAGGGAACCGCTAATGCTCTTAGGCGCGATGCATCCAGGGCGCCGAGCTTAGAGTATTAGATGCTAAGACGCCTAGCCCTACATTACTCAATCCAGTTAGCGCCATGCACGGGTAATGCTATTATTTGTGTAACATTATATTTTATGGATTATATTACTTGCATAACTGTATTACTGTTGTACAAATAAAGACTAACAAATAGGTTAGTGGAGCGTGTGACGAGACGTCAGTAAGTTTAAGTGAATACATGACGATCGGTTTTTCTTTTTCACAAAACAAATTATCCGGGCTTTTAAATGTCTCATGGCTTCAGATGCCATACCACATTTAAAAACTTGGAATTCTATTATCACGTATGTATCTTTAGTATACAAAAACAAGTCAACTGAAGTACCTGAAGATAGATGTAGAATAAATAGGACGTACGTTTAGCCCTTATCCATGGTTAATCCATTGGTGCTGATTCTGTTGGCTTCAAACGACGACCAAATATAATCGACAGCACTAAAAATATTGCAATGATTCTCATACATTATAGCAGTTTAATTTGGTGCCAAAAAATAAGCACCTTTAACTTTAAATCCTAATGCTCTACTCAAGAATTATATTCAACATTTATATAAAAATATTTTTTTGTTTTACATACATTTACATTAAAAAATATGAGTTTAAGATAATCCATTAAATGGTTTTATAATTTATTTAATTCTCGAGAGCTCTACCCGCCAACTATAATTAGGAATATAAATTGTAAAAATGCAAAATAGTACTTACAAATTAATTGACAAAAAATTCGTATTTCTCTACAAATACATAACTAGAGTCGATATGACGTCCATGCCTGTATTTACTTACTACAATATTTACCCACATGACGTTTGCAGGCATTGCAATCGAAGTTTAGCAACCATATTGTTGGCAATCAGGAGGTTAGCCCGGATAATCCCGGCCATTGTTAGCTATTTTAATGCTTACGTCCTTTGTATCCGTCCTGTATTAAGTTATACGCGGATAATCGTCGTATTATATAGAGTTAATTTTCCATTGGCTCGTACCAAAGGGATTGGCAGCTGCTTACTGGGTCGCTGCTAAACACATCGGCAACGTTTTGTACCTACGTACTTAATGCTGGAACGATATGTGTTACTCTACATTTGCATTGATAGAGTCCCACGCTCAGTCAATGTGTCACTGGAATGTTGTTAATGCTGAAATCGATATGTTCACAACATTGTTATGAGCAGATGTATTTATTATAGTAATACTACACGCCTTCAAGCCTGTTTGCCCAGAGGGGTAGACAGAAGACTGCCGCGCACCTACATTACAGTGATCTATTTTTACCACATTATCGTGTTATGATGTCGTAATAAAGCATATTTATACGAAGAGTCAATAGTCCGTAGGTGGGGTACATAAGATTCATCAAATCATATTAAATGGTTACGTTTGAAATACCTAATTAAATATTTTTTTACATTCTGGTACCTAATAAACCACAGGTACTCATAATCAAATACCTAGTCAAATATCAGCATCTTTTAAAATATAATTCGCATTAATTTTGGTAGGAAACCCTCAACTTTTCCAATATAATATTATAAAAAATATTCCATTCGTAATCTTGGCTTACTGTCACGCATCGTCGAGTGACCAATATTTGTCGGAATAGAACACCATAAAGACGTTTCCGGCCCGTGAAAGTATCACATTTAACTGCGCAAACACTGGATCGGAGGTTGTATCGCTGGCAGCTGGCCGACACGACTAATTACATCAATTACAGGCAAACAGAGTTGCGCTCGAGTTTCCACGGTCCCACCTTTGTCAATATTTGCGGACGAGTCGCGGCTCCTGCCCGCCCGCGCCCGCGCCCGCAGCCCCGGACGGACACTCGCACTTCACTTCCAAATTACACGTATACTCATTTATATATAGGTAGTTTTTATTATTATCAAAGGCCATGTTTTAACCTATTGTGGCTAATATGGGGCGTAAGTTAAAAAAAAAAGATTTATTTGATTGGATGCAATTGTTTACAGATAATTTTTATTTTGTAAAACATTAAGCCACTCATTATAGGATATTCTGTTAGAAAACGAATGATTGGTACATAGCTTGCAAGTTTAGTGATTAAGAGCCTTGTTTAATACTCATACAAGGCTTATAATGTTTATTACTCTCTCTAGTTGATAAAAGTGGATATATTTTTTATTGATGATAAAAAAAGCTTTTTTTGTATTCCCATATTACGATTGTGCCAGTGTGTGGTATTAGGCATTGTTATACGATTCTTATAAGCTGCAAAAGGGCGAACACGTCGCGAAACACCGCGGGCGCAACTTTCGACAAAACAAGCCATTCAATTTGATCGCTGTTAGGCAAGACTCCGTTAATCCTTCGTGTCTCTACAATCGTCGCAAAAAGGCTGTGTCGTTATTATATATGATTCAGGACGTTGTCATTGTTCAAGTAGGAAGGTATACCTTAACTATGGATTAGGATACACGTATTCATTTCAACTCTTCGAAAAGGTACCTTAAAGCAAATAATATACGAGTATATGTAATAGGAAAATTATACGTGAGCATAGTTTTATTGCTACAACCTGTATCCTAATATAATAAAATTCTACCTTAGTTTAATAGACCTCAAAAATATTTTCCATAGTTTATTAACGCTTGGTCGACTTATAGAGACTATTTTGAAATCCTGGAGTACCTATGCCCGGTATAGATGCTGAAATATATTTTTTTAAATCTGGGTTTATAGAAGTGCATATCTTCCGGCAGGCAGTAGTGGGCCTACCTTTTGTCTGCCGATTGTAGTTCGGGGTAGGTACCTATACTTCCACAGAAAAATTAACGCTATCGTTTTATACTTCATTTATCATTACATGTTGCCATTGCACTAGATACCTACTACCTACCTAGCTACCTACGCATTCCAAAACGTATACGACAGATTATAACTTATAGGGAGGGATACAGAGATTACTATTATATGAGCTGTCGGGAGCGTCGTATTGTGATATTGTCACATCCATTAAGCTGTGCAGAGGGCGGAGCGAGGCCCGCCACGCCCCCAGCCGCCTCGCCTCGCTCACCCCACGAGCGCGCGCCGTCCGACATTCACGTCGCAGCACCACTACTGGCTAAAACGATTTACGGGCAATCGCATCACGCATCGTATTATCCCGTCGTTACTAAAAATCCGCTCGTTTTTAATGCGCAAGGACAATTAACCGCTTGCAATACAAATTTGAATAGCAATCTGTAGTGTCTGCCATGTTGGTATGTATGGACAGTACAGTATGATGTGGTGTCGTGTGCGGTGTACGTGGTCCTCGGGAGTGTCGGTGTCGGTGTCGCGGTGAGGCCGCGGTCAGCGTGGCGGCGCCGCAGGGAGCGTGCGGCGAGGGCGGCATGGGCGGCGCGGGCGGCGGCTGGCCGCGCGACGCGCCCGCGCTGCTCAGCACGGCGCTGCTGCTGGGCGGCTCGCTGCCGGAGCGCCCACCCGCGCCGCTCTTTACAATCGACAGCATCCTGGCGCCGCGCCCGCAACCGCAGATTCCCCCGCTACAGTTACACCATTTGGCGCACACACCGTTTCATAGAGCACACGATTTATTTGGTACGTTGGCTTCATATAATGTCCCACTGCTGGGCAGTTTATACAAACACGTTCATACAAATTGTACGGTTACGTGATAAAGTATGATAATAGTAAATGTTACGTCTATTTGTACGAACGGTTACGGGTTTGATTCCCGCCAGCAGCAAATTACGAAATTTGCCCTGGTCTAGATTGTAACGGGAATCGCCCCTAGACCATTGTATGGTGTCCTTAGCCTTGCTTATGTTAGGGTCATACGATGAGAATGTTTTGTCTGGCGATAGGTACCTATATAGCTAATATATAGTCATAGCAATATTATTTTTTAACTCAGGCACGGCTTGAAATCAAGTGTGCAGGTTCTGACCCCGGCTCGCACCTCTGGATTTATGTGCGAATCTAATTTTCATTCGAGATTACCACTTGCTATGAAATGGTGATGGAAAACATCGTGAGGAAACCTGCACGTCTAACGTGTTTCTAACGCGTGTGTGGTTCACCAACCCGCACTAGGCCAACGAGGTGGACTTATAGCCCAAAATTTGCCTCGTAGCTGACGAATGTGCCCGGTAAAATAACAATAGGCTCGCCCCCTATTAGGTACATTACAAAATATATCAGCGAAGTCTGGGCGCACTGTAGTGCACCTCTGCCTATCCTTTCGGGGAATTCAGGCGTGATGATGTATTATTATTATTATACAGTCTATCATTGGCCACATATTAAAATAGTATGAGTAAATTATAGTCATCTACCACTTGAATTAGGGGGATGCCCGTGTTTCGTAGTAGGATATTAAACAAGCTCATAAAAGTGTAACATTATCGTTGCCGTCGGTCAAAGTCGACATTAAAATAAGTTGATTATCATCGGGGTCTAAAAACGTCTAAATTCAATAGCGATTTCTTTTATTTGATGTACAAATTACATATACCTAGGTAGCCAGGTACGTATTATGATAATTGGTAAGTCAATAGATAAAAACTACGACTCAACTGGAGCCCTATATTAATAAATAGCCTTATGTTATCGACGGAATTAACAGGAAGTACGTTTTTTTTTTTTTTTTTTTATTTGATAGGGAGGCAAACGAGCAGACATAATAATTACATTACATTTATAATTATGATTTGTAAAATAAGCAGGAACCTTACAATATCAGGCTTGCCGCTTGTCTCGTGGAAATCATTTATTATACCTACTTATTTACTGAGCTAACTCATCTTCTCGAGCTTTGAGCCACTAAAATTCATCATGCTTTAAGAATAAATTAGTAAGCATTTTAAAAACGTTTTAATATCGTAAAAAAGTAAATAGATGAAGAAAAAAGAAACTAATTAGTTACATTAGATGCGCGTGCGTAACCCCAACTACGTGGCTACGTACTATAGCGCGCTACGACGACGTCGCTACGCGCTACAAAAAACATACATAGACACTGTTCTAATTTCGTTTATTTATTCATTTTTAACCGACTTCAAAAAGGAGGAGGTTCTCAATTCGACCCGTATGTTTTTAAGTACATATTTTAAGAGAATTCCTCCGCCATCTTTATCACGTTCATCACCCATTTTGTTATAATGTGTATTTATTATATTATATTTTGTTGTTGCTATAAATACTTTCTGAAATACCCGTTAATCGCAGGTGGAGCCATTCCTCACCTTATTCCGTTAAGCATTTATCATTATCATTTCATTCATTTTGTCAAAAAAAGAAGATCTACATCTATCTAATGCCGCGCTTTTATTGACGAGACTTGTAGAATTAGTACTGTTATCGTCGTCGCCTGAAACCCTTTTTAGGTAGCGAGTCATGAAAATCAATAAGTATGTATACAATTCTATTGCTTCCGTTAGTCTCGCTTAAACTCAAATACGCCTTGAATTTGTACCTTGCGAGAAAATATAAGTTATCTTAAAAATAAAGTATAATAAATATATTTATATTTGTAGGCGGGCAAAGAGGTGATTTCTTTTTTCTTATATCGGTTATGAAACTTTACCCACCTACGTGTTAAGATAAGTGCAAGGCGGTGTCCGCAGAACACTGTCCGTACCCCCAGGGCGGCGGCAGCGGCGGCGTGGCGGCGGCTCACCGCAGCCCGTAGAGGGTGAAGACAAAGCTCATCCCAATTAGCCTTTTTTCCTCTTATCCAACCAACATTTTAATATTTCAAAACATCCCAAGGGCGCCGTTATTCATTACCATAACAATAACACATTTTTATTTCGTTAATCGAACTCGCAATCTGACTATGGTTTTTCGAACTATTTTTGTATAAGTAGGCCCAAATCAAGCCACTGTATAAGCTGCATTCAAACTTGTAAGGGCGTAATTAATAACAGATTTGTTAATTTAATGTTTAGTTCAAGAAGGAGGAGGTTGGCAATTTGATTGAACCTTTGTATGTTTTGTTTTGTTGATTGTATGTTTTTACCCATTTTTCATTACCACTCCTTCGTTAGAGTTATTAATTTTCTTAGTTTTATAGGGAATTTTCCATGTTTGGTCAAAGTAAAAGTATTTTCATTCAAGAATCAATACTCCAAAGGAAAGAGTTGGGGATTGCGGTTTCAAAGTCGTAACAATGAAGAAATATATTTTGTTTGAGTTGAAACTCGGAATGTGTAGGTACATAATAAAGAAACACGGGTTTCAGGATTTTCGTAAAATAAAACATAGTAGTATTAATTTTCTTATCGCATATCGCTCGGCACTAGTGAATCGCTTTCGAAGAAAACAAAAACAGACGTAAATCTTCTAGGTGCACTAAAATTCAGGCAGGTACCTCATATTTTATTATTACAAGTTACAAGCTTTATATTAACTTGCAATGTATGTCCGGGTGGAATCTTGCAACTGAATTTTAAATCAGTTATCTTTAACCGATTGAGCTGAAATTTGGTATACACGCTTATTTTGGATGACAATGCATGCTTAGCTATGTGACGTCATTCTAATTCCAATATGGCGGATCATCCAAGATGGCGGAATAGTATTTTTTTGTATGGGTATCAAATGAAAGAACAAAATGTGGAGAACACGAAAACAAAGGACAATTATATAAAAGCTTGTATTTAAAAAGTTTTTTTTTTCATTTGAAGTCGGTGGCAATTCAAATGTGTACCTAAATAGTTCTGCAGAAGCATCGCAATGACGCCTTATAGTATGCAATTTTAAACTAAAATTCAATAAATACTTAGTGAACTTAAAATTTTACATAGGTACCTATTTGAAATATTGATGAAATTAGTATAGGTATGGGCTAAATGGTACCTACCATTTAGGCCATGTCTAGTATTCATGCATATAAACCTAAGAATAATTATTTCGGAATTCTGATACATCCCTTACGTATACAGTGATATTAAAATCAACTGAGCGTCGCTATCCATTTCTTTTTATGCATACTTTTATTCGCTTACTACTTTTAAATAGAACATTGTATTCAAAATCGATAGAGCTTAGGCAGGCGTTCAGCGAGGTGCAGTGAATGGCAGAATATGGATGGAAAGCCGCCCATAGCGCCTTAACCCCGCGTGCCGCCGTCGGCCTTAAAAGCTTTTATATTTCTTTAAAAAATAATACATTCTAATACCCCACTCGCGTTTCCGGGAGTATGCAAAAATATTCAATTTTTATTATTTGGAGCGGTAATATTTTGAACGGCAGCTCGGGGCTCTGAGCCGGGATCTTCACGCACCGCCTCCCCGGATGGGTATTAACACAGAATATATCTGCCATGATGACGCGATCGATTTGTAACTTTATAATCAGTGTAAAAAATAATTTATGCATCACTTTACCGTTCATGTTAAAGGCACCACCTAGGTGTAAGAGGTACAATATATAAATGTGATTTAAAAAAATCGTCATTGCATGAAGTGGAATTGTTCATTATGATTCATGCATCGCAGCAGGTAGATGCGACGTCAATGTCATTTTTGTTGTCCAGGCGTGGGTGTCGGCAGTGCGGTGTCCAGTGTCGGCGGATACGCGGGGCTATACAGCGGATACGCGGCGGCGGCTCTGGCAGGTCTAGCCGGCCCCCCGCCCAAGCGCAAAAGGCGACACCGTACCATCTTCACGGAGGAGCAGCTGGAGCAACTCGAGAGTACCTTCGACAAAACCCATTATCCGGATGTGGTGTTGAGAGAACAGCTTGCTCTACGGGTTGATCTGAAGGAGGAACGGGTTGAGGTATGCACCCATTACTATGTTATCACAAGTTGTGTACCAAAATCCCAGTCTTGCAGCATTTTAGCCTATTCTACACGTTATTATAGTGTAGTAAGTAAATTTAAAGTTGGATAAATTTTCATATGGATCACTACCTCCATTAAATGATTACCTACTTATTTAAATATTGATAAAAAATCGTGATTTTAAAATCTATATTTATGTAGGTGTTTAAGATCAAGCAATAATAAGAAGTCTACTTAATTCCTAAATTCCTTTGGAAAACAGATTTCCCTTTTTTCTTTGTTGTAGATGCTTATTTGGCTTCAAGTTTCGTTACAAGAATCATGAAAAGAAAAAGATTTTCTCAAGTAGGTCAGAATTTCAATGAAAAAGTAACGAAAGGAGATGCCATTGTTTGAATCACGAAGTGACGGTACGAATCACGGGTTGGTAATTTCCATCAATTTAATATGGAATAATTATTGGGATATTACTTGAATTGTGCCTACATTTTACCTTCCTAAGTGGATATATCCGAGTAGAAAAAGGTCGTGAAACTTATAGTCTGTGACAACCAAAGATCTAAGTAATTTGTAATCCCAACAAATTTATAGTAACTTAAAGTAACAATTTTTTGTTTAAATATTTTATTAGTAAAAATGAACTGAGTAACTCTTATAGTTACTGTATTTTTTTATAACCTTCATAGTTTACTCTATTTAACCTACACGTAATTATCACCATCGGGTGAGTACACCAGTATCAAATACAAGCAAATATTAAAAAGGAAGGACAATATCATGGGACAGAGATATGATTTAAATTAAAAGAGAGTCATACCGACTTGGGCAAGTATTAAAAGATTCCCGGTATTGTTGAACTATGGAAATATTTCTTTAGGGAGTTTTTTAGCCTTTTAACCCTTACAAAAAAATCCGCTACCGCTGAGACGATGGTGTGTGATCAGGATTAACAGCGCGTAACGTTTATAAGTAGCGAAGGGCCAGTGTGTCAACATCGCTGACGCTGCATTCTTTCAAGCCACCTAGCCATGTGGGTGGCCCACTCTACCGCACTGGGTGAAAGTTTAGTTGGGCATTATTTTCATTTCTTGAGAAAAAATATTTGGTTTACGTTCCTTACAGTTTTCATAATGTAAGTACATTACTACACCATATCTAACAGACTTTGGATCATATCGAAAATTGTCAATACATACGAAATAATTCATTCAGAATTAATGTGGTCGACCACAACAGTTTTACGAGCACAAATAATCAATTCTGTTGCTTTTAATAAAGTGTAAATGTAATAAAATAAACTATGCAAACAATCCTCTAATTAGCTTCCATTAAACTGTGAAATTCCATTTAGTTAAGGTAAAGTACGAGTACTCTCGATAGAATTTGTGATGTTGAAAGTGAGTCGGGATGTTTGTGTGCTACCGGAGTTGGTAGTGGAGTGTGTGCGCTGCACTCGAGGCGTGCCACCCAGCGGCCAGCGGCCAGCGGGCACTGGTCCCGCGATGTTTGCACCCGCACTTATCTCATCCGGCCTTAGACTGCGCAAATCCGAATCACATGCCGTTCTTTGTACAAATATAGGTATCTACTTTATGCCACTCCTACTGACGTTTCCACGTTTACTGACGTGTGGACAAGTGATTTTTCATAGTCTAAAATAAATATCTAGATTTTTAAAGCTTAGCTGATTTGCCTCATTGAGGTAGAAAAAGACGATTTGTCTCCGCTCCGGAATCAGAGTCAGAAAAGTTTTCAAAAAAAAAGAAAAAAAAGTCAAGTGAATGAATGTACTCACCCAATACTTTAGATTTACCTGCCTACCTTATCTACGTTTAGTATTGAAAAATAAACCTTCTTATTAAAATTAACATGCGGAGTGAAGTGGCGCGTGCATCTCTATCCATTCGGAGAATAAATAGGTACAACTGTGATGTACTAAATTAACACTGGGCCAACGAAGCCAACCATTTGGATGATTTAAAAGATCAATGCAAGTTATAAACGTAAAGTAAATTAAATGACTTGTATGGCTTGCCGTGCCGAGAGCTACGGTCGACATGTGAAATTTGCTTTAGTGTAAACTTTTTATTAAGGAATCCATAGGAAATCATCGTGAGCGGCGAGAGTTTTCAACTAAGTAAAATTTTGCCTCGGGGCAAATAAAAAGGGACTCTCGCTGGGTGAGAGGCCCGCGCCGCGAAAATTAATCTGAGTTAATTAAATTTCATTTATTTATGCTGCCCCGGTCGGGGCGGAGGGAGCGATAAAAGCACAACAATACCACTAATGAGGGTCACTTTTACGGCTTTTCCCGGATAACGGAGTTTTTCCGATTTGCTTAACTTACAGCTTGAGTAATCAACCAAAGTTATATTTTGTGCGAAGCCGCTGTATTCGTTCATCTTTGGGTAATTTTCTTGACAATGAATCAATTATTTTCTTTTAAAACTTTTTCTTTTAAATCTGTTAAATATGTACGTAATATGAACTGGTTTTGCCTAACTTAGGTTGGTAAAATTGTTTCTTTAATTTTAAGGGTTTTAAGGATTTGTTGATTAAATTAAAGCACAACGAAAAAAGGCTGCATTTGTGTGGCGTGAACAATGAGTTATATATTTCTGTATAGTAATTTTGTTACGTTTCGTAATTAAGACGCAGTGTTGCTTATGTAATCAGCCAAATCAGGGTAAACTGAAGATTCTGGAAAATTCTAAAAGCTACGTAGTATGTGCTCAGATGAAGGAGCCGCCTTTCGCACTAACGTCTGATGCTAGGTGTGTAACTTTTTATAAAACTAAAAGGTAGACAAAATGGTAAGTAGGTATAATAACGGTTCAAATGACGAGGCGTCAATTGACATTTTATTTACTAGCTTATTTTTTGGCTGATATATTGTATGTGGGTACCCATTAACGAAGTGTAACTAAAGATAAACTTATAAGCACTTAGGTATATTAATTTATGCTAATTTTACAAAAAAAAACAATTTACATAAGTCGCTCTGGATTGTGACGTCTATCGAAATACTTTTTCGGCGTATTAGGTACCTTGCAAAGTTAGCTTGGATAACGTTTTGATTCTTGTATTGGTTTATTTTAACCAAGTTTGCGTTTGCTTATTCAATGGCATACAATTTCAACAGTTTTATTAAAAAGAACAGTCATATTAGTGAAATATTGAACAGTGCCTGCGTATTGGTGAGGAGGTACAACACGGTAGATACAACAAAAGTGTGTGTTTCCCGGCAATCCTGTTTCGTTGTAGCCCCTGCTATTTGCTCAGCGCCAATTGGAAATTGCATTATTAAAAAGCTTTTGTTTAGGCATCGCAACACTTGCGAAAAATTGGGTTCCACGTCCCTCAACTTCCTAGAATTTGTTTAAGGTTTTATTTCTGTTTTAATTTTCAAGAGATCCATTAAAGGCTCGAGCTGTTTTTAAAGGCTGAAAGGTCTCACATAATTTTGTGTACCTGTCAATATTCGCGTTAACAAAATAATGAAATACCCAGGAAATTTAATCATGATGATTTAATCGTAAAAAGTTTGGTATCATTATGATAGTTCCTCTCGGAAAATACAGTAACTTTTGATCTATGTAAGGTATGTCTAAAATTTATACTTTATTTAGACTCTAAATCTTATTAGTGAACATTAAAAAAAGGTAGCTACCAAAATTAGGTACCTACTCTACCTACTCACCTAGGTTCTTATTAATGAGTTTGTTATGTTTAGTAACCAAGAGATTTAATACTAGAAGAGTTTGTCTCCTAAATGTCTTTTATGATTAGGTATGTCGTAAAAGATTCGAAATAACAATTCTGTGTAAATATTTAACGTGAAGAACGGAGGCTGTGTAAACGAAAAGACAACGAAGGGTGGTTCGCAATCTTCCATTGTGCCGCAGACATTCAACTCTTTACATAAATTAATTATTAACTGAGGTGTAATCTAGTTGTCTCCGCGAGCCGCCGCGGGTCGCCGCCCCGCTGCCAATGTTTATCTTACCGCGAGCTCTGTCTGATTAACTGAATGGCTTATTTCGCTTATAACTTGGCAATTTATATTTTCTAATAATATTCGTAATTAAAACATAATACTGCATACGGTGGTGTACAGGGGTGGTGAGGAGTACGGAATGAAAATCTATTTGGTTATTACCATGCGAGGTGTCAGTCACTGATTGTAACATTTTTGTCTGTTTATAAGAACCTATCTACCCACATACAATACTGGCTTTAAAATTAATATGCTAGTCTGAGAATAACACATAATTTTGATTTTGATTGATGGCGGAATATCACAATGGAAAGGACCTACTTCCAAGCTTTTAAAGGGCGTCAAAAGAGGTGTGTCAACATTTTTGAAGAATGATTTTGAATGAGTGATACATACAGTTTGTTTTGGCATAGGCACAAATTTGGCGCGGGGATTTTAACGCCTGCGTCAAATTTATTTCTATTAGTTTTATTTCAATGAACACTGCAGCATTCAGACATTTCTCGATTAGGTATGTTTTGAATATTATATGTGAATCTTGTATCTTGGCTGGGTTACAATTGTCGGTTTGGAATATGTCAGATCGAATCCCTAGAAAGATAAATCGTTATATGCGAGATGCCACCTGAATGGCGAACTCCACTTATCGTCTACCATCATTAGTTTCCAATGGGTTCCAAACATTTAGCTACCAAGTGGGCATCTACTGACTTGAATGTTATATGCGCTAATCACATGATACATGATGTTAATTGAGAAATAGCGACTTCGTTATTGAGGAAGGAATATTGAGAGAAATATTTCGCGGTGGTATTCTTAAATATTGGAGAAGTGGGTGCTCGCAGCCCGGGTGCGAGCAGATGACACAAATGGAAGGACCATCTCTACACAGAGATGAACAAGAAAATGTGGGCGTGTCGCTCCGCCCAGCGCCCGGCCGCGCTTCTTGTCATCGTGCAGCCTCCCCGGCAGGACTTATCTCCTAATAGCTGTAGCTATAATAAAATAGACGTGCTAGCAATGTGTTACTAAGTAATAAAGCGGCGCCATTTTGCCCGTGCTTCCGTGTCGACTGAAAGCAATAACGCCTTTATGAGCTGAGCAGCGATCCGGCATGAAGTGATCAAAGAGCTCGGCCCTGTTTCATTTTACGCTTGTTGCTCCTCTCTCGCTGCCAAACGAAACGTTTATAACACAATCTTTCTATTCTTTTCTTTTGTATTTTAATGAAGTAACTAGGTAGATACAAACCTTCATGGCTGTGAGGATTTCTTTTCGCACAGTAGTTATTTAGATACCAAGTACCTCAGGTTGCAGGTGAAGACCTGCAACCAAAGTTTATCCAAAGTTTTTCATAATTGTGATAGGTAACTTTTTTATGAATGATGACTACCTAACACTCATTTTAAATTTTTCATTATGGGCCATTGATAAACTAGGTTTTGGTCTGTTACTATTTCTAACGTGTATGTCAAATAAATATATTTACGGGAAATTCTAGCGACTCATAGTGAACATTTAAACGAATGGTGGGTATTTAGGTAGAGCTAATTATACTGATGCCATTATTCCTCAAATAATTGATTACTTAAAACATTTACAAGGCTTTTCCAACATTGCAGTAAGGTATTGTTAAGATAACCCAGTTGGGGATATAAAGTTTGTTTATAGATACTTAATTGTTATCAATTAAATTATTATTATAGTGAACGAGGCCATAAAGCGACCACAGTCACATCACTCAGTGAAGTATCACTCTATTATTTATAGACGCGTTCGATACGCAATACAAATTATTGTTTTCAAAGTATAACGTTTAGGGGAGCGCGTTGTTTGCAGAACGACCCTCTGGGACTCCCTTCGGGCCGGCGGGGCTCAACGAATTTGGTACTTAACTGTGTAGCTCTAAGTGTTATTTTGTAGGGAAATCGCTCAAATAAAATACTTTCTCGCTATGCGAGGGTATTGTGGTACTATTAAAGCGATCTTTTGACAATTGAATTGTGATTCGCGTGACTCGTGGTGTGCTGTTACGCCTGTATGGCACAGGGAGGCAGCATGGGTGTTTGCGTGCGGTAATTGATACGAAGTGACAGACACGAGGGGATACTTTTGCAGCCTCCGGCCGTAGCGAGGAGTAATGTTTTGACATCAAGCGAAAAGAGATGGGTGTGATTTGAAGTGCCCTTTGTGGAATTATAGTCGCGGATGGCGTCTTTAATATTGACTAATGCATTTCGGAGCTAATGGGGAAATGGAATACGACAGGTGCGAGGGTTTAACGAGGCTTAGGATTTAAAAAAAAACATACAACGAAATTTATTATTAATTTCCAGTGTTGTCATGAATGATTTATTAACGAAATGCAGAAAATGTTTTTTTCACACCGTTTAGTCAATCTGTTACAAGTTTGGTTAAGTTTATTTTAAGGTAGGTATTACACTGATAGTAGGACGTTAAGGAAGTTATGAGCTCAATCAATGTAGGTTAACCTTACTATACCTAAAAGAATAACCATATTATTAAAAAAACTTACGAGAGATTAAAAAAAAAACTACTTGATGAGCCGGTATACAAAAATCACGTTTTTTGTTTGAGACCTCATACACCGTGCTACCTACTCTAGTGGTGATGCTCTACTGGGCAAACGAGCTTTTTTATAAGCACGATTATGGATTTCCAAATAATGGAATATTTACCCTAGGTTTTCTGCCTGATTTTTTTAAATAGGTTATTTAAAAAACTAAGTAACTACCTATTTAAAAAAATGGTTATTCTATATATACTACTTATTCTAGTAATACTGCCTTTGTACTAGCGATTATATAACATTCGAAAAGTCTAAATTTGTTAAAAAACACATTATATTTAAAGATAGTTATAATCTATATTGTACGGTAATAGAATATTACCTTACCAACTCTTTTTAAATTTCTATGTACCCATAGGTTTTTCCTATTTGGTGCAGTAATAATAAATGTTGCGTGTAACTAAAACATTCCAACTATCATGTAAAAAGTCACGTATAAATTAATCCGAAAGTCACATCGTTAAACATTAGGTCTTAAGTGTATATTACCTAGTTTATGCAAATTAAATCGACATTAAAGTATCAAGGGCGGATCAGGCGGTCCATTAATAAATCAGTTCGCTAAAACCGTAATTGTAATCTCAAACAAGGCGAAGGGAGCCCGGTGTTTGTTCTAACAACATTATATTACAATAAGTTTGGTTTCGGTTCGCCGCCGTTCCGCCCGATCCGCCGCCGCCCGCCCGCGCCGCGCCGCCCGCCTTGCGAGCTCCATCCGCGCGGTTCACACGGTTAGCGCGGCGGTGTTCAGTTACAAATATAAAATGTATTTATATTGATAGATAATATTATAACAGTTGGGACCCGGGATACTGTTTTTAATTTTTACTCGATAAGAAATAAACATAGGCGATTAGCAAACGACATAACGTACTATGCGATTCAAATGAGAATAGGATCGACTTTGCGCCATATTGTGACGTGAAAATACGAATTACGACTTTAAATAATTAAATATTATTATTAATTTACTACTAATTTAACCCTTTTTATTTAAATTTGATATGCAAATTAAAAAAAAAATTTAAACCATACTTTTCAAGTGACATTTGACAGATAGAGGTTATTGACATTCCTATTCTTATTTGGATAGCATAGTACTGAGTAAATTTCGATTTACAAGTTAGTCGGTAAAGGTATTAGTCGTGGGTTATAACATGTCAACCTTGATATCTGTTATTTATGTTATTGTTAAGCTATAATAACAGATCTCAAAATGTGTTATTAAATAACAGACTATTATTTTCAAAGCAAGGTCTGTCACTAAATTAATCACGATAGAGATCAGAGGATATGAGTACAAGTAGATATTATTAATTGTTATCAACCAAAAAACAAATTATGAATTGACTTGCATGAATATATTTTTTTAATTTAAAACTAAAAACTTTCCTTCATGCTTTAAAACAGGCTTAGGACTAGTCCTGGCATCACTGGTACTGAGAGAGTGTAGATTGTGAATGAGTATTGTGAAGTATACGATAAATACGCCTCACTCTTAAAAGTATAACTAGATTGTAGCGAAGCAGAAATGTGCCTATTAAAGTCGGTGCCAATTCATGTGTGTATCTGCCTAGAGTCTGACGTAGATTGGCACCATGGAGGTAGTATAGTAATAAGGAGCCGGCATTTCGAGTCCGCGCTGCAGTAAATTATCCGCCATATTAGTTTTGACTAGTGACACTTAGGTACTTACTTGATCTTAAGACTAAGATGGCGGATCTCAGAAAAACCATTGCCATCCTTAAAAAAATCGCCGCAAAGTATTACGAAGAGTGAGGTTGTTAGGGGTTCTCTATCTACTCTGAGATTAGCACCTACTCCAAATGTAATAAATTATAAAGCCCTATTTACATTGCGCCACTAGTGGCGTGAAAGTAGTTTCGTGACATTAATTTCATCAACAGTTTCACAGTGTAAACGTCAAGTTTCATGCATTTATCGATGCGTGCATTAATTTCACGACACTAAATTAGTTTCGTGTAGCGCGCGATTTTTGGATGAATCTAATGTCATCGTGTAAACACGACGTGAAACTAGTGTCGCGAAACCGCCTGCGCTGATAGGACGTGTGTTTTTTATTCGTGGTGTGGGGGGTGTTAGTCGAAAAAAATATTAAAATGTCAAACCAACTAATAAAAATATAACATTTATCAATCAACTTTCGAGACAACCTTTTCTTAATTTTATACAATAACAGCTCTAATGTTGTCGGAGCTATGAATACAGACATACTGTGGATGACACGACACTATTATTTTCGATGAAACTAGTTTCACAGGTAGTGAAAGTAATGTCGTGAAACTACTTTCATCATGCATGAAACTTAGTGTCGTAATGTAAATTCAGCTTAAGGTTAGATCATTGTAGCTTTTTTGTGCACCAAGGGTGGAATTCTTACGACTAAACTAATTTAGATATTATAAATAACTTAATAAGTAATGTCTTTCTCAAATTCAAAGACTATGGATGTAATTTTGGTAGGTGATCAATAATCATAAAAAAACTAATGTAAGTATTATATTCCTTAGTTAGGTACTTACTTACTTACTTAATCGTTTCATTCAGTTTAGTCAGTTATAGGAAACTGGTTAGGTATCTACTGTACTGAATTTGTTCATGTCTATACGTACTTAGTTAGGCATAAGTAATGTTTTTTGAACGCCTTGTGATAATATCCCGGGTATACCTACATACTTATTTATGATACATAAGCAATCTACTTTAAAACATTTAGGGAAGGTTCAGTAAACTCTTACTTTGCGAGGATGCTCATTTTGCCAATTGTTAAAGTTTTATTAGACAAATTACTATGGGCAACAAGACGGTAATATCACAATTATTGGTACTTCTTGTACATATACGCCATAAGTAGCAATTTTTCTTTGCCTTAGATATGAATCTTGCCGTTTTCTAAGAGTATCTAAGTAGGTAGCCTACTCTGGGTAGCCGTAATAATTATCCGAAGAAAGGCGCCGTTTGAACTCATCCGGTAATATTTTCGCAACAAAGCTTGAAATGTAACTAACTCAGGGTTATGTATGAGTAAGGCTGTTTAGTGTCCTGTGTTTAGGGTAGCGCAGGGTAGGCAGGCGTCGAGGCGTGGTGAGCGTGGCCCGCGGCGCCCCGCCCTACCAACTACTGCCTGCTCGTCTTCTCCCATATAACAAACGTTAATAAATTAGCTATCCGTGTAAAACGAGCTTTAGTTATGTTGGGAATGCATTTCCACTTCAATTTGTAATTTGTTGTTAGTAGCGCTGTTATTTGAAAGAAACTCCGAGCTCGCACCTCTAAGATTTTCTGATTTCATGTTTTATAGTAATTTTCAATATAAAGTGGAAATTTAAAAAAGGGGATATTAATATTTTGCTAGAATCTGATCAAATTATCAAAGGCGATTCAATTGTAGTCTAATAGGCTGAAACTTTCCTACTTTTTATTATGCATAAAATCAAAATACAAACGCTTCATGAATGAAGTCAATATTTATAGGTATGGCATAGGTATCTATTTTACAGCAAAAACCGTAGTGAAGCTTTTCAATGGTCGGTTTGCCTTCAACAGAATGAACATTACCGCATTCAAATTATGCATGCATGATACCGGAACGCTGCAGCCGCCTACAATAGAATTTGGGAATTCCCCACGCTCTCAATGGCATTAAAACAATAGGTTGGCACGTGAAATTTTCAATATCGCCTACAAGCTTTGCAGCATAGTTGGCAATTACTACCTCAAGTTTATATTCTACGCTTTAATCTAATTAATGAATAATCTTGCCCGTTCGGCTGATGTTTTAGACTTTATATTTTTACTAGCAGGCGGCTAACTTCGTACCTACCGCCTTAGAATGACTACTGGTAGATTATTATAATTAAATTTTCTATTCTTTCTAGCTAGGCAATAAAAAGTACCTACCGCTGATTTTGAATTATGTAATGTAATTTTTTTTTCTCTCTAATGTTGTTCTTGTTTTTCTTTCTCGCCACGTACAGGGTCCAATTGTGTTTTCGAACCATCCAGGAACCCATTGAAATATACACACAAAATTTCATCCAAATCGTTCCAGCCGTTTAGGAGCAGTTAGGTTACAAACACGCGTACAGAATAATTAGGTATATATATTAAGATATATTTAGAAAGAAAGATATAAAATAATAGTAGACACATATGTGTACAAAGTGAATTTATTCGGAAGGTAATAGGTTTTCGAAATAGTAGTATCATGATAGGAGAAGGTTTGAAAGTGGACTAGCTTTCTTACTTGGAAGTCCTACCGAGATCTTATGATACGCGTAAGGTGTTTTTTGTAGAGTCCTTTACTTATGTTGATGATTTTTAATAATTTTATGACAACTTAGTGAAGCACCTATTTACAAACAACGTCGACACGGGGGTTCTTTTATTGTAGGAAATGAACTCATAGGCTTCAATGGGAACAGCAAACGAGTTAAACCAAACACAATCAGTGGTATACAAAAGAACATCGGGCTAATCTTATTGTGAGTGAGGAATGACAAAGGAATCGGGTGCGAAGCGGGCGCAAGGAGTCGCCCGGGAGTCTCCGAGTCTGCCGATGGCAGCGGCCATATTTGCCGCTCGAGTGCCGCCGAATGGCGCGAGAGGGCGCGGGCGGACGCCGAATGCCAAAACCCCGTCACTCTTTCATCGGAAGTTAATGGGACGGTATTGTACGGCCACCGACCGTCTCTTGTAATGCAATTAACTCCGACAATGCTCCTATCGCTAACGAATTAATTTTAAAGCTTCCTACATAATATTATGCTTTCGCAGATCCCCTTTTTATTATTAAATGTTTACTTGTATGGTTTTTTTATCGGCACGGATTTGACTTTGATGTCTTTGAAATAGGTGTGATGTAGGTATCTAGAGGCTTATTTATTACTTTTTCTATTATTATGTATGATCATTAGGATAATAGGAGATGTGTAAGTAACTGTTAGTAGGTACGTTGAAACTAAATCATTATGCAGGTTTTTTTTATTATGTTAAATAGGTACTTACTTAAATTACAATAATGTTGTAGGTATGCTTCATTACCGTTACATGCTTTTGGCAGTACGAGGTAAACACGTAGGCCTAAAGTTATATAAACATGTTACACCAATATTAAATTACGCTCACAATCTTGACACATTGGCGTTAGAAGTAAGTAATTATGTAAGGAAAAAGCCAGATTATGTAACAATAGAAGTATAGGTGGCAAAGGAGGCCGCCACTATGTCCAGTAGTGTTGTGACGGCCGGGCGCTACAATGCAGCGGCCAGCGGCCAGCGACCACCCGCGGACTGGGAACATCGCCACTTGTGTGCGCCCACTCGAGTGGAAGCGCCGCCGCCTACCTACCGGGAACTATCAATGGTTACTGAACAACAAATCCACCTTTAAAGATTTTTTCATCGGTAGTGCAGCTCGGTCGATGTTTGCTACAAAACTGGGTCGTTTCAATTGTGCGTGGATAAAGAGTCGCATACAATCAATTGAATCACAACACATGGGTAGAGCCGTGTCGGCTACTGAATGAAATAATATTTAAAATGTTTTCGGGATACCATATCATTCGACGTGTAATCTTGGATTTCGCTTGTCAAAAAAATACCTTATTGTGGCTTAAATACTATGTAGATAGAAACTAGCGATTCATAATATACGTATGTAGATGTCGGATGAATCGAGGGTAACAAGGTTTTTTTTACTGAAAATCAATAATAGATAGGTCCTAAGTAGGTCTTTCCTACTGCTACTGTTATCTACATCCTACTAATTTATAAATGTGAAATTTTGTGAGGATGGATGGACGGATGTTTATTAAACTCACGCAAAAACTACTGAACGGATTTTGATGAAACTTTGCAGTATTATTGTTTATACATCTGAATAACATATAGGCTATTGCATGGCATGGCATTGAATAATTTAAGTCTACGCTGAAGAAGAAGCGGGTAGAAGCTAGTACTTTATATCATCTTTTGTTCGTAGGTGTGGTTTAAAAACCGTCGAGCAAAGTGGCGTAAGCAGAAACGGGAAGAGCAGGAGAGGTTACGAAAGCTGCAGGAGGAGAGAGCGTGCGGGCGGGCGCCGCTGCTGGCGCGCGCGCCGCACTCGCCGCCCGCCCACGCGCCGCCGGCATCCCACTCGCACAGGGCCTACTCGGACGACTCAGACTCTGACCTCGAAGTTGCATAGACTCATTAAAAACGGACATTACGCGTGTCGTACCCTGTGCCAACCTTAAACAAACGGACTGAAAACAACAGCCAAGTATAAAACAATACATCGAGCAGACTGCAAAGGTGCACAGAAAAGTGATAGATGTTTCTTGCTATTTGTACAATTACGTTATCTGTGGTTATCATAGTGGACAGTGATAAGATAAGTGATGTAGAGAAAACTGATTACCTTGGCTGGTAAATATCTGTATTTATTTAAATTTTATTTATTTGCCTGAAATAGCAAATAGACAACATTTATGTATGTACTTACTTAATAAAAGCATGTATAACGATTAGAGGTAAAAAGGTATATAATATTAATATATGTATGTATGTATTCAGAAAAGTCAATGACGCTAATCACGTCTTCTTCAAATAAGCATTTCACTTGCATTGTAAATAGATGTCACTTTTCAGGTAAATGTTTATTAATATTTAATATGGTATGGTATGGGTTTACGCGCTCCGCACAATTAGGTACTTATTGCAACTGTACTTACTCCTAAATTGATAAAAATACTATCTGTATGTGCAATACTTACGAATTTAGCGCGCCAAATGCTTTGCATGCAACTTAGGTACAATGCCATCTTGTTATAAATTCGGGAGTTTGAGTATCTACAAGTACCTACCTACTTACATTTTAGTAGCCTATACATATTTAAATATAGAATCCTAAATTCAGCAAATTAGTTGTTCACGTTCAGCGTTGCACTCACTAAAATATTGTCTTTATGATCTCTCAGCTTTATGTTAGCCGAGATATAATGTACTGAACCTATAACGATCTTTGCTTTCTAGCATTCAAGACTAATCGTATTTATAAGCTTCCTAGGTAATCTGTATGTGACAGGTACATCTAATTGTATAGTGAGTGGGGATGGTGAATATAGCCCAGACTAATATTTATAACCAACTGTAATTATATCTGACTCTGTAGCTGATTACTTGAATTCAGACTCTACTATTCTGCCGTCCGATGGCTAACATTCCGTTAAGTGACATATTGGCTAATTTCAGTTATATCAACTATATGAAAGCTAAACATTTTAACTAACGGCCAGTCTTAGTTTTATTTTTGTAACATTCGTAGTTAAGTTATCAAGATACGTTGAGATAAAACTATATGTCTTCATAATTTCTAAAGACATCACTTACTGGATATTTGCTTGTATCTCAAAATTGGGTGTACCTACTCAATTAAATATCATTTTAGTAGCCGGAAAATTAAACTGCCAGTTTTAGCCTTATTTCTCTTATGTTTAAGATACAAAGAAAGAAGTGTGTGTGTCTTCATAATTTTTAGGGAGAATCATTTCCGCAATTTTGCTTGTAGCTCACAATTTTGTTTGGTCACTTAACGGTTTTTTAGTCATCGGACGGTCATTTTGCAATAGTAAAAATATACACACCTATATGTAACTGATTTAACAGTAGATTGTGATTTTAAAGTTAATTGCAATTTTAATTAAAGTATAATGCTGAATAATATCGAACGCTCATTACATAACTTTTTATTATTTTTGTTTACCGAACAGGAACTGGAAAATGGACTTTAGCTGTTTAGAAAAAGTTTTTTTAACAAGTCCACAACAATAATTAACGTCACAAAGTCCACAAGCATAGTACTCAGGGTATTTATTTATATATTCCCAAAGCAAAATAGGTGTTTTCTTTGAAAGTATCACAAACAACCTAGTTACAATAGAAAGATTTCTTTAATCTAAATACCTATAAGTATGACAAGATCTTTCCCCCGGTGAACATATATGTAGAGCCGATTACTTTGATATAGATTGAACTGTTTCAATCGTTATTTTCGGAATCTGAACATGGTTTAATATTTTATATTTATCTGAGACTTCTTTTAGGTATGCTTCTTACAAATCATAAATTACTCAAATAAACTTAAAAAATAGTTTTATATCTATACTATTATTATAAAGAGGAAATATTTGTATTTTTGTACGTAACGAATTAACTTAAAAACTACTGGACCGATTTTAAATTTATCTTGCTGTTAGAAAGCTATATTATCACTGATTAATAGGCTATGTTAGAAACCCGCCGGAAGCCGTTAGGGAAGCTAGCGGAAGGGCCGCTAGTATATTATATGTGGAATAACTTTAAGTTTTGATATACTATAATGCCTCCAATGATGATGAGAGCACTCCAGAGAATATTTTATTTTATCGATGACATGTTGAGATAATGGTTACGGAGTTCCCAAAGACGAATTAGATGGTAGCATTGTGCTGTCAGCCGCTGCACCGATCACGCATACAAATTAGTGTGTGAACTGATGTAAGTCCGGCCTTCGGCTTCGGCATGCCACGGTTATAGTGTCATTGACTATGTCATCCCAACCGATAATGTTACCTGCGTGTAAATATATGCGGTGATATAAACAATTATGAGATTATTATGTTCGTGTAAAATATTTGGTGACTAATTCTATGATGACAGCTGAAGTGCGGTCATTCTAGATTTCCGAAGGTAGTTAGATATACGACTCCTATTTTTAACCGACTTCCAAAAGGAGGAGGTCCTCAATTTGATTGGTATGTTTTTTTTTATTGTATGTACACCGATTACGCCGAGAATTATGATCCGATTTTCGTGATTCTTCTTTAGTTTGATGCTGAATAGATGCTATTTGGTCCCATAAAAATTTAACATAGTTAGGCCCAGTAGGTTTCATTTTATGAACATTTTTATTTAAATTATGAACAGCTTTTTTAGGAGTTTTAATTTATTTTGTTTAATACGGCTTGTTAACAAAAACGGAAATCTACCCCCAAAGGGGTGGAAATATTTAAGTGGAAGCTAAAAATAACCGTATAATTCATTACATTTGGAGTCGGTGCCAATTCATGTGTGTATTTGCCTAGCCTGACGTAGATTGGCACCTACTATTTTATGCTTTTTTTTAGTACACCTAGGTTTTTGAAGTGGGTTTTTGTTTTTTGTAAAAAAAAATTGAATAGGTGGTTGATAAAGGTACCTAGGTGTTTAGTTCCCGAGGACCCTAAGGTACACATAAGTCTAAACCCCATAGGTTCCCGGGTGGCATACGCTCAATTTGATCGTAGGCACTTATGGCATAGGTTGACAGGTTTTATTCCCGTGAGGGCCAATTTTTTTTCAACGCATTGTACGCACGCAACACTAGCGTAGCTTAGATTAGACCACAATTAGACTTTACTTATGGCATAACTGGCAAAGGTGCTGATTCTGTAGGCACCAAACTAATTTTCCTACACTAAATTAAGTGTACCTATTGCTGTCCTTCTCATGGTCGTAATGTATTAGTGAGACGGCAATGTTTTATTATAGTGCAATTAAGTGAAGTTGTTGTTGGGTGCCAACGGAATATGCACCGATAAATAATTAAAATAATAAAACGTCAAGCTTCGTATTATCAATGAATATTTATTAGAAACATAAAATTAATGAAAATAATATCACATAAACCAAAAAAGGTATGGTAATACCCATAAATACTGTAACGCCTTTACACGATTGCTATTAGAAGGCGAGTGACTATACTACATAAACAATGGATAACTAGATTATATTATATTCGGTAGAGCAGTTACTCGTAATTTTAGTAATAAGCGTAAGGGTAGGAGTAGGCGTATGCGTAGGGGTAAGAGTATGCGAGGGGTGCGCTGTAGGCGGACACGTAGCCCGGCGAGTAGTAACCGTAGTCCAGCAGCACCTGGGGCTTCGCCACTGCGGGGCTCAGCACCGCGGCGGCGGCGAACGCGATCAGCAGCACCTTACCAACAAAAAAAGGTTGACTTAATAACACAAGAAATAAGAAATGTAGGAATCCTGCTCTCCAAGAAAATCTAATGAATTTTTCAGGACTTGTGTAATTTGCTTATTAGCACTAAAGCAGAATGGTGGAATATGACCAGAACACTCCCCTGAACAAGGGAGAGTGTGCCCGGTAAAGTAGCAAAACTATCCGTTACAAAAAAAAATATTTCTGGTGGTGGACTTAAAACTAAAATAGATGCTTTTTTTCATAATTAACACGCTAGATGTCGACCTACTCACATATTTTGGATGTAGGTATAAGTAAGATGGAAATAAAAAGAATGGAAGATGGAAAGACTTGTTGTCCAGGGCAGGGTCAATGGTAACAGACCTCGCGGACGTAGCCCCATGCGATGGACTGACCAAATTAAAGCGCTGACTAAGACCCCTCTTAATGAATGCGTCCGCCAGACATCGGTTCGGGATCGGTGGAGGAGGACCATCAAATCTGTCGTCGATTGCACATGACCACGACTGCTCTGCTAACAGTACATCGACCAAGAAGAAGATAAACGAGATACATAGATATGGGTAACTACACACGAATAAGGCGAGAATAAAACTTTACGCAAATCAATCAAACTTACCAATTTGAACATGTTGATAACTGACCGTGTGATACACAGAGGCACAGCACCGAAATAGATCTAGTTGGAGCACTAGACTGGTCTGTTGTCAGAGGTTGAGGCGGTTGTGTCCCATCTGGTCCCGCCGGAACCCTTATATACGGAGCCCGAGCTCCGGCATCCCGTCGTGATCGGAAAATCTAATGACCCACGGTTCGTCCTCAGCATGCAGCGATACCGGACATAAAAAATGTTATACACAATGTCGCATTAACAGTTAATAGAGCTTGATTTCCATATCGGAGCCGGATCATGATCATGACAATAGACGCGTGGAAGGTTCGACGTAGAATTAATTGAGGCAAAAAAATATTTATTGATGTGTGCAATTTAACTACGGACTATACCTATCTGTATAAGTAGATAGATTATATAGAGTAAGTACCTACTACTTTTATGTTACAGGTAACAATAGTAATTTAATAAAATTACATCATTACGTCCTAAGACATTGTTTTTTTGCGCTATAATCACGCCAATAAGTAGGTACCTACTCGAAGTAGTAGACGGGAAGAAGATAAAAGAAAGAGAAATTTATCTACTGCAGTACACCATTTTCTATACAGTAAATACCCTTTCAAACCTTTCAGTATATAACAAACATGCCTAGGTACTTACCTATCAGGACAAATAAACTAAACATAAATAACCCTACATGTAAAAAATATTACCAATAAGCAGATAGGTATACCTAGTTTGATCTCTGTTGATGAATATTTGACAATATAGGTAGGCTCACCTAATTGCATATGGAATTACAAATGTTCTTAATACATGGTGCACGGTTTGATACTCTACTCTAATGAGTAGATAACTAGGTAAGTAATGGTAAAAAAATATGTTCCTACCTAACAATAACGTCAATTCTGTTGTACACAAACTAATATTTGACAGAAGTAAAAATATTGCCGACTTCCTTATACATCACGGCTGTGAGAAAGACGAGGTCTGTACGCTTAGTTTTGTGTATAGTTTATTATAATGCTAAAAGAATCAACACAAATATCTATAATTTACTGGTGTGGAGCAACGCAACGTAACGTACCTATCTACTAAATTGTCTCAGCAATCTATAAATTGTTGCTTGCTCTCGAAAACGATTGTCTAACATACGGTATCCATAATTACATAATGTTGGTCCGCAACAATCCATCTATAAAGGTATTGTAGAGTACGTTTGGGGTTAAAAATAGATAGTTATCCACTATGTATCTATCTAAAGTTGTAGGTGTACAATTTATGACTCGGTAGACAGATGATAACTATTATAATGTACCTATCTAATAACAATAGGCACACATCCAATTATAAGTGTTAAGATATACTTACTACAAGGTCTTCCAGAAGTCCGAAATAAAACTTTGGCGTTTGCAGCAGTATCGGGACTATCGGGTATATAACGAAATAGTAATAAAAATTCATTGAAATTTGAACAGGTTTTTTCACTTTTTTTTCGTAGTCAATTTCTATAGCTTAAAACTGCGAGTCCTTTCCAAAATTTGCATGTTGTTTTGTGAATATTGGTAGTCGTCCCTTATAAGTGTAGTTTACACTAGAGATGAAACGAATAGTGGTTTGACCGGATACCGCATATTCGGCAAGCTACCAGGCCGGAGCGCCGTATATCCGGCGACCGGATATTCGGCCCTTTATCGCGTTACATGACGCTTCTTAAAGACAGCTCGAATCGATCGAACGGTGGTCAGTTAATTTGCATCAGTACCCGCAGTTATCCAGGTTTGCAAGAATATTTCTTTCTGCATCAGGCAGTAGCGTTTACAGCGAAAGGCTATTTTCAGAAGCTGGGCTGGTATACGAAGCCAAGCGGAATCGCTTCTTACCAACAAATGCGGAAAATTTGGTATTCATTCACCACAATTTGCCAATTGCTAATTTTACCAACTAATTAATGAAACTAATTAA
Organism: Ptilodon capucinus; assembly: GCA_914767695.1. NCBI lineage: Eukaryota > Metazoa > Arthropoda > Insecta > Lepidoptera > Notodontidae > Ptilodon > Ptilodon capucinus. The sequence continues at coordinate 4,724,468 of OU611814.1, read as the reverse complement.
TATAAAATTTAACTAATTAATAAAACAAATATTTTTGACGTGCCATTATAAAAATAAATTTCCATAACCTATTGTGGTATGATTTGCATTGTGGAAGAAACTGAGATTTTTTTTTTTTAATTTAAAATCCGGAATCCAGCCGGATACTGAATTACTATCCAGTATCCGCCCGGATACTGAATATATATCCGGTATCCGGCCGGATACTGAATATCCATCCGGTATCCGGCCGGATAGTAAACACAAGGCCGGAAAGGCCGGATACCGGATATTTACCGGATATCCGTTTCATCTCTAGTTTACACTGCTGAATACGATACCTGTGTCTAATATTCAAACTCTGAAACTATGAGTATTCACTAAGCATCCACATATGAGTTACCGTATATGTACCCAAAATATTATTTCGGACTTTTGATACACCTTGTTTCTATCCATAATGCTTTGCCTGTTATAGCCCGCGAGAATTCTGTGGAAGACGTCATACAAAAAATTTTGTATCCGTGTTCATAACAAAACAGCCGCCCGTGAGCAGAATTCCGAAATGTTTTGCGATGACATCTACCGTGTTCTCGAGTAGGCACGATAAGTACCTACCTATAATACAATACGTGCAGTACGTAACGTGTAGATGAGTAAGATAGGTACTTAACGTTGTTGCTTAGACTAGCTGCTTACAATTTTTTATTAAGGTAGTCTGATGTAGCAGTTTTAAAACGGTTGGCTAATATCTACAGCAGCTGCCTATAGCTCTTTCTCATTTTAGCCTGCCAAAAGATTTCCGACTGCTTATATACAGCAAAGCACGAATGAAAGCGTCACAGATACCCAAGTACCTATCCATTTACCGACTGTTTTTTGGGCACGGGTTTTACGGTAAATAAGGTGGCAATAAGATACGTTCTAAACTGCTTGTTTGTTATACCTAAATACTATTTTAGGAGTAGGACTATTTATCTAAGAGGTATATTATGTTTATGCTTCGTATTACCTAATTATAGTAAGTAGTAGGTACCGAGCTTTCAATTCCTAATATCCTGAACCATGATCATGATTTGAAAAGACATAAGACGACTTAATTGCGTAACAGAAACCTTTTAATTAGAAAAACCCTTCTGTTAACGAAATGAAGACCTACGACGTTAAGTAATTACAGTGAGAGTGTAAGGATTCGATATCCTTAACTTTTCTCATTCTTGCGACCTACTACCCACTTACCTACCTACCTTCATTTTAATCTCAAAAGTCTTTGGTATTTTAATTAAAATCTTGCCTTACTAATATTATAAATGTGAAAGTTTGTTAGGATGGATGGATGGATGGATGGATCATTGTTACTCTCCTCCAGTGAAGCTGAAAAAGCCAACTCAACGCCAACAGCGTAGTCCATTAAAAAAATAAAACATTGTTACTCTTTTACGCAAAGAAATACTGAACGGATTTTGAAAAATCTCTACACTAGGTATTATTGTTTACTAGCTATGTCCGCGGTAGCACCCGCGCTTGTGGTTTCTGTGTCGGCTCAATAAATAGGCTCTACAGTGCAAAAATAATTTTAGATATCGGACTGGTAGTTCTAGTAGAGCATAATGCGTTCAACGAAACATACATACTCTTCAGCTTTATAATATCTATTATTTAAATATAGTATAGATACGATGAGATATCGCAAAAATATAAAATAAAAAGCAGTTGGCAGGACACAACCGTTCCGTAGGAAGCCGACCACGCGTCATGGCAAAGAGTATAGTAACTGTCCATAAAGCGTCATGGTACCTCGCAGAGCTACTAGCGAAGGCCGAACAGCGCATGGAACTTTATTAAAACTATGATATCTCCTAAGATATTTGTTGAAATCAAAAGATTCCAAGGGCAACTTTGTTCAAAATTAAATACTTATGATGTATAACGTATATAATTGGATACGGATTCATATCATGTTTATCAAAAAACCTTCGCAAATAATGCATTATTTTAGAACAAATTGGATTAACATAAAAAAGATTAAAGTGAGTTCAACCTTAAAATATAGACATAATATGCTGTATGGAATTTTTTTTAGAACTTCTATTCCTTCATACATATTTTACGTAACTCCAACCGTACGCAACGGAAGTTCTCAAAAGGAATATTAGATAGTTTCCCATTTTTGCCACATTTTTCATTGCTGCTTCGCTCCTATTGGCGGAAGCGTGATGTTATATAGGGATAACCTACCTCGATAAACGGAAAAAGATTATTAAAATTCTTACTAGTCGTTCCTGAGATTAGCCCGTTTAACCAAATGAAATTTAATACTAATACATTAGAATAACATGTCGCCTATTATTTATAACGATATTAAATAACCGAAGTCTGTGCGGACAAAGTCCTTTACATAATTGTGCTGCTTCTGTTGGCTTCGAACCAAATTACGACTAAACTTAATTTGATAGCACTAAAAATTATTGCCGTCTCGCTCAAACATTGCCGCTGTGAGACGAACGGCAGATCTTACCTCAATTTTATTCTGATGATATTATGTAGACGTTTTGAATTAGGGTAGTCAGTATTTGGTTCTCACTTCAAATATGTACCTACCACCTACTTGACAAAATAGTAGGCAGGTACCATGGTGGGTTATAATTACCGTGTCTCAACCTATTGTTAGGGATCCGTACCCAAAGGGTAAAACGGGAACCCTATTACTGAGACTTCGCTGTCCGTCCGTCACCAGGCTGTATCTCATGAACCGTGATAGTTAGACAGTTGAAATTTTCACAGATGTTGTATTTCTGTTGCCAGTATTGTATAGACAGTGCAAGAAGAATTCAAAGTATTTGATATTAGGAATCAAATGGGCGCGTTTGCGCTCTTCGGCTCATTGCGATTGAAGGAAAACATCGTAAGGAAAGCTGCACCTCTACAGAAAGGCGTGTGAGGTTCACCAAATGGCCCAACACTAGACCAGTGTGGTGAAAAATCTTGGAGATGCGATCCTGGAGCCGCATTGCTTGCGGCAATAAAACCCGTCGCCTTGACGGGTTTTATTAAATAAGCTACCACAGCTATTATCACCTAATAATTTATAATAAAAAGAACACAACTTATGTACATAATTTATTTTATTTACATGTATTACACTGAATTAACTTCAGTCGTCATCCAGTTTCTGTCGAATATTTCTCTTGGGGTTGTTGAATTTCCGTTTCTTGAACTCCACGGGCTCCTCGCCAAGCGATTTTACGCGCTTCTCTTTAAATTGTATTACTTCGGGTTCCATCACTACAGGCGGCGGAGGCACTTCCTTCTCGGGCTTTGGCAACTGATAATCAATATTTTGCACGGGCCTGTAATACGAAATTTATTAATTTAGTGTTCTAAGCGCCCCCCGCACAATCGGGCGTCAAAAGCTGCAATACCAAAACGAACTGTATCGACTCATTAAAAAAGTTTATTCTTCATTGAACGAGAGAATTTGGACGCGTAGTGGCGTAGCATTTACTAAACAAATCATCAATCATTTCTATATTGACACCGAGTTCGTTTTGGTATTGGCAAACATATTACGAGCCGCTTTTGCCGCCTTAGTGTGCTTTATGGTATTCGTCTGACAGGTTCATTGGTCTAACAAAATAGTAGGTGGTATCATATTGCTCCGATGTACCTATGTAGATTCCAATAAGACACTGGTTTATAGTTTAGCTCAAAAAATAATCCATACAGGTATTTTCATATTATATCTATACCTGTGGTTGTAGCATGTGCGCCAAGACTTTATTCATGTCACAGAATATGTTGATTATATCTCTTTCTCTCGTATGAAATAAGACAGAGAGCGAGCGAGCCAATCCGTTACAGAGGTCTTGTCTTGACATGCGTACTAACACCACTGCCTACAAATTATAGGTTTCATATCCCGTAGTTTCAGATTTAATTACTTGCCTTACCTGCAATACAATTATAAATAAAACTTCCTACTATTTATAACATACGAGATGAATACCGGCTACTCATTATGTACAAAAGCCAGGACACCTTGGACACACTGATAGTCTAGACACGCGCGCACCTAACCATTGCGTGTATCATTTCTTATTTGATCCGAGTCCATTTTCGATATGGGGTCATGTTCTATCATTCCTCATTAGAACGGTGTCATAATAGCTCCCGCATGACCGTTTGTTGTTGCATACATAATTTGATAAATAATATTCATGATTAGCTCTTTTACCAACTAATACAAGCAGGCCTCGTCCTAAACGCAGGGGCAAACGTCCGACACATTTTGCCCCAGTGCGAGTTAGCTGACTTCACTACAAGAACTACAACAAATTATTGAAAATGTTTTTGTTTATAGTATCACATCACATCATACGAGAAAGAAGCCCATTAATTACGGACGCAGTAAAATTTTATCATTGATTTTTAAATTATCAACTGGGTTTTAAACTTTGAAATGCGATAAGTTTATTTTGATTTATATAATGCGTCCATATAGATGAACATTATGTTTACCAGATTAACTGTTGAAAATAATATTCCATGTGTGTCATCCTGCCTAGACGAGGCCAAACACTGGAATAAGATTATTTGGGATGTCTCACAAAGACACTCCACCCAAAATGTGTTCAAACCAAATTTGGTCAGCTATTTTTGAATAGTCAATGTGGAGGCAATACCTAATAACAAGCATTACGAATATTTATTTCAATGAATTACTTTTTCAAATATTTTTTTTATGTTATTTTTACCAGTTGATAGCAGTTATCAGGCTGTCCTCGTAAGACTATATTATAAATGTAAATAATATATATAAAATAGATGTTATACTCACTCATTAACGACTGGCGTCCAAGAGCCGTAGGGCCTAGCGGCGCGCGGTGCCGGGCCGTAGTCTACGCTGCTTCTCACGGGAGCTGGATCCTTCTTCACGGCCAACTCTTTCATCTTCTCACGGGCGACGTGAGCCTTGACTTCCTTGATAGCTTCCTTTTGTGCTTCTTCCTGCTGTTGCTTTCTAAAACGATACAATACTTATTTCAAAATAAATATTTGTTTGCCGAGCAGTGGTAGCAGAGTGGTCAAATGCATGCTTTGCAATCAAAATGTGCAGGTTCAAAACCCTGCTTGCACCTCTGGGATTCGTGTGTAAATCTTATTTTCACGCGAGATTATGATCGAGATCGTGAGGAAACCTGCATGTCTATAGAAAGGTGTGTGAAGTACACCAACCTGCACTGGGCCAGCGTGGTGGACTATCAACATATCTGTTTGCAACCACTCTCAATGACAACTCGGGAACTACAGACCTGCTATTATTATTAATCTTTAACAACCTATTAACTCACTTTAATTTCTGTTTCTTTTTCTCAGCTTCCTCTTCTTTTAGTTTGTCTTGCTCTTGCTGTGCAATAGACACATAGTTATCTGGAGGGTCCCACGTAGTTTCTATAACAATGTAAACTCTTTCAACATATTTACCCATGAAGTAAAGATCATAGCTCGACAGGTGGACAGATTCCAAAAAAGATTATTTTATTAGGAAGCTAACTAATAGCTAGTCTTTCAAAATAGGTTAGCAGTTTTCAAAGTACTTGAATTTTTAAAGATTTTTGCAAACTACTTAACTGTATATTTTCATCCCAAAAAAGATATTATTTCAAAGAAATCAAAATTTAAAATAAAAGAAATAAATACGCAGTTTCTTAAGTACTCTTTCATCTGTGGTTACTTTTAGCCTGTGTTTGTGGCTATGCACATCCTTACCATTTGTGACAGTATTCCAGTAGTATGTACCATCCACACTTTTAACCTCATGCCATTCCGGGGGTGACTTGGTTTTGCATTGACCGGTACTCACAATGCTTGTTGTTGTGTCAGTATTTTGGCCCAGCATTTCATTAATACTCTAGTTGAAAAAACAGTTTGAATATAGAAAAAAATGTTACCACAATGTTTATCTTCCACTTACTTGAAGATACTTACAGGCTATATTAATAAATAAAATATACTTTCCTACATTTAAAAACCGATCTACAATGGTAGAACCTTTTTTTTTTAGCCTATTGTAAACATTAAAAAAGGTCAGACTCTCAAGTCTCACTAAACAATAAGTGAAGCACTGATATTAAGATGACTCAATAATCAGATAGATCAATAAATTGCTAACTATACATATAAACGGCACAGTCTGCCAATTAAAAACAAACATCTTTAATTCCCCTTTTTATTGTCATTCTCAAAAATAGCCCATAAATCAGGGGTCAGAAGATTATAGAATATTTTTTACTAGAATGCCATTTGAAAGTTATTAATGAAATGATGATGAGAAGTTATCACATTAGTATATCTAGTGCTGGCATAGATAAAAGTCCTTCAACTAGGGTGTATAATTTACCTGTGAAGTTAGATCACCATTATTTTGCACATCTTTTAAATATGCAGACATCGCTGCCGCCTCCATTTTTTTAATGTCATCATCCATTTTCTCCTTATGTTTAAGTTCTTTGGTACTCTTTTTAGTGAGTTGTGATATATGTTTCTGGACACTCTCCTTGTGGCGCTTGCCATTTTCATGAAATGATATTGACTGCAACAAATAATTTAATGATAGTTATGTAAATTCAATGAATAATCTCAACTAAGCCCCATTCAGTAACACATTTAGAATCAGAATCAGAATATTTTTTATTCATATAAACCAATACAGGCACCTAAGAATCGTCAAACAATAATAAAAATAGTAGCTCTACCACCCATTCGGAATGCATTTCCTATGGAGAAGAATGGGCAAGAAACTCCATGGTTGCTTTTTTCAAATAAGGATTTACATTTTTGTGTTTTTCTTAATTAACAATCATACAATATAAAGTTAATGAGGCTATACATTCTCAAAAAACAATTAAATCACTACACATTTATATTATCGATAATATAGCAAGATGAAATTCTTGGAAGGCAAAGTCGATTAGATGCTGGATAAAATGTAGAACTTACAACTTTGTTATCAGCGAACCAACATTTGCAAAACTCGCAGTACTTCCGCGCCTGTGATTTCCAGTACTCAGTCCTGAAACGGAGGAATAACTATTACTTATTTATTTACACAGGCACAGCCATGTTTATGTCATAACATTGGCCTACCTACCTCAAATAAATTTTATATATAATTTTATAAAATAGCGGTATACTTGGAAAATAAATTAGGATTATACTTACATGACAAGTAAAGTAAATAAAGATAGTTTTAAACGTAGTGATTATTTATTTTCTTTGTGGTGTACACCAAAGATTATCAAATGGCTGTGCAGTGTGCTTTTTTTAACATCATATTAAGCTAGGGATGTAAAAATTATCGATTTTTATTTTTTTGAAAATAGACTTTTTACAACCGATTTTCTATACATTAAAATTATTATCTGTATTTTTTTTTATTGTTTAAACTTAAATAAAGTTTTCTTTTGTATTTTAGTTTTGAGACTAAAGGAAAAGGTTACTTTATTTCTTGTGATTAATTGTGTAATTTTATTTTTGTTCTAGTAAAAATGATATATGATACTAGACATCTGTGTTAATAATTAATTTTTTAGTTCTTTTATTGTTCAAACTCTATTATTATTACTCGATTATTTCAAAAAAAAACTTTTTAGTAGTAAATCAATTTTTATAAATCCATTTTTTACAAATCTATTTATTTTAATGAGAGAAAAATCGATTATTCAATAATCTATTCATAAAAACTGATTTTTTACTAAAAAAATATCGTTTTTTTTTTTCAATTCATTCGAAGAATCGATTATTCTCCTCCAAGTCACATCCCTAAAATAAGGATGGATGCAAATAATTCAAACCCTAGAAACAACATTAATAATGACAGAATTGGCAGTATGGATGAATCTTCGCCTGTCCAATCGGACGAATTTTACTACTACTACTACTACTCAAACCCTAGAAGCAGTATTAATACAGACAAAATTATGGTTGCAACTTGGGCTGCCGTAATGAGAATCCAAAACTGCCGTATTTTTTGCGGAAAAATAATTGCCGCAAATATTCAATTTCATTGTTTTAAAGTTTATGTTCCAAATAATAAAACTACTTGAAAATATATATCAGATTTATATGACTCAGACATCAAAATGTAACGAAATGTTCAATGTTGATCCGAGCTTTTACATAGAGGATTATTCTCACCAAAGAGTATAATAATTTAACATGAGAATCCTCACCTTATTACTGGAGCGCCTGCAACAGAAACGCATTCCTCTATGGAGGGCCGAATTTATATAAAAGCATCGAGATAGAGATAACAATGGGAGATCGAGATAGACATGAGATAGGGATAACAGGAAAAACAGAGGAGTATATTCGAGGTCTGTGGTCTAAACTAAAGTAAAAAAAAACTATCAAAATCATTGCAATCTATGGGAGAAACCGTAAACCAAGAATCTTATTAATTTGGCGTAAAGTTCAAGTTACATCAAGCTTTCCATAAGCTTGGAGAACATTTACCTTTAGCAGATATTCGTCTTTGCCAATATATCTGGTTTTATCATGGGGTTTTATCCATTGTGCACCTTAATTCTCTGTTACATGTCACAGAAGAAGAACAATATGAAAGGCCCAGCCAATTATTTTGTGGATTCATTCTATCGATTATATTTATGCATATTTATTTATTCATTTATTCTAATTAAATAAAAGATGTGCTTATTTTTTTTTATTAGTTGTGTTCATTTATTGTTTATATTTAATGTAATAAATTTTTACATGGGCAACACTGTTTTGGGTACATTGTGATGTCGTCGTCGAGTATCGAGTGTCGTCGTCTTTTGTAGAATTTTATCGAGGTACTGTTTATGTATAATATATATTATTTGCGTGTTTAGTTGTATTTTGCGTTATTTGTTTATAATTTCATAATTATCATTTACGGCTTTTATTCCATTCCTAAATTTGGGCGTCCCATCAACTTGTCATTTATGTTCCTTGGCGGCCATATTAAAATTATCCGATAAAACTGTGACTTCGTTATATCCTGTGTAATCTCTGTAATCATAATATCATTGCGTAAGAAACTACAATAAACATGTAATAAATAATGCCAACTTTGCTGAATCAATATTAGTTACAATTTATTTGGTAGTTGGATCAACTGGCCTTTCATTATTTTTATTTGTAGTAGGTCATAGTAGGTACATTCTACTGATTGTTGACGCGTCTCGTAATCTGCTTTATTACCTACCTCTGTAGTGTGCCCATCTTTAGGACAACGATAAACTGTTTTTATTTATTGTTTTAGATATCCCTGGACTAAGTTGGTGAACGTGATAAACTTCTAAATAGCTTGTGTCTAAAAGTGATTATTGTAAAATTTGTTTAGTGTTGGACTTGGACAAAGAACTGTGATCCTAAGTTTCTAATTTTAGTCATATCCCTAGTGGGATTATCTGGCAAAATGATGACCGAAAATAGAATTAGTTCAAGTAATCACGTTGGAAACAGTTTGACCAATCAGAATAAAGGGTTTGTATTTTATTGTTGTTTTGCAATGGTTACTACTTTTAAGATCGTCTATATTTACAGTTTTATTGTTTGCAGTGATGTCGATAAAAGTATCGACGACATCGGTTGGAAATCAAAATTAAAAATACCCCCCAAAGACAGAAGAATAAAGACTAGTGTAAGTTTTTAAAACTACCCTCAATAAAACATGAATGCATTTATCTGGTGCCATGCTTCCTTTCAGTTTAAAGATGATAATTTAAAGGTTTTGTTTTTGATAAGTTATCTGCATACATTATTATGCAGCAGATTTTTAACTTGTTTATTTATTTTAGGATGTCACAGATACAAGAGGTAATGAGTTTGAGGAGTTTTGTCTAAAACGAGAGCTGCTGATGGGCATTTTTGAAAAGGGATGGGAAAAACCTTCCCCCATTCAAGAGGCTTCTATACCTATTGCATTAAGTGGTAAAGATGTCCTTGCAAGAGCTAAAAACGGAACAGGCAAAACCGGCGCATATTGTATTCCAGTTTTAGAACAGGTTTGGTTTTAATAAGACTTATCCCTAATTCTTGTATAAAATTTCATTTTTGATTTAAATGATGACAGTTTTGGATTCCCCTTCACTTTCCATAAGTGACACAAATCTTATTCTGATTTTATTGCTTTTATTTGACTTATGGTAATGGATGCTTTAGTGCAACTTTTAAATGATGTTGTTTGTATGTCTAGGTGGACCCCAAAAAGGATGCTATCCAAGCTTTAGTTGTGGTACCAACTAGGGAGTTAGCACTCCAAACATCACAAATTTGCATTGAGCTGGCAAAGCACACAGACATTCGTGTAATGGTCACTACAGGTGGCACTAATCTCCGGGATGATATTATGCGTATATATCAAAATGGTAAACTCACTATGTGATTTTGTTTGTATTATATTACCAGAAAACTGAAATTTGGAAGGATAAATGATGATTTGTTTGTTTGCAGTTCAAGTCATAATTGCTACGCCAGGTCGTATGATTGATCTCATGGATAAACAAGTTGCCAAGATGGAACAGTGCCGGATGTTGGTTCTTGATGAAGCAGACAAACTCCTTTCTCAAGACTTCAAAGGCATGTTGGACATGGTTATATCACGGTATGATTTGTTTTCTTTTTGTGTTTTCCTAAATGCCTACTGACTTTCTGTCTGGGTATCATACAATTTTGATAATTTAGGAAATAAAGTAAAGGTTGTTTTGTAACAAGTTCATGATAATAACTTTAAACTTCTAACATTGTACTACAGATTACCGAAGGAACGCCAAATCTTGCTGTTCTCTGCCACCTTCCCATTGAGTGTGAAGCAGTTTATGGAAAAGCACTTAAAAGAACCCTATGAGATAAATCTCATGGAAGAGTTAACACTAAAAGGAGTCACACAGTACTATGCATTTGTACAAGAGAGGCAGAAAGTTCACTGCTTAAATACACTTTTTTCAAAGGTTATTTTTATTTTTAACAGTATCTTTAGTATTCATACATAAAAATGTCTCTTTTTCAGTTGCAAGGCCTATGCCATTACCAAATGTGTATTTTCTCTTTTTCAGTTGCAAATTAACCAGTCAATCATCTTCTGCAATTCAACTCAGCGTGTGGAGCTGCTGGCTAAGAAAATAACAGAGTTGGGCTACTGCTGCTACTACATCCACGCTCGCATGGCGCAGGCGCACCGCAATCGCGTGTTCCACGATTTCCGCGCCGGCCTGTGCCGCAACTTGGTGTGCTCGGACCTGTTCACTCGTGGTATTGATGTGCAGGCCGTGAATGTGGTCATCAACTTCGACTTCCCGCGCATGGCGGAGACATATCTCCACCGCATCGGGCGCTCGGGCCGCTTCGGCCACCTTGGTATTGCGATCAACCTGATCACGTACGAGGACCGTTTCGCCCTGCATCGCATTGAGCAGGAGCTGGGCACAGAGATCAAGCCGATCCCGAAGGTGATCGACCCAGCGCTATACGTGTCGCGGCCTGATGACGACACTGATAAGTAACGCCTTGCCGCCGCCCGCACGCGCACCGCTACCCTCTGGACTTGCTGACTGGTGAATTATTTGAAACTTCAAAAACAAAAACTTATTTGTAAAAAAGTGTATGAATTTATTGTAACAAAATGTGAGTGTAAATAGTTTATCGTGAATAAGACTTTTACCCGACGTGGGTTACTTTTTTAAAGTGTAAATATAGCACACATCGGGACTTGTGAGGAAAGGTATCTTGCGTACTTTGTCCATATTGGATATTGTGCGTAAAATCCTACTTTGTTAAAATATAAAAAATATTTATCTGAACATCACCTGTGAGAGTCTACCTAGATTTGTCCATGATCTTACATAAATTGTGGTTGACTTTCTACAGATATCTTACAGAAACCTACCCACGCAATTCAAGTTTGAGCTAGCACCAGTTTCAATTTTCTTATAAAAAATGTTTTCAATTCTGTGCAGTGGGTAGGCAAGTTAGACTAGCTTAATCAACATTTTAGACTTGAAAAAATAAAAAAAGGTAATCAGCATCAAAGATTTTGCTTCTGACCACTTGAAGCAATATCTGTCAGCAAGCCGTAGTTATAAATAAGAAAGAAGGTCAATATGATAGGAATCTATTTGGACAATAAACTTAAACTGATACCAGAATCTGAGTGTAATCAAACAAATATAGAAAAAAGTCAGTTTAGTTATAGGTCTTGGTGAAATATCATTTTGACCTATCTTTATAGTGAACTGTTTTATATTGTCATCTTTTTGTTTGTTTTTAAGTGGTTTAGTCACAGTATGTGGTTAATTTTGTTAAAGGCTTTGAGGGTAAACAGAAAATAATTTTTCTTGATATTTTTTCAAATTTGGCCAACCAATAAATTATAACAACCTTTGGCTTATCCTCAAAAGCTTAATTCGCAAAGACTAATAATTATAAATGAAAACAAATGTTTAAGAGAAACTGTGACTTTCTAACGGTTGGAAATGGGTCATTATGTAACGGCTTGCAGATATGACACATTGTCCAGTCTGGGGTTTTATTATTTTAGAGAGCTCTTCTTTTTAGTATCCATCTTTTGGTTGCTCTCTGGGGATAAAATGATTCGGGATTTCAAGTGAAGAGTTAAAAATATTGGTTTCCCTTTGAATAGAGAACATGGAATTCTAATTAACTTACTATTTACTGATGTTTCAATCCCGTTCTAGTAGGTACCCAAGTATATATTATAATTTTAAACTGTTATTGTACCTATCAGTAATTGCAATTTAGTTATGAATATGTTCCCACAACAAATCCAAATATTTAACCACTAATTTATATAAGTTTTGATCAACTTACAATGGCTTTCTATACAAAACATTTTGTGTGTAAGAAAGCGATTCGTAGTGCCGACTATAAATTTACGAGTATTTTGTTCTCATAAGACGTATGAATTACATGTATATTGTAATCACTTAAATAATTTATTTTCGAGCAAAATATTTACGGTCTCAAAATATTATTTTATTAACCTGGTATTGATTTTATGTAATTGTTAAGGTGGCATTACTTGCATGTTAGAATCAAGGTTTTGCTTTTACTGTGAAGTTAGCCTATAGATGGCTATGGTACGACGATGAATACGATAGTAGATACGATGGGATCATATTATGAAAGATATTGCAAACGTGAATTAGAACAAAATGGTTCTTCAAAAAGTATCTGTGATGTAAATGGATGATGGGTACATCCAGCAATACAGTAATATTTGCATGCAGTTAAATAATATGTTAGCATGTAAATAACATTTTGTGTTGCTGTCCGCTCGAATAAAAGCTAAAGAAATATTAGATTTGTGTGTGTACCTACCATCTATGAGTGTTAAGTCTTCCGATTTTTTTAAATATCGTACTGAATAAGGTGTGACCATATTATTTACGAACCATTTCAGCTAATTATGTAGGTACATCACGATAGACACCGAGAGCAAAAAATAGTGACTTCACGAGAAAATAAAAACAATTTTCGCGTTTCTAAAAAATGAGATCAAAAATATTTTTTGGATGCACATAATACAAAGCTAAATTACCGAAATCCTTTTTATTTTTTTCTCAACATTATGTTTTAGTGCAAATAATAGCCTAAATGGTTAGTATCTAGTAAGGAATTAACATAATATGAAAAATACTCATCGTAAATAAAAAACATCAATTGCACAGGTTAATAAAATATTCTATAATATCGTAGATACCACTTCCGCAAGAAGTGTGTGCAAGTTTTGCGTGATAAATACACCCCCAGTTTAACTTCTGCCTAGATTTTGCCAGTATTGTACATCTATGGAACATTAATTTTATTGTTGGGACGGATAAGCTTTTAATATAATCATTTTAAGAACTCTGGGATATCATCGCACGTTGCACGTATACGCAAAATCTAAACTTCGATTAGGTATAAACCAATAAAATAAAACTAATTGTTTCAACTGTGAAAGGCTTGACCTTAGAAAGTGCTTTGCTATACCAATAGAATGCCAACAGGTCATTAACTTAGCAAAATGTCACATGTAAAAACCAAGTTATAAATGGAAGACATGCAGTTTAACCGCTCGATAACGTAATCGCAACAAAGCTAATGTATGTATCAGAATTGTGATTGCGAAGTTATTTCGGTTCGTTTAAATAAACGGACCTTTTAAAACTCTTAAGGCTTGCTAAAATACTAAGCGTGAAATTTGTGACATTTTGCGAATTAATACCTTTTTTTGAAGTCTGATAATGACTGGTAAGATGTTACAGTAATGTGTTCAGTCAACAACAAACAATCAAGTTGATATAGTTGTTTATGTGTGGATGTGCGATTTATTTTTCAAATTTATTGTAAAATAAGCAGAAGTGAACCGGGTAATATAAGAAACTTGAGAACCTATCTACACTATCTACAGTAAGCATATCAGTCAAGTTTTATACGTACCTAATGGTGTTATGTATTATTAATCAGTCATGCTCCTCTTATACATTCGACCACATTTTGGAAGTGGGCATATTCAATAATTTATCTTGTTTTATCTTTTCAGAAATATTTGAATTGTTAAAAATGGGCCAAAAATAAACTCTTCACGCCAATCAACTTACTTTTATTACCAACTCACTAATATCCTTATAAATGGTTGTTAGTAATCCGCATTTACGGGTTACTTACTATATCACTTTTAACGCCCCACTGCTGGGCACGGGCCTCACTTCAATGCGAGGGGGATTCAGGTCATAGTCCACCACGTTGGCCCGATGCGGGTTGGCAGACTTCACACATCTACCACGAATGTTTTCCTTCACCGTTTCTTAGCAAATGATAATCTCGGATGAAAATAAGATCCGCACATAAAACTCGAGGTGCGAGCCGAGGTTACAACCTGCACACTTACACTAAGCGCCAAGCAAATAATTTTTTACCTTTTTTTTTTCAATGTTAGGATATCGGTGTATGGATGTATTACCTACTTACCCCCTTAAGCCATCGTTATATCATTACGGATCAAAAATGTTTAGTAATGTCTCTGTTAATGGATTGATACGCGCTGTTAGCGGGGTTGGAATAAAGCATTCTCAGCCGGTGAGCTAGGTGTTATACTCTTGCTTGACGCATGTGCTAGCCGGTCTCGAATTTATTTAGGTAGGTACATTAGTGAGACGGTATCGCGCAGGTTAGTTCTTCCAAACTAACCGCTAAGCCTCAGATGCATTCGTTCACCTGAACACTACGATTTTGAGTAGACATGCGCGAAATGTGACAGTAAAACATATATTATTATACGGTCTATGGAGGGTATCTACCGTCCATAATACGGTCGTATTGAGAAATTTCCTTTTCGAAGTAGGTTAAAATAAATGGTAAATGTTACTTCTTCACCGCATCCATAGTTTCCACACTGAAGTAGTCAAACTTCAATTACTTCACTAACTGAAATAGACTATGAATTAAGTAGTCCATTTCGTAGTTACCTACAGTCGCAATGCAACGCGACATCCTAGTAAAATCTAGAAAAATCTATAATTTAGGGGTATATCATTGAAGTACCCCAAATTCAATAAAATTTAATTACCTACCCAAACCATTTCCGTCGGCATTATTAACACAAGGTATGTAACGTAACGCCTATGCAATTGGATCAAAAAGTTCAGTTAGTTTTGAGGTGTATGTATAATAATTAAAAGCATTAGTGTAGTCAATTATTTAATGAAAAATCAGTCGTAATTAAGTACACAATAAAGTTTTATAAGAAAGACATAGCACTGACTGTTCAGTTGTATTCGAATGGTACATTATTGTAAATAGTACAACAGAATAATAATAAGAAGTTAGATATATACTTACTTATTATAAGGTAGGCATGAACTTTTCACAAGGACTGCATATAGTTGATTGAAGTAGTTATTTAATTATTCTGTGGCCTTTGGCTATACGGTTCATAGACTAGGCGAAAACTGTTTGGGCATGAATATAAGCAGCTACAAGAGACGATGCCATTTCGAAAGTTTACAATCTTCATCACGATCAACAGAAGTTCAGGTAGGTAATGGAATATTTCGTTACATTTCAGGTCCCTAGTCAAATAATTTAGCCGGTACTTTTATAATTTACAATTAATCCATGTTAGATAACTAATAAAAAAACAATTACTGTTCATTCTTATAACACACTTACGATAGTAAAGTTAATTCTTTACAATAATGTCATAGCGGCTTTCAGATAATATATTACTTCGATTTAAGTTCTTAAAATTCATGGAGGTGTATGTTCCTCAAGTAAATAAATAATGCTTAAATTATATGCCTGAAACTGGATACGTCGCTATTCAGTTCCTACATAGTTACGCATAACTTCTTGTTTTTGTTAATAAAATAATCTTCAATAGTAATACAATATGACGTTGCCTCTCATAAAATAAATTGTATGATACTTGTCCGATATAATAATACGAGTAGTAACTACTATATCAAGTTATTAAATAGAAATTCACGCGAATTATTTTTCTAAGCCTATCTAACTTAAATAAACTATTGATATAATTAAAGCAGCGGTTATAAGATGGTTAATCTATGAATTTACAGAAGCTGTAAATTAGACGCTGTATGGCAGTAAATTTACATCGATATATCTTGGATTTTAATGATCGATGGGTTAATATATAATACTTAAAACATACATTCTTGTTCTGTTATTAAGAAATAACAACATATTCAATAATTTCTCATATAAGTGATCAACAGGCGGGCGGCAGTAGTATCGTTTCAACATACTGCCTAGTTTCAATGGAATAATACCGCTTCCATTCGATATGTGAATTATTAATACTAGCTCAGGCTTCGGTTGTGGCAACCTGAGAATTACAATAATGATTTCATATCGACATTTTATAGACGGGTTTCTACGTTTTTACAGCTGTTAAAGATAGTGATTACAAAACAAGAGCTATCTGCCGTAACATACTTGGACGTTTATTTTGTGTAGCGAGCGCCTGTTAATATAGTGATTAGTTCATTCGATGGCGAGTTGTGCCATGAGCAGGTCGGGCGGCGGCGGCAGGCCCGGCTGCAGCGTGACGGCCACGCCGCGGTTCAGCGACACCGCTGGGTAAAATGCGCCTCGTAGACCGGTGAAAGCTATGTCGCCCTGAAAACATAAAGAGTAAGGCTAGCCGGATGCATGGGCAATTTGTTGACTTGTGAAGCTGTGTAGCGGGTAAATCGTGTATGGATAGCGCGTTGTTATTCGCACAATGCGCATGTGTGTACCTGCGGGCGGTCGTCAACGGTGAAGCGCAGCGTGCCGTGCGCCAGGTCGAGCAGCACGCCGACGCACGCGCCGCGCGCCACGCCGCCCGCCGCGCGCCCGCCGTGCGCGCCGCCGTGCACGAACCACGACCGCGACCCGTCGATGTACATCGCCCAGCCGAGGGCGTCGCTACCTGCAACGCCGCCGATAACACTCATCACCCATATCATACGAAACTGGATATGGTGATGTGGACTGATGAGAGTATAATACGGATTCAGAGTATGAATCGGATAATATATTGAGTATAATTAGCTTCTGCGCAAACGGCACACGCTCAACTAGCACCCTGCATATACCATAAAACGCAAAATGCAGAATTAAGGAGGAATGCAAGAAATTTACAAAATATAGATATTATATTGAGACATGACCTCTACACTTATTTGAGGGGCAATGATAAAATACATTGGGGCATTAATAACAGTCTTAGACAGAAACTAACGATCGTCATCACACTCTGAATCATTTATGGCAATGAAATAGTGGTTTACCAAAACCAAGTGATTACTAGCATAGCATTACTTTTCAGAATCTGAATAAGAATTTATTTATTCATGTAAACCAGTACAGGCACTTATGAATTGTTAATAAATAATAACTATCACTATTAGAAAAATGTGAAAGTAAAATCATTGGCGGCACTTACAAATTGTCATTGTTGCTACGATTGGATTGGTTGGAATTGTAAGTTTTAGATAAATTGGGCGTTAGTTTACCTAGCATTTTGTCTTTGGCGACGCCGGCTCTCGCAATGCCGAATGCGGGGTCTGCGTCTCCGTCGTACCGGTCGAGCCGCAGCCGCCAGTAGTGCAGGCCGCGCGCCAGCGGCTGGTCGGCCAGCGCCACGCGCGGCTGCCAGCCCGCCGCCGCCGCGCCCAGCCCGTCCGCGCTCAGCGCCAGCCCGCCCGAGCCCGCACCACACCGCGCGTCCCACGTGAACCACGCCACTGGACATTTCATATCACTATACATCATCATCATCACGCCTGTATTCCCCGAAGGGGTAGGCAGAGGTGCACTGTAGTGCGCCTACACTTCGCCGATGTATTTTGGTCCCAATATAATAGGGGGCAAGCCTATTGCCATTATACCGGGCACATTCCCCCTCAATACGAGGGAGATTTGGGCCATAGTCCACCACGCTGGCCCAGTGCGGGTTGGTGAACTTCACACGACTTTCTATAGACGTGCAGGTTTCCTCATGATGTTTTTCTTCACCGTTCAGCTAGTGGTAATCATTGTTACAAATGTCCATCCTGTCCAATCTCGAATTAGAGATAATTCTCTAATTCGAGATATGTCGAAACAAAACGGAAAAATAATATCGATCACGCGAGAATTGCCCCCCTGCACAGTGCGGTTACCCGAGCGCGATAATCATAGCCCATTGATAGTGTAGTTTTTCAGATAGATCTATCAGATTCGAAACAGCACAAATTCATAGCTTCCTCTTTATAATGTTAATTACGTGAGTTAGTTGTTTACAGAGAAGGTTAGAGAAGTGTACACGATTTCGTTTGCTTGCGTCTATTTCATTATTGGATATCGCGGTATGAATTTATATCAACTCGGTATCTATCAAATGTTAGTTCGCTGTTTTCAATTCAATGGTTGTCACCTGGTGATGTTTGGAGGCCAATTACTTCGCTGTAGGGCCCCTCGCCGGCGCCGTTGAAAGCCTTTACTCTTGCGCTGTATAAGGACGCGTAGTGCAATCCGTCTATTGTGCAAACGGTTTCCCTCCCACAATACACCTCCTAAAGAAATGAACACATGCCGTAACTGTTTGGTATAATATACATGCGAGCGGGTATAATGATGGATTATGCCGAGTCTGTATTGTATGGGCGTGTAGTTTTGCCCGGCCAATGCATGCGATTGTATCTGTAATTCCCATTTGTTGTAGACTATGTTGACCGTCGTAATATTCAGAAATAATGGCAACTCTTGAATTCGTGTCATGGATACCGAAATTCGTTAGCCGCAGATTCGACAGAATAGTAATGGGGACAAGTGGGGGTGGAGGAGCTCTTAGAGGGAGAGGATGCTTAAGAAGATTTTCTTGTTCCCGTAAGAAATAATAAAAACAAAAACCGACTTCAAAAACCTAGGTGCACTAAAAAGCTAGAAATAATCTTATATTTCAGTACATTTAGAGTAGGTGACAATCTACGTCAGACTAGGCAAATGCACATTTATGAATTGGCACCGACTCCAATTGTACTGAATTATAAGTTTATTTCTAGCCTTTTAGTGCACCTAGGTTTTATGAAGTCGGTTTTTGTTTTTTGTTAATTATTTTTTTTCACCATTTTTAGTGTCAATAATCGTTGAAAATATGCAAGTATTATCACCTGATAACAGCCCAAAAAAATTATAACCAAAAAAAAACACCTTTCTTTATTTTGTATGTAAAATACATGTACAAAGTTTCAAATCGACCAAAAAATATTTTTGAAATTATGTGACCTTCACCTCCCCATTTCACCCTCAAGGGGGTCGATTTCTGATAATATTTTGGACATGGTACCACACTTGGGATATTTGCTTTCCAACAAAAAAAGAATCATCAAAAACGGTGCATAAACGACGAAGTTATCCGCGAACACAAAAAAAAAACAACATATATGTATACTGTTGAATTAAGTAACCTCCTCCTTTTTGGAAGTCGGTTAAAAAAGTATAGGAAGAAGTCGTCTCACCCGGAAGGGCCCGCCGAGTCCGTCGTCCAGCTCGAGTACGTATCCCCTTACGGCGGCGGGCGCGGGCGGCGCGCGCCACGCGAGCGTGCACGAGCAGCCGCGCGCCGCGCACGCCTCCACCGCCATGCACGGCGCGCCCGGTGCTGCACCGCACCAATATTGTATATTAAATCACAAGCTAAATTATGTAGGTTCCATATCATTCTTGTATATCATAACGACACGTGAAATTTAACTAAACTTTGTAATTAATTAATGTATAGGAAGTTGTAAAGTGTGTACGCGTACAGCGCGGGGAAATATGTGGTCCAGAGTAGAGCTATGACGCTATTTTGTTGTGTCATTAGTGCTACATGTAGAAGCTAATATAAATGCCTTGAATATATTAAGGGGATATATTTTCATTTCTGTTACCTGATGACGCCATTAGACCTTCCGGTGCTGCATTTCCAATGTGTGCATAATAAAATTGTTAAAATATATTTATTAGATACCTAAAATTGTGTGTATTTACTATTTCTAGGCTGAATTGTCATACTACCATATCATTTTGAGCCTGATCGCTTTGTTTTCGGCTGATTGGGAAATAATGTATGCTTAAATGTTATAGGTACTCACGTATGCATTCGACAAAATTCATACTCCTCACGGTACGTATCACAGGCTCGATGTCGAGGGTAAGGGCGGGCGGCGCCGGCGGTGAGTCCAAAGACGAACACAAATTAGCTGCAGTTTCCTGAGCGCGCGCAGACAGTATATTGCCCACCTGACAGAATAGACACCATTTTGTTCTACAAATAAATTTAATTTTAGAATATTTTTGATACCATTTTCTTTGCATGCAATACATTCAGTATAACCAAGTTAGATTTGTACTGGCGTCATAGCTTTTGGACTATAAACCCAATTCTGTTAAAAAATTGTAACATTACTTTTTTTCGCCATATACTATCTTACATAGATTTCAGTCCAAATACATATAGAATGTATGATGAAATTTTCTAAAACAAAGTAATAATATTGACTGATAACAGTGTTATCAATATTGGCGGTAAATAGTGATTCAGTTTTATAGAATTGGGTCAGTTTTATGTACTCTAGTTATGCTCATGTTCAGATAACTACATTTATCTTTACATATCACATAATATTAAAAACGAAGGCCTTATTATTGAGCCTAAAATATACTGTCTTATCTAATAGAAAAAAAGCTTCTTTATCAAAATATTATCGATGATCCAAATGAATTGTGTAGCATGGATGCAAGGTATTTATCATAAAAAAATCTATCTTTATATAAATAGACATAGAGTCCATTTTGGTATTGGCAAAAACTTTGTAGCACCAGTCTTGATGCACCAGTGTGCCCAGACTTTATACACTTTATTTAAAGTAAACAGATATGTAATTGGGTCGTAACTTTCAATCAATTTTGTGGTAACTCTGTAAACAGATATAAAAAATTTAGTAAGTTATTTATGGTCTATGGTTTAAATAGGACTTTACCTGTAGAAAAGCGGCAGGATCAGATTCTTTAAGAGCTTCTATGGAGAAATGTAATAATGCTGTAGCCTCCCGCAGTTTCTGAGCTGCATGCGAAGTGAGTGAACGCATGTTGGTGACCGCCTGCGAGCGAGTGTTGCGTGCAGATCGTATTAGCTCATCACGTCTCCTCTCTATGGCACGAGTTACTTCTGCACAAGCTTGGTCAATTTGCTTTTCCAATTCCTCGCATGATTCCTGGATCAAAAGTACATTTAGTCTAAGTAGTGAAGGCAGGCATGGACTTAAAAATCTATATATTACATTTTAAGTTTCAACAATACTTACATTAATTTTATCACCTGAACTTTTGACTAGTTGTATGTATTCAGTCATGGCTTTGGCTTGTTCCGATAGATGATGCAATGATTGTGATAATTCAGTCTGAAATTGCAAAAGGTAATTAGTACAATAAGTTCCAATTCACAGATTTAGGTTTTATGAATGAAAATGGCCTACCTTATGGGCTCTGGTAGCATTGGAAAGTGCTTGTGTTTCATGTGTTGAATGCCTTTCAGCGAGGCACCGTTGGCAGATGGGCACTAGACATGTGTTGCAGTAGAGAGCAGGGGGTGAGCCATGGTCTGTGCACGTCGTGCCCAAGGCGCGCAGCTCGTGCTGGGCCAGCGGGCCTCGCGTGGGGTGCCAGGCGTCGCGGCAGCTCGCGCAGTAGCGCACCGAGCACTGCTCGCATCGCACCACCGCCGCTCGACGTTCCCCTTCACACATCTGACAAGCCTCCTCGGCCGGGGGCGCACCCGTGACTCCACCGAACCGCTCCACGATCGTTCGCATAACACGGAACGGCGGTAGACCGTCGGCTCCATTGTCGTCTAAATAAACCAATTTACTGCAGGACGGGCACGTTATTGTGAAGGCAGCACTCGAATATGCCGGAACGGCCTGGTTTCCTGCGTAACTGTTAGGCCTTGATCCACATACAACACCGCTGTCGGTTTCGCTCGACACTGATGCTTTATCCGCTTCTTGATAGTCGTTAGAACCGGTCGGATTATCCGCTTCATGTATATGTGTCTGTAAGTTCGCTGCACAAACGCGACATAGTGCATGACCGCAAGGTAACAGAACTGGTTCCCTGTAGAATTCTTTACAAACGAAACATCTTATCTCCTCTTCCATTTTGACCGAGATTTTGATAGATGAGTGAGAGTTGTGGTCACTTTTTTACCTGTATGTTGCTAGCACATTGTATTTTGGGCATGGCATTGTTTCGTTGATGATAACAATATTAAGCAGTTATTAGGAAATACAAAATGCAGTAGATCTTCACCCTGCGAAAAAATGTTAACTGCCAAAGACAAAGAAATAGCCACCCACAGAGAAAGTAAATAGCCATAAATTAACATGCTCTTTGGACAGGGATCACAGAATCTTCTTTTTTTATGAAATTAATAAAATATTGAAGTTTAATGGAATAAGTTGAGGAATAGCTCTACTATACTTAATAAAATAAAAATGGGTGATGAATGATGAACGTGATAAAGATGGCGGATGATGACTATCCATCAAATTAAAGAACACCCCTATCCAAAGTATTGTGTGACAGTTGGCGAAATGACTGCGTCAAGTTTGACGACTTTGATTGATGGCCTGAAAAAATGTTTTGATTGATTGGGTGCACTTGTTTTGAGTCCCAATGCTTGCGTTTGTTTTGTTTTCTGTAAGGATTATTGATGACACGAGGAAAGTAATATATTTTCAATAAGTAAATTAAAGCAGACGAGGAATTATATGTTCTCTACATTTGAAAATAAATCATATGTACATAAATAAATCAGGCTGGCGGTCCCACTAAACATGGAGTCAGCTATATCCTCCGACGATAGCTGTGATTCAGAAATGAAAATTATGAAGAATGAATTGATCGGTATGTAGTAAAACAGTTTTACGTATGAGACTTCTATTAATATTATAAATGTGAAAGTTTGTGAGGATGGATGGATGGATGTTTGTTACTCTTTGACGCAAAAAGTACTGAACGGATTTCGATGAAATTTTACAGTATTATTGTCTATAGATCAGAATAACATATAGGCTATACCAATGATATCATTTGGTTATACGTTATAACGATATTGAATAATCGAAGTCTGCGTGGGCGAAGTCGCGGGTAGAAGCTAGTTAATATAGATGATATTTTTTCACATATGATTCAAAGCTTAGTTTTCTTACTATAAACATAATGGAACTTTGTCAAAGCTATCCTCGTTTTCGCGAGAAAAGATAGCATAGTATGAGAGCACTGTTTTGTTTTGTAGAATATGGTTTGGAAGAAGAAAATCTCAGCAAAGAGGAAATGAGTGATCTTCTTATAGCACTGAGGAATTCCAACTCTACGCTTAAGGAAGAAGAAAAAGCTCATGATACAGTAAGAAAATATGTTATGATTGAAAACGTTGCAAGTCAAGTCATTATTTCAAACTTAAACATTAAGTTATGTATGTATGTGTATATGATAGATACTTGTCTATATATTATTGTTTTTGATATGTTCAGATTAGTTCATAATAAAATATTTTGTGTTGACAGGTTGACGCAAGTGGTTGCAGTACTTCACCTAAAAAGTCATTGAAGAGGCGGTATTTGAATGTCACAGACAGACGTTTGCCATGGAGTCTGTTACCTGGTACCTTAACTCAAGCGGAAAAAGCTCGTACTCTAGCTGTTTACATTAAGCTTATGTCAATAAATAATTATCATCAAGCAAGACTGTCCCCTAACTTTACGGCTTGGCCACCCCCAATGCAGATAGTTGAGGAATCAACGAGGGTACAGCCTGTAAGGTCTACAAGGAGTGGGAGATCCGTGCCTGTGTATGCAGACTATGATGATGATTCTACTGATTTAGATTTTGTCATCACAAAAACAAAAAAGAGAAAAGTGTCATGCAGTGATCACAATGGCAGTGATGGTATTTACTCAACCAAAGTCCTTAGCCTAAAAAGAAAGCCATCTAAGGATGAGAACACAAGGCCTGTGAAAGAGGCAAAAATCAATAATCATGATAACAAATTAGACATTGTACCATCTGGAAATAATGTAAAGCCTAAGAAAGATTTATTCACATTGATTGAAGACTGAAAACATTTCATTCACATCAAGTAATAAAGGTTAAATAATAATAGTGTATGTTATGGTTCAGCTTAAATAGGAATAAACATCATGAATATATATATATATATATATACATCATCACGCCTGTATTCCCAGAAGGGGTAGGCAGAGGTGCACTGCAGTGCGCCCACACTTCGCCGATGTATTTTGGTCCCAATGTAATAGGGGGCGAGCCTATTGCCATTATACCGGGCACACAGGTTTCCTCACGATGTTTTCCGTCACCGTTTCTTAGCAAGTGATAATCTCAGATGAAAATGAGATTCGCACATGGAACCCAGAGGTGCGAGCCGGGGATAGAACCTGCGCACTTTGATTGCAAAGCGTGCGTTCGACCACTCGGCTACCACTGCTTAATGAATATATTTGCTTTTTAATAAAAATCTGTTTGAAAGCTACTCTGTATGGTAATTTAAAAGACAAAAATTATTTTAGTTAAATACCGTTGACATATTAATAGGCTTCATTACAGATTTAAAGCAAAATTATCTATATAATTCCTGATGGAACTATATCCTGTATAAATAATATATAATTTTATTGTTCATAAAATCCAAAAATGTTAAATATATTGTATCCGAATAGAACAAAGTTTTACTATAACCTGCATCTTCATTAGTCATTAGATAATGTTATATGATATCCTACTTACTCATTTGTATTGACGATTTTTGTGGTAATAAAAGCTCTTGATAACATGTTATAATGTTTACAATATAAACCTAGTAACTCTATCGATACAGTCAATCGATAAAGACGAGCGACGTTTATGAATACTTGTAGACTGTTTTATTTGTTTGATTTTGCGCGGCCACGACGGAGGTGCTGTACTTGTGATTTTATTTAGATTTTACATTTGTTATTGTTTCGCTGAGCTTTGGATATCTAAGTACGCACGATGGGGCTCTCATCTGTCCAAAGTGCGGCTGTCCGGTCTAAGTAGTTAATCGAGAGCTTGTTTAACGATAATAATAAAAAAATATGTACAACTAGTATGTGTTTTGTTATTGTAATAAGAATTTGTGCTCATGCATAATAAGATCCTTTGCAGCGGTTGAGTATATTCAATAGGACAGTCGTAGGTACTCACCTTAGTAGTTGGTAGAACTTGCGCTGCCAATATGCGTTTGTTTTAAATTTAATAATAATAAAAATACATCATGACGCCTGTATTCCCCGAAGGCGTTGGCAGACGAGCACTGTAGTGCGCCCACTCTTCGCCGATGTATTTTGTAATAGGGGGCGAGCCTATTGACATTATACCGGGCACATTCCCCCTCAATACGAGGGAGATTTGGGCCATAGTCCACCACGCTGGCCCAGTGCGGGTCGGTGAACTTCACACGCCTTTCTATAGACGTGCTGGTTTCCTCACGATGTTTTCCTTCACCGTTCAGCAAGTGGTAATCATTGTTTAAAATGACATTCGCACATGAAAATTATCTCAGAGGTGGGATTTGAACTTGCACCCCTTACTTTCAAGGCGGGCGATCTTGCCCGCGAGGCTACCACTGCTTTCCTAAATTTAAATTTCGGATAGGTACTTAATCTATTAAAATACGTTTAATTTGTTTGGTTGTATGTTTATTTACATATCTGTTAACTTATAAAGTGTGGTTATCCGATGTTCACCTGTCGTGCTTCTCGTTTAGTTAACATTTTCATTGTATGAAACTAAGATAGGGATACATAGAAATCATACAGCACGGTGAGCATCGGTTAACCCTTTTCGTAGGTCTTATACATAGGTACACTTAAAATTTATAATCTTTTATAATATAATGCGATTTGGCATCGTCTTCAAATTTACCACAACCACTGCCACACACGACCTTCTTTGAAATCCATACCTTATGGTAATATTAGTATACGTAAGTAGGTAGGTATTAATTGTCAGTATCCGGTGGCTCTCCTCTACTTTTGGCCACAGCGTGCACAAGTGACGGCGACGCTTGCTTCATGTCGTAAGCCCATCCAATTTTTGCGAAGAAGTTTAATAGAGTAGTGGTGAGGTTGAGCGGTATACCCAATTCCGCCGCCTTGTAGTCCCACGGGAATGTGTGGTGATAATTGTGCCAGCCTTCACCCATAGCCACCAAGGATACACCCCAGTTTTCAACTGGCATTATGTGACTGTAACACATTTTAACAAAGATATAAGAGCTGACTAAAATGTTCGATAGTTACAAATAAATTATTTTCAAGAAATGCTTATTTTGGTAGGTACTGACTGAAACAAGTAGCTTAGCTAGGTATATTAATTACTGGCTTTGAATGTATGTGGGTAGTTAAAAATAACTTACCGATCATAAGGTTTGTTGCCCCACAAGTGCGCAAAGCTGTTGACTGACCACGTAAAGTTGAGGCTCATTAAGTAACGAACCACAGATTGCGAGATGATCGAAGCCTCCCAGCTTTCACCCCAGCAGAAGGCGGGCACCAGCGACGGCAGAAACCAGCAGAATAACACTTTCAGTAAAGTGAAATACCTGTAAGTGTAGTTACCTCTTTGTACTTAAACAATTGCTTAAAGATAAGCGAGCAAGATGCATCAATGGATTTTATATAACTATACTAGCTATTGTTATAATGTACTTACAACGTTTTAGTTAAATAAATAAGATGGATACCATGCAATCTTTAAGAAGTTGGATATGTTGGTGTAGGTAGGTAGGTACGTACCTCTAAGCTAAGTACATAACTGTCTAACCCACTCTCTACGAAATTATCTAAAATATGGCATCACGTGTGTCTAAGATCTTACATGTGTTCCTCTGTTTCAGGTTTCTAACTAGGTGGTGGCTTGAAATGGAATTAGAGTCATCTTTTACTATTAAGAGTATGAAAGTGTAAAGGTGTTCATTCATTCATTCTACTAGAATTAACTATTTGGCAGCGTGGTCGATTAAGTCCGCCCCTGTTACATTATTGGGACTGAAAAACATCGCCAAAATGGGAATGAACAGCAGTGCAACTCTGGTGAAGGTGTGTTGATGATGATGATGATGTATCTAAAGTACCTATTAGCCATATATGTACTAACTTTGTGTGGAGCTGAACGACTGGGTCATTGACGATATCACTCATGTCTATCTTGGCGCCCTCCCGAAATATATCCGGGTGCTTCTTCATCATCAGCCAGCCGACGTGCGAGAAGAAGAAGCCACGGTTCGCGTTGTGGGGGTCGGCGTCCGTCTCTGAGAACTTGTGGTGCACCCGATGGTCACGCACCCAGTCATATATGGTGTTCTAAAATGACAAGATATAGGTAAGTCATAGAGGTCTTTTAGTTTTGTAAAAAAATTGGCCCCACTTAGTAAGTATCTCGCTACCTAATAATCCAGTGTAAAAAGGAGGTTGATAAATTCTGCAATATCTTTAAATAAAACAGGCATAAACATTATAACTACAAATTTGCTGTTGGTTAGGTTAGGTTAGATGATAAGTACATCTTTGTTCCTTATCAGGCTATTCAGAGGAATCATGGGGTAAAAAGTGTCGGAACATATTGCATGGTAACATTCACACGTGCTGTCGGTTTACGGGGTCCCTTAGTCCGACAGCTTTACGAAGTGATTAGAGCCCTAATATTTTTTAATAAGTACCTACTAGGTATGTATATTACAGTCACAGAACATACTTAATGCTTTAGTTGCTAAGTAACTGAGTTGAGTCACTCAAATTAGTCACTAACTAATTTGAGTCACAATAAGATTTCAAAGTCGAGAAACTAGATCTAATTCAGAACGTATGCTGAAAGATTTGCGACAGCCCTATTTATCCTAGAGAGACCGACCGTCCGCCTTTCAGCGGTCATGTAATCCAAATTATACTTACCTACCTACTTTAACTAGAGTAGATATCACAAGCGCGGTACCTATACCTAATGCGTGTATAACCCACCTGACCAGCTGCGGAATAACATATCGCGAGTAACCACTGAAGAGGTTTTCTTGCTTTGTAGGATCGATGGCACCAGTAGCGATGGACTCCCGCCGTCACCCCGAATCCAGCGACCTGCCCCATAATGTACCCTGAAATTTTTCAATTCGGGATCGATTCAAGTAAACAGGCCGTGGCAATACAGGCGTGTATTATCCATAGGAGTAGGTGGAGTGCTGCACTGTAGCAATGTCCATTTTTGATGGTATATTGTTCTATAATTTATTAGTGGTCGTGATTATTATATTATATTTATTAATAATTCATTAAACTGGGCCCGATCTCTCTTAGTGCGATACAGGGTAGTGCGATACAGGGCATTGTCCACCGGGCTGTTCGATTGTGGGTAGGCATTATTCACACATCTCTCGCAAACTGAACTTTCCGTGGATATGCCACTTTTCGTCGTTTATCTTTGCCGTGCAGCATGTAACGATAATTGATCATTATTAAATGCGGAAATCCTAGAGATACCTACCTTAGACCCGGGGTCTATTCATCGAATTATTGGCCACAAAAAGAGGATAATACACACATCTATGAATCAATGGCTTGGCTGTTGAAAGTCTCTTGAACGATACGCATCTCGCCGCGGTCTAAGTAAGAAGTACACACAGTGAACAAATTCAATAAATTTCTATAGTCACATTGCTCTATGCTACTATATTCCATATTTGTTATACAACCATAGTATGCGATGTGTAGCTCATTTGCATAGTCTACAGCAAAAATAATCGTAAGAGTTATCTACCTACTAGACCCTATCTATAAAGTGCTCTTGATATGACTTATAACTTGTGCCTTAGAGTTATGGAGTTATATCTACACTTCATAGTTTGAGTGTCAAATATTAATACTTACCAAATAGAACTGTCAGCCATTTACATTTAGCTTCGGAAGTCAAGTATTTCAAAAACCAACATATGCCTGCGATGTGGAAAGCTGTAAGAGATATGGCGTTGCTCCAAATCACAGGTGTCACGAACCCCATCCTTTTCTCCCATTCTCGTAACGGTGAGAGATACTCTGGCTCTGCGCTTCTCACTTGGTCGTAAACATCGGCTTTGCACTGTTTCCCATTGATATTTTTCAGGAATTTTTCTTTCGCGCTAATTAATTTGTACTCTACAAAACTTTCAGCTCGAATTGGTTCTTCTAATGAGGTCTCAGTTAGAGTTATAGGCGCCATTGTAGTTGTTTACTGTTGACAAACATTTTACATATTATTAGGTAGTTTACCTGCCTACAATTTAAGCACCGAATGTGGTATACACAGCGTGACAGAAACACAAAGGACTCGACATGAATACATATTTCACTAGTAAATTTCGTGTAAGTCTATTCAGTTGTTTCCCATAAATCACTCCAAAATAATAAACGGACACCATTACTTATTGATAAATATTAATAAGTAATGGTGTTTACCTAACATACGACGGGAGGGTATATTTTGCTTATTTTCCTGATCTAGTCCTGTACTGCACTGTAGGTTGGTCGCCTCCCAACTGTTATATGTGAGTGTAACGATTGCAATTTTATTCACGTATTTTTTTTACAATTTTGATATGGAAAGGGTATGACTATTAATGCTATAACTAATTAACTTATAAAACCCATTGTTAGTATTAGTATCAGTACCTACCTAGTTAAAAATAAAACATTTCGAATACAAATAGGTGGAATAATTGAAATTAATAGAACCTAATGAAAATGGTTGGTTGGGAGGCAACTCTGATGACAATCGCCCCGTCTAGTGACCGTAATTAGCCAAATAAGGGACCCATCCAAGGGCCATCCACAATAGGGATGGGGAAAAGGCCGGAAGTAAAAGATGCTTTTTTGTGCTGAAGAATATTATTACTAAGTTTCAGGTTTAACTATGAGGATTTATATACTATACGCGACTTTATGCGCGCATGTGCTTGTCGCGTGCGGCTATTGTCCTGAGGCGGCTCTGGCGCCGCTTCCGTTCATCTTAGAGTACGCGGTGTGGCGTGGCTGGCGTCAGGTGCTCGTCTTTACTCCGCAACTTGAGCAAGGTACTCAAACATGAAGTTACGAATTCTGACTGTGGGCTAGGCAAGTAAAATTATGGGCTGTACCTGCGCGAGGACCGGATTATCGCCATGAATTGGGATTACTTAATTTTCTTCTCTCATCTAATCATAGTAACGATTTAAAATATTCAAACTATTTCCGAATATTTATACTCTGTATAATAATACTTCTTCATCACGCCTTTATTTAAAAAAATAAACGGATTCAGCATTCAGAAATAAATATTTGCCTCTTTTCTTTTTTTTTTGGGACTAAGCCCGCCACACAGTCCCACCACTGTTACTTCTGTAAGCCAGGATCGACAGCTTTGTCCATTGAAGACACCGAGGTTTGATCCTCGGCGAGTCCCAGGGAAAAAGCTAAATTGTCTTGGAACGCGCACGAATTTAATCGAAAAAGGTGTAGGAGTTGGAAGAATGTATAATGTAGAATGTATCCACTGGAGGGATCCATTGCAAAGCGGGAGACAAAAATAACTGTATTGGCTGAATTGCCACAGAAATAAAGAAGGTACCACGGATGCTATTCAAAACTAGTTGGACCTATCAATGTGAACTGCTTTATAAGTACTTGATTCCAGTAATAGGTATGGCAGAAACGTTTGAACGCACGGAAATTTTCCCTGGTTTCATATATTTGGTATGTCAATTTATGATAATATCTAACTAAGTGATAGTTTAGATTAAATTGAATAAGATCAAATAGAGATAGTGGCCGACGTTTAAAGAAAGTGATCGATTATAAGATTAGTTTATAAGGTGTACGAATAGCGCGAATTATGTACATTACAAGCATTTATTATGATGCTATTACATATTATAAATGCAAGTGAGGCGGTCAAATTACCTACTAATAAGGTTAATTAACCTTAACCCATTGAGTGTTATTCATTGCAATCGTATATCGACCGGTTTAACTTCAAAACGCTCAGTAAACTTATGACATTATTGTATAATAAGCTTTTGAAAGTCAAGTTCACCGGCGTGTATCCGATAACTGTTAATACAAGGGTAATGTTAATAAGTTTTCAAAATAAGTGTAAGTACACTTATATGTATCCTGCATGGCTATCCTGCCCTGTACCTACAATATTATTTGTATGATAGCAAATTCAAATGATTTACTTTTGTATATTGGTTGTATCAGAATTCCGGTATAATATTTTAGGCGTATATACATACGGTAGCTGACAAGTAGTTGTTCAATGAAGGCAGGCTAATGGTTATACCTAACTAGGATGGGGCCAATTCATATAACGGAACATGAAAGTTTCGCATAGGTAGGTATATGACTGGAAATATTACAAGTTAAAAAAAATGGGGGAAAAAACTTAAAAACAACATGTTTGAACTTTGATCAAATTTATTTACCACTAGGTAGCCTGGAACTTCATATGCGGAATTTAGGGAGCTTAATTACCCGAAAAATAGGGTTTAATATTTTCCTTATTTTTTTTTCACAATAAAAGTAGGCTAAGTTATTCCTTGTAAAATCAGCTATCTGCCGTGAAAGTTAAAATCGTGTCAAAATCGGTCAAGCCGTTTCGAACATTATCCAAAACAAACAGACAAACATTTTG
Source organism: Ptilodon capucinus (assembly GCA_914767695.1). NCBI lineage: Eukaryota > Metazoa > Arthropoda > Insecta > Lepidoptera > Notodontidae > Ptilodon > Ptilodon capucinus. Next base: position 4,692,182 of record OU611814.1, on the reverse strand, counting down.
AAAATAGTGTACCTATTCGTTAAAGGTACCGTATATTTAATTTCATATAAGTAAAAAGCGGTCATATTGACATTACAAACATACACGTTTTTTTTATTTATTTATTTGATTTATTCAGACTATTGACTGAAGTTATATAATATGTATAAAACGAAAATGACTGAGGTACGTTAAGTCGATAATAAAGAAATATTAATTGAAATAACCTGTGTAGGTAAGTATCCATCTGGCTCAAGAACGGGTGGCTAAAAGGTGAAGGTTTAATTTAAGCTGTCAAGGTAGGTCACATCGCCAAAACCTACTTGTAAAACCAATCAACCTTACTATCTTTACATTTCTTTTCTATCTGGATTGTAATTTTAGTTTTGTATTTGTTTGTAAATTAGGAAACGGGGCAATACCAATTCTACGTATAGACGTTGTCAGTGGATGATACGTGCCGACTTCTACGTGTAAGACCATTGGTCTGTTTATGTCAAAAGACAAATTGCTTCATGTACAAAAAATATCTTTAAAGTTATACATAAATAAATATCGGCTGGATAAATCTATACATACATAAAAATAAATAAAATTGGAGTGTCTGTTTGTAATATCAAAATAAAATTATTTTAAGAAATGCATAAGAAAGTATACACGATACCTATAACCAAAATGTAATTTAAAAAAAAATTGTCTGTCTGTCTGTCTGTTTGTTCCGGGTAAACTTCCAAACGGCTGAACAGATTTCGACGGCAGATAGCTGATGTTCCAAGGCGTAACTTAGGCTACTTTTATTTTAGAAAAAGTATTAGGGTTCCGCGGGATGAACATAAAACCATTATTTCCGAGTAATCTCCCTAAAGTCCACGCGGGCGAAGTCACGGGCACAGCTAGCTTTGGCTGAAGCGCTTTAATGGCACTCAGGCACCGAACATCATCTTTGCTTCACCATTCTTCTTGTTTAAATGTTTGCACTAATCAATGTTTTGTGTTTCCGAACGAATAATCCTGTGATCGATTAAATATCCCGAGCGAGCCTTTTTATTTCTTACTAGCGGCCCGTCCCAGCTTCGCACGGGTGGACATTGTTTTAAAAACATTTTGGGATAAATAAATGTAGCCTATGTTACTCAGTGATAATGTAGCGACGACCAAATAATTTTTGAAATCGGCCCAGTAGTTTTTAAGATAATGCGTTAACATTAACATAAAACAAAAACCGACTTCAAAAACCTAGGTGCACTAAAAAGCTAGAAATAACCTTATAATTCATTACATTTGGAGCAGGTGCCAATCTACGTCAGACTAGGCAAATACACACATGAATTGGCACCGACTTCAAATGTAATGAAATATAAAGTTATTTCTAGCTTTTTAGTGCACCTAGGTTTTTGTTTTTTGTTAATTTTTTTTTTTACGCTTTTTAGTGTCAATAATCGTTGAAAATATGCAATTATTATCACCTCATAACAACCTTAAAAAGTAAATATTTATAGCCAAAAAAAAATCCCCACCACACCCCCCTTTCCACTCCTTTGGGGGTAAGTTTCGATGTTTGTTAACAATCCGCATAAAACAAAAACTAATAATCAACCTAAATGAAAACTCCTTAAAAAGCCGTATACAACTACATCATCCACGTAAATAATGATCTTAATAAACATAAAAATGTTCATAAAATGAAAACTGCTTGGCCGTACAATTTTTATGGGACCAAATGGCATCTATTCCGCATCAATAAAAAAAAACACGTACATCGGATCATAACTCGCCGCGTAATCGGTGTACATACATAAAAAAAAAACATAGCGATCAAATTGAGAACCTCCCCCTTTTTGGAAGTCGGTTAAAAAATACAAATCTTTCCTTTTATAATATTAGTATTAGTATAGATATAGAAGTATATATAGATAATGTATTTATTAAAATGTATTCTGGGAACAAATCAGAAGAATTAACTGGGTATCTAGGTATCTAGGTCATGAAGTTCGCTTGACATGTAGTTTTTTGGCGCTGACTAAAGCAGATTATGATTGTCATATAATTGTAATGTGTAACAATAACAAACTGTAAATAGTAATTACAAATGGAATATTTAATTAAATATCCAGTTGGATATGTTTCAATTCAATGAATTATGGCTAATAACTTTTTTAAAATTCTAATGTATGTAATTTCAGATTCTTAATATGGATAAAAGTGATTAATATAACACAAGTATTATTGGTCGATTTTGCTAATACATAACACTGAACTATTAAATAATATGATACTTACCCATAAAGTACGTTTATCCTTACACCTTATATTAAACATTTGTATATAACCACACGGTACAATCCACGAGTTTATCGTTCAACTAATGTCTATATTGTGCACAAAATATCTGTGCGTTGTGACTGGTCACGTTTGTTTACCCTACGTGTCTGAGATAGAGTCCAACATCTGTACCGCACGAGCCTTCGTCACGTACTTTCACTGGGGACGTACCTACGGCGTGAATCAATCGGCTGAACTTGTACCGAAACTGACTGACCCTTATATTGGCGAAATTGGTCATGTTGTTTTGAAAACTTGGACACAAGAATAACCAGGATGGTAAACTACTCCAACAGAAAAGCAACTTGGAAATTATATTATTTTTTCAATAATTATTTTAGGATTTTGTTGATTTACCTTTCCTAAGCACTAATTTGCTTATCAGGTACTTTTGTACAGTGATGAAACCTTCAACTAATTATAAAAAGGAGGTCAATAACGAGAAAAATGGAAATCTTGCTAAGTGTCTTTACAATTTTATAACACAGTCCTTTCAGGAAATGAGGCCTGAAGCCGAATAAATCGCCTGTTGACAGGATGCCAATGGGCCACAGTGCGGCTGGTGAAGTGTTTGAGCATCAACGGAGTGGCATCTTCAATAGATTCCTTAATACAGGCGCGATTCCGCGCCAATATAGGCGTTGTAATAGTGTCACCTCGGATAAAACAAAACACCACTGATGGCCTTACTAAACTGGTCAAAAAGGTAAAAATTATAACCTCATGAGGAAAGGAGGTCAATACATAAGTCCACTATTAAATCTGTTCCACCACTTTCATAGAAGGTACATACATCATCGGAACACTAAAAGTAAAAAAGAATACAATTAGCGTTTGATTTCCTTTCAACATTAGAACAGCTGTTTTGTTAATACCATTCATATTTATTGTGTTTAGGTATTTTCTTCCGTTCTGGAGCTAGGATGATTCAAGCTCATCTCTACGCTTTCATTTTCAGCTCTATGAATTGCAAATGGACGCAACGTATTACGATTGGCTCATAGCGTCACGATCAGCGGACGATTTCAGGCTGATCAATCAAATATTAAACGCAACTTCAGTTCGATTCGATCAGAATATGGTAGTAGGGTACCCTCATAACAAATATAAATTCAAGAGTAGCACCTTCGGTCTTTGCGACGTAAATTTTATCTACAAACTCAAAGAAACCCCACGAACAAAGGAAAGTTATGCTAATAATCGTTACATTAGACAACAGACACATAAAACGGAATACGAAATAAATTATTACCGAACTACAGAGAGGTTTCGAAATCTCACCAGAAATAAGATGTACAGAAAAAATGGAAGCGTTTTTCCACTATTCCAAACTGGAGTAAACCAATACAATTATTCAAGGAGTTTTGTGATGACAAATATCAGCAGATTTTCCCTCATGCTTCACGCTTGGCCCCGGGCTCGAAAGAACGAAATCAATAGAGCCGATAGCATAATCAGCCTAGTTCAGTATTTTAAAGTCCGAACGAACTCCACGTTGTATGCGTATTTTTTGGGTAAGAGATTTATTTTTAGCTTACAATTTACGACATACATATCTTTTCAATGTTACTGTTTTCACTAAGGTGGGTGGAACCGACACGGATCTATGTCGGATGTGGAAATACCTTATCCGGTGGAGGCTCGCAACTTTTTGGGGGAAGAAATGATTATAGGAAGGTGCAATTTTAGTGGTGACGGGGCGGCACCGTCTTTCGAAGAAGACGGCCCCACCGCCGGACCTATGTTGGATGATATCCTTGACTTCCTAGAAGTGCGGTTAAATACTACGTGAGTAATTTGTCTCATGTTACATTCCCTAACTCTCATAGGATATTGCCTGCACTAAAATGTTAGAAATGACTGTACATTTCTGAAATATGTAATATTTATACACGCATTTTTTGTAAGTATTACTTAAGTAATAGCTTAATACTTAATACTTTTTACTAAAATAAATGCACACACTGTAATACTAATATTATTGTAATATTCAGCTCTTTGATGAACGCTGTGTATTCAGATAAAAGGATTTCCACCAACATAAATGACCGACCGAAATATGCCAGTAATTATATTATAAGAAAAGCATATTGGTATCAGCGAACTTTATAATTATATTTATTGATTATATTTGATTCCAGCTCTTTAATGCGTTATTACGGTAAGCTTGGGTTCCGCACATACGAAGGCAGTTGGACCGGCCTGCTCGGTGCACTGATGGACAATTCTGTGGACCTGGCGCTGGAGCCGGTCACCGCCCATGCATCCCGTCATCAGGATATGGACTTTATTTTCCCTATTGCTGAGACGATGTGAGTACCAAAGTCAAGGTATGCTAATTTGTTCATACATTTCTTAACCATGTGCGAGATTTCTTTTTCTTTTTTTGTGACACATACTTTTTGCAACTCAAATTAAATTAAATGTACTGTTAGGTTTATTGAAATAATCCTCTTTCGGGGTAGTTTAAGATTATCCATGTCAATTGAAATTCGGAGTTTCAATTATAATTCTAAAAAAATGGCACTTTGCGATGAACGACACATCATGCGCGTTACTTTTTGTAATGACATAAGTACACGATGACTTCGTAAACATGACGTTGGACTATGATTTTTAGACGGAGATTATTGTATTTGGTTTTGTAATAGTATAGTTATTTTTATAATATGTATTTGTATTATGGGGGATCTATTCTGGGTCCGTTCCTATTTTTAGTCTATATAAACGACTTACCCCTCATAATTCAAAACAGAGCTAAGATAGTGCTATTTGCCGATGATACCTCTTTGATTTTTAAAGTAGGTAGACATGTAGATAATTTTGACGAGGTGAATGACGCTATCCTTCAGGTCCATAATTGGTTCACTACTAATAATTTAGTATTAAATAGTAAGAAAACAAAATGTATACGGTTTTCCTTGCCAAATGTTAGAAGTAGTGACTGTGACGTAGTACTCAATAAGGAGAAACTTGAATTCTTTAATGAGACTGTTTCTTAGGAATTACGCTTGACTCAAAGTTACAATGGGGTCCACACATTAGAACTCTAGGAAAGCGCCTCAGCGCCGCTGCCTACGCTGTCAAAAAGATCAGACAGCTTACTGATGTAGACACCGCGAGAATAGTTTATTTTAGCTACTTTCACAGTATCATGTCGTACGGTGTACTATTGTGGGGTAGGGCGACTGACATCGAGTCGGTTTTTATTTTACAGAAGAGGGCCATTAGGGCCATTTATACTTTAGGTAGTCGCGACTCCCTCAGAGAACTCTTTAAAGAAATCAATATAATGACGGTCCCATGCCAATATATCTACGAGAATATCATGTACGTAAGGAAAAATTTACATCTGTTTAAAAAAGTAGGTGATGGCCATCGTTTTAACACTAGAAATAAAGATAAATTAGATCAACCACACTTTCGTCTCGCTAAAATTCACAGATCTTTTATGGGGTACTGTGTCAAATTTTATAATAAGATACCCCCAAATATCATTAACCTCAATGAAACCAAATTTAAAACTTGCATTAGACAAACACTATGCAGGCGAGCATATTACACAATAGAGAATTATCTAGAGGATAAACACGCTTGGTCAGGCGCTGGTCCGGCTCCACAGGAACTCATTTGAGGGATGTTTGATATTTGTCCCGTTTTCCTCCTCCTTCCTACCTTTAAATCTTACACTGACTTAGCTTGTAATTTGTATTGCTGATTAATTTTGTGTTTTGAGAATGTATAGCCTCATTAACTTTATATTATATAATTGTTAATTAAGAAAAACACATTGTAATGCAAATAACATGTAAATCCTTATTGGAAAAAAGCAACCATGGAGTTTCTTGCCCATTCTTCTCCATAGGAATTGCATTCCGAATGGGTGGTAGAGATACTATTAATACTATTTATTTTTTACTGACGATTCATAAGTGCCTGTATTGGTTTACATGAATAAAAAAATTCTGATTCTGATTCTGATTCTATGCAACGTATTTCACGAAAATGGGGCGCTGCCGATGGTTTTGAATTGAACGTTGAGTTTTCTTGAAAACGGTTATCTAAGTGATTTATTCTTATGTATGCTGTTACAAAATATTTTATTATTAATACCAACCACCTTTCATTGTCATCTATGCTAAACTATGATAAATGGAAATAAATATAAAGGGCTTGAGTTGATGTTAGCGTCTAGCCTTGTATGATAATATTTCCAAAGTTAAGCTAATCGCCTAGACGCTAATACTCGTAATGTGCAGATCAAGGAACTATCTAATATGCGCAGCGCATCTTCACGACCAAGAGTTGGGCAGCGAAAAATCTCTTACGTGATGCATCTGAATGCCTAACTTCGTAGACTACAAATTTGCAACACATACACAAACACTGTACACAGATTATTATGATCAAATATCATTTGAAACCACAGAGATTTAGGTAGGAACCCTCTGCCAAATCCGCTAAAGGCAAGTCCGGTTTATATCCTTACTGAATCATACCTTATCGTGTCTGTTAGTCTGGTTATTATTAAATTAATTTATTATTTCTAATGCAGTATTTGCAGCATGTGCGCCAAGACAAGACTTATGTCACGGAATATATTGATTTTGTTTCTCTATCTCGTAAGAAATAAGACAGGGAGCGAGCAAGCGAATCCGTGACAGAGATCTAGTCTTGACATGCGTGATAACCGCACAGGTGCAACATTTACATTCGCCAGCAAGAAACGTCGACGGTTCGCGATATATTCCTGGCACCGTTCAGCGGGCGGCTGGTGGCGTGCGTGGTCGCCGTGGCGGTGGCCGCCGCGCTCGCCGCCGTACTCATCACGAGGCTCACTGACACACGCGCCGGCGCCAGACAGATGGGCTACACCGAAGCCTTGATTTGGTCAACTGGAATATTATGCCAACAAGGTGTTTGTTGCCACTTTAATCATCGTCATAGCATTCGTACACTGTTTTGTTACCTATATAAAATAATGGTGGGTTTTGCGCGGTTCGATTCGTTTTAATCAATAAGTACTTGTTACTCAACAAAAATTTCAGTCGCCTTTGAATGAACACCAAAAGGTTCGCCTCAAATCTCGCTAACTCATTACTACCAATACAAAACACCAAAAAATCATTTTATTTAACTTTTGATTAGATAGCTCAACTCACACATTAGTTCGAAGTGAATGATGTTCAACCGAAATCGGGATGGTATATATTTAGGCATGTGAGTATATATGTAAGCGGGTGCGAAATTTAACATTTATTAATGTAACTGTGACAAAGGCTGTGAACTTCAGGTTGCGAACATTTGCAACAGCCACAGCCGCAACCACCACGTCTTCACCGTTGTCTATTTTTTAAAGGTGGTACTTGGACACCATCGACCCCTGCCGCAAGTATTCTACTGATAGTTTGTTTGTTCTTTGCTGTGGTGACGTATAACGCTTATGCTGCGTTTATTACGTCTGTCCTGTCGGTGCGGGTCGCTAGCGTGGACACCATCTCCGCCGTACTTCACTCGCCTGACTTCAAAATCGGGTACATAAGGAACGGTGCCGATCAGATGTATTTAATGGTAGGTATAAGTGCTATCTATTCTTTTCAGCCTATCGTGCTAGTGGCTTCAAGATGTAGATTAGGAAACTATTGATTGTTTATTGCAGTCAACAAAAGATGTCCAGTTGAACGCTTTTTACATTCGAGGCTATTCGGATGCGGGCAACTTGGTATCATCGGCTGAGGATGGGCTGGCACGTGCGGCTAGCCAGGACTATGCTTTCTTTGCTAGTCAGAGAGTAGCGCGTTCTACACTCAGGTGATAACTTACAAATACCAAGTTAAAAAAGTTCCAGTTATGAAAAGCAAAAGAAATATGCAGCTATAAATTATTTTAATTCTATTATATAATTTTCTGGTTCGTTTTTGTTCGATAAATTTGCATCGACGACGTTTGAACGGACCTTTATTCCTGAAGTTCTGTCAGTTTTGTGATTAGTATTTCTGATTTATTCCAATCATATGTATTGCGTAATTAAGGTAAGTATCAAATACTGGTGTCTTTTGGCAGGTCTTTGAGCCAAGCACGTGGGCGCTGCGCCGTCCGCGAGGTGCCGGTCCACTCCACGCGAGCCCACCTTGCGTTCCCTCTGCCTCGCCGCTCGCCCTACTCCAGACCCACATTACTCACGTAAGCATAGCAAACAAAACATTGAAGTACCTATCTCTATATTTTCTGATAGTTCGTTATTTCTTTTACGCATCTTACGCTGACTAGGCACGATGTTGTCTCCGTGTATTAATTATTTTTAATTAATAAACATTTTTTTTTATTATGTTAATGTGGGATTTCATTTGTTCTGTTTTTCTCGTATGTTGTATGTTTTTTCTCATCTTCTTTATAAATAAGTAGTTAATAGTCATTTTCAAAAGCACGTAGGTAAAAATAGATGGAGAATATTTAGAAATATTCGTTGATTAATGCACATAAATTGTACGGAATAATTATCATATACCCTGAATAATTAACACAATAAGCACGATAAAACAATGCAATCAAATTTAGTTGCTCATTAGATTTGGTTATTAGATTTAAATTCTAATAGGTATGCATTGATAAGTAACGGAAGGTGATATTTATTTTAAAAACCAGACTGAGTTCCAATAAAAAAATTATTAAATGGGTAAGAGCAACAACCGGTTTTTTGAAGAACCTAAGTAGTACCTAAGTAGAAGTAAAATGCATCGGGAGCGTTACCTACGAGACTTTTGACATACAAACACAACTAAAGTCTCGTTGAGATTATTTTGTCGTTGAGATTATATAGCTACACGGACCTTTTTTGATTATAGGAATCGAACATTAATGATTGTTATAGTACCTACATACATACATTACTATCGTATTTTATTTGTGCTAGTGTGTATTTTTTATTGACATAGACCACAAATCTAGATATTTAATAACCCGACCTGCACCCTTAGCATGACCGTATAGACATAAGTTTTATCTCTTTCAACTGTCAGATTTGTCGAGAAAATGACGTCACTTCGAGCTTTTTGTATTGGTCATGGCTTGGTGTGACGTCATTTTCTCGAGGAATCTGAGAATTGAAAGAGATAAAACTTATGTCTTGACGGTGTCCTACGTTCAACATATAAGATGACCATACTATTAAGTTTAAAGACTACACCAATCTATGGGTAGATTTATTTTGCACGTAGTCATTATAGGCTCTTGGTATTTTACTTTTAGCAATATTTATGTCGTAGGCTGCTGCAACTGAGAAGTGGCGGCGCCCTGGCGAGGCTGGAGGCGGCCCTGGTGCCCGACATGCCGCAGTGCGCACCGCCTCCTGGGTTCGCCTCCGCTAGAGCGACAGACGTCAGATCTGCACTCATATTGCTCCTGATTGGATTAGTTTCTGCATTCCTACTTGGTAAGATTTCATACGGCATGTAAAGTCCAACCACACTCAACAGTTCGCTGCACCGTGGTCTCAAACTTAAGCTAAGGATAGAATGGTTGTAATCAACTAAATAACAGGTGATTGAATCCCTCCAAGATGTGCCCAAGAACAACGGTTGGACATCTATCATGCCTCTGCCGATTTTTTACCATTATCACCTAGGATGCCTAAAATCAGCTGCTACTTGCACATTGGGTATGTACTACAAAATTGTTTTCCTTTGTTGGTAAGCTCTATAGGTCATGGTACAGGAGGATCTAATTGCTTGTTTTTTATTTGGATGAAATTATCCTCGAGCTGAATGTCAGGGCCTTGCCAGCTAGAAATGTGACATGGTATAATGAGGCTTGACCATCTGCTATATGACGACATTGCAAACTTCTTGAAATTCGGCGAGGAAAAATATGGCAAGGTGACCAACGCGGCAGTTCGGAGTAAACCGGACCTACGCTTGCGTTTTCGTAGGTACAGATAATCAACCAAAAACCTTAAGCGAACAGGTCAAGGTGACCGGTAAGGTCTCTTTAAGGTTTTCAAATTATCGAAAATTTAGATGTTATTTAAAATTCTATTTAATTTTTCTAACATTAATTTCTTAGTTGCTTACACTGCAAAAACTATAGGAGAAATCGTTATACCACTAACTCACCTACTAACTCAAACATGGGTCTATTTATCTGAACATGAAGCAATTTGGTGAAGAATTTGTTGGAAAAGCAACTATTGTTTCAACAAGTTCTTGCGAACAAAGCCCAAAGTTAAGATTATAAATTTAAAAAATTAATAGTAAAAATTAGCAAATAATTAATTGGTATATTTTCAGGATTAGGCGAGTACTGTTGGAAAAATCGGAGGGAACTGCGAAGATTTCTGGCGGACTGTTGTAGGCGAGTAATAAATATGGTTACGATTCATTGATGAAAAAAAAGTAAAACACTCCTATAGTCATGAATCTGTTGGTGGATAAATAACTAAATAGTATTTAGTATATGCACAAAATATTACTAAGTACTATTAGGCAATTTTCAAAATCGCGTGCTTAGACAATGAACTACGAAATAACAAAATTATAAGAAAAAAACCGTGGATTTGAGAACCACATCTTTTTTGAAATCGGATTTTTTTTATTAAATTACCTGGCAATTGTATGTATGTAACACTTAAACTAAGAAATAACTTAAAATAAATACAAGACGATGTTAATTTAGGTATAGGTAGGAGTATAACAATATAGGTATGTGTAATGCACATTAGTATCTAGTTTAAAATTGAAAGATATTTGTTGACTTAAGAAATAGTAATTTATTTAACAAGCTGTTCATGCTACATACGCTTAGCCCCTCAGTGGCATTATACAATAGGTTTGTATTGAACAATACCTTTTCACGGGGTTTGTAGATGATCTGAAATTTCAATGAATTTGGGAGTAAAATTCTTTGTTATGAGTAGGCAGTGTTAAGAGAGCGCAAACATCTACGCTCATTTTTAAGTCAACAGATTTCAAAGTCATAGAAATATAATTAGGAGTCAGTTAGACTTACGATTTTTAAATATATTAACGTTTCACTGCTAAATTATGGCCCTACCTTACGAGTAGCTATACTATGGGAACTATCAACCGCGAAGCCAGCTATGCTTAAGGTTTGTTATAAGCAGTAGTGAGTCTATCATTTTTGCAGGTAGTGTTGTTCGGGGAGCCGTTGTTCCCTGACAGCAGCATCTATGCTCGTTTTCAGATCAGTCTTGTTCTTAGCGACGTCGGCGAGTGCCTTCTGTATCGTGCTAGTTGAGATTGTCCGCAGGTCGGTAGCGAGTCCCAGAGCCGCCCAAATGCGGATAAACGCCGTCGAGCAGCCGCCATCTGAGAATGTAGAGATTAGTAATAAAATAACAAATCAACAATGATCGCGGGCCCTACCACTATATTGAAGCAGTCTATGTTTAATATTACTTAATAATGTAGTCACTTTTTGTAAAGTTATATTATAAACAATACTGCAGAAGAGGTAGGGGTAAGGTTTCTAATGCATACCGTCGATAACATACAATGTGCCGTCGATGCATTACAGTGTGAATAGAAATTGTCACAATGGTTTAAGATACTATTCATGGTAAAATTATGACCAGATTCATTTGTATGTTGAAACATAATATCCTCGTAGTCATATGAAATTTAAATAATAATTAAATTAGTTGGTGAAAATGGTATTCATGATTTGGTATAAGACACCATTATTTACCTGCACTTGGATGGCAGGGTCAAATTATTTTTAATTTCATGCGCGCACGGGCAATTTTGGTCGATGAAGGAAATAAAAGTATCCATACCTACATAGGTACCCCTTTGTTGCTCCACTTCAAAGTAACTCAAATTACGTATAAGATACAAATTTAAAGGGTTGCAAATGGCGGCCTCATCACTGAAAGTGATCACTACCAGGCAACCCTTTTTTACATAATTAGATGACTTACCGTAAGTTCCGTATTCCCCTGATTTGTAGTCGTAAGGGACGAGGTAATGGTAGTGCGGCCAGAATGTCTTGCTTATTATGAAAACAGCGTTAGAGTCCGGAGGAGATCTGAAAATGATAAATCATGAAATGTTTAATAGGTAGGTACTGGTTCTAATTTTCTCTAGTTAGTAACAATGACTGAATTGATCATTAAAAAGTGTTCGAAGCTGGAACCAGACCCCAACCCCCAATTTTAGAACACACATCTAAATTTGAGGGTAATTGATTTGTAAGTCTATGGTACAAGTAGAGCCAAAATTTATACGCATGGCAAAAGCGCCTGCCACACAGGATGTAGCAACAGTAATAACCACAGATCGATCTTCGCAAGTATTGCTATAGCAAGACCACCGGCTCAATGATAGCCCCAGCTCGTCTGGTTGATTACAGATAAAGTCTCATACCGGGATGCGGTTTAATACATTCCGATAGCTTAATTGTTCATGGGACTAATCTAAGGTAGGTTGTAGAAATAAGATGTTTGTTATATCAGTATTTCAATCATGAATAACGAAGGCGTTCTAGTTATCAAGTTCAATATTGTGATCCTGAGAAGGGCTACTTATATTTTACCTTTCCATAGCATTTGAATCAAAATCAATTTGTTTTTATTCGTGTAGGCCAAAAAGCACTTACAAATAGTCAGATTCTACCACCGGTTCGGAATGCTGCTTCCACTGAGAAGAGCCGGTAAGAAACTCAATGGTTACTCTTTTCAAAATGATAATTGCGAGTAACCCCAAATGACTAAAGTATATCGGAAATATCGCAACATCGAGACAGGTGATCGGGTCGTAGCTAACTCGTATCGTAGGGTCGTAGTGGTCGGGTCGTGTGACGCTTGTGTGTAAGATTACTCACTTCTCGCCAGGCATAAGGCCCCATACGCAGATAGCGCTCTCGATAAGCCAAGTGGCGTGCAGTATCAACTCGTACCGCAGGAAGCCAATCACGAACAGCGTGCTGGTCACTGAGTCATCCCAGTACTCCAGGGGGGCGTTCAGTGGTAGCAGAAGGAATATAACAACGTAGAGGAACCAGTATGCTCTGTAATACAAGTTGATCACGTTATTTAGTAGGCATTGTGAATGAAGTAATTCCTAATACAAAGCGCAAGCCATATTCTAAAGATATATTTTAAATAAATAAAATAAATAAGAAATAAAAGATATTTCAAAAATTACTTTATGTGAATATAGTAAAGTGACTAGTGAAGTGTACCGAATATTAAAGTGAAACGCTTGATACAATTATGTCAGTTTTCATGGAATTTGGATAAAACATTAATTGACTCTACTTATCTCCTATTGGAGATCAGTTGGTTCTCCATGTGTCATTGCCTCCAAACTCTGCAAATTCCCATTTATACATAGCTAATCAACCCACTTTTCAAATTCAAAATCCACTTATTTTCTCACAAGGTGAATAAGTGACGCGATAAATAATGTAGAAAGGGTATTTTTCTGTCAAAAACACAACTGATACTTATTGTTATTTTGATTGGTTCGACTTACTTTTTTTGGAACATCACAACTGAATCATTCTCCAGATCCGACATATCGATAGAACTCTTCAGTTGCTCTTGGTGCGGGCTCAATTTCCGCAAGCGTGTCGTCACATGTGCAAATAGGAAGCCCTGGTTGTAGTCGTAGGGGTCGTCGGCTGTGGCGAAGAACGCGTGGTGCATTCTGTGGTTTTGTACCCAGTCGTATATAGGTCCCTGAAATGTATTAAGATAGTTAATATTATGTAACTATGGAAAATTTTGGCTTACTCTACAACTAACATGATGTCAAGATCATAATCCCTTTAGAAAGTTCGTGGAACATTCTACTGTTGACTAAAATTAAAATTGTGTAAGTGAGCCTACGCTCACATGACGTGGATAGTGCCGGAACACCACCAGTATAGCACCACCGGATAGCTACGGATGGGTTGAAGCGTACAAACACAACACACAATAAACGAAGATCACAACTTTGTGACCAATCATACTAGAGTGGCGGTAAGTGATTCTCGTTTGCCATTTGTCATTTTCGACCATTTGGATAAACTATAGAACCTTGGGCATGAATATTACCGCTCCACCACAAATGCTGTAAAATCTGGTCAAGTTTGGAATCGGTTTCTCTCTCAGTTATGCAGTATTAGGAACCAAATAGCGGTTCTACCTATAAAAAAATTCAGCAACTCTTGTAATTGTTTTTGGTAGCAACAAGTATTCAATGCCAGAACTTACGACGCCAGCCAATGTCTGGAATAGCATGAGCGCGATGCGTAGCCCCGTGCTTGCCGTATAACTCCGATGTGCCCAAAGCCGGTGTGCGCCAGTCGTCATACCCAAGATGGCCACCGAAGTTAGTACCACCACTGAAATTGCACACGGAATCATTAACTGCTTAAATTCAGCGTTCATTATTAAAATATACTTACAGTCGAGCAAACATGTCGTTTTTAACAATATACTTAAAGTTATTCAAATATTATATTATGTAGTTATGTTTCAAAGTGCGAAATAGTATACTGTTAACAATAATGTTTATTTAATAAGTAGGTATTTTTATGTCCATCAATTTTGAAAACTTCTAATATGTCGTAACAATAAGTATCTGTTATATTAATGAGTGAGGCGATCGAGTTAGCATCGTCGACTGAAAGGATGTTATTGCTTCCACGAAGTTATGCTTAAAACGTTTATTGAACCTTGTTCTGATTCGGTTATTTTTTAAGCACACAATGTGATCCAACTCGTTTAGGTTTCTACCTAAACGCGTTGGATCACATTGTCACCCCACAGACACGAAAATAAGAATAAAAATTATTAGACATCATACAGTCTTGTCTCGTTACTTACGTAGCACTACAGTCATCCATTTCACCGAAAATAGCAGGAGCCACAGGCCGTACAGTGAGAGCAGGTGCACGTGGATAAAGAACAGTACCGCGGGCCAGTTGGCGTCCCGACCTTTGCTCAACTTCACTTCCGCCGAGGCTGGCTTCTCCATTTCATCGAGCTTCACCATTTTCTTTGTGTAAAATATTGGTTTTACTAAATTTAGGTACCTATAGTTATGTTAAATAAATAAATGGTAATATTCGTAAAGACATGACGTTGCAGAAATGTAAATACCTAACAGCCCTCTGTATCTACCAACTACCTATGATATCATATTTCAGTAGGTACTGAAGTGTTTTTGGATAAATTAGGAGGATATGTTTTTAAATTATTACGAATAAGAAACTGCTCCATCATGAAGTACTCATTTTTAATAGCTATTAGATAATTTACAGTTATCATAGATCCCAGTGATGGAGGCCATCTTGTCAATTTAACACTTAGCCGTTAATGCAGTAAAGCACTCCCCCTTAATTGATTTAATAATGGCCTTTTAAAGGACGGGATAGTTTACATTCTAACGGTGGGTTGCAAGAGGCGAAGATCACTTTAAAAAAACAGAGTACATTTTCAAAAATAAATAAGACCCCGCACGGGCTTCAAAAGACGCGTATCTTCAACACTTTTCCTGTAAGGCAATACAGATCGTTTTGGTATAGGCGATAGGTTACGACGCGCGACTTATGACGCCCCAAACGCAAACTCAAAGACGGCTTAACCGATTTTTTATTCGTTTGAATGTCCTATTTAGAACGAATTAAAAAATAAAGGTAAACCGTAAATCTAATAAAGAATTGGAGGATACTAAGTTCATCGGGTCATCTAGTACGAATAAAAATAACTTATGTGTCTACCTTTAAAATAATAAATTTGAATTGAATTACGCAGTGTACAATTTCACATCGCCATAATGTTAGGTATTTACCGATTTCAGTTCAGCAAAAGTTAAGGTGGTAAGAATGACGGTCAATGGAAGGTCGCACTATATTTATACTAAACGTTATTAATGAGTCAAAGGTTAAAACAATTGTATGTTAATGATGCAACGAAATTCTTGAAGCACCTAATTTGAATTGTAAATTGAACAGAACGTACCTAGTTAATGAGTTATACAAGTTGACTTTGACTTTGACTTAGGTACTTATGTGATTTTGATGTAGATGTGGATATAAAATTATTAGAATATTTTAGTATTTTGATGCATAAAATACGCACCTTATTATAATTCAGAATTATAACCGGCCTGCATTCCTTCGTTATGTACCTATCTGCATTATATGAAATCGTTTTACGAAAACAAAATATTGGTTATTAATTATTTTTCACTCAAAAAAATTAAAACATTAATTTGTGTTAGTCTTGATCGAGTTAAGTAAAAGTAACAAGTACTTTAGAGCGGTGTTGTGCCGAATTTTAAGGGAATTTAACACGTCAAAGAAGATTAACCGATAATAAAATATTTCAGTATTCGTTTAGAATTTGCCAGATAACCTTTATTTTAATGGTTAGTATACATACATACACCATCACGCCTGTATTCCCCGAAGGGGTAGGCAGAGGTGCACTGTAGTGCGCCCACACTTCGCCGATGTATTTGGTCCCAATGTAATAGGGGGCGAGCCTATTGCCATTATACCGGGCTCATTCCCCCTCAATACGAGGGAGATTTGGGCCATAGTCCACCACGCTGGCCCAGTGCGGGTTGGTGAACTTCACACGCCTTTCTATAGACGTGCAGGTTTCCTCACGATGTTTTCCTATGGTTAGTATACCCATTTTTAAACACATTGTATAAATACATGATCTATCAAAGAATATAATATAATTTTATAGAATGGTCTGAACACTTTTGTACCGAAAAAATCTATTTGTAGATGGTTTGAAATATATATAAATTTAGGGTCTACGCCCAGCAGTGGACTGATACCGGCTGATGATGATGATGATGATATTTCAATCAATGCCAGTTCTTGATTTTTTTTTTAATTTTATGACATATATGTTTAATGAAACTGCAAATAATCTTACCCGTTCACAAACCGCCGTTAGCGACGAACACTCTAGAGTGACAAGGCAAATCGGGCAGCCGCTACTCAATTCATTATACTTACATTCGCCACCATCGAGTTAAGGCACGGCTGCGCCTTCGCCAAGTCTAATTAAACGAAGTAGTAAAGGGCCTACTCCCCACGGGTCAAAATTCGCTCGCGCCGTCAGTGTCATTTCGTTCAAGAATGAGCTTTTTCAATGTGTCACACGGTTCGTTTTGGTATGGCAAACATTTCGACCCGCGACTCTTGACGCCCCTTTGTGAGGGAGCTCAATACTATAAGGTTTCAAATTACTGGAAAAGTTAACTAACCTCCAAAATGGTCGCGTACGTATTCCCGCAGGACTTAGACAGATATAATTTAGTTAGTGCCTACTGAGAATAAACTCTACCGATGTTTATAACCCCCAAAAAATTTAGTAAGCCATTTGGTGTAGATTCTATTGTCCCGAAACTAAACTAAACGTATTGCTGTCCTTACGTCTGTAAAGTATGAGCATGAAGGCAATATTACAAATCTAGGAGTACAGGTAATAATCTAACCTTTTCAAGTATACAAGTCCGATTAAATTTAAGAATGTTGTATTATTTTATTTGTTTGGTGTGTACAATAAAGAGTACTCTATCTATCTATCTATCTAAATTTGGCTACATTAGGCAATTTTTGTACTACTTCGCGAAGCTTCGTAGGTAATACGAGGCTTCGCCTTATTTTAATTAGAATTATTTATAATGGAATTTCTACTTAGCATACGATACCTTCATGATATTAATCAAACAATTGATGTACCAATGTATTTAATTATTACGAACACTTTTTGTCAATAATATGTACACATTTTGCCAGTTTACACAAGGCACCAACCATAAACTCATAATCGACAGCACAATCTACAGTTTCTAGATTTATTTATTTACTAGAACGATATTACAATAACACTAGTTAGGTATCTATCTATGAACCATTAATGCATCTTTAATATGCATCTGGATATATCGGCCTTCCGGAACAGCTTGTATGAACAGCTCAGTTCCATAAGTAATATTTTGCCACAGAACATCCGTTGCCGTTAAAACCGTAATTATCGGGACCGTATTTAACACGTGAATATATCCTAAACGGATTATAGCTTTCTACAAATTTGGGGGTATTATCACCGCCGAGGGAAATACGTATGAAGGAAACTAGTAAGTACTATTTATTGGATATTATGAAATATTTTCGATGATTCAGGCAATCAAATATCAGATTACTTAGTCCGAGTCAGCGAAAGCACGTTATAATGGACACGGCCACATTACACGTAGCCAAGTGGTATTGTTTATGCTCAGCATCGAGCTTACTCTGCAATTTACTGCATACCAGCATTGAATTAAACGAATAACGAGGTACATTCATCGTATAACGTCAAGTATAACACTCTACTACTCGATGTAAAATTGGTTCAAATGTTCATCTTCGGGTATTTGACACGTCAAATACCCGAAGATGAACATTTGTTACGACGTATGCTAGTGATTATTGCTCTTTGGTAAACCTTGAGTCTATTTTGCTCAGTCAATGCCTATGGTAAGGATAGCAGGATAAGGACGGCCCAAATACATGCCTATGGGGGTATTGAGTAGTGCGTTGTTAAGTATTACTTAGAGCCCCTATAGGTATGCAAAGAAATAAAACACACTGAAGCTGCCTGTAATTTCCATTTCACTGTGATCGTATAAGTATATTTTAGTTTAAAAAGTTAGTAATGAACATGAAATAATTATTATTATTTTATAAGTGTTTACATAAAACACTTATAAAATATTTTCGGTAAGTAAGGTATATAATATTTTATGACATAAGCTGTTCCGTTAGACTGGTATAACTAGTAATTTTGTTGAAATAAATACATTTTAGTAAACATGGATCATGGAACAAAAATATTCTTATATAAATCTTATCTTTAAACATTGCTTACAATGTACCTACAACCGCTTACGGCCACATTTAGAACATCATTTGAGAACCTTACAAACAATTTGAAACAACCACATATTTTAATATTATGTAACGTACTTACCTAACACTTAACAGTAATAGTAATCTTTACGAATGTAAAGTTCAAAATCCACTGCATAATATATAGCAACATTGCCTACCTACACCAAACCCAAGCTAAAACCATTCCACATCATAATGACTTGTAGATTTTAGAGCGCATGTTAATTAGTTAGTAGTTGGTAAAAGACCTCGCGGACGTAGCCCCATGCGATGGACTGACCAAATTAAAGCGCTGACAAAGACCCCTCTTAATGAATGCGTCCGCCAGACATCGGTTCGAGATCGGTGGAGGAGGACCATCAAATCTGTCTTCGATTGCACATGACCACGACTGCTCTGCCAAGAGTACATCGACCAAGAAGAAGAGTTAATTAGTTGATAAGACTCAAAATTTAAGCCATATACAGGATACTACAGAATGTGGGAAGATGCCTCTTGTTGAATTTAACTAACCTATAGCTCAATCACCTTCTCCTTATGCTTATCGTCACGAAAATACTAGATATCTACCGACCATAAATCAACGAGAATCTATCAAAACAACAATAGTATAATACATAATTTATCTATGAAGATAATATAATATAAAATTAAAAACCGACTTTAACAGCCTAGGTCAAAGTCAAAGTCAAATCATTTATTCTGTATAGGCCTATGGGGGCACTTACAAATTGACAAATTTACATTTTAACTACCAACGGTGCACTAAAAAGCTATAAATCACCCAATAGTTTATTTCAATAGGAGTAGGTGCCACTCTACTCTGATATTACCTTAGACAGTTAGCTTTTTAGTACCTACACCAAGGTTGAAGCCTGATTTTTTTATAAGTACTGTTTTCACAATAGGTTAAGTGGACATTGAAATCGTTGAAAGAATGCAAGAATTAACAACTCATTTCACCCTATAGAAATATAAGATATCCAAAGCAAAAATATATTAATTTGGCCCAGTTTTATTCCAACGAAGGTTGATTTTATTATTACAAGTTATTGCAAGCTTTATATTAACTTGCAATGTATGTCCGGGTGGAATCTTGCAACTGAATTACAAATGAGTTATCATTAACCGATTGAGCTGAAATTTGGTAAACACGCTTATTTTGGATGACAATGCATTAATTAGCTCTGTGACGTCATTCTAATTCCAATATGGCGGATCATCCAAGATGGCGGAATAGTTATTTTTTCTGCACTACCACAGTACCTATGTGTATCAAATGAAAGGGCTTGCTGAGGAGAAAATGAAAACTTAGGCCAATTACATAAAAAATAATAATAATAATACATCATCATGCCTGTATTCCCCGAAGGGGTAGGCAGAGGTGCACTGGAGTGCGCCCACACTTCGCCGATGTATTTTGATCCCAATGTAATAGGGGGCGAGCCTATTGCCATTATACCGGGCACACAGGTTTCCTCACGATGTTTTCCGTCACCGTTTCTTAGCAAGTGATAATCTCAGATGAAAATGAGATTCGCACATGGAACCCAGAGGTGCGAGCCGGGGATAGAACCTGCGCACTTTGATTGCAAAGCGTGCGTTCAACCACTCGGCTACCACTGCTTTTAAATTACATAAAAGCTTGTTTTTAAAAAGATTTTTTCAATTTTAAGTACATATCTGTTTGCAATGTGTTGTCACATTGATATTGAACAAAAAGCATTTTGCGCAATTGATTCACTAATACCGGAGATATACGTAAGCTTGGAATAAGAACATTTACACCTCATTAAATCCTCATATATTTTTTCTAAAAATTTAAAACATGTGTTGCTTTATATTGTATGTTTATTACACATACCGATTTTCAAGGCAAACAAAAAATATTTTTGCATTTATACGGCTTTCAATGCCCATATTCACTCTTACGGGATTGTTTTCTAAAAATATTTTTTAAATACATTTAGATCGAATTGAACTAAACCTTCTCCTAAAGTCGGTTAAAAGTTAGCCATCTAATACTTTAGTCTCACACTATATCATTATTCGAAATAAAACATTCCCTGAACGTACTTACTTACAAATATATTTCTGTTTAAAATTGTAACGAATCAGTCTAGCTATTCAACGAGGAAATGCAGCCATCGTTCTGGCCACGATTTGAAGCGCTGTGTCCGCTTTAAAATAATGGAATGAAAAAAAAAATTACAACTATCGCAATTGTCTTTGGATTTTTATCATTTGCTACGTGACTCTCTAGAAATACATTAAGACAACCTTTAACATTCGTTTATTTTTACTTTTTAGACGAAAGTATAAAAAAATACATAAAAAATATGTTCTTTATATTATTATTCATATCATGTACATAGGAATATACTGACTCAGCCAACAGAAACACCGCGTTATCTAAAGTATAAATTTACATTCTATTTACTGGTTTAGATATACATTTTACACCCTCATATTACTTCTAAAGTTGTATTAATATAATACAATTTATAATGATAATAACAAAAACGTAAATAACTGGTTTCATAAGGTTTCTAGTGGACGAATGAGCCGTCCTGACAACCAAGAGGTTCCAGGGTTGACCCCCACCCCTAGCCGTTAACCTATTGACGTGAGCTTAAACTTAGCACAAGCATTTAGCTTAGTTCGAGGGGTTAACGGGACTGCTAGTAATTTGATAACCCCACATGTAGAAAACGTTTTAAAATATATCTAGCTGCCCCCCGCGTGCTGGTTCTAGCATATGTAGCTTTCTTAGGTCAATGAATTTTAGTGGTACCGGAGCTTAAGTACTCCGCAAACAAACAATGTTCTATACTAATATCTATCAATCTATATTAATATTATCAAGAGGCAAGATTTGTATTTTTGTATGTAACGAATAAAATTAAAAACTACTAGACCGATTTCAAAAATCATTTTGCCATTAGAAAGCTACATTATCTATCACTGAGTAACATAGGCTATATTTATTAATCCCAAAATGTCCACCCGTGGGAAGCCGGGACGGACCGCTAGTCTATTTATAAAATTAGTAGAATATCTATTGCTAAGTAAAATATTCTTTGGCCCTTGGTTGTAGTGGTTAAAGTGCCATCCCGGCGCAATTGACCACCAGCTAATTGTTAGTGCTTGGCGCGGTAACAAGATAGGTACCTACACAACATTAATATTTTTACTTAGTTATATTGTACATCATTGACGTATAAAATTCTACACGTTGTTAAGTACCTACATACCTTACGCCAAGAGATAAGGTCTGAGATCTAACTAGTACCTACGTATTTATAGGCTGAATCCGGCTTAACCGCATTCGTGAAATCATCTCGCCTATCGGTTATCCATACTCTTTCTCTCGCTGCATGATCCTTAATTTTATTTCTTTCAGATAGTTTTCCGGTTCGTCATCTAAGTACTCTTTGGTATCATTTAAACTGTTGGCACGTGCGTCCGGAGTGACTGCGATGGTCTCAGTGGGTGATGGCTCGTCGACGCAGCATTCTGCTGAATATGACATGCATTTGTTGTTAAGGATGTGGATTGGTTTCTCGCCATACGGATAATTGACTTGTCTAATACCTTCTTTTAGTAATTGCGGTATTGCATGTATTTTGCAGCTCCCCTGATCTTGGATGGCAGGAGTAACCATAGTTTTTCCATTGTGGCATACGTGCATTATGGGGATGTTTCTCTCTCTGCTGTCCTGTCTTCTTGTCTGGTAACGGAGGCTGGTGTCATTTCTCAGCGAATTACCTGTAATTACAAAAAAAAAACACTTTGTAATATTTGATGTTGGTTTTGTTGGCCAATAACGAATGTAAAACTACTGACACGACCATTAGAGGTCGTGTGCTGTCATATAAAAACATTATATTGTTTTCGTTAGTCTACCTATAGTATAAGAACACTTAAAATCGTATATATTTCGTTTGATAATATAATATTGTAAAATATTTTCTTTTTTCTTAAAGTCACGTGACCGTAAACGCTTAACGCAGCTTATGACAGCCTTTCATGGCACTTATTTTTATTCAACAATTTGTTTCCATAAAGCGAAGTTCATTATTTTTTAAAATTTAAAACTTAGGTTACTTTTATAGCGTCATTAAATGAGTTAAATGACATTTCTTAAAATAAACATGGTATCCTGATAGCGGACTTCAATTGTTCACATGCTTTGTGTGTTGTATTTAATTAAACAACAATTATTGTCAACTGTATTTATTTTCACCATCCACAAAAAGCACAGAGTATATCACATCCGGGGAAAACGTGAGAACGTTTTTCGGATGCGTTCAGATTAATTAAATGTTGCGTTCTCACAGAGTGGAAAACTGAAAATGGTGGAATTTGGAAGCCTTGACAGCTAGCTACGAGAATAACTAGCGTTTCAGAAGAGTTTTCTAAAGTTTTATTAAGAAGTGACTATATTTTAAGAAAAGACGACTGTATAACTGACAAATAAATATTTCTTAGTCCAACAAGACATTATTTGCAAATTTAAAATAATTTTGAAAATTCATGGCCTTCCTTATTTATGTCATAACCTTGTTTGAATAGGTATATCGATGAAAAATTGGTTTTCGTTGAGAATTATTATACGACCCCCTATTACAGCGATGATTAATTAAGGAATATTAATAACAGCGGGACCGCAAGAGGTTAGCCTTTTGAAATTGAATAATGGGAGTGGTAGGGGTGGACCCCAATTTACCATTATAATATAAATTCTAGTAGTACCTAAACGCTAAACATAGAAGTGGCAATCGTAAAACAGGAACCCGATTTAAGTAGAAACATAATGTAGTTACGTACTGAAGTAAAACGGAATGCACAATCACATTTATGAAACGGGGACATCATACCTTCAACGTGCTAACTGAATTAATCAATTTGATAACGGCTTCGTCTAGTGCAGGGCTTCCCAAACTTATTATAACTGTGACGCCCTTGTGAAGTTTCAAAATATTTGCGACGCCCTGGCCTTCTTACCTACTAGTTGTAGTTCTAGCCTAATAAAAAATTGTTAGAAAAACTTCAAATAGCATCTAATTTTTTTACTAGAAAATAAACAATAAACAAAAATGAAAGCAAACAAAAAAGACAAAAGGCAAGCACACTCTTATATCTTTTTTTTTCGAATGTACTACGCTGTTGGCCGTGAGATGGCCTTTAAAGCTTTACCGGAGGAGACTCTTATATCTCTTTTCGATTGGTATTAATGAGAAGGATGTGCTTGCTTTTCTGAGCATAGTTTCTCGACTCGGTGGCATCGACACAGACAGCCAACCTATTTGGATCGCCTCACGACGCCCCTGGGCGTTGCGACGCACAGTTAGGGAAGCCCTCGTCTAGTGGTTTGAGCATAGGTCGCTCGGCTTACTGTACCGGGTGGTTGTGGCTTCGATTCCCGCTGGTGGCAAATTTCGGAAATGGCCTTTTCGCAATTTGCCCTGGTCTGGGTGTAACTGGAATCGCCCCAGTCCATTGTATGGTACCCATAGTTTAAGCTTTTGCTTAGTTTGGGATCATACGATTAGTATGTGTTGTCTGGCGATATTTATCTTCTACCTATACAGACACTCCAATTTTTATTATTTGTATGTATGTAACATACAAATAAATAAAATTGGAGTGTCTTTTTGTAATATCAAAATAACATTATTTTAACAAATACATATGAAAGTATACACGATACCAATAACGAAAATGCAATTTTTAACATTTTTGTCTGTCTGTCTGTTTGTTCCGGGTAAACTTCCAAACGGCAGAACCGATTTCGACGGGACTTTCACTGGCAGATAGCTGATTTTTAGTTTTATTTTGGAAAAAGCATTAGGGTTCCTTGGGATGAACATAAAACCAATATTTCTGGGTAACCTCCCTAAAGTCCACGCGGGCGGAGTCGCGGGCACAGCTAGTTTATTTATAAAATAATTCACTGGCACACTAACTGCCGCACTACTGTATCAATAAACCTATTAGGTATTCTATGATATTTCTAGAGACGTCGCTTGTTGATCATCATGGTGCGTCACACGTTTCGTCTTATTCGGGACACGTTATATGTAGGTACCTACTAAGTATTTCAGGCATAGCACTGCCGGCTGGCAGGCAGTCATAGCACATCCGGCTGGTACGTTTAGATCTGGTCCAATTCTCACCTATATCTTCAGATATCGATGGACCAATTAGGTGCGACCTTATCCGTGATATAAGTCTTGTCTTGTTATTTATGCTAGATTGCTAGCCTTACCTCAGAAACTTCGAGGTGTGCGTGTAATTTGGATTTTAAATAAATGACATAATTATTTAACCTGAGTTATTTGTACCGCTGGATGTGGGATTCCTGGCGAACGCCATGGCCGTGTAGGAGCACCGCTTGCTCGCTGCCTTGTCGTCCGACCGGCAGCACATCTTTATCGTGTTCTGGAAAAGATCATTAAGTAGCTTTAATTAACTGTGTAAGACAAATATATAAGTATTAGCTTCTACCTGCAACGTCGCCCGCGCCGACTACGATTATTCAATTTGGTTACAAATTATAGAATTTATGTTATTTTGATGTATAAATCACATTACTGTCAGGTTTCATCAAAATCCATTCAGTAGTTTTTGCGTTAAAGAATATCAAACATCCATCCTCACAAACTTTCATATTTATAATATCAGTAGGATATTAATTATTTATGTTAAGTATTTTAAAAGCCAGTCACATCGACTTTTCTCATATTTTCAATGATTGGCTGCCATTTATGGGTTTTTCCGGGATGCATACCAATATTATCTTCGTTTGATCAGGATGCATACATCTAAAATTTAAAATTTTGCGTGCGTTCCAGATTTTGAATAATAATCGCTATAATGAGTTTTTGGTAACGTTCAAACTTCAGGCGATTGCGCTTTTGAGTATTAGATTCTAGTATTAGCTAGTATTAGATGTAAAGAATATTTTTGCAGTTGAACGTTCGTGAACTTATAAGTAAACGTGATAAAAATCAATGAAATCTTGTGCAAGACGACGATGTCGAATATTCCAACAAATAAAACCACAAATGTTACAAGTATAGTGAGTACTAGGTACAAAAGTTTTGAAATTGCAATCCTTTTACTGCCCGCAACTGCGCCGGACATTGCTGGCTCCTATGGTCCTTGAGCTAGATACATTTCCTTAAACAGTGAATACTGAATACCTATCTGATATAAAACTGTTCACTGTGCGCTCAGCGTCTCTGCCATGTGCATTTCCCAGTTACAGAATTTAACAGTCTGTTTCAATCTATAACACATGAGACCTAGGCATATGCTAGACATTATCATTGTTATAAATTGCTTTAGCAACGTGTCAATAGTATAATTTTTAATCAACTTCAAAAGGGTTTTCAGTTCGAGCCATATATATGATTTTTGAAACAGACATATCTTATACCAGGGTGTATCAGAAGTCCGAAATAATATTTTGGGTACATATATGGTAGCTCATAATGTGGATGCTTATTGGAGACAGAGTATACCTAACCATTATAGTTTCTGAGCTATAGAACTTTGAATATTTGTCACAGGTATCGTATTCTGGCCTTTACCATAACCCTATTCAGCAGTGTAAAATACACTTAAGCGTGGCAGCGACCGGTATTTACAAAACAGAATATTTTACATAGGACTCGAGATATTACGAGTTATAGAAATTGACGACCAAGAAAAAATTGGAAAAACATGGTTGAATTTCGATAACATTTTTATACCATTCAGTTGTATACCCGATACTAATGCAAACTTTAAAGTATTATTTTGGACTTCTGAAACACCCTGTATACCTACTACTTATTGTTTTTCTGCGTGCTTAGAACAAAACTGAATACAATTTTGTTTCAAACGAAAACATTTATTACCCATCTGGAATAGTGGTCATACCATTATATATGTTACCTCATCGTTATCGATTGCCAATCATTTACATGACGAATGTGACTGTTTCATCTAAATTGCATAATCGTTGATGTTGACCTAAATAGAGTCCGTGCGTTTGTTTATACGCAAAAAAAATATCGGTGGGAGATTTCTCATAGCAGGTTTGATATTTTGGGTTAGTAAAGGCAGTCCTGGATTAGCCTATAAGCTATTTAAGCAATTGCTTAGGGCATCCCGTCTAGGGGGGCACCAGAGACGACCGAGAAAATAAACCGGCTAAGTGCGAGTCGGACTCGCGCACCATACCATTATCTATAAAAACGGCAAAAAAATCACGTTTGTTGTATGGGACCCCCCTTAAATAATTATTTTATTCTGATTTTTAGTATTTGTTGTTATAGCGGCAACAGAAATACATCATTTGTGAAAATTTGAACTCTCTAACTATCACGGTTCATGAGATACAGCCTGGTGACAGACGGACGGACGGACGGACAGCGAAGTCTCAGTAATAGGGTTCCCGTTTTACTCTTTGGGTACGAAACCCTAAAAAACGAGCACACGAAAGTTAAAGCAATTTCAGATTCTTTTATTTTTTTCAATTAATTATTTGTAGTTCACTTAAGGATAGGGGGCCCACAGGGGAAAATTGCTTAGGGCATCAAGTTACCTTAATCCGGCACTGAGTATAAGTAACTAGGGGCCATAAATCATAATAATGACTATTAAAATTTTGATTATTTTCGTCAGTCAGTCATAAATATCTTGCACAAATGCGCGGAACGTCAAACAAGTACCGTCGTCGGCAGTGGTATTACATTAGGTACATTATTTTTGGAAAATACGTATATATTGTATAGAGTTTAATAAAAGCGAGGGAAAAACCTACCAAAAGATGGATAGTGGGTATGATATTAAGAAATTTGGAAAGGGATATACCCTTTCCAACAGATCAAATTTTAAGTAAGTACTTATAAAAAGTATTATAATTTTGTAGCAAGAGTTCCCTAAACCCTAATACGGTAGTATAAATAAGCATCAAGCTGTTTTGATCCGCTGCCGTTCTCTACTTCTATCTCTTATCTTATCTCGCTCCTAATCATACCCTTAGGATTAATTCTAACTACTGTATTATAATTGATACTAATGATATTATCTACATCTATTTATCTTATTTCTTGTTACCCATTAGTCAGTTACACGTAGACACAAGGGTGAGTATTGATAATGAAGGATAGAAATATCAATTTGTTACGATCTGTTTTTATCTAGAAGCACGTTATTAATAAACAGGTTCGTTGGTAATGACTTGTCATAAACAGAACGAAACGTAATTATAATATTGTATGCTAGGTATTATTTTTTATAAAACATCACAAATAATGGATAGCATAGTAACTTCTGACGACATTTTCATTAGAGATCACTATATTATGTCGTAAAAAATAACAGGATTTACTACACTTTGATCTTAGCCAAAAGGCTGGGATTTGTACTAAATATACAATAATAAAATACCATAGACTAAGACCAGCGTATGTCGAGTTTTATTTATAAAAATGTCACAATATCACTCGCTTCGGCTTATGCAAAATGTTTGTTTAGAAAACTAATTTCGTCTGTAGGTTTCTTACCTTGAAGGCATCTCTGAATTTGTTCGACATGATGTGGTAGAAAATGGGGTTGATGCACGTAGACATGTAGTAGAACACCCCGGATATGTAGGTGAGGAACGAGTACACCGACATTATGATCGGGGACTTGGGTAGGTGGTTCTCAGTGGTACCATAGATCGCCACGAGGCGTTGGGCGTGAAACGGCGCCCAGCATATGAAGAACGCCACCACTACTGCAACTGGAAATTATCACTTCATATGACTCGGTGTCTGTAGAGGCTTAGCAGTGACTAAGCTCAGACACAAGTAGTCGTAGTAGTAGGAGTAGTCTAGTAAGTTTAGTTACACATATTCTGAGTATATGTGTCCGAATTCTTTGCTAATCATAATGGGAGTAATATTAATTATTTATTTAACCTCATTTTAAAAATAAAAACAGCAATAGCTTAGTGGTTATACGGGTCGCCCTCGTAACCAAGAGGTGCTGGGTTGAATCCTCATCCTGGCCAATGACCTATTGACGTTACCTCACTCGTAAGTACAAGTATTTACCTTAGTTAGAGGGGCTAACGAGATTACCGGTAATGCGATATATATTTTTTCATTAAGTGTCTATGATAGTTAGTTTTTCGAATTAAGTATACAGGGTTAATAGTTATGAATATAAAATGGGTCGTGAAGTGCTCGCAAAAACGATCTATTTGGCAACTGTTTCAAAAGCAGTGTCTAATTATAATAATTTTGTCTATTTTGGGACGTGAGAATGCCCACACTCTTAGTCTTATTTATTTTCCAACGGAAAGTTCAGTGGAAAATGAATTTATTTTCATACACCATTTAGTACCAGATGGATGGTATAAATGAGAACATCCTTGCGCCCAGCACTAAGGAGGTAATGAAGGTAATGATAATAAATGAAACTAAATTAAAATTTGCAGGCACGGAGGAGGCATATATACTACTTTATACGGACTCTATTGCTAAAATCAACTAGTATTAACCTACTTATAGACAGAATTGGCATTATTTACTAGTCTCATTACTTTCTACGGGTACAACCTCACGGCATCACGCTTGGCAGTTTACTATGATCGAGATTTGTTTGTAATAGGATACAGTGTTCTTACCTAACATCTTTACAACTCGCCGCGTCGACTGGCTGTGTCTTCTGCGCATTTTGTGCGAGTACCGTATACTCCTCTCGATATCCTTCTGAGTTTGTTCCTTACTTTTACTCGACTCTCTCAGTTTAAGGCCAATCAGGGAGTATAGCACGGTGATCATCACCATCGGCGCGAAGAAGAAGAAGAATGTCGACAGTTCAAATGAGTGTTCGATTATCGTATGTGTTTGTAAACACATCGTTGTCCCATTGAATATTCTTATTCCGAACTGCAGAGCCTGCGGGAGCGCCCAGCCTAGCGCCACTACCCATAGTAACAGTATGTGCTTTGTCGCTCGTGACAGTTTCGACATTTTGTGCGAAACAAATGGATGACAAATAGCCAAATATCTTTCCACAGTGAACAGCGTTATAGTCAATACGCTCGCGTTCGTCGACGCTTCTGCCGCCAACCCTCTTATCACGCAAAAAGTATATCCAAACACATACGGCCATTTCG
The DNA here is from genome assembly GCA_914767695.1 of Ptilodon capucinus. Classification (NCBI taxonomy): domain Eukaryota; kingdom Metazoa; phylum Arthropoda; class Insecta; order Lepidoptera; family Notodontidae; genus Ptilodon; species Ptilodon capucinus. The sequence goes on along the minus strand of OU611814.1, from coordinate 4,661,812 downwards.
ACCATATGGAGTACATTTCTTGAGGCATACCGCTTATAAGCAAAAGGAGATCAGATATGGCTAAATTAAATAAGTAGTAGTTTGTCGCTGTGTGCATGCTTTTGTTCCGTACTATTACTAAGCAAGTAAATGTATTACCCAAAAGTCCGGTGATAAAAATTAATGCGTAAATTATAGTTATGGGAAGGACGACAAATAGAGAATCTCTTTGAGGACCGAAGCCCGTTATGTTGATGGCCGCGGCCGAGATGGGTGTTGAATTGGCGAAGTCAGTGAGTGGGCTCATATTGATGTCTGTTCTTGTTCTTCTTACGAAACGGTTACCACTTGTCTGTTATGAAGTTGAAGATCTGAAAAAAAAACTAACATTTGAATATGAAAATATGCTAATAAAACAAAACCTTTTAGGCCTTGAAATGTTTGTGGTTTGATATCCTAAATCTACCATCCTCTTTACCAAATTATTAATGTTTCTAATGCTTTTTAACTATGTGTGTGCGGTTTTTAAGATTGTGTTTTAGTTCGTTGTTGTACCCACCTTAGTTCATAGGAACAAACGAGATTATATTCAACAACAACGAGATAGAAGGATTTATTTAAGTATACGATGGTGAAGAAGTATAGGTAGGTATACGACCCCATCCTTTGTGTTGAAGTGAAGTGAAATATTCCGTTACCAACTCCGTTCCAATTTCTCCCAAGGTCCATTACCTAGGTACATAGATCTTTTAGTAAATAAAAATTCGTCTATAGAATGTTATTCTTATTTGGTCAGTAAACAAAATATAGGGATGCGTAAACAAAGCTATTTGAACGACATAGATACATAATTATAATTGCAAATCTGCACACACTGGGACAGGGCAATATACTTACTTAGCTTTGTATGGGAGTTGTATTTGAACAGATATATTATGTGTTACGGCGTTGTGTAAGTAATTGGATTACCTTTATTTTTTATTCTGTGACAATCATAAGCGCCCAAACGTGGAAATAGTTTGGTTTATTTATCATATCGTGCGTGAGCATTTCCATTTGGAGATTGTTTATAAATTACCTCATGATGATTTGGATTTATGTACCTATGCATATTATACCCACCTGGAAAAGTTATTATTGCAAACCTAAAAAATATGTCTTGTGTAGTACTGTAATGTGTACGAGTATCATCTTCGTAACATTGTAAAGAAGTTAAATACTCTAAATATTAAACCATCCTCCGTAACAAAGTATTCCGCTCTCCATAATTTCTATACAATTTAATAAATTGACATTTAACTTTTGGATTAAAAGTAATATTGAAATAGTCGGTTAATTAATTGGAAAGCGGGATTGTGCGAGTCGGAATTCGGAATGTTTGAATGGGTGTGCTACTCGAAATGCGAGCCGGGCTCAATTTACTGATTCCCCAGTTCGACCTTTCGATAAAAATAAATCCTAAACGATACCCTCACACGGGTTATTAAACAAGAAAATTGTTGGATGCCTACAGCCTACATTCCGTTTACATAAAGTAGAGGGTGCGGCGCGCCTCCGTGGAATACTTGATAATCATACCTACCACCACCGTCTTCTACCTCACTTGAACACCACTTCCATTGTTTTGTAAGAAATTATTTCTATATTTATTTTAGAAGCGTTATTTAATGTTTAACTTATTTGGGAAAAATCTTATTATTCGGAGCAATCCAATTACACGTATTATCAGATAGAAAAATATAAATTAAAATATAGATATAAAAACCTGCGAGTCGGACTCGCGCACGAAGGGTTCCGTACCATTATCTATAAAAACGGCAAAAAAAATACGTTTGGGAATGGGTATGGGAGTCCCTTAAATATTTATTTTATTCAGTTTTTTAGCATTTTTTGTTATACTACTACTACTACAGCCCTTTAAATGTCCCACTGCTGGGCACGGGCCTTCCCTCAATGCGAGCGGGATTCAGGCCATAGTCCACCACGCTGGCCCAGTGCGGGTTGGCAGTTTTTTGTTATAGCGGAAACAGAAATACATCATCTGTGAAAATTTTAACTCTCTAACTATCACGGTTCATGAGATACAGCCTGGTGACAGACGGACGGACGGACGGACAGCGAAGTCTTAGTAATAGGGTTCCCGTTTTACCCTTTGGGTACGGAACCTTAAAAATCATCTATTGTAAATGCTTCCTTTTTTTGTGCTAGATTTTATCAGAAGTAGATGAGCGCGCTTTTCTTCTCTACATAGGTATATTTATTTATATAAAAAATATTAACATAACATTTGACTTCACATAATCGTTAACTACAAGCCAGATAACTTGTATTTTAAGGCTTAGTATTCCCATTCTGTATCACATTGTATTCGCACGACAAATAAATTTTACGTGTTGTTCACGACTTCATTCGAAAGAATATTTAGTGAAGTAATTCAATTGTAGGTAATCATGCAAATGTATTGATCGTGTAGAAAAAAACACGAATTGATTATCACTATCAGAATGTAAACTATTCACTGAATGTTTTTACAGTTGGAAAACTAGATTTTTTTAAATTTAATTAAAATACTTAGGTACTTAGTATTCACCTCTTACACAAATTACCTATTACTTACAACTACTACGCTGATTCAGTTAAAACTGGCTGTCTTAGTGCGCTCATTGACGAAGAAATATATTTACTTATATCAAAATATGCGCTAAACCGTATATACAAATCAGTTAAAAAAGGCTGGATGCAGAATAATGCTATATACGTAAATTAACTGTGTGTCATATAGGTAACCTTATGTGTAATATAACCTTAGGCAAGTACTTTGTTAATATAAAAGCAGTCTTCATTTTATTAACTTTGCCAATGTATCCTCCGCCGTTAATAACTATGAATGATAGTGTGGACATTTCATAATCGCCGTATTTTGCGCGATTACAATAATACATGTCTAAATAAATGAAAATTAATTGTTTTTTTCTGATAATATAATATAATAATACTTTCGTAGTGAGTAAAGGAGACGGGGATCTTTGGGCCCAATTGTAATAAGTTGAGATATGGTTTAAAAAAAGCGGTATTTTTGTCTGTTTCAAAATATAAAAAAATCAGCTCAATTCACCATCTGGGAGACGAGAAATCATAAAAATAAGTTTATTTCACTGAAGAAATAGAGTATCGATTACAATAATCGATTACTGTGAATGTTTTGAAACAATTGAACATAAAATACTTGATTGATTCAATCAAAATGAATAAATACATTGTAATAATTAACAATAAAAAAACTACAATTAATATAGTAAATAACTGTGTGGCGTCCGCGTTTCCGAACGCTGCACAAAATGTCGACGGACGAGTTTCCGAACGCCCGCGCGCCCCAGACAGAGTGAGCACGTTCGGTAGCTCAAAAAACAAATTATGTTATTAATGACTAAGCACATCATTTTATTCATTTTAATATATTAATATACACTAAAGTGGTTGAATTAACACCAAAACTGTATATTAAAAGAAAATAACAATCACAGTTCAAAAATCAGCTGTATAGTATCTAGGTTGTTGTCACTTTGTTGAATAACCACACTTTTACTAAATCTCTTATAATTTTGCTCTCAGATTGCCAAGATCAGCAAAATTAGAATTAGAATCTATATAAAAGTAAGCTACTTTACTTGTACACGACTGCCGCTGCCGCCGGGTTAGTAGCATATCTGCCGCAGCCCCAAGCCACAGCCTTCTGAAGCTCATAGAGTATTATAGCTCTATGTATTTATTTATTTTTGGATAGCTTACAGCATTAACACTAAGTAATAACAATATGAATAATTACAAGCCAGTAACAAACCATCGCATATAGATTTTTATCGCGTTCCATTTCTATACATTGCTAGTAGTCAAATTTATTGATCGTAAGGTCACAGTAGCAGTTAGTTATTAGTAAAAAATCAGTAGAAAGTACACATGCACCTCATTGATGAGAATTGCGAATCAAGAAGCCACAGTAGTCACTCCGCCAGAACGAGTAAAAGGTACCACTGTATACATTTTAATGTTTTTTGTACCCTCAATAACTAGATATAATAAATGATGACCAAACCATCCTAGATCTATTTTATTAAATATTGTGAAACCCTAAATACAATTTCGAAGAATAAAGCGAGATTCATGAGCCGTTCCCTCACTTTACCTGAAACTCACAGACTATAAATGCCTACTAACAATTTAAAGCAAATAATAATTCAATATTCGTGTTGGTGTGTAACGTAGCAATAAAACTCGGCAAAATTATGTTGACAGACTCGTTTTGCGGGGCTTTAGAATCCAATCAAATTAATGTCATTTCCAGGCAATAAAAAGTTCCTAATAAAAAAAAATAGCTACCATTAATAGATATTCATCTCAGTACCTACTACAATGGTACTAACTACATACAGTTGGTAGTTACTTTAGGAGAAAATAGGGTAAAAGAAAAGTATTTGTAAACGTGCTCGATTTTTATATGACTGTTGTAGATGGTAACTAGTACTCAAGTGAGAATGTTAATACAAATTTTATTATTTAAGTACCAGTTTTAGACGATACAACAAAGCAAAGGGTGCAGATTCAACCCCAGCTTTGGAACTGTGTGATTTTCAGATTTCTTCAAATCTTTTTTCATTCATGTGTAAATGAAAAAAAGATCCCATCAAAAACATAAATGTAAATGATAGCCAAATTTCATTAATATGATATATGCCTTGGTTGTTGACTTCAACCACAAAAGAAGTGAGATCTAAATAGGCGCCAAAATTCAGTGGTCAGTCCATAAATGTATTTAAATCATCATAAAATATTTCATAACAACTTATCATATCATTTCTTCTAATAACTTAGGATAATATATTGAAGACTAAGGTCTGGCTTGGCTAGTTCTAATATACGAATTATAGCCTTCGCTATGTCTAAAGCTGTAATTTCTTATTTTATACTTCCGAAAATTTGGCTTGCTGGTAGAAACTAGCCATTGAACATAGGGCTCTTCCAGAACTGTTTTAGTACTAGATATTTAATACTAATTCATATATTAGAACTATAGCCAAGTCAGATATAATAGTAGACGCGATGGGGCCTCCGTCGCGCTGATAAGTGTCGCCATGACCTCACAGATACCGCTGTCGTAGACGCCTGTCTATCTATACTTCTTATGTTACGCCTGAAATAAGAAGTTCACTCAAGCGAGTCTGAATAGTTTTATTAATTAATTATATTTTACATAGGTAATAGTTATTTTATAATCCGTGTATAACTCTTCAGTAACTTCATATAGATTAGTTGTATTGTATTCTATCCTTTCGTGCTCATGTAACGTTGCTACCATAACAATCTTCTTAAGTGTTTCAATAAACGCTGACCATTTCGCCACTAAACTTTCTAGTCTGGTTTCCAAATAAGAAATTGTGATTCTCTCCTTCGGCGATGTCTTGAAATAAATGTGCGCAAATATATATCGTCGAATTCAGATTAAACTGTACTTTACAAAATGTCTCCATGTTATCACCGATAATGAATTTTATTAATTCATTATATTCATTTTATTAATTGACTTTTTGACTTTAGTTTTTTTTTCTTGACAGATGTTTCACTTTCATATCAGCTTTTAATTTTAAACTTCATTAATTAAATGGCTTTATACCGCCTGTTACCAAAATAGGTTATAACACAGGCACTGTAAGTAAGTGTTCCTAATAAAACCAATTAATTGAAAAAATATCATATTATGATAAAATTTTACTAGTTTCAGATTTTTTCCTTTGTATTTACCCAATTACCTATCTGCATGCCAAATTTGAACTTTCTAGGTCATCTAGGAGAGGCTATGACTTTTGATCTATAGGTCAGTCAGTGTAAAAATGCCGATTTTTGGACGATAATATCTAAAGAACCGTTTTAGGTGTGTTTATGAAATTTGGAGCACATATGTATCTCGCAAGTTTCAATAGATGAGCCAAATTAGACATGGTTATGTTAAATAGTTTTTGAGTTATGAGGGGGTCAAAAGTCGCTCCAAATGGTTCGTGTAATATTACACACGGTGCAGCAAGCCATGCTTTTTTTTTTTGGCTTGACGCTCTACCGCGCGTCGAGATTTAACCTACTATATGCTGAACGACCAAACCTGCACTAATTCAGCATGGGGCTTTATGGCCGAATACCCTTCGCATTAAGGGGAAGTGTGCCCGGTATAGAGGCAATAACGTCGCCCCCCTGTTATAACGGGACCAAAAATAAATCGGCAAAATGTGGGTGCACTCAGCCAACCTCTTCGGAAAATATATGCGAGATTACGGTAATAATGTTTGTATAGTTTTAATTTCGATAAAATGAAAGTTTGCCCAATTATTTTATATAAGTTACGTAAGTTAGGCTGTTGAAATGTTTGCGGTTACATTTCTGAAAAGTTAGATTGGTTTTCACGTACTTGTTATTGAACAGTTATAAACTAATCTGTAATTACGAATTTTAGAGTTATTGTCCTGTAAAATTTAAATTGAAACGGCCTTGACGTCCATTATATCTATGTTTATTTGAAATGTCTGTATACCTACCCCTTTTGTTTCGAGTTTTCTCATTTGTGGGAGCAAACAGCAATTTTTTGTCAATAGTGATATTACTTTTTGATAATTCCTACCAATTCTATCCTACTAATATTATAAATGTGAAATTTTGTGAGGATGGATGTTTGTTGCTAATCACGCAAAAACTACTGGACGGATTTTGATGAAACATTACAGTATTATTGTTTATACATCAGAATAACATATAGGCTATAATTTATAACGATATTAAATAATCGATGCCTGCTCGGACGATGTCGCGGGTAGAAGCTAGTGGGTAATATACCCTTTTATATCACCCGAGATACTGCAAGTTTGCAGGGCCCCGATTTTCGTGAGATCGAAACGAAACGTCAAATCGTATGTATTTTTTTATTTGTTTCGAGATATCTCGAATAGAGATGAATATCGATCGCACGAAAATCGGGGCCCAGGGCCTCAAGTCCACTAACACTATCGTCGTGGAGTTGCTATGACTCCATTTTTTAAGGCATGATAACAACATCTTTTATCAATGGTAGCTAGAATATGAGCAGTGTAGACATTTGTTATTGTCACCTTGATGAAATTTAACTAGGCATATTGTAGTTACCATTGATACAACTTGTTGTTTTCATGCCTTAAAAAAAAAAAATACTAAATGGTGTCGTGGGACACCATTTAGTATCCTAGTAGTTCCTTCGAAGTAGACATATATGATAGGACATTTAAAATACCAGCTTCTACCCGCGACTTTGTCCACGCAGACTTCGTTCCATCCATCCATCCATCCATCCATCCATCCATCCGTCCGTCCGTCCGTCCGTCTGTCCGTCCGTCCGTCCTTCCGTCCATCCATCCATCCATCCATCCATCCATCCATCCATCAAACGACACAAATAAAGAGACGTCTCATTTAACGGTTTTTTTTCCACGCATTTTTTCTTACGGTTTTACTATCACATTTTTTTCAGTTCGGTCGCCTAGCAAAATCCCTATTCCCTCCAAGCCTGCCGTAAGGAACTTCGTTCCAAAAAACATACAGGTCGAATTGATAACCTCCTCCTTTTTGAAGTCGGTTAAAAATGGAGTGATAGCAACTCCACGACGATAGTGTTAGTAGACTTGGGGCCCTGGTAGGTCCTTACTTATATTGAACCTAATAGAAAATTGTTACCACTAGTTTATTAAGATTAAAATTCATGGGACTAGCGGCCATAATGTTATGTCAGTTATTGCAATTAAGTGGCTCTGAGAATAAATACCAGTTATTATCAATGTGTTTCACAATTATCTACTTTATAACTAGACACATGACACTCAAACGAGTTATGGAAGACTTTTATATACCTAATACGAAAGATGCACAAATGTAGAAATTGTTTATCGAACCTTTTTTCAATCTGCCTCAATATTGTACCTAATACGTCCCACCTAACTTGTCTGTAGGGTCAAGCACTCACTCACTCTTAGATCCCAAAGTAATGTTAGCTTATTGCTATAGTAGCATTTTATATCATGTTAAAAATAGTACGCTATTCCTTTCATTTTTATGCTAGATTTACCATAAACTCATATGCATGCAGATATATCTACCATTCCTTGGAGTGAGAAACATTTTAATTAAATACTTTATAAAGTTCCTGATGGTAATTTGTGCACTCGTTTGAAATAAAAAGAGTGTTATATTTCTGTTTTGAAACATTGTTCACCGGGAAATAGTGCACCTACGTCCTCTCTCGGCTCTAAGTTATGCAGGTAATTAAATAGATACAACTCAGCAGAAAGTTAGATAAATGAAAGAAATATTAATGACTAATCATGGGAAATTTATTAGTATTTATCACTACATAGTATAAAACAAAGTCGCTTTCCGCTGTCCGTCTGTTGCTATTTATGCTTATATCTTTAAAACTACGCAACGGGTTTTGATGATTAATAGATATAGTGATTCAAGAGGAAGGTTTTAGTATATAATTTGTCAAGTTTTTGTATACATTGGCTAAGATATGATGATATTTGTTGGAGGTGTCCGAAAAAAATAAGCAGTCGGGTAGCTTACAACGAAAACGCTGCCTAAACCCATTGAGATATAACAAAATGATGTATGGTGGAATTGTGTATTTTATATAGGTCTACAGAAAAGTCCGCGATGGCATATTATGTCTATATCTTAAGAATAACATACTATATCCCTTTTAACCCTTTAAAAAATGGGTAATTATAAAGCGGTCGTTGGAAAGCTATTATACCTAAAGCTATCCCTGGAATAGGTTGCGGGAACGGGATGGAAATTTCATGATTACTTTTGTTCGTTATAACCGACATCCACGTGGGTGAAGCCGCGGGCATTAGCTAGTCAATAATATTAATGTCTTATTTGAACTCAGCGACTTATGAAATTCTATCCGCAATCAATGAAAATCAATTCAATTTAGAAGTAAGCAAAAAGTTTAATCAAGAAGTCAATGCAGTAACACGAACTCGTAATTATTACTGATTCATCGGTCGTATTGATCAGGGCATGGAACAAATAGGTACAGATACAGACGTCGTCGTCTCGACTCTCGTCGTTCAAACTGTGCTTTTGACATGAAGCTTATCTAGCTATTAGCTTGAAACCATTGGTTTTTGTTACACAGCTCTACCCAAATTACCCGTAACATGTTTACTCTTGGTAAGCACCTATAATTATTTATTGGGTTATACATAGGTACTAGACACAAAGTTAGTTCCTCGAACGCTTAAAAAAATAAGTGCTATTCACCTCTTTACCTCTATTACCTCTCTTTTTCTAGAAAAAAGTAATTTAACTAGGTCTTTTTCTAGAAAAAAATAATTTAACCTATAAATTACTTTTGGCATTCCATTGAAAACTAATTACATTTTTAATGGCACTTTTTAGGGTTCCGTACCCAAAGGGTAAAATCGGAACCCTATTACTATAACTTCGCTGTCCGTCCGTCCGTCTGTCACCAGGCTGTATCTCATGAACCGTGATAGTTAGTGTCGAAATTTTCACAGATGATGTATTTCTGTTGCCGCTATAACAACAAATACTAAAAAACAGAATTAAATAAATATTTAAGGGGGCTCCCATACAACAAACGTGATATTTTTGCTGTTTTTATAGATAATGGTACGGAACCCTTCGTGCGCGAGTCCGACTCGCACTTGGCCGGTTTTTTAGATATTTATGGCGAAATGGTGTTATCTTTATTATTATGTCGATGTTAATTTTTTTTAAGTATATGACTATGTTAACTACTATAGATCAATGTACTTTCCTTTGAAAATAGAGAGGTGTACACTATGATTTTCTATTCTCTTTTCCGCTTGGATTAATTAGAGGCTCGCCTAGCGCTGTTCATGGTTTGAAGTTAAATGACTTACCATATCTACCATATCTACCATGATTAAAGATTATAGGGGTCAACACCTAATATCCTTAACAATCATAATAAATCATCTTTTTTTAGTCAGTACCAAAATTGTATTATTCCTAGTGCTCTTACACACGAGCGGCATGTTACCAACGGCATAGGCAACTGTAGCCGCCGACACGCGTCTACGGCAGCCGTCGACGCGCGTCGACGGCTGCCGTTGTAGCGTGCCGCGCCCGCCATTTTGTCACTCGACTGCAAATAGTTTAGGAGTGCGCATGCGTTACAAATTTGTAAAATGAGTTCCAGTGACGAAATTGATATTGAATTGCTAATTGTGGCAGTAAAGAAAAATACGTGTATTTGGAATTATAAATTGAAAGAGTACAGTAATAAAATAATAAAAAACAGAGCATGGATGTCGGTATGTGAAGTAGTAAAAGATTTTAATAATAAATATATTTCTTGAATCCACAAAGAACGTGTTTTTATTTTTCGTTTCTGTCGGCGCCGATGAAGTAAAAATAATAACAGTGTTTCTTCTTCGGAATCCATTTTGCAACTGACTCTTATACTATGAGAGCCGCCGACGGCTGCCGCTGATCTCTATAGTTGAGATGTCGACGGCTGCCCACGGCTGCCGTCGGTTACCGCCGACGCGTGTCGACGGCTGCAGTTGCCTATGCCGTTGGTAACATGCCGCTCGTGTATAAGAACACTAAATGGGTTGACATTTTTTTTGCCATTCAAACTGAGTATCTAACTATTAATTATTTAGCGATGTTATCTGCCGGTTGGGCACGCGATGATATTCAATTACTGTAACGATCCCGGCAAGAACTGGTGTCTGCCGGCTGGTGACCTAGCGTGACTTGCCGCTACAATGGGCTCTTCAGCCATATTTTTATAGTAGGTCGTTAGTCTTTCATTATTCATCTGGTTGCATAACAATATTTTAGTCATGTTAATGTTTCAAATGTGTACCAAAAAAATGTAGTCACTATAAAAAACGCCTTCATAATCCTAAACTTATACTACAAAAAATAGCACCTACATACCTAATTAAAATGTTAATTCTGACTATGTGGATTCTTGCAAAGTTAAACAGACTTGTAGCCATTATTAACTCTAATGGCCTCTGCAAACGGCAGGATTTAGTTTTCGACCGGCGCAGTCCTTGCAAAATATCGAAGACACAAGCAAAGAGTATAGTAACTGTCCATAAATGGACACAAGTTCTTACTATGTGGGCCCCGAACCATAGTTGGACCCTACTAGTCAATCGGATGCTAAATCGTGCCGTCCGTAGACGCTTTATACCTGCTGCTGTAATTAGATGAGGATAATTTAGAATACTAGCTTATAATAAATGCTCATAACAAGGCCACAAAGGCAGTTAAGATAAATAGGTGGTCCATCCAATGTTATTATTGCCACGATCATGTCGCTCAATGTTGATGTTCAATAATAAAAATAGGAATAATACCTAAATACGCAAAGATCTCAAGTTTCCAGGAGTTGAAATAGATACCTACATCAGTTTGGCTGATTATTTAATATTTAAAAAAAAGTTTTTTGCTGAAAATAATACCTCATCTGAATGCGCGGAGATTTTTTTGTTTGTAATCTGCTAAGCAAATCTGATATTAAAGCCATTTAAAATGGATTATTTTAGTTACCTACAGATTTTTATAATGCTTCATTGTCAATACCAAGCCATATTGTTTTTTCATATTTACGCGAATACTATACATTGAAATAAAACTATTTTACGGATTCTATCCGACTATTTAAAATAATAAATAATCGCGATAGAATCCGTAAAATAGTTTTATTTCAAAATACCAAGCCATTTATAAAATCCTGCAGGTATTTGAGAATGTGCAGAGTCGGTATGGTATGAATTAAATATGATACAACACGTAGATAATAGGTTCTATTAAGCATGCATTATGTGGTAATACTCAGTACAACTAATTGCTTCCTGTAACACGACTATTTCTTTATAAATATTAATGAAAAATGTATTATATGTGTTAGTTATGAACATATTTTATTAACGCGACTGTATTTATTTATTGAAGTGGTAAGCAGAGGTATAGTTGGAGATGGTATTGAATTGCAATGTCTAAGAGAGCCTATCGCCAAAATTACATTTACAATGCGGGGTAGTACACTACCCGGCCCGGGCTCAGTGCAGAGTGTCAAACGTCACACGTCTTCGCTTTGAGTATGGGGTGTAGAAGTAAAGGAGAGTCATCTGTGTATTGAAAAAGTGTCCGTCGAAATGCATTAAATAAGGGTGGCGCCACATTCACATCAGGTGGCATTATTTTGACAATTTTGACAATGATAATATATTTTAAAATACAATTGATTCATACCATACCCTTTGTCGACACCAGCGCCATTGTGGTAGGTTTTTGAACTGTTATTTATAGCATACAGCTGAACACTTTTTCAATTTTATTCCCATTCTCCTTTACTTCTACACTCCATAGCTTTGAAAGAGCGTGCGGCATGTATCCACCTTTGTTTGCGATACGTCGAGAGTTAAAACTCGTTACCATGGTTACTAAGGTCGCTTAAAATAATTCTAGTTATAGCAACAGTGTAATTCGATGAAGATTTATAAAACAATGTTTCTTTACGATTCAAAGAAAATAAAAGATTGCCCGATAATTACAGAGTTAAACCAACCAAATGTCTTCTATACCAAATGTCTCCCACGCAAATCCGCCCCTGTTAATGCTGTAAAGAGTCTTATGTGGTTTAGCACATAAAGTAAATTCCGATTTGATAGAGGTGTACATTCTCATCTATCCATCTACCAGCCAGGGACGTCCACTGCTGGACATAGGCCTCCCCCATAGATCGCCTCAAATTACGTTCCTGGGCTTTATGCGCCCACTGACTCCCGGCGACCCTGATGAGGTCGTCCGTCCACCTGGTCGGGGGTCGTCCCACATTCCGCTTCCCTGTTCGTGGCTGCCACTCTAGGACTTGATGTTCCAACGGCCATCCGTTCTCCGGGCAATGTGTCCGGCCCATTGCCACTTCAAACGTGCAACCCTGCTGAGCTATGTCTGTTGCCTTGGTTTTTCTGCGGATGAACTCATTTCTGATTCTATCGCGCAGTGAAACTCCCAGCATAGCTCGCTCCATTGCACGTTGAGTGACTCTGAGCCGTCTTATCAGTATAAGTATGTTATTGTTACATTCTCATAGTGTACATGTTAGTATGTTACGTATGACAAGTAACATTATTGGTCGCGTCGAAAGTAATTTGTTGACAGCAATTAGTGTAAACGAAAGTCCACCTTGTTCGTGGAATATAATGTGGTGTTAGGTCGTGTCGTGAAGTCGGGCAACCTTGTCTTTCAGCGACATTCCTTTTATGGTCAATAAAATGTAATGGCTTTTAGAATAGCAACTTGCGACGCGCTTGGTCCATTTCAGGTTGTTTTTTCGTATAAAATTCATGGGAAAATGTTCTAGACTGGCGATGCGTTGGCTTACTGAACCCTAAAACTGTTTATACTTTAAGCACTTGTTATAATACAGTTTTTTATTTGTCTAGACCATTGACTATATAAACTTCTATATCATTTAAGGCCTACATCAAATATTATTATACACACTTATCTGAACTAAGTATGTATATGATCAGGGCCGTCTTTACCCGGGGGTTCAAGGGGTGCGGTGAGCTCGGGCGCAGAGTCCTAGGAGGCGCAAGCCGACCACCATAAATTTCGATAGGTAACCTGAGACCATGCGAGCATAGCCATAGGCACAGTATACAGTTATCACACAGTATCATCACAGTACACAGTATACTAGTTCAGTATACATCCAAGGTATTTTTATTGTTAGAGGTTTGTTGACATCACGGGGGGTTCAGGCTGATTCTCGCACCCCGGCGCCGAATACGCTTAAGACGGCCCTGTATATGATTGAAAATAACTCACACATATTAGGAAAATTGCCGCTTACATTGCGACAGTTTTCGTTCAGTCACCGATTCCTAAAACTTGTAATATCTCGAGTTCTATGTAAAATTTTCATGATCTGTTTTGTGAATATTGGTAGCCGCCTTTCGTAAATGTAGCTGTACACTGCTTGATAGGATCATGGATTTACCCAAAGGCCAGAACATGATACTTGTGACAAATATTCAAAGTTCTATAACTTGGAAACTATCATAGTAAGTTATAATCTGTCTTTACTCCACCCAAGCATCCACATATGAGCTACGGTATATATTATGTACCATAAATATTATTTCGGTCTTCTTATACACCCTGTATAAAGTTAAAGGTTGCAAAACAAAATTAGTAAAAGGTTATTAACTTCGATGGCTGAAATAGATCGTGTAAGTTATTTTGCTACACCAAAAATACATACGAAGAAAAAAGTAATGTTGTTAAAAATATCCGTCCTTGAATAGGTGATGTGTTCGAAAGAACTTTCGTTCCGAAGTAGGCCAATGGCAGGCTGTTAATGCTATGATAAAATATGTCGATCATCAACATGAGATTTCACCAGCTATAAAAGTTTATTATACAGCCGTCGCCGTTTCATCTTATAAGCATTTAACAATAAGGTAATCTTAAAATATTTAGTATATATAGATCAAATGGCACACCCCTGATTTCGTGCTTTTAACTTCAATCAATGTATTTTAACTGAATATATGACTAAACACAGTTTTTTTTTCATATCTACTCTATTAAAACGTATCAGGTATAACCTACCCCTGATACGGCTAGAAAAAACCTTCTAGAATTCTGGATTCTCCTAGAACATCAAACTATTGTTTACTACACGATTCATATTTTCAATTAATATGGCAGTGAAAATGTATGAAAAAATCTGTGAGTAGTTAGGTACAATATACTGAAAATATTGAGATCAAGCAATATATTGAACTAAAACCGGTTGATAATAAAAAATGCCGCGACCATCGAGGTCATTTGTATGGAGATGCTGGGAAATAATTTTTGGTTGAATTTAATACAAAATTTATTTACTAATTACTTACCTGCATGATTTCGTGGTCTTCCGGTAAAAAATTGTTAAAGTAATTTTCAAGGTTTATTTTTAAAAATATAATAAGAATAATATATACATATATCATCACGCTTGTATTTCTTCAAGGGGTAGGCAGAGATGCATGGTCCAAATGTAATAGTGGGCGTGCCTATTGCCATTATAGCGGCCACATTCCTGCTCCTTACGAGGGAGATTTGGGCATAGTTCACCACGCCGGACCAGACCGGGTTGGTAAACTTCACACACCTTTTTATAGTCGTGCAGGTTTTCTTACAATGTTTGCCTTTAACGTTCAACGAGTGGTAATCATTATTGAAAATGAAATTTGCACATAAAATCCGATAAACCCAGAGGTGCTACTCCGAGGTTTGAACCCGCACCCTTTGAGTTCTACCAGCTAGGCTAAAATACCTTATCACATTTATCGGAATTGAATCATGCTCACATGTTACTAGTAAAAATAATTATACGTATCTACCTACAAATAGATCAATAGTTAACTAGTGATAATTATCTTAGTGTAGGTAGTATCTCATGGATATCTAGTTATTTGATTCAAGTTACCGGTTCGTAACATTTAAAGGATTGGAAAAAGACTAACAAAAATTGCGACCGGTAAGCCCCGGTACACACTGGGGCGCCAAGACACACGAGTCAATTTTTTTGCCAATACCAAAACGAACTTTGTGATGATGAAGATAAAGATAGAATTACTGTGATAAAAGCCACGCGATCACGCCGAAATTCGCTCGCGTCGTCGATGACATTTCGTTGAAAAATGAGCTATGTTATGCTATGAACGTTTATGGCTGCCACTAGGATTGCCGACCGTACTATAAATTATAGTATTGTACTATATTTTAGCTCTGCGTACTATATACTGTTGAGAAAAAATATAGTACGCAAAAGTACTATATTTTTGTAGTAAGTACTCTAATTATATAGTATCGGAACGGAACGACAACTAAACGAAACTGTCACTGTCAACTACTGTCAAGTAAAAGACGTTTTATTACCATCGAGATTTTTCATACAAACAAAAGTACTGGTCTTTTTTACGTACCGTGATACCGCTTATAAAGGTGTGAATTCTTTAGACGTGTTTTTTTTCTGGACTGACTGATACGTTTTTGTAGGATTTTTGTGAATGTACTATATTTTTGAGCAATGTACTATATATTTTACGGCTCTGGCTGGAAAATACTATATTTTCGAAAAAAATAGTTGGCAACCCTAGCTGCCACAGTAATCGATTATTGTAATCGATACTCTATTTCATCAGTGAAATAAACTTACTTTTAAGATTTCCCGTCTCCCAGATTGTGAATTGAGCAGATTTTTTAAGTTTTGAAACAGAAAATAATCACGCTTTTTTTAAACCATATCTCAACTTATTACATTTGGGCCCAGAGATCCCCGTCTCCTTTAATACAATTCGTGTTGGTAGATATGGGCAAAAAATTGGTAGCGCGAATTTTGACGGGACTGTGGGTCCCGGGAATTATTTATTGATATTATGTAGTTAACTATAAATAAAAAAGTTAAACAGTGGATTGGATTTTATTACTGTGCAACCTTGTTATTGTTATAATCGAAGAATGATGGTTATTTTTTTGCTTTAAATTTTTAAGTAATTATCTTTCGTTACTTGCATATTTGCTAGTAAGGATTTTATTACACCTTTTTTAGGCTTTCGTAGTCAACAAGGAGCCTTTTTGCCTTTTTGCTGAGTCTGTCAGTCCGTCTCACTATTTTCATGGATGTAAAAAGTGCATGGATGTAGTCTAACTAAGGGTCACCGCGGGGCACACATACGTAAAACTAGTTTTCTTTTCAGTAAAAATGTCCGTCAATGGGTCTAGGTTTAGATAAACTGCTTATTATATCAAAGAGGCTTTTACTAATATTTGACATTTTCATACGTCAGATTATTATTAGATTAGACCCATAGATTATACATAGTAGACTAGACGGTCTTAGCATTAATTAAACCAACTTTAGTCCATTTTTAGGGTTCCGTACCCAAAGGGTAAAACGGGAACCCTATTACTAAGACTTCGCTGTCCGTCCGTCCGTCTGTCACCAGGCTTTATCTCATGAACGGATCACCGTTAACTATCAAGTTTGACGGTTGAAATTTGACACAGATGACACAGATGATGTATTTATATTGTTGCCCCTATAACAACAAATACATAAAAAAAACAGAATAAAATAAATATTTAAGGGGGCTCCCATACAACAAACGTGATTTTTTTGCTCGTTTTTAAAGATAATGATACGGAACCCTTGGTGCGCGAGTCCGACTCGCACTCGGCCAGTTTTTTTTGGAGGTCCGTATACCACATTTAGGTATCTATACTTTCAAATATCATTGGTTTAGATTAATTGTTTTACTTGTAACCTGTATAGATAGGTAGATGAACAGCTTCTTGGAAGTGCATTAGACACTGGTAATAATATAATATCTGGCCAGACCATGCGTAAAGTGCTGATTGAGTCGCGTATAGAGTTCAGGCAACCGACCCTGCACTATACTGCTGATTGGCTTTTAAATTGTTTAGAGTGCTATAAAGTGGTAATTGTGTAACTACGATTAATTTTACTGTATATTCAGCATATTAAACTACCTACCTATTAAACTCATAATAATTTAATAACTTAAGTTAATTACAGACCGTGTAAGAAACACGATCCTGCGCTGCAAAACAAGAATTGCTGACGTAGGCCACGCAGCTGCTAAGTTGAAGTAGAACTGGGCAGGGCTCATCTGCCGCATGCTGGATGCGTTTGGGGTAAAAGCAACAATGCATTGGCTCCCAAACAGCATAAAACAGCAACGCGCCAGGCCCAAAATGAAGCCCGGAACGAGACTCCCACTTACCGGAATGGCCCCGGTTGGCTGTGAACCGGAGGGAGTGGAAAAAGGGAGGGGAGGCCTTTGCCCTTGCAGGGACAGCCAAGGCTCGATATGACATGATTAAGTTAATTAAGCAAGTGTCTAACTCTAATGCTCTACAATGAATTGGTACGTTAATGTTAATCATTGGTTGATGGCATACAAATTGTTACTCTTCGGGTGGTCGATTGGAGATGTAGGAATTACCAGTATTTCACAAATATTTGACGTTCATGCTACTGACTATCAAGGGGAAAACGCGCGCGTTTTTCATCTGCCAGTAAAGCGAGTTGCAGCTCAAAACAATTGTTGAAGACTTAAGTCCTGTAGCCTAATTCTCGTATTTACAAATAGTCCAAGCATCGCCGCAGTTCCGACCCCGCTCTATCGTAGATCTATCCAAAATTGGTATTCTCGTAATATCAAAACAATGTCTTTTGCACTAAATATCGTGATTTTTGTCGAAAAAATAAAATAAATTACACTTAAAATCATTAAAATAAATATAAAATATAAATAGAAATTCAAAAAGCACTATTTGTCATGATTATGCAGAAAGATGCTAAATTGATTCTCGTTTAATGTTATAAGTGTAAGCCTAGTTGGTAAAACGCTCGCCTGGAACGTATAGTTGCAAGTTCAAACCCCGGGCCCGCACTTATTTTATTTTTATTTCTTTATTTTGTTTTTTTTTTAATTTTCCTTACAAAAACATTGTTTTTATTTTTATTTATTTGTCACCTCTACTAATAAATGTTCTTTAAGAGTTTGTTTGCATAAAATAATAATAGATGGCGGTATAGTTCGTAACATATTTTAATTGAAGTTTTAAAATTTTCCTAACGTATTTTAGGACTCGGAGCTCTTTTTAGGCTCCGAGTCTTCGAAATCGTAAAAACAGCGTAAGTTGGAGCACATTAATTATATTTTTCACGAGAACAATACATGTAATCGCCGCAAATAACCTACGAGTGTTCAACGGCATTTTGATTGCGAAATTTGACAGATTCCCGCTAGAAAGTAATTTTGTTGAGCTATGAGAATACCATCATGTCAACGTGGTGGAACGATTAGAAGACGATCAACGTTTTTGCGAACAAATTCAACGACACTTCGACGAAAGTACTTAAAAATCGGTGCCGTTCAAGCTCGATAGACGGATGAGAATACCAAAAGGGCTTGAACGACTAATTCGCTACGATATCGCTACGATTTTTATTACGAGAATCAGGGCACTGGCCATACTAGGGTCAAGACAAGCGCGTCATAATGTTTGCCTAACCCAAAACGAACTGTTGGCTCATAGAAAAACTTTATTTTCCAACGAAATGTCTGCGACAGCGCAAGCAAATTTTCTGGTCAAGCTTTTATCACAGAAATTTAATCTCTAGTTCAGATATAGCTAATTGTGACACAGCACGGACAGTTACAAAGTGAAATGTCTCTTTGCACTATGATTGTCGAGTGCGAATTGGATATATCGTGATATTGTTGTGGACAATTTAAACATCAACCAAATTGCGCGATCAATGTAATTATAACAGTTCTGAATATATTAAATTAAACGTTATCAGCTCTCGACACTGAAGAGTCGCGAGTCAAAATGTTAGTCAATACGAAAACGGACTCTATGTCAATATGAATAAAGATAAATTTTCTGTCGTAAAAGCCACGCCCTCAGGCGTCAGAATTCGCTCGCGCTGTCAGTGTCGTTGTACAATGAACGTTTTAAATGTATCAATACAGTTCGTTTTGCTATGGCAAATAAAATTACGCGCGAGGGTTGACGCCGTAAGGGAGGCCTGACATAGACCACTAGACGGTTAAATTTGTATGTAAGCCGCGTTCACACTTATAGATGAATGAGTTCTAGATGTTATGCCATACGTGTTTTGCATTAAAAAAAATGTCTATCTGTTTGTTTGAGGTAAACTCCCGAACGGCTTTATCGATATTGACCGCACTGGCAGATAGCTGATGTTACAAGGAGTAACTAAGGCTACTTTTATTTTAGAAAAACAATTACTATTCTGCGAGAAAAATATAAAACCCATATTGCCGGGTTCTCTCCCTAAATTCTTCGCGCGTGAAGTCGCGGGCACAGCTAGTCATAGAATAAAACAAAGGGAAATAGGAATACATGGGAAGTCCCCGAGACAAGTGTTTCCATATTACTTACTGTAGTGAAAGTATCATTTTCAGCTCAAGAAGGCACTTCTTAGAGCAATTGAATAAGAATGAGTAATTTATATTCACAGGAAAAAGGGATAAAAACTGAAACAGGAATTTAAAATATCATTTTTGATAATGAATGCCACTTGCTGAACGATGCAGGCGAACATCGTGAGGAAACTTGCACGGCTGTAGAAAGGCGTGTGAAGTTCACCTACCCGCGCTGGACTAGCAGTTCCATCATCTTGAGGGCGAATGTGCCCGGTATAATGGCAATAGACTCGTCCCTATTGCATTGGGACCAAAATACAAAGGAGAAGTTTGAGTGCACCACTGCCTATCCCTTCGGGGAATACAGGCGTGGTGATTATGTATGTAAAATATATTTGCTCAGATGTTATTTTCATATTTTGTTTGTTTTACGTGTAATAAACAGTCAGTGACCCCAATTCTGTTGTCCTACGACTAAGTAAATTTTAACAGCACCAAAACATTGCCGTCATACATGAAACACAACTGTAAAAAGGACGGTGATTAAATAAAAATAGTGTAGTTTAATTTGACGCCCTTAAAATCATCATTATTAAATCATTTGAAACTACGGGCGTACGATATAAGTACCTGTACGTAACTATATGCATACTTAGCAAGTGATATCATTTAGAGGTCATTTCAGTCAAATTTTCAGCACATTAAAGGCACCTGTATAAACTACCAACATTATTACAAAGAACGGAAGTGTCATTATAAGGTCAGGGATATATTTCAGTCTCAGTAAGTTAATTTGTCTATTGTTCATGCGCATCGAGCGTGTTTGTACCAAAATAAAATTATATAAAGCTGCTTACCTGTATCTAATAGGTAGTTCACATGAGACATTGCTATTGTAAGTTTTTTTTAATTATATTTAACAATGATTTGATCTCTATGTAGATGTACGAATTTACATATACTGGGTGTATCAGAAGTCCGAGATATAATTACTTTGCCGTTTGCATGAATATCGAGTATACTCGTACAACCAAATGTTACAAAAAAATTATCGAAATTCGATCATCATTTTTCAATGTTTTTTTTTCGCCGCGAATTTTAAAACCTTAATATATTTTTAGTCCTAAGCGAAATTTTCTAGTTCTGTTTTCTGAATATTAGTAGTAGTGTCTCATTAATGAAGTTTGCACTGTTAAATAGGGCTATGATTGGCCTAAGGCCACAACACGGTACCTGTGGTAAATATTCAAAGGTCTGTAACTCAGAAACTATGATAATTAGGTATAGTCTGCTTTCACTAAGCATCTACATATCAGTTCCCTTATATGTACCTAAAATATTATTTCGGACTTCTGATAAACCTTGTATATTTTTCTTTAACACGACTCTGCCTGATTTAAATATTATATACTTATTACTAGATAGTTTTAAATATTACTATTTTACAAGCTTTATATTAACTTGCAATGTATTTCCGGGTGGAATCTTGCAACTGAATTTTAAATCAGTTATCTTTTACCGATTGAGCTGAAATTTGGTACACACGCTTATTTTGGATGAAAATGCATGCTTAGCTATGTGAAGCCATTCTAATTCCAATATGGCAGATCATCCAAGATGGCGGAAAAGTTATTTTTTTCTGCACCACCACAGTATGAGTATCAAATGAAAGGGCTTGCTGAGGAGAACACGAAAACTAAGGTCAATTAAATAAAAGCTTGTTTTTAAAAAGTTTTTTTTTTAACAATAATTTAACTTTACACTGTGGCACATTAATAATTTAAAAGTAATTAACGAGATTTACACGGTTGCACAAGTAAAAAAATAACATTGCAATTGCTACAACAGAAAACAAAATAGTTAACAGGCTAGACAATTAAATAACAATCCTTACCTAAGCATCATAATAAATGTCAGATTTCCTTGCAAGGTGCAAATCACGAAGCGCTTGGGAACCACAACTTTTTGTTTCACAAATTTGCATGTTTTTTATTTTATTTTGTATCCTCACGGCGAAGTTTACGGCGGAAGAATTTGCGGAGCTACGGAGTGGCTGGGCGGCGAGACACGCGTGCGTCACCCACGACACCGGCCTGGTAACTGAAGGAAGTCTGAACCAAACCAAAGAGTATTTTATTACTGCACAGCAGACTGAACCAAACCCTTACTTATCTGTATCTACGAATACAGATTGGCAGCCTTCCGCCTAAAGAAAAATAAAACGGAACTTAATACTATTATTGTTTATGATAATAAACAATAATATTATTAAGTTCCGTTTCATGAGCATTTCTTTGTTGTCTCTTTGAGTGCGGATACATTTACAAATAAAGTGGTTTTGAAGCTGCACTTAAGAGCGCATGAATAAAACATTATATTATATTATTTTACAAAAGGAAATGAATTGATCAAATCATTAAGATGGAGAATGGCTGTAACCGCATTTATCTGGCAGGTCATTTACCAGTGTCAAGAATTTATCATTATTAAGGAATCCAATCAATACATATAATACATATCAATACATACAGGGTGTATCAGAAGTCCGAAATAATATTATTTAGATAATAATATATACGGTAGCTCATATGTGGATGCTTGGTCAAGACAGATAATATCTAACTATCATAGTTTCTGAGTTATGGACTTTTGAATATTTGTCATAGGTATCGTGTTCTGGCCTTATAGCCAGAAGACGATAAGACGACGACGAAGAATCTCGGAAAACAGAACATGAAAATTTCGCTTAGGACTAGATATATTTTAAGTTTTGGAAATTGGCGGAGAAAGAAAAATTAAATAATTATTATTGAATTTCGATCAAATTTGTATACCATTCGGTGTTATACCCGATACTTGTGCAAACGGCCAAGTATTATTTCAGACTTCTGTAACACCCTGTAGATACTAATTAAATTTTAATGTTCGTGAATTCCATACATTGTAATTGAATAACATATTGAACAACTACTAACAGTATTGAGTGCCTGAGAATGTACTTGTATAATTGTTTTCTTTATATAATGAATTTAGTTTTATACTTATCAGAATTATGTTGTATAAATATATTATGTATATACAAATATATTTATATTTATGGCCCTAAATATATTGCCGCCCTGCTCATACATTATGGCTGTGAGAAGGATGGCAATACGCATAAGTTTAATTTTAAAATTAGTAGCTACGGCTTCATTATCATTTAAACGACTGTAATTGTTTTTGTTTTTTTTTTTATAATTTCGAGGTACCTACTACAGTGTAGACAGCGGTGGCGAAATGTCGTGAAGCGCATTACATCTGCCCCTTCCAATACTGATACATAACGATCACGACCGCTCTGTCAAGAGCGTACCGGATAAGAAGAAGACTACAGTGTAGTAAGTAGTGTACAGTGTAGTAACTACACGAATTATCTAAGTACTTCAAATTTTAAAAACAAAATCTTTTAAAATGCATGTCTGTTTACACAATTGCACATTATTGTACCGAAGCTATCTTTAATAAATTGAACATCATATTATTACTTTGCTCAGGGGCAACATTTTTCCTTACCTATACCTACTAAACAAATGGAATTAAAATAATTTTACACAATTAATTAAGTATGTTTTCGCGTTTACCTAAACTTGCCTACTTTACAATATAAAGCTGTGTTACTAAATAAAGAAAACCGTGAAAATTAATAAATATGTACGAAGTAAACCCGTTTTATCGGGGTCTCTGTCACGTAAGAGAGGTTTATTCCAAATAGGTACACCTTAAACGTTGAACGATTGTTTATAGTCATGTGGCCCGCGACAACATTATGGCAGTTAAGTTCAGCAAAAGAAAAATCTCACATGATTTTGTCAGTGTGCACTATTCGCACACTATTCGTTCTCACGCTATGCGATTAAGCAAGTCACAGAGTGACAATATTAAGCAAAATTTGCAATACTGCGATGAAAACAGTATCATATTACGCACGTAGCGAGTTACAGTGTAGGTGTAGGTACCTAGTGAAGAGTAGCGAATCATATCGCTTGACTATAATTGACAGGGATTAAATATTCATGAGAGGGCATTTTTAACAATGTTGTTTTAATATTACTTACTACACTACTACTACAACAGCCCTTTTAACGTCCCACTGCTGGGCACGGGCCTCCCCTCAATGCGAGGGGGATTCGGGCCATAGTCCACCACGCTGGCCCAGTGCGGGTTGGCAGACTTCACACATCTAACGGGAACTCGTCAAGTTCCCTCAGACGTGCAGGTTTCCTCACGATGTTTTTCCTTCACCGTTTCATAGCAAGTGATAATCTCGGATGAAAATGAGATTCGCACATAAATCCCAGAGTTGCGAGCCGGGGTTTGAACCTGCACACTTTGATTGCAAGGCGTGCGTTCGACCACTCGGCTATAAAAATATAATGTTAAAAAAAACTTTTTAAAACCAAGCTTTTATTTAATTGCCCTTAGTTTTCGTGTTCTCCTCAGCAAGCCCTTTCATTTGATACCCATACTGTTGTAGTGCAGAAAAAAATACTATTCCGCCATCTTGGATGATCCGCCATATTAGAATTAGAATAACGTCATATAGCTAAGCATGCATTGTCATCCAAAATAAGCGTGTATACCAAATTTCAGCTCAATCGGTTAAAGATAACTGATTTAAAATTCAGTTGGAAGATTCCACCCGGACATACATTGCAAGTTAATATAAAGCTTGTAATAATAACATAAAAATGATTTGTACAAACGAAAGTAATTACAAAATAATAGTTGCCCTCTTAAGCACATCGAGGGGTGAACGCTTATTTGACCTAAGCGACACTTGGGCGATATTGACTTCAGCTAACTTTTCTGCGTCAAATGAGCACGCTCTCCTGTAAAGTTAAAAAAATAACTTACGCGTAAATAGCCTTTCACCCCAAAGCAATTATACTGAAAACAAAAATTATAGGCATAACAAATATTATTGATCAGAGTTTAGGATTATGTCGCACCGAGTCGCTTAGTTACCTATTGTTTTATTTCATAGGAGATAAATAGGCAAATTCTATACAGGATGTATCAGAAGTCCGAAAATAATATTTTAGGTACATATACGGTGGCCAATATGTAGATGCATAGTGAAGGTAGATCATATCTAACTATCATAGTTTTTGAGTTACAGACCTTTAAATCTTTGTCATAGGTATCGTGTTGTGGCCTAAGGGCACATGCAGAAGCTTGTCCGACAGTGCAAAATTCATCAACGAGAGGCGACTAATAACATTCACAAAACAGATTTTGAAAATTTCAAATTGGACTCGAATTATTACATTTTTAAAATTGGAGAAGAAAAATAATTGAGAAATCATGATCGAGTTTTGATGAAATTTTTATACCATTCGGTTGTATATCCGATGCTCGTACAAACGGCCAAATATTATTTCGGACTTCTGAAACACCCTGTGTATTCCGTGAATAAGTCTAGTCTTGGCTCACATGCTAGCCGTGCATATCTCAGGCGATATCACAGTACAGAGCGGTAGTAGCCTGCGTTCAGAGCCCCTATTTATAAAGTAGATCCCAGCAGGCTCAATATTTTTTTTTCTTTTTCAACAGGAAGCTTGCTTGACATTAAATCGAGCTATTTCTACTAGATATAGCTCGATGTGACGTCATTTGCTCAACAAATCTGACAGTTGAAAAAAATACACTTTAGTTCACTTTTAAGTCTATGGCTTGCGGGTTTAACCGAACAAAAAAATACAATTTCCAGTCCTAACTCCTGTCACACGAACTTAGAGTGATTTCAAATGACATTGATTTTTTTGCGATTCCATGTTTATGGTATAAACTTCAATCTACAGTGAAAACCCACCTTTAGTGGCTCGTAGCGCAAAAACCTAACTGGTTATATGAGTTTTGCTCGTAACTGCATGAATTTAGTTTTGTATTTATTATATGATATGAAACTTAAATTCTTTGCTTTTTGTACGTTACATAGCATAGCATATAAAATATTGCTTGCTCAATGACTTTGAGTGTATGTCGCAGGTTTTTCATAAAATTAGGTTTTGATCAAAAACCTAGATGTTTGATGAAAAACCGGAAGATGACACATTTAAACACAATTTCATTATAAACCTGAACTAGTTTGGGTTTATGATAAAGTTTGATGTTTAGGTTAGGTTAGGTTATGATTTTTATCATAAACCCAAACTAGTTCAGGTTTATGATGAAATTGTGTTTAAATGTGTCATCTTCCGGTTTTTCATCAAACATCTAGGTTTTTGATCAAAACCTAATTTGATGAAAAACCTGCGTATGTAACCATCGTATGATGCCAAACTAAGCAAAGCTAGTACTATGGGTGCCGTACAATGATCTGGGGGCTATCCTAGTTACACCCAGACCAGAGCAATTTCCGAAAAGGCCATTTCCGAAATTTGTCGCTGGCGGGAATCAAACCCGCAATCATCTGGTTCAGTGAGCCGAGCGTCCTGCGTTCAAACCGCTAGAACAACACGTCTTCGTATCTTACAACTTATAATTATTGATACTCATCTATGTATTATCGACCTGAGATGGAATAAGGCGCCAACCGTAGATTACGTAAGTCTCTCGCAAACCCGTTTTAAGTTTTTCTTTTTTTTTATTTCTGAAAAGTCAAAACACTGGGGCGTTATGAGCTGTGCGTCAAAATGTTTGCGAATAATAAAACGAACCCTAGTGTCAATATACCTACATAACGATTGACTTTCTGCCAGCCAGTAGGCTTAGAATGACTGCGTAGACATAAGTTTTATCTCTTTCAAGTGTCAGATTCGTCGAGAAAATAACCGAGCGTGCAACACCGAACCCTGTTCAGTACAATAAGCTCGACGTCACGTCATTTTCTCAACAAATATGACAGTTGACAGAGATAAATAAAACTTATATCTACATGGTCATGCTGAGGGTGCTGGCCCGTACGTGAGAAAACTCGTTCGAGCTGACAATGTAATTTCTTTGAAGAATGAACTTTTTCTATGAATCAATACAGTTCATTTTGGTATAAGTAAAAAATTGTATGCACGCGTTTTGACGCTTGAGTGTGCAGGAGGCTAAATACTTATTATATATATAAAAGTTACATAATAGTCCTGCCAGGACGTGATAGATATTTAAATTCAAGATGCTTGTATTTTTTGTTCGACATTTTTTTTCCTTTTTTATGTGTATGAGTGATGTGTGTAAAATTATATCGGGTCTACCATTTGCATACCACTTAACTTCGGTGTCCTCGCTACGGTTCATTGATTACGAGCTAGAAGTGTGAATGGAAAATTCCGGCCGGGTGTAACAGGGGTAGCGCTCTACCCTTGTTCCGGTATACCTACATGACATTCCGACTGCATTTTAGTAGTATAAACAACAACGTTTTTTCATAGAAATGAGGAAATACGTTGTTGTTTATTATTAAAAGCCTTAAAAGCGGTTTACATAGTGTTGTTTTTTATTTGAATTTTAAAGGGCAAATGATGACATAGGACTGTTTGTAAGCCAGGATCTTCGGGATGTATCAAAGGTTCGCAATAATAATTTACCGTACAGCAAGTAGTAATGATTTATTCGAAATGATATTCGCATGTGAAATCCGATAATCCTAAAGGGGTGAGCTCGAGGTCTGAAACTGTACCCCTTATTTCCAAGGAGTTCTACTAACCACGCTATTGCTTTGAAAAATAATAAAACAAAGATATAGGTACACTTAGTTATGCTGTTTATTGTAACACTAAATGGAATATAAGAACACAACCATACAATATTAGGGTTCATTCAACACATTTAATCTAAAAATATATGTAACATCGAAGGTAAGAATAAGAGCAATATAATACCTAATCATCAAATGGTGATCTGATTCACGTGACAAATCTTACCCCTATATAATTTATAAAACGTTATAATACTTACAAAGACTTTCGTTCAAAAAATTGTTCGTGAAATCATTGTGAATGGCTAAAACATTCAGGTTTATTATGACACCTTACTAAATATTTTGTCATCATTTAGTATGCCGTCAAATTTAGTTCAATCATTGTATGGTTATTAATATTTATTTGAGTGTGTTAACTTTACAGTTCCAAGGACAGGGTATCGAGGACGCAGACAGTTGTTGATTGTCTCTGGTAAACATAATATTGTATTAGACACTCTATTTTCCCTTAAAAAATATTATCCTTTGTACTCCAAATTCACAAATAATTTATTCCATTTATAAAGTATTGCCAGATACTAAAGTACTTTGCAATGCTATTGTAAATGGTTTATATTTTATTTTTATGTTGGTAAAGGTACATTGAAGCACACTTACATCAACTGCTCGTTGAAAAAATTATATATTTCGCCTTTTACTGAATTAAAGTCCTTAATGTAATACACATCATGTATATAATGTTGTTCCCCATATTTCTATATGGAGTTGAGACCTGGACTGTGAAAGAGAGAGAACGTAAACGGATCGATGCATTGGAAATGTGGTGCTGGAGGAGAATGCTCCGCATTTCTTGGACGCAGCGGCGCACCAATGTATCGATCCTAAACGAGTTACGAATAAAAGAGAGACTATCATCCACAGTACAGCTCAGGATCCTCCGATACTTTGGCCATATGTCACGGCGACAAGCAGATGCCATGGAAAGACTTGTTGTCCAGGGCAGGGTCAACGGTAACAGACCTCGCGGACGTAGCCCCATGCGATGGACTGACCAAATTAAAGCGCTGACAAAGACCCCTCTTAATGAATGCGTCCGCCAGACATCGGTTCGGGATCGGTGGAGGAGGACCATCAAATCTGTCGTGGATTGCACATGACCACGACTGCTCTGCCAAGAGTACATCGACCAAGAAGAAGATATAATGTTGTTAAAAAATCAGACCCCATAGTTAAAACCTTAACATATCAAAATTTTTGATGATTTATCAGGTACCCACTGTGAATAAGAAGAACTTATAATTTTTAACCGATGAAAAAACGGAAGAGGTTCTCAAGTCGACGCGTATAGTATATATATGTATATATATATATATATATAAACCATAAAAACGATTTTGTTGTATACAAACAATAATTAAACTATATTTGATAGCGCTAAAACTATTGCCGTTTTACTCATACACTCGAACCTCTTTTTTTTAAAGGACTACGCTGTTGGCCCTGAGTTGGCCTTTACAGCTTTACCGGAGGAGTGACGAGCGCAGAGTACACTCCAACCAAGGCCTTAAGGGCGGAAAAAGGGTAGCAACAAGCTCAAAGGCGCCACAGAGGGCACGACCTCGGCTTGGGCAGTTACCGTGAGGGGAGAGGTAGTGACTGCGCTCCTAGGTGAAAAGGCACTCGAACCGTGAGGAAGACGACAATACGCTTAGTTCTGTTTATTTTAGTTTGGTACCAACATAAACAACATCTACTAATGTATTTAAAAATATATGTTTAAAAAGTAATATGTTTTATGTTTACACATCTTAAAATATTTGCGCTTAGATATTTCATTATTAAATAACGGTTTTTGGGCTCTTTGTACTAAGTTACACATTGTATATTTTATATATTGTATGTGTTGTATACTAAAAAGGTTTAAAAAGATTTTCTACATGGAAGAACTTAGTTCGAAATGTTTATACATCTATTAGTTTTTTTATGGAAATGGACCGGAAGGCAAAATCTTTAGTTAAATATACATTTTAATGATTCTTTGAGCTTATCATATAATGGTAGATATTAATTACCGTCTTAAGTATACAAAATATTTAGAATATTTTTATGTATAAAAATATTTTAATTACAATATTTACCAACAGTTTTTTTGGAATTTCAGGATTAAAAAGGTGCGTTGATTTGAGTAGTATTAAAAAAACTGTTTTTATTTAATTACTCTAATTTAAAAATCAAGATAAGGTAAGTTGGCTTATCTATTATTTAATAGTGCTGCCATCTGACGCGATCTACGTGCATAACAACACAATTACACACGATAACACAATCAAACTTACAAAGTTATTATATATGTATATTTAGACCACGCTAGATGGCACTAGTAGCCCAAATATATTATGATTTTAGCCTGATTAGATGTTTGTTTTACAGTAAACTGATTTTTGGTAAAAAAACTACTGTTTGATAGGAAAGTTCTGTGAGAAGGGTTGTGGGAAAGCTTAATTTTATATATATAGTGTGAACATGCAAGGAATTAACATCCTTAATACATACCTTCGTTGGAGCCACGGGTAGCATTTCTTTTAGTTATGTACGAAGTAACGTATAGCAACGTATTCATTATAAGTTTTAGTCATATTTAATGATGACTATTTATTATTAAATTGTCTTATCACACAGTCAACCAAAAACCACTTTTACCACAAAAGATAATACGTTTTCCTCATACAGTCATTTTCATTTCCAATTAGTTACAACAAAATATAATAGAAAAATAACAAAACACATTGTTTCCTTTATTCAGACGGTTCGCACAAAATATATTTTAAGTTGACAGAGAGAAGATATTGTATTTTCCGTTCACAATCCCTCCCTGGAATCTTAAACACTAACCCCCTTATTCATAGAAACTAACAATGCATTGACAGCGGCATTTATAAATGACCAATGTTCTGAAAAGTGAACCCTTAAATGGTTTGTAGATTGATTAATATTTTTATTTATATCGAAATTGGCAGAAAACCACCAAATAAAGAGACCCAGGTAACACTGTGGAAAATCGAAGCTTTTCTTAATATGCTTACCTATTTCTGTTTTCTGACTATGTTAAGTAAGAACTTCTTGTGTCTATGTCCAATGTATATGTATTATTTAATAAATTAGGGGGCAGCAATATCGAGGGGTGAAAGGCACTAGTACTTAAGCGACATTTTTCTACTTTACAGGAGAGCATATTCATTCGATGCAGAAAAAATTGCTGATTCCAAATATGTATTTAAGCCCAAAACTGTCGCTTAAGAGAAACTTCAACCTTTCAACCCTTGTTATTATGATATAATTAGCCGAGTATTTTCTTTGCATTCCTAACAGAATCACACGGTGTGGTATGACAGTCTTGTAACGTGGGGTCCGGCTCCTCGTCGTGGCCGAAGCTGCCATCCCCGCTGCGCTTGGCTCGGTTCACGATCATCGCTGATGTTGCAGCTTTCACTGGAAAATAAAGCAACTATACTAACCGAGGAAGAATCACTTCTTAGATAACCTCTAAGAACCATATTTAAGGGGGCATCTAATTCGCTCGTCAAAATTTTTCCCATACCAAAACGAACGCTGCCTCAATAAGCATAAAGATTGAATTTCTATGGTAACAACTACGCCCACACGCAGCAAAATTCGCCCGAGCTGTCAGTGTAATTTATTTGAAGAACTAACTTTTTCTTTAAGTCAATACAGTGCTTTTTGGTATGGCAAAAAAATTGTCGCGCGAGGGTTGACGCTACAGTGAGGGGGAGGCTTTACTTAGTTACTTAAATACTTCACTACCATGTGTATTTGTGGATTTTCAACAAACTTGGGCTCGCTGCTTCTTATAATGTTCTAAAACATGACGTGATTAATCTTTGAACCTAAATTCTGTCAACTCACTTCACTCACACCTCATTAAGTCCAAGGCTAAATCCCTCAACCTTACGGCCTGATCAATTTATATTTTGAAGCATTGCCTTTAATTAGGTAACGTGATATTATTATATTGTACTAGCTGCACCCCGCGACTTCGCCCGCGCGGAATTTAGGAACCTTAATTATTTTCACCTCCATCCGATTGACACCTCCAACAGTTTTTGTATAAACTTGACAAATTATATACTAAAACCTTCCTTGAGAACCACTCTATCCATTGGTGAAATCAGCATGAAAATCGGTGCAAAAGTTTTTGAGTTCATCGCGAACAGACAGAGAGACAGACAGACGCAGCGGAGGACTTCGTTTTATAATATGTAGATATAAGTCGTGATAAGTCTGGAAACTACGATCGATGCGATAGTGCTATTAATTATCGCCTAATCCGATATTAGGTATTATCACGTATTGTTTGTACTACATGAATAGATGAACGTATCGGGGAAGCTCTGCGTTTAATAGATCTTAGTTCTAGGTTTCATTAGTATAGTGTGAATCATTTCAGCCTAGGTTAGTGTTAAACACATTAATAAGGAAGTACAACATTTAGTAGGCACTTCTGTTAAAAGGAGTTTTATTTAAAAATAAAAATATGTTCCTCCCTACCGAAAGGTTTCCACATCGTCCCAGATTGTAGAGGCTTTAAGTCACTCATTAGCCATTACTATTGGAATTCATGAGCCTATTTATCGCGATGCTGAAATGATTCATAGTTTATAGAAGCTACACAACAATTCTTTACAAATCTACTAACGTTAGATCTTGTCATCGTTGGTGCGTCAATGATAGCCTTCTAGTCACTCATCACATTTAATTTAATTTAATTTTTATTATCGCATTCTTATTTTTAATTTATTACCAATGTTCCTTTTATGTTATTCCTCTTACTTATGCATGTTGTGGCACCTTTGTTAACTGTGCATTTAGTTTTCCCTTATTTGTATTTTATATTAATGTGTTATTAATGCTACAGTTTTTGGATGTCCTGTTAAATAAATAATAAATAATAATAAGTGACTGTACCACTAGTTTTATACATAGTTTACGCTCTCTAGTCGCTAGCGTCTACGTTAAATATTTGAAAGGAAAACTGTTCACCAAGTGCTAGCTAATAATTTTGCTAAAAATCAATCAATATCTACAAATAAGATAAAATTATAAAAATCTAGTTAATAATAATACTACGCTATTACGCTTGTATTCCTCAAAATTATAAGCAGGGTATTTTTATCAGGCTAGTCCAGGGGTCGGCAACCTTTTGAGTCGGAAGAGCCAAAAATTAGTTAACAACATTACAAAGTTAGATTTAGAGCCATTTTTTTTATGCCAACAATAAATAGTAGGTACTTCCATAAATAAATATTTTTGATTAAAAAAATAAAAGAACAACTAAATAGATATGGTGCCTAATCCACGTTCATCGATTCAGAACGATTTTTAAATGTTTTTTTTTTTATAAAATAAATAATATTTGCGTATGGAACTAAAGAGCCGCAGCTTCACATCCAAAGAGCCGCAAGTGGCCCACGAGGCACGTGTTTCCGACCCCTGGGCTAGTCTATTGTTATTATAATATGTATATGACTTACTCCTTCTCAATACGAGGCGGATTTGGGTAATACTCGACCAAGAGACGATTACAATTTTCCGACCTTACAAAATACGTAGATACTTAGTCAAGAAAAAATAATGCGTGGATATTTACAATCGTAAGCCCATCCGATCTTGGCGAATGTGTCGATGAAATTAGTGGAGATGTTGATTCGCCCGAGCTCGGACGTCCGGTAGTCCCAGGGGAACACGTGGTGGTAGTTGTGCCAGCCCTCGCCGAGCGCCGCCAGGCTGACCATGCTGTTCTCCACTGAATTGATGAACCTTATGAATAAGAAGTGAGAGTTGATTAAACCTACCAACAACGGTAGCAGCGCTATAAGGATGCAGGTTCAAGTTCGACTACCTCATATATTACTCACTTCCCATACCTAAATCTATTGTCGTCAGACTATTTCATGGTTAAAACACTTCTAGCTAATAAAATGTTAGCACAATCAGTACGGCTGGCGGTGGTACACTTTGCAAGCAAAATGATTTGAACAGCTAGTCAACGACTAGCTGTCCCACCACCAATTTCCTTTTTGCCTAATAAGGATGCTGTCCAAAATATATATCTTAGTGTATCTTGAGAATGTATTGAATGTATTGTATGTATGTGAGCCTCATTAACCTTATATTGTATAATTTTAATTAAGAAAAACACAAAAATGTAAATCCTGATTGGAATAAAGCAACCATAGAGTTTCTTGCCCATTCTTCTCCATAGGAAATGCATTTCGAATGGGTGGTAGAGATACTATTATTATTATTTATTGACGATTCATAAGTGCCTGTATTGGATTACATGGATAACTTATCTGATTCTGATTCTAATCGTTTTCCGGAGGGTTAGTGTTGTGTTCGAACGCTCCGGTGCAAGATTTTATACTTATTGCTGTACTATTACCACATTTGTTTACTGCTACATAATCAATATCAACTCTATCTACCTTGTGTATGATGATTATAATGTATATAAAATACCTGTCATAAGGTTTATTTCCCCACATATGCGCAAAGCTATTGACGGAGAACGCAATGTTGAGGGTGATGGTGAATCGCGTGACGAAGCTGATCACGAAACTGTTCACCAGGGACTCGCCCCAGAAGTGCCACGGGATCCATATGGGGAGAATCACGTTCAGCATCGCGAACATTGGAATGAAGTACCTAAAACAAACACGATAATGAAACAACCACACACAATTTATTAAATGATTTTTGGTATTGTTCTTGATAGTGACCACTCAGCCAATAATGTAAAAAAATGTATTACTTTTTTTACTTTACAGATTAACTGTCGTAAAAATTGGTATGGATACGCAGTGAGATAAATAAAAATGTTTGTTTCTTGTCTGATAACATCTATACGAGTGACTTACACCGACTAGCGTCTCGGTACGCAAACCCATTAGTGTTCGTAAACTTCGGCAAGGAAGATCGTTAGTGGATGGCCCGCTATTGTTTTTCTTCGTATCACAGTAACATATTCTAACAAATGCCGATAATCAGTTACAGAATTCTGGGCTGCAATTATTTACTAGGTACATAATACAGAGAAAAGGTATTTGCATGACCACTATTAACACATTGTTCATAATAATAAATAAAAATAAACTGGGGCAAGAAATAAATAAACAATTGGCGCATGTTGAGGCGTACCCAAGACCCTGGCTGGCGGCATTTCCATCACTGTTTTATTTTGCTGTTATTTTATAAACTAAAAATATATTGAATAGGTATATTAGAAACAACATGTTTTATTAATTGATAAATAATAATTACACACAGATGTGCGCTTAAAATTTGCATAGTATCGTTTACGTACATTATGTCGCTTTACATACCGTTGACAGAACTAATAATGGTAATTGACGGGGACAGTCAGGCACTGCATAAAATTATTCTAGTTCCAGCGCTGGTCAGCTACCCACTCGTTTATGATTACGAGGCAATTATGACCCATCAGTCTTGATGGATGTTTCGTATAAAATAATAATAACTTTGACCTAGATATCTAGAATGCTAGCAAAACGAGGACGATAAATAAAATCGGCTGTTATTTTTAGCAGATCACTACATAGGTATCTAGCCAGTAGTCATGCAGACGGCGTCAACGACAAAGATGTTTACCAAATTAAAGAAAATCTTCGTCAAAGTTCACTTCCCAGTTTATTTGGGTACCTCAATTGGCCGTCTATTTTTATTTTATCATCACTGTAAGACTTGCCAACGAATGTTCTACATTCCACATGTACGATAATCTTATAATACCTCAATACAATCATTCTTCAGAATAGTACGAGACGAAGCGACTTTCAAACCTCAACATACCAAAGCATATAACTTGTGGCTTAACTTAACAACATTCCCGGGTGGAGTTGCTGGGATACGTCTAGTTTGTCTAGGCCAGATAATCTAGAACTAGTTTGATAAAGCATCACATTGCATAGACGAAACTTAGTACGTAAGTTATGTTAGCCACGTCAAATTAATTATTCGAGGCAGTGTATGGCGAAGCCACGATCAGTTGATTGAATTAGCCATTTAGGTTCCGAGGAATGAATTTCGAAGCATTTGAAAAGTAAAATATTGGTATTGATCTAGACTGACGTCTGAAGCGTTTGTTGGTGAACCATGGTGTTGATAAGTGAAAAGAGGTGGGTTGAATTGAACACCTCCTCCTTTTTTGAAGTCAGTTAAAAATAAAGTAAAATATTGTAGGTTACAGAAAGGTACGTATTTAAGTAAACAATATAAAAGTTAATTTAACTAATACTAATTACATGCCAGTTCCAAACAATACAATAGGTATTTATTAATTACCATGGTATCTTCTTATTGGTTTTTACTGAAGAAATCGATATTATTTTATAATTTCAAAGGTCCAGGTACCTAGGCAATGGTGCCGAGCCTGATGGCATCACACTACACTATGCGTATTGCCGTTCTTGTTCTTTTTTTACGAAATGATGATATTTTGATGTAATAAGATGAGGAATGCCTCCACCTGCGATTGGCGGTATTTATGGCAATGTCGAGTAATTATAGCAAGGACAAATTCAATAAATACTAAATTGTTGTTATAGCGGCATCAGAAATACATCATCTGTGAAAATTTCAACTCTCTAGCTATCACGGTTCATGAGATACAGCCTGGTGACAGACGGACGGACGGACGGACCGCGAAGTCTCAGTAATAGGGTTCCCGTTTTACCCTTTGGATACGGAACCCTAAAAATGGATGATGGCAGTGATAAAGACGGCGGATGAACCGCCGTTCTTGTTACCGCCGTAATGTATGCGCAAGTAGGCGTTAGTTTTAGTACTGTCGTCAACCGAATCGAAATTATTATTCTTTTAACGTTTATCATAACGAGCGAACACTTGGGCGATATTGACGTTGTATATACATATTTGGCATAATATGGAATCAGTGTTTTTTTCTGCATCGAATTAGTGTGCTCTCCTTTCATCCTTCGATATACTTACATCTTCTGTATCCTCACAACTGGGTCAGCTAAGAGGTCTATGGATGTTTTGCGCAACGCTGCTCGGCGGTCCTCCACGGCTGGGTGCGGCGTGAGGACCAGCCAGCCGACGTGAGCGAACCAGAACCCTCGCTTCACGTTGTGGGGGTCAGCCACCGTCTCCGAGTACTTGTGGTGCACGCGGTGGTCCAGGGCCCACGTGTAGATATCACGCTGGAAATTATTGTTTTATTAAAACCTTATCACTTTGAAACAGGGGAAGGAAAACATCAACGCCTTTGTCTGCCAAAATCCTGAGCTGGATTTATTTGCTGAAGAAAGGAAGGTGATAGTGTCAGAAAGTATGAAGATGTGTGAGATGAAAGAGTGAAAAGTCTATCTGTCTTACCTATTGTGTTACTGTGTCATTAGTGTAAGTGGCAAATGTATTGCGGTTCTATATAATTGATAAATAAATAAATTAAAGTAAGTAAATAAATCAAGTATCTTGTTAATATAACCGTCGGAGTATTCATTCGAGTCTATATAAGAAACGTATTCGGAGACGTTAAAAGTTTTATTATTTCCCTGTAGGTACAGTAGGTACCGACCTACTAAACGTAAGGGTTTTTCGTTGAAAACTCTATTGCGATAAGCGTTCCTAGAAGTTTTGAAATCCGTTTAAGATATATATTTTTAATGATTTAAATGTGTGAAATGTCAGTGAGTTAGAATTTAGCCGGATATCCATCATATTGAAGTGGAGTTTGCATGGTATAATAGCAATAAGCTTCCCCATTATAGGTGCACTGGTAGTGCATTCCTACCTACGGCTTTTGGCGATACTGGCGCAGTAATGGAGATGTAAAAAAAGTATTTCGGTATTGAGAGAAGATCCTAAGTAAAACATCTATAGATTCGGGTGACCAAATAACCTAATGTTATTTTTAAGCATTACTTACCTAACAGTACCAATGTTATTACTTACAGAAAAAACTACTATACAGAATTCATGATCAAGACATGATCAAGAAAGGAAATCTATACATAAAAATAAAATTGGAGTGTCTGTTTTTTATATCAAAATAACAGCTTTTTACAAAATGCATTTGAAAGTAAACGATACCTATAGTAACGATAATTTTTAAAATTTAGTCTGTCTGTCTGTTGGTTCTGCATAAACGCCCAAACGGCCAGGCCGATTTTGATGGGACTTTCACACTGGCAGATAGCTAACGTTACAAGGAGTACGTTAAAATTTTATTTCAGTAATAGAATTAGAGTTACGCGGAAAAATTATAAAACCCTTTTTTCGGGGTAATCTCCCTAAATCCCACGCGTGCAAAGTTGCGGGCATCGCTTGTACTTATTACAATATTTGTATCTATGCGACTTCGAAATTCCCAAGGAATAATAGAACGTCTGTATAATATTCAGACGAAAGATCAATGTTTGTTTACATTAAACTATATTATTTATTTCATATTTAGGTTCACTTTGGTCATGTTTACACAAATCAAAGATTATTTCATAAAAGTATACAAATGTTATGTGTAAGTCCACATAAGAAAAAGTAAATACCTACACATTATTCCAAATCGGTAAACCTAATAATAATAAGGACTGGGGAATGTCTTACAACTTTTCCCTCGGGGTAATTCCAGTCAACGGCACATTTCTTATTTTCAAATATAGAAAAGTGCCCACACAAGAGAACTGTATGATGGTAACTTTTTAAACTTACAAATTTGGTTTTTCACTATTTTACACAATACAAAATATAAGCTTACAATTAATAATAGGTACTAGGCATATAGTCTAAGAAGTTTCAGTGTAGTACATCATAAATAAGTACATCATCACGCCTGTATTCCCCGAAGGGGTAGGCAGAGGTGCACTGCAGTGCGCCCACTCTTCGCCGATGTATTTTGGTCTTAATGTAACCTATATAGCCATTATACCGGGCACATTCTCCCTCAATACGAGTAAGTTTTTGGGTTATAGTCCACCACGCTGGCCCAGTGCGGGTGGGTGAACTTCACACACCTTTCCATAGACATGCTGGTTTCCACACGATGTTTTCCTTCACCTTTTCATAGAAAGTGGTAATCTCGGATGAAAATGAGATTCGCACATAACCCAGAGGTGCGAGCCGGGGTTTGAACCTGCACACTTTGATTACAAGGCGGCGTTCGACCGAGTGGTCGCAGAGTTGCTACCATTCAGCGTAGTGCTCTCGTTTAATTAACGGCCATATAATTGACTTTATCAAACAACATTGATTTTACTGATCTATAGATTTTATCGCATGGTTGTTCATACGTAATAGATATCTACGTTAATCAGTTTATCCGCTGACGGATATCTTTATTTATTTAAATGATTAAAACCAAATAAGTATAAACAAATCCGAATCTGCTCCAAAGAATAATCAATCATCACAATGGGTTGTTATAATGAAAACCATTACGAAAACGTTTTCAACATACTGTATAAATATTATTTTATTTATCTTTAATGTTTTTACCATTGAAATTTTATTTCATGTTAAATTGCTTTTGGATAATCCTGTTCATGTTAATTCCGAAAAAAAAAGAATTTGTCCTTGCTATTAATTTACTTCACATTTGCAAAATACTCATCTTGTTCCAATAAAACTTCAACATTTATAAACTGTAAAGTTTTTTTAATAAGTAGGTATACCCTGTATCCATTAGCAGGGTTCACCATAACAAAAAAGCACTGTGCCTTGTACTGAAGAAGAAAGTTATTAAGCATAAGCACGGCTATATAGTAAGATTTCGGCATGTTTACCATTATTTTGCTGTTCTTCTTTATTTTCATATGTTCACGTTATTTTTTTTATTTAGTAAGGGTATAACATGTTTTATTTTGAGCAACCTTTTCTTTTATCATTTAGCATTTTTTTAATAATAAAGTTCTCAATAAAAAAACAATAAGTAGGTATACCTTGAAATTTTTTTTTTCTGAAATAATTATTTACCATTGAAATAAAACTATTTTACAGATTTTATCGCGTTTATTTACTATTTTATTTCCCGTATAAATCGTAAATCTTTGTTTCAGAGAGCACAAGGAATCTGTGATGAGCAACACCTGGCTGCCGAGATCCATCACGTCAAGCAAGTATTGCATGACAACAAGCTTCGCGTCCCACGCCGCCATCACAGTGATCGAGTGAAACCAGCCACAGTCGAGCGTCTACCTGCTGTACTACCGTACATAAGAGGTGTCACAGACAAGATTGGCTACATCTTGAAACGGGCTTCAATCAAAACTTACTTCAAGTCACCGAAGAAGATTAGTCAGTTTTTACCACCTGCCAAGTGTCACATTCCTCTACAAGATGCAGGAGTATACAAACTCGATTGTGAATGTGGGCTCTCTTACATAGGACAAACTAAAAGATCAATAAAAACCCGCGTAAAAGAACACATAGCTGACGTGAAACACCGACGCTCCACGAAGTCTGCAATCTGTGAACATGTACAGGACCGCACCCGCCATTATATCAGATTTGATAAACCGCATATCCTCGCAAAAGAACACCGACTCCGACCAAGGATGATACGTGAGGCCATTGAAATTAAAAAACATCCTAATTTCAATAGGGAAGATGGCTGAGTGCTACCACCAACTTGGGATCCAGTAATTAATATGATTAAATCCAAAACCAAGCATACCATTGCAAGACCTCAAGACACTGTGAGCACTTTCTGCGTGGATCGGACCGCAAACAACAACTAAATATGAGGGTACCCAGTTATTAACTATGACATCAGGACGTCGAACACCTCAGTCCCCCCGTGACCATGGTTGCTGTAAAGCAGCCGAAACGTCGGGAAAATAAAATAGTAAATAAACGCGATAAAATCCGTAAAATAGTTTTATTTCAATGTATAGTATTCCCGTAAATATAAGAAAACAATATAATTATTTACCATTTGATATAACGTCTACATAAGGTCTATGGTAAAACTTGATTTTCCGTTTGTTGTAATATTAAAATTTGGTCCTTTACCGATTGGCGCATCACTATACTATGTATTGCACATCACTCTATATTCTAACTTGTCTATGATATTCTGTCAATAAAGCAAGTTCCGACGAGGACGCTGTTTAAGTTTTTATTGATCCGCCATCGTTATCATTGTCATTATCCATTTTTATTTATTATGTGTATTTATTGAATTTGTCCTTGCTATAAAATACTCGATATTACCATAAATACCGCTAATCGCAGGTGCAGGCATTCCTTATCTTATTCCATCATTTCACTCATTTCGTAAAAATAGAACAAGTATTTTTTTCTTTTATTTTCGAATCTCCACACATTATGAACCATAAGACGACCTAACCATCCCTAGGACCCTCGCCAGTCTATATTGTATCTCCAAGGCTGGACGCGTACACCAAGGGGTCAATGTAATTGACATCTGTTTAATACGAATCGGATCCAATGATTCCAGCCACATTGTCTCCAACCGTTCATATTCTGCGTACGTATATTAAATGTTACGTACCTACCTGTCCAGTATATTAATACTGTCTAGACAACACATGAGTGCCGACTTCTATAGTAGAATGTTAGATATGAGATATTACGCGCTATTGACGCAAGTGCTTGAGATCAGAGTCTCACAGAAATTACCTAGGAACGTATATTTTAGTAGAGTCTCACGGTTACCGACCCGCACTAAGCCATGGTGGACTAAGCCACATCTCCCTGATGGTAAGCCCGGTGGATAATGCCCGGTATAATGACTATAAGCTTTGGCCTTATCACCTTTGAAACAAAATACTTCTACAAAATGTGCACCTACATTTTGCTGATTACGCAAATGTGCATCGATAGACATAATATGGTGCACCTGTGCTTACCTTTTCTGGGAATAAATGCGTTATGACGATGCATAGTTTAGCGTATGTAGTTATGATTAGAAAAATATTAGAGACGACAGTTTTCTCATGAAGAAGAATAATTTAATATAATGTGGAAATCCTCATGGACTCCTGCACGCCCCGAGGGAGACGTACGGGTTGTGCCGAAAGATTAAAGTAACCTATACCAGATACAAATCGTTCTGGTTCA
Organism: Ptilodon capucinus; assembly: GCA_914767695.1. NCBI lineage: Eukaryota > Metazoa > Arthropoda > Insecta > Lepidoptera > Notodontidae > Ptilodon > Ptilodon capucinus. Next base: position 4,619,956 of record OU611814.1, on the reverse strand, counting down.
CCCTCCTAACTATTATAAGTCTAGTTGTGCCCAAAACCTTTTTGTAAGGGTGGGTCCGGTTATTGACACTTTGAATTGCAAGGCAGACTTACTGTTGTAGTCTTATATAATTATAAGGTAATGCAAGTTATTAGAATGCAAAGATTCAAGACCAGCTACGTACTTTCTTGTTTTTATAATTTATACGCGTACAATAATAAATATACCTGATTATTATTCTCTAGGTGTCATGACAACTAGAAAACTTTACTCAATAAATATTGTTATTTAAGGGTGTTCTTCGGTAACCTCGCCACACCCTTCTAAACACAGCTTTATTATAGCGTTCAGCCGAAGGCGATCGTACGGTGCATACTGGGGGCATAAGGGTCGTTGAGGTTACGACCGTTTTATGTCTCCAAAATCACTGAGTAATTTAACTAAACCTACCTGATATTTGATTGATAAAATCTGTTTACATTGGCAAAGAAAACACTAAGGTAAATAAATTGGAATGATTATCTTTTATTCACAAAATACTTGTAGAATTCTACGTGCTCTAACTTCCTCTTAAGTTGTCTATACATAATAAATAACATTATTTTTTTATCTTAATTGAATCACTAAATAATTAACATCCTCTCTTTAAACGTGTAGATACTTTAGAAAAGGTAAGCGAGTTTGTATGAAAATTACGTCTGGGCCTAATACAGTTTCCTGATAAACCTATAGCTTATTTATTAATTATGATGAAATGATGCGGCATTATTTATTTTGCAAGACAAAGGCAACTTTCCACATCATGTCTTGAATCGTTACAAGAGAACAGGATTGAGAGATTAAACTCAAAGCTTTCAATCTAAACGTATAGCATGGGGTGTTTTTATTTATGTAGCTGCTTACGCGAACAAAATTAATTATCCAAGGTATTTTACATAGCTTATCATAAGTAGAGTATAAATTTGCAACATGTAAATTATATTTTAATAGACATTCAACTTTTGTATACAAACTCCAAGAGTAGCGTAGCATTTAATTTGCAAATTAATGCTTACATCTTACTTACACGTCCCTTTATCAGCAGTGAGCAGAAAAGTCAGCATGGAAGTGTGTAACGCGAGTATGTAAGCGGGTAATTTCTGCTTCCGTTTTCAAAATTATAATTATAATAATGTTAGCAGTGGTAGCCGAGTGGGTCCGCAGTGGTAGCAAAATAGTCGAACGCACGCCTTGCAAATCAAAGTGTGCAGGTTCAAACCCCGGCTCGCACCTCTGGGATTTATGTGCGAATCTCATTTTCATCCGAGATTATCACTTGCTATGAAACGGTGAAGGAAAACATCGTGAGGAAACCTGCACGTCTGAGGGAACTTGTCTAGTTCTCGATAGATGTGTGAAGTCTGCCAACCCGCACTGGGCCAGCGTGGTGGACTATGCCCTGAATCCCCCTCGCATTGAGGGGAGGCCCGTGCCCAGCAGTGGGACGTTAACAGGGCTGTAGTAGGTAGTAGTAGGTTTCAAAATTAGGGGATTTTCATGTGAATTACATGAGTATATTAAGTATATTTGTAGTCCGCATTCCATGTATCGAATGCAATTGCCCGTGGAAAAGTGCAAAGTGTGGAATGATATAAACACTGCCTTTGAGGATGTCGCATTTAGGCAAGTTTTTAAGACAGTGCGCTGTGCGAGCAACAGGAGCTGGTCAGCGGTTGTATGTATATGTGGCATTACTTTATAGTAAAGCTTCTGACATATAAAAAAACAGCTATAATAGAGACATCGCCCTGTAGATGATTTATTTTTGTGGCTGATCTCTGAGTCTCTGAGTCTTTCTCTGATATCTGGCAATGAAACTTCGACTAATATACCTACACTGTCTGCATCTTCGGGTGAAACAGGCGTAATGATGTATAATTCGTTATCCTTACTGTTCGTCTATAATATTTATTAAATTATTGTAAATAGTTGTGATATAAATAAAGTATTACATACATAGGGAACAATACATAATAGGTATTTATTAAAATAAAATATATGAGTTCTTGTTTAACATATTGAAATCACCGAAGATATACCTATATAGACCAGAATATTTCTTGTAAAAGCGTAGCGCTTTTTTCCGTGACATTTTTAATTAAAAACCACTAATATTCACCACCGATGGCAATCTAGGGGGGGATTACATTTATGTATTGTTCACGTGTCTGGTGGGGGAGCAGGGAGGACGGGTCAGGCCGAGGTGAAACGAGGTGGCAATACACGACCATACCATTACTGGCACTTGTAAACACGCCATGCCTTGCCGTCAATCGATACGTCTGAAGTTCAATTATGTTTATTTACCATCTATAGACCATCACTTCTTTGATATCTCATACAGCACGACGAAATGTAAAGATTTTTCGTGACACTACAATACAGGAGAATATTCTCCACGTCTCTATTGTAGGTGAAATACAATTGTAGAAGAGAAATTACCTACCGTGAAATTTATGCGTGTTTTATGCGAGTGTGTACCTTATACGTTCGTAAAACAAATAGTAAATCTGCTTAACTAATACCCATAATAAAATAAAAGTTGCTACGATGAGTTTTACACTCGCTTGTGGTTTCAAACCTTATCAGTTATTTGAGGTGCTTGATATTAGTCATGCATATTTGATGTAGATGACGTAATATACAAGTGACACCTCAGGTGGATGATTCGCTTACTCCCACAGATCAACGCATAGCGGGTGAATCCCAGGTCCTTGATTGCCCTATAATCGAAATTTGTTATTGTGTTGTACCTGTCCCGTGATGGTGAATAGGAAAGCCAGCAGTATCCGTAGCGGCAGGCGCGCGCGATACGCGCGGTGCGACCATAGCCTGTGCACGCCGGCCGTAATGCCGAATCCAGATGTGTATATTGTAGCGAGTACTGTAACCAATAACACCATTATAATCATTCCGAATTTCAAGGGAGAATGCCAGGTATGATGGCTGTAGGATTGCCACCTACTATGTACATCAGGACCAAAATATATCGGGGAAATTTAGGTGCATTCCCTTTTGGGGTAGACTTGTCAATGATTATGTGGTATGATTACGAAATATACACATCAATAGCAAATTTAGTAATTCAATAATATATAGAGTACATAATTATACTTTGGCTGATAGATGTTGGTTGTATACACACTACGCATGTAGGTACCTAAATTTGGCAATTTTGGCCACTTATCAGACGAATTTCTTGGTAATTTGAGAACATGTTTTATTCATTTATTATTTAATGGAAGACCAACAGCTATGGCAACAGCAATTACATCCTATAATTTATATTTTATAGAAAGCACGGTGCGTCAATTTTTTTGTATAAATACATGTGTATGAGAAAGAAGGTAAAGATTTTATGATCACGATTCGTTTTACATTTTCCCCGTCTTTGATTAGCGTTGCGCAGGAAGGAATATATTCATGACGGTTTTCCGCCGAAAATACCATCTATTCATCTACATCATTACAAGACAGGCTTTTAGAAAATGTCACTCTGATTGAAATTATATACTCATACATATTGAGTTTTCAATGCGACAAAATAATTGAATTCTATCAGAAAGAACATTTTATAATTATTTGGGTTCATTTTCCAAATCCTCGTTGACAAGTCTATGTGCCTAGTATTTATATGTCAATGGACCGGTTGCTTCAATATTTTTAAGGTTTAATTAACATTACCTAGCTGTTAATTATTCTTAAATATTATCAGCCTAGGATTAAATATTATTATTATAGGACATTGGCATAAAGTTTCTAATGAAAAAGTAAATTATATTGCACGGACTTATTGGCGGTAAATAGATAAGGATAAGTAATTTAGTTAGGGACCATCGAGCTACTAAAGTACTACGCTCGATGTTAGGGACCAATGAGAATCATCACATATCGTCATATAAACTTGACAACGATAATACCAATGTGTCATTATATCAAAGAGAGAGCATTTCCTAATATTTGACAGTTTCCAACGTACAATTTTATGTGTGACTTTACCGTCTACGCATGTCAGATTGTCTATGTCAAGACGTATAAGACTAGACAGTTTTTTTTTTTTTGAAATGAGCGAAATGATGATATTTAATGGAATAAGATGAGGAATGGCATCACCTGCGACTAGCGCGAGTATTTCGCCAATGTCAAGTAATTAATAGCAAGGACAAATTCAATAAATACACATTATAAATTATAAATAAAAATGGATAATGGCAGTGATAAAGATGGCGGATGACTCTCAAATCACTGTTTACTAATCGACTAGACAGTTATCCATTTTTTTAGAAGTCCTTATGACACATTTATAGGTATCTATAATTTCTGATATCATTGAATGATACCAATTAAAAACAATCGGATTCATCCGCGATCTTTATCACTGTCATCATCCATTTTTATTTATAATGTGTATTTATTTAATTTGCCCTTGTTATTAATTACTTGACACTGGCTGGAACACCCGCTTAACGCAGGTGGAGCCATTCCTCATCTTATTCCATTAAATATCATCATTTTATTCATTTCGTAAAAAAGAAGAAGAAGAAAAAACAATCCATACTGATCTATTTGTTAGAATCTGATGAAAAATCTCAGAGAATATAATTGTAGTATCTTAGAGAAGTATTTAACGAAGTGTAAACATAGTCCTTGTAACTATAAATAATGATAACGTACTTGTTATGGTCGCCCGAAAAAGGATTGATGCCCTATTTAACCAGAAACTCCACAACACCCTATTATAACAGGTAAAATGGTGTCATATTGATGTGAAGATATGTATTTACATGAATGAGTGTTATATATTGAATAAATTTGGCGCGCTCTCGCTTTAGTGCCCTCGTTTTAAGGCAAAAGGGATGGGGCACATATAACAGAGTCTGTCAGAAATAATACGTATACGTAACTAATTAGCGGAACGGTATCATATTAAACTTTGATCAAAATTGAAATAATGTTTATTCAACAACTGTTTTTGTTGCTAATTTTAAAATCTCGAGCTCTGTCTATGCGGAATTTTCGTGAATATTAGTTGTCTCCCTATTCTACTGTAGTTTAGGATTATGGATTTGTCATAAGGCCAAAACAAGATACTTGTGACTAACATTTAAAAAAATATTAGGGATAGTCTGGCTTTAACAAACATCTACAAACTACCGAACGTAAAATTACTTCGGACTTATGATACAACCTGTATATTATTATTCTCCCTCTAGACACCAAATTATGGAAATGATAAATTCCAATTAGTTATAAGTGGTCTGTAGTCCCTACGGGGAACGCGTGGAAGGTCAACTAGCTGTTACGTATGTCTGGCGGCCACCATTGCCATAGCTTCTACAGTAATAAGCGAAAATGAATTTACTTTGATAATACGTCACCTTATCAGACAATAGTGTCGATTTTGTTAGCACCAAACTAAACTGCTCTGAACTAAATGTATTGCCGCGTCTTTATAGTCTTAATGTATGAGCAAGTCACATATTTTGAACGCCAAATTTGGGGCAATAAGATTGTATTTTTTTTATTTAAAAATAAGAACCTACATAAAATATTAAACATTTACTATTTTCGAAGTACTTCTAGTTCCGTACCGGGTTCCGTATCCGACATGTGATCATTAAAAAGATCTTTTTAAATGAGATTGTTAACAAACATAATTTTTATTAGCCATCCAGCTAACGAAACTTTTAAGTTTCTTAGCTATAAACAATTTATTTTGAAAGCATACCCAGGCAGAACTATCACGATGGTTTAGCTTCTAAAATAGTGTCGATTACTATAAGTTCAAAAGAATGCCTTTAAATGTATTTCCACTTTCAAAAAGAGAATAAAGTCAATAAAAGTATAACGTACTAATACATCATACATCGATAAAAATATACTCACGGAATAATATCGTGAAGAATTTAGCTTGATTACTAATGATCAGGTACAGTCCGTAAATCGTCACTGTATGTAACGACAATTGCACTATCAAGTCCGGCCACCTGAAGCGCGGCGAGAATTCCATCGCTTCATACTTGCTGAGATCAAAGTCTGTGTCTGTAGCCACTTTACCACTGGAATCCTGTTCAACGTCACTCACAACCTTCCCAGACCCGTTCTGGTGCACGGAATTGTTGTTGTCATAATAAGACAGATTGTCACTATCACTCACTAGTCTCTTGGTTAACTCCGATTGCACTTTGTCGCCGAACATTTCGACGTTCTGCTGTGCCGGGGCCATTCTGTAAAAGAAACGGCTGAATAAACATTTATTATGTAGTGACGATCAAATTCGTATTGATTTTTAAACACAAAATAACTGCTAGACATACGAATTTAATCTAACATGGATACTTAAGGGGAAGGCTTTTGACAAGGATAGGGACGTCGAAAGGTTACAAAAAAGTCGTTACTTACTATAATAATATCGTATGAACAAAAAGTCTTAACTACAAAAATATGATGTATAATCAGTCAATTCGATATATTTTACTAGGTATTATATAACGAATGAGAGCTGCGAGTAAATTGCCGCCGGTACATTAAGTATTGAAGTAAAAAAACATAGTCAATCTAGTTTTATACATATATGGGATATTATCAGTAACGTTATCAGGGCCGTTGGTGTGAGTCATGATGTCGGAAATTATCGGTATTTCTGAACCCTTATCGATGTGTCGGCAAACACAGGTGTTCCCAAAATCGTAGTAATGCTTGAGTAATAGATTGCCTATAACAGTTTAGACAGCTGCATCTTTTTATAATGGTAAAGCTCTGCTTGATAATTATGGGAATGAATTTGCAGGGGCGTTAAAACTAGCTATCAGTTTAGTTTCATAAGCCCACAGCTCGTGTAAACGCTGGGGCAGACGGCTTAACCGGGTGTAAACAGCCTAAGGAAGAATAATACTTATTGGTCATAAATACTAGCTGGGCCGGCGAAAGAAGCTAGCGTAGTGTAGCTTTTTATCTGTTTAATTTTTCAATCATGTTAAATACTTCTAATAACCCTTTACAAACATATAAACTTACAAAATCGTGAAAAAAAAAATCCGTGAAAACAACCGACTTCAAAAACCTAGGTGCACTAAAAAGCTACTAATAATCTTATAATTCAGTACACTTGGAGTCGGTGCCAGTTCATATGTGTATTTGCCTAGTCAGACGTAGATTGGCACCTACTCCAAATGTACTGAATTATAAGATTATTTGTAGCTTTTTAGTGCACCTAGGTTTTTAATAGAGTTTTTGATGTGATTTAAGCGGGTTATTTTTATGCTATACTATTGTGCTATATAGTATAGCAAGGAAGGATGCTATATAGTATAGCATGATAGTATATAGCAAGCTCAGTTGACGCGACGGCCGAGGGTGATAGTCTAAGATACGGTCTAAGAAATATATAGATACCCTCATCTGTTATTTATTAGTGATAAGAAATAAATGATAGATAATATTCACATTGACACATTGCAAATAGGTTGCCTAGTTACATTGCGCCCGGATAGTATTAAATGATTAAATTTATTTAATCGAGGTACTTCCCTCATTTGTTATTTAAAAAAAAAATACACAAGTCAAAAGAATATACCCAACAGAATTGAAAACGTAAAGGTTGCTTACTTTTACCACTGCGCAACTATGGGGTTGCCAGGCATAAACAGGTGAGTAAATGTTATTTGTACATTCCGTGTCAAAGTAACAACAAACACAAATAAAGTACGACTGTTATGTTCCAGTTTTATCTTAATCTACAATAACAATAATATATCCTATCGTCAAGTGGTTTCGTATGACTAACCATTGCGTTACCGACTGACTGCTTTTATTTAATCAATGGTTGGATTGTAAATATAAAAATATCATTGTTGTGCCCTCTGTATGACTATTAAAAATCGCCAGACAACACCTACTCAACGTACGACCCCAATCTAAGCAACACTTGTAGGACACCACCGTGCAATGGACTGGAGGCGATCCCAGTCATACCAAGACTAGGTCAAATCCGAAAATGGCCATTTCCGAAATATGCTGCTAACGGGAATCGAACCCGCAACCACCGGGTGTAGTGAGCCGGGCGGCCTACGCTCCAACCACTAGACCAAGCCGTTGAGACTTTATTTTAAACTAGCTGTGGTAGCCGAGTAGTCGAACGCGCGCCTTCGAATCGAAGTGTGCAGGTTCAAACCCCGGCTCGCACCTCTGGGATTTATGTGCGAATCTTATTTACATCCGAGATTATCACTTGCTATGAAACGGTGAAGGAAAACATCGTGAGGAAACCTGCACGTCTGAGGGAACTTGACTAGTTTTCGATAGATGTGTGAAGTCTGCCAAACCGCACTGGGCCAGCGTGGTGGACTATGACCTGAATCCCCCTCGCATTGAGGAGAGGCCTGTGCCCAGCAGTGGGACGTTAAAAGGGCTGTAGTAGTAGTACCCGCGGCTTTTCGAAATTAAAGTAGCCTAGGTAACTTCTTGTAACATCAGTTATCTGCTAGTGAAAGTCTCGTTATAATAATTTCAGCCGTTTTTGAGATCACACGGAATAAATGGGATTTATAGTCTGCCCGTGGAAAACCCGATGCTTTAAAAAAAAGTGAAAGTCCCGTCAAAAGAGGTTCAGCCGTGTGGGAGATCACTTGGAATTAGAGAAGAAAAGGATAGTGGTTTGGCCGGATATCCAGCCACCGGATATTCGGCCCTTTATCGCGTTACATACATGACCCTTCTTAAAGACATCTCGAATCGATCTCAATCACGACCCATACATATGGTGGTCAGTTAATTTGCATCCGTACCTGCAGTAGTCAGAAGGTTTACTAGAATTTATCTTTCAGCACCTGGCGGTAGCCTTTACAGCGAAAGGCTATTTTCAGAAGCTGGCTTGGTAGACGAAGCTAAGCGGCGTCGCCTCTTACCAAAACATGTGGAAAATTTGGTATTCATTCACCATAATTTGCCAATTTTTAATGTTAGTACTAAACAAATTAATAAAACAAATATTTTTGACGTGCGATTATAAAAATAAACGGTGTGCATAACCTATTGTGGTATGATTTGCCTTGTGTAAAATAATGAGTATCATTGAATTTTACTACCCGGTATCCGGCCGGACACTGAATTACTATCCGGTATCCGGCCGGATACTGAATTACTATCCGGTATCCGGCCGGATACCGGGTACTGAATTACTATCCGGCCGGATAATGAAAACAAGGCCGGATAGGCCGGATACCGGATAGTTACCGGATATCCGTTTCATCTCTACTTGGAATAATTGGGTTTAATGTTCTTTCCGCGAAACCCAGATTCTTTTTATTATTACAAGCTTTATATTAACTTGCAATGTATGTCCGGGTGGAATCTTGCAACTGAATTTTAAATCAGTTATCTTTTAGTTATCTTCTTGGGAGATCACTCAGAATAAATAGGATTTATGTTCTTTCCGTGGAACTCTAATGCTTTTTCTAAAATGAAACTCCTTGTAACATCAGCTATCTGCCAGTGAAAGTCCCGTCGAATTCTGTTCAGCCAACAAAATCTTAAAAATAGCTTTTCGTTATAGGTATCGCATATACTTTCAAATGTATTTGGTAAAATAATGTTAATGTTATATTACAAACAGACACTTCAATTTTATTTTATTGTATAGATAAGAACGTAATTAATAATTACTATTGTGTATGTAATAGATTGGGTTGTATCATTTTCTTTTCTCATAAGATTTTAACAAAGGGCGAGAATAACAAAAGTTCTACTTGACAGACGAGATTAAGTGCGAAACAGGACATTCAGAATCACTTGCTAGCCTTTGAATTTCAAAGTTTTATTTCCCGATTTGCCTGTTGTACCTTCGTACTCAAAGCTTGGAATTCACAAAATAAAAAATATACTCAACTTCACAGATTGCAAACACCAGCGGTGTTAGCACGCATGTCAAGACAAAACCTCTGTCACGGATTGGCTCGGTCGCTCTCTGTCTTATTTCATACGAGAGAACATAATATGTTCTGTGAGTGTGTAATTATTCTGTGACATAAGTCTAGTCTTGGCGGTCATGCTACAACTACAGGTAGTTAGTTATGCACTAAAACTTACTCATGTTTAAGAGATATAATAATGTCCTAATATAATAATGTATTAATATATAATAATGTATTAAATATAATAATGTATTTAAATGTAAACATGCATGGTTAAGTGTCTCAGAGCATCGTTTACGCGGTTTGTGTTTATTTTAAGATTAGCTGACGGCCGCAGATTCGCTCCTGACCTTTACGATTTGACATATTTTTAACCACCGTATGGCCACGCAAGGCTGCGTGTTTTTCTTATTTCAGATGATTCCAATCTATACTGATAACCTCGTATAATTCATGACCAGTATTCATTATCTTTCTTTTTACGAAATGAAATGATGATATTTTAATGGATTATCATGAGGAATGGCTCAATCTACATTTAGCGGGTATTGCAGCCAGTGTCAAGTAATTAATAGCAAGGGCAAATTCAATAAATACACATTATAAATAAAAATGGATGATGACAGTGATAAAGATGGCGGATGAATCCTCATATCTACATTATAGTGGCAATACGATCAACAGTCATTTTGGTCTGCGTGGCGGCTCACGTACGTGTATGACTCAAATATTCTATCTTTATCCGTGATATTTTAATGAATCGAAATTATGTGGCACGTAAACACAATGTTATGCGAAAACAGAACAAGTGTCGGTACTTGTTTCTGTTTTAGCGTAATATTCGTTTTCGCATTCGTCGAAAACAACAGATTTCATTCGAAACATACAACACTACTTTTGATTTATTGTAATGATCGTACAAATTAATGTAATTAACACGAGGTCACCAGGTTAATTACCAAGAAAGTTCACCTTGATCTATAAGTATTGTTTCAAAGATGTAGAATAACTTTACCATACATTGAATTAAAATATTTATAAATATCCTTATGCGACTTTCCTGTAGCATAGTATAAAAAATATTATCCGCATAGCGTACTATGTTAAAGGTATCTTAAACATGGATCTACTTCAATTCTTAAATAAAATTTACTTTTGTGATGAGAATCTTCTCCGCATCAAGTCATTATCTAGTAGATACATGTAAGGTTCTATATACTCGTAGATATTCTATAATAAATAATTTTTCTACATTTTTCATTATAAATTATCAGTTAACTCAGTCTCAGTTTAACCTCAGTTGAAGCCTCACATAGCTAATAATAATTATCCTCATAACGAGCTAGTTTACTTATGTAAGAAGTGTTTATCAGGATGGCGATTGGCGATCGATCTCAGAACATCTCATGTAAAAAGGGCGCTCCTTTTAAGAAAAAAGCTATTGATGCCTAATAGGTTATGGTACTACCTAATACTAATCTTATACTAACTAATATTTGTCTGTATGACGCATATATTTTGATTGTTCACATGCAGTGTAGGTACCTTCACTGAATGTGAATAATCGAAATCGATGTAGAAAAGTAGGTATCTACCTGCTTTTGTAAATAATCGGACACTTGTTGGAAATGATTCAATCTGCCAGGTACTCACGCGCTGCATCTCAGCTTGTTGTTCACATATGCCAGTATCACTCTCTGTTGCATCTGATATATAATTATCACGTCTATACTCCTATACTTTCTTTCTTTCTTTCTTTCTTATATTGGCCTACACGTACAGTAACAGTACATAGACGTACAGTCCCTGTGTTGTACCTATACCGTTCAGCAATTAAAACTCCGTAAATCTTATAGGAATCGGTATACCTACGTCCTAGCTTTTACTACTTACTCCCAAGGCGGGCTTTCTACCAAGTACGACCATTGCTTCTGGTGTATCAGGTCATGCAAACATTGTAGGTATCTTTCAAATGACGCGACCGATCGTTACCCCTGCATCGGTTGTATAAGCGTATTAGTGCGATTAATAAGACTGACGCGAATTAAACATTTCATTACATATGTTCGGTTTTATGTAACACAAGGTAATAAGGAAATCCCGCTACCTATCAGTTGTGTAGACGAATAAAATTCTCGCGAATGATTCAATCACCTGCTTCGGTTATGTCATACTAACCATTGACTTCTTTTCCGATACCCTAGTCCAACGGTATTATTATTTTATCGAATGTAGTCGCCGTAGAACATAGTTAATTGGAAACAATTTATTAACATCTTCGTTAATGCTACAAAAACTAAATAAAAAAGTGCAAATTATTAAAAAGTAGTTAACTTTTCTGAATTATTTAATCTTTATACAGGGTGTTTCAGAAGTCCGAAATAATACTTGACCGTTTGCATGAGTATGGGATATATAAGCGAATGGTATAAATTTTTTGTTGAAATTCGATCATGTTTTTTCAACTTCTTTTTCGTCGTCCATTTCTATAACTTGTAATATCTCGAGTTCTATGTAAAATTTTCATGATCTATTTCGTAAATATTGGTAGCCGCCCTTCGTAATTGTAGTTTACACTGATTGATAGAATCATGGATGTACCCAAAGGCCAGAACACGATAGCTGTGACAAATATTCAATGGCCTATAACTCGGAAACTATGTTAGTTAGGTACAATCTGTCTTCACTAAGCAACCACATATGAGCTACCGTATACGTGCCTAAAATATTATTTCGGACTTCAGATACACCCTGTATATATAATTCTACTGTACGTGTGTATGTCACTGAACTCCTCCTAAACGGCTGGACCGATTTGGATGAAATTTCAACGGGTTCCTGGATGGTTTAGATCCACAATTGGACCCGGTAGGTGGCGCTGCTTTCGTATGTCACTAATTCTAAGGCGGTTCGCTGGGTCTGCTAGTACTTAGATAAATTATTTGGTAGGTATCGCGTAAGGTCGATTAATGGCAATGGCCCCTAGTCACTGAACTACAAAGTCTACAAATTTTGTACTATGATCGATTACTGTAGGTAGAGTTTGTACAAGTAATAGAGATCCTATGAAATCATCATAAATATTTACATCATTGTAATACAATGTTTGTTGAGACTCTTATGTTGGTAGGCGACTTGAAAAGCGGATGGAGGATGGAAGCCATGCTGTATATGCAATCCTTTAGCCTCTCCATATTGTTGTTGTTCTTAAAATTATAGCACGCTACAAATGTTTGTAGGTTTGTTTACTTAATGTTCCTTTGATGGTCTCAAGGCTTTAGCCATTCATGTGTGACTACTGAATAGCGTTGTTGAAGCGTTACGTCTGTGTTTAGAGCTCCGCGCCAAAATTGACAAAACGTTCATTAACAAAATACTGAAGAGGCCTAGGCGTCTCCGTCCAAACTGTTTTAGAGCGGATTGATGACATTAAGCTTAGTTAAAGGAAAGTTTATATATTTACAGAAATAAAATTTCCAATGAGATAGGTACGCTATTTTCTCTTGAGGATATTAAAAGCTCTGTAATAAAAACATTGATAACTCGATACCATGCCTTAAATTACGAGTGTTATTTATAAAGTATACGGAACAATGATTATAAATAGCAACTAGCGCCATACTGGAATACTTTTTAGGTTGTTTATTTATATTGTAACGATCCGTGACACTCAATTGTGAGGCAAATTGGATATCACAGATATCTGAAGGTAGACAACATTCAATGTCATCATTTCCTGCCATTTGCCTGTGCTATTGATATTTTTGTATCGCTCAAAATTTGCTTATAACAAGGTAGGTATGCTAAACTTATTCGTTTTGTAGCACCTTTACTAGGTAAAACAAAAAGTCATTGGAAGTAAAGAAGAAATTCACTTGGTGTCCTATGTTACAAAATGAATGGTAAAAAAAATATAGACATAGCTAAGCATGCATTGTCATCCTAAATAAGCGTGTATAGCAAATTTCAGCTCAATCGGTTAAAGATAACTGATATAAAATTCAGTTGCAAGATTCCACCCGGACATACATACATTGCAAGTTAATATAAAGCTTGTAAAAATAATATTCGATATTTAAGTAAGCACACTTTTTGATATGCGTGGAAATCTTATAGTATTTTGTATATCTATATGAATCATGCTACGAAACAGTACGAAACGGCAGTGTTAGATGTAAGATTTTGAAATCCTCTATGAGGCAATGATTGCATTGTAGCGTGTGATGCGAGGTGCGACTATTGGGTTAAAAGGTTACACGGTAAAACAAGAATTCTGATGAACCACACAATATTTTTTATACCAATTTACTTTCTAAATGTAGTTAATATGTGATTAATTATTCATTACATAATTGTATTACCTTATCACCACTGGAAAGGTACGTGCATGATATATTCGAGTTGAATTACCCAGCTTACTGATAAAACTATTGACATAGATTATTAAACATACAGTCATACGCGACAGACGTGAAGTGAAACTGAATTTTAGCAACACTAAAAGATTTATGTATGAAATTATGAGAGCTTAATTTAAATAAAACTTATAGGATTAGGCTTAATAAAAAATGGTTATTAATATTTTAGAAATGTTCACGCATAAAAATAATAAAACCACAATTAAAAAAAAAACTAATTATATGCAAAGGAATGCCTCCACATGTTCACCGATGCCAAAGGTTCCTAACAAACTATTAAGACTTGTATTGTATATTATATAGAACTAGCGGCCCGTCCCAGCTTCGCACGGGTTTCTATTATAGCCTATGTTACTCAGTGATAATGTAGCTTTCTAATGGTAAAAGATTTATTGAAATCCGACCAGGAGTTCTTGAGTTTATTCGTTACATACAAAAATACAAATCTTTCCTCTTTATAATATTAGTATAGTATAAGTATATAGAAGTATAGGATAATAATACAACTAAACTTTACTCATCATCTTGGCGCCAATTCCATTGGCACCTAACTAATATTTTAAAATAAAATAAGGGTATAATATACAAGGTTATTCCTACTTGATGCGAAACCTGAAAGTAGTTTGTTCAGAATCCGTTACAGAATCGATTCCAATAGTTTTTAAACCATGTTATACCTTTCGTCAAAAATGTACGATTTACAATACATACGTACGTATGCGCACAGGCGAACGCAGTGATAACCGGCGCCCGCACCCGCCGCGCCCCCCTGTAGATGTCTTCGCGCCTCCTTAGTGGGGCGCGCCCCCCACTTTGAAAATCAATGCACTAGACCAGTTCGTCGCCGCGTCGGCATTTCGTGGGTAACTTCGATATGTATTGGTTAGGCATGTGAAAAAATAATCGATTTTAATAATAATCGATTTTCTAAATATTAAAAATCGTTTCTTTACAAATCGATTTATTTATTTTAAAGGGAGATAAACGATTATTTAGTAATAGATTTTTTCCCCTCCAAGTCATATCCCTAATCAAATTTTGCAACAGCGCCACGAGCCAGCGGTGTGACAAAATAATCGATTTTTATATTAGTCGATATTTTTTATCTTATAATCGAATTTTAATAATCGATTCTCTAAGATTCTCTAAATATTAAAAATTGATTTTTTTTACAAATCGATTTATGTCAAAGAGAGAAAAATAGATTATTTATTAATCGATTTTTTCTCCTCCAAGTCACATCCCTAGTATCAGTTGGCTGGCTAAAGTCCACATATCTTATTAGGCATAAGAAACATTTACTCAATGTGACTGGTTGCAAGCTGTATCGCTTAATAAGCTGATAAATCTCATAACCGAACCAAAACCGAAATGCGATTTATGTCAAATTATTATGTACCTATTTCGCTTTCAAATTGTAGTTTTTTTAACGAGATACCCGTTAAAACTGTTCTGAAATAAATTTTACTTGGTAACGCTCTCCCAATACTCGTTAGTCATTCCTCAAAACACTAATCGTTGCTCTTAACGATAATGATTCCTTTTTTAATAGGAACACAGCTTTAGTAAGCTGTTGAAATTTATAAGGGGCTTATGACATCGGCTACTATGTACATAAAAAGTGAGACTATGAATAAAGGTTTAATAGACCAGTAAAATATTTACTTTCAAATCTTTGATTTGATAATCCACCTTCTATTGGTCTGGAACTGCAGAATTTCCGATTGATGCCTTTCCGTGTTAAGGCATAGGTATATAACAAACTCTAATTTTCTTATCACAGTCATGTATGTACCTTAAATATAAACATGAATATATCTCTAAATGTATTTAATTACATATAAAAAGACTCCGTGAATGATATTTGTCCTCAAAACGAAATTGCGCTAAGTGTTTTATAGAGCATTCAGTAATTTTAATATGGTTGCGGAAATTTCCTATGATGAGAACATCTTGAAGAACCGGCTATAACCATAAAACGGATTAGATGTGTAAATATTAAACATATTACGAAACGTAGATATGTATCTGATAAGGTGCATATATTATGCCAGGTTTTGAACGCCCAATAAAGTGATTGAAATTAAAGTAGCTACTGCGAGACTTTAAAATATGTGCATGCGAATATATTTGAGCACAGTTTTCCAGCATCCCGATACGTTTAAAACTAAAAAAGTGTTGGCAACATCGCCACCAATAGTACTTTAAATTTAATGTTACAACACTTGTAATAGGCTATCTCTCTCTCTCGCACTACGCTCACCGATAGATGGTCGTGCAATTGATGTACTGTGCTATTTTAATATAAAATATAAGTGAAGTGATTAAAGGCTGTTTAATTTGCACCCGAGAGCAACTACTGTGTCCCACAAACTATAGGGGCGCACAAAAAGGTCGGTCATGAGAAGACTATGAGTGCCCATATAAAGATTACAATACATACAAACAGTAATTCTTTCCCCTTACCGATTGTAATATAATCCTGTAGGAAGGAATGATAGTGAGTGGCCCATTTCTATACATTCTATTGCATGAACCTCTGGCAGGGACAGGTCCGGTAAACCGTTCAACGGGTTTTTCAACGGATTTTTGGGTTAAACTGCTCGAGTAAAACTACCACAACTTTTTAAAGTGTTAAGTGTTAAGTTATCTAAAGTGTTAAGTTATTTTCCCCTACAATATCTGTGATGTGAAGACGCCCTTGATGTTTTAGTATATGTTGTAACGTAACGATATCATGTCATATAGGAGTTTTTCGTGAAAAATATTGTTGCTGCGGGTGTTGTTTAGGTGAGTACATATTATTGACCGGCTGCATGGTGTTATCAATCCGTCAGAAACGCTTGTGGCATTAACGGAAGTCATTGGAAACGAGATAAGCTTCTCACAATAAATGTGAAATATATTTTTATGTTAGGTGCACATCACTTTGTTATATACAGCTTTATCTCGGTATGATGATATGTTGTAGTACCTACACCATATTATATTTACGGTCGATTTTTCACTCCACAAACAAAATGTCGAATTACTATTTTTAAGAAGTAAAGTTATTCGACTGTTTATCTATCTGCCAATTTAATACATTTTAAATTAGCCAATTAAATCTTAACTAATGATTGAAAAAAATGGCCATTAATATTATAAAATTTTAAATAAAATTCAAGGTATTTATATATTTAAGGTATAATTCAAGGTATTATTATATTTTAATCAAACTGTGTATAAGTATAGAAAGTAGAAGAAAAGTATAGAAAAAAAAACTACAAGCGAAATACCCTTATGTTGTCGCTCAAACATTAAACCTCAAATACCTACTTATTTTAAATTAGATTAGCGTGGACTGGAACATTGTTTGTGGTCTTTTAAATATGCTTATAATATTTTAATTCAAATAATTACCCAGTTTAATATATTTTTATTTCATAAACGATAAAAGAGCGAAGTAGTTTATTCATCTTTATGTCTATCAAATGATCGTATAACCTGTTTTGAGTTAAATTTTAGTTCGGTTACCAGAGAGAATTCATATCATCATATGGGTGGACCAGTCAATCACTCCAATTAAGCTTATTTGCTTAAGGTCGGAGTCGGAATATTCGTGTACCATCACTGTACTGGCGCCACGGGCGTTGTCACAGGAAAAAGATAGCTTTAGTGCGTTTCTGTGTCGCGACCAATATCTTCCAGTCGAATGACATCACTGAGATTATGTCATGAATATGTTTACTCAAGGCTGCCGTGATGTTTCTTGCACAAAATGGAAGTTTTGGAATAGGTTTCACTCGAGCCATAATACTTATTAATAATCTTACTTACTCGCTTCCTCCCATCTTGTTATTTAGATTATGTTATTAACATTAACGGTCAAATGTTTTACATATTTTTAATTTTAATTCATTTTTATCATTTAATTTTAATTTTCACCAGATATCATTTGTATCATTACTCACAAATATTATTTAGTCATGATTTCCTATATATTTCCATTAGATTGACGTCATATCGCTACGTACTAGCCCATATAACATTTTATTATTATTTATAAATATTTTAGTTTAAAGTAGTACGTTATTGTAAATAACATTATGTAGGTACACATGTAAATACATAGTAGTTGTGTAACAAAAAAATTAAAAAAGTATAATTATTGCATTTGAGTGACTTTTTTAGGATCTAAATGCAATTACAATCTTATCAGACAAGCAGTTGTTACTTAATTATACCTACTCAGTTATATGTATGTTCGTTTCGTTGTATCTATCTGAGGCTCAAGTTTAATGACTATAGCAATTAAAAACTAGATTAGATTGTTCTGCATGATCTTTTATCATTCTTCATGCTATGAATACCATAGAGAAATGTTAAAAATGCGTATTAACTTTTTAAACTCTGTCTTTTCCTTATCAAACACATCCTATAGTTGTTTTTTGCACTTAAAACTGGTAATATCTAGTTCTGACATTCCGCTATTTATAAGTAAATAACCACATTCATCTTGTAATAACCACATCTTCAGACAGGCAGCAATTTACCAAGAACCATCGATAAACAAACGAATTGATTTTAAATTGGAATCAATTGGTGAGTACCCACAGCACCAATTGTTTAAATTACTCCAACGTTCTTATGAATCCCGAGTACTACTTCAGTATTTCACAAATGCGCAGGCGTCTAAACAAAATAATAGTAATAAAAACAGTTTGTCCACAAATCAACACGCCGTAACGTCCTTGACATACTACCTGAGTACAAAAGCGCCGCCCTCGCGTCAGCTCACAGTCACATAAAGAAAATGCTTTCACATATAAACTGACGGCACGTAAATCTGGACTCCGACAGACTGTTATAACATAACACTGGACCGGGAAAGCTAGCAGGTGTCCGCGTCGCGTTTATGCGGTCGGCGACTAGTCGCGTGGTGGTGGTGGTAGGCACAGGCGGCGCGCGCGACGTGCTATGGTGAACTGGACTGGTGTTGAACATCACGGATGGGATGGGGTCGGGGCCGTCCAAACTGCACTAGCCCATTCTAACTAGTATGTCTCCGTGACGCCGTCTACCACACGCGATCGTTTTGACGACGTGTCTTGAGATATTTTCTTAAAAAAAATATATTTTTAAGTTCGTGATGGTCTTACTTTATTTAATTTTATATAGGTAATTTAAAAATATATTTTCTTTGCCCGCCTTTACAAAAAATGTTAGTCAATGGGTAGGTAGGTACATTGAAATATACCTACCTGTACAAAACAATCCTAATGTAAATAGTTTATGGGTCTCTAATAGATATATCTTCATTTCCAGCATATAAGATACTTTTTTAAGAACAAATTACTTTTATTTTACTAATAGTAATTACCTTTGTAATTTTTCTTAATGAGTAATTTGCTACCTTTGTAAAATTTGATTCTCGACACCTATCATAAAATCCCCGCCAGTTTTGGATGATCAGTTAGTGAAAGAAAATAATAATAATATTGTAATGTTGAAATTGATGCTAAGATGTATCTTTAGATAGGTGCGTCGCGTGTCGGGAGGCGATGCGTCACCGTGGTGGCGGCAGTGGGGCGCGGTGCTGCTACCCACGCGCCGCGCGGCCGCCACGCTCTGCCGGCGGCATAGTGTTGGCGCATCACCCGCCAGCGCCGGCTACGAACGCTCGCCACGTGTTTGACACACATGACCACACCAGAAGAGCCTTCCTTCGACCACAACTGGTTTGAGGCAAACCAACACACCCATATGCATCAAACCTAGAAGCATGACAGAAGTACGTGTTTTACCTACACACTAGCTATGTCCAAGTGGAATTTAGGGAGATTACCTGAAAAAAAAACGATTTGTATGTTCCTCCCGCGGAAGCCTAATGCTTTTTTTAAAATAAAAGTAGCCTAAGCCACTCCTTGGAACATCAGTTATTTGCCAGTGAAATACCCGTCGAAATCGATTCAGCCGTTTGGAAGTTTACCTGGAACAAACAGTCGGACAGAAAATAATATTACTAACGGGGAAGGAAGTTTTGAACTGCTTTTTAATTGGAATTCTGTTAATACTTTTATAATCTTGTTTTCTCTACATCAAAACGTGATATGACGTGGCGTTAGGTACCTACTACGGGATAATTGCCCCGGCAGCTGAAACCTAGCACTTGGATAAACCATAAGGAAAACGAATAAAAAGTGATATGGTTGCCAATATTTTGACGCCCATACCTACATAAATATTAAATTTCTGTGGTAAAAGTCAAGCGACCCCACGTCAAAATTTACTAACGCTGTCAATTACATTTCGTTGAACTATTTATCAGAAGTCCGAAATAATACAGGACCGTTTGCTTGAGTATCGGGTATACAACTAAATGGTCTAAAAAATTGATTGAAATTCGACCATGTTTTTCTAACTTTTTTTCGTCATCAATTTCTATAACTCGTAACATCTCGAATCCTATGTAAAATTTTCACGTTCTTTTTTGTGAATATTGGTAGTCGCCCCTCATAAGTGTAGTTTACATTGCTGAAGGGTTATGGATGTACCCAACGGCCAAAAAAAAACTAAAACCAAAAAAAAAATTGTGACAAATATTTAAAGGTCTATAACTCAGAAACTATGATAATTAGGTATAAACTGTCTTCACTAAGCATCTACAAATTAGCTACCGTATATGTACCTAAAATATTATTTCGGACTTCTGATACACCCCGTAGATCGATATAGTACTGATAAAACTCTCGATGCCCGCGATTTACGCCTGAGTGTGCGCGGGGCGGAAAATTGACAGAAAATACTAGTCCTAGTTATTTAATAAGTATTACCATGAGTTTGTGTTCCCTGGCGATATATATATTTTTTTCTTACTTTCATAAATATTCTTTATTTTTAACCGACGAAAAAAAAAAGGAGGAGGTTCTCAATTCGACGCGTATATATATATTTTTTTTATGTATGATCACGCATATCTCCGGCGTTACTAAACCGATTTCGAATTTTTTTATGACGTTTGCTAAGGAATTCTTCGAGGGTGGTCCCATTATCAGAAATTAACCCCCTTGAGGGTAAAATGGGGGGTTGAAGGTCACACAAGCGGGAACTCGGAGACTGATCGACTCATCGAGCATGTGCAGATGGCCGCTGATTCCATACTCGAACGTATTCCATCCGTAGAGATCGTGATACTTGGCGATTTTAATGCCCACCACGCTGAATGGCTTGGTTCGCGTTCCACCGATCATGCGGGTAGGTCTGTTCACGACTTTGCTCTAGCCTATGGTCTGTCGCAGTTGGTATCCTCGCCAACGCGTATCCCAGATGCGGCAGACCATTTACCTTCCCTGTTGGATCTTCTGCTGACCTCTCACCCGGATGGCTATCAGGTAACCGTCGATGCTCCGCTCGGATCGTCGGACCATTGCCTTATCCGGAGCAAAGTGCCATTGTCGCGCCAACTACGGCCCCGTTCAGCGGGCTGCCGCCGAGTCTGGCACTTTAGGTCAGCAGACTGGGACGGGATGCGGTCCTTTTTTGCATCCTACCCATGGGACAAGGTTTGCTTCTCTTCGGAAGATCCTGAGACCAGTGCCGAGGCTATCGCTGATGTGGTGCTGCTGGACATGGAACTTTTTGTTCCATCCTCTGCAATTCCCAGTGGTGGTAAGTCAAAGCCTTGGTTTGAGCGCTTCTGCAAAGCAATTTCACGCCGCAAGCGGGAGTCGTTTCAGGCTTGGGCTGCGGCGATGGCGTCTCAGGATCCTAATTCTTACCGCCTAAAAAAGAAGTACAATCATGCCTCTAGATCCTACAAAAGAGCCCTGGCAGGAGCAAAGAGTGAGTTCATTGGCAGAATTGGCAAGAGACTAATGCGTTACCCCTCGGGTTCCCGCGCGTTCTGGTCTCTTGCCAAAGCTGTCGAAGGGAATTTCTGTCGGCCATCTTTTCCACCACTGCGCAGGGGGGATGACTTGTTGGCCCAGACTGCGAAGGAGAAAGCCGATCTTCTGGGCTCTCTCTTCGCTTCCAACTCCAGAATTGATGACCATGAGATGTCTCCGCCGACTATAGCTCCTTGTGATTACTCCATGCCGGAGATCCGTTTTACACAGAAGTCTGTGCGTAGAGCGCTACTCTCATTGGACATCAATAAATCGAGTGGGCCGGATGGTATCCCCCCAATTGTGCTTAAGACATGTGCTCCTGAGTTGACCCCGTCCATGACGCGTCTTTTCCGACTCTCTTACTCTAACGGCGTAGTCCCAGTCTCTTGGAGGTCTGCTTTGGTACACCCGATCCCTAAAAAAGGAGATCGCTCCGATCCAGGCAACTACAGACCGATCGCAATCACTCCTTTGCTCTCTAAAATAATGGAGTCCATTATAAACCGCCAGCTCCTTCGGTACTTAGAGGACCACCAGCTGATCAATGACCGACAATACGGTTTCCGTCAGGGTCGATCGGCGGGTGATCTTCTTGCCTACCTGAGTCACCGTTGGGCTGAGGCGGTCGAGAGCAAAGGTGAGGCCTTAGCGGTCAGCCTGGATATAGCGAAGGCCTTTGATCGGGTGTGGCATAAAGCGCTTCTTTCGAAGCTTCCCTCCTATGGGCGGCCTGAGAAATTTTGCAAATGGGTCGCCAGCTTTCTTACGGATCGGAGCATCGTTGTCGTAGTCGACGGATCATGCTCGGATCGCAAGTCCGTAAATGCTGGCGTCCCGCAAGGCTGTGTCCGATCCCCAACCCTGTTCCTGCTGCATATCAACGATATGTTGCATCATATCAGCAACTTCTGTTGTTATGCAGATGACAGTACAGGAGATGTTGTTTACACCGGTCGTGCTAATATTTCTCGGGCAAACGTCGATGAGTGTCGGAACAAACTTGTGTCTGAAGTCGAGACTTCTTTACATCTAGTCTCGAACTGGGGCAAACTGAACTTGGTGCAATTCAACCCCAATAAGACACAAATTTGTGCGTTCACCGCCAAAAAGAACCCCTTTGTCGCATCTCCTCGTTTCAAAGACACTCTCCTTAATGCCAAGCCAAGTATCGGGATCCTTGGAGTCGACATATCGAACGACGTGCAATTCCGCGGTCATCTGGAAAGTAAGGCCAAGTTGGCCTCCAAAAAGCTGGGTGTGCTCGGTAGGGCGAGGCGGTATTTCACTGCGGCTCATCACCTGCAACTTTACAAGGCGCAAGTCCGTCCGCACATGGAATACTGCTCTCACCTTTGGGCCGGTGCACCACAGTACCAACTTCTTCCTTTTGACCGCCTGCAACGAAGGGCAGTTCGAATTGTCGATGACAAAAAGCTTACCGATCGGCTAGACCCTCTGGCGTTGCGTAGAGATGTAGGCTCCCTCTGCATTTTCTACCGCTTCTATCATGGAGAGTGTTCCGAGGAATTGTTCGGTATTATACCTGCCGCTGAATTCCACCATCGCACGGCTCGCCACAGACTGCATTACCATCCTCACCATCTGGATGAATAGCGTTCCAGTACAGTGCGATTTACCAGGAATTTTCTCCCTCGCACCACCAAATTGTGGAATGAATTTCCTGCAGCGGTGTTCCCGGACCGATGCGACAAAGGTATCTTCAAGAAACGAGCATACTCATTCCTTAAAGGCCGGCAACGCACTTGCGATGCCCCTGGTGTTGCAGGTGTCCATGGGCGGCGTTGATCACTTACCATCAGGTGAAACGTCTGCTCGTTTGTCTCCCTATCTCATAAAAAAAAAAAAAACACAATTTAAAAAATATTTTTTGATCGACCTGAAACTTTGTATATGTATTTTGCATACAAAATAAAAAAAACACGTATTTTAGGAAATTTAAAAAAAAAATATGTAGGGGGTGAAATAGGGTGATAAAGTTTGCATTCTGGACTATAGCATATCTTTGGCGTTAGTGAGCCGATTTCGAAAAATCTTTTGTTGTTTAATACGGATAGTTAACAAATATCGAAACGATGGGATGGAAAGATTGGTGAGGGGTGAATTCCTTTTTTGGGCTGTTATGAGGTGCTAATACTTGCATCTTTTCACAAAATAGATACTAAATTCGCCTTCAAAAACCTAGGTACACTAAAAAGTTACAAATAAGCTTATAATTCATTACATTTGTAGTCGGTGCCAATTCATGTGTGTATTTGCCTAGTCTGATGTAGATTGGCACCTACACCATGATATACCTACGCCCGCATGGACTTTACTTGGAATTATACCCATTTTTAACCAACGAAGAAAACGGAAGAGGTTCACAATTCGACACGTATTGGTTAGGGTATAACCTCGAAGTGGGTCCCATATAAATTAGTTAGAAAAAACCCTACCACAAGGTTGGGAAAATAGGGAGAGATTTATTGTTCATTCCCAGATTTGAATGTTGAGTTGTGTATTACAAAAAAAAATAAGTATGTAGTAAGTAGTAGATTTTAGCCACAAAAAAATATAAAATAAAAACTTTTTAACAAAAAATTAAACCGCCGATAATATATACAATGTAAGTATACCTAAGTCATTTTGAGTCGGCGCCAAACAATCAATGAACAATAAATTTCAAGAAATAATCAAATGAAATTAACAATGCAACGTGAAATCTTCAGCCACAAACATTAACATTCCAAAAAATGTGCTCTCGGAACGACCACTCGCACAATGTGTGCACTCACGTATGTGCCCGCACGAGTTGCTGTCTCGCTGACATTAACTTAAAACGTAAACGTAAACGCTCGGCATTTTCCGGCGGAGGGGCGTGCCACGCCGCGCCGCCGTGCATCACACTATAGCTTTACTTATTAATTAATTTGCTAGTTTGGCGCCGACTCAAAATGACTTAGGTATACTTACATTAGTTTAAGAACTTTGTTATTAAGGTAAAATAAAAAAAAAAATTTTTTTTTCTTTTAAATATTTTCGGCGGTTTAATTTTTTGTTTAAAAGTTTTTATTTATCGTTACTTTGAAGCTGAATGAACTATGTGTAGATACGACTTTATGTTTTCACGCTTATCACTTATTACACACACATCTATGCTATCGAAGTCGTGATAAGAATACCTATATAATATTTCCAAATATGTGACTCACACTTTGGAAATATTAACAGGTGTTATAATTATGATAAGCACATTACCTAATTACAGTGATTATCGGCTTTCTAAGTTCGTACACTATTGAACAGAAACTAAATTTATATTTCTTAAAACATAATTATTAGGAAATTATGTCAGATATATATACATACATAATCACGCCTTTATTCCCCGAAGGTGGCGGCAGAGGTGCATTGCAGTGCACCCACTCTTTCTGGATGTATTTTGGTTACATGCCTCTTGTATTGGGCCGTAGTCCATTGACCCAGTGCGGTTTGGTGACACGTGATTCATATATACAGGGTGTCAGAAGTAAAGCCCGATTATCGCTTGATAGACCCATCTCTATTCGAGATATGTCGAAACAAAACGTCAAATTGGTCGTATTTTTTCCTTTTCTATTCAAAATATCTCGAATAGAGATGATGTCTATCAAAAAATGAAAAATGGGCCCAAGCTTACGTAAATCTGCGTGAAATACGATTTCGTACTTCTGATACCTTACATAGTTATAGTACCTTATAGCATAGAGACTGAATTATTATATGGAAATATATCGAATAAAACTGGATTTAAAGGTATATTGTACTATCTTGTATCTACTACTACTACAGCCCTTTTTAACGTCCCACTGCTGGGCACGGGCCTCTCCTCAATGCGAGGGGGATTCAGGCAATAGTCCACCACGCTGGCCCAGTCCGGGTTGGCAGACTTCACACATCTAACGAGAACTAGACAAGTTCCCTCAGACGCGCAGGTTTCCTCACGATGTTTTCCTTCACCGTTTCATAGCAAGTGATAATCGCAGATGAAAATGAGATTCGCACATAAATCCCAGAGGTGCGAGCCAGGGTTTGAACCTGCACACTTTGATTTGCAAGGCGTGCGTTCGACCATTCGGCTACCACAGTGAATGATTATTATTTCCTATTGATCAAGCTGCGATGTCGTCAAAGCAAGGTCGATGAAACCGATCTGTGATAGAGTCAGGGTCGTTCACCTCTTCGACGTTTCTCTATAATCGAGAAAAACGGTCGGTCGTTCGGCGGTATTATGTAAGTAAAGAGCCAGCTAGATAACGGCTTGGTCTAGCGGTTTGAGCGTAGATCGCTCGGCTCACTGCATCAGGTGGTTCCGAGTTCGATTCCCGTCTATGGCAAATTTCGTAAATGAGCTTTTAGGAACTTGCTCTAGTTTGGGTGAAACTGGGATCGCCTCCAAGCCATTGTATACTGTCCATAGTTAGTTTGGGATCAATCGATGAGTATGTTTTGTCTGGCGATATACAGGGTGTACGAGAAGTCCGAAATAATACTTTGGGTATATACGGTAGCTCATGTGTGTGAGTATATATACTGAGTGAGTATAAATGATTATAACTCATGTCTCATGAGTTATAAACCTTTGAATATTTGTCACAGGTATCGTGTTTTGGCCTTTAGGTACATCCATAACCCTATCCAGCAGTGTTAAGGCGACTACCAATATTCACAAAACAGAACATGCACATTTTACATAGGACTCGAGATATTACGAGTTATAGTAATTGACGAAGAAAAAAAAAGTTGGAAAAACTTGGACGAATTTTAATCAATTTTTTATACCATGCAGATGTATACCCGATACTGGTGCAAACGTCAAAGTATTATTTCGGACTGCTGAAACATCCTGTATATCAAAACTGTTATTTCGGCCGTCTGATACACCATGTTGAAGAAAGTTTATATTTATTTAGCTTTATCGAGCTCGCTATCCTCCGTATAGATGTTGTGTCTGTGAGGAAAGCAAGTGAAATGTCGTAATAACGAGACGTTCGTAAAAAAGGCAGTGTCTTCTTGATTGAAGGTCCGGAATAACCGGTTTAGTTGGGTAGTTACGATGTACGTAGGTAGGTATGATGGTTGACTTTCTAAGTGACGCAGTTCGTTTATCATTATTTATTACGAAACAAGCACCCTTAGCATGACCGTATAGACATAAGTTTTATCTCTTTCAACTGTCAGATTTGTCGAGAAAATTGCGTCACTTCGAGCTTTTTGTACAGCACACTTAGCATAACCGCGTAGACATAGTTTTTTCTCTTTCAACTGTCAGATTTGTCTAGGGAATGACGTCACATTGAGCTTTTTGTACTGGATATGGCTCGGTGTGACGTCATTTTCTTTACAAATATGACAGTTGAAAGAGATAAAACTTGTGTCTACGCGGTCATGCTACAAGGCCAGGACTTATAAAAATGGAGGACTGCGCGCCATTTATATCGAACTCGACTATATTATATTTTAGCCTAGTTTATGTACCACTACTGAGCAAAGGCCTCCTTTCTTTCCCGCCATCTGTTCGAATCCTGCGTCATGAAAAAATCTTCAAACGACTAAACACATTTTTACCCCACTTCGAACATAGGATGTGGTAAATTTGTCCCTATTTTATGTTTGTTATGTCATATCTCCTTCGTTTTTATCAATACATGTTATGATAATGATAGCACGTACTGCATTGAGCTGGATATGTGATAGATAGGTACTTGTTATATGAATGAGTGAGAATTTTTTATGTTATCTGCCGATAACAGGTATCTAATGCTCGATATTTATTTTTATGGTGTTTCGTTTAACAATATTCCTATCAGATAGGAAATGACTGATATAACTACAAAATAGTGTCAATGTAAATAATATATATAGATATGTACGTATTTCCTTAAGATTACACCAAATAGTTAGTTGTAGTAATGAAACTAACATGGAGCTCTTCGTAACAAGAATCGTCCTTATGAGCTTATGCGCATAAGGACGATTCTTGTGTTTTTATCTATCATTATAATCTATTATATAAGTAAATAAGTTTGGTGTGGTTAAGCCCTATTCACAGGGGAATTTCGGCTTTAAGATAATTACGGGTTAAACGGATGTACAGGATAGAATATAAGCGTTCATACGATCTGTTGGATTATAGGAACTTATACAAAATGAACTGAAACTTATGCAAAAAGTATATTTTACATCGATGTCTTGAAGATTTAAGCATGTGGTCGCGTTGCTTTTGCCACAGACATTTAATCTTTACATATATTGACACAGAGTACCTTTTTATAAAAGTCAAGTGAATTCGCTCAGTACAAATGGGTGTGTGCTGAGATATAAGAATATAATCACCATGTATATAGCTTTCTCACAATTTTTTCTAGGAAAATAGCTCGTGATAATGGAAGGCAAGGACGTTTAACATTAATTTAAGGGTGTTAATTGCATCCACTTTATCCACTCTCCTGTTAACTACTTTACGATGGTCAAATTGGTGTTGGAAAAATTTTATGACGTCATATTCTGCCCCGTATGCCTATTTGGTATTCCATGGTAGATACGTAATATACACAGATAAAATAAACGAAGTAGATTTATACATACTTACAGTAGGTACAATTTTATGCATAAAGCTTTCACAGCCAAATCATTTATTTTGTATAGGCATACGAGGTCACTTACAAATTGTCCGTTTTTTTTATTATTACAAGCTTTATATTAACTTGCAATGTATGTCCGGGTGGAATCATGCAACTGAATTTTAAATCAGTGATCTTTAACCGATTGAGCTGAAATTTGGTATACACGCTTACTTTGGATGACAATGCATGCTTAGTTAAGTGACGACATTCTAATTCTAATATGGCGGATCATCCAAGATGGCGGAATAGTTATTTTTTCTGCACTACCATAGTATGGGTATCAAATGAAAGGGCTTGCTGAGGAGAACACGAAAACTAAGGGCAATTAAATAAAAGCTTGTTTTTAAGAAGGTTTTTTTTAACATTAATTCCTGCTACGAACGGATCGAAACGCGACCTCAACAAAGAAGATTCGGCAAGAAACTTAGTTTTTTAATCGCTATAATTTACTTAAAAGATTTTCATTACATAACTACGTCAATTTAAATTTTAAACAAATGAAAAACACTTCCATCAAATAATATGAGGTAAACTTGGTCGTTTTAAGCAAATAAAAAAGGGTAAGTATATTATGTCTTCTATGTACCTATTACATCTATTTATACAAATAAATAAAATTGGAGTGTCTGTTTGTTATAGCAAAATAACACTTTTTACCAAATGTGTATGAAAGTATATACGATAACGCAATTTTAAAAATGTTTGTCTGTCTGTCTGTTTGTTCCGGGTAAACTTCCAAACGGCTGAACCGATTTCAACGGGACTTTCACTTGCAGATAGCTGACGTTCCAAGGCGTAACTTAGGCTACTTTAATTTTAGAAAAAGCATTGGGGTTCCGAGGGAAATACATAATACCCATATTTCCTAGTCCTAAAGTAATCTCCCTAAAGTCCACGCGGGTGAAGTCGCGGGCACAGCTGGTAGGTAGTTAATATGTTTTATTTATGGGTGCCTATAACAGGGGTGAGTGAGTGTTATTTCCCGTGAAACAATGAACGATTCATCTTGTCATATTATGTATGTGGTTAATTGTGTTACGTCAGAAATATATTTAGAATCCTTCATTTTTATGCTTGGTTCCTATATAAACGAATATTTACAATTAAGAGGTCGGGTGAGATCAGATGTTTTAGAAACTAGTAGATACTAAGCAGTAACGGACATCGCGAGCCTTACTTACAAAACTTTTTGCAAGGACTATATTGACTAACGTCTCGTTATACATGTACGTTCCATTAGCAAAACGGGGCGTTTCTTAGATGTAGGAATCGGATATTAGTGGGATCAACAAAATTGTTGTGGCATTGCAACGAAACAGAAATAAATAACATTAAAGTCAAAGTCATAGCTAAAGTTAAATTATTTATTGCGTATAGGTTTAGGTACCTATAGGCCCAGGGCCGTCTTTACCCGGGGGTTCAAGGGGTGCGCCCCCCAGGCGCAGAGTCCTAGAGGGTGCAAGCCGACCGCCATACATTTCGATAGTTACCTACACTGACACCAGTCGAGCGGAGTCACGGGCACAGTTAGTTCGGTATACATCATAGGTAATGTTACAAAATGTCAAGTTTACATATTTTTTCCTTTTGTATTAGGTACTATCGAATCGAAGTACGACTTCGACTGAGGAGCTCATGCAAGAAACTCAGTAGGCGTATTTTTTTTTTATAATCGGCATCAAACTGCGACTAATCTAAAGGAGACGGATACGCTTTAATACATTCTTGGGCCCAGTTGTAAAAATATGAGAGTGGTGTCAATTAAGAGCTTATATATTATCAAACCATCTCCGAAAATTTTGCTGATCTTGGCAATCTGAGAGCAGAATTATAAGATATTTAGTTAAAGTGTGGTTATTCAACAAAGTGACAACAACCTATATACTAAACAGCTGATTTTTTTACTGTGATTGTTATTTTGTTTTAATATACAGTTTTGGTGTTAATTCAACCTTTTTAGTGTATATTAAAATGAATACAATTATGTGCTTAATAATTAATAACACAATTTGTTTTTGAGCTACCGAACGTGCTCACTCTGTCTGGGGCGCGCGGGCGTTCGGAAACTCGTCCGTCGACATTTTGTGGAGCGTTCAGAAACGCGCACGCCACACAGATATTTACTATATGAATTGTAGTTTTTTATTGTTAATTATTATAATGTATTTATTCATTTTGATTGAATCAATCAGGTATTTTATGTTCAATTGTTTAAATCATTCACAGTAATCGATTATTGTAACCGATACTCTATTTCTTCAGTGAAATTAAATTTTTTATGATTTCTCGTCTCCCTGATTGTGAATTGAGCTGATTTTTTGAAACAGACAAAAATACAGCTTTTTTTAAACCATATCTCAACTTATTACAATTGGGCCCAGAGATCCCCGTCTCCTTTGACAGCTTTGAAAATATTTCTGCCTCGTTCATACATTACGACCGTGAAAAGAATGGCAATACACATAAAGTGTGTTTTAGTTTAGTGGCAAGTGGATACTATTGTAGAACTAGAATAAAATTGGAGATCGTATATCTAAAGGAGAAGGCATCTACCTATACTTTAGAACAAAGTTATTCGCTTAGTGGCTACAGTTACATTTACTCTAGCTATTCGGTCCGGCGACAACCGTGATAGCGTAATGATGGCAAACACTTAACCCTTTGCCCCTACTTAAGGGCTCTCAGGAAAAATTCACCCGCACATGTTCTTACGTCATGCAAAAATAAGTTTCGTCGGTTCGCTGAACAAGGCAAAAATAACTCAATAATGCGTCCGAATATTTAAACTTCGAGCGCCGCGAGACCAATTATTCATCTAAGGTGATACAAAATGCGTACCTATACTTTGCTTAAAACATAGGTTCTCTACTCTAGCTTTTTGAAATAGATTAGACCACAGAGAATCAACTCAAATAGTTAATCATTTTAATGAAGTAATTTCCTACCATCGCCATCTAGTGGTGTCAAAAGGAAAAGAGACACCAAATGTATAAATTCCAATTAATGTCACTAGATGGCTTCATCGGACAATCAAGTTTTACCAAAAAGATTTCAAAAGTAACAGCTAATTTTTAAACTTTGTTGCGCCGCATTTGAAGGATCACACAACAAGGAAAAAAAATCTTAATAAAACGATCTTAAAGTATTTCTGACTTCATATCTTCGTAGAGAATAAATGTAAGAATTTATGTTTTAAGGGTTTAAGGGTTTGTATACCTATTTTTAATACAACATTGTATAATGAAAATGTCTTTATGTTTTATTTATATTTGATAGGGTCCATTCAGATAAATCTAAGTGATCTTATAAAAAACACGCCTATACAGGCGTGATGATGATGAATTCGGGGAATTCGGGGAATACTCCCCGAAGGGGTAGGCAGACGTGCACTGTAGTGCGCTCACACTCGCCGATGTATTTTGGTCCCAATGTAACAGGGGGCGAGCCTATTGCCATTATATCGGGCACATTCCCCCTCAATACGAGGAAAATTTGGGCCATTGTCCACCATGCTGGCCCAGTGCGGGTTGGTGAACTTCACACGCCTTTCAATGGAATGGAATGGAAGGAATGAAATGGAAGGAATGGAATGCCATATACTATTTTACTAGATAATACTTACTTAAGGAGATGAAGGTCTCTAGCAATATTAACTAATCTTATTATATTTACGCAGAGCTCTTATAAACATCTTTCAAATAACGCCTGATATAAAGTTGGACGCAACTAATAAACTGTGTTTTATGAAACATAATAATACATTCAGCTCTGCGAGTAACCTATAGGCGCTTATCAATAGATAATCAATTATTTAAATTATGCGGCTCTTGAAGGGTTGATAAAACAAAGTTTGTTTGCGAAGGTGAACCATGTTAATACCAAATGATAACACCTTATGATTTATTTATTTTATTTCAGTAGCGCCTGATAATGATATACGAGCAATAAAAATTACTGGAACGTATTGGTAATAGCTATTCTTTATGAGCCCCATGGTGTGGCACATACACAAACCAATGTTCCTATTATAGTTCTGTTACTAAATAGAACCCTGAACTAGAACGCTGATAAATCGGTATTTTTAAAGCACACAATCAATCAAACATGCCATTCAGGCACTTAACCTAGCTTCTTGATATTTAAGGTAACAACCTAGGTAGGTATCTAGTCTGTCGCGGTGCATGCTTAGGCGATCCCGTGGCATCCCTCCATAGCGGCGGGTGGTACACCGTGGGTTTTTAGTGGGTATACCGGCACTATGCCGGGTCTCCCACATACCCCTTCCTCCTCCCCCGAGGCTGGAAGGGGATCCATAAAGGATTTACCCACGAAAAAAAAAGGTAGTTATCTAGTCTAGCCAGAACCATGGTGACAGGTCGAGGGACATGTCACTCATTGCACGGTTCTGGCGGTCAGGGAGACGGCTGGGGTGGTACCAGGCTGTCTCTCTTTAGCGCCGAGGCCCGGCCAACGCCGCGAACGGTGTCGCCCGGGGCGTCACGGTGGAATACTTGTGATCCCGTGACGCCCCCTTGCAAGGCTAAAATCCCACAGTGTACCACCCACTGTGGGTTTTTAGTGGGTATACGGCACTCTGCTGGGAGTCCCACATACCCCCTCCAACTCCCCCGAGTCGGAGGGGGTTTCCCCACCAAAAACAAAAAATCTAGTATCTAATATCTACATAGTTAATTATAACACGCACCTAGGCGTTTATTAGCAAAAAACAATAGTCGATATCTTCTTTTTTATATATTAATTATATCTTCTTCTCTTCTTTTGAAATTGTAATTAAGTGAGATGAGGAACGGCGCAACTGCGATTATCGAGCGGGTATTTACCTCAATGTTTAGTAAGAAGCAAGTACAAATTCAAAAAATACACTTTATAAATAAAAAACCGGCCAAGCTGGACTCGAGCACCGAGGCTTCCGTACATAAACTATAAGAGCTCCGATCATTGCTCAAACGAATAGATAAACTGGATTGAGGGACAAACTTTACTTTGCCGTTGGAAAACTGTTGTCCCCATACATCGAGATAGGTCGCTGTCAGTTTACCAACTGTAAATAAGTTTGTAATCGCAAACTATAAATTTATTGTTTTCTGTTTTATTTCTTTTACTTGTGCTATTAGACATTGCTGCTTGCCAAATTTCATGATTCAAGGTTAACGGGAAGTACCCTATAGGTTTTTGATTGCGTTAACTGAGAAGTTTGTTTTTTTTATAGCTCCTGGGGATTGCAGTCTTGAATCTTTGTTATTAATTTTAATTTGATGACGCGTTCCTGAGATAAAAACTATAAAACAAAAAATTAAACCGCCGAAAATTTTAAAAAGCAACAAATAATATACCTTTTTTATTTAACCTTAATAACAAAGTTCTTAAACTAATGTAAGTATACCTAAGTCATTTTGAGTCGGCGCCAAACAATTAATGAACAATAAATTTAAAGAAATAACCAAATGAAATTAACAATGCAACGTAAAATCTTCAGCGACAAACATTAACATTCCAAACTTTTTAGTGTACCTAGGTTTTTGAAGGCGAATTTAGTATCTATTTTGTGAAAAGATGCCCTCCACCCTTTCCATCCCATCGTTTCGATATTTGTTAACTATCCGTATTAAACAAAAAAAGATTTTTCGAAATCGGCTCACTAACGCCGAAGATATGCTATAGTCCAGAATGCAAACTTTATCACCCCATTTCACCCCCTACATATTTTTTTTTTCAAATTTCCTAAAACACGTGTTTCTTTATTTTGTATGTAAAACACATATACAAAGTTTCAGGTTGATCAAAAAATATTTTTTAAATTGTGTGACCTTCAACCCCTCATTTCACCCCTAAGGGGGTTGATTTCTGATAATGTTTTGAAAATGGGACCACACTCGAAGAATTCCCTAGCAAACATTATAAAAAAAATTGAAATCGGTCGAATGACGCCGGAGATATGCGTGATCATACATAAAAAAAATAAAATATACGCGTCGAATTGAGAACCTCCTCCTTTTTTTTTTCGTCGGTTAAAAAGGGGTCTTGACAGACAGAGATACAGTCAGACGGACAACAAAGTGATCCTATACGGATTATTTTTTTCCTTTTAAAGTACGGAACCCTAAAATAGGTAATGGAGTTGATAAAAATGGCGGATGATATTCATTCAATTCGTTATCACTACAGACCAAGGTCAGATAGAATAAGACTAGTTCAATGTCTAATGTCTACACTGGTCATTACTTAGCTAACATAGATAAAATAGGTTGTTTTCATACATGAATATTGAAGTCATAGCAACTCCGCAAAGATGGTGTTAGGGGATTTTGGGCCCTGATTACTGGCGTTCGTTCTATCATTGGAGATGACGACATGATTCGATACCACAAATGTCACGACTCACGATACATCGTTTATTGATTTGGATTTGGATTGTGAGAATATCATTTTCAACGATGATTACCACTTGCTCAACGGTGAAGGAAAACATCGTGGGAAACCTGCATGTCTGTAGAAAGGCGTGTGAAGTTCACTAACCCGCACTGGGCCAGCGTGGTGGACTATGGCCCAAATCTCCCTCGTATTGAGGGGGATTGTGCCCGGTATAATGGCAATAGGCTCGCCCCCTATTACATTGAGACCAAAATACATCGGTGAAGTGTGGGCGCACTACAGTGCACCTCTGCCTACCCCTTCGGGGAATACAGGCGTGATGATGTCTATTTTGATTTGGATAGTAGCTGCCGCCTTATAGATGACGATGACAAAATATAACATTAATTTCTATTTTAATACCATGCACCAAAACTTACGAGACTATTAAGTCACTATTACAGTTTCTGAGTTCTTCTTGCATGGGAATCGAACTCATAACTACTAAGGGTGAGGGCACAGATACCTATAGACCTCGCAATAGCGACCCCCGCGTTCGCCAAGCATATGCGATAGACAATCATTTAAGCGGGCCCGCCCCCATTCGGCGCCTAATACCGCTGCCGAGAGTCATACGGCAAAGACCGCACCATTAAATTTTCTAGGTCTGTGGGTGAGGGCCACTAAGGCTGGAAATTATGACAAAGATAATGTGTAAGTGTAGATAATTTCTCGTCCTCCGAATTAATCATGTTACAGACATGAAGCACTGCGCAGATTATTGTCGGAGTGACAGGTTGTTATATAGTTATCTAGGTCAAGGGTTAGAACCTGACTAGGAACCCAAGGTATAACTACATTAAATTAAAAAGGAATTAACGCATGTCGTCGTCATTGTAGTTAACTATGCATGATTATGTTTGCTAGGTTAGCCATGGCAGCTATGTTGCGGGATTTCTCGGAACTTTTCCAGTTATCTGTTTCTCAGTAGATATAAATATTAATGGATAAATAAGTATTTAAAATCGCCCAATTGCGAGTCGGACTTGCGTACCGAGGGTTTCGCAAAAAGATGAAAATCGAGTCTCCAGACTCGATTTCTGTTTCATAATTAAAAATTAAATTGTGTTGTAACTACAAATTAGCAGATTTTGGATTTTTTCCTTTAGTTGAGCTATAAGATATTGCTTCTTGTCAAATTTCATCATTCTAGGTAAACGGGAAGTACCCTATAGGTTTTGATTCCTTATCAGGTTAAAAATGACTTAGAATTTTGATTTTTTTACAGCACCAAGGGATTGCAAACGTCAGTATTCGTATTAATTACAACTTGATATCATTTATCGATCTTGATGAACAGACGGACAACGACGTGATCCTATTAGGGTTCTATTTTCCTATTGGGGTACAGAACCCTGAAAACAGTATCGTAATAAATTATGTACTATACTCCATTTGTTAGACATTAGAAATAAGAGGCTCGTAGAAGCAGGAGTGCAAAAATTTTATATTAAAAACAAAACAATAAAAATGGAAAAACAGTAACAAATAACAACAAAATTACTAAAATTCGGTAATAACAACCAACAAGGCGTAGCATTCAGAAGTATTCACATGTGAATGACAATCACAGAACATTGTTTACGTCAATTTGACTGCCAACATAAACTGGCAAAATAAGAAAGATCATGTTGTCACAACGGATGAAGGGATTAGGTAACATTTTAGATTTAGTAGGATTATAGTAAAATGAAAAACGTTCCCGGTATTATTCATCCCTGCTTATTTAGGTTTTTTGTATCGACACTGTTATTTTAAATTGGAAAAAAATATATATCTAAATGAAAGCTATTTAATTTAATAAGATAAATAGTGAAAATGATTAGTTACAGTGAGACTGCTGGTTTAAAAATATATTATGATAAATTGGGCGTCAATCGTAACTGTAATATGTTAATTGTTACATTTGTTACAAAGTGTACATTAAAAAGAACCTTTTTTAACTTCTTTCTAATGCTATAACAAATGGAGTATAGTAATTAATAGATTGGTAATTAATTTATATTTGAATAC
The DNA here is from genome assembly GCA_914767695.1 of Ptilodon capucinus. NCBI lineage: Eukaryota > Metazoa > Arthropoda > Insecta > Lepidoptera > Notodontidae > Ptilodon > Ptilodon capucinus. The sequence goes on along the minus strand of OU611814.1, from coordinate 4,582,628 downwards.
GTCTACTGACTTGCGAAATATCACCCACTTACGGAAACTACGTAAAAAAATATTTAGTGGGTTAATAAATGAAGCGGTTTCTATTCCAGTTATAATCTGTATGCTAAAATGCACTAGGTAGGTATCTACAGTTTTCAAATGTTTTATGAAGAAATCCGACCTTTGAGATAATCATTTCGTCCGACCGAATCGACCGAAAAACGACCTGTGAGATAATAATTTCATTGTAATTATCATGTTTATGGAAATTTTATCAAGTGGTTTGCTCGGAATTTTATAAAATATTTTTCACGGAATCGTATCTTGCGGATACACGTGTTCATAGTATGAGCTACCAGTTTACGGAAGTCCTGTAATCTGAAGCCAGTGTAAACGTTTTACCGGGTTAAAATAGACCCAAAAAAGTAAAAATAAGTCTACTATATAATCTAAACACAGTGTGTATCAGTAGTCCGAAATAATATTTTGGGTACATATACGGTAGCTCAGATGTGGATGCTTAGTGAAGACGGAATATATCTAACTATCATAGTTTTAGAGTTATGGACTTTTTAATATTTGTCATAGGTATGGTGTTGTCGCCATAAGGCGAACCCATAGCCCCATTAAATAGGGTTAAACACTGTTAAAATTATTTTAACAGTAAAAATTGCATCTGCGAGAGGCAAATACTAATATTCGAAAAACAGAACTTGAAAATTTCGCATAGAACTTTATATACGACAAGATTTAAAAAATGGCAATTGTTTACGCGATTGCAAACGTCAAACTATTACTTCGGACTTCTGAAACACCCTGCATAAAATAATCATTGTGGGTCAGCAGAAAAAATTGTCGGTGGCACGAAGCTGCGAGCAAACGCTACTTTACTTACTTTCAAAATTGCTTGCACTTTTACAAGTTCATAAAATAGTGTTTCACTTTGCACTGCTCGTGGCAAAGCCTGTTCCTTGAATATACTTATCCAGGCGTTAAAGAATACACGAGCTGGACGGCTGAGAGACAACAAGATTTCCTTTGTCACCGTCAACAGGCCATATCGGTCGGTAAAGTAAGGAAATTGAGTGTAAATTGGCTATTTGTTCCTATCAAATACCGACGGTGCACCAAGGCTGAGGAGTTATCGCTTCTTGCCAAACAAGCGATGAACAAACATATGTTGCGAAAATCATTGTCAACAATCAAGAAGGTTCCAAAGGTCATTTTTAAGGATTTTTAAGGATTGTAGTTAGGTTCCCTCAATTTATCATAGAACTTCCGTCCCGTCGGCCCGTCCTGGCTTTGCACGGGTTTCTAACATAGCCTATGTTACTCCGTGATAATATAGCTTTCTAATGGCCCCTTGGGGTCGTGAGCGTCTGGGTGGTGGGCCCCGGACGCTCTTAACGCCCGGACGACCCTGAGGAGGACGGCGGCGAGGGGTGGCTCTCGCCGCCGTATGCACTGTGAGGGTGCAGGGGGAGCGAACATCTGCTCCCCCCGAGACGAGCTCCTGGGCACTTAAGCTCAGGAGCGAGGCACAAAGGGACATCGTTGCGTTCCGGTAGGAGATCCCGGAGTCCCTCTAACGTGTCGAAGACGGCCACCGGAGAGGTTTTATTGGGTAAGAATCCCACATACCCAGTCTTCTGCCACACAGAAGACTGGGAATCTTTATGAAGATTTCCTCCCCGTCAACAAAAAAAAAGCTTTCTAACGGCATAAGAATTTTTGAAATCGGTCCATTAGTTTTCGAGTTAATTAGTTACATACAAAAATACAAATCATTCCTCATTATAATATTATAGTATGAATGAAGCAGATATATCTGAAAACTAGGCTCTTAAATAAGTATATCTTAAATAAACTTGTGAGATGACACAAATTGTACGAAAGACTTATACGTTAAATTTATCTGGGTAGATATAATCGCAACATTTTTTGTCTAAATATTAATTTCCATTAAATTACTCTTGAATTTAAATACAATGGTCTTTATTTCCCAGAAAACTTGCTTTTATTCCTAATGAATTACTTAAAAGGAATAATGATAAGCGAGGAAATATACAAGTGTATATCAAGTGCGCAATAAACTATTTGAATCCAAAACAGGCGTTTTAGGGAGTCTTGTCTGTTTGCCTACACATCGCTTTAAAATAATATAACTGATTTGAACGATGCTTTCACACTTATGGCATATTATTATTCCTATTCCTATTATTATTCCATTCTTCTTTGGAGTAATCTTCCTCCTGAAATTAGGATGGCAAAGAATCGTTTCGCCTTCAAAAAGGGAACTCTCGAACACATAACTAAAAACATGTTAGCAGAATCATCTCATTAGTATAGTATGTATTTATCTAACATATATAAATATATATTTAACATATATATTAGTCTATTATATATAAGTATTTGTGTATCGTATTGTATGTAAATTATATGTCAATGTCTGAAATTATTTCTAACATATTTTATAGTGCACCTACCTTGATTTCTCTGCATCACCCTGAGGTTGACTGGTAGAGAATGCCTTTGGCATTAAGTCCGCCTTTGTACATCTTTGTGCTAAAGTCTTAATAAATAATAAATAAAATTATATCAACAGACGGAAGTGCATGAAATGATGTATGAATATGGATAAAGCTAAAGAGGTATGTCAGGATTTTTGCATATATATATGTATTGTATGTATATATAGATACCTAAACTTAAAACTTAGGGCACAAATAAGTACGCTATATCACGATTTTGCACTACAATTGCTGGTATAAAATAAATATGATAAGACTTTGCTACTTACATATTGTTATACGGCAGAGTTCTTAGTTTAATAATCGCATTTAAAATAATTAAAACATGCAATTTTCTGTGCACAGTGGCAGTAATGGCAAACGATCGTCATGCGCGCAATTAGTGACAATTGTGGTCAGCACGTGTTCTCCAGACAGCACGTTTAACCACATTAGTACTTTTAATACCAAGCTCAGTAGCATAACCGTGTAGACATAATTTTTATCTCTTTCAACTGTCAGATTTGTCGAGAAAATGACGTCACACCGAGCCATGTCCAGTACAAAAAGTTCAATATAACGTCATTTTCTCGACAAATCTGACAGTTGAAAGAGATAAAACTTATGTCTACGCGGTCATGCTAAGGGGGCTGCTTCACATACAGTTCATTAGGCACACTGGAGCGTCAACCCTCGTGCGTCAAAATATTTGCCATACCATAACGAACTCTGTGTCAATACGCATAAAAATCAAATTGCTGTCGAAAAAGCGACGCGCCGTGTGAACGCTTCCGCACATACATAGTATTAATGGATGCCCCTACATATTCGTTCCTGTCGGTGGTTGGGATCGTGTGATTAGAGCCCTAATTGGAGGGCCATTAGCCCCTAGTAAAGTAACCTTACATTACAGTGGGCGATGTTTTGTTCTGCTAACAAGAAGCAGAAGAACAGTGGTTATCTTAGTAATTAAAGAACACATCATCACAAGAGGTGCACTGCAGTGCGCCCACACTTCGCCGATGTATTTTGGTCCCAATGTAATAGAGGGCGAGCCTATTGCTATACCAGGCCCTTGGTTGGAGTGCACTCAGCGCTCGCCACTCCTCCGGTAAAGCTGTAAAGGCCACCTCACGGCCAACAGTGTAAGTCCTTCAAAAAAAAAAAAAGCTATACCAGGCACATTTTACCTCAATACAAGGGAGATTTTGGGTCAGTCCACCACGCTGGCCCAGTGCGGTTTGGTGAACTTCACACGCCGTTCTATAGACGAGTCCTTACGATATTTTCCTTCACCGTTCAGCAAGTGGTATTCATTATTGAAAATGACATTCGCACATGAAAATCTCACAGGTTCGGGCCCGGGATTTGAACATGTGTCTCTTAAGTTCAAGGCGGGCGAGGCTACCACTGTTTCTCCTTGCTTGCTTCTTGTTTGTTATCTTAGTATGTAGGTAATATTATAAAAAGTTACATGTATTTCAAGTCCGTTTAAATTAAAATAACGACTATCGTAATAATATAATACAATAGATGGGATTTTTTAAAATGTTTGTGTGACTTCTCCTGTTAATTTTTTACTTTACGACATTAATTAATTAATTAACGTATAACTTTTTAAGTATATATATTCATAAATGAATAATTACGAGGTCTCCTCAAAGATGACGACGGCTTGGTCTGGTGGTTTGAAGTTAGCCGATCGGATCACTGTACTAGGTAGTTCGAGTTCGATTCCCGTCGATAGCAAATTTCGAAAATGGATTATACGATGATTACGTGTTGTCTCGTGTTGTAAGCCGTGGTAGCCTCGTGGGCAAGAACGCCCGCCTTGAACGTAATGGTTGCAAGTTCAAATCCCAGGCCCGCACCTCTGAGATAATTTTCATGTGCGAATGTCATTTTCAACAATGATTACCACTTGCTGAACGGTGAAGGAAAACATCGTGGGGAAACCTGCACGTCTAGGCGTGTGAAGTTCACCAACCCGCACTGGGCCAGCGTGGTGGACTATGGCCCCAATCTCCCTCGTATTGAGGGGGAATGTGCCCGGTATAATGGCAATAGGCTCGCCCCCTATTACATTGGGACCAAAATATATCGGCGAAGTGTGGGCGCACTACAGTGCACCTCTGCCTACCCCTTCGGGCAATACAGGTGTGATGATGTATTAGATGTATACATGTTGTCTGGCGATATTTATATTTATTCTTATATTCAATTGTTAGACGTAACAGTCAGTTTCTAACCTGTAGTTTAATAAACAACGTAATAGTAGTTAAGCACGGCCCCGACTTCGAGGAATTGATTAACTAATTTCCTTAATTAAAGCTCTATACTACACAATTCCACGAAATTTATAGCCCACTTTAAGCGTCCACCACCTAGTGATCAGACAGCTGCCCCAGTTACCGAGAGGTTCCAGATTCCATCCCCACATTGGATCTCTAATTATGGACGTGAGCCCTCTCCAAGCACCACAGTTAGCTCAGATGAAGAGGCTAACGGCACTGCAATCGTAAACGGGGATTTAAAAATAAATGGTCGCATCGAAGAACATTTTCAGCCTGAAAAATTTCCTTTATAGGAGGTGAGTAGATGAATTAAATTTGAAGGTTTGAGGGATAGATAATAATAAGGATGTGAGTTTCTTGTATTTTGGATGTGTGTAGGCACAGACAAATAATATTTTTCACATACTTATAATAATGTAAATTACCTGTTCTAATCTCACATTATTTAACGTATACAAAGCTAATTAGTTAGCTTGTAGATAAATAATTCTTGGCTTATTAATAAAATAAAATATTCACAGAAAAGACATTAATATAAATAAATAAATTACTGGCGATGAGGTCAGTTATTGCGGTTTTTCTTTGTTTTTTTTTATTACATTAAGTATTCACTTTTATTTTAATATGGGCCATCCTATCTCATCTCCTTTTGTTTGGGAAATGCATTTCGAATGGGTGGTCTATTTTTATTACCTAACTAGCTGTGCCCGCGACTTCGCCCGCGTGGACTTAAGGGAGATTACCCGGAAATATGGGTATTATGTTTTTCCCGCGGAACCCTAATGCTTTTTCTAAAATTAAAGTAGCCTAAGTTACGCCTTGGAACGTCAGCTATCTGTCAGTGAAAGTCCCATTGAAATCGGTTCAGCCGTTTAGAAGTTTACCTCAAACAAACAGACAGACAGACAGACAGACAGACAGACAAAAAAATTTAAAATTGCGTTTTCGTTATAGGTATCGTATATACTTTCATACGCATTTGGTAAAAAAGTGTTATTTTGATATTACAAACAGACACTCCAATTTTATTTATTTGTATGTATGTATGTATGTATGTATATGTATAGAAGATGTATAGATAGATATCTATTATTATGTTAATTGACGATACCTAAGTACCTGTATTGCTTTGTATGAAAAAAGTCTGATTCTGATTCTGGGAAAACCTAGGATTAGCTTCATAAACCAAATAATAGATAGGAGGGTAGGGTTGTGTGGTAGGTAATTAGAAAGGGAATGACGCTGTTATGGCTAAATAGGGATAGGCTCTAATAGGCTCTAACCATGGTATGAAAGATGGGACATAGGTACAATGTGGGTACTAGGTTTTAATGAGAGCCATTTCGGCACCTATAGTAGCAATAGTAGTTGTTTAGAGTTAGATGTGTTAGTCTGGCGATATTAGAAAACCAACTAGAGAATTGTGTACCGAAAAACAAGCGAGCATCAATGTCGAAACGGCTTTTGGAGTACTATGCGATTCAAATATGAATAGGATCGACTTTGCGCCCTATTGTGACGTCATAGCTGTCAATTCTAACCAGTTAGGTAGGGTGAGCAAAACAATATAGTTTTTGAAATAAAATTTGTTTGCAAAGGTTGAGTGAAAACAATGCCCGCAGGCACACGACCAAGCACACTCTCAACGAAAAAATGGCGCCTGGCGTCCTTATTCTTTTTATTTATTAATTGTGGCATGGCTTCTGGGCCTTTGCGCCAAAAATGAAAATAAAAAAATGTTATGGTATAGTTTTAAAAAACTAATTATGACCCTAAATATTATATTATGATTTGCAAAAAAGTTTTTTTGGAAACCATACTTTTCAAGTGACATTTGACAGATAGAGGTTATTGACATTTCTATTCTTATTTTGATCGCATAGTACTTAGCTTTATAAGACACACATTATGGTCTAAACACAATTTTTTGAGTTTACACTTGGATTTCGAAGTCCAAAGAGAAATTCGAATCTCTTACTTTTGTTAAGAGATGTAGAGGGTGGGGAAAGTGTTACACCGCGCGACTGAAACTATAAGTAGGAGCGGAGTGCGCACGCGCCGCTCAAAGCTCCGAACTGCGCGCAGTGTCACGGGCGCTCTATGTGCTAACTCACTTTGAAAAAAATATATACATTTAAAATATAACATTTTATTAAGTAGTGTTACCTGTGTGTGCTATTATTTGGATTCTAACAAATACCAACTTATATGATTTAGGTAAGTAAGTACCTAAGAAATTTTATTGTACCTTCCTATTAAGAAGGCAATTTAAAAAAACACAACAAACAGCTGAAAAATTGTGAAATAATAGAGCTCTGAATAGAATTAAATTATTTTAACAATAACTAGATCTTGAAATTGTGATAAAGCAATTTAAACTAGATTAAAACTAGAGTAACAATAGTGTCTTGTTGTTTCTTCTTTATAGGAATAGCATACCTTACCTACAGGAAATAATCTGATTCTGAAAATAATAAATTTAAACCACAGTAGGTATACTCGTATACTACATTGTAACTTTTTTAAATATTTGAATAAGTAGGTACTTGTGCCTAAATGTGTATAGGTAGGTAGGTAAGGTTATTACATAGTTATTACCTGTTATAAATCGAAATAAGCTACAAAGTAGATTGTGTTTCGCCAACATAACGTGACCGGTACTCAGTCTTTTCGGCCACATTATTGATACATAGAACTTTTCACAATAGACAAACCAATATGTTCATACGTGTTGAGAAACAAATTACATTTGAAACTCGACAGTAAATCAAAACAAAATTGTTAACAATATCGTGTCGATAAAGGATATAGCTAACATTGAAGATCTTCAATTTATTATGAAAGTGCTAAGTATCAAGATTGTCAATGAACCGGCGCGGACGCCGCCGCGCCGGGGCGATTCTACGTCGAAGGCTACGATGCAACTGAAAACAATCAATGACGCAGCACACGAAACGCAATCCTGCGAGTCGATCACGAATACTAGCTATACTACAACACAACCATCTTGATACTTTAACCTACATAAAAAATGCCTTCTACAAAACGCCACTTTCTGATTACACTATCATTAAAATATGAAAAATCTCTGGCCATTGTTGGAGGATTGTTGGTTCTGCCACACAATTGGTCAAGCTTTCTTGAACAATATACTGAATATTATTACTAAGAAAACTATGGTAAATGCAACCATGACAAATGGCTTGAAAGTCTAGATGATTATCATAAAGAGCGTCGTAAAATAATGTGCATTTAGATGTGAAAGCTATATAACCAAGTTTACTCATACATAGGTATGTATGAGTACTTAACGAGGTCGTTAAGTAACTAATCGATATTATTAATCGATAATCAACTGCGAGCCATTAATTACGTTTTAATATAATCGGACGTAATTAAAACTCATTATATTTTCTATTAAGCCTCTGTTCCGAATGCAGATAATTTAATTAGCCGTAGAATCACGTTTAACTACTTTGTAGTTGTAATTATGATAATAAATATATATTTTCTTACAAATATCAAAATCACATGCTCTACAAATTTCTCGTGGTATAAAGTCATGGTTGCGGCGTGCAGCGTGCTGAGTACAAAACCATCCACAAAGTGCCAACCGCTAAGGCTATGATCACAGTGTATCTAAGGAGCGGAGTTCAGAGCATTTATAATAAGATGATACACGCACGTATCTACTAATCTTAGTAATAAAGCAATATATTATTAAGATGCATATCTTATAGGCATGTACGGGCGCGAATATTATTTTATTTTTTCTTTGATCGTCACACACAACATTCTTATTCGTGACTCATTGGTATAACATTCGCCGCATTCCTGTTATTTTATGTAGACACGTACTGTAACTTATTTCATAATTTTGCAAAGCATGGGCGCATCTTAACAGTATTCTATAGTTACTGTTTAAATTATTGTTATAAAACAATTTTTATACAGCAAACAAATATAAAAATGTTTTTACTTCAGTTTACAAACCAAACCGCATAGTATTTCTGACAAAACCTGTGAAAAGCAATTGTAGTTGGTTACCTAAGGCGTACTTAAATATATAGATAATTACGTGCTCTCAAATTCATAGTCAACCGCCTACGTTCTGTTCTCATTCTTGAGCTACACGCTCCGCTGTATCGTGATCGCAGCCTGAACTCGTCATAGGGCCGCTCTGAGGTTTCGCTGTTACGTTACGAACATCGCGTTTAACAGCATCTTGGTCTGCAGAATGTATGTTAATGTTATTCGTAATCTATTTGAAATTATACCGTCCCAGTTACTCTAAACGAGTTTTTTTTTTCGAATTTCTCTATTTGGATTTGCGTTTTGAAAAGTAAAAGTTTATTTTCGCAGAAATGTATGTACTTAATTTAATTAGTAGGCACTAACATCTATACATACATACATACATACATACAAATAAATAAAATTGAAGTGTTTGTTTGTAATATCAAAATAAGACCTTTTTACCAATTGCATATGAAAGTATACACGATACCTATAACGAAAATGCAATTTTAACAATTTTTGTCTGTCTGTCTGTTTGTTTGAGGTAAACTTCCAAACGGCTGAACAGATTTCGACGGGAATTTCACTGGAAGATAGCTAATATTCCAAGGCGTAACTTAGGCTACTTTATTTTTTGAAAAAGCATTTCGCGGAATGAACATAAAACTCATTTTTCCGGGTGATCCCCCAAATGGCTTAACCGATTTCGACAGGACTTTCACTGATAGATGGCTTATGTTACAAGGAGTGTTTTTTTGTTTAAGCATTAGGGTTCCGCGGAAAGAACGTTAAACCCATTTATTCCTATTGATCTCCCAAACGGCTGAACCTATTTTAACGGGACTTGCACTGGCAGATAGCTGATGTTATAATGAGTAACTTAGAGTACTTTTAATTTTTTTTAAACAGGGTTCCGCGGGAAGAAAATACATCCCATTTATTCTTCCAAACGGCTGTATTTTGACGAGACTTTCACTGGCCAATAGCTAATGTTAAAAGGAGTTAGTTAGGGTACTTTCATTTTTAAAAAAGTATTACCATTCACATAACCACCATTTATTCAGAGTGATTTTCCAAACAGCTGTAGGTATCTATTTTAACGAAACTTTCACTGGAAGATAGCTGATGTTACAAGGAGTAACTGAGTGTATTTTCATTTTAGAAAGAGCATTAGAGTTCCGCGGAAAGATCATAACTCCCATTTATTTCGAGACATCTCCCAAACGGCTAAACCTATGTCGACGGGACTTTCACTGGCAGATAGCTAATGTTACAAGGTGTAACTTGGCATACTATTTAATTTTAAAGGTACTTTCAGTTTTAAGAGCATTAAGGTTCTGCGGCAAGAACATAAGTCACACTTATTCTGAGTGATCCCTCAAATAGTTGAATCTATTTTGACTGAACTTTCACTGGAAGATAGCTGATGTTACAAGAAGTAACTTAGGCTACTTTAATGTTGAAAAAAACAATTAGGGTTGTTAAATTCCACGCGTACGAAGTCGCGGGTACAGCTAGTATTTAAATATGTTTTAATCATAGATAACAAAAATGCTATTGAATCACACAATTGTATCAGCCACAAATTTTCGTATTCTCAAATAAACTTCACCATATAGAGGGAATTCGTTCATCCGGTTTAGCAATTAAGGTACCTGTTCAAATAAATATAAAATATAAATATTGTCAGATACCTACAAAAAAATACTATGTTGCGATTGCAATTGTCGTAAAAATAAATGAATGTAACAAAAAAAAATAAGAATGAAAAGTAAAAAGAATCATAGCAAATATTTTGAATAACTACGAATTATTACTGAATGTAAACTACTGAGTAAGATTAAAGAAAATAAGGACCTAAATTTACCTACCAATCTACTTACAAAACTATAAAATATAGTAACTTAATTAACAATAATATGTGATAGTGAGTACTGTAGCTGCAGGCAGTAGCGCCTCGAACAAGCAATGTAGGGGACCATAATATACCATAATTACTATTATATTATCTGCATTTATTTATATTTCTAAAACAGTAATAAAGTAGGTACCTATAATGATATTCGCACAGGATGGTCAAACGTGCCTAACCATTACGTACTTAATATATAATTATGTAGAGGCCCTGTATTGATACCTCACTTATTCATATTGAATAGTTTTCTAACTTGTTTGTCGCAAACGGTCAAACGATTTCCGTTCATCAAGTTTTCCAATAGGTACTTATTTACGATTCTAGGTATTTCTGCGTATTGTGTGAGCAAGTGCAGTTGCTAAACTGCGAGTGAGCACAGCCGCGACCTCTTTGTGTTGGTTGAATAAACTTTACGACCAACTGTTTCTAGGACGGACGCATTGTAAAATAATCAGAAACAAAGTTCTATGCGTTTCAGACGCCTTACGCCTCCTTGTCAACATAATTACTGTAAAATCATTTGCTTGTGTAGCTCGTACTATATATGCTTAACTCCAAATTTTGTATCGGAAAGACTAAAGAAAGGCGGCATAACACATTCCGATCGTTTTTGTCTGTTTAAGTAGTGGCCGCGTTCTAATGAAACCGGCAATTATTATAAGTCATATTTTAGGATTCAAGACAACACTTACAACCGTTAACTATAGGGTTTCTGAAAGAAAATCGAAAAAAAACATGCCGGTACTAAATATTCATCAAAGCAAGCACATTCTATCTGGCTGGATATCCATCTCATTTGACATACATACATAACTAACATGTTTCCCTTATTACATAAATCATCTACCTCAGATATCTATAACAAATAAATTGATACTAAAAGCCACTTTTTAACAACAAGCTTTTATCTAATTGCCCTTAGTTTTCGTGTTCTCCTCAGCAAGCCCTTTCATTTGATACCCATACTGTGGTAGTGCAGAAAAAATAACTATTCCGCCATTTTGGATGATCCGCCATAATGGAATTAGAATGACGTCTCATAGCTAAGCATGCATTGTCATCCAAAGTAAGCGTGTATACCAAATTTCAGCTCAATCGGTTAAAGATAACTTATTTAAAATTCAGTTGCAAGATTCCACCTGGTCATACTATACGTTGCAAGCTAATAGCTTGTAAAAAAACCGACATCAAAACCATAATAAAGGCGCTCAAAAGCGAAAAATAAACTAATATAATTATTATAAGCGCTATCCACTCATTTAATTGAAGTCGGTGCCAGCCAAATCTTATAGACATAGATACATGCATACATGTAGTAAGTAGGTAGATACTTGTAGGTAATATTTATCTACACTCGACGTGCATTAAACATATTTCTAATAAAGTCAATTAAAACTAAAGATATGTAAGAAAAGAAATGTGTTAAATATTTAACAATAAAAAAATATAGGTACGGTCGAAGTGAGAAACCTCATCGGTTTTTTCGTCGGTTATAGAACACGGATTTGACACTTGTCTTATTATTAGATAGTCTACTGTTTTAAAAAGCGTTAATTCACACATGTCACCTGTTTGACGAATGAATTAATGTTATTTTTTTTGTGTTGGTTGCTAACGGTAGAAAATTAGGTTAGTGGATTGCGAGTTGCACTTGAAGGCAATTAGGCTTTGGCTTTTGTGTTCTAAATTCTCGTGATCTATACATATAGTTAATATGCTTATTTTATTACATTTAAACTTCTTTGATCAAAGTATGAAAATATATCGATTCCTTTTTATCCGATTACGTCGCGGCGAAGCCAAAAGGAAGGGTTATGATTTTAGCAGTCTACGTTTGTTCCTCCGTAGCGTTGAAACTATTTACCCGATTTTGATGAATAAGGTGTTAATCGCTCCGTTACTATGGCCCGGGTAACATAGGATACATTTTTAAACGTGGCTGGTTTACAGTTTTTTTTAACGATTTCTTGTTTGAGACTCGATACAAGTAAGTTCATGATAGTCTGACTCTATTAAATTGTATGTAACTTCGAAAATGAAAACAGCTATAGATATGCTATTTCATAAATGTAAATATAAACCCCACGACGGTAACAAATATTAATTTCAAATTAACACTGATCCCAATATATCTGTCTTCAAAACGTATCTTTGAAGAAAATATTTGTTTAGATATTCTACAGGTAGATTGAGTTTTAGCTACGGCCACGTCCGTTATCACGGCAACTATGGAAAATTCGTTATTAAATTAATCCACAGTTTCCAAATTATAATTGACAAAGTTATATTTCAAACGGGCCGCTGCTGGCGCTATTTATAACTGTTATTCTATGAATTAATTATTGATTGTATCATTGACGGGTTAAATAATATAACAAAACTATTTATAGAAATGTTACTGACTTCTTAAAATGGACCTAGACGAAGTGTACAACTGAAGACGTATTTGTTATATTGCTATATAAAGTCATAGTTTATTTAGATAACATACGAACTCTTTAATGCATAGCGTATGTTATTTGCAATAAAAAAAGACTGATATAACTAAACATGTTGCCCTCTTGTATATCGGTGGGTTGTTTAGGGTGGTAAAGTGAGCCAAGAGGCGATTGCTTCTGTGTCCATAACTTAAAAACCTGGAGTGATTTGTGTTTATATACCACCTACACGATATTGAGAAGGTTGAAAGAATAAAGGTGCGTTTGCGTACCAAACAATGGAACTATAGTAATGTAAACATGATATCATTGTTATATACAATTTTTCAGTTAGTGTGAGCTCTAGCGCTCTAGTCCACCCACTGGCCAATTTGCCGGAAACATGACCTTACGTCCATGGATACTTTCCACTTTAAATTCCACATAAAGGTATTTGTATAGAGTAGTATTTTTGGCTGTAACCCGATTTGAGCTTTTATTAGAATGTGTAGATACAAAATCCTCGGCCTGTGAAGGCTGGTGTGACAGGCACGTGGTCGCCGATACAGGTTTCGCAGCAGATCGCGGCGCGTCACTCGCTCGGAGAAAGTGACCGCCCATCCCGTCCGCACGCCGTCTTATTGACTTTAAACCAACCGAGGTCACACGCACAACAGGTTTCGTTCTTATTATGTACCTTTCTTCAAGAGGAAGTAAAAGTTTGAAGTTACATTCAGCACATATATTACGCATAATGTGTTAAATTTTAGCAAGTTCATCGAACAACAGTTTTAATTTAACAGTCATTTTGCTTTCACATTAAAGTCTATTGTGTCAATACAATAAGAATTTGATGTCTAGACGTGGGAGCATTGAAAGGCGCAAAAATGTATAATAGTACCGTTATTCAACAAAACAATACTCTTACTCTCTGTTTTGATATTTTGGTACATGGTATGGGTAAGAAAGCAAGCGGCGTAGAACTATAATTGAACATGGTTAGGTGTGCAAGTACTCATAAATCGGAGCATAAACGGAACTGTGGCAAGATCTTCGCGTATGCCTGTAGCACTGCACCTGAGGCATTTCCATATCATAATACCTCAGGAACGTTATATGGTTTTAGGTAGGGTATTTGAATATTTATAGAGATAAAAATATGTTGTGATATCGATGTATACTTCTGTTTATACACTTTTCTGCTGATATTAAGTAGATGAGCACTTGCACAAAAGATTAGAAATAAACTTCGTCGGTACATAAAATATGTTTATAGGTAGGTACAACTTATGTATCTAACCTTTTAATGCACAACAAAGAGATTTTCGAACGGTAGGTAGGGCTGGTCAATCCATTGTGTGTAGCCCTGACCTTTTCCCACCGATGAATCTGCGTGTGCATAGATTTTTTTCAGAAAACCTTAAACGAAGCGAGTTTGTCACTCTCTGCTACGTATGCAAAAATTATAGTTATTTGAATCAAACATTGGGCTCCAAGGTTATGTTCTGATGCAAAATGAAGACAATCTTTTTGTGGACGAGAATATTTCAAGTCATATAAGATCACCGAATACCTGTAGACGAAAGTTGTGTGATTACGGTATGCTATTATGTTGGATGTCATATTAGATGTTTTTATTGCATTTCTATTTTGTATTTGCTTTCTGCGTTCCCAATTGCATTCGGTCAACGAGCTCAGAGCTAAGCAAGCTTTTGAATGATTAGCCAAACGTACGTGTGCAAATCTACTTGACACGGGGTCCATAACGCTCGCTCAATGGCACTTGCTGTGAGGCTGATGTGAAAGTATGCACGTCACTTTGCCAACAATTTCTCAGTTACATTACTTTCCAATAACATTATTTGCACTTATGAGTTGGAACAAGCTTCGTTTATAAATATAATGAATATGTGAATGATGTTAAAAAAACTGAAGGCTCTCGACCCAGTCAAGTGTGTCTTCACATAATTGATGTACTTACACATAGGCTAGCGTATTGTGTCCCTATATGCATATACGTTGGTAATCATATTACATTTATAGATAGAATTTTAGTTTATTGAGGACTAAGGGCAGTATTTAGCGTACCCTTATACCTATTTAGGTACAAATAAGTCTGACACTTGTCCCAAGCTCGAACGCTCAATAAACACTAGCCCATATATAAAAGTGTACGTATTGAAGACCTGAATAATTTGAATTACATGTACGGTTATTTTCTGACTAATTTGAGCTCAGAGTACAAATACAAAGCTTAAAATTGAAGAGAATATATACAAATTATACAGAAACACGGCTAATCTGAAGCAGATGACGGAAAATTGTTTCAAGACTATTAAATCTTTGGTCCAAAAATGAGCTCGAATCTCGCGCTCGCATTTTCCTTTGTTCTGTGTAATAAACAAACAAAGCTGCGTTATGTTGCTTGTCGCTAAAGGCGGATCTTTTGAACATTATTATTACGCGCTACATAAACATTTCAACGCTTAAACAATCTGTGAGTACCTACCTATAATCCGTTTACAGAATACGTGTAACAAACATTGCAGAATGCATTCTCATTTCTTATGCTAGCTGGCATACGTTGTTAGTATATACCTTTAAATCATGGTTGTGGTAATTATTGTCTATCAACTACATACGATAGATTAACAACTACATACTTAAATACCTAGGCAGGTACATAATTTTCTTTATGAATGAAACTCTACTGGGCTGGTACCAATTATATCTAGATTAGACTCCGGCCTGTGGTCTTGCATATTTATTTTTCTAAATTTAAAAATATGTATTCTTAAGCGCTCTTAGAGATATACGCCTTAAATAATTAAAAATATAGGTAACTAAAAACTCAATCTTTCTTCGTCCAAGTTTTTTTTCCTTTTCTTCTGTAGTCGGATCCCAAAGTACCCTAATTTTACCAAAGACTGGAATTTTGCGCTTAATTTTAATCGCCATTGAAAAGCACTTGACCCTTCAACGTTGTGATAGCCATCTGGCCTCCAAGACCCAATTAATGGTATTACCGAAAACATAATCACTGTAAGATTGAGATTTTACGTTTTTACACAATATTAGGCTATACCTATTACTAGAGATTCTTACTGGTACTCTTCACCACACTGTTGAAGTTTCTCTTTCATTTCGATATTAATCTTTGCGCAAAGTCGCAGGTAATGAATGTGGTGAGAGGCGTCAGATAGCCTGGCTAATTAATGCTCTCCACTTATTTATGTCAGCTCCAACATCGCAAGGCTCTATTCCCACAGCAAAGCCGGCTATACGAGAGTCCTGTAAATCAGCATTTTTCATACAAAATTGTATGCTGTTCGTTGAATAATATAACAAACATAAGCATCTGGCCTAGGTAGTCAATTTTTCATTATATATATGGTAAAAACTTAGGTACTTTTGATTTAATTAGTTAGGTACTTACTTGAACTCGGATTACAGATATAATAGCAGAATAATCCTACATCCATCGGTAAATAATGGTAACCAATTATTTATCTATGCCTACATCGATCAGCTTACTTATGGACAGCATAATTATGATTGGAAACAAAGTACCTACTCAGTTACTTTACAAATCTTAAATAATATCGACTCCTTTAAAGCCGAACAACTTAGCAAGAACACCTTATTTCTGAGTAGGAGTTGAATTAACAGACTAACCTAGAGAGGGTTATGTTTTTATTAGGTAACAATTATATAAAAATATTAATTCAACCTAGACACAAAAACTACTTAAAATAGTAAGAAAACAGTTAAGTGTAGTGTATAATGCAGGCTATGATAATGTAATAATGATGATACTACTAAACTTGAACAAACGTATTTTTATAGTTTTGGAATAAGTATGTAGGCTCTTACTACTACTACCTACTACTTGCGAATGAAAACCGCACCTCACCCTAACCGTTCGTATGTATACTTTGCAATAGCTTAAAGTATTACGTATTTTAGAGTACATATACTTAGGTACTTATTGATTCGTAGGTAGGTACGTACCTATTGTTCACTCACCCATGTTCGATAATTTTGTTTTCGAAAAAATCTACATTTCGTGAGTCTGTAAATAAGCCTATACGAATATACCCTTATCTACCTTCGACCTACACGTAAGTATCTATGTGATTATCGGAATAAACTCCGTTAAGAATTAGCCCGCTAGAACTACATAAAGCCGCGTACCTATATGCCATGCTCTTGTAGTAAGTTGCCTCGCATTGAGGGTAATTCCCAATAGCGGAACAGTTAAGCAATTCAATGTTAAATACGAAATTGATTTAATACTTTTTATACAAGCTAAATATTTTTTATCTATGGAAAATTGGCACTATTATCTATGTATTGTCATCTATGCCAAAATGATGCAAAGATCCATGCCAATCCATGCGAGTCATCCGCCATCTTTATCACTGTCATTATCCATTTTTATTTATAATGTGTATTTATTGAATTTGTCCTTGCTATTAATTACTTGACATTGGCGAAATACTCGCGCTAGTCGCAGGTGATGCCATTCCTCATCTTATTCCATTAAATATCACCATTTCGCTCATTTCTTTAAAAAAAAAAAAACCATGCTTGATACGGATTACAGAGCATAGCTTGGATCTTGGATGAAATTGAATTTCAGCAGCGCTTTTACTGTACCCTATGCTGTATTGTAGTTAAAACTTTAGATGTTATCCACATTAGGAGTATAAAATATACTAGGTCTGTGATATAAAGTTATGAGAATGTGTTGTACTTCATATTTTATATCCACGACCAATATACAAAAATAATATTTAGCTTTATTTCAACTTTCAGAAATAATGACGGGGACGAGGTCTTCACTTCTGGTGCCCAGTGCTATGATAACGAAAGCATTGCCAGATGAGGACGTGAGGCTTGCAGCACCGCGGAAGAACAGAGATTATGAGTGAGTGTCCACACTATTAAATGTATGAAGTACTTACCTATAGCGCCAATGTGCAATTGATAAGAGACCCGCGTCCCTAATAGCCTAGAGTAAGTAGAATGAAAACTTATAGCAATTAGACTTACATGATCGCTATAGCTGGATATACTAAAACACATGTCTGCATCTTTAAAAGTACAGAGACCTAACTCAAAAATAATGTTGTTGATATATGGTCGTTAGAACGACACTTTAAAATTTATAGTCGAAATCCTAATATTTCAAAATGGGTCTCTATACTTTTAGAGATGCGATATATAACACACTGAAACAGTGTGAGGTAACCACTGATTTAAAGCAAATAATAGTAACTCCATAATAATTGTTGTGGAATCAACAGCGGATATTATTTTCTGTTGTCGATCTCATTTCTTTGAGATCGCCGTACAACTCGAGCGTAAAAACGGTAAAGAAACCTGTCAAAAATAGTTTCCTCTGCCGGCAGGATAATTTCTGTTGTAACAAGATATGAACAGCTATACCTGTACAGTTTTCTGTCTAAGTACCACCAATAACATATTGTGATGAGTTCTTAGGAAATCGAAGCAGTTATTAGATGTGTATCATTTATCTTACTCTGTTTATGTGATGTTTTAGGAGAACCTTATCAAAATGAAGTCCCATTTTTACCCGACACTCATGCAAACGTCGAGGTATTATTTCGGACTTCTAAAACCCCCTGTATACATTTACGGCACCGTTAAGACTTCTTGTAACATTATACGAATATTTTAATAGCGACGATGAATGAAGAAATAGAGAGATATTATGTTAATCTTATTTTAGTCAGTAATATAACAGTTATCGCACCAATGAATGGTAGAATAGATAAAAACTGAACTGTAGCCCGTCACAGTGCATTATTTTCAAATCAAAGCCTGGGAGTTAAGTGTCAACTTGTAAAAAGGGTAATCTTGTTGGCTTGGCACTTGTTTTATGATTTAAAATTTCGTCTGGGAAGGTAAACATCAACTTAACTTCGTCGAGGATTACCGTACCTACAAAAAAATAGAAACTTTGAAATTAGAATACTACTTAGAATTCTTTACATTTTAGAATAGTTACTATGTACTCGTACAGTCATTGAGTTAACGTAAGCGATTGATGTAATAATCACCGGTTGCGTTTCGTAGTCGTTTCCGACTGCAAAAAACGCAGCCGTTGGTGCGTTAAAATCAATGCCATCTTTATTGGTGCCAACCGGTGAGGTTCGCATTAATTTTAGCGGTTGGAAAATAGTGATGTTAACTTTCGTTTTCGTTCACACACACACACACACACTTCGAAAATGAATTCTAATGACTGCGGCAAAAAGTTGTATTCTGCATCTCATCTGTTACAGATGGCAAGTAGTGTGGAGGAACGTGCTCGCCTTCGTATACTTACACACCGCGGCTTTGTACGGATTCTATTTGATGTTCACCGGCAAAGTCAAGCCATGGACCATTTTGTTCGGTAAGTTATATCTATTCGTTGATGGATTGTAACGGTATACAGGGTGTCCTAACGATGGCTTGCCTTGCCTATAATGAAATTTTAAAAAATAGATTGATAATATTTTTATTTTTAACCTATAAGCATTATTTTTCATAGTCAAATTTGTTGTAGATAATTGGTAAGTTGGATGTACCGTTTGAAGTATAAGTACTCATCAATATTATTAGCATATTTTACATTTTGGAAATTATAAAATAGTTGTTTTTTAACCGACTTCCAAAAAGGAGGAGGTTCTCATTTTTTTTTTATGTTTGTACACCGATTACGCTGCGAGTTATGATCCGATTTACGTGATTCTTTTTTTGTTTGTTGCGGAATTTTTTTTTGCTGTAAATATTAACTTTTTTAGGGTTGTTATGAGGTGATAATAATTGCATATTTTCAAGGCGTTCTGAAAACATTCTCGTATGTTCTATTATTTGGTTACCAATTATTTTTAAAACGTAAAGTTACTTTTCCGTATTTTGGGATAATTGTTGTCGGGTAAGCTATACATACTCTTTCGTTTCGAGCCACATTAATACTTTCCCTTTTTAATATTATGCAAATCGGCCTTTCGTTGAGTAGACGCGAGATTATAATTTACCCACTTCATAATCTTGTTTGCATAAAATAACATAATTAGCGACTTTCAAGCCGAAGTGTTTTTGCTGTTTTAATTTTGACCGAGTTAGTGCATTTTTAATTATATTTTGTATTAGGTATAGCAGTGTTAGCCGAGTGGTCGAACGCACTCCTTGCAATCAAAGTGTGCAGGTTAAAACCCCGGCTCGCACCTCTGGGATTTATGTGCGAATCTCATTTTCATCCGAGATTATCACTTGCTATGAAACGGTGAAGGTAAACATCGTGAGGAAACCTGCACGTCTGAGGGAACTTGACTAGTTCTCGATAGATGTGTGAAGTCTGCCAACCCGCAGCGTGGTGGACTATGGCCCGAATCCCCCTCGCATTGAGGGGAGGCCCGTGCACAGCAGTGGGACGTTAAAGGGGCTGTAGTTGTGTGACATTTGCAAATAAATGACACTATTTTTATATTGCATTATTTATTGTGTGCAAAAGCTTCAAATTAGTTTAAGTGACAAAATAGTATATAAAATTCATGATTTAAGTTCATATTGTATACACACTAAATACAGGATGTATCAGAAACCCGAAGTAATACTTCGGGTATATAATAATATGCGGTAGCTTATATGAAGATGCTAAGTGAAGACAGGTTACGTGTGTACTTAGGGTGCATCCATAACCCTATTCAGCAGTGTAAACTACACTAAATAGAGGCGATCACCAATATTCACAAAACAGAATATGCAAATTTTACAAAGATGTTACGAGTTATAGATATTGACGACGAAAAGTTGGAAAAACATGGTTGAATTTCGAACAAATTTTTATACCATTCAGTTGTATACCCGATAATGTTGCAGACGTCAAAGTATTATTTCGGACTTCTGTAACATTCTGTATATCCTACCTTATATCATAATTTACCAAAAAATTATAGTTACTTTCTACAATACACGCGACTCACACATTGATAATAATGAATATGTGTATCCAAAAACGAATATGCCGATTTATTTTTACAAGCTTTAATATTAACTTGCAATGTATGTTGAATCTTGCAACTGAATTTTAAATCAGTTATCTTTAACCGATTGTGCTGAAATTTGGTATACACGCTTATTTTGAATGACAATGCATGCTCAGCTATGTGACGTCATTTTAATTCCAATACGGCAGATCATCCAAGATAAATAGTTACTTTTACTCCACTATCACAGTATGGTTATCTAATGAAAGGGCTTGCTGCGGAGAACACGAAAACTAAGGGCAATTAAATAATAGCTTGTTTTTAAACAGTTTTTTTACAATTAATTTTTAAAATTCTATTGTTTTATAGCTGCCAGTTTCGCGATCATGTCCGCTATGGGTGTGACTGCGGGGGCGCATCGTCTCTGGGCGCATAGAGCGTATAAGGCGCGCTGGCCGCTGCGTCTCTACCTTGCCGTGATGCAGACTATGGCTTTCCAGAACCACATCTACGAGTGGGTGCGAGATCACAGGTATGCAGCATCCCAGGACTATAAACATTATCAACTCGTAACGGTTATCAACTAACTATGATAACTTTTCAATGAGTTGTCAAGGATGAGCAGGAAAATAGATATTTGTTTCATTATCAATGTTTAGATGTTCCTAACGATCTATTGAATCATCGTATAATCCTTGATTTTTTTTTATTTACCGTTGGAAAAATCATTGGTCAACGATGGAGCTACAAATTTACAACTTATTTTAGGACCCTAAATACAAGCTCTTAAACGTAGGTTGCATCCATACACAAAAAAAAATCTATAAGGGCTAAAAAAATACATGGCCAAGTTAATACTCGTGATGTTAATTTTAACCATAACAAAGAACATTAATATATAGTTTGATGATTTATTTACAACTAAAAGGATAATGGACTTGTATATCTAACAATCCTTAGTAGTATGTATGCATATAGGTAACCCCAATAAACTAGTGCAGGGCCGTCTTAAGCATATTCGGCGCCGGGGTGCGCAAAATCAACCTTGTCGACATAAAAAAAACAATAACAATACCTATGATGTATACTGAACTAGCTGTGCCTATGGCTCCGCTCGCGTGGTCTCAGTGTAGTACCTATCGAAATTTATGGCCGTCGGCTTGCGCCCCCTAGGACTGCGCCCGGGTGCACCGCATCCCTTGAACCCCCGGGTAAAGACGGCCCTGATCTAGAGGCCGACATTTGGTAATTTATATTCAACGTAATTGTGAATACATTTTGGAACTCAAGACAAATATTGTTCCTAAACGAGATAGGTGCTTTTTTTGGGACTAAGCCCGCCACACATTCCCACCGCTGTTACTCCTGTAAGCCAGGATCGACAGCGGTGTCCATTGAAGACACCGAGGTTTTGTCAAAGCTAAATTTTCTCAGAACCCGCACGAATTTAATCGAAAGAGGTCTAGGAGGAGTTGGAAGAAAAACGTATCCTCTTCCCTCTAAGACGCTTATTTAATTCCTTTTTTTACTTTATTATTATTCATGTGTTTTTCTACTTATCGCCGTCGTAAAGGACGAGCCTTTCTTACATGCGTCCTAAAATAACAGCACATTAAGTTGTTACTTTTAGTTACCTAATAGTGTAGACAGAACGAATCAAATAACAAAGGATCCCCACATACTGTTTAAATTACACGTCTATCAAAGGAATATAAAACGTGATTTCAAAAACTAACACCCGACTACTGAAGTTCATAAGTCTGTCATCGAGAGGACGCCATATTTAATTTAATGTGACGTATCACAGCCTATAACCAGCGGGCGATCAAGACGCTTCCAATGATACCTTAGTTGTTAAATTATGATGAGTAATTTAGAAGCTATGAGGAAACAGATGAACATACTTATATATCGGTATGTTTAAAATCATAACGCTCCGCAGTATTAGGATAAAAAGTAGACCTTATTACTAGTAGGTATTATGGCTAAGATGTAGATTGGTTACAGCATAGTTTGCGTACTTTGACTAGATGGTGCAGAATGGGTGAAGGACGATAAATCGATACTGTTGCGTTGCACAATGAACTACAAATTTAACACCCAAACAAAAAAATTGAAAAGTATTTGTAATGGCCTTTTTCTCTAACATTAGAAGACGCCTTAACTTGATGCCTAAATATGAAGCATTTGCCAGTTGCCGTGTATTATTTAATTTGGGTCACAACGACGATAAGAAAATGAAGTGTTCTTATCAGTAAAAGCGTCTCAATTAGCACCGATACCCAGGCGTGTGCCAAACTATGCTATATAGAGCTTACGGGTTTGTTTTCCATCAGCGAAAAATCTTAAATAGTAAAGATTACGGTAAATTCTAAGTCCAAATTTGTCTTGATCCGGGTAGGTACAAGTTCGCCCTCAGACGGCCATACAAGCCTTGTTTAGTTTGAGACTACAATATATGGTATAAAAAACTTTTTCCTTTGTTCAGGGTTCATCACAAGTTCACAGAAACGGACGCTGACCCCCACAACGCAAAAAGAGGATTCTTCTTCTCCCATATTGGCTGGCTGATGGTCAGGAAACACAAGGACGTGTTCGATAAAGGCGCCTCCGTCGACATGTCCGACCTGGAAAAGGATCCCATCGTCATGTTTCAGAAAAAGTAAGATGCCTCATTTAACCTTATAGAATTTCAAATTAAATTGAAACAAAGTAGGCGACTTAAATCTACAAAATGATTTTGTATGATAATTAAATCATGAAAATTTAATAACATCTTAAAAAGTTTGTACTGAGAATTCAGTGGAAAATATCGAAACGTATTATAAAACTATTTTTGATCAGATTTTTTATTTAACATCTGCTCAGATATTGTGTGCACATGTTGCAAAGATTTTATTTTTCTGGATGTTTTTTGTTCGTTGAAGGAAACTTTATAAAGTTCTACAGATGTTCGTGCCAGCTAATCCATACTAAAAACCGGCCAAGTGTGAGTCGGACTCACGCACGAAGGGTTCCGTGCCATTTTCTATAAAAACGCCAAAAAATTCATGTTCATGTTTTATGGGAGCCCCATTAAATATTTAGTTTATTCTGATTTTTAGTATTTGTTGTTATAGCGGCAACAGAAATACACAATCTGTGAAAATTTCAACTCTCTAACTATCACGTTCATGAGATACAGCCTAGTGACAGACGGACGGATTTAGTTTATTCAGATTTTTAGTATTTGTTGTTATAGCGGCAACAGAAATACACAATCTGTGAAAATTTCAACTCTCTAATTATCACGTTCATGAGATACAGCCTAGTGACAGACGGACGGACGGACGGACGGACGGACGGACGGACGGGTGGACGGACGGACGGACGGACGGCGAAGACTTAGTAATAGGGTTCCCGTTTTACCCTTTGGGTACGGAACCCTAAAAATAATTTTAAACTTAATTTGCTTGGATCTTTTTCAAGTGGGTAAATTATTTACCGAAGTAAACCATTTTTGAACAAAAGTTTTGTTTATGTTAAGAAGCTATGCTAAGTTATCTAAGTCTTATTTTTTTTTTCGGAAAACATACGTCTACAATAAAACATATTAAAAATAAGTAGACTTGAGGCCAACTATCAATATCCTCTGACGCAGTCATAGAGAGATCCAAGAATACCGCAAAGGCAAATATTGATCGCGTGATTTTGCACTCGACTGCTCCGTCTAGTTATTTCACCGGGATATCAAGTGTAAACGCCTATTATACGAGCAAGCACAATTAAGAATACCGGTAGTTTGTTTAAGCTATTATAAACCTAGGTAATTCATATATACACCCAGATACTCACGCTTGTATCCTATGGTGGTAGGTAGTAAGCAGGTGATACCAGCAGTAGGTGGTAAGCTGAGCACACTGGTTCTCATATATCTTCGACCCTGACATTTCGCACAAAGTCCTCTCTTGTAGATAGGTGTATCTTGTAGCCTTGTATGTGTAAGTAGATAGTAAATATTGAATATTAATTTATATTTACATATTTTTTAATATATTTTTGACGGGTATAGAAAATTCTTCATAATAGAAAAGCATTTCGGAAGTGAGTTACAGTCGGGTTTCGTAAATTTTGCCGAAAGTTAAATGAACCTTAAAGTCTGAATCCCAAATTTATTGAAACCATCTACTACAAATTGATATATTTTTGATAAATTAAGGGGCTAACATGTTTGGCACTGTAATATTATTATTTGATTTTCAGAGACATAGTAGAGTTATTAGTTAATTGTGAATCCTAATAAGTGTAATGAAAAGGTTAGGTTTCGACCACCCGTGAATACTGTTTAAGTGGGGAGGATTTAAACAGAAACTCCGTGGTTACTCTTTTCAAAAAGGATCATTAACTTTTTTATAATTCAGATTCTACGGATAACCTATCGGAAACAGACCATAATTATATAGGTACTGTGTTTGTGTACAAATTAAAAATAAACACCGAAGGCGCTATGTCGCTCTTACATGCATAAAGTACACAAAACTGACAATGGATCGACTTCCTCTAGCACCATGGTCATGCTACTGATGCAATATATCGGAAAAAACACTTGCCCAATGCATCATAACGACTAGACCGTAACTTGTATGGTGTAAGGCGGTAATAACATGCTGTAACATAATGATTAAAACAATACCTTTTGGATGAATATTGAATGTTAATAAACAATTAAGATGTTTATAGTACCTACTTAATTTTCCTTTTTAGAAAATCGATATAAGCTTTTAAAGATATGCACTTGGGAAATATGGAAAAAATATTAAGTATTTACATACTTTTATGTTTTTTTTATTGACTGATATTATTATTGTCTAGACATTGATTGATAGAGCCTAACGTTAGAGATTTTTTCTCAAATCAAATTAAATCTTATCACCCGTTGTTGTGAGACATTGATGATACCGACCGAGACCTGAATATCTAGTTCAAATTATAATCTTCAACAATTATAACTTAATTGTTGAAGTTTCTTGTTACTAGCGTCGCCTTTAGTTTTTAGTCTGAAAACAAGTATCCAATATTCACCTTGGGTTTATATCACATTTTAATTCTGTGAGGAGTGCAGAAAGGGACCGGTGGCCTTCCCTCCCTGCACTCCAAAAATAAGGATCCCTACTAAGTAACCTAAGGGTTGTCGTAAATTCTACTTCTTTTTTTACGAAATGAGTGAAATTTAATGAAATAAGATGAGGAATGCTGTCACCTGCGACTAGAGCGAGTATCTCAAGTAATCAATAGCAAAGGAAAATTCAATAAATACACACTATAAATAAAAACCGGCCAAGTGCGAGTCGGACTCGCGCTCGATGGGTTCCGTACCATTATCTATAAAAACAGCAAAAAAATCACATTTGTTGTATGGTAGCCCCCTTAAATATTTATTTTATTGTATTTTATAGTATGTTTTGTTATAGCGGCAACAGAAATACAACATCTGTGAAAATTTCAACTCTCTATGTATCACGGTTCATGAGATACAGCCTGGTGACAGACGGACGGACGGACGGACAGCAAAGTCTCAGTAATAGGGTTCCCGTTTTACCCTTTGGGTACGGAACCCTCAAAATTTGTGATGAACGTTATTAAAAGAAAAGTTGTTGAAATGTTATTACAAAATATTTTTGTTCTTGTCGATGCTCTGCAATGCCATTGTAAATACTTTGCAGATGGATTGGATTTTTCTAAATACGGATCATTTATTTTTTTCAGAACTTACCTCTTTTTAATGCCTATACTATGCTTCATCGTGCCCGCTTGGCTGCCTTACGGCCTGTGGGGTGAGAACGCCTGGACCTCCTGGTACGTCGCGTCCATCACCAGATACACGGTGACGCTGCATTTCACCTGGCTGGTCAACTCCGCAGCTCACATCTGGGGCAACAGGCCGTATGACAAGTAAGCGAATAACATATATAATTGTGAGAATACAAAATTCCGATTTCTCTTAATCATAATAGATATCCAGTTCTAGATAATTTGTGGGTGTTAGCGTCGTTTATAAAGAAAGTAGAAGGTATTTAGGTGTTAGGAATGTTAATTCTATGGAGCTTAGTAGGCCCCCGAAATTTCAATAGTTTCATTTGTACTATCAATGAGCCGATCCTGAAAATCATCCGAATACATGAGATCAATTTTTCTTGTCTCTAAATAATTGTTTGTGTATTTTAAAAATATGTACCTAGCTACTGAACTACATAAATTAATTCAAAGAGATTAGCAGTTTTGCTAGTATATCTATAGGTAAATAATAGCGAGCTGTATCGGCTGCTGAAACGAAATTGTGCAGATGTAGGGCGTCTTACGTACTGGCCCACAATTATCTCAGTTCCGACAATCTGTTGGTGAAAGTTTATCAAAAATGTGACGAATTCTTGGCCCAGTTCCGGCTCAATTGGTTCGCGTGTTATCTTTTA
Organism: Ptilodon capucinus; assembly: GCA_914767695.1. Classification (NCBI taxonomy): domain Eukaryota; kingdom Metazoa; phylum Arthropoda; class Insecta; order Lepidoptera; family Notodontidae; genus Ptilodon; species Ptilodon capucinus. The sequence continues at coordinate 4,555,041 of OU611814.1, read as the reverse complement.
AAGTTTTGCCTGTATTTAAGAGTTAAGTACGCATTATATATTTTTCGTAAGTGAGAACATTAATCACCTAACTATCAATGTTTGTAGGAAATAGGTAGGCAATGAGGTACATAAGTAAATAAGCAGTAGACGTATGTAGATGACCTACTGCTCTGGCTATGAGAAAAATTAGATTGCGTCATAAATTATTATTTTATGTATTCAAAGTGTTCCAAAATAATCAATTTGTGATATCGGAGACGAACATTATAATTAAAGACAAAAATGTATCAATATTGTCTACAAGTGAAACATGTTGCTATTCCAGAAATATAGGCGCAACAGACAACATGACAGTGGCGATCTGCGCGTTCGGCGAAGGCTGGCACAACTACCACCACGTGTTCCCCTGGGACTACAAGGCGGCCGAACTCGGAAACTACAGTAGTAATCTCTCAACTGCGCTCATAGACTTCGCTGCTAAACATGGTAGACATCTAATTATATTAATTGTTGATAAGAAGTTACAATATTTTTAATTATTAGCTAAATGGTGAATGCAAACATCGCGATGAGGACTTACGGCAAAATTGTATCAACATGATACACTAAATCCCAAAGTCCTCCGCATTGATGTTAAATCTCCCCAGTAGAATATCAAAAAGCTATAACCTTTTCTACCCCCGCCCACCTATATTTCGTCGTTCATATATGTATTTTCCTATATTGGATCACAACGAGCAGATGTCGCAAATCGGTAGCCTGATTAGTTTATTCTGGTGCATACATTTTTCAATCATCTTCTGTCAAAATAAACAGCCATGTTATTTTCTCAGATCATTTTATATCAAAGTTGCATAATCTTCACGACGCGGCGACTCTTTCTTATGGTAGCTTAAGCATGGACTTTTAATACTATTTTCACTCTACAGGTTTGGCATATGATTTGAAGACCGTCTCAGCAGACATGATCCGAAAACGAGTGAACAGGACTGGAGACGGATCCCATCCTTGGTCCAAGCGAAGCTTAAGCAACGATGAGGACCATGACCATCCGGAAAACCCAGTGTGGGGCTGGGATGACCAGGATATGACTGAAGAGGAGAAGAAACTCGCCGAAATCGTGCATAGAAAAACTGAATAGGTTCCTAAATTAGTTTTTTCTAATAGTATAGTTTATTTGAATTTATTGACAACGCCGTGCTGACTGATCGTATTTTTAAGGATAAATTCGTTAGAGTTAGACAAATGACGTGTTTAAGTGACATTGCAACTAATCTTTTCAACGTGAGTTACCTTGATGAACCGGCACCTAACAAGTATAGTGTAAGTGACGATTTCGATGACGATAACTCAGGTATACGTTGGAACCCTTTTTGTAAATAAGAACTAATCTATCAATTTATAGGTTACCTACCTGAGTTACCTGCATATACTAGCTGTTCCCGCGACTGCGTACGTGTAGAGTAAAATGCTTTTTAGCAGGCATCAAGACACCAAGAGGAACTCGTCTGCCAAAATTTCAAGATGGCAGAGTCCGTGGTTTCGTAAATTCAATGTATATCAATACAAGACAAAAGAGCCCAGGCTGGCTTTATACAGTGTGTTTCAGAAGTCCGAAATAATACTTTGACGTTTGCCTGAGTATCGAGTATACAACTGAATGGTACCTATAAAAGTTTGATAAAAATTCGAACATGATTTTTCAACTTTATTTCATCGCAAATTTCTATAACTTGTAATATCTCGGGTTCTATGTTAAACTTTCATGTTCTGTTTTGTGAATATTGGTAGCCGCCCATCGTAAATGTAGTTTACACTGCTTAATAGGGTCATCGATATACCTAAAAGCCAGAACACAGTACTTGTGGCAAATATTTAAAGGTCTATAACTATGCAACTACGATAGTTAGGTATAATGAGTCTCCACTAAGCATCCACATATGAGCTACCGTATATGTAGCCAAAATATTATTTCGGACTTCCGATACACCTGTAGAAAAATAATTTTAGGCATTGCTACAAACAATCAAGAGCTTTAGCTATTAGAGAGATAATCATTGGTTGGTGGTGGAGACAGAATTTAATTGGTTTAATATCCTTTGTGATATAAAGTGATGAAATGATGTATAAGTAGGTATATATCCCATAAGTGGTTCAGTGGGTTCATTTCTATTGTTTAAATGATGTACCTACTCAGAATAAAGACTTCTGCAAATAGACGCGCTCGACTATTTTTGCCGATTTTAAAACAAACTGTAGTAACTTATGTAAGATTTCTTTTTTCAACGAAATTACATTAATAACGCGACCGAGTATGTACGCGTTGCCGCGTGACTTTGCATACAGATTTTTAATCTTTATTATGTTTTGAATCGTTATGCACAGAGATTATTTAAAAATCAATCAAGCTACGAAAGTATGGTCAGGCCTTTACAATCATGTTAACTAACTTGTAAACCGTATGAATGAAAAACGATTAGGACACGTTACATAAATACTTCTTTCGTGTTATGTGTGATTTATGTCGTTTTATATTTTGTAACAGGTTAAAACATCGGTTTAGGATATATTTATTTCTTATATACTTACTTAATTTATTACTTTACTAAGAGCTTGATAGCCACAGAACCAAGAATAATTGAAGAATCGACCAGATTTAATGTGCATTAGGCCCTTAGTATCATTACTTAAGTTAAATTATGTTCTTAGTTTATTACGCAACGTAATGCAAATATGAGTTTTTGAGATCCCTTTTTTATTTGAGTATCTTCTGTGAATACTATCAATAAAAACTTGAATATGATGCTTATTTTAATTTTACCCCTTATCTTCTCACTACTTACCGATGCTTACCTTAGTAGATGAGGATAAGTTGTCAGTTATCAGTCAATGTGTGTCTATTTTGATACGAAACTTGAAGATCGAAAATTACACAATTTAATGGCAGCAAATAAATTATTCTTATTAGTTCAAAAGTTTTAAATTAACTTACATATAACAGATAATTATTCATAAATATTTAAATACTAAAGTATACTATATTTAAATGTTCATCATCTTTAATAAATAAATATTAAAAAACAATTGAATCAAGCCGAAACATGAAGTAGACAGAATGGATAATAAATTAGATCTTAAACATAACATTTTCAAACTAAAAATACAACCTTAAGTTTTTCGAAAGTATTCATTAACAATATTGATCATGTTAATTACTTAAATAGGCAAGTCAGTGCTCATAAAGTTAAGTAAGACGGTATTTTTGGTACATGTTGCACGTGCGTATTATGCAGTCAAGTGTGTAGCTTAGGTAATTATGTTATGTCCACCATGACTACTAATCCAGTGATGATTGATCGGTACTGCAGGTAATTCATTTGGTTTTGGATTTTGGAACCAGCCTTGATTGAACGGGAATGCGGGCAGATCATCGATGGAGTCGAAATCGTCACCGTAAGGGTTTTCAGCACCGAAATTGTTTTGTTCTATTGGTTGACCGTCAGACAAGAAAACGCCATCATGATCTGTGTGAACGTGCTCTTCATTTACATCCTTTTGTTTCTCGTTTGTATACCCCTTATTAACGTACAAAACTTTGTGCTCGTATTTGTCATTGAACGCATTATTCCTGAGGAGAGTGAACACCGCCCCGACCAGTGCCATGTTATTTAACATCACAGCGGCGAGTGTCATCATCTTCAGCCCGGGTAATGCGAAGGGTAGGATGGCGGACAGTATCAGACCAGGTAGTGCTAAAAGTGGCATCAATTTGTAGAATTTTTTGTGTAATTTCTTCATTGAACCGCGACCCGATTGTTCGTCACCTGGAAGTAAAAAGTGAAACGATAATAACAGATTTATGGTTACATCCGTACCACTTTCTTTTATGTTTAGAGGTAATGTATCTATAGTTTAATAATTATGAGAGTGAAATGTAACGAATTTTGTCAATGATTTTAACATTTTGTACTTAAATTTTCCGCTGCCTTTACGACATTACAAACATTGCTCCATTGTTGATTATGGAATTTCCCACGAGTCTGATACAACGAATCTACTTGAAGCAACATAGTAATATGTTTATATTACATTCCGCAGTCTGGAATAAACGATCAAACACCTTTCAAATAATCTAAATATACCTTTGAAGTAAAAAGAAGGGTTCTGAGGTTCCCGGTTGAGGAAAATACATTTTTCCCTCATATTAAGTATTGTTGATTGAATAGTTACTTACCACGCAACATATAGATTATTATAAATAATACTTACTTTTATAAATATCAATGTTCATCGACCCGTTTCTTTTAGAATCCAATTGTAGCTTATAACCGGGAATCACGTCGAGTGATAAAGAGCGATGCTGCATCAGCTTCTCGGTGCCGTCACATAGCTGCGAATACAACTGATCCTCACTGGCATCACTGTACTTCACCCATGGGAACCGTTCCACATCCTCGGTTAGGTTGAACTGTGTGGCCGGATTCGTCGCGTACGCTTGAATGGCGCGTTCCGCTCGCCACACACTTAGCGCGCTCAAGCATTTTGTGAGACCTAGTGCTCGGGAACAGGTAAAGAGCCGCTGAACGGGATCGTATTGCTCCCCTAATATAGATCGTAGGGTGGATTGGAAGAGGTCGCGCGAGTGGTGTGCGTGGTCCGCATGTAAACACGGCCACGCCGCGAGTATGAGGATCGCGGTGAGCGTGCGCATTGCTGCGGTTGGACTGACCGCGCGGGCTCGCCCCCTCACCGGCGCGGGCGCACCGCAAATGGTAGGGACGACACCACCGCAAGCGAAAGCGATATGACTTTTCTTGCGTGCCAATTATTAGGCTTGCGTTACTATATTAAGTTCTGTGAGTAATTAAAAATTAAATTCTTTTCTTTTCTAATTATACGAAAATTGCATGTACAATTATTGACATTGTTGGTATATGTAGTTTTTATTAGGTTTCAATAAATATTTATTATTATTTTTATTTATGTTACTTCGTGCAATTTAGAATGCTTAGGTATACGCTACACGAAAGGCAGGTTTATTTATGCCCCAGAAACGTATCTCACCCCTACTTTCACGTCCACATTTCGTTCCGGGAAAAGCGGCCATTACAAAAGTAAATGCCGAACGAAAGGTCAAGCGAAGCGTTAATTCCGTATGTTATAGTTTATATAGGAAAGGAAGTTTATATACTTGCTTAATAAAGGGTTTTATGTCTTACGTAACAAAATTTGAAGGATATCTCCTTAAAATATCGTTAAGGCGTTTGGATAATAGATAAGTGTGTCAGGTACTATACATACTAGCACATGGTATGATACTAGTCTTCCTGTACCACCCACGTCATGACCGCCTATAAAATAAGAGAAGGGTTTATTATTCTTAATCGTCATAGTAATTATTAATGTAAATAGTACCGCAATGGAAAGCTGTACACGTTGTAGTCTAGACATTAGTTTCATAACTGATATATATCATTAGAACGGCGGTGACTCGAACTCGTATATCAGTAAATTAATAAACTATGTACGACTGCTATTCATTTTGGTATTAACGCGGTCCAAGACTTTGTTAAGTTACTTATATAAGGCTCGTCGAAGAAATCCTACATTTTTACGATGAAGGCAAAGTCATGAAATCAATGTAAAACGGTCGCGAAAGGCGAATGCATTAACAAATAGCTACTTACGCGATGTTTTTATATCGCGCAGTAATAATAGATTCATTATACGAATCTCTATACATACTAACAATTTGCTTATAGTCAAACACGACATGTGTTTTCCACACATTTTCCACGGCGACGTTTCGTATCGATATCTACCTAAAAAAAATAAAAGCTAACTGAAAAGTGGAGGGTTTAATGAGATCTTTTATTTCTTCAAATATATTGTGTGTTAGTTTGTGTGGTTGATCTAATGTTCCTCGAATCTTATTATACCTACCTAATAAAATGCCGCTTATAGCTACACTACGTATTTTATATTCCACCACAACATTGTCATATCTGGGATGTAGAGCCATTATGTACAAAAATGTGACACCTAATATTAGAATAATAAGTCCAGAAATTCACACCACATCGGATGTTAGCATGGAAAACAAGTTTGAATACACTGAAAGACATCAACCCCGACAGAATCGGAGACGTGAATACATTAGGACATTCACCTCATGCATAATAAATTCTGGCGTGTTCAACATTTGTTTGTAGGCACGTGCAACAAGAGGGAAACGAAAATCGTGTGAAAGCACTAATTATGAAGTCAAAATTCTAGGTGATACGGTTGTAGAATCAAATTTTCGGCGTTCGGTGTTGACAGGAAATGGCCTATATTACATACATAGTATGTGATTGACATACGGACGGTCACGGACACGAGCGTCGTACGCGCATGCCGCGTCGTGTCGCGCGCCGCTGCGCCCGCGCGCCCGATCCGATCGAGTTTCTCTACATGATCGTGCATGGAATCCTAATAAATCCACCGTGAGCCACCCATGCGTGTCAATCTCGCATGACATTCTGATATTTACGTTTTCACTAATTATCCTTACATTGCATTCACTTAACTGCTAGTTGCATAACGACTGTACCTACCTACGATATTCAACAATCTTTGTTAAAAAATATTTTCAGACTTTCCTCAAGAGCTGAACGAAAGTATGATGGCAATGACCAGTTCCGATTGCCTACACAACTTTTCTGTAAATAATAAGGTACAACATAATACTTAGGACGAATTGCCTGAACGAATCCTATTTGCAAACAAACCAAACTTATGATAAGTAGGTAAGTATTGATTTTACGTTCAAAGTTGAAAAACTCATAATCAAGTGAAACTACATATTCAAATCTCGCACGAACAAAAATGCCGACTTTGACAATACAGAACTTGTGGAGAATACTAAACATGATTTTTTTTAATTCGACAAATCCTAGATCGTAGACCAAGTAAGTAATTGTCACTTTCACCTGCTCATTTGCTTCGATAATGATCTAAGCGTGTCCAACGGGAGCATACATACCGTTAATGATTCAACATTAGTCCTTATGCGGGCGGCGATATTGGGGACGAAATTTCTACCGTGCAGTCACGTTGTCCTGCGCTTTCTTTTGTCGCTTTGGTCTCACCTACCATTGTCTTCCGTAAGACAGTTTATATCCTGGCATACAGGCACACAGCTCATCAGTCAATAACTAGCCAGCGACTGCTGATCATCGATCACTTGTGCCTTCGATTAATAAGTAGCAAACATGTGCAACAAATTCACTCTTTTGACCTTGACCTATGTCATTGTATTCGTCTCCGTGGTGAAGTGTGATGGTGATAATTATAGTGTTCAGGATTTCCTCAGCGAAGGTAATTTATTTTATATCTGGACCCTTTGTCCCTGAACTCAGGGCATTATTCACACCGCCACGATCATTAATCAACGTTTTTATGTTGCTTGTTCTGAATTATTGATAGATGTAAGCTAATAGCTTCTGTGTATATCGTTTGAAATTTGTTAGTTGATTAATGAAATCCCATAATACCCAAAATTTATTCAAACGTAAAGTATTCAGAACTAATTATTTCGGGTGTTATTTGGTTGGGTAACAATATGTTTGTTCCAAACCTTACTTCAAGTCCAATTTTCTGATAGGCAAAATACTGTATATTCTTCCTTTAATTCATATTACGATTATTTGCTATATTATAATCAGCTACTATATTGCACTGTATAAAGGCGAAGTATTTTCGTAGTTGCCTGGAACGAACGTAAATTTATTAACAAAGGTAGCATTTCCAACCATTTTTACCGATTTCCCTTTAGGGGAAAGACGTTCCGAATGGATGGTAGAGCATAGAATCCGTATAAATTCATGTGATTTAAGACGATTATAAGTAATTAAAGTACATATTTCATCTTTTCTTTAATATAAATCGCAAATCAGAAGAATAATTCCAATTGTGATTGTATGCCGTAGTACAGCCTGTTATTTACTTATTATTTGTTTAGCGAGAATGTTGGGTAGCAAATTTCTTTAAAGAACTCATAATTTTCAGGCTACCATAGGAAATCATATTTGTACGTTTAATACGTGTTTAGTTTCTGTAGCTTAGTTACAGATGGTTTAAACAAATGTTACAGGTACAAATGTCGGCCGTACGTTTGGTCACAACGCCCTGAAACGTCTGTCCTTCATCTTTCTACCGGTGATGTTCACCTTGGGAGTGATCTCCACGCTGCTGATGGCACTCGCTGTCATCTCCGTCAAGAACCTTGCCATTGGTGTTTTGCTGCTCATCGTTTCTGTGAGCCAGGTAAAGCATCTAAACACCCAACGATTATAACTAATCATCTAAAAGATCTTATAAAACATCGTGAACATTTTCAATTAACCCAAGGAAACTTACTTGATTGAAAATAGCCGCCATTAAATAAACTAAAGCGACGCACAAAGTTACTGTTACATACGTCTAATCACTTGTTAGAAAATTAGTCTAAGAATTCCCTCGGTCCTCATCGGAATAATGGTCTCATGTATCGAACAAAACAAACTAATTATGAAATTGTTTCTCAGGCTGTATCCAGGGTTTTCACGGCGGCAGTATCTCCTTCTGCTCTGCATCTCCATCCCCGCGCTGAGTTTCTGCCTGCCCCAGCAGTGGCTGCCCCATGGCCAGCCCCTGGTCCCGTTCTATCACCCTGGGCCCGGTCCGACGACGCTACCATATCAGACTAACTCCGAACGACCTGAAATTTAAAATGTTTAAGTAGGTATCGCGGTGATTTACTTACTAATAACGAAACCCACCAATCGTATAGGTACACACTATTGTGTAACATGGCTACCTCATCGACGGATAATCGATTTAGTCGAAAAACATTTGCATTTATATATTCGATAAGTCATTATTATTTATTTATAAAATGGTAGCATAATTCTCTCCGTTCAGCAAGTGAGATAACGGTTTTAATGGTATATGAGTGGTTAATGGTACATAAGTTCGTCTGTCTCTCGCGAAAATTGTGAGATTTTGTGAAAGATAGACGATCCAATTATAATGTTTAAGTATTTATTAACTAATAAACGATGTTATAAAATAATTTACGTTATCTTCTTAGCCTTCTTGTAGAACCGTGTGAACTGTGAGTCACTTTGAAAAATGAAAATAACTGCTCGCCTCGACCTCAGACAACATAATAATCCTAATTGCTCAAGCAGTTTCTAGATCATTGTGTAAATTTTTTTTATAATATATTTTACGATGATAAAATTAATTCTACTGATAAAAAGTTGTTACGCATTTTCGTTTCTGTTTAAACTTTGAAATAGAAATCAAAACAATGCTTATACATCATGTTGTTTCACATAACTGTGAAGTATCGGTTTCATAATTTTCTTTTTGTGAATTGACTTCAGATTAATGGCAGTAGTAGCAAAAACTAAGTCTCCCACTGCCTGAGAATCTTGTAACAATAAGCATTATGAGATAATGACGCAACTCATAAGTAGATACGTGTTAAGAAAAATTTCACCGTTCTTCTTAACACAAAAATGAAAGTGGCCGAATAAAATGGTCAAAATGTCGTGTACTTGAAAAAAAAAACCAGTTTGGTGCGAAGTGAATCAGTGACTTTTGAAATGCGTTAATATGGTTATAATTTTTATTTAAATCCAACTCTACACGCTGGCCTTTGGAATATATGTACCTGATGATAATAGATCAAGCAGTAGACTATATTGCCTGAACGCAATGCAAGAATTAAATGGTAAGTGGCAATGGTAAATAGTAGCAATGCAATGTAGAGAATATTAAGACGCAATTTGAAAATAGGGTTTAGTGGCGTTTGTGATGCTGCTGACCTAGAGCTATCCTATTGGTAGAAATATGCAGAATAGCAACCCAGCACATATAAATTGACAGGCGGTGACCTTAGGAAGTCCACAATTTAATACTGCATGGTTATACTTAACCGGAGGTAACCTACCTTATGGTGGTGCAGATGCATATTAGATAATAGATATTATTGGGATATGAGTGCGGCTGTACGGGCCCTTAAGAATATAAGCCATCAGATATAATCTATCGTGACTACCTATAACCACAGACTTTACAATGTGAGTACATAAAAGTTAAAAATATATTAAGATGTTTATGATTCAGCTTGTAAAGAATCATAGGTTACTTCCGGTTACAAGGAATAACGATGGTCTCTTGTGAATATTTTTCTTACAACAAAATTGTTTCGTAGGCATATCATGTTATAGCTGAAGTTCACCAACTTTCCCTGCTATTTAAGGGAATTATGTTGTACAGTAGATACCCCTGTAGCGTTGTTTATTGTTGTTCTTTCCTAATTTTGAAAGTTTTCCTTAAAACTCTCGACAAAAAGGCGCGTGAAATTGTGAGCGACCAATTTTTTTTTTGGAACGAAATGCCATCGATGACTCAATGAACTTTATTCACGTGGTCTCTTACCTTTTACCAATGACATGCAATCTTTTAACCCAGAAATACGTCAAAAAATTGTCAACAGCAGCGTAGGAAGTTTTATTTATATATCTGTAAATGTCGAAAGTTCTTATTTGATTATTCAATATATTTTGATTCTTATTAAAGATTTTATTATAAATACATCATCATAAATACATCATCACGCCTGTATTCCCCGAAGGGGTAGGCAGAGGCACTCTTCGCCGATGTATTGTGGTCCCAATGTAATAGGGGGCGAGCCTATTATAATAATTTCAATAATAATTTCATTTATTTGTCAAACATGAGTATAACATATAAAAATAAAAACATGTCAGGTGTTACATTTTGTGAGTTCAGTCATGTTTAGCCGGTAAGGCGTACAAATATCAATTTTGTTCATAGATTTAAAATCAAGAAGCTTCATGCATACATAATGAGTGTGTCGAATAAAAGTGTACACTATAATTTTTTAGGTAAGAGGTATGCATTCATAGGCAAGAATTATATAATAGCAAGGATGTGTCAAAAAGAGAGTAATATAAATGTACTTGATTATGTGTTAATGGCGTCCATAAAAAATCTCTAATATTGTAATAGGCTTTAGTTTCTAAGAATTTTTTCAGTTTAGTTTTGAGGTATAGAAGGTCTTGTTCCTTCCAGGTATTAGGGATTTTATTATATATTTTAGGAGCCATACAGAAAATACTTTTATGTAAAAGCTTGGTCTTTGATGGATGTATGCATAGTTTATTGTTATCGCGCCTGTTGCGCTTCGCTATGTCACATAGTCGCGGAAATAGATTTAGGTTTGATTTTACAAACATAACAACTTCAAAGATATACAGTGAATATAAGGTCATTAAGTTATATTTTATGAAATAAGGTTTGCAACTTACTGTCTATTCAATCTTAAATATGGACCTGATGCATCTTTTTTGTGCCTTAAAAGCTATATCTATATCTGTCGAGTTCCCCCAAAAGATGATACCATACCGTAAGTGGGCCATAGTCCACCACGCTGGCCCAGTGCGGGTTGGTGAACTTCACACGCCTTTCTATAGACGTGCAGGTTACCTCACTATCCTTCACCGTTCAGCAAGTGGTAATCATTGTTGAAAATGACATTCGCACATGAGAATTATCTCAGAGGTGCGGGCCTGGGGTTTGAACTTGCTCCCCTTACGTTCAAGTTCTTGCCCACGAGGCTACCACTGTTTTGCCATTTTATTATAATAATAATAAAATCTTTAATAATCTATTAAGAACTTTCGACATTCACAGATATAAATAAATCTCCCTACGCTTATACAACTCACTAGAAGTAATTTCGTTGAAGACGAAATTCGGTCGGGACTACCCCAAAACGAATGTTTTCACAATACGCTAAAAATAATCCTGTAGCCTAGAATGGCGGAACTTTGACGGCATGATTACTTTTAGAAAGTATTTTTCTTGATCAGATTAAAAACTGGTATGACACAATTTAGGTAGCAGTACTATTAAGTTCAGTCAACCCTGAACGTGAATTAATCGTAATTGGTTTTCCAGAAACACCTTTAAACAGGATGAAATTTTGTAATGCCACATGAAGGGAAAGTACTCTTAATACTGTTGATAGAAAAAATTCTCAAAGAGAACATTCCTTTACAGTTTTTGAAAAAAAAGAAAACTGCATTCAAAGATTTTCGAAAATTCGCTTGCCACACCCGGGAATCGAACCGACTAAAATCTGTAAAAATTACACCCTGTACTTTTATTGCATCGATCGTTAGGGTTGATTACCTATAAGGATGAAATCTCTCAAACAAACTTGGTAAATTAAATGAAAGGAAAACTATGAAATCCACTTTGTACCACAGGCACATATATTACCTTTTCATGGCAGAGCGACTGCTTTTGAAATGTTCTTGGAAGCGCTAGTACTATTAGCTTTCAGATTAACCAATTTTAAAATATTACCTATGTGGTACTGCGAAGCGCATAACCTTAGAAACGTTACTATTAGCTGTGTCTTACATTCATATAGGTGCAGACTCGTTGATATCCGACGAAAATACGTTGTGGCGAGGTAAAGTTGTAGATACGGTGTAATAACACAGATAAGAAAAGAGAAAAATATTTTGGTAGAAAAGCTGCAGCACCTTTAAAAACAGGCAAAATTGCTACGTGCTAAACTGCTAATTTGGTAAAGCAGAAAGAACTTAAATATACTTAGTAGGTATTATAATCAGGTCTATAAGGTGCATTGGCCGGCTAGTATAGGTAGTGGCAGGTTTCTAACCAGTTTCATGCAACCAAGTATCCTATAAATCGAGACGCATTTCTCTAAAGTAATAGTTTGTATTTTAGTGTTTATTATATCGATGACTACCTAATCGGTGCAGGACAATTCGAAAAAATCTAAAATCAGGGTGTCATCTTAGTAAATCGATAATCGATATAACTCGACGCGACAAGTGTCATGCACATGTCGCGTCGAGTTATAATATAATATTTTTATCAATGTCAGACAGGACTAAAGAGAATAAGATGTCTCTGAGTAATAAGGAGCTGGCATTTCGAGCCCGCGCTGCGGTAAATTATCCGCCATATTAGTTTTGACTAGTGACACTTAGGTACTTACTTGATTTTAAGACTAAAATGGCGGATCTCAGATAATCCATTGCCAACCTTAAATAAATCGCCGCAGAGCATTACGAAGAGTGGAGTCGATAAGGGTTCTCTATCAACTCTGGGGATACAACAGGACAAATGTCTCCTAATTTCGAGTTTCGGAGTTAACGCCTAGTAAGTCATATACGAAAATAACGTTCAATATCGTCGGTGTCTGCACTGTTGGCTTAAGACTTGGCTGTTTAGCTCACTGCGGGTTAAATTCCCGTCAACGGAAAATTTGGGCAATGGCCTTATCGCATTTTTTCAGATCTGTGCGTTACTTGGATCATCCCCATTCCATACACCAACTATAGTATCTGCAAGAGTTCTGAATATTGGACCATACAATTGCACACAGTCTTGTGATATTTTTGTGTGCAAATAGCTGCCTTCTTCAGTCCAACATAGGGTTGTATATGGTTAGTTCATCACTCTGTTAAGATGTAAACTTTCTTTCTTCCATTCGTTACACACCTGTATGGTCCGATCCAAATGAATGTCTGAGAGTAGTCTACACTTATATTGTGATCCGTCTAGATTAAAATGAACTATTAGGTACCAACCATTCCTTTCACAAAAACAACTTAAGTAATTATTCATAGGTATGTATTCAACTATTCATAGGTAGTTTTATACTACTAAGATATTGTAATTTCGTTAGGTAAGTAAGCACATACACTTATTTACTTCTTTCTAAATTATGAAGAGTAGGAAGTGTATTAGATAAATTGAAAGTACCAACCTAATTATGGTCATTAAAAAAGTAAATACCTGAATACTTTATATTATTAAAAATGCGTCGTGGAAGACAGTCTCATCTTTCTAACGGAGGAAGTGGAGCAAATCGGCACGACTTACTTCACTGAAGCGCGAAGTTGCCTTGGTGTTAAATTGCTACATATTATAGTGGTGAATTGGTTAGAATACAGCCTACTATCTCATATACATCATCATTATCACGACTGTAATCAATGAAGGGGTAGACAGGGGTGCACCGCGATGCACAAACACTTCGTCGATGTACTTTAGCCCCAATGTAATAGGAGGCGAGCCTATTGCCATTATATCGGGCAGATTCTACATCAATACGAGGAATCTTTGGGCCATAGTCCACCATTCCCAGTCCACCAGGCCCAGTGCGCGTTGGTGAGCCTCACAAACTTTTCTATAGACGTGCCAGTTATTTCACGATGTTTGCTCTCACCGTTCAGCAAGTGGTAGCCATGAGTAAATATATCATTCATATGAAGTCTGAAAATCCCAGAGGTGCGAGCGCGGGTTTGAATATGCTCCCCTTGTGTTCGAGGCGGGCGTTCTAACAACTAGGCTACCACTGCTTCATAGGAAGGTGTAATCAAATTATGTGGTTTTACAACATACCTTCGATCTGTAACATGTTTTGCTATAAAATAATTATATAGGTGTGCGTTCGCTGCTACCAGTACCGTAGCGTACGAATAAGAAATTTTAAGTGTAGTGTCGTCTTGTATAACTGCTGGAATAAACTGAATGGATTAAATTATATATTGATTTCCTAAATTTAAACTTCTACAACAACGTTGTGTATAACTTAAAAATATGTAGGTACCTACTCCTTAAATAATTGAGAGTTTGACATATTCGAAATTGTTCGATGTAAAAATATTTTTAGTATAATAAATTAATCGATTTCATCAGTTATTCGATTAACTACTCATCAAAATTTATTTCGAATGGCTGGCGTGGCTCAGCTAAATTACAATAATATAATAACTCAATTAACTGACGTAACTGGTACCTACCAGTTACGTCAGTTGTATTATAACCAAAGCATGTCGGAAGCGAGTACCCATTAGAAATTATGTCCATCATTCACCTTCAATAAAAATTCAGTGGCATTGTAACATGACAATCGAACGGGCACGGAAAGTTTTTGCTTAATCGAACACAGACCCCGATTTAAGGGGTACAAAATGAACGTATGGAGGGGCGCACGCGCATCGGTGCAAAGTCAATGCGACCGGCAGAATGAACGCACCGCGACCGCTGCGATTTTTGTGCGTCCTCGTGTTTTACACTGTTGCATGTTGCGCGGGATCTGTGCACGATGTTCAACCTGCAGGAGTGGACGAAAAGCTCAAAGTGGAGGACAAAAAGCTGGAGCTATTTGACGGTGTTTACATGAGCATTCCGCGCGAAAACACCACTGAAAGATTATTTTCCTTTGAAGTTGATACTAAAGGAAACGCCGAGGAAGGTAAGATATTTTAATATTTCAATAAGTAATAAGATTGCCGTCTCTGACATTTCAAAGAAGACTATAATTGAATATTTGATCAACCTGTTTTTGACTGAACGTAACGTACTATTAATTACTCTCTCGTGTATTCCATATATTCAAAAAAGTTAATAATATTTACTTGAAAGATTCGAGATTTAATTTTTTTGTTGGCATATTTTAATAAATTTCATAGTCTAAGAGCTGTCATGGTAGATATATTCGCTTTAATAATGATGTGTGCGTAAGTAATTAGTAACGTTAAAAGCAGTTAATTTAGTTTTCGTAAAATAAAACATCGGAAATTTCCTGAAATTCATGCGCTATTAAGACTTATTGTTTGATAACACGCCTGCACTGTGAAATTTACTTGAACATAAGTATTTACTAAAAAATAATGTTATAACGTTTTTATTTTTAGAACTTCACGTAACACAAGAACGTCACAGAATACGATTTAGAATAATTACCATAATAAAGCAGAATTGGCCGTAATGCCGCTTAGTACGCACGCTATATGTATATAAATGGCTACAAATAACTCCACGGTTTTCAACTTTTAAATATTCATATATATTCGCAAGAAAATTTCGATAAAGTTATAGCATTGACATGTTCTATACTTAGTAATTAAGGGCTAGTAGCATATGCCCTCAGTATCAGTTCCCCTTGTATCAGTTGCCCTCAGTTTCAGTTGCCCACGATATATTTAATATCAGCAGGCAACACCTACTCATCGTATACGCTTGTACTATGGGTTCCGTACAATGCACAGCTTACAGCAAGTATGCCAGGTCCTGTACCTTGCATATGGCCGAGTGTCCTACGATCAAATTATTAGCACAAGCCGTGGTCATTAATAAATGTTGCTTTTAATATTTGTACAAGCTGATTATGTAATCTTACTATTATTTGGGGCCGGCCCTTTTATAAGCAAGTAAAGTTGATTGTTTGCAGGAATTGTCCCGGGACTTTAAAAAAAATAGGTTTTGTCACGTGAACTATGTGCCAAAGTTATAGAAAGTTGTAATCCATTTACAGTGGCATTTTAGAATACTTTTATAGTGTAAAGTGCATAAGTTGGTGGTCTGTAGACGGATTTAAGTTTTTACTTTCACGCGGGTGAAACCGCGAGGAGAAGTTAGTAGTCAAATAATATAAATAATTGAAACAAGAATCAAACTCGAGGCCTTTTGCTCGCAGCCCTGTTTGGGAACTTCAATCTCCACCATAATAAGTATCGCTAGTTATTACCTAAGTTATATGGTAAGGGCTTGAAAGCAAGCTGTAGATATCAAAATACTGTTTATTGTACAATATTATCAAAAGATAGTCACCTAAAAATTACTCTCTTAACCGAGGTCAAAGTAGGAGGTTCTCATATTTATTATTACGTCCTGTCCACGGATAGTACTAAAGCCATAGCTATAGGTAGCAGAATAATTATAAGAAAGTATTTTAAAAACTTATAAGCAGTGTTAGCCGAGTGGATAAGCAGTGGTAGCCGAGTGGTCGAACGCACGCCTTGCAATCGAAGTGTGCAGGTTCAGTCCCCAGCTCGCACCTCTGGGATTTATGTGCGAATCTAATTTTCATCAGAGATTATCACTTGCTATAAAACGGTGAAGGAAAACATCGTGAGGAAACCTGCTTGTCTGAGGGAACTAGACTAGTTTTCGATAGATGTGTGAAGTCTGCCAACCCGCACTGGGCCAGCGTGGTGGACTATGGCCTGAATCCCCCTCGCATTGAGGGGAGGCCCGTGCCCAGCAGTATGACGTTAAAAGGGCTGTAGTAGTAGTAGTAGTAGTAGTAGTAGTATTTTAAAAACTCCAGATCTAGCACTCTTACTCTCCTACGAGGTGCAAAGACCACTTTATTCCATCAGTAAGAAAATTCAATTTTCTTTAGAAGATTATTTAGAGCGCTACCGCTTTTTGCTACCGAATAAACCTATTGGAAGTTTCAGTGATAGCGGGGAAGAACTTGTCGTCGTCGTGAAATTAATGCGAGCCCAATGAAATGCCATGTACAATATGAAACAAATTGAATTTATGTTCGAAAACCCAAGTGAAACCTTTATCGATACATAATTTATCGGCATGTTTACGCATGGCTCGTCGTTGCTAGAAAGTACAGTTTTATTCGTATACTTAGTATAGCAAAATGTAGGTTCGTGTAATCAGAGCCACAGCAGGTTCAATTGTTCATCAGTAGTGATCAGAATATTGAGTACTTATTATTTCACCGAAACAACTACACCGAAAGTGAAGGCTTTGCTAAAACCGGTTCAAAAACAGAAGGTCCGGACAGTGACCTACATTAGTGCTGATCTTAATAGTGACGAATCACATTTTAATATCAAAAACAACGTGATACAACCTTATTTTCATATTATTATTGTTGGTAGTCAAAAATATGTATATTTTAATAGAATTTTAAAATTTTATAATATCGTAGAAATTGCATGGATTTCGATGCTAAATAGAGTATAATTTTTTTATTAATCTATCTGTCTAGACGCTCACGTTTATGATTTTTTTATAATGGTGATATTTCTTTTGATTTCAGGTCGAGGAAAGAAAAAGAAGTTACTACAGAGAATACTGCCAATGTTCCTACTACCGTTTATCATCCAGTCGACGATCATTCCACTATTCTTAGGATTACTTAAATTTATGCTAATCAAATCCTTGTTGATAGGAAAGTTGGGGCTGGCCCTTATCATGTTAAACGCCTTTAAAAATAATAATAGCTTCAAGGGCCGCGACGCTCAAGTGGCGAGTGCCCATTACGGCTACCAAGGGAACGGGATGGAGGAGTATACCTCTTATATAAATCATTGAACTGGCACGCAACTTCGAACGATAGAATTGTGAGGAAATAGAAAATTCCTTGAAGATGTACTTCAACAGTGTAACCTCGGGATCGATGAACCAAATAAACGTACCCATTTCGTTCAACCTACCTGCCCTAAAAAGTATTATCCTGATCCATTTAGATATAATGGCAATTCAATAAGGCTTCAAAAGTACACATGGTGTCAAATTATACAACTTATATACACTGATTAAAATTGCACATACGGATAGCCAGAATGGAGTTGTTTACTATATTTTTATGATCCTACACGTGAATTTGTTTGGATATTTTTAACAATTTTAGTGTAAACAGACTACGATTAAATCAAATTTGACAGCATTAAAATATTGACATCTTTCTCATTCATTCTGACCATGAGAAAGACGCCAATACGTTTAGTTTAATCACCATTGTTGTAGAAGTTATAAGTTAATATTTTTTACTTGAGACATTCAAGAGGATTAATAAATAATGCCATAATTTATAGAAATGTATGATCCATTTACTGTGGCATTATAAAACTCTTTTGTACTCAAAATACCTTTGCAGAGGGTTTGTAGGGGGATTGAAATTTCTATAAATTTGAGGCTTAGTATTTATCTGTTAATTATTTTTTTGTTTTCGCTGAAATCTTTCCCTAAGTCATTAATATATTAAGAGATTATCGTGTTTAAAGATAGTTGATAGTCACGATTCGTTGGAAGGTAACAATAAATAAATATATTTTCTTAGATGTATCCAATAAAGACAAGAAAGAGACCTTTAATAGTCTCAGTTCTCAGTAAGTATCTTTAATATTTACCAAACGCATCAACAAACCCTCTATTGCGATATTATTATCTATGATTAGGATATTCCCTCTACCTACTTACTGCCCCTTACCAGTAAATATAATTATTGAATTTGAGGTTATAAAATACCTTAGTAAGTAGTTACTTAAGTACCTACGTACATTTTATAAATTGGGCATCTATAATTAATAAAGATGCGTTTGGAGGCTATCTATTTAAAAATCTTGTGCGTACCTACCTATTTAAATTATCTCGTCTATATTATTCTTAAGACTAGTTTAGTGTTTTCATCAATTTAATTCAGATACCTTGGAATTATTTATTTTTGTTTTAATTTGAAGTTGTTTCGTGTTAGTTAAGGATTTTAATTAGCTATGTCTACTTACGAAATAAACATTGAAACTATTTATTGTTTTTAAATCGATCTACTCACTATATTTGAAACTTGACAGCATTTTCTTCGACATGATATGTTTTATCTCTAATTACAGTAATAATAATCATCACGTCATCACGTCTGTATTTTCTAAAGGATTAGACAGTGCTGCAATCCAACCGCTGCATCTAACCTGAGCCCCAAGTCTACTAACACTATCGTCGTGAAGTTGCTATGACTCAATTTTTTAAGGCATAAAAACAACATCTTTTCTCAATGGTACCTACAATATGAGCAGTGTTGTCTAGATATTGTCACCTTGATGCCATTTGACTAGTCATATTCTAGTTACCATTGATACAAGATGTAAGTTTTATGCCAT
This sequence comes from Ptilodon capucinus, assembly GCA_914767695.1. Lineage (NCBI taxonomy): Eukaryota > Metazoa > Arthropoda > Insecta > Lepidoptera > Notodontidae > Ptilodon > Ptilodon capucinus. Next base: position 4,535,269 of record OU611814.1, on the reverse strand, counting down.
AAAAAATGGAGAGATAGCAACTCCACGACTATAGTGTTAGCAGACTTGGAGCCCTGGTCTGGATGTATTTTATGGTACCAATTTAGTAGGGGGGCAAGCCTATTGGCATTATACCCGGCACATTCACTATAAATGCGAAAGGTTCTTTAAATTACTAATAACGATAATTCTTAGTAAAATATTGAAACTAAAATGTTTAGTATTATGGTAAGATGAAGGTTTGATTAAAATTCTTTCCAAACTTTTTACAAGGAAAAAATTTTCATATTACTTACTTACTGATATAAGTAGCAAAAACATTCTTCATATTAATATTTCTAAGAAGTAAAATATTATAGAATGATATTGGAATTCCACTACAATTCGCCCTGAACTTTTCACAGTGAAGAGATAGAAGTGAACTTTATTTATTACTCAAACCTAGGCTTAACCTAGATGTGCTCACGATTCCAATAACTTGGATTGAGTTTTGTGTCCATTCCGATAGATGACGCTAGAGGTACGGTTATGAGATTTTCCGTGACTTTATGAGATATTCTCAGTATTGATCCGGGTCATGGCTATCACGGTGCTAAATTTTAATGAAATCCGTCGAGTGGATTTTCCATAAGGCGCGAAGATTTCTCTACGAAAACGTCGTTGTGGAACAAACTGTAGTAGGCCCCATTGAAACTGAAACCAGTAAAGTACATAGGTTAAAGTATTGTTAAAGTATTGGAGCACTGGTACCATATTACCACCCCATAAAGGTAATATTAGGGACATCGTTTTAATATTTTCCCAATTTTTTTATTAGGTACAAGGAATTTTAAGTAGTTAATATTAAAAGTATACTATTAAAGAGGCTGTGATAAGGGTGCGGTATCCGCATATCTGGGCTCAAGTCCCCCAATACTATTGTTGTGGCATTGCTATGACTTCAGTTTTAAAGCACGAGAACAACATATTTTATCAATGTTAGCCAAAATATGACATTAGGCCTTCAAGGTGTTCATGTTTTCATGGTTTTAAAAATAAAATCTTAGCAACTCCGCAATGATAACTGTTAGCGGACTTGGGGCCCTGTAAATTTGCCATGAACTTTCCATGAGCCTCAACTTTCAGATTTATCGAGAAAATGACGTTACATCGGGCCAGTCCAGCACAAAAAGCTCCAAGTGACGTCATTTTCTCACAGTTAAAAGAGATTTATGTCTACTCGGTCATGCTAAGGGTGCTGCATGTTACAATTTAAACACTTACACAACACTTTAATTGGTCTCTTTACCAACTTCCTTATTTCTCCTGTCAATTTCATTAGTGGTTTACACGTAAAAAGTTTTCCGTATTGGCTTTGTATTATTTATTACTTATAGCTGCATAAAGCATACTAGCGTGACTAGTATGCTATACGCAGCTCACACGAACGAAAGGCTTAGGTATGTTCGGGTAACTAGTCATTTAGCATTTAAATAAATAACTATTGTGATAGTTTCAGTAAGTAGATAATTGTTATATAGGTATGTGTAGACTCCAGTTTAGTATAAATTGTATGTTACTTAAATATACCTGCATAGAACTTACACACTCGTGAAATTATATGCTAAAATACCTAATCTTTTTGGAAAATAATAATAATTGAATTTCTTGTCTATTCTTCTCCATAGGCCATGCATTCCGAATGGGTGCTAGAGTACTATTTGATAAATATTATTTTTTTGTTTATTTGAAGATTGGTTGACATCAACAAAAACGCTGATTCTAAATAATAATAGATATTACAAAGAGGAAAAGTGTTTTGTAAGTTTATACGAGGTAATTCTTCAAACTACTAACCCGATTCTGAAAACTCCGTCAAAGACAGCTACACTACCCCTGAGTGCCATTAGTTATGACTTTGATGAGGGTGAGGTGAAACCATGAGCGCAGCTTGTTTATAAAACGATAAGCATCAGTACGCTCGTACTTCCGAAGGAATGCTACATAATGCTTTTGGGTCTGTTAAGTGATCAAGGAGAGCTCTACTTAATTCAATAAATTGATATTCTAAAGCCCTGCAAACACGGAGGGGAGAAGATGATATGTTTGCCAAATCGAAAACGAACTATATTAACTCATAGACAAAGCTCAAAGTATTTTGCCGCGTGGTCGCGTGTCTTTTACCACGGAAATTAAATCTTTATATATATTTACACAGATTTCGTTTTAGTATTGGCAAACTAATATTACGCGTGCTTTTTGACGCTCTATTGTGCCTGGGGCATGTTACTTTATCATATAGGGTTCGCGTGGAACTCAAGTACATAGAAAGTCGTTGTAAAGTGCCAAGGAAATGCATTCGCCAGAACATTCTCATGCAGCTCTCTCATCCCAAATCTTCAATGCCCCTACTATACCTTTATAGTGTAGGATAGCAGATAGATAGGAAACTACCTACACAAAATATTCGAACCAAAAATAGTCTGGAATTTCACAATAATACCCTTTAGTATTTATTTTGTAGACATAATGAAACTAAATTGCAGCTTGTGTCCGACTTGAGTGATTTACCTAAGGTTCGTGTCCAGACACTGTTTATATTTTAAGATTTATGTAGTTCTACAAATGTTAAAGAACAGACTTTAGAATGACGTTGTAAAGAGTATATATGTAGGTATAGGTAATATACACACATCTAATGTATTCCTACATGGGTTTTTGTTAAATAGGTACCTGGTTTTACTTATACATTATCTACCTACTTAGGTTCAAGATCAGTGGTACTATAACTATTATTCAAAGGGTCCAGAATTACGTGTTATTGAGTCGTTGGCCGCAATTAATTTTTATTAATGACTTTCGATATTGTTACAAATTGTATTAAACAACTATGAACGGATTCAACTGCACACCGCGGCGCGGTAATACTCGTTTTATGGAGGACCTATAGGATAGGACTTAGCTCGCTCGCAATTTAAGTAATGGACGTGAAATTCAAATTGATTTAAAATAAAGTAACACTAGATGCTTAACAGCAGTGGTAGCCGAGTGGTCGAACGCACGCTTTGTAATCAAAGTGCGCAGGTTCAAACCCCGGCTCGCACCTATGGGTTTCATGTGCGAATCTCATTTTCATCCGAGATTATCACTTGCTAAGAAACGGTGAAGGAAAACATCGTGAGGAAACCTGCACGTTTATAGAAAGGCGTGTGAAGTTGACCAACCCGCACTGGGCCAGCGTGGTGGACTATGGCCTGAATCCCCCTCGCATTGAGGGGAGGCCCGTGCCTAGCAGTGGCACGTTAAAAAGGGCTGTAGTAGTAGTAGTAGTAGTAGTAGTAGTAGTAGAACACTAACCGACACGATCACCGCCCTCCTCGACCCGGGCGTTGAGAGGGCCACCAACACACCTACACCAGCCTCAAACAGACACCGATCTCGCCGGCGAGGTCGAGGAACCCCCTCTTCCGCTCGTAGGTGCATATTTGCACCTAGGAGCGCAGTCACTACCTCTCCCCTCACGGTAACTGCCCAAGCCGAGGTCGTGCCCTCCGTGGCGCCCTTGAGCTAGTGCTAGTTGGAGTGCACTCTGCGCTCGCCACTCCTCCGGTAAAGCTGTAAAGGCCACCTCATGCCAACAGTGTAAGTCCTTCAAAAAAAAAAAAAGTAGAACACTAGATGGGCCAACCACAAAACCCCAGCGGGTCGCAGGTTGGGTATATAGGTATTCTAGATATGTAGATAGATCCTGCTAAGTGATGGTAATGACGTCATGGTACCGTCATCTAGCACACGCAGTAGTAATGTCAGTCATTAAATCTAAATTACTACCTTCTAGGTAAACTGATTACATTGTGTTTACGAGCAAGTCAGGTACAACATCATTTTGTTTGCAAATGCGTATGGCTACATACTGCAAAGCCGGCTGCCCGATGATTATAGTTTCAATGGGAACGCGCGTGAGCGACAGAATATGTGTGAAATAATTGACACGAGCTGTTGGTTCCTAAAAGTCCTGTAATCTGAAAGCTACATAGAAATCAGGCAGCTGGCTTTACCGTGAGAAAAGGCTCTTGATTTTGCAATTCACTATACCTTTATGTGTAATCAATTTAATTTACCTAAGTCATCATAATTAATTAAATTCTCAAATTCAAATTAATTTTGCAACCAACTTGAAAATTATTATTTTAAGTATGTTCCCATCAGGAGTCGTATTGTTTTATAAGTAGGTAGGCACTTACCTATACACAAACATAATATATATTAGTGTAAATAAGTAGATGAATACTCTACTAACAAAGAAATCGTATTAAATAAAATCGATACACTATGATTTCTTACGACCAATATTTAGGTATTATTGTGTAGAGCCACATAAAAGTTACTTATTACGTTCTTAATGACCGTGAACAATAAAAGTGTGATGATAAAAAATATTGTCTATCAGTATATTTTCATCAGCGATTAGCGTACATTTCGCCTATGTCAAATTATTAATAGCATGAACTAATTCAATAATTATCTACACGTTTAATGTTTAAACGTTTATCTTAAATAAAAATGGGTAAAGGGGTTGTTAAAGATGGCGAGTGACTCTTTACTTTAAAAAAGTTCTTCATCTATGAGTTAACAGTCAAAGTCAAATAATTTATTCTGTATAGGCCCATGGGGGTACTTACAAATTGTCAACTTTATATTTTTTTCTTACCGTAACTACTACCGCATCGAAACGCGATCTCAACTGAGAAGATCCGGCAAGAAACTCAGTGGGCTGATATTTTTTTTAAATCGCCAAAACTTATTTCAAATACACAGGTACATAAAGCTGCAGTTACTCATTTTAGTTTAGTAAAGGTAGCGCGGTTATTTATCCAATTAGAAGATAGACCGTAAAAGACTTATGACATTGCCAAAAAAAATTCGCGCGCGTTTAGACGCGTCCATATGCTCAGGTTTAAAAAGTAACTAAACTAAACCATGACCATTTCACTCGACTATAGTAGTGTAACGTGTACAACCTATACCTGTACCTACCTACTACTATGTACCTACTTAAAACAAGAGCAAGTTGATTGAAGCACGAACGCGTGTTGAAAACAATAAGTAATAATAAAAAAACTTAAATAACTACTCAGATATACATACAAAACAAGCATACCGAGCAGAGCCACGGCCTACTCTAGTTTTAAACAGTCAATTAGAGAAAGTTGCTAAATTGAACGAACTACGTAGACATATAGAGCTCTTATATAAAAATTAAGTGCTTACATAAAAGAACATACCCCTACCAACTAACACTATATGAAAGGCTACTACCTGACATCTCTCCCACAACTACCTATAAACAAAAATACTGTCTTATATGTGCCTACTCAATTCTGTTGATAGATATTTACGTAGTTTACGTTTAAATAAGTTGGTAATTTTTATTCCAGATTTGAATCGTAAGCTTACAATCCTCATATTAGATCTTACTAAAATTATAAATGTGAAAGTTGGTGAGGATGAATGGATGGATTGTTTTACTCTTTCACGCAAAAACTACTGCATGGATTTTGATGAAACTTTACAGTATTATTGTTTGTGTGTCAGAATAACACTTAGGCTATAATTTATAACGATTGCATAATCCAAGTCTGCGCGGGCGAAGTCACGTGTAGAAGCTAGACGGGTAGAAGTATAAGCATACATTGTATTAGAATACCGAAATAAGTACCTAGTCAGGTTTTAGGTACATACGCCGCGGTGGCTGATGTGCTGGAAAAATGAAATCAAACCCTTATATTTTGGCCACAAGCTTTTTGGTGTGGCCTAAGAACATCCTTTAGTAAGTGGGTTTAGGTGGGTACCTATATGAGGTTTTTTTTAATAAAACAAGATCAACAATCATCATCATCATCACGCCTGTATTTCCACGAAGGCGTAGGCAAAGATGCACTGCAGTGCGCCCACACTTCGCCTATGCATTTTTGGTCCCAATGTAATAGGGGGCGAGCCTATTGCCAGTATACCGGGCACATTCTCCCTCAATACGAGGGAGATTTTTGGGCTATAGTCCACCACGCTGGCCCAGTGCGGGTTGGTGAACTTCACACGCCTTTCTATAGACGTGCAGGTTTCCTCACAATGTTTTCCTTCACCGTTTCAAAGCAAGTGGTAATCTCGGATGAAAATGAGATCAACAATAATTTTAGATTATGACTCTACATTAAGATTGAGTTGTGTTGAGAGTTGGATTACGAAAAAAATTGAAATGAAAGAATATCTGAAAACGAGTGTTATAAATTTGATTAAATTTTATACTTTAGGTATTTTTGGCCCGATACTGATGCATATTGTGAAAGTATTATTTCGGAATGACCATGTATATAATATAAATTGAAAATGTTTTTTTATTATCCTATTGCGGTAATTCATTTGCCACACTACTGTTTGTTGGGCTGTTACATTAAATAGAAAAATCCTGTCACTTGCCCAACATTATACGTAGGTAGTATTCTCATCCAATCTTTAAGACTTTGACAATAATGAATCTAACGACGAAAATTATTACGTCATTTATAAACAGAGACGATAACTGACGTGGATTAATAACATGTAAGTTAACTGTAGGTTATTTATTTACTAGATTCTTATCTATGGCTTAGTTAGGTAGTTTTTCACCTATTAGTTTAAGTGGGTAACTTTTAAAATAATTATGTGGCATTATCAGAACAATAAGTAAGTACCTAGGTATGATATAACACCAACAAATATATTCATTTCTTTAGAGTTGAACTACTTAATAATTAGAGACAGTAATTAAACTATATAAATGGTCCACAAAAAAAATTGGCTTGAACTGCCGACATGGGTATATATCTAGGTAATAAATAAACCAAGTGCTTTGTCCGACGGGGTCTTGCTACGCGCTCCTGATGGTTAATAGCGGGATCTTTTATCATAATAAATAGTTAACGTCGGTTGAGAACAATACTATCGCGATTCAGGATATCGTTTGAAATCGTTGTTTGTGTAAACAATGTACTATTGACGCGCCATCTATTAGCGTATCGCATAAGTTCTGTTTGTGGAGAGATATAGGGGTCGCCACAAAGTAATAACCTATCCATCCACGGATCAATGAATCACCTCAAATTGTAACATACTAGGAATTGTTCAATTGTTCAATTGTTTATTGTTAACGAGATATCTGTTTATTTGGGTCAAAAATTTTGTTCTATAGTTGCTTAGCGGACAGTGTACGAGTGAAACTTATGTCGTAACATCAAGCGGCAGGTAGTGCGAGCTATCTACAGCCGACACTAGGTAGTTGTCACTCACGCGCCATAATGCAAACTACTATCCACAACTCTGTCAGGATAATGATAAAATAAATGTTTAAAATATTGTAAACAGTCATCAGATAAGTATCCGTTGCAAATACATGCGGTTTATAAAGTGAAAAGAAAGCAGCAAGGTTAGTAGAGCCATTACTTTTTCATTTATTTTGCAAAACGGTGAATGCGGGTCAGTTCGCGCACTAAATGTCTTACTATTAATGTTTAAACTAGTTACGTACCTAACTACGACCTTTTCCTGCAGTATTAACACGTGATACAATTTTATAATTGTAATACTTGACCATTGTGTGAAAGTTTCGATGCGTTAGTATCTGAATTACAGTGGGTATTTAGAGAAACGCTTACCTACGTACCCTACCTATAACTAACGTACGTACCTACTTTGATATTACTATCCAATTGGTAGGTACCTGAGCAACATAATATATTATGTATACCGAAATAACTACAATATTTACTACTACAGTAGATAGTGGCAGAAACTGTAGATAAAGTTCATAAATAAAAAAATTACACTAGGTACATTACACAGTAATGCGCGATTATTGGCTAAAGACAATGGTGAAACGAAGGTAGCAGTAGAAATACATCGTGATGCTTATATGAGTTCAGTTTTTGCACCAGTAAATTAAAATGCACACCTATTTGTTGCATGTAACAAAATACACTTTCTCTCATGATATGAATGCCATAGCGATACACAAATAGATACTTATTAGTATGTGGTAGGTACTATCATACATACATACATACATTAATATATACATCATCACGCCTGTATTCCCCGAAGGGGTAGGCAGAGGTGCACTGCAGTGCGCCCACACTTCACCGATGTATTTTGGTCGCAATGTAATAGGGGGCGAGCTTATTGCCATTATGCCGGGCACATTCTCCCTCAATACGAGGGAGATTTTTGGGCTCTTGTCTACCACACTGGCCTAGTGTGGGTTGGTGAACTTCACACGCCTTTCTATAGACGTGCAGGTTTCCTCACGATGTTTTCCTTCACCGTTTCTTAGCAAGTGATAATCTCGGATGAAAATCAGATTCGCACATGAAAACCTAAAGGTGCGAGCCGGGGTTTGAACCTACGCACTTTGATAGCAAAGCATGCGTTCGACCACTCGGCTACCACTGCTATACTATACCAGGTACTATACCTAATAAATTAAAACAATTCATGCATTACTTCATAATACTGTTTCAAGTTACGTCATCGATCTCCTTTAACTCCTTATAATACTTACCTAACAGAGAGAGCCGCTCTTCGCTCTAATTAAGTCCTTTTCAAATAAGTCTACGTATTTAAAGGTAAATATTATATAAATAGGCGCAGAAAAATGTTTAAACAAATTAAATGGGTAGGTTACTTATCCAACAAATACTACTACTACTACTACAGCCCTTTTAACGTCCCACTGCTGGGCTCGGGCCTCCCCTCAATGCGAGGAGGATTCGGGCCATAGTCCACCACGCTGGACCAGTGCGGGTTGGCAGACATAACACATCTATCGAGAACTAGACATATTCCCTCAGACGTGCAGGTTTCCTCACAATGTTTTCCTTCACCGTTTCATAGCAAGTGATAATCTCGGATGAAAATAAGATTCGCACATAAATCAGAGAGGTGCGAGCCGGGGTTGTACCTGCACACATTGATTTGCAAGGCGTGCGTTCTACCACTCGGCAACCACTGCTACTGTCCAACAAATGAATCGAGGATGTGGATTTGTGTTTTAATGTGTGGGGGAGGAAATAAAAAAGAAAATTCACACCGCCCGCCGCGTCGATAGAGATCGCCCGCCGAGGTCGTCGTAGATATTTGACTCTAGGGTCTACGCAGAGACTTTGACTGGACTTCAAGGGTAACTACATTAATTTGGCTCACAGGACAGGGACACTTCAGCGAGATACCGATAAACATCTACCAACATGTCAACTTAACCACACTACTGTAGTTCTAGCATCTGCGCCAAGACTAGACTTTCATACAATTATGTTGATTTTGTCTCTTTCTTTCGTATCTTCTTACTTATATATATATATATAATATTATAAAGCTAAGAGTTTGTTTGTTTGTTTGGTTGAACGCGCTAATCTCAGGAACTACTGGTCCGAATTGAATAATTATTTTTGTGTTAAATAGTTCATTTATCGAGGAAGGTTATAAGCTATAAATCATCACGCTATGACCAATAGGACCGGAGCAGCAATGAATAATGTGGCAAAAACGGGAAAAAAATATTCCTTTTGAAAGCTTCCGTTGCGTACGCTGCCTAAACGGTTAAAGTTTGCACTTATTGAGGAAGGTCATAGACTTTATAACATCACTCTACGCCAAAGTAACTATTAGCGCGGGTGAAACCATGGGCACAGCTAGTGAATAATATAGAGAGCGAGCGAGCGAATCCATGTCCGAGGTCCAGTTTGCACAACTGTGCCAGCCAGATTGCACGAGATAGTTATTTAAAGCGTAAATCACCTACCTGAGTTTACAATAAGTTAATATACTTTTTTTTATATTCTAGCCAGATGATGACCGAAATCAAGGAATGGAGCCGCAACAACAAGTTGGTCATATTTTTTATATTGACGACTCTATGCCTGTTCGTGTCCACGGTTGCGTTATCTGCGCAAACTAGAGCGCAATGTGGGCAAAAAATCACTGACAATGGACCAAGTAAACAGTTAAACGAACAAAATGCGGTCAACGGAAACATTACTGATCAGGTACCTATTGTTCATATCTGACCATTTTCAGTTAAAAACGGCGACAATTAACCCTAATAGGTAATAAGGTTCATAGATTTTGTGCCTACCTTACTGCTCACTAAGTACGTAAATAATAAATACATCATCAAACCTGTATTCCCCGAAGGGGTAGGCAGAGGTGCACTGCAGTGCGCTCACACTTCGCCGATGCATTTTGGTCCCAATGTAATAAAGGGAGAATGTGCCCGGTATAATGGTAATAGGCTCGCTATTGCCATTATACCGGGCACATTCTCCCTCAATACGAGGGAGATTTTTGGGCTATAGTCCACCACGCTGGCCCAGTGTGGGTTGGTGAACTTCACACGCCTTTCTATAGACGTGCAGGTTTCCTCACGATGTTTTCCTTCACCGTTTCAAAGCAAGTGGTAATCTCGGATGAAAATGAGATTCGCACATAAACCCAGAGGTGCGAGCCGGGGTTTGAACCTGCATACTTTGATTTGCAAGGCGTGCGTTCGACCACTCGGCTACCACTGCTTTTACATAAATAATAAACAAATTATATTAAACAAATAAGTAGGTATACAAGTTACAAGTCAGTAGATAGTTACGTTGGAGCAGTCCCTGACCTAAGTAAAAGTAGCCGCCAAAATATGTGCAAATAGGTACTTACCTAGTAGGTACAAGTACCGACAATAGACACATCGCCTTTATTATTTTTTTAAGTAGGAACGCACTGTAACGCACTAGACAGTAGACAATCACCATTTAGGTCGGTAGGTGAGTGTGGATACATCATCGAGATATATAGCGGAGATGCCCTATCAACTCCGCCCTGCGGCAATTTTTTTTGACGTTTACTTGACATCCGCCATCGCAGTTGTCCTATGTAGTTGCCTAATACTACAGGTAACTACAATGGCGGATGTCAGGTAAACGTCAAAAAAATTGCCGCAGACCCCTATGATACGCAAGGCGGAGTCGATATGGGTACTCTAGTTACTTTATGGGATACATCTAACTAAATCTATTATTTGTATTGATACTGATCTACTTACACTAAGATACCTAAATAGTAGATTTAAATTAAGTACAAGGCATACCTACAAGATATTTATCTACGCATATTGTGTTTTATTTTCAGAATTATTACCGACTTCCTAGACACGTCGTGCCTAAAAACTATGAAATATCATTAATGCCGTACATCTCAAAAAAAATGTTTGATGGCGTTGTGACTATAACTATACGGGTATTAAAATCGACTCGGACGATCTCGTTGCATTCAAATAACCTCACGATTCATGAGGTTACTATAACGAACACAAACAATCTGAGTGTACCCATTCTATCAACAAATGCAACTGCAGACAAACGGGAGTTGTTAAATATTTATCTGGGACGTGCAATAAACAAGGAATATTATAAGCTGCTTGTCAAATTTTCCGGAAGACTAGATCAAAAGATCTTTGGCTTCTATGCCAGCAATTTGAAAACCGGTGGGTAAGTATCACAGGCCTCTAATAGAAGTTTTAGAGTGTAGGTATACCAGTAGGTAGCTTAGTAGTTCCTACTAATGTACTACCTACTAACGTACTACTATGTACCTACCTACTTACTTATCCCGAACTTAGGCTAATTGATAAAGTAGCTAGCCTCATATGTCAGGCATATTATTTTAAAATAGAAATCAAAGTAAGCATATACGCCATGAAATCGTCTCGATAAATTCTATCCAGTTACCATAGAATTTCGCTAATTACAGACTTAACTGCCATTAGGTTGGTAGGTACGCCAGTTTGAATTAATACATTGGAAAACGGTGTTTGCGTTTTATTAGTTAAAATAAATGTAGATGATGAAAATGTAGATAAAATTTGGTAGATTAATTTAAAGAAAACTTGATATTGGCATAATGCAACAAGTCTGAGTCTTCTTCTTCTTCTTTTTTTACGAAATGAGTGAAATGATGATATTTTGATGGAATAAGATGAGGAATGCCTGCACCTGCGATATGCGGTATTTATGGCAATGTCGAGTAATTATAGCAAGGACAAATTCAATAAATACACATTATAAATAAAAATGGATGGTGACAGTGATAAAGATGGCGGATGAATCCAAGTCTGAGTCAAAATTACCTTGCTACTGTCATTCAACGATGACATATAAACTTTCCTCTTCTTTTAGGGATGTACAGACACAATAAAGATATTGTATACAATATCGATAAACAGGGATGCTATTTTTATCTACTTAAGATATTATTGAATAATATTTCAAATGTGAAAGATTTAGGCATACTGCTTTTCCAATCATTCACAAAATATTTAAGATTATAATATTTAGTGAAGCTTTGACTTACAATTCAATCTCAAATTTTATAAAAGTGGGTTGGTTTCTAAACATTCCCTAAAACAACATCGAAATCGGTTTAAAAATGTTCAAGATATAAAAAAAGAGTAACATATAGTTTAAAAAAAATGTTGAACATAAACCTGCGGCCTCAGTACGCCTGCCAAGATAAGACATTTTCTCACGGATCGTGACGTCATTTTTGTGGCAAAATCGTTACGTCTTATTTGCTAGCATGGCGTAAATATAAAATGGGTTTGACAGTTAAATACAACGTGTTTGACGTATGGATAAGATGTTATATCTTAAGTGCTAGCATGGGTTACCAAAATGTACCATAGAGACACGAATTTGACAGGTCAACGTAAAGAAATTTCTCACGGTCAAAGGCCGGTGATGAGAAAATAATTAGGCTGTAAGAATTACATAAATATAGCATGTTATACACTATTATAACAAATAATACTTATTTTACTCCATCCTTCGCCAATATCAAGCGGACTACATGCAAAATTCTTCCGAAAACGAACACGTAAATTTATTTTCGTGTTCGACAAACAACAACAAAAAAGTGTAGAGACATTTCTATCTGTTTTATTTTCTTCCGAAAATCCCCATAATCCTACTCCACGTGATTTAAAATCCATATTTTACAAAAAATCTGTAGGTTTGAGGTTAGATTTTGTTTGGCATCATACTTTGCGTGCTTTTTGCCGTTTTACAATGTAAAGTTCTTTAAATTGGCAAATAAAAATAGTATAGTGCCCAAGAAATAAATTTTAAGCATAATACCACCGACCAAATGATAATACGTAAAGCTTCCGGCATAATAAAAAAGAAGCTATGCCCAAAGATATTTTTAATCTGTGCATAAATAATCTAATATATTCTATGATGTGTATGCAGCATCTTTTTTCTTTGTAAAGCTCCGTCTCGCTCTATTTGTCATTTCAATGAACGAATGAACGAAAGATCGTAAACTGTGAGAAAATTTTAGCAGGCTGTCTAATTTTAAACATCTTGGAAGCCATATTAGCAAATAAGATACGGGAACGCAAGTTGACAAGATGTTTTAGGGACTTGTGAGAAAACATCTTGGCAGGCGTACTGAGGCCGCTGCTGTGATATAAAGATCGCCTCAATCTCTACTCTGGCATGTAAATAATTGAACAACAGCGGCCTCAGTACGCCTGCCAAGATGTTTTCTCACAAGTCCCAAAAACATCTTGTCAACTTGCGTTCCCGTATCTTATTTGCTAACATGGCTTCCAAGATGTTTAAAATTAGACAGCCTGCTAAAATTTTCTCACAGTTTACGATCTTTCGTTCATTCGTTCATTGAAATGACAAATAGAGCGAGACGGAGCTTTACAAAGAAAAAAGATGCTGCATACACATCATAGAATATATTAGATTATTTATGCACAGATTAAAAATATCTTTGGGCATAGATTCTTTTTTATTATGCCGGAAACTTTATGTATTATCATTTGGTCGGTGGTATTATGCTTATAATTTATTTCTTGGGCACTATACTATTTTTATTTGCCAATTTAAATAACTTTACATTGTAAAACGGCAAAAAGCACGCAAAGTATGATGCCAAACAAAATCTAACCTCAAACCTACAGATTTTTTGTAAAATATGGATTTTAAATCACGTGGAATAGGATTATGTGGATTTTCGGAAGCAAATAAAACAGATAGAAATGTCTCTACACTTTTTTGTTGTTGTTTGTCGAACACGAAAATAAATTTACGTGTTCGTTTTCGGAAGAATTTTGCATGTAGTCCGCTTGATATTGGCGAAGGATAGAGTAAAATAAGTATTATTTGTTATAATAGTGTATAAAATGCTATATTTATGTACTTCTTACAGCCTAATTATTTTCTCATCACCGGCCTTTGACCGTGAGAAATTTCTTTACGTTGACCTGTCAAATTCGTGTCTCTATGGTACATTTTGGTAACCCATGCTAGCACTTAAGATATAACATCTTATCCATACGTCAAACACGTTTTATTTAACTGTCAAACCCATTTTATATTTACGCCATGCTAGCAAATAAGACGTAACGATTTTGCCACAAAAATGACGTCACGATGCGTGAGAAAATGTCTTATCTTGGCAGGCGTACTGAAGCCGCAGCACATTCCTAGTTGCAACGAAGAAAAAAAACAGCTGGGTCGCGTGCGATTAGAAAACTGGTGCTATTATCTACCGTAACTGTTTCAAACGTCCTCCATCCATCAAAACAGCTGTCAACAAAATGTATCAAAAACCGTCAATGTTTCTTGGTTTCTAACGCAAAATGACAGCAATCCAATTCCAGTTACAAAGTCGCTCCATCTGTGATTGTGATTGATCATGATTGAACTAAATTATTAAATTGCAATGCCCTTTGAAACTGCACAAAAAATCTAAAGCAAATGTAATAAAATCGCCGGCCGACAATAGCGAGCGATTTAGTCTTATGTTTTTGTTACTGTCCAAATTTCGAAGTTTGTCCAAGCGTACATTAAGTGTTATAAGTAAATGCCGGCACACTCCATGTGTTAATAATATGGAAAACATGCATATCAACATTAAAGTGACCGATAGGTTGTCCTCGCTGGTGCGTCCTGTTAATTACAAAGTTGAATTGCGTCCTGAAATCAATTTGGGAGTGTTCCACGGCGATGTTAGGATCGAGGTCGTGGTCGAGCAGGAGAAAAGTTACATTCATTTACACTCACATTTTCTGAATATCACCGATGTGAAGGTCTTCAATACCGACGGGGAGGTGGTGGCGTCCAAGTTCATGAAAGTGATGCAGCTGGAACAGTTGCTTATATATTTTAATAATAATTTGAGTATGGGCAATTATAAAATTCACATTCAATTCAATGGGGACTTAACCAGAAATATAGTAGGATTTTATTCTTCACGGTTGAATAATAACAGGTAAGTAGGTACCTACTCATTGCATTATCCAAAAGCCAAATTATTAGTAGTAAACTAGATATTTTTAGGATGCTGCTTCCTAAGACTAGGAGACACATTAACATTATTGTTATATAACACAAAATTATTATTATATTATTAACATGCTTAAATAAGAATACACTGCAGTTGACCATTCTTCAAATTTGGGCTTTTTTTTTTTAATGGACAACGCTGTTGGCCTTTAAAGATTCTCCGGAGGAGCTCAAATTTGGGCAGCACATTAAGGCATCTACTAGTGTTAGAGAAAATTTACATAAGTATTTAAACCTATTAGTAATATTATAAATATGAAAGTTTGTTAGGATGGATGGATGGATGGATGAATGAATGTTTGTTACTCTTTCATGCAATAACTACTGAATGGATTTTGATGAAACCTAACAGTATTTTCATTTATACATCAGAATAACATATCAGCTATCATTTATAATAATATTGAATAATCAAAGTACAAGAATGAAGTTGCAGGAAGAAGCTAGTTAAGTATATTACAATCTTACTGATTGTTAAAATTTGGTAGTAAAGTTGCTCAGTATAAGAGGTGGTACTTGGTAGGATTCTATCAATAATATTCTTCCGTATATCACTTTTTTAAGATGACAAAGTTACTCCAGTAACCAATAAAGTCAAGAGGTAAATCTTCAGTTGAGTATGTCAAGGTGTCTGTCATATTAATTGTAACCAAAACTTATTTTAGAACCATGGTGGCAAGCAAATTTCAACCAACGTATGCACGGCAAGCTTTCCCTTGCTTTGATGAGCCAGAATTCAAAGCCACATTTGATATAACATTGTGGAAACCAGCATCTTATGTAGCACTCTCAAATATGAACGTAAGAGTTTTCAATTTTTATTAATAGCCTATTAAATATCCCACTCCTGGGCTAATTGTGGCCATGTTTTACCTGCAAAACTGAACACATTGTTGCACCAGAAATTTGTACAATTAGTTAAATAAATAAAAAATGCTTCTAAAAACACTAACCAAAAAAAATTTGCAGTAAATATATTTTCTTCTTGCATAATAGCAATAAATTAGAAGTTATAAGTAATTATATCTTAATTGTATAAATATGATTTAATTAGCCATTCAAGTAACTTGATTACTGTGTACATTTTGAATATAATGTGTAATATAGATAAGTATTTTAGAGGGTTTGGCTGAAAATCAGCGCTGGGGGAAGCTATGTCCCTCCAGCATGTACTGAGCCACTACCTTTTCGGCGCAGTTCACACTGAGCTCTTTTCCTTTTTTGTATCTATTTTTATGTTTTGTATTCTCTGTGTTTTTTGTGTCTGTGCTGAATAAATGTTTTTTCTTTCTATTTAATTTTATGCTCCCTAATGTTTTTGGAATAACATTATATTTTTCAGGAATTAACAACAACTTTAGATCTACCCACAAACATGGACAAAGTCACATTTGCTACAAGTGTACCTATGTCTACATATTTGGCTTGCTTTGTGGTATGCGACTTTGACCACAAGGAAACAGACATCAATGCTGGTGGGATCGGAAAGAATTTCAAGCTCAGATCATTTGCACAGAAAAATGAGTTGCATAAAATTGATTTTGCCCAAGACATTGGGAAGAGAGCTACTGAGTTTTATATCAGATATTATGAAGTGCCATTTCCTTTGCCCAAATTAGGTGAGAGTATATTTAGTTGGTTATCCACTCAAGTATGCATGCATAGAGTCCAGATTAGTGGTATAAGTAACACAAAGTGACTGTGTTAATGCACTTATTGTATTGAGTGGGCAACTGCATTTTTTAATGTCATTAAAAAAAATTGAAAGAAATTGTATTGTTGCATACTGTAGACACTGTAGTTAATTATGTGCACATTATAGTTGCATGTTCGAAATTTGAATTTATAATAATTTTTATTTTGTCTGCTTTGTCACCTTTAACTTCAAGCTGATACACCTGTTAATTAGTCTGAACACACTGCTCCGTTGGTAAGGACAGGTCTTTTTGTTATATTTCAGATATGATAGCTATTCCCGACTATGTGTCTGGAGCTACTGAACATTGGGGTCTGATTACATATAGAGAGACATCTTTCCTTGTGGACCAAGCCAAAGCGTCTGCATCCAACAAGTTGGCCGTGGCCAACACAATAGCGCATGAACTGGCACATATGTGGTTTGGAAACTTAGGTAAGTAATTTGTTTCACTTGCTACAGATAAGATGTGAGAGAAATTAATACAGATTGCTCTCTTTGAACATAACCATGCATCAGTGGCCTACTGATTAAACAGGGCGCCTTAGTAATCGTTAGGTCCTGCGTTCGATCGCTACCCTGGGGTAAACTACCTAACCTTACACTACTACATGAAGTAGATAATCTTTATAAAAAAAAAAACAGCCGTCGCGGGACGCCTGGTTGATGTGAAACATAAAATATAGGTAAACGTCGTAGCGGCGAGTGAGCGGAGTCAGCTGGTGGGCGGAGTCTAAGCGGCGGAAAGAACCGAGGAGCCACGTAGCTGCTCGAAGTTTTGATATTCCCGAATCGCCGCATTAAAAACTATACTTGATGTATTAAGTAATACGGTTGATTTCATTTTGTTTGATACCATCGCATAGTGTGGTGAAGCGTCGCCACGGCAATTCTCGCCACGCCAAAAATCTGGTTTACCCCCGCCTATAGAGGTTTCACGTCAAAAATCGCCCGTATCTCTGGACTTGACCTATGTCCTTTTGTTAAAAAAAACAGAAATGTACAGTAGGTAGCTTACTTATGCACTGTACCTAATCTATAGATGTTTAATATGTTTCAGTCACAATGAAATGGTGGGATGAGGTTTGGCTGAATGAAGGCTTTGCAACATACATGCAAGTCAAAGCATTGAACTCCATTGAACCAACTTGGGCTATGGTAAGTACTTATATGATCTTACTTATATGATACTTAACTATTTTATTCAACTTAATGCGCTGATAGATATGAGCAAAACAACTAGTGGAACAATTAAATTGAAAAACATTTTAATTTAGAAACATAAAAATCTGTTGTGTTTCTTTCGTTGTGTTATATATATTTTTCTGCGCTTATTTATCTTAATTCGAAATACATTGCATAGATTGTGTAAACGTTTACGAAGGCATTACATAACATTTTTAAAGTTAATAAACTTAAAAAGTATAGTCTAATGCCTTTATAATTGATTTGGAACTTTTTTCGATTAATGTATAACTTTGTTTTTCAGTTAGATCATTTTGTTACAAAAACACTGCATCCTGTGTTGAAGAGAGACGCCAAACTGTCCAGCCATCCTATAGTGCAAACAGTGGCAAGCCCGGACGAGATAACGGCTATTTTTGATTCAATATCCTATAATAAGGTTAGTCATAGATACATTATTGGTCTCGCTTCGCTCGACTAGATACCGCCGTCGTACTTGTCAAATGCGGCAACAAATATTACGCCGAAATCGGCGTACTCGAGTCAGTGATAGAGATAGCGGATGACTCCAAAGTTTTTAATGAGTGCTAAATAACGTGCCTTCCATTATACTATATCTAAAATTTTAGTAATGTTGCATTATTCAGGGTGCATCCATCTTGAGGATGTTGGAAGGATTCACTGGTGAGGAGAACTTCCGTCTCGGCGTCTCTGACTACCTAAAGAAGTATGAGTTTGGCAACACTGTCACCCAGGATCTGCTGTCATCGTTGGAGCCCCATTTCAAGAAGGATCATCCTAATCTGAATATTACGTACGTGTTTCAGCACAGATCACGAAATATTTACACCCACCCCACACGCACCCACACATCGCCGATGTATTTTGTTCTCAATGTAATAGGGGGCTAGCCCATTGCCATTATACTGGGCACATTCCCCCTCAACACAAGGGAGATTTGGCCATAGTACACCAAACTAGCCCAGTGCGGGTTGGTGAACTTCACACGCCTTACTATGGACGTACAGGTTTTCTCACGATGTTTTCCTTCACCGCTCAGCAAGTGGTAATCATTATTGCAAATGACATTCGCACATGAAAATCTCAGAGGTGCGAAGCCGGGGTTGGAACTTGAACCCCTTACGCTTAAGGCGGGCTTATGTAGAGTTCAATCAATGTCCAAAAGGATTAAAATTGTTTTTTTTTAAGGGTTTATAATGCCACTGTAAATGACATTCGTAGGTAAAACCGCAATATAACACAGACTTAAATTGTTACAGTTACATAATGGATACTTGGACTCGTCAGATGGGCTATCCATTGTTGTCTGTGAAGCCAGGAGCTGAACCTAACACATATGTCGTGACTCAAACACGTTTCCTACTCGACCCAGAGGCTGTATACGCTAATGACTCCGCATTCAAGTATGTTTTTACATCAATTCTTTACTGTAATGAATACGTATAAAGCCACACTGGGGCTTTGACCCTCGTGACTCAATTATCTAGTCAGTCAGTCGGTTTATTGTTAATATTTCTTGATGGGTAGGTAATAAAGTTGAAAATGCTGTATCAAAAATATTTTGCAAGTATACAAAATTTATTTCAGTTATCGCTGGTTTGTACCTATCACATACAAGACGAATAATGGAGTTAATAAAGATATCGTGTGGTTCCCTGACACTGAAGATAATGGTATGAATATTGATACAATATTTGGAATATGGATTTTAGAACTCAAAACTAAAGCAACACAAAACTAACTATACCACAAAGAAAGTAGCAATCGATACCAGTTTGCTAATATGATTCTTGGGCTTCTGAGAACAAAGTCTAATTTACAATGTTGCCAGTTTGCCAACTATGACTTGAAGACTCGCATTAATGCAAAGAGAGATAAAGCAATAGCTACTTGCTCTATACAAGGTGTATCAGAAGTCCGAAATAATTCTTTGGGTTCATATACAGTAGCTCATATGTGGATGCTTAGTGAAGACAGTTTATACCTAACTATCATACTTTCTGAGTTACTTTGAATATTTGTCACAGGTCTCGTATTCTAGCCTTTGGGTACATCCATTACTCTATTCAGCAGTGTACACTACACTTATGTAGCGCGACTACCAATATTCACAAAACAGAATGCGCAAATTTTACATAAGACTCGAGAAATTACGAGTTATAGAAATTGACGACGAAAAATAAGTTGGAAAAACATGGTCGAATTTCGATACAATTTTTATACCATTCAGTTGTATACCCGATACTGGTGCAAAGGTCAGAGTATTATTTCGGACTTCTGAAACACACTGTATAGGTTGTCGAATTTCACATATCGTTGGAGAATTTTCTAAAAGGAATTTGAATTGTAACATTTCATAAAGGAAAATCTATTCTAATTATCTAATAGCGTCAATAATCTATCAATGTTTTTCAGTAACAATAACAGTGAAGGACGGTGATAGCTGGTTGAAGTTGAACAACGATAACGTCGGGTATTACAGAGTTAACTATTCACTAGATATGTGGCAGAAGTTGATTGAGCTATTGAAGACAAAATCGAAACTGGTAATTTTTTTTCAAAGTCGCTGTTATACACGTTTATGCACCATTCACATGCTTGGATAGGCGGAGCTGGCGCTAACATGTGGATACCCGTTACTTTCGACTGGTCTATTGCCCTATTTAGATGCTTAGTTGTCTAAAGTCATACTGTGATCTACTGAGGAACGGCCAGCATGTGGATAGCCTACCGAATTTTAACGTATGCTCACCTCAGCTATTTGGCTCACACTGATGGCTTTTATAACAGGAATTCAATCTTGATGTATATTAACACAAAGTTGCTTTTGGTATTGCCAAAAAATCTTATTACTAACCATTCGTTATTTGGCAGCTAACAACATCGGACAGGTGCAATCTAATGAGTGACGTATTCGAGCTGGCGGAGGCCAGAACCGTGCCATACGAGCTAGCTTTAAACATATCCTCGTATCTGGTAGTGGAGGAAGAATACGAGGCGTGGGCGGCCGCAGCCTCCATATTCCACGATTTGGAAGAGAGGCTCCTTAATTCCTTGGCGTATGATCGTTTACGGGTGAGTCTTTGTATTTTAGTCATGGGGATATTATAACAGAGATGGCATTTCGAGCCCGCGCTGCGGTTACTTTTTTCTGGGTTATCTGACTCCGCTATCTTTGTTTTCCCATATAGTTGCCGTATACTACAGGTACATGATATAACAAAAATGGCCTTATACTCTCGTCGCATGCATGGACCCGCTCTGGTGGGCGCATGTCACCACGAGCTGGTTGGGAAGGTCAGGGAAGCGGGGATGAGAGTACCCCTACTACGCCTTTGCCCAAGAGTGGAACATACTTTCTGAAGATAGAAATTGTACAACCCATCTAGTTGTGTGTTTAATCAATTGATCCCTAAACTTATAGACAGTTATTATAATCCATTACAGTCATAGAGTATCTGGAGTACCCATAACAACTCTACTCTTCGTATAGCTCTGCGGCGATTTTTCCGCCATTGTTGTTATCTCATTTTATTTTATTTATGTTTACCTGTAAATGGTTGTGCAGTATTGTTATTATCTTTAATGTGTGAATATCAATTATTTATGTATCACTGTAACAACTTTTGGTAGACCCTAATAAATAAATAAATAAATCTCATGTAGGTACCTGTATATGGCAACTATATGGGAAAACAAAGATCGCGGAGTCAGATAAACCAGAAAAAATCGCAGCACGGGCTCGAAATGCCATCTCCGTTATAATATCTCCATGATTACAGTGGTATCGAGTAAGACGTAAATTAATAATACTTTTACAGATATACGTTCAACGTCTAGTTACGCCGCTGTACGAAAAACAAAACTGGGATAGCGATGATTTAGGTATCATTGAAAGGTAAATTTTCTTTAATATAATCAGATATTAGACGCTATTAGATAGCAGTGGTAGCCGAGTGATCGAACGCACGCCTTGCAATCAAAGTGTGCAGGTTCAAACCCCGGCTCGCACCTCAGGGTTTCATGTGCGAATCTCATTTACATCCGAGATTACCACTTGCTATGAAACGGCGAAGGAAAACATTGTGAGGAAACCTGCACGTCAATAGAAAGGCGTGTGAAGTTCACCAACTCGCTCTGGGCCAGCGTGGTCGACTATAGCCCTAAAATATCCCTCTCTAAAATTGATCTCGCCCCCTTTTACATTGGGACCAAAATACATCGGCGAAGTGTGGGCGCACTGCAGTGCACCTCTGCCTACCCCTTCGGGGATTACAGGCGTGATGATGATGATGATGATGTATATACATATTTTGTGAAATAATTCCACCTACTGTAACAAGTCTCAATAATATAACAGTTTACTGCGCACTCGGATTCTGTCGCTGGCAGTTCGATTTGGGGTACCAGATGCAGTGCAAAAAGTAAATAATCTATTCGGCGGCTGGCTGAGAACTCATGGTACTCCTGAAAACGTACCAATCAAGCAGGACTTGCGTGATTTAGTCTATTATTACGGTAAATTAATCTTTATTTATATGAAGTAATAGCATTAATTTAAAGGTGTATTAATTTTTCTTTCTTTTTATAATAATACTAGACCGAAATAACATAGGACCGTTTGCATGAGTATCGCGTATACAACCGAATGGTAGAAAAAAATTATTGAAATCACGATATTTTTTAAAAAAATTGACTCCTTTTTAAAATACTTAAAATATCACGAGTCCTCTGCGATATTTTCAAGTTTTACTACTCCGCCGCACACTACAAATTTTGCAGGTATGCGGTCGGCGTCGCAAGCGGAGTGGGATCAGCTATGGGAGATTTATTTGAAAGAGGACGATGCCCAGGAGAAATTAAAACTCAGAAATGCTTTGGCCGCACCACGTGATGTCAATATTTTGAGGAGGTAAGAATGTGGCTCTTTAAAGCCTGGACACACTGGGGCGAGCGAATAATCTATCTTTTTAAATGTATACTGTGTAAATATACTCGAAGTTTGTATATCTGCGGTGTGGCCTAGTGTTAATGGAAATTGGCGTAATAAATGCGTCAAAAGGGGGCCTTAAGTTGTATGTAGGTTCAAATAATCACTTAAGATTTACTTGTGTGCAACTGGAGACGTTTCTTACGCCGTTCTAATCACATATTTCCTTGTCTACGGCATCGCCCCTGTGTTGTACAATACAATTATTCTGTGACAAATGCGACAATAACATTATGTACATTTGTTATGTCATTAAACTGAACTTCAATTTGAGTTTGGGTCTGAATATGAATATGAATGTGATTTTTTTTCTCTTGTATTAGATACTTGCTCGTTGCTTGGGACGAGTCGAAGGTCCGCAGCCAGGACTACCTGAACGTGGTGCAGCAGCTGAGCGCGAACCCGTCGGGCGCGGCGCTGGCGTGGGACGCGGCGCGCGCCGGCTGGCCGCGGCTGGCGGCGCGCTTCACGCTCAACAGCCGCTACCTGGGCGGCCTGCTGCCCGCCCTCGCCGCCGGCTTCAACACCGACTTGAAACTGAGAGAGGTAGGCTAACCTTATGTACCTATACTATGCGATCCAAATAAGAATAGGCATGTCAATAAACTCTATCTGTCAAATTTCATATGAAAAGTTTGGTTTGCAAAAAACTTATTTGCATATCAAGAAGTCTTACATCAAATTTAAATAAATAGGTAAAATTAGTAGTAAATTTTCTTAGTCTAATATTTAATTATTTAAAGTCATAATTAGTTTCCCTTCGTCACAATATGGCGCAGAGTCGATCCTATTCTCATTTTAATCGCATAGTACGTGGCTAACTTACTTATACTTTTCGTACAACCTCCCTGCCAAACAGTTGCCAGAGGCGAGTCCCCAGTCTGTCGTACCCTGAATGTGCTCAATACCCTCCTGACGGCTAATCCTGAATGTGATGTATTTGCGGATGGATGGAACTTAATTAGACGACTATGTTTGGAGTATTGTAAGAAGAAGTATATGCACGAGTGTCCTCAATTAATTTTTTTTTTATTGTTCTGTTATTGTTTAGATTTTAGATTCTATGTTAATTAATGTAATTAGTTATGCCGTTTTAATTAACTATAAATAAATAAACTTTATCTATAAAAAATTTAAAAAAAAAATCCGTTATTTGTCTATGGCCGTCTACTTCATAGAATAAAACGAAGATGCCCTAACGGACTCAACTCCGCCCTAGGGCATTTTTTTCTAACATTTATCAGACATTCACTATTGCGGGTGCCCTATGTACTTGCCGGATCAAGTAAGTCCCTTACGTGTCAAACAATATACTACAGGTAACTACAATGGCGCATGTCAGATAAACGCTGCAAAAAAATGCTGCAAAGACATACGCAGGGCGGAGTCGATAGAGGTTCTCTAGTTACTCTATGGCTTAGACTTATACGTCTTGACATAGACAATCTGCCAATAGAAAGCTCACTCTTCGATATAATAAAGCCTCGCTCACACTGTCTATTAGACATTAATATGGCTACATACTCGCTAGAGTACTCTATACTATAACAGTAGTGCTAGTAAACTTGGGGTCCTGTTTATATTATGTCAATTAATATATTCTACTAATATTATAAATGTGAATGTTTGTGAAGATGGATGTTTGTTACCCTTTCACGCAAAAAAACTACTGAACATATTTAGATAAAACTTTTCTTTGAATTGACTTGACTTTGATTTTTTGATTGATTTGACTTAATTTGACTTTGATATAAATCTTTACAGTATTATTATACATCAGAATAACATACAGGCTGGAATTTATAACAATACTGAATAATCGTATTCTGCGTGGACGAAGTCGCCGGTAGAAGCTAGTATCCTATATGTACCTATCGATTTTTATAGATGGAGGCGTTCTTCGCTCAGTATCCCAATGCGGGCGCGGGTGAGTCCCAGCGGCGCGTCGCGCTCGAGACCGTACGCAACAACATCCGTTGGACCGCGCAATATCAACAACCCGTTGCCGACTGGCTGCTCAACAACCATCAATTATAAACAACTTATCTATTCTTTTGCTACTAAACTACACTAAACTAATAATGGAATCTATATTCTGTCTCCAAGGGCGGCCCTAGCAAATTTTTGGGTGGTGCGAGATCTCAAAGTAGCGCCCCTCTGAATACAATATTCGAATCGAATAATACTAAGGCCGTGGATGCGCCGCTCGTTGTCCAAGGACTACCTTGACGCCTCATTGAACAGCGTCGCGACGCTAGTTATGAGGTTTCACGACGCTTATCGGTGGTCGCCTTTCGGTTGATTTTGCAGGTGCACCGCCCTAGGGCCGACACTGTCTGTCTCATCGGTGGATTTGCCGTACTAAAGTTAAAATTTCCTATATTTGCGTACCAACATTCATGTAAATTTGTCTTATACCAAGGATAGTGCTGAAGCAATCAATATTTATGAAATGAAATGAGGAATAGCTCCTGCGATTAGTAGGTAATTTAGCAAGTGTTAAGTAATTAATGTCGAGATTGCAGTGTGAAAGTCAACTTTGGTATCATATAAATAAAACATAAATTCGCTTGTAGCGATCGCTCAGTGCGCACCATGTGTAATCTATTATGCGTTCTTAGCAGCTGTGCAGATGCACATATATATTTATTATACAGGGGCAATATATTAAGTTTAGTATTTTGTTTGTCATTAAATAAAAATAACATTTACACAAGTATGATTTGTTTAATGTATATCGATATTATTATAATGTTTATTCAATGGTACGTAGTCTCACTATTGGGCCGCAAGTCTACTAAAACTATCGTCTCGTGGAGTTGCCATGACTCAATTTTTTAAGGCATGAAAACTTCATTAATTCATATTTTTTAATGATACCTTTCTAGGTCATATGAGCAGTGTAGACATTAGATATTGTCACCTTGATGCAATTTTACTAGACATATTCTAGTAACCATAGATACAATATGTTCCGTACCCAAAGGGTAAAACGGGAACCCTATTACTGTGACTTCGCTGTCCGTCCGTCCGTCCGTCCGTCCGTCCGTCTGTCACCAGGCTGTATCTCATGAACCGTGATAGTTAGACAGTTGAAATTTTCACAGATGATGTCTTTCTGTTGCCGCTATAACAACAAATAAAAAAACTAAAAAACAAAATAAAATAAATATTTAAGGGGGCTCCCATACAACAAACGTGATTTTTTTGCCGTTTTTATAGATAATGGTACGGAACCCTTCGTGCGCGAGTCCGACTCGCACTTGGCCGGTTTTATTATGCCTTAAAAATGGAGTCATAGCAACTCCACGACGATAGTGTTACCAGACTTAGGGCCCTGCAATAACGCTGTGCATCTTTAACGCAGTGTGTCACAGTGTATTGAAATACAGAAAACCGAAATTAACTACAAATAATTAATTTTATATAAATGTTACTCTTTATTTCCTAAAACAGCGTAATAACTGTAGGCTGCGCGTACTACCTGAAATGAGAAAAAAATATTTCATGGTACACAATAATTTACAATTACCAAGTAATGTTTGAAAGAAAATGCTTTATGAGAATTATGGTTATACCTTTTTTTTTTTTTTTTTGTGGGGAAATCCTTTATGGATCCCTTTCCAGACTCGGGGGGGGAGGAAGGGTAATGTGGGAGTCCCCGGCAGATTGCCAGTATACCCACTAAAAACCCACAGTGTTCCACCCGCCGCTATGGAGGGATGCAACGGGATCGCCAAGGCATGCACCGCAACACCCCCGCGGTTCGCCCGGCTAAGTCGCCGGGCCCGGCCAAGCTGTTCGCTGGGCCCCTGGGATGGCTTGGTACAACCCCAGCCGTCCCTTAATATGGTTAATACCTACCATAATTGTTTCATATTCTTACATAACTACAAAAAAATGACAAAAACCTAAATTCATAATTATACAAACCCTATTATTTTCATACTGTATGTCTCAGGCTTAGGACACTTTCGCTGACGGTTTCGGAAATGGCGCATTGAGGTGAACCCGGAAAAGAGCGCCGCTGTGCTCTTTACCAGGGGAACCCCACGGCGTCCCCGAGCTCCCTGGTTCAGTCTGGGGACCATCTCTCTGTTCGACCAAAGCATCCCCTGGGCAAACCGCGTCAAATATCTAGGTGTCACTCTTGACAAGTCCCTTACTTTCGGTCCCCACATTAGAACGGTGAGCAACCGAGCAGCTTTTGTTCTCGGTCGCCTTCACTATTTGATCTGCAATCGGAGTAAAATGTCCCTTAGAAATAAGGTGACACTTTACAAAACATGCATCCTCCCCATTATGTCATATGCCAGTGTGGTTTTCGCTCACGCGGCGAAGACACACATCAACCGCCTGCAAGTAGTGCAGTCCCGGTTTCTCCGTAGGGCCGTAGGTGCCCCGTGGTACATACGGAACGTAGAACACATCATCAACTCGTCGCCGCCGTCCGCGGCACGTGTTGATTGATCCTCCCGACACGATCACCGCCCTCCTCGACCCGGGCGTCGAGAGGGCCACCAACACACCTACACCAGCCTCAAACAGACACCGATCTCGCCGGCGAGGTCGAGGAACCCCCTCTTCCGCTCGTAGGTGCATCTTTGCACCTAGGAGCGCAGTCACTACCTCTCCCCTCACGGTAACTGCCCAAGCCGAGGTCGTGCCCTCTGTGGCGCCCTTGAGCTAGTTGCCACCCCTTTCCGCCCTTAAGGCCATGGTTGGAGTGCACTCTGCGCTCGCCACTCCTCCGGTAAAGCTGTAAAGGCCACCTCACGGCCAACAGTGTAAGTCCTTCAAAAAAAAAAACTAAATGGTGTCGTGGGACACCAGGTAGGAACGAAGTTCCTTCGAAGTAGACATATATGATAGGACATTTAAAATACCAGCTTCTACCCGCGACTTCGTCCACGCAGACTTCGTTCCATCCATCCATCAATCTATCCATCCATCCATCCATCCATCCATCCATCCATCCATCCATCCATCCATCCATCCATCCATCCGTCCGTCCGTCCGTCCGTCCGTCCGTCCATCCATCCATCCATCCATCCATCCATCTATCCATCAAACGACACAAATAAAGAGACGTCTCATTTAACGGTTTTTTTTCCACGCATTTTTTCTTACGGTTTTACTATCACATTTTTTTCAGTTCGGTCGCCTAGCAAAATCCCTATTCCCTCCAAGCCTGCCGTAAGGAACTTCGTTCCAAAAAAAAAAAAAAAACTTGCGCTGACGGCCTCCACTTTTACTTACCTACTAAGTTTTACTTATGGTAACTTTACAAAAACTATAGTTGCCAACACTTAATTGAGAGGACTTAAAAAGCCGGTTTTGACAAGACAATGTATGTTTGTCATAAAGTTGAGCTAACAAGCATTGCTAGTAAATAATTTGTTGCCAAGATCCTACTTGGTTGAGATTTTACCTCAAACAAACTGATAGGCACATTTTTTTTAAATTGCGTTTTTGTTATATGTTGCGTATATGTTTTTATTTGCATTCTTTTTTTTTTACGAAATGAGTGAAATGATGATATTTTGATGTAATAAGATGAGGAATGCCTGCACCTGCGATATGCGGTATTTATGGCAATGTCGAGTAATTATAGCAAGGACAAATTCAATAAATACACATCTATACATACATACAAATAAATAAAATTGGAGTGTCTGTTTGTAATATCAAAATATCACTTTTTTACCACATGCGTATGAAAGTATATACGATAGGTACCTATAACGAAAACGCAATTTTATTTTTTTTTTACTGTCTGTCTGTCTGTCTGTTTGAGGTAAACTTCTAAACGGCTGAACTGATTTCAATGGAACTTTCACTGATAGATAGCTGACGTTCCAAGGCGTAACTTAGGCTACTTTAATTTTAGAAAAAGCATTAGGGAAAAACATAATACCCATATTTCCGGGTAATCTCCCTAAAGTCCACGCGGGCGAAGTCGCGGGCACAGCTAGTCTATACAAATAAATAAAATTGGAGTGTCTGTTTGTAATATCAAAATAACACTTTTTTACCAAATGCGTATGAAAGTATATACGATACCTATAACGAAAACGCAATTTTGAATTTTTTTGTCTGTCTGTCTGTCTGTCTGTTTGTTTGAGGTGAACTTCTAAACGGCTGAACCGATTTCAATGGGACTTTCACTGACAGATAGCTGACGTTCCAGGGCGTAACTTAGGCTACTTTAATTTTAGAAAAAGCATTAGGGTTCCGCGTGAAAAACATAATACCCATATTTCCGGGTAATCTCCCTAAAGTCCACGCGGGCGAAGTCGCGGGCACAGCTAGTTATAAATAAAAATGGATGATGACAATGATAAAGATGGCGGATGAATATTCATTTGCATTGATTAAAAATATGTTATTTTGATATGACAAAAAGACATTTTAATTTCATTTATTTGTATAGATTTTATTTGTTTCTCGGTACATAATTTATATCAAAAGTGGATGTCATCCGATGGATGGATGGATGTTTGTTACTCTTTCACGTAAAAGCTATACACCAGATATCTACTACAGTATTATTGTTTAAACATCAGAATAACATATAGGCTATAATTTATAATGATATTGAATCATTGAAGTCTGCGGGGACAAAGTCGCTGTTAGAAGCTAGTCATAGATATGATTCTACCTGTATTAATGAGGGTAGATCTAGGGAGTGGAAGGGCCCGGCGCGCAGGCGGCGCGGGCGCAACATGCCGCCGCCCAGCAGCACCAGCTCACTGCGCACGCGTGGACTAAGGCACCAGTATGACGCCGCATACGGACCTTCACCCATTTTGATTGAACTCTGTAATTCATTTAAGGTTTGCGCAAACAGCGGCCTTACCTCTTGTACGAAATGAATGAAATTTTATGGAATAAGATGAGGAATGCCTGCACCTGCGATTAGCGGTATTTATGGCAATGTCGAGTAATAAATAGCATGGACAAATTCAACAAATACACAGTATAAGTACCCATTTTGGGTGATGAACGTGATAAAAATGGCGGATCGCATAACCGCCACCTCTTGTAATTATGTCCTTTTAATTTTAACTGTCAAATTTTGTCAGTTTTTGATCGACTAAGCTATTTGTTAAAAATTGTAAGTAATATTAATTATATTGCTGCAAGACAGGTCGTGGTGGTAAGGAGAAATGACCAGACGCGCTCGACCAATTAGCAACAGCCTTTGTTGAATAAAATTTTATCGTAGACGCTAGCGAATTTATTTGCGCGTTTGCCTTTTGCCAAATAAGTATATAATATAGGTAGGTACCATGCGTGCCACGCAGTTGATACTTTTTCAAAAAATTGCTCCTCAATTTATAGGAATTTGAATTGTTTTACGAGGTATCAAAAAAATGGTATCAGTGTTTGTACTAACCTCATTTAAAACGTTGTCTCCGTAATAACAAAATAGAAACAGCTGCGTAAGCGTCGCACACATGTATTGTAGCAGCGACATCATCTGCATCATACTCATTTCCTATAAATTACATTTTTTATTTGACTAATTCAGAACGGATATTGATCTGTAGGTACCTACATACCCAAGAGTCTGGCTTTGTTCATAGGTAGGTACAGCACCCTTAGCATGACCGTATATACTTTATGTTTTATCTCTTTCAACTGTCAGATTTGTCGGGAAAAAAACGTCACTTCGAGCTTTTTGTACTGGCTACTCTGTGTGACATCATTTTCTCGACGAATCTGACAGTTGAAAGAGATAAAACTTATGTCTACATGGTCATGCTAAGCGTACAGTAAAGCCAACGATTACTGTTTTAACGGAAACGGATGTGCAATGGCAGAACATGTTGTACAGAGGCATTCCAAACGTTTAATCGGATTACAGGAGTTCCGTTAACCGGTAGCTATTATAAACGCTTCCATAGATAGGTACTGTTCTGGATCACAACACATCCCTTCCTGTTGGGCCCGTAATTATCAGGCAGCCTTTATCGTGCGTATCGAGCCCAACTTACCTACCTATATTTAAATAATTTTTAAATTTAAGCTCGGTAGCAACGTACCTTAAGGTAGATACTCACGGAATTTATTCTTAATGCAACCGAGCATAGGGTTAGTGTGGCGACAAAGAAGTACACTCCCAGAATATTCTTTAGTAACTTATCCAATTCTTCAATTGACCTAAAAATAAATTCCTAATTAGATAGATCCGTAATAATGGGTTAAATACTTACTATGGATAGGTTACCTACCTATATAAATTAATAATCTAATTTAATTTTGCCATTTTAAGTATGAATGTTATGTTCAATCACGATTTAGAAAATTTACATCTACAGTAGAAGACGTGTGAAGTTAATCAACTCGCACTGGGCTATTGGTGGACTATGGCCGAAATCTCCCTCGTATTGGAGGGGGAATGTGTTTGGTAGGTATAGTGGCAATAGGCTCACCCCCTATTGTGCCCTAAATACATCGACGAAGTGTGGATGTTCTACAGTGCATCTCTACCTAACCTTTCGGGGAATACAGGCGTGTAATGATGTATTATTTAATGATGTAGACCGCTACTCACTCGATAAGTAATAGATGAGTCTGATGGCATTGCATAATCTTGAGATGTGCTCTGTCGTCTCGTTTTTGCGACAGATTAAGCATTTTACCTGTACCACCAATACGCTCACAGCATTCACGGAGCAATGAGAACTGGCCGCAAATAAATACCATGATCCCGACAGCCGTCAGATCGAATGCAACATGAACAAAGACACAGTACACCGCAGCTAAAAACTCGCATACAACTGTGATAGTATAGCCAAGAATACTGATGCAGTCTAAAGGAGTCCATATCGGGAGTATGTGTGGGTACCCAGTTAACTCCACGCCCCTCAACATCTTCAAAAAATATTCCACAAAAGGAGACAAAATGAAAATGACAGCCGTAAAGCTATAAATCCTAGTCAGGATCGTCGAAGTCCTCTTAAAGTTGATCGTGTAATTATTTATGGAGTTCCTAATATCACTCATATCTTCTGTGTCAGATCGATACACGTCCAACGAATTATTGTTTAACTGTTCATTTTCCATCGAAGTAATTTGTTTTAAAAGGTGTCGCCAGTGCGTATGGTTGAACCGCAAAGAAATGAGTTTAAGGACGCCCATACCACAAAAGGAGAGGACACTGAAACACTCAAACAGTCTCTCTGGGTCCCCATTTGCCATGGATAGTGCAATTATTTGTAAGACGTAAGTAGTAAAGAAACAAAATGTTGCGAAATTGGCGAGCCAGTGCACGTTTTGAGTGGTAGAAAAGGATAAAAGTCCAGTTCTGCGAATCAAGCTGTTGATCATATCGACGATGTGCGTATTTATTTGGTTGCCAGTAAACTCTTCCATGATGCTAACACGTCCTGGTACTATATTCTTATCTGGAATAAAATCACTTTTATATTAAGATTATTGTTGTATCTACTGATAATACGAGGTCTATGCCGGTTTACGTATTTTTTCTTAAATGCTGCAGATGCACAATTTATGAACTACCTAGTCATATTGCTCATGTAAGTAGGTACGGAACTAGGATCTATCCCTATTTTCTGATGTTTTCTATTCAAATATCTGAATTTCACTCGTACTGCTTTGTATCCAGTTCCACAGAGTTTCCACTTATCTTACTTACCTTATTAGACTGATGATATCTATGCTTATAGCCTTATATCTTATACCACATAATAAAGGCGTAATCACATAGGAAAGTTTACTTTCGGTATGGCATAGACACGAATGCCTTGTTTGTAAAGTTGCGCATTTGATTGGCTTCGTAGCTCATGTGGCAGTGATCGTGTTGATATAGTTAATGATACTTTTGACGCGAATTTAATTGAGTATTGGGTAGATAATACCTAATAGGTAATATAGGTATGGATTTTCAACCCCTTACAAATTCTATAATATAATATCATAAGTAGGATTTACCTACTAACTTTGATTATCTAAATAACATGAAAAAAGCAATACAGCTTGGAAGTGTAAATATTTCATTCTACCTAAGTACCTAATTTGTTTTATTGTTGCATTATGTTTATTGATTACTTACTATTGTTAGTTATTTAAGTAAGTAGACAAATTAAGTTTAAGTATACCTACTGCTACATTTGCGTTAGTGCCCTAATTACGCACTGATTGATGTCCAATTAATGTTACACAAAAGTTGTAAACTCATTATAAGTAATTAGTGTGTGTCGGTAGGTACCTTACCTACCTAAAGCTGCCGTACTAGTTCAGGTAGATTACCCATGTACTTTGCAGGTACATCTAATCATCAATGATTTTAATTAATACTGTTTTAAGCACTAATATTTCTTCATAAGGCAAGGAGAATGGGGGAGACATTTGCCCATCAGTAGGACAACGTTCCAAAAAAAGGTAATGGGACCATGCTTAGAAAAATGTAGCAGTGGGACTCGCTGCTCGTCTTTAGCAAATTGCTCACGATATTTCCTCCATACTTTTAGTCAGTTACCCATTATACTACATATTTGCTTTAGCTGTAAGTTGAAGAATAAGGTAGTTATTACCACATCGCAACTCCCGCCTATTGCATGTATCGTGGGGAAAACAAACCTTCACTGCGAAGAGCAACTGCTGAGTCTCACAATTATAAAAACCTAAGAGAGTTATATTTCTTATCAAAATAGTTGAAATTTACCTCTTAATGTTCACAAAGATTTATTTATATAAAAACCTTAATACAAATAATAACAGGTTAGTAAGTTACAATACACTTAAAATCTCATTGTACATATAGTTACAGAGCATTTTCATCGAATAATCAATCCGCTATCTACCATCTAGTAATAATCTACCATCCAGAAGAGTGCCAACCATTGCTGGGTTGAGAACCTCCACCAGAACCTCCCCAGCTGGTTGAGTCGGTCCAACCTGTAGATCCTCCGTTCCACCCCGAATTGAATGATTTGGCTCCGTATCCACCTGATCCCTGTCTGTTTGGTGCCCAACCGGTGTTGCTTCCTGCGGATGCTTGGGAGCCGCCCCACCCGCCTTTGGTCCCGAAGCTGCTAGATCCGCCCAGGCCACCTCCAGAACTGCCCCAACCTCCAGCAGAAGAATGTACGCCGCCAACGGGAGATTGCCCACCGCCGTACCCACTTCTTCCTTGCCAACCGCTACCACCTGAGGTGAACAACATTAGTAGATAGGTACATTAAAATACAATGTATCTATTGGCGATTACATTGAGGACTGGTTTAATTATTTGAATGTTTGAGTGTTTATTTTGATTGTCAAGTATGTTAGAACCCACACAAAATTTAAACCTTACGCGCATCTAGAGTAATCATTGCGCTAGGACAAGAAGATCTTCCAAAAAAGTTAACTATAGACAATTAAATTAAATTCATAATGATAATAAGTGTCGCGACTGTCGCGGATGAACGTGAGAAAAAAGGACACTTATCCACATCAAGCAGTGGTAGCTGAGTGGTAGTAAGTATCTACTAATATTCAAGGTGGCCTAGGTCGAGACGTAAAGAAAATAATTACTTCGTGGCCGCGATTTTAACAAGACTTGATCTATCTTGAAGAAGGAACTGCAGACCTTAGTTGGTAAACTAAATCTATCTCTAACTATATTGGTTGACGAGCCTAAGAATACTGTATCTACGCTTAGATATGTTTTTTAATTACATTATTATTCAAAATATGTATGAAACTTAAGGTAAGATAAGAGCTAAGTAAACTATTATATTATTGACTTACCAGGAGATCTTACATCTCGGCTGGCGATGGCTCCTGCCGCAACCGCGACGAGGACTAATACGAGAGTAATCTTCGCCTAAAATATTAAGTAGCTTTAGTGTCCATTATTTAAACCAATACTACCTACTTATAAACCTTTTTTTTCACATGAGTCAAGTGGTACGAGAACGGTAATGAAAATGGCGAAAAGCACCCGCTTTTAGGCAGAGCACTCGGAGAACCCTCTCCTAGTGCTCTGCCTACCCCTTCAGGTAACTTAAACATGATGATGTTACATGGCGATGGTATAGTAAGAATCCTATTTTGATTATCTTTTCATTCATCCATGATGCCTGGCAGATGTAAAACATAGAAATTATGGAGGAGGAGCAATTATAGGAACAAAATGTGGCTCACTGAAAATAAAAATATTACTAATTTTTCCCTGAATATGACTGTTTATCCAATAATCATTTATTCCCAATAATTACAAAAAAAAATAAAAAAATCCTCCCAATTCCGACAACTCAATTGTTATAATCAGTGACTTCAGTACCTAAATAGTAATATTCGATTCTCCACACCGTACATACTACTAAATATAGACTGTATATAGTATAAACCATCGCATAGCGTGACGACGCATCGCCACGGCATGTGTCGCCACGCAATCGGTGTTACCCGCGGCTATAGATTTTTCACATCAAACAAGTTTGTGTTAGAGCAATAAGTAAAGATATCAAAGGCTTACCATGTCTTTGGTGGAACTGAGTACTGTGACAAACCTTATTAAGATCTGGTCTATATATACCGTTGAGATTCCTGCTCTATAAGTTTTTACAGCCGTATCTTAACGACCTAACACAATAGTGACATGTTACTACGTCACGACCGCTATTAGTCGGTCAAACAAAACTGTGAGTCGAAACAAGGACGTCCGTGGCACCTTGGGGTACACTAATTCATATTCAGATTTTTTCAAAATAATATTAATATTAAAAAGTAATTAACTAAGTAAGTATGTAAATATGTCTTCAAACTGAGGTCCGACCAAAGTAAGTGAGGAAGTTGATTAACCTTTTTAAGTATATAAAAATTAAAGATAAACAATACCTTAAATATTTATTACAAGCTTTGATTATGGGTCGATAATACCCTCATTAAAATGTATCTGATAATATTAAAATAATTTCCAAAGAACTCTAAATTACTCGTCAATAGTCAACATACAGGATATTACAGAAGTCCGAAATAATACTTTGACGTTTGCATCAGTATCAACCGATACTGAATACAACTGAATGTAAAAAAATATCGAAATTCAATCATGTTTTTCCAACAATTTTTTCGTCGTCAATTTCTATAACTCGTAATATTTCGAGTCCTTTGTAAAATTTACATGTTCTGTTTTGTGAATATTGGTAGTCGTCAATCATAAGTGTAGTTTACACAGCTGAATAGGGTTATGGATATACCCAATGCCCAGAACACGATACCTGTGACAAATATTCAAAGGTCTATAACACAGACAGAAACTATGATAGTTAGGTATAAACTGTCTCCACTAAGCATCCACACATAGGTGAGCTACCGTATATGTACCCGAAGTAATTTCAAACTTGTCATACACCCTGGACCTATATAAAACCGGCCAAGTGCGAGTCGGACTCGCACACGAAGGGTTCCGTCCCATTATCCATAAAAACCAGCAAAAAAATCACGTTTGTTGTATGGAAGCCCCCTTAAATATTTATTTTATTCTGTTTTTAGCGGCAATAGAAATACATAATCTGTGAAAATTACAACTGTCTAACTATCACGGTTCATGAGATACAGCCTGGTGACAGACGGACGGACGGACGGACGGATGGACAGCGAAGTCTCAGTAATAGGGTTCCCGTTTTACCCTTTGGGTACGGAACCCTAAAAACATGTGAAAGCATATTGGTACTGAATCTGATGGCATGACATTACGGGCATGCCAAAGAATACGCTTAGTTCAGTGCAGTATAGTTTGGTGGGTGCAGAATAAGCACGAATATTATATATTTTTATTTACTTTGTATAATTAGATACTCACTATAATGTTTGATTTTATCATTGGTATATATTAAAAGAGTTCAGTAAAGCCTTGAATTTGTAATGACTATACCATGCTAGATTTTATGTGTAGGTAATTATTTTTAGGGTTCCGTAGCCAAAGGGTAAAACGGGAACCCTATTACTGAGACTTCGCTGTCCATCCGTCCGTCCGTCCGTCCGTCCGTCTGTCACCAAGCTGTATCTCATGAACCGCTATAGTTCGAGAGTTGAAATTTTCACAGATGATGTATTTCGGTTGCCGCTATAACAACAAATACTAAAAAACAGAATAAAATAAATATTTAAGGGGGCTTCCATATAACAAACGTGTTTTTTTGCCGTTTTTATAGATAATGCTTCGGAACCGTTCGTGCGCGAGTTCGACTCGCACTTGGCCGGTTTTTTACCATATGATACAAAGAGCCTTTAATTTATAAAACTTGCAAATGACAAAATGACCAGCGCTAGCTCGCGGAACGTGGCCAAACAAATATATTCGGGGACCAAAGTGTTTCGAACTCGATCCTAAAGCACGTAATAAGTTCTATTCAAAAGGTTTCTACGAGAGCTCCGTGATGGCGCTTCAATCAGTTATTAAATTATAATCTTTAAAATTATATATTTTATATCAATTAGAAAATATATCGAAAGTAACCTTAGTTGCTATTATTTAGTATCGTTATACTTCAAGGTATCTAAATATTCAGATGAAGTAGGTGTCTCTTCGAGGACATTTTAAAGAAAACAAGTTTTCCTTAAAATTTGCTGTATTTTGAAAATATTACAATATAGATGTTGACTCGAGTGAGTCCGGTCGAAATGTGGCTGTCATCGCATAATGCCGCATGTCAAAATAATACTAAATTGGTTTATACGTATTTGCTCTCAATTTAAAATCAGGCGCCGCAACAGTAGGTAGATCAGCAAGTAAGTAATTTTTTTTTAATAGTTTGCAAAGGTACGTCTCAGAAATTAAAATACAGTAGAAATAAGTAAGATGTTGTTCACAAATCCGTGGGAAATTAAACACCAAAGTACCTATTTAAAGTTATTGGCTACCTAATAATACCTACCTCTTTAACTGGGAGTTCACACTTTCATCGCCTCGCCTGTTCTGCTTAGAGCCCTGCACTTGTAGCATGAGCGCTAAGATTAGACGTATGTCACGAAATATCTTGATGTTGTCTCTTTCACTCATATGAAATTATACAGAGAGCGACCGAGCCAATCCGTGACAGAGATCTTGTCTTGACATGCGTGCTGACCACTGGTCACATTAGGGCGCAAAGTTCGCCCGCGTTGGAATTTTTGTCAATTCCAAAACGAACATAAAGATTGAATTTCTTTGGTAAAAGTCACGCGTTAAAATTTGTGCCCACGACTTTTGAAGTATAGTGAATTGTCACATTATACGCATTAACTGTTCATTTTATCACGTGTACGTACAGTCAGGGTAAAAAAGGTTTATCACATAGATAAATAATTGGTTTCGCGCGCGGCGCTCGTTTATCACTTAAAGTCGACTTCATTTCAAACGAAGCGGAATATAGCATTGACGCAAGAAATACAAGAGAAAATATACGACATACGACACTGACAATTAAATAGAAAATAATATATCAATCGAAATTCGTAATGACAAGGCCTTAAAAAAGTTTGAACTAGACTATAGGTCAAAGATGTATACTATATTGATCCTTGTTTTTATATCAAGTAAGTAAGTATAATTTCATATGCAGTGGTTGGCTTAGTGCTTTAGTTTTAAAATATACTAAGAATAGCAGTGGAAGCCGAGTGGTCCAACGCACACCTTGCAATCAAAGTGTGCAGGTTCAAACCCCGGCTCGAACCTCTCATTAATCTCATTTACATTAGAGATTACTACTTGCTATGAAATGGTGAAGGAAAACATCGTGAGGTTGCACGTCTAAAGAAAGGCGTGTGAAGTTCACCAACCCGTACTGGGCCAGCGTGGTGGACTATAGCCCAAAAAATCTCCCTCGTATTGAGGGGGAGTGTGCCCGGTATAATGGCAATAGGCTAGCCCTTTATTACATTAGGACCAAAATACATCGGCGAAGTGTGGGCGCACTGCAGTGCACCTCTGCCTACCCCTTCGAGGAATACAGGCGTGATGATGATGTATCTACAACTTGATAAAGGAATGATTTTGTAAGCTGATGAAGGTTTTCGTACTCCCATTGTACCTATCTGCAAATTGCATAAAGGAAATAGTTGTAAGGTAGTTAGGCAATTGTCGATTCACTCAGTCGGTGTCGCGCGGCGGACAATTGAACAATTTTCATTCAATACGGACACTGGCAACGGGACGGCAAACTGGCTACCTACTGGTGCCAAAATAATTCAGTTTATAACCTAGGTAGTTAACCTATGTAAGTATACAATGTAGGTAGAAGCATAAATAAATATTTGAATAGCGATGTGACTCTGTGAACTTGCAACAACTATGTTTTAGGTACCTACGTTTCGTATTTTTTACATTGAATTTCCTGAATATTGTTTTAGATTTGCAAAAAACATAGGGTGTATCAGAGGTCCGACATAATTAGTTTACCATTTGCATGACAATCGGGTTCACAGTTGAATGTCGAACATGGCTTTTCAAATTTACTTCGCTGTCATTTTGAGTCCATTTAAATTTTCAAGTGCTGTTTTGGGAACATTAGTAGTTGCCGCTTATATATTTTACACTGTCAAATAGAGTTATGGATGGGCCCTAATGCCACAATCCCTGACTGAGTAACACTTTAAATCTATGAACATGTTTTTCATAAGATTACATTGGACTCTTGAACCTCAGTTCTAACCTACTGTATTGCCATCGTGTGACGTCAGTGGCGGGCCACGCTGCGCGCGCGATCCAGTCTCGGCCCGCCGGGTATCAATCATAGCAAAATCGCAATTGTATATAATCGGTCGTGGCGAAATTCTGTTGGGTTGTCTTCTGCCGCAACTCATATAAATTACATCTGTTAAGTGCTACCATAGAATTTGGTGTTATAATCACTGTGAAATTGTGTGTTGACTGGTTTTACTCGGTGTCTAGAATCATTTCGGTGCGTATTCTTATTTTATTAACCGACTTCAAAAATGAGGAGGTTCTCAACCTGTATGTTTTTTTTTTTAATTTTAGATGCTAGTCGAGTTGCTACCACAGTAAAAAATACTTTCCCACTTTAGTTATTCATTCATTGATAATAACAATACAATAATTATCCGAACGGTAAAGTTTAGATTTCTCAGCGTTTGTCGTTAGATTTTGAGAATTAGGTGTCTCGGTTTTGATTCCCGGGTAGTGCTAATTATGTTTTTATAATAACAAATTACACTCGTTTCTATTCCTCCTAGGGGTAGATAGATTTCACCAGCTCTTGGGTAGGTATGGTCTTTTCAGAGAAGTAATTAAATAAAAATATTATTCTAAGGTATATCTCGCGCAAAATAAAGAGGGCAATAAAGACCGTAATAGAAAAAAAAATACCAGTGGAGTTACAGAAGGTCCATTGTCTTATTCTAAATCATCGTTTTGAACTGTTAAACTTTGAACTGTTAAACAAAAACATCTGAGAAACTCCCACAAATAGATATTTCCATGATATCATTGATAACTCATGAAGGTTTGCTACATACATCCATAGAAAAAAACCGGCCAAGTGCGAGTCGGACTGGCGCACCAAATTTGCAGCCTTATAATCCACCGCCGTAGGCTACTACTACTACCCTTCTCAGCCTTCTACTAATTGAGCTAAGGTATATACACATAGATAGATATTTGGCGATATAAAAAAATCTATAACATTTTATACCTAGCTCGGTATCAATATATTACAGTCGGCTGTAGTAAGAAGACACCAAGAACGTTCATAAGTAGACACCTAATAAAAGATACCATGTACCTGACAATGTAGTTAACCAATATATGTAATGTACCTACAACCTGATTTTCCGGTCAATATTACAAGCATACAGAATAAATAATTTCGCACTAATCGACTCAGTAAATGTAGCGTGACCGAAGGCCAAAGTTTCACTTGAATAGTTTTATAAGTCTTCTAAATTGAGTATACTTACATGATAAATGAACAATATTACTACCACCCCTTACTACAACATCTTAAAGTATTGTTGTTTCAATACTACTACTACAGCCATTTTAACGTCCCACTGCTGGGACTGCCTCCCCTCAATGCGAGGGGGATTCAGGCCACAGTCCACCACGCTGGCCCGGTGCGGGTTGGCAGACGTACAGGTTTCCTCACGATGTTTTCCTCCACCGTTTCTTAGCAAGTGATAATCTCGGATGAAAATGAGATTCGCACATGAAAACCAGAGGTGCGAGCCGGGGTTGAACCTGCACACTTTGATTTCAAAGCGTGCATTCGACCACTCGGCTACCATTACTTTGTTGAACTACTTGTATGTACTACACTATTTGAAAAATTGTGTATGGGGTTAACTGTCAGAAACTGAAAGTAATGTTATAAACGTTGCTGCAAGGCATGTGGTGATAAGGGGGCAAGTACTTGTTTCTTAAAACTTTGTTCATTACTTTCGACTTAAGTTTTAGTTAGACTACTAAGTTTTTCTTAGACTTTAGGTTTTTAAAACTTAATCTATATATACCTACTACTGATAATATGGATAAATTGCTTTGATATCAAAATCAAATCATATCAAATTTTATTGAATAAATAAATTAAATTATAGGTCATTCAATACAATATAAATTACTGTAGCAAGTTTAACATATTAGATTGATATAATAATTATTAATGAAACCAGAATTGTCATTGATCGGGCTGAAGGAGCTACGTTATAAACAAAAGATTATCTGAAAATAAAAATTGCTCCTATTAAAATGTATTAAAAATTCTTAATTCATTTTATATTGGCGAGGGTGCTCAGTAGGTAAATAAAACAAAAACTCTCCTATAGGAGAGCGTTTGGTTTTTTAAAGGAATATTATTAAGGATAATTTTCTATCCTGTTATCTACACAAGACTATTGAGACGTTAAAAGCCCTATTACGGATTTAACAGTATTCTGCGGGCCGCCCGCGCCGCGCCGATTTACGGCAGTCGCATATTAGGTAATTAAACCAAATATTTGGATGACCTTCTCACAATCGGCAAGGACGCGAGTCTCTTTAAAATAATAGTATCAGTCGTCGGGTTAAAGTCAATCGGTTATCAGGCAGCACAATACATCAGTTTACGAGCGTGCGCCGGCGCACTGTCACCCCTCTGATCGTGGACAACACTGGGTCTGTGTCGTGATCGCATTACCTATAGAATTGCGTTCGCGTCACTCGGGGGTCACGCCACCGCGACACTCCCGCGCATCACACTTATAATACTAGTATACAAACTATACACCGCCCTCTAGGGTATAAAATCCGCGTATTAGTAGTTTTTAGGGTTCCGTAACCAAAGGGTAAAACGGGAACCCTATTACTGAGACTTCGCTGTCCGTCCGTCCGTCCGTCCGTCCGTCCGTCCGTCCGTCTGTCACCAGGCTGTATCTCATGAACCGTGATAGTTAGAGAGTTGAAATTTTCACTGATGATGTATTTCTGTATTTCTGTTGCCGCTATAACAACTAATACTAAAAAACAGAATAAATTGAATAATTAAGGGGGCTCCCATACAACAAACGTGATTTTTTTGCCGTTTTTATAGATAATGGTACGGAACCCTTCGTGCGCGAGTCCGACTCGCACTTGGCCGGTTTTTACATTATTATTTAGATAATAATTTTGAATCAAAAGCCACTTCAATCAAAGGTAAGAAACGCAGTAAGAAACTGTAGGTAAGAACCGACAAAAATGTGCACATACCTTGTGCTAAATATAAAATCATCCCCAACCCAACCAAAATCCATAGCTTTGGGAGGTTGTCAAACGTCAAACCATGTAGGTATAAAAACTTGATTGTTTTGGCAATACAAGTAGCAGCTCAACCCTTTTAGATATAATACAATGACGACCATGTTTGTCTGAGTAAAAGCTAACCAGACTCAGATCAGTAATAGAACGTGGGTACTTTTAAATAGTTACCTATAGTTATGGTTCTCCAAGCTTATTTTTTGGTATACAACTTACTTAGGTTTCCAATAGGTATTACATTAACTTTTGATTTAGGCACCAAACAAATTTAAATTTCATAATTTCGTGTCGCTCTACTTTGTAGGTAGGTATATAATTATTATTCTTCTGTACTCACCGTCGTCTTCGCCGGCCGATTCGGATACTTTTTCATCTTATACCCATCTGTTTGGTGACCGCTGACTAGATCTGAATAAGCGGGGTCAAGGCCTACTCGTAACTGTGCGTGGTGGGCAAAGTCCAATCAATCTGTGCTACTTTATTTGTGATACAATAAGTCGATTAGGAACTCTTCTCTGCATTATACCTGAATAAAAGAAGCTGTAATTGACTCTATAATTTTTCAAGTTATACGTTAAAGGTTTCTACCAATAAAGATGCTTATGCATATGCCTTTCTTACCTTAACCCCGCTTGTCTCGAGCCCAGATTACTTTGGCTAAGTCGTTGTTTCCCTGCCTCAGTTTGACGTATATCCTCGGTGAGGAAAAATACCGAAATAATGGCTAAATATACACTGAATTGGTGAAGAAGTTACAGTCGCCGACCAATAAATGTTCTTTTCACTGGTAAATGCAATTTTATTTCTTTAACAGTAATTTTTCGCCGAATCACGTGCAAGAGGAACATGCATTATTACTTCATTTCAAATGTTGATCTTAATACTTGATTATTCTTTACAAAATAGGTACAAACAACAAAGGCTTAAAAATCTAAACTCACATATATTATCCACTTTGCATGACAATTGTAATTTTATTCCAATTCTACCGCAGACAAATCCCACGTAAACTGTTCATTATTATGAAATTCCATAATATAATAGCAACAATTGTATTGTTTTTTTTATTTATGGTCAGGTAATTTAAATCCGTACTTGATCACCTGCACGTGGCATCAGATAATATAATGATAGCCGTTATTTTGATACCATAGACAAGCAAACAAGGAAATTTAAAATCTAATCTACTCATTTTAGTTGCATTTGTGATTAAATATAATATCTGACACCAATTGTTTGTAGTTGGCGCTAAGTATCTGCAGAATCGTTTTACGTAAAGAACAATATTCCTTGATCTGAGTGTGTCTAGTATCGCTCGGAGTCCTATATATTTTAACTGAATAAAATAGGTACTACGTTGTACTAAATTGCTACAACATTTTTGTGCTCATCATATTTCCTTGGGGAAAAATCTTCAATGTACTTTCCTCCGTATCACCGCTGCTACCTTGCGCAATTAGCCCGCTAAAAACACCCACCACTACTACTCTTGCAAATTAGGATCCCAATAAAAACATCATAAACATCTAGAAATCAATGGTTTTCCTCAGCCACC
This sequence comes from Ptilodon capucinus, assembly GCA_914767695.1. Taxonomy (NCBI): domain Eukaryota; kingdom Metazoa; phylum Arthropoda; class Insecta; order Lepidoptera; family Notodontidae; genus Ptilodon; species Ptilodon capucinus. The sequence continues at coordinate 4,490,701 of OU611814.1, read as the reverse complement.
TTTCAAGACATCAGCAATCGACCTTATCTACTCCTAATATTTTAAATTATTTGTGTTGACAGGAAAATGCCGCCTCAAGGGCAAACAACTGGCTCCTGGGCCCTATACGAAGCGGACATGACTGGGCAGGGAGACGCCACAGTCGTCGTACCTGCGTCCGCTGATAAGAGAGAGTGGAAGATAGTGTGGAGGAATGTGATATTGTTCGCAATGCTCCACTTGGGTGGCGTGTATGGTGCCTACCTCTTCTTCTTCAAAGCTATGTGGCAGACGAGTTTGTTCGGTGAGTCTGAATTAGTGGGCATTTGCTGTTTCCCGTGCATGTACGAACATCAAATTGCATATAAAGAATGATTTTTTTTTTCGTAGTCGAGATTAAATTTACCTAGCTGACTGGATCCAACAAAATTATTATTTCAATGACGTGCACAAAGACATAATCACTCCGGTGGGGTTAGCATGCATGTCAAGACTGTATCGCTGTCACGGATTCTAACGCTCACTCTCTGTCTTATTTCATTCAAGAGAAAGAGATAAAATGATCATTTTTCTTGACATAAGACTACAACGCTACAATGCTACAACTACTGCACAACCCTTCATATTAATTCATGTAAATTCCAATGATCTGAATGTTATTGAGTGTCAAAAGAAGTGCCTCAGTGGTCCTTTATGCTCACTTATTGTACGGTCTGATATTGCTCTATTGTCACGCTGCGTGCTCTCGAGTCTCCATACATTGCGGTCGAGTTTATTACTCGTACTTTTATAGCCTCACCAATCTACTAGAAAATTATTGTGTCGTATGTAGGCAGTATATCATTCTCGATTTAGTACAGCTCTTCTACTCTTACCCTTCTGAATTGTACACTTTAGTAGTATTTTTTATGAATCTATGATTGGCTTCGAAAGTATTTAATGATTGGTAATAAGGTGAGAAGTAAACGCGTGTGAAGTTCACCAACCCGCACTGGGCCAGTGTGGTGGACTATAGCCCAAAAATCTCCCTCGTATTGAGGGAGAATGTGCCCGGTATAATGGCAATAGGCGAGCCATTAAAATGGGACCAAAATATATCGGCGAAGTGTGGGCGCATGCAGTGTATCTCTGCCTACTCCTTCAGGGAATACAGGCGTGATGATGTATGTATATATATAAAGTGAGTTATGTCAATTATATTTAGGTATTTTTCTGCAAGACTCTAATTATATAACTCTAAAGTTACGATGATATATAATGATGAAATTATTAGTTTATAATAAACTATTATCTGAAGGGAGACAAATTTAGTTTAACAAATGATTACTTGGTAAAGTTGAGATTAGTTTGCTAAACAAATTTCTTATGTTATTTTCTGACGTGATCATAATATTCTGTTGTACGATGATTATTATTAATTAAGTCATTCATTGACTCATTTGGCCTCATTACCATTTTTCGCTTGCATGACCTGTAGATCATGTACTGTATCGGCATATGTCATGCTCCTACCACGTAATAGACCACGTTTCGCATGATATCACGTCATTTCATACGATTACAGAGGTCAAATATTACTGTTTGGGTTCATTTGCGCATTAGGTTAGGTCGGATTATTGCATGACCGTGACAATGACATTCAGAACGAAAATAAAGACTTATTATATTACTAAGAAGCATGAAGTTTTCCACCATTTAAAAGTTTGCATATCTACCCAGTTAAGTTAAGAAATTTTAAAAATAGCTCTACCCTGGATTTTTACGATTGTTGAAAGTCTCTAGTTGCTAGTATCCACAATGTTCTACGAAGTTTATTGAGTGCCGACGAGCCGTCTCAAAATTGTTCGTATAGCTCCGTACCCACAACTTGTGTCAGCATCTGTTTCTATAAATATTTACGTCATAATCTGTGTGAAAGAAAAAAGTCACAAAGTCAAAAAAGTCAAAGTGATCATCGCATCTTTAAAAGTATAGAGACCCATTTTGAAATTTTAGGATTTCGACTATAAATCTTAAAGACTCGTTCTAACGACCATTTTTCAACAACATTATTTTTGAGTTAGGTCTCTATACTTTTAAAGATGCGATATGTCGAAACAAAACGTCAAAATGGTCGTATTTTTTGACATATCTCGAATAGTGATGATGTTTATCAAGCAAAAATTGCGATGCAAATTTGTCTTTCAACTACCCACATAACTTTCACGCTATTTATTGAGTTACTAAATATTAACTAGGGCTCTCTTTCTTCTTGTTATTTAATGTTAATACTTAAGTGCCCATTTTTTACCAACACATTGTCTGTTTCGACTCTTGTTAATTTCTTAGACTAAGTTTACTTGTATTTCTCTGCCAAATGAATGAATATTCTTTAAGAGAAATAAATATAATTAACCAGAAAATTGGGGTCCTGTTTATTGTCTTGTTGAAGTGATGATGATTTTGATTTCCTTTTTGGTAAAAAGACCTATGAATAGGTATATTAATGTCACCATGATTTTCATTTTTCTTTTGTTCTCCAGCAATTTTCCTGTATATATGTTCCGGGCTGGGCATCACGGCGGGCGCGCACAGGCTGTGGGCACACAAGTCCTACAAAGCACGGCTTCCACTCAGAATCTTGCTCACGATCTTCAATACGATAGCTTTCCAGGTAAGTTCTACCAACTGCATATACAGGGAGGAATTTAGTAATGCCACCTGAAGGGAAAGTACTCTTAATACTGTAGATAGAAAAAAGGCAGTACTCAAAGAAAACAATCCTTTATTTTTGAAAAGAAACAAATCTGCATTCAAAGATTTTCGAAAATTCGCTTGCCACACCCGGGAATCAAACCGACTAAAATATGTAAAAATTACACCCTATACTTTGATTGCATCGATCGTTAGGGTCAATTAAATGAAAGGAAAACTATGAAATCTTAAATTGTTTTAATTATTTACAACAATGGGCTCCATTTTTAGGGTTACTCCGTACCCGGTTCTCCGTACCCAAAGGGTAAAATGGGAACCCTATTACTAAGACCTTGTCCAGAAAGGGTGAATTCGCCGCGAAACGTTTCGCGCGAATTCATACGCGCGTTTTCGAGGTACTAGACATCAATACATCGCGTCCACAAGCATCGCGCGAATTCAAAATACGCGCGTAAATCGCGTGCACTACGCCAGACTCTGGACTTGTGCGTAATTCGCGCGAGTCGAGATACTAGGGACGCCTTGTTGCGTCCACTTTAACGCGCGAACTTTATTTAATTTTTCACATTCGTCCCCAAATGCTCGCGCGTTGGTACGCTTCCTCTGGGCGCAACGGTCGCACGTAACACGCGCGAGAGAATCGCGGCGAATTCGCCCTTTCTGGACAAGCTCTAAGACTTCGCGGTCCGTCCGTCCGTCCGTCTGTCACCAGGCTGTATCTCATGAACCGTGATAGTAAGGGAGTTGAAATGTTCACAGATGATGTATTTCTGTTGCCGCTATAACGACGAATACTAAAACACAGAATAAAATTAATATTTAAGGGGGCTCCCATACAACAAATGTGATTTTTTGGCGTTTTTATAGATAATGGTACGAAACCCTTAGTGCGCGAGTCCGACTCGCACTTGGCAGGTTTTTCTTGGATACACATATTTATTCTTCAAACGAATTCACTTGCTACAGCAGTAATTTTAATAGGTACCTTCAACGAAATCTGCCCCTGCTTCCAACTACATGAGAAAACTAAAAGAATTAACAACGTTGTCAGTGTAAAGTATTGTTCATTATAATAATTTATCCAAGTGTTCATATATGAGACTCATTAATTGTGCTGTAATGAAGTAATTTCATTATTCGTTGAGGAAAATTGAAGTCGAACGTATAATGGTGTCGGTGCTGTTGCCACTGAACCAAACTTGGCATATTGCTGTCCTTCTTGATGCCATAATGTAGGAGCAAGACACCATTATTTTTAGTGCCGTCAAATATACCTAGTTGAGTTGTAGAGTGTGTACTATAAAATCAACATAATTGTCTGCATAGGTGGACCTATATCTCTGTGTAAGTGGGAGAAAGAGAATCTCATACATATCGGGTATAACTTGAGCGATAAAAGCCAATGACAACTGCTGTGTAGGAAACAAATAGAGGTCATATATAAAAGAAAAGATTTTATATCGAATAACGTTAAATAATCTATCAAAAAGTGAGCATGTGCTAAGCATGCGTGATAAACTGAGCATATCTGCCTTCACCTTTAGCAGGGCTATCAGCTGGTAATTAACCCCCACAGTAATTAAATTAGCCAATATCCAGGTAATATTTATAATACTTATTTATTATATCACAATCTATAATATGGTGAACGCAACTTGGTAAGATCAATATGCACGTTCTTTGTACCTACCTACCAAGGGGCTTTCAGGGCTTATCGTCTTTATTTTTTCGTATATATATCGTCGGACAAAATATTATCCCATACTAAAGAAAGGTTGTGTCAAATTTTAAAGTTCACTGCTGATAGGAATTGAATTTGCTACCACATGGTGCAGTGCATAATTTTATATTAAAAAGACGTAAAATTGATGTCAGAGTGTAAGGGGGGTTTTCGACGTATTCCGAAAATTATATCACTGGTAGAAACCTACAACATTTTATTGATAACAATTAAATTTGTGACAGTGCAGCCACCTTGAGAAAGTCAACCCTTACCAAAGTGATTGGTACTCTAAATTTAACAATGTAATTTCACGAGGACGCTGCGATAGACTGGGCGCGCGACCACCGTCTGCACCACAAGTACTCCGAGACGGATGCCGACCCTCACAACGCGACGAGGGGCTTTTTCTTCTCTCATGTCGGCTGGCTGTTGGTGCGGAAGCATCCGCAGATCAAGGCCAAGGGGCACACCATTGACCTGAGCGACCTCACGGCAGATCCTGTGCTTCGTTTCCAAAAAAAGTTAGTAACCTGCTAGAAAAGATATATTTTAAGATCACGCTGTAAAGTATGAAACAAGAAACTATCTTCATCCGTGGTCGTCTGCCACTTATGCTAACAAAACAACTCATTCTAACAGTAATAAGCGATAATGAGCTTTAGGGCAAAGTGGCATATGCCCACGGCTATCCTCTGAACATCACGATCAGAATATTTTATTGGTGCACAATTTTAGAGCGCGATTTTTTAGTCGGGTTTAGTTTCCGAACTCTATAAGTCATTAAAAGTGCAGTACTTGTGATTTGTATTAGCAGCACTTTAGCAGCATTGTTATAGTATTACATTTATGGGATTGCTTGTTGGGACCAGTACTAGTAGCATGAGCTCCAAAACTAGTCTTATGTCACAGTATATCTTTATTTTGTCTCCTTCTCTCGTATGAAATTAGACAGAGAGCATGCGAGCGAATTCGTGACAAAGGTATTGACTTGACACGCATGCTAACCCCACAGCACCTGTCTTGCAGCAATTTTTAAAATTACTTTCAGTTTTCGACAGTTAACTGAATACTAAATCGGTCTAATTTCTGACCGATTTAGTATTCAGACAGTTACTACTGAAACAACAAAACTTTAAGAGGTGGTGGTGAGGCCCATTGCATATTATGGAAACAGTTGGACGCACTCAAACATCATTCATGATGTAGCGATCTGTGACTCGTGCAAAAAATACCTACTTGAGTATCTTTTCGTATCTACTGGCAATAACATGTTTGTTTAGTTATTTTGTTTTTGCAATCACGTTCATCGACTGCGTTAGATACCATGTAAATAATAAGATAAAAACAATCATTTCTTAAGACTACGCCAATGTGATCGATAAAATTGATTGCGGATAACAGAGTGTTATTATTGTTTTGTATGATTTAATTATTTCGTAATCAATTAAAAAAACCTATTCATATCAAACAATAAAATTAGGTGTTATACCAAAGTTTTTTTTTTCAGATATTATCTGATACTGATGCCGCTAGCGTGTTTCATCTTACCGGCGTACATCCCAACACTTTGGGGGGAGACCGTATGGAACGCCTTCTATGTGTGCTCGATCTTCCGCTACGTATACGTGTTGAACGTGACCTGGCTGGTGAACTCCGCCGCACACATGTGGGGCAGCAAACCCTACGATAAAAACATCAACCCCGTCGAAACCAAGACAGTGTCGCTAGTGGTACTAGGGGAAGGATTCCATAATTACCACCACACTTTCCCTTGGGATTACAAGACAGCCGAGCTCGGTGACTACTCTTTAAATATCACCAAACTATTCATTGACACTATGGCTAAGATTGGTTGGGCGTATGACCTCAAAACTGTCTCTAAAGACGTTATACAGAAGCGTGTGCAGAGGACGGGAGATGGCAGCCATGCGGTGTGGGGCTGGGACGACAAAGATTTGCCCTTAGATGACAAGACATCCGCGGCGATCGTGAACCCGGAGAAGACTGAATAACCAACATTCCAAAAGTAAAATACAATTTATAATATAGAGCGGTTTATAGTAGTTACCCGATTGTGACGGAATTATGATAAGAATATAGAATTTATTTATTATAGTTTAACTTTTTAGTGGTGTACAAAAACACTTTTTAAAGACAATTATATAAGTCTATGTTGTTCTATTTATAAGAAAATAAAAGCATGATAGCATACACATTTCTTGTTAATACCCTTCAAAACCTTAAACTAACATTTATTATAACTTTTACATGTACTTCTCATTTAAAAGTTTAAAATAGAGTAGCTTTTTCAATCTTCTTCTTCACAGTCGGGCACTCTTATCAGAGTGGTCGTGGTTGTTGAGATGGTGTGCATGGTGGATCTTCCGTGTCGTCGTTCTCCTTGGTTACCGCTCTGGCAATGCTTCTCCACTTCTGGCGGTTGGTAGCATTGCGAGAACACTGCGCTATGGTAGATTGAGTTGCCGTCTTAATTAAGTCTATCCAGCGTGTGGGAGATCGGCCGCGTGCTCTCTTTCCCGCTACCTGACCTTGAACTACAAGTCTCTCCATCGAGTTTTCGTTTCTGGAGATGTGGCCAAAGTACTTTAGTATTCGCAGCTGCACAATCGACGAAAGTCTATCTTTGATTTTTAATTCCTTTAAGATGGAGTTATTGGTACGGAATGCCGTCCATGGGATCTTTAGGAGGCGTCTCCAACACCACATCTCCAGTGCGTCGATTTTTCGGCGATCTTGTAGTCTCAAGGACCAGGTTTCAGCTCCATAGAGAAAGATTGGAAAGACAAGGCATTTCATAAGTCGAACCTTTGTATTTTTGGTTATCGTATGGTATATAGGAAATGCATTCCGAATGGGTGGTAGAGCTACTATTTTTACTATTTTTTGACGATTCATAAGTGCCTGTATTGGTTTATATGAATAAAAAATATTCTGATTCTGATTCTGATTCTATCCTCCTATCCTTCCAAATCTTCCCCAGCCTTTCTACTGCAGATCTTGTTATGGCGCTGATTTTCGTCTTGTCTCTGTTGATGGTAAGTCCGAATTGGAGACTGGTCGTTACCACACGAGATAGTAAGCTTTTCATGTCTTCTTTAGTCTGTGCAAGAAGAGTGGTATAGTCAGCGTATCGAAGATTATTTATCTGCCGACCCCCAACTGATATGCCTTTGTTCCATCCCTCTAGAACAATCCGCATGATATATTCTGTATAGGTGTTAAATAATAGCGGTGACAGAATACGCCCTTGTCGAACACCGGATTCAGTAGCGAACTGGTCTGAAAGGACATCATCTACACGAACAGTTGTCGCACTATCCTCATAGAGTCGCCTTATAAGAAATATAAGATGGTTTAGGACGCCCATTTCAGATAAAACTTTCCAAAGTCTCTCCCTTATAACTGTGTCAAATGCCTTGCGAAAATCCACGAAACAGATGAACAGAGGCGTGTTAAATTCTCAGGCCTTTTCTATGATCTGCCGCAGTATGAGAATTTGTTCGCGCGTCCTTCTTCCTTTTACAAATCCAGCTTGCTCGGGCGCAATCTGCCGTGAGAGGTAAGCCTGTAGTCTAGTATTAAGGATGTGTAGCATGACCTTGCTAGCATGTGATATCAGAGATAATAGCCTGTAGTTGCTGCATTTTATTGTTGAGCCCTTCTTGTGCAGAGGTATAAAAACTGAATGTGACCAATCTTCTGGCCAACTACCGGTATCCCATATTTCGCATCAGATGATATACAGGACTTCAATTCCAGATTCTCCCATGGCCTTTAGTATTTCTATAGGAATTTCGTCGACTCCCATGGCCTTATTGCGTTTCAGATGTTTAACTGCAGCATGTACCTCATCCAGCAATATGAAATGTTCCCGTTCATTTAAGGTATCCAGAGTACATGTGAAGTTTGATGTAGAATTATTATTAATTCAGAGTGATTTACAGTAGTCCTTCCAAACATTCACGATGGCCTTAATTTCAGTTACCGTTATACCATTGGTATCCTCTATTGCCCACGCCTTGGGCTTGAACTGACGTGTTATATACCGCACCTTATCATGGAGATCCTTGGTTTGGAACTTATCGGAATGTCGCTCTAGTTCCTCGTATATTTTTACTAGGTCATTATTGCGGTCTCGTCGACATGCGGCCTGTATCTTGGCGTTTTTGGCATTTAGTTGGGTAATACTTGCACCACTGGCTTCTTTAATAATAGTCGATAAATTGTCCTATATAGGGGGTTTATATACCTACCTGTGGAAGTAACTAGTCAAAAAGAGACTATCAAACATATTACATAAACATTTATTATATTGTATATAGAATGTCCAAGGTAATACATATGAAAAAGTTCCAATTCTCAAACTAGAAGTATCTATCTATAAAAAAATAATTGAAATTGGAACACGTTATTATATATCTACAGGTGCTGTTGTTTGTAAATTAATTCAGGAAGCGTGGGCGTGGTAGTTTGATGGCATGCATTAGCTAAATTCTCGTATGAGTATCACTTTGGCAGATGTATCATATTACATTCTGGTAAGTATCAACATCAAGTTAAATGCCTATCTACTACTAAAATAGTTGGTACAACGCTAGATACTTACGTAGTAGTAGTAGGTACTTTAATAATTAATTATTTGTGGTACTTTCCAAAAACTAATCTACTATCAGGCACTATCAATTGGTTAGGTTACGTCACTGTCACGTTTTTGTTGAAATTTTAGTTTTCCATGAATTAAAAAGAAAATCTTATTTTACCTTAACTTTATATAGATTTGTGCGGCCTCAGTACGCCTGCCAAGATAAGACATTTTCTCACGGATCGTGACGTCATTTTTGTGATAAAACCGTTACGTCTTATTAGCTAGCATGGCGTGCTGTATAAAAATATAAAATTCGTTTGACAGTTAACGCGGTTGACGTGTGGATAAGATGTTTTATCTTAAGTGCTAGCATGGGTTTCCAAAATTTACCACAAAGACACGAATTTGACAGGTCAACGTAAAGAAATTTCTCACGATCGAAGGCCGGTGGTGAGAAAATAATCTCTTGTACAGAGTGAAATGAAATATCTAGACTATTAAAAGAATTTACAAAGTCGTGTTTAACTTAACAATTGCAGATATTAAAAACATGGGTGCAATAGGATACTTATCGTCTCTGAATTCTAAAACAGGCGTTATTAACATTCTTGAGTATTTGTATGTTTGACTGAGCATTACTTTAAAACTACTTTGAATTAACTAACATAAACTTTTATTTTTTACAAAATTAGGACATATATTTGTATGCCACGACAACGCTGGGCACGATAAGTGGTTTGATTCGTCCCTTCCAGTGTGTCTATCATTATATCAATGAGGGTTCAAATGTAACAGCTGATTTAAGATCTGTATTGCGCCAAGCTTAACACAATAAAAATATTATTAGGAAACTATGCAAATGCTAGAGGACTTATATTGTATGAGTTGGTATACCCGTTCTGTGGTACGTGTTAGCACACAAGTCCTCTGTCACGGATTGGCTCGGTCGCTCTCTGTCATATTTCATACGAGAGAAAGAGATATAATCAACAAATTCTGTGACATAAGTCTAGTCTTGGCACTCATGCTACAACTACAGAATCACACACAATCTCTATGCCGCGGCCGGATAGAAAAGATTCGCTCAGAGTTGCGTCATCATTGTATGTGCCAAGATGTCAGTAGGTATAGAGGGGTGTAGGGTGTAATTTCAATTAGGCGGTGCCGCATGACACACTGTATGGTTGCCGTCAAATTGAAACGCTCGTTTCTATCAGCTCAATTACTTTCACGTACAGAGTGATGTTTTTTTTTTCACCAACATTCTGTAGCAAAAATATAAATACCTACTCATGTTTAAATATTTTTAGGTTTTAGTATTTTTGATTTTTATTGAGGTTTCAATCTCTTACGGGACGACGAATTTTCAAGATTGATAATTTTTATGAAATTATGTAGAAATTTTCTACAGTTTCGTAACACTGTCACTTTATACAGCTGGCGCTTTTCAAGCGTATTTAATTTCACCAATGTGCAAGTAAAGCTATACGCTTACCGCTTACTTGCAAATAAACTTTTCGTTCCCACCGTTGTGAAAATACACATTAAATTTAAAAGTACAAATGACATACTTACTGCAAACATTTAATGTTCAGGCGTTATAATTTGAATTGCTTTAACATAATGGACCGGCGTAATAACATTAAGGATATATTTTAGGGGACCATATATTTCTTTTATCGCCCGCGTATATCGCTATAAATGTGTCACATGGTATAGGTGAAAATTGTGGGCCAATATTGCCGGAGTTCCCTTTGTTAGCACCCAGAGTAATGAAAACGAACTATTCGGTTCCGTTTTACTAAGTACCTATACATCATTAAAAAAATAGCCTTTCTCCTGTGTACTTTTTGAGAGCTCAGTATTGCATTGTGAATTTGCGAACCTTCGAAAGAGATTTACCATTCAGGATTGACACTGTATTTTAATTCCAATGAGTATACAGTTAGCATTTTCCCTAGAGTAGCTCTCTCGCTTTTTGTAATTCATACAAGAGAAAAAGACAAATTGACATAATATCTCCTCCAAAGCAGTTGATCTCCTTAAGTCATCGTCATCAACAAGCAATACCAACTTCTAAATTGATTGCTACAGCATAACGATGAGGTAATACGGATATTATAATCAACACTATTAGCAGCAAAAAATAAGCACATTTATTGTACTTATTTTACATAAAATGTAGCTACTATGTCCAACCAAATCAAATCCAATTTGTATCATCCTATATAGAATGCATCAAGGCCTCCGCGAAATTTTCTTTTATGTCAGTCCTTGTCTAACGCTGAGCACAAAGGGACACTGTACTACTTGTTTGGTTATCTTAATCTGAAACGAATACATACGTGTATTTATATCCTTAGTTATATTATAAAATAAACTCTGTTTTCGTGATGACAATGAGAGACATGAACGATAGCGATTTTACAAATAATTCGTACACATTCTTCGGACCGATGGGAATAGCTTTCTATGAAGACGGAAATGTATTAGACGATACGTATGCTGTGAAAATTGTTCTGAGCATTTGTTTGGGCATCTCCATGATATTAAGTGTCATCGGGAACGTCTGTACTTGTGCCGTGATCGCGCGGGACCGCAGCATGAGGACCCCAACTAACTGCTACCTCGCCAACCTCGCCATCAGCGATCTCCTCATCGCCCTCTTTGTTCCCATAGAAATCTACATCATCTGGATCCCTGACTTTTACCCCCTAGGTGAAGTCGGTTGCCGACTCCACTTCGTCCTCCTGGACAGTCTCAGTAACTGCAGCCTACTAATAATCACAGCTTTTACCATCGAAAGATATCTCGTGGTAACCAAACCCTTTTTACGACAAAAACTCTCCTTAAAATCGCGCGTATACAAAATTGTCGGCGTCATATGGGTGATATCGTTGAGTTTCTGTATTCCCGATATATTCTACATTGATTTATTGGAAAGGAAGAAATATGTTTTCTGTTATTTCACGCTGTCGAACATTATAAGCATTCTAGTTGGGATTGAAATATTTGTGTTTTTCGTAATACCGATGACAGTTATAGTCGTTTTGTATGTGCTTATAACGATAGAATTGAAATCAGCACAGAAGAAATTAAGGAGCAGTCCAGCGAACGGGAAACAAAACAGAGATAAAGCAGTCAAAATGCTTGGTAAGTACACTTCATATCACTTAATATTTTAGTTGGTGCTTTTCAACTTAAGTTCATAAGAAACAAGAATAACATATCAGTGACAAGCCTCAAAATGGGTGAGGTCTACAATACAATATTCGTTAGATTTACAACGCGTTTTAGTATAGTTAGGTACTGTTATGTATTATGTTGTTTTTACTCTTAATAGTAGAGGCAGTAAAATAAAATGTAACCTTAACGAGAATTTCAAGGACCGAACAAAAAGTGAGATATTTTACTAGGTATTAATTTACCGGTTGGTATTAACAACATATACCTATTTAATATTTTAAAAATATGTTATTATTTTGCCGGTTGGTGTATACAACGTATACTAAGGGTATTCTCTTAAGTTATCCACAAGGAAAGCTAAGAGATACCCCTGTAACCTTGTATTAAACCAGCTAAAAGTTACCTACGAAAAAGTTTTTGTTATTCCAATCATAATTAACGATTATTACTGTTGTTTGAGATTAAATGGCAACATTTACTTTATTTTCTATGGGATCGTTATATTGAGGTATTTAAGAGATAATATACTCGTAATAATTACTAGAAATAGCAGAATAGTTTGTTTTCAACTTTCGTTCAGTAAGGAAATGCATCGAAATAAAATTGACTCATTTCTATTTCACCTAAGCACACTTTTGTACTAAAATAATGTCATTGTAGGTGGTTGATGATGAGTTGAAAGTTCTATAAATTTGGGGTACACGTAGGTACACAGTATAAGAGCTACATAAAGTATATTATAATAACGTCATGCCTTAACAATATATATTCCTGGAGGATAAATGGTGATGGATGATCCGTTATTGGTTTCATCTTTTAACGTAACCCTCCTGAGCATACTGGGATGAGCGAATTGCCTCAACAATTTATGAAAATATGCTCTGTGCAGATATACATAAAGATTCAACATCTGTAGCAAAAGCCCACTAATCTACATGACCAACTTTTCTCGCGTAATCGATGACATTACTTTGAAAAATGTGCTTTTTCTTTGAATTAATACAGTTTGCTTTGGATTGGATTTATCACGTGCGTTTTGACGCACCTGTGGGTGCAGAGCTTAATGGTCTCATTCATATTTCAGCGGCGGTAGCTGCGTCGTTTTTCTTCTTCTGGTCGCCATACTGCGTCCTCCGCATCATGATGGTGTATCCCAAATACAAATACGAGGACGATTACAATGTAAGTACGGATTACTAAGCTTCTCTTTGAACGTGTTACAAAACAACCTTCAAATTTGTAGATTACTAGCGGCCCGTCCTGGCTTCGCACGGGTTTATAATATAGCCTATGTTACTCAGTGATAATAGCTTTCTAAGGGCAATTTTTTTTTGAAATCGGTCCTTTAGCTTTTAAGTTAATTCGTTACATACAAAAATACAAATCTTTCCTCTTTATAATATTAGTATAGATAATAATCTATTTACAGTGGCTTTGTAGAACGTTTGTATTAGAAAAATGGGGTTGTAGATGGATTTTGGGGTAGCACCAGGACACCGACGGACAAATAAATATGGCGTAAATTAGGGCCCGACATAAGGCTACTTGCTAAAGGCTAGCATTAACATATAGTAGCTTATTTGAAGGGGGTAACGGGACTACTAGTACTGTGATATTTTTAAATAAGTAGAGACACCCCTAGTTATCCAAAAAACAAATAAATACAAAAACCTTATCGTACTTGTTCATGTTTCACAAACAAAAAACAGTTATCTATTTCACTCATGCTTCAAATATTTTCAAACTGAACTTCCAGTAATTTTAAATACGCAATGAATTTGTCTGTTGGGTGTTTTACAGTGCGCTGGGTAATTGCATTCATTCACATTATGCAAATCTCTACGGAGTGAAACTAACGCCGCTCACAAAATACACTTGTTCATTGTTACATCTCTACACTAAGTCCCTTGTGATTAAAATTATAATTATGTGTAGTTGTTTGTACATTATACATTGTTAGGAATATCTGTGTATCTGGAGGATTAGCTTGTTAATTATGAAATGCCAAAAATGTTTTATATAGTTGCCATTGTTTCTGTGTGTATCTAAGCAATTAGAGACACAGTAGCTCGCTCTCCTACTACTAGATGTATTAAAATACCGACCAATTTTTTCTAAACATATGAAGGCAAAGATATGATACGCATTATCGGGGTTTCATTCTCTTTACCTTTTGAATACAGTCTAAAATGAGATATAATTTTTTCAGTCGTGGAAGATCGTCAACTACTTGTGCTATAACGGATACATGTCGAGCGCGGCTAATCCGATCCTCTACAGTTTAATGTCTCGGAAATTTCGACAAGCTTTCAAAGTAAGTACATGCGCTATGTTCTTTAACGCACCCTTTGTCTTTGTCATAAGTAAGTTGGGATCCCATGTTCTCCAGCTGTGAGGGAGGATGTAAGTTACCGTATATATCATGAAGGAATGTAAACTGCCGCGCGGCTGACCCTGAATAATACTTTGAATACTTTTAATACCATTTGTGGTACGTTAATGGCGTCATAAATTCTATCCGAGCTAGGTACTCTTTTTATTCAGAGTCATAATAACTATGGTCTCCTTTACCTAGTTATACTGTAGTAATACTACTGCGACTTCCAAACTCTCTAATTTAAATAAATGTGTAATCCTGTAATACATTACTTTGGTAATAATTATTATTTAATCTTATTAATTCCTAATTACTTAATACCGTTCTAGATTTACGGATTGTTAAGGACCTACTGGAAAAAAATCCTCATACGTAAGGATAGCCTCGTAGGTAATGGATATAGATCCATTACAGCAGTAGTGAATAACAAAAACAATCTTCTCCTAATAAGGGACATCTCATTACCTGAGAGGATTTGTTACGCGTCGGTATAATTCCACAAAGGATGAAAAAGGAAACGATATTTAGTAGAGATAACATGTGAGGAATATATGATACAGCGGTCGCTCAATCCCGAAATAATAAAGCAATCACTTACATTTGTCCGAAGATAAGCGGTCAATCACTGGGGCTTCCTTTAGAGCAAAGGAGAACCGAACGTTTTGTAACTATGCGGCGAAACCTTATTGATTAAGATATAAGTTTATCAGTTGACCATTAGAAATAACGTAGTGTTTATGGCCCATACTTTTTATTGTTCTTTTTAACTATCGTTAACTTCAGCTTTATAAGGAGCAATAAATCCAAGACCAAAATTAACCCTAATATATCTATCAAAAACAAACAATGAAGTTGTTTAATCAAATATGTTTAGGTCATTTTTTAAACTATGATTCAATTATATTGTTAGTTATTATAACACTTTTGTACTGAAAACAAAATCGTTGGTGGTTTCTAGATTGAGTAAAATGTCTATCAATTTAAGGGTTAGTTAGTTAGTTAGTTAGTTTATAATGGCGACACAGATTCATTTATGCCGAGTGTATTTCTATAAGAAACAATCCAAATGGACCTGTAACAAAATAAGGAAGAAACGAAAACCTTTACTTTTAAATTATATAAGAAAATTTCATAAAATTGTATGTTCCAAACGATTCTAGATTTCAAATTAACATTTTTAAAACATTTATACGATTTCTGATTTTCAGGATTTTCTCAAAGGTCGTCGCGCCGTGTGTCGGAAAAGAAATATGATTCAATAGTGTTTATGCCGATATACCTATTATATTATGTAGTATATAAGTACATAAACATTAAAATACATAAAAGCTGCATGTTTCGGAAAATAAATGAAGTGTTGTCTAATGGTGAGTTTAATTTTATCTACAAAGTAGTCAATCAAATATAATATTAATAATATTATGTTATTGAATGTTTGAATGAAAAACAGGTTCGCATATTCATAATTTAATAAACCATTCAATTGACCAAACGTATACTGTTGGATATTTGAAAGTAAGTAGTATTTCGAACATTGAAACGTCCTGCCTATGCCGACGACGTACTACAACAACATTCTGCAGTTCATTAAGTGCGACTACGAATTCCAATAGTAGGTACCTACCTACTCATTTATATTATATTAATATAAGTTATCCAAACTCATGCCATGAAGACGGACGGACAAACAATCGAGATGGCCGTTGACATTAATACTCTAATCGCATGAGCGGGCACGATCGCTCTCCGTTCGATCTGAGATTGGACGCTAAATTGGACAGTGCTCCCTCTGGCCGATTATGCATCTTGTATTACTATTGTTGAGTAACCAAACGCATGAAGGTATCTCGGTACCTTTTGACAATAATAAAAATACATTATCACGCTTGTATTCCCCGAAGGGATACGCAGAGGCGCACTATAGTGTACCCACACTTCGCCGATGTATTTTGGTCTCAATGTAAAAGGGGGCGAGCCTATTGCCATTATATCGGGCATATTCCCCCTCAATACGAGGCAGATTTCGGCCATAGTCCACCAAGCTGACCCAGTGCGGGTTGGTGAACTTCACACGGCATTCTATAGACGTGCAGGTTTTCTCACAATGTTTTCTTTACCGTTCAGCAAGTGGTAATCATGATTGAAAATGACATTCGCACATGAAAATCATCTCAGAGGTGCGTATCTGGGATTTGAACTGGCACCCCTTGCATTCTACCGACGAGGCTACCACTGCTACTTTTGACAATTGTTTTGAAGGAAGGCGATCGAAACAGGTTTGGAAGAGATCACGCAACAGTCCGGCCGGTATACCATTAAAATTACACGGATATAAAGAACCAATTATAAAATGAATAAATAACATTTCATGGAAGAAACATGGGCGTCATGCTTATCTTCAAATTACTCAAGATTTTTTTTAAACATTCGAATTTTGAACATCGATCTAAGAACTATATTGCTTTTATGTAAAGGCAACTACTAACTTTAAACAAAACATAGATAAATGCTAGATTTTTTTTCTAATCGGCGAGTTAAATCTTATCTATTATGAAGACGGCTCGTGAAAACAATTGTTTTTTTTTTCCTTCCACAAAAATGGGAATAAACACACAATAATAAATTCAATGCAAATATACTTATTCACACAACTGGTAATAAAACATTTTTGTGGAATCATTGTATACGTTCGGGATCGGCTGTTTACGCGGTGATACCGAAATGATATCGCTGGCTATTTATTAATATCTGTAACATATTATTGTTATTATAGAAGCACTAGGGCGTACTAAGGCTCTATTCGCACGGTACAGCTTCTGCTGCCCTTCAGCTACAGTTTTTCTTAATAAGCTATTTTCGTATCATGGAGTATTATAGAGTATTTATAGTAGAGTAGAGTATTTCCAAATATTAAATACACTTGAAATATTCACAATTCGACCAAAATTAGTCACAGACAATTTTATACCCACAGACATTTTTATACAAGGTTATACCTCATCACGAGAATTACAATAGTAAGCTATTTTTTTAATTCAACTTAATATTTCATTTTTTTTTTACTATCTATTGTTATCTTAATATGTGTGCATGGATCTGTTTTTATAGTTTTAAATAAATTAAGTATAATTTAAAAAATAAATACACTTATTTTTAATACCGAGCTTGCTCGTTCTCATGTTATTAACACATGCTATAAAAACCAATCTCCAAATCGTAGATTATTATTTTCAAGACTGAACATACATTTTGATCGTGTTCTAATTTTTCACGACAACAAAGGCGACATTTAAAACACCGAAATAAATAAGTTCCGGAGAGGTTGGCGGCCCGCCAGCGGGACACAGGCGTTCACTGGGAAGCGTATTTGCAATTTATACACTACAAGCGGATACCCGGCGTGTGCTACTCTCAGAGTAGATAGAGTTGACTTATGAACTAAACTCTTCGTAATGCTCTGCGGCGATTTTCTTGAAGGCTGGCTGGTTTATATGAGATCCGCCAATTTAGAATTAAAATCAAGTAAGTACGTAAGTGTGAAACAATTATAAACAATCAAATTCTAATATGGCGGAAATTAACCGCAGTTCGGGCTCCCGCTCTTTAGTAGGTATATAGGTACTAGCTTGATGGTGCTACTACGCTATAATGTTTGTATGGGAAAAGTTAACAATCGACTTCATGAATGAATGCCATGCATTGTTTTAGTGGTCTACAACCATCTTTACATTAATGCCTTTTTAATAAAACTGTTTGGGGCACATCGGTGGGATGGTTTCAAAGTCTATAACGGACATAGGTAGAAACAAGTTTTGTGATTTATAAATACAGATGAGTGATTGTGGTTTTTAACCGACTTCAAAAAGGAGGAGGTTCTCAATTCGACCCGTATGTTTTTTTTTTTTTATGTATGTTACCGCATATCTCCGGCGTCTGTCGACCGATTTCTAAATTTTTTTTTAGGTTCGCTAGGGAATTCTTCAAGGTTGATCCTATTTCCAAAATATTATCAGAAATCTAACCCCTTGGGGGTGAAATGGGGGGTTGAAGGTCACATAATTTCTAAAATATTTTTTGAACGACTTGAAACTTTGTATATATATTTAACATACAAAATAAAAAAACACGTCTTTCAGGAATTTTGAAAGAAAAAATATGTAGGGGGTGAAATGGGGTCCAATCCGGAATACAGCATATCTCCGGCGTTAGTGAACCGATTTCGAAAAATCTTTTTTTGTTTAATACGGATTGTTAACAAAGATCGAAACCGACCCCCAAAGGGGTGGAAAGGGGGGGTGATTTTTTTTTTGGCTGTAAATTTTTCCTTTTTTAGGGCTGTTATAAGGTGATAATATTTGCAAATTTTCAACGATTATTGACACTAAAAATCGTGAAAAAAAAATATTTTTAACAAAAAACAAAAACCGACTTCAAAAACCTAGGTGCACTAAAAAGCTACAAATAACCTTCCAATTCATTACATTTGGAGTAGGTGCCAATCAACGTCGGACAAGGCAAATACACACATGAATTGGCACCGATTATCTTACCGATTATCTTATAGATATTGTGTATCCTTCGACATAAAGCAATATACATTCAAGTTTCATTATATAATTATACACATTACAAATTTAATTATGAACGATCTTAACATTTATAGTCTTGGAATCTCAAGTAGGTAACCATTGATGGAGAGGAATAAAGGTAGTGGCAGAAGACTAATATGTAAGTACTACAACTGATAACTATTAAAGATTTATCAAGAAAAAAGTGATGGGTTTACAGTTGCAGAATATTTGGTATGGTAGCGTTCACGCGAACTGTATTTTGTGAATACGCTACCAATATGGCGGGGTATGGCTATGCCTGGGAAATATAGTGACTGCATCCATTAACCGAAATTATAGAAACCCAAAAGTCAATTACTTTTTACAATAGGGGTGGGTTTTTATTATGAGATGATATATTTTGACAGTAAATACTGCAATGTAACAACTACAGGCTTTAAAGGGCTAGTACCCAAAGCCGTAAAACAAAACATAAAAAAATACTACAATGGCTACTCAAAACAACTTACTATTTATTACAAAATGAATGAAATTATGAAAATCAATGAAACAAGCTGAGGAATGCCTGCACCTGCGATTATCGGGTATATCGCTAGAGTCAAATATAGCAACAACAAATTCAATAAATACACATTATAAATAAAAGTTATTTTCCAAAGTTAACTACCAATGAAGATGATAAAGTTGGCGGATGACTCAAAACCACTTAACTATTTACACTTATTTTGATTTAGTATTTGAAGTTAATGGACCATAATATAAACCGTATTTTAATACGTAATATATATATCGGTTCTATTATGTAGGTTATTAAGGCTGAGAATCGTTTGACTCACCTGAACTATTCTGTGATGTTACTTTTCTTGCACGATTAAAATTTAACACATTTAAAATTGCAATCAAATCCAAATTGTATCAAAAGGGATATTACAAAATCTCGGATTATTTAGATGATAAATCAGCTTGGGATTGTACAGCTCAGGTTCAAAACAAAAATCGAAATATTGCCCGTCATGTCAAAGTGTAGCGTGTGTTGCCTTACTAACGTATTATTATTCTATCTTTATTGTTAAACGCAGCTCTAAAGGCAACACACTGGAGCTATATGTACCTGTGTATTTGTAATAAGTTTTGGCGATTAAAAAAAATTATCAGCCCACTGAGTTTCTTGCCGGATCTTCTCAGTTGAGGTCGCGTTTCGATCCGGTGGTAGTATAGTAGTATATAAGAAAAAATGTAAACTTGACAATTTGTAAGTGCCCCCATAGGCCTATACAAAATAAATGATTTGACTTTGACTTTGACTTTAAATAATTCGTATTAGAAGTAGGAGGAAAATTGTTTTTCCCTGTTGACATAGGAAGGGCAATGAGCGTGGAGTGAAAGTAAACATCGTTCCTGTTCAAATTATACTTTAATATTTAATTAAATATTATTTACAGTGATACCAGGCAAACGTGAGTGGAATTATCGGAAGAGGACGCCCGAGGAGGACTTTTCACGACCAGATTATCGGTCTCTTCCAGAAAGGCCAAGTCCGTACTCCGTAGTACCCTCAACCGACGGAAGTGCATGAAAAAAATTATGCCTGTGGATGAAGCGAAAGAGGTATGTCAGGATCGTAGCATGTGGCAAACGGTAGTCTCTGCCTACCCCCATGGAATACAGGCGTGAGTATATGTATGTATGTACGACGACGGTTTGATTCCAGGCAGCGACAAATTTCAGGAATACCTTTTCGGAATTTGCCCTGCTATTCTCTATCATAACTCTTATTGCTATCAATTTTCGATAGAAACTAAACACCATGGCAGCTTTTGACAACTGTTTTGACGCGGTGATTGAAGCTTGTTAGCAAGTTAATTACGTAATCACCCTGCTGGTCTGGGTGTTACTTGGATCGCCCCCAGTACATTGTGCGGTACTCATAGTACAAGCGTTGCTATGTAGGGATCATACGACAAGTAGGTGTTGCCTAGCTCTACCTATTTATTTATTTATAGTCCGAGGTTATCACATTACTAATAGTCCCGTAAACCCTTCCAAATAGGCTAATTGTTACGAGTTGGTTCACGTTATCAATCAATATATATAAAAATCAATGCCTCTTTTCGTTAACTAGTTCTTTAAGCTAACTCCTCCTAAACGGCTGGACCGATCTGAATGTTTTTTTATTGTATGCGTTTGGGTGGCTGGTTTAGATTCACAATTGGACCCGGTAGGTGCCGCTGCTTTCGTATGTCACTCATTCTTAGGCGGTACGAAGTTCGCCCGGTCAGCTAGTTTCTAATAATTAACACACATTTCGCCGATGTGTTTTGGTCCCAATGTTACGGGTTACCTATATACCTACCTATTATGCGTAACACTTGCCCCTGCTAAATGCAGGGTGTGTATTTAAAACCAATACTTAAATAGAAAGATATGTTTCCTACACCTAGAACAAATATTTCAAGTTTAAATAAAAATATCTGCTACGCTCTCTTTGCCCTTAAAGGAACGCGTCATGGTGGTGTGGGTGTCAAGAGAAATACCCATTTATATGTAATACGCAAATCATTTTTCCAATTAAGTACATCCTTCCAAAGTCAAACATATTTTTTTAAATGACAAACACTTGCAAGGTATCAGTGTAAGATATTATGTTAAACTTATTTGCTTCGTAACAAATTGACGAGAATGAAGATGAAAGCCTAATTTTTCACTCGAAATCATAATTTTCTCTTTAATAACAGCTTTTACTAACGAATCCAATTAAGTTGCTCGTATTCCAAAACCAAACGTTTAGTCTAATCAATTCCAATGTTAATTAAATGTTTTACAAAAGCATGCGGTATGAGTCACATCAAACAACCTTTTACGCCCTATTAACACGGTAAAGCCAGCTGCCAGATAATTACAGGGGCAGATCTTTTCTTTCACAAGAATTGTTGGTGTTACGTTGTTTAATGGTTCGACGGTCGTCCGTGTATAACTTGTGGTTCGGCTTAGTAAAACATAAACTTCATTATTGTGCAAAGGTCGTCACTTCAATTTGGTTCAATTTTCAGTCAGAACAATATTTAAAACGCCCTGTTCCACAGGAATGGAAAGTTATGATAAATTAGTGCCGTATTGAACGTGTTTAATAGTTGGAAAAACTAAGGCCTAGGAGAAGATTTCCTTTGACTATGAACGGAAAGTTAAAGTGAGAGACTATACTGTAATCAACTATAATCAATATTAGAAATCACATTAACGTAAGTAGTTACATATAAAATGTAATATAAGTTGGTAAACTCACCGAAAAATACGAATTACAATGCAACTTTGACCTAAAGTATTTATATATATATTTATTTATTTTTATTTCACCTAAAATATAAATAAAATACCTAAATAAATATATAATGGCGCCGATTCTGTTGTACTCAAAATAGAACCAAACGCACCTTACTGTACTAGCTTCCTAAGCGTAAAGACTATATTTGTATTGAATATTAGACTGCCGTGAGTATAATTCTTCTCTAGTATTGTGGCAAAGGTGCTGTCTTTTTTTTTTTTTTAACGTCGGAAAATCCTTTATGGATACCCTGCCACCTCGGGGGAAGTAACAGGGTTATGTGGGAGTCCCGGCAGAAGGCCGTATACTCACTAAAAACTGACGGTGTACCATCTTCCGCTTATATCGGGGCGCCACGGGATCGCTTTCGCATGCACCGCGAAAGGTGCTGTCTGCTTTCATGGCATTGCTGCTCCTGAGAATGTATTACTCGCAATTATCATTTTGAAAAGAGTATTGAGACCATTGAGTTTCTTACCGGCTTTTCTCAGTGCAAGCAGCATTCCGAACCGGTGGCAGAATCATACTATTTTGCTTTTTGGCCTACACGAATAAAAAAAAATGATTTTCATTTTAAATATTTCCGGTTTATGAAGCATTTCTAAAAAAAATATTAATCCTGTCATAAAGCTAATTGATTATCTCCCTAACAAGCTTATTTACACACCATTTGTCTTACAAAGAATAAATAAATCCTGTCGCATGGTTTGTTCTTCTGCGTAATCTGCGACGGCGTAGCGGATGTCATGAAAATGAAAGCAATTTCAGCGAAAAGCTGAAAATGTTTTCGCAAAATCCACGGCTGTGTTCAACGAGGCCGTTGAAAAATTATTGCATAATAAATAAGTATTCCGATAACGCGGGAAACCTAGATTTCAACACGGAGACCGCTGGTATTAATGTTTGAAAATCATTTTGTTAACGTGTAAAATAAAGGTTTTAACATGAATTTGCTTTAAACCAAATTTGGTACTATCAAAATGATACAAAAGCTACACTTTTGGCAGTAGGCCGTGTACGCTAGAATCCATCTATTTAAAGGCTAGATTCTGTTGAATGAACGATTTCCTACAGTCTAGATTTGATTTGCCAATTAAGAGATTTTTTATTATAAATGTTTATCTTCGCTTAATGTCATAGACAAAATAAATTCACGGAACACGCTGCGAGCGTAGGTATACTCTGTACGATAAATATTAAATCATTGGGATTAGTGCAAAAGTATTTCTGATTACCGGAAGCAATGAAGGCGAACTAAAGTGGTGTTCTTCTACTTCTTTTTTTACGAAATGAGTGAAATGATGATATTTTGATGGAATAAGATGAGGAATGCCTGTACCTGCAATATGCGGTCTTTATGGCAATGTCGAGTAATTATAGCAAGGACAAATTCAATAGATACACATTATAAAGAAAAATGGATGATGACAGTGATAAAGATGGTGGATGAATCCAAAGAGGTGTTAGCGCATGTCAAGACAAGACCACTGTCACGTATTGACTCGGTCGCTCTCGGTCTTATTTCATACGAGAGAAAGAGATATAATCAACATATTCTGTGACATAAGTATAGTCTTGGCGCTCATGCTAAAACTACAGAAGTCTTTTTAATACACTCATGTTTAAACAAATAAATTTGATTTGATTTGATTTTGATTTGATTTAATAATAATTACATCATCATCATCACGCCTGTATTCCCCGAAGGGGTAGGCAGAGGTGCACTGTAGTGCGCCGACACTTCGCCGATGTTTTTGGTCCCAATGTAATAGGGGGCGAGCCTATTGCCATTATACCGGGCACATTCTCCCTCAATACGAGATTTTTGGGCTATAGTCCACCACGCTGGCCCAGTGTGAGTTGGTGAACTTCACACGCCTTTCTATAGACGTGCAGGTTTCCTCACGATGTTTTCCTTCACCGTTTCATAGCAAGTGGTAATCTCGGATGAAAATGAGATTCGCACATAAACCCAGAGGTGCGAGCCGGGGTTTGAACCTGCACACTTTGATTTGCAAGGCGTGCGTTCGACCAATCGGCTACCACTGCTTTTTTTTTTTTTTTTAATAATAATTATAAGTTTATTTTAAAATACAAAGTGATATCTGCTGATCAACATAACAACGAATTTTAAACTGTTTTATTATTGAATGCATGAATAATACCTGCCTTATTTTGAACTAGTTGCAATGGTATTACTAAACACATTACAATTTGTACTAAAGATACCGTTGCAAAAGTTTGTAGAGGATTAGAATTTATATTATCTTGAGAGTAGATACATGAAAACGGGGCGTATATCTGCTTGAACGTTAAATTCCCGGGACGGTGCCGACGATGCTTAAGTTATTACTGTGGCTATGAAACGGTGCCACTATTCTACGTGAAAACACGGCTGGGTGCATCCAGCTACTGTCGCAACCAGTGGCAGTGAGTCTTCCGGTCCAAAACACTAAATGTTTACGTAATGCACTTTAACGTAACACACTGAAGGCTTACGTACGTGGTAAGTTGGTAAATTTTTTTACCTAAGCAAAAACTCTACTACACACCTTACAAAAAAATCTTAGCAATCTCTTGCAAATGTATTTGTATTGATTATTGCACGTCAGTCAAGAATTATGAATATCTGGGAATTCTTATAGCAGTATTGTTTATTCATTTGAATTCGGGACCGATTTACAATGTACAAGTAACGAACCGACATATTCGTTATTAATTCTAATAAATTATGCCACCTATTTATGTGTTATCTTCTCTCCAAGCTTTTAAAATACATTATTGTGCCTCCCGTAAATTCTACTGGATTTAAAAAAAAACCGTAATCAACCACAGGTAAGAATTTTAGAAAATACTTATTTTACATGCACGAACGTAGAGTATCACAGCTAGGTGAGATAAAAATCCAGAAAAAAAAAATTGTGTCCGTGATCTATCCAATCAGTGCTACGAAGCGTAGCACCGTAGTCACCTCGTAGTCGGTTGGGGGGCACGTAACTCCCATACTATGAATATATTTATAACACTACATTTATAGCTCGGAATATCGTACGAGATCTAAATGCAATTCCAGTAGGTAAATACCATTCTGTTTGTTTTTTTTAACAATAACTTTTAAAATAAGTAGCATTGGTAGAGCTAACCAATATTTAAATAACCAAATAGATGAATATATTCACAAAACTGTGACAAATGGTAAATCCAAACAAACATGCAAAATTCATTTTTTTTTATTTTAATAATTATATACAAAGTACATACTCGTTGTCACATTTTGCAATACGTTTTAACATTATGTTTGCTTTTGATATCTGTTTTAATTTCCTCTGCAACATATTGGTGATACTTAAACCCGTAAATCGGGACCGCCTGTCAATAATATAAGCTGGAATCACAAACAGCAAAGGTATTGAATGATTTATTGCAAATGATAATTTTTAACTATTAAGCAGTGGTAGCCTCGCGGGCAAGAACGCCCGCCTTGAACGTAAGGGGTGCAAGTTCAAATCCCAGGCCCGCACCTCTGAGATAATTTTCATGCGCGAATGTCATTTTCAACAATGATTACCACTTGCTGAACGGTGAAGGTAAACATCGTGAGGAAACCTGCACGTCTATAGCTTTCTATAGCGTGTGAAGTTCACCAACCCGCACTGGGCCAGCGTGGTGGACTATGGCCCAAATCTCCCTCGTATTGAGGGGGAATGTGCCCGGTATAATGGCAATAGGCACGCCCCCTATTACATTGGGACCAAAATACATCGGCGAAGTGTGGGCGCCCTACAGTGCACCTCTGCCTACCCCTTCGGGGAATACAGGCGTGATGATATATTTATGATGTATTTATTAATATTTTATTAAACATTTTGCTTCCTAATAACTTCAATTTCATTCATAATTTAGCTATATGTAACATTATTACTTTACTTAGCACAGGAAACAGGATATAAAACGTACCTGTAACTATTATTTATATAAACTTTAACATATGCAGATAAAACTAACAAGAAAATACCAAGACTTATAAAGTACACTACAGGTATTATGTATGCATTACATAAACTGTATAAACTCCTTTCTAAGAGCAAGCGGGAAGGTTTCATAAGACGTTGCGTGCTTTGATGTCATATCAGAACATTCCTTTTCATGTCAAACAAAATATTACCGGGAGGACTTTACCCCAAATATACTTAGTTATGCACTTTATGGTAGGATATTTTTTACTGTATTTAGTTATATTTAGTATTGTAGGTAGGTAATTACGTAATATTGTTGTACAGCCTTATAAACTGGTCATCCACTACCGTTCTATCCTTCGGGAATTAAAAATCGTTAGTATTGAACGCAATTGCTTGAAACTTATTGAAATAGATAAGGAGATATAACGTTTTACCTACACAAAATAAACCCTAAATATATTCGTTTACAGTTTAAATTTGAATACAGAAAGTAAGTAAATCAAAATCAATTAAAAAAAAAAAAATTCGTGTAGGCCAAAAAGCATTTACAAATAGTCAGATTCTACCACCGGTTCGGAATGCTGCTTCCACTGAGAAGAGCCGGTAAGAAACTCAATGGTTACTCTTTTTAAAATGATAAATAGTAAGGATTATGAGTAATGCATTCTCAGGAGCAGCAACGCCATGAGAGCAGGCAGCACCTTTGTCTCAATACTAGAGAAGAATTATACTCACGCAGTCTAATATTAGATACAGGTTTTGGCTTCTAGAATGTTCTAAGCTTGGCGTGGTAAACAGGTCTAGCCTCAGTTGAATATCTAGGAAACGTGAAGAATATAAAAGGGACGATTCGCTGTGCGCTCCATTAACTATCTACCTATTGTTCAGAATTCTGAGGGACGCACAGATTCCATCGTGATGTCACTGTAATTTTGTAGCACCTACGTCCATAGGAAAGTAGAATAAGGTTAGAACGGCAGTAATTATAGTTTTGTATGAAAATCACGATATCCAGTTGCACACAAGTGAACAATAATCGACTATTACACAGTAGTGGTGTGTGTATGTGTGGTGTGTGTATGTAATTACATCTCCCTAAAAATACTATATATTACTAACTCAAATGGTCTAAACACCTTTCGTAAATTTCATAATTGCAACAGAAATACATAATCTGTGAAAATTTCAACTCTCTAACTATTACGGTTCATGAGATACAGCCTGGTGACTGGTGGACGGACGGACGGACGGACAGCGTAGTCTTAGTAATAGGGTTCCCGTTTTACCCTTTGAGTACGGAACCCTGAAAAGGCAATACGTATGGATTTCCTACGGAACCTAATCGTTTTGTTTAACAATGCAGCCCCCCTTAACACCACCTGTATTGCAATGTTTTTAATATTACTTACAGTTTTTGACAGTTAACTCAGTACAAAATCTGTCAAAAGTTGACAGTTACTATTGAAACATTGACTATTGAAACATCTAAAAGTATTGTAGAAGTAGTGTTGAGGCCCCAGGTGTCATCCAAAGAACATGACAAAAATAAATTGTTGAACGATTGGTAAGTGGTAGGTATTTGACGTTTTGACAGTATGATGTATGATTTGTTTGTTGATTGTATGATTGATAGTATGAGTTTGACATATCATATACTTTGTATGAAACTGTGATGGAACCGTGATCCATCAATTACTGAATGCTATTTTTTTTTGGTTGTCTCTAAATTTCTAAGAACTCAAACATGTGCAAAGTATAAACAAAAAGGGACCCAGAGATTTTACAAGTGGTAACAATCGAACACTAAAAGCTATTCATTCCAACAGTCCACTTGTACAAAAGATTTATTTAATTGCCGGCACTCTACACGTGTTGGCTCTACTACCTGCTTCGTCTGGGATTCGTGGGAATGGTTCGAATATACAATATTTAGACAATAGTTTTAAAATTAATGAATGGTAGTATTAAGACATTGCATGAACATGGGAATTTAGTTATAAGCTTTAGAATTAAGGCTTTATCGTAGAATAATATAATTCATTAAGGTCGGCAATGGCGCCTGTCGATTTTAAAGAATAGTGATTAATAATCACAGAACTCTTATCGAGTTATCATTTACTCTAATAAATTGATCGTATCACGACTGATCGTATAACACATTTTATACTTTGAACACCGTTATTAGCTTGAATTAAAGCTGGTCAAATTATAATGTTTCAGCATAACTGAATTGATGCGAGTTAGCTGACGCCATCTAGTCCGGTTGCGGACAACCTACGGGCATTGTCTCGACAAGTCGACGTCACAGCGGAATAGCGGCATTATAGTAACACGGTTGTTGGATTGGCTGATCCGACGCAGGCCACGCCCCGAGAGTTCCTGATGGGAGGAGATCAGCGGCGCCTGAGTAGCTTGAAGTTTAGGGAAGTCTTCGTCTGGTGGTCGTCCTGTTCAGTACCTTTCTAGCATATTTGGATTATTCTATCGTTAGCGTCAGTGTTTGTCTCTGGTCAATCTAGTATAGTTCAATAAAGTAAAGTCAGTGTCTTGCTGGAGGCTGAACTAAAGCTAAGTACCTATTTGTACGAATGTTGTATCGATGCGATTTGTCTGGAACACTTTCTTTATGACCTATAGGTCTATTAATTACCTGAATATCATCATGACGTACTAAATAAAGACTAACTAATAAACTCGCAATTTCATGTTCCTGACACATCGTACACAATTATGAATAATTACTTGTCCGTGGTTATTTCATATACATTGAGACAAAAGCCCATTTCTTTTAGAAGTCCAATTTTATTAAGCTTGAAATCTTTCGAATACTGTAAATATTAAAATCTTAGCCTTTGTACTGGTTGTGTAGGATAAGTAAGGGCATAGATGTTCTTATTTATCTGAGGCGCGTTTAAGCGAAAGGGAGGCTTTGACGAAAAGCTTCTCTAGGGCTAGGCTGCCTAGACAAACTATTCGATCGTGCCATCAGTGGCGGGACCAGTACAATATCATAAATATAACCACGAACTTTAGAATAAGCCTTACCTATCTGTTTATGCCTGCATTGTTTTATATGTTTGTGCTTACATGAAATAAACAAGTACTGAATTTCTGTTTGAGTGTGTGTTTGTACTCTACAAACCCCTGATTCACCTAACGAGCCACTAGTATAGCTAAAATTATTCATATATATAAATTACCAGGCTTTGAGTCAACTGTTACTCTAAAGTAATTTGTTTAGACTACTTTTTGAGCGTTTACAAGCTAAGATCGATAGTTGATGCAATAAATGATTGTTCTAATAATTGACCGATCAATGACTGATCGGTAGTTTTTCGGTAACATATCAATATCCTTATCAATATCATATCAATAACTGATTTACAAACTCATTAATAAACGCCTCGTACATATTTCCTCGGTCTAGAGATCTCGCCCGAACTCCAGTACAGTGCTCAACAAAGATCGCTATGGCGATAATAATGCGCAATAAAAATATATTAAAAAAGGGGCCCCATAACACAAATAAACAATAAACAAAGTGCACGATGCTGTACTATAAAACGCACTTGAGTACTGGGCAGTTCCGGTTCGATACCAAAGAAATAAGCTACGCCTAGACTCGCATATCTGCCCTGGTCCGGACGCCAGGCAACAGGAGTCGGTAGAGGCTAGATTTGTTTTGAAGGTACGGCCCCGGCTAAATAGATCACTCGCATCAATCTTCGATTAGACGCTTGTTCGTTAAATGCTCAATAGTACATTAATTCATCTTTGGATCAGCTCTGAAGGAACAGGCTACGCCTAGACTCACAAATCTGTCCCGGTCCGGACGCCGGGCAACAGGAGTCGCTAGGGGCTAGACTCGATCTAGAGGTGCTACTAACGATGAATAGGGCCCCAGCTACACTTCAAACTCGTTAAAGGACAACTAGTTTAACCCTAATAATTGAACAAAGTACTTAACTGCAAGTAACACTGTAACTTTGAAATCGAGGGTCATAAGATTTTAACGTAATTTTAAAAATACAACTTCGCTCCGATGTTAGGCCTAGCTCGGGTCTATCACATGTGGTGCAGTGTCCGAGGATCTAGGAAAAGTGTATTGCTTCAATGCTTTACCTCTAGAAAAATTATCTGGTTTAAATATTACACAAACAAAAAAAAAAACACAACGTAGAACTTTTAAAATGTTAATGACGATCACAAACACTATCAAATTTGAAAGAAGGAGAAAAACTGTTCCTCTATATTTAAAAACACAACGCGAGTCTATAAATTATTAATGAACATTATGAACATCATTTAAATTTTTGAACATTTTAATTATTAATCTTGGTTCTACACTCAGAAAAAGAAACATTGAGAAACACAACGCGAACTTATAAATTATTATTGACCATTATAAACATTACCAGATATTAATGATATTAATCTTTGTTATACATTCATGAAAAGATATCTAGAAACACAACGCGAGTTTATAAATTATTATTAACGATTATACATATGTATTACCAGATATTAATGATATTATTCCTTGTTTTATGTTCAGAAAAAAAGAACTAACTTAAACATTTAAAAATACAACGCGTACTTATAAATTGTTATTGGCTATTATAAATACGGGCAGATTTAAAAGACCACGCAATCTTTGTTTTGAAAAAAAAGGGCTTTAAAACATTTTAAGCAATTAGAAATACAACATAGAACGTATAATCATTATTCAGTTTACAGACATTACCAGAATTTTACGACCAAACAATCTTTTGTTATAAGATTAAATTGTTCTCTGTTACTTGTTGGAAAAAAAATACACAGATATTCAGTACTTTAATTTCAGTGCATGGTATTTATAAGTCTAATTTAGAGAAGGAATTTCAGACGACAGGTGGTTACAGGTTTTTAAATAAATTTAAATAAA
Organism: Ptilodon capucinus; assembly: GCA_914767695.1. Classification (NCBI taxonomy): domain Eukaryota; kingdom Metazoa; phylum Arthropoda; class Insecta; order Lepidoptera; family Notodontidae; genus Ptilodon; species Ptilodon capucinus. The sequence continues at coordinate 4,459,360 of OU611814.1, read as the reverse complement.
AAGGGAATATTGTATTCAACAAATAATTAACTGTTGGTTGATAGCTTACTAGATGAGTTTCTTGGGCAAGTTTATTCATATTAATTTACATGCAATTATATTAAATATAAATACAGTTACAGTTAAGTTTCTGGTTACACAATGAGTACAAGAAAACCAATGATGTCAAACTAGAATAATAGAAGAATATTACAAGTCAATTATTGTCGAAACGCCATGACATAACCCATAACCCAACAATTATGTCAAATTAAAATTATATACATAATGTCAACTTAAATTGGTAGTGTCATACCACAATTACACTAAAGTCAATAATATGCTGCCAGGTATAAAACCATGTCAGTTACTCTTTGAAAATCAAAAATTCGTTTATTGCTAAGATTGTGCTGAGAGGAAGTGTGTGTGTGCGGAATGATTGAGCCTATCAAGACTATTGATTATTTTCTACCAGGAACGCCGTTGAACTGAACAATTCAAGATAATATACTATAATTACATTTGAACATATAAAATAATCTGGTGTCATATTCGGCAGATTTGGATTTTATATTTATTATATACCTACTTTACTAGCTAAACAAAATAAGTGCATAGAAAAAAAAAAACACTATACACCTATTGCACAAGAAAAAAAACAGACAATTAAATTATATAACAATATTACGTTAAACTCAATTTTTGCGGCCTTGCTTCTCTATTACGGACGGAACATATCACAAAATAACGTTATGATTTTGATATCAATTTCCAATTTGAGTTTTTCATTGAAGGTTACGATTATTGGTAAAAAGTACGTAATTGTATAATTACCCCTATTGAATAGCCTCTCTTATATGTGGACAAAAGCTAACAGTTATAAATCATGGAAAACAAATAAATGACAGTCCTAACTTTAAAACGTAAGGCAATCGCTGCATTATATATTGTTTCCATTGATAGTTATCATTTCACAAGTATCAAAAACTATGACTCTGTGTCAAGAATAACACATGAGTACTGACTAGAATCTCCACCGTGTACGACTTTAGATTCATAGGTCTGTTTAATTATAGCCGCTTTGGCGATATCTTCATTTGTGTTCTGATTCACTTCAGACTTTCTTTCATGAGCTTATACTGTATTGTGAGGAATACATGAATATACTTAAAGCATATTTAGCTCAGATATAATCAACAGCAGGTGCGATACCACTTAGACTAGGCTACGCTGGTAGTAGTCTGACTTGTCAAGTAATTTCACTTCTTTTCTGCTGGATATCGATTCAATGTATTGTTTTAATATCACTAAATGGCAAAGGTTATATTACACCTCTTCGCCCTTCTATTAAGTCAGCACGATGATGTCTGCAGTAGATATTGGCCTAGTTAAACATAACATCCTCTTCGCATCCAGAATCTCGTTTCTTTCAGAACCATGATATTTAGCTTCTATTGAACGAAGGAATGGAACTTGTACAACACAGCGGTATAAGACAGGCTCACCTGTGAAATCGTGTTGTTTTTGCGAGGAATTAATCACAAATAGTTTTCTATGCCAACATTCGGATATACGCGAAGTAAGCGAAAGAAAAAAAGATCGATTGAGAGCTCAAACCGCCTAATGGATACAACTAAATATCTTATCAAAGTCGGTTTTACTAATACCAATATTACTTAGCAATGATTATTGATCCTTATAAGATGACCACATAAATTCTGTAAGTCACGAACATTACAAATAAGAAACTTTTTTTTGACACGACCTATTATAAGGACTTACATTCATATTTTGACGTCGGTTAATAGACGTTTACCAATCCCAATAAAACAAAGGCAATGATTTGATCTAAATAAAAATGGACCGTTATTGTATTAACCTCGGTGGAGTAGGTACTTGATAAATTTAACGCAAGATGTATGCGTTCGTCAAACAAGCGACAAGGTGGTAATTCTGATAGAGATAGCGAATGAACGCAAATAATAAAGTTTAGTTAAGCACTAATTACACATAGTGTACAAGTATAACATTTATAATTACTAGAATAGCAAGATGAACCTATATTACCAAATTTGACTCATGTGTGAGGTTTGATTATAAACACCTAAACAATTTACAAATATACACATGTACGACTATAAGAACAATAGTCCATATCAAATTAAAACTTAAGATTTATATACAATCCCACAGTATGAGAAACGTTGATACCGATATCTTACTTCAATATAAAGAAAACTTGGATACAGAGGTCAGGTTTACATTTGCCTAACCCAGAACTAGGGTTAAGGGGTGGTAGGTGGTATTATTAATTGGACTTCATTGGGTTATGATTTAGGTCTTATTAGGTTATGATATAGGCCTGAATAGGTTATCATTTAGGTCTTATTAGGTTATGATTTAGGTCTTGTTAGGTTATGATGTAGGTATGATTAGGTTATCATTTAGGTGTCATTAGGTTATAATTCAGATATGTGTAGGTTAGAATTTAGGGTTGATTAGGTTATGATTTAGGTCTGGTTAGGTTATGATGTAGGTTGTAATAGGTTGTCATTAATGTCTGATTAGATTGAAAATTAGGTTTTATTTGGAGAGGCTGGATTGAAGGGTGATGACTAAATTAATAATTTATAAGAATTATTCCTAAAATGAATAACTGAAAGGCATTATTACATTTATTCACTTCGATTGTGGATATAAAGACAATTAGATAGAAGTTCATCAAAGTTAATCAAAGCAAGGGTAATCAATGAAAAAAAAAAAGTGAGGTCTGAACATTTTGTTATATGCAAAAGTTAAACACTCGAATATTCTGCGTGTTTAATTTTCCAGGGGTGGTCTGTGATGGAACCGTGATCCATCAATTACTGAATGCTATTTTTTTTTGGTTGTCTCTAAATTTCTAAGAACTCAAACATGTGCAAAGTATAAACAAAAAGGGACCCAGAGATTTTACAAGTGGTAACAATCGAACACTAAAAGCTATTCATTCCAACAGTCCACTTGTACAAAAGATTTATTTAATTGCCGGCACTCTACACGTGTTGGCTCTACTACCTGCTTCGTCTGGGATTCGTGGGAATGGTTCGAATATACAATATTTAGACAATAGTTTTAAAATTAATGAATGGTAGTATTAAGACATTGCATGAACATGGGAATTTAGTTATAAGCTTTAGAATTAAGGCTTTATCGTAGAATAATATAATTCATTAAGGTCGGCAATGGCGCCTGTCGATTTTAAAGAATAGTGATTAATAATCACAGAACTCTTATCGAGTTATCATTTACTCTAATAAATTGATCGTATCACGACTGATCGTATAACACATTTTATACTTTGAACACCGTTATTAGCTTGAATTAAAGCTGGTCAAATTATAATGTTTCAGCATAACTGAATTGATGCGAGTTAGCTGACGCCATCTAGTCCGGTTGCGGACAACCTACGGGCATTGTCTCGACAAGTCGACGTCACAGCGGAATAGCGGCATTATAGTAACACGGTTGTTGGATTGGCTGATCCGACGCAGGCCACGCCCCGAGAGTTCCTGATGGGAGGAGATCAGCGGCGCCTGAGTAGCTTGAAGTTTAGGGAAGTCTTCGTCTGGTGGTCGTCCTGTTCAGTACCTTTCTAGCATATTTGGATTATTCTATCGTTAGCGTCAGTGTTTGTCTCTGGTCAATCTAGTATAGTTCAATAAAGTAAAGTCAGTGTCTTGCTGGAGGCTGAACTAAAGCTAAGTACCTATTTGTACGAATGTTGTATCGATGCGATTTGTCTGGAACACTTTCTTTATGACCTATAGGTCTATTAATTACCTGAATATCATCATGACGTACTAAATAAAGACTAACTAATAAACTCGCAATTTCATGTTCCTGACACATCGTACACAATTATGAATAATTACTTGTCCGTGGTTATTTCATATACATTGAGACAAAAGCCCATTTCTTTTAGAAGTCCAATTTTATTAAGCTTGAAATCTTTCGAATACTGTAAATATTAAAATCTTAGCCTTTGTACTGGTTGTGTAGGATAAGTAAGGGCATAGATGTTCTTATTTATCTGAGGCGCGTTTAAGCGAAAGGGAGGCTTTGACGAAAAGCTTCTCTAGGGCTAGGCTGCCTAGACAAACTATTCGATCGTGCCATCAGTGGCGGGACCAGTACAATATCATAAATATAACCACGAACTTTAGAATAAGCCTTACCTATCTGTTTATGCCTGCATTGTTTTATATGTTTGTGCTTACATGAAATAAACAAGTACTGAATTTCTGTTTGAGTGTGTGTTTGTACTCTACAAACCCCTGATTCACCTAACGAGCCACTAGTATAGCTAAAATTATTCATATATATAAATTACCAGGCTTTGAGTCAACTGTTACTCTAAAGTAATTTGTTTAGACTACTTTTTGAGCGTTTACAAGCTAAGATCGATAGTTGATGCAATAAATGATTGTTCTAATAATTGACCGATCAATGACTGATCGGTAGTTTTTCGGTAACATATCAATATCCTTATCAATATCATATCAATAACTGATTTACAAACTCATTAATAAACGCCTCGTACATATTTCCTCGGTCTAGAGATCTCGCCCGAACTCCAGTACAGTGCTCAACAAAGATCGCTATGGCGATAATAATGCGCAATAAAAATATATTAAAAAAGGGGCCCCATAACACAAATAAACAATAAACAAAGTGCACGATGCTGTACTATAAAACGCACTTGAGTACTGGGCAGTTCCGGTTCGATACCAAAGAAATAAGCTACGCCTAGACTCGCATATCTGCCCTGGTCCGGACGCCAGGCAACAGGAGTCGGTAGAGGCTAGATTTGTTTTGAAGGTACGGCCCCGGCTAAATAGATCACTCGCATCAATCTTCGATTAGACGCTTGTTCGTTAAATGCTCAATAGTACATTAATTCATCTTTGGATCAGCTCTGAAGGAACAGGCTACGCCTAGACTCACAAATCTGTCCCGGTCCGGACGCCGGGCAACAGGAGTCGCTAGGGGCTAGACTCGATCTAGAGGTGCTACTAACGATGAATAGGGCCCCAGCTACACTTCAAACTCGTTAAAGGACAACTAGTTTAACCCTAATAATTGAACAAAGTACTTAACTGCAAGTAACACTGTAACTTTGAAATCGAGGGTCATAAGATTTTAACGTAATTTTAAAAATACAACTTCGCTCCGATGTTAGGCCTAGCTCGGGTCTATCACAAAACTTTGCCAATCTAATGTCTCTAATACTCTTTGACTGCGCCCAACGCTCACCGCTTTATCCGATTATGAATGAATGAACACCGACGGATGATTAATTGCGAATTCGATTTCTATTGTTTTATGAAATAATGGCTATGTCTGTAATATGCAACAGATATACGTATCTACTACGTTTTCACACAATGTATCCAAAACGTAGCACGGAATAGATTTAGTATAAAAATTAATTAAAAAATACTTTTTAAAAACAAGCTTTTATTTAAATGCCCTTAGTTTTCATGTTCTCCTCAGCAACCCCTTTCATTTGATACCCATACTGTGGTAGTGCAGAAAAAATAACTATTCCGCCATCTTGGATGATCCGCCCTATTGGAATTAGAATGACGTCACATAGCTAAGCATGCATTGTCATCCAAAGTAAACGTGTATACCAAATTTCAGCTCCATCGGTTAAAGATAACTGATTTAAAATTCAGTTGCAAGATTCCACCCGAGATACATACGTTGCAAGCTAATATAGAGCTTGTAAAATTGTGAGTGATGACAATTCTGCTAATTAAGGGTTGTTGATCCCGTGTTAACTCCGCCATTGCCGGTCCCAAGCCCGGATGAGAAAGGAGGAGGGTTTGTTTGGAGGAGAACAAACCAACTGTAAAAATTCAACGCCGAGTATCGGGCGGCGGTTAATTAACCCGACTTCTCGGTATACAGTGACCGTGAGGACCTAAATCACCTCAAAAAGACTGCCGTGGAAGGATCCGGGTGCCCACCACACCGTATAAACCCAAGAAAATAACCCCATGGAGAGCACGAGTAATAGAGATAGTTTGTTGGACGATCCGGCTAACACCCGGCGTCTTTCGGTTACCGGGCCGAGCGGTGTGAAATTGGTTACCGAAGCCTCTTCTAGGGCGGATCACCAGGCCCTAGACAGCGGTCATGCTACTGGTGCCATGAACAACCGACTCTCTATTCGAGACCACCGACGAATAGCCACCTGGAATGTAAGAGGTCTTATTAGCCCAGGAAAGCTGAATATCGTGGAAAGAGAAGCGGATTCACACAATCTCAGCCTACTGGGAATTACTGAAACCCATATGAGAGGACAAGGCCATTATAAAACATCTAACGGCAATTTTGTATATTTTTCAGGTACCACAGACTCCAGTATTAACGGGGTTGCTATTTGGTTACCCCACCAATTAAACAATTATGTTCTGGGATACAACCCAATATCAGATAGGATTATGACGATGAAACTTTCCACACGCCCATGCACTCTAAATCTCGTCGTTGTCTATGCACCTACTTCGACTGCCAAGGAGGAAGTGATTGATCAATTCTATGCAGACCTTGATGGGATCATCTCAAAAATACCAAGCCGACAGTTAACCATGATCCTCGGAGACTGGAACGCTAAAGTAGGCAGCACAGTGGAAGACGATCACATCCGGAGCACGGTTGGAAAACATGGTCATGGAGTCAGAAATGACAGAAGCACTAGACTTATTGAATTTTGCATTAGCAAGAAACTCACAATTATGAACACGTGTTTCCAGCATCACGCCAGACGCCTTTACACCTGGATATCTCCTGGCGATCGCTGTCGCAACCAAATCGATTACGTCATGATTAACAGTCGGTGGAGAACATCAATCACTAACGTTAAGACCTACCCGGGTGCTGATTGTGGTTCCGATCATAATCTTCTGGTAGCTAATTAGCTTACGTCTTAAATCAATTAAGAAGAGGCTCCCTTTGCACCCGCGCTTTCTCACACCAGCACAACAGATAGAATTCAATCACGCATTAAACCACGCAATTGCTGAACATCCACCACACATGAATGCGGATGCAAATGCACAATGGGAGCATCTTAAGTGCCAGATATGGAAGACAGTTGAGAAAGTGACTAATAGCCGCGCTATACCGACCAACTGCAGGCAAACATGGATCTCCAATGACACTTGGCATATCATACAAGAGCGGAAACAAATTAAAACTCAAGGACTGTCAAGGCGAGAGGACAGAGAAAAATACTCAGAGCTGAACAAGTTAATCCAAATAAACTGCCGCCATGACAAAAATAAGTTCGTCATGAACATCTGTCAGGAAATTGAGAATCATGCTCACAGGGCTCAATGCTCGGATCTTTTCAAAAAAGTAAAGCTGCTCTCGAAACAGTTTAAACCAAAAACTTGGGTGATTGAGGAAGAAGATGGTACACCCCTCCAAGATTTAGAAAAAATTACTGAAAGATGGCGGAAATATTGTGAGGAACTCTACAAGAACCCACAAAGATCCACAGTATCACTGACACCAATTGCTTGGAATAAACTGGTGCATGAGCCCTCCATTCTCCGTTCTGAAATTACAGCAGCGCTGACAACCTTAAAACTAAAAAAAGCCCCTGGGTCAGATCAACTGACGGCTGAAATCTTAAAGGTAATGGGACCACAGAGAACAGACTCTCTACACAAAATATGTGTTGATGTGTGGCGCACTGGGAAGTGGCCTGACGATTGGACCAAATCTATAATCCTTCCACTGCATAAAAAAGGTTCTACGTCCAAATGCGATAACTACAGAACTCTGGCTCTAATATCACATGCCAGTAAAGTCCTGCTGCACATCATCAACAGCAGAATACGCCACTTCTTGGACTGGCAAATCCCACAGGAACAGGCAGGCTTCGTGAAAGGCAAGGGAACTCGCGAACAAATCTTAAACATTCGCCAAATAATTGAAAAGGCATACGAGTTCAACACACCGGTCATCTTGTGTTTTATTGACTACAGCAAAGCCTTTGATTGCGTCGTATGGTCACATCTGTGGAAAGTACTTGCAGAGCTGGGAGTTCCTCAACACCTGGTTGCTCTTATTCAATCACTCTATCAGAGCGGCCAGGGCATGGTGAAGGTCGACAAATCCATGTCTGGACCTTTCAGTTTTGGTAAGGGGGTGCGACAGGGCTGTATTCTGTCTCCCATTCTCTTCAACGTTTATGGAGAATACATCATCAGGCGGACCTGTGAAAACTGGGAGGGTGGAGTCGCAATTGGTGGCACCAAAATAACAAATCTCCGCTACGCAGACGACACAACACTTGTGGCTGCTAATGAAGCCGAAATGGCAAACCTCCTTAAGAGAATGGAAGAAATTAGCTTGGAGCTGGGCCTTAAAATCAATCATTCCAAAACAAAGCTAATGATAATCGATCGGGTCGACAAACTTCAGCTCACTGGCGCCCTCAATCTTGAGACTGTCCAAGATTTCATCTACTTGGGCATAAACATAAGCAACACAGGGTCATGTGAAAAAGAAATAAGGAGACGCATAGGTATGGCCAAAAACGCAATGACTCAACTCCAGAAGATATGGAAAGACCGTAACATCTCCCGAAAAACTAAAATCAAACTGGTCAACTCACTTGTATTTTCCATATTCAACTACGGAGCAGAAACTTGGACCCTAAAGAAAGCCGATCGAGACTGAATTGACGCTTTCGAGATGTGGTGTTGGAAAAAATGCTACAGATTCCATGGTCTGCCTTCCGCACAAATGCATCTATTCTACAGGAGCTAAATGTAAAGACCAGACTATCTACCATCTGTCTCCGTAGGATACTTGAGTTTTTCGGTCACGTCGCCAGGAAAGATGGTCACAACCTCGAGCAACTAATGGTCACCGGAAAAATCGACGGAAAACGTTCCAGAGGTCGAAGTCCCATTCGATGGTCTGACCAGATCCGCAAATCTCTGGACACTAATCTCCACGAAGCTCTCCACGTCGCCAAAGATAGGCACAGGTGGCGCAAGACAGTCAAGGAGAAAATAATCCCATGGGGGAATCACGACCCTCAGTAATGAGGAGCACGACGCGAGGAGGAGGATCCCGTGTTAACAGGGATGTTATTATTAAGTTCCTTCACTACTGTATCAGTGGGTAAACTACTATTATTATGTTTATTATTTTTGTAATTCAACATTAATCAACAGTATGATTAGTTCGATGTTGAATAATTAGTATCCAACATGTGGTAGCTTGTCAATGGCTTTTGGTTTTGTCTATATTATTGTTATATTGTATATGTGTGTGTATAAGCTGTAAGCTATCCTAAAATAATAAAATAAATTATGATGACGGCTTGGTCTAGTGGTTCGAGCGTAGGATGCTTGGCTCACTGCACCTGATGGTTACGCCTTCGATTTCCGACAACGGCCATGGCCTTTCAAGCCCCAGTCCATAGTAAAAGCGTTGCTTAGTTTGGGACTATATGATGTTAGTGATGGTGTTGTCTGGCGATAATATGTGTCAAAGAATTTAAAATAAATAAAGTACATGTAGTACTTTCGCGGAATTAGTGTAATGTAATATGGGGAATTAACTTAGTAAGGTATAACTACTTAGTAGCAACTTCGGAGTAAGAAAAAAATATTCTTTAGATAGGTAGAATATGTAGATAAGTATTTAAAAAGAAGAAGAGTTTGAATTCTATCAACTGACTGCAAGTTGATAGAATTCTTAAATCCTTTTTGTAAATTCTATAAAGACTTTTGTACAATTAAGATAAATCCAAATAAATCATAAAGACTCGTGCATCAAAGGTACTCATCTTGTTTTTTTTTGCGGATTTATAAGGCTCCGTGCGCTTGGTAGGATTTTCATAAAATATAGGTAAATATGTACTCTGTGTAAACACACGGTATCTACGCAAAGTACGGCATAAAAGAGTATTGGCGTCGTATTTTCATATTATTATATCCATAAAGGAACTAAATAAGTAGCCAGCCAGTATGTGAGGTTTCACCGCTAAAATCAGGCTCTTTTAAAATCTTATGGTGCATGCATTTTGAATTTATTCTTAAAATCTATAAAAGGCTGTACTCGTATTTAAAAGCTTAAATTTCAATCAAATTACCCTTTAATTAATCCTGGTTTTAAGATTTGTTTTTTAGACTATTTTCTCGACATGTCTATATGAAAATTTGACCCAATTTTGGCACAAAGCTTGAAACGTTGTAACCGAATCCAGGCCTCGATTGAGCCTCGGCGACGTTTTCGTCGTAATGGACAACTGATCCCCTTTTATAATAAGATTCACACAGAGTTGTACATAGTCCTTCAGTTTAAGTAATTTGAAAATCTTTGAGCACCTATTATTGAAAATGTTATAAAAATAAGAATACCTAGGTTGTCAAGCAACCCCAACATTCTAGACATCACACTACTCACAAAATAGTTTTCTACATGATGTCGCAACCTGCCTAATATTAGTTTACATAAAAATAAATTCGTGTTATACTTACTCTACTAAACAATAAAAAAAAGGATTCCGTCTTTTCAATTATCCGTAAGTAGATATTACAGGCCCGTCCCCAGAAAAACTTTATAAAATCTTTATTATCTTTGAAGTAAGAAGAATCTTCGCACAAGTGTTGCCGTCAACAACTAACGGTGGTTCGAAAACTTAAAAAAAAACGCAAAAAACTGCTTTTAAAACAAAAAATGTAACTATTAGTACGTAGATGGTGTTTTTTTACAATATGTGACTACTCACCTACTGGTATATAATAAAGTATTAGCTATTTATCTACTAGTTTCTTTGAAATACCAGAGTATGAATATGTCATTATCAATTGACAGTCATATTTTCTATTTATTAAAGGATAACCATTTTTAAAATGCTTCAAGATTACCATCTCGGCTAGGGAGACTGTTTACGTTCACAGGAACGTCACTTAGTTAAATCAAAAGAGTAAAAATAAAATTTAATTAATGAATTTTCCACCCTCCACACTCCAAGTGGAAAAATTTCATTTAATTTATATAAATGTTCCACGGTAAAAATATGGTTTCTCCCAGAAGTGGCTATAAGGGAAGGCATTAGAATAAGTTGGGCTTGATACCACGGGCCATTTGAGAGGGAAATATAGTGTATTAGGAGCCAAGCCCCAGACAATAGGCGGTTAATTGAGCGTAGACGCGCTAGTGCTTGCACGCCCTTTACAATTAGCATTGTTTTACGCAATTGCGTAAGATGAAAACTCGAATGTATACCTTAAGAGATTTACCGTAGATTTATTACTCCTCCGGTAAAGCTGTAAAGGCCACCTCACGGCCAACAGTGTAAGTCCTTCAAAAAAAAAAAAAAGTAGATTTATTACGACTCCAGACATTCATGAAATATTTAAAAAGTAGATCTGAAATTAGATTCTATAGAAAACCGGCCAAGTGAAGGCCGGTAAGAAGGGTTCCGTACCTACCATCTATACATACATACATACATACATATACATACATACATACATACATACAAATAAATAAAATTGGAGTGTCTGTTTGTAATATCAAAATAACACTTTTTTACCAAATGCGTATGAAAGTATATACGATACCTATAACGAAAACGCAATTTTTAATTTTTTTGTCTGTCTATCTGTCTGTCTGTTTGTTTGAGGTAAACTTCTAAACGGCTGAACCGATTTCAATGGGACTTTCACTGACAGATAGCTGACGTTCCAAGGCGTAACTTAGGCTACTTTAATTTTAGAAAAAGCATTAGTATACATATACATATACATATACATATACATATACATATACATATACATATACATATACATATACATATACATATATATATACAAATATATACATATACATATATATATACAAATATATACATATACATATACATATACATATACATATATATATACATATACATATATATATACAAATATATACATATACATACATACATATACATATACATACATACATATACATCTATATATATACATATACATACAAATAAATAAAATTGGAGTGTCTGTTTGTAATATCAAAATAACACTTTTTTACCAAATGCGTATGAAAGTATATACGATACCTATAACGAAAACGCAATTTTTAATTTTTTTGTCTATCTGTCTGTCTGTCTGTTTGTTTGAGGTAAACTTCTAAACGGCTGAACCGATTTCAATGGGACTTTCACTGACAGATAGCTGACGTTCCAAGGCGTAACTTAGGCTACTTTTATTTTTGAAAAAGCATTAGGGTTCCGCGGGAAAAACATAATACCCATATTTCCGGGTAATCTCCCTAAAGTCCACGCGGGCGAAGTCGCGGGCACAGCTGATAGCTAACTCTATAAAAACGACAAAAATCACGTTTGTTGTATGGGAGCTCCCCAATGATATTCTATTTTAAGAATATCATTGGAGCTCCCTTCAATATTTGATTTATTCTGTTTTTTAGTATTTGTTATTATGGTGGCAACGGAAATACATCATCTGTGAAAATGTCAACTATCTAGCTATCATGGTTCATGAGTTACTGCCTGGTGACAGACAGACGGACAGACAGACGGACAGACAGACAGACACACAGACGGACGGACAGCAGAGTCTTGGTAATAGGGTCCCGTTTTACCCTTTGGGTACGGAACTCTAAAAATGACACATCACTAAACATCACTAAATTCAGTACAAAAGTGTTCTACAATACCTTTCTAAAATATTAGGTTTATCTTTACTTTGATAAGTTAAACGATACTCAATCAAAGTTATTGAAACACACTTCAGGCACTCACAAAGTGTTCAATGAACCATTTAATGGCATCCAAAGTAAATTTGAGGCTTTATAAAAGTTAAAATAACGTTCAAATCGTGTTATATTTTTCTTTTTGCCAATCCGCGGACTAAAGCTACCAAGTTTTGGGCCAAAACTATTTAATTTAATAACATAGATACAGTCACTTAGTTTGTATTTTATACTTTATACTTTAATGTGTTCATTTTAATTTTACCAAAGCTTGTAGGTATAAAACAAATCTAAACGAATAAATACAATTTATCTGTCTGTTTGTAACATCGAAATAACGCATTTTTACTAAATGCATATGAAAGTACGTATATACGATTCCTATAACGAAAACGCAATTTTTATTTTATCTGTATGTGTCTGTCTTTGTAAAGTTCTAAACGGCGGAACCGATTTCGACGGAACATTCACTGGCAGATAGCTGATGTTACAAGGAGTAACTTGAGCTACTTTTATTTTAAAAAAAGTATTAGTGTTCCGCGGGAAGAACACTTCCGCGCGGGCGAAGCTAGTCTCTATCTTCTATATATATAAAAATCAATTGCTGTTCGTTAGTCTCGCTAAAACTCGAGAACGGCTGGGCCGATTTAGCTGATTTTGGTTTTAAAATGAATGTCGTAGTCCAGGGAAGGTTTAAACGGTGAGAGAATAGGGATTAAAAATCAATTGCTATTCGTTAGTCTCGCAAAAACTCGAGAAGGGCTGGGCCGATTTAGCTGATTTTGGTTTTAAAATGAATGTCGTAGTCCAGGGAAGGTTTAAACGGTGAGAGAATAGGGATTAAAAATCAATTGCTATTCGTTAGTCTCGCAAAAACTCGAGAACGGCTGGGCCGATTTAGCTGATTTTGGTTTTAAAATGAATGTCGTAGTCCAGGGAAGGTTTAAACGGTGAGAGAATAGGGATTAAAAATCAATTGCTATTCGTTAGTCTCGCAAAAACTCGAGAACGGCTGGGCCGATTTAGCTGATTTTGGTTTTAAAATGAATGTCGTAGTCCAGGGAAGGTTTAAACGGTGAGAAAATAGGGATTAAAAATCAATTGCTATTCGTTAGTCTCGCAAAAACTCGAGAATGGCTGGGCCGATTTAGCTGATTTTGTTAGAAAAATAGTGATTATTTATTATTATCTAATCATTGACATTAGAGAAAAAAAAAAGAGAAAATGACATCATTTTGAGGGGTACTTTTTATTGTCTAGCTAGAAATAATCGAAAATTATAAGTTAGCGCTAGATACAATAAATAAAACAACATCATTAGACTGAATATTTCTTTATTCCTAACCTATTTTTTTTACAAACGATTGAAAACAGTGACTTATCAAAAAATAATGAATCAACCGTAGATTCGTTACAAGCAATTATGGAATAGCAAAATTAAAATGTTACATTTAAAATATGATATTAAATGTGTTCGTATTTCAGGGATAATTAAAATGATTTTTTTTAAATTTGAGTGTGTGGTTTATGTGACATGTTTATGTATTGTTGAAAATGGCAATGTCTGACATTACAGATAAAAAAAATCAGCCATTTTAGAGACGGTAGAGCTTAAATGTCGTTAGGATAGGTGATACGAAGTACACCGGGTCATCGCACATTTAACGTTTATTAATTCTAAGGCGGTACGAAGTTCGCCGGGTCAGCTAGTTCATAATAAAAGTAAGTGTCTTTTACTAATGAGCATAGTTTAAGTACAAGAGTAATATCAATGGAATATTGTTTATCTTATCGTCCTGTGAGCTTTTAACTAACATTGCCTGTCTGACGCAGGCCGTTGCTGCTCCAATGAGCACGTTTCTCATTTGTACAAAGGAGAGATCACCTGCGTCATAGTGTGATATATACCAGTAATCTAGCTTTAACAAATAAGATACCAATAGGGTTTCACAACAAAATATTTTCTAATAGCTGTTACCTGCGATTAAGGCCGCGTGGAATTTTGTAAAAAAAGGTACATAAGTTAGGTACTTCTTGTAACATTAGCTACCTGCCAGTGAAATAACATCAGAATCAGTTCAGACATTCCTCAGATTACCCGGAACAAACAGACAGACAGAATAAATGAATAAATGTGTTTTTGTTATATGCACCATTATACAAGTACCTACTTCCATATGCATTAAGTATAACGCTGTTATTTTGACATTACCTACAGACACTTAAATTTTATTTGTACCTATAGATATTTGTATAGATTGAGATGAAATAAAGGTTTGTGGATGATGTCATTAGAATTCTTATAGATCTGTAGTCAGATTAAAAATACTTCTTATTTTATGTTTATATCGCATTTGAAGTTCATCGGTGAGTATTCATGTTCTTTTATTTACTTTCCAGCCGGTCACATAAAACTATATACTATATAAACATATACTGCTGAATGTTGTTGGTATTTGCGCCTGCACAAAATATAGCTGCAATTTATCTGCGTCCCAAGATGGTACGTAGGGTGATTGAGTGCGATCGATGTGAAGCCAATAGCACATCTCACTACCAAAATTATTTAGGTATGTTAAATTATAATCGAATCGAATATTTGAACCACAGTAGATAGATACCAAATACTTCTTGCGCTTTCGTGTTTTAATAATGTACCTACTTACCTTATATCATCAAATAATATGTAGGTACTCATCGTATGACCTCAAACCAAGCAATGTATGTGCTTTAGGTAGCGTGGGACCAAGGCAAATTCAGTGGTAGCCTCGCGGGCAAGAACGCCCGCCTTGAACGTAAGGGGTGCAAGTTCAAATCCCAGGACCGCACCTCTGAGATAATTTTCAAATGAGAATGTCATTTTCAACAATGATTACCACTTGCTGAACGGTGAAGGAAAACATCGTGAGGAAACCTGCACGTCTATAGAAAGGCGTGTGAAGTTCACCAACCCGCACTGGGCCAGGCAGCGTGGTGGACTATGGCCCAAATCTCCCTCGTATTGAGGGGGAATGTGCCCGCTATAATGGCAATAGGCTCGCCCCCTATTACATTAGGACCAAAATACATCGGCGAAGTGTGGGCGCACTACAGTGCACCTCTGCCTACCCCTTCGGGGAATACAGGCGTGATGATGATGATGATGATGATGTAGATAGATACCAAATACTTCTTGCGCTTTCGTGTTTTAATAATGTACCTACTTACCATATATCATCAAATAATATGTAGGTACTCATCGTATGACCTCAAACCAAGCAATGCGTGTGCTTTAGGTAGCGTGGGACCAAGGCAAATTCAGGAATCGAAATCGAAAAATATCAGTCAGTTACTTAGAAGTTGTTTTCTCAGAAGAATGTCCTCATTCGGTGATTGCTATCAAACTACAAAACTATCAATTCCACTAGGTAGGTATAAAAACACAAAAAAAAACATCGCCATACAACAAATACTCATCGTATGATCCCAAACTAAGCGAAGCTTGTACTATGAGTACCATACAATGGACTGGGGACGATCCCAGTTACACCCAGATCTGGGCAAATTTGGAAAAGGCCATTCCCGAAATTTGTCGCTAGCGGGAATCGAACCCGCAACCACCCGGTACAGTGATTCAAGCGGACTACAATTAAATCACTACACCAGTGGGGTTAGCACGCATGTCAAGACTATCCCTTTGTCACGAATTCGTTCATTCACTCTCTGTCTAATTTCATTCGAGAGTAAGAGAGCAAGATATTCTGTGACATAAAACTAGTCTTGGCCAGTGCCATAAATAGGGCGGTGCCACCGGTGCCCAGGCACAGGACGTAGACTCTGGGGGGCGCAAGAATGGCCAGACCAGGCAGGACTATTATTTTTTCGGTTTGCTCCTGATAAGTGCCCGCTACGCCGCTAATATATATACTTTTAGGGCCCAGTTATAGAAGCTCGCACAGGTCGCAGAAAATACTATTTACGGCACCGGTGTTGGCGTTCATGCTACAGGCCATCGTCAAATATCTATCTAGATATAGTTCTTATAAATCCACATTAAGCAGACTTTTTTGACACGATGTACCTACTCTACTTATGGACTGAGTATGTTGGTATCGATGCAGAATTTCTAAAGCTCTATTTACATTGCGACACTAGTGGCGTGAAAGTAGTGTCATGACATTAGTTTCATCAACAGTTTCACAATGCATGCATCGATAATTGCATGAAACTTGACGTTTACACTGTGAAACTAGTGATGAAGCTAAAGTCGCGAAACTACTTTCACGCCACTAGTGCCGCAATGTAAATAGGGTTTAAAATATAGAAAACTCACTTTTTATAGTCCCGCAGACATTGTCTGACAATAGATTTATTGATAATCGATGCGGCCGGGGACATTTTTATTAGTTTACGTGCACTGTAATAGGTGTTTAGAGCTCGTAAAATGTTCGATGCCATGAAAAAGCCACATACGACACCTAACGACTGGGACCTTACAGTCTGCGAGAGAATAAAAATAAAATGGCTCGTAAAGGTGAAATCCCGACAAATGCGGTTGCTATTAAAGTTAATGTACATAATTATTTTTTATAGTAAAAACCTATTCTATTATGTCCGATAGGACATAATACAATGTCAAATTGTAGCGTGTGTTTCCTTACTAACGTATATTTTATTAATATTATTAAAGCACCTCTAAGACTTCACACTGAAGCTATATCTACCTATGTATCTGTAAATCCTCTAATTGTCACCGCCTGCAATTACGAGCCAGACCCCGCGCACACATCATCAACTCGTCACCGCCGTCCGCGGCACGTGTTGATTGATCCTCCCGACACAATCACCGCCCTCCTCGACCCGGGCGTTGAGAGGGCCACCAACACACCTACACCAGCCTCAAACAGACACCGATTTCGCCGGCGAGGTCGAGGAACCCCCTCTTCCGCTCGTAGGTGCACCTTTGCACCTAGGAGCGCAGTCACTACCTCTCCCCTCACGGTAACTGCCCAAGCCGAGGTCGTGCCCTCTGTGGCGCCCTTGAGCTAGTTGCCACCCCTTTCCGCCCTTAAGGCCTTGGTTGGAGTGCACTCTGCGCTCGCCACTCCTCCGGTAAAGCTGTAAAGGCCACCTCACGGCCAACAGTGTAAGGCCTTCAAAAAAAAAAAAACTATGTATCTGTTTGAAGAAAATTTTCGCGATTTAAAAGAAGTAAATTCAATAAATTATTAGCCCACTGAGTTTCTTGCCGGATCTTAGCAGTTGAATTCGAGCTTCAATCCGATAAAATAGAATACAAAATATGTAAACTTGATTTATGAGCGTCTCTGCAGATCCTTATAAAATAAATATATTGACGATGACTTCATACACTTCAACTTAGTAACTTATTCTTATAAGAGAGCAGATTAAGTAAATGAAGACATACAAAGACCGCAATTGCTATGCATGCAACTTCTAAAGTGCCTTGCTTTCGCTGTTCTTGCGTTTTATAAAGTTATCTTGTTAGCTCTATAGGTACTCGAGACACCTTGTGTTATGAGATTACATGAACAACATCTGCTTAAGAATACTTTGTTCAGAATAGAAAAGTTGTATATTTCCCTACCTACATGATATAGGTACCTAACTCATTAGATCGTATACATGCTTAAGCAAAAAACTTAGGTTGTCAATATTGCGACCATTTTTTTTAATGTCACGTAACGTTATTACCGTGACATTTTTGTATGTAACAAAAAAATCTCTAAGAGTTGATTTAAGTATTAACATAAAAAAATTGGCGGTTCCATATTCATCATTGTCTATCCATGGATATCAGAAAAGTTTGTCACTAGCTAGGGTTGTTTTAAAACAGTAGAAATTTATTATGAATTTATAATAATTTGGTTTTAATGAAGTTTAATTAATCACAGTGAGGATCGTAGGCAGTCGAGACAAAATGAAGATTTTTAAAATAATTTAACTTAATTTTCAATACGTAATTTAGGTATTTGGTTTTTGTCGTTACACTGATTTATTTATCCCTACAACACTATTATTAATTTAGAATTTGATAAAATCTCCTTACCTTTATTAAACCAGGTCAACTGCACATCGCTCCCCTTTAACATATGGTCATAAATAACTCCGTACAACTTTCGAAAAGAAAAACAATAGGGGTGTTGTTTTGTTTCTGATTCCATTTCTTATCTTTGTTTGTGTCAGAACGGCCGGGAATTATTTTACTCAACCCATAGGTAAGTTGTATCTTCGTAAACTTTAAGTAGGTTAAGCTGTAAGTATTATTGAGTATAGGTACCTATCTAGTTTATCCTGTAGGGTAAACTAGATAGGTACCTATCTAGTTACCTAGGGTAAACTAAATAGGTATGTTCTATTAGGTAGGTTAGGTAGGTTCTATTAGGTATTCTGGAGGGCGGGCCTGCTGGTGACAGGAACGGGGGTTACCTGTCACCCGCGCAGACAAGCTGGCCCTCAAGAAGGTAAATGGTACCCGATACCGTTTTCCCCGGAGAAGTGCGCGGGTGGGGGCTACCCGCAAACGATTGGTTCCGCAAAAGCGGATAGCCGCCGTGTTAGGTTGCGGAAGTATGCTACCGCGTTCCCGCGACCTAACAACCAGCGGAGTGCTGGACACCAAGGGGTTTTAGTGAGTAGAAGTCTCACATCGCCAGCCTGCCTCCCCCGTGGCAGACTGGCATCATTAATGGATTGTACTCCAGAATACCTAATAGAACCTACTAACTACGTTCCACTTAGAACTTTATCAAACTAGCCACGCCTTCGTATTTAGTCATGAATATAAGTAGAATTGGCTTGTACAGGCTGTAAACTCTTACATATCTTTACATAGGCTTTAAGAGAGTGTATTTTGTTTAAACCATATTGCCATATGTAGTAACCAGATTATTTAAAAAATGTACCTATTTACCAATGTTTATTAGGTTAGTATGAATACCTACTTATAATCGCCATCGGGTGAAACTCCCATTTCTCTAAATTGGAAACCTTCCTAAAGCATCAGACCTGTAGGGTTTACAAAGGAAAGGGGATTGCAGAGGTGCACAGCAGTGCACCTACACCTTGTCGATGTATTTTTGGCCGTGTCTATTATTTTCATAGCCTCAGTATGTTTCAGATATAATCATACGAGGAAAATTAATGTCAGTAGACAGTAAGTATAAGGCAATATCGTCCACTCAGCAAAACTTCCACAGTAACTAATCCTAGCGAAACGAAGATGGAACTTCATTTGGCTCGCTCAGATAAAATGTTTTTCTATTAAACGAAATGCAAGCTACGTTAGTACAGAAAATTACTTCTGCATTTTCCTTTGCCATATTTATTTGCAGTTAATGAGTACCTACAATGCATTTTAAAACAGACAGATACTGCATCTTAAAGTTTTTTTGTCGGTACGTGTACTAAGCAAGTCGCTTACTCCTGGATAACATCGAAAAACTTCTGCCATTTAAAAAAAAACAAATATATTCACTGAGGTACTGTAGAATACTTGTAGGTGGTTTGTAGACAGATTGAAATTTCTATGAATGTGGTTAGTGCCTTTAGTGGCTATTATACGATTTCTATAACTACGTACACCAGCGAGCGTAAAAACCGATAAAATTATAGCTAAAAGCTGACGTAGATAAAAGGGAACATTGCCTTATACCTGTCGAAATATCTTCTTTCAGCAGCGGCCTTAGGGGGTGGCGAACAGCTCAATCGCTCGGGGCCTCGTTCTTGCAGGGGCCTCGCGTCAAGCAAACTTAAAAAATACAGATTTTTTTACTCTTAGTATCTATTATATAGTCTGTGACTGTAAGTCGGTGTGTCGTGTCATAATGTTCTGCTCGTCTATCGCGGGGAATCCCCGTAACTAGAGGAATTCCCTTGTTTCATTTCGTTCGTCAACTTTTGTCACCTTGGAATTATTTTGCTTGCAGTACAAGTTATTCATCTCTAGTTTTAAGCATCCGCTCGCTCACCGAAGGGGGGGGGGGGGGGGGTCATAAAAAAAAGATCGAAAAGACCTGCCGCCCGGAGCCTCGTTATGGGTAAGGCCGCCGCTGCCTTCTTTTATTATGAATAACGTGTAAGTTACTTTTAATAGTTAAAAGGTTTGCATCTAACTTCATCTTTGCTCGGTGTTTCTCTGCGGGATCGAATCCGGAACGAAGTAATTCGCCAGAGAACTAAAGTTATCGACATAGCTCAACGGATTAGCAAACTGAAGTGGCAGTGGGCCGGTCATATCTGCCGCAGGACTGACAACCGTTGGGGTAGACTCGTCCTAGAGTGGAGACCGCGAATCGGCAAACGTAGTGTAGGACGTCCTGTGACCAGGTGGAGCAACGATATACGCAAAGCGGTGGGCAGTGACTGGAAAAGAAGAGCCGAAGATCGGGCTCAGTGGCGCATCTTGGGAGAGGCCTACGTCCAGCAGTGGACTGACACCGGCTGATGATGATGATGATGATCTAACTTCAACCAACCAAGTTGCGCTTGTTTAAGAATATATGTATTACCAGGACAAAAGTAAATCAGTCATGGTCATAAGGTTAATGCTTCCTTAAAATATCTCCATCAAAATCATTGGCACAGGGACATTTCGACTAGACCTCAGCAGAACGTCGAAACTGCAGCAGTATAAATCTGTATGCGCGAATGTAGACTTACCAATGATGCCCTTGCCCAATTTATACTATCGTATAAATTGCACGAGGTCGGGGATACCGCGGGTTCTTCACTTATTGTTTAGCGAGATCCGTCCACCCTTTTTAATAGGTTTGCAAGTGGAATTCTTATTCGCTATAGAAGTGTACATTCCCGTCGTCGTATAAACAGTAAGAGGCATTCGCATACAGACAGTTAGAGATACGAATTGCTTGTACGCTTTGCTTATATACAAATGCTATGAAGGAAATATTTTACGATGCTATGTAATTCATCCTTGCATAGTTTTAAAAGTCGCCGAGTTAAGATCTTTGTAAGTTTAAATAATTTCAATATATACTTCAATACATATATAGTCTTAACTCTTATCACGCCTGATAATGACGCGCTCACTGTAGTGGTCGGTTTACAGGACTCCCGTAAATCGACACCTCGTGAGAATGTTTACTTCAGTAATATCTGCTACTGTTCATCTCTTTTAGCCAGGCTAGTTTTTTGTGCAGCCGGCTTAACCGTGTCAATAGGACTTGTGTAGGCACATAGGTAAAAATAGTGTGCTTAGGTAATAAATATTATTCTTTACCTAATTCAATGTCTTCTTCATCTTTTTTTACGAAATGAATGAAATTATGATATTTTAATGGAATAAGATGAGGAATGCCTGCACCTGCAATTAGCGGTATGTATGGCTATGTCGAGTAATTAAAAGCGAGGTCAAATTCAGACATTATAAATAAAAATATCTCATTTTTTATCAGGGTGATGTAAAAGAAAAAAAAATTACGTCGACAGACCATTTTCACATTTTATTATATTGACATCACAATAATCAAAATAGAATCACTCCTTACTTTAATACTTTACAAACAACAATTCATTTATCTACATTTAACAACAATACTTATTTTATAATTTCATTTATTTATTTTGTGACATTATGCCAATATCAAAACGAACTCTGTGTCAATTATACATAAAGATTGAATTTCTGCGGTAAGAGCCACGCACCACGCGACAAAATTTGCTCGCGGCAATTATAACATTTCATTGAAAAATCGGCCAAGTGCGAGTCGGATTCGCGCACGAAGGGTTCCGTACCATTATCTATAAAAACGGCAAAAAAAAACACGTTGGTTGTATGGGAGCCCCCTTAAATATTTATTTTATTTTGTTTTTTAGTATTTGTTGTTATAGCGGCAACAGAAATACATAATCTGTAAAAAAATCAACTCTCTAACTATCACGGTTCATGAGATACAGCCTGGTGACAGACGGACGGACGGACGGACAGACGGACATAGGAAAAAAAATGAGCTTTTTGTATGAGTTTACACAATTAGTTTTGGTAATTTTGAAGCATCTGTGGGCCATAGACTAACGGTTTTATAGACGTTATTTATGGTCTTAAAAATACTTGCAACATGAAATCTCTTTCTGTTATCTCTTCTTACCTATTATCTCCGGTTGTGATTACCCATAACTACCTACTATCTTACCAAACACACAGCCAAAAGCCCGATTTACTGGTTCACGCAGTCTACTCAATTTAAGAAGCTACCTACTAAATATAATTGTTTACAATGTTGCTATGACCGAAAATAATTAAAGATTACCTTTGCCTTACAATGAACTAAATGCTTCACTTGTGCATAGTTTGTTGCCTAGGAGCCTTTTATATTTAAACTAGTCTTTTATATGAGCGCATAAGCTCGTTTTTCAAATATACCTAAGATACCTTAAGGTCCTTTGGAAGTATTCAAACACCGATCGAGTACTTAATTTAATGTTACTATACATTAAACAATAAAGAGCTAGTAAAGGGATTTCCGCTAGGGGCGCTGCTGTAAAATTTTGATAAAGACTAGATCAATCGCGATATTTGAAGCTGTGGAATATGGTACTAAGCCCCGAACACATAAAAGTATTGCGTCATTTGAATAACACAAGGCTTCGCCTAGTAGTGGCCTAGTAATACTGTCATTAATAGGTACATATTTGTCCGAACATCGTGACCAATTTTATGAATTGAGCCATGCCTGTTAAAGAACATTGAGCTGAATGAAATTCCTGATGGATTCATTTGTGTTTAGTTACGACTATATTCAATATGTACCTATATTATGCATTTTCACTACATGATGTGATTTGACAGCCCTGTGCGGCACTGAGGCCTAGTATATAAAAAAAATAGATGGTGGCTAGGTTTTTTTGAAGATATCGATAATATTACCGGTTAGACTGGATACCTACCCCGCCCTGCCTTTAGTCGGTCAGCAGAAGCCTGTCTCGTGGTTAACAGGTTATGGATCGGCTTCGCACAACTTTTTTTTATTAAATACTTCAACAGTATTTTTTTGTGCTTAGCACATACATTTTTAATATCGTAAGAGTATTCTCGTTTCTAAAGACACCAATATTTTTATATTCCTCATTATATTTTTGTTAACTAATTATCTCCTAAACAAAGTTTATTCAAAAATAAATAAATAAAATGCTTTGCAAATCGTTATCAGTTTAAACTCCTCGTAATACAATAGCCAATCCTCAGCCATTAAATATGAATTTATCTATCCACGCAGAGTTTAAGGTAAAATGTCGACCTAACGTAATTAATAGATTCTAGGTGAATAATGGGCAGTGCGTGCCAAAGATTACAACTTCACGAAACTGCGACAGATTTCCAGATTTATGACTATAGACATAAGAACTTTTATATACACATCAAGCAACATTCCTCCAATATATAATTTTCAACATTTTCTTAATTTCACTACATATCATCACACGTCAACACGTCGAAACATCAACTTTAAATTAAAGCCAGAGAACGTATAATAGAATAACACGACTGGACTCGCTCGTAAACGTCTATCACTGGGTTGGTTGAAGTGAACCACCGGCACATTTAACCTTTCAATGGTTACACTGTAGTGTCTCAGGTGAGTCCTCCGATATTACAGTTCACGTGGTACATGTAGGTGGCTAGCTCCTCGCCGGTGAGCTCGTCGTCGACTTCCCGAAGACTAGAGTTGGAGATGCTTCGAGGGGAGTCGACGGAGTCGGAGGGCTCGTTGATCCGGAGTCGCCACGCGCGCGCCCAGCGTCCGTTACCGCTGGGCGATTCGCTGATGGTTGGATGCTCCCGCCCGTTGTAACACTGCCAAACAGAGATATATTAAGTAATACATTGAGTTCAATCAACATTTTCCATAACTTTTAGAGGAAATATATCCTGGTCACCTTGAGAACAACGCACAGTCTGCATCATACTGGTAAGAACTGACTTTTCAAAATGAACAATTAATTAAGAACAATTAAGAAAATTGAATTACATCTCAACCACACGAGGTGTAATTTAGAATGATCTAGGTCCTTGCAAGAATTTTCCCAATTAATTTTTAGATATTCAGCTATTTTTAATAAGAGCCACCCAAATGCCAGTCTTAAAGATTGCTTAACGAGTTTTTTACCACTAAAGACTGTATTTATAAAATATATACCCAAATGACATAAAATATATTATTTACCATCCGCGTTACGTAAACCTATTATACTTACGAGCCAAAAGCATAAAGCGTTTATAACATTTACTTCATCAGAGTAGTAAATATCCAAAAATATTACATGGTGACCTATTTTTGAAGTACAAATTGCGTTTAGATCGAAAATAGAATCAACAATAATCAGTTTATGATTAACTAGCTGTTACCTGCGACATCGTTCGTGTAAAGTCAGAAAAAAATAAAAAACGGTAACCTAAGTTAGGTACTCCTTAAACAAACAGGTATCTGCCAGTTAAAGTAAATGAGTGAGGCGATTCAATGAAGAAATTCGAATAACTCCTTCAATTTGCTAACTTCAAACGACTCGACTCATGAGTGAGGGATACATCTCTACAACGAGTCAAAAACCAGCCAAGTGCGAGTCGGACTCGCGCACGAAGGGTTCCGTGCCATTATCTATGAAAACGGCAAAAAAAAACACGTTTGTTGTATGGGAGCCCCCTTAAATATTTATTATATTCTGTTTTTTATTATTTGTTGTTATAGCGGCAACAGAAATACATCATCTGTGAAAATTTCAACTCTCTAACTATCAGCCTGGTGACAGACGGACGGACAGCGAAGTCTCAGTAATAGGGTTCCCGTTTTACCCTTTGGGTACGGAACCCTAAAAAACGAACTTCCAAACTATAAATTCGATCTTTATACGTTTTTTTTTCTTTTCAAGTTGGTTGTTCCTTCTTTGTACGTATGTCTTAAGTCTATCAGTGCAATAAGGGTGAGAGGGGATTAGACGTAATAACTCATGCGTAATCTTGTTTACTACTGAATATTACTATTTTCTACCTAAGACAAGAATAGTCCGATCTTTGTCTCCCAAGTTTCAGTTAGTCGTCAAATGTTACTATAGCGTTTGGCACGAAAATCATTTGCAAACAGTGACCCGTTGTTAAGCGTTATAATTAGAGTTGGAGATTTATTACTGCACGTTCTTTATGACATGCACAATATTTTATATTTTTCTGTTTCAATAATCCAAATTAATATTTTCGCTTGAATTAGGAATAATCTGTCTTCACTAAGCTTGGACATATTAGCTGTTATACTTCTTACATGATTTGCATAACTTCACAGTCTAAACCCACCCACGCGTATGTATCTCTAAACCTAGTAGTTATATTAGCAGAAAGACAATGGAATACACAACGATAACATATAACGATAACGATAACGATAATAACGAACACAATTTGTTCAAATTCACTATTTTATCAAATCTTCTTGTAATCCAACTTAAAATATTCCAAGGACATCACTGGGTACATTTTAAGGTAAAAGATAAGTCAAGATTTTACGAAATTACCGCGCCGCCGTCCAAGAAAATGTAAAAAAAAATCAGATAAGGTTCTCATCTCCATGCTTGACAATTTTACCAAGGCACTTGGTATCAAAAATATTATAATACATTGCTTATTACTTGTTATAGACAAATGGGTTTCGATCCTTCTTCAAATCGGAGGTAACCTGATACGTCTGTGCGCCACTGAGACACCTTAGTCGAAGGCTGACCTTAGACCTAACATATCTCAGCGTATAAATAAACCCACACACTTTTCGCTGCTAGTTAGAAGCAGACAAACACGTTTGAAGCAGGATTTTAAAATACCGATTGTACTAATCGAACATTAAGGTAACGGTTATACAAGGAAATTAAAACTTGAGCTCACTTTCATGTATAATGGTTGGTTGGACCCAGGAAACCCAGGTCACCTACCTACGAAGTACAAAGTTGCCGTGGGGCTAATGCAGCGTAAAAAATGCGATCTAAATACTACATGTAGTCACTGAATACATCATTATACACGTAGGCCGCACAGAATAAAAATTCCTTTGTCAATATAGTAAAATAAAATAATACCCCGTTGTAACCAATTCCCGTAACTCCAGTGCAATAAAACGTTAGAATGTATTCTGTAAATGTTGAGAAATAGAAATGTCATTGTGCATAATTAAACATGATATTTTCGCGACTATTAAGACTGTTACATTGTCTATTAACCCTTGCGTTCGTAGGGTATATAAATTAACCTTCAGAGAGCCCTTTAGACTCTCAGGACCATTAACAGACTGTTACGTTACAAACAACAATAAGAGGAATCATACTCGCCAAATGGCAGAGACTTAAATTCGTTAAACAAGTCTCAACTAAAAATTATACGAGTATCGTGGATAAATCGTGCTATTTTACAAGCTTTATATTAGCTTGCAACGTATGTATGTCCGGGTGTAATCTTGCAACTGAATTTTAAATCGGTTATCTTTAACCGATTGAGCTGAAATTTGGTATACACGCTGAATTTCGGATGAGAATGCATGCTTAGCTGTGTGAAATCATTGTAATTCCAATATGGCGAATCATCCAAGATGGCGGAATAGTTATTTTTTCTGTACTACCACTGTATGGGTATCAAATGAAAGGGCTTCCTGAGGAGAACACGAAAACTAAGGGCAACGAATTATAAGCTTGTTTTTAAAAAGTTTTTTTTACCATTAATATTGTATAATAGATATGTATTAAGTATATTTACATAGGTATCTACGAATAGATTCCACTGTCAGTTTTCTCCAAACAAGGAAGTAGGTATTTTTTTTTATCTAAAATTGTTCTTTTAGAGAGTGAAGTATCGTCGAAAAGCAATTAATTACGTAATCGAATTTCAATGTATAACTACCTATAGCCTGTAAAATAACTTGTCATAAGCAATCGAGGGGTAGGTATCTCCACCGTTTTGTAGAGGTCAAAGCAATAAATTTTAACTCCGTATGATGCCTATAACCCTACCTACTCTCAAGAACATTCGAGATTGTCATAAAATATTAAAAGGCGTCGAAACCCGTCAATATTTTACTCAACCATTACGCGATGAAGTCTAATAACCGTTTATCACTAGACACTGTAAGCAAGAATGGGCGATAACGCCGTTCAGTCAAACAATTGGTAGATAATAAACTCAAAAATTTAAAGAAAGCTATGATCAACTTACATTGACATTGTATGGCACCTTTGTACTGAAAAATTAAACTGAAGGTAGTTTTAATTAACACACATTTGTGCTGATTTCGTTGTGATCAAACAGAACTACAACTATGAGTATGGCTGAACTCTTATGCTTGTTATATATGAACAAGAGAGCAATATTGTTAGTGCTGTCAAATGTAGTTGCTGTAAAACTATATTATATATGTTAGTTTGTAAGATTTATAAAACCACATGATGAAATTTTTATTATTAGTTCAATTAGTCACCATTACCTCAAACAAAGCTTTAGTGCCACAGCCCACGAGTCCCATGTATAATTGGTTTTCGGGTCTGACCTCACCTGCGCTCGCGGCGGCGCATCGCATAGGTGTGTGGTGGCGGTGGAGAGGCGGCGTAGGCGTCGCGTGCTGTGCAGCCGGTCCGGTGCGCACGCACTGGCCCGCTGCCGCTGGGACGCGAGGAGCGCGCTGTATGTGCGGCCCATGCGCGGCCCACCGCGACCGCACCATGTCGCTAGTGTCAACTGTGGAGATAACAAATTACACATTTGGCATCAGCTAAGTCATATACCTAGCATTTTACCCCTCGATATAATGACAATATAAACACATTGAAATGCAAATAACTCGATATAAACACATTGTAATGCAAGTAACATGTAAATCCTTATTGGAAAAAAGCAACCATGGAGTTTCTTGCCCATTCTTCTCCATAGAAATTGCATTCCGAATGGGTGGTAGAGATACTATTAATATTATTTATTTTTACTGACGATTCATAAATGCCTGTATTGGTTTACATAAATAAAATAAAAAAAATCTGATTCTGATTCTGACCTATATATAGACTACTATTTTGTCCATGTTGTAATGTATGTGTAACTTCAGACAAAAATGCAGTATACATTCTATTATCTACTCCTTTTCAGGGTTCAAAAATAATTTTAAGACGGAATCTTAGCAATCCAAACTATTCGCGCATAGTCACATACTTTGGGTAAGTCCTCATATTAACCCGTTGAATTTCATAATCATTTTGTCACAAAAGAAGAATCTACACTCATAAGTAGACACTTAATTGAATTATCCTTTTATCATAATCTGTATACCTCCTAAGATAAATGTAACAAGAAAAAATCTTCTCAAGATTCGGGATATTGCGTCATACATTTTATTCTTATCCTTTTGAATACATAACCATGACCCACTTTAGTATCCGTGCCTCCGTTTAAGATGTTATCGAATTGAGTCACCAATAGAAAATCAAAAGAGACGGAAGAAACTTCCTGCGGCCTTCTCGTTCCACCGTTTTCATATGAAAGAAATATCAAAGGAGGACCGAGTAAACATTTGTTATTTGTTGCCAGCACTTAATAGGCTGCCGAAAGTTAGGAAGGAGCATTTACATAAAATTATTGTCTGAATTTATGAGCGACCTCTGACCGCACGCCCGCCCCAGACAACTGTTCCACCTCCCACGTTTCCGAACTACGGAATCTCGGATTTAATACATCTAAATATTTATATTTGGA
This sequence comes from Ptilodon capucinus, assembly GCA_914767695.1. Lineage (NCBI taxonomy): Eukaryota > Metazoa > Arthropoda > Insecta > Lepidoptera > Notodontidae > Ptilodon > Ptilodon capucinus. The sequence continues at coordinate 4,429,857 of OU611814.1, read as the reverse complement.
TTTGGACTAATTAAGTACACGCGCTATAATTCCCTATACGTAAATATTCCGACAACGCATTTTATTTATTTACACAATTATACAACGGTAAAATGTACAACGGTTTCTACCAGCCAACCTTAGAGTGATGAAAAGAAAGAAAATCTAAGTGGATGCAAAAATTAATAGACTATTTATTATTCAATAATGATTACCACTTGCTGAACGGTACAGGAAAACGACGTGAGGAAATCATCACGTCTATAGAAGAGCGTGTCGAGTTCACCAACCCGCACTGGGCCATTGTGGTGGACCATGGCCCAAATCTCCCTCATATTGAGGGAGAATGTTTATATTGAAGAGGCAATAGGCTCGCCCACTATAACATTGGGCCCAAAATACATCGGCGAAGTGTGGGTGCACTGTAGTGCGCCTCTGCCTACCCCTTCCGGGCGTGATGATATTATTTATCATTATAATTTATCCATTTATTATTTTAAGGCTAATTTCAAAAATAGTATTTAAGATACTTTAAAAGCCGGCAGTGTCTATAGTATGATGGATAGTAAATTTCAAAAGTAGGTAAACAATAACACAATGATCTACCATGATATGACCATCCACCATACTAGCGGTGAAATATGGATGCACTTAAGTGTACCTCTACTTATCCCTTCGAGGAAATTTATGCGTAGTGGCGTTTTATCCATTTTCAGGAAATAAATTGTTTTACGTCCCTAATTTATTGACAACACGTGTAGTAAATATATTACGACATCTCTAAATTTGTATCATAGAGCTCCGAATAGCATTCCGACGTCAGTCACTATTTAAGCCAATTCACAGCTAGATTATATAGATAGTGTAGCAATCTACTGGGGCCTGCCAAACAATTCACGTCTTCAAAACATATTATTTTCTTATATTTACGCGAATACCTACTATACATTGAAATAAAACTATTTTACGGATTCTATCGCGTGGACATATACGTCAGGACGTCTAACACCTCAGTCCCTCCGTGACCATGGTTGCTGTAAAGCAGCCGAAACGTCGGGAAAATAAAATAGTAAATAAACGCTATAGAATCCGTAAAATACTTTTATTTCAATGTCTTCAAAACAAATTGATAAATACTTAATCGAACATTATTGAGCGGAAAAGCTTCATTTAACCCCGAATTGTTATCTTTATATGTTATTTATTTATTATTCCATTTGTGTGTTATTATTTTATTGGACTATGTTATTTTGTACATATTGTTATAAAATATTTAAAATAAATAAATTCAAGTGTCAAGTTTTTTATGTCAAAATAAAAGCTTTTTACTAAATGCATAAAAAGTATGTACTTTACGAAAACGCAATTTAAATTCTTTTTTATCTGTCTACCTGGCTGTCTGTTTCTTTCAAAACCAGCTGAACCGATTTTGACGAGATTTTCACTAGCAGATAACTGATGTTACAAAAAATAACTAAGACTACATTTATTTTAGAAAAATAAACACCTCGTGACAAAACACCCTTTGTTCCGGGTAATGAGGGTTCATAAATTCCACCTGTACGAAGTCTCGAGCTATCTATTACAAAGTTGTTAAAGAATTTATTATGATTTTAGAGGTTAGTTTTAAGATTTGAATTGATGTAACTATAATATTTTTTCACGGCTCAACTTGACTGCTGCTTTTAATGGAAGCAATAAAACACGTGATGTTCTGTTACATTTATGACAACATAAACATTTATGAGTTAATCGAAATTTCCTGATTCATAATATTATAGGTACCTACAGGTTGGTTATTTTGTACAACTTGGTAAATTAATTAAGTTTAATTAAAGCCGCGTGGTTGTTTTGATTAATTAACTTGCTGTGACTTTACAGCCCCATCGTATAATTCACAAGATTCCAGAAGCACTCAGTTGATGTTGAAGTTGTTTTTGTTAACTACTAACATAATCAAGAATATTACACTGTTATTGCGCATTTTTTAAATGCTACATTATACTATATATTATGTAGTATAAGGTGTATTTTTCAGCAAAACTAGCACATCGAAAGTCTCCACTCGTCCCTGTCACTCCGGGCCGTCATTCAGGTAATCTGCTCATACGACTGACGGGCTTCTAGGTACTTTGACGAAGTAAGTTTGTACGATACCTATACGCTTTTACATACGCCGTCTATATTACATTTAGTACCCATTTTTATTTATAATGTTTATTTATTCAATTTCTCCTTGTTATTAATTACTTGATATTGCGAGCGTGCAGCCATTCCTCATCTTATTGTATTAAAATCGCATCAAGAAGAAGAAGTTTTCATCACTTTCTTGCGAAAGTGGCTGACATGACAAGCCCTTGTTGATAAGTGTGACCATTAGAGCTACTGATCTGCTCGGAAGCTTGATTTCAACCTGCAGACCACCATTATATTTTTATTTCTTGAAGGTAATAAAATTACATTAATAAGCGGACTGGGTCATGATTGGCACGTGTAGATTAGATAAGATATCTACCTAATTGGTAATATTTTATTCATTAGTAGTGCATAACTTTAAGTATATACCGTATATTCAGTATATTCATTAATTAAATTATATTAAAACTTATCAAAAATATGTGTAGGGATAAATCGAGAATAGGGGTCTAAGAAGGCCACTGAGCAAGTCCTCATACTATTTCCTAAATGTTTAGCGAATAAGAAGCAATACTGCTAATTTTCACTCGATTCAATTCACGTGTAGTAGGTTTATTTCAACAGCACATTCATATTCAGCATTATTATTCGCTTTCTACAAAAAAAAATTGGAAAGGAATTCGGAACTCCTCAAACTGTCCATTCAAGAACCCCGTTTTTGAAGAAAGCGTGAGATGTATAGGTAAGCGTTATCCGTTTGATAAGAATACTACTATTACTACAGCCCTTTTAACGTCCCACTGCTGGGCAAGGGCCTCCTCTCAATGCGAGAGGGCTTTAGGCCATAGTCCACCACGCTGGCCCAGTGCGGGTTGGCAGACTTCACACATCTATCGATAACTAGTCAAGTTCTCTTAGACGTTCCGGTTTCCTCACGATGTTTTCCTTCACCGTTTCATAACAAGTGATAATCTCGGATGAAAATGAGATTCGCACATAAATCCCAGAGGAGCGAGCCGGGGTTTTAATAAGAATAAGTAGGCATTTAATATGGCAAAAACTGCCTATATAATAAAATACGCCTGTTTAGTTTTTATAAATAAGCTTATCTCATGATTTAAATAGCAATTATAGGATTACCTGTTCGGCGCGGCTATAATAGTAAAAAAACTAGTATAATAATAATTCATCAAGATAGAAGCCGACATAGACATAATAATATTTATGGAGTACGATGACAAAAACACACAAATTTATATACTCTACTCACGTACATATGATTCGGGATTACTATAATCTATAATTTATTTTGTACTTAATGTACAGAAAAGATGAAGAAAAGTTGAACATGCCTTGAGACGGGTGTCATCACTGGGGCAAGCCCTGAAAACTATATTCTTTCTCAAAAACTTACAGCTATCATTACAGTTTAAACCCAATGCATCTGCATTGGGTTTAACGGTAAATAGCATTTCACCCATCGATAGATATCGATGGGTGAAATGCTATTTAACTTAAGCAACATTCTTTTAACTTTACAGGAGAGCATACTCATTCGACGCAGAAAAATTTGCTGATATAACATAGTATGTGTAGACCGGTATTTCAAGTCATTAAAATCAGCTATAAGTGTAGGTAAATATAATTACTTATACCTAACTGTCAAAGATCCGCCCTACAACTGCCAATTTTTTTTAATATAACTATAATATGTTAAAGCATTAATTTTGATAATACGAAAGAGACCTAATTTTCAAAAATAAACTTACAGCTTTATGTCAATGATTAAGCAAATTTTTTAGACACTAATTCATGATTTTCTAAAACATTCATAATAGATTTTTCGAAAATTCCTCTAGGACACTCTAAAACTGTAATAGAGGCCAAAGGATTGTTTAGTTTTAGGATCGTCGTGTTTAGTTTTACATCCAATTCAAAATGTAGTTAATCAGTTTATTTTATTAAATGCTCTTTTTATTGAGTTAATTTTTTTGTTGCTCTACCTTATGGTAATTAGCTATAGACAAAAGAAACAAAACTTTGTTTGTGAAGACTTGGAGATAAGGATAATAACCCTTATACGTACCCGTATATCTTGTTTATTACAAGTCCGAAATAATACTTTACCGTTTGCACGAGTATCGGGTATACAACGGAATGTTATAAATGGCTTTTCAATAAAAAAAATCTCCCCCATTTTAAAATCTTTTTAGGGTTCCGTACCCAAAACGGGGACCCTATTAGTAAGACTTTGCTGTCCGTCCGTCCGTCCGTCTGTCACCAGGCTGTATCTCATGAACCGTGATAGCTAGAGAATTGATATTTTCACAGATGATGTATTTCTGTTGCCGCTATAACAACAAATACTAATAATCAGAATAAAATAAACATTGAAGGGGGCTTTTTTTGCCGTTTTTATAATGGTACGGGACCCTTCGTGCGCGAGTCGACTCACACTTGGCCGGTTTTATATCTAGAGTCCTATGCGAAATCATCAAGATCTGTTTTGTCAATATTAATAGTCACCCCTCGTAGATATAGTTTACATTGTTATATATATTTATGGGTGTGACAACAAGTGTACAACGATACCTGGGACAAAAACTCAGTTCAGTAACTCAAAAAATAGTAAAAATAAATATAGTAGTATAGGCTGCCTTCACTAAACATCTTAATATTAGCTACAGTATTTGTACCTTAAATATCATACCGGTCTTCTGATTCATTCTGTATATTTTATTATATTAACCGTTGGAATACTTATTATGTTGCTCTATTCTTTGTTATGTTGATGCCTATTAAAGCCCTTTGAGCCCTAGTTCTGGAACATTGCGCGGAATGTTTATTGTTATACTATTATTTGTTTGTTTGTCCCAGTCCCGCCGAAGTTGTATACTTATAGCCCTAATTTAGTTTTAGATTTCTCACAATTTGGATGATAAAAAAAAAACAATTAGAAAGCCTTATAAAAAATTATCGGGGTAACTAGAAGCGTTTGTTATTTATTCAGGTATTGTTTTAGCGTCTAATGCAGACGACCATTAAAAAAAATATGTATTTTTTAACCGACCTCAAAAAGGAGGAGGTTCTCAATTCAACCCGTATGTTTTTTTTATGTATGTCACCTTGTTTTTTTATGTATATCTTTGGGGGAGATTTTTTTTGCTGTAATATTTACGTTTAAGACGTGATAATACTTGGATATTTTCAACGATTATTGACACTAAAAATCGCGAAATTAATATAAAAACAAAAAACGACTTCAAAACCTAAAAAGCTACAAATAATCTTATAATTCAGTACATTTGGAGTAGGTGCCAATCTACGTCAGACTAGGCAAACACACATATGAATTGGTACCGACTGCAATTGGACTGAATTATAAGATTATTTGTAGCTTTTTAGTGCACCTATGTTTTTGAGGTTGTTTTTTTAAACAATTAACTAATGCAAATATCTGAGAAACATAATAATTATTACGAGTAAATATATAGGGTAACAATTTATATATTTTTTTTAGTAAACTATGCGCAATTGGTTTATCGACTGTGTTTTTTTTAATAATTATACATTAAACTACTCTACTATTCCAGCTAAACTAACTAACTACAGCCCTTTTTTCCAGCTGCAATTGATAAAATATATTGTTTTCATGCCTTACAAAATGAAGCCATGGCAACTCCCCAACAAAAGTGTTATAAGTTGTAGGATTCGTTTATAAAATTACTTCAAGTGAAATTCGACGTTAAGACAATTAGGGCCACAGTTGGCAAGTTGGCGTCTGGTTTCGTACCTACAATGTAATAATTAGCTAAACAACAAGATGCGAGATTGTCTTAAATGTTCCATATAGATTAAAATAATTACTTGAGTAGATAGGTACCATTTTTAGGTATATACCTTAGGTAGTTTGCTATCTACCTATATATGGTAGAAGGTGTGGATGGTGGTGGAAGGTATGGCTATAGCTGCTGCTATAGCCATACTTTCTTAAAGACGCAAAAGATTACTATAGATGCAACTGGATGAAGCTAAAAAACGCAAAAAAAATAATTATGAATTTTCAAGTACCTAAACATAAATTTCACCATGAAATCAGTTGATATTAGAATTTTACTTATGCCACGATTGTAATAATTTAACGAAATCATTTGAATTAAACATGATTTGAAAACGACGAAATGTCGTTTTGACAATGAGTAATAACGGCCCGGGCGGCGTAGTGGCAGAGATCATAATATATATATGCGTAACGAGTGAATTTTATGTCTGTGGTAGAGAGGGTGGAAACAGAGTCCTCGCAGAAAGCGATATCGTCGCGAAAAAGTAGGTACCCATATACCCATACCTATAAAATACCACAAAACAATAACGTTACTGTTAAGTATTGGGAAACCGGACTTGCATCCGAATTAAACACTAGCCATTTATGCACTAAACATTTATTCACAGCTCCCCGCACGCTTGCGCGAGGAACGTCAGCTCTGTCACACACATAATGTCTAACCGGTCAGTTACATATATAACAGTTACTTACTATACTTTTCTCTACCATTTTTAATGTATCTAGTTACCTACTAACTTTCTTATATAAGGTGTCACTTATCCATTGATGACATTAACGTTCCGGATACCCGATATTATAAAGCCTATTTACGTTTTAAACATAATGGAACGGTGTTAAGTTATCTGAAAATAGGCAAACTAGAAAATATAAAAGTGACCTTTACCCTATACCCTATGATTTTGCGTTAAGCATTCATTATTTACGCCAACGCATTCTCGATAGTAACATCGATTACCGTCCAAAGAAATTTCTTCTTTCTTATCCACCTATAGGATTGAAAGTATATATAAGAAGACAGAAAACCTTTCGTTATATTTAGTCGGCATACTAAGGTAGATAATTGGAGACAAGAGCTATATCAACTTATGTATATGAAGTAAGTTTGACGATAAAAGAAGTAGGTATATATTTTTATTTTATTATTTGCAGATCATTAAAATATTCATTTATCTAGTTTCACATATTCGTTACAAATGAGGTAGATGGCTTAATATATATTATACTATTTATATCCATTCAAGTTTTACTTAAGTGAATACATTTTATACGTTTTTATATAAAATATTTTTTTATTTTAATATAACATGTAGGCATTATGTGGAGATCATAGGTCGCCCATACTATGATACAGAGGTTACAATCGTAAATCTACCTGCCTACAGATGAATATTATATAATAATTACATCACTATTTTATCAGTTACTTCGACTTTATAAATATTCAATACCAATAATTGAATGTTGTTTTAAAAACACCTTTTTATTGTTTCTTACCTTGAAAGCATTTCGGAACTTGTTGGACATAATGTTGTACAGGAATGGGTTGATGGCAGTCGACAGGAAGTAGAGCACGCCTGACAGAAATGTCCACACCTCATACACCTGTTTAAGAGAAACAAGGTAAAATTACCTGTAAAGCATAATCAACCCCATCAGACAACACATACTCATCGTATGATTCGGGGGCGATACCAGTTACACCCAGACCAGGGCAAATTACGAAAAGGCCATTTTTCAAAAAAAAAAATGCTTTCAAAAAGATGAGTCCAACGATTTCGTGCGGGATCTTCACATGCGAGGTCGCGTTCCGATTCGGTTGTATAGATAAGAGACAATACGCAGAAATTACAATTTGTAAGTGCCCAAAAAACTTTACCGAAAAGAATTTAGTTGACGATAAGTTGTAGATCACGCGATTACATCTTCGCGTTACAATTTATAGTAAAATAGGAACCTTCAACAAATGCTTAAAGGATATAAATAACGAAACGAGTTCATCCGCCATCTTAATCACTTTCATCTCCCATTTTTATTTATTATGTGTATTTATTGAATTTTCTCTTGCTATTAATAACTTGACACTGGCTGCAATACCCGCTCATCGTAAGTGGAGTAATTCCTCATCTTTATCCATTTATTTTTTTCGTAAAAAAAGAAAAACAAGGAAGGAAATGCTAAACGCCAAAAATGCTTACCAAACAGAAAGTGTCAGATGGGTGTTCCAAACTCTTGCCATAGATCGCCAGTAGCCTCTGCACGTGGAACGGAGCCCAGCAAATGAAGAAGGACAGCGCGACCGCCACTGCGACCAATAAAACACGATTACAACACGAGGGGACAAAAGCCTCACAAATCTTAATTCACGTTGAGGTAAACCGACATTCGCCCGTAAATCGTATAGATTTATAACGACAAATCGACTTGTAAAAGCGTTCTTAAAAATGTTGATTGATTTCGATATCGTTTCTACTAAAATGAAATTGAGACGTTTTCAATAATTAATTTATATAAATTGTCAAGTCACACTTAAAAGTCCATCGGAAACTACTTGTAAAAAATTAACATTTCCTAAGTTTGGAAATTTAATACAAACTAGATCTAAACTACATTTGACAGCTCTAATCTTATTGTCGTCCTGCTCATACATTACAGTCGTAAGAAAGACGGCAATACCTTTAACTATGCGATAACAACATATTGTAGTTTAGTGTCAACACGATAGACACTATTGTTTGATACCACTAAAGTGATATTTACATTTACGGCAAGACCGTCGGCAAGGATTGTCATTTCGTTAATTTAATACGATGCGTCTATGTCTAAACAACAAGGAAATGTGCAATAAAATATATTGAATCTACATATCAGAATGTTTTTTTTTATATATCATAGTAATCTATCGTTATTGCTTGCCACAGCAACTAATCGAAATGTTTTTTCACTGAATACCAATAGACTCATAACAGGAATTTGTAGGGTAATAAAATCAATTAGGTGTTTTAATTTATAACACCTTCACGTAAAGCTACTATTTTGACTATTTATTGACGATTCATAAGTGCCTGTATTGGTTTATATGAATAAAAAATATTCTGATTCTGATTCCAATAATTGAACGGACTACCTTAAATATAATTAAAAAACTTTAATGGACAACTAAAATATAAAGTTTTGGTTAAATACGGATAACACCGCAAATAGTATTACACGTTTAAATACAGGCAATTGCCAGAAGCTTAATTAGTCCATAACCCATATTCCATTTTGTTCATGTTAATTAAGTCTGGTTAATCTGTCGTTATATGTAATTAACCCAAAAGAACTACAGTGTTTGTACACCTTATTAAATTTACAAAATAAATTATGTGCATGCCTACCTACTTATAAGGGGGTCTTTAGTCTTAAATTTTGGAATGCGGATTATTCTACCATCAAGAAAAACTAAGTACTATACCCCAAGTTAACACAATCGGTTTAATGTATTAAGAAAGAAAACGACATCTTCTAACAATGGTAGCCAGAATTTGACTAGTCTAATAGCTTCAAGGTGGAAATGACTAATATCTACACTGGTTCTAGCTATCATGTTCTAGCTATCATGTATAAAACTAGTTTATATACGCATAGAAAAGTAAAAGGATTGTCATTCTACAAAAAATATGTTAGTAGACGTGAGACTCTGTCCGGATGTTTATCTACTCGGTACGTGACTATCTTTAAGGTTCTTTTTTGGTCGCCAATACTTAGCTCTAGGGCTGTCCACTACCGGTACTAGTATAAACCGTGTGGATAAGGAATAAGGCATGAAACATTTTTGAAATCTTTAAGTTTAAGACCTAGTAGGCCCTCTCACACACATAGGATCTCGTTTAAACGCTAAAGTGATAGTCTATCCCGTAAACGTGACGTGACCGGCATATGTCCGTAACATATACAAATCCAAATGCAAATCTATATGAACGGCTTTCCACGTGTATTGCCCTATTGAGTACGAAACTGTTAAGTCACTGCACAGAGTTCCCAGTGTACGAACATATAAATACTTTTGCACATGGAGTTACAAACGTGTTTGTGTAATCATTTACGATCACCGTTTTGGCTAATAGTAAAACAAACTCTGTGTATATAAGCATAAAGATTGAATTTCCGAGGTAAAAGTAACGCGACCACGCGTCAAAATTCGCTCGCGCTATCAACAGCATTTCTTTGAAGAATGAAGTTTTCTTTAAGTCAATACAGTTCGTTTTACTATTGACAAAAAATGTTGACGAGCGCGGCTTGTGGCCCCAGTGTGCCCGGTGCTTTAGTATGCTGTCGTACAAATATAACATTTGAAACAACGAATCGTTTAAGGTCACCCGCATACTGCGGCGTCCACACTCGCGCGTCAAATTTGTTGCCATACCAAAATAAACTGTATTGACTCATAGAAAAAGTTAATTCTTCAACGACACTGACACCACGAGCGAATTTTGACGCGTGAGGGCGTGGTTTCTACTATAGAAATTCAATCTTTATCTATATTGACACAGAGTCCGTTTTGGTATTGGAAAATATTTTGACATGCGAGCTTTGACGCCTCAGTGTACAGGAGGCTTTACATTAAAATTTAAAAACATCTGAAAATCGTCGTTCCGCTCATAGTATTGCTCCTATGTATTTACGCCAGCGAAAACATATATATAAAACGTGTATGTGAAAAAGCGTTACTTAGCCAACGTCTTAAAATGTTTTTCAATTCCAGTAAGACTATCCGAATTGGTACTTACCTACGACAAAAAATCATTTACTAACTGGGTACATCATTTTTAAATAAAAAAATGTATATTTGAAAGACCTATATTTGAAAGACCTTGAAACCAGGGTATACGTAGAGGCAGCCAGTTATTAATCATACTAGCCACTTGCTATTCGTCTTTTACGAGTGACAAAAAAACCAAGCTTTACTTTTTTAAGTAAATTAAATTCTCATTCAGTTTAACAAGCCTCTGTTTATTTTTAAATTGTCAACATTTATTTTGTAAAACACAGACTTGATTGTGCATATATTGTATAGCAATACTCTATCTTTATAGTATCTACTAAAATCTATAGAAATCAAAAGGCGATATGCGGCCAATAGAATTATTTCTACGAGAAAAAAAATACTACATTTAGTTTACATGGTTTTATATAATGAATAGCGTGTATAAAAAAAATATTCATATCCCTTTATATCCTTTTTTCATATCAGCCCTTAATAATTTCCTCAAAGCTTTATTGATGTCACAGATGGTCACATATTGGTAGAACAATACAGCAGCATGTAAATAGGTCAGCTTTTCGAGTGATATTTAAATTCCTGCGAAATTGTCTCGAGAACCTTCTGAGAAGCTTTAAGTACTTATGAAAATAAACTTAATTGGGAAATGACGTTATGCCCTGATACCTATCCCGGATTTAACACTTACCATACAAATGGGGAATTCATGGTAATAGGCACAGTCGCGGACTCAAAATGTTTACCACCTCACGGTCTTGAAATAAAACTTTTTTACGGATTTTATCGCGTTTATTTACTATTTTGTTTTCCCGACGTTTCGGCTGCTTTACAGCAATCATGGTCACGGGGGGACTGAGGTGTTAGACGTCCTGATGTCATAGTTAATAACTGACAAGATTGGCTACATCTTGAAACGGGCTTCAATCAAAACTTACTTCAAGCCACCGAAATATAAGAAAACACCACACGGTCTGTTATTTCTTTCAAATTCCTGTTTTATAAGGTTGGCCGCAAATAAAATGACTATTGATCGTCTATGATTATTATTAGAGGTGTTAAAGTAGGTAGCATAGACAAAGAAATCGATATCTATTGTAACTAGGTAATTTCATTCATGGTACAATATTTTTATTCAAATACTAGCTGTGCCCGCGACTTAGCCCGCGTGGACTTTAGGGAGATTACCCGGAAATATGGGTATTATGTTTTTCCCGCGGAACCCTAATGCTTTTTCTAAAATTAAAGTAGCCTAAGTAACGCCTTGGAACGTCAGCTATGTGTCAGTGAAAGTCCCATTGAAATCGGTTCAGCCGTTTAGAAGTTTACCTCAAACAAACTGACAGACAGACAGACAGACAGACAAAAAAAAAAAAATTGCGTTTTCGTTATAGGTATCGTATATACTTTCATACGCATTTGGTAAAAAGTGTTATTTTGATATTACAAACAGACACTCCAATTTTATTTATTTGTGTAGATGTATAGATGACTAAACGTTTGTAGTTTTACAAATGTTCACCAATATAATCATTGTAACGATGCAAAATTAATTGTTAATTACACGAAGGTTTTATGAGTATAAAATTAATATTAAGTTGATAAAGAACATTTAATTAAATTTGATAAAGTGGGGAAGTGTATTAGCTCCTGGAAATAATAATAGAGCTAAACACCGGCTTTGAGTTGTTCATTGACACGTCCGATTCGTAAGGATTTTTAGTGTACTTTCAGCTGGTGCGTCATAATTTTATATAGACTCATAGAGGTACTAACTTTGTGAGCACTGCGCACTGGCTCAAAGTTCACCATGAGCCAATACCTCCCTCACAACGAAGCGAACGTGTTAAACACAATCTATATTGTTATAGGCCTTAACTTCACTCTTCAAAGCACATTTGAGAACAATGCTATTTACGAATTTCAGCTGAATTATGAAGTGTTTATTATCTGCGGCATAGGCCCGAACTTAATAAAATTTAAAATATGCACGTACTCAAGTACGCTTTATAAAATACGAGTAAAGAGTGAGTGAGAGTTAACTAATGCTAGCAATTGATGATTTAATTTAGATTTTTTGATAACACTCACTCACCGAGCATCCTAATGACTCTCCTTTGCGACGCACCATTCCTGTACTGCGTGTGTCCACTGGCCCTCTCGCTGCTCTCCACAGAGAGCTTCTTTAAAGGATGTAACACCCGCGACGTTCGCAACTTGATGCCTATCAACGCGTACAGCACGGTTATCATCGACATAGGTACCACGAAGAACACGAAACTTGAGATAACAAACACTTGGTGGACACCGACACCTTTCACTGTACACCAACTAACGTTCTGTCCGTTCTGAACGTTCGACACTACACCGAACTGCATGGCTTGGGGCACCGCAGTACACAACGCGATCACCCATATAGCTATGATAAATCGCACCGCCCTAGACAGCTTCGACATCGTATGCGACATGAAAGGGTGGCAAATCGCTATATACCTTTCGACTGTGAAAGCCGTTATTGTCAATACCGTCGCGTTGACAGACGTTTCCGACGCCAGCCCGAAGGCTATGCACTGCGCCTCGCCTAACGGGTATGTGACCGGATTCCACAAGCGGTGCAGCTCGAGGGGTAGGCCGCATACTAGCAGTATTAAATCAGAGATGGCGAGACTGAATAGATAGAAGTTTGTGGCTGTGTGCATAGTGCGATTTCTTGATATAACTACACAGGTGCTCGTGTTGCCAAGGATGCCGGCGACGAAGATTATCACGTATGTGATGGTGAGGGGCACGAGTAGGTTGAGTGTGTACGGCTCGTCGTATGCCGCGGCGTGGCCCGACACGTTGGTCGTATTCATAACGAACGAGACCACGTAATCTTCCATCGTTTGAGGGGCTGGCAACGTCATCACCTTACCTGTAAAAACGACAAACCTATTTTTATCGGAAGAATGGATGGAAAATTTCCCCTTATCCCCCACGATAAAACTTATTAGGATTCAATTTCTTTATTAGATGTTTCTTCGGAGACAAGCTATAGAGTCTGATAATAAGTTAATTACAAAATCCATCAATGTCGGCAATGTAAAAGTTTTAAGATAATTAAATCCAAAACATTTATGTGTGTGTTGTTGCTACTAAACTTGGCGTCCATATCATATTGTTGTTTACTGTATTAAATAGGCGATTGGTACGGAAACATCTTGAAGGTCGACCGTTAATTGACCCTTAACTCGGCCAAATAATTAATTTAAATGCGATCAACTTGTTGTTTATGTAGGTTAGGTACTTCGAGGTGTGAGGTAATCCTTACAAACAGATAAATATGTATAAACAAAAAATCCACGCTCAGTCACGTTAAAATCCACATTGAAAAGTAGGTATTTACATACCTACCTAAGTGCTAGTTTATTTTGTTTTTATTTTGTTCGTATTCTTTTTATAAACATCAGTGCAAGGTTAATGACTCGTGACACAGGTAGGTACTGAATACTTTAGTATACATATCATTAAGTATATAATGTTGTTGATTTACGTGCCTACTTATTCAAGAAGTGTAAAATATAATGAAGATTACTAAACATTTTTTTTTGATCCAGATAGCAAGTGTTTCAACTTGTTTGAGTCTGGATTAATATGGTGCACAATTGATGGATCAAAGTTCAATTTCAATACAAAAAAGTTTGTCTCAATATTCTGAAAACTAAAAAAACTTTATCTTAAATGTAAAATTAATGATAAAAAATTGTTTTAAAAACAATTTTAGATTTAATCGCCCTTAGTTTTCGGTGTTCTCCTCAGCAAACCCTTTTATTTGATTCTGGCCGAAAATGCAGATTTGATACCCATACTGTGGTAGTGCAGAAAATAACAATTCCACCATCTTGGATGATCCGCCATATTGGAATTAGAATGACCTGACATAGCTAAGCATGCATTGTCATACAAAATAAGCGTGTATACCAAATTTCAGCTCAATCGGATAAAGATAACTGATTTAAATTTCAGTTGTAAGATTCCACCCGGACATACATTGCAAGTTAATATAAAGCTTGTAATAATAATAATAAAATATGATTCACTCGGCGACGAAAACCCAAACGCCAGCAAAATTACCTATCGCTATAATTAAAACCATAAGAAAATATAGTATGTAGGTTACCTTTGAATACGTGTTTGCCTAACTTTTAATGATATTTGAAATGGTCATTTCAAAGGTAATTCGCACCGGTGCCATGTAGATTTTTACTGAGGACTATAGCCAGGTTATCTGATTTGGTCACAATTCGTATGTATGATTTTATTATTTTTAGATCCATTGAAAATCGGCATTTCTTTACCTATTTACCTCATTTCATTATCTGGAACTTTATTACACAATGTAATTCAAAATTCCTTTGTGTATTTCCTTTTTTAGTTAATTTCTATGTCTTCAAGCGTTTTATATTTATTATGAGGAGGATATATAAATAGTAGTATATTCATCGCTGTTTGTATCATCCTTTATATGTTATAGGGTGGAGGTAGGTAGATACATCACGTGAAACCAAACGATGATAATATATTTATCATTTCCTGAGACACAAGCAAAGTTGTAAAGGGTTTTATAGTGTTTTAGATTTTCTACTTCAAAGAGCATTTCAAATAAATTGATTAATTTTACTAATACCGGATGCTTACATTTTTTATAGGTAATAAAATTATTATTAGGATCCTGACAATGAACTCGTAATTTGTTTGTTCGTCTCTGTTATTGAATGTCAAGTACTGTCAATTGAAACAGAAGCTGAACTATTTAACAATGAAACAAATACAATATTTAAGCCTTTAACCGCGTAATTAGATACAATATGAGAACTACTGAGGCATTTAAACCATTATTTCTAATACCATTAATTAATTACCATTAATTTACTCATTTTGTATTCGTAGGTACACATGGTTCATTACTCCACATTGACACTTTTGTATCTCATTAAATTATAGGTACCTAATCATTATTGTAGGTAGGTATTATTTCTTTGACTGACTTTGGTAAAATATCTACTAAATATTACTAACCAAACTAAAGAAATAAACTAGATTAGAATATAGAAAAATATTTATTATAATTTTTAAAAGCTTCTGTTTAAAAATAGATACATTTTGTAGCTTTTTTGTTCTAGGTCTTTTCTGAATAGTCAATACCTTATAACTAAAATATTAGCAATTATATATACCTTATATTCTTTGAAATGGGATTCGCTCAACAATTAGTACTCAACACTGAATATCGTACAAAGGCTGTATTGGACGTAAAATATTTCTGAAATCCGAAATGTATTTCGGTGATCCCTTTAGCCTCATATTTATCAGCCAAAGCCCTCTAGGGCAGCGCCTAAAGGACGCTTCCGAGGATTTTATCACTATAAATCAGACTAGGTTTTTTCTATATAAACAGTTTGAGGTTGTGTTAGGATGTTTAGCAGTAAGATGGTTAGCAATTGATATAGCAATAAATATACCCAATAATGCACTATTTTTGTTACATTTATTTTTGGCATAGGGAATAGTGTGACATTCTTCATCGTATTATAGACTCCTTAACGGATATAGCAGGATTGTTATAATTATCATCCCTCGTATTCCCCTAGAATCTAGAGTCTAGATGTCCATAAACCACCTCAAGTTTAGACGATCCTAGATACCGTAAGGATTTTCTATGCTAATAATAGCGTTAGTATTATACGGTAACATTTTTTTCTGAGATTTTAGGTACACTGAGTTTGCCAAGCGGAAGAGGCCTAAGGACCCGTCATTCAATTATCTTAGGTTTTTTTCCAGTTATTAAAGCACGAAAATGGGGAAAAAATATTCCCCAATAACGTCCTTAACCCTACATATTTGCTTAGTTTTTGTACATGCTATCTATTTCTCTGCAAAAAAATGCTTATGACATTTACCCAAGTAGATCGGTAAATAATGCTGGAATAAAATATAACAGGATTCCAATCTATATTGGATTAACCATCGATTTGAAATATAATAGATATCACCAGAGGCAGACCTTTATTGGATTTAGCTATAATGTACGTGTTATACATAGGTAACTACTGTTTTTATGTTACCTAGCTATATTTCAGCAGTTCTTCCTTGATTTTATATGGTCGTTAGGGGTATTTAGCGTTAGTAGTAGTAAAGTACAAAGTATTAGTTTGGTGTCTGATAGAAGAGCTCTGCAATTTGCTGTAAATTAATTTACGGATGTTACCAACTGTTAGTGTGAGATAATGTAATTATATCATTAAATTAAATTTTAAAATCCACTGATGGCAAATTAATAAGTAAAGATAATTATCGCATATAAATTTCAAATATATATAGTGTCCCTTCTGGTACGTGGACTTTGATACGAATTTCAATAGGAAAAGCGACGCCACCATGCATCTAAATTCACACGCGTCATGGCAATTCGTTGAAAAATTAGCTATGTTTATAAAGTAATACAGTTCGTTTTGCAATGAGTGAATACAATTTGGTTGCGTAAATCTTGACGCGTCTGAGGACTTGAATGTATCTAAATTAGACACTTCGATAGTAGGCACCTAGGTATACCTGTAATGTAAAAGGTAAATAAATCGTTTATATTGTTTTACAATAAATGACTCAATTTATTTTCGGTTAAAAGCAGATCTTGCCAGTCCCATAAAAAGATCGCAGTTAATGAAGGTAAGGTAGGTAAGTAATCGCTGAATCGAGAACCAATCTAATTGGAATCTGGGGAGGGGGGTAATTTGGTCGGTACATTATTAAGAACTAATACTAACATTCGATCAGGGCAATAAACTTGGACGTGTATAAGGTTTTATTTACTTCATACGCATGAATAAATATATTTACGAAGGTATGTCTTTTATTTTTATTTGAGCCAAGAAATAATAATGGAACATGAATGGTATCATTTATCTGTAGGTAATTGGTTGCTACCACGCCTGCTGGTAGTAGAGATCACGTTTCTATCGCTCCGTGACGTGGAAATATGACTCTGAAAAATTGCAGAATCAACGTATCATTTACTTCATATAGGTAAAATACGGAACTTCTAAGTGCAATGTATTGTGTCTATAGTATTAATCAACTTTATTTCCCGTATTGTGTTTGTAGTATTAACTCACGTTCAGCCTGCAATAAGTGTACGCCTACACACGCCCAAGAGGTATAAACTAGCGACTAACTACCAGAACCGTAGCGGTTCCCTTAATAAATATATAAATGGTAATGTATTTGAGTGATTCAGTCGCAGATTCTTATCATTATCTTATTGAGATGTAGTATCATAAAATTGTAATAATCAAAATATTAATTAATGTAAGAGGAATTGTCATAGTGGCCGTTGTAGACCCCTAGTTCTACAGGGTGTTTCAGAAGTCCGAAATAATACTTTGATGTTTGCATCGGTATCGGGTATACAGCTGAATGGCATAAAAATTTGATCGAAATTCGACCATGTTTTTCCAACTTTTTTTTCGTCGGCAATTTCTACAACTCGTAATATCTCGAGTCCTATGTAAAATTTTCATGTTCTGTTTTGTGAATATTGGTAGTCGCCCCTCATATGTGTAGTTTACACTGCTGAATAGGTTTATGGATGTACCCAAAGGCCAGAACACGATACATGTGACAAATATTCAAAGGTGTATAACTCACAAACTATGATAGTTAGGTATAATCTGTCTTCACTAAGCATCTACATATACGAGCTACCGTTTATTTACCCAAAGTATTATTTCAGACTCCTGATACACCCTGTATAGTGTAGCCGCATTCCTGATTAGACCTTCCGGTGTATTTTTTTTGTCTTACCTTATAAATAAATAATCAACCCGAATAGGACAGTGGGTAGTACTTACCTATTTATATTGAACAAATTCCATGTTTTTTTCAATACCAGACTCGTAGTGAACGTGATGTGAGTTCGAATAGGTACTAATGGAATAGAATATGTGTATTAGTGATGTGCCGGATATCCGTATCCGTATCCGCGGATATCCGAAGCAAATGAAAGATCCGTATCCGTTACTTTTTCGGCGGATCTTTTACGGATCTTTAACTTAATATTTTTCAAGACATAGATGAAATTTTATATATTTACTAGCTGTGCCCGCGACTTCGCCCGCGTGGACTTTAGGGAGATTACCCGGAAATATGGGTATTATGTTTTTCCCGCGGAACCCTAATGCTTTTTCTAAAATTAAAGTAGCCTAAGTTACGCCTTGGAACGTCAGCTATCTGTCAGTGAAAGTCCCATTGAAATCGCTTCAGCCGTTTAGAAGTTTACCTCAAACAAACAGACAGACAGACAGACAGACAAAAAATTTTAAAATTGCGTTTTCGTTATAGGTATCGTATATACTTTCATACGCATTTGGTAAAAAAGTGTTATTTTGATATTACAAACAGACACTCCAATTTTATTTATTTGTATGTATGTATGTATGTATTGTATGTATTGTATAGATATAGATGTATAGATAGGTGGTTATGTAGCTATGAAAAACTATTAAACTCCATCAAGATTATTTATTATTTAAAATCAAATATTTGGCACCTTAATATTGCAAACATCTATTGTAGTGAGTAGTGAGTTACTATACCAATATTACATCCAACTCAAAGGTACCAAATCATCTTTATAATGAGATCAAGGACCATTTTTGTGATGAGCTTATTAAACATTTATTATAGGAAGTTTTTATTAAATTGTTATAACCCGTATCTGTATCTACGGATCTTGACACCAATTATCCGTATTCGGATCCATATCCGCGGATATACATTTTTAATGATCCGAACATCACTAATGTGTATACAGTTGGTAACTACTTATGTCTAAAAACTACCACAGTAGTTCTGAAACCTTACCACCAACTGTCTTTTAATATTACTTTCAGTTTCTGACAGGTAACTCAGTACAAAATCTGTCAACAATTGACAGTAATTTTTGAAACAACAGTACTTTATGAGATGGTGGCAGGTAAGGCCCCTGATCCAAGGCGCGAGCGGGAACATCAGTTTTTTTTTGGAACGTAGTTCCTTATGGCGCTTTGCGAAAGGGGGCTAGACGGAAAAAATTAAGACTAAAAGTGTCGACCGACACTTTTGTAAATGTGTGTGTTAGAGTAAAAGATGTAACGACACTTTTGTAAATGTGTGTGTGATTTCGATCTCGATGTGTGTATGTATGTATATGTACAATTTTTTTGCTTTTTTTATTTCGTTCGTTTAACTTCGTTCGATCCGGGTGTCCCTTGACACCTCTCAAGTTTTATTGTTTTTTTTTACCTACGAGCGGAAGAGGGGGTTCCTCGAAAATAGCGTTCGGACGCCATTTTTAAGTGTTTTCGAATTGAGAAGAGGCCAAGGTCGGAATGACTATTTCACGAGTATCACGTGTATCGAAGTTCATATCAAAGTATTATTGACGATATCGCGAGAAAATACTCCGTATACAGGTTGTTTCAGAAGTCCGAAATAATATTTTAGGTACATATACGGTAGTTAATATGTAAACGCTTATTGAAGGAAGATAATAAATAACTATCATAATTTCTGTGGGCAAGAACGTGGCCCCGCCTTGAACGTAAGGGGTGCAAGTTCAAATCCCGGGCCCGCACCAACTCTGATATAATTTTCATGTGTGAATGTCATTTTCAACAATGATTACCACTTGCTGAACGGTGAAGGAA
The DNA here is from genome assembly GCA_914767695.1 of Ptilodon capucinus. Lineage (NCBI taxonomy): Eukaryota > Metazoa > Arthropoda > Insecta > Lepidoptera > Notodontidae > Ptilodon > Ptilodon capucinus. The sequence continues at coordinate 4,409,414 of OU611814.1, read as the reverse complement.
AACATCATGAGGAAACCTGCACGTCTATAGTAAGGCGTGTGAAGCTCACTAACCCGCACTGGGCCAGCGTGGTGGACTATGGCCCAAATCTCCCTCGTATTGAGAGGGAATGTACCTGGTATAATGGCAATAGGCTCACTCCCTATTACATTGGGAGCAAAATACACAGGCGTAGAGTTGGCGCACTGCAGTCCACCTCTGCCTACCCTTTTGGGGATAACAGTCGTGATGATGTGATGTATACGTGACAATTGCGGCTACCCTCTCTCTCCCATCAATTAATAAATTTGTCCAAAGCAGAGTGTTTTCATTGTTGTTACTTGAAGCCGTTTTTTAATTTAAACTTCATGATACAATTTATAAGTTTAGGCACATAAATTAACATAGCAGACGTCATTGTGTAATAGTTATTGACACTGCGTAGTATATTACCAAATTTATTTTGAATTAAAATCATATTATGTAAAGCATATGCGTTATTTGGTTAAAGATATAGGCCGGTACCAAGGAATTTAAAATAAACAGGTCATTACGTTACGCTGATGGCCATTACAAGAATGACAATGTTAAATACCACACTGGATCACGGTCAGTGTTTAAATTTAAAGAATAAAAATTATTTAAAACTTTATTGATTGTCTATAGTCTTCAAGATTCAACACAGCTATAAAACTTTAGTATGTATAACCAATTGGATGAAATGTTAGATTGATAAAAAACCTTTTTAAAAACAAGCTTTCGGTTAGTTTTCGTATTCTCCTCAGCAAGCCATTTCATTTGATACCCATACTGTGGTAGTGCAGAAAACATAACTATTCAGCCATCTTGGATGAACCGCCATATTGGAATTAGAATGACGTCACACAGCTAAGCATGCATTGTCATCCAAAATAAGCTTGTGTACCAAATTTCAGCTCTAACGGTTAAAGATAATTGATTTAAAATTCAGTTGCAAGATTCCACCCGGACATACATTGCAAGTTAATAGCTTGTAACTTGTAATAATAATTAACTCGCCAAAGAGGTGTCACCTGAAAACTATCTACAACCAAATTTGTGGAACAATTTGTCAATCGACAAAGTCATTGCTATATCGATATTCTAAATATCGAGGGGTGAAAGGCTATTTTTTTAACTTTACAGGAGTGCATCCTCATTCGACGGAGAATAATTCGCTGATTCCATTTATGTATAGTCAATATCGCCTAAAAGTGTCGTTTAAATTAAATATCCTTACATCCCTCGATATAATAATTCAGGTACCGACTGAAGGTAATATGTTGCCTTGCAGAAGTCAGACTGTACATATACTGACTTTTGAATGTTTGGCACAATTTTTCTGTTTCGGTCGTTTAACATACCTAATAGCCTATAATAAAGAGTAAAATGCATTCACTAGAAATTACCTCCTATGTATATTGAACATTATTATAATATTTGTTGTGTATTACATAAAAATACGTACAACTAGGTGCGTTAACTACGGTTCAAATACTTTTTATTTCTCAAAAGAATAACATTATAATTTATTCACTGACACGATAAATTAATCAAGGTTTTACAATGTTTATAGGTTTTAAGCGAAAGTATTAATAATGATTAATAGTACAATGCAGGAAACAACGCAAGACGTGAGATGTTAAAAAAGTTAAATAGTAAGAGGGTAGTTTCATACTATAAGTTTCAAAAGAAAATACTTCGTAGAATTTGGCCAAAATAGCACATTTGATATTTACAAAAGTTTTTTGCGCAAATCAAAACAACAATACTTCCCCGTGAATAACCGGAGTTGTTTTTGAATTATAAGGGCTTCCGAGTTCTGATTTTATTTGATCTTAAAAATACCTCTGTTGACAGGAAGTTCTCAATTTGCCGGGCAATTTGACGCCAGGCTTTGAGATATTGTCTTGTCTAACGAATTGTCAACACTTGCGACGGTGTCGATAGCGTTATCGAGTGAGATTCGATAATGACAACACCATTTATATTGTCAAGTAAACTCGGAGCACTAAGGAAACGGAAATTGTTCTTAAACATGGTGGAAATATAACGTCTCGCGTTGGCTGTAGATGTTTAGCGCCCTTCAAAACTTTCTTCAGATTTTACTTGTTTCGACGTAAATTCTATTTTGTGGCAAGATTTTCGTACTTAAATAAAGAGGTGTATGAAATAATTTGGAAATGCACGTACCCAAGTTTTAACATACTTATGTTCATAAAGGAATAGCTTTGCCTCTTTGGCTTCTTCGTTTTTTGTGGCAGTAAACAAATACAGTTGGAAGTGGTTAATTTTATTTCAGATCCTCCTAGCCTTACTTTCGCTTAAAGTAGTGCAGGTCCCAAGACAATTAAGCTGTTCTCCGGGGCCCGTTGACGATTAAATCTCGGCGTTTCCGTTGGTTTCCGCTGCAAATCCTGGCGTAAGCCAGGCAGTAATAACAGTTGACACCAACTGTTAGTCCCATAAAAGATCTACGTAGATTTTGCTTGTGCAACTGTTAGTCCCATAAAAGATCTACGTAGATTATCTACGATATCATAGGTTTTTTCATCGGTATTTTTTTATACAACTATAGACTTAATTACCATGGTTATATCTGATTACGTTTACTTTGGTTTATATAAAGTCATCTGGGTTCTTTGTATAATTGTTAAACTATTATTCTTAAGCTATTAAACATTTCTTGTTTTCTCGCCTCCACAAAGGCCAAGGCTGAGTGCCTGGAATTACGGTCGTGAAAACGAAAAACATCATTTTGAATCTTTTCACACGCTTCGATAGCTACTAATGCTTGCTGAAAAACCGTAAACAAACTCAGCAACGAATTATTTTATGACAAAAATACTGCCTAGCTGCAAATTATGCTGCAATCACATATATATAGTTGATCTGAGATGCAGCTAATATTTTAGGTACATATACGGTAGTTAAGATGTAGACTTAGTGAAGGAAGACTATAAGTGAGAGTGAGAACCTCCTCTTCTTTTAAGATTCGGTGCAATATAAAGTGTTAAAGAAAATACTCATCGTATGATCGCAAACTAAGCAGAATGGAATAAACGTTCGACAAGTGATTGTAGTACTACTACTAACAATTTATTATCGCTAACGCTAAATCGTTCGACTTCTATCGAATTGAATCGACATCTAGCGTTTGCCACTTGGCTAGGCCTGCTGATGCTCTATCATGAAAGTGCAGTTTCAAAAAATTGCCGTTAATGGACTAAGACGAACCCACACCCACCTGGTGCATGGGGCTGAACGGCCTACGCTCGAACTACTAGACCAAGCCGTCAAATCTGAAACCCCGAAAGAAATTAAAAATACATTGACCTGACACTATAGACGTTTCAACTAATAATATTGAATTAAAGAATGCTAAGCTAACAGAATTTAATTAGGGATTCCAGACAATATATCACAATATACCACTACACTCTCAAGGCCCTGCCTATTTTCAATATTTACAAAACGTCGAGACAGCCTCGGGAACGTGAATAATTATTTTAATAAACTCGGTTGCCAACGAAACACAGTGCTTATAGCTTGATGTTCTGCGGATCCATCTTATTGCTCGTTTTTGAATTACTATCGATCGTTTACGATTGCCTTTGCAACGGCTCGAGCGAAGACTTAAAAGATTCTAATTTCACCAAAGAACTTATTTTTAAAATGCACGTAGAAACAATATATTTTATTCTCTACTACAACAATAGTTATCTATTAGAAAAATCATTTACACCAACAACAGAATGCTTCTTCCCCTGAGCAGAGCCGGCAAGAAACTTGATGGTTAGTCCTTCCAAAAGACAACAAAAATTATGTAGTTCAGAAATCACTTTCGGTCTTCTCACCTTTGCGGTATCCGTAGATACCACAGGTAGGTACCACAATAATCAAGATTTGTCAATTGTTAAATTAGATATCAACACAAATACCGATAAGGATGAGGTCTAGGCACACAGTAGTGTGTCAAGCCAAAAGTTCAAGCTGGCTTGCAGCATTACATCTTACGGCATGCCATATAAGGAACCATGAAGGTTAATAGTGTAAATAGGTGGTTAATACTTACAACACAAGTATCCCGCAACCATAAGCCAATCAACGGGTTCGGGTGACTGCTTGTTTTCAAATAAACGTTGACACGAGGTCTTCGACCAAGATTAATAAAGCTAACTGTATTCTGTTATAATGGTGATTCTGTTGCTCTGGTCTATGTTCTGTTCGGACCAAACTTCACACTACAATGATACTGTAGTGTATTGTCGTCCTTCTCACATTCATAATATAATAGCGAGATGGCAATATTTTTAATACCACTGTGAAATTTAGTTTTGTCGTAGCGTGTCTAATAAAACCATTATTAATATTTAAATACTAATAGGATTTTTATTCGATGACTGTTTCTTTGTAAGAACGTACAGTCAATCATTTTTAGGGTTCCGTACCCAAAGGGTAAAACGGGAACCCTATTACTAAGACTTCTCTGTCCGTCCGTCCGTCCGTCCGTCCGTCCGTCCGTCCATCCGTCCGTCCGTCCGTCCGTCCGTCTGTCACCAGGCTGTATCTCATGAACCGTGATAGTTAGAGAGTTGAAATTTTCACAGATGATGTATTTCTGTTGCCGCTATAACAACAAATACAAAAAAATAGAATAAAATAAATATTGAAGGGGGCTCCCATACAACAAACGTGATCATTTTGCCGTTTTTATAGATAATGGTACGGAACCATTCGTGCGCGAGTCTGACTCGCACTTGGCCGGTTATTTGTTATTGTTCCAGTATCTTTTATAATTTCTCTACCCACCGACATAATAATTATTATCTTCATAAAGGCCACAGACATAACATAACACAGACAGTTATTAACAAAACAAAAGACATACCACGACAAATAAAAAATATTTTATACGTTCATGGCCACGACACAATAAACGACGTGTGTAAAAAAAACTAGATTTTCTGGTGCGCATTCCATAATTTACAAGATATTTAACATCATCAAAAATCAAGATGAAATAAATACGTAATAGCATAATTCAAGATGTCTAGTGTGTGTGTTTTTTTTACTTTCATGAAATTATACTTCAATCAAGTTATTCTGATAATTTTAAAACGTTCCGCAAATTAATGAACTAATTTTATGGATTATGTTTATAAAGACGGGATATAAAATCATCCATAGTATTACACTATCATTATGTAGCCCCATGCGTGAGTATATGTATGTATGTATATATGTATTATTATGTAGGTATTTACGACGGTTTGGTCAGTGGTTTGAACTTAAGCCTCTCGGCTTACAGCACCGTATGTTTTCGGTTTGATTTCCGTTTGCAATAAATTTCGTAAATGGCCTTTTCGGAATTTACCCTGATCTGGGTGTAACTGAGATCGCCTCCAATCGATTGTTTAATAACCATAGCTTTAATATGATCATTCGAGGTTGTGATAGTTCTGTTTTCATCCGTGCGGATTGACTGACAGTTCACATGGAAAAATGAAAACGATAGAACGACGCCTGATGAACTACAATATACAGAACTGTCGGTAACTTAACACCAATTCCAATAAAGTTAGGTCCTAAATGAATTGTTTGTATAAAACTATTCAATATTACAAAATTGTGCAAAAACGGAGATCCCTCTATTCGGGCGCCGAGAGCTACGACATAAATCAGGACGTGATATATCTAGCCGCGATGCCAAAATACTGGTGCGCACGCCAACCCTGACGTTAGGGCTCAACGCCACATTTATTTGTATCTTAACCAACACCACTTCAGCTATTCAACGGTTTTAGGATCAAATTCAGGCAGTAAAACAAAACATATTTAAGAAACAAAATACAAGCCCGCTGAACTTTATAACGGATCCTTTCAGTCGGGGTCGCGTTGCAATCCAATTGTAGCTTATAAGAAAATGACAATTAGTAAATAAACACGAAGGGTCGTATGCCAAACAAAAGATTTTAAAGTTTTATAGTACAGAAACTATTGAAAAAATCAAAGTAATATGCAAACAATACCACTACAGAAGTGGTGGTAAAACCGGTGAAAAAATATGAACTAAAAACATCAATAAGAAATTTGTCTCGTATAGCATGGCAACACTTTTTTTTCTAACCGTTTGTGTCCCACTACTGGGCAAAGGTATCCCCCTCCTCCTGGGACACCTTGGCCCAGCAGTGGGCTATAGCATATCTATAGCTATAGCATATCTTATTTATTTCAGGGGCTTTATTAATTGACTGATAAGTGATAAGCCTTCATTTGACAAAAAAAAAATACTGAACTGAAAACTGACAGTATTTAATATTTAGTCTGGGGATTGAAAAATCGGCCCTTATTGAAAGTAGTTATAAAAAAAGTTACATAACTCTAACCGGTTTTGTCCCACTACTGGGCAAAGGTATCCCCCTCCTCCTGGGACACCTTGGCCCAGCAGTGGGCTATAGCATATTTTATTTATTTCAGGGGCTTTATCAATTGACTGATAAGTGATAAGCCTTCATTTGACAAAAGAATGTACTGAACTGAAAACTGGGAGTATTTGATATTTAGTCTGGGGATTGAAAAATCGGCCCTTATTGAAAGTAGTTATCAAAAAAGTTACATAACTCGATTAATACAACAAAGAGAAAAATAATTCTCAATAAGATAAAATGCTCGTGAGAACCATCTCCATCATCCCAGGGGGTATTTGATTTCAAAAACAAAGAGATATCTGAGGAGAGACAGGCCAAGCCAATTATTTTGTGGAATTCATTTGTAGAGCGAATATAGGTAAGTACATAACATAAACTTTCATGACTCAATTAATCTGTACATTCGGAACTTCTACTCCCAAATCATTATGCCGCCGAACATTCGAGGATTATGGAAATACTATATGAACAGCACTGTTTTAGATCAATGACAAACAGTAATGGCTGCGTTTTATCGCTTGGAAAACGCGTTACGTTATGTATGGCATTTATTAAACAGCATACCGTGAAAATAGGTATATGTAGGTACTTTACTACGTACCTTATAGATAACTACATAGCTTATGAACATTTCTATGCTTTATTTTAGGCTATATTATATTTTTATATCATTTAGGCCATATTATATTGAAAAATACAATTTTATAACCCCTTACGAGGAGGATATTTGTAAATGTAACGTGGTGAATATGTAAGTCGGTCACCCTGTAACTGTTGAACGAGTTGCTGTGAATCCTAGGAAAGCTATGATAATATAAAAGACTATAATTCGAGCTTTAAGTTTTTAATGACCATACTAAATATTTATAGTTATGAAACTTACTTTATTAGTTATAGTGCAACTTAATCATAATCTATGGCTCTACCTAGAGTTTTACGCTCGCAGGACGTTAGCGTAGGATAGTTGTAAATTCCCCTGGCCACGCCAATCTGCCGCAAGAGAGCCGGGCGGAGGCGGCGTGCAGCTGTCGACTTAATGCCGCCCTAGAGAGGGCCTGCTAGTGCTAGCGGCAGGGTGCGGGAGGAGACCTGTCGCTTGCACAAAAACGTCCTCAAGTAAGAGGAGTACGTGTGTGGGGCTACCCACGCAGTGAGGGTTCCGCATAAGCGGATAGCCGCCGATGGGTTGCAGCAGCGTTCCCGCAACCCACCGACTAGCGGAGCGGCGTACCAAGGGGTTTTAATGAGTAGGAGTCTCACATCGCCAGTCTGCTTCCCCCGTGCCAGACTGACATCCATGATGGATTTCCCCTTGTAAAAAAAAAGATAGTTGTAAATTAGATAGGCGCTAGTGAAATCTAGCTAACAGTGTGTGAGACCTCGTGTCTGTGTCTCGTGTTTTATTCGATATTGTTATATTTTTTTATCAGTAATCACCTTGAGTCAATACAGACAATGTTCACAAGTAGAAAAACCGCTTTTGAGTTAAGTATTGTCAATATTTCAATGTTGTCACTCATTTAAATATGCATTCATTTTAATCTTACCCAATTATGCATTCATTCAGATGCCAATTCGATATCGATAAGTTTTATAGCTAAAAACTAATGGCAGACTGTGTAACCTATGATATGAAGGAGTTTACCTTGCTTATTTTGATCCGTTTATTTTAACTCGTTATAAATTTGTTCATTTAATTAAGGATTTATTATCTCCTTAGCAGTAGGTACCTAGACGTACGTTAGATTATATTTTTATGAATAGTTTAGTTTAGAAACGCAGTTATTCGATTACATACAAAATAAACGGTGCTTATTCCCTAAATACGTAAATTTAAATTTTTAGTCGGTTACTTATTTAAACGAGTTTATATATAGGTAGGTATTTTATATTTGTTTAACGTATGTCTTATAAGGATTTTGTATAAATTACAAACTGGACCAGTTATCGTTATAAATTTGGAGCAGAGTGTTTTTAGTGTTTCTAATTACAATAATTTACTAATAAGTTAGTTACGTAAATGAGATATACGGTAAAGGAAACAGTTTTACCTTTTACATTACATAAGTAGTTATAGATGTAGAAATGACGTCTAAAAACGGATTTCGCTAACTTTTCAATTGCGTATTGCTATCGTTTGTTTGTTTATTCCATCCATTTGGGAACTATCGAAGTGATGTTTATTTTGGTCTCTGACCTATTGCCAATCCGGCTTATAGCATATATACCACAGATCCTAAGTAATGTGATCAAAGTGTACCTATTTCAGTTCATTGTTTGCACAAACGCGCTCGGGCATAAGTTATGGTCTCTACACAAATATAATAATACTTAGTCTCCCCATATACTTAGTAGAGTCGATTAAATGTGTTAAATAGGAGTGCCAAGTAGGTAGGTCTTAACTACACAACAAGTTACTTTCAAGTTGCTGTTCGACGGAGCCAAGGTATGTTATATTGTTACTGGAAGTATTCACAACTTTTTCAATAGGCCACCAAATTGAAATCTTTAATCCTTCAATTAGGGGTGAACAAAACCAACTTTTAAAATAACAAAAATTACAAAACATGTCCGATTTCTATATTCAAGTAACGTCTCGTTTCTCTAACCTGCCGCATAATTTCCAAAAACATTCTGTTTACTGTTACAGTTTCGTAAGTAACGCTCCGAATGCCCGTTACGGTTCGTAACTCGTTCCTCATAAGCAAATTGTTGCTTACACTAGTTAAATAAGGTCAGTAACCATCATCTGCACGTTCATCACCTACTTTTCTTCCATGTTCTACCGTAGGCTAATCGTAATTCATCTCATTAATTTCATTCATATCCTACAAAAAATTAGAAGAACAATTCATGCCACCTGAATTTTCGCTTGATCGAAATAAAAAATACGACCAATTTGACGTTCTGTTTTGACATATCTCGAATAGAGATGATCGACATCATCTCACGAAAATCGCTCCGTTGTTCGCAGAAAAAATCTCACACAGACCAATAAATCCTGGCCTAATGATATACAAGTTCATCAAACAATATCCGCTCGACGTCAAAAATTGTGGTGATGTCACACTAGGCGATTCACCGGTTCAGCCACGATGGTACATACCTACAAATCCCAATTTGTCTCGTCGGTCGTTAGCTTTTTCTAAATAGGAAATTTGCCAAACATTAGCAACTGACTTATCTTTCATTCATAAAACTTATCATAACGTATAACGTGCACCGACTAGAGTGAGCGAATTAACTCGATTTTCTTTAAATTGTATTCTTTCTTCTCCTCTTTTTTTACGAAAAGATTGGAATTTAATGGAATAAGGTAAGGAATGGCTTCGCCTGCGGTTAGCGGGTATTTCGGCCATTGTATAGTAATTAATAGCAAGAGCTAATTCCATAAATACACCTTTTAAATAAAAATGGCTGATAAACATGGTCATGATGACGGATGACTCCGTGAATATACCTACGAGATTGATTACTGTATTACTATGGTACAAGACACGCGAATACGCATCAAAACTTATTCGCGACGTCAATGCCACTTCGTTGAAAAATGTGGTTCTTCTAGGAGTTTGGTACAGTCGCGATGATGCATTCTAGGACGATCCCGAGCAGAGGATGGTACATTGACGGTTTTTAGTGGGTATACGGCCTTCTGCCGGGATTCCCACATAACCTTGCTACTTCCCCTAGAGTGGCAGGGTATCCATAAAAGATGTTCCGACGTAAAAAAGGAGTTGAGTACAGTTCATTTTGGTGTTAGCAAAAAATAGTTCGCACTCGTTTGACGCTCCTGTAGGCGCAGTCCTTCATTGTAACCTTGATATATAGGATTAACTGAATTTATTATGAGTTTATAGTATATAGTATATAATCATAAAATATGCATAAAAAATCGTGTTCTATCTTATAAAAAATCAAAATTTGTGTTTTACAAGCTTTTTATGTAAGTCCCGGTGGAATCGTGCAACATAATTTAAATCAGTTATCTTTAACCGATTGAGCTGAAATTTGGTATACACGCTTATTTAGGATGACAATGCATGCTTAGCTATGTGACGTCATTCTAATTCCAATATGGCGGATCATCCAAGATGGCGGAATAATTATTTTTCTGACCTATTACAGTATGGGATTTGATACCCATGATTGATGATTTGATACTCATGTAAGGGCTTGCTGAGGAGAACACGAAAACTAAAACAACGTCACATTATATCTAAATAACTTTAAAAAAATGGTAAAAAAAACTTTTTAAAAACAAACTGTTATTTAATTGTCCTATTATTTATTTATTATTATTTATAGTAGGAAGATTAACTTTACTCACATCAAGAATGTCAAATTCTGTTTGCCTACACAATAATCATTGTTAATTTTAATTATTCAGATAGGTATCTACGTAATGTATACGTACGTACGTACGTACTATCTATTGTTTAAAAAAAACTTTGTATACTAATCAATTCTGCCCTGATAATAAAGAATGCAGTAATCGACATTTTTGGGATTTTCACTTTTTACCAGAAATGGCATCCCAAGGGGTTTACCTGCATGGAAAAAAATTATTTTCATAATTTTTTTCACTGGAAGTATGTTTTTTTAACTAACGATTTCGCAGCACTTGCATGAAAATTGTATCAATGCTAAGAAGAAGCGCGGCATTAAACATGTGCTAAAAAAGAATGCAGTACTTGCAAGAAATCCTAGAGCTAAGTGCAGTAATCGCCATTACCGCAGCATTTTAATTTGGAATCAATAGACCAGTTGCTAAATCAAAACGCAGTACTCCATATTACTGCATTTGTGTGTAGTAAAGGCTTGCGAGAATAGGGCCGTAGCCGTCGCAGCGGTGTGGCATGAAGCAGTATCTGGTAGAAAACAGGAGGATATAATTAGTACGTACAGAGCTTTTTTTGAGAGTAAACGCGACTGCAATGAGATCATTGTTTGGACCGATAACTGCACTAGCCAAAATAAAAATTGGGCATTTTTCACATTTCTGGTACAGATTATAAATAGCCATGTAATTGGTGCTACAAAAATTATAATTAAATATTTCGAACCGGGACATACGTTTATGTCTGCAGATAATTTTCACCACCAAGTCGAAAACCACCTTCAAAAAGCAAAGAAAGTGTACGATCTTTCTGACTTTATTGATTGCGTGCAGCTGGCAAATTCAGGAAAAGTAATTGTAAAACCCATGAAAATATACTTAGAAAGCTAGGTGACATAATACCTAAAAACAGACTGATATTTTGGAAAAACATAAACATATTTTGGAAAAAATAACACCACAGGAGAGCCTGTAGAGCTCACTAACTCAAAAGTTGATGCAGGTGACGAGATTACAAAAGATGAAATAGTGAATGCAATGAAGGGTATGAAACTTGGTAAATCTGCGGGATATAATAGAGTGCACGTCGAAATGCTGAGAAGCGGCGAGGGTGTAGTGACAAAACTAATGCGGCTACTTTTTAATATGTGCTGGAAAGCTGGCAGAGTCCCAGAGGATTGGTGCAAGGCCGTCATTGTTCCACTATACAAGGGCAAAGGGTCACATCAGGATTGCAAGAACTACCGCGGCATAAGTCTTCTTAGTGTTGTCGGTAAATTGTATGCAAAAGTATTGATTAGAAGGGTGACGAATGAAAGTGATAAAAAATTGTGGGATGTGCAAGCAGGATTTAGAAGAGGTATGAGCTGCACCGATCAGATCTTCTCCTTAAGGTGCATTACAGAGAAACACTTGGCAAAGTCCAGAAAACTGTACTGTGCCTTCGTGGACTTGGAGAAGGCCTATGATCGAGTGTCGAGGGACGAACTGTGGTCGACTGTCTCTTCGTATGGGGTTGACGACCGCCTAGTGAAGGCCTTAAAGTCTCTCTATGAGAACTCAAAGGCCTGTATCAGGGTAAATGGGGCGTACTCAGACTGGTTTAACATCACAAAAGGTGTTATGCAAGGATGTGTTGCGTCTCCATGGCTTTTCAACCTTTATATGGACAGCTGTTTGACAAATTTGAAAGGAATGGAATGTGGGCTAAGTATGAATGAGTTGCATATCAAGTGTCTTCTGTACGCTGACGATCAAGTTCTACTTGCGTCGTCGGAAACGGAGTTACAGGACATGTTAAACGTGGTAAATGACGCGTTTAAGGCGAAAGGAATGAAAGTGAATGTTAGTAAGACGAAAGTAATGGTTATAGAAAGAGAGGAGGATGTTACAGACTGTAACATCGTTTTAGATGGTATGAAAGTGGAACAATTGCAAGAGTTTGTATATTTGGGAAGCATGATTACAAGGGATGGTAAATGTGATAGTGATATTGACAGGAGAGTGACTAAAGAGGAAGGAGAGTAAATGGTGCTTTGCATGTCATTGTGAGTAGCCAGGCTGTCCCAAAAAAGGCTCGTCTGGCGATTCACAATCGTGTTTTGGTACCTACTCTTATGTATGGTAGTAAATGTTGGGTTAGGCAAAAGAGGCATGAGAGTAGGGTGAATGCGGTGGAAATGCGTTCCTTACGGAGTATGTGTGGTGTCACCATTGCTGACCGGTTGAGGAATAGCAAGAAACGAGATGAATGTAAGCTTAAAGATGATGTGGTGACTAAGATTGAGAAAAGTATGTTGAGGTGGTTTGGCCATGTAGACAGGATGAATGAAGGTAGACTGACTAAAGAAATATACCAGGCAAACGTGTGTGGAAATGTCGGAAGAGGGCACCCGAAGAGGACCTTTCACGATCAGATTAACGGTCTCTTCCAGAAAGGTCAAGTCCGTAGCACCCTTAACCGACGGAAGTGCATGAAAAGATGTATGACTGTGGATGAAGCGAAAGAGGTATGTCAGGATCGTAGCGTGTGGCAAACGGTAGTCTCTGCCTACCCCCATGGGATACAGGCGTGAGTATATGTATGTATGTATTTATTTTGGAAAAACCTACCTGTAAACGATGATTCTGTAGATCTCAATGTAGTTAGAGAGCCTGAAGAATAAATATTTTTGCTACTAATTTTTTGATAGGATTTATTGTTTCTGTTGAATGTTTTTATGTTTAGAATGTTATATTTTGTATAATGTTTTCCGTTTTAGAAATTTAATTTAATTGATAGCTTTTGAATTAAAAGCATGTCTGAGTTTAATGATGTGCCTTAACGAAATGTGATGAGTAAATAGTACCACGTTAGCTCATTAAATAGGAGGACGATGTCTATTTTACAATTAGGATTTATTTCAATAATATTTTAGAATTATATATTTTATTAGCAGGTATTGACAAGCCGGTTGGCGTGGTTGGTTGAGTCTGGGTGTAATTTATCTATATAAGTATGTATTTACAAAAAAGTAGTCTATTATGTAGTATATCAGTTATCTGGTTTCCACAAAACAAGCTCTGCTTAAATTGGGATCAGATGGTCGTGTGTGAATAATGTCCCAGCATATTATATTATTATTTTCAACCCCATAGCAATCACTTAGGAAGAATTTTAGAACTACATGAAAGGATATTTAGGTCCACTATGTCTTAGTCATGAGCATAAAAAATGTAAATTAATACTACTAAATAACGCAGCAATCGACATGTGCTAGATCATAATGCAGTAATATGCGAAACTACTGCATTTAGTTTTAGTATCCTCGGACCTCACAAGACCGGATGCTAAACCCAAACGCAGTAATACGCATTATATTTGAATAGATTGTTATTATAAGTAAAAGAAGATTACCATTCAAAAGCTTGATTTTTTTCTAAATTTTTTGATATATTTTTATGACCATAAAATACGAGCATCTTGCTCAGACATCTAAAAATATGTTACCCGCGTTTTTCTCGAAACCGCCATTTTACGAGTACTGCGTTCTTAGTTATCACGGCAGAATTTATGTCATTAAAATTCCTTACGCCTGCGTGTAAATACCTACCTAAATTCCGACAATCCAGTTGGTAGAGATTAATAATAGGTATCCAATCATTTTAAATCGATGCGCATAGGCTTACTTCTAATCTGACGGATAGAATACTTTAACTTCTTATGTGCTAGCAACCGATGTAAGTGTAGGTCTATTGGGTACTTACCGTACATAGTCGGTAACATTTTACAGATTCTGGAGTCTCGTGCCCCTCTCTTAAACAAAGATTATGTTTGCTGTCGACATGTATAAGAGTCCAATAAGAAAGGATTTTTCTAAATTATCTCGCCTCCGAGGGTACGCGCGCACCCACTTAAAGCGTGATCCTTTATTTTACTTGCCATGAAAACCGTTCTTAAAATTATTTTTATAGCACGTATTTTTGTAAAACGTAAAACATAGATAGGTTAAACCTGTATTAAATTTCATGATTTTCGATTATACATAGCAAGTTAGAGCCACTCCCAAAATGTAATTTATCAGAATTTTGTTTGAATTTTCAGCAATATTTCGAACGAAAAGTAATATAAAAAAATACGTTGGTTTTTAATAAAACTTTTAACTTTTATTTGACTTTCAAGATTGTTTAGGATTAACAACAATGTACTATTTATTCAATTTCTTTAAATAATTATTTGCGTGGTACTACACAGTTCTTTAGTTCAGTAAAACGGATTTGTAAAACTGTAAGCCCCTGGGTCGCCTTTGGAGACGCTAATGTGAAAGTATATGGCTACGTTATATATTGATATTATATAACACACACGCATCCTAACCCCGTCATATAAAATGGCTCTGTTGAAGATTGTCTCAATAGGTAGTCTCTTAACGTTTAAGTAAGATACTCTAGTGGTTAGTACGAACGTTCACAAATAAATCAACAATTGATCCCACAAATTTATCCCACAGGCCGTCTGGGAATTCACAATTGGTTTCTCAACATAAATTATTTAACTCCGACTCAGCCCTAAAAATATTTGTTTAATATTTGACCATCCAATTGAACATTACTTCGATTTCAAATTATGTAATTTGACGTTTTGGGTTTGTGTTTTACCACCTCGAAATCCAAGGTCTTAAATTAAACCCATATGTTTTTTTTTACATCTCATTACTTCAAGCAAAGCTAAAGACAACCTACTAAATAAATAAATAAATATGAACGTTAGTGAGGATGGATGGATGGATGTTTGTTACTCTTTTGCGCAAAAACTATTGAACGGATTTTAATGATACTTTGATTGACAAATTGCTAGTGCCCCTATCAATGTGACAATTTTACATTTTTCTTCCAAGTTATGACTGGAACGCGGCCTCTACTGAGAAGGTAGGGCAAGAAATTCGACAACTCTATTTATGATTTAGAATTTTGAAATCATTAAATACTTTTTAATACAAAATTGTGCTCAAAATAAATTAAACTCCAGTATGTTAGCTCCACATACAAATGAGGGGTGCTGTAAAAAGCCCTGCCTAGACCTGGTCGTTTCTCGAGTACTTACCTATTGCTTTGATTATTCTTTTAAATTAAGAACTTGTAGTAAATGTTCAAGTCATCCAGCTATATCGATAAACCCCCGAGCTAAGCTCAATACAACTTGACACAAATAGTAATAATAAAATTGTTTCGCGTGAAGTCACTAACAAGCATCTAGATTACTCAACTCTGTACGCAAAAGGCTGGAAGTCATAATCTTGCGAACACTTCATTATGAACTTTCTTGCTTCATTATAGCGACTTTCATATAGTAGTCGATAAACAAAAGTTCTTACAATTGCAGTTTGCTTGCTTAAGCAATTAATTAATTAATATGGCCAAGCACTTCATAATCTTATTTATATAACTCTTCATATTATGATCGTTTTAATAATGGAAAATATTAGAAAAATCGTTATACCCAAATTTAAAGAGATTTCAATGCATCTATAAAGCACCTAATATGGCATTTTTAAATATAAAATTGTTGAACAACGCCATTGTGAACAGAAATTTGCCAGTTTTTTTGTGTGATTTTTCTAAAAGCAAGTTAACCCCTAATTTAATTGAAACGAGATATTCTCAAGTAGTACCTAAGTGGTGGTAGCTATTGTGTTATGAAATATTCGAAGCAGAATCATATTGAAAAACTACACATAGCGCACAGGCTATTGTACCAATCAGAACATCCCCAGAGCGAGTAGTAACAGACCGCCGCGGCAACAACACAAAATACACGTATTTATTTTGCGGTAGAAACGTAAAAAAAGTAGGAAAAATAAGGAAAATAACTAGATAAATAAAATTGGAAACTAACATTGATACAGTATCGAGTGACGTCGGCTGTTTGTCACAGCTGAGTATCATGCTACAATGCGACAGTGGGGGAGAGGGTGATTTATAGCTTGCCATCACGTAGGTATTCACCTTTGGCTTTACATTATGTGTAATAACAAAACTAAGAATGTCTGACTTGCTTGCATGAGATAGGCCATGTTTTCAGGCCGCTCGAATGCGTCCTACATGTCCTAGGGACCTACGAACAGAAGCGTTGCTGTGAGCACTTCGGTGCTTTCATATTTAGGCACGTTATTTACGCATCGAGTTTTTATTCATTAATCAAATCCCATTGAAGCGTACTTGCCTGCAGGATTGCAATCCACGAACTTTGGATTGCTTTCTCGCCAGGAGGAGAAATAACCACTGAACTCCTAAGACGAAATGAAATGTATAAAATAATATTCCTCTATTACTAATCTTAAGCTCTGGCTTAAAGCCTATGTGATAGGATACCTCGTAGTCTGCTACGAGGTATCCTATCACATAGGTACACAGTTTCGATTTCAGAGCGATGTCCAATAACGTGATTAGATGATGCCGGTACTTTGGAATGTCTGTTACCGTTACCGTTATGGATTGTAACTTTCTATAAAAAAGAGGGTAAGTATCCTAATAAATATCAGAGGTTTTGGCTGGTAGTGCATTACTTTTACCTGTATCCCATCTTGTTCCAGCAACGCAAGCAAACAATAAAATCACTGAAAGGTCAAGAACCCCTCAACTAGAACCAATTGTCTCTCCCTATAAAACAATCCAACCCACGAGTCTCAAAATGACAAACGGATATAATAGTTACAAAGTTCAGCGTGCAGACTCCACGTGAACACGTACCAATACCCGCCGACACAGAAACTAGGCAAAACAAAATGCGAAAGCCATCAAAATAATAAAACTAGCAGTTACAGCCGGGTTCATGCGTATAAACTGCCTTCCGGAACAACATCTTGATGCTATTTTTTCTCCACACTTTTTTCCCGCTGTTAAGGGTCATTAACTTCGGTAACATCTTTTAGGGCTCCGTGTTTTATATAGACGTTATTGATGGTGAGTGACATTCGGAGAGTGGTTAAGTATAATTTATACTTTTTTCCTCTGTTTTCCTGCTTGCTTCTTTTCAGTCAGGTAAGTCACGCCCTTTTATCTTCTTCAAATAGGTACTTTAGTTACGTGCTAATAAGGATAGTATGTATATACACAGTATACACATACATTTGAACAAGTTAATAATCAGTTAAAATGTAATAAAGAGCAAATAAATTAATTAGGCCACAGAAAAAAAATCCAAAGTAAATCAACGCCGACGTCACTGAAATATCGTTTCATAAAAGAACAAAACAGCAATGGAACAAAATACAAAAAAATAACTTCTATAAATTTATAACAGTTTTACGTGACCTTTTAATATTGCACCAGTTTTTCTCCACAGTCCGACGTCTTCCCATTTTAAATAGTTTTCCTGGTTCTGCAAAAGTACCATCCTAGAAAAGATGCACTCAGCATTTAAAATATCAGAACAGTTAAAGTAACTGTTTAAATAAGCCGGACAACTAAGAAAACTCTTGTCAGAACGATAGTCCACGTGTATCATATTAGACAGTGTGTTTGTATTGATATTTTTCATATTAACTAAACAATGTTAATAAAAAAAATCTTCATCAAAATAATCTAATCATAATTTCTATGTTCCGTAGCAGTTATGCGACACAAATTGGGTTTGTTGGATTGATTAATCACACTATACTAATGACCAAACCGGTGTCATAACTCCGTTAGTACCTAGCCACCTACATCAACCAGACCCTTATTAACGTTTCAAGTTCAACTTAAATACCATAAAGACACTGGGGTGTCAAAAATCGCGAAACGAATACGAACTATGTGTCAATTCTCTTAAAGATTGAATTTCTGTGGTAAAAGCCACGACCGCACGGGTCAATCCACTCGTCTTTTCGTTGAAGAATGAACTATTTGTATGAGTAAATACAGTTTATTATGGTATTGGCAAAAATGTTGACGCGCGAGTTTTGACGCCCCAGTGTAATGGAGCCTCCACTTTGTAATGTAATTCACGTAGACTGCGTAAACGCAGACACGTGGATACCTGTGAAAAAAACATTATTTTTACAATCAGTAATAAAGTGTTTTTTTTTAAATTAGCCCTATAATTATGAACCCTACTCAAGGTTTTTTAATTGTTTTGTCATTCCTCAATCCGAATGTAAACTGGTAATACCCAAACAACGTTTTACCTTTATATTAAAATAAAACCAAGTGTACAACGCAGTAGTAATGCTTTTTGGTATGGAGTTTTTTATGAAGAACCTGATCTTGTTTATCCCATACATGTCATTGAACTAAAATCAGGCCTAAATGATATCATGGGCATTCCCCGGAGATTCGCATTTATTTCTAAACAGGTTATTGACTGCTCTTAATGAATTGATGGCCTTAACACAATTGGGAGAGCGAATTCACTTGCCTTAAAAGAAGTGTGCTGGATGTAAAGCTTCGTGAATAAATTCGCACAACACAATAGGGGTATATATTTTAAAGTATTTTTATTACCATTGGAGTAACATTGGAGTCCCGCGCGGGAAATATACCTACGACTCATAATAATGGAAAATATTTTTACCCATGTTACGGGTCAGCAGGTTAAGTGCCTACTATACAAGAACAACATTATTTCAGAACTAAAACAATCCATAAGAAATAAGGTGTTTTATCGTGTGAATGTGGGAAAACGCTTCAATTTAACCCATAGTCCCATGTTTCAGCACACCAAAGATTCTAACTTTATAATATTTAAACAGAATATTTCCCACCTTGGAGACCCCTTCGAAGCAACCCTAATTAAGTCGGCAGCCGGCGTTGTGGCATGAAATACGATTGTAATAAAGCATGGACTTCGCAACCGTAAGCGGCTACTACTTTAAAAACCTGTGATATCCAATTTGTACAACTATAAAACCGGTAAGCCAGTCCGTAATTGTAACTAATTAAATACACCATTTTACATTGATTCGTTGAAAAGTTCTTTCAAAATTTCAAGCGTATGGGTAAAATGTCTGTTAAATACGGAAGGTAAGGCGAATAGGATGTAATTATAAGGGTTTTCGCCATTTGGCTCCGGAACCCTAACACTGCAATGAACAATTAATTAGCAAGTATCTGCCTCTACCATCTTAAAGCACTTTCAACAAAGTGCTACTATTTAGATAACACCTACTTATAGCAGTTACCACTAACTATTAGGTAATTTGCAGTCATTTAAAAGACACTTAATTTAAGCTCTACCTAAAGCTAAAAAAATACAATAAGGACTTCATGTATCTGCAGCGTTTACTCCAAACAACTAAGAATATCAGCATCTTCCTACAGATGTAATTGTTTCTATCAGCATTTAGCTGGATCGTACTTAAATTTAAAAGCCAACGGTAACGAGAGCACTTAGCTTGCTGTAACACCTCCAACACTTTCTGCAGTTGGAAATTTTCCGAATGTAATTTAAACATATATAATGATATTAAGAACTAAAGATACCTAAATGTGGCAAAAAGAGGTAAAAACAAAAATATAGCGAATTAGATTATTGATGCTATAGCCATCTAGACTTATAATTCTTGACATAGACAATCTGACGTACGTGGACGTCAAAGTCATTGAGATATTATAACGGAAATGGCATATCGAGACCGCGCTGCGGTAAATTTTTCTAGTTTATCCTACTCCACCATTATTGTTTTCCCATAGTCGCTATACTACATGTACATGAGATAACAAAAATGGCGGAATAATGACCGAAGAAGTATTAGTAGAAGAGTAGAGATGTTATGGGTACTTTAGACACTCTATGGAAAAGCCTCTCTCTTTATTTAATAATTCGTTTATATAACCCTTCTTCTGCGACAGTTGGGTAAAATTAAGCTTTCACAACTATAATGAGGTACTTCAACAACTATCAATAAGTATACCAAGATCAATGGTTAATACAAAAACATGCTCTGAATTGAATACATATTAATACATGAAGTCGGTTAATAAACGAGACAATTAGAAACCATATTTAGCACTGCCACTGAAGACGTTTACATAATGTTATAAACTTCCCATACACGCACCTAAACCCTCATATGACTACGAGCTTCAACTATGATTAATTGATTAATTATTTAACCGTTCTAATTATATAAAATAAATAAATATATTTCGCTTTGTCTTTTAAATTGGCGGCGAAAGAAAAATTGGTAAATCATAATCCAATTTTTTATACAATTTTTTTCGATCATTTCTTATACCCGATACTCGTGCAATCTGTATGTATTATTTAGGCTATGTATTGTTTCGGACTTCGGAAACACCCTGTACATAGCTAGTGTTTGGCTGTATACTTTCGTACTTACTAATAATGGCCGAACCTACTGTCAGTGAGTGTATTGATAAAGCTTCAAACATAGAATAATCAAATGTCAGACTAAAGATCATCAGCTATGACTCTTCTTTGATAACCTACCTTTCGTAAATAAAATGAACAAAATGGTATTTTTTTATAAAGTTGAACTATAAAACTGGTGTTGCCAATAAAAACTAATCTGATTTTAAAATACCTTATTACCATTTCATTTGATGTTCTTCATCTGTGTAACGATTTTACTAAAGGCGGACATATTAAGAGATCTTAATTAGGTTGGTTTACTGAACTTGATATTTAAATGGGTTTAACTGTTTAATAAATATTTCGCTAATTGAGTAGTAGGTACATTTCGTATTATAAATGCGTAGATATTTTTTATTACTTATCATCATAACATGAATAAGGAAAACTTTAAGTGTCTTAATGATTGCTTGCACTGTAAGACAATGGTCCTTTACATTGGCGTCGATACAGTTTTACGAGCGTAAATAAATTAATAATACAATTGCATCTACATATTCTATTGGAAGAACGTTTCGTAAGTAATAGGACACGTGTAGGAAGGTTTTTGCTCGGTTAAAAAGCAGTGGTAGCCGAGTGGTCAAACGCACGCCTCACAATAAATTTTTTCAGGTTCCAACCCCGACTTGCACCTCTGGGTTTATGTGCGAATCTCATTTTCACCCGAGATTATCACTTGCTATGAAACGGTGAAGATAATAAACATCGTGATGAAACCTGCACGTCTTAGGGACCTTAACTAGTTCTCTATAGATGTGTGAAGTCTGCCAACCCGCACTGCGCGTGCGTGGTGGACTATGGCCTGAATCCCCCTCGCATTGAGGGGAGGCCCGTGCCCATCAGTGGGATGTTAAAAGGGCTATAGTAAACAGGGTGTATCAGAAGTCCGAAATAATATTTTAGGTACATATACGGTAGCTCATACGTGAATACTTAGTGAAAACAGTTTATACCTAACTAACATAGTTTCCGAGTTATAGATCATTGAATATTTGTCACAGGTTTCGTGTATTCAACTTTGGGTACATCCATGACTCTATCAAACAGTGTAAACTACATTTACGAAGGGTAGCCACCAATATTCAAAAAACAAATCATGAAAATTCGACACAGAGATCGAGATATTACAAGCTATAGAAATCGACGACGAAAAAAAGTTGGAAAAACATTGTCGAATTTCAATCAAATTTTTATACCATTCAGTTGTATACCCGTTACTGATGCAAACGTCAAAGTATTATTGCGGACTTCTGAAACACCTTGTATAGTATAATCTCCAATATGCGCTTATATTAAAAATATCTCGCGCCTCCTCCTAGCTCTAACATCAAGCGTAAACCGCGAGTAATAAAGCAGACAGTCGTATATACTTGTGTAAAACCTCGCGGCGTGGTAGTAATCCAGTAATGACTAGATATAAAGCCCAACACTTGGAACGGAGAGATGCGATATAAGCTACTCCGCTTCATGTAACAGCTGCCCCGAATGTTATACGCATAGATTGCTAGTCCGAAATAATTGAATGAATAAAGATTGATGGCTTAAGAATGAGCATCGTAGCAACTGTAATGTTCTCACTGTCAAATTGGATGTTTGGCATGACACTATGAATGAAAGTGCCTAGTCAATTTATTAGAAACTCTACACACTTCAACCCTTTTCGTGGATCCTAAAAAAACGGAATAGTATAATAACAATGAATCGTAAACGCAGACCAATTTTATTGCAGCAACAGGTTTTACGAAAGTGGAATTGAATTTTCATTTTCTTCGATTCCGGGAAACTGGGGGGGGAGAATGGGAGTGTTAAAAAAAGAAAATAGCACTAGAGACCGCAGACCGGAAAATTACCGGGGAATATTCAGTAATATGCACGGAACGCGCCGGTCACGTACGACAAATGAACGTTGGAGGCTTACTGTTCACAATTTATAAGGCAATTTGAATGGAAAATGTTAAATGCAACTTAAGACACGTGTTTTACTGTAATACCACGTGGTAATTGGTGAATTTGTTACTTGATACAATTGTAGATACAGCCTTCACATCTGATTACACTTCTGTTTCGATATTCATACTAATGTGTTCCACTTATAGGACAATATTGTCAAATTATCTAAGGCACGAGTATAATGAGACTCTACACCTCGACAGAGAAAATCTTTTGTCAGCATCGATGTAGATATAACTGACATTAGTAATTCCAATTATTCTCAAAATATTATTATATTGAGATTATTATTGATTATTATACTGTGTAGAGTGGGCCATCCACCAACCAACCTTATTTTGTAAGTTTGCACAGAGGAGAAAAAAATACATTATTAAATATCTCGTAGCTTTATTGTAGATAATTGTTTTATAAACTAATGTGTAGAGATTAAATGCTATGGCGGATTAATTTTATCACGTTGCGTATCATTACAGGTTGCATGAATGTTATTTTGGAATAAAATAACCAAAGACAATTAAACCCAAATTTAAAAAAAATTGTGGTTGTGTCAATTTTTTCCCGTTGGAATATATCTGATATAGGATTTTTAGTTGAGTCATCCGCCATCTTTATCACTGTCATTGTCCATTTTTATTTATAATGTGTATTTATTAAATTTGTCCTTGCTATTAATTACTTGACATAGGCGAAATACTCGCGCTAGTCGCAGGTGATGCCATTCTCCATCTTATTCCATTAAATATCATCATTTCGCTCATTTCGTTAAAAAAAAAAAAAATATCTGATATAAAAACCGATCATCTTATTTTCTCGTCTGGGGAATTTAGGTATAGTGTAACTTCATACAAGTAGTATTCCATATTCAAATCGGGTAATGGCACCCTTCAGTTAATACGCACAGTAGACACGTAAAAAACACTCTCGTGATATGTATTCACGTATTTAAGTGATACGAATTTATTCATAGGTTTTCAACAGACCTAATGTGAAACAGAAAATTGCTCTTTCAAACATGTACACATTCTTATGGCATTCTTTCCTCCTTCCGCAATGTAAATGGAGATTTCCACTTTCGAATTCTGTACACGGTAATTACATCGAAATATTTCTATTAGATATTTCAGAGACGGCATCCGATCAGAATCAAAATAAACCACATGTATTGACAGGCACTTATGAATAGTCAATAAAATATAGTATATCTGCCACCCGGGTAACTGTGTTCATTGAATTCTATCCGGTGGTAGCATAGTAGAATATAAGAAAAAAATGTTAACTTGACAATTTGTAATAGGCCTATACAGAATAAATGATTTGACTTTGACTTTGACTGTCTTAACAACGAGCAAAAAGACCCTGTTTGATATCGAAATCATACAACTATGCGATTCAAATAAGAATAGGATCGACTCTGCGCCATATTGTGACGAACCAAAACGAATCATGACCTTTAAATAATTGAATATTATACGAAGACAATTGACTACTAATTTAACCTTTTTATTTAAATTTGATGTAAGACTATTATTATTGATATGCAAATAAGTTTTTTGCAAACCATACTTTTCAATTGACATTTGATAGATATAGGTTATTTGACATTCCTATTCTTATTTGTACATAGTACATTGTGTATAAAGCCTCCTTTATTAAGTTTAACGTGCCTAAAAATTGTTATGAAACCTACATCCTGAAGAATGTGTTACCCTCCATACGACGCGTAAAAGTAATGACTTTTACTAGGTACTTTCAGGTAGGTAGGTACTTAACTACATGTTTCCTCATCCATGCGTATATAATACTACTACTACTAATAGGTTGTGTATCTACTACTACAGCCGTTTTAACGTCCCACTGCTGGGCACGGGCCTCCCCTCAATGCGAGGGGGATTCAGGCCATAGTCCACCACGCTGGCCCAGTGCGGGTTGGCAGACTTCACACATCTATCGAGAACTAGACAAGTTCCCTCAGAGGTGCAGGTTTCCTCACGATGTTTACCTTCACCGTTTCATAGCAAGTGATAATCTCGGATGAAAATGAGATTCGCACATAAATCTCAGAGGTGCGAGCCGGGGTTTGAACCTGCACACTTTGATTTGCAAGGCGTGCGTTCGACCACTCGGCTACCACTGCTTGCTCGGCTGTGTATAGGACACATGTTTCAGGTATAGCTACACCAATAATTAGATATACAGGGTGTATCATAAGTCCGAAATAATACTTGGACGCTAGCATTGGTATCGTGTATATAACTGAATGGTATAAAAATTTGATTGAAATTCGACCATGTTTTTCCAACTTTTTTTTCGTCGTCAATTTCTATAACCCGTAATATCTCGAGTCCTATGTAAAATTTGCATATTCTGTTTTGTGAATATTGGTAGCCGCCTCTCATTAGTGTAGTTTACACTGCTGAATAGGGTTACGGATGTATCCAAAGGCCAGAACATGATACCTGTGACAAACATTCAAGGGTCTGTAACTCAGAAACTATGATAGTTAGGTATAAACTGTTTTCACTAAGCATCCACATACGAGCTGCCATATATGTACCCAAAGTATTATTTCGGACTTCTGAAACACCCTGTAGATGTAATTTATAAATAAATCATTAATTGTAAACATTGAAAGTAATGAAAGTCGGTTAAAAAGGGACGATTTACATCTTATCTGTTGACACAATTGACATTTTTATTTGTTCTCGTATTTCCACGGTGCGGGGATTCAAATTGAATTCCAATACAGATTATTTATTTCACACCCCATGAATAAACAGTAACAGATACCTATATTCTATCCCCGGCTCGCACCTCTGGGTTTCATGTGCGAATCTCATTATCATCTGAGATTATCACTTGCTAAGAAACGGTGACGGAAAACATCGTGAGGAAACCTGTGTGCCCGGTATAATGGCAATAGGCTCGCCCCCTATTACATTGGGACCAAAATACATCGGCGAAGTGTGGGCGCACTGCAGTGCACCTCTGCCTACCCCTTCGGGGAATACAGGCGTGATGATGATGATGATGATGTATAGATACCTATATTCACTTTATTTTGACCTTACATCAATATCCTTATAAGATTAACCACTAAATATACAACCAAACGGTTGATAACCACTATTTACAAATGAGCATTTGTTTATTTATTGGTTAATTTGATTTTTAAACAGTATGATAAAAAATATTCAAATCTGAACTCGGAAGAACGAAACCGATTATTTTAATCTAAACCAGTTATCGATTACGCGACACACATAGCTACATTCATTTTAATTAAAAATAATTCTCAGATCTTCCGTATCCATAAAGTTTTTATTAGTGTGCCTAAACTATTTACTCAGAACCTTTTTACTGGGTATTTATATTGTTTACTACTTAATAATGAAAAAGTAATAAGTTTATTCAACTACTTACATTAAAAAAAGAAACACTAGATTTTTTTTTATGTCAATCACTCATAATTTTTTAATTCAACACTATTCCAATAAAATCACGAAATATTTCACATCAACATAATTGAAACTATTAAACAGGAGCGCGTTTATAACTGTTACGAAATAAGTATTTATTATAATTATACACTTATATAAGTTTACGATACGCGGTTTATTTACGAATGCGGATATTGGGCTGCGACGTAGCGTTTACGACAAAGTGGCTGCGCCGTCGATATGCGACTGAAAACAACCGCGTCCGACGCTGCGTGTGCCCGCCCTTACTCCGACAATCTCGCACCCACTAGCCCCTTGAAAATTCCCTCTTACATACATTAACGTATAGAGGCGCGAGTTTGTAAGTGACGAGGGTGCCCGAGACCGCAATAGCCAAGGTTCAACCACGCTGAATCCACCGTGACTATCTCTGTTGTACCGGTACAATATGACATTTATGGTTGTTAACTATTAAAGCAATAAACGTTATAAAAGTGCATAATCGGTAAGAATGTAACGACTCTGAAGCGATAAGTAGGTACCTATTCTTACTTAATTTATTACCTGCACGTTTTTTACGGTGAACATTTCGAATAGTTACCTTTTCGATTTAACGTGATAACAATCTTTATAACATAGACGTTTAATATTAAAGAATATCAGTTTACATTTAGTGATACATTTAAATCTATCGTAGTGTCATCTTCTACCATTTTAATTAAACACACGATGCAATCTTGCGACTTGCTAACATAATTATTCGTTGAATATGGTGTATTTAAATCTCGAATAGTTCTCTATATAAAAACTTAGTTACATAAGTAAAATCTACCCATTGTTTAACAGTAGGTAAAGAATAGGTGGATTTTTTGAGAATGTTTCCTTTTTTATTTTGTGTTAAAATTAAAGCCGCCGTGATCAAAGAAACCTACTTAACTTGGGATTATATATGTATAGAATAATACTTGAAATATGTTGTCATTAGTGATGTGCCGGATATCCGTATCTGTATCCGTTACTTTTCCGGCGGATCATAAACGGATCTTTTACCTTATTAATTTCCGAGACACAGGTGAAATGTTTATACTTATAGGTAGAGTTGGGCAAAATGTAATCAAATTAATGATTACAGATTATTATTACAATGTGTAATCTTTAATCATGATTACAGATTACAAAAAGTAGTCAAAAAAGTCATATACTTTGGTGATTAATGATTATTAATCTGTAATCGTAATCATTATGATTACGATTACAGATGAACACTGAAAAGAAATTAAAAATAAAAACAAATTATATAACAATAAATCATCTTTATTTTTAAATCAGTCTCATAAATGGCAATATTTAGATTCATTATTTCACGAAAAAATGTACCGGATATCTATGATTTATACGATATACGGTTTAAATTAGATTTCAATAAAACCCTCTTCTCAAACATTTCATCTGAAAGTCTATGTGCCTTTTGGTCATAGTTGCATAATGGAAAAGACTTTCAACTGGACCCGAGAATGGCAGAGGCAATCAATCAATATCAATCAATGTACTCCTTAATTTTAATTCAAGACAACAATAATCATAGTTTGTTTTTTAGGGTTCCGTACCCAAAGGGTAAAACGGGAACCTAACCTAACCTAAGACTTCGCTGTCCGTCCGTCCGTCTGTCACCAGGCTGTATCTCATGAACCGCGATAGTTAGAGTTGAAATGAAATTTCACAGATGATGTATTTCTGTTGCCGCTATAACAACAAATACTAAAAAACAGAATAAAATAAATATTAAGGGGGCTCCCATACAACAAACGTGACTTTTGCCGTTTTTATAGATAATGGCACGAGTCCGACTCGCACTTGGCCGGTTTTTTTAGTACTTAGTTTGTTTTTTTTCCTCTCTCTACATCACTCTAAGGTTGGCTGGTAGAAAATGCCCAAGGCATTAAGCTTATCGTTGTACTTTTTTTTACTTATGTAGAATTGTGCAAATAAATAAATAAAAATAATCATGTAATTTTGATTACTACCTACTGTAATCAAGATTAAAGATTACATGTGTAATCATGATTATTTTAATCTGATTAAAAGTAATCATGATTACTTTTAATCTGAATACAAAAGTAGTTGATTACGCCCAACTCTCCTTATAGGTGATTAGGTAGCAATGAAAATCTTAAAGTTCGTTCCGAATATTTTTTATTTCTTAAAATCAAATATTTGGCACCTTTATATTGCAAGCATTTATCGTAGTGAGTTATTACACCAATATTAAATAACAGAAAGGTAGTAAATCAACTATCTTTATAATGAGATCAATAACAAAGTGAGTGAAATAACAGAGGTGCACTGCAGTGAGCCTACACTTCGCTGATGTATTGTTGGTCCCAATGAAATAGGGCACGAGCCTATTGCCATTATACCGGGTACATTCTCTCCCTAAATACAAGAGAGATTTTTGGGCCTTATTCCACTACGCTGGCCCAGTGCGGGTTGGCGAACTTCACACGCCTTTCCATAGACGCGCAGATTTCCTCACGATGTTTACCTTCACCGTTCAGCACCGTTCATTATTAAAAATTACATTCGGAAAATTATCTCAAAGGTGCGGGCCCGGGAATTTAACTTGCACCCTGTTCAAGGTGTTCCCTGTTCTTGCCCACGAGGTTATACATAAATATTGAATTTACGTTGTAAAAGCCACGTCCAGCGCGACAAAATTCGCTCGCGCTGTCAATGAATAAATTGTAATCCACATTGTAGAATTAACTTTCTCGTGGTCTGAATGCAGTATGGTTTGGTATTGGCAAGCATGAGTTAGGACGCCCCAGTGTACTTATTATTTATTTTTTTATCAAAATTGAATTTACTAATACAAGTTCCATGTTGAACAGATTTTTAAATAAATTACTCAATCAAAATATCTCATTTCATACTTTATTGAACTAAAAAAAAAAACACCAAAATGGTAACAAAACGAGTTACTGCGAAACCCAAACTAGGCGTTGCCTGTATTTTGGGTTTACCTACCCTAAACAGTTGATTTTTTAATTCCTACTTAATTATTATTTAAATTTATGGAAATTCGGCCCATGTCTAGTCGGTTATTGAGTCTCGCGCTATAAAATATTCATAATTATGCCACCAGTCCGATTAAAACAAAAAATATAAACAGTTATGTCTCGATACGACACTAGTAATTAGTCCGAACGCTATTTTAAAAAAGCCGCGTCGCATTTTAATCCTCTAATTGTCGCCGCCGGCAATTACGAGCCAGACCCCGCGCACACATCATCAACTCGTCGCCGCCGTCCGCGGCACGTGTTGATTGATCCTCCCGACACGATCACCGCCCTCCTCGACCCGGGCGTTGAGAGGGCCACCAACCTCAAACAGACACCGTTCTCGCCGGCGAGGTCGAGGAACCCCCTCTTCCGCTCGTAGGTGCATCTTTGCACCTAGGAGCGCAGTCACTACCTCTCCCCTCACGGTAACTGCCCAAGCCGAGGTCGTGCCCTCTGTGGCGCCCTTGAGCTAGTTGCCACCCCTTTCCGCCCTTAAGGCCTTGGTTGGAGTGCACTCTGCGCTCGCCACTCCTCCGGTAAAGCTGTAAAGGCCACCTCACGGCCAACAGTGTAAGTCCTTCAAAAAAAAAAACGAATACTCTGAATATTGATGATTTTTATATCCCATATAATCATAATATGTATATTTAGTACAATTGATTTCTGAGTATTTGCTTCTTGATTGTGGATTTAATAAAAATTAGGAGGTTTTTTCTTACTGAGGAGATTTAAACAGGCTGTTTCAACTCTCCTCGTCTTAAATTTTATGATAGCAGTCAATAAATAATGGGCACAAAAAATGCTTTTTTGTGCCCATTAATCTGTTTCAGAAAGCCTACCTACTGATTATAAAAGAAAGACTGACAGAGGTATGGCAAGTCGAGAAATATATGATCTCGCTGCAGAAGAAGTAACTTTGCGACAGTGTCAAAAAGTGTCAAAAGTCTCCGTGACGCGGCTTCGAGTTACAACCTGAACCATACCTCCCTCTACGGGTATATAAAAAAAAACTGCTTATGAAGCTAACGAAACAGCAACTGCTCCAAAGTCTGGATATGCCGAAAAAACTATCTTTAAACCTTCAGAAGAGAAGATACTCTGTGACTCTGTGACTCTTTTAAACGGCGCTGCTGCTAACTTTGGGCTAAGAACTAAGGCAGACAGAACTTTCGCCTATAGGTTGGCTGTAGAATATAATAAAAATCATTTATTTAAGGACACTATGGTACTTTTAACTACTTTAGAAGTTGATTATTTGTTTTAGACCTGTAGTTACCTACTTAACTGATATATCAGTACAAAATATTCATTAAAAAGTGTGTTTCATACTTGAAATGTTTTACTTTAATAAATACCTTAAATTATATCATCATTTTTATTTTATAGCCCTTAATACTTCTCAAAAATCATATGTTTCAACTCTCCTCGACCCCTGATTCATCTCACCTCGGCATGAGGTGAAATAAGTTGACTTGTTACGGTTAAGTCGATTTTTCGCCATAATATTTAACGCTTACAATTTCTTTATGTTAGTCATTTGAAAGTGTAGAGAATGAGCTATCGATGGATACTTATATCATACGATTTTTGTCTATAGTATTTGGTTTATAAAACAAAATGTCAAAATTGTTTCAACTCCCCTCGGTCTCCTCTACTGAAAATGCAACATAAACCGCCGTATCTTTTGAATGCGTTAACCCAGAAGTTTGATTTTTTTAGGGCACCAAGGGACCGACGACGGGTCAGTAAAGTCAGTTAAAGTCAGTTTTTTGGATGGTGGTCAGTTTTTTCAGAAAATAGTCAGTAATGGCAGTATTTTAGACTCGGAAAAACGAATATGGTGAGCGTCGCAACGCTTTATAGTGAGCCCAGCGACAGCGTATAATGAGCGTCGCGACGCCATATAGTGAGCCGCTCGTTGCCTTATAATGAGCATCGCAACGCCTTAAAATTAACATCGCAACGACGTATAGGGAGCGTCGCGACAACGGATGGCGAGCATCGCAACGCCTTATGGTGAACGACCCGACGCTTTGTAGTGAGCGTCGCGACGCCTTATCGTGAGCGTCGCGACGCCTTATGATGAGCGTCGCGACGCTTTACAATGATAGTCGCGACGCCTTATGGTTAGCGTTGTGACGCCTTATGGTGATATATATGGACACAGAATTCGTTTTGGTATTGATAAAAAAAATACGTGTCTTGACGCCCCTGTGTGTGCGGGGCTTAATAGTGACACTTTTCTTTCTATAAAATATCTGTTAGGGATTTGGAGATGGGTTTAAAATTCTGTAAATTTTGGGGTATCCCTTTTAAGTTAGGTCAGTAAAGTCAGTATTTTCGAGTCTCACAGTAAAATCATACAATCTGTTTCGACTAGAGATGAAACGGATAGTGGTTTGGCCGAATACCGGATATCCGGCAAATCGCTACCTTTTTAGACCCAAGGTTATGTAGGAGTTCCTGAAACTGAAAAAACCCGATATAAAATCATGATAGAGTATATATAAAACTCTTATCACGAATCTCCTTCTGACAGTAACAGATCATCGCCGTTTTCAACACCTGCTAAACGACTGAGCTCTTTTCCTTTTGTTCTTGTTTGTATCTATTTTTAAGTTTTATATTCTCTGTGTGCTGTGTTGAATAAGAAAGAAGAAAAGAAAGAAAAAACTTTATTGTGGCAAGCAAATAGGTTAAAAGATTACAAACCAATAAATTAATAAAAATTAAAAAAATCTCTGCTCCCCACAAACGGACCCAATTCAGCATCTCGATGTCAAAGAGTATACAATATCTATTAACTCGTGAAAGCAAGACCCATTTGATCCTATAAAGGTCCTGTTTTTCCTTTTTAGGTACGAAACCCTAAAAACAGGCACACGAAAGTTCAACCAATTTCAAAATCGTAGGACAGCATGTGAAATCATGTCGTACGTCGGTACGTCGTACTCTCAGGGCAGAAGGAACATCAGATTCATACTTTACCTACGATACGTGTTCACTTTTTTTTCAATTAATTATTTGTAGTTCACTTCAGGATAGGGGGGCGCACAGGGGAAGATTGCTTAGGGCATCAAGTTACCTTAATCCGGCACTGATAGTAGGCTGTCCCCTCTATTTCATTGGGGCAAAATACATCGGTGAAATATGAGTGCACTGCAGTGCGGCTCTACCTACCACTTTAGGGAATACAGGCGTGATAATGTTTATTGTGTATCATGTAAATGTATCATGTATCATTAGTTATTAAAATGTATAAAATGTATAAAATATAAAACTTATGGTATCAAATCTGGAAAACTACCACAACTCTTTTTTTTATTGCTAAATAATAAAAAGAGGACAATGAACTCGAAAGTTACTATAAAAATTTTGTTTGACAGACGCAACGCTTAATCTGCATATATCCTGTCTGAGTAACTGTGTTTATTCTATCGACTATATCTTATTTGCACAGTTCTTCTATCAATGCTGATAAACAATATTATATCGAGGCGTATAAGGGAGTATTTGACCTAAGCGACATTATTTTAACTTTATAGGAGAGCATACACTTTCGTCGCAGAAAAATTAGCTGATTCCAAATATGTATATATGTCAATATCGCCCAAAAGTGTCGCTTTAGTATTTTACCCCTCGATATTATCAATTTATATATTACTTGTTTTGTTTCTGTAATAAATAAATTCGCTATTGTTATCAATATAAAACGACCTACGTCATTGCTTAATTTAAATACTTAATTAGTCTCTACCGTACAGCAAAACTACGCACTCCGACTATTCGCTTTTAATATACAGGGTGTTTCAGAAGTCCGAAATAATACTTTGGGTACATATACGGCAGCTCATATGCGGATGCTTAGTGAAGAAACTTTATACCTCACTATCATAGTTTCTGAGTTACAGACACTTGAATATTTGTCACAGGTATCGTGTTCTGGCGTTTGGGTACATCCATAACCCTATTCAGCAGTGTAAACTACACTAATGAGAGGCGGCTACCAATATTCACAAAACAGAACACGCAAATTTTACATAGGACTCGAGATATTACGGGTTATAGAAATTGACGACGAAAAAAAAGTTGGAAAAACATGGTCAAATTTCAATCATATTTTTATACCATTCAGTTGTATACACGATACCGTTGCCAGCGTCCAAGTATTATTTCGGACTTCTGATACACCCTGTAGACTCCTTGACTGCCCTGATACCTATGCCAATTGAATTTATATTATGCAAGAAGAAACATTAACTATGGTTGCAGATCTCTACCATCGGCGGCACTCACATTTCACAAAATATACATTGCAAGGTTTTATTTTTTAATAAAATCAATGTATCTACTGACTTGTGATGGAGATACACACGGGCAATACAAACAAGCGAAACAAAATTTTCTAATATTTTTTCGGTATTTCAGATATTTATAAATTACAATGTTCAACAATTCGGGGGCGTCAGGAGCGTCAAGAAGCGCGCGTACACTTTTTTGCCAATACCAAAACGAACTGTAAAAACCGGCCAAGTGCGAGTCGGACTCGCGCACAAAGGGTTCCGTACCATTATCTATAAAAACG
Source organism: Ptilodon capucinus (assembly GCA_914767695.1). Taxonomy (NCBI): domain Eukaryota; kingdom Metazoa; phylum Arthropoda; class Insecta; order Lepidoptera; family Notodontidae; genus Ptilodon; species Ptilodon capucinus. The sequence goes on along the minus strand of OU611814.1, from coordinate 4,375,283 downwards.
GCAAAAAAATCACGTTTGTTGTATGGGAGCCCCCTTAAATATTTATTTTATTCCGTTTTAGTATTTCAACTCTCTAGCTATCACGGTTCATGAGATACAGCCTGGTGACAGACGGACAGCGAAGTCTCAGTAATAGGGTTCCCGTTTTACCCTTTGGGTACGGAACCCTAAAAACATACTCTCTGGCAATATACCTTAATTGAATTTATGTGGTCAAAACACGTGACCTATTGGTAGCGAATTTAGTTAACGGGTGTCAAAATTCACTCACGTCATCAAAGACATTTCGTTGAAAATGGTGCTTTTTCTATGATAACTCATACAGTTCGTTTTGGTTTTGGCAAGTTTTGGCAAAAATTGTAATTCACAACTAGTTGAAACAGTTTTAAGTGAAATTGGTTTGAATGTAACTAAAGCTCAGAAGGTAGTTATTTTACACATTAAAGGAACAGTTTCTACATTGGCCGCGACCAAGGAGTCAAACACGAAGAGGTCGTTGAAAGAGACTCCCCAGTTAATTATTTTAAACTAATATTACGGTTAAAGTCAATATTCATTCATAGTCTTCAAGCATCTCGGCCATTAACTATCAAACACATGACAACACGTCCTAAATGAGTCCTAAACTATTGACATATTTTTCTCACAGTGGCAATTTAAACCCGAGTATTTTAATTGTGTCATATTTAGATGAGTCTTACCTAATTTACTTTCAATATAATAGCACCATTTTCTATTAATTTTAGTCACCCACACTACACATACTTTATACATTTATCAAAGTAATTGACGTTAACGGGGTTGAAAAATCACATAAATTTAAAACGGAGTAGAAACAAGTGTAACGCAAAGGCTTTTTATTAGGGTACTAATACAATAATAAGATGGGTTAAAATAGTCCGTTGTCTAGTGACGTCATCCAATCCCCGCACCTTCCTGCGTCAGAGATACCAGGCCGTCTTATTAGCCTCCACCCAGCTCTAACGACCTTAGAAAGGGCACATTTGGAATGACTATGATCCACAAGGGTGTCTTTTCATAAGGGCGAAGATGGGTATGTAATAATAATTTATCTTTTTTACATTTGTCGCGACGCCGTTTATAAGAGTAAACACTGTTATATCGTAACAGTGTCGCAGTTATATTGTACAAGGTGTTTCAGAAGGCCGAAACAATAATTATACATTATGAAAGTCATACTTACCTACCTGTCAATAAACAAGTAAATTGGTATTTTCTTATAAATATGGCCGAAAATTTACACAATATTATTATACCTCCTTTAGGCCTTTGAATGATCTTTAGCTCTGTACCTCAGAGACTATAATCTGTTCTAATATCAAGTGTACCTTAATTATATGAGTATGGCGACACCACCGCCGCTCAAAAGGGAGTGACTACGGCCGTTATAAGGGTACTAAACGTAATAAGGCCATTGCGCCACTAGTTTTAAGGGGCACCAGTTTCAAAACTCTAAGCCTGCCCATGAATCCTATTGATACCAACTAAGCCTGAGAAAATACAGCTTGGAAGATCTTCGTATACCTGGATATATCGACTCCGGTTGATATATTTGGATACTATTGCACTAGAATGAAATAAAACCTTAGCAAATAGCACCTATATCGAGTTGCATATCATATTATTAATCTTTAATAGCATTTATAGTATCGATAAAACGGTCGTCAATTATAGTTGGACAAGTTTTATTAATATTTTTAAACAGACAATTTAAGTTATTAGTCTTATTTTGGAATATGACTAATAATTTAATTTTATTCTTATTTATTGCATAGTGCAAAACAAATTAAACACAGGAGACGAGGTGTTATATCTACATACATACCTATATAAAGTTATTGTCATATAACTTGAACATTTTTTATTAATTAGTTTTATATTGTGCGTAAACAGGTCTAAAAGATTATACATGCAGTTCATTTATGTAGAGTTTAAACAACTTGAAATGCCATGGCCAAATGCTAATAACTTGAATGACACCCGTTCATAAATATCTATTCTAATTATGGTTGGAGGGGGATTGATAAGTGCTAAAGAACATACATTAGCATATTACTTGCCTTGGATTTTTTATACAAAAATATAAAACTAATCTAAGATTGATCGTAATATAAGTAGGTCCACATGAGATACACGCGCATTTTTAGCTTGCTATGCACATTATACAGTTTACTCCAACAAGTATTAAACTTAACTAGCGACTCCTAGTATAGTTACACATATGGTAGAGCTACTAATCATGCCTGTTTCATTTACCCTAAAGTTTAACTGGAACGCGTTAACAAAACCGTCATGTTTTATTAACGGGGCAATTACTACTGGGAGCCAACACATCGCGTGTTGTTTCCAATGTAACGCTATCATTGAAGTTTTTGTTGTGAGTTTGTTATGGTCTATGTCTACAATTCACAGTAAGTTTTCCGGTCACGCGAACACCATATTAATAAACATTGATTAGCAAAGAGTGTGATAACATTGAAAGGAACTCGCCTACCTATTTGGGTCATATTTGAATTAGATAGGTGGGCAAAAATTCCATCATATATTGTATTGAATGCTTAATAAAGTATCAATTTAAATGTTGATATAATTATTGTAGGTTCACGTATTTTTATATTAACAATGTAATTAATTTGTATGAATGACAAAAGAATCAAACAAATTACGGCCCTTTATTTCTTAACGTCCCACTGCTGGGCACGGGCCTCCACCAAATGCGAGGGGGATTCAGGCCATAGTCCACCATGCTGGCCCAGTGTGGGTTGGCAGACTTCACACATCTACCTATCGAGAACTAGTCAAGTTCCCTCAGACGTGCAGGTTTCCTCACGATGTTTCCTTCACCGTTTCATAGCAAGTGATAATCACGGATGAAAATGAGATTCGCACATAAATCCCAGAGGTGCAAGCCGGGGTTTGAACATGCACACTTTGATTGCAAGGCGTGCGTTCGATCACTCGGCTACCACTGCTACGAATCATTATTATAATATAATTTTTATTTTATTTGATCGCTGCTAATTTTTCATAAGGTAGAGTGTCAGTTTTCTTAACTTTTTAATGACTAATGTTTACCAAAGAAGAAACTTTTGATGACAACATATCCAAGATGCCGACAAGACGCGGCGTAAACATTAATATCGCTTTATGATAGAAATTGTTAATTCAATTCTTTAGAAAGTTGATTCTCCAACAACAAATTTCTTAGAGAATAATCCTGAAAGCTACCAAGGTGCTAGATGTAAAGTTAGTAGTGATAAATTTCTAGAACGCAATAAAGTAACAATAAAATCGGTGAAAAAACGTTCGTCGGCGTGGTATAACGCTCGATATTCGATAAAACGCCCCACACTTTATCAAATAAACCGAGATACCGCCAACCCCGGGCGAGATTATTGTCTATAACCTTATACCGAATTCAAGGACTGGCGCCATTTCGATCACAAGTCCCGCTCCACCGAAATAATTCTCTAGATATCATCAAATACTTATATTGAACTTGACGGCTATTTTTTCCCACGTCATTCAATAAAAGATTACGAAGATACATATCATATTTAAATGATGGGTTGCTTTACATTCATCCTATGACGCAAAACCCATATCATATTTTTTTTCTCAATTTCTTTCATGCTTTTCCTATCCAATAACAAAAAAAAATTATTAGTTTTTTTATTTAAATAACTTTCCTTCGCTTACAGATTACACTTGATAACGCAGAAACTAGAGATCGAATGCTTTTGTTTACAACTATTGAACACAATTTCAATACAAAGTAACGTGAAATCCTTGGATTTTAAACTTCGCTACTCAGATATCGAGTCGAGCTGCAAAAGGTAAATTAAATGAAAACTTATACAAAACCAAAGTAGAAAACTTTCAGTTACAGATGCAATTTAAAACAGGATCCAAAAATTGACTTTTCAAACATTCTCACTCAGGTTGCTTTACAAGTTTTTATTTGCGTTACCTTGTTACGGGAACTTCATTTCTTTGATAGATACCCAAGGGTCCGGTACGTACAACGCAGTGACAATGTTGTCTTCTTTCACAGTACTAACAGTCGTAAGTCAAAAACTATGAAGCAAACTTTCACTACCTTGTGAATTTCTGAACATAAAATAAATCCTTTTTTTGTGTATGTGTTCCATTCCATTACATAGGAGGACTGCCCATAGCCGCAACATTCAATCCGAATAGATTTGCAATCAAACGGCCGTATTTCTGTTTTACTTCCAGCGAATGAAATAAAGATAAGGCCTACAATGATAGCCTGAGATTTACGGTCGACAAATAAAAACGCGTATTATTACTGAGAGGGCCAATCTTCCTTAATTGAGAGCTATTATACTACCTTAGCCGCATAGAAACACTGTATATCTGTACAAACATGTTCTAATAAATATATCGAGACAATTGTTTCACAGCAATCTCGTGCTCATTTATGTTTTACTTTTTTTATTTAAATACTATACATAAAAATAATACATGAGCTAATATCATTATTTTATGTATAGTACCTACTTATTCATTCTTCCGTCAGTATTATAATCACAATTTCTTCGATCAAAATTCACTGAAGAAATATGCTACAGTGCACAAAATATGATGATGATTGATGTCATGTATTATCCTTGTAAGTTTCTGCAGAGACGTATGGTTCCAGTTGATGTACCCACACGTTTTACCGTAACGACTCGTCATGGCATAATATTATATAGTATTTATATTAGTAGGTGTAGGTATATCATATCCACGCCACGGTCATAAATGGTATTAAAAATACTTTTTATAGACTTACCTAAAAAGTTGTTGTCTCCAAAATTTATGATTTTCATGAATATATTTACCTTCTTAGTTTTAACCGTATACGCAAATGTAGACTTTTTTATTAAAATCTTATGTTATAGACTAACATAGTAACAAGCAATTAAAGCTAAAACAAATATTCAGTGTCGTTCAGGAAAATGTCGTGCGAGTGTTACGTACGTAAATTAAATTTTACTAATTTTGTTGGAGGCTCGTTATTTGCGTTTAGAATAAACAGGCAGTGATTGATTTGATTTTTCAAGGTCTTTATTGAACACATAAGTTGTTGAGATAGTTAATACAATTGAACTTATTCTAATTGTATACATGTCATATTTAAGCTACGTTATTCAGGCTAAGGACGCCTTTACAAACATTACGCAGAAAAGGTTACATTTTTTGATAAATTAGTTTACTGAACTGATACAAGTGTAAGGTGTTTTAGGTAATGAGCAAGTCTTGGTATGGACACACATTATTTAAAGCTAGGTTAGTACTAAATGTACAACTTATTATTTTTATAATAAAAGTGAAGAAATGTCGGGTAGTACTGCGTTAAAAAGCACTCGGTGGCTCCGTGCGAGCGAACGAGCCGTCATCTGGTAAGCGAGCTAACGTCATGATTCACGGAGGAAATAGTGATGGGGGAGTCGGTATCGATTGTACGTCCGCGAGTAAGGTAGTGTAGACAGTCTGGTTTTGCCTATGTTGGATATGAGTGTATTCTGGTGAAGAGGATTTTTATATAAATAAAATTTACGGGACAATTTGAGTATATGTACTTTTATAAATGGGAATTTTATATGGATATGGAGGGTTTTAAGGTTTGTTCGAAATGGGGTATTATAAGATATTTTAAGAGCCTTGTTTTGTATGGTTTGAAGTTTTTTATAATTAGTATCCGACAAACTGGACCAGACTGGAGCGGCGTAAGTCAGACAGGGCCTGACAAGAGTAGAGTATATAAGGAGTTTAGTGGAAGGGCTGAGAACAGACTTACGATTGAGAACAGGTTTTAATGAATTTATGGCTTTAGTTCCTTTTTGTATGATATTTTTAGTGTTAGTGTTCCAGTTTAATTTATTGTCTAGTAGTAAACCTAAATACTTAACTGATTGACGCCATGAGATACAGTAGTCATCTAATTTAACTTTTCTAGTGGGGAGTGTACGTTTTCTTGTGAACATTATTGCTTCCGTTTTTGTGGAATTAAGTTTTAACTTCCAAGTGGTAAAAAACTGGCTGAGTAGTTCCAAAGAGAGTTGTAATCGTCCAATAATTATGTCAATATTTTTCTCAGTTGTATACGTTGCAGTATCGTCCGCATAGATAGCTAAATGGGTGTGGGGTTGTTTGGGTATATCATTTAAATATAGGATGAAAAGAAAGGGACCCAGAATCGAGCCTTGAGGCACACCAGCAGGGATTTTTTTGGGTGTAGAATGCTGATTTTCAATGTAAACGGAAAAGGTACGGTCCTGGAGGTAGCTTTGAATGAGTTTTACTAAAGAGAGAGGTACTCTATAAATTACTAATTTGTGTAATAAGCCTGCGTGCCAGACAGTGTCGAAGGCTTTTTCAATGTCTAGTAGCACCATGCCAGTAGAAAAGCCGAGATTTAAACCATGGGTAATATGCTCAGCAACCCTAGCTAATTGATGTGTTGTCGAATGCGAGGAACGAAATCCGAATTGTTCGGGAATAAGGATTGGTTCGGTAATTTTGGAGAGGTGGGACAGTATGACTGATTCAAGGAGTTTACCAATACTTGATAAAAGACTAATTGGACGGTAACTAGTCGGAATATTTTCATCCTTGCCGGGCTTCTTTATGGCTATAACTTTAGCATGTTTTAAGGATTTTGGAAAGTAACCAATACGCAAGCAGCCGTTGAATATTTTGGTTATAAGAACAATGCTTTTTTGGGGTAGGTTTTTCAGTAAGCCATTACCCAGGCCATCAGGACCAGGAGATTTACGAGGTTTAAGTTTGTTCAAAAGTTTTCGGATTTCTTTCGGTCTTACTAGAGATGAGTAGTCATGAATCTCATGGCTGTTTAACAGGCTAATTGAGTTACTGACTGCGACCTCAATATTGGGATCGCTAACCCAATGTGTCGTGAGATTCATATTTTGATAGAAGGCGTCCGATAATGCCTCACACTGTTCAATAACGGAGGTGGTAGTAACTTCCGCTGATGTTGTGAGGGGAGGTATGGAGGGACGTTGGTGGTTGACAGATTTAACTACACGCCATAAGTCAGAGGTAGGGTTGTTTACTTTGGCCAACTTCCTGTTCCAGACGGTGTCGTTAAAGACTTGAATTTCAGATTTGATGAATGCCTGCATATTGTTGACCTGTGTGTACAGATGTCGACGTGTAATAGGGTTATGGTCCTTGACAGCCAGTTTACGTAGTTTGTTTTTCATCTTAATGTGATTTCTGATACGGCGGGGGAGTGGCAGGTCGCCAGCAGTAAGTGTTTTTGGTACTACTTTATCTCGTGCATAAATAATATTGTGTGTGAGATGGTCAATGGCGAAATCAATGGCTTCTTTTGTTTCATAAGAGGCTTGTGTAAGGAGAGTATTTTTGTTCAAAAGGGATTTGTAGCCTATCCAATCAGCCTTTTTGAAATTCAAAACGAGTCGCTCTTCTCTAGTGACTTTCCCATCAATTGTGAAGAAAACAGGAAGGTGGTTTGAGGGCAGTCGAGTAATAGCTCGAGGCTCCGAGAGGTTATTGACATCGTTAATTAAAATAATATCTGGAGTGGACGGGATATAAGAACTATGATAGTGTACTAAGGTGGGGGTAGACGGTGCAACAATATCATAATCGTTGGACACCATGTGTTCGAACAAGACTTCACCATGAATGTTGGAGCTAGAGCAGCTCCAGTACGGGTGTTTAGTGTTGAGGTCACCCATAACCAGAATTTTAGGGCTTAAGCTTAGGACTGTATCTAGGTCTTTAGTGAGTAAAGGTAAATTAGGAGATTGATAGGCAGAGACAAAGGCTATTTTGTGATTAGATAATGTAAGTGATATGCCAATACATTCCATGTTTTGCGTTTTAGGTGTAATGAGAGGGGTATGCTTTATGTTAGATCTTATTAAGATGGCAACGCCTTGGCCGCGGCCGTCAGGTTTTTTATCTTGTCGATAACATTTGAATCCAGTGGCAATTAATTTTGAATGGTGGGATATTCTAGTCTCTGATAAGGCTACGATATCTATAGAAAGCTCGCTTACCAGGTGTAGTAGCTCATTGATTTTGGTGCGAATGCCATCAGCATTCCAATAGAGAATACGTAAGTGGCCCAAGTGCAACAAACAGGCAGTGTACCCAATTAAAATAGGGTAAATATTACGACAGTGTATAGGTACATTACCAACTCATAGGAGTGTATTGTTCCGAATATCTTACTAAACAAGACATGGGGTTACTATCTTTTGTGCTTCGGCGCATTGAGGGTCAACAGTGGGATTTACCCATGTCACAGCGCTCAACGTTTTTGTTATCAAGGTACTTAGGGATGTTACTACTAAACGGTTGCTGCTGGATATAATCGAGATATACTTAATAGAGGACCCTTAATCCACCTACTTTTGCGAATTATATTGTATTTGGAACAAATTTAAAGCAATACAAATTATTGCCGTGATGACATCACAATTCACTCCTACGCTACACTCACTCTTGAAGATCAACAGTTCTAATTTGTCAAAATCAAATTTAACTATATCTCCGTTCATATAAAGAACTAAGAGTATTTAAAAAACGCGTTATTCCATTTTATTACAGGATCTAAAAAAGTTGAATGAGTTGTTTAAACTTTTGTCTTTTAAGTACTACTCCTACCTAAGATTTTGGGAGCTTGTATCAATCCGTTTAATTTAAGGAACGGAACTATGATTAGATACAAAACCGAACGAATGATTGACGTCTTTAGGGTTTTATAACATTTACCACATAGATAAATTATTGGTCTACGTGAAGCGAGACCAATAATTTATCTATGATTTACCTACTTATTCCATTTATTCTTATTAGGAGCAATTACTTTATGTAAGGAAAGGACTTATTCGTAACTTATTAACTAAAAAGGTACAATGAAATAAATTATTTAAAATCAGGTAGGTATGTCGAAATACCCGAGTGGCTAATAGGGATTGTCAAATTTTAATAAATTACGTAGAAAGCGCAAGCTTATTAGTGCCTTTTATTATCTAAATATTATTATCTAAATAGTATTATTTAATAAGGTAGGAACTTACCTGCACTCATTTAATCAAGTTAAGTAATGAGGTTTCTTTACTTTTCTACTCTGTAAGTATTTAATTTCTGACTCCGTAAGACAATAACAATATATTTCAATAATATGTTTCAATTTAAATGCAAATAATCCTGCCTAATCGAGACGAACGGCAGTTTTACAAAGAGCTTGTGGATTTTAATTAAACTGATTTAAAATATGGTGGTGTGGCTGATCTAGCAACGAAATAACAAAATGTGGTTGGTTAATTACCTCGTACACCTGCTTAATACTATACCAACTTATGGTTTATTTTGAATTTAAATAATTAAATATGCATTGGCACTTGCCTATCAAATTGAATATAGGTAAGTAGATACAAATAATACAAACCGGGCAAGTGCGTGTCGGACTCGCGCACGAAGGGTTCCGTACCATTATCTATAAAAACGCAAAAAAATCACGTTTGTTGTATGGGAGCCCCCTTAAATATTTATTTTATTGAGTATTTATTGTTACCTTTAGCAGCAACAGAAATACATCATCTGTGAAAATTTCAACTCTTCTCACTATCACGGTTCATGAGATACAGCCTGGTGACAGACGGACGGACGCTCTTTAAATCTCTAGGGACTCCTTGTCACTCTGTAAAATAAATACTTAACAAATATTAGTGGTAAATACAGTGGTAGCCGAGTGGTCGAACGCACGCCCTGCAATCAAAGTGTGCAGGTTCAAACCCCGGCTCGCACCTCTGGAATTTATGCGCGAATCTCATTTTCATCCGAGATTATCACTTGCTATGAAACGGTGAAGGAAAACATCGTGAGGAAACCTGCACGTCTGAGGGAACTTAACTAGTTCTCGTTAGATGTGTGAAGTCTGCCAACCCGCACTGGACCAGCGTGGTGGACTATGGCCTGAATCCCCCTCGCATTGAGGGGAGGCCCGTGCCCAGCAGTGGGACGTTAAAAGGGCTGTAGTAGTAACAAATATTATTTCACTAGACACTGAAACGCTGGCAATACCCGTCCCTCATTTCCGTTTAGAAACATTCCCAAATTTCCGCAATCTTTTTTCCCTCTTGCCAAATAAAATATATATAAAAAACCCTCTATCTACTAACATCCGGTTACCCCATATCTACGCACACCACTTTAATAACCCGACCGATAATATACGAATAAACTATGGGATACAATTATGTTCACTTCTCCTTCACCGACAACAAATAATAAACAAAAATTACCTCCCAAAACTACAAGATAGTTGTCTAACTAGACAAGTAAACATTGTAATTAATAAATGTATGTTACCACTATTTTTAATTCATATGTCAGCTTTATCAAGTACCTGTAAATCTGCTTATTTCAGTAATCAGCAAGTCAAACTTATTTAACCATAGCATTCGTACTTATTTCTCTCAGATACACAAATTAGTGTTAAGTCGTTAGTCTATTAATTATTTTTACCAACAATCAAATTTGTTTATTACCGACATAAAAACCTCAAATTTATTGTTTCCCACCACGTTTGGCTTTGTTTATCGAAGCGTCCGTGTGTGATTTTTCTTTTTTATTGCTTACAAAACGCCGTTTGTATGAAATATATCCGCGTAACAAAGTGATAATGGTATCAATCTTTGAAATATTACGTTCCCTAAGAAAAATATTGCTCTCCTACCACCTCCGTAAAGTTGGATGAAATAATGCCTAATGTAAGGAGATAGATTATTACATTTAAATCACTCAAATAAGTACCGACTTATCTTAAATTATGTTAGATAGGTATCTACTACTGCCAGGATAACTATTGAACAATTAAATTTAAAAGAGTAATTCCTACATTAGTATCGATCATTTTATATATACGTAGTAGGTATACTTATACTTAGTAGGTAATTATAATTAATTTACTAATTTACTATTATATTATTTATTAATTAACAAAAAACAAAAACCGACTTCAAAAACCTACTGTGCACTAAAAAGCTACAAATAACCTTACAATTCATTACATTTGGAGTAGGTGCCAATCAACGTCGGACAAGGCAAATACACACATGAATTGGCACCGACTCCAAATGTAATGAATTGTAAGGTTATTTGTAGCTTTTTAGTGCACAGTAGGTTTTTGAAGTCGGTTTTTGTTTTTTGTTAAAAATATTTTTTTTTCACGATTTTTAGTGGCAATAATCGTTGAAAATTTGCAAATATTATCACCTTATAACAGCCTTAAAAAAGTAAAAATTTACAGCCAAAAAAAAAAATCACCCCCCCCTTACCCCCCCCTTTCCACCCCTTTGGGGGTGGGTTTCGATCTTTGTTAACAATCCGTATTAAACAAAAAAAGATTTTTCGAAATCGGTTCACTAACGCCGGAGATATGCTGTAGTCCGGATTGGACCCCCATTTCACCCCCTACATATTTTTTCTTTCAAAATTCCTGAAAGACGTGTTTTTTTATGTTGTATGTTAAATATATATACAAAGTTTCAAGTCGTTCAAAAAATATTTTTGAAATTATGTGACCTTCAACCCCCCATTTCACCCCCAAGGGGTTAGATTTCTGATAATATTTTGGAAATGGGAGCAACCTTGAAGAATTCCCTAGCAAACCTAAAAAAAAAATTCGAAATCGGTCGACAGACGCCGGAGATATGCACAAAAAAGATATACATAAAAAAAATAAAAAAAATAAAAAACATACGGGTCGAATTGAGAACCTCCTCCTTTTTGAAGTCGGTTAAAAAATACCTACCTATTAATATTAATTTAAACGCCTATACCTAAGATGTATAGCCACATACCTACGCACATCTACTTTACTCAAGCAAATAGGTTACGCTACAAAATATTTCATAACATCATAAGCCTGGAATTATGCCTATCTCATCTAACTGGAATTATATATGAACTAGACAATGGAACTACTGACTGAGTAGGTAGGTCTTGTGTACGATTACGCCTGAAAAATAAATTAGGATCAGCATATCCCAAGCGTAAACCTAACATAAATTTAACTGTAAAGTTGAAACAAGCGAAGCTCCCACTAAAGTGGTAGGTTTGTACCTACTCTATTTAGAAATCGGTATTGCTCTTTGTGCTATGAGTAGGATATTTACCTTGGATTATTCACGAGATTTAATGTAAATCAGAATTGTACCTGATTATCAATAGAATTGCTACACTTAGCGAAGTTGTCCCGAATTACGAAACAAACTTGTGTTGATCGTTGCGTCTTCACGGATCCCTCTAATTATTAGTAATTTAAACTTCCGACCAGTAGTACCTACCTGCTCAAGAGTTTTCGTCAATGTCCTCATAATTCGTTATCCGCTTAATGTGAAGGACGTTAAAACCAGATGCCAGCCGTTATTGTACTTTACCGAAGACATTTTTCGAAGGGACGATTTTAATTCGATACTAAAAGGGGACTAGAGGTGGAATTGTCATGATAGCCCGTTAGTGAGCCGACTTGTAAAACTTATCTATGTATGTGTATCCCACTCCAAATAATTAATGGCTATTTTTTTATACTTACCGATTAGGTTTATGTTCTGCCATTTTAGAGGTATCTACGTCAAAAAATCTGTATATGAAGGGAGTAGGTAACGCAATAATATAAGTAGTACCTAAGTATCTTACAGTATATGATTATATTATAGTATAATGTATGTAGTATATGATTAATAGCCAGTAATAAATGTTAAAAGTTTATGGTGCTACTTTTGTACACAATCTCCCCTAGACAGTTACGAAGGACGTAGCGTAGGTATAACATTCGATGCATACCTACCTGTAATGATGCGATGCGATCTAAACTCCTTGCTTGCGATAAGTATTTTACTAAGTAAAATCAGGGAAGTCGTTATTATAAACACGAGTTGTTTCAATTCAAAGCTGCCACCTAGGTACGTTGTCATTCAGCGTTTCTTAAGCGAGCCGCTAAGCAATATATCTAATATCTATTGATATTCTAAACGACGGGCAGAAACACCTCAAGATTATTCACAAGCACGTACTTAGCCAGGTTTAACGTTACTTACCTAACGTAATTTTACGATCTTACGTGATAGGTAGGTACTCTACCAACGCATCCATCTAGACGTGCCTAATTTACGTCGGCACCTTCCTAATAAAGGTACTTCAAACGCTATAGCCATAGAACAAGTAATATTCGACCCATTAATCTACGCTCGGGTTCGAAAGAAGATTTGCCGCTTAGCTTAGTAGGTACACCATAACAATAATTTCAGGTTCGATTTTCATGGAAAAAATAAATGGGTAATGGTTTTTAAAAACGTCCGGTCTGGATGGTCCCTTCAATGTTCGCTGCCCTGCACATTAATAGTACACATATTGCTCAGTAATGCTCAGTTCGGTCCTGAACCGTAACCGTCGTAACGTTTAGAGATATTTATTATTTTAGCATAATTTTCTATTTGGAAAGTACATCATATTAGTCATATCTACCCCAGATAGGGTTAATATGATGTTTTCTAATATTCTCTGTACATCATCAAAATACAAGCAACCATGTCCAACTAAGCCAAATTTAAAAAAAAACTTTCTCTATGTATTTGACATAACATGACTGATGATATATCTGTCTATTTTTGACAGTGACACCGTCATTGGTATGTCAACTGGACAGTGTTTCTCTCCGTCATATTTATTTACAAGAAAGTTTTACAGTAAACAAAATAAAAGTTTTAAATTTCGAATAATTGATTTAGTGAACATGTACTCTTTAAAAGCAACAGTATGTTAAGTGTTTTCTTAAAATGATTAACTGCGATGTGAAGTTTCTTACTTGCGATGAATCGTTAGACTTGAAAGGCAATGACTTTAAAAGTTTCAAGTAAGTTCCAGTTTCCAAAACGTAATGGTATCGTATATAAATTGAAATTCAAAGTTAAAATAAAATCACTCAATTTGTATAATTTTAGGTATGAAACGAAGAAAAGAGCGGATGAAACTGTCCATGACTCTGGTAAAAGGAACTATTGTGAGAGGCGAGGCGGGCACTGGCGCGCGCCTCACCCGAGGCAGATTAGACAGCTCGAGGCAAAGCTGCGCGACAAAGTCGTTGTCACCTGTGAATGGACCAGTGACTCGCTCATCACAGTTGTGTTCTCCACCGGAGATATTGCCTACCTCACTGTCAAGCAGGACACTTTAGATATTACTCAGATACGCTTTGATAGATATTTTGTCGGAAAACTGTCTGGACAAAGTGTTACAAATGGTATGGACAACATTTTTCCTTCTTAGCTTACAATCCACCCTGACTCTTACTAAACAATGACTGTTTACAGTGTCAAATTTACTAAAAAATGTCATTGGATGATGAAAAAACTCACTAAGTACAAAAAATAGGAAAAATGATTTTTTTACACTAAGTACCTTAAAATATCAACAACTTTCCCAGGAAAAAGTCATCATATCCTTATATGCATTACTTTACAGAATTGCAATAAGCAAAAATCACAAAATTACATTTTAATTGACTATTAAAATTCAAATTATTGCATTTGTTACTTGAGTTTTTTCTGCCATCCCATGATTTAAACCTCTGGGCTTAACAATGTTTTTGGCATGAAATTCTTAGGGCACAACATAGTAATCCAGAATTGAATTTATATGTAAAGATGTTCATAATATGTATACATATTACATTAATTTCCAGCTGCATTATGTAAAACCCACATATTATTCACACATACTGATAGGACAGCCACATTAGTTACATTTGGTAAAAACAATATCTCCAGTCTTCCATGCCGTGTGTCTGACAGAGATCCTCATTTACAGGTAAGAACTTCGAAAATGTAAAATATTATTTATAAATAAAATAAATAAATACATCATCACGCCTGTATTCCCTAAAGGGGTAGGTGGAGGTGCACTGCATGCACACTTAGCCAATGTATTTTGGTCCCAATGCAATAGGGGGCACATTCTCCCTCAATATGAGCAAGATTATTGGGCTATAGTCCACCACACTGACCCATTGCAGGTTGGTGAGCATCACACGCCTTTCTATAGACGTGCAGGTTTCCTCGCGATGTTTTCCATCACCGTTTCTTGGCAAGTGATAAACTTGAATGAAAATGAGATTGGCACATGAAACCCAGAAGTGCGAGCCGGGGTTTGAACCTGCACACTTTTATTACAAAGCGTCCGTCGACCACTCTGCTACCACTGCTATATATGAGTTATTAATTATTTTTTTTTAGATCAGAACCCATCTGGTTTAATACAGGAAGCTGGCCCTGAAGCATGATCCGTAGACATAAGTTTTATTTCTTTCAACTGTCAGATTCGTCAAGAATATGCCTTCACCAAGCCATGTCCAGTAAAAGCTTTAAGTGATGTCATTTTCTCGTCAAATCTGAGGTTGAAAGAGTTTTTTATTAGCCTATTTTCGTATCCCACTCCTGAGCAAAGGCCTCTGCTTTAATCCTCCACACAGGATAATGAAAGAGATAAAATTTAATTATAAACCTAACATTTTTTTTATAGAGTATAGAATTAGGTGGAGGTAATCGTAGAACTGAACGCCATGTGTCTTCCACTGAGACTAGCAGTGGGCTGAAGGTACTTGTGTGGAGTGTGACCGTCTCTGAGCCAGCACCATGGAGCCCCATAGTCCAGGACCATGCCAATTTGCACCTTTATACTATAAATGGGTGTGTACTTAGAGATTTTAAATTTCTATTATAATTTTATTATTCTATACTACACCATACAGACTCAATCAGTTAACAATGGCACTACAAAGCATTTCTGTTCTGAATAGTGCTAGATAATAACATTGTGATAATACAAGGTGTTTCAGAAGTCAGAAATAATACTTTGACGTTTGCATCAGTATCGGGATACAAATGAATGGTTTAAAAATTTGATCAAAATTCAACCATGTTTTTTCTACTTTTTTTTCGTCGCCGCCGCGCCGATTTCAACTTGTAATATCTCGAGTTCGATGTTAAATTTGCATGTTCTGTTTTGTGACTATTGGTACTCGCCCCTCATAAGTGTAGTTATATGCATCATCACGCCTGTATTCCCCGAAGGGGTAGGCAGAGCTGCACTGTAGTGCACCCACACTTCGCCGATGTATTTTGGTCCCAATGTAATAGGGGGCGAGCCTATTGCCATTATACCGGGCACATTCCCCCTCAATACGAGGGAGATTTGGGCCATAGTCCACCACGCTGGCCCAGCGCGGGTTGGTGAACTTCACACGCCTTTCTATAGACGTGCGGGTTTCCTCACGATGTTTTCCTTCACCGTTAAATGTAGTTTACACTGCTAATAGGGTAATGGATGTACCCAAAGGCCAGAACACGATACCTGTGACAAATATTGATAGGTCTATAACTATGATAGTTAGGTATAAACTGTCTTCACTAAGCATCCACATATTATAAGCTACCTTATATGTACCCAAATTATTATTTCGGACTTCTGATACACCCTGTAGATTTAATATGTATTGATTTTTTTAGCCAAAATATATCACTAACGGCATACCAGCAACTGGAAAATGAAACCTTATGTGCGGAATTATCAGAAGGTGACAATATAATCCACATCGTAGAACAAGTCAATTATCATAAGGTGAGATCTGTAGTTGGAATTGTTCTCAAGCCAGGGGCCCGATTTTCGTTTGATAGAATTAAATCCCGATTCGAGATTATCTCTATTAAAAATGCCACCAAAATGTAGATTTTTATCAAAACAGCTATCACACTAGAGATTTGATTACAATTTCGATCACAATAGAGATTTTATCTTCGACATTTTTGTAGACATGTAAATACATGATGTTCCGTTTTTTTCTTGATTAGATTTTAAAAGTTTCAACTGGGCGTTAAGAATGTTTTAAAATATTGTTGTAGGTGTAAGAATAAGAATAGAGCCGTATTAGTAATAAATACAATATATTCAGGCCAAGCAAAAAGCTCTATAACTACATTTCTTAAGGTCAATATCAAATATTTAATAATCAATATCAAAATGATTTGACGTATCAAATCATAGAGTATCGTTCGACATTGCATGTCGATCACAAATTGCATGTCGAATGCTATATCTCTATCGTGACCTCCTCGTCCTCCTCTATTCCCTTTCATTTGACATATGTTTCGAGATATCTCGAATAGAGATTTATCTCTATCAAACGAAAATCGGGCCTCAGTATACCTTACCATTGTAATATTGTGGTTACACCGAAATTTATAGAAAATTCGACTTCCCACACTAGATACTGCTAGTCACATACCTACACATGGCATTTTTCTGTACATAAATGTTCTACTGTCCATGCCCTATCCATTATATTATAGAGTTATTAAAAGTATTATTACATTTTGTAAAATTAATCAAATATTTTTCTATCCTTGTCTTTTTCTGTACCAATGGCGATCTTATTGCAAGATAAGATTTCTTCCAGGCAATCCTCGAATGGAGAAGTTTGAACATAATTTCGATTAGCCCACTGAGTTTCTTGCCGGATCTTCTCAGTTGAGGTCGCGTTTCGTTCCGGTAGCAGTATAGTAGTATATCTACTACTACTACAGCCCTTTTAACGTCCCACTGCTGGGCACGGGCCTCCCCGCAATGCGAGGGGGATTCGGGTATATAAGAAAAAAAAAGTAAACTTGACAATTTGTAAGTGCCCCCATAGGACTATACACAATAAATGATTTGACTTTGACTTTAATTATTCATACCAAACAATTTGTGAAATGTTTCTATCCTTACATTACATAAAAGATGTCGTTTTCAGGTCTTAATAAATGTAGTCATAGCAACTCCACAACAATAGTTTATAATTATGTATGCTAGTCTCTAAGGTATTTATTATAACATATTTGTGACGTCAGCCTCAAAACATTGTATGGTGTCCATAGTACAAGCTTTGCTTAGTTTGGGATCATACGATAAGTATTTGGTTGTCTGGCGATATTTATTTATTTATTCCTATATTAGTTACCCGCCGTATATTGTATTGTATTATATTGTATTTATTGAATAAATTGATTGATTGAATACGGGCCCAGATATGATCCTGAATTAAATCGGACTGAAATATTTGATCGTCTGTTTGGTAGAACGGTGTCAGGTTGGATTGGGTCCGTTACGAAGTGGCCGGGGAGTCTTGGTGTCACTCGGGGCCGGGCGGGCGGGGCTGGGCGCGCGCGGGCTCCACGCGCGTGCGGCTGGCGGCGCCGGCGCGGCTCGTGCGGCGCGCGCCCGGCGGCGACAGGCTGCTGGCCGCCTGCATCGACACCTCCTTACACGTCGTGCACTCTCAAGCCGGACTCACACACACCACCAGAACTGGCTTTGTTTGTATTTATGGCCTACTACTACTACATACATATATACTACTACTACTACATACATATATACTACTACTACTACTACATATATACTACTACTACTACTACAAATATACTACTACTACTACATATATATAGGGCCAATAGCCCTTTTAACGTCCCACTGTTGGGCACGAATGCGAGGAGGATTCAGACCATAGTGCACCACGTTGGCCCGGTGCGGGTTGGCAGACGTTAAACATCTATCGAGACCTAATCAAGTTCCCTCAGACGTGCAGGTTTCCTCACCGTGTTTTCCTTCAACGTTTAATAGCGAGTGATAATCTCGGATGAAAATAAGATTCGCACATGAAACCCACACCTATTAATAACTCAATTAACAAATTTTATTGTAGGTACACAACTTTAACTTAACTGGCTTCTACTCGCGACTTCCGCACAGATTTCAATAATCAATATTTCTATAAATCTGATGTATTAACAATAGTATAGGTACTAAGGTGTAAGTTACATCAAAATCCGTTCTGTTCCTTTTGTGAAAGAATATCGTGACAGAATATCAAACTTCCATCCATCCTCACAAACTTTCACATTTATAATAGTTGTAGGATTTGAAAGCACTAAATATTCCAGTCCTACTCTTACATTACGACCGTGTAAAGGGCGGCGACGCGCTTAGTTTATTGAAAACAACTTTAAAGAGTTGTCTAGAAATTTTCACGTTTCTTATATGCTAGGACCGGAACGGAATGGGACCTCGATTGAGAAGATTTTTTATCTTATACCGTACTTAATTTCTCTAAAATTTAGGAAATTTGACGTATGTGTTGGTTCACAGATAGCGACTGATATACGGTGGGCCAATGAGTTGATAATAGCCGCCGAGGAGAGCGGCAGGATGCAGTGCTTCGATCGCGCCCTCTCACTGCTGCACTATCACTCAAAGTGCATTGATCTTACGTCTTATTTACGGTATACTGCAGATCACCCCTGGCCCTGTAGCATGACCGCGTAGATATAAGCTTGATCTCTTTCAACTGTCAGATTCGTCGAGAAAATGACGTTACACCAAGCCATGTCCAGTACAAAAAGCTCTAGGTGATGTCATTTTCCCGACAAATCTGACAGTTGAAGGAGATAAAAATGTCTACACGGTCATGCTAACGGTCTGGCTCATTTGGTGTATCCCTATAGGACTAGATCTCTTTACCTACGCGAGCAAATACTTTGATATATAGGTCAATGATACATGAAATGAAATAATCCGGAAATAACTTGACTCTCATACAGTTAGGGTGAGATCTAGAAATTGGTATCATTGCAGACACAACTTATTTAGTTTTGTTAATGTCTTTGTTTTCTTATAAATTGAAAAGGAGACGGATTCGCGTTCATACATTCCTGGGCCCAGTTGTAAAAATATGAGAGTGGTGTCAATTAAGAGCTTATATATTATCAAACCATCTCCAAAAATTTTGCTGATCTTGGCAATCTGAGAGCAGAATTATTAGAGATTTAGTAAAAGTGTGGTTATTCTACAAAGTGACAACAACCTAGATACTAAACAGCTGATTTTTTAGCTGTGATTGTTATTTTGTTTGAATATACAGTTTTGGTGTTAATTCAACCACTTTAGTGTATTTTAATAAATTAAAATAAATACAATTATGTGCTTAATCATTAATAACACAATTTGTTTTTTGAGCTACCGAACGTGCTCACTCTGTCTGGGGCGCGCGGGCGTTCGGAAACTCGTCCGTCGACATTTTGTGGAGCGTTCGGAAACGCGGACGCCACACAGTTATTTACTATATTAATTGTAGTTTTTTTATTGTTAATTATTACAATGTATGTATTCATTTTGATTGAATCAATCAAGTATTTTATGTTCAATTGTTTAAATCGTTCACAGTAATCTATTATTGTAATCGATACTCTATTTCTTCAGTGAAATAAACTTATTTTTATGATTTCTCGTCTCCCGGATAGTGAATTGAGCTGATTTTTTTTTATATTTTGAATCAGAAAAAAATACCGCTTTTTTTAAACCATATCTCATCTTATTACAATTGGGCCCAGAGATCCCCGCCTCCTTTGGTCGTTATGGCTATCTAGGCGCCCACGCATTTTCATATACATTGATATCCGTTTCTGGATTAACGATAACACTTGCAATGGACGGACTCTTAAAACCAAACCCTCAATACATTGAAAGAAGTCTCCATTTGTGTTACCGCCCGTTTTTCTATTGCAGCGATTCGCGGCGTATGCAGTTATTAGCTACAAGAAGCGCTAAAAACGGTCCAATGATTTTTGCAACGTACTCTGGGGGACCCCTTGCGATACTGCATATAACACACCCTTGTTTGTTACCGGTAATATAGATTCTAATTTTAATTCCTACAATCAAATATACATGGTGTTTCAGCAGTCCGAAATAATACTTTCACGTATGCATCAGGTACAAGTAAAGTTATAAGATAATAGCTGACCGGGCGAACTTCGTACCGCCTTAGAATGAGTGACATACGAAAGCAGCGCCACCTACCGGGTCCAATTGTGAACTTAAACCACCCAAACGCATACAAAAAAAATCATTCAAATCGGTCCAGCCGTTTAGGAGGAGTTAGCTTACAACGAAGTGGCATTGATTTTTATATATACATATATAGATGATCGAAATTCTGACTTTTTTCAGTGAATTTTCATCCGCCTATTTTCAAATTTTGTAATATACTGATTTTTTATATCAGTATCTTAGTGTAATTATAACCTACACGTAGATCGTTATTACGTATGATGTAGTACCTAATTGTGTCATAAGGCCACAACACAATAGCTATGACAAATAGATACTTATTCTAAGAATTGTAACCTCGTAACACAGAAACAACAGTAGTTAAATATAGTTTGCCTTCATTGAATATTTATAAATATATAAGCTACCGTATAATCATAATAGTGTTAAAACCCAATCAGTGGCAAAAAATCATAAATAACATAGACATTTGGTCTTTAAAACTAAAGTATTAGATATGTCGAAAGTATCCATTTTATACTTATTGGCTTTTACCACTATATCCTCGATCATGTACCTACTTCTTCTTTTTTACGAAATGAATGAAATGGAGATATTTAATGGAATAAGATGATGAATGGCTCCACCTGCGTTTAGCGGGTATTTCAGCCAGTGTCAAGTAATTAATAGCAAGGGCAAATTCAATAATTATACCTAAATAAAAATGGACGATGACAGTGATAAAGATGGCGGACATCGATTATGTACTTGTCTGTGCTATTATTTCGAACTTCTGATCGGCCGTATAGACAAGCCATAGAGGTACGAATGATTTTATGTCACAGTTCTTGTTCGTTCTAGGCGTGGATTCGCGTCCGGCGCACGTCCAACGCCGTCGCGCTGCTGCGGGCCATGGACTGGGACCGGGAGGGCACAGAGTGTCTGTGGGCGGTGAACAAGCTCGTCTGCGCCGCCCTAAGAGGCAGATCGGGTAAGTCACGTTAAATATGTTTTGATGTGAAACATCTAATGGCGGGCTTGGCGAGTGAGAGCAACTGTAGATGCCGTGATGCGAAAACTTCGAGCAGCTCCGTGGCTCCTCGGTTCTTTCCGCCGCTTAGACTCCGCCCACCAGCTGACTCCGCTCACTCGCCGCTACGACGCTTCTCTCTCTCTACTCTAAATAACATAATGTTTCACATCTGCCAGGCGTCCCGCGACGGCAACTTTTTTTTATTATTGTTAGTTTTGTACACGCTTAAATTTAGCGATGTTATAGACCCGCATGAGCTCCAGACGGTGGGCAAAAATTTGCATCGAATGGGTCTCTTCGTGGTAGACCCAAGAAGCGGTGACGTGATGACGTGAGGGGTGTGATTACGAAAGACCGGGATGAATGTAAGGAATCGGGATATACCTTTGCCCAGCAGTGGAACACAAAGAGATAGAAAAGATAATAATTTTAAAGTCTAACGAATAATTGTCTTGTCATCCCGCCGCCGTGATAGTATTGAATTTAATGTGTAAGGAATGGTGGCAATTTTTTTAAAGTTAACCTCACTGATTCTGCTAAACCGCAGTAGAAGTGTAATATTGTGCCGTCCATGAAGTAGTGATGTGGATGTGTCAGAGGGCTGGGAGCTGGTGGCGCAGGCGGCGCTGGGCGCGTTCCTGGCGCCGAGCGCGCCGCCGCCGCCCGCCGCCGCGCGCTTCGCGCCGCCGCTGCACGACCTCGCCAGGAAGTTCTTCCATCACCTGCTCCGGTACGAAAATTAAACGGCACCAAATATCATCTTTTTCAAGGCAATTTTCGAGGATTTTTTCTGTTATTACTACTATGTAGAGCCTTACGGTTTAAATGAAGGGTACAGGCAAATAACAGGGAATGGCCCATTTTTTTTATATATATATTTTGTGTAAGGTATTTGGAATTCTAATTCTAAAAAAAGTTAACAGATGGCGCCACAAACCCAGTTTTATTTATGGCTTATCTATAGAATTGATAGAATGGTTTAACTTTCAAATTGTTTTTTCTCAAAATTCATTGATTAGGACATTCCCTTTTATTTGCCTGTTCAAAATCAAAATAATTTTTTTTTATTCGTGTAGGCCAAAAAGCACTTACAAATAGTCAGATTCTACCACCGGTTCGGAATGCTGCTTCCGTACCCTGCAAATAGTCAAAGCCATTTAATTTATACGACTTAAAAATCTTGTACTTCAACAACTAGTGATTTAAATAAACGGAGAACATTGTACACACAGACGCGGGCGTGTGGAGAAAGCGCTGAGCCTGGCGGTGGACCTGCGCGCGTGGGACTTGTTCCTGGACGCGCGCTGGGCGGCGAGCCGGCGTGGCATGCCGCAGCTCGCGCTCGAAGCCGCCGGCCTCGCCGCGCACTACTCACACCAACACGCACAAGGTAACATACCGTTTCTTAAAACTGATACTTATACCCATTTTGGTCAACACAACACAAAAAACACTGCAATTCTGTTGTACACAAACAAAGACTAAACTAAATTCGACAGTAATGATTTTTTTTATATTGCACCTACATAATCAGCACCAATACTAATAATACTTAATTTCGTGTACTTCTTTTTCAGGGTCCGAATGTTCCGAGTCATGTTCAGACTGCAGCTCCCACTCGTACACAGGATCGGAAGACGATACTAACTCTTCGGAAGCTATTAAAGCCAAGCCTCCGCCATTGCCCCGAGTCTCCCTCCCGAGCCACGCCACGCTAATGCAAGTGGCTATAACGCAACCCGAACCGGTATCAACCAACAGCATCAGGCCGAACTTGCATCAGTATTTAGAACGAGATAATACTATTTGGACGAAAGATTTAAGAGACGACACATACATAAAGACGGATCGCGAACAACCAAAACCGATACTGAACACGCAAAGTATACGGTGGCACAGTATGGACGTACTCTCGAACTATAAACCACAGAGGAATAGTCTGGTGACAATAAATGAAGGTACAGTGAAGCCTGCACATGTTCTGAACATAGTCCCCGGACCCGATGACAACAGAGCGACCTCAAGTCACTTTAAACACTTATACCAGAAGGAGTTAAGGGAAGAGGCCCCCAATACGCTTTACCGTTATCAAAATAACAACAACTACCATCCCAGTACAAGTATGAAAGAGAGGATGTTCAGGAGCGATTTGGAAAACACTGAAAAACAAGGAATTCGTACTGGGGAGAGAAATAAAGTTAAATTCTCGGATACCGTTACCATTGCTGTTGTTTCGGTGAGTAATCCAATAAATACCAATAACCTGTAATTTTTATTATTAGCATGACCGCGTAGACATAAGTTTTATCTCTTTCAACTGTCAGATTCGTCAAGAAAATGACGGCACACAGTCCCGTGTCCAGTACAAAGAGTAGTAGCAAGTAGCACGTAGTGACGTCATTTTCCCGACAATTCTGGCAGTTGAAAGAGATAAAAACTTATATCTACACGGTCATGCTAAGGGTGCTGTACCTGTTTTAAAATTAGAACCATTGATATGCACAAGAGACAGAATTTACAGCACTATTATATTCAAATTTGATGGCAATTTTGATTGTTTCCAGGATCCGATGCTGTGTCCAGAGCCATCGCGCGAGCTGGCCGACAGCCTGCCCCTGTGCCCGCCGCACAAGTACCTGACGGCATTCGCGCCGCACGCGCCACACGGGTCGCACGCGCCGCACGCGCAGCTCGCGCCCGCGCCGCCCGCCGGTACTACGCTCGACTACGTCGAAGTGTGAAGCACGCACGCATGCCAACACACACATGTTTGTTCCATTGCACAACATTTGCATCCAGCACGCTATCCGCACGTACCAAGCTTTTCAATTATTTAATTATGAATATTATCATTCATATTTTGTGAGTAGTTAGGTACTAGTAGGTAGTTCATATTCTTGCATGTTTTATGTTTTCAATCACGTTATCAAATAAAACGGGATAAAGCTATACGGTCAATCAATATACTTCGGGAATCCTCCTGCATATTAATTGTGGTAAAAAACCTTAATCGTGACAAAGAGATAATAGCTGAAAACACTTGGCCGAGTCTCGATACTAGTGCGGGCCGATATTAAATTTCCCTATTGTCGTGGTTTTTAGGGTTCCGCACCCAAAGGGTAAAACGGGAACCCTATTACTAAAACTTCGCTGACCGTCCGTCCGTCCGTCCGTCTGTCACCAGGCTGTATTTCATGAACCGTGATAGTTAGACAGTTGAAACTTTCACAGATTATGTATTTCTGTTGCCGCTATAACAGCAAATACTAAAAAACCGACCAAGTGCGAGCTAGACTCGCGCACCGAGGCTTCCGTACCTAAACTGTGAAAGCACCAAGCATTACTCTAATGAAAAGGTAAACTGGGTAGAAAGACAAACATAACTTTGTAGTTGGTATACCGGTGTCCCTATACAAAGTAACTACAAAATAAGTTTGTAATCACAAAAAAACATTTTCTAGCAATTAACTTACTGTTTTCGAATTTTTTCTTTATAAGACCATGCTTCTTGCCAAATTTTATGATTCTAGGTCACAGGGAAGTACTCCTTTTTATAGATAATGGTACGGAACCCTTCGTGCGCGAGTCCGACTCGCACTTGGCCGGTTTTCTAAGACCGGTTTTATTACCTAACTCTTTAGTTTACTCACTTTCTCATAACATTTCATATATCATGATTATCATTTGTTCCTCTGACATGCATGTTTATATTCCGCAAGGTTATGTTCGGAATATTTAATAAACACATTTTTTTTCATTACAGATAATGGAACGCAAAAACCGCCTAAAATTAAAGTAGTCCATTTTGGTATGGTGTAATATAAATGCAGTTGCAATCCGCTCTCTTTAATAAAATGTGCAATTTAGTTCGTCCCACTGATATATAAATCAGTAATCCGTCCAGTATTTAATTATAAGTAGAATAATGATCATGAATTATGTACTTAAATATTTTATAATAATTTAGATATGTAAAATCTATAAGATTATTTTATTTATTACATTATGGCATTAATTTTGTGTGTGCTTTATAATAAAGTAATATTGTTATTGAATAATAGAAGGTTTTAAGTACGATGAAGCTGTCTACTGGTTGGTAGGCCTCTTCCATCTATGTAAAGGGATAGTCAGCAGAACCTGAACAAACTAAATAAATATATAGGTACGAGTACATTATAGGCCGTGTATTTTCTTAGTAATATATTGGTCCATAGTAATACCTATTATATAGCTCTGACTGGCTGGGCAATTAAGTAAATTGTATTACACTTATTTTGCGTTAGAAGCAAATATACACGGCGGCTTTTCAATACATTTTGACGAGAGGAAATATTGAAACAGATTTGTAACAAAATTACGTAATCGCCTGGCATGTCAGTGGCAGATGAGATTGTAAACTTGATTTTTAATGCATTTATTATATTTACAAAGGAACTGCCTTTTTTTTTGCGAAATGAATGAAATGATATTTAATGGAAAAAAGAACGACCTAATTAAATACTATTATTACTATTTAGTTTTTTCATTATTTGTGCATAGTTCTTTCAGTAAATTCCTTAAACAGAAAAACTAAAATTCCCTACATTTAATCCCAACGAGAATAAGTTTTTATTATGGGCTTACTTTATAGATATAGCACATTTCCGAAAAATGTTTAGTTTCCAGATAATAAATTTGCTCTTGTCTGTATTGTTTGCAATATGTCACAGACTTATCTGTTCCAACACATGTCTGTGACCCTTACACAAAGAATGTAACTAAATACTGTATCATGGAAAGATAACAACCCCAACAGTATAACTACAGGCTACTTCGCAACAGTATTAGGCACTGATTCCTAACTTATACAAATAAATAAAACGACAAACATACATGGAGATGTTACGGTTTAATAATTTTGGCTTATGATATTTGCAAAATGTTTTTTTTATGGAAATGTAATGCAATAAAAACAATTTAATCCTTCAGCTTCTTCTTGGGGCGGAGGTTGTTAGTGTGGCCACACTTGGTCTTGCGGCAGTTGGTGGCACGAGGGTGGAGTCGGGCGTAGCACTTGCGGCAGATCATCTTGTCACAGTTGTACTTCATTGCCAAGATACGCAGAGAGGGTTCAATAGTACCTAAAACAAACAATAGATTAGCTGTTGGCAATGTATTCACAGGGCTTATCTACTAATAAAGTTAATATATTTTGGAAGTATAAGAAAATAAGTTATAGTAGCTTACCTCCTCTAAGCCTGAGCACCAAGTGAAGCGTCGACTCTTTCTGGATGTTGTAATCTGAAAGAGTGCGGCCATCTTCCAGCTGTTTACCAGCGAAGATAAGACGCTGCTGGTCAGGTGGGATGCCCTCCTTGTCTTGGATTTTTGCTTTTACATTTTCGATGGTATCCGAAGCCTCCACCTCAAGGGTGATTGTTTTACCCGTCAGGGTCTTTACGAAGATCTGCATCGTGGAGCTGAAAGATAGTTATTTGATTATACAAACATTTATCAATTTTTATGTGGGGGCAGGGCCAAACCAAATTTATTGTAGAAACAAATGAAGTGGTTTTGACATGAGACGCCACGCGGATATTAATTTCAAATTTGGAATATCAATAAGTGACAAGTATCAATAACGCGGTAAACAAGCTGATCATCACTAAAGTACACTAAAAACTTTAAATTTTGACAAATTTGGAACCAGAATTATTTATTTTCATATCTTTTAGAAAATTACCTTCTCTCAAAAACGTGCTCAGAGAAAAAGAAATGTCAAATTATTTAAAATAAAAATGGCCGTCTGAACGTTTCGTTCTAAAAGTCATGAACCCCGAAAAAATGGGTTGTAATTTGTGTAAGTTAATGAAATAATACCACAGTACCGTAGTACCTCTAATCACTAGTTTTTGATACTTTAAATTACACGTAATGTTGTTAATGCAATCAAAATGCTTGTTAAAACTTTAACCCATAGAGTTTTCTCTTTTTCATTGCGTTGAATACTTGTATAGTTGTTAAACGAAAAATACGTTCCGAAACCCAATCAGGTTCTATAGCAATTATATTTAACTATTCTAAAAGGTAATTATGAAAATTATATTAATGCTAGTTCGATGACAAGACAAAATAAAATAAATAGGTAGGCATTCTCATGATTGGGCAGGCTCTGTTTTAATTCATCTTAGCTTATGACAAAAATAATAATAATAAACGCAATATGAAAAAACTGGGTTCTAAACGTTTCTGATAAGTACCTGTTTCGTAATCGTTCGATTTTCAGGCACTTTGCAGAACTTTTTTCAGATATTTCCTGTTAAAAATGTATCACCAACTGAGCAAAGTCACCGGCAGGCTGGTCGCTGCCACGCACCTCCAATCCCCACTGCTTCCGGTTGTAAGTATCTTGTTTATATTGGTTATTGAAAATCTTCAAAGTGAGGACTTATCACCTGACTGTTCGTTAAGGCACCAATTGCTTTGCAACGAGTGGAGCTTCCAGCGATCCAGTACCACAATGCGCACCTTTCCACGGTAGCCGAAGCCTGCCCCGCCCCTAGCAAGAGGAGGCTCGTGCCTGGTACCAACATCCCCTACCCTCCAGTACCAGAGAACATCCGTCAACGACAAGAACTGTTCCAGGTAAAATAGCTATTTTAATAAAACCTAAAAAATTCAAACTAATGTAGGTATATATCTGCTCATTCAGCAACAAATATCAATATGTAAATGGGTACAGGTTAAACTAATAGGTTGCAGTTGTCTTTTGTTTTTATTACTTGTACAAATAATTACTTAAGTTTATGATGTGTAAGTATCTATCTTGATGCCAATATATATGCTTGATAAAATCCAAGTTTGTTACATGTCAAAAAGCCTTTTAATCAATCAATAGTGACAGTTAAAGTTATTTTGATTACATTCAAACTGGCCTGTTTGTTGATCAGTGTAAAATTTATTTGCAACATTAACTATAAATAAACATGTTTGTAATAACCCCTGACCTATTTAAGGTTTCAACATCTGCAGTGGCATGACACAGAATGAAGGTTAATAAGAAAGTATCTAATGCAATAACTATTTTGTATCTTTTAATAAACTTAATTCACATTTGTACTTGTTTATAAGCGTAATTCAATTATGGTCTTAAAATTAGTAAACATATTTCAAGAAACGAGCATACTCAATCCCTAAAGGCCGGCAACGCTCTTGTGATGCCCCTGGTGTAGCAGGTGTCCATGGGCGGCGTTGATCACTTACCATCAGGTGAAATGTCTGCTCGTTTGCCTCCCTATCTCATAAAAAAAAACATGTTCAATACACCATCTAGATTAGCTAGAAATACTTGACATTGGAAAAATAATTAAGTACCTTTGTTGGGTGTGGCCTGTTTGATTTGAAGGAAGATTTAAGTTTTTTTATCTTATGAAAAGATAATATCGCAGGTGCAGGCATTCCTCATCTTATTCCATCAAAATATCATCATTTCACTCATTTCGTATAAAAAGAATTAGATAGAAATACTTATAGTGAGAAAATAGACAGATATTTTACTTAATACCACTACAAGTGACAAATTTAGCAATTTTGTTTATGTCAGATTATATGGTTTTAATTGCTTTCATAACTATTATAAAAACAACTGACATCCTTTACATTATAAGGAAAAAGGACAATATCCAATTGAGATCAGTTAAATTATCCTTGTTCTGAACCCTTATTAAATATATATATTTGTTTCAAGTCTAACATACATTGTAATTGCTTGCACTAATTATAACTTTTCAGAGGGAGGATGATGTCCCAGTGTTCCTCAAGGGTGGTCCCTTCGACACTATCCTGTACCGATTCACCATGGCTCTCTGCATCGCTGGTCTGATTGGCATTGCACACACTGTCTACATCCACGCTGTGCCCAAGAAGCAATAAATGTATAAGTAAAATGATTACTTACTAATATGTATTAGTTGCCTGTGTTATAAGTGTCTCAGCACTGTCAATAGAAATAAACGGATATCAAATCGATAATATGTTTTTACTTGTCAACGCCTTAGATCAAGCTATGGAGTGTAAAGTAAAGGAGAGTCATCTGTGTTGGAAAAGTGTACGTGGGAATGCATTAAATAAGGATGGTGCCACATTCGCATCAGGTGCATCATTACATTATTTTGACAATGATATTAAATGTTTTAACTCCGCATACTTCAGTTCATACCATACCCTTTGTCTACACCAGCGCCATTGTGGAAGATTTTTGAACTATTATTTATAGCTTAAAGCTGGACACTTTCAACTTTTCTCCCATATGAGATGACTCTCCTTACCTCTACCCTCCATAGTTCAAATGTACACTGCATAGTATAATACGCCGGATGATACGAGGTTCTTTTCCCGTCAGCGGCGAATTTCGAAAATGACACAGTATGGTAGTGGACTCGTATGTTGGTATGGCCTAAGAATTACATTGCACATTATTTTAACGTCGATATTTACTGAATGGTGGTTTATATCTACTCACTATGTTTGGGTTTTAAATTTAGGCAAAGGTCTACTTAAATAACTAATTAAATTAAGAAACGTTCACATTTTTAACACTTCTATATTTCATCATAACTATATAACATACCTACCAACACTGGCCATTTATTGTTCTAACAACGCCATACATACACACGTATTGCAAACAATATTTTGTATTCATATAGCTTAACATTTATAAAGCACTACCTTGCAACATCAAACTACAATGTCTGAGAAAACACTCTTTAACATAATTTGATCTTTAAACTTACATAATGTAGGTGTAACTATATGACTAACATCGTCAGAAATGGAAAACACTCAGGTACAACGTGAATAGCCAAAGGACACTAATCACTGAATAATAAATAGGAATCATAATTACAAACTATTTTTTAGGAATTCTCAGTAATAAAACATATATGGAACTTAAGATACCATTAAATCCGAAGAACATAAGAAATACTTAAGTACATAATTAAAGTATCAGATTCTAATTTTCTTTATAATGTAAGAAATGCATAACACAGCCACATTGTGATTTTTTATGTAATCAATGCATCCATAATAAATGAGATTTTTGCAACTTAATCACACTAAATACCTTTAGGTACACCATCTCTTTTAAAAGAGTGAATATAGTTAGTCAGAAAAAGTTACAAGTATAATATAAGTGTTCTGTATCACCTCAAAATTTATAGGAAATTATGATCCACTTACAGTGGTATTGTAGGACACTTAAAATATACTGAACAATGCTATTGCAAGAGCTTTGTGGGTGAATTGAAATGTTTATTAACATATGTGGAAGTAAGTCAAGGGAACTCTATAAAAAAATTAAAAAAATGTCTACCTACACAACTTGAACGCGATACGTTAAGCTATTATGTGCAATTATCAAGAAATATTTCAAAACATTACAGACAGGATTAATTACGTTAGTTTTCATATCTCTCACCGTACAATGAAAAAGTAATATGAACTAAACACCTCAGCTAATGTATATCTCCGTAAATACGTACATAATAAGCCATCAAAAATCCTAGATAATCTATGATAAATACATGATTGTGAAAATTCGATGAACATCAATGTATCCTTTTGATAACACTTGCACGCCTCTTATCAATATAGTAGATAATATAAATTAGATATTATTAACTAGCAATTATGAATGTAAGTAATAAAGCTACTTATTTCGTTATAATGCTCTTTATACGCTACTCGAAGCAAGATACACTATTACATTATTTGTTATATGCTAGTCAAAAGCTTTTGTAACCTTATTATACATTTATTTCCATAACATGTACACTGCATGTACCAACTTAAAATGCTGGATCTCTGTGGAGACTTCCTTATGTACCTACCTACCTCCCTACTTACTATTGAACATGAACAAAAAATTATCTAGAAAACTTCTCAATTAGAATCCGTTTAAATAAGGCCTGTAAACAGTCTAGACTAGACTGAGAGTCTAAACTAAAATTATAAATTTCAACCAAGGACTGAATTAGATGGTAAACATGAGTGATTAAGTAGGTAGGTATCTAAGCAATTTACTAACACGGCATAAAACAATAGTTTTCAAAATGTGTTGCATAAAATAAATGCAATAAAGGTAGGAATTTTATAACAATAGGTATAAATATTTTTCGTATAAAAGAAGGTGCGATTCTATCGCATAAAAAATAAATATAATGATCATAAATTAGGTTGCTTAAACTATAATACATAAAGTAAAGGATATTGTAACAATATTGTCTAACAATAAATAAGTTTTTATGTAAAACGAATTTGAACGTAACAAGGGATAAATATCGATTTACATAACCGATCGCGGGCGCGCGGGTAGCGGCGGCGGGGCGCCCTGTCTGGCGGGCACCGGAGGCGGCGGGCCGGCGGCCGGCGGCGGCGAGCTGCTCTCCGGGGGCGGCGGCGGCGCGCACGTCGGCGGCGGGCCGCTGTCCGCCGGCGGAGTCACGATGGGCGGCTGCGCGGCCGACTTGCCCGCGTCGGGCGGCAGCGGCGCCGGCCGCGGGGGCGGGGGCCGCGCCGGGCCCGCCGCCGACGCTCTCGAAGGGACCAATGGAGTGGGCGACGGCGCCGGCGGTCTGCTGGGCTGCTGCCTGCGCGGCGTCGGCGGAGCGGACCGCAGCGGCCGCTCCGGTTGTGCTTCCCCGAATAGCGGAACAGTATTATTAGAACACAAATTAATTTCAGATCGCACAATGTCGCTCCAATTTGGTGTTTTTAACATTATACGTAATGGAATCGAACAAGCTGATACTTGACCCTTTTGTGCTGCAGCCAATGCATTTTGTCCTTCTCTAAAAGTAATACTCAGGGTGCAATCATCGACGAAACGAACCAATGTTACTTCGCCGATGGTCGACAGCTCTTGTAATACGGCCGCCATTACGTTGTCGTCGAATACGGAATCTTCGTTAGATATCTCGTGTAAAGGTTGCACGATTATAGTAGCATCAGGCGGCCCGAGATCTTGCACTACATCATAAAATACCTCCATGCATTTTGTATAGCTTACTTGCAGGGCTTCGATTTCTAATATGGCGATAACAGGCCGATGATCGCTCTGCTTCAACTCTGCACGGCCGTAGTGCAGTAATTTGCCCGTCGCCAACTCCGACGTCGCCTCCGGGTCAATGGTATACTTCCTGCTTCTCCACAACACGCGATCGGTCCATGCTGGAGCTCTACATTTCTCACTAGTGTCAAAGTCGTCACTGAATAAATCATATTTGTACGTCGGCGGGAATGTAACATCTCCTTCGAAGCAATTCTTGAAAACTAATCCTTGCTCCTTTTGCTGCATCAGTTGGTCATGTTCCAAAATTCGTGGAAATTTATTCTGTGCCACCAACGAACGTATTTCTTCCTTGTCTAAATCGACGCGGTAATTGAAATCACCGCACCAGAATACGTAATCGTGAGAGTACAAAGACCGTCCCATTGGGAACGCAATTTTCCTTGTTATCTCAGTATAATCAGCATTGCGCTCTGTAACCTGAGACTGTCCGGCGGCAAAATGGGCGCACACAAAGCAAATCGAAGTACCATAAATCACCATCCGAATACCAACTGCGCCTTTATTACCAGTGGCCCCACCAAGACCAGTTTTCACAGAATCCAGGGCCACATCTCGTATATGGGGAATTAAGTCCTTTCTTGCAAAAACAAAAAGGCAAACGCCTACCAATTGATGGCTAGAAAGCAGGGTATATGGTGCATCTCTGCATAAGACCTTTTCTAATTCTTCACTCCAAGCTTTGGCATTATCAGAACTTGCGGCCATAATGTTGCTGGCATTTAAATCAACAATTTCCTCAAAACCGATAGCAAATATATCGGATGGATGCTCCTTTAAGTTAACAGTATTAACCAATGCAGAATTAGGACAATCAAGTAACCAATCAGCCAATGAAACATCCTTATAAGCAAGGCTTCGGAAATGTTTGCCACCATTTACATTGTATGTACCTATAGTGACTCTTATCGTAGTTGGCTGAGTGAACTCATTAGACCTGCGGCACATTTCCCTTAGTACTGGTGTAGATGTGTGCAATAAGTTGGATGGTAATAGAATTCTGGAGCGATCAGCAAGTTCTGAATTTAAAGTTGAACCTAAGAGCAAAATATCAATAGCTTCCTGTTTAGAGTTATCGAGTAAGTTATTTTGAATTGTACGGGCTGCCGATCTAGCACCATCTATGAGTTTAGAGCCTCCTTGTATGGCACCAGTGCCTGCATAGATTTTTGATATTTCATTTCCATTATTAATCCACATTTGCTTAAAAACTTCTTCAAATCTGTTGACATTCTGCTTCTTGTCAATGCATTGCAATAACATCAATTGTATGGCCAACATTTCCAACCCAATAAATGTTTGTATAGAATTTGTCCTGTCCAAACAATCCAAGCAATTTGTGCGAATGACACCCTTCTGTATATTGTAAATATCTGATCCTTTAGCACTGAATATACTGATCTCATCATAGTGTTGTACAATTATCTTTTTGAATTTAGACAAAGCAGTCTCAATAGAAGATGCTCTGACTTCCTGATGATAATCAAAGATCAATTGTGTGACATCAGAATGAGCAGATTCACTCAAGTGTTTCTGAAAAGCATTACTCAAAGTGGCTTCTCCCTCACTCCCACCAATGAGGCTGGATCCTAAAAGATTCACTACAACTACAGAACCATAGTTGCGCTTCAATTGTGAAAAATGTTTCTCACATGCACTACTGGAAGCATAGTGGCCTCTGGACATCTTAACTTTGTGCGAACCCACTTGAATACCAGGCTGCTCCCAAAACAATGGGACAGACCCTCTGGTTTGTATATAAGATGCAACTGAGTCATCAATAAAGATAGCCTGTTCTGTCTCAACAAAATTAGCAACATTACCATCATCATTGCATCCTCTCACATTGAATCTAGTTCCAGCTCGCTCACAGCTGAGCCTTGATACTAAAACAGCCCTTGCTTGGCGATGACCAACATAAATAGTTCGAATCTCAACTGAACCACACATAGCTCTAGTGAGCCATTCATCACAATCTATTCCAAATCTAATCAAATGTATAAACAGTGTTCTGTTCCAGAAAAATCTATTGTCAGGGTTGGCTGCCTTGCTTTTCCTCTGCGCACATAGTGTAAGATCAAAGAGTATGTCATTTGGTTTCCCAGAGTTCCATGAAAAGTAAAAGGTGCCAGAATTTATTAATTTTCTAACTTCGGAAACTTTATCTTCGCCTTGTGACTGGTAAAATAAAGGCAAGAATTGCGTTTGAGTTATTTTAAAAACTTCGACGTCACCGATCTTACCGATTGAGCAGCAGCCCGTGACGAGGACGAGATACAGCAAACAGCTTTCACCAGAGTTCAGCTGCAGCACCCCGAGACATCCGTACGCGTCCGCGATCTTATGGTATTGTTTCCGCAATGTTTCTGTTTCTTGGGAGGACAGTGACACCACCGCTTGAGACTCGAATAACAGTGCCGAGTCCTTGTTTCTATGCTGCAATAGAACACTGTACGGATTCGGCGGTGACGATTTCTCGAGAACTTTGAACCCTTTCGACATAGCCATGATTACTGGAGACCGTCGGAGCACTTACATAGAGCCCAGAGCCATCCGCCCCCTGTTTTCAGCGCGAATCGCTAATTTCTTATAAACTACAACAACCGAATCGACCAATAAATTATGACAAACTGAAGATTTTTGTTCCTGATGTGACAGCTGACAAATATATATATATTTTTATATTAGGTTTTACGGCTCTGGGTACTAGCCCTTTGAAGCCTGTAGTTAAATAGTTTTTTTTTTGTTAAAATACAGTCACTTATTTTGTTATTTGTGTCGCAAGTTCACAATTGTCCCACTGTATTTGAAATATTGATATGAACAATTTTGGCTTCTTCAAAATACCCACAAGGGATCTTGGCACCTCTTCCGATTCCACACAAGTTTCTAAAGTTCAACTGAATCGAAACTTTTTGATTAATAATTCGCTTGCCAAGTACCCAAGCATCGCTACTCAAGTATCTTATATGATGTAACCATGAAAAAATATTTCACAGGTTTTCAATCTTCTTGGTTAAAGCATCCAAGGAACAAGGTTTACGAACACTTTATTGATGATTACAACTTATATATTACTTCATATCAGTTATACTACTAATATGAGTCGGTATGTATATTAGCCGAGATAAATCAATAATACTAGTTACAAAATACAATTTACTAAATAATATCACTATTATTTAATATGATGATTTAAAATATGGACATAAATAAGTTAGAACAGTAAATTTCGGTCAGATGTAAATTACTAAGTCTGTAGTATACAGTTTTACAAACTAAAATTTACATATCTTTTATAAGCAGCTATAGAATCGGGGTTGAGGGTGACTTGACCACTGTAGCGTTGAACGTAATTTTGGTATATTTCCCTGGAGGCTTTGGAGACGGTCGGCGGGATGACGTCTACGGAGCTGTCGATTGTGAACGCACTGTTTACAGTCATCACCACATGGGTGTCAGAATTGTAGCGGGGATTCGATCGACGCTCAAAATTAACGTACCGTTTATACCTAAAACAAAAAGTACAAAAATACTAATTAATATTTTCCCATGTTGTCCTTCCAAAAGCAATATAGGATCGACTGATAATTATACCTCTTACCCGCGCTTATTTGTAGATCCTTATCCCAGCATGCTTTTTTACTTCAAGTGTGTTGACTCGAATGCCCTATCTAGACTGAGTATATAATTAATTGTAAATACTCACGTGATCATATCCCGTTTGCTAGGCTCATTCAGTAACACTCTATTCATGCGTTTAATAGCTGGGAACATGGGTGTTTCATCTGACGGTTGGTCTTCTAAAACTTTCGCCAACACCGTGAGGGGTGACGGTACGGCCAGGCGCGAATTCGGAGCGGAGCTTGTCAAGTCATCGTCCGAAGAAGTATCCCCATTTGAACTGCAAAAAGTTTATAAAAAGAAAATATCCGCCGCAGAACAAATTGTTTGATAATTTAGGCTGGACTACACATACTAACACCTACCTGTAGTTGCAGCATGAGCGCCAAGACTAGACTTATATCACAGAATATGTTGATCTCTTTCTCTCGTATGAAATAAGACAGAGAGCGACCGAGCCAATCCGTGACAGAGGTCTCTTTCTCTCGTATGAAATAAGTCAGAGAGCGACCGAGCCAATCCGTGACAGAGGTCTTGTCTTAACATGTGTGTTAACACCCCTGTACGGCTGACATATGCGCCAAGACTAAACTTATGTCACGGAATATGTAGCTATGGTCTCTATCTCTCCAGTGAGTGAGAGAATCGATGCGACATAATCCGTGACACAGGTTCAAATCTTAGCATGCATGCCGTGTGGTTAACATGGCTAACGAAAACTACCAGAGTGTGTACAGGCATTTACTTACTCGCTAGAATTGTTAGAAGTAGTGCTGGACCGGCCACTTATCACTGGATTCTTGGACGTGGGCCCTTTTGTTTGTCCTATAGCGCGACCGCGAACCACAAACGGACTGAAACTCTCTGTGAATGTGGGCGCCAAGTCGCGCAATGTGTGACACATCTGCGAAAATAAAATACATTTCCCATGATGTTGGATAAACATGATCTTCAAATTAGAAGATACTTTGAGCTGATCATCATGCCCATCAGGTAAAACCAAGATGCACGATTTCGCGACAGAAAAACTTCGCCAAGAATCTTGTGCAATGATCTTAATTTTTCTATGATAGTTTTTGAAGAAACTTTTCATGAAACTAACATGTATTACCTGCATGGCAGATAGTAAATTCACTGATAAGGAGAATGAATGGGGCCATTATAGGTAATCACTAAGCTAATCATAATAGTAGAGGCAAGGGTCAGGAGAACATTGAAGGAATTACAAATATTACTTTAGAGGCGGTAATGATTCACTACATGATGAAATTACCTTAAATTCGAAGCATTCCAGAAGCACTGTGTACTCAAAGGGTCTATTGTAGTCATGATAAGGGTCGACCATTTCGACAGTACTGCTTCCGTCACCTTGCATGCCGATGATTTCGCAACACAGCTTCTTCATCTCGTTGCAAGCCAGCGGCAGATGTCGAACCACGTCGTCATCCCACCATTTTGTCAAAGACCTAAATTTAACCAACCACATTTATAGAAATTAGAGAATCGTGCTTCCAGCCATTTAGTTACAATTTTCTAACTGTTTTTAGGGTTCCGTGCCCAAAGGGTAAAACGGGAACCCTATTACTAAAACTTCGCTGTCTGTTCGTCCGTCCGTCCGTCTGGCACCAGGCTGTATCTTATGAACCGTGATAGTTAGACAGTTGAAATTTTCACAGATTATGTATTTCTGTTGCCGCTATAACAACAAACACTAAAAAACAGAAAATAAAATATTTAAGGAGGCTCCTATACAACAAACGTGATATTTTTGCTGTTTTTATAGATATTGGTACGGAACCCTTCGTGCGCGAGTTGGACTCGCACTTGGCAGGTTTTTTAACTTACTTGTTCCTAGGTATGTACACCATTGCCTCCGGGTGGTGCAAGTAGTAATCGCTCTGGTACTCCCATAGCGGCGGCCTGGACGGGTCTGGCACGAACAGGCCGAGGAACAAGTTCATCGTGTTCTGTTTTTCGGCGTCCGAGAACGTGTTCGAGTAGTACCGGCTCAATGTTTGCATTATATCATTGCCGTGGGACGACCATGGAGCGGTTTTACGATAGGTTTTTATTCTGAAAATTGATGGTAAAAGAAACTTAAAAAAAAACAAGCTTTTATATAATTGCCCTTAGTTTTCGTGTTCTCCTCAGCAAGCCCTTTCATTTGATATCCATACTATGGTAGTGCAGAAAAAATAACTGATCCGCCATCTTGGACGATCCGCCATATTGGAATTAGAATGACGTCACATAGCTAAGCATGCATTGTCATCCAAAATAAGCGTGTATACCAAATTTCAGCTCAATGGGTTAAAGATAACTGATTTAAAATTCAGTTGCAAGGTTCCACCCGGACATACATTGTAAGTTAATATAAAGCTTGTAAAAAATAATAAAAATGATACATTACATTATCACGCCTGTATTCCCCGAAGGGGTAGGCAGAGGTGCACTGTAGTGCGCCCACACTTCGCCGATGTATTTTTGGTCCCAATGTAATAGGGGGCGAGCCTATTGCCATTATAATAAAAAAGATGGAAAAAATAACTTTGGTATAAAAGTGCCCACACACGAGTGCCAGACGGTCAGTTCAGTACACACAAGTGTTGTGTACCTACTTAATCGATAGAAATTTAAACAACACTATCCCTATTCGATAGGCTAATGAGATGAAGCCACACTGCGAGCCGTCTGAAAATGTTACAGAATGAAAATGAAGGATTGATTATTCTAACAATCGTATCGTAATCGTTGACTTAAAATTTATTAAAAATTGTTCATTAACTATACTAACGACTACTTGACTTACGTATCACACACATTCACGCACACACCCTCAGTTTCACACACTTCATTACACACACAATACATGCACACACTCTTTATATTTTATCTAATATTTCAATAACTAATTTCCTATAATAATTTTAGTTCACTTCCCAAATAATTTTAACACAGAAAGTCAGAAACCCAAAATACAGGCAAAACCTAGTTTGGGTTTAGATTTGTTAGTTTTTTGGTGTTTTTTTTATACAACACTAAAATATCTCTATAAAGACGCGAAGAAATTGAGATAAGGTTTTTAGCCCAAAACAACTGAAATGTCGTACTTTACAGACCCCCGAAGCGACCTGCTGCGGACTCACATCTGGGTAACTTCTGAACTATGAGTTGTCTTGAGTGATAAGAGCACATACCTATGTACCAGCTGTGATCCGCCGTACTGCAAAGCCAGTGTGTCACCATGGTCCTCATATAATCCTTCAAGCAGTCTGGCGCAATCTGAGTCAAATTCTATATTTGGCTCTCCAATCAATCCTAATGCGTAAAGCTGGAACATAGGTAGACTTATTCTTACACAGTAATACTGAATTAAAGTAAATTTCTTAATGTTATGGTATACTTCAGCCAATATTCACACCAAATTTTCGAAAAAAATGCCTAGATTAGCGAATCGGTGGGAATGATATAATGGTTGCATAATAATGTAACCTTTGTTGCTATCAATGTTCTTTAGAAACCAAACAAAATAGTCGTTTGCAATTGAGTTACATAATAACTTCACGAATGTCCTATGATTGTCCTGAAGACACAAATATTATTTTACTAAGTATTAAGTATATCGTCCAAAAACCCGTGAGAACAATTTTTACGGTATGAATAATGTTATGCTATAAAACGGTGAAGGAAAACATCGTGAGGAAACCTGCACTTCTTTAGAAAGGCGTGTGAATTTCACCAACCCGCCCTGGGCCAGCGTGGTGGACTATAGCCCAAAAATCTTCCTCGTATTGAGGGAGAACATGCCCGGTATAATGGCAATAGGCCCACCCCCTATTACATTGGGACCAAAATACATCGGCGAAGTGTTGGCGCACTGCAGTGAACCTCTGCCTTCCCCTTCGGGGAATACAGGCGTGATGATGATGATGATAATGTGTGCTTACTTGATGTGCTAGAACACATTTTCCTATAGCAAACTGTGCCGTATTGGTTCTGTCGAGGCAGTCCACGCAGTTGACGCGCACGAGGCCGGTCTGCAGGCGGCCTTGCTGGTGACCCTCCACCCATGTCACGTCGCCGTACACCCGAGAGCTGAGGAATATGCCCGTCTTGCGGACCACAGTGCGCGCTATAGCTGATAATCTAAAAAGGTAATATGTGACTGTATACAATATCTGTAATGGTAGCCGAGTGGTCGAACGCACGCCTTGCAAATCAAAGTGTGCAGGTTCAAAGCCCGGCTCGCACCTCTGGGATTTATGTGCGAATCTCATTTTCATCCGAGATTATCACTTGCTATGAAACGGTGAAGGAAAACATCGTGAGGAAACCTGCACGTTTGAGGGAACTTGTCTAGTTCTCGATAGATGTGTGAAGTCTGCCAACCCGCACCGGGCCAGCGTGGTGGACTATGGCCCGAATCCCCCTCGCATTGAAGGGAGGCCCGTGCCCAGCAGTGGGACGTTAAAAGGGCTGTAGTAGTAGTAGTAGATACAATATCTGATCGACGGTAAAGCGGGTTTCAGACTACGCTATAATATAATAGCATATAGTATATAACTCATAGCACAACAATATCGCGCACCATACATTGTTATGGACACGTTCATACTGTACTGTACTATATATTATTGGCTTACTATACGCTATAAATTGGTGCGATGCGCTGAGTTCATGCTATGCTATATCACGCGCCGCCATTTCCCCCCTCCCTCACCCCCGGCCGTCCAGTCAACTGAGCTTGCTATATACTATAAATGCTTGCGATAATATCTCGTAATGTGAACGCCATGTTATGCTATACTATATAGCATCCTTTTTTGCTATACTATATAGCGTAGTCTGAAACTAACTTTAGTGTTTTTAAAGCTGAAATTCCGTTGCTATGGACGGAAAAGCTCGTGAGATCCACTGTGGATAGCGCGTACTATTCTACAAATACGGGAATTCTTGTAAATGGCCGTGGTCGTATTCATTACTGGGCTTCAATCCGTTGCGCAAAATGTATGCGTGAGATTGACTGCTATAGATCATATAATTCGCTCTTGGAATCTATATATACATCATCACGCCTATATTCCCCGAAGGGATAGGCAGAGGTGCACTGCAGTGCACCAACACTTCGCCGATATATTTTGGTCCCAATGTAATAGGGGGCGAGCCTATTGCCATTATACCGGGCACTTTCTCCCTCAACACGACGGAGTTTTTTGGCCTATAGTCCACCACGCTGGCCCAGTGCGGTTTGGTGAACTTCACACGCCTTTTCTACAGACGTGCAGGTTTCCTCAGAATGTTTTCCTTCACCGTTTCATAGCAAGTGGTAATCTCGGATGAAAATGAAAATCGCACATAAACCCAGAGGTGTGAGCCAGGGTTTGAAGCTGCACACTTTGATTGTAACGCGTGCGTTCGACCACTCGGCTAACACTGATTTTTGAATCGTTTTGTAGAAAAGCTTAACTGAACAGTTGCTTTATACACAAACATACGTCGTTAGGTCGTTTGAAAAACGGCGTGTAAGTATGCTCTTACGTAACTTCGACTTTCACTTACTTATCCAAAACTTTCGCATCGGCGCCTTTGTTCATTCTCGCCATATCCAAATGATAGTACTGTATAG
The DNA here is from genome assembly GCA_914767695.1 of Ptilodon capucinus. Classification (NCBI taxonomy): domain Eukaryota; kingdom Metazoa; phylum Arthropoda; class Insecta; order Lepidoptera; family Notodontidae; genus Ptilodon; species Ptilodon capucinus. The sequence continues at coordinate 4,332,932 of OU611814.1, read as the reverse complement.
CGTGCTCCGGCGGAAGGAATTGATTCAAATATTTCACACTGTTACTTATCACATCCGTTAACAGAGATTCATGTCGTTTTTGCTCCCTCTTCTTCACCAAATTCAGGAACATTATTGGAGATCCATATCTTCTTAGGAGGTTATTCAAATGTTTCCCTGGTATTTCAGCATAAGGATCACTGAGATCGATTAATATCTGGGGTTTTGGTACCATTTTTGAGACATCCTGGGACCAGTAACTAGGTATGGATCCTCTTAATTGAACGAAAGAACTAAATCTGAAAAAGTTATATATCATTTCAGAAACGACTATTTACCCAAAATAAAATACAACCTACAACCAATAAAAAAAAGAATGTGCGAAATGAATTCTCGCGAAATTTGATCAAGGTATACCTTGACTTATCACTGTAATTTTAAATCTTAATATGTATATATTTCTACTGTACGTGTGTATGTCACCGAACTCCTCCTGAACGGCTGGACCGATTTGGATGAAATTTTTTGTATGCGTTTGGGTGGCGCCCTGGATGGTTTAGATTCCCAATTGGACTCGTAAGGTGGCGCTTTCGTATCTCACTAATTCTAAGGCGGTACGAAGTTCGCCCGGTCAGCTGACGGGCTGACTAAAACTACTAGCTAGTAGTGTTATATATTTTATTTGTAAGAAATCGTGCGAGCATATAGGTGTTTGGTGTTTATAGCTAGAACGCACTGACCTGCCAGCAGCAAATGATGACACCATAGAGTCATGAACAATCTGCTCAGTTTCAACTTCATTTGCCACATCACCTTGCATGTTAGCACCTCTTTTCAAAAACCTGGTTCCTGCATATCTATTGCTTCTCCTAGCTATTAGGGTCAAATAGACGGGCCGGCCGAATATGTTCAAATTGCTCTGTTCAACAAAGCCGTGTACAATGTAAAGGATCCAGTCAGGGTGTAGGTGTGAGTGAACTGCTGATAGCAAGTGGCTGTTCCAAACGAACCGCCATTCCGGTACTGCGCGAATACCAAAATCCAGCCTCTGTGGTTGGCAACTGAAATATTACAATTGAATACACCTTTAAATATTGAAGCACCTCTTATCACCATCAACTTTTTTTTTACTCCCATCACTGATAAAGCCTCAAATTAAAAACATATTTTGGATTTTAGATACTTGCAAATATGTTTAAAATTTCTATAACTGACATTATAAAGGTTGGATGTGAGTAGCAAGATGTAAGAAGTATTAAATCGCACCCAGTTTTTTGTCTCTGTTCCAGCTGCTGCTTCCAGGTTTCAAATATATCTTCATCATCATCTGGCTTCTGGCACTCACATTTTTTCTCTTCGATTTCATCCCTAGCATTAGAGTTCAAATTTGAATGATATACCGCTGCAGTTACAGGCTTAGGAAACAGAGCTGGTGCAAGCTTCCGAGGGGGAGCCATGTTCATTTGCAATGTATGTGTTATGTCATAGCTGTAACTATAATAGAAGTTAGTGGAGAGGTCTATGGCCAGGAACATCTTCAAGTATCTCTGCTCATCAGGATGAAGAGGCTTGTTGCTCTCATACGGAATGTATATCATGGCAGTGTCCTCTATTTTGTATATGGAATGTGAACCAATGGCTGCTACTTTTCTGCGTTTAGTAACGAGTATTATGTAGTATCCTTCAAGGAATCTTATGAAACCTGGAAATTGGAAAATAAAACAGCTGAATTATTATTAATTCCCGATCTACAGGGGCGTCAAAACTAAACCAATTAATTATTTTTTTTTTTATTAAAAACTCCTTTTTAATGAAATGTCATCATTGCAATTAGTGCGAGCAAAAGTTGAGTTTCTCTTCCCACAGAAATTCAATCTTTGATTTTATTAACACAGAGTACATTTTCAATTAAAGTTATGGTAATTTGATCACCCCAGTGCTTCAGTTTTATGTATAAACATTATTTTTTGTTCTGTGACTTATCTGACAGTGAAGATCTATACAGTTTAGATTTTATAAAGTTCATTGTTGACTAAGCACTTTCACATAAATAAGTGCAGCCCATCATCGATCCCGTTTTCAAGCCACAATTTGTTAGTTTGGGAAAACGATCGCCAAGGATCTTAAAAAAATTCATACCAGTTTCTGTCAAAAACAATTTTCTGATTAAAACAAGCGTTGAGGGCCGCATGAAAACAATCCGCGGGCCGTTGTTTGGGCAGCCCTGATTTAAAGGATCTAATTTGTCTTTATTTGGTTTTATCTGAATAGAAGTAGGTATAGCGACACTAACTCAATTTTTTTTAAGTATTTTAACTTGCACAAATAATTTACCAACAATTCCAAATGCAGAAACAAGTTTGTTCATTCCTCCCGCCCTCCCTGCTCTGTTGCCAAATCCAATCATGTTTAACAACTGATGTATCTCTTGCTTATTATACTCTACTTTGTCATCAACTAAAATTAGCTCCTTAGGGTCAGTTCGATCGATTTTGAGAACTCGGAATCTTGTTTGTGTATTGTTTGAACCAATTAGATAAAACCTCTGAAATAAAACAAAATACACATTCTAAGCAGTGGCAGCTGAGTGATCAAGCACACACTTTGCAATCAAAATCTTATTTTAATCTGACATTATCATTTTCCTAATTAAAAACCATGAAGAAAAAACTTTACTAGACCATTTTGATAGACCATGTGAAGTCTGCCTACTTATACTGTGCCATTATGGTGGAATATAGTCTAAATTCCCTTTACATTGAGCAGAGGCCTGTGCCCGGTAATGGGAGGAGTAATTGACAATAATTATTATTGATTTAAGTAGGTAAAAGGCGTTTCCGAATGATGATAAACATGTATTAGGTGCTAAAACGTATTGCAGGTTCTTAATAGATACATACATTATGTATAAAAGAGAAATACACTAGGAACATAGGCATTTAATATGTAAAGCTTAGGGTTACTTACTGCTTTTGTTTCATAAAGTGCTATCCGTTGTATTGAGCTGATAATAGGGTGAAACATAATACTTTGTTTAGACATTTTTGATACAAATGTTTTATATTAATGCACTGATTACGACCACAACAAAAGTGTTATATGTCCGTCAAGCTTTAATAGCTCTTTTTAGTAGTATAACACCTCAGATATAAATAAATCAAACACATACAGTAAGAAAATAAAATAAAATGCAAGGAAATTTACGGAATGTAGTCAAGCGAACTAGCAAGCAGCTGATTATGACAGACAGTTTGCTGTCAGTCAGTGTCATGTCAGTGTTTGCTGTCAAATAATTGACATTACTGTTTACTTTTATTATTGGTTTCAGATCTCTATAGTATGCCACGAATGAGTGTTTAAAAAAAATATTTTTATGATTTTCAGAGATCATCCGCCATCTTTATCCCAGTCATCACTAATTTGTAACTATAATAAAATGTGTATTTATTGAATTTGCCCTTGCTATTAATTACTTGACACTGACTGGCTGAAATACCCGCTAAACGCAGGTGGAGCCATTCCTAATCTTATTTCATTAAATATAGAAATCTTGTAATAACAGTATTTATGCGGTCCCAGGTACAATTATAATTATAAATTTAAAATAAAATGTCTTGACCGAAACTACCTATAATGGCTTAGTGTCCACAGTACGGCCAGCCAGTCCAACATTATTTCCTAGAAATAATTAGATATCTTAAAATTTTATAGTACATAAAGGAAGTAAAAATTTACCATAGAAAACAAAATCGAGAGCAGTAAACATAGTAAGGAACTGCTGAAACTTCTAAAAGTTTTTGTGGTCATGATGTACGTGCTTACGTCTTTAAATTCACCACTGCCAAATTGAGGCCAGTGACTTGTTTTAAAAATGTATTCCGTAATCATATATCTACTACAAAAATATTGAAGATATGTGTCAAAAGCCACACGACCACGAGACTAAATTCGCTCGCGCGTCATATGTAGTTCGTTGAAGTCTTTTGTACGGAATCCTAGATAAAGCATGGATATGTAAGCTGGTATGCTACATTGCAACATTGCCGCGTCGCATTAAAGCGTCGTCCAAGTCATAAATTGGGGTTTATATTTTATATGTATCTTATAAATATGCGTTATGCATAAGTACCTATATACAAAATAAAAATATGTATGATGTACTACCCACTAATAGAATTAGTTAGATCGAGGTACAAGTACTTAAGTGAAGGTACCCTGTAAATTATTATAATGAGCCACTACTTAGACCACAAGCAAGAAAATTCAATTCACTAGTTCCATAACCGCAACGCAACCCTCCAAGTTTGGACCTACGTTGAGGCCCGACGCCAACAGTAGCAGTATTTAAAGTAAAGTCATGTTAGTTAAAATAATCCAAACTATTCGGCAACTAATCTATTGTGGGAGATTATTAGCAACGTGCGTGGGTGCGGTGGCGCAAGGAGAGACACGAAAATATTTACGACCGTCACCCCTCGCGTGTACTACTTAGGTGTTCCTACAGCCTTCACAAAAGTAGGTACTGAGACACATTGTTACGTCTAGGCAAGCTGCCCCTCCCAAGCTCACTCAAATATTCGTGTGAATTTGAAACTGGGTCAGAGTTGACCTTATTCGCGGCGCCATCCCACGAGTGACGCCGAGGCTCAGCCGACGACTATCCCGTTTTTAATGGCGAGGGTTTTTAGATACCCTGCCGGACTGCATTGAGCATTCATTGTGTGAATCCATGTGTGTAAATGAGGCTTCGGGCCCTCGGAGCAGCGGCAGGCGGAGCTGGCGCGCGCGTGCGCGCGGGGGCGCTGGCGTCGCTGCGAGGCAGTCCCGTGCGCGTCTCCGTGCACGCAGTACCTGTGCGTCGCTGCCCGCCCGCCTCTGCACTGCCCACCACCGAACTGTATGAAATAACAATGATTTCGCACACTGTCCCCCTCGCCGCGGTGATTCAGTAGCAGTTTATGTGATCCCTCCGACCGAGTGCTCTCCCGGTTTCACCGACCGGTCCAGATAGGGAAGCTGCGCCGGCTCACGCCCGACCACAGTGGAATGCGGCAATTTTAACTACTGCGGACCCCGGGACCCATATAAGAATAGGGACTGAACAATTATAGACCTACAAATAAGGTAAGTCATATGTTATGTAGATATAATTAGCAATATTATATTAGACAGTTTACAGGCGATATCTGATCGAAATAACGCAGACATACCTACTATGGGAGAATATTTAATTGTTATAATTTACAAGTTAATAGCTTTCTTCACCTTCGGCCGTGAAACTTAGATATTACGTAATTATAAACTTGAAACACTTATTTTTTCTGCCTGAACGGTCAAATTTTACTTACGCGCGTACTCTACAATTTGTCATTCTGTATTACTACTAGTTAAGCTTATTAAAACAAGAGAAGAAGAAATACTTCATAATCATATAATTTGATTAATAAATAGGTCCCCTTCTGTCAGTAACAACCTTGGGTAGGTGTTTCTTGGGATGTATGATGCCAAATTGTAAATATACTAATTTAAAAAAAAATACATATGTCGAGCTGATAGGTATGGTCATATAAAAGAGATAACTGAATAGGAGTATGACACCAAAATGTGATGAATGGAAGCAAAAGTAAAGGCGATGTACTATGTAGAGCTTATATTACTTAAAGTAGAGCACGTTATTGGTCAAACTAAAATCTAGTTATGTTTTAATGATAAGGCGATCTTATTAAGATTTTTTTTGTATTTATGTCAGTATATTCTACAAAACTATTCATAAAATACGTAGTAATCATAATTCCAATAACTTGAGATTGAACTGAGACTGTTTAACTTCAGAAACTTGGAGATGTAGCCAACGCCCTATAACTTATATACTTGGCTATACACTATGTATCACTATCATCTATTCGTACATGGCTGTCATAAATGATTTACATAATCACAGTGCTACATTTGCAACTATAACATTGTCGAATATATGGAGATGTTATCAAAGTTATACACACAAGACCGTTAGGAACATTTTTGAATACGCTTAAACGGTACCTATTGCTCCGTGTGTGGTATCACGGTGTCAAGAGGTCCTTTATGGTACGAGAGGCATTTAGATACTGCTAGATATAGATTAACTAAGGGTATCTTACTTTTAAGGCTAAATACCTGTCAGTGGTGGTTACGTTTTCACGAACGTTAATGGAAGAAACCATTTTTTTTTACAGAGATAAAGCAATACTTGGCGAACCGGTAGTAAAAGTCAGAAGTTTTAGCCCAAATACCATCAAAATATTATAGGGACAATTTTTCTGTACGCCTTGCTAAAACATTTTAGCAAGGATAGGGCATAGCATAGTCTACCTAGATACGGATGAATATTGGGACGCAAAAATAGAGACGATAGATAATTTTATCTATATCTATACTTCTATACTAATATTATAAAGATTAAAGATTTGTATTTTTGTATGTAACGAATTAACTTAAAAACTACTGGACCGATTCCAAAAATTCTTTTACCGTTAGAAAGCTACATTATTACTGAGTAACATAGGCTATATTTTAAACCCGTGCGAAGCCGGGGCGGACCGCTAGTCTGTAGTAAAGCAAAGAGGACATGCCACTTATTTTTAGTAGCCTAAATATCAACAACTAATATTCCATGAACACTGCGAGACATTTAAACGCGATACCTAAATATAAAGCAGTAGCCAGTGTTATAATATTTAACCATCAAATTACGACGTCTAGTCGTACTCTCCAAGTGATAGTGGACTTTAGTGATAATTCTGTATTATTTAACTTCATTTGCCTGATAAAAAATTGGAAGACCGGTTTAGTTAGGTGACATTAATTAAAGACATGATTTAGGATTTCTTTGTAAAGTTGAACATAAATAAATAATAAAAACCGGGCAAGTGCGAGTCAGACTCGCGCACTAAGGGTTCCGTACCATTATCTATAAGAACGGCAAAAAAATTACGTTTGTTGTATGAGAGCCCCCTTAAATATTTATTTAATAATATTTTTTAGTATTTGCTGTTATAGCTGCAACAAAAATACATCATATGTGAAAATTTCAACTGTCTAACTGTCACGGTTCATGAGATCGAAATAATTTAGATGCATTGATAATGATCGACGGTAATCATTATTTGGGCCATTCCGGTGTAGTGAAGTTGCAAAAGAGCCGTGATGTCAGAGCAGGTATACGACGGATTAAGTAAGATAGCCGAGGATCGCTTTCTTTTCGGCCGAGCGACGACTCTAGGAGAGATCCATTCAGTTTCGCTCTCAATTTCTCACGACGAGCGAGGCCTGCGAACAAAAATACGAAATGTGCATTGTTCATCACTCCTCCGCTTTTTGATATCAATCTCGGTTTATTATTTCGACACCGACTGAAACTGTATTCGCAGGTAAAAAAAAAACGTAATTACCAAATTGAAACTTAAGTCAAAACAAGGTCAAAACCTTGTTTTAATTTAACTATACTTAGTTATTTTTGTTTGTATTTTATTAGCTTTGTGTTACGTTAAAATTTTGATTTTACGCCTACTTGGGATATAACAAAGAGAGTATATAATTATAAAGCAAGCCAAGAGAACGTGTACCTGAAGTAAGTGCCAATATGGCAGTTATCCTGAACAAATTTTAATATCTGAAATGCAAGCAGCTCGTGTGAACGCTTCGATACAAAATGCTCTTATATTCCCGTTAAACTCGTAATTATCGAGTAGCTGCCTTTACCGTGACAATAGATCCTAACTGTATTGGACTAAGCACCTGCTTCTTATTAACAACCTATTGCAAAATGCTCTTGATGTTTTTCTCGACAATGAAAACTTGTAGGTAAAGTTTTATTTACACTATGCAACCAGTCATCTTCAAATTGGTACTAACGCAACAACAGGTATTCCAAATTCTAAGTGATAACCAGTTATGAGGAGCTGGTTTTGCCACCACCTTATTTAGCTCTAGGTACTCGTAAAGGCAAATAGTATTCTATTTATGACGCGTAATAAGTTTATATACATCTTATATTTTTAAAAGTATACAATCTGGTTATATCGACCATACCGTACTATAACTCCATACGAGGTGTTGGAATGTTGAAGCATTTTATTTTGACAATGACTTGGATATGTGTGGGCCGCTCGTATAACTGCACCGGGTTGTTGTGAGTTTGATGCCCGGTAACGGCAAATTTCGGAAATATCCTATTTGGAATTGCTTCTGGTGTAACTGCGATCACTCTTAGTTCGTTATATGGTACATTAAATACCCACATTACAATCGTTGCTTAGTTTTTTTTTTGGATCATAAGATGAGAAGGTGTTTTCTGACGATAATTATTAACAATAAACAAATAGAATTGATTGTATGAATACATGTAATAACGGCTTAATGTTATAAATATTTTTTCAATACTTCATTTGGTTTACGCGGTGAAGAAATTAATATGATACGTGAAACCACACACCACTTGCCACATTCAATGGCGGGAGTAGGCCTTTGTTATAAACTTAATTACTATTATACAGGATGTATTAGAAGAACGAAATAATATTTTAGGTGCATTTATCATAGCTCAAATCTATAATAGTGGAGACAGATTGAAATTTGGGTGCGAAAAAAAAATCAAGAAATCATAATCACATTTAGATCAAATTTTTATATCATCTGGTTGCATACTCGATATTCATGCACACGGTAAAGTATTATTTCGAATATTATTTCGTTGTATCAGAAGATACAACCTGTATATTCCCTTTGATATGAAAATGTAATTAAAGACTATTTTATAGTTGGTCTAGCTAGAGGTACATAACAGATGATTAAGCTGAACATACCCTATCATACGTACGTCTCAGAAAAAAAACTATTTTTCATTATTTTTACGAATCTAGGAAGCACATGTGTTACACACACATGCACATGTTTAAGATTAAAACGAGATTGATGCCAAATTCGATCCTAAATGAATGTATAATAATAATCCTATTTGAAATAGGTTTTGGCGATTTAAAAAATAATCAACACACTACTTCTTGCCGGATCTTCTCAGTTGAGGTCGCGTTTCGATCCGGTGGTAGTATAATATTACTTGACAATTTGTAAGTGCCCCCATGGGCCTACATAGAATAAATGATTTGACTTTAACTTTGACTTTATAAGTAGATTATTTGTACATAAATTAAATTAGATAAGTGCCTACTTTTTACGAGTATACCAACTACATGTAACCATGTAGTAAACATCAATCATGATTATTGACATCTAAAGGTAATTACGCGATTGCCGCGAACAGGAATGTCGTAACGCACTTATCAGACGAACATCACGGTAATTACACGTAACACGACCTTAAGGTATGAATTAATTAAGGAATACATTTGAAAATATAAAAGAGCTCCAAGTTAGCGTATCATTATTCTCCAGATGTACAGACATTTCAATCTACCTTAGCATTTTTAGTGCGCGTAGCGAGCCTCCACGCGGCACACCCTGGAAGCAGGTAGGCATGGTAACGCAGTGTGCTACGCTGACAAATATCTATTAAACAATGATTCTACAAATTAACGGACATCACCGACGGCAGTTTTCAGTGCCACCCCTATCAGTGTAGACCAGCGTTTCCCATTAGCCGGGTCGCGACCCGGTACAGGGCCATCAAAAAAAAATACTGGGTCGCAACATTCCCGCCTTTGGTAAAAAATAAGCAGCAGCTCCTTACTTCGCACTAAAATTTAGTGACTAAATAGGCGATACCAAAATATGTAGTATCAATAAAACATTTTTACTATTAATAGGTAAATGTGTAATATTTTACCTAATGGGACCAGCTGGGGTTTAAAAGTATTAAGTGGGTCACGAAGGGGCATTGTGAAAATTATCGGGCCATGGCAGAACAATGTTTAGGAAACACTGGTGTAGACCATTGACTCGAAAAGCGAAAGAAGAAGTACCTACAAAGGTGTTCTACAATGCCCTGCCGACGGATCATAATGTTTATATAAATGGGGGGTATACGTATGTACATATTTTTACGTGTGTATTCCACAGGATGACAGATACTACTAATTTTTATTCCAAATGCTACGATTCTGACATACCTTGTTCACTTCCATTCATGTATCTCTCTCATGCACTTCCGTCTTGACTGTGCCACGGATTAACATTGATATATTTACAACCTACGACTTTTATGTGCAGAACAAAGAAACCCCTTCCCCTCCCGCAAAATGGGGCTTCAACATTTTAGCCAATACCAAAACCAACTCTGTGTCGATAATTATAAAGATTAAATTTCTGTGGATAAAGGCACGCGTCAAAACTCGCGCTGTCAATGTTATTTCGTTGAAGTGTGCGAGGCGCTTAATACAGCCAACGTTCTGTAGTCACACACAGTACACAATAATGTAGCAGTTCAATTATTGTCTAACACAGAATTCGCATTGCTGTAATCTGTGTTTCGCAAGACACAAACAAGTGCTCGCAAGTGTTCTGTAAGGCAGTCCGTGGCCCTGTGACCTGCACACATACATTCTTTAACTCATGATTATAGACTGACTTTTCTGCAGCAGTTATCGATCTACCTTAATAAGGTACATATTTATAAGGGACGTCTTAATTCCAAAAATTACCTACTTTACAACATTTCAACTCATCCGAACTTTTAAGTAAAATTAATTAATATACTTTTTTAACAGACAGAACAGACAGGGTCATTTTCAATTCAACCCGTATGTTTTTGTCGACCTTTTTTTAATACAAATTACTTATTATTGATATATTCCATTTCAATTCGTAAACGATATCAAACGAAATCTCATTAGGATTTTGATTTAATGTGTGTTTGTTCCGAATTAGGTAAAATAAGATTGAAATCTGTAAACCGTTTAGTAAATCGTAACATGACGACTGCACGGCACCCTCGCTTCTGCGCTAAATCGATTAACAACTGATTAATTGTTAATCGATTTCCAAATTAAAACCTTCGATGTACATCACTACCTTTTATTTAACTGCATTAATTACACAGTTAATGTGGCAGACAAACTACAAATATATTCTTTGACAGCTCCGAAAATATCGAATATTCTCAAGGCCGTATAGAGTTCCCATATTTCTTTGCTGCTACAACATTGCAACGAAAGCATAACTGAATTGACGGCTAAAAGTTTTGAAAAAAAACACAAAATTATAAATAAACCGCAGTTACTATATTTACGTGCATTTACATCAAAACACAGTTATCTCATTCACATCAAACGTCAAGATTGCGTTCGGTCCCCAGTGGAAAGACGCGGGACCCATCCCCAGTTCCGCGTACCAGGGCTCATTGTTGTGCATTCATTGTGGACCGTCCTTGAGTCATTCAAACAACCCTCGCGTTGTGTGAAGTGCTTGATACGTTCGTGTTCAATTATACAGGTAGAAAACTATTGACAAAGCCTGCGGCTCGGCGCTCGGCGCGACGTATGTACCTACGCTCGCAAACAGTTTCGTTTTACCGGGACCAGTCCGGTTTCTAGAGTATCTTGCGCTGGGTCTATTGCACAAACTTAAAGCTTAAAATTCTAAAAGCTCAAAAATACTCGTATACTTTTAGTTTATATGTCGACTCCACATATCATATACATACCAAAAAAAAATGGTTACACAAGATGATTTGACTCTACGAAAGAATCTCTTTAAACAAATAAATTTGAGTAATAGTTAAATAGATAATTATTATATACAATTATAACAATATAATAAATTTATCAAAGCGCTCTACAAGAATGTAATCCAATTGTTCCCACGCTTATCCGACGTGGCAACTATACTTCGTCGTCGGGTTTCTGCCTCGCCGCGGGTGACTCCTTTTACCTTTATAGCCTGGGGTACATGGGTAAGTAAATAGTATAGTACTTTCGTAAATATACCAATGTAGACGTCATTGACAGAGTAGAGTGCTAAAATTTGGAAAAATAGCGAGTAGCAAGCATTGGTAGCATTGGTAGCAAGTTAATTTACCACTTGGCTCTTTACTAGGCGTTTCCTATACTTTACCACCTACTCTACCCATTTACACGATTAATATAGAGAAACGATAAAAACTATAAATTTACAGCTTCTATACAAAACTTGGGAGCTGGTTGACTCTACCGTTTACTCTACGTACTTCAAGCTTAGACGATCATAACAGTACTAGCTCGCTCTATTTGAACAATCAATACGATGCCTTTCATAACACGTTGTTTTTTTTTCATTTATTCCTGTGAGGTAAGAACGAAACTTTGTTGACGACCACCTAGAGTTATTGTTCGTAGGTAGTGAACTAACGAGAATAAGTTCAAAGAAGACCTCACGCTGGCAATATTGTAAGACTCCATACACACAGTGCAGCTCGCTGCCAAATAATTACTTGTTTAACAGGAACGGGTATGCAGTGGAGGACCATTACCAAATAATCTTCCTCTGCAAATTCGGAAGGAAGTGTTTACACGACAGCCGGATTTACTATGTGAATATATTAACTGGGCAGAAATGTGCTGCTGACATAACATTATTTCATATTTATATGCCTGCACTCCAATACATATAACATTCGCAAAATAATCTATGAAGCTAAATACTCTAAGGAGTTCTTCAAAGGCCTTGCAGCATTCTCATATCGGTTCATTCAAGCCTGACTCCGATTGAGCCTTTAAAGTGGGAACGTCAAATAGATAGATCTATTCTGTTTAGTGATTCCGTAAGTTCTTGACTTTTAAATATTAGCTTAGGATCTGGAACTAAGAAGGATTAAATATATTTGACTAAGCACATTCATGAGAGGACTCTCTTTGTGATTTTTCTCGGAAGTAAGAATTGAAATACATATTCAATAAAACAGGTGTTAAATCACCCTGAGCTTCGTTGAAAATTAAAGATTCGATCGCAAGTAATTATTCTAGTTAAGTGTACAGTAACATTATCAAAATAATGTAATACGACTAAGTTATGAAAAAAATATTTTTCAGGAAGAAACCCCTGTTTTATTTACATCGTTTTTACATAGATACAAACTAAAATTTAATCTAGTTCATCAGTATAATCACAAACCATCGAATGAGAACGAAACAAAAGTAGTTCCGTGTGATTAGGTAACTGGGGTAGGTACTGATAGTGCGTAGACGTGTTACTACACTGAATGCATTTCAGGCATTCCAAGGCGGCTTCTTGGGATCCCACAGTGTCCAGGGCCGGCCTCGGGCTACTAAATTCTTAGAGCTAAACCTGTCCCTCCCACCACCTGCAGTCGTACTTATCTTTGATGTTTTCATGTTATTCACGTTCAGAAATACATCAACTATTTCGTAATTGACCTCCCACTTTGTGTGTTTTAGTCATGAACAGTGTTCATTGTGAACAGCATGTAGACGAATGAAAATTTCTATGAATTTGAGGGTAATTTCTTATATGTATATACGTATAAAATACAGTATTACACGTTAATTATAAATTTACTTTATAAAAACATAATAAGGTGTAATAATAACAGTTATAAATTAATACTTTTGTAAGATTTACTTGTAAATAAATTGGCCATGCGGCAGCGTACGCAAGATGCTGGATGCATTTCCTCGTTGAACGGTTAAAGTCACTCGCTGAGGGAGGAAATGCCAAGCACTTGCCGTTATCTATAATTTGGTAGGTTTCCGCATAACGGTGCTTTTAGGTAGACCTTATGGGTACCTATTTAAAAATATTGCGCTCATGTCATCTCATCTCGGTCATAATTCATTCATGTATCAATCTACGTTCAATACAAAGCGTAGGCTAACAACCTAGGTTGTTGATGTTTATTCTATGTTTTTTATAGTATAGCAGATCTTGGTAAATATAAACATGTTAAAGCACACCATCGCACAAGCCGAACAGGATGTCCCTAAACATTTATCTTAAAAGTTAAAAAAATACAAAAACAAGCGGTAAATAAACAAGTTTGGGATTACTTTACCTAATTAAAGTCTGAGAAAAATAAGCGTGTTTTTTGAGTCTGGTCTGAACCGCGTCGCCAGGGGTGTGTCGCCCCCTCCTTAGTGGCTAGGGCGCGCCCTCCGGTTAGTTCCTCGAATTAAGGGTTAAACAAAGTCAGCCGACTTCTTGCATTTGAAATCTGCCACTAAGGAGAAGCACGCATTTTAAAATGTACTTCATTTCAACGACCAAATAGTAATTTGCCACCCCTATTTCCCTCGATGGCGTAGGTAGCAGTACACTATAGTGCAACCATACTTCGACGACAACAATCTTGGTCCCAATGTAATAATCAGGCACCTCAAAAATAAAGGATATTTAGTCTAAGTCCACTGACGAATTGTCGATCCACTGAAAAGCAATACCTTTACCTGGATATGAATACTAATGACTATATTAATTTTTAGTCTTATTTATCTTAAATGGCTATAAAGATATTTTGTATCCCGTGAACAAAGTTCCCGTAAACAAAGGATCACGCCCGCCAAGGATTAAATTCACGACGCGTAACTGTGTTGGGTGTGACCTGCGTTATGATCGACAATATGATATGCTAGACTCGTACTGCCGAGCACATCACGCGCATGACATTTATCTGCCTTTGAATATAATTAGCTGACTAATTGAATTATTTTACACAAAAACATGCATAAACAATGATCGCCACTCTGTCTCATCAACTGTATGCTCCCAAACGAAGTACTGTACAATGAAATGGGGACCAGACAAAAAGGGAGAAGACACTCACACCTCGTAATCGGTAGTTATCAAAAGTATTAATATGAACATTCTGAATCTTATCTTGCATAGAAGTAGAATATAATATCTACCTATACATAGATAGTGCATGAAATTCCGCTGCTGTCATATATATCTGGCCACAATATAACTTTTTATCTTTCCGGAATCCCTCCGGATTTACAAAATATACGCGTAATGGGGTTACGTCACAAAGTCACATTTATTATAGCCGAGGAAACGAAGCCGTGGTCGATATCAAACATGCAATATAAATCGAATAAAGCCGAGTGCCCACCCACCAAACCGTTCTTATATCGATTTGTTTCATATAACGATTCACGTAACGACCGTTTGTTGGTCAAGGATAAACTCGGCGTATGGCGTGTGAAGAGCATAGAAACCAAAATGTTAGCGTGCGGCGTGATAGTGAACACTCAAATGAATTGTAGAAACGTGTTTGTGAGTAACCGGTTTTATAATACTACTCTGAAGAGACGACACCCAATTACTAAATTATAAATGCTAATGTATCCCCTTCGCATTGAGGGGAGGCCCGTGCCCAGCAGTGGGACGTTAAAAGGGCTGTAGTACAGAATGTATATTTGTTTTGTTTCTTATTCACACTTGGTTTGATTGTATATCCTAATGCCCAATATAGTGAATGTTGTAGCTACTGAAGTAGACACAGTTCAATCAAAGCTTATATGACAATCTTTCAATTGTTAGTTGCGCAATGAACTCTGCTAAACACTACCCCCAATTTATGTAATATGATCCACCTGTAATGGCATTTTTCAGAACAAAACTGCACTAGGTACTGCACATTCCCAAAATATCAACTCATTTATAATTTTCCTCGGAGTGAAAATAACCAAACTAAATAACAAACAACAGATGGTTTTAATTGAGATCCCCTCCTTTTCCGAAGCCGTTAAAAATTAGCATTTTATGCGTTCCAAATGATGCTTAGATGCAATTTCTGTTCCTATCTAAAATTGTTAATGCAAATTAGTGTTTAAGTAAAGCAAAACATTGTTACGTAACTGCCGCGTTCCGGGTGGCGGGGCGCGCTGCATATTACCTCCATTTCTCGGCGAGCTTTTGTTCTATAACTGTTCCTTGTTTACCTGTAATCTCTTCCGACTTGTCCTCAAACGTGTTACTTTTCCCACAGATGGGACATGGTTAATGTCCTTCCAAGCAGTGATAATAGAAATACAAACAGTGACTTGACAAACTAATCATATTTGTACAAGTAGACCAAATCACTCGACATTAGGCAGTTTCGATAGGGCTGCAAATAGATACCTACAATTGTAGTAAATAGAAGTCTTTCTCTAAGGTTTGATCACTAGGCGAAGTAGGTATTTAAGTACTTATCTATTCTTATTTTTTATTCAGTAGGTAAGTACGCTCCAAGTTTAACTGTGGACAGCAGTGTGCTAGAAAAATGTTGGTAGGTACTTACATAGGGTTGTATACTAACTCTGCGTAAACGATGTCTTCCGCATTATACAGGATGTATCAGAAGACTTCTGAAACACCCTGTATATTATGGTAAAAATGGCGAGCGTTGTGTATTTTCTTCCAAAAACATTTTTATATTTTGCTTTAAAAACCAACAGTAATGTCAACCCTAGTACATGATACAGTGGTGGAGGAGTGCGTAGTGTCTGGTTCATACAATGTTTGCGTGGAGGCGACGCGCCACGCCCCGGGTCATTTGGATGCATGCTGTATTGTGCCATCACCGCTTTGTGCCAGACACATGCCCGACATCATTTGTATTATTCAAAGATGATTCGCTCTGAAAACACGATCAATTAGGAATATTATAAATATTTAACGCTACCGTAAGACAATTTTATTCTGGTAATTAAATCGCAAAAGTCTATAAACATAGGTTAACAAACGCAAATGAAAATTGCATTGTCGTCGACGAGATACATTGTACGAACAAATTACAAGAAAATTGCTTTTTGAAATAACGCAACGACTACAGTTCGAGCTGTGTCATTATTATTTATCTATAAGTAGAGAAGTAACTAGTGAAAGGAGTGTTACAACCGCCTACGCTTTTGACTTCCTTACTAGGTGTCTACCTATTAATAACATCGTAATATAACAAGAATGTTTTGCAAAAAAAAGTGCGTGCAAAAGCGTCATTGTTGAAAGTAATGTCTCTCTCACAATGCGGCGGAGGTTGTGTCGATTTCTTGAAAAGATTGTTCGCCGACACGTGGGAAGGAGCACGGGGGTGAAACGGGCCGAGCCATTTGTACGCGGCAAGTGTTTGTTGAGGAGACGGTGCGGCATCGCTAATGAGTAGGGAATCGGTGAAAGTGCTCTGTGGGAGCGAACCGCAGGAGCCGCAGACAGCCTCCGCACGTTCTAAACTCAACGCGTGTACTTCAACCGCCACCTACTTCCTCTTCACTCGCCCTCTTGTTATTTCGTACATACATGTTTAACATACTATCGCCGACCTCCTTACTACTAATTTTATGGACAAATACAGCGAGCACTCGGAAATGTGTGCCCAAATAATATGGCGTTAATTTAACGTTGTCAATAGATTGTAAATTTGATTGCTTGAAAGTTTTCTATGAGTAGTTAAATATTCTTCGTTGTTGAAGTTATGAATAAGTCTGCTATGTATTTGATATGTAGCCAATTATCAAGGCCTACATGGAGGGTATAGTGATAAAAGCCAATAAGTATACAATTGTTACTTTCGAAATCTCCTATATTTTCGTTTTATGGACCAAAATATCTATGTTATTAAAATAATATCGTTATAATAAGTATTTTGTGGTAAAAGTGAATTACACTACTGAAAAGAGCATCAAAAATGCACTAAGATGGACCAATAAAACGATTTCAGATTTTTTGGCACTTTTGGTTTTATACCTACCTCGATATTTCCAATGATTAGATATGTAGATAATTCTTAATGAGTACCTACTTATTTGTAAAAGTTGTGTGTTTCATGTTTCAAATTTCCTTTTTATATACTTATTTCCTACTTCCGTAAATTAATTACAACTCTGATGTAACTTAATTAAGAAAACAGGTACCTAGAGTTAACCTACATACTAAAACCGGGAAGAGCTTAATTACTTAACTATTTTAAATTGTAGGTAACTTTGGTACTTACATCGTTTTCTTTTCTAACAAGGTACTGCTGATTGCCGCATTTAAAAGGTTTGCCGAAGTATCGAGCAGAGATAGAATACTACGTGTTCACACGCGTGAGTGTCCGTTACATAATTGCAGTTGACGCGAAGAGACTGATGCGGAGTGGTGAGACAAGACAGCGGCCGGACGGGCGAAACCTGCTGGACGGGCGCGGTTCGATGCCCGGGCGGACACTTGTCGCGCACGCCGTGCGGTCCGATTCTTTTTCTCGGCTCCTCCATGATCACACACTATCGCGACCTTGGATTTTTTGTAACAACAGAACTCTTTAACGACCACATCGAGTTGGGAATTTCAGTTATTTTTTTGGACGTTAAACTGCTATGAGGATTCGAAGCTGCCTCATATGGGATAAATGTATTGTCTGAGAACATTTTGTAGTTATTTGGGCCACTCAAACACTCAACATTTTGTTGAGTAACAATAACAACAATAGTAAAAGTATGTATATCCATGGTAACTAAATAATAAAACAGTAATGAATAGCGTGTCCGCGCGGACATAGAATGTCCACTGAAACATATACTTACCTAATGACTTGCGCTACTCGATTACCGATAGTACCATCTGCCACGTCCGGATGCCACATGTCATCTTTCTCCCACCCACCTGTCCATCCACCACCCGCGGTCCACACTACTATCAAAGATTATTTTAATAATTTCGTACTGCGTAGACGAGTCACGCCGCCCCGAGTGTTTGCCGGCCCAGATGCAATCTTTGTAGACAATAAGCCGTCGTAAGCATCTATCTAAAGCTTTTTAACGCTTTATATCGGACCTCTTTTCACGTTAATGAAAAAAGTTCCTTTATTATTTTAGGTTATTTGTTTGTGTTTTTAATCTCGAACGTAATTTCGTAAAGTACGAAGTTGATAAAAATTTGGCAATTAGTATGAAGGTAATCATTTGGTGCCGTTACTTAATAAGTCTATTATTTTGAGTCGATAAAAACATGAAGTTATTTTTACAATTAATGTACCTCAGTCTTTAAAATCTAAGCATAAAACAAGTCAAGCTAATCCTAATTACATTGTGGCGCTGTCTGACATGACAACTAGGTACACAAGGAGGAACGTATTTAATTGAGAAATGTATTTAAAAATTAGATCAGTTGTGGTATTGCTTATGGAGGGTAGAATTAAAGGAGAGTCATCTGGGTATTGAAAAAGTGTGAAAGTTTTAAATTTTTTTCCATAGGAGATTGCCTTCCTTTAACTCTACGCTCCATATTGCTCACTGTGATTGCTCATGTTCATCTGTGCCATTGGGTGTCGTCAGCGTCAAAATTATATGATCTCTTTGACGAGTGATGTAGATCGACAATTAAAATTAATTCGGTTACACAAGTGAGGTACCCATGGCGTAATTCTTAAACCATTACATGTTGCGTATTGCGAATAGCCCGAATTGTATCCGAACGTGAATACCGACGCTCAGAGCACTAAACCCGCCTCAATGTTGATCGATCGCTGATTGCCTGCCCGCCAACCACTGAAGTAGAAGAATATTCTTCAAACTGTTGTAAGGGAGTTATCTAAGTACTTACTATAAATTCAAAATGTGATTTTTCTCTATTCGTTTGAATCATGTATCCGTTACAATTAGTATGCAGGTATTCATTTCAACAGATGCATAATTTGTTCAAATTATCTTATCATAAACCAGTTATCTTATGTTCGGAACTAGCGTTTTGGACAGCTTCGCCCACAAACTTTTCATTAACGTGTTGAGTGAGCGCAATGCACCTTGTCCAACCAACATTGATTCAAATAGAAAGAGAGGAGAAAATATTCAACCTATCCGGCTTCGCATAGTTGAAACAATTTATTTTCTACTGTTATGGATCATATAAGGTCCCGCGCGGAACTCAACGTGTTAATTGCCTATCTATTTACTTCTTCATAAATGCTCGATGCGCTCTATATTCTATCTGATAATGTCTGAGATTGCCTCATAATTATATTTACTTTGAAGCGTTCTTAAATAATAAACAAACACCCGCAAGAATATTCCCTAAAGCGCAATACTTCGCAGAATTCACAATGTGCAGTGAATAATAATTGCAGATGTCGTAATATCATTTCTCTTTATTCGACAGTTTAACCGATTGTGACATTAATTTATTAAAAAAAACCATATCAGGTGTTTTGTTAAATGAATCGGACATAGACAATATATAAATATCACTGGTACAGCCTTATTATATAACATAATGCAGGGCGAAGCCTGGGCAGGTCACTTATTATTTTTTTCAATACATTATTTGACCATGCTTATTCATTTCATTGTCCACGAAGCGATGTGTATCGAGACTTCACTTAATATGTACAGTCACTCACGTCTCCAACTAGATAAACAAGGATAACAGTATAGGAGGAAACTTTTTTATTACAATAACAATATGGGAGGTATAAGTTGGGGGAGAGCGGTGTCATTGTTTGCCCGTTGGCAGAGTTTTCTCATATCGCGCCTTCCGCCCATTTCACCGCAACTTATGCCGTCCTGGCTGAACTTCAGGTTAATTAACCCGTCTTACTCGGCCTGCTCTTCCACAGGCTGATAAACTAGCCTTATTACTCATATTTGCCAACTTCGTGCATGAAATCTCATTGCTTTCTCATTGCTTTCGTTTAAATTAAGGGATGTACCCGTGTCGGTACATCTGATGAAGCTTTTACCACCTGACTCGATCCAGTCCATTTTTTTAAGTTAAATAAATAATCACTACTTACAAAGATAAATATTCCTTTCCAAAATTGTAATAGGTACCTGAAAGTTTTACAATTATAGCGTACCTACGCATCTACTTGTTAAATCTTATTGTCGTCAGTACATAACACTTTTTTTTTTTTTTAACGTCGGAAAATCCTTTATGGATACCCTGCCACCTCGAGGGAAGTAACAGGGTTATGTGGGAGTCCCGGTAGAAGGCCGTATACCCACTAAAAACCGACGGTGTACCATCTTCCGCTTATATCGGGGCGCCACGGGATCGCTTTCGCATGCACCGCGACGCACCAGCGGTCAGTACATACCCTACACCAAAACCTAAATAACAAAATATGTGAAATGATGAAATTTAATGGAATAAGATGAGGAATTACTCCACATGCGTACAGCGGGTATTACAGCCAGTGTCAAGTAATTAATAGCAAGAGCAAATTCAATAAATACTCATTATGAATAAAATTAAGTGATGAATGTTATAAATATGGCGGTTGCCCATAAATATACCTACTTACTTAGCAAATATAAATAAATGTCAACAAAAGTTATCCGTAAGTCCACAGTGGGCAGAAGGTGCGCGCCGACCGCTGCCGGGCGCTTCACTATCTATGGGGTAAGTTTGACGGGATAGTTTAGCGGCACCGCAATTGGGTGGATTTATGCCTCGCCAGGTATGGGGCAAGCGGTTAGGGGAGCTTGTTTACACGGGAATACCGAGATTAATCACACATGTTTATTATTGATGTTTTGTTCGGTTCAATTATATGAAGTGGTTAAAAGAGCGTACTCTATTTAAATTTACAGCAGCAGATATGCATTTACATAACAGTAGAACTATAGGAAAAGTAGATGATACTTGTCTACCCAAATACCTGCCAATTTTTTTAGACGTTGATCATAGCTAAGTAGTATTACTAGGCCAATTTTCAGCTTTGCGCATCCAATGATTACAACAAGTTTAGTGTTGTATGATAATGCGTTCGAGCACCTACCTACCCTAATAATTGCACGTGTTTACGTAATGTTCTGCTCGATTTTGATAAGTAGATAGTTGTCCGTTCAAGTTGGTTTTCGACAAAATTTAGTCAAGTAGGTATATTTAGAACAATTAGTATCTGGATATTTCTTAATTATACCATAAAAAACACCTACTTATGAATCTGGATATATATTTTTGTCATATAAATATGCTTCGTATATTATACAAAGAGTTGGTTAACAGCACATTCGCATGATAAAGTGTAGCTATTTATTCACCAAATAATTATACCTTTTTTTTTTTTTTTTTTTTAACATGGGAAAATCCTTTATGGATACCCCTTCATCTTGGGGGAGATGAAGGGATTATGTGGAAGTCCCAGCGAAGCCGTATATCCACTAAAAACCCATGGTGATCCAATCACCCGCCATATCGGAGGGGTCACGGGAACGCTTTCGCACACATCCGTTACCCCGCCAGCGGCTGTCCGTGCGAGCAGACACCTCCTCCACACGGCGGCGTGGGTCACACCACGCCGCCGTCCTCCTCGGAGTCGCTTTAATGTCACGCCGGGCCCCCGCCCTTTGCAACCACGACCCCTAAGGTCCCTACCAGATGGATGGTAGGGGAAATATTTAGGCGTACTTAACACCAAAGGTACGCGCCACCACCTTATAGGGCGAAAAGATGTGTAATGGCGGCAGTCACCCAGCGCTACCACCCACACACCCTCTCTATGGCGGCATAAGGTCAGCCGCCGCCCGCCTCCTCCTTCCAGCCCTTCTGCGACGTCTTGGATCAGCGAGCGGGTCTCTTTCCCGCGCCCGCTCAGCTTCCTCCTTTTTAACCATCACTTCCTCACAGAATGACTTAACGGCTTCCCACGACGTCTCACTGCCAACCATAACACGAACTATAGTCGGCAATGAGAGATCCCTCCCCACCTCCTCAACGAGAACACTGCGCTGCCCCGCCCAGGCTGGGCATAGCTCGAGTGTATGCTGAGCAGTGTCCTCCTCAGCGCCACATTCATGACAACATGGTGCCGGCTCTCTACGGGCCACCTTACACAGGTACCTCCCGAAGCACCCGTGCCCTGACAGGATCTGCACCATCCGATAGGTGAGCACACCATGTTTCCGCTTGACCCAGTCCATTAGTACTGGATGAATAGCCTGGATTGTTCTGAGGCCCGCAGTTGGCTCTTCAAGCCGCTCCTTCCATCGTAGCAAGGCGGCTAACTGGGCCTCTCGCCGCCACCTTCGCAGCTCTTCTGGTGGAGCTCCGCCAAAAGAACGTGCTTCAACTCTGCGCCGGTAAATTGAGGCTAGATTTTCCGCTTCTAAATCCCAAGGTAGGCAACCGGCCATTGCACACGCCGCTTCATACGAGACTGTACGGTATCCGCGTATTGACCTGACCGCCATGACTCGCTGCGGTCTCCGCAAGTGAGCTCTACTTAGGGTGGACAGGGCATCCGCCCACACTGGTGCACCGTAAAGGGCCATAGATCTGACGACCCCGGCATACAGGCGGCGACAAATCGCACTCGGTCCACCCACATTTGGCAATAATCGGCTTAATGCTCCAGCGGCCCTAACCAGCTTTGGAGATAGCTGTTTGAGGTGCTCTCTGAAGTTCCACCTACTGTCGAGGATAAGGCCTAGGTATTTCATATTTGTTTTTATTTCAACAGCACTACCCCCGACAGTGATTTCAGCACCTAAGGGTGGTCTCCTGCGTGGGCGGTGAAAGCAAATGGCCTCGGTTTTCTCTAGAGCCACCCTCAACCCAAGGCGCTCGATTTTAGCTATCACCACCGTTACCGCCTCTACCGCCAACACAGCGACCTCTTCGAAGGTTCCAGCTCGAGCGCAGACTAGTGTGTCATCTGCGTAGCAAATGACATGGAGTCCACGTTGTAAAGAGCCGCGGAGCACCCAGTCATACCCGATGTTCCACAACAGAGGCCCTAAGACCGACCCCTGTGGAACCCCGCGACCAACATCCTGACGCAATAGACACCCGTTTCGATCCACGCACATGACACATCTATCCTGAAAATAGTTTCTAATGACTTGTCGCAGGTATTGGGGCACTTGATGATACCTGAGTGCCTCCATGACGCAGGGGAAAGGCAGGGTGTTAAAGGCGTTGGCGATGTCTAAAGACACTGCCAGCATCACTTCGCCCTGCGCCATCGCTTCCTCTGAGATGGACTTTAGATGCAGGATTGCATCTATGGTCGAACGGCCCTGTCTAAACCCATATTGGGCATCGGACAAGTCCGGGCCAACCCCTCGCAAGTGCTGGACGACACGTACAGCAAGCACACGCTCGAACAGCTTGCCAGCGTCGTCCAGCAGAACGATTGGCCGGTACGCAGACGGCGAGTCAAGAGGACGACCCTCTTTCTTGAGAAGGACCAATCTCCCGCGTTTCCAAATTTGCGGAAAGCACCCGGCCGCAAGACATCTATCAAGAAGGTCTCGAAAGTATTCCCCTAAGTCATCCAGGGCCACGGCTAGAACCCGACCAGGGACTCCATCTGGTCCTGGGGCAGTCTTCTTGGCCCGAAGCCTCCGAATGGCAGCATTAACTTCCTCAGATGTAAGCGGGGGAATTTCCGAAACAGAAACTATCTCATCTGAAGACTGGGCCATCGCAGGTGGCTCAAAATCAGCACCACCAGGAAAAAGGGCAGCCACCACATTCTCCAGAAGGTTACGCTGAAGGGTTTCGGTAAGTGGGGGTGCTTGATTGCGCATCTTATTGAGCGCAGACCGATACGGACGCCCCCATGGATCCCCGTCAAGACTCTCCAACATCGCCTCCCGTGCCTCTGTTTTAGCTCCGAGGATGGCCAGTTGTAACGCCTCCTTAGCTCCCTTATAGATGTCATAAAGTTGATCCTCAATGACTTCATTGCGAAGGCTTAACCTGCGGTGCCTTGAGTACTCGCGCCGTGCCTGCACGCAAGCCATGCGTAAATCCGCGATGGTCGCAGACCACCAATAAACCCCCCGCTTCGGCAGTCGGCGTCTAGCACGCGGCATAGAGGCATCGCAAATGATGGTAATTTTATCGCAGAACCAAACCGCTTCCTGTTCCACCCCGACCAAGGAGCCTGACTGCGTCACCCACGCCTGAACAATTGACGCCTCCTTCAGAGCGTCCATGTCCAGACGTGTTAATGCCCACCGCGGAAAAGGTGACTGCCGATTCGAGGTCCTTTGTCTTCCATTACCATCTCGTGAGGAGGAGACATCGAATCGTATGTATCGATGGTCTGACAAAGTCTCTACTTCATCGAGGACCCGCCAATATTGAACTCGCGTTGCGACAACGGGGGAAGCAAAAGAAACGTCCACAATGGAACCACCTCCCCGTCGCACACAGGTAAGGACAGAACCCCTATTCATAACGGATAAACCTGCCGAGATCAGCCACTCCTCTAGAGTCCTACCACGTGCATCAGTTGAAGGGCACCCCCATGCTGTGGATTTTGCATTAAGATCACCGAGTACGAATACCGGCAGCGGAGACACTCTCCTAACCGCCGCTCTGATTTCATCCAAGAAAACCTCAAAGTCTACGAGAGGCCTGTTCGGAGAGAAGTATACTCCAATAAGAGCTACTTCCCCCCACTTAACAACAACAAAACCCATTCGCCGTTCAACAACGGTGAGAGTAGAAGAGCCCACAATTGCCACCAAGCCTGCAGAATCCCCCGCCCAATTGGTTCGGTCAGGAATAAAATAGGGCTCCGCCACAACTGCTACGTCTATGGACCACTGCAGCATTGACTGCACCAAGAGATCTTGGGCACCGGCACAGTGATTCAAGTTGCCCTGTAAAAACTTGAATGTGTGACTAAAGTCCATCTGTCGTCATACTTTCCACTTCAATCACATCCTGCACTTCAGTCGGACTAAATTTCCTCACTGCAGCCACACTAGGGAGTTTCCGTTTAGCAGGAGTAGCTGTACACACTCTGCTCCCCGAAAGATGCCCCGCCGGCTTATTTCCAGCGACGCAGAGCGAGCAGCACGGCGCAGCCACACATTGATTAGCTTTATGGCCAGGTACACTGCAACGATAGCATTCGCTACTACGGTCCACCTCCGCATCGCAGTTGACCCTCATATGCCCCTTTTGAAGACAGCGGAAGCAACGGAAAGCTCTTGGCGGCAGGAGCTTAATACCAGCAGAAACCCAACCCACTAGCAGTTTATCACCATTACTAATCTTTTTGGCCACTGTGACCGGACAGCTTACAACAACCGCGCCGAGACCTTCAGAACCTTGGCGAATCATTCCCACCTTTATAGCATCCTCTGGACACCCAGCCACGCGTACTATGGCTGATACTACTTCTGTTGCCGTAACCGAGTCATCCAAATCAGTCAAGCGCACATCCACCCGCTTTGTCGGCCTGGAGATACGGACGTCCTCACAATTCAGTGACTGCCGCAGTTTATCCGCCAAGATGTCGGCCTTTTCGCCACCAGAAGCTCCAGAAACCTCTAGAATCCTAGCCCCAGTGGCCGCCTTTCGGCATCGGAGCCCTGTGATGCCAAGACTGTCCAAGTTTATCTTTGTCTTGGCCTCTGATAGTATAGCCGCATAGCTCAACCCCTTATCCTCGGCTCCAGGCTGAAGAGTTATCACCACAGCAGCCGAGCGTGGAGGTCTAAGTTTAGGTGCCTTTTCAGACAACACCGTCTTCGTTGTAGCTTTCCGAAGCTTTTGCTTCTTACGCTTGTTACGCTTATTTGAGACAGTTGTCCAACCTTCATCAAGAAGCTGCATAGGCTTCTTCTGTGCTTCAACTTGGTTGGACACTATAACCTTCCTCGCAGTTGGAGCCTTGACAGGCGGTGCTCTGACAGGCGGGACCTGGACAGGTGGGGCCTGGACAGGTGGGGCCTTAGAAAGCCGGCCCTTATTAGGCCCGAGTTTGTTAGGCAGATCCTCAGTAGACAGGTCCTTAACAGCCTGTTTCTTTCCAGAACCAATTCCCTTATTTGAAGCAAGTGGAGGCCGAAGGCGCTTCTCCGGCAAAAGTCGATCTTCAAGCGCTTCAAAGCGCGCCTCCATCATGCCACCTACCTGACACATGATAGTGCGCGCTAACTCTTCAAACTGTTCTACTTGTCGGGGTACTTGCGGCTGTGGTTTGCTAATTTCAGCCCTCAGGTCCCCTAGCTCTCTTCGTAATTCAGCCACTTCTGATTGAAGGCGGGCATTTTCCACCTGCAAGATGGTGGTTTCCTGAGCAACCGTTCTGTTCCTCAGCAACTTGCCTGCCATTTTCACTCGTTTGGCTGAGGCCTTGAGGTCACGCGCAAAGTTACCTTTAAGGTTCCCTGATTTTGCTGCAATCCTTAATACCTCGGCTGCATCGATCTGGAGCTGGTGGCACAGCGAAGCTGATGATAGGTTACCCAACTCGTCCTCCTTTTGCACAAGTCCAGTAAACTGCACATCTGCTTGACCCTCGAGTTGTTCACTTCGGGCTGCAGTTAGCTGTCCTTTATCAGTATTGGCATAACTCGCCACTTCTGAGACAAAGGACACAAAGGAGACGTCTGTCTCAGTTCCGTCGCTAGTCCTTGCCGAAATTGGTGTACCGCAGCGACTTTTCAAAAATCGCCCCTTTACACCACGCTGCTGCTCCACCACATGTCCATTTCCTCTACGACCTCTACGTGCAGGGGGTGCTTTTGGGGCTATCAGCTCTACCTCATCACCCTCAACTGAAGACTCCCCTGATTTAGAGCTCTTCTCATGACGACGCTTACGACCGGCTTCAAAAAATTTCGAATGCTCAGAAATATCACCGTCGTCCAACTTCTCCCCAGTTTGAGAGCCAAGTAGGGCAAAACTATTTGACTCTGAGACTCGGGAGCGTAACATCCGCTTCTCACCACTATTTATAATATTAATATTATTTACATTAGAAATATTTTTAGCATCCACAGATGCAAGGCGGTCTTTGCCCTCCCCCAGAATACGATGAGGGCTTTGAACGCGACCAACTGATCGCGTGGTGGATTCCCCGACTGGATCGGTACCACCCTGGGGTAGATTATTACCAAGATTCGCCATTCATAACATTTCCTTTGAAGGGTGAGGTCCCTATCCCCTTCCCCCCAGCGCTAATGACGGAGCTTAGCCCCCCCGCCTTCCAGCATATCGGCGCGCTATCACCTTCTGCGTTGGGCAGAGCCGGCAGTGCCTTTCTTCGCGGGCTTAGCATTCACACAAACATACATCACGCATATACATACATACCCCTTACCACCCCTCCCCCCCGTACGTTGCTAATGCTGCTCCCGGTACTCTCCAAAAAGGAGTTCGGGGAGCAGCACTTGCAACGCCCCCGTGTTGGACTATTCGCCATCGCCGACAATCTCCCACCGAAGAGAGCGATTATCGACGATGCCCAGGATGCACCGTCCCACGTCCATTGTCATTCCCACAGGCAAACCCACAGGAATCACAATGGGGCAGGCACACGAGAAGGTTGTCCTACCTAGCACCCCACCAAATAATTATACCTACTGCGCGGAAATAGAACACAAAGTATATTATATGGTTTATAAATCAACATAGCAAGAAAATAAATAATGGTGTACACACGCAAATACCCTACTTTCCCGTAGCCGCACTCGTAATAATCAATGGGGAAGGGCCGCGTGCGGCACTCCCGTCTGCGTCGTCCTCCCCGTGTAGGTACAGTTAGCAGCAAAAGTTAACTACACAAAATCAAGTAGCTGCGGCAAATAATGTGGTAGTCACCTGACACCTTAATTGGCTGGCATGCAACTGTTCCACATACTCTAGTAATTAAATTACTACCATAGATATACTTTTACAGGCTCTTCCCGACGCTACATGAACTTAAGTCAGCCAGAGGTATTTTTATAATCAATTGAATGAGTTAAAAACAATAAGGAACTGTATCTAACGTCTTCTTTAGTAAAACGTCAAACTAGTGTTGAGTCTTATGTAGATACGATCGCATATATGATGACAAATTGACAAACAAGATTTAGATAGGTAATTCGACTTCTGAACTTTACTTATTGTATGGCGGCCGACCCAGGTCACGCAAATAGGTTAATAGCCACCGAAAAAAGCGCTGTAAAGGAAGCTTAATCAAAGAAAAATATTGCTACTCCTTTTGAGTCCGACGCCTTTATTGAATGGCCGAGGTGTACGGAAGCCGTCTTTGATTCGGAGACTGATTGAAGATATTACCAGGCATTAACAACAGTTGTCACGATTCAAGATTTGGAAGCGTAAAAGTCATTTATGCACAATGAGAATTCATAAATCAAGAACTGGGATGCTAGAGCAGTGGACAATGACTATTTTTCGAACTGATTTCTAGCTAAATGAAATCGAATACCTACTGAATGTATTCTGATATTCAAAGTAGTATGTACCATTGAAATGAAATTGTTTCAATGAAACTACGAAATTAATAATGCTTGGAAAATAAACCAAATTAGGGTAGGTACAAGTTCAATTGTAATTTCAATTTTTTTATAACCTACTTGTTCAAATTTTAAAATTAATATCCACAGACACTGAACAACCAAAAATAATTACAAATCCTATATTTATGTCCCCAATATACCCCAATATAACATTCCTAAACTCATAACAAAGGTAAAATAATGTTATTAATGCAAAGAGCTCCAAAAAGGTTATAAATGACAAATTGGCCGTCATTATAGGAAGGGGGACGAGGTTAGAAAGCTGGTACATTTTTCGTATCGCGTCTATGTTTAGCTGCATGCGACGTTACAACACGAGCCTTGTAGCCAGCCATTAAGCACACTTATATTAATGTCGTAACGTCCCTTTAACATGGATATTGATTATTGGATCACTAATTTCCTTCAAAACATCGCTAACGTCATTTAACTTGGCAATATGTGTCGTAAGAAAAAATAGCTATAAGTGACAAAATACATTCATCACCCATTTTTATTTATAATGTGTTTTTATTTAACTTGCTCTTGCTATTAATTACTTGACACTGGCTAAAATACCCGCTAGCCGCAGGTAGAGCTATTCCTCCTTTTGTTCCATTAAATTCCATCATTACATTTTTTTAAAGTAAGAATTGTACAAATGTACAAACTTAAAGTAACTAAGTCTGGATCATGCATGAGCATGGTGGTCCTATGTCCGTTACGTCACCCTACAACGCTCACAGTAATTCCCACGGCGAACGTGAGAATACGGTTAACATAATATATTATTTTTAGAATACATGTTGCAAAACAGAGGGTCGTATATTTTTTTTGAGATTGCAAACTAGTAATGTGTGGTTTTTTACATTACTAGTAGTCCCACTATCCCCTCCAGGTAACAGGTAACTGGTTCTGTTAGGAGTGCTTTCATGTTAATAGTTTAATAGTCAGGGTGGGGATCAACCTAGGAACCTCTCGGTTTCAAGGGCAGCCCTTGTAACCACTAGGCTGATGATTACGCTTACATAAATAAAGTAAAAGTTATATATATATCCAGCAGGTCTACAATGAGCTACTCAGAAACAAACTAAGATTTGCGATTCGATTGAATCTACGTGATGTATTTGCTCTACAATTTACCGTAAAAACTGTACGAGCGTAGAGTTACCTTAAATTTTCACAGATTTCCCTAGTTCACTACCCTATTCCTCTAAGATCGTAAAATGAAAATGAATACAAGATGAACACGCTTGTTCATCTTGTATTCATTTTCATTTTTGTCTCGCTAGACCACACTCGAAGAAGGTTAAGTACGCTTTGCACTTATGAAGTGGATATACCGTTGATAGTGTACATAATTACTAGCTAGAAGTCAACAAACCTAAATACGTAATTACTTAGTAGAAACATTCAATGAACTAACTACAAAAATGCTGACTGTTCAGAGATTTGATTTGAAGTGATCTTCGATTTAGATTTAATCCCTTGAAACTATTAGAATCTGACGAACAATTCAATACTTTGATTCAACTATGAGTTAAACTATTATGTAATTAGTTGCTGGTGGATATTTCAAAGAGAACTTATAAAATATAGAGAGTGTTGCTGATGCTACAGTGTAGGTTATTACCGACGAGTATGCTTCACATGTACAGCACTCTCGGTGACCATCGTGTCTATGTCTCACTGCAAACTTTAAACTGAGTAAGAACTTAGTATGATATAGCATAAATGGTGTAAGTTTGTGTTACTTGCTCTTGTAATTTAGAATGCATTTTAGTAGAATTCTGCGTTCTAACGTTGGCAACGTGTAACAAATGTATTGGAAAAATATAACCTTCACATTTACAGAAAATTACGTCTATTTGCAAAGTGTTTATAAAGCCAGAAAAATAACCAAAGGGTTTTGTATTGACATTGTATCTTTTTATAAAGGGGCTAAGAATTTATAAGTACATTGTACTACTACTACTACTACAGCCCTTTTAATGTCCCACTGCTGGGCACCGGCCTCTCCTCAATGCGAGGGGGAATCAGAACATTAGGCCATAGTCCACCACGCTGGCCCAGTGCGGGTTGGCAGACTTCACACATCTATCGAAAACTAGTCAAGTACCCTCAGACGTGCAGGTTTCCTCACGATGTTTTCCTTCACCGTTTCATAGCAAGTGATAATATCGGATGTAAATGAGATTCGCACATAAATCCCAGAGGTGCGAGCCGGGCTTTGAACCTGCACACTTCGATTCGAAGGCGTGCGTTCGATCACTCGGCTACCACTGCTACTATATTGTACTGATCACGTTTATTTATAAAAGTGTGTAGACTTTTTTATACTTGCAATTACTATGAATGTGAGTGTATTTCATTATTAGTATTCACATTAAACCTCCGAAAGAAGATTAATGCTTGTGCTAGGAGTAGTATCGTGTCAATATTTTAAATGGCCTAAGTGGGGATCGAATCTGGAACGTCTCGATTATAGGGCGGTGCCTAACCAGTAGGCAATTGACGCTTAACTTTATTCAAAGAAAAACTAGAAATGACTTTCCGCCAAATAAACCAAACCTACTGTTTCTCAGAACATTTATAGTCAGTAGGTATTTTTTCATCGTTATTTCACCTATATATTGATACACTATTACTGTAATACGCACCTTATTTTAAACACTTGTTTGGTTAAAACAATATTTACCATGTCTGTCGGATACCGTAACCGTAACTTTTCTTATTATTTAAATATCACCACGCGTTTTATTATGAGGATATTGACTGCTGGGAAACAGGTCTGGGGCTGCTCGAAAACAGTTATTTTATTCAACAAATACCATACAAAACATCGGATTTATTCGAAAACAATAAAATAGATTTAAGGTCGTTGACAGGCGATAGGCCGTTTGACACAACTAAAAATACATTTAATTTTATTGAAATTATTCAATAACTTTAAATAGTAATACATTTTACATTTGATATCTGAAGTGTAATTGATTTCATGTATCATGGTAAGTAAATAAATAATCTTTTACCATGACATGAACAGCACCTCATTTTACCGTAAAAGGTGGCATGTTCGAAAAAGTAAAACCCACGAATTCAAAGAAAGTTATGATTCAAACAGCAGCATTGTAAAACACTTTTATGCTTTACAATATCATTGAAAAAGGTTTGTAAATGGATTTACATTTCTATAAATATGGGGGTTAACGCAGCATCAGCCCACAAATATTTACAATAATTTAATTTCCATGCACTTGAGAGCAACATTTAGTATAGATGCTTATATATAGTCACAGAGGGTGTGCAGATAACAAGTATTAAAATGTAATAAGGCAGGCAATTAGTTCATAGAGATGTGAACTTAAATAGGACTTTAAAACCTGCGGCTGGTCGCATTCCGCGACGCACAATTGTTGCGCTTAAATTGCGCTTATAAGCCAGTGTGTGATATTAGGTAGGGCAAGTTCTGATTAAACCGTAAAAGAGATTGGTTCCTCGCCTGAGTGCTTTATCGTTGACGTTATGTCGGCAATTTGGTGTCGTCTCCCTCCAGGCGCGGGAGGTGGCGTGGCGTGTAGGGATTTCCGCTAAATGAGTTAGCAACGCATAAAAGCGGCGCGCCACCGAATGAAAAAAACGTCAATCGATACAATATAATGCTAATTGTGGCGGAGAAGCGTGCGATTATCAAAAATTGTACGTGTGACGGCGTTCTACGGAGTTTTAAATATATCTATTTGAAGTGTGTTACGTCCTTAAGTTTTCAGCAGCGTGACCTTCAGAGTATCAACGTGTATGATGAATGTAGGAATAGTCAATAAAAGTTAGCGACTAGCGAGGGTAAAAAAAAGGTATAATATTGTACGTTAACTTAATCGTAATCGATGTGTCCGACAAATGAAAAAAACATTTTCAACTCACAAATACGACTTTGAAAATAAATCATTGATTTATAGGACGGGATGAAACCAATGCCGAGTCTCGTGGGAATCATTGGACAAAAGGCCAAAAAAAGTCATACATCCAATCGCAACAACAAATAACGCTCACCCATTTGAATAAAAAAATGCTCCCGTGATATTAACCCGTAAAAGCCGAAGCGAATAAATTGTCTTTTTTTAAATAAGTGCGCACTTCCACCACCGCCCCGGTCTGCACCAAGCACTACGGTAGGCACTTGGCGCTTGCAGTAAAAACATGGGCAGATAAAACAGGTGGTAGCTGATATATGAGTCTGCATTGGCGAGCGAGCTCACTGCAGCTGTTACAGCTCGACACTCACACAACTCCTCATAAGTATGCAGGCACTTCATTATTTTTCTAAGCGCTAAGCAGGTTTACTAATATTTTTTAGGAACTAGAGTGTGCAACGTTTTGTTTCAAAGGTAGACAGACATACTAGACTAATGTTCACAAAACATTACATATATGTTTTAAGGATAGATAGAAAGCAATATGTATGGTAGAGAAGAGATCAGATACTAATTATAGGTAATGTTTCAAAAATCACGCGACTATGCGTTAAAATTCGCTCACGCTGCCAATAACGTTTCGTTGAAGAATGAGCTTTATCGATGAATCAATACAGCTCATTTTACTATTGGCAAAAATTATGACGCGGCTTGATGCCCCGAAATCATATCTAACTAAGAATCGAAGATAATACCAACCAACATACCGTGTCATGGCCCATTTTTGTTTGCTAAATTAGTAAATCCTTCGACTTTTTGATTCTAATCAGTCAATGTAATTAATAAACGGTGTTTGCTAGTATTGTGGGCTCAGTATCAGATATGATCCATTTCAATTAACGTACAGGGTCGTGGTACCGGCATCAGCAGGATTTAATATTTGCTGAGGTCGCTGAGCTACGAGTTTGGTTTGGCGAAGGTGCTATTTATTGTGCTATGCTGGCTAAGCAAACACGTTATAGATTCACCTCTTATTATCATTTTTGTCTAGCTAACATTTCATGACATGCATTGGAAACGTCTATAAAATCAATATACCTATAAGTAGGTCAAAAAGACATTAAAACATTACCTGAAATTGGTCTTACTCATCGCGGCCGTCTACTTTTACATGTCTTAATATACAATCTGACTTACGCAAATTAGTTCGTATTGATATAAATCAGTAATATATTTTTATTACATGTAAAGAAATAAGGGACATAACCAAGACACAATCGTACGATCTACAGGCCTAAGTGGCCTATAGGTATCGAGTTAGATCATTGCATGATAACGGTATTTCTTGGACAAGTAAACTATAATATCAATCGTCGGAAACGAAAAAGGTTCACGAACTGAGCTACGTTCTGACTCACTTCACTAAATTTATTAAATATCCAATAAAACTGCAGAAATATTTTGAATACAATACTAGAATATAAATAAGCCACTGCACAACACGATTTGTTCCTAAACGGTGGTTTGCGATTTGAGTCACGTCCAGGGTAAATCTGGGTCCAACTGAAAATCAGTGGGCTGAGCCGCTGAAGCATTATCTCGGGACCCACCTACGAATTTATACCTATCTACGTCAAGCATCATTGTGGCAGAGATCCGCTACCTCATATTCAGCTGGCATACTTGAAGGCTTTATATTGTGTATGCTGTTATTTCCTGTTAGATGTCTGAACTACGTACAAACTTAATAGCTATAGAGTAGTGACTAATGGTTTTTCTCAATTAACATACCTTTCATTAAATTCTATACCTTTTCAAATAAAAATATAAGTATTTCATTGTGTACGTTCTAAAGGTACTCTATAAATTTACATATTCGGAGTGCCGCCGCCAATAATAAATTCATAAATTGTATACTTCATATATTTTGCTTTTCAGCTACAAAAATACAAACGAAAATAAAACACATACATTTTGAAACGTAACCCGTAGACGTGACGTGACACGGTTTTTCCTCAGTTATCTGATATGTAATCCGCTTATCAAACAAAATATTCAAATTAAAATCTTGGAATTCAGAATATCGCTGTATAATTTCCCCGTGCAGTGTTGCGAGAGAGCCCATCGAGCGAGTTCCATCTATTTTACAGGTTCTTTTCCTCAACGTGACAAAAATAATCCGCTACAATATGAACCGTGAAGACCCAGGGGTCAATAAGCGACCGTTACCAACTACTGTCACAGTGAAAGTAACAAATACCGCGTTATTTTCCGATTTATCGATCTCAATTTGGCAATATCAAGTTCAGATGCAATCACTTTATTAGACTCTAATAGACGTATAGGGAACGTAAACATGGCTTAATGCGGGAAGAATGTTAATTGTATGTAGGTAGGTAGCAAACCATGTCAGTTACAGAGAGCTATGTCAATTTCATTCGCTGAGTAACGACCGATCTAGAATGGAGTAAAAAAACTACACGCGAACGATGAAAGTATGCGGTCTGTTACAGATTAAGTCCACAAAAAATGGTGCGTGGACCGAGAAAATGGAAACTATGAATTCTATAAGGTATCAAATCTAAGATGTAAAAAGAAGGCTTTATGTCGCTTTTTATGCTGTAGATCATTCCTATTACGTAGAAGTCTTCGACGTGTTGCCAAACAAGGTTATCATCTGAAAAACCTAGTTGCACACATAGCGGGCTTTAGCGGAGAAGCGCGTAAGCTCTAGCGAGGTCGGTGACCGTGGACCGGTCCCACGTGTGATCGCCGCCTCACCACTGCGGCCGGCAACACTGATAAGCTCGTTCAATACTGTTTGCTATTTTATTATACCTACCGACGTTTACGCTAGCTAATGCCTCCACGGTTCTAGTGCCCGCATCGGAACCGGATCAGGAAGTTGCTAGATGATAGTTTCTAATGTTTTGCTACAGATAGTATTAACTAGGTATTAGTTACCTACTCTGAAATGCAATAATATTACTTTAGAGTAACTAACCATTTCTTGTTAGTACCTAGTAAAAGGAAAAACCCATATAATATAATATTAAACGAATGAAACATATAATAGGTACTTCACTCTGAATATTTTACCGAAAGCTCTGGGACTCTTTTCTATCATCTCTGAAATAAGTGTAGGCTGTAGGCGTCAGGTAAAGTAATGATAAATACAAACCAAAAGCAGTGAAACTTTCACTCTGCTACAACTTCTTTATATAGATGAAGCAAAAATATCATAGCTCCTTTGACCGACAAAAAATATCTTGATTATATCCACTTCGGGCGAGTCGTGGGCGGCCGCTACAAATATTTTTCGTAGTAATAAGAAACTCGATAACACTATTAAGGTATTTCGGATAAGTTAACGCGAGGCCCTATTCAGGGTAAAGCCGACTACCCGATAATTACGAGTGTAACGGGAACGATTGTGCGGTGGCGAAGCATTATATAAGTAGGTAGGTGTTCACGTAAACTTTTGGATTACATAGGTATGTGGACGCGGATAAATAGAGTTGCAAGCCTAGAACACGTAGGCGATGCTTTTACGAGGACATATTAAACTTGTAAACAATGGAAAAGTGCATGTGGGAACGAAGTGAGCTATCGTGTGCGTCGCGGTTGGCTGCGTAGGCGGCCCTACTCCGCGCCATTCACACAGCCTGCCCGATCTCAAAAGCTTCTTTACAATGCGTGGTGACGAAAGGAATATACGTTGAATGTGAGTACCATACCGTGGTATTGAAGGCTAATGGTAGGTGCTTTTTCATGCTGTCCGATACACGGGAGATAGCCCTTTTATTCATGTTCTTGATTCACTACTACCACCGGTTAGAATATCGATAACGGATATAGGTTGCGTTTATTTTTTTAGTTTTCAATTATTACTTAACTTAGTTACAATAAGGTAAGTGGGATTATGAATTTCATTAGACACCTTGCCTAATACTTACTAGATAAGGTTTAGTTAATTTATTTCTTGCACAGAAGCTTCATATACATGTCGATTAGTCATCCAACATCTAACACTTTGTATAATTAAACACACGGAACAATTAGACGTCTCGGGGGCGTTGTGACAAAGACGCGTATAATATACCTAATACATCATCATCACGCCTGTATTCCCCGAAGGGGTAGGCAGAGGTGCACTGCAGTGCGCCCACACTTCGCCGATGTATTTTGGTCCCAATGTAATAGGGGGCGAGCCTATTGCCATTATACCGGGCACACAGGTTTCCTCACGATGTTTTCCGTCACCGTTTCTTAGCAAGTGATAATCTCAGATGAAAATGAGATTCGCACATGGAACCCAGAGGTGCGAGCCGGGGATAGAACCTGCGCACTTTGATTGCAAAGCGTGCGTTCGACCACTCGGCTACCACTGCTATATATACGTATATGTAGATAAATTCAAAGTATGTAGGTAGTAAATTTGTAAAAAAATGTGGCGGAAGCTTAGCAACAAGACTATTGTTTATGATGAGTTTGAACTCAAGGCAAGTAATTACTCATATTTTCTCGAGTTGAGATAGGTATTTCTGATATCCTGCACATCGTCCGTATAGTGTGAAAGGAATTCTTATTAAATAACAATCGTCATTATTCCCTTATAATCCAGTGAATTCCGCTAGGTACGTATATACTTTTTAATGTACGTATGTACTTTAATGTACTTTAAAGGTAGGTACATCTATTTGTTGAATACATAATAAAGGCAACATTTACAAGTAAAACCTAATACGCGCTGATATTATGAAATAAATAATTAGATGAACTTACAATATTATTTAAATCGAAAGTTTCAGTAAATTTTAAAAATGCACATACACGATTATGTACCTATACCATACACTCGTAGACACAATTATTGTAACTCAGCACTGTATCTAAAAATCCTGCTATACCGGTTTGTATAACTAATATACCTAACACCAAAAATATTACAAAATAAGTTAGTTTTCATATAAGTAGCTAAAACCATAAGTAAACAGAAGTATTTACAAGTTTCTCATATTCTTAAAAAGTCATATCGTTTTACGCATACCTACTATAAGTACTTATAAGGAAATATTCAGTAAATAAACATGAGACGCCGTTGGAATGCTACAAATACGTTGGCGATATATATTTACATAATATTATGTAAAAAAGTAATTCAGGTCAAGGTTGCTATTGGTGACGCAAGGTGATGTTTTATCCAAATATAGGAGTTTATTAGAAATGGAAACATTAAACGATAAATACGTAGCTAATCATGTTAATGCTTATTTGTTAAGTTTTTGATGTTATGCTATAGGTAATGTACTTACCTATAATTCCTAATGCCCCTATGGGGTTTTTTTTTTCAGATTATCTCAGTTTCTATTTCTTTATACATCCAGTTATATAAACTCAATACATAATCGTCACTTCCAAATTCCTTGCAGTACTTGTAGCATGTGCGCCAAGACTAGACTTATGTCACAGAATATGTTCTTCTCTTTCTCTCGTATGAAATAAGACAGAGAGCGAGCGAGCCAAACCGTGTAAGAGGTCTTCTCTTGACATGCGTGCTAACGCCACAGGTAGGCAGAGGTATATACACCCACTATAACACGATATATTATTTGAACTTAATGTAATAAAAAGCTTTTCTAGTAATATTATATCCGTCACACGTCGTTCTCACAAACCTCAAGTTTGCTGATTACCCTCCCCCATTTTGCGAGCATAAGGACGTAGGATCAAATTTCGGTGGCGTATATGCACTTATGAGGTTTGGTCATAATGTCAAAATTGTCTTTGGTAGTTCTGAGAACTCTGGCACCAGAACTGGCCAGTACTTGTACAAGCTAAGAAATCCACGCATAGAACTATCCAAGCAGTACAACAGAGCCGGCTCATCTGTAATCTAGATCCGATCGGAGATGCGCTGGGACGGGCGGTGGAATCCCAAGATACCTAATTACTTACCGATAATAATTGGATCCCCGGCACCGCTAACAACGTTTAATTTATTGCAGTTGATGTGATAGATATAATAGAATATTCAAGCATTATGAATAACTTTAGGAGAAAGTCTTCAAGGGCACGATTTACTGACATTGGAATATTATCAAGATTCATAAAATTTAACATATATTTGCAATTATGTGCATCTTTATGTAGCTATATTATTGTACCTATTGGACTTCAAAGACTAACACATATCCCATAATATATGACTAGGTACCTACTTGGGAATACACATAAATAATTAGATATAATTCACAAGAAACCTTGTTAGTTTATTTAAAAACTATAATCTGTCGTGAAGAAAAAAAATCCTTAATTAAAAATATCGTTACTTATTTTGTAGTATTCAGTACTTCGTCACCGAGAATTGCAACAGCTATTATTTTAGTATGTAATATAAGATAATGGAAGTGCCATGTAGGTGCCGCGTGCTTGGTTATAGATTTCGTGTCCGAGTCTTTTCGTTTTCCCACTTAAAGTTAAGCAGTAAAACCACGGGTAGCTAACAGCGTGTGATTCTAGAAATATCGTACGGTATAGTGGGGTAGTATATAAGTTAATATAGCACACTAAATAACTTTACCAAGAGAACAGGAACCGTGTTGTTTGTACCCATATTTTTCGTCGTTTTTCCTTTTACCACCAGCCGTGCGACTGCTCGTATATCTTATTATCGATTTTCCCCGACTTCTTTCTTCCGTGCTTTCTAATTCAATATGAAAATTATGTGTATTTTTTACAACATCGCATTTAAGCAGATTATTTTTCGAAATAGCGTTATATTATGATTATTTATATGGAGGGCCGCGTCTCTATAAATATTCCAAAGTGCGTAAGGTAGAGCGAAG
This sequence comes from Ptilodon capucinus, assembly GCA_914767695.1. Classification (NCBI taxonomy): domain Eukaryota; kingdom Metazoa; phylum Arthropoda; class Insecta; order Lepidoptera; family Notodontidae; genus Ptilodon; species Ptilodon capucinus. The sequence continues at coordinate 4,293,056 of OU611814.1, read as the reverse complement.
GGCGAGCGGGTTGCGCAAGCTCTTGAATAAATTAGTAATAGTTACGCGAACCTTTGAAAAAAACTTGGGCAACATGTGCGGCGGTGTGTTGGTAAATATATATGAGTGCTTCGGAACATTGCACGTCGTTATTGAAATGTGTAGGGATTTTCAATTACGTGCGATATAAATATGTTCTCCTTTCTTTTCACTTTAAAGGTGTGCACTAACAGGTGCGTCGAGATGAACGCGACTATTTTTTTTTGTTAAAACCAAAACACAACTGTATTAAAAAGAAAAAAAACACATTTTTCAATGAATATCATCGTTGATGCGAGCGAATTCATTATATAAACTTATCGGAGTAACGTAGAGCTTTTAAAAGTTGAAATGGATAGGTAAGTAGAGTATCTAAAATTTGGCATTAATAGAAAGATATAATACAAGTTTGCAATAGCTCATTTGGTAATTACTTCATAGTTGAAGTTAAAATATTAAAAGTCGTTGAACAGCCGCCGCGGCCGTGCCCGCTGGCCGTGCCCTCTTGCGCCCTGTGAACACCCCCATGGCTCCCAGATACAGACACATATTATAGCTTGATTGCCCACATTCACCATTAAACCTAATCTAGTAAGTGCCTGAAGTATAGTGAAATAAGTAAACTACATTTGTGTTAATGGGCTTGTTTTTGTTATGATCCAATTTGTCAAGTTAAAACATGAAGGGAATAAGTAAATTGAAATAAAGAATGTTGATAATGAAAAAAAAAAACTGGCAGTTGAGAAGGAATCTAAAATAATTATCTAATATATATATTTTATCTAATATATATAATTCTAAAATAACTCGAATTGTAAGAATTGAATGAGCATGAATGCGCAATATCGGCCTCATAGTTAAGTTAACTTAAACTTCTACACAAACTAAGCAAAGACCATAAGGCATCTTCTTTTTAAGATTGATTGGCAAGTCAACCTTAGTTGATATGGGCCACGCGCCATATGTTCGTCTATACAAAGGAAAATAATTATTCCCAATTTGCTTAAATATTCTCGGAATAATACAAAATCGGGATCTAAGTTCCTTACTTACTATAAGCCCTTCTAACGTCCCACTGCTGGGTATGGGCCTCTCCTCAATGTAAAGGGGATTCTGGCCATTGTACACCTCGCTGGCCTAGTGCGGGTTGGCAGAATTCACACATCTATCGAGAACTAGTCAAGATCCCTCAGACATGCACGCTTCCTCACGAAATTTTCGTGCGAGCCGGGGTTTGACCTGCACACTTTGATTGCATAGCATGCGTTCGACCACTCGGGTACCACTGCTATACGTACCTAAAAAAAATAAAAAATATTATGTTCTCACAGTCAGCAGGGTACGACAAAATCGACAACCGATATATCGTGGGTAACATTTGTCGAATCGTATCCTACTCTCAGTAAAAGTGTGCGCAGGTTGGGGCGTCAAATCCCGCGTCAAAATGATGGCCAATGCCAAAACGAATTGTGACTCAATGCTCAAGGCTTTATACCATTTTCACTGTCGGTTTCTGAAATACAAGCTGTCGTCAAGATTCACACAACAAATGTCACAATATATCGATTATGTATTAGGATAGTAATCCACCGAGTAGACCGGCGCGCCCGCCAAGTACTACGCGTGAGCGTCATTAGGTATAGGCGTACGTAAATAATAGATAATTGCGCGTCTCCCACCGAACTGAATGCAAGTTTTTAACCTCGTATCGGAAGCGCGATAATGCCGCGCCGGCATCCGAGCGAGAACCATAATTTAATTGAGATGATTTTTCTTTTTTTAAATTTGTTTTTTTTTTCATCATACATCAAGGGTTCTGTAAGTACTTATACTTTCATCACATAATATTAAGTCCCACCCAGTCTAATACCATTTCATGTAAAAAGGCAGTCACCTCGTGACACTAGGAAGGTAACTACCTAAACTTATATCGAGGGGTAAAGGCTATTTCACTTAAACGATATTTTTTTTAACTTTACAGGAGAGCATACTCATACGACGTTGAAAAAATCGCTGATTGCAAATATGTGTATAAGTCAATATCGTCCAAAAGTGTCGCTTAAGCCAAATAGCCGTTCACCCCTCGATATGGTATGAGCAGATAACTAAAGGATCAGTTATTTATCAAGGTCTAAACCAGGGGTCATCAAATGGCGGACCGCGGTCCGCATCCGGACCGCCGACCTGTTTTGTGCGGACCGCGAGGACACAGCAACTTGCACTACAGACTTACGAAATTTAATAAAAATGTATCCCCCGCATTATCTTTGTTGATGTCAATTCAAAAAGGGCCGGGCGAAGTAACGAGCTAACAAGCGAGAAATAGTTCGCGAATTGCGAAAGCCGCAAAAATACTTTTGTTATCAGTAATTACATTTGTTGAATTTTTTTTTTCTTTAAAATATTGTGCGGACCGCGATTGTCATTTCATTTCTTAAAACGGACCCCGAGCGAAACTAATTGGTGACCCCTGGTCTAAACAAACAAGCAGGTAGATATCTTCACCTACATAGTATCTAAATGGAATCTAATCCGAATTACAATCATTCAATTAAAAGTAAAGCTAATTTCACCTTTTATGCATATGGTAGTCTATGGTGTAGAATGATAGTCAGAACACAGGAGGACAGACACAATACATATGACAAATGGATTTATGGAATACTAAGAACTGAAGTAAGTAACTACCTATATCTATTATACTATCAAGATATAGTTGGCATTTTCATTTTAAAAGAGACAGGTGTCCGTTTATTGCGGTCAAAAGCTCTCATGGGACAAACCCCGTGTACATACCTATAGCTATGCAGAGTAGGGAACACGGCTTCCGGTTAATCCAAGATAAATAATTCTGAACCCTATCATGCAGGAATAGTGCTGACGATTTTAGGTTTGTTTAAACATCAGGCAAAAGCCAGGGAGGGATTCTTGCGCACGAAAAATGAGGTGGAACGTGTTTAGCTGGAGGGGGGAATCAATTATTTATGGACGCACCCCTGACGACGCTCGCAGAGAACTGAGATAAAAAAGAAATCGAAAAAATAAAATACATAGATACTTACTATATAGGTCTTGAGTCCTACTACGAGTTCTTACTGATAAAATACGTTATTCTACACATGACAATAACTACAATGCACAATACACATTTCAATCTTCTTCTTTTTTTACGAAATGAATGAATTGATGATATTTAATGGAATAAAATGAAAAATGGCACCTCCTGCGTTAAAAAGCGGGTATTTCAGTTAGTTACAAGTAATTAAAAGCAGGGGCAAATTCAATAAATACACATTATAAATGTCCATACCAAAACCAACTGTATTGACTCATAGAAAAAGTTCATTCTTCAACTAAATGAAACTGACAGCGCGAGTGCATTTTGACGCGAGGGGGGTGTGGGTTCTACTACAGAAATTCAAACTTTATGCTATTGACGCAGAGTTCGTTTTCGTATTGGAAAATATTTTTACGCGCGAGTGTTGACAGACGTCATAGACATGTGGTCGGGGGCTTATTAGGTTTAAAGTTTGAAATACGGGATACTGATCGTATAAAAAACGAACTTAGGGTCCATTTCTAATGGGAATGTAGTACACTTTTGTAGGCGGTTTGTATATGTATTGAAAGCTCTATACATTTGGAAGGCAGCCTTTAAACAGTTATAATACTTGCCTAGTTAATGAATGCCTGAATCTATTCTGTTTAAGGCCTTAGTCTGATTACCTGGATACCCTTGTATCCGTAGCCACAGCGAGATTCAACCATCAAATATTCACGTGTGGAGGTATGGTTGCCGTTTTACTGCCTCTGCTCATATCACCCCCCCTCCCCCCCCTCCGCCCCCTCCCCATGACGTCCCCTCGGCCTCGATGCCTCTCGCAGCCCGCTCGCGCCCTCAAACGACCCTGTCTGAAACAACTGAATGTGCTAAAATCAATAACTGTTGTTTGACGACAAAACTTTTACTGTAGATGTTGCTGCGTTGTTCTATTAACAGTGGAAAAGCTCGGCGTAGTAACAACGCATGGGGAATAGGCGCGTTCACGACCTTCTTGAAAAAATTACATCCAAGTCAGTATCTACGTTATTAATGGGTTAGCTCCTTACCTTGTAATCAAACGTGTTAAATGTTAATCAAACGTGTATTATAGGTGGTTACTTCAAGTATTAAGAAGATACTTATACATTGACAAAACAAAAATTTCAGAAACTTTCCTAAATGATAAATGAACAAAAAAGGAAAATTAAATTCGTATTTATACAGCAACTGTTAGAAACATAAATACCGCTTCACGCTCCCGCCGCCGTCCTTTAAACTTCGCTAAATACTGCAATGACGAGTTAAGGCCCTCGTCGAAACTCAATAACCGCGACTGAGCCCGTCACAAATTATTATACCCCTCCCTAAATAAAGTTCAAGAGAATGTTTCCATTTATTCTGAAAACTCTGTAACATTTACACAACGAACAGAAGTAGGTATAGGTAATATATATAATGTCCGTTGGTTGGATTGCCTATAGGTAGGTAACAAAAAAGACATTGGTAACGCTGGCTGCCCGATATATTTATTTTTTTTAACGAAATGAGTGAAATGATTATATTTAATGGAATAAGATGAGGAATGGCATCACCTGCGACTAGCGCGAGTATTTCGCCAATGTCAAGTAATTAATAGCAAGGACAAATTCAATAAATACACATTATAAATAAAAATGGATAATGACAGTGATAAAGATGGCGGATGACTTCTGCCCGATAATTACTGATTTACCGAAAATGAATGAGCTGCTGGTTTATGTGACATAACAGCAATATTTTTATTGACATTTACACAATAAAGATCAAACAACTATATACAGGGTGTTTTAGAAGTCCGAAATAATAATTTGGGTACATATACGGCAGCTCATATGTGGATGCTTAGTGAAGACAGTTTATACCTAGATAACATAGTTTCTGAGTTACAGACCCTTGAATATTTGTCACCGGTATCGTGTTCTGGCCTTTGGGTACATCCATAACCCTATTCAGCAGTGTAAACTACACTAATAAGAGGGCGGCTACCAATATTCACAAAACAGAACATGCAAATTTTACATAGGACTCGAGATATTACGGGTTATAGAAATTGACGACGAAAAAAAAGTTGGAAAAACATGGTCGAATTTCAAACAAATTTTTATACCTTTCAGTTGTATACACGATACCGATGCTAGCGTCCAAGTATTATTTCGGACTTCTGATACACCCTGTAGAATATCACTGTCAAACAATCATAAACATGAGTGACGTTCGTCATATCATAGATATTATATCATTAATTTACCTAAGTATTTTTGTCAAATTGTTTGTGCGAGGTTTCAATTTTTCCTGACTCGAAAGTCGACCCGCCACCCCGCGAAAGAGGTCCAAGAAAATGGTTAGGTTAGTTGCCTCGGCCCGTAGGGTCCTCAGACCACTGCAGACCGAGCCGGCATAGAGCATTCGGAATAGTTAGTCGAAAAGATTATGTTGCTCGAAAAAAAAACTCAACAGCGTGAGTCAGATAGCGAGCATAAAGGATACACGCCATCTAGTTTGTGCGACGCCGTTTACCGTAGAGGCTTATCACAATAAATTCATGGGTTAGCATTTAAGATATTATAAATAGGTATACGAATTAGCGTCTAATATTTATGTTTAGGGCAGGGTTAAAGTATTATAATTAAGTTCACTGTGTACTTACAATGTAGGTATGTAGTATGAGAAGCAGCAAAACGCTTAATAAAAATTTAATGTTGTTCGGATAAATATTGTGACTTGGTTTTTTTTACTGTGTATTTCTCGAAATTGTGTTGATAGCGCATTTTCTTGTTATCGGCCATTAAAAAGACAGTGTTAAAAACTGTAAGAAGTATTTAACAAGAAAATATATTCACTATAAATATTCACACACAATATATTCCATTGTTCTAAAAAAAATCTACCTACTTTTTAAATTGTGTCTGGCTGGTAGTTAATGGTTGCTTTCTCTTTTAATTGGCGTGAACATCCGGCGTGATAATATGATCCACGTGTTTAGCCTTGGAGCGGGCTTGCACAGGATGGACTTGCGGTCAGTAGAACCGTCACCTCACCCTGGTGCAACTACCTCATTGAAACCTAACCAGTCCGCAATTTCCTTTCTGAGGTAACATCCTTGTATGTACTTACCATACCTACCTGCTTTACTCCTCTTTTATCTCGATTTGTTTTATTGAAATAAATCAAAATTATTTATGTAGACAAACGTGAACCATACTCAACTGTACCAGTAGATGTTTATTTACATTTTTTTCCCGGAAATTTGTTCCTTTATCGCATTCCTGCCAAAATTCGCATTAGCTTCACCTCAAAGGCCGTTACTGGAAATTAAAACCGCTGACTCGCCGGAATAAACGCGTTTTAATAAAAGTATCGATATGGAGAATCTATAAAGGAATAAAATCATGTTTATACATGTACATCCTATATAGTTATTATCTTCACTTGGGATATCGGGTTTTACGCAACTGCCTGACCACCACCATATATTTGATTGTTGTTCTACTCCTGTTATAAGTCAGATGGAAAATAGAAAAACACGTAGTTCTATAAATAATTATTTATTCATTTATAGATATCTATTTATTAATTTATAGACATTCTCGTTGTGGATAGTCTATAGAGGGTAGAATTAAAGGAGGGCAATCTCTTATGGGAAAAAATTTAAAAAGTGTCCGTCGAAATACATTATATAATAGTTCAAAAACCGTCCACAATGGCGCTCTAATTAAAATTAAAGTTAAAAAGAAAGTAAAAGTAATAACAAATAATATAAAATATTTCATTTACTAATATTGGAATTAAGGCAAACAAAAGTTTTAAAATCATCTTCAAAATTCGATCAAATTCTTATACCACTCGTTATTTCGGATCTCCTACATATTATTATGTGAAAGTATTATCTCTCTGAAACATTCTGTATCAACACGAGGTCAATAATGTGTGCGCTACCTAACTACACGCACAGTACAGATCCGGCGATATACCGACCGATTTCCCGCCCGCAATAATCGCACCTGAGTTTTAATTGAGTTTAGTTTGCGTTCCATTTGCCCCCGTTTGTTGGAATTCGACGTCAACGTCCTACATGTAGTTAGGTAGGCAACTGGTTAATTTCGACGTTTTCTGTAGGATGTTTTTGAAAGTGCTTTCGATTTTGTATGCTTTAGTTTTTAATAATACAAAATATTTACATTTATTCGATAATGAGAACGGTAAAAAGGTAAACTCAATTTGCTTTAATTAAATTCCTTTTACTCTGTCACCTCCAATACTACCTACATAATCATCACCCAGTCCAGCTTAAGAAATACGTAATTAATATATCGATGGCAAAAAGCGATGGAAATGTCGTATCTCGAAAATTGGCCTAAATGACTTATTAATGTAGAACCATTGGACGCGGTTTGTTTTTAATCAGAAACAAACCGCGTCCAATGGTCCATGTGTCGTCCGCGTACGACGAAAAACGTTGTTTTTTTTTCTAGTTTTATTATGGAGTTATTAATTTTAGGAATAGTTTTTCGGCTCTGGTGTACAATTGGATATTTCGAGCTACGACATTTCCGCTTTCTGCCGCCGATATCTACCTACCTACTTAGCTGTTACAAAATACAATTATTGAAAGTTACTTGGTAGTATAGGCAACTTAACTAATTAAAATTATATCTGATACTTTTAATTTCTCAATGGACAATGGCCACTTCACACAAATATCAAGAACTAGCTAGGTTCCATCGGTCATGCAGGTTTCCTCATAATTTTCCTTCGTAGTTTTAGCCGATAATCTCGGATAAAAAAAGATTTGCACATAAAATCCGATAATCCTCGAGGTGAGCGGCGAGCAGGGGTTTGAAACTGTATGTACACTTTGATTGCCAAGCGTAGGTATATTTAACTACTAACATATTACTTAAATATTTGTTATTTACAGCCAAAATAAAGCCTTTTATATAAGTCGCCATAAGCCGATATCTTAAGCATATAATTATGTCCTGTAAATAGTATGACATACTGCGGGGGGTACATTTACCTATATATCTCAAAATCTTACGATTACCAAGATAAAATAGGTAGGTACGGTTGGACTAAATACGAACAAGTTGCAATTTCACAAGAGCGGTTCGGTTTCCGCGCCGGGGGCGGGTCCCCGGGAGTCGGTAGTCGAGAACCAACGCGGCTGCTTTAAGCAAATATTCCGGGCGCATTTCCCGCTTCCTTCCCCTCACTTTGCACTGATAAAACCGAAATTTAGCTCGCATTTGAAACTGAAGCTCGCAAGATTAGTTCACACATCGCAGGTAATTAAACCTGCCACTCGTGTACACGTTGAGTATTTTCTAAAAAGCATATATTCACTAAATATTAAATAATGTGCTTCGCGTTTCAACCACCCGAATTGCATAGCAATCTACGTAAATATATTGTCATTGCATTAAATTATAGTTCAAAAACCTTCCACAATGGCGCTGGTTTCGGCATGGGTATATATCGACGCCCCCCAGGAATAAACCGGTAATCCGAAAAATCGCTGATTCCGAATCTGGCATAACAGCAAAAAGTCCTTATTAGCGCATACCGACTTATTCCAGGAGGGCGTCGATATAAACCCATTCCGATACCAGAGCGCCATTGTCGACGGTTTTTGAACTATTATATAATGTATTTCGACGGACACTTTTTAAATTTTTTCCCATATGAGATTGCCCTCCTTTAATTCTACCCTCCATAGACTATCCACAACGAGAATGTCTTCCTTCTATCTGAAAAGACTGACGACTGACAATACGACTGCGACTTTTGGCCTTTCAAAAATGTGTCCTCAAAATCTTCGTATTTTTATTCCGTTTCCCGTATTTTTTTTACTCAAGAGCAGTGACAAATGGATTAGATAAGGTTGCTGTGGCAGACAGGGAAACGGGACATAAAATGGATCATAATAGATTCATAACGCGAGTTCATTTCACGAGCTGCGTGGCTTTGTATTTAAGGGTGCATCCTCTCGAGTAGGTACCTACCTTAAAATAATATTGATCTTTACTCCAAGTATATGCATATATGGAGGATGTTAAATATTAAACACTGGCCTTAAAGTATTTTTTCTTTTTTTTAGGGTTCCGTACCCAAAGGGTAAAACGGGAACCCTATTACTGAGACTTCGCTGTCCGTCCGTCCGTCCGTCTGTCACCAGGCTGTATCTCATGAACCGTGATAGTTAGAGAATTGAAAATTTCACAGGTGATGTATTTTTGTTGCCGCTTTAACAACAAATATTAAAAACAGAATAAAAGAAGTTAATGTTAAGATAGTTTTTTATGGTACCTACATTATTTCAAATCCCGTTTACTCCGACGAAGTAATTATCACGGGTTTATATAAAACCACTAACCAGTTACTGTTATCTTAGCTTTACTAGTAAAACGACACTATAACTAAAATACCCGACTATATATTAAATTCCAAATGTCGTTATAATGCTGTTGAGCGGGTTTCTATATATATCCTTAACAAAGACGAAAAAAAATCTCATAATAATACCCTTACTTTTATGATCTAATTATTTATGGATAAAAATGACGCCCAGTGAGGGAACGCGTTTCATAGTCACATTGCTAAAAAACGCCCCAACAATAGTAGGTACCTACCTCCATAAGAATTTCCGAGAGGCACGGGAGCTTCTCTAACGTCATTTTATTCTTGAAACGAAAACGTAACCGTAAATTACATTTATTTACAGCAGTATCTGACTTGATTTATTCGCTTTTTATGGTACTTAGCACATCCACGGCAAAGGGAAACGTATATCTACCTGACGAAAATGAAAAGGAAAATATACATGAAATTATTTTTCAGTGACTGTGTGTTCTCATAAATCATATTGTGTAGTCGAGTGCGATTTACAGGTTGTTTAATAATGGTGCAGGCTATATTTGAGACGAAAAGGCAGAGTAGATGGAAATATCTTATAAAATTAAGGTTAAAAAACAATTAAAATCATTGCTTGATTAATTTGCTTTACACTCGTTATCTAAGGTTTGAACGTATTCGGTTTACTAGTGTAAAACACGTTATTGATAAGCTATCTGTATTTTTCAAGCATCTTTCAAACTAAGTACTTCAATATTTTCCAACTTGAAACCTATTTTAACGTTGTGTTCACTCAGTACCGCTATTATATTTTTACGTCACAAGCTCCGACAAGCAGCAATCAGCCAGTAACGTCAGCTGGGGCTGACGGCCTAACATGTTTTCGAAGCGCGAAGGAGGTCAGATGTCATAAGTCAGTCACCCTGACCGCTGACCCAAGTAATACCCTCATCTGACCAACTGCCTGATATTGGCTAGGAACAATGACACCTCTTAGACGAGTTCCTGTATGTCCTGTCCTGTCTTAACATTCTGTATCTTAGCCAGATGGCTAACGTATTTATTTTTCACAAAATAATCTAGAGATCTAGAGTTAAATATAATGTGACAGGTGACACGTGAATGTGAATGGTGACAGGTGTCAAAAAGAGGTTTAGGAACCTCTTTTTGACACCTTTTTGATCCATCTAGGGATCTCGAAGACGATACGCATATTGAGCAATTGTTAGATTTATCGGACATCTTTATGACTGTCATCAACTATTCTTATTGATAATGTATTTTTGTCGATGATATAATTGCTGATATAACTTAGACGTAAACATACTCCATGATAGGTACCTACCTACCAATTCCAAATATAAACGGCCTAGCATCCGGAACCTCACATACATTTAATCTTCTCGGAAACATCGTAATTAGGCGCACCCACGATATTCTGCATCGTGTTGTACGCGTTATTGTGCCGCGTCGTTTCGTGATAAACTGTCTCTGTATTGAAACATGTTCCACATGTCACGTCGCTGTTGGTTAGACGAGTTGATATGGTTTTATGTCGCGGGCGGGCCCCGGGAACTACCGCCCTCCGATGATTAAAACCAGCCAGTTGATTACGTTGCATGTTCATACCCATTCATCGGATATGAATACCGACCGATAGGTTTATTTTGGCTTAATGTTTGGAGCGCTTTTTCTTTATTAAGTGGGTCCTTTTGTTAAAATAAAGGATTATTTTAGATATAAGTCTTACGTTACTTATCTGGTATATCAATGACTTTATCGCGCTGTATAGGTTCCTATTCTAATATTTGACCCAGGATACCTTTTAGTTTGGGGAGTTTTAACTAAGCCGAGCATGTATCTTAATATTCTTTTAAAAAAACAAATTTCGAAACAAAGAAGGAATAATGCCAGTTCATGAAAGTCGTGATGTATATTTTCCAGACATTGAAGAAAGGTAAGGTATGATTTCTAAATAAACCTAAACACTGTTAAACAAACCAAATACTTAAAGTTTTGCGAATATAGAGCGCGAGAGAAATAAACCAAATCCCCAGAAATGCAAACACAGCTGTTAATTATTCATGTGCACATACGTAACGTACCTACCACAAATCTAACTCACTATAAACAGTAGCTAATTGTAACTAGGTCGGCAGGTAGCAGCCAGCTCGATGATTGCCGCAACGTTCGGGCTAATCAATTGGTTCTTGAATGCGGCACACTGCACAGTGGGTATCGCGGGATTCATAAGCCGATACCGGAAGCGGCGCGATTAAGCCGAACGCAACCGGAAATTACACTAGCTGGCAACCGTCTCCAAATCCAACAATGCACAGTATTGATCACATGCGAATCGCTTACGTATTGTTGATTACTGTAGGACCTACCCTATACATACCCTATTTTAACAGTCGTCGTATGTAACTAAGCCCGAAATCATAAAAATAACCTAAAATAACTTTTTGGATTAAAAACCCTTATCATTTCGTGCGTTAATAACTCACGAAAAAACAAAAGTGTGTATGTTTTGTTTCAATTTTTTTTTTCATTAAGTGATCCAAAGTTGAATGTAATAATTGACAGATGTTTAATACTCGCCACTCAGATCTTGACGAACATTACTATTATGTTCGTATAGATATAAATCTATAGATTCGCGTGACGATACGGATAATAAGTAATTGTTAATGTCTATGTCAAATTATTTTCCTCGTGTCAGGTAAGTCGAAGTTACCAGGCCCCCCATAAAGCTTTCGACACGGCTTACCGTCTGTAATAGCCGGCCCTGGCGGCTTACCGTGTGAGTCACGTAAAATGATAAGTACCTATGTAGGTAATTGTTGCATGGAAATAGTCAAAGTGGAAAATATAAAAGCATCTAACCGTATTTGTAAGTAGATAAGTATGATAATATGACCTACTTGATTAATTTTCTTTCATTCCTTTTTGCTATTTTTATATTGAGGTCGGCATCTGCTTTGTCTACCTTGTTTTGGCTGATTAGGTGGGTATTGATATTTATACGGGACGAAGGCTGTCTACCCTTTGACACCCAACTAGAGTGGGCAGTTACCTCACCTATAGGTATTTATTATTCCATAATGCGATATTTTTGGAAATGTTACACATTCCAAAGAAAAGTAGACAGTCTAAATACGGACTTTTCTCGAATTGGAAGCCTGCAATGAATATAATCTAATTACGTGGGGTCGGATAAATGAAGCCGGCTGGCACGTTACCGGGTATTAATATTTAGCAGCTTAACGCCTAACTGGTAAAATATTTCACAGCGCTATCGTGTCCACTACGGCCGACCAGTAGACAATTTTCACAACGGCATTTTATTCCTAGATTCAATTACATTTTGCCAGCTAGATTAAAAACAGAAACGCGGTAGATACGTAATGGTTCCAATCGCCACTCATATGAAGCATTGGTGTTTGTGTTATATCATCGCGAAAACTCTTTCTTTGTTCTGTTCGGTTATACAATAAATAAATCAATGGAAATAACTAATAGTGTTATCGAGGCGGTGTTATCGATCAATCATCTGGGTGTAGGTGTCAAGTGCGGCGGTGACGCGTGCCGAACGATTCGTCGTGTGCCGGCTCGGATCGCTTCTCCATTGAGACGTTTTTGATTGCATTCCGCAGATTCCAACGCTTTTAGACCCTTTGGACTGTGAACGATCACAATTTAAATCGGAATTTAGATTGCACGTTAAGGAGACCGAAGCGGTTTTTCTAAAAAGTCGGAAGTTAATTCCAACGTCTATTGAGATTCCAAAGCGTACCTACTAGACGTAAACCATGTCTCTATGAAGAACTGGAAAGTTAGTCTCTGTGGTAGAAAAAGATAACTGAAAGAAAACTGCTGTTGGGAGTAAGGTACTGGGTCTTGATAATGCTCAAAATAAAAGTGCCCACATATTATGTAGCTATGAATCTATAGATATAGTAAAAACATATTCCATCCGTATACAAAGTTAAAATCCGTTTAAACTGCTTTGAAAAACCATATTAAATATATGATAAAATAATACGGATGGCATAGCTATATGACAGCGGGTGGCTGACGGGTGCCACCGCGCGCCGCGACTGCGGGTGCGACGCCTATCAATCATGGCGGCGGGCGTCACGCGGGCGACGTGTGGACGACTGGCGGGCAACGTGCGGGCCATGGGCGGGCGGCGCGCTTCACTATCACAGCCTTAGCGCTGCCAGCTGCATACCTTTTAACCCATTATTCTACGTCATTTGTAAATGCTTATGTACTGTATGACTTACTTAACTCATTAGTGATAAAACTACATTAATTTTCAACAAACATTTTCGGAAAGTTTATTATTTGGTAGAGTTGATTGCGTCCTATTTCACACGGCCCCGTCATTAACGAATGGTCACAAATAAATTAACGCTGATCACAACATTTAGGTTGAACAACGCGCGTGAGGTGTAAATCGAATTGCTGTGAAACCTAGTTGTGTTATAGCCTTGCCATTTCATTAGCCATGCTATTCGCTTTTTTGCACCAAAGGAAACGGTATTTAAAATAGTTATTCCAAACTATTTGTCAAATTCTACGATTTTATAGTTAGACCTTTTCATTTCACCCATTGATAGGATTGTTGGAATTTAATTTCCTTTCATCGTAAAGCTAGCGTAGGTAATGACGTTTAATTGAGAACTGTCGTACTTAAAAATAGGATATATATTTTATGCGTACAAATAAAATTCGTTTTGAATTTATTTTCGTTATAATTTACTTAGGCGGTTCCCTACTTAGGTACTGGTTATTATGGTTAAATTAGGCTTAATATAAATAGGTCGGTGGATACTTTAATTTATTGCAATGAATCTAACAAATTATAAAGCTTTGATTAAATTACATTTGATTGAACTAAGTAGGTACCTCAAGTACCTACCTACCAGACAATAACTGGATAAGTTTTTACATGTCCTTGTGCAGCTACAGTTTTTTTCATTCCAGACGAAAGACAAACCGTGATTATGCACAAAATACCTATGTACCCATTCATAAACCCTGTTTTCTTCTTTATTCCATCCATTCACAACACTAATGGAATAATATTGTAAAGTGAAAGCTGCATTAACAGTGTTATAAAGTTTCCGATATGAAGCTTATTTTAGCCGGTAAAATGGAAAAATAAGGAGTGTTTTCTCTTGTTGCAGGGACCGGCGGGTTCGGATGCAGCCAGCGTTGGTAAGATACCCACTTGACTTTGTTTCCTACGATGAAAACTATTCGCTGGCTTTGGCTCCGTGCCCTCCCGCTAATTACACTTCCTACTTAAATAACAGTTGAATATTCTTGCTAAATACACACCAGCTACTTTCTTTATTAGCTTTTGTTGTACATTTGGTAGTAGATATCTATTTGAAACGGAAATCGATGGACAAGATTTTTATCTTATCTACTTATCATGTTTTTTTATGAATCCTGCTTATGGTTTAGTTTATTACGTAAATAACTCTGCGTAGTCTTTGTATACTGCACAGTTTTACCTGTAGAACTAGGTAGGTACTAGGTATAGCAATGTATTAAATAATTTACTTTGCACGATAAAAAGTGAGAAACCTTCAACCAATTACCTATCGTTAGTGTTAGTGCAGAGCTAAGGCGCAGGCCAATTTGTACACGCCACTCATTTCATTACCCTGAGATAAGGGTCTTGTGAATATTTGCGCTCAATTTGGCACGTTTATGTATGGGCGCACAGTATCGTGGGGAAAGAACCCTTGTTACCAATCTTTGTCTTTATTTACTAGTAGAGATAGAAAATGAGAACGCAGATAGCTATTTCAGGTATCTAAGTTAATTGATATATCTATTTTATACATATAGGCCTAATTGGCATTGAGAACATAAATCAGTAACGTTTAGACTATATATTAACTGTAATGTAGTGCACCTATTCAGTACTAATAAAAGGTACAGTCCGTAACGAAGGGCGTACTTAATTAGCAGTGACTGCACCGAGTATAATTGGACGGAATCAACTTCCCGGTTTGCGGTCGCCACTGGCGTCAGAGTCGAATGCAAAACGCTAGCCAGGGAACCAACTCGGGTAACATTAACCGAGCAAGCGCCGCAATACGGATACTGTGTCCCCTCGGCTCGGACGAGCTGAAATAATCGAGTTATCGATGCGATATTCCCCAGAGCCACAGCGGGAAGGCACGCCGGGTAATCCGCTTTGGTCGCGACATCCAGAACTTTGCCGATCGCTCTTCTGAATTCTCTACTGTAAACTTGCATGCCGCGACAAGAGAGTAATAAGATCAATTCACGGACAACTTTCTTAAACCTTTAAAACTCAAAGTTAGATTTTATTCGAAGCACGAGTACTTTGAAAAATGTTGGTATTCGTAGCAAACGTACTTATCGTATGCTGAACGCGTTTGTAGCATCTCAAGTAGGTAGTACCTACTTACGTTTACGAATGTGTTTTCGTACTTCCTTTTATAAATTCAATACATACTTATTGGTATAGGTAACCTTTTCCACTGTTATTATTTTGCTTTGATATAAGATCATAAATATTAAAATATTAATAGATACACAACCATTTAAATACTACGAATTCTACTCTTAGACAGGCACTAGATATTGCCGTCTATTTAAAATGGGACTGAGCGGTCGTACAATTTTATACATAATTATTTTACCTAAACGGCAGCGATAAGCGAGCTTAATACCTACTCATGTACAGCTACAGAATACACTACGGATTATAAAGTAGGGTCTCGTGCTTTATGATAAATTTAGGAGGCAGCCTGTCGTCGACACGGCACGGAGTTGCTTGGTGCATTATTTAACTGCATTCTGCATTTCACAGTCCAGTATAAAGTTTGTAACTAAGGTGCAGAGTGGAAGTGGATTTCTAGATGCCTATAAACCAGAGTTTACGTAATAAAACAAGAGTTCGCTTTTCATTATCGTCTTGACAATCAGAAAAGTTTGCAGCTTAGTTGAAGCTTGCAAATTGTTTGAATTAACTGTGACAACAAGATAATGAAGTAACTATTTTGACTAGTATTTGTTAAGCCAGACAAGTGCTAACTCTACGTATACTTTACAATCCACATTTTATCGTTATTCTTCCATATATCGAACACCACGTATATATCTTAGGCGCCAGAAGCGATATAGTAATATGAAAAGACCCTAAAATATAAAGACATGTGCAATATTTTCCGATGAGAAAGTCATTTGACTGGGCGTCCCTTCCTGCGTAAACCCGCCGGCTCCCGTCTTCCATCACTCATTCCGGTCACGAAAGAGGTGGGTACGGATCTACTTACACGTTATTTCGCCCGCAATACTGCCTCGGGAATCTCGGGATGGGCTCACTTAGAAAAAATAATCTTTTCCCCACACTAACTCGCAAAATAATGGCCAACCAGAGCCGTCGCGTTTCGTTGACGAAAGGATGGCGATTCCGTCACCCGAATACCTATATTATTAATCACTTAGTAGTTTAAGGATTTGCGAAACAAAGCGTTGCAAGTATAATGAAATACATGTAGGTCCGAATGTTTCGATTTCGTTTTTGAGAGGATGAAATGAGATATAATCAAACTAAAACTGTAATAAAATCTGATTAAATAATACGTAGTTAAGTACTTGTTATTATACGTAAGTCGTAGGTATATCGGAGTTGTAGTGTCGTAGTTAACTACATAGGTACCTATATATCATGTTTATTTTTCTGTAATTACAAGTAGTTCCTATCTCGTATCGTATACGTATCGTAAGTAATTCCCTAATGGTCTGAAATTCCTTATTTATTATAATTTAGTTATTATTTATTTAGTTTAATACGACGACAGACACAATCTTCTAATGGCGGTACATGGCTCACAAATATTATTCAGTTACCCTAAACATACATCACACAGTCATTTTCTGTAACGTTTTATATTGTAAGAAATATAAAAATGAGCGCAATCAAAACAAAATCTCCATGGGAAACCGCTTTAGCATCGCGAGCAGAGTACGAATGATATTTTTCGTGTACAACAAGTGCACTTATGTCTTATGAGTGCTCAGCAACCTCGCTGGCATCTCTCCACGAGCAGCACTGATTGCCGCCCCACATCCTCATATTATGCACATTGTATCGGTAAAACTATGTATTTATACTCTACCTACGTACTTACACCTACTGCTTGTGCTAGCAGGGCGAGAAAATTGTACAGAATAAATAGATCTTAGCACTGTTTCAACATAATTTTGAAAAGCCCACATGCCGTTGTTATCTTCAGAGGAAGTGCCTACAGCTACGACCACTACGTGAAATAAATATACACAACTTAGTTAATGAAAATAAAAATAAAATTATTGAACGCATAAGCAATAATTTTATTGTCATTTTTGAGTACCTACCGATCCATATTTTATAGGGTTAGGTAGTCTGTAAGGAAATTCCAGTAGCTATTACTAATATAAAAATTGGTAAATAGATAAATATCTATTTAAAATCAAACACAAGAAAATTATATTCTCGGAATGCTTCTTGGGAAATACGTAGGTGCCTAAGTATAGCCAAAAACACGAGATATTGTTTCCCTAAATATCAGTCTGTGTAAAACACGTACCCTACCTAAGTAACGCCGTTTAATGTATCCAGTTTATTTCGGTTCATGCCACCCCTTCGAAATCGGCCGGTCGAACATTTAAACATTCATAGGAGCCTTACAAGTAGGTATATTTTGTAAAAAATAATGTAATATATGGACATCTCTTTACTGATTAATGGTGCTAAGGGATTTAGCTATATAAACTTTCATACAATAATCTTAAAAAGGTTTCACCTAGCTCATGATAACGGGCGTACAATCATGACAATTCGTAGAACCCTCGTAGAGTTCGTAGCAACTCGCGTAGCACTAGAACATCCATTGTCAATTGCCTAGGTGCCTTACATAGGTGCCTATCTAATTTAGTAAATAAGTCTGTAGATTTATATAAATTAAATACAATCTTATGTAACTAGATAAGGATAGGCAGAAATAATTTTGCGATAAGATACAGTGGGTCAACTAGGTTTACATCACTGTTGCAACTGCGAAACTTAGGTAACCTATATACACATACCTAATAATATGAATAGTGCATTCACTTATGTAGAAGGAAATCCTATAGATTTGCCTCTTTACACAGTAGACAGGCTACATTCGCAAGCTATCATCACAAGCTCTCTTCAAACTATGCTATCATAGACAAAGTATTGAAGTTCTGAGTGGCATCTGCGTCCGTCGCATCGGCTCATATTGCCAATATGCGCACATCGCCGGCCTCAGCGCATTCATAAAATCCTACACTGTCTACTCTATTATGTTCTTCCTGATACTTTCTGTATCTGCAACTTTGTAAACGAGAACATTTTTTAAATAAATAATCAAACAGATTTTTTTAGCATTTCTATGTATCGATGAGATATTATAATAACAGATACATACTTAGGTCATAAGAACTTCGTAACCTGACATCATATTCAAATAAGTAACTGAATTAGTACTAAATAGTGTTCAACACATTTATTTTTACAGTAATTTCGCTACAAAATGAGAGCTTTGTACCTATCACATTAAGACTTGTTTTTTTCTACCTACATAAACGGGTTAAGTTATCTTAACAACTTCAATTTGAGCCTGCAATACTGTAATCGGTTAGTCTGAAATATATAGACTTAATTATAAAATTGTAATCTACGCGAAAATAAGACAAACTTTTTTCGTGGAACATCACCGAGTTCTAATTGGAACAACGGCGTCGGGAGTATCGACATGCGGCGTCGCCGTCGGCCGTAGTCGCGAGGAGGTCACAACGAGCAGGGACAGGCGAGCACGTGAGCTGCTCACCGGGGACCATTCATCGCGAGGGCGGCGGCGGCGTGCGCGCGCACCGATCAATACAGGGCGGGCGCGGGCGGGCAGTGGCCGGCCCGTCGCGCGACGCCTCGCACGCGCCCCGCTGCAGCCGCACCGCCGTACCGCCGAACCGCCGCCACGAGCCCATGTCCGTGCCCCACAGATGACGGAGCCCCGCACCCACCGAGAGCGCCGCAACGATCCCGCAGCCAGCACGTGCACCGTCGCGCGACGCCGCGCCCACTCGTTCCGCGCGATAAGGTATGGAAATCGATAAGTACGCCCGAGTGCCGCAGCATCCGCCGTTGACCGCTCCGACCCGGCCGCCGCCGACGACGTCGCCGCCCGCCGTCTGCCAGCTCGCCGCGCGGCGGCTCCCGCCCTTCTCGATTACACATAATGTCACTATATTTCATGTACTCGCTGCGTTATTGCAACCTACTCCGAAGAGGATACCTACTTGAAAATACTACAATTTAGAAATTCAACATCTTTTTTAATCTTCCAGTCATTTGCCAGTCATTTTTAGAATTTCACTGAAGATAATAAATATAACTGATATACCTAAGTAGATAATGGCACTCATGGCAACATGTTATTGCATAAATAAAATTCCAAGACTTAAACGGGCATCGATACTACGATGTTTGTAGTGATAACTAAAACTTATAATTAGATACCTAATTATATGGTTTTGGTTAAAATTGGAATAGATCCTTACTCTCCGTCAAGTTAACTATTTAGCCTTTATATAAATTACTGTTTTTGGTATAATGGCTCCACTGATTCGGAAACGTAGATAGGCAGGCATATTGTAAGTAAAGTACAATATGCAATATACGTCTGCTCGTTTGTCTCCCTATCTCATAAAAAATAAAAATCTGTATCAAACATAGCATTAATAAACATTATAAACTACGTATAAAATAAAAATAAATCGAAACTCATTTATCACAATGAGCCGACCCATAAAAGAGGGACCCTTTGACGGCACCCGCATATAAAACTCAAAAATCGACTGCTGAAATATCGTTTCAGAAGCCCTCCCAAATAGCTGTATCATAATAATGCAATTTGCAAAAATAAGTGGTTGATAGGTACTTTACCTGCAATGATACTTACGAATGTTCTGTTTTAGGACTCTATGTTAGTTAACTTACGATCTTTATTAGTTGAAAATATTTTGGTAGGTAATACTAGATCTACGATGATTATGTTCTAGGACTACTTAGACCTATACATACTATATATGCTACTAAAGAACCAGAAGTACTACTTAAGTGTAATGTTCAATTAGTCACTAAGAAAATTTATTTAAATTACGTAGAATACAAATTAGAATTAAGTTTGAATATCACTTTGTGGTACTTACTAAAATAATTTGAGCGCTTGGCGTTCTCTAACGACCGATATCGAGGGGTTTGAGTATCTCAATATTCAAATCAACAGCTACGTAATCGCTATTTAACTGCCCAGGATAGAACTCGTAATACGCACGACCCTGAACAGGCAACCCAGACTCCCAGAGTACTTCAACAGAGGCATTGAATGGTTGACAATTTGATAACGTGACAATAGATGACCGAAGCAATGTCATATTAATACATCAAACCGGCCAAGTGCGAGTCGGACTCGCGCACGAAGGGTTCCGTATCATTATCTATATAAAAACGGCAAAAAAATCACGTTTGTTGTATGGGAGCCCCCTTAAACATTTATTTTATTCTGTGTTTTAGTATTTGTTGTTATAGCGCCAACAGAAATACATCATCTGTGAAAATTTCAACTCTCTATCACAGTTCATGAGATACAGCCTGGTGACAGACGGACGGACGGACAGCGAAGTCTCAGTAATAGGGTTCCCGTTTTACAATTTGGGTACGGAACCCTGATTAGACAGCATTCGTGTTTCTACCTCATATTAACATAGGTAAAGATGATTTAATACTTTGATACTATTATCAGCATAGATATTCACTTGCAAACCTATACATTTGGAAGTCGGGTGAGAGTCACCAACTCGTACTACGTCGGCAGTCGACTGTGGCATGTATGTCCCGTGTTTAGACGGGGTGCACCCGGAATACCTACGGAAACAAACCCGCCACGTAGGTATAAGGCGACGGCGGTATAAGGTACATTGCGACCAAAATACATCGGCGAACAGTGAGTGGACTGCTGACCCTTTCGTAGACTATAGACGTCTTAACGATAAAATCAAAATCAAGAAAAAATATTCGTGTAGGCCAAAAAGCACTTACAAATAGTCAGATTCTACCACCGGTTCGGAATGCTGCTTCCACTGAGAAGAGCCGGTAAGAAACTCAATGGTTACTCTTTTCAAAATGATAATTGCAAGTAATACATTCTCAGGAGCAGCAATGCCTTGAGAGCAGACAGCACCTTTGCTACAATACTAGAGAAGAATTATACTCACGGCAGTCTAATATTAAATACAAATATAGTCTTTACGCTTAGGAAGCTAGTACAGTAAGGTGCGTCTACTCCCATTTACAATGAAGGGATTATTCTAAACCACAGATGGTTATAGAAATAATTGCTTTGGTATGACGCCTTCAACGCAGTATGGGAGAGAAGATGGTAAGAGGAAAATGGTTGGACCAGTCCTCGCAAGTAGCACCCGTACACGAGCATGACTTGAGGAACAGCCATCACTCTCCTCAACCATATTCGAGGGAAGAGGGTATACTATATGTTACGTATGAATACATATAGAATCGTGTGTTCATACGCCGCATGTAGTGTATTAGAAAACAACGCAAAGTCTGAATATGAGGGCAAGAGCCAGTTGGAGCTGGGGTAGGTCGATTATGTCGTGATGCAGTGCAATTACTCACCGGTACGGTAAAATAGTCCAAGGACGAGCCGCGGTTCAAAGGCCACCCACCTAACTACGTCTACCCATGTAGGTGTCCAATGTACCTACTTAAAACTATGACTATTTGAACGAAATATTATGTGCCCATTTGAATTGTATTACCATATCATCAAGGTGGTATATAAATAATAGGTAATGGAGTCATAATTTATAATGACGACATAGTAACTTGAAGTCTTCAAGACAACATAAGAAAATTCCCATCAATCCCAGCTGTTTATACACGCTCTTTTTATGGGTTATTTTCGCAAATGGTTCTCAAATTAGCGAAATTAAACAAAATCGTGCGTGACTACAACTCCAGACAAGTATAATTTTAGTTAAACACGAACTGATGGCTACACTTACCTTGACTTTCATCCGAGGTGGGAGGCGTTGGCGTGCGAACACGGTAGCTTTGCAGCCTCACAAAATCCGCTCATAATTGACGCACGTCAATTTTGCAAGGGTTTAAGTCGACGTCAGCCTTGACATGGCGAAATAACAATACCGAAAGAAAAGACTTCGATTTATGTAGGTACTACTATTAGTCGGTAGAAATCTTAAAAATATTACCAAATGCGACCATTCTTCAAGTTCTTCCGCAAATAACACGCCGAACTAAAACGATTATCTTTAGGCTACTATTTCAATTTTGTAACTGAATGTTGCTTATTTGGCTTCGCTCTAATAATCCTATTGCTGTAATCCAGTATACCGACGAAGAAGTACGTGATTAGGTGTAAAACATTCTTAGTCACATTAACTATTTAGTATTGTGTGCCGGCAGGTGATGCATCAACGATGAGTCGCCGCGCGCGGCCGTGACATGGGAGCGCAGGCATGGGCTGGCGCGCCGTGCAACCGCCGCACATCGCCGCCGGCTTGCTCCTACTGCTGCTAGTCAACCTGCCAGGTGACACATACATCTGAGAGAAATGTCTTAACTCCACATATATCATTGCTTCATAGTTTCGTTCACTGCTGCTCTGGGGTGCACTTATACTGCGTATGTGCAACGCGACAAAAAAGTCCCAACGACTGTTACTCTTTTGTTATAATTTATTCTGTCTAGTTATGTTTTGTACATATTAAAATGCATTAAATTATAGAACCAACACAGTTCATCAAATCGTTATAAAGATCCGTAGCCTTGAATATCTCGATTTATGATGGCATCGTACATCTTCGTTGAGATACCAATTAGCGATTTATTGTACACTTCTTTAGGTACTCCCAAAGGAAAACTGGAATAACATTGAATGATGTGTGCAAAGGTCTTCAATGATACCGTTGAGTTGAGAGGTTCAAATATCAAGAAAATTATATTCGGTACTCTCTTTAGATGTATGTATACCAACCATCTGGCTTGTATCATACTCACTCGACTGATTATTTATATGTGCTGTTTAGTGGTAATAACGTCGGTATCAAATAACGTACATACACATTCAAATTGTATCTACCTGCACTAGCAGTAGGTAAATTAAAGGTTATTTGTCGGTAGTAACCTGCCACCAAGACCACCAAGATGCCGTGCACATCACGGCGATCCTCGGCGAGAGCGTCGTGTTTAATTGCCAGGTGGACTTCCCGGAAGACATCCCGGTGCCGTACGTCTTGCAGTGGGAGAAGAAGGTAGGCGAAACGGTACGACGGTCCACACTCCACTCTTACAATACAACGCTGCTCATCTACCGTGTGTGTGTTTCTGTTCAGTAGAGGACGGCTCGTCCGCGCGACGCGCCCCGCAGACTGTAAAGTATATCTCTTGGTGTCGGCACCGACACCTCGTATAGTTCCGCGCTAGTGGTAAAGCGCGGGCGCCGCGGGCCGGGGGCTCCGCCCCGTCGCCCTCGCCCCGCGCGCGCCCACCGCACGCCTTTGTGTATTTCTGCCTCTTCTGCGTATTGCCTCGTGTACTTACCGCGCTCGTCACCAACGGTTCGACTTACACCACAGTGATAAAGACCTTCAAAGCGAGTCCGAGAGAGCAGCAGACCCCCGTTAGATACGAACATACACATACACTCCCACTTTACATATACGATAAGATTTTCTACTATTATTATTTTCTTTATTGGGCGCACACTTATTTTGAGATAGTATCGGGAGCACTATGCTTACACGGCTCACACGGGGCACTCGCACTCCCGCGCACTGGCGGCGGTTCTGTCTGTTTCTCTCTTCCTGTGGCTGTGGGCTTCTCCCACGTTCTGTCGGCAACTGTAGATACATGTACAAGTATACTTTACATGATATTTTTTGTATTCGTAACCTAAAGAGACCGCACATTTTACTTAATTTGTTGCATGCCGTAGATGCTTTAATTTTCCCCGTTGGTGTGCATGGCAGGGACAATAGGTATCTACTGATTGACTTTTTGGGCTTGACTGTACCTAATCGCTTTGGAAATCATGTCTTAACATGACAACAAAGCCATCATCGTGATGTACCTTCAAAATGTATTTTCTTTAAAAACAGTGAAATCGTTTGTTCGTATATGTTTGTAATCCATGCATGTTTTATAGTTTTTTTTTCTTGTGTAGATAGATTTTATCTTGTAACTACAAAAACCAAATGACTGAAACGAGCAATTGGCTACTTGATTGCACGTAACGTTACAAGATGATGCATCTTAATCTGTCTACGTTTTGTGAGAAGCATCCCATCGTATCGAAAGCCGTAGGCAGTTGAGGTTGTAGTGTCGTAAATCGGTTTGTGAGGAGCCATGTTTAGACCTGAGTATTTAGTCGTTACAATCGCGCACCAGACTTGCCTCAGTCGGTAACGGCTGTTTATCTGTATGTAGGGACAGGACATCCCGATCTACATCTGGTACGAGAGTTACCCGACGCACAGCGGGGAGGGGTACGAGGGCAGGGTGTCGCGCGTCGCTCTCGACTCGCCGTATGGCGCTGCCAGCCTCAACCTCACCAACATCCGCGAGTCTGATCAGGTATGCTCACTTCTTTTTGAAGTGTCAAAAGTTATATTCTATACTTCGTTCAGTAGATAGTTGGCCAGAACAATCGCGTTGAGCGTTGCCACATGCAATTCCTGCTTCTTGTAAGTCCTTGGACAGAGAGAACACGATAGCAAGTAGTGTATCGACTGTAGGCGATCTTCGCAGTAGCACTGCATTAGAATTGAATGATGACAGTTCACTGTATTATTATCTGCCATTTTTTTATATTTATACTTGACCAAATAATTTAACTCAATATTGGTTTGTACCACCAGGGTTGGTACGAATGTAAGGTGGTGTTCCTCAACCGGTCACCGAACCAGCACAAGAACGGCACATGGTTCCATCTGGACGTGCACGCGCCACCGCGCTTCTCCATCACACCGGAAGACATTATCTACGTTAATCTAGGTAACAAACGTACCTTAAAATATTACGTGTGAGATTATAGGCTGCAACATTTCAGGTCCTTATACTCAACCTTGGTAGCTAATAAATGTAACTATTATAGTTTCTGACTTGTTGAATAAAATAGCTAATAAGGAATATATTAAAATTCGAATTTCCATAAACGTTTTATCCAATCCGTTATTAAATACCAATACTCACGTATGTGCTTCTGAAACAACCTGCAAAGCAATTAATCCCTAAATACATTCACTGCATTTAAAAACCAAAATTCCTATTTTAAAATAACTAAAACTTTTTAATAAATTTAGGAGACGGCCCGAAGTTATCTAATTAGTGGTATATTACCAGGAGATGCCATCATCCTTAACTGCCAAGCGGAGGGCACGCCGACACCTGAGATCCTGTGGTACAAGGACGCGAACCCGGTGGAGCCGTCCGGCACCGTGGGCATTTTCAACGACGGCACCGAGCTGCGCATCAGCAACATTCGGCACGAAGACATCGGCGACTACACGTGCATCGCGCGCAACGGGGAGGGACAGGTGTCACACACTGCACGCGTCATCATCGCCGGTGGAGCCGTCATTACTGTGAGTAACAACTCATCACTACTACAACCATCTTCTAGCTTGTTCGTGTAGTCTTCGGCAAATCATACTGTAAGATACGGTGACTTGTTTCAAAGAATAAAACATAGTTAACAGGTGTCGTTTGCTATCGTTCCTACAGACTACTGCAAGCAAGTTAATATGTATAAAAAAATTGAAAACTTTTAAGGTTCCTACAAAATCTGAAGACTGACGTAAACTACTCAAATACTTAGTCGGTAAAACGATTAAGTATTTGAAAACTATTGTACAAACAGAGCTGCACGTTGTGTGTATTGAACAGTCTTGTTCAGGTTTTATCAGAACGTTCTCCATTTTTCAGATGCCTCCGACGAATCAGACGAAGTTGGAGGGGGAGAAGGTGCAGTTCTCCTGTGAAGCGAAAGCCCTGCCGGGCAATGTGACTGTGAAGTGGTTCCGCGAGGGGGCGCCGGTGGCGGAGGTGGCGGCGCTGGAGACGCGCGTCACCATCCGCCGGGACGGCGCGCTCGTCATCAACCCCGTCGCTGCGGACGACTCGGGACAGTACCTGTGCGAGGTCTCCAACGGCATCGGCGACCCGCAGAGCGCTTCCGCTTACTTGAATGTTGAATGTAATAACCATCACTTCTATATTATTCCCGAAGAACATATTTTCTATAACAACAGGACCGTATTCCCCAAAGGGTACAATGACATTCCAAACTATTAAAAACAGAGTAAGAACATCAATAATTTGATCACAATATATTTATAGGAACATCTTTGTTAAATACTTCATATGAATTTATGTTTAGGTAGCCTACGAAATCCACAGAAAACTAAGAAATGATTTTATTTAGCTAACTCATAAATCTTTAAAAACTTGAAGTTAATTCCGCAGATCCAGCGAAGGTAACGTTCACACCGACGGTGCAGTACCTGCCGTTCCGTTTAGCGGGCGTGGTGCAATGCTACATAAAGGCAAACCCACCCCTGCAGTACGTGACGTGGACGAAAGACAAGCGACTGCTGGAGCCGTATCAGACGAAGGACATCGTGATCATGAACAACGGCTCGTTACTGTTCACGCGCGTCAACCAGAACCATCAGGGGCGGTACACTTGCACACCGTATAACGCTCAAGGAACCCAGGGTTCGTCAGGTGAGGTACCTTACCTACTGAATTCTAAGAAAATTACTGCCTGGTTACATTCTTCAATGATCTTTGCTCGCACAGGTCCGATGGAAGTTTTAGTACGTAAACCGCCGGTATTCACCGTGGAACCAGAGCCGCTCTACCAAAGAAAGGTAGGTAACAAACGTAACTTTGTTTTAACCTACTTCAATAACGAGGAAATTCTCAATTCGATATCAGCTAAAAGAAAGAGGCTAGAAGAAAATATACTTTTTCAAATTTAGTTGCAAGTAAGTAGCAAAGTTGTGGTCACTCTTTTGACCGAATGGTTCACCGACATACCAAGTAACGGCGCATGTAATATAACAAGCTGATAAGCGTAGAAACCGATGACGCATGTGTTTTCTTACACAATAACAGTCTTGGTATAGGTAAATTAAATTAACGTTACGAACGTTTATGTGAATGAGGTACTTACATGTAGGTAGTTGTAAGTTGAGAGTGTGTGCGTGTAGGTGGGCGAGTCGGTGGAGATGCACTGCGAGGCGCAGGAGGCGGAGGGCACGCAGCGGCCGAGCGTGGCGTGGCGGAGGCGCGACGGCCTGCCGCTGCAGAAGAACCGCGTGCGCGCGCTCGGCGGCAACGTCACCATCGATACGCTGCGTCGCCAGGACTTCGGCATCTACCAGTGCGTCGCCTCCAACGAGGTAAAGACCCCTTCACTTCATCCCACTGACCAGTTTACACATTTTTCTGAGTTTCGACTACCTGAAAAATGCTGTCTTTGATTTCAAAATGACAGTCTCTAAAAAACCACAACGGGTAATGCCATTTCCTCCACGAATGACTCGCAATTAGGTGGCGACGATAGTGGCGGACACGCAACTGGTGATTGAGGGCACGCAGCCGCACGCGCCGTACAACGTGTCGGGCACCGCGACGGAGTTCCAGGTGACGCTGCGATGGCAGCCGGGCTACGCGGGCGGCCCCGACTACAAGCAGGACTACACCATCTGGTACCGTGAGGCCGGCTTCTCGGAGTGGACCAAAGTTCCAGTCACACCCTCTGGTGCTACATCGGTGAGAACTTTTCAATTGCTAAAGACATCCAGCCTAAGACTACATACTATTTGGATTCATTCCACTTCGTTCACACGTTGAGGTGCACAACGTGCACAAAAAAGATTAGGTGCAATCTTTGTTTTGTCTTCTGCAATGGTGTCGTTAATCTAATATGTTAGCCAAATCTTATAAGTAAGATGTTACTAATTATTACCATATGTCGGTATTCGTCGGGCGACTATTTTTAATCAATAAACTAGTATATTATGAACCCCCGAGCGTGATAGGAACTGGATTAAAAGTATATTTCGGTGCAGGTAACGATAAATCGACTGCAACCGGGAACCACGTACGAGTTTCAAGTGAACAGTAAGAACACGATAGGCGAGGGAATGATGAGCAAAGCTATCACAATACGAACACTTGGTGAGTGTTTTTTCAATGGTTGTATGGTAACTGATCTTGGTGTCGGCTCTAACAAATAATAAGGGTTTATCTGAAGTGCGAAATAATATTTTACGCAGGTATCTATATATTTGTCATTGCTCCATGAAGACAGAAATGAAGAACTTTGAATATGTTATAACTTTCTTGTGCAAAACAGCCCCATAACTCATTTTACAGTTGAAAAGGGCAGTTTGGTACAGTTTTTTTTCTAAATTTGACCGACTGCCTATTGGTTACCTCAAATGTCACTATTCCAAATACTCGATAAAGCAGATAAAAAATCCCAATATGCCTCATATGTTTGATACTAACGTAAATTTTATTTGTTATATTTGTACTTACTAACATTTGTTTGCACACAAATTACAGGTTGGAAGGTATGGCTAATAGATGAATGTGTCGACTAACTTGAAATTGCTTTTTGTAGATGTAGGCGCCAAACCAAAGACGACCCTCTCCCCGACGGGGACCGTAGACCAAACGTTATTTCCAAACGCACCCGAAGGCTCTGGTATATATTTAATTATTATACCTATTATTGCCCATCATACAATATTTTTAGAACTCGCTTAGCTCTGCTTAGATTCATACAATCCGAAGATAGAGCTACTAATGTGCATGTTACTTATCACTAACAATGACTTAAGCAGCCTACTTCCTATTAACTAAAATTATACATCAGTACAAAACGGATACTTAAATACCTGCTTTTAGATATCACATTGCTGCTCTTATAACCTTGAGCTACCCAATGCTAGTCTATCGAATAGAATTGAACTGCACCCATCATGTACTTACTTGTAGGTAATCCTGCTGTACACTATGGTTGCTATTTAACTACCCATACGAAGTGAATTTATAACAGGTTACAATGACATTAAAAAGCCATTTAATTCTGAAGTGTGCTTTAAAGTGACAAAGGAGATGACCGAATAATAACATCGCGTTACCATTTTTTCAATCATACAGCCATTCCATGCAATCAACAGTGGTGTTAGCACGCATGTTAGGACTACACCTCTCTTGCGGATTCGTCAGCTCGCTAGCTGTCTTATTTTATACGACAGAAAGAGACAAATCAACATATTCCGTGACATAAGTCTAGTATTGGCACACATGTATGCTACAACTACAGGACTGAATGGAATGAATATATTCATTCTTACGCGCGTACTGACCGGCTGAGAAACAACGCCAGGCTGCTTTGCTTGGCACAGTAATGACGCGGCTCACTGAATGAGCCTCGCAAAGCTGCTCGTTCTGTACGAGGCTAATATGTTTAGACGACTGTAGTTACACATTATGTTATAACATCAAAGGTCCGAAATCGGGACCGCCTCGGAACCTGACGGTGACGGAGGTGCACAACGGGTTCCTGATCACGTGGCAGGGGCCGCTGGAGCGCGCGAACCTAGTGCAGTACTACACCATCAAGTACCGCACCGACGCGCAGTGGAAGACGCTTAACCGGGGACAGATCAGGCCAGAGGAGACCAGCTACTTGGGTAAACTAAAATCCTTCACATGTAACAAAGTAATTATCGACATTTTGACACCTGTCAGATTAACTTGTTTAGCGTGCATTTTGCAAGATTTTATGTTTCTCCAACGTGTCTTCGCCACTAGGTACGTCGACATTGGCGGATTCGCATTAGGCGTGACTCGATGGAAAGAAGCCATTAAAAAAATCTGTGATCAAAAATTAATTAGATACAGATGCCTAAACATAGATCAATATTTTTGTAAGTAGATACCTCTAATAAACATAAAAAGTATACCCCTATTAGATTATTGCACAATGGTAAGTATTACATATACACTTCCAGTGAAAACGGATTTCAAATCTAGATTCTAGTTCTGTGGTGTTCAAAAATTACTCAACTTAATCTAAATCTACAAAAATACTAGGTAAACAAAATATTTTTTTTAAATAGTGCAAACAAGCACCTATATCCTCTATAGGTACTTAAGTGCTATATACGGTTATTCCAGTTAAAAATCTAGTCGGTGGACGTACGTACTACTTCCGCGTGTTAGCCAACTCGGCGACCAGCTACGAGAGCTCCGAGGAGGTGAAGTTCCCGGTGCCCGCGCGGGTCAAGCATAAAGCAATCACTGCGGGCGTGGTGGGCGGCATTCTGTTCTTCATAGTCGCCATCATTCTGTCCGTTTGCGCCGTGAAGATCTGCAACAAGCGCAAGCGCCGTAAGCAGGAGAAAGGTGAGCCGACTACGGCGTGGTGGCCGCTTGCCCGCTCCCGCGCCGCTCATCGACCTCAATGAATTGTTACGGTGCTAGTTACGTGATACTGCTAATCTATCTTCCTTTATAGAAACTTCAACCCATCTTTAAACCACATGTTTTAATGCCTTTAAATGTCCCATTCCTGTGCAAAGTGGGAGTCCCCTTACTTCTTCTCATAAACCACCTACAATGCTATTTTACAGTAGGTACAACGCCCATGTAGTCAAATTGATGTTTTTCATATAAAAATCTAAAACCTGTGAGGTCTGCTCTATCTCTATTTATAAAAGATAAGTTCGCGCTTCTATCCCAATAATGTTGCAAATGTCCTAATCTCGAGAACAATGCGTTTGATTGAATGCTGTGTTTTCACTAAAAAAATTTAAAAGCCGTAAATAGGCAGTTGCACAATAATGTAGACAGTAATTTCACGGGAAACTGAAGAGTAACTATCAGTAACAATTCATTGGGACAGTGTAATGGTTGACATAGATAACGCTTGTGACTTCCTTACATAACTTACCATATTGTCGGCAAATTACGCACTCATTTGTAATTGCCAAGCCATTCTCATTTGTAACATTTTCAATAATTTTTATGATAAACTATGCATGAGTGTGGTATCGAATGTGTATAGAGAGAGACATTTTACTAACAAAGTATGTAGGTATTATGGTAATATATTATGTAAATTGTATAAACCTACTATTATCCACGGTTTGTTATGTGGAGTGCACCTATAAATAACTACGCTTTATTTATCAAGAATAAAGTTATATCTGCAACCATATTTATAACTTTGTTCTTTAATTAATTTTGACTTGTTTGGGAGACGCATCGGTATGTGCTAACTTGCTAAGCACGTATATAAGTGTAGCTAAGTTATTAACAGTGCATGTTGGGTTATTGTCAGTTCATATCTGTAGCTACTAATGTAACTTATAATAATTTGTTTTTTTTTTTTTTGTAATATTCCGTTCATCATTACATTACATTTTTCAAAACATCTCACGGTGCAATGCTCACTAAAAGAACATAAATAAAAATAGAGATTGATAAAATAATAATGACGTAGGTATACATTTTGGGATGTAAATGTTTGTACTTTGATCCATACCCACCCTCTGGTCGGTAGGTTAGCTATTCATCTATTTGTTTTAATATCAACATATAAGTTAGGTCATACTTTAGAAGTTGTATTAAATAAAAATGCTAGAAAAATATCCTTTGTCTCGCTCAAGCTATAGGTACCTACTGAGCATATTAATTATGTTCTTTACGTGAGCAGTCGCTTCGTAGTTGACAATATGGTGGGTGGGTGGTGGGCGGCGGTGTTGGGGCGGGCGGCGGCCGGCCGGGCCGGGCTCGGGGCGGGCGCGCACTGCACGCGTTAATGTTTAGAAATCATTCGATTGCAGCATACAACATGGTAGCCGCGCGCCTGACAGACCTCCGCGCCGCTGACAGCACTCAAGTGCCTTTTAAGAAGTAAGTACCTACACAATTTTTTTTAGAAAACCCCATGTTCACTTAAGGCATAAGAAACCCTAATAACTTATAAACTGTTTACATTCATGCCGCCGAATAGGAAATCAGGTCAGTCGCCGAAATACGGATCGATCGAAACGTATCGTGTCGTACCGATTCTAATGCAATATTCGTTTGCATTCAGATTTAGAGAACGCGGAATATCGAGTATAGTGCAGTGTTTGCGGTTCACCGCCAACTGGATATGGCCGGCGTCGCGGTGCGGCGGCGAGGCGCGCTACTGGGCGACGGCGCGACGCGTGTCTCCCGCGCCCGCCGCCTCTCCCTCCCCCTCGCCCTCCCCCTCGCCGGCGCCCTCCTCCTCGGACGACGGCGGCTTCCTCCCGCGCCTGCGGGCGCCGCTGCGGCCCTCCGCCGCCCCGCCGCTCTTCCGCGCCTCCTCGCCGACGCTCGCGCTGCACTGGCCGCCCTGGCCGCCGTGGCCGCCGTGGGCCGCCGCCTGGACCCCCTGGTCGCCGCTGCACGTGTCCGATCTAAGCTCCGTGCCCTTCCCGAGCTCGGCCGACGGCTCGTTCCCGACGCCCCCCTCGCCCTTCCGGCTGCGGTCCCTGCGCGGGCCGGCCCCGGAGGCGCGCGGCGCGCAGCCGCGGGCCCGCGCCCGCCCGCCGCCGCGCCACGCGCGCCCGCGCCTCGCCGCCGACCCGCCGCCGCCGCCTCACGAGGCCTCGCCGGAGAGCCGTTCCTCTTCGAGTGGATTCGGCAGCAAGAACGCCTCGTCGTCGCAACACAACCGCAGCAGCCGCACGGGCAGCCTCGCGGAGTGGCGGCCGCCGCCGTACCGGCCGCCGCCGCCGGCGCCGCCGCCGCGGCCCGGCTCGGGCGAGGCGGTCGACGCGGGCTCTGTGGACGTGCACTACGAGTGGGACCGCGCAACGCGCACGCCGACGCCGTCGACGCCGGAGCGGACGCGCGCGCGGCCCTCCCGCGACGAGGTGGAGGCGCGGGTGCGGGCCATGAAGGAGGAGTTCCTGGAGTTCCGCAAGCGGCAGGCGCTGCGGCGGCGCTCGCCGGACCCGTCCCCGCTGGCGGCCCTCGCGCACGCGCCACACTCGCTGCCCGCGCCCGCGGAGACCGTTTGCTGATCGGTGCACACCCGTCGAGTCTCGTGTTCGAGATCGGCTCGCTCCCCACCGATGATGCTCGATTAAATCTGTGCGCTCGATCTCTAGCGGAAGCACACGATCGATAAATATTCTACGAAGTACAATAATCTTAGTTTGTTTGGTGACACTTCTTTCTTGAAAACCACCTGTCGGGAGAAAACGACGAAGGACGTTGGTAGAGATCGGTCGCACGCATTTGATTTAGCCCCCATTTTCCAATGTGCGAGGCCTAACAGTTTAAGTAGTGTGAAAAGATCCCACCGGGTCGCTGGGGCTCCGACCACGCCGCCGGTAACCATTATATTAATAGACACCTACTTAGAATGATTGGAATCGCGTCTATTTGCGACTGTAATTTACGTATAAAAAGTGGATGCCGTGACGTTTTATGATCGCACTGCCCGCCCACCTATCAGATAAATGTCAATTAATTGTTCGATGTAATCGCACGCACGACCTCTCAATTAATTAGCTACCTACATCGTAATGCGTAGCAATTAATGTTAATACACCAAATATGCAGCCTAGGCACTTAATTATCTGAACTCTACATTATACCTAACTAGCTTACCTTTAATAAAGCACCTCTGAAAATGATTACGATGAACAAAATAAAGTGCCATAGTGAGATCTAAGAGTCGTTATAAAAGGGCGGTGCGGACAGGGTGCGAGCGAGGAGGCGGCGGCGGCGCGCGGCGAGCGGGCAGTGCGGGACACGTTCACCTTAACGCTTTAGGTATGAGCGGGGAAGCATCCACGACACCGCTCATACCAACATTATATTGTAGTTATTATTGTAACTAATTACGAGTAAGGATTTACTAAAGGAGTGGCCACGGCCGGCATTTGACTGCGCGCCCGTCGGCCGCCGGCTGAGGGCGGGCG
Organism: Ptilodon capucinus; assembly: GCA_914767695.1. Classification (NCBI taxonomy): domain Eukaryota; kingdom Metazoa; phylum Arthropoda; class Insecta; order Lepidoptera; family Notodontidae; genus Ptilodon; species Ptilodon capucinus. The sequence goes on along the minus strand of OU611814.1, from coordinate 4,258,456 downwards.
GCCGCCGGAGCCCGCGGTGGGCTGCCAGCCACGTGTGCTCGTTTATAATATACAACAAAATAATCATTAAGTAGTTTTTTAGAAATAATTTAGATCGGTACAAAACATGTAAAGTCAGTTTTGTTGAATTTTTTAAGGGAATTATTATTTTACAAGTACAAATTTATTGTTATTTTCTATAATTTATGTAGTATACTTTAATGAGAACTACTGTAAATATGTAAAAACATATTAGATATTATATTATACACTTATTTATTTAGGTGTGGTGGTATGATTGGGATTCTGGAGAACTTGTTGCCAGTGCTTGCGGGACACTAGACACTGTCGCCATCACTTACTGCCGTCTTAGTTACATCCCACGAGTATAATTGTGTACTTCTTATGTTATTTACTCGTTTTATACGTACTTTTATTTGTTTGTTTTTTTTAACTGAATGCCTCACTGAAGTTATCGTGACAAATAACGAATGCAAAGTAGAGATTCGATGCCCTAAAGACTAGCTTACACTCAGTGCGTGAGTCTGCGTGACGCGCAACTGTTGTGAGCTGATGTTAATTGCGACTACGTTTTTAATATTCAGAATAGATTTTTTATAATTTTATGTTATTATCTGTATAATGCCGGCGATGAATATGGACGAAGGTGAGGTAACCTAAGAAACTTATCTTCAACTCTAAGCTCAGTCTGTGAATCTTAGTCTCACTATGCTATCGCCGGGTGTTGTATTGGGTATGTTTGTTCATGAATGTTACTCATTAAAAGTTAATTTATCCGCTGTTTCACAGTTAACATAATTAACGTATCGGTTCCTTAAAGTAATCCCACCTATAGTTGACCAGTCATGACAAAGACTGTTTAGTGTTATGTTCGTTATTAGTTTTACTTATTGTGTCAAACGTGCTCTTTAGATATTTCCTTGCATGCACGTCGCACTCTTTGTACCTATTGTTTGTAACGCAAAAACTCTTTTTATTCGAATATCATGTTAAGGACCTCCTAAAATAATAAGTATAAAAATGTACGCTTTAAAGAAATTGAAAAAAAAAATTCATAAAAAATAGATAGGTAGGTATGATAAGGTGTAGTTATTTATGTGCGTGCATGGAAGCGTCTGATACAGAGGAAACACGACGCGGATGCGCCCAACGGAGCCGGCTGCGCTGAGAGGTTGAGTGTGACCAGAGAGGCTAATACGCTTTTTCGATTAAGTTTTCGGTATGAACCAGTTAAAATACAATCAACTCGTCCTTCGGCTACCCATCAATGGTATGGGTTTTTTTTATTAATTTCGTTAGTTGTCCGTGAGCGTAATTGCGAAACAAACCGCAATAACATCTACAAGTGGTAATACTACCGGACATTATCTAGTTGAATTAAATCGCTGACGTTTGAAGCCCTACCTATTCCTCATGGCTCATAGTGGGTCATTCACCATCGTTCCTTCCCTCCGCATTAACTGTCGTTTAATCTGTAAGTAAATTCCACGTGATAAGATAAAACTGTCGTAGACTCTAAGCCCCTGCCTATAAGAGCTACGGAGGATTTTAAAAATGCCATCCTCTCTCGCCAGTGGAAAACCAATGGAAATCCATAACGATTGTACATTCATACAATAAGGAACGGCAGTGTATGGCCGCGTATGCTTTCAGTTTCACTCTCTCTCTCATTCGAGCCGACTCTACACTGTAAAGTTACGTCAAAGACAGCGAACAAATGCAACATTAGTTCATTGCTGGAGACTATGTAGAGTTAAGCTACGTATAACGACACAATAGATCTTTGTTTTGTTTTATTTTACATGTTCTATAAGTAACTTCCGCCATAGCATACGATAATTAGAGTATTAGGATCGACGAATTGTGCAATAAATTCAACCGTTCAATATAAATTAATTATAATACTTTAAAATAATTATGTATATGCTCAATATTTTCGACTGACCAACTGTAAAAAATAACTACTATCGGTAAATTTCGAAATAACGACTGTTCATTGAGAATTTGTGCTTTGATGTAGAAAACGTTCGTTTGCTGAATGTTTTTGAATGACACGAAATAAGGCAATACTGATATGGTTGGGCAAGCTTAATTGTGGCCATTACCGGTCCATCGACTACCGTTCATTCGTTGCGGATTAACCATCGTCTTGCAACGGAATAAAACACAAATATCAGTCACTCACTAATGTAATACATTGTGTAACAGATACGGGATTTTTAATATGGTTATTCGTTGTCGCCATTGCAAACCCTATAATGTTCTATACACGATGGTAAAGTTTTGCGACAACGTTAGCCGATGGACCGCTATAGCAAGCCAGCATCACGTGATTATCGTTTGTGGCCTGTCGCAGTAGCATATCACGGAACAACGGAAAACAATAGTTCTGTTTAAGGTTTCATCTAGTAAGTATAACCTAGCACTGTAAATATTTGTTTTATTAATATTTATGAAATTTTGCAAGCGATGTAACATATACTATATCGCACTCAAAACGTAGGTGCACGACTAAAATAGGTTTTAATATATTTATAAATGCCTAAAATCATACGTTATCTGGAACATTATGATTGACAACAGCAACCATCAAGACTTAAAATTCAATTAACATGGGCTGTCCGCAGCGTACCTTTAGGTATTATTTTGACTTTATTATTATTGTATGAACGTAAAACGTAAGCAACAAGAGTAATATATAAATATAGCTCAAACCATGTGATATCTAGTCTTTTCCATTTTAAATTATCTTTCCTTTGCATACTATACGTAACTTAAAAAAAACGGAAATGTAATGTAAATTTCAATTTATTCAAGTTTTGTGGATAATTTACACTTGATCCTACCTACTATGTATCTGCATTTTGTGTCTAAAACTATAAACTTTTTCCCACTGTCGCATAACTAACGTATTTTCAAGGTACACAACCTAATGCATTTTTATAAAGTACCTATTATTATTTGATAAATGTAAGCAATTAACCTACCTACCAACAAGAAATATACCTACCAATTGTGAAATAGCCCAAAAATATTCGACATTTTATAGACTAAAATGAAAAAGATAGCAATATTTTAGATTAATATAACTAAAATGTATTTATCAGTTTGTATAAAAGAAGGTAAGTGAATCAAGTTATTTGCACATTCGCAGAATGCAATGTGGTGAAACAGGGCACCCAAAATTACCCAAAATCTTAAAATCATAAGGCATAATGCACAATATCTCAGCACAAAAGGTGATATTATAATAACGTATCTCGAACACTTAAACTGTTACTCCAATGAATCCACAATGAGTTTGCCTCGATTAAAACGAAAATATGCACCAGGATTTTGTTGGTAACTCGAATAAAACATCCCATTTTCATTTAGAGAATATTTTTAGTTTGTAAGTGTTGAGGTCATGTGTTTACTGTGTAAGCACAAAAAGGATTCAATTCAAAAAATACAATAACGTTGCTATGATTAACACCGTTGTATTTTATTTACTTACCTAATTGAAACCAATCACCAACTGCAAACAAACCTTTATGTACTAAATGGTGTTCTACATAACGATTCGTTTTCCACACCACGTCCCAGTCTAAGCCTCGCCTCTCGTTACCTCTACCTACCTATGTACATAGTGTAAGCACAATAACTAGTTATCTATCTAGACAAAATGAATATCGCGATGAAGTCCACCTATATAGGTGAGTACTTGTATATTACTTGTTCTCCCTTCACTCACTGGGGCAAACGAATTAACAAGATTTTGTTAATGTACTCAGTGTGAACATACCTACACAGAGATAGAATTTGTTAGGTAAAACTAATTTCCGCGACAGCATAATTTTACTAACCGACATGGTTTGAAATTATGTTCTACTTATGTATTCTGCGTGTATGTAGATAATATGAAAATAAGGCACACAAATATTCATGGATAAGCATAAAATGCGTCACCGATCTTTTATAAGCAACGGAAGAGTGCAATAATCACCAGTTCGAATATTTAACCAAGGTGTGCACGACCAGAAAATGTTTTCAAGGCATTTTATAATAATTATATTAGGTGGAAAACTAATTTGAAAACATCTTAACTAATTCAGTTTTTGGCTCTTCCCCTAATTTACCTTCAAAATTCCAGCTACGTATGTATCCGCACTGCCCTACGATAACGAATATGGACCTGATTACGGGGAGGAGTGGCTCCTGTTTAACGACTACAAAGGAGATACCCATATGCTTAACTTCTCTTCGATACCGAACGAGACTCGAAGCATGATATTAGGCGACGCATATTATTACTTATATACCAGGTTTTGTTTCTTCCGAACTGTAACTTATGGAAGTAGCTACAACATTTTTTTTTCAACGGGTGCTAAAATATGACCAGTAGACAGACATAAGACTAGTCATATTCTAGCTACCATTGTTAAAGACGTCGTTTTCATGCCTTATAAAATGAATAACAACTCCACAACGATCGTGTTTGGGGACGTGGGGTCAAAGTAAACCGCGTTAGTATCTTTATTTCAGACGAAACTTGGAACCAGAATTAATTGATGTTCCGGAAGACCAACAACCCTTCACTAGTCAGTATTTCAACGCGTCTAATGATATTAAAGTTATAACCCACGGTTGGGTATCTTGCGAGCAAAATGACTGGCTACAGGACATAAAAGACGCTTTCCTAAGGAAGTCCGATTATAATGTTATAACGATAGATTGGAACGAATTGGCGAGGAATCCGGTGTACCCGTGGTCGGCGTTCTGTACTCGATATGTGGGGAAGAAAACGGCTAGACTGCTAGATGCGACTGCTCGAACTTACCAATCAGACTCCAGGCACATACACCTAATAGGCCACAGTTTAGGTTCACAAGTTATGGGATACGCCGGACACTTTTCAAACACAAGAATTAACAGAATAACTGGTATGTAATTTAATTAATGTTGATGAAAATACCTTAACTACAGATTTAGCTTTGAAATCGATATGTCATTTATTAAGTGTGTGTTTAATAGTGTATTTAAAAATCGATTGAAATGTCAATTCATCTAAAAAAAATCTAGTACACTATTCTTCAATGCCACCGTAAATGGATTATAGCTGTCTATAAAACTGGAGGTTCATGAATCACTCTTATAATTTGTTTTCTTAGGGTTAGACCCGGCGCGACCACTTTTTGAGCTACCATTGATGCCGTCAGAGTATCGCCTGGACGAAACTGATGCAGATTTTGTGGATATTATTCATACGTGCGCTGGCCTTTACGGCTATAAACATAGTAGGGGGCATGCAGATTTCTATCCAAACGATGGCCGCGCGAAGCAGCCTGGCTGTGAAGGAGTCCAGCAAGTCATAGGTACTATATTTTGCACGATACCACATTGTTAGGATGACTAGTTATTGCAGTCGTAATTTTTAAGTGAGGTGGTAATATCCGACATTTGGTTATTACAGAAGCTTGCAGCCACGGCCGGGCAACACACTTGTTTGCCGAATCAATTGATTCAGACGTACCTTTCGTCGCGTACCAATGTGAAAGTTGGAAGAAATTTGAAAATGGGGAGTGCAAGAACAATTATACTATGATGGGTTATTCAGCGCATTCCGATTCCAGAGGAGATTATTACCTTTACACAAACAGTGAGCCCACATACGCCATTTGCGATAATTGTGACGAAAAATAGTCCCCCAATACAGAGTAGACAAATCGATCACTGTAATACCCATAAGTACAATAAGTAATCACATTATAGCAAGTAATATAAGCAATTAAAATGTACTAAAAATTTGTATTTACTAACTACAATTGACTACAGGTCAAATAGGAATGGTTTTAGTCAAAGAAACGAGATATTTCAAAATACTAAATTATGTATTGAATGATAGTACCTCTATTGCTTACAATCAAATTTAAAAATAAAACACTTCGGATGCAAAACCACTTTTAAGATAGCTTTTCTTACATATTTAATCGGTTATAAAGGCAATAAAATCTACGTTGGAAAAAAATACATTTTGTACAGTAATAATAAAACTATTTTAAACCTGAATTGTTAACAAAACACAAATAATTATTTACTTATAAAACTAACTGGAATGAATTAAAATCATCAGTACTTAGCTGCATTTAACTCAATATAAAATTACCTACTTAATACTTGAAAATTGACTTTGTAAGCTTCATTATGATCTGTAACAATACAAAAACATGTGTCGGTTATAAATATTCAGAACACCTTTTTAGTGGTAAATTATAATATTTGTCAGATAGAAATATTGAATACTTCATTATGCTTCAGTCGGGAAAAGAAGACAAAAAATAGATTCATCATTGAATGAGCGTACTTACTGTATGATCATAATATAACATAAGTCTTGTGTTAATAACAGATATAGATAAAACTACTTACTTATTTTCTATACAGATGATTTCGTTTTTATCTTTGGACATCAAAGCGTAGACGCGCCAACAGTCCTTCGCACTGCAAAAAAATCAATAAATCCGATGTATACTTTATTCATGTACTTAATAATGGGTTTAATATAGATTCAACTAAAAACGTTGCTATGATCATGTTTACAAATTAATTTAAAAAATAGAATATTAATATACAAATAAATAACGTCAAAATCTTATCTAATAATTCTATAATCATAACAACGAATTTATAAATCAGATTTGAAATTTTGTGCATCATTATGCATCAGTCGGGAAAAGAAGACAAAACAATGAATCATCATATATTATACGAGTTCGTTGCAATGAAAGTTAACGGTCAAGGGTGTGTCTGCCAAGAGATAATTCTCAGATTAGATTAGCACCACTGACCGTTAAATAAATAACCTCAATCTTTAACTAAGGTAACAACTACACACAAATAATAATTAAGATTAACGCACCTTTATTAACTCACCGGCCGGCTGCTTAGTAATCGTAGTCAAGGCTTTTAATATCCAGGCCCTCTGAAAGGAAAATACTAATTATGACATTTATCCATGTAAATAAACTTGTAAGTAAAATAATTTCAGGTTCCAAATATAAAGTAAGCATTAAGTAAGAAGTTTGATTACCTGATCATTTCACACGGCCAAGCATCTAGCTAAAGACTGAAACCTGTAACCATAATAAATTAATATTAGTTAATGTTCATAGCGACATATAACAGATACACACTACTTCAATTTCAATGTATTTAATATACTTGGTATTCAATTATCAATGTGATTAATGTTTTAAAAATAATATGATACAGGTTTAGAATCACTAAAAAATGCATACAATATTTTGGAATTACCATACCATCTATAATTGATTAAATTTTAATAAGGGTTGACAGTCAGTCGATACACAACAGTTCCTAATTTATACGACAGTGTCCGACTAGCTGAAGCCCTCTCATGCCCTAATTGTTATCCTACTCAAACGCCGCACAAAATCCCATTGATAAAATAAAATCTTAATTTAATGTGCATTTCAAATACTCGATTATATATTGTTTTCTTATATTCACGCGAATACTATACATTGAAATAAAACTATTTTACGGATTTTATCGCGTTTATTTTTATTTTCCCGACGTTTCGGCTGCTTTACAGCAACCATGGTCACGGGGGGACTGAGGTGTTAGACGTCCTGATGTCATAGTTAATAACTGGGTACCCTCATATTTAGTTGTTGTGTGTATGTACCCTCATATTTAGTCCCCCCGTGACACGTCGTCGGGAAAATAAAATAGTAAATAAACGCGATAAAATCCGTAAAATAGTTTTATTTCAATACTCGATTATAGTTGAAACTATACGTTTCAGACCCCTACTACTGAATGGTATTTTATTGAATCGGTGTGGTTCGGGAAGGCGTATTATAAAATTTTGCCTCAACTAGCCACTACCCACTACACACAATGGAAGATTCAGGCGAAATTATTTAAATATAATATATATTAAATATTCAACATGTAGAAGAAACTATTTTATTATGGTATTTATATTTGTAGCTATAGAGCTAAAAAAAACTTCTTTAAATCTATTCAAAACAGGTTGTTTTTATAAAATATTGGATATATTGTGAAATTTATAAATTTAAATAAATTCGGAAAAACATCCGCGCTCACATTGGTGAGATAATATAAGAATATCTGCGAAAAATTATATCATATGCACATAACAAATAAGTGGGCTTCGTTTGGGCCTGTTGAGTACGAAACCTTAAAAAGCAGAATCCGATAGAAACATTGATAAAGTTTGGCTACACATGATTGGATTCCATTTTTATGCTTCGCAGGCCGGTCTCGTCATCATCATCATAGTATTTCCTAAAGCTATAAGTTGATAAAATAAGTAGCAAATATTTTTTGTAAAAAAATTAAGATGGGTAAGTGAAGTGATAAATTGATTACAATAGTTTGATAGTAAGTTGTTAAAAATTGTATGCATTTTAGAGACATTGCTGTCATAATTCATAAATACTTTCCTGAAAAAAAAAACAACATGATGTTTGAAGTCTCGGTCAACAGATAAAAGTGCGATGTATTAATAGCCTAACTAAAGTAATAAAAATAAGGTCACAATTATGCAACCGTATAATTAAGTTCCACTGTGAGTTAAGAAGTACCTATAAAATACAATAGAAATGTTGTAGACGATCTTTTAGAGAAAAATACTTCGGTTAGTTCCTCGTGACTTTAAAAATGTGCACAAGAGATGTAAAATATTCCGGCAAAATATATGTAAACGCAGAAACGACTTGCTTGTGATAATAAATTAAAATACATAATATTTGCCATTTCAAACTGTTTCTCTTGCGACAAGGGTTGTTAATTTGATATAACGTAATATTTTCATAAAAACGCGAATGAACGAAGGCATGTTTCTTTCGTTATGTAACTTACCATTCAGGCAATTTCGCCTTCAAATTATACCGACGTCTTCTCCTTTGACGAATGTAGGTTTTCCTTTCTGGGTTGCTCTTCAGTAAACGCTCCAATCCATTTTGGTACGTCGTATGTACTGTTACTTAAGAGTGGGAAAAGAATTTTAATAATTGTGAGCAAAATGCATTTCAACAGAATGCAAGACAAAAGGTTCTTCTTGGATATATGGATACATTCCACGAAGTGTCATCGAATTTTGAAGAGTATATTCAGGGTGGTCCTCTAACATCGGCGAATGTTTATAAAGAAAACTTTACTGTAAACTATTATAGCAGTTACAAACAGAAACTGTAGATGGTAATTATTTATAGGATATGGCATTTATGCCTGCAGCTTAACAGATCTTTATTAGAGACTGGCCAACTAGCCGAAACATACATTTAGAAGCATAAGGACGTTTCTTATTCGACCAATTGTTGAAGTTCCACAAACTAACAGAACTTCAGCGCCCGGTTCCCCCTGTGCGACTGTACGGACTACGTCACCTACGTCTGCCCGAATTGTCCGATAGTTCTATGACAAGTATGAACTAGACAACTTGGCAGAAAACATTTTCTCGTTTCAAAATATGACTTTTGGAAAGAAGGCAAAAAAAAATATAACTGAAAAAAAGACATCTCCCTCCTTTGAAAGAATGAAAATCTCTCATTATGGGTTCTATTCTGTGACAGTAATAATTTTCAAGAAGAGTTGCGTCCCCCGATTTTAAAGCGTCCAGATTTTTAAGTGATTCCATCCTTGAGATAACTCTTTGTTGCTTCTCGCACACCCATGACATACGTAGCTGCTTCTCTATGACCTCGTGTCTTTATAAATTAATATTACAGTAGGTAAGTAGCATTAGTAAATATAAATCTATTGGCTATAAAATTACCTCAAATCCCTTGATGTGATCAGGTACGTGCATGATACGAATACAGTCCATTTAAAATAAATATAAATCCAACTGAACAAATGAACTTGGTAAGTAAACTTTAGCGTCTGTATGTCTGTCCACAAGAAATCAAAGAATAAAAAATAAATGTGTGTGTAAAGAACAATTGAAATACAGTTGCTTCCAACGACGAAGCCGAGGTTGTTTTGACCCTTGGCACTCTCCAACTATAAATCTTCAAAGAACTTCATCTCATAAAACATTTAGCCGCCCTGAACATAGGCTCAAAGAATTTTCGCGCATATAAACTGCGGTATTTTTATCTGGCACGGCATAATCTTCGAGTAGACTGTCAACTCGCATCTTTCTAAACAAATTCCAGGTAGGTAAGCATGTTTCTTATTGTAGTGCAAATGCGAAAGTTCAGAGCGCCATATGTTAAAGATCAAAGTAGAATAAACTTAGTGTTGTATGTTAGTCTGTCAATCATGCAGGAGATCGACTGCTGCGAAATACTACTGCATACGTCACCGCCACTCCCTGCTTACTTTGAGCAATGTCCTTAACTCCTTACCACAGCTGCTATTTTCTAAAAATCCACTACCACACCCATAGCTCAACTTACATGTCGGTAGCTGTGCTGTAAAATTTTGCCCTGACCGAATCCCCCCCTAATAATACAAACAGCTATAAACAACCCCAGGAGGAAGTCTAGGTGTCTCGATGCCAAATCTTGACTTATGATGTCCGTCAAATACTAGGTGTATTCCAATGTCCTCTCATGCTGCCTCTCACGATAACTCAAACCTGCTGCAGTCTTGTCCATCCTTCAAAATATATCTAACCAACTAATGTACTTATTTAATTTCTTCTTCACGGAACTGACGTTTTGGGGTTACCAGAGATAAAATATTGTATTTTTTATTTATGGAAAAAGCAATAAACTTACTTCCATAAATGAGCTATAGTGTAGTGCGAACCCAACACTACTGGAATAAATGCTTATTGAAGTATTTTTTTACATCTTTCTTCAGTTTCAATTTTAGATCTGTTAAGTATAATAATTGTGTTGGCAATTCTCGCACATCTTAGAAGAGATAAGAATAGTGGTGGTAACGTGGTCAATCAGCTTACATTTGTCTGCCATCTGTGATGCGGGGGTGAGGTACCAACAAGCGTATGTACTCGCGACGAACGAAACTTGTAGGCACCTATGTACGCACAATACAAGAAACTTGCAACACAAAATCGTACACACGATTAGGCAAAGAGGGTGATCTGTAAAAGGCAAGTCATAAAGATCAAGAAGTCTCAAAGAATTTAACAATGAGCTTCAAGGCGATCTACGATTCCAAATTGATTGTAACAGTTAAAAAAGTAACGTATCTTTAAAATAATAAAAAGTGTACAGGTGTAACCTTCGTGCGAGCATTCATAAAATAAAAACTGACGAAGGCGATCCTTCATTGTATTAATAATAAGTTTCGATTCAAATAGAATACAATTTAATAAGGTATTATTGTATGTATGTGTAGGTATGTATTATTATTTTTGTAACTACATAATATTTATTTCAATTCGATCTTTTCCCTGAGTAAAAACAATAATATAATCGTAGGTTCAAATCCCGGCTCGCACCTCTAGGAATCATGTGCGAATCTCATTTTCATCCGAGATTATCACTTGCTATGAAACGGTGAAGGAAAACATTGTGAGGAAACCTGCACGTCTGAGGGAACTTGTCTAGTTCTCCATAGATGTGTGAAGTCTGCCAACCCGCACTGGGCCAGCGTGGTGGACTATAACCTGAATCCCCTTCGCATTGAGGGGAGGCCCGTACCCAGCAGTGGGACGTTAAAAGGGCTGTAGTAGTAATCGTTACGCTGTCTCTAGAACATTATTGTCAATAACGACGGACAAAATAATAATACGTTACAACCAATCTGTAAGCGCTCAAACATCGTGTAATATGTTTTTAGAAAAAAACACTTACGCGTGAATTTAGTTAACTATTTTGATGGGTTAGATTTGGAGACGATTATTAAAATAGAAGTATTAAGATAGAAGGAGAAATGCCCGCAAGTAGCCCCCTGTGCACTCTGCAAGTCATTTGAAGGTGTCTTGTAATTCAAATATCATTTGTATGTATCGAATTGTTTGAATAATGTTAGTCAAGCAAACTATATAGAAATAATTAAGAATGGGTTTTTACAGATCACACGGCGTAATAAAACGAATTTCGAATTTTAATTCCTACAATACACAAAATCGTTAAGAATACTGTGTGATCTATATAAATCCAATAAAATAAGGTACGGGATATCAGAGTACTTACTTGTCACTTCTTACCCATTAATTAATAATGAAGTGAAACAAACTTTTGATACAATGTATGAAGTTTTAGATGAAAAGTTTGATAAAGCGCCATGGCCGTCCTTACTCGTCATTGACTTTACGTCATTGAAATGAATGCATTGAACTTTAAATAAGTAGCTCCATAACATCGCAATTACATAACAATTTTACTAGTTGTTATAGCTTAGACCGGCCCGTTATCCTGGGTAACTCGATTGTACACGTGTAAATTTATACTATATTAACCACGACATAGAGCTCACATTTCAATGCTTTACTTGGACGTACTTTACGTAGACGACGGCGACTAGTGAATGTATTACACGCGTAACTCACAGTAGTTTCAGAGTTGACCTTTGAATATTCGTCACAAGCATCAAGGGTTCATCCAGGACCCTATTAAGCAGTGTAAACTACATTTAAGGTGGGCGGCTACCAATATTCACAAAACAGAACATGAAAATTTTACATAGAACTCAAGTTATAGAAATGAGCGACAAAAAAAAGTTGAACAAATAAGTTCAAATTTCAATAAAAATGTTATACAATTTAGTTGTTTGTATACTCGATACTCATGCAAACATTAAAGTATTATTTCGGACTTTTGAAACATCCTGTAGATAGGCACTCCGCTTAACAGACGTTCCGCTCTGGTCAACTCGGGTTAGGTGTCGTGATGACCCAACTACCGATTGTATGAAAGTGCCAATAGAGAAATACCAAATAATGGGTAATGTAGGAGTCGGTGGTAGGTAGCCTAGTCCATTAGGCTCACCTATTCGAAGTAAACAATATTATACTGATTGAACTGAACAATTATTTCATGCCTACTCCAGTATAAAGCTTTCAGGGAATAGGCTTCTACTACGGTGAGTTCTATTAATTAAAATTTCTTTCAATATGCGTGATGCGGATTTAGTTTAATAGGTATAAAAATTGGCTTCTTTGGGCTTTGTATTATGTATTAATGAAAATAAATTATCGCATTATTGTTGTTTTTAAATAGTGTATCATGCATGAGCGGGCACGAGCCCTTCTACGATCTAGACGGGTTTCATAAAATAATAATTCAAAAGCGTTGATAGAAATAAGCCTTATTTATTTAACTTATCAAAATATATCTAATTTAAAAAAAATAAAGAGGTTTCACACTCAATTCCCTATGTTACTTAAATTGGGTAAAATTCATTATGGAAAATGAAAATACGACGCCAAAACATAATCAAATATCTACTAATTTATTGACATTTCATTTCAAAGACAAGGTATCACGGTTTTAGATGCTCTAGCATAACATCGAATCGCTGATTGAGGGCATTGTCGAGTCAGAATACTAATACTGAAGTGATAGTGATATTAGGCTTTTACGAAAAAAACTTACCTAATTTTTCCTTTTCACAATTATTTGAATACAATGACAAACTTACACAGATCTTTATATATAATTAAACAAGTACCGTTCAAAGTTCGGTATACTGTGATTCAAAGAATTATTTGTGTTCATAATTATAGATTCTGTTTATAAGAAAGTAATAAGAATACATATACTATACCTATTTACTTAAAACTCGCGTGGACTGAAATTTAAATGGGAATGTTTATAATGTTGAAAGTATAAAGTGCCAATGAAAAAGAGGGTCAAAAATAAGTTACTATTTCTTAGACCATTGAAATATGTGCTACAAGTTTCTTTAGAGTATATTCATGAAGACAATTTTGTAAAACTATCGACCAAGTGAACGAGGACAAACATGTGGATATCGAAACATCAGGCATGGCGCGCGGGACTCGTCTACCGTTAACGACAGACATATTATGGCGTATCTTCCGCCACCAAATTGGCAACGCGCACCGAATAGGATAATGATACAACATTTAAGTGAAATGCAACAACGGTAGTGATTCGCAAAGTGACCGAATTAATAGACGGCCTCGCTTGTATAGTGGTCGCAATCGGAGCCTTGTGACCACAAGATCGGGTCTCCGATTTCAGCTCATATACTATATTTTTAGCTATTCTAAAGATTTGATTTTGGAATTAACTAAGCAAAGATAGCTTCAAATGTATAGAAAGTTATGGTCCGTGTACGGTGGCTTTGTATAACACGTCTGTACTGAAAAATTATATTAGTGGCGGTTAATATATTTTTTGTGAAGATTTTTTATGGTAGCATCCCATATTTAAGAGTGTGCAAATAGGAAATAGATAGCATTTGCTTAAAGGAAGTAGAACGATGCAACTGCCACTGCCGCCGGTACATAGGCTTAGTGCTATTAAATATTATACTATCTACATAAAAGGGAAAACCATCGACTGACTCATCACGATATCTCTACAACTACGAAACTGTTTTGTCTTCATCTCCTGTACCTTTATAAATCTGCGGTTTAATTGCAACACGTAGCTCACATGTTTGGTCCGATCATAAGCTTGATAACGCTCTCGCTCGCTTGGTCTGTCTCTACCCTCCACATAAGTACGCAAATTAAGAGTACCGGTACTAATATAAAATATGATCGCTAAACAACTACCTACATACAAACTTATTCATGTTACTTTAATTTTATCTTTATTTAGGTTAAAACCATTGAAGGCAATTACCCATCTTTATAGTACCTACATTTAACAATAATGTCAAGGGAAAAAAATATGCTCGTTTCCAAGCCCTTGGTTAGGACAAATAACGGATTAAATATTCAGTGTGCTAGAAGGTCCGTGATGGTGGTGATGGTTCCTCGAAGTAGAGACTGAATTTCCAATCACTTCATTAACTTTAGCCAATAAAATGTCTACGTTCATGTTATTCACAAGACTAATAAAATCCCACTTTAATCATCAACGTAGAGATAAGTCTAGATAAGTCAGAATGTAAAAAAATATCCCTTATTTGTACCTAACCAATGCCTGTGTACAGAAAATGCTAGCACAATGCATTGCAAACAGGAGCATCTTGATATTACACATTATGTATGAGCTCAACAGAGGCAACTTTAGAATCGACGACGTTTGTTAGGGTAATCATCCATTTGGCGAGGTCCTTCCCAACCGCGGTTTGGCGGCATGTCGTCATAACTCCCTCGCGGCGTGTCGTACTGGTCTCTGAAGCCTCCATCCTAAGTAAGCAATCATAATACTTTCCAATACAAATTTACTTCATAAAAATAACATCACCAACAACAGTGACGCTACCTGTGTCAATATAATCAATCCTCTCCCCTTCCACTGCCCTCTTGTTTTGTTTTTTATGCGCGGTAAGCATCTATTCGTAACGTAGTTATTATTATAGAAGATCAATACTAATTATATTCCACCTTACACATATCGAATATTTCACGACGAATATGGCGGTTTTACACGCAGCACTCTAAAAACGAGCGTTAGAAGAAAAAACTCAGTCGTAATTATTAATTAACCCCATGGGTTCGACAAAATTGTCACTCGTCCAGCGGCTTCAGTACGCCTGCCAAGATAAGACATTTTCTCACGGATAGTGACGTCATTTTTGTGATAAAACCGTTACGTCTTATTAGCTAGCATGGCGTGCTGTGGTAAAAATATAAAGTTGGTTTGACAGTTAAATACAACGTGGTTGACGTATGGATAAGATGTTTTATCATAAGTGCTAGGATGGGTTATCAAAATGTACCACAAAGACAAGAATTTGACAAGTCAACGTAAAGTATTTTATCACGGTCGTAGGCCGGTGGTGAGGAAATAATTAGGCTGTAAAAAGTACATAAATATAGCATTTTATACACTATTTTAAGAAATAATACATATTGTACTCCATCCTTCGTCAATATCAAGCGGACTACATGCAAAATTCTGCAGAAAACGAAGACATAAATATATTTTCGTGTTCGACAAACAACAACAAAAACGTGTTGAGAAATTTCTATTTTTTCTTCCGAAAATCCCCATAATCCTTTTCCACACGATTTAAATTCCATATTATACAAAAAAAATCAGTAGAGGTTGGGTTTTGTTTGGCATTACACTTTGCGTGCTTTGAGCCGTTTTACAACGTAAAGTTATTTCATTCAATTGACATTGAAATAAAAATACAATATAATGCCCAAGAAAATAAATTTTAATCAAAAGGTTCTTATTGGCTTATTTCTTTGTAAAGCTCTGTCTCGCTCTATTTATCATTTCAATGAACCAACGATCTTAAACTGTGAGAAAATTTTATCACGCTGTTTATTTTTAAACATCTTGCCATGTTAGCAAATAAGTTATGAGAACGCAAATTGACAAGATGTTTTAGGGACCCGTGATAAAATCCTTTGGCACGCGTGCTGACACTACAGCACTTGTAGCATGAGCGCCAAGATTAGACGTATGTCACGAAATATCTTGATGTTGTGTCTTTCACTCCTATGAAATTAGACAGAGAGCGAACGAGCCAATCCGTGACAGAGGTCTTGTCTTGACATGCGTGCTGACGCCACTGAATGTTGTAAAATTCATATTATGTTAACTTCATACTGCGATCCATGAAATATGAGCTAAATATACAATATTCCTCAACGCTACGACTAGGACTGGTTCTTAAATATTAAGTTCTGTATTGAAGAAACATTGATGAAAGTAATACATTGTTTTTCCACCGGAATTCGGAATGTTACGATAAAATCTATTAACTCTGTATTATGAAATTTGAAAGATATCTTTCCGTCAGCTAACTTGCGGAAACGTGTTTCGTGGGAATAACACTGCCCTGTTATAACGGTAGGTATAAGCGCGAAATAAGAATAGACCACATTTCATTATGCTAACTCAAATAAATGCATTTCCTGATTTATTGACTTCCATGGAAGCTGAATCATCTCGGTTCAATCAGAATACTTTTGTATAGGTTTGTTAATAAGAACAAACATTTAACCAAGATAATTCTGAGGAAATGAGTGTAGTGACGGATGGCAAGTAAGTTTGTCATTTAGAAATTTAAGTGCGTATTCCTCCCGTGTAGTAGATCAACTAATTAATTAAAAGCAAAATATTTGATCTGTTCGCTTCTTAAACAGAAAACGAATGTATCAAAGAAGGTTATGAAATTCTTTAACATGTATTTTTGCATTGCACCAATATTATAAATGTACTTAGTGGGAGAATGTACGAAGAAGTATATCTTCAATAATCATGGCAGCTTTACATGGTTCCAACGGTATAATCGTAATTCGGTCAATATTAATTTATAACACGGTCATTTTATATCTAAAAAAATGTTTGTTACTCAATAAATAGTTTACGGAAAACGGTATGCAGTCCATATTCACAAAGAGTAACCCTAATTCCTTTATAATAATTATTATTAATTTGCGTTCAGGAAAAACGGTCCTGTGTATAATGCGAAAAATCATTGACCCATAAATTGATCGTATGAAATACAAGTACCTATTAATAGTTCAAGTGGTAAAAGAATATGGAGAATAATAACCAGAATTATAAATAGATTATGCGTAATGTGCGTAACACACACTGATAAATTATACAGGGTGTATCAGAAGTCCGAAATAATATTTGGGATACATATACGGTAGCTCATATGTGCATGCTTAGTGAAGACAGATTATACCCGACTATTATAGTTTCTGAGTTACAGACCTTAGAATATTTGTCACAGGTATCGTGTTTTGGCCTATGGGTACATCCATAACCCTGTTCAGCAGTGTAAACTACACTTATGAGGGTCGACTACCAATATTCACAAAACAGAACGCACTGATTTTACATAGGACTAGAGATATTACTAGTTATAGAAATTGACGACGAAAAAAATGTTTGAAAAACATGGTCGAATTTCGATCAAATTTTTATACCATTCAGTTGCATACCCGATACTGACGCACACGTCAAAGTATTATTTCGGACTTCTGAAACACCGTGTATGTACATTGACCTAGCATGCATGTTTCATAATTCATATGAATTTTAGTTCCTTGACTGCACTTGACACTTGTTTATAATGTAGATGTATGAAGACTGAAGTGATTATAGTGCTTCAAAATATATTATGCATAGGTTAAATCATCATAAAAATCAGACAAGGTAATACAAGTTCAATAAGCTAAGTGTCGCAGAATGTAGTTTTCCATCATCTGCTATTTAGGTAGGTCACAAGAATTGGTAATCAATGTTGAGCAAAATCATATGATCAAATGATCAATATCACAATACCCAGATCTTTTGGGCAATGTTCATTTTAAATATTAGTGGTACTTACCATTGGTTGCTGCGTGTCGAACATGCCTTGCTCTTGGCGGTCCAACATAGAATTAAGACGTTGTGCCTGTGAAAATATAACAAAGTTAGATAGGTGTGAGGATGTTAAGGTATGGGGGTGTGAGGGTGTGGCGGTGTTAGGGTGTGGCGGTATGGGGTTGTGGGGGTATAGCGTTATGGGGTACGGGGATGTGAGAGTTTAGGGGCGTGGGGCGTGGATACGGACCTGTACAAAGAGCGTGTTCTCCTGCTGGCGGCGGCGCAGCTCATCGTCCTGGTGGCGCATGCGCTGCGCCAGCTCCTCCTCCTGGCGCAGCAGCTGCGCGCGCTCCTGGTCGCGGCGCTCGTCGGCCGCGCGCTCGGTCATCTCCCAGTTGCGCTTCTGCCGCTCGCGGTCCTGCTCGCGCTGCCGCAGCTGCGCGCGCAGCAGCTCCGTCTCGTGCTCGTACCTGCGCGGACGAGGACAAACATCGTCAGCACGCACACACTCGACACCCGACCGCGGCAGAGTTGTGCGCAGACCCTCATTGGTTGGACTCGTTTAAAGATGCCAACTGTTTGATTTAGTGGGATAGTTTTATTTCTTTTAAATGTTGAAAGATATATTATTATACTCACTTAGCATATTCCATTTGAGCTTCCAATTTTTCTTCTTCTGCTGCCAATTCCTTCTTGAGTGCTTCCTCCTTCTGACGGTGCAGCTCATGCAGTTGCTTCCACCTTGTGCCATACTCATGCTCGAAACTGCTGGACTCCGAGAAGCGTGGGCCAAGCTATAATAAATAAACATGTTAATTTCTCTCGGCTGAAGGAGTGTCACAACAAAATTTAAGAATTTACGATTTCAATAAAAAAATCTAACCTCACGAGCACGAAGGAACTCTGGGTGCTTCCTGGGTAAATTCTTCTCAGGGTAACCATCAAGCTCATCAGGTTCTTCGAAGTTCTCCACGATAACAGGGCGAAGTGATCTAAGCAATAAACAACATTGTTATAAACAATTGATAAAGATACTTACATAAATAAATAATAAGGAACTCATCAGTAGTCACTTACGAAGTTAGGAAGAAACACTTTTCGGTGCAGTTACGAATCGCAGCTAATGCACTTGGTTTACGTGCATATTCAACAACCCCCTCGCCAAGAGTCTTTCCTCTCTCATCTACTCTCACATAGGCCCTCTCTATTTTTCCGAAGATTTCAAAAGCGCGATACAAGAGTTCATTGGAAACAAAAGGCGGGAGATTTTTGACGCGAACGGCACTGTTGTGGGGAGCAAATCTAACTCTTAGTGTTCTTCCATTCCTCATTTTACCATCTAATTCCCTCTTCGCCCTCTCTGCATTGACCCTATAATCCTGTTAACAAAACATGACACATAATAACCTGCTAATTGCATCCCAAATAACCAAAATGTTTTAATATTCAATAAACTCACCAATTTAATAAATCCAAAGTTTTTTTCTTTGTTCAGAAATAGTTCAGCAGATTCACCAAATGGAGCAAACAAGCTGAGAATCTCCTCCTCACTCACATCACTTGTAAGATTACCAATGTATAATCGACTTCTTCCATTGAACTTAATTTCAGATTGATCAATTGTAGGCAGATCAATTAAGGGTCCAACTAAATCTTTTAATTTGTTAGCCAACATGTGCTCCTAAAATAGACACACAAAGTTGGTATACTATTGGTTACTATACATACTATACTATTGGCATACTATAGAAATAATTTACAACAATCATTTCAAAACAATCTGCCAACATTACTCACCTCTCTTTGAACAGGTTTCCCACCATCTTGGGGTGGTCCACGCATATTGCCCTGTCTTTGTTGATTGCGAACAGGGCCAGGGCCACCACCAGTCTTGTGACCAAAAGGTTTGTTATTATTCCCTTGGCCAAAGTTCCCTCCCTGCTTATTGCCAGGACCACCTTGACCCCAAGAGCCACCATGTTGTTTGTTACCAGCCCCAAAACTTCCATTCAAGTTCTGAAACAAATAGCAAAATATTGTAACAATTAAATATTCAATAAAAGCAAGCCTATAATGAGGTTACTTTTGTTTTACTGGGACAATTATACTTTCATGACACTTAGTATCATTCAATGTATGAGCCCAAAACTGTGTTATAAGAAAGCTAATTTTCAGAATCAGAATATTTTTTATTCATGTAAACCAATACAGGCACTTTTGAATCAATAAATAATAATAATAGTATCTCGACCACCCATTCGAAATGCATTTCCTATGGAGAAGAATGGGCAAGAAACTCCATGGTTGTTTTTTTCCAATAAGACTTACTAATTACTTAGAATAGGATTGATACACACCCTCTGTTGATTTTGGTTGTTCTGACTTTGATTGTTCTGATTGTTTTGATTCAGATTTTTCTGCTCAACTTTGGCTGCTTTATCAACAATATCCTGAGACTCAGGTTTGGCTGGAGCATTCTGTGCGGGCTTCTGCTGTTGTTGAGGCTGCTGCGCCTGTTGCTGTTGTGGCTTAGCCTGTTGTTGTTGTGCCTGTGGGGACTGTTGGGTGGGTGCCTGCACTTCAGGCTTAAGCTGCTGCGGTTTTGGCTGCTGAGGCTTTGGCTGCTGTTGAGGTTGCTGTTGGGGTTGCTGCTGGGTTTGCTGTTGAGGTTGTTGCTGTGGTTTCTCAGCAGCTTGGACTGGTTTGTTCTAGATAATATAAATTCAATATGATAAATACATAAATTGTATACTTAGAATTAATTGCATTACAGATCAAGGTAATATTTACCTACCTACAGGCTTTAAAAATGTAAATTTGGAGACTCTAAATTAGGACAACTTTCCAACCCACATATTGCTTTGGTGACATCTGGCATATTTACGAGCCAAGAAATTCACAGATCATTTGGTGATATATCTACATAATATGAAACATTATGTTTACATGACAATACTTACAAACAAACATACAAGTTATTTATGTAAGTAGCGACTTGTAAGAGATCGACAGTACCGCTCAACGAAGCGAGTCAAGTCGAGACAAAATGGCCGACTTGACTACGGGACAGCGTCATTCTTTAAATATACACATTTATGGCAAATAGGCAGGTACAGCTCTTTTTATAAGCAATAACCATATCGACATCTCTGATGATCAATTTAGAAGTAAAATAAAGACAAAATTACTACTCACCTCATTATTAGGCCGTTGACCTCCTTGACCATGATTTTGATTCCGCTGATTATTGTGTTCAAATCGAGAATTATTACGAAATCCTCCTCTATTATTCCCACGACGACCCTGTCTTTGCGGCTGGGGAGGACCACCGAAACCACGATTCCCGAATTGATTCATGGCATGCATTTGCATTCTAGAAAATGGAAGTGAAAGTAGGTAAAATAGCACAAGATGAGTGTACACTTACAGGCTGGCAAGAAATGGTGTCTGAACATTTTTTTAAATAAAAATTGATTATACCTATTGTAACTGATCTCTGTCTGTAGTTTTTATGTATTTGTAATTGTTATATTGCCTTTTACACACAATTCACCACGCCACACGAATTCGATCGATCGAAGCACGAACGAACACTCAAAAATCCTACGTACGCGATACGCTACACAGAAAGATGGCGGCCGGCCAGTAATTCAGTGTTGCCAGTAGTCGAATAAGAAATAATCCGAATCTGAGTCAAAAATGACCATAAATCGCCAAAATTCACTTCACGGCCAAAAGCGTAGTTATAACAAAAAAAAATCGCGTAGACATAAATTTTATCTCTTTCAACTGTCAGATTTATCGACAGAATTACTTCACACCGAGCTTTTTGTACTGGAATGGCTCGTGTGACATAATTTTCTCGACGAATCTGACAGTTGGAAGAGATAACACATGTCTACGCGGTCATGCTAAGCTTACGCATTAATATGATAATACAACTTTTCTACTAGCATTTAAATCACATAACTCACATATAAATTTGAATTTTTCATTTTATTATTGAATAAGACAAGTTTTCCCGCAGAAAAATTATATTTATAACCAACTCTCAAAGACCTTTATCTTTGTTTTTTAGTTGTATGCATAACAAACAACAAGAGCGTGGTGAGTAACCAATATGTTTTAGAATGCTTTCGCTGTGGGCTACAGTACATTAATAATTAACAAAAAACAAGATATCTTCAGTTTAAGATTATCACAAAATTAACCGGCAGTTCCCGTTACCCGCAAATTACCCGTATGAAGCCTAAATTACTTGAAATCGGGTAAAAATACCCGTGCCGGAAACACTGCTTTAAAATAGTTCCGGAAACTGCAACACGGACAAACTGGTTATGAATTATAGTCATAGACAATATTGTTTTTGTCTCTGATCGTAGTAATCGTCCACTGTAGAAACGCGCGAAAATAAACGTAAATGAAATGATGAATTAAAATCATAATAAAATCGAATTAGATGAAGAATGGTTTATCCTGTGATTAGCAAGTTTATTCTGCCAGTTTAAATTATTCAATTTTAGCTTTTTAATGCACCTAGGAATTTGTAGTCAGTTTTATAGTATGCAAACATAAGTTGCGCCAAATTTAAAGCAAAAAAATTAAAATCAGGTTTGAGATTCCATTCCTATTTTATGATTTCATTATTTAATTTCGTAAAAGATTTGCTTTTTCGTATATTCGCTCATTCGTATATTCGGTGGTTGGTCTTTGGAGCACTTTGGTTGGAATTCTATCCATCATCCATAGAGAAATACCTGTGGAGAAATAATATTACACCATCGGTGACCATCGCTATCATTCATGGAGATCGACAAAGACAAGGCTATCTATTGACTATTCCTGTGGGCTATTCGCTACATTCCACAGAGTATTTTAATACATTCGCTATACACAAGTTCATAAATATATCTTAATATATCTATATATATATCACAATAACGTTAAAATTTCCAAAAGTAAATATGGCTCAAAGCAGTAATAATACACCAGATGAAGTTCTTAGTACAGAAATGAATATTGACATCAAATATTCCTTGTTACCCTTTGAGAAACAAATTTTTAATGATGCCTTTGAAAAAGATGCACTTGTTATTATAGCTAAGTAAGTTATCTGTTTGTCATAATATTTATACCTTTAAACTTTGGAAACCATTTGATTAGATGTACTTTACTTACTGAGAAAGTTAAAAAATATGTTTTACTTTTTATTTTTTCCAGAGGAATTAGTTATAATAACATAATATCTAATTTGTTATGGGTTTACAAAGATCCTGGAAATTTGGTGCTTGTTTTAAACAGTAGTGATCATGAAGAGAAACACTTTACTGAAATATTTAAATTATCGGCTTTACCTACTCTTGGTAGTGAGCGGTTTGTATTTTTTTTTATTATGTTCCTACTAGCAATCAGAAATTCTCATATTACAATTATTCCTGTTAGCCCCTCCAACTATGCTATTTACTTGTGCTAGGAGTGGGCCCATGTTAATAGTTTAATTGTCAGGATGGGATCCAACAACCTCCCCATAGACCGAGCTGCCCATCCTACACTTTCTGGAAAGTCAGGGAAACAAAAGGTGGTCAGGAATTATCAGGGTAAAACATCATGTCAGTTGGGAAGTCAGAGAAAAAACTATTTTCTTAAAAATCTTTTAATTACTGAGAAAAGTTATCATTACTTTATTTCAAATGCTTACACTTTTTATAATCTCACATTAATAAATGATTCCTTAGTAAGTATTAAACCTTTATTGCAATTATCTTTTATTTATAAGATGCTATTTTGATTGATTGATAATTAACTTTTTTTTATTTTCCAAGCATACCAATTTTTTTTTTTTATGAAAAAATGCCCAAAGTATGGTTGTTTGTTTTTAGGGAGAAGTCATATTTAGAAGGTGGAATACATTTTGTTACCACTCGGATCTTAGTTGTGGACCTTCTAAAGAACAGAGTACCTGTATCTCACATCACTGGTATAATTGTACTAAGAGCTCACACAATTCTGGAATCATGTCAGGAGGCATTTGCATTAAGATTGTACCGGCAAAAGAATAAGGTACCTACTATCTTTGTATTATAATATAACCCTAAATGTATAGAACTGTAAACCATTTTGGGCAGTTTGTAAATAAATTTCAATTTCTATAATTTTGGGGGTTAATGTATGAACAAGCAAGACACATATTGCTACACTGTCTAATAGTTAAGTTTTTTTTTAAGTACATACAACAAAATTGAAATCATTTTCTATTATAATATTTTGAGAAGAGATAAGAAACATTTAACTAAGTAAGAATGTGGATAGATAGAGACCCAAGAAATGATTGATGGACTGTTTTTTTAAGAGTGATGTGAACAAGATTAAAGCAAATGTGAGTGTGACAGAAATGCTTGATGATTGTAAGAAAAAGATAAACTACACTAACTCAAATAATGGAAAATGGTAAGACTGATGATGAGGAATTAATATAACAACATCATCACGCCTGTATTCCCCGAAGGGGTAGGCAAAGGTGCACTGTAGTGCGCCCACACTTCGCCGATGTATTTTTGGTCTCAATGTAATAGGGGGTGAGCCTATTGCCATTATACCGGGCACATTCCCCCTCAATACGGGGGAGATTTGGGCCATAGTCCACCACGCTGGCCCAGTGCGGGTTGGTGAACTTCACATGCTATAGAAAGCTATAGACATGCAGGTTTCCTCACGATGTTTACCTTCACCGTTCAGCAAGTGGTAATCATTGTTGAAAATGACATCATGACATCATCCAAGATGTTGAATAAATTGTATTGTTTCAGACTGGTTTCATTAAGGCATTCTCCAACTCACCAATATCATTCACATTTGGCTATCACCAAGTGGAAAAAGTTATGAGAGCATTATTTGTTACTGAACTATATTTATGGCCAAGGTTTGTAAAGACAATTTTTGGGAATGTAATTTTGCTATGATTCAATATATGTGTGTTACTAAAGATATGGCATGGCATCGACCATATGAACTATGCCTGGGCCAATGGCTGGATATGGCCTAGGTCGCGGACAATTTTAAAATCGCGCGCAATAAAATAAAATACCATCCGCTATTTTGAAACCTTTTAAGTTTGGCCCGAATCTTTGAGGTTGCCCATATGTTTAGACCTCTAATGTTTTTTTGTTTTTTTTAACGACCCACTACATCCCCTAAATTTTTACTGTATTTTAAAAGCTACAAAACATTTCAGATTCCATGGTTCAATAATCAAGAATCTTAAAATTAGGCAAGCTGAAGTTGAGGAAGTGCATGTGCATTTGACCTCGAACATGAGTCACATCCAGACCTGCCTGCTGGACATCATGAACTACACTGTGAAACAGTTAAAAAGCATCAACAGAACATTAGACATGCAGGTGAAAATACATTGCTCTCTATTCTCAATAGTACTGCAACTGTTTAATATTTTGACAACACATTGAAGTGTCTTCGTTAGTGAAAACGAGCATTAGATGCGTAAGGAAGAAAGTAAAGCCAGCCCAGGAGTAGAACAGTCGAATGGGCTAGAAAAAAAAACAAAAAATGGTTGTAAAAGTACAGTCTGCTCAAATTTGTGGTACTCTTAAGGCTTCATGACGCTCTTTTTAATGTTTTTAGTAATAAGTAGTTCTACTTGTTCTAGGAAATCACAACAGAAAATTGTATGACTAAAAAATTCCACAAGATACTGCAGTCACAGCTTGATTGCGTTTGGCACCAGTTGAGTACACGGACTAAAGAGTACATTCAAGATCTGAAAGTTTTAAGGAGCATGACAGTGTTAGTACTTTCAACACCATAAATATTGCGAACAGACTTTACAGATTGAACAACTTAAAAATTAAACTATATCTCGATCACACAAAGGTGATTTCAGAGTGAACACCATACACAACAGCTGTCAGTTTGACAAGAATTTTATCTCAATGATATAAGGTTTAATTTCCTATGTTGTTCAGTGGTGTTAGCACCCATGTGAAGACAAGACCTCTGTCATGAATTGGCTCAGTTGCTCTCTTCTCTTATTTCATATGAGAGAGCGATATTAGAATCTAGTCTTGGTGCTCATGCTATAAACTACTGATCATTATAAACATTGTGCTGTGAACTGTGTTCTTTTCTGGAATGTAACTACTAAGATTTAGCAAGGTACTTATGTTATCATTTTAAACAACCAAATGTATAAATTTTTACAGTAACTTGATCCATGATGATTCCGTCTCATTCTATTCATTAGTAAGTAAGTATAGAACCCCAGAGTATGCCAAAATTAACTCCGGATGGATCCTGTTAGATTCGGCTGAGCAATTGTTCCGACTAGCTAAAGGAAGAGTTTATAATCATAAAAATGGTATGCTCAATTTATATGAATTCCTTAAAAGTCCAATCATTACACAATTCACCATTTACTTTTATTGTGCATTACAGAATTTGATCCAGAACCATGTCCGAAATGGAAAATCCTTAGTGAATTATTATTAAAAGACATACCAGACGAGATCAAGAAGAAAGAAGAGGGCAACATAAACAACACCAAAATATTAATTTTGTGCCAAGATACGCGGACCTGTCATCAGTTGAATCATTACCTTACTATGGGTGCAAATAAATATTTGTTTTACACAGCATTCCGAAAGGAATTGGCAATAAATTCAGTTTCTTCGAAATATACAAACCTGAAGGATACATTACCTATTGACACTAATGTCAAACAAGAAAAAAAATTGGATAATCAAGATAACATAGATTCAGATCAGAAAGATGAAGGCAGCTTCAATATGGAGGATATGAACAAGTCTAATTATGTGCTAACATTGACACAAGTGGCTATACAAGACAAGAAAGAGTCGTCCGACGAAAGTATGTTTGAGGCAATTTCTCAGGTATGTGTTATACTTGATTGTAGCCGCCTTTGACTTATTTATGCCTTGTATATATTAGAATTTTCCCGTTTTAGATTGACAACTTAGACATAACTCAACTTGAAATCGAGAAACCCCTAATTTGTATTCAAACGTTCAAAGAAAACGGTTGTAATTTTTCCCTGGATCGCACTTTAGAAGCCTTACGCCCGGAATACGTCATACTGTATCATTGCGACGTAACTGCTGTAAGACAGATCGAATTATTCGAATCTCGGAAAAAAGAAGAAGAGCCCAAAACAAAAGTATATTTTGTAATACACGATGGAACAGTCGAAGAACAAGCATACCTGACATCGTTGAAACGCGAAAAGCAATCGTTTGAAATGTTAATTCAAACAAAAAGTGTAAGTATAGACCTACTATTCTGAGTGTTAGTGTCAACATAAAGCTAGTTCTTTGTTTAATTTGCGTCTTTTATCCCAAACCTCTAGGTAATGGTAGTACCATCATATCAAGACGGGAAAACTGATGAGTACTTTAATTTGAATGTGGAATATGATGATGATTCTATTGATACTAGAAAAGCAGGTAAATATAAACTGAACATGAAATAATGCTAGCTTTTCATAATTATGTCTATAATCTATATTCTCGAATATATAATTTTTCTTTTTGAGGTGGACAAAACCAGCAAAAGGAGAAGCCAATGGTGATAGTTGACATGAGAGAGTTCAGATCGGATCTTCCGGCGTTGCTTCATAAAAAGGGAATAAATATCGAACCTGTTACTATAACTGTAAGAAATAGCCTGTTATTTTCCTTTAACTGTATAAATACATAACAAATAAGATCCCGATAAATAATTTTATTGTTTCAGATAGGGGACTACATTCTCACTCCCGACATTTGTGTGGAAAGGAAATCTATTTCAGACTTAATTGGATCTCTACACTCAGGCCGCCTATATACGCAATGTACGCAAATGTGTCGAAATTACAGTAGACCTATCCTGCTTATAGAATTCGATCAAAATAAACCATTTAATATGCAGGTCTGTCTTTCTACGTACTTTTCTCGCAATATTATAACAGCGTGACGCTGAATGCAAGATGATGATTAATTATGTTTCCTTGTTTGCAGGGCAATTTGGTACTGTCTACAGACATATCAGGTGCGGACATTCAACAGAAACTGCAGCTCCTAACTATACACTTCCCTCGATTGAAATTAGTATGGTCACCCAGTCCTTACGCTACCGCTGAATTATTTTATGAACTTAAAGTTAGTATAAAATGTATAATTTTATCGCACCTGTACAGGGCCCCAAGTCTGCTAACACTATCGTCGTGGAGTTGCTATGACTCCTTTTTTTAAGGCGTAAAAAATACATCTTAGACTAGTTAAATTGCATCAAGGTGACACTATCTAATGTCTACACTGCTCATAGTCTAGGTACCATTGAAAAAAGATGTGGTTTTCATGCCTTAAAAAATGGAGTCATAGGAACTCCACGACGATAGTGTTAGTAGATTTAGGGCCCTGCATCATAGTACAAATGCTTCATACATGTCAAGATGTGGGCAAAAATTGGGTACAACAAACAATGTCATACAACTGAACCGTTTCGAAAATAGTCAAACCCTGAATGTGATATTCGTTTGCATAAATTTGACAGTAAAGCAGTAAGTTTATGCTAGAGACGCTGCTTCGCGATCCCTTATTATTTAATTATAAATGGTCACATTTTTCCAGCAAGGAAGAAAAAACCCAAATGTAGTTGAAGCGCTGGCTCTTAGTGGGGAAAACACTGCGGATGATATGAATTATGAGCGGTATAATGTTTCGGTGCATGATTTTGTTCAGAAGTTACCCGGAGTCACATCTAAAAACATTGCACGAATAATGAACAAAGGCATATCGATGGATCACTTGATAACGCTAACCCAGGTAATGTAATGTTACTTATACAATCCTATTTATCAGCTGTAAAAATCGGCGGTGGTTTTCAATTCAACCCACGATGTTTAAAATCAATGTAGGTACATAATTTTATGAATCTGGCTACGCTATAGTGACCGATAGGATAAAAGATTACCCTGGTATAAGGAATGAAGATTTTTGGAGTACATGATACGAGGGAAAAAATAACTCTGAAGAAATTTGATAAAAGTGGTATGAACATATCTAAGTAGAATTACTGCTAAGCAACCTTAGTGAAAACAAAAGACAACAGATATGGTTAAGGCATAATGTTTTCGGGATAAAGGGGATAAAGGGATTATTATCCTTTCAGGAACAGCTCAGTGAAATCATTGAGAACAGGAGTGACGCTGACGCATTGTATTGTATATTACACGTCAAAGCGCAACCTGCCGATGCGAATAAAGATGACAAACCTTTTGGAAAGCGGAAGTTTGCTGGGAAATTGTTTAGAAATAAAAAATAATACAATATTTTAGTAAGTTTGATTTATTTTCAAACTTTAGTATATATTTGCGTAAAATGTAGCATTGTGAACAAAAAAACAATACAATAAATTATTTTAGGTTGGTAAATAAATATTGGAATTTAATTGGCTGTTATAAGCTTTAAATCCAAGGAAGATATGCTCATAGTCAATAGTGATAAGTCAATAATATCAGCGCCATGTACCTGAAATAAAGTAATTAATTTTGAAGTGTTTTATTAAATAGTGTAGAAAAAAATTGTACAGCTTGGTTAGACTCATGCATGCATAAGTATAAGGTTTTCAAGTTGGCTTATGGTGATTTTGGGGTGAACTATTTTATGATTTTATTTATTGTAAGTACAATCAGCTTCAAAATTATCTGGATAAACATTGCAAATAATCTGAACAACAAAATTAAATTCCAACCCAATGGTGATTTTTTCTATCATAATGTTTTGTTTTGTATCAATTCTGAGACCTTGTTATAAGTGTCATGTTATTAGATTTTTCAAATAATTTTGAACAAAGTTCCTCTTGATAGTAATGATGCTAAATGTTTTTGCATAAACAATTACATGAATTTGAGTCACTTCTTACGGTATTGCTGATCCTTGTCAGTAAGTGGGACATAGATGACACTCATTAGTTTCTTCACAGTTGTTGTTCCATCAGCTGCCTTGTCAACCTTCAAAGTAATATATGTAATTTAAGAGCAAACTTAAATATAACACAAACTATTTGCACTCATATTTGTGGCTATTTAGTGTATAATGCAGAAAACAAATACAAATACAGTTTGTGAAGAATTAAATACTGTTTTCTTTATGTACCCTGAAATATATCAAAATAAGTGAGTCTTGACTGTGTGTTACCTGTGTAAGATGTTGTTCACCTCCTTCTGGCCCAACTGGTACAATGAGTCTTCCACCAGGCTTCAATTGTTCAACCAACTGTAATAAGTCCCTTTTTAGAGATCATCATTTTTATTCAATAAGTAACAGGAGCAACTTTTACATGTGTATTTGGGTATAATGAGCATTGAATAGTATGATAAGTCTGATACTTGCATGCATTGGATAAGATACCAAAAAGGTAACAATTGTAACAAAATTCTGCATAGTTTATAATGGTAACAGCAAGTAAAAGTTTACTGCTAAATCCACTTATACTTTCATATGTTGCAATACTTGGCCAAGTACTAATTTTTTACTTATAAGTATAACTTGATATAAAAACATGTCCAGTGGTGTTAGCACTCCTATCAAGACAATACCTCTGTCACGGATTGGCTGGGTCGCTCTCTGTCTTATTTCATAGGAGAGAAATCTCGCTCTCTGTCTTATTTCATAGGAGAGATATAATCAACATATTCTGTGACATAAGTCTAGTCTTGGTGCACATGCTACAAGTACAGCTGTACTTGTAGCATGAGCTGCTCTAGTCTTATGTCACAGAATATCTTGATTTTGTCTCTTTCTGCTGTATGAAATTGGACAGAGAGCATGCGAGAGAATTTGTGACAAAGGTCTTGTCTTGACATGTGTGCTAACCTAAGAATCAGATTTTTCAAAATACATATAAACCAATACAGGCACTTATGAATCGTCAATAAATAATAATAATAGTATCTCTACCACCCTCACTGATATGTATTGCTTACAGCTTGTGGTAACGTGGGGGCAGCAGCTCCAACATGAATAGCATTGTAGGGTGCTTCAGAAGGGAATCCTTGACGCCCATCACCAACTAAAATATTTAATGTTTAAATTAATTTCTGTAAGGTGAACATAAATATATGTAAAAAATAATGTTGGCTATACATATGTAAGTAACAACTTAAACAAAAAAATATACCAATTAACTTAATCCTCTCTGAAGTGAGGAGTTGTGCATTGTCATTCTTGAGGTTCTTGGTGGCCAGTGCAACCAGTTCTGGTATGTGTTCAATTCCAACCACCCGGCCGGCCTCTCCCACCATAAAGGCCATACATGCCGTCAGGTAGCCAGAGCCAGAACCCACATCTAATGCTTTCTCACCAGGTAGAAGTTGATTTTTTAATCTTTCCAAAGCATGGGCATGCTAAACAATAATTTAAAAGTTTAAAAGAGCTATACGTATGTGACTGAGTTCGTAGGATAAAATAATTATGTAGGCACCTACTAACCATATGAGGAGCACTAATTGTGGCAGAGTACCCAATAGTTTGAGGCGAGTCATGATACGGTGCATGGGGGCAGTAGTTTTTTCTATCAACAGCTAACATTGCATTTGCTACGGCGTCAGATTTTATTATTCCATTGTCTGTGCAAAAAAGTAAACCATGTCAAACGGGTCCTGCGTAATCCATGTATAAAGTTGTAAAGTACTTTTAATACGCAGACACTGCCTTTTTACTGGGACAAAACGTAAATACAAAACTTTACCCTGGATCAAAAAACTTACTCCTTAGGTTTCGGATCAAATCGGCGTTATTTACGCCGTGACTTCTCCAAGCCATTATTATTACGAAAAAAGTAACAACTAAAGAAATTTTACGCCATGAGCACTCAATTTTTAACCAAGTGGAATATTTATATTTGGTTAGGAGACAAATCGCAGTACAAACAAACTTGTTTTTATTCGATTGACAGACAGACAGACATTAGACAATCAGCCAAAGAAAATATTGTAGCAACAAAACGTAAGATTATTAGTGATCTGTGGTCATTATCCATTTTTATTTATAATGTGTATTTATTGAATTTGTCCTTGCTATTAATTACTTGACATTGGCGAAATACTCGTGCTAGTCGCAGGTGATGCCATTCCTCATCTTATTCCATTAAATATCTTCTTCTTCTTTTTTTACGAAATGAGTGAAATGATGATATTTTGATGGAATAAGATGAGGAATGCCTGCACCTGCGATATGCGGTATTTATGGCAATGTCGAGTAATTATAGCAAGGACAAATTCAATAAATACACATTATAAATAAAAATGGATGGTGACAGTGATAAATATCATCATTTCGTTAAAAAAACAAAAAAAAAACAAAACGTAACTCTTCTGTCAGTTTTAAAAACTCTATTACCTCCATGCTTATCTACAGATTGACAAGCATTATTATCTTCTTTCTTCGAAATGTTACTTTTAACATAATTGATTCATCCGCCATCTTTATCACTATCATCATCCATTAATAATGTGGCAAAGTATTTGGAGGAGTTATTCTGTGGTATTTACTGAACTTGTCCCAAATTTGTCCTTGTATGAATTACTCGACATTGCCATATATACCGCTAATCGAAGGCATTCCTCATCTTATCCATTAAAATATCATCATTTCACTCATTTCGTAAAAAAATAAGAAGATATAAAATATAATGGATTAAAATAAGTATGAAAATAAGGCCGGCAACGCACTTGCGATGCCCCTGGTGTTGCAGGTGTCCATGGGCGGCGTTGATCACTTACCATCAGGTGAAACGTCTGCTCGTTTGTCTCCCTATCTCATAAAAAAAAAAATATAATGGCTGCTGCATGCACCTGCGATTTGCGAGTATTCTGCTAATATTAATTAATAGCTTGTTTATTCTATTCAATAAATAGACATTATAAATAAAATGGGTAATGAAGGTGATAATAGATGATGCATGAATCCCTGGCATATTACATTTTGTTTTTGATCCTAGAGAGATCATCTTTTTCACTTCATCACTCACATATTGGAAAATGGAATTTAAGATAATTTATTCATCTCGATGGCCATAAAGTCTACTACCTCTTTACTGTATCTCGATGACTACCTCCATGCATAAAGTACCTACTTATAGTAATACCTCTATCTATGGTATTCCTCTATCTCGTGAACAGTGTCTCCACTGTAATTTCAATTTTTCAATCTGGAATCACTGGGCGATAGGACAGTGGCGATTAGTTCCAAGAATTGTTACAGCGCTGCTATCACTTATAGTGATGGGCTCCGCCTTAAAACTCAATTTTCGATATCGATTACATAATGATGCACCTCATAAGAATAATTTAATGAAACACTTAATGGAATTACTATTTATTTCACTTTTCTAGTACATTAAGTTCCTAAAATACGGATTCATTGCGCTACATAAATAAAACAACATCATCAGACTGAATATTTCTTTATTACTAACCCATTTATTTATTTACATAATTAGAACGGTCAATTTATTACCAGAAAACACATACGTCCTTTCTCACAATACCTCACACGTGCTGATAAAAACTTCTTCCAGCCATACACATCATACATACCTGTATAACAATTGTTTTTGATTTTACAAACGATTTCACTATGCATAACAACAAACAAGAACAGTATCCACGATTCCCATTATTCCGATAATCGGCGATAATCCTGCTAAGTCGTATTTTCACAATTCTAACCTACAAACGTAAAACTTCCAAAATTTCTGCGTTGTGTAGCGTTCTATGTTAATTACAGACAAAGTCACTGATAGAACATTAAACTATTTGTATCAAATCTTGAATTAAGGCACCATCGGTTAGGATTAGCTACTAAGTAAACCCAAAATCTCGATTAAAACTTCTTGAAAAAACACACAGAGTACCGTACACGAGTAGCCATGTTACCATAGGCAGAGACAGTAACACCAAATATGACAGCTAATGCGATGGCAGAGTATTTCCCGTGCCAATGACACTTCAAGGAACTAATTCTGTCATAGGCGTGTGATCTGTGCACTGGGCGTGAAGCATATACAACTATTTTGTTGTTTGTTTGCAAATTTGCTTGCTGGAATTTGATAATCATTGGTACTCTGCATTGGTATCTAATAATGATATTCGATTGGTATTAGTTAGGCTTTTGTTACAGACTGGTGGTGTGTAATTAAATCTATAGGTAGAGGGAACATAGGAACTTGGTATTACAATGGTGTGCCACGGACCAGATCCTCCGGATAATAACCCGCATGACCTGATTCCGCCGCATAGGGCTGATCTGATAATGAACGGTCAAGGTGAAGAAAGTGATGAGGAGCACGATCACTTTGGCTACGAGCCCTTGCCGCAGGGGCCCGAAGCCGTGCACTCCGACCACGATAGCGATGATGAGGCACAGGTAGAAATGAAATTTTATACAAGTCATAGCATTTATACCTATAAAATCCGATATATCTAATTTTGTTCTAAGTCCGTTTGTTCGGTAATATTCGTTCTGTACAGAACGCTGAAGTTTCAACTGCAGGAGATATACCGAGTATAGAAAGCATGGACAATGTTATAACTAGACAAGTGTGGAACGCGCCACGGAATTCTGATGCTATACAGATGGACAATGAACGCGCACAACAGGTACTTGCTATTGTATTTAGCAAATTAACCTTATCTATCCTACATAACTACAATCAGTTAATCATCAATATTTCTTGATAAAGACAATCCATATTTCATTTTCATAGCAGTTTTACTACTTATAATACTATAATAATACTGTTTTCATGGTAAATCTAGTGTGCAAGTCTACACTATTGAGGGGAACATTATAATTTTAGTCTGTAGGTACCATTGACTCAATGCAAATAACAAATATAAACTTTTACCTTATGATATGTGGGCTAATGAAGGGGTAGCTAGTACCTACATACACTTAATGTAATAAGTGTAGCTTCTGTGTATTCTTTTTACAATATTTATTTTATATAATACATTTAGAACTACGCTACTTACCTATTTATGACAATAATGTATTGTGAAATCGTAAAATTTACAGGTAATGAGAGCAATGGCAAATTTTGCATTACCAGCTGCTTCAATACCGGAATGGGCTCAAAGCATGTCCGAGGATCAGTGGAAACAGACTCTCAATGATAGAATAGAAATATTAAAAAATAATAGGTAGACATTTATTATGACAAATAAATATCCACATATAAATACTTAATAATTAAATACCTGTAATTTTAATTTCTTTAAACATATTATACATAGATTACGAACCATATTGACATTTCAATTTCTTCACCCATACATACCCTTCTGAAGCTAGAACTTAATTGGTATTGAAGTCAAATTTACATCATTATTTGACAGCAAAAATGCTTTTACAAATTTATATGCTTCTATAAATAAAATAATTCTTGCTTGCTTCATTTTAACTGCCATGCATTATAAGTACTGGTGTCAACCAATTTTTCATTATAAATCTGCCAAATATTTCTATGCTATCACAGAATCAACACCATTGTCTACATTACAAGAGGCAAAAATATATTTGCGCAAGGCTTATTCCACTTAAAAAAACATATTCTAGGACTGATAAATAACTAATACTATCTTAAACCTGCATAAGAGGAAAATCCATAGTGTGATAAAATGCTACTCCATTTGAAGCATTAGAAAGAAGTTAAAAGGTTATTTTTAATGTACACTTTGTAACAAAAGTAACAATTAACATATTACAGTAACGATTGACGTCCAATTTATTAGAATATATTTTTTAACCATCAGTCTCACTGTAACTAATCATTTTCACTATTTATCTTATTAAATTAAGTGGATTTCATTTAGATATAATTATATATATATATATTTTCCAACTTAAAATAACAGTGTCGATACAAAAAACCTAAATAAGCAGGAATGAATAATACTGGGAACGTGTTTCGTTTCACTATAATCCTACCAAATCTAAAATGTTACCTAATCCCTTCATCCGTTGTGATAACAGGATCTTTCTTATTTTGCCGGTTTATGTTGGCAGTCAAATTGACGTAAACAATGTTCTGTGATTGTCATTCACATGCGAATACTTCTGAATGCTACGCTTCGTTTGTAGTTATTACCGAATTTTAGTAATTTTGTTGTTATTTGTTACTGTTTTCCCATTGGTATTGTTTTGTTTTTGAAATAAAGCCTCTTATTTCTAATGCTATAACAAATGGAGTATAAATATAGACAAAATTACAGAATACTGTTGACCCATCAGATAGTGTAAAGATGAGGCATTCGATCGATACTATGGACACGTTCGTAGCACTGTTTTCTATTTATAGAATTTGTTTAAATAGTAGGGTCATTAATAACTGCACTAAAGGTGACAAGGTTAGTCCGTTCATTTCTGATGAAGATATAAAACGGCGAATCTGCATAGAATTGTTCCGCGGATCGTGCTAATATGGCACTTGTGGCGGCCACAGCCTCTGTGCCATACTCTGCAAAAGAAAAAAGAAGATAACACATTCATTTATTACCAAAAAAAAAATATTCATACTAAAAGTAGAAAAAGGGCATCTTTCTTAATAAGTAGTAGTAACGAGAAAAACGTTGTAAAATAAAAAAAACCGGCCAAGTGCGAGTCGGACTCGCACACGAAGGGTTCCGTACCATTATCTATAAAAAAACCATGGTGTCAAAGTCGCTTTTCAAGTTACGAGTGTGATTTCGGTTTGAGTTAAAAGCTTCTAGTTTGAATATACACCAAAATTTTAGTCCCAATTTATGAAAATTATTTATGCAATGTATCAATGGTCAATTTAGAATTTGAAAAAGATAAAAATAAAACACACTTTATAAAAATTTAGAACCCTTAAAACTAAAAACGAGCAAAAAGATCACAATTGTTGTATGGGAGCCCCCTTAAATATTAATTGTATGCTGTTTTTTTATAATTTGTTGTTATAGCGACAACAGAAATAATACATCATCTGTGAAATTATCAACTCTCTAGCTATCACGGTTCATGAGATACAGCCTGGTGACAGACGGACGGACGGACGGACAGTGAAGTCTCAGTAATAGGGTTCCCGTTTTACCCTTTAGGTACGGAACCCTAAAAAGTATATTCTTCAGTCGGTAACACGTTAACTCTCTCTTTTTTTTACGATGCCTAAGTATTTGTTTCGTACCTACTTATATCAAAAGAAAATTGAATCAACCTACCGTTTATACTAATCTTGACATCGTGTATTATGGCATCCACGTGTATTCCCGGATTAGCAAGGCTATTTACTATGTCTTTAAGATCTCTTGCCTCCTTTGCCTTCTTTAGTCTTATTGATGTGAATTCATTGTCAGTCTTATTAACAACCAAATCGCCATCAACCATAAAGGCGAAGTTTGCTTCCCCAGGCGTGAACAATGACTGCATACCGAGAGATTTCAATGTGTTTGCTAAATTAGTGCTGCTCGCAAGCTCCATTTTGGGAAATCTTACGACGCACTCCTGTTTACGCATCTGACTGATTAAATCGTCTATTTTCTCGTAGTCTAGCTGCTCCATTAGCGCCAGTAAACTCAATCGCTTGGGGAAACGAGGTTTCAACGCGTACATTCTTGTTACACTATCGTTGTAAGGTAATGCTATCATATGTAGACCTAAAAACAGACACAATAAACTATAAATACTAATACACAGTCATTGGCAACTGTTTCATATTTAGGCTTTGAAAAGGGGCTTGTTTCTCAAGATTGGGCATGTATCACATAGAAAATTTATGTACTTATGTAACTACTTACTTATACTTACCATCTTTCTCAGAAAATATGTAATTAAATTGTCCGAAACTCAGCATTAGATCGGCCATAACTTCATTTATTCCTTTATCAAATGCTATCCTATAAAAAAAAAAGAATGAACCTAGTAGTAAAAAGGGTTACATGCTCGTACTGTAACGTAAATGACTTATCTCACGTATTATATACCTACTATAGGAGATAAGTATGTACCTACATACTTACTTAGCCGTGTATTTTGGTATAAAAGGTTGTTTCCATTGACCACTAA
This sequence comes from Ptilodon capucinus, assembly GCA_914767695.1. Taxonomy (NCBI): domain Eukaryota; kingdom Metazoa; phylum Arthropoda; class Insecta; order Lepidoptera; family Notodontidae; genus Ptilodon; species Ptilodon capucinus. Next base: position 4,219,992 of record OU611814.1, on the reverse strand, counting down.
AGTAGAGTGCAGTCAGCAAAACCATTTTCGTTGATGGATGTAGTGGTTGTTTTAAAAAGTTTTTTATCTTCCCCTGAGTGTGATTCCTTACCCATCTGAAAAAAAAGTATTTGGGTACCCACTAGAGTGATAAACCTACCCATTTTTTGATGTTACGATAACACTATACTCATCAAACATAGGCGGGTCTGCTACTAAGACATTATTTATTAATTAAAGATCGCTGAGGTCTCCCTGAGCGATTCTGAATTAATAAACCAGCCGATGGTTGACAAATATTTAATTACTTGTTGTAAAAATATTTACATTTTGAGAAAGTCATGACTTATGACCCTTTGCACAGGCATTGTAAAACACTTGCAGTAAAACAAGCTATTTTATGTGGTTTGAAGATGGATTGGTGTAGAAGTAGTTACATATTTAATTTTAAGGTTCAATAAATTATTTTTTTCTTAACGTAATAATAATGAGTTTACACAATGATATAATAGGCAAGACTAACTCATTAATCAAGTTCTTAGTTTCATCAGTGCGAGTGAAGTCGGAGCTAAGGGCTTCGCCTTGGTAAACGTATTGTAGGTAGTTGAGATACGCCTGTCGCATAGGCGTATTTTGATCCACACACAAGGCGTCTGCGTACAATGTTTTCGAAGAAACGTTAACGTTCAATTGTTTTAGTAGGTCACCGAGATGTTCGTGGTTCTTCCGATTTACCAGTATATCTGCACAAGAGAACATGACAGTGATTAAAGAGCATGTTTTGCCAATAACAAAACGAACTGTACTACCTCTTATAAGAGGCACATTTTTCAACGAATTGTCAATGATGAAAAAAAAAACATACCGGCCGAATTGAGAACCTCCTCCTTTTTGGAAGTCGGGTAATAAAAGCGAATGTTATCGTTTGGTCGTTTGGCTTTTGCCACATCTAGCGGCGCGACACCTTTATAATCAATATACGTGTATCATTTCTGTCTTCGGGTACTTTCGAAAATGGCCTTTTCACAATGTGCCCTGACTATAAAGAAATAAATAAATATCACCAGACAACACATACTTATCGTATGATCCCAACCTAAGCAAAGCTATAGGTACCATACAATGGACTGGGGGCGATCCCAGTTACACCAGATCGGGGCAAATTCTGAAAAAGCCATTACTATATTGCCACTAGCGGAAATCGAACCCGCAACTACCTGGTTCAGTGATCCGAGCGGTTCCAAGGTGTTTCGTGCTGCAGAAGTCCTACTGAGAATACTTACTTATCTACGCATAAACGTGTTGTAAAAACCTTCATATCTGGCATAGAACCAAAGACCTTAAAGTAAACTTCGCTTATTGTCTTACGGATAGATAAGTATTTGCCTGTTTCTTACCTATAGGTAACTAGCGGCCCGTCCCGGCATTGCATGGGTTTCTAATATAGCCTATGTAACTCAGTGATAATATAGCTATCTAACACAAAATAATTTTTGTAATTGGTCCAGTAGTTTTGAGTTAATTCGTTACATACAAAAATACAAATCTTACCTCTTTTTATAATATTAGTATAGATTATCCAGCTAGGTATCATTTTACACTTATAAAAGCCCATATAAACATTCTTCACATCAAATCATTGTAGGGACCCATGCATCGCTTTTATAAAACACCATCGCTTTGTTGCTGTAATAAGCGGAAATAAGCCCGCCAATTATATAACGCTTATTGTGTGCAGACAAAAGTGGGAGTCTTACCTTGAGAAAACCCAAGGCACTTCGCTATTTCGTTGTAAGTTTTACCAACAGTTCCTAGGAGAGTCATGGCCAATAAACCTGAAATGATCAATAAGATAGCTAAATTTGTAATCATGTAGGTAGGTAGCTCGTATTTATGGAAATATACATCATTTAAACAGTGACATTGTAGAATCAGGGGTCCGATTCTCGCAGGATCGACATTATCTCTACCTAAATCGACATTATGTCGGAACATAACGAAAAAAAACACGACCAATTTTCTGTACATACTTTGAAATGCCCTTATTATTTATAAGTAGCTAACTTGGCGGTTTATAAATATAGGTATTGTAATCTATAAATATTTGGCCGTTATTGTTTTTAAGTTTGTATGAAGTTATGCTTACCGGATACCCCTGTAGGTGAGATAACAATGTTATCGTCCTTGTTTTCATTCATCATCTTTAATATTAAGTTATATCCGAAACTATTTATAGCATTTGGTACATGATTTTCAGTGGTGATCTCCGACTTGATTCTGAAATAAATAAGGAATGCCTAATACCTGGCAGGAAAAACTAAATCGAAATTTTAAGATGACTGTTGTATAAAATATATTCAATATGATAGGTATTATGTAGGTATACCTATTATTATGTAGGTACGTACCTACCACGCTTGATAAGTAGGTACCTCATCATCGATACTAAATCGATTGGTTACTTTATTTTTATTCAATCACTAGCGTTTAAGTAAAATAAATTGCTTTTTGCTCAGTACAGGGACGTCAGTTATTTGTAGGTAAAGAATATATACCGTGCATGTAAATTATACGCTTTCCGGACTGCATAAAGATCAATAAGTAGCGATCTGTCGCATTGTATGCATGTGTAACAAAGAGGCGACACTGATTTTGGAAGATATGGTGCGAGGTGAAAGGGCACCCTCGTGTACTGCGGAGCTGTAGAGTAGTACAGATCTTGGCACACTTTATATCAGGGATTCCCAAACTGTTTTGGGCGAGAGACCCCTCTTCCAAAATGAACTGATACCTCAGACCCCCATAGCTAAATTACTTTAAAAATCCTATCTCTAGTTTTTTCACTATTGATAAAAAATACTTACCAATTTAAAAACTTTGCGGTTGGTTAAGTGACCAACCGCAAACTGGTCGATATCGACCCCTTTTGGGATCCCTGCTTTATATTATACCACTTGACCAAACCTATAGGTAACAGTCAATGGCTAATAAGCAGACGTTTTTTTAACTTTACAGATGACCATACTCATTCAACGGAAAACAATGAGTTGACTTAAAATATGTACGTATATAAGTCAAAAATATCGCGCAAGTCTCGCTTGAGTCAAATAGCCTTTCACCCCTCGATATAATCAATAACTTTCCATTAATAAGTAGTAAGTAACTAGGTAAGAAATGATAACTTACGTGGATTCTCCGGCCAATGTAGCTTCAGCAGACCACGGTCTGAAGAGTACAGTCAGAACAACAGCTAAAAGGTGAATTCTTCGTTCCATAGCTGTAAAATAATCGACATTAAGCTCGTAAGTACTTGATTTATTTGTACATCTATACAAATAACTAAAGTTGAAGTGTACCTGTGTGACACAGATATTACACACATTTCAATGCAATTTCGCCATTACACACAGACTATGTGTTTAATGTCATAATAACAACTTTTAAATAAATGCGAAAATATATACGTTACAAATATAGAAAACACAGTTTTAAAATTTTTGTCTATCTTTGTTTGAGGTCAAGTTCCAGATGGCTGGAGCGATTGGGGCTTCTTTTATTTTAGAAAATATATTAGGGTTCCGCAGGAAAAAATAAAACACATTTTATCGGGGTAACTCATTTTAACGGGGAATCGCGCCGCCGCGGATTCGGCTAGTAGGTATTAAATAAAATCGGGTAGGTAAGTAATTACCTACCATTAATTTACGAATATCCGCGGGTTAAATAAAGTTTATCAATTAACATACGAGAAACAAGGTCTTCGTCAATGTCAGTTAACAAAATTTAAGTAGGCGGATACAGTAGACATAAAATTAAAAATTAAATGATACTCAATTTAAACAATTACAATGTTGTAGGTGCCTACCTTACTTATAGGCCTATTAACCAGGAAGTTGATTATACCTTCCTTATAAAGTACAAAACAAAGGTAGCTAACAACTTACTCATCAGATAATGTCCACAATAATATTTTTTTTATTTGTATTCAACCATACGTAGACGAAATAAGTAGGATAGGTAAGTATATATTAAAAATAACTGTTTCACGATTGTATCTTTTGTAAATAATCAATAAGTAACACGTCTGACCGCTAGAACGAGTCTGTGCAACTAACATTACATCGTCCTCGTACTGAAAATGAATCACAGTTTATGGATGCGCGAGTGGGGAAGACCAACTTGGCTCGACCATTTATGAGTTGTAATTTACTACTACGCGTAGGTATCTCCTTTTTTATGTAGGTAAAAAGGTTGAAGGACAGTAGCAGTGCACCTCTGCGGTCTGCCTATCCCTTCGATAAATACAGGCGTAAAGATGTTGTAAAGGCCGCTAAACGGCTTGAGCAAATTAATAATTAGTTACGTATCTACTAAACTATATTTCCAATTAACCAAAACCTAAACTTGAAATAGGTTTACACACGGTAAAATTTTACCAATGTTCTTAGCTAGATAAATATATAATAGGAAAATAGTTTCTCATTTCAATGCTTCATTATTCCATCAACGATAAAAAATGTTTAAATAAAGTCCTTACATTTTCAATGTGTAAATTTAATGTAAATAAAATACTTCAAAATTAAAGAATCATTTCAGTTACCATGGCAGAGTTCAATTAAGCGATTGCTGTTTAAATGAATGTGCAAACTGAATATAGGTGACCCTAAGTAGTTTGAGAATGAAATAAAACACTATAATATCAATCTTTTATAAATATTGGTAAATATAAGTCAAATGTGGTACAATTAAAATCAGAGGAAATATTTTTATCAATTTCATTATCAAAATGGAAACATCCATGCATTATTTTCTACACTTTATCATACATAATCTTATAAACTGTAAGAAATATTATCATAACTACTTGAATAGGAACCAGAGCTTATCAGTGAGGGGGTGAATAAGTGAAATTATTTTGACTATTACTACTAACTATAAGTAATTTTATAACAGTTAAGAATGCAGTTAGGTATAACATTTCCTATTACGAAAGGCGAACATTAAAGGCAGGAAATTAAAGTGATGAGAGTATTCACCCTAACACTAATTCTTAGACTCGATCAACTAAAACCCAAAAGCTCAATAAAATTATCTTATTTTAAATGCATAATAAACTGTAAGAATTACAGTAATATGAATAAAGAAGCGTCCTCACTACCAAAGTTCGTGTTTTGATTACATCGAGTCAGGGTTCAGCGCCAGGACTATAAAGTGAGGCCAAAGACGTTAAAATGAACAGCCCTAAAAAAGTTCAACATTTACAAACAATGCCTGGCTCACGATAAAATTGTCATTACGTATGCGCTCGCAGTAACGACGATCCGTGTTGTATCATTTCTTTCTGAATAGTAAAACTTAGTGGGAGCTTTTTAACAGTTGAATTCACAACAGAAACCTATAAAACGCGATAGAGTGTAGAAAATGGAAATATTCACATCACTGAACTGCATGAAACCAATAAAACATTGCGTGGTGTTAAAGTGTAGTTTCTTTAAAATATATAAGTAAACATCAATCCGTGCAGGTAACATGCAATAGCATATTCTGACTTTTTTCATCCTCCATTAATTATCAAGATGTTAAGCGGATGGGCATCAATATCCTGTAACCGGAAAATGTGTCAATTACTGAACTTATGTTTTATTGGTTTCAGCTAATGTACAAAGTAATGTGGTCGATTAAATATACAGACGATCATCATTTACAAACTAATTAATAAGAAATAACCATTTTAATACTTTAAGACATAAATAATAACACATTTTAAACAATTTAACTTGCTTCTTTGACTTAAAATCTCTTATTACTATTTTTGACTACACTAATAGTATAACCAAGTCCTTTATGTTACAGTGTTATTTATCCTATACTGACATAATGTAAAGGCGGTAGGCAGACAACTCCTTATAACTACGGACTCAGAAACAGAGTGTGAAATGAGCTTCGAGAATGGAGAAGAGTTACTGTTATAACCATCACAGGACTACTAATCACGAAATATTTATTACAATTATTACTATGGTAGCCCCCGATTTAATAGCTTGAGTCGAAAGGCCTGTGTGAGTCACATCACAGGCAATTTCCAGTCTTAGCAATTTAGATAGGGGAACTACAGTAAATGCTACAAAGTTAATTTTAATTGGTATAAATTAGGCTATAGGCACAAGAAAGGCAAACTGAATATCAAAGAATACTCGAACTTCAATGGTTTTTATTTCATCTAATGACAGGTTGTGTTAGCACCACATCTTATCATTTAATCAATGATCAATCCACCACTCCTACTATTTCTCTGGATGTCGTAAAAACTTGTAAAAAAATAACTTCTATGCACATGAATATTTAGTTAATAGAGTCCTGTGACGAGTGATTAACAGATTTCCAAATGGACAAAGTCTTAATAAAAACATACAAATAACTAAAACACTTGCATTACACCACCAATATGAGTAACCTGGCAGAATTAAAGTGATCCAAGTAAATAATTTACACTTTGCAATTATTATTTTTTCTACACATCAAAATTTACAAGTACCTACTAGAGTAAGATTGACAAAATTATTGCTATATTTTAACAGTATGTAGATCTCATTAAGACTGTCAGGTATAAACAACACAATTTATGAACTATTATTATCACATACATACATATAAATAGCTACATAAACGTAACACACGCACACGCTAATCTATTCAATATGGTGTCTTGAACTAGCGTAACTTAATAATGAATAAATGATCAGTCTTAAAAAATTCATATGATCCTGTTGACAAGATCACATCTCTTTATCTGCAATGCCTTGTACTTGTCGATCCACTCTGTTACTGAGTCTAACTTAAAAAAAATCAAAACTTACAAAAGAAACTATTAACAAAAGAGCACTGCATATTACATTTTTAACAAAAAATGTCAGCACATTAAAGCAATAAACATTAATTAAATCACTGTTCATAATTATTACCTAATTCACGGGAAAATGTGAAAACCGTGCATCTAACTCTTACAAGTAAACAGTGAAACATGATTTTTACAACTAATTTTTCTTAGATACGGATATTGATTAAATCACCACATTTCACTGTAGTATTTAATTTATATTTTAATTCCAACATTATTAACTTGATTGAACCATGTGTTCACACAATCTTTAATTAAGTAGTGGAGACAAAAGAGCAGACATACTTAACCATCTTACTCACTTGTGAAATGCATATTATTTATTATGATTAGAAAGATGTTATACAACTGTAATTTGAAACAGGAAGCGTTGTACACGACAAACTGACTTGTTGCCTCTTAAGCTCTGTAAAGTCGTCACATTTAAGTCAGTAGAATGATATCAAATGCTTCTTTAACACTTTTCTGCTTATAATTTAGAAATACATAATAGAACATGGCATTTTATGACTTTAATTGGATGAATGCACAGGTGCTATAATTACAGCTTTGCTACCTAAATACTAACTGATTACGATCCAAATGTAGAAGTTTCAATAAGAACGCTTATATGAAGCAATACATAATTACACTACTAATCAGTTACTTAAAATGAATAAAATACATTATTTACTTTTGCTCCATTAAACTACCCACATGTAGAATAAATCTTGAGGGAGATTTCAACAACATGGAATGCTCTAAAAATTTCTGTCTCTATAATTTAAAGATGTTGGCATAAAAAGCCAATAATAGATTTGCTAATTTTACATACCAATTAAGCTATTATACACTGGGAATTCTAACTTGAACAAAAAATAGCAATACTGAATAAATATTAGACATTTGATTAAGTATATTCTATTCAATTTTAATTATATAAGGGACTTATCATCACCAAAACGGTTTGAATCCTAATCTCCAAATTCCCCAGTTAACAATGCAAATGGCACACCAAGCAAACGCTGGTGCGAGGCCCCGGCGTCACGCCCTTTACGCATTAACACTAAAATTACGAAAGATAGACTATATTACGTTACAGAGCTTTTAAAATAACTATATCGACATATAAACTGAGTGAGTTCAAGGCGTCTCATAGCCGCATACCCTGCGCTCCACTATAAGCCAGACAAGCTAGACCTCTGATACACCATTAACTAATTGTTGTGATTACAAAGTTAACTAGAAATTAGAATCGTCGAATTCAGGGTCAATTATCTACCTAAGTCAAATGCGAAAAGATATTGAAAGATCTATTGATTTTGCAGCAACATTACCAACAAACAACATTATATTATAGATAGTTACCTAAAATTCTATTCATTATTGCTCGTTCATGATATAGTATAAGACTAGTATCAAAGAATATTATAATGTCGAATTTTATAGAAAAAAATTATAGTTTCACGTGTTTTTTCTCGTTTCACATTACTTGCCCAAGATGTTTGAGAAATAAATATAGTGGCACGCGGCGCCGCCGCAATGTACTATTATCATCTTCCCATCATTTTATCTTACATAAGTCAGTCGATCCTCTTTCCATTAACACAAAACTACTAGAAAAAGCCAGATAAACATAGAATTTAAACATTATAATTTACATTTGAGACTTAACTAAGCACAGCGCCCATCGACATATGCGACAACGCATCCAGCTAATTCTATCACTTATCGATTCATTCCAATGCGTAAAAAAAGTATAATCAAAGACACAGACTAATCGATTCGTCACTTTGGAAAAGACAATTAAAAAACTAAAATTTAAAACTATATTCGAGGAGGGTCAGGGTGCTCGCTAAGCGGAAGCATATAACGAGCCGAAAGTCTAAAGCGAGTTTAACGCGATCACGAGTGTTTCACGACAATAACGCCAGGCCTCGGCGGCGGCGCCTGCTCCGTCTTCTTGGTGAGCGCCAGCGGCGCGTCGCCCGCTTCCTCGCGGAACAAATGGTCGCCTTCAAGGTGGCGGATGGCTTCCACGATGGTTTCAAGATTTTGTCGACTAGTGCTGGCGAGGTACAGACGCGAGGGGGCGTCGTGCGCCGCGTCGGGCAGGACCTCCACCTCGACCCGCGGCTCGGCCTTGATGGCGGCCTCCAGCAGCGGGGCCACCACCGCCACCGGCTCGCTCGGCGGCGCCTCCACTTCCTCGCTTTCCAACTTACAATCTGCAACATCTGTCTTCTCAAAGTGTATTACGGGGCGTGGAATTTCGTGACCCTTGCTAGGGTAAATCTGTGCTTCCAGTGCATGAAGGCGCTCTTCCAGATGACGCCGCAGCCGTCTCTCACGATCGAGTTGGACGAGCATTTCACTGCCTTCGACATCCTTTTTCGGTGGTACACTTGTGACAGATATTACAGCTACCGAATCGGGTGAATGGGAATTAGCAACAGTATCCTCTGTTGAGTCAGGAATTATAGCTGGCACATGACTAAGAATTTCACTTTTTCGTTTCTTCAAAGGTATTTCTCCTCCTTCATGCTGGTTAAGTAACCTCTTCAGTTGGCAGTTTTGGGAAAGCAGCCTCGTTTTTTCCTGCTCCAAATTATATATGTATTCAGCCGTCTGCTGGAGAATCGCAGCCTGGAAGGTAACAATAAAAATTACATATAAGTAATTTCATAATGACTATAGTATTTGTGTATACAGAGTAAAGTACAGATACATACTTTGCTGAGCTTTTCACCCTCATGGCGAGGTAACAGTGTTCTCAATGCTTGGAAGCCTGCATTTATGCTTTGCATTCGCCTACGCTCATTGCTGTTTGCAATTTCTCGTCGAATCCTCTTCTCTGCTTCCATTGTCTTACTTCCAGAACTTGAGTGCTTCTCACTACTGTAACAATAGAATGTTTTCACTGGTGAGCTTTGAATAAACAGAATATATAGCAATATTATTTCTTTAGTTACTTGTAAACATGTATGTGTAGTTAGATAATATTGCTAAAATATTCATGCTAAGCACTAGAGCCTAAGGCAAACTTTGTTAGAGAAATATTGAAACATTTTCCCAAAATTTTTAAGAAATTCTAATTGATAGATTAGATACTTAGAATAAACTTAGTCATTTTCCATAATAAAAGTTTTCAACAATGCCACTGTAAATGGAATATAGCTTTGTTTTTGAATATGATGAAAAGTTCATAATACATAGGTAGGGGAGAAACATAATAAATCTAACAATGACATTATTAAAATCAAAAATGTTGTATTCAAAAATGCATGAATGGGAGTATTTACGCCAAGCGAACATAATGTTTGATAGTAGAGTAGATAACTACATCTGCGCGACATGTAGGGGCGCCTACTACGCCTATTTGATTTGACCAACCAAACATGGCGGTCCAACAGCTGACTACAGGCCGGCACGGGGCGTGAGCGTCATCATATGGTTCGTGAAAACATTATATTGCAGCAAAAACATGATATTACTAATGTTTGAATAAAAAAATATCTCCATAAATATGTTTTGCCTAGTAGAATGCAAAAACTACTGTGTTAAGAGCGACCACGCCGGTTGTCCATACCTGGATAAAGCGTGATCAGATGCCTCCTCTTCGTACAAGTTGTAATCTTCTACTTCTAGCAAACAAACGTCATTACCGTGTAATGACATCACTTAGCTGCACTTATAAATTGTTCTTCATGTAAATTTCGAGCAAAACGCACAGAAAAGTAGCAATTTATTAAATTCACAGGCCACAATGGCGGGAAATGACAATGAGTTCGGTCAGGTGACGCTACACAAAATAAAGACTGCACACGTATATTATCCACTCAAATCACTTTTCAGAACATTTTTCACAAACAAAGTAATATTGTGATATAAAAAAACAGTAAATATCAAGCGAATTACTTTTGAAAACACAATTTTATCGGAAGGAGTCAAGGGCAACGCGACATCGATGCATACTCATACCATAGACTAACGTGATTACTTTCTATCTGCTTTAAATATAATCTATGGACTAAATTAAATGGGCCTTGTTAGATTATCAATTGGGATTGCGCGATTTATTTATTCATTCATTATTTCAGCGATATCATGTAAATTATAGTATTATAATTAGTATTAGTATTAGTTACTAACATTAGTTTTATAAGCAATGCTAGATATTAACCAATGGACCTATGTTGTTCGTAAATTAAGAATTTGAATACAATTCACGACTGAAATGGAAATAAACGAGTTTATGGTTAAATAATTGGATAACACATAAGATGGAGAAAGCAGTGAGGCTTTTCTGTAGAACTATAGAAGTCAATTTCAGCCACAGACCATGAGCAAAATTCATAGTATATTACGGTTCCGTGCTGCAAATTACATAAACGTTAGATTCTACAATTGCAAGGTGTTTAACCTGGACGTATTCGTTATAGTCGCGATCCTAAAAAAAATGAATGAAGATCGTGATTATCGTGTGATATCATTGGGTAATACTGACTGTTTCACATGGTTCATTGGGCAAATGAAGAATACCCAAGATGCAAGAACCTTAGAACATTTATAATTCCCATAAAAAAGAGACAAGCTTTTGCTTTACCTTGGCTCTATCCTTTATAGAGATAGTAAGGAAGAAAGAAACCTAAAATCAAATTTCCCGTCAAACTAGCACTGTAATATACTGTTTCCTTTTCACTTACTCTGTCCATGTAGAAAAGAAAAGACAAATCAATAAGTTACGATAGTTCAGTTAAATACCGAGAATATCCGCCAATTTGTAATAAATCCTGTAAGTTGGTATTATGCATTTTTTATTATGGTGGCAGTAGTGAAGTGAAGCGTCGCGGCTTAAAGGACCAATCACAAGCAAGATAAATTTGAATAATTTCTAGGTGGGGATTTCGTCCTGCCGCCCGCCATATTGTGCTGGGCTGTGAGTGCTTGAAGTGAATTTTTTACATATTTCAGTGTAAATTCTCTGTTTAATATTATTCGGATTGAAAAGCCTGAAGGTAAGCTGAAATTTAATATTAGTTTTTGTCATAATTATGTGTACTATATATTATATACATTGAGGATGTAAAACGAGCCGGCTGTTCAAATCTGCTTAGCATCGGTTATAGGTAGGTACCTATGTATTATCGATATCCGTACATAAATCGGATCTACTTTCGCTCTAGAGCACCTACTTTCATCAGAAAGCCGCCGTTGAATTACATAGACTTACAGAAATGTGTTTTACATAAGTTATCACATTGTGGGTAACTTAGGTACTAAATTCATTACCTACCATGCCCATTTGATTTCGTCTACCTACCTATTATTAGATCCAGAGGTATCTATTTAGTCCTACTAAACTACTCATAAATTTAATAACTTGAATCAATAATTAACGTAGGAGCCCATACATATTATGTTCATGTATCTATCTTGTTCAAGTTATTCTGGTAATGCGTTCTTTGTGACACGATGAATCATCCGTTCATTGTGAGTAACTGGGGACGGGGAGACAGTAAACTGTAAAACAAGGGTGTTGGTTCCGAACGAGGTTTGTTCGTTTCATATTATTATGTTGTAAGGCACATCTACCTACTCAATAAATTATATACCTTTACCTATGTACCTACTTTAATCATAAAATCTTTGCACGCCTAATCGTAATATAAAGTTCGGGAAAACGATGTTCTTGATCATATTTTGTCTTTCTAAATTATACCGCAGGCCTTCACTTCCGCTTTAGACCACTTTTATTGGTATAGATAGAGTATACCTACTGAATTATTATTTACTTGTAAGTATGAGGTATCTAGGCAGATTAATCTCGAAGGCGACGTTTAAAACTGTATCTATACAATAATACTTACAGTTTTTCTACATAATGTAGGTACAATCAGGTTTCATCCTTTGTTTGCTTGAACGTAAATATCTGTCTGTTTATAATGAAAAGTATATTACACCTAAGTAAGTGGGTAGGTATGTAACAAGCTCATTTCTGGCGCAATGAGTTTGCATAGTTTCGTGTGGCGCAGTGAAGGATCTACAGAGGTTCCTATTTAATTACCTACTTCCTTTTTAACTGCAGTCAGGAGCTTAAAAAACTGGTTAGTAGACAGAACCTATAATTAATGCTAAAAAGGTTTTTTGGCATTTAGGTACCTAGATGGATTGGACATCTCTTCTTGAGGGTTAGTCTTCTCAAAATGGTTGTCAATCAAATTGCATGGCATATTTGTGAAGTTGGTACCGATTGTACACACGTAATGCGTACTAGAACACAAGCTGAATAAAAAAATACATCATCACGGCTATATTCCCCGAAGGGGTAGGCAGAGGTACACTTCGGCGATGTATTTTGGTCCCAATGTAGAAGAGGCGAGACTATTGTATGTGTTGTAGTGCGAATATAGATAATGTATACAAATAAGGTCGTAACTGGTGGTGATGCAGTCTTTATACCTGTATCGTAACATCGCGTGAGTTGGGTGACTGCCGAAGAATTGCACAAGCAGTCTGTAGTGAAGGACGTCTGAAATTAACTTCGCTTCGGTTGGTAGATACCTTGTTGCTGGTTGACAAGCAGCAGCCTTATGACCTCTTGTGTGCCCTTAGTCTTGCCTCGTTATCTGCTACAACCAGCACGGCAGGCATGTGCGTCAAAAACCAGACTTATGTTACGAAATTAGTTACGGGTGTATTAGAAGTTCGAAATAATACTAAAACATTTCCGTCAGTTTTGGATATACTATAAGAATGGTGTAAAAATTTCAACAAAATTAGAAATTGATTTTTCGTATTTATGTTGGTATACTTTTAATAAATTTAAATATCTCGAGTCCTGTGCGATATGTTTTTTTCTTGTTTAGTGAATATTGTTAGTCGTCTCACGTAAATGTAGTTGGCACTGTTTAATAGGGTTAAGGTTGTGCCTTTTGGCCACACGACGATACTTGTGACAAATATTCAAAGGCCTGTAACCAGGAAAATATGACAGTTAGGCATGGTCTGTGCATCTCTGAGCATCTACATAACAACTACCGGATATGTACCTAAAATATTATTTCGGACTTCTGATACACCCTGTATATGTTAATTTTGCCTCTTTCTCCTATGAAATATGGCAGAGAGGGAGCGACTCAATCTGTGACACAGGTCTAGTCTTGACATGCATGTTAGCTCAGTGGGTGTGAAATAGTAAAATACGATACTAATAGAAGACGCCCAGCCAGTAGCACAGTTAGAAAAAGTTAGATTTGACAGACTGGACTAGATTTTAACAGACGCACCCCAGTTAGGTCTATCTGTCATGACGGTACGCAAATTTCACAAAGCACCCTCTACATGGGATCTAGCCGCCTCATAAAAGTACTATTAAATTAATGTTACTGTTCCCGGGCCTTTTTATGATACAATTAATTATAACTATTGTCGACCCTGACGTATCAGGGTTTCTTGGTACTCTTATTATTCTAACAATGCTATATTAAGTAGATATGCTTTTAAAATGTATGTCTCATTCACTTACTGTATGGTAGGTACCTAAATAAATGCGTCACAACATGAATCATGACAGTGACCGTCGTTTGCGTCTTTTGCAAAAAACATCCGTCCTATTTTACACTTAATGCAATTTTCTATGTGTAATATAGGTACCTATATTTCCTATTCATTGAAATAAATTTAATCGCCGTACGCGTGTGTCTGTGTAGGTACAAGAACGAATAAGGAATAAGCCTGGTCTCCACTGGTTAACACTATGCCTACTATAATTTACGGAAGGGTCATGGATCCGGGACATTACAATCCACCCTAGTGCTCGCTCGAAAGAGGGAGTTATAAATTGATAAATCATCAATTTATATTGTGTATGAGTTTATTTCTATATCGATTGAAATTTCTTATAGTAGTCGTGACATTGATCTTCTGTTTTGGCTATGAGACTTCACAATAATTCCCTGTTGGTAGGTACAAAGCAATTGGAACCCTCAATAGATTACATTTTACCGTTTCTAGTCATAACGCCAATGACTAGGCTAAGTAAGCAGTGCTAACTTGTGATTAGTTTTTTTTTCCTTTGCAACGATTCATCTTCTGTAGGTATCCAGCTTTATTTGAAAAGGGCAGTGGGTAAACGCATACTTGTTTTTAATAGCTAGGTAACTACTGTTGTTTATTAGATAAAATTACCTATATCGCGTACACTCGCATTGAGTGTCTCATTTTCCTGTACTCATTGATAGCATAGGCCATGATGTTAATGGCGTTCGAGATTGAAACGTCCGAATATTAACAATGGAAAGGAAGTGACCACTATCATGGTCCATGTCCTATAGTAAGTAGATCTGTGTAATCATTTGTAATATTATTATTCCTGTTGCTCATATAATGCCGGGTGCAGGATTACTTGTGGTTTGAATCCGCAACTGGCCGCTGGTATCGATTTTCCATGTATCGTGCACGTGGTAAGTAGGTAGGTGGTTATGCGGCTATTAGCATTGCAACATTGTTTACCTAGTATAATTGTATTATATTGATCCTATTTGCCTTGTAAACTCGTTAGTAGGTACTTTTTCCCAACCAAATGGTCCATGCCTAACTCAACTACGTATACGAGGACTTACCAACCTACATAACTATCTTCAATATTAGCTACCTCCGGTCTGCTAAGTTAATCACACCGCAGCTCAACAGCTTAGGTAGTATTTTTTTTCATTCGCTCTGTACAACTTGTTACAACGTAATAATATTATGTAAAAATAACAGAGCAGAAAAATGCATAGCAGAGCGTGTTTTAACTTTTACGGACATTTTATTCACGCTATTAGGTACCTATCTACTCACCGAGCCATCGACCTTGAACGTACCCGAGTCAAGGTCACCGATACACTTCACCGTTCTTTGAAATTGTACTACCAACCCTGTCAAATGTGCCTCCTATTGTATCAGTGGCGACAGTAATAAGTTCGGGTTGACTGGTTGAGCCCAAAAAACTTTATGTAGAGGGGGGCATGCTTCAGGTCGTTCACCCCAATGCGTGAACCAATTTGAAATAACTCTCCGCATCATGACATGACGGATGTACCGCGCTCAACATTCGTTGTATGATCAAGGTTATAAGAGTACCTTTTATAGATTGTACCAACTACTTGCTTATCACTTGCCTACTAGTATAATGTAAGCCGGTTCCTATCAGCCTGGCAAAGTTTTTTATCCCCAAATTCATAATGTCATTACCAACAGAAGTACAAGGTAATTTCCAGCAGAAGTGAGCTCTTGTAATGTCATTGTAGATGGATTATAATTATAACTTTCTAAAAATAAGCGGGTTAAACTTATCGTTAGTTTATTGTTAACCGTGGTTAAAAGAAGTTAGTAACCTACTTCTACTATTTATTATTGCGGTTAGGGACCGGATATTGATTGTATGTTTATATTAAAATATTTATTTGCTATAAAAGTAGGAGTGTTATTTCTCGCGTATAATATAATTACATAATATAATTTAAGAGTTCAGTACGTTTTTATTACCAAATAATCCTGGCGCCTTTTCGGCTTCTTAAGAACAACGAAAGCACAATAGTTAGCGTCTCCGAAAAAGAGGTTACATTTATATATTCACATTGAGTATATCAGTATTACCTGTTACATTTTTAGTTAGTGCACTTACTGATATATTATTTGTAATTACAATGCTTGCAGTAGTTCAAAGTTACTGATATTTTTGTCTCGGACGAATGTTTGTGCAGAGATAAGACTCGGGGTCCTGCCGCTGCCTGCCTGCGTGACTAATGTCAATGCTATTTATATTTGTATTGAGAGTAACGAGTGGGATATTGAAAGATAAGGCCTCGCGCATACTGGGGCGTCAACGGTCGCGCGTTGGCCAATGCCAAGTCGACTGTATTGACATGTAGAAAAAGTTAATTCCATCGCGTTAATTCTCACAGCACGAGTGAATTTTTACGCATGGAGGCGTGGCTTTTACGACAGTTATTTAAACTTTATGCATGTTTACACAAAGTTCGTTTTGGTATTGGCAAATATTTTGACGCGCGAATTTCGACGCACCAGTGTGCGGGGGTTTAAAGGCGACGATGCGCCAGGAATTCGGTCTACTGCTAATGATCAATGTGAACAATAACCGTATGCGGCTTGTTCGACTCTCAGTTTCGTTGTTATTGCCGTGATAGCTGCTGTGCCGTGTTCCCTGAGTATACCCGTGAGTACTCGCTCCATTATTTGTATCATACATGTTTCACAATAAGGAACAAATTGTGCGTGTACGTTTGTTTAGCAATTATAATAATACAGCGCTTCAATTTTCTCAAGATTGTAAAGTATATGATGGTTTATTGTTTTCGATTTAGGTGTGTGATAGGTACTTTTGTGTTTTCAAGGTATGAACAGAAAATAAATTTTAATTTAAAGTACACCGCATTGATCACGTTTAGTCGAAATATTTTTTTAAACTGTTCGATATACGTAAAAGGTCGTTGTTTTTCTTGTTTTTGGTGGGAATGGCAATGACAATTGGAATATGGTTATTGTTTCTAGGGTTTTATATTTTAGAACAATTCCTTGTTTACGTGGTGTAAAAAAAATCTATTGATTGATACTGCGTCTTCTAAACTCGCATTGCATCTTTTGCAGTACATAGACAGGTAGTACTTGTGGTTAGAACTTGCAAGCTACTATTTTCGTCGTGTGTTAACATTTATTTTGAGCGTGTTCCCAGCGCCGTGACCCACTGACGTGCTTTGTATTCCGATTTGGATCCTCGTACCTGAATTGTTTATTTTTATCTCGACAAAGGTTAAATGCATTTGTGTATTGAAAATGAATGAAACCAGTTCCTTGTTGTATGTGCTCCTTTATTTCTTTTTACAAAGGGAATTAAATTTTGTCATACTTACCATGCTAGTTGGTTACCCCGCGGGCTAATGTTAACCCTATACCTACCAGGTAGTCTGTTTATTTGATACATAATCAAAATTTATATCACGTACTCGATTCTTAAATGTAAAGACGCCGGACGGAAGCGAATAATTGTTAGTAGACACTATTTGTAGAATATAAAATGAAATCTCGGCCTCATCCACATCGTTTCAGTTATGTTCACGTGTTACTTAAAAACATTTATAGGCACCTACTTATTGACTACGAATTTATTGTCACTCCGACAACAATGCCGCAGCATCGTGACCGTAACCAACACAACAAAGCAATGGATTGTGAAAAAGTCACACTGGGTTCGATCCTTACTTGGCTGATACAAACTAAAGATAGCAAGGTTTGTGTTAAAGAAACTTGAATAGACTTATAAGGTTATTAGTTGCTACCAATATCATAAACAAGATAAATAAAAATATAAGTTGCATTAATTTCTAGATATATTTAAAGCCAGTGATTTGTATGGCGTTAAAATATCTTTAGTTCCCATTTTACAAATGTTGAGATTTTAGTCCGTCTATGCAAAAAATACCAAAGTACGTGAGATAAAATCCGTAAGAAACTTGGAATGACAATTCTGTGATAAACTTCAACATGCCATGTAGTACTTATTATTTTTTATAAAAAAGGGTTCCCGTAGGATATTGATTATATAAAAGTTATTTTTATTTTTTTGTTTGTATTGTCTAGGACAGCAGCAAGCATGGGTGCTAAGCAGAGCAAGCGCTCAGTGGATATAAGCGGCAAGGAGGCGGAAGGTGCTGGGGAGGTGGCCGCGGCCGGGGCCGGCGGAGAGGGTCGCGTGGAGCAGCTCGCCGATGCCGACGCGCTCAAGCCGCAGCTCAATGGAGACGCGCACATCCACGAACCACCGACAGTAAGAATAATTATTTTACCATCTATAATTCTTATCGTGGATTTTGGGACGCCTTTCCCCGTTTGAAGTCGTCTTCTACCCTTATTAAGCGGAATTACCATAATAAATGACTAAACCAGTCTAGCTATTTATATTTCTTATGTCTAGTCCATATAGCCGACGGGCTTCCCACAACTTCCTACTTAGATAAAGCTTCCAAGTAATCATAATCAATTGAGTAGAATAAAGCATTGAAATAAAACTATTTTACGGATTTTATCGCGTTTATTTACTATTTTATTTTCCCGACGTTTCGGCTGTGATAAAATCCGTAAAATAGTTTTATTTCAATGTATAGTATTCGCGTAAATATAAGAAAACAATAGAATAAAGCAGTTGTACTTTTATTATAAAATCATTGAAACTGATTTAGTAATGTGGTATTCTTTTACATTAATTACTATTCTTTAGGTTCTATTGTTGTTGTAACAAACGGTTGTTTTTCGATACAAACCTTATCTGCTAATACCATTGACTTAATATTATATGCATACTACACAAAAGTATTAATTTTTATACAAAACAGACACAAACAAGCAGTTTGTATTATCACTAATGAATCAATTAAATACACTTCATGTAATGGGTATCTCAAGTAAACGGGCGCGATTAGACACGATGACCGATATGCTAATGATTTGGTTCGGCCGTCATCCGATAATGCGACTCATCCTTCACGCACCCCAGTAATATAATATGTAGGGGTGACTGCTAAGCTGTTATTGATTTTCACCACGACACGCTAAGGCGCGAGATAACGTGACTGGGGAAATAAAACATTTCTAACCCGTGATTGCATAAAGACACGTGCAAAAGAATCGCATAACAATAATACCATAAGAAAATCGGCTTGTGCTACTACTGCTACCCATCATTTCAACTGTCTACAATATTTTGTCTACAAGATTTTGACGCGTTTAGTTTCGTTGTTATTGCCGTGATAGCTGCTGTGCCGTGTTCCCTTAGTATACCCGTGAGTACTCTCTCCATTATTTGTGCCTTCTGATACTGAAGGATAATGCAGTACATATTTGACAGTGCAAGAACTTTCACAAACAAACAACTTTATAATATTTTTGTAGCTTATATATTATTTCAATACCGCCGCATACACAAACACGACTTAAATGTAAGGGTATGTTAAAGCGTTTTGAGGCAATAAAATATAACGAAATAAAGAAAAATATTTCTGTATCCACTGTTAGGTACTTAGTGTCAGTACGCAACATAAGACTAAAAATACAAATGTTACTATTATAGGACAAAGAA
Organism: Ptilodon capucinus; assembly: GCA_914767695.1. Classification (NCBI taxonomy): domain Eukaryota; kingdom Metazoa; phylum Arthropoda; class Insecta; order Lepidoptera; family Notodontidae; genus Ptilodon; species Ptilodon capucinus. The sequence continues at coordinate 4,199,998 of OU611814.1, read as the reverse complement.
AAGGAGCTTGATAGTGGTACTCCAGAAAACGAGAAGGATGCCACCACAGAGAAGGAAGGCAAACAAGATGATGAAGAAGCCGCACCCGTCACCAACGGAGAGACCGAACAGAAGGTAGAGAATGGCGACTCCACACCCGCCTCTGATGATGCCAAGAAACCCAAGAAAGAAAAGGTGAGGGCGTTAGTTAATGTTAACCCCTTATAATTTTGAATAATAAAATTAGTTGTTTTTTGTTATTGACTATTAGAGAGATTTCTGTAATTATAATAAATAACACAGTAGGTACAACCTAACCTGGCATTTAAGTTTAAGCATGTGTGTGACCTATTTGACGTTATTAACAAAAGCATGTCGTGGACAGGTAAAGAAGAAATGGTCGCTTCGATCGATCAGTTTCAGCCGAAAAGATAAACCTAAACAGGAGAAGAAACAAAAAGAGGAGGAAGTGAAAACAAACGGCGAGCCTGAAAAAGTGCCAGAGGAGGTAAGTCATTCCTTTCTGTAACAAAATGAGAAATATTGCAGACTGCAATTTTCATTTAAATTTTTGCACTTTAACCATGACTTTGACATTCATAAGGTACATTTTTATATCCTCATTAAAATGCTCGCGAAGCAATTACTTTCTAATGTCATAGTATTCCATATCCGACGTCTATTCGTATTCTATCGACGCTCCGAGTACAATATTAATTAATACAATATGAACGTGAACAGCCCGCCGAATTCCTCGACGCAACACAATCATCCGTCTTTGTATTAACTTGGCCTACTTAATTGCGGTCTACACTAACATGTTGTTCTCAGATGCGTAGAATTCGTTGCCTTGGAACTTACTTAAAATTAAAAGTACAACATTATTTTGAGACGAAGTCATTGACCTGTGATGTACGAAAATTTTTGGGTACATTATGCGAAATCGTGCGCACGTGTTTTTATAACTGGTACGAGGGCCGCTAAAACGCTTTAGCTCTCGGTCGTGTCAAGATCATCACTCTATCATTATTACTGGTGCTCCAAAATAAGTGTTCCACGAAATAGTTCGTTGTAAAACAGATTCAATCTTTGTATGTGTTGAATTCTAATAATGCAATTTGTTTCAATGTTTTTTAGGGTTCCGTACCTAAAAAGGAAAAATCGGAACCCTTATAGGATCACTTTGCTGTCCGTCTGTCTGTCTGTCTGTCAAGACCCTTTTTTTCAGAAACGCGTGGAGGTATCAAGTTAAAATTCGAGACTCCCTAGTCTGTGGTCCCATCGTGCCCTAAAAAAGTCACTTATTGGTTATCGGCTTTTGATGCATTTTCAGTAAATTTGCACGGGAATCGAAAACCTATAGGGTACTTCCCGTTGACTTAGAATCATGAAATTTGGCAAGAAGCCAGGTCTTATAGCACAAGTAAAGGAATAAATCCAAAAACTGTAAATTTATTGTAAGAAAATGTTTTTTTTGCGATTACAAACTTATTTTGTAGTTAGTTTGTATGGGGACACTAGTATACCAATTGCAAAGTTGAGTTTGTCTCTCTGTCCAGTTTATCTTTCGTTAGAATAATGTTCGGTGCTTTCATAGCTTAGGTACGGAAGCGTCGGTGCGCAAGTCCAGCTCGCACTTGGCCGGTTTTTTAAATTGCGATCAAAATAATTGGTTCCGATCCGACCTTGCGGTTGGACCTACTAGAAACCAACGATTTCTATGACAAGTAACTATTGCGACGCAGTGCATTGCACCCAGCCCGGGCAGCGCGAGGAACAATGCTCATTATAATTCAAAGTGGTGCTATATCCGTGCTAACCAAACGTGAGCCGGCTCTGTTGACGGCGATATCGCGCTATTACGGACACTTAATTCATTGATGAGCCTGCATGCGACTTCAATTAACTCCAATATACGTAACCATTCTAAAATATTATCAGTTTTCGCGCGATTTTGTCAAAAATTGTTGAGCCTTCAATTCTATTTTTATCTAATGTTTTACATATTGTAGCCGTTACTTATTTGTACTCCGTGCCATTCAACATGCGATGATGTGCGGTCATTAGCACTCGGCCTCCCACAACGAGAGTTTACTCGTAGTATTTTTTTATTAGCGTTCCTTCATTCCGTATGTAAATATGTATAGCAATGATAATTAATTACCGTGACTACAATTTTAAATTACTTGTAAGTTTACTATCAGTTTGTTTTATTAACTTTATCATTGTTTGCATAGATGTATGCGTGTATGTATGTATTTATACAAAATTAGCGTGGACAGGGCGATGATGTAAAGACGGGGTGCATTAGGAAACAAGTTTGTGGAGTGTAAAATATTATTTGCAGTCCTTGGCAGGTTTAGCGACGCTACCCGTGGGCGGGTAGGGCCGCAGTCCGGACGGGTTGCGCCGACCGACTCCGATACGTAGGAGGTCGGCAAACCGCTTTTACCTCCGCACCCTCATCTGTGCGCGTGCCGTACCAAGCCAAATTTAATTGTTATCGATAAAATCATAAACCATACTCTTGATTATCTTTTAAATTAAAATTTTATTTACTACTTGTATCAGTAACTTATGACATGTATATCTGTACTGGGGGCAATTCTTGCATAATCGAAATAATCTCTAATTCGAATTCTCTATATGTGGCTGTAGGCTTATTTCAGGAACCACATAAATAAAATATATTTGCATCGCTGTTCCCCTCTGTAAACGCTAGTTATTTGGGATCATAACCTATAGTTATAACTGGCTCCATAATCGTTTATAACATTACATAAGTGTCTGTAGTTATCAATCCGTGTAAGATATTTTTAGAAACAGATCAGTCATACCGTGTATTACCACCCACAAACAAAAAAAACCTGTTTATAATAATAGTACAGATAGAATAAAAATTCAAATGGACCCCGAAAGGCTATAACATATTCTTGGCCATTGAGATTTCCTTACGCACGATGATTTCACTATTTTTAAATACGCTCGTGATATTATAAAATTTTCAGAGGTTAAGCCGTGGTGTGAAACTGCATATCTAGATTACCAGGCGTGCGATCGACCACATTAAGCTTTAGTTAGTGATAGCTATTTAGTCGATAGCACGCCACGTGAGATTTAATAGGAAAAAGCTAGTTTTAAGAATATAAAATATAGATTTGCATATGTAGATATACATAAAAGTTTTAATAACTCAAATATGTACTGTTCCTATCTTAACAATATCCGGAAATAGGTAGATACTTGTTTGTGTTTTAACAATTTAGTGCGTTAGGCGATAGGTTATGCCATGCTGCATTGAATGAACAATGCGTCGTATGCCGGGTGCTTGTATGTAGGTATCAAAACTCGCTACTGGTAAAGGAAACACGAAGAGTATGGCTCAGATTGCATGTTTATTAAATGATGTAGGTAGAGACAGCGGCGGCGATTCGTCCGCGACCGCCCATCCGTCGTATTTTCATAATACGACGTCTGAATAGTGCTTTGGCATAACAAGGAATTGCTTAGTTTCCTTTATTGACAAGGTATTGTGTGAAAAATTGTGAATAGAAACAAAATAATAGATATGATTGAAGTTAACTCTGATTCTGTAATATAAACAAGGCAAACTAGCACTACTAACTGTATTACTCTCCGTTGTTTAGTCCCGTGTGATAAGCAAGACAGTGTACCAATATTTTCAATTCCACAGATGTAAAATGTATATAATCTTTATTTCGACTCAAATCTGATATAATTATTTCCGTAGCCGCTGAGCACGGGCACAAAAGTTTTTTATTTTAATAATGTTTACGGATAGGTTCCGGGTTTGATTCCCGTTCAGACCTTTATACTATTGACGCGAGCCTAGCACTAGCTTTTAGCTTAGTTTGGGGCTAACGGGTCTACTAGTAATGTGATAGCTCACATTGCTATTAAAGCTACTTGAAAAAACAATTGAATAGGTTTTCCATGATATAAAATTATCTCAAATGTTTAACAGTAGTTTTCAATACCTGTTAGTATTGGCTTTCGCTGATACTCACTCAATATAGAAATTAAATTGTTACGAAAAAATACCAGCTCCCGGTTACAACACTATTACTGATTGGCACCAAGAAGGGCGTTCAACTTGTGATAGCAGCCGCGTATAATACGTCTGAGTTCATCTGACTTACTCTATACATACGTATGACAGTGCATTCATACCTTGCGCTGTATTATCTCCACCGTTATTTATTGATCGTACAAATTACTCGTCCGCTCTAGTGCCACGATGTCATTTATTGTAAAAAAAATAAAAAAAACATTTATTATATGATATAATAAAATATTTTTTCTAACACTTTGCCATCGCAACATTATGATACTCTGTATTGTACGAGAGCCGAATCTAAATAAACATGACGTATGGTACATTAAAAAAAGCTAGATGCAAAATTTAACGTTGACACAAACGGTGCTTTAGACCGGAAAATAATTACCATAGTGTGGCAGATAGCCCATGCTTATTGTCTGGTGTTCAGTGAGTCACCTCTGGCGTCGCGCATTGTACCGTTATTGGATAAACTGACATTAAGCTGGCATACAACGGCGAACTGTGCTCCCGTATTCGAGTCATATACCACTATACGAGTCATATATCATCTTGCATACATCAATAGAATTCCAACTAATTACAAACTTATTCATTAGGGTCTCCCTAGCACGCCCACGTTAATCACTAAAATACGGAACGCATAACTTTCATTCTTTAGACGGCCCCTAATTGTATTTATGAGGTCTTTTTAACCGACGAAAAAAAAAAGGAGGAGGTTCTCAATTCGACGCGTATATTTTTTTATTTTTTTTTATGTATGATCACGCATATCTCCGGCGTCACTAAACCGATTTCGAATTTTTTTATGACGTTTGCTAAGGAATTCTTTGAGGGTGGTCCCATTTTCAAAATATTATCAGAAATTAACCCCCTTGGGGGTGAAATGAGGGGTTGAAGGTCACACAATTTAAAAATTATTTTGTGATCGACTTGAAACTTTGTATATGTATTTTACATATAAAATAAAGAAATACGTGTTTTAGGAATTTTGAAAAAAAAAATGAATAGGGTGTGAAATGGGGTGATAAAGTTTGCATTCTTTTTTATGTATGATCACGCATATCTCCGGTGTCAGTAGACCGATTTCGATAATTTTTATGACCTTTGCTAGAAAATTCTTCGAGGGTGGTCCCATTTTTAAAACATTATCAGAAATCAACCTCCTTGGGGGTGAAATGGGGGGTTGAAGGTCACACAATTTAAAAAATATTTTTTGATCAACCTGAAAATTTGTATATATATTATGCATACAAAATAAAGAAACACATGTTTTTTGGAAATTTGAAAAAAAATATATGTAGGGAGTGAAATGGGGTGATAAAGTTTGCATTCTGGACTATAGTTTATCTTTGGCGTTAGTGAGCCGATTTCGAAAAATCTTTTTTTGTTTAATACGGATAGGTAACAAATATCGAAACGATGGGATGGAAAGGGTGGTGAGGGGTGAATTCCTTTTTTGGGCTCTTATGAGGTGCTAATCACAAAATATATACTAAATTCGCCTTCAAAAACTTCAAAAACTAGGTACACTAAAAAGTGACAAATAGCTTATAATTCATTACATTTGTAGTCGGTGCCAATTCATTTGTGTATTTGCCTAGTCTGGTGTAGATTGGCACCTACACCATGATATACCTAACGCCCGCATAGACTTAACTTGGAATTATACCCATTTTTAACCAACAAAGAAAACGGAAGAGGTTCACAATTCGACATGTATTGGTTAGGGTATAACCTCGAAGTTGGTCCCGTATAAATTAGGAAGAAAAAATCCTACCCTAAGGGTGGGAAAATAGGGAGAGATTTATTGTTCATTCCCAGATTTGAATGCTGAGTTGTGTATTACAAAATAAATAAGTATGTAGTAAGTAGTTGATTTTAGCCACAAAAAAATATAAAATAAAAACTTTTTAACAAAAAATTAAACCAACGAAAATATTAAAAAGCAAAAAATAATATACTTTTTTTATTTTACCTTAATAACAAAGTTCTTAAACTAATGTAAGTATACCTAAGTCATTTTGAGTCGGCGCCAAACAATCAATGAACTATAAATTTAAAGAAATAACCAAATGAAATTAACAATGCAACGTGAAATCTTCAGCCACAAACATTAACATTCCAAAAAATGTGCTCTCGGAACGACCACTCGCACAATGTGTGCACTCATGTATGTGCCCGCACGAGTTGCTGTCTCGATGACATTAACTTCGTAAACGCTCGGCATTTTCCGGCGAAGGGGCGTGTCGCGCCGCGCCGCCGTGCATCACACTTTAGCTTTACTTATTAATTAATTTGCTAGTTTGGCGCCGACTCAAAATGACTTAGGTATACTTACACTAGTTTAAGAACTTTGTTATTAAGGTAAAATAAAAAAAGTATATTATTTTTTGCTTTTTAATATTTTCGTTGGTTTAATTTTTTGTTAAAAAGTTTTTATTAAAGATAGTTTCACTATCTAGGTCTTAGCACCCTCCTTCTATCTGACGTGGTTTGACTTATTCGGTTCCCCTGCCCCTAGTATGATTGTAGCGCGAAGCCAGCTGTTGTCCGTTTGTTGAATATAGTAACCACTGATTATTTATAATGATAATAATCACGCACCGATCCTGCTTGATATGAACCGTTAGCTTCCCGTGCGGTTCGATAGTGAAGTTTACTGCATTGTTCGAGAATTCATGTGCCGTTGGTTCCGGACCGCTATATTTAGTGTTTTTTTTAAGGTTCCGTAATTACCAGTGATGGTAATATGAAATCCTTGCGTGAATACTTCTATACATAGATATTGTATCCATGACGCATGCATATCTTAATTAACACTATCTGCTAAAACTGCAGAAGTATCTTGATCAACAAAGGATTTATTAAAAAGTCGGAAGTTTTTGTGATGGAAAATAAAAATGGATATAGTTTTGTCAAGAGTTGACTTTTCATCTACCCATAGATACCGAGTCGATTGACTTTTTAGACGGTTTAGGATAGTAGTACAAAGTATGTACGCACGTACACACGACATTACGTACTTATATTTTAATGAGTAGGAGCTAGATAGCTAGCTGATCACGGTCGCGGGTCGTTGCTCCTCGCGTACTAACAATCGCTTTACAATTAACCATATCAACAAGTGGCACGTAGGTACTTTTGCTGTACATTATATGTATAATATAGATAATTATACAGCCGGCTGTGTATAGCCTTCGTTCGCCGTTCATATTATTTTGACACCCCATGACAGATAGCTTCGCCATTCCATGTCTGTTTGTACATCAACAAAACCTATTTTGAAGAACAATACCAATCATTGTTACGATTACTTTATATCATTTTAAATATTCAGTAGATACTTTGAAGCATGTTTTCCAACCTCTGTGTTATGGGAACCAAGCGATGTTAATGAACCTCTAAAATCAGATTAGATGTATTATAATATTTTATATATGTATATGATCAGTGTTGTACTCGATGCGTTTGTTTCTACATCAGTAAACAAAAGTGGCCTTGTACACTGGTGTCGTTTTATTAGTTGCCACCACAACCCTGTGGTTGCGTACTTCTAGAAACTGAAATTGGTGTTATAAATTATACAATTAAGAAATCTTTATCAAAATCAATAAATACATGTCAAATTACATTATTGTAGGAAATAAACTTATACTTAGATCTAGTCTTGAAATCTGTGGCAATTACAATTGATTATCTACTTACTTAAATTGATAAAAGGGCAAATGTTTTAAAATATATGCCTAAATTTAAATATATAAGACGCACATTACGAATAGTGTGGCAACCCTGCGCCTAGTGCAATATAATATGTCTTCGATCATGAGCATTGAAGGGTAACCTATCTAAAAATGAGCGTCAATCTTCCGTTGCAACAAACACTATAAATTATATTGCATACGTCGATCTCCCTTCAGTCTCAGTGCAGTTTTGTTGGCGGGATCACCATTCTTTTAACTATGTCTGATGGAAAGGTATCCTTTACCTCGTCCTTAAGTTGTGTTAATTATATAAATCTGTTAAGTGTGAAAAAGTGCACTAAAATGCCGACGAGTCTTAAATATTTATTAAAAAATAGTTTTTATTCTAAAGGATATTGTATTATAGTAAATGTCTTTTTCTTCTTCGTAGGCGTTGGAAGTTGCCCCTGAACCTACCGTAGAAGCGGTGCCCGAAGAAACCAAAACCGAAAATGAACTAAAAGAAGAAAAAACCCCGGAAACGCCTGTCACCGAGCCGATCACAAACGGCAGCTCCACGCCCGAGTCTCCTAAGGCTGAAACTCCTTTGATAGAAGAGCCCGCCGCTACGTGTCCCGAAATCGACAGGCCTGTACTTAAAGCTGAGACGGAACCAGAGCAGTTACCTGTTAATGGTTTATCCTTAGAAGAAGCCGTTAAAGAAAGCCCTGAAGTCGAAACTGTCGAAGAGAGCAAACCTGAAGAACCCACCGTGGAAACTACAGAAATTGTACCTGATACCCCTGTCATAAAAGAGGTTTGTGTTGATCAAATGCCTTTGATAGACCCCACGCCTCCACCACTCCCCGCGAATCCTCCCCCTTCGTCAGTGGCATCCTTCGCCGCCACCACTATGGCACCAGAACTGACCGACGCTTCGCTAGCTAACACCGCTGTTACCGCAATTCCAACACTACCCGCTGATTCGAATACTAAAGATAAAATTAATGAATTCCCCCCTGAATTTAAACACGAAACACCTGGCACTCAAACTGTTAGTACTGAACCTCCCAATCCTTTAAAAGAGGTTAGTGAAGAAACTTCGATTCCTACAATTAAAAACAACAATGAACAAAAGGGTGAAGAAACATTAGGCGACTCTGTTAATGAAAATGTTCCTGATCAAGAAATACAGAAGTCAGATTCTGTAAACGTAGAGGCTGAAGAGCAAATTGTTGAAGTGGATGTTGAAAAAGTAATTAGCGTGGAAAGTGTTAAAGTATCCGTCCCTGAAATATCTCAACATATTGAAGATATGACCATCGTTACTGAAAGTCTAAATATGTCCGCGATGCCAGCTAATTTGGACTCAGATAGCAACGCAAATAATGCAAGTATTGAAATGCCCATTGCCCCTATGCTTGAAGTTTCGGAAGTGACCGAAGAAATCATTGCTGTCGTGCCCGATGCCGAGGACGAATTACCGCTTCCTCCTCCGCCAATATGTGATAACGGCGACAACGTTAGCATAGGCACAAGTGAGGTCAAGGACAATGTCGACAGCATCACGCCCGAAGCAGCTGACGAAACTAAAGAAATCGTTATTATTACTCACCAATTATCAGACGATGACAAAACGAATACCGCCGCCGTCGACAAAGAACTTCTCATCGATAACGATAATGGCGACCTAATCTCAATGAGCAAACTGGAAGAAACATCCGTTAATTCGATCGAAATTGTCGAGTGCAACGGCAATATTGTAGACGATAACTTTACGTCCAAAAATGAAATGATACCAGCAGAGAGTCGCGTTGATACGACGCCTAAAGAAGTGAATACAGAATGCGAGGGAAGTGCGCCGTTGAAGGACGATTCGTCACTCTCGTCTGTTTTGGTACCGCTGGAGTCGGTCTCGCCGGGTGAGCCGAGCCCCGCCGAGCCTGCGCCGCCGGCCTCGGACGCCTCGCCCGCCTCGCCCGCGCCTTTCGATGACACGCCCGCCACGCCACAGGTGAATACCGTCCGGAAACTAGCTCTTGTAGTGGAATAGTACCGTAATGTAAAAAGTGTTTGATAGACCCCGTTAACAGTTCTCGTATTTAGTTTCATGTGCATTTATTTGCCAGCATGTGTGGAACGTCAATAACCAGAAGATATATGTGTTATCGATCCAATAAAAGCGTTGGATACATCTAGCAGATGCTCTCCTGTCCTCTCCTTTTCCTTTTAGCTTCGATTTTAAATATAGCTACGTCAATAATACGCCATGCATGATAATATCAAATTCATTTAGTGCTAACAATTTGATATAGTATACTCATAGCTTCATTGTCATTATTATATTTGAATACATAGGTACATACTTAATGTTAATATGCGTAACCAACTATTATCAATGCCATGAATTATATTTTTATAATAACTGGCTTTTTCATACAATGTTATATTAGTTTTTTGTCCTGGCATAATTAACAGTGAAGATGGACAGTGAGGTTTACAGTAATATTGTGTATACTATATTTTAAATAACCTTGATTAAAATAAAAATATAATTGGGCCATATTGAATGGACAATGATCATGAATTACGGTTGTAATGATGTCGCCGAAGTTAAATTAATAGTACAAATTGAATAATAAATTACTTATTCGTATATTTCAGGACCCTCTTCCCGCAAGTGACAAAATCGCTGAATTGATTCCTGAAATTCCAACAATACCAGAAATCAAAACCGAAACGGTATGTTTGTGCCTTAGTTGATTTATTTATTATGTGACGTAATGTTAACGTTATTGTTTCCTTGTGTGCAGTTGCAGGAGACTACGACCGACGTGGCGGTGGCCAACTAGACACCACGGATACCCGCCAAACATCAGGCACGACACTTAGCCGTGTCAAAAAATTAATGAGCCTTTAATTTATTTCGGTTTAGTACTGTCGTGTATTGTCGAACTAAGTTCGATCAATGATTTACATTGTCAATGATGTGGTTTTTAGTTGCTGATGAGACGTATCATATAGAACGATTATACTATAAGTTTAGCGTGCTTTGCTTCTGTAAAATTAAGATTTTATACATTTTATTCGCTAGAATCGAGTTTTTATAATTATATTACAATAACAAAGTTATATAGGCAGTATACGGTGCGATAAGTTGGTGCCATTATTACAGGGGTATTAGACGTCGCGTGTCAGTCGCTCCTAAATTGATATTATTTTTCAGCATCTATTATTAAATAATAATTCGATGATTGTATGAAATCTGAGTGTTATAACTTTTAAATATCTTTCTGTACTAGGTAACAAACAGCGAAATAATATTTTTCGTTGTTATAAATCATACATGCGGTCCGAGCCTGAGTCATGCTCTAAGTACCAGACTTATTTCGCACAATCGAAACGAGTCTTATAAAAATATTTCTATTTGTAAGTAGTGAAGCGGTTGATGAAATTACGTCGCAATTATAATAATATTTTAGGTAAGCCACTATGAAATGGCTACAATCGTTTGTGAGAGCGCCTGCCCTCAACAAGACGATACTGAAAATTACCTGCATAAAAAAGGTTGTATTATTTTAACTGATCAAGAAATGTGCGGTTGACACATCTCAGATGTCATAAAAAATAAAGTGGAATTAATAGAATGCTAGTATGAAAATCTCTTGGGAACGTTGTCATCGATGTAATGTACGGTAAGGGACCGTTGAGTCGTGTACTGACCGACACATGGGATGATGATGGCGTATTATGGTAATAAAAAAAAAACTTGAAACAATACTATTATGTATATAAGAATTCAGTTTTCGCATATAGCTTACCTTCCTATCTGTTAATAATTGTCCACTTGAAGTTTGAAATTACTTTGTAAATTGTTAATGATGAGGGCGTAAGTATGTAATATGAATTTCTTTATTATCTCATTAGTGTATTTTTATATCCACTATTTACTTTTAATTTATAATAAGTTGTATAAATTTAGCCCGTCAGCAGCTCTCTGTAATGCAAGCATGGATTTTAACTCACCTTATAACTATTTGAAAGTTAGTGAGATATTCAATAACATCTTAACAGTACTTTAGGCATTTTCGTCGAGTAGTTTTGAGATTATTGAATCTAAATTAGATGGTTAATTTTTAAAAATGATATCCCGTGGCCAAGGTCGTGACTATACAATTTATAAACATTTACAGACATTCGTTATAATGTACTTTTAGAATGTAGTAAATGTATAACTAGTAGGTGAAGACGGTCTGGGATGCCGGCCGTCCGTAGTTTATCAATTTCCACCTCATTCATACATTATGATTAGATGATTTTAAGGTTTGATATTACTATACAATATTGTAATTTTTCTATGTATATCCGTGTCCAGTAATGGTTTGAAATCATTTTTGTAATTTTATACATTTTTATGAAATTCAATGTGACACTGCACGATTGGGAGAAGTACTCCAACTATATACCTAAATAAACACTAAGGTGAGTGAGACATTCCATATCAAGTGAAAACTAGACTTTCAGAAAATAATGATTTTGCATGAATTAAAACTTAGCTGCACGAACTTCGATCCTCAAAGGACCTTTATGAACGTCCATTAATAATTTACAGAAATAATAGATTTAATCCCACCTTAATCACAAATCACGAGAACTAGTTCATAAATTGTATTAAGTACATTGTATCCCAACATGAAGAATTTCATTTCACTATTATTTTATGATATAAAGTGGGTTACCATTTTTTAATTTACGTAGTGTGGAAGAATAGAAATATTGTTTTGTGTCACATATCTCTTAAGATTTTTATTTTTGACGAAATGGTAACCCATCTCGTGACTGATATGTATTTCAAGGAAATTAACTTATTTGCTCATTTTGCTATGTGAAATTTGTATGATAATTATAATAGTTAATTATGTTTATCCAATTCATTGAAACTTAATGTTGATGTGTGAATGTCTCTAATCAATAAATTTTGAAAACTATTATGTATGAGTTTTGTATTATTACACTTCATCTCTATATATATAAAAATCAATTCCTGTTCGTTAGTCTCGCTAAAACTCGAGAACGGCTGGGCCGATTTGGCTGATTTTTGGTTTTAAAATGTTTGTCGTAGTCCAGGGAAGGTTTAAACGGTGAGAAAATAGGGATTAATTATTATTTATTCTTCTTCTTTTTTTACGAAATGAGTGAAATGATGATATTTTGATGGAATAAGATGAGGAATGCCTGCACCTGCGATATGCGGTATTTATGGCAATGTCGAGTAATTATAGCAAGGACAAATTCAATAAATACACATTATAAATAAAAATGGATGATGACAGTGATAAAGATGGCGGATGATCCCCAATTATTATTTATTAAATATCCAATCATTGACATTAGAGAAAAACGAGAAACCATAAACAGAGAAACGTGTACACGAGTAACCATGGTAACCACAGACAATGACGCAAAATATATGTTTTGCTGGATTTAAAAAAAATATAAAATTCTGACTGTCAATTAATTGGTTGTAGAATGTTTATATTTGAGTCGTCTGTCAACGTTTGTCAGTACTTTAGAACTATATATTTTTTTATTTTATTTTTAACGAAATGAGCGAAATGATGATATTTAATTTTCTGTTATTGTTTTAAAATGCCAAGGAGAAGACATTTAACATCACAAATTTAACGTTTATTAATTCTAAGGCGGTACGAAGTTCGCCGGGTCAGCTAGTAATTAATAAAATTACATATCGACACTTGAGGCAATACCTACTTACTAAGCGACAAAATATCGTAAAATGTGTTATTTATTTATTTAGTTATATATACCATTCGAACGGCCAGATTTTTCTGCGTCGTGGCTCAACTGGAACTTAGGCTGAGGTCCCAACACTGGCACTGAATTTTTTTTTTTTATATAGTAGCCTATTGTATGTCCCACTGCTGGGCAAAGTCCTCCCCCTCTCGTCTCCACATGTCCCTATCCTGGGCTTGTTGTGGCCACGTTTCTCCCGCAAAAGTGACCAAATCGTCGCACCATCTTCTCCTGAATTACCTCTGTTAATTATTCTTATTCTACCCGCAAATTCTGCAATTAACTAATTAATTTAGAGCCTCCATGACGTTCAGTTTTTGTTTTGCTTTACTATCGTACGGATGTTTGTTTGAAAAATGCCGAAACGAAGGCTCAAATCGTTATCAGTACGTGAAAAACTGAGGTTAATATCCGTTTATGAAAGTGGGAAGACACGCGATGAAGTCTGTGTCGCATTTAATCTGCCAAAATCTACTCTAAGTTGTAGAATAAAAATGAAATTCAATCACAATATTCTGAAAGACAAGGAAAACTAAAATGTTTATCAGAATATCCTGAACTTGAACAGTTTTTGCTTACATGGGTCAAGCATACTCACGAATAATGTGTCATGATTTTTAATAAATTTCAAATGTATCGCTATTTCGTTAAATACTCGTTGGTATCGATATTATTCTATTTAAAATTGGCAACACTATCGTGACACGTGATGTCATAGGAGGGGGAAAGTGCCAAAGGAGCGCCAGACGGTCAGTCAGATCGGCAGTCGAGAACGAGCCGTTGAGGTGGAAGCTTCACCATTTATTAAGTGTACTTAACCTACTTGTATTATAATCTAAAAATAAGATATCTATGCTAATGAATGTTTAAATAAAATGAGTGAATATCTGTAGTTGTTTAAAGTTTTTAAAAAATGTTAACATGATACATTATTTTATTTAATAATCGCACCTCTTTACCTGAAATAACCTGTATTCTGACCTCTATTAATGGAGCCCTCAGTAAATGAGACATATTTATTTATACCTGGATATCTGAGACACTGGGTAAGTGGATTACCTCTATAAGTGAGTCAAATTTGCAGGTCCCCTAATGTCTCACTTAACCAGGTTTCACTGTAACACTATGAGTCTACCCCTGTCCATTGTATGTATGGCAGATGGCCCCCATATCTATCTATCTAGCCAGAGACATCCACTGCTGGACATAGGCCTCCCCCATAGATCGCCACAAATTACGTTCTTAAGCTTTATGCGCCCATCGACTCCCGGCGACCCTGGTGATGTCGTCCGTCCATCTGGTCGGGGGTCGTCCCACATTCCGCTTACCTGTCCATGGCCGCCGCTCTAGGACTTTGATGCCCTAACGGCCATCCGTTCTCCGGGCAATGTGTCTGGCCCATTGCCACTTCAAACGTGCAACCCTTCAAGCTATGTCTGTAACCATGGTTCTTCTGCGTATGTCCTCATTTCTGATTCTATCGCGCAGTGAAACTCCCAGCATAGCTCACTCCATTGCACATTGAGTGACTCTGAGCCGTCTTATGAGACCCATTGTGAGCGACCACGTCTTGGATCCGTACGTCATCACTGGCAACACACACTGTTCAAGGACTTTTAGGCCCCCATAGTACCACAGAAAAAAGTAATTACCTAGTAGAAGTGTTGCTTAAGTGTCTAGTGATATCAGGATACTCCCTTGATCAATCAATCCAGAGAAAGGTTTGGGAATGTATCTTGATTTATATTTACACCCAAAATTTTATAAATTAATTTCATATCAAAATTAACTTCCTTGCTTGGACACCTAAGTGTCCTGGGGAATGGATTACGTCTGAAAGAAACACCTTTTTTAAGTAGGTACGTGTATTATACATTATGTACATATATTTTCCAAGCTGGTAATGATTTTTGATAGCATATCTTTGTTGATATCATATAGAATTTCCTTACTCTCTCCGCTACAGTTTAGTAGTAAGAAAGATAATTGTAGACATGAAAAATTCAATGTTTTTAATTCACTTGTACCCAGTACACATTTAAGATGCCAATTAAAATCCTGTACAGTCTCACCACCAGTACTGTTGTAATGATTAAGCGCAGTACACAGAAGTTTAGTCTTCTGCTCTTCCAATATTTTCAGAAAATATTTAATTCTATCTTTGTCCCACTTCTTTTTATTTACCAGTAATTCTGAAATCTTGTTATCATCAAAATCACAGTTGTAAATAATAGTTCTCACTTCTTCTTTTGCTGTTTGAAAAACATTATTTTCAATACATATTGAAGGTGACTGTTTCAAGTAATACAAATGGCTCAGAATTTCTTGAATAATCTGAAAATAAGAAACATACCCACTGTAGTTTCAATACTAGCAAGAGATAGAACCACAAGCCTGAAGAACTCTGTATATGTAACCCTACCTACTACATGCAGCCCATTAATTTACTTGATATAGATTGGAGTACAAAATACTGTTATTGGTGAGTTCTAACCTGGAGAAGGCCAATGTACCTGGTAATTTAATTGTGTATGGCATATAATACTAAAGGTTGCCGCGATTTATCATGTGTTACATTCCGATTTAAATTTCATAAAATTTATACTTACGCTTTGAAAGACATCAAAGGATTCAATTTGGAATATTAAATCCATTTCTTAATATATTTTCTTTTATATTAAATTTTAGACATCACACTTTAAAATTATTATGAGTAAACACAGTTTTGTATGTTATATTTATGCACTACAAGTTGTATTATTTTTGCATTAGCCTAGTTCCTGTATTTTATTTTCTACACAACAACAATGAAATTAATCACAGAAATGAACACAGATCACAAATGAATGAACCAATAATAAAATAATGCGTTCATAATTTATCAATACTTTACGTCAATATCATAATGCTTTTGATGACTATAGTAGGATTAAAATAATTATTTTTGGTCTATGGTTTTGAGGGAAGGCTTATAACTTTTATGCGGGAAATTGAAAAAAAAAACAATTAAAACTCGGGAAAAGAAAACACCCAACTTATTTCTTTAAACATAACTTTTTATTAGGCGTTTGTTTATTCCACACCACATGTTTAGTTTAGAATTTACCTAGAAGCTAGATGTGTCAAAACTCTTCCCTAAATTATTATCTACCTACCCCCGAGTACTCTGATATTTTGTAGCAGTCTCTTTGCCCCCTGACTGACTGTCGGCGTCGTGTGGATTAGTACCTATAGTAGTGAACTGTGGTGTGGATCGGACGCCTCTCGTGTGTGCTCCTGTACCTACCTGCGGACATTTATATAATCGTGTGTGATCCGGAGTGTGTGTGATCTTAAGAGACCCTGGAAGCCCTCTCCCTATGGTGTTAGTGCCAGCCAGCCTGATGACCCAGCCACCGCCGAAGGACTGCGCCTACGTCAACTAAAAGGTACCGTACCCTTTGATACTATTAGCATATACGCGGTTTCCCCCCCCCCCCCCCCAGCACATTCCGCGTACACCACACGATTTATAAAACCGGCCAAGTGCGAGTCGGACTCGCGCATTAGGGTTCCGTACCATTATCTATAATAATCGGCAAAAGCCCTAATACGTATCTTAAAATGAAATAAAAACAATGAAATAAAAAAACAAAAACCGACTTCAAAAACCTAGGTGCACTAAAAAGCTACAAATAACCTTACAATTCATTACATTTGGAGTAGGTGCCAATCAACGTCGGACAAGGCAAATACACACATGAATTGGCACCGACTCCAAATGTAATGAATTGTAAGGTTATTTGTAGCTTTTTAGTGCACCTAGGTTTTTGAAGTCGGTTTTTGTTTTTTTTTTAAAATAATTTTTTTTCACGATTTTTAGTGTCAATAATCGTTGAAAATTTGCAAATATTATCACCTTATAACAGCCCTAAAAAAGTAAACATTTACAGCCAAAAAAAAAATCACCCCCCCTTTCCACCCCTTTGGGGGTGGGTTTCGATCTTTGTTAACAATCCGTATAAAACAAAAAAAGATTTTTCGAAATCGGTTCACTAACGCCGGAGATATGCTGTATTCCGGATTGGACCCCCATTTCACCCCCTACATATTTTTTCTTTCAAAATTCCTGAAAGACGTGTTTTTTTATTTTGTATGTTAAATATATATACAAAGTTTCAAGTCGTTCAAAAAATATTTTTGAAATTATGTGACCTTCAACCCCCCATTTCACCTCCAAGGGGTTAGATTTCTGATAATATTTTGGAAATGGGACCAACCTTGAAGAATTCCCTTGCAAACCTAAAAAAAAAATTCGAAATCGGTCGACAGACGCCGGAGATATGCGGTAGCATACATAAAAAAAAAAAAAAAAAAAACATACGGGTCGAATTGAGAACCTCCTCCTTTTTGAAGTCGGTTAAAAATATTTCAGTCCTACAAATGGGGCACCCTGTGTCAGAAAGCGGAACTAGCTCGCCTCCAGTAACCGCGATCCTCTGCGTGACTAAGTAGTCCAGCTATTTGGCGCTAGGTGGCGCCAGTTGTCGTTTTGCGCACGCTAAATTGAATATTCAAGTTACGAGTGTGTTTTCGGTTTGAGTTAAAAGCTTCTAGTTTGTATATACACCAAAATTTTAGTCACAATATATGAAAAATATTTATGCACTGTAACTCTAAATTGACCCAATGGTAAAAAGATAAAAATAAAAACACACTATACAAATTTAGAACCCTAAAAACTAAAAACGAGCAACACAATCACATTTTTTGTATGGGAGCCCCCTTAAATATTTATTTTATTCTGTTTTTTAGTATTTGTTGTTATAGCGGCCACAGAAATACACAATCTGTGAAAATTTCAACTCTATCATGGTTCATGAGATACAGCCTGGTGACAGACGGACGGACGGACGGACAGCGAAGTCTTAGTAATAGGGTTCCCGTTTTACCCTTTGGGTACGGAACCCTAAAAAATGACATGCATTCAAAAGTATGTCGTCTCCGATGGTATTTGCTGTGAGTTCCTACGATGAAAAAATGTATGCATCAGCCATACTTTATTACTTTTATCGTCCAATTTTATTATTTGTGCGTATTTATTGAATTTGTTATAGCTTTTGTAATTAATTTATACCGGAAGGATAATCGTATTTCCTAAAAGAACTACCTACTTAATGAACAAAATTGAGAAAGTTTGAAAAAGATTACCGATTCAAAAATTCAGTTGCAAGATTCCACCCGGACATTCATGCATTGCAAGTGAATATAAAGCTTGTAAAAACTCACACGTTTTTACCTCTACATACTTGCTATAAGCATATAACATTTTTGCGATTTATTCAACGACGGCGACGGTAAAGGCGTAGGTAACGTTAATTAAAGAAGTTTTTTGGGTGTGTTGCGAGGCCACAACCCAGTTGCGATAAATTTGCACCAACACATTCAGTAACCTAGAATGTAATTCAGATCAGTGATATCAAGGTAAGTAGGAACCCTTGCAGCAAACTGTATTGACCCATTTAATAAAGATCTGATACACCGAAATGTAGGGTAACAATACCCATTGTTGGCATCCCCCCACTTATTGGCGCCCAAGACTTTTACTTAAAATAACAAGAAAACCATGGCTTTCTCCCCTGTTTTTAGGGTAATAATCGTAACTTTGTTCATATTTGTTTCTTAAAATAGCACCACTAAGTAAAAAAACAACAAATATACTTAATGGCGGGTGTTTGTTCAAATTTTAGGCGTTTTCTTAAGGGGAGTACTTTTCAAATAACATCATTTCTCCGTATCATAATAATTAATTTTTAGGTGTATGAATTTACAGACATATAAGAGTGTTTTCTTTGTATTTTAACACTCTATTTAACAATGTGAGCAAGATTTACTTTTTCACAGCGGTGCCAACATGTGGACCAAAAATTTGTTCGAAATTCTATTGGCTCTAGCTCTATTGGATCGAAAATCTATTCATCAACTTATTGGCACTGCAATTTTGAATGTAAATAAAGGTAATTTTGCAATGTACTTATAGGTATATTATTATTCTATCTACCTAGATAAGCAGGGCACCAAGTCCACTAACACTATCGTTGTGGAGTTGCTTTGACTTCATTATTTAAGGCATGAAAACAACGTCTTTTAGCAATGATAGCTAAAATCTGATTAGTCAAATGACTTGAAGGTGACAATTTCTTATGTCTACACAGGTCATATTCAAGCTAACATTGATCTATGATGTTGTTTATATGTCTTAAAAAAATGCAGACATAGCAACTCCATAACGATATTATTAGTAGACTTGGGGCCCAATTATGTTGTTGTTTTTTAGCGGGATTGTGAAAAAGCAGTGGTAGCCTAGTTGGTAGAACACCAACCTTGTACACAAGGAGTGCTAGTTCAGTTCCTTGGCCCGTACTTCTGGGATTTTCGAATGTGCAAATGTCATTTTCAATAATGATTAGCATTTGCTGAACAAACATCGTAAAGAAACCCTATTACATTGGGACCAAAATACATAGGCAAAGAGTGGGTGCAGTGCAGTGAACCTCTACCTACCCTTTCTGGGATACAAACGTGATGATATATATATATATATCACCGAAGGATGGAGGAGAGATGAAGGAAGAAATTTGTATCCCCGAAGTGGTAGACAGAGATGCACTGCAGTGCACCCACACTTCGCCTTAGTATTTTTATATATGTATACAGGGTGTATCAGAAGTCCGAAATAATACTCTAGCGTGTGCATGGGTATCAGATATAGAACTGAATGGTATAATTGTTAACCGACTGCATGTTTTTCTCGTGTATGTTTATCGATATTTACGCCAATTGTGAACCAATAATTTTTTTTTAATTCGGAAGGGAATTTTTCTACTTTGGTCGCATTTTCAAAATGTTATCAGAAATCAACCCCCTTCGGGGTTAAATGGCGGGTTGAAGGTCACACAATATCAAAAATACTTTTTTTGTTTAATACGAATTGTTAACAAACATCGAAATCGGGATGGATGGAAAGCAAAGAGGTGGAAAGGGGGGGGGGGGGGGGGGGTGATTTTTTTAGCTGTAAATATTTACCTTTTTAGGGCTGTTATGGGATGCTATTAGGTTTCAACGATGATTTAAACGATTTATAATCGATTAATATAAAAAGCGATTATTTTTCACATCCCTATTTTGTACTGTTGTACGCCGTTGATCGCCCAATTACAGTTAGGGATATGACTTGGACAGGAAAAAAAATCGATTACTAAATAATCGATTGTTAAAAAAAACGATTTTTATTTTTAGAGAATCGATTATTTTTTCTACATCCCTAATAAGTACTTACACATTTATATAATAATATATAATTAAATAAAATTAGATAAAGGTTGCTTTCTTTTGGAATAACTGTCCACCTGACCGTAAATTCTCATACAAATATAGGGTGCCAATAACTAGATAGCAAAATGCCAATAATTAGCCACCGATGCCAATGAGCGATTAATGGGAAATTTTGGGAAAAAATGGGAATAACTTGCATTTCCAATATTTATATTTAAAAAAAAAACAATATAAATTGATAAACGAGTGGATTTTCTTTATGCTGTTATATTTTATTAAACAATAGTCTGTCTCAAAACAGTTTTGTTACTATTTTTCGGCGAGTAGGCGCTTAAGGTGCCAATAGTTGGAGATTTTACCCTAATATATTGAGGTTTGAGTTTAAAAAAAAAAAAAAAAAATAATGTATGATATGTTATCATGTCATCAAAAACTTTTTTATTCAATTAAGCATTGCTCAAACAAAGATTCTCTTAAGTTACTTAATAGGCACAAAAGTGAGAACTTAACTACAATAAGTACCTAAACTACGTATTTAATCGTTAAACCTTAAGCCTTATTGAAACTGGGCATCTTTAAAAATCTGTACAAGTACCATTATGTATGTACATAGCTAAATTATAACATTCAACGTATTCAGCTGCTCACATCAAACTTCTGGGCAACAAGAAAGGCTACAAAAACTATTACACATTACACTTAGTGTACCTATTAACAATAACAGTTTAAATTGTCTTACATTTTTTATTATATAAGCAAGTACATTTTTATAATAACTGTACCTCTTCATAAAGCTGGTAAGGACATAAGTGCTATTGCAAACATCGTCTACATCCTTGGTTAAAATTACTTATGTCTGGATCGACTATGGATAGTTTTAAAATAAACGGAATTAAAAAAAAATGTTAAACAATACTTTACAATTTTAATCTGGTCTGGTCGTACATTTAGTTTTTGTAACAATAATTTTACTATTTATACTTCACCTATTTGAACACGAAGAAAATTAAGTTTCAATTAATATATAAAAAAATTAAGTACTTATATTATATTAAGTGACGGGTAATTATGTGGTAACTTGTCGGATCTCCATACATCAACCAATACACATTCCTTTTTGTTCCATCAATCAGAGATGGTAAACAATTTTAAACATATTAAAGTTAGACATGAAAAAATCACGGGAACATCGCCTTTCAACATGCAATAATAGGTTATGAGAAATAATTTATACCTGCATTGTTTCATTAGCATTTATACAGCATCTATATTGGGCATTATTCAATTGATGGTTCAGATCAATATTATTGTGTGTGGGCAATACAACGAGCGGAACAAACTATTTATTTTTTTCCCGATTTTCAGATGGTTTAAAATGATGTTTGATAATTCATTGTTTCGCTTTTTGTATTACTCTAGATGAGCAAGGTTCATCAAGATATTTCATTACGTCTACTACAAATGCTGGAATCAATGATATTCTAGTAAACAGATATGTTATTAGCGCGCACTAGTGAAGACTCGAATACATCCTAATTTGATACCAACAAGCGGATTGGTTGACAGATGAATGTTACATCACATAGAAGCGCAAGTGACAACACTAGCTATTTCTTTTTTTCTCGTTGGTTTTATCAAGCCATCTCTTTTACACATTTCTACGTGTTGTGAAATGTAAAATGAATGAAAAGTGTGTATGTGTGCTGCCGCTGTAGCGCGGCACACTTTTTTCGGTTGTTTTATGCGTGTATAACATATCTGTTTACTAGAATATCTTCGGCTGGAATTAAACCCGTTTAGCCATAGATTTATGAAAAACATGCTAATACTTAAATAATTCGGAATAAATCAAGTGTGCAAGTAGCTGATTCTCGTTTGTGTAATATCGTACTAGGTTTGCATGAATGGTAGTGGCAAATAATAATACGTAAAAACTTAATTCATAAATGAAAGAAGTACCTACAAAAGTGGAAAATAAAATTTAATAAAATATATCAAGGTGACGACATGGCGGGCAAAATGGCTGACTTAAATAGCGTGACATAATGGTATCAGGGATGTCCCTATTTACCAAGGTGAAAAGGGTGAAAGAGGTTTAATATAGAGTACTCCTTTGAGCCGCGTTTTCCCGGTTTTCTTTAGACTAAAACTCCTTTGAGCTGCGTTAGCTTGCTTCCTGTACGCTTTTGCTAAATAGGAATGCGTCATTACCTAAGCTTTACTTTTGACTGCCGCAATCGCACGGTTCGATCTTAGCCGATCATCATGTGCTGCTCATAAAAAAATAAAAGTACATTTAAATAAACATCTGGGTTAGATGCGGGTTTACTTCACCAAAAAATCCAGGCGTAAGATAAAATCTACAACAACGGGATGGTTCCGTTGAGTCGAATCGTTTAAAAATAAGCACTTGATTTGACTGGATTCAACAACATCAAACAAAAGTCAGTTGATCAACTAAAATCGAACCGTGTGAACGCGGATAAGGTAATGGCAGCATTTCGTAAGACGCTGTTATTCCATAGTTCAATTTCAACGGAGAATCGTCTTGTGTAAGAGAAATCATTCGAGGTTTTTTTATAAATATTGAGGTCTTAATTTACTCGCAAACAATGTATAGCTAATTACTACTTACAAGAAACGATAATAAAAATCTCACCCTGTCACATCTTAAGTACTAGTCAATCTTAAGTAAGTATTACCCATTATTATATTTTGTTACTGTGATGATTTGTAAATGCAAATGTTACTTTATCTATATGCTAAAAATATAAAATTGCAAAATTTCGGAGAGGTAAAATGCAAGTGACCCGCACACAGTATCGTGAACGTATTGGATATGTCGTTCGTTGACCAACCTACAAATTTATAAAAATTCTAATCCCTCAACAAATCATTTTTCAATACGAAAAGTGTTTTGTAATGGAAACGGGAACGGATTAAAAAGTTCTATAATATGGTCGTAAGTACAGTAACAATATGACACATATTGTTTATTAAGTTATTTCATTTACAATGGCATTGCAAAACACTTGCGTTCTAAAACACTTAACATTTATATTAAAGAAAACAAACCTTACTATCTTTTGAGAGATTATTTGTATGTTATATAGTTGAGCACGAAGGAATGCATATAAAGATTTACAGAATTAAATTTCTACCTATACGTATTTCAAGTGTAGGATTTGTAAGATAGCTTTTTGGTTAATTTTGTAAATAGAATTGTCGCAAATCCAACATGATTTATAATTTTTATAACTAGAATTGATATTGCAGCAGATTACAACAATATCTGAAAGTATTTTAACTAGACAAATCAAACTATATTTTATTAATTATCATACTTGCTTACAATAATACGTATAAATAAGTACTTCTATCACAAAAGCTAATGTTTAATGTTTAAAGTTACAAATCGATCATTTAGACATCTCCGAGGCGAATTTATAACCACTAAATTTATATAAATTCGAATCCCACAAAAAACAATTTATAACGGAATTTTTAATTAGGTGTTTATGTGTCTTGTAATGCCATTGTAAATGAATCAAACATTTGTATAAATTTGGAGGTCAGTTTATAAAGTAAAGATTTTCTAGATATCAAATAACAAAGGTTTCAGTTGCAAAAATGTTTTTATAAAAATAACACTGTACACAAAACGTCTCATATCATTCATTGATAAAATATTACACACAGACATAAACCAACATTCCCCTGCACTACCGAGAATGCATCAGGGAACAGTTTCATGCTTCAATGGTGACTTCCATTAGAATTCATTTTAGTTAACTAGTCCGGCGTCTTTAGCCATACTGTAAAATATAGAATTCTTATCTTTCAGGAGTTGTTCCGGCGGTGCATACTCCACAAGTTGACCTTTATCAAGCACCATGACTTTGGTGGAGTCCATGATGGTGTTCAGCCGATGTGCGATGGTGAGCACAGTGCACGAAGCAAACTCCGAGCGGATGGTTTTCTGCAAGCAGATAGTGGGATGTAGGTAAAGAAAGTGTCGCAAATGGCCTCGTCCAGCACCAGCAGCAGCCGCTAGAGACAGCTAGCGCGCGGTGTCGGGCGGCAGGCGGCAGCGACTCACCTGTATGAGCTCGTCGGTCTCGAGGTCGACGGCGGCCGTGGCCTCGTCCAGCACCAGCAGCGGCGTCTTGCGCAGCAGCGCGCGCGCCAGGCACACGAGCTGGCGCTGGCCCACCGACAGGTTCTCGCCGCCCTCCGCCACCTCGTGCCGCAGCCCCGCCTCCAGCCCTGCGACAGTCGGCCGGTGAGTACGTCGACGACCGTGGACCGTCGAGCGTCGCTCTAGGTCGAGTGGCACTCACCCTGCACGTACGGCTTGAGGTGCGCGTGCTCGAGCGCGCGCCACACGTCGTCGTCCGAGTAGGACTCGAAGGGGTCGAGGTTCATGCGCAGCGTGCCGGAGAAGAGCACGGGGTCCTGCGGGATGATGGTGATGCGCGAGCGCAGCTGGTGCAGGCCGATGGCGGCCACGTCCAGCCCGTCCACCAGGATGCGGCCCTGCGCGGCCTCCACGATGCGGAAGAGGCCGAGCGTGAGCGTGGACTTGCCGGCGCCGGTGCGGCCCACGATGCCGAGCTTGTCGCGCGGCGCCACGGCGCAGGTGACGTCGCGCAGCGCGGGCTCGCCGCCGGGGCGGTAGGCGAGCGAGAGCCCCTCCAGCTGCAGCGCGCCGGTCTCGGGCCAGCCCGCGCCGGGGCCCTGCGGCAGGTTCCACGCCGCCTCCTGCGAACGCAACGCGCGAGTTGAGAGGTCACGTTTTCTAACTTTAGTGGAGCGCGTCGCGGTCCGCGCGGCTCACCTGCTCGGTCTCGGCGTACTCCTTGATGCGCTCCACTGCCACGATGTTAGTCTCCACTTCCGAGGTCATCCTAACTAACCAATTCAAAGTTTGCGTTATCTGTAAAGAACGTTAATATTAGCGCTTAACCTTTAATTAGTGCACAGACACCGATCTATACACACGGCTCGGTCCGGAGTTTATTGCGTAATTATGTAATTATCATTAAATAATATTTACCTGTAATGCGTAACTGACTGAGAGGCCCACGAGACCCGCGCTGATGTTGTCCCTGTTGCGCACGGCGAACATGGCGGAGAAGAATATGATCAAATTGCCGATCATCTCAAGCCTGATGGCGAGCCACCTGTTCGCGATGCAACTCGGGTAGTAGCACGACTGGTTGTGGTCGACGCCTCGTTCGGACTCCTGAACGAACCTATATTTCAAATATGTTTGAATTTGTCAATTGAGTCACACAAATTATACTTGGATCTATAAATAATGTTGGGCGGTATCTAGAAAATACGAACCTGTCGGAGACACCGTAAGCGCGTATTGTGCTAGCGCCGGTAATGCTCTCGCCGAAATGCGAATAGATAGGCGAACGTGACACGGATTCGAGACGTTTAAGCTGACGAGATGTCGCCACGTAGAACCGTTGGATGATGTAGTAGACGACTCCGATGGGCAGGATCACGGCCATGAACACAGGCGTCGACAAACTTATCACGAATAATGTGCCCAATACCTATGAATTTCAAAAAAAATAAATAATACTCTTCACATTTTTTTAGGTGATTGTGCGCTTTATAAATTTCTGTCAGGTGCTTAATATTACATTAATTCCCTGTAAAGAATATAGCACACTACTTAGGATCATTCTTAGATTATCACATTAAGATATTATCGTAACCATAGCAGGTAATTACATAATATCAGGATCAGTTTACAAATCTTAACTTTTATAAAAGGTACGGATTAAAAGAACACGTAGACTAATATTATTATTAGAGATGAAACGGATAGTGGTTTGGCCGGATACCGGATATTCGGCAAGCTACCGGGCCGGAGCACCGGATGTCCGGCTACCGGATATTCGGCCCTTTATCGCGTTACAGGGCACTTCTTAAAGACATCTCGAATCGATCACAATCACGACCCATATGGTGGTCAGTTAATTTGCATCAGTACCTATCCGCACTTGTCAAGGTTTGCTAGAATTTATTTTTACTCCTCCGGTAAAGCTGTAAAGGCCACCTCACGGCCAACAGTGTAAGTCCTTTCAAAAAAAGAAAAAAAAAAAGAATTTATTTTTCAGCACCTGGCTGTAGCGTTTACAGCGTAAGGCTATTTTCAGAAGCTGGTCTGGTATACGAAGAACCCGAAAATTTGGTATTCATTCACCACAATTTGCCAATTGTTAATTTTGAGTACTATTCTAATTAATAAAATAAATATTTTTGACGTGCGATCATAAAAATAAACGATGTCCATAACGTACTGTGTATGATTTTCCAAGTGTAAAATATTGAGGTTTTTTTTAAATTTTACTATCCGGTATCCGGCCGGATACTGGATTACTATCCGGTATCAGGCCGGATAGTGAAAACAAGGCCGAATAGGCTGGATACCGGTTAGTTACCGGATATCCGTTTCATCTCTAATTATTATTATTCTATTGTATTGTAAATGATATAATAAAGCGAAATATGGAAGCAGTGTAGGAACACGGTAAGCATAACATGGAATATTTCGGAAAATGCAAGTTAAAATGCATAAACGAAGCTTTAATTTAGGAGTAAATCAGTTTCAAATAACATTTGAAAAGGGATAACAATTAAAATAATACTACGTCGTTCACATGATATTGATACAATGATTCTGAATAATTTTGCAAAAAAACAAGACACAAATGTAGCAAAATATAAAACATACCCAAACATCAGCTTATCGAATGACCATCAGAATAATATTTCGCTGTGACGAAATTACCTCAAATATGCACCACATCAAGTCGGAGATCTGCGAAGGAAGGGACGTGTCTAAAACGTCCACGTCTTTAGAAAATCGAGAGAGTATCCGGCCCACGGGCGTCACCTCGAAGAATTGCAACGGTGCCTTTAACACATGCTCCAATAACGTCTCGTGGAGCAACCTCGCCGCCTTCCAACATGCCAAATACGGCATCAAGTCGGCAAAAATCGATCCTATTGCTGCAACAACGTCCACGGAAGACTATTAAAGTAACTGACGGAACATCGGGCGGCGGCGTTCACGGGGAACAATAATAATGAATACATTGTTTACGTTATTCAAACGATAACTGAGAAAAATGTACAGAGAACTCTACTTGGTGATCGACATGACTACAGTGCAGTTACGGATGGGTAGGTCATTACGATACGTCTATTTATCTATGCTAGGTCAATTATCGCATGCGAGGAGTTCAGGACGTAGGCTTCCAACTATTATTTAAGTTAAAATTAAAACTAAAGGCGAAAATAAGATAGCACCAAGAAAAAAAAATTATGCTATAGAAACGATTAAATGATATTCGTTATGGTTATTTATAAACTGATCCCTCATATTATTTGTTCATAACTGACACGTTACGTCATACCAATACTTGTTTTTTTTTTTTAAATTAAATATGTTACGTTCATTTCTTTAGAAAATAAAACTTATACAATGTATCTGTAGCGATTCACATAGCACATTGCAGTACAAAGCGTGACAATTGATCAACTCTCACCAGTGTATTATGCTCCAATTCCTCATTGCTCGAGTGGAGTTATCATACACCGAAATGAGCTGAAGTTGGAACTCGGAATAGATGCGAGGCTTTTTCGCGAGCATAATAGATAAAAAATTATAAGTCAGAGTTGAACCGCTGTGACACTCGTTACGGAAGCTGGCGCATCGCGTGCGGTGTGAAGCGTCGCATACCGAAAAGAAGCAGGAGGTCCAGCCCCTGAGCGTCATGGGCAGAACGTTGTCGAGCACGTCGACGTCCTTGCTGAAGCGGTTGAGCACGCGGCCGACGGGCGTGCAGTCGAAGAAGCCGATGGTGGGCGCGCGCAGCACGCCGGCCAGAAGCGACGCGTGCAGCGAGCGCGCCGCCGCCAGCGTGCCCAGGTACAGCGCCAGCGACGACACCGACACCGACACCACTGCGCACCACGCACGCTACACTCGACACGCTACACACTACTACACAATACCCGCCGTACCCCCGTCCCGGACGACTACTATTACCGAACACGGTATCTGCGCGAAATACCAGCTTTTTCCGATTTTTGTCAGGATATCCATCACTTTGGAGCTCATCAGGAGTATAAAATTAAGATGACCTCAGCTCTAGCCTATTCACACAGTCAAGATTGTCTTAGACCCTGGGTCGTAAATACATTGCAGCATCATCAGAACAGTCCCAAAAAACCTATTGTCGATGTTTTACTAGTTTTAAAATAGTGCGATACTTATTTCAATTATCTATAAAAAAATCTCCTGCATTTAAAAATGTTGTAAAAACAAATAGGTGGATATTATTACGTTTAGTCCCTCGCGAGACTGATATGAAAAATCAATTGATTTAATTATGCGGAGCTCGACAAATTATAGGGTCAAACCATAATTGGGCTAACCACGCAATTTATCTGTAAAATATATAACAAACCATATGATATTAATTTTTATTTTTTTATACAAATCTGGCTACCTACTGACTACTTTTATATATTATACCCAATACAAAAGTTAGCATTATTGTAAAATATTACCGAAAATTCACTGTTTCTTCTTCATTCAATATATTCACTTTAGGAATATATACAACAGTCTAAAAGTATGATCCACGTTTTTTAAAAATAACAAAATATTATTGTTACATCTCGTACGCACTTGTTTGTATGTGTACCTACTTATGATCGCAGACCTAAAATTCGCTCCCCTATAGCCTGTGCTTATAATTGAATGGATAATTCTACAAAACCTTAATTTCAATATGAATTGCCTCACTAAATGTTTGTTTGGTCTGTATGACATAGATAATTACACGACATCCTATAAAACTATTGATAAATATATTTTGAAGAGTACTACTTCAAGTATGTTTATTGTTTATACAAAACTTCATGCATATTTTTCATAAATTGTATGGATACCATAATCATGCAATAGATTGAAACATAAATCCCCAAATTTATGGAAATTTTAATCCATCTACAAATGCATTTATAAGTTCCACAATGTGACTGTAAATGGCTCATAACTTTCAATAAATTTGGGGCTGATTTAATTATATATAGGAATAACGAAAAAAATACTAGGTAAATATTGTAATATAAATAAAAGTAAAAAATGTATTCATTATTACGCCATTACCTTTGTTTATTTTTATGATAGTAACAATTATAAAACTAAACATATGGTAGTGAATATAATATTATTGTCCATGTTTATGTGGATTGTCGTCTGATTTTTTAAAAAGGGTGCCGATTATGTTTGCACCAAACTAAACTAAACTGTCAAATCTAAGCGTATTACCGTCCTTCATATGGTCGTAATGTATGAGCATGACAACAATTAGTACTGTCAAATATAGTTTAGTTGAAGTCTGTGTGCAACATAATCGATTTGTAGTAATTATTTAAATATAAATATTTTATAGTGATATAGTTTAATTTTCCATCACCAAAGGAATCGCCGGCCTAGCACTGTGGGCTGCAACAAGACTTGATATGAGATATTATTTTTATCATTGGTTTCTAAGAATTTGGAAAGTGAGTGACTTAACGTACGACATAATTTGTGACACAAGTCTTGTTTTAGTGCGAGTGCTAGTCCTTCAGAATGATATAAGTATGTAAATGTGTATGTAATTATGAATCGTTACCTTGTCCGACGCCGAGCCCGCCGTATACGCCGAGGTACATGTCGCGCCGCTGTGTGACCACCGTACCATTCACCACCTTAACGAACATGGCACATATCATAATTATACAATTAAATAATTTTTATGGAGGGTAGTGGCAAGGAGAATCATCTGTGTACTGAAAAAGTGTCCGTCGAAATGCATTAATGATGGGTGGCGCCACATTAGCATCAGGGTAAATTTTAAAGGAAGCGCCAAATATTATTAGAGTAGGTCAATAAGCGTACTATTCACAGTTTACGAAATAAAATCACTCTAGGTGCACGTTTTCTTGTAATAATTATTTAAGGTTATATTTACTACATTATTTTGTACAACATAGTCGACAAGAATATGTATTTTTTTTTTTAAATCGGCATACTTCAGTTCATCTACAATTGCTTTATTCATACCATACCCTTTGGCTAGCGCGATTGTGGAAGGTTTTTGAACTGTTATTTATAGCATACAGCTGGACACTTTCAACTTTTCTCCCATATGAGATGATTCTCGTTACCTCTACCCTCCATAATAATTTTATTAGTACTTGACAAGCGTGATTCAAGTT
This sequence comes from Ptilodon capucinus, assembly GCA_914767695.1. Lineage (NCBI taxonomy): Eukaryota > Metazoa > Arthropoda > Insecta > Lepidoptera > Notodontidae > Ptilodon > Ptilodon capucinus. The sequence goes on along the minus strand of OU611814.1, from coordinate 4,168,831 downwards.
AACACGTTCACTGCGGATCACACAGAATAAGCCCGATACGATGCTTACCGCTTACAGCGAACGCGTTTACAGAAGCTTAATTTGGGTCCCTGTTGAAATTTCCTTATTTTATGTAGTTCTCAATAATAATCATTACTATCTGCTAACCCCAGACTGACCTGCCGAGTACGGTCTACGAGATTACAATCATAAATGAACAAATATGGATAGAGATTCAGTATCTATATCAATATTAATATTACTAAGGTTATGGATCCATCCATTTTTTTAACAACAGTATAAAGGTACGCTAATCATGAATGTCATAGGGTATGAATTACACCCCTAGTCGATAATACCCCACTGTATTTAGTCGATAAAAAGTTTAATTTGGAAACACACTCCAATACCGAACAAACCCTCAATTAATACCAGGTTACAGTCCATTTATAGCAGCATTACAAAGGAAATTTGTTCTGAAAGATGATTTGTAATTACATTCTGAATTTGGACTATAGACTTTATTATTGTTGCAATTGAAAGTAGGTAATGTGACCAACCATGTTCTTGTCGTTGGACCACTCAGTGAGCCAGTAGTTGGAGCCCACTTGGAACACCTGCAGCACCAGGTTCATCAGCACGGTCACCACAGACGAGAAAACGCCCACACTCTTCAGATAGTGTTTATACACGCCCCATTTCACCTGACAACACACAAATTCATTTTATTAACCTATAAACAAACTTTTTGCTCTACTTCACATCATTTAAAACGAATATAATGACCATTTTAATATTAAGTGCCCCTGTAATTTTGAAATTTAACAAAAACTTACACTTCCAGTTTCAGTTTTTTCTGTTTCTATAAGTTTATTTTTCTCCTTCAACTCGTTCGGCGTGGGGCCGTCCGGTGTCTTCCGCTTCACGCTGCCTGCACGATCACCTTAAGAATTAACATAAAACAGTAAGCCCAGAATGAAGTTACAAACATCCATCATATTCATCATAACAGAAGTTGTCAAATAATATCTGAAAACTGAATGGTCATAGTATTTTATGCACTGACAAAACAACTAACAAGGTTAAACACGACACTGGCGACGCTCTGCTAAACCCATTAGTGCGAGCGAGATATCCGTTATGTTTGGTTTGCACCGAGTTTGCATATAATTTAATAAATTATTACCTGTTGCCATCTGATCAGATTCCGATGCGCTTTCGGAGAGTGAACGAGCCCTTTGTAACTTATTTTGGAACTCTGAACCGAGTTTATTCTCCAGATCTTGTTTGATTTCATTCAATTCTGAAACAAAACATTAAATTGTAATAAACCAAAATGCTTCTCAATAGTGGCATGTAGAGATTATGATGGAATGGACGACAAAACCAGCCAAGGTTATGTTAGGAATTTACCTTCAGGTGACGTCCGTTCGGCGTCGCTCAAGTGATGCAGAAGAAACTCGGCGAAGGCGCCCTTCTTGTCGAGCAGCTGGTGGTAGGAGCCGGCCTCGGACACGACGCCGTCCCGCAGCACCAGCACCAGGTCCGTCTGCGCCAGCCACGACACGCTGTGCGTCACCCACACGCGCGTCTTGTGCTGCAGCAGGCCGGACGGGCCGATCACCTGGACATTTACAGTACATTCCTATGTACAGTGCCATAATACTAGCACAAAACTTGCCCGTCACCCACACGCGCGTCTTGTGCTGCAGCAGGCCGGACGGGCCGATCACCTGGACATTTACAGTACATTCCTATGTACAGTGCCATAATACTAGCACAAAACTTGCCCGTCACCCACACGCGCGTCTTGTGCTGCAGCAGGCCGGACGGGCCGATCACCTGGACATTTACAGTACATTCCTATGTACAGTGCCATAATACTAGCACAAAACTTGCCCGTCACCCACACGCGCGTCTTGTGCTGCAGCAGGCCGGACGGGCCGATCACCTGGACATTTACAGTACATTCCTATGTACAGTGCCATAATACTAGCACAAAACTTGCCCGTCACCCACACGCGCGTCTTGTGCTGCAGCAGGCCGGACGGGCCGATCACCTGGACATTTACAGTACATTCCTATGTACAGTGCCATAATACTAGCACAAAACTTGCCCGTCACCCACACGCGCGTCTTGTGCTGCAGCAGGCCGGACGGGCCGATCACCTGGACATTTACAGTACATTCCTATGTACAGTGCCATAATACTAGCACAAAACTTGCCCGTCACCCACACGCGCGTCTTGTGCTGCAGCAGGCCGGACGGGCCGATCACCTGGACATTTACAGTACATTCCTATGTACAGTGCCATAATACTAGCACAAAACTTGCCCGTCACCCACACGCGCGTCTTGTACTGCAGCAGGCCGGACGGGCCGATCACCTGGACATTTACAGTACATTCCTATGTACAGTGCCATAATACTAGCACAAAACTTGCCCGTCACCCACACGCGCGTCTTGTGCTGCAGCAGGCCGGACGGGCCGATCACCTGGACATTTACAGTACATTCCTATGTACAGTGCCATAATACTAGCACAAAACTTGCCCGTCACCCACACGCGCGTCTTGTGCTGCAGCAGGCCGGACGGGCCGATCACCTGGACATTTACAGTACATTCCTATGTACAGTGCCATAATACTAGCACAAAACTTGCCCGTCACCCACACGCGCGTCTTGTGCTGCAGCAGGCCGGACGGGCCGATCACCTGGACATTTACAGTACATTCCTATGTACAGTGCCATAATACTAGCACAAAACTTGCCCGTCACCCACACGCGCGTCTTGTGCTGCAGCAGGCCGGACGGGCCGATCACCTGGACATTTACAGTACATTCCTATGTACAGTGCCATAATACTAGCACAAAACTTGCCCGTCACCCACACGCGCGTCTTGTGCTGCAGCAGGCCGGACGGGCCGATCACCTGGACATTTACAGTACATTCCTATGTACAGTGCCATAATACTAGCACAAAACTTGCCCGTCACCCACACGCGCGTCTTGTGCTGCAGCAGGCCGGACGGGCCGATCACCTGGACATTTACAGTACATTCCTATGTACAGTGCCATAATACTAGCACAAAACTTGCCCGTCACCCACACGCGCGTCTTGTGCTGCAGCAGGCCGGACGGGCCGATCACCTGGACATTTACAGTACATTCCTATGTACAGTGCCATAATACTAGCACAAAACTTGCCCGTCACCCACACGCGCGTCTTGTGCTGCAGCAGGCCGGACGGGCCGATCACCTGGACATTTACAGTACATTCCTATGTACAGTGCCATAATACTAGCACAAAACTTGCCCATCACCCACACGCGCGTCTTGTGCTGCAGCAGGCCGGACGGGCCGATCACCTGGACATTTACAGTACATTCCTATGTACAGTGCCATAATACTAGCACAAAACTTGCCCGTCACCCACACGCGCGTCTTGTGCTGCAGCAGGCCGGACGGGCCGATCACCTGGACATTTACAGTACATTCCTATGTACAGTGCCATAATACTAGCACAAAACTTGCCCGTCACCCACACGCGCGTCTTGTGCTGCAGCAGGCCGGACGGGCCGATCACCTGGACATTTACAGTACATTCCTATGTACAGTGCCATAATACTAGCACAAAACTTGCCCGTCACCCACACGCGCGTCTTGTGCTGCAGCAGGCCGGACGGGCCGATCACCTGGACATTTACAGTACATTCCTATGTACAGTGCCATAATACTAGCACAAAACTTGCCCGTCACCCACACGCGCGTCTTGTGCTGCAGCAGGCCGGACGGGCCGATCACCTGGACATTTACAGTACATTCCTATGTACAGTGCCATAATACTAGCACAAAACTTGCACGTCACCCACACGCGCGTCTTGTGCTGCAGCAGGCCGGACGGGCCGATCACCTGGACATTTACAGTACATTCCTATGTACAGTGCCATAATACTAGCACAAAACTTGCCCGTCACCCACACGCGCGTCTTGTGCTGCAGCAGGCCGGACGGGCCGATCACCTGGACATTTACAGTACATTCCTATGTACAGTGCCATAATACTAGCACAAAACTTGCCCGTCACCCACACGCGCGTCTTGTGCTGCAGCAGGCCGGACGGGCCGATCACCTGGACATTTACAGTACATTCCTATGTACAGTGCCATAATACTAGCACAAAACTTGCCCGTCACCCACACGCGCGTCTTGTGCTGCAGCAGGCCGGACGGGCCGATCACCTGGACATTTACAGTACATTCCTATGTACAGTGCCATAATACTAGCACAAAACTTGCCCGTCACCCACACGCGCGTCTTGTGCTGCAGCAGGCCGGACGGGCCGATCACCTGGACATTTACAGTACATTCCTATGTACAGTGCCATAATACTAGCACAAAACTTGCCCGTCACCCACACGCGCGTCTTGTGCTGCAGCAGGCCGGACGGGCCGATCACCTGGACATTTACAGTACATTCCTATGTACAGTGCCATAATACTAGCACAAAACTTGCCCGTCACCCACACGCGCGTCTTGTGCTGCAGCAGGCCGGACGGGCCGATCACCTGGACATTTACAGTACATTCCTATGTACAGTGCCATAATACTAGCACAAAACTTGCACGTCACCCACACGCGCGTCTTGTGCTGCAGCAGGCCGGACGGGCCGATCACCTGGACATTTACAGTACATTCCTATGTACAGTGCCATAATACTAGCACAAAACTTGCCCGTCACCCACACGCGCGTCTTGTGCTGCAGCAGGCCGGACGGGCCGATCACCTGGACATTTACAGTACATTCCTATGTACAGTGCCATAATACTAGCACAAAACTTGCCCGTCACCCACACGCGCGTCTTGTGCTGCAGCAGGCCGGACGGGCCGATCACCTGGACATTTACAGTACATTCCTATGTACAGTGCCATAATACTAGCACAAAACTTGCCCGTCACCCACACGCGCGTCTTGTGCTGCAGCAGGCCGGACGGGCCGATCACCTGGACATTTACAGTACATTCCTATGTACAGTGCCATAATACTAGCACAAAACTTGCCCATCACCCACACGCGCGTCTTGTGCTGCAGCAGGCCGGACGGGCCGATCACCTGGACATTTACAGTACATTCCTATGTACAGTGCCATAATACTAGCACAAAACTTGCCCGTCACCCACACGCGCGTCTTGTGCTGCAGCAGGCCGGACGGGCCGATCACCTGGACATTTACAGTACATTCCTATGTACAGTGCCATAATACTAGCACAAAACTTGCCCGTCACCCACACGCGCGTCTTGTGCTGCAGCAGGCCGGACGGGCCGATCACCTGGACATTTACAGTACATTCCTATGTACAGTGCCATAATACTAGCACAAAACTTGCCCGTCACCCACACGCGCGTCTTGTGCTGCAGCAGGCCGGACGGGCCGATCACCTGGACATTTACAGTACATTCCTATGTACAGTGCCATAATACTAGCACAAAACTTGCCCGTCACCCACACGCGCGTCTTGTGCTGCAGCAGGCCGGACGGGCCGATCACCTGGACATTTACAGTACATTCCTATGTACAGTGCCATAATACTAGCACAAAACTTGCCCGTCACCCACACGCGCGTCTTGTGCTGCAGCAGGCCGGACGGGCCGATCACCTGGACATTTACAGTACATTCCTATGTACAGTGCCATAATACTAGCACAAAACTTGCCCGTCACCCACACGCGCGTCTTGTGCTGCAGCAGGCCGGACGGGCCGATCACCTGGACATTTACAGTACATTCCTATGTACAGTGCCATAATACTAGCACAAAACTTGCCCGTCACCCACACGCGCGTCTTGTGCTGCAGCAGGCCGGACGGGCCGATCACCTGGACATTTACAGTACATTCCTATGTACAGTGCCATTATACTAGCACAAAACTTGCCCGTCACCCACACGCGCGTCTTGTGCTGCAGCAGGCCGGACGGGCCGATCACCTGGACATTTACAGTACATTCCTATGTACAGTGCCATAATACTAGCACAAAACTTGCCCGTCACCCACACGCGCGTCTTGTGCTGCAGCAGGCCGGACGGGCCGATCACCTGGACATTTACAGTACATTCCTATGTACAGTGCCATAATACTAGCACAAAACTTGCACGTCACCCACACGCGCGTCTTGTGCTGCAGCAGGCCGGACGGGCCGATCACCTGGACATTTACAGTACATTCCTATGTACAGTGCCATAATACTAGCACAAAACTTGCCCGTCACCCACACGCGCGTCTTGTGCTGCAGCAGGCCGGACGGGCCGATCACCTGGACATTTACAGTACATTCCTATGTACAGTGCCATAATACTAGCACAAAACTTGCCCGTCACCCACACGCGCGTCTTGTGCTGCAGCAGGCCGGACGGGCCGATCACCTGGACATTTACAGTACATTCCTATGTACAGTGCCATAATACTAGCACAAAACTTGCCCGTCACCCACACGCGCGTCTTGTGCTGCAGCAGGCCGGACGGGCCGATCACCTGGACATTTACAGTACATTCCTATGTACAGTGCCATAATACTAGCACAAAACTTGCCCATCACCCACACGCGCGTCTTGTGCTGCAGCAGGCCGGACGGGCCGATCACCTGGACATTTACAGTACATTCCTATGTACAGTGCCATAATACTAGCACAAAACTTGCCCGTCACCCACACGCGCGTCTTGTGCTGCAGCAGGCCGGACGGGCCGATCACCTGGACATTTACAGTACATTCCTATGTACAGTGCCATAATACTAGCACAAAACTTGCCCGTCACCCACACGCGCGTCTTGTGCTGCAGCAGGCCGGACGGGCCGATCACCTGGACATTTACAGTACATTCCTATGTACAGTGCCATAATACTAGCACAAAACTTGCCCGTCACCCACACGCGCGTCTTGTGCTGCAGCAGGCCGGACGGGCCGATCACCTGGACATTTACAGTACATTCCTATGTACAGTGCCATAATACTAGCACAAAACTTGCCCGTCACCCACACGCGCGTCTTGTGCTGCAGCAGGCCGGACGGGCCGATCACCTGGACATTTACAGTACATTCCTATGTACAGTGCCATAATACTAGCACAAAACTTGCCCGTCACCCACACGCGCGTCTTGTGCTGCAGCAGGCCGGACGGGCCGATCACCTGGACATTTACAGTACATTCCTATGTACAGTGCCATAATACTAGCACAAAACTTGCCCGTCACCCACACGCGCGTCTTGTGCTGCAGCAGGCCGGACGGGCCGATCACCTGGACATTTACAGTACATTCCTATGTACAGTGCCATAATACTAGCACAAAACTTGCCCGTCACCCACACGCGCGTCTTGTGCTGCAGCAGGCCGGACGGGCCGATCACCTGGACATTTACAGTACATTCCTATGTACAGTGCCATAATACTAGCACAAAACTTGCCCGTCACCCACACGCGCGTCTTGTGCTGCAGCAGGCCGGACGGGCCGATCACCTGGACATTTACAGTACATTCCTATGTACAGTGCCATAATACTAGCACAAAACTTGCCCGTCACCCACACGCGCGTCTTGTGCTGCAGCAGGCCGGACGGGCCGATCACCTGGACATTTACAGTACATTCCTATGTACAGTGCCATAATACTAGCACAAAACTTGCCCGTCACCCACACGCGGGTCTTGTGCTGCAGCAGGCCGGACGGGCCGATCACCTGGACATTTACAGTACATTCCTATGTACAGTGCCATAATACTAGCACAAATTTCAGCAAAGGATGTAACAAATAAAACGAAGACTACACTGAAAGTGAAAGGGAGGAGAAATTTTCCAAACACCTCATGATAGCAAGTAACAATAGCCTTGTGATAGGATCCGACAAGGATGACGAAGACTTATCAGGTTCTATCTTTCTTACCTCATCGAATATGTGTTTGCCGACGTGCGCATCGACCGCGCTGAGCGGGTCATCCAAGAAATAGTTGTCGGCATCGTGGTACACCGCTCGCGCTAGAGACACTCGTTGCTTTTGCCCACCGGACAGATTGATACCTGAGCGACAAGTGTTTCTAATTACACAAAGTCCAACTTAACATCAGCATATACCGATTGGGAAAGATACATCATTATGTAGTGACATTTCATAGTGTAACTGTGGCCCGCACGCTACACTGATACATAATGTCATAGGGTAACTGTGGCCCGCACGCTACACTGATACATAATGTCATAGTGTAACTGTGGCCCGCACGCTACACTGATACATAATGTCATAGTGTAACTGTGGCCCGCACGCTACACTGATACATAATGTCATAGTGTAACTGTGACCCGCACGCTACACTGATACATAATGTCATAGTGTAACTGTGGCCCGCACGCTACACTGATACATAATGTCATAGTGTAACTGTGACCCGCACGCTACACTGATACATAATGTCATAGTGTAACTGTGGCCCGCACGCTACACTGATACATAATGTCATAGTGTAACTGTGACCCGCACGCTACACTGATACATAATGTCATAGTGTAACTGTGACCCGCACGCTACACTGATACATAATGTCATAGTGTAACTGTGGCCCGCACGCTACACTGATACATAATGTCATAGTGTAACTGTGGCCCGCACGCTACACTGATACATAATGACATAGTGTAACTGTGGCCCGCACGCTACACTGATACATAATGTCATAGTGTAACTGTGGCCCGCACGCTACACTGATACATAATGTCATAGTGTAACTGTGGCCCGCACGCTACACTGATACATAATGTCATAGTGTAACTGTGGTCCGCACGCTACACTGATACATAATGTCATAGTGTAACTGTGGACCGCTCGATACACCATCATATAATTGGATAAAAGATTATAAGCACGCTTAATGATACATAGTAGTAATGTAATTAATAACAGTGACTAAGTTGGTCAATAAACTCGGATCTTGATCAATGCTCATGTGTTTTATATTTATACGTTATTAAATACACTCACGGCATCAAAACTAATTAAAGTTTTACAACTAACCTAGATATTAAAATTTATTCACAAGAATGTTTAGTTTTTAAACACATCCGTTTGGTAAGAAATAAAAAAAACTGTAAGTATAATAAAAAGCACTAGTGCGTAATATGCAACTTTATGTGTTTAACATTTGGGCAGAGCCTCTTTACGAACAAGTGTTTACAAATTAACAATGAATCATTGTGTTGAAAAAAATAGAGGACCATATTCTAATCATGATTTAAATCTTCAATCCCGCAAGTGGCGTTGAAAATCTATGTAGTTTAAAACCGTATTACTAAAACATTTGTGTTACAGTACCTTTTTCACCGATTTCAGTCTGATCCCCCCCGGGCAACACATCGAAGTCCGGCCTCAGAGCGCACACGTTGATCACATTGTTGTACTTGGCTTTGTCGAGAGGCTTCCCAAACAGTATATTATCTTGCAGCGTCGCGTTCTGTATCCAGGCTTGTTGCGACACGTACGCTGTACTACCTGCAGTTAAAAAAAAATAGTTATTTTACTATTTTTAAATTTACGTAAGTATAGTATTTTTATTTTTTGAAAGTGTGCATTCTGTATCTTACTTTATCTGTTTATCTGAGTCTGCAATTGACATTATTCACAAGAACTTTTAATTATTAGTGGTAGCAATCAAAGTGCGCAGGTTCAAACCCCGGCTCGCATCTCTGGGTTTCATGTGCGAATCTTATTTCCATCCGAGATTATCACTTGCTAAGAAACGTTGAAGGAAAAACATCGTAAGGAAACCTGCACGGGTGATGGAACTTGACTAGTTCTCGATAGATGTGTGAAGTCTGTCAACCCGCAACGGGCCAGCGTGATGGACTAAGGCCTGAATCCCCCTCGTATTGAAGGGAGGCCCGTGCCCAGCAGTGGGACTAAAGTGGGGAAAAAGAGCTAAAGGACCTTCTAGGTTTAGATCGTAATTTAGTGTGACGCACCGGTAGTGTTGACGCGGCCGGAGAGCTTGTTCATCTCGCCGAGCAGCGCGGACAGCAGCGAGCTCTTGCCCGCGCCGACAGCGCCGACGACGGCGACGAGCGAGCCGCGAGGGACGCGCACGTTGATGTCTTTCAGCACCGGCTCGGAGTCCTGCTCGCCCCACGTGAAGTGCCCGTTCTCTATCACTATTGGGTTTGCTGAAACCGTATTGGTACATCGTGAATTTTAATTAAATTCTTACTTCTCTGACAGAATATTGGGAACTGGGCGAATGAGAGTGGAAGTATAGGAAAAGGGCGCCCTAGAAGGCTCTTACACGAGCAGATTAACGGTCACATTCAGAAAGGTCTGGTAAGTCTGTAGCACCAAAAGATGTTTGAATGTGGATAAAGCGAGAGAGATCTGTGAGAATAATAGCATGTGGCAAACGGTAGTCTCTGCCTACCCCCGTGGGATACGGGCGTGAGTATGTGCATGTAATATAATATATTTTTCATAAAGTTACATATTTATGTGGTCAGTGTAAACTAATGGCAATAACCTAAGCTGTAAAACAACTTATGGTGCAGTTTTTTCAACTGCATATATATCGATTCTAGATACGAAAATGTCATTATTACGATAATTTAACGCAATTAGAGACTTGAATAATATTTAACTTTTTATGATTAATGGATAAAATGGGACGATTTATAAAAACAACTATTTGGCCGCCTAACATTCCAAAATTTTAATAACAGCCAATCATATCAATTTCTTCAACAATTCAGAAATAGTATTCTTCTTCACTCCTTGGAAGTGCAGACTTTATAGGTCGAATGGTCCTTAGTTAAAAATAAATATTTATAAGTTTTAATGATACTTACATTCCTTGGGGTCGTGTTCAATGGATGTAATGTCCAATTCATCACAGTTCATGAATTTGTTTAATCTTTTTATACCGACTGATGTCTGAAAGGTTAAAGGCATATTAGATTAACTTATTTTAGATGAAAAAAGGCAAAACATACAATTTATTTTACAATTTTCGTTAGCAGATTTTATTTTAAACTAGATAGTTTATTTAAGAGCACATACAATTTAAAATCATTAATTTTAAATTTCAACGAAAATTTCTTTAGAAAGCTTATTAACATAACTTCTACACCAAACCACTAAAACTATAAAATCAAAAGCTTCTCATCAATCAAAACCGTTAGTCGCATTTAATTCTAATGCATTATGTGCAAAGGAATGTTACCCAGAAAGTTTAGAAATTTTGTGAACAAAATAACAACTGAAGGGTCAATATATATTAATAAATAAATGTTATCAACCATATTCCGTGTGTTAAAATATATGTTATTACACGAACCCTCGAGTTGTTTTTACACTTTGTACCGTAATCTACTTGTGATATTTGTTTTTCAATATAAAGCTTCTACACTGCATACACATATAATAATCTAATATGTAAACTTACTTGTACAACATTCGATATAACGTTAGGCAGCATTGACAGTGGGAAACGCAGTATGTTGAAAAGAGACAACGATACGAAAGCCCTCTGTGAGTCCAGCGCTTCATGTTTGTTTACCAATACAAAGCACCCGAACGACATCAGCGAGACCTACGACACCATTCCAGGAGTTATGAGACCTGCCCATGCGACGGCTGGACCGCAAGCCTGTTGCACCGTGTTCTACGACTAATGTTTTGAGTTCATTCCCCCGCTACCATTTCGCATAGACTCTAACATGGTGCTCTGTCAGCACCCATGTCAAGACAAGACCTCTGTCACGGATTGGCTCGGCCGCTCTCCGTCTTATTTCATACGAGAGAAAGATACAAAATCTACACATTCCGTGACATAAGTCTAGTCTTGGCGCACATGCTTCAACTACTGGTCATAAAATGACAATCAAACATTAATTGGGTAGTGGCCTCAATTTATTATTTTTGATATTTTACTGCGACACTAAAATTATTTCCGATGTAAGTAATTCGAAAAATGTTATAACATTAATATCGTCAAACAACACAAATACTTATCGTATGATCTGAAACTGAGTAACAAGGGCTGCCATACAATGAACTGGGGACAATCCCAGTAGGGTTAGCACGACCGCGTCGACATAAGTTTTATCTCTTTCAACTGTCAAGAAAAAGACGTCACACCGGGCCATATCCAGTACAAAAGACTCGCAGTGACGTCATTTTCTCTACAAATCTGAGAGTTGGAAGAGATAAGACTTATGACTACACGGTCATGCTAAGCCTACAGTTATACCCAGATCGGGGCAAAGTCCGAAATTTACCGCTGATAGGAATCGAACCCGCAAGCAGCCGGGAGAATAATTCGAGCAGCCTACGCTAAAATCACTAAACCAAGCTGCCATAAGTACATATATGTCTAATAGAAAAAAAACAGAGCTAGGGCAGTGGACTGCAATAAAATAAATCTCGTTTAAATTGGTGCATGATCAAGATAAAATTCCGTATTTGGGAAAATATTTCGCAGTATGTCGTTAAATAATTAACAGTTAGGCACTTAATATTAGTCTACTACCCAATTAAGTTGACATATCAATTCTTGGATCTTATATCATTTTATGAGGGCAATCACCTTATCGAGAGTATCTACGTGCGGGGGAACAAACTCAGTAACATGTAATAATCATGCATTAAATAGTCGTAAAACAGAACGCAAAATGAGATCGGGCTTAATTGTATCAGTTATTTAATTCGTAATGTTCAGTGCGGGTTAGTGTCTGTATGAGGAAGAACCATAGCCTCTTAAATAAATATAGAGGTTTGTATACACTGGCGGCACTACCTCGATCGCAGACACCACGATGAGTGGCAGTAAACCTAGGGGCAAGTGCATTGTGTAAAACAGGGACATCGACACGAATATGTTTTCAGCCGACAGGACATTGTTCTCGGGATCGGTTATCAGAAACGTGAAGAAAGTTAAGAAGGTCACCTTGAAAACAAAGAACATTATATTTAGTACCTTTCCGCAGGGCATTACTTATAAATTTATTAAAATAATACAGACCTTTTTGTTTTTATTATGAAACGTGAATGCTCTGCAGAGCACTGCTTATCCCTTCGAGGAACACAGGCGCGATAATGAACTTATATAATTGTGTTTATTTACCTTTATAATTTTCGTAATCTATTTCGAGTACTTACTTAATTTAAACAACTGTTTTTTTATAACTTTATCAATAAATCACGATAAAATTGTATTAAAGAGATTTCGTGTAATCAATAATAATATAAATGACATTAATAAGTTGATAACGACAACAACTTCATATTGAGTTGTAATCTGATAATTACTTGGGACGTCCATAATTCAATAGGGCTGTGTTGTTCTCCGTACAACGGCATCCGCGGAACTTGAGCATCAATTAAAGTGCAGACATCAGCATTAGTATCGATTGATGCTAATTATAAATGCTGAAGTTCGATTCATGATGACAGAGGGTAATTAACTATCGTACATATTGTTTACCCAATTTTGAGACTAATCGTGGAACCGCGGTGGTTTTATAAGGATTGTAAAGAAACAAACTTGCCTTTGCATGCATGCATCGGCATCACTATCAGCTGGAGTGAAAATACAAGTGTACCAGCAACAACTCTGCCCCATACACGACATAGGAGACATTGTACTATCATGGACATTTTTAATAGCTATCTACGCTTCGGTGAAGAAGAGGAACAATTAAAATAACTAGAATAAAGTCAGTTGTTATCTCATTGCCTCATATAGGCAATAACTATTCGTGCGATTCGGGCATACTGGGGCGTTAGAAGTAGAGTAAAATATTTTATTCAAAAGGATCTGTGTGTCAATAATGTCATTAATCAACGTCATTTCGTTGAAAAATTAACTTTTTCTATGAGTAAATACAGTTCGTTTTGGTTTAGGCAAAAAACTAACGTGCGCTAGCCCTGTAGCATGACTACGTAGTTATAAGTTATATATCTTTTGAATTTCAGATTCGTAGAGAAAATGACGTCACACCGAGCCATGTCGTACAACAAGCTCGAAGTGTCATTCTCTCGACAAATCTGACAGTTTAAAGAGATAAAACTTATGTCTACACGTTCATAAGGGTACAGGACTTTATGGGAGATGTACATCAAACTTTCAATTGCCGGAGCTTCTTCACACAGTGCACACTCTTGTCATATTTCAGCTCCATGACTACGTTATCAATAACATGATTTATAATAATTAATCAGTTGCAACTGTATAACCCGATTTAATGTCACAATCAATCTATACTTATCCAATTATATGGTTTGATAAGATACTCACCAAGAAAGGCGCGCAAGACCAGATAAATGATGTGGCCGAGTTCAAATAAGCGGTCTGTTTAAGTACGTGCATCTCCTTGTTCCTTATTTTAAGTACTTGATCTTCGAAACTGGGCTCCCATGCGTACATTTTAAGGACCTAAAAACATGAATAGTTACAGATAGAGTGGCATTATGTTGGCACCTTACTAAACTATGCTGGACCAAGCGTATCGCCATCCTTTTCTTGGTCGTATTATATGAGCAAGACGGAAATATTTTGCGTGTTGTTAAATACACTTAAGTAGTGGTTTGTGTACAATTGAATAAATGTAACATTATACGTTAATAATACACATTTTGTTAATTAGCGGTAGGTGCGACGTAGCTATTGCAAAACACGACCTCGGGTCTTTGTAAAAGTTATTATTTCTGTCGCTGAGAATATCGAAATAGAGAAATATAAATTGCTACCCTTCATACAGCTATAGTTTTACTGGTAATACTCGGTACGATACTAAAATGGAGACTCAGCAGTAATATCAGACAAGAAAATGCGTTTTACAGAGCTTTTTGTGCTTTTGCCAGCTCGTCGCTAGGGCATGCTCTATCTGGAGCAGTAACTACTACATATCTAGATATAAAGCTAAACTATTAGCCTGTATTGCGACTCCAATATTAAAACTTTGTTAAAATATAGTCTTAGTCAAAATGGAATGGTTAATAGTGCATGATGAAGAAAAAGGGCCGGCGCCCACTGCCGGCACGGCACGGCATGGCATGGCAAAGGATTTTATTACTAATAAAGTTATTTTGAATCTTATTTCGATGAGCTTAGATTTCATGTTACTTTATTTCGATACCACGATGCCACGATTTACCGCGGCATGACGCGATGCCGCGAAATAAAGTAGGTAACATTAACTCTAAACTCATTGAAATAAGATTCAAAATAGTAACTTGATTAGTAATAAAATCCGTTGCCATGCCATACCGTGCCGTGCCGGCAGTGGGCGCCGGCCCTTAAAGTGTTTAAACGCTCATAGATATGAGATAGTTAGGTAGGTATATTTGAGTAAAGATACGATATCAACGAATTCAAGTAAGATAGCTTTTGTATGATACATGATAACGGAGTGGCCGCGAATGTTATCGCAAAATATTACCTAATATAATGAAATCAATATTACAATATATACCGACACTAAAAATCAAGACATTTGATAACAGAATTATAGTAGACTGAGATTTTCGATAACTTGTCAATGAGTTTGTTATATTCAAAAGTTAATGAGGTCAATAGAATTTCAAGTTCATACGAAAAGTGCATATAAGATAATCCCAATCATTCATATACCAATTGATACTATACTTATCTCCAAGTAGAATAGATTGAAAGACAATATTACTTCATCGCTTCCATATAATCTACGAAGTACTTGTCCCATCTGGGATTTGTAGATGGGTACTAACCCACCTACAAATCTCCTACAGTGGCCCTTTTTCAGTACAAGGGAGCTCTACAGTGCCACATTAAGTGAATCAAACTTTAATTTTTAATTAACTTCGAGTTAGATCGAAGTCCTTCTAAATGATTCATCACTAAATCTTTGAAACCACATGGTCTAAAGAATTAAGATTTGGTAGACAAGTCCCTTAGTCACTCCTTAGAACAATTCTTCTTTGCGTTGAGGTAATAGCACGCGGGGGATATCTAGTATAATATTTATACATTGTATAATATATATAGCAGGCTACCATGAAGTTATTATTGCACAACATTATTTCAACAAGATAATAATGGTTATCAGTTGAATGTTTGGAAAAGCTTTGCAACCGTATGTTATATGGTTCCTATAGTTTTAACGTTATCTAGCGTACATTCTGCTCTATTTGTAAAAAAGGGGATACCCTATCACGGATACTTACACGAATATCATATAACAATAACTACAAAACCGCTCAAAGATTTCGGTGTCGATGTCGGTGAGAGACATGATATAGACTTGATATTCATATGCCGATAGGTTTTTTAGAGCAGGTTTTTTTAACTATGAGAAATATGAGTCAATATAATAAAAAAAAATCGTTATAGTATCATTACTCGATGGCGATACGAAGGCGATGAACAAGTCGCCAGTAAAGTAAATGTAAAAATACGTAGATTAATAGTCGGTTTCTATAATCAAGAAACGCCCCGTTTCGTCACTTTTTCAACAAGTAACTAGGTAAGTAAAAACTGATTCTATAAAGAAGTTTCGTTAGTTTTGCATCCGATGATTGTTACGACTCGTTAAAAATTAATCACTGTTATCAATACGTTTTTATAAGAATCCAGCATATATTATGCATAAATACGGAACCCTAAAAAATATAAATAAACGAAGTGTCATTACCTTAATTCCGTTAAGTACTTCATTCATAAGTTTGACCCTTTCATCTTTGTACTTCATCTGTCTGATCTGTAGTGTCTTTACCCTGTTCGCGATGAGTCCGTTGACAGGTATCAGTATGATCATCACCGCCAAGCCGGCGAGCACTGACGGCCCCAGGATACCCCACAGGAAGTACAGCGCGAGGGCTATCTGCAGCGGTGCCGACCATATCATGTTCAAGTATGCTGTTAGTTCAACGAATCTGTAATTTGAGAGTTTGTGATGGAATGGTGAGGTTTAAAACATCCACTATCCGAACAATCTGTTGTCATGGCAACAAGGTATTGGTGAACACAAAAAGGCGATTGTTGTTATAACTAATCCGACATATTCAATACTATACTACACTTTACTATACTATACTATACTACTACAGCCCTTTTAACGTTCCACTGCTGTGCACGGGCCTCCCCTCAATGCGAGGGGGATTCAGGCCATTGTCCACCACGCTGGCCCGGTGCGGGTTGGCAGACTTGCAGGTTTCCTCACGATGTTTTCCTTCACCGTTTCATAGCAAGTGATTATCTCGGATGATGAAATGAGATTCGCACATAAATCCCAGAGGTGCGAGCCGGGGTTTGAACCTGCACACATTGATTTGCAAGGCGTGCGTTCTAGCACTCGGCTACCACTGCTAGTAATACTATACTATACTATCAGCTGTTAACTGCGTTCGCGTGGAATTAAGAAAAAATAACCTAAGTTACACCTAATAACAAGAGCTCCCAATGAAAGTCCCGTCAAAGTCGGTTTAGCTGTTCCAGAGATTTATCGATCAGATCAATGGATTTAAAATGACCACAGAGCAATACCAAACGAATTCATTTCATTAATTATTAGCAGACACGTAGCAATTAATATTCAAGATGCAGATTAAAATTTAGGAGATCGATTTGTTTAAGACGAGTTGCTTACCATACTCAACAATCTAACGCGATCGCATTCGTTGCACTTCGTTGATGAGTTAATAATAATGTTTGTATTGGCAAAAAAATGTTCGCGCGTGTCTTAAGCCTCCTGTATTTTTTTTAGTTTTTAGGGTTCCATACCCAAAGGGTAAAACGGGAACCCTATTACTGAGACTTCGCTGTCCGTCCGTCCGTCCGTCACCAGGCTGTACCTCAAGAACCGTGATAGTTAGAGTTGAAATTTTCACAGATGATGTATTTCTGTTGCCGCTATAACAACAAATACTAAAAAACAGAATAAAATAAATATTTAAGAGGGTTCCCATACAACAAACGTATTTTTTTTGCCGTTTTTATAAATAATGGTACGGAACCCTTCGTGCGCGAGTCCGACTCGCACTTGGCCGGTTTTTAAGTAGCTATTTTAGAACCAATAGGCATGTATAACGGTAAGTGTAGCAGAATTGCAAATTAAAGAGATACTTATAAGATGCATCCGCTTAGTGTATTAATCACATAAATGATGGTCTAGAAAACTGGTAATGAGGGCACAGAGATAAATTACATTGTACCTACCTAGTATATTCAACATCGTATTGTAGAAAGTCATTATAATACATTATATAATGTAAAGCCTCATTAACTTTATATTGTATAATTGTCAATTAAGAAAAACACAAAAATGTAAATCCTTATTTGAAAAAAGTAACCATGGAGTTTCTTGCTCATTCTTCTCCATAGGAAATGCATTCCGAATGGGTGGTAGCTACTATTTTTACTATTTAATGACGATTCATAAGTGCCTGTATTGGTTTATATGAATAAAAAATATTCTGATTCTATAGTGTACATATTGCGCTGAGTATTCAGGCATAACGTTTAAATTATTTTTTTGATTAAGTAGCATCAACTATGTATTATATTTACCAACATAATACGTTTTTAGTATTTCCGGTATTTATATTACGCGATAAAAGTCGATATCTCGGACTGTATGTTTGCTCTACCAATACGAAACACACCAAATACTTTTGTGAAGACAACGCTTAGTAGCGAAGGTCGACCTTGCATCTTGCATAGGTACCAACAGGTACTCTATCATTATTTCAACAGTCAAATGATGTAACGGTATCACGCCCTGAAAACATTGAGGCGAGCGATTCTTTTTTCAATGTAGAGGACATTAAATAAAACCAAGCGATTAAATTTGCTGGCGGCGTCGATGACATTTTGTTGAAAAATGTGCTTCTTTTACGAGTTAATACAGATCGTTTTAGTATTGGCAAGGACGCGAATATATGCGGAGTATTGTGTTGACATGGAGTAGCGATTAAATTTAAATTATTTGATTACATGTATTGATATACCAAGATTCGACACTGGCTCCTGGAGTAAGCGTGTCTTGAAATTCAAACCAAATTTATCGAATGTATAATAGACAAAGTTATAAATATATTTTTAAGAATGTGCACCACGTTATGACATCATCACTGATATTTAACAAAAAACTATAACAATTACACAATTAAGTTAATATCAATATATATAATAATAATAATATAAATATCAACTTATCGTATTTATGTATGCGGTATTTATTTTACGATTTACCTGTTTGAGTTCACTTGTTATCAAGATATTAGTAGGAGAAGTATATTTTAGTTATTAATGAGACTTAAAGCTATATATTTGGGACAAAGAGCGAGACTATGAGCAATGGATTAGTCTTGATCACAGAAGCTATAACCATGATGGCCATATAGCATGTACGCAGATTGAACCCCACGATAGGTTGTCGTTTAACCCAACGGTCATTAGTCACGGTCCGTGGCTTTAACGCAAGGTATTAAACTTCGTTGTCAATTATTTCTGTACATGTATACAAACAATAGAAGATAAGGAATGGCTGAAGTGAATCAAGATCTTAATTAAGCACAAATAGTACGAATTGGGAACGCTCGTTAATTATTTTAGACATGATTTATGAGTCAAATCGTTTATTTTTAGGCTTGCGGCATTACCACTTCCAAATAGTGTTATTGACCTAATCAAAATGGCTTTCAAACAGTTTTTTCTTAATCTTTGTTTTAAACTGAAACGTCAAATAACGAATAAATCGTTTTTTTAAGTTACGAACAGCGAAATAGAGCGCCGACTGAAATTTCTAATATTTTTTTATGGAATCTTACAATACTACATTTAACATAATATTACAAAATACTTTAGTTTTTGGTTTTGTAAAGCCATCATCATAAGGCACACCATTTTGTATAAATTTCACCCAAATTTATACAAAATGGTGTGCCATTTGATTTATTTAAATCGTGAAACCTCATTCACAATATAAGCGCGGGCGCATATTCACCTAAACAACTTCAAAATGTCTCGTTTCCATGACAACGAAAGACTGTTAAGAGTGAGTCTGAATAATATACATTTTCTTAGATCGATGGATTAATAGATAAATCTTAATTATATCCCCTCTTAAAGTAATACAAACTACGTATACTTACTTAAAGTCTTTTAAAGTCCCACTGCTAGGCACGGGCCTCCCCTCAATGCAAGGGGATTCAGGAAACTACGTATACTATATAAATTTAAAATGTTACAATTGGCGGCCTTATCACTAAAAATTATCTTTCATAATTACCTTTGTGCATCGACGGCCATCAAGTTGACAATTTCACCAACGGTCGACTCTTTCCTAGCCGCATTGGACAATAGTAATGATTTTCTGTAGATGGCGCTGGTGAGGGCGGTCCGTATCCTCATGCCGACCAGATACATCCTGGTGAAGTAATGCGCGAGCAGCATGGTTTGCACCGTCGCGCAGGCGAGCAGCGCCACCGCATACAGGTAGCCCCGCCACATGGGCGCTTCACTTTGCGGACTCACAAAACCTATTAGCAATCTGAAATAATAAGCGTGACTTGTCATTTTCATACACGAATCATGTGAGATGACTCATTGTGTGAATGAGTAAAGAATTATTTTAAACTTTTGTTCATATCGGAAAGAGTCTAATGGCAATAAGACTGAAATGCAATAGAGATGGTAGTTATTTTTTTTTTATTGTTCATGCTATTTGTGCTTTATGGTTGAGATGTGATGATAGCTATGCCCGTTTTTACCAACACTACACTACACTTGATGTGATGTCTAAATATTAATAGAATGCAACTGAAAGCTGCTGCATCTTAATGCGTTTACTAGTGGTGATGAAAACGGGCATAAATTAAACAACTTATTTTCTTATCAAAAAATACCACTACTCTGTAAGTTTAGCATGTGAACCCTAGTATTATATTTGATCTCTTTTCATTAGCATATTGCAATGACATAGAAATCACGTTGTCTTATTTCAATTAAGCCTTTAGTGATGTATTTTCTGTGTGTTACTCTAGAATGCGGCTTAGCTCGGAACGAAACACTATTGCTAAATGCATAAAGAACTATGATTCTAGTTGAAATTACTTCGATTAAATAGTACCGTTAGCTTCACTCATACAAGACAAAGACGCATCTCCATTGCATTTATATTATTTTGCAATGTAAATTCCGCATTCTAATTATTGCATTGAATAAAGTAGGTATTTACTTAAGTAGCTGTGGCGATAGGAACATGAGTACGTCGTTGAGCAACTTAAGGAGGGCCCCAAACATGAACTGTCCTCCAAAAGCTAGGCATAGAGCCGGCAGTATCGAGGCCGGCTTCTTCTCGGTTTCGGGTTTGAAGTTCACGCTGGCAGATGTTTTGCGGTATGTCGCTTTTGTACCGTTTGCACTGAATAAAAAAATATATTAATTGTCTATGGCTCGTCAAATGTACGAAACACGCCCCACCTTCATTCCGATTTCCGTTCCTTACTGACGTTTGCTAGAGCAACGACCTTTATTCCGTTCCTTACTGACTTCTGCGTTTACTACGTAGACGAAGTAAAGGTGTGGCGCGTCTTCGAAATTTGAACGGACAAAATGAATTAATACCACAAATTATAATCAGCTAGAGCTTGGTAGACCCAAATTCACAATTTCGCCATATGAGATTTCAGGCCATCACAATGGCAAGCCATACAACTGTTATAGACTGTAAATAAATATCGCCAGACCACATATAATGATTTCATTAACGCAAACTAAGCAAAGGTTGCAGTATGGGTATCAGACAATGGACTGGGAGCCATAAAAGGCCATATCTTTCTATAAATTTGGGGGTTAGAGCACACCTGGCTTACAAATCACCACGTCATATTGTAAAGTTTTTATGCATTCTGAATTCAACTGAGTAGTAGATGTATTTAAAAACATTCCGTGTTTTAAATATCAAGGGCAAATAAATGAAGATGATTCTAGCGTATTCATTAATTGATGGCCAACCATTCGATTAATTAAGTATAGAGAGAAAATAAAGGCTGAGTCAGAGTAATACGAAAAACCTAATATTAAAAATACGGCTAATCGATTTCGGTCAATATTAAGCCAAATTTAGATCTAGGACGCATGTAAGCGCCCTCGTTCTTGTTGATAGGATTTGATACAAGCCAGGCTGTTTGGAAGCAAACAAGACGGGGGCAGTCGACCGAATAATGTGCGCGTGTCATATCTAAATTCAGCTTTTTATTTAATCAATCAATATTTTCACTCCACGAAATACACCGTAACGTCACGCTATCTTTCGCCTTGTGATGTCAATTCCATAATGTTCAATACGCCAAAAATGGTTAATCCCTGACATACTTATCAAACGAACAAAATTTGAACATATATAAGTATACCGATATACATCCATCCATCATCATCATCCATCTAAAGATTTCTTTGAACATTACGCGATTTGATCTCAGAAACAGTTTAAAGATTAAGTATCTATATTACGATCTCAGGTAACTATGTAGGGCCCGGAAGTGATTAGAACTACATAATTTCGTCATACTCACATTTCTCGTTTCTTTAGAGATCTTTCCCAGAATTTGTCGAATTTTGGGACTACCTCAGTCGAGGAGTCCTGAGGGTTGAGCGCCCATAAGTCGTTTTCGGTTAAGCTCCTACGGAATCCGGTCAGCGCCAACGGGTCGAACCAGCTGAACGTTAGGCGGCTGGGGAACCCTGATGCATTCTCCGGACATAGGTTCTATACATATTACAAAAAGCAGTCACGAATTATGTTGTACAACTTGCGACATAAACGTATCTACACGAGTTGAAAAACCACCTAATACGAGTATTAAATCTTAAATCGCCGTACCTACGATTACGTAAATGACGTGGTTTAAGATCGAAACAATATTTTTTTCTTGACCTTATGAAAACTAAATTAAATAGTTAAGTATAAAAATAATACATTTAACGCTATGTGACGAGTTGATGCTGAGCAATTTTGAGTTATTTAAATAATTTACTCCCACGTTGGTGTTTAAATCTTTATTACCGTGTGTAAAACAATCACGGACGTACCAACATTGTAACATTCTAAAATATTCACTTACCTTTTCATATTTATAGGGCGAGTCTTTCGGCGGTAAATCAGCGAAACAGTTCAACAGGAACATGATCACTATCAATGGATAGTACACCATGTAACTAATGAAGTTATATTGAACATTCTCGTCGTCGCTGGCGTTGTAGTGGGCGGACACTTCGGACCGCAGCTGCGGTATCCCGGCGAGAACCAGAAGCAGCCAGAAGAAGAAAAGCACCCCTGACGCTCGCATTCCATACTTTCTATTGTAGTATAACAAAGTTGCCGATAAAGCCTGTGGAAAAATGATTATCTTAACCTTTTTGATCGTTATTTGCATGCAGTGGTGAATCATATTATATTATTGCGTTATCTAGACGTTATTATGAAATAACCGGTAGGTAACCGGCCGCGGACACTCATGTAACAACGAACCCATGCGATTGGAGAGAACGTTATTTGATTATTATTAATATTAGGTTTAAGCCCAAACGACCACTGAGGGGTGCCACGTGTTGAGTTTTTAGATCGGCATTTTATTATTTTGTTTTTTTGTTAGTGTGTTGTTTATGCATCTAGCACTGTTTGCGGAAGCAATAATAAAAGATGTCATAAATGTTGAGAAATGACAATTTAGAGATATTTTAAAAAAATAAACGTTGTAAATGTCTTCAAAAGTATAGTTCGATACGTAACGACTAACGATGAGAAAGGGGTTTCCTAAAAAAACAGGTTTACAGATAAAAAAACAATTGCAACACGCTCGCTCACTATCTCAATCGGATAAAAATATAGTTGTTATAGATAGTGTAGACATGTGGTCTAATGATTCCCCACCTATCAGGGACACGTAGCATTATTTTTTATCGTGGATAGCAGAGGACGTAACGAATCCTAAAAAAACATTGTACGGCCAGGGAAGTCATTGTGTATTGTGTTGCACATTGGCATAACACACACAAACGTTGATGTAACGAGGAGGTCGAAGTCCGTTCTATGTCATATTCAATTTTTTTTATTAAGTTTTTCCACTGACTGATTACCACAGCCAAGGTCAGTAGTTTGGATATCCGTTTCGTAGTAACCGCAGTGGTACGTACCGTAATACGTGCCTGTTACCCGGGATACGTAGTTCAGTTTGCGATAGGTGACGTCATCATATTTCGTCCGCCTCGATAAGTTAATTGCTCAAGGTCAGTCTGTGTGGTATGTTTAATAAAAAGTTTTTGAACAAAATGTACTCAGAACAAATTATTGCTACACACTTTTATGAAACGGATAAACTAAGCCTATTTCTAAACCTATTTTACATAAACTAGACGTGAACAATTAGGTAGGTACAAGTTATTCCTTATGAGCATGACTAATACTGCTAGTACACATTTAGTTTAGTATATTCGTGTGGATAATTTTCTCTAAGTAATTATAAATTTTATTATTTAATCATACCTACGTTACGGGGGTACCTACATTTGGCCATTGAAACGGAGCTACCAAAGTAGGTAATGATGTAGTCAGTGTACAAAGAAATAGTGACGCCATACACCCAGCAAAGAATATTCAAATGACTGTTATAATTTAGTAAAAATTGGAATTGGGACCCCGAGCGAGTTGCTATAAACTCACACACACGTAGCTTTATAGTATGTGGCTTAACCAGTTAATATTAAAAAGATTACAATCCGCCTAGATACCAAGATGTAGGTAGGTATAAATAAATATTTTATTACAAGGTTTGCGACTTGTTGAGCATCTGAAGGTAAGTTCCAATAAAAGCGAATAGAAGGTAAGCTCCAAGAAAAAGAAAAAAAAGCAACACCACGAAAGCAATGTAAAGAAACAATCCCCTGTAACAGGTCACCTTGGTCCATCTTTCGAGACCAATCGTGATACGAAGTAACTATTCCTCTTCTAGGTTGTAGAAGTCCTACGAAATTATGTGTGGCAATAATCGTGAAAGTTAAACCTAGCGTTGTTGTCTCGCGATATATCGTTTGCGACAAAATGTCCCGAGTCGTGGCGCTGCTATCAGTGAACGGTACATTGACATAATTAATGAGAAAGAAGCGTACACATGTTGTCCAATGTCCATTATGGACATTTGTGGAAACGAGCGTAGTAGACCGTGTGAATACCGTATAATGTTATTGTTCATTGCAACAATCAAACAAAGAACGCGTATAAGTCCCAATATACTACTATTATTATCTATTTATTCAAGATTTTTACGCTAACATTGTGCGCTTATATTCTCCGCGCGCTTGCTAAGCCGGTTTGAGGAATGCGTAACTATTTTTCCGTTATAATATAAACGCGCTATTGCAAGAGCTCAAAAAAGATTGTGTCGTGTTTATCAAGAATACGAAGCCGGCGCTCTACAATCCAAATTTGTCACCGAGGAGGTGATCATAAGCACAGACCAAGTTTTACTATGAACCAATAAAAAATGGAAGAGCAATATGATTTTCATTAATACTGGATGTATGTATAACGTCGTAAATTTTACAAGTATTAGCGGGCAATTCACTAACGTTATTCTAAATAGGAACCTACTCCTATGTAATAGTTACGAATTCAATGACACTTGCGAGAAAGAATAAGGATATTATAAAATGTAGGTAGATTAGAGGCTATGACAGTTGTAATGAATAATGAATACTTACGAATGTCAAAATTTTAATTATTGGACTATAATAATCAGCGTTGAAGACCTCCTCGTCCTTCGAGGCGGTGTGCACGGCCACCCCAAGGTCCGAGAATTTCAACACAATAAGAAGGCACGTGATGACGAGCTTGCTGATGTTCAGTATGTTCCATGGTATATTCCTCTCCTTACTATTTAATATGTAGTAAGTGTCAAGGAACGCCATGACCCAAAGATATATGCAGGGTATCCATATCAGTACTGTTTTTTGGAAGCATGGCGTCAGCTCGGGGTTCTCTGTATTCCATGTTAAGGTGCTATTCTAAAAAATAAACACAACATATTAATCATCAAAGTAGGAACCTACCTACCTCTTGCTATTGATAATATTACAGCAAGTAAACATTTTGGTATTGAAACAGTAATCCTTTGAAGCCAATAAAACTTTCAAGGATTCAATATTAATTTGATTAGGTATGTAACCACTCTATACCTATTTAGAAGGCAATAAATACTTATTTATTATAATGTTATGATTATGAGCAACAATTTACCCATATTATGTTTTTTTTTTAAGAATGAAACTTAGTGTCTATACTCACTATTAAAGAGCATTTCCCCAGAAACTAACACCCTATTGTTTATTTTTTTGGGTGAGTAGGTATAACAAAGTTACACAACATTATGAAATTATGTTGCAATGTTGAGTTAAATTGATATTGCAATATATGTACCAATATATTTACCCACCTATGATATTTTAAAAAAAAGGCCAAATGCGACTCGGAGTCGCGCATGAAGGGTTCCATACCATTATCTTTAAAAACGAGCAAAAAAAAATCAAAAGTCTGAGTAATAGGGTTCGCGTTTTACCCTTTCGGTACGGAACCCTAAAATCCAACACAAACACATATAAAATAAATACCTACCTTATATGACTTTAGGTATGCACTTTAAAAGATAAGTTAGTTATTTATTTATAACTTACAATACTGTAGTGTCAAATACTCTATGATAGGTTCAAACCATTTCTTGTAAGTAATTGTTTGTAAATTATTAAGAGTATTATTTCTAAGAATGCTACTGAAAGTAGAACCATTGTGTAGGTAGACAGATACAATAATCCCACTGTACTGACAGTTGGTGGTTAAACTCTAAAGTTTATTCAGCACTACTTTACATTGTATGATTCTTATGTTTACTTCATTCAGAGATTAAACATTAAATATTAATTGTTTTGTCATTGCCTAATCCCAATTAATGTAGAAGATATATTAACTAGCAGTTTTACACAAAAAGAAGGTGACTTATGTGAGATCAGATGGTACATAAAATAAGAGACAACAACATTTATTGTATGTGTGTTTTGTGAGTAATGGTACCAATATATTTGAACCAAACAATGAGTGGAACAATAAGTTTTAATACATTTCTCTTGGTTTTCAGAGGTTTAGGAAATATGTTAGTAGGAAATTTGTTGTATTGCTCAAGTCTAGTGACACTATAGAATTTGAAAACATCTCATGGAATAGCAAACTTGGCAGCTATCCTGTGTATACACAGTTAATTCGAGGATTACAAGGTATCCTGTGATAACTATATCCCAGGATACCTTGTAATCCTCGAATTAACTGTGTATACACAGGATAGCTACAAGATAAAGAACAAGCTACTGACTTGTCATGGAAAAGTTTTATATTTTATTACTTCATTTGAAGTCACAAAGTGCTCACAAGGGGTACCTCTTACTTGAAGTGAGGCATGGCTCGAGCACATATTCACTTAGCCTACTCACTCCTGACACAATTAAAGCTTTTCTCAGTAATTTTTAAATGGAATGTAAGGAGGAGGTGAATGAGTGATTGGCAAAATTCGAGTAACTCATTCAATTTGCCAACTTTAGTGCTTCAAATGAGTAGATTTTTTGGTTATTGACTATTTATAAGTACTGTATTGGTTTATATGAAAAAAACATTTCTAATTCGACTCATGAGTGAGAGACACATCTATATCTCTACAACCCACTATAAAATAATAATGAATAACTGACATAGACTGTGTATTAAGGGTGAAGTGCTGTTTAAAATAAATATTTCCACAAAATATTGGCACAGTGATTACTGAGGAAAAACACAAACATGATAAGACAGTAGTGGTGTACACTATACAGAACAGTCATATTAATACAGCTAGCATCACCAAAACAGGTTTCAGATGTGTTGTTATGAAAGAAAATGCCTTAGGTCACGGTCATGAGGTGGAAAACATAGTAGGTTACAAAGTCCCTGATACTGTGTATTTTAATTAACAATAATTAGGTATTGCAATATCATAGAATAGCTGGGAAACTAGTACTGATAAAATATTAAAATGTTTATTATAGGTATTTTAAAATGATAGAATCATAATCAGAATCAAGAGGTGTTTAAAATAAAGATTTATTTATTTAACTAGAACGATATTACAATTACACTAGTTAAGTTAAGATACCCACTTATAGTAGGTAAGTGCTTGGTATTTATTTTTTACTTGGGCACATCTAGGTAGTTAAGATTTCAAAAATAAAATAATTATGTGTAGTGTTTCTGTAAACACATCTAAATAGTTTAGGAATATCCACCAACTACTTTTTATGACTTTATATAGGCAGGGAGGTAGGTAACTATTTTATGAAATGAGATGGCAAAGTGGTCCTATTAACATATAAACAAATTATTTATCCGCGATGAAACCATCTCGGGTTGGTTGGTAAGTACTTGTTTTTTTCTAGGCCAACTGACCTTTCAACACGATCTGTGGCGCTGAGATTCTGGTTCTTTCATTAGAAACTCAACACCTTACATTTTTGAACTGTCATGAACTTTGCTGGTGTTTATTGCTATAAATTCATACAATAAAAACTTAGATAAAGATCACTTACCCAAAATTTTGATCCACAGAAGCTATCAAGCGTGGAATTGTAAGACATTGTCACAATTTGTAAAAGTTATGTGGTAACAGCCATATATATCGCAGTCCGAAATGCCACTATTTTCTGACAAAACAGAAGAACAACTTTAAACTTTTAGAAAACCTCAATGTAAAATGATTAATTCACTGGAAGAGAATGCCCTTTTTGTTATATTTTTGGTTAAAATTATTCGAAAAAATATCGACATTACACTAGTCACACCGCACCACACCATGCACCGCCGCGCACCATAGATACAGATAGATCACACAGAGCATTATAATTTAAGGAGATAGATATTTTTTTTTTTTTTTTTTTAAATCTTTATTCATGACCATGGATGCGAGTCCTTCAGTCGGATACATTATATATATATATATATACAAAACATTTTCAACAAGTACAGTTTAGTTTACAAATTATAATAGTAATAGACCTACTGTAAAACAAAATATAGATATCATATTTTCTCGATAGTATTACAAATAAACTTATATAATGGGATATAGTAGTCAGCATTTGCCAATATGTCCTGAACACGGCGGGGAACACTTCCATCACTGTCACTGTCATTAATGTCACAAATTGAACTTATTAAAATCAACCGTTGAATGTTGAAGGCAGGACATTTTAAAATTAAGTGATCCAAATTAGCGTTGTCTTGCGTGCAGTGGGAACAGCGGCTATTGTTTATTATGTTTAGTCTATTCAAGTGGGCAGGTGTGGAACAATGTCCTAATCTCATACGGGTTATTGTTGTGATGAACTTCCTATCTGTGTAGTTGAATTTGCTGTACCATGGTGATATTGGAATCTCTGCTTGGATCCCCACATACCATCCGCCTTTTGTCTTTAGGGTAATGTCCCAGCATTGTTTCCATATATGCTTATTCGTAACCTTAAAGTAGCTGTAGTAATCGGTAAATGGCACTTTTAATATTTCCGTATGATCTTCATTGTGCTCCATATGAGTTACTTTATCTACAATTTCGTTTCCATCAATGTCACTGTGTGAAGGGACCCATAAAAATCCAACATTTATACCCTTAACAAATAGCTGCCATAACATATGTCTTATATTAAAAATTAGATAATTTACCTTAAAAGAAATATTCACATTTGACAAAGCAGAAAGAACACTCTTAGAATCAGATACTATTAAAACATTTTGTACATTATTTACATTATTATTTACATGGACTAATGCACAGTAGATGGCATAGCTTTCAGCTGTGAAAATACTACATAACGGGTTTATCTTTATACATATGCTATGATTAATCTGTGGATCATAGTATGCCACTGTAACTTGTTCATTAGTTTTAGAACCATCTGTGTAAATAAAATGAAAATTGCTTTTGTTCTCTCTAAATTGTAAAAATTCAATTTTATTATGTACACTATCTAAATAGAATAGGCTTGAACTATGAATTAATCCTGGGTATGAACAAAGGTATAATGGCCAAATATCATGCCTTTTGATATTTTCTGTAATGTTTTTAACATATGTGGATATGGTTAACATTTCAGGCAATGTTCCATTTATAATTGAAGAAGCAGAGACACTAGATGGAATTGAGTGAGAGACTTCTGGATGTAAAATAAATTTAGAATGCAGAGGACTGCTATTCAATGAGAGAACCTTTAGATAAAATCTCTCAGCCAACTGTAACCTGCGTAACGCCAGAGGAGGTATGCAAGTTTCAATTTCCATTGAATTAATGGGGGTGGAGCGCATTGCTCCACAGATAAGTCTTAAACCCATGTTTTGTATAACATCTAATTTTTTAAGGAGGATGCTATTGGCATTCATATATGCTAAACTGCTGTAATCAAAGTGACTTCTCACTATACTTTTGTAGAGCATGCTCATAGTTTTGGGATCAGATCCCCAAAAAGTTCCTGCCAGATGTCTCAATATATTAATACCTTTTAATGCATTTTTACTAATGTGCTTGATGTGTTCATCAAATTTTAACTTATTATCAATGATAACTCCAAGAAATTTGTGTTGCATTACTATAGGGATCTGAACATTATTGTAACAAATTTTAACATTTGTATGAATAGTACAATTTCTGCTGAAAATCAGAACAGCACTTTTTTCTGGAGTAATATCCAATTTGAGTTTATTGTGATAATAGCCATATAATTGAATTAGAGCAGCATTTATATTATCAACTGCTTTTTCTATGTTTTGATCAATGCTATACAAAAGTAAGTCATCAGCAAACTGTAAAATATTAATATTAGATGTATCTACATATTTAAGTATTTCTGAAGTATACAAATTATACAACAGGGGTGATAGAGTTGCTCCTTGCATGGTACCTTTATTTACAGACTCGGGTCCATGTAACTGATTATTATATTTAACAAAGACAGTCCTATTGCTAAGAAAAGAGTAAATCCATTGTAAAATATTACTAGGTATGCTAATATCATAAAGCACTTGAATAAGTTCCTCAATGTTAACATTATCAAAAGCACCTTTCACATCTAAAAATACACAAATCATATTGGAATGACTTAGCTTAACATTTTTTATATCAGCTATTAATGATACAAAGCTTTCAGAGCAGCTTTTACCTTTTCTAAAGCCAGACTGTACATGAGGTATTATCTTATTTGATTCAACAAAAAAATCTAATCGCAGCTTTAACATGTTCTCAAAAAGTTTACCCAAACAAGATGATAGTGAAATAGGTCTATATGAAGTACTAATATTAATGGGTTTGCTTGGCTTTAAAATTGGAATGACACATTGAGTTTTCCAGGATTCAGGAATTAAAAGTTCTTTCCATAACCTATTATATATATTGAGCAAAATGATTTGTGCATTCAAATGTAATTTTTTAATTAATATGTAAGGTATGTTATCCAACCCTGGTGTAGTATCTCTTCTACTTTTCAAAGAAACTGTTAGCTCATCTAGGGTAAAATTATCATTGAGAAAACAGTTCATATCAGTTTCTGTAGCATTTTGAAACAAATCAGAAAGTTTATCTTGATTAATCTGAGTTGAATCTGCTAAATTACTTAAAAAATTTGGAACCCATTCATCATTCATATTTTTGTTTTGTGTATGACTGCCTATTCTTTTAAATTTCTTGATATAATTCCAAATTCTTGAGACTGGTGTCATTCTATTAAAACTACTGCATAAGTTATGCCAAGAAGTAGTATTTTGTTCTTTTAATATTCTCTTTTTAAGGGCATCTAACTTTTTATATTTTATCCAATTTTCTATTGTAGGTAAAGAGAAATATTCTTTTAATGCATCCTTTGATTTTTTAACAGCATCAGAACAAATCTGATTCCACCATGGAACTGGTTTTCTAAAAAGAGATGTCTTGGACTTTATATTTTGTTTAGGTATTGTTTTGTCTCTTAAATCATTCAATATACTTATAAAGTTATTATACAAACTAATAGGGTTAGTAGAATTTAAATCAAGGTTTGAAAAACAAGTTTCAGAGAGAGAATAATATTTATTCCAGTCAGCTTTATTATAAATAAATTTTTCTTTAATTTCAGAAGATGCATCATATATGTTTGGAGAAACATTCACCTCAAGCACTGTTGGCAAATGATAGCTACCCATGGGATCATCATGTACATACCAATTACACAGATGGGCAATAGATGAACTGACAAGAGTAACATCTATAGCTGAAGCTCGCCTAGTAGGATATGGAACAGTTGTTGGTGTACCATCATTTAAAATGCAGAAATCATTCTGATCAATGATATTATATAAACTTCTGCCTCTGCCATTATCACTATGACATCCAAAAGCTAAATGATGAGCATTAAAATCACCCATGATAACACATGGCTTTGGTATAATATTTATAATAGTTTTTAATTTTACTGTATCAAATTTATTGTTGGGAGGGCAGTATACACAAAGTACACTCAGTGGGCCAGATGATGTTTGTATTGAGATACATATGTTTTGAACAGACTCATAGAAATTTGTGGAGATAATAGAGTATTTAAGATTTTGATTGATCAAAACACCTACACCATTATGTGAATTAATAGAATTTTTATATACAAAATTATATTGAGGAAAATGTGGAATAACAGAAGTAGATTTAAGCCAAGTTTCATTTAGTAAGCAAATGTCAATTTTTTTTTCCATTAATAAGTTTTGTAATAAGGCTTTCTTGCTCTGTAAACTTTGTATATTGTACTGTAGTATATTTAAATAATTATCCATTAAATTAAGTTTGATAGAAATATTTCCTTTATTTTCTTAGTAGTAAGAGGACCATCTGTCATGTTGCCAAGGGCTACTAAAGATTTAACAATCGCATTCAGGATGATATCATTGTCAGCTATTTGTTTAATACTAAAATTGTCGGTCATTTTAACTGGTTGCTTAGTTAAGCTAGGAAATGATTTTTCATTAAGAGTTGGGGGTGTACTCACAACAGTGGCATATGATGATTGTAGATACCTCTTCTTCTTATCTTCCATTTTTTGTTTTTTAATAGGACAATCCCTCGACACGGCTAAGTGGTTGCCCCCGCAGTTGATACACGTTATTTCTTCTACATCACAGTCTTTATATGAATGTCGGCCGGCACACGATGAACAACTTTGTTCACCCCTGCAAATCTTAGCTGAGTGATTGAATTTTAAACATTTGTAGCACTGCAACAGAGGTGGAATATAAGTATGGACTTCATATCTAAATAATTGGATGTATGCATACTGCGGTAAAGCAGTAGAGGCGAATGTCACAGTGATTGTGCCTAGTGGGACAAGTTTTCCTTCGACCTTTCTCATAAACCTTTTTATAGAAATGACCTCAGCGTCACAAGAGATATTTTTGTAGATTTCTTCATTTGATAAGTCCTTAGGAACGAATCTTATAACTCCAATCTTTTCCGTTAAATAAGAAGGGATGAACGCTTTCATTTTATGTTTTAATAAAAATTCTTCCATTTTTAAAAAGTTGTTAGCAGCTGCTGCCTTCTTAAAAGTAATTCCAATTTTGTTGGCATTAATCCTGTGTACGCCTGCAATTCCTTTGACATTTTCGGTAAACAACTTAGTCAGGGTTATAGGGTTTTTATTCCCTAATTTATCATTTTCTGTAGATTCTACAAACACTACGAATTCGCTGCTTCCGTTTTCAAAAAATAATCTTTTGTAGTTGAGTTTGGTGTATGTTTTATACTTATCAATGTCTGTTGGATTGCCGCCAGAATCAATAGTTTGATGTTTCCTTTTTTTAATTCTTGCTCCAGTTGGGTCCTCCCCATCGCTGTGAGGACCCATTTTGGACTCTACTAGAGTCCCAGAATAAAATAAGTTAAACTATTAATGAAACTATACAGAATTATGCAATATACAAATTAAATAAATTTTAGCAAAAATTAAACTTGCCGCTACGTTTGACTTCCCGCCAAAAAGTGAGGAGATAGATAAAGAAAACAGTGTTGCCGGCAGTCAAACAAGAAATAGTCCGATACGGAGTCAAAAACTACCCAAAATTACCCGTTTTGGAATAGTCACTAATGAAAACTGAAAAATAGGTCGTGAGAACTAATAACACCTGCGAAAATATCGACGGCAAAAAGCGGAAAAGTCGTATTTCGAATTATCTAATGTTACTATTTCACAAATTCTTAACTCCATTTTTTTGTCGAGTCATTAGGCCATTAGGGGGTCTGGCAAAAATCACAAGGGGGGGGGGGGGGGGTAGTAAAATATCTTAGATATCCCGTGTATTTATTTTTTCGTCAAACGTGCCATTTCTAAACCAAAAAGCGCCACGTGTAGTGTGGTGTGATCTTGACTCGCCGTTGTCAGGCAACGTCCTTAATTTCAGAATGAAATGAGAATTCTTTGTAGGTACTAAAAATACACGTGATTTTGGGTGGGACAGCGGGGGTTAGGTTAGGTTAGGTTAGGTTAGTAATGTTAATGGATGGCACCTTCGATGTGATTTTTTCTGATAAAATCTATATCAATATTGAAATAAAACTATTTTACAGATTCTATCGCGTTTATTTACTATTTGATTTTCCCGACGTTTCGGCTGCTTTACAGCAACCATCGTCATGGCCGATACTCATTTAGGCCGATATTTCAGAATCAAAACTAAAAGTTCTGTTCCCCCACCTATTTTCTTTTGAGAATGCGATCTATACAGCTTTAATATGATCACTGTATTACAGAGTAAATGAGTAGTAAAAGCAAAATCTTTGGATTTCAGGGCTATGCCTACGCATAATAACAACATCTATTTCACACACTTTATTAACAACAAAATTGTCCGTTTGCACCGCATTTATTTTCACGACTGACAACGTTAAACTTAAAACTAAAAATTTTAATTAATGTCAAACTTAAAATAGGAAAAGGCAACAACGGAGTAGGTATATTATGTAAGGTTAACATATAAAACATAAAACTATAAATTAAAATACACGCGACGCGATTGCGTCGTTAACACACTTTTTTTAAACATAATAATGTACATACACTAAACGAACGAAAGAACGTGCCGCGACTTTATTCTAAATCCTTATCTTGCCGAAAATTCCCGGCAGTCATCATTACCCTCCAATTACCGGTTTGAAGCCCAAATTACCCGAAATCGGGTAAAAATACCCGTACTGGCAACGTTGAAAGAAAGTTTAACTTTACTGTCACTGTCAAGTTTCAATCATATGATCCTAGTGGTGTACAAATTCATCCGCCATCTTTTTCACTGTCATCACCAATTTTTATTTTTAATGTGTATTTATTGAATTTGTCCTTGCTATTAATTACTTGACATTGGCGAAATACCCGCGCTAGTCGCAGGTGAAGCCATCAAGCCTCATCCTATTCCATTAAATTTCATCATTTCGTAAAAAAGAAGAAATTTATTTAGTCCTCAATAGAAAGAGGCCAATAACAAAAAAATAACATTTATTCAAATACCAACCTTCCTATAATTAATGAAATTAAATTGAGCATCCGCAATTTTTTTCACGTTCATTCCTCATTTTTATTTATAACTAGCTGTGCCCGCGGTTTCACCCGCGCTAATAGTTACTTTGGCGTAGAGTGATGTTATAAAGTCTATGATTATAAGTCTATAATACCCGATTCATGTTCGGGAATTTTCCCGTTTTTGCCACATTATTCGTTGCTGCTCCGCTCCTATTGGTCGTAGCGTGATGATATATAGCTTATAACCTTCCTCGATAAATGAACTATTAAACACAAAAAGAATTATTCAATTCGGACCAGTAGTTCCTGAGATTAGCGCGTTCAACCAAACAAACAAACTCTTTAGCTTTATAATATTAGTATAGATGTGTATTTATTGAATGGGACCTTGTTATAAATTACTAGCCCAGGTTTTATGTGTCCAAATGATAAATCCAAAATTTACTTTGAATTTTTCGTCAAGTATTTTAATCGAATATACTCTATAATCATGGAGATAGGAGTAAACAACTCTAATAAATACATCAATATAGGTCAGTCAAAGTAGAGCAATATTGTTTTTTTTTTGCTTTGATTATTAGTATTTTGAGACAAAGTGTTCAACAATTTTCACTTTACACACGAAATAAATCAAATCAAAATTGGCACAACATATCGTTGAAATTTTTTAATATTCTGTAAACACTAAACGTGCTAAGGGAGCAAAGCGTAAATCGAACGACATATACTGTAATTACTATTTATAAGCAAATCTGTTCTCATGTAAGTGGCTATTCGTCTTTTATGAGAATAAATATCTATAAACTTAATAAATTAGGAAGTCCTTTTAACGAAGCAGTCTTTAATAAAATCGCATTAAAATATTTTGCAACTTATTTATTAAGTACTTTATCTATTTATTACAATTAAAACAATACTGTACATAGATAGTCATGACCGTAATACTAAAGTATGAACACCATTTTAGCACCTTAATACAACATGTAAATGCAGACATAAAACTATGTACATCGTAAAATTTACTGTAGATGGGTTAATCTTCAACAAGGATTGCCTTGTGTAGGTAATCGTGTTGTATCATATGCATCTAGTTTATGTTAATTTCTATTACTGAATTTTACTGAATTCAATTCTATTTTTACATCCCAAGGAAGCAGTACGCTTAGCATGACCGCGTAGACATAAGTTTTATCTTTTTCGACTGTCATGTTCGTCGAGAAAATGACGTCACACCAGTACAAAAAGCTCGAAGTAACGTAATTTTCTCGACAAATCTGACAGTTGAAAGAGACAAAACTTAATATGTCTACACGATCATGCTAAGCCTACTGGAGTGTTTTTTTTTCGATTTTTATCTACTAAAATAAGTATGTCTGTTTACTGAATTAAACTAGACCAGCATCCTTGGCTAAATTGTAAAACACAGAATCCTTATTTTGGAGCAGTTGTTCCGGTGGTGCATACTCGACAAGTTGACCTTTGTCCAGGACCATGACTTTGGTGGAGTCCATGATGGTGTTCAGCCGATGGGCAATGGTGATCACCGTGCACGAAGCAAACTCCGAGCGGATGGTTTTCTGCAAGCAGATAGTGAGATGTAGGAAAATAAAGTGTCGTGAATGGCTTCGTCCAGCACCAGTAGCAGCCGCTAGAGACAGCTAGCGCGCGGTGTCGGGCGGCAGGCGGCAGCGACTCACCTGTATGAGCTCGTCGGTCTCGAGGTCGACGGCGGCCGTGGCCTCGTCCAGCACCAGCAGCAGCCGCTAGAGACAGCTAGCGCGCGGTGTCGGGCGGCAGGCGGCAGCGACTCACCTGTATGAGCTCGTCGGTCTCGAGGTCGACGGCGGCCGTGGCCTCGTCCAGCACCAGCAGCAGCCGCTAGAGACAGCTAGCGCGCGGTGTCGGGCGGCAGGCGGCAGCGACTCACCTGTATGAGCTCGTCGGTCTCGAGGTCGACGGCGGCCGTGGCCTCGTCCAGCACCAGCAGCAGCCGCTAGAGACAGCTAGCGCGCGGTGTCGGGCGGCAGGCGGCAGCGACTCACCTGTATGAGCTCGTCGGTCTCGAGGTCGACGGCGGCCGTGGCCTCGTCCAGCACCAGCAGCAGCCGCTAGAGACAGCTAGCGCGCGGAGTCGGGCGGCAGGCGGCAGCGACTCACCTGTATGAGCTCGTCGGTCTCGAGGTCGACGGCGGCCGTGGCCTCGTCCAGCACCAGCAGCAGCCGCTAGAGACAGCTAGCGCGCGGTGTCGGGCGGCAGGCGGCAGCGACTCACCTGTATGAGCTCGTCGGTCTCGAGGTCGACGGCGGCCGTGGCCTCGTCCAGCACCAGCAGCGGCGTCTTGCGCAGCAGCGCGCGCGCCAGGCACACGAGCTGGCGCTGGCCCACCGACAGGTTCTCGCCGCCCTCCGCCACCTCGTGCCGCAGCCCCGCCTCCAGCCCTGCGACAGTCGGCCGGTGAGTACGTCGACGACCGTGGACCGTCGAGCGTCGCTCTAGGTCGAGTGGCACTCACCCTGCACGTACGGCTTGAGGTGCGCGTGCTCGAGCGCGCGCCACACGTCGTCGTCCGAGTAGGACTCGAAGGGGTCGAGGTTCATGCGCAGCGTGCCGGAGAAGAGCACGGGGTCCTGCGGGATGATGGTGATGCGCGAGCGCAGCTGGTGCAGGCCGATGGCGGCCACGTCCAGCCCGTCCACCAGGATGCGGCCCTGCGCGGCCTCCACGATGCGGAAGAGGCCGAGCGTGAGCGTGGACTTGCCGGCGCCGGTGCGGCCCACGATGCCGAGCTTGTCGCGCGGCGCCACGGCGCAGGTGACGTCGCGCAGCGCGGGCTCGCCGCCGCGGTACGCGAGCGTTAGTCCTTCAAACTGTAGGGCGCCGGTCTCCGGCCAGGACGGGCGTGGTCCCTGCGGTAAAGTCCAAGCCGCTTCCTGCATGCATCGTTTACACATGTGAGCATGACTGGTATTATTAATGGATTTAAAACAGCAGCATAATAAAAAAAATATTTTGTATTGGTATTACAAGTTTTATTCGGAACGATTACCTACCTGTTCTGTCTCAGCATACTCTTTCATGCGTTCCACTGCTACAATATCAGTTTCTACTCCTGATGCCATTTGGACTAACCAGCTTAAGGTTTGTGTAATCTGTATAAAATAATAAAATTGGTTGTTAGAGACTAAACTTAATCCCTTAAACGGAATAATTCATTGGTATCCACGCACCTCTAAAGTGTAGCTGACCGATAGTCCCGCGAGGCCGGGGCTGATGCTTTCACGACCGATAACAGCGAACAATGCAGCGAAAAATATTATGAAGCTACCGACTGTTTCGAGGCGAATCCCAAGCCACCTGTCAGCGACCGCACTTAGATAGTAGAAGGACTGGTAATGGTCTACTTTCTGTTGAGATTCTTGAACAAACCTAAAAAAAAAAAAAATATAAATATTAGTAGATGCCATAGAAATTCCAAGAATATTTTATTTTCTTTACTTTTTACCTGTCCATAACACCAAACGCTCGGATACTGGAAGCACCTAGAATGCTTTCGTTGAAATGTGAGTAGACTGGCGAGCGTGCCACCGATTCAATACGCATGAGTTGTCGCGATGTCGGTACATAGAACCGCTGGATCAGGTAATACAGGAATCCAATTGGGAAGATTACAGCCATGAACATTGGTGTTGAATAACTTATTACGATCACGGTTCCTACAACCTACAAGTAGAAAGATGGAATGTTAGGAGGAATAATAGTTTTTAAGGAGTCAAAACGGGTCTTTTTCTATAGCGGTAGTTCGTGCCCAAACGGCCCTATGTGAATGGAGAGTAAATTTGTTTTTGTCTTCTTAATATAACGAGAAAGGTCTTTGTGCAGGTAGGGTACTACTTTGGAATAAATCTGTATCGTGTTGTCTATTATTTTATTAATTTAGATTTTTGTTTATAATGTTCAGTCATTCAATGTAATTAAAAAATATGGAACAGAATAAAATTGGAATTATTATAAATAAGTAGGTAGCTATCACGTAGATGCTTGTGTGAAATTTTAAAGTTTAAGTAGGCAGTTAAATAGTGAAGCAATCAAATTAACGTCACGGGCAAAGAATAATATAAAATTCTGAAATTAACATTCACATACTCCACATCACCCAATTCAGAACACAGACCAATTATTATTGGTTTAAGGATTACCTCGAACGAACAATTCAATACCGCAGAGATTTGCCACGGTAGCGAAGTGTCCACCAAGTCCACGTCTTTAGAGAACCTAGATAGGATCCTGCCAATGGGGGTGACTTCGAAAAACTGCAAGGGTGCCTTTAGCAGGTTGTCCAGCATTAATGAGTGGAGCATTTTGGCGGCCCGCCAGCACGCCAAGAACGGCATAAGATCGGCAAAGAATGATGTCATCGCTGCAACAACGTCCACGGTGATTGTTATTTACAAAGAGAGGCCGAAAAAGTTTACTTTGAAAACTGAATGAACCTCTTAATTAAATATTATAACTGTATTTCAGAGGCGATTAGTGCTCAA
This sequence comes from Ptilodon capucinus, assembly GCA_914767695.1. Taxonomy (NCBI): domain Eukaryota; kingdom Metazoa; phylum Arthropoda; class Insecta; order Lepidoptera; family Notodontidae; genus Ptilodon; species Ptilodon capucinus. The sequence goes on along the minus strand of OU611814.1, from coordinate 4,128,669 downwards.
CGTGGGTGTTATTGGTGCGATATATACACATGTGTAGGCAATAAGCAGAGAAAGTGAAGTTTACATGGGATTTTATGGTGTTGTATCAATGTAGGTAAACAGGTAAATGTAAAATATACTTATTTTTCTACAAGTTTCGACCTGCTATGAAAACCAATAAACAATTTGAAGAGACTACTACTTAAGTATTACGATATGCTGTTACATGTTTACATATATTTTTCTAACTAACTGTGTAACTAAAGAGTATACTGATCTGCTTATGACATTAAACTGACCCTGTAGCACGACCGCGTAGACATAAGTTTTATCTGTTTCAGATTTGTCGAGAAAATGACGTCACACCGTTCAGTAGATACAAAAAGCTCCAAGGTACGTCATTTTCTCGACAAATCTGACAGTAGAAAGAAATAAAACTTATGTCAACACGGTCGTGCTAAGGGGCTGGAAAAGGCTACAAAGCAAAAGTGCAGTAATCGGAAATACAAAGCACGCAAGTACGGGTGGGGGGTTTGATGATTCATTTGGATAAATTATTGGACCTCAACGGACACATACAGTGAATATACTTCATTCATAGACAAGGAGAACCATCAGGGCCAAAATTCTATTTACGTTATCGATTTAAAATGACAACTTTTTAATAGCGTCAGAATGGAATGCGTTTTAAATTAAAAACGGATTATGGCTTTAACGTAGATACTACCGACCGGTATTGATAAAGGATGGAATTCTATAGTAATTTGAAATATGGCTATCTTCATTCTGAAGCAATTTTGTCTGTTACAAAACACGGAGCCTTGAACGGATGTTGTTCAATAAGGTTGGCATGGGATAGTTCCGAAATATAAGGGTGTGTAAGTTCTAGTAAGTAGGCAAATTAAAATTTTAATTAACGTTACCTTGTCCGAGGCCAAAACCGCCGTAGACGCCGAGGTACATATCACGCCGCTGCGGGTCTACAGTGCCGTTGACGAGCTACGAAAATAAGACTTATTATTTTAGGCATAAGAACCATCAGGTGTGTCAATTCTGTAGTTTCATGTCAAAATAGCTGATTATCTTTAAAAGTTATTCTCGGAAGCATAGACCCTAAAATTTTTGTAGATAAAAAATCATAACAATTCTATTGGCACTTAACTAAACTAAGCGTATTGCCGCCTTTCTTACAACCGTAATGTTAGAGCAGGATGTCAATATTTATTAGTGTATTCGCATATAGTTTATTTATTTATTTATTTGAGTTGGAGTTTGCGTGCAACAGAGTTCACATCATTGACTAAGTTAATAAATTGACAGCACTAAAAATATTGCCGTCTCGGTCACGCATTATGACTATAAAATGGATGGCAACACAGTAAGTAGTAAGTTGGGTGTCTCCGATAGTAACAGTATATCATCGTTTTGACTATTTGCTATATTTTACCCGTTAATGCGAATGTAATTTCTCGTTTTTAACCGACTTCAAAAAGGAGGAGGTTCTCAATTCGACCCGTATGTTTTTTTTTTTTTTTATGTATGTTACCGCATATCTCCGGCGTCTGTCGACCGATTTCGAAATTTTTTTTGAGGTTTGCTAGGAAATTCTTCAAGGTTGGTCCCATTTCAAAAATATTATCAGAAATCTAACCCCTTGGGGGTGAAATGGGGGGTTGAAGGTCGCATAATTTCAAAAATATTTTTTGAACGACTTTGTTTATGTATTTAACATACAAAATAAAAAAACACGTCTTTCAGGAATTTTGAAAGAAAAAATATGTAGGGGGTGAAATAGGGGTCCAATCCGGACTACAGCATATCTCCGGCGTTAGTGAACCGATTTCGAAAAATCTTTTTTTGTTTAATACGGATTGTTAACAAAGATCGAAACCCATCCCCAAAGGGGTGGAAAGGGGGGGTGAGGGGGGTGATTTTTTTTTTGGCTGTAAATTTTTAGTTTTTTAGGGCTGTTATAAGGTGATAATATTTGCAAATTTTCAACGATTATTGACACTAAAAATCGTGAAAAAAATTTATTTTTAACAAAAAACAAAAACCGACTTCAAAAACCTAGGTGCACTAAAAAGCTACAAATAACCTTACAATTCATTACATTTGGAGTCGGTGCCAATTCATGTGTGTATTTGCCTTGTCCGACGTTGATTGGCACCTACTCCAAATGTAATGAATTGTAAGGTTATTTGTAGCTTTTTAGTGCACCTAGGTTTTTGAAGTCGGTTTTTGTTTTTTGTTAAAAATAAATTTTTATACCATTATATTTCGTCATTACATAAATATATATAAAATATTTTACAATGTAGATTATTTTGAAATTAATCTCATCAAATCCAGGCTAAATGGCGTAGAGCAAGAAGACAAAAGGGCATAACCCACTACGCAAACGACGGTAGTATTTTTCCAGATGACGGATGGAACTTACCATATTGTCGTCATTGGACCATTTGGCGAGCCAGAAGTTGGCTCCGATTTGGAAAATGTGTAGTATGACGTACACTATAACGGTCGCCACTGACGCCGGGAAACCAACGTTCGACAAGTAATGCATATAGACTGACCATTTCACCTGTTTAAAAGAGACGACATTTTATAATCTATACAAATAAATAAAATTGAAGTGTCTGTTTGTAATATCAAAATAACACTTTTTTACTAAATGCGTATGAAAGTATATACGATACCTATAACGAAAACGCAATTTTAAAAATTTTTGTCTGTCTGTCTGTTTGTTTGAGGTAAACTTCTAAACGGCTGAACCGATTTCAATGGGGCTTTCACTGGCAGATAGCAGGCGTTCCAAGGCGTAACTTAGGCTACTTTAATTTTAGAAAAAGCATTAGGGTTCCGCGGGAAAAACATAATCCCCATATTTCCGAGTAATCTCCCTAAAGTCCACGCGGGCGAAGTCGCGGGCACAGCTAGTTCCTTATATAATTTAACCACGTAAGTTACAGTTATACAGCTTGTACCAGAAGTCTTCGTTAGGTAGGTACATGTACTGTAGCTGCTATGTAGATGGTTTGTGAAGACACATTATACCTAACTATTATAGTATACAGAGCTAGTCCTTTGAATATTTGTTATATAAGGCATATCCGTAGATCTACAAAACGGAGGCTGCCACCAAATACTAATACCAAATTATGTACTACTACAGCCCTTTTACGTCCCACTGCTGGGCACGGGCCTCCTCTCAATGCGAGGGGGATTCTGGCCATAATCCACCACGCTGGCACAGTGCGGGTTGACAGACTACACACATCTATCGAAAACTAGTCAAGTTCCCGCAGACGTGCAGGTTTCCTTCACCGTTTCATAGCAAGTGATAATCTCGGATGAAAATGAGATTCGCACATTAATCCTAGAGGTGCGAGCCGGGGTTTGAACCTGCACACTTCGATTGCAAGGCGTGCGTTCGACCACTCGGCTACCACTGCTTGTACTAAATTATGTAACACGAACATTTTAAATAGGGCTCGTTATGATATCCCTATTGGTTAGAATATAAATGAATTTAAATCACAGGGTCTAAGGGTAATCATCATTACGACATGACCATCGGGGGTTACTTTTAATACAAAAGCTATATGGACTAAGTCATCATGGGCTAATGTATATGAATAGTATTTTTTGTGCATATCTAGGGGGCAATTTGGGGCTCTAATTATGAATCTTACTCTTCCCGTTTCAGTTGTTTCAGCTTCTATCAGCTTATCCACATCATGTTTAGCTTCTTCCTCTTTCTCGTTCTCGGCAACTTCTTTTACCATTATTTTACCTTCTACATGGTCACCTAATTAAGTAAAAACAGTCAGTTTTTCATCCAAAATAATTTTTGCAAGATAATATCGTGGGGTGAAAGGATACTTAAGCAGCATTTTTGCTAGTTCGCTTTTGCTTTTGCTAGCAAATCAGCTAGTTTTTCTGCATCGAATGAGCATGCTCTCTTGGAAAGGTGAAAAACGTCGCTTAAGTCAAATTACCTTTCACCCCTCGATACAATAAATAATAAAATAACCGATACCTGCTTCCAACACCTCGTGTTCGGAATCAACAGTCGATAGCGATCGAGCCAATTGCAGTTTCCTTTCGAATTCTGGTCCAAGTTTAGTTTCTAAATCGTGTTTTATCTCTTCCAAATCTGTAAATGAATACGCTTTTTAACCGACTTCAAAAAGGAGGTTCTCAATTGGACGGGTATGTTTTTTTTTTAACTAAACGTTCGTATTGATCATGATTTTTTTATTCTACATTAATGTTCTGCATGGCTGACGACTTTAGATTTGGAAGTTTGTTTTGTGAATAAACCTAATCATTTCGGTGGTCGTACTTAGGCAGATATGTATTTATCACCCTTTGGTGAGTTTAAACAGGGTGTATCAGAAGTCCGAAATAATATTTTGGGTACATACACGGTAGCTCGTATGTGGATGCTTAGTAAAAATGGATTATATCTAACTATCATAGTTTCCGAGTTACAGACCTTTGAATATTTGTCACAAGTATCGTGTTTGGCCTTTGGGTACATCCATTATCCTAACAAGCAGTGCAAGCACATTTATGGAGGGCGGCTACCAATATTCACAAAACAGATCATGAAAATTTTAAATAGAACTTGAATTAGAAAAAAAACGTTAAAAAGACATGTTCGAATTTCGATCTAATTATTATACCATTCAGTTGTATGCTCGATACTCATGCAAACGTCAAAGTATTATTTCGGACTTCTGAAACACCTGTATCTATACAAAACACATGTACAACGAAACAAGTCAAAAAGGTCGCCGCGAAAATCTGCAGGAAGTTGGCAAAGGATTAACCTACCTTCGGCGGATGTAGTCCGTTCGGCGTCGCTCAAGTGATGCAGAAGAAACTCGGCGAAGGCGCCCTTCTTGTCGAGCAGCTGGTGGTAGGAGCCAGCCTCGGACACGACGCCGTCCCGCAGCACCAGCACCAGGTCCGTCTGCGCCAGCCACGACACGCTGTGCGTCACCCACACGCGCGTCTTGTGCTGCAGCAGGCCGGACGGGCCGATCACCTGGACATTTACAGTACATTCCTATGTACAGTGCCATAATACTAGCACAAAACTTGCCCGTCACCCACACGCGCGTCTTGTGCTGCAGCAGGCCGGACGGGCCGATCACCTGGACATTTACAGTACATTCCTATGTACAGTGCCATAATACTAGCACAAAACTTGCCCGTCACCCACACGCGCGTCTTGTGCTGCAGCAGGCCGGACGGGCCGATCACCTGGACATTTACAGTACATTCCTATGTACAGTGCCATAATACTAGCACAAAACTTGCCCGTCACCCACACGCGCGTCTTGTGCTGCAGCAGGCCGGACGGGCCGATCACCTGGACATTTACAGTACATTCCTATGTACAGTGCCATAATACTAGCACAAAACTTGCCCGTCACCCACACGCGCGTCTTGTGCTGCAGCAGGCCGGACGGGCCGATCACCTGGACATTTACAGTACATTCCTATGTACAGTGCCATAATACTAGCACAAAACTTGCCCGTCACCCACACGCGCGTCTTGTGCTGCAGCAGGCCGGACGGGCCGATCACCTGGACATTTACAGTACATTCCTATGTACAGTGCCATAATACTAGCACAAAACTTGCCCGTCACCCACACGCGCGTCTTGTGCTGCAGCAGGCCGGACGGGCCGATCACCTGGACATTTACAGTACATTCCTATGTACAGTGCCATAATACTAGCACAAAACTTGCCCGTCACCCACACGCGCGTCTTGTGCTGCAGCAGGCCGGACGGGCCGATCACCTGGACATTTACAGTACATTCCTATGTACAGTGCCATAATACTAGCACAAAACTTGCCCGTCACCCACACGCGCGTCTTGTGCTGCAGCAGGCCGGACGGGCCGATCACCTGGACATTTACAGTACATTCCTATGTACAGTGCCATAATACTAGCACAAAACTTGCCCGTCACCCACACGCGCGTCTTGTGCTGCAGCAGGCCGGACGGGCCGATCACCTGGACATTTACAGTACATTCCTATGTACAGTGCCATAATACTAGCACAAAACTTGCCCGTCACCCACACGCGCGTCTTGTGCTGCAGCAGGCCGGACGGGCCGATCACCTGGACATTTACAGTACATTCCTATGTACAGTGCCATAATACTAGCACAAAACTTGCCCGTCACCCACACGCGCGTCTTGTGCTGCAGCAGGCCGGACGGGCCGATCACCTGGACATTTACAGTACATTCCTATGTACAGTGCCATAATACTAGCACAAAACTTGCCCGTCACCCACACGCGCGTCTTGTGCTGCAGCAGGCCGGACGGGCCGATCACCTGGACATTTACAGTACATTCCTATGTACAGTGCTATAATACTAGCACAAAACTTGCCCGTCACCCACCATAGTAGGCGGCGCTATAAAAAATCGTTTTATTAGAGGTGTTTCATTTACCTTTTCGAATATATGCTTGCCGACATGCGAGTCCACGGCGCTGAGTGGATCGTCAAAAAAGTAGTTTTCGGCGTCATAGTACACCGCTCGCGCTAAAGCTATCCGTTGTTTTTGACCACCAGACAAATTTATACCTTAACAAATGCAGATATGGTTGATTATCTCAAAACTGGCCAACATTCATGATAATAAATAAATGAAGAATTTTGTGCTTACCTTTTTCGCCAATTTCAGTCTGGTCACCTCCAGGAAGCATTTCAAAATCTGTGGCAAGTGCGCACACGTCCACGACATTGTTATATTTGATTTTGTCGAAAGGTTTTCCAAATAAAATGTTGTTTTGTATAGTGGCGTTCTGTATCCACGCCTGTTGAGATACGTACGCCGTTTCACCTGTATAATACAAACACCCCTCAATTTTTTGCCATACCAAAACAAACTATACTGACACATAGAAAAGTTCATTCTTCATTCTTCTTCGCTCTACAGAGCGAGTGAATTTTGCCGCTTGGGTGGCTTGTACCACAGAAATTAAATCTTTATGCATATTGACTCTGAGTTTGTTTTGATATAAATAAATAAATACACTATCACGCCTGTATTCTCCGAAGGGGTAGGCAGAGGTGCAGGTGCATTTTGGTCCCTATGTAATAGGGGGGTAATTATACCGGGCACATTCTTCTTCTCAATACGAGGGAGATTTTTGGGCCATGATCCACCACGCCGGCCCAGTGCGGGTTGGTAAACTTCACACGCCTTTCTATAGACGTACAGGTTTCCTCACGATGTTTTTCTTCACCGTTTCTTAGCAAGTGATAATCTCGGATGAAAATGAGATTCGCAAAAGAAACCCAGAGGTGCGAGCCGGGGTTTGAACCTACGCACTTGGATTGCAAAGCGTGCGTTCGACCACTCGGCTACCACTGCTTATTAGTTTTGGTATTGTCACAGATTCGACGTCCCCGTATGCGGGTTGCATTATGCTTACCTTTTATATTAACCCTGCCGGAGAGCTTATCCATCTCGCCCAGCATGGCGGAGAGCAGCGAGGTCTTGCCGGCGCCGACGGCCCCCACCACGGCCACGAGCGCGCCGCGCGGGACTCGCACGTTGATGTCCTTCAGAACTGGCTCCGACTCGTGGTCACCCCATGTAAACGCCGCATTCTCAATAACGATTTGATCACCTAAAAAAATACAGTCGAATAGAGAACCGCCTCCTTTTTGAAGTCGGTTGAAAAAGTGGTACATACTCTTTAAATTGATCTGAATAACTAAAATTAAACTATATCTTAATGACATATGTTTTAGAATGAACACAACTGACGTGTACCCATGCGAGATGTGATATACATAGCTGTTCAAATCGTACGAAACAGTGCATTCTTCTCGATAGTAATTACAAATGATTTTACCTACTAAAAATATAATAAAAATATTACTATGTTTAGCCTACAGCCTACTCACTATATAATATACTTATGACTTTGATTCGTGATTGTGAAAGCAGTGGTAGCCGAGTGGTCGAACGCACGCTTTGCAATCAAAGTGCGCAGGTTCTATCCCCGGCTCGCACCTCTGGGTTCCATGTGCGAATCTCATTTTCATCTGAGATTATCATTTGCTAAGAAACGGTGACGGAAAACATCGTGAGGAAACCTGTGTGCCCGGTATAATGGCAATAGGCTCGCCCCCTATTACATTGGGACCAAAATACATCGGCGAAGTGTGGGCGCACTGCAGTGCACCTCTGCCTACCCCTTCGGGGAATACAGGCGTGATGATGTATTATTACTTTGATTAGTCACAAAAAACATACGGGTCGAATTGAGAACCTCCGCCTTTTTTTAAGTCATAAAAATATGTGTCCTCTTAATCAATGTTCTTTTGCGATTTTATTTTTCGTAGGTAAGTGCCTATTTCTAGACATTATTATTCTTCTTCTTTTTCAGCTTGTGTCGACCCACTGCTGGGCATAGGCCTCTCCTCTTTCACGCCATCCGTTCCGGTCCCGTGCCAATCTGGTCCAACATGTCCCGGCCACCTTCCTTATGTCACCGGACCATCTGGCTGGTGGTCTGGCTGGTCCCCGGTGCCCTTTTCTCGGCCACCACTCTGTTACTGCCCTAGTCCATCTGCCATCTTCCCGCCTTATCAAGTGTCCTGCCCATTTCCTCTTAAGCTTCGCAATCCGCATACCGACATCTACTACTTTCGTCGGTCGACGAATTTCAACGTTCGGTATGCGATCTATTATTATTATCTAGACATTATTATTAAGTATATTAAAATCAGTAAAATACTTACTTTCGTTTGAGTCGTGCTCAATAGCGTTGTCGTCCAGTTCTTCGGAATTCATGAATTTATTCAATCTCCTAACACTGACTGCGGTCTACATAGAAATATTAAAAGTTAGATCCATACATTCGATCGATTTATTTTACAATAGTAACGTAGATACCTGTATAATGTCCGAGATGACATTGGGCAACATCGACATTGGAAAACGTAGGATGTTAAAAAGGGACAATGCGACAAATGCCCTTTTGGAATCTAGTACTTCTTTGTCGTTCACCAACACAAAACATGTGAAGGACATGAGTGATACCTGCGAATATAATATACAAGGTGTTTCAGAAGTCCGAAATAATACTTTGACGTTTGCATCAGTATCAGGTATAAAACTGAATGGTATAAAAATTTGATCGAAATTCGACCATGATTTTTAACTTTTTTTCATCGTCAATTTCTATAACTCGTAATAACTCGACTCCTATGTGAAATTTGCATGTTCTGTTTTGCATTTTCTGCATATTGGTATTTGCCCCTCATAAGTTTAGTTTACACTGCTGACTGTAATTTGACCTTTGAATGCGGTGGATGGGACAAACGACCATTATAATAATAAATATCGCCAGTCAACACATACTGATCGTAAGATCTTAGTTTGGAATCCAAACCCGCAATAACCTGGGGCCCGATTTTCGTTCGATAGACATCAATCTCTATTAGAGATATGTAGAAACAAAAGTAAAAATACGACCAATTTGACGTTTCCTTTAGACAAATCTATAGATTGATGTCTATCAAAAGAAAATCGGGCTCCTGGTTCAGTGATCCGAGCGGTCTACGCTCAAACCACAAGACCAAGCCCTTACCAAGATAGAACATTATCGGTATGAGATAAAACATATTGTAACAGGGCATACGCCTAGCTATATGCACACTGCAGGTACTTACTAAGAAAGGTGTACAAAACCATATAAATGACGTCACTGAGTTAAAGTAAGCGAGTTTTTTCAAAAGATTCATCTCCTTGTTTCTTATTTTTATTATGTGACCTTGGAAACTCGGCTCCCAGGCGTACATCTTGAGGACCTGTAGGAATAAAGATGGACTCTTAAGATATTTTCTAAGAATGAGAGTCGGAAATAACCATTTACGTCCTATTCCTATATTCTAAAAGTTTCTGACGTTGCACTATGGAGTGAAGAGGTAAAGAGAATCATTTCATATGGGAGAAACGTTGAAAAAGTATCCAACTGTATGTTATAAATAACAGTTCAAAAACCTTCCACGATCGCGCTGGTGTAGACAAAAGGTATGGTATGAATATAGCAATTGTATGTAGACGAACTGAAGTATGCAGATTAAAAAAAAATACATAGTTAAAATTAACCCTGATGCGAATGTGGCGCCCTTATTTAATGCATTTCGACGGACACTTTTTCAATACACAGATGATTCTCCTTACCTCTAAACTCTATACGTAAAACTTTCGATGCCTGTTACGGATCATTACTTGTTCCTTAATAACAATGTGTTTGTTTACAATATCATTAGTACCTTTATGCCATTCAGCAATTCGTTCATCAGTTTGATTCTTTCATCTTTATATTCCATCATTTTAGTTTGGTATTTCTCCTGAAAGCCAGCGATTAGTCCGTTGAACGGCATTAGCACGACGATGACCGCCAGTCCGGCTAGCACCGAGGGCCCCAACACTCCCCATAGGAAATACAGGGCTAGAGATATTTGAAGCGGCGCCGACCATACGAGATTTATAAATGTTAAATTGCTGAATCTAAAGGGCAAATTAAAAAGTAAAATTAGCCCTTTTGACGTCTCACTACTGGGAACGAACCTCCTAATGTGAAATCGATACGGATATTACTGCCAAATGTTACTAACAGATCAATTTGGGAAATTTTAATAACATTTGTTTTAATCAAAAATATGTACTTCTTCACACTATACAGTGACATTTTCACATTTTTGCTTTAAGCTCAAAATTGGCTTTAATTACTTAACGGTTATTTAGTAAAGAGAGCTGAGAGATTTTACAAGTTTATAGAAAACTTGTTACGCTTGAACTGTTAGGCTAGAATTTGTATTGCAAATTGTTAGTTATCGAGTCGCCAATAGAGGGTCTAATCAATTATAAAAATAAAAAAATATTATACGTAGACTATAGGTAGGTATAGCGCAAATACACTGTAGAGCTACAGAATAATTATAGAGCGTACTACGACGATGCATATCAATAATAAGGTTCAATTAATTGGCGAGTGCAACATCTGGCAATCGAGGACAATAAGTAATCAGGCACTCTTTCCTTTACATCCAGCCGAGACATACGAACATGTTTAACGGTATGTCAAGGAGTAACAAGTTTGTGCTGCCGCCGATATGACGATTTAAAACCCTGAAAAAGGTTGAATGATGTAATCACTGCGCTGAGCTGCGGGGAACTCCTCAGCAATCATGCCATGACTATTGTTATTTTATCCAATTCAACCATGACCTCATGCGGGTACCAACAGCATACCAATCATCACAGCTACTAACATAATATTTTCAGTTTGTAATACTAAACTAAGACTTTAATCATTTGAAGAATAAGAATGATTTAAACATTAATTATTTTTGCGATGATTCATAGCTAGTATCTTCAAAGCCTTAGTAGGACATTTAGTAACAAACATGATGATAGTAAAAAACCGTCCAAGTGCGAGTCGGACTCGCGCACGAAGGGTTCTGTACCATTATCTATAAAAACGAGCAAAAAAATCACGTTTGTTGTACGGGAGCCCCCATAAATATTTATTTTATTCTGTTTTTTAATATTTGTTGTTATAGCGGCAACAGAAATACATAACCTGTGAAAATTACAACTGTCTAAATATCACGGTTCATGAGATACAGCCTGGTGACAGACGGACGGACAGCGAAGTCTTAGTAATAGGTTTCCCGTTTTACCCTTTGGGTATGGAACCCTACAAGTAATAAACTAGTACAAAAACGATGTTTGTTTGCGACTGTTATAATGAGTTTACTTGTCTATCAAGTTGTCTTTGAAATTGACACAATAACCTTTGCCCAGGCCGCACCGCATGGGTGCGTGACGGAAGGCAAATAGGTCGCGAAATACGCCTATCTACATCAACCCGACCTATTTTCAATATTATACCTATCCATTAATGTCCTTGCCTCTTAACTTTGCGATAGGTTCTATCACCCTCGAGTATTTTCCTATTAAATACAGTGATAAGCTCTTCTTTCCTCACCTGTCCACATCAGTTGACATCAAGTTGATAATCTCTCCGACCGTAGACTCTTTTCTAGCCGCATTCGACAGCCGAAGTGCTTTCTTGTATACCATACTACATAACGAGTTCTTTATCTTCACGCCTACTGTAGTGGTTTTAATGAAGTATTGTCCCAAGATCATAGTTTGTATTACTGTGAATAAGAACATACTGGCGGCGTAGAGATATCCTTTCCATACCGGTTCATTGCCCTCTATGAATTCTATGAGGAATCTGCGAAACGAGAATAACAAGTAGGCACTAACATATATATACAACCTGCCTATAGCTTCAGTAGGTACTAAGCTGTCTTAAAGTTCAAAACTTAACCCACAGGACTGTCAAGACGCGCGCTGTTTTTTTGCCAATAGTAAAACCACCTCCGTTTTAATATACATAAAGATTGAATCTCTATGGTAAAAGCCACGCCACCACGCCGTAAAATTGGCTTGCGTCATCAATGATATTTCGTTTAAGAATGAGCTTTGTCTATTAGTTAATACAGTTCGTTTTGGTATGCCAGGAGCTTCAAGTGTGCTGTCGAATTGTTAGGTTCGATAGGTACTCACCCAAGTAATTTTGGCGAAGCGAAAGTGAGTACGTCATTGACCAGCTTCAAGATCATAGCGAAGACGAACTGTCCCCCGAAAGCAACGCATACAACCGGTAGTATCGACTGTGGCTTCTTGTTGTGTTTTCGGATCTCGGCAGCGCATGCTTCGTTGCACGTCTTGTTCGTTTTTCTAGAACTAAACACACATCTTTTGTTTCGTATTCCTGATGAAATACAGGATGTTTTAAGTTTCATTCACCCTTATAAAACTGTGGCATCGTAGTAGATACGTTTTCAAATTGACCGGTTAGAAAGCGGTTTTTTGTTCGGTAGTTTTAGATCTAACGTACCTATTATGGGAGCTGTTATTATTAGCCACGCACGAGTACCTAATTTTACTTTTTTCATTGAGTATTTTTAGTGAACGTTAGTGAATTAACTCGTGGTTCAGTTAACCTATATCGCTACCTTTAGACAGCCTAGTTGTAAGAAATGACTTGAAGTGGGTGGGTAACAATTTGTTTACACTCAGATTGTCTCGAGGGATTTTCCTCATTGTGTAGAATGGATGTTAAATACAAAATCTCCGTTTCGAAGTATTGTCTGTTTGAAAGTAGCTGTACTCAAGTTTAATTCGATAACTTTCGTTAACTTCGTAGAATAGGTAAGTACCACCTGTCCACGGTAATAACTGTGACCTTTATAAGTGTAATAAGAACATTTTTGAAGGAATGTAAGCGAGTTGATATTTAGATACTTACCTAGTTACTTAAGGGTTTTTTTTTATGTATTTTATCTTATAGTAGGAGCACTCTCTAACTCTCCTAAATGACTGTGTCATTTTCACGAGGATAGTGTGCGAGAGTGAGTGAGAATCACATTGTTCACGAGGATAGTGAGTGAGGTGCCTACTAAACTAACTGTTATATCCATCTAAGTAATTAGTTTGTACCTACATCTTTACGACACGGCGTGGAACCTTTAAAATTATAAGAAACGAAACTGAGCCAAGGTCGTTCGATAACTTGCAATTTTTACTTTCAGTTCTTAGATAGGTAGCTGTAGGTACTTATACATGGCGCAAACGCTATCACTATCGTAAGATGTATCTAAAGACTAAATCTATTTATTAGAATGAAATAAATTACGTCAGAAAACACACAAATAATCTGATCCCAAACAAAGTTACGCTTGTGGGTACCGACAACTATGGGAACCACATTTGCGTAATCTCAATTAAAGAGAGAATTGGGCTAATTCTAAAAAGGCGCTTAGAAAGAAGAAGCGCTCTAAGAAAGCAGCACCCGATGCAGTGGTCCGAGCGGCCGGCGCTCAATCCATACTAAGCCATCGACAAATGAATTCTCAAGGAACTCTTACTCACTTTTCACGCTTCTTTTTAGCTCGCTCCCAGAACTTTTCGAACCTGGGCACTGCTTCTTTAGAAGCTATTTGTGGGTTCAACGGCCACAAGTCATTCTCAACTAGACTTCTGCGGTATCCTGTTATGGCCAGAGGATCAAACCAGCTAAAAGTGAGGCGACTTGGGAACCCTGAATTATTTTCAGGTGATTGATTCTGTTGAAGTTGTTTGATGGTTAGGAACAAATAAAATATGGTTTGACATTAAGTTATCACAAGTATCAAAAGTAAATGAATAAACATAGATATCGCCAGACAACACCATACTCATCGTATAATCTTAAACTGAGTACCTATTAACTTGACTGGAGGCGATCCCAATTACTCCAGAGCAAATTTCGCAAAGGCCATTTCCAAAATGTGCCAACGGCGGGAATCGAACCCGCAGGCACCCGGTTCAACAAGGCAACTGGCCTACGCTCAAACCACTAGACCAAGCCGTCTCGTCACGTACGTGAATTTTTTTTTGAATGGACTACGCTGTTGGCCGTGAGGTGGCCTTTACAGCTTTACCGGAGGAGTGGCGAGCGCAGAGTGCACTCCAACCAAGGCCTTAAGGGCGGAAAAGGGTGGCAACTAGCTCAAGGGCGCCACAGAGGGCACGATCTCGGCTTGGGCAGTTACCGTGAGCGGAGAGGTAGTGACTGTGCTCCTAGGTGCAAAGATACACCTACGAGCGGAAGAGGGGATTCCTCGACCTCGCCGGCGAGATCGGTGTCTGTTTGAGGTTGTCTGTCACGTGCGTGACTAATTTACATTGCCACTTACAGACAATTAGGTAAATTCTGATACATAATTATTTAACTGAATAGTTTGGTAGGTCCCATAAAAATAAGCTCAATTTACCTCTGGATAAATGTACGGCGTATCTCTCGGAGGGTAGTCCGCAAAACAGTTCAACAAGAACATAATTGTTAGAAGCGAATAATACACGATATAACTAGCGAAATTATATTGGCTATTAGCACCGTCGGATGAATTGTAATGCATCATTTCGGATCTCAGCTGGGGCAGCCCAGCCAGGATTAAGAGCAGCCAGAAGATAAAGAGGACTCCCGATGTTCTCAAACCATATTTTCTATTATAGCATATTAACGTTGCCGCCAAACACTGAAAATAAACAAATCATTGGTCTTTCCCTACTAAGTAAGCAAGTAGATTGGTTAAATTATCTATACACGTGGGAAATAGGTTCGCATACAACAAGTCCTAGTCTGTGAACGAAGAGTAATAAATGACGTACTTACTCATCTAAAAACCTACTAATCTATCTATATTTACGTATGTGATTAGGTATGTGATAATTTTTATTTATATTGCATATAACTTGTTTATCTACTTGGATATCTGTCTATCGAATACCATCGATATGTTTGTACCTACTTTCCCACTGACCTAAAATATAGGTACTAATTAAGTAATCTATATTTACATAATTATCTTTAGGTATATATAAAAACAAAAATAATGTATTGACTGAACGCGAAATCTCAAAACTATGGCAATTACTGACTTGAAATTAATCAGGGTCAGTTCATCTTTAGTTCAGGGAGAGTGCCCTGTTTGCTTTACACTGGAGACAGTTAGGAATTAATAGACAAGGGTAGAGAGAAGAAAGCGTCAGCATTTTAAAGTTCTGGCTAGAGATCGTCAAGGTACGCGTACCTACCTAAAAAACCTACTAAAATATTATTTCCGTTCTTCCGACATAAGTAGACAATGACCCCCAGTGGAATAAATAATACATAGACAGATGCTGCTCTTTTTTAAAAATATTGTAGGCAGGTGCCTATACTAAAAGAATGTCAAGTAATTAAAAGAATCCAGCTCATGACTTTATCATTGTGAGCCATCTAATAAGTAGGTTCTATCAACTAAAGATAAATAGGTAACAACAATGCAATGATAAGGCAACAATTAAATATACAGACTAATTACTGAAGTGTAATTAAAAGTGGAATGATGAATCAACAGACTTGTCAGGACTTGACTGCCTTCAAGGACAGGTCAAGAGTCATATATAAAATGACCACTATGTTTATCTAGACTTAAGAGTGACTAAATACACATTGCATATTGGTTCCTAGTTACCTGATTTCTACCTATCTGTACCAGATTATCCCAGAATTTAAAGAAGATAATACTTATTTCTTTAAAGCTCCAATTTTTTTTGCCCATACCAAAACAAACTTTATTAACTCTATGAATAAACTCATTCTTCAACAAAATGTCATCATTTGTGATGCATGGCTTTTACCATAGAAACTAAATCTTAATGTATATTAAAAAGTTTGTTTTGGTATTGACAAAATTTGATGGCCAGATATTAAGTCTTATTAAATAATTAAGGACATAAAAAAGGAGATTTTAAACAAAATACTTACAAATGTCAACAGTTTCACAACTGAATCATAATAGTCAGCATCATAAACTTTCTCCTCACCCTTTGAGGACACATAAATGACTTGGCCCACATCTATAAATTGTAACAATATCAACAGAATTGTTACGACCAACTTGGTGATGTTTATCCTGTTCCATGGTATGTTCCGCTCTTTACTGTTGAACATGTTGTATATGTCAACTAAAGCCGCTGTCCATAGGTAAAGGCATGGTATCCATATGAGTACTGTTTTTTGAAAGCATGGTGTAAAATCGGGGTTGTCTGTGTACCAAGTGATGCTATTATTCTAAAAAAAACAATCTTAATTAATTTGATGTGAATTTGGTCCTAAGCAGCAATCAACCTAGCCGGTGTAAAAAAGATCTTGTTACCTAATATAATTTTTAATATAGTTTTTTTATTGACATGTCAAAACATTAAAGAAAAAAACTATAAACAAATTTACAATTTACTCTTAAGGTTTAAGGTTTTCTTTACCTACCTACCTACTTATACATATAGAAAGAAACCACATATCATTGTGCTAGGTACATAAGTTGCTACTATACTAAGTATTTATAAGATAAACTTTGAAATTACATAGCATCATTGTTGAATGAAAGTATATGAGTGAGTAATGTAGTTCAAGGATTTAATATTAACTTATCTAACGCAAACATACTTTTTTCCAAATAAATACATAACGAACATAAAGTTTTTAAGAAGCATAATTATAATGTTTGTTATAAATACACAACATAATCCCAATATTCATTAATTACTTATGATCCTCATATTGCACAACTTTTACATGTAAATAATTGAAATGCACAAAGCTTGCACGAAACTTACCCAAAATGTAGAGCCACAGAAATAATAAAAGGTAGAATTGTTAGTCATTTTATAAAAATCCTAGTATGAAACTAAAGATTAGAACCACTGAGCAAGTAATCACTTTTCACCACGGTAAGAACAAACTTTATTTTGAAAGTTGTTTTAAATTTACCGCAGTAGTCAACACAATCACCCATCACACGCACCCACCAACCACAGCCACAGATCACTACTTATCACTACTATACTACCACAGCCAAAGAACCAATGACAATGAATGACCACAGACAGATCACAGCCACAGACAGATCCATTGACGAAAGAACATCAATAGATACCATAACGACAACTATAGAGTAATACTCTATTACAACTATATAATAACCATTGAGTTAAAGAACATAACCCATAGAGTACATAACAAATCGTACCCACATCGAGGAATGAAGTACCTAATAGCCATTTCTCCTAATTTCATTAATTTCGAAAAAAAAGAAAGAAAGAAAAGTACCTAATAAAAATCTATGCGGCGAAAAATCTATGCACACTTGACAATTTGATAGCATCATAGAGTATCAAGAGTACCCATAACGACTCCACTCTTCGTATAGCTTTGCAGTGATTTTTCCGCCATTGTTGTTATCTCATCTCATGTACCTTACAGCAACTATATGGTAAAACAAAAATAGCGGAGGGAGTCAGATAAACCAGAAAATTTTACCGCAGCGCGGGCTCGAAACGTCATCTCCGGTATAATATTTGCAGGGATACCACCAGTCTAACCAGTGTAAATATACTTGTAGTAAGAATTTTTCTTTAATATTCTTTTATGCGCTTTCTCTAACACTATGCGCAATAATTTGATGCCAAAATATAAAGCTGTTGCCAAGTAGTCCTATAAAATGTATTATTATCTGACAGTTTTAGTAGTTTTCAGACAGCACTGAGGATAAATACTATGGGTATGCACAATAGAGAAAAAGGAGAAGCCCTATCGACTCCACCATGCGGCAATTTTTTTGACATTTATTTCACATCCGCCATTGTACTTGCCGGATCAAGTAATTACCTAGTTAGAGGTATCAAACAATATAAACAAGCTGCGAATTTATTCAAGTTTAACAGTAAAAATATTATTAAAACGCTATTAAATACACTTTAATAAATACGCATCTTGTTTATATTGTTTGATACCTTAAAGCATGTAAAGGCACCATTAAAGGTACATATTAACTACTCTTATGATACACGCATAGATACACGTAAGAATTGGCATATTATTAAGGGAAGAGTATTTTATTAATTTGAGCGTAGTTGCAATTTCAGGTCTAAAGTTTGTGCAAGTCACGTTCGTTCGAATTTATTGTAACTTGAGTGGCTTCGCCTCGGCCTTATCAGTAATATTATCGCGATAAATAATTTCTAAATAGATGTACAATGTTGTAGGTATTCCGACTAATTCCGAGCATTTATTCATGTAGGTACGCGACGCGACTTGGATTTGTAATCCATAGAGTATAGAGAAACTTAATAATATACTCTATGTTGCTTATAGGTGGCGCTATACTTTTGGGATAGCGGGTAGCGGCTTAACTCTGTGGTAGCGGCGCGGCTTGCTTTTTCCTTACGTTGATTGATGAAATGGTTTGCGAAGATAATATTTTAGGTTTACGTGGGGTTTAGCATTTATATTTTTAATTCATGACCTAGAAATAGGACTTTTTCGCTGCTCAGAGTGCTATAAAACGAATATATAACATTGATTCAAGTGTGGAGGATTTTGTCGGTGTTTTATAATGGCAGAGTATTTGGCTGCTATATTTGGTACAGAAAAAGACAAGTAAGTAACAATATAAACATATCAATACATAATAGCATGTTAAATTAACATTTGGCTGTGTGAAATAATCATTCCAAAACATTCGAAAATGGTGAAAGAGGTTATGTATAGTAAAATAAATCGCTTTCTTATTTAGTTAATATTGTATCGTGCCATGCAGGCTGTCTAGTCTCTTTAAGTAGAGGTATCGCCATGAATTGTGATAGGAGTCGAAATTTTGGTAATTGTATATACCTTATTACTGAAATAACTATACTGATATGTTATTGTATTTTTTCAGAGTAAACTGTTCGTTTTACTTTAAAATTGGAGCATGTCGACACGGGGACCGTTGTTCACGTATTCATAACAAACCAACATTCTCACAAACAGTTTTGTTACAAAATTTGTATGTGAACCCCCAGAACTCCGCTAAATCTGCTGATGGCAGTCACTGTAAGTTACTTTTGTACTTCCTAGAAGTTCAATTACAAAAGATGTGATTATCTATGTACCCTTTCATGTGTGTGCAATAATTGTAGCTCCCTCCAATGGGATTACTGACCAAGTAAAGTTTAACGAGATAATATGTCAAAGAGGAAACTTTTACTAACATTTGGCAGTTGCACATATCCCATTTTGTTTGTTATTTAACATCTATGTTTGTTAGAAGGTCTTTGTCAAGGCAAATACTCGACTAAACGGCTATGGCATTAATGAGACCAACTTTCCAATTGAGTTTTATTTAATATTTTTATTCCACATTCATGTATCTATAGTCCCTAATATAATTTTTAAAGTTATTTAATGACTATTATTCCTGTTTCCAGTGGTGGTTGCCAATGTCTCGGATGAAGAAATGCAGGAGCATTATGATAATTTTTTCGAAGATGTATTTGTTGAGTGTGAAGATAAATATGGGGAAATAGAAGAGATGAATGTGTGTGATAACCTTGGGGATCACTTAGTTGGAAATGTCTATATAAAGGTGAGTTTATTAATTAATATTGTAATGCCCTGAACATACTGAGGCAAGCAAACTGACTATATACTGTCTGAAAATATACTTTTTGGTAATAATATACATAAGGATTTAATGTGCATTTCAAAAGCCATGCAACTGAATTCTTTATTGTTTTGAATACAGTTGGTTTTCATATTGACTGACTGAAATTGCTTGCATACTTTGTGTTTTTTTATATTTTACTGTCATATAACTATTCTTTTTACACAAGTATGCACACCATTATTACTCAACACTAGTTGGGTTAAAGTAAAGCATGGAAATGTGAACTTTAACATAAGATTTAAGATATAGACACATGAAATAAGATGTGATTGCCCTCTATTAAGACTTCTTTTGTTACATTATTATCATTCTAATTTTTGTTTTATGTTCTATTCCCTTCCTTAAATTTAATTTTACTTACCCACCTACTTACCTTACTTATTTTTCTACAATCCTGCAATACTTGTGGCAATTTAATATGTACTGGAACTCAGGGTACAGGCTAGGCCCAATTTAAATTTCATAGACTCTTATAACTTCTTTTGGTAAACAATCTTGTATTTATTTTTAGGTAGCAATAAATTGTATTTCTGTATTGGTTGTCTTCAGTTTCGTCGTGAGGAGGATGCGGAGAAGGCTGTAAACGATTTGAACAACCGTTGGTTCGGCGGTCGTCCAGTATACGCCGAGCTGTCGCCGGTGACGGATTTCCGCGAGGCGTGTTGCCGCCAATACGAAATGGGCGAGTGCACGCGCAGTGGCTTCTGTAACTTCATGCACCTTAAACCCATCTCGAGGGAACTTAGGAGGTGAGATCTAAGTTTAAGCACATTTTAAAATTTTCCTCCAACACCATATGCACATATGGGGCAAGCATATCCACTTTACTTGTTTTGGAAATATACAAAGATAAAGATTGAATGTCTGGCAAAAGCCACGCGTTCATACGACTAAATTCGCTGGCGTCATTGATGTCAATTTAAAAAAATATTTGCTCATGTTTGTGCAGTCCATTTATATTGGTTCTATTATAAAACTGAGGCTTATAATTTACGTTCATCCTTATCTAAGTTCGGTCTTCAAATAACTGCGGAAATTATAAAATTATTCAGGATTTATATACAAAAAACCAAATGCCTACAGCCTTGAATGTGAATGTGACCCTTATGCAAATATTGTGTGATTTATAGTGTACAACTAGAGGGCCGTGCTTGCTCTTTTGTTTACTCCAATAATACTAAAGTTGTGGGCTTGGAAGCTCGCCAGCCGCACTAATCGAGGCAAAGCCGCGTCTCATGTCACGGTACTGACATAAAATGACTAAGTGGAGCAAGTGTAACCTTGTGTATCTTGGTAATTTTATCTTGACCATAATTTATTCTACAACTCAACCTCCTAGCTTTGTTATTTCGTAACTTATTTGAGATGAGTAGCTCTCGAAAGTACTGAGATATATAAAGATAGCTATCATAAAGTTGAACTTCACTGACACACATCACAGAGATGATTTTGGAGTAAAAATCATATAAACTATAATATTATTAAAAAAATACATCTTTTATAATTTCCAAGTTTGAGTAAACACTTGTTAAAACTGTAAGGAGGTAATAAAAAAAAATAAGTTCCATTGTATTTATTTACAACCGAAATGTATAGAAACTAACAATTCATATCACAACGCATTTTTGCTTTGAATAGTACAATTGCAAAAGGTGCATGAATTATAAAAAAAAAAACCTCTATTATGATTACTATCGCCTGCGTGCTATGTTAGGGTCAAATTACAGGTTGTACCCGTACAGCTTCCAGACCCGATACGGCAGAATGAAATTAAGAAAATTCGAAGAAGCCGACGCGGTGTCGCTGTAATGCAACATCATTTGTTTCAGATACTTGTACTCTCGTCGCAAGGGAGCGCGGGGTGGCGGCGGCGGCGGCGGTGGCGGCGGTGGCGGCGGCGGCGGCGGCGGCGGCGTGGGCGGCGGCCGCTCGCGCAGCCGGTCCCGCGAGCGGCCCGCGCCCGAGCGCCGCCGCCGCTCCCGCTCGCGCGAGCGCCGCCGCGACCCGCCGCGCAACTCGCGCTCCGGCCGCTACTGACCGCCGCGCCGCTCTCCGACACACGCACCGCAACCACATCCGCAGCCGGATCGCCCCGACGACTGCAGTCGCTAGTGAACGCCAGGTTTAATCGAATCATTCCTATTTTAAGTCGACACTCGGCTTTGTTGTGCCGCGTTGAAACGATCTCGGCGTGCTCGGTCCGAGTGATCGTGGACGATCTGCACGGTTGGCGGTAGTACACTTTGCTCAACAAAATTCATCACCTAGCTAATCCTTGCTTTACCTCCAATACCCCTTTCACCGTTCTGGGCTTTTATGTTGCCTAAATAATAAAGTTTATTAGTGTAATTATTTTAAAACGAGCGAGTGCGATGCTACGGCTTTGCTCGAACGCTCAGGTGCAAGCAATTTTGTACTTATTTCTGTACTACCGCCGTCTTTGTTAACAGTACGAATTAGCTTTGTACATGGATTTGAAAGTTCCATTTCGCAGAGTCCATTTTAATGTCATTAAGCTTCATCACTCATATCCGAGCTATCTCGAAAATATAGGATGCGGTGTAAGTCAACAAAGTTCAAACGCCATCGTCCGAATGTCTTCGGATTACCGGTTGCCACGATCTGAGTACCGTCCGAGCACACTCAGTTGAAGTACACTAGGACCATGTCAACTCGGCATAACAATAAGGCATGTAACCCAACACAACAATCGCGTACATAGGACAGCATACTACGAAACAAAGTGAACTAAAGTACGTAGAGTCGGGATGTTGTTTTAGGATTTTCTTAAACCTGGTAATATCATAGACGCCAATGCCTCCGTGCCGAAAATTCTCATAGGAAAAGGTATTTTGTATAAAATGAGTATTCAACGCTATAAGACATTGGCTGTAAACAGAGTTCTTAGATTTGTTGTTGCAAGTATATTTAGTGCCTCATAGACATCGCAATAATTTAAAAAGAAATGTCCATTTATATGTTATGTATAGTCTCTATGTGTACGTATATAGATATTATTATAGTTTAAAATATTTTGTTTGTCATATTTCTGTCTGATTCGCCGATTATTGTCAAAGTTTGTGTGACGTTTGTGTAAAGAAAAATTGCAATAAGTGCATGCGAACTCTGCAAGTAATGTTGGCATTGATTTGATGGAAATTATGCCCTTATTAGTATCAAACCTGTGTTCAGGATAAGCTTTTCCTATGTGGTACAAAAATGTACTGATAACATTTATAACATTATTTGAAATTAATGTGCCTGTTTTAACATGAAAGCATTGGGAAAATTGAATTGTGTGTTTATCATGAGCGGTGGACTTCATTGTGGTGTGTCGTGTTAAAGTCTTTGTGGTTCGCGAGTCCATGATATCCTAGTATTGTAACTACTGCAATAACACACAGTCTGAACATCTCCAATGGACGATGTAACACCCAAGTATATAGAAATTTAAATTCATTTACAAACCGAATGGCAATTTTCAGTACAAAGGTGTTCTACAATGCCATTGTAAATGGAACATAACTTTCTATAAATTTTGGGTTTTATGTACTTTTATGTTTAGTTGTTTCGCGTGTTTCGTAAGTAGGTACGTCTCCCATTCCTCAATGTCAAAATAAATAATTAAGATGACTGTGTGATACTGTGGTATCTGTCTCGGATAATATATTTTTAAGAAAACATGTACTATTAATAAAAAATCATTATAAGGCTCATTTCATTAATTCTTTTTTTATTTCGTTATCAATATTAGGTGTGATCCTTATTTTTATGGTAATACAATGAAAGGGATTTTGTGATAACTCGTATGGTGAATAAGAATGATGTAAACAGATCATACATATTTTCTTATACTAACAAAATTATAGTGATGTTCTTATTGCATAGATCTACGTACATACACAAACCTTTTTTCCAGAGTTCAGACTCTCTTAAAGTTATGTGTTTAACTTCGTTTCATCATATATGTTTTCCCAGAATGATATGTTTTCGCTATCTTCATGTTGTACGCATTTAAGTTCTTTTCCGATAATGAAACAGTTTCGCTCTGTTTCTGAGAATGGATTCCATTCCGTAACATCGTGCAAGGTTGGTTTTCTGAAATAAAACAAAGCAATAAAACCTCATTTGAAGTTCTAGACATCTTAGAAGAGCTTGGCAATCTACTCACGTTTAGATTGAGAACTGGGAACAAACTTTACCGTAGTTACCATAATAATGATCACAAATCCCCAAGTAATTACGTACCTACTTATTGCTCTATTGGCTAACAATTATTCTGACTCAACTATTAAGTTAACTTACCCTGTTTTGGCAAAATTTGTCCACAATTTTACGAATTGTTGAATTATACTTCTAGACTCCTCTGTTAAAGGTATTTCTTGACACGTAACGTTGAATAGATACGGCAGTTCATCAGCGTGACAAACACCTTTGACGGATTCCATGTTATACTTTCTCTTTGTGTAATTCCTTTCAGTTTCGGCAATAAATTTGTAAAGATATACATTTTCCGTGGCATGGCGGCAGTGGTAACGTGCATACCTAATGATGTTGTATAAAAACAATTTATCGGTTTCTAAATCCGCCAATTCTTGTAATTGCTGCTCAGTGATTTCATTGTCTAAAGTATAATGCTTCCGTATTTTATCATCGGTGTCATGTATTTTTTCAATTGACCATTTTAGTTTTAACTCCCTCGGCACAACAGCACCTACTTTGCCGAGTAAACCAGCAATATAAGGAAGTTTTCGTGCTATCTCTATACCTTCACCCGACGTGTAGCCTAAAATTAAGGGAATGTTTGCTAATTTTCCGGTCTTAACTAGTTCTGTTGGAAGATCTGATAGGAACTTTTCTACTTTGAGACCAGCCCTCTCTACAACTGGTCCAAATAATATACCGTCAGCTAGATCGAGGTATTTGACGTCTAATGGTGGTAATTGTACGTTTACTAAGGAAAGAACGGGTACATTTCGTAGAAACTCTAATAGTTCCTTGGGATCTTCAGTGTCTTTTCCCAATAGTTTCCCGAGTTGAAATGCTCTTTGTCGGGCATATATATTATAACTCCACTCGTTTAAACATACACCGCTTTGGCATATCGCTTTGTTAAACAGGCCTTTGCTCATATTTGAAATGAGGTGACACGACACCGAAGCTGATCCTGCGCTACAACCAAAGATCGTGACGTTATTCGGGTCGCCGCCGAACGCGGCTATATTCTGCTTCACCCACGCCAAACCGAGAGCTTGGTCTTTCAAACCCGCATTACCGGGAACTTCCTCTATATCCAAACAAAGGAAGCCTAGTACTTCCAATCTGTAATTCATTGTCACCAATATGACCTCATGCGCCATAATGAACTCCGGTCCGTAAAAGTCGGAGTTTCCAGATCCCGTGTAAAAACCTCCACCATGGATCCACACCATGACAGGCAGGGGATTAGTTGGGGTAAGGTTTTTGGTGTATACGTTAAGGTAGAGGCAATCTTCGCTGCCTGGTTCTACGCGATCCATCCGTTCGTTGTACTGCGGGCAGACTGGACCGTGCTGGGATGCATCGCGAACTCCCTCCCATGGCTCTGGTGGTTCCGGAGCCTGCGTACAAATGAACTAACATTTGGTTCCGAAAGATAGTATACATACTAAGCTACTAAACTTCTAGGATGTAGCTTACGTTAGTGCACGCTAACAATTTTAGATGACGCTTAAAAATATTCCGTAAGTAGGTATATTTATAGTTTTAAAGTAGAAGCAGCAGCTTCAATGCAGTTTAGAAATCAAATTGCTGTTATCGAAGCCGTATATAGCGTTCATGCTATTTTGTACTTTGAATCAAGTAAATACCTACAGTTGATTTTTAAGTCTCGTTAAAAATTGTTCGCGTGCTCTTTGTACTCGGTCTGTGTGGACCTTTACTAAAAATGGCACAGAAATTTAAAAAGTATACATTTTACTGGGCGAGCCACACTGGATAAAAACAACAGGGCGAACACTGAATTTTCGTTGCGTAAATTTTAGATTTTTTTAGATGCTTTATTATATTATGAGGATTACATTTTGAGAAATGAATAAATTCAACTAACGCCAAAGTAACCTGTTATCTTAAAAGAACTTTTTAACGTGAAGTAACTTATATTTTATGTAAAAGCTGATGTTTTTGTGTCCGACGTAAGTGTCTATAGGTGCGAACGAGCGTATCCATTTTGGAAGGCAATTTGTTTTACAAAGAGATTTCGGAGAAGGTACTTAACTGACGTCACGATGTCACAAAAGCGGAAGGTCAAGAGGTAGGCATGAATATATATTAACTGTGACTACAGTTCAGTATAGCACCTAGTAGGTACTAGGTAGGTACGGCGGAATGGACTGTAGAATATTATTCCTCATAATACTTTACCAACTAGTATGTTCTCGTGATGTCAAAGAAGGCAGAAGGTAATGAGATCGACACGGCGTACGGTCAATTAAATTTCCATTAAGTTGTAACAGTATAATGCTAGCGCCCATCACGTTACTTAGGGTACCTACTAGCTGTTTTCGAATTGAATACTAATGTGTATGTTCAGGCATGCTTTCGTGAGAAGTGAAAGAAATGTTCCAACCTGTACGAGTGTTGGGTCTTCATTTGGCACTCACCTTGAATCTTAATTCGCCGAGCGGCGGCCTCGCGTATGGTATACCTTTGAACGCAATGTAATTTTCGGTATCGCAAACAACGCCCTTCAGAGCACCTTGTTCAACGCGCACTACACTCATTTCGTGACTAGCTCTGCAATTAACAAACTAACGAATTAAATACTTAGTGCTAATGAGGAACTCAGCTGAGCGGTGACAAAGTGCATTGTAATTACAAGACAAGTAGGCATATTGAAACTGTTTATTGGTGACTTGCCAAATTATGATGTAGAAACAGCCTTGCAGATAATGCAATGCAAAGATATTCATTGGGAGACGTGCCGCCTCATACCTATAAAACCGGCCAAGTGCGAGTCGGACTCGCGCACGAAGGGTTCCGTACCATTATCTATAAAAACGGCAAAAAAATCACGTTTGCTGTATGGGACCCCCTTAATTATTTATTTTATTCTGTTTTTTACGGAACCTTAAAAATATGTCTACCTAATACGAACGAAGTTTAACAGAGCTATGTCAAAATGGTGTGAGACGTGGGTTCGATGCCCGGGTCTGTATCAACTCTGGTGGCTGTGGCAGCGACTGTAGTTAGATATGTGTTTAAAATTATAAAATTGAACTTACAAATTAATCGCAACATCTTTCTCTTGATGTGGAGAAGAAGAGAGGCAACATATTGACCGCCAAAGCATTTTTTTTATGTGCACTATTTATTACATGAGACACTTTATGATATAGCGTAGCTATTAATCCAACTGCAAGTTTCATTTAACTACCTCAATGTAATTCGCTTCAATTTGTTCTTATCTTATCTATATTCAACGTATTATCTGGGTAATATAACAATAATTACGTAGCCTACGTATTTGTATTTTCTATAGATATAATAATTTATCTACGCAAAATTATTTGAATTCGTAATTTATCTCATTCGCACTATCGTCTTTGATTTTCCCTAGTTGAGTAAGTACAAAAGTTTTTAGATAGGAGGTAACTGTTTGATGATTTGGTTGATGGTAAAAAAGGGTTAAGTAAAATTAATAAGTACCTAAGTACAATACGTCGTAATACAAAATGTTTTCACGTTGAAAAGCGACATTTACGTCAACTTCTTAGTTACTTACAGTGGATGACATAAATATGTGATGATAAGAACACACCATACCTACTGAGCGCGATGCCCCGGCAGTGGCGCTTGCCTACCTTCGGGTCAGCTCTAGATAAGGTTAGGTTATGATTGTGTAATGTTGACATAACCCTCGAGATGCCGACTCAGCGGAGACCTAACTTTATACGGAACATAAAATAATAACGAAAAATAAGAAAAATAAGGTTTGATATAGTTATGAAGGTGTAACTCCAAATCCTGTGTAGCTAGGTAGGTAGTGTTAAGATGAGCTTGTCCCAAACTCTGTAAATTAGTCTAAGTAGTACAGTTGTGAATGGTTGTGATTAATACTGGTTACTAATATCGATCAGATATTTCATGTTCCTCTCTAAGTAACTGCCTAGATACTTATGTAAAGTGACTGTTCATGTAGAACAGTAGTAGAGGGAAGAATGGTCTACAACTTCTCATCTGCAAACCATTCGGTTCTTCATTTGTATTCAATTTTTTGTTTATTAATGTAAGTAGATATGTAGTAGTAGTAGTATGCAAATTATTTTACAGAAAATAATTGCAACGATTTTCTTTATAAGCCCACTTTTGGTAGTTAGTCAAGGTTGTTCAAAAAGTTGCACGACTGTTGCCCAACATATCAAATGCTAATACATTTTACAATTAAATGCCTCTTCAAACTCGCAACAGCTTATTGCGTTTTCTAGTCAATAATAATTACCATAATCTAGGGCCTAGATTCTAGGCTATTGGGGTTATTAATAACCCTACACAAATAAATAAAATAATACACAATTCTTACCTGTACGGTCGATGTGTTATTATCACTCTGTTATTAGATAGGAATCTAATTAGCTATTTCGATCTGAGCTAGCCTCGTAACGATTATTGAGATGGGAAAACAATACCAAGATTATTACAGGAAGGTTTCGGTGATTCTGAACACAACCAAATAGGCACCGTAAGTAAGGAAAAATGTTACGAGGGTTATCATTGATGCTATAAAAATGTTAGCTTATCTTTGGAAATCCTATGTCATCGTGTTTGTCATTATTTCATTAACGTTTATTCTTAACAACCAGCAATCGAAATTTATTAGCTGTTTCATTATCGTAGTACAAACATAGATACCTATGTACTAGAATTAGTACCTATATATTCGCGGAAGAAATTTAGCATACATTACGATGATTGACTTTTTCTTTTTGGAACGTAGTTCCTTATCGCGCGTTGCGAAAGGGGGCTAGATGGAAAAAATTAAGACGAAAAATTGTAACGAAAATTTTGTAACGACACTTAAGTGTGTGTGGTTTTTATTGTACGACACTTTTACATATGTGTGTGTGATTTTTATTGTATAGGTACATTTATGTATAAATTTCGATTGCGATTTCGATGAGTGTGTGTGTGTATGTATATATACAATTTTTTTTATTTCTAAAGGAACTTCGTTCCATCCGGGTGTCCCTTGACACCTCTCAAGTTTTTTAATCCGTATTAATTCAACGAAATTAGGTCTAGGTAGATACCTATCTAACGACTGGGGCAATCAATTATTTAATTTAAATTGTTATATTTATTCTTATGTAATTGCGTGTATGCAAATTAAATAGGTAATTTGCATTTATGCGTACTTAGCATCACACTAAATTCCGCACTTTTGCGAATACATAGCGGACATTTGTAACTGCGTCTGCTAAGATATCACAAGTACCCCTCGAGGGTTGAAGATGTTTATAGGCCGTAAGGTACCTTACCGCCCCTGTTTTCCTTACCTATTACCAACATACACAAGTTAAACATCACTGTACCGACTAATATTCATGTTATTATATTATGCACGAACTTACCTGAGATTTGCATAAACTTTGCGTCAACAAAAGTATATACTATTAACATAATCCATCATCATTAGGGCCTTAATCCGATGTCTTAAGGAACAATAAAACTATAGATAAGCGTGTAGATAAATATAGGTATATCCATGTTAACCCCTGATATTCTTTTTGGCTAACATCGAGTCTATATGCGACCTTGTTATAGTGCTTTTTACGTTTCATTACATGATGGATCATAATGTAGATAACTTGTTACCAAATATAGGTAACAAGTTATCTAAATTTTGATCACAAGTTATCGATATTTCTTCGCGGGACGTCATTATTGCATATTTTGTAAAACGAAGTATACCTATTCCTCACCAGCTTTCAGAAGTTCACAAAATATCGAGACCTGTTGCTCAGACTTTTTTTTTATTTCAATGGTTTAATCTTCTCATGCCATTTTGGCAATAAAATTTACGATATTAATTTTTGTTATAGCTCAAACGTGTAGTTAATGCGGTAGGTGTTATAAGGGAGACATTCTTATCTATTCTAGGACTATTACTATGTACTTACCTAGTGAATAGGAGCTGTTAACCCGCATTAGGTATACGCACCAATAATAGTCGTTTCATAGGGCTATACCTTCCCCACCTAAGCCGTTTTCGTTTCCACGTTGTAATATTTTCATACCCGATGGACACGCACTTTACCATACCTACATTTTATTAATCCGCTTAAGAATTTAAGCGGAACAAGCTGGTCGCGTAAATTTACCGTATAAGTGGATCCCATACTTCTTAATCTTATGCCCGTTTTCACTAGCACTAGAAGACGTTTCAACGTGATGTCTAATTATGAAACAGGTGCTACTTGCTTTAAAGCGTCTCCTAGTTTTAATGAGAACGGGCATTCGTTAATTTAATAGTCATGATCGTCAGTATTTTTGACAGATGGCCTAAGCATTATTGCAGCCGGTCGTCGTCGAACGACCACGTTTTGTCACGTCACGGCAATTTGTGTAGCTAAGATAATGCATATATTATGTATGGGGCGGAGACCACGTAACGCCAAGAGCCACCCTTCAATGTGGATGATTCCACCCTCGGGACTGTAAAGGGCGTTTTGTGCTCAGAAGTAAAATGTCGGGAAGAGTCTTTACACGCCAAGTAGGTACTGTTATTACTATACCGATGGGTGTATATTTGATTCGTTATTAGTTTTAATTGCTAGTTTCCTGGTTGAGAAATAAGGTACCCGTTTCGAAAATATTCCGAACAGGGAATTTCGTTCCCATAATATCTCGACGATGGCAATACCCTATTCTTCTACCTGTGTCCGTGATTGCGTAGATTTTTCGTTCTAACCCGTGAATATCTAGTAACTATCCGAAACAATTCTTCCAGCACATAGATAAATACTGTGTTTAAGTAAAAACAAAACATATAATTACAGTTACAGCTAAAATTGTGGATTCTACCTAATGTTACAATAATAATTTAAATTTTTATTTTATGTTAATATCTCTGGAAAAAATGATCTTGCCAGACTTTTTTGCACCCTTTCAGTTGTCAAAGAAATCGTATTTCAGTTGAGTAACAGTGTGTGCGATGCGTTGATACATTTTGCGTAAGTAACAACAAAGTCTAATAAGTAAGTAATAACAAGTGGCAGTACGAGCATAATCCCTACCTCTCGTGTCATACTCTCCTTCCAGTTACGTATTTACATCTCCGTTGTTTTGTTCACTAGGCAGCAGACTTCGACCTTATTAATTTTTCATCCTTTTCACGCGACCTGATATCACTACAAAGAAAGATGGAAAAACGTCTGGCGAAATTTCCAAGCTTAAATTACTCGATGAAACCTATAAGAAACTTTGTACTTATATGCCACTATTTAGATACAGGTATGTAAAGTAAACAAGTAATTTAAGTAGTTACCTACTTACGTACCAACTACTTACCTACGTAAGTAGGTACTTTTCAATTTCTTGAACACGTATTCGTTTTGTACTTATGTGGTAGAAATCTTTGTGTATTGAATCTAAAACTTGTTTGCTTGTTGCTAAGTGATTGCTGACGTTTGGGATCAGAGATAAAGTAGATATTCACTACGTTTCCATTGGGATGCTTTTGCCGATGTTTTGGACTAAACTTTGGATTACTTAGCTTTTGTCTTTAATGTGAGGTTCATAGGAATGAATTATGCTGTGACATGTTGGGAATTTAAGATTATTTTTATGTTTTATCGATCGACCAAATACCGATGAAATAAAAAATATTTGCAGCTTTGATAGGCACGATAACAATACGCTTTACGAGTATGCATCGCGGGGTGGATCTCGCCCCAGGCATTATTAGTTACTGCAGATACTATTTGGGATTCCTCAGGGATCAGAGGGGCGTCGGTGAAATGAAAACTGGTCATGTGAAAATGGTTTCATTGCTTTTTACGCGTCGCCAGAGGCAATTTTGATGTTGCGGTGTTTTGTAGAAAGTCCCCGCTCTGGGTACCGAGGTGATTCTATTGCTTACGCTCTGTGGGTGGAGTGGAGTGCAATACATTACGCTTCGTTGATTTCTCAACAAATAACCATTCGGGATCTATCATCGTTGGAAAGGAAACATTGACGTTGTGTCCCTATATATATAATATTGGTCTCAATAAATTATGTATTTGTATAAATTTGTGACAATAACAAAGCCTCTAAAAGAATCCATAAAGTCGGGAAAAAATAAGCCCGGAAAATACGCCGAGCTGAGCTGTAGTAAGGAAAACTTCACGAGAGCAAAACTTGAGCTCGTGAAGAGTAGAAAAGGGGCAATAAAATTACAATGTCGTTATAATGGATTGCTGCTGTGATGGAAAATGTTGATTTTAGCGGGGGTCTAATTCTTGGGTAAGTAATGAATTCGTTTCTAGTGTAAGTGTCATCAAAGCGTGCTGTGAAAAGTCGTGCGTGCGTACTAAATATGCTAAGAGAAGGCAAGTTTGCTTGAATTGAAAATTTACATGTTCAAGTACCTACTTATTTAAGTTTATGTACCTATGTATATGCGACTTTCATTTCAACTCGCATTTTGTGCACAAGAAGATATGTACGAGTATTAGGTAGGTACCTAGTAGAAGGTTGGTCCCTGAGTAGGTGTTCTTAACAAACCAAATAACTACCTACTCATAAACTGGAATATAGATTTTATGATCGGCAGTGCACTCGGAACCAAGGAAGTAGACAAACAACTGACACGGTTTTATTCCGTAGGTAAGAAGGGTCATATGTATGTATGTAGGTATCAAATGTAAGGACTATCAAAACCAATATACGAAACGAACGACTATAAAAAAAACAATTTCAGAGATCGGTACAAAATAAACAATGGGTTGAAAAGACCCCAGCGCAAATCATTAGGGCGAAAAAACTTTGGGGGAACCCAAGCCCGCGCGTGCATGAACAAGATGAGCAGCCGAAATTTTATTTCGGCCCTATCCCTTCTGATAAACGATACACTTAAACAATCATTCTCGGGACGACATTGTTTCAGCTATTTTTTGAATTTACTAGGTACCCAGACAGCAACTAAAGATAATCACGAAGACCCATATTTTGTTAAATGTTAGTACCTAAATGCTCATGAAACACCAAAGGATGTTTAGTTTCACATAATTTTTGTAATTTTCACATTTATCTGAGAACACAAAAGCCTAAATACCTGGTACCCAACTACGTTGTAAGTTTTTGAACACCCTATTTTCCTGGGTAAATCATAAAAGTACTTACACTGAGCGCGGAGATATGAACCCCGGCGCTCATCAAAATATTACGGCAATCTTTAAAAGTGGTAGTTACTTTATTACTACAAACGCCGTCTTTGAGTTGGCCTTTTAATACTAGCTTTAGTTGTATATCTAGAATCGCGTGAAGGTTTCGTGAACGCGGGAGCAGCAATAAGTACTATTGTTTTCTTCAACAAATACAGTATTTCGAACGGAACATAATTTGATGTCTTTGTCTTTGATTCTCAAAGCGTATTGGTGCTAACTTCTTTGTTAAACCAGTCGCCAGATTGACCGAGGATTTTCATCTAAGTGTTTCTGTGTTACACGTTTTTAGATAACTTTAATCTAGGATCTGAATGTAATTTGTATAATGATAGGTACCTTACTTTCATGCGAAAATATCCTGAACGTAGATATTGATATTTTTTTCCGAGAAAATACGTCATGATCCACCCAAATGTCTCCTCCTTAATTAATTATGAGCAATAGATACCTATATCTAAACTAGGTTTTATCATTGATAAATGATCACGTAAATGATGTGCAAATTCCTAATCCTCGTTTTATACACCAGCCTCCTAATTGCGGCGAATATCAGGTCCGTGGGGGTACGCAACAATAAAAGGGCTCACAAGTTTCGAGTCGAGGGAAACTCGCAACTGCCCAAAATGATGACAAAGTTATTTCAATTTAGGTATATCCTTTATGTGCATTAATACATTATTCAAAGTAGATGCGATCCCCTCTCAATTATGACATTTGATGTGTAGGGCGGAGGGTAGACGCAGTTGCATAAATTTAGGCAATTTGACACGGAGCACTAGTGGCAAGCCTAGGGAGGGCTCATGAGGGCTGCGAAACATTCTGCGTAGTTGATCACGAAAGGTATTCGTCTATATGCAACAGAGAGCAATTTATTAAAATCGTTAATTGGGCCGGGAACTCGGGTCGTCGCGTTCGTTTGACGGTGACAGAAAAGTTTGAAAATGAAATGGGAACGGTGTTGAAGTGAGGTATTTACAGGTGTTGTATAGCTTTCGGAAATACATTCGGTCGCCATCGAGTGGTGGTGTCGAGAATTTGGGACATTTTCACGTGTGGAGAAGTGATAGATAGCGACAGAATACCTACCGTTGTTATTTTAAGTTAGTTATAGAGAGAATAATACGTATTTTGGTTCCAATATATAGGTATGTACCTACTAATAAATGTAATATACACAGTGATCGTGTATCCTGAAAATGTAGGTGCCTAACAAAGGATTCAATTCGTAAATAGTTGAAAATATGAAACGGATTTAAGTTTCCGTACATACTCGTTCTGTCGGCTACATAAAAATGGGACCATTAGTTGATACATTTCTACATGGTAACAATCGTAACCATGTAAGTGGATTATAACTAGAAATAATTAAGAAGTATATTTATATTGTAATACCTAAGATACAGTAAAGACACTTGACCGTCAAGTGAAGCATAAATCGTTGTGCTTTGTGTAAAAGCATACTCGGGACGGGAAGACACTTCGTAGAAAATGACTACGACTTTGTAAGAAATTGCTACTGCTTAGACTGTCTCTACTGTAGTTTTAAAATTTACTTTCTGGTCGCTGTTAACAGAAGCAGCTTTGGATACTTTTTACGTACAATGAAGTCTTCGTAGCTATCTATCTACTAAACAACTCACGATATTATGACAAACATTTGTAATAATATATTTTCTTGTCATCTATGATATCACTAGATGAAACTTTATACGTCATATAAAACTAATTTAGTGCACAATAAATCCTGCGACTCAGGTACGTAGGTAGACCTATAATTACACAGTCCAACGGGAAAGTCGCATAAATAACAAAAAGCGTTAGTGTACAGACTCTTCCCCGACCGTGTCTAATTTCGTACAAAAATCCTAACATACAACAATCCTGTACGATTTGCCGCATTCGAGTAAATAACGTCCCCCGTAATCGTGGTAATTGCGCCAACGAGCGGCCGTCCGCCCCCGAAATATAACTATTACGCTTTTATTAAGCCCACGGTCCCGCCAAAGGGATACTCATAATTTAATTGCGACCCTCAAAATAAGTTATTTCGACTCTGCAGATATTGTTTCGGTGGTCTACCCGGCTTGCGCAAGGAGTCAAAAGTTCACCCCGATGATCATCGTTATTACCATGAGAACTATATTTTTAATTTCATTAGATTTGGTCTGCCATGGGAACAGGTTCTACCAGAGTTTTATGAACCCAATATAATGATCCGTGGCAAAATAGTTTGATTGGTCAAAATGGTCAATGAATTTAGGTATAGCGCGTTCTCGTAGAATGGAATTTTTATTTTTACACGGCAAAGTCCGACATTGTTTTGTTCAAGCTTACGTCCGCGTCGTCGTATGTTCATGTTATAGGTATTTTCCCGACGCTCACTGTCACCAATATCTCGTAAACCAAGATCTATGTCCCTTAACATAAAGTACGGTACACGTTCCGCAAAACTAGATATGTCTTTACAAACGTATTCAATGCATGACGAACTGACACATGGAAGAATTTAATGACCTGAACATATTGATGCGTCGCTGTAGACACTTGTACTTGGCATTATTCTGAAAATTTACTTGCTTTGTGTCAATATGCAAAATTATTAAAAAGTCTGTCGCAAAAGCCACGCGACCGCAAGAATAAATTTGCTGGCGTCTTCAATGACATTTCGTCAAAAATTGTACTCCGTTTATGAGTTACTACAGTCCGTTTAAGTATTGTTAAAGAGAATACCGCGCGTGTCTTGACGCTCCTGTTTGAGCAGGCCTTAAGATAGTTATATAAGTAAATAAAATCCATTTACAAATAAGCTCAGATTCGTAAGCATTGTTGAAGTTTCAGGTTTGGGGTTATAATATAGATTAAAATAAGGTGTTAACTGTTAGCACCGCAGCTTTGTTTAGTATAGTTTAAAGTTGGTAGTCAAGTCTAGCGTAAGTACATTTGACTCGATATCGTTCGTCGCATACTAATTCGACAAGTTTGTCACAAATCGCGCTCAGTAATTACCATGCCGGGTACATTCGTATTTCGTGGTATCGTAAGCGATAACGGTATACGTACTCACGATCCGAAAGTCATTTAAGCAGGAGGCTCGCATGCACACTGGGGCTTCGTTTGCCATATTAAAACAAACTGTATTGACTCTTAGAAAAAGTATATTCTCCAAGTAAACGACACTGATAGCGCGAGCGAATTTGCGTGGAGAATTTGCGTGGCTTTTATCACAGAAATTCAATCTTTATGTATATAACCACAGAGTTGGTTTTGGTATTAGGAAAAAAATATTTTTAACAAAAAACAAAAACCGACTTCAAAAACCTAGGTGCCAATTCATGTGTGTATTTGCCTTGTCCGACGTTGATTGGCACCTACTCCAAATGTAATGAATTGTAAGGTTATTTGTAGCTTTTTAGTGGACCTAGGTTTTTGAAGTCGGTTTTTGTTTTTTGTTAAAAATATTTTTTTTTCACGATTTTTAGGGTCAATAATCGTTGAAAATTTGCAAATATTATCACCTTATAACAGCCCTAAAAAGTAAAAATTTACAGCCAAAAAAAAATCACCCCCCCTCACCCCCCCTTTCCACCCCTTTGGGGGTGGGTTTCGATCTTTGTTAACAATCCGTATTAAACAAAAAAAGATTTTTCGAAATCGGTTCACTAACGCCGGAGATATGCTGTTGTCCGGATTGGACCCCTTACATATTTTTTCTTTCAAAATTCCTGAAAGACGTGTTTTTTATTTTGTATGTTATATATATATACAAAGTTTCAAGTCGTTCAAAAAATATTTTTGAAATTATGTGACCTTCAACCCCCCATTTCACCCCCAAGGGGTTAGATTTCTGATAAAATTTAGGAAATGGGACCAACCTTGAAAAATTCCCTAGCAAACGTCAAAAAAAAATTCGAAATCGGTCGACAGACGCCGGATATATGCGGTAATATACATAAAAAAAAAAAACATACGGGTCGAATCGAGAACCTCCTCCTTTTTGAAGTCGGTTAAAAAATTGGACGCGCGAGAATCAACGCTCCAGTGTGGGAGGTTTTATCCTGCTGCGTTCTTTTCTACTGGCGTTCCTACAAGGCGCAAACTCAAGTGTTGGGGAGATAGACATTCCGATTGTATTTTATAGTAATAATACATCATTACGATTGTATTCCTCGAAGGGGTAGGCACAGGAGCACTGCAGTGCACACACATTTCGCCGATGTATTTTGTTCCCAATGCAAGCCTATCTCATTTTATTTCATCGCCAACATTTTCTTTAGAATTTTGTTTCAATTGTTAAGCGTATAAATTTAGTTTTCCTAAGTCATATACGTACCTACACCTATGCGTTTAGGTAGATACCTAACTAAATGAACTTACATTCCCAAATGTATATAATATCACAATCAATCTACAATGGCATTGCAGAACGCTTTTGTACTGAAAAAAGGTATTGAAAGTCGTTTGTAGATGGATTAAAATTTCTTTATACATATATATATCCAACTGGGGATAATAATGGACTTTTATGCGTGTCATCAAGAGCGCACTTTATATTTTTAAGGGATATAAAATATACCGTCATTAAACTGTAAATATTTACTTTTTTTTTTCTTCTGTACCTTATAGTCGCTCTTTACGATGCCCCAGAGAGGAGATAGGATTGGCTTATTCTTTTCCGGGAAATATACGGATTATAATAAATTTCTCTTATAAATTGCATGGGTAGGTGTTGGTGAGCGCTAAGTGGCGAGTGGCGAGGCGAACGTGAACAACACGCGGCCCGAGGGATTATCTTTCAGCCACTGGGATGCTGCTTATGTACCACTACCGGTCAGATACAAGTACCTGTGTGTACCCAGTGAATGCTCGATGTTTGTATAAATATCTAACAATATACATCATCATCACGCATCACGTAGACAGTAGTGCACGGCAGTTCACCCACACTATGACTATGTATTTTGGTCCCAAGGTAATAGGGGGAAGAGCCTATTGCCATTACACCGGGCGCATTCCCCTCAATACGGTCAAATTTGGACCAAAGTCCACCACCCTGGCCTAGTGCGAGTTGTTGCGGGCCCGGGACTTGAACTTGCACCCCTTATGTTCAAGACTCTACCAACTAGGTTACCACTGCTTAAAATATTGCATGCATTGGAAATAATAATAAAATAAATATGTTATATGATCTAGTCTGTCTTTATTATCTTAGTAATAGGGTCCCGTTTTACCCTTATGGTACGGAACCCTAAAAAGACTAACTGTTAGGGACTCCGCTGTCTCTCCATCTGTCTGTCCGTCTGTCATCAGGCTGTATCTTTTGAACCGTGATAGTTAGACAATTGACATTTTCAGAAATAATGTAGTTCTGTTGCCTCTATAATAACAAATACTAAAAAATATATAGATACCTATACAGTTACTTAGATCGGTAAAGCTTTTTTCGATGCCAAATATCGTAAGGTATGTAGAACAAAGTCCGATTGTAATACCTATACTCTGTAGCCTTGTTTTTCGAAACGTCGATCATCACTCTTACTGACGTTCACTCACAGTCGCCGGTGACAAATTTCCACGGAACATACAAGTTACGCCGGATTACACCCTCCACACACTGAGGAGAACGAATTACCTTGAGTGTTTTTGAAAACGTACTCTGTGACAATATGCATTAAACTTATATTTCTGTGGTGAAAGCCACGTGACCGCGTCGAGAATCGCTCACGTCATCGATGACATTTCGCTAGCCAATGTGCTTCTTCTATGAGTTAGGTACTACAGGATCATCTGCCATCTTTATCACGTTCATCACTCATTATAAATAATAATAAAAAAAACATTATTATAATGAGTATTTCTTGAGTTTGTCCTGCAATTACTCGACATTGCCATGAATACAGCTCATGGCAGGTGCAGCCTTTCCTCATCTTATTCCATTAAAATTTAATTCATTTCGTAAAAAAGAAGAATAGAAGAAGAGTTACTACAGTTCCTTTTGGAATGAGCAAGACTTTGGCCGCGCGCGTTTTAAAGCGCTTGTGGACGCAGGGCCTTAGGCATATTGTTTGGACAGTTAACAGTTCTATTTCAACATAAGGCTGAGCCATAATGTTACGTAAGGCCGCTGCGAGGAAATGGTAACAGTGGTTATTGTGTGACTAGTTCAACTGCTGTAGACGAGCGATTTGAGTCATTGACACTGTTTCGAGGATTTTATTTAGACCTTACTCCTATTAGTTTACAATCAATTTCAACAATTCCAAACTAGTCTTCAAGCTGAAAAGACTATCCACTAGCCTACATAAGTATCCCTAAGTACCTGTAAAAATCTAGTACAAACATGTAGGTTTTAGCTGAGTTTTAAAAGGACTGAATCCACCACACTTCCACCACTAGAACTCATATTTTAACTATCTAAGGCGATAACTTAGTGGTGGCTAATGAAAACTCCAAGGTTTGACTCTCGACGTGTCTGGGAGAAAAACGTAATTCTCGTGGACGTAATTGTAGAAGGAGAATAACTGATCCTGGAAACGACAAAAACGTATTTTCAATTCTATGATATGGATCATAAAATTGAAAATACTTATGCTGAATAGTGTGACGTGGACCTGATTCATGCGGAACTGATTCCTGTGTGTTGGCTCAATTCCCGGCCGCAGTTCACCCGGCGACAGCGGCGACGGCGCGTCTCATTATACACCAAGTACCCAATTTATTTTATTTTTAGCGCCGCGTTGACTTACTTTGATGATGTTGTTTTAGTAAACTTGACTTTTAAGAATAATTAGCCCATGAAAATAAGCGGGCTCAGCGGTAACGGTTGGCCGGACTTATATTGTTTCTATTGGTGACGTAAAAGGCGACTCGAGGACTGAACCCCTGTTGGCTATGCTTGTAGTAGAAAAAAAAATACATCATCACGCCTGTATTCCCCGAAGGGGTAGGCAGAGGTGCACTGCAGTGCGCCCACACTTCGCCGATGTATTTTGGTCCCAATGTAATAGGGGGCGAGCCTATTGCCATTATACCGGGCACACAGGTGTCCTCACGATGTTTTCCGTCACCGTTTCTTAGCAAGTGATAATCTCAGATGAAAATGAGATTCGCACATGGAACCCAGAGGTGCGAGCCGGGGATAGAACCTGCGCACTTTGATTGCAAAGCGTGCGTTCGACCACTCGGCTACCACTGCTCATATAGAAAGAGTGCGATATATCATCATGAATCATGTCATTCTATTAGGTACAGGTCTCGATTGTATATACCTACAGTTAAAATATCGCCTGAGTATGTGTACCTATTGCAAGAAATAGGCGCATTTTTTTTGTCAAAGCAATCTACGTGTGCGATTTTTTTTTATTATTCACATAATTACCAGGTACCTACACAAGAAAAGTTTCGTTTACAAAAAAATTATGCAATCCTCACTGACGGAACAAACGGTTTATTTTCATAAATGGCTACGGTAGAATAGTAGGTAAAGGGAAATGTTATTAGGGATAATAGGAGTCCGGCGGGACCCTTTAGACGGGGTAGACAATAACCGTTTCCTCTTCAATATTGCTCTATCTATAGCGACCTGCCTCTATGACGCGCTGACGCGGATTTATACGACAGCGACCTGCGTTAAACCCTGCCCTCACAGGCGCGTCAAATCACGTTCGATTTATTATTGCCACTATCAAATCTAAACTGTATTAACTCATAGAATAAACTCATTTTTCAACGAAATGTCATCAGTTACGCGAGCGTATTTGGTGCGTGGTCGCGTGGCGCTTACCACAGAAATACAATATTTGTGTATATAGCCATAGAGTACATTTTCATGAAAAGTGTAGTCAATTCGCGTGCCTCAGTGCGTGCAGGGCGTGACGCGACCCTCATAAGATAAATACTCAGTATCCTCATTTATGTTTCTATAATGTAGGTATTGTTAATGCTTGACATTGGCAAAATAATATATATCTTCTTCTTTACTCCAAAGCATTAACTTTAACTGTTCCGTTTTGGCCATTTGGCTTTAGAACACGTAAAAAATAAAGGGTTTTATGATAAAAAAAAACTTAAAATAAAGGTAAGTAATTGAATAATTGTGTGCCAAACAAATCAAAAGGAAGAAATCCGAGATACCTAGTTAGGATATTTTTTCGCGAATAGAAGTTTCTTACATAATGTCTCTTCCTAAGTTTGAATGAAACAAGTCGGTTTTAATAGATTTAAAAGATTTTTATATACCTATACCACGGCCAATACCACAGCCCAGGATTTATCGTATGGTTTAAGCGAAAGCGAATTTATGCTATGGACATTCTTGTAGGAAGGAGTTGTTCCAATTCTGTCTATGTGTTAGGTCAGTCAGATCCTAATTGGGCCAGCTCGCAAGATTTGTCTCGGGAACACCCTTGCTTGCTTATCCGATGGATTAGGTACTCGATACAATTTGTCAAGTGTCACTTATGGGAGATATTCAGACGATACCTACCATTTATCTAGATTTTTTGGTTAGAGGAGCATTACAGTAGCAGTATCAGTAAATCACGTAATTAATTCTACTTACGTAGGTCCAACCATATACCTACATCAACTTATCTATTCGTAATAGGTATATCTACGATCAGTATTTTATAAAATTAGAAGATACAAAAGAAAACCGCAAGGGAATTTCAGCAAGTTATGTGCGAATTTCGATAGGAGATTACACAGACAGATAAGTTGCATTTTATGTACGGTCTGCAGGGCCCGCGGCTGTTCGCGAAAACGCATTTTGCTCTTGGGAGAACACCCCACTTGGGGTCGAGTTTCAAAAATTGTTTCTTAATCGTTGCTTACGTTACAAAAAGGGTGGATCTTGATAAAAAACACACTATAAGGGTTGCAAACAGACTGAATATATTTCTATAAAGACACAGATAATACACATTTCTACTACTAAATTTCGTAAGAAGTATTTAATATACTATAATTATATATTCTAATTATTTTGATATATATATATTTTAACATCACCTCTCATCAAAATAATCTATATACTATATTAAAATCTGAGCTCAACAATTTTTTAACAACATTACACATTACTACATATATCACGAATTCCTAATTTATTAACGAAACAATTATGTTTAACAGAGTTTAAACTTTTCGTTAAGATATCGGCAGGCATCTCAGATGTTGACAGATATATTACTTTTATAATCTTATTAAACACTACTTCTCTTATAAAATGATATCGTACATCTATATGCTTAGTACGCTTGTGGAATAAAGGATTTTCTGTTAACTTCTGAGCTCCTTGATTATCATTATATATTATAACAGTAGAGTTAAAATGAACAATTTCAGATAATAAACCTTTTAAATACATGGCTTCTTTGCATGCCTCAGTAATGGCCATGTATTCTGCTTCAGTACTGGATAATGCTATGGTTTGCTGTTTTTTTACACTCATAGGAAACTACACAGCCAGACAATTTAAAACAAAATCCTGTATAGGACTTTCTATCTATAGTATTAGATGCCCAGTCTGCATCTACAAAGCCCTCCAAATCACAATTATCCTTTTTATACATTAAGCCATAAGATTTAGTTTTCTGTAAGTATTTTAAAATTATTTTAAGATGATGCCAATGAATAGAATTGAAACAATTATTAAATTGACTTAAGTAACTAACGCTATAAGAAATATCTGGACGTGTTAGAACTGACAAGTACATAAGACTTCCTATAAGTTGTTGATAGGGAAACTTCTTGTCAGCACATTCTGCCCTTTCTAATTTTAAATTAAATTCCATTGGCGTATCTTTAGTATTACAATTATTCATACAAAATTTATTAAGAATTTTTTCGACAAATTCTTCCTGATCAATGGATATACAATTATTTTCATATATTTTTACTCGCATACCCAAGCATCGTTTCAAGTGGCCTAGGTCTTTTATTTTAAATTTTGACATAAGTTTTTTCTTCAGATCATTAGTCATCTCTTTACTGTCCGAAAAAATGAAAAAATCGTCAACAAATATTGCAATTAAAACCAGCCCTTCTTTACATCTTTTACTATAAAGACATGGTTCTGATTTTGACTTTATATAATCTATTTCAATTAAATAATCATTAATCTTTGCATTCCATGCTCTGGCAGACTGTTTTAATCCATAAATTGCTTTTTTTAGCTTAAGAACACAATTACTTTGATAGTTTAAGCAAGGTGGGGCCTGCATGTACACATTTTCATTTAAGTTACCATTTAAGAACGCTGTAACTACATCAAGATGGGTAATTTCAAAGTTAAGTTTAACACTTAAAGCGAACAATAGTCTTAGTGTTGAGTACCTGACGACTGGCGAATATGTCTCCTTAAAGTCAACGCCCTCCAGCTGAGTAAAACCTTTTGGTTTTATGTTGTTGTTTTAAGGGAGAGTCAACTGTACAACATTGTTGAGGGTCTCTTCAACAATGTTGTAATGTATTGTACAAAACGTTAAGGAACCCACGATTTAATTACCTTTTGCAAAGTACGAATGAATTTGCGAAACTCATCGAAAATGTTTTTCAGTAGTG
This sequence comes from Ptilodon capucinus, assembly GCA_914767695.1. Lineage (NCBI taxonomy): Eukaryota > Metazoa > Arthropoda > Insecta > Lepidoptera > Notodontidae > Ptilodon > Ptilodon capucinus. The sequence goes on along the minus strand of OU611814.1, from coordinate 4,084,574 downwards.
CGAACAATGCAGCGATTTATTTACTTTTATTTTATAGAAATAAATGTTTCTTTTTATTGCCATTTTCCTGTTACAATGGGTTTGTTTTAAGTTCTGCATTGTTTTTTAATTAATTCTTTTACTCACAAAAACCAAACCCTAACTCTAAAAGTACAAATGATTGAATAAAAGCATAGTGCTCCATCCATTCAATACTCCCACATTATTACATAGCAATAAATTCATGCTTTTACAGAACGCGGCCCTCGTGATTTTCATAGAGAAATTTCTGAAGACGCGTGTGTCGAGATGGACCTTTTGTCAGCGGTAACGATAGGAAACGGAAGTCGTTGGCAGAAAGATAAATAATTTACGCAGTATATCATTCATCGCGGATTTTACGGGGGAATGTGTTTCGGGAATCACTTTGGGACGTAAAAGTAAGTGATTTTTATCTACTAACTCTTTATAATGGATAAGAAAATATGTATGATTTGTGTTATTCATTAAAATAGTAAGTTTGTATCCCGTGGCGCCCCGATACAAGCAGAGGATGGGACACCGTCGGTTTTTAGTGGGTATACGGCCTTTTGCCGGGACTCCCACATAACCCTACTATTTCCCCCAAGGGATTTTCCGACGCTAAAAAAATGCGTAACGCCGTCACTAACTCTACACCTTAACGTGACGCCAAAATATTAACTTCGGCAAAGGCATAAGGCGCTTAAGTTTAAAATTCTATAATTAAATATTTTATGGCCTATGCTCTAACACAGCTTATCTATACTCTGCGTGCAATGATATCCTCCTCACAATTTTAATTTATATGCTATCGCTATAAGTAAATACTTCTTGTTAGTTTTCCTACTACTTTAGTAGTTCCATTTTTAGCTTTAAGTCTTTCATGTAAACAAAAAAAAGTGAAAATGGGCACTAGTATTTTTACTTTATGGTAGTTACTATCGAAATCTATAAGGCATTGTTCAACCAATACTTGTAGTAGTAGGTAGACTGCCCGGCTTATCTAGCCTGTTCATGAGTTGTAGATACTTTTCCGATAACCACTCTTCTTGGCTTATTCGAGGCATGGAGGGAGTTGTTGTTAGAGTATCATACTAATCCATAATCCTTATTAGTGTTATTGTAATATTAAATTATGATAAACTGAATTTCGTATGTTTGAACGAACTGTTCAAACAATGGAATTTTTCTGCCTCTTTTTATCTCGACAATGTGACTAAAAATATTTATATAGTTACTAATAATTATCAAGCCGTTAGTCTTTTGTTAAAGGATAGGTATACAATAAGTGTTGATCCATAACGTTTAATTATTTTATGATGTCAGAACTTTAAATAGATTCCCATCAAATCAAAGTATCAGAAGAATTAGAATTTATATTTTAGGGGTTTGGTTATAAATTGACTATAATGCACCTGCCTACTTGCATTCATTTATCTGAAACATGGACGCTCACGTCTTACTGGGTGACTGCGGCTTCGATTCCCATCAAGGAAAATATTGCCAATGTTATTCTACGTACTTCTTGGTGTGTGTGTTACTGCATTTGCACCCAATCTATTTGTAACTTTGTTTGCGATGCCTATTTATGTATTTACATAGGGAGTACATAGGGTACTATGTAAAATGCAGGTGCTATATTGATTCTAAATATCATTGCATTTTAACTTCCGATATAATATCGATATAGGATCTACTCCCTGCCATTCCCAGTCGAACGGAAGCTTGTTAGAGAAATTTAATTTGCATAACGTAGTATGTGACGAAGCTGGTACATGTATTAATCCATTAAAGGATTGAGTGTTATGGGTATTGGGCAATTACTGAACGCTGTGGGGTAGGTATGTTATACACCTTGTATAGGATTAGGAGTAGGTACCTATAATGATTAAGTTTGCCGAAAATATATTTTAATGAGCTTTACGTAATGCAAACCCATTCTCGGAAACTAAAGTAGGTATTAAGTATTCTCAGGGTTTTTTTTACTTAAAAGAGCCATCCGATTCTGTGTAATTTAAAATGACTCTTGCCCCGATTTTTACATTGAATATCACTTATTTTTCAAAATCACAATCTGGCTCAAATACCAATCCAAAATGACTCAAATACAAGCGTATTTGAGTCATTTTGGACTACATACGAACGGTTCAGATATCGAAACACCTATAGATCGGTAACTATGAGCGCTATTTTCGGTTGATGATTATATAATCCTCCTTCAGGGGCAGTCGGGTAAAAATATAATTTGTATATAAATTGGACGGATAGGCCCTAGAGTACAATATCAAAAAATAGTGATCGCATTTACATCTACTTTTATGCTATATACCTATTCCAATGTCCCCGCTTCCCCACATTAGAACGGTGAGCAACTGAGCAGCTTTTGTGCTCGGTCGCCTTCACTATTTGATCTGCAAGTGGAGTAAAATGTCCCTTAGAAATAAGGTGACACTTTACAAAACATGCATCCTCCCCATTATGTCATATGCCAGTGTGGTTTTCGCTCACGCGGCGAAGACACACATCAACCGCCTGCAAGTAGTGCAGTCCGGGTTTCTGCGTAGGGCTGTAGGTGCCCCGTGGTACATACGGAACGTAGATCTGCATTCCGACCTTGGCCTCTACTCAATTCGAAAACACTTAAAAATAGCGTCCGAACGCTATTTTAAAAAAGCCGCGTTGCATTTAAATCCTCTAATTATCGCCGCCGGCAATTACGAGCCAGACCCCGCGCACACATCATCAACTCGTCGCCGCCGTCCGCGGCACGTGTTGATTGATCCTCCCGACACGATCACCGCCCTCCTCGACCCGGGCGTCGAGAGGGCCACCAACACACCTACACCAGCCTCAAACAGACACCGATCTCGCCGGCGAGGTCGTGGAACCCCCTCTGCCGCTCGTAGGTGCATCTTTGCACCTAGGAGCACAGCCACTACCTCTCCCCTCACGGTAACTGCCCAAGCCGAGGTCGTGCCCTCTGTGGCGCCCTTGAGCTAGTTGCCACCCTTTTCCGCCCTTAAGGCCTTGGTTGGAGTGCACTCTGCGCTCGCCACTACTCCGGTAAAGCTGTAAAGGCCACCTCACGGCCAACAGCGTAGTCCATTTAAAAAAATAAATAAAAAAAATTCCCCGCTATTGTGAATAGGCAGACAGCAGTGCAAGTTTATTGGTTCAAATAAAGCTATTTAGGCTTTTGACTTACGATAGGGTGGTTCGCTCGGCATAATAAAGGTACATTTTATTAATAAAAATCTGTAAATGGCTCGTAAAGGGTTTAAATCAACTTTGCGGTAATTATTTTACGGCGTAATAAATACGAGATATCGGCCTAAACTTATTTTTGTGAGTTATAAAAATTGTTACGGCCACTAAACAAGGTAACAAAATATATCTGTATTCAGCACATGTCTACCGGCTCAGTGACGAAATGCCTAATATTTGGACTTTTACTGTGCTATAAAACTCTAGGGTGGTGTCATTCATCTCGCTTCATCACACCAGAACCCGCAACTTTGCAAAAAAACCAAGAGTTGTGTACTGAAAGCAAAATGTCTCAATGAGACGTGTACAAAAACCCGGTAAATTTTCCTCTTTCGTAGATATCGTTTTTTTCTAATACTATATTGAACTGAGAATATAATGTACAAGGTAACAAGAAAGCCGCCTCCATCTATCCGCACCGTAAAGTTTTCGCGTGTAATGGAGTATGGAAGAATTATTATTATAATTTCTATAGAAAAAACGATACGTATTGTGAAAGCGATATATGGAGTGATTTATTCCGATACGAGATAGCAACAAAAATATATGGTATTTATGAAAATAATTGTATCGGTAGCATTTAATCAGGAGGTTTATCCAGCCTGTCGACTCGGGAAATGTGATTTATTTACTGTGTACCTAGTTATTGTATAATAATTAGAACACAATTTGTGTTTATGATCTCATAAAACCGCGAACAGAAATAAGCATAACAATCTAATGAATCTCGTAAGATTTTTATCGAAACCAGCAAGGCTAGCATGTCCATCAAGACCAGACTTATATTACGGAATAAGTTAAGTTTGTGTTTTATTCTCCAGCGAAATAATATAGTGAGTAAGACGCATCAGGGCGACATAATCTAGATTTGGTACTTGTGCTAACCCTGCGTCATAGCGTATTAGATGGGTGCCTATGTACTAATAACCGATGTTCTGGAGCAGATACCTAACAGTATAAACCCCAAATGCTGGATACTTTATCAACGTCCGGGTTCGCAGGAATGCCGGTCGCTTTACTGCAGCAAACACTAACTATAAACGTTAACTATTTTAACACTATTTCATCATCAAGAACTCGTATACTAAAGATCAACTCTATTTATTCTACTGACAGCGGCATTACCTTCAAATGACTTAGGTATACTGATAGGTAGGTAATGAAAAATGCTATTGATCGATTGGAAATTTTGTTCTTGTTTAGTTTTGTTTTATTTCAGGGATTTCAAGTTTTTGTTTAAATTTACTTTGAAATAATATATTTATGGAACATCCCACATCGATCTGTTGTCAGGCTTTCAAATCTACACCTATCAAATTAGACTTCTTACAGGGTTTTACTTCGTACTAGCTAGGAACATAAATATTTTTAGTAATATAAAAGAAAGAAGACCTATAAATAAAGCACTTCCTACATAAAATATTTCCACCTTTACCATTCGGTTATATAATTCCGAGGTGAACAGCGACTTTTATGTCCATTATGTCCACCTAATGAATGACATTCAAGTGCACAAAGAGGAAAATCCCATCCGTTAAACATACTGGCGCGAACGAATTAACTTGCCTTTTTTTAAAAACCTAACTACTCTGGGCCAAAATATAAAATGTGCTTCGTCAATGGGTAAATATAGTTTGTTTTGGTATTGGAAATTTGCTGGTTGCACGCGACATGACACGCCAGTTTACGGTAGCCTTTATACTTTTCGCAAGATAACTATAAAGTCGGACCTTTAAATCTTTCGTTTTAAATGATCATAAACGTAAGCACGTATTTTGTTACAAAAACACTATAGCAATTTGTTTGTCTCAGTTGACATTTACGACATGAGCGGAACAAAAGCAGCTGATACCTTCGCTTATCGCCTTTGTTTACAAATCAGAATGAACTTCTCTTCCGATTTTATTGGGGTCGATTTTCAGTCTATCCAGATTGGCCCATCTTCTTTCTGAAATCTTACTAGATGGTATCGATGGCCTCGTATTTTTTATAACTTCTTTTGTAATGACAACATATTGGTACAAGCCTATTGGTACAGCACTGATTTGTTTGCTCTAGCTTACGAATTTATAAGAACACAGACCTTTCCATACTAGTTCGATAGTTTCTGTAGTCGTAGCATGAGCGCCAAGACTAGACTTATGTTACAGTATATATTGATTATATCTCTGTCTCTCGTATGAAATAAGACCGACCGGGCCAATCTGTGACAGAGGTCTTGTCTTGACATGCGTGCTAACACCACTGATGTTTGTTCTATACAAAAAATAATACAGCTGCTTATTTTTCCCTGAGTTTCTACGCCTCTTAAAATTCCATGTTCCGTGTAATTTTCCGATACACGGTAAACATTTTTATCGCCAAGTTGTTTTCTTCAGAGCCCGGCCTAGTGCCAAGATCCGGTTTACGGGTAAGCCTGCCTCGACCAGCCTTATCAAATTATCAAGGGCTTGTTTTGGACATGTAAAATATTGGATTTTGGAACAAGCTTAGGGAAAGTATCGACGCGATAGCAGCGGTGGCCTTATCGTTAGATTCATATCGAACGTCGGCTAAATGATTAAGCTTCCTTATTTCCTTATCTGAAGTCACATTGCCGATTTCTGACTAAGACAAACTGCTTCGACGAGAAGCCAACGATTCATCGCTTCCTAAGGAAACATTGGATAGTAATTGACTAAGGGTGAAATCCCAAAAACTCGTACAATAGCTACCTCTATTAATTAATTGAAACCTGTGATTGAAACCGATAATTCCTTAATTAAATTTTATCAAATTACCTACTTAATTATTTGCCATTTATGTAAAAGGTCTTCACTTACATTTAGCTTATAAGTGAAGGTACATAACGCTTAATTACATACATGCGTTTCATTAGGTTCCGGGAAACATATTAAGTGCTTTACGAATTTCGGAGATCAAGCCTAGCAACACAGCATATTAATTATAGATTGCAAAATTCGTGGACGAAAATTTGTTGCAAGTAGACTGTTTACCTAATCTACTTGCAACAAATAAGTCAACCTTGAACCGGGTTGTCATTAAAGCTTAATTAAGTAATTAACATAAAATATTGATAAAAATATTTTGTATGACGCTGATTGAAGCGTCTATCACCCAATTAGGTAAACCCGATACGGCTTCATCATAGGCTCATCACGGGAGGGTTTTAATGTGGCCATCGATTCACTAGTTTTCTTATCCAAACCTCAATGTGCGTGTGTCACAGACGCATAAAGGGCATACTTAACAAAAGCAATTTCTCAAAGAGTTCGACTTATAGTCGCAAACTTTCCTCTTTACATTATTAGTGCAGATTTGATTTACTGACGGGAACCGATACTTATTACTATACTATAGTCCGACTACAAAGGATGTGGTCACGGCCCGTAAGTTTCCGACTTTATGTTGGATGATAAATCGGTAGGAAAAGAGGCGAATTTCCGTGAATAACATTTATGAACATTGTACAGTATGAAATGGACATGTTCCGGATAGCGGCGACGACGGTTGACTTTTAAATGGATATGTCAGTGCTGTTTGGCCGGGCGTATACTATTGGATATTTATTTGATGGTTTCGATGGAAAACGGCAGTCCGCTGACAGCGTTCGGGTATTTCTAAATATATGCTGTAAGCTCCGGCACACCAGGACACCAATACTTTAACGAACTGTATTCACTCATAGAAAAAGCTCATGCTTATATGAGATGTCATCGAGAGCGCGTGCGAATTATGACGCGTGGGTAAAGCCAAACGGCTTTAACCACAAAAAAACAATGTTTGTTTTGGTATTGACAAAAATTTAGACGCGCGTGTCTTGACGCCTCGTGGTGCCCGGGGATCCAAAGGAATTATTGGCTGGTATGTATAAACTAGCACTTATGAATATCGGAAGGAAATGACAGGTCAGACGAGATGCTTCTGCGCGTCCTATAATTAGCCGCAGCGCAGCGTTATTCGCCAAAATTAAACAAATGAATAAACTTTAAATAATATTCTAGTTGATATTGTTATGAAAAATTTATATTTACCCCTTTAACATCCAAGTTAAATTTTAAGACCGAGTCTGGCGTAAATTTAATTACATTACGACCGTTTTGTTCGAGAGTGTTGGGTCTGTAGGATTTAGTATTCTGTGTGGAGGCGGCTAGGACTCCTGTCAACGGCGCCCTCCGTCAAATTTGTAATTAATTTGTTCAGCCCAACAGGCTATTGAGCAGCTATAAATTAAATCTTTGCTCATTCTGGACTAGGGAAAATAAAACGTACAGAAAAGATGATAATATTTTACTTTAAAGCTTTTGTTAGGTGGATAAATTACCAGCGGTGGGAGCCTCATACATTTTTATACGTTTAGCAAAAACTTGTATGTATAGCAAAAGTTGTCACACTTGCCCAATGTTTTCAACAGAAAGCGACGGTGTGCGCAAATCTGACGCAAACCCTCTTACCTTCTTCACTTGTCACTCGGCTGAGTGACAGGTGAAGGCCGCAGGTAACAGGATTTCGGACGCAGGGCAACACTTCTAATTTCGATATCATTAATTAAAATCGTTTGGTAGGTTAGAAAGCTAATTGTCAAAGGACGCAATAATCAACCGCAGGTCATTACCGAACTCTCTCCGAACACCAGCGGTCAACTCTATTCAAATTACTTAATTTGCGGCCACTGGACGACCGAAATGTTCGAGCGAAGCATTCTAATCTGTAAACGAAGGACATTGTATCGAGCAACCCTACAAAATAGGACTGGGATAAGCGGTTTGAGCACACTGGGGCGTCTAAAGCCGCGCGTCTAAATAATTGCGAATACCGAATTGAACTTCTGTGTCAATAAAATAGATTTAATTTTAGTGGTAGAAGTCACGCATCCACGCGACAAAATTCGCTCGCGCTGTCAATGTCATTTCGTTCAGGAATGAACTTTTTCTATAAGAGTACATTTGGTATTGGCAAAACAATTTAGGTGCCGCTTTTGTCGCCCCGGTGTGAGGCAGAATATTGTATTTCAGGGTAAGTTCTCAACCGGTGGGAGATGAAACAAACAAACTTACCTAAGGACTTCGTCAACAGCCCCTGGGCGTCGGTAAAGAAGTTAAATAGAAGGGTAAAAACTCCAGACACGATACATTTCCCGGCTTGTTTAATCAGTTTGTTTAAAACGGACGCTTGCGTCCTCTAACAAAACTAGAAAGTTTATAACGAGGATTAAGAGCATGTGTGTATGAAAACATAAAGGCACACATTTAATTTAAGCACGCCAGGTCTTTTTCTTTATAATAGATTTTTATAAGCTTTGTACGATAATGATTAATGTCGTATAATAAGGAATGTAGTAAGTGTGTTGTCTATTTATAACGCATTGCTATTTTCTCTCGTGAAAAACATACTTTGACATAAGCGCGTTGGTGAACTTCACACACCTTTCTCCAGACGTGCAAGTTTCCTCACGATGTTTTCCTTCACCGTTAAAGTCCTATAAAGTCCATTAACCTATAAAGTATAATAAAGCTTTTACCCAGATACACTTGCTAAACTATGTCTCCTTTGCTTAGGTAGGTATTTGATATCTCTCACGACAAATCTCCGCCTCATGACGGCTTATCATGTCCTTCAGAGCGACAGAATTGAGAATAAATGTCCGTCCGCTCACCGATTTTGGCGATCGAGGCTAAACTCGTACGTCGTCAATTATACCACTATGCTGTGATTATACTAAGTGTTTGTATAAGAAATGGGATGTCCGATAGTCCTATGGATCTGGGTTTAAACGTTAAATTATGTAAAGTTTAACCAAACTCTAGATAATGTATCCAGAGGTTTAAATTCGCGGTTCGTTTCTCAAGTAATGTCGATATTTGTAGAGTTTTCTACTTAGGTATAAGATATATTAAAATCACGGTAATCTTATAAATATAAAACACAAGATGATATTAACACAATGATATGAATAATTTAAATGTCAAACAAAACACAGACACAATACTCTTGACTTTTATCGCTAGCATCTAAAGCAGTGATGAAAGTTTCGCGATCGCCTTGAGAACGAGTCAGCGGCGTCAGCGCATATAAAGATATCTGCTCTCAAAATCGTTCTATAATATGAACGTAACCGTATCGGCCCATGCGAGAATATCGAGGGGTGAAATGCTATTTGACTTAAGTGACACTTTTGGGTGAAATTGACTTATATACATTTTTGAAATCAGCGATTTTTTCTGCGTCGAATGAGTATGCTCTCCTTGACTTGACTAACTTGAGAGGTGTCAAGGGAAACCTGGATGGAACGAAGTTCCTTTTGAAATAAAAAAAGCAAAAAAAATGTACATATACATACACACACACACACAAACACATCGAAATCGGAATCGGAATCGGAATCAGAATCGAAATCAGAATCGGAATCGGAATCGAAATCGAAATCGAAATCGGAATCGCAATCACACACACATATGTAAAAGTGTCGTGTCCGTCTAGCCTCCTTTCGCAACGCGCGATAAGGAACTACGTTCCAATAAATGTCGCTTAAGACAAATAGCCTTTCACCCATGGATATAATATTTGTATAAAATAATAAGAAACAGTGGAGTGGAGACCGCAAATCGGCAAACGTAGCGTAGGACGTCCTGTGACCCGATGGAGCGACGACATACGCAAAGCGGTGGGCAGTGGTTGGAGAAGAAGAGCCGAAGATCGGGCTCAGTGGCGCATCTTGGGAGAGGCCTACGTCCAGCAGTGGACTGACACCAGCTGATGATGTATGTGTGTGTGTTGTAATAAGAAACAGCGCGGACCATGCCATTCCTTCACCAATACCGTAACAAACCATGATCGAATCAACAATCACTTCATAGCGATAATACTATATTGCAATTCTGTGTTGATACGTTCTAAAGAGTTGTGGCTGTTACGTTCATAGTAAGTATGAGACTGGGTTCATAGTATGGGACAAAGAGCTTAACGAAGAATATACATCATCATCGTCACGCTTGTATTCCCCGAAGGGGTAGGCAGAGGTGCACTGCAGTGCGCCCACTCTTCGCCGATGTATTTTGGTCCCAATATTGCCATTATACTGGGCACATTCTCGAAGCACGGCACGAAGCCAACAATAATTACTTTAGAAGCTTACTAAGTAAAGTAGAATAAGCATGTGCCTTACTTTTTTTGCATCCACCTATGTACGTCATAGACTTTGAAACCATCCAGTCGATGTGTCCCAAACCGGTTTCATTTGAAAGGAGATAATGCGAAGATTGTTTAGACCACTAAATAAGCAAAATGTATTAATTTTTGTATCGTAGTAGTAGTAGCACACGCTAGGTATCTGCTAGTAGGTTATAAAGCCGGCCAAGTGCGAGCCAGACTCGCGCACGAAGGGTTCCGTACCATTATCGGCAAAAAAATCACGTTTGTTGTATGGGAGCCCCCTTAAATATTTATTTTATTCTGCTTTTTAGTATGTGTTGTCATAGCGGCAACAGAAATACATCATCTGTGAAAATTTCAACTCTCTAGCTATCACGGTTCGTGAGATACAGCCTGGTGACAGACGGACGGGCGGACAGCGAAGTCTTAGTAATAGAGTTCCCGATTTACCCTTTGGGTATGGAACCCTAAAAACTAAGCTTCTGTAGATATTGCATGGGTTTCGGGCTAGGCGTTTTGTGCGTCACGAACACTTACGACGTCAAACTCCATGCTGAGTGTCGGCGTCGTTTCGCCTCGGTATAATATATTATGCTTTCCAGAGCTTTCAACCTAATCCATGCCTTATCTATATCTATATAAATTGATAGCTTGAGGCGACAACCTTGAAACCTTCTGGTAATTTCCAATAATTCCAAGTTAAGTAAAATTGTCGCTACCAATGGAACGGCCTTATTAAAGTTTGTTGCGTGTTATTTTAAAATGATGTGTATATTTAGAGTGAAGTTATTTAGATAAGGCATTGTAAATGGAAATTGTAACTAATGGTAAGTTTTAAATCAGTAAGGCTATAATAACACGGTAAAGCCGGCTAGGCGGCTACTCGATAATAAAGGGTTTAACAGGAAAGGATGTGTAGCGGCAGAACATTTTGTATGGAAGCGGAGAAGCGACAGCTCGCGTTCAAATAATCTTTTCTTACGATATGAATGAAATGATTAAATTTTTAATGGAATAAAATGAAGAATGGCGGCACCTTAGATTAGCTGGTATGTATGCCAATGTTGAGTAATTTGCAAGGACAAATTCAACAAATACACATTATAAATAAAAGTGGGTGATAAACGTGATAAAGATGACAGATGAATAATCATAAAAATATTCTGAAATTGAACATTCGTCATTGGTGAAAGGCTTTTGACTTCCTGACAACAATGTTTAAGTGCTTATCAAAGCTTGAACGACTTGCATAGTTTTACTATTAAAACAAAGAGATACATTAACGTCATTTGAAATGCAACTCGAAATCCTAATAATGAGAGATAACAAACAAACAACATTTTTACGATTGAGCGAGTTCATCGACATTAAGATACTGTCCTATTCATTGGTGTCCTAATTTAGCGTAGGTAGGTACAATACGCACAAGATACAAGGGCCTGCCATTGTTTAGCATTGTCCCAAAATGTATCTTCGACTCACGAGCGTGCGGGTGCGTTTGTCATGTTATCCATATTATTACACGACTGTTTCAAAAGGAGGGCTATGTTTGTCGAAAGTAGGTACGTATGTGAGTATTTCTTTGCAACTAAAAAAGGGACAAAGTTATAAAAAATACAATGCATTTACTAACTGTCTACAGTTGTGTTTTGATTACAAACGTCTTCTAGAAGCAGACAGATCACAACCTTTTATAAATTTGGGGTGACCAAAATTGATATAAAACACTAGCTGTACCCGCGACTTCGTACGCGTGGAATTTAACAACACTAATTGTTTTTTTCAAAATTAAAGTAGCCTAAGTTACTTCTTGTAACATCAGCTATCTTCCAGTGAAAGTTCTGTCAAAATAGATTCAACTATTTGGGGGTCACTCGGAATAAGTGTGACTTATGTTCTTACCGCAGAACCCTAATGCTCTTAAAACTGAAAGTACCTTTAAAATTTGATAGTATGCCAAGTTACACCTTGTAAAATTAGCTATCTGCCAGTGAAAGTCCGGTTGACATAGGTTTAGCCGTTTGGGAGATCACTCGGAATAAATGGGAGTTATGATCCTTCCGCGGAACTCTAATGCTCTTTCTAAAATGAAAATACACTCAGTTACTCCTTGTAACATCAGCTATCTTCCAGTGAAAGTTTCGTTAAAATGGATACCTACAGCTGTTTGGAAAATCACTCAGAATAAATGGTAGTTAAGTTATTCCCACGGAAACGTAATTTTTTTTTAAATGATAGTACGCCAAGTTATACCTTGTAATATTAGCTGTCTGCCAGAGAAAGTCTCGTCAAAATAGGTACAGCCGTTTTAGAGAACACTTGGAATAAATGGGATTTATATTCTTCCCGCGGAATGGTAATGCTTTTTTTAAAATGAAAGTACCCTAACTAACTCCTTTTAACATTAGCTATCGGCCAGTGAAAGGCTCGTCAAAATAGGTACAGCCGTTTGGAAGAATAAATGGGATTTATGTTCTTTCCGCGGAACCCTAATGTTTAAAAAAAATAAAAGTAGGTACTCTAAGTTACTCCCAATAACATCAGCTATCTGCCAGTGCAAGTCCAGTCAAAATAGGTAAAGCCGTTTGAGGAATTGTCCGACAAAGATAAGATATATATTCTTTCCGCGGAACCCTAACGCTTTTTCTAAAATGAATGTACTCTAAGTTACTCTTTGAGACATCAGCTATCTGCCAGTGAAAGTCACGTTAAAATAGGTTCAGCCGTTTGGGAGATCATTAGAAATAAATGGGTTTAACGTTCTTTCCGCGGAACCCAAATGTTTAAAAAAAAATAGTACTCTAAGTTGCTCTTTCTGCCAGTGAAAGTCCCGTTAATAGTCAGCCGTTTGGGAGATCATTAGGAATAAATGGGTTTTACGTTGCTTCGACGGAACCCTAATGTAATAAAAAAAAATATAGTACACTAAGTTACTCCTTGTAACATCAGCCATCTACCAGTGAAAGTCCTGTTGAAATCGGTTAAGCCAATTGGGGGATCACCCGGAATAATGGGTTTTATGTTCATTCCGCGGAATCCTAATGCTTTTTCAAAAAATAAAGTAGCCTAAGTTACGCCTTGGAATATTAGCTATCTTCCAGTGAAAGTCCCGTCGAAATCTGTTCAGCCGTTTGGAAGTTTACCTCAAACAAACAGACAGACAGACAATTTTTTTAAAAATTTCAATTGGTAAAATGTGTTATTTTGATATTACAAACAGACACTTCAATTTTATTTATTTGTATGTATATGTATGTATGTTTAGAAGTTTTTCAAGTAGGTATCTAACTACTTAACAAATTTTGTGCTGCTCAAGCATTTCAGCAATAAGTGTTAACCTATTTCTCACTATAACGTCTCTAAGACCTTAATAAATCAAGTCTCAAGTAGGTTCTTTTGAAAAGTAGTAATCTCTGGAACATAGATTTGTCCAACAAATTATCGAATCGAATTGAAGTGATAACTACTTGAGCTTTTCTAAGAGGCTTAGGTTTCATTAAAAAAATATCATTAAAATAACCGGCCAAGTGCGAGTCGGACTCGCGCACGAAGGGTTCCGTACCATTATCAATAAAAACGAGCAAAAAAATCACGTTTGTTGTATGGGAGCCCCCTTATATATATTATTTTTTTATTTTTCATTATCTGTTGTTATAGCGGCAACAGAAATACATAATCTGTGAAAATTTCAACTATAACACTGTTCATGAGATACAACCTGGTGACAGACGCACGGACAGCGAAGTCTTAGTAATAGGGCTCCGATCTTACCCTTTGGGTACGGAACCCTAAAAAATTATATGAAATAGCAAAGTTTCCTTATATTTAATATCTTATATTTGGAAACTAATGCTAGATTCCCATGGAAACGAATCGATATCGAAAGAGCGGTTACAGGAATCGGGAGCGTTACTCAGGAAACGTTTTAACTAGCATGTTGTTATTAATGTACGGCTAGTTAGTGCTATGGAGCGTTTGTTGTTGAATTTTGTAATTGGAGGTGGAAGAAGAGGAGAAAATGTAAGCTTGACAATTTAGCAAGCCTATACGAATAAATAATTTGACTGTGACCAAATAGATAATACTATTGTGATCCATTTTTTTGCTGGAATCTTTTTTACTGAAGAATGGAATTTTAGGTGGTTTGTGAAGAAATTTCAATAGTCTTGAGCGGTAAGTAATAATTTAGTTTATTTGAAATCAGTGTAAAGCATAGAGTAAAACGAACTCGACTCTGCCCTGCGGAAAATTTTTAATCGACTTCCAAAAAGGAGGAGGTTTCTCAATTCGACCGTATATTTTTTTTCTGACGTTTATCTGATATCCGCTATTGCTGTTGCCCTAAGTAGTTGCCGGATCATGTTTGTAAGTACCTAAGATGTCAAACTATATACTACAGATAACTACAATGGCGGATCTCAGATAAACGCTAAACGTCAAAAAATCGTCGCAGACAATACGCTGGGCGCAGTCCATAAATGGTTTTTCTAGTTACTCTATGGTGTTAAGTCAAATTGAGTCCTATTGGCACTGCTAATAAAATAAAATATTTCCAGCCAGTTGGTAAATACATTTTTGTTTTTTCTTTCTTATTCTTTAGTTGCCGTTAAAGTTTTGGTTTGGTACTTTGGCTACCGAGCCAAAGTATACGAATACCGATTGGCGAAAGAGCTTAACAGAGATTCCAGTAAGTATTTAATTACCATTACTTTATATTTAGACTTAACTTGCTTTAAGACATCCAAAGAGTCAACGGTAAAACGTCCATCAGCATCTATTAAGCAGATGCCGAGAATTTTGCGATAGCTTAAAAGCTCAAAATAGGAGTCTTTTTAACCGACGAAAAAAAAAAAGGAGGAGGTTCTCAATTCGACGAGTATATTTTTTTTTTTTTTATGTATGATCACGCCTATCTCCGGCGTCACTAAACCGATTTCGATTTTTTTTATGACGTTTGCTAAGGAATTTTTCGAGGGTGGTCCCATTTTCAAAATATTATCAGAAATTAACCCCCTTGGGGGTGAAATGAGGGGTTGAATGTCACATAATTAAAAAATTATTTTTTGATCGACTTGAAACTTTGTATATGTATTTTACATACAAAATAAAGAAACACGTGTTTTAGGAAATTTGAAAAAAAAAATATTTAGGGGGTGAAATGGGCTGATAAAGTTTGCATTTTGGACTATAGCATATCTTCGGCGTTAGTGAGCCGATTTCGAAAAATCTTTTTTTGTTTAATACGGATAGTTAACAAATATCGAAACGATGGGATGGAAAGGGTGGAAGGGGGTGAATTCCTTTTTTGGGCTGTTATGAGGTGCTAATACTTGCATCTTTTCACAAAATAGATACTAAATTCGCCTTCAAAAACCTAGGTACACTAAAAAGTTAACCTTAACTACCTTATAATTCATTACATTTGTAGTCGGTGCCAATTCATGTGTGTATTTGCCTAGTCTGATATAGATTGGCACCTACACCATGATATACCTACGCCCACGTGGACTTTATTTGGAATTATACCCATTTTTAACCAACGAAAAAAACAGAAGAGGTTCACGTTTCGACACGTATTGGTTAGGGTATAACTTCGAAGTTGGTCCTATATAAATTAGGAACAAAAATCCTACCCGAAAGGTGGGAAAATAGGAAGAGATTTATTGTTAATTCTCAAATTTTAATGCTGAGTTGTGTATTACAAAAAAACAAACAGTAGATTCAGATTAAGTAGTAGATTTTAGCCACAAAAACATATAAAATAAAAACTTTTTAACAAAAAATTAAACCGCCGAAAATTTTAAAAAGCAAAAAATAATATACCTTTTTTGTTTAACCTTAATAACAAAGTTCTTAAACTAATGTAAGTATGCCTAAGTCATTTTGAGTCGGCGCCAAACAATTAATGAACAATAAATTTAAAGAAATAACCAAATGAAATTAACAATGCAACGTGAAATCTTCAGCGACAAACATTAACATTCCAAAAAATGTGCTCTCCGTACGACCACTCGCACACATTGTGTATCGCTATCTCGCTGTGTGTTGCTGTCTCGCTGACGTTAACTTCGTGAACGCTCGGCATTTTCCAGCGAAGGTGCGTGTCGCGCCGCGCCGCCGCCGTACATCACACTTTACTAAATTAATTAATTTGCTTGTTTGGCGCCGACTCAAAATGACTTAGGTATACTTACATTAGTTTAAGAACTTTGTTATTAAGGTTAAATAAAAAAGGTATATTATTTTTTGCTTTTTAAAATTTTCGGCGGTTTAATTGTTTTGTGAAATTCTTTATCGGTATCAGACAATTAATTACTGAACATGATCTGGTTTACTACATAGGTTTATTTCATTCAATTTCTAGGAGATTTTTTTGTTTGTCCATAAATTGTCGATGTATGAAGTACGTTAAGAAGGTACAATTTAGTAATTATAATTTATTTTATAACCTACTAAGTATCTAAAGTCTATTTGGTGTTCAGTGAGATCATGTGGAAACGAGACTGTTGACACCAAACTGACAGCGTATGGTCGTCCTTATTACGGCAGAGATATATGAGCAAGACGGAAATATTTTGAGTGCTATCTTATATAATTTGATTGTAGTGTACAAGAGAATCGACGTGAATGTCGCTACTTAATTGAAAACACCAGCGATGTATTTATATTTAGCATATTAGCATATGAGTCCACGTCAACATCCTTTAGCAATAAATGAGTCACTTATAAACTTCTAGAAGTTAGTTTCCCCTGTAGAAATCATTTAATCTATACTTATAAACTAATGTTATAAAGTGATGATGATGATTTGTATTTTTAACCGACTTCAAAAAGGAAGAGGTTCTCAATTCGACCCGTATGTTTTTTTTTTTATGTATGTTACCGCATATCTCCGGCGTCCGTCGACCGATTTCGAAAATTTTTTTGAGGTTTGCTAGGAAATTCTTCAAGGTTGGTCCCATTTCCAAAATATTATCCGAAATCTAACCCCTTGGGGGTGAAATGGGGGGTTGAAGGCCACATAATTTCAAAAATATTTTTGATCGACTTGAAACTTTGTATATGTATTTTACATACAAAATAAAGAAACATGTCTTTCAGGAATTTTGATAAAAAAAATATGGGGGTGTAATGGGGGTCCAATCCGGACTACAGCATATCTCCGGCGTTAGTGAACCGATTTCGAAAATTATTTTTTTGTTTAATACGGATTGTTAACAAAAATCGAAATCCACCCCCAAAGGGGTGGAAAGGGGGGGGGGGGGGGTGTTTTTTTTTTAGCTGTAAATTTTTATTTTTTTAGGGCTGTTATAAGGTGATAATATTTGCAAATTTTCAACGATTATTGACACTAAAAATCGTGAAAAAAAAAATAATTTAACAAAAACCGACTTCAAAAACCTAGGTGCACTAAAATGCTACAAATAACCTTACAATTCATTACATTTGGAGTCGGTGCCAATTCATGTGTGTATTTGCCTTGTCTGATGTTGATTGGCACCTACTCCAAATGTAATGAATTGTAAGGTTACTTGTAGCATTTTAGTGCACCTAGGTTTTTGTAGTCGGTTTTGGTTTTTTGTAAAAAAATTTTTTTTTGTATGTAACTTGAAAACTACTGGACCGAATTCAAAAATTATTTTACCGTTAGAAAGCTACATTGTCACTGAGTAACATAGGCTACCTGTATTATAAAACCGTGCGAAGCCGGGTCGGATCACTAGTATCATATAAACATGTTAAGTTAAGATATATACCTAAATCCTAGTGAAGTTAGCAGTTCAGTCACGATTTCTAAAGTGACAGCTTTCAACTGCGTTAATCGGTTCTGAGCATGGTTCTGAGATTAGTCAAAACAGAGATATATACCATTTAAGTGTGTACTACTCATTTAAGTGTCTAAATTGTTATAAGCAATGAACAAGTAGATGATAATATTTCGAATAGGTCACAGAGAATAGTTGTAATTCTCTGAAATTTTCTGTGAAAAGCGGACTTAGATATGAGTTGCACCACATTTTGGCAAAATAGTCACGGCACGAGTATTTCATTGACTGAATCTGTAACTGTTTGGTATCTATGAAATTATGATATAAAATAAAAGTTACTGTAGAAGAAATGATAGTGGGGGATGAGCTATAGATAACGGATAATGAACTACCACGATACGACTTTGGAAATAGGTAGAAGCGTAATGGTTATATCAGTTATATGTAGGTATTTATTATAATTTAAGTTAGGTACCCCAACTATACGAACACGTGTGCATACCTATATAAAGTTTAAACTTTGTATTGACAAAGCCTTCGATTCAGAGTTTCCTCAAATATCGTGTTCACTTAGAGGTTCATTTCAATATATCCACCTCGTCAGCCGTAGGCGAAGATCGTTATACGATAGTTCTTGTGAGAATATTAATGTTACATTAGTAACACATGATGTGGGTGATAAATGTTGGAACCTACCTACTCATGTTACCGTCGTGTCAAGTAAACTTTACACGCACTTTAAAAGGATGTGCTTAACTAAGTAGCTAGCATAATTGTCCCCCTTTACTCGACTGCGCCAGACGCAGGAATACTTATAAAGGAACTAAGACCGGTCAAACGTTACTAACATTGCTCTCTTTTAAAGCTAGGACCGAAAGTGGTGTCCAATCAAGACGTCGTAGCTTTGATGGGTCTCAGGGGAAAGCTACATTATCTTTCTTCCGCCGTTATTTCATAATTGTCTCCTATGCTTAAAGCTTGCTTGTTTTTCAGTATTTATCCCCAATTACTATCACATATCGAGTATCGACTCTCTCACTCTACAGTGCAAATAATTATCAGTGGGTACGTTGTTAGTTACAATTTAAACATCATCAACATCAATTTAAAAATGACGGGAAGGCGAGTTGTTTGAATGATTACGAGATTCCCGAGTGTTTTGACCCTGGGGTTAGGGATTGGGCAAAACATTGAGTTTCTCAAACAAGGCTCTTGTCAGTTCTTATTTATGTTCTTCAAGAATTTCAGATGTAGGTTAGTAAGGACTTATTCCAATAAACTATTTTAGGTAGTTCAGTATCAGCAAGGAATTGTTATATAAACAATTTATTCAAAAAGAAAATGGTTCATAATAACTTAAATAGATATCTACTTAGAGTATACTTAGTACTTAGGTTCGGTTAAATAGGTATATAGGTATCTACTCATCTTTCATAATAATGGAAATTCAAAGAAATGTTAAGGTAGCAAACCTCATTATCGTCCTACTAAGTAATGTAAGTACGTAAGTGTAAGGATGAAAAGTTGACAACATTTTCGGCTCTAATGGTGTTACGGGTTAAGGCGTACCGTGTGTGTACTTAAAACAAGCACTTACTTCTACATGTCGTCAGGCAGCAATACCAGTTCAGAATCTTAATTTCCAGGCCTGCCATCTAGTGTAAAACTCGCAAGACGACATCACCAATGGCGCGTTGTTGCCACTTCACTCCCGGACTAGGCAAACTTTATTATCCGTCTGTCCCGCTCGGTTTCTAGCGTTGTCTCTGTCACACGCACCGCTTCGAGATTTGAAATTTATTCAGCCGAGGGCTAACCGTCGCTCGTGTACAACGTGCCCGTACCGGCGCCCGTAACGGAAATATCGCGCCAAAGTTTACACTGAGGATTGGAAAATGAGATTGTTTTTTGAAGTGCATCAAGTTGGAAAGTGTGGATATTGCTCGTGCTAGTCAACTAAACAGACTAAAGTGTAACGGTTATCCAAAGTGTAGACGGTTGTTACTTTGTGTGTACGATGCTAACAGTTAAGTTGGAGTTAAGCACTAATTAAAAATGTGTTGCAAGATGGGCGCATAAGATTCGTTTCCTGGTTGATATTTTGATAGAAAGTAACCGGAGCGCTAACATGGGGACCCAGCCGCTGCTTTCACCATTTACTTTGCTGCTGATTTGTACAGGTAAGTGAAGTCGCCGACTTACTTTCTGACTCACCTTAGCTCAGCGCGCTCAACGACGGCGGTCGACGGCGCGTTGTATCAACAACGCGGCACAAAGCCTGTCTGTGTGCAAAGGTGTGAACTGCCTATGTGTGCGTTTGTTGACTTTTTTAACCGTATGCTAGGGCGAGTAGGGTGAGATTACCTATTCTCAGTATAACGAGATTTCTGGATGGCCTTACTATAGTAGTCTTATTGCCTCCTTGTTATCTACCTGGAGTCTTGACTAGTTAACATTTTAGTAAGTATCATAAGTATTTGTCAAAAGATGTACAATTAAATCATAAACTATCCGCAATAGTACAGGAAGTATGAAATGATACACGCAATGCGGTATCCTTCCGCAAACAACCATGCAAGCAAACCCCTACACAACTTGCATTATTAAACTGATGATGATGGCTTGCGAAAACACTTTGCATTGACAAGTTTCTGTGGAAATTTAACTTTATTTACTATGTTTCTGTTCAGGAACCCTTTTCCTTCTAATAACTGTTTTATAAATCGTGAACGAATCAAACTGTATTAAAATAGATATGACGGTTTGTTATTTCTTAAATTGACAAATGAATAACACTAAGTACAACATTACTTCACATACAAATTATAAGCCTTTAAAACAGAAAATATCATGATATTTATGTATTGTAAAGATTTATAGTTAGTACCCACCTACTTATTAAATCTGCACAGAACACCTTTTACTGTTACAAAATCGTTACTCTTAATGGACTTCCATTATTATTGCAGTTTGGCCATTACGTGACCGCAGAAATGGCAAAATTCATTTCATCTAATTCTCGTTGTGAAGTTGAACACTCTGCTGCATAAAACGAAGAAAAACTCTTCAACTCAAGCTCGAATGCGTAAATTAGGCAACTCCAATGGCGCTGAGAGAGTGAAATCATGTTTATAGAAACCGGTTCCGATGCAGGTGTGCGGCGGTCGTGGTAGAGTAGGTCCGATAGCGCGGTCTCACCAAGTTATTTAAGTAGAACTTAATAATATTCTTGTACTCAGCAACTATCCACAGCAATTAATCTTATTAATGAAGTATGTGGTTCGGTACAAGTAGCCAGTACATGTTTGGATGAACAGAAGTTGATTTACGCATAAAGACGCTGGCTGCATTCTTGGGCTATTTAAAGATTCATCCGACACTTGAAAAGCACCTAAGGCGAAAATAAAAGCAAATAGCTGCGAAATTCTAAAAGTGGTTGTTAAGCCAAGAACGTTATGCCCTTACGGTTAACTACGGATTTATAAAAAACCAGTTCAAGAAAAAATACTACGAAGTCATATACATTGTTTTTAAACCAGGAGACGCGGTACTTAACTTTTTCATTCACGAAACTGTTGTCGAGACAATTGACTTTTTAACTTAATATTGGCACTTGAGTTTCTGGATTAATAAAGCAGACAGTTACTCTGCAAAACCAAATAACTTTTATCGTTGAACTTCCTCCCTCAGCAATCGTGGCTGAAATTTGTTTCATAACTCCTTTAACTATTTTGCTGAACTAAGCCAAAATGGCAAAGGAGCTTTATTCTATTTTGTTGTGGAATTTATAAACCTAAAATAAATATTTATGTTATTAAGTTCATTCATGAAAAACCGTATAAGTTACTCTGACAGACACTTTGGTCCAGAATTTCCTTCCATTTTTATACTTACCTCAAGATTTCCTTTATTCGTATTCATCCTTGGCGACGTATCCATTCACTAAATTATCCCGTTTCAGCCGTTTCCTTGAGAGCTAACTCTCGGTCCTCTAATAATTCAATAAACTTCTCACCGTGAAATCTGTATTCCAAAGAATTTAGATAAGACTCCTTGGTTGGGACAGAATTGCTAAAGGAATGGGAAGGTATAAATAATAAGGATATATGAAATAATACACCACGCGCACAAAACCAATATCCGTTGGAAGAGATTCTGCAAAATATTGCTTTGGTAGCCCAATTTCTCAAATCTGCTTATTTAATCTTGTAAGGCTTAGTAATTGTTGATATCAGAGTGTAATAAAACTGGAACATTGGACATTTTCTTGGATAAGTAAGTATACATTAGAACATACAAATGAGTCTTATTACTATGAAATTGCAGTTCCTTTTGATTCCCAACGGTTGGTTTTGTCGTCGTGGTTCAGTTCACAAGCAGCTCGTTTTCTTTTATTATTATCTACCAGGCGAATGAGGGCTTCCGTTTGCATGAGACTGATGTCTACGAGGCCTTTTTATTCGCCATCAAGTGACCCCGTCATGTCACTCGCCATGCGTGAAACAATCGCTTCCCTCGAATAAATTATATTTTACCAGTTTCCGTAATTGGAGCATTTACCTGAGTGTATTAATAATAAGTTGACTATAATAATGAAATCCCGGTGTTAAAAATCGGTTTCCGTACGCGGGTACGCGGCAAATAATTATTTGATTCCCTTAATATAATTAGTTAAGGTGATTTTACTTAAGTTCCCTTAACCTAAGCATTAGGTAGGTAGTTGGTTAAGCACATTAAAGATAGGGAACTGTTTGGGCAAATCCGACCTCTTGTCTGTAAGTGAAATAAGCCGCTTTAGAGGTGGATTCTGGATTGTATTGTTCAAAAACTTTGCCTTAGTTACTTGAACGTTGGAAACTCGTAGGAATTAAAATAAATTCCTCTTACGGCCGAGCGTAACTAATTAAAAATTTGCTCCGGTTTTTGTAATCAGTTAAATAGTTCGCAGTGGAGGTTTTTATAGAGTATGGTAAAGTAATTATATTTTAATCGTTACCAGTGTTTTACGAGGCTTTAACGCGATAAAGTTTAGTCATTATCTTGAGTCTCTCATCTATGTATCGGTTCTAAAGAACAAACTTCGTCGATATTACAACACTTTGGACGGAATTCATTAAGTTCTGTATGTTGCGACGAGTTCGATCGTTTATCAGAGAAACGGTTTTGGATCCATTTGTATCTGTCCTTGCGTGACACTTTCTTACTTTTCGTTTTATATATTTCAATGTGTCAGTCTTCGTTCAATTATTCATTCGTCAATATTCTGTGCATATACAGTTATAAATTTAATCCTTCATTAAACATAGTTTCATTTGTTAATAAGCTCTGATTACATAGGTACAGGATTATGGCTGTAGCCTAGTTGATAGAATGCTAGCTTTAGAATCAAGGGGTGTAGGTTTAAACCCCGAGCTTCAATCTCTGGCAAATACAATTATAGACAAATATGTATTTAATATCAAAAAAAAATGTTTCCATAATAACCACACGCGAATATTACACGGTACGTAATTAGTAAGATAAGATTCTACCATACCATCTACACGAGTAATATTCCTTAGTTATTTGAGCAGACAACAACGCCTTCATTACAAGCCCCTACGACCTCCAGCGGTACACGATCTCCTAATGACTTACGTCATGTACCTATGATTTCTGTTTCCACATATCCCTCTTATATTTTCCCCGTATTTATAGAACTTAGGACATGATACGCCTCGTAATCCTCCGATCCAATTGGCTCTGCTTATATAGTTAACCATTTGCTCAAATATTGAGTTGGTTATCGTTTCAGCGGTTCAGCCTGTTGGATCAAAGAATCGTGCGGTTATTTATAACTAGTTTCTACCCGCGACTTCGTCCGCGCAGACTTCCATGATTCAATATCGTTATAAAGTATCTTCCGTTAAAAGTAAAAGTTGTTGCCTACATGCAATTTTCATGTACAAAAAATAATACTGTAAAGTTTCAGCAAAATCCGTTCAGTAGTTTTTGCGTCAAAGAGTAACAAACATCCATGCATCTATCCATCTTCTCAAACATTCATATTTATAATATTAGTAGGATATATAGAAATAAACTTTGATATAAGTATCAACCGATTTTATCAAAATTAATAATTTCTAAGATTAGGTTTATAACGCTTGTAAAATTTTGAATACTTAGGTAAGTATGTCTCTAATTTCCCGTTAGAGTTGCAAAGTCTGCAACTCACGACCGCAAATCTGAAGGTAGAGAAAAAAAGTTTTGCTTCGTTAAACTATGGTAGGTATAAGTACCTAAACTTACAAACAATTTCAAACTAGTTTTACACGTTCGATAACATGAGTGAAAGTTTTTCTATGTCGTGCATTAATTCTTTAGTGGTTCTCGTATGGTCGACACATTATGTACGTGTTTCGTGCGGTTCCTACTCAGAAATATAGGTACCTATAATGTAGTAACTATCTCCATAATAATGATTTGGTTATATGGATATATCGGTAGCACCATAGAAAAGAAAACAGTAGCATCCATGTGTATCCCACTAATATTATAAATGTGAAAGTTTGTGGGGATGGATGTATGTTATACGATGTATAACTGATTGTAACATCATTATGCATCGTATAACAGTTTAAAGCAGTAGTTTAGGATACTGTTATCATAAAAAAATGGAGTCTCGCGAGAAAATAATATACCCATTATTCCGGGTAATCTCCCTAAAGTCCATGCGGGCAAAATCGCGGACACAGCTAGTCAATTGTATAATTGAATACTAATGACCGAACCTGCAATAATTTAATTACCTACGTAGGTTTACTGAGATGGGGGAGAGCGATCATAATTAACCATTATTGACAATACCCCTTTCTGGTGTCATAGGTAAATTAACACACGACATATCAACTTAATGACATAATTATTGCCCCTCCATAATTAATTTGATGGTTGCGTCATCTACACTAGGTACCTCTCTATGAACTTAAGCCGTAAGTTTGGTATATTGGTTTAATTAAATTAAATTAGATTGATAAGGTAGTAGTCCCATGAACATAGGTAAAGCGGGATGAGTGTGTGTAGCATATTGAGAATTAATTAATTACTGAACGCAAAGCAGAAACATCATTCATTACGAGGTTGTGTCCTTTATCTAATTCTGAAGATGTTATTGAGGTACGTAAGGATCTTCCATTGCCTGAGCACGGGTCGTAATTGGGGGCTTGACTCACTTTTAAAAAACCGGCCAAGTGCGAGTCGGACTCGCGCACGAAGGTTTCCGTACCATTATCTATAAAAACGACCAATAAATCACGTTTGTTGTATGGGAGCCCCCTTAAATATTTATTTTTTAGTATTTGTTATTATAGCGGCAACAGAAATACATCATCTGTGAAAATTTCAACTCTCTTACTATTACGGTTCATGAGATACAGCCTGGTGACAGACGGACGGACGGACGGACGGACAGCGAAGTCTTAGTAATAGGGTTCCCGTTTTACCCTTTCGGTACGGAACCCTAAAAAGCAATGAGTACGTTTTCTAACAGAATGTCTCATTCCATCTGGAATGTTTAATTACGTGTGCATCATTTTTGCATTTGATTTCCGACAGTTTATAAATCTGTTCTATTTTTAAACGACTTTAAAAAGATGAGCAAAAATTTTCATTTGACTGTAAGTACAAAACAATTTCAATGCCACATAAAATATTAAATTTTATTTATAATGATTTTTTGGCCAAGAAATCGTCGTGGGTGTGACCACCCAAAGACCCTACCAAAGCTTCATCACAATCTGATCAATGATTTAGGAACGCATACAGTACAAAAGCTACATTCATTTTTATTTATATAGATAAACAATTGTTCGTTTTCTTCATTCCTCCTCCTTCTTCCTACCTTTAAATCTTGTACAACCCGTAGTTTGTGTAGTTTTGTAATTGTGTTTTGAGAATGTAAAGCCTCATTAACTTCATATTGTATAATTGTTAATTAAGAAAAACCCAAAAACGTAAATCCTTAATAGAAAAAGCAACCATGGAGTTTCTTGCTCATTCTTCTCCATAGGAAAAGCATTCCGAATGGAAGGTAGATAGAGATACTATTAATAATATTTATTGAAGATTCATAAGTGCCTGTATTGGTTTACATTAATAAAAAATATTCTGATTCATTTCGTTCCGAATCCCAAAAAAGACCGGTGATTTCGTGTTTTTTTTCAATTTTCATAATTTCAGTTAATCTCGTGAACCTAATTAGTGAAGCTGAAATCACGTTCTCGTTAAACCTAGATTTACGGAGTCGGGTTTAACGACTATTTTCCCGAACCCATATCATGTAATTATATAACATCACGCCAAAACGCGGACTCGAGCGGCAGTAAGTGCGCGACCGGGTGCTTTGTGAAATTTTCAGTACCTACTTGAGTAAATTATTAATAACCTACATATTTCGAACATTATTATGTTCCACTAATTATTAATTAGCCGGATTTGATGCTGTAGCCTTCAATAAATAATGGTGTACGTACACACTCGTCATTTCAAGGAAGACAAGTACTTGTATGAATATAATTTACGCACAAAACATGGTAAGTATCTCAACACAAATGTTACTCTGATTTATTTTTATTTGATTTGAAAAGTTCTCAAACAGTTATAATTTTACAATAAATCCTGAAAAAGGCATTAGCGCTTAGTAAGTAGATATCTATCTATATAATGGGGGGTATTCAGTAAACCTCTTGCAGGCACTAGGGTGATAGGATGTAGGGAAGTAGCAGAGGCAAATGTGTGCTTACCAGAGCGCACAATAAATTACTGAAATTTTAGTGTTGAAAAAAACCGGCCAAGTGCGAGTCAGACTCGCGCACGAATGATTTTTTTGCTGTTTGAGCCCCCTTAAATATTTATTTTATTCCGTTTTTTTGGTATTTGTTGTTATAGCGGCAACAGAAATACATCATCTGTGAAAATTTCAACTCTCTAACTATCACGGTTCATGAGATACAGCCTGGTGACAGACGGACGGACAGACGGACAGCGAAGTCTTAATAATAGGGTTCCGATTTTACCCTTTGGGTACGGAACCCTAAAAAACAAATATGGTTTCAACGGCGAATGTTTTAAGTAGTCTGTTTACTCGTTCTTTGAACTCGTATTTTATTTACAAGTTTATAGTCGTTACGACTTATGTACAACTACTTACCTAGTACTTATTATGATAGGAGAAACATACAATTTATTCCGATCTTCAAGTAGTCAGTCCTCGAAAGTTTAGCGACCCGTACACAAAGCAACTCCTAATTTAGTCCCATCCAAACTTTGAATTTGATAAAATCAGTAAACCTTCCGGGGATTAGAGCGTCTTACGAATAAGTTCTTACATTGGTACCTACTGATGTTACTAGCATCAAACTAAACTCAAAGATTAAATAGATATATATCACCATTTGCAGCGGCATTGCAAAATACTTGTAGCTACCTAGCAAGTTAAAAATGCCAGTTTAGTTGGTCTATAGATTTATCCTTTTTGCGAACGTAATACATGAGGTGGTGGTGAAGGACCATTTGTCCACCAAATGGTCCAAACCCCCTTTACTTTAAAAACCTTCACACGTCTATGGCAAGTCAAATAATACCCAGGACCAGGACAGTTGCCCTGGAGTGGGACAAAAAAAAACATGAGAAAGGAAGCACCATTTTGAATGCTGTCATTGCAGCTACTCTGATAGGACCAATATTGGTCCTATATAGTCCTATATAGTCTAATACACTATGATGAATTAAATGTAGGACAAATATAATACTTTCTGTCGAAGTTTAGATTCAATATAGTGGAGCGTTTCATGTATGAGCTGATAAAGTGAAAGATAACGATGTCATTATGTCACATGACGACATCCCGCGGGATGCTTAGGGGGCTTTGTGTTGGTGTCTCTTTAGAAATTGATTTGCTTTTTCGTACCGAATAGGGGAGTATTTATCAAATTCTTCAAAATCAACTCCCAATTACTTTTATTAAGTTATGATTTGAAGACGGCTGGATCTAATGATTTGAGCGTAGGCCGCTCGGCTCACTGAACTGGGTGGATGCGGGTTTGATTCCCGCCAGTGGTGAATTTCGGAAAATGGCCTTTTCAGAATTTACCCTGGTCTGGGTGTAACTGGGATCGCCCCCAGCCCATTGTATGGACCCACAGTACAAGCTTTGCTTAGTTTGGGATCATACGATGAGTATTTGTAGTCTGGGGATTTTGAAGTCTGAAGAATGTTACAGGTCGGTAGTTTGATTTATTTAAATTTCTTTTAGTAGATCCCTATACATAATATGGGTATTATTCCAACGGACTCTACTAAACACTCGGCAGTGTATACCTACATGTTAGTAGATTGAAAGAAACACGACGGTACGTTCACGGTACAATTAGAAAAAAGAAATTACCGTATTTTTTTGAGAAACTGAACTTGTACCTCTCTCAATCGTTAAAAGATTTGTTTGTCAATTACTCTTAATGAGTTCGACACAGGTTCAATTTAACAGATAAATATTTCAGTAGGTCCCTATTTCTAAGGATCTAGATGGATAGAGTACTCTTTCATGTAGGTACTCTAAATAGACAAACAAAAATATAAGATTCTTAGGTCTAAATATCTATGTACACACACAGGTGTAGAGTGCCATATAATGTCGATACACTGTATTATTCAGGTGAAATATTATGTACAGTAGCTGTTTCCGTGTCATAACATAAGTTATCTGATAGAAAATTAATTTCCTGCGGGTGTGTGTTACCCCACAGCGTGCGCTGTTTGATCTTTAGAAAACAATTCGACGTATGCTATATTCAGTACACATTATTATTAAATTATTCACATTATTATCAGTTCAAATGTAAACACCTAACAGGTGGTGAAATTTATTGAAAAAATATAAGTCAGAGATAATAAGTACATGAAGTCAACTCGAAAAATGTGATTTCCAGTAGGTAACTGTGATTGAGAAGTAAGATTTAGTTATGTAAAGACGATTATGCTACTTATAGTAGGTATACAAGTAAAAGTAAAAAAAATGTGATCAGTCAGACTGTACCTCCCTACCATAAGTTCTTTATATAATTAAACCATGGAGCAACCATGGAGTTTCTTGCCCATTCTTCTCCATAGGAAATGCATTCCGAATGGGTGGTAGAGATACTACTATTATTATTTATTGACGATTCATAAGTGCCTGTATTGGTTTATATGAATAAAAAATATTCTGATTCTATTCTGATTCTAAACTGTAGCAACCAATTTTTGTGTTAGCAAACATTAAAGAGGGGTCGAGAATTTTTAGAACAGTTTTTTTAATACGCCACACTGGTTTACCCAATTAAAAACAAAATTAATAGTTAGGTACTGTACCAACGCTAAGTTTCAATTGTGCTGTTGATTCTAAGTTAAAACACGTGCAATTAAATTGATAGCTACGTTTAATAGTTCAAAATTATTTTCTTCGACAATTTAATGAGTTCTCATTGTCTAGCTGTATATTCTAACTACCAAGGATACCTGTCACTAGACGTGGCAAGAGCTATGCCGTGACTACAGATCCAAGAGGTGGTTCGGCTGGAAATTATAGCATTTCTATGCATAAATTTGAATCAACTTCCGGAATTACTCTAAGGTGCGTCTACTCCCATTGTAAAGATTATTTTACCAGATTAGGTATTGAAAGTGTTAGTACCGATTAGCTTTCAATATTTGTTTTCTTATGTAATAGAACGATTTATACGTACGAGTATATCTCTTAAAATAAACTTTTTTGAAAAATAAATAAAATAAAAATAAGATACCTTGCTATAACGATTATTTCATATTCGTGTTTCTAAAAAGCGTGCCTAGTCAACGTCCATATTTACTTAAACATTTTACAACTCACGTTTCAGTTTAAATATCTCGTTTGTGCTCCAATAAAAGGCCCTTTGAAATCTGTTTACTTCATTTCGTAAACAAAACAGTATTGTAGGAAAGTTTGTCAATTGTAATTTTATTTTATGTTCCCAAATATATAAATACGAATAAAATCTTTAGTATGTTTTTTCTTTAAAACAATGCACATTCAGTAGGTATTACATAATGTGACTTGTATTTGTTTAACATTATAAGAATTCAATAACAACTGGAGGAGTATTTGTTTGTAGTAACTAAGGAAATAAGTAACGTTGTTACGACTACTATTGGTACCTATCAAAAATATTGCCAAACTTTACCGACTCATCGCATAATCTCAAACTAAACAACGCTGGGACAATGGGTACCATACAATAAACTGTTTGTTGTATGGGAGCTCCCCTTATATATTTATATTATTCTGTTTTTTAGTATTTGTTGTACCAGCGTCGATAGAAATACATAATCTGTGAAAATTACAACTGTCTAACTATCACAGTTCATGAGATACAGCCAGCCAGACGGACGGACGGACAGCGAAGTCTTAGTAATAGGGCTCCCGTTTTACCGTAAGACCTTTCTGATATTTGCCGCTGATGGGAATCGAAGCCGCAACCACTCGTTGCAGTCACCCGAGCGGCCGATGGTCGAACCAACTATAATGGGAAAATGGCTTAGATCCTAGATTGTTTTAGGGTGGACTACCAGTCTGCCCTAATTTGGTGGATAACAGATTTTTACACGAAACCTGGCCTCGAAGGTACTAACAAGTTAGATTAGATTACGGGATTTTTTTGTTTGGACATACCTTAGCTACCCTTTGCGAAGTTCTATGAAGTATCTGTATAGCAAAAAACTCTGTCCTGTGCTGAAGAAAGTACGTGTTATTGTAGCAAATAACTACTATTACCTGTTAGTGTTACGCTCTGGCTAATATAATAGAGTGCATTTCTAAAACGTGGAGTCGGGCTTCGTCATTGACAACCGGTTTGGCCAGTGTGACGAATAGAGCGTAACCTTTCACGTTTGACATTCTCAATTGAATAACTAAGCGAACGTAAATGTATACCAAATAATTGTGGTCAACTAAACCAGAGCGACGGCTTTTAGTAACAA
Source organism: Ptilodon capucinus (assembly GCA_914767695.1). Classification (NCBI taxonomy): domain Eukaryota; kingdom Metazoa; phylum Arthropoda; class Insecta; order Lepidoptera; family Notodontidae; genus Ptilodon; species Ptilodon capucinus. Next base: position 4,053,360 of record OU611814.1, on the reverse strand, counting down.
ATAATAAGGATAAGCAGTATGAGGTGAGTATCAACGTGGCTAGCCAGCAAACAGATTCCGTAACCCTAATTTCCTTGGTTTCAACATTAGGATGATAATAGACCCCCATATTTTAAACAACACATGTTAGGTAAAATTAATTTCGCTCGACATTTAATTTGTTCCGCTTACACATTTGTTTACACATTCCTGGTCTTTCGATGGCTGAAATTTTCACGTATTGTGAACAATATGTGTTCCCAGCATACCCTGTCCGAGAAATCAATGACAGCACTTCTGTAGACCACGTTCAATTAACCGTGCTCTGGTTGTATTGTCCCCGTTTCCTTGTACAATTGATTCTAGGAAACCTTGTAGTAATGACGTTTGTGAGCTAAACAATCTAGTATTAATCAATTACTAATAGAATATCATGAAATAATCACAAAGTGATCGAAATATACATAATTAAAACTCAATAAACCCTTTTTTATATTGAGAATTTGTCTTTTAATAAATCCGAAATTTTATGTTAATCCAAATTGACAGGCAAAAATATAATGATTTTGGAATGTGAATCAATTGTTCTCCGGGAACTAATTCATTCGTTTTGTGAAGTCATTTTAGAGGAGGTCAGATATCCCAAACTCATTTAGGGGGTCAAGTGACTGGCGCGTATTTCAATCTTCTACACGCTGAATAAATAAATTCAATACCAGCTAAATATATCCGCAGCACCTACCTGAATATAGTGGTGGTGTACCTTTATAAGGATTCCCTCGGTACTTGTTTGCGCAAAAGAATAGCAAAATGAGAAGTCGGACTTGTAAATAAATACCTCTCGGCACATACATCCCTGGGTATAAAACTAGGAAAGAAAGACAAATAAGCTTTGGTCCCCTTCTTCTTTTCTCAGTGGTGTCTAGGATGTTTGTCCCATGGTTTTGTTTGTATTGTGGATGTAAATTCCTAAAAAAGTCTGTTCTAAAAGTAGGCAGGAATCTGTGGAGATACATAAAGCCTCTACACAGAAAACAGGAATATAAAAGTTTTAGGTAACTAATAAACTATTTTACACCGTCACTGACAACGCGCTGTCTTTTTTGTGTAACCCAGCGTAACAATATTTTTTGTATATTGTGTGGTCCTCCGGGACGTTTACCATTTCACGTTCGAGAAAAGGTTCCTTTCCTAAAATTGTTTATTCATTTAAGAGTTTTTTTGTTTACCCTTTTAAAACTTAGTGTACATTAAGGGCTTCGCCGGAGATTTATAGCAGACGATATTTGAAGACTCGGCTTATGCGGCGAATTCATTTAAACTGAGTTATGTTTCTATCGCATGACGCACGATAGCTTATTTCGTAACCGTTCCAAGTCATGGAATAACAACTATGTATTATAAAATCGATTAGTTAAGTGTTTTGTTACCTGTTGATTACGGGAATCGTCGGTTAACTTTTTTGTTTTAAATAGCAGAATTGACTCATTCATTATAGCAATAAACGTCACAAGAATTTGTAATTGCAAATTATGAACGCAACTTGCAGGGTGTCCTTGTAGAAAATAATGTCTTATCTTATTCTATGGGTGCACTTATTGGTATTTCGTGTGATCCTCATTATTCCTATCGAGTTTCTAGTAACTGCACCAGTACGGGCGTCACATATGTACCTAAGTGGGTACTTGTATGTGTATTGTACGTCGTCTGCGAAACAATAGTGGTTAGGTTATTTGCACGCCACTGTTCGACTCGACACAATAGGTGTTTGTGTCTTATCTTTCCGTTCCCACTATCCCATTCGCACAAAATTTTCTCATTACACTTTATTTCTTTTTGTAACGGAATAAGGTCAATGTGCGTGAGTAGACGTGTTTAAACATTAGATTTATTTCTATTTGGTGCTTATTGTTGGCTAACAATAATAACAATATTGTTCATGCATTGCATTTTACTGTTGTTATATTTTATTAAAACAAATAGTTCTTATCAACAAATTTTAAGACTAGACGAAGTTATAAAAACAAAAGTTATCAATTGTAATATAGGTAGGGATCTAGGTCAACAAAAGTATTCTGGTACAATTTTGATTGGGGTGAAACACAATGGAACAAACCGAGCGTATCCCAACTTCTCAACACTTATTTAAAAAGGCATCGGTAAAGTTATCCCCAAAATTTGTTAAGTGGAATAACTTCCAGTTTATTTCGGCTAGAAAGTTGCGGAATGTCGCTTTCGGGAATTGTTTAAGAGCAAAACTTGAACACAATTAAGAAACACTTAAAAGAACTACGGCTGTTGAAAGTTACGGGGAAAGTATGAGTGGTAAGAATTGCCTAGTGTAGTAAAGACGAGAGCGCTTTCATAAAGGATGGTTTCGAGGTCAAGATATTCCAGAAAATGCGACCTAAGGTGACGTACAAGAATTCTCAATTAACTAAAAGCTCCGTATCTGCAAAATATATATAACTCTTCACGCTTTTCTCTAGTATTAATATAATATAAATATAATAATAATAATAAGCCTTTATTTGCTTCCATGACATTACAAAAGTATATATGAAAAACTAAAAAACATTATGTGTAGCATGTGATGGCCCCTTCCGGGTATAGGCCTCCTCCAGTTGCCCCCATTTTTCCCTGTCGTTAGCTGATTTCATCCAGTCTATTCCTGCTGATTGAAGTATGTCATCTATCCACCGAGCTTTTGGTCTGCCCTTTTGTCTTTTGCCTCCCGGACCTGTCCATTTCGTTACTCGTTTGGTTACACATCTTTCTTCAGAAGAGCGGGCGATGTGTCCTGCCCATTTCCACTTCAGACGCTGTGCTGTGTGATAGACGCATTACAACTATGCGTCTATCACTTTGGTTTTGTATCTGATTTTTTTGCTATTGATATTGTCGATGGTCTTGATTCCAAGGATGCTTCTCTCCATGGCCCGTTGGCAGGTATGTATTTTTGACAGGGTGTTTTTGTTAAAGATCCAGGTTTGGGCACCGTACGATAAACAGGGCAATAGACTTGAATCCATAAATTTTTTCTTAGTTTAATTGAAAGTTTTGATTTTAATATTTCTTTGTAGCTCCAGTATTTCTTCCAGGTCATGTTGATTCTCCTGTCTATTACGTCTAAATGTCTTGTGTTTTTAAAAGATATTTGTTTTTCGAGGTAGATATAGTTCTCTACGTATTCTATAGGTGTTTAATTTATTAGTATGGGATTCTTCGTTCCGTTGGTAGCTACCTTTGTTTTTGTGGTATTTAGTTGTAGGCCTATATTTTCGCTAGCAGCGCTTAGTTCTGTCAGCATTACCTCTAGTTGTTTTGATGTCTTAGCGAAAAGAACTATATCGTCGGCAAATGGTAGGTTGCTGAGGTTTTTTCCTTGTATGGCTATTCATTTTTTGCTCCAGTCTAGGTCTTTAATTATGTTTTGTAAGACAGCTATGAAATTTTTTGGTGATAGTGGGTCTCCTTGCTTTACACCTCTACGGATATTGAATTCTGGGCCTAGTCTATCTAATTTGACCCGGCTTGTACTTGTTCTATATATATCTTTGAGGATGTTCTCTCTAGTATTACGGAACTTTAAATATCTTGGAGGAGGTAGAAGGAGGATGTTCTCTCTAGTATTACGGAACTTTAAATATCTTGGAGGAGGTAGAAAGAATTTATTTGAGATCTTAAGTAACGTCTAGGAGAATTAACTGTAAATATCTAGTCTTGTTTTGCAAGACTCATAAAACGTGAGACGCGGGAAGAAACATACAACGTGGGGAGATAAATCATTTAAGAACTGAAGCTACGTAAGAACATTATTGAACACCACGTTGAGAGTTGCGTGAGACGCTTTTTATTTTACACGTGAACCGGAAATCATGATGTCGGGGAAAATAATTTGTAAAGATTATTGTACAGATCCTAAAAGTTTTCAACCTGGGCCATAATCAGGGCTCTGAATCTTGCGTACAATTTGTGTCACGTGTAAGGCGTCCGTTAGCGAAACTGCCTCTCACACAAGATACGGCCACATTTCGTATTCTCGGCATCTCGCGTAGCACCGGCGGCACACCGGCTCTAAGGTCGCGGTGTTTGTCCTGCGAGCAGGCACGCGTGAGCTTGCTTAACGTGTGCTGCCAACACAAGATTTTTTCTTCCTCAGATATTTGCCTAAGACATGTGCAACGTTGGAGCAGATTTGTTACTTTGAATCGAAAATAATTATTTTAAAAGCTTACACTTTTTTATTAATAGTACGAATTGAATCCAAGACATCCTTAGAACCGTAAAACGAATGTCACTCGGGATTACTTGTACGCTCGTATACTACACTATTTGGCTCGACTCCGGTTTTCTTTATCCAGATTGTACATAATGTGGGATACATTATCCGAGCAGCAACACGACGCGCCTATTTTATCACAATATTCTTCTTCTAAAATGTTTTTGAAAGATAATTTCGTTCCGGACCGAGAGTCTGTCAAGCCAAGGCGATGAAGGATAAACTTTAAACCATTATAAATGGAGTCTAGAAGATTTATAGTTAGTGAAATATGAAAGTAACCGTAATTAATTTATTTTGTGAAGTGGAATTAAAACCGCGAACGAGGAAATTTGTCAACTAGGGAACTAAATATTACACAAGGCTATGGGGCGCGTTAAAACGCAGCGCTCAGTCATTAAATCCTCCCCAACCCCGGGTTCTCTTCTCGAGCCCGCTTATGAGCAATACACGAGTGATAATTACACAAGTAAATTAAATTAGAAAGGATTCAAGACTCCGGTGATACACCTCACTTTCACGTTTCGTATCGAGTTTAATTTCGAGTTGTAAACGAGGCAGCATATAACCAATGGTACCCAGCAAACAAGGGAGGTTAACCTCCCTCTGCACGGATACTTAAGCGTTGCGGTGCCGACCAATTGAATTGCTTCGCTTTTCTTGCTTTACCCGAGGCCCGAGCTTTTTGATTAAAACTTTAATAAAACTGAGCTAAGTGGAATATTAACTGTAATGCAACGTTTAATTACTTACTAAAAATAAATATTCATTTTCGTTGTGATGCAAATAAATATACAGAAAAAAAAATACAGCCAGGGCTCGATTTCGATCGCTGTTGTATTATCGGAAATTATTGTATTATTTTCTTATTTTTCATTTATTACCAATGTTCCTTTTATGTTATTCCTCTTACTTATGCATGTTGTGGCATTTTGTTAACTGTGCATTTAGTTTTCCCTTATTTGTATTTTATATTAATGTGTAATGCTACAGTTTTTGGATGTCCTGTTAAATAAATAAATAAATAAATATCAGTATTTTAAATATCAATGTTGGAGGTAGGAAACGACGTCATTGGCCACTGGCAAGTAACTACTACTACTTGTTAATAAGTTACCTTACCGACTTGCGTAAAACCTTCATAATTACTTCTTCGATGTCAAGAGTTTTTGACATATATTAGGCCCTTTTTAGGAAAGTAAGTACTTAGCTACGAATAAAGAAAATTAGGTACCTACCTGATGTTCTGTACACTTTATTTATATTTCTGGTGTTATATTTGCTACTAGAAATTGATTTGGCAGCCAAGGATTCTAATTTGCAATTTTAAATAGATGACATTATTGTCAACGAAGATTTTTGGAAAATCTAGTTTATCTACTCAGCCCACGCAACGTGGTGTGTTGTTGAGTGGATTCGTTATAGATATCTACTTACGTATAACAAAGCACGTATACCTGGGTGGTGAACAGACTGCTGTTGCATCTGGCTTCGTGATTTCGGTGCACGCAGGGCGCCGCCCGCGCGCTTACCTGCCCAGCCGGTCTTCACTGTCTCTTTCCTATCCTCGAAACTTGTAACTCTATCTCTTTCGCACGTGAATGTAGTAATGCAACGTCGCTTCTACGTTGAGACGGTACCGCCAACATGATAACGTAAAACAAAATAAGATACAGGTAAAGGTGTATCTTTTTATACAGTCACAAATTGGTATGTTGCGACTAGCCTGTTATCCTAATGAAAATAGTTCAGACTTAAACGCACAACGTATGTTTTATTACTTGCCGATTGAAAAAATAGGTCGTAAACTGTCAAAATATCCTCAATTAAAGTCCTGCTTGATATGATATTAATTGCCGTTCAGCTAGTCTATTCAGTGGTGTTAGCACGCATGTCAAGACAAGACTTTTGTCACGGATTTGCTCGCTCGCTCTCTGTCTAATATCATACGAAAGAAAGGGATTACCTCTAGATATTTCGTGACATACGTATAGTCTTGGCACACATGCTACAACTACAGGCTAGCATATGTTTTTTAGAGCCCAATTAAAATCAAAGAATGATTAAGTATTTGAATTTCGCTTAAGATATGAATTTGTAGTCAAGTATTTTGTTTTTAATCTACTAAATTAAATGAAAGTGTTGTAAGGCAAAATACCAGAATACCAATTATTATTAAAACTAAATCGAATATTGTGTGGTTGGCAGCACTGGCTGCCAGTCAAGCTGCTCGGCTGCGCCCGCGCAGGCCGCGGCCGCAACGAAACGTGATCGTTTTACTTACCTGACGCACACAGTCTATGCATAGTAATACATGGTGTACGTGGTGGAACTTGTACAAGTAGGTAGCTGATCCGTCGTTATTCCAACCATGTCATATTGCTGTCAAGGTCTCCACAATCTTGTCTATTAACATTTAAGGCATTCGTCGATAAACAACGCCAACCCACACGTGTCCATATCTAGTCATAATAAAGATGCAAACTTGATCCCGTCTAGCTACGTAAAATACGATTAGGTATGTCATTTACTTTAACAGTATAGACATCAATAGAAACTACTTATTTCTTGAACAGTGTTGCAAGTAGATTCTCAGAAAGAATAAATTTGGAACATATTTGGCAATTAACGAAGTGACTGTACCGGTCGGATGACGCCAGAATATCAAAGCACTTTCACAAGCAGATGCTTGTAAACCGTCAGACATCGGGAACGTTGCCCGTATTTTAGAAAATCTCTAAATAACACTTTAAGTAACTTGGACACCAACTCGTAACATCAAAATTGTGAGATAAATCATAAAAGCTTTGCACCTAATACATATTTATTATCAAAGTTATATTTCTTTTGAGGAAATAAGGTTAGATAAACAATAATGAATTCCATTAAAATAAATATATTCACGTTTTTATACAGAAATTCATAAATTTGCAACTAACATTTCGCTTGAATAAGATAAAACGAGTAATAAAGCTCATCCGAGAGAGACAGTGTTAGTCAAGCTTGAAATATTATAAATATTCATCAGTCATCTTGCCTTCAGTCCGTTTCATTTCAGGCCTTTTTGTTTGTGTATTGTTCATGAGCCCTACACAAAGCTTTTAATTACTCTTCCTGAACCAAATACCTATCCGTTACAAATATCCTTTTTACATTCCTACACTGACGTAGTTTACAATGTGTCTCTCATTATAATTGATCGTGTTAATTTTAGAGCTGAAACTTATCTCGAAAGTGGAATGGATGAGGGTTAGCAGATTCCGTCCCGGATGTGCCGTCGGTGCGCGGAGAGCGCGCCACATGTTAGCTTTTTACCAGACAGGACCCTTCGCTCCACGCACATGTCAGCCGGCAAAAAAACGATCAGAAACATCGCACGCACCGCACCGCACCGACGTCGTTGAATACTTCCCCCCTCTAATGACACTTTAAACTTTGTTATCTAAACGATGAAGTTTTGAAGTAGGGCGATACGTGAAGCTAACTATTATTAGAGTATGATAGTTTTCCTATATTATTGTCACTGTGTTAGATAACACAGTTTCCATAAATTAGTGGCTTTGATTACTTGTGCTTTTGCTATTACAATATTATGAACCCTCGAAAAAGGAGTTTGACACAGATTGCAATTGAAGTTGTATCTTGGTGCTAGCCAACTTATTTTAAGTACCTACTAGAAGTTCACCGCCTTCACTGGTAATGTCGCTGACAATTAGTCGCCTTGTAAACCAATCTACCTAATTACAAAACTTCCACTCAGGAAATTTGCTCAACGCCCAGACAATATTAGCAGCAGCAATTAAAATTGGATAACAACTTTCGACAGTTCCAAAAGTTTACGGTTGATATGTGTGTGTGAGTTACTTACTCTCACGTGCTAGCTGTCTGAAACTCTCGCGTCTAGTGTGAACGAGGATTCTTACTGAGATTTTGTTCGCACGCTATGTATTTTATTGACACCCTCAAACTGTGATGGAATGGCCTCTAATAAATAAAAATGAGACTTCCAAGGTAGTGTAGAAAGGTTGGGATACAGTTATTTAGAATTTATACGTATAGGCGCTAACGTCTTTAGAACGACACATCAAAGTGACATGTATGGTCAACGTACCTAAACATTTCCTACATTGTATCTTACACACCAAGGAAGCGGTGACCGCAGGGCCGTCTTAAACTAGGCTGGGGCCCTTGGGCACACAAGAATTTGGGGCCCTTTTGGAAAGTAAAAAAAAGCGAATTTTTACTAAGTTGTTGTAAATACCTTCTGATATGATTGATTTGGGAAAAAGTGTAATGTGCCCGACAAAAACGTTTTAAGAATAAATGTGTGAGAGAAATTGTCGGTCCTTCGGGGCCCCCAGAGAATGGGGGCCCTGGGCACGGGCACCGTGTGCCCTTATGGTGAAGACGGTATTGGGTGACCGACATAGTTTACTAGAATAGAAAGGGATCAAGACGCTGCTATTGGCTAATGTATTTAAATATCGAACATATCTTTACTAATATGCATATATGGGGAAAAACAATAGATATCATCTGTCTAATCTAAGTTAAGTCGCATATAAGCATTTTTTTTTGATGTTACAATACAATAATATCTTGCAGAATAAAACCAACTAATCCCCACATAAATACATGCAACACAGCCTTTTGAACTGTAATTCAGCGAGCAGCATTCTCAGCATGCGCTCGGTTTCCTACTACACTAATATTGCGAGCAGGTATTCAGGGTGTATTAAACAAGCCCGTCTGAGGTTGTTTTTGTTGAACTCTACACACAAAATCCCTAATAGCAGCAAATACGATCCGCACCAAATAGGAAAATTAAACTATCTCACAGCATCCTATTCAATTTAAACATAGATTTGTGGATTAGGTAATGGACAATAACTGAAATTAAAGGAAACAATAAATTGAAGGGGTCGCTGCTTTAGAGTTTAGAATGTTATATTAATGCTGTTTCATCTCAAACTATAGTTGTAATAACCAGGATTTATGGTTTAGTCTTGTTGAGCTTAGCTGAACTTATGAAACTGCTGTAGTATACGTCACGTCATAAAAATGGATATAGACGTAATTCCGCTAGCTAACATAATTGGAAAGTCCGGGTTGATTATTTGAAATATCACCTACTCAAGAGATGACTGAAACAAAATAGTTATGGTATGCCTAGTTGATGGAATATCGAATCAATTAAGATTTTGTACTTATGGAAATGCTGTACCAGCAATGTCGATCACAGCTGAAATTACGCTGTAATCGAATTACTTACAGACTAAATTCCTTCGATGACGAAATACTTACAATACAACATTTAGTACAGTTTCGCGATGTATTGTTTCCTTCTTCTCGGATTTCTATGGACGTGTATTCCAGAGCAGGTAGACGAAATGCGACAAAGGGCCAGGGTTACGTTTTGAAGCGTAACAAAGAAGGTAAGGTGTACCTTCTTACCTGAGGCCAATTCAAATACGAAATAAATAATAATTTTAAATGGCTCTACTTGCATTTGAAGGGTATCGAATACCCTGCGAATAGTTACGAACTAATATTTGGATCATTGAAAAGATGCCAGTACCTATACGGAATGTGATGTGAAACTCATTCTAAATAATATTGATGCAACCGACAAATCGGAAGATTTTATTTTTTTAAACATCTACGGGTGATTTATTTTTTTTCAGTGAGACGATTAAACTTTTAATCTCCATTTGTTTTGTTGTGAAAAATAATTTCAAGATCGGTAAAGATTTTTCCGCTATTCATTCAACCCTGTGAAGGGAAGCGAATCAAAAAATGTATTTGTTTCATAGATGTCTCTTGCAGGTTTGTTAGAATAAGTATAAAATAGGTTTCAATTGATTTTTAATACAAAATATCTCATCTTGGCCCTCATGAATAAGATCATAAATAAATAATAGCATTAGAAGCTCTTCAATGCAAGATTTTCGTGGATCTTTTATCATATTATTCAAATTATTATGGATCTAATACGGTACCTATATACCTTCCACAAAGTAGTAGGTATATAAATAATCGCACTATGTTCTGACCACATCTCGGGCAAACGGGTTACCGATGCTAGAGTTGAGTTTTGCGGTTACTCTTGGTGGTTGAAGTTTATTTATAAAATGTTATACACCGCGATTCTTCTGGTTACTGTATTGTTTACTTTGTTATTGAGAATTTGTTCAAGTCTTTTACATGCTATGAATCACTATCAAGGTTAAATTCATGAAGACACTATCACTTGTACAACACATGTATTTTTAATTGATTATCCAGACTTGAAGCTGTAGGTAGAGAGAGCACCAAAAAAAGGTAAAGACCAATTATCTTATTTTAACAATCCAATTATTCTCTAGCCCATGTAAAACCTTGTTGGCTATACAAACACATCTATTTGTACCTGGGAGAGGCCCTAATTACTTCGTCTTTGCCATGCTATCAACAAAATCTTAACCAAAGCTTGTCCACGCAGCAGGGTAATGAATCGTATCAATCTCACTCAGACCCGCTATTATCCGTCATCCCTTATTTCATCCCGCTGTCAGCGGGGTTGCTTGCGAATTTAGCATTGCGGCCATTAGAATTATCATTTTGCTTGGCTATATACAAGACACATTGTAAGGTATTACGATGCCTCAAATTGAACAACCGTTACTTGTTTTAAAATACATTGTTGAACAAAAGTGAAACTTTGTTTTCATTTGCTTTTTACGCTTGAAGACAGATTTCAATTAAATTAAATTTTGTTTTTAATTTCGAAGTCGTCTAGGATTTCTCCGTTTATGGCCCTCTGCTGATAGTAAGCGATTTGATCAGTGTAGATGACATCTCATTTGATGAACAATTTTTTTTATCCGGGCCCTAATTCGGCCCGAAACGCGTGCTAACCTCTGATATGGGGGTCAGAGTCCTTAAAATTAGCGTAAGTCTAATGTATGTGAAATTATTTCTTCCCAGTCTTTTTAGATTGGTGAACTATTAATAGTAGGTAGGTGCATTAACTTATATGAGGCCATTTTAAAATAAATACTTATTTAGTCTGTGTCTTCAGTCGGCTTAAGTCGTTTGAATGAAATATACAAAAGATTAGGTATATGAAAACAAACTTACCAACTATAATTGATAACACTAATGCCTTTGTTTCGGCATTAGGCATGTTGTTATCATTTGTATGAGAACCGGCTCCGTATCGTAAAATGGAATGGCCGCTATGGATTATGAATAAAGCCGCTCAAGCACGCATTCCCAAATTAACGCAATAACTAAAAATAATTTCTGGTACAATGCCTACCTTACCTAAAGGTGTTAACTTTGCAAAATAAAGCCACAACATGGTAGAACCCATTACTTGTAGGTACCTATCCAAATGAAATATCAGATACAAAAACTTTGACCGCTTTAGTGATATTTCGCAGAACTAGGACTCAGACTTTCAGATATTTGTTTTCCTCTAAGTTTGTCTTGGCTGCCTCTTTAGTTAGTCGGTCAAAAGTACCTAACGAGAAGGTCGTGGGTATTTTATTAAGTTTATAAGGGGTTTTTAGGAATGTAGGTATTCGTTTAACAACATTTTAAGAACACTAAAATAAAAACATCTAATTTAACAGGTTAATGTACTATATATTCATTTAATAGTAGGTGCTACATTTCAAATCATAGTTTTTACTATTTATGTGTAACTTACTTAAAAAAAAAACAAATAACAACATTTTATAACGTGTTCTTCCCGCGGCGGTAATTTGCATTTACGGCACTATACCAGCTATATTCTAGCCTGGCAACTGTACATATTATGTAGCTACAAAGGCAATTAATATTTCAGAACATATTTAATTACTGAAAACTATAATCGCTGGAATTGAACATATATGTGGCAATTACCGTTTGGCTAAAAATTAAACATTTCGTTCTCATAAAAATTCTATCCATTTAAAAATAAACGGTCATTCCAGACGAGCGTGTTTTCCGTAGACTGGCAACATGATATGTAGATCCGATGTTTTTTTATGAATATTCAGGTGTTTTTATCGAGTAACAACCTGAATAATAGCTATGTATTTATAACTAAATCCCTCCGTGTAAGTTAAAAATGTCGTGTGGCGTGAATTTGCCTTTGCCATATTTTTTTTTTCGTGTGCAAATTACCGCTGTCTTATTTGTATAGAATTCGAAGGTGTGAGTGAGATACATATCAAATTGCAGGAAGCGACAGCGGGGGTAGGAAAACTATTTGATACTCATATCAACGAGTATCACCAGGGTCGTCCGCGGAAATTACTTATTACATGTTACCTCTCGCAGCCACCGGAGAAATCTCTATTTTGAAGATAACACGGGTAGCATTGCGCCTTACACCTACTGGGGCGAGCGAATAAATTTGATATTTTTTGAAAATATACTCTTAGTCAATACACATAAAGATTGATTTCTGTCGTAAAAGCCACGCGTTCACGCGTAAACATTCGCTCGTGGAATCGATGACGCTTCGTTGAAAATTGACTTTTTCACTAAGTTAATACAGTTCGTTTTGAAATTGGTAAGAAATTCGTCGCGCGCGTTTTTGCGTGCCTATGGGCGCAGGGTTTTACGTGGTTTTACGCGGCTGTGTAGCCGTGCGACTCAGGACTATTTGTTCAGCGTTGGATTGCAGAGCCCGAAGGCCAGCTTAGGTTCACGGACAGACAGACTATTTTTGGAATGGGGACCCAAGATGCTCCCAGAATATCAAGCAGCCACCGGGCAGAGGTTTAATTAAAATCGGTCCAATAATTTCGGGGCAGCAACTAACAGTGCACGTATTGTGTGTTCGTCATTAGCTGTAAACTTTGCTTTTTACGCGCTAGGTACTTTATTTATCTACTTAATTATATAAATTACGGTTCATTGTGACGTTGATAGCAAAAATACAAAAGTAATTTGGTTCCGAATGTTTTTGGACGGTATATTTCTCAACGATGCATATTTCTTATAAGCATTCTTGTAAAATGTTTGTTAAACTATTATTACTTTACCCACACTGATCGGATACCGAAGTTATTACCTCGAAACGATATTTCGATTTCGATTAAAGGTATCGCTTTATATATATACTTGACAAATGTTATTGGGCGCGAAACGCAAAAATAACAAACGGTATGATAGGTACATTATGATATTGTGATATCAGAGAATTGTGAAAGTAGGACACTTTTACGTGTCATTTCGCTCCGCGAATAACTTTTTTAACGCCAGTAAAGAATTGATGGTATAAGGGAATTTGTGTTCAAAGGAAAATGAATGACACCTCTTCCGGCAGCGAGCTGTGTATACAATATTATTTAGGATTAGAATTTGCATTGAGACGCAATAACAACGGATCTAGTATGAACTGAATTTATTTCTGCGCTTCCATTTTTATTGGAATTTATTTGAAATGTTTGTCAATCTCTTGTGCGATTAATTTTGTTTTGGAATAACTAAGAACTCGTGAAATTGTATCCACGATTCATAACACGTTTTTTTAACTGTAGGTAAGCACTTCAGTGGGTACCTAGATTTACCGTTTCCATGAATAAGGCGGATCGCAGCGCGTACTCATTCGGATCTAAACATCTACACGTCGTCACAGAAGTGCGTACGTATGCGTCTGTCGAACTGTTACAACCGTTATCTACGCGGAATCGCTCGTCCCCGAGACCCAACTAGGCAAATGGCACACCTGACGAGGCCGGTTCACTGCGCTATTAATTAATTTGCTTTTTACTCATCTGACCTCAAGAGGGCAAGACTGTTCTACCAAGCTAGGTACTCCTACCGTCTACGGATGGGTCTTGAGATCACTTCATAAGTACCGACAGTGTAACTAACTTCGCCTTGTAATGTTCAGTAGTTAAACTCTCTGAGAAATCGAAATTAACCCCTTTTCACAAGTTTTGAGGTCATTAAGTGTTAGGTACAGTTTGGTGTCCAATGGGAGCGTTTCGGGGTTTAACGTTTCGTTATTTCCATCGTAATTTTTCGAAGGGTTTCATCAACTTCCTTAATTAAGTAATAAGTACTAAAGTAATCAAATAGATTATTAAAATTTGTGAAAAGTAAATTATGTTCCGTTATAAGTATTTCGTTGCTCTCACAAAACTTAATTTGAACTTTCTAAAACCAATAGGTACGTAATTTATTTATTGAGTTAGACTGAGTAATTGAATCATCAATCAGGTCAAGAAGTCTTCCTAATTTTGAAGTGTACATCCCGCGACGAATTAATTTTATGAAACATCTGTATTTTATTGACGTCAGAGAATATAAGTAAGTAGATATCTATGTAACGTAACGACTTCCCACGAGTCTTTATGGTTTTTCAATAATAAGCAGTAAAACACGTATGATCCGACCTTTTGGTCAGCGTGTTCATACAGCCATGACACAGTTATTCTACTCATCACTTTGTTTATGTAGTTAGGTTATTTACCAAAGCATTTGTTTCAACATTTTCTTAGCATATAAATATCGAATTACCAGCGAATTTTTAAAGGTACTGGATAATGAAGTTTAAGATGGTCGATTGTGAAAACTATTGAGCAGTTTTCATTCTAAATATATTTTGCTATAGTAATAGTAGATACCGGATCGCGAAAGGGACACTTAATAATTTTATCAAAATGTTATTGATCTCCATTGGTGTCGTGTGTCGAGATACAAGTTGCAACCCGAGACATAGGAGAGCAGAGTGGGGCGCCCGCATGCTCCCACGGTCTCGACTTACCACGCACTTCGCCTTCCCACCACGCTTACCACTTGATCACACAACTTGGTCGCCGTCTACAACGCGGAACACGTGTGTCCAAGTATGTTAAACGGAACAATGACATCATTTACTGCCCCCCCCCCACCTTGATCACCATGTCCTAACATATTAGTATTTATTTAGTATCGCCATCGAGAATCAAACTACGGACTAAAAAATTAAGAAATAAAAAGCAGTTATTGTTCTTACCTATGGAATCTGTGATGTGAGCGTAAATAAAAGATGGTAATTCGTGATCCCCTCTACTTATCTACAAACTATTTAAAAAAAATAAGTACTCTCTTAAATATTGTTTTAGTAAATGCAACCTTTTATAACAATTTCCAACTGAATTTAATATCCGGACGATGTAAATGTGAAAATGAACACTGAGCGATAAAATATCCGATTTAATCAAAGATTGGTGAATATTTACAGCTGTGTACACATATTTAAATGTTTATTAAAAGCCAATAGTTAATGGAAGCCTATGCAAACTTTTTTGAGGTGCCCCGAATCATGGAGCATACAAAACCCTTGTAAGCTCGTTTGCAGTGCCTAGTGTAAACGTTACCATGAGTACCAACTCTACGGTTTTAGGGCTACTAATAATTAAACTCGTAGAAAGACTCCCATCCACAATCAATTTTATGAATTGGAGGTATTCGTGGAAACAAAAGAAAACTCAACAACCCATCTTGTGTAACGCTGTCAGACAATTGTCACACGGCCGCGCGATAAGACGAAACGACAAAAAGATGTCTTTATGCGAAACAATACGAATAGCTGGTTGCGAAAATGGATCACGTTCTGCGGTCGTCATATAAAAAGAGAAAAAAAAATCTTCGATCTTCGACTATGTCCTTTTTTCAATTTATATTATCAATAAAATTCTTTCTCTACAAATGGGTGCTATTTGTTAGTGGGCCCGGGGAGCGGCTACCGTTGCCCCGTTGACATCCAATGTTGATTCAAATGTGTACACGTCCTAGCAATCGTGGACCGTGCTTACATGCACGCAATATATCGTATTTTAAAGCTACAAAACAGTAAATAATAAGTATATATAGAAAACTTTACTTCAAATGCCCGAGAGATTGCTATCTCTGAAAACTTATCTTCTAAATCCTTCTAAAATTTAAAAACGCCTGAGTACTAAAAAGATAATTAAGAATTAGGAATATCAAAACGAACTCTGTATCGACATGATATGATAAAGATCTAATTTCTGAAGTAAAAACTACGCCACACGTGTCAAAATTTTCTCGTGCTGCCAGTGACTTTTCGTGGTAGAATGAACTTTTTCTATGAGCCAATACAGTTGGTTTTGGTATGGCAAAAAAATTACGCGCAAGGATCGACGCGCCCCGTGAGTGGGAGTTTTAATACCTCAACCCTAATAACGCTTATCTGTCTTTTTAGTTCTTAGGCGTTTTTAAATTTGAACACCAGCTTCACTTCACTTCACTTTTTAAAAAGACATGGCCTCCATCGTATTTAGTCGATGATTTTGCCAACAACAGAGTATGTGAAAACACTTGGTCGGTGGATGGGTGAGACTTTACAAAACAATAAGATATTAAATTTTGAGGTGACTATTTACAGTTGAGAAAACATAATATAAAATGTATTGAACATCACAAACACGAAAATACATAAGACAAAACATGGAGAGATAGATAAAATATTTATGATAACTATATAGTTAGTAGTAACACCAGCTACCTAAAAGCAAATTTTAATTTCGATGGAACTGACGTGTCAGAACAACGGCAATGCTAGAAAATAGTCGTGATGAATAGACAGTCGGCGATGGATGAAAATTACTTGAGCATTTAGTTTCACACTCAGTGAAAAATATGATTGAAACGCCGAGTTTAAAGCTCTTTGTAAATATTTGAAACAAGTCCGCCGTCTTTGGATTATTTATGAATTGCTTTGATAAACTATTTAATAAATTTCAATCACTGTCGAGAGTCGTTTGATCAGTTTTCATTATCTCGAGATTGGATATTTAAGTATTATTATTATTTGAATTGAGAGCGACTCTCGCTGAATTTATAGAAATTTTAAACTATTAAGTACCAAATAATTTTTATTGGCATTTATCAATTCAAAACCTGCAATGATATTAGAAATTATAGATACCCGACTGTATCAGAAAGGCGTCTATAAAAATTGGACCTTAAATGGTTTCATTGATACCACCGCGACAGCATCGTCGTCTAGTCTTACGTCGTCTAGACTTACGTCAGATTATTTATGTCATGACATAAATAATCTGACGTACGTAAACGTCACACGTGTGAAACTATCAAACGTTAAGAAAAGCTCGCTCTTTGCTATAATAACTCGTTGCAAATTCAATTGCCTTTTATGAAAATGTCCTCTATGTGCATATACATAAAGGTTGAATGTCTGTGGCAAAAGCCTCTCGCGTCGTTAATGACACTTTCCTCATAAATTTATATTTCAGTTAAAATATCTCGTTTGGAATTGGTTAGTAACTGGTTGCATATACCTTAACGCGCCTAATTGCTTAAACCTTATTTGTTAAAACTTTTTTAGCGTTACCTATTTACTTCGAGTCCAATAAAATGTTCATATTTATGTGTTATTTTACCATTCAGTGGGTCAAATGTGACAATAAACACTCTTAAAGCGACATATTTTCGTTTCTTGTACATACAAAGCAGTTTAAATAATTACGAGCACTGTAGCTCACGTTATTGGAATGGATGTCATTGATTATGGTAAAGGAAGCGGTTTTATAGCGACTCTACGAGTTAAGCTCGGTAATCGATCCTAACCGAGCATTCGAATGGAATCCGCGACTGAGTTATCGCATCATGGTGCATTTTAGTTTTAAAATATCTACTAGAAACTTTTTGTAATTACCGCGATACTTCCCTTAATGTTTAAGTATCAGCAGCAATTAAATACGCTGAGAAAATGAAACACTTTTGCTACGAAACGTCATCAATGACGTGAGGGAATTCTTTAAGCTTGGTCGCCTGTCTTTTGCCACAGAAAATAATTCTTCAACTTTATAGGCACAGAGTACATTTTCAAAAAAAGTCAAGATGTTACACTCGCCCCAGTTGGTGCAGGGTATAAGAATAATACAAAAGTATAACTTTGCTGAATATACATTAATATACGTAATTTTTGTCTAACCATTTGTGCCCCATGGCTGGGCAAAGGTCTCTTAGAGTAGGAACTCTTAATATTCATGCCGGTCTTTCGCTCTCTCACACCATCCGTCCAAAAATGCGTCGAGATCATCACTCCACCGCTTCTTTGGCCTACCATGGCGACAATTTCCACATTCTCGGACTCATTTGGTACAAACTCAGGCACGGGCCTTATGTATGAGTATCATAGTAAAAAAATACATTGTTGTCTATACCTAGTAGCTCGGTATAGCAGCAAATTCATTAACCAACTCTACTTGAAATAAACCAACTCTAATCAAGAAAGTGTCTCGACATATCTAGTAAATTTATGTTGTCTTGTCTCTACATTTATTATGTTCCTTCTTTATTTTGACAGTTTAATCCCCTTATGTACGTTAAACATACATTAATGCTTTACGTTCCGAAACAAAACATCAAAGTAAAAATCAACTGTTAGTCCGTAATTGCTTTTTAACTTTTTATTTATAATGATTATGATTTTTGTACAGCTTAAAAGATTATGAGAGAATAAGGCAGGTAATACGGTGATTATAATAAACAGATTTGAAGCCGGCGAAGGAATAGCCTAAAGCATAAACTAGTTAGTATGTAGTACCTAGTAGATATAATAATATGTAGGTATATCAATCATACAAATGATGGATAATCGCCTTATATTGAGCTTATCGTAAAACGCTTTCGGTTTTTGTTGGGTCGAGGAAGAAAATAATACGGAATCGTTTTGTCAATTACAGCATAACTATAATTGCGTCGTTAAGTCTGTGAAGAAAATCAATAGACATTAATGAAATAAAACAGGAATAATGGTACAAGTATTCAGGTATGCCGCCGTCGTAAGGAATGCGTAGAACGCTGAGTTCACGAACGCTGTTCCATAAATCAAAACTGAAAACGTACCTACGAACGTAACGCAAGATGTACCCTCCAGTTACACGTATTTGTTGACCCAGTTCTGCTTATGATTGCATACTTTGTATATTTAAAACTAATATTAAACGTGCGTATGTTTGTACGCAGATGCAGATGTTGGAAAAAGTAGCCACAGTTTAAATAAACTGTTGAGTGCATGCAACATGTTTGTTGATGTAATGATATGATGAAACCACGAACGATATGTCTGTCTTTACTTACTGATTAAAGAACTAATAAACATTTCGTATTATAATGCTTCCGAATGTACAAACATTTTATTTCCTAGATTTCGCTTGTGAAATCTTACGATTGCGATATTTTGTTCATCTATAACACCTAACTATAGATAGCCTCTAGCCATAACTTTTAAACAGATTTTCTATAAAGGAATAAACAATAATTACGTCATACTTCATGTAAAAACATCAAACAAACAACGTGAAAATCGGTAGTTTAAAAATTTCCTGTCCATGTTCCACACGTAGAACAGTTTCCCTCAGTTTTTACTCCGAATGGCACCTTACACATGTGTCCTCATTTCGTAGGAGTCGGATGCACAGGATATTTCCAGTTACGTAGACGCAGCGAATGCATTCTCCTGTCGTTTCTCGTACAGATTTGAAAATACACGAATATCATTCGTCTACCGTTGTGCGGACATGGCCCTGATACACTTAATACAATATTACAGTGTATTATACTTTCGTTCTAAATGTATTACGAGGTTTCAACACCTTGTTCTTTCTATTTACTTTACGTGACCGACCGCGAGCACCAAGCAATCATAAGTCGCAATAAGACGTTATATCGTTGCGAAATGGGCTCTCGGGTGGTTTGGGTTAAGAAGCTTGCTACTGAGATTATTCGATTCAGGAAAAGATAAGTATATGGTTTTTACTAAACGGCAAAGAAACACGTCGCCGGAAAGATACATGGCCAACACGAATCACGACGTTTTCTAAAGGCGTGAAGTATGCCAACATTCGCTACGACGACGGTTTAATGGGCTATGCCCTGAATCCCAGTTGCTTTGAGGAAAGACTCAAGTAAGAGGCATTATAGAGCTGGATTGTACACGATGGAATTAAAATTTAAAATGAATGCCGCCTTCTCTGACCCTTAATCTCCAACTAATGAAAAGTGAAAAGACGTTGTTCTTAGAATCCTTCATGCATTTTTAAAGCGTGGAGAAAGCTTCGAAATTATAGCGACACGGCACCCGTTGTATTTTTAAATTTACGGCCCTTTCCGGGCGGGCGAGTATTAAATACTTATCATAAAAATATTCAGTGAATAAAATTTGCATAATGAATCTGGAATTAAAGAAAAACAAAGTTTAGCATTCGCGGGAATCAGGTGAAAAACAAAATTTAGCTTTCATCACTTCGGAACTTTGGTATTTTCACATTGGTCTTTGAAATTATAATATTCAATCATCAAATAGGTATAGAGACGTTGTCTACAAATGGCTTTAAGGTCCCGAATGCCTGTAATAGGTACTTGGTCTAGAAGCGAACCGTAATTAATAAAACTTGCAGTCCTGTCATCCAAGTATCCTGCCCCATAATAACACTACACAAAGGGGGTAAACACTCCGTTGGCTGGGCGCTACCCGGGGCCTGATGAACTGCCCGCGCTATTTTTTCAACGACACGACGACGGTGCTGTTTTCATAGACACAACTTTCATTCGCGCATCCCGGGATATTAAAGCAAACATACTTCTATGCGAGGATATTACGCTGAAATATCTGACGCTCAGCTATCAGTTTAAAAATCGCTATTCGACAACGTTAACGTAGAAAAATAGACCAAAATTGTCAGATCCTTGGGTAGGTATCGGCACGCTATACAATTCGCTGTAATTTTAAAACAAAGAAACACGTGTAAAACTCATGGTAGATCTACTTATGCGTAGGATAGATAAATCTTTATTACGTGAAGTAAAAGAGACGTTGTTATCACGTTATTAAAGCGATAGTCATAGATTATTACTTTCATATAAAAGGATATAACACAAACCTTATAACTTCAATGTAGGTGGTTATTGATAAAATAATTGTAACTAAGTGTTTACGTTTACGTTTTGTAGATGTTATGTAATAACGAGGGCATGTTCAAACTGACGGTGCATTTTGTTATGAACAGATGAAGGCAAATTGTTACACTTCACCCATACGTCAGGGGCCAAGGTGCGAACAAATTAAAATACGGGCGTGAGAGCGAAGGGCGGGCGGAAGGGCGCGCCCCGGGCACAGTCTTCGCCGGGCCACTTGTACGAGCACCTTAATTCAAGTGAAAATAATTATGCCAATTATAACATGAATGATGATGAAATTATCAAGTAATTTTATACTTCGACGCACCTTGGCCAATATTTCGTAAGCGACAAAGATCTTATCACTGTTAATGAGTTATTTATTTAATTGACTCATTAAATTTATTTCAGTAGATACTACATTTTATAATACGTTATCTGAATAAAACTTCCAATTAAAGATTAAATTGCTAGTAAAGTAATATTTTCACGTATTTTGAGAATATATTTTCCAATTAAATGAAACGTTTCATGTATTGTTTTCTTATATTTACGCGAATACTATACATTGAAATAAAACTATTTTACGGATTTTATCGCGTTTATTTACTATTTTCATGTCTGAGAAACGTTATTGTGTAGTTATTTCGCAATTTATTGCATATATATACTATTGTGTATAGCATCAGTGAAACAAATGAGTGTAAATATTTTCTTTTTTACGTAGGTACGTGGTAGTTATTATTTAGTTAGTATACATTACGTAAAAATATTACGTGAGCGTAAATGAAGCGTATGTATTGGTTATGATAACTGAAACTGAAACAATTACATATTTACTATTAAGGCCATCGTGTGGACACCTACTTTATCAATGCCCAAAGTGCATACTTACTTACTTTTTGAATAAAAATATTATTACGTAAATAGTTTTGCAAAAAAATATCTAGAAGCGTCATTTAGAAGACGATCAAGCCCTACGTGGAAGCGCTCAATGGGTACCATAATCTACCCTACATATAAATATTATTTATATTCAGAGCTGTAAATTAATCCAGACCATAGATACCATTTAGTAAAGAAATCCATCCAGTCAGTTTCTCATGAGATGCGGCTTTAGGGAATTTAGGGATATATAGAGTAAGCAGATCGAATACAAGCCGGGTCTTAGATAAGTGAATTAGTTGGGGCTTTCTTTACAGAAACTAATTTAAGGGAAGGGTCAACTTTCTAAGCAAGAAAACCTCAGTTACGTATCCAGATTACTACGTAATTTATTTACTACGATTTGTTTTAGTGCTCGGCTGTTTATGTTACCTTAGTACCTAACACGCTATATTTTTTGCCTTGAGTGGTTGCTTGTTGAAGTCGTGTTCAGTAAACGCAATGTAAGGTAGAGATTGCGCTAATTAATGACGGGTCGTTAGCCCGTCGCGCCGTCTACGCCACACTAGAATGGTATTTTTTTCCCGCGAGATTTTTATTTCGACAGCCTAGTTAAATTTGTTATTTTTGGCTGAAGTTTGGGAAACCTGTCAAACTAATTCTTGCTTGACGTTTTTTACTCAAGGCCACTTACCGAGCTATCAGGAGAAATGGGATGGAAGTAAATGTTAGGATTTTCTAACCAATAGAGGATATAAGTTGATGACACCGAGATAGGTAATAAATAAGTTTCTTCTCAAGTAGATAATCAAGCTAGATATGTACACGGCCAGTTGTACACTTTTGTCATTTGGTTAGCTAAAGATAATCTCCCAGTCACCGTTTAAAATACGTAAGCTTACTATGAAGTACAGTATTGTACAAAAATACCGTAAATGTAACCGTTCTTCCCCACATCAGAAGTTACGCAAAAAATAACGTTCTTCCCGCAAAAGGGGGATAACAGCATCGTCGTCATCAATGAAAACACGAATTACAAATGTAATTGGTGCCGTCTCGGATCCAGTAATTTGCATTGTAATGTAACAGAGTCAGCGTTAATATCTTCCGTAAAACAAGGCTTGGCTCGAAATAAATAGAATACATATATGAGAATCTTTTACTTCGTAAACATTTCATTGGTTTACTAATTTGGTTTTGGTGGGCCTCGGGCAATCATGCTTTAATTGAACTGCGTGCTTACACTTTGTGTTAAAATTAAATTAAAATTTTGTTTTGACACAGGGAAGGTAAGTAGGTACCTACTTACAAACTTGACCTCATATTTTATTTGTGAGTAGTTAAGTACACAAGGGCGGTTATAATAAAGGCGTAATTATAAAGGTCAAAAAACATTTTAACGATTTGTTTACGGTGTAGCATGTAGTAACAGTAAGTTATGTTAATAGTTGCTTACCGTTTGGGTTTAAATCAAGGTTATCATTATCATGTGGGTGAGCCCGTGGTAGGGCCGGGTGGCCGGTGCGCGATGGCTCGGCGCCGTTCGGTAGCGTCAGGCAGCGGCGCACGCGACCTCGTGTCATTGACCGCCGCTGCGCCCGCGCCGATGCCGTTGCTGCCTCTACGAATGGGTGTCATGATAAGGTTGTCAAGGTGTCGTGTTTTGGCTGACTTCCCGAATAAACCGATTATGTTTCTGTTATTTTCATTTTTATTTTTAACCCCAATGAAATTTATAAACCAAACCAATTAATATAAGTTAGACAGAGCTAAAGTTATCTCCGGAACTAGTGATCGTTTCGGGAAATTATTTCACTAAAATACTAATACTGTTGACAAAATGCAGTTTCGGTAACCCTAGCAATAACAGTTTAGACGTGAGACGTGTGAACGAGACAGCTATCCGGTATCTTTCAACGAGAACGACGGAGATAGCACTAATCCAGTTGTGTGGAATGAAAAAGAGAAACCAATGTAAGAATAAAATACATTGTGATTTTCGAAATGTTTGCGGAGACACTAAAAGGGCAGAAATTATAGTGATGTAGAAAATATTCGCGTTTGTGGATTGAATACAAGAGGAAGCGTTCTTTAGCTAAAAACCAGTTACGTTACGCGACGTGCAATTTCACCTTTAACATTTAGCTCATTCACACAACGATAGGAGCGTAATTCTGAGAACACGTTCTCAATGAAGTCAGCTATAGATGAGTAACACACCCACCATTGTGGAATTTTGAGTAATGTTCCGGAACAAGGGCGACACGTATATGTATATTTGCATACATTTAAAACTTATGTGCCGGATTACAAAACTCACAAATTAATCAGTAAAGCTTTACGCAAATAGGTGCGACATAACGCGATACGACGAAACGCGTGCCATTTTTTTTTCCAATACCAAAATGAACTGTATTAACTCACAGAAAAAACTCATTTATCAACGATGTGTCATCGATGTCGTCAGCGAATTTAAACGTATTGTCGGGTCGCTTTATTCAAAAGCATTCAATGCATATTGCTACTCCACATATAATGTTCTATAACTGCACATCCGCCGTAATTATCGAACAGCTGGCTTAAGCGGCACTTTTGGGCGATATTGACTTATATACATATTTGGAAACAGCGAATTTTTCTGCGTCAAATGAGTATGCTCTCCTGTAAAGTTAACAAAATGTCGTTTAATTCAAATAGCCCACACCTCGTTATGAAAATCCCAGGTTTACATAGTATTGCAATTTTCTTATATAAATCTAACTACTGACGTAAATAAAAACTGTGCTCAGTGGCACAATAAAACACTTCTACTTAAATTGGGTTTACAAGATAATGGTTTACTTACTCATAAATTGATCAAATACACAGATTTGCGCCACCGGGCATTGAACATGTTTTAGCAAATTGGTCACAATTTGTTAGCGAAATACATAATTTAGACACACAAAGCAGGTTACAGTTGGACATTTATCTCTAATGTACTTACAAATAGGAGAGAATCACATAAACAAGTTGCGTGCTAGCACAATTTTCTGATCAATTATTGTTAAAGTTCTTCTATATCCTCTCACGAACAGCGTTACTTATGCTACTACAAAATTAATACTCAATACATAAGTAAGTTTTGCTCAATACGAAGAAAATTGTCAATAAAAGGGTTTTCTTTTATGCTTCTTTAATGAAAGTAATTAAAAATAGAATAAGATAAAATAATGGCTGTAAGCGTCAAGTAAGTTATAGCTAAAATAAATACATTATTTATAAATAATAATGTGTGATGAGGGTGATAAAGATGGCGGCCACAAATCTAAAAAGTTTTCTTTTAGGTATTATGAATGACACATTACTCCTACCACGGAAATAATGATTCGGTATCTACATGGTATCTAGATATGAAATGAAATAAAAAACTGATGATAAAATAGTAGATTGTATCACAAGGGAGAAAAATAATATTTTTACGGCGAGGGCGCTTTTAATCCAGAGCGAAGTGAGGGATTCTAGAGTAGAATCCTGAACGTAGCGAGGGATTCAAAGTACGTCGCCTGAGCCAAAAATATATTTTGCGCCCGAGAGATACACTCTACTTTTCATCACCCACTATGAGAAAATAAAAGGCGCATCATATTTTATTGTAATATTATTATTATATAATAAGAAATAGAGTAACAACTAAATTGAAATTAAAAAGTAGGTATCTAATAATAAAACAACTAAAAACTTATATTTACATTTGTGAGATTTTAAACAAAACCATGAATTTCTAACAATCCGTGAAAATTGACGAAAACGTGGGCTGTAGTTCGCGCGTTGTTAATTTGATTTCTTTTTTTTTATTCAGCTTGCGGCGCGACTGTGGGCCGTCGTACCAGCCAGTCTTTATTCAAACAATATTTGCGTTCGATTTCTTTAGCGCTGAACACTACGATGTTCCAAATTCAAAAAGTGCGCGGCAAAGTAAATAGCGGCGCACTTATAAAGAGGAATCAAAACTCATTACTGCCCGCTAAAAGTTTCTTATAGAAAACACCACCTTTTGGCGCACTTAAAGGCGAACCAAGTCGTCCTTTTCGAATAGATGGGATGAAAACACCATAGACATGCCTTAGTACCTATTACGAAGAGAACCATTAGTAAAATATGGCAATATAATATACATGATTTATATATGTGGGTAATATGACTGCTTGTCAGTACCAAAAACAAAACAGAATTTTTCCATGGTATGTATTTTTCGCTTAAATAAATAAAGTCGCTTCCGTTTTTACGAAATATTTTTTTTTTAACTTTTCTTGATATCGTATTCGGGCGATTGGTACAGTCGCAATCGATTTGCTTCAACAAAACATCAAAATGTTACAGTTTGATCCCGTGAGTGAGCGCTGGCTGGCTGGTTTACTTTGTTTTGACATGGCCCAATTAAAAAAAAAATACATTGGTATTTTCATCTATGAAGCATTTAAATGTTTCCCCAACGTATGTTATTAAAGTTGTTTTAATTCTCGAGAAAGTTTTAACATTAGCTATTCCTTTCACATGTTATTCAAAGAAGTTGTTTTAACCAAGTTATTCTGCGTTATTAATGCAGCCAAACGTGACTTTATGTGACCAATTTCGAGTAGGTACTAATGTGCCTGAGATTATTATCTACGAGATGATTATCTACCTAGATATTTCAATGTCTATGAAAGTCGTACGTGGGTTCCTACGGGTTGAAGTAAAGTTGTTACGCTCGTTATTTAACTAATTAGGCTTTATTGAATACAAGCTAGAGGTAGTTTTTAGTTACATTAGAATTTCGTCTTTCCGCGTGGTGGACAATGGCCTGAATCCCCCTCGCATTGAGGGGAGGCCCATGCCCAGCAGTGGGACGTTAAAAAGGGCTGTAGTTTAGTTAGAATTTTGCCACGTAATTGAATAATGTACCTTTTGCATACGTTTGATAATATATCTGTATGCCAATTTCATGTACGTACCTACGACGTTCCTATCTATAACCATTATATACGATACATAAAAAGTCTGCAGTATTGTCTTTGAGTGGTAAAGGAATAGACAAGCGGCCTCTTGAGAATTTAATGATATAAAATAAATTCAATATATTCTAACGTAAATCTACAGTATTATCTTCTTGCCGTCTACAATTTCCAACATTTATTTCTTCACTATTGTTTCTAAGTTGTCTTGCCATAATGATGCGTCTACAACGGGATACAACTGCCTGAACTTCTAGAATAAAAAAGTTTATTAAGACCTCCATTAAAATTTATTTCAAGGACTTGAAAAAAAACTAAACATCCTTAAATAGTGGAATTAATTGGAATTCAGATTAAAGAATAATAATATTATGTAGGAAAAATCAAGCAGTAGCTGTATACATATTTATAGTAATGTATTTATAGTAGGTTCTGTATTTATCTATACTTCTATACTAATATTATAAAGAGGAAAGATTTGTATTTTTGTTTTTTTTTGTATGTAACGAATTAACTTAAAGAATTAACTGCTGTACCGATTTCAAAAATTCTTTTACCGTTAGAAAGCTACATTATCACTGAGTAATATAGGCTATTTTATAAACCCGTGCGACGCCGGGACGGACCGCTATAATCTATAAAACTAGAGATAATTAAGTAATATTATGAAGTCTTGTTCACATGGGATGGTAGCCAGAACGCTGGCTTATCTCGCTGGATACTGATGTATTGATCGAGGAAACAGCCAGGCCTCACAAGTTTGAAAGTTATTAATTAAAGAAAGATTTGAAAAAAAAATACGTTTTCGCCCTATTACTCCGTTTAACGGCAATTCAGGATTGAGTTGTACATTTTTGTGTACTGTACCTTGTATCTTCTCTTGCAGTATGGTGCATGGTGCGTGGTGAAGACGAGCAGCACGACTCGAGGGAGGGGGATGACGTCACGATGCAGTGCCGGTTCGCCCTGGAGCCCCTCGCAGGGGAATCCCTCACTTACTACTGGGTCAGGAGCACCGCCAGCGGACACGACAACGTCGCCATCGGAAACATACCCCTCGAAACCAACTACCAGTAAGTTTGTCAACATTTCACTGCGGTTTTAGGTTGACGTATATTTTAGCGTCGTTGTGCAACTAATCGATCACCAGGTGAGGCACCCCCTATATAGCTGTTTACATTTTGTTGGTGGTGCAACACGTTGCGCCGTTTCTAGTGTCCTAGTAAGATATAACTCTTAAGCACAATCAAAATCAGATTTTTTAAATTCATATAAGCCAATACAGGTACTTATGGATCTTAAATAAACAAAATAATAGTATCTCTAACAAGAATATGAATCCACGAAGAATATGAACATTTCAAGCGTATGAAACGATTTTTAAATCGTCAATCTTTTACTAAAAAAAGTGTAGTAGTCAAATTGAGAATCATCAACTTTTTTGAAGTCGGTTTAATATTGATAACATCATATTGTGACTGCAGTTCCAAACAATGCAAGGTTCAATAATTGGGACTCGGGCGAGGGCCCAGAATATTAATCTAGATCGGAATACTGCTACCACTAGAGCTTATAATACAGCTGCATTGTATGCAATATTGCTGCGATACGAATATGTGTGATACTTCTGATATTACTAATAGTACCTACGGCATAATCCAATACTTAATGCCCCGTATCAAAAACATTTTAAAGAAAGAAAGTTGTAACGTGAATACTTTTTACTGCCCCTTTGTTACGGATTGTTAAGATTACTCACCCTTATAAATAACGCCTGTACGTAGCACACCAACCCGGTGCTGTTGTACATCTCCTTTGCGATTCCAACATCGAGAAAAGCTCTGAGAAAATAGAATTTCCGCTATTCTCGGTCAATTCTTATCGCTGCTCAGGTTGAAATGTAATTTCATTTCCTTTTCTTTATTTATAATAAATTAAACACGGATCCTCTTCTCGACTTATTACTAGTTACGTTAGTCCATTTACCTACTCGAGATTTCTTTGCTATAAAATAAAAAAAAACCTTTGCTATTTCTAGCCAACCGTTATTCGAGGTCACCTCAAGATGAAAATCCTAGTGCCTAGATACTCTTGATGTTATGACACAAAACTGGACGTTTCGTAGTCCTAAAAAAACCCTTTTTATTTTTTTGCCGTGACAAGATATTCAAATAGCGACCGATCTCGACGTGAATATCGGACATCTGCCAACCCTTATAAAAATAATTAATATTCATGAAAAAAATAGAAGGAGTTTGCATGCTAAGCACGCGAAGGGTTTAAAATAATACTCCGTAACTCTCCAATGTGTGCGGGTAAATTAATTGAGGTTAAAACTTATCAAACACGTTAATAACTTTTACCACCTGGAGTGCGTCGTGAGCTCAGGGATATGAAAAGGTCCCAACCCTACAGATAACTTCAATATCGTTTTATGCCGGAAGGATCGGGTTTACCGCAGATGTAAGAACGAAATCGAATATGTGAAATAAATAACAAATATGTAAGTACATACGCGTAATTTCATGCAAGAGTGGCGTTGAACGACATCGTCTAATGCGAGGAAGATAAATTTAACCGGGACGTCTTTATTTTTACGAGTGCACAGACGGAGATGCTTGGAGTTGGCGAATGTTCGCACCGGGTTGATCCCTACGGGTGAACAGTACCTACGAATTGACGACCTACTGACCTACCTGAAAATTATAACGAAAAAGTATAGACAATCATCAGCGAGCTACACAAGAAGGCTTTCAAAGTTCTAAATGCTGTCATTAAAATTCACCCCCATTCTGTCGACTTCCACAATAAATATCCTACTATAAAAATATTTTATGGATTCACGCGAATATGTTTAAAGTGCATTAAAGTCTAATCTACTGCTACATACACAACGATTTTATATTCAGATATTAAAAGACCAAGCCAAATTACTTTCTTATAACATAACAAAGAGATAGCAGCTTGCGATAAGACCGCCCAATGCACACTACTATTTGTTCCTTGTTTTGTCAATATTTTTTGTGTAATATCCATGTAATTATTGGTGTACAATAAAGAGTTTTCTATTCTATTCTAACATTACCTGTTACATTGAGACCCAAAATACATCGGCGAGATGGTGGCACATGAAAACCCACAATTTTTATACGCAACCTTTTTAAAATTGGTTATTCTTGATCGCTATCTTTATCGAATTCATCTCAGGGGAAGACGGGATTAAAAGTGATCATTATAGTCAGGGGGTCCGAAGGTCGCATCGTTATTCTAAACGAAAAATTCAAAATTAACCGTCTTACCAATCAGTGTCGAGTTACATCATTAATTTTGTTTTGTTAAATTTTAAAGAAAAAACAAGACATTATTGTGTTTAAGTACGACGCTGTTGAATAGCTGTTGAATGTAGGTCTTCTGAAAGTGTATTCTTTAGCGCTACAGTTGATGAAAGCTATGCTCTAATCACCATTTTGGGTAAATTTTACAATACAAAATGTATACTTATCTACTTTATAATTTAGACTACCGCACTTTCCGCGTCATAATAGCTCGAGTTTGGAACAAAAGCAATTATGAAATTTGGGGAGCCATCTTTTTATGGATTACCTACTTTATTTCTTATTGATGAAGTTACTTCCGATTCCATGGACCATAACTTTATGGGCACTTATTCCGAAAAAATATGTTTTACGGCGCAGTAATCAGGGTGAGCTAATTTATTATAGATAAGAAAACGTTCGGGTTTATCTGTAGGTATGTAACATATGAGATTTTAGAAATCTTATTATAAATATGGATGTTGTAACGAAACCAAATTGAGGGTATATAAAGTCCTCGAGAATAATTCTTGATACCTTATGTATTCAAGTAAGGACAAAATAGTATGAAAGCGGCTCATATACACGGTGTTGCAGAAGTCCGAAATAATACTTTGACGTTTGCATCAGTACCTATCGGGTTACAATAGAATGGTATAAAAAAAACAGATCTAGATTCGATCATGTTTTTTCTCATCTTTTTTTGTGTTCAATTTATATTGATTTTTCAATTTCAATTTCATATTGAGTACTTTGTATAATTAGCATGTTCCATTTTGTGAATATTGGTAGTTGCCCCTCATAAATGTAGTTTACACTGCTGAATAGGGTTATGGATGTGCCAAAAGGCCAGTACACGATACTTCTAGCCGTAGTATAACATAATTGAAACAATTAATTTTATATTGTTATGGATCGTATGCGTCCCGATTGGAGCTATAGGTATTAACAGGTAAAATTGTTGGCGCGCGCTCTTCGCTTAATTTGGGTACGAATTTAGTAAAAAAACCGTCCAAGTGCGAGTTGGTCTCGTGCACGAAGGGTTCCGTACCATTATCAATAAAAATGAGCAAAAAAATCACGTTTTGTTGTATGGGAGCCCCCTTAAATATTTTTTTTTTCTGTTTTTTTTTTAGTATTTGTTGTTATAGTGGCAATAGAAATACATCATCTGTTAAAATTTCAACTCTCTAACAATCAAGGTTCATGAGATACAGCCTGGTGACAGACGGACGGACAGCGAAGTCTTAGTAATTTTAGGGTTTATATTGCATTGTATTTTTAGGGTTCCCGTTTTACCCTTTGGGTACGGAACCCTAAAAATACAATTCCGATCTGTAGTATAAACTACATATATAATTAACGAAGTTAACTTCGTTATTTAAATTTCGTGTTTCATATGCTCGTTATGTCGTCTTACTTGTGTGTAGCATATACTTTTAGGCTATGCTTAAGACATAATTATCTCAATACGTACCGACTAATCATGAAAATACCTCGTTGTTGCCTTTATTTAGACCTTCATAAGAAAATAGGAAACTGTCCTGCCCATAATAATATTAAGGTGTAAGTAGGTACATAATATGCTGAGCTTTGTCACCGCTAAGAGGGAATTACGCGAAATTCCTTTGTGTCATTTCTTTACCTACATACATATGATTAGCATCGTTTCAAACATGGGACATCACAGAGGGAGCTTAAGAGATTTGCTCTCTAAAAATAGTTTGGAGGTATGTTTTCATTGACCGAACTGAGCTGAAGCCAAACCGTGAAAGCATTAAACTTTCATGTTTACAAACTGCTTATACACATTTTGAAAACGATCAGAGGGCCGCCCGGGTTCGTAGCTTTCTCGTGAGTGTGCCAATTTCAACCGCTGAGTTACCCTACTAAAGACACTTTCCTTACCTATAAGTATGCCTGTCTACATTACCTACGAATTCGCTTACGTGTACAACATCACTTAAGTGTTTCACATAGCGTGTGACTGTGATGTTTGATTAATCCCATTATCACGCATGCTGTATTCCGGGTATTTAATAAACTTAAACCCCCAACAGAAACTTACGACCCATTTCTAGTGGCATGGTAAAACACTTTTGTACTGAAAAAATACTCATTTTTAAGATCTTCACATCTCTCCTTTCTAGGAACTTGTAGTCTTAAGTAAAAGAGATTATAACCTAATAATTTGTTGCAGAATCACATACGCGCCAACGGAAGGTCGTTACGACTTGTTGGTGTCGAATGTATCCTACGAGCGTGATAACGGGCGGTTCGAATGTCGCGTGAAGGCGGGCGGCTCGGGGCGCACGCTGCACGCTCAGGGACACGCGCTCACCGTGCTCACCGGCCCGCGCGCGCCCGTGCTGACCCCGGGCTCGCACGCGCAGTCTCAAGAAGGCAGAGAGCTAAACTTATCGTGCTCAAGCTCGGGAGGATCACCGGAACCCAGTATAAAGTAAGTTTATTTGTAACTGACACAAGCGCCCTATGAGGGTGACAGTTTTGCGTGTTTGCCTTTAACGCATGGCTGATGCTAGCGAAAGGGTGGATTCGGTAAGAGCTTCACCTGTCTTATTTTGTATATTCCGTTGAATCTATTATCGCAAGGGAATAATTGACACTTCTAATATAAATTGTAATATCATCATATTATTATCCTCTCTATAGCTCGTCTATCCAACTAATCATTTATAAACTTGACATTAATTAATAATACATCATCATCATAAATACATCATCACGCCTGTATTCCCCGAAGGGGTAGGCAGAGGTGCACTGCAGTGCGCCCACACTTCGCCGATGTATTTTGGTCCCAATGTAATAGGGGGCGAGCCTATTGCCATTATACCGGGCACATTCTCCCTCAATACGAAGGAGATTTTGGACCATAGTCCACCACCCTGGCCCAATGCGGGTTAATTAATACATGATTAGATATACCTACATATATAGTCATTCAATACCTTATTATTGGCGTCATTTTAATCAATTTTGCAATAGAATATGTTTACACACTACACCATTCTTTGTAAAGCAAGTTAATAAGTCCACGAGCATGACAAGTTTCAATAAACAGTTTTGTGATTTTAAAGCTAAATTGTATACAGAAATCATGCTCTTTTAAGACCGTAGGTACCCACTAATAAAAACGCATAAATATCCGGTAGGAATCAATTTATGTATAGGTTAACGGAAGCCTTAAAATTGAACTGCAATGAATGACAACGTTTTCCTGGCCAAGTTGGCCTGATTACATCTGGCTTCTAATCTCGTGTAACACATATTGCGTGAATATATCCCCTTATGACATTAGCAAAGAACAAAAGTCGTTCACATATTGGCATTATGATAACCGGCGGTTATTTTCTAGTGAACTGATTAATTAACTGTGTTCATAAATCGCGTTAATTATATCACCAACACATATTATACTCTCTGGCGTATTCATTTATTCATTCACACATTCAACGCGCTACGAGAACAATGGAAATGTGTGGGTACTGGTCCCGACAAAAAATCGCGAAATTTAGGCGACATCATTCGAGCAGCTCAGTTAAGACAGCGCCCGCATTATGGCCAGCACAACTGACCAAACTTGACCCAACTCTCGGAAATACCGGTTAAGCAAGTGCTAATCCCCCTTTCCACTTTGTACGTTTTCGTACCAAACCGCAATTGGCTTTTACCTAACGCATTAAGAACGGCGTACGGGAAGATAAAAAGCTGATAAATGTGGTGATAAATTTCATGTAGGTAGTGACTCGGATTCAATTAGAGTCGGGGAGGAAAAGCTGGGATACGGTACCCGGCGGGCGGGCGGTTGTCGAAATGACCGCTGCTGCCGCACATATCGCCGCGGAGTACAAATTATGTACGACTAGCGTACTGCCCCTACTACTCTTTTCCTTCCGAATATTTGATAAAACACCGTCCTCTGCGCACGTGTCACATCGTTCTCGGCGAGCTTGCATTAGTTTGCATAAAAAGCTCGGCTTCCGGGCCGGATGAAAACAAGGTGTTCTGAATACGTGTGACAAAAACTCGGCATACGTTTAACCGGCCATGTGGCCCGGATACATGAACTATGAGACGCCACTTTGGACGCGTTTGAATTCCATTTATAGCTCATACATGCCTGGCGCCTGCTAATGTCACGAGCATGTACTATGCGAGTGGGTCGTAATTTAATTATAACTGAATTATGTGAATTTGAATCATAAATTCTACCGCTCCGAGTTCTCAACTTACACCTGTGCTTACTCGTTCTTGTCCCAACTTGCCAAAAAGTTGCGGCTTGGTTACGGACCGCGAACCCCGAGTATTAAATAGGCTCCGAGGACCGCAATAATAATTATACGAGTAACTCAAAATATAACATTTCCATTCTAAAATGACGTGCATCTATTAGGTAAGGTATACAATTATTTTTGCTCTACCACCTAATTAAAGTAGGTAACCAAGTCAAATGAGTTGACCGACTGAGTGAACCGACTATGTATGGTGTTGTACGGTTTGTGAAACACGAAACTTAGCTACCTTCCTGTTTAAATTTTAAATTCTATTCTGAGTGGGATCTAACTTAAACATGCGTGCTTTTGGTATACGCATAGGACGCGACGATGTGTGCGCAGGTAATTGTACGCACAAACGACGCGCGACGGTCACGAAATATTTAAGTTCACGTTTTATTTTTGTACGGCCATGTAGTAAATCTCGTGATGCTGCGCCGTATTACTCATAGTCAATTAAATTAATACAAAATAAAAAAATGTTACATTTGTTTACCTGTGCGAATTGAGCTGTAATCGAAGCTGTAACTAAGTTTTTCCTAAAATATACAATATTATTTTACCACATAAAATGTTACCTAAATGTATTGCGGTATTTCCCTCACTTTGCTACTTCCAGAAAACATGAATTAATTATAATACTTATTCAACTCGGCCTTTTCGTTATTCCGCTTTCACTTATGGAATATGCGCCATTATCTCGCTCGGAATATCTCTTATATTTTATCATACGTGCCTTACTTTCGTTAGATGAAAATCAGGTAGATATATTTGATGAAGAATATTCAAGATGAGAATAATAGTAAATATTTAATTTTTAGAGACAATGTTATGCGGAGACGGTAATGTTTGGCCTTACCACTGTTAAAGTATTGTTTTTTCAATAGAAAATGTAAATTTTTGACAGATTGTATACTGAGTTAACTGTCAAAAACTGATGGTGGTAAGGGGGAGTGTCTACCGTACCCGAACACGCTTCGATAGTAACCTGTTTATAACCCCAACAGATGGTATCGGGAAGGTTCGACGTATCCTTTAGAAGCGACGATGACGCACGCCAAAACACGATCGGAGCCAACAGTGGCAACCCTCACGCTGATGCCGGCCAGAGAGGACGACGGAGCGGTCTTCAGGTGCGTCGTGTGGAACAGAGCCATGTCGGAGGGACAGCAGCTGGACGCATCCGTCGACCTCAGTGTCAACTGTGAGTACTTCCTTATCTTATCTTATGAAATGATACCATACCGAGGTTTTTAATTTCGTTGATTCAAGTTGCCTACTTACATCTAAAAATGCTGTGCTTATCTTCTAAGTACGTTTCACTTCGTTCAACGTTATTACAATCCCTTTTATATCAGTTCGGCTTTCACCTAAATTTCTCTCTATTTCCATAGAACTTGCAGCTCTACCATGAGCTACCATAATCTATTCGCTAAAATCGCCACTCGCTTATATTTGTGAGGCATTTTTTTTGAGGAATCATTTGGGAATTTAAAAGTTAGCTAGTTTAAAAAAACTAATCTAAAGACATGTAGTGCTCTAGAGAAGATCGTGTACTCAATAGTAAAGTTTTAGCTTACCACTCACGTTTTCTATTCCTCAAAATAATTGCACTTAATTATAGTGGCGCGTTTAAATAAATAGCGTTGAGTGTGAAGTGTATTTTAAGCCCGATAAATAGAATGTACAAATCGAATTTTCATTATCTATTCTGGCACAAAGCTGATCAATACAAACATTGGTATCAATTGATATGTGTACGGGATGATTGTACATAAAACTTGAAACCGTAAGCAAAATGGTAATCGTGCGCTAGATTTACTGTTGTGATGCATGACGATGTGCCATCCACAACGGAAGCTACCATAAAACAGAACATGAAAAGACACTGTAAAAAGGTCTTAAAATATATTCTGTGAACCAGCGGTGCTAGTAAGTAGATAAACACTGCACATCCACAGCTAGAGTAGAAAGCTTATCCAGTGTATTAGGGACCGAGCCAAATACATAATTGGATAAACTTCTACAGTGTAAACAACAGGTTCATTCATCAAAATATATGAGCATCTTCACTCTGTTATCCTATCCGCATGGTAGGCCAGGCTAAAGCCGGTTACGTCACCCAATTGCTTTCACGCTCCGGACAAATATATTCAGGAATTTGGCCAAGAGTGTGGCTTTTCGCAAGTCTCCAATAATACTCATACATACCAATTACTTTATCTGTAATAATATGCTTTACGTCAGAAAACAGACGATTGGTGGTAGCATCAAATGTTACATTTTTATCTGTATGTTTTAATATGAATGGGCATGATCTAAAAATCCAACGTATGATTATTATCTTATCTTTGAAATAATTATGTCTGTAGTAATCAAAGCCAAGAAAGTATTTATCTTTTGAGACTACAACGCTAAAATATCTAAACATAATTATAGTATTTTTTTTTCGATAATCGTACGTAACGTTACATTAGTAACCTACCTAATAATGTTAAATTAGTATTTTTTTTATTTAAGGCAAAAATGTGACGTAACGACCAAGTCGGATCAGTCCATGACATGTTTCTATGGATGCTTAATGTGCTCTCCGAAACGAAGGCGAAATCTCGTAAATAGGTCATCCGTCCAGCTGACGGCCTGCCCAAAAGTAACTTAACCGCACTCATCTCACAGCCCGCGTTTCCCCCACATTAAATTACAACATACTCGATACTTCCTATTGTCTGAAATTGTTGAGTTGTTATTCATGGAAAATGCTTAAATTCATTGTACCTATTGTCTACATTTTTGAATACAGATAAGTGACATAAGCATTATGCGTAAATGTTTTTTTTTTCTGACTTATTTTGTAGATACATATAAACAGAAGTAAGTATTCTTAATGCCAACAAAATAGTTTAACCTATTGAAACATATCATTGAAACTTACATGCATTAACATCTTATTTGTATTATTACACACAGACAGGTCTGTGGAATTACATGATTTCACTACAAACGTATAAGTGACAATTAAAAGAAACCATTTCGTTTGCAAAGAGGCACCGTTGGATGTTGTTTGCACGTTCAGCTCCATTCGCGCTTGCAATTGCAAGCCGAGGCGCCTTAGACACAGGAATCCCAGAGCGCCGCCAGGGGCCATCAAGAAACGCAAAAGCTCTTGGCAAATAACCTCAATGACCTAAACTTTGCTCCCACTGCCGCGGGAATGGAATCCTTCCGTATTATTTACAAACTTTTGCTAGATGACTAGAGAGGGACAAAGTATCACTTGAGGTTTATGTGCCGCGTTTATGTGCATACCTATAATGTGCTAAATACGCGCTTGGAGTTTACATAGCCTTGAACTTATCGAATACTTGTTAAATGTCAAACTGCAATCGTTGCAAAACTGCTTTTCTTTTTTTATTTGAATTAGTTATAGAATTGATTAGGTAGATTTATCATAATGCATGTTTATTTTAGTTATTCGGACCAGTATAAACATATGTGGAAATACTTTAGCGCGACGCCACCACTGCCGCGACCTTCGTTAAAATATTTGTCGTTTAAAGGCTTCTTCACGTTAATGCTCTCTAGGTTAAAGTATTGGGCAAATGGTTTGGCAAATTTATGAGTAGGGCTAACGATTTTCGATTTTAAATATGAAATAAGCTACTTAATTAACGCAAACAAACTTTTATAATTTTAGATTAATTTCCCTTTTCTATACGAAGTATCTAAGTAATAGTACACTGCCTTTGGCTCAGGTAGGTTTTATTATTATTGTGCAATATTATAATCTACCACAAAAAATAATGTTACCGAGGAAGCACTAATCAAAAAATAGCAACGGGAATTTTACGAAAACATCTGAATATATAATTTGACAACCCTAGAACACGTGTAAATATTTCCGTGTAAAACGTGGAAAAGCCAGCGAAAATCTAGTCATATTTTACACCAGTTATATTTATCTTTCGTTTATATTTTACATAACCGCTACAAAGCTTACATTCTTTGTATCATATTAAGGTATCCTAAATAGAAATCCCCTTGCGCATCGCCGACCAAGACGGGTGCTATTGTATATGACATACGGTTTTGCCCGCATTCACACTGATGACGTATATTTGAAAAAAAGGAGTACCACGGCCTCTCCGCCCTCTTGTTGGAAGAGCGTTCTAGCAGCATGAGCTCTAAACTCCTAACTCATTAAAATTCCCCCTACCGACAATCTATGCTCTAAGGACTCCTGTTTAGATTAATATTTTTTTACTAGGATGTTCATTATAGTTCTTTTATTCTTCCGTGTACCACGCTTAGCCGTAGGCATACGCTCTTTCCTATACGAATACCAGTGGCGAGAAATAATGACGATATTTTAAGCCCTTGTAACTTTAAAATAAATATAGAAAGATTTACCTGTTGCTTTTCATACCTACTGTTGCAATTCTGTACGGATTGAACGACGCCTAACGCAAGTCGCCCATTTAAGGGGGTATTCTAGTCTAGAGGGCCTAATTTTAGGAGCTTTTTAAAACGCTGTAAATAAAACACGGTACAGTTTTTTATCATTAAAATTATATAGGTAACTATACTACGAGTTTCTGTAATAGTAGACAAATTCTCAAAACAATCGTCTCGGGATGCGGCTAATCAGCAGTTTTCACGGCTATCGATCCGTCGAATCATGCTGATCAATCGGTTCGTGCGTAACTAACTTAACATGACTTCCTTATGGACGGACGTCGAAAACTTTATGGATGTGAATCCACACTTCATCATATTTCAATATCGAAGTGATCAATAAAATATAAAACTCATCCTCGCTTGTTCACCTAGAGTTTGTTTCACACAACTTATGTATTAAATACCTACTTATTGATAGATATTGCGTACAGATCAGGTATTAGGATATTAAGATTATTCTTAGTTCTTGCTACAATAGAACTCGTACTGAACAATTTATGATTCAGGGAAATATTCAGACAAAGGCCTGAGAGCCTATAACGTTTCGATGAAATTTAATCCTTCGGATTCTCTTTCAATATTTCACTACTCTATTATGTATACATTACAGTAGATCGGTCTACCTGTGAAATATTATTCTAAATAGGATCCGACCTGGAATCAAAATTGGGTTGTTTGAATAAAAACAGGATATATAAATCCTTAGGTATTCATATATGAATCTTCGAACAACATCTGGTTAGTGTTTATTATGAACTGGCCTGAATAAGCAAAGTCTTAGCCGGATAAAGAACATGGCACGCAGCTACAGCGATGCCTGTAGTGCATGTTTTAGTTCGGACGGATTTCGTAAACAATTTTATATTGATCTGGCTCGCACCAAAACCGGACCGGCATATCCGTTTCGTATTTAGAAGCTGCAATCGCCAATCTGTCAGCGGTATACACGAATCGGCCGATGGAAATATCCTTCGCAGTTGAAGTTATTTACTGAGGGCATCCGTAAATAAAGCCTATTCAATAATAATATTGCAGCATGCAGGAACTTGCAGATAATTGGCTGCGAGCGAACAGATCGGCTCGTAAATATATGAGCGCGGTTGAGATACGTTTAACAAATTCTTAGTTGGTTGAATGGCCTATTTTGGTACATGCGATCCGTCACGGCTGGCGTTATACCCCGAGACCGGTTAAAACTAATTAATCCATCCATTGTTTTAGATTTTCCACGGGTCGAAGTCGGTCCCGAAAATCCGCTACGAGTAGAAATCGACGGTGTCGCTACAATGGAGTGCAAAGTTGACGCGAAACCTAAAGTGAGCACGGTGCGGTGGACCAGAAATGGCAAATATATCTCCAACTCCTTTACGCACACCATCCAGGGCGTGACAGTACAAGACGCGGGCAAGTATACCTGCAGCGCAGACAACGGTCTCGGAAGACCGGGAGAGAAAGAAATGTACCTAGATGTACTATTCCCTCCCAGCGTCGCAGTAGAGTCCAAAACATACGAAGCCGAGGAAGGCGGAAACGTAGAAATTCACTGCGAAGTGTCCGCGAATCCTGAACCTATTTCCGTAGAATGGACGATGGAAGACAAACCTGATTTTCGCCAGAACGGAAAGACTCTTACATTGACAAGAGTGAACGCTGACATGGCGGGAACTTACGTATGTAAGGCAGTTAACGTTATTTCGTCTAGTAATGGAAAACGCGTGGAACGAGAAAATAGCGTATCAGTTGCCGTGTTAGTGAGACATAAGCCAGGTCGTTCAAGGATAAGTCCCGATAGACCCATCGCCCAGGAGGGAGCGGGCGTGACGCTCACATGTAGTGCCAAGCCGCCCGGCTGGCCCGCACCGCAATACCGATGGTTCAAAGATACCGAATCGTCCGATGCAAAGCCAACAGTTCTAGCGACTGGCAATCAGTACTCCATCCCTAGCGCACACCTCGGTAGCGAAGGCGTCTACCATTGTCAAGCCACAAACGAATTGGGACACGGCGAACTCGCCTCCGTCACCCTCGAGGTTCACCAGCCGCCACGTTTCCAAACTAAGTTACAAACACATATGACGAAACGGTCCGGGGAGCAAGACTTCGCGGTCACTTGTAGTGCGCTAGGGAAACCGCGGCCCAACATTAAGTGGTTCAAGGACAACGCTGAAATTAAAGCCGATGCCAACTTGTACGAAGTCAAAACTGATATTACCGAGGGCAGAAACTCGGTACATAATGTACAGAGTACTCTCAA
This sequence comes from Ptilodon capucinus, assembly GCA_914767695.1. Classification (NCBI taxonomy): domain Eukaryota; kingdom Metazoa; phylum Arthropoda; class Insecta; order Lepidoptera; family Notodontidae; genus Ptilodon; species Ptilodon capucinus. The sequence goes on along the minus strand of OU611814.1, from coordinate 4,012,003 downwards.
GTTTAACGGGAAGGCGAGACCGAACACTAACGACTTATTGCCGGATGATAGAGGCATATATTCATGCGCCTTCGAGAACGAGGTTAAGAAAGTCGAGTCTACGATGCATCTTCGAATAGAACGTAAGTAAAACTTATCGTTCACATTGAAATCCTATTACGCTTGCTATCGGATAAGCAATGAAAGGAATTTACTTTTCGAAACGAACTTGTAGCGTTCAATTTTATTTCTTTTATTTAGATTTAAATGTTAAACTATGTAAATTAAACATTTGATTTACTCTGCAAAGGTTTTTCTGCTTACTTTTCAATTCAAATAGTAATTCAAAGCTGTTGTTTTTATTTATTGCAGACGAACCAATATCGATTCGGCAACACAAAAAAGTCGCATACGACGCAATGGAAACGGCCGAAATATTATGCAGGGTGCAAGCGTACCCGAAACCTGAATTCCAATGGTTTTACGGTTCCAACACGGCACCACTGCAAATGTCCTCAGACGGGCACTACGAGATTAACACCACGACTGATAATAACGACTCCTATCTCAGCGTATTAAAAATAAAGACGGTGAAGCCTCAGGATTACGGTGATTACTATTGTAAGGTGAAAAATTCCCTGGGGAGTATCCGCCCTCAGATAAGATTGCAACCGAAAGGTGCGCCGGACACGCCTCGGTCGCTGGAGAGTCAAAAAGTGGGGCCTTCGTACGTTACGTTGAAATGGGAGTCGGGATTTGACGGAGGGTTGTCGAGTACGAAGTATTTCGTGCGGTATCGGCGCGAGGCTCTGCGCGGGCCCGGCGCGCCGCCCGGCAGCGAGCACTGCGCCGCCGACCACGCCGCGCATCACGACTGGATGGAGTACGACTGCGGCCGCACCAACCCCTGCAATGTCACCAGACTCGACCAACACAACACATACTCGTTCAAGGTAATAATACATCTAAACATTACATAATATCCCCATCTAACCTTTGAAGTAATTTCCGCATTATGAGAAACACAAACACGACTCTCGTTCATCCCTTCTGTAAACAACTATCAACGAAATTTGTTATGATATGAAACGAGGAAAGTAGAATTTTATTTGGTCGAGTGCCGTATAAACGTTATTCGTACTTTTGGCGGGGGCTGATGTTTCTGGGTGAAACGGACTAATATTTGTTTCTCCGTAGCGTTTGTAATTGTATCTCATTAATCGATTTGGTGTCGTTACGGTATTAACTTATTCTTTTTTGTTTTTCATTCTGATCGCTACCGACAGCATCTGACATTTGTTTTCAAGGTAAATCATCCGGCGCGCGCCGCTAGTTTATTTAAGTTAACGATGTCCTATTTTACGTTTTGTGCCGTCGCTATGGTTTTACGACACGCTTTAGAATGCTCACGAACCGCACGCGCGTCCCTCGTCGAACGTCCGTTAAATTGAATTTCCGTCTTTAGGTGAAAGCGGTCAATACGAAAGGCCAAAGCAATTACTCCAATGAGATCGCCGTGACGACAAAGGTGGACAAAATTAGTCCGCCCGAGCAGGTGACCTATGACCCTAGCACGAAGGGGATCGCGTTCACTGTCACCCCCACTTGCTTGTCGCTCGTGGGGGTGGTGGAGGGGCTAGCCACCATGGGAGGATCACCCGGATGGCAGGTAATTATTAACCTATATTAATAAAAATTTCCTAACTTATTTGCACATGAGATTTAAAATTTGTCCACTTTATAAACATAGAAAATACGTAATGTTTGTAGTCGATATTCCATTTGTATGTCCAGTTTTGTTAGAATTAGGAATGACTGTAAAATTGGACACGGATTTCACCGTTTTAGCCGACGCCAAAGCTAATAAGGGTTTTTTTTTTTTTTTTTTTTTGTGCCTGTGCTTATTCGACGCGTTTTTTGTATGTCCGTAATCTGTCAACACAAAACTGATTATTTTAGTTTTTATTTTACAAGCTTTAATACATTCACGATGGTACTTATGGTGATACGACATAATTGTATAATATTCACTCGGCCATTGTTCAAACGAAATTCGAATTTATCGCTGCATTTACTGTGATACTCAATTGGATCTGAATTTGTTAATTTACGCATATCCATTTACATCCCATTTAAATCATTATTACATTCGGCTCCATCTTTATCGAACCTTGTTTTTCGCTCGCTGTAATTTACTATTGAATTAAAGTAACATAAACCAAAACAGAATCGCGTCATCACCTCCAATGTATCTACCTACCTAATGGCTCATCGACATAACTCGTCTAATCCATTAGGGGAATTGGGATTTTCGTTGTTTTCAAACATGATAAGTAGATAGGTACTTCTAATCGTACCAAAGGCACACGCTATTCTAAAAATGTACTTCTACTACAGCCCTTTTAACGTCCCACTGCTGGGCACGGGCCTCCCCTCAATACGAGGGGGATTCGGGCCTTAGTCCACCACGCTGGCCCAGTGCGGGTTGGCAGACTTCACACATCTCTCGAGAAGTAGTCAAGTTCCCTCAGACGTGCAGGTTTCCTCACGATGTTTTCCTTCACCGTTTCATAACAAGTGATAATCCCGGATGAAAATGAGATTCGCACATAAATCCCAGAGGTACGAGCCGGGGTTTGAACCTGCACACTTTGATTGCAAGGCGTGCGTTCGACCAGTCGGCCACCATTGCTAACTTAAATGTACACAAAACAGAAATTAGAACTAACAAAACAATCAATAAAATTTTGTTGCAATAATAATCGGAATTACAGATTACATAGCACGTGGTATATAGCATTTTGTACCAAAATATTATGAAACAATTCATAAGCAAATGGAACACGGCTCATAATAGCACGGCTGATGCTAATTGCGCTACAAGCACACATTTTAATAAGCATGGTCCTGCGAGTTTTGCTTACACTGTGGCATGCACTCTCATACGCGTTAAAAAGTTTTTGCTCAAGCGTTTGTGCTGGCGAAAGTTTTAATAACTGGTTTGCCTATGTGTACTTTGCTACATACTTATTTACTTCCCTATATGATTATATGTTTGTTTTCTCTCTCAACTAGGAATTGCAGTTTGTTTATGAAAACAACGGCTGAGAAAGGATCTTGCCACTTAACTACTATGATACGTAAACAATTAAATTGTTGTGTCAATATTGTTTTTTAGGAATCCAGTGCAGTTTATAAACTTAATATCTAGATACATATTGGTTTTTACGTGTGTCTATAAGTACATGCCTATTTTAATTATAATATTGAGAGAAGATAATAAGACGAGGCTTACTAGTCTCTTACCTAGAAATACCGACACATATTTCCTTATTAAACAAATTAAAACAAAAAAAAAACAAATTCCATTGGTGTTTAAAATTTTAGCGAAAGACCAAAAATTGTAACCAAGAATTGGGCATAAAAAAGAAGTTTGCATAATTTCGTACACCTTAAGTAGAGACTAACTAATATAACAACATTATGTCGCCTAGGTGGTTGAGAACGTTCCACTGCGGCTGTCAGGTGCAGTAGCCACAGTGCAGGAAGCGACCTTAGATATGCCCAGCCAGGCGTCGCGGTCCACCGCACGGCACGCCACCGACCCGCCCCTGGACGACTTCAACCCCAGGGTGCGGCTCAAGCTGTGTCTCCAGGTCAACCAGGACGTCTGCAGCGAGTACACAGAGGCTGAGAGTGAGTACCCTATAACTTGTGCCAAGAGAATTAAAATCAGAATACCGTAAGATGTATGATGAAGATCTCAAAAATACAATCAACAAAAAATCTTAAAATAAAATAAAAATAAATAAACTGGCTGCTCAAATACAATTAATAAAAACAACAATTAATTAATAATTCATTTTAAATTACCTTCATTTAGATAACTATTTATGGTTCCATCGATAAAAATAACGAACATTTAACCACGATAATTGTTTGAAAATTCGTTAACAGCCAGTTTGCATGCTATTGTGACGAACTCAGCAATTTACTTAATAGATCCCTTTCCAACAGTTGGGACTTCTTTCATCAAGGAAACATCCGCACGCAAGATGGCCGCGATTATTGCAACATTCGCCACCAGTGTCGTGTTGCTTATATTCTTAGGACTTCTACTACTATTCTATCAGTGCAAACGAAGACCTAACAAGAAAGACAGATCGAAAGACTACGAAATGGACTCCATGAGACCCGCGAAAGTCACACCCCAGAACCAGGCACCACCGCCTTACTACCCTAGTTCGGGTATGGAGAATAAAGCACTAGAACATTCGATGGACTTGGCTCTGTCCATTGAAGACTCAAAAACAACAGTTTACGCGACGCAGGGTGGATACGCTTACCACGTCGCGCCGCATCCGGGACAACCGCACCCCGGACAAACGATGCCTAACTCAGACTGTGAGTAATCACTTCAAAACATCTTATTGTAATCACTACTTTCATCATCATTATTTTATCTCTTACTTCTTATTATATCTGTTGACATATTTAGTTCCGTACAGAATATGTTCTTTCAGTTCGTAGCGTTTCTATTCAGTTTATTTATTTAACGATATTTCTCTTGTGCAATCACTAAGGACTAACCACAGTCGACGTAGAAGGTAACGCAAATTAATATCTGGATATCACGCTAAGCATGCCGCGTGCCTTACCAACAGCGTCGTTCCTCCACTTGATGGGATTGTTTTTCGCAGGGAACATGGGCTTTATAGAGAACAGCTACACAAACAGCAACAACGGGGGCAGTGTGAACTCGCAGGACTCGTTGTGGCAGATGAAGATGGCGGCGGCAAACAATGCGGCCTCGATGCCCGCGCACCAAGCGATGGACCGACAGAGCAACTACGATTACGACCCGATCTCGCACTCGGGGTACCGGGCGATGGACGACTACGCGCCATACTCGCACCTCCCGCACGCGAGCCAGCCGCCGCTGGTGAGCGACTACAACCTCCGCGGCAGTCAGAACCCCTCGCGCCAGGAGTACTGCTCCGACCCGTACGCGTCCGTGCACAAGCCTAAGAAGCGTATGGATCAGATCGGTAAGCCACTTCGTCTTATTTCAGCATGTAGCGACCCGTTTGTGGAAACAGCCCTGTCTTTCACGCTATTTATTCCGTCGACGTGCTAGTCCGAGTGCGACCAAGCCAATTAGCATTTTCTGACTTCTAGGACATCAATTTGTTACCACCATGGTCCATTATCGTATATGGCCTCCCGCACACAGCGGCGTCAACGCTCGTGCGTAAATTTTTTTGGTATAGCAAAAAGAACTGTATTGACACATTAAAATAGTTCATTCTACATCAAAATTACACTGTCAGCGCGAGCGAATTTTGACACGTGGGGGCGCGGCTTTCCCGACAAAAATTTAATCTTTCTATATATTGCCACAGAGTTCCTTTTGTATCAGCAAATATTTTGACGCGCGAGACTTAAAGCGTCCTTGCCCATTTCCACTTTAGTTTCTCGATTCATATACTGACTATCTAATTAATTAATTTTTTGTTTGATTTGAAGTCAAATTACTGTATAATTGAGTTGATCAATGTGTTAGTATCATCTTGAACTAAAATATGTTCTTGTATTCATTGTTCTTGTTTTCATTAGTGTGTTTGTTGTGCAGAATCTCCGTACCACGAGGTGAGCGGTCTGCCGGAGTACGAGGGTGTGCGCATGCGCGGCGGTGGCGCGGGCGACGGGGACGCGGCGCCCGACGACAAGCCCTTACACCTCTCGCTCAGCTACGACGAGTCGCTCGAGTCCGGCTACTCGACGCCGAACTCGCGCGCGCGCCGTGTCATCCGCGAGATTATCGTATGAACACGGCTTTAAACACCGACGCTGGCTTCCACGCGACGCGGTTACCACCAACTATTGCTAACTACCTATCGCTCAATACTGAACACGAGTAGTAAAACAAAATAGATTTATAATTAGGTATCCAGTACACGATGCATTGTGCTAGGAATTTGCTGGTATTGTAAACCCTTGAGTCCACTACCGGCTGCCCGAGTCGAGTCAAATCTTGTTACTTACAAACATTTTATTGAAACGTCGCCATCGTATTTTATCTAAGCCGAATTTTGCGTCTCGATTCTACCATCTAGTAAGTTGTACGTTTACATATCTTTGTATGAGCAACTGTTCTAATGTGTTCTTAAGGTTGAGCGATATTAGTATAAAAACGTCGTTTGAAGCCAGCTTCGTGATTGGTGACTGAAATGGACGCGCGTGCGGCGATCGGACACTTCACACTGACCCCACCACCGTTCGTTCGCTAGCTGTGTTTACTTAAATTATACGGACTTCTCCGTCGCCACAATGAAGACTTGGTACGTACTCTACACTGCCCCTACATTTATAGATATTAAGAAATAATACCAGAAATCTTTACAATTATGTGAAAGATGTCATGTAAGTGTCACCTATCAATTTAATAGAAAGTTTTGTATGCATGTGACCAACGCTCAACCGAACTGTCCGCTCGCTCGATCGGCTAGCTTTACTGAGTATGCTCGCTTCACTGAGCGCACAAGCGAGCGGCTCGCTTGAGCGTGCTTACATACACACAAAACCTTTCACTGTCTGCATTATGTAATAATGTGGATGTAATTTGAGATATTTTAACTGTAACATTAGGTGTTAATGTTATCAATAAATGCCTATGTTCTCTGTTAAAATGATGTGATATGGATGGACTTTGTTAAATCCACATCTGTTAAAAAACAATGCAAGTGAATGGTGCGTGTTGTACATAGATAATCATCGAAGCTTAATATTGTCAATTGTAATGGGAGATGAATGAAATGTATGCTTGAGACTTAATGAACTCAGAACCTATGGAGCCTCACCTTAACACGACAATAATGTTGGAATATGTATTTATCTGTTTCTAACATCGATATGTACAAGACTATCTCGTTTTTTTATAAATACATGGAGACTAAAGGCCCGAACGCACTGGGTTGTCAAGACGCGCGTGTCAACATTTTTGCCAATACCAAAATGAACTCTGTATCAATAGGCATAAAGATTGAATTACTTGGTAAAAGCCACGCGATCACGCGGTATCGCTCGCGCTGTCAAATTTTTCTATGAATCAATACAGTTCATTTTAGTGTTGGCAAATATATTGCCGCGCTCGTCTTGACTTCCGAGTATGTTCGGGCCATTATTTGATTTAAAATTACACTTTCTAGCGTGTTTATTGGGATAAATGTTATGTCTTTGTGTTATCATGTAGATGGTGCAAGAAATATTTTGTTCATAGGCCAGTTTACTTTCAAGTTATAAGTATTATGGGATCCGACTTTATTATAATGCAGATCTAACTATCTAAATCTCCGTATAATATTCTCGGCGCCAGTAATCTTGTTGAACTCGCAAATTCATTGTTATGCGGCATCAACTCGCGGCCTGGTAATGACAAGAATTTTTATATAAATTGCACAGATGCTGGAGAGATTACAGACGCCCCCCGAAACATTATTTTGTAACGACCACAATTACATTTTATTTTATAGTACGCTCAGTGTTTGTAGAAAAATAATTAGCCGGGCATTGAAGCATCGAGACTGTGAAGGCGCGTTGATGAAAATAAACGATGTTTATAGGATGTTCGCTTCATCGATCGTAGGTACTCTGACTTAAAGAATACCTACAATGATTACTTTTCAGAAGGCAATTGAATCAAGTGAACTGCGTTGGATTTCTTTCTTTATAATTATTAAACACTATTTGACTAGCTCATTAATGTCGTGTCAGTGAATCGTATCTAGTATCATAAATTCTGACTTCATTTTGAATTAGTCACATTCATCTAAGCGCATTTCAAACTCGATTAGCGCTAATATAAAACGTACAAGTACTTACTTGTATAGAATTAGTTAATTAGAATACTTAAATGTACTTGTAAATATTGACCTTTTATATTAAATTTTTTTATTTTAATATTCTTTAAAGTATATTTGATAACAGATTATGATACTATGCAAACTACTATATGGCTGTCCTTTGCTACGTCAGTGGACGCAATTAGTTTGGTATTCCAACAGAATTCTTATTCAACGTATCTGACCACAAATAAATATAGGTACATTATTTGCTCATCTCTACCTTCAATAACTAATTAATTTTATGGTCATTACAACAAATAACTTAAGGAACCGAACTATGACACCGAACTATAAATTAGTAGGTACTGTAATTTTGAAACAGATTTTGTATTAGGTAATGAACAGTAATAAGGAATTATAGTAGGTAATATTAAACCTATTTCTAACGACAAGAACAGGTTGATCTCCTCATATATATCTACTCATAACATGACATAATTTTTAATTCATCTCTGATTAGTTTATTAACTCATATTTTATGTATGCTTCATCGCAATCACGCAATGATTCTTCTACCCGGGCGTTGAGAGGGCCACCAACACACCTATACCAGCCTCAAACAGACACCGATCTCGCCGGCGAGGTCGAGGAACCCCCTCTTCCGCTCGTAGGTGCATCTTTGCACCTAGGAGCGCAGTCACTACCTCTCCCCTCACGGTAACTGCCCAAGCCGAGGTCGTGCCCCCTGTGGCGCCCTTGAGCTAGTTGCCACCCCTTTCCGCCCTTAAGGCCTTGGTTGGAGTGCACTCTGCGCTCGCCACTCCTCCGGTAAAGCTGTAAAGGCCACCTCACGGCCAACAGTGTAAGTCCTTCAAAAAAAAAAAAAAAAAAGCAATGATTCTTTGCAATTTTTTATCATCAATAATTTTCTCATTTACTGTATTTTCTGTATTTTTTTAATATGACTATACTCCTATGAAACTAAATCTATATTATGCCGTTTACGTAAAAAAACACCTAGAAATTTAAGGTTAGTACGTTTATTATAGAACAGAATATAATTGATTTTTTTTTGAAGCCAGCCTTTATTTGAGTTAGTGAGGTCATATTGTAAAAGATGTCGTTCTGTCTGGCATCCAGGCAAGATATCTACTTTTGATAAACAGCACCTACTTGTTTAGTAGCTCTGACAATACCTACACTAAAAATCTTTGAGTTTTTTTATTTCGCTGGTATTAATATATACCTAACTACTTTTTACCTGAAAACTGAGATAGTAGGTTTTTAGATAAAGACTACACAATATATAAATGCCTCCGACATAACACGGTACTTAGATACTTACCTACCATGTTTTTTTAGACTTAAAAACCGTAAAAAAGTATTTTGTGCATTGTAATGAAATACGGAATCTCAAACAAGAATATCTTTGAATTTAAGACTAATGTAAATATAACTAGGTATATTACCGTACAAACCTAGATATTTTTTTTTACCTAATAACCCACAGTTATTGAAATTGGTATACATTATATAGGACCGGTTTTTAAATTGTCAGATAGACCTTTATTTAACGAAAACCTTGACTGAAATTTATTGAAAGTATTCGATATTTTATCTGGATATTGAAAAATCTGCCCTTTTAATAAATTTACTGAAATCAAAATGGGTTATTAGATAAAGATGATATTATATGCTTTAAGCTTTATATTGCTTCGAATGAAAGTGCTGTATATTCAATTTTATTTAATCTTTGTCAATCCTCTACAACTTTGCAGAACAATGAACATAGTAATATTCTGTCAAAGCAAATAATTAATTATTTACTTTAAGTCATTTTTATATGTAATTATAATTAATAAACATTTTATAAAGGTAATAGTTTAGCCCGAATCGGTTTAGTAGATGACAAAATATATAATGATGTTTGCCTAATAGAAAAGATTTCAACGACTGAACAAGAATGACTCGTAAATAAAACGAAATAAACAACGATCTCAGCTAAATAATTGATTGTTTATGCCTAACACAAAAATATATGTTAAATTTTGAAAATTAATTAAATCAATTTGTATTTTTTTTATATTATACCTAAGTATTATGGTATATTGTTGTGGTAAATATTACTACTCGAGATTACTCGTACGTACATGCTCCATGGTGTCATGTAATGATTTCACATAGATATGCACTTCACAAAATATTTACAGAATATCTCGAGGCCATACGAAAAGTACTTAGGTAGAAAGAAAAGTTGACGAGTCTTTTATTTTATACCTTTTAGATTAAAATTACGAAACCGCCCACCTTAAAATTGCGCGTTCTCGAATTTCTGATAAATTAATTAAATTGTTATATTTTAGATCTAAATGAATTTTTAAGAATTATAGTTTATAAAAAAGTAGGTAAGTATATATTTTTTAACAGTGATTACGTCAAACTTTTTCTACAGAATCTTATTTTTTTATCCTTTGACTCGGCTCGTTGGTGGCTTAAATATTTTTTTTCTTTTAATTTTCCTTAGTGATTATATCACTTTTAATCAACTCCGGCTATGATCATTGGACGCGACTATTTTATATCGAAATCGTATAGCTATTAAAATTCACATCAAATAAAGAATAATAATTCAACTCGGTATCATTGAGCCTTTAATTTCGTGCTTTACTTATATCTAATACTTTTTTAATTATAGATCCACATCACAAAATAAAATCTTCAAGTCCTATTACATTTTCTTTAATTATCGCTTTAGAATAACTGTTTATAATCAGTTGGACGTCGGTGACACAGTTTAATGACTCCCTACCTTTTGTATCTCGATCGTATGCTTGAAGTTATCATTAAGCCCTGCCGAATAGCCGTACCTATTAGTATTTTCTATTGCAATTTAAAAATGTTATATATTTCAAGTCGAACGTGTATCATCAAGTAGAGTTTTGTAAATAATAAATTAATTTTAAGTACTTAAAAGCCATAAACCTTTTCTATAATATTAATTAAGATGTGATGATGAAGTCTATATTTGAAATTACACATTATCTTCCGTATGTATTGACGGCTGCACACAAAGTGTTTCAGTGTATTTTATTTTTTTAAGTTTCCTTTTGTACGAAGGCAAATTATATTAAAAAATAGTGAAAATGCATTATGTTTGGATATGAATTCGATATCGGTAGGCATGTGTGTGGCCGTATTCAATATGTACGTCGACAATGATAAGCTAATGTAATCATATGACATTTTAAGTTTTACATCAAATAATTAAGTTATGACGTGAATATGATGGTATCTATCTACCAATTGTGAAATGCATATGATGTAATTAAAGGTACTTATCTAAGTGATTTAGTGACTTTGTAAATAGTATTGTTAAGTTCTTGCAAATTATACATACATTTTGTCCAATACAATCCTTGTTTTATTTCTACTCATTTCCTAATCTTGATTTAACAGATAATAAATTTTTAACAAAAAACGGTGAAGTCGGTGCCAATTCATGTGTGTATTTGCCTAGTCTGACGTAGATTGGCACCTACTCCAAATGTAATGAGTTATAAGGTTATTTCTAGCTTTTTAGTGCACCTAGGTTTTTGAAGTCGGTTTTGTTTTTTGTTAAAAAAAATTATTTTCACGCTTTTTAGTGTCAATAATAGTTGAAAATATGCAATTATTACCACATCATGACAACCCTAAAAAAGTAAATATTTACAGCCAAAAAAAAATCCCCCCTCCCCTCACCCCCCATTTCCGGTTTGATTTTTGTTAACAATCCGTATTAAACAAAAAAGGATTTTTCGAAATCGGTTCACTAACAGATATGCTGTAGTCCGGATTGGACCCCCTTGACAGAGTGGAAAGGGGGGGGTCCCCTTTCCACTCCTTTGGGGGTAAGTTTCGATGTTTGTAAACATTCCGTATTAAACAAAAACTAATAATCGACCTAAATGAAAACTCCTTAAAAAGCCGTATACAACTACATCATCCACGTAAATAATGATCATAATAAACATAAAAATGTTCATAAAATGAAAACTGCTTGGCCGTACAATTTTAAATTTTTATGGAACCAAATGGCATCTATTCCGCATCAAACAAAAAACTAATCACGTAAATCGGATCATAACTCGCAGCGTAATCGGTGTACATACATACATAAAAAAAAAAAAAAACATTCCGGCCGAATTGAGAACCTCCTCCTTTTTGGAAGTCGGTTAAAAATATTAGGCATTGTCGCAGAAGTATAGAAGACTTATTTGTTTACTATTTGTGTCATAGTTAGGCAACACATTAAAGCGCTTGCTAGTGTTATTGAAAACGGCCATAATTGCCGTCCCTGTCATAGTAGCAATGTAGAGAAGAGGAATAGATTATGAAGTTGCCATCAGTTCTTACTAATTATATAGCTGTCTTTAATATTTTTCGGAAAAGTAATACACTAATGTACTGATGTGCATCAACTGGACTTCAATCCTCAACGATTTAGCACTCCTGTGAGACCGGAAGTACCTACATTGGAAGCGTACCAGCGCCAATGAGCGTACCCACTATTACATTGGGGTTTAATACCATTAACGAAATGTGCGTGGTCAACAGTTGGCCTCTGTCTATTACTTCGGAAACCCGTTAACCTACCTAATCCCAAAAACCACTGGTTGCCATGAGCCCCGTACGTATGTAACGGAATATATTATATACAGGATGTTTCAGAAGTCCTGAATAATACTTGGCCGTTTACATGGGTATCGGGTATACATCCGAATGGTATACAAATTTGATCGAAATTCAATCATGATTTTTCCATTTTTTTCGTCGAAAATTTTATAAACTTAAAATATCTGTTTTCTGAATATTAGTAGTCGCATCTCGTTGATAATACACAAATATTCAAAGGTCTGTAACTTGGAAACTATGATAGTTAGGTATAATCTACCTTCACTATGTATTAGGTATCGTATATGTACATAAATATTATTTCGGACTACTGATACACGCTGTATATATTCACAGTAACGTGAGCGTACACGTTCGATCATCCTTGTACGCCTGTAACACGTGCCACATGAACCGAAATACATTTATTACCTCTAATATTTTGTACAACGAAACAGTAGGTACAATGGTTGGAGAGAATATAATAAAGAAGATACATTTTCCTAACATTATTTATTAGTGACATTATTAACCTTACGATAAATAAAATGTCAGCCTCTATTCAACCTTCAGTGATCACAGTAATGAAGTTGTATTTTTATAACCCGAAATCTGTCGGATAAAGCGTTCATTTATTATGATTTGAGCCAGCTCATTGCGTTATACCTACACAATTATAATCAAGGTAAATAAAATGACAATACCATAAAGTAAAGTAACTTATTTCAAATAAGCACTGATCAGTGATTTAAATTAGATTAAAACTAGAGCCGGAAGTGAGTGCTACGGTGGCTACGAACTGTAGCAAATATCTACTTCGTAGCGGATCGTACAAATTGGCATAAATTATTCGTGGTAACTGATGAAAGCAGTCGTAGCCGAATGTTCGAACGCACGCTTTGCAATTAAAGAGTACAGGTTCAAACCTCTGGTTTATATGAGCGAATCTCATTTTCATCCGCGATTATCACTTGCTAAGAAACGGTGAAGGAAAACAAAGTGAGGAAACCTGCACATCTGAGGGAACCTGACTAGATCTTGATAGATGTGTTAAATCTGCACACCCGGACCAGGTCAGCGTAGTGGACTATGACCTGGACCCACCCCGCATAGATGGGATGCCCGCGCTCGGCAGTGGGACGTCAAAAAGGGCTATATTATAATATTAGTAGCTGATTGCTCTAGTACCGTTATGAGGAATTAGCCAGCTTAAATTCCTTCATAAGGTCTACAATACAAGAAATAAAATAAAGTTAAGGGATTGTTTATTCATTATAGTTACCAAACTGTCACCAAATTTATGGAAATTTAAATATATAAAAGTGCTCATACAATGGCATTTTTCAGCATTTAAATGTTTTACAATGCCTAAGTAAATTCATTGTAACTTTCTGTATTATCGGCTTTGTGTTTTACTACTGAAGCAAGCAGTTAAGAGGTAATATCAGGCAGTAAGATAGCCAAGAATAATGCTGGGCCACTATGGACAAATTATGGCAAAATAAACTTTGCTTTCCGCTTTACAATGTTGGGTTAAGAGCTGGTAAATCATATTAATTGAAACAAACGATTACTTGCGCGTAAGCATCGATTCGCACGGTAAAGCCGGCTGCCTAATATTTACAGGTTTGTAGGGAAGGAATTTGCAGTAGCAAAACTATTGACGCATTTACATGCGTTGTCGAATACTGTATCTACGTGGTTCGGTACAAACTCCCCATGAACGCCTCCATTTGAAATATTCTGCTTTTACACATCCGCCCCGTTAAATTAATTAGGCAGCCGGCTTTACCGTTTGAATGTAGCCTTAGTTTGTTCGAAATACCGCGTCCCGTAGCAGCACTAACGCAGAATTATTTTATCGTATACCCAATAATGTTTCGTCACGGTACGGTAATAGCAGTCTGCTCACAGCTACACAGATAATCATAAATTTGAGTTAACTACACTACTTCATAATGCTTCTAGTAAAATAATTAGACAGTGTCCCAGACTTTCGGTACTCTAAACTAATGTTTCAATTATTTTTTTTCGAACAATAATATTCATTTGTTCTGTTTTTTTTACAGATCAATTTTATAGAAATATATTTATTTATCAAAACTATTTACAATAATGTACAATTTAAATGTCTTCCATATTCAATTACAAGAATTCCTTTTTATTAAAAGTTATGTGGGCGTAAATTACGGGAATCGGTAAAAAAATTGGAACAATGCCTAAGCATAAAAATATTTAATAATGAGCACTATAACCAACACCAGTGTATAGATTGCTATGGTTGGCATTCGGACAATAGGAAAATGATTGATGAACTGTTCTAAATGTTCACGATAGAACTAGCTAAACACACGACGGATACATCGTTTTTATGTTTACGTAAGTACTTAGATACATAAAAATCCAGGGACAACTCAATAGGTATAGACCATAGACATGAATATGAGAAAGCAAATAGCATGTATGTTCTATTTACAAACTAAATCCTATTGTTTAAAAGTAAAAGGTGTGCTGAAATTTTTTTTTAAGTGTCTATAGAAATGTGTAGATTATTTAAGTATGTATCCAAAATAATGAGCTATTATTATTTAATATATGACCTGATAAATTTTAAATTTCAAAAATTAAGAAACGGGAGAGACCCAGAGAATTCAAAGTAAGTAAATAGCGCTGTCCAGTTTTCTATTAAAAAAACACCTGTGTATTTGCTACAGGGATTATCGAATGTACCTACTGTAGAACTAATGTACCTAAGGTACATTTAATTGACATAGGCAAGGACATTGACAAGGATAGTGTTTATTTTAGTAAACAAAACAAATGAAGTTGTATCCGAATGCTTTAAACCTAATAAAAAGGTAAAATCAATTCAGTTCTACATTAAGTTCAACAGAACAAAATGTGCTGGCGTGCGGACTCCGGACGGACTAAAATGATTTTAGAAACTATAGATAGTCTGCTCCGACCAAGTTGTCTTCTGGCAAACATATACTTACAAAGTTACACACACGTATGGAACTTGCTTGATTTATACAAAGCCCCTTGGATTGCCTTGGTAAAATAGTTCATCCGTACATATTTGTCCGGTTGAGTTATTTTTTATTGTGTTACGCCGTGTCCGGGACGACGGAAGCCGAATCAGAACTATTGTTAGAATAAATGTGTACAATTTTAGTAATCAGTAATCACTTTAATATTAAACGGTAGAGCATTATATTTAAGCTTAACATGGCTCTAGTGGTTCATTTTGTTTTAAGTATAAAGTATAAAAAATCCGAAATAAAATGTTTTTTTTTATTATTATTTTTTGAGTTCAGCTGACAACTTTAATGGATAGAACGTAGATCTTGATACTTACGAGAGCTGTCCCTCTACCTCCTAGGCTATTGTCTCCAGGCAAATACTGATGTATTCAATTTCATTAGTGAATTTATTACGTAACAATTGATTAACAAACCAAATAAAAACTTGTCGTAGATAAATAAAATACGTCTGTATTCCCCGAAGGTGAGAGGTGCACTGCAGTGCGCCCACACTTCGCCGATGTAATTTGGTGCCAATGTATGTAATAGGGGGCGAGCCTATTGCCATATTTGCCATTATACTGGGCACATTCCCACTCAATACGAGGGAGATTTGGGTCATAGTCCACCACGCTGGCCCAGTGCGGGTTGGTGAACTTCACACGCCTTTCTATGCAGGATTCCTCACGATATTTTCCTTCACTGTTTCATAGCAAGTGGTAATGTAGGATGAAAATGAGATTCGCGTATAAACCCAGAGGTGCGAGCCGGGGTTTGAACCTGCACACTTTGATTGCAAGGCGTGCGTTCGACCACTCGGGTACCACTGCTACGTTACTTATTATTCGTTTAAAATAGCGCTCTAAAACACTTTAGTTTTAACTGACAAACGCCAGTGTAAATAGTTTGTAGAGGGATAGGAATTCCTGTAAATTTGGAAGACAGTTTATAATAAATTAAAGTTAGAGCGATGCATTATAACTTGATTACTAGTTTTAAATTCTATTGTATCAATATTAAGATTCCTTTTTAATTAGGAGTTTACAGTCACGTTAATTTAGTATAGGTGTCATGTCTTTCACTACAAGAGGGCAGTAATCCCCACTTCCAAATTGTATCTTTCTTGGAATGCAGATAATGTAACCCAAATAATACAGTAACTTAAGACACATATAGTCCCTTACGACTCAGCACCGTCTCTACATAGTTGTTAAAATTGAGTCACTCTACATAATGTTCCAAGAGACCGACGTAAATTGAAATAGTAATATTAACCCTTGTATCTCTCCCGATCTGATTTACGTGCCGAGACCTACCGATATTTGATTTATTTCACTAGATTATTTTTATTTATCCATTAAATAAATTGAACTCTATCAAGTCCTACGTTATATAAGTGTTCGTAGCATGTGTCATTATGATTAATAATTGTATTTAGAAATATATATCTACTTAGTTTAACTGTTACCCTCAGAAGAACGAATTTACTTGACACAAGAGTTTTCAAATTCTTTGCTATAACCATTTATAAGAGTATTTTTACAAGTGTTTTACCAATACCAATGACAATGGTTCACAATTTTCTATAGATTGGGGTATTCGTTTTATTTTACCTACGAATATACATCGGTTCCCGGTATTTATGTGGTTACACAGATCATAAATACACAAATTGATATCATCTATTAGCAGGTAGCCATTATCTACAACGAAACCTTGTGTACGAAGCTACTATACATTAAAAGCAAAGTAACCATTTATGTCTTTGGTATTCGCATCATAGTCAGGAACGCTGAATTAAACAGTGTAAATTTTGAACTCTTAGAAAACGCTCGAAAGTCCCTATTGTAAAGTTTATTTGTGTATGCCACAGTCATGTAACTGGTTCCGCGAAGTCCTCTGATCACTCTTTTGTTTCAAAGTAACACAATACAAAATTGCTTTCATTTATTTTCCAGTTTTGCATTCTATTCAGTTGCATTATGAATGAAAAACGTTATTTCATTGTACCAAGTTCTTAACTTTTCAAACTACTGAAGTACAATTTCTTTATGACTTAGTTTTTAATTTTCCCAGAACATCACAGAAAACATTTATTTACTTCAATTCTTGTAAAACGCTCTCAAATGAACGAAATATCAGAATTATTTGAAAACGCCCTTCTTCAATATTCTTTCAAATTTATTTTTAACTGACTTCAAAAACTGAAGAGGTTCTGAAGACTCGTATTAAAAAAAAACTACTTCTAAGAATTGAATAGGCAATAAGATAAAAAGGTTTTACGAATACATTTTATTATACAGAAAGTTGATTTTAAAAAAAGGCGTCTCTCGGCATTGTGCCCAGAAAGCTGGCAGCATTGACCACATTGGATGGCAAAGCTGATTCTCTATGAGTTCCCAAATCTCTAGCACGAACACCTCAACAAAGCTTTTAGAGTTAGGTATATATGGGTTTAATGTACCCTAATTACTGACACGTAAGTCATACCCACATATAGATTTTTTTTTTTTAAATCACATGTTATCATTTCACAGCGCTTCCTAGCGTACGTTTGCTTACAATGGAAGTCCCGCGATCAAATCCTGTACACAAAGTGAACCCTGGCTTACAGTTTGCGGCCGGGATAACGGTAAGTAGCAAATAATGAATGCCAGTGGTAATACGTGTTGAGTGTAATCAACATCTAAACTCCGTTATGGGACCCCATAACGAAGTTGTGTTATGGTATATTTACGATTTTATCATGCACTTTGCTAAGAAATCCGATGCGAAAACGTTAGCAACAGTACGACAATTACAGAATCAGTCTAAAACTCGACGTGGTTGGTAGATCTATGTATAAATTAATCATAAGCGTCTTGGTACCTAACAAATAGTTAGCCCAGAATGGAGAGGCCAGGTAAACACTACTTTCACATACCCGTCACGTTTGCAAAGGGCCAAATGAAATTTTCGAAGGTACCCGTAACCCGGTTCATTTATTGAAAATGTAAACGAGCGAGGGACATTTATTACACATGACAGGTATTTAACAAGCACCCTTCCGAATAAAATAGACGTTTCAGAGTGTTACTGGAGTTGTTTTAAGTTTTCAGATCCTCTAAAAACACTAAAATTTATAGAAAATCAATCCTTGTAACCATAAACAACGTGTTTCAATACAAAAGTATTCTACAATTAGGCATTACAAATATCTATATATCGCCAAACAACACATAGGTTGTACTCATCGTATGATCCCGAAATAAGCAAAGCTTGTGCTATGGGTACCATACAATGGAATGGGGCCGAACCGGTATAACTGAGACCCAGACCAGGGAAAAATCCGAAAACGGCATTTCCCATCATTGCAGCTGATATGACACGTACCTTAACTACCAGATGCAGTGAACCGCGCATTCCACGCTCAAAGTCTAGACCAAGCCGTCTGTAAAGCTTGTAAATGGAAAGTGGACTGTATTGGATAGCTTGGATAGGACGCTGTTTGGAGGGAAAGAAAACAAGTCCAGGTGTAATGGACTCCGAGACGGAAGAGAGTTTTATTAGATAATAATGTTGCACACGTAAAATATTAAATCTGCTATATTGTTGGGTTGCCAACACCGTCGCGCGTCGTCAAAAATGGAACATAACTTTCTAAAAATTAATGGTAAAAAAACTTTTTAAAAACAAGCTTTTATTTAATTGCCCTTGGTTTTCGTGTTCTCCTCAGCAAGCCCTTTCATTTGAGACCCATACTGTGGTAGTACAGAAAAAATAACTATTCCGCCATCTTGGATGATCCGCCATATTGGAATTAGAATGACGTCACATAGCTAAGCAGGCATTGTCATCCAAAATAAGCGTGTATACCAAATTTCAGCTCAATCGGTTAAAGATAACGGTTTTAAAATTAAGTTGCAATATTCCACCCGGACATACATTGCATGTTAATATAAAGCTTGTAAATAAATAAAAGTTAAGTTATTATCCATAGACTCTTGTCTTGGTACGTATTCGTATCGTCGCGCCATTTGAACGCCGAGTCTATTTATCTTCTAAAACATTAACGTCTGGAACTACTGAACTTTTATGAAATTCACAGAAAATAAGCGCGAATTTTTATTTACTCTGCGGCGAAGCGGCGATGGCGTCGCGGGAGCCTTTGAGACTATAATTATGTAGCCATTTACTGTTTCGAATAATTTGGTCATTAATTTTGTTGTTAATTAATGTAAATCACTGTTTTAATATGAACAATCACATGAAATAAATAAATATCGCCAGACCACTTATACTCGTCGTATAATAACAAACTAAGCAACGCTTGTGCTATAGGTAGCGTACTATACAATAGACTGGGTGATCCCAAATTAAGATGAGAACAAATTCCTAAAAAGCTATTTTCCAAATTTCTTACTGACGGGATCGAACGCGCGACCACTCGATGCAATGAGCCAGCCTACGCACAAATCACTGACCAAGCGGTCGTCATAATTTGTGATATCATAACAATTTTATAAACTGTGCATTTCTGACTGTATTTACCTATTGGTAGGTACTTATATATCTCATCGGAAACGAATACTTAAGTAACATTACATTGAGATCTTGAAAGAATTTAATCAAAGTGCTTCACAAATAATCCCTATTGGATTGCTTTTAATCCAAATTGAAAAAAAAAGTATTTTACGAAACGAATCTTCGAAAGTAGGTAGATGCGTAGGTATCCATGACTATCGCTCAAACTCGTCCATGTTGTGAAATTCTAATAGGCACATTGCAATAGGTTCAGCTCAAGTTTTTGATAATATTTAAAAAAACTATATAAATGTACATAGGTTTCTAATATACTAAATTTCCCTATAAAAATATATTGAATTCCTCTTCTATAATAATACATAATCACTTACTACACAACTATGTGCATATTTTGTTGTTATAAGTTTGTTAGTCCCACCGGTGGGCAAAGATCTCCCAATTCCTCTCTATTTTAAGCTACGATGAGCCAGTCTTCTTGGTAGGAGTCCCACTATCTCCTCTGCCGTAATCAATGTCGTCTTGCATTTCCGGGGATCCACTCTGTGCTAATGTTCTTCTGATATATATACATAAGTATTTAAATAAGTTATATGTAAGTACTGTATCTATGTACTTATATTCTAATAATAGCTTTTTATCAAAAAATCGTAAACATATGAATGCAGCTCATTTACAATGCCATTTGTCAGTCTCGTACGTGTCCAATATCTCCTAATTACGTTCGGAACATGTACACACAAACGGCAGTTAGGCTTAATTCACACTGTAAATCAACTACCCAAATTAACAGGTATAACAATAACGAACGGACAGAACATTTCTATGGAATCGTTCACACGCGCTGTTGGATTAACGGAATGAACAAATTAATGGAATGAACTGTCTAACTGGGGGTGATCCCCCAGTTCACGATCAGTCCTGGATTAGCCTATAAGATATTTAAGCAATTGCTTAGGACATCCCGACTAGGGGGACACCGGAGACGATTCCCACCCA
Source organism: Ptilodon capucinus (assembly GCA_914767695.1). Taxonomy (NCBI): domain Eukaryota; kingdom Metazoa; phylum Arthropoda; class Insecta; order Lepidoptera; family Notodontidae; genus Ptilodon; species Ptilodon capucinus. Next base: position 3,990,984 of record OU611814.1, on the reverse strand, counting down.
CGGTCAAATGTGACGAAAGCATATGTTGGCTGTGTAAGATGTTCCCGAGGAGTAGAGTTGACGTCAGGTAAGCGGCCGGTCGTAAAAATATAGCCGAATCTTAGGACAACTTGTGAAATCATGTTGTGCCGGCGATCCCACCTAGCATGGGATAAGGGCAGAAGGAACATACATATTCTACCTACGATACGTATTCAAATATATTTTTTCAATTAATTCTTTGTAGTTCACTTAAGGATAGGGGGGGAAGGGGGGCCTTAAGGACAGGGGAAGATTGCCTAGGGCATCAAGTTACTTTAATCCGGCACCGAGTATGATACCCATAGTACAAGCTTAACTTAGTTTGGGATCATACGATGAGTATGTGTTGACTGGCGATATTTATTTATATATGAATCCTTCCTTTCCTTACAAATATTTCAGCCACTGGACGCCCGTTTTCGGTAAGACTGTAATTATCGGGTAACCGGCTTTATCATGTGAATAGACCCTTAGTCCGGCAGACCACAAATGCAATTTAGCCGCACAGATTGAAATAGTCGTGCAAACTTGTACATCTTTTCACATAGTTCGTGGACATTACACAGACAATTATTTATATTGTGCCTAAGGCTATTAAAAGTTGTAAATAGAGGAAAATATCTTTCAATATTATTTAATTATTATAAAATGATAGAAACCCAAATTATTGCTCAGATCTTGGAAAATATAGAGCGGAGTTGGTGACGCAATCGATCCGCCAATTTTTAGGGTTCCGTATCCAAAGGGTAAAACGGGAACCCTATTACTAAGACTTCGCTGTCCGCCCGTCCGTCTGTCACCAGTTTATATCTCATGAACCGTGATAGTTAGAGTTGAAATTTTCACCGATTATGTATTTCTGTTGCCGCTATAACAACAAATACTAAAACCAGATTAAAATAAATATTTACGGGGGCTCCCATACAACAAACGTGACTTTTTTTGCTTGTTTTTATAGATAATGGTACGGAACCCTTCGTGCGCGAGTCCGATTCGCACTTGGCCGGGTTTTTTCTCTGCTATCGTTGGTAAGTGAGGGTGAGATACTAGCATCAAATAAATTTTGTTGATAAGACACTCACATAACAAAAACCACAGACAGAGTCCAAATATCTTTTGAAAACGGAGAGATTTGGCAGAGAGGAAGGATTGTAAAAGCAAGGTTTAAATTATTAGCATTGTTAATTTAATTTACTTTTAGAATTATTTAATGCAAAATAATAGGCAACAACTTATCTAAATTGAAACATGAATATAAAATTTTCTCACCGAGTGTAATTTCTGGATGTTTAATTATTCTATTTTTAAAATTTAATTGGTAAGTAGGTAATTACACAACAGTAAAGATAACGAGGGATCAGGCAGACCGATAAACAGGCTATTACCATACGTGGACATTCTCTAACTGTAATGCTCGACTTTTCTCCTCGATATTATTAAAAGAGTTCGAATATACCTACATATTTTGCCTAACACCGTTAAGAGTAAAATATAATTCGAAATATTGAATAACACTTTTGTATTTTCATGAAACTGTGAAAAAATATAACGGGACCTTGTCTGTATGAAATACATATAATATTTTGTTTCAAAAGAACCGTGGTTGTTCATTTAAGGCCTCAACAAACGGGCAAGAGCTTATTCACTTGACTTTTTTTTAATGTATTCTGTCAAAGTCAAATCATTTATTTGTTATAGGCCTACGGGGCACTTGCAATTGTTTTTTTCCATAATTGAAAAAAATACGGTGTTCAAATCCACTATAGCTTTTATATATGTAATATATTATGACAATGCATTGGACTATGACAATGAATTTTACCCTGTTGCATTTCTGGGCGGATTGTAGTCTGCAAGAAAGGGACTTTCGTCGATAGCCATTTATTATGTATTCTTTAATAATAAAGAGGCATCGACGAACATCCCTTCATATCAAGGGGTGAAAGGCTATTAATCAACATTTTCTTAACTTTACAGGAGAGCATACTCATTCGACGCAGAAAAAAATCGATGATTCCAAATCGATAGTCGAAATTCGAATAGCCTTTCACCTCTCGATATTATATCCATAAATAAAAAGGAGGATACATTAAAAGCTTTACGGAGAAGTTGAAAGTATAGCGCTTAGAAAAAAAAACAAATTTGTTAATCTACAAAACAAATAACGCAAAATTGTAACAACAGCCCGCTCGCCCTATTTAATGCTACGTAATTTATACGTGATTACAATACATCAATAGACAAAACAGTCGGATTATAATGGACTGTATTGTAATTAGCTCCGTCCCATTTCTTCGGCCCGGCCGAGACATCTGGGTAATCGGAGGATGATTGATGAACCGGCTCCGCTACCCATCCTATGATATATTTTTGCTAGTTAATTTGTACAATCGACTGAATTTCGCTCCATTGGTCCTATTATCGGAAATCGTTCCAATATAAAGGTTATACGGTTAAATGGTTTGGGAAAATCTTGTCCATTTTCGAGTTTTACATTGTACGAATGGATTGTTATTTTAAATAGTTGTTATACCTATCGCCTCTTCATACGCAGTAATATTTTATAGTTTGTTCACTAACAGTATGTGGGTAAAACTAACGTAATAAAAGTCATACTATGACCTTGGTTAAAGTTTTCGGCGGATATTATCATTTTATTCCAATATTCGAGTTCAATGGCACCTTAAAGCCTCCCACACACTGGAGCGTCGACACTCGTGCGTCAAAAATTTTGCCGGAAAAACGGATTCTGTGTCAATAAGAATAAAGATTGAATTTCTGTGGTAAAAGGCATGCTTCCACGCATCAAATTTACAACCTCAGCGCACTAATTAAAATGTCAATCTGCTACAGTGCTACGTAGCGTTACCGCCGAGTACTGAAATTCGCTACGGCGTAGCGGCGTAGACTCTGAACATAAAGAAAACGTGCAAGTTACACACCAACTTGATCCCTACTTAAGTGTAGCCACTTGACAACAGGGAAACCGGGCCACACGCTCGACCTAACTAAACACTTCACTCCACTATATTTCAAGAACAGGCGACATCATCGAAACTGTAATCCCGCAACGGTGAACCAGAGACATTCCAAACAATTAAACCAGTTTAAAACATTCACTTCCAAACTAAAATTAGTTGAGTAGTCCTATAGGTGTGTTTCCGACGGGAAATATATTATGGTAACGTAGACAGTCGTGGTGAATTTCTCGCACTACGACAAACACATAACACTAGTCACACAGTGCCTACATTTGTTGGAATGCTCTCTACAAAACTTAATTATAACTTACACTACGAACAAAATATCTACTGTTTTAATCGTAAAAGCGACAGCGTGTGAGCTTTACATTTATTTACAATGTTGCCATGGCAAAAATAAATGATTGAAGTATTTTCTTATCAACTCTAAGCACAGTCTACGCTAGCCCTCAGATGTGTATAACCTCGTTCTAACCGGCTATTCAGGGCCGGCGCTGCGTCTAATAGGCACTAAACAGCTGACCGCAGCCACATCCCTATTATATTAACACATTTATATTATCTATGTCTAATGTAGGACTGGCTATTATCAAGTGAATCAATACAGAAGTAATTAGGAGTCTATTTACGCTCACAAACCAAACGGTGATAATTAAGAAACTTTTGCGAAATTTACAGAAATAGTGCGCGAATTTTTGTTTCAACCACTTCACGGCGTCTCGTCGCCACAAGAAGTTTTGAGAGCATAATAATCTTATTTAGCACATGAGTTGAACACGGAGGCTCTATCTAGGTAGGTACAGACAACGGGGCCGAGTTGGGAGAGTTTTTAGTTATTTATCTCCCCGGGTTATATCGATCTGTTTACAACTTGACACGCTTTGTTCAATCACTGTCGTATAATTACAGCAACGTTATCTGCCGATCGCGAAGCGTCAGTTTGCCAAAGTTAAAAGCTCTTTGTTCGCTCACTAAATCGGAAAACCCTTTAATGTTCTGCAATTTAAATTTTAAAACCGTCCGCGAGAAACCGTCGAATAATTTCGCGATTAATTCACTCCGTTAATGATTGTAGCGAGTATTTAACCAACGTTATCAAAATTTACCAACCTATGTATTTATATAGAACTTCAATCAACTATCAACCCGCTCCTCAGGAAATGAACGTCTGAAGTTATCGTTATTCGAATATCTTTGAAAGGATTTAATCAAATGCCCGGCAAATAATCCAAATTGAAATGCTTTATACATTGTGAAGAACATTTATAGGTAATTTGCTACTTTAGAAATAAATAATATTCAAGACAATCTGAGACTATATTTATATGACTTACTTACTTATCTTTTAGTTTCTTTATAACATTGTTTGGTATGCCAGGTTACTGATGACAGTAAGACATGAGCCTTATGTTGTGTTAGTCGAATTAAACTCACTCGCTTACGTACAATTTAAGTTAACCAAGAAATAATCAGGACCACACTCTCTAAAGTCTAAACCAATAAATGACGCTATAACTTACATAATTACGTACATATGACAGTCCGTTAAAAATATTGAAAAATGCCGCGTGTCCCTCTGTCCGTTAAGTTTTACTTCACAAGGAGTCACATGACCAAGGTATTATGCCAATTTCGTACAAAAAATTGTTGCTCGTCGGTATGAAAAAGCTTTTCGGGGAGAAAATTGTTTTCAATTGTTTTCTTTTATAGCTCCCAGAGGCAGTGCTGTGTGAAGCACCAGCGAGTGAAATACATAGGTACCGATGTTACAATTTCATCTCAAGTTTGTTCGCTACTTGTAACATAAATGGTGATAAATTTTCGGCAGAATTAGCAAATAAGGAGTAACAAATTGCGACGTAAACATTTTAAGCGATAGTTGCCTACTTAGAATATTATATGCCGGCATTTACATTATTAGTTGTTACTATTAAGTATCCTGCCTTTGGCTACATCTTACACACATAATAAGAATGAAGTTTCAGTTATTTTTACATGACTTAAAATCAAACCTTAAAAATTAGTTTTAAAAACAAGTACCTAAGCGAGAAAAACTAAATTTCATCCCTAAAAATATATTTCTCGAAAATTTTGAAACACGATTTTTTATTTTGTTTATAGAATAGTGAGTGAGTGAGTACCTACATACCTATATCAAGTTTTAATTCAAACAAGAAATGTCAATAAACTTTGATTAAAAATTCGTATTCGATTAGATAACAACAGAATTCCTAGAAGGGGAAGTCGCGTGATGGAAGGTAAAAGGAGCCTTCTTAAAGCTCTAAAGTACCTATGATGAGTTATACTAGGACGTTAAGTTAAGGAAGTTATACAACGTTGCCTAGGCACGTATAATAAGACACTGTTCATAGTTGCTACCTCTACATTGTGCTATATTGTAAACTAACTGTGCCCGCGACTTCGCCTGCGTGGAATTAAGGAAATAAAGTAGCATAAGTTACTTCCTTGTATCATCAGCTATCTGCCAATGAAAGTCCTGTCAAAATCGGTCTACCTGTTTAGAAGTATACCTAATACAAATAGAATGTCAAATAGACAGGCAAAACTTAAATAAAATTATAGGTAGTGGTAATATGTGATATACATTTAGTAAAAGCTGTTATTTTGAAATTACAAACAGACACGTCAATTTCATTTATTTGTATATATGCACAGATACATTATAATGGGTACAGTGGGGTTAGCACGCACGTCAAGACAAGACCATTGTCACGAATTCGCTCGTATGATCTCTGTCTAATTTCATACGAGAGAAAGAGACAAAATCAAGATATACTGTAACATAAGACTTGTCTTGGCGCTCATGCTACAAGTACAGGAAGGATGATATGATTGTATAAAATATTGTAAGATTTATGATAGGTATTTTTAACCTCTCACTGAATAATGTAATTCTATAGGAAACCTTTTATAAAATAAATGTAAAATAAGCAAGTATTTTTATGAATCCATCTCCTTGTTAAGTGATTCAGAGAAAAACGAGATATATTATAAAAGAATCGTTAATTTTCAGGGGCTGTTGGAGAAAGGGTGATATTGTGAAAATTTTCAATTGGGTTCTATCTAAAAGGAATCTACCTACTTACATAATAAAAATATCTAGACATCCGTTTTAAAATAACAACTAATATTTAATATTTACTAATATCACATATAATGCTAATCAAAAGTCTCGTCAAAATTAGTCCAGCCGTTTGAGAGTTTACCCGAAACAAACAGAGGGTCAACAAAATTTGAAATTGCGTTTTCGTTATAAGTAGCTTAATATTTAGCGTATTTAGCCTTACCAACAGACAATTTTATGTATTGGAGGTAGTTATTGTAGATATAGATGGCTCCACATCACACAAAAACAGCTTAACCTGATTAGATTTATACATAGATATGAACTGAAGTAACCGTTAGTGAAGTAAACTTATTGCGCATTGAAATAGTTTCACTGAACTTAATAAAGTAATTTAAGGCAATATTTCATCAAACTATGAACACCGCGAACGGCATACGTAGGTACAACAGGTACTGGCTTCCATGGCTTACGGTTCAATCGCATCCTAAATTATGTAGAAAGTTGGAAAATATGTAACACTTATATAGCCATAGATGTGCAAAGTTGTTCGGCTCGACCGCATACAAATTGCGAACTTGCCTCCGCGCGGACGGTGGACAAACCCCGGGAGAGTCATCTGGACAAACTTACACCATGCGTGACTTGAGGAATTTAAAGCTAGATAATTGTCTAGCTTTAAATTAAGTCATACAGATCCCGGTACTCAATCTGCTTATTGTAATTACAATAAACAGATTGAGTACCGGGATCTGTATGACGTTGTAGCGTACTTATCTACCTGTTGTCCACACTAAGTACCTTACCGACGTCGGTATTAAGGTGCTGGTTATGTGATATAGCTCTTGGTAATGTGGTATGGTTCTTCGGTAATGAGGTATGGTTCTCCGGTAAGGTACCGGTAAGGTAACGTCATTGTATCACCCTAGGTGTGGACCTATTGTAGCCGGCTTTATTGAACATATCCAACAAGGTTGCGATTCTCAATATATGGCAAACAATGTATACCTTCATCACAAAAGCCTTCGTTAGTAAGAAATATAGATTTAAAAAGTACTGAGATAATCTTTTAGTTTGTTTATGGTTTTATCATAAATTGTGATATCTATGGTATCAAATGTGACTGAAATACCGAAATACCTAAAATGTGCGAGAGCTTGTATGTCCCCAGCCCATAGAGTATCCCCCAGTCTAAAAAACACCTAATGTTTTTTTACTTGTGTCCAACTGGCGACGACGTTTTCATCCAAAACTATCGTTGCTTCCATTCTGACCTTATTTTTATATTGTATATCCTTAACTATTAGCAAATATTTAATAACAAAAGACGCTAATATTTAATTATTTAATGTCATAATTGGAAGAAGAAAAGACAAAGACGCTTGAAACACATTATTCAGTTCTATAGTTATTGCCTGTTCAATTGAAGTACTACAACTTTAACTAAGCTTCTAGTAACGCCATCTCACGGAAACAACTGAAATCATTAAGGGAGGCATAATCGAAGACGCCAACACAAATCTACGGAGGCAGACTTTAAAAAAAAAAGTGGTTCTACCTACAAAGGTAGCTACACAGAGTATTATTAATTATAATATATGGGTAGCTACCATAAATCGTACACCTTGCGTGGACGCAAAAATTGCTTGTTTACGTTCGCAAATTATATCTTACACAAATTATGCAACTTCTTAAACAATTTCAAACTGTACACACCAAAATTATTGATTTAAACTCTTTAGGAACTGCGCATGCTCGGATATGGGGGAGTGCAGTTAGTTAGAAATGAAGGCTGTGAAACTGCTTCATTAGTTTTTATATTAGTAATCAGTTTCTTATCCAAGAAACCTTAGTTATATACAATCCACTCATTTTACCTCGTAAGGTAAACACTAGCCTGTAAAGTCATGGGAAACAGCCAAACCAACGAAAAACATCCTAAGACCGGAAAATCACCTGCGAAAAGTAAACATTTCATTAGAAACTTGAATAGAAAATCATCGACACGGGAGAGCAAAAAACATGGACGGAAAAAGATCGACGCGAAGCGAGACGCGATCGGCAGGGAGTTCGATAAAACGCCAGATTCAGATAACAACGAGCCGATCGAAACATCAGATAACGACACGGTCGAGTGCGTGTTCAAAACATCGTCGCCGCGGGAGGGGGCCGCGGAGTCGGCGAGCGTGCAGTCAGAGGTAACGGTGACCAGGTGCGAGCCGCGCGCCCAGCCGCGGTCACCGACCCGCGACCAGTTGTACGCCGAGCCTCCGCCACAACCGCCGCCGGCGCTCTCACCCGCCGACGACTCCACCTCCGAGTCAGTGTTCACGGACCCGCTCACGCCGCTCGCCGTCGAACTGAACCAGTGCTACTACTCCGCCGAAAGCGACAGCGCGCACGAGGGCCCGCCGCCGCGCACGCTCACGCCGTCACTTGCGGACCACCCTAACACCATGACTATAGACGACGATGCCGCCTCCTCGCTCTCCACCGACGAAGCGGAAAAAGAAGACAAAGCTGACGTCGCTGACGTTTTCGATGACAGCACTGACAAAGGCGAGAATGAAAAGGTTATGGGCGGTATATTTTCGGGGTTGTGCGGCACCGAGAGGAGCCTGCAACGGGGCACCCACGAGTGCGGCCATGATTTCCGCGACAACAGGCTGAAAGCTAGTCCAGGACAGACGTCATTCACGGTATCAAAACATAGAAAAGTGGAGCTGCCTCCGGTCGCTTGCGAACCGTCTCTCACTTTGCTGGATAACGGTCAGTTTACTGATATGCCATTCGATATGTGCAACTTGAAAGGCAAACTTGTTTGCATGGATCGTGTTTACCAGTAGGCCTACCTATAAGCAATGCACTAAGTAGGTACCTAAGTACGTTCTGTTACGGATGGATGCACTAGATACAAATGTACAAATAGTAGACACACATACGTGCTTTTTTATAACACTGCATGCATATATTTTATGTACAAATAGAGACTGATAAATTTTATCCGTTAACTATATCTTATTTGTAGATTCCTTATCAACTATCAACGTAGGTATCAATCAATCGGTAGTATCGCTCAACTGGCCCCATTTACCCAAATACTTAGATGTTTCTATAAAAGCTATCCTAAAGTAGTTACCTGTTGCTGACACATAATACTCACTTTTCACATTGTTCAACCAAACCTGTTTGTTGATGTTTTTCTGCATTGTGTCTATAGTAGCAGTTGTAACAATAAATTTTCAGCTTTAACACCAAGCGTTAACGTCGTTGCGTACTGCACATTTGAAATAATCATCTACATAACAAATCCTACTTACATAAGAAACAATTTACGGTTTGTAATGGGTTACTACTGTGTTGCATTACCTACCTAGCACAAGCGTGTGTGATTTTAAAGGCATGCTTTTAGGATCATTAAGTAAATTACATTCAAATGTATGAAGGTAGCACCTATCCTTATCTGAGAGACACATATGCATCTACGAAGCGATTTAATCATTATAAGTGTACAGGCAAAGCGAAAATATATTTTAATATAACGCATCAAGCCGTAACATTAGCGATACAATTTTGGCGCGGCTCCGATTTGTCGCATGCTGGGCTCCTCAGTATTAGATGCTCTGTTGTATAATTGACATTATAATCTAGGGAACAGCTCCATAAAAACAGAGCACTCAACAACGGACAAAAGGGAGTGTGATTTTAACTAAACGTATGTATCATTAAAAGCATAACTGGTATAAGAAAACATCGGATATATTGTCAACATGTTATAACATAACACGCTCTGGGTCAAAATGGTCTACGATAGCTGGTATCTCCAAGGCACACTGAGGCGTCAAAAGACGCGCATTTTTTTTTCAAATACCAAAACGAACTCTGTAGCAATATGCATAGAGATGGAACTTTTGTGGTAATGAAAAAGTTCATTCTACATTGAAAATATCATTTCGATGTCGACTGAACTTTATCGATGTGTCAATACAGTTCGTTTGGTATTGACAAAAATTACGTGCGAGCGTTAGCGCCTGGTTCCTTCACGTTTCGTTAAGGGGAGTGTTCCCGTATTATTGTAATCTCACTAAAATCTGTGAAATGAGGCTGCACTACCCCTTTAGACAATACAGGCCTGATAATATATAAGTTATTAGCTGACCGGGCGAACTTCTTACCGCCTTAGAATGAGTGACATACGAAAGAAGCGCCACCTACCGGGTCCAATTGTGAATCCAAACCATCCAGGGTGCCACCCAAACGCATACAAAAAAAATCATTCAAATCGGTGCCGTTTAGGAGGAGTTAGCTTACAATTAAACGTGGCATTGATTGTTATATATATTGGTAGTACCTAGCGATTAAAATCAATAATAAAGGATAATTTTAGGGAGGCTTTATACGCACTAATTCCATATATACGTATCGGAACAAAACGATGAAATTTGTCCTTTTTTTAATTGCCTGATCAAACTGTACGCAGTACAAATACTTAGTTGCCTATTGATTCCTTCATCTTTACAGCTGTTTCAGAGAAAGACCGTCGGCATTCAAGCGTCAGCGACGCGCCGATGTCAGAGTCCAACGTTCTGAGGAAGGTCGCATCTCTAACCCTCGACAAATTAACAGAATCCAGGGTAGTGCGTCCCAAATTCGTCCCAGATAAACTGGACTTCAAGCTGTATGAAAAGTTTGAAGGTGAGTCAGCTACGTTTCCACTTATATTAGCGCCCAATGCTACTTGTTCTTATCCATTAGGTATTACTGCATCATCATCAGGCGTTGGTGTCTTTAGAGATCTTGAACTAGGAACTTGACTTTTAAAAGGGAGAGTTTGCAGGTCCTAGTCAGCCAAGTAGGTAGGCGTGTATCGTTAAAATACATTTTCGAGTATGAGTGATATTCAAATACAATTTTCATCAAGAATTAAAAAACTTTAGGACGTGTTTTTGACACAAAATTTATCGTCCGATATTTTTACGTGCTTCTCTATCTAATATCTCGATAAAATATATATCACGTCAATGTAAATTCTATATAGGTAATTTAATATAGGTAAGTGTTTAAAGATATCAACTATCTCTGCATTCATTGTCCAATCGGCAAAGGTTGAGGCCCAAAAAGAAAAACGCAACTGTCTATATTTATCGCGGCGCTAACGGGTGAATGAACACCGTGATAAGAATGTTATCTAAATAGCCTATAATTTCTTATCAATTTTAATCACTAGCCATAGTTAAGATAGTATCCATTAGTGACTACTGCATACGTGACTTGAAGACTATCGGCACACCATGCAATTGTCAACAAGTCGCGTGAATTTCACCAACGCCTCAGTGTCACAGTTCAACTATGTCAAGTTCCTCAGTCAATTCCGTTCAAATACGAAACGTATACAAGATATCGGGTCTGTTTTGCATTTGCATAATGAAGGGTTTCCCTGGCTGGGCGCTGAAACAACGCCAAGGATAAAATTTAGGCGTGCGGTATCCAAAGTGTTTATTAATAAGCGTGCCCTAGTGTTGTATGTGCCACCGAAAACGTTAAAGATGATGTTTCAAAAGACTTCGCTGTGGTTTCACTATGTGATCTTCACTCTGAATGTGGAGCGTTCAAACATTCAAGTTTTGATGATTTGTGATATGAAAATGGCGGTAATTACGAGCGAACTTCACGTTAAAACGGGAGGATCAATATTGTACGTAATTAACATGAGAAACGACTGTTTACTATTTAAAGGAAAGTTACACAAAAGTAAGTTTCGTGCTTGTTAACCCGCATTTGAATTGTAAACAGCATTAGGTAATTGTGACTGAACTTAATTTGGGTTCAGAAAGTATGGACAATGTTGGCTTCTATAAGAATAGGTAGACAGACAGAAAAATAACGTTTTAACCGAAAGTAGATAATCCTACGTAACTGGTATAGTAGGTATAACTATACTTAGGTACCCTTTTTTTATAGATAATATTAGATAATCATATTTCAAAGAACAGATAAAGCCCATATACTCATAATAAACTAGCCAAGTAAATGTTTTCTGACCTTTTTAAAGCACTAGATAATTATTGGGGTTGAGAATGCCGCTCAATTTTTTTAAATGAATCAGTTGATAGATGGCACTAGTTTCTCTTAAGCCGATCATCTCACTGCACGAGTCTGAACCAGGGCCATTATGGTTACTTAGGACTTAGGTACTTGTTTTGGGACCGTGAGGTTGTCTGGGGTATAATATATATGGAATTTTATTTTGCTTTACCGTAATTTTTAAACGGCAGTTTTGTAAGGACGATATTTATATATTAAGTATATCTAGCGATTAGCGTCTTTATTATTTCAAATATCTGGTAATGAATCAAATGATACAATTTTATGCAATATGGTGAGAAATGGCTACATCTACGATTATTGGGTATTCTAGCATCGATATGTATTTTAATATCAGTAAAGTAACTTTTAACTCTAATAACTGATGGGCGTCATAAAGATGGCGAATGAATCCGATAGGTATGATAGGTCATCGAGCTATATATCTGTTAGGTAATTAAATATTGCCAGCCATTCCTAATTTTATTTCATAAAATTTCAACATTAAATTTTTCGTTTCGTAGTAAAATAACGATGGACATTTCTGTCTGTCGTTGTCGGTTATAAACTCGATGGTCATAAATGTACTACTCTGTGTCTGTCATTTGCCTGTGTCAAAGAAATGTCAAAATAGCATGATCATGGTTAGTTTTTGGTGCGTTTCAATTTGTTTATTTTTTATTTAGTGACTGTGATGGCGTGCAAACACACTTCTAAAGTGTGAAATGTTTGATATTACAGGGCAAATGCTTCTGAATTGGTTCATGTCATCGATAGCGGAGAACAGTCATCTGAAAAGTTTGTTAAGTGCTCAAGATCTAAGGAACCTTGGGATTCAGTACTGCACTGATTTGCTGGCCGCTGGAGTCCTCAGGCAAATCTGTGATAAAGATGCACCTACCGAAAGTATATTCAAGGTGCGTTTGATTAAAAATAATTTCCATTTTTGTTAACCTACGTTAGGTAAGTACCTAGTACCTTCAAGCTTTTTATATATAAACTTAATACTATTCTTGTGGTTAACACTTACACAGAGCTACTAGTATGAAACGCTAATTCTGTAGATTTCTCTGCATTAACCTTAACCTATCTATTTGTCACTGAATATCTTGAATTACCACTTAGAATCCAAATGGCATTAATATCTAGTCTGACCACTTGTATGTCTTGTATTAAATAATACTTGTGGGCAAAATTTGATCATAATCTCACCATGCGAAGGTTATACTAAAATATTTTTCACTTTGTAAACTGATGTGCAATAAGTCTATCTATTATTGCTTAGCTCTGACATCATCTCCCCATATCTGGCACATAGCAACATAGGGACCTAATTTATTTTGCTCTTCATGTGGTTTAGGTGTATTGTGGGTTTATCATTAACTATGCGGGGTGCATAGTTAATGATGTCTAAAGTATGTGTTTTTTTTGTAGCCAAGTTTAATGTACTACTGGGCCCATATGGAGGTGCCAGCTTCCCAACCAGTGACCCCCGGCAAACTGCACACATCTGTATGGCCTCCTGACAAAGATTCATTCCCATACATGACACAAGACAACCTCCGGGACACAGAAAACAACAAGTTCTTTGGCCAGAACAACAATGAAGAAATAAGTGACATAGATGAAGCAAAAGTTATTATATCTCAATTAAAAAGAAAACTCCAGGAACTAGAATTTCAAATAGAAAAGCAAAGAATAAATTCACAAATTGAAACGCTTAATAAGAACATTGATAAGAAACTAGAAGCTATTAATGAATACAATTCAATGAGAAACAAAACTGAATCAATTTATAAAGAAGTACATAATTCTAATTTTGCCAATGAACTTAATAAACTGTCAAATAAACCTGTGATAACTATACCTGAGTACGAACATCAGAAAACAAATGTAAAGAATGATAAATTAACATTAGATATAAGTATGTTAGATAATAAAAGTGAAATGGCTGTTAAAGATAATGAAAGTAAACCTGATACAAGATCTGACAAAATAGTAAATTATTGTAAGCTAAATAAAAGTAGAGAATGTAATAAGAGTTTTAAAAAAGATGGTTTATCTGAACAGAAAGAAGACATGACAGAAGATGAAACAAAGCTGGCCAAGGAACCTCTTAGTTCTGACTGCACAAGTGTTTGCTCATCTGATGCCTCTTTTCTCAGCACATATGCTTCATCTGATTTAATTGTAAATAATACTGAAAGTTCCTCAGATTTAATAAAAAATGATAATAATATAGCTTTAAAAAATATAACAAATGCTGCTCCTGTTATAACTCAAGTTTTGTATTCTAAAATTGATTTAATTAAAGAAGTATCCAGTCTGTCGCCATTGGAGCAGACAAGTTATGTTTCTATGGATGTGGCAAAGAATGTTGAATTGGACAATAAAGCTCAAATTGAAAAGAATTCTGAAGATGAACTGGCTGTCATTGAAACAGTGCCAAGGATAGAATCACCAACAGTAAAACATCTTTCATCTGAACAAGTCAAGTTAGGTAGTCCAACATTGCCATGCCTTCCACCCCCATTACCTGGAATGCCTCCATCTCCACCACCGATGCCGGGAACACTATCCATGCCTGATGAAGATGAATTTCCTCATGTGGCTGACGCAAGTCTACCCACATTTTCATCACTTGAAAAAAAAAATATGGCTTCACCAATATCAGAAAATAGTTCACAGACATGTCTAAAACCTTTGTCGCCAGTGCCTGAACGTTTTCCACCTTCGCCTCCTATTATCCTGGCCACTTCAGTGGCAGAGTTGTCAGAAATGCGCCACCCGCCGCCAGATAGGTTTGAAAAGGACCCTTTTGGACCACCACCTCCTATGCCTGACATGGGTCCACCACCATCCCCTTTGCCAGAAGTTTGCCCGCCGCCACCTCCAATGCCAGGAATGGGCCCGCCGCCACCTTCAATGCCAGGAATGGGCCCGCCGCCACCTCCAATGCCAGGAATGGGCCCGCCGCTACCTCCAATGCCAGGAATGGGCCCGCCGCCACCTCCAATGCCAGGAATGGGCCCGCCGCCACCTCCAATGCCAGGAATGGGACCACCTCCACCCCCTATGCCTGGAATGGGTCCGCCTCCACCTCCAATGCCAGGAATGGGGCCGCCGCCACCTCCCATGCCTGGTATAGAACCAATGCCGCCACCTCCACCCATGCCAGGTATGGGTCCAATGCCCCCACCGCCCCCTTTACCAGGGATGGGCCCTCCACCTCCTCCGAGTATGCCTGGAATGGGCCCCCCGCCTCCACCGCCATCGAGTGGACCAGTGCCATTTCCAGCTCCGCCGGTTGGAGGATGGACTATGCAAAGAGCAAGTGAGTCAACAAAACTTAACAATGCCTTTTTTATGCAGGCAACTTCCAGAATCTAGATGCTAATACTATTTTGTCCTTTTAGCTCTACGCAAAACACCAGTAAAGCCTGCCGCACCCATGAAACCTTTATATTGGACTAGAATTCTCGCGGTGCCTCCACCACCAACCAGCCAGGGAGAATCTCTTACTGGAGGCTTCAAACCACTCTGGTTGGAAATAGAAGAAACAAAACTAGACAACATTGACGAATTTACAGATTTGTTCTCCCGACAAGTGGTCAAAGCGCCCGTTAAGAAGAAAGTAGAAGTAAAAACGAAGATCAAGCCAATAAAAATTTTGGACAGTAAGAGGTCTCAGAATGTCGGAATACTCGCGCAAAGTTTACACGTTGAATTCTCAGAGATTGAGAACGCCATATACAATTTTGATACGTCTGTTGTTAGTTTAGAAGCGTTGCAGCAAATTTATGACCTGGTACGTAATGTGATAATCCAAATGTAATCATTTTGTACCCACATTAGTCCGCCCAGTCAATATGGCCTGCTCATACATTTATTTAATAGGTTTCTCTAGATTGTTGACCACAATCAATGTGTTTTAGCGTGCCACCGAAGAGGAACTGTCTATGATAAAGGACCATTTGTCACATAAGCCTGAAATACCATTAGACAGGCCCGAGGCATTTCTACACGATTTATCCGGCATACCAAACTTTGCCGAACGAATATCGTGTTTCATGTTCCAAGCGGATTTCGAAGACTCAGTCAACACAACAATGCACAAATTGGATAATTTGAAACATACTTGCGAGGTGAGTTAATTGAATTAAAAACTTAAAAAATATATATTATTCGCCTATTTGGAACTATGTCTGCCGATTCGTTTCAGCAATGAGCCCACATCCAGAGTATCTACTACTACTACAGCCCATTTAACGTCCCACTGCTGGGCACGGGCCTTCCCTCAATGCGAAGGGGATTCAGGCCATAGTCCACCACGCTTGCCCATTGGGGGTTGGCAGACTTCACACATCTATCGAGAACTAGACAAGTTCCCTCAGACATGCAGGTTTCCTCACGATGTTTTCCTTCATCGTTTCGTAGCAAGTGATAATCTCGGATGAAAATGAGATTCGCACATAAATCCCAGAGGTGCGAGCCGGGGTTTGAACCTGCACACTTTGGATTTGCAAGGCGTGCGTTCGACCACTCGGCTACCACTGCATAGTATATATTGCATTTATTTATAGTTTTAAAATGAGTTTTTTTTACAGTTTCTTATGACCAGTGAATCTCTGAAGAAGTTGTTTGCTATTATTCTGACTCTCGGCAACTACATGAACGGCGGGAATGGGCAGAGAGGACAGGCTGATGGATTCGGGCTCGAAATACTTTCCAAACTAAAAGATGTAAAGGTGAGTACGGTTTTTATAAATTAAATGTCTAAAAGCCTATCAAGTTAATTAACTATGCGTTTCAGTCACCAGTACTTGCTAAGTTTTATTTTAAAGTTATACCGAGCCACCCATAGTCGCTGCGGACTCAGTACCTACTTAGAAAATACCCTGCATTTGCTTAATAGCTCTTAGGAATCATTACTGTATCTCATTTTAATTTCGACATCTATTTAAAAACCATTTAAAGTGGCATAGTAGATGTTTTTACTGCAGAATACTGGTGCAGGTTGGTAGATAAATAAAATAAAATGTATTATCAACCAAAATAATTACATAGCACTCGCTGCTGTGGAACCCAAAGTCGGCCTTGTATTGTAATTTCTACATTTGGGGTTAAGAAGGCTCGGGGACGATAAGAGATGATGTATTACGATTTTGTCCGTCAGTCGAAGCAGTCGAATGTGACGCTACTGCACTTTATCGTGCGCACGTACCTGACGAATTGCGGCGGCGCGCTGAGCGCGGCGTGCGCGCTGCCCGTGCCCGAGCCGGGCGACGTGACACGCGCCGCCGCGCTCGACTTCAGCGACGTTGCCGCGCATCTCGCCACGCTCACCCGACAGCTAGACGGTAAGCTAACACGCGCTCCCTCCCCACTTTCTTAATTAAGAGGACAGAAAGGAAAAAAAAACTAAATATCTCACATTTATCATGTCTAAGCCAGCTGTGATAGGCCTGCTGAGGCGGCTTCTGTCGACCGTATATTGCCGTATAGTGCGATGCCTTATAGTGAGCGTCGCGACGCCATATAGTGAGCGTTGGGACGCCTTATAATGAGCGTCGCGACGCCTTATAAAGAGCATCACGACGCCGTATAGTGAGCGTCGCGACGCCTTATGATGATCATTGCGACGCCTTATAGTGAGAGTCGTGACGCCGTATAGTGAACGTCGCGAGGACGTATAGTGAGCGTCGTGACGCCGAAAGGTGAGCGTCGCGACGCATTATCATGGGCGGCGCGATGCCGTGTACTGATTGTCGCGACGCCGTCTAGTGAGCGTCGTGACGCCTTATAGTGAGCGTTGCGACGACGTGTAGTGAGCGTCGCAACGCCGTATAGTGAGCGTCGCGACGCCTTTTAGTGAGCTTAGCGATGCCGTATAGTGAGCGTCGCGACGATCCTCTCGACCTCTGACCGATCTATTTCGAAAAGTGACTTTTGAGTTTTTTCAGGGTGCAAGGAAAAAATGAAGAAAGTGCTCGAATCCGATTTTCAATCGCGAAATCCTGTCGAGAGCCCGGCCGAAGACGGCAAGAAGAGGCTCGAAGTGTTCAGAGACAAGATGACCGCGTTCCTGAATGCCGCCGAGGAGAAACTCAATACTGAAAACGAAAATTTGGAGGAGTGTCGCGCTAAGTTCATAGCGACGGTCAAGTTCTACCAGTACTCGCCGAAGTGCGGCAAACTGGAAGACTGCGAGCCGAAAGAATTTTTTTCACTGTGGACCTCATTTTGTAGCGATTTTAAAGATATTTATAAGAAAGAAGAACAAATTGCGATAAAAGAAAAGTAAGTAATCCGAAATCAATTCACTTATACACGACGATATAAATTTAGTTATTTTATTCGATTTCTTTATTTCAGATTAAAGGAAGCCAAAAAACTCCAAGATGAACGAAAACCACTGACACAGCCTAAAAAGGAAGGCGGCTTGAAGGCACGACTCCAGAAACTATCGAGTACTACTAGAAAGTAAAAAAACGCTCATTTTGCCATTATTAAAGCACAAAAAATGCCTTGCCATTATAAACTTTAAAGCATTCCAAAAACATTCCATAAGCATCTAATATTGTATAACCATTTCCTGATAAGTTGGTAATATTTTGCACCAGCTATCAGTATCGGGGCAGAGTAATAGTAATGACAAGTAAAATATTTTATAACTCAACACTAATTCTACTAAGTTGAGCATGAGATGTATACTTTATATTGTCGTACATAGAGCCTACATTTTATTGCTTCACTCTTGAGTTTGGTGCTGTGTTGTAACTTTGTGTGAACGCTTTTAGTTATTACTAGTGATGTGCCGGATCGTTAAAACTGTATATCCGCAGATCTTAACAATTTTAAATAAACTTCCTATAATAAATGTTTAATAAGCGTATCACCAAGATATCTCATTATAAAGATGATTGAATACCAGTAACTCACTAAGATAAATGTTTGCAATATAAAGGTGCAAATATTTTTAAAATAATCTGAATGGAGTTTAATAGTTTTTTATTGCTACCTAAAAACCTATAAGTATATATAATTTCATCTGTCTTGAAAATTAATAAGATAAAAGATCCGCCGAAAAAGTTACAGACACTGATTTTCTTTTCCCTCGGATATCTGGCACATCACTAGTTATTACATAGTAATGAATGAGATAAAATCTTATTTATTTCACATCACATTTTTCTCTGCTATCATGTTTAATCACCTTGAAATTTGGTGGACACAGCCTTATTAAGTTGAAATGTGGAATGCGCAACTGATATAAGAGTCTCACTTAAGTGTAATGGCCTATCTAATATCTATTTTGCTATCCAATAGGTATGTAAAATACCTTAAGTAATAGTTTGTTTTGTAAAACTAAAATGTGTTTGTTAGTAGGGAATGGGATTAACTTGTGGATTATTGATTGTTTCGTGAATGAAATTAATAACATGGCTAAGGCAAAGTAGTTAAATGTAGTTACAGGTTAGGCTATATGGAATGTGAAGTTTTATTTCAACATGATGAAGTATTTTTGAGGCCACAAGGAATGTTAAGACCTTTTTCTGTGCATATTTATGTTTATATTTTATGTACAATTATAATCAATTACCCAATTATTAAACTTCTGCCCCTAATATGTACCTGAGCAGCTACTTATTATTATTAATTTGAAATGTTTGTAGTTAGTTATTTATCTACGAAAATGGTGCTGTAACATTTTATTATTATAGCTGTAAATATTATTATAAAACTTAAATATATTCAATATGGTTTTATTATATACAATCTATACACTTTTCTTTCCATATCTTTCCAAACTTCCTCTGTATCTTCTTGTTTGTGATAGCATCACATAGTTTTAGTAATGTCTTCCTGAGAGCTTGCCACTGCATAAAGCTAAGATGCCTTGTCAGGGATTTGTTATCAGATTGATTTCTGAATTCTTCCTCTTGATCAATGAATTTCTTTAGGGATTTTGCATCAATTACTGAATTATGAGAGTGTTTATTGCTTTCCTGTATCAATTCAGTTTCAGTTCCATGTTTTGTAACAGTTTCCCTAGTTGAAGGTTTGTCTAGACCTACTTTAGCCCTTTTTATGGGTGTCAAAACAGTTAATATATTTTGCTTGTTGTTTGTGTTATTTTGATTGTTTAAAAGGACTTTAAATGATTCCCTTGACAATACTTCACCCTGGTCTACTTGTGTAACAGTTGACACTGGGAACTGATTTGGTTCACTTTGTTTGAATTTTCCCAAAACAGCCTTTATATCTTCTGGTTCCATTTCATCTACTTCACTAGTCTGATTTACATATCCCAATATATTATCTAACATGTCATTCTCATCATCATCAATTAGGCTGGTGTCAATATTAATATTTATTTTGTGAGCCCATTCAAATCTACCAAAGTCATCAATGGTTTTCAATTCTAACCATTGTTCTAGATCTGAAGGCAGTTCATAGTTGTCTGGCAAAAAGTTGAGGCCCTTCAACTGTAACTTGCTTAAATGTGAATGTAAATTTGAGTACCAGGAACAAGAGTGCTGGAGGAGGACCATGCACATAGACCATAATCGACTTAGAAGGGCATAAGGCAGTAAGCTCATCCAATGCGCCTCTCCTCTTTTTGTTCGGTCCAAGTAGAAAATGGCTGCCTGTTTGGAGCAAACACAAATTCGTATCATTATCTTGGAGAATGCCATGATCCTTACAAGCACATACTCCAGCATTTGCTTGGTCGGTAAATAAATGTCATCATCGCTTTGGGATGGAAGTGCTGATAAGAAGCTATCAACATCTTTCAAAAGATTTAATGTCAGATATTTCTTGAGTGCTGCATTCACTTTTCTTAAACTCCTGTAACCAATATCATGGCGAAACTTTTTATCATATTTGTAAATAAATCTTGAGCAAATAGCACTCTCATTGTGTAATGGTGATTGTTTTGATAAGATCCGTATTATATTGTTGCAGGTATGTCTTAGTGCTCCAACATCTGAAATAAATAATATAGATTTTTTAGAAATTACTAAGTAGGTAAGCGTCTCAATAATTTCTCATGAAATACAACAAGTTTCTAGATTTAAATATGATTCATTACAGTTATATTGCAGAACAATTTTGACAAAAAAAAGGGATTAAGTAGCTGGTTAGTAGATGGTTTCTAGATGTATTTCATTCATTTTAATTTTTATATCAATTTAGAGGTTAGAACGCAGTCTACTCAATTAATGATAAATTTTACATCATATAATCACAGATAAATACAGTTCTTGGTTTTATTGGTTAGTACATACCCACTTTATTCTTACTTAAAAACATGTTTATAGGTGGTGGTAAAAGGGTTGAATTATTCCATGGTTCAAGCATCTCTGTTTTTCAGAGATATTACTTTTACAGATTTTTGTCAGGCAAGAAAATACAATTATTTTAGAGGGATATGTAATTGCTATATGATAACCATGTGATCACAAAACAACTTAGAAAGTAATCACTAATTTCAATTTTACAAAATACTAATAAACCTCTAAAATCTAAATGAAAAACTTTTTATTATACTCTTTAGTGTGTACTGTGCCACAGATCACTACCGATTCAAATGAGAATACGGATCGACTTTGCGCCATATTGTGACGTCATAGCTGTCAATTCTAACTAGAGATGGGTCAAACCGTATTTTTTTCAAACCGGTTAAACCGAATCAAAATATTGCTCAAACCGAGTTGCAAACCGAATCAAGCTAACCGAATCAGCCACTACTGTGTGACGTAATCCATTCGAATTCATCGTAATCCATTCTAAACCGTTTTAAGATAGGTACGGTTTACGATTTCAATTCGGGTAGGGTCACGTAAAGAATAGTCAACTGCATAGATATTTTTTTTTTTAACAATTACAGCATAACTAGTAAACTAAAAAAAAAAAAACTAGTCGTCAAAAAAATCAACATTATCATCAGTCTTAAAACTTGAGTTATTAATTAGTAACATACAATACAAATAAGATTTGCTATGAAACAATTCAGTACGAGTAAAATAAAATAAAAAATTAACAATACAAACTTCTTAGTCAAACATTTTAGATTAACAATCTATAAATCAGTCTTTCAATCTATAACTCGGGTCCGTTCGTAAATGATTCGGGCTGACCGTTCAGTACGCGCCGGTGGATTTATCGTCGCATCGCATTCGTACTCGCTGAAACTAGTCGAACTGATACGAGACTCGTATTACGAGTTGACGCGATTGCGGTTAAAACATAACCCGGGTTAGAGAGCTGTACCTCGGTTTGATACGAGTTGCCCTCTAACCGAATTGATTCGGTTTAAACGTATTCGGTTGGCACATCACTAATTCTAACCAGTTAGGTAGGGGGAGCAAAACATGATGTTTTTTAAATAAAATTTATTTGCAAAGGTTGAGTGAAAAATGCACTCATTCGCACGATCAAGTAGACTAACAACGACAAAATGGCGACTCGCGTCCTTATTCTCTTTTCTTTAATAAATTTGGCATGGCTTCTGCTGGGCCTTTGCGCCAAAAATGAAAATAAAATAAAAGGTTATAATTTTATTTTCATTTTTGGCGCAAAGGTTTTTTGCAAACCATACTTTCCAAGTGACATTTGACAGATAGAGGTTATTGACATTCCCATTCTTATTTGAATCGCAGAAATGTGCCTCACAGAGTATTATAATAAGTGTATCTTATGGTGTTCATATAGTAGTAAGTATTAGAAAAATTGTATCAATAAGTAGAAGTAGCGGTATATATACTCCGAATTCCTTCATCTTTTACGTAGTTATTGAATAAAATTTAATTGATTATGATGAGAAATGGTCTCATCTGCGATTATAAGGTTTTGACAGTTTTAAGTAACGAATAACATGAACTAATTCAATTGAATTCAATGAACTCATTTTATTGGTTAATTAATTAAAAATGGTTATTAAAGATGGCGATCATATAAATGATGATATGAAATAAATAAATCATAGGGCGATTGTTACACTCCATGGGCGATGGACAGATTGACATCATCTGACATTGTCAAAAAAACTATTTCTGTGTCAAAACTGTCAATACTAATGTCAGGAAAGTAATAAACGTCACATCCTCTTCGAAAAAAATATGAAACTTGCTCTTTTTTCCAAGGGAACGAGCATGGGAGAAATTCTTGCTTGACTTTTTATTTTAAGTATACTTGCTTATGTTACGTATAATTCTAGTGGGACATATACCAAATAAAAGTTGAAAACAAAGTGTAGATCTAGGTATATTATCACAAAGACTAAGGTACTAAAAAACTGGTAGATTCATGGTAAATTATATTTTTAATCGAAAATTAAACCATTACTGTTTTCTTCAGACTTACACTATAATGCCGAAAAACAAGAAGAAGCAGGAAAGCTCAAGTAGCTCGGACAGTGACGAGGGACCAGTCGACGTAAGTTATAAGTAGTTAAAACAATTGCCGGTATAAACTATTCGACAAGTGACGATCGCAACTATGCACGTGGATAATGGAGATCATTATGAATCCACCTAAACTAATCGTTGTTTTGTATTTACTATGATTAACAAGTACTCGCAACACATTTTCACAGCTTGTCAAACATCTAAACCTACATTATACAAACAACGAAAGTGGGTACTCAGTGAGTACCTGCGTAATTATATATTGTTTTTTTGGAAAAAAATAATTATTTACTCAGTTCAACATAAGTGTCAGCTTGATAATAAAAATATTCAATTCATGCAGACATAATATTGTCCTACTCTTTCTCCATTCCTTTGTATTTATTGTTTAG
The DNA here is from genome assembly GCA_914767695.1 of Ptilodon capucinus. NCBI lineage: Eukaryota > Metazoa > Arthropoda > Insecta > Lepidoptera > Notodontidae > Ptilodon > Ptilodon capucinus. The sequence continues at coordinate 3,967,007 of OU611814.1, read as the reverse complement.
TACATATTCTTCATCTAAATGAGCAATTAGTATAAACTATATAATCAGATTTACTCATAAATACTTCAACCAATCTTTTTCAGAGGAACCCACCTCCAGAAAAGAAGGCGAAAATGGGCAACAGGACAGAGGATAAGGAACCAACATGGGTATTACAGGGCAAAAAACTGTTGAAAGTCAGAGAATTTAAAGGCAAGATGTATGTAGACGTCAGGGAATTCTATGAAAAGAATGGTGAACTGTTACCGGGGAAGAAGGGCATCAGTCTAACTGTGGAACAGTGGAGGAAGCTCTTGTCTGTCAGTGATGAAGTAAATGAAACTTTAGGTTCCTTAACATAACCAATTTGTTAATGTTGTACTTATATAATAAACATGTAACTAAACCTAACAGGAATAATTTTACTATAATGTTATTATTGGATAAGTAATTCTATGTTTTATATTGTTCTCAATAAAGGGTTTACACAAATGAAACAGCTGGTTAATCTTACCATTTATTCACAGTACAAGATTATTAACATGAGGCAGAGATGTATTGCTTTAACACATTCAAAGGTTTGGAACCTCTACAAATTATCCATACATAACTATAAAGTAAACAGGTACAGCATTGAGCAGCGACTGTCAATTTAATATCAATTAAACATTACTGACCAAGCCCTGTAGCATGACTCGTTCAATTCTCAGATTTGTCGAGAAAATGACGTCACACTGAGCCATGTTCAGTACAAAAAGCTCGAAGTCATTTTCTCGATAAATCTGACAGTTGAAAGAGATAAAACTTTTGCCTATGCGGTCATGCTAAGGGTGCTAGTTCAAAAGAATTTCAAATATATGAAAGTAAACATAGAACTGCTCAGCGGAATCGAAATTAAATCATGTTAAATCTCTTTGATTGTACCTAGAGCAAATATTTACAATAGTAGAAACAAGATGAGATTACAGTATTATAACAGATCATTTTGATTTCTATTACATAACATTTAAACGAGAAGACTACTAATATACATTTACACAACTATAGAAGCAGTGGCAGACGAATGGTCGATCGCACGCCTTGCAATCGAAGTGTGCAGGTTCTAACCCAGGCTCGCACCTCTGGGATTAATGTGCGAATCTCATTTTTATCCGAGATTATCACTTCCTATGAAACGGTGAAGGAAAACATCGTGAGGAAACCTGCACATCTGAGAGAACTTGACTAATTTTCAATAGATGTGTGAAAGTCTGCCAACCCGTACTGGGCCAGCGTGGTGGACTATGGCCCAAATCCCTCTCGCATTGAGGGGAGGCCGGGTCCAGCATTGGGACATTAAAAGGGCTGTAGTAGTAGTCACATATAATGTGTATAGATAGAATGTATAATTGATGTATAAAATTACTGGATTTATATCTAAATGGAAACATTTGGCATCTTACATACCTATTTACTGAAAGAAAATAGGTACATAATTATGGCATGAGTAACATTTAATAAATAAAAAAAACTTGACTAGCGTTAACATTTTGATAATAGTCCTATAATCATGGGATTACATATTCTTAATAAATATCTAATAAATGCCCACCCAATATTACTAGAATTAAAATATAATGTAAATATAAACTTCACCCTGAACTGAATTATTCTATTTACAGGAGTTCACGCAGAAATAATTCTGTACACCGGAGGCAAACAATCTTAAGTCACACTAAGCAAATTGTTCCGGGCACATGTTTCAAGTCTTAATTGGAACACTATTCACGTATATCACTTGATAATACAATTGTGTGAAATTTCAAGTAAAGTAAGTAGATCGATAATAATATTGATAAACTAAGTAGATTGATAAGAGATTGTTCCAATGACATAATAAAACGAATTTAGAAAAAAATGGACTTAGGATATTATACCTCTAGTATACAGAATTATGACAACAACTTGCAGTAACAAATACCTACGTATAAAATATTTTTCGGTTTTAAATACGCTAAGAATAAACTTTACCGACCGTAACTATTGTACAATTCGAAGTATTAGCCGAAAATTCCGGTAAAAGGCGAAGTGACTCAAGCGCCATATTTGGCGATATTGAGTTAAATATCTCGTTGGAATCAGCGAATTGTTCTCCGTCTCTTGAGCTGGGTTTCGTGCAAAATTTCCACCCAACGATAGAAGCTATTATTACGTTGTAATTTTTTTCAATATTTTCCTCGTTTTTATCTTTCCTTTAAATCTTATGGCGTTCCTTACCTTTATAACTTTACTATTTAATTTAACGTTGTGTAGCTCACTGTAATTTAAATTTTATATTTTTTTTTGCGTTGCTTATCCTACTATTTATGCATGCTGTGTTTGTTCGTAAGTGGTTGTACATTAGGCATAATATAACTCTAAGTACCATGTAAGAATTGCATGTATTAATCTATCAACTGTGAACAAACCTTAATAAATAAATGTTACCAAAATGGAGCTGGAGCCAACTCGCCTTCCACCCGTCAATATGATTTTTAAAGCTACAATTTCTAACAATTCTAACAATATTGAACTACGGAAGGAGAGCTATTACAACAACTTAAAGGTATGCGCCTGTATAAATACGTGTGATTCATATACCTATGAACGTACGAACAATTCTTAATATTACTTATTTACTTCTTGGTAATTGTATTCAGATGACCACATAAATAGTGCTCAATGTTGGTTAACAAATAAACTTAAAGTGGATTAGGTACCTGAAGAGTACCTCTAACCCCGCTACCCTAGCGGTAAATGTCAGATAAACAGTTATAACTTTAATTTAACAGTCGCACACCTTTATACTAACACACAATACAACCATATAATGAGAGTATTAGGATTACAGACATTGTATTTTGCTATGAGAAAATCCACAACTTTCGGTCGGGTTCGATAAAACTAACTACTACTTAATTAATCTTTGGCTTGATATGGAAACAATCGATTTTGAAATGTTCACACATTTCTTGAACCTGGAAAATAAATGAAAAAATAAATTAATGGTAAAAAACCTTTTTAAAAACAAGCTTTCAGTTAGTTATCGTATTCTCCTCAGCAAGCCCTTTCAGTTGATACTCATACTGTGGTAGTGCAGAAAAAAAAAACTATTCCGCCATCTTGGATGATCCGCCATATTGGAATTAGAATGACGTCACTTAACTAAGCATGCATTGTCATCCAAAGGAAGCGTGCATACCAAATTTCAGCTCAATCGGTTAAAGATAACTGATTTAAAATTCCACCCGGACATACATACGTTGCAAGCTAATATAAAGCTTGTTAAATCAGATATATTATTATTGATGCGACAACGGCAAGGGGAGATGATGTTTTTTAATTAAATTTAAACAATCCTAAGGACTCATTGGGCCATTCCCAACCACATAATTCGGATGGTAATTTTTTTTTAAACTAATACTCATTTTTATTTACCCTGAAATATTTTTAAAGTATGTAGACATAAAATGGCCAGTTAACCAAATCACAGTGGACTAAAATGCGAATTGGTGAGAAAAACCGGCCAAGTGCGAGTCAGACCCGCGCACCAAGGGTTCAGTACAAACTTGTATCTAAATCGTTCGTCTTTCACGAGAATCGTGTCTCAATTTATTTTTACAACCATTTAAAACCCGTTTTTTTGCTGATTGCAGACTTGAGTATATGATAATAATTGCAACTTGATACCTCCACGCGTTCTTGACATAAAAGGGTCTTACTTGACAGGCAGACTATGAAGCGATCCTTTTTAGGGTTCCGTACCCAAAGGGTAAAACGGGAACCCTATTACTAAGACTTCGCTGTCCGTCCGACCGTCACCAGGTTGTATCTCATGAACCGTGATAGTTAGACAGTTGAAATTTTCACACATTATGTATTTATGTTGCCGCTAAAACAACTAATACTAAAAAAACAGAAAAAAAACAATATTTAAGGGGGCCCTCATACAACAAACATGTTTTTTTTTGTTCGTTTTTATAGATACCAAATGGTACGGAACCCTTCATGCGCGAGTCCGACTCGTATTTGGCCGGTTTTTTCCTTATCAGTTACAGAAAATATAGAAAGATGATTACCACTCTGGTTCCGTAGTAGAGATGCGCGACGGAGCTGGCGACGGCGAGCATGGCCAGCGCCAGTAGCTCGGCGGCGGGCGGCGCGCGCAGGAGCAGCACGCCGCCCAGCGCCAGCGCGTACGGCGCCGCCAGCCAGTTCACCACCTCGCACCGCGTGTCGCTCATTTGGCACACTATCAGTCGACACTGAAAACATAATAAAGTGTACATTACACAATCTACCTGTTATTATTTCCTACCTAACCTAATCAAACCTACTACTACTACTACAGCCCATTTAACGTCCCACTGCTGGGCACGGGCCTCCCCTCAATGCGAGGGGGATTCAGGGCATAGTCCACCACGCTGGCCCAGTGCGGGTTGGCAGACTTCACACATCTATCGGGAACTAGACAAACCTAATATATATATATATAATATATTATATCTAATCAAACCTTACCTTTTTTTATTCAGATTGAAGTGACACCAGTATGATGCTTTACCAGCGGTATACGCTTACTATAAATCTATACATTATACGATCAACCCTTCTGAGTCTCTAACTCTTAGAATCAATTTATTTTGATATGGCAGAAACTTGCCAAGGTGAAAAATAATAAACTATTTTTAACCGACTTCAAAAAGGAGGAGGTTCTCAATTCGACCCGTATGTTTTTTTTTTTTTTATGTATGTTACCGCATATCTCCGGCGTCTGTCGACCAATTTCGAATTTTTTTTTTAGGTTTGCTAGGGAATTCTTCAAGGTTGGTCCCATTTCCAAAATATTATCAGAAATCTAACCCCTTGGGGGTGAAATGGGGGTTGAAGGTCACATAATTTCAAAAATATTTTTTGAACGACTTGAAACTTTGTATATATATTTAACATACAAAATAAAAAAACACGTCTTTCAGGAATTTTGAAAGAAAAAATATGTAGGGGGTGGGGTAAAAATATGGGGTGAAATGGGGGTCCAATCCGGACTACAGCATATCTCCGGCGTTAGTGAACCGATTTGGAAAAATCTTTTTTTGTTTAATACGGATTGTTAACAAAAATCGAAACCCACCCCCAAAGGGGTGGAAAGGTGGGGGGTGACTTTTTTTTGGCTGTAAATATTTACTTTTTTAGGGCTGTTATAAGGTGATAATATTTGCAAATTTTCAACGATTATTGACACTAAAAATCGTGAAAAAAAATTATTTTTAACAAAAAACAAAAACCGACTTCAAAAACCTAGGTGCACTAAAAAGCTACAAATAACCTTACAATTCATTACATTTGGAATCGGTGCCAATTCATGTGTGTATTTGCCTTGTCCGACGTTGATTGGCACCTACTCCAAATGTAATGAATTGTAAGGTTATTTGTAGCTTTTTAGTGCACCTAGGTTTTTGAAGTCGGTTTTTTATTGTAATATAATTAAATATAAATAATAGCAGTGGTAGCCGAGTGGTCGAACGCACGCCTTGCAATCAAAGTGTGCAAGTTCAAACCCCAGCTCGCACCTCTGGGTTTATGTGCGAATCTCATTTTCATCCGAGATTATCACTTGCTATGAAACGGTGAAGGAAATCGTGAAGAAACCTACACGTCTGAGGGAACTTGAATAGTCCTCGATAGATGTGTGAAGTCTGTCAACCCACACTGGGCTAGCGTGGTGAACTATGGCCTGAATCCCTCTCGCATTGAGGGGAGGCCCGTGCCCAGCAGTGGGACGTTATTTATTATTGTAATATAAATTAACACGGTGCTGCACGCCAGCTTGACATCTAGATAATAAAATAGTATTTTCGTGATTTTAAACCACAATTATCAGAGCTAATGACAGTGAAAAGCTCTAAACTAGAGTGGTACTTGGTTTAGCATACATTGATACTATTATTTAGATATTTCATTGATGTCGATATTGTTGTATGTCGATATGTCCACAAACTACAACTAAATTGTATTTGAAAGCATTATACATATTGCCGTCTCGCTCATATATTACGTTCGTGAGGAGGATGACAATATGCTTAGTTTGGGTCCCCACAGAATCGACTCGGTTATTATTATTATCGAAACAAATTTGTTTTCATTTGAACATCATATTCATTTAAGCACGTCGATGTATCTTGATACTTACATTAATATTAGAAAAAATAGTCCCGGTGAGTACGTAGAATATCCTGGGAGCTCGGTTGATGATGTCATTGGGCGAATATACTGCCCAGACCGCGCTCAGTACGAAGAATGTAAACAGCGGTACGAGAGGCCGTATCGCCTCCCATAGAGAACGCATCTTGCCGGTACCGTCACGGTACGATCTGTACAAAACAAATTATAAATGTTATTACAAATTATAATCATCTACAAACCATTTTCAATGCTTGAAAAACTTTGGATCCCAAATTTATGAAAAGTGTTCTTCAATGCCACTGTGAATGGATTATACATATCTACTAGTTGTTACACTGAATTTAACAACAGTGTGTTTAGTTCACTGTGGGTTTTATTCTTATTGTGCGGAAACCTAATTTTAGGTAGCGTAAGTTATTCCTTAAAAATCTAATTGCGGAAATCCATTGTTAATACAATATTAGAGAAAGGGACCCACCACTCACCCTCGGAATTGTTTAGAATCCCAAATTATAAATCAAATAAATTTGACCGATAATAGAGGAAACCAACAAGACCGAACTCCCTGTCAGTCGAGTGTCAGTATGTCATAAGTCATGGGCCCTAACTATGAGCAATCCTGACTGATCAGTCGCAGCCCAACCGTCCTGAGGATGCCTCGTTGGGAGGCGAAACACGTGTCGAATTATTTTTTTAGATTCGATTGTTCTGCGGAGGATTGCTCATAGTTAGGGCCCATGACTTATGACATACTGACTCTCGACTGACAGGGAGTTCGGTCTTGTTGGTTTCCTCTATTATCGATCAAATTTATTTGATTCATAATTTGGGATTCTAAACAATTCCGAGGGTGAGTGGTGGGTCCCTTTCTCTAATATTGCCTTAAAAATCTGTCGGTGATATTCCGGCAGTCGGTCCAGCCGTTTCTGTTACTGTTATTTTGACATTACAACTTAATTTATTTGCATAGATACAATTGGGAGTAAAAAGGGTAATAAATGAATGTAATTTTAAGTAGGTAAATATGAGTACCTACTTTTTGTTTGTTTTGGGACTAAGCCCGTCACACATTCCCATTTCCCACCACTGTTACTCCTGTATCGACAGCGGTGTTCATTGAAGACACCGAGGTTTGACCCTCTTCGGCGAGTCCCGGGGAAAAGCTAAATTGTCTCGGAACCCACAGGATTTTGATCTAATAAAGGTGTTGGAGGAGTTGGAAGGATAGTGTGTGTACTTGTAAATGTTCCACATGATGATGGTCTGGCTGGTGATGATGGCGGAGAAGTAGAGCACGAACTCGAAGACGGCGCCGGCCGTGACCGCGCCCGGCAGCGACAGGTGCCAGGCGCGCGGCCCGCACACAGACGTCACCAGGAGCAGCACGCACGACCCCTACACGTTAAGGATCAACAAGCTAAACCAATTTTTTTTTTTTTATGAAATGATTTTCATAATGAAATTTAATGGAAAAATAAACTCAAATGAATGTTGGGACGCAAAAATAAAGAAGACAGACAACTTTATCGTCAGTAAGGAAAATCAACACTCCGAATACACAGGATGTATCAGAAGTCCGAAATAATACTTTGGGTACATATACGGTACATCATATGTGAATGCATAGTGAAGACAGATTATACCTAACTATCATAGTTTCTGAGTTATAGACCTTTGAATATTTGCCACAGGTATCGTGTCCTGGCCTTTGGGTACATCCATAACCCTATTCAGCAGTGTAAACTACACTTATGAGAGGCGGCTACGAATATCCACAAAACTGAACATGCAAATTTTACATAGGACTCGAGATATTACGAGTTATATAAATTGACGACAAATAATAGTTAAAAAAAGATGGTCAAATTGCGATCACATTTTCATATCATTCAGTTGTACGATCACATTTTCATATCATTCAGTTGTACGATCACATTTTCATATCATTCAGTTGTATACTCGATACTGATGCAAACGTTAAAGCATTATTTCGGACTTCTGAACCACCCTAAAGGTTTAAACTCACAATAGGCCTACACTAACAGTGTTATCTAAGCTAGCATAGTGATCAATTCACTAGACACATGCAGCTTTATCTTTTGCCCCCAACTACTGCTATCATGTAACTATTAAACGCCCTCTACTTGTTAATTTGTATGGCCCTAAGACTACTAACACTATCTTTATATTATGACTATGGCTAACATATTTTATGAATGGTAGCAAGTATATAAATATATATATTATCGCGCCTGTATTTCCCGATGATGTAGGCAGAGGTGCACTTTTGACTAGAGATGAAACGGACTGATCGGATCTGGTAACTATCCGGTATCCGGCCTACCCGGCCTTGTTTTCACTATCCGGCCGGATACCGGATAGTAAGCCTATATCCGACCGGATAGTAAAATAAAAAAAAAACTCTATATTTTATACAAGGCAAATCATACACAATAGGATATGGGACACCGTTTATTTTTACGATCGCACGTCAAAAATATTTGTTTTATCAATTAGAAATTAACAATTGGCAAGTTGTGGTGAATGAATACGAAATTTTCGGCATCTTCGTATACCAGACCTGCTTCTGAAAATAGCCTTACGCTGTAAAGGCTACAGCCAGGTGCTGAAAAATAAATTCTAGCAAATCTTGACAACTGCGGGTATTGACCACCCATAGGGTGTCGTGATTGTGATCGATTCGAGGTGTCTTTAAATAGTGCCATGTAACGCGTTATAGGGCCGAATATCCGGCGCTCCGGCCTGGTAGCTTGCCGAATATCCGGTATCTGGCCAAACCACTATCCGTTTCATCTCTACTTTTGACCCATTTAGGTATCTATACTTTTTAATATCAATGGTAATCGGTGGGTAAACTCACAATCATGGTGAAGTCGTACCCCCACGGCAGGAACATGACGCCCGTGTTGTACTTCTCCCAGTGCGTCAAGTAGAAGTTTAAGAAAATGTTCCACATCAGGAAGAAGAACCTGATAGTGCTCAATTCGTCTCTGAAAACAAATTAAGTATAAGCTTAGTGATAAGACCAACACTACTGTCCATAGAAAAACAAACTAAACGCAAATTGGACATCACTAGCAGCGTAGCATCGTAAAAACGGTACATCACTACCGCAAGAGATCAAGATGGCGTCCGACTTGAATCGCGTTGCTCAATATAAGCACGATTATTTTACATGCATTTTTCTCATTCTATTATTGTAATAATGTTTTAAAAAGTAAATAACACATCACTCGATTTTGAAAGTAAATAAGTTATACACTTCCAATTTTAGTATTTATTATTTATTTATTTTATAAATATGTGGTGTACAAGTGGTATTATGCATAGCCCCACAAAACCGTACAATCGGTTTGACTGTGGGAATTATTATTACCTTGAGGTAAAACCTACTTAAAGAGAGAGGGTTTGTTAATTATTTTTTTCGAATTAATATTTTTTTATGTAACCAACTAGCATGCTGGAATCTATTCCATAAGATAACTAATCGAACATGTTAATAGGAAAATACTTAAGTATTTTTCCTTTACAAAATAGATGTTCACAATCGAAAATATTTCTTTAATTAATCTTGTAGGTACTTACTTATTACCTACCTACACACTAACTGCATAACTTCACCCTAAATTTATCTAAAGAAATGCCAATCCGTCTACAAAGCCCCTACAATCTCCTAAGTTGTAATTTTTCAGTACAAAACACCACTGTAATTGGACCACAACGTTCTACAAATTTGTGAGTTACATTTTGCGGAACAAACATTTGGCTACATCATCATCATCACGCCTGTATTCCCCGAAGAGGTAGGCAGAGGTGCACTGCAGTGCGCCGATACTTCGCCGATGTATTATTGTCCCAATGTAAAAGGGGGCGAGCCTATTGCCATTATACCGGGCACATTTGGGCCATAGTCGACCACGCTGGCCCAGTGCGGGTTGGTGAACTTCACACGGCTTTTCTATAGACGTGCAGGTTTCCTCACAATGTTTTCCTTCACCGATCAGCAAATGGTAATCACTGTTGAAAATGACATTTGCACATGAAAATTATCTCAGAGATGCATGTGCCCGGGATTTGAACTTGCACCCGTTCTTGCCCACGAGGCTACCGCGGCCTGGCTAAATTGGGTGTATCTAAGCTACCACTTGCTTACCTGCCGAAAATGCTGTACAGGAATGTCGGGATGAGCACCGTGGAGTAGGAGTCCAGGCCGTGGTCGAAGAGCTCGCCCAGCGGGCCGCTGGTGCCTGTTCGGCGGGCCTGCTTGCCATCGATGCCGTCTGGAGTATATACAAAGGTCACATTATAAATAAAATATACGTATATTTTATAATATGAAAACCGGCCAAGTGCGAGTCTGACTCGCGCACGAAGGGTTCCGTACCATTATCTATAAAAACAAGCAAAAAAATCAGGTTTTTTGTATGGTAGCACCCTTGAATATTTATTTTATTAAGTTTTTTAGTATTTGTTGTTATAGCGGCAACAGAAATACATAATCTGTGAAATTTTAACTGTCTAACTATCACGGTACATGAGATACAGCCTGGTAACAGACGGACGGACAGCGAAGTCTTAGTAATAGGGTTCCCATTTTACGCTTTTGGGTACGGAACCCTAAAAATTTATCCCTATTTCCCTTGGTCGCGCCTTAATTGGAGAACGACTATACCGATTTCGTTTATCTCATTTCCTAAAATTTACTAATACCAATGTATAAGAAAATTCTAGGAAAGGAGAAGGAAGGAAGGAAGGTTATTTTCTTACGGAATAAAAAAAAATAAAAATAATTAGGGTTCCTAAATTTCGCGCGTAGTTGCAGCATTTGCGCCAAGACTAGACCTATGTCACGGAATATCTTGATGTCGTCTCTTTCTCTCGTATGAAATTGGACAGAGAGCGAGCGAGCAAATCCGTGACAAAGGTCTTGTCTTGTTATGCGTGCAAACCCTACTGGGTTTTTTAAATGTTTTAAGAATCTGTAAATTGCAGGCAACCATGGAATACATTTTACTTTCAAATGTTTGTTTTCCAAGGTTACCTACGTATTTAAATTTGAGCCCAGATACTTATTCCTACTTAAAAAACGTTAGTACCTAATAACGAATGCAACACTCTTATTTCGTTACCTACTGATGTCGATTCTGTTTAAGGTACCTACATAAACTACTACACCAAAAATGGCGTCATCTTGCTCATACATTACGGGGAGAAGAAGGACAGCAATACGTTTACTTTGGTGCCCAATTGCACACAGATTCAACACCAAATCAAAACTTAACTTACTTACCTACTTGATATTTTTTCATTGTCATACAGAATTATGTTAATATTCATAGTTTATGACAAAATATGGGATTGTATTTAACCAAGGTCAACATGTGCGTAAAAAACTAGTAACACAGCGCGAACCACATCTTACGTACAGATCTGAATAAAACTTATCAAAGTAGGTAGATCGACTTTGTACCCATCTGTGAGGCAGTCTGTAGCGCAGAACTATTTGTATACCAAGAAAAATGAGGGAAATGGTGTCATAAATGGAAATACCTACCTATTAAATCGTAGGTAGGTATACACAACAACGGAATAAGGAAAAACGGGTTTTCCAAAGTAGATAGGTAGATAGATATGCATGCGACTGTCCAATTAGATTGTCACTATCAGTTTGAAATGGGTGTTTATATCTATGTGCTATTCCTAGAACAGCCCATTGGACTTACGGACCGTATAATATTAACATAAAGTTAGTCAAAAAGTTTCGAAAGTCCACCTCCCGATGCCTGTTTGCTCGTACGAATTAAAGCTATTGTTTTTTACTCATTATAAAGTAAGCCATTTTTAATCCACGTCAAAAAGGAGGAGGTTCTCAATTCGACCCGTATGTTTTTTTTTTTTTTTTGTGTATGTTACCGCATATCTCCTGCGTCTTTCGACCGATTTCAAGTTTTTTTGAGGTTTGCTAGGGAATTCTTCAAGGTTGGTCCCATTTCCAAAATATTATCAGAGTCACATTATTTCAAAAATATTTTTTGATCGACTTGAAACTTTGTATATGTATTTTACATACAAAATAAAGAAACACGTATTTCAGGAATTTTGAAAAAAAAAATATTTAGGGGGTGAAATGGGGGTCCAATCCGGACTACAGCATATATCCGGCGTTAGTGAACCGATTTCGAAAAATGTTTTTTTGTTTAATACGGATTGTTAAGGATCTTTGTAAAGATTTTTTTTGGCTGTAAATTTTTACTTTTTTAGGGCTGTTATAAGGTGATAATATTTGCAAATTTTCAACGATCATTGAAAGGCTACAAATAACCTTACAATTACAGCACCTAGGTTTTTGAAGTCGGTTTTTTTTTTTTGGTAAAAATAATGATACTACAACAATAATGTTTGTAGTTTTGAGGCCCAAGACCCAAAATGATATTTTAGCTTCAATTGATAAAAAAATATATTGCCTTAAAAACATAAGTCATAGCAATTCCACAAATACTTAATTGAAACTAGAGTTGAGGCCGTGGTGTAAAGACTATCCCCATTCTTTGCGCGTGGTGACTGACAAATGACAATGCACTCGCCTAACCAACAGATAAAGATAGCTATTATTCAATTCGAGCATTGACCGGCCGGACAGACAATAATAATTGTATCCAGATGGGATATTACTTCAAAAAATATTAAATAACTTATAACTAAGGTAGACAATAAAAATTAAAAACCAAATAAATCCAAAATATAGGAGTTTAGTTAGCATGTAGTGGAAGTATAAACTTAAGTACTTATTCAAGTAGGTAGAAGTAAGTAAATAAATAAATAATAATAATAAGTAAATAAATTTGGTATTTTATTTATGTTTTTTTCAATTTCGGAAGCTTTCCGCGAGGAAAGAGGTGTCGGAAACATTCCGTCGATTCGGATGGGTTTATCCGACGAGAAATGTCAAAAATAGTCGGGTACGGAAATCAAAATAGCGATGGCTGGAATCCGTGACGGAAAGTTCCGATTCCGTTTCCGAATTCGAATCCGAGTGTTTTAAAATCACCCTGCTGGTAATACTTACTAACTAACAATTGTATATTAAATATGTAAATTCGTAACGACAAAATACGGATGTTTGTGATGATGATGTATTAAGTGTGTATTACTTATATACTTAATACATCATCATCACGCCTGTATTCCCCGAAGGGGTAGGCAGAGGTGCACTGTAGTGCGCCCACACTTCGCCGATGTATTTTGGTCCCAATGTAATAGGGGGCCAGCCTATTGCCATTATACCGGGCACATTCTCCCTCAACACGAGGGAGATTTTTGGGCTATAGTCCACCACGCTGGCCCAGTGCGGTTTGGTGAACTTCACACGCCTTTCTATAGACGTGCAGGTTTCCTCACGATGTTTTGCTTCACCGTTTCATAGCAAGTGGTAAGCTCGGATGAAAAATTAGATTCGCACATAAACCCAGAGGTGCGAGCCGGGGTTTGAACCTGCACACTTTGATTTGCAAGGCGTGCGTTCGACCACTCGGCTACCACTGCTTTTACTTAATTTACATACTTAATTTAGTATTTTACTTATACGAAGAGGTCGACCGAGGAAGAGGTGGCGAGATGATTTGAACACCTTTGCGGGGACATCGTGGCAGGAAATAGCCCAAGACCGAGATGGACCGAGATGGAGAAGTAAAGAGGTGGCTTTTGCCCAGAAGTGGGACATGTAAAGGCTAGTAAAAAAAAAAAACTTTTAAAAATATTTTTTTAGAAGTAAGTATTAATGTGGATATTATACTTTTGGACATAAAGTGCTATCAACACCCAAATTCGAACCGATACATCAGCCAGCACGCGAGGTTTTGTTATATTGTGTGCACAAATGTTATTCCGGCGTAGATGTTACTACATAATAAATAGAGCTAATCAAATTTTACAATTCACATAGGCGGTAGCTTATGTACATACTTACTGTCTGGATTTATTATATTTATTATTTTCTTATTGCACAAATATGGCCATGTGATACGATATTTGATAAAATCTGGTAATTAACATTCGACATACATACATTTAAGTTGCATTTAAAAAATATTAGGTAAGTAAATGAAATCAAACCTTGCGCTATAATGTAAAAATTATTTAACATATTGAACACCTATGTACTTTGTACCTATGTACTATGTTTCCACCAAAGATTTCCTTTCTGAGTAGGTACTAAGAAAATTTGTCTAACAGGCAGACAAACCAAGTCATAAGCCGCAGATACACAAAACCAATATAACGAGCGGATGGTCATGATTTTTAATCATTTAAAAACATATGAAAAGAAACCAAGTGCCAAGTGCGAGTCGGACTCGCGCACGTAGTGTTCCGTACCATTATCAATAAAAACGGCAAAAAAATCACGTTTGTTGTATGCGAGCCCCCTTAAATAATTATTTTATTCTGTTTTTTAGTATTTGTAACAACAGAAATACATCATCTGTGAAAATTTCAACTCTCTAACTATTACGGTTCATGAGATACAGCCTGGTGACAGACGGACGGACAGCGAAGTCTCAGTAATAGGGTTTTATCCTTTGGGTACGGAACCCTAAAAAAAATATTTGCTTGTTGTTCCACTCACATTCCTATATTTAGGGGCAAAGAAAATACGAGCAATTTTTTAGTTTTGTTTCGACATAATATGACGGGTTAGAATAATGTCGATCATGCGAGAATTGAGCCCCTGCACTATAATTAATTATCAATGATGAACCAAGATATCAGTAGGGTTAGCACGCATGTCAAGACAAGACCATTGTCACGACCGCCCTCCTCGACCCGGGCGTCGAGAGGGCCCCCAACACACCTACACCAGCCTCAAACAGACACCGACCTCGCCGGCGAGGTCGAGGAACCCCCTCTTCTGCTCGTAGGTGCATCTTTGCACCTAGGAGCGTAGTCATTACCTCTCCCCTCACGGCAACTGCCCAAGCCGAGGTCGTGCCCCATGTGGCGCCCTTGAGCTAGTTGCCCTCCTCTTCCGCCCTTAAGGCTTTGGCTGGAGTCGCACTCTGCACTCGCCACTCCTCCGGTGAAGCTGTAAAGGCCAACTCACGGCCAACAGCGTAGTCCATTCAAAAAAAAAAAAAAAAAAAAAAAAAAAAAACCATTGTCACGAATGCGCTCGCTCGCTCTCTGTCCTAGTCTCTTTCATACGAGAGAAAAGGACAAAATCGAGATATACTGAGACATACGACTAGCCTTGGCGTTCATGCTACAACTACAGGATAACGAAGTACGTCTTAAATTGACAACATTAACTCAAACGAGTCAAGATTCTTAACAGCAAGATAGCGGTACGGAGCGTCTGTTTGCGAATGAGCGTACACTTGAATAGACCACGATTTATATGAATGTTGGAAGGAAAATATTAAGGAAAGATTCGTTTACTCAGTTGGCTTGCCTAAATGTCGTGTTTATGTATGCCGATTGGTTAGCATCTTACAATGTTACTAAGGAAATAGTGGGGCACAATATTATATAAGTATCTCGCAGTTTGTGTGATTATAGCAGTCATGTTTAGACTACCTACTTACTCTCCCGCAATACCACCACCTCCTGTGGTGTCAGCACGCATGGTCGCTCTCTATCTAATTACATACGAGAGAAAGAGACAACATCAAGATATTCCGTGACATACGTCCAGTCTTGGCGCACATGCTGCAACTACTGAGCAGTATTGTTTTAATATTATTTAGGCGTTTTGACAGTTTTTGTTAAAACAATACATCTACTTATGAAATGTGATAGTAAGACCCAGTATCGAGAGAATTCTTCTAACGATATCACTAAATGTCTGTTCCCTACAAAATATTGTTTGCCTAAAACCTAGCAGGCAATAATTATCATTTTGTATGTTTCCTTTACGGTTGAAATGACGCGGAAGTGTTGCAATGTGTTCACTATCAAGGCAACATAAAGTAACATTAGATAATGAAGGGCAGCAGAGAATCGGAGATCAAACGCCACGTTACGTGGTCCCACTACTGCAATCACAACCAGCACCCAAGCATGACCGCGTAGACATACGTTTTGTCTCTTTTAACCGTCAGATTTGTCGAGGAAATGACTTCACTTCGAGCTTTTTGTACTAAACATGGCTCGTGGTGACGTAATTTTCTCAAAGAATCTGACAGTTGAAAGAGATAAAACTTATGTCTACACGGTCATGCTAAGCCTACAGGTCCGAATTATTATATCCTTATCATGCCTAATCACAACACACGCGACTGATCACGTGGACACGTCACTGACACGCCGCGCGCCGCTCAATGAATTTTGGACAGCATTAAATTTACTGATAAGAAAGTTTAACAGAAATAAGTAATACAAATGGGAGGGAGAGATAATCAGACAGAGATGACTATAAAATCTACTATGAGAGCCGTTTTTGTTAACTCCTAAACTACATTGAATTATAAGCATATTGTCGACTAAGGTACTTGTACAAGACATCACTATTTTCAGTGCAATCAAATCTAGAATATTCATAATTAGTGTGAAAACAAATTGCGATCTTTATCATCATGAATGTTATAATTTGAATATAAATAATAATTAGGTAGTTAGTAGACGCAACGGGGGCACTCGGGGGTCGCCTTGTAATGAAAGCAGAGACGGCAACAATACACAAAGACAGGCGCTAATAGCCTAGTAGATGTAGGAATCGCTCTCTTATAAACAGGTTCAAGATTTTAACCCCAACCTCAATTCTACTAACTATTGTTGTAGAATAACGATACAAAAAGTAACCTATGATTTTTCAATGCCAGGTAGTATAGGACAAAGACATTGTGAAGCACAAGTCATATTCTAGCTGCCATTGATAAAATAATTTGTGTTCATGCCTTAAAAAATGAAGCAATAGTCATTTTTCATATTTTTTTTGTCGTTTTTTTTTGTGATAGTGGACCTGGGTTCCCTGGACAATAAACTATTAATGTAGTAGACGCCGAACGCAATTACCTTAGTCGGAAGAGCTAACGTGATAAATATTTTTTTCGGAAGAATATGGTGTCTCTGTTGCTAAGAACTTATCCAAATCCCAAATGTTACATTCAACGCGAGAACTAATTATAAACCAATGTCGAATATAATTAAAATTAAACATCCTATTAAACATTAAACTAACACGTAATGGCACTGATAAAGCTAAAACAATACACTTGCACGAGATTAAAATTGATACCTACTCAGTTATTTTGTTAATATTCTAGTGAATACCTATGTTTTATCCGAACAATTTTATAAAATCATTCAATTTATACAGTTATGGGGAAAATCTTAGATCGGAGCCTCGAAAGGATAAAAATTAGAGATGAAACGGATATCCGGTAACTATCCGGTATCCGGTATCCGGCCTATTCGGCCCTGTTTTCACTATCCGGCCGGATACCGGATAGTAACATTAAAAAAAATTCTCATTATTCTGCACGAGGCAAATCATACCACAATAGGTTATGGACATCTTTTTTATAATCGCACGTCAAAAATATTTGTTGTATTAATTAGTTTCAAAATTAACAATTGGCAAATTGTGGTAAATGAATACCAAATTTTCCGCATTTGTTGGTAAGAGGCGACTCCACTTGGCTTCGTATACCAGACCAAATTCTGAAAATAGCCTTTCGCTGTAAACGTTGAACCTTGACAACTGCGAGTACTGATGCAAATTAACTGACCACCATATGAGTCGTGATTGCGATCGATTCGGGATGTATTTAAGAAGCGTCATGTAAAGCGATTAAGGGCCGAATATCCAGTATATCCGGATATATAGAATATCCGGCTAAACCACTATCCGTTTCATATTTAATACAAATTCAAAGACTTTTACCAAGTGGGCTTTATTAAACGTATTATAACATAACTTTTGTTATAGTCCTGAAATTTATGGAAATTTGTAGAATACTTGGAAATTATTGGAGAATATTTAACAAAAAAAAAAAAATTGGGATGAACCTTAATATTTTTAATGCGGGTTATAGACGGGGCAAGTCAAATCATGGCGTGGCGCATACAGCAACGATAGTCGACACAAGTAGGCGTTTAATTAGTAAGTTTAATTATGTAGATAGATAGATATAGTATTGTACGTACCTATTACATTGTAAATGACCTCAATTACGCCAATTAGAGTAATCGGATGATGGAGAAGACAACCCTGAGTCGGGCGTGACCTAAATATATATCTCTGCTAATTATATTACGCATTTTACAAAATTAGTAAGTTTTCTTACATATTTTTTTTTATTTGAGTAACTTTAACACTTTTCGAATGGGTTTCTTTAAAATTCGACTTTCTATTATACTGGTTCTAAATAAAAGGTGGTAATTAATTTTGTTTATAAGTAGTATGTTAAAATGACTTTAAAACCGAAAAAAAATATTAAATATGCGACCTTCATTTGGTAGTATCCATTGTATGTTGAGATACCTAACAACAACATTCATTAAAGGATATAAATGTCCTATTTCAATAAAATATAGATTAATTACAATTTCAATAAGAAGCGTCAGTGTGCCGCGATTTATTTTTATATGGCGTACACAACAGGTATCTGGTCTCTACTTAGGATTGACGCTATGAAAATATATTAAAGGCAACTTTGCTCCCTTTGAAATACGACTGAAAACGGCATAACGAAATCAAGGCGCTGTGTAGCAGCCCAGCGCGGTCGTCAGGCTAAGCTGTGTTTCTAATTGATTGATAGCAAATTGATAGCTACATCGTCGCCGCCGCACCGTCCTAGTAATCGGCGACCCTTACACATATTTTACTATCACATAAAGACTAGATTTCAGGAAGTAATTAGGAGATAACATACACAACTAATTACTTAAATTAGATTAGATAGCACATCCTATAATACTTAGGTACATATGAAATAATAATATAACATTGAGAAACACACTTTGGTAAAAAGTTACAAAAATATTTATGTAAATTTTTTGAGGAACTATTTTTTAAACTTTATGGTAGGATTTCGAAATGAAATACCTATAATATCATCATTCTATGATTATTGGTAGTATTGGTAGTTGAGCAGTAACACCTTATTTCACAGACAATGGTTCAAGTAATAAAACACACTTACCAAGTGTATACGCCACAAATAGGTTAACAGCAGACACTGCCCACACCCAGGAAGGTATGTAGTCTTTGGTGACATTCTCCTCCGTCATCGCATGGAATCCGTAATCATAGTAGGAGAATATCAGGAAGTTAAGGACGGTGAGGAGGAAGCCAGTGAATGTTAGCAGGTTTGGTGCCACCCACACCGGACAAAACTGCAATCAACCATTGATCCGTTAGTCCTGCATCAAAGACAACTGTATGGGTTATTCTTTATATCAAGAGTTGAAAGGCTATTTTACTTGAGCAACAATTTTAGGCAATATTTACTTATATACATATTTGGAAACAGCTAAATTTTTCTGTGTTGAGTTCTCTTTTGTAAAGTTAAAAAAAATACCTAAAGTCAAATAGCATCTTAGCTCTCGATATCAACAATGCCATGGAAACATATCTCTTAATTTATTTTGCAACCACTTATTTAACATCTACACTAAAATTTAAAGTTGGTGAGCGGGTAATCTCTAAACTATAAAATAAAATTTTTAATTGCCACTAAGAATTCCTCTAGTACATAAACATTTCGGGTAATTAAAAATTATGATAAGAACGCTAATTTCGTAATTAAATGACAATTTTAAGGAAATTCTATATTTAAGGGTCTGATAAAATTCATTTGGTTTGTGGTTGAAAATTATTTCAGTTATAGAAAGCTACACTCTGTCCAGTGCCAGGGGATAAGCCACATAATTTTACTGAGGGTACATCTGCAGGTGGAAAATATTCAATAAAATAAAAAATCAACACTAGGTTTTGGATTACAGTTTTCTACAATACTAGGGTAAATAATTGTTTTATTTCATGCTGTATATTTTAATAAATATTTGCAATCTCCATATAGGTAATTTCGTCATAATATACTAATAGGAAGATTATTGACATGGAAAACACATGAAAATGTGATTATCCTAGGAATATGATTGCATATTTACCTGAACACACCAATTCCAGAAAGGATGCATAACATAGTTGCTGAGAATGCTTGTGTCCACCGAGTTATACTGGAATAACGGAATATATTTAAGACACTAATAGGTATTATGTACCTCTTTTAGGTAACCTATGAATGAACCTTGAACTTGAAACGACACTTTCCGAATTAGATCAATAGGTACCTATTTGTCTCATATTGGACACTTATGTTAAACCCGAATTAAGAATTATTGAGTATCTGCTTATACTTACTTTATATTTTTCAAAGCCTCTCAATTTATCCTCGGACAGGAAACGAGCCATGACGACCTCAGTTATTATTTTGATCCAATGTAAATAAAAGTCATCCTCAATACAATGTATATCTTAAGTTGTGTGGAATTCCACGTTGATAATTTAATTTTCGTAGCGTTTTCTTTCAGTAAATCTTAAATTTCCAATATATTTTTATCACGAATAACACCACACTGAAGCACGTCAAATTGACAACTAAAAAAATTGGCGAAAAAGTGACTGACAGTCAGTCGATATGTTTTGACGGTTTTGACAGATCCATAGACAATATTATCTTTTAAAATAATATACATACTGGGTCATCCGCCATCTTTATCACGGTCATTATCCATTTTTATTTATAATGTGTATTTATTGAATTTGTCCTTGCTATTAATTACTTGACATTGGCAAAATACTCGCGCTAGTCGCAGGTGATGCCATTCCTCATCTTATTCCATTATATATCATCATTTCGCTCATTTCGTTAAAAAAAAAAATACATACTATGAAATTATACCAACTACTATACCAAATCTAAATTTCGTAATATTTTAGTTGCGTGTAAGTACAAATACTTACACGGTACTTCCACATGATCCAGTGCATTTATTTTGCAATTCCATTTTTGATACAAATTACGACAAATAACAGGAATAAGTATTTTAATAATCTTAGACCATTCACACATATCGAAATATTTGCTATGATATAAGCACCAGGCGCCATTGAACCTTTTTGGTACTGTAGGTAGGCTACAGTAGTACCTACTGTAGCTATGATTGTAGTAGTTTACCAAGTCGCTAGTCTCTTATAAGAATGAAATCTCAATATCACGTATTCCTTGGTGTGAAAAAAATTAAAAAGCATATAGGTATCTTTCGTATAGGTAATACCTAGTATTATTAGGCATGCTTAACTACTTATTTACTAAGTAGAAACCAGGTACGTACGTTACGTAGGTAATAGACTGCACCTCATGTAATGGGAGGACTGAAAGACTATGCAATAAAACGGAATTATATTCGCCGTATGTGTCTAGCGATAGGGCTATGTACCTACCTGGCACAGATCCTAGGGCAGAAATTAGGCCCATTTTTAAAAGGTAAGTAAAATGTACGTAGGTAAGTTAACTGACGCAAGATTGTTGTTTAACATTTCTATCTGAATTATTAGCGATTAGATATAAGCACAAAATAAACAGGAAGTATATTAAATAATAATTATCATTAAAAACAATCTGGGACGTGATACGCAAACAGTAATGGAAACCGAGTACCTACCACTATCATTTTGTACGATAATAACGTCACCCCGATTGTAATGTTTTCTCAAAGGAGCTTCGTTATTCAGAGTATAGATTACAGACACGCCTCGTAAGACACACGACACATTAATACGGTGCTATTATTATTTTTTAATTTAATTATTAAGGTTGTGATAATTATATAATGTTACACAAATCGGCGTCTTTTCGGCCGAGGAGCCAGTACATGAAACGTGTGATTTACTATTCCACCGCAAAGGTAAGCTTTAGTCGTTATTTTGAAGTTTTAAAAATGCGTTCAGCGACCTTACCATCACCTCCAACAATATCGTTTCAATAATAAATTAGGAACTTGGAAAATGGTTATAAAGAAAGAAAACGCACCAATTATAAATCTGCTGTGACAATTAAAATAAACTTAGGTAGGTAGATACCACCTTTTTGTAAATTAATTCCGTGAATCAAATATTTCGTTGAATTTTATGTATTTTGAAAGTTGTTATTCAGCCAGGTTCAAACATCATACAAATAACAAAGGGGTTGATTTAAATGACATATGATTCAAATAGGTAGGTACGTACTATAACTCGCTATTATATGATACCCAATATTACTTGCGTAATTTTTAAATAATAATAATAATAAAATAATAATACATCATCACGCCTGTATTCCCCGAAGGGGTAGGCAGAGGTGCACCGTAGTGCGCCCACACTTCGCCGATGTATTTTTGGTCCCAATGTAATAGGGGGCGAGCCTATTGCCATTATACCGGCACATTCTCCCTCAATACGAGGGGGATTTTTGGGCTATAGTTCACCACACTGGCCGAGTGCGGGTTGGTGAACTTAACACGCCTTTCTATAGACGTGCAGGTTTCCTCACGATGTTTTCCTTCACCGTTTCATAGCATGTGGTAATCTCGGATGAA
The DNA here is from genome assembly GCA_914767695.1 of Ptilodon capucinus. Lineage (NCBI taxonomy): Eukaryota > Metazoa > Arthropoda > Insecta > Lepidoptera > Notodontidae > Ptilodon > Ptilodon capucinus. Next base: position 3,944,225 of record OU611814.1, on the reverse strand, counting down.
AATGAGATTCGCACATAAACCCAGAGGTGCGAGCCGGGGTTTGAACCTGCACACTTTGAGTTGCAAGGCATGCGTCCGACCACTCGGCTACCACTGCTTTTTAAATGTACACAATATTTGCAGAATTACCGTGACGACCTCAGCGTACTTTACAAAGATCCTTTATTACCTAAAATCACACCTACTTATTTAATTGAATGACTCTTTGGGTACCTAGGTATACCTAACTAATTAATTGACTAAGTAATTATGCTTACTTATACGAGGTTTGGGATTGCGTCTCACAAAGTGTTAGCGTGATGCCAGTTTAAATTTTTCAGATTGACCTACTAAGTTGTTTTTAATTTTAATAATGAATCGAGTGACAATTATGAATATGAAAACTACGGATGGGTATTTCTATTATATCTATATTTGCTTTCTAATGTCGCATAGGACGCACCCATTACGTAACTTCCGGAGGAAAGTTCCGAATCGGTTGTTATGCACCGAACATTCCATTATCATTATTTATTTGTGGAATATTTTTACGATTGCACGAACATTTGACATTTGTTCTATTTTATCATTATACCTATGTATGTTCACCTTAAATTGTTGACCCACACTATCATAAGGGTGTGTCAAGTGCTCTCGTTTTTGAATTGTAAATCTTTGCATTATCACACGTAATAAATATTTGCGAGGGATTTTAAGACTTGTTAACGTTTACCTATTTACCAACTCGTCTCGGTTATTTGAAATTGTGATAAGGGTTCTTAGATACGAGTAGATAGGTATAAATGAGCTGGTTACTATGTAGATAAGTCTCATTTACCTACTTTTAATTGGACCATAAATATTGACGCGCACCCATACAATATCAGTGGCTAGGGGTTCGTAATAATGTCTACCTAAGTACATATTTGAGTATTACGTTCTGCCTCCCCTTTAAAAAATCCTAAATTCCCTTTCTCTATTATCCCATCAATTTTAACTTACTTATCTTCTTTTTTTCTTTTTAACGTCGGATAATCCTTTATGGATACCCTGCCACCTCGGGGGAAGTAGCAGGGTTATGTGGGATTCCCGGCAGAAGGCCGTATAGCCACTAAAAACCGACGGTGTAGTTAACATCCTCCGCTTGTATCGGGGCGCCACGGGATCGCTTTAGCATGCACCGCGGCATTAACTTACATACCTACTCAAGATAAAGGAGACATAATATCTCTAACGAAAACACCGATTGCCTATAGTAACTAGTAATGAACACACGTGAAGTGAAATCGCTTAGTAGCTGGCGTCTGAGACCGCGAGGAACCTGACAATCTTGTAACCCTCAGTTTTATAGAAAGAAAGATACAATCAACGTATAAACTGGCCATTGTGAATGCTTTGTAAATGGATTAATCTTTGTATAAAGTCGAGTGTAAGCATAAAGGTTGTGCGGGCTTAACACCACTCCGTTTACAAACGTTTTATACCTTCCAACTGTCAAATTTATCGAGCAAATTACGTCACATCGAGCTTTATCTACCTGCCTTAGCATGAGCACATTGTCATCTAATGCTAAGGGTATCGATAAAGTCGGTACGCACGACAGGGTTTAGATTGTCGATCTACATATTGTTGGTAGAGCGTTATGCCAAGCGTGCAGCGACCTCAAGGAACCCCCTCTTCCGCTCGTAGGTGCATCTTTGCACCAAGGAGCGCAGTCACTACCTCTCCCCTGACGGTAACTGCCCAAGCCGAGGTCGTGCCCTCTGTGGCGCCCTTGAGCTAGTTGCCACCCTTTTTTCGCCCTTAAGGCCTTGGTTGGAGTGCACTCTGCGCCACTCCTCCGGTAAAGCTGTAAAGGCCACGGCCAACAACGTAAGACCTTAAAAAAAATGCAGCACCCTTAGCATGACCGTGTAGACATAAGTTTTATCTATTTCAACTGTCAGATTTGTCGAGATAAAGACGTCACACCGAGCGGTTTGTACTGGACATGGCCCGGTGTGACGTCATTTTCTCGACAAATCTGACAGTTGAAAGAGATAAAACTTATATCTACGCGGTCATGCTACGGGGCCTGGATAGTTAAACGCTTCATGGAATGTTGTAGAGTGGTCGTGTAATAGCGATACGCAGAGAAGACCAGTCAGTATGGGAGAGGCGGGCGCCATTCTCACCCTCCAACGTGAACAGGTGGGTGAGACAGGGTGTCAAGGTTATTGTGCAGCCCTCAAACCGCAGAGCATATCCCATGCAGGTAAACATCAACATCCATTCTATAGCAATTAATGATGACACCACTACTACAAAACGCCAACAACATTCCAAAATGGACAAAATCGATTAACCTTAGTACTAAATACGTATCTAGAAGAAGAAAAAATCCTTTTGCTTGATAAACCTAATACCTGACCTCCAAGCTCCATTAGATTAGCATTTAAAAGAAGCCTACAGAATGCATAACAAATATACCTAAAGATTAAAGATATATTAAGCAACTACACTTATAAGACTTTAATTTAGACGCATATCAATGTGATGTTCTCTGTTAATAACTCAAAATCCTTTTATTTCAGTCATACATAAGCGCTGGTGCGAGTGTTCAGGAAGACATCAGCGAAGCCAGCGTGATATTTGGTGTCAAACAAACCCCCATCGATCTCCTCATTCCGAACAAGACGTATTGTTTCTTTTCGCACACTATCAAAGCGCAAGAAGCCAATATGCCTATGCTAGATGCCATACTTGCAAAGGTAAACTTCACAATTCTCATCGGAGGGTTTGACGATTGAAGTTATAGATTAGGTGCTTAGTTAGTCCTACCTATTAGTTTAGACGAATGGGTTCCTAGCTACAAAAAAAAATCTTGCTTCGGCCATCGGCTTACAAAGAAATCTATTGGAATTGTGCATTGATTGTTTTTTTAATAAGAAGTTAATGTGTTCATTATTTTGGCTGTAGAATATCCGTTTAATCGATTACGAAAAACTAATGGACGATACTGGGAACCGCGTTGTGGCGTTCGGTAAATACGCCGGTGTCGCCGGCATGGTCAACATTCTTCACGGAATCGGACTGAGACTTCTTGCTCTTGGACACCATACTCCTTTCATGGTCAGTATAAATTTTAGTTTTAAACGAGGCTAGTTAAACGTTTATTTAATAAAAAAAACCTTTAACTAGCCCAGTGATCCACCATCATACATTTGTGTAGTCGTCTGTAATAAAGCTTAGCAACAAATAAGGAAAGTAACTCTATTTACGTAACTACAGAAATGAATGAGCTGACAGAAATGAATGAGAAATGAAAATACGTAGATTCGAATAATTACTAGTAGGTGTTACTAATCAGTAATACTTAAGGTGGTGGCACCTTAGGTTTTACTGATTAGTAACACCTATGAATGTATAAGTAAAACCGGATTACGTTATTGACTCTGATGTGTAAGACTTGTGATGTGAAAAACATCTAATGGCGCGCTTGGCGAGTGAGAGCAACTGTTGATGCCGCGATGCCGTGATGCGAAAACTTCGAGCAGCTCCGTGGCTCCTGTGTTATTTCCGCTGCTTAGACTCCGCCCACCGGCTGACTCCGCTCACCCGCCGCTACGACGCTTTGCTCTCTCTACTCTAAATAATATACTGTTTCACATCTGTCTGGCGTCCCGCGACGGCTACTTTTATTAATATAATATTTTTCAGCACATAGGCCCATCGCACAACTACAGAAATTCGAGCATGGCCCGACAGGCCATCAGAGATGCTGGCTACGAAGTAGCTCTAGGCATGATGCCTAAATCATTAGGACCTCTCACCTTCGTGTTTACTGGATCCGGTAACGTGTCACAGGTAAGAAGGTTAACTAAAGCTGCCTTAGAGATACTGGTTTGAAATTGTATTGACGCAATTTTTGTTTTCAATAGGGTAGTCAAGAGATATTTCAAGAGCTACCTCATGAATATGTACCGCCAGAGATGTTAAGGAAAGTCGCTGAACATGGAAGTAAGTCAATATATGCTTCAAATTTTCTTTTTTTTTAAATGTATTGCCTCATTCGACAATTTGAAGTTATAGATTTCGTATCAAACTTTGAACCTTGTTAGGTGCGAACAAAATATACGGTTGCGAGGTGCGCCGGCGACATCATTTGGAGCGGAAGAATGGCGGGGGCTACGATCCTGACGAGTACGAGGAATTTCCTGAAAGATACATATCCACATTCGCGCAGAAGGTAGAGACAATTTTATTTGCCTCACTTACCATTCTAGCTCTTGCCTTTCCTATCGATTCTGATGACAGTGACCTTGCCTTTAAGTAATGATTGCATCCTAGATTGATGTAAGTTACGGATATTATATTAACATTACGGATATTATATCCAACAATGGCTTTGCAAAATACTGTTGTACCTAATATGAAACTGTATATTTTTATGCTTAAAATATTATTGTCATTATTGCGAAAAATTACCTTCAAGATATGTATAGGTAGGTAGGTAGGTAAAAAGCACGTCAGAAAAAGTTGTTTTCTTGTGGGTGTGTTCTCATATCTTTACGGTCTTGCTTTATTACGCCTTCTTTAAACCACTTATCAGTTTGCTAGCAGGGGGCTTTAGACAGAAAAGTAGGTACAATAAACGTCAATCTAAATAGCTAATCGTTGTTATCATTACAAAACCAGGTGGATAGTAGAAGTAATTGACAATATGCGTTGCTGTGCAGACTTTTCAGAGGAAGAACGAAGATAATTAAAAATAAAAATAGGGAGGATAGTGGATGGAGACTTTCCGAAGTACACGTGTTATTTTAGCCCTTCCGACTAAGCTAAGACTTGTGCTAAAATTAACTCACATCAAAAGTCAGGGCCATAGAGTCTATTACACATAAGTCACGATCAGGATTGAAACCGAATCCGAAACCTCTTGGTTACGAGGGCAGCTCATCTAATTGCTAGGCTATTGACGCTTAACTGACGGTATTGAAGTATCTGGGTAACATACCTTCCAAGAAAATATCTCGTTTAGGACATGAAAGCAATGTTTTCATTATTAGATAGCTCCATACACATCGGTGCTGGTGAACTGCATCTACTGGGCGGTTGGCAGTCCTAAGCTGCTGACAATACCGGACGCCAAACACCTGCTGGTACCATCGCACACGCCATGGCTGCCCAAGAGCGTCGGAGCACCTGCCTTGCCACATAGGTAGAACAATCGTAGTTGTAGTTGTAGCAAGTGCGCCAAGACAAGACTTAAGTCATAGAATATGTTGATCTGGTCTCTTTCTCTCGTATGAAATAAGACGGAGAGCGACGAATCCATGACAGAGGTCTAATCTTAGCATAGGTACGTGCTATCCCCACAGATATTTTCCATACCTAGGCTTAAACTTTTTGTGCAGTTAACTTCATTACAGTTAACTTCTTTTCATAATAATCTTTTTTTTTACAATCTGGAGCCCGATTTCCGTTTGATAGACATCAATCTCTATTAGAGATATGTCGAAACGAAATTGGACGCATTTTTTTCTTTTGTTTCGTCATATCTCTGATAAAGATTGATGTCTATCAAACGATAATCGGGCCCCTGAATTGATTTGGTCGATTCCCAACATTTATCAAAAGTGATAGTCATATGCCGTCCAACATCTAACTGGCCATTTTAAGTCTACCAGTTTCTAATTCGTTTAATTCGAATGAAGACCAATTAGTACACTATATGTCAGTATTTCAAGGCTTCTGACCCCTTTTAACGACAGTTAAAGGTTAGTGGGACCATCAAATGCCTACCAAGATTTTGAGTAGGTAAGGTTCAAAGCCGAGAGTTTTAAAACAAGACCAATATGTAGGCACATGTTCTCTACGTATTTCTATTACCTACTAAGATTTTCTGTGTTTTTTAATAGAATGCTCGCCATCTGCGACATATCAGCGGACCCTGGAGGTTCCATCGAGTTTATGAATGAGTGCACTACCATAGACACCCCCTTCTGTCTTTACGACGCCGACAGGAATAAGGATACAAAGAGGTCAGTGTTGTCTATTAAATAGATAAGTTGTCGGTTAATCTATAGTTTATCAATCTCAAACAACTATGTGCCGTATGTCTACAGCAAGACAATGTTGAGCATGATATTAGACTTTAGCGTTGACTGTACTCAAATTTTATAATGTGATATTGTCGGTTTATATTTTGTAGAAGGGTATTTCAGAAACGAATAGAGTTACTTACCTTATTCTTCTTTGGAATGTTTGAATACCGACACAAAAAAAAATCCGTTTATTTTATTAAACATTTCGAAATCGGTTTACCCACGCCGGAGATGCGGTAACATATTTGCCCGCGTGGAATAGTGGCAAGAACGCTGCTGAAAAAAAAAAACATTCTCAATTCGATTTTCAATTTTTTTTATTAGAAGGCACACCACACTACACCAGTCTCTGGGTTCCATATGCTGTTTGTATACCCTGAATAAAAATAAATACCGGCAACGATTTATAATTTTTACATACATAAATTATTATCTAGCTATTCCAATGACACAAATAGTTTAATACGGCTGATGAACTTTCTTGATGCCCGATAAATGAACATTAACAACAAAGGATTGCTAATATCTTGTGTTGTGATTCCGCACTGTTTTATCTAATTAAGTTCTTAAGATAACATTTTATCAACGTATGTTCATAATTACATTAATAATGTACGATACCTTATCAGTTTGTTGAAAGATTTGTTCGAATAGACACTATTATAAGAATCAACAAATACGTAAAGAATTGCGTTTGTTCTAAAAGATATTCTACAAATTAACGAAACGAGGTGAACATTATGGAAACATGTTAGGTATGTAGGTAAATTGTATAGGCAAGTCTTTAGCAAACTCTCACGGAAAATTTACTTTACTGGACACTATTATCTATATAAATGAACAAATTGTTACAGATTACTGCGTTGTACTTATAAATTTAGTTTTTTTTTTTTATTAACGAAATGAGCGAAATGATGATATTTAATGGAATAAGATGAGGAATGGCATCACCTGCGACTAGTGCGAGTATTTCGCCAATGTCAAGTAATTAATAGCAAGGACAAATTCAATAAATACACATTATAAATAAAAATGGATAATGACAGTGATAAAGATGGCGGATGACCTGAGATATTAACCGCTGCACAAACTGGGGATTTTCTACTCATAAGTTTAGTTATTACCTAACTCTGGAAATTATTACCTGTCACTGGGGGTCTAAAATGGCCGCATTTAGCAATTCCTCTGAATCCAATTAATTACTTATCATAATCCTATACGCCTTAATTAGTACCGAAAGCTAAAGATACCATGTATCTATTTGTTATGCGTAAGGTCACTAAATGGTAGGTACCTGGTGCAGAAATAAGCAGTCAGTCGTCATTTTAATACAATTCATCAATCTATGTTGTTACTTATAGTTTTAAAGGTCCTGGAGTCCTCGTATGCTCAATAGATAACATGCCAACACAGTTACCGAGGGAGGCCACAGACTTCTTCGGTGACCTGCTCTATCCGTACTCTGAGGATATTATGAGCTCTGACGCCACCAAACCTTTAGAAGAACATAACTTCTCATCTGTTGTACAAGGGGTTAGTATCACTTCGAAATACTCAGTAATTCTGAGCTCTATTATTATTGTCATACGATCATAATCATTTTTCTTTCAGTCTATTATAACAAGCAACGGAAAATTAACACCACCTTTCGAGTATATCAACGAATTGAGAATGTCTAATACGTAAGTGATGAGAGATTCAATCATTCAGTTCAATATTTACATTAAAAATATATTCTACGTTCACCTACTAGGTTGTAGAATACTTTCTACTTGATAGATGGGTCGTTATTTCTATTTAAAAAAAAACGAAATAATTACATAATAAGTTATAGGTACCTACTATGGAACCCGAACTAGGCCTAGCCTGTATTTTGGGTTCCGTTATTATTAAATTGAAATTTAAATACTCATAAAATTTAATTTAAATTCAGTATTGTCATGAAGCTCTTGTGCATTCCAATCATTGGTCATAATTTGACCATATAAAGGTTTGACCATTTTTGGTCCATTAGACGATTCCAATGAAGGTCATAATTTTCAGTCGATCCCGTCATAAGGTGGAAGGCAACGACCAGCAGACTCCGGTAGCGATCCTCGGCAGCGGACTGGTCTCCGCTCCCGTAGTTGAGTATCTGGCCAGAGACAAGAATATTGCTGTCACTATAGGTAAGCTAAAATATAAAAAAAGTTGTAGCGTCTACATTTTTTTATAAAACACAATTCCCAAAAATAAATCTTCCCTTGTGCTGTAGGTAGGCATATAAATCGACTAGCACCTTACATCACAAAAATACGTTTCTCCCTAAATAAATAAAACCGATCTTACATGTGTTCCAAATCACGAACTAGTTACCAATCTCAACTTAACTGTATGATAAATCTGAAAGACGTTCAAATCTATGCTGGTAATAGTGGAGATGGAAACTACAGCACGCGACTTCTTGCCTCTGTTCTCCTCCTTGTGTCGTATTCCTCATATCCGAGGGTCATGAGCTCCTCCATCCAACAATTTTGTTTGAATGATTTTGCGCCATATTTACTGGTACCGGTGACTTGAAGAGCAGCGTTGACCGAGATTTCAAGAGTAGTACGAACCAGACCAGCGTAATGGGCTGCGAAATCATGATCTTTTGACAACTACTTTACCTACCTGTGATCATTAGCTACTCGAGGTTATCTCTTTCTCGCATGTGGACAAAATATTCGATAGCGATAGCATCTATTCTATCATATGAGTTTTCCACGATTCATAGATACGTGAGTAACTGTAATGGTTAACAGGATAAATTAAATCTTACAGCATCAGGAGTAAAGGAAGAGGCAGACGCTCTGGCAGAACGTTACGGAGTGAATTCTGAATACTTTGATGCCAGAGATGAAGGTGCTTTAAGGTCATTGGCATCGAGGTCCCGTCTGGTTGTGTCTCTACTGCCGTTTGAACTGCATGGGGCTGTGGCTAGAGCCTGTCTGAGCACTGGCTCGCATATGGTCACTGCGTCGTATGTCAGGCCTGAAGTTCAGGAATTGCATCAGGCGTGAGTATTACCATGGGGTGTACGCAAATTTTACTTCGCGCTACTCGTTAGCGTCCGAGTAAAATGCTTTGATAGTTAACTACTATTGTTAACTTCCCGAGGATCTATATGTATAAAGTTTACCATGCAGTTATTTAGGAATACGCTATCGTATATCCCAGCAAGCATGTCTACTTTTTGGTAGAACCAAATAATTCTATTAATTATAATAATTTTGATCGTACTATTCTCCTTTGAAATAGACTGAAAATGCCTTCAAGGTTCAAACTGTAGCATGTTATATATGTTGATCGTGAAGCAGTATTTAAAAAGTTCTCAATATACTTTTCCTCAGTGCAAAAGACGCCGGCGTGACCTTCTTAAACGAAGCCGGACTAGACCCAGGGATTGATCATTTGTTGGCTTTAGAATGTATTCACGATATACAGAACCACGGTGGAAGAATCGACTCATTCGTCTCATATTGCGGAGGTTTGTTTCTTAAAAGGTTTTTAAAAGACAGTTAATGTTATGTTCTTCGCTTAACTTCTATGTTAATTTTCTAGGATTACCTGCACCGGAGTTCAGTGATAACGCTCTTAGGTATAAGTTCTCGTGGAATCCACGTGGAGTACTACTAAACACTATATCAGCAGCAAAGTATCTTAGCAAAGGACAGGTAATTTCAAACTTTGTCGCTGTTTATAGAAAAGAATTTTCTCCCTCAAAATTCATCGAAGACTCAACAAATTAGTTCTGAAGTTTTTGACCCCTACTAACACTATTACTTCAATATGGTAAATTAAATACATAATATTATGGTTTGAAAACAGCAGACCACTTGTGGAATCTAATCACTTCGTTAAAGTTATCTCATTCGCTTGTTTTTCTAGCTCTTCAAAAAATAAAAGTAAACTATACACCTCATTACTTGCGGCATCATGACTAACTTCATATAAATTTCAGATAGTTGAAGTATTAAGTGGTGGTGAGCTGATGTCAGTAGCCCGCGAACTTGACTTCCTGCCAGGATTTGCTTTCGAAGGCTTTCCTAACAGGGACAGCACGAAGTACTCCACGCTGTACGGTATCGAGGACGCTCACACCATGTTCAGAGGGACCATTAGGTACAAAGGATTCGCGGAAACGATGATTGCGATGCAGCTGTTTGGTTTAGTGGACCCCAGTCCTCATCCATCGCTGCATCCTGATGGGCCTAAGATCACATGGGTAAGAACTGCAACTGCAATTTCCTTAGTATTTATACATAGACAAAAGAGAATACTAATCCTCATAGCTACGGCAAAGAATTTCAAGCATGTCACAAAATGGGGTTTGTAATGGTATTTATTTCTATGGATATTTACACTATCGAATAATGTTTGTTTATCAGATCATATCTAGAGAATTATCTGCTTAATTATTGATTTGTTTTATTCTACTGTAATGTATTCCAGCGCCAATTTGCGTGCGAGCTGGTTGGTTTGATGGACTCTTCGATATTCTACGAGAATTTGAAGACGAGGCTAGCGGAGCGCGTCGGTAGCTCCGGTGCGCAGGCCCTGGAGTCGCTTGGCCTACTGGAGGACAACGACATCGTCAAGTGCGGCACACCGCTAGACACAGTCAGCCTTTATCTTAGCAAGAGGTTGCAGTTGCGTAAGTAATCTTATAACTCTGGGTTTTACGCATTTTGCCTTCAAATAGCATTGTACTCCTAGTGAACATTGACAACAAGATTCCAACATGTACAAAATAAAGTACCTACTTATAGTAGAATTTCAAGCAATCCGTATTCGTGACTTCTGCATAGAGACTTTTGATAGATGGGAATTTCAAGTGTTACATCTTTGGTAAACAAATAGTTAGAAAATCTAGGCGTTATGAAACATGTAAACACTTGCTTTCTTGGCATCACCTTTTTAACAGTATTATTTTAATGTTACTTTGATTTCTTGATAGTTCTTTTAAGACGAATACTGCTAAACAGGTCGACCTCCCCATCAGGTAAAGCCGCTGTTTCGTGTAGATTATAAAGTTCTCCCAACGTAAGGCCGATCTTCTGCCGTATTTGGTGATATGTTGTGTAATGGTGTGGTAGAAAAAGACGAGACGGACCTGGTGGTGCTGCGGCACGAGCTGGGCGTGACGTGGAGCGACGGGCGGCGCGAGCGGCGCGAGGTGACGCTGGCGGCGCGCGGGCGGGCGGGCGCGCACTCCGCCATGGCGCGCACCGTCGGCCTGCCCACCGCCATCGCCGCCAAGATGCTGCTCGACGGTACGCTTTACATTGTTACGTCCAACTAACAAAGAACAGTTCCCGTAGTGCCTTCTTCATTTCTTTTGCAATTCAGCCAATTTGATACAGTTATTTTTGTTTGCTTTGCAATAGAGGGAAATGGATAAATTTTTCTTCAACTTTCAACTTTCTACACCTTTTTACGGTTCCGTACCTAAAAAGGAAAAAATAGAACCCTTAAAGGATCACTTTGTTGTCCGTCTGTTTGTCTGTCTGTCTGTGTGCAATGACTCCATTTTTAAGGCATGAAAACAACATATTTTTTATCAATGATATCGATACCTATATATTATTGTCATTTGTTCGCTACCGGTGGAAAAAAAATGGTTTTTTTTTAATTTCAGGTGAAATTCAAGACCGTGGAGTGGTGTTGCCATTCTCTCCCGTCGTGTACAAATCTATGTTGTCGCGACTCAGATCTGATGGCATAGTTGCCAGGGAGACCACCACGCCACTCAACTAACGCGTGATGATAATAATAATCAAGCGGTCAACCAATAAAAAAAATCTAACGTACCTAAGTAGATGAATCTATTTAAATGTAAGCTTATCCTGACCAGTGTTTTGTAAATATGTTTTGAAGATTCTAGATCGTATTAATAGTTTTTGTTAGTTTTGTAAGTAAAAATGTTGTAAAGATCTTGAACGCAGATTTTTAAGAGTTTATTTTTATTAATAAATACTAAAGAGGAAGCATTTGACTTTTTATTCACTCCATGCAACTATTGATTCAACTATATAGATGTGGATCCGCCTAAGTATTGTAGACCTCAAATCAAGAAACTTTGTACACAACGAGGATGCCTCTATTTAGAGAAAACATTATTATAAACGTTTTTGATTTCAGCAAGGCAACCGCTGAAAATGAAAATACTGTTGTCCAGTAATGTCATCTGGAAAAAAAAGGTGTGACATGATTGTCATTCTATTATCATTTTTTTGCTAACCTAAAATGTTTTATCAAATGACTTGATTCTGCTATTTTGAGTTATTTTTTACGGTTATTTTTATAAATTTATTGAGCCAAATCTCGATTGTGTCGCGGCGCGTCCATTTCGCACTTAAGATTTTTTTAACGCGTGCCAATTTTATAATGATGACTTTACGTTAAAGTCACACTGAAATGGAAAACGACCCGAATAACACTGTAAGTACTGAGACAGCAAGGGTATGGGAGCACGGCCCACTTGCCTGCGACCCTAGTAGCAGAAATAATCAAGGCTTAGCCCCTTTCTACGATTAAAATGCCAACGCAATGCAATACCAGGTACTTTATGCTACTTATTATTATAGCTCTTAACATATTGTAGAGCAAAAGTACATCGCCGGCTAAACCATGAGGTTCTAATTCCCATAAGCTGTAGGCATGGACGTTTAAAAAAAGATGGATATTATTTCGCTAAAAATAATGTATGTACAGTCGACTCGCTTGTAAATATACTTAAGGTACAGTTACACATGCTCATTTCAAGCATGAAAGCATGCTTCTATTGAGCAGTTGCTACTTAGTAGCATGTGTGTCCGGATGTTGCTCAAAATTAGCATGCTCATTTCGAGTTTGCTTAATAAGCGACATGCCGCACGGGTATAAGGGGGCGTACTTTAAGAGCGTCTAAACAGGTTTGCTTATTGAGCATGCTAGTATCGATCAGTCGTTTGAATCAAATCAGAATTACTAGCATGCCTATGCTAGCAAATGTAAACTGCTCATAAGCATGCTCGTATTGAGCATACTCAATAGCACACCTTTTAGCAAGCATAGGGCATGTGTAACAGTACCTTTATGTCACAGTAAGTCGATCATCAGTCGATATACAGTGCTTCACTTTCGACATGAGCGGTGCGAAACGGTCCTTTGTTTACGCGTCTATGTTGGGGTAATTGAGTGGTGATAACAGTTTGACTAGTCCAGTTGTGTGTGTTGCAGACGGCGGGTCGCGAGACTGGGCGGTGCATGTCGGTGGCGGCGATGCAGGCGCTGCACCGGCTCCGCGAGTGCCGGCTGCTCTGCGACGCCATCGTGCGCGCGGACGACGGCGCCGCCTTCCCAGTGCACCGGGCCATACTCTCTGCCTGCAGCCCATACTTCCTGTACGACTCAATAGACTCATAACCGTGAACCATTAACAGGAACAGTACATGTGTGCGACGATACGTTTACTATTTTGGTGAAACGTGGATGTTTCAATCCAACTGACCACTGCTCCGAGAACTATATCAATCTAAACATAGTCCTTTCATGGAATTAGTCAAATAGAAGCACTGTAGACATGTTTATGCTAACGCTGAACAGTGAACGATACGAAATAAGTACTTAAGATTTTGTTGAAAATAGAGAATAGTTACGCAGGGTAACACTCGTTATAATTACTGATGTAGGATAAAGAATACATAAATAAGTTATCAACAGGGCACTGTTCACAACAACGCTGCACTCACGAGAACAAAGCGATGTGCAGATATCGGGCGTCCGCTCCGAGATCCTCCTGCTTCTTATCGAGTACGCCTATCTTCGCCGCATTGAGGTCTCCGATTCCAACGTGCATGAGCTCCTGATGACCGCTGACTATCTGGCATTCCTCGGCGTCCTTCAACTTTGCTGTGATCATCTCAGAGTATCATTGAATCCGAAGAATTGTTTAGGTATCATGACGTTTGCTAGGTAAGTTATTACACATTATTTTAACTAGCATCTCCTCGTGACTTCTTCCACGCAGACTTTGATACTTATATATATTGTTATTCTGATGTATAAACAATAATACTATAAAGTTTCATCCAAATCCGTTCAGTAGTTTTTGCGTATAACAGTGACAACGTCCGTCCATACGTCCGTCGTGCATCCCTCCAGTCATCCATCCTCACTAACTTACACATTTATAATAATAATAGTAGGATTTTAATCATGGAATTATTGCTGTATGGAATAAATTGACGAATTATGCTTCAATGTTTGCTTGCTTTGTTGCTTCTCTGGTTCACTTTTTACTAATGGTCGGCTTGAATTTTAGGCGCGTTTTCTGCTACAAGTTAGAGGCTGATTCAAGACGTTATCTGCTGCGCTATTTTGTAACTGTGGCGACACAAAGCGATGAGTTCCTCCATCTACCTCTCGAAGAACTGAACTCTATCATACTGGAAGATGAATTGAATGTGAAAAGCGAGGAAGTTGTTTGGGAGGCTGTATTGCGCTGGGTTAACTACGATCCCGATACCCGTTGGCAGCATACCGTGAAGTTAATGGGTAGCATACGACTTGGACTATTGGATACACAGGTGACAAAATACTATGATAATCAGATATTGTTAATGTTAATTAATTGAATAAAGCCTTGCATTTCGCTTTGTAAAGTTAACGTGGTTCAAATTTTCTCATTTTACATCAGCTTAATTGCTTTCACGTTTTTCTCAGTTTTTCTTAGAGAATGTCAAGGATCACCCGTACGTCACCGGCAATGAAGGATCACGTCCTATTATCATAGAGACATTGAAATTTCTTTACGATTTGGAAATGATAGCCCAGAGAGACGGAGAAGTGGCCACACCGGAGATTGCACGCCCGAGAGTTCCACACGAGGTAACGCCATTTTATGTTCTCCTAGTACTTCTCTTAACATCTAGACTAAAAGCTTTATTCGCCTTGATAAACGTTCTATTTATCTCAGGTTCTATTCGCTATTGGTGGTTGGAGTGGAGGTTCGCCGACTGCATTTATTGAAACATATGATACTAGAGCCGATCGTTGGATTAAAGTATGTACCTATATACTCCCAGGGAATCCTTGTGCAATGCCAATAGGAAATAGTAATATAAATTTCGTACTTGTAAGGTGGAAGAAGTGGATCCAGCCGGGCCCCGAGCCTACCACGGCACGGCAGTATTGGGTTATTGCATTTACGTTATTGGCGGATTCGACGGTATGGACTATTTCAATTCCTGCAGATGCTTTGACGCCGTCACTAAATGTTGGCGTGAGGTGAGACAACATTATCTTTCGAAGATTCCTTAGCTGTAGCCTTCAGCCATAGCATAACCAACAGTAACAGACTACACTACATGACTCAGAAATTACTCTTGGTTCTTATAACATTTATAAAATTATCATCATTTATTATTCATTCAGGTTGCTCCAATGAATGCTCGACGTTGCTACGTGTCTGTGGCTGTATTGGGAGAGACGATATACGCAATGGGAGGGTATGACGGACACCATCGGCAGAATACTGCGGAGAGATTTAACCATCGCACCAATCAGTGGTCACTGGTCGCACCAATGAATGCCCAAAGATCTGATGCCAGTGCAGCGGCGCTCGATAGTGAGTTTCTTTGCTTAGCTTTGATAGCTCGGTGCTTATGCGTATGCAAAGATAGGGTGCTTATGACTAATCAACCGCTACCACGGTTTTTGAAAGCTTTTTATCTTATTGACTTTTTGTTACAAAAAAGTACCTTCATTTTGAGCAGCGGCTCTATCTGGGTAGATTAGATAATAATGCTAAAAGGCTTGTGGGACCATTACACGTTAAAATTGTTAGCTTTATTTTATCAAGGATAATTTGGAATCACATCACTTGTAGGTATAGTTACCAAACTGTTATATTCCAGACAAGATATACATAACGGGCGGTTTCAACGGGCAGGAGTGCATGAACAGCGTGGAGGTATTCGACCCAGACACCAATCAATGGACGAACCTAGCGCCAATGCGCTCGCGCCGCTCCGGCGTATCCTGCATCGCTTACCACAACAAGGTATTTAGGTATATTGTGTGTTGAATTCTTCTCTACATACCTAAGCATGTTTTACCTTATTCAACAAGAATCTGAATGAATCTGCCTACTACTCTGATGCAAAGATTTTTCTAGATATCTGTAAAACACTTGACGATCGTATTTAACGTAGGTATTTTTCGCAAAACGATTATTTACTCCTATATTTTTAAGAAGTTAAGATCCATATAAAGTAGCATTGTAGAACACTTTTGTAAGTACTGAAAAATACCAGGTGGTGAGGTGATTCGAAGATGGTTTGAAATATTTGTCAAGTTCTTTAATAGTTACCGTTTTAATTATTATACAAATAGCAAGCATCGTGAGGAAACCTGCACGTCTATAGAAAAGGCGTGTGAAGTTCACCAACCCGCACTAGGCCAGAGTGGTCGACTATAGCCCAATAATCTCCCTCGTATTGAGGGAGAATGTGCCGAGTATAATGGCAATAGACTCTCCCCCTATTACATTGTGACCAAAATACAAAAGCGAAGAGCGGGCGTACTGCAGTGCACCTCTGCCTGCCCCTTCTGGGAATATAGGCGTGATGATGTGTATTATATAATATTATGGTAGAGATACTATTATTATTATTTATTGACGATTCATAAGTGTCGGTATTGGTTTACATGAATAAAAAATATTCTGAGTCTGATTCTGATTAGGTATACCTACCTAATAAGAGGAGTTGTCATATTTGACTAAAAATAATAATGTTGGTGGCCACTTTCATTTGAACGCTAAGTGCAGTTATTTAGCTTAGTATTAAGCTCATGCGTACGTTCTATAAGAGTCGCTAGCCAAGAACTAACAAACAAGGCACTAAGTAGGAAGCGTAAAACGCGCACAGAACTCACGGTAGAGACACAGGTATCTGTACTTGAACATTTATAACCAGATCTACGTGATCGGCGGTTTCAATGGCATCTCGAGGATGTGCAGCGGCGAGGTGTACGACCCGGGGACGAACACGTGGGCGCCCGTGCCGGACATGTACAACCCGCGCAGCAACTTCGCCATTGAGGTCATCGACGACATGATCTTCGCCATCGGCGGGTTCAACGGCGTCACCACTATATACCACGTGGAGTGCTACGATGAGAGGACCAATGAGTGGTGATTATTCTATAAGCCTTAAGTCATAGTATTAAGACATACATTTGTCTATACAGTGGGGTCAGCACGCATGTCAAGACTAGACGTTTGTCACGAATTCGCTCGCTCGCTCTCTGTCTAATTTCATACGAGAGAAAGAGACAAAATCAAGATATACTGTGACATAATACTAGTCTTGGCGTTCATGCTACAACTACTGGCATAGTGTCTAGTTGCCACTGGCTTGCTTACTCTTTAGCGTTTTACTTTGAGTGCCTTTTACTAACAATGTGTTGCTCATGATCAGTAATTACTTTACTTATCATTGAGATTAAATTTGTAAAAGAAAACCCTGAAACATTACGTATCATATGTCTTTATGATTATAAGAAATATTTGATTGTAGGTACGAAGCGACGGATATGAACATTTACCGTTCAGCATTATCTGCTTGCGTGATCATGGGCCTTCCCAACGTGTACGATTACATCCACAAGCACCGCGAGCGGCTCATGGAGGAGAAGCGCCAGAAGATCCTGCTGTCGGAGACCGCCAGGCATGGGCAACACCGGACCGCGCTGCCTGATGTAAGTACCTACTAAATTTGTTCAGCATTGGTATCACGGTTAGTGCTCTTACACACGAGCGGCATGTTACCAACGGCATAGGCAACTGCAGCCGTCGACACGCGTCGGCGGCAACCGACGGCAGCTGTCGGCAGCCGTCGACATCTCAACTATAGAGATCAGCGGCAGCCTACGACGGCTCTCATAGTATAAGAGTCAGTTACAAAATTGATTCCGAAGAAGTAACACTGTTATTATTTTTACTTCATCGGCGCCACGAAAAATAAAAACACGTTCTTTGTGGATTCAAGAAATATATTTATTAATAAAATCATTTACAACTTCTTCACATACCGACATCCATGCCATGTTTTTTAGGGTTCCGTACCCATAGGGTAAAATCGGAACCCTATTACTAAGACTTCGCTGTCCGTCCGTCCGTCCGTCTGACCAGGCTGTATCTCATGAACCGTGATAGAGAGTTGACATTTTCACAGATGATGTATTTCTGTTGCCGCTATAACAATAAATACTAAAAAACAGAATAAAATAAATATTTAAGGGGGCTCACATACAACAAATGTGATTTTATGCCGTTTTTATAGATAATGGTACGGAACCCTTCGTGCGCGAGTCCGACTGGCACTTGGCCGGTTTTATTATTTTATTACTGTACTCTTTCAATTTATAATTCCAAATACACGTATTTTTCTTTACTGCCACAATTAGCAATTCAATATCAATTTCGTCACTGGAACTCATTTTGCAACGCATGCGCACTCTTAAACTATTTGCAGTCGAGTGACAAAATGGCGGGCGCGGCACGCTACACTGCAGCCGTCGACGCGTGTCGGCGGCTGCAGTTGCCTATGCCGTTGGTAACATGCCGCTCGTCTGTAAGAGCACTTAGTTGTGACAAGACAAAATACACGATCGATTAATTTTGTCTCTTTCTCCGTATACGCGAAACGAAATTAGAGCGTTATTCGGTGCGACATCTTGTCTTTCAGCCGTGCAGAAACACTCCCTACTAAATTGTATCCAGTATTACCAACTCCCAAAAATATTAATCCTTAAAGCTTCAGTTAAAAAATCCCTAACATTGCGAAAATTACATAAAATCCCCCTAAAAATAATAAAAACAATAACATGTTCAACTCGCTCCAATAGCAACTACATTATGTGTATACCACATTTATAGTGTATCTTTAGGCCATCCGATGAAATTATGATTTGATTTGCTATAGGTATAATAACAAACATTTTAAGTAGTCTTTATCTAGCTATCCCAATTGATATAACCTCATCGTAGAGCTACTGGTCTAGGTCAGAGCGTCACTAATATACTATGAAAAAAAAACAGTTTTTGTAATAATAACGCTGATTTCAGTTTTGACCAACAGATAAGTGGTTAATTTACATGTGGGCAATAAATGATAGGTTCAATGTACATAAGTAATTAAAGGTCACACTTACGCAGTCTCATGTAACGTCAATGCCTACTTGCTCTCTTATATTCTCATATAAACATATGCATATAAACAATCTTTAACGTACGCGCGAAAATGACATCAAAGGCAGTATCATCATCTTCAGAGGGGTGAGCACGCATGTCAAGACAGACCTTTGTCCCGTGACAACAACAATCCTTATTTGCTCGCTCGCGCTTTGTCTAATTTCACACGAGAGAAAGAGACCACATCAAGATACTCCGTGACATACGTCTAGTCTTGGCGCACATACTACAACTACAGCATGCATTTCATGTAATTACATAGATGACGGGTAACATAGAAGCAAGAGCAACGTAATACCAGCGTAGCCTAAGACCTATGACTTGTCGAATTTTACAGTTCATTATTAAACACAAACTACTAATGAGTTTACAATCTTCAATGTCACAACCACCAAGAAAATACTAGTGCAATGCTCATAAACAAATATACGTAGGTAGTTACCCTTTTATCATCTTCACTTGTTTATTTATAACTTGATTAAAAATAACCGTATAAAGCGGGTTTCAGACTACGCTATAATATAATAGCATATAGTATATAGCTCATAGCACAACAATATCGCGCACCATACATTGTTATGACCACGTTCACATTGTACTGTAGGTAGGTACTACATATTATTGGCTTTGTATGGTGCGCGATATTGTTGTGCTATATATTATAACGTAGTCTGAAAGCCGCTTAACTGTTTCATCACAATATGGAGAGCTTAAAGGTACGGTAGGTACGCGGGGCCTGCAAAGGCCTAAACAATAATCGCACACCCTGAAAAAAAAAATACGTAATATTAATGGGTGTAAGTAGGTATTTATTTCGTGAGTATTCGTACACGCCTCAGATTAAGTAATACATTAATTGAAGTTGCGTGATGGTTAGCTATCTATCTACATATATAAATACAAAGATCATGAAAGTACATAGTTCACTGATTAAGACACTTACCCCAAGTATTATAAGTACAGCGGTGCCTTACTCGTATAACATATTATATGACACACAATTTACTAATTATCAATGATGAATATTAAAGTTTAAAAGATCGTAAATTACGTACTCACGTCATACACGACTCGACAGATAATGTAATTAAAGATAGGTACTTATATATATATATATAATTGTTGATTGTTGTCATAAAAATCCGCTTATGAAGATTTGAACAGGTTCTACTGTACTCACTTAACATTAGGTACCTATGTCAGAATAAGAACTTTCACTTTCGAGAAGATCCTTTTTATTGATTGGGTAAAAAGTTAGTCAAGGGCAGGTGGTATTTATAGTGGATGTGTACTTATCGCCAAACCAATCACCGCACAGTATTGGGGTACTTACTAATCGCCCTATAACTTGCCCCGATGGGTCCCAAACACGTAACTAGTCGGTACAGCAAGTTAAGCATGTCGATTAAAAACCATGTTCTCGTTTAAAAAATTATTTACAATTCCATGAATAAGCTTCTAGGTAGACGTTTTCGGTGGCGGATCTTGCAATTTATCTTTTCAGAGTAACCGGCCCTGGTTGATGCAGGTCCACCTGATGGAGGACAACGACGACATGCTGGAGCAGCTGGGTCTGATGGAGAACCCGGTGAACAACGAGCCGCCCCCGCCGCCGCCGCCACCGCCCCCGCTCCCGCCCCAGCCCATGGAGCAGGACTAAAACTCCGAATGCAGACCTCGGTTGGTATTCATCCTACTTTTTTTAACCTGTATTGCGCCACTGCTGGGCAAAGGTCTCGCCCATTCTTCTTAACTCATCTACATTATCATATCATACCATCCTACTAATCCTACTAATATTATAAAATGTGACAGTTTGTGAGAATGGATGAACCGATGTTTATTCCTGTTTTACGCAAAAACTACTAAACGGATGTTGATCAAATTTTACAGTAGGTACATTATTATTATATAATCCCAAACTGGGTTCCGTAAAATAGTCATCAGGGTTCCACCAAAGTTATACAATTGTCGGACATAATACCGAACTATAAAACAATTATTCATAAAACAATTAAAAAATCATTCTACACTTTAAACTTTAAGTTAAGAATAATGTTTCAATTATTTTTTATATTCAATAATTATTTATATTACAGATTCCTTTTACAAAACCATAAATTTCAGTGTTGATTTGTAATCATTTGATACGGGGTTCCATAACATAAAAAGTATTTGGTTAGTGTTCCGTAATCTTTAAAGTTTAGTAACCCTTGCATTAGACTATCATATACCTAGGCTTTTTGACTATAGGTCAAAGACCTAGGCTATGATTTATAACGTTACTGAATAATCGAAGTGGCGCATGGCGGCTAGATACTAGTTATATATTTACCCATCGTTTTAAAGCCCAAAACCTTGTGGACGCGAAGAACGACAGTTTTACGAAAAACCTGACGGCTGACTACCTGCTTGCCGCTATATTTGTTCACATCTTACCTACCCGTTAGAAATTATGTTTCACAAATGGAACGTACGCAGGCGGTATGTAAGTAGGTATCAACTTGGATATTATCAATAATGTACCTACATAACGGGGTTACATCGTGACTGATAACGTGATATAAATACTACCAACGAACCAATTTAATTCACGTGCAAGAATCCCAACTCGGCGCTGTTTCATACTATAAACAACATTACACAAACAACGCGATAGGATAACTTATAACATAGACATTTATTATACGGATAATACTTATTATAAGTAGGTAGGTACCTACCTAACGAGGTATAAGTATCTACTTGATTATGGGACTTATAACGTACTAGCTTCTACCCGCAACTTTGTCCGCATGGACTTTGATTATTCATTGTCCTAACATATTATTGCCTATATTATGTTATTCTGATGTATAAACAATGCTACTCTAAAACTTCATCAAAATCTGTTCAGTAGTTTTTGCGTGAAAGAGTAACAAACATCCATACGTCCATTCATACTCACAAACTTTAACATTTATAATAATAATAGGATACTAGAACAAGGATAGGATAAGTAGATAGGGAAATAGCGAGCTATAAGTACCTACTTAATTATGGGACCTATGACGTATTTTTTACAGGTCTCGCTGGAACACCGGTATTTGAAAAAAATCATTCCGACTGTCTACCTAATCAGTAAGTTGACGATAACATAAAAAGTCTTAGGAAAAAGTATAGTGAAGTTAATATTATGTAAAATTATTCTGTTACAGTCCTTTATTTTTAAAATATTTACATTTATTATAGCAATTTTGGCATATTTTATAATGTTGTGATATTTTCATAATGTGAATCATTCCTGTATTTTTGGAATATTTTTGAAAATTGTATTAAATTTTTCAGACAAGTATATGAATACTTAATAAGAAACAATCCGTGTTTTTGTTCTTTATTACCTCGCCCTTTGTTGTAATATAAGCAGTGAAGGTAGGTCATACACAATACAATCTGGCCGTGGTCAGGGATGTAGGTACCTGCTTACGTACCTAGTGCAATCTGTGCTTGCCACTCCTCCAGTAAAGCTGTAAAGGCCACCTCACGGCCAACAGCGTAGTCCTTTCAATAAAAAAACCGGCCAAGTGCGAGTCGGACTCGCGCACGAAGGGTTCCGTACCATTATCTATAAAAAACCGGCCAAGTGCAAGTCGGACTCGCGCACGAAGGGTCCCGTACCATTATCTATAAAAACGGCAAAAAAATCACTTTTGTTGTATGGGAGCCCCCTTAAATATTTATTTTATTATGTATTTTAGTATTTGTTGTTATAGCGGCAACAGAAATACATCATCTGTGAAAATTTCAACTCCCTAACTATCACGGTTCATGAGATACAGCCTGGTGACAGACGGACGGACGGACGGACGGACAGCGAAGTCTTAGTAATAGGGTTTCCGTTTTACCCTTTGGGTAGGTACGGAACCCTAAAAACACAAAATAGGTTGGTGCCTAAGCTTTAGATATATACATTCGTTCATATTAAAGTATTAATAGCCTAACGATGTTACCCAATAATCCCGTGTTACGTAAAATAGTAATATTTTACGAAATCATAGCTAGATGCCTAATAGTTATTTTGTTTTTAAACGGCTGGTTCCGCAGATAGTATTGCATGAGTTATATAATACAATGTTATTGCGGATATGCACTCAATCGAGGTCATTGTGTACCTACCCAGATATTATGACAAATCAATGTCAAACTACCAACACAAAGTCTTGAATGATTCCGGAGGTAGTTGGATATTTAATGTCTTCTCCCAACCTTTATTAAAAATTCAAACAACACGCAGTGGCATTAGGCAGTACAAACTTGATAAACCCAAATCAGTCAGTCAGTCAGTCAGTCTACGAAACGGTATTTCTAAGCCAGTCTGATTGCTTGTCTATTTATATGAGTAGCTTAGGATGAGCTGACAGCCAATTGGCACTTGGCAGTACCTACCAAATCAATTGAAATAAGTTTAAAGATTCCCGATTGTTCATTAGTACAATAAATAAAACTCATCTTAAACATATTTGTATAAATCTTTATTTCAACAGTTGATAGATATCTAGAATAAACAATAAGTAGGTATTTAGATAGTTTTGTTGCTGCACTAAACATCGTAAGTACTGTCGTGACACACTGCCTCGCTGATGGCGGCTGCCTGCGCCAGCGTCTTCACAGCCGCATCTCCGGACCACATCCTCTGCCACGCCCGCTCAGTCCACGCCACCGCCGTGAAACACGCACCGTTACTGATAAACGCGCGCAGCACCACCGCGCTCATCCCTCTACCCATACACCGCCATCCGTCTGCTCTCACAGACTTCACGAAACAGTCCCACGCACCGGCGTACCTTCCAATCACATCACCCTGAATCCTCGACTTCACCACGTCTATCGGATACAGCAACACCCACGACAACACCCCCGCGAATCCTCCCGCCATGAAAACTTTGGTTACCGACAAATCTCCTCGTGTCATCGCTTCGTATGAGCTGAAGTAGATTGCGAATGCGGGGCTGTCGCGAGCTATAGTGATGCTGAGGCCGCGAAATAGAGCCCTGTGTCCGCCAGTTCGCAAGACGTGACGGGCTCCAGCCCAAGCTCCTGACGGCATGCCGTCTCCGGGCTTCGACAGTTGTTGCCGAGTTTTGACTAGTTCCACTGGAGCGCACGCGAAGCTTTGAAGCACACCGGCTGCTGCACCGGCCGCGGCATGTGATGACAGTGCATTTGGATTGGGTAGGGATCTCCTCGTGTTACCGTACGCCCCGAAAACGATTGCGTTAATAGCCGCTATTCCGCCTAGAGGGGCGCCCACACCGCGGTACGCAGACGACAACGTTCCGCCTTTGAAAAGAGCTTTCGTAACTTCCAACGCACTACCCCTCCCTGATTGAACGTGTACTTTTAAAGTATCCAAAGGATGTCCAGCTATTATTCCAGCACAACCTGAAATCAGAGTACTTTGTGAGATATGGTCAACTCAAATTATGTAAAAAAAAACATGCTTAACATTTATTGAATTCACATACCTCCTATACATCCAGCTATGAAATCTAACGCCATATTTTAAACCGTATAATATATTTTTCACTGGGATGTTTCTGAAAGGAAAATAAATATATTGCACTAATAAGCTAAAGTGGAACTGCTAACCAACACATGGTATTTTATCCATTGTTTATTTTGGTGGTAAATTCTAAGCGAGTTCTCAGAAGAGAACCCTTCGTCTTCATTGCAAATATCGCAAAGACTGGCCTCTCGACTGGATCACGCGGCGTGCTATATCGCTAATCACGTATTTATGTAAACTTTTGTTACAGGCGACCGGATGGCTTGACCCTCGATAAGTTCAATTTTACAAAAATTGCTAACTCACCGCTCCGGCGTTCAAATCAGGTAGTCGTAGTGGGAATTCACGTTGTCTCCACTTGAGGTGATGCCAATGAACATATTGGTGGAGCCTATTGCGGTGGTTCGCCGTGCGACGGTCCAGCCTCCAGGGTGCGCGACTCGAGTGTGCCCCGCGCATCTCCACCGTCCGCGGCTCGCTCGCGATGCTTCCACGCGCATTATCTTCTACTTTGGGTCATCCTTATCACTAGAGGGTCAAAATACGTCTTTAAAACAAAATAACAGCTACACCTACGCCCATGAGTTACAGCGCGAATTTTTCCATCTACTTATAACTATAACTTATTTAATGCCATTGTACCCATTGAAGGAAGGACAAAACCTTGTCTGTACTGTGCGTAGGTACTTTAGTGGATAAAAGTATACATATATGCACTTACTAGGTACCATGAAAAATATTATCATTACTTTTTTAGGTAGTAGTCCTGGTCTCTACTTAATTGTACTCAATAAGGCGAAATATTAAAATAATCATGGTTAAGATATTATCAACAAGCTCGTCTCATAATATTTATCTACTGACGAACTTAGTTTTGTTTGGAAATCATACCATGGATTGTGCAGCATGTCTCTTTATAGAATAATAGGTAACGACATTTTTTACCCGACTGCGTAAGATGAGAAGAGTAATGCCATAGCAGAGTAGCTTTATTGGCTACTCGTGTGTGTGTAAGTAATTTTGGTGGGTGTGGCACTATCAAAACAAATAGCCATTGAAACAGAAAGCTATTATTGCCTGTTTATATCTCCTAGCCACATTTGGCGATAAGACCTTTTACCCCCCAATAGTGTCGTTGACCGCAATTTAGATCAATGTAGGTGCTAATTCTAAAACAAACAAACAAACTAAATTAAACTAACAGTATGTATAGCCCTCCAACTCTTCAACTTCTTAATTATGAACGAGATAGCAATTTTTTCAATACTGATCAATTTGTAAGTAATTTGGTAACAACGGAGTCAGCATTAACATCTCCAAATTTCGTTAACTTTTACCCATTTTTGACCCTAAGCCCTAAACATTGACCAAATCAAACCTAATTAGGGATGTAAAAAAACGATAAAAAAAAACGATTTTTTTTTTCTAATCGATTTTTTTTAAAGAGGGAAAAATCGATCGACGTCGATTATTTAGTAATAGATTTTATGCCGTCTTAGTCACATCCCTTATGGAATTTTGCAAACAGCGTCATCTGTATTCAAATTTTGCAAACAGACTTGGTTTGTTTCTCAGTTTTAATACCAATAGATTGTTATTATCGAGTTGGTTGTTTCTCTTCCAAGTCATATCCCTAAACCTAATTTGTAATCATGGAGCCCTGTGCCCTCAGACGCGCCATCTTTATCTTGTTCATCACTATATAATAGATAGAGAAGGTATTATAAATATACATGGTTCATCACCCATTTATAGAATGTGTATTGAAATTACAGAATAACGGCTAAATGCGGGTGTGGACATTCTCATCATAATCATTGTTTCTTTTATGAAGTAGAGTAGAAGTAGAAATAGAAAATGTTGTCTTTGGTAGGTATGTTTTGTCAAAACGTCAAACCATCGTCAAATAGTACACACATACGTCAAAATATTAATTAAAGTAATAATTACCAACCAAAGAATATTGTTTTAATTATTCCAGGCTTTGATTTTTCCTAATTTATATTTATTATAAAGTAAAACACAAAATGACAAATTAAATCATACCCCTTGACCATTAAAACTAAGCCGGGAAACGTATACGAGGAAACACTATTATTTTGTGCCGGTACCCAAACCACAAATTGTATGTCTGGAAGTTATAATCGGAGACATGTATCTACTGATTCATTTGAACATATGGATGCCGAAAACCATGACAACATGGAGAATACACATCAAAAAGAGGAAGAAATCTTATCGAGAGGAGATATAACCGAGATTGATATCCCGTACACATTATACCAATACCTTACGTCGGAGCCCTGCAACCTTGAGGCAATGTGTCGAGTATGTCTGTCTACTAGCAACGAAATAATGTACCCTTTGCTTTCGGCCAAAGAAAATAGCCTTTTAGCAGACATGTTTACGGATTTCACATCTGTACAAGTAAGTTAATTATATTTAATAGTTTTTCACGACCAAACAAGGGACTTCTATGGTGTTAGTCAAACACTTTTGAATTAATAAAAGATACCTAGCTAAATGGCAATGTTTATGTAACTCAGTAAATCTATTGACAAGATTCAATTTGAGAACGTAAGTAAAATTATGGATAATAATATGGTATGCTAATATTGACCCGTAAGATGCATACTTATAAACTTACTAATAATGCCATTTATATTGCATGTATGAAAGAAAATACATCATTGAAGTTAGCAGTTTAAATTTTATTTTATAAACAAATGATTTGTAAATATTATATACTGTTTAAAAAATGAAATATAAAAATAATTACAAATTTATGACTAATTAATAAGATGCATTTTCTCGTTAAAAAGCTAGGCTGATTCATTGAATGAGGAAAGGGCCAGCCCTGTTGTAAGGGGCTGTCCAATCATGTTTTTTTTAGCATTTTTAACCCCATCCCCCTTGGTGATATGTTGTGAGGCTTAAAACTAAGGATGTGATTAATGGATGGCCCCTAATATTAATTGAGGAGGTCCGGAACCTAAACCGATAAACCCACTTTATGTATTTTTACAGAAAATGCAAAAGAATCGTCGGGTTTTGGCCCGGCTGCCCATCTTTAGAGTCTTATTTAATATGTTTTAACGCAATTTGCTGTGGTCTGAGTGATGTATAGTATGTATGAGTAGTAAGACTGACAGAAAAAAAATAAAAAATGCACAAAGTGGAATTATTGGCTTTTGTTCCGGACCTCCTGAATTAATGTTTTTTCTTTCGTATTCAATAGCTTGCCGAGGATGGTCTACCATCAAACATTTGTCAATTATGCCAGACGCAAGTTGTCCAATGCTATGAATTCAAAAACAAATCCATAAAATCCGACTACCTACTGAAATCAATATTGAGAAATGAGTTCATTGCAAAAGAGGAACCCGTTGATGATAGTATGTAAGTAGGTATATGTACATACACATACTCACGCCTGTATCCCATGGAGGTAGGCAGAGACTATCATTTGTCACATGCTATGATCCTGACATACCTTTTTTGATTCATCCACAGTCATACTTCTGATGGTTGAGGGTGCTATGGTCTTGACCTTTCTATTTGAGACCATTAATCTGGCTGTGAAAGGTCCTTCTCCGGCACCCCTTCCTACAATTTATATTTACAATTGAATCAATCTTAAATACATGAAATACTTAACAAAACTTCAAGAGTCATTCAAGAGTTTTACTAAGTAGAATTTGTTTTTTTTTTATAATGTGTATTTATTGAATTTGTCCTTGCTATTAATTACTTGACATTGGCGAAATACTCGCGCTAGTCGCAGGTGATGCCATTCCTCATCTTATTCCATTAAATATCATCATTTCGCTCATTTCGTTAAAAAAAATAAATAAAATAAGTAGAATTTGTTTTTCAGGCTTGGCAATCAAGAGACAAATACTGGTACTGAAAATGCTAACGCTAATGTGAATGTTGTGAAAGAAGAAACAGACTTAGTTCTGGGTTAGATGTTGATTTTTTTTATGAAGAAATGCTGATGCCTAGTCTATTAATTAATAATTCTTTTTTAACCAAATATTATCTTTTTGACAGATGTAGAATATCTCGAAGACCTTAGTGATGACGCCTTAGATACGCTTCAAGTTAAACAGAATACAAAGAAGAGAAAAAAGTAGGTTTGATCATATATTTTTTAATAAAAAAATTGTTAGTGATTTTTTAATGAAATCTTTGAATTTTTTCTTTTCAGGACAAAGTTAAATGCCTCTATTATAGGTATGTAAGTACAAAAACTATTTTTATTAGGCACCTACTAATTCAAAACTATAGTGAATTTCACCAAGCATGGGTACGGTGACACATGTTAAATAAACTCTATAGTGAGGTGACCATGCATAATTAATTTATGTGATTCGATTATCGAGTATAATTGCGGTTAAACTTTGATCGATTATAAAAAAATAAATATATTCAATTCTTCATACATTTATTCGCTATCTGTCTGAACAGGAAGACTCATCCGATTCCGATCCTATATGTAAAGTTTCTTGACACTGTATTACGCCCAATATCAAGTGCCTGTGCAACTCGATCCACTAACATGCAGATAATAATGGACCGCCATTTTCTCCCGCTCAAAGTATTCCCGCATGCGGACAACCAACTCCCGGGCTTGACTGCTTAAAACGGTCTTCTTCGTTCTTTTCGGCATTTTTTTTTTTGCCGATTATTACACGAGTATTTGTTTTTGCCGATTACAACGTGTCAATCCCTATCATTAAACGTTTCGTTTCATGCCTCTAATTTTGGGATAATATTTTTTCTATACCTTTTTTAATTTGTTTAAAATGTATAAACGCATATTTAAATACAATTTCAATCTAATCAAGCATTATTGTTTCCTTTGGAAATTGATTACTGATTTTTAAAAATTTATATCTAACAGATTTTTTGAAAATAGTGAGAGTGAATTGAAACGTAGATGAAATTCACTATAGGTGAGATTTTTTTATTTATTAGTTATTGGATTAACTTCTCTAATTGATCTAAATAAGGTTGCTTTTTATTTGTTTCAGATTCAGACACACTCCTCACAGAAATGACATCAGAAAAACATTGTAATGAATCAAAAACATATAGGTGTTCAATATGTTCTAAAGTAGGTAGAAATAAAAACTGAAGCACCAATAGCCTAGTGTTTAGAATGTTGCTCTCGTTACAAACAGATTCCGTGTTCAATACCTGTCCTTGCTGTTAAACTATTGATGTCAGTCAGCTCACACATACCACAAGCACTTAGATTGAAATAAAAGGCTAAAGGCCCTACTATTAATATAAATTAAAAAAAAAAAAACTATGAAACATTTAAACAATTAAATTGGATCCACTTATATTTTTTAATACATAAAGGGGGTGATCCATTTGCGTATCAAACTATCTACTCTCTCCCAGACGGAGTTTTCGAATTTCGAACGAATTTCAAGCATGCACAAATAGTCAGCGAGCAAGTCCGCCGGTTTTTTTAGTTCGCAGACTTTTAAGTGCTCCATTGGCGGATTAGACCTTTGGCTCGCGAGTTCGTTGTCGAGCCGACGGTTTTACTCGCAAATGGATCACCCCTTAAGTAAAACTATCATTTTGAGAAGAGTCACCTTAGGCTAGAAATATTTAATTTTGTTGGGAAATTGGGCTCTGTGTGCCATATTGTAAAGTACAAATTAACTTTTTTAGGTGTTTACCAAAGCTAAGCCATACCGGGCGCATGTTAATGAAAACAGCTGCAGTGCGGGGACTGGGTACCCGTGCGGACAGTGCAAGGAGTCCTTCGACTCTGAACACGACCTGAGGGTACACTTGGCAGTTCACACCAAGGGGCCAGTCTGGAAGTGCAATATCTGCAACAAGGAGTATAAAGGTACAAGGGGGAATTTGCACTCTTTTAATCTACAAGCTCTTACCCCCGACGAATTAAATAATTCAATATCGTTATTAATTATGGCCTATATGCTATTCTGATGTTTAAACAACAAAACTGTAAAGCCGAGTGCAGCAGTGGTAGCCGAGTGGTCGAAGGCACGCCTTGCAATCAATGTGTACAAGTTAAAACCCCGGCTCGCACCTCTGGGTTTATGTGCGAATCTCATGTTCATCCGAGATTATCACTTGCTATGAAACGGTGAAGGAAAACATCGTGAGGAAACCTGCACGACTGAGGAAACTTGAATAGTTAGAGGAAACTTGTTCTCGATAGATGTGTGAAGTCTGCCAACCCTCACTGGGCCAGCGTGGTGGACTATGGCCTAAATCCCCCTCGCATTGAGGGGAGGCCCGTGCCCAGCAGTGGCACGTTAAAAGGGCTGTAGTTATTATTATATTGTCAAGTTTCATCAAAATCGGTTCAGTAGTTTTTGCGTAAAAGAGGGACAAACATCCAATTACTGATTCTTGTAAAATTTCATGATTACCTATTCGTGAGAAAAACAATTCTGCCAGACAACTATTGTGTTTTTTTTTTATGCAAGCACTAGTAACTACTAGTAGTTTGGCAACTCCAGTCAAACGGAATACTTTAGCTAGGAGTGAGCTAACATTGATATAGTATTAATGTACTGTGGATTCTATACGGATTCCTTTATTTTCTCTTGGAGGTTCGGAACCCGAAAAGAGGCGTACATCCAGCGTTGCCAGTTTTCTTTTTTGCCAAGTCGGGATTTTGGAACTTTTTGAGTGAAAACAGCGATCCCGCTGCTCTTTTGTCGAAAGCGGGACAAGGCGGGAAAGAAATAAAACCGTATATAATCAGAAGTTTTCAAATATTTATCTTTGTTATTTGAATTTAAATTACGTTTACGTGACAATAGATAAATGAGAATAAGATAAGAACGATAAAGAAAGAGAAGCTGTCGCGGTCACACGCTCCAATTAAAAACCCCTCTCTCTCCCGCACTCTGGCCACTGTGGCCAGTACACAGTTGTCTTTGCCACCCACCCACACTTCCTCAGCACACTGCGTGCATGGCCGAGTTATCTCCGAAAAGCGGGACTGAGCCTGTCCCGCGCGGGACATTTAATTTTAATTTAAAAATCGGGACGTCTGGCAACGCTGCGTTTATCGTATAATTTTTCTTATTTATACATATCAGGCAAGGCGTCGTTCCGGCGGCACATAAAGCGTCACATGGAGGGCAAGCGTCACGCGTGCGGCGCGTGCGGCAAGCGGTTCACCGAGCTGTACGCGCTGCGCCGCCACGCGCGCGTGCACACCGGACTGGCTCTTGAGAAGAAGCACGCTTGCCACATCTGCGACAAACGGTATGCAACAATTCGGATAATTACTAATAATGGAACAGGGCTGTCCAAACAACGGCCCGTTTGTTTTTTTCGTGCGGCCCGCGACGCATGTTTTAATCAGAAGATAACAAATTTTGGCTTGAAAATGGGATCTATTACTCACTCACGTATTTATGTGAAAGTGCGTATTCAACAATGAACTGTATAATATTTATAAGTATAGATCTTCACTGCCAGTTAGGTTATTTCTTCATGCAATGCGTCTGGCAACAACGAATGTTGACGTTGATATCTATATGATTGTTAAAGATACATTAACGAAGAACCAAGTAGTAATTACTTAGTATAAAGTAATAATAACCCTTTATATTGTTTTCTTATATTTACGCGAATACTATACATTGAAATTAAACTATTTTACGGATTTATTTTACGTCGGGAAAATAAAATAGTAAATAAACGCGATAAAATCCGTAAAATAGTTTAATTTCAAAATAACCCTTTATTTTTTTACTTGAAAACCGAAAATATATTTTATGCGCCCCTCCAGCGTTTGTAGTAAAATTAATTGGCCCGCGAAGGTATGTAGTTTGGACAGCCCTGCTCTAGAAGAACCGCTACATAGTACAGCATCACTGTATCACATACACTTTTGAAGTCGACATTCTTGGTTGAAAGGCGATAACCATAGAGTACTTAATTTAGTATACAGGATGTTTCAGAAGTCCGAAATAATACTTTGGGTATGGATACGGCAGCTCATATGTGGATGATTAGTGAAGACAGTTTATACCTAACTATCATAGTTTCTGAGTTACAGACCCTTGAATATTTGTCACAGGTATCGTGTTCTGGCCTTTGGGTACATCCATAACCCTATTCAGCAGTGTAAACTACACTAATGAGAGGCGGCTACCAATATTCACAAAACAGAACATGCAAATTTTACATAGGACTCGAGATATTACGGGTCATAGAAATTGACGACGAAAAAAAAGTTGGAACAACATGGTCGAATTTCAATCAAATTTTTATACCATTCAGTTGTATACACGATACCGATGCTAGCGTCCAAGTATTATTTCGGACTTCTGATACACCCTGTATAATTACTAGGTTTGTAGATATGAAAAGTTTCTGGAAGGGAGACTTTCGATCGCCGTGTTCGTATCACACTCGAAAAATCATTCAATCATCAATCCCTGATGTAGAAAGTTATTACCCATTTACGGAAGATGAACACTACTGAAAAAGGTGATGTTATGCGTCCATGGATAGCCATGTGGATTTAAATTTCTATAAATTTGTAAGTATACATCAATACAATACATCATCACGCCTGTATTCCCCGAAGGAGGATATGAGAAGAGGTGCACTGCAGTGCGCCCACACTTCGCCGATGTATTTTGGTCCAAATGTAATAGGGGGCGAGTCTATTGCCATTATACCGGGCACATTCCCCATTCAATACGAGGGAAATTTGGGCCATAGTCCACCACGCTGCCCCAGTGCGGGTTGGTGAACTTCACACGTCTTTCTATAGACGTGCAGGTTTCGTCACGATGTTTTTCTTCACCGTTCAGCAGGTGGTAATCATTTGTGACATTCGCACATGAAAATTATCTCAGAGGCGCGGGCGTTCTTGCCCACGAGGCTACCACTGCTGCGGAATTAGTAATTGTTGAATAACATAAGCGGTGCGGTGCGTGGTCAGATACGCGGAGAGCGCGCTGCTGGCGGCGCACGTGTCGCGGCACGCGGGGCTGCGGCCGTGCGCGTGCGCGGCGTGCGGCAAGGCCTTCCCCTCGCCGCGCCTGCTCGCCTCGCACGCGCGCGTGCACGCCGCCGCCAAGCCGCACGCCTGCCGCTACTGCGACAAACGGTACGTAACATATCAAGGGCACAGGCAAATAACAACATACATACATACGTATAGTCACGCCTGTATCCCATAGGGGTAGGCAGAGACTACCGTTTGCCACATGCTACGATCCTGATCCTCTTTCGCTTCATCCACAGTCATACATCTTTTCATGCACTTCCGTCGGTTGAGGGTGCTACTGACTTGACCTTTCTGGAAGAGACCGTTAATCTGGTCGTGAAAGGTCCTCCTCGGGCGCCCTCTTCCGACATTTCCACTCACGTCACAAATAAATAACAAGGAATGTCATAATTAATTAATTTTGAGAAAAAACAATTTGCAAGTTTAAAAGTATATTATTTTTATTGAGATCAATGCATGCAATAACTTTTGCTTAGAACTTACTAATATTCATTTCGTTTCTTTTTTCTTTTTGTCGCCATCTGTTAACTTTTTTTATAAAATCTAATGTTTAGAATACAACGTACTATAGATAAAGATAATAATTATATAAAAAAATAAAACATTAAAATTTGTGACATTCCCTGTTATTTGCCTGCGCCCTTCTTATTATAATACACCACACGACACACATACCGTCTCCCACCATATGGTCGTAATACAAACAAACCCCATTATAATAAAATAGGTAATGAAAGGAACTTCCTCTCAAGTCAACAACAAAATCTCCCTAAAAATGCAACTAAAGCAAATTTCCGGAAATGTCACCACAATCTATTTATAAAGCACTTGCAATAGTATATTCAAACACGAACGTGTTCTAAAATGCACTTTATGTTCGGAACCGAGTACGGTATTTATAATACAAGATTATGCTTGGTTTGGGATCATACAATCAATTTGTATTGTCCGATGGTATTTAATTAATTTTATATCTTTAGTTGTTTCTGTGGGGATAGCATGTCAATACTAGACCTCTGTCACGGTATCGTTCGCTCGCTCTCTGTCTTGACTCATACGAGAGAAAGAGACAAATCAACATATTATGTGACTAGTCTTGGCGCGAGCTATGCTGGGAGTCTCACTGCGCGATAGAATCAGAAATGAGGACATCCGCAGAAGAACCAAGGTTACAGACATAGCTCGAAGGGTTGCACGTTTGAAGTGGCAATGGGCCGGACACATTGCCCGGAGAACGGATGGCCGTAGGGGCATCAAAGTCCTAGAGTGGCGGCCACGAACAGGGAAGCGGAATGTGGGACGACCCCCGACCAGGTGGACGGACGACCTCATCAGGGTCGCCGGGAGTCAGTGGGCGCATAAAGCCCAGGAACGTTATTTGTGGCGATCTATGGGGGGCCTATGTTCAGCAGTGGACGTCCCTGGCTGGTAGATAGACAGATAGTCTTCCACATACTGCAACTACTGCATGTATGTCCAGTTTCCGTCACGAATCGACGCGCAACACGCACCACCGCACGCACACAGGTGAAAAGCCATACGTGTGTGCCGCGTGTGGCAAGTGCTTCATACAGAACTCCAACCTCACGCTGCACATGAGGACACACACCGGTATGTAACAACACCTATAATATGCCCCACCACTGGCTAAAAGTCTTCCCTTCTCTTCTGTCTTGCCGCGATGTCCCCGTAAATGTTTTCGAACGTGAGTTAAAATAACCGTTACGTATATTTTGCGATATGGCGGCATACTGTTTTAGCGTTCAAGTATTACGTAACGCAATTTTTGGAGATTTTTGACCTCCCTCCCCCATGTAACGCCCCGCAATGTTTTTCTTGAATATGTATCTTAACGCCACAGTAGTGTCCGCGGGGCTATATGTAAAATTATTGTCTAGTTCATGATTTGTTTTGCATTTGTATAGGTGAACGGCCGTATTCGTGTTTAATATGCGAACGCAAGTTCACGTCGGGTTCCGCTTTGAAAGCGCACGAGAGGGTTCACAATGGAGAACGCTCCTACAGTTGTAACATCTGTGGAAAAAAGTAAGTGATTTACAGACCAACATGCAATACATAAAAAAAGGATGCGATTATATTTTCACTATGATGTCTGGCGGTCGATGCGGTATTGCTCGTATATTACGACGGCAATAAGTTTAGTTTGGTTCGGTGCCAACAAAATTCACTCTAGTGTCACTCTTTCTCAGGCCTAGTACCATAGAGATATTATAACGGAGATGGCATTTCGAGCCCGCGCTGCTATAATTTTTTCTGGTTTATCTGACTGCGCCATCTTTGTTTTCCCATATCGTTGCCGTATACTACTTTGGCCACTTTGTCGCTGACGGCCACAATTATCTCGTGACGCATACCGGTTGTCACTACAGAGCTTTGACTTTAATGGCGAATGAATTTATTACAATTCTCATTACATTTTTGCCCCTGGTGCTACTGGGCCTGGGTAAGAGTGACACTAGTGTGAAGCCTCCTCCGGTAAAAAAAAAACTAAGTGTGAACTTTGTTGGCTCCGAACTAAACTAACCTTATTGGCCTCAATTGTTGTTCATGTGTGCAGATTCAGCCAGTTGAACCTGCGCGGGCACATGCGCGTGCACTCCGGCGCGCGGCCGCACGCCTGCAGCGTCTGCCCCAAGGCCTTCTCCACCGCCTCACGACTGCGCGACCACTGCCGTATACACACAGGTATGTCTTACACGCCACTCTATCACATAACACCTGTCACTGTCATTTATACTCGATTTATTAAAAATCGATTATTAGAAAAAAAAACAATGAAAATTGCTGATTTTGTCACATCCCTAGTGAATCAGCAATTTTCTTATTAATCGTTCCTTTTTCTAATAATCGATTACATTACAAGGAAAAATACCAACCCACAAAATTATAGAAATTCCATTCCTTCCGTCACTGTAATTTATACTCGATTTATTAAAAATCCATTATTAGTAATTACAATGAATATGAAAATTACTGATTTTGTCACATCCCTAGTGAATCAGCAATTTTCTTATAATCGTTTTTTTTCGAATAATCGATTACATTGGATTTACAAGGAAAAATACCAACCCACAAAATTATAGAAATTCCATTCCATCTGCAACCATTGTGTCTGTAGAATTTTTTAGTAAAAGTGTTTTAAGCACTATAAATGGATCATATTTCTTTCTATAAATTTGTGCGAAGGATTTTAGTGTATAATCTCTGTATGTATTGTGTTAATGATTTAGATTTTATTAAATGTATATTTTTATTTATAGGAGAGAAGCCTTTCGAGTGCTCGGTATGCTTACAGAAATATGCAACGAAAAATCATTTGGCGAAACATGTGAAAACGCACCAGTCCAAACATAAAAGACGTACAACAGAAGTGAAGAATGTTGAATCTCGTTTACTTGCCAATGTGGTATATAAACAATACCAAGATAGCGCCCTCAATGAGTTTGGGAAAAACAACGAATCAAATGAAATTATTTTAAGTGACGTTCCCTTAGAGGTGACCCATGAAATACCACTAGAGGTGTCCGGCGAGTTAATTTTGCAAGACGACAGTAACATGAATACCGAATACCTAGTAGTTGATAATAGCGAAAATAACAATTACCAAAGCGAAAATATATGTATAGATGCTAATAATTTAAAAATCGTAAGTAACGATATCAGTGACACTAGTGATGTGAATTTGGTTAGTATGGACGAGGGCGGGGTGTGCTTTTCGACTGCGAACGTTGATGGCACGGCAGTGAAGTTGTACCAATTAGACCAAAGTTTAGTACAAATACATAGCTCTGGCGGACAGGTCACTATTAGTAAAATTACTAGCAAAATGACGGCTAATTTTTAACAGGTCACATTTTTAAGAATAATGTTATATAAGTAACTGTTGAGTATTATGTTTTTTGTTTGATTTCCTTCCCTAAGAAATGCGTTGTTGATACACTTACTACAATTCCACTATAACAATTATATCATCATGGGATTGTACTATAATAATTGTTCGAGCGTTGCGACGGCTGCCGTTTAATTATAATGAGCGTCGCGATGGCTCCAAAATCTGTTCCAATGTCGCGATGACGCTAGAATAATTGCATGGGGGTCGCAACTGTAGTGTAAAAATTGTATGGAAGTCGCTACGGCTCTAAAGTGTCCACGCAGGGGTCGAAACTGGTCAGTACTGCACTACCAATTGCATTAATAATTATGAAATTAAAATAAAAATTATCTTTATTTCACTTAAACAAAAATAATTTGAAACTATAAAATATCTATCTAACAAAATGCTAAGTATAAATTAGAACCATGTGCTCTTTGCTGCTTCATATTTCTTGATGTTAACACGCATTGAGTTGTGGATTTCTGTGGCGTTTCTATTTTGCCCATAGTAGTCAACAAATTCACCTTCTGGGTTTACTAGATAAATAATAATTGTGTGGTCCACCTGTAACAAAAAAAAACCCTTTTTTTATAACTTGACTGCTCTTAAGATCACAAACAAACACTTTTTTATTTATTTACCATGACACAAAGCCAATAACTTCAAAAGTGCTTCACAAAGCTAATGTAAATTATTGAAAATCTTTTATCACTTAGGCTAAAAAAAAATAGGACTAGTTCTATTAAAATTATACATACAATGTAATCACTGTCCACATCCTGTGGGCCAGCACTGAAGTAGACTCTGTAGGACTTGCATGCCTGTTGCACTTGTTCCTTGGTGCCAGTGAGACCCAGGAGACGAGGCGAGAATTCTTTGCAGTATCTGGAATTAAAAAATAAATACACTACTACTACTACACAGTACTATTTAACGTCGCACTGCTTGGCACAGGCCTCCAGTCAATGCGAGAGGGATTCAGGCCACCACACTAACCCGGTGCAGGTTGGCAAACTTCACACATCTATTAAGAACTAGTCAAGTTCCCTCAGACATGCAGGTTTCCTCATGATGTTTTCCTTCACCATTTCATAGCAAGTAATAATCTCTGATGAAAATGAGATTCGCACATAAATCCCAGAGGTGCGAGCTGGGGTTTGAACCTGCACACTTTGATTGCAAGGTATGCATTCTACCACTCGGCTACCACTGCTATTTCACTAAAAAAACACTAACAGACTGTCTTTAAGTCTTCCCATACTCGAATTTTATAGGATTTTAGCATAAACATTTGAAAATATTTGGGTGTCAATGCCAGTATATACATTTTGCAAAACTTGTTGCTAAATGTCTAGTGGATTAAAGGTGAAAAGGCTCTAAAAGGTAAAAAATGATGGAGAATTCCATTTTTACCCAACTGCACCAAAAGTAGGGTTATTTAGAAGAATAACACACTGAACCTTACTTTCCAACTATCTCAGGTGTGTCTCTCTGAGGGTCTACAGATATAAAGAGTGGCTGCAAGGGTGGCATTGTAGAATCTTTATCTGAAACATAATAAAGTTTTATAGTTAATTTGTTAGTTATGGCAATGTGCCCAAAAGATAATGCAGAATGTCACATACCATGCATATTTATGACTTCTGACAATTTTTCCAGTTCATCTGGACAAACGTCAGGGCAGTGAGTGAATCCAAAATATATTAGCAACCATTTTCCTAGGAAGTCTGTACTTTTCATCAATTTTCCCTATAATAAAAATGTATAACTTAGAA
Organism: Ptilodon capucinus; assembly: GCA_914767695.1. Taxonomy (NCBI): domain Eukaryota; kingdom Metazoa; phylum Arthropoda; class Insecta; order Lepidoptera; family Notodontidae; genus Ptilodon; species Ptilodon capucinus. The sequence continues at coordinate 3,904,650 of OU611814.1, read as the reverse complement.
ACAATTTTAAGAAACTGAACTACAATATGTACGAAGTATATTAGCCATACCAAACTGAGCTAGCAATTTTAAAGTTCTTTCATACTTTATTATGTGGCGGGCAAAACTAGAATTGTGAGTTAAAGACCAGGCTGAAGGGCATGCATTAGCAGAAGCCTGTAATGACTTAGTTAAACTACAAGTACAGCCAGGAAGTAGGAGGAGGTATTAAATGAGTAGGTAATCAAGATAAAGACTTACTTCTGTGTTCACTAATTCAAAATCACCGCCTATTTTTGCCTTCCCAAGTTGTCGTTTCCTCTCACGGTCCACCGCCTCCTGCTTTTCTTTCCTTACATACATCACGAACGCCGTAAGCCCACCTCCGACCAGCGCCGTGGCCGTCACAGATTTCCATGTTATCGCCGAGGTAAACCGCTTCGGTCTCTTGGGGGGCACGGCGCATAGCCGAACAGCTGAAGTGTTCAGCGCACGGCACAGAAAACTACCTCTATTCCTCAATAAAGAGTTCATTATGAATATGATTTTTATTAAGCACTTGTGGATGCCGTCAATATTATAATCAGTACCAGTTTGTTATCAGTTTCATAATTATTTCAGCTTTGAAATTCGCGTGGTTCAACCCAAAATCGGCTACCGATTGTCAAAATTGACGTTGACAATTTCATCGATTGCCTTTTGAGAACTTGACAGCTGAGAATTGCCATCATAAAGATATTGCCACGTGAGAGTAGATTTTTTCATCCGCCATCTTTATCACTGTCACCATCCATTTTTATTTATAATGTGTATTTATTGAATTTGTCCTTGCTATAATTACTCGACATTGCCATAAATACCGCATATCGCAGGTGCAGGCATTCCTCATCTTATTCCATCAAAATATCATCATTTCACTCATTTCGTAAAAAAAGAAGAAGAGAGTAGATATATAATGTTAACAAAGTTGTTTTTGTCGAATATCAAAACAGTTTCATTTTATACCAAATCTCCATTCCATTTTTATCACCTTCGTACCCATAGTTATATATTATGCGTTTTGATCGAATTTGTTGTTGCTATTAATTACTTGACACTGGCAGAATACCTAATAATCGCAGGTGGAGCCATTCCTCATATTAATATGAGGAATGGCTAATATTAATATTTAATACATTAAATTGCAGCATTTAAGAAGATAATACAAAGAGAAAAAAAGAACGATGCAGCTAAATTAGCTCTAGGTATTCAACAATATTGCTCTGCCTAAGATTAAATAACGTATCGACTTATCGACGTTGAAAGGGAACAATTTCGTACCTACATAACCGCCATCCCACCAGCGTCCTTACGCACACCTGAAATAAGTTTCCTATGTATTTACGTACCTGCGAGTAATATAATATTCACCTAGGTACAACACATTCGTTTATATCTAAGATATCATTGCTTATCTACCTAAGATATGCAATGATGTAGGTTTAAGGCAACTGCAAGGTAAACTCATTGCACTGTGAGATAATTACATTTCGAAATTTTCGTGAATCGTGCACCTTGCTAATGAAAAATGCAATGGAGGGCGGTTTTATACCAACCGCAACTATTGGCGGCGGCGGGAGTGGTTGTGATAACACGGGTTTATAAACATCGTGTCACCGCTCAGCTGTTCTAAAACCACCCGGATCTCAGCAGTTGAAGTATAGTTAAACTTTTTAAAATGTGGCGAATTATTTGTGTGAGTATGGTAACATAATTTGAAATAGTTACGCATGCACTGATTACGACAGATGATACCGACTAGCGAGCTAAAAACGCATGCAAAATAATGGTAGAGCTACGCATGTTCCCCTCTGATGAAGTAAAAACATATGAATTTCAGGTATCTACGCTGGCGTTTTCATTATGGACGAACGCTTGGGCACAGGAATATCTGCCACCTAAGATAGGCGGTGGCAAGAAGCAGATACCAGAACCAACGGTAAGACTACTGTTCGACTGTAATTCAAAAGATCGTTCAGTCAGGCCAGGAATATTTTTTTTTGTGCATTTTTGTTTGCAATAAATGTAGGGATAACTCTTGTGGATTTCCAGTTGCCAGCTAACTACGACTTCTCATACGACGTGCAAGACAATGGCGTGAGTCTCGACTTCGGCCACAACGAGAAGAGGAAGGAAGACCACGCGAGCGGCTCCTACCACGTGCTGTTGCCTGATGGTAGAATGCAGCTTGTCGAGTACGAGGCCGGCCCCGATGGGTATAAGCCACAGGTGAGACCTTAAAGCCCAAGGTATACCTAGCTTAGCCTTAGCTCTAATTTATACCAGCGAATTAATGACTGTTGTTGAGTACGAACTTACATTTTCAGCAACCGAATTCGATATTTTTTTGATAACGATATTTTATACCTGTAAAGTAACGATTTTTTAATGCTACTAATATTATAAATGTGAAAGTTTGTGAGGATGGATGGATGGATAGATTGGATAGTTAGACGGATTGGATGGATGGATGGATGGATGGATGGATACTCTTTCACGCAAAAACTACTAATCGGATTTTGATGAAATTTAACTGTATTATTGTTTATGCATCAGAATAACATACAGGCTATAATTTATAACGATATTGAATAATGGAAGTCTGCGCGGATGAAGTCGCGGATAGAAGCTATTTTGACATAAGATCGGTTAATATTGGTTTTCTGATTCGCAGGTGATGTACATGGGAACGGCGACGTTCCCTCCGGGCGGCGCGGGCGCGGGCGCGGGCTCCGCAGACAAGTTCGACGGGTACCACTACAACGCCGCGTCCAACCGCCAGAGCGTGCGCCAGGCGCCGCCGCGCGCGCGCCCGCCCCCGCCCGCGCCGCTCGCCGCGCCGCCGCACGCCGCCGCGCACAACGCCACGCGGTGAACACCACTACCAGCCCTATCCACTCTCCAAACCGACCACGCGCCAACAGTACCTCTACCGTGAGTGTTACAACACATAGCCCGATCTAACAACTGACTTCGAGAGACGTAGTATACTTGATGTTCCAGAAGTCCGAAATATTATTTTCTACATGGGTGAGGGGTACCCTTCACGATTGCAGAGTTAAATGGTGTACAATTTTTTTCGAAATTCAAAAACTTTTTGATACATTGTGAGGTTTTCAAAGGCCTGTAACTCTGAAACTATTCTAATTTAACATATCTACTACTTACGTGCTTTTACACAATACTTAATTTGTGTATGATATAAGTTTCCGTATATGTAGTATAAATATTTTTTCGGACTTAAGATAAAACCTGTAGGAAAATAAAATGCAGTCCAGCTAATCCTTTTTCTTCGTACAGTCTGTATCTCATCAGATAGAGCCTTGTTAGCCATGTGGGGCGGGTATTATGCTCGTCGCACCCCGGCTCGAGATCTTACTATTCACCATATATGTATTTACGTAGAAAATTCTTGGCGAATTTATAAATTCGTGGCGGAGTTACCGACGGAGGTATACGAAGAAATAAGATTAACTCTCATCTAACTGGAACTATACCTATTGGTCAAAGTTGAAAGGTGCTTCAGCTAAAAAAAAAACTTTTATGACGATATAATGTTAGCGTAGCTTTGTTTATGAAGCGGTGGCTTTACCATACGGCACAAACAATGTACACAGTCCCTTTAACTAATAGGAATCACAATCCATCTACAAAATACTTCCAATGGATTTTTTCAATACAAGAGTGCTGAACAATGCCACTGCGACCAAATGGAATATAAGTTTCAATAAATTTATGGTGTGTTCTGCTAAAATGTAAAAAAATACAGTTCTCTGTACTATTAATGACGTAATAAAGTATTATTGTGTACAATTTGCCGCAATTCATTTTCTTCCCCACATCAAGGTCCTTATATCCTGAACAGAATATGTTTAAGAGTAACAAAGTAAAATAAAATTTTATTTAAATAAAAATAGAACCAATTCGTTAAATTACATTTTTATTTACATTTACAACACCTCATAAAACTACTTAGGTACATTATCTACTACTACCTATACCTACTTTAGTTAACACAACAACTAAACTAAATATCAATCATTATATTTAATTACATTGCACTGAGAAATAAATAACAGAATATTCATTATAAACTAATTGCTAATCTAACTTGGGAACAACCGAGAAAAATAAAGTCTATCACAAAGGGGAAACATTGTTTTCAATATAATTGCTGTTATATAGTGTACGCTTTCTGAAATAACCCGTGTGTCGTTGAGATATGGTTTAATTTTTATTAGTTGTTCAAATCATTTTGAACCATAAGCTCCTCTCAATATTTTAGTGAATGAACTTTTTTGGATGAACCTCTACTGTTACCGGAATATTGTGGTACCAACTCACTCTCAAATTAATGAAAATATTAAATCTACTTACATTAAATACCATTTTTTCTTACAAAAAATGTCTGTACAGCTTTGTAAATGGATTAAAATTACTCACTTTAAAGGGGGTAATCTTTAAAAGGTTGTATTTCAATGTGCGTGCAATATATCGATGTTCTGGTCTGGCCAGTGCACGCGCCGGTGCGTGGAGCCCGTGTCGAAGCCAACGTTGTCGAACGAATGATAATCCTTCTGCATACTCAACTCAGCCAGGTTGCGGTATCTGATGGATAACGACAAGAGTTAATTATTTATCGATTTCGAACCCATCTCGTCTGAATAGAATGCATTTTTATAGGTTTACTAATATTGAATAATGGTATCTAAGTATAATCAGCTCAGGACAGCCATTATTTACTGTAATTTTTAAAGTAACTGAAGCTATCAGTTTCAACTTAATTAACCATTCATAAAATCACGCCTTTAAAAATGTAGCCATTGTAGTTTTGACGTGTTTGTGTTAGTAAACTTGGGTCCTTGGATTGGTGTCTCCTTTGAAACACAAATTAAATAACACCCTGTAAAAATCGCATAGCAAAGTAGGTGAGAACCTATGAGGGACAAAAGTAGACTATAAATTCAATACAATTGAAAGTCTTGGTAAGGAAGTACCTCTTGACAAGCACGCAGCATCCGAGCAGCAGTAGCACCTGCACAGCGAGCCAGGCGAGCGCCAGAGCCACCAGCAAGAGCTCGTGCACGCACACCATCGCACCATCACTCTCTTTGACATCTTCCGCTGTTGCAAACATTACAATCAGTGTACATCCTCGTATCATCTACATCACAAGGATTATCGCGAGAGAGATAGTGAAAAAAAAATGGCCAATGACTTCGGATTTTTTTGCGCTTCATTAGCGAAGTAGTCTGTCTTTCTCTATTTTTACGAAATCAATGAAATGATGAGTCATCCGCCATCTTTACACGCTCATCACACATTTTTATTTATAACTAGCTGTGCCCGCGACTTCGCCCGCGTGGAATTTAGAGAGATTACCCGGAAAAGGATGGTTTAATGTTAATCTCGCGGAACCCTAATGCTTTTTCTAAAATAAAAGTAGCCTAAGTTACGCCTTGGAACATCAGCTATCTACCAGTGAAAGTCGTAATCGGTTCAGCCGTTCGGAAGTTTACCCGGAACAAACAGACCGACGGACAAAATTTTAAAAAATTGCGTTTTCGTAGTAGGTATCGTGTATACTTTCATATGCATTTGGTATAATAATGTCATTTTGATATTACAAACAGACACTCCAATTTTATTTATTTGTAGGTATGTATGTATATTAATTGAATTTGCCGGAGCTCGTCAAAGCATAGATATAAATTAATGTTTTAATTATGTGGAAGATTTTTATATTATTAATTAACTAACTCTGTGGAAGAAAACAATGATTGTTATTCTGTTTATCTAAAATGATTTCATATACTGTACATGACAAAAGATTGCAGACTTGTTTTATAACCGTTCTGAATCACGTATATTTCAGACTACTATTGCTTTCAAGTATGGCTAAGTACCTATACAATTAAATACACTCTTAATTACTCCATGGTAATAGTCTCATAGCAACCGGCAACTATAACTCTATAACAAGTTGATTACAGAGTATAAATCTATTTATGTCAAAGCGTTTTAATGTAAAATGGTTCGTGTAATATTACACACGATGCTGCCTGCAAGCCAGCTTGAACTTTGGCTTGACACGCTGCCGCGTGTCTAGAACAATAAAACATTACTCGGGCGAAAACCCCGATAGGTATAATACATTCTAACAATAGACTATTCATTGGATGTAAACGAATTCTTAAATGAACCCTACTGTTATTTCAGTTGTAAACTACTACTTGGACGATTCTCTAATCTGAATTCATTAACGAAGCAATGAGGCGCATTATACAAGGTGGAATATTGTAATGCCACCAGAAGGGAAAGAACTCTTAATACTGTAGACAGAAAATAGTACTCAAACAAAACATTCCTTTATTTTTGAAAAGAAAGAAAACTGCGCTCAAAGTTTTTCGAAAATTCGCTTGTCACACCCGGGAGTCGAATCCGAGTAAAATGTATATTTTTTTTTATAAAATATATTCGATGATGTCGAATTGAGAACCTCCTCCTTTTTGAAGTCGGTTAAAAAAGGAGATATTTATAGAGTTCCGAACCTAAAAAGGAACTCTTATAGGATCACTTTGATTTCTACGCGTCCGTCTGTCTATATTTTTTTATTAGTTAGTTTTTAAATGAGACTATAGTAGTTCTACTACTACCTATAGTTCTACTACCATAGAGTAGGTATAAAAACTTACGTAACGTGAAGCGATGGTCGGCCCTGACGAGGGTGTCCGCGGACAGTACATCCCTGGAGTCGACGAGCATCTCGAGTTCTAGGGTCATGGAGTCGTCGGCCGCGGGCGTGCACGGCGCCGCGCCGCCCTGCGCCACCACGCCCCGCCCGCCCCCGCCCGCCCCGCCCACACCCCCGTCCCCGCCCGCCCCGGCCCGCCGCACGGCCGCCGGGACCGCGTCATCGCCCCGGTAGAACGTCTCGTTGGTGTGCCGAGCACTCCTACCCTGGTTCTTGCCGACGCAATCGACCTGCCCGTAGATATCACGAATGATCATCTTTCTTAAATCTTCATCACAATAAAGCCGCTGCAGTGTCAAATGACGCGCGTCAGAATGTTTGCCAATACCAAAAATAACTCTGTGTCTATATACACAAAGATTGAATTTCTGTGGAAAAAACTACGCCCCTACGCGTCAGCATTCGCTCACTCTTTCAATGTAATTTTTTCTAAGAGTCAAATCAATACAATTCGTTTTGCTTGGTGTTGCTCAACAGTAGAGTGTAAAATCAAAAACATACCATAAAGTAGATACTTTACTACTGAGTCATAAATTTGAAGAAATTCTAATCCCTCTACAAACAGGATCAGAATATTTTTTATTCATGTAAACCAATACAGGCACTTATGAATCGTCAATAAATAATAATAATAGTATCTCTACCACCCATTCGGAATGCATTTCCTATGGAGAAGAATGGGCAAGAAACTCCATGGTTGCTTTTTTCCAATAAGGATTTACATTTTCGTGTTTTTCTTAATTAACAATGATACCTAGAATATAACAAACGACCTACAGTGGTAGGTATATTTCAAGGTGATCTTCAATGCCACTGTAAATGGAGATTAACATAAGTATGTATAATACCATGGTATATATGGTATTCACTTACGATTCGCAGATGACATCGTCATTATGGCAGAGACGCTGCAAGACCTGCAAAGGATGTTGAATGGCCTGGCTGATTCTTCTCGTCGCATCGGTCTCCGCATGAATTTGGATAAAACCAAAATCATGTACAACGAGCACGTTGTTCCGGAACCGATTGCCTTAGATGGGATCCCACTCGAAGTTGTTACGCAGTATGTTTACCTTGGGCAGACGCTACAACTAGGTAAACACAACTTCGAGAAGGAAATCCAGAGAAGAATTCAGCTAGGTTGGGCAGCATTCGGAAAACTCCGTCGAGTCTTCTTATCACCTATACCGCAGTGTCTAAAGACAAAAGTATTTAACCAGTGCGTCCTACCCGTGATGACATACGGAGCCGAGACGTGGACACTCACAGTCAGACTGGTCCACCAATTTAAAGTCGCCCAGCGAGCTATGGAGAGAGCTATGCTCGGTGTTTCTCTGCGGGATCGAATCCGGAACGAAGTAATTCGCCAGAGAACTAAAGTTATCGACATAGCTCAACGGATTAGCAAACTGAAGTGGCAGTGGGCCGGTCATATCTGCCGCAGGACTGACAACCGTTGGGGTAGACTCGTCCTAGAGTGGAGACCGTGAATCGGCAAACGTAGTGTAGGACGTCCTGTGACCAGGTGGAGCGACGATATACGCAAAGCGGTGGGCAGTGACTGGAAAAGAAGAGCCGAAGATCGGGCTCAGTGGCGCATATTGGGAGAGGCCTACGTCCAGCAGTGGACTGACACCGGCTGATGATGATGATGATGATGATGTATAATGAGAGCCTACTCAAATGATTGATGAATACGACACTAACCGGCGGACACTTGCCGTCGCAGAAGCGCACCATCAGCGCGAGCCGCACCACGTGCGAGGTGGGGAAGCGGAACGCCTTAAACCGCGCCGCCAGCCGCTGCGAGCCGCCTTCACCGCCCGGCCAGCTTCTCGTGAACGCGGGGAAGTCCACCTGCACCCAATTCCAATGATCTTACCACCAAATTCATACACCATTAATAATTAAATTCTTCAGTAGGTACAAAAACATTCTATACCGATTCTGTTGTAACTAGTCAAACTAAATAATCTTTAGAAAACATTACAAATTACACAAATCTCAACAAAATAATATCATATAATAAAACAAAATTAAAACATACAAGTTAGAAAAAGTCAACTTAAATAAGGGTTCTGATTTTATGTCAGGACAGTGGCCGATTGTGCAAAAAAAAAATAAAAAAACTAGACAAACTATTATACAACTAAAATAGCCATCAAAAACAAAGCTTGTAATAAACCCAAGTCTCGCAACTCAGTTCTTCTACCGTAAAAAGTTGTGAGATCCATGTAATACCAAGTCGGTAACTTTATTAAGTCCCTACTTAAGGGACCTTCTAACCTAACAACATCTTATAGTGACCATGTCAACATTAAAAAAATTATGTCACAAGGACAGTGGCCGATTGTGCAATAAAAAAATTAAAAAATAACCTAGACAAACTATTATACAACTATAAAAAAATAAAATATATTTGACAGTACTACACATATTGCCATCTAGCTCAATACATTACGGCCTTTTTTTTTATCCGGGCCCTAATTCGGCCCGGCCCGTGTGCTAACTTCTGATATAGGGGTCAGTCCTTAAAATTAGCGTAAGCCTAATGTGTGTGCAATGATTTCTTTCCAGTCTTTTTATTTAAATATAAAAGTCAATAATTACGACATTACGGCCTTAAGAAGGGCGTCAATACACTTTATTCAGTGTAGTTTAATTGATTGATTGATTGTAGTTTAGTAGCAGTGGTTGCCTCGTGGGCAAGAACGCCCGCCTTGAACGTAAGGAGTGCAAGTTCAAATCCCGGGCTCGCACCTCTGAGATAATTTTCATGTGCTAATGTCATTTTCAATAATGATTACCACTTGCTGAACGGTGAAGGAAAACATCGTGAGGAAACCCGCACCTCTATAGAAAGGCGTGTGAAGTTAACCAACCCGCACTGGGCCAGCGTGGTGGACTATGGTCCCAAATCTCTTTCGTATTGAGGGGGAATGTGCCCGGTATAATGGCAATAGGCTCGCCCCCTATTACATTGGGACCAAATTACATCGGCGAAGTGTGGGCGTACTGCAGTGCACCTCTGCCTACGCCTTCGGGGAATACAGGCGTGATGATGATGTATTTATAGTTTAATTAATTGCCAACAATATTGGTATCATCACTAACAAAGGTATCATAAGTATTTGTTTTTTTTATAATAATGACGTCAGACAGCACACACTTATACCTAGTAATGATCCTAAGCTAAGCAACGCTTATACTAAGTAATATAGAAACGCCTAGGATGAACCCAGATACACTTAAATCAGGTAACAAATTAATAGGACCATTACAGAAATTTGCCTCTACCGAGAATCAAACCCGTATAAAAAATTGGTTCTTGAAAAGAGATAGCAAATTATGGGTAGGTTTTAACTACTTAATTTACAAAATCAGGGCACACAGAAGATCGAACCAAATATAAAAATGAATTGTATTATGCAGGGAAGTACATATTACCTGTCCCGTAGGACAGCCTCTGCTGTCTAGTAGAAGAATAGAGTTGTCCCCGAGCCGGGACGAGGCGACCAGATGGTAAGCCAAGAACTCCTTAGTGTCTGCAATCAAACGTGTCGACCAATCAATAGCACTGCGCCCACGCAAGGCGAATTTATTGCCGATACCAAAACGAACTGTATTTATAGAAAAAGCACATTTTTCAACGAAATATCTTCTCTGACGCGGGTAACGTGGCACGTGGCTTGTACCATAGTAATACAAACTTTATGAAAATTTACACACACACACACAGTACATTTTCAAGATATGTTATTCAAAAAATAAAATGTCGGAACGCTGTTCCAGATGTATAAATTTTTAAATGTATTTTTTTATATTTAAAAATATATCAAACAAGAGAAATGAAATATTAATTAAATGTCGAAAAAAAAATTACAAATACAACTGTCCTAAAATTATATTAAAAATGTTCAGATTGGGTCCGTTTTGATGATTACCTCCACATATGTACTAACACATATGAATGGTACAGGCAAATAACAGGGAATGTCACAAGTTTTTTTTCATATTTTGTGTAAGGTATTTTGAATTCTAATCCCTAAATTGAGTATATAACATAAGTAGATATAGAAGTATAGTCCGTCCATTACCAGTGGTTTCGATCCGTAGCTCGAGGGATTCTCCCAGCGAGACGGCGGCCGCGCCGGCGTCGTGGAGCGCGCGCACCACGTACATGGTGACGGGCGCGGCGCTCGCGTACACCGCGCTGGCGGCCGCCGGCGACACCGACTGCGGAATCTCATTTTCCAGCATCGACGATGGCTTGCTATGCCCAGTACTGTATAATAATATATAAAGAACTATTTACATTATGAAACTAGTGGCGTGAAAGTAGTTTCGCGACATTAGTTTCATCAATAGTTTCACAGTGTAAACGTCAAGTGTCATGCATTTATCGATGCACGTTTATATTGAGAAACTGTTGATGAAACTAATGTCACGAAACTACTTTCACGCCTCTAGTTTCGTAATGTAAATAGGGCTTAACAAGAAATATCACTACACTACACTTTTTAAAAGATATGGCCTCCATCGTATTTAGTCTATGATTTTGCCAACAACAGAGTATGTAGAACACTTGGTAGATCGGTGAGATACTAGGGTGAGACTTTACAAGATAATTTATTTATTTATTAAGGTTTGTTCACAGTTAATACATTAATACATCCAATTCTTACATGGTACTTAGAGTTATATACGCCTAATGTACAACCACTTACGAACAAACACAGCATGCATAAATAGTAGGATAAGCAACGCAAAAATATATAAAATTTAAATGACAGTGAGCAAAAAAACGTTAAATTAAAACCTAGTTTATAATATAAGGTAAGGAACACCATAAGATTCAAAGGAAAGAAAAAAAATAAAAATGAGAAAAAAAATTTCTGTAATAAGAATAGTACAGTTGAATAAACACATCAAACAACAAACAGTAAATATGAAACTAAATTTTGATTTTATTAACAGAGATCAACATATACAGTTTTAAAAGAGGAACAATCAGAGAGTCAATAAAAAAGGAAGATTAACGGGACGAGGGATATTAATTGAAATAAGATCATATAATAAGGAAACTAAATTGGGACAGAAAAAAAAAATGTTCCAGGAAACCTTCTCCGAGAACAATAAATATCGATATACTAACCCATTGTGAATTACCAGAAAAGGTGGAATACTCAAGCGATTGGATATGGACGCAATTATTGACTAGTATTTCATGTTTAGCGGTAGAAGGAAATGGTATACAGTATGTTTCAGAAGTCCAAAATAATACTTTGACGTTCGCATCAGTTTCGGGTATACAACTGTATGGTGTAAAAATTTGTTCAAAATTCGACCATGTTGATTCAACTTTTTTATCGTCGTCAATTTCTATAATAATATCTCGAGTGCTATGTACAATTTACATGTTCTGTTTTGTGAATATTGGTAGTCGCCTGTCATCATAAGTTTAGTTTACATCGCTGAATAGAGTTATGGATGTACCCAAAGGCCAGAACACGATACCTGTCACAAATATTCAAAGGCACTTAAGACAAACACAGAATCTATGATAGTTAGATATAATCTGTATTCACTATGCATCTACATATGCGCTACCCTCTATATGTACTCAAAATATTATTTCTGATACACCCTGTATATGTTAAGGCGACCCCTTGTATAAGTGAAAACGAGTATGAAGACTAAAACCCACCCCTCGTCAAAAAAGCCCTATTTAAATTACGCAACTAGTGGCGTGAAAGTAGTGTCGGGACATTAGTTTCATCAACAGTTTCACAGTGTAAACGTCAAGTTTCATGCATTCATCGATCGACACTACTTTCACGCCACTAGTTTCGTAATGTAAATAGGGCTTATAGACCAGTGCCATGTTTCTTTTGCATTTTCTGAGAACATTTACCATAGTAACGTATATTTTGTTTTACATTATCAGAAATAAGAGGTTTCAAAGAACAAGAAGCCCATTGACATTTTTTAAAAAGCTGATATTGTAACGTGAGAATTTTCGATTCGAAATTAGGGTGCTTTTTCGATATTATAGTCAACATAAGGTAAAAAAAACATATTTTAAATAAAAAAAATTAAGTGTGTTCGGGCCATAAAAAGGTAAGTTTTCACAAAAAAAAAAATGTAAAAGATAAAAATAAAAAACCAAAAACGTGGTTATTAGAATATTTCACATAAATTTTGGGGTTATGTGAAAAAAGTGTAAATACAAAAGTTGTATATCTTTTTATTACCTACAACTTTGTCGTCTAATTTTTTTCCACAGGATTTGTAGTTTTGTCGGAAATCGAGATAAACCGTTTTTTACCCTTTAAACCGCACACCCATCCACTTCCCGACCTCAGATCGCCCGTAAATTATTTTTCCTTTAATTTTTGTTATTTTCTCTTCCTTTTTCAACGGGTTTCATCCTACTATTATTTTTTTTGGTTTCAGAAATAATCGACCCTGGTCTATTAAAGGTATATGTTATTACCCCGCGTCCTTGACTGCGAAGGTGGCGTCGACCTTGGTGGGAGCGCGCGCGGCGCCGGGCGAGCAGCCCACGCGCAGCCAGCGGTCGCCCGCCGTCTGGATGATGGGGTTGTTCTGGATCATCACCATCACGTACGCCATAGTCCTAAACACGACACTACAATAGTTTCTTTGCACTTTTCGAGTGTTCAACAACAGCACGGTGATTACGTAATTAAATTGCAAACACGTTTCAATCACCTGTCAAAATGTATAGAAAATCCGCAATGTTGTTTGGTCTCTAAAGAAAATTAATAGCAATAAGTTACATAAAAGACTAGGAGATAATAGGTAGCTAATTGGTAGGGCGTCTAAAGGTTATGTAAATAATTTCGTTTGATCAGATTTGCCATATTTTTAGACTGTTTATGTGATAGGGACATGATCAATATAACCAATAAGACTAGACCTAGACCTAGTCCAGTATCCAGTGACCTTTAGATCATTAAGATCCAATTTGTGGTTTTAATTAAATTCAAGTCATCTGTTTGGATGTCTCATGAAAGTATTCATATGACTTATCTGGATAAATAAAAAAAAGATAAATAAATAAATAAATAAAATTCAAGTGTCTGTTTGTAATTTCAAAATATCAGTATTTAACAAAATGCATATGAAATTACTTAGATACGGTACCTATAACGAAAATGCACTTTCTTTGTGTGTTTCGTTGAGGCAAACTCCCAAATGACTAGACCGATTTTAACTGGACTTTCACAAATGTTACAAGGAGTACTTTAGGCGACTTTTTGTAACATAGCTAGTGTGTGGTTACCTGTTAATTACACCGTTGGGTCCATTCGAGATGCCGTACGCAAAGTTGACGTCACAGTCCCCCTGCAGCGGCAGCGATAGACGCACGGCGGGCCCGTTTGCGCGCGCGCTGCAGCGCTCCCCGCGGCCCGGCACGTACACCCGCCCGCGGAACACGCCGCGCGGCCTGTACGTCACTATCATATCAGCGCCTTCGCATTCCACGGATACTATGAAAATAACAAAAATAAAGTGTTCAACTGAATAAAGTGCCTTCCAAAATCCGGATAGGCCGGTTACTGAATTACTATCCGGTATCCGGCCGGATAATGAAAACAAGGCTGATAGGCCAGATACTGAATTACTATTCGGTATCCGGCCGGATAGTGAAAACAAGGTGGGATAGGCCGGATACTGAATTATTATCCGGTATCCGGCCGGATAGGCCAGATACCGGATAGTTACCGGATATCCGTTTCATCTCTACAATAAAGTTTGTTTTTGTATTGCAACAACCCGAAGATTAATCGTGATAGTTCTTATACTTCTCACTATTAAGACAGATGACTCTCCGGTAGTAGGTGGCGGGAGCCTGGCGCCGCAGCAGCCAGGAGCCGGTGGTGAGCAGGTCCTCGCTGTGCAGGTCGCACAGCCCGCGCGCGCCCGAGCCGCCCCGCGTCGTCTGCCCCGCTCGTCCCGCCCGCCCTGCTATCCAACTGAACCCGCGGCAAATGAACCGCTCCGACATCTCGCACGACGTCTTGCACTGACAAATATAAATACCAGATGTACCAGAAGTCCGAAATAACACTTTACCGTTTGCATGACTATTGAGTACATAAATGTGATCGAAATTCAAACATGATTTTTCAATTTTATTTTCGCCGCTATATTTCAAATCATGAAACAGAGTTGTTGGTGTGCCACAACGCGATACTGGTAAGAAATACTCAAAGGTCTGTAACTCATAAACTATGATAGTTCGGTATAGTCTGCCGTATGTATGTAAATTTCCAAAATATTATTTCAAACTTCTGGTACACGTTGTATGGCCACTTTCGTTTATAATAGAAGACTATTATTAGATACTCTGATGCAAACTATAATTCGCAATTCCTGTGACATGTTAATTCCCTAGTCGCCTTTACGGTTTACAAAAAAAAAAATGGGACTGGTATTGAGCCCCCATTATGAAATTTCTTTCACAGAACTCATAAGCTTCTTTTTTTTTTTGAAGGACTTACACTGTTGGCCGTGAGGTGGCCTTTACAGCTTTCGCCGGCGAGATCGGTGTCTGTTTGAGGCTGGTGTAGGTGTGTTGGTGGCCCTTTCGACGCCCGGGTCGAGGAGGGCGGTGATCGTGTCGGGAGGATCAATCAACACGTGCCGCGGATGGCGGCGACGAGTTGATGATGTATGCGCGGGCTCGTAATTGCCGGCGGCGACAATTAGAGGATTTTAATGCGACGCGGCTTTTTTAAAATAGCGTTCGGACGCTATTTTTAAGTGTTTTCGAATTGAGAAGAGGCCAAGGTCGGAATGAAACTCATAAGCCATACTCGTCACACGTGATAAGATATAGGTAAGCGGTAATTGTAGTTTAAATAAACTGTCATTTAACATAACTAGTTATCTACTTACTTGCAGGAAAATACACTAGATAATATTGGCATTCATGAATAATTCTCTTTATATAACACTTAAGAAACCATAAAATAGATACCGCACGTGTAACAAATGTAACAATTATTCATATCCTGTTATTTTGGACGATTATGTCGTCAAGATGCTGGTCGTTGACGACCGCACGCCCCTGTACCTACAGTTGTTGCAATTAATAACTATACCATGACTCACTTCATCTTTGGTGGAGTTCTTGAAGGTGTACTCCACGTGTTTCAGCGTCTGATTGTAATATTCCTCGTATGAACATCTGTCTATCTTCTTCGTATCTGGAACATAGTACCAATTCAATAGGTTACGTACGAGCGATCAAAAAGAGCCACTTTGAGCAATTTCTAGAAGTGGCTCTATTTCTCTTACAAACAAATTAATTGACTGAATGTTTAGCTGATACCAGAACAATATCGAATAAGTAGACAATGCATATCTCCTTATTAAATGAATCTGTAATGTAAATCGAAAATTTGCGGAATTGCTCTATGAATCTGCTAGAAAATTGGAATTGAATTAGTTAAATAGGTAAGTTAAAATTAATGACTCAATTATGCGGAGCTCGATAGGCTAAAAAGATTTTCTCAGTGGCAATTTTAGACCTCTTGGTATTGCGTGGGTAGACCCCGTCAGTGGACCAAAATAGCCTAAATGACTAAGTTCCGCTATAGGTTTTACCCGTATTTCATATACGCGTACCTATTTAGCAAGACGGTCGAATTGTAAGTAGGGTAATAGTTATAATATACATGATGCGATCACGACTTGCATTGAGATGGGTTTAAGGTCTAGCTTCATCGAGGAATGTTTGGTGTTAGTTAGAGCATTACTTAGTAATTACTACCGGATGGGTTATATTAGAGTTTTATAATGGGAAGGTGATATAAAAATGTAGTACGTACTAATACATGAGTTTGACTAATAACCCATTATGTACTTGGTACTGAGTAGGTAGGTTTTTTACGCTGTTGGCCGTGAGGTGGCCTTTACAGCTTTACCGGAAGAGTAACGCGCAGAGTGCACTCCAACCAAGGCCTTAAGGACGGAAAAGGGTGGCAACTAGCTCAAGGGCGCCACAGAGGGCACGACCTCGGTTTGGGCAGTTACCGTGAGGGGAGAGGTAGTGACTGTGCTCCTTGGTGCAAAAATGCACCCACGAGCGGAAGAGGGGGTTCCTCGACCTCGCCGGCGAGATCGGTGTCTGTATGAGGCTGGTGTAGGTGTGTTGGTGGCCCTCTCGGCGCCCGGGTCGAGGAGGGCGGTGATCGTGTCGGGAGGATCAATCAACACGTGCCGCGGACGGCGTCTCCTTTATATTGGCGATAATAAAGCCACTGCACAAGTACACTGGGGCGCCAAAAGTTGAACGTCATTTTTGCCAATACCAAAACGCACTCTATGGCAATATATATAAAGATTAAACTTCTGTGGTAAAGATCACGCCACCACGTGAAAATTCGCTCGCGCTGTCAATGACATGCCGTTGAAGAATGAACTTTTTTTATGAGTTAATACAGTTCGTTTTAGTATTGGCATAAAATTCCACGCACGCATTAAGACACTGCTCCGAGGTGCTTAAAGGTCGTTATAAGACGATAAAACATGCATACGCGTTTATTTGTTTTCTCTTTAACTATTGATGTAAGTATAATAAATGTGACTCACAGTCATGTCTGCATTGATTTTCAATATAAAACGTATAGTAGTTTGCTACTCTGTATGATTCGGGCTCAGTGAATCTGTTCTCTTTGTTGAGAACACAGTTGCCGACCATAAAATCCGATGTTGAGATCACCTCCGCGTCGAACGTACCTTGGGGCACTACCCATTGCGCTGACCTTTGGGAAAATACAATATAAATTCAAACTAGTCCACAGTTATTCCAAATTATACAGGATGTTTCAGAAGTCCGAAATAATACTTTGAATGGTATAAAAATTTGATCAAAACTCGACCATGCTTTTAACAACTTTTTTTTTGCCGGCAATTTCTCTATCTCGTAATATCTCGAGTCCTATGTAAAATTTGCATGTTCTGTTTTGTGTATATTGGTAGTCGCCCCTCATATGTGTAGTTTACACTGCTGAATAGGGTTATGGATGTACCCAAAGGCCAGAACACGATACAAATTTAAATATTCAAAGGCCTATAACTCAGAAACGATTATAGTTAGGTATAATCTGTCTTCACTAAGCCTCCACATATGAGCTACCGTATATGTACTTAAAGTATTATTTCGGACCTCTGTTACACCCTGTAGTATAGTCGGGTGTGACTAAGTACAATATTCAGAAGATGATAGAGCCCGGCCAAATTTCGCGCTTATTCCATTTCCAAACACTACCATTCCGTTTTGGGCGATAATGTGACCACGCGCTATGCGTAATTATAAACGGTTTTGTTAGGCCGCCACGCTGTGCAAGTTTATCGAGAAAATGTGTATCGCAAGTTACCCGCGCGGCCCTGTAGAGCAGGGATTCCCAATCTGGGTTCCGGGGACCTAGGGGATCCGTAGAATAGTCATCAGGGTTCCTCCAAATTTTTTTAATCATTTGATATGGGGTTCCACAAAATAAAAAGTATTTGGTTAGTGTTCCGTAATCTTTAAAGTTTAGGAACCCCTGCTGTAGAGTAATACAGTCGCTTGGTTCTAAAATTTATCCATGGGTATTAAGCGATTTGTGGAGGAGGTGTCTGCTCGCGCGGATAGCCGCTGGCGGGGTAACGGATGTGTGCGTAAGCGTTCCCGTGACTCCTCCGATATGGCGGGTGATTGGATCACCATGGGTTTTTAGTGGATATACGGCTTCGCTGGGATTTCCACATAATCAATCGATTTTCCCATGTAAGAAAAAGAAGGTATTTGGCGATTTAAAAAAAAATTATAAACCCACTGAGTTGCAACTTGCAGCTGCTTTATATTTAGGTATCAAGTTAAGACATATCCAGTGTTAGTGAAAACGGACATTAGGCCTCCCACACACTGGGGCGTTAACCCTCGCGCGTAATTTTTTTTGCCATACAAAAACAAACTGTATTGTCTCATAGGAAAAGTTCATTGTCCAACTAAATGACACTGACAGTGCGAGCGAATTTAAACGCAAGGGGGCGTGGCTTCTACCACAGAAATTCAAACTTTATGCATACCTATTGACACAGAGTTCGTTTTGGTACCTATTGGAAAATATTTTAAAACGCGAGCGTTGACGCCCCAGTGTGCCGGGAGCTTTAAACTCCATTCTAATCTGTTGACCATTCTTTTGCGATGCTCTGTCAAGCTTACAAAGAAATACATTTTGGCATTTAATATTAGTACTATGTGATTCAAATGAGAATAGGATCGACTTTGCGCCATATTGTGACGTGAAAAAAGGAATTATGACTTTAAATTATTAAATATTCTATTAAGAAAATTTACTACTAATTTAACCTTTTTATTTATATTTGATGTAAGTACCTACTATTATTATTCATATGCAAATAAGTTTTTGCACACCATACTTTTCATGTGACATTTGACAGATAGAGCTTATTGACATTCCTATCCTTATTTGGATCGCATAGTACTTAACGGTAAACCATCCTAAATACAAAAGGATAAAAACACATCTAATAAGTAAGTAGCTATTGAAGGTATAAAAACATGAGCAGTGGACGGAGGGTGTCAAATAATAAAAAGCTTCTCTCGATCTGTTGCTTGCAAATTTGAAATTAACATAAACAGGCGGGTTTCCCGTTCCGTTTTTCCGACAGACATTGAACGCGCAATATCTATAAATAACCCGATTTTTATTGTATGGACGTATGTCACTACCTTCAAGTTTTGTTTAGGTTGCCGTGCCATGTCCGAATCACAAAGCTCACGATGATGTCCTCTACGGGTGATACCCACGAATTACGCATCTTGGATGACAAAGTAACGAGGAAATTTTGTTTTGTTTTAATGGCCTCTTACAAGGGCTAAAACGGAACCCTATTACTAAGACTC
Organism: Ptilodon capucinus; assembly: GCA_914767695.1. Taxonomy (NCBI): domain Eukaryota; kingdom Metazoa; phylum Arthropoda; class Insecta; order Lepidoptera; family Notodontidae; genus Ptilodon; species Ptilodon capucinus. Next base: position 3,884,929 of record OU611814.1, on the reverse strand, counting down.
CGCTGCAGCGGAGCCAGACAACAGTGGAGACAGACGGACGGACATATAATAAGTAAATTACAAGTTACACAACCACATAGCCTATTAACTCTAGGTGGGTAGGTACCTACTCCCGGTTTCACCTACTGATCACCTTTTAAATTTATCTTACTGTGAGTTTCCACTGATTACAAAATGACTTCGATTTACTCATGTTATTATTGTTACGAAATGAGCGAAATGATGATATTTAATGGAATAAGATGAGGAATGGCATCACCTGCGACTAGCGCGGGTATTTCGCCAATGTCAAGTAATTAATAGCAAGGACAAATTCAATAAATACACGTAATAAATAAAAATGAATGATGACAGTGATAAAGATGGCGGATGAATCCCATGAGTTTGTTTTGCTATTTGTTTGTTTCTTTACTCATGTTGTTATCTTTATTTATGTTAACAACTGTAACATACACAATCTGAGTCAGTGTCAACAAGAAATGAAGACTTCAGACTACTTAAGTGGTCGCTTCTCATATAAGTACTAGGTCAGGGCTGTCCAAACTACATACCTCCGCGGGCCAATTAATTTTACTACTAAAGCTGGAGTCAATAGCTGGAGGGCCGCAGAAAAAAATATTTTCGCTTTTCAAGGTATTAGTGTTGCCAGACGCATTGCATGAAGAAGTGACTTAAAAATCTGTCAGTGAAGATCTATAGGTACTTAAATTTATTAAGTTAATTGTTGAATATGCACTTTTACATAAATAAGTGCCACCTATCATCGATCCCATTTTTAACCGACGAAAAAAAAAAAAGGAGGAGGTTCTCAATTCGACGCGTATATTTTTTTTTTTTTTATGTATGATCACGCATATCTTTGGCGTCACTAAACCGATTTCGAATTTTTTTATGACGTTTGCTAAGGAATTCTTCGAGGGTGGTCCCATTTTCAAAATATTATCAGAAATTAACCCCCTTGGGGGTGAAATGAGGGGTTGAAGGTCACATAATTTAAAAATTATTTTTTGATCGACTTGAAACTTTGTATATGTATTTTACATATAAAATAAAGAAATACGTGTTTTAGGAATTTTGAAAAAAAAAATGTATAGGGTGTGCAATGGGGTGATAAAGTTTGCATTCTTTTTTATGTATATCTCCGGCGTCTCTAAACCGATTTCGAATTTTTTTATGACGTTTGCTAAGGAATTCTTTGAGGGTGGTCCCATTTTCAAAACATTATCAGAAATCAACCCCCTTAGGGGTGAAATGGGGGGTTGAAGGTCACACAATTTAAAAAATATTTTTTGATCAACCTGAAACTTTGTATATGTTTTTTACATTCAAAATAAAGAAACACGTGTTTTAGGAAATTTGAAAAAAAAAATATGTAGGGGGTGAAATGGGGTGATAATGTTTGCATTCTTGACTATTAATAGCATATCTTTGGCGTTAGTGAGCCGATTTCGAAAAATCTTTTTTTGTTTAATACGGATAGTTAACAAATATCGAAACGATGGGATGGAAAGGGTGGTGAGGGGTGAATTCCTTTTTTGGGCTGTTATGAGGTGCTAATACTTGCATCTTTTCACACAATAGATGATAAATTCGCCTTCAAAAACCTAGGTACACTAAAAAGTTACAAATAAGCTTATAATTCATTACATTTGTAGTCGGTGCCAATTCATTTGTGTATTTGCCTAGTCTGATGTAGATTGGCACCTACACCATGATATACCTACGCCCGCATGGACTTTACTTGGAATTATACCCATTTTTAACCAACGAAGAAGACAGAAGAGGTTCACAATTCGACACGTATTGTTTAGGGTATAACTTCGAAGTTGGTCCTATATAAATTAGGAACAAAAATCCTACCCGAAAGGTGGGAAAATAGGGAGAGATTTATTGTTCATTCCCAAATTTTAATGCTGAGTTGTGTATTACAAAAAAAATAAGCAATAGATTCAGATTAAGTAGTAGATTTTAGCCACAAAAAATTATAAAATAAAAACTTTTTAACAAAAAATTAAACCGCCGAAAATTTTAAAAAGCAAAAAATAATATACCTTTTTTATTCAACCTTAATAACAAAGTTCTTAAACTAATGTAAGTATACCTAAGTCATTTTGAGTCGGCGCCAAACAATCAATGGTCAATAAATTTAAAGAAATAACTAAATTTAATTTAAAAAAATGCAACGTGAAATCTTCAGCGACAAACATTAACATTTCAAAAATTGTGCTCTCCGTATGACTACTCGCACAAGTGCACTCACGTGTTGCTGTCTCCCTGACATTAAGTCGGTGAACGCTCTGCATTTTCCGGCGAAGGGACGTGTCGCGCCGCGCCGCTGCCGAGCATCACACTTTACTTAATTAATTAATTTGCTTGTTTGGCGCCGACCCAAAATGACTTAGGTATACTTACATTAGTTTAAGAACTTTGTTATTAAGGTTGAATAAAAAAGGTATATTATTTTTTGCTTTTTAAAATTTTCGGCGGTTTAATTTTTTGTTAAAAAGTTTTTTCAAGCCAAAATTTGTTACCTTCAGATAAAAACATGCGTCGCGGGCCGCATGAAAACAAGCCGCGGGCCGCACGCGGCCCGTGGGCCATTGTTTGGACAGCCCTGTACTAGGTAATAAAAAACTTATTCATATAGGTTTATTTAAGACTGAAATAGAATGTCATGTCGCGCGAAATTTGTTTGTTGTCTATAGTTGACTGGTGAAAGTAGTGATCTGTGCTGGTGAACTTACAATAAAACCAATTTCGAGGACTTTAACATTACCTTTAAAATCAGAACGGTAAAATATTTTTTTAGTCTCCCTCTTGTCTCTTTAAGTTTAAAAATTAAATATAATACACATTGTATATATAGAATTATGTATGTTTATAGAACTCTAACACCCATTCCAAATACTACGTGTTTACTACGTTCAAAACGATAATGTATGTATGTGTGCATGGTGTATGTATAGCTTGTATACAAATTTTATAGAATGTCGAACAAATTATACGCTTTCATAAATCTTTAATATTAACTCACCGATAGTTGGCATCTCCTTTGGTGGAAAGTAGGGCGTCATAGCAGGCCTGCACTGTAGTATTGACGATTACCTTCAGATGGGCGGCCTCGGAGTGCAGGTGGTAGCCAGGCGTGGTTTCCAACACCCACCATCTCATACTGCATTCTTCTGTCACTAAAATACATTAAATATAAATCTTCGTAATAGATCCGTTGTCGCAGAGGTTTGAATAAGTTTTCGACGTAAACAAAAATTGGTTCTTTCGTGATGTAATGTGTAATACAATGTGAGTATATTACTAAGGTAATCTTATTTAAAAATATATAGTTACTTAAGAAAATACCTACTTATAAAAAGATACAATACATTTACAATAATATTCAGAATTAGACTGAGAATTGTATATCTATGTATGTAAAAAAATTACAGCAGGCACTTAGGTATGCATCGAATTAAATTCCCACCGAGAAGGATGCATGTTGATTCTTTTCCTTATGGATTATATTTTAATAATACTTATAGCAGTGGTAGCCTCGTGGGCAAGAACGCCTGCCTTGAACGTAAGGGGTGCAAGTTCAAATCCCGGCTCCGCACCTCTGAGATAATTTTTATGTGCTAATGTGATTTTCAACAATGATTACCACTTGCTGAACGGTAAAGAAAACATCGTGAGGAAACATGAACGTCTATAGAAAGGCGTGTGAAGTTCACCAACCCGCACTGGGCAAGCGTGGTGGACTATGGCCCAAATCTCATCTTAAGTTGATTGTGCCCGGTATAATAGCAATAGGCTCGCCCCCTTATTACATTGGGACCAAAATACATCGGTGAAGTGTGGGCGCACTGCAGTGCACCTCTGCCTACCCCTTCGGGGAATACAGGCGTGATGATGTATATATTGCAGATAAGATTATAGAAAATTAAGTACCGATAGGCACATGGCAACTAGACTACACAAAGCACTTTTTTTCGAAAAAAATATTTAATATCAGTGAAACCATCTAAGTATTTGCAGACTACTCTGGTATACTTACATGATGTGCAGAACTTCTTAAAATAAGCGACATCGTTGTCGGCCCTCAATTGCAAGCTATTAGAGTCGGCAATTCCATGGCAGTTGCCTCTGCTGTACGCGACAACCACACCCGCGCAGTCTTCCAGTTCCCGACAACGCGCCAAACATGCCCCTGCGAGTGACTCTTCCTCACCAGAGGCGGAGTACACAAACACCGGGGCGGCACCATCTGGAGCCACCCCGGACCATCGGGAGAACGTCACCGATCCTCCTGAGCTGCATTGTGCATTAACACCTGTAGATAAAGTCTATTATTCTGTGTCAATGTTTTTTTAAAAATAAGATCAGCCAAAAGTTTAGTTGTAATGTCACTAGTGGCCTCTACTACTACAGCCCTTTTAACGTCCCACTGCTGGGCACGGGCCTCCCCTCAATGCGAGGGGGATTCAGGCCATAGTCCACCACGCTGGCCCAGTGCGGGTTGGCAGACTTCACACATCTATCGAGAACTAGACAAGTTCCCTCAGACATGCAGGTTTCCTCACGATGTTTTCCTTCATCGTTTCATAGCAAGTGATAATCTCGGATGAAAATGAGATTCGCACATAAATCCCAGAGGTGCGAGCCGGGGTTTGAACCTGCACACTTTGATTTGCAAGGCGTGCGTTCGACCACTCGGCTACCACTACTACTTAGTGGCCTCATTTACTGACAACTTTGTGGAATGCTTAGGAGTGAGTGTACACCTGTAAATAGTTTAATGGCCAGTATGAAAATCGAGTGTCGAACCACTTTGTTATAAGAGTGACACCTCTAAAAACTAAGCTCGACTTATCTTAAGTTAGTAGTTACTAGGAGAGATTAGGAGCATGATAAACATCTATACATCTATACAAATAAATAAAATTGAAGTGTCTGTTTGTAATATCAAAATAGCACCTTTTTACGAATTGCATATGAAAGTATACACGATACCTATAACGAAAATGCAATTTTAAATTTTTTTGTCTGTCTGTCTGTCTGTTTGTTTGAGGTAAACTTCCAAACAGCTGAACAGATTTCGACGGGACTTTCACTGGAAGATAGCTAATATTCCAAGGCGTAACTTAGGCTACTTTAATTTTAGAAAAAAGCATTAGGGTTCCGCGGGAAATACATAATATCCATATTTCCGTGTAATCTCCCTGAAGTCCACGCGGGCGAAGTCGCGGGCACAGCTAGTAAACAATATAAGAGGGGAGAAAATCTGACATGCATCATTATCATCACACCTGTATTTCTTGAAGTGGCAGGTTGAGTTGCACTGCAGTGCAGCCAGACTTCGCCTATATGCAGAGTCAGTAGGTAAGTATGGGCAAACAACTTGGAAAGCGAAATGTATTAACGCTTCTGATAGTTTAAGTACGCTCTTATCGTAAGAATATCTGAATGTCTTTAGTGATACAATATCCGTTATGCACGAATGCCATGTAAAATTAATTTGACATAGATACCTAACTATAAGTATTGTTTATTGTTTTCTTATATTTACGCGAATACTATACATTGAAATAAAACTATTTTACGGATTTTATCGCGTGTATTTACTATTTTATTTTCCCGACGTTTCGGCTGCTTTACAGCAACCATGGTCACGGGGGTCAGTCCCCAGTATAATTATTGTTGTAATGATATTATTATAACAGCAATATGTATTATACTAGTTTGTATGAGAATTACTATTATTGTCGTATTCGCGACTTCTTTGTTTGCGTATATTAAGGATATATACCTAGATAAAAACCGGCCAAGTGCAAGTCGGACTCGCGCACGAAGGGTTCCGTACCATTATCTATAAAAACGGCAATCAAAACACGTTTGTTGTATGGTAGCCCCCTTAAATGTTTATTGTATTCAGTTTTTTAGTATTTGTTGTTATAGCGGCAACAGAAAAACATCATCTGTGAAAATTTCAACTCTCTAACTATCACGGTTCATGAGATACAGCCTGGTGACAGACGGACGGACGGACAGCGAAGTCTCAGTAATAGGGTTCCCGTTTTACCCTTTGGGTACGGAACCGTAAAAACAAGCTTATGTGTTCTTGTGTAACCGGTTTTGATTTTATTCCGATAAGTTTATAAATACTTAAGTATCTACCTAGGTGGGGTTAACTACCTAGTGAGTACACACTTCAAAACCTGGGTACTATCTAATTTAAACAAGTCATAACTTACACAACTGGTGCCAATTCCCGTAAATTCGACCTTATATCCTCATTAAACAGCTGCCACTTAGTGATTTTATCCTGTGTGATAGTAGTGCAACAATGAACGAAGAGTCGCCGCCATCGATGGATGACACATCTATACAAATAAATAAAATTGGAGTGTCTGTTTGTAATATCAAAATAACACTTTTTTACCAAATGCGTATGAAAGTATATACGATACCTATAACGAATACGCAATTTTTTTTTTTGTCTGTCTGTCTGTCTGTTTGTTTGAGGTAAACTTCTAAACGGCTAAACCGATTTCAATGGGACTTTCACTGACAGATAGCTGACGTTCCAAGGCGTAACTAAGGCTACTTTAATTTTAGAAAAAGCATTAGGGTTCCGCGGGAAAAACATAATACCCATATTTCCGGGTAATCTCCCTAAAGTCCACGCGGGCGAAGTCGCGGGCACAGCTAGTTAAGAAAATAAAGTTGGTCCAAATTACAAGCGTTCTACATTCCTGTTTAACTATGCTCTAACATATTTTTCCAGATTAGAACATGCGTTCCTTCCACCAACTTATTAGCAATAAGTAGGTATTATAGGTATAATTACTGAAGATACTTACATAATAGCTTATATTTTTGACAGATTTCAGTACTAAGGTAGATACTACCCACTTATAAAGCTGACAAAAAATTAAATCAAATAATTTCTAAAACAATCCTACTGTAAAAGCGTCTGTACGACCGATACCAAAACAAAATCGTAAGTGTGTGGAATCCTATATACTATTTTATTTGTGGATTTGCCTTGCTAAGAATAAAATCGCTTCTCTTCTCTATTCATGCGTCCTAACATTCATGTGAGTTTATCTTTTGCCAAGGATAATGCTGACAGAGCAATTGTCCCAATATTATTTTGATGACAGAGTAACTTACACTACCGATTCGTAGTTAGTTAGCGAACCGCTATTGTTCTCAGCCATAGATCGATGTACACAGACCATACTGTTACCTTAATCAACATATGTTTCATTGGCAATGTGCTAACGTCATGGATTTTTGTCTCAAGTTATTTCCAAGATGTCCCACTCCGGCTGCAGTGAGTCGGAGCCCCGCGACGTGCCCGCGATTCACCATTCATTTGAGTGCCAAGCAAGACATCCGGTGGTCACTCAGTGCCGCGCTTTCCACTGAAAGGGTCTACATCTCTCTTCTGGACAATTCGAGATATTTTAATCACTTGTAAATTAGTGAGTTGTATTAAATTATAGAAAGTTAAAAAAGTAGTTGTGGATCAATAATATCGTTACTTTATAGTCAAGAAATATTTTCAAGGTGCGTATCTATTTGTTTATAAAACTGTTTAATAATTAAATTATAACAATAGATATAGATACTTGCTGTTATGTAGAAATGTGCCTGTTGTGACTGCCTTCTTGCAATTTAACTATTTACCTAAAAACTATAACTATATATATAAATTATGTATGATTATGTGTGTATGTATTGCTATTTTGAATATTAATTTATTATTTGAGTACACCACCAACAGCTGCCCATAATTAATTTAGTTTTTCTCGTCCAAACTGGTTGTCTGGAAGAAATTGCTTTTAGCGATAAGACCGCCCAATTGTACATAGCTACTGTATTTAGAACTAAGAATGTTGTAGTTTTTTCTTTGTTTGGTGTGTACAATAAAGAGTAATCTATCTAACTTCATATTTTTTTCCAATTACGATTAAATACCTATCGATAACTGTCAATTCAATAATTTTTTTCCTTTCTCTACAATTGTTATTAACAATGGATTTCCGCAATATTATGCCTGATTTCATCAATTATCTTGAATTCCATATATAACTAGGCGTTCGTTACGGACACTAACTGCCTATTGTGTGTGGATTTGGTTGATAGGTAGGTACCTACCTAAATGCGAGCTTCACCCTTCACCGACGAGTAATGTAACCTTTGAGTCATTGATAAAAATCAAGCCACTTTTTTTTTACAAAATGACAAAATTTAATGGAATACTATGAGGAATGCGTCCACCGCGTTAGCGGGTATTTCAGCCAGTGTTAAGGAATTAATTGCATAAGCGAATTCAATAAATACACATTATTTCGTAAATAAAATTGGGTGAATGTGAAAAAAAAGATGGCGGATGTATCGTACAATATCTTAAATGTATTTTAAATCAATAGTCAATTTATTTAATTATAATATAATTTTTATTTGGCAAAAATGGTTTGCAGAAGGTACAGGATTACAGATATGCGTTTTTATAAAATATTAAAGAGAAGGGTTTAGTACTGGCCTCCTAGCTAGGCTATAACAATAGCCTGTGTTTAGGAGAGCCAGTTCTGATGTATGTAATACAATAATACAATATTCGCCAGGTAAATTAATTATTTAGTCCAATTAGTTATATCTTCTTTTTATTATGTAAATACTAGAAAGAAATAAATATCGCCAGACAACCAAATAGGTACTTATCGTATTCATTGCATCACAACTGGCCCACTTACCACCACCTCTCTTGACGTTTTTAATTAAAAAAAAAACAATAAAAAATGGACACTTAATATTAAAACAATCATAAACAATCATTAAACAGAGTCATCCGCCATCTTTATCACTGTCATTATCCATTTTTATTTATAATGTGTATTTATTGAATTTGTCCTTGCTATTAATTACTTGACATTGGCGAAATACCCGCGCTAGTCGCAGGTGAAGCCATTCCTCATCTTATTCCATTAAATTTCATCATTTCAATAATTTCGTAAAAATAAAAAAAAACATAAAATATGAGGTTGTGGTAAGCCCCAGTTTGAAGTTACGTTGCTATCGGGAGTGATATTCCAATGATGTCTTAGAGCTAACTTAATACCTACTAAACGCACTGTTTTAAGAAATACCTACTTATTATGCATAACCTCGGTAAGGAGATGGCTCGCCGATATGCAGTGATATCTAAATAAAATTTAGATGAATGTATGTAATGTAGATGGATAGATAGAGTACTCTTTATTGTACACACCAAACAAGTAAAATAATACAACATTCGTAGTTCTAAATACAGTAGCTATGTACAATTTGGCGGTCTTATCGCTAAAAGCAATTTCTTCCAGACAACCAGTAGATGTAGCCTGTAGATGTAATATCTAGGTATATAGGTTGAGCCCTGAACAGGGCATATATGTCTCATAAGCATAACAATCGAATCAATTGCTTCAATTATTCAAGGCTCGAATGTTTAAATGCCTGCAATTCAGAAACTATGCTAGTTAGGTGCAGTGTCTTCACTAAGCATGTAGGTACATAACAGTTACCATAATATACTTAACTAACACATTATTTCGGACTTCTGTTATAAATCTCGTAATCTATATATATATAAAAATCAATGCCACTTTACGTTGTAAGCTAACTCCTAAACGGCTGGTCCGATTTGAATGATTTTTTTTGTATGCGTTTGGGTGGCACTCTGGGTGGTTTAGATTCACAATTGGACCCGGTAGGTGGCGCTGCTTTCGTATGTCACTCATTCTAAGGCTAGTCAGCTAGTTACCTATATTTTATACCGGCGCATTTCTCAACGGCAAACAACTCAGTCACAATATTCTGTTTCAGCCAATTAAGATATAGCTATACTTAAATCGACGGCTTGGTCGGACTTAGGCCGACGGGATCACTGCACCGGATGGTCGCCGGTTCGAATCCCGCCAGTAGCAATTTTTTTCGGAATTAGCTCTGGTCTGGGTGTAACTGGGTTCGCTCTCTATCCATTATGGTAGCCCTATGGCTACCATAATGGATAGAGAGCGAACCCAGTACCCTAGCTTGTACTATTACAAGCTACGCTTAGTTTGGTATCATACGACGAGTGTTATATCGACAGCAGAAAGCGGAAATGTCTCATCTTGAAAATTGGCCTAAATTACTTATTGATATTAGATATAACTAGCTTCTACCCGCGTCTTCGTCCGCGCATACTTCGATTATTCAATATCGTTATAAATTACAGCCTATATGTTATTCTGATGTATAAACGATAATACTGTAAAGTTTCATCAAAATCCGTTCGGTAGTTTTTGCGTGCAAGAGTAACAAACATCTATCCATCCATCCTCACAAACTTTCACGTTTATAATATTAGTAGGATATAGGAAGTAGGACTACTCCGGTAAAGCTGTAAAGTCCACCTCACGGCCAACAGCGTAGTCCATATTAAAAACCGGCCAAGTGCGAGTCGTACTCGCGCACGAAGGGTTCTGTACCATTATCTATAGAAACGGCAAAAAAAACACGTTTGTTGTATGGGAGCCCCCTTAAATATTTATTTTATTCTGTTTTTTAGTATTTGTTGTTATAGCGGCAAAAGAAATACATAATCTGTGAAAATTTCAACTCTCTAACTATCACGGTTCATGAGATACAGCCTGGTGACAGACGGACGGACGGACGGGCAACGAAGTCTCAGTAATAGGGTTCCCGTTTTACCCTTTGGGTACGGAACCCTAAAACGTAGGACTAGAAGGATGATCAGAAAAAAAGCCGCGTCTAATGGTCCACGTCGCGTCTGCCTCCGACGAAAAACAAATTATACCTACAGTTTATTAAGGAGATGGTACCTAATGAATGTTTGAAATAGTTTTTCGACTCTTCTGATGTAAACTTGGATATTTCGAGATACGACAGTTTCGCTTACTGCCGTCGGTATATTTTCTGGCCATATTTATATTTAGGTATCTATAAACATTCCTTATTTCTATTTCAGATGAATTTGCGCAGTTTTTTTTTGGTGATACTGGTGTTGGTGGCGATCTCGATGACCTTGGCTTTCTCGACTGCGCGTCGCCAGTCCATTTTGAGTCCTATCATAATGTGCGCAACAGGAACGAAGCCTATTGTTCTATTAACCGGACAGCAACTTTGTATCCCCGATATACAAGAGCTTCCGTTATACTATTAAGGCTGCACTTATAATAGTGTAAAAGTATTGTGATATTCAAATAATCAGTCTTATTTAACGGTAGGTAGGTCTTTATTTAACGGTGAAGGAAAACATCGTGAGGAAACCTGCACGTCTATAGAAAGGCGTGTGAAGTTCACCAACCCGCACTGGGCCAGCGTGGTGGACTATAGCCCAAAAATATTCCTCGTATTGAGGGAGAATGTGCCCGGTATAATGGCAATAGGCTCGCCCCCTATTACATTGGGACCAAAAATACATCGGCGAAGTGTGGGCGCACTACAGTTCACCTCTGCCTACCCCTTCGGGGAATACAGGCGTGATGATGAGGTAGGTCTGTTATTCCTTAATTTAACGAGCGCATGATGGTATTGCTTTTATTCGAAATGTTATGTTCGTGACATCACCAGTTTGCGCCAGTCGTAGGTATCAGCCTGCTTTATATAAAAACTGGCCAAGTGCGAATCAGACTCGCGCTCAAAAGGTTCCGAACCATTATCTATAAAAACGAGCAAAAAAATCACGTTTGTTGTATGGGAGCCCCTTAAATATTTATTTCATTCTGTTTTTTAGTATTTGTTGTTATAGCAGCAACAGAAATACATCATCTGTGAAAATTTCAACTGCCTAACTATCAGGGTTCATGAGATATGGGTTCATGAGAGACGGACAGCTAGTCTTAGCCCTTTGGGTACGGAACCCTAAAAAAATTACTCTGAATTAAAACGGAGTCTGCCGTACAATCAGTAAAGAAATGCTACGGTATATTTATATACAATATAATTAAGCTAAAAGGAGATCTATTTTTATAGCTACGGTAATTTATTCCTTCATTGTAAACCCAATGGCTTCAAGCCCATTCTTGTACGAAATAACTTTATTTTGACGCCTAAGGATACTTTTGATTTGGTACCTATGTAAATGGGATTTTGATAAGAGAATTTTAGTTACTGTGTGTATTGACACTGATAGTAGCTGGCACCTATTGACGCATACGAATCTTCAGTTACAACAAGGTTGAAACATTATTACCTATTGTAGAAATGGCAAATGTGGCACCTACTAAAATATATTGCTTACATGCTTAAACATATGTATGTTAGTAGGTACCTAGGTATGTACCTAGGTACCTACTTACTACTAGATTTATTTATAAGCACCGATTTTGTTAGAAATATTATGTTGTTGAAGACTTGTGAAATTTGACAACCAGCACTAGTCCAGTGTGGTGAACATGTCCAAATCCTTCTCGGATTTATGGAGAGTGGTCGGTATAATATCAGTAGCCTTTTTCTCTAATATACTACTTATTGAGACCAAAAATACGTAGGCGAATTGTCTGTCTACCTCTTCAGAAAATACAGGCGTGATGATTGCATTTAGTTTTATAACTCTATATGTACTTATTTCTAAGCATATTTGTAGCAAATGTTTTATTGAATTAAAGCAAATTATGTATCTACTAATAAAAGTTATGTTTTTCCTTGATACTTACAATTGATAAATATGTACGAAAGGACGCACACGATACCATATGGCCACATAATAACTTATTCTGATCACTTACAATCGCACTTATGACTCATTAATATACAAATTAACTTGGATACACTGCACATGCTATGAGACATTAAAACACCGAGTTATTTTATCGATATGCATTGCCGATCATTATAACACATATATACGTTAGTAGATTATCGTCAAAGGAGCGTCTCTGATACTAACGCCGTGGAAGTCCAGAGTGAAATACTTTGCGATTCGACACGAACTACTACACCTGATCAAACATACCACTCATTACCTATGGACTAAATATCTTTCAATACAATTTGAATTTTTGGAGAGTTTCTCTTAGACGATTAGTGAACAATGCTACCAATTGAAGTGCTACATAAAATATCGACAGTCAGCTCTAGTGGTAATCAAGTTATCGATATCGACGACCTGCCATCGATCGTCACGCGACTACTGAAACTGTATGAAGTGCAGGCGTCGTGTGCCGGCGGCGTCCCCCACTATAGATATTCGTCGTCACGACCTTGCAGTATTATTATGGGTTTACAGACTACAATTTACAATGGAGTGACGAGTCGACGGCAAACGATAGTGAAAACGATAATAATGACGCTACGACGCCCAACGGTGTGTTTTGCAACCAGCCATGCGGGTGCGGGTACATTCAAAACATTCCGGTTACGGGCTGTGTTATTTTCCTATGTGTTACCTATCTATGCAATTTGAATCCGACGGATATGTCGCCAAACATCCGTATTGAGAATGAATTCTCGAAATTATCTAACGCGCAACATCCTGTTAATGCGACAAACCATAAATATAGATTGTAGGTAGTAGGTACCTACTTGAAGAAACCACATCCGAAAATTGCATAACCACAACCACTCTGATTAGAGTGTCCGACTAAGAAGAAGAAGACTTAAATAAGTCACAATCGAATACGTTAGGTAAAGGTAAATAAAGGTAGATAGGTACTTCAAACATGGCCTGTCACGTTCTATTTTCTTGGTCATAGTTCGTCAAATTATTACAGTCGAGTTATTCGTGAAATAAAGCCTTAGGTTGAAAAAAAATCTGTTTACAATTTGTGGTATAAACACTGTATATATGTTTATTGAACAAAATTGTGTAAAATATTGATCGAAATTAGAATACCCATCAATTTAAGAATCTTGAATCCTGTACCAAATTTTCATACCTGTTCATTTTTTGTAGGCCTGTAACTCATGTCGTTGCACTAGTAGATACATACGTACAGGAACCTAAAATGTTACTTGGATTTCAATACATCCTGTACTTCTAAAGTTATTGTTGTTATGTCTTAATCTGGTATTCTCAGCATTCCGTGGCTGATTGATATCCGTCGCTGTTACTCGGTCCATTTATCATCATTATATGGCAAACGACCAGTGTCCTTAGTCGATACGTACACTACTGTCTGGTCATTTTACAGGATACGTTATAAATAATACAACAGAAAGAAACACTTAAAAACAAACTCATTACAATATTTATGACAGAAATAATTAGTTTATTTAGAAGTTCCATCCCAACCTGACCTACAAAAGCAATTTGTTATGTTAATTCGGTTACGCTCATTCTATTGTTATGTAAATGTACAAACTAGTCACGATATCACGGCAACTTGATAATAAATGCCAAACGTAACATAGCGTGTAACTGCAGGTAATCTATACTTATATATATATATATATATTTATATATATATAATATATTTAATATTATAAAGCTAAAGAGTTTGTTTGTTTGTTTGGTTGAACGCGCTAATCTCAGGAACTACTGGTCCGAATTGAATAATTATTTTTGTGTTAAATAGTTCATTTATCGAGGAAGGTTATAAGCTATATATCATCACGCTACGACCAATAGGAGCGGAGCAGCAACGAATAATGTGGCAAAAACGGGAAAATTCCCGAACATGAATCGGGTATTATAGACTTATATATAATCATAGACTTTATAACATCACTCTACGCCAAAGTAACTATTAGCGCGGGTGAAACCGCGGGCACAGCTAGTGATTTCGAATAATAAACTCGATCGCCTTTAGATTGAAGATTGCTCGGTCAAGTGATTACGAAAAATGTGTCAAGAGGACATCTTTATGACTGCTGTTATGTAAATAATCGAAACAAACTTATTCTTCAAAGTATATCTCCAATCCCCAATTAAAGGGGAAGAAGATAGACAAAGACGTGCATTACGGCTAGAGGATTCGATTCCGGGATCCCGGTCGTATTTTAGTCCCGAAATTTTCGAGATTAAATTTAATGGATCCCGGGATTTTCGGGAACTGTCTTTTTGTTACCACTTTCTATTACCAATACAATCCCGGGACGAGATTAACTGTAGATAATCCCGAAATCCCGGGAATAGAAAAATCGACCAGGATCGAATCCTCCAATTATGGCGTGCGTGTGGATTACTTTTAATAAAAAATTTTTTGACAAAAAACAAAAACCTACACTAGGTACACTAAAAAGCTAGAAATAACCTTATAATTCATTACATTTGGAGTAGGTGCCAATCTACGTCACACTAGGCAAATACACACATGAATTGGCACCGATTTTTTTTTCACGCTTTTTAGTGTCAATATTCGTTGAAAATATGCAACTATTATCACCTCATAACAACTCTAAAAAAGTAAATATTTACAGCCAAAAAAAAATCATCTATTCCGCATCAAACAAAAAAAGAATCACGTAAATCAGATCATAACTCGCAGCGTAAAAAAAAATACCCATCGAATTGAGAACCTCCTCCTTTTTGGAAGTCGATTAAAAAAATAGTCTTGAATGATCTACTAATTTATTGCCTTTGCATTCAACTCTATGAAATATTTGCGTTCGTTAAACTCATATATTAATGGTAGCACTACTATCAATTAACAAGAACTCATCACTTAGAACACACACAGGGTTCAAAATATCTATGAAACTTAATTAAGAACTTACTTCTTTCTGCGAGATATCATTAGAAATTATATTTAACGGTTGAATATTTACTCTAGTATGTTAAAATTTTTAGTATTCATATTAAAATTATTGACATAGGTACTGTAACATACCTACGGTAGTAATGTAACATACCTACTAGTAAAATTATTAACATATTCAATAAACTGATGATTGGGACATAATAGGATTCCCCATAAATGCTTGTGATCCAGTAACTATATTTAGATAAGTTTTGTTTTCACTGTTACATTGTAGATGAGTAAGTTTAGTAATTTCTAGGGTATTTCCTGATCTACACCGCACGTTCCAGGCTCGGGTTATCTGGCATGCACCCAACAAGCCGATGACAAACATTGAAGCTAGAATAATAATTCCGATTTCCGTGGTCATGCACACAACGTTTGACGATAACTGCCGTAGTTTGGAAATACAATTAGCAATACCCAAACGTGACGATGTGCTTATTTGTTAGGCATCGTTTCCTCGTAACTAGAGTTATAAAGGTTCGGGGGATAGGTTCCTACAGAATGTTAGTTTTGTAAGATTTTTTTTGTATATACGTCATCACGCCTGTATTCCCCGAAGGGGTAGGCAGAGGTGCACTGCAGTGCGCCCACACTTCGCCGATGTATTTTGGTCCCAATGTAATAGGGGGCGAGCCTATTGCCATTATACCGGGCACACAGGTTTCCTCACGATGTTTTCCGTCACCGTTTGTTAGCAAGTGATAATCTCAGATGAAAATCAGATTCGCACATGGAACCCAGAGGTGCGAGCCGGGGATAGAACCTGCGCACTTTGATTGCAAAGCGTGCGTTCGACCACTCGGCTACCACTGCTTTTTTTTGTATTATTATTTTATTTCTTAGCTTGTCACACATAAAATGAATAGCTTCGAAAAATATAGTCATACTTATTTGAGCAAAATATTTATTTATTAAACACGGCGTTGTGTATATTTATTGGCATACCGTGCTTTACGTAAATATGTACATACCTACATGAGTGTATATACATATTTACGTACAGTACATAAGTACACCCAGTCATGAAAACAGTAGGCTTATGTCGAATATTTAATTGATACCATGGTGGATACCCATGTACCTACTTAAAAGCTTTTGTATTTACCACCCTCAAATAAATGAATAAAAAAAAATCACGTTTGTTGTATGGGAGCCCCCTTAAATAATTATTTTATTCTGTTTTTAAGAATTTGTTGTTATAGCGGCAACAGAAATACATCATCTGCGAAAATTTTAACTCTCTATCACGGTTCATGAGATACAGCCTGGTGACAGACGGACGGACGGACGGACGGACGAACGGACGGACGGACAGCGAAGTCTCAGTAATAGGGTTCCCGTTTTACCCTTTGGGTACGGAACCCTAAATCCGGCCAAGTGCGAGTCGGACTCGCGCACGAAGGGTTCCGTACCATTATCTATAAAAACGAGAAAAAAATTGTTGTAAGGGAGCCCCCTTAAATATTTATTTTATTCTATTTTTTGTTGTTATAGCGGCAAACGAAATACATCATCTGTGAAAATTTCAACTGTCTAACTATCACGGTTCATGAGATACAGTCTGGTGACAGACGGACGGACAGTACGGACGGTCTTAGTAATAGGGTTCCCGTTTCACCCTTTGGGTACGGAACCCTTAAAAGGATTATGTTAAGCGATTATGTAAAGTGGAGCGTATATAATCATTTTCTACATACTGGTATGTTAGTATATGTTTATATTTATATTTACTGGTATGTTTATATATGTTAGTAATGTTAGTGAGGGTGTATATGAAATAATACACTGAAATCGTTTTATAGGCATATATTTCAGTAATCACACGATATGCACACAAATTTTCAATGTTTATAAATTGTGCACATGCAATATCTATATTGTGCAAATTTTTCACATTTGTACTTCATGTACTAAGCGCCAACATAAGGCTGTGTAAACATTATTATTATAACCTTCAGGTACGAACAATACTTTGGTTGATTCTCAAATTTAAATCCTAGCTTTAATAATTTATTATTTCCAATAATAGCAGTTAATAGATTAATTAAATGTATGTTTTTAGATCGTAAATACAGTTTATAAAATCCACGTAAGTAATTTGATGATTAGTATAATTGATATTGTGATGATGCATTAAGTATATGATAATACAGCCTTCGTGGAATCAAGAATACTGGAATAACGCGCAAAGATGCTTCACTTTAAAAATCAATGTCAAAAAATATTGTTTTTTTTTTCATTTTCTTATTTGGCGATAAACATTCTGAGTACTTACTATGGAGTAAAAACTCAGGATAAATATATACTTTTAGTGACATATAATAATGATTACCTATTGATAAGTTTCACGTTATAGGTAAATCTTTTTTATGTAAGCGCCAAACAACTCTTTATCTTCTACGGCATTAAAAAATAACCGCAGCATTTTATAACAATAATCTCATAAAATTAACAACAACAAAAATCATAAAATAATCAATGGAATTATTTTAAATAATTATAACCGAACAAATATAAACAGCAAAATAGGAAATCCCGTAGTCAGGTACACTAAACAACAATAAAAATATTTATTTGGCTTTAGCAAGCTATTTTATATAACACTGTTTAACTTTATGTTCCCGTAGATCAACAGAATATTTTTAAATACCATTCGTAGAATTTATGGTAATTTGTTTAAGCAAGATACCATACATGGTATTGATGGCTTTAATCACTCTTAAAAGTTACAAAGGATCTAACCCTAAATGTTTAGACTTAGTTAAAAAATTTAGAGATTTGAGCTCTATTTACAGGGGCGTGACAAAAAACATTTGTACTGAAAAATGCCTTTTTAAGTAGTTTAAAGTTTCTGATATTTAAGGGATAAGTAGCATGCTCAGAAAGTAAATTCTTGATGCTACAAACCATTTACAAAATTCTATAGAATATCAATTACCCAAAATCGACACCATAGACAGGACACCTATAAAATGAAACCGCAAAAATGTATATAGTTTTTAAAGTTCTTCATAAAATTATTTCTCTGCAATTTTCATTCTCATATTTCAAACATTATTATTTTTTAAAATGTCAGAGAGTCAACTGTTTGCCGTTGTGTTAAGACACCTGTTGCACATTGCAAGCCTATTCTAACCAACCAATCAACAGCGGTGACAAGGTTCTAAGTTAGATTAGTGACAGCTATAAAACAATGCACTATTCCTTTGGCATAGACTGCCAACATTTACCTAGACTTATTACTAGAACTTCTAGTAAACGATAATGACTGCGTCATGTTTCATTTCATCAAATAGGTAGGCGTTGAATTTTATTTCAGTACACTTATCGCCCTGAACCGTGGCGTGCAAATTCAGTTGACTTTTTTGTGAAAATGTGCTCTGTCCTGCTATAAATAAAGATTGAATTTCTGTGAACGACTAAATTCGCTCGCAGCATTGATAACATATCCCTGGATAATGTGTTTCTTCAATGTTAATACAGTAAGTTTAGGTAATGGACATGAACTGGTCGCGCGCATGTTCAGATATCCGTTTTAAGGCTTATATTACATACAAATTAAGTATAAATTCGCACGCACACAGTATTTTAAAGACGTCCAATATGCAGTTTATTGCGCCGGAATAAATCACCGCGAGCAATTGCCCTAATGCAATAAAAACTTGATAGGCACGCAGTGTGTTACAGGCGGTGTAATCCGAACGTAATGAGCGCGCAAACAATTCTCAATGACACTTACTAATCAATTCTATAACCATTTATTTACAGAACGAATTAGCGTAAACGTAATTTTGAAAGGAAATGACGATCATTGGAGCTCCGTTCATGCTATTTTTTACTTTGATACGCTTGATATATAGTTGATTATTAAGTGAAAATTGTGCGCCGACTTGTTGGATAGATTCTTAGAGGATTTAAAATGGAAATGGTAACGCTATCAATCCGCCAAAGTGTTTTTTTTTTCATGTATGATACGGAACGAATCTAGTTTCTGTGAACACACACTGAAACAAACTTGCAACACAAACCGCACACAGATAAAACACGCTTATGGTCATATACCATTGGAAATTTGGCAGAGGGGAAGATCTGTACGAGGCAAGTCCGGTAAATGTAGTCAATAGATAGATTATAGCTACTTCAAACTGTCGATCTACGGGAAGAAACACTGTATGACTATAGCGTGGTCTAATACTAGTTGGTGGGAATGCGATCTCTCAGGTACGAGAGCACCGAGGCCGTGCCCTTGGCGAGGATGGCGTGCCGCGGCTGGCGGAAGCAGTTGCCCATCAGTTCCAACGACCTGGGAACAAAGGCTACTCTGACTTTGTGGCTCCACATTGAGGAAGTGGTTACTCGAATTAAACGGTAAATGTATAGAAGCGACGGCATGAGCTGCTGGATTACGGGTAGCCGGCTTTACCATGTGAATAAAGGCTTTCATTGTTTCAATAATATGATTATAATATATATTTTTTTAATGTAATGGAATTTACCTCTCTTTGAACAAAGCAATCATTTGTAATATTTATTTTTTAATTGAAACAACGATTTATTACTCAGTCTGAAAAGCGCCGATGAAAGAAGTAAACCAACCCAGACTACAGATTAAAAATAAAACTATGGAAATAAATTTACCGACAAAATCTTGTGCTATCTGTAGCTTTAACTTGATTATAGCATAGAGTATCTAGAGTACCCATAAAGGCGATTTTCCGCCATTGTTGTTATCTCATGTACCTATAGTATAGGCAACTATATGGGTAAACAACAATGGTGGAGTCATCTCCCATTGAACAGACACTCCTCGAATATCTTACCTCAAGTGTGTGAAGTTGCCGAGCTCCGGTGGTACAGTGTAGATGCTGTTGTTGGCCAGGTCGAGGACGGCCAGTTTCTTGAGCTTGGCGAGCGCGTCCGACGACACGTTGATCTCTTCGATCTTATT
Source organism: Ptilodon capucinus (assembly GCA_914767695.1). NCBI lineage: Eukaryota > Metazoa > Arthropoda > Insecta > Lepidoptera > Notodontidae > Ptilodon > Ptilodon capucinus. Next base: position 3,864,250 of record OU611814.1, on the reverse strand, counting down.
CTCGGCGGCCAACAGGATCTCCAGGCTCTCCAGCTGGTAAACACATCTCGGTATTTTGATTAACCTGTGAATACAAACATTGAACTGTAATTTATCACGCTTTTGCGAATGTCATTTTCAACAATGATTACCACTTGCTGAACGGTGAAGGAAAACATCGTTAAGAAACCTGCACGTCTATAGAAAGGCGTGTGAAGTTCTCCAACCTGCACTGGGCCAGCGTGGTGGACTATGGCCCAAATCTCCCTCGTATTGAGGGGAAATGTGCCCGGTATAATGGCAATAGGCTCGCCCCCTATTACATTGGGACCAAAATACACCTCTGCCTACCCCTTTGGGGAATACAGTCGTGATGATGTATATACTTAACGAAGTGATGGGCATAGGTACACGAAATATCAGTAGACAACACATACTCATCGCATGGTCCCAAAGTAAGCAAAGCTTGTACTATAGGTAACATACAATGGACTAGGGGCGATCCCAGGTAAAACCAGGGAAATACCGAAAAGGCCAATTCCGAAATGTGACACTGGCGGGAATCGAACCCGCAACCAACAAGTTCAATGAGACCATCGGCCCACGCCCAAACCACTGGACCAGGCCGTCTGCAGTTTTTTTTTTTTTTGAATGACTTACACTGTTGGCCGTGTTGTGGCCTTTACAGCTTTACCGGAGGAGTGGCGAGCGCAGAGTGCACTCCAACCAAGGCCTGAAGGGCGGAAAGGGGTGGCAACTAGCTCAAGGGCGCCACAGAGGGCACGACCTCGGCTTGGGCAGTTACCGTGAGGGGAGAGGTAGTGACTGCGCTCCTAGGTGCAAAGATGCACCTACGAGCGGAAGAGGGGGTTCCTCGACCTCGCCGGCGAGATCGGTGTCTGTTTGAGGCTGGTGTAGGTGTGTTGGGGGCCCTCTCAACGCCCGGGTCGAGGAGGGCGGGCCGTCTGCAGAACATCGTCTACAAAGTATTTCAAAGTCTTGGGAGTGTAGAGTGATGCGGGGTAATAGCAAAAATCATTACATTTTAAGGAAAATTGAACCTTATTGTCATTAACATATACTTATAAAAGCGTTTCTCACTGGCTCGTGATACTCACTTATTATTAGAAATGACTAGTTCCCTTAAGTTCTTCAAATCGCCAACTTCTAGCGGCAAGTCGGTGAGGCAATTTTTGCCTAAATCCATGTACTGCAGGTGTCTGCAGCGATTTATTTCAGGCGGGATAGTAGTCAAGTTGTTGGAGGCTAGCAGCAACTGGGACAACATGTCGCTAAGACGTAAAACGCTAGAAGAGAAAACATACATTAATATATCAAATAATTATGCTGGATAAATATTAAGACGATTCGTTATCGGTAAGAATAAGTAACGTACTGTGAAACTTATTGCAAGAACTGTTTTGACTAATGTCCCGTTGAAACTTTTACGCTTCGTTAGTGAAACGAGACCTCTCTCGCTAATGTCTGATTCCTATGTTCAATAAGAGTATTGAACATAGGAATCAGACATTAGCGAAAAGGACTATCTCAACCACCGAGGGCAGAGTGACATGATAACCTTCCTTACACTTATAAATAAGTTATTGGCAATGAAAATACAAGCAAAAATTTTCGCCAAATCATCTCAATTAAGGATACTTTCCGAGTGTAGATTTTCAGAAAGAATAATAACGTCAAAACGACAATAATATGTAAATGCTCTAAAGAAAATTACGTTTGCGTCTCGGGACGCCCGATAGAAGTGATAACTTAAACTACCTAATCTAAGTTGACCTATGTAATATTGAAATTGTTTAACTTTATATGCTCAATACGAGAGGATTTGGGCCTTAGTCCACCACGCTGGCCCAGTGCGGGTTGGTGAACTTCACACGCCTTTCTATAAACGTGCAGGTTTCCTCACGATGTTTTCCTTCACCGTTCATCAAGTGGTAATCATTGTTGAAAATGACAATCACACATGAAAATTATCTCGGAGGTGCGGGCCTGGGATTTGAACTTGCACCCTTTACGTTCAAGGCGGGCGTTCTTGCCCACGAGTCTAAGTTATCACTTCAATAAACGATTTGTCTTTGACACTCACCCGGATGGCAGTGCAGTCAGCTTGTTCTTGGAGAAATCGACAATGTGGACTTCGGCCTCAGCGGCGGCCGCGAACACGTGGTCCGGCACGTGCGTCAGCTCGCGCGCCGGCACCATCAGCGCTTGACTCTTCTTCAATGTGTATCTGTAGGAAGCGGCCTAACTACAACCTGAGCCGTGGGGCTTTAAGGCTCTAAGCCAGCGTTTCCCAAACATTTTTCTGCTATAGCCCGGTAATTCACACTGCCCCTTCGTGATCCACTTAATACTTTCAAACCCAAGCTGGTTCCATTGGGTAAAATAATACACATTTATTAAATGTTTTATTAATACTACATATTTTGGTATAGCCTATTTAGTCACAAAATTTTAGTGCGAAGTATGGAGCTTTGCTTATTTTTTTTTTAATAATTCAAGTTGATGGCCCGGTACCGGGTCGCGACCCGGCTAATGGGAAACGCTGCTTTACGCGGTACCTTGTCATGGCTAAACTAAACAGTGTCGGACTGAAGGTCGATTTTTGGCCGAAGCCGAAGGCTCAATAACGATACGAAGTTCAGTTCAAAATTGGCCAAAAATGAATAAAACAATTTTTAAGACTAGATAAAAAATCCTAATGGCGATGATGGCGGCCGGTCGGCGCAACGCTGCATGATCCCCGATTACCATTTCGTTCATTCTTAACAGCAAATACGTCACTTACTCCTACATGTATATTTTGTATACAGGATGTTATGCGCATAGACCGTCAATTTTTTTTAATGTATAGGAAGTCATTGATATCTTTCAACCTTAGAAAATAATTTCCAAAACGTTATGGTTTTTATAACACGATTTTTTATTTATGTTTTTTTATATTTTCACCCAAAATTGTACCTTTAATGCACTATAACTTCTATGTATACAAATATAATGCAACGAAATAACTTCCAAAAATAATTTGACGGTCCATGCGCATAACACCCTGTATATAGATAGGGTACTCTTTATTGTACACCACACAATTAGATAAAAATAAATACAACATTATTAGGTGTAAATACAGTAGCTATATACTGACTTGTCGGGCCAGTCGTCCTTGGTGTAGACGGTCTCGCCGACCACCTCCTCCGCGATGCGCTCGCGCAGATACTTCATGACGCGCTCGGTGCCGCCGCGGATGACGTCCTGCCGCACGAACGACAGCTTGTTGCCCTCCATGCCGATACTCTGCAGCTGCGACAGCAGCCCCAGGTTCCGCGGCAGTCTGCATCATTACTGCTCATTTTAACTGGCACTAGGGTCCATTAGTTAGGAGTAGCAGTGGTAGCCGAGTGGTCGAACGCACGCCTTGCAATCGAAGTGTGCAGGTTCAAACCCCGGCTCGCACATCTGGGATTTATGTGCGAATCTAATTTTCATCCGAGAACGGTGAAGGAAAACATCGTTAGGAAACCTGCACGTCTGAAGGAACTTGACTAGTTAAAAAATGCTAAAAAAAATCACTTGATTATTGGATGGCCCCTAGGTGTGAAATCCCTATGGTGGTCTCTCGCTCGCACACTCTCTCTCCCGCTCTTTTATGAACAGTTTGTGTCTTAGGAACTCACGCCTGTATCCCATGGGGGTAGGCAGAGTTGTATCCTGGGGCATGGGGGTATCCTGACATACCTCTTTCGTTTCTCCCACAGTCATACATCTTTTCACCAAATTGTGTTAATAAAGTCGTGATTAATTATTTTACGAAGTTTTATTGAATATTTATGCCTACATATAACATTTGCAATAGTAGTAATATTTAGGCATTACATTAAGGCGACAAATTTATAGAAAATTTCAATCCAAACAAATTTTTCGTACTAACGTGTTCCGTACGAATTTATAAAAGGTAAAAAAGCCGAGGTGTCTGATTTATTATGAAGACTACAAAAAAATAACAAGCTATAGCAATCTGACCTCTATACCACGAACATAAGTTATAAACTCACTTGTTCAAACTGTTATTAGTGAGATCGAGCCTCTTCAGAGTTTTCAGCAACGATATGTTCTCCGGCAACACTTCCACTTTGTTATCCCTTATGTTGAGCACACTCAGGTGCTGCATTTGGTCGCAAAATTCCTCTGTGATTTCCTAAAATTATCACACTACGATTATTTTCATGTGCCAATTAATACATCATCATCATCATCACGCCTGTATTCCCCGAAGGGGTAGGCAGAGGTGCACTGCAGTGCGCCCACACTTCGCCGATGTATTTTGGTCCCAATGTAATAGGGGGCGAGCCTATTGCCATTATACCGGGCACACAGGTTTCCTCACGATGTTTTCCGTCACCGTTTCTTAGCAAGTGATAATCTCAGATGAAAATGAGATTCGCACATGGAACCCAGAGGTGCGAGCCGGGGATAGAACCTGCGCACTTTGATTGCAAAGCGTGCGTTCGACCACTCGGCTACCACTGCTATACACAATGTGCCAATTAAACAAACTAAAATTGGTGGTGTTAAAAAATTGCAGTCTTGTTCTTGACGACTATGATGATATTGTTTTCTTATATTAACGCGAATACTATACATTGAAATAAAACTATTTTACGGATTCTATCGCGTTTATTTACTATTTTATTTTCCCGACGTTTCGGTGCTACCACCAACTTGAGATCCAGTAATTAATATGATTAAATCCAAAACCAAGCGTACCATTGCAAGACCTCAAGACACTGTGAGCACTTTCTGCGTGGATCGGACCGCAAACAACAACTAAATATGAGGGTACCCAGTTATTAACTATGCGATAGAATCCGTAAAATAGTTTTATTTCAAGACTATGATGATATTAACACGAATAACGTAGTGTGCGAACGGAATCGCCAACAAAATCAATGATAAATGATATTATCCAGTCTGTCCCCCTACTCTGCTCCTGGATAAATAGGAACAAAAATTTCGAGATATCCCCTGCAGTGGGACGTTAAAAGGGCTGTAGTAAGTAGTATAAGTAGCAGAGAAGACATCTCTACAAATTAAGAAAAAATCTAGAATGATTTATCTACACAAAATAATTATAAATAGGGATACCTATAAGTACTTATGTGCTCAACATTATAAAACACTAGCTTTGCCCGCGCTTATGGCCACTGTGTCGCAGCGTGATGTTATAAAGTCTATAACCTTCCTCAATACATAGGCTATACAATGCAATAAGAATTTTTGAAATCGAACTGGTAGTTCCAGAGCATAATGCGTTCAACCAAACTCTTCAGCTTTATAATATTAGGTATAGATTTCCAAGACATCCTATACACAAGTATATCTTTATTAAAAATAAAGACTGTTTACACATAAACATGATGTTAAAATCCTTTACATTCCAAACAAACAGTTGGACTAACTTAGCAGGCGCACTTACTATGCGATACAAATAAGAATAGGATCGACCCTGCGCCATATTGTGACGAACGAAAACGAATTATGACTTAAAATAATTAAAGATTATATTAAGACAATTTACTACTAATTTAACCTTTTTATTTAAATTTGATGTAAGACTATTATTATTGATATGCAAATAAGTTTTTTGCAAACCATACTTTTCAAGTGACATTTGACAGATATAGGTTATTTGACATTCCTATTCTTATTTGGATCGCACTGTACATACTAAATATTGGCAATTTTGTAAACTATGTCGATTAAGTTTACCTTAATAAAATTATTAGCCAAATATATTTCTTTCAAAGCGGTACATCCGTAGAAGTCCGGTAGCGCTTCAATGTCGTTATGGTTCGCGTCGAATACCTCCATTTTCCTCAACTCGCCGAGTGGCGGCAACTTTTTCAGATTGTTATTACTTATATTAAATTTCTTCAAGTCTGAAATCAATTATCACTCAGCAATAAAGATAATTCTGCAAGAGTATTACATAGCTAAGATAATACTTCAACTGCAGTATTATTCTATTTTTAAAGTCGCTATATCAGTATATATTACGTCAAGACGTTTTATGATATAATCGAGAGTTTTACAATTATCGAACAAGTAATAGACTTTGACAATGGGGCGTCAAAATGTTTGCCAATACTTAACTAAACCCTGTGTCAATGTGCATAAAGATTAAATTTCTGTGGTGTAACCCACACCCCCACGAGCCAAAATTACCTTGCGCTGTCAGTGTCATTTAGTTGAAGAATGAACTTTTTCTATGAGCCAATACAGTTTGTTTTGGTATGGCAAAAGAAACGAGCGAGAGTCGACACCTCAGTGTACGGGAGACTTCATTCAGTCTCCACATGCCAATTAGCTAAAGTTCAATGTTAATTGAGGAGGTCCGGAACAAAATCCGATAATTCCACTGAGTGCATTTTTTTTTCTGTCAGTCGTAGTACTCATACATACTATACATCACTCAGACCACAGCAAATTTCGTTAAAAACGTATTAACTAAGGCTCTAAAGATGGGCAGCCGGGCGAAAACCCGACAAATACAGTTATTCTTTTGCGTTTTCTGTAAAAATATGAAAAGTGGATTTATCGGTTTTTGTTCCGGACCTCCTCAATTGAGTAAATGTACGTACCACGTAGATTTACAATGTCTGGGGGAAGATCACGCAGCTCGTTATGAGACAAATTCAGCTCTACCAACCGAACCAAATATCCCATGCCCGGTGGCAAAACTTGAAGTTTGTTATTAGATATGTCCTGAAAACAGAATTATTAATTTTTAAAACTGAATATGGTATACTATACAACAACAGTATATTGTATTTTTCTAAATGTAAGTATAGGAGCGTTCAAGTATTACGTAATGTTTTTGGGGGTCTTCTTAAACGTTACGATGCGTTACAGGGACGGGAGGGGGTTAGAACTACGCGTTACGTAACATTGTAATCAGAACGGTCGCGTAGATTTATTCTCTCACGCAATTTTTAAAAATGGTGGGGGGGGGGGGGGGGTTAAGAAAAACGTTACGGTGCGTTACATGGGGCGGGGATAGGAGGGCGGCCAAAAATCTCAAAAAATTACATTATGTAATACTTGAACGCTGTGGTTAATAACTCAATTATATAATAGAGATTAGAAGGTATGCGTGTAGTTAACATTGCGTAAGTTTAGATTAGTCTCGAATAGCAACTATTTCAACATGTTGTGTTAACTAGCATAGAGCTCATTTACACATGTTGGACAATAGACACACATTACTTCCTCAACAATGCAGGCTGATACAAACGCATACATTTATGGTACACTGGTGCATAAAAACGCACGCGTCGAATATTAATCCAAAACCAAAACCTTGTATTGACTTATAGAACAAGTTCATTCTTCAAGAAAATTACATTGATTGCATGAGCGATTTTAAGCGCGTAGGGGCGTGGCTATTACCAAAGAAATTAATTCTCTATGTAAACACAAGAGCTTGTTTTGGTATTGAAAAAAATCATGACGCTCGGATTTAGACGCCACAGTGTGCCCTCCGGCTTATCAAGTTTATAGCAAATACCTTACCAAAAAATTCAACATGACCAAATCCCCAAAGTCCGGTTCAATTTTGTCAATCTCATTGTGCGCTAAGCTTAGCCAACGTAGGTCTTTGAGCCTGTAGAACTCCACCGGGAGTGCCTTCAGTTTATTGTGGGATAGGCTCAAGTTGGACAGGGTTGTAAGCGCACCAATCTCATGGGGTAGGTTGGTTATTGCATTATCATGCAGCTGGAAATAAGAACTTTGTTTACAGACATGTCAACTTATTACATTATATATTACCTATTACATTGGGACCAAAAATACATCGGCGAAGTGTGGGCGCACTACAGTGCACCTCTGCCTACCCCTTCGGGGAATACAGGCGTGATGATGTATTATTATTCAACTTATATAATAAATTTAAAATTAAAAAATATTGGCAGAGAGGGCAAGAATTATCAAATATAATAGTGCTATAACCTCAGATTATACAATATCTATGTAAAATTCCCTTCAGGGATAGTGATTGAGAATTTTCAGCATCAAAACTACTGTTTTGATGCTTCTCCTCCTCAGTAGTCCTGGAAGTTACATGTCGCATGCTTAATGGAATACTGATCTAACTAAAAAATATTGTTGTTGAAAAATGGTTGTTAGAACGACCCTTTAAGATTTATAGTTGAAATCCTAAAATTTCAAACTTTTAAACATGTGATGTATAAGGTATACAAATTTAATTTAATTAGGCTTATTACATACAATATTTCTCCAGACATATATAAAAATATTGTTATCTTTAATCTCAGATTATCATCACTTCTACAGGCAAAATATGACTTTTTGTTTGTTATCAGACACTAAGTTTTTTCATATAAATTTTTTTTTTATTTCAAACATATTGTAGCTATATTAACTTGGCAACCTATTTAATATAGAAAGCAAAACCACTTACAATGCTAATGAAGTTATATGTATGTATCTTATATGTATCTTCATATTTAATTCAAACCAAAAGTATTTTTTGATGCAAATATGTGATGAAGATCACAATTTATTGAAATCAATGCAACAGGACATTTAAAGAGTTCATGAAGGATGTTTTATATAATAATTTCATAATAAAACTTGTTCTGGGTTCAGTTCTGGTGGCTCACCTTGAGAGTAACCAGTTGTTGCAGTAACTTGACATTGGGGGATATTACTTTTATGGCATTTGAGCTGAGGTCAAGGGTCTTCAGTGGCTCCATGTTCCACCAGTTGCTGGAATCTGACCTTGCAAAGTCCACATCTTTGGTGTCTTCCATAACAAGTTCATCGATCTTCCACACATTTTCTGGCACTATAATATTTTAATAACTGTATAAAATGAAAGCTATCACATTAAATTAGTTTTTTAAGTAGATAAAATTGGAAAACCAATATTAAGTTTGTGCTATTTATAAAAAAAGAAAAAATGCATATAATATATAAGTACTCAAGGAAGTAATATAGAATAGAATATAAATTTTAATGGATAAACAAGTTTAATTAATATTTAACTTACCTTCCTGTATAACATCAAACTTTATATCGAAAATATCTACTCAGGTAGGTTCTAAATAATAAATATGTACAGTATGCGAGTTATAACAAGGTATAGATCTATGTAATATGCTGTAGCGTCAATTAGCCTCACCTGCGCCCAGCCCCCTGTTGCATAAACTCAATTGCCCCGTCCTCTTGGCTGATTTTATCAAACCAATGGGCAACTCACTGTCCACCGCCTTTTTATCTTGAAGGTGAAACACGGATTTGTTACAAACTTTAATTCGCGACTTAGTGTGTGGCCTATGGGACATTTTATATTTTACAAAATGCTTGAGCTGTGTTACTGTGTTAATACTGAATTTTATTACTGAAACGACATCATTGTTTTGGTTGATGAGGCCGAGATTAGGAAGCATTCACGGAAATATTTTTCTGTTACCAACACATATCAATTTGGTTATATAGGTACTATAACTTTTTGACTCTAGTATCTTACTACATTTTCGTAAAACTCATAACTTTGATTTCAACGTATAAGAAAGCATGTAGTTTGTTACTTAATTTCCCTTTACATATTTTTTTAGTTTTTCATACACCGCTACTATTGTAAACAGAGCTTTACAATGGAAATGTGTTTGTGTATCACAGATAACTATATAAGTCATAGTGACAGATGACTGCTACACAATGTATTCGTCGATGACAGATAGTAAACATCATAGTTTTTTCACCCGCTATTTTATTACCCCATTCTTAATTAAAAAGCAATGTTAAAAAGTGTATTGATTGAATTTGTCTTTGCTATAAATTACTCGACATTAGCATAAATACCCGCTAATCGCAGGTCCAGCCCTTCCTCACCTTATTCCATTAAATTTTTGTCATTTCGTTTTGAAAATAAATAAATCTAAAGCACTTCTAAAGAGAATACTTCTACTCAATAAGAGTAGCTCTCTTTCCAATCCCCAATCCCCATGAATTGAAATCGCTATACAAATTTATATCGTAACAGCGCGGCGCCTATAAGATTAGAACAAGCATAACTAACGAAAAAGGATGTGTCTATTACCTATTTCACGGTCATTAACTAAGTGTTTAGGTACCGACTTAAAGAAAACTTACACATGTACTGAACGAATTGCTACGAATTTTAGCACTTACCAAAGCATACTTTTGGGGAAGCCAAAGGCTCTACTGAATTACAATTATTTTGCGTGAATATGTTTTCAACTTCACACATTTTCTTTGGTCTTGATCAAGATCCTCATGTAAAACAAACACGAAAAATAGGGAAGTTACTGAAGTACCTATCAACTAGTTACCTACTTAGACCAAAAGGTAACGTAAGGATTGTAGATAATTTCATTATTTTTCCTAAATCACACTGTAAATTATAATTGAAATGGTTATTTTTTACAAAATGAGTAATCAATAATTTTCTCTATGATAATTATTATATCAAGTATTATCATAGATTAAATATATGTACTAGCCTATTACCTTTTTTTTTCTGAATGGCCTCTTTTAAATACATATTTGTACTATTTATATTCTAAAAAAACTAACAAAACAGTTATGAAGTATGTAGGTAGGTAGGTACCTTTTACCAACTAACAGCGAGCGGATAAGCGTAAAGAGTAGGTATAGTAATAGGTATATTATGAGCCCATCACACGTAGAAATACCTCCATCCACACACAGGCACACGGGCACATTATTGTAACCTCCTCCGGTGAAGCTCCATCGGTAAACTGCCGGTACCCCGCGACGGGCATCTCTGGTTCGAATCCTGCCAATTAATATACTTCTATACTTGTAACAATACTGATGACTCCGAAGAACCTATTTGATACGACTGTAGTCAGTTTGTTTAACATCTCAGCCGATAATAGATGTGAGGCTGAAGACATTGATTTAAAGGAAATTCGTTAAAGCGTTTGACCTAGACAGCTGGTGGGTGGAGTCTAGAGAACCGGAAAGAACCGTCCGTCACACCAAAAAAGCGTCGCCCCAAACAACAGTCGCTGTACTCGCTGTCACTCACCATGGCGCGCCATTAGATGTTTCACATCAAAAAGAATACAATTCTTGCATGGAGTGCAGGTACCTTCTACTTACCTACGACGTCCATGTCAGCGTAATCAGATACAGTATGGAAGAGTGGACGTTCTCCAGACACTTCGCAACGAACCGGCCAATTGTATCAAACGTTGCAGCTGACAACACCATCCTGGAGCCTGATGAGGCGGACTCCGATCATAAAAGAAGTTAACATTTACAATTGACAGAAAATCTGCGCTGGGGGAAGCTACGCCCCTCCAGCATGTGCTGAGCCAATACCTTTTCGGCACAGTTCGCACTGAGCTCTTTTTCTGTTTTGTATCTATTTTTAAGTTTCGTACTCTGTGTCTATGTTAAATAAATGTTTTTTCTTTCTTTCTTCTTCTTTCTTTCATATCATTTAATTTTATTGCTCATAATAGGGTTATGAGGACTGGTGCTCTCTGTCGTCGGGTCTATGGGACAGGGCGAAGCGACGAGGTAATACGTACACGTGCTCAATATGTAACTTTTGTAGATATAATTTTTCGTTGTATGTTTTTATGTTTAAAAGTTTTTAGGAACTCAGTAACCTCCTCACTTACCTCAACACTTAGACCCGGCAGCAAGACTGTCTAGACTCCACCTCGCGCGGCACGTGTCGGAAGAACTCCTTGCCGTACTTGTACCACTTGACAGAGTAGAGGTAGTCGACGGGGCCCAGCTGCCAGCGGCACGTCAGCTGCGCGCGAGTGCCCAGCGGCACGTGTACCGGCACGCGTAGCTCTACCAGTTTTAGGGAAATTACGCTATCTAGAAAAAAAATCACGGTTACCAAAAAAATATAAAGTAGACCTACACAAGCTTGGTCGTAATTAGTATTGCAGCTAAGAAGATTATATAATCTATGAGTTTGTAATAAAATCTCAAAACTATACCATCAACCTACCTGTAGGGTGATTTTAAAACACTCGGAATCGAATTCGGAAACGGAATCGAAAACTTCGAGTTGTCGATTCCGTTTCCGACGGTATGTCAAAACGCGATTTTGAATAGCGGACGGAAGGGCCAATTGGAAAGTTCCGACGTCGGAAAGATTGTGTGCGTTTACAAAGAACGTTTAAAAATGGTAGAAATGGTAGGAATAAAATTCGATTACAAAACAGTTATTAATACGATTTTTTTTGGCCAAAAAGTCTTATATAAACACACTTATCATAATTATAAAATTAGAAATTGATTACTTATTTAAATTATCGATTTAAAACTTACTCTCCTTCATTATTTTTGGTTATAACGAACCTCGAAAATTTTTACTGATACGTCAAAGTGAAAGTGAAGGGTAACATCACGCCTTTGCAATCACGAAGATTCAGAGCTACGTCATAGATGGCGCATGGCGCTGTATTTCGGTAAATAAAAACACAACCACGAAGTGAATAATGCAGCACGAATGTTTGCCGGTGCTGCACAGCAGCCGCCCTATGTTGTCTCCTATAAGATAATTTTCCATCCTATCGAAGGTTGAAGGGAATAATTTTCACAATAATGTAAAGGGACATAAAACAACGTTAATGGGTTTATTTTAAACACTCTTTAGTACTGACTTACCTTAAATATTATGCAAGTATTTAGATAACACTTAAATTTGGTATTTTATTTATGTTTTTGTTCAATTTCCGAAGCTTTCCGCGAGGAAAAAGGTGTCGGAAACTTTCCGTCGATTCGGATGGGTTTATCCGACGAGAAATGTCAAAAATCGTCGGGTATGGAAATCAAAATAGCGATGGCTGGAATCCGTGACGGAAAGATCCGATTCCGTTTCCGAATTCGATTCCGAGTGTTTTAAAATCACCCTGCTGACGACCTTTCGGTTAACCTAGACTTCACTTGACTAGTTGAACCTTATAATGACTTAGTTCCATACCATCTAATAATCCTATATTTATCAAAAAGTACCTTCTCACAGTAAGATAAATCTACATTGTACCTAAGTAGTTTACGTAGATTAGTAGTTGGGAAGAGATTTTTGTTTATACGGCGCGGTGGTGTTTTGTTTGTCTTCCTGATGCGGAGTGAAGATACAAGACTTACCAATAATAGTCAGTAGGCCGAGGATCACCAAGAAATAGTTAAAGTCATAAGCTACCATGACGATGATGGCATAGTCTGTATTGCTAACACAGCCGGTTGTGACAAGACAAAATGTGAAATATGTAGATTTTGACTCTCTCTCTTTTATGAATCACGAAAGAGTAAGTTTAGTCTTCACGCACGTGCGCACGTGCTAGCCGCGCTGGAAAAATAAGTTGGTTTGGTGGAGGCTATATCACAAGAGTTTGTTTGGTCCTCTTTTAACTTTATCTTACGGTACCCTACAATATTATGTCAAATGGTCGACATTCGGTGTCGTTACCTTGTTCCGACAATTTAATGGTCGTTAATATAAAATGGTATTGCAGCTTATCTGGAATTCAACAAACCAAACACAAAATAGCTATTGAACTGTGTTATAAAACAATAATTATTAAATAACGTTAAAATTGATTGAAGTAGGAAGAGTCTTCGTACAAGTAGATATATTGCACTAACAATACACACCTGCCCATATAATTAGGTATGTACGCATAACACAATATTAAATCATCAATTAATTTGAGCTTCAAACACATAAATATTTAAACGTAAGTAGGTACTTACCACTCCAACTTTATTATGAGAACATCAAAAAGTTTAATAAAAGATATTGTGAGAAGTGTGTGTAAGTGTGGCGAGCGGTAACTTGCAAATAACGTAGAGACTGTGGTTTAGTTGTAAATCTAAAAGACTTTCTTTATTCAGACTGTTTTGTGGCTGTGTGGTTGGGATAAAACATCCCCTTTACGCAGTCGATGCTTATGCCTACGATTGGGCTAGGAGTTGACATACTAGCTGGAAGGCTATAAGTTTTACGGAACAGGTCACCAGGTACATAACTACATGTAGGTACTTACCCAAGTACGTATTCATTCAAATAATCCTCATAGATGATGGTAGTTAAGTTTGTTTTAAACTTATTCTGATTTTTTAAGCAATTAAGGTAAGTAGGTATAAGTCAATAAATTTTATGAATCACTATGAAATAAGGAGCTTCATATGTAGCTTTCGCCTTTGCCATAACTTACACAATAGCGATCTAAATATGGCGACCTGACGACGACGACGGTGTTCCCGTAATCAGGCACTACCATAATAGTGACCGCATAGCAAATTGGTCTGAAAAATACACAGGGACACGATTATATTCCGAACAGATTGCCCACACTAAAGAATTGATTTAAAACATTTATATAAATCGGTTAAAGTTCGATTAGTTTCTTTGATGATGTAGCTCTATCATGCATGAATTTGGTAAAGATTAGCATCGCTAACAAGTGTAAATCATGAAGCTATTGAACTCATTATTCTATGGTCAAATTAAATAAATCTAATTTATATGTATTTGTTGATCATTCTCTTTACATTGATTTACCATTTAAAATCAATACGTCAGTGATTATCCTTAATAGGATAGGACGGGTTATTCTATGGGCATGCATTAACAAGAAGATTATATTGCAACAAGAGATGAATGGCCGTCGCTGGCTTCACCGAGTGGCGTTCATGCTAAATTATAATGCTATTGAAATTACTATAGCAGGTTAGGAAGTGTTGCGAAACTTATATTTTATTACCTACTGAGTGGTAGGTAGATCTTGTCTTGTACAGTCAGCGGCATTAGGTAGGCCTAGGCACTTACTAATAAAGTACATTGCTGGCTCTCAATAAACAGACATATGCCGAGTGTAGATATAATAGGTATCTACCAATAATAGACATGCAAATATATTCCTTAAGACAAATCTTTGCTATTTTTATCCAGCTTAACGGCGCAATTGCGAGGCTAATGGTTTGTACACCCCATTCCGAGGAGAACTGAAGTGAGAGATATGCCGTGACGTCTACCAAGCTCCTTTATAAAAACATGATTGAGCTGAGTTTTAGCAGACAGTCTTGGACTAAGCTTCAGACAAGGTATTCATTAATAAACCGTTATTCTTACCAGAATCAAAATAAGGACTTAATAATCAAAAGTAGAATTATCGTTTGTACTATGAAGTGCCTTATAATTGTCATATAATGAGTCACAATGAGTGTCTATAATTTAGCAGTAGCCAAGGTGTAATTCTTACGTTCAACTTGTAGTGCTCTGAAAAAAATAGGGAACAAGCTACAAAGAGTGACATCATCTATTTTATTCTAGTCTCCAAAATGGGTAACATCCGCATTGCAAGCAGCTTCGGCGTGACAGCGGTAGCCGTGATATTCGGCTGTTGGGTACTGATGTGCGCCAGCGCATCTCTGAGCGGGCGCTGTCGGTTTAAGAGCCACACCCACCAGGCGCGGCAGACTGACCTTAACGGCCGGAGCTGCTGGGATGACGTCAAGATCAAAGCATGTTGGGGATACTGTCCATCATATGAGGTAAGCAAGAAAAAGAAGATTCCGTGTTTTGTTTTCAACTGGTTTGTGTGAAAAGGGGTTGCCAGTAGATATTGCGGTTATTGAAGCTCCTCAAGAAAATCAGATTTTTTAATTGATAAAAACACTTAATCGTCAAACATATCACAAATTAATTACCACCCATTCAAAAAGCATTCCTATGAAGAAGACTAGGCCAGGATATACATGGAACTTCTATAATCGCATGATGTTGCCACCAATTAACAGCTCGTGAATTCATTTCTTTCTACTCTAGATCGTGTATATTTTAAGTCGCAACTTGTATAACGACACCTACCTGTGGTGTTAGCACGCATGTCAAGACAAGATCTTTGTCACAGATTTGCTCGTTCGCTCTCTGTCTAATTTCATACGAGAGAAAGAGATAACATCAAGATATTCCGTGAAATACGTCTAGTCTTGGCGCACATGCTACAACTACTGAGTGTCGTAACCTGCTCTGGTTACAGATCTCCGACTGGCAGTTCCCCTACAAACAGTCTCACCACCCTGTATGCGTGCATGGCGAACGC
The DNA here is from genome assembly GCA_914767695.1 of Ptilodon capucinus. Lineage (NCBI taxonomy): Eukaryota > Metazoa > Arthropoda > Insecta > Lepidoptera > Notodontidae > Ptilodon > Ptilodon capucinus. The sequence goes on along the minus strand of OU611814.1, from coordinate 3,848,105 downwards.
AGACACGCCTCTGTAAAACTGCAGCACTGCGACCCAGGAGTTCAGCCCGGTACCGACACTTACCATTACGTTGAAGCTGTCTCTTGCAAATGTCAGGTGTGTAAGCATTCAATAACACATTAAGAACATTGTGAACGAAGTACTTAGCCTAAAATTTATGTTCATTTCAGAAATGTTCTTCAGAAGATACAAGCTGTGAGTGGCTACCTCCAGATTCATCCCTGTTGGCTGGACTCGTCTTAAGAGAGGAGTTAGAAGAAGAAATGGACCAGAGCCTTGAGCAAATGTTATAAAATTTTACCCTAATCGATGTCTTTATACAAATTAGGTACCTCCTTATGGAAAATTAATATCTACTCTATTTTAAATATTGGTACACTATGTAAGTAATAATTTTGCAACTCAAACTTTTGTAAATAAATACACATTATGCCTATGTATTTAGAACTTTATTCGTTTATTTTTCTGCCTACGCGCAATTATACAGTACAGTGGCGTTCCAGTACAGTGCGATTTACTAGGAATTTTCTTTCTCGCACCACCAAATTGTGGAATCAATTTCCTGCAGCGGTGTTCCCGGACCCGGACCGATGCGGCAAAGGTATTTTCAAGAAACGAGCATACCTACTCATTCCATAAAGGCCGGCAACGCACTTGCGATGCCCCTGGTGTTGCAGGTGTCCATGGGCGGCGTTGATCACTTACCATCAGGTGAAACGTCTGCTCGTTTGCCTCCCTATCCCTTAAAAAAAAAAATTGGGTTGGTTTGGAATAGAAACACTACCTACTCTTTTTAGGGTATGGCACCTCAAAAGGAAAAGAGCAACTCATATAGGACCCTCAAAATTTGTGAAAACCATGATGGATGAACTATTTACAATAAGTAGGTACCTACTATTTTTTACAGAGACCACGCACGGCGCGCAATTGTGACATGCACCATATTTCCCGTATACAATAGTAGTCTTTGACATGCACTATGCTCTAGTGATCTGTGATGCACTCGACCTTTTTTTTTCTATTTCTTAATAAGGCGTATTCTTCTTATTACGAAATGAATTAAATTTTGTAAGTTAGGTAATGGATAAGATGAGGAACGGCTCCACCTGCGGTTAGCAGGTATTTTAGCCAATGTATTGCATAGTTACTTTCTCTTTGTTGCTAATCCCTTAGATCATAGAGAAGCGTATGGGTCTAAGGTTCCCCATAAATTATAATACTCTGTGGTTTAAGGTATGGGTCATGTTCTCGATGGTGATGGTCATGTTATGTCTATCTCGATGTTCGTCATGTTCTATAACTCAATGGTTTGTAGTTACTATTATGTATAATTATCTGTTGCCCTAACTTTTACTCCCATATCCTATGCCTATCGTTTCAACCAAATTTCTCCTACGCCCTAATAATTTTTTTTACGCTCAACACTAAGAAATTGTCAAGTTCAGTCAACCACATGTCAAACACTCGACATTGGCAGCGATATCTTTGGACAAAAGGATAATTGCCAAAACTGAAAAAAAGAAGAAGAAGAACTCAATGGTCATAACAAATGTCAGTCAGGCTGCTGACAGCACTCAGCTGTCAAATACAGAGCTGTCAAACTGCTTTGTTGCTGCTGCTGTTCTTGGCTTTGATTATTAATTATTTTACGATATAATTCAGTCTCGTCGAGGACAATCGCTGTTAAAAAATATGTAACCGCTAATATGTTTGTGTTTATCAAATACAATTTATGATTCCTGGTGTATAAAATACTAGTGAAATAAAAAGCTATTTTAATATCACAATAAGATCAGTGTTATGGGAAGTCATGAAAAGCTACGCTGTGTTTATTGTTGTGTGCCTCTCTCTATGGGAAAGCAGATGTTTAGGTTCGGAAAAATTAGAATCTGTATCATTGCTGAAGTCGAATTCCACTGCTGAACAGAAAGTATGGAATATAAAACTAGACATTTTTTTTTCCAAAACATTGCCTCCCATTATCACAAGAGCTCCCAAAAGTGATGTACGTTTTAAATGCGAAGCAATTATGAATTTCACGAATGTCGAAATATACACAAAGAACAAGGAAGGAGTCGCGACTTCGCAAAAAGAATTACCACCTGAGCATATACTAAAAACCTTACTGGGAAATGTTAAAGTGTACTGGTTGAAAAATGGAAAAATCATAGACGATAATTCTACTCAAAGGTTACGTATAACTACAAAAATTGATAATAGTAATGGCACAATAGGCACCAATCTGAGGATAAAAGACTTGACAGCAGCTGATGGAGGTAATTATACTTGTGTTATTAAACAAAATTATGAAAAAAAGCAAACATCACAATTGAAAATTGAAGAAAACATTGAAAACTATGAAATTCCAACATATGCATCCTTATTCCCCAACACTGATATTTATAATCAGTTGGAAATGACTGTGCAATCAACACCTGACTTACTGTCTGAGAGTATCAAGACACAGGGTACTGATGTAGCTAACACTACCTTTCCAAGAAAGTTAGAACCAATATGCCAAGAGTATGTAGGGAAGGTGTGTGCTGCACACTTGAGGGGTCAATTTGTATATATTCCATATCTAACAACACAGGCAGCTCTTGAAGACAAACTGCTGAAAGCATTTCAGGTCACCAAATATTCAAATGATATAAGCCCGCGCTGTGAAGGGTATGCTGTGCCTAGCTTATGCTACTCTTCATTCCCAATTTGCAGAGACCCTTTTGTGACAAACTCCAATTTCTACAGAGAGGCAAAGGAGTTTTTTACAACTCCTGATTCTACAAGCAAAATAAATGAAGATGGTATGCCAGAAATTGTTTTTGAAAATCTGCCTAGTGGTAAATTACCTGAAATGTATTTGAAATCGAATAACAACACACTTGTGTCAATGTTTAACTATCGACACAACTCTACTGTCCTGAGACGAGTTTGTAGGCAGGATTGCGAGATACTGGAGAATGAATTATGTCAAAAGGAGTATGCTATAGCTAAAAGACATCCACATATTGGGCAGCAATTAACTTTAGAGGAGTGTCAGGACTTGCCAGAAGACGATCCTGACTGCCTTGGGATCAGTATAGGAGCAGTAATGGTGTCTGATGATGATGAATGCTACTGGGAAAATGGCAATGGATATCTTGGCAGAGTGAGTGTGGCTAATAATGGCGTGTCTTGCGTTGAGTGGTCTAAGCAGCTTCATGTTAAAGTCTCCGATTATCCTGAGCTGGCAGGCAGGCACAGCTACTGCAGGAACCCTGGTGGAGCAAGGGAACAGCCATGGTGCATCATAGAAAAGGATGGCAAAACAGACAAACAACTTTGTGACATCCCCAAATGTGCTCACAAAATATGGATTTACATTGTTGTTGTATTTCTCATAATAACACTTATTATAATTGGATTCATCATTTGTTTATGTTATAGACATAAAAATAAGAACAATGCAGCTACAATAAGAGATATAAATCTGCCAAGTGCCGATAAAAATATTTATGGGAACTCAAGACTAAACTCTCCAATAGAAATGAGTGAATTGCTAACAAACAATATAGGCAATCAGCCACACCTCACTAGAAGTACCCGCGGTGGCGGCGCTCTGCGTATACCTCAGTATTCTTTATCACAAATCAAATTTTTAGAAGAATTAGGTGAGGGTGCTTTTGGCAAAGTGTATAAAGGCGCATTGAAAAATAATGGCGAAACGTTATTTGTAGCAGTTAAAGCATTGAAGGAGAATGCATCGGCAAAAACTCAGGCAGACTTTAGAAGGGAAATAGACCTGATTTCCGAATTGACACATGATAATATTGTTTGTATTGTTGGTGTGGCCCTAAGAGAGGAACCACTGTGTATGCTTTTTGAATTCATGGCACGAGGGGATCTTCATGAGTTCTTGATGGGGAGAGCACCACCTTCAGGCAAAGGCTTGCCAGCAATGAGACTGCTAAACATTGCTAACAACATTGCATCTGGCATGCAGTACCTTGCATCTCACCATTATGTGCACAGAGATTTGGCAGCTAGGAACTGCTTGGTTTCTGATGATTTTGTTGTCAAAATATCAGATTTTGGTCTTTCTAGAGACATTTATAGCTCAGATTATTATAGAGTGAGTATCTATTTATTTTACTACGCAAATTTTGTGCTTTGTCTCTTTCTTAACTAATTTTCTCTCTCTTTCGTTTAGGTTCAGTCCAAGAGTTTGTTGCCGGTAAGATGGATGCCGCCGGAATCTATACTTTACGGGAAGTTTACAACTGAAAGCGATATTTGGTCGTATGGTGTTGTCTTGTGGGAAATATACAGCTACGGATTGCAGCCTTACTATGGGTAAGTTAATGGTTATTTCATTTCACTGCTTTCCATTCTTTGTTCGACGACATCAATGCAAGAACATAATAACCATACAATGGAGAGTAATTTATCTGTTGTATTGAAGCAAAACATGTTATTATGTTAAGTTGTTGCCATGAAATGAAAGAAAGTCTGTTTAACTACATGTTAGGAAAGTATACATTCATCAACAGATTTTAAATATAATAATGCCTGTGTCTATTCCAATAATAAATCTATTATAAGATAGAGGGGAGGGGAGATAGTCTGCCAACCTGCACTGGGTCAGGGTGGTGGACTATGGCACGAATCCCCCTCGCATTGAGGGGAGGCCCGTGCCCAGCAGTGGGACGTTAAAAGGGCTGTAGTAGTAGTAGTATTTTAGGATAGATAAGGAGATAAGTAATTTATTTCATATAGATTCTTAATATATAATTTTTAATTTAGTCATTCCCAACAATGATAAGAATCTGAATTATGAATCAGTCACTCATTGACATATAAATACTGATGTTATATCCTGTAGTTGTAGCATGTGCGCCAAGACTAGAGGTATATCCCGGTATATCTTGATGTTGTCTCTTTCTTTCGTATGAAATTAGACAGAGAGCGAGCGGGCAACTCCGTGACAAAGGTCTTGTCTTGCCATAGGTGCTAACCCCACTGAATGTGGTTTACTGTCATGCTTTTAGGAAATTATCTCAATAAATAGAGCGTAGGTGGCGTGAGAGTCGCTTTCTACATAAAAGTAGGTCGTTAGGAAGTACTTACGCGTTGAGTCACCCTCACCGCTGATATTGTTGCCGTAAGATAAGAATATTAACAAATCCTTTGGTTTTGATAATCCCTTTCAAAATTGAAATCTATGGAATAGGCATGATAGTGAATAGCTACTAATTGCACTTCTTATAATATATCGTGATAGGATATTTTTAACAAGCTTTATATTACCTTGCAACTATGTATGTCCGGGTGGAATCTTGCAACTGAATTTTAAATCAGTTATCTTTAACCGATTGAGCTAAAATTTGGTATACACACTTACTTAGGATGACAATGCATGCTTAGTTAAGTGACGTCATTCTAATTCCAATATGGCGGATCATCCAAGATGGCGGAATAGTTATTTTTTCTGCACTACCACAGTATGGGTATCAAATGAAAGGGCTTGCTGAGGAGAACACAAAAACTAAGGGCAATTAAATAAAAGTTTGTTTTTAATACGTTTTTTAACATTTTTTTTTTTTTGTAAGGCAGACGCGATCGCTGCATTTTATATCATCATTTAATATAAGCTTTTTGTAAATTATCAGGTACAGCAATCAAGAGGTGATATCCATGGTGCGCGGTGGCGAGCTGCTCGCCGCGCCGACTGCCTGCCCGCTGCCAATGTACTCGCTCATGCTGGACTGCTGGAAGCACATACCACAGAGGAGGCCCAACTTTGAGGAAATTGTCAATAGGTATGTTACAATAATGCAGTATTTACTATTCAAAGTCAACTTGAGCAGATGAATTTGACATGTATTTAGCGTAGCGTAAAAATTATTATTTATCGCACGATATTGTACAGCTTCGTTATTCGTAATATTTGCATGACAATAATTTTTAATATGCAATGCTTAATTATCAACTTCCCTAGTAAAAGGATAAGTACCCGCATACTTTCTACCTGTATATTAAAATTAACATAATAGACAACGTGTCTGCTTTCACTTAAAATGGTGGTAATTTTAAATGTTAATGCTATGTCATGGTACCCAGAATACAAGAATGGATCCAAATGGGAGGGTGTCCGGACGTAGTTCCATCTGAGTCGGGCAGCAGTGGCTTCGGGCACCGGCCGAGCGGCTCCAGCCGGGACCTGCAGGAGAGAGTGCCGCTCCTGCCCCCACACTGCTCATCCTCCAATGGCTCCTTAGCAACAGGTAGCTTGAAGAAGTTCAGTACCCCCGGATCGAGTTCCAAGGTCACAGAAGACAATTGTTCCACATGCAGTGAGGTACCTCCACTTGTTCCTAAATCGAAAAAGCTCAGCTCCGGCTCTCTTATCGACGGCGATAAAATGACAAAAGAAACTATTGTCCGAATACCCAACACGCAATACGGTAATGAAATTTAATGGGAGCATCATAGATAGCGAATATTAATGAATTAACTCTTTAATCCTCAATGCAATTCGACAGTCCTCGAATCAGTGCGACTTTTGTCTGATTTGAAGCCAATTCAACACCTTCTGTGTATCTTTTGTGATGGGGATTTTAAAATATTCACCATTCTTAACACAGATCTATGTGCATTTTTATAATAAGCATTCTAGTATTAATTGTATGTATAAAGATGTAGTTTTTGTAACGTTTTAGTGTATGATTATTTATTGGGAGTGTGTGGATTTAGACTTGAGGGGTGTGTTTTCAGAGTTGTAGGTGTTTAAGCGAGGTTTCAATCATGGCTAAATGTAAAGATGAGAGCTGTACCTGTACAGATTTCAAATTTTAACATTGTTTTCATTTTGATTATGCGATTAGATAATCACACGATACGTGTCTGTCACTACCAATTATTTTCGAAATCGCAACGCATTGCCCAGTTAACGTCAAATTGTATGGGAATCGTAGTTTATTAACTCGCAGGTAGAAGCGCTGTACGAATTTCATACTATTTTTCGTTAAAGCTGCGACGTCTCAAAGATTGGTAAGTGACTCTAGGTATGCTGATCAGTAGGTTCGAACGCTGAAATTGTGGGCGGGTGAACTTCCCTCTTGTCAAGATGATTTATAGGATTATACCGGTTGGGTGTGAACATTCGGGACTTTCATAAATACTTCCAAACATTTCCTTTTAGATTTTTTTTTATATTGCAAAGTCCAATTAGCGTGTAGTATCTTTAAGTAGGTTTTCATATTCCGTCTTTTATCGTTCTCTAAAACAGGAAGTGTTTGCTAAGGCATCAGCTAATGTGGCTTTATATCTTTGCAATGAAGTTTTGTACTACGTTTGAGCCGTTTCATCTCACGATAGTAAACTATATTTCTAAGACATAAAGCAGTTTTTTTTATCGTCTTTTACATCACATATGGGAACTTTCTAAATAGCAAATGTAGTTTTTGTATGGTTGTGTACTTAGTACTTATATTATTCATAGCTTTTCAACGGAATTGATTGTATTAAATTGGCTTTACACATCTTCGAATTAGTTATTGAATTACATGTAGTTTAGCTGCATTTAAGCGATACAATAGATGTTTTATAATTTTATATCTGTTGTCAATTATTTATTTTTAATTATTATTAATTGTAAAAATAATTAGTATATACATAATTTATAAGTTTAATTTATTAAACTTGCTAGGGGAATGTTTATGTAAGTAAAGTTGAATGAGTTTCATGACATTGGATCGTGTCGTCGTTTTAGTTGTAAGATTCATTATTAATTATAACTTATACAGAATTGTATTGCAACACAACGCTAATTTATGAGACTGACAGGAAGTAATTACTATTTCGTTTATTAATATACTACACTTCTCATCAAAAAAATCGAAACACTTTCGTTTTTATTGTTTTTGTCCTAATTTTTAAAATTACTCATCATACAAAATACGAAACCTATGAAGACTTAATTTGAATTTAGAACATTAACATTAAGATTTATAAACCTCATACTACTCACTATTAAATGACATTTTACATTTATTCCTAAATATACACATTTTTCTTATAATCCTTATCAAATCATAAACTGCGAGGTGTTTCGATTTTTTTGATGAGAAGTGTATTTTAAATTAATACGCTTTATAAAGAATTACTTTTTTGCGTTTAGGTAGCATGTATCTATCTTTTGATAAATTAAGCAGAATCGTGCATTTATATTGAAAAGCACAAATGAATGCAATCATCTGCAAATCACAAACTTACTGCCATGTTATTTTATGTTTACTTTGACTCACATTATTACAGCTCTATGATTTAAAAAGGCATCTATTATGTACTGATATGTGGGTATATTATTCCTCTACAAGCGACAGTGCCGGCGACCATCTTCACTTGCCTGTAATCCGTACCTAATCATAATTTTAAGTAGAATGTAAGCTTTAAACAGTTAAATATTTCGCGACCTTTATTACTTTTTTATAATATTTACATTGAGTACTATATCTGTATTTGCCAAAGACTTCTTTTTTGTATATGATACATTTAAGTATATTAGTTTTATATTTGCTAAAATAAAATCATTTTTACAAAAAAGTTTTCCAAAAAAGAAACTTTATTGTCTTAAATATAATTTATTAGAGCTACAAAATAAATTTGGAAAATTCAACAATTATAAATTTTAGAACAAGGCAACATGACTTAAACGGTAACATTATTTATTTCATCTTTATCACTGTTCTTCTTGTGTATCAAATACTCGCCGTGGACCTTCATGTGGACCTTCAGATTGTTATTCCCCGTGAACCCCTTGTTACATACCTTGCACACATATGGTTTTTCACCTGAAATAAATAATGATTTTAAATAATACATTGTTGTTTTTATTTTCCCTAATGACACTGCTCTTGATACAGAGTCGCTATTTCATGTCTTTAGTCCAGAAAACAGAATAATTTTTAAGTGTACTCTCAATACACCTTTGGATCTAACAAGTCTAATAATTACTAATAAACAAGTCAAGTGGTCGATCACGGTCCCAATTTCAGTTCTATATCCTCCAACGTGCCGATTTAAATCCAAGTAAGTAGCCTTAACATAACTTTCGATATATATATGAATTTAAATCCTAAAATGGTATATTTTCATATTTGGGGGTTGATCAACAGGCGGCAACCAAATAATTTTTGTGCCAATTTCGATGCGCACAATGTTAATATTTGTGATTCCATACCTGTATGTGTCCTCCTGTGTTTGATGAGCACGCTGGCGCTGTAGAACTTGGCGGAGCAGAACTCGCACTGTTTGGTCTTGTTGCCGTCGTGCCGGTCGAGATGCACGCTGAGCGCGGTGCGGCTGCGGTACTTGACGGGGCAGCGCGGGCACTCGTAGCGCGCCACGTCGCTATGCAGACGCATATGCCGCGACAACTGGTACACATATTTTTTTATTAGTAGCCATTTGAGGTTGTCACATTAATTTGTGGCGACATCTATCTCGCCACAAGCGAACTAAAATCCTGCATCGCGATATTAAAGTTATCCGAGCGATATTTAATTAATTTTATTTCAAACTAGCTTCTACGCCCTACTTCGTCCGCAAATCTTCCGTTATTCAATATCGTTATAAATTATAGCCTATACTAGCTGTGCCCGCGACTTCGCCCGCGTGGACTTTAGGGAGATTACCCGGAAATATGGGTATTATGTTTTTCCCGCGGAACCCTAATGCTTTTTCTAAAATTAAAGTAACCTAAGTTACGCCCTGGAACGTCAGCTATCTGTCAGTGAAAGTCCCATTGAAATCGGTTCAGCCGTTTAGAAGTTTACCTCAAACAAACAGACAAAAAAATTCAAAATTGCGTTTTCGTTATAGGTATCGTATATACTTTCATACGCATTTGGTAAAAAAGTGTTATTTTGATATTACAAACAGACACTCCAATTTTATTTATTTGTATAGATGTAATTCTGATGCACAAAATACTGTAAAGTTACATCAAAATGCGTTCAGTAGTTTGTGCGTGAAAGAGTAACTAACATCCAATTTTTCCTCACAATTTTTGACATCTATAGTAATATTATAAAAAGGAAAAAAAAAAAATTTTGTATGTAACGAATAAACTTAAAAATTATTGGACCAATTTGAAAAAATATTTTGCCTTTAGAAGGCTACATTATCACCGAGTAACATAGGCTATATTATAAACCCGTGCAAAGCTGGGACGGGCCGCTAGTTTATAATATTAGAATATAGGTTTCCGCTGTTAGCGAGCTTGATATTTAATCAGTGCTTCGATCAACTAAACATAAAACGCACTAGTAGTGATTCGTAAACGACCCCGAGATTTTTTACGGCATCATTGAACCAATTTTTCAAGGAGAATAGTCTCAGTGACTCAAAAATGTATTGATTGTCATAATAGCACATTTGGGTGCTCACGTTCTTAGTTGCTTAAGGAAAGTTCATTTGATTAAAGTCGTAGGGTTTCAAAGACAATTTCTTCCAGAAACGTGTTCAGTAGGGTGATTTTAAAACACTCGGAATCGAATTCGGAAACGGAATCGATAACTTCGAGTTGTCGATTCCGTTTCCGACGCCATGTCAAAACGCGATTTTGAATAGCGGACGGAAGGGCCAATTGGAAATTTCCGACGTCGGAAAGATTGTGTGCGTTTACAAAGAACGTTTAAAAATGGTAGAAATGGTAGAAATAATATTCGATTACAAAACAGTTATTAATACGATTTTTTTTGGCCAAAACGTCTTATATAAACACACTTATCATAATTATAAAATTGGAAATTGATTACTTATTTAAATTATCGATTTAAAACTTACTCTCCTTCATTATTTTTGGTTATAACGAACCTCGAAAATTTTTACTGATACGTCAAAGTGAAAGTGAAGGGTAACATCACGCCTTTGCAACCACGAAGTTTCAGAGCTACGTCATAGATGGCGCATGGCGCTGTATTTCGGTAAATAAAAACACAACCACGAAGTGAATAATGCAGCACGATTGTTTGCCGGCGCTGCACAGCAGCCGCCCTATGTTGTCTCCTATAAGATAATATTCCATCCTATCGAAGGTTGAAGGAAATAATTTTCACAATAATGTAAAGGGCCATAAAACAACGTTAATGGGTTTATTTTAAACACTCTTTAGTACTGACTTACCTTAAATATTATGCAAGTATTTAGATAACACTTAAATTTGGTATTTTATTTATGTTTTTGTTCAATTTCGGAAGCTTTCCGCGAGGAAAAAGGTGTCGGAAACTTTCCGTCGATTCGGATGGGTTTATCCGACGAGAAATGTCAAAAATCGTCGGGTACGGAAATCAAAATAGCGCTGGCTGGAATCCGTGACGGAAAGATCCGATTCCGTTTCCGAATTCGATTCCGAGTGTTTTAAAATCACCCTGCAGAGGTCTAACTTTGTTGTTTCAACGTTTATTGGACCCTGCTGTGGATCCTAGTGGACAGGAAGCATTATGTACTCCACCGTGCAGTAAAATTTGTCTTAATGGTTATGTACTTACCCTCGAGGTCCCAGGCACTCGTACACCGCATATAGGACAGATACGGTCGACATTCTTACACTTGTGTTTATCGTGAGACTCTTGATTTACGAACGGCCTCTTGCAGGTCTTACAATATACCTTTGTTGGGGCGTGTTTTCGAATATGATGATCCTGAAAAATAAAACTCTTTTGAAAATTTCCCAATTTTACCGAGTCTAGTTTCCAGTGTTACTAAATTTGACAGATTATTATATATGTGAAATAATTGATTCTTTGCTTTTTGAGATCAAACTTGTTAAGATTGTCGCACACGATACCAATAAGACCTTACAGTAAAGCTGAATTGAAGGGGTTCAAGGGGTGCGGTACATCTAGGAGTAGTTTCTACTCTGTGCATAGAGCTCGATTTCGAGATCTCAGATATCTTGCAATGGATAAGCGCTGACCAAATGAATGACTCACCTTGAATCCACCGCTATGTTTACAAGAGAATCCACACAAATCACACACAAATGTTTTTTTTGAGCTGTGCTTTTTTAAGTGTGATCTTAAATTTGATTTGTTTGGAAACCTAAAATAAATAGTTGATTTCTTGATCAATGAGCTCGTGGCATTGTACCCTTTTAAACTCATTATTAAACATTTTAGTAGAATTGTACATACCCTTTAGAGCATACGTCGCAAAAGTATTTCAGAGAAGAATGAACTTGTAACAAGTGACAGTTCATTTTTCTGGCAGTGGAACAAGTCACTAAACAGATCTTGCATACAAGATGCAGGCCCTGTAAACAACATAACAATTTATAGCTTAAATTTAATGACTTAAATAATCATAGAACACGAATATTTGGACACAACATTGAAGATAGGCTGTTTAAGTATTGGCCGTATGGCTATCTAAATATTTTCTAATTTAATTACATTTTCGATTCACTTACATTCGATTATCTCACAAAACAGGCGTCGCGACCCTCGCTTTAAGGCTTCGCGACGCTCACTATACCGCGTCGCGGCGCTCACTATACCGCGCCGCGACGCTCACAATACGGCGTCGCGATATTTACCATAAGACATCGCGACGCTCATTATAAGGCATCGCGACGGTCACAATACGGCGTCGCGATATTTACCATAAGACATCGCGACGCTCATTATAAGGCATCGCGACGGTCACAATACGGCGTCGTGACATTTACCATAAGACGACGCAACGCTCATTATACGTCGTCGCGACGCTCACTACCAACTCGCGACTTTTAACATAAGACGCTCAACCTCAAACATATATTCGAATACCTAAAATTGACGAATATTTGCAAGCCTGCCACTCCTATAGTGGCTTTGTAGTATTGAGTCCTACTGTCAAGCTAGAAGAAAGAATATGCGTAGTGAAAGGAGCGTGCATATAACTCTTTGAAGACACAGACATTTTACACGAAATTCTTTTTTCCAAGTCTAAAATCCTGACATTACTATTTTCAGAATAACTGACTGTCACTGACCACCGTTCAAAAAACTGTCTTTACTGACCAGTTTCGACCCCTGAGCTGGGCATCATTAACCATGATTTGTACGCTTCCTATGAAATTATTGACTCACAAACTTAACAACTTGCCTCAGCTTGAAAGTGATGATTCCTATAGTGGTGTTCTAAGTAATTACATGCTCGGAATCGTTTGTTACAGATGTGGCACTTGTGCTGGGTCAATGGTATGTGTATGAGCCTGTGGGCCAGGAGCTGGGACCAGCTGTTTGCTATATCCTTGCAGAGTCCACATCGCCTCTCACTTTTGTGGTGATCAAGGTGGTTGGTTAACTCAATTTCACCATCAAAACTTTTAGGACAAATACCTGAAAATATTTAGAAGTCACTTGGCTTGCTCACAGACTAAGGAATAAATTTTATTGTTCTACATTTGGTAGAACTGCTAATAAAGTTTTTTAACAGAGACATTAAATCTTAGTGGGTTATAATTCCATTTTTTTTAAATATTATTTACCAACTCACCACAAAGCAACTTGGTTTCGGTGTTATCAATGTTTTTAATAGTGTCTTCTGTTTTAAATTTTTTTAAACCTCTTTTTTTGGTTGTCTTTTTTTTCTTTGCTTTTTTATCTGTAATAACACAAAAAGAGTTTTCACTTCTCATTCTACACACCAAGTTATAATTAATGTGCTTTACTGCATACCCACAAATACATTTTTCAGTATAAAAGTGTTCTACAATGCCACTGTAATTAACCAATTAATAATGATCCGTCATGTAAGAACTTTTTACTTGGAGATTTTTTTTAATAATTTGAGGAATAGGTATTTTAAAAAGACTCAGACCATAGAGGTTTTGATGCAAGAGTCCTTACACATTCAAATTTACCTTTTGTAACCATAAAGTCCTTTAAGTCCTCTTCATCATCAAGATAAGTTTTATCATAATCTCCTTCTAAATAATGTGTATCATCATCCTCCTCTTTGACCTCAACTTTAATTTTGTTTATGTTCTTGTCTATAGTTGTTGGCAATATTTGAATTTCAACATTATCCTCTACTTTGTTTTCTGATTTTACATCCTATAAGTAGTCATGACAAATATAAAAAATAAAAACTTGATACTGGTAATGCAATCATTGTGTTAAATATACTTCTAAGCAAGAACTTGCTGGAGCCAAAAAAAAAATATGTTTCATACTGGTAATATTGGATCACTATAGCTTAGCTTTATTTAATTATTTCAGCAACTATATACATTGTTATATATACACTTATATTAATATAAAAGAGGTGCTGTGTTTGTATGTAGGTGGTAATCTCTAAAACAAATATTCCGATATAAAAAATCTTATACTTATAGAAATATCTGATACTATGGATTAAAAAAATATTGCTCCACATATTAAAGTTTTATATTAAAAGAACCACCATGAGCCAAATATTATTAGATATTTAATAAATAGTTTGATTAGATCTCTCAATCCAAAAAATACTGACCTCTAAAACTATTTCCCTCAAGGTTGTCTCTGAAGCTATACATCTCTCTCTGAACTCTATGAAGCATTTGACTGTATCATAGCAAGTTCTACATGTTAATTGAGGCATACCATCTAATAAAGTTATCTGAAAATCAAAACACCATTCAATGATATAACCCATAGTTTAGTGATATGAAGACAGTTTCCTTATAACACTAGCTTTACCATTCAACAAGCGATAGGTATACAAACTACTTCTTTTACCATATCAATGAAATTCAATGGAATCAGATGAGGAACATACATTAAAATTATCTAAACATATACTTAGCAACGAACCACTCTTTTAACTTGGACCACGACCAAGTAATGGCCAAGAAGTAGCTCCTTACTGAGCTTGATAATTTAACTACTTCAAACTACCCACATCGGATCAAAAGTTTTACTTTAATATTAATATTCTCATTTATGTGACAATTGTCTTAATGAGAAATTAAGATCACCAAAATTGATGCAGAATCTTAACCCCTGATACGTACGTAAGTCTTTGATGGTATTATCACAGCGAATGCAAATTTTTAAGGTGGGCATTCTTCTAAATAATCTCTCAGCTTCAAAACATAGTTAAAATTCAGTGATTACCTACATGAGATGTGATTACATTATATGAGATAAGAATACTGAATAATAATAATTTATAATGTAAATAGACAGACTGATTATGTACCATAGGTAAATTTACTTACGTTAAGATTTGTCAAAAGATTGTAGTTTTCGAGAAAAGTTTCTTCCAACGCAATCATTCCTTTTTCTGTTGTCAAACATATCCTACACATCTCCATGGCAAGGCTGAATGTATTCTCCTGTGTTAGGTTTTGCAACGGATGTATTTGCTATAGGCATTTGTAGTATTCTTTAGTTAGAGTAAATAATTCACAATTCGTTCTCTCCAACAGAAAACTTTGGCTGTGTACACAGATCACTACTATCTGTGTATAGGTTGTTTTCTTTTTTGGATTGGAGTTGATCATAGACGTCATAGTGTAATAAAATAGAGTTGACAGGGCTGCTAAAGTTGTTGAGTAACAACTCTGTGTGAGTATCGTGTACGGTGACCGGTCCCTGATATCTATTAATATTAATATTATGTTATGATTACCGATTTAGTAATCACGTCACGCTGCGATGAAAATAAATAGCACCATTATTCTTAAGATATATGGAAAACTTATATCATTAGAATAAATAAATAAGTATTTCCAATTGGTTTAGACATATATAAATTTGCGATACTTGTGCTAGTACGATACGGCTTTTGTCATACTAGGTACTAGTGATGTGCCGGATCGTTAAAAATTTATATCCGCGGATACGGATCCAGATAATTGGTGTCAAGATCCGCGGATGCGGATACGGATCGTACCAATTTTATAAAAACGTCCTTTAATGTTTATTGAGTTTATCACAAAGATTTGTGATTGATCTCATTATAAAGATATTTGATTCAGTATCTTTCAGTTATGTAATATTCGTATGGTAACTCACTACCATAAACGTTTGCAATTTAAGGTGCCAAACATTTGATTTTATGAAATAAAAAAATAACCTGTACGTATAAGTTATAAGAATTTCATCAGTCTTAAAAATTAAAAAAACTGAGCCGTCGCGGGACGCCTGGCAGATGTTAAACATAAAACATAGTAGTCGTAGCGGCGAGTGAGTGAGTGGGCGGAGTCAGCCGGTGGGCGGAGTCTAAGCGGCAGAAAGAACCGAGGAGCCGAGGAGTACGAAGCATTTAAAACTATACTTTATGCATCTAGTAATAAGGTTGATTCCATTTTGTTGTGGCTAAGCGTTGGAAAATCTCGCCACGCTAAAAATCAGGTTTACCCCTCGCCTATAGATGTTTCACATCAATAAGGTAAAAGATCCGCCGAAAAAGTAACGGATCTTTCTTTTCCCGCGGATACGGATATCCGGCACATCACTAATAGGTCCATAGGTCTGCCTAACTTATATCGCGGTCATAGACAAATCAGAAAAGATAATCATCTCGATGAGAAAAGTAGGGGTGTCCACTTTGAAAAAAAAACCTAGGTGCACTAAAAAGTCGGTGCCAATTCATGTGTGTGTTTGCCTTGTCCGACGTTGATTGGCACCTGCTCCAAATGTAATGAATTGTAAGGTTATTTGTAGCTTTTTAGTGCACCTAGGTTTTTGAAGTCGGTTTTTGTTTTTTGTTAATAATAATATTTTTTCACAATTTTTAGTGTCAATAATCGTTGAAAATTTGCAAATATTATCACCTTATAACAGCCCTAAAAAACTAAAAATTTACAGCCAAAAAAAAAATCACAACCCTCACCCCCCCCTTTCCACCCCTTTGGGGGTGGGTTTCGATCTTTGTTAACAATCCGTATTAAACAAAAGAACACTAACGCCGGAGATATGCTGTAGTCCGGATTGGCCCCCATTTCACCCCCTACATATTTTTTCTTTCAAAATTCCTGAATGACGTATTTTTTTATTTTGTATGTTAGATTCATATACAAAGTTTCAAGTCGTTCAAAAAATATTTTTGAAATTATGCAACCTTCACCCCCCATTTCATCCCCAAGGGGTTAGATTTCTGATAATATTTTGGAAATGGGACCAACCTTGAAGAATTTCCTAGCAAACCTCAAAAAAAATTTTGAAATCGGTCGACAGACGCCGGAGATATGCGGTAACATACATAAAAAAAAAACATAAAAAAAAAAACATACGGGTCGAATTGAGAACCTCCTCCTTTTTGAAGTCGGTTAAAATACCTGATACCGATTAATAAGACCGCGACCGACTTAGTAATCTCGTCACGCTCGCTGCGATGAAAAAAATGAAACCCTTCGTTATTAAAATAAATGCAAAACTTATATCTTAAATAAGTTTTTCTGTGGTTCTATACCGTTGAATTAATGTAATTGTAATTTTATTATACTTCTCAAGTACTTTAAACACTGATTAGATTACTGAGTATTGACTGGTTAAGTACCGGTTTCGGACGATACAGCTTTTCTTCTTTCTTCTTTTTTACGAAATGAATGATATGATGATTTTTATTGGAATAAGATGAGGAATGGCTCCACCTGCGTTTAGCGGGTATTTCAGCCAGTGTTAAGTAATTAATAGCAAGGGCATATTCAATAAATACCTACACAAAATAGAAATGGATGATGACAGTGATAAAGATGGCAAATGAATCTATACGGTTTTTGTCATACAATAGGTGCCTGACATTTATCGGGATTATTCATAGACAAATCAGAAAGTAAATAAATGTATTTTGTGACTCTGGTCATCAGGGCGAAGAAACGTCAAAATTGTAAACCTATCGATTGTGCAATAAATTCGTATTTTATGGGATTTGTATGTATTTATGTTATAACGCGATGATTTTATTATAAGCATTTTTTTAATGAACATGTGACACTGTCAGGATACATCACAGGCCGCAATAATTTCGGGTGCCCGCACCCAAAGTACTCTTTTTTTCTGTTGTTTGTTGTGAAAACATAAAAAATAGTGATAATGGTTGAAAACGGTGCGTCCAGTGGCGGGAGCGATAGCCCCAGTGCAACATGCACGCGTTCCGGTTTGCTAGAAACTTTGGTGCGAGGAGTGTGGTACCGAGTTCACTGTACGCTCGAAGAAGACTACATGAGCGTATGCCTGGACGATGGATACGACGCGACGACGACTCTCAACGGCACCCTCAACAACAACAACGTTGAAACGCCCAACAGCGACTTTACAGAGGTGCCAGAAGCAATAGCTAACCAAAAGCGCTTAGTGCAAGTGGTGAAATCTGACAATAATGGCTTGGGGATATCAATCAAAGGTGGCATAGAAAACAATATGCCGATATTGATATCGAAAATATTCAAGGGCATGGCAGCAGACCTCACTGAGCAGTTATATGTCGGTGATGCCATACTATCTGTGAATGGTGAGGATTTGAAGGATGCAACACATGAAGAAGCAGTCAAAGCACTTAAAAGAGCTGGAAAGATGGTTCAGTTAGAAGGTATTCCTAATATGTTATTCAAAGTAGAACCAGTATGTAAGTGTGAATGGAGTGTTATTGAAATGACCTAACAAAATTGACCTTAATTAGATTAATGTATGAGAGCAGACTTGCTAATTGAGCTGTTTAATAGGCCCATTAAATGATTCACTACTTAAAACTCTTAGGTATTTATTGATTTTAAATTAAGATACATAGAATGGTACCTAGAATATAACCAGTCTAATGGCTAAAAGGTGCCACTATATCTACAGTAATCAAATTCAAATTATGTAAAATACAAATGTATGCTTTTATACATTAAAAAGTAAAGCCATTGTCATTTTGCAATAATAGTCTGGGGCCAGTTGAGGTACTGCAGTACATCCCTAAAAATTATGATAGAGATTGATCTATGTATAATATTTATTTAATTATTTCAGAAAAAGTAATGTACAAAAACTTGTTACAATTGTTTCTCTTAATAACAATACATACAAAGTCCGCAGTTCACAATATATTGCCGTAAAATGCTGCCATTAAACCATTGTGGTATTATAGTTTCTAATTTGTTCATGTTCTTTTACAGTTAAATACCTACGAGAGGTGACCCCATATTTCCGTAAGGCATCTATCATCAGTGAGGTGGGGTGGGAGTTGCAGCGTGGGTTCATGGCCGATGTGCCACCCTCGCCGCCCTCGCCGCGCCGCCGACGCGCCGACACGAGATATGTACCATTACTCATGGCTTGCATTGCTAAGAACTTACGCCATAGAGACCCAGGTAATCCTCATTGTATTAGGATATTTTTTTGAAGGTGTAAATGTTAGGGAGGAGGCAGTTTGTTGTATACAGCATCAATCCTTTTATATGTCTGCTGTAAGTTAAGAAGAGCATGAGACCTAGTGATACTGGAACTAAAGTTAGACCATCCTTACAGTTACCTAATTGACTGAATTGGATTAGGGTGGGTGTACCAGTAACAAACCAATTAAGCGACCTTTCGAAACTAATTTTGATGTTGATTACTTGATTGCACTAATATGTTGGGAATGCGATGTATTGATATTATGAGTTGTTTATTTCGATTGGATTCTAGCATATACAAAAAATCATAAAATTACGAGTTCTAAGTCCCATAAGATAGGCGTAATTAAAAGAAACTATTTGATTTCACCTACACACACACGCACATAAAGTATTTCGGTGGTGATTCATACATTGGTTTTGTGGTCCCAGAGGATCGCACGATCGAGATCTACTCTCCGGACGGCGTGCACGCGCTGGCGGTGCGCGCGAGCAGCGCGGGTGCGGCGGCGGGCTGGCACCGCGCGCTGCACGCGGCGGCGCGGCGCGCGGCCCGGGCGGCCATGGCGCGCGCGCGCCCGCGTCTGCGACCGCTCGTCGGCGACGTGCGCTACGCTGGCTGGTTGGCCAGGAGACCGCCACAAGACCATGTAAATCTCATTCATAATACAAAACAATTCCAAATTCCACTCCAGACTTTGACTCTGTGATGTTTACTAATGTGAACTAAACTTATTTCAATAGTTGAGTGCATCCGGCGGATCCGATAGTTCCGACGAAGCAGATGGATGGACACCGACGTTCGTTGCGATCACAGACCGTGAGCTCAGGTAAGATATGCTAATGAATCGACGAAATAACTGGTTTAATTTGATGTTCAGCTTACGGCCCATTACGAAACCGTACGATTATCGTTGATTATACCGCGAGACCGGTTCACGAGGTCGGCTACTGTTAAACGTGAAATCGTCGTACCTACTATTTTATGAGTTCCAACAAATATTAAACTTAAATTTTGAACATTATGTGCAGTATGTGCCAAATATCACAGTCTTAAATACTTAAAATAACATAATGATGTCGGTTCAGGTTGTACGAGGCGGCGCCGTGGTCGGGCGAGGCGTGGTGCGCGGCCAGCGAGTGCCTGAGCTTGGCGGCCACGCGGCTGGCGTGGTGGCGGCGCGCGGGCGGGGCGGGCGGGGAGGGTGGGGAGGGCGGGGAGGGCGGCGCGGGCGGCGCGGCGCTGGGCGTGCGCGCCGGCACGCCCGCCGGGCTGGCCGTGCGCGCGCTGCGGGCCGACACGCCGCACGACATGGCGGCCGTGGCCAGCGCGCTCGTCGACGGCGCGCACCACGCCGTGCGCACGCAGACCGAGTTCACATTCCGTCAGTTTCATCAGTATTACTAGCGTTTGACTACATCAACCGCGACCATTATTTTAGAGCTCGCTTGGCCCTTCGATCTACCCATTGTTCACGAACGCAACACTCCGTTCGGGTCCACTTGCGTGATACTAAAAAAATTAATTGAATCGGCCGTCATTGCCAATTTTGCAAGACGGCTGACTAGGTTCGGAAAAAAGGGAACACACATTCAGTAATAACATTCGGCAATATAAAACGCCTGCACCTTCGGGTGACGGTGTGAGGTTTGATCGTGGCTTTGCGTGTGCAGGCTGCCGGTTCCGCGGGGTGTGCGCGCGGCTGTCGCTGGGCGCGGGCGGCGTGTGCGTGTGGGAGGCGGCGGGCTCGCTGGGCCGCGGCGGCGCGCGCGCGCTGTACCGGCGCGCGCTGCACGCGCTGCGCGCCTCCGCCGACGACGACCGCTCTGCACTCTGGCTGCACTTCGCCGACGACGACACCGTGGTGAGGGATGACGGGCCGCATTACACCCCAGCGGGCTCAACGTGACCCCGTACACCAAAGTTTTATCTCTTCCGACTGTCAGATTTATTGAACGAATGACTATGGAGTGTAGAAGTAAAGGAGAATAATCTCATATGAGGAAAAAATTGAAAAAGTGTTCAGCTATATGCTATAAATTCAAAAACCTTCCACAATCGCGCTGGTGTCGACATAGGGTATAGTATGAAAATAGCTATTGTAGTTAAAAAATATATTGACGTTGTCAAAATAATGCCACCTGATGCGAATGTGGCGCCACCCTTATTTAAGGCATTTCGACGGACACTTTTCAAATACACAGATGGCTCTTCTTTACTTCTACACTCCATACAAATGACGTTACTGAGCTTTATTTACCGGCCTCAACGTGAGCACATTAGTCATCTCATGCTAAGGGTATCGATAAAATCAATAGACACGACAGGGTTTACATTAGCGTTAGACATATTGTCGGTAGAATCTTTGTGACTCATTTGCGTTACAAAACCATTTTGTATTAAAAAGTTTTGATTTAATATATTAACTCGTGTATAATAAAAATCACAGTCCGCCGCCAGTGGGTTCTTTAATGACGATGTCTGTAGTTGCAGAATATATATTGGTGTGGAATATATGTACTAGTATTTTGTACTTTGAGTCTTATGGACGTAGGTTGATTATTGAGTGCCGCCGTAATGTCCCCCCCGGCAGGAGCTGGACATGGAAGGCAGTCCAAAGCCGGCGGTGTTCATCCTGCACAACCTGCTGTCGGCTCGCGTGCACGCGCTGCCGCCGGACGCCGCGCCGCTATAGCCCGACGCGCAGCTCTGGCCGGACCTGCCCGACGCGCTGCCAGCCTGCCCGTGAGAAATCCTGCTATACCAGCGTTGACATAGAGTTCTACAGGGTGTATCAGAAGTCCGAAATAATACTTTAGGTACATATACGGTAGCTCATATGTGGTAGCTTAGTGAAGACAGTTTATACCCAACTAACATAGTTTCTGAATTATAGACCATTCAATATTTGTCACAGGTATCGTTTTCTGGCCTTTGGGTAGATTCATAACCCTGTTCAGCATTGTAAACAACATGAATAAGGGGCAACTACCAATATTCACAAACCAGAACATGACAATTACATAGGGCTATTACATAGAGGGCATAATTACATAGAGATATTACAAGTTATAGAAATTGACGACGAAAAAATAGTTGGAAAAACATGGTTGAATTTCAATTTTTATACCATTCTGTTGTATACCCGATACTGATGCAAACGTCAAAGTATTATTTCGGACTTCTGAAACACCCTGTATATCGCTTTGTTATTGGAGTTGTCTCAGATGGAAATCAACGGAATGTACGGGGATGAGGTACTTTTAACGCGGTTAATAATAAAGAGTTGTGTGTAAGGGAAATTGAAACTTGATTTGTAGATTATAGAGTCTATTATTTAAATTACAAGACATAACTAAGTTTAGGTATGGTTTTAAAAGAAGATTGTAAGAATAGTGTTGTGTCATTCCATGCATTACTTGGCTTCCTAGTAGGGTGGACATCATCATATTACTGAGCAAATCGGACAACTTATGACCTATTGAGTAACTAGGCGATTTTATACTTTAAGTATACTGTGTTTACTTTAAAAAAGACTCTATAAACGGTTTTTCGCTATTTATTTTAGTCGAATTCGTAAAACACTGACTTTACGTAAAATCGACCAAAATCGATATTAGAATCAGACTCAGATTAAACAATACAGGTAGGTACTTATAAATCGCCAAACAACAACAAAAATAGAATATAGGACTCTACCATTAATTTCAAATTCATTTCCTATGCAGAAGAATTGGAAATAAAATCTATGGTTACTCTTTACCAAAAGGATTAAGGATTAGTTTTGTTTTAAACTTTTACATTATTCATTTCAATACCCTCATCGAATCTCAAGACAACGTATCTGTGATGTACCACATTGTATCATGGGATTTATCCTTCATATCTTAACCCCATTTGAATGCAAACCTATTTTGTATTAGTTTAATTAATTTAGCGACTGACACAGTTCATAGAAATATCTCCTGAACTTTATTGACACTTTTTACTTATATACTTGAATGATCTAATCTTAAGATTAAGGATGGGCGGATGGTATGGGAATAAATACATTTTAAGGTCATTTTACTAATCTATTCCTCGCTATTAAGGTACCCTAAGACTTTTCAAACCTCTCCTATTTTACACCTTTATAATACGTTGTACATACGTCCCTATTCTGTATAACTAACATTGCCAAAGAGTTCAAAACATAATCGACAATACTCTATTGCCATAGTGACTATAGTTATTTTATATCGTCAATCCATTTTGAATTATGTGTCGTTGGTTTAAGCTTTGCATTAGAGCAACAAGGCCGGTGTCGCTTGGGCAGCATTTATTGTTAACATATACTTTCCAAAGATGTCAGTTAACCCCGATTTTGTGATTCACAAACCACGATTAAACAAAATTAGACAGAACTAAAAATATTGCTATCTTGCTCATACAATTAAGAGCATGAAAAGGATGGTTATATGTTTAGTGCAGTTTAATTAGGTAATTATTCTTGGGTGTCGTTCGTGTAGCATTACTTATTATTACAATAATAGAAATCTATGCTATCATTAGCTAATTGTTAAATTTGGGCGCAGGCGTGACTATAAAACGTTAGAGCAGGACACGCTTATGCTTTCGTGTCATGGTAAGAGGGAGACAGCGTACGACATCAGTGTCTCGCTCACGTAGCGAAATTTTACATTTACTGTATTTTGTGTGTTTCAATCTATAGAGCCCGGGACACACAGGGGCGTCAAGATCAAAGTATTTGCCAAACGACCTCTGTTTAAAAAAATGGTAAAATAAACTTTTTTAAAACAAGCTTTTATTTAATTGCCCTTAGTTTTCGTGTTCTCCTCAGCAAGCCCATTCATTTGATACCCATACTGTGGTAGTGCAGAAAAAATAACTGTACCGCCATCTTGAATGATCTGCCATATTGGAATTTGAATGACGTCACATAGTTAAGCATGCATTGTCATCCAAAGTAATCGTGTATACCAAATTTCAGCTCAATCGGTTACAGATAACTGATTTAAAATTCAGTTGCACGATTCCACCCGGACATACATACGTTGCAAGCTAATATAAAGCTTGTAATAATATACATACAGATTGAATTTCTTTGGTAAAAGCCACGCGTCCACGTGTCAAAATTCGCTCGTGTTGTCAATCACATTCGAAGGGTACAGGCAAATAGCAGGGAATGTAATTTTTTTTTTATAGAATCATATTTTGTGCAAGGTATTTTGAATTCTAATCATTAGAATTTAAAAAAAAATGTAAACGGATGGCGCCAAAAATGCAGTTTTGTTATAGAATTGTTAACTTTCAAATTGTTTTATTTTTTTCTCTAAAAATTCATTAATTAGGACATTCTTTGTTATTTGCCTGTACTCTTCATTTTATTGAGGGATGAGCGTTTGTTTTCATGCAGCATTTGTTTGAGTACATTTACGATTTACGATACAGTTCGTTTTGGTATTGGAGAATATTTCGACGCGCGTCTCTTGACGCCCCGGTGTGCGCGGGCCTTAATGCTCTTTAATATAATAGCTTAACATTAGCGTAGAAGATGTTCTATCGTTTGAATTGATCATGATGTATTTTTATAATTTCTGTACATAATTAGATGTATGGTGGACGTACATTCCCAGAATGTAGGATTACATTTGCTTTAAATATTTGTAGCGGCTCGAGTAATTAAATGTAAGATTCAATAAATATTATTAGTACATATTGTAGGTATATCGTAACAGGCAATACTATGAAGTGATATATACATTTAATAGTTATTTAATTTGAATACAACAAATTGTATTAGTATTTTTTTATATCTGCTAAACATTGAAATTCCCATGCTTGTTGTCACTGACCGGACTGATTAGTTTTACTATTCATTTGTTTTGAAATAATGTTAATTAATTTAAAATTAATTCTTGTTAATCTTATTTATGCTACTAACATTTTAATCATAATACTAACTATATAATAATTATCGACTAATCTGTGTTTCAAAATATTAGTGTTTAAGCTGCGAAGACTAATCATCCTAAATATAGTTACCAATACATTTAACATGTGGCATTTGTCGGAAAATTAGAATTAAAACGTTGCCATATCGATATTTACGCTAAGATTCTAATATCGTGTAATCTCTTAGAATTTCTACTGATGACATTCCTTCGTATTACGGTAAAAGACGAATCATTATTTAGATGTCACCGTCATTAGAAAATTTATATTTGCATCTCTTTTACGCTCATTAGTAACACATTGAATAAAGTGAGACATAACTATTTTGTGTCAGCAAAATTAGCGGCTTCTCAAGAGTGGTATGTTCGTTACGGTTTACGGTAAGTGAGAATTAGATCTGATGCAGGCAAATGCACCAAAGTGTGTTTTACCAGTTACTCGCGTGTTATATAGAGTATATAAAGTCTCTATAGACTACACTGTATAGAAGTAAAGAGGTCAACTGTACTTTTATTTTGATATCAGTAACTGGACTGAATATTTATATAATCAATGTTATTTTGAAATCATTTCAATAAATTAATGTTGTTACGTTTGCAAGACTCGTGTCGTGAATATAACCCTTAAATTTATAGAAATATATGCTCTTAGCAATGTCATTGTAAATGGAACAAAATTTTCTATAAATTTGGGAGTGACACTTGGTATTTTTTTTATGTTTGCATAATGACATAAGACTGATTTTACTTTGTTTTAACACCGTTTATTGTTTTTTTTGTTACAATGCAAATGTATGAAACAGTGGCATTATTTCTACACTGTCCTATATGCAGAACGCTAGATATATAACTCATAATAAACTCATTTAATATTTAGGTACTGTATATTCCACTATCTACAAGGTAGTTGTTATCTACATTCATATAAAGGTTTACCAACGGAATGCTATTGTTGGAACAATGTAAAAATTATTCTGGTTTGAACTACGCTGTTATCAAAAAATTGTTCACTGTTTTGCTATCTATGTTACCTTGATATACTACTCAATTTTAGGTAAATGATAACAAAATGTTAAGTTATAAAAAAACAAAATTATTTAGTCGGAATAACATAGAGCTTACAGCATTATGATCATCCTACTACGATTCTTTGTTGTCTTTTTAAAAGGAAATTCATTCGTAATTATCAGGCCTTTCTATCATCTATACTATATAATATTATAAAGCTAAAGAGTTTGTTTATTTGTTTGTTTGTTTGGTTGAACGAGCTAATCTAAGAAACTACCGGTCCGAATTGAATAATTCTTTTTGTGTTAAATAGTTCATTTATCGAGGAAGGTTATAAGCTATATATCATCACGCTACGACCAATAGGAGCGGAGCAGCAACGAATAATGTGGCAAAAACGGGAATATTCCCGAACATGAATCGGGTATTATAGACTTATATAATCATAGACTTTATAACATCACTCTACGCCAAAGTAACTATTAGCGCGGGTGAAACCGCGGGCACAGCTAGTTTTAAATATGCACGGCAACGTAATTTCTATATGGCGCAGTGAAATGTCAAAATCGTCCCTGCATTGCATGGCCTCCCGTGACAAGCCATAATGTGAGATATCAATATGTCAATTTTTCAGTATGTCAATATGTCAGTGTGACACAAGTCCCGTCTCGACGCGTGCTAGCGATATACACCTATACAATCTGCTGTTCTTCATACTGTGTGTACAGGCAATAGCATTTCGTCGCCACTAACATAACGCTATAATCGTCTTGTACCTATAGTTTTCAAAGTCATGTATAGGATTTATAAAATGTGTTTACTGTATGCTAGTTAAATTTCCATAATTGTGATCATCAGTAGCTGTCATAGCGTATTATCATCTGTAGTTCAGTCTGTCATTGAACATTAAAAACAACGAAGAAAATATTATTTTTTTATTTCTAATCTGCATTTCCTATCTATTAGATACCCTTTGATGGAATCGTATCGCAAGTTTATCAGGCGTTGATGGTGATGGGTTTCTATAACAAAGAACGATATTGCTAAGAGCATTTTTAACGAACGAGTAAGTTACTCGTAAAACGTTGTGGCTACAAATTCTACGTCAATTAGCAAATCGGAGCGTTTCATAGACATCAGTGATCTATTATTTCTGCAATATGGCTGTAGACACTGCGCCTCTCCCTACCCCGTCGGAGAATGCAGGTGTGATGGTAATATTATCACACGGATTTTTAAAGTGATACATTTCAAATTGAGTGTTATAGCTGTGAAATTAGTGTTCACATTCTACCCTAGTAGGTCGATACTTGGGCTCGCTCAGTTACAAAATATAGTTGCAGACTATTGGATCTTTGCCTACGCTTGACACTTAAAAAATACTAACGTAATTATGTTACAGATTAAACCATTTCCGAATTAGCTCCCAGTTGAGTTGGATCAGCGTTTTACTACAACGCGACACAGTATGAGTGGATGGTATTCTGATGGAGTCTACGTTTCATTAGGTCGAGAGGGCGCTGCACGGGGCGCTGCCCGCCAGAGGGCCCTCGCGGTCCTACTTCAATGGTCGGCTTATTACAATCTATACAATAGCCACAACGTCACAATCGAATTTCAACCGTTTTGCTATTGCAATTAAGGTGCAATTTACTTTGGTAGAGAGCGCATTGGCATGAATAGTCGTGTCTGAGCCATTGTCTCGCCTTTCTATTGGAAAGCTGACATAAAGAAATTAGCTAGATATATTTGTCGTTTGCAAAAATGATTAGCTACAATAGTTTTGAACCTTGTAGTTTTGAAACGAAGGATTTAAGTTTCAATTCGTATTTAACTACGATCCTAGCTGGGTAGCTTAAATTGTAGTCGTTTAAGTGCTTAAATTTTTACTACTTAGGTAGGTATAGTTCTTGTTATAGAGGTTGAGATTTTTTTTCGTGAAAAAGAAACTTAACTGCGTAGTTACTTTGATGCCCCTACGAATGTTGAGAGTTGCAAGCACGCTGGTCGCTAGCGGTTAAGTGAAAGAAATATAATATAGCAAACAACACAACAACCTAATAATTACCTAAAATATTTTACGAAGACGCTGTCAGCGTGTGGTGAGGCTAGTAGAATCACTGAATAACGAATGCTATAACTATTTTAAATCAAACTTTAAAAATATCCACTGCCTAACTCGACCCATTGATCACCGAAGCTGTCACTTCGTCTTAGCTCAATGAATTTGGTAGGTAGGTATATTGAGAACAGCTCGTTCGAGTGCGATTCATTTCGCCGCTACGTCTATAAATTTAGTTAAAACGTCGTGTACCCGCTCCTTTCAGATGATTAGCGGATGTCTGGCACTGACGTTTTCAATTGCGCCAAAATTATCGCACTTTGATGTTCATTGGAATAATTTAAGGGACTCTTCGGCTCGTGGAAGTGTTGATAAACACTCTGAACGACTCTACAAGTGGTTAAAATTAGGTATTTAAGTCCATCTACTTTGGTTGAAACACTTCGACTTGCAAGAGTTTTACTAGTCTTCTCATATCATGGTACCTACTACCATTATAGCGAATATTAATCAATTTCTAGGAAATCATAATTTCTTAAGTCATTAACTTGTGCCAGACTCTTTTAGTTCTGTGAATATTAAAGCATATGATAGTGAAGGCATGTTCAGAATCTGATAAATCTATACATCTATACTCTATACTTACTCTATACATACATACATACATACATACAAATAAATAAAATTGGAGTGTCTGTTTGTAATATCAAAATAACACTTTTTTACCAAATGCGTATGAAAGTATATATGATACCTATAACGAAAATGCAAATTTAAAAATTTTGTCTGTCTGTCTGTCTGTTTGTTTGAGGTAAACTTCTAAACGGCTGAACTGATTTCAATGGGACTTTCACTGACAGATAGCTGACGTTCCAAGGCGTAACTTAGGCTACTTTAATTTTAGAAAAAGCATTAGGGTTCCGCGGGAAAAACATAATACCCATATTTCCGGGTAATCTCCCTAAAGTCCACGCGGGCGAAGTCGCGGGCACAGCTAGTAGTTAAATAAATATCTAGTTACGAATTTACCTCCCTTACGCACCCTCTACACACAAGCAAACGTAATTTATTTCCTCATTTTTATTATTTATACCGCATCATTGATTGTAGATATTCTTTTATAATTTAAACATGACAATAAATCTTATTACACGTTGTAGAGGCGGGCAGCCGCTGGCTGAAGTCGGTATCGGCGGAGCGGAAAATTGCAAACTAGCGAAGACGATATAAGCGGCCCCAAGCTTACACCCCTTTTGCCCATCCCTAAGGCGGAATATTAATTATAGGATATAATAATTAACTCAATAGTGAGAGGAAGTAAATGAAGTGCTTTATATGTGTGAAGTATATATAAAGTAAGTAAGTATGTATAACTAGGTATAATGATTACCGTTGATCATAGGTTCATACCTACTTAATAATATTTCATCTGCAAATAATACTATAATATAGTTAAGTGGCTAGCAGCTAGCAGAAAGAAGAGAAGGCTGGGAAAACCTCCGCTGACAAAAGCCTAGCTGTTAAAATTAAGAAGAGGTTATTAACCCCTAAGTAAGTAAGTGGTAGCCGAGTGGTCGAACGCACGCCTTGCAAATCAAAGTGTGCAGGTTCAAACCCCGGCTCGCACCTCTGGGTTTCATGTGCGAATCTCATTTACATCCGAGATTACCACTTGCTATGAAACGGTGAAGGAAAACATCGTGAGGAAACCTGCACGTCTGAGTGAACTTGACTAGTTCTCGATAGATGTGTGAAGTCTGCCAACCCGCACCGGGCCAGCGTGGTGGACTATGGCCTGAATCCCCCTCGCATTGAGGGGAGGCCCGTGCCCAGCAGTGGGACATTAAAAAGGGCTGTAGTTATTTATTTTTATTAACCCCTATAGAAAGCTATGTTGCCCAAGGTACCATAGTGTAATTTCCAAGAATTTAGCCACAGTTTAAAAGCAATTTAAATTAATTAATTTATTTAAATAAATTTTTCAAGTATCACAGTTTATAAAGAAATAAAATTTTATTTTTTGTATATTTTATATTTTTTTATATTTTTTGTATTTATTTTTGTATATTTTTTTTTTGTATATTTTTTGTATTTATTTAACCTATATTGGCCCACTGCTGGGCATCTCATTCACCAACCCGCAAAGGACTAGCGGGGATAGTCCAAACGGCCCATTCGGGGATAGTCAAGAATTAAATTTATTCAGTAACAAAAATAAATACATTGGAAAAATTAATTATTGTTTTCTTTTACGCTCCTAGTGATTTCAAATTGGGCCGTAATTGTGTTACAACATAACATTGTTTTATCATCTCCTCTTTGATTAAAACACGGACAAGATTACTCAACATCCGATACGCTCACATTGTTCGCGATGGGAATAAAGTAATTATGGTGTATACACTGTATACAGCTTCGCCTTTGTTACGATGGAGGTTTCGTATACATTACACCTTTTAAAATAACTAACTCAAGAAAAATTGCGTTTTACGTGAATTATATTGGGTGTATACCTATCGAGAACAAAATCTTTCGTGAATTTGACAAAGTATCTAAAGAAATTAGCAAATAAATACTTTATAGGTCCAGCTTCAAAAGTAATTTTCTAATTATTAATATTATTTGATGATAACTATTAAATGATGGCCAAGAAGGTTGTATGATAATTAGGGACTCAGTTTCGGTGAGGTTTATGATCGTATTTTATGTTAGTAAATTTTATACGATATGATTTATAAATAGTGCATTATGGTATTACGGTGTGCTACTACTGGAGCCAGGCGAAGGTATCGTATTTATTCCGCCTACATATTAAATTACTTTTACAACGAGTAACTTCGTGTGCCGCATCTCCGCTCGCTGCAGTGCATCACAAAATTATGATTTACACTGCCGCGCTCCTGAAACTTTTATTTAAGAGGCAATGCACAAGTGCAGGCAGCTTATTATAACTATGCTAGATGCTGGTAAGTAAGGTTATTTTTTAATAATAGTGACATTTTAAGCAGTGGTAGCCGAGTGGTCGAATGCACGGCTTGCAATCAAAGTGTGCAAGTTCAAACCCCGGCTCGCAACTCTGGGTTTATGTGCGAATCTCATTTTTATCCGAGATTATCACTTGCTATGAAACGGTGCCGCGGTGAAGGAAAACAAAGTGAGGAAACCTGCACGTCTGAGGGAACTTGACTAGTTCTCGATAGATGTGTGAATTCTGCCAACCCGCACTGGGCCAGCGTGGTGGACTATGGCCTGAATCCCCTCGCATTAAGGGGTGGCCCGTGCCCAGCAGTGGGACGTTAAAAGGGCTGTAGTTAGTAGTTAATGACATTTTATATTAAAATATTTTGTTCATTAAGTTGGTGTTGCTAAAGGTTATGGGTGGTAACTAGGTTATAAATAATATGCAGGTTGTATATGTCTGTTTAATGTGCGCGTCTCGATGCGACTACTTGGTCTGGTAACACAGTTTACATTACGTATGTACGGGGTACAGTTGTGTGGACAAGTATAGTCACAACACTGATACACAAATACCTACCGAATTAACTCGCAATAATAAACATCTAATGAACTTCCGACGTGTTATGGCCCATTTTAAACTAAAGCCACACCAAGTGATGGGAAACGCAATAGCGCGAATGTACGGGCGGGCGGCATCAAGTGTTACGTAGGCAATGTGAACGGCTTGTGCTACGTGCTACGGTGGCGTAGCAATTCGTAGCCGCTACGTTCAAGTGCTAGAGACAGTTTCTTTATGTTCAATTTTTTTGACTTGTCAACTACAAAAAATAAATGTTTTTACATAAATACCTCATATTATATTCCTGCCCACATATTTATAGGAATCACAATTCCTTAAGGCATTTTAAGATACAGAAGTGTTTCTATAGCCGGTGTAGTTTGATCAAGATGTTTATAGATTTTGAAGTTATTTCAGTGCAAAAAAAAGGAAAATAAGGTAGATACTCTGTATACCTACATTTTTTTACTATTTTTGTTTCAATATACTGATTTCGTTGCTCATTGTAGTAAGAGTAAACAAATCACGTATACTTTGAGAGCGTCTAAGTAGTGAATTTGTCTAAGTTTTTCATGTAGCAAATATCAATTTGATTTATTTGGAGGAGCTAAAGATGATCATTACTTTTTAACAATGTTTTCTTTTGAGATAGTTTTAATAAGTAGGTACTTACTAAGGACAACAAGTATAATTTTAGATTGATCAATCACGTTATCTCTATAAAGGGTAGATTGTCCGGACCGTGGCTTCATAACAACCAACTTTAAAAATAAAACTAATCAACACCAAAAGCCCCAGGTACACTGGGTGTAATACTAAAAAGAACTCTGTGTCAATATACATAAAGATAAAATTTCTGGAGTAAAGGCTACGCGTAAAAATTTCGACATTTCGTTGTATAATGAGCTTTCTCTATGAGTCAATGCAGTTCATTTTGGTATGGGACAAAAATCATTAGTAATATGTAAAATTATTGCGTCCTTTGCATTACCAATTATGGCATCCCTTTCCATCTGGCATTATTTACATCCGGATTAGTTATTCAGTTTTATACTATATTCCTCGCGTGTACAAGCCTGCGTGCATTCAATCCACGATTACAAATACCTGCAACAAATAAGTAGATGATCCGTTAATTGAACTTATTTACTCATCAGATTGGAATTGCGTCAATCCATAAATAGCGCGGTCGATCATCAAACGTAGGTAAGATCAAACGTGTAGAGTTGCCAGCAATTGTTCGCACAGAGGGCGCTCCCGACAAAGTGACGTTTATTGACGCCGACTAAACGTTAATGTCGCTCATTAGCACATCAAACTGGTTCGCTAAATACACTGTGCACAAATTGATAGCGGGTGACGTCACAAAGCTAACTTTCCGGAGCTTTAACGATGTTGGTTAGTGCAGTAAAAAGTTTGCAAAATATTTCAATTAAACATTTGTAACTAATTTATGTATACAACTCCAAAATTTGTAGAACATTTTCATTCGTTTGAAATGGTGTTACAAAAATCACTTCTGTACTGAAAATGCCATTGTTGATGGTTGGTAAACGGATTGAAATTTATTGAATTTGGGTTCTTCTGTAGGTAATATCCACGGAAGAGTGAAATTTTTCTAAAATGAATTTCTAACCATATCTTGTAGACTATATTCTCTCATAAAATCTCCAAAATGCTGATATTTTATAGAATTTTATACCTATAATATACCTATAACGCTAGTAAGTGACTAGTAAGTTAGCTAGTCTTGTATTGTGCCTATTCAAATGCATCATACATCTGAGCCCACGCTCCGGGCTGTTTGTGTGACGGGTACGTTCGTTAGATGTCCAATCGCTCTTGTCTTTGAAATCTCTATCATATTGGCATGGCTTTGTATCATTCAGTTAACTAATGGGGGCTACAAAATGGCTTCAGGTCCAAGGGCACATGTATGTGAGTAGGTATACGAGTATGTATACAAAATTAATGGTAGAATTTACTGCATATGTCCAATATACTGAAAAAATAACTGAAATATTTCAGTGGCATTAATTAATCTGTTTCATGAATACATTCGTCATGGCACTTTTGCAAATTGAAAGCTTGTCCTTTCAATTATTCATGGCAGCTCAATTTAAATTAAAATCTATACAGATTGGCTGTTTTTCTATAATTAGAATTGAAGCCCTGCCGAATTTGGCCTGTTTGCAAAATAAATACTCAAATTACAGAATGGTTGTTCTGTACTACCATCATTGCTGCGTAAAAGTAAATTTTTGAAGTGTAGATTACATTTTACCTTGTTTTGAATTATATTTTGATTTTAGTTTTCAACACATAGAATTATCCTGTAAGTATAATTAATATAAATCTTATTAAGCACTTTCTTTTATGAGGACAGGATTTATTATTATTATTATCATTTATTCCTCAATCATCTATGGATCATATGTGTTAGTAACAATCAACTTAATTTATGTTAGTATAATTTCAAAAACATTAAATTACATTACATTATAAATGTCTCATTCATGAGTCAGAACGTGAACCATACAGCAATGATTTACGTACTGACAGTCAAACCTCCCAGCGAATGCACTGAGGATGGGGCTGAGGCTAGCCCGGACCCTGCGCACCAGGGAACGAATTTAAAGTCAAACGAATTGTTAGAAACCACACTTAAGTAATTAGGTGTGCGGGCGCACTGATAACAGAACACTACTGTGTTCTGTTATTTATAAAATCTCCTTTTTATTTCACTTTTTAACACAAGATGAGACCACGTTTTATATTATGATGCATGTCTGTTGCGTAATTATTTTTTTTAATTTTAACGAAAAATACTAATACTAATATTTTTTCGACACAAAAACCTTCAAAGCATTACAAGTCAGTATCTCGCAAGCTCTCGATGCTATTCGCATTACAATTCGGTTCCAACGTGCTTAAGTGTGTCCTCGCCAATCGGTTCGAGAGGCTCGCTGGAGTTTTGAATTAATGCCTTTCCGATCGTGATTACCTGTGCTGAGGAAATGGGACAAACACTTGCGAGTGTCGGGCGTGACTTAATTAAAGAGGGCCAAAAATCTTTTGCCGGTTTGATCTTCGAGTGTATTTTAGGCCGTGGTTTTGTTGGGACAGCGCAGAAGGCAAGTAATGGGTAACAAAAGTTGGTAATAATTAAGCATCGTACCCACTTGGAATATTCCCATGAGTTACGTCGTCTCTATCACCTTATATAATCTTAGTAAGACGTTTTAAGATTAAGGCTATATTACGGGTAATTGAGTATCTTACATATGTGCTGCTTAAATATTATTGTGCAAGCAAGACTCGCTATCAGACCATAATAAAAAAACTCAATTTCGATGTCCATTATGTGTTAGCAGTCGGTGATAAAAATAATTATCATTTTTAGGGTTTCGTACCTAAAAAGGAAAAAAAAGGAACCCTTATAAGATCACTTTGTTGTCCGTCTGTCTGTCTGTCTGTCAGGGTTTCAAGAACCTTTTCTCAGAAACGCGTAAAGATATCAAGTTGAAATTTATAACAAAGACTTATGTATGCGGTCCCTTGGTGCCCTAAAAACATCAAACTTCTAGGTTCACGCAATCAAAAGTTACTGTGTACTGTTTATGTTGCATTTTCAGTACATTTGCAAGGGAATCAAAAACCTATAGGGTACTCCCGTTGACCGAAAATCATGAAATTTGGCAAGAAGCAAGGTATTATATTACAAGCACAAGCACAACTTATAGCACAAGTAAAGGAAAAAATACGAAAACTGTAAATTTTTTGTTAGAAAATGTTTTTTTTGCGATTGCAAACTTATTTGTAATTACTTTTAAAGGCCACAACAGTTTACCAACTGCAAAGTTAAGTTTGTCTCTCTATCCAGTTTTTCTTTTCGTTAGAGTAATGCTCGGTGCTTTCACAGCTTAGGTACGGAAGCCTCGGTGCGCGAGTCCAGCTCGCACTTTGCTGTTTTTTTTTGTTAAATTAACTGAACTACAAATAAGTAAAATAAGTAAAATTATTACTTAGAAACATAATATTTTATTGTCGATCTCATAAATTTAACTACTACTACAGCCCTTTTAACGTCCGGTCCCACTGCTGGGCACGGGCCTCACCTCAATGCGAGGGGGATTCAGGCCTCAGTCCACCACGCCGGCTCAGTGCGGGTTGGCAAGCTTCACACATCTATCGAGAACTAGTCAAGAGCCCTCAGATGTGCTGGTTTCCTCACGATGTTTTCCTTCACCGCTTCATAGCAAGTGATAATCTCGGATGAAAATAAGATTCGCACGTAAATCCCAGATGTGCGAGGCGGGTTTTGAACCTGCACACTTTGATTGCAAGGCGTGCGTTCGACCATTAGGCTACCACTGCTAACCATAAATTTAAACTTCACTTTAAAAAATTCGATATTACTTTGTATTTAACATATTGCAATTACACATTTTCCTGTCAATATAGTCCCAAACCATGAAATTCAGGGAAAAACATGCCTAAATTATACAAAAAATATGTAGCATAAAAAATCATTTCATTTTGCCAGCTGTAAGTATTGGTTAATAATTACTTAATGTCTGTTTTATTCCTAATTAGCTGTGCCCGCGGTTTCACCCGCGCTTATTGTTACTGTGTAGTATCGTAATGTTATATAGCTTATAACCTTCCCCGGTACATGGACTATTCAGCACAAAAATCATTTTTCAATTCGAACCAGTAGTTCCTAAGATTAGCGCGTTCAACCAAACAAACAAACAAACTCTTCAGCTTTATAATATTAATTAATATATATAAAAAATATAAAAATATAAAAAAAAATATATATATGTATATATATACAGGGTGTATCAGAAGTCCGAAATAATACTTTGGGTACATATACGGTATCTCATATGTGAATGCTTAGTGAAGACAGTTTATACCTAACTATCATAGTTTCTGAGTTATAGACCTTTGAATATTTGACACAGGTATCGTGTTCTGGCCTTTGGGTACATCCATAACCCTATTCAGCAGTGTAAACAACACCTATGAGGGCGACTACCAATATTCACAAAATATAACTTACAAACTTTACATAGGACTCGAGAAATTACGAGTTATAGAAATTGAGGACAAAAAAAAAGTAAGAAAAACATGGTTGAATTTCGATCAAATTTTTATACCATTCAGTTGTGTACCCGATAGAGATGCAAACTTCAAAGTATTATTTCGGACTTCTGAAACATCCTGTATATAGATTGAATAAATGTTTTATTTACTAAATAGTAAGTAAAATATAGTCGAAGGAGAATACAAAAAATATTTTCGCTTAATTTGCTGCTCATTGTCTTCGGTTTCAAAGACAAAAGATTTTAAAATTACGTCTGAAATTTGAATGGGCTTAAAAAGTTGATATCATTACATAAACTACGGGCGGGCATGGGCCTCCTTATCTGGTAAGAAGGAACGGTCTCAGAAATACGTCAGTACCTACTGTTCCCTTTGTTTACTTTGGGAGTCTCGACGAAGCATTCTCCGAGGATTACACTCGATTTTTTTATTAGCTCTAATAGATTACCTGTGTATCCTTAACGGATAATAGAATGAGGAATCCGTTTTGTTAAAATATTCAAATAAGTATAATTTTTTCGCGCAAAATGTTAGCTGAGCGAGTAATTAAAGTAAAATAGTAAGTTTTTAAGGGGACGTTAGTCAAAACTATTCAAAAACTATGAAAAAATAGCAACAAACCAGATGCCCATTCCTTTTTACGCATAACGAGTCGTTTTTAAAGGAACCCTGATTACAAATTTAAATAGAATTTTTCCGTATTTTGTTTTTGCAAGTCTTATGCCCGTTTACACTAACTTTAAAATGTGATGTTCCAAATATGGAACAGTTGCCAGTTGCAGTCTATAAATATTTAGGCATGAGGTTAAGGCGTCTTTTAGTATTAGAAAAACTAGCACTAAACCTTCCCGTTATTTTATTTCGAAAGTAATGTAAATAAACTTTATAAACTGTTTCGCCATCGTTTATTATTAAATATTATTATCTGCATTATTTCTCTATAAATAGATTTCCATCACACTGAGCACGAAAATATAAATACTATTTCATTTTTAAATCTCGCGAAGTGGTGATTGTGATAAAATAGAGCTATAAAAAGTGTGTATTTTTTTTTCGTCCATTTCATCTCCCTGGTTTTACCCTTTCAAATGTCAAGAGATTTCTAGATTGTGGGATCCTGTAAGGCCGTGGATTTTCAGGATCCATCTAACCGTGAAATATGCGAATAACTGAGCTGAGTAAAATAAATCACGAATACTTATTAAAGTTACAGTTATTTAAAAAAAAAAGAAACTATTTTGCTTTGCGCGTATTATAAGAAACGGCTTACGTTGGAATATCTTGTTGTTTAATGAAAAAAAATACGTTAATATTGGTCCATCCGTTTAAAAACTATGATTTTACAGACAGACAGCGATACTAAAACTTATAACAATCCTTTTTTGCGTTTCGTCGAGGTTTAGGTTAATATTTAAACGCAGAAATTTATAGGTCACGCGTATTTGCTCACGACTTATTGTAAACATAATTTGGTTAGTTTTGGTTCGATATTAGCATAAAATAGTAACTTCTGATGGAGCCACTATCCCTGTAGTTAATATGTAGGAACGCAAACTTTCTAGTTTAAATATGGCAGCTTATGAATACATTTATTAACCCTTAGCGGAGGTAATTTTTTATCTGTTACATAATTTCTCTCGTATTTTTTAAAAGTTATAACATATATTAAGTTAATGGTTTGTAATAGCTTACGATTTTGTCCAGATTTATAATTTTACTTATGCTATGATACTTTACTACATATTTGGCAAAGTTAATAATTTTACGCCAATGTGAGATCTGGACGAATGTGTTTGCGACAATTAAAATATTTGACAAAAATTGCGGTATTTTTCGATTGCGTTGACTTAGAAGCTTGATTTTTTTACACCACAAAGGGATCAAAGTATTTGATATTAATTTCTACTTAATATCTTTATCTGTTCCTGGGAAAAGGGGTCTTGACAGACAGATATACCGAGTGATGGACACCAAAGTTACTTTTTCCTTTTGAAGTACGAAACCATAATTTTTAAATTCTATCACATTTGTCTTTAAGCGTTTACTCCCAAATTTATAGAAATAACTATAAACATAGAAGCGGAAATATTCAAGGTCTTTGAAAATCACCAAGAACCTACAAAGGCATCTTCAGTGCAAACGTGTTTTGTAAGGCCATTCTAAATAGATCTAAAAGCTCCAGATAAGGGGCTCACATGTTCTACCTCCAGTATTCAATATCTATATTATAACACGGCTATGCTACGAGTATTAGCTTTTACGTCGAACACAATAAACGTGCCGGCACGAACAGAAGTGTAATGAAAACAAGTTGCTTATTTAAATGTCTGCCCCCCCTTATTTGAGTTAGGGCGATCTCGCACCTGAGCACGGGGGCTTAAGGAAAGGATGCTAAATAAATATTTTCTAAATGGAAAGGATAAAGGGCACGCTTCAGCGATAAGTTTCTTCAGGTAAGGTGAACAAGCAAGCCCGTTTGCGTAGGTTCCGACAACATTTCTAATTAAGCGATTCCCTGTTCTACCCATTGTATATTAGCCACGTTGTTCAGGTAACAGTAATTGTGTGTGCCGTGATTTTCGAAGCAGAAGTTTCAAAATAACATTTTTGCGAGAAAGTTTTGAAATTCTCGTAATGTCGATCGGAGTTTATTGACGGAGTTTCCAGACATGTAGTAGGTTATTTCGTAAAAGTTTTAAGTGGGATGTTGTACGGTATAAAAATTATGAGTAAAATTTGCAAGCCGAGTTGCTTGGAATTATGGATAGAAAGAAATTATTCCCCCTCTTTATCCGTTCAACTAATTACAAGTTTCTGTGGCGCTAGTCACTGCTAGGAATGTGCCGTGACACGTCGATTATTTCAGAAATTTACGTTATTTACTATTATATATTACGTATAATTTTAAAGATATAATTTTAAAATGCAGTTCCTATATAAAAGAATAATTTTAAAACTTTATGGTAGGTGTATATTTTTTTAATAACATAATTATTTGAAATAGGAACTGCATTTTAAAATTATAACTTAAAAAAATATACGACCAAAAAGTTTATAGTAACTACACTTTTACTAACAAAATTATCAGTGTGTATTTACTTACTTTTACCAAGCTTGTTGTATAAGCTCGGAGCTAACTTTTTTTCAGACGCCAAGTGAGGTTAGGGATTTTATCCGATTTATCTGTAGGCGCGAGGAAAAACACCCCACCTTGGCGAGCTTGTTTTAATAAGAAGTTAAATAGCAAGTCCTAAGCCAACAATTTATTTTGATCTAAACCATCCTTTCGTGTCCGTCCGACGTGGAAGTTATGAAGTACTGGGATCAGGGGCTGATGAGATTTTTTTAGCTGTCAAAACTGCCAGAATAACATAGACTGCGTATGAACATTGTTTACTTAATAGCCCCACTTTTCTTGGGATATAATTTAGTCCGAATCCCTTACTTACTTACTTATAAAAATGTTTACGTGAGAATAGTCTGCAAAACGTCTTATGATTGTCCTATCTAGGTAATGAGACTCTTTATCACAATAAAAAATGGAATAGAATAGTGCAATTATCATAAATACTTACAAAAGTACTTGTTTCGTAACTGGTGTATCGTTTTTGTACCATCGGTACATCCCTAGCGGCGCGCGTAATCCGCGGCCGGCGTTATCTGTCTCCGCTCATCTTGTAAGCAATAATTTAATGCTGAGATTATTTTTCACTCTTGACAGCAAGTTTTAATGTCTTTTGGAATGAAATTAAGTCACAATTACCGCCTTGGGTTTCGTTCATTAGTATGATTGTCGGCTAGTAGAGTGGTCGCTAGGGACTTGAGAATTTGTTCAGACTGAATATCTGCAACATGTAATGTAACACCTACACCCTTAGCATGACCGTGCAGACATAAGTTTTATCTGTATCAACTGTCAGATTTATCGACAAAATGATATCACTTCGAGCTTTTTGTACTGGACACGGCTTGGTGTGACGTCATTTTCTCGACGAATCAGACAGTTGAAAGAGATAAAACTTATGTCCACGTGGTCATGCTACAGGACTTGCTTAACATTTTTTTAAGTAAACTCGTCATAGAAACATCGACGTAGAGAAAACTTTTTGATTGACGCCTTTACAACGTCCACATATTACCAACAAAATTAAACCATAATTTTAAACAGATATGATCCATAATAATTATTACCTATACTGTACATTGAACTTTTTCTCAACGTTCAGGTAACTACTATTTACTGCACCCCGGGGGTTTGTCAAACTATTGATATACACTTTTTATTGCCAGCTCATGATTTATTCCACGTAGGGTAACCCCGGAATTTATAAAGCAAACCTTTTAACTGGTGATTCATTCGCGATCATGGGCGTAAATAATTTTAGTTTTACGACGAGTAAAATGACCGGTTCAAATACGAAATAATTATTCTTATGAGTTTTTTTGGATATATTAGTCTGCAAACCATAATAATTTTAGGCTGTCCCTATTGTTCACAAGATGTCAATAAATAAAAAAATTCGGTTTTTTGCTTATTGATATTATACCTAAAGTTTGAATTTAATGCCATTAGGCACTTATCTATCTTCATCTTCTAAAAGATAGATCGATTTCTTGTCAGATCATTTATGAACTTTAAAATACAACCCAAAAAAATTCCACTTTGATTCTAACGTCAAATTCGTGTTTCCCAACTTAAGATTAGCATAAAACTCAAATGAACATTTTCTCTCAGGAATAAAATGACAAGTAATTATTTTTAAGTCAGGCCTCCGCGCCGTGTCGGTTGAACTTGCAATAATGTGAAGGAAGAAGTGGTTCAATTAATGGGGTCCCATGTTCGACAGCGGGCGGTTCGTGACCCAATTAAGTTGGGCTCGTTTCTTATATTGTTCCAGCTTGCCAACTTCATGGTCCTCGATGAAGACCCGTTCATTTATTTGATTGTATTGAGATGAACCCACCTGATTATTCGGCCTTTCGATCTTTGTGGCATGTGAGTGTAACCTATGTATATTTGATTTACCCAAGCATTTATAAACGATATGTTAACCTCTTTATTAATAGAAAGTAGCATTCAAAATCACTCATGTTCTGAAAAGTGCCATTATGTTATGTAGCAACTTTGATTTTGATCAGTAGTTCCAGTCCAGGGATTGCGCATAAAAAAGAAACAACCTTTATCTATCCACTATA
Organism: Ptilodon capucinus; assembly: GCA_914767695.1. NCBI lineage: Eukaryota > Metazoa > Arthropoda > Insecta > Lepidoptera > Notodontidae > Ptilodon > Ptilodon capucinus. The sequence continues at coordinate 3,805,922 of OU611814.1, read as the reverse complement.
TAATATTAAAGGAGTATATACTCATATTCATGATAAGATAAAGTCCGTGCTGCGCGGATCAGACTGACTGAATTTGCTTTGCTGAAATCTACCTGCTGTCGACGGCCGGTGGGTATGTCCGGGGCCTGTACCAATAATTCATTTCTAGAAAGGAATACGTTGTTTCCTTACCTACATTATGTTTCGGTCTCCGTTTATGGCGCTCGTGGGACTAGGTGGAACTAACTACATACACAGATACCTACTCACCCGCTACAACAGATCAACTTTGCGACGTTTAATATGCTCATACAATATTTAACTTTGGCGTATATTTAATTCCTTATATATGGCCCATATATAGATATTTTAATGATGTATTCAGTGGATTAGTATGCCACCACCTCCCATTCCTTATCACTTAAGGTACTCAGCACCTCCTATGCTTATTATATTAGGTATTCGGTTTTTTTACATTGAATATAGTATAAAAACTGTCATAAGATTCCAGTGATATGAGTGTTTGGTGGTAAGGTAGGGGGGAAGAAGAAGTGTTTGGTGGTAAAGTAGGTAAGGGGGCACTTTCCAGAAGATGAATAATTATTCATCCTCTTTATTACTTATCTATAGATATCATAAAATTTTAAAACGTTTCTATGTTTATTAATAAATAAGTTATTAATCAATTCTAATTATTTTAGTCACCAATCCCCGGTGAACACATTATTCGTTACTGTGCTAACAAATGGATAATCAATGAATCATTGTTTAAATCATATTGGATGAAACGACATTGATTGAGAATCAAATAACACAGACTGACGTTAACATAAATTAAAATATTAGTAGCGGGGGTGACCAAAACTGATTTATGTAATGGTTAAATTGATAATAAGATTCTGAGTAAAAATATTGTCTCTTTATTAAAGTCTTCGAAGGCTGACATAATAAGTTTAACATATTAAAATATTGAAGGAATTTTATTAAAAATCGTGGGTGATTTATAATTATTATGAAAGTAGACAAATATTCAAATCACTTGATCGATGGAATTCCAAAATATTATAAAATACTCGTCTTGAGTTTCATAGTTTACATAAGTGCTTCAATTTAAAGTCCAATCGTAGCTACTTGTTACTAAAATGTACAGAGAACCAGCAGCTGGTTGAATACACAATGAGGGCACGAGAAATGGTCGGCCAAAGGGAAAATGTCATCGATAAGATGGGAAAGGAATGCTCCGTTAGTCCAGGCGTATGAGTGATGATAGATTGACGGAAAGATATGACGGTCACACGAATGACGTAGTGCTTTGTGGGGACACACGTCGCGTGGGGAACGAAAGAAACGTATTCAAATGATCTATACCAACCAACCTATGATATTATAAAGTATAGATGTAACCTAAAGGTGTCAAACGTACAAAAAAAATACCGAAATAGGTTTCATTGATGCCATGGCCATTTATAGTTTTTAACCAACTTCCAAAAAGGAGGAGGTTCTCAATTCGGTCGGTATTTTTTTATGTATGTACACCGATTACGCTGCCAGTTATGATCCGATTTACGTGATTCTTTTTTTGTTTGATACGGAATAGATGCCATTTAGTACCATAAAAATTTAAAATTGTACGGCCAAGCAGTTTTCATTTTATGAACATTTTTATGTTTATTATGATCATTATTTACGTGGATGATGTAGTTGTATACGACTTTTTAAGGAGTTTTCATTTAGGTTGATTATTAGTTTTGGTTTAATACGGATTGTTAACAAACATCGAAACTTACCCCCAATGCAGTGGAAAGGGGGGTGTGGGGGGGGGGACTTTTTTCTTGGCTGTAAATATTTACTTTTTAGGGTTTGTTATGAGGTGATAATTAACATATTTTCAACGATTATTGACACTAAAAAGCAAAAAGCAACTTCAAAAACCTAGGTGCACTAAAAAGCTAGAAATAACCTTACAATTCATTACATTTGGAGTACAGAGTTGCCAATCTACGTCAGACTAGGCAAATACACACATGAATTGGCATCGGTTTTTGTTATTTGTTAAATTTTTTTTTTTTTACGTATTGACACAGACAATCCGATGTACATTGACATAAACGTCACACACAAATTGGACGTTAGTGTGAAACTGTAAAACGTAAAGAAAAGTCTCCTGCTCGATATTACAACTCGCTGGAAGCAACCTAATTTAAAAATAAATCTATACGAATATTTTTAATTACATTAATTCTATCTATTATTTTATAAGGCTAACAAAACAATTTCTGTGAAATTTGGTCTAAGACGCTGTTCAAAAGTCTCTGAATTCGAAACATTCGTTTTGAGATTTCTTGTCTGAAGGCTTGAGTATAAAATTATACGAATTTTTAATTACAGAAATCTATGCACATGAAGTCGTGTGAACCAGCTTCCTAGCTGTTTATCACTATAAATAAATAATTACTTAAATTTTCGGTGTATTTCAGTAATTTTTGATCATGTTAGGTAATATTAATGTACAGTGCTAACTTTTAGCTCCGCACAAATCTCCCGGTGGTACACAGAACTCGGGCAACTGGGACAAAGTTGTTAAAGGAAGTGCAAAATACCCATTTATGTGATAAGAATAATAAGAATTTCAAAACAAGAACTTCCATTTTGGTAGCTTGCTAACCCCACTAGGGATCTGGTATGATTGTAATATAGAAGCTTCCTTTAACAGTATCCTTTTAAGTATTTCATTGCAATATATACCCTAATTGCAATGTCACCAGTATCAATGTCACCAAATATTAATCATATTTATCAACTAGCTGTGCCCGCGACTTCGCCCGCGTGGACTTTAGGGAGATTACCCGGAAATATGGGTATTATATTTTTCCCGCGGAACCCTAATGCTTTTTCTAAAATTAAAGTAGCCTAAGTTACGCCTTGGAACGTCAGCTATCTGTCAGTGAAAGTCCCATTGAAATCGGTTCAGCCGTTTAGAAGTTTACCTCAAACAAACAGACAGACAGACAGACAGACAAAAAAAATTAAAATTGCGTTTTCGTTATAGGTATCGTATATACTTTCATACGCATTTGGTAAAAAAGTGTTATTTTGATATTACAAACAGACACTCCAATTTTATTTATTTGTATTGTATGTATGTATGTATGTATGTATAGATCGGCAATGAAGTCGATTTGTTTAATGATACACTCCATAAGTTTCGGGAATTGGTATTGTCATCGTTGCTGCGACAATGATTGCCTTTTTACCAACCGCTAATCACTCATCACATTTAATTTTAATTAGCGCATTCTAATTTTTAATTATTTCTAATTTAAATTTTATTATGTAATGTTATTATTATGTTCTTCCTCTTACTATTATGTATGTTGTGGCACCTTAGTTAATTGTGCATTTAGTTTTTCCTTATTTGTGTGTTTTATTTATGTGTTATTAATGCAACAATTCCTATTAAATGTCCTATTAAATAAATAAATAAATAAATCATTAACCAAACATTTTAAACGTAATATTGTACACATAAATAATAAGATGTAGTATTAAAGCCGTCTATAGTCTCCCTTTAAGTCATATCTTAATTGTCTTATTCATATAAAACTCATAGGAAGGCTATGAGAGATATAATGAAACGCGTCAATACCCTAGTAGTTAGATGGGTCGTCTTGTTAATCGATATGTTTTAGGTTTGAATCCCACTCTAACCCATATATTATTTACGTGAACCTAACCAGCGTTTAGATTCGCTCAAAGCCCTAGGGCTAGTAGTAATGCGATAAACTTAATTGCTAGTAGTCTTAAAAAATAAAACAGAATTGCTATGCTAGCGATATTTATTTATATTTGCTCTATTTATATCTTACTCTAGCGAAAACTCTACATTATCTACAAATATCCAAGCGATTCCAGCAGGGTGATTTTAAAACACTCGGAATCGAATTCGGAAACGGAATCGGATCTTTCCGTCACGGATTCCAGCCATCGCTATTTTGATTTCCGTACCCGACGATTTTTGACATTTCTCGTCGGATAAACCCATCCGAATCGACGGAAAGTTTCCGACACCTTTTTCCTCGCGGAAAGCTTCCGAAATTGAACAAAAACATAAATAAAATACCAAATTTAAGTGTTATCTAAATACTTGCATAATATTTAAGGTAAGTCAGTACTAAAGAGTGTTTAAAATAAACCCATTAACGTTGTTATATGGCCCTTTACATTATTGTGAAAATTATTCCCTTCAACCTTCGATAGGATGGAATATTATCTTATAGGAGACAACATAGGGCGGCTGCTGTGCAGCGCCGGCAAACAATCGTGCTGCATTATTCACTTCGTGGTTGTGTTTTTATTTACCAAAATACAGCGCCATGCGCCATCTATGACGTAGCTCTGAAACTTCGTGGTTGCAAAGGCGTGATGTTACCCTTCACTTTCACTTTGACGTATCAGTAAAAATTTTCGAGGTTCGTTATAACCAAAAATAATGAAGGAGAGTAAGTTTTAAATCGATAATTTAAATAAGTAATCAATTTCCATTTTTTTAATTATGATAAGTGTGTTTATATAAGACTTTTTGGCCCAAAAAAATCGTATTAATAACTGTTTTGTAATCGAATTTTATTTCTACCATTTCTACCATTTTTAAACGTTCTTTGTAAACGCACACAATCTTTCCGACGTCGGAACTTTCCAATTGGCCCTTCCGTCCGCTATTCAAAATCGCGTTTTGACATACCGTCGGAAACGGAATCGACAACTCGAAGTTTTCGATTCCGTTTCCGAATTCGATTCCGAGTGTTTTAAAATCACCCTACAGATCTAAAAACTCGTAAAATTACTTTACGTTATTTTAACTCCACTTGAATACCTATATAGAGACATTAAGTTGGCAATGATATCGTGAAGAGAATATTTCCACGCTCAGCGGCGATGCTATCTGGCGTACGTTGTTTTCCGGTGACAGGAGGGTTTATGGTACAAATCTCGGCGGTTTTCCTCATCTCAGGCCCCGTCTCGGGGGCGAGCAGATCCGACAGCGGGAATATTTATTAGGCCCTATGTTTCAGGCCCGGGAATCTGGTAAGTAGCGTTTGTTACGAAGCTTTTTTAGATCATTTTAATTCTGCCCGTTGGATACTTGGAAATTTAGACTTCGTTTTTAGTATAACAAGATTAATCCGCAATTTATTATATTGGTTTTATGGGTTTTACGTAATGATTATAAAATTCTTGTTATAATATTTATAATTTTAGACGGTATCTATTAAGTAGGTTATAAATTATAAGTTACTAAGTTTAGAAGTGCAACTTCATGATGATAGTGACTGTTGCTTGAATTACGACGTTTGTTAATATTTTTTATAGGTGTATAAATAAAAAAAAACTACGGATGAACCACAGTTGGTACTGTATTGAAACAAAACTTGTAATTTTATATTGTAAGTCACGTAAACGTATTGGAATTCATCAAGTAGTTTGGGTGTTTGGATCCCAAATGGAGTAGATATTTCACTTAAAGTACGCTAGCCAGAATAGTACATTGAAATTTATGAGTGACCCCGGCGGACAACGTATGGAAGTGGGTTTACTCTTGAATACGAGTGGTGCTTTCAAATATATAAAACGCATTGGGAACATTACTCGGAACGTTACGCCACGAACACATTACCGCGGACTGAACTTTTGATATAAAGTATATTTTATTATGCACCTGCCCTTACATACACGTGGAGTAGCCGTTCTTCTCTATAGCCCCGTATAATATATACAGTCTGAGGAGAATGAAAACCCCATGTAAAAATTATGAGATAATATAGACAGACTGTGTGTATTTTTAGTAAAAGAATTGTTATCAGTTAGAGCACATTACGTTTTTTGAGGAGCAGTGAGAGGCATTGGGAGTGTAGCTAAAGAAAATTTTCATGAACAGTTTTCACTAACAGTCATTGAATATGTTACGGTCCGATAGCTAAACGGGACGTTTCTTGTTGTTCCAATATAAGAATCGAACTTTTTACGACAGTTTATCAATATTTCATGCTCCTTGTTTCTCTATCGGTATTTATTTATAACGTTATCTATCATTTTGATCTCTTAAAAAATATTTTTATTACATTCCTATTCAGAATTTAGTATTATTTTCATAAAATGTGTAAGTAACTAAACTCGAACTTAAAAGTTTATAGAAATATCTATCCATTTTACAAACCACCTATTATTATTAGGTACAGAAGTCCTCTACAATGCACTTGTAAATAGTTATATCCGTTTGGATAATAACTTTGCAGTTTGAACATTGGTAGCCTCGTGGGCAAGAACGCCCGCCTTGAATGTAAGGGGTGCAAGTTCAAATCTCGGGCCCGCACCTCTGAGATAATTTTCATGTGCGAATGTAATTTTCAACAATGATTACCACTTACTGAACGGTGAAGGATAACATCTTGAGGAAACCTGCACGTCTATAGAAAGGCGTGTGAAGTTCACCAACCCGCGCTGGGCTAGCGTGGTGGATTATGGCCCAAATCTCCCTCATATTAAGGGGGAATGTGCCCGGTATCATGGCAATAGGCTCGCCCCTTATTACATTGGGACTTTGTGCCACCCATAACATTCTATAAACTTGAAGGAGTATATCAAATATCTTGCGTGTTTAGTACTATAGATATATAAAATAATACACTTCTCATCAAAAAAATCGAAACACCTCGCAGTTTATGATTTGATAAGGATTATCAGAAAAATGTGTATATTTAGGAATAAATGTAAAATGTCATTTAATAGTGAGTAGTATGAGGTTTATAAATCCTAATGTTAATGTTCTAAATTCAAATTAAGTCTTCATAGGTTTCGTATTTTGTATGATGAGTAATTTTAAAAATTAGGACAAAAACAATAAAAACGAAAGTGTTTCGATTTTTTTGATGAGAAGTGTATTTATAAATATACACTTCTCATCAAAAAAATCGAAACACCTCGCAGTTTATGATTTGATAAGGATTATCAGAAAAATGTGTATATTTAGGAATAAATGTAAAATGTCATTTAATAGTGAGTAGTATGAGGTTTATAAATCCAAATGTTAATGTTCTAAATTCAAATTAAGTCTTCATAGGTTTCGTATTTTGTATGATGAGTAATTTTAAAAATTAGGACAAAAACAATAAAAACGAAAGTGTTTCGATTTTTTTGATGAGAAGTGTATTTGTAATTGCCCGCAGTGTTGTTACCAACGAAAGTCCAATTTCACAGTTCTTAGGTTAAGTCGATCGGATTTAGCGTACATTCTATTATTTTAAAGCTCTTTTCTTCTGAAGCCTTCTTAGGAGCCTACGACGCTGTAATGGTCGCTATATAAAACTATATTTTTTTACATTTATCTCCATTTTGAAAGTAAACTCGATATTGCGTTTTTGATTATGGCAATTTTTACTGCGCTTAAGAGATATTTTTTTATTAATATGGATTGTTAAAATATTATGTGATACGGTTTTAAAATTACGACCCATTATCGTCGGGTGGCAGGAAAACCTCATAAAGTAACAAAAAAATACAATGTTGTAATTTGAATTTTTATAGTTTTTTTTTGGAATTTAATAATTTTTACTTCTTGGAATTCTGTAAAGTAATGCATTTATTGATATGATGACTTTTTGATATGATGACGTTGATATTTTAAGGTACTTAGTGTAAAAAAAACATCTTTCCTATTTTTTGTACTTAGTGAGTTATTCCTTCCACCCGAAGATATTTAGTTAGGCTTCATGACCAGTGACCACTGAATAGTAAAAAAACGCATCAAATCGCCTCTCATCAAAAGTCGTACTGTAATAGTGTTTCACAAGAACACTCTTCTTACGAACTGGTCGTTAGATTTGACAACGCCGGAAGCCCTTCGAACTTCAAGCTATTATTCATTAGTATTCAGATAACAGAACCACTAAGTAAGTTATAAACTCTATAGAATCGTTATGTAGAGAGGCTACGTGGTCAAAATGCTCTAAACAACTAGAATGCTTAGAACGTTGCCTTAATGGTAGTGTTACAAAATAAAGTGTTCTAGTATTGAAGCAAGGTTGTTTTTTAAAATATCTATAAAACTACGTTTAGGTAATTTTAAATAAGATATCCGTAGTCCAAGGATTTTGCGTCACGGGAAAAAAAAAACACCCCCCTTTCCAACCCATTGGGGGTAGGTTAAGATTGTTTTTGATAACAATCCAAATAAAAAAAAACAAATGCTCTAGTCGCCACTAGGATTTTCGAAGGTTCCCCTCGATTTCTATGGGATGCCATCATTAGATCCTGGTTTCCTTATCATGGTACCACCCTTAGGATATCTCCTTTCCAACAAAACATAATTATCAAAATCAGTTCATAAACGAAGAAGTTATCCGCGAATACACATACAAAAAAAATATACGGTTGAATTGAGAATCCTCCTCCTTTTGAAGTGGAATAAAAAGACTATCTATTTACTAATTTTTTTTTTTTTTTTATCCTATATTGTTCCACTGCTGGGCAAAGGTCTCCCCCATTTTTCGCCACGCTTCTCTATCTCCTGCCAGATCAGTCCATCCCTCCAGATAACGGTCCAAGTCATCGCACCACCTTTTCCTGGGTCGACCACGGCGGCGGTGTCCATCATCTGGGATCCAGTTGGTGCATAGTTTTGCCCACCGGGTGTCATCCATTCGGCTTAGATGTCCCGCCCATCCCCACTTCAGCAGAGCAGACTTTGACAAAATTAAAAAGACTTAATCAATTTCCTCGTTTCTTAGCAATATTTACGCGATGAATACCTTATTATAATCTGACTGACAAGTGGGCGTTGGTTGCGTCACGTTTCCGTGCAATTTCTGGGGATAATTAATATAAAATCTGGTAATTATTGCAAAGAATACTACCTCTAATAATTTTTTTTCGACCATCTTTAAAATCTATACCAAGCAGGCCATATAGTACGAATACCTATGCTCAAAGGAACTTTAGCAGCGTTTGAGGAACACAAAATTCAATTATATAGCTCAGAAACTCCCTAACAGTATCACTTTCTTATTTATACAACACAAAATCGGTATTTACCGATAAATTTATCTTCAGTTCTAGATACTCCTAGATTTATGTTTCGAAATGGTAAAAATGTGGCGTGAAAGAAAGGAACTACCCGTTTGCTGAGGTTCCCTGGCAACCGTAATTTAATAAAGGGAGATTAAAAATAAAAGTTGGCGAAGGCGTCGCGGTAGCATTATGATTGTAACCGAATTCCCTAACATTGAGAAGGGTAAGCGTCCCGACCGCGCCGCGGCGCCTCGCGACGCCGAGTTTGTTAGCACACACTTGCGAATGAAGAAAAATGTCTTGGCTTAAGCCTTTCCACTCGGCGAGCGCGGAATTGTAAATAGAGATTTATTAAAAGGGGACATAGCGAAATTCGCAACTGCTATGAACATCCTTTTGCGAGAACGTTCCAAATGGGACGGCAAAAGTTTCGCATTAAAGACGCCGTTATGGAACTACGTATTTTCAATTGTTCTCAGTTTTAATAACATTCTAACAATAATATGAAAGTTATAACTACATACTTATATAAGTACTTCTACTTAAGGAGATGGTGTTTTTAGCGTTCCGAACCCAAAGTGTAAAACGGGAACCCTATTGATAAGACTTCGCTGTCCGTCCGTCCGTCCATCCGCCCGTTCGTCCGACCGTCCGTCTGTCACCAGGCTGTAGCTCATGAACCGTGATAATTACAGAGTTAAAATTTTCACAGAATATGATGTATTTCTGTTGCCGCTAAAACAACAAATACTAAAAACTAGAATAAATTAAATAGAGGCTCCCAAACAACAAACGTGATTTTTTTGCCGTTTGTACAGATAACCCGCGGTACGGAACCCTTCGTGCGCGAGCCCGACTCGTATTTGCCCGGTTTTTTAAATATTTGTTTAGCACTATGGCCTCTTGCGCCTACCGTCGCTATAGCAAACGTATTAGTATTATACATATGACGGGTAAAGGTGAAGTGGCTCAAGCGCCATGTTGGGCGATATTGAGTTATCTATAAGATCTTTGGAATCAGCGAAGTTTTCTCCATCTTTTGAGCTAAGTTTCGTGCAAAGATCCCAAAATGGCGCTTGAGTCAATTCGCCGTTTTAGCGTCTATATAATCATGTATTTTTTTGTTATCGTATTATTTGAAATAAGAATGATCTCCGTTATGGTGTCTTTCATATTATAACCAGTAAACATGAAAATACAGTGCAAACTCTATACAACGATACTGAAGGGACTGCGGATTTTATGGCGTTATAGAGTTGTCGTTAAATGGAGAGAAGAAAAATCTGAATTAGAAAAAGTTTATTTCAGTCAGACTAGTGCTTACACTAATAGTTATGTACATAAAAACTACTTATAGTTATTAACATAAAACTACTTATAGTTATTAACATAAAACTACTTATAGTTATGTACATAAAAACAATCTTATTTAAACACTATTGCGTATAGTCGCTTTTGCTGCACCAGTATTTTTTTTTTAATTTTTTCTCATTTTATTCACATCTTGCGATATTGAGGCATCTTGGTGATAAATATTGGAAAATTGTTGTCGTTAATGAGAGTGGGTGTAATTCTTTAAAGAGTGTATTGTATGGAAGTTAAGCTAAACCAACCAAAGCCAAATAATTTCGACGCTTCAGGGAGTTTGTCGTTAAATTGAGTGACGTTACATGGAGTTTATACTGTATTTAAATGCAGATATGTGTAGATCGATGATTATCACAAAATCACTTCTGTAACACCGCTATCTACCTCATTCAGTGTGAAAATGTTACCCTTGCAGTAGGAAATTTACTGAACTTTATACATATTACTAACTAAACTGTATTTGGTATAAAGTAAATGTATGTAATATAATTTGCCTTGTAAATTATTACGTAGGAACTAAACTAGCAAAACGATGAAATATTCTAACATTCCACATTGTTACCTCTCTTATATTACCAACAAGTATTCGAATTCGAACTAAGCTTATATCATTTGAATAAGATATTGAATACTTCTACCCACCTGATGTAGGTAAAATAGACGCTGTATTTATTGAGATCGCGTCAAATATGTCGGACTCTATTGATATCAAAGCATTTTTGATGTTTTTGTCGACAAAGGGGCAACCGCCACAAAGGGATGTTGTTATGTCAAACATTTCTGCCGTGTAGTGCTCTGGGTAGCTGGCCAGCAAATAGATTTCCGGGACTTTGACAGCAGCGTTGTCAATGTCTTCTATGTTATTAATTTTCAGCGATCTACGGTGGAAATCGGTTCACGTCACAAAACACTTAATCACATGTATTTTCTATACTTACGCGTATACGGATTAGTCTGCGTGATAGTAATGATTTTTCAGCGTTTGTTTAGTTTTCTGTAAGTGATTTTTTTTTGGATCAGTAAAGTATTTAATATACCAGTACCTAGTAGATAAAGAGAGCAAGAGTTTGCCCAGGTTTGGGATATGAATAGGGCTATAATAATAGTTCTGTAGTTACATCACTCTTTTATAATGTTAAGAAAGTATGTGTAATAGGTACCTATACTTTATCATAGTTTAAATTTAAGTTGGTTAGTCATGATAAAAAAGATTTGATTAAGTATGGTGTTTGTAGCTTTATTTTAAAGTCTTTTTCGTTTTATGAGTTTTGACGCGGAATGTAAAAACTTCGTTTGTCTTTATAAGCGTCTGAGGGACTCAACAATTTTATTATTATCTGCACTGTTTGCAAGGGAATAAACTGCATAGAATTAACAATGTTGACAATTGTATGGCGATGTTTACTATGAGAAATTCCTAGGTTTTACAATATTAAATTTAAAGTCAGGAGAAATACAGTGCTAGCAACATTTAAGTAGCTATTCGAATATAAATGTAACACAGTAGTTCAATCTACAATGACCTCGATATGCTGAATCTAAAAAATAATTAGTTTTACACGAATTTCTACATGTAAAGAAAGTTCTGACCCATCTTTGGGCAACACTACCTGGCAGTTTAATTATAGACGTGAGTCTAGCACATGCTTTTACCTTAGTTGGTGGGACTAACCGGACAAATATTAATATTATAAAGTAAGTTATCCTAGAAAAAAGTAAAGTGGCGATGTAGAACACGATTATTTCGCTAAAAATATCAATGTAGGTATTTCGTGTGGGTATAAATTTCTATTAATTTTGAAGATAAAGGTATAAGAAGCAACAGTAGGGTACGGCCCTAAATGAATATAATTTCTGAATAGTTGTTAACACAACCTAACCAGTGAGACAATATTCTTATTTTCAATATTTTCTATGTCTTCCGCAAATACATTTTAGGAAAGAAATGGTAATAACGGTTGACGGTATATCATCGAACGTTTTATTTATTTAGACAGTGAGTGGGACGCTCGAGACGTGACCCCACTTCACGAAGTATCATACAGCCTGATTTATGATATTCTAACCTATTCGTAGTGTCCATATTCAGTTGCTATTAGGCACAGATCTTCATGCCTTAGGGGATCTAGACCATCATTTATTATACTATGAATAAATATATAGAACTGGTTGGATTTTAAGCTAAAATTTCTAACTACTGGGATGTTAGAGTTAGGAGCCTTAGTTTATTATCCAAACATGCTAAACAGGTACATAAGGTATCACGCCTGTATTCCCCAAAGGTGTAGACTAAGGTGCACTGAAATGCGCCCTTATTTCTCCTATACATGGTTCCCCATGTAATAAAGAGCGAATGGACTCAAGGGGTAAAAAAAAATACAACATATTTAAATGGTCTTTTATTGATTCACAGACAACACTGATTCGGTGAAAAAATATTCCATCCAGAACGAATTAAGTAATTAAAAAATCCCCCCTTCACTTATTAAAAAAGGTTCACCAATTTCGTTTACCGGCGCGGCTCACGGCGCTCACCTACTGTTTTTTCAGCAAATTGCGCGAGTTTGTTGCGGATATTCAGGTCGGTGGCATGGGAATACCCGCGGATATGTTAATTCGCAACGTAATGTAAATGGGCGGTGGCAATTTATGTCGCTAAAACACTCCAAGGATAAGTTGGGACCGGCCGGTGAGGGCCGGGCGGGTAGTGCCGATGTCTGCGAATCGAAAACTGATTATTCAGGCATCCGTTCCCACGCCAATATGTAAAATAGACGTTCCATGTTGAACGTTTCTGGACTAAGCGTGTTTACTTGCGACAATTAAGGGTTGTAGTTGGCGTACAACTTTTGAGTACTATTGATTACGATCTCTTATAAATTGGCGATGAAATCTTTGTCGTTTCATTTTGTTTATTAGGACAGAGTAGGATTAAATTAACCTCTCGGTTTCAAGCGCAATCTCTTTACCCACTCCTCTGATTGATGACACTTGATTTCATTTAGCTGTTGTGCATAAAATTAATATAATGTTTTAAGTACCTATATTCAAAGATTTCGAAGAATTGGATTTACATTTTTGAGTACAAAATGGAAATGTATCATAACTTCCTGTAAGTTTGGTGATAGGTCGGTATAACTAATAATAAATGGTTTCTATTAAACTTGCCCATTCGCATTCAAATTCATAGTAATCAGAAGACAAACACGCTTGAAATTTTGAAGGTGAACTCATAAAATACACGCTCAAGTTGAAACATTTTATGAATAGTGACCATTAGAAATGAAACATTCCGGTGCCACCGTGGCAGCGGGCAAATTCAAATATGTACGGTCGGACTTTGCGCGCAATGTTTACATAATGTAACTAATGCGAGATTTTCAACAAAAGAACTTTATATTGCTTAGGTGCCGGACAGCGAAATACAAACTCTAAACTTATTATACATTTAGGTCATTGCACCACTTATGAAAAGCCGAATTTTACTGCGAACTTTGTGGTTCGACTTCAGAGTATCTTTGTCCAAGAAACATCGTGTATAGTTGCTCGAACGCCAACTTTGGAAGCGAAGGATGTAAGATCAAACCCCGAGTACACACCTTTGAGATTTACGGCTTTTATATGTGTTATCACTTGCGAAACAGTAAAGGTATCGTGAGAAAACCTGGATCTCTATCAAAGCATTGTGGTGGATTTTATCCTGACTTCCTTTCGCATTGATCGGTAGTATGCTCGGTATAATAAATATTGCCAGCCAAAAAATACGTGTTCATCGTAAAATTAAAATTAAGTATAGCCTGTACTATTGGTACCTACTATACAATGTGGCGGTCCCAATTACACCCAGATCAGGGCAAATTTCGAAAATATAATTACCAGTATTTACCACTGATTCGAACCCGCAACCGGGCCGAGCGCCCTACGCTCAAACTACTAGACCAGGCCATCTATCATGGTAAAAGACCTCCTATAATATACAAACAAAAAAACTGGCCAAGTCCGAGTCGGACTCGCGCACAAAGGGTTCCGTGCCATTATCTATAAAAACAGCAAAACAATCACATTTGTTGTATGGGAGCCCCTTTAAATATTAATTTTATTCTGTTTTTTAGTATTTGTTGTTATAGCGACAACAGAAATACATCATCTGTGAAAATTTCAACTCTCTAACTATTGAATGTTTCTTTCTAGGTGTTGTCTTATCTATCTTATGTAACTTATGAGATACAGCCTGGTGACAGACGGACGGACGGGCGGACGGACGGACGGATGAACGGACGGACGGACGGAGAGCGAAGTCTTAGTAATAGGGTTCCGATTTTACCCTTTGGGTACGGAACCCTAAAAAACAACGACAGCAAAGAGTGCATAGCAGTACACCTTTGCGCATTAAACACGCTAAATCTAATTAACTAAACTAATAATACCTTTGAAGTACCTACCTAATAATAATAACATTTTTAATAAATCATAAAACCGTAATATGCGTGTTGTAATTCAAGCTTATGAATACGACTTAGAATAATGAGTATTAGCATTTCGAATGTGGTACGCTACACCTCGAGTTAATAAGCCGATTGAGGTAGGGCAGGGTGCGTATAAGGATTACGCGAACATAGCCAGGTGCGTGGAAGTACATAATTTTCCAACGTGGAGCCAGGCTTAATGCTGCAGCTTTTCTTGTCATCAACTCGTTAAAACTGTGTTTATTAAGATGTTTCTTCGTCGGATTATCCGCGGACGTGTCTCTTCAGGATTTAAACGCTGCTCTGTTAGCATCTATTATTATTCATGACATAAATTTTGTTGGCAAGGAAGGCATTAGACGAAAACTCATTAAAACGAAGACGCGGTCTGACTTTTCAAACTCGACACGTTAAGTCCACGCGTGACGCAAGATGAAACTAATTGCTATTCGCAACAAGCAAACTCGTTGCTTATTAAAACTCGCTGTCTTTCACGCTAATTTATAAACTAACTGTTTACCTACTTGCATATTACTTTAAAATAATTCTATCACTTCCTGATCGTTAGCGTCTACACAAGATGGCACGTTGTTCAACCTCGTGTCAGCTTTTGAAGGGCTACCAATTTTCGATGCAGCGCTATAAGCAAATGCTATGTAGCGATGGTTTACTTTATGGTAGAGCTAATCCCATCAAAAACATAAATGTAAACCTCTGTTTAGCCAATGATATATGCCTTGGTTGTCCACTTCAACGACAAAAGATGTGAGATCTAAACGGGCGCCAATTTCAGTGGTCAATCCTAAAATTTATTTATAGCAACATCAAATATTTCATAACAACTTAAAGTATAATTTCTTACTAAAACTTAGGATAATATATTGGCCTAAGGCCTTATTTTGCTAGTTCTACTGTACGAATTATAATTAAATACCTACTAAAACAGTCCTGGAAGAGCTCTATGTTCGCTGGCTAGTTTCTACCAGCAAGCCAAATTGTCGGAAGAATAAAATAAGTACTTACAGCTTTAGAAATGCGAATTCGTATATTAGAACTAGCCAAGTATGGCCTTAGGCCAATATATTATCCTAAGTTTTAATAAGAAATTATACTTTAAGTTGTTATGAAATATTTGATGTTGCTATAAATAAATTTTAGGACTGACCACTGAAATTGGCGCCCGTTTAGATCTCACATCTTTTGTCGTTGAAGTGGACAACCAAGGCATATATCATTGGCTAAACAGAGGTTTACATTTATGTTTTTGATGGGATATCATTACTTTTTGTACAGAAATAATTAGTAGGTACTTATTCATAATAAAATTAATACCAAAGGGTGGATTTCCACTCTTTATATATTCACGTGAAGACATTAATAATGTTAGAATGATCGTCGTTAGGGACTTATAAGCAGCACATAATATAACTAACATAACTCAAATAGTTGGTATTAAAAATAAAATATTCTTCAATCATGAAACAATAAACTTATAAGGTAAATCTTATTATCTATACATACATACATATATATATATATATACATATATTATATACATATACATACATACATACAAATAAATAAAATTGGAGTGTCTGTTTGTAATATCAAAATAACACTTTTTTACCAAATGCGTATGAAAGTATATACGATACCTATAAAGAAAACGCAATTTTAAATTTTTTTGTCTGTCTGTCTGTTTTTTTGAGGTAAACTTCTAAACGGCTGAACCGATTTCAATGGGACTTTCACTGACAGATAGCTGACGTTCTAAGGCGTAACTTAGGCTACTTTAATTTTAGAAAAAGCATTAGGGTTCCGCGGGAAAAACATAATACCCATATTTCCGGGTAATCTCCCTAAAGTCCACGCGGGCGAAGTCGCGGGCACAGCTAGTTTATTATATAATTGTACAACTATTTACAAAATATTTACAATGCAAAATAAGATAAGTTAAAACTAATAAGAAAATATTATGTTAATTAATCTTATTTATTAGTATGTTAGAATGATCATTCAATATTTTATAATTAACTTTAAACATACATTTTAAACTTTAAACATAAAAACATAAAAAATAAAAACAAATAAAAACTTAAAAAATACATTTCTTGTGGTAGGATACGAACGCCGGACCCTGACGATATATCCGACCGCATAGCCCACTAGGCTACGTTAACAGATAATTTTGATATGAAAAACTTGAGTGGTTAGTCTTACTACCAATGACGTCATAAAGTGAATGTTCCTAACAAAATCAATTAATTGAAAAAATATTATAAAATGATAAAATTATACTAGTTTCACATTTTTTCCTTTGTATTTACCCAATTACCTATCTGAATGCCAAATTTGAACTCTCTAGGTCATCTGGGAAAGGCTATGATTTTTGATCTATAGGTCAGTCAGTGAAATAATTCCGATTTTTGGACGATTATATCTTAAGAACCGTTTGAGGTGTGTTTATGAAATTTGGAGCACATATGTATCTCGCAAGTCTCAATAGATGAGCCAAATTTGACATGGTTATGTTAAATAGTTTCTGAGTAATGAGGGGGTCAAAAGTCGCTCCAAATGGTTCGTGTAATATTGCACACGGTGCTGCAGCCAGCTTTCATTGGCTGGGCGCACTCCCGTGCGCCTTGATATAATCCTAATTTAATCTACACTACGTTAATCGAATGTTTAAACGTATGTTAGCTACAGATGACAGTGGTTTCATGACATTTATTTTCATTGTATTTGCGGTCCCTAAGCGGTTGCGTCCATTAAGCTCTCAATGTACTTGAAAATAAATCACAGTGGCCCCGCTGCTAAATGGAAAATATTTTCAGCCATTGTAGCGATTACTGCGATCAAATCAACGATGTTGACCCACAATAGTGATGCCCGGTGTTGGTCTCGGTCGTTCACATAACAAGACACTTGCTATACTTTGCTATATAGCCAATCGATATTTAGCAAACTAGATATTGTTCTTACAAATAGTGATAATATGGGCATAGGAAATTACATAAGTATTGGAAGAAATATACTATGGTGTACTGAGTGAGTATAGAATATACATACCTTCACTTAAATTTATGACGTATGGTGGATTTTGTTGTCTATATGTGTTTTGTAATCACAATTTCACATGTGTCAATAAGCGTCTATTACAACGTAATCGGTTCCTTTTTTCAACCCCTAAAGAATAAAATAGGTACATTTTGAATCCATATTGGTGTCGGTGATACAATAACTAAGTAGTCTTGGTCTTGAATGAATTCACTTGGAACCAAGACAGCAAGACCAAATATGGACAACACTACTCTTAAATATGCATAGGTCTCAAAAAAGTTTTCGGTTACGAGAACCAATCGAGCCGGTTATAGAATCATGTAACCAATTTAATTTGGTATTCGATAACCTTAGAGGCAATTTGGACAGCTTGTTTGTGCGGTAGATTAGATGTTTACCCCCGAGCCGCGATGTCCCGGTTGATAACGCGAGGGTCGCGCAGACGTGCCTGCCGGGACCCAATATGTGAAATCGTTACATTGACGACTCCATTGCAGCATACCGTATCTTTTTTACAGTCCAATTACAGATAACTGGCACTGTGTAACGTCTACCGCGTAATATTAATTTTAATTTTTTATTACCCGGGTCGGAAGAAAGCGGGTAATTTACGGTGCTGTGTAAACTTAGCTTTATGATTGTTGTACTAGCGTGTTTGTTTTAAGGCGGTGCTGGTGAGTGAAGTCGGTGTACCTGTTGTTATTCTTTTATTTATATAAGTAGTCTATTGAATCTCTTGCTCTTTCGTTTGCATCTGTTTAAAGATAGCATATGTATATCTATCAGCCCTCCCCCCGTCCCCCTAGATTTGTCTATGACTGAAGATTATGTCTACAAGTCATACCACCAAATTCTATTGGCGTGCCATATATAAACACATCGTTAGCTGACAACAATCCCGTACTTTTTAGAACATCGTTTGTATGTACATCGTTATCATGGCTTGGTTAGCAGGTATAAATTTATGTGACGTTGTAGGGCCTGCTTTTTCGCTATCTTGAGAACTTAAAAACTTACAACTTCACGTTCTGCATATGGTTACTGTATTTTGTTTATATAAGAGCGTAAATAATATACTAAATCCTCAAATAAAGTGTGTAGAATTTATATTACTTTATTTGGATGGAGGATTGTAGATATAAATTGAACAACAAAATGCTCCATTAGTTCTCATCAATAATGGGTGATTATTCAAGGAAGAGGTATGAGCGGAGTGTGCGCGGATAAGTCCTACCCGATACATTAATAAGGAGACAAGTGGAGTGTAGAGTGGCGCGTCAGTGTGTCGTCACCGCTGCTCCGTAATGTAGATTGACTTGTTTCGTGTCTGCTAAAATTGTTTTTCAAGTCGAGCATACACAAAACAACCGGTCTGGCACATCGCTGAAGTACGCAATTTATTATTCACAAATAGACTACGGAAATTGAGTTTTAACGAAGACAAATTGAACTAAAGCGGAATCAATTACGGGAGATTTATTTTCACTGAGAGAAAGAATTAAGTAACTGCGAGGCAAGGAGATGTAAATTGAATTTTTGTCGTTGCCTCGGAAAGAAAGGAGTCCCGGGAACAAATAGAACGCCACGATATATTAAAAAGTTTGCCGTTTGGGGTGTTTTGTAATTTTTTGAGAGCAAATAACTCAAGAAGAATGGGCTGGCATGTCTCCCCGTCCAATTAATTCTGTATCGGTATGTCAATATTGGACATGGGCCTATACCTTCATTAGAAAAGTTTCCTTCATAATTTATTCACAATTGGATTGAAATCGTTTGGTGTTATGGTCGTGTTGTGAATTTTACGCGTGTTTGGATATAACAAGCGGGGCTCGGGTCGGGGCGACACATGATACCAAAATTATCACACGGTTATTTCTAGTGAATACATACAATTGAATTCATAACTGGAAGCGACATTCGAATAATAGTGAAAATTTTATTTAGTGAAGTAAAATCATCATTTAGATTCCATATTATAATGACTTTTTACAAAGGCAAAGAATGTTGAATACTTGTTATTAACTACAGCTCTTTTTTTTTTTTTCTTTTTTAACGTCCCACTGCTGGGCACGGGCCTCCCCTCAATGCGAGGGGGATTCAGGCCATAGTCCACCACGCTGGCCCAGTGCGGGTTGGCAGACTTCACACATCGAGAACTAGTCAAGTTCCCTCAAACGTGCAGGTTTCCTCACGATGTTTTTCCTTCACCGTTTCATAGCAAGTGGTAATCTCGGATGTAAATGAGATTCGCACATGAAACCCAGAGGTGCGAGCCGGCGTTTGAACCTGCACACTTTGATTTGCAAGGCGTGAGTTCGACCACTCGGCTACCACTGCTTTATTATGAATGTATTATTATTTTTAGTGGTGAGTCGAAGCTCGACCATCTTCGTAGCTGAGGACCGGGTTTGAACCCATCCATCAAACTATCGGCGTCATCTTTCTCCTAGCGCATTTAGCTTTGTTGAAGGGACTATCGAGGTAGTCTCGTTAGTCCCTTCAACAAGGCATAAAAATAATAGTGGAATAAAAACACATAACTAGTAATATTAATACACAAAAAAATGAGCAAAACCGTCAGAAATTGCTAGATCTCTATAACTATTGAATTAAGTTTTGAGATATCGATTCTAGTTTCTAATAGATCCTTGTAGTCGGGTGTTTGGCGGCCGCCACCCAGCAGATGTTACGCTTCTCACCTGGCGCGCGCGGTATGACCGGCGCACGCGCACGCCCGCACGCGACGACGTCTGCGCACTCAGACGACCCCTACTCTAATTCTTCGATTTACAAATTTATCATGGTAAATGTATCTGTTGCAAATATAGGTGTATATATTTCGATTACGGGCCAATTTTGACATCGTCGGACAAACTGACAGATAGTATTTATTCCACAAATAGCAAACTTATAATTTTCCAATCTTTAGAGTTTATTTGTCGTATAACTCGACTGCCAGGCATATCTTATAACTGCAAGAGGAGCTGCAGTCTTCATCGTTTAATTCTTGGCCATATAGATACATACGATAAGCATAGTTCATCTACGGGACTACGTGCCACGCTCGTCAAAAGTGAAGCACAATACCTATCGATCTATGTGTGCGAGAATTGGCTATCCATTTACAATGACGTAAATGTGTGCGAGATAGACATAGTAAGCTGATTAATTAAGGGTGCTTCACTTTTATTGAGCGGGATACCATCCGACCCTTTTTATACGTCCATGGTTACTTGTGAATTAGAGTAGGCCTCCTGCGCCCACGCCGCCCGTCCACGACCACGCTGGCTATTATTAATATCGATCACATACCCTCTCTAAGCCGAATTTAATTTATGTTACGTCATTATGCGTTGCTTGGCACGCAACAAAGTAATTTATGCGATTTTTTTCGGATTTCAGGGGGTTGTTCTGTTGTGATCTCGCATGCTATTGGCTCTTTATCTATATATCTTTATCTATATATATATATATTATCTATATATCTTTAATCTCTAAATTATAGTGAGTAAATGGTGCCGTCTCTGTTGGTACCAAATTAACTGAGCATATTGCCTTTTTTAGGGTTCCGTACCCAAAGGGTAAAACGGGAACCCTATTACTAAGACTTCGCTGTCCGTCCGTCTGTCCGTCCGTCCGTCCATCCGTCCGTCCGTCCGTCCGTCCGTCACCAGGCTGTATCTCATGAACCTTGATAGCTAGAGACTTGAAATTTTCACAGATGATGTATTTCTGTTGCCGCTATAACAACAAATACTAAAAACAGACTAAAATTAATATTTAAGGGGGCTCCCATACAACAAACGTGATTTTTTCGCCGTTTTTATTGATGATGGTACGGAACCCTTCATGCGCGAGTCCGACTCGCACTTGGCCGGTATTTTTAAATTTTATTGCTGTCCTTCTCAAGGTCGTAATAGATGAGGAGGATGGCAATATTTGTAGTGCTGTCAAATATAGTTTAGTTGTTGTTTGTGTACATCATAATCGACATGATATAGTATACAATTTAAAACGGAAAGAAGTACGTGTTGATATAAAAACTATTTGACGTTCAGAATAATATTATGTTTATGAAACTTTAAAGTAATTGATCGAAATCTTACTAATGAATGCATCATGCTTGTATATCTAGAAGGGGTACACAGTGATGCACCTGAATTTTGCTGAAAGTATTTTGCTTCCAATTCGGAGCGAGAATAATGACAAAATATTATAATTTTAAATGAAAGCGAGATAATTTATTGAAGATAACTTAAACGTTTATCTTATATTAATAATTCCTATGCCCATTTTGAAAAAAAACTCCGTATATACCGGGTACACTTATGACTGATTTTTATATCCCCAGACAATATGCCAAACTGCCTAACAAATAAAGTTATTGGATTGATAATACATTAGCAATTAATAGATACATTTATTCCTTAGGTAGTCGAGTTATCTGTCAATTAAGATTTTTTAAAAATTGTTTGGTAAGTATTTGTCGAATAAACGTGGCCTCTCGGGTAATCTGACGAATGAAGAACGACTGTTAGTGAATTAATTTGTTATTGGGTGTCAATTACTCTTTGAATAACTTATGAAGTAATAGCTAGTCCAATAAATAATGACTTGTGAATGTTATAATTTCATTATATCGTTCAGATAGCTTATGTATATTTGAGTAGTTAGAGTTCACACTGTAAGTCACGCGACCACCTGGCATTTATCAGTAAACACGTACAGCTGTCTTTAAAGGATTTATATTTGATGTCATTGATAAAAACACGAGTTAATAATAGTTTGCTTGACGCTTAGTCAATAGCCTATTTATAACCCAGAGGTTCCGGGTTGGATCCCACGTGATCAATCGAAATCTTTGACTCCAGTCAAGTGACTACTAGTGCTAAAGGCCTCACATTGCTAGTCATAAAAATATTGTCAAATATCTGCATGTTGTTTCAGCATCAAACTCTATTCATTACATTATTGATACGGACATGTTGTTCAATCAGTGTTATTGGTTAGGCAAAACATGTACGCTGCATATTCAGCTTTCATTATTGGAAATGAAGATAGTCCTGTTAACGAACATCCGATCGCGTTTGTTCGCCGCCGCCGCGCCGGGTCATCGGCTGCAGTTTTAAACCAGCGCCGGTATAAAGCCAATGTTTGCCGAGTGGCCGGCGCACACAGCTTCACGCTCCAAGCCCCAAATTCGTGCATTTTGATGGAAATTGCCTTTGTGATGATAAAAATTGTGCTCGACGCTCGGCCGGACGAGGGGAAGCCGCCGCCGTCGCTCGGAAATGAGTTCATACATTTTATTCGACAATCGATTTTGTTTGATTTAATTTTATCGCTCAATACAGTGACCATCGGTAAATGAGATATTTTAAACGCGGATGCACTTTTTGTTTGTGTGTTTCAGCCATGAATAATTATAACTCGAATTAAAGGACCCAATGGGATTCAATTGTTTTTTATTATTGTACAGCCGACAGTTTATAAAAATAATTTGACAGAAATAATGTAGCCGTTTTTTACTGGATAATATATATTTTTTCATCAGTTCAGTAAACGTATTTATAAAATGTGCAACCAATTCTAAATCAAATTAGTTCACATGAGTACACACATTCGAAACAAACATGATATTAATTAGTTTCTCATTTGTGTTATTTTTCCAACATCAAATATTTGTCTTTTCATGTGATTTTAGCAAAATTATAAACACCGAAAATTAGTTGCAAAATATTAATTGTGCAAATATTCATTATGGTAATTAATTAATTAATTAGTTACCGAGATACTTTTATTTGACATATTTACTTAGTCACAATGCTGTCAAATTAAACTCATGTGACTTTGAAGTAATAAATTTAATATTCGTGCTCGAAGCCGAGGGTTTAAATGGAATTTATAAATAATGTATTTGCAAGGGCCATTGGTCATGTAAATACTGTGAGATATCAATTTTTCGGTTGGCTAGGCTTAGATAATGTGATGGGTAGCGCAGCGCGTGCCTGTCTGCGATCACTCGTCGAACTGATATTGACACACCATGATAATGCGATATATACTGACAAATATGCTAACTTTGCACTCATTTAAGAAAAAAAAAGTATTTGAAATACTTTTTTTAGGGTTCCGTACCCAAAGGGTAAAACGGGAACCCTATTACTGAGACTTCGCTGTCCGTCCGTCCGTCTGTCACCAGGCTGTATCTCATGAACCGTGACAGTTAGAGAGTTGAAACTTTCACAGATGATGTATTTCTGTTACTGCTATAACAACAAATATAATTGAAAACAAACAACTAAAAAACAGAATAAAATAATTATTTAAGAGGACTCCCATACAACAAACATGTTTTTTTGCCGTTTTTATAGATAATGGTACGTAACCCTTCGTGCGCGAGTCCGACTCGCACTTAGCCGGTTTTTAAAGAAATAATTTCTATCTTTCTCGTTTAGGGGACTTAAGCCCCCGGTACACTGGGGAGTCAACCCTCGCGCGTAAAAATGTTTGCCATATCAAAACGGACTCTATGTTAATATGAATAAAGATTGAATTTCTGTTGTAAAAGCCACGTCCCCCACGTGTCTAAATTCGCTCGCGCTGTCAGTGTCATTTAGTTGGGGAATGAACTTGTTCTATGAGTCAATACGGTTTGTTTTGTTATGGCAAATAATTTGAAGCGCGAGCCTTGACGCCCCAGTATGCGGGAGGCCTTAGGATTTTATTTCTATTTACAATAAAATACATATACAAAGTATCAAGTCGATCAAAAAAAATTTGAAATTATGTGACCTTCAACCCCCCATTTCACCCCCAAAGGAGTTTGATTTCTGATAATATTTTGGAAACGGGACCAACCTTGAAGAATTCCCTAGCAAACCTCAAAACAATTTTCGAAATCGGTCGACAGACGCCGGAGATATGCGGTAACATACATAAAAATAAAAAAAACATACGGGTCGAATTGAGAACTTCCTCCTTTTTGAAGTCGGTTAAAAACTATACATTCGTGTGTACACATTTCTTATGTTAAGTATTATTAATGCTAATCTCATATTAAAAACCTGAAGGAACCTATTAAAAACTCAACCGAGGTTGCCTTTTTACAAGCTTTAAATTAACTTGCAATGTATGTATGCGCGGGTGAAATCTTGCAACTGAATTTTAAATCTGTTATCTTTAAACGATTGAGCTGAAATTTGGTATACACGCTTATTCTGGATGACAATGCATGCTTAGATAAGTGACGTCATTCTAATTCCACGGCGGATCATCCAAGATGGCGGACTAGTTATTATTTCTGCACTACCACAGTATGGGTATCAAATAAAAGGGCTTGTTTTTAAAAAGTTTTTTTAACATTAACTAATTCACTCTATTATTATACATATTTAATACGTTGGGGACACATTATAGTTACGGCCCATAACAATAGAAAGGCAATTGTTTTAACTATGCACTGCTCCACAGAATAAAGACTTCATTATTACACGTCGATTGCCTGATTGGTACAATATGCGGTAGCAGTTATATTTAGGACAATCGGAGACAGGAGACACATTTAAACGAATTGCAACTAAGTATCATGGAGTTCGGTTGGCGAATACTAATCACATGAGGGAGTTGAGCTCATTCAAAATTAATTCAGATCCAAAATGGTATTAGATATTCGTATAATGAAGCTTCTGCGATCAGACATGTTTATTTATAATCATGCATATACTGCCGGATATAATTAAGGTTCATGTTTTAACTGCGATACTTGAATCATCTTATGATAGTTTTTTTGTAAAAGGACTACGCTGTTGGCCGTTAGGTGGCCTTTACGGCTTATCTTATAATAGTCTTGTATGAAGTCTCATTATGCTGTCACTATGCTAAAAAAAGTATTGTTTATTTCATCTTCTTTTTTTACGATATGTGACAATTTTACGGGATGACATGAGCAATGGCTCCACTTGCGATTATTGGGTATTTCAGCCAGTGTCGAGTAGTTAATAACAAGAACAAATTCAATAAATACATATGGCGGATGATGTTATTGTCGACTTACTCGTAAACCTATACGATCAAACCACCTAATAGTTTGTGAACAAACTATTAGGTGTTCTGATAGTCTGATAGTCCTAATCAAAGTACTTATGCAAGGATGAGGGGATCAGAGAATAGTAATCACTTCAGAGAATATTATCCTTTAAGCAGTGGTAGCCGAGTGGTCGAACGCACGTCTTGCAAATCAAAGTGAGCGGGTTCAAACCCCGGCTCGCACCTCTGGGATTTATGTGCGAATCTCATTTTCATCTGAGATTATCACTTGCTATGAAACGGTGAAGGAAAACATCGTGAGGAAACCTGCATGTCTGAGGGAACTTGTCTAGTTCTCGATAGATGTGTGAAGTCTGCCAACCCGCACTGGGCCAGCGTGGTGGACTATGGCCTGAATCCCCCTCGCATTGAGGGGAGGCCCGTGCCCAGCAGTGGGACGTTAAGAGGGCTGTAGTAGTAGTAGTAGTAGTAAGCATACTTTAATACCGTACCGTTCATAATTCCGTGATACGCCATCTTAAGACTACCTACAAGTTACCGAGAAACTTAAATAGAAGTTAGGCACTTGAAATGTAAACAATCTAAATGCAAAATGTATACAGTTGTAACAGCCAGTTATGTAGTGGCGATAGGCATCGTATTTGCAAGCATTACGAATTGTAATGTCTGTCGGACTCGCCCCCTGGGGACATAGTAAATGCATAATTCGTTATACTACCAAAGCGAATTGAATTTAAAGAATGATAATAAAAATAATGCATCTTGCATAAATAAGTAATTCATAATGTTATTGATCGCTTCTTTTCATTTTATAGACATTCCCCCCATTTTATTGAAAGTTATGATCTATTTAGGTAGAGCGGCGTTGTCGATCACTATTGTACTGAAAGTTTTAATTATATGTAGTGTTTAGGTAAAAAGAAAGATCTATACATTTGAGAGATACTTTACTTTACTTTTTCTTAGATACTTTACTTTTTCTTTACGACTTAAAATGGCGTCTAATAATTTATAGATTTGGTATTTTAAAAAACATACTGTTCGATTTTTTTATAGCCTATTCTGGGCCGTCCCCGATTCTGGGCCGTTTCCGGTCACGTCTTTTTTTTATTATTAAAGACTGGTTTGAAATAAAGACCTAAATATATTCACTCGATATCCTAAATGTATGGTTCATATTAAGAACATCCTTTCAACATTGAAAAAAAAAATAGTTTCATTTAATTTTACTTTCTATGAAAAACTGTATCCGGAGAGTTTTAAGGGGCTGCTCAATTTTAAGGATATTGATACCTATTTTGTATCCATATTCTGTGTAAAAAGTTGGTTCTAATCTACTGGTAAATTATTGTTACACACGTAGTTAAAGGTACCTATTAGTATCGCAGTTGTGTTCTCCTCTATTATTTACCTGATGTGAGGTGAACGTACAAATGAGCTTTCTCTAAAGTTTGTGTCTCCGCACTGAACTGTCACGGGGACTGAAACCCTCTGAAACATGCTGATAGCTATGTTACAAACGACAAAGCTTTGCGAAATAGGTCCAACTGGACCGTAGTTTATTACGGTACTTGGATCTGGATTTCACGTGACGGATAGTGGGTACTAGAAGCTAAATGTAGGACTTTAAAATTTTAAATCTAAATCCTCGAAAATGTAGACGCTACATCAAAAACATTTATACTCTACGTTATTAAAAAAATACTGATCTATGTCAGATATACTCAACCTGCGGTCCGCCGGCCTCTTATGGTAGGCCCATCTGGCGTTACTTTATTTAAACCATTTAGAATTTCGCACCCATTAGTAAAATTAAGAGCACGTTGAGTAAATAGGTTCTACATTAGTCTACCGCGTCACGGTGTGCAGTACAATTAACAGCCAATCAGTCAAGTAAAATTTAGTAATTTGCTAAATGGTGAAGGGAATTCGCAGGTCTACCGGAAGACGTGTGCCTCCAACCCGTGCTGAGCTGAACAAGCGTGGTGGACCATGACTCAAATCCCCTTTATAATAAACATACAACTTCCACAAAATAGCACACTTAATTGTAATTAGCGCTCTGTATTTATTCATCTAGTTCCTCAGTTCTCACAAGTTGTTGGTACGAATGGGTTTTCAATAAAGTGTGTCAGGTGTCTCGGGTAGAGCAACTGTCACGCGCGGGAACTAAAAGTTCCGGTTACATGTTAATAGCCGTGCTTACAAACACGACATGCGTCGGCACCGCTAACCTATCACTGTGGAAGGTAAGTTATAAACAAAACAATTAACTGGATTCATGTTACAGGTACGATTTCACGATTACAGTCTATCTACAACCTTTCTGAATTGGGCAATATTAGATTTGAATATTTTAATCATATATATACATCATATATACACATATACATCATCACGCCTGTATTCCCCGAAGGGGTAGGCAGAGGTGCACTGTAGTGCACCCACACTTCGCCGATGTATTTTGGTCCCAATGTAATAGGGGGCGAGCCTATTGCCATTATACCGGGCACATTCCCCCTCAATACGAGGGAGATTTGGGTCATAGTCCACCACGCTGGCCCAGTGCGGGTTGGTGAACTTCACACGCCTTTCTACAGACGTGCAGGTTTCCTCACGATGTTTTCCTTTACCGTTCAGCAAGTGGTAATCATTGTTGAAAATGACATTCGCACATGAAAATTATCTCAGAGGTGCGGGCCTGGGATTTGAACTTGCACCCCTTAAGTTCAAGGCGGGCGTTCTTGCCCACGAGGCTACCACTGCTTTTTTTTCATTTAAAATCATTTACCATATAAATCATACAGTTTGTTATCCTTAATTACTAGGCTAATACGGTGAATTATGTCCATCCCTATAAGAGCTTAGAAGCGGACGGTAGGATCGTTACGGAAGAGAGAAGTCTTCTAGCACGAATATTTAAAAAAAAATACTTCGGACACATAAATGTTCTGCTAATTTAACCCACAAATAAAAGCTTTTGTATGTAGTACTAAATATATATTTTTAAATATCTAATCTTAAAAACGTAAGTGGCACTCGTGCCAACCAGGGTAAGGCCGCTTGTGCCTTTCACTTATATTTTCCCAATAATAATGCCCTTACCTTGATTGAGTTATTAGTCTCGAGTCTTTCTCGTCTTGTATGGTAATATAAAGATTCACAACGATATCTACTGAAGTTATTAACAAATTTAAACAAGTCTTTAATAACATCAGTAGTAGACTCACCATAAAATCACCATAGCTTACACCTGCGCGTAGAGCAAATGGTTAGGCAGGCGCACACTGTGGGTATTTCCTTGGATATCCAACTTACGACGTTTAAAAAAAGCTACCACTTAGTCATACAATTCTGCTCTTTATAAACATGCCTTACAAAATCATGAAGTAATGTAGCTACTGTTTTAAAACAATATTATGTATATTTATCCAAACTGAAAAAAAACCATTAAGTTGTAGTTTCCGCCTGCCTTTCGCTCCCGACTTAAGGCCATTCTAGAATGTTCTGCATTGTAGCTCTACTTTTCATGTAAAAATGCAATGTTCCCTGTAACATCTGTAAAACACGGTCTAACTTTCAAATTACTTTTATATTCAAAGAGAATGCTTTAAGAACACCCAGCTCTGGATGTACGCGATCTCATCTGCATAGCCATGCATGTAATCTTATTTCGTGAACAATAATAATTTGTTATAGTGCAGTACATAAAAGTCTCGACTCTATGTAAATTGTACGAGTCTTACAATATGAAATTAGTCTATCCGTAAGCTGCTAGCATGCGATACACCCACACAAAAAGTGTCTACAAACTTTTAAAAGTTAATTATAAAAAAAAATCCATCTCAGATATGATACTGATGAAAATATCCTAACAAAAATTTCGTTATAAATATTCGTTATTTATTGGGCGTACAAGTGGTGTTTTTAATAACGGATCATTGAGTTTAGTAGTGGCAATGCTAGTGAAATATGAACAAGTCTGTAGAGGCAACAGGAGGGTGGCGCTGTGGCGTATGGGCGGTAACGGATGGACGAGCGGTGGGTTAAGCTTGATTCTTGAACCATTCTCGCGTCGTCGGCCGCCGGTCTCGCACGCACCGCCCGCCCTATGTCACGTAACTTACGGACAACGTAAACTTTCCCGTATAAGTTTCGTAAAAGTGCGCACTACTCGTGGATGTTGGATACGATTTGTGCAATTTAATTACTACAGTGTGCTGTGACGTAGAATAATTTTGTGCTATAAAACGATAGAGGTAACTCCTACCAGTCGTGCTGTTTGGTTGTTCGCGAAGTTATCTATTGTAATGGATGATTTATAAGCATCTTATGGGTAAGTTGGGCCGGCTAAAATAATGCTTAATAGAATTTAACGAGATTTATTACTAATACTAAATTAATTTACTTTATAAAGTACTTTGTATCCATTTATTATTTTACACCATTTATTTTAAATAAATACTTGAACAAAGTTTTTATTGGTTTTCAGAAGCTATCATTCAAATATTTCGTATGAGCACAATGCATATTTTCTGCACGACTACGGTGAAGCGAAAATTAGGGATACGTTTTTAGCAATCTATGTTTATATTTATTGATATAAATATTATTTAGGATTGTTTTTGTTGTTTTAAATGAGCGTATTCTGATTTCTGATAATGCTACCAAACTTAACCTTTGGCATCTTATACCGGAAAGCGGATTTGACATTAAAGTCTGCCCTGTATATCTAATGTGATATCATTTTAGGGATGAAAAAGGTAAATACATTTTTCCTTATTGATGCTAAAACGCATGGGATTAATATCCAGGCTTCACAGTTTCTCCTTCACAGTAAGCTTTTGATTAAAGGTTAATGATATTATGAGCAGCAAAATTATGATAGATATTACCATCAGTATGGCGTACATAAGGAATTCTTAAATTTATAAAGTGCTTAAACATTTTCCCTCTGCTGGACTAAACTTTAATTCGGCAAATTTAATCCTAGGTGGCTATGCACACGTATGGAGAATTCCAAGACGCATCATCAGACCTTATGATTGACAGGTCGATAAGGGTTCAGCTTTGAAGTGTGGGCCCTTACAACTAAAAATAGTTACCACACATCCACAGTTGTGATGCCAAGCTATTATAATACTTATATCGTGATAATCTTAATATCTGTAGGTACCCGACAAGTATTAATACATTTTCCTGGTCTATCTATTAAACTCAATATTTGTACGCCATTCAAATGGCAATCATGAAACAGCACTATTGTTTAATTATAACATCTTGCATGCAATTGTTTGTATGTATACTCATGATTACAAATAAATTTTTACTTACTTACTTATTAGCCAGGGTCGTCCACTGCTGGACATAGGCCTCCCCCCATAGATCGCCACAAATTACGGTCTTGGGCATTTTCCTCGTATTGTGGTATTAATCATTGGTATTTAGACTGATAGACTTAATTACAATCACAAAAATATGATATCGATAGTAAACTATACCTACTAACGATTTTATAAATTACTAGCGGCCCGTCCCGGCTTCGCACGGGTGGACATTTTTTTTACATTTTGAGATAAATAAATATAGCTTAAGTTACTCAAATCAAAGTCAAAGTCAAATCATGTATTCTGTATAGGCCTATGGGGGCACTTACAAATTGTCACTGATAATGTAGCTTTACTCAGTGGTAATGTAGCTTTCTAACGGCAAAATATTTTTTGAAATTGGTTCTGTAGTTTTTAAGTTTATTCGTTACATACAAAAATACAAATCTTGCCAAGATGAACATAATGTAAAACTTAATCTATCTACAAACTACCTACAATGACATTCACAAAACGAGCACAAATCTTAACTTAACAATGTTAGTCTGTAAGTTTTACGAAGTTGAGTTTAAATTATAGATACTAATTATAAAATACGATAAAACCCGGAACTCACAGATGCGGCAAAACGCGCGCGATGTTTGTTTGCCAATACTAAAACAAACTGTATTAACTCCTACCTACTACTACAGCCCTTTTAACGTCCCACTGCTGGGCACGGGCCTCCCCTCAATGCGAGGGGGATTTGGGCCATAGTCCACCACGCTGGCCTGATGCTGGTTGGCAGACTTCACACATCTATCGAGAACTAATCAAGTTCCCTCAGACGTGCAGGTTCCTCACGATGTTTTCCTTCACTGTTTCATAGCAAGTGGTAATCTCGGATGAAAATGAGATTCACACATAAATCCCAGAGGTGCGAGCCGGGGTTTGAACCTTTGCACACTTTGATTGCAAAGCGTGCGTTCGACCAGTCGGCTACCACTGCTACTGTATTAACTCACAGAAGAAAAACATTTTCCAACGAAATGTCATAGATAACTGAAGCAATTTGATGGCGAAGGAAGTGAGGAAATCGCGTGGCTTTTACCGCAGTCATTAAATGTTATGTCGAGGGGTGAAAGGCTCTTTGAATTAAGTTACATTTTTGTAACTTTACAAGAGACTTTAAAACATACTCATACGACGCAGAAAAAATCGCTGATTCCAAATATGTATCTTTTTTTTATTCGTGTGATAAATAGTAAGGATTGTGACTAATATCATTAATAATCATTCTCAGGAGCAGCAACGCTATGAGAGCTGGCAGCACCTTTGCCTCAATAAGCTCGAAAATTTTCAAGTTAATAAGATCGCTCGAGTGAGTGCGGGCGTTAAACTACAATTAATTTTACATCATCCAAGATCGTTTCATAAGTAACAATAAAGTTTTAGATTGTACCAAAAGTAACTTTAATTATATTACCGCAAGGGTTACATTAATAATGCGTTTTCGGTTACATTCCTGGAAACATAATTAGTTCCAAGTTAAATATCGCAACGAAAGCCTTTCAAATTAACTCTATCTAAATTTAAATTCAAAAACCGTAGTAAGTTATGTTGAGTCTACAGAGTTTTGTGGTATTATTTTACGTGGTTGGGAGCGAATAAACTTTTCGTTCTGTAAATGCGGTTTATTTGATTTAAACTGCTTTGGGTTCACGGGAGGAGTGCCAGTCAGTGTTGCCTTGAATATAGTGTAGCCAAATACAGCCATATATAACGCCTATACCATAGAAATTATGACTTTATAAATATTATTTCTCTATTATTTATTTTTTAAATACATAAGAAATAGGGCAGGTTTCTAGGAGTACCACAGCCATCTTGTGATACCTTTTATGTAAAATGTCCTTCCATATATTCATTATGTTGTGGAATAGATATATGAAAGCAATGGTAGCCTCGTCGGTAGAACGCCCGTCATGAATATAAGGGGTGCAAGTTCAAATCCCGGGCCCGCACCTCTGAGATAATTATCATGTTCGAATGCCATTTTCATTAATGATTACCACTTGCTGAAACATCATGAGGAAAACATCGTGAGGATACTATTACACAGTGCACGGCCATGGAAAGGCGTGTGAAGTTCACCAACCCGTACTGCGCTAGCGTGGTGGACTATGGCCCAAAAATCTCCTCCCCAAAAATCTCTCTCTCCAGGAAGAATGTGCCCGGTATAATGGCAATAGGCTCGCTTACATTGGGTCCAAAATACATCGGCCAAGTGTATTCGCACCTCTGGCTACCTTTTCGAGGAATACAGGTGTGATGATGATTCTAATAAGTACCTACTTATATTAAGATTACCACTATATAAGTATGATATTGGCTTGGCATCATACAGATCACAACTGAATGGATGTGCGTGGTAACTATTTTTAGTTGTTAGGGCCCACACTTATCTGAACCCTTATCGACCTGTCAGTCCTAAGGTCTGATGATACGTCTTGGAATTCTCGATACGTGTGCATAGCCACCTAGAATTAAATTTGCCGAGTTAAAATTTAGTCCAGCAGAAGGAAAATATGTTGAGGAATATAATAAAGTTACTTATTTATCTTTAATACATACATATGGTAATTTATCGGCTTTTATTAAGTAGTCTTGATGGTTGCAACAGTGCAATAGTATTGGTTAAAAATTAAGACGCGTGCGTCTAGACGCCCCAGTGTGCCCGGTGCTTTAAGTGACTTGAAATTTTGTCAGTTACAAACAAGGAATAGTTTAATTACGGTATCAGCTTGTTATATTATCTTTTACAAGCTTTATATTAACTTGCAATGTATGTCCGGGTGGAATCTTGCAACTGAATTTTAAATCAGTTATCTTTAACCGATTGAGCTGCAATTTGTTATACACGCTTTTTTTGGATGAAAATGCATGCTTAGCTAAGTGACGTCATTCTAATTCCAACACGGCGGATCATCCAAGATGCCGGAATAGTTATTTTTTCTGCACTACCACAGTATTGGTATCAAATGAAAGGGTTTGCTGAGGAGCACACGAATACTAAGTGCAATTAAATAAAAGCTTGTTTTATATATTATTTTTTTGTGTAGACATTTCAGTCTACGTGAAAGCGCACTGTATGAAACATGCTCTGTAAAATAAAGTAAGTTTGTATTCTTTGCGGTTTTTATTCCAGTAGAGAACTAGACACTGTTGAATAAAGTATACAAAATTTTAAACTTCCAGACAATGCAGCTTTAACATTTAACTGTTACGAGCGTGGTTACGTGTGGCTTCGAATGAATTGTTTTGTGCTACAGTAATGGTGGAGAGAAAGAATATTTTTTTACAGTAACAAAACTAAAGCTGAAATGGAAAGTCCGTTACCTAAACCGATTTTACATACCGAATAAAAATAAAGACATATATACAGGGTATTATAGAAGTCCGAAATAATATTATTTAAATACATATACGGTAGCTAATATGTAGACACATAGTGAAAGTAGATTATACATAATTAACATAGTTTCTGAGTTACAGACCTTTGAATATTTGCCACAGGTATCGCGTTGTGGCCGTACGGCAAATCCATAACCCTATATAACAGTGCAAGCTACATCAACGAGAGGGGCCTACTAATATTCAGGAAACAGAACTTAAACATTTTGCTTAAGACTAGAGATATTTAAAGTATTTAAAATTGGCGGCGAAAGAAAAAAATAAAAAATAAATATTGAATTTCTATAAATATTTTACCATTCGGTTGTATAGCCGATACTCATGCGAACGGCCAAGTATTATTTCGGGCTTCTGTAACACACTGTATTTATCCCAATAACTCTTAAACTACTTCCAAAATGTGTCACTCATTGAGTCCACCAGGGCCACAGCCGAAAGCTAAAGGCCTGTGGCCTAAAGGCCTAAAGGCCACGTTTGTCATGTACTGATAGGGTTCATAGCCTGGTGGTTAGACGGGCTGCACCAAGTGGTTTCAGGTGTAATCTCAACTGACGTGAGCCTACTCCTAGTACATGCATTTAGTTTAGTTGGAGGGGCTAATGGGACTACTAGTAATGTGATGGTTAATACATATATTAAAAAACATACTAAATGTTACGGAATATATACCAAAACGAGATCGTGGGAGACCCAAAAAAGATGGCGAGACGAGTGGGACTCGCAAAAAATAGACTGGTCCATACTAGGGAGGAACCGAGATGAGTGAAGAAAGTAAAGGCCTTTGCCCAGCAGTGGGACGATACAGGCTGAAAAAAAAACCAAACATATTTGTTTTAAAATTAAACTATACCTTAAAATAACAACAGTGGTGAGTGGTGGGTCTCTTTCTCCACTATTGTAGTTTACAATGGAATTCCCCAATATTACGCCTGATTCCATCAATCCTTACAAACTTATGTTATGGCATGGATTAAAAAAGTATGGTTAGAAATCTTCAAGTCACAGTAGTGTAAGGTACTTGCACTTGCTTAAGTTTTTATATACACTTCGAGCAAGTTAGTCCTCTTGGGTCGGCGGCGGTCATCTCTAAGAAAGAATGCAACTTTTGTTGTTTAGATATTTATGTAACTTAGAGGTCAACTTTTTAGAGACTAGTTCTTATTTAAGACAGTGTTTCTTACTTAAGGGTTGTTTATCGGCTTAGGTAATACCTTCTGAGAATTTTAAGTACACTATATAAATAAATATACTGCCAGACAATACATACTCACAGTATGATCCCAAACTAAGCAAAGCTTGTACTATGAACTATTGTATGCTACAATAGACTAGGGGCGATCCCAGTTACACCTAGTCTAGGCCAAATTCCGATAAGGCCATTTCCAAAATTTGCCTCTAGCGGGAATCGAACCCGCATCTATCTGGTGCAGTAAGCTGAGCGGCCAATACTCAAACCACTTGTGGACTTGAAAGTGGACCACTATTTCTTCGTCTAGTTACTACCGTTAGTTCTTGGACCAATAGTACTTGGTCTAGTTCATTGATCACTAGTTCTTGTTCTAGTTCTTGGACCACTAGTTCTTGGTCTAGTACTTGGACCACTAGTTCTTGGTCTAGTACTTGGACCACTAGTTCTTGGTCTAGTACTTGGACCACTAGTTCTTGGTCTAGTACTTGGACCACTAGTTCTTGGTCTAGTACTTGGACCACTAGTTCTTGGTCTAGTACTTGGACCACTAGTTCTTGGTCTAGTACTTGGACCACTAGTTCTTGGTGTAGTTCTTGGTCTAGGTCAAGCTGTCGTATGTATGCGGATAATTGGACTTTTTGTACCTAATACGTATTATTTCTCGTAGGCTACACATTTGTTCCTCTCCTCTCTGTAGCATAATATTTTGTAAGCTCAAATATTTATAATCTTCATGCGAAGCCGGAATTTTATTAAAATTCAGGTATCCTCCTATGTAGGCTTTAGTGACTATATTTTTGTACAAGAAAATCACGGACTTTTAAAAGAGGACTCGATTTTATATGATCCTCTTGCGCAATGCAACGGGGTTGATTGTAGGAAAATTCCTTTGTTCACCTGCATTTCTACAGCAAATCCGTGCCAACGGAAAGAAACCCATAAGTTTTGCACTGTTATCTACTCCAGGGTATGCTTATTTCCTAGAAACTGACAAAATCTACAGAATCGTGTTAATTGCAGATACTACCTATATTTATTAAGGTATCGATATGTGTTCGACCTTTCAATAAAAAATATCAAATTTGAGTTGACGGATGGCAATGCATGAATTGATGTTGAACTATGGCAGCCGTTTTTTTTTAATTGTTTTCGTCGTCTTCGTATTTTATTACTAGGCACCTACGTTACATGTTTAGGCAATACTAACAAATTAGTTACTAATGTTTACGCAACTGAATTAGATAACTGTCTTTTTTAATCTCATACCCTAAATATTAAGTACCTTGTACATACATCTCAATCTTACGCTGTACACGCAAGAAATAGACGCTAACGCAACTGAATACATTAGACACCATAATAAATCTAATCTCATTCTACCTCAAGTTACGTAAGAAAACGTTCATTATATTCCCTTAACAAGGTGCAACAGATAAACTTAAGATCCCTGCCTTCTAGTACTCGGTTTCATATAACCGTGAATAATGAGCCGTTGCGACGGCTTTGTCAAGTAGTTCAAGCGAAGGTCGCCCGGCTTATTGCACTGGTGGTTGCGGGTTCGATACCCGGTATGATACTCAAGTTTTCAAATTCTACCTTGGCATAACTGCGATCGCACTCCGTTCATTATATCGAGGGGTAAAAGGCTATTTCACTTAAGCGACACTTTTTGGCGATATTGACATATATATATATATATATAATTGTACAAGTATATCATCATATCAGCATACTCATTCCTTATAGGCCGGCAACAAACTTGCGATGCCCCTGGTGTTGTCTATGGGCAGCGTTAATCACTTATCATCAGGTAAAACGTCTGCTCGTTTGCCTCCCTATCTCATAAATATATATATATACTAGCTGTGCCCGCGACTTCGCCCGCGTGGACTTTAGGGAGATTACCCGGAAATATGGGTATTATGTTTTTCCCGCGGAAACCTAATGCTTTTTCTAAAATTAAAGTAGCCTAAGTTACGCCTTGGAATGTCAGCTATCTGTCAGTGAAAGTCCCATTGAAATCGGTTCAGCCGTTTAGAAGTTTACCTCAAACAAACAGACAGACAGACAGACAGACAGACAGACAGACAAAAAATTTTAAAATTGCGTTTTCGTTATAGGTATCGTATATACTTTCATACGCATTTGGTAAAAAAGTGTTATTTTGATATTACAAACAGACACTCCAATTTTATTTATTTGTATGTATTTGTATGTATGTATGTATGTAGTATGTATGTATGTATGTATTTGTATGTATAGATATATTTGGGATCAGTGATTTTGAAATAAAACTATTTTACGGATTTTATCGCGTTTATTTATTATTTTATTTTCCCGACGTTTCGGCTGCTTTACAGCAACCATGGTCACGGGGGGACTGAGGTGTTAGACGTCCTGATGTCATAGTTAATAACTGGGTACCCTCATATTTAGTTGTTGTTTGCGGTCCGATCCACGCAGAAAGTGCTCACAGTGTCTTGAGGTCTTGCAATGGTATGCATGGTTTTGGATTTAATCATATTTATTACTGGATCCCAAGTTGGTGGTAGCACTCAGCCATCTTCCCTATTGAAATTAGGATGTTTTTTTAATTTCAATGGCCTCACGTATCATCCTTGGTCGGAGTCGGTGTTATAAACGCGGTAAAATCCGTAAAATAGTTTTATTTCAATGTATAGTATTCGCGTAAATATAAGAAAACAATCAGTGATTTTTTCTGCGTCGAATGAGTATGCTCTCCTGTAAAGTTAAAAAATGTGAAATAACCTTTCACTCCTCGATATGTTATCACTAGTAAAGCATTACCTACCTACTTCGTTTGTGATCATACGATGAGTCAGTAATAGATGTCTTTAAAAAAATTAAACTGGCAATCAATCTTAATATACATCATCATCATCACGCCTGTGTTCCCCGAAGGGGTAGGCAGAGGTGCAGTGCAGTGCGCCCACATTTCGCCGATATATTTGGTCACAATGTAATAGGGGGCGAGCCTATTGCCATTATACCGGGTACATTCTTCCTCAATATGAGGGAGATTTGGGCCCTAGTCCACCACGCTGGCCCAGTGCGGGTTGGTGAACTTCACATGCCCAGACGTGCAGGTTTCCTCACGATGTTTTCTTTCACCGTTCAGCAAGTGGAATTTGTCTTCTTCAATCTTAATACATTTCGTATATGGTTAGCTACTAAAACCAAGCTTGCGCGTAGAAAACCTGATCCTGATCGACACTCGAAGGTATATTTATACACTACGATTGACAACTGTTTAGTATTTAAGCATCAGGATAATGCATCTTCTAGTGTAACTGAAAACGTGCATAAGACTGTAAAAATAGTTGTGTCTGAAGTCTGAGAGATATCGATCTAATGGCAAACCAACCAAGGTTATAAATAGAACGGACGACATTTTTAACTCGAATCTGTCAAATTTTTACTACACAATAGGTACTATATCAAAGTGTGCAGGTTCAAACCCCGGCTCGCACCTCTGGGATTTATGTGCGAATCTCATTTTCATCCGAGATTATCACTTGCTATGAAACGGTGAAGGAAAACATCGTAAGGAAACTTGCACGTCTGAGGGAACTTGTCTAGTTCTCGATAGATGTGTGAAGTCTGCCAACTCGCACTGGGCCAGCGTGGTGGACTATGGCCTGAATAGCCCTCGCATTGAGGGGCGGCCCGTGCCCAGCAGTGGGACGTTAAAAGGGCTGTAGTAGTAGGGTACTAAAGGATAGGCTTTTTTTAGTTCGAGGGCTTATATTTTCATATCACCAGATATGTTTTGTTCGTGCTGAGTTCTATTATTAGTTGTTTTGCCAACATCAGAATTTGATGTTTCTACCTCAGTTGTGTATTGTGAGTCAGTACAGTGAGTCATTCAACGTATGTTCTGCTTTCAACTACAATGTAATAAAGCGTGAATTTCCAATTGAGGAATTTGTCGACACTGGACCTATTGCTAACATTCTTCGACATCCTATTTATGTACTTGCTTATTCATTTGCATTATAAACTGTATCACCTTAACTGATAGACAAGTTTATTGGTTCGAGATTTAATTACAATGGACTCTGTAAGTAATTTCCAGACGGAATAGTAGTTGCAAGCATTTTGAAACAATAGCATGTTTCACTTAAACCAATTCAAATGTTAGACGTGCCGGTTCCGTAATTAGAACATCAGTAAACTAAACTAACTCGAATTTGACCAAATAATGGCGCTATACAAACTGGCACCACCAATGTATGGATTACTAGTATTGCCTTGGATAATTAATAGAAGTTTCGCCAAGTTCCGCCGAGCGTCTGGCTAACAGTGAGCGCGGGCAACGACAGCTGCAATCAGAAATGAAGCATTATTAAATACGAGCGTCTTTTATTTACGGTCACTGTTCGAGCAAAATTAATTAAAGCTTATTCCCCATTTTACTGAATAGGTAGCTAAACTTGCTAGTCACTACACATTGAGCTCTTTGTTGGCGCGAGGTAGAGATATCAAAAGTCTGTTTTGCTTTCCGCCAGAAGCCAATCTCTTAGTACATATTCCTCGGAAGATTCCTTTATGTAAATATTTAAAGACGTCAAGTCTTGTGATGCTGTTCTTTTTAATTTGACCTAACAGAATTGCCATTGACTTGACACATTTGATGAGGTTTAAATTTTTATGATCTATATTGTTGTGTATAGTAATAATTTAATAAAATACACCCAGTTATTATTACAATTAGTCAAAATGCGAAAGCGATATTTTCAGAAACTCTCATTGCTTGACTTACCTTTTTAATTTGCTAGCGTTCCTTCATTACTTTTCGTAATACACATTATGATTTAATTACACGCACAACGAGCGCATGCCAATGGAATGGTTAATAAAATCGTCCTCTAACCGGAGGATTTATTGACCCGGAGGAGTTAGTAATAACTGAGTAGCGGGGCCGCGCGCTGGGCTCCAGGGCGGCCAGTAGTGTATTTCTCAAGCAATTGATTAAACGAAGCAATTAACCAATCAGTCAATGCGCCGGACGATTGTCGCAAATGAGTGCGGGTTCGACATCTGCGCACAGTAACGTATAAAGTACGTTTTTATCTGCGATCTCAACAAAACTGTAAACTGAAATAGGGGCCGAGTTCTTGTAAGCAAAAATAACTTCATTACAAGACTAGGGGCTAATTTAAATTGGTCCTGTGTGGGATGACTAGCTAACCGAAATTCTACACTTTTATAGGTGCCACATGGTCGCCTGCTTGTTTAAGTTAGACAACTATCAACTTTGGCCCAATTTGATTTTTACGACAGCTCACGTGTGAACGCGGACCTTGATCAAGACGTTCGTAAAACTGCGTTACTAACATATTAGTGAACAAAAATGTATGTAAAATGTTGCTTCGTACTTCTATTTGTGATGGACAAGATATATTTGCGTGCTGTTGAAAAATATTATGCTTTTTTAACTACATAGGTACCGATGTTTGTAATGTATGTCTGTCTCTGTAGAATTTAATTAAGGAGATTGATGTAGGTATGTGTAAACTGCTAACTATATTACTACATCTTAATTAAGTGAGGAGGCACCTGTTTTATTTAGACTGTAAATTTATATCTTCTTTTATTTTTTAAACGATAACTCTTTGACTACCTGCCTATGGTTGTTAAAGAGAGTTGGATATTGAATACGGTTATCCACGCGAAATGTTTTGCAGCATTCAAAATTAATTTGTGGGTTAGGTACTGCATTAATTATGTGCGTAATGAACTATCCTACTATTGTCAATTTGTTGGTTGATGCGTTTTTAAGGTTCATATTAATAACAATAATATTACGCTTCAAATTATTATTTTTCAGGGTCTAAATGGCCATTTCAGCAGTTCCTCTTACACGAATACATTTCTTGTTTTATATAAATTACGATACTACACATTATATCGCTGATGTCATTATAAATCTGCGTGTCATATATCAGGAAATTAATTCGTTAACTAGGAATTGCTCAGTAGTCATTTGAAGACCCCCTGGTTTTGGTCATCAGTTATATATGTTGTCCACTGATCAAATAGTGAAGGTAACAATTTAATATTGTATTGTAGTCGAGGAGTGTCACCTTATACATTCATTTTGTTAAAGCAAAACGTTTACGAACATAAAATAATAGATGTTTACTAAAACTACTATCCATGAAACGGAAGCTAATCTACTATATCCATAAATATATATTTATGTGGTTACTCATTCATAAAGGAACTATCAAACTGAAATTATTATAGCTCACTGTCACGACACGCTGATTCGTAAACCATACACATTATGCTCAATATGATTCAGAATTCCCGCTTTTTACGTGACACTTTACATTTGTAGCTCGATAAACAAGTCACCGGATTGCTTTATAGAGCCACGAGCGGTAGCGTCCTGCTGTAGCGAATTATTCTAAAATTAAACTGTATTTATTGGTGGACACTTTGGCGAAACAGTTCCAAACGACTGTGACATCCGGACCGATCAAAGTGATCGGGAATGAGCGCCGACGCGCGCCGTTTTATTGCCAGCACCAGTTACACACGCCATGCCGTTTAATTGACTTTGTCCAGCCGCACATATGAATGGTTATACCGAATTTTGGTGCAATCCACGCGATCGCATGTCGCTTCACGCAAATTGGAGCAAACTTTAACAAATTAATTGCGTTCCAAATTTAAATTTTATGTTACACGTAATTTGTCAGTATGTAATTTCGGTATTGCAAATGTAAATAATTCCGATGTCAAATGAATCACGCCAAAGAATAATTTTCGCGTAAAATAGTAGCGGTAATTCAGCAAACAAATATTTTCAGTATTTTTTTTACGATTGCAGCCACAAAATTAATTCCTTATAAATATTTAAAGATTCAAATAAGGAATTCCTTAAGGGATTTTATTCAAAAAGTTTCTTTAGTTGGTTAATTACAATGGTGATAAATTAGGGGGTTTGTGAGTGTCAGTTGGCTGGATGTGTGTTTATGTATCAATTACAAAGGTCACGTCATCGCGTCAAGTTTTCCATATGTTCTCGGGTCGGCGTGATGTTATAGCGATTGGCCCCGGGCCGGCCCGCCCGCCGCCGCCACATGCCGCCAGCCATTAAACCGAACACCCCAACAAAAAATAATTACTTCACCAAATTCTGTTCCACGGTCACAACCCGTTCAATTTGTGTTTAATCTTCTTAAAGGGCGATGCAGTAATGAAATTAAAAAGTCATGAATTAACGAACTAAACAACCCTCATGGTACCGAGGGCCGGCCACAATTTATTGCGGCGAGTTGATCGTAGATAAAGTAAGTGTTGTCGTCTAACACTGTGAGAATGAACTTCTAGTTTTAAATTTAGTTGCTGTAATAAAAAGTTATTGGCGTAAAAAATATGATATAGTTATCTTTACTACGTTAAATTTATCTTTACAGTAACAGACACATTAATAATTAATTATCAGACATCTTAATACTACTGGCACAACACTAAAAATATTGTAATAAGGTCATCTATGTCCGTCCGTAGGTATATTTAGTGACGCATTTTTATGGTGTGTAGTTTTGGTTTTCGTTGAAGCCGTTTTCATGATAAAGGCTCACACGTAATTTTTTTGCCATACTAAATCAAACTGTATTGACTCATCGAAAAAGTTAATTTTTCAAGTAACGCGCGAGCGAATTTAGCCGCGTAGGGGTGTGGCTTCTACCACAGAAATTCAAACTTTATGCTTAATGACGTAGAGTTCGTTTTACTATTGGAAAATATTTAATATATGTGCCGGGGGCTTAAGTGTTCCTACGTAATAGATACTGACAATATCTTGTAGTTACCTACCAAACGATTCTATTTACTACTACTACTACAGCCCCTTTAACGTCCCACTGCTGGGCACGGGCCTCCCCTCAATGCGAGGGGGATTCGGGCCAGTCCACCACGCTGACCCAGTGCGTGTTGGCAGA
This sequence comes from Ptilodon capucinus, assembly GCA_914767695.1. Classification (NCBI taxonomy): domain Eukaryota; kingdom Metazoa; phylum Arthropoda; class Insecta; order Lepidoptera; family Notodontidae; genus Ptilodon; species Ptilodon capucinus. The sequence goes on along the minus strand of OU611814.1, from coordinate 3,761,992 downwards.
CTTCACACATCTATCGAAAACTAGTCAAGTACCCTCAGACGTTCCGGTTTCCTCACGATGTTTTCCTTCACCGTTTTATAGCAAGTGATAATCTCGGATAAAAATGAGATTCGCACATAAATCCCAGAGATGCGAGCCGGGGTTTGAACCTGCACACTTATTCGAAGTGTGCAGGTTCAAACCCCGGCATTCGCAAGGCGTCCGTTCGACCACTCGGCTACCACGATTCTATTCGCCGTCAATAATTTGTATCGTTTCGTTCCTCTCGGTACAACCGTTTCCGGTCCACGGAGCTGGAGTAAGCTAGACATCCGCCGGCTACTTAGTATGCAACAGAATGCATCTCTCAGACCGTCTGCCCTATAAAACGAAATGGGTTACCTAACGGTTAGTAGGCACCTTTTATAAAACATTGAAATTATATTGCACATGAAATTCGATGCAAAAGTTATTATAATTGGATTTCTAAGGAAGTAATTGGATACTTATCGTAGGTGGTAACTGTACAACTAATTTAATGAAAGAGATTTAAGTGGTCTTATAGCAATATATACTAACATCGAACTCGATTCATAGCATTTATAAAATTAGAACTTTATTATGAAAAACAGTTAAGAGAGGTTAATAAATAAAATAGTGTTAAATAAATAGTAATATATGACGACAGCAATATTTTTAGCGCGTTCAAATTTAATTTAGTCGTAGTTTGTGTTAAAAATATAGTAGGTTTGTAAAATATATAATGAATTACTCAATACATCAGATATCAATTTCGATAATAACAGCTTTTGTGCTTCCAGCTTTCAGTGAAAATTGGCTCGTGAATAATGTGCTTGTCGTGTAATTACAGCTCGTTTAAACTACACTGTAGGTATTTTACAATGGCAAGGTTTGGTCGTCATAAACACTGAATAACTTATTATTCTGTAGACCTTGCTTCTTGCCAAATTTCATGATTCTAGGTCAACGGGAAGTACCCTATAGGTTTTCGATTCCCGTGCAAATGTACTGAAAATGCAACATAAACCACCGTATCTCTTGATTGCGTTAACCTGGAAGTTTGATTTTTTTAGGGCACGATGGAACCGCAGACTAAAGTCTCTAGTATAAATTTCAACTTGATACCTGCACGAATTTCTGAGTGAAAGGGTCTTGACAGACAGACTGACAGACGGACAAAAAAGTGATCGTATAAGCGTTCCGTTTTTTCCTTTTGAAATACGACCATCTTCACGTTTTGTTTCGACATATGTCGAATTAGAGATGATGTCGATTTTGCGAGAATGGGGTACGAGGTGTTGCACTTTCACATTTGGGCACGTGGTTTACGCAAATAGTTTTTTAAACTGGTAACCCATACTCCATGGTTACCCTTTTAAAGTATTATCTTTGATTTTATAGTTTATGGTCGCTCTGTGTAGTAGACGTAGAACTGTGATTGGATATGGTTAAGAGCTTTACTGGTAAGCACTTGAGAGGCAAAGGAGGTCACATAGCACGTGTTAACGGCAACTCCGCTACTAATTGAATGCTGTTAGTGATTCGTTTACTACAGAGATTAGATTATTTAGAAGTATAACAGGATACACGCGCTTCAGTTGAACTAACTGGCTTGCCTGATAATCTATACTTGTAGGGTTAGTATGACCGTGTAGACATAACTTTTTTTTTCTGTAAATATTTACTTTTTTAGGGTTGTTATGAGGTTATGTTATTGTTACCTACTAGCATATTTTCAACGATTATTAATACTAAGATATACGCGTCGAATTGGCAAGGATATTGGTGTAACCTAACCCCTTAATAATTACTAGATATAGCTAACATACGGATTTATATGTATTGACGATTATACCACCATATTCCCACGATATGTTATGAAAGTTTAATGGCCCCAGTATTCGGCGAGTCCTTCGCACAAAGCCCCTATCTGAGTACGCGGCAGTTTAATTTAGCGAGACAATTCCGTATCTCACTCATATTTTGATAAGTATTGAAATTATATTTATTATAAAGGAGTACAAGTATTTGATTGGTTTTTGGAAACAGCTAATCTCTAAAATATCTGCCTACTATTTCAATTATAATAGAAATATCGGCTAGAAAGCTGGGTATCTATACTATTTCATAGCGAGTATCACAGTTTCATGCGGTGAAATTACAGTACCTATGAAAAATATATAATTTGCAAAATCAACCAAAATCGTAAATTATTTATAACTGTAATAATTTATTTTATTTTAACATAGAGTTATCTAAATATTAGAACCGTAAACTGGGAAATATTCACTTCAAAGGGTATTTGTAACATCTGGATCGTTGATTCTCGGAAGATGGCCAAGCAACGGTCAATGGCGGGGTTGGTTCCGGAACTTAACTTTGTCTGTTTGCATGTGCAAATATTACCTACTATCTATTTTCTCACTAATTTTAAGCTGCGAATAGCAAAGCGTGGTTTTCATAGTTATGATAAGCTGTTAGCTAGATAGAATTATCTCTAAATCTGACTCTCATCTAGTGGCAGCTGACGATTCTATTGTAGAAGTCAGGGTTGGAAGGAACACCAACTGTCGCGGCGCCGCCCGCCGCCCGCCCTGCGGTCGCCCGCCCGGCTGCTCCTCGTGAATTCGTAACTCGGGGGAACAAAAATAACATAACGACTCCAGCTTGTAATAACATTTGTCCTAATATATTACTATTGTGACGGCTCACAGCGCGCCGGATTTATATACCACCGTGCGAACCGTCACCTTTTTATTTATTAATATTAATGCTGCTTGTCTGCACCTAAATTATTTTTCATTAGTTACGCGGCTGACTCCACCCTCGTGTTTAAGACGTTAATATTGTGTAAGCAAATCTTTTGATGCGCGGATCTCTTCGTTAATTTTGTTGATGTTCGGCGCCTTGATTTGTGTGGATATTTCCTCGGGGTAACGTTGAGTCGTACGTTATAATCTGTGATATAAGTGGCGTAGGCGACGTACGGTAGGTAACAGGGGTGATAAGGAAAATACACATAAAATTGGTTAATAAATAAGGGAATGTTTGTTTTCTTTTGTTTCTGAAGATTTCAGCTAAATAAAGGCGTGTGCCAATTATTTTCTATGACATTACGACAAATAATATCGTAGTATAGTCACGGATAATCTAGGTTTAAAATGTTGTGGTTATAGCTCGATTTGTACCAGCTTTTGGTAGCCTGGCATCACGTTGGTGTGTAATTTACATAAGTAAAACACGTTACAAATGCTTAAATTTATTGAAATGACATCTATTATAGTGTTTAATAAGTCTTGACTTCAATGATATTAATTTATTTTGGTCGATTGTACCTAAACTTATTTAATTTTATAAAATAAGAAGAAGAAACTCCTGTAGATCGACGGCGACATCTTGGCCAGGTGTGACTGTGACTTTGCCGTTAACAACGTTATGAAGCGTCGCAAAATGGTATGGAAATCGTAGTTTATTAAAGCCCTAAACACACTGGGGTGTCAAGACACGCGTGACTTAATGCCTGTCCCTAGTGTGTGCGGGACTTGCCGCTAGAATTGCTGTACCAGTTCACAATGCAATTTGCCGTTAACGTCAAAATAGTGGTACCTATCCTCACACTAGGCATACGTATCATGTTAGGACAAAGTCACGTTATGTCTACGGTTACAAGTGGCTCCGTCAACCGGTCACTTACCTACTTGTCAATCGATGACAACCCTCAAAAGTTATTCACATTTAAGTTGATTATAAAAGGAGATATATTTTTTATTTCAATCATGATTAAAATCAGTCTCGCTCCAGATATTATTGACATGAATAAATTGAATTAGTACAAGATTTCTTTTCAATATGCTGCATAATTGAAGACAAAACAAAAAAGAAATTATTAATTTTATAAGGTTTTATTTTATGACAGGCATGTGATAGCTTTTTTTAACATTCTTTATTGTTTTAAAATCGATAATAAACTGTCTACAACAATGGCCAAAGTAACCAAATCGCTACCTAAGGCGTAAGGCTTTATTTATACGATACAGACATCTTTCCGATATGGGGAACGAAAATGAATGTGCATTGGCAGAACATATTTTGTATAAAAGTGTTCACACGAGCGGTGATTTTTGGGCAGCCGGCTTTGCAGTGTGAATAGAAACTAGTTAAACAATTGAAAGTAGTTAAAATAAATAACATTTAGTTTAAATACATGTAAGGATGTTATAAAAACAAGGTTAGTTGTAGTAAATAAAATCAACCTTTAGATACTAGATACTATACTCGATCTCAAACCCCTAATCGATAGATAGTTATAATCCATTTAGGGAGGTGTTGTACAAGACGTTTGGACTACAGTAGATAATTTTGAGTAGTTAGTAAGTATATGGAAATCAATTTATATAGTTATATCTCAGTATAGGTGATTATTTACAGGTAATTAATTGTCAAAAATCTAGAAAGGTACTGAATTCTTAGATATTATTACAAAAAATATAACATTGGTAAGTATATAATAGCTTTTAGCTTTTCCTATTTCCCATAATTTGGTTTAAATGTCTGTGTCAAATCAAGGGACCGCAGGGCGATAGGCCAACAGATAATAAATTAAAAGGGCCCGACGATGAATAATGAGCTCCGTTGAACATAAATTCCTACTGTCGTTACGTATTTGACTTGTACAGATTTTGAGATAGGTATACTCCATTTACTCGATTGTTTAATGAATAGTTAAGCATGTTTACACGTGAATCGTGGCGTAAGAAATATTGTCGCAGTCGGTTGTGACAAGATAAAATGTGAGATATGGAAATACTGGCTCTTTCTCAAATATTATTAAAGGTAGACTACCGGTTTGTTAACTTTAGCTTATCTATGTCAAAAATATTGGTTTCAGTCATAAGTTAGTTAACTCAAATGTCACGTGTCATCAAAATAATATAGGGACGTTTGTTCTGCGAGTAAAATGAAAACTAACATGAATGTTGGGACTCAATTATAGAGAAGATAGACTATTTTATCCCTAGCACGGAAAATCCTCAGATTAGACAAAATATAGGTTTCCGCTGTTTGTGAACGTATAAACAATGGTAGATACTAAGATACGATCGTAAACGTTTATCGATAAAAACGAGTAAATTTGTACGCTCACCGCAAAACAAATGACGGATGACATGGTGACTTAGGTCAGTTAGAACATGGTAAAATCAAGCCCGAATGTATTGACTCATTGGGAAAACTCATACTTCCATGAAAGTCAATAACAGCGCGAGCGAAGTTTGATAAGTTATCGCGTAGCTTTTAAAATTCGTTCTCACTGTAAATGATTATTTCGTTATTATAGATATTTCGTTGAAGAATGAGCTTATTCCATGAGTCAGTAGAGTACGTTTTAGTATGCGGGCTTTTATCATAAACTAACCAATGTGTGTTAACTGGTATAGTGGTGTTAGCACGCATGTCAAGACAAGAAGTTGTTTAAGTGGTCATCGGCAGCACTACTGTATTGGAGTTTCGCACTGTAAAAGTTGTGCTTGTGAAAATAAATAAAGACCTCTGTCACGGATTGGCTCGGTCGCTCTCTGTCTAATTTCATACGAGCACATACACAACATATTCTTAGACATAAGTCTATACTTGGCGCTCATGCTACAACTACAGGTATTGAATGCAGTACCTACGTGCCGTCTATAATAAGCACTTAGGTACCAACTCAAACGTACAACAAATTTAAAGTCGCTGTATGTTGTGATGTAGTCGGAAGTCGACACAACACGGATGCAATGTTTACTCTGGTGACCGCAACGCGCCGCATTAGCTGCGCACGCGCCTAAGCTCCTGTTATTATGATTTATTTTTACATGCGCGCCCTGCGCCCGCGTGGTTTTTTCTGATAGACCACCCGAAAGTACCACGATAGTTTGTCATACTCTCGAAAAGAACCTACTTATTTTTTTTTAAATACTTGAGGGTTTCTTTTGTATGCACTGAAAATCATTCAAAATCAGTACTAACCCTTAAAATATAGATTATTTAATAGGTAAATACATCATCACGCCTGCATTCCTGGAGGGGTGGGCAAGGATGCACTGCAGTGCGCCCACACTTCCCCGATGTATTTTAGTCCCAATGTAATTGGGGACGAGCCTATAGCCATTATACCGGGCACATTCTCCCTCAATACGAGGGAGATTTTTGGCCATAGTCCACCACGCTAGGCCAGTGCGGGTTGGTGAACTTCACACGCCTTTCTTTAGACCTGCAGGTTTCCTCACGATGTTTTCCTTCACAGCTCAGCAAGTGGTAATCATTATTGAAAATGACATTCACACATGACAGAGGTGCGGGTCCGGGATTTGATCTTGCAACCCTTACGTTCAAAGCGGGCGTTCTACCGACGAGGCTACCACTGCTCTATAGGTTATTTAGCTTTATTAAACAAATATGTGTATTTCATTATCGTTTTTGAGATTTCAGACGTATTAAGTTTTCCTAAAACATCAGGGCAATACAGCTCTCCATCCTTTTGATTAACATAGCAGAAGGTACAAGGGAACTGATAATGCCTAGAAGCTAGTTAAAGCAAAGAAATAAATTGATGTTTAAATTTCGGGGGAGACATAAAAGCTATCAATATACTGTCTACCTATATAAAATGATGTGATTTATCTGATGAAAGGTTGCAGGCTCGTTAAACCTATTGTATGTCTTATAAAAATTTGTTGTCCATATCATTAAATAATACGATTGTTGACCAATCACGTTTGAATAGGTTATAAAAATGATTATTTCATTTTTTTCCGTGAATTGATTCTGCTTACCTCCTCAAGGAGGTAACAATGGGCCTTTGTGTGAGAACAGGGAAAGTAAAGATATTTTCGACAATAATTGGTTCGGGCAAAGTTAACAATAGGTAGGTACCTTGTAAGCGTCGGTTGCCAACCCATATGTTTGCCTGTAACTGGACCTACCATTGGTCTTCGCCTTGTGTTGTCGAGCGCGATACGTGATGAGCTTTGTGAATTTCTCATCGAGTTAATTTTAAAAATCGATCTGTCAAAATCCACCTTTGGGATTCTCTTTTGTTTTTTTTTTGCAAATGGCTAGATTTTAATTTAAATATAGAATGTTGCATAAAATATATTATGTAGACGAGACTAAAATGTATTATTTTTATTACATTCATTATGTTCAATCTGGATTATTTAAAAATATTTATCGCCACTGTCTGTCTATTTCAGACATCTACTGCAAATTACATATTAAATACTTATCCAAAATTTTAAAATTAATTTAAAATTCAAGCAAATTTAGATTTATTACATCTCTACACAAATAATGTATCATACCGGATTACTTTTAAATCTCAAAGCGGACTAGAATTAACATTTTACATTCGCTATGCATCTTCTTTGACGCTACCATTAACCAAAAAAGTCTATTTCAACATTTTTAACTGCGACTTTCCGCTTCGTTGACTTAGAGTAATTAATAGAGAGGCACCAAGTCGTTCTTCAGATTGAAAAATTGAGGGGAAATTTGTCACTCCCAAAGACCCCGTTCATATTGAATTGCCAAACATTCTCAGCGGAGCACCGGGAACTTTTTGCCGACTCAGTATGAACTTTCGTGATTCGCTTTCAATAGGGGCGATATCATACGACGTTTAAGTGGCGACGTAGCATTTTCATAATTGAATCTACACAGAGCTCGATAGGTCTGTAGCAACATTAAAATGTATGCAACGTGTACATGAAAGCTTATTTATGTCGGATTAGTGTGTCAACAGCTACAAAGTGAAATAGTGACACATTAAGCCATTTCTCATTGACCGTCGGGCGCCGGCGTCAATTCACTATGCCGCGTTGGTGGTGAAGTTCGGAAGGTGGCAAATCCTTCGGTGATGAATGCACCGCGGGCCGCGACCCCGGGAGCGCCCGTCATCCGTCACGCGGCTATCGGCCGTCTCGACCGACATAAAAATTCTCCCCCCGACGTAACACTTGATTAATGTTTGAAAAAAGCCCAATTAAGCGCGCACCCGAACATTTTATTTAACTTCACCCGTATAGTAACAGCTGGCCGGGCGGCGGGGACGGACGGATCCTTACCATTTTTACCCCATTATCGACGGCAACATTCCTTGTTATTGCTACTAAAAGTCATGTTAATATCTTTCCGTTTGATGTGGCTTAATCCGGAATTTGTTCCTGCATTCAATTTATTATAATAATAACTGATGATAACACGTCACTCACAAAATAAAATAACTATATCGAGTTGTGAAAGGTTATTTAACATTTTGTTAACTTTACAGGAGAGCATACTCATTCGACGCAGAAAAATACACTGATTCCAAATATGTATATAAGTAAATATTGCCCAAAGTGCCGCTTAAGTCAAATGGCCATTGACCCCTCGATATAATATCTATACAATACACACATCATCACGGCTGTATTCCCCGAAGGGGTAGGCAGAGGTGCACTACAGTGCGCCCACACTTCGCCGATGTATTTTGGTCCCAATGTAATAGGGGGCGAGCCTATTGTCATTATACCGGGCACACTCCCCCTCAATACGAGGGAGATTTTTTGGGCTATAGTCCACCACGCTGGCCTAGTGCGGGTTGGTGAACTTCACACGCCTTTCTATTGACGTGCAGGTTTCCTCACGATGTTTTCCTTCACCGTTTCTTAGCAAGTGGTAATCTCGGATGTAAATGAGATTCGCACATCAAACCCAGAGGTGCGAGTCGGTGTTTGAACCTGTACACTTTGATTTCAAGGCGTGCGTTCGACCACTCGGCTACCACTGCTATTATCTACAATTTATTAACTAAACTAAATGAGACGCGTTGGTGCATCTACAAAATAATTAGATAGGGAAGAAACTACTAGTTTTTCAACAGAAGGTAATTAAATATAGTACCTAATATCCCAGTTAATTCTGAATAGAAACAACGATAACATAGTGATCATTGACAAGCTGAATTATTAAACGGGTGGAATTTAGAATAGCGCGGAATGCAAATAGACGCCATGTTCCACTTGCAAATTGTTAAAGCAGTGATCGAAATACTACTAACAGACGGGAACTAACATCGCTTTGCAAATTTGTATGTTTAATTATATTCATTTTAGTCAAAAGTCGCGCTTAGCCCATACCATAACAAACTCTGTAAGAATATACATAAAGACTGAATTTCTATCTACGCGTCAAAATTCGCTCGCGCGGTAGATGCCATTTCATTGAAAAAATAACTTTTTCTATGAGATAACATGGGTCGTTTTTTCACGTCTTTACGCCCCAATGTGCCCCCTCTCTTTTGATGTAAAAATATAAGCATTATTTGATTGATTTAAAAAGGAACTAAATATTTAATAATATCATTTTATAGTCAATTTACGAAAACATGTAATTTTGTCTGGGTATTGAAAGATCGGCTCTCAATTGAGTATCCAGCCTAATATATAAATCACGCTTAAGACTCGAACATTTTTATATAGCCCTAACAATGGCATCAATCATTGATCTATCTTTCTCTCTATCAGCCAGAGACGTCCACTGCTAAACATAGGCCTCCCCCATAGATCGCCACAAATTACGTTCTTGGGCTTTATGCGCCCATCGACTCCCGGCGACCCTGATGAGGTCGTCCGTCCACCTGGTCGGGGTCGTCCCACATTCCGCTTGCCTGTTCGTGCCGCCACTCCAGGACTTTGATGCCCCAACGGCCATCCGTTCTCCGGGCAATGTGTCCGGCCCATTGCCACTTCAAACGTGCAACCCTCCGAGCTATGTCTGTAACCTTGGTTCTTCTGCGGATGTCCTCATTTCTGATTCTATCGCGCAGTGAAACTCCCAGCATAGCTCGCTCCATTGCACGTTGAGTGACTCTGAGCCGTCTTATGAGTCCCATTGTGAGTGACCACGTCTCGGATCTAACTTTATCGCGGGTTTATTATGTCGTAGTTAAATAAAGTTAAATCACGCAAGGTGCTAAAATGGCGAACATCAGTTTTATAATTCCCTTAAACAAACCACTCCAGTCCACGTGAGAGAGGCCACGGGAACGTCTAATAAGGGTTATAATTTCAATAACAAACTTTCCAGACATTTGAAACTAATCCGAAGCACAAACACCGAGGCCCGGATCCAATCTACATTGATTTTTCATTAAATATTCATCTTCCATGTTTAATTACAAAGGCTTAATTGTTTAAATGAGATTATTAGGATTAAGCGCCGACCGGCATGAATGCCTGTCTAATCAGGATAAATTGTAACTAGATATCCTCGGATTTTTCTCAATAATTGATCCACATTATGCCGAGTAGACGATAAAAGTCTATATATAGCTCTACATAAAGTATTTCACTTTACATGGACGTTTATGTAATTATAGTTTGGGTATTCGACGATGATAATTAATTTGGTAATGCAGAAAATCTTTTTGGTGGACTGATTGGTCCAGCAGAGTGGCTAGCCTAACTGAATTTAGGGATTTTTTTAAACACTTATGTTACCAGTAAGAGCTCTCGGTTCTACAGCCGAGAGTTAAGAGTTCACCAAACAAAGTTAAAGTACCAACCTACTTTTTGATTGAGGGACGGTACCTCTATCCTGGGTGTCAATTTCGAAAATCGATAAATAGCAACATTTGTCATGTTCAATAATGATATCATCATACATTTCAGAAGGATCGACAGCGAAACCGATGCAGCACTGAGAGTAGAATGCGATTCGAAAATTGATACGATAAATGGATTATAAATTTTTAGGGTTAACACCATACTGACATTAACTAGTTTTCACTATCCTTCCTTCCAACATTGAAAATGAGGTTATTGTAAGACATGAAAAATACCACGATATATCGATTATCAGAGTGGACGCCCAGAACCTAATTAGGGTCTAGACATCACAGGGTAAAATTAACCAGCTGGGTAAGTTCTTAAATTAGTTCAGTTATGCTGATCATATTCCGACGACAATGAGAAGCCTTCTCAGATTCCTGCCTGTATAAATGCATACATAAATGTATTTATACGCTGGCAAAGTCACCCATTTAAAACTAGAAAGTTTCTCATGGAGCGACTAATTATATAGTTGAAGTCATACCTCGCTTGAATTGGCCATTTTGTTGCGAATGACTGAATTGTCACTTTAAACAGTTTGTTTAACTTAATCTGGCGCATGCAAAGTTTGCGGTAGTAACTCTAAACTTCTGCGTAAGAATATTGATGTTTTCCTACAGAAATAATAATAATTGTGTGGGATAATTTTTTGACAAAATTTTCAACTCGTTCCGAATTCTGCAACAAAGTTTGCCCATTCTTCATCTATAACGTACGAATTCTACATTTAAAATTTGAGTTTGGTTTGCATGGCATATCGGGTCAGGTTTGGTGTTTGGTAATATATCTTGGGATGTTTTGTTTCAGGTGTGTTGGTACGATGATCAGGTGTCGGCGCTGCGGTGGGCCGGCCCAGGTTCCCCTGAGATCAGTGCCGCCCCAGTGAGCGCGAGCAGCATGTCGCCGCACACACGCCTGCTGCTACTGGTCCTCATGCTTCTGTCTAGAGGTGAGTGGGTTTCAGGTGACGAGGCAGGTACGGTGATTATGTGTCGGCGCAGATGGTTTTTTAACGTCATTTCCAATGATTGAGATTGAGATATAAAGCATTTTTTTGTAAAATGAATCACAATATTAAATAGTTTCTTAAAATCATAAATAAAAAAAATACTTGCCAGCAGATGTAAGCAGATGTAAATATCATTAGCTTGCAATTATGCAACGGTTTTGTGAATTTGAAACGAACCGCTCAGCCTGAAAATAGATTACCTGCGTACGTTTTTTTTTGTAACCAACGTAATATCTTTATGGTTTCGACGAAACAATGATTCATAACGACATTCTTAGCAAAATTTGGTTGGGTTATTCGGCGAATTCATAGCGGAAAATGTTGTTAATATTTTGGGTTGGTGACTACCTATTAAGACTATAAATATTAAAGAATTTACAGGGTATGTAATTTTCTTAATAAATTCTGGCAAATGAAACAAAAGTGTAATAGTAGTTTTCTACGTCCATCAAACTACATGGATTAACGGAGTTAAAGAAAGTGGTCAAGAATTAAAATCTCCATTTCTAATAGATCAGAATATTCATGTCGAACAGACGGTAGCTTTCAACTCATCCAACATTCATACGAGTCCGTAACGCAACAATAGTTAATTAAATAGTGCACGTGGCGCAGCAAGTCGGGTAGTCACGCAACCACTGTAGAATCTGTAGTATGTAAATATAAACAAATTGCCCCGCATAATAGCTGCTAGGATCGCATTCATGCTGGATTCCCTCGAGCTAATTTTCTAAGCAAGTTTCCCAGTGCGCTGCGATCCATGTAAACGTCTGAAACTGTAGATAAAAAAATTAATGTTAAAAAAACTTTTTAAAAACAATTGCCCTTAGTTTTCGTGTTCTCCTCAGCAAGCCCTTTCATTTGATACCCATACAGTGGTAGTGCAGAAAAAATTACTATTCCGCCATCTTGGATGATCCGCCATATTGGAATTAGAATGACGTCACATAGCTAAGCACGCATTGTCATCCATAATGAGCGTGTATACCAAATTTCAGCTCAATCGGTTAAAGATCAAAAAATCAGTTGCAAGATTCCACCCCGACATACATTGCAAGTTAATATAAAGCTTGTAATAATAATAATAAAGCTTGTAAAATTGTGGTTGATGAAAGTTTACAGTATCAAAAAGGAAATTTATTAGCAATTTCCATTTGGAAGCCGATTTTTAAATACCTAAATTTTGAAAAAGTTAAAAGGTAACTAACAATATGTATTATTGACGAATACATGCGATATGGAATCGCAATATATACCTATGACGAATACGGGGAGTACAGGCTAGGCGTGATGATGTAATTTATACATGCTATAATTATGTTTCATGTCACACAATTTAATAGGTGACCTTAAGCCCCCTCTCCCCACACTCTGGGGCGTCAAAAGCCACGAATATAAATTTTAGCCAACATCAAAACGAGCTCAGTGTCAATAAATATAAATATTGAATTACCGAGGTAAAAACTAAAATTCACAATTAAAAATTCACTCAAGCTGTTAATGTCATTTCACTGAAGAATGAACTTTTTGTATGAGTCAATACAGTTCGTTTTGCTTTTGGCAAAAAAACTGACGCGCGCGTCTTGACGCCAAGGTGTGCATCCTGTTAAGTGAGAGCCAACTTAAGAATTTTGACGCTGCGCCTCTGCGAGTAGATTCAAAAGGTGCCTACGCATAATTAAAGTGTATTCCTGGCATGGCGTGTTGCGGCCAGTTATTGATCGTTCATAATGTAATTAGCGCATCGGGACTCGACATGGGACTGCACTCTGCGCCGTAACTCCGAAACTAAATAAGAAATCACGTCGCTATTTCCTAATTTTTTTCCCTCCCTACAGACAAAATACCCACTGACTTTGCTTTTATTGAAATTACCCTCTTCGTCGCGGGAAGAACGAATTAAAATCACATTAGGAAATCCCGTTTCCTCCTAACTTTTCCAGTCTGTGCACAGAGTCCCGGTGTATCGGAATAAATGGCCCAAACTTCGTTTATTTATATAGTCTTGTTGAATATTTATGTCTACGCTCCTAATTTTGCATTCCCGTCACTTCAAATACAAATTTACCGAGTCGAGAAAAAACTCAGTCTTGCGTTTCGAGAAAAATATACTAAGTGAGTTTATTTGTATTTTGTTTGTGTCTGCATAAATTAATGTCGCGGCCAAACATGGTGGGACTTATATTATCTTTTTAAAAGTGAGTAGCAACGCGTTTAAAGACATTTCATCATATTTCCAAGGATCATTTTATTCCACGAAAGTGTCGTTTATCAAAGTGCAGTTTGAAATGTACTTATTTGTAACGACCAATCGATCGGTTTAAATAATATTAATGTAAAAGAATTCGTGATCTGCGACATTTTTATTTATGTTGTGCTTGAAATATGTAAGTGCACATAGTTTCAAATAACGTTTGTGGAATTGAGTGTTGGTTGGTCCATAGCAGCAGCGGTGCAACGGTGAATTTAAAAACTACTTAAAACGGTTGACAGAATTGGAATAGATCCGTAAAAGCTGGGGCAAGATGCGCCTGCCAAATTTTTGTCAAAACCAAAAAGCTGTATTAACTCATATAAGTCTTCCAAATTGCGCATTTTTCAAGGCTGGATGATGTTAATTTAAGGATCTAGATTCCTAAGTACTGGAAGACCTAGATCGAGTCATTGAAGATTTTAAGCTTATACTGAGATTTTTAATGAAATAAGAACCATCTGTTAACACACTGCCCTCACAAGTTAAGTTGCCATAAAAACGTGTTTACGCTTCAACACTCGTTAAATAACTAGTAAACCTACTTGCAAGGCGGAATATAGTTCTAGTCTAATGCGTCCCAAGTTGGTTAATATGAAAAATGCGAACCAAGTCACGTCTGTTCGTTGTTGCGCCCAAATAGGATAATCGCGCAGTTATTGCCCATGTCGGAATAGACACTAGCCACGCCAACCGCTCGTTTATTTACATGCTCTATTACATAACCCATGCTTTAATGTAACTCAGTTATGTGGAAATGTCTCATGGCACGGCGCGGGCGACGCCGGTGATCGATGCCCCCGGCTATACCCAACAATGTTCGTTCAAAACACGAATAATATCGTTATTTACTACACTAGGTTGTCTCACGCTTCCGGCTGCGCTTTGTAGTCTTTTCAAAGTATTCGGAAAGATAAAGTTGTACGATAAATCTTCAATTCGCAACACTAGTTGGAGTCAATGGCTCTCGTGATCGTTACAACAATTCCTTGTTATCTCTATGTAGAGACCCCTCTCGTTATATTCGGACATTAATGCTTACGAATGGTAATTGGCGCAATCAAAGCGATATATTGATTACGACCGGACTATGAATAAGATATAATGTTTTTTGGCTTATCCGGGTAGGGGTCCTTGTACAAGGCATCAATTTCATTATGCTGTAATTTGCATTTTATATTTTGTAAAAAGCTAATGCCGGTAGCTCGTAAAAGCGACATTTCTGACTGCGACAGATGGTTCCAAGGTTCAATATTTTAAGGGAATGTCGTGTTGTTAAGTCAATATATTCCTAAGTTAACATTATAAGTGGCTGTTATGCGGTAACGGCTAAGAGAACTATGCATACACTTTGTTCAGTTTCCAGAGAAATGCTTCAATGGTTTTCCTATTGAGAATAAATTTAAATGAAGGCCGTGTTACCCAAAACTGAATGAAATCAGAGCATGTCATCATTTTTCAGCGTTGCGTTGTAATAATGATATATAGCGTAGTGTAATTTGGAGGTCTCAAGGTTACATAAATGAATTATGACGGTGACCTGTTGACTAATGGATTTTAAGCTCTTCGGCAAATTAAATTTTGTGATATGTCTTCTCTAGTAAAATATAAATCTATTTTACTGTATATTATTAAAGGGTGATACTCTATTTTCTTTTTCGTTTATTTAGATTCAAAACTTGGATTAAATAATAAGGGTATACATACTCTGCCTGCGTCGGGTTTCGTCACCGTATATCCATTCAACTAGATAACAAACGCCGAGCGAAATGAATCGATATAAATGCATGAACTATGACAGAATGGAACACCGCATTTAGAAACTTTAAAAAAATCCTATTAATATTTACCTATTTCGAACGACGAAATCTATTCGATGGTAAAAATGGAACGTGGGAAAAAGCAGAGTCGTGCATTTTGTTACTTATTCCCACGACTTTGTTCATAAAGTGTATTATTTTAGTTACGGTGATGCAATGAAGATCTAAGTACCTACTCTAGCTTATTGTACGAATTATGTGAAGTCTTAAATAATTTGTCACCTTTTTTGTGTATCTTCATCAATATGTTACGTTTTCCATGTAATTTGGCACAACACAACTATACTATATCGACGCTTGAAAGGCAATCCTTACTAAGCGACAAAAAATCTAAAAAATGAGTTATATATACCAAACGACGCAGATAAATCTGGGCGTTCGAATGGTATATACAAGGTTTCCGTAAGGAGGTGATAGGGGTGACTATTTGCGATAATTTTAACCCCCAAGTTCCATAACGTTTTTTTTAAAACATCTCGCAGTTTTAAATTTGAACCGATAATTGTTATTTTAATATTGATAAATAACCAGTGTTTAATCGTTTTTATAACTCAGAAAAAAATGATTTTAATTGATACTTTTATAAAATATTTTTTTTTACGTTGCATTTTTTACTTATTTTGAAAAAAAAAGTAAAAAACATGATAACTGAAAAATGGTTCACTTTTGCATAATGCATATGCAATATGTATTCTACAACTAGCCATAAAGCTTCCTCTTACGTCTGCGCACGTTTTAATCCAGCCCCTCTTCCCACCACTTATCTTGCAGTAATGTTCTATTACTTTCATCTTTTAACATATACTTATCTGTGAAAAAATTATATTAGTATTGAAACAACAATACTTAAGGCGGTGGTAAGGCCCAAGGGTTTGTTAGTGGCTACATTTTACAATTATTTTTTAATTATATAGAGCGAATTATTGGTGGTACAAAAGACAATTTCACTTTAGCTGCACTGATTGCTCTGCCTCATTAAGTATTGATAGCCTTCATGAATATAAACTACACAAATAATAAATTTATCGTTTCCATTGTTCGTTGGGGTGTACCCTATCGGAAATAACTTAGCCAGTCTACGAGCGCTACTGTTTAATTTGTCGAGGTGTTTGGTTATTATTAAGCTATGGTAGTACGGCATCATAAATATCAGGGTGAATAGTCCGCAAACAATTATCTCTACAACTTGGTAATTAAACTATATTTCGATGACAGAAGAGGTTCTAGCAAGAATTTTATGTACTGAGGATATATTTAATTTTTTTAGCTATTATTTTTGTAGTGGTACAATTTTGGACAGTATTATCTCGTTATTTTAAATGCTGACTGTAAAAAAATAAAAATGATAAATAAATAAAAGAATAAAATAATATAATATTCATTATTATTTACATATAAATTATAAATTTTCTCATTTTTATATTATCTGTTTTTCTCGAGAGTCTATACTCTAACTCTGTGGAACTCCAATGGTTTGAGATAAGTATCCGAATACGCACGTTCCGATTATAGACAATATCAAACAGTGGCATGGTACTAAGAACAAATAACTGAAGTCGTTACCATAAAAATATACAACGATATCTTAGAGGAGCGCGTGTTCCGCATCGCGGCAGCATCTCCATACTTTTCACATTACTTATGCATAGAGTACAGATTGAAACGAGTGGCGTAGTTGCGGTGTCATCGGTATTCAAACCGAACCCGTCCGGCTTACCGCAACCTGCCTTCCACCTTGATTGTGTACGAACAAACAGCAAAAACACACAATGATCACGCGACAAACGTTTATTATATCGACGCTCGGCATTAAATTGGAGAATTTAGATTAAAACTGATTGTATTTAGTTCAAAAACTGACTTACTATCGGAGTTATAGACCAAAGGTACAGCATGGGAGATGATGTCGAGGTATGCCTAGCCTTCTCTAATCTGTACCGATAAACAAAGTTTATGTAGCTATTTTAGTAGCTCTACCGTAAGAATCAACTCTCGTTGCCTCGCTTATCCATAGCGACTGCGTAAAAGATTTGTATGACAAATTGTTAGTTGTCTTGTGCCTGTAAAATTAAGAATGTAAAAATGCAATGGTACAAAGGCGTACCCCCAAATTTATAGAGAGAGATGATACTTAAAGAAATTAACTACTACAGCCCTTTTAACGTCCCACTGCTGGGCACGGGCTTCCCCTCAATGCGAGGGGGATTCAGGCCATAGTCCACCACGCTGGCCCAGTGCGGGTTGGCAGACTTCACACATCTATCAAGAACTAGACAAATTCCCTCAGACATGCAGGTTTCCTCACGATGTTTTCCTTCACCGTTTCATAGCAAGTGATAATCTCGGATGACAATGAGATTCGCACATAAATCCCAGAGGTGCGAGCTGGGGTTTGAACCCGCACACTTTGATTTGCAAGACGTGCGTTCGACCACTCGGCTACCACTGCTACCCACTCGGCTACCACTGCTACCCACTCGGCTACCACTGCTAAAGAAATTAAAAGGTCTATAAATTAGCAAGTTGATAGAAATTTCAATTCATTTACCAACACTTAAATTTGCAGTTTCAGTAGAAAAGTGTTGAATTCCGTTGTAAATAGAATAACTTTCTATAAATTTGGGGAGTACCTATTCTGTTTTGTCAATCAGCTACTAGTTGGAATGTGTGTTGCGCAGCGTGCAAATTGAAACGAATAGTTGCACCATCATCGCTATTCAAAGCCGACACGTCTTCAACAACAATTGTACAAAGAATAACAAACACAATACGAGGTTAGTCGAATTGAAACGATTTTAACAGATTGCATCGACTGATTGATTAGGTTTTTTTGAAGACTAGATTTTTTACGAAATTTAAAATATTATTTTTAACCCGTTGAGCCGTGCATACCAATAAATTGATCACCTATTGCTATGGGACATTCATGTCACAATTGATATTGTAAGCACAGCCGGTTTGTGACAAGACAAAATGTTAACATGCCAATTTCGTCTTTCTCTCATATAAATTAGGTAAGTGATGAAGCGACTCGATGCGACGTATTTCGTGACGGATGTCTAGTCTTGGCGTTCGTACTAGCCGTGTAAGGCTATATGTTAATATAACTAGTATTTATTGCAGATTTTATCAGACATTAAATAGTGTGCTGGACATTGGCTTGTGACTTTTATAGATAAAAGTAGGTTATAAAAGGGTTTGCAAAAGTGAATCTTAGATTTTTAAGGACCGCAACTTATAAAAAGAGTATTTTTAAGTTTATGCTCACCGAATATTTCGTTTTTTTTATCCGAAAAAATATCAGCGCTGAGTACAAACGAAAGTAAACATATTTTTTATCTTTTATCTGGTGTCGTTATTCGACGTCAAATATTGTTATTTATATACAAACATGTTATTTATATCCTCGATTTCTTATTCGGTATTTCCGTATTGGATGTTGGTTTATCCGACGTTTGCCCTCCGAGTCGCGGGAGCTTGCCGCTGCTCACGACCGTACCGTGAAAAACGATTTATTATTTTATAAATGATTCCCAAACATATGATACTGGCTTTATTTTGTTTCGAACAAAAGTCACCATAGATTTTTATTCTGTGTGTCTACAGTTTAGTTAAACGGATTTTGTGGGTACACGAAAAAACTTAGTGGCCTTTAAGAGCAGTCAGTTTACAGTCAGTTTACACTCTACGGGAGTGTAAACTGACTGTAAACTGACCGGCGGCTTATTTCAACGCTTCCATGCATAATGTTCAGCTACTGACCATCTGCTCCCATTAAACCCGCAATAATCGGGCAACCGGCTTTACCATCTAAGTAGAGCCTAATTGTAGAAACCGTGTCAACACTCACGTTTTGTTTGTTGTACTAAACAGTTCTTGTAATGTTGAACAATGTGCTTTTTCTGTGAGTTAGAATTGTTGCGTTTTGGTATTGGCCAAACATTGATCGCGCGTGATATGACGCAACTGTGTGCGCAGGACTTCGGCGTAAAATCACCAGAATATATGTATAATGCTTACAACACTCACTGCAAATTCACCGGACTTTGTACAGTAGACCCAACAAAAGGTGAGGGATGTGAAAGATTTTTATCATGAACAATTCAATAAGTAATTAGATTATTTTCTTATATTTACGCGAATACTATACATTGAAATAAAACTATTTTTAGAAAATAATGGTTTATGGAAAATAAAATAGTAAATAAACGCGATAAAATCCGTAAAATAGTTTAATTTTAAAGTAATTAGATTATTGGTAAGTAAGTACACATGTCTTTTCTTATGCTTTAAAAAATATCTTATCCGTATTGAGAAGTCGCCATATAAATGTATAATTGAATAGGAGTCGGAAGCAGTTATACTATCTACTCGTAGATACTGTACCATGGTAGATTCAGTGGGATCTCGCACAAAACAGTGGCAAGTACGAGTAGCCATCCCCTTGTTATCTCGCCCCTCGGCGGATAATCGCTGCCTCAAATAATTTATGAAATACGACATAATAACATTTGTAATAAAGGCTAGAGCCGCGCGATGAGGATAAAAC
This sequence comes from Ptilodon capucinus, assembly GCA_914767695.1. Lineage (NCBI taxonomy): Eukaryota > Metazoa > Arthropoda > Insecta > Lepidoptera > Notodontidae > Ptilodon > Ptilodon capucinus. Next base: position 3,741,732 of record OU611814.1, on the reverse strand, counting down.
ACTTGACGTTTATATTATTATCGATGGGAAGCTTGAACAACGTTGAGAAGGTTTCGGTAAACGGATTTATATTTTGATTCGAATATTTGGAGGACATAATATGATTAATGTACCAGATATTGTTTGATGTGGCACTCACATTTAATCTTGTATCGATTATTAACATGGAGATTATTCATCGATAAGTCAATACTTATGAATTGAATTGAATTTGTCCTTGCTGTTAATTATTTACTTGACACTGGCTGAAATACCCGCTAAACGGCGGTGGAGCGATTGCTCATCTTATTCCATTAAATATCATCACTTTATTCATTTCGTAAAAAATATTTCATTTCGATTTCTTGCAAGGAAGCATTATATTCAAAGTAACTTGTAAGGTCGAAATAGTTGGAAATTAGTGCTGAAGTAATAGTTAAAAAATCTAAGAATTTAATCATGCAACCGTGCATAACAAATTAGAGCCTAATCGTACAAACTAAATTAATTCGAACACATACCAATACTTGGGTAATTCCCATATATGCGTCCTAATTCGATCTCTCGATGCAGGCTCACGTAGAGCACATCGTACGTCGGTTGCCTCTCGATAATCGCGGTCGGTCGTTGCCGGTAGGTAATGTGGCCCAAATTCCTAATTCTCGGCAATAATTCGATTTTTTCGCTCGAGTGCGCGACTCCGCGTCCGCCAACCCGCACCCTCCGAATATGTGAAACAATTTTCTCCTTATGAATAAAATTTTAAGGTGCGTATGCAAATTTCCATTACCGAGGGCTGTCTCCTGTAATGGTGTCGTATAGGTCGCTATTTTCTTTTCATATATACTACGTAAAAGCGACGTTTAATACTCCACCTCTGAATGTCTTGTTTACTCTAAGTAATAGAGACTTTCCTGAGTGTATTATTTTCTCTGTGCCTGCGTTCTTTTTGATAAATAACACTTACGTAATCTTCTATTTTTACTTTCGTTGAATACATAAAAGGCTTTTTAGGATTATGTTACGGTTAAAATATCGGTGATATGATCCGACCTCTGAAAAGTGATATTTACTTTAATATGTATAATGTCAGTAAGTTCAGGTAAGAAGATTTTATAGAATAGTTATTGGAATAAAAAGCTAAATAAGATTATTTTTCTTGAGTTTCTCTTATTGACGGATGTGCCTTACTAATAGTAGGACAAAAAGTCTACAATAATGGAAGTCCTAATTCTTCTTAGGGCTTAGAAAAATTTACTCAATTACTGTTAACAATTATTCTTTATCGAAGTAGAAAATAAAAATTGTATTAATATAATAAAATTTATTTATTTTCCACACTAGGTTTTGCTAAAATCTATTACACTTGTTGGGATTAACTAAGCTAAAGGTACAATTAGTTTAACAAGGTTTACAAGCACATTTGAAGTTGGTTATAGGGAGTGGACTGGAGCCTAAACTAGGGCAACACTGTATTTCAGAACTCCAGAATTGGACCCTCCAACCCTGTATTGGACTTATTTATTTTCCATTTATCTTTATCATTACATTTTGGAATAAAAATATAAAAAAATACATTACAAAAAAAAAATCAGTTCCCCACCGGCATCTGGAACAGGGTCCTAGTTACCAGTGGTTAGGGCTCCAGAGAGAGAGGAACTTCCTCACAATGCGCGCCGTCTCCAGAAGTACCGCCTTCTGAATCTGTCCCTTGATCCAGCTGCCTAACGTGAGCCACTTTAGGTGTTTGTCAAGGCTCTTGGCTAATAAGCCATGGGCGGAAACGACTATCGGTACAATGATTTCCGCATCAATGTCCCACATGTCGACAACCTTGTAAGCCAGATCAAGATACTTGCTTTCTTTATCGTTCTCTGCCTTCACGAGATTCTCATTTGACTTATTATTATTAATCAATCTAAATAAAAAAAAATAAGTGCAAGTAGGTATGTTTAGGTTATTAGAACTCAAATTGACCTTGCACTAGTTTCACGTATTTCAAACAGCAGAAATAGAATAATTCCTCTTTTTTAACCCGTCCAAAAACCTTTCGGGGATCCGCAATTACAATGTGTTCGAGCGTTCATTAAATATTATCTTAGGACCATTTTAATTAAACTTTTAAATGAGTTAGCCGCCTAATAGAGCTAAGTGCTTACGTAACTGAGCTTATACCAGCTCACTAATATATTCCCAAGCATAATTAGTGTATTTCACATATTAATAGATCGTTTTGGGAGTGTTAGAGGGATTAACGTAACGAATACCGCAGATATGTTTGTAATTGGAAAATAGAAACCGATGTAGGTATAACGTAATCCATAATAATTTAATCCGAAGCACATGTTATCGTTTAGTTTGATTAATGTTTAAATTGTATAAAACGCAATTAACAAGGACTTTTTTAGTTTTTAGGGTTCAGTGCCTAAAAAGGAAAAACACGGAACCCTTATCCTGTCTGTCTATCAAGACCCTTTTTACTCAGAAACGCGTGGAGGTATCAAGTTGAAATTTATAACAGATACTCTAGTCTGCGGTCCATTAGTGCCCTAAAAAATGTAACTTCTAAGTTAACGCAACCAAAAGATACGGCTGTTTATTTATATTGCGTTTTCAGTACATTTGCATGGTAATCAAAAACCTATAGGGTACTTCCCGTTGACCTAGAATCATGGAATTTCGTAAGAAGCAAGAGCACAAGTAAAGGACAAAATCCGAAAACTGTAAATTTATTATTAAAAAATGTTTTTTTGCGATTTGTAATCTATAGTCTTATTTTGTAGTTAGTTTGTATGGGGACACCAGTATACCAATTGCAAAGCTAAGTTTGCCTCTCTGTTCAGTTTATCTTTTCGTTAGAGCAATGTTCGGGGCTTTCATAGTTAATCTACGGAAGCCTCGGTGCGCGAGTCCAGCTCGCAATTGACCGGTGTTTTTCATTTTAAGATAGATCTTTTTTCGACAAATACTCCACTGAAATTAAATCACCAGATTTTTTTTCCATGGATTTAATATTCAACTTCTTTTTTAATATATAAACGATAGATGGCGTTAATACAAACAGGGTGAAAATTTTAAATAAGAAATTAGTTTTCGAATAAGCTTATTAATGAAGAGGCGCCTTAGGGTAATATCATCGTATTACCCTAAGGCGCCATCATTTCAAGTGCTATCACAATAAGGTTTAAGTATCGTGTTTGATCTAATAGTGTATGCCTTTAGTAATTAATACGTCCTATTCACACGATAAAGCCGGCTTTCTGATAATTACGGGGCTAACAGAAACAGATGTGCTACGAAAGCGTTCACACGTTCTGGCGGTTTACGAGAGACTTCATTACCACTCGCTTGCAGCAATAGTTTCAATATTACATTCTATTTTTGACAGTTCATTTAGTAAAAACATCTCTATTAGAACATCAATACTATAAGGGGTGGTGGTAAGACCACAGTGTACCTACCGATAGCTTGATACATCCGTAGCTGGCTTCAACTAGTGAATACTATGCGATCCAAATAATAATAGGAATGTCAATAAACTCTATCTGTCAAATGTCACATGAAAAGTATGGTTTGCAAAAACCTTATTTGCATATGAATAATAATAGTACCTACATCAAATATAAATAAAAAGGTTAAATTAGTAGTAAATTGTTTTAATAGAATATTTAATTATTTAAAGTCATAATTCGTTTTGTCACGTCACAATATGGCGCGACTTTGCGCCTATCCTATTCTCATTTGAATCTCATTGTACACTCTAAGTATTTGAGACTTTAGAAATAGTAAAAATAAACTTCAAAACAGATGAACAAAACAAATTTCATGACATTAAATTAGTAAAAATAGATTGCTTTTACCTCAAGTAAAAGCGAAGACGATTTCAATAAATTGATATTCATCTGAAAATTGTTCGGGTGTTAATATTTATTCAATTTTGCCAACACTCTCTGTTTATTTTTTTGCGATTGTCACGGAAAGTGTCTTATTATCTTAGATCTCGCGGTACTTTTTTCATAGATAAAAAAACTCCCGGCGTGTGATAGAAGTGTGCCTAATATGTTCTGTCAGTGTATTAACGTCGCTGTCTAGCTATACAAATATAAAATAACATAAAGGTAAAAACCTTTTTGAAAACAAGCTTTTATTTAATTACCATTACCATTTTTTTTATTTTGTTTATTTATTTGGATTTAATGTGATGTTGTATTAGTTTTCGTGTTCTCCTCAGCAAGCCCTTTCTATTGATACCCATATCGTGGTAGTGCAGAAAAAAATAACTAGTCCGCCATCTTGGATGATCCGCCATATTGGAATTAGAATGACGTCACATAGCTAAGCATGCATTGTCATCCAAAATAAGCGTGTATACCAAATTTCAGCTCAATCGGTTAAAGATAACTGATCTAAAATTCAGTCGCAAGATTCCACCCGGACATACATTACATACGTTGCAAGCTAATATAAAGCATGAAAAATAAAATTAAAGTGTCTGTTTGTAAAGACAAAATTACGGCCTTGTACTAAATGCATATGAAAGTATATACGGAACTAACGAAAAACCTTTTTTTTATCTGTCTTTCAGTCTGTCTGTTTGTTCCGGGTAATATCCGAAATGACTGGTCCGATTTTGACGGGATATTCACTGGCATGGCGGCATATTCACTGGATAGCTGATGTTACAACGAATAACGTTATAAAATTAATTAGGGCTTCTAAATTCTACACGAATGGAGTCGCGGGCACAGCTTCTTATGGAAATAAAAGTAATATGTACTTAGTACTTGCCTTAAAGATGTGTTGTTATTGAAAAGTGACCATCATATAGTTATAAGTAGGTACTTGTGTATAATGCAAAGTGAAATACGTATTTGTGTAAATAACTAATTAGTCTATCATATTTTCTAAAGTGCATATCAGACGTTACACCTTCATCTCCGATCGTTAAAGAGGAGAAAATAGCACTTGGGTGTAAAAAGCACTTCTTAAACGTTAAATACATGGAAAATTAACTGAACCCACTTACGTTTTACGGACCTTCTGCATACATTATCCGAGAGATGTATGTAAACTTGTTAAGCGTAATAAAATGTCTTCCTTATTAACATTTCAGGATTCAATCTTCTTTTAATAATACTCCATGCAGACTCTCAGAACGTAATATTTACTGTCATCGTTAGTTTGTCTACGCCGACAATGTGTACGATTTGTTTGGCGACGGGTCCTGGAGCGACGTTTGATGTCAATATTTATCGCGCGCTTGGCTCTAGGTTCCATATTTTCTTCATTACTTATGCATAGAGAGAAGATTGGCTGAAGTGAAGCCCCGCCATCAATATTCAGTGCGAGTGCACCGGGCCGCCGTTATCTTTCGATATCTTTGTAATTACTTCAACCCTGGTGGCAGGGAATTGTGCGACGATTAAATTGCATATTTTCCTCTACTTACTGATTTTTTATGGATTCCAACAATTCCAACAGTTTCAATGACTTTTATAGTTTGATCGAACCTCGATGTCAATTGAGGTATTAACTGAATCGAATATTGATCAAACGTTCTTAACTATCGATGAATATTTTTACAAAAAAATCGGCCGATTGCGAGTCGCACTCGCGCACCGAGGGTTCCGTACTAACTTGTTTGTATGTAAATTTACAAATTTTAGAAATATTTTTTAAATGGTGGTAACTAAAAATTACGGTTTTTAGTTTCTTCCTCTACCTGTGCTATAAGACATTGCTTATTGCCAAATTTCATGATTCTAGGTCAACAAGAAGATCCTTATAGGTTTTGAGTACCTTGCGAGGCAAAATATACGGCATAAACTACCGTATCTTTTTGCGTTGACTTAGAAGTTTGATATTTTTACAGCTCCAAAGGATTGCAAACCTGATTATTTGATATTGTTTTTTTATATTTACGCGAATACTATACATTGAAATAAAACTATTTTACGGATTTTATCACGTAAAATAGTTTTATTTCACTGATTATTTGATGTTAATTGATTGACTTGATACCTAAACGCGCTCTTTAGAAAAATAATCTTGTCAAACAGACGGAAAACGAAGTGATCCTGTAAGTGTTCCTTTTTCCTTTTGAGGTACGGAACTCTAAAGAGTACTCTATTGGGAGGTTCTTTTTGATTTATTTTCGCTAGCAAGGGGTAATTTATTATACTTTAGCAAAGTAATTTATTATACTTTTTATAAAGTCGTCGATATACGAGGCCTCCAGCCTCTTCAGCTATCGTTTATTACTTTTTGCAAACTTTAAGACCTATATACCATTTCTATAACATGTTTACTGTAACAAGGGACGCGTTAAGTACTGGCAAGAGAAGTTGAATTATATTTTCTATCTTGAATTGAAATCAGTACAGACTTTTCGCTTTACCTGTTGAATATTAATAACAATAACAAACCTTTTAAGGAAAGTTTGTATGTTTTAGGTACAAATATCGTTATATCGTCAAGATATTGTTACTCCGACAGTGCACGGGAAGAAACCGGCTTTCGGTAATATCTGTAATACAATCGCATCTAATAAGGATTCTTGATGTGGGTTCGATGTCTATCGAGTGTCTGTTCTTATTAACATAATCATTTGCTTCTGATGCACGGGTTAGATAGCGATAATACGATCAGCAAAGGCTCTACAGCTCTACTACAACGGATAATACAGCAAAGAGTACAAAAAAAGTACAAAAAAGTGACTTGCGCTTCAGAAATCCCGCACCCTTAAACAAACAATATATAATTTTTAATATTTAGATGCCATTAAAGATGCCGAGTTCGATAATCTTTGTTAGATACATTGTCTCCGTAACTGATCTATATGTTTTTTATGGGACTAAGCCCGCCACACATTCCCACCACTGTTACCCCTGTAAGCCAGGATCGACAGCGGTGTCCATTGAAGACACCGAGGTTTGACCCTCGGCGAGTCCCGGGAAAAGCTAAATTGTCTTGGAACCCGCACGAATTTAATCGAAAAAGGTGGAGGAGGAGTTGGAACAAAAAATGTATCCACTTCCCTCCATTGCAAAGCGGGAGACAAAAATAACTGTATCGACTGAATTGCCAAAGAAGGCACCACTGATGCTATTTGACCTAACAATGACTGAATAACTGATCTATTAAAAACTATTGTGTTAATTATTGTGATAATTTTAAAAATATGGATGTATTCAATCTTTTTTCTCCCTAGATACTTTGTGCAAATTCAAGAGGTTTTAGTTATAATTTCACATCGAGGTAGAGCAAGCGCCTTATAAAACATGTTGCTTAAAAGTGTATTATCATGGGTTGAACATTTTTGGATGAAATTAAAATGTTATTTAGTTGTACAAATGGATGGAAAACAGGAACCGGGTTATCTCTACACAAAGGATGCAATCGAGTAGAATAGATTAATGTTGACTTGGAGGCAATCGCTTGCGGCATACAACATAAAAACAACGAAGTTGGAAGGAATGGATATTACATTAGTACGCCTACTGAGTCACACAATATTATACAAATACGGCTTGCTAAAACTTTTTATTAAGTATGAAAACCTTTATATGTGAAGGCATACTGATAAAAAACCAACCCCAACAATAGGACACTATTAAAAAAACGATCTTAAAATTTCGGAGTACTAGTTTCAGAAGGGACGCTTTAATTTTTCAGTATTAGATATGAAAATACGTACCTATAGGCATTAATTGTAGTTTTGTACTTTCATCGTATTTTTTTTTCTTACCTAAAAAAATATTTGATTATTTCTCTGTAATTTACTTAGCTGTATTATCAGTTAACATACATACATATAATCACGCCTGTATCTCATAGGGGTAGGCAGATATTACTATTATCCACATGTTACGACCCTGACATACCTCTTTTGCTTCATCCACAGTCATACATCTTTTCATGCACTTCCGTCGGTTGAAGGTGCTACGGACTTGATCTTTCAGGCAGAGACCGTTAATCTGGTAGTAAAAGGACCTTCTTGAGCGCCCTCTTCCTAGACTTCCACTCACGTATCTAATCTTCAAGTAAATTAGTGACAAGCAGCTGAAGATGTGATTCAAGTTTCGATAAATTGGAGTTCGCTTTCAATTACGAAGCAAGCCTGTTGAAATTGAGAATCCATAATAATACTGAAAAAAGGCAGCACAAACAGCGTACATTTCAAAATATTCAACTAACTAAGTTTATTAGTTAATAAAAGACCAATTGAGCAAGTTTCAAAGTTTATATAAGGTTTTGCTTTAGAATTTTAGCCTTGTAACATTTATTTTCAAACTTGCTCGAGAGGTTTTGCAACGCATACATATAGAAGTTAAATACTGTTTCATTTCGACGAAGTGTTTATTTTTTCCTTCAACAAAATTTTCGTTGCGTAAAGTTTCATTAAAATGGAAACCCTATTAGCGAGATTTTTATCCGGAGTTTATAGGTAGGAGCATTACATAATAAATGTGTCTAATAGGTATCTTATCCATGGTATAGTTCTAATCATGCGATGTCAGGGTCCACTCTTTTGTTGGAACAAAAAAATAATCGATTCCCGACAACAATGCATAAAATCGTATTTATTTATCCACAACACTTTTTCCGCAAAAAGAAAACATTGAAGAAATCCGTCCATTGCTTACGACGTGCCCCCGTCCACTTTTTTTGTTGTCCGTCCACCGAGCAATTAGACGCTCCCATACGCCACACTTAAGAGATTTATTATTAGTAGACACATAATATATGGGTTGTTTACTTATACATAAAACCGCTGTATGTGCCTATACATCTTACGTAACAAATTAACTGCGCAGGTAACTTTTAATTAATTTAATTAAAACTTCCCATCCTTGTTAATAACAACAAGAAATATATTTTTCGTTGAATAAGTATAAATGTTCAGATTGAAATCAGAAATGGTAGCATGTAAGAGTAATATTTACTTAACAAGAGTAAAACGCGTGGTATTAAAAAAGGCTCATGGCAACAAACTCGAGTCTAACATTTAAAAATGCTTTTATATTTAGTTGATCAATTGTTTTGTTGGCTTTTTTAAAATGGCAGCCGTCGGTTTTCCGTCATCGTGGAATATTGAGATAATTTTTCAAAGCGGTTCGCAATTTTCCAAAAGTTGTATCCGTTGGAAACAAACTTTCCTTACAAGAGCTTGTTTACATTTAAAGTATTAGACAAACGTTATAAATAACGGTACCGAACATTATAAAGTAAATTCATGAAAGTGCATGGTGTAATTGATGTTAAACTTACCGTTTAGTTTTTTTTTTTAAATATACATAAATGCATATTTGTAAATAACTGTACACAGTGTTTTACTTTGCTGGGCAAAGGTTTCCTTCAAGTCCTTCCATTCCTCTCAAATACTGGTTATATAAATAAATATTTATCTTATTTAAGACTCAATTTGTAACAGTATTGAAATACCATGAAATACATAAATATGTTGACGATGTGTTTGATTATTATGTTGATTTGTCAATCTATTGTCCCTATATTAAACCCAATTGAGACATGTGTTATCAGGAAACAAATAGGTGCCCTGCGGTTGTGACGCATAATAACTAGTGATAATAATTAGTGATTTACCCATACATTATTATATCTAGATTTAATAATTATTAATTTAGTTCAATAAATTAAATTGGCGTTGTAAACAATAATTTAAGTTTATTAGTTGGTAAACTGACATCTAATTAATTTTGTAAAAAAAAAAGGTGAGGACGCGCCAAGATGGCGGCGACGTTTTATTCCAATTATTTTAAAGCCATAGTTATAATAGGGCTCACCTTTTTTAGAATCTTTTTGAATGTAAACTAACATTAACTGTCATTGTTTTTATACTAAAATATTTGAATAGACTGACACATACAAATAAAATTCTTTTAAAAAGTAGATTTTAGGGGTCCATACCTAAAAGGAAAAACGGGTAGAGCTACACACTCGAAATGAATATCGAATATTAATCGGCTTAACCAAAGTATGGCAAAACCCTCTTTTGTGCCACTGCAAAGTTGAATTGGTTTTTCAACGCCATTTTGCCTCGTCGTTAGGGAAATGTTTTGCAATATAAACCTCACCTATAATAATTTTTATTTGTACGGAATTCTTATAGTGCGAGTAGTACTCGTACATGTCCATTTTTTTATAATGATAGCTAGATAGATAGATAAGATAGCTAGACTCGCAGATATCATTATTATCTTGCTTAAAGCATTGCCTCTCTAGAATGTTTATATTTCGCCGTTTTAAGGAAGCTGTAACTTTCTGTCAAGAGTTTGTTGACTTTAAACGCCGCGGGGATGAGGAATAAGGGATTTATCTCCGCCGCCCATTAGCTGGACATTTATAATTTTTTTCGTTGGTTTCCCGACGACAGTGTGCCTGTCGCTAAATAGCGCAGATTACTTTTATTTATGCCACGGCTAGTGATTATTTTAATTCCATTTAATTCCTCTCGTAAGATCCTTAATATCTTACACACATTTTCAATGAGTTATAAATAAAATGGGCATAATACCACTTCAAAAATGGTACCGAACTTTATATTTTTCCATTGACTTAAGGGGAAACCCTCATTGGTGCAGGGATGTAGCCCTCTGTGCATGTGTGAGCCAGGATAATAACAATGTCTTTTAAATTATTTGACTCATGTTGCTTATTCTTGGACTTTATTTTCCAACAACTTGCACATCCACCAACAGAACAGTACAGTACCTACCTATTCCGTTTCACGTCAGCTATGTGTTCTTTTACGCGGGTTTTTATTGATCTCTTAGTTTGTCCTGTGTCAATCGGACCGCAAACAACAACTAAATATGAGGGTACACAGTTATTAACTATGACATCAGGACGTCTAACACCTGAGTCCCCCCGTGACCATGGTTGCTGAAAAGCAGCCGAAACGTCGGGAAAATAAAATAGTAAATAAACGCAATAAAATCCGTAAAATAGTTTTATTTCAATGTTATACTTGCCATTAAATTGCTCAATAAAAATGTATGAGTGTCGAAGAGTAGGTATTTCCTAAGGCGTCGTTAAGGAATACTGCGTAAGGATAAAAAGTTGGCATTGTAAACGTTCATTGTTGGTTGTATCCAGAGGTTGGGGGCTTCATAACTCGCGAGGTGGGACCCTCAAGGTATAATCTTGTTTACAAACGTGCCCCGGGAAGATACCTTACAGACACAGGCCATAATATGTTAATTTGGCCTGCCTCGCCGACCCTATATTGAATTTTTTGTTTTTACTGTATAATCTAACAAAATGAAGGAACCAAAATTTAAATCCTGCCTTATTAATGTTGGAAAATTATTTCCTCTTGCGCACCAACCGTTGGAACTACAAACAATACATTAATTTAACATATTTTTTTACTGTATGTTTTTATTTAATTAAAAAAAACTACAACGTTTAGGTGAAGGGTTTGTATGCACAACCACCAGAGGATCGAACAATTTGCGATACTAATATGTGACATAGACAAAGGAATGTAATTCCCTTCTTCTTTTTTTACGAAATGAATGAAATGATGATATTTAATGGAATAAGATGTGAAATGGCTCCTCCTGGGTTTAGTGGGTATTTCAGCCAGTGTCAAGTGAATAATAGCAAGGCCAAATTCAATAAATACACATAATAAATAAAAATGGGTGATGACAGTGATAAAGATGGCGGACAACTCAAGGAATGTAATTACTCATCAACATCAAAGTAGACATCACAATATGCCGCGTCGTACGAAATCAGACAACATGTGTCAAATTTGCTGCAACACATTTTTGATTTAGCCATAACGGTCTGTCTTGTCTTCTGCTCTCCTATTTTTCGAAATGAATGAAATTTTATAATATGAGTATTTTATAATGGAGTACGATTATACTTATTACATAAAAAAAGGACAATGATATTGATAAATATGGCGGAAGTCTCGTGCCACAGTCTTTAATTTTCAATGTTTTGACTATGCCAATACTAATTGACGACGATAGCAAAACGATATTGAGAGATCTCCTGACGCATTACTTCAGTTCACTTCACCGTCCGTTCCCGGAATGTCCAGCTAAGCTGAGCGGAACAAGAGCGCTGATTGAGCGAGTAAATTAACAACATCGTTAGCAACGCCGATAAATAAATGATTGTCTATAGTTTCTTGCTTATCCTGTATTTTGTTTATGGTCAAAGATGTGAAGGATTTTATAAATCGGGCTAACGATTGATTCGTAGGAAAATGTTAGACCGTGTGCTTACTCGTATTATAATATTGTTATTTGGTTTTTATGTCGGGGTGACTATAAAGCACTAATAAATAGGTAACGTAGATTTAATTACCTACTCACTTCACTTCACTTTTTAAAAGTCTATGACTTCCATCGATTTTAGCCGATGATTTTGGAAACACTTGGTCGGTTCGGTGAGACTTAACAAACAATTATCTACTCAAAATTAGGGGGAAAAAATCAGTTTGTCTATTACACTTATTGTTTTTTATTTGAATTAATAAAGAACTACTGACTTTTGGTTCAGCAATGAACTGAACTGCTAGTTTGATGTAGATCCAGTGAAAGTCGACTTCAGTTGACCTTATGACATCATAATTACTGGTCATTATTCGGATTGCCGCCATTGACTAGGAACCATGGTACATTAATAGGCTATTATTCGATGTCATTTCATGTATGAGAGCCATATATTGTGTAGATACGACTTTGTATTTGTATTGAGATATCCTGCATATCGAGGGGTGAAAGGCTATTTTACTTCAGCGACATTTTTTTAACTTTACACGAGAGCATTTATTTATTTTATTTATTTATTTATCAATCAATTAGAACGGCAATACAATTGCCACTTACACTAATGATACAGTAACACAATAAGTAAGACAATACAAAAGGTAAGACAGATAGACCTTTCACTCTTTCATCTCACACATCTTCACACTTTCTGACACTATCACCTTCCATTCATCAGCAAATAAGTCCAGCTCGGGATTTTGGCACACAAGGGCGTTGAGCGCAGTTAGCATGCGCGGTATGGGGGACAACGCACGAGCGACCGTGCGGCACTGCGGCACAGCAAACAACTTGTGCCGTCTTGCCCGACAATAGTTATTCGATGCAGAAAATTTAGCTGATTCCAAATATGTATAGAAGTCAATATCATAAACCAGAAGGTGTAAGCTGTTTCTTCTTAATAATGTGGTTACTCTATCAAATTACTCCGAAATACTTCCAACAAGACAATCTAAAACATCTAATAAGAAAAATCGAATCAATGCATTCACGTTATGCAATGATACTCAAAAGCGTCAGGAGGGATTGAATTTTGTTAGTTTCTGAGTTTAGAATAGATATATCTGAATAATCTCAAAGTCGGTCGAACATAAAGTTCCACATAAATATAGTAGCAAGAACAATTCATAACCTAGTTATCCACATTAATAAACGCAAACATAAAATAAAAGTTGCCTCTAATGTAATGAAATAAAAAACAAAACAAACAAAAGTGGTCGGTTAGCGCTCGCGATTTAATTACCGGCTGTATTTTAGGATTCTCCGTGTGTACTTTACGAATTATAAAAAACATAGTAAACGAGAACTAACCTCTTTTATAAATAAAATTCGTATTTTAACCGCAACGAATTTGGCAACGACGACACTACGTTTTCATAATGTTTATTTTATAATATAATACAATGTGGGAAGCGTAGGCTAGCTTTTATGGGTTGGTTTCCTCCAATAAAAAGGTTGTGGAACAATCTTATTTGTTTGTGTTGTATGTTGAAACCCTATGAGCGAAGATACGAGACTAGTTCACTAGTTAGATCGTTCTTAATATTGGCACGCCATAGCGAAACACTTTTGTTGAAATTAAATATATTTCAACTATCGTTAGTTCAACTACTTAGGCAATTATCTGAAAACTAATTTAATAAAAACTTTTTGGAACATTGCTCCTATTTTACCAGTAAGTATGTGCCATATCTTTAACGTCCATAGGTATCAGTATCTTTCGATCTGTTTATCATAGACAAGATCATAAAGTAACGGCGGATGTCCACATAAAACATGTTCGCGTAAGTTCGTAAAACATAGCTTTTATCGTCATAGAAATTAAAATAAAATGCGAGTAATTAAAATAGCGTAATTAATTACAATTAAATAGTATTCGTTACTGATAGGTAACTAAGTAATTAGATGGTATTCTTCCACCAATTTTACTTAGTGTTTTCGAAATTATTTATCATTTACTTAATTAGTGCAAAAAATGTATTGACATTAAGAAATAATTAAAAGTATTGATATTATAGAAACAATTAGAATTATTTTCACGTGACGTATTCCATTTTTGTTATATTTATGCCGATTCTGTCAGTCGTCATTTATTTTATACGCCGCCGCTATGTTTCATTTAAAGCGTGTCATGCCATATTATTTCGCTCACATCGCTTTCGTACAACGACGTCGCCGTTGACAGCTATTAAAATAACATTATTTATTGCAAACTGCGTTCAAAATCATTAAATTTGCAGGTGGTGGAGTCTGGTTATATTTTTTGAAATATTATTAGTGGTTGACGGGATTCATTGGGATTGATAAAATCGCAGCACAATAGCGGCGGCGCGGGGAATATTTATTATCACTAGATTAGATAAGGTTAATTAAAGTTCTATATAAAATTGTCTATACATGTATATAAATATATAATAATCAATTGCTGGTCGTTAGTCTCGATATAACTCAAAAACAGCTTGACCGAATGGATTTTTTGATGTAGTTTTGTTCGTATTAATGTAGGGGTGATTAAAAGAAAAGAAAAAGGGGATACGACGAATCTACAATTGAATACGACATTATTAATGTTTCATTTCACTAAAACATTTTCAAGGTACTTCAACTTTTAGGTGTGTAAAATTTCTTAATATCCCTCATGGATCCTCTCTAGTTGTGAAAACAACTCACGAAGTTGAAACATAGTTTCTAAGATGACATCTTTTGTAGATTTAATAGTTGTACTGCAACGATATCTTCGCCATGAGAAATGCCACCCCCTAAACAATACGCTAATAAAATTATCCTCTAGCGCGGAATTCGAGCCATTGCGGGAAGCACAATATATTATGGAACGCAATCATCATCGCGGCTCAAATTTAGCTACTGCTGCGGTATCGTGACACTGCTATTTGTTTAACACATTTTTTTTTGTAAATTCTAAAGCGAAAACAAACGATGTATTTAGAAAAACAAAGATCCCGACTATTATATCGCTTCAAAGAATCAAGGCGGGTTAATATTCTAAGAAACGCTCGGTCCGTTATCTGTGACAAGAGAAATACAAGCAATTTTTATAATTTACTTTGTTACTCCGTTGAGTTGACATTTTGTGTTTGCGCCGTCTTCTGTTTATTATTGTGTATAAAATGCTAAATTGGCGTAAAAACTCGTTTAGCCTTATTTCAGCGCTTACAGTGACGTCATTTGGTTAATCTAACTAATGCAATTGCCTTGAAGGACGGGTTTATGTAACAATCCTAGGTAGCATTTAGGGTTAAGTATATAACCCAGTTTTTTGCGTAAGAATAAAAATAATGTGAGAAATCTTATTTATAAATATTTATATTATATGAATTTCTATAAAAAATTAAAGTTGATCCTAAAGAACTCACTGCAGCTAACAGCTCTATAGTAACAGTAAATGATTCAGTATGCCTCTCATCAGAGCCGAGTTCCGCAAACGAGTGTACAGTCGAGGACTATGATAGTATTTTTTTCAAACAATATTTTTTTTATTTAATCAATCAATTTGAAACATTGCATTGTGTTAATTTTGCGTCTACGCGTCGCCGTACTCTATGATTGGTCGGAATCTCATAAAATTGACATATCTTAGCGTAACGAGTGACCACACAGTGGCGCACCACACAAGCACATAGCAACAGGATTAATCATTTAGCTGGGCAGCTCATCAGTCCGGGGCTGGGCAAACAGTTGCTGGGTTCAACAAAGCGTGTAGTAATTGAAATGTGTTCCGACCGTGGCCGTCGCGTCGCCGTCGCTTTAAACAATAATCCCATTACGATTTTTATAATCCGATGGTAATTTGGAGACAATGGGTTTATGGCTGAGTTGTTTTCACTCAACTTCTTTGTTTGGTCAACGGTAGGTATATGTTCTCGTTTGTGTATATGGTGCTGTGTCATATTGTCATTGTAAAGCCGCGTTATTTATAGCTTTTTGTTGTACCTACCTATGGAGAGCAAGGTAATTATGATATATAGATCAGGCGGAATCGATCATAGATTAATATTTTGATAAATATAAACTATTTCTTGAAAGAAGTAATTATTTTCATTAAATCGTTATGTATGTTGACTTATTAGATCCATATCTAAAAAGTAATTAGTAAAATGTAAATTTAAATATGTGCTTAGGTCATAGTTAAAGTATTTCGGTTAAAGTGAGGTGAGTCTTAATTTATGAGTCAGCTATCCAAGAACCGCGCTGGAACTTTTTAACTAAAGACAAACTTATAATATAAGACTTGACTTTCAAATACATTCCAAGTTTAAAAATCTAGTTGGTAAACATTTCGTCGTCTTGCCAGTCTGCGCGGGATTATAAATAATTCTATCACAGCTTATTAAAAGTTAGTAAGTGTCACATTAGAACTAATATGTGTGTAGTTTGCGCGTTATGGCGGGCCTTATGGACCATCAACTTGATAACAGATAACCTTTTTAGCATAAGCGAGCTTCACAAAAAGCACATACTATTACAGTAACTGTAGATAAATATTATTTATTTTCTATAGAAGTAATTCAGGGTTGTAAAAAATTGCGATGGCGACTGTACTTTAGGTAATTAGATGAAATGTCCAACCAAATTGTGGATTAATATCTGTTAAGACGATGAAACCTGAACAAATACCCTAAGTAGGTACTTGAATAGATTTCATATTAAAATTATACCTTATTCTTCTTTTACGGAATAATTGCGTATTTAATCTACTGAGGCGAGCGAATTAACTAGGTATTTTTTTTAGAAAATATACTCTGCGCTAATATACATAAAGACCGAATTCATGCAGTACAAGCCACGCGACAACGCGGCAAATTTCACTCGTTTCTTCGATTACCATTCGTTGCAAAAGAAGCTTTTTGAAGAGTTAATACAGTATGTTTTTGTATGAAGAAATTGTCGCGCGCATATTGACGTGTCTGTGAGCGCGAGGTTTCATTTCATATAATATATCAATATAAATCGTTGTAACAAGCGAAGCGATCAAAGGTAACGCTATTAGACAGCTGTCATGTTGACAGCTATATTATTTATGGACGATCGGATACAGAATCGTATATGTATCTACGTACTTTGCGAGACAATTTGAACACAAATAGAATTACTAAGTACCCTCAACCTAAAGCTTGTGTAGGTAAATGCCAGTATTGATGGCCTTGTCATTCAAAACGCTTCAGCATTCGAATAAACCTCTACGTCTATCAATATATTGTGCATCAGACATGATAGATTCATTTACATTGCGATACAGTAGATTTCTATACGTATGAATTGCAACATTACCCTCGTGTGGCATATTGTCGATCGTATCAATGAGAGCCTTTACTTGAGTATAAGCTGTACAAAATAAGTGACTATTAGTTAAATAAAAAATGGTCTGCAGTTCATATAACATTTGACATGAACTGACGGTAGTGATAGCGAGGACAATTAAACCCCAAACACACTGGTGTAAAAAATTGCCAATACGAAAACGAGCTCTATGTCCTTTTACATAAATATTGAATTTATGTGTTAAAACACCCCCCATGCGTCAGAAGTCACTCGCGCTGTCATTGTCATTTCGTTGAAGAATGAACTTTTTCTATCAGTCAATACAGTACCAAAAGTATTGTCAAAAATTCGACGCGCGCATTTTATGCTGCAATATGCGGCGTTCATCAATGACTCTGGCTGGACTTCTCGGTTGTCGTAGATCTGCTAATTCTGGCAACGTGTAAGCTGTATGTCCCTTGTGCTTAACTCCATATGGACAAAGACAAATCAAATCGCATCTCCCAATTTCACACTGTCAAAGCGTGCGCTTGTTGTCCGCGGCCCATAAACTTGGCACCAGTCCATAAAACTTGCAAAAAAACTAGCCAACAAATAAATGTCCGTCGTCTGTTTTGTCAAATCTGTGCAGTACGTGCGCGCTTTGCCGGGCCCCGAGAGCGGCGGGCACCGCCGATTTTATAGCATCGTAAAATCTCGTGAAACGCGCCCTTAAATCACAGAGCTGCGTCGTATTTCATCGTTTTGGTTGTCAATGTTTATTTTATATCATACTTTACAGATCCCTCCAGTATAAATCACGTTCGGATTGATATACATTAAGGTCACGTACTTTTGGCAGAAACGCTTAGTTTGGAGGGGGCGCCACCCGCGGCGGTGACAAGTGGCCGCTACACGCCGTGATGTATCGCGTATTGTTTCGTTGGAACGACGATAAGTGGAAAATATTACGCGCGATGCAGCGTTTTGAACAGAATGACAAACATCATCAATATTTCTCTTCTCCACTGTAACGCAGCGTTTTAAAAGTCTAAAACATTGAACCAATTATTCTCCGACAAGGTACTTTGGTTTTACTAAATACGTACCTATAAATCTTAAGTATTTTGTCGTAAATAGTTCTTCAATTGACAAAGACGTTCTTGAAACGAAATAATAGGGTTAAGTGGTCGAGTGCGTTCGTCATTTTGTACAAGGGTTCCGTGAAAAAGCCCTTAATGTGACGTAATCTTGCCTGAGATTGGCCACTTTGAGCGCGGACCGATGGCTATTCATTGCCTTCCATCCCCTTTCATGGAGCTGTCAGTTGGAGTCAAGACTAATACGCGATAACATTTTTTAATATGTCACAAGCAGAGGACTACCTTATGGTATCCTGGTCTAGGGGAAGATACTACAGGATATATATTAAGCCTGAAATCAAGCTGCCCCGCCTTCCGCCCCAACGCATCGTTATTTTATTGTACTCCGTAAATAAATCATAAAAAATTATTTACACGGGTAGAAAAGTGTCCAGAGCGTCCAGAGTTTTATCGTGCAGTGTAACAGTGTTGACTCGCCTGGATACATGGAGGCAAGTCTGTGAGCGAAGTGGCTCCATAGTTCAGGACCCAGGAACCTGAGGACGCGCGTTTGAGCACCAAACCGAGCCGAGGCAAGCGCACCCACCTAGCGCCGGCACACCACTACTAGTTGCCGCCGTAAAAACGAGGATCCGACAGACCCTCAGCCCAGAACAGCATATCCAGTTCTGGGTTTTTTCCACCTCGGCAAACACGCGTCGTAGTTCAAGGTGACGTCACGTACGCAGGTGTTCATTTGGTCGGTAAACACCGCGTCATCGAGTACGTTCACGCCGTGCCGACCAGCAACAACACCGCGTCATCAGCAGCCAGTGACGTCAGACAGGCCTCCAGACTTGCTCCATCGGGTACCTGCACCTGAGGGGGGGGCAGTAACGCATCAGGCCACCGCCAGTTCAGCGTGTGATCGACCGCCGCCCAGCGCGTCCTGTGAAGTGTGAGCGCACCCGATAAGTAGGTTCCCCCTCAACCTACCTTCCCCTTCCACCTTACCCCCCCTCCCAAATCCCCCCCCCTCCCCCTTCCTCACCCCCCCTCAAAAACTCAAATTTTGGCCCCCCCCCCCCCCCCCCCCCCCCCGACCCCCCTCGGAAGAAATTCCCCCTCGGGCCATAACTTTTGACCCGAGAGTCGCAGAAGAGTGGGAGTGGTCTTGGCAGGTTGCTACCATCTGGGCGCAACTTCTGGCCCCAAAAACCTGCCCCCAAATTTTGACTCCCCCCCTCCCCCCAAATCCAAAAATTCCCCCTACAGGGTGCCAGTGCCACACTGGTCATCTGGGCGTGCGCTCTCCACCCGGGTATCCGCCGCCGCTGCTCCGACCGTGGACTGCCTTTTTGGGCGCCCGGGTGTAAGCGACCGGAAACACAACCGGCGCCGCTTTTTACCACCATCACATCGGGACCTGAGCAACCGACCGTCGAGCGACGTCTTCGGGCTCGACATTTAGACATAAGACAGTTCCTAGACTGTTGTCTAGGAACTTAGTTTTAATTAAGTTTAAGTTTTTAACACTTATTGACCGCCTGCTAGTCAGGTTTTTATTTTTGACTATTTTAAAATTATTTATTTTTATTTTAATTTTTACCGAACTAGCCGCTTTTTACACGGCTAGTCCTTAACCTGTCGGTCCACATTTACAACTTCTACAAACTTTTGGACCGACCAACCCGCGGACCCTCTGTAAGATGTTCGTGGCCCACCGCACACCGGCAAAGCGACAGCGGGGAGTAACAACTCCCCCGGACGGAAGCCGGTCTGACCAGCTGACTGGGCAGTCAGATCAAAGGCGGAGTCCGGAGGAGCAGGAGACCCGAACGCTGAAGCGGACGCCACAAAACCCCTCCACCCCACCCCAGACGGCAAGCCAGAACAAGACGGTGGTGAAGCCATCGAAGGCGGCTTCTACCCAAGAGGGCAGAATAGCCACTGCCCACTCACCATCCGCCACCGTCAGCAGTCCACCCGCTAACTCCAAGAACCCGTCCAGAACTGCTGAGGCAAGAGCCTGCCTAACCAAGGCAAATGTCCACCTCAGCAGTTCTAGAAACATAAAGGCGGAGATTAAGAAGGGAGTTCAGGCGGCCGTAAACCGTCTGTACCAACTCGTCGAAGAGTCTGAGTTGGAAATGAGTGGGAATTCCAACCAAGGAGAGGTACAACAACCTGCAAAGGTCGTACAAGACGCCGGAGGCCAGGACCAGATGGCCGAACTTTGCCGGAAGATAGAGGAGAACAGCAGACTGTCGAGGGAAAATACTGACAGGATGCTAGCTCTCCAAGCCTCAATTACACATCACCAGAAGGTGATGGACGAGACCACACCGGCGGCGGGCGCCGCCGTAGGATGCGATCACAAGGACCTCATGGCAGAGGTCCAATCTCTGAAGCAGACGGCGGAAGAGATTAGTGGAAGGCTCTCCGCAATGAGCGAGAAGTCTCCCTCATATGCGGAGACGCTATCGAAGCCACGGCCTTCAATAAGTGGGCCAAAACACTCCGTGATCGTCTCCTCCGACGACGCCATGCATACCGGGGCAGATGTGGTCGACAAAGTTCGGCAAGCACTAGATGCCAAGAAGTGCGGCCTTCAGATTGAGCGGGTCCGTAAGATCCGAGACCAAAAAGTCGTTCTGAGCTGTGCCACCAAGGGAGAGATAGAGCGGACGGTGACACAGCTCAGAAGGGACAAGACGCTCAAGGTCCAGGAGGCGGTTAACAAGAACCCCCTGGTCCTAATTAGAGATGTCTTCAAATACAACACCGATGAAGACATCAAGGCCGCACTTGTCTCCCAGAACATGCGGCTGGTAGGGGACCTTTCGGCTGAGGACCAAGCCGTTACCATTAAATTCCGCAAGAGGGCACGGAACCCCTTTCAGAACCATGTGGTTCTACAGGTGTCCTCCAAGATGTGGAAGCGGCTGACCACGGCCGAAAGGGTCTTTATAGACATTCAATATGTCCAAGTGCAAGACCAGACGCCGTTGGTACAGTGTACGCGGTGCCTAGCATTTGGACACGGCCGCAAAACATGTCGGGAGACCACTGACCTCTGCGCGCATTGCGGTGGGCGCCACCTCAGGGCCGACTGCCCGAAGTGGGAGTCAGGCGAGGCGCCAGTGTGCCGAAACTGCGATAACGCAAAAGTTTCAGGCACTGCCCATACTGCCTTCAGCACGGAATGCCCGATCAGGAAGAAGTGGGATGCCTTGGCGAGAGCCGCCATAGCCTATTGCTAAGGTGGTGCCGGGGACCCCACTTAGTACGAGCACCCAAGCATACAGAATAGCCCAGGCGAACCTCCAGAGAAAAGGGCTAGCGACCAACGAGCTAATGCTCGAAGCCAATAGACGGCGTATCGCGGTTGCAATGGTCCAGGAACCTTACGTGGGGGGGCAAAAGGAAATGAAGAATTACGGCGCGGCGAGAGTTTACCAAAGCGCGTATCGCGGTGAGGGCACTGTCAAGGCTGCGATAATTGTTTTTGACAAAACTATCGACGTCTTGCAGTGCCCGAGCCTAACCACCAATAACATCGTGGTAGTAAAATTGCGAACGAGTGCATGGGAGATTCTCGCCGTCTCGTACTACTTCGAACCTGACCAACCCATAGGGCCATACCTGGACCATCTTAACACCATAGTTCTTTCTCACGCAAACTATAAGATCATAGTTGGGGGCGACGCAAACGCCAAGAGCTCATGGTGGGGCAGCACCACGACGGACAGCAGAGGCGAAGAAATGCTGGGTGCGTTAACAGAGATGAACCTGCACGTACTGAACAATGGTGACGTCCCCACGTTCGATACGGTGAGGGGAGGACGACGGCTAACTAGCTTCATCGACGTCACAGCCTGCACGGAGGACCTTTTAGCGCTGGTGGAAGACTGGAGAGTGGCTGAAGATCTCACCAGCTCAGATCACAATGGCATACTTTTCCAAATTCGATTGTGTAAGGCAAACGGGATTAACATCAGTAGAACCACGCGGAAATTTAAAACTAAAAACGCTAACTGGGACCGGTTTCATGAGAAACTGGACCAGTTAAAAATAGAACGCAAAATTAACAGATTTGATATAGCCAACATAACCAGTAAAGTAGATTTAGACAGCCATGTAAATAGCCTTACACAAGCAATCTCAGATACATGCACCCAAACTATAGTAACACATAAACCAGGCCAAAAATTTAAATTGCCATGGTGGTCTGAGGATCTTGAGAAAATGAAGCGAGATGTCAACACAAAAAAGCGTAGAGTCCGATGCGCAGCGCCATCCCGAAGACCTGGAGTCGTTGAGCAGTACCTGCAGGCAAAAGGAAAGTACGAGGAAGAAGCCAAGAAGGCCCAGATTCAAAGCTGGAAGGGATTCTGTGAGAAACAAGACAGAGAAACAGTATGGGAGGGCATCTACAGGGTCATGAAAAACACTACCAGAAGGAAAGAAGACCTTCCATTGGTGAGAGACGGCATTTCGGTGGGGCAGAGAGAGTCTGCCAAGCTATTGGCGGACACATTCTTCCCGGGAGACCTGGAGACGGAGGACAACTTAGACCACCAGCAGGCGAGAGCCCTAGCAAACCGTGTGAACGACCATGTCGATGGTGAAGTCCATGATCGGCCGTTCACAGTGGAGGAGCTCAGAGCTGCGGCGGAAAGTTTTAACCCGAAGAAGGCACCCGGAGGAGACGGCTTCACCGCTGACATATGTTGCCAGGTCATCAACAAGGATCCGGACCTTTACCTGGCAATCATGAACAAGTGCCTCGAGTTGAGTCTCTTCCCGGAACAATGGAAGGTAGCAGTGGTGGTCGTTCTGCGAAAGCCCGGTAAAACGGACTACACGAGCCCCAAGTCCTATCGGCCCATCGGCCTTCTGCCGGTCATGGGGAAGATTTTTGAAAAGATGGTAGTCAATAGGCTCAAGTGGCACCTGATTCCTAGGCTCAGTCTACGCCAATATGGCTTTATGCCCCAGCGGAGTACCGAGGACTCCCTCTATGACCTGATACAGTACATACGCGGCAAAGTACTTCAGCGAAAGATCGTGACCGTGGTATCACTGGACATAGAGGGAGCCTTCGACAATGCATGGTGGCCAGCCATAAGAGTGAGACTGGCCGAGGAGGAGTGCCCGGTCAACCTCCGACGAGTCGTCGACAGTTACCTGCAGGATCGCAAGGTCCGTGTCAGGTATGCTGGTGAGGAGCACATAAAGGGCACTCAGAAAGGGTGCGTGCAGGGGTCTATTGGCGGACCGGTACTCTGGAATCTTCTCCTTGACCCACTGCTGAAAGGACTTGAAACGCGAGGGCAATACGTACAGGCTTTCGCAGACGACGTAGTGCTCGTTTTCGACGGCGACACGGCACTGGACATACAGAGGCAAGCCAATCCCACCCTTGCCTATGTGCGGGATTGGGGTGTCAAAAATAAGCTGAAGTTCGCACCTCACAAAACAAGCGCGATGGTTGTGACAAGGAAGCGTATTTATGACACCCCCCTACTTACCATGGGCGGGATTGATATTGGCATGACCAATGAGATTAAGATCTTGGGGCTCACTATCGATCATAAGTTGACATTCAACAGCCACACTGCGAACACCTGCAGAAAGGCGTTGAATGTCTACAAACAGTTGGCAAGGGCCGCCAAAACTAGCTGGGGCCTCCACCCAGAAGTCATCCGGGTGATTTACATAGCCACTGTTGAGCCCCTCATCCTGTATGCCGCCGGTGCCTGGTCGCCGTCGACAAACAAGATCACTATACAGAAGCAGCTGAACACTGTCCAGAGAGGCTTTGCGCTAAAGATGTGCAAAGCCTACAAAACGGTGTCCCTGAACGCGTCGCTCGCTCTGACCGGGTTACTACCCCTCGACATTCGCATACGCGAAGCGGCCTCCCTTTACAAGGCCAAGAGGGGAGTACCTCGACCAGAGCTGAGAGACGTCGAGGTAGAAAGCAGACTGGCGTACACGAGTACTCCGCATCCCGCGAAACATATGGACCTCAAGTTCATAAGCCTGATGGATCAGCGAGACGTGACCATCAACGTATGCAGCGCAGTACGAATCTATACAGATGGCAGCAAGATTGAAGGCAAGGTCGGCGCCTCACTATCCGTATGGAATAGTGAAGTGGAGACCAAGTCGCTCAAACTCAAGCTGTCATCTTACTGCACGGTCTACCAGGCTGAACTTTTGGCCATATGCAGAGCCACGAAATTCGCGTTAGAGAGTGGAAGCGCCAGTTTTGCTATCATCAGCGACTCGCGTTCGGCACTCGAGACAGTGGTCAACGCACTCTCTCATCATCCGCTAGCCGCCGAGGCGCGGGACAACATCGCCCGCTGTAGACTCCAAAACAAGGACGTTTCCTTGTTTTGGATAAAAGCACACGCGGGGCTGGCGGGTAATGAGAGAGCAGACGAGCTGGCTAAACAAGCAGCGCTGCACGTTAGGTCCAAACCTGTGTACGACAAATGTCCGGTTTCATTCGTCAAGCAACAAATCCGCTCGGAATCGCTTGACGAATGGAATCGTAGGTACCAGACTGGCACCACTGCATCCACGACCAAAATGTTTTTCCCTGACCTTCTGGTAGCGTACAGGACGATTAGAGAGATCGTGCCCACTGCCGTGCTCACACAGGTTCTGACGGGGCACGGTGGGTTCTCTGGGTACTTGAACCGTTTCAAGCGCAAGGAGGACCCATCGTGCATCTGCGAACCGGGTGTCAGCGAGACAGTGGAGCACATCTTGCTTCATTGCCCTGTGTTTGCGCGCCGAAGGCATGATGTTGAGATGACCTTAGGCGTAGCCTTAGTTTTATCCAGCCTAAGTAAGCTCGTCATGGACAAGGATAGACGTGATACCCTACTAGGCTATTGCGTGGAGGTGGCGACCAGAGTCATTGATAGAAATAAGACCTAAGCAGAAAGAGGCCAGCTGCCAACTTATTTGTCAATAAGCGACCAACAGCCGCCTACACTACACTGCGCATCAATGGCTCTGGTTGCCGGATCCGCGCAATGGATAGTAGGGAAACTCTGTTATTTTGTTATTTTATTGTTATCATGTTTTATATGCTGTTTATTATCCTTGTCCATAGCCTTTTGCTATTTTATTGTCTTTTTATATTGTTAATTTTAAGACGAGTTTACTTGTTTTTTTTTGTCATCATGTGTTTTAACTAACTTTTTAAATAAATTTTGTTGACTTTTTATTTATTTTCAATAAAAATAATCCAGGCTGGAGAAATTATTTTACACACATTAAACTTAAGGCTAATTTTAAGAACTCTGACCCCCACATCAGAGGTGAGCACGCGGGCCGGGCCGATAGAGGTCCGGAAAATAAAAAAAAAAAAATAAAAAAAAAAAAAAAAAACCCTGAAATCATATTTTGTGTACATACACGGTATCTGATATGTAGATGCATTGTGAAGGCAGACTATATTTAAGTATATAACATAGTTTCTGTGTTATAGACCTTTGAATATTTGTTACAGGAATCATGTTTTGGTATACAGGTATACAATTTTATGAAAATAGCATTTATGATTTTCTGTACCATTTTGTTATTTACCCGACACTCGTGCTGACGTTAAAATGTTATTTCGACCTCTGATACACCCTGTATATTGTTTAACCGAAGTTTAAGGAAGAATTATTGTTTAATAAAAAGCAATAGGGATACACTAATCACTAGAGAAGAAAGAACAATCATCTTTATAAGAAAATGGAATGAAGACTGAAGGAAATAAAGACAGAATAGTAATACCATGACATAAATAAATGTTCTATGGTTGTGAATGTTTATGAAAATCCATATTACGGTTTTATCGCTAATGTACCGCTAATTGATACATCATCCTATATGTAGTTAACAATTTTAAAAGCACGACTACACCGCAGTACACTCGAGTTAATCGATATTCTGAACAAGTCGGAAACAAAAGCTCTATCGTGTGCTATCATGATGGTGTCAAACAATGGGGAACCAAAACTGAATATCTCAGCACTTTGTTAGTACGCACTAAAGTATCGAAGCTTAGTAGTGCTTTAATACCTAAAGCTTACGTCATTACTAGTAATTGATATTCGAGGTATCTACATTTCGAGGTATCAAAAAAGGAGTCGTAGCCTCGTCGGCAAGAACACCCACTTTGAAGGTAAGGGGCAAGTTCAAATCCTGTGCCCGCACCACTGAGATAATTTTCATGTGCGAATGTAATTATTACCATTTACTTCACCATTATTAAAACATCGTGAGGAAAAATGCACGTCTATAGAAAGGCATGTGAAGTTCACCAACCCGCACTGGGCCAGCTTGGTGGACTATGGCCCAAATCTTCCTCGTATTGAGTTAGAATGTGGATGGCATACGCTCGCTCCTATTTGGGACCAAAATAAATAGGCGAATTATACATAGTAAACGGTACTGATCCCGATCTTCGACCCTTCTCATTCAGTCTCTGCCAGCCGCCTTTCACAAGTCTTCACTCCATTGTTGATATTAGAAGACTTAAATCTTTCAAGGCAAGTGCTTATCCTACTTTCCGTTTTTAGTTTGTGTGGTATGGTATCCAAAAATATAAGCGTAGCTTAGTTTGGGGTAATATTCTCTGGGGTTATCATTAGAGATAGCGCAGACAATTCTTCTCCCGGAAGCCGCCTACTACACTACAGCACAGATTGGCTACATTACCCACTTGAGTTTCTGTCCGCTACATATTTGACCATATTACCTTCCCTAGTGCTATGATCTGGG
Organism: Ptilodon capucinus; assembly: GCA_914767695.1. NCBI lineage: Eukaryota > Metazoa > Arthropoda > Insecta > Lepidoptera > Notodontidae > Ptilodon > Ptilodon capucinus. Next base: position 3,714,305 of record OU611814.1, on the reverse strand, counting down.
AATTGTTAATAGGATATGGTCTTATCAGTATAGAATAATGTAACCAGAGGCGACTAGAATAGATTTCTACTCTCGTACACAACACACAATGAAACAATAATAGTTATACTTACTGAAATGGAGTGTGGACATTTCAGTCGAGTGTGACTGCTTACAAAATACTGCTTATAAAATGTAGAGGCATTTTATAAGCTGCCCGAAGAATGGGAACGAAAGTCATTTTGGAATTTGACTTTATTAATTTATCAAGAAATACGTATGAAAATTAACACAAATTATATTTAGGAGACGAAACATTCACTTAATATTTTAACACTCCACACTTGGGATATGAGAATCAAGTATTTTAACTACTACATATTGAGTTTAATAACAAGTTAACAAACGTTAACACACGATCTCTCAAAGTTACGTCAACGCATTACAAATAAGAAATAATCAAATTATCGTCTTGTGTACCTATCTCCATCTAAAGGCCATCGGTATTGTATATTCCACACCTACCGAACGTCTCAAGCCACTTATCTATCATCATTCACTATGTAAACACTCAATGGAGCGACAGTCGTGATCTTCGGAGACAAAGCAAACCGTTGAAAGGATCAGCCTCGTCGAGGGCACCGGAACTATTGAATAAACAAGCGACCGGCCATCCGTCACCAAAGCTGAGATCATCACGATGTTACGTTGCATCGCAGATAAATAGCAGCAGTTGAATTAACAAGTTAATCAGTTGACACAAGAACCAAGTGCCAAGGAGAACATTGGATGAGTAGCAATAGATTTTATTAAAATATAGACTTAGTAGACTACGAGAAAGCATAAAAATCTATTTCCAGTACGCGCTGATTCCACTGAGGAAAACTGACAAACGCTCTGTGTCAAGAACATTCTTACTCTGTGTCCGTAGCACAATGTGTTAGAACTTCTACAATCGTTCTAAAACCGTCTTCTTCTTTTAGTCAAAAAATAATGCACTGTCAATCTTCTTTTTAAGATTTACTAACAAGGGGAAAAAGCTTGCAACGTTTCGATTACCAGGGCTGCCTGCCTAACTACTTAGCTATTGATTCTATAATAAAAAAAAAGTTTGTAAGAGAAACGAAAGTAACAGTCTGCACTGTAACTCTGTAACGTAAAGTAACAGTAACTCTTACATTAACGTTGCGTAAACAAATTGTGCTCGCGTCACTAGTTGAAGTGAGGTTTGATATATAGCTGGGCACTTATACATTTATCTACGTGATTGGAATGACGGATAAACTCAGTGTTGATACAATGCTGCAATCCAATCAATATATTTTAAGAGACACAAAGGCACATGGATTGTATAACAAACGGGAACACACATTCATAAAACGAGCGGAGGCGCGCAAAAGTTGATCTTTAATAAGTGGCAATACATTGTACGTCTATGGGTTATGAACAACACGTCTTCAAACGATATTGCGTTCGACAAATGTGCTCTCACAGAGCGGAGCGACATTCATTTTGTGCGGTTTCATATCGTCGGTGCGACGCCGCGTGTAACCAATGCGTACACAATTTATACTATTTATACGAACAGTTTGACGTTATAATAGTGTAGAGTTCATAAATATACGGTTTCGTTAATGACGGAGACGCACATAAGCAAGAATTATAACAAGATTAACAGTACATTTTCAGACTGTTTTATTTTTCTAGACATTATTACCTACTAAGTGGATAAACTAGTCATATCTGTCTCTCTATAATAGTTATAAAAAAATCCTATAACGCAATAATAGAGTAGCCGATGAAATAACAGTGCTATACCCAATATTCCATCTTCCAGGTCGACTTTGTTAAGTGGAAGCATTTGATTATTTGTATCAATTTGATTTAATTATTGTTACCTAACATACATACTTGCCTATGTACTATGTTTACGCACTAGTGAGGCGCCGGCGCAACACTAGCGCGGTCGCCCCGCGGCCATTACCCGATTTATTGAATTTGAAGCACAAAGTTGCTGTATTTATAAATTTTACAATTATTATTGTAAAAGTTAATTAAAGAAGATAATTACCGTAAAAAAGAGTTTAATTACACCATTATAAATATACTCTACCGTAACCATTTATAGTTTAATAATTTTTACAAGTTACACTCGCATCTGTCGTTCTTGTCTAGGCACAAAATATAAGATAGACTGATATAGGTCATTGCATTTTATATACCTAAACTACAGTCTGTTTATGACTATGTCACGCTACTGTGGCCCTCGAGACCCGCGAGTAATCCACTTAGGATTAGCCATAAACAAGAAGTGCTATTGTCGCGACGCGGCCGATCTGTTAGCGTCTAAGTGTTACTGATAAAGGGCGGCGAAGGCATTGTTCGCGACGGCATTAGGCTTTAATCCGGTCCCGCGAGCCAGCTCGTTAGCCTGATTGTTCGGTGTCGCTGGCAGATGGCCGCCGTAATCCGACCCGCGGCGCACTCCCCCGCGAGCCGGAGGGGAGCCTCCGCGAAAATATAGCCTCTTTGTGTATGTTGCATCTGCAGGTAAATTGTACGCCAAAATTGGACCGTACGTTATGGTACGTGCCCCGTTTTGAATGCAGACGGTATGAATTTATTTTTAAAGTTATTGTTATAAGGCCAGCTGAGTTGGATTGTATACGTTTATGTTTGTTGGTAATTTATGATTTTCAAAGGATATAAATGAGTGCTTTATTGTACTTGAACTGCTCTACTGCATACTAATACCAATAAAAATGTAATCCCTGACTATGTGCTGCAACTGTAGTTTATTAATGTTATGACTACTGAGAGTTACATTTCGGACTCATCATCGCTTTCGTGAACATTGCGCGTTACTTTAGTTAATTTCTACACAAATTATAATACATGAAAAATAAAACAGTTTTAGGCTCCATTCCCACGGCGACGCTCGCTGCTCGATAATTACGAGTTTAACAGGAACAGATATCGACGCTTGAAAGGCAATCTTTACCAAGCGACAAAAATCGTAAAATAAGTTACATATACCAAACGACGCAAAAAACTTGGCATTTCGAATGGTATATAGGTATAACTCATTTTACTATTTTTTGTCGCTTATTAAGAATTGCTTTTCAAGCGTCGATATGCACTTCACAAGCGCTGTCTGTTTACAGGAGTAATAGAGCGCTCCATACTTCCTTTTCCAAATAATATTCAAGAATCCGTATTCATATTACGAACATTTTATTTAAAATTGTAAACAAAAAATATTTCGTAATGAACCATAATTTATGGTTAATAAAACGCAACGAGCAAACAAAGCGCCATTAATCCATATAATTCATAGTTAAAAACAATAGTAATGTGTTACTTCCTTCGCTCCCATTAGAAAGTCTTTAAGCAATCAAATGTAACGTGTAAACGGGCTGCATACCGCAACGTAGTTCATAGTAATTGTCTTTATAGTCTAAGAGCTAGAAGGTGATATATACTAACAAAATGTTATTCATTAGTTCTAATATTTGTAACATTAAATCATTTAGTAGAGTATAAAAACCACTCTGGCCTTGGGTTACCTCATTTAGTAAAAATAATATGTATACCCGACTATATTTATTTCTTTTCACAATTATCTAAAATGCTTTAGTTAAAATCTGGAAGTGGTTTTGGTTAATATTTATGCTCATATTAACTTCAGCTCCAGTCCTAGCTATTTAGTATCAACTACTTATTAGGTACTTATTCTTACCTAGTGTTTCAATTGTCTACTAGATAGTTTAAATAATTAGACAGTATTATTATATCAAATAGTAATTTAGCACTTTAGTTTTTGACAGACTAATTTTGTTTTCAATACTTGTAATGAAAGTCGAACGGATATAACTGTTATTTATTAATTTTATTATGATTAAAAGTTTTATGAAATAGCGCTCAGCTCTCCAACTATAAAATAGTTACTGTTGTTGACCAGCACGGTAAACACGGTGTGTGCTATTTAATCTCTACTGTGTCAAGAGTAGAGTATGCTCGACAAGTTTACCGTGTCTTGTAATTGATAGATCCGTATACGATGTGGAGTTCGTGGGTGTGTGTTTGCATGATCACATTCTTGTAGTCAATTTGTATTTGAACAGTCATTAATACATTTCTATGATAATGTTAGTTACCTAATCAATCAGCTTGAAAGAGATTTTTTTTTTATTTCAGTTGTACTATTTTCCGACTGCTATACAACAAACGCTACGTTTCGCTATCGTATTTCAAACGAGACGTTAGTCAAAACTGTTGATCTATAAAACTTTCGGGAATTTAGTCCTGGACTGACAGAGGCGTCAATTTGTTAGTCAATATTAAATGAGCTCTGTCGCAATATACATAAAGATTGAATTTCTGTGGTAAATGTCTCGCGACCGCGTATGAATATTCATTCGCATAATTAATGACACTTCGTTGAAGAATGAGTTCTTTTTATGTGTTATAACAGTTCGTTTTCGTACGAGAAAAAAGTGGTCGCATGAATTTAACGCGCCTATGCCACGTCTTGTTAATTTTATCTAAAACCCCTAATCGCTCCCGTATCGAAAATAATTCGTTTTGCATGGGAGCTAAGCATAAATCTCGAAGGTTAGTTAACAATTAATTACGTATCGTAATTAATAGCTTGTCCAGTCGTATATTCTCGCATCGAGCGTATTTGTTGGTACTGCTTATTGTAATGGTTGCTTTGAACTAACGTGCTAACCGCAAATGATGTAGGGCAGTAGATGCATATAACTAAACAAAATCTAGTTTTTGAAATTAATTCAAGATTCATATTGTTTTCTTATATTTACGCGAATACTACACATTGAAAGAAAACTATTTTACGGATTCTATCGCGTTTATTTACAACTAAATATGAGGGTACCCAGTTATTAACTATGACATCAGGACGTCTAACACCTCAGTCCCCCGTGACCATGGTTGTTGTAAAGCAGCCGAAACGTCGGGAAAATAAAAAAGTAAATAAACGCGATAGAATCCGTTAGATAGTTTTATTTCAATAATTCAAGATTCATTTACCTACACATCTACTCACGGTATTTTGACGAGGACATGGACTAGTAGTTTGAGCCTTCTTCTCAGATTCTTTTCTTTCCTTCTTTCTCACCGCACAGGGTGATGGCAGGATGGATACCCGTCAGCGTAAATTTCCGGAATCGACCTTTTCAGAATTTGTTCTGGTCTGGGTAACTGGGATCGCCTCACATCCATTGTATGGTACCCATAGGTTTGCTTAGTTTAGGATCATACGATGAGTATGTGTTGCCTGGCGATATATATTTATTAACTCTCACCTTTTATACATGTAGATAAATTAAAATTACACATATTGTTCATTAAATAAAAATGCAATATTTTTAATAGGTCAGTACAAGTATGTTAATTACTGACCAGTCAGTAACAAAACATTAAAGCTACAACAATACTTAATTGAATTCGTTATAACTCGATTTTCCAATCGTACCTAGGTAAACAATGTGGGTAGTAAATATTATAGTGTTTATGTCAGTTGTATGCAAATGACATAAAAACGCAACAAAGCGATTTAATTAATTATTTCATGCCGGGAATGTTACCTTAATAATGGTAGGTACAGCGCTCCTTTCAATTCAATAGACACTCTATTGAATACCAGTGGTTCCCAAACTTATTTTGTATACTGCCCACTTTGAGAATAATTATTTTTTAGCTGCCCCATTTTTTCACGTACTTAAAAACCACTATAACGTCAAATTAAATTAATTGATTTTTGTGAGCTATATTAGCGGGCATTTTTTTTCTTTGTCTCTTACTGCCCCCCTTTAGGCCTGTAGCGCCCACAAGGGGGCGTTATCGTCCAATTTGGGAAAGAATGCTGTATACGGAGAAGTTATTGAAATTTTGCAGCCAAAGTAACTAAGGTACAACTACATCTATAGATACATATCACGCCTAAATTCCCCGAAGAGATAGGCAGATACCCACACTTCGCCGATGTATTTTGGTCCCAATGTAATAGGGGCGAGCCTATTGCCATTATACCAGGCACATTTTCCCTTAAAACGAGGGAGTTTCGGGCCGTAGTTCACCATGCTGGCCCAGTGCTGGTTTGGGAACTTTTCACGCCTTTCTATAGACGTGTAGGTTTCCTGACGCTGTTTTACTTCACCGTTCAGCATGTGGTAATCATTATTGAAAATGACAATATATATCTTAAAACTGGGTTCCAATAAAAACTTTTTTAAACGTTTTTTCAGGCTGTTACAAGCAACGGGGGTATTACTTATAGGCACAGTTTTCATGGCGTCTAGTTGAAAACGTTACGGTCTCTTCGAAGCGTTTCTTGAATAATTACAGGAATCTGACATTAGCTATCACTACGAATATTAATAGAAAAATGACCACGTTCCGTCCATGGCTGCTTTGACTTTTACTAGTTCAGTTGGCGATATTTAGTTCAATAGAAGGGAATGGTGGAAGGGGAGTTTTTATTGTATAAATGACATGTCCAACAATTTACTCATTTAAATCAGTGCATACAGAATTGAACACGTTCAATGCGGCACTAATTTATCTATACTTTCCATTTCTACGGTACAGGGCGTTTTAAACCTTGTCCTAAAGCTATAACGATAGCGGCACAAGGGCTATTAAACCCCACTCTGTTTTAAAAACTGAAATACTCTGGTTTGGTAACACATCTTAGACATATATTCATTATTAATCCATTCCTACATTGAACCAAATTGAAGTAACGACGTTGCAAAACAGAAGTTTAATATTTTTCTCAGCCGCACCACAAGTGAGACACGGACCGGGCGTTTTAAACCCGGTATCGCAGTCTGGAATCTTATTTACGAAACCACATTCGTGGGTAGAACGATGCAATTGTTATCGTTTATAAAAGCAAATAAATTATTTGCCTAATAACGGTGTCGCACGTCTACCCAGATCTGAAAATAGGTTTGTTTGGTCTCAGAATAATGTTGTGTGGGAGTTTCTGACATTGGGAGTATTTTGACCGAAAATAGACGTTAATAGATAGGGTCGAAAATGTTTAAGAAATCTAAATTATTCACTTATAAGTATATCAATACCATATAATATGTTAACCTTACTCTGTAATTTATGTAAAATACCACCAATAGCAGTGGTAGCCGAGTGGTCGAACGCACGCCTTGCAATCAAAGTGTGCAGGTTCAAACCCCGGCTCGCACCTCTGGGATTTATGTGCGGATCTCATTTTCATCCGAGATTATCACTTGCTATGAAACGGTGAAGGAAATCATCGTGAGGAAACCTGCACGTCTGAGGTAACTTGACTAGTTCTCGATAGATGTGTGAAATCTGCCAACCCGCACCGGGCCAGAGTGGTGGACTATGGCCTGAATGCCCCTCGCATTGAGGGGAGGCCCGTGCCCAGCAGTGGGACGTTAAAAAGGGCTGTAATAGTAATAGTATATACCACCAATTGGCAATCACTTCTGGCTAGCAAAGGTGTATTAAGGTCATTTTAAATTATTTACACGAGGGTTAGAATACCGTATGTTTCTCTCGGGTCAATCCTGTTAATGCTAGTTAGACTACGCAACTTGAATAGTGTCAACAAAGTGAAGGCAGATTAATCCGAGTTTGCTCCTATTGCTTTGTGTTAGCGACCAGTCACCTCATGCTCGGTTTGGAACGACAGTCGCATCACTCCGGATGCTACGATTATAGGCTTACCTACTAGTACTGTCCTTAGCCTGGCCTTCGGAATACCTCCCGAATGCGTCTCGCAATTCGGAGTTTGCTCAAACATGTTATGATTTCAGATGATCCGTTGTGAAGGCGATTCAAGTTCTGGTTTTTTTTTTTAATTTCTTAAACAGAATAAATTTGTAAGTTATCCAATCTTGTTGACTGTAGTACTAACTAGGACGAGATCTATGTGGCCCGTTTTGACACTTATCTTGTCATTCATTACATTTAACTTTGGATGATTACTTGAAAAAATGCCTTCAAATAATCTTTTGTACGGGGGGGAGAAGCGGAAAAAATAAGTGCCTTTGAACCTAAAAAAAACATTATATATATTACTAGCTTTTCCCCGCGACTTCGTCCGCGCAAAAGTCGAAAATTACGTTGTCTCGTAGAAACTTTGACCCCCTCTTTCACCCCCTAAGGAGTAAAATTTCGGAAAATCCGTTCTTAGTGGATGCCTACGTCATACAAGGATACACCCTCCAAGTTTCAGGTCTCTACGATCAGGGGTTTAGGCTGTGCGTTGTTCCGTCAGTCATTCAGGACAAAGCCTTTTTTATATATATAGATTTTCTACATACACTTAAGTTACATGCTATTGTCATAACTAGCTGTCAAACGGACCTCCCACTTTCATCCTATGTCTTTACGAAATGATGAAACTTAATGGTTAAGAGAAATTCACCTGCGATTAGCAGGTATTTCGCCAATGTCAAGTATATTATAGTGTAAACAAATTCAATAAATACACAATAGAAATGAAATGGGTAATGACTCGGGACTTAAATGTCAACGACTCTAGCTGACAGTAGGCTTATACGAAATAAATAATTTAACTTTCACTTTGATCTCTAACAGCCAAAATATTGAGTTCGCATTGATATTTTTTCCACTTTCTAATTCAGAGCGAAAACCCAATTTTATAAGCGCCAACCTAAGTCATTAATTTTCTAGCGAAGTTAAATATTTCAAATAACTTACCAATACATACCAACCTTATACGTATTTAAAAAAAATATTTCGTTACATAAATTGTGACTATTATTGTTACGAAACAAATGTTTCGAGGATCTAATATTCAGGTTTTCCAATATTAAAGCAGAAGTTGATTAACACTCAAACGGTTATTGCCCATCCTTGGAGTAATTCAATTTTGTAATTATAATACTTTTGAATATATACCTACTATTGGAAAAGGCGGTTATTAGAAGGGTAAAAACTAATACAAAATAATTCCGTAAAAATCCGCAACAGAACAGATTCTCAAAAATTAATTAATTAGTTGTTGATTTATTTGCGGCGCTACAATGAATATCGATGTTACCTAATTAAGTAGGGAGGTTTTCATGTGTGATGGGAAAGTTATACTCGTAATACGGGTATTGTACTTTTGTTAGTACATAGTCCGTTGTTACGTGTTGCTACTTGTTCCCCACAATATGTTGTTAAAGAAAACATAACATGTTACGCAAGATAATTTTGGAAGCTGTGCTTGCTAACCACGTTCAAGTCCTGTTTGAATACTGCACAATATATATTTTATGTACCAGCAGTGGTAACCGAGGGGGCGAATATACGCTTTGTATGAACGGGACGTTAAAAAAGCTATAGTAGTAGTAGTTGTAACAGGGTTTAAAACATATGAGAAAAAGTTACCTAAGCATGTTGCAATCGAATGTTGACCTCTATTTCGTTAGCTGCTTAAAAACACTCAGCAAAAAAGGAAAGCTAATCTTCATTAAACGTAAAACAGCGCATAAAACTTTGCTGTGTGGTTTTCGTCAGAGCGGTGAAAGAACACGTAACAGCGCCGTGGGTAGTATACAGTCTACACGGAACTATACAATTCACCGCGGCCGCTATCTACATTCAGAAGAGCATTGTTTATTCAGAAAGCTCTCGCGGGCCGTGTCTTGGCAAACCACTCGTGCGCCGCACCGATGGCCGAACGAGTGGGCTAATGAAAACGGGGGCTAAATGATCCAGTTAGGCGTACGGGGAACAGTCATTACCATCTCATTAGCATACACAAACATTAGTCACACATCGGAAAGGCTCAGAGCGGCCGCTGTGCCAACAAGGCGCGGCTCTCCGGTGCTCCATGCACAATTATTGTACTTAGGCATTGTCTGCACAAACAGACTCCTTGTTTGCGGAGCAAACCTAAAGGAGGAACGAGATTAGCCCTTGTTTATTGCGCGTGCCTTGTGGCTCAGTTGGCCATACGCGATTTGAGGATTTCATCGCTACTTTTCGGTGGAAATTACACGATATATTTAAAGTGAACTATATATTATACTCGTAAATAAGCAAAAATGCAAAAGAACGTAGGAAAAAAACGTTTTTATTTACGTAATAGGTACCTACGTGCGTAGGTTAGTATAGTACGCCTAAGTAGGTGATTGTTCTGATAATAGCTCACAAAATAAGAATTTCATGCAGTAGACATGTGAGTCCCATTCTCGTATTTATTGTGTAGCTGTTTTCTTCTACCCACACCGCATAGGTTGTAGTGTCAAGTTATAAATATTCATTTCACACGTGAACCGATTCAAACCTCTCTCGGCTTATTTTTAACGTATGCGCATATTTCTTAAAGTACAAAATCTTTGCAAGTGCCCTGTTCAATGGATCGCGTAATCTGGTAAACCCTTGTAATTTCGAATAGGCCTGAGGGCTAGGCGCCCTAATTTGGATGGCAATCGATGTTCATGAGCAAAATTCTATCCTCCAGTATAAAATCTGCGAAATAAACGATTTGTCGCCGACACGCGTAGATTCTGATATATTTCATAAAGAAAATTGGAATAAGGAACTTTTAGCAACATCGCAGAGGGAAATCCGATGATGAGAAAAACCTTACGATTCCTTCGACTAATAACCAAAGTTGCTATCCCGCTTTTCTTTTTAAGGATCCATTAATATGATTGGCACTCTATCAAAAATACAAAGATATTTTCTCAATCAACTTGTACCTTTGAAGCTTGATATTTTAATCAAAATAAACGCAAAGTTTGCATTTGTGTTTGGAATTCGCGAACTATTACCGACAACCCGAAACAATATCGCAGATCCAACAATTTCACAGATCACGGAATTCCGGCGTATGATTCAGCATAACATACAGACGCCGACCGCCGTGTTATTATTAACGGCATCCCGTAAATAATTCATGATATTATTGAAGTTAGAAAGTACACAATACGAATTTCTGGTTATAATTGAAAACGGACCGAGTTCGGCTCGTTCTTGGTGAATTATCACTAGGGACGAGGTGGCAGCGACGACGACGCGTTGTTCAGATAAAGTTTATTTTATGACTTAAGCGAGAACATTAATATTCATTACTGGGGCGAAATGAACTAACTTTATTATATAATATAGATCAAAGAATGAGCGCGGTGCACGGAGCTCGTCTGTTTATTATTTTTAACCTCAATATTGCACCCCAATTTGCAGAACACTCACTATCTGCGCGACTACTATTCCGTGTCTATCTGTCATCTACATTTAGGATTCCGCAACAAAAAAGAACTAATCGTACTTGGATAAGAACGCGTTCTAACTACGATATGAAGCCGCCGCGCGGCACGGCCTAACTTGGTTTAACTTCGGTTCAACGAAAAGATATAAGTAGGTAGGTACGTACTGATTTTGATGGCACGAAACTTAACTAAGAGTATTGCCGTCCTTGTCATGGCCGTTAAGTATGAGTGGAATGCAATATTTCTAACTTTGATGTAGCAAAATAAACACAGATGATTACTTATTATGTGAGTAAAAATATAACACGTAGGTACTAATTTAAATGCTTGCACCATACAAGTTTCAGCGACAAGTGTTCAATTTATGTTTTGGTTATAGGTATAAAGAACGAAGTGTCATTTTTTTTATAAATCATTTAGCTTCAGTATTTTTTGTTTAAAGCAACTGTTGGTACGTACCTTCGTGACTTAGTAGCGGATTTCGTGTCAGCTCTAGATGCTGCAATTCTTCATGCGCCGTATCTAAACGAGCATCGTAACGACACGCCGGTAATCTCCCACCTCCGACGGACCTTACAAACGAAAATAATCCTTAAAACAATCATATAAAACACATTTTCATTATTAAAATAATAAAAATATTAAACGTGTGTCATTTTGAATAATAACTACATTTAAAAGTTAAAAATCGATTTTATACTGCATTAACTTTTGAAAATGGAATGAACGATTGCAAAATTATATTTTTTATTGTAGTGTAATCTGGTGGCTGCTGCCTTGGTCTTACAATGACGGTAGGTACCTATTATAAAATTTCGGAATCATTTGACATTTTTATTTACATCAAGATCTCTATAAGGAATCAGTGGTAGTCGTCTGGTAGAACGCACGCTTTGCGATCAAAGTGCGCAGTTTCTAACGAATGTGCGATCTCATTTTCATCCGAGATTATCACTTGCTATGAAAGGAAAACATCGTGAGGAAACCTGGTATTTTGCGCTTATTATGTTACTGCGTTTTATTTTTAATTGACATCAATGAGGACGAGACACAGACCAATCAACGCTCTGGTCTGAGTGAGGAGGTTATCAACTCCACATTTTTTATAAAGGTGTGATAATTAATTTAATTACGCGTTCATAATGTTCGCAAATTTAATTTAGGCGATATTCATTTATCTTAGAAGACGAATCGCTACAGGAGAGCACCCATCAGTACAAATGGTTCGCAACCCTTTATTTGAACATTGTCTCCGAGACGGTGTGAATTACGCCCTCTTAGTTACTGTTCTCCGCTTAATTTCACATAATCCATCCGTGTGTCGCGGATCCCACGTAATTGCGGTGTGGAATTTTGCTATGCGGCGGTCGGATTTGGGCCGCCCGCCCTCCGGGGTTGCCACATATTACGATTTACACGGGACCTGTCTTATTTTCACGGGAACATACGTTAATATTTTATTTAATATGCGTTCTTATACTATCCAATTGTTTTGCAAATGATAATATGCAATAAACTTAGATTTAGAAAAAAAAGAGTAGAATAGTCGTTGTAGTAGGTACTAAGTGACAAGAAGCTAGTACAAAATATAGCTATTTAACATGAAAATAAATTAACTATTCTCATAAATATTCAAATTTCACTAAAGGATTCAGTTGCTGAAAGATGAAAATAAACATTGTGAAGTAATCTGCTTGTTTATTGTTCGCCAATCCATCCTAGGTCAGCGTTGTGGCCTATGGCCTAAATCTCCCTAGGTCCTTTAGGACCAAACATATGCAGGCAGTGTTGGTGCACTTCAGATCATTGTGATGCTTACCCTTTACTTTACCATTGACATTTGACAGCACAACCCAAAAAAATGTGTGATATGTAAATTTTGTCTCGTTCTCTCATATGACGAAAGTGAGAGAGCGGCTCGGTTCGATATATCCCGTAAAATAAGTCCAGTCTTGGCGTTTGTGCTAGCTCTTCAGTCACCAAGATACATAACATAACATCCAACCAACCAAGGCCCCAAGTCCCCTAAGGCTATCGTGGTGGAGTTGATAACTTCATGTTTTAGGGCTTGGAAACAACATCTAACATTAGACATTGTCACCTTGAAGCCATTAGACTAGTCATACTCTTGCTACCACAACTCCACAATAATAGTATTAGGGGACTGGGGCCCAAGTCTGTCCTTCAGAACAACTTTTATAGCCCATTTCCCGAATTGCCAGTCCTCCTGGAACGTCACCGCCGCGCGACGCCAGTGAATTCGTGATCCCGCATCAAGTTGCAAATAATTGAGTGGCACCCTCGCTCCAGCGGCACTCTAAGTGTAACACTTAATTAGGCCACGTGAGAACCGCCTAATGCCGTTCATTGTACCACACATTGTTGCATAAGTCCCCCCGCACAATGTGGCGTTAAATGTCGCGCGTTACAATTTTTCCCCAATACCAAGACAAACTCTGTGACAATATACTACTACTACAACCTTTTTAACCTCCCACTGCTGGGCACGGGCCTCCCCTCAATGCGAGGGGGATTCGGGCCATAGTCCACCACGCTGGCCCAGTGCGGGTTGGCAGACTTCACACATCGATCGAAAACTAGTCAAGTTCCCTCAGACGTGCAGGTTTCCTCACAATGTTTTCCTTCACCGTGTAGTACACTTCCTTCATAGTAATCTCGGATAAAAATGAGATTCGCACATAAATCCCAGAGGTACGAGCCGGGGTTTGAACCACTTTGATTGCAAGGCGTGCGTTCGACCACTCGGCTACCACTGCTATTTATATAAAGATTGAATTTCTGTAAATGCAACGCCCCCACGCGTCAAACGATCGAGCTGTCAGTATCATTTCGTTGTGGAACGAACTTTTTCGATGAGTCAGTAAAGTTAGTTTTTTGTGTTGTCAAAATATCGACGCGCGCGTTTTGACGCCGCAGTGTGTGTGGTGCTTTAAGAGCAAACAATCAACGGTAATTACACCGTCTCAGTGCGGTGTGGCCCGCGCATCATGTTCATCATTATTCAGATATGTTCAAGGTGCGAAGTGGTTCTGTTTCGTTAATATGTCTAAGAAGCGGTAAATGGAGAGGAACATTTTTTTAAATTATATCACTTTTGTTGGGTATAAATCTGATTTAATTTCACGGAAATGCTAATGAACGAAAACTTCACAAGTTTTTGTTAATTAACATTTTGTAAATTTAATTTGTTAACTTTTGATAAGTATTAAACTTAGGTAGGTATTTACCTATTTTTAAGATATGTAAATGTGTTATTTTCTTAATACATAGGTTGTTACTCGATCACTCGTATTTAGAGGATACAAATATCTAAAGTTAAAGCAAAAAGTACTACTATGCCCCTTGGTTCCTCCCGCGAGAAAGTCAAAGCCTACGCAATGGTATAAAAGGATAATGTAGCTTTATATCAGTAAGACATGTTTGCCTTTCTAATAATTGACTATCTGTAGACTAAACCTGTTAGTGCCACCAAATTCATGATACTTTCTATCAATTGCCAAATTATGGCACTTTTCAGTACAAAGGGATTCGTAGTGTTGTTGTTAACATATAGAGGGGAGAAAGGCTATTTAACTTAAGCGACACCTTTGGGCGATATTGGCTTATATACATATATTTGGAATCAGCGATTTTTTCTGCGTCGAAGGAGTGTACTCCCCTGTAAAGTTAAAAAAATGTCGCTAAAGTCAAGCCTTTCACCCCTCGATATACATATTATATGACAGTATGACTAAATTATTAACATTTTAAAAATATTCATTCCAACGCCGAGCACTTGTTCAGTGAATCCCGATCCTTGTGTAATTCTATCGGCGGGAAGACCCTCCGCGTTGCCGGCTGGCGGCGCCAATGGCTTCGCTCCAGGATTAAGGCGTTTGTTCCTTAATTTATCTAAGATACCTACCGCCTGCTATCGCCTCGGCTACAGCAAGCACCCGCCGCCTCGCCAGAACTCCATCGCACGACATTTTTATGAGATATTATGGGAACAATAGCGGCGTATATCCTAGTATATTCGAAACTTTAGCAATTGTACGTGAACCCCTTATGTTTCGCCGGAGCTATTTCAACACAAAGTTTCGACTTTTACGATAATGTCAGCCATTGCCATTCAAACGCGCTAAAACTTTATCAATGTGTGTGAAAGGATAAGCGTTTGGTTCATATCTTATGTAGGTACGTATAGTATGAGATAGCGCAACTTCGCGTTTGGATTCTAATCACCAATCTTTCCACCCTTATGTGGGAATCAAAGAATATAAGTGAACCGCAATCTCTACCAGCCATAAGTGGATGAAATCGTGAGAAGTTTGGCTCACATATACGATTATGCAAGAACTCTACCAACCATGAAATAAGGAAATTCGAAATTATACCACATCATCACGCTGGTATTCCCGGAAAGGGTAATCAGAGGTGCACTGTAGAAATGTAAAGCATTTAATCGACGTATTTCAGCACTAATGTAGAAGTAAACCTAGTGCCATTATACTGGGCACACTCCACCTCATGGTACAGGCGATTCGGGACAGTGCATGTTGGTGAACTTCACACATCACCACACATGCTGGTTTCCTCACGACGTTCACTTTCACGGATTAGCAAGTGATGATCATTATTAAATGTGAAATTTGCGCATAATGTCTGATAAACCAAGCGTGGGCATTCCTTGCTCCCAAGGCTTCTGCTAACTAGGCAACCGCTTTGTAAAATAATAACTTTTAAAATAAATATAATGACAACAGGTTGCTATTAATGCCGTTTGAATAAGAAGCCTTACGTACCACTTTCTTTTAAAGAAAATATAGTCACTAGAACGAACTCTTAAATATTACAAGCATGCTTCTCGTGAAGTATTTTCGTTTGAATTTCCTAAAAGTTTGCATCTAGACACAATTTCCTCTCTATTTTTACCATAAGGAAACATTGTGCATACTTAATGCTATTGGCTTTGCTCATTCTTGTCTAGTCTTTGTCTCGGAGACCTAAAATGCATCCAGGAGCACTGTGCAACTAGCCGATCGTGGTTGTCCTGATTTCCCATGAGATCTTTAAGCGGCTCGAGATGTTATATCTATTCTGGCTAGACGTTTGTTTCAAGATATCATAACTTTGCAAAACTATCATGAGTAGACAAAATAAATATATACATTACCATCATTCTTGTAGTCCCTGAAGAGGTTGGTAGAGGTGCACTTACATTTCGCTGATGTATTTAGGTTAGGTTCTAAAATATTAAGAGGCAATTTGCTAACAAATAGAAATTGTAGTTTATTTTATACTAATAAGTGGTTAAACAGATTCACTTTGTCAAGATACAGTCTTACTAGCAGACCCGGCGAACTTCTTACCGCCTTACCGGGTCCAATTGTGAATCTAAACCATCCAAAGCGCCACCCAAACGCATACAAAAAAATTCATTCAAATCGGTCCAGCCGTTTAGGAGGAGTTCAGTGACATACACACGTACAGTAAATTTGTATATTATAAAGAAGATAGTAAGCAGGCCTGTGGGGTTAGCACTTATGTCAAGACTACACCTCTATCACGGCTTGGTTCGCTCGCTCTCTGTCTTATTCCATACGAGGGATAGAGACAAAATCAACATATTCCCTGACATAAGTCTAGTTTTGGCAGACATAGATGTTACAACTACTAATGAGTCATCATATGAGAAAGTGTGAATATGCACATAAAATTGAGTAACCTCCTCCTTTTTGGAAGTCGGTTAATAACATATTTTTTTTTATGTATGTTACCGCATATCTCCGGCGTTTGTCGACCGATTTCGATTTTTTTTTTGAGGTTTGCTAGAGAATTCTTCAAGGTTGGTCCCATTTCCAAAATATTATCAGAAATCCCCCCATTTTACCCCCAAGGTTGAAGGTCACATAATTTCAAACAAATTTTTTGATTGACTTGAAGCTTTGTATATGTGACGGAGGGTGATTTTTTTTTGGCTGTATTTTTTTACCTTTTTTAGGGCTGTTATAAGGTTAATATTTAGGGCTGTTATAAGGTTTATATATTGCTATATTTGCTAATTATATTATATTTGCAAATTATATATTATATTTGCAAATTATATAAGATTATATGCTATATTTGCAAATTTTCAAGAATTATTGACACAAAAATCGTGAAAATTGAAGTCGGTGCCAATTCATGTGTGTATTTGCCTTGTCTGACGTTGATTGGCACCTCCTCCAAATGTAATGAATTGTAAGGTTATTTGTAGCTTTTTAGTGCACCTAGGTTTTTGAAGCCGGTTTTTGTTTTTTGTTAAAAAATTTTTTTTCAATGAAATGTCATTGACATTGTTTGATTGTCATTGACGCGAGCGGATTTTAACGCGTGGTCGCACAGGCTTTTACCACAGTTATTCAATCATTATGTTTATTGACAGAGACTTCGTTGTAGCAGCTTTTTATATGAGCAATATAGTTCCTTATGGTATGTGCAAAAATTCTGACGTGTGACTTCTGACGCTTCAGTACAAGCGGGGCTTTAATTCTCTTCCTACATCATGGAAAAATCAGTTTCGTACTATAAATACCTTGAGCCCGTTCGGTCATGTTAGCAATTAATAGTTTCCGAGAATTTTATCTCAGTCTCTGAGAGATCCTCCCTATGCATGTTTTCAGTTTCCATTCAATTTCGCTTTGTACGTCTAATCTCTATTAATTAAAACCTCTGTTTTAATAATTTAACACCATTGTTAATTAATAAGGAGGTTGTCTTATTAAAGAACCTAAGACAAAAATAGAAAAATTAGGTGCCTATATTTCTTTTATTTTTCACTACATCTGAAATAATAACATTTGTTTAATTTATTGTACAGAATTATTTATAACCCGTTCGTCAGATTCTTTATACTCTACTGAACATAGTTTATGCCGCCTCTCATTCCGAGTAAACATGTTTGTTTTTCACACAACACAGAGTTTCCTATGAATTCTCTGGAAATAAACGATTGTAGGCCTCATTTTGTATTAGTTATAATGTATTATAATATTATTTAGGTCACTTTCAATGGCGCTTTTATTTGGTGATAGGTTTATATTTGGTATTTGTTTATTTAACATATTAAGATGGTTGTGTAAGCGTATTTGTGCTCAGTACATATTTGTTTGAAGATATCTCGCTTACCTTTAGTTTCACCGCATACAGCAAATAAGTAGTAGGTACCTATTTATATATATTTACATAAATGACATGTTTTTTCTTTAGGTAAGTATGTAATTTTGACGCAGTATATTACCTAATACTCAGTATCAGTATATATTGAACGAATAATAAAAATTGCTTTATTTCAATTACCTATTTACGTAGGCAAATTTTGTCGTTTTTTTTCAACGATTTATGTCGATTAGATTATGTCGATTTAGAGATATATAATATCGATCTTTTGAGAATTCCCACCCTGTACCAATAACATGTTATTTAAAACAAGGCGCTATCAGTGACCTCTTCCCGACCTATTGTGCAACTGGATGTGCCCAGATTGGGCATTATACGTGGATATAAGCCAAGGAGCTTATCGAAATCAAACAAGCACAGATAAGCTGCTTATCGAGAAATACGCCGATATATGTACTGCTCTATGAATTTTATTGAAACGCCTTAGTAATACTACTACTACTACTACAGCCCTTTTAACGGCCCACTGCTGGGCACGGGCCTCCCCTTAATGCGAGGGGGATTCAGGCCATAGTCCACCACGCTGGCCCAGTGCGGGTTGGCAGACTTAACACATCTATCGAGAACTAGTCAAGTTCCCACAGACGTGCAGGTTTCCTCACGATGTTTTCCTTCACCGTTTCATAGCAAGTGATAATCTCGGATGAAAATGAGATTCGCACATAAATCCCAGAGGTGCGAGCCGGGGTTTGAACTCACTCGGCTACCACTGCTTAGTAATAAGTCATGTTAATTAATTATTGTTATAAGATTTACCAAAGTTTTTTTAGGGATTCCATACAATGATATATATTTTACTGACACACCTAATAAACGTATTTCTTATCCCGCTTATATTAGGTCTTCACTTATCAGATTACTGTTTTGTACATAAAAGTATTTTTAGGGTTCCGTACCCAAAGGGTAAAATGGGAACCCTATTACTGAGACTTCGCTGTCCGTCCGTCCGTCTGTCACCAGGCTGTACCTCATGAACCGTAATAGCTAGAGAGTTGAAATTTTCACAGATGATGTATTTCTGTTGCCGCTATAACAAAAAATACTAAAATAGAGAATACAATGAATATTTAAGGGGGCTCCCATACAACAGACGTGATTTTTTTGCCGTTTTAATAGATAATGGTACGGAACCCTCCGTGTGCGAGTCCGACTCGCACTTGGCCGGTTTTTTAATATATTTGTATATACTCGTAGCTTTAAGAAAATCTTACAGGTTTCCAGATAAATACTTATCTACTGTGGTTTGAAAATAAAACAAAAAAACAACTTTTCCCGCAATTCTCAGTAATTTACTCTGGGTAGCGTTGGCATTATTATCTTTCTATACCAGCCATGCTCTTAGAATGGACGAACAAAGGACTACGAGGAACTAAATGAAACGCAGTTCTCATAATAGACCGAGCCTTACAAAGAAAAGTAAAGAAATTGACATTAGTTACCTACTAATACCAACTTACGCAAATTACACTTTAATAAAATAATAATAATGTTAGAAGACATCGCGGCAGGCCCAGAAAGAGATGGCAGGATGCAATAGACTTCCGTAGAAAAGAGTGGCCCATTTTAGCTCAAAATAGAGAATAATGGAGGAAGGGGAGGGAGGTCTTTGCCCAGCAGTGGGACATACAAATAAATAACATTGGAGTGTCTGTTTGTAATATCAAAATAACATCTTTTACCAAATGCTTAGGGGAGCATTTACGATACCTATATAGAAAAATCAATTTTAAAATTTTTGTCTGTCTGTCTGTTTGTTTGGGGGTAAACTTCTAAACGGATGAACCGATTTAGTTGGGACTTTCACTGGCAGATAGCTAATGTTTCAAGGCGTAACTTAGGCGTAACCTACTTTAATTTTAGAAAAAGCATTAGGTTTCCGCGGGATGAACATAAAACCTATTTAAAATATTTTTTCCAGGTAATTTACCTAAAGTCCACGTGGGCGAAGTGGCGGGCACATCTAGTAATAATATTATAAATGAAACATACTTAAATCGCTAGGTGATTAAGAACTATTTAACTAAATAATTCGTTTCCTGATGACCCCTTTTTATTAATTCCAAGTCTATGCATAATCGATACTTATATGAAAATTAAGAAGATTAAAAGTGGCAGCAGCCTAGTGATTAGACTTGTTGCCCTCGTAACTGAGAGGTTCCGAATTCCACTCCCATCGCGACCGTTAAACTATTGACTTCAGAATCAGAATCAGAATCAGAATATTTTTTATTCATATAAACCAATACAGGCACTTATGAATCGTCAATAAATAATAATAGTAGTATCTCTACCACCCATTCGGAATGCATTTCCTATGGAGAAGAATGGGCAAGAAACTCCATGGTTGCTTTTTTCAAATAAGGATTTACATTTTTGTGTTTTTCTTAATTAACAATTATACAATGATAAAGTTAATGAGGCTATACATTCTCAAAACACAATTAAATCACTAAACAATCTACATGTTGGACAAGATTTAAAGGTAGGAAGGAGGAGGAAAACGGGACAAATAGCTAAAATCCCTTAAACTAGTTCCTGTGGAGCCGGACCAGCGCCTGACCAAGCGTGTTTATCCTCTAAATAATCACCTATTGTGTAGTATGCGCGCCTGCATAGTGTATGTCTAATGCAAGTTTTAAATTTAGTTTCATTTAGGTTAATGACGTTAGGGGGAATTTTATTATAAAATTTGACACAGTACCCCATGAAAGATGTGTGAATTTTCGCCAGTCGAAAGTGTGGTTGGTCTAATTTATCTTTATTTCTAGTGTTAAAACGATGGCCATCACCTACTTTTCGAAACAGATGTAAATTTTTCCTTACGTACATGATATTCTCGTAGATATATTGGCATGGGACCGTCATTATGTTGATATCTTTGAAGAGTTCTCTTAGGGAGTCGCGACTACCTAAAGTATAGATGGCCCTAATGGCCCTCTTCTGTAAAATAAAAACGGACTCAATATCAGTGGCCCTACCCCACAATAGAATACCGTACGACATGATACTGTGAAAGTAGCTAAAATAAACTATTCTCGCGGTGTCTACATCAGTTAGCTGTCTGATCTTTCTGACAGCGTAGGCAGCAGCGCTGAGGCGCTTTCCTAGAGTTCTAATGTGTGGACCCCATTGTAACTTTGAGTCAAGCGTAATCCCTAAGAAAACAGTCTCATGAAAGAATTCAAGTTTCTCCCTATTTAGTACTACGTCACAATCACTACTTCTAACATTTGGCAAGGAAAACCGTATACATTTTGTTTTCTTACTATTTAATACTAAATTATTAGTAGTGAACCAATTATGGACCTGAAGGATAGCGTCATTCACCTCGTCAAAATTATTTACATGTCTACCTACTTTAAAAATCAAAGAGGTATCATCGGCAAATAGCACTATCTTTGCCCTGTTTTGAATTATCAGGGGTAAGTCGTTTATATAGACTAAAAATAGGAACGGACCTAGAATAGATCCCTGGGGGACGCCCATTTTAACTACGGAGCCTATCGATTTAATACCATTAATTTGAACAGTTTGTTGCCTATCCCCTAAATATGATTTTAGAAAGTTAAGGGCTCTATTTCTCACACCGTAGTGTTGCAATTTTAATAAAAGTATGTCATAATTGACGCAGTCGAAAGCCTTTGAGAGGTCACAGAAGATACCAATGGCATCCTGTGAGTTCTCCCATGCGTCGAAGATATGCTTTATTAAGTTTACACTGGCGTCGGTAGTGCAACGGCCTTTAGTGAAACCAAATTGTTGGTCGTGCAGGATGTTATTTGCATTAAAATGATCTAGTAATTGACTAAGCATTATCTTTTCAAATACTTTACTAAGTACCGGCAAAACAGAAACTGGCCTATAATTATTTGGGTCTTTAGTACTACCGGATTTGAACAACGGGATTACTTTACTTAGTTTCATTAAGTCCGGGAAAACGCCTTGATCAACACATGTATTAAATATCAGAGCTAGGTATGGCGCTAAAGTGTTGATAATAGCTTTACATATTTTTACTGACATTCCCCATATGTCTTCAGTTAATTTAATTTTAATCGACTGGAAGGCTTTAATAATAGATCGGGTATTGGTATGAATGAATTTGAATTCTATAGGACAGGGGGCAATATTGTTTTTCAGAATTGAAATTGAAAGAGTCGGGGAGCAGTTCAATGATTCTGTTGTTTTTATAGGGATATTAAACTAAAGCTTAACTTAATAAACTAAATTAACTTAAAGCTATACCTTAGTTGGAACGGCTAACGGGACCACTAGTAACGGATAGCCTCACGTTGCTAGTAATTTTATTTAGTAAAATCTCAATTGGAGTACTCAACAAAGTTGGAAGATAGCCCGGTCTGTCAAGCATCTATAGTAGGTTTAATTTGGCGACACCCAGGGGCCCGATTTTCGTTTGATAGACATCAGTCTCTATTAGAGATATGTCGAAACAAAACGAGAAATTGGTCATATTTTTAATTTTGTTTTGACATATCTCGAATAGAGATTGATGTCTATCACAATGAAATCGGGACCTAGGGCCCCGACTCTACAAACACGATCGTCGTTTTAAGACTATGGCTTCACTTTTGGAGGCATGAAAACAACATGTTTTGTCAGCCGTAGCTAGAATCATTTTGAATGTCTTCAAGGTAACACTGTCTTATGCCTACACTGATCATACTCTTGCTACCATTGATAAAAAGTTTTATTTTTCTTCATCCCGCCTGTATTACCCGAAGGGGTAGGCAGAGGTGCACTGCAGTGCGCCAACACTTTGCCGATGTATTTTGGTTCCAATGTAATAGGGTGTAATAGGGGGCGAGCCTATTACCATTATACCGGGAGCATAGTCTCTCAATACGATGGAGATTTTTGGGCTAGTCCACCACGCGGGCCCAGTGCTGATTGGTGAACTTCACACACCTTTCTATAGACGTGCAGGTTTCCTCACGATGTTTTCTTTCAACGTTCCGTAGCTAGTGGTTATCTCGGATGAAAATGTGATTCGCACATAAACCCAGAGGTGCGAGCTGGGGTTTGAACCTGCACACTTTGATTGGAAGGCATGCGTTGGACCACTCAGCTACCACTTACGCATTACATTACAAATTGAAATGATTGTCATTCTACATTTATAATGTTAGTAGCCTTCATGATCAAGTCATCAGAAGCTTGAGGAGATTTCGGAGTAACAAGTACGTTTCCCCGAGACAATTTAATTACACATAAAATGCACAACTGCCCGTTTACTACGCCACGACACTTATCAAGCACTGAACGGGTTGTTTATTGACACATTCACTTTGCCCGCTGTAGGGTTGCCAAGTTTGTAAAGGAATGAGGAATAAATAGTGGGTCCACAAGCGGTTTTTAATGTAAATTTTGTTCTTTCAATGTTTTATAATAGTAGTTAGTGCTTATAGAATTCATAGAAGTTTCAATGCATCTACAAACTCATACAATACAATGGCATTTTTCAGTAAAATTGTGTTGTGCAATAGCTTTGTAAATAAATCATTACTTTATATATGCAGGATGTTTCAGAAGTCCGACATAACACTTTGACGTTTGCATGAGTATAGAATTCAGAGTACAGAGTATAGAACTGAATGGTATAAAAATTTGATTGAAATTCGGCCATGTTTTTTCAACTTTTTTCATCGCTGATTTCTATAACTCGTAATATTTCGAGTACTATGTTAAATTTTAAAGATCTCTTTTGTGAATATTAGTAGCCGCCCTTCGTAAATGTAGTTTAAACTGCTTGATAGGATCATGGATGTACCCTAAGGCCAGAACGCAATACCTGTGGCAAATATTGAAAGGTCTTTAACTCAGAAACTATGATAGTTAAGTAAAGTGTCTTCATTAAGAATCCACATAAAAGCTACCGTATATATACCTAAAGTATTATTTTTGACTTCTAATACACCCTGCATACGTTTAATCGTCATCAAACAACAACTACTCATCATTATAGTACCAAACCAAGCAACGCGTTACAATGGACTGAGGGCGGTCTCAGTGACACCCAGTATAGCCCAAATTCCGAAAAGGCCATTTCTAAAATTTACCGCTGATGGGAATCGAAGCCGCAACCATCCGGTGCAGTAAGCCGTATACATTGTTTTTTAAGGCTTAAGATTGTTCATATAGAAATGTTCGATAGAATATAGAGACATGGGTATTTTTAGGGTTCCGTACCCAAAGGGTAAAACGGGAACCCTATTACTAAGACTTCGCTGTCCGTCCGTCCGTCCGTCTGTCACCAGGCTGTATATCAAGAACCGTAATTGTTAGAGAATTGAAATTTTCACAGATGATGTATTTCTATTGCCGCTATAAAAACAAATACTAAAAATCTGAATAAAATAAATATTTAAGGGGGCTCCCATACAACAATCGTGATTTTTTTGCCGTTTTTATAGATAATGGTACGGAACCCTTCGTGCGCGAGTCCAACTCGCACTTGGCCAGTTTTTTAATTATTGGTAGAGCATTGACTGTAGGTACTTAATAACCATTGACCTATAACTCATAAAACATTTTACTATCCCCATACTATCAGCGCCTAAATAAAATCTGTTTTACGTAAACGCTAATCTACAAACAAACACGCATTTAAAACTGAGCCAATGTTAATCGTCGCGTGTCTAATTTAGTTTAAATACATCACGACTCTATTTAAATACACCTCGTTACATTTTAATCAGCACCGGTAGCAGCCCTGCTCTACCTGATTTCACCACTCTTTACCTTGTTTTTGTTGTACTCTATAAGATGCGTATAGCACCTGTAACTACTTTGGATGGAGACATAAATGCTTCTCCTCCGGTAAAGCTGTAAAGGCCACCTCACGGCCAACAGTGTAAGTCCTTCAAAAAAAAACAAAAAAACATAAATGCTTGTAACTCTACTTGTAATAGAGTCAACTGAATATGGGTGTACAACGCCAAGGGCATGCTCATGTTACCGCATTTGCTTGCATGGTGGCAGATACTCTATGATACGAAAATAATTATTGAAATATGATATTTTATAATATAATAATTATAATCTCAACTCCGCGTTGATATTCATAGTGTCGTAACTAGAGCGCAAGAGGTCGACTAGCGTTCTTACGATTTTGTATTTGCAAACGTTATTCTTTCTCGCCACAGTAAAACCACTGGCGTTCAATCCTTGATGTTACCAAATTTTCTGCAGGAAATAATGTGAGTATGGCTGGCTTAATTTTAGCGATTTTTTTAAGAATCAAAGTTGCCGTCTAAATACAAACAAGGTCAATAATGGTGCGCTTGGGCCAATTTTTTTTTTTAATGTAATATTTTCTTGTTAGTTCTATTTCGTTTTAAATTCCGTTTATCAGTATTGTAAATAGTGGTAATTTAAAAAAATACAGCATAATAATTGACGAGAATAATTGTACGAGAACAAAGATACATTAGAACCTGTGCATCAGATGTACGAACGTAATGCAACGGTGGAGTGGAATGTAATTTTTTACTTTGTTGACCCAAAATAGCACCGAAATGTGGTGTTGATTACTGAGACTTTTCTGCAACACATATAGTTGTTGAATGTTTCCATTTTTTCAGATCGAATTTTATATTTTTAGGGTTCCGTACCCAAAGGGTAAAACGGGAACCCTATTACTGAGACTTCGCTGTCCGTCCGTCCGTCCGTCCGTCTGTCACCAGGCTGTATCTCATGAACCGTGATAGTTAGAGAGTTGAAATTTTCACAGATGATGTATTTCTGTTGCCGCTATAACAACAAATAGAATTATCACAAATAAATAACAAAAAAACAGAATAAAATAAATATTTAAGGTGGCTCCCATACAACAAACGTGATTTGTTTTGCCGTTTTTATAGATAATGGTACAGAACCCTTCGTGCGCTAGTCCGACTCGCACTTGGCCGGATTTTTTTATTAGTCCTGTAGCTGGATGTTAACTTAAACAAAGCGTACAGGGACCCGATTCTCGCCTGATCCACATTATCTCTTATTCGATATATGTCGAAACAAAACGTCAAATTGTGCCATTTTTTTCGTTTTGTTTTGACTTATTTCGAATTAGAGATATTGTCGTTCTTGCGAGAATTGCCCCCCAGGAGTTGGGAGGACTTTTGCCTAAAAGTACAACAGTTTTATAGGTTAGTGAAAGAAAATAGCATTGTGGGTTTATTGGTAATTATAGGACCTTAGCGCGGGACCAAGACCAAAATAAGTAGATAAAATTTGAACATATCATAATCAATATTATTATAACTCTACTCAAACGAACAATGAGTTTAAAGTTTATGTCAATCTTATGGTAGAGTTATAAAATGTACTGCGAAAGAACTTTATTTATTCCTTGTATTGCTTACCTTTGCCTCATTTGAAAACCCCAGCGTTCATTTGTAAAGAATGACTGATAAGCAATCTTTTCCTTAACTTGGGAAGCCAAAAATGCTAACAAAAAAGATTTCCCCTTTAAAATTATTATTCCAAAGAGGAAACTCCCCTTAATTACTTTATCATTACGAACACGAGGCTTTATTTAATAGAATTACTTTTTTTGGTCGCAGGTAATTAAATTACTTATAATAAAATTAGCCAAAGAAAATTTAAGGGTCAGTTTACAACAACTATCATTAAGGGTCTTTTAGAAAGTTAGACTTTTTGAACGAAGTTTAAGAACCCTTGCCGCTGGCACAGTGGGCACTCAACATTGGACTAGGTAAGTGGTTTAATTAAAATGTTTAAACGTTCGCAAAACAGTATAAACGCTACAAAAGTACGCCCTATAAAAACGCTTAAAAAACAACTAAAGTTGGTTGGATTATTTCCGTTTTGTTTTCTTTTGCTTCATGCAAAAATTGCGAAGCAACTTGGCAATTAACTACTGAACTCCGTAACGCTCCATTTTATTGTAACATGAAAGTTAAGTTTTAGTTTTTGTTTGGAGCTGTTACCAGCTGTTGCCAAGTCAAGGCACAGTCGAATACAATAACTCAGAGGCAGAATGAGTTTGCTACAAGTCACTCAGTGCCGCCTTCACGAGTACCTTTTGGGATTTCTCGTTTCTTACAACTTTGATTCCATTGCAAAGGCCTACATTGCTTTTTATTTATATTTCAGTTACACAAAAATAATAGCTCAATACTTTACACGAAAAGTTTTCTGTAATTGCAACGTGTCTTATGTAACCTAAATAATGCAGATCTAACACCACGATGTTCGGGTAAGGTTCAGCGCGGCGGCTACAAGCCGGTTGAATTCGCAATCGCCCCGCTTCTTTCGGTACAATATAAACACTTTGTTTTATTGATATCGTAACTCTAACTACTCCGTTTATTTCCCGTACACCTCGCCTAATCAATGTAAGTGGGGCACGATTAAAAGGCACTCAGTCGGAGGCCCATGTGCGAACTGTATCGACGCCAACGCTAACACCACTTGTGTTCGACATAAAACAGATGGCCCGAACGGTATATGTAATGGAATGCAACTTTTTGTACAATTTGTTTGAGAACAGCCAATGGTATTTTACGATTCTTCGAATGGCTATACCCCTACTAGGAGATCTCGCGTTCCCGGGAAAACCACGTTTAACGGAAATGTTCTTAAATTCTTCTAAAGTCATTAAAATGAATTAAAATTGACCTAATACTATTATAGAGTATTATGTTTATCCGTATTACACTTGTATGTATATTATAAAGTTAGCTAGCCGGAAATAAGAAACTTAGTCAATATTGTATATCTTAGTACAAATGCAACGTAGGCATACACAAAACTTGCCACCTTATTTAACATGAAATATTCCATAACCGTATGAGATAATATTACTAGTTGTTTCGTTATCCTCTAACAAATCTAAATGCTCGTGTTAAAAGTAGGGCCACGTCAAAAGTTTAAATGGTCAGGGTGGGGACCTAACCAGGAGCATCTTGATTACCAAATACTTCTGACGTTTATGCGGGTTCCAAGACAATTTTGCTTTTCCCTGGAACTCGCCGAGGGTCAAACCTCGGTGTCTTCAATGGACACCGCTGTCGATCGTGGCTTACAGGAGTAACAGTGGTGGGAATTTGTGGCGGGCTTAGTCCCAAAAAAAAACTTCCTTTCATATAATATAAACCAACTATCAATCCATTACCCAATCATATATAAATCAACGTGATAATTCCGATTTATATCATATTGTTCTTATTGTATTCAACGTGGAAATGACAGCCGTCAGTTCATTAGTGCGGGATTATCGCGTGACCATTTACCGGAACATGTCATGTTATGTCCGAAAAGATTCCGTACGAGTCTATCGAACAAGTAGTTGACGCCTGCCGACTTGTTAATAAATGTCAAGCGAACCTAATTTGTTCGTATCATTCTTAAAATATTAATACCGTAATAGACGTGACATGATTATTTCGTAAGTAAAATAAAATCCATCATAATCCTTATTTATAAGAGTTGGAGAAATTAATAGGAGTGATTAAGTAGCAAGTCCGAAAGTATCAAGATAGATAATGATATGATATGACCCTGCACTTCGGGGTATAAGTTTCATACAATATTCCACCGAGGACAATTCAAGGGGCTATTCAACCCCTTCTGGAAATATTAGTTTTATTTTTGGGAAATAGTGACATACCTACTCTTACATGGTACTTAGTTCATGTCAGGTATCGTCAGGCACTCCCAACAACGTCCGTCGGGTTTAAATGTAAAATAACCCCTTTGTAACTACAGGCAATGCGCCGCAGTACGCCAATTCACAAGCGGTATCCGAAAAAAAAACGGTTTGGAATTCGTTACGTGAATTTTTTCTCTAATACAAAAAAAAAGATATTACCCGATACCTAGCTTTGTTCAATAAAAGATGCAAACCGACGACGTTTGCGAACCGTTTTTTTTGATAACACATATTGAAACCATACATTACCTGGAGTATTCGGTATTACCGGTACACCTGATACCAACACTGCTTGTTAGTATTCAGGGTATCGGATACTTCGTTTTTACTGTCGCGCGTTTTTGATGATTAAAATTCAAAATATTTTTAAGTGGTCCCCGCAGTTTCGTTTGAGGGTTCCGTGTTAATTTCCACTTCCTTATTTATTCATAGATAATAAAAAATATATATATAAGAGCTCAGCAGTAGATATCGATGAATGTGAGTGACTAATAGGATGATTATCATTGTTATATTAAATACATCATCACGCCTGTATTCCCCGAAGGGGTAGGCAGAGGTGCACTGTAGTGCGCCCACACTTCGCCGATGTATTTTGATCCCAATTTAATAGGGGGCGAGCCTATTGCCATTATACCGGGCACATTCCCCCTCAATACGACGGAGATTTGGGCCATAGTCCACCACGCTGGCCCAGTGCGGGTTGGTGAACTGCACACGCCTTTCTATAGATGTGCAGGTTTCCTCACGATGTTTTCCTTCACCGTTCAGCAAGTGGTAATCATTGTTGAAAATGAAATTCGCACATGAAAATTATCTCAGAGGTGCGGGCCTGGGATTTGAACTTGCACCCCTTACGTTCAAGGCAGCCGTTCTTGCCCTCGAGGCTACCACTGCTTTGTTGCATTGTTATAAAATATATATATTTACATATTTTTAAATATAAACTCTAAGTAATTTATGTTGTAGGTCCACGTACCACGAAAGGGTCGCCAACGTATATGACCATATTTATATCATTTCTATACGTTATAATTGGAAAATGCGCCATAAAATATAATAAAAACTTCCCTACTATAATTAAGGTATGCCTAGCAAACACCACCACATATTCAGCGACCTCGTTCAACGCAATATCCGTCACAATAACTCAAAAGATATTCCCCACAATGAGCTATATTTTATACGCATTTATAAGAGCGTTTTTACGACATTATAACTTTCCGCACACCAAAATATGTACGTGAAAAGTATTGCGGTAATACGGAAAAACGGCACGACGTTCGACAAATAAAAATCTGTAGCGACGAGTTAATTAAATGCAGTTTTTAGGGTTCCGTACCCAAAGGGTCTTAGTAATAGGGTATTACTAAGACTTCGCTGTCCGTCCGTCCGTCCATCCATCTGCCACCAGGCTGTATCTCATGAACCGTGATAGTTAGAGAGTTGAAATTTTCACAGATGATGTATTTCTGTTGCCGCTATAACAACAAATAGAATTATTACAGAACTAAAAAACAAATACTAAAAAACCGAATAAAATAAATATTTAAGGGGGCTCCCATACAACAAACGTGATTTGTTGCCGTTTTTATAGATAATGGTACGGAACTCTTCGTGCGCGAGTCCGACTCGCATTTGGCCGGTTTTTTATATTTATTTATCTCGTAGTCCGTGTTATGCTAAACAGAATAACAGAGTGACAGGGAGTGAGACACATGTTTCTTGGACTAATGATACGAGGTATATGCAACATTCATGAGTCCCTAAGCGACATGAAATACGAGTATGACACGCATATCGTGAAGGCTGTAACGAAGTAGAACAACCCCGTACTACCGGTAACTCACATATTAACCACATTATTTTAAATTCAATTTGCTGGTTAAATGGTAGACGGTTAATGAGTAAACAAACATAAAATAGAGTTTTGAACACAGTATTGTATTGGATACAATGTTATTTCACCGTCATCAAGGCTTTGAACATGAAAAATAAGTGGTCTATGAAGTACGATAAATTGTAACTCTACTACCTATTAGTTACTTACTTCACTACCAACAAACCTCTATAAACCGTCATTGGTGTACCTATCAGACCAGTTTTTATTTAATACTAGCTGTGCCCGCGACTTCGCCCGCGTGGACTTTAGGGAGATTACCCGGAAATATGGGTATTATGTTTTTCCCGCGGAACCCTAATGCTTTTTCTAAAATTAAAGTAGCCTAAGTTACGCCTTGGAACGTCAGCTATCCGTCAGTGAAAGTCCCATTGAAATCGGTTCAGCCGTTTAGAAGTTTACCTCATACAAACAGACAGACAAAAAATTTTAAAATTGCGTTTTCGTTATAGGTATCGTACGCATTTGGTAAAAAAGTGTTATTTTGATATTACAAACAGACACTCCAATTTTATTTATTTGTATGTATAGATATTTTCACCTACCCAAGTGTTAATAGGTATACTGTTGGTGTGTCGTATTTAAATAAATAAACTATCTTTTATTTCCAACTATTTGCCTCCAACTGAATCTATTATTTATACACAAATTGAAATTTTGCCAGCGATACTTATTCAATTCTACAATTTAACACCGAGCGAGCTGAATGTCGTTAGATTTATCGAAGCGTACTATTGGCTTCCAATTGTTCTCTATTTATGGCACATCTAGAGACGATTGTATTATATACTTTTGGCGCTTTACTAGTAGAGTCTTATCTGTAAAACAAATTCAGGGCTATATATACATACATACATACACACATATACTCCCATGGGGGTAGGCAGAGACTACCGTTTGCCACACGCTACGATCCTGACATACCTCTTTCGCTTCATCCACAGTCATACATCTTTTCATGCACTTCCGTCGGTTAAGGGTGCTACGGACTTGACCTTTCTGGAAATAAGAGGGCTATATATAACACTGTATAAACACTGTTTTCTTGACTTTAAAATTGACTTGTTGCTTTATTAATAAGCAAATAGGGCGAAGTGTTAAATTCATTATAACTACTACACATTTGAAGATTTCTCGTTTAAAACACCATGTATCATTGCCCATATGAAGGCGCTTAATAGCGTACCTCTGTCTACCCTGTCGAATAAAACAGAAGGAGGAAGATGTATTTAGTTGGTGAGGTATGGTAACCCTAAGCCAACTTCAAATAAATTACATCCACCCAATTGTTATATTCATCATCATCATCAGACCTGTTTTCCCCGAAGATGTAGGCAAAGCATAGATGCCGTCCCTAAGTCCCTAAGTCCACCAACTTAGTTATACTCAATCAATGTGCACGAAAAGGTGGAATGATTATATCTATACTAAAAATAATATTATAAAGAGGAAAGATTTCTATTTTTGTATGTAACGAATTAACTCAAAAACGAATGGACTGATTTTAAACATTCTTTTGACGTTAGACAGCTGCATTATAGCTGAGTTACATAGGCTATATTATAAACCCGTGCGAATCCGGGACGGGCCGTTCTGTTATATGTAGTTCTGTTATATGTACGTGAGCAGCGATTTTTAATACCATTGGAATTATTTGAGAGCGTCTTATGATCTCTCATCGGTCTACGATTGATTTAATCAAGATACTTACTTTGATGTCATGTCGGAATCAGTACAAGTGGAGAAAAATGCTTTCTTGTCTATTAATTTTATAGATGAATTGAAATAAGCATAAAGTTTTATATAAATGTATAGTTATGTTACCTTTTTAATATCTAGTTTTATTTATTATGTTATTTAATGGATCAATAGCATCATTCAATATTCAGAGAGAAACATCTACCGTATTGAAATTAAAACCGGTCTAAGTTGGCATGCTCGGCTTGTTCAAAGGCGAGTATCGGTGACTGGTACGTGCACTATCGCGTATTTGGTTGTTCTCGTCTGGCTGTCGAGCAGCCCGCCCAGCGCCCGCCCGCCCCTGCTGACAACTCACTTAGCACTATTTGCGTCTTCATACAAGTCCGTACACAACCCCTTTCCATTTACCTTACCTATTTAGATGTTTCATCCGTACTGAATTCGATATTTAACTTTTATACCGCTCTTCTGATTTTTGTAATGATACCATCTTAAAATTTTGGACTGTAAGTATCTAAACATACTTTCAATGTTCTAATTATCAGCGATCATCAGTCATTTATCTATTGGTATTCTCCAAGCGTCTCACTCTCTAAAACAATTATTAAAATCTTTTATAACTACTGATATAAATTGAAAACTGGTGCATTCTGTTTCAATATAAAATATTACATATATATCCCGTATCCCGTTTTGATAAAGTGGATTTTAATATGCATTCAGATTCTTGTATCAATATAATAAAATCAATATAGCTATAAAATCTCGGGTATTTCTGTTAAGTTACTGTACAGAACAAGCGAGAAAATCTCTTGAGACACAATTTTTCTTGGACACTCAAAGCACATTCAATCTTTATTCCCACCTACGTCTATATAAATAGCTGAACTCTGTCCACCGCTAATATCAACGACCTTTTAGTTTGCGCTCCGCTCTAGGCTATTATTTATCATTTATTGTTTATTTTAAGGAGCCACTATCTTAACAACATAATATAATCAGAGTTAGATCATAGAGAATATGGTTAAACAACAAAAAATATTATTGAAACATATATTTTGTAAAAATAAAAATAAGCTGACTCCCATAAACGTGAATAGCAAATCATTCGAAATGAACGTCAGGCCGGCTTCGTTTGGAATTCTTATTAGTACTCCCAGCTTCTCGGCGCTGTCCCGTCGTACACAAATTGTTCCGCTAATATTGGCATATGCCGTTACTGTTTGCACCCTC
This sequence comes from Ptilodon capucinus, assembly GCA_914767695.1. Taxonomy (NCBI): domain Eukaryota; kingdom Metazoa; phylum Arthropoda; class Insecta; order Lepidoptera; family Notodontidae; genus Ptilodon; species Ptilodon capucinus. The sequence goes on along the minus strand of OU611814.1, from coordinate 3,680,341 downwards.
GTTGTCTTTATTCACCAATTTACTTATATTTCAGCTTCGCCCCGCGGGTCGTAAAGTAATATTATCCACCGCTGGGCGGGGGCAATAGTGCCTCTTTTACGGGCCACGAGCGAGCGTCGCATGGGAAATTATTTGACATGGCGTTTAATGGATTTTTGCCTTCATAACACGCTACCTACAGCCGAATAAAAATACTGTAATAATAATAATAATTTATTTGCCAAATATAGTTTGCAGTAGGTACATTAAAGGATTACATATATGCGGTTTTTATAAAATATTAAAGAAAAGGGTTTTGTACTGGCCTCCTAGCTAGGCTATGATAATAGCCTGTGTTTAGGAGAGACAGTGACTGGTCTCTACATCTACATATAAAACTACCGGCTTACGGCAAACAGCTCTTATTGGAAGAGCCTTTTGTAAGCATTTTTGTGGCATCTGCAAGGAGGGTTACATTATTGATTTATTTATCCGGCGTGATGTTTATAGCCGCAATACATCCGGCTGAGGTATACCTCGATTTCTTACGATTTATGACAGAACGCTAGTCCTTGCGGAATAGACCGAAAACCAGACTTTATTACACTGACCTTTATTCATCCCTACATGTATCTAATATGTCAGAAATTAGTCTTTCGGTTACTGTTAGTTAAAGCCATCTTTATTAGATATTCAAATGGTTAATTTCTCCATCAGAATACGGTGTCACCAGCTTGGAGCTCCTAGAGCTGCGCGTGCCGGCGCACGTACCGCTGGGCACTCGCGCGCAGCTGACGTGCCGCTGGCAGCTGGGCCCCGCCGACGTGCTCTACTCTGTCAAATGGTACAAGGATGGCAAGGAGTTCTTCCGACATGTGCCGCGTGAAGTTGAACCTAGGCGGAAATTTCCACTGCCTGGGGTAGATGTTGAAGTAAGTGGAAAGAAAGGTAACATTGTAGATATTTGATAGCTATCATGAATTTTGGTTGATATGCTCACAAGACGGTCTATCTCACCACACCTGATTTAAAAACTACCCTACTAAAGAACATTTATATTTTTTATAGAAATAAGAATTTTCTCGATCGACATTCTGCAAAGAATATTTACATTCCATAAAGTAAGCTTTAATATGGCGTGCTGCTGTGTACTATGGCGCAACCAATATTCACGTCACATTTTTAATATCTCCACGCGCTGGTTGTCACGTTGTTCTTGGGTACTTGAAAGCATTGTACCCAAAGCACTTTAAGTTCTATCGGAGATTGCGCTACTCGGCACAATCGCGGTAATACCTGCGCTAGACAATACGGATGAACTTTTAGAGTAGATACGTATAATTGGATTAATCCGGTCGCGAGTCGAGTTTGCTTAGGTCTCCCCGGGAGGAAACAATATAAAACTGGACCGGATATTACGCCGCGAAGAGGCACAGGTGTAAACACACTCGCACTCGTGCGGGACTCATTTATACTTTCTTTCATTTAGCTGCCGCTGCTTATCATCTACAATCCATTTACAATTTTTTATTGCTTTTTTATATTTATCGAGGCAAACAACAATATAATGAAAATAATTAAAACAAATGTTGTTTTTCTGAGTTGTTGTTTTGTTTACAGAAATGTAAATGTGCGGTATGTTTTAGTTACCTAAAATCTTGTGCTACAATTACTCTCAATATGGATATGCGTATGATTATCTTCCATTGAATCGGTAGGATTTGGAGGTCAGCCCGCAATTGGTTGATTAACCTTTAATAGAGAACGTATTCAGATGGAAGTAGATTTCCACCGGATAGCCACTGTCAGTTTGTATCTGTGAGCTCTCTTGAATAAGAGTAGAGTAACAACGTTCTGACAATTTTATTTTATGATTTTTGCTTTTGTATTAAAGTAGATGTAAGCATAATAACACACGTAACAATTTTCGTATTATTAGTTAATAATACGACAATTGCCTAAAACCTCTTTTTGCTAGATTGCTATCAAAAAGCGTCGAAGAACCTTCTCCGAAAACTAAAACCATCAAATTGACATCAAAAATACCTCTTTCTAACCGACTTCAAAAAGGAGGAGGTTCTCAATTCGCCCCGTATGTATTTCGATGTCATTTATTTATTTTTTATTTTTTTTTTTCATTTCGATTTAACTTGTTAATGTGCTAGCCAGAAATTAGTAACTGAATGTACAGTAATAAGTAAATAATTTTGTTAGAAAAACAGCCTCGGGACACTTGAATTTTTTGCCCAATTTGAGGCTTACAGTTAATTTAATAAAACAGTTTGCGAAAAATCCGAGGTAACGCCGCAAAGCGCCGCCGGGGACGGCTAATGACAACATAACAATTAGCCGACGTACTCACAACATTGCCATAACGTAACTTACTTCGAACAACTCTCCTCTTGCGCGAAGCAGATTTAATAATAATTTATGATTCAAGATTAATGCGGCCTCATATTCGCTTCTTGCTTGTAATTTAATGACTAACTCTGCTAAAGATTTTGATACATTGTCAGGCTTGTTCACAAAAAGAACATAACGTATTAAAGGCTCGAATCCACAAACGCATGAAATTCGTGCGAATTATTCGTAGTGGTCTATTTGCCGATCCCAAATCGAATTTATTCAAGAAAAACGCATCAGTAATGGGACATTAACATACGTTCCTTCCGGATTTACTAGTCAACAAATTCTAAAGAAACACAACAGGATAAAATACCTCTAATCATAGCCTCTAATCCATATAATTGGCCCGTGGGGTTGTAACAACATATTTTTTCTCGTGAGATCACGCCTTCGTCTTTTAATCCTTAACGATTATACATTCTTAAAGGAAAACACTATAATAAGCACAGACTATTTTCAATTTCCTGAATGATATACAATTTAGGTGCTAACTTTAGACAAAATTCTTAAAGCAAATAAGACTGCCGAAGAACGCCTACTTGTATTAATAAATGTATCTGTCTAAGCAGTTTTGTCAGCTGGTACCTCTAACATCAAATAAGCTACAAATTACATCGAGATGTAGAATTTTCAGTTTCATGTAATAAATTCAGCCACATGTAATTCCAAGATCCACTTAGCAAATGTATGGATCCCGCGGGAAATTCTTGTACTCCTTGTATGAAAACAAAGTGACGACTAATGGGCCAACTTCTCTGATTTTATGTGTGTAGTGCTAATATGAATCTAAGATACTAGAGGTAAGATTATTATTTTGAATATTATAGAAAGAATACCGAATACCACCAGAGCAAAAAATAATACATAACAAATATTTTTTGTCCTTGTATGTACCGCTATATAATAACCGATAAAATCTGTACGTCCATTAACTGAAGGTTTTAAACTGACCGATCTTAGATTATAAATATTTGCCAAAATTAACAAACATATACAATAAACGACGCTACGTAAAAACATATAAATCAGCCACAATAATTAGACAATACATAAAGAGAAATTAACCTACAAGTTTTCAATCCAATTATGACTTGAATACATAGTAATATGAGTATGTTTCCTGCCAAACTGCCAATAACTCTGTATATTTTTATTTATTTTTTATTTTATTTATTTAGGATTTCCAACAACAAGTACACTGTGTGAGATAACAAGGTAACATGCATAGGTTTTAAGCTAAGTGCCCTGTCAATTACAGGAAATCACAGCATGCATAAATAACAATAGGTAAACTACTTCAGGCTAAATTATATAAACACAATATTACCTAATCATAAAGGGATACAGTAACCAAGCAAAAGTAACAGTAAGCGGAGTTTTTTTTTTTTTTATCTAAGGACAATACGTTTAAGATTAGCTGTGAAAAACAGGTCACATTCATTTTGGCAATCTTCATACAATGAGTAGATACGAGGTAACGTACCAAAATTTCCTTAAATTAGTGCGTGAAACTGGATGAGAGAACAACTTTTTCCTACATATACTAAAGTCTCACAGTAGTTTGATATAACACAAAAGTTCATGCTGAACATTTGCCTTGATGAATTACTTCACAAGTCTAGATATACAAGCCCGGTGACACTTATTAAAACTTTTTGTTTGGCACAGAAATCGAGCGCGAATGGAGCCAACGTGACGTTGTACCCGGCAGTGCTGGAGACGGGGGGCAGGTACCGGTGCGAGGTCTCGGGGGAGAGACCTCTCTTCCCCACGGTATCTGACCATGCAGACATGATCATTGTCGGTAAGAATTATAATCTTGAAGTACTTATAATATTCAACAGAATAAACAAAGACTGTGTGCCTTAGTCCTACATCCACTGTGAGTGAAATGACTTGACAGATTATCGAAAATGTACTCTGAGTTAATATACTTAAAGATCGTATTTATGTGGTAAGACCCGCGACCATGCGTCATAATTCACTGCCGTCGCCGTTTGATCATTTCGTTGGAAAATAAGTTATGAGTCATGTCCAGTACAAAAAGCTCGAGTTAACGTCCTTTTCTCGACAAATCTGACAGTTGAAAGAGATAAAACTTATGTCTACACGATCATGCTAAGGGTGTAGGGGATTATTCGCTTTTTCTTTCACTTGTTTCTTTCTCCCGTTATTTCCATCCAACCCTCGAGATAAAACCCGAGATAATAACGGAACCTTGTCTTGGGTTGACCACCTTTCTGTCGGCGGTTATCTGACATCCATCCCGTGCATCTCATCCTATCGTTGACAATTGACTACAATAATATTAGATTTTCATTATAGGATTGCCTATTCCATACATTCAGTTTTATCTTTCTAGTATTTGGTAATGAATGATAGCATTATTGGCAAAGGGATTGGAAAGGTTTGCAATCAGATACAATGGAGAATCTGTATCTGAGATGTAATTACACAACAGATTACAAATGTAGAAAAATCAAGCATTTACGCATTCACATCATTTGTATTTACATTATTTTGAAAAAAAAAACGTTACTTGTTTTTTTGAAACTTTTTTTTTTTTAAATTACATGTTCAGAAACAGCCTATTACGTAATTATAAAAAAAAAACATTGGGATTGGATAAAATAATATAGATAATAACGACGCAGTAACTTTCACCGATTCTTAAAAAAATCCGTTAGAAAAAACAAAGTGATTTCTATCCGGTTCAAAAAAAACATGGCACGTAACATGAATTTCAATTTCGAGATGGAGGAAGCATTAGTTTATTGCTTTAGTACTTGGCGGAATTGCAACACAATTAAATAATCGCATCTGTGTCATGTACCATTTGTTTGTTTTCTCTGTACATATGTATACATAGTTACAGCTTAAGTCAATTAAACTTAATTTAGACCAATATAGACAGGCTTACGGACTTCCCTATAGGAATACTTAATGGTATATCCTTCAATACTTAAAAGTTTTTTCATCTCGTTGTATATGCTGAAATTAATCTGGTCCGTTCATTGGACGAAGGCATTTTGTTTAGGCGCTCGAGTTTTATTCCTTCATAACCTAGATACTGGCTTTTATGGCCGTTATCCGATATAACAGCCATATTTTGTTTTTAAGGACCGCTACTAAAATATTACACGGTACTATTAAAAAAGTTAATTTTTACACGAATAAAGTGATGTTTTTTCGATGTTATCTTATAGGTCAGATCTATAACCATTATTTTCCAGCAGAAAATTTTAGTAATTTCTACTTCTTCTAATAAATTTCTTTCTATTTCTTCTTTTTTAATGCTTAATACGTGAAATAAAATTGAATAAATCGCGAACATCGAAGGAACTGTGAACAAACCTTATACCTGCATGTAGCAAAACTGTTAGTGGATATTAGATTGACAAGTGTACCGGGATTCTTAGACGTCCTTTAGTAGGTACTTATAAAATACATAGAGCACCATCTTCTAACATTCTCATGATATCACTGTTCAATGTCTACCTTATTTGTGAAATATATGACATTAGCGGAACGGGACATGCTTATTTGAATAAGATAGTTCTTGCCCCTCTGTTTACGTCTATATTCTATCCGCAGCGTTACCGGATAATGGGCCCACGATAACTGGGTCTCGACTGCGGTATCAGCTCGGGGACAGGGTTCATGTCAACTGCACGTCAGGTCGGTCGCGGCCCGCCACCAGGCTCGCCTGGTACATTAACGGGGAGCCGGCGCCCCCGGGTGCGCTCTTAACCCCAAAGCATCAGAAGTTCGAAGACGGACTAGAGACCACTAGCCTAGCGCTCGACTTCAAAGTGAAGCCTAAACATTTTAAGAAGGGAGACTTGAAACTTAAGGTCAGTCAGTGATGAATGTGGAATAACTCATATTTATAGCTGCTTACTGGCACATTGTTTTGAAATACTTAAATAAATATTCTGTTGTTTTACGATTTAATGATTTGGTATACTTAAGTGCAAAAATTTTCGTTACCGTCAGACTTCATTCATTTTGTACGAATGCCAGTCTCATAGTTCATTTTGTACGGAAAATTGGGCAGTTGCTCTAGCGGAAAAAATCTCCTAACTACAAAATCTCAATTCAAATCAGACATACAAATACGTAAAGATGTTTGAATTATGCTAGCTCAACCACTAACCGCAGTATAGACAGAATACTTTAATAAAGAGCAAACGTCACAGCATGTGCCTTCGGTGCCAGTGTCTATTAATGCGTATAAACAACAGAATCATGTAGAACAATTAAGTACATATTGTTTCTCGTTGTCAAACAATTCTCTGAAACTAATATATGAGTGTTCCGTGTATCCAATCAAGCGGCTAAACACGCTGATGTCATACCAAACATGTGATCAGCCCGGATACAGATAATATCTGTATGAAAATGACATTGCCTATAAGTGAGATGAAAGTACTCGAGGGGAAAATGCTTACAAATTGAGGATATTATGTTACACAGTCTCTTGGTATAGATTCCACTCTATAGGGAGGTAGTTCATTGTTCTTTTTTTATATATTTAAGTTTTGTATATACATAGTTTAGTTCGTAATTTGGATAATTTTACTTTTAAAGTTTCATAAACTTACTTCAATTCATGAAATTTACACTCTAAATTGACTAACTGGGGTTTAATATCAGTTTAAGCACGCATACTTTGAGGGTTTTAAATCATAAGTCACTTTTTTTTTTAATAGCCTAGTATATGTCCCACTGCTGGGCAAAGGCCTCCCCCTTTCGTCTCCACGTGTCCCTATCCTGGGCCTGTAGTGGCCACGTTTCTCCCGCAAAGGTGACCAAATCGCACCATCTTTTCCTTGGTGACGCAACGCAAGTAACTTCTTCTTCTTCTTAGTCGGCATCTTCATTACTGAAGGTCGTGTCTAGTCTGATGTATTGATCCCTTTATGTACTACACAAGTAACTTATCTCTGTTTAATTATTAGGAATGCAGAAATTTAAAGGAGGTTGTTTTATATGTTGTTACAGTGTCTAGCTACTATAGCGACTGTGTACTGGAGGAGCAACGAGGAGAGCGTCAAAGGAGAGAAGTTGAAGGGTTACTCCAGATCCCGAGAGCTCAGTGAGGGTGCCTCCAGGGCCGACAGGGTGCAGGCCGCCAGCAAGCCCGGGAGCTCCGTCACCACCCTCGCTGCCACCCCTCAAATACTACTTATAGGCGTTATATTACATGTGTCAAAACTTTATTCGTAAACGGACGCTTATCTTTTTCAAGTTGGTGCTGCACTCACGTGTAATGCCAATTAACTAAACATTAAATATTAGTGATTATATAAAAGTGAATTCCAGGACATTCGACGAATGTAAAATGTAAAGTAAGCTTCTACGAATGTATCCAGGTTTCCAAATTTCCAAAGTTTGTGATCAAAAATGTGCCATCGATTGAAATATAACACGTTAAATAAATAAAAATAAAATCGTTAATATTCACCTCATTATTTCCAAAGATTGATCGAGAAACCAAAGTTTTCAAGTTACATGTTACTTTCAAATATTATTTTTCATCCCAATTAAAACGTGATACATCACGATAAGTTTTTTTATTTAGAATTGTATATTGTACGCTGTCCTTTAATAACTTAACATATCAGATAAAGATTTAACTTTAAATGATTAGGGATTGATACGTAAACTTTAATGAAACTTACATTGTAACTAATCGCTAGCTAATATAAAAATTATACTTACTACGTCAAGACGCGCGCTGCAAATTGTTCGTCAATACCAAAACAAACTGCCTCAATATACATAAAGATGGAATTTCTGTGATAAAAGCTACACGAACACGTTTAAAATTTCGTTGAAGAATGAGCTTTTGAGTCAATACAGTTAGTTTTGGAACCTATTGGCATTTTTTGTGCAGCGCGTGTTTCGGCTCCCCCATTATGTATTGTCGTGGCTTAAAGCTGATAGACCTCTGACAACAATGCTTATTTTAATTTGGGTATGATAAATAATTTATCAATAAATAAATACGCAAATACAAACGAACACTGGGTTATTAAAAATAACTTTGAGATCGATTCTGTTGTACACAGACTACATCTAAATTATATTTAACAGCACTAAAATATTGCAATATTGCTAGTACATTTCGGCCATTCATACACTTTCACATTATTAGTTTGGTGCCAAATGAATTATTGAGCGATTTTTTTCACCATTTAGTGGATACCTTGACCATACATTTTACACACATTTTTCTTTGAATATTTTGTTTCCAAATGCTCTAATTAAAAGGGCAAATCGTACCTATTCGGTCAATTACTCGACTTATTATTAATACCTATTTAAATTATCATTGTCGTCGAGTTATAAAATCAAAATAAAATTTGTATTTGAAAATTCAATTAATTGGAATATCTTAATGATAGGCGTTTTGGAGTAATTCGAAGTCGGTCGATAATTATCAATTAATTAATAAAAGGCTTAATTAAATCGATATACCGTGATATTAACGAGCAGTTTGTGAAATCCTACTCTCAGATATATCGAGGGGTGAAAGGCTAATTGACTGAAGCGACACTTTTGGGCGATATTGTTTTATATACATATTTACGTCGTCATTCGGTACAACAAGAGTCACATACATATATCGATTTGGATAACGATTGGATCGACGATTGGAGTAACCTGTCAAGCTTTGTGTAAATAATAATTTCAATGTGAGTCGTGCCTATCGCGTTTATTAGGGTATAATTAATTAATTCCAATCATTAATTTAATTTAATTTGATTTAAAATTAATTGTTTGTAATCAACAACTTCTGGAATGATAAGACTGCACAGCTCTACCATGTGTTTAGACGTTCGCAAATACTTATCGTTTTCGTATACTAATATTGGTATGACGTTGCAACATAATATGTTCTTATAGCTACTTATACGTTATCCCTTAGCTCTATAAATAGTTATGATTCATAGACAATGATACCAGTAATGATGTGAACTCGAACAGAAATTAAAAAAAAACGCGCGCGTAATTTTTTTTTTGCCAATACCAAAACAAACCCTATGACAATACTCATAAAGATCGAGATTATGTGATAAAAGTTACGCAAGCACGCGTCAACATTAGCTCGCATAATCTATGGTATTACTTTGAAGATTAAACTTTATCATTAAGTTAATACAGTTCATTTTGGTATGAGAAAAAAAAAACAACGCATACGCGGGCCCGCGGCTTTATTGAATGTATAAAATTAAAATGTATAATGGGAATGTATATATTTTGTAAAATACTAGTATTTATAAATAGGTATGTATTTTACCTAGTCACGGTATACAAATAGTAAAGAATGACGTTAACCTATTGTAACTATACGAAACCTTACAACATGTTTTATTTCAGCACCTCTAATTTTGAAGCTTGAAGAAATAAGATATCTATTGATTGATTGTTAATAATATGAGAGTCCTAATACGTCTGACTGATTATCTCATTACGAGTATTTTAGATTACACAGCGGCAACGGCAACGCACCTGCGATGCCCCTGGTGTTGCAGGTGTCCATGGGCGGCGTTGATCACTTTCCATCAGGTGAAACGTCTGCTCGTTTGCCTCCCTATCTCATTAAAAAAAAAAAAAAACACATAGGTAGATACAAGTTAAATTTTGGCACAATATTTTCTCTTTCGTCTAGGCCATATTGAGCCAATTTTCAAATAAAATGTTGAATTATGTACCTAACGAATAAAGTTATCCCGCTTTATCAATCCGTCAAATTAATACATGTATGTCGCCAGATGTATATGTAGCTTTACCATTTTTTTCGGTCTTCTGATACACCATGTAGAGTCCTTATTGGTTGAACTATAGTATAGGTAAGAGTTTCTACAACATTGGTAACTCACCGATGTAATTGAGTTAATGTATTGTATGCTAACATAGGCTAGAAATTATATCATCTAATAATGTACAGGGATAGGTAACAAAGTAAAAACGTTATCAAAAGTATCCACGTAGTGTTAAGGGACACAAAAATTAATAAAATTAATTAGATAAAAAAAATATTTTTGGGAGTGTGAGAGTTGGGTCGCTTCAGTTACAAATATAATTATATTCTATAACGATGACTCTACATGACATTGGAACCAATCACAGGCTAAATTATTGCCGGAGATCACCTAACGATATGTAAAACTACCTATAATTAAGTAATATATAGTGTTAGACGACGCCAAACCTGTCGTTCCACTGTTCGTTTTATTACCAGGCGACTTATGGCGATGGTTCTTCTTTATTCAGTTGTCGACTTGCATTTTTAACGTTTAATTAATGTACTATCAAATCTGTCAAAATATTAACCGGCTTGCCCTCCTTAGTCATCGACTAACGTTTGATTGCCCTAGGTAATTGTTAGTATGTTTATATTTAAAGGTGCGGTAATGAAAATGACAGACCACAGGCACAGATAAAACCCAACATAATTTATTATGATTGACTTTGTACCTCCTAGTGGTAACTGTCTGATTTTATTGGAATAATAAATTATTTGTATAATAGGTACACAACTTTACCAATAGCAATAATCGTCAATTGGAATACTAGCATCACAAAACCATAGAGTATCTAGAGTACCCATAACGACTCCACTCGTCCTATAGGGCTACGGCGATTTTTCCGCCATTACTGTTATCTCATGTACCTGTAGTATATGGCAACTATATGGGAAAACAACAATGGTGGAGTCAGATAAACCAGAAAAATTTGCCGCAGCGCGGGTTCGAAATGCCATCTCCGTTATAATATCGCCATGCACAAAACATAAAGAAAAGCAATTGTCATAAATGGAAAGTAATTGGACTGACTTCCTCTATAAACTTTAACATTTATATACATCACATCATCACGCCTGTATTCCCCGAAGGGGTAGGCAGAGACTGCGGTGTGCCCACACTTCGCTGATGTATTCTGGCCATTATACCGGGCACATTCTCCCTTCAATACGAGGGAGATTTTTGGGCTATAGTAGGTACACCACGCTGGCTCAGTCCGGGTTGGTGAACTTCACACGCCATTCTATAGACATGTAGGTTTCCTCACGATGTTTTCCTTCACCATTCATCATAGATTTATATATAAAAAAAATCACTATACGTTCGCGTATCTGTAAAATCTTCTTAATTACCTGTTTCACAGAATATTTGCGTGAATAAAAAACCGCCTATTCTTCATCATTTTCTCTTGCTTTACAATGTTCTATTGAAGTTTGTGAGTGATCCAATAGTAAAATGCATCTGTCACTGTCAACTTGACGTTTGGAATGGTTAATGTCAGTTTGATTGACAGGCTAATACGTTTCGTTTCTCTCTTATGGCCGTGCATCCATATGTAACACACTTGTCTGTATCGAACTCCGCAATAAATCAGCTAATTATTATAGAATCCCAGTGTTTTTACTCCGCAACCCAACAGGTTATGGGCCCAGGACTACAAGTGAATGCAGATTGCGCTCGGAGGAAGAAACTGAAATACGTGTTAGCACGTGGAATTTGGTTGACCTTTGACCTCCTATAGGAAGACGTTACAATGGCTGCTGTATCTTCATCATTTGTCGGTGCTGGTATCGACAAGCTGCGTGGAATAGAAAATTACACGAGCTGGAAATTCATGATGAAGATGATTCTTGTTCATGAAGATCTATGGGAGTGCGTCGAGAAGGACAGCGGAGAGGAAAAATTGAAGTGTAAAGCTTTAGCCAAGATAGCTCTAGCTGTAAGCCCCTCTGCGATCCCACATATAAGGAATGCGAAGACCGCAAAGGAAGCGTGGGAGAACCTTCAAAAAGCTTACGAAGACAAAGGTCTTTGTCGGAGGCTTGGGTTACTTCGTACAATGTTTGGCCTAAAATTGAGCGATTGCGAGACGATGGAAGCCTATGTAAACAGAATCACAGAAATTGCACAACAGCTCACGGAAATAGGAGCACCCCTGGAGGATGATTTCGTGGCAGTCATAATGCTGAGTGGTCTGACTGCTGAATATGATCCATTTATAATGGCAATTGAAAACACAAGCACCAAGCTATCCAGCGAGTTTGTTAAAGGAAAACTTCTACAAGAGACTATACGCAGAGATGACAAAGAGAGTGCATCGGCTTTAGTTACAGCTCGCAAACAGCCGAGATGTTTCAGATGTAAGAAGGTGGGACACTTCATCAGGGATTGCCCCAACAACAACAAGAAGCCTGACTCTGATGCGCTGCTCACAGCTCTGTCATGCAGTCTCGATAGTTCATTGTGGTATGTTGATAGTGGTGCGACAGGGCACATGTGTCATGATAAAAGTTTAATTTCTGATTATACAAACACTAAACACTTAGAAGTAAAAATAGCAAATGGTGATAAACTGTACACGGCAGGACAAGGGACAGTTCAGGTGCGGATGAAGAATAATGAGTTAAAAACAATAAGTGATGTTCATTATGTGCCTAATTTAACTGCTAATTTGTTGTCTGTGAGTGCCATGGTACAGAAAGGCTATAAAGTGGTGTTTTGTTCTAATGTTTGTAAGGTTCTCAATAATAGTAAAGTAGTGGCTACTGCCACATTGTGCAATGGTGTTTATAGGCTAGATTCTGTTGAATCTTTGAAGTGCAGTCTAGGGGAAATGTCTAGTTTTTCAGGGTCTTGTTTGCCTACAATAGCCAATGAAGTGAAGGAGCCAGGTATGACTTGCAGCGCCTCTACAGCAAATGATCAAGACGCGGGGGCATGTGCGATGGCAGCTTCACAGTCGGGAGATGTTGCCACACAAGAGGTATGGCATCGGCGCCTCGGACATCTCAACCACAGGAGCATGGACTTATTGAACCAAGGTATGGTCACTGGCATTTCATATGATAAGAGTACTTACCAACAGTGTATTGCATGTATAGAGGGAAAGCAAACACGAATACCTTTTCCCAAGAAGTCATTCAGTAGAGCTACAGATACCTTAGGATTAGTTCACTCTGATTTGTGCGGGCCCATGCCATGCAGTTCAATAAGCGGGGCCAAATATTTCCTGTCTTTTATAGATGATTACAGTAGGAAAACATTTGTATACTTCTTGAAACAAAAAAATGAAGTTTTTGAGAGATTCAAAGAATGGAAGGCACTTGTAGAAAATCAAACAAATAAGAAAATAAAAGTACTTAGGAGTGATAATGGTGGTGAGTATGTGAACTCTAAATTACAGAGCTTCCTGAGGGAAAATGGCATTAAGCATGAGACTACAGTGCCACATTCTCCTCAGCAGAATGGAGTTGCTGAAAGAGCCAACAGAAGTATCATGGAGAAGACTAGGTGCATGTTGAGGGAAGCTGGCTTAGGAGATAAATTCTGGGCTGAAGCTGTCAACACTGCAGTCTATCTCAAGAATCATTCACCTACCATTGCAGTGAAGGGATTCACTCCAGAGGAGAAATGGACAAAGACAAAAGTATCTATTTCTCATTTCCGTACCTTTGGTTGCGTTGCCTATGCTCAAACTCAAAAACAGTTTAGAACCAAGCTTGATCCAAAGGCTAAGAGGTATATCTTTGTTGGTTACTGTGTAGACACCAAGGGTTATAGATTAATAAATCCAGATAAACCAACAGAATGTATAAAAGCTAGGGATGTTACCTTTTTGGAAAATAAATTTCACAAAAATGTTGTGTCATGTGATGACAATAAACAAAATAATATTCTCACACCACTTATTAGTGATAAGAGTAGGTATGATGGTCAACCTCCTATGCTAACAGAATCATCAATGGAGATATGCTCTGATGACACAAATAATATAAATTTATATCGGGGTAGTAGGTACAGACAGGGTAGACAGGTTGCTCCTAGTGACCGGCATCAGGTACCTATCACAGTGTATGATTCTGAGAGCGAAGATGAGAGCTTAATAACAAATAATGCTGCGGATGAAACATACATTCCAGATGCATCAATGGAAACAGGAAGTTCAACGGATACTTCCACCTATGGGGACCCGGAGTCCTTTCTAGCTATGTCAACTTATCTTGTTGGCGGAATAGGAAGAAATGATGAACCTCAGACAGTCCAAGAAGCGCTGAATGGTCCAGAAGCAAACTACTGGAAACAGGCGATGGAAGATGAGTATCAATCCTTTATTACCAATAAATGCTGGTCTCTTTGTGACAGAGTGCAAGGACAGAGACCTGTCAAGTGTAAATGGGTATTTAAGAAAAAGTTGATCAATGGGGAAAGGCTGAAGTACAAAGCTAGACTAGTCGCTAAAGGTTTCACTCAGAAACAAGGCATTGACTACAATGAAACCTTCTCCCCCGTTGTAAGATACTCTAGTATTCGCGCGCTATTGGCTGTGGCCGCCGAATATGACATGGATGTGGAGCATTTAGATGTAAAGACAGCGTTTCTGAATGGTGACCTAGAAGAGACTGTTTACATGGAGCAACCAGAGGCATTTACAGTGAATGGTAATGAAGGTAAAGTTTATAGGTTACATAAAGCTATATATGGTCTAAAACAGGCTTCAAAGGCATGGTATGAAAAGATAAACAGTGTCCTATGTGAGAAACTAATGTTTACCAAGTCCTTATCTGAGCCTTGTGTTTATCGCAAATCTAGTAACAACAACACAATAATTATAGCGCTTTATGTCGATGATATTTTGTTGTTTTCCACCAAAAACTCAAATCAGAAGGTTGAAATCAAAAATAAACTCAAAAGTGAGTTTGAGATTACAGATTTAGGGTCAGCCAAATACATTTTAGGTATGAGAATCTGTAAACACAAAGGCATGATCACCTTAGATCAATCCAGCTATATTGATAAGGTTTTACAAAAGTATAGAATGGAAGATTGCAAGCCTTCCATTACACCTATGGAAATGGGTGTAACTTTAAGCGAGTCGAAGGAGTGTGTAAGTTCAGGCAGTGAGCGTGATTTTAGAGGCCTGATAGGATCACTTATGTATATTGCAGTAGGGTCACGTCCAGATATAGCTCATGCCGTAAGTTACCTAAGCCAATATAATAACTGTCACACTGAGACACACTGGAAAGCAGCAAAAAGGGTTTTACGTTATCTAAAAGGCACTAAAGAATGTTGTTTGTCGTTTCAGAAAGGAGGCCTAGATATATCTGCGTTTGCTGATTCTGACTGGGGCAGAAATGAGGCTGACCGTCGCTCATATACAGGTTTTGTGTTCCGGCTAGGCAAGTCTGTTGTTTCATGGGAAAGTAGGAAGCAAAAGACTGTGGCGTTGTCAAGTACAGAAGCTGAATACATGTCTCTTTCCGACACTTGTAAGGAGGCTTTATTTCTTCGTAAATTCTTGGTAGAAATCCTTGGTAAAACACCAAAGATTGTCATCTTCAATGACAATCAGTCTGCACAAAAACTTTGTAAAAATTCCATGTTTCACGCTAGAACCAAACACATAGATATAAGGCACCACTTTATACGGGAACACGTCTCTAATGGTGTTGTAGATGTAAGATATTTATGTACTGAAGATATGGTAGCGGATCTGCTAACAAAACCATTGTCGAAGGTTAAACATGATAAGTTCATGTATCAGCTGTTATTACAAAAATAAATTCATGTTATGTAATACATTTTGAATAGCTGTTATACATTAATTGGTGATTGTTATGTTCCTTTTTTGTCTTGATTAAGTGATTTTGTAATTTGTTATTGTTTACTTTAGATCAAGGGTCAGTATTGAAGTTTGTGAGTGATCCAATAGTAAAATGCATCTGTCACTGTCAACTTGACGTTTGGAATGGTTAATGTCAGTTTGATTGACAGGCTAATACGTTTCGTTTCTCTCTTATGGCCGTGCATCCATATGTAACACACTTGTCTGTATCGAACTCCGCAATAAATCAGCTAATTATTATAGAATCCCAGTGTTTTTACTCCGCAACCCAACATGTTCTACATGGAATTAAGGCTAAAAATAGTTTTTTAATATGAATCTTCAAAGATGCAAAATAATAGCCATAAATGTATTTCAAATAATATAATTTCGTTTAGCTACAATTAAATGAACTGACACTATTTGAATAAGTGCATTTTTGAAATATGATCAGCCCAAGGTGATTCCGCGTTGATAGATACCTTTAACTCGACCCTAACATAAATAGTTAGATACTATACATAGTAACTATTAACACTATGGAACGGCGATGTAAGACATGAGCAAGTGGTACAACGAATTTTTCAAATACATTATAATATAAACCATCTGATAACCGTAAATAAAAAATTCGCTGTATTGCTCGTGTGTAATTGCGTCATAATATATTATGACATGGATAATTTCGTGGAAGTCTACGCAGTTGATATTGTTGCTTATTGTTATGAAATATATTATATAGCGTATAAGTATGAATTTGTACATAATGGGTATATCGTGTAGCTCAAAGTAAATATGAATAAATCATGTGATCTAAATGTTGTGTATTTCATTCGTTGGACATTATTGCGTATTCAACGAATCTTACCTTAACCATAACACTAAAGAAAATAAGTAGTTACCACAACCAATTCAAGAGGTGGGTTGTTGAATTTCTAGCAAAGGATTTTTCCAGAAACTAACTTCTGTGAATTTTAAAATATTACCTAGAAAATAAAGCTTGGAATTAATTAGGTCAAGTGTTAACAAAACATTTTTTATACGATTCTTAAATTGTTTCATCAACAATTCATCAAGCAACTTTATAAGTAACACAAAATTGTTATACCTATCATGGGAAATTACAGTTTTTATTGCACACTTAAACCCCCATTTAAACTGTTATAAAGAGTGGTTATAAATGTTAATTCTGTTCCAAATCAGTGATGGGGTTAATTTTTGTTACGTAATAATATAATTTCGGAACAAACTAGGAGCAGCGGCGCGTGTCAGATCCCGAATATCGGGGATTACATCCTTCCTCGGCACCTTTCACTCACCACCCTCCAAACTTGTTCGTACTGCAAAATTTATAAAACATTACGTAATTTATATAACAATTTAATTAATAATAAGTAAGACACAGTTGTCTTGTCTATTTGTATTATGAAAACGATAAAATATAAATTATGAAAACAATTACTGAAAACGTCTCACACAAAATCTTAATTTATGAAACAAAATTAAACGTTATATAAAGGAATACGTTAGGTATGATTTCACCCACAATTAATAATAACCAGTGTTAAGGAATTTATTACATAGAATGGGTGATGAAGGTGAAAAAGGTGGCGGATGTAAAAACCTTATACAAAATTGAAACCAAACATTATTAATTTCACATACCTTTAATTGAAAAAAAAAAAGAAAATCAATACGGAAACAAGTGGTACATCCTAAATGTAATTGCATAGAAAAGTTAATAGGGGTAGTTTTAACTTTTCTTTTGTTAAATCGATTAAAAAAGCCACACCTAGTCGGAATTCAAGGTATAAGAGAAATACTCTAAGAACTATAATACCGATGGTAATATGTTTTACGAAGTGTCTGCCTTGTCAGCGAAACCTACGTTCCTATTTGTTCAAATTCTACTCATATCGTCAGTAATGGATTTGTTATTAGTTCAGTAGTTGTAGCATGAGCGCCAAGACTAGACGTATGTCACGACATATCTTGATGTTGTCTCTTTCTTTCGTATGAAATTAGATAGAGAGCGAGCGAACAACTCCGTGACAAAGGTCTTGTCTTGACATGCATGCATGATTAAAAAGACAGAATAAAGACAGTACAACAATCTTGTGGTGATTTTGTGGCCATGTTGTAGTAAAATTTTACCCAAGCAAAGCATAATTATAAAAAAAAATCATAGGAATAAAATATTCACTATAAAAACGACCTAATAAGATGGAAAATCAAGATAGAAACAATCTTCATAACACCAGGAATAAATATGTAACTGTATATATTTAAGCATTTTATTTATTCCTTACGTTTTTGATTCCCGTGCAAATGTACTGAAAATGCAACATAAACCGTCGTATCTTTTGATTGCATTAACCTAGAAGTTTGATTTTTTAGGGCACCAAGAGACCGTAGACATAAGTATCTGTTATAAATATCAACTTGATACTTTCACTCGTTTCTGAGAAAAAGGGCTTAGACAGACAGTCAGACGGACAACAAAGTGATCCTTTAAGGGTTCCGTTTTTTTCCTTTTTAGGTACGGAACCCTAAAAATACAAACGTCGTACATAGGAAGTTACGCAACATATTATGTGTATACCTACTGATTGTATGTAATGATATACGCTCTATTATTATCACGACCCTTCGAGTTTCACCCTTGAGTAGGCGCCCGACATATTGCGATGACAATAGTGTAAATCTACAGAATTACTTCCTGCCCCCTTACCATCGCGCATCGGTTCTTTAGCAATATGGTTTCATTATTACTTTATATTTTTTAAAACGAAAAGTAATATAAGTTCAAATACATAATCACGCCTGTATTCCCCGAAGGGGTAGGCAGAGGTGCAGTGCGCTCACACTTCGCGCATGTATTTTGGTCCCAATGTAATAGGGGGCGAACCTATGCCATTATACTGGACACAGATTTGGGCCATAGTCCACCACACTGGCCCAGTGCGGGTTGATGAACTTCACACGCCTTTCTATAGACGCGCATGTTTCTTCACGATGCTTACCTTCACAGTTCAGCAAGTGGTAATCATTGTTGAAAATGACATTAGCGCATGAAAATTATCTCAATGCTGCAGGCCCGGAAACTTGTACCCCCTTACGTTCAAGCGGACGTTCTTGCCTACGAGGCTACCATTGCTTAAGTTAAACGAAAAGTAACCTTTAAAAAATACTGCCGCAAAAGATATTACAAAATCAAAATCTTGCTCTACAGTTTGATAAAAGAAGCCTAACAATAGGACCTCCTAAGATGATGTATCTATTAGAATAAATAACGAGGGCCATACCGTACAACACAATTTGAGACTTAAATGATTACTTTAAAGGTGAAATTTTGTACGCATTCATTTCACTAATGGAATGAAGTTTTCAAATAACATTAATCAAGCTTATTGACACATAAACCACGCTGTTATTTTTAATTAACTTATCTCTCGTAAGGTCTCGTACGTATGACAAATCAAAGTATAGACTTTGAATAATTAATTCAAATCTGCGCAAACGGTTTCAAATTATCTAGTTTAGTTTACTTACTGACCTGAACGAAATAATTTATGAGTTGAAATTATTATATTAAATCAGTTTTCTACCTTCTAACTCCGTTATCATGGGGAATATTTACTCAAGTGTGTTATGTTGGATAAATGTTGTTTTAACTTCGATATTTATTATGTATATCTAGTCAGAGTTCTTAGACCAGGTATCATTTTAAATATTTACCTTAAATATCGGTTTAAAGAGTATTAAAGTTGACGCATTCATTATTAAAAATACAGTAAAGCCCTGGCTATACTGGGGTGTCAAAACTCGCGCGACAAAATGTTTGCCAACACTATAATGAACTGTGTATCAATACAAATAATGTTTGAATTCTTGTGGTCAAAGCCTTGCGCTGTTCATGTAATTTCTTTAAATAATTAGATTATTCTAAAAGCAGTGGTAGCCTCGTGGGCAAGAACGCCCGCCTTGAAAGTAAGGGGTGCAAGTTCAAACCCCAGGCCCGCATCTCTGAGATAATTTTCATGTACGAATGTCATTTTCAACAATGATTACCATTTGCTGAACGGTGCAGGAAAACATCGTGAGGAAACCTGCACGTCTATAGAAAGGCGTGTGAAGTTCACCAACCCACACTGTGCCAGGGTGGACTATGGCCCAAATCTCCCTCGTATTGAGGGGGAATGTGCCCAGTATAATGGCAATAAGCTCGCCCCCTATTACATTGGGACCAAAATACATCGGCGAAGTGTGGGCGCACTACAGTGCACCTCTGCCTACCCTTCCGGGGAATACAGGCGTGATGATGTATCAATACAGTTAGTTTTTGTATTGAAAAACCTGAGTTTTGACGCCCCAGCGCGCGCAAAGGATAAAGACATCAAAACACAACTTTGCGTCATTTTCAACTTGGATTATTTATGGATATAACAAACTTAATCCTTTTAGAAACACAACTTAGAAAATAACAGGGTAAGATCCCTGTAAGAGCTAACTGTTAAAACCTGAAAGTAAATAATATTAAAACATTGCTGCAAAATTGGTAAGGCAGCTTGAGGTGTGTTCACAATTATTTCCGGCTAACAATACCTTAAAATGTCAATGTAATTATTACCTTACATACCTTACCGGTAAAAAGTTATCCAAAAGCCCAATTGATGGGTTCCATGTATCCATACACTTGTGCCTACTCAGAAAATTAACCATGACACATTTCTGCTAAATTTGATACCATCAACACGCATGCTTCATTTCGTTTTTAGTCCAAAAATGAGACTCGAGGAGTGATTATGTAGTTCCTAATACTATAATTATCGTTAGGAACCAGAAACACATGGCAGTTATTTCGATACATTTTGACAGCTGTAGTAAAATAATGCGATTGAAACAGATTTGCAATAGAATTGGTAATCGCTCTGCTAATATATGCCTTGTTATACTTGTTAGGGTTAGTAAATGTCTGTATCAGCACCCGTCAGTCGCGTGCCGAAAGACCGTTAGCTGGTTTTTTTCTGCATAATGTAATGTGCTGAGTTGATGCAGAGTTGCATATGCCGCGGTGCAGTCGCCATGCAGTGCGGAAACAATTACATTATCCCAAAATATATTCATTATTGGCTGCATTTCAGTTAATTATTGACGACATGGTTCGGACCAGCCGAACCAAAAAAGTACAGCCTTTTTTAGCTTTTGGGGGACTTATTCCCCGAAAAGATAGAATTGCTTAACAGTTTTTAGCCCCGCGCGCACTAGGGGGACAATTTTTTCCCTATACCAAAACGAACTCTGTATCAATATACATCAAGATTGAATTTCTGTAGTAAAAGCCACGCCCTCGTGCTTTCAACGTTATTTCGTTGTCGAATGAACTTTTTCTCTAACTCAATACAGTCCGTTTTGGAATTGACAAAAATTCTGATGCGAGTGTCTTTCGCGTTCGCATCGTAAGTATCGAACGCATCGCATCAAATGGATCGTAGTATTATTTGTATAAGAAGTCATACAAGTGCGTCCACTGATCCGCATCGTACGGATCGTACTTGTATGACTTCCTATACAAAGACTACTACGATCCGTGCGTCCGATACTTACAATGCGAACATGTGGACGCCTACCTTTAACGTCCCAGTGTGCGAGTCTTTATCGATTAATCTATCGTTTGTTGCTCGCCTTATTATGCGTTAAACAATATATAATCAATTTCGCAGTTGCAAATGATGATTAATAGGTCACGGTGTAGAAGGGCCGCCCCGTTACCTTTGCAGACAACCTTGAGTGTAAAGTTCGCGCCCGAATAACCCGGTTGCGACGTTATTATGGCCACTGTGTTATACAAATATGTTGGTAATTAGTTTGATAGTAAGGCGTTGTTCTTTAGAATTCATTGGGATGGTATTACAAAGAACTGCGATGTTCGTTAGTAATTGGCTGCTATTGTTACACTATCCGGGCTTCTACTCCGAAAATCGAGAAAGACGTGTAAAATATTATCTATGTCACATATTTCAAGTAGGTACTTATCATAAAACCATGGAGATATTATAACGGAGATGGCATTTCGAGCCCACGCTGCGGTAAATTTTCCTGGTTCATCAGACTCCGCCATTGTGGTTTTCCCATATAGTTGCCGTATACTACAGGTACATGAGATAACAAAAACCGGCCAAGTGCGAGTTGGACTCGCGCACGAAAGGTTCCGTACCATTATCTATAAAAACGGCAAAAAAATCACGTTCGTTGTATGGGAGCCCCCTTGAATATTTATTTTATTCTGTTTTTAAGTATTTGTTGTTATAGCGGCAACAAAAATACATCATCTGTGGAAATTTCAACTCTCTATCTATCACGGTTCATGAGATACAGCCTGGTGACAGACAGACGGACGGACGGACAGTGAAGTCTCAGTAATAGGGTTCCCGTTTTACCCTTTGGGTACGGAACCCTAAAAATGGCGGAAAAATCACCGCAGAGCTATACGAAGAGTGGAGTCGTTATGGGTACTCTAGAAACTCTATTCATAAAGCGATGTTTGAAGTCGTAGGCGGATGTCAGATAAACTTAAAATAAAATTGCTGCAGGGTATCAATAGCGCTTCTCCTTTTATTCTATGGTCATTAACCAATTTTATTTATAACCTGTATTTATTGAATTTGCCCTTGTTATTAATTACTTGGCACTGGCTGAAATACCCGCTAATCGCAGGTGGAGCCATTCCTAATCTTATTTCATAATATTTCAGAATTTTATTCGTTTTGTGAAAGTAGACATAAAAGGCGATATAGACAAAATAATATCACGTGACCAGTGAGTTGTATTCTATGTGTGTTCGTAGCCTTCCGGTCATCTAGATCTGTTGAGCGATTGATTCGCTGATCACATACACATTATATCGATACACGGACGATTATTCTGAGCGTCTACTCGCAAAATTGACAACAATACGACATTGTATACACCAAACGTGTCGCTTTCATTCTACTGTATCCAATTTTCGGATTCCTTATCGTATCCTCAAACAAAAATATATCGTTTTCTGTATTGCTCTATTTAATTTTTCTTTGCAAGATACGAGTATGAAAAAGTCACTTTTGGGTCTTGGACAAATGAAAATATTTGTTACTGACATTGAATAAAGGAGTAGAGTGGCGATCGATATCATCAAATAATTGGGTCGTTCGCTCTACCATCTCTATGATAGTGAAAACATTCTAAATCACCATTTAAAAGAAGACGATGTTAGTAAGGGTAGAGTATGACACGACCATATGCAAACGGCCACCAGTTCATTGTACGGTGCCCATAGCGCAAGCTTTGCTTAGTCTGGAATCACACAATGAGGATATGTTGTCTTGCGATATTTTATATTCTACATATACTCACGCCTGTATCCCATGGGGGTATTCCACATGCTACGATCCTAAAAAAAGAGGTATATTTTGCAAACGAAACAATAAATCGGTTAGATATCGGTATAGATTTAGCGAGTAGGCTTCCTTCTCCGGCGGATTGCCAATTGCCGATTCGGTTTCTTTGTTCCTAAATTCGAGGCCAAACAATAACTCTGGTGTGTCCGCCACTTATCTTTACGCACAATTTGCAGCGGTAAATTGAGGAAAATGGCTTTGCAAGGTGCCTATAACACTGGCTGAAAAGTAATATACAATTGAAAATATAACCATTAAAATATACCTAGCTCGCAATAAAACAGACAACGGACCATTGGTTAAATCGAGGAGGCGTCTTAAAAATACATTACATACAATATTTTTTCCGAATTTATACGGCATGTACAGAATGAATCGGGATTACGAAATATTTTTTTATGTAAACGTATGTCTTAAACGAAATTACATTGACGCGTGGAGGTGCGGCTTTTACCACAGGAATTCAATCTTTACGTATATTGAAACAGAGTCCGCTTTGCTATTGGCAAAAACGTTTGACGCCCAAGTGTGCGCGGAGCTTAACGACCAAACATACATGAAAATTTTGCATACGAATCGGGATGTGATGCAGTTCTTTTTTTAAAAAAGCATGATCGATTTCAAATCAAACCTTTAAACTATAATATGGGTATACTATTCCGCGTTTATATAACATCCTGTACAGCACAAAGGTTGCGGCAGCTCTGGGTATTGAATCCAATTTTTCAATTGATGCTTTAGCGAAACATGTGAGCACCATTCTAAGAATTTATCGGCAGTGCTAAGGAAAATATAACGAGAACACTGGTCACGAACAATTCCAATAACACATTATGTACAGCTTACATAGAATAGGATATACAAAGAACAATGTTGGCAACGAACCTGTGCAATACAAATGAGAGTATGCAGGTCTTGCGCGTCCGAATTTTTGTCTATACCTGAACTCTGTATCAATATATCGCATCTTTAAACGTATAGAGACCCATTTTGAAATTTTAGGATTTCGATTATAAATCATAAAGGGTCGTTCTAACGACCATTTTTCAATAACATTATTTTTGAGTTAGGTCTCTATACTTTTAAATATGCGATATATAAAGACTACCTTCTACCCGCGACTTCATCCGCGCGGTTTTCGATTATTCAAAAACGTTATAAATTATAGGCTATATGCTATTTTGATATATATAAAAAAATACTGTTAAGTTTCATCAAATCAAATCCGTTCAGTAGTTTTTGCGTGAAAGAGTAACAAACATTCATCCATCCCCACAAACTTTCACCTTTATAATATTAGTAGGATTAAATTTCTGTGGCCAACCCTACTTTGGTAATTGATAAACTCACATTAATGTTCAAACGTACAAATAGAGAAGATAGACAATTTAATTCTTAGTAAGGCATCTTCACAGATTAGACTGCATATAGGTTGCTCTGTATGTGCCTTCAAATATAACAGATTGAGATACCCTCAAATAAATTCTCAGCACTAGGAAACGCTGAAGATGGTCACCCGTCTATATTCCCCGTGATATATCTAACCAATTTAGATATCAACCACAGATGGTACGCGCTGGATGGAAGACTGGGAGTTCTCTAAAATGACGTTTCACGTGTAGACTTCCGGAAAGTTCTGACTAGACGTCAAAGAAAATATCTGATGTAGAGAAGTACAGACAACATAACTGCAAAAGCTGCAAAGGCTAAGCTTTGCTAACTGGGACACTAGTTATGCTAACAGCAGGAACGCACTAACAACAGGATAGGTGTCTAAATATGAAGAAGTACAAGCTGTTACAGTTCTTTACGAATACACAACACAACCATGCTCAAAATAATAAAACCTTGTATGTAGGTACTCCAAATTTACAGAAATATATTAAGCTATTTAGTTACATATGCACTGTAGATTACTTTTTTAATTAAAAATCCGTTTTAAGTGCTTTGATGGAAATTTCTATAAGTTGGAGGATAAAATTATCACATGTATTTATGGCATTGTTTTTTATTTATTCGGGTATTTAAGTAAGTATCTAGTCATTTTCAGACGTAACTGAATTCTTGAATTTAAATTATTGTCATTAGTTATGTATCGTAAATATAAAGTACTCTAACTAAAGCGAGCCCAATTGAAGCTGGGGTAATTTGAAATATCAGAATAATTCCACAGGAAAATATGCGTTGAAAACACCTGTTACATTGTTATTTGTAGTAACAGGCGAACATCAAAAATCACAATATCCGTCAACGTCACCGAGCCCGTTAATCTAATAACGACGATTTGTATACCAGCCGGAAACACGGGAAGTAGCGGCACCTACCAATGTTACACGACAGATTTAATTAATGCCAGCCATCGAGTGTCGCGCCGGGCACATTGGAGCGAGCGAAAATTTACACTTTAAAACTCAATGCTCATATACTTAAAGATTGAATTTCTGTAGCAAAACCCACGCGTCAAAGTTCGTTCGCGTCATCAATGACTTCGATGGAGAATTAGCTATTTTTATAAGTTAATATAGTTCAGTTTGGTGTAGGTAAGAAATTGGTCGCGCAAATTTAGACGCGTCTATGGGAGAAGAGCTTAACAATCAAAATGATAAATTAACGAATGATCTAAGCTTAGGACTTAGGTTTAGTGGATATTTTGGGGAGTTCGGATATTAGTGTACTGAAAGGCAATCGTGTCATACCTAGCTACCTACTACAGCCCTTTTAACGTCCCACTGCTGGGCACGGGCCTCCCCTCAATGCAAGGGGGATTCAGGCCATAGTCCACCACGCTGGCCCAGTGCGGGTTGGCAGACTTCAGACATCTATCGAGAACTAGACAAGTTCCCTCAGACGTGCAGGTTTCCTCACGATGTTTTCCTTCACCGTTTCATAGCAAGTGATAATCTCGGATGAAAATGAGATTCGCACATAAATCCCAGAGGTGTGAGCCGGGGTTTGAACCTGCACACTTTGATTTGCAAGGCTAGCGTTCGACCACTCGGCTACCACTGCTAATCGTGTCATAAAGTTTCTAGAATCTTTGCCACCAAAAATACGAGACAAATTGAGACTTAACACAGTATAAAAACGGACAAGGCAAGTGTAAGTAATCAAAAAGTGTAAAGTAATATTGTCGTAAGTATCACCTGTGTCGAAAGACGTCTGGCTCAACAGCTGGAAGGTAGGTTCTCCTTTACTGCTGACATACATTTTTTATTTTTTATACAACATTTTTTATACAGCCATACTCAATTATTTTTTTTGTAGAATTGACTATTGTTAGACCTCCACACCACTGTTACTCGTCTAAATTAGGGTCAGACACCGAGTTTTAAAACGACGAGTTCCGGGAAAAAAACTAAGTTGTCTTAGAATTCGCATACATTTAATCAACAGATAGAATGGGAGGCGTTAGAAGAAAATTTACTAAGATCCAAGTGTTTATCTAAGACCATCGACACTCCTACTTACTAACGTATTGATATGTTAGACGCTTGTAGACAGTATTATCAAGGGTTAAGCAATCGCTAAAGCAAAGTCAGCAGAAAACTTAACGGACCAATAAAAAAGGCATCGTAAATTTATAGTAGGCGCCTAACATCGGGACGTGTGTGAGTCATCGAGCAGCCCCATGCAGTGCACCGCGTGTCTCCCTCAACCCTCCCGTCGATAAGGAAGCCGAGGGAACAAATTTAAATGGGAAATGCCTGGAAATGGCTCACGCTATTGTTATACGATGCCCGGAGGGGAGATATCGGGACCAATATCTCCAACTATTAGCATCTATATTTATTTTGTGTGAGAATTCAAAATAAACCGTGAAAGCTTGGTCGACTGATTGATTGGAATAAACAGTAGGGTGTTCGAATTGTAATAACCCTATTAGCTGCAAGATATATTGTTATCTACTTAAAGCAGTTATTTGCGTTATTATGGTCATGCTCCTACCAAATGTTGTCTTAAATTTTCTAACCTATATCATATTAGTTTCAATAATACATCATCACACCTGTATTCCCCGAAGTGGTAGGCAGAGGTGCACTGCAGTGCGCTGACACTTCCCGATGTATTTTGGTCCCAATGTAATAGGGGGCGAGTCACATTCACATATCGGTCACATTCTTCCTCAAGAGAGATTTTTGGGCCATAGTCCACCATGCTGGACCAGTGCGGTTTGGTGAACTTTACAGCCCTTCTAATGACGTGCAGGTTTCCTCACGATGTTTTACTTCACCGTTTCTTAGCAAGTGACAATCTCGTATGGAAATGATATTCGCACACGAAACCTACAAGTGCGAGCCGGGGTTTGAACCTGAGCACTTTGATTGCAAAGCGTGCGTTCGACCACTCGGCTACCACTGCAAGTTTCAGTTCGCTTTTTAAAAACTATGGGTTCCATCCTATGTACCTACCTACCATTTCCTATAGTCAAAAACTTCCTGTTTTGGTAACAGACCGTAAAATTTTCAACAGACGTAAGACTAAACTTGCCCTGTAAACATGTTTCGTAAGAAACATTTGCGAATTATTTTTTGATCTTCAGAATACGGATCCTTTTCGATTCGCATTCTGATTTCGATCCTTTAACGATTCTTTTTTATTTAGAGCCAGTATTATTTAATTTGAACAAACTATACTTTTTCACAGTTCAGGTTGGCAGAGAAAAATATTACCTCATTTTCCACGTAATTCCTAATTTAAGTAAATTACTGCCTAAAGTACATAAATAATTGTATTATTTAATTTAATACATAAAATACACACACACACTCAAAATTATCTATGAAATATGGTTGTCTGACTTCACGTTGCAAAGTTACCGGCGCTCGGCAACTCGTGCCTCACTGCCGACTCCCCCGGCGTGAGGCGTGAATACACACAAAACTTTTATTAAAACGCCGCGCGCCGCGAACGAGCATCAACTTTCAAATTTTGCTTATTACCGTGACGACATAGATTATAGACGAAACATTAACATATACTACTTTAATACCGACTCTATGCTGATGCCAGTAACAACTCTACCAGGAAGTTTAATTACGATTGAGCTTTTTATTATTTACTAACGGTACCTCATTGTATGCCCTGAATAGAAATCTAGAATTATCATAATTCTATATCACTCGGTGATAGTTTAGCTTTCTATCAAAACAAATTACAGCCCTTTTTTTAACGTCCCACTGCTGGGCACGGGCCTCGACTCAATGTGAGTGAGATTCAGGCCCTAGTCCACCACGCTTGCCCGGTGCGGGTTGGCAGACTTCACACATCTATTGAAAACTAGTCAAGTTCCCTCAGACGAGCAGGTTTCCTCACTTTTCCTTCACCGTTTCATAGCAAGTGATAATCTCGGATGAAAATTAGATTCGCACATAAATCCCAGAGGTGCAAGCCGGGGTTTGATCCTGCACACTTTGATTGAAGGCGTACGTTCGACCAGTCGGCTATCAGTAAAATAATTGTCAAAAATATCAGGATAGTATTACCAGAAGTTGTAGCATGTGGGTCAAGACTAGATAAATGTCTCGGAATATGTTCATTGTCTCTTTCTCTCGTATGGAGATATTACGGAGAGCGAGCTAGTGAATCCATGACAGAGGTCTGGTCTAAACATGCGAGCTAACCCCACAGATGTCACCCTCTAAAAACACTTACAAATTACTTTTCGTCTTTATAAGTTGCATCTATCTATCCTTTATATCTATATATACCTATGCTAACGAGTTATAATATCGCCAGACAACACACACTTCTTGTTTGATTGCAAACTTTTTCAGTTACAGACATTGCGAATTCTGAAAATGGCGTTTTCTGAATCTGCCTTTGAAGGGATTTGAACGCGCAAACACTCGGCGCAGGGAGCACACCAAAATTGCATTGGATCTCTTAAATATTGTACAAATACAATAAGTTCCTAAATAACTTTGATCAATATCAAAGTTATTTAAGAACTTATTCGTAGTAAAACCTGACAGAATCCAACCAGAAAGAATATTTATAAGGTTGTATAAAATCTTCAACAGAACTTCGTGTTAGAATTGAAATAAAACTATTTTACGGATTTTATCGCGTTTATTTACTATTTTATTTATTTTTATTTTAAATAAACGCGATAAAATCCGTAAAATAGTTTAATTTCAATGTATAGTATTCGCGTAAATATAAGAAAACAATTCGTGTTAGAACTTTAAATTGGATAATATTATGGCTAAGTGTAGACTTACCTAACTTATTTATAGTTTCATCTGCAATTTGGTCTTCAAATCCCTTGTGCATGACAACGAATAGGATACGCAAAATCACGCCTATATGTAGGTCTTTAAACTCTAGAGTCTAGTTTATACTAAGCGTCATAACATTACAAATTTGAATTACATACATTGAAACGAATCGATAAAATGTAGGTCTACTACAACTCCACCTACTCTTTCAGGGAATACATTATTGGTATCATACACTTTTTGTATTGGAAATGTAAATACATAACATTAATACAACTATTTCCTTTTCCTTGACCAAACATTTTATTTACAGTCAGGTTATGACGGAATATTTCGAAGGTAGGTTACGTAAGCAGTGGTAGCCGAGTGGTCGAACGCACGCCTTGCAAATCAAAGTGTGCAGGTTCAAACCCCGGTTCGCACCTCTGGGTTTATGTGCGAATCTCATTTTCATCCGAGATTACCACTTGCTATGAAACGGTGAAGGAAAACATCGTGAGGAAACCTGCACGTCTATAGAAAGGCGTGTGAACCAACCCGCACTGGGCCAGCGTCAGCGACTATAGCCCAAAAATCTCCCTCCTATTGAGGGAGAATGTGCCCGGTATAATGGCAATAGGCTCACCCCCTATTACATTGGGACCAAAAATACATCGGCGAAGTGTGGGCGCACTACAGCGCACCTCTGACTACCCCTTCGGGGAATACAGGCATGGTGATGATGATGTAGGTTACGTACTTGGTTAATTTTTATCTTACCCAACTGTTAATGCACATACATCAAATGACAGAAGATTCCTCATACTAAATAGGTATCAAATAACATCCCTCTGTATGCGTTCGGTGTAAATAATAAAACAGTATTCACACGTATATTGTTCCGTCTTTGCACTTCCGTTTCCGTTATACGTGAAATTATCGGGTAGGCTGTACCTTGTGAAAACAGCCTAAGTTTCTACCAGTCCATTTGCTTAGAAGAGTATATAGTAGTCTTAGTCTCACAAAGCCTCTAGTCTAGCCTACATCGCAAATATTGCTATTCAAATTATGTACACACTTAATTGGTCTTTCGAGCTAAAGTGTATGAGCAGCCATTAAACAAATTAACAGTATGTTACGCCGCCGGGGAGCGCCAACACGCCCAACATTTGCGTACAGCGCAATACATCAGAATTGCACGCTATTATCTTCTTTATGCCGGCAATATGTTTATTATTATTTATTACATAATAATTCCGTGCGTTGGCAAATATTTGACGTGGCAATTATGATAAAACGTTCAACGTAAGCGAAATTTTCCGTGCCACTACAAGCATTACCATAGAATATAAAAATGGAAAGCTTATTAAAACTACCCCTGGAACGATAAAACCAGAAACAGAATTTCCATCACATTTTATGTCTAGTCATAAGTATAGCCTCCAATGTATAGAAAGTTATGATCATTTACAATACCGTTGTTGAACACTATGTTAAAGAAAAACCTCTCATAAAAAGTCTCGATAAAGTCTCCTTTTAAACGAAAAACATAAATCAAATTCATTTCATCCGTCTGTATGCTATGATATCACAGACGGATACATACGGCCACGGGGTTCAAGATGAACTTTCGATAAGGAACCCTATCTAATTGTAGCAGGTAAAAATTTTACCAATAAAAGGAGTTACAAAACTTGGGTCCAATTTTTGTAACCATTAAAATATTTAGAAAATGAAATTATTGCTTTTGTAAGGATCGGTGGTAGCCGAATGGTCGAACGCACGCCTTGCAATCAAAGTGTGCAGGTTCAAACCCCGGCTCGCACCTCTGGGATGCCACCTATGTGCGAATCTCAATTTCATCCGAGATAATCACTTGCTATGAAACGGTGAAGGAAAACATCGTGAGGAAACCGTCAAGGAAACGTCTGAGGGAACTTGACTAGTTCTCGATAGATGTGTGAAGTCTGCCCACCCGCACTGGGCCAGCGTGGTGGACTATGGCCTGAATCCCCCACGCATTGAGGGGAGGCCCGTGCCCAGCAGTGGGACGTTAAAAGGGCTGTAGTAGTAGTAAGGATCGGTCGAATAAGAATCGGTCTAAACGATAATATTATAATAACAGTTCAAATCGAAACGAAATTTTGGTATGAATATTTTACACAGACCCTAATTGCCGCGAGTGATTTCATATCCATCTACCTGTGTGACAAAAACGATCTATCAAAAATAAAGTAACTAATAGATCAAAGTCCACTTACAAAGTACTAACGGCGCAACGCGTTTTTAGACTTCAAAGAAAATCGTAAGCCTCTTGAGAAATAAGTAAATCATGAAGCTACGATAAAATGAACTAAAGTTAATGTGGGTAAGTAATATCTACTGTATAAGCGTTTAATTAAATTATTATAGGTGAAGGAAATGAAGACTTTTTATGTTAGTGGCATTATTTTGATTACTTTTACGGCTATTTGTGGCTTACTTTTACGGCTGATTGTCAGTTTGTGGAAAACAACATTGAGGTCATGTCAGAAATAGTTAATCAAACGAGGAGATCTTGTTCTTTTTGCAAACCTGTGGTAATGTCTATGGTAGTACTTACCAATGGGATGGTAAAAACCCTTATTTCAAACTCGAAATTCTTTTAGGTTTATATACTCGAAATTATAAATGTACTCAATCTTTATACGTTAAGTAAAATAGTTTTTAATTTTCAGAAATTATTGAGTCGGTTTGAATTTGTTAATTGAATAATATTAACGTATCCCTTATTTACCTCTTGATAAGGGATATGAGGTGAATATTCGAGTAATTGGGGCCACTGGAGCACCCCTCACTGTTCTGATTAACTAAACTTTGCGGCCGCGGCCCACTCCACGTTTCATAAATGTCCTGTATTTAAAGTTCCCAACTTAATAACATGCTAGTTACCTGCCAGAATTTGCCGCTGTGACGTTTGTGAGTCGGTCTGTGAGTTCTAGGGAAGTTCTTGCATTATTACTCGGTTGTGGCACCGGAACTTGGCAAACTTTGAGCACCTAGCACTTGTTAAACTTTTGGGAAATTATCTGAATGCGTTTGGTGGGAGTTAATTACAACGGAGCATGAAAATCGGATTAAAAATAATAAGTAAATTTCAAGAGTTATAAGTAAGCACAACTTTTTATTATATAATCTTTGATAGGATAATTAACTATAAATTTTTAGGTTTTAAAGGCTACATTGACATCTGAAACCGATATTGACTTCAGTTACCATACAGAATACAGAAAAACGGATTGAAATTTAAACCTTAAACATACCTAATAATATGTATCGAATACCATTAGTCTGTTTTTCTAAGGTAACATGAATAATTGCCCTTTTATAAGAAACACTCAAGTGCTCATACTTAGATCTTTCATCACAAAAGCGCTATCTATTAATTACGGCCGCACACCATCCATTGTCTGCAGCACCTTAGAACGCTTATTGTGAAGATTACACGAGCGTACACCCATAGGTCTTAGTTAATTTTAATGGCGTCTAAATGAAATACAGCGCGTGTAAAGCTGCGGGAACAACGCACAAGTAACTCAGCCATTATTCGTCCGTCTCGTTTGTATCAGGCTGAATCTTTTATAGAGACAACGCGTGTCCCCCGACCACGGAGCCTCTAATGATGATTTACTCGCTCGAGATCCCACGGGTGGAGTAATTTTCCCTTAGTAAAGCTAGCTTGGCTACGCACACGCGGTGTTGGTCCGACTAAAGTGAAAACAAATGAAGAACCGCCTCCGTTTAATCATTCATTTGGACGCCGCGCTTATTGAGATTTATTTTGTGTTTTATCGGTCACTGGTTACTTGTAACATAATTCCAAAACGAATGCTGGATTCCTATAAAATGGACCGTTATCGTTTGGAAAAACGATTTGTTATTTCAGTGATGAGTACGGAGCCATAACGTTATCGGGAATAGTTTAGACTAATATATTGTTGAAAATTCGTCCTTCTGATTAGCGAAACGCGACGTGCTTATAGGAACTGTAGTATAGTTGGTTTTAACTCGATACACTATGCAATAATTTTACAAACGACGACGAGAACAGATTTCACTTCTATTAAAATGATTCAATCATTTTAATAGAAGTGAAATCTGTTCTATAAGTCATATAAGTTCTATAATCTGTCATAAGGTCGAAATTCACAAACGATTTAAAATATTACGAAAAACGGAAGCGTGATGCATAATAAGTTAATTATATTAAATGGGTACTTACAAATGCCAAATAAATAGTGTATGCATTCACAGACCACTATCTATCCCTCGCTTACTGAGGCCACCCTTCTCTCTGATAACGTAATCTACCCTTCTGCATGCATCGATACCTGATTACAGATCCGCTAGAAAACTAAGCACTTTTTTATTTACGAATTCTTATATTTTGTCCCAGTCCCATTATTAAACAAAAAAATAATGCTATGAAGTTGCGCCTACTAATCATTATTATGGCCAGGGAAATAGATTGCCAAATTTATGGTTTTTTATCAATTTCAATTTTACAAATCATTTCTTCGAACAATGTCATATATGTAATGCAGAATCAGATTTTTATATTCATATAAACCAATACAGTTACCAATATAGTTTGTCATTTAACAAATAATAATAATGGTGTCTCTACCATCGGAAATACATTTTCTATAGAGAAGAATGGGCAAGAAACTCCATGTTTACTCTTTTCCAATAAGGTTTTGCTACTATTATAATAAACTGCATAACCTAATATCAATTAGAAAAATTAAATTTTAGCTTTTAATTTTTCAACTTATGCGCATCAAACCAGCCGGGTAAATAATTACGTAATTTGTTCCAAAAATGTTTCAATCAGCCGTCAAAACAGCTCATAAAATGTAAAAAAACCGCCATGTTCTTCTTTTTTTACGAAATGAGTGAAAGGATGATATTTTAATGGAATAAGATGAGGAATGCCAGCGCCTGCGATTAGCAGTATTTATGGCAATGTCGAGTAATTAATAGCAAGGTTACAGTCAATAAATACACATTATTTATAAATAAAAATGGATGATGACAGATAAAGATGGCGGATGAATCTACCGCCTTGTTGTTTAGTTTTCTATCACGAAATGACAGCAATACAAGTTATATATCCGGCCAGCGGAGTGCATAGGGTTTCGAATGTCAGTGGCGTGTTTTGTTTCTTTTATTGGGCCGGGGTGATCCGAGGGTGCGGGCAGCGGGCCACAGACCCAACCATCCTGGCTTAATTAACTCGGGTCCGAAGCGAATATTAAATGTTCGCAACGCAAATAGACTTATTTGTCCATGTGTTGGCTAGCCTCGCGTGGACCGCAACTCGACATTAATTGAGATTTCCCGGGGTTTGTTCTACATTGGAGAATTGTATAAATTCAAGGTTAGTTAGCCGGGTAACCGGGTTCAAACTAAATGTTTAGTGTGCTCGCCGATGCGGTTATTATTTGTGGGAAACAATTTGTATATAATTTGACGGTGGCTTCGTACGTAAGGCAACGACTAATTGGGTGCGACGGAATATAACGAGATGGTTGAACTGTTGTGAAATTTTACAATCAAGAAATGACTATTTTGTTAAAATTATATCGCGAATTTCAGATGGAAACCTGAAATTCGCAATGACGATCATGATGTTTTCCTTCACCGTTCAACAAGTGGTAATGATTATTGAAAATGACATTCGCACATGAAACTTATCTCGGAGGTGCAGGGTGCCCAGGATTTGAAATTGCACCCCGTACGTTCAAGGCGGGCGTTCTACCGACGAGGCTACCACTACTTTCTTCGATAATGGATAAAGTATAAAGTGTTTAGTAAATAAGTACCAACACGGAAGTGAAACTTTTGGTAATCATTGTAGGTGCCTAACATCGTGAAAAATCTTATAGTATATCTCGAATATCAAAAAAATACTGAAAGATAAGAACCAGTATGGTGAACTGGGTGTGGGCCAAATAAGGGTAAGTATGTCCATTATAATTTAATATTTAATACAAAAACCGGCCAAGTGCGAGTCGGACTTACGCACGAAGGGTTCCGTACCATTATCTATAAAAACGAGCAAAAAATCACGTTTGTTGTATGGGAGCCCCGTTAAATATCTATTGTATTCTATTTATTTGTATTTGTTGTTATAGCGGCATCAGAAATACATAATCTGTGAAAATTTCAACTGTCTAACTATCACGGTTCATGAGATACAGCCTGGTGACAGACGGACGGTCGGACGGGCAGCGAAGTCTTAGTAAAGGGTTCCCATTTTACCCTTTGGGTACGGAACCCTAAAAATACATCAGCATGTCATGTCCATTGCTCTGTCTACCTCTAAGGCTAATACTGGTTTGATGGTTGTTATATATAATGTGAGTAACAATTTGATATATAATCCATTTGTTGAGTATAATGGCAATAGGTTCGCCTCTAGTACATTAGGACAAAAATAAATCGGTGAAGTATGTGCGGGACAGTACAATTCTGCCTACCCTTTCGTGTAATACAGACGTGAACAGGTTTTTTTTGTTGGGTATTTATACATTTATGATAGCGGTAATCAATGTTATTAGAAGCATCACAAACTCCGCTTAGTTCATTAGTTACATTACATCATCGTCTGAATTTCCACAAAGACTAATACATTTAATTCGTGTGTAATAGACTAATGTAGCCTTAGTCTAAGTTCAAAGCTGAACAGACAAGCTTGTTTTAACGAAGCAACTAACTAGATAAGTAGTTAGGTATATGTACACGTATGGTTATATATAAGTATTTTTTTGACATCAAGTCTTTTGATTTTCATGTAAAAAAATATCATTCATATTAAAATTGGGGCACAAATAGTACAGTCAAATTTAAAGACACTACAGACCAAGACCTCTGCTTACTATTATTTATTCTAGTTTTCAATATTTTGCACGTTGTAAAGTGACTAGCAGCGACATCTAGCGACCCAAGTTAAAACTACTTCTATGCAATGAAACTTCATTGGAAAGAACTTTAGATTGAAACATTGGGATGAACTTAGATTGCTGTAGGTTGGTATAAATTGGACTAAAAAGCCGCCATTTATATAAGTAGTGAAATATATTTAGTGTAATAGGTATTTGTACTTATATTATGAACTCTATATTTTATATTGCTTTTGTTTTTTCATGTTTGTATTTGCTTCTTTTTATTTAATAGACTGTTAGTTAGTATTTATTTATTATAATTAAGAGGGTTTGGCTGAAAATCAGCGCTGGGGGAAGCTATGCCCCTCCAGCATGTGCTGAGCCACTACCTTTTCGGCGCAGTTCACACTGAGCTCTTTTCCTTTTTTTGTATCTATTTTTAAGTTTTGTATTATCTGTGTTCTTTGTGTCTGTGCTGAATAAATGTTTTTTCTTTCTTTCCTTCTTTCGTTGGAAATAAAATCTGAATTCGTAAATTTAGTATTTCATTGATTTAACATTTGATATTTTTATTGAACCGCCTCTCATTATCTATACAAATATTGATTGTTGGCTATCTATTTGAATTTCACCACCCTTTAACTTAATAATTCAATATAATTTATTTTCGAATTTATTTCACCCTTGCTCCATCACATCTCAGGGAGTCGGTGTCCGCTGCGGGAGCCGCGGCTGGGAAACCTGATCTTGGCAAGCGGCGCAAATACGCTTTTCTAAACATAAGTTAAGTATTTGTTGTTTGCCGTAGAGAAGCTAGATCCATGGAGCCAAAGTGCTAAAAAAATATTTAGAAAAATAAGCCCAAAATTAATTACCTCCACAGGTGACAAGAGGGCTGGCGAACAACGAATAGGACTTGCTATTGAACAAGGAAATGCAGCCAGCGTTCTTGCCACCATCCCACGCGGATCAAGTCTTTTTTAATTAATCATTATTTATGTTTTCTAATTTTTTTAGTTATTAATATTGTATCTTTGTGGTTTGAATTTCGCAACTTGAAATAAATAGGTACTCGTTATGACCATTATCTGCTGAACTTGTTTTTATAAGATAAATACATAACCAAAATAATCGAAATTAACGCAAACAGATAACTTATGTGTAACTATGACCCCACGAAAAAATATTTTAACTGAGAAATCTTGAGAACAATATTTAAATAATAGTATTGTATCTGACTTTGATCAAATGTATTATAGACTATTATTTACCAACTTAACACGTTCACTGCGCTATGAGGTCATATTGGCTCATGGCAAACTTGCGTCCAGTCCTTAGCGCTCACAAATTTATTACCTCTATGGGTCAATGTAACCTCACGACGCACCAGCTGAAAGTATACTAAATATCCACAAGCAGTGAATGTGTGAAAAATTGATAATTCCTTTCATCAAGATTATGACGTATCTACCTAATTTGAAGATAGTTGTCGAAACGTAGGTCGCTCGAAATTGCGGGTTCGATTTCCGCCAGCGGAAAATTTCGGAATTGGTCTTTTTAGAAATTTATCTTGGATGTTGCTGTGATCGCGCCAATCAATTGTATGGTCCACAAGCTTTACTTGGTTTGGGATCACACGATGTGTGTGTGTTGTCTGGCGTTAAATGATGAATAATTTGTGACATTAAACCTCCAAGAAACACAATCAAATGCAATAGTCTGTTGTCGCACTCAACAAAGTATCAACACACTTATTACCTATAGGCTTGCATTAAACTGCATGCATACGCTGAGTCACACATACCTACCACAAAATTATTCATTGGCCACCCTTCTCGCATAAACAAAAAAAAAATAACACGCGTGTTTTTTTTAATAACAAAGAAATTAATCAGCGACACGCAATCTTTTTGATATTGGCAGTACTTGGGCGGCGCGGCGCATGCGCGGCGCACACTTGCGAACAGTTTTAAATTTAGAACGGTGTCACCGGTCTTCGCTGCCCTATTTTGACATCGCAAATGGTTATTTAAACATAATTTCAATTGCACAGTATTGTTAAAGGATAGTTTATAAAATAAAATTGGACAATAGCATAGGGTATGTTAGGCGGTTCGTGAGAAGTGTAGTGGTACAGTCAGTGAATAAAGTTCCACGCGGACAGTGTTGATCGTGCTGCCAAGATGTTTGGGAAAACTATTCTGATGTTAATATTGCTATGGAAGCAAGGTACTTATTTATCGTAGCATTTGAAATTATCAAGTCGACCACGGACTATTGACAACAGAAATGTAATCGCAAAGAAGAAAATACTTAGCACATTAATTAAATTCAAAAGATCGAATAAGTGTGCCATTTCTTTTGTTGACACCATTCAGCCCTTTCACCTGCTTGTTGATTAAGCAACGCGTGAGACCGTATATTTTTTTGTTTAATAACATTGATAAAAAGAAATTCCGAGCTGTCAATTATGGTTTAGTTGTACAACAAAATCGAAATCATTTTACTTTAAAGTACGAGTTTTTATAACCCTCCAAATTTTTATTTTACCTCCCTTTTAATAAGTGAGTTGA
Source organism: Ptilodon capucinus (assembly GCA_914767695.1). Taxonomy (NCBI): domain Eukaryota; kingdom Metazoa; phylum Arthropoda; class Insecta; order Lepidoptera; family Notodontidae; genus Ptilodon; species Ptilodon capucinus. Next base: position 3,641,183 of record OU611814.1, on the reverse strand, counting down.
AAATAATAGAGGTATTTTGAAGAATGTTTTATGTGTACATACCGGTTAAGGTTGTGAACTATGATCCAGGCTCCGGACAGCTGGATCTGCAAGTTATCAGGCACAACACTACACAGCAATCACTTGGTTCCTATAAAACAAGCACTTATCTATTATAACACAAGTTCAACGAACAGGGTTAGTACCTATCGCCCTTCATGAAAGCATTTAATAACCGCGCGTCATTTGACCAGTGAACTATTAAGGGACTTATTGAGGGTAGGAAGTTATAATCGGGTATAAATATGATATTTTTCTACCGACATTTACCATTTAAAAAAAAATGTTTGTAGTCCAATTAATAATGTCCCACTGGCGCCCTCATTGGAAGGAGTATCATAGACAATTACAGTAAAAAAACATTAATAAATTCCATATTAAAATGCAATACGCTCATTGTATTTTAGGGACCAGATAGCGCCGTGCCACACTCTTCTCATTACGAGAGGAAGGTTAGCAAACTACACACAATATTCGAAAGATTATGCAGATTTCTTCACTACATATATACACTGATCAGCATGTTTTAATTAGTGTTGAATTTATACGTGTCTGTTATTGACGTTTTATACAAGTTATTGAGATATGCACATGTCATCTGCAACTCCAGGAAGTGCGAGCCCGATGTTTATATTTTCATACCCAACCAACGCAAGCTCTCTACCAAACACGCTATTTTCCAAACTCTATCAGAAGTTGTGCGCTGACGTAAATCTAATCTGTGCCATCAGCTACCCGAAGAACTAACAATTTACTGTACAAATATTCAAAAAACGAACGCCTGCTATGGTTCTTTTGAACGTACTCTTACTCAGTAGAGTTACAGATGCATTAAAAATATGCTATTCCAGACGCGGTAAGAAGTGTCCGTATCACCGAACTCCGAGCGCCGACGCACGGACCGGAGGGTGGAAGGGCCCTGCTAAGCTGCCAGTACGACATGGAGAACGACACGCTCTACTCAGTCAAATGGTACAAGGATGACCGGGAGTTCTATCGCTACGTACCAAAGAATGAACCCCCTATGTACTACTTCCCAGCACCAGGCATCAACGTTGATGTAAGTGGGGTTATATGTTTTTGAGAGTACACCTTTTGTAAGTATTGAAATACTGAACGTGTGTTATTTTTGTCAGTCAAATTTCACATTTCTGCTGGAGTGTTGCTGTACTAAGATTTCATATTTATTTCATTCTGTATTCAAGCCAGTCTCCATTGCGATTAAGATAACATTAGACGTAATTGATGTTGGTAACGCCATCTCGTTTAGGGATGCAGCAACTTAAGGGGGCTGTTTTGAAGTGAATATTAAACTTAGTTGCAAAACTCATATTCAATCAGGCAATCCCTACCGTTTGTCCCATGATGTGGATATAAATACCCCCAATGCCAGCAGTTACGTCAACTCTTTTATAGAGACATAACAAATGGTAACGATTAGTTGGAACGGGGTCAATGGTATTTCAACTATCGTTTAATTTTTAGGGTTCCGTACCCAAAGGGTACAACGGGAACCCTATTACTAAGACTTCGCTGACCGTCCGTAAGTACGTCCGTCCGTCTGCCACCAGGCTGTATCTCATGAACCGTGATAGTTAAAGAGTTGAAATTTTCACAGATGATGTATTTCTGTTGCCGTTATAACAACAAATACTAAAAAACAGAATAAAATAAATATCTAAATAGGCTCCCATACAACAAACGTGATTTTTTTGCCGTCTTTATAGATAATGGTACGAAACCCTTCGTGCGCGAGTCCGACTCGCACTTGGCCGGTTTTTGAAGATGTAGTTAATACTTATCATAATAGACCCTAGTAGGTTGGGCGAATATTAGGAAAATGTCAAAGAATTAGGATAGAGAATCGTTTGTTTATCATATAAATGATCTTTGCCGGATTCTTGGCATTAATATCCTAGAACAGCATGTATGGGTAATAGAACTGCAAAAAAATGTTTCATCTTTTTCAGCTAACAAGTTCGTCAAGCACCCTGGTGACTCTTCTGAATTTAACCCAGGACTCGGCGGGACAATACCGGTGCGAGGTCTCTGGAGAGGCTCCGAAGTTTACCAATGATTTCAAGCAGAAGTACATTAACATACAACGTTAGTAGATCAATAGTCTTCTTCCTCTTCTAATATGAGGGTGTGAGGCCCCTGTTGGTGGACTTGGTAAAGCTCTTGCCATTTGACTCAATCCATTGCAGCACCTATGACCTCCATATACAACATGGCATTAACGGTTTCTAATGTCACCTCATGTAAATTTTTCTTGGTACTTAGGGATACATATCATGCTTACAGTTGTCCCACGAAGTAGACCTCAAGTAACAGGCCTTCATAAGCAGTACAGCATTGATGATTACGTGGTAGCAAACTGCTCGTTGCCACCTTCCCGTCCGAAGGCCACCCTCAACTGGTTGGTGAACAACCGGCCCGCCCCGCTGGACTACATCCAGGGACCCTGGTACAGGGTAACGGCAGAACGTCCCGACGCAGCTGAAACTATACTTCAATTGAGCTTCAAGGCTGCTGCTTGGCATTTTGTTAACGGAGCTATTAATATTAAGGTAAGTTATAGAAATTAAAGAAGGCCGCAATAATATTTCAGGCTCATATACCCTGTAGCTATAGCTGTAGTAGTAGGATACCCTAGCTAATATTTAGATGATTAGTGAAGGCATACTTAATACCAGATATTATACCTTACTATCATAGTTTCAGAGACACAGAACTTTAAATATTTATCACAAGTCTCGTGTTATGGCTTCAAGGCTCATCCGATAATCATGTATACTAACTAACTAACTACAGCCCTTTTAACGTCCCACTTCTGGGCACGGGCCTCACCTCAATACGCGGGGGATCAGGCCATAGTCCACCACGCTGGGGCCCAGTGCGGGTTGGCAGACTTCACACATCTATCGAGAACTAGTCAGTTCCCACAGACGTGCAGGTTCCCTCACGATGTTTTCCTTCACCGTTTCATAGCAAGTGATAATCTCGGATGAAAATGAGATTCCCACATAAACCTAGAGGTGCGAGCCGGGGTTTGAACTTGCACACTTTGATTGCAAGGCGTGCGTTCGACTACTCGGCTACCACTGCTATAATCATGTATACCGTCAAGTATTATTTCTGACTTCTGATACACCGTTTATAGTCTTATAGGATTAGAATATTTTTATTAAAATTATAATATGAGGTGAACCAGAAAATGCCAATGCAATTTATTGCTGACTTGCTGTAATGTTCGTTGTTTAAAAATTAAAAACCCCAGTTGTAGCATGAGCGCCAAGTCTAGACTTATGTCACAGAATATGTTGATTATATCTCTTTCTCTCGTATGAAATAAGACGGAGAGCGACCGAGCCAATCCGTGACAGAGGTCTTGTCTTGACATGCGTGCTAACACATCTGATGTATCGAATACTCACGTAGATGAGGTTATAAATCTTGATAACCGAATATTGAGATAAGGTTGAGTTCCACTATATTTCAGTGTCAAGCCACTATAGCACCTATATACCAAATGGACACGGAGTCCACCCACTACATTGCTCTCCCATTGACCATGGCTTCGGAAGGACATTCGACAGGTAAATATGATAGACTAACATTATTACTATCTCGGCCCATGGCCCAAATTTCTCTCGTATTGGTTGGGAATGTGCCCTGTATGATGGCTCATCTCATTGGGACCAAAATACATCGGCGAAGTGTGGACGCATTCCAGTGCACCTCTGCCTACCCCTTCGGGGAATACAGGCGTGATATGTATTTATTTTATATAACTATCATTTTAATCGAATCATATCAAATCATAGGCTATTTATTTTGATTAATAGACAATAACTTTATTTATACTATACGCATTTAATAAAATAATAACCAGATTAAAAGTCAAACATAATTATTTAGGTGGCTCACAGTATAACTGAAAATATTTAGTTACAATACTTTTTTTTAAAGCGATATAAAACACTTTTATTTAAAGAAAATATTTACAATTAGGTACGTTAAAACTGGCTTGAATCTTACTTAATTGGCTACAATCCTTTAAGTATCCCTCTGTTTTAAAGTGTACCTATCTTTTTCAAGCTGCAATAAATACCAAACTTACGCAAAACTTAAGCATAAACCTGTCTGAAAATAGACTTAGAACTCTCGTAAATTCTAACAGAAATTCAATTTTCATAATATATTTAATAGTAATTTCTTGTTATTTTCAGCTTATGCCGCAGCTATGGAGAGCAAATTAATTAATATACTTTTATCGATCTCATTTGTTTTAGTAATAATTTAAAATAAAACACTGTAGCATTAATGCATTTACTTACACTACACATATGTATGTAGAATTTGTACGTGTTACCGACCGTAGATATTATGCCTAAGTTACCGACATATTTCACTCTTTTTCAATTCCCATCTGACTGCAAAAAAGGAGGAGGTCCTCAATTCGACCCGTGACGCTTTTTAATACGTGGAATTTTGGCAAAATAAATAAGTTATTCTAAATCCTTCCCGCTTCGAATTTCAAGTGTTTCGTAGTAAAACGTGGTGAATACGCTGTGAAACGTTTTAGATACGGTTAAACAATTCTTTGGAAGTTCACTAAACTTGAACTTAGGGCGATGTATTGTAGGTGCCCCGTGTGTGTACATATATACGGAACTAACTACGGAAGTTGGTCCTGCTAGCTCCTCGTGCCGCCACAATCTTGAATAGTATGCCATTTGGGAGCTTAGTAATTGTATGCAACTGTAAGTGCCGCATGAGTAACTGTATATAACCTACTAATGTTCGTTAGCTATACCGAAACGAACTCTGTAATAATATACGTAATGATTGAATTTCGTTGGTAAAAGCGGCGCAACCACGCGAGAAAATTTGTTTGCGTTATCGATGAAAAATTAGCTTTTTTCTTTGTTAATAGAGCTCGTTTTGGTATTGTCAAAAAATTATAACTCGCATGTTGGCGCCCCTGATGTGGGCTTTACGCTCACAATTCGCTATTGGCTACGTAAAATAATTGTATTGCACATTCTCATACGTTTCAGATAATTTTGTTAATAGTCCTACAAAAAAAAAGGTAAAAAGTCAAAAAGTCGCTAGGACAACCTCTTTATACTTATTGTAGAGCAGAGTTTAGTCCACGAACGCATTTTCTTAACGTTTGTACAGATCGACAAGTGGGATGTGTCATTCTGATTTGAAATATAGATACCATAGCCGTCTAGCAACTACATGGAATATTTGTATTGCAAAATGATTAATTCTTAGGTGTTCAATACAATGAACAATACAAAAATTATAGTATAGATATTAGTGTATATGTAATAATATATAAAAAAATAGTTTTAGAATAGAAATGGGGACTAATCTTTGAACTTTTAGTTGGAAAACTAATATACGAGGTAGGTAGTATGTAAATGAATAAAGACGTTAACTATTCTTGTAGGTAGATGAACCCCCGATTTAAAAAAAACGTTATAAACCAATTAAAGTAGCATAATCACTTCTGGATGGCTATTTGGCTCATATCATTGTAACTTGTTTAACATAGACGGACATTTCTATAAATTTTGCGGGTAAATAGTTTACATTATGTTAGTTGATAATGTGTATCTAACATATTAATATTGAAATGAGATGATCAATTAGTTAAAAATATAATTTTATTTTTTACTTAAAGATAACATTTTTTTTGTTAATTATAATTTACTTACAGTGGCTTTATATGCACTTCTGACCCCCTAACCAGCATGTCTTCAGCAGTAATGTTTTTATATAACTTTGATTTTTTATTATATTTAGTATACTATATACTACTATACTATGTATTACTACAACATCCATCAAAGAAATAAATTCATACTTAAAATACACCGCTAACGCCAAAGGACTTGAATCTTTGCTCTTCAATGCCTAAAGTAGGTAGTGATAAAGAGGCTGTACTAAAAAACACTGTAAGCGTTTTGTAAAGGGATTGCAAAGTCGTTATTTAAAGTATGTTTACGTATTAAAGAATAATATTTTTTTCTGATATTTTTAACCTTATCGATTATAATTTTTGTTCTTGTGATATGACGATGCATTCGGTTATGTGAAACAAATACTTATAATAATATTATATGCATTTATATTATAATCCTTCTTGTATATAATGGGTAAATCCATTTAAGTATATTTTAAGTGCAATCGCAATAACATACTATGAATTAGGGTTGTGATCGTGCCTGATTCAGCGGACAGGTAAATAATGTAATTATTATTAAAAAATATATGCAATAAAACGTTTCTTTTATTATAAAATTTATTCACATTACTACAAATTTCGATATTCCGTATTAGATAATAGTTTCGCCGTTGTGGATTTGCTGTTTCTCAAAATATTTTCTCAATACCCCGAGCCTCTAGGACCATTGGGACCTCCACTGGGGTAACCTTCGTCACCAACGTCACCACCTCTGTTTTGAGAGCCTGCTTCTCTTCCATTACCACCTCGACCAGGGTTACCCCTACCTTGACCATTCGGTCCACCACTGGGATAGCCATTACCGGAACTTCCGTTTGATCCATTTCCAGCTCCATTACTTCTCTGTGGACCTCCATTAGGATATCCGTTTTGTCCACCTTGATCAGAACCGAATCCCGATGGATATCCTTGTGATCCTGGTTGATTGCCACGAGATCCTTGTCGTCCAAGTCCGTTAGAACCTCCAGGTCTACCACTTGGATAACCTTCAAAGCTTCCTGCATCGGCTTGGGAGAATGCATTTGCTTCTTGATATTGTGCAGGACTACCCTGGTTCTGTCCTGACCCTGGGAAGCCGGAGTTGCTGCCTGGGAATCCATCACCGCTGGAACCTTCCTGTGGATAGCCTTGACTGCTACCTGGTCTTCCATTCCCTGTAAAGGATATTTATGTTTTGGAGTGTTTAGTATTTTTCTTTACCTATGTTGATATTAGCTGTCCTCTCGAACAGCGCGCACAGTAAGCCCTATTCTGAGTGCGCGTCTAAAGACTGAAGATATTCGTCCGCCAAATTTCATAGTTTGGTGCAGTAAAGTAGTACCTAGTATATTTTAAACAAGAGCAAATTCTCACAGTTGTCCAATTACGTCAAGTGAATATCTATAATTATTTTTTTCATATTGTATGTATTCAATAATTGAGGAGGAATAATGAAAATGTACTCGTCTTCTATTACATTGGGACTAAAGATACATTTTAGTGTTTCTCTGCCAATAGTTCCAGAGAATACAAGAGTGTTAATGAATTATTTCATTATATTGATGCTTATAATGTTGAATGATTATTTACCTTGAGCAAACTGAGGACCGGAACCGCTATTACCGCCACCTACACAAAGGTAAATGTTAATGTAAAACACCCAAACAGGAGGGTGTTTCAATTTTTTTACCAACTATATTTTAATTACGAATAGGTTTAGTGTCTGCAGATTAGTCCCAAATAATTTCACGCTTAAAATGAACTCTAAATTGCAGATGACATAATTTTATGTTTGGTTGTAATTTAGGCTTTGTTTTTATTTCGGGACTTAAATATTTGACTCGAATACCATTTATTTTTAAGACTAGTGACTTATTGGTTCTCCCCAGATTCCCTTCCTTCTTCAAAATAGTATAGCCAGGATTTGCTGAGGTCTCATGAATTTTGTATCTACGGTAGTTTAAAGTAAGAGCCAAATAAGCTATAACCATAACAAATTTGAGACTAACATTTTGACGTTAAATAAGGAATTAACTATATGAGATTACCATAGTTCAACTAGACAATCTTAAAAAACTGAATTCTGGTGCCAGGCCACAACCGGTAGTGACGGTTGATTTCAAGCAGTTGCAAAAGTGCCATTGAACACAGTAAACCCACCCTCGTATCTTATCTGTGGCATGTATCCCTGCCGGCCGGCCTCGTAGTCCACGACTTGCCGCCTGCCATCGGGCAGGACCACGTGATACTGCCCGGTGGCGAGGTCACCGTCCCGCTGCTCAGAATGACCAAATTTAGTACCTGTCTGCGAGTCGTCCACTTCATAACTAAACTCGTATTTAGCCGGCTCCTAGAAGTAAACATGAGGCATGAGCATACTAAATTTAGGACGGAAGTATAATTTTAATATCATGTTTGTAGAAACAAGCCTTTCCACGATAATTAATGCTTTAACTTTCGGTTTTATTGGTATTTTTAAATATTACAAGTTACACATCTGTTTCTTGGACCAAAGTATTTCTAATTTTATCGAGCCGACAAAAATTACTCACATTAGATTCTTCACCGTCGTAGCCAGATCCTCTGCTTCCCGAACCTCTACCACCTGCTCCACCACCAAATCCTGGCGCTCCATAAGTCGAAGACGGTGAACCAGACTGTCCACCATTGAATCCTTGAGATCCACCATTAGATGCAGGCTGCGTTTCTAAACGTTGGCTAGGCGATTTTCCGTTGGGCTGGAACGCTCCCGTAGCAGGAGGTCCATAAGAACTCTCCGGCTTTTGTCCAAAACCAGGATCAGTTCCACTTCCAGATCCAAAACCACCTTGCCCTTGAGACGGTGGGCCGTAAGACGTTTGTGGTCTATTTTGGCCATTGGGGGATCCTGGTCTTGAATTAGGTCCATTCTGACCTGGGTTATACTGAGAACTAGGAGTGTTTCCTTTGGATCCAAAGCCCTGTCCTCTAGACGGTGGTCCGTACTGTGTATCAAGTGGTTCAGTGTTACCTCCAAATCCTTGAGGTTGGTTTCCAGTACCACCAGGACGGGAGCCACCTGATGATCCACTTCCAGAACCTGGGGGGCCATACTGTGAGGAAGGTCTACCACTAGACCCGTTTGGAGGTAGGTAACTGTTGACGGGCGGCTCGCATTTGGTTGTAGACCACACGAAGGCAGTTAACAGGAAAATGTACTGAAAAGTAATAAAAAAATATTTACAAAACATTTTTGCGAAAGATTGTTTTGATACAGATTTAAAAAATACCACTAATTCGGTTAACTCTACACTTACTAAAATCATTTCTGAGATGCTTTCATGTAACACTTCACAATTCCTAGGATGTTCCTTTACTAAGTTTTGTCTGTGAATACATTAAATTTGAATATACGGTGTTTATATACGGTTTTGTGGCAGTGATCGTGATACCAATAGATGCAAGAGTGGTTCACGCGTGTCGTGCATCTGCCGCGATGTAGAGCCGCGACGCGTGGGACTTCGGCGCAAGCGCATGCAACGCGCAATAACGACTTGTTACGTGGCGACTGCGGTCAATTAATCACTAAGATTTATTTGTAGAACAAAATATTATGTAAGAGGAAGACCTAAAATGGATCATAAAATTATTTGAAAATAGGTATTTTCCGCTTATGTGTGTTTTGGAGAGCGTTAAATATATAAACAACAGCAAACTAAATAAACAAAATTCTGATTATGTTTCCTTATGTCCTAAGATTATTGCGTCCCAAAGTGTATACATTCATCAATAAATTAACCATTTCCTGGTAGACTGGAAGCCAAGCCCTAAATATTATTGTTTAAAGTCTAGGAAAAAACCCATTGAGTAGAAATCCGAAAAACCTGGAAGTCAGTATGGTAACGCCCCGCGTACACTGGGGCGTCAAAATGTGCGGGTCGAAGTTTTTGTCCATACCAAAAGAATGTCTGTGTCAATACAAACATATTGAATTTTTGCTAGGCACGTGACCAAGCGCCTAAATTCGCTCCCACTGTCAATGATGTTTCGTTGGAGAATGAGCATTGCCCATGACTTAAAAGAGTTAGTTATGATACTAGCAAAAAATTCGACGCAAGCGCCATGATGCCCCAGTGTGTTTATACCTTTTAAATATATCTTTACTTAATATCAATTATATTAAACCTTTCCATTCCTTTGAATTTGCTGTAGGTAACAAGATAATAATCGAATACGTCCAAATCCGTGAGCGGCAATAAGTCCCATTCATTAACTGTACGTTCGGTACATTGTATTTTATAAATCGATCGCTGAGCCGTGATGTTGGGCCATGCTGTGATCTGTGTCATCCTCGCTAGTTAGCGTCGTGCAGGCTGTGGCGCAACAGAGGCTCCGCACGGACGCAGGCGGACTTTAACATGAGCGTACACTAGACGCTTTACCTTACCAGTAGCTGCTCTGGAGCAAATCTTTGATGTGATAACGCGCTTGGCGAGTGAGAGCAACTGTTGATGCCGCGATACCGTGATGCGAAAACTTCGAGCAGCTCCGTGACTTCTCGGTTCTTTCCGCCGCTTAGACTCCGCCCACCGGCTGACTCCGCTCACTGGCCGCTGCGACGCTTCTCTCTCTCTCTACTCTGAATAACATAATGTTTCACATCTGCCAGGTGTCCCGCGACGGCTACTTTTTTTTAGACGGTGCGAGATCTCAAAGTGCGTAGACAACAGCTTGGTCTAGTGGTCTGAGCGTAAGCCGCTCGACTCACAGCACCAGGTCGCGGATACGTTTCCCACCAGCGACAAATTTCGGAATTGGCCCTGGTAACTGGAATCGCCCCCAGTCCATCCGTATGGTACCCGTAGTAGCTTTACTTAGTTTGGGGGCATACGATGAGTATGTGTTGTTTGGCGATATTTTTTTTAACTTCATTTAATGTATGTGTGTATTTCACTGAACTCCTCTTAAACGGCTAGACCGATTCGATTTTTTTTTGTATGCGTTTGGGTGGCGCCCTGGATGGTTTAGATTCACAATTGGACCCGGTAGGTGGCGCTGCTTTCGTGTGTCACAAATTCTAAGGCGGTATGAAGTTCGCCCGGTCATCTAGTTTTCTATAATAATTAAAAATTATTTATATTTTTTGGAGATAAAATGGTTTTAAAAATAACTCATTTTGTAACTGAAGCTGACACTTTATAACACTTTATAAAAGAAGCATGTTAAGCGTATGTTAATCGTTCATACACTTGGTTTGGAGTGAAAAACTGAAGATGATGTCAATGGCCGCCATGACATATTTGAAAATGTTTCTGAAGAATTTCCGAAAATGCAAGAGATTATAGTTTAAGAAACAAATACTTCATACATATAATTATTTAAGTCAGGCGTGTATGTTATTTTCTCGGTAAGTGTGCGTTGTGCCTTTCGAGCGCGTTGATAACTTTACTGCGAAACCTATATTCAGTTATAATGAGACTTATGAGTTCACGATTTTTGGAGTCACTACAAATAATGGTGACATATTTCAACCGCAATCACGAGAGCAGATGCAACTACATTACTATTGATTTTTGTGAATGCGTATTAAGAGCAATTTTTATAGCAATATAAATGTACTAATATTTTAGACACAAGTCTAGGTTTGGACTAGGTAGAACATTACATATGTAAGGACTAACGGAAGCTGTGCGAACGCTACACGATGTTCTCCGACAGCCCTTTCATTCCTGTGATACCCGTATATATCGGGCAGCCGGCTTCATCGTGTATATGAGCCATTAAAAGATACTTTTTGATGTACTCGTAAGTGTTCGCAAATCAGCCTTTTTCAGGATCATGGCACCTTTGTAGCATCGGGTTACCAACCTGTGAAAAACCACCTGCATCTCTACCAATGATTCGATGCACCGTAAACGCTCACGAGTCGCTGATACTGCATGTAGAGAGCGTTGACTGCTAGTCGAAGTCATTGTAGAGCTACGCAGTTTTTTGTGAACTCAATGTGAGGTGAACGAAAACATCGTGAAGAAACCTGCACGTCTATAGAAAGGCGTGTGAAATTCACCAACCCGCACTGGACCAGCGTGGTGGACTATAGACCAAAAAAATTCCTTGTGTTATGTGTATATAAGGAAGAATATGCCCAATATAATCAGGCACATTCTCCCGATATAATAGGCAATAGGCTCGCCCCCGCACTGCAGTGCACCTCTGCCTACCCCTTCGAGGAATACAGGCGTGATGATGTATTTATTTATTTATTCAATGTGAGGTTCAGAACTAAGCAACGCTTGTACCATACAAAGGACTGTGGACGATTCCAAATACACTCAGATCAGTGCAAATTTTGTACAGGTAATTTGCCGCCGACGGGCATTGAACCCAAAGACCCGCTTCAGAGACTCGAGCGGCCTTTGCTTGACCCACAGGACCAAGACGTCGATAATTTTGAGCTAAAGGTTTTTTATCTGCCTCTTAAACTGGCAATAAAGTCGAAGTCGAAAACGATTTTACTTCAACTAATAAAGTTAATCGTATAGTTCAATTTTAAAATCGACCTTATAGAAAGAGATCATCACGTGAACCCAACTCGAGGTAGATATGGAATACTCGAACAGCGTGTTCTCGTAAACGTAGCTAGTACCGATGGCTCTCATTGTTTATCGTTACCAGCCAATACTGGTGCATCCTACATGGTTACGAATCTACCGTGCAACTGAACACGGAGCGCATAAACCTATTAACTAACTTCAATTTAACACTGAGAAATTTACTCAATTATCATATTGCTAAGGTTCAAATTCTAGTAAAGCTATGTTCACGGGTAGCATGTTATACTTGACAGTCGTTATATCGTGGTGTAGTCTGTGTCAATACTGGGAAGTGGGTCGGCGAGACAAATAGATGACGTATAATGCTGGGTTCCTATAAAATACGCATCGCTAACGGTAATAGTAACGATTAGTTTTTTTAGGAACGACCCATAACAGGTATCCGGAGAGTAACTCACGAAACTATTTTTATACGAACAGTTTTACTGACTTCTCGTTGAGAATCCTAGTCCAGGGTTCGGTAACTTTTTGAATCGGAAGATACAAAAAACACAATTTACAAAATTTCAAAGTTTTTCAAAGAGCCACAATTTTTTTTCTTGCCAGTAGGTACTTGCATAAATAGAGTTTTTAGATAAAAAAGCAACAAAATAAGTAGAAATGGTGCCTAATCCTCGTTAATCAATTCGATTAAGTTAAAAACGATTTTTAAATGTTTTTTTTTATAAAATAAATAATATTTGCGTAAGGAACTAAAGAGCCGCAGCTTCACATCCAAAGAGCCGCATGTAGCTCACGAGCCGCAGGTAGCCGACCCCTGTTCTAGACCGTTAGCGAAACGGAGCGTTTCTTGAATATAGGAATCGGACATAAGGTATCACTAGAACGAACCTTTGTCGAGAACATGGATATAGGTTTGTTTTCGTAGAATACTTAATTGGCAAATCTTTCTCAAGTATTGGCTCTCGGAGCGTACCACGATTAGACACAGAATACGTTGTGTGAGTTGAATTTTATTGCCAAACTAAATCAAACTGTATTGTCTCATTGAAAAAGTTCATTCTTCAACTACATGACAATGACAGCGCGAGCGGATTTTGACGCGTGCGAGCGAGGCTTTTACCATAGAAATTTAATCTTTATTCATATTGACACAGAGTTCATTTTGGTATTGGCAAAAACTTGACGCGCGCGTCTTGACGCGAGAGTGTAACCTACTTAAGACAGTGGGGTTTGCAAGCATGTCAAGACAAGACCTATGTCACAAATTCACTCGCTCGCTCTCTGTCTAATTTCATACGAGAGAGAGAGAGACAACATATGATATTCCGTGACATAAGTGTAGTCTTGGTGCACATGCTACAATTACAGGCATTTAAGTAGCCAATAAGTAGACGTTCAAAATTGAAACCAATTTCAAGGCAAATATAGAAAGAGGTTCACATCGTAAGTAGGTAAATTAAATAAACGCTTATTTTGATTTAACATTACTTTATTATAAATAACATGGAAACTAATTCATCTAACACTATCACAGTTTGGAATTCAGCTATCTAGTTACATTTACAAATTAATTGGTTTTGAACCTTATACATAGATACATAGATTACATTATAGGATTATTGTCACTTTTCACTAACATTTTTTTAAAATAACAACTTAGGTACTTCTACTCTACTACTATAATTGACGCCTGTGTCTTTTTTTGGATATCGTTTATCGAAAACGAATTGCTCGTCTTTTTTGAGTAGGCGCGGATAAACATATTTTGGTTTGTTTTATTCTAACTAAACCTTAGCAACCTCTCTCCTTGATTTGTTAGGTATTAATGAGATAGCAATAAAAAAACATTAGTTACGACGCAACACAAGTCCTGGATATAAGCTATTTAAGCAATTGCTTAGAGGGCATCCCGTCAACTACCAGAGACAACCGAGAAAAAAAACACGACCACACAAAAGTTAAAGCAATTTCGTAATTCGCGCGTTTTAAAATTGTCGTTCACTTAAGGATAGGGGGGCACAGGAGTAGATTGCTTAGGGCATCAAGTTACCTTAATCCAGCACTGCGTAACATCATCAAACAACGTCGGAATCTAACTTACTACGGTATTTTATATTACATAGTATTGTAGGTAAGTAAGTCAATTATAAAATATGGCAACTTTGTAAACTTAACATGTACTTGCATATCTTGTTATAAAAGTGAAATTAATTAGTATAAACTTAAATTAAGATCTACCTAACAAGGATAATATACGTAAATCTTATAATAATTACATTAGAAAGTAAAGATAAAATAAAGTGTCAAAAAGGCGTCTCATTGATCCCGCGGCTCTTATACGTCTTGGCATAGACATTATTATACATTGACGTACGTAGACGTCAAAGTTACACACAAAATTGGACGTGTGAATCTGTCAATGTTAGGAAAATCTGTCACTTCGTTAGAATAACACGTTGATTTAAAGGTTACCTAACTATTTATTCTGAATATTATCTATCATTTATCAATAGCTATGAGTATAATTTAAATGAAAACTATGAAAAATAATAGTATTTCCATTGTAACGTATTACACGAGGATAGAATCTATTTATAATCACAATATTAATTTGAGATATTGTTTTCTTATATTTACGCGAATACTATACATTGAAATTAAACTATTTTACGGATTTTATCGCGTTTATTTACTATTTTATTTTCCCGACGTTTCGGCTGCTTTACAGCAACCATGGTCACGGGGGGACTGAGGTGTTAGACGTCCTGATGTCATAGTTAATAACTGGGTACCCTCACATTTAGTTGTTGTTTGCGGTCCGATCCACGCAGAAAGTGCTTACGGTGTCCTGAGGTCTTGCAATGGTACACTTGGTTTTGGATTTAATTATATTGATTACTGGATCCCAAGTTGGTGGTAGCACCCAGCCATCTTCCCTATTGAAATTAGGATGTTTTTTAATTTCAATGGCCTCACGTATCATCCTTGGTCGGAGTCGGTGTTCTTTAGCGAGGATATGCGGTTTATCAAATCTGATATAATGGCGGGTGCGGTCCTGTACATGTTCACAGATTGCAGACTTCGTGGAGCGTCGGTGTTTCACGTCAGCTATATGTTCTTTTACGCGGGTTTTAATTGATCTTTTAGTTTGTCCTATGTAAGAGAGCCCACATTCACAATCGAGTTTGTATACCCCTGCATCTTGTAGAGGAATGTGACACTTGACAGGTGGTAAAAACTGACTAATCTTCTTCGGTGGCTTGAAGTAAGTTTTGATTGAAGCCCGTTTCAAGATGTAGCCAATCTTGTCTGTGACCATACATAAGAGGTGACTCGATTGTGAATGTGGGCTCTCTTATTCTCTCTTATTCTTATTCTTCTTCTCTCATAAACGCGATAAAATCCGTAAAATAGTTTAATTTCAATTAATTTGAGAGTCATGTTTTGTGTAGATTTCATGGCTGCTTCTATGCACTTACTTTAGGTACTCAATATTCGCATAGATTTCTTCTTATACAGGGTGTTTCAGAAGTCCGAAATAATACTTTGAAGTTGGCATCATTATCGGGTATACAACTGAATGGTATAAATTTTCTATCGACCTTGTTACTCCAAATATTTTTACATCGTCAATTTCTAAAACTCGTACTAACTCGAATCCTATGTAAAATTTGCATGTTCTGTTTTGTGAATATTGGTAGACGCCCTTCATATGTGTACTTTACACTGGTGAATAGGGTTATGGATGTACACAGATGCCAGAACAATCGTGTTCTGTATAGGACTTAAGCGTAGCGACTTATCTGTATAGGTATCGACCTGTGACCAATATTCAAAGGTCTATAACTCAGAATCTATGATAGTTAGGTAAAAACTGTCTTCACTAAGCATCCACTTATGAGCTACCGTATATGTACCTAAAGTATTATTTCGGACTTCTGATACACCCTGTATAGACCTACATACCTACCTTCTTCCAAAATATACTAACTATTGTCACTAATACTAAATTAAATAGGTACTTAGTCTACAATACTGTCTGTAAATTGATCGTTTCGACCTTCTTCCCGCGGAAGTGCTGCTCGATCTCCGCGAGGGACTTGCCCTTTGTTTCTGGCACCATGAAGAGAACGAAGAAGAAGGCCAGTGCGCAAAAACATGAGTACATCCAAAACGTCCCGGCAGACGTCAGCACAGCCTGCAGGTTAAACTGAACGTTAATATTACTAAGCTACGGTTTATTTTATATCGAAACACATAGATAATAAAAGGAAAGGAACTATGATTTAAATTAAAGCTACTTTAATTTGTTAACAAATAAAAAAAAACATCTACTTAACTGCACAACCTTAAACCTTATTCATTTGAAATTGTTTTATAAGATTTTTAGTCCTAAAATAATAACTTTGTAATAACTCATCTAGTCACGCTCAATAACTTTCATGATAGTAAGCCGGCTTACCTACAGAATGCATACCTAATTTTCTTGTGACAGGATGATTAACTTCCTGCATCGACTGTGCTAATTACCATTTATCTCTGATCCAATTTCAATAGTAAGAAACTATTGACATCATTTCCTTTTAAAAAACCTGACAAGGACGCTTAACCACTTCCTTATTAGATTAGACTAATATGCTAGTCAGGCACTATGGTAATTAGGAACATTATGATGGCATACAATTTCACTTGGAATCTATTCACACGGCAAAGCCAGCTGCACTATAATTGCGGGTTTAAATAGATTCGCAGTGGTAAAACGCTTAAGTCCTGTACACTTCACCCACGTCTTTATCGTACCATGGCTTTCGTACATAATGTTCTGCCACTGCAAATCCGTTACCTTTAAATCATTCCATTCAGTATAACCATACTATAACCATTACCAGGTAGCCGGCTTCATCATCTGCATAGATCTTTACTTTTATCGTACTAGAAAGTAAACCATTCTTCTTTTTCTCAAAGTTTAGGCACTTCGAGTCTTTTGCATAACTGCTCTTGCAATGTAACTATTCATTGTATTGCTGATGATGACTTATAGATACTTACATCAAGTGCATGATAGGACTTGATAACCGAAAACATGGAGAGCAGGTTGACAGCGCTGGCCATAGCGGAGAGCTGGGAGCGGTGGTGGGCGGGGAACAGCTCGCCCAGCAACAGGAACGGCAGCCCGCCGAACCCGAGCGAGAAGCCCAACATGAACACCACCAGGCTGACGATTGGGAGATACCTGGAGGACCACGACACCAGCTTTAAATGTATTGTACACCAAACTAAATTTACCAGCACCAAAATTATTTCCATCTCACTACTTACAACCAATTTTTACAAATTTATAATGCCAGTGAAGAACAAATATAGTAGATCTATAATTTTTGAAATCAAATAGTTCTCAATTTGGATCTGGACCATTTTGGATCTGGACAATATATCTAAAGAGAATGATCGAAAAATTCCAATATGTGAAATTAAATTCCTTACCCAAGCCACTGAATCTCCTTCACCTGGAAGTAGAAGGCGGCTCCCATAGACGCCATGGAGAGGCACATGATGGCCGCGGAGATGAGCAGCAGTGGCCGTCTCCCGGCCCTATCCACGAGCATAGTGCTCACGCCGTTGCTGAGTAGCTGTACCACGCCTATGGTGATTGTCGCCGTCATCGCATCTAGCGTGCTATCTGCCATTCACATGTTTCTTGTTAACAAAAAATCAAGCATCTGCTTACTTAGTTAAAGATAAACCTCATACCAGTGACTATGGTCACTATACCAGTGACAAGGTATACCAAGGTATACCAGTGATAAGGCCAAAATTACCGTAACAAAATCATTTTCGGTTACGAGCAATCTCTTGGGAAGCGATATACATAAGAACTACAGTCAGCCATATAGGTGGGAGTACATCTTGACTCTATGAAACCTCTTGCCGCTGATTTGGTTTACAGGTAGAGTTTTATTTCTTAGAAGTATTGTTCAAGAGAAGATTAGACTTTCTTCCCTGGCAGTCGGCGAGAGTTATAGGATAGTTAAGGAACGCACAAACCCCTAAAAAGGAGACTCACCCAAGTCCCAAATTTACAAAAATAAAGACACAGAGGAAATTATTACAGAGTATTTAATTTTCTTCACCTGCATTCCTGAAGATCTCCACAGTGAAGAAGACAACGGCGTCGATGCCGCTGTACTGCTGGAACAGTAGCAACGCGAACCCAATGATCATAGGTTTCATGACCACTGACGAGAAGAACACCTTACGGGTGAACAGGCTCGGAGGGGTGTTTGTAGCTTCCGTTTTCCTGCAATAATATATAATGGGTAGTCGGAAACTGTTTACTTTTTTCTTAACTAATAGAAAGTGGCTTTGACTTGACTTTGATTGACTTTACTTTGATTTGACTTTATGATCCATTTACACTGGCTAAATTTAGAAGGATCTTTTCTTAGAAATATTTGGATTAATACAATCAAAATTTACTTTTGTTTTCACACATATCACACAAGGACAACTTATTCTTTATTTATGTTGTTGGGAGACAACAACGATTACAGTATTTTTTATAGAGTACGTACCTAGTCTAGAGTTTAGACTGAAAAACCGCGTGCATCAAAATTACGCAAATACTTTTTTTTGCATTGAATCACTCGCACGACCATCTTATGCCTTCAAAGAACTTGCAAACAAGGAAATTGTCTCAAAACAGTGACAATGGTAAAGGTACACATTAATTTTCCCGTTATCATTACCCATTGCAGTCGGCCTTCAAGCAGACAATTCTAGTTGAGCTCAAACGAGTTGCCGGTTATTAAGGATTACACATATTTTATTATAATATCTTACTCATTTTCATCATCTTTAACAGTGGCTGTTGCTCGCGCAGATAGATGGAGCCACTTGATCGACTCCGACGCATCCAGACCTTTGGACTCCAACCACACGGGCGACTCCGGCAACGGTAGCAGAACAAGGAATAAAGCCACTGGGAATATAGACTAGATTTAGAACATGTTAAGACTACATTAAGGTAAGTAGGTATTTCAGAACGGCTTGGTAGACCACTAGAGTGGTACGAGCATAGAGCGCTCGACTCCCTAAACCGGGTTGTAGCGGGTTCGTTTTCTGTCAGCGAACAATTTCGGTAAGGCCCTTTCCGGAATTGGCCTGGTCCTGGTGTATCTGCGATCGCCCCCAGTTCATTGTATGGCACCGTGGATGTTTTGTGGTACTCATATTACAAGCCCTTCTTAGTTTGGGACCATACGGTAAGTATGCATTGGCTGGCAATATTTATTTGTTTTAATTATATTTATTCCTTATAAGTCGTAAAACACGTTCATCGAAATTGATATTGTAACACTCTAGAATAAATACCTATATTAATACATAAAACAGCATATTATTTTATTTCAATAACAATACTGGCATAAAACAAAAGTTTGCTCAATTCCCAGCCCATCTCATTCGCATGACTGAAATGTTGGACAATGGATCGACGTATATCGATGCATTTATATACGAACAATAGGTACGCAATTTTAATAATAAAGCATGGGTACGAATTCGCAAGTAAATTAAACAGGAGGATTGGGCAAGGGTAGACTGTTTGCGCATTTTTCCATTTTACTCTTGACATTTTAAAACACATTTTATAAGTAATTTACATACTAAATGAAAACAGAATACAGCAGAAAACTCTACTTCAAATTATTGTGGCAAATATTTACCGCAAAACACGGCAGAGAGGAAAGCGAGGTATCTCCAGTACAGCCAGTTGCCTGCCACGTATGATATCAGTATCCCTAGGGACATGGAGAGGGTAGGCAGCGAACCCAGCCGCCCGCGAATCTCGGGGTCGCAGCATTCACTCACCTTAAAAAAACATGAACTAAATGTACCTAATTTGAATATTGTGAAAAAATACTTGTCATTTGGTGGTCTAGAACATCTTGGCAAAGGTTTATAAATGGGAACCTTAGAGGCAGGACAGTTAAGAGTGTTGTTTTATAGTCCGATAGCAAAATAATTTATCTGACTTAATGGAAACTTTTTAAATAAAAATGTAAGTATGTCAGGCATCATGAATGATATGTGATTACAGGTCGCACGCCTTTGACCCGGTACATCTCGCCCGGTACATCTCGCCCGGTGTACCCACCAGTACAAATCAGATGCATTTTAGTCCGCAAGAAATTAATAATAATTATGACTCACACTGTTATTCACTGTTAACAATATTATATGCAAAACTGAATAAAATAATCACGTGGAATACGTGGCAGACAGAGAACTAAACCATGCATATGAAACTCCACTACACGCATCAGTTTGAACAAAATTTTACTATTTATAGTTCTTATCAAAAAAACCTCACAGGGAACGCGTTAATAGGTGTTACAGAGTTCCTAACAGTGTTTCATTATACGTAAGGTCATTTTAGATAACTGGAAATAATGCATCATTTAGCGCGATGTAATTTCCTAGTTGCTCAAGATCAATAGCCCCTTCAGACGGTAATTCATTAATTGATGCAATATGTTATCGTACGATCTATTCTTGTATCCTCTATATATAATATATATATATTAATTTACTTATATGATATACTGTGGCTTAGTTTGAACGCTTCTAACTATAGAAAAAAATTACGGATATGACAGGACAACATATTTAAGTATTCATAAATACGAATAAGAAATTCACAATTATTTAGGGTTGAAACCATTATCAAGTAAGTATAAAAAGATTTTAATTTAAATGTAAACAAGTTGATAGAATTATGTTTAAGTCGTAACATAATAAATTATTTTTAATACGAGTATGTATGTTTCTACTCTAAAATAATTCATTCAAACGCAAAATACCGCAGTTTCACTCAGTGAAGTGAAATGAGGAAAAGTTATTAAGTTTTATCTGCAATGTTTTTATAAGCACTTGAACTCACATAAACTTGAGCAGTGGCCAGCACGAACCCGACGCCGACCCCCGTCAGCATCCTGCCCACCAGCAGCAGCGGGTAGTACTTCGCGAAGCCAAGGATCAGCCACGCCGCCACCCATATCGGCGACGTCATCTGCAGTGTGCGCTTGCGCCCCGCGCGCTGCATCAGTGACCCAGACACCATGCTGCCCAAAAACGCACCGAGAGGCGGGATAGCACCTGAAAAAGAAAGCATTTTTCTTCAGTACAAGTAATTTCTTGCCTGCCTAGCCTCGTGGGCAAGAACGCCCACCTTGAACGTAAAGGGTGCGTGATCAAATCCCGGGCCCGGACCTCTGAGATAATTTTCATGTGTGAATGCCATTTTCAACAATGATTACCACTTGCTGAACGGTGAAGGAAAACATCGTGAGGAAACCTGCACGTCTATAGAAAAGCGTGTGAAGTTCACCAACCTACACTGGGCCAGCGTGGTGGACTATGGTCCAAATCTTCCTCGTATTGAGGGGAAATGTGCCCGGTATAATGGCAATAAGCTCACCCCCTATTACATTGGGACCAAAATATGTACATCGGCGAATTGTGGGCGCCCTACAGTGCATCTCTACCTACCCCTTCGGGGAATACAGGCGTGATGATGTATTTATAAGTAGTATCTTTAATGTTCTTCTACTGAGCACGGCCCTTCCCTAAAAACTAGGCTCGATAATAACGGGTTGATCGAGAACGGGTGTGGAGTTGCAGAACATTATGTATGAAGCGTTTGCTCGGGCTGCCAGATAAAATGCAAATTCAAGTGTGATGATCATCCTTAATCAACATAATTTACAAATACGACTATAGCGGCCACGTTTCAGTAAATAATAATCACCTAAATTAAAATAACTAATATTTAATAAAATAAAATAAAGAAGGTTGCCGTTCAAAACCAAGAATATTTTGTTTGGTTAAAAATAAATAGACATTAATCATCCTTAAATATTTTACTAAGGTTATGGAGAACTACCTACTACAGTAGGTACCTACTTTACTGTGCATACTACATAACACCACTGCAATAAGCTCAATTACATACCTCAATTAAATAAAATGCACATACTTATCATTTCAAGTGTGTAAATTTTTGGCCACCTGTACCTACTACGCCGTTTTTACTCAAACAAACATAATTGCCTTGTAACTTTAATAAAGGTTTACAGCTCAATAAATTCATAATAACGACTATATCCCCAGCAAGAGTAAGCATAAAGATGCAATCTCACCTATCCATGATTTCTGTTCACTCGTCTGTATGATGTGTGGGTCCATGGCTTCAATGGAGGGTATCGCCGAGGAGGAGTAGCCCCTCACCAGTCCGATAATTAGGAAGGACAGCGAGGCCCCGATCGTCAGCCATAACTGTAACAAGGATACATCGTCACTTTACAATGTTATACAACAATCTTCTCTTGTAAAGATTTACAAAAATAGTTGGAGATAAGCTGTGGGTTTAACAGGGCCCCATATTCCCTAACACTATTCTTCTGGAGTTGCTATGACTTCATTTTTTAAGGCATATAAACAACATAACTGATATGACCTGTGTAGACATCAGACATTGCCACCTTGAAGCCTAGACTAGTAATTTTCTAGTCAAGAGAGAAAAGAGAAGAGAAGAGTCTCATGCGAATAAATTATAACGTTGTCAAGGCTATGATTGCATAGATAGTCAAAAGAATAACCGGCGAATCATAGAAATTGCTGTACAAATTGATCTATTTGCCATTCATGTGGCTATTTTGATATTATAGTCAGTGGCGTGACCGACGGAAGAGGGCAATCAAGGCACTATTGCAAGTGCAAAGTAATCCCCGTGTCTCTCGCGTGATAGACCCAGGTCACGTGACATTCTGAATAAAACCTTAAGTAGCCGTATATACAAGAAGTTCTCTACATACTATGTTTGCTTTATTAACATATTGGTTGCCGTCTCTACTCTCTACCATAAGTGATTAGCTAGGATAACCAATCACTAATATTAATAAACATAATCATTTCAATGGTTTCTGCATATAAATGTTTATTGAATCATTACCATTTTATCCCCAAAAAGGGTAAGTCTATTTAAGTTAAGTACCTTATTGTCTTGAAGACATAAGACTACTGCCCGCTTCATGTGTGAAAAGTTAGATGAAGGTTTTACATAAACGTCACAAAACGACACGACAACAGGGCCACAATAATAACGAAATTGTATAAGGTTGTTGTGCAACAAACTATACAATATGAATGATCTACTCATGTGCTTTTAACATCGAAGTGAGGAAAACTAAATAATACATTTTGAGGTAATCAGTTAACAGTGCATGTTTTGTACAATGCACTGTGTCTACCATAGAAAAGAAGAACTTATTCTTCTTTTCTAACCTAATGGTGTGGTCTTAACCACACGTCAAAAGTCGCTCACGGAATCGATGACATTTCGTTGAAAATATAATTATTTGGTATAGGCATAGGCGCCTCGTTTGATAGACATCAATCTCTATTAGAGATATGTCGAAACAAAACTTCGTATTATTTTCTTTTGTTTCAACATATCTCGAATAGAGATTGATGTCTATCAAACGAAAATCGGGTCCCTGTGGACTCGGGGCTTATCATAGTGAAATAGATATATTTTAATAAATGAATGTTAAAAAACTTTTTAAAAACAAGCTTTTGTTTAATTGCCCTTTGTTTTCGTGTTCTCCTCAGAAAGCCCTTTCATTTGATACCCATACCGTGGTAGTGCAGATAAAATAACTATACCGCCATCTTGGATGATCCGCCATATTGGAATTAGAATGACGTCACATAGCTAAGCATGCATTGTCATCTTTATACCAACTTTCAGCTCAATCGGTTAAAGATAGCTGATTTAAAATTCAGTTGCAAGATTCCACCCGGACATACATACGTTGCAAGCTAATATAAAGCTTGTAACTTGTAAATGGGAGCTTAATGACTATTAGCGCTATTGCAAAATCATGTTACGTGTCGATTAATGGCATACGTTAACTTGTTACACAGACACAACAAAATAGTTTTTCCATACAAAACCGGTTATGAATAAGGAAATACTAGATTTTCAACATTGTGACATTGAACTTAAAGGGTAAATTATAGATCTAATAATACATTATGTATATAGATCATCAGTGATATAAATACGTGCATGTTTTGGTGGGTTCAGGCCTTGAGTGTAGGCGTCTCACTCACCAAATCGGGTTCGATTCCCGGCAGCTACAAACGTCGGTAATAGCCTTCACAGAGTTTGCACTAGTCTGGGTGCATCTGAGATCGCCCTCAGCCCGTAGTATGGTACCCATAGTGCAAGCGTCACTTAGTTTGGGATTTAACGATGAGTGATATGATGAGTGACTGTATGATGAGGGACTATATGATGAGTTGTCTGGTCATATTTATATATTTGCAATTGCATTATGGCGTAAAATTCCAAAAATGGATTACTACTATTTTGAAACACTCCTAAGAAGGAAATGGAGGTAGTCACTCAGTAGTCGAACAGAAACTGTAGTTACGTAAGTGCCACAAGTGCGCTTAAAACACCAGAACTAATTAAAATCTAATAAGCACGATAGGGAAACAAATTTGAACAATTGTAATACAATGAAAGGGTTGCAGTTAATTACAAATATCACGTATTGCAACAGTAACAAAAGACGAACGATGTTTTGAAACATAGTGGACGTATGGAAACAGTATAGTAGATATAGCTAACATTACTCGTACATTTTACATAAATCTTCTATAACAGCGTCACTTAGGTATAGCTTCGAAATCGATATCATAATTAAAAGTCCCTTCACAAAAGGTCCGAAAATAATAAGTTTCTTTTATTTTGTAAGTCTTTAATTTCTCCATAGAATTGGCATTCGGAGGAAGCGTTTTGTGACATATTATATTTTACGCAATAGTATACTTATATTACAAACAGTTGAAATTTGTTTGTTTTAAGTCTATTTTACTTTCTGTATCTACTTATTGCTGCGAACCGTGAGACAGCCTTAACATAGTCTGACTTTAGTTAATGCAACTTAAAATAGCTAAGCTAAAAACGGATGATTGTAATATAATCAATGTGTTTAATTTCTATAGTGTGTTGTCACTATGTTTTTATAGTTTCTTAATTTTAATATAAACCGCGAAATGGCATAAATAACTTAAAAAAAATACATGTTAACAAAATCTTTGTACGTATCACCAAACAAAACCCGTTTTGGAAATAAGTAAGTAAACTGGTATATTCCAACCCGATACTGTCTGATACCCAAATGTTTGAAAACCGGACAGAGACCTTATTAAATTTAAAAAAAATACCTGACAAAAAACGCACAATCATCTTATGGTTTGTACTAAGCGATGCTTATTATGGATACCATGCTACAGACTGAGCCATCCCAAACCACTTGAAGGCTGTTTTCCGAAATTAGTAGGTTGTTCAACCTACGACAAAACTCCAAATTAAGCAAACTTACATTTAAAAAAATCAAGGAACGTTGTTAATTTGAAACTAGAATGATGGGTCCGGAAGATTATAAGGTCGCATAATATTATTTCCGGTACATTCCCAATACGGGACTGTAACAGTAGTATGATGACTTATCGAGCTGCGCATAATTAAAACAATTTATTTTCTATATAGGACGTATACGTCTCGCACGTATCCATTTAACCAGGTTTTCTATATAGGACGTATACGTCTCGCACGTATCCATTTAACCAGGTAAGCATTTCAAATGTGATGGAAAAATCTATGCATAGTAACACGGCTATTAGCGATTATGAAATTTTTTAATGGAATGCCTTCTGTCAAATGACATGTAAATACATAACTTACCTACATTTTCATAATACTTTTATTAACTATACAGCATTATACACTATAGAATATTCTACTATTAAGTATACTATAGAGACTAAAGTGACTCTTAATGTAAGGGACTTGTTAAGTTTCGTTTACAGTAAAGTTTATGCCGTGCCTGCCTGCCTGCCGTGCGTCTAGATAACCAATAACCTAAATAAGAACCCGTCTATAAATACCTAAGAAGTAGAATAAAAGCGACTTTTTTCTAAGAAGTTGGTAGGACGTAACCAGGGTGAGAGAAGGCGCTGGCTGAAAATTACCGCTAGTAGCGACACGTACCCTCCAGCATATGCTGAGCCAGGCGCCTTTCGGCATGGGTACCACTGTGGTAAACAATATATATCGCCAGACAACACATACTCATCGTATGATCCCAAGCTAAGCAAAGCTTGCACTATGGGTACCATACAATATACTGGGCAAGATCCCTGTTACACCCAGAAATCTTCGAAAAGCCCATTTCCAAAATTTGTCACCGGCGGGAATCGAACCCGCAACTACCTGGTTCAGTGATTCAAGCGGCCTACGCTTAACCCACTACACCAAGGCAACATCAATTTGCTTCCATGAATCATTAAAATCAGCAGTGGTAGCAAATCAGCAGTGGTAGCCGAGTGGTCGAACGCACGCTTTGCAATCAAAGTGCGCAGGTTCAAACCGTGGCTCGCACCTCTGGGTTTAATGTGCGAATCTCATTTTCATCGAGATTGACACTTGCTATGAAACGGTGAAGGAAAACATCGCGAGGAAACCTGCACGTCTGAGGGAGCTTGAGTAGTTCTCGATAGACGCAACGGGCCAGCGTGGTGGACTATGGCCTGAATGCCCCTCGCGTTGAGGGGAGGCCCGTGCCCAACAGTGGGACGTTAAAAGGACTATATTAGTTATTAGTTGCTTCTATTATGTATGTAAGTTGTGGGGTCTGTACCTAATAAATATATTGTCTTAATTATTTCTTGCTAAGACGTGGTATGGTTTGTCACCCCAGTGACCGTTTGCATAAAGAAAAACAATGTAAGTTTTAGGGTAGCTTGAATTAAGGACCGGCTTTACTACGTGGTATTTAATTATTAAAGGGATGATTTGTGAGTTCTTGACAATAATGAGCATCGGTCAACCTACCACTATCTGCCCATTTCACCAGTCATACGTCCCTGAGAGAATGCCCCAATTGTGGATATTTTATCTTATTGATGATTCAACAAGGTTCAACTTAAGTTAACTGCCAAGATAAGCGAATCTGTTAAAAATCAAATGATCAGTGACATGATTGCCTGATAACTTTATCATATCACAAATCTAGTACAAATATAAATAGTGAGCACAACGCTTGTATTATGGATACCATAATATAATGGAGTGGAGGCGGTCGCATTAACACATATGGAAGTAAAACGAAAAAAAAAGTAATTTCCGAAATATTCCCGATGGAAATTGAATCTGAAATCGGTGCAGTGAGCAGAACGGGTTACAATGTCAACCATGTTTTCCCTGCGGTTCTTCGATAAGAAATATTCGCACTTTCGAAACAAAGCAATCGAAAAAAATTTAACCTGAGTAATACTTTGAAAGAATTTTATTCCAAGAGCAAAAATAGCCATGACTTAAAGATGCCAGAGATTATGACTAGCCCCAACTCTGAGAATATCAGCATAATGTGAACTTTTTTGTATAGAACTAAAAATAATAAAAAATGTGCCAACAAAAAAAAATCTAATTTACAGAAATAATAAAAAAAATTACGTATCCCTTCATGCTTCTTCTAAGCCAGTAGTAAACACACAAGGCGTCTTATTTACCGTTAATAAATAACAACAAAATATATAACATCAACAATGAAACACTAGAATGCAAATCCGTAGAAAAAGTTCCGTAATAATCTCATATACAACAAGTTGGCTTATCTTTACGGCTAATTATAGAAGTAATGAAACACTAAAATACAAAATATACCTGTTTTAAAAGGGCCGGCGATATTATGGCCATTGCACGATCAGCGTAACGGACTTGATTTGCTTAAATGATGTATAGCCCCTGCTACCACATAACAATAGTTAACCACTCCACGATACAATATATTGCAACTCGTATATTTAAACTCGGGCAGACTACCGACGACTGTTAACCGCAGGACGTCGAGAAAGACTGCAGCAAACTCAACTACCTACCACCTTTTTTGATTAACAGCGCATACGCATGTCATGTGAGATGATCCTTCCACTGGGGACGTATATACAAAAAAAGCCGGTTTCATAATTTCTGCTGCATTTAAATGTTTGTTTACGTGAATGATTATGGATCAGCCGCAATAAGTATCATCGCACTACGTAAATTGTGTACCGTTCAGAGAACTAAAACATGGCGACTTACTATGTTTACACCGATGATGCCACATGCAATAGAATGGAGATGCCGCTTATGTCGGCATTGGTCGTGTAGGCGTAAACGTTACCACAACGTTATACAAAGATTTGTCGAGAAAATTACGTTACATAGAAAGAGCTGGCTCTTTCTTCTAGACATCGCTCGGCATCATCTCGACAAATCTGACAGTTGGTCACGAGATGAAAACCTTAACCTACCTAACTCTCACTGCGTAAACAGGTATTACGCTTGTGTCAGTGACAACCTTAAGTAGATTTTTATCATTGACTGACCATCTGAAGCGTGATTCCGATTTACAAACATATATATATTATATTGAAATCACATGGTACCGAGATAATAGTCATCATTCGGATCCAGATCATCTCGATATGAGCCTCACATGACCGGTTACGCTCGTCATGTAACGACTGAGGTTATATACTCTATTCAGTTCTCATCGTCTTTAGAGTTCCAGCATGGATTCCTACAGTTGGATGTATTTTTTTATCATAAGTATAGTGAAAGCAAATAAGAAAAAAAAAAGGAAATTTGTAAGTGGCCCAGGCCCAAGCCTGTACGCAGTAAAGTAAATAAATAATTTGACATTGAGCCAATTTTTATTATCACAGTCCCGGGGACAGTTTTCGAAATTCTTCTATGATTTTTTAGCGGGAAACGTCAAGGTTAACAATATACGAATTGTCGAACTTACCGATAACTAAATATTACATATCCCCAAACAATACATATTCGAAATTAATAAATAATAAAAATACATCATCACGCCTGTATTCCCCGAAGGGGTAGGCAGAGGTGCACTGCAGTGCGCCCACACTTCGCCGATGTATTTTGGTCCCAATGTAATAGGGGGCGAGCCTATTGCCATTATACCGGGCACACAGGTTTCCTCACGATGTTTTCCGTCACCGTTTCTTAGCAAGTGATAATCTCAGATGAAAATGATATATATATTATATGAAATTAATATACATATTATATTAATTACAGGATATTCAGCACATGCAA
This sequence comes from Ptilodon capucinus, assembly GCA_914767695.1. NCBI lineage: Eukaryota > Metazoa > Arthropoda > Insecta > Lepidoptera > Notodontidae > Ptilodon > Ptilodon capucinus. The sequence continues at coordinate 3,611,632 of OU611814.1, read as the reverse complement.
ATTTTACTTATCTACTTTTCAGTTACAGCTGGCATTTTGCCAGCCGGGCGCTAAACACAATATCCATCTTGCTATTCTGTTTAGTCACTGTATTGAAAAAGTGTCGCATTGTATTGTAATCGCCGTTTTTGCAATTGAGTATTGCGTAGGGATAGATTGGATTAGAATGGTTAGCGTACATATTTTTTTTAAAAGCAGTTTACTATTGAGCTTCTTTCCAGCTCTTCTCATGGAAAGCAAAGCCGCCTTTTGTAGGGATGGTTGATTTTAACAGTTAGTTTTGTAAACTTTGTGACCTACTACTGTCAAAGCAGAGTCGTGACTGACGGGTTTAAACGCATTCGCTGAGGACTTTAATTGTATAGCAAATTATTAGTCCTTCGGGTGGCCGATAGGGAGCTATAGAATTTCCTAAAGTTTTTTTTTTTGTTTAATGGCCTCTTTCCATTGAGTCAGGCCCAATGTGATTCTGACAATGTCAACGTCGTGGCTTTCCTAAAGTTATTGTATGAGATCGCTAAGTGTGAGATAACACAAGAAACGCAGAGTTGAGTCACTTATAGATAGATTATAGATAGAAAATATACTCATAGAAAAGCTCCTTCTGCAATGAAATGTAAAATTGACAGCGCGAGCGAATTTTAATGTTTTGTTTTTTGACGTCACAATTTAAACTTTTGTCTCAACTCTTCTTGTGTACAACTCGACAAGTAGTAAGATAAGATTAGAATAAAATATGTCTATAATTTCAAGCACTAATTAGGTAGCCTTACTGATTATCACAAACGGTAGATAAGCGTTTATAGATTTGATAATTACTCAATCCATTTTCAGTACATTATTTACAAGTGAAGCAAGATGTTGTTTTATTCAATTTTTATTTTAACGTTATCAAGTCAGTATGTAGCAGGTAAGATTATTTCTATCCTTAAACATACAAAGGAGGCGTCGATTCGGTCATGATCGTGATCTGCCTTCCAATTTCTAAAAGGCTGCCAAGTGTCATCTTGGCTAAATAGAGTAAAGTCTAATTTACATTGCGACACTAGTGGCGAAAGTAGTGTCGTGACATTTGTTTCATCAACAGTTTCACAGTGTAAACGTCAAGTTTCACAATGCATGCATCAATTAATGCATGAAACTTTTGCTTGCAACTGAAGATTAGATTTTGTCACCTTAACGGCTTATTAGGAATCGGACGGCAGAAATTGTCGCCGATGCAGATGTTTAGGTCTATGGTCCCGGACGTCCAAAAGATCGAGAATGTTGAAATGCTCGCAAATGTTTAGATGCTCGTGGATGTTAAAATGTATTTCTCATTGGTCATTGCACTTTTGAGTGTGATCTTAATCTTCATCGATAACTCAAAAACACCTAAAATTGGTTGGTCCACAAGGCATTTGTACTTGAGAATTAGATACTTGTGAAATTTAAATAGTACTTGGTAATAACAACTACTATTATTTAGAAAGTTAGAAGATTGAAGTGATACTTACTTACGTAATGTTATTGTTATAAATTAACAGACAACTCATCAAATCAAATTACCTATGCAAGTGTAAAGTTACCTAAATGAATAAAAAAAATCAAATCTTATTTAGTGATCGTATTATCGTGTCATGGCATTGACATAAATATGTATCGCACTGAGGACATGTGGAGGTAATGTCCTTTATACATTTAACAACAAAACTAAACAAAATAATGATCGTTGCAGGTCAATTTGGGCCGTTCGACCAAGACTTCGGGTATGTGACCGTGCGGGAAGGGGCTCATATGTTCTACTGGTTGTTTTATACCACTGCCCCGGTTCAGAACTATACAGAAAGGCCTTTGGTTGTATGGCTGCAGGGAGGGCCTGGAGGGTCCTCCACTGGTATCGGTAATTTTGATATTTTGGGCCCTCTCGACTTAAGCCTGCAGGAGAGGAATTATACGTGGGTGAGTTATGATTTGCCTTTGTAAGGTACAAATTATAGTTACAAAATGAAAACATCATGATCAGTTAGTACCTACTTAAACAGATACTACTAACAGAAGTGTGAAATACTATTTTGACGCTTGTACAAGTAGTAGTGGTATATATTTAATACTGAGGCAATAAATATATAACCAACCAAAATTTATTCGGAATTATGTTACAATCCATACCTTGTGGATCTTGCAAAGCTGTCTGCAAACATAAATAAAGTTCGATAACGATCGTGATGCATTTCGACGTTTACATTTTTTTATAACATAATGGTAGTTATAATAAACTAGTAGATATTTTTTCACCAAAATATTATATAATCTTTTCATAATTCTCGCCTTGTTAACAGGTCAAAAACTTCAACGTACTATTTGTGGATAATCCAGTCGGGACAGGATTCAGTTACGTTGAGAACTCCAATTTTTCTTTGTTGACAACAACCAATGATGAAATTGGTAAGATTTAGATCCGATTTTTAGACTGCTCATGCATAGTAACCAATGTGATCACAATGTATGACAAAGATCGCCAATTACTCATCAATAAAAATCACATCATCACGCCTTTATTGCCCGAAGGGGTAGGCAGAGGTGCACTGCAGTGCGCCCAATCTTCGCCGATGTATTTTGGTCCTAATGTAAAGGGCGTGGCTATTGCCATTATACCGGGCACATTCTCCCACAATACGACGAAGATTTTTGGGCTATAGTCCAACACGGTGGCCCAGTGCGTTTTGGTGAACTTCACACACCTTTTTATAGATGTGCAGGTTTCCTCACGATGTTTTCCTTCACCATTTCATTGCAAGTGGTAATCTCGGATGAAAATCAGATTCGCACATGAAACCCAGAGGTGCGAGCCGGGGTTTGGACTTGCACACTTTAATTGCAAGGCGTGCGTTCTACCACTGCTAAAAAAAATACCAATGCTAAAATTTGGCAGACGATTTCCTCACGGCCTTTTTCCTAATATTCTTCACGTCAACTATCTTGCCTACTAAATATACTTTGTATCTAATATTCGTCCACTTGTGATGTCATGCCTTGATACTGGGTGTGGGCTGCTGTTTCCTCGTTTGTTTCGTAATGAGCTGATCCCCGGTTTAAAATACTTTTACTACTCCCAAATAAACTAGGGCCTAGGTTGCGTAGTAACAACATCCGTGATGTATGTAGATATAAACTTTACTTTAGATGCAAATATCCCATTGTAATAAAATAAAGAAAAAATCCTTTAGTTTATTATCAGTGACCTTATATTCGTAGCTTTGGACTTCGTCGAACTGATGCGAGGCTTCTACCGTGATCATCCCGAGTTCGAAGGTGTTCCGCTTTATATTTACGGTCAATCTTATGGAGGGAAGATGGCTATCGACATGGGTATCCGTATGCATGAGGTTAGTAAGATGTACGCACATCGTGTTTCAGAAGATTATGATTACGATATTTCAATACATAACAATGTTTCAATAAAAAAATAACTATCTGGGGAATACAGACGTATGCTGAATTGACTTTATGCAATTTTAGGCTGAACAAGAAGGTACAATAAGGTCCGCCCTTAAAGGGATAGCAATGGGCAATGCTTGGATATCACCTGTCGATGCAACCTTAACATGGGGGCCACTGCTACTAGCAGCTGGTCTAGTAGACCAGGAAGGGTACGAAGACATCCAGACCCAAGCCCGAGAAGCGGAAAGGCTGTTCAATGCGGGTCTATACTGGGAGTCTACATCACAATGGGCATCAACACAGTCAGCAGTATTCAGACGAACCACAAGTGTTGATTTTTATAATATACTCACCAAGATGACTACTTCTGCGCCGGATACAACTAGGAGTGCATTTGGTAAATGTTACTTCATACTTTTATAGTCCAGTTATGGTCCATATTACATCTGAATCCGTTAATCTGTTCGTAATAAAGTCCTAAGTCCCATCAATAAATCACTTTTTTAACAAAAACGGGGAGTAAAAATATTTTGACTCCCAAAAACGAAATACCCAATTCTTGTTCTAAAGTCTTGTATGGTATTTTAGAGCTTGCAAGAGACATGATGATCAATAATCGCGGTTACATGGGGATATCAAGACAGGAGGAGTTAAATCTTAGTACGCTTATGAACACGTTAGTAAAGGAGGCTCTGAATATTCCTGACCATGTGTCCTGGGGCGGACAATCCAATGCAGTCTTTGACATGCTGAGGACGGACTTCATGAAGCCTGTTACTGACGGCAGTTAGTATACTATTTTTTTTTCTTACAGCAGTTTATAGAGCTCTTGTTACCTATCACGGCCTATGGCTGCCTTATTCACCATATCAGGTGTGGCAACTACCGTCTATGTTTCTGCACGGATAGCGCAACTTTCGTCACGTATTATGTCGCACTGAGTAGCTCTTACACACTTTTATATTCATTCAGAAAGAGGTTTAAATATTACATTGTATCTTGTTAGTATAGGTACTAGGAGATATCTTAATGTGTTGCCTAAATATGAAGCAATTGCCAGTTGCAGGGTACTTATTTTTAGAAATAATGTTCATGCGTCTCCTGGTGCTAGTGAAAACAAGCTAATGCTTGTTTTCAATTGACGTCCTGGTAATCCAGGGCGTCAATGTTTCGTTAAGTTAGTAATACAAGCGTCTAATAAGCGAGTAATACTGAGGAGGAAACGAAAGTTAGTAAGTAGGTAAGTATTTAATTAAAAAGTTATTTAATCATTTTCAGTTGAAAAGCTTTTGAATGAAACGGATATAATATTGACGAAATACAACGGAAATCTTGACCTGATTTGCGATACTCCAGGTAAGTTTACATAGGTACTTTGTTCATATTTAGCAAGTATTTTTTGATATTACGGCTTATCTTACAAATAATGTGGCTCTTTCATCGTCACAACTGCATTTCCCGGAGGGGTAGGTCTTAATTTACTTTCTTTGACTGATGTGCTGTATTATTTGAATAAAATTATTTAAGTGTTTACTAGTTAAATGTAAGTTCAAATTACTACTTTATTTTATCTATGTTACTTGCAAAAATGCTGTTAATTTTCCAGTCCGGTCGAAGAAGATAACATAATGTGAATATGACCATTTGCCTTCGCCGACTTTAACTTTACAGGTCAGATTCTATGGGTGGATCGTCTTAAGTGGGCGGGGGCCGAGGGGTACAGGAATGCACCCCGCCACCCCATCTGGGAGGATGACAGACTAGAAGGCTATTACAAGTCTTACGGAAACTTAAGATTCTTCTGGATTAACGTCGCTGGACACAGTGTGAGTAAAAGTTAATCCTTCAATTAAGTTTGAGTGTGTAATGTCCCGCAGTTTAAGTCTTACTTAAAAAAAAATACTTACCAAAAAGTTCCATCGTAGGTGGACAATTTTGTTACAAACATGGACAAATTGTTAATGTTGATCTGGGGAGCACAAACATCCTGATTTTTAAACCAAATTAAGACCGAGATTATCACTTTGGTTGACGTAGACAAAAAACTCAAGATCCATAATTTATGTTCTCAAACACAATGAGCGCAGTCACGACTACTTTTGGACCATTAAAAAAAAACATTTTACAACTTATCTTAAGTAAAATGCCATCATGTGATCACTGAATACCTATGTTTTGTTGATGCCAGAATATGTTGGACATAAAACAAGACAAAGTAGGTAATTAGTTACCGTTTAAACAATCATTCTTGACGTGACAGCTTATAGCGTACGTGAACAGTAGCTATTTCGCTCTACACTCACTGGGCAGAGCGAATTAACTGTTATTGAAAATGTACTCTGTTTCAATATAAATAAAGATTGAATTTCTACGGTAATATATATTCGTCTATGCGACTAAATTCACTCGCAACATCGATTACCTACATTCCGTTGAAAATTTAACTTTTCCTTTGAGTAAATAAAGTTCATTTTAGTATTGGAATAAAATATTTTGTGCGCATTTAAGCTTGGGGCGTCAAAACCTACGCGTTGATTTGTTTCCCAATACCAAAACGAACTGTATTAACTCATAGAAAAAGGTCATTTTTCAACGAAGTGACATTGACAGTGCAAGGGAATTGTGACGCATAGAGACTGGAAATCCTTTACCATGGAAATTCCATTTTTATGTTTATTTTGCAGTCCGTTTTAGTTATTTTTTTTGTTATATCTGAATCACGGCAATCTGTTTTGTCACAATAATCCTCTATCTTGTCTGACGGTAGCTCGTCTGTAAATTCTTTTTGTTATGGAGAGCTTCCTTTGGTTAGCTCTCACTACCTGTTGGCAAATCTTTTAGTATTGACAAAAAAACTACGCATGACTTTCGACGCGCCCATGAGTCAAGGCTTTATGTACTAAACTTAAAACTAGTTTTAGTTATTAACTCATTTGTATTGTATTAAAGGTGCCGCGAGACAACCCAGCCGGTACGAACGCCTTCCTTCGAGACATGACGTCGTTCGGCTAATAGCAAAATTTTATACTTTTCTGAATAATAAACTTCTTATTCTAAGATAACATTATTCATTTCAATACACATGTTTGGGGACTGTATTAATAATTACATAACCCTTCAAGTAGCAGGGAAGTCCCGTAGTAACTACCTATGAGATAAGTCATCTTATTTTATTTACCCTGTCTACGGTTGCAAACAAGATCTATAAAATTACAATGTATGACTACTTTCTGTAACTTTGAAGGCTACAGAAAGTTGTGTGAAAACGTTTATAAATCGTCAGATAAACAAAAAAAAATATGACTATCACCTACACTTTGCTATAGGCACCTTCTTATGTTAGAAAAATAATATTATAGGTACTTAACAGAGAGTCGAATAACGCCCTGCATCCACTGGCGCAAGCGACTTGACTTTGTTTGAAAAAGTACTCTATGTTATCATCCATAAAAATCGAATATCTGTTTTGGAAAAAAATTGAAATCCACGTGTCAAACTTCGATCGTTCCATTGATGATGTTTCGTTAAGAAATGTGCTCTTTTAAGCCCTGGCCCTGTGGCCTCAGTCAGACGCGCTAAGCTTTACGCAACCAATTTTGATTGCGTGTCTTTTCGCCACAGAAATTCAATCTTTTCGTATACAGGGTATATCAGAAGTCCAAAATAATACTTTGGGTACATAATACAGCAGCTCATATGTGGATGCTTCGTGAAGACAGTTTATATCCCACTATCAAAGTTTCTGAGTTAAAGACCTTTGAATATTTGTCACTGGTATCGTGTTCTGGCTTTTGGGTACATCCAACGCTATTCAGCAGTGTATACAGAAATTGACAACGAAAAAAAAGGAAAAACATGGTCGAATTTCGATCAAATTTTTATACCATTCAGTTGTATATCCGATACTGATACAAACGTCCAAGTATTATTTCGGACTTCTGAAACATCCTCTATAAGCACAGAGTATTTTTATTATAAAAGTCTAGTCAATTCACTCGGCCCAGTGCCAGAGTACTCGATCGTTTTCGTATTGGCTAGAGATTAGTCGCGCAGCTATAGAAGTAAAACTTAGGACATCAAACCGGTACAAAGGTACTGGGACACGATAAATTACCTAAAATATCACACACGTGCCTTTCTAGGGAAATCACACATTAATATCTACATAACTAACTAAATAATCAACTATCAATAGGTAATTATTGGGATTAGTATAAATCAATTTAGTTATCTTGATGCAGAATGCTTCTTCGATAAAATAAGCGTTATCAAGAGATAATTAGGTAAGTAGTTAACATTATTATCTTATTCGTACTTAGTAGCGGTAAGCAGGCTATACTTCTCTTTATTTAAAAATGTTTACCGGAAGGAAAAGGACTATTTTCATAGTGGTCACAGTGGTAGGCTTGATAGCCTTGGCCGCAGGGTTGGCAGCGCTGATATTTTGGCTGGTGACGAGAAATGGAGAAGAATACACTGTCATCAGTAAGTTTACTTTACTTAGTTATTAAGAAAGAATTTAGTTGTTAATAAATTTATATTAACGAATTAAGACGACGACAACGGATTAAAATATAAATATATTCAAACATCTAGGTAAACATAGAGACAAGATACGTGCAAAATATATGTGTGCTTATACGTTAGAATTCTATTTTCGAAATTAAATTTGAAAATAGAATTGTATGTTTATACCCATAGATAATAATATGAATTTGTTTCTTAGATTTTCACAAGAATTCCACTTTCGAATTTAAATTTGAAAAACGAATCCTTTATACACAAATATGCATGTCTTATTATTTTTGGCACCAACTGCATTTACTACTATACTACTACAGCCCTTTTAACGTCCCACTGCTGGGCACGGGCCTCCCCTCAATGCGAGGGGGATTCGGGCCATAGTCCACCACGCTGGCCCAGTGCGGGTTGGCAGACTTCACACATCTATCGAGAACTACTCAAGTTCCCTCAGACATGCAGGTTTCCTCACGATGTTTTCCTTCACCGTTTCATAGCAAGTGATAATCTCGGATGAAAATGAGATTCGCACATGAAACCCAGAGGTGCGAGCCGGGGTTTGAACCTGCGCACTTTGATTGCAAAGCGTGCGTTCGACCACTCGGTTGCACCAACTGCATTTAGTTTTAAATAATTATGATATTATCATCCAAACTTAGGTAGCCATCGAGGGTAAGATTAAAAATAGATATTTTTGTGATTAGATAACCACCGTTAACGTCCACTTGTGTACTCAAATTATTGTTATGATGACGCTATAAGTTTCGTTAAAAAAATATATCTATTGCTCACATCGCCTTGAAGTTACGTATCGTACCTAATGCAATATTTGCTCGTCGAATAGACCATTTGCAGGTTAACGGTTATCCTTACTCAACGACATTGGGCCAAATAAGCAAATATTTATGAGAAAAACAAGCAGTTATACCAAAAATAATATCAACGATAGTTCATCACATACTTTCCTTTTTTAAGTGTCGGCGCTAACAATGTAACCATTTATTTTCGTTATCGAAATCGGCGACCAATAACGATCGACTTATTCATTGTTTATGGTTCATAATTACCGCTATTTACACCATGCTCCTCCGGTGAAGCTGTAAAGGCCAACTCACGGCCAACAGCGTAGTCCATCAAAAAAAAAAAAACTATGCAATTGTGGTACCGGTAAACGAGGAGGTTATATTTACCTAATTTAATTTTCCCGTAGTTAATTGGTATCTATTGCAAAATTCACGTGAAAAAAAGTATGAATGTACACATAGCCAAATAATAAAGTATCATTTTAGTACATGATTTATAGTAATTGATGTAAATTCTGTTGGAACCAAATTAAACTACATTTAATTTAACTAAGCATATTGCAGTCCTGCTCATAGCCGTAAAGTTTAAGCAAGATGGCAATATTCTTAGTGATCAAACAAAGTTTAATCTTTCTTACATTAAACTTTTTACACAATGGTCTTTTAAAAGAATAGATGCCTAAATGTGTCGTAAAGACGTCCACAAAATAAAATTAGACCGAAAATGGTCTCAGTTATGCCACGGTCGTCTAGTCTTATTCGTCTTGATATAGATAATCTGACGTCCGTCGTCGTCAGTCACACACAAAATTGAACGTATGAAACTGTGAAATGAAATGAAAAGCTCTCCCTCTTTGATATCATACCTTATTGGTGAACAATTTACATGATATAAGTATTCCTTTCATATCGTGATGTTTTTTCAGCGTTGGAAGGCGATGGTATTGGCGAGTTACCCTACTCGGCTGCCTTAACTAGGATCCGGAATGCTGGTGACATGTTCTGGTGGTTCTACCCCACTACAGCAACGGACCCTCATAATAAACCTATAATACTATGGTTGGACGGTGTAATGGGACTTCCCCCTAGCTTGCTGGCGAATTTTGGCATGTTCGGACCATATGATTTCAATTTGAACAGAAGGAATGATTCTTGGGTTAGGAATATTTACTTATCATAGTCAAATAATTCATCAAGGGCGCACTGAAGCCAGCGAATTAAACTGACTCTTTAAAAAATCGGCCAAGTGCGAGTCGGACTCGCGCACGAAGCGTTCCGTACCATTATCTATAAAACCGGCCAAGTGCGAGTCGGACACGCGCATGAAGGGTTCCGTACCATTATCTATAAAAACGGAAAAAAAACACTTTTGTTGTATGCCCCCTTAAATATTTATTTTATATTGTTTTTTAGTATTTATTGTTATAGCGGCAACAGAAATACATCATCTGTGAAAATTTCGACTCTCTAGCTATTACGGTTCATGAGATATAGCCTGGTGACAGACGGACGGCCGGACGGACGGACAGCGAAGTCTCAGTAATTGGGTTTCCGTTTTACCCTTTGGGTACGGAACCCTAAAAACGCCAAAAATTTCACGTTTGTTGTATGGGAGCCCCATTAAATATTTAATTTATTCAGATTTTTAGTATTTGCTGTTATAGCGGCAACAGAAATACACCATCTGTGAAAATTTCAACTCTCTAACTATCACGGTTCATGAGATACAGCCTGGTGACAGACGGACGGACGGACAGACGGACGGACAGTAAAGTCTCAGTAATAGGGTTCCCGTTTTACCCTTTGGGTACGGAACCCTAAAAATGTACTCTTTGCTAATATACTTATAGATCGAATTTTTGTGGTAAAAGCCAAGCTCCCACGCGTCAATATTCGCTCACCCTGTCATTGTCATTTCCTTGAAGAATTAACTTTTTCTATAAAATAGTAAGTACAGGTGATTTTGGTATGGGCAAAAAATCGACGCACGCGTCTTGACGCCTCAGTGTGCGGGCTTTGTGGCACTGATTAATACACATCAATACATCGACAAATTGTCAAACATCTGGAAATTGGGAGACGAATGCAAAAAAAAATATGCTGTTTGTTGTAATGTTCAATAATACAAATTAATAAAAATACATCATCACGCCTCTATTCACCAAAGGGGTAGGCAGAGGTGCACTGCAGTGCGCCCACACTTCGCCGATGTATTTTGGTCCCAATGTAATAGGGAGCGAGCCTATTGCCATTATACCATTATGCCATTATATACCGGCACATTCCCCCTCAATACGAGGGAGATTTGGACCATAGTCCACCACGCTGGCCCAGTGCGAGTTGGTAAACTTCACACGCCTTTCTATATACATGCAGGTTTCCTTCGTTCAGCAAGTGGTAATCATTGTCGAAAATTACATTCGCACATGAAAATTATATCTGACGCCCGGGATTTGAACTTGCACCCGTAACGTTCAAGGCGGGCGTTCTTGCCCTTGAGGCAACCACTGCTTAGTATTATATACCTACCTACTTTTCATCTCATTATTCCAGGTGAACAGCTACAATTTGTTATTCATAGACGCGCCGCTCGGCACCGGATTCAGTACTGCCAACGATAATAGTAGGATTCCAACGAATCTTGATGAAAACGGTAAGTAAACACAAATGACCCAGATAAGCTATTAGCCTTACATGACATACTTACATCAGTATCACGTGCCCTGTAGAATCAACAAGCTATTTACATCGTAAAGCTGGCTACCGTTAAGAAAGCGTTCACATGAGTCAACGGTTAAAAGGTTTTCAGAACGGTAGAGCAACAGGGGCCCAAGTACCCTAACACTATTGTTGTGGAGCGGAGTTGAAGATAATATATAAGGTCCTATAATGTCCTTGTAAATGGATTGTAACTTTCTATTAAGAGAGTCGCAATCCAGACGCCATCAGTCCAAGAGGCCGGCCATCCAAGTGACGGGTCGTGAATTTATCTCAAATACTTTCTTCCAGCCGAGCACTTAGCTCTCACTATGGAATCTTTCTACGCAACTCACGATTTGTATAGAGATGCTCCATTGTACATATTCGGTCAAGCCCACGGCGCTCAGTTGGCCCTGGCTCTCGCAGCCAACCTCCATGATGTAAGTATTACCAGTTATTTTAATAATCATTACAAAATACGCAAAGGGCTTAACCTTCCTTACTAATACCAAAATACGTGATGAACGAAATTATGTTGTAATTTTTACCACACGTGTAAGTAAGAAGTAGTTATTGATATCGGGGTTATTGGAATTGCCCTATTCTTATTTTTTGCTATGAGTATTTAAATATATTTTATTTACATTGCAAGACAAGATATTTAGTAGATATATAACAATTTACAAAGACTACGAGATCAAAACAAAAACCAAAACAAAAACCCTATTATTGATCAGTCGTTGAAATATTTTTAGCTGGTCTCAATGTTTAATGCTATCTACCCTGTAACACAATAATAAAACTATTTTACCTATTCAGATATTTTTAGACTGTAAGTAGTTACTTAATAAATTAGAACCCCCCAAATTTATTAAAAAATCTGTCAATGACATCGGAATTTTACAGAAAACATTGAGTTCTACAAAGGACACTTTTATAACGTAATTGATCATATTTATTTCATGAGTTTGGGAGGTGGAGTAAGGTAGACTTGAAGTTGGAATTCTCATTCCTCTTCTAATTAATAAACTGATGAAAGAAGGGGTAAAGTTTATAATACAGAATGAAACACGTGTGATTACTGTTCCAGACAGAACGATTTGATTTAAACCTCCGTGGAGTCGCTTTGGGCAACGGTATCGTTGCACCAGCAGTAGCGCTGACGAAACTCGGCTTCTACCTTGAGGAGTTGGGATATATCGACGGTAACGGCCGAACCGCAATTGAAACCCTGTCCACAGAAACCAATACTCTAGTAAACGCCGGACAGCTGGGAGACGCTTTCGACAAGTTTGCTTCATTGGGAGACTTCGTCAATGAAAATGCTGGAGCAATCGCCGTCAACCTTGGACATATAGTCGAAAAACTGACGAGGGAGGCTTCGAGAGGTAACATTTTAAACATAAAATTTATAAAAAGTTATGATTAATTTACAGTAAAACAGCTTTAGGTGTGGTTTGTAGATGAATTGAAGTTTCTGTACATTAAGATTTTTTTTTAATTTATATCACGGAAATTATAACTATTACTAATTATACGGAGCTTTAATGTAGCCAAATGTTTTAAATCTAATCTCAATGATGAACGACGGCGTGGTATAGTTATTCGATCATAGTTCAGTAGGTTCACTACACACGGGCACCAGTCAGGCGGCCAACTCATTTCAGAAATGGTCATTTTCATTTAATTATAGCATCTATAATATTTTATTTATTTCCAGATTTCTTCGGCCAAAGTAAATACCTCCGGGATGTGTTTGGTACATCAAACTTCGCTCTCATGGACGAGGTAGTGGCGCCAGCTCTTGGGATACCCTCAACTGTTCCCTTCGACAACGCACGAGACAGCGTCCTTCAAGCTTTCAGTGGCTCTTTTATGACACCAGCAATAGATAAAAGTATGCTAACTTTAAATACATTATGATGTTACATTAAGTCTTATCACAACTGGCTGCGTTACCATTATCTGAAGAAACAGTTCTTCATCTATTTCGGCCATGCTATGAAAACAGCTTTTGTGATTTTAAATTCCCATTAGCGCTGAACTACGACTAAGCTAAATCTAACAGCACTAAAAAGTAAAAATATTGTCGTCTCGCACTACGCTTGCGAGAAGGACAGCAATACGCTAAGTTTAGTTTGAAGTCCATAGAGTCAGCACCATTGAATACCTACCTATTAACGTTTTTAATTTGCAGTTGAATACATTCTTGAGAACACGGACCTAACTGTATCAATCTATAATGGTAATTTGGACGCCGTATCGAATACACCAGGTAATCATAGTATAATAATTAACTCTGTATAAAAAAGTGAATAGTCATCGCATGTTCCGGGAGTGGTAGATTTGATTATGTATTTTATTATTATATTATATTGCAGTCATCATTGTTGCAAAAATATTTTATCATTATAAATTTCATACATAAAGGTAAAGATATGTTAGCTAAGTAGATACCTAAATATCAATGATTGATACTATCAAAAATACCTACCACTTCTGCATCTTAGGTCCGGGGCGATTATGTCACTTGCATTGCTTTCGTTTTTCGAAACCAAAAACACGAAACATGGCAGTTCTTCGACACATTTTGATTTTTGACAGCTGTTTTAACTGAAGGTTTGAAATGAAATAGGTTTGAAACCAAATTAAATTAGGTAATCACCCGCACGGTATTGTGAACTTTAAATGCCAGTGATATTTGCGTCAAAGTCAAATCATGTATAGGCCTATGGGGGCACTTACAAATTATCAAAATTGTTGTAAATAGATAGATTAAGAAAAACTTAATATTTGTACGCCACTCAAATGGCAATCATGAAACAGTACTATTATATTTTAATTATAACATCTTGCATGCGATTGTTTGTAGGTATGTACGTATACCTACCCATGATTACCTACAAATTATTTTTTTCTTTACATTTTTTTTCTTTTGAACGATTACTACTACCGGATCGAAACGCGACCTCAACTGAGAAGATCCGGCAAGAAAGTATATAATCTTTATTTCCAGGTCAATTAGAATGGGTGGATCAGCTGCAGTGGTCCGGCCAGGAAGAATTCAGGAACAGTCCGAGACAAACGCTCGTAGTGAATAGATTGGTAGAAGGATATTTCAGAGAAACCGAGAGGCTGAGATTCTACTGGCTTAATGCCGCCGGACAATCGGTATAATTCTTTATTAATGAAAATACTTTTAATATTTCATACAGAAAATATATACGAGTGATATTTGGCTGTCTGTTTCAGGTACCGATCGACAGTCCTGTGGCCATGAGCAGAGTATTGCAAAGGATAGTCAACTAGAATAAATACTTTAAAAATGTTATGCAAATTGTCTTTTATTTGATTAACAAAGGCGGGTATATAAGTTATTCGGTGTCGGTCAGGTTAGAACATTCAAAATTAAGATAATGAATACGTTGAAAATGTTATGCAAATTGTCTTTTGATTTATACAAAATGATTATATGGGTAGACATACAAAATTATGCTCAGTTGACAACCATTAAACTTTCCTACAAACACACACACACTATGCAGTAGCTTCAGAAGAACTTAAACTTAACTTAGTACGGAGCCTAAAATAAATAGCAATAAGAAACTAATTATTATCTTCTAATACTGAAGCCTCGAACCTCGAATCAAAGAATTTGAAATAAATGGTATACAAAATGTTCGTATGCTTTATATATAAATCACAAAGTAATCATGTATGGAACGCAAGACAATATAGATAGTCTGTGGCAATAAATAGATGCCATTCATTTCATTCATTCGTTCTTTTACGAGATATCAACAATGAGGAATGTCAAACAAATTGTGAATTGCATTTTTGTTACTGGTGGTTCTTGCTGCTAATACAAATTCATTATATAAATTACAATTACAGCGCACAAATTATTTAAAACAAGATTTAAAGTGGCAATATTTCTGATGAAACCATAAACTTATTATATAAAACTTACGTAAGTTTAGAGAAAAGACAAAATAAAAAAAAAACTGGTGATTGTAGTATAATTTTCTCCGTGCTGCTAGTAAAACCAGAAAATGGCTGATATTCTGGATATATTAGACATCGAACAACCTACGTCTGAGATCAGTCGAGATAGTATAATACATGGGGACAAGGTGAAGAAGAAGTATGTGTCAGCTAAAGCGGTGAAACGACCTGAAGGGATGCACAGGGAGGTCTTCGCTCTCCTCTACAATGACAATAAAGAACTACCACCGTTATTGCCCACTGATACAGGTAAACTGTCCTAAATAATCCTGATACCTCACACTAATTTATTGCATTCAAGTCTAACGAGTAAGCGGTGATAGCCTGTAAAGGCAAAGGTAAGGTTGATCGTAAAGGGTGCATGATCGGACCCCAGGCTCGCACCTCAGGGATTTTCTAATTTCACTTGATGAAGAGTGAAGGCAAATATGAAGAAAGGTTTATGAAGTTCACCAACCCGTAATAGACCAGCATGATGGACAATAGCTCCCTTGTATTGAGGGATAATGTGCCCAGTATAATGGCAACACACTCCATTACATAGTGACCAAAATACATCAGTGCAGTGTAGGTGGATTGCAGTGCATC
The DNA here is from genome assembly GCA_914767695.1 of Ptilodon capucinus. Lineage (NCBI taxonomy): Eukaryota > Metazoa > Arthropoda > Insecta > Lepidoptera > Notodontidae > Ptilodon > Ptilodon capucinus. The sequence continues at coordinate 3,595,592 of OU611814.1, read as the reverse complement.
TCTGTCTACCCCTTCAGGAAATACTGGCAGGATGATGTAAATGATGTATTTTATGAGTCTACCCCAAATCAACAAAAAGGATGTGTATAAATAGTGTGAACTTTTTTATTTTAGGGAAAGCTTATAAACAAACAAAAGCGAAACTTGGTATGCGTAAAGTGAGGAAGTGGGTGTGGGCACCGTTCACTAATCCAGCTCGTAAGGACAATGCCGTGTTCCACCACTGGAAGAGAGCATCCGATGAAACCAAGGAGTACCCATTTGCACAGTTCAATAAGGCAAGTTTAATAGTTTTATTTATTTAAATTAGTATCTGGGCATTAAATGCTTGAAAAATTTTAGCAAACTTCATATCACAAAACATTTTTTTTTTATGAACAGCATTTTTAAATAAAAGATGATAAATAAGATAAAAAATATGATAATTGCATCTACAATACGTATTTTCATTTTAACATCAACATCATCATCATCACTGTTAGTTTTTAGTGTTAGTCCACTGCTGGAGGTAGGCCTCTCCCATAATGCGCCACTGAGCCCGATCTTCGGCTCTTCTTCTCCAACCACTGCCCACCGCTTTGCGTATGTCGTCGCTCCACCTGGTCACAGGATGTCCTACGCTATGTTTGCCGATTCGCGGTCTCCACTCTAGGACAAGTCTACCCCAACGGTTATCAGTCCTGCGGCAGATATGACCGGCCCACTGCCACTTCAGTTTGCTAATCCGTTGAGCTATGTCGATAACTTTAGTTCTCTGGCGAATTACTTCGTTCCGGATTCGATCCCGCAGAGAAACACCGAGCATAGCTCTCTCCATAGCTCGCTGGGCGACTTTAAATTGGTGGACTAGTCGAACTGTGAGTGTCCACGTCTCGGCTCCGTATGTCATCACGGGTAGGACGCACTGGTTAAAGACTAATTAACATCAACATGCTAACCCTTTATAAGGGTTCAGATGGAAGAAGAATTCTCGGAGGAAACCCTTCAGAGGAAATTTTCATTAACTTTGTTCAATACACAAAAGTCTGTGTATATCACTACTACTACAGCCTTTTTAACGTCCCACTGCTGGGCACGAGCCTCCACTCAATGCGAGGGGAATTCGGGCCATAGTCCACCACGCTGGCCCAGTGCTGGTTGGTAGACATATCTATCGAGACAAGTTCCATCAGATGTGCAGGTTTCCTCGTGATGTTTTCCTTCACCGTTTCATAGCAACTGATAATCTCGGATGTGTATATAAATGATACCCTTTTTTTTTTCTTTTAGCAAGTGTCCACCCCTCTATACTCGGAGTCGGAGTACAACCAGTATTTAAAATCGGAAGACTGGAGTCAAGCTGAGACGGATCACCTGATGGACCTGTGCCAAAGGTTTGACCTACGGTTCATTGTGGTTCACGACCGATGGGACCGGGCTGCATTCAGAGACAGGAGCGTGGAGGACTTGAAAGAGAGATACTATGCTATCTGTGCTATTTTGAGCAAGGTAAATTGATTGATGGGTAAATATTTATTGGTACTGATTTACAGAACTACTGGCAGCAATACACTTATTTTTGCTGTTGCGATGTCAAATTTAGTACAGTCATAGTACATACAGAATCAATGCTATTTTCACAAAATTACTTAATTCAAACTAAACTGGACTAAATTAACTATTATCTGAATAACCATCATGTCCACAATTATAGTAGTTGTCCGAGTGCTTTCAATGGAGACTAGATGTCATTTGAAAGTGAGTGTTCAAAAAAATATTTTTTGCCTGTTTTTTGTCCCACTGCTGGGAAAAGGCCTCCCCCTCTCGTCTCCACATGCCACTATCCTGGGCTTGTTGTGACCACGCTGAAAATGTAGTGTCTTTTTTATTCCCACTTTTATTGTGAAGTTAAACACGAAATCTTTGCTTACCGAGAGAATAAATTATTTTTCCGATTGCATTCATAGGTGAAGACCAACCCATGGTCAAATACTGTAACAATGGTGAATGGTGAGAAGCGCATCTACCACTATGATGCTGAACACGAGAAGAAAAGGAAAGAACAGCTCAAGAGGTTGTTTGATAGGAGCCAGGAACAGGTAAAAGCAAGCATTAGATCTATTTGGTTTGAGTGTAGTCTGTTATCAGTGGAGTGATATCAGTGAGTGGTTGGGGCTTTGTGAGATATATTTAAGTTTTATTGTAACTACCTTGCTTACATTAGTACCATAATATATTTATATCAAGTTAAGAACAAAGAATTTCAATAGATTGTTGATAAAATTACCCCCAGTAAGTATTTTCATTAATTTTATGTAAAATGGAATCAGAAGGATACTTTGAAAAAAACCTGTGTTTTGCTAATTTGAAAGCTATTTTAGAAATTATTTAAATGCAAGCAATTGTAGTATTAAAATAAGCGGTCCTGAAAATCAGTCCATTACCTACCTATATCAAATTCGAATTATTTAAAATACTCTTTACATTGATTGATCGCATGCATTCTGAATTTAGATCGACGAAGAACAAACCCTACTGACCGAACTCAAGAAAATCGAAGCCAGAAAACGCGAGAGGGAGCGTAAGACGCAAGACTTGCAGAAGCTGATATCGCGAGCGGACAGCGGCAACTTGCCGCCGCTCAGCCAAGTGACCAATAACAACGATGGCGCCAACACGCCGACCAACACCGCGGCCAGCATCGCCCGCCGCCATGACCGCAAACTGCACAAGAAGAAACTCACCGCGCAGCAGAGACCGATACGGGCAGTCGAGAATGTTGTAAGTACATACCAAAAGTAACTCTATAACAATATCCATAAAGTTTTAATTTCTGCGATGCAACCACGATAGAAAATTTGCTCGCGCCGTCATTGACATATCGTTGGAGAATGAGCTGTTTCTATGAGTCAATACAGTTCGTTTTGGTCAATTTATCATATCGAAGTCCTCATGATGAATTATGAAAATCGTTTAACCGTATCAATAGCAAAACAGTTGATACTTTTGAAGAAGTTTTACCACTTTTGTTTCGATTACCTACACACACACACATTAATGAACAAAATTATTATTAAATTTGACCAAAATTAACAACACCACTTTTCCCTCCACCTCCATCTCTGCAAAAAATCCACAGTTATGTTTTGTATCTCTCTTATTAAACTTTGTGTGGTGTGTTTACAGACGGTGGAATGGTCAGGAATCAAGTTCCCTGAAGCACGCGGTACGGGTGTGTGGCTCCGGTCACAGCGGATGAAGCTTCCGCCTGGCGTCGGCCAGCGGAAGACCAAGGCTATAGAGCAGGAACTCCGACTCCTGAACATTGGTTTGTTACATAAATTACATTTAAGCAGTGGTAACCTATTTGGTAACCTCGCTAAAGATAGAACACACTGGAAGACTCTGGAGGAGGCCTTTAGGCCTGGAGGATTCTAATTAAAATATTTTAATTTATAAGCTGTATTGTAAATATTTAATTTCTGTTTCTGTATCATACTTCTAGAATAAAGGCTTTATTATTATTAAAACCTATTTGGTAGAACGCCCGCCTTGAACGTAAAGGGTGCAAGTTCAAATCCTGGACCCGCACCTCTGAGATTTTCATGTGCGAATATAATTTTCTACAATGATTACCACTTGCTGAACACCATTCAGGAAAACATCGTGAGGAAACCTTCACGTCTGTACACAGGCATGTGTAGTTCACTAACCCTGGGCACCCCAGCAATGGGCCATCGTCTCCCTCGTAAATGGCATGGCAATAGGCTCGCCTCCTATTACATAGGGACCAAAATACATTGGCCAGCGGCGGCCTTACCCATTGCGAGATTTACCGGCCGGAGAGTAATTCAGTATCCGGCCTTGTTTTCACTATCCGGCCGGATAGTAATTCAGTATCCGGCCTTGTTTTCACTATCCGGCCGGATAGTAATTCAGTATCCGGCCGGATAGTAATTCAGTATCCGGCCTTATTTTCACTATCCGGCCGGATAGTAATTCAGTATCCGGCCGGATAATCATTCAGTATCCGGCCTTGTTTTCACTATACGGCTGTTTTAAATAAATAAAAATAGTTTAAAAAAATCTGTATTTTTTTTGTTTGCTTGACGCGAGGCCCCTGCAAGAGCGAGGCCCCGGGCGATGGGTGCCACGTCTGCCTAGCCTTTCTAGGCGTCAGGCGTGATGATGATGTATATTATAAATTACATAGGTTAACATCCAAAACTGGCTGCAGGCATCAAATTGTCATACTTACATACTTACTTCATATTATGTATCTATCACTACATTAAACAGTTCAATTTCACCAGATATTGCGCCGACACCAACCGAGGCTATATGCAAGCACTTCAACGACCTGCGGTCCGATCTAGCACTCTCGTGTGATCTGAAAAATGCACTTGCGTCGTGCGAATTCGAGCTCCAAGCATTGAGACATCAGTATGAAGCATTGAACCCAGGAAAGGTTAGTAACCTTTTAATATTCTTTTTTATACATATGCCTGATACATCCTTACTCACCTTACCTTACCTTTTGTAGAGGTTTACTGTGTGAACCTTCATTTTTAAGGCAAGAGTTGAATTATCTAGTGACTCTGCTTACATCATCCATATAATAACAGGGTTCGAAAATATCCGATATTTATTATAAATATCAAAATATCGGATATTTATGATATATATCCTATATATATCAAAGTTTGATATATATATCCATTTTGTATGTAATCATATTATTATTTTATTGTATTATTTTTGTATACCTACTATTTGCATGTGTTACATAACCATAATTAAAAAAAACTAAAATGTTTTATTTATTTAGGTACATAAAAACTGACATATGAAACATATTTTTTTTTGCTGTAAATTTTTACTCCTTAAGGGCTATCGTGAAAAAAAGTCGGTTTTTGTTTTTTGTTAAAAATATTTTTTGGATTATAATTTACTATTAGGGAGTATTTTTAACTCTACCCCAACGCCATCTACATTTGGGGAGTAGAAATACAGTAACTAACGCCAAAAAATTCTAAACCATTTTGGTATTGATATGTATCATAAAAAATCATTTGATATATATCCGATATATATCATGATATATATCCATTGATATAGGTATATCCTCGAAACCTGTATAATAAAATACATTTTCTTTTCAGACTCTCACAATACCAGCGTCTATATGCAACACAGTGGCTGAAAATGAGGCCAAACCTGCAAGTGAGATTATCGATGTTGTTGGTTCCCCGAGTGCAATGAATACAACCATATAGTATTATATATTATTACATTAATGGACTCTTGTGAGCGTAATGTAGTAATGCCGAATCAACTTTACAAGACTTGTATTTTGCAATATTAAGTGCGTGCTGTGTAAAATAGACTTTGACATAAATGAAAAGTGGTATGTAATTTTAAGCATTCTCGTAGAATAGTGATACAAATGATATTTTGATAATTTTGTATTTTTAGTTCGCCTTTTTAAATAATATAAAACTTTATACTGTGTATAGCTATCACTTTAGACTGCTTTCATATAAGACCCTGTTTAAGACTTAATTATTATCACCTACATTTATAGAATTTCATAATTTTTATTCAATTGTACACTACAGAAAAATGCCTATGGAGGTTGTTTGCAGATTAAAATTTCTTTAAATTTGGGTGTGGATACATAATTATGTGCAAAGAGAATATAACACTATGTTATAATTATGTGCAGTTCACTACCTATCTTATAGAACTGAATACACAGTCTAACAAGGATCTTGATGAATGCGCTTTTTTTATGAGGGTGCAGTGGTCATAAGGGTTGATTAATTTGAAGGGTACAGGCAAATAACAGGAAATGTCACATTATTTTTTCATATTTTGAATTGTAAACACTAGAATTTGAAAAAGTTAACAGATGGCGCTAAAAAAGCAGTTTTATTTATGGCCAAACTATAGAATTGTTAGAATAGTTGAAATTTCAAATTTTTTTTTCTCAAAATTCATGAATTAGGACATTCCCTGTTATTTGCATGTACCCTTCATTCATTTAAAAATGTCTCCTGATTTTATTGTAAAAATAAAAATGTATTAACCAATGATTATAGAAGTATTCACTAAAGCAATGGGTTATGCTTACAGCTTTGAAATTTGAAAATAAGTAATCAACCATGTTCAGTAATATCCTTCGCCCAATTATATTATTATTTATAAATAATAAGGGCTACTCCATACCAAGTTGTAGGTATATTTTATCTATTTGTGTACAGTTCTAAATAAAAAACTAACATTGTATACAAATTAACATTTTATTTATGTCTAAATGGCTCCTTTAGGTGCTCCATATGCATCGGGCATTCTTTCAATAGTGTACTTATGTTCCGCTACATACATTATCGGGACTCCGGGTATTTTTCTTATTCTTCTCTTTAAATCCTTGTCATTTGTCGCGACAATGTAACATTTGTGTTGCATTACTCTTTGCACAATGCAATCATCGGCATATGTGCCTTTGTGTAGACATGTTACTCGCTCAAACCTCGGATCTTTGATTATCCTTAATGCTACCCGGTACTTGCGACCGAGCTTCTCCAGTTCAGCTAAAACGCAGTCTGTTATGTATGGAACACATTTGGCGTACAAACAGTCCATCATACTCTGTACAATGTCCAATTTGTTTTTGATTGAGAAGTTTATGAAGTTCGTGTCGATTAGTATGTGATACGGCGGTCCCAGCTGGGTGTTGTACTGGAAAAATAGCGCAGAGCTCGCTTGAGGCGCCTCCCGTAGTTTAATCGCGTTGGGATCTTCTTTTTTTTTCTTAGGTGCTATCCTATCGGTCGGTTTTATTCTGTTATCACTCAGACTGATGAGCTTTTTCATTTTGGCAAATTTCCTTTCGACTATCTTCCTGGTTTTCTTTTGCTTCCCCTATAAAAATGTTTCATGTTTATGAATTTATCAAATAACAGCTGATAACACCTTAGATTAGTTACAGTCAAAACTTACCATATTTACGAATGCAATATAATTTATTTTATATAACACCGTACTTTTGTTGTGCACTTTTATCTGGTAAACAAACAAGAAAATAACCTTATTATTTTTAATGCAGTCAAGTCTTCTTTTAAATCGATTTATATGAGGTTATGTTATGAAGTTATATTTATAATCACAGAGTAAAAATGAACGAATAAGAATGAATGGATAGGACGTAGACAGAGAAAGGAGATGACTTAAATGGTGGATGCAATATTATAGAGCTATGAATGACCAAATAGTTGCAACTTGCAACCAAATACCTATATACACGAAATGGAAGAAGTAATATCTAGGTATGGATTTATAGAAAGTAATTTATATTCTGATGCTAGTGCATACTTTTTCATTATATGTTCTTCTTCGTATAGCTATATCTGATTTGTTAATATTTTTTAAAATAATCTGGAACGCGCCGCATTCAATATTTGTGCTTAACAGAGAGAAGGTGACAGAAAGTCAATCTAAAGGTAGCCACACACTTAACAATTTGCTTTCAAAAACCTATATTTTATAGGTTCGTGAAAAAACATGTGTTAGATTAAATACTTATTTCATTTTAATCGTCATTCTTTACGGTTAGTAGTTTGAATAAAATGCTTTCTTTTAATCATGCAATTCTAAAATCCCACCTAGACGGGAGCAGGATACAAAGTGGTCACGCAAGTCAAGGCTACTTGTACAAACACAAGTTGGTAGTTATGTGGCTACCATTTTCTATATCTTTTACGAAATGAATTAAATTTAATTAAATAAGATGAAAACTGGCTTCACATATGATGAAAACACACAACATTTCATTGTTTTCGTAAAAAAGAAGGGCTACATCATGGAGGAATATGCTACATCATCGAGATAGATAACAATACAATACATGAATCGCGCATGACAATTGTTGTCAGCAGACCTGTGACAGTGACAGCTCACAGCTGCTTGCGGCTGAGTGTTTTGTCGTTTTGTACTTTGTTATTTGTGTCCCTCGGCGTTTTTAATAATGACGTCCCAATTATCAGCCATAGAACTCCTCAAATTGGGAGATGAGGGAAGGCAAAAGCCAGTGCTGAACAAATACTGGCCTGAGCTTGTGGGAACATGCCTTGGAATCGGTACTGGATGTTTTTTGAACTACCAAACTAGGCGACCCCTGTTCAGTGGTAAGAAATTACATAACCTGAAATCTTATTAATATAAGTTTAACCGTGGACTTATTTGTTTACTTAAAATACTGTAAAAATCTACTTACTGTAGTCTATATAAATTCTAGTTATCCATAAGGTTTCGACAAATTGTGACAAAAGATGTTTGATTTATCAACACCATGGAATAGAAGATGCGCATATTTTGTATTGTAGGCTTTTATTTTTCAAGTTTTAGTGAAATGCACTGCAAACCTCTTCTGTTTGATAGATATTACCCTATTGTTTACTATTACAGGTATTCAGAAACATGCCATTGGTGTTGCTGGATTTGTGGCCATTCTATCGTATGTTCAAAAGAAACGTGATAATTATTACGCTGAGAAAGATGCTGTGTTTAGACATTATGTGGATTTACACCCTGAAGACTTCCTTGTACCAGGTTTGTGCCAAAAAACTGTTCTATAACCTTCTTTGAGTCACATTGCTCAATATTCTGGCTAAATCTTGGCTGTTTATGAGATTATTGACTACTAACTTAAATTTGATGTCTATAAAGACTACAGTAAAAAAGCTTTAATTTAAAGAGAGAATCTCCATACATCCTATGCTGGTGAAAATGACAAAAAGGCGATGAAAATGACTTATATTGATTTATGTGAGACTGTCTTTTATTATGTTACTAGCTGTGCCTACGGTTTCACCGCTAATAGTTACTTTGGCGTAGAGTGATGTTATAAAGTCTATGATTATATAAGTCTATAATACCCGATTCATGTTCGGGAATTTTCCCGTTTTTGCCACATTATTCGTTGCTGCTCCGCTCCTATTGGTTGTAGCGTGATAATATATAGCTTATAACCTTCCTTGATAAATAAACTATTTAACACAAAAATAATTATTCAATTCGGACCAGTAGTTCCTGAGATTAGCGCGTTCAACCAAACAAACAAACTCTTTAGCTTTATAATATTAGTATAGATTATACTTGGTACTGAATGTGCTTTTTTATTTTTTTATGTATTTTTTGCAGAACAAAAGAAGATTGGAGACCTCTTTGAGAAATGGATACCCATCCGTTAAGTAGTTTATTAGTCAAGTCCATAGTCAAAGTGCATTCATTGTAATAAATAATTTATTTGATAATACTGTTTGTTTTGTGTATTCTAGTAATGCTACCAAGTTAGCACCTGAGAAGAAATAAATCTCAAAATTGGTTTTGGTTTGGGTTTCTTTTTAGGTAACAAAATAATATAGTTTTAATACATTGATAATTTGGTAAGTATGAAGTTTATGCGAATTTTATATCTATGATGTATATTATTTCTGTTCAGGTTTTATTTAGAAACAATAGGCACACACATAATGGTATCTTTGTAAAAAGATTATAATTAAATAGAAACATCAAATTCATTACATTTTTCCTTACCTAAATTATAAGACACCCCAAAATTAATATTGGACTAATATTATAGGTTGGTCACAAGGACTTTCAAGTGATGTAGGTTCCCGAAACCGAATTTTGTACTTATAAAAAATTGCATCTACATTGGAAACAATTTAAAGAAACAAATTGTCCAACTATTGTGTTCACTGCACATTCCATCCAGTGAGTATTGTAAAACTAACAATCCATGTTGCATCTAATTTATAACATTTCTTTTAGGTATTATATCATTAGGCAAGTAAATAACACCTACACACAAAGACTAGTCTTCAAACTTCTGACACTTTACAAAATGGTAAAATAATATTAAAATAATACTGTTAGAAGAGATTAAAAATTCATCATCACGCCTGAAGGGGTAGGCAGAGGTGCACTGCAGTGCGCCCACACTTCGCCGACGTATTTGGGTCCCAATGTAATTGGGGGCGTGCCTATTGCCATTATATCGGGCACATTCTCCCTCGATACTAGGGAGATTTTTGGGCCATAGTCCACCACGCTGGCCCAGTGCGCGTTGGTGAACTTCACATGCCTTCTATAGACGTGAAGGTTTCCTCACGATGTTTTCCTTCCCAGTTTCTTAGCAAATGATAATCTCGGATAAAAATGAGATTCATACATGAAACCCAGAGGTGCGAGCCGGGGTTTGAAGATTCAAACTCTTTGCTTTCAAAGTTTCGCTTTGCAATCAAAGTGCGCAGATGCGCACTTTGATTGCAAAGATTGCGTTCGACCACTTAGCAACTTAATAATGAATTGGTACGAACATTCTTAGCCTCATAGAGGATTTTTTTTTTTTATGAGATAGGGAGGCAAACGAGCAGACGTTTCACCTTATGGTAAGTGATCAACGCCGCCCATGGACACCTGCAACACCAGGGGCATCGCAAGTGCGTTGCCGGCCTTTAAGGAATGAGTAGGCTCGTTTCTTGAAGATACTTGTCGCATCGGTCCGGGAACACCGCTGCAGGAAGTTCATTCCACAGTTTGGTGGTGCGAGGGAGAAAATTCCTGGTAAATCGCACTGTACTGGAACGCCATTCATCCAGATGGTGAGGATTTAACTAATTCTGTGATATAATGATTACTGCGCTAGTCTATTCAGTGAAGCATAACTTTTAGCCTGACCTAACTCATGATCAGTGTGCCTATGCAGATAATGCTGAGCTAATGCAGTTACATAATCAAACTTCTCCCCGCATATTGCACAGTTGTGCGTCTCAAGTTTTGGATATTGGAATATATCTTTCATCTCTTTCTGACCGTATGGTCCTGATATTTCGGGCAAGATAACTTGCGGCTTCTGTTCTATTAGCTGTGGTATTAGGTGGTTGACATCTTTGATCGGCATCGGCGGGTCTTTATCGACGTCTATATCGACTATGTCGATGTTATTGCTGTTGTTAAAATTTCCAGTTGTTATTTTCGAGTGTTCCGTTTGTATTTCATGCTTTTTCAATTTGTGCCGTTTCTGGAATAGCGTAAACAAATATTAATGGAATTTAGGGCATCTAATTGTATTTTTTTTTATAGTTTTTCCAAGATTTTGTGATGGGAGTCTTTCAATTTCTCCTGACAATTACTAGAACAAACTTACTTGCTGTTGATAATCAGAATCAGTCCATATTATAGAACTAAAGTACACTAGTGCGGCAAAGCACGGGCGTCAAATTTTTTGCCGTAGCAAAACTAACTGTATTGACACATCGAAAAAGTAGTATACAACAGAAATGTAATCTTTATGCATATTGACACAGAGTTCGTTTTGGTATTGACAAACATTTTGACGCGCGAACGTAAACGCCTGTATGGGAAGCTTTAGTCTTACTTACCAAGTCTCTAGCGTGTACATATGCAGCCGTGCACAAGTCACATTTGAAATTCCTGGCCCCGGCATGCTTGCTCATGTGTCGGGTAAGCTCACTGCTCGTTATAAACGACTTGTTGCATATCATGCATTCCTGGTATATAAATATACTAATTATATTTACATAGATCATCACGCCTGTATTCCCCGAAGGGGTAGACATAGGAACACTGCAGTGCGCCCACACTTTACCGATGTATTTTGGTCCCAATGTAATAGGGGGCGAGCCTATTGCCATTATACCGGGCACATTCTCCCTCAATACCAGGGAGATTTGGGGCATAGTCCACCACGCTGGCCCAATGCGGGTTGGTGAACTTCACACACCTTTCTATAGACATGAAGGTTTCCCCACGATGTTTTCCTTCACCGTTCAGCAAGGAGTAATCATTGTTGAATATGACATTCGCACATTTGAACTTGCATCCCTTACGTTCAAGGCGGGCGTTCTTACCCACGAGGCTACTACTGCTTAGTGCTTCCTATACTAATTAATAGTTCTATATGTCAATTATAAGGAATAAACATGATTAATATAGTTTTTTTTAATATGAATTCATTGAGTATTCAAAGCATTGCCGTCATCTGCCCCCTCACCTGTCTTGCAGCCTTATTTTTAATATTACTTTCAGTTTTTGACAGTTGACAGTTTATCCAGTACAAAATCTGTCAAAAATTGTAAGTTAGTATGGAAACAATATTACTGAGGTGGTGGTAAGGCCCAAGATGATTATATCGAGGGGTGAAATGCTATTTGACTTAAACGACATTTTGTTAACTTTACAGGAGAGCACACTATTCGAGACAGTAAATTCGATTACAAATGTGATAAGACAATATCGCCTAGTGTCGCTTAGGTTAAATAGCCTTTCACCCCTCATTAAACTTTACTTACATGATCCTTTTGTCCGGTATGAATTTTTAGATGCGTGTGAAAGTTGCCTTGAGTTGAAAATCTTTTGCTGAAATTACAATAATGAATCTATATCTATACTATTACTACAGGGTGTATCAGAAGTGCGAAATAATACTTTGGGTACATATACGGTACCTCATATGTGGATGCTTAGTGAAGACAGTTTATACCTAACTGTCATAGTTTCTGAGTTATAGATCTTTGAATATTTGTCACAGGTATCGTGTTCTGGCCTTTGGGTACATCCATAACCCTATTCAGCAGGGTAAACTACACTTACGATGGGCGACTACCAATATTCACAAAACAGAACATGCGAATTTTACATAGGACTCGAGATATTACGAGTTATAGAAATTGACGACGAAAAAAAAGTTGAAAAAACATGGTCGAATTTCGATCAAATTTTTATCCCATTCAGTTGTATACCCGATACTGATGCAAACGTCAAAGTATTATTTCGGACTTCTGAAACACCCTGTATAATTACTATCATATAATATAATCTATACTAATATTATAAAGAGGAAAGATTTGTATTTTTGTATGTAACAAATAAACTCAAAAACTACTGGACCGATTTCAAAAATTATTTTACCGTTAGAAAGCTACATTATCACTGAGTAACATAGGCTATATTAAAAACCCGTGCGAAGCTGGGACGGGCCGCTAGTAACAAAATAAAAGGCTTTATTATACAGTTCTTGGTTTAAGTTTGGCAACTTTGCATGCAGTTTTACACAATACCTACCCAGGTATAAAATAGCAGTTACCTGCAGACTTCACATTGGAAAGGCTTCTCCCCGGTGTGGATTCGCAGGTGAATAGTGAGATTGTGTTTCTGAGTGAAACTGCGTGGACAATACATGCACACAAAAGGCTTGTCTCCTGTATGAGTTCTAAAAACGTCAAATTAGAGACAATATTTTTTTTATTCTTAATTCTATACGCCACAATTTAGCCGTGAGCAATAATGGCATGTGTTATTGAACCATTGTTGCATTTATCTTGGAATGTTTATTCATAATCAACTTTTAGTATATTTTTAAATAAATTTGAATGGGAGATCAAAGCACTATGCAATCCAAGAAATACAATGTAGTTTGATGTAGAGATGAAACGGACAGTGGTTTGGCCGAATACCGGATATTCGGAAAGCTACCAGGCCGGAGCGCCGGATATCCGGCGGCCGGATATTCGGCCCTTTATTGCGTTACATGACGCTTCTTAAAGACATCTCGCATCGATCGCAATCGCGACCCATATGCATGGGTCGTCGTGGTCAGTTAATTTGCATCAGTACCCGGCACAGTAGTCAAGGTTTGCTAGAATTTATCTTTCAACACCTGGCAGTAGCGTTTACAGCAAAAGGCTATTTTCAGAAGTTGGCCAGGTATACGAAGCCAAGCCGAGTCGCCTCTTACCGACACATGTGAAAAATTTGGTATTCAGTCGCCACAATTTGCCAATTGTTAATTTTGAGTACTAAACTAATTAATAAAACAAATATTTTTGACGTGCGATTATAAAAATAAACGGTGTCCATGACCTAATGTGCTATTGTGGTATTGCATATTGTGGATTTGCCTTGTGTAAAATAATGAGAATATTTGAATTTTACTATCCGGTATCCGGCCGGATACCGGATAGTAATTCAGATAGTAAAAACAAGGCCGGATAGTTACCAGATATCCATTCCATCCCTAGTTTGATGTCATCACAAACAGCTAAGCTAGATCTTAAATAATATCCAGTAAAATTTAAAAATAGATTTTTCTAATTTCTGTCCATGACCAGCCCTCTTCGCATGACCGTATAGACATAGTTTTTATCTCTTTCAACTGTCATCATTCGTCTAAACTTATGTCTACATGGTCATCCTAAGGTGTAGTTAAATTAATCTAATCAAATAAATAATTTTTAAAAAGATAGGTAATTCTACCTAACATGCATTTCCAACTGAGCCTGACATCGGAATTCCTTATGGCATTGGTGACAAGAGTGCACTTGCTTTGGTTTTGGCTTAGGACCACGCTTCAATTTTTCTGAATCCAGTTTCCTTCTATAATTCCGTTTAGGTTCAGCACGCTTACACTTACTGAAAAGCCAAAATATTTAACAAAGACAGAAACTAAATTATTATAGCTCTTAGATTTTATTGATTTGAATGTAGAACACTGGACTATTTTATACTTACCTATAATTATTAATTTGGTAATATTGTTTATGGTAAGAAAACTTTTGTTGTAACATTATGGCATGTAGGTACTTAGTACTTACCATTTCTTTATTATAGTAGTTGCAGGTGGTGAAATCTGAAAAAAACCCAAGAATCTATAACATAAGTAGTAACATTATTATCAGGTTAATTTTATTTAAATGCTTGATCCAATTAATTTCAGAATAGGCATAATAAGTCACACATTCGTTAAACTTACAATTGGGTCCGTGGCAACACAAGCATCAATGTACCTGAGATTAAAACATTAAATTAATGACCCTAATCTTGATATAACTAAATTTCATAGATCAATGGCAATAGGTATTAGTGATATGCCACATTGTTAAAAATGTATATCCCTGAATACGGATATTTGGTATCAAAATCCGCAGATACAGATATGGATCTTAACAATTTGATAAAAACTTCCTATAATAAATGTTTAATAAGCTTATATCAAAGATTATTATAGATCTCATTATAAAGATAGTTGATTTAGTACCTTTCAGTTATGTAATATTGGTATAGTAACTCACTATGATAAATGCTTGCAATATAAAGGTGCCAAATATTTGATTTTAAGAAATAAAAAGTATTCTGAATGGACTTTCAAGTTTTTCATTGCTACCAGATTAGGTAGAAAATGAGAAACTTGAGCATAAAAATTACATCTGTGTCTTGAAAATGGATAAGGTAAAAGATCCGTATAAGATCCGCGGAAAATATAACAGATACGGATCTTTCTTTTCCCACGGATATCCGCGGAATCGCATATCCGGCACATTACTAATAGGTATAAACACCTTCATAGAGAAAGAACATAAAAATACTATATACTTTTATATTTAAAATGAGTTTTCTTCTATCCAAAACACTTACTTGCTTGGTATTCGCAATCCTAAATACTGTCGGAGCCTCACATCAGCGCTTTCGCTAGTCTGTTTGAAGTGATACGCGATCCCAAGCTTGTAAACACAATTACTGCACATCTGTTCCGGCAATCCATCGTCCTTACTTATCTAAAAATGAATACCTGTTAATATGAAAACAATTGGTTTTGTTTTACTTAACTCCTATATTATTTATATTTACTTGCCTTTATACTGCAGCAGTACTCAATCATATCACATAAGGATATATTATAATTTTTTGCGAAAACTGAAGATAGTACGCCTTCTTCAAGGCATATCCTACAGATTTTATTCATATTGAAATGGTTTCCTTTTCAGTTTATTTACAAAATAATATATAAGTACTCCACCGCCACCATAGAGTATCCACTAATACTCATTATAATCTGCGAATTACGTCTTGACAGTTCGTCAGTCAGTCACTTCGTCATTCGTTCATCGAAGAAAGAGAAAAGTATAGACTGCATGTGTGATTTGCACACCCAACTTCACCTGAAGCCCAAGGCATGCATCCCTTTCAGAGAGAACGAGTAGAGCCGTATTTATTTACATTACGAAACTAGTTTCACAATGCATGCATCGATGAATGCATGAAACTTGATGTTTATGAAACTAATGTCACGAAACTAGTTTCGTAGTGTAATTACGGCTTAACGCTTTGACTTAGGTAACACTAGTAATTTTGTCTCGTTGTTATTATAAGAAAAAGAATAGATTTTCGCTTCACTGCACAGCTTCACTGTCTGATGAACTTCTTACTTAATTCTGACTATCGCTTGTAACTAATCAAAATAACAACTTTTTACTAAATGCATAATACCTACCTATATTATACTTCCATAATATGGAAGTATAGCCACGAGCTGGTAAGTAATATCACAAAAAATATTATATTTTTATTTATTTATGCTTCATATTTAAAATAAGAAATTATATTATGTAGGTCATATGTCATAACAACAATTTTGTGATAACAATAGAAAAACCATGAATTAATACTATTATTAAGCACGTAGGTACTTCTTACCTACACTAAGGGTTATTAGTTAGTTAGATAAAAATGTCAACAATGAAATAAAAAAAGAATAATAATTGCAAGAATAACAATTGATACAATATTACGTAAATATTAACCAAACAAAGGATAAAACGACTATATTTTAATGGAGACTGTTACAAATAGTACTTAAACACTACTTACGTAGTAGGTATCTGTTATTTAAACAATAACAACTATCTTATAACAATAATTATATTATACATGATATTAAAATAAATGCTACAAATTATATGAAGGCACATTTCGGTTGTTCACTCCTCGTACAATCAGTCAGCTACACTCCTTCAGCCAGCATGCATTGGAAGATTAGTGTCGTAAAGCTTTACTATTTTGCTAGGTTATGTCAATAAAAAATAAAACAATATAAACTATAATAGCATAAGCGTTTTAAACGTTAGCTACAGCTGTAATGAGTTTTACGTAAATATCAATGCCTTTTAAGAATATGTCAGCTTTGAGGAACTCGTCGTGGTCGTGTAGAAGGACGGGGGTATAGTTCATTGGTGAAAATCCGATGGCCGGGATACCGACTTCACGAACGTATCGGCTGTCCGTTCCACCTGGGAAAATTCTGCAGTCTAGTTTGAGTTTTCTGTGAAAACAAAGAGATGTTTCTGTTACGGAACTAACAACATAAACTGAAAAATAATTTTTTTACTTGTCGAAACTTACATACATTTAGTAACTCTACAGATAGGTAGACTTACAGTTCATCTGCGGCCTCTTTAAACGCGCCCCA
This sequence comes from Ptilodon capucinus, assembly GCA_914767695.1. Lineage (NCBI taxonomy): Eukaryota > Metazoa > Arthropoda > Insecta > Lepidoptera > Notodontidae > Ptilodon > Ptilodon capucinus. Next base: position 3,578,284 of record OU611814.1, on the reverse strand, counting down.
GTACGGGTTGGAGGCATCCATCTTAGTAACTTCAACATTAGTGTTCTTCTGTTCAAATTCAATAGTGATCCCATCACCTACTTCCTGACACCATTGATTGATCTAAAATGAATCAAAATGTAATTATTTAAAACATGGACAAATTTTAACAAATTCTTCGATGGATTCCTGAAGCAGTGGAGTTTCAAATCTTAAAAACAATACAATAAATACATACTATATATTTTTCAGGTAAGACGTTTATTGTAGGTAAATATGCAATCTATGAATGCCATTTTTATGTAAGACACTATTATAATGTAAATTTATGACAAGATAATATCGGTTCAGTGTATTCATAGAATAATTTTAATGTTACCATGTTCTCAAACTGCTCATGGTCAACTGTAACCGCCAATCTTATATCAAATACAGCGGTTAGTTTTTCTGGAACAACATTGGATTGAACACCACCCTGTAGAATAAATAAGTCATTAATAAGAAAAACTAAATTAACGATACAATTGCAAACTGAAGACTCGTTTTGCCAGGTATAATCTCAGTCCACTTACCACAAACTTTTTTAGTGGACAGCTTGAAAATGAATGATACTTTACTATATAAATAAGTTATCCAATGTCCATAAAAATAAACAAAAAACAAACACTTTTTAAATAAAATACTAGACATAATTTTTCTTACAATGTATACGTACATATACTTGAGTTAAATTAACCGTAGTCACGTCGCCAATGGTCAACTTAGAGTTACTTTCCAAGATCTTCTTTTGTTCGGCTCTCAAATTCATGAATTTGTCAATAACGTATCGTATCTGTAAAATTAAAGTATGTAAATATTAATGCAGATTTTGTTTTATTTCGTCCTTACTTATTTCCGTCACTTTAAATTCAAATTTCGTAAATTTTCGTTATAAACTCCTATAATATTAGATTAAATTTAATATAGATTTAATTAGTAAGTTATTTACGCACCTTTTCACCCGCTGTGTTTGGTAGCAGCAATGAACCGTGACCAGGTTGGCCGGTGCAATGAACGTGTATTTCTGAAAATATATAAAATACAGAGGATGTTTGCCTCGCTTGCTTAAAATAACTAAGATAAAAACGATGCAAGCAAAGACAGATTCCTATATTTTTTTTACTCACGCCAAATACTCCTTTCACCGTTGAACAAAACAAATTCTTCACCAGGATTCGCCATCCCTTCGTCCAAAGCAAAACCAACGTTTAGGTCTTTGAAATCTTTAGTGTGAACAAACTTTTCCATGCCATCGTGTCCACCGATCTCCTCATCTGTGATAGAAAATTGAATTTATCTGTCTTATTTTTTCACCTAAGCAAAAAGAAATACGTATTTGGTAGATATAAATTTAATTGATCTTTTACCGATAAGACTAATATTATGTATGACACAGTAATAAGTCTTACCAGGAACAAAACAAACGTGCAAAGTTCTTTTTAATTGCACCCCGGTTTGTTTCAGTTTTCTTATAGCTTCCAGATATTGGATCCCAACGCATTTCATGTCTTGGGACCCGCGAGCATAAATCTTTCCTTCTTTATCGATATGAGCACTGAATGGGGGATATGTCCAACTATTCTGGAATTTTAAGTTGATCATTAGTAAAGGAGACTTTACGAACCTAAGTACATTTATTTCTTTAACATGTTTTTTTTTCATATTCTGTTACCCATAAGAAGAAATGTAGTATTTCGTAAATAAAGTGCAGTATCTTCAAAATGTCATAAATGTAGACGATCATCAAATAAACATCATTTATTTGAATCTATTCAGATATTTTTATCATGCCAAGATAAGTAATCTTAAGTGCTTATTGTTATGTTTTATCACTGTTCATACTTACTTCAAACACCGGTACAACATCCATATGAGAGTTCAACAAAATTGATGGCAAACCCGTATCTTTCCCTGGCCATGTTAGCACTACTATCGGTTTCCGTGGTACTAGTTCGTAAATATTTACAGCTAGCCCCAGTCCGTTGGCTTGCTTTTTTAGAAATTCTATGCAGTCGTCTGTAAATAACTTCAACTTAGTTTATTGACTTCATCATCCGTATAAAAATGAGGTTCTATGGTTGACCTTGACATTTACTTCACCGTGAATAACTTTGAAATGTACTAAGTTAAGTAACTTAATTGCTATAATGCTGCTAATCATAAAAAAAAAACTATACAATCATACTTTATTATTCTAAGACTAGTAACTAACTACTCATGCTAGGTGGGTTTATATATAGGTATATTATATTTATGCTTTTGGAAGGTTAATGTTAATGATTTATAAAGTTTGTACATACATAATTTATGAGCAAAACTCCTTCATGAGCATCCTCCGAGGACCCTAACATAGTTTCATCGTAATCTGATCAATAGTTTAAGAACACATAGAGTACAAACATAATTTTTTATATTTATATAGTATCTATCGAATTAGCTATCTTATAACATTCCCAGACCCCTTAGCGTGACCGCGTAGACATAAGTTTTATCTCTTTCAACTGTCAGATTTGTCAAGAAAATTACGTCACTGAGCTTTTTGTACTGAACATAGCTCGATATTACGTAAGTTTCTCGAAGAATCTGACATTTGAAAGAGATAAAACTTATGTCTACGCGGTCATGTAGGGCCAGGAAGTTTATCGTTGTTATTACGGTTAAAAAGACGAGTAGGGACCGCACTGCACCGTATCCGCATAGCCCCATTTTGCAGTCATACATTAGCAGAAGTTTCATATTATTCAATTTCATTGCGGTAGGGTAGACTCAATTGCAGGAACGATGAACGTCAATGATACAATATGCTGTATCCTGATTACGCTTCAAAGGTGCTACGTACCTAGTATACCAAATGTACTTTGTGAGTGGTATTTTTCACTCATCCTTCCGTAATAATAATAGAAAGTATTATAAATATGAACATTACCTAAGCGAAATACTTTTAAAATAAATATTTTATTTAAATAAAATAAAATAAACTCAATAACCAGGGTGTATCAAATACCAGAAATAACATTTGAATGTGTATCGGGGAAACAAAATGTTATCGAAATTAACATGATTTTTCATGTTTTTTTTCGAACCCGATTGCATAAACTTGTAGTAGGTACCTATTTCGAGTAATATGCAAGGTTTTCAAGTTTTATTTTGGTGAATATTAGTAGTCGCTCCTTGTAGATGTAGTTTATCCTGTTAAAAAAGATTATCGGTGTACCCTAAGGTCACGACACGATACCTGTGATTAATATTCAAAGGTATCTTAGAACCTATAGTTAGGTATAGTCTGTCTTCACTATGCAAAGCATAGTATGCATCTACGCATGAGAATAACATTAGCAACCGTAATGTACTTATAATATTATATCGGACTCGAGAAGAGGTAAGAAGTAAGAAGAACTGTAGAAGTGGTAAGGAATACAATATAAATAAAAAGGTGTTTTAAAACATTTTAATGTTAATTACAAGCTGTTTGATAGGTAGTAGGTGACACATGCACTTAATAACGGCATTAACGAGGAATAGAACATAGTAGTAAATTACCTTGTAGGTACCTATGCTATCTTTTAAAATATTTTTTGGTAGTATATCTACATACCTACTTAACTAAGTAATTAAACTATCAGGCAAACAGGCAGATAGGTGCTAAATAAGGTGTAGGTATAATAAGGAGCTCACCATAGTTGATATTCGGCTGTACGCTCGGTATTCTCAAATACTCCACGAAATTCGCCACGGCCGGGTTGTTCTCGTAGTTAGCAGCCATTGTAGCTTTCGGGGCGAGCACTGCAGTGGTAACGAACGTTCACATCGGACAGAACAGAGAGCGAGGCATATCCAACCAAACCGTTTGATAACGATTAACGAGCTACAAGCAAACAATTACTACTATCAACAGTAGGTTACCAAATACGTACTGATAAATACGCGCTTCTTCAAGTAATTTTAATTATAAAGGTAATATTTTACGCACTCGATGTGTTCTGCATTATAAGTAGGTAATTATGTTTCTAATTCTAAACTGTACACCTTTCATAGCGGTAAGCGTTGAGAAGATTAGAGTTATAAACAGTTAATTATTGTCAATTTTAAATAATAATTGCGGAAAATTACTTATTCCAAATTTATTTCAAGTTTATGATCCGAAATTTATGGGTAAAAACTGTGATATACAAAAAAAAGTGCAAGGCTAAGACTTTCTTCTAATTTCCTATTTCCCGCCAATATATTTGTGGAAAATTCCTTCAAGCATGATAAATAGTTCATTCATTCGTTGAATGTTTACTTACCTAGTTAGTGATCTGTGCTTACTACCGATATTTCTGATGATTGTATTCTCATTATTATTTCAGTAAATATAACTATATTATGATTCAGACCTCATTTTCACAAGCAAACACTGCTAAGGTGTAATAAACATTATGAACTAATAAAATCACTACCTTACCTACCTTACTATACTATTATTCTCATTACTTACTAGTCTGCGTTTACGGAGATTGCTTACAGAGATCCATGTGAAGATTCAGGCTTTCACATTGTAAGTACTTACCTTATTTTACATAAATGATCACTTATGTTATAATCACAGCAATCACCTCAAAGGCTCAATAAATCTGAGATCGAATAACATTTTAGGCTACAAACAAAAAAAATACTGAATTTAAATCCAAGTAAATAAATAATTTAGAATGAAATGAATGAAGTTAACAGCTGATCGCTAGAAAAAAATGCGTAGACAGAGAAAGGTAATAGATAACACTACTATATAGCATACACGTTCGTAATGTAAATAAAACTGACTACGACTGGCTGACACCCCTCATGTTCGGTGAACTTTTTTACTCTATGCTAAATCGGCGCTTAGCACTGTGCAAGCAAATTGTTACGTGTGTGGCTGCCCTTAGGCAGAGTTCCAAGGCTTGTCTGTGGGACACTGGACAAAGATCATGATTATTGCTAATATCTGTGGCTATTGTTAATAGTGATCTTTATGTGAATAATGCGAACGTTAGACTTCGAATATTTCTCTAATTTTATTTTGTAGTCTAGTTGGTTGGGTCACTTCAAGGGATAAAAAGTATAGGGTTTTGACTGTACCTATAGAAAATGGAGTTTAGTTACTACGAGCTCACTTCCGAGTTGGACGCTCGAGAAATATTGCGATATTTGAACAATCTTGGTATTCACAACATAAGTGGAGAAGTGTTGAAATATTTTATTACAGGTGTTAAAATTAGTTGATTATTTTGTGTTATTTCGTCACTTAACAACTATATTTTATTTAAGTGATCATAAACGAATACATGTATTATTTACAGATCTCAAAAAATTAATAAAATACGATCTTCAAAACAAATATTCCAATAACGTCGACGACGACGACAAATATGAGGTGCAAGGCTTGGAAAGGCTACACAGCGCTAGCACGTTCTCATCACGAATCAAATCTAAAGAATATGAAGGTGCCGTGTTAAAGTGCAGTAGAGAATGTCTCAGGGGCAGTAGGAGAGTATTTAAAGTTAGAGATATTCAGTCTGCGCCTAATTTAGGTCGACCAGAGGAAGAGAAGCCGATGAGAAGAGCCTGTTCCTGTGTTAAAGTTGAACGAAAGCCAGAATTACTTAAAGAGAGGAGTACAACTGCTTGTAGCAATTGTGAGTAGTTTAATATAAAATTCGATAAACGTTAACAAAAATGCTTTGTCTAGGATTATTTAATGCTGTAGTTGTAGCATGTGTGCCAAGACTAGACTTTTGTCACACAATATGTTGATTTGATCTCCTTCTCTCGTATGAAATATGATAGATAGCGACCAAGCCAATCCATGACAGAGGTCTTGTCTAGACATACATGCTAACCCCACTGCTCAGCTTGATGCAGTGGGTCATTGAACTTGGTCTAACTGGATTTATTATTAGATGCATCATAATGCTAGATATCAATGCAAGAGTTGCTTAGTAAAATCTATAGACTTACAGACTGGAACTATATATTTCATGTATAGTTTCAGAGATCTTATATTATGTGTAGCAGTGTTTTTTTTTTAATATTATAATAGCTATGCAGGGTAGGCATAGACTTAGAATGTAATTTTTTTGGGTTAAGCAATGAACCGCCAACTGCCAAAATTATAAAAAAAAAAATCTTTCTACAGACCATTTACTAAAGCATTTTTCTGTGGCAACGCCTACAATGCTACTGTAAATTGATCATGTCTTTTTATACATTATGAGGATTGATTTCAAAAGCTTACAAAGTAAACTTATGTTTTAATTTTCAGTAATCAAAGTTCCTAAACAAGTTGCTAAAAAGAAATGTGATCCAGTATCTCTGTACCACTACTACACATCACTATGGGAGAAGTACAAACCCAATGTACCAGGTGAGAATAACTGGTCCGACCTTAGGTGGAATATACGACAGAAAATGGCAAATGGAAATTTTGTTACACAAATTACAAAGGTTGGTTTCTTTCAACAATTTTTTTTGCTTTGTGAGGTCAAATTCAGGTACCTATAGGATTAGCATGACTGTGTAGACATAAGTTTTATCTCTTTCAACTGTCATATATGTGGAGAAACTAATGTCACTTTGACCTTTTTGTACTGGCCCTGTAGCATGACCGCATAGACATAAGTTTTATCTTTTTCAACTGTGAGATACGTCAAGGAAATGATGTCACACCGATCCAGTACAAAAAGCTCGAAGTGATGTCATTTTGTCGAAAAATTTGACAGTTGAAAGAGATAAAACTTATGCCTATACTAGCCATACCTACTGATTAAAAATAAATTCTGCTGTTAGAAACATCTTTAAATTTTAAAATAAATGCCTCAGGAAAATAAAATCAGTATAGTTATGGAGACATTTATTTTCATTTCAACAGCTTATTTCTTATTTCAGGTGCCAGAATCTCACAGAGAAAAAGAACAGGGTCAAGTGAAATCCTGACCATGGACAATCTTTTGCCAGGACTTTAAACTTTTTGTCTCAATTTAGTACATTTGTTAATCAATACTTTCAAAATAATTATTGCATTTTAAATGAAGTATTTATAAGCTTAATAAATAAAACATGAATTATATATTTTTTAACTTTTTTAATACTACTAAAATGTACAAGGTAAATTTGTTTAACTCATGCAAGTATAGAAGGAGGTGAGCTATACTATTAGACCTCTTTTACAATTGCTACATAAATTAAGCTCCACATACACTATGCATACAATTTTTCACACTGTTTAACTATAAAAAAAAACTACACTTGATCTAGTTTGAATTCTCTTTCCTTATCTTGAGTATTAGAGTGAAGGAGACGCAAGATCCGATCTTCTATTCTCTCTGCAGCCGAGAGTGTCAGCACCAGGGTATCATGTTTCAGCATAGAGTAAACATTGAGTCCATATACTGGCATTATGTTCACATGTCCCAGGCCATCAGTAGCAACTGTGATGTTTCTTGGTGCATAATCAGTGCTGAAAGAAAACAAGTGGTCTATAAGGTGTTAGGTGTAGGGTTTATTATGGTACCAATGACTCTTTTAAAAAGAAATATTCTGCCACTACTGGGGAGTTCAGAAATGTTGATACTCTATCTATGTTTACACATGATAACTGATCTAGATTTTTTATTTCTTAGATTAATGTGTGTTACTATAAAAATATTACACTAAAACTTGCGTTTTTAATTATACACAATTAAAACAGTCCAGTAGGTTCCTGTTTAATTATACTTACTCGTCAACTATCAACACAGAAGGCCCCCAGTTCCTTTCCTCAATTAGTTCAGCCAAATATTCTGGATCTTCTGTTGGTAATTCTAGGTCTTTTACCACATGCAAATCATCCTGGGCCAGTTTAGCAGACAGTGTTGATGTAAGGCCTGCTATTCTTAAACGAAATGGTAACATGAAGAAGTGGGATTTGCCGCTGCGGGGCCCGTGAGCGACGCCGCCTCCTTTGAAGAGGGGGGATCGTATTGAGCCGTGCCGAGCTCGACCCAAGCCTTTCTGGGGCCATGGCTTCCTGCCACCGCCTCGCACCTCCGCCCTGGTCTTCGTATGAGCCCACGACACCCATCTAACCTTCCTCTGCCATATTACATTCCGATGAATAATGTCTATTCTAGGTGTCGCGGCGTATATCATAGGGTGAAGTTCAAATAGCCCTAATTTCTTCTCCTCCACGGTATCCAAGTTCTCTATCCACACCTCCCGTGGTTTCGTGTACTCAGGTTGAAATTGCCATTGCTTACGAGTAATAGTTAAAGCATTCGAGTCTGGAGTAGATATCGGCGTAATATTCGAAGAAAACACTCGGATTTGAGGTGTGACAGATATGTGAAGTCGTTTGATTGCATTTATCAGTAAGGACGTCATGTTTATGTTGTTTTGCAACTATTGTTTTATCTGGAAATGCACATCAATTATTACAAACCTAACTTTTACACAAATCAAAACACCTAACCTTAACCGCCTACTGTCAATTTTTGTAGGTTATGTTGATTTTTTAATTTTTGTATAATTGTTACCGCAAAGGTTCCTGCTCATGCTGCCAAATTTAAATAAAATTGTGGTTTACTTTACTTTGCGGTTAGTTTAATTTCTTATAATAAATTCATAATATGCTGTTAGTTAAACACATAAACTAATAATGTCTTACACTGTTTTATAAGTCGGACGGTCTCTGCGTGGAAAGGAATACTATAACAATTATGACTATTTCCTGCCATGGTATAAGCAGAGAATAAATTGTGGTACAAGCTATAGCTTGTGCCACAATTATACTCTGCATACAATTACAAAGTTATTTTAGTATACTAAAATATCTATTATATGTATTTTATGTATTAAATGTATTTTTCTACTGATATCTGTTTAATTCGTCCAAAAACAGTACTTACCCACTTAATAAGATAAATTAGGTATCTTTATCTACATTTTTATCTACTTATTGTCTATTTATTTCATGGTTATTATACATTTATACATTTCATACTACTTATACATTTCATGGTTGGTGGTTTAGATAAGTGTGATTTAAGGTTGAATTCGCTTAACTATACAAAGTTTTGCTTGTAGGTATTTCTCGCGATGGAACATTAAGCAATGGCACAAATTGAAGTGCAGATTTGTGGCAATGCCTGCCTCCTTTCGTCGGGGCATTAATTACGGCGCGGTGCCAAGTAAGAAGCTCATTCGGATCACTATATAGCACCATTACACGGCCCAATCTCAATTTCAATTTCATCTCGCCGATTTGGCTGTGAATTAGGTGCGATTTATTTTCATTCGTAACATTCCCCCGCCGTGGAAGGTGAATGTTAAAGCGTGCGCAGATTTATTGCTTTTCATGCGAAACTTGACAAGTTCATTGTTACAATAGAGAACGGGTATTACTCAGAACTAATGTTGTAATCTCGCTGAATTTGTGTTTATTATTTTAATATGGCCTAAAGACTAAAATGTCTCAGTTTTCTGTTTAGTTTACATTGATAGTACCGATAATACAATAGAAGAGAAAGGGACTCACCACTCATAAGTCATGAGCCCTAACTATGAGCAATCCTCCGCAGAACAATCGAATCTAAAAAAATAATTCGACACGTGTTTCGCCTCTCAACAAGGCATCCTCAGGACGGTTGGGCTGCGACTGAGCTCCCTTTGTCCCTTTCCGCAATATTACGCCTGATTCCATCAATTATCTTGATAGTACTGCATTAGCATGATTTGATAGAGTCGCCTGGAGAATCCTTCTGCAGTTGTTTCTAAATAATTAATAGAATTCCTAATCCATTCCTTACATATTTCGACAGGTTTAGATATACCTATCTACAGATATGTATGCACCATGCAACATAAATATTACCAAACTCGTTTTAATTCGGTCCAGCCGTTTCCGAGTTTACCTCAAACAAATATCAAAATAGACAGATTGACATAAAATCTTTTACGTTATAGGCACCGTATAATATACTTTCATGCGTGTTTAGTTAAAAGCTTTTATTTTGACGTTACAAACAGACAATGTATAGTTAAGTGTATTTAATTTATCCAAATATTAAATTTGTGATATGTATTGCGGATATCTTATGCAGTCTAATTAAAACCTTTTCGGCGTCAATACAGCTACAATTAGCTGTGTTTAATTTTGGATGGTGCTATTTGTCTATTCCTTTAGTCTTTATTTGTTTATGTCGAACGTGATTGGTGATCTGTGATTCTTGCCCTTGTCGATGTGCGGGCTCTATAATAAAGTTCCGCGAACATTATTATGTCCTCTAAATAAATTTATTTCGGGTTGTCGATATTGGATATTTTATGTACCTAAGATACATATTTACCATTACTGTGATAGCTATTTTAATAATGGAAAAGTGATACCTCAGTAAATAGGTACGGTGCATATTAATTCATCGAGACATAATAGATCTGCCTTCCTAGAATGGAAACTAAACTGGAAAACGTGTGAAGTTTTTAATGGATGATTTCGTTCATACTGTTTCCACGCATATTTGAATAGAATTGGAGTAGGCAGGTATATTTCCAGACGATAGTAGGCTATCATTACAACTCCTACTTAAACAAATATTTTCGGAAAGTTTCCTGCGTAGGTTATGTTGAGGTGCATAACAATACTTATTGGTAGGTATGTGTCATTAAACTAAACTAAACTACACTAAACTTGTTATAGTCTTAATACGTATCGCTGTCCCTCTTACCGCTGTAATACTCATATGAGCGAGAAGGCAGTACTTTTAGTGGTGTCAAATATAGTTTAGTTGCAGCATATACAGGTGTATTAGTTCGAAATAATACTTTGGGTACTTTATTACTTTACTTTTGGGTACTTTGGTACTTTACATATGCGGATGCTTAGTGAAGACAGATTATACCTGATTATCATTGTTTCTGAATTATAGACCTTTGAATATTTGTCACGTGTATCGTGTTCTGACCTTTGAGTACATCTATAACGGTATTCAGCAAAGTAAACTACACTTATGATGGGTAACTATTAATAAATAAATAAATAAAAAACTATTAAAATAAATATTATTCACAAAACAAAACATGCAAATTTTACATAGGACCGCTTCCTAAACTGTGAAAGGACAGAGCATTACTCTAACGAAAAGATAAACTGGATTGAGGGAGAAATTTATAATAAACTAGCTGTGCCCGTGACTTCGCCCGCGTGGACTTTAGGGAGATTACCCGGAAATATGGGTATTATGTTTTTCCTGCGGAACCCTAATGCTTTTTCTAAAATTAAAGTAGCCTAAGTTACGCCTTGGAACGTCAGCTATCTGTCAGTGAAAGTCCCATTGAAATCGGTTCAGCCGTTTAGAAGTTTACCTCAAACAAACAGACAGACAGACAGACAGACAAAAAAAAATAAAATTGCGTTTTCGTTATAGGTATCGTATATACTTTCATACGCATTTGGTAAAAAAGTGTTATTTTGATATTACAAACAGACACTCCAATTTTATTTATTTGTATAGATGTATAGATTTAGTTTTCAGATTTTGTCCTTTACTTATGCTATAAGACATTTTTTTTTTTTTTTTTTTATTTTTTTTTTTTTTCCGGACCTCTATCGGCCCGGCCCGCGTGCTCACCTCTGATGTGGGGGTCAGAGTTCTTAAAATTAGCCTTAAGTTTAATGTGTGTAAAATAATTTCTCCAGCCTGGATTATTTTTATTGAAAATAAATAAAAAGTCAACGTCAAGTAAAAGTCAAAAAATACATGATGACAAAAAAAAGCAAGTACACTCGTCTTAAAATTAACAATATAAAAAGACAATAAAATAGCAAAAGGCTATGGACAAGGATAATAAACAGCATATAAAACATGATAAAAATAAAATAACGGAGTTTCCCTACTATCCATTGCGCGGATCCGGCAACCAGAGCCATTGATGCGCAGTGTAGTGTAGGCGGCTGTTGGTCGCTTATTGACAAATAAGTTGGCAGCTGGCCTCTTTCTGCTTAGGTTTTATTTCTATCAATGACTCTGGTCGCCACCTCCACGCAATAGCCTAGTAGGGTATCACGTCTATCCTTGTCCATGACGAGCTTACTTAGGCTGGATAAAACTAAGGCTACGCCTAAGGTCATCTCAACATCATGCCTTCGGCGCGCAAACACAGGGCAATGAAGCAAGATGTGCTCCACTGTCTCGCTGACACCCGGTTCGCAGATGCATGATGGGTCCTCCTTGCGCTTGAAACGGTTCAAGTACCCAGAGAACCCACCGTGCCCCGTCAGAACCTGTGTGAGCACGGCAGTGGGCACGATCTCTCTAATCGTCCTGTACGCTACCAGAAGGTCAGGGAAAAACATTTTGGTCGTGGATGCAGTGGTGCCAGTCTGGTACCTACGATTCCATTCGTCAAGCGATTCCGAGCGGATTTGTTGCTTGACGAATGAAACCGGACATGTGTCGTACACAGGTTTGGACCTAACGTGCAGCGCTGCTTGTTTAGCCAGCTCGTCTGCTCTCTCATTACCCGCCAGCCCCGCGTGTGCTTTTATCCAAAACAAGGAAACGTCCTTGTTTTGGAGTCTACAGCGGGCGATGTTGTCCCGCGCCTCGGCGGCTAGCGGATGATGAGAGAGTGCGTTGACCACTGTCTCGAGTGCCGAACGCGAGTCGCTGATGATAGCAAAACTGGCGCTTCCACTCTCTAACGCGAATTTCGTGGCTCTGCATATGGCCAAAAGTTCAGCCTGGTAGACCGTGCAGTAAGATGACAGCTTGAGTTTGAGGGACTTGGTCTCCATTTCACTATTCCATACGGATAGTGAGGCGCCGACCTTGCCTTCAATCTTGCTGCCATCTGTATAGATTCGTACTGCGCTGCATACGTTGATGGTCACGTCTCGCTGGTCCATCAGGCTTATGAACTTGAGGTCCATATGTTTCGCGGGATGCGGAGTACTCGTGTACGCCAGTCTGCTTTCTACCTCGACGTCTCTCAGCTCTGGTCGAGGTACTCCCCTCTTGGCCTTGTAAAGGGAGGCCGCTTCGCGTATGCGAATTTCGAGGGGTAGTAACCCGGTCAGAGCGAGTGACGCGTTCAGGGACACCGTTTTGTAGGCTTTGCACATCTTTAGCGCAAAGCCTCTCTGGACAGTGTTCAGCTGCTTCTGTATAGTGATCTTGTTTGTCGACGGCGACCAGGCACTGGCGGCATACAGGATGAGGGGCTCATTAAGATATTAATTATATATTAATTAAGACATAAGACATTGCTTCTTTCCAAATTTCATGATTCTAGGTCAACGGGAAGTACCCTATAGGTTTTTGTTACATTTACCTTGCAAATGTAGGTACTGAAAATGCAACATAAACCGCCATATCTTTTGGTTGCGTTAACCTAGAAGTTTGATTTTTTTAGGGTACCAAGGGACCGCAGACATAAGTCTCTGTTATAAATTTCAACTTAATATGCGTTTCTAAGTAAAAGGTTCTTGACAGACAGACAGACAGACGGACGGACAACTAAGTGATTCTATAAGGGTTCCGTTTTCTCATTTTTAGGTACGGAACCCTAAAAAACTATTCTATTTTATTTCTGTTGAGATACTTAGATACCTACCTTCATAAACATATAAACTAAGAATCTCGAAGCTTTGTATTTTCTTTTGTCTTTCTTCCCGAGGCCCACTTACGAGTAGGTATGAGTTACGAGTGAGCACCAAAATATGATCTACTTACCTACCTAACTTTGTCAAGAACCTTGTTGTATTCGGCGAAACATTTTACACGGGTAACCCAATTTTCCACGAACAGAACTATGTAGTAAACTTCCTTTGTCATAGAAATAGAAAGTGGCGTACCCTCGGCCGTTTTCATTTATTATCTCTGTATTCATGGCGAAATGAGTATGTAGGTCCTGCTATTGTGATTTATTTATGTATGGAGAACAATGGTCGGACTGGCAGGTTTGCTGATGTGAGTCCAACCTTTTATACCTACTACACATTAAAGTTAAGTCATGCTGTAGGTTTTAGAAATCATTTTGACACGACCTGTGGATGGACAGTGATTGGCAAAGTACCTACGGCCCGCGAAAGCATTTAATCCGGCCCGCCGACGGCGACGGTTCTTCTAAATGAATAGTATATGGCCCGCGATAATTATATTTTGAGGGTCCAGAAGTGTAAAGTAGATTCTAATTAGTACAGTTCAACACAAAATGTATATTTGCTATAATTCTGGCCATCCTCTGAAATTTCTTGAACTTTCTGGCCCAGCATTAAAAAAGTTTATCCACCACTGGTCTAAGAGATTAGCTTTAGTGAAAGTTAAGTTTTTTTTTTATTTACACGGCAAGCAACCCTATACAATTCTCGTAGCGTTTACAAATCTAATCAAATCAAAAAAAAAATCGTGTAGGCCAAAAAGCACTTACAAATAGTCAGATTCTACCACCGGTTCGGAATGCTGCTTCCACTGAAAAGAGCCGATAAGAAACTCAATGGTTACTCTTTTCAAAATGATAATTGCGAGTAATACATTCTCAGGAGCAGCAATGCCATGAGAGCAGACAGCACCTTTGCCACAATACTAAAGAAGAATTATACTCACAGCAGTCTAATAGTAAATACAAATATAGTCTTTACGCTTAGGAAGCTAGTACAATAAGGTGCGTCTACTCCCATTTACAATGAAGGGATTTTTCTAAACCACAGATGGTTATAGAAATAATTGCTTTGGTGCACATGCCTTCAACGCAGTATGGGAGAGTAGATGGTAAGTCATTAAGAGGAAAATGGTTGGACCAGTCAACACTATACCAGTTGGACAATATATTTTAATATACTCCGAAGCAGGTAAAGTCAAAGAAGCAAAACTAATGGCGATCAAAGTCGCGGTTTTTACTATGTAAAGTAGCGTTAAACATCTAATAGGTACTTGCGTACCTCAATTCAATTTCACACACCACCTTTTTCTATATTTCAAAATAATTTTCCGCCTAGAGAAAATATTTTTAGGCTCGATTTTGGAGAGACAAGCTTTGTGATATGCTCTCTAGTGCGTGCGATACCTATAGACGACGCAATCATGACAGAGGACTCTCGTTTTCAAACATGTCAGTAAGTGAGCTCACAGTGAATACAAAACTATATTTATTTAGTATTAAAATAAAACTATTTTACGGATTCTATCGCGTTTATTTACTTTTTTATTTTCCCGACGTTTCGGCTGCTTTACAGCAACCATGGTCACGGGGGGACTGAGGTGTTAGACGTCCTGATGTCATAGTTAATAACTGGGTACCCTCATATTTAGTTTTTGTTTGCGGTCCGATCCACGCAGAAAGTGCTCACAGTGTCTTGAGGTCTTGCAGTGATACGCTTGGTTTTTGGATTTAATCATATTAATTACTGGATCCCAAGTTGGTGGTAGCACCCAGCCATCTTCCCTATTGAAATTAGGATGTTTTTTTTAATTTTAATGGCCTCACGTATCATCCTTGGTCGGAATATTATTATATATTTATTTAGTATATAAATAAATAAATATCGCCTTATAACACATATTCATCTTATTATCCCAAACTAAGCAAAACTTGTAATATGGGTACCATACAATGGACTGGAGGCGATCCCAGTTACAGCCAGACTAGGGCAATTTCCGAAATTTGCCACTAGCGGAAATTGAACCCGCAGCCCATTGGTTCAGTGAGCCAAGCCTGCTCTCAAACCACTAGATCAAGTCATCGTCATATAACACATGTTTTTGGAACTCTACACTTTGTATTACCTAACACATTCAGGGAAACTCTACCATTCGTTACCTTGGGTTGGCCCCTCTTTATCTATAAATCCCAGTAACGCCATGGGACAGTGTATCATACATAAAAATATTTCACTCCGAAACATAACAATGAAAAAAGGTCTAATATATCTTTCTGAAGTGGTTTACCGAAGTCCCCAACTAGTAGAGGTATTTTGTTAACTTATATTTAATTTTTCATATTGTTATTACTTAGTGTTAATGCTGTAAGCTATCCAAAGAAAATAAAATATAATAAAATAAAAATTGGATGTTCTTACCAAACTAAAATAAATAAAATTACATTTTACGGTACCTAGGATTTGCCGTGGAAAATAAGAAGGACCAGACAGTTAAAAAAATAGCTTCTAGATTTGTTGGGATATCAAAAAGGAATATTTTCCATGTTTTATTAAAGCTGTGGTATTTTTTGAACAAAGAAATATCCTAGCACCAAATACCTGTGCCCATATATGGAAGGATATTTCAAAGGAGCCACACATTCTCATTATTGCATTTTTGATTGTGAAAGTCTTTGATCGCTGTGTTCTGGTATTCGATGAGTAATGCTCATAAATGTCGAGGTCCCAGCGTCGAACCACGGAGAGTATCTTAAGAATGTTCGCCTTCGGGAGACTGATGTATTACTATCAATAATAAACCTTTGTAACTACTTGAAAACTTCAGAATATCACTCTACCTAAATTAAAACAACTCGCACGCTAATTAAATTGGATACTGCAATTCTGTTCAGTGATGCCAACATTTATGTTTTAATTTTATTGTACTCGGTACGTTGGTAAAGGATGAAGTTTTACCAATCTAGATGAGAACTTAATGTAATATTAAAGATGATGTAATGAAATTAAACTACTATTCCGAGTAAAGCGGGTTTCAGACTACGCTATAATATTATAGCATATCGCATATAGCTCATAGCACTACAATATCACGCACCATACATTGTTATGGCCACGTTCACACTCTAATGTACTATATATTATTGGCTTTGTGTGGTGCGCGATATTGTTGTGCTATATATTATAGCGTAGTCTGAAAGCCGCTCGAAGACCAAAGTTCGGTTAAAGAACCGTGTTTAATAATATTAAAATACAACACATACAAATAAAAACGGTGACTGTGTCTTCACAGTCACCGTTTTTATTTGTATGTGTATATTATTTGTCTCATATCTCCTATCTCCTAATGGGTATCAGGTAAACAGAAATTCAATCTCCCTTGATTATATTGGTTGCATTTGTTGGTAGACTAATCTGCAGACACTCAGACGTGGAAAGGCGTGGCTTTCCGCATTGGAGACGCATAACGCATACAATCCACGACCCGTTTGTTTGCATTTTGCTGAATCGATATTGGTGCAAGCCACGCATGGAAATGTAGAGTGGAAAGAACAGTAGAATAATTTTAGGGTTGCTGCGCGATTGAGTTCGGTATGTAGCATTTAGCTTCGCTACCCGTGTGTCGTATTTAGGGATTTTTATACGGATAACAGATGTAAATGCTGATTTTGAAAATGTTTTATTGCCGCCATTCTCATCTCATAGATCTGATCAAGACAGCTATATTTTAGGAGTACCAAATAAATTTTAGTCGTAGTCGATTTACCACAAAATCGGAATAATAAGTCATAACTTTCGAACCTGAAATTAATATTAGCGGTCTTTCACCCGAGCTTTTACTTTATTAACCTCATAAAGAAACTAAGTAGGTAGTTGCTTATACATTCATTAGGTAGTTGAATGGAAATAAACTGAAGTCTTATAAGATTATTCTGTTGGAATATGACCATCCACCACATTTAAATAAAGGGGGACCCCTTTGTTTAAAGCCTTGTATAAGTACCTACATGCATCACAAAATGATGTATTATGTTGCTATATTGAAAGTAATTGCTCAGCCTAATTTAAGTAAGTCTGTAGTTGATTCACTGTGATATCTACTCTGTGCCAAAGCACACAGTAGCGTAGATCCGAGCCAGAGACAAGATCGCGCCCCGGCCGACTGAGTGGCGCCAACTACCCTTCATTCGCAGTGTAACTTTCAGCCGCTGAAGCCTGAAAAAGCGTTTTAAAAAATTGAGATTTATTTGCATAGGTATCGCGATTCATTTCGGGAGAGAATCGGTTGCTGTCAGGACTGAGGGTAGATTGTATTTTAAAAATACAACCTACCCTCAAGAATACTATTATATTAAAAATACTATTTTTATATTTCAGGGTAGCTCGCTACACAGCTTTACCTTGCTCCTAGTAAATCTTTACAAATGGGTATGATATAGATACTAACGTCTGAGGAATATATATTTGGCTTTCATTAATTTGAGTACCTATTCGTTCTTAAGGTAGTACTTACAAAATCTCAGCTTATATGCGGTCTAGTCATGCTCTTTGTTATGCTGGCAAGGTGAGGTCTTTGCGTTTTTAAGAAATAACCTTACTTAACCAGGTTTGTTCAATCTATTTTTATATTGCGTAGGATATAATGTTTATTGGCCGCGAATTTGTATATCAATTTACAAAAATTACTTAGATCTTAGTATCTACCAAAAGTGATTGAAACTTTTGGTAAGAAAACTGTAAAGATTCAGCGCTCGTGTGCTACAAAAGCTCGGGTTTTCCGCCATATTTGGGATTGTTTGTTCTGGTTGAATAGGTCGTCGCCCCGGACAGGGGTGGACCGCATGCCTGGATCGGTGACGAAGAACATACGAGATACATTCGATAAATATTCGATACTGTTCCGATAATAAGTTACAATTTTTCTTTCATTCCGTACTACGCTTGAGTATAATTTATGCAGATGTTGGCAGGTATTATGGCACTTTAAGCGACAGCGACAAGTAGGTTTATGTGTTAGGGACATATTTATTATTGTGTTAAAAACCTACCTACATTTTAATTTAAACAGTTTTCTTAATTCAATGAGTATTGCTAAAGATTGTTATATTTCCATCAAATAAACTTAACTTACATAAACTGTACTACTTATATTTTTATCTTGAAATGAAATCTTTCTATTTATTAAATATATCTACATAATAGGTCAGTACTTAAGTGTAATTGGTCTAGGGCGTTAATATAATCCAATATTATGACAAAAATAATCTATATTTAGTTACTTTAATGCCTGTTATGTATATCATAGTCCCGGCGGCTTAAATTTTAAATGCCACGTTCACACTTACCTTACTTATTTTTGATAATTCTGTGAAGCAAAGTGCTGTTAGAGATAAGTGCTTTAGCGTCGACTTAAAGGTATCAGAGTAAGAGGTCTTGTAATCTTCACGCAAAAGTACCTTATAGGTAACTTGAGGAAAGAAAAAAAAAACAGATTTTTTAAACTGTATTATGTAGGATTCTTATAATCAGGAAACGCCCTATTTTGGTATGAATAAAAAGAAAACAAAAAAACATACGGGTGGAATAGAGAACCTCATCCTATTTGAAGTCGGTTAATAAATATAATATCTCCAGACAACACATACTATGAACTTCCTGCAGCGGTGTTCCCGGACCGATGCGAGAAAGGTATCTTCAAGAAACAAGCATACTCATTCCTTAAAGGCCGGCAACACTTGCCGCACTTGCAATGCCCCTGGTGTTGCAGGTGTCCATGGGCGGCGTTGATCACTTACCATCAGGTGAAACGTCTGCTCGTTTGCCTCCCTATCTCATAAAAAAAAACTATTCCTATGATGCCATAGTCGTCGTATGATCGCTAATAAGCTTGTGCTATAGATACATAGAATAGACTGAGGGCGATCCCAGTTAGACCAAGATCAAGGAAAAGTCCGAAACGGGCACTTCCGAAATTTCCCGTTAACGGAAGTTGAACCTGCAACCACCCAGCCGGCAAAGGCTCAAACCACTAGAACAAGTCGTAGCCTGTAGGGGAAATTTGTACCCTAATAATAAGGGCTAACTATTTTATTACCACGCGCCTCGAGCGGTAAATAAGGTTATTTACAGCGGGATGGACAATGGTTATATTAATTTACCTACGAAAAAGAATATGGTCAAAGCCAAGTACACAAATTTAGAGGTACATGCCTATTGTGACGCCGATGCGGCCTTCTGCCGGAACTCCCTGATAACCGTGCTACTTCCCAGAGGTGGCAGGGTATTTATGATGGATGTTCCAGCGTAAAAAGTAGTCACAAATATTAAAGATATATTATATTTTGATAATTCACTTACTCTGGTACTGCTGCCGCCGTGTCCTCATTACACAAAAGTAACACAAGTATTATTATCGACATATGCTCCCATTTTCATTTCGTACGTATCTAAAGCTATATTTATCTGTGGCAATTTGACGTAAACACATAAAATTTGGACGAAAATAATAACAGGCTAGTTTCGATTGTTTGAATCGATATACCTTTCATATCTGGCCTACAGAAATAACCGACGTAATTTACAGTGGTTTTCAACACGTTAGTAATGTCTACGTTAAGTACGCCACTATAAGTTGGCACGTTTGTAATAAACATAGCAATAATTCAAATAAACTATTTTCTGTAAATATTTTTATCTGTAAATGTCAAATCATATCACTGTATGAGAATTTTCAATACGTACGTATTTAATCTAACAAATAAAAGAGGCGTATCTAGTCATTTTTAAGAGCTCAAAGAGTAATTCATTACCATTATTTTCCGATCCAGGGCAAGCGTGGTTATACGTCATTCAATGGCCGAGTGGTTAGACGACCTACAATGTTTCCGGGTTCCTTTAATAATATCACCATATTATATTTTCTCATGAAAACATACATTTTATTCTTATTTAAAACTCTTTTATGGAAATAACATAAGAAAATATCTTCCAAACAGGAAAAACACGTATTACTGCGAGATTATAATTTGTGCAAATTATGAAAAAATAATGGTCCTATTCTTGAGATTTTAACAAGTATCGGCTTTTTACTGACTGCTCGACTCACCTGACGTTTTTCCCTGACAATCCCTGATCACCTTTGGCTTCACTGAATTCCCAGAAAGTGGACAACTTGATAAAAAATAATTCGTTCCAGATTCGCCAATATCCCGTATCCTCGATTGTCATCTCAATACTTATCTACCAAGTATACTCAATACCAACCTTACCCTTTCATCTCCTAAATGTTAATTTTGTTTGCTAAAACTAAGCTACCGTACAGTCGTTACAAAACTTTAAGCCCCCGACACACTGGCGTCAACGGTCGCGCGTCAAAATATTTTCCAATACTAAAACGGACTCTGTGTCGATATACATAAAGATTGAATTACTGTGGTAGAAGCCACGCCCCCACGCGTCAATATTCGCTCGCGCTGTCAGTGTCATTTAGTTGAAGAATGAACTTTTTCCATGAGCCAATACAGTTTCTTTTGGTATGGCAAATTGACTCGCGAACGTTGACGCCTCAGTATGCGGGAGGCCTTATTATTCATTCATATAAATAGTCGTTTATTTGTGTATCCGAACGGAGAATGTTTGAGTAGCAGCGTTACATTGGAATATTAAAAATCTTTTCTAAATTAACTTCAAAGTTTGGGAACTTGAAACAAAATTTTGTGTTGTGTTGTGGTATTACGCAGATCTGTGGGTTTCAGATAAGACTTTATAATTATTATGCCCACAAAACGCGCGCTACCAACTTTACAATACTAAAACGAACTGTTTTAACTCATAATGTATTAAGTAATAAAGGTTATTTTTGAATTAAATGTTATCGATGACCCGATTTAGCGATGGACGAGTCGTGTCGTCGCTTTGACCATAGAAATTAATATTTATGTATGACGTACACAAATTAGTGACGTAGGTCAAAACGCTGCCAAGCTAAAATGGAACTGGGCTGGACACATTTGCCGCATGACAGAACAACATTGGGCGAAAATTACCACAGAGTGGATCCCCGGTAATGCAAGAAGACATCGCGGCAGGCCCAGAATCAGATGGCGAAATGAACTGCACTCCCATCGAAAAGAGTGGCTCATCTTAGCTCAAAATAAAGAAGAAGGAAGGAAGGGGAGGGAGGTCTTTGCCCGGCAATGGCACGTTATAGACTCATAATAATAATAATGTATATTAAGACAAGTATATTTTAAATAATGTCAGGTTAACTGGCTCTCCCCACCTGCATTGACATTTTGTGGTACGAGAATGTTACGTAACTTACAAAAAAATAGTGTTCGCCCCTCTTGTAATCGTCATCAAACCTTCTTACTATTCTATTTTGGGTCTACTAAGACTTGTCAATGGTTTGCACACCGATCATATAACACTTTGCGATGGCACACTAATGAAAAGATAACACCTTCAAATAATTCACGAATTAATTCTAATAATGAAATGAAACGGAGCGGTGTCGACTGTACTCACAGATAACATAATAAAGTAGAATAGCCTTGGCTTGCCGTTATTCTGAAAGGAATTTATTTGGATCCTCCGTCCGGCGCAATTCTCGCATGATCGATATTATCTTTAATTCGACATATGAGGCAACACAACGACAAAATTGGTTGTGATCGTGCCAAATTTGCCCCCTGATCGTTTTTTTGACCCCTTTGCTCACATAGCATTTTTTTTTTTGCATCTATCATAATACAAAATAGACAACGTTCTTTGTTCGTGAACACTACAAAAATCACTTATTTTGTATAGACCAACGTGGGCACGTTCTAGTCAGTACTCATTGTTAAGTTTTTTTTTCATTGTATGCTACGACTGGATCGGAATGCGATCTCAACGGATAAGATCTAGAGATAGAAACTTGTGTTAGAAGACTTTGCTTTTCCATTATGAAGTATAGCTAAAAAAAAAACAAGTACGGCTTGGTCCAGTGGTTTGACCGTAGGCCGAGTGGTAGCGGGTTCAATTCCCGCCAGTGTCAAATTTCTAGAACGGCCTTTTTGGAATTTGAGCTCGTCACGTTGTAACTGGGATCGCCTCTAATCCATTGAATGGTACCCATAGTACAAGCTCTGCTTAGTTTGGGATTATACGATGAGTATGTGTTGTCTGGCGATAAAGAAAGAAACAATCAGAAAATGTACTTGGAGATTTGTAGCTTTAATTTGTTTTTCCCGCGTATTGCCCAGCGCGCTTAGGTACACGCGCTTTCCATAAATTCCTTATTCCGTGGCCGTAGATAGATGGTACAAACGTACTCCAGGCGGCGGCGGCGGCGAGGCATCGGCAATATGGCGTATCGTCACGTACGCCCATTCCCGTCGACATTCATATGATTTCTTAATAAAGTGCGACCCGGCCTCGAGCCAAGCGCCCATATCAATAAGAGCGGAGGAAATTTAATGAAATTCCCTTTAAGAATTCCTCGCCGGCTCCTAGGTGGTACATTCCGTATTTCCAAGTTATATCGTGCCCTTATTTCTCCTAATTGGTCGCAAATATTTTATGCGCGCTCATTTATCTCGAGAATTTGTTGTATGACAGTCAATTATGTTTGGCGAGTGAGGTAATTTTAAGTGAGGGGTCTTATTGTTGTTATAAGGACGGGACACTTCTAAGTCAGTACCTACAGCTATCACATAATTTCAGCGATAGTTAATATTGGGAAATAAAATGTGTTACTTTCACTTTATTTTTCATAATTGTCGAAATCGCTCATGATAAGAAACAAAATCATTTTATACTTATTTGTATTTTAAGGAGGGTAGTTTACATTGACTATACAAAGTATTTTCTGAACAAAAAATCCTGTAAACGAATTAAAACTTTATTTATTACTAGGTAAGGTCTATACTATAATATTCAAGCTTAAAAGTTGTTTTATTAGTAAGAATTCTAACACGCATTAGGTACCTACAGCAATCCGATTCAAAGAAAACAATTAAGATATCACTACCAATTCCTTTGACCAAATCGATTTTCAATTCGAATGAGATGATTCGATTAGGTGCGATTGGCACCTGCGAGGGATGGGACACGGGTGGGTTGTATTGTCGCCTCGGAGTCACGCGACGGTAAGTCTCCAACAGGTTGTAAAAAGTAATAGGTGTGAAATGAATACTGAAAATGGCTTTCTTGTTCGGATTGACTGCACGGGAAACAACAAAAGAGTGACGTTCGTCCCATTTATATAAAAAAAATGTGATGGAAGAAACAATAATTGTTTGTTTTTGATAACCCTTAAAATAACTGATTAACAGTTGGTGTCAATTCTCTTGGCAACAAACTTGACTAAACTAAACTGTAATGTATTAGCAAGTCGGTAATATTGTTTGGTGCTGACATATGTATAAATAATGTAATTCAAAACAGGGATACTAAACCTTAAAATACTACTACTCTAGCTTATTCTAAACCAATATGTAACATTTATTTACTATTTTATTTTCCCGACGTTTCGGCTGCTTTACAGCAACCATGGTAACGGGGGGACTGAGGTGTTAGACGTCCTGATGTCATAGTTAATAACTGGGTACCCTCATATTTAGTTGTTGTTTGCGGTCCGATCCACGCAGAAAGTGCTTACGGTGTCCTGAGGTCTTGCAATGGTACACTTGGTTTTGGATTTGATCATATTGATTACTGGATCCCAAGTTGGTGGTAGCACCCAGCCATCTTCCCTATTGAAATTAGGATGTTTTTTTAATTTCAATGGCCTCACGTATCATCCTTGGTCGGAGTCGGTGTTCTTTTGCGAGGATAAGCGGTTTATCAAATCTGATATAATGGCGGGTGCGGTCCTGTACATGTTCACAGATTGCAGACTTCGTGGAGCGTCGGTGTTTCACGTCAGCTATATGTCGATAAAATCCGTAAAATAGTTTAATTTCAATGTATAGTATTCGCGTAAATATGTAACATTATAAATATTTTATCATCGTTTTTCATACGCTAGTACGTCCAGTACGTGTTAAGTTTTTCTTAAAATTCCGTGCAACACAGCTCCTAAATCATCTGTTACTTTTGAACTCCCTTTGATCTTAAGATTAACACAACAGATGTTACAAGCAACCTAATTACCCACGCGTAGGCTTGTCAAAGCATACAAATAAATTAATGTCTTAACTATGTGGGAGAAAATAATAATTGAGTTATAGACATTATGTCTTCATAAAATAATTTCATATACTGTACATGCCAAAAGGGTACAGGGCCCCAAGTTTGCTAACATTATCGTCATGCAGTTGCTATGACACCATTTTTTAGGCAAAAAATACGTCTTGTATTATATACTAGAATATGACTAGTTAAATTGCATCAAGGTGACAATATCTAATGTCTACACTGCTCATGTTCTAGGTACCATTGAATAAAGATGCTGTTTTCATGCCTTGAAAAGGGTTCCGTACCATTATCTATAAAAACGGCAAAAAAATCACGTTTGTTGTATGGGAGCCCCCTTAAACGTTTATTTTATTTATTTTTTTAGTATTTGTTGTTATAGCGGCAACAGAAACACATCATCTGTGTAAATTTCAAATGTCTAACTATCACGGTTCATGAGATATAGCCTGGTGACAGACGGAGGGACTGACGGACGGACAGCGAAGTCTTAGGGTTCCTGTTGTACCCTTTGGGTACGGATCCCTAAAAATGGAGTCATAGCAACTCCACAACGATAGTGTTAGTAGACTTTGGGTCCTAGCATGTGATACCAATGCTAAATAACATAGTACAGTTGTAGCTTCTATAAAATAGTGCTCGATTAGTTTACGCTTGCACGTTTAGTTTAGTGTAGTTAAATTTGGTGCCAATATAATCGACGTCACGAGTAAGCTTTAGATAGAACGTAGCTGCTACTCAAAGGGGTGAAAATCGGTCCAACTGTGGAAAAGAGTGCCTAAAGTGAAAACGATTGCAACACAAATAACGTTCAAACGGAAATGTGATATGTAGAGGGTAAATTCGTTTTGCTTGTCAAGTTTTTGCGGTATAAAAACACAGGCTGCAAACGTTGCTATGGAGGTTATCATAAAATTTGTAAAGATCATTGTATTATTGTAGTTTTTGGAATAATCAGTTTATTCGCATTACGCAATCGCACAAATAAATTTATACTCCCAAATGTAAAGAAACTTATGTTACGGTGCCTTTGTAATACATTTTGTACTGAAAAATGTACTACTGAAGGTGGTTTCAGGTTTGTATTTAGATCAAGTGTTCATAGATTTGAAGCAATTTTAAATTACAACTTGCCGAGCATCATCTTATTTAACCTTTCTGTATTGGGTGCACTCTCATGAGCAGATTGTGTCTTTAATTTTACTTCTTTCGTATTTATAACTACCCTTTTTTGTATCTTTTTACTATACCGGAAGTAGTTTGAAGTCGTCATCACATGTTCAAAAGATGTAATAATTTGGTGTACAACGAGGCTCCGGCTTCAAGTCGTTATTTTTAATTACAAGAAAGTTTCTCTCGGCTTAGGCAGTCCCGTAAAATTTTCCTTTGCGGGTGTTAATTTAGACGGGCTTTCATCGCGGGCCTATGGAATGGTACGGAGTGTTTGGTGTGCGTAAACTATGGAAGCTATGTTAATCCAGTTTAAATATTCGTAAGTTTTCTTAGGTTGTTTAAGGTTAGGCCATATAGTATAGTTTGGCGGGCTAACTATTTTCATTGATATTAAACCACAAAATGAGAAATAGGTAATGTGTATCAATCGAATTCCAGTTTTCATCTCTGGGCCAAATAACGAAAAGTTTATTTCGCAAATGGTCTGATAGGATCAAATAGGTATGACAGTATATGTTGAATGAAATGCGAGTGTAAAAAAAAACAACAATCCACTTTTAATCTAGTTAAGATAAACATGAATGAATAACGAATTTAGCACAGACAAAACCAAACAGCAGATAACAACACGCAAACAATGACGATAATGAGTGTGGTTTTAACCGAACCCAAATTCCCAAATAGTGTTGTACACGGATTAAATACTAGACCGGTAAAAGACGATGACACCCATAAAAAACATAAAAAAAAGGGTAACAGTTTCAGTTCTCCATTTAGTTACACAGGATCATTCTCACGAAACTATGACTTTTTTTTTGGTTATCAAGAATTGAATTAGTATCTACGTGGAAAGTTGGACCCACCTTATTGGGACATATGCGTTTACCTACATGGGTTGTCGATTCTACGGCGTGGACGTAACCCAACCCTTTGACATTCAAATTTATTACGAAAGAATTTAAAGAAAAAATATTACTAGGTACTATTAGGTAAATAGGTATGCCCTGCTGTGAATGTACTACAAAAATCAGAGACCGCTATTGTACAACGTAAATTTGGTCACGTGTGAGTCCTAATGGTTCCGTACAATTGAGACACCTTCCCTCACGAAACGCTATCCTCACCACCGGCATTCCAACGTGCTAACCATCCACGCCATTACGCTTTAATACGCCGTAATACTACTGTCGTAAAGACGTGAGTTGCCTGCACACCGGCCAATGATATCATTACGTGCGATTGTACAAATTGAGTGGAGTTATGACGCGGCAAGAGCATTCGTGGAAGCAGTAAGCACCCTCGCAGATCTTAAATTTCTAAGGGCAAGTCGGTAGTCATCGCGATAATAAATGATCTTGTTGAAATGCTACCCCGAAATAAGGGGTCGTTGGCTTACTGGAATAATGGTAGCCAGTATAATTAGCATAACGGCTATAAGCCTTAGGCACTCTGTGGCGTCAAAACAGGCGCCAAACATTTTGCCAATACTAATTTTAAGATTTTACTTGTAGAAAAAGCTCAATATTCCACGAAATGTCATTGAAAGCGCGAGCGAAATCTGACGCGTGGTCGCGTGACTTTTTCTCGCGTCAGTTTCGTTCAAAGTGCGTTTTGATATTGGCAATAATGTTGACACGCACGTCTTCACGCGTCAGTGTGCTCGGGCCTTTATACTTCTGCCGAAATATATTTGGATACAATTGCTTAGGGTCGGAGATAATGTTCTGACTTAAAACTGTCAACCGCAGTTGGTAAGGACTTGATTGTTCGTTTTCCTTTGTACCCTTGAGATCGCTATCTTTCGGAAGAGCCCTTAGGCCTGTTGCATCTTCCTTTTTACTTACAGTTTTCCAAAAAGTGTATTCTAGAGTTTAAAATAAAAAACTAGCTTCTTTGTACATATATTTACAAGGTGTATTAGAAGTCCAGAATAATATTTAAACTTTTGCATGAGTATCGTAACAGAAGGGAATAATTTATTTATCCAAACTCGAACACGAGTTTTAAATATTTTTTTGCCGCCAATTGTATAAACTTGTATATTACAAGTTTATACAATTGGCGGCAGTCGAGTCCTTTTTAACCGACTTCTAAAAGGAGGAGGTTTTCATTCGTCTCGTATGTTTTTTTTTATGTATGTTACCATATGTCCGGCGTTGGTAGAACTATTTCGATTTTTTTTGTGATGTTTGCTAGGGAATTCTTCAATGTTGGTTCCAGTTCCGATTCATGTGTGTGTTTGCCTAGTCTGACGTAGATTGGCACCTACTCCAAAAGCAATGAATTATGAGTTTATTTGTAGCTTTTTAGTACCCCCAAGTTTTTTAAGTCGGTTTTTGTTCAAATATTTTTCCTGTAATGTTTTGTAACTATATGTGGCTACATATAGTTACATAATATTTTAATATTATGTATGACACAGGCGCGTTTTAAATGTATACAATTTAAGTTACTATAAGAAATTCGTCTCAAGTTTAATGATGAACAATTACTAGAGCCACGGTTACTGTGTTAATAACATATTATAACAAGCTATATTGTCAATGTATATCTGACGCTCTATTTAAAGGGTACAAGCGCCTGCTATTTGCAGTTTAAAAGGATGTGCAGTGACAGAATATTTTGCATAATATTCACAATAACTGTTGCAGCTATTGTGTGAACCGTATAAATAGTTCTGCTGTACGTGTTTTACTTAGACTTGTTGTTATTGTGCTGCCGGCTGTGTCGTGTTTATAAGGCCAAAGCATCCTGGGATAGTATGCAAGTTATAATTCACGTGTGCAATTCATGGAACGCCGTTACTCAACTCTAAAGTATAAATTGTCCTTTTGTGTACTTCCAGTTCAATGTTTATTAACTTCGTTGTTTCGGGTTTTGCGTATATGAAACAGTTTCCGCCATATCGAATATCGTTATTCGTTCGTTATACATATCGTTACTATCGTTAGATGTTTTGATTTTGCGATAGCGTCAACACTATGATTATAAGAATTATGATTGTAAGAAAAATACTGAAGTGAAAAAAGTACAAAGATAACTATTTAATTATCATAATATTTCCTTTCTAAATGGTTTTTACACTATATACCTCGCGGTGACAAAAACGTTGAGGGGTGAAAGGTGACTTAAGCGATATTTTTTAACTTTACAGGAGAGCAGACTCATTTGACGCAGAAAAAATAGCTGATTCCAAATATGTATATAAGTCAATATTACCCAAAAGTTTCGCTTAAATAGCCTTTCACCCCATGATATAATAATAAATAGGTAAGTACGTCTACTGTGTATGTATATACACACTAGACGTACTTACGTACGTACACTTTAAGGTTACGTTTAAAAAAAGAAAAACTAATTTATAAAGCCTGTGAATTTACAAAATGCTCCTTTATTTTTATCTCACCAAGTTATCTACAAAGTGTTTGAGTTTTGCAGGTGCTTGATAAATGTTTCTCCTTATTTTATAAAGATAAAAACGTGCTTATTTTTTTTAAGTACCTACTCAACGTAAGCACGGGCAGAACATTATTGCAGTAGCGGGATCAAAGATAAGAAACCCAAATTAAGTATTTTATGAAGTTCTAATTTTCTTTCATCTAAGTTAGGTGAGAATGCCTATCTGCCTTCTCTGATGGTGTAGAGCAAGAAGGGTGTTTATGATATTTGACTGTACCCGATAATATTAAGGCAAAATTCGATTAATCTTATTCAAACTAAACTCCAATTTAGCTGTATACACACGACGGCTGGACGGAATTGAAAAGTACTAAAAAATTAGCTGTTTTGCACTTACCCCAAATTTATTATATTTTCAATTCCATTTACAAATCAATTGGTTACATATTTTTCATTCAAAAAGGTTTATAGAATGTCTCTGTGCTTAAATAATAGCTTTCTATGAATTCGTGAGTTTGTTTATGGTGTACTTCGCCAATAGAATCAGCCAACTCACCATCACCTTTTTTTTTAACGTCGCAAAATCCTTTTTGGATATCCTGCCACCTCGGGGAAAGTAACAGGATTATGTGGGAGTCCCGGCAGAAGGCCGTATTGTTACAAATACAAGGCTCGGCTACTGAAGACTACACATCAACGGAAGCAATAACCTA
This sequence comes from Ptilodon capucinus, assembly GCA_914767695.1. NCBI lineage: Eukaryota > Metazoa > Arthropoda > Insecta > Lepidoptera > Notodontidae > Ptilodon > Ptilodon capucinus. Next base: position 3,548,155 of record OU611814.1, on the reverse strand, counting down.
ACTAGTAGAATATTTAATTATGTATGTCTAGGGATTAGTCACTTCATTTACAATTATTAATTTGTATAATCGAGTATATTATTAACTAGTCGATTAATTTAATAAATATCAATATTTCATGTTGGCAACCCCAATCGATGTGAGGATATAAAAGTACATGTAAAGCCCCTCTGGGTTCTTTTTTGCTGTTCGGAGCCGACGAGTAAAGTTAATACACAACGCACGTCGTTATTATTGCTCAACCTACGCTCTGCTTCAACGAAACCCTCGCTACGGTCGCATTCTTTCTGTCCCATCGTAACAGTATACCTACTAAAAACCGACGGTGTACCATCTTCCGCTTATCGGGGCGCCGCTGGATCGTCACCTGCCTTGCAGCAATGTTTTTAATATTACTTTTAGTTTTTGACAGACTAAGTACAAAATAATCCAAAAATTTCACAGTTACTACTGAAACAACAACTCTTTAAGAGGTCGTGGTAAGGCTCCTGTCTTTTTTTTACCAAAACTTTAGAAGTTTCTTCTCAAATTAGCCGAGAGCCAATTGGCTGACGTTAATCCGTCTCGTTAACCATCAGATATCAGGAACGGTGACTGTTCGAGGCCACAATTTGTTGGATATTCATTTCATACAGATAAAGGGTTCAAAAGCTCAAAGCGGCTGACGTGAGTGCTGGGATAAGCCGAGGTAAATTTTCGACCAATCTGGGTCGAGGTACATAGCATAAAGTATCGGTATTAGTGACCTTATTCGTATGTTAAGCCGGTGACATAGTAAAGTACCTGTGTAAAGTTCAGATGTCAAATGAATCAATATAATATTCTAGTAGGTTGACCTTAATAATGTCATCTACGACACTGTAAAGGACTAGGTATAGTTTGTCAGTAAACGCTGACCCTGCTTTACGAAAGCGTGGCGAGGCGAGGGACGAAATGGCAAGATACTGACAAGGGAAGGACTGAAGGGAAGGAAAGGGACTGACAGAGCGGAGCGGCCTGCGTTGCTCCCCCCATCTCGCCGTTCACATACCTGCGGCGCGGTACATCGGTTTCGGTTATACTATATAGTATTAAATTATAATGGCTAATAACGGTAGCCGAAATTGGGGCAGATCGAGATGACGATGGTGTGGTAATTTGGACATTTTCGGGTAAACCGTGGCTACAACCGGACTGCGATATTGACATTAAGATGAGGTCAAGCCTTTGTCGAGCAGTAGTGAAAAATACAGATTTAAAAAACGTTATGTTTTTACATTATGTCGTAATAATTAAGCAAGCGGTGAAACACGTGTATCAACTTGTCGTTGTCTGCTATTATACAGGGTGTATCAGAAGTCCAAAATATTTTATTAACGTTTACATGAGAATCTGTTATACAATGGTTTTGGCATTATATTATTGACGAAAATTTTAAAATCTTGTAATTACTTGAATCATTTGCGAAATGTTCATGTTCTGTTTTGTGAATATTAGTAGCCGCCCCTCATACATGTAGTTTACAATGTTTATTAGGGTTATGGGTATGCCCAAAGTCCAGAGCAAGATACTTGTGAGAAATATTCAAAGGTCTTCAAGTCACAAACTATGCTAATAAGTTATAGGCTGCCTCACCAAGCATGTTAGCCACCTCATATAATAGGTATACAAATAAATAAATATCATCAGCCAGTACATACTCATGGTCTGATCCCAAACTATGCTAAGCTTGTACTAAGGTAATAATGGACTGGCAGCAATCCCAGTTACACCGAGACCAGGACAAATTCCGAAAAGGCCATTTGCGAAATATTGTGACTGGCAGGAATTGAACCTACAACCACCCAATTCAGTGAGCCGAGAGGCCTACGCTCCAACCACTGGACCAAACTGTCGTAAAACTAATATATTCCTTCGGACTTCTTATATACCCTGTATAAAACTAGGACGGTATAAGTATAGAATTAATGTTACGACTGAAAACGATACAGACAGTCGCCTCATCATGAACTTTGATATTCAAACGACTGAATATTAATTTGATGAACTAAATTGACGTCAGAGGGAAAATATTTTCAATAAAGTGAATGTATACGAGTTGTTATGTGTAGTTGATCGGTGTGATTGATTGCGTGGGGGTGGCACAATGGGGGATCTATCTCGGGGTGGGAGGGAGAGGGAAGTCAATGATGGATGCGCGCTCTGAGCACCCCCAATTATCATAATCCACAACCAACTTGGTATAAAAGTCTAATGTTTTCTCAACAAACGTAGTCGCAACTGGAATAATAGAAATTCCAGTCTCTAGAATAACATTCTCATCAGTAATATTGAGGGTAATGAGATTCGGTTAGGAACCTACCGCGGATTGGTTTCGAATTTTATGGTACCTATCCAGATACATCATATTGCAATAGCTTGTTAAAATAATTCGCTTTGAGAACAAGATTTGAAACCGGTTTCTGGACAGGCGACAAGTAGATAATTTCATAAATAACATTCGTTTAGTTAACTTTTTTTATTTGTTGCCATGATTTAAAAAAATCGTGGTCCTTTTTTACACCTGGCTAGCTGACAACACTTTATTTCAGTAGTTATTTCTATACTTCAAAAGAAATGATTGCGCGATATTGTAAATAAACACCAAATCATATTATATCATTGTTATAAAATATGGATATTTAATATAAAAATATCTATCCCAGAAATTTAGTCCATTCAGAATGGAATTAAACATTATTTTTGTCTTATAACATGGTGATGTGTCCTATTTGAGTTAATAATTAGTAAGTAGTTAATTAATAATAGTAAGAACAAACTCTTGGGAATATTTATATAACATTTTTGCTATTTTTTTGCACAAATAAACAACTCCAGTATATTTATCTCCGCCAAACATAGAACGTACTAAAACAACTATTGCTTTCTGACTCAGCCATACGAATCGAAATTGAACTCTATTTTAAACGCTAAAATGTCCTGAATAAATTATCTGGCTTTCAACGGTTCAGTCGAAATTTAGACGTAGACCTTCAATAAGTTAGTTGTTTGTGTAAATGATATCAGAATCATACTAATGACGACCATAAAGATCAATTAATAATCAAAGACTGTTTGCTCATTAAATTTTGTTGTAGAATTACTATGAACGTGAGGTTATCCTTATCACTAGTAACCCGTTAGGCCATCCAAATAAACATAATTAGTTGTGCTAAGAATCGGTTCAAGTCAATAGTTCAGAATAAAATATCCTGACTAGGGATCGAATCCTGAATTTCTTTTAGTTATTAGAGCTACCTGACTCTGATGATTCTTGGCCTAGTGGTTATTGACGCTCTGGGGCTTTACCACCTCCTCTTATATATTATAGTAACTGTCAATGTCTGTTTGTAACAGATTTTGTACTGATTTAACTGTCATACACTAAAAGTAATTATAAAAGTAAGTATTATAAACATTGCCGCAAGCAGGACCCCTGTCCTGTCCTATCAACAACAGCCCCCTGGCTTTTGTTGTAAAACACCCATTTCCACCGTATCATAAAATGTTATTTCCTAATTGAGACTTGTCTGATTTTGTTTAGCTATGTTTATGACATAGGTGTTCCTAGATAATCCGTATCCTTACTTATATTATAAATGCGAATGAAACTCTGTTTGTGTGTTACTCAATCACGCCTAAAATACTAAACAGATTTAAATGAAATTTGGTACAGAGATAGTCTAGGGCCTGAGAAAGGACTTCTAATTTAGGAATCCTAAATAGCCTACTATTTAGGATTCCCAAATTAGAAGTCGCGGGGTACAGATAGTGTACGTATATATCTAGACTAAGCGTTTAGACAGAGAAATTTTATTCCACATACAGAAAATAATGGTGGGTTTTAGTAAAAATAGGACATTTGGCACGGCGGCGTGGCTGCTGTGTTCGGTACAGTTGCGCCACGAGTCCGCTGTTTCCTACTTCCCATTAATTTATTAGAATGTTGGAACTACTTTTGCCAATTCACGTTCCAGTTACAGAAATAAGGATATGAAACTGGCGTCGCCATGTTCTACGTGTATAACGGACTTCTGCACTGAGATGCAACGAGCTACAGTCGTATTTTTAATTGGACGAAGCCAACTGACAGTAGCTAATGTCACTTTGTAAAATAATGTTGCCATATCGAAAGTAATAGTGATGCGTTCAGTTCTCGTTCAATCAGATGAATGAACAATGAGTGTGAATAGTTAATCATTTCAAACTATAAAAAACAACCGAGGCAATTTCATTCATTCAGGAGTTTTTTCAATCATTCACTTTGTCACAACACTATTTTTATTTCATCAAAATCTGACAACATAGTAAACGTCAGTTGACTTCGTCTAATTAAAAATACGACGATTTTTTGTAGGGAGTCATCCGTCATCTTTATCACTGTCATTATCCATTTTTATTTATAATGTGTATTTATTGAATTTGTCCTTGCTATTAATTACTTGACATTGGCGAAATACTCGCGCTAGTCGCAGGTGATGCCATTCCTCATCTTATTCCATTAAATATCATCATTTCGCTCATTTCGTTAAAAAAAAAAAAAATACGACTCTAATTGGACAATAGTGTCGATTTTGAGATTTGACACTTTTTTTAAGATCCTTGATTATGATGTATGCATAAAAAAAATAAAAGTACCAATGCCTATTATGTATGGAAAATAAATCATTTTGAATATACAGACGAACCCTCCTACATTGTATTTATAATAATAGCGTGTATCCTGCCAAGATTTCTTTTATTCATTGGAGACTTACCATTACAATAGAGGATGAATTTTTCGAACGTGTTTTACGTTCTATTGCGTTGTTTATTTGATCAATTCAATTGTTGTTCAGGACAACGTTGCAGATATAATGCAATGGACTTTATGCTAGTTGGAAACTTCGTGTATTATGCTGTCGCACTATATCTCTGATACTACAACCGTTAAAGTGCGGTAGCCTACTTTATGGTAACAATATAGAGACTTTCTGTAGTACAATGCTGATGCCAAAATCTATGTTCTACTTTCGTTTAGTTTCCAACTATGAATATCCTCGCAGCATTTAAAATGAAACCAAAAATTATTTATCTACTTCAAAAAACCGGCCAAGTGCGAGTTGGACTCGCGCACGAAGGGTTCCGTACCATTATCTATAAAAACGGCAAAAAAATCACGTTTGTTGTATGGGAGCCCCCTTAAATAATTATACTATTCTGTTTTTTATTGTTATAGCGGCATATAGAAATACATCATCTGTGAAAATTTCAACTTTCTAACTATCACGGTTCATGAGATACAGCCTGGTGACAGACGGACGGACGGACGGACAACGAAGTCTCAGTAATAGGGTTCCCGTTTTACCCTTTAGGTACGGAACCCTAAAAAGGAGATAGTTCTCTATTCGATACATACGTTTTTTTACGCCATACATAAGTTACCGGTTTTATTAAAGTTTAATTTACTTACGTGCCGACTCCGATGAGGTTTGCGGTTACAAAATAGTTCTACAATGTTACTAAATGAGTGATTAATTTACTTTGTAGGAATTTAATGGTAATATAGTACGCACGTTTTGCAATCAAAGTGCGCAGGTTCAAACCCCGGCTCGCACCTCTGGGTTCCATGTGCGAATCTGATTTTCATCCGAGATTATCACTTGCTAAGAAACGGTGAAGGAAAACATCGTGAGGAAACCTGCACGTCTGAGGGAGCTTGACTAGTTCTCGATAGATGTGTGAAGTCTGCCAACCCGCACCGGGCCAGCGTGGTGGACTATGGCGCGAATCCCCCTCGTATTGAGGGGAGGCCCGTGCCCAGCAGTGGGACGTTAAAAAGGGCTGTAGTAGTACATAGAGTACAGTAGATTCTAGAGCTTATGGCTATGACTTGATTACCTACATAAGGGTTAAATTGCAACAAAAAATGACCAAAGTTTAGCATTGCAGTCACTAACTCACGTGTTCTTACCACCATCATTAACGCCCAATTAGTCTATGTACAGTTAATTTAAAGACGCAATTCTATTTTGCCTATCAATTCTCCTACATTCTGGGCTTCAGCAGAGTATCTATTTCAAAATGGTCGCATGTTTCTTCCAGGCGTTTCTACGTATTTCTTTTATCTAAAACTACGTAGAACTTTAAACTTCGCCGTCTAAGATTTATAGTCGGTGGAAGTCTACACTACTAGAGCCGACCTCCGTAAGCCATCTTTTGTCTGAAACTTGTGTTATGGTGTTTGTATGTTAATCATTTATTCCCGAGGAGCTGAGAACTAAGTTCAAACCGAGTTTCGATGGAGGTCCAACCTTGACGTTTGAACTTTCGCCCAACAATCCTTATTAACGTTTCATAAGTGTGTGTTTGTAGCCAAGTGGTCGAACGCACGCCTTGCAAATCAAAGTGTGCAAGTTCAAAACCCGGCTCGCACCTCTGGGTTTATGTGCGAATCTCATTTTCATCCGAGATTACCACTTGCTTTGAAACGGTGAAGAAAAACATCGTGAGGAAACCTGCACGTCTATAGAAAGGCGTGTGAAGTTCACCAACCCGCACTGGGCTATAGCCCAAAAATCTCCCTCGTAATGAGGGAGAATGTGCCCGGTATAATGGCAATAGGCTCGCCCCCTATTACATTGGGACCAAAAATACATCGGCGAAGTGTGGGCGCACTGCAGTGCACCTCTGCCTACCCCTTCGGGGAATACAGGCGTGATGATGTATTTATTTTATAAGTGTTTATCTTCCTTGTAAAGGTTAGCAAGAAAATTGTTGATGTAAATATTCTGTTATTAGTAATTAAAAATTAAATTGTACGTCTCCCATAATATAGTATAGATACATTTCGTAATAGGTACGTTCCATTTTCGAGAACATACATTGAAAATAAGAATTACTTTTCATCTGTGATTACACGTATTCAGATTTCATGATGTATTTTACGTAGTTAATATATTAAATTAATTGGAACATTCAACAATTATTAATACGTTAAAATGATTATTACTTACTTATAATATGAAGGTTCTTTATAACATTAATTTCAGATGATAAATAGCTTATGTTAGAAGTAGCGCTTTTAGTTAAGCAATGATAATTAGCTCAGTGTATGTAATCATAAAATTGAACAATATTCAAAATAATGAGTTGTATTATTTTATATCTAAGCGTACATTATTAGCTCAAATGCTTGTATTTATATTATTACTACAGCCCTTTTAACGTCCCACTGCTGGGCACGGGCCTCCCCTCAATGCGAGGGGGATTCAGGCCACAGTCCACCACGCTGGCCCAGTGCGGGTTGGCAGACTTCACACATCTATCGAGAACTAGACAAGTTCCCCCAGACGTGCAGGTTTCCTCACGATGTTTTCCTTCACCGTTTCATAGCAAGTGTTAATCTCGGATGAAAATGAGATTCGCATATAAATCCCAGAGGTGCGAGCCGGGGTTTGAACCTGCACACTTTGATTTGCAAGACGTGCGTTCGACCACTCGGCTACCACTGCTATATGTATTGTATTTATATTGTATTGTAGTTATATTTTAATATTTATAGAGTTTGCAAACGGATTCGTGAGTGTTTTAAGTAAATTACATTCAGTTGTATCAAACTATATCGTTCCGAGTATTGAGAATGAAGACCTTGGTACTTGACCTATTTAAGTATTCAAAAACATACTACTTAAGTGTCTAAAGATTTAGCGACGTAAAGTAAATAGGGTACTGGGTCACACTGGGCTGGGGCGATCTCAGTTACACCCAGAACCAGGGCAAATAGGTACCGAAAAGAGCATTTCCTACTTTTGTCGGTGACGGGAATCGAACCTGCTACCATCTAGTGCAGCGAGCCGAGCTGCCTACGCTCAGTCCACTAGACCAAACTGTGAACTAGCAGTTAGTCGTTCAGATAATAGAAAGTAGGCAGAGTGAGTTTTGATCTTACACCCAAAATGACCATGATTGATGGCGGCACAATAATTATGATCTGTCAAGCGCCCATACGAGGTTGTATAAACAATAGTTACGATTTGTCAGCGCCTGGCCCCCTCGGGCCACAAAGACTGGAGTTGAACCCTGCGTGTACAGATGCGTCAAAACGCACGCGGCCATTTTGTCTAGTGTCAATAGGAATTACCGCTTTAAATATGCACATTTTTCAAGGAAATGTCATCGATGACGCGGGCGTGGTAGCGTGGCTTTATCACAGGAATTCAATCTTTATCTATATTACAAGTAGGTACATTCTCAAAAAAGTCGAGTTAGTTCGCACGCCCCAGTGTGTGTAGGGTGTTAAATGGCCCGTCCGGGAGCCGTGACGTGTGCGGTCGCCGAGAATTGTTTTGTTCCGATGTAAAACAACCTACATAGATGCTGCGGGCATAATATATTACTGTACACTGAAGTAGTATTGTATGTTTAAACTAACACAAGAAATAGAGCAAAAAACAACACTAACAATTTTATTTTCATTCGTATCACTTATAGGATCACTTTTTTGTCCGTCTGTCTGTCTGTATCAAGGTATCAAGTCGAAATTTATAATAGAGACTCTAGTTTGCGGTCCCTACGTGCCCTAAAAAAATCAAACTTCTAAGTTAACGCAATCAAAAGATACAGCGGTTTATGTTGCATTTTCAGTACATTTGCACGGGAATCAAAAACCTATAGGGTACTTTCCGTTGACCTAGAATCATGAAATTTGGCAAGAAGCAAGGTCTTATAACACAAGTAAAGGAAAAAATCCGAAAACTGTAAATTTATTGTTAGAAAATGTTTTTTTTGCGATTACAAACTTATTTTGTATTTACTTTGTATGGGGACATCAGTATACCAACCGTAAAGTTTAGTTTGTCTCTCTATTCAATTCATCTTTTTGTTAGAGTAATGCTCGGTGCTTTCACAGTTTAGGTACGGACGCCTCGGTGCGCGAGTCCAGCTCGCACTTGGCCGGTTTTTTCTATTATTCGTAATTATAATTTACATGTATTCCATTATTCATATACAAAACACCAAAAAAACAGATTATGTTGTCAATCTTACGAGCATTGTATACCAATTTCCGCATGGGAGTTATATGTGTTAATTTGGAGTCGAGACGGGAAAATTTAATAAAAGCATTAGCAAAAATTTGGTCGACGCAACCGCTGAAACAAGAGCTGGCCATATTCAGCGAGGGAATGCAGCCAGCCCCTTGGGTACACTTCCGCAGGGGCAATTTGTTTAAATATTAAATAGCAATATTTTCTTTTTCATTTTAAAAAGTATTAAGTAATTTGAAATTTTATTTCATTTTGTATTATTCAAATAAAACTCAAAGGATACATACGTATCCATTATTCAGAATGAGATGTCTTTGTGAATACTATAACTAAGTTTTAAAGAATATTTTGCGTAAAGAATTCATTCGTATAAATTACATAAACGATTACGTTAATCTTTATTATAGTTCAATTTATCCATTACGTGCAAAATTATTCGCAAATATAAGACCAATGTTCACATTTTCAAGAGCCCTTCGTTGTTATCAGATCATTTCACAGATTTAGCATTACTAAAACGGTTTTAATGCTCATAAAGTTGGCCACGATACGTATTTTATATTCAATGATAATATCTAAGTAGGTACTAATATCGAATAATGTTCGCTAAATTGAAGACCTCTTAATAAGCTATATATGAAATGAGGTTTCAAATCACGTTATATTTGAAATGGCAATTCAATTGTAATATTTACAGGATTTTTTATAAGCCTGAAATTATACTTTTGTTACTTTACGAGTAACGGTACGTTATATCGATTTAAATACAATTCAAAAGCAAGAAGCAGTGGTAGCCTCGTGGGCATAAATGCCCGCCTAGAACGTAAGTGCAAGTTCAAATCCCGGGCCCGCACCTCTGTGATAGTTTTCATGTGCAAATGTAATTTTCAATAATGATTACCACTTGCTTAATGGTGAAGGAAAACATCGTGATGAAACCTGTATGGAAAGGCGTGTGAAATTCACCAACCCTGTCTGGGCCAACGTGGTGGACTATGGCTCAAAAATCTCCCTCGTATTGAGGTGGAATCTGCCCGGTATAATGGCAATAGGCATTAAATGATTACATTATTAATAAATAAAAATACATCATCACGCCTGTAATCCCCGAAGGAGTAGGCAGAGGTGCACTGTAGTGCGCCCACACTTCGCCGATGTATTTTGGTCACAATGTAATAGAGGGCGAGTCTATTGCCATTATACCGGGCACATTCCCCCTCAATACGAGGGAGATTTGGGCCATAGTCCACCACGCTGGCCCAGTGCGGGTCGGTGAACTTCACACGCCTTTCTATAGCCGTGCAGGTTTCCTCACGATGTTTTTTCTTCACCGTTCAGCAAGTGGTAATCGTTGTTGAAAATGACATTCGCACATGAGAATTATCTCAGAGGTGCGGGCCTGGGGTTTGAACTTGCACCCCTTACGTTCAAGGCGGGCGTTATTATTATTATTGGGACCAAAATACATCGGCGAAGTGTGAGCGCACTGTAGTGCACCTCTGCCTACCCCTACGGGGAATACAGGCGTGATGATGATGATGTATCAAAAGCAATATTTTTCCATTTTAGTATTACTTTACCTGTAACATTTTATTGAAAATCCGTGGCCGCTTCACATAAATATGGTGAAATATCTACTGTTTTTTGGCCTAACAATGTCTAAGGTAGCAACACAGGAGTTCCAAAAATATTTGGAGGCCTGTAATTAACTATGTTATTTACATATAATGGGTTCACTAGGCACCTACAAATCAGCTACTGTATATTTAGGCATCATCTCTTCTATTAAGTAGAATCAATATTGAAATAAAAGATAACGACCCAAGAATAATATTTTTTTTGCCTTTAGCTCTAACAAGTTCACAACGAAATACCCTAAAAGTCCTTGACAATTTATCTTTTATTATAAGTCACTGTATGAGTACCTACTTGTCTGCTTTGATCTAGAGACATAATTTTGAGAACAGAAACCCCAATTCAAACAAGAAATTTCTTTAGTCATCACGTTTTACCTATTTTTCTACCTTTTCTGCAGCTCTACTATCGGTTTTCTTGGTGTTTTACACTCGGAAATCGCTAACGACTACGTGCCTTTTTCCTCTCACTTGTTTAATTATTATTTTTTTCATTTGTGTTCAGACTGCCGTTTCCACTGATTAGAGCCGTCCGTGCTATCGTCTCTACAATACAACTATCGTTTAACGATGTGTTTTCTTTGTTAAAATTCAATAAAATAGTGTTTTGGCGTTACTCTGAATAATAATGGGTAGTTGTTTGAGCCTAACCTTTAGGCTCTATGATGTCCAATTTTGTCAAATAAAATATTTAGTACTTTTGTTGCATTCTTCGTTCAATTTCAATTTTGTTACAATTTGTACGGGACAAAATCAACCACTCTCCATGACAGTTTTATCCGATTTTGAATGTAACGAGTATTTTGTGGTGACCCAAACAAAGTTTCATTTTTTACAAGATTTTGTTTCCTTGGATTTTGTTTTTTCTCTAATAAATCAATATTTTTCTTTCTTCAGTCACATTTTACATGCAGATCGTGCAGAGTTACCCACAGAAGTGACTTTTAGGAAGTCGCAGACGATGACCTTGAATACCCGTCAAATTGATGGTAGACTCACTACTTACTTATCATTTCAGTTTCATTTTTCACGAAATTAATTAACTTCTCGGTGAAGAAAATAATTAAGGTTGCCATTTGCGAACGTGATAGCAACCTTCTTCTGTTTGGATTCTTAATAAATTTGTATTTATGCCCGGTTTATAATGTAAACCAGTCAAGTGATCCAGCGAGAATCCAGTCCAGTGCTATTAACGTTTACATTATTCCAGTTATTTAGAAGCCGTTGAAGTGTGAACACTACAGGGACAATGATTTCAAGAAGAGATCAGTTTGGAATGGCACTGGATTGGTCGCACTGAATTCAAAAGTAGACCGCCAATCCAGTTACTTAATTCCAGTGCCGGTTTACATTTTTCCAGTAAGCAATCCAGCGCTGGATTCGATCGCTGGACTGTAATAATGTAAACCGGGCATTATGTTTGGAAACTATTTGTCCATTGACTATTTAAACTGGACTGTCCTTTACAGACCTTCCTCTGTGCCAAATCTCTCTTATTTCTAATTGACTTTGACCGTTGCGTGATAACTCTGTATGCTGGATTTTTAAAATGAACTGTAATGACCTATAGAAAAATAATACATTCTTCTACGATATATCATTTACAGCACGAGTGAATGTGGACACGTGATCACGTGTATTTTAACACACAAATTCAATGTTTATGTATACTGAAACAGAGTTCGTTTTGGTATGGGTCAAAATGTGCAAAAGGGGCTTTATAAGCCGGTCTAATGTAGGCATGTAATATTGTGGGTCAGCTAAAAATATACAATTTCTTTTCAATTCTTCGGTACAGTTTATTCTTAGACGATGCGCGTGGGTGGTGACAATTGATGCTGTGCTTTTATAACCCACATTTATATGTAGGATGTGGCATGATTTGAAATGATACATCACCATCACGCCTGTATTCCTCGAAAGGGTAGCCAGAGTTGCACTGCAGTGCGCCCACACTTTGCCGTCGAATTGTAGTCCCGGGCACATTGCTCCTCAATACGAGGGAGATTTTGGGTTATGACCCATGGACCCGTGGACTATGGTCCAACACGCTGACCCAGTGCTCACGATGTTTTCCTTCACAGTTCAGCAGGCGGTAATCATTTTTGAAAATTACATTCGCACATGTAAATCTCAGGGGTGCGGGCCCCGGCGACTTAGCCGGGCGAGCCGCTGGGGTGTTGCGGTGCATGCCTTGGCGATCCCGTTGCATCCCTCCATAGCGGCGGATGGTACACCGTGGGTTTTTAGTGGGTATACCGGCAATCTGCCGGGGACTCCCACATACCCTTCCCTCCTCCCCCGAGGCTGGAAGGGGATCCATAGAGGATTTTCCCACAAAAAAAAAAAAAATGGGTGCGGGCCCGCGTTTTGAATTTGCACCCCTTACGTTCAAGGCAGGCGTTTTACCGACAAGGCTATCACTGCTTAGAGTGTGATACATTCTACACAAGTTGTTAAGCTTTCATAAACCCATCAAATATTTATTGCAATATAAGCTGGAACGTTCTTGATATTGTTCGCCATTTTCAGATTCCAACAGAACAAGCCTAAATAAATAAGAAAGCTTATTGGCAATTGAAGTAGTATGTATCGAGAGGCTTCCATATGAGTTCGCCTTCTAATGACTATAGGGACATAGCGTCCAGTAAATATAATAGAAATACAATTACATATCTGTTAGTACCGTCTGGTACCGACCCTTAATTATATGTCTTGCTTGGTGACCTTAATTGGTAGGCTTGTGGATAGCGGTATCTACTTTGAGAAGTAATGTAACAAGAATGTTATGTCTATTCAACTTGGTAGCAATTTTGAGGTCTGAAAAAACCTTTTTTCAGTGTTTGTGTTCGATTACTTAAAGGCATAGGGTACATATAAGATACTATCCTGGAATATTACTATATAAAATAGCTACTAGATTTATGTATTTAGGTTAAATTTCGGCGGAAGTATGTGCCTTCGATGCCCGTCGCAGGTTATTTCAGGAATGTGCTTTTTCTTGTCTAACCTGGTTTAGTTTTAGCAAATGTTTATTTAATTAGGTATCTTAACACAAGGATACTAAACACTTTGACTACATAAAGCGGACATGCCTTTTACAGACCTCACCCTTTGTCTAATCTCTCCTGTTTCAAAATGGCCTTTGACTACTTCGTGTCTAATCCGCGGTAGTTGCGTTTATAGAAACATGATTCGTTTGACGCGAGTACTAATATAATGGTGTGCTGTGTGTGTACCTCACTCAAACATCGCCGATGGCAGAAAAATTTAAGCGAATTGAACGCATTATCAATCTCTTTCGAGACTAGAACACGTACCTAAAAAATATTTTATCTGTGTGACCGTGAGTTAAAATTGGATACGTAAAAGTAGCAGGTAAACTATTGTACCTACTAAAAATAAACCGCCGAATTCGACAAGTCCAATACTGCCGTCCCATGGTTAAAATTCCGTTAGGTGAGTAAAGCCAATTTGGAGCTACAAGCATAACAATGCCAAAATTGATCTATCTAGAAATGATGATAAATATAAAAATAAACACTTATTTTTTGTGAATGAATTCTGATTATTACGCCATAACTTTTTTCACTCAGCAATTTGGGACTTCCTGCCATAACAAAAGTTAAAGTACCTACTTAAAAAACCTTTCCAATGATATATAGCATGTTGTTATTGGTTTCTAGGCCAGAATGCCCGTTCTCCTTTGTATCTATTATTTTAGATGTTAAAAAAATAAGACCATGACTGACCTATGGGTAAAACGGTTCGTTTTCCGATTACTATAAAGCCATTTTTGTGAGTTCACCGAATTAAAAAAAAAAGCAAATATGCAGAACGTAATGCCTTTAGAGACATAGAGATTTGTCTCCACATATCTTGATAACTGTAAATGTAGAAAAATAAAACCAAGACTGGTCTGGTCGATAGAGAAAATGTTTGGCTTTTACGTAGCAAATGTCACTTATCGGCTATTTAGAATAGTTCACTTCGCCACATAAAGTCCAAAATACGTTGGAACGAATATGAATCTGTCCATTTCAAGTCAGACAATTGTATTGGGGGTACACCGGAAATTATTTGGAGGAAGGGATCTTTAGTCACGTGGCCCGAGGCCCTCCGTTTTATACAATACGATAAAGACACAATTGAATTTATTACCCCTGCGGAATATCTGTAGGGAGACGATTATGTCGAATAGACAAAAAATAAAATCATTTTGTGTCGTCAGATTTATTTTATGACATTATCGTTATGAGTACCTAGACGTTTTTTACAACTTGTTTTTTTCTTTGTTTGCTGACTTGTTTTTATTTTATCTGATCCGTAACGTAAATAGATGTTACAACTGTGGCTTTGTAGCTCTAGAATTCATATTTTTTTCAAATTTAATATGCATTTTTTTAACTTTGGGGTAGGTACATTAAAACAATTGCGATAAAAAGAAATCTCACTGAGTTTCTAGCTAGATCTTCTCAACTGAAGTCGCGCTTCGATTCGGTAGTAGAATATAACTCGCTAAGTTCAAAAATTAGGTAAGATTTTTTTACACTTAGTTCTAGTTCCCGTAATATAGTTAGTCTTAGTTCCCGTAATATCACCGTGTTTAGTATGCTGGCCGGGATATGAAATGGCCACGTTATCCGTAATAATTTTTTTTGAAGGACTTACACTGTTGGCCGTGAGCTGGCCTTTACAGCTTTACCGGAGGAGTGGCGAGCGCAGAGTGCACTCCAACCACGGCCTTAAGGGCGGAAAGGGGTGGCAACTAGCTCAAGGGCGCCACAGAGGGCACGACCTCGGCTTGGGCAGTTACCGTGAGGGGAGAGGTAGTGACTGCGCTCCTAGGTGCAAAGATGCACCTACGAGCGGAAGAGGGGGTTCCTCGACCTCGCCGGCGCCTCGACCTAGCCGGCGGTTATCCGTAAACACTAAAGGGTAGTTTAATAGAGGGCGCTGGGAGCGTTAATTACAACGGTTCTAAATCTGGATTATCTATGATTTCTTTTTACATCGCGATGCTTTTTCCGTTACACTTAGCAGTGTAAAGGAATCACCATCACGCGCGCCGGCTTCTTGATAATTATGGGTTTGACGGAAATGCGCTGTGACAGAACAGTTTGTTCGGAAGAGCACACTGTGGACAATAAAAAGCCGTTGTTAGGTATTTTGGGCCCTGGGGAATTAAACTCCAAATTTAAATTAATAAAACGCGTATTCACCACCAGCAATGAAAGAAGAGAAAACATAGATACGAAAAACGGAAGATCATACTTTTTAACCATAGACAATAAAAAACCGGACAAGTGCGAGTAAGACTCGCACACGAAGGGTTCCGTACCATTATCTATAAAAACGAGAAAAAAAACACGTTTGTTGTATGGGAGCCCCCTTAATATTTATTTTATTCTGTTTTTTTTTTTTTTATGAGATAGGGAGGCAAACGAGCAGACGTTTCACCTGATGGTAAGTGAACAACGCCGCACATGGACACCTGCAACACCAGGGGCATCGCAAGTGCGTTGCCGGCCTTTAAGGAATGAGTAGGCTCGTTTCTTGAAGATACCTTTGTCGCATCGGTCCGGGAACACCGCTGCAGGAAGTTCATTCCACAGTTTGGTGGTGCGAGGGAGAAAATTCCTGGTAAATCGCACTGTACTGGAACGCCATTCATCCAGATGGTTAGGATGGTAATGCAGTCTGTGGCGAGCCGTGCGATGGTGGAATTCAGCGGCAGGTATAATACCGAACAATTCCTCGGAACACTCTCCATGATAGAAGCGGTAGAAAATGCAGAGAGAGCCTACATCTCTACGCAACGCCAGAGGGTCTAGCCGATCGGTAAGCTATTTTGTCATTGACAATTCGAACTGCCCTTAGTTGCAGGCGGTCAAAAGGAAGAAGTTGGTACTGTGGTGCACCGGCCCAAAGGTGAGAGCAGTATACCATGTGCGGACGGACTTGCGCTTTGTAAAGTTGCAGGCGATGAGCCGCAGTGAAATACCGCCTCGCCCTACCGAGCACACCCAGCTTTTTGGAGGCCAACTTTGCCTTACTATCCAGATGACCGCGGAATTGCACGTCGTTCGATATGTCGACTCCAAGGATCCCGATACTTGGCTTGGCATTAAGAAGAGTGTCTTCGAAACGAGGAGATGCGACAAAGGGGTTCTTTTTGGCGGTGAACGCACAAATTTGTGTCTTATTGGGGTTGAATTGCACCAAGTTCAGTTTGCCCCAGTTCGAGACTAGATGTAAAGAAGTCTCGACTTCAGACACAAGTTTGTTCCGACACTCATCGACGTTTGCCCGAGAAATATTAGCACGACCGGTGTAAAGAGCATCTCCTGTACTGTCATCTGCATAACAACGGAAGTTGCTGATATTATGCAACATATCGTTGATATGCAGCAGGAACAGGGTAGGGGATAGGACACAGCCTTGCGGGACGCCAGCATTCACGGACTTGCGATCCGAGCATGATCCGTCAACTACGACCACGATGCTCCGATCCGTAAGAAAGCTGGCGAACCATTTGCAAAATTTCTCAGGCAGCCCGTAGGAGGGAAGCTTCGAAAGAAGCGCTTTATGCCACACCCGGTCAAAGGCCTTCGCTATATCCAGGCTGACTGCTAAGGCCTCACCTTTGCTCTCGACCGCCTCAGCCCAACAGTGACTCAGGTAGGCAAGAAGATCACCCGCCGATTGACCCTGACGGAAACCGTATTGTCGGTCATTGATCAGCTGGTGGTCCTCTGTTTTTTAGTATTTGTTGTTATAGCGGCAACAGAAATACATAATCTGTGAAAATTTCAATTGTCTAACTATCACGGTTCATGAGATACAGCCTGGTAACAGACGGACGGACGGACGGACGGACAGACGTACAGCGAAGTCCCAGTAATAGGGTTTTTATTTTATTTTTATTTTTTTTCCTGTCCGGGCGCTATACTGGCCCGGCCCGCGAGCTTAATTATGCATGCTTGGGATATTAATTTATTTAGGGGGATTTTTTTTATTTTTATATACTATTCTATATACTAATTTTTATTGTCCTATGCTACTTTCGGCTTTATTGCTACTACTTAAATATTTTATTTTAGATACTCTTTTATGCTATAAAACTGTGGAGCTTATTGTTGGTTACACTGTTTGCATTTGTGCTTGGTTTATTCTATATACTATTTACATTCTATACTATAATTATGACAAGTTATATTAAGATACATTTCTGTTTACTTAATACTATTACTTACACGTAGTCTTATTGTACTTGTTATTTATACATTCTTATTTTAATGTTGACAATACATATTAGTACATAATATGTTGACATCATTACTTTCATGTACTTTTTATCTTTATATATACATTATTTATTCTTGTGTAGTATTTTGATAGTGTTTTACAGTTGTTATTATCGTTCTTTTTTATTTTATACATAGTTGTGACTTTTAATTTATTATTACAAAATTTTCCTGTTCTTATTTGGTGTACATAATATGTAGGGCGTTTGTGTTGTTGTCTATATTTATTGGGAGTTTTTCTTAATTTGTGGATGTGTGCCTCTGTACAGTTTCACGCATTTGGTTTTATGTTTCTCGACGGTATTGGGCCACCATGGCAAGACTATTTTTGATTTGATTTCCTGTTTTACTATTATTTTTCTGTATGTTAGTGTTTTTATATATGTGTATTTATTTATTTTTAGATCTATTCTATTTTTTATATCTATTTTCATTATTGTGTCTTTATTTATTGTTTTTAATTGGCTCATTTTCTCATGAAACTGGTTCCAATTAAATATATTTATGTTGTTTATTTTGATTGTTTTTAGTATATTTATATTCATGTTTTTATTTAGTCTAATTTTGATGGTCTTGCCATAGTTGTTCGAATCGGCAGGATCTTCGACCTCTTTCTTTGTTTGTTCAGTAATAGGGTTCCCGTTTTACCCTTTGGGTACGGAACCCTAAAAAGCCAAGAACAATATTGTCCACACTGGGGCGTCCAAGGTGACGCCAATACCAAAATGAACTCTGTGTCAATATGCATAAAGATTTAATTTCTGTGGCAAAATTCGCTCGAGCTGTCAGCGTCATTTCTTCCTAAAATGATTTTTTTCTGAGTCAATACAGTTCGTTGTGGTATAAGCGAAAAAAAAATTACGTGCGTGTCGACGCTCCAGTGTGGGGGGGCAATATAGTATTTCTAGTTAACTAACTATAACTACAGCCCTTTTTATTGTCCCACTGCTGGGCACGGGCCTCCCCTCAATGCGAGGGGGATTCAGGCCATAGTCCACCACGCTGGCCCGGTGCGGGTTGGCAGACTTCACACATCTATCGAGAACTAGTCAAGTTCCCTCAGACGTGCAGGTTTCCTCACGATGTTTTCCTTCACCGTTTTATAGCAAGTGGTAATCTCGGATGTAAATGAGATTCGCACATGAAACCCAGAGGTGCGAGCCGGGGTTTGAACCTGCACACTTTGATTTGCAAGGCGTGCGTTCGACCACTCGGCTACCACTGTTAATTAATTCTAGAAAATACTATATTGCAGATTAAGATCTGTATATTATATATATACTTTTGACGAATCGTATTGCCCTTTTAAGTTTTTACTCTACTATGGGTCTAGTATTTAGAGCCGCTACAAAGAAAAAACGCAATTATATAAAAGCAGAGCTCGACGGGGCTATATCGTGATACTAGCGGTCCGTCCCAGCTTTGCACGGGTTTCTGATATAGCCTATGTGACTCAGTGACAATATAGCAATCTAACGGCAAAAGATTTTTTGGAATCGGTCCAGTCGTTTTTAAGTTAATTCGTCACGTACAAAAATACAAATCTTTCCTCTTTATAATATTAGTATAGACGTCACATGTTATCTGACCTCACTGGTGATCTGTCGACTGTTGACCTACGGATAGGTATAATGTTTACACTTCGATAAAACGATTATAATAATAAAACAGAAAGTATATTTTCGTAATTTGATAGGTAACATGATAGACGTAGGGTACTGTTTTGATTGGTCACATAATCGTCATAAGGTTCGTAATTTTGATTACAGTACATTGTACTACTATAAAGCCCTAAACCTGGTCGGGTGTTAAGACGCACGTTATATTTTTGCCAATAATAAACGAACTCTGTGTTGATATACATAAAGACTAAATTCCTGTGGTAAAAGACAGGTGATCATTCGTCAATATTCGCTCGCGTCATGGATGACATTTCGTAGAAAAATTAGCATTTTGAGTTGATATAGTTCGTTTTGGTATAGGAAAAAGTCATAATGTCATATAAATAAAAAAAAAAACTGAGCCGTCGCGGGACGCCTGGCAGATGTGAAACATAAAACATAAACGTCGTAGCCGCAAGTGAGCGAGTGAGCGGAACCGCGGAGCTACGAAGCTGCTCGAAATTTTGGGATCACGGCATCACGGCATCAACAGTCGCTGTCACTCGCCAAGAGCACCATTAGATGTTTCACATCAGAATATAATAATGAAGCGTTGAAATAAATACATCGCTTTGGCAGAACAGAACAGCTAAGGAACTACTATGTTATGCATTCGCATAATCGTTGGTCGCAGGCGTCAGCGTAAAATAATTGTTCCTCGGCTAGCCGCGAGAGGCGCTGTACTGCTGCGCTGCTTGGAGCGCGTAAAACACGCGCAAAATTCATGGGGATGCTGACGATCGTAAATATTCATTAAGGTTTTACCATCGCAAAACACTATCTTCTGGATACTACCGTTATAAAATATCCTCAGATCCGGGCTAGGCCCTGGACACACTGAGGCGTCAAAACGCGCGCTTCATCATTTTTACCAATACTAAAACGAACTGTATTGCCTTATTCAAAGAGCTCATCTTTCAACGAAATGTTATTGACAGCGAGAGCGACTTTTGTTACTTTTACACCACGCCAACACGGTTTAGAATGAAATCTCTATGTATATTGACCCAGAGTCCGTTTTTGTATTAGTAACAATTTTGACGCGTACGCTTTGACGTCTCCATGTGGTCAGGGCTTTATGGCTATGATTCATGCAGATGCAACGTCGGCGGCGAAATGAGTCATAACAAACCCGTGAATATTGCACTAACCGGTAGACGGATTCCCTCGAGATTTTAATTTAGATTTAGTTCAGTTATAAAAGCTAACTTTTTTCAAATGAAAACGTGACCCAGGTCTAAAGGCTGAAAGTCATTCACCCCTGCTACGAATGATATGGCTGTAATTTTAAATGTCAACACACATGCCTCTCATTATTTTCAATTATCGAACCCCCTGTGACCCTATATACCTACGGTGTTTTTTTATTTAGTAAGCATCTTTCGTTTCGATTCGATAAAACTGATACTAAAGTAGTACTTACAACAACAAAATATTCCTAAACTATGACAAATTTATATTTGTATAAAAAAAAATTATATTTGTACGTAGTAATTTACATGCTTACATTCCAAGCTGCAATAAAAAAATCATTTTAACTCTTGCATGACTCAAAACTGTAATCAGCGTATAGACTAAACGGCAATTTAGATGTAGAAAGTAGGAACCCTCTTGGGTGGCTGTGAAAAGCTCTATTTGAAAAGAACAAACAGATGAGTAACCTCGTTCATCAACCCGCGAGATCCGTAGCGCCTAGCGCCCGCCTCGCCAGTCTCGACGTAGACAGCTAGCTGACGCACGCTTGCTACGCCGCGCTACAAGTGCTACGAGCTACGAAATGTATAAAAACGTGTTGTGCATAAATATCAAATAAAAAAAATATAAATGTGTACCATATAATATAAATGTGTGTAAAGTGATAGTTTCAAGTAGTTTAGTCCAAATTTGTAATAATGACGTTTAAATTAAGGATCGCTATTAGAATATATGTATTTCTTTTAACAACACAAGGTAAGTTCCTGGAATTTTTCTATTATGTTTAGTTCGGTGAATTTAATATAACCTTATTACGTAATCAATCAATAAAATAATTAAGTGTGTTAATTGAAAGTAAAAAGAAATAACTGCTATCAAAAGAAGTTGATAAACGATTGAAATTTAATGAAAATAAATCGTTTTTCGTGAGCCAGTCCATTCTAATTATCTTTTAATTCCAAGGATAGTTGCTATAAGGAAAATTATGCTGATGCTTACCTGTGCCTACGTTTTAACGAGTCTGTATTTTCTTTGAGTTTTTTTAGCGGAACAACTGAATCTTTTTGTACTTTTTAAAGGTATTTCTTTCATACCGGTGGAAGATAGTTTTCGAAGGTGTTAGATACATAAAAGTTTAAAGAGTTGTGTGAGTATTCGTCTGGTTCTAACTACTTATGAGTTATTGAAATAAAACTATTTTACGGATTTTATCGCGTTTATTTACTATTTCATTTTCCCGACGTTTCGGCTGCTTTACAGCAACCATGGTCACGGGGGGACTGAGGTGTTAGACGTCCTGATGTCATAGTTAATAACTGGGTACCCTCATATTTATATTTAGTTGTTGGATCGGACCGCAAACAACAACTAAATATGAGGGTAGCCAGTTATTAACTATGACATCAGGTCGTCTAGCACCTCAGTCCCCCCGTGACCATGGTTGCTGTAAAGCAGCCGAAACGTCGGGAAAATAAAATAGTAAATAAACGCGATAAAATCCGTAAAATAGCTTTATTTCAATGTATAGTATTCGCGTAAATATGAGAAAACAATATACTTATGAGTTAACCAGAGCTTTATTATGTCTAGGAGTGAAAATCTACGATAAAAATCTATCTATTGGATAGTATCTCTTCTAATGCACGATATTTTTGATTCGGAAACTTATTATAAACTAGCAGCCCGTCCCGGCACGGGTGGATATTTTTTTAACATTTTGGGATAAATAAATATAGCTTATGTTACTCCGTGATAATGTAGCTTTCTAACGGCAAAATAATTTTTGAGATCAGTCCAGTTGTTAAGTATATATGCTACATACAAAAACACACATCTCTCTTCCTTATAATATTAAGTATAGATATATATAGATATGGTTGACAGAGCAATTATCCTAATTTGATGAAACTGACATTTTGGTTATTCATAAAACTTCTTACTCATACTACCAACCGGATCGCTAACTATGTCGCTTATATCTGTCAAACATATTGGTATTAGCCAATAAGTGATGATACGATACCGAAAACTTTGACAAAACTTGATTGGAGCTTTTGCTGCAGACGTGGAGGATTTTCGGGTACAGTCGACTACGCTGGCTTAATACGGGTTGGCAGACTTCACCTGCCATTCAGAAACTTGTTAGACCGAGTGCTGGAGCACTTTACTACTTACTAGAATAAGTTGCTGCTATATCAGCAGTGGTAGCCGAGTGGTCGAAAGCACGCCTTACCAATCAAAGTGTGCAGGTTCAAACCCCGGCTCGCACCTCTGGGATTTATGTGCGAATCTCATTTTTCATCCGAGATTATCACTTGCTATGAAACGGTGAAGGAAAAACATCGTGAGGAAACCTGCACGTCTGAGGGAACTTGTCTAGATCTCGATAGATGTGTGAAGTCTGCCAACCCACACTGGGCCGGCGTGGTGGACTATGGCCTGAATCCCCCTCGCATAGAGGGGAGGCCCGTGCCCAGCAGTGGGACGTTAAAAGGGCTGTAGTAGTAGTAGTAGTATATCATTCTAAGCAGATCGAAATGCTGAACTTACATGAAATAATAAATAATATTGCTAAATTAATCTAAAATTCCAAAAATGCTAATTGTCAAGAACACAAATTCAAACGTAAACGCAAAAACGTTAATTGCAAAAAGCAAAATGTCAATAAAGCAAAATGTCAATTAGGCAACACGATCTAAGTCACGAATCTCGGTATAAATTTAACATAAATGGAATCTCATTTGTTCCAATATAAAGACTATGAGTCTCAGCGTAGGAGACGCTGAGATTATTAAGCATTACATAATGCGCAATAGAATCTCACGTTGGAAGCATTAAAAGGTATATGTCATACCCCTGTGTATTCGTCTATTATATGGGTTGTAGACCGATATTAATAGTACCTATATTTGAAGTTGCTATTTGTCGCGCTCCCAATGTCTGTTACGGTTCGTCACTCATAAAACGAACTGTTGTTCATAGGAATATAATTTAGTTTTCGTAGGAAACGTAAGATTTTTTTTAAATTTAAATAACGCATCTTGTAAGTCATACTACATAATGATACCTACATTAATAAGAAAAAAATAATCAATCTACAAAACATCTACAATAAAGCCGTACCCTAGGGCATCGACCCTCGTACGTATTTTTTTGCAATACCAAAACAAACTGTATTGACACCTAGAAAAAGTTATTATTATTTTTTTAACGAAATGAGCGAAATGATGATATTTAATGGAATAAGATGAGGAATGGCATCACCTGCGACTAGCGCGAGTATTTCGCCAATGTCAAGTAATTAATAGCAAGGACAAATTCAATAAATACACATTATAAATAAAAATGGATAATGACAGTGATAAAGATGGCGGATGTCTTCCTAGAAAAAGTTCATTCTTCAACTAAATGACACTGACAGCGCGAGCGAATTTTTACGCGTGATGGAGTGGCCTTTTACCACAAGAATTAAATCTTTATGCATATTGACATAGAACTCGTTTTGGTATCGGTAAAATTTGTGACGCTCAATGGTCGACGCCGCAGTGTGGCTTAATATTTGTCAGTGCAAAGGAAGACCTTTGCATATATATAAGCTATAATAAACGAACCTATGTTGAAGACAACAATGCCCCTGAAAATGCATCATAACTGGTGTGCATCATAAATTTGGGTGTAAATATTTGCTAAAAAAACTAGTTAATTACACAACGAGTGCCTATTTAGCAATATACTTAGTTTGTGATTAACTTGGCAACTAATTAAAGTCTAGATATAATGAAGAGCGACCGCGGAATATTAAACACGACGTGATTTGGGCTCGCTTTTATATTCCTTAGAGCATGTTTACTTGAATTATCGTAGAGCTTCTTGTTCGCTCGTTAATTGAGTTAGGGAAATATTTATATTAGGACAGATTACTTTATGATACTAATTTATGATAATTCAAGCTAAGTACCTTCTATCGATATGCTCGATTATTTTGAAGTCAATATAATTAAATAACTTAGACTATTGTCTCTTAAATGAGATTTATTTTCCATTTGGCTTGGAAATTATTAAGCCCCACTCACAACGTCACAACTTATGTTTGCCCATACCAAAATGAATTGTATTAACTCGTAGAAAAAGTTCATTTTTCAACGAAATAACATTGACAGCGCGAGAAAATTTTGATGCGCGGGGGCGTGTCTTTTACCACAGATAGTTCAATCTTTATGTATACGGACACAATTCGTTTTGGTACTGGCAAAGAATTCGACGCACGCGTCTGTGTCCGCGTATTGATTGGTGAAAAAAAAAAGAGTTATTTTAACAATAAACGAACCTAGATGATTATTCATGATCCCGGTACCGTCACTGCACAATCAATAAGTTGTCGATTTAGAAATCAAAATATATTGATCACAAGAAATAATGATTTAAATTTTGACATTTGTAAGTCCTAGATTATCCACGTTTGTGAAATTACCAGCCATCGGTAACTCGAATAAGCATGACCACGAAAATGTTCTTACAACGCTAATCCGGACGGATTTTCGTCTTGTAAACAAGAGGTTTGAAGCCAAAACTCAAGGGTTTACGAAATTCGTGTGCAGTGATAAATGAGATCATTTATCACTGTTTTCAGCTGAAGGAAAACATCGTGAAAAAATCTGCCTGCCTCAGAAACCTAATCGTTTTTCAAGACGCAAGCCATGTGCAGTTGTGACCAGAAATAACATTTATCCTGCAATTAAATACAAATTAGGAAGGCGTCAGTAATTAACTGTTCCATTATATTTTAATTACATGAAATTCATTCGCAAAAATTACGAGTAGCAGTTCAAATATTTTTTATTCCAATGAGGGAACAACGGCAGTGATAAAGAAACGTAAAATAAGGTAGAATTAACGGAATTCATCGCATCAGCCGGTACGTTAAAATACTGGTTCCGTATACTTTTTTATTGATCAATTTTCCTTTTTTCCCGCAACTTTTGCTATATTGCCAGCATCTGGTTTTGGATCTAATATAATTATTTTAGATTGACAACGGTATGAAGGAAGCTATGGATAGGTTTATACATAGTTCGAGTATTCTGAGGTAGGGATTAATTTTAAATAAGGTTGATAGTAAAGTGAACCTATCAAATTGCCAGTAGTCCAAATAGCCCCTTCAATTAAGCTAAATGCTATTAGGAGTGGGCTCGCGGCCGCATGTGTCCCTCCGGGCAATTTCCCCACAAAAAATCTCACTATTGACGCTTAAAGTTAGTAAGAAGTTTGGCATGAAAACAAATTGCTATATATTTAAAGCAGTTTTTTTTGCCAAAATTAAGCTTTTCTATCCTGCATGTTGATATACAGTAGGATAACTTAAAATAAGTATATTCCTAAAAATATAACAGGATTTCAAACAAATACCCATCATAAAGATAACCGGTTTTGCATTTTTATTGCGGAACCCTAATTATGTTATATATCACCCAATTTTTCCACATCACGGAGCAGAAGATTATGCAAAATGGCGGAATATTTAATAAATGTAATGACCCTATTTTCTTTACTTATTGATATTATAGCTTCTAATCGATTCAGACAAAGAGAAACGATTTTCCTCATATTTATTTTACAAAATTATTAAATTTGAAAGTTATTTTTATTTACGAATCAGCCTTTTTTTATAAGAATAATGAAGAAGCTGAGTTTAACATGGCGTTTATTTAGATTCCACGACGTTTATTGTTTAATCTTCATTATAATTTAAAATTTCAAACTGAAAACGTGTTTTTAGTTTCATCTATTAAAATTATATTTTTTAAATAACTACTCAAGATTGCACTATAATCTTTGATTGTCCCGTAGCCCGTCAAAACAAAAACATATTGTATTAAAATAACATTTTTGAACTGTTGCAAACAGAATAATTTTGTTCATAAAAGGAATTTATTTAGGTACCGTTGAATGAGTAAATCTAATAATCTCGACTGGAGGCTACGACTGTTCCTGTGTGACACGAGGGAGATATTATTGTACTGCAACAGGAAAGTAGGCATGGCCATAATGGCACGCGAAAATTCACTTGACTTGTTTTAAAATGTACTTTGTGTCCATATATATAAAGATTGTACGACACCAAGCGTATAAATTCGCTCGCGTCGTTGATACCATTTCGTGGAAAAATGTGCTTCTTTCAAGAGTAATTACAGTTAATTTTTGTATAACTTAATGTGTCAATGCATACGTATAACTTAATGTGTAAGCACATAGTACAAGCATGTAACGATTATTGTATTAATCGAAACTGCCAATTTTAGTTCAGTACAGAGTTTAAAACTCTCCTACTCGTTGAACAGACATTGTTCCAGTTCTATCGCAGTAATTGTTCAGTGGACTCTAAACTGCTCCATAAATTGCGCAGCTGGTTTAGGCATCTTATATACTGGGGCGCGTCGAGGCTCACTCTTAAAATGTTTTGTCAATATCAAAACGTATAGTATAGGTATAAACGTATAGTATAAGCATTAACTGTTTATTTGTGTCAATGCAGTTTGACACAAATAAACAGTTAATACTATAATGAATTGACACTGACAGCACGGGCGAATTTTGACACGTTGGGACGTGGCTTTTACAAGAGACATTCAATCTATAAACATTTGGCACAGAGTAAGTTTTGGTATTATCAAAAAATTAAAAACATGATTTTATGTAATTGCCAAAAGCTTTCGTGTTCTCCTCAGCAAGTTCTTTCATTAGATACCCATACTGTGGTAGTGCAGGAAAAATAACTATTCCGCCATCTTGGATGATCCGCCATATTGGAATTAGAACGACGTCACATAGCTAAGAATGCATTGAAATCCAAAATAAGCGTGTATACCAAATTTCAACTCAAACGGTTAAAGATAACTGATTTAAAATTCAGTTGCAAGATTCCACCCGGACATACATTGCAAGTTAATATCGAGCCCGACATCTCAAGCTTGTAAAAAAAATACGTGCGAGTATTCGCGCCCCATTGTGCAGGAGGCTTTATTCTGCAGTCGTCGCAAACGCGTCAGCCGCTCGCAGTTCGCGACTGAATTTAGTTTTGTTGGGTTAGTGCACGCTACAGTCGGCGCGGTTTGTATAATGAATGTGGCACGTTAATGCAAATAACTGGAGCCTCATAGTTTATTTGAAGGACAGTAATTATGCAGAATTATTCACCTTGTGACCAGGAACTCATAATCGCGTTTACATACTCTTGTTAGATAAATATCTCTTTATTTGTTCCACCACAAATAAGTATAATCACACAATTTACACGGAGTGTCATTAATAGCGATCTCTACCAGGCAACCTTAGGATGGACAGGATCTAAAAAAATGTTAAGATGTTTGTTATATTTACGTAGGACCTTATTAGGAACCTTATTAAGGACCTTATCAAGGTTCAATATACAGATAATAATAACAGCGTTGTTGTATTTTTGTGGCGACGACTTATAAAGCAAAATAGGTTCAAATATTCCCACTAGGCATTAGTTATGTTCCATCTTTCACTTGTTTTTAGGAACTAGATTAATTTTACCAGTTTTTTAGTCCACTCCGGGCATTTATAGGACTATTATTTACTCTACACTGGCGCTGTCCAAAATATTTCAGTGGTAAATAAAATTATACTTGCCTGAAGCATACTGCAGTTCACTTAAATACGTCAGCCGTAAATTGTATGTAGTTTTATAAGCGTGTTGTCTTTACTTAAAACATATTATAGTTATATGATAATTCGATAAATGAATTTTAATTTCAATCTGATTGTATCTTTGAATAAGGTCTGGTTATAGTTTATTACTATAGATAAAGAAAACATATAGTCCGAGAGAGATATAATTATATCAGTCTGTATGACGGTCCATTACAGTCCATTACATTTACCGTTTATGAAAATTGTCTATGACCATGTTGTGATTTTGTTTATGGTCAGTACGAATAAAACGATTGAGCTACTCAAGTTGTTTTAGTTAGAAAATCATTAAAAAATACACAAATCGACCAAAATTGCCTTAATTAGGCGAACACATATTAGTAAAGAAAGAAAGTGGTAACTATATAATTATTAGTCTATGGTATTATTACTAATAGCATTCGGATATTTTTTCTGGCACGGAAACCATGACAGATCTTTATTTCTTTCACAACACAACTCATTTAACAAATTAAAAAAATATATAAGAATCTTAAAAAGTCAACAGGACCACTCATCCGTAATGACATTTTTAAATTAGAAAAACGTTTGAAATAAAATAACAACAAGTTGCTATTGTTCTGCGCTATGTGCTTATTCGAGATATATACTCAAACAAAACATTAGTTTTTAGGTTTTAAAGCTTACCGCAGCGGTCCAAGTAATGTTCAGAGCTTGGATTATGATTGGTTCTGGCATTAAGCCCTGTACACACAGAAGCATTAAAATGCGAGTGACCGATATCTTGCCTATACTAAAACGATCTGTATTGACTTATAGAAGAAAGACATTAATATTTGCCACATACATTTAAACTTTATGTACGTCGGGATAAAGTACATTTTAGAAATGTGTTCCATCTCAACGTGAATTCGCTTGCCACAGTGTGCTCAGGGCTTTACTGTTAGTTAATACATCTGCATAATGCGAGAGGATTGACAAATAATAGGATTGTGGGAATTATTATTGTGCATTTTGGATTGCACGTTCTCATAAGCTGTGATGTCACATGATAAAGCAAAATATCTCCAAACAAATGTTGTTTACTCAGGCTTTATTCACACGGTGAAACCAGCTTTCAGTTAGTTATGGGTTTAATAGGGACCGAGGTGGCAGAACATTCTGTATGGAAGCGTTTATACGAGCTGTCAGTGAGTCCAGGGGCCCAATTTTCGTTTGATAGACATCTCTATTCGAGATATAATTTGACGTTTTGTTTCGACATATCTCGAATATAGATGATGTTGATCACACGAAAGTGTTACTTATTTATTTTGTGTTCGTCAACTATCTATTACTTGTATGCTGACTTAAATTGAATATTAAACCCCAATTTGTTGAATTCAAACTAATGAGAAACTAAAATTGGGAGCACCAAACACGTTAAGAGAAAAGATTGGTAATTTATTTGTTAATTTGGTGCTAACAAAATTAGCACCAAAGAGCTAACTTTATTATGATAATGCGATTTTTATTCTTTTTCACATGAGATAACTATACGTAGGTATAAAGTTATCAATTGAGACGATTTAATTAAATTTATTACAAAAACAATCCATCAGTATATTACGGAGAAGCACAAATGGCGATTCGGTTTGACAAGTATAGATTGGATTCTGGGTTTCGTAATAAGGGGGCCGGCTACCAATTAGAATCACAGAATTAGGATTAAACGAATTGGGGGAGATAACGAGGTGACAGATTTAATTTCTAAGCAAGTTTTCTTTATCTTCAACAGATTTAGGATTACTTACAAATAATGTATTTTTTTATTGAATTTGCTACCATAGCACCGAAGTACGACGAAGACAGAGGTGCATGGCAGTGTGCTCATATTTTAAGCATGTTTTCGGTGGCAATTGTAGGGAGCGAGTCTATTGCCGGGCAGAGTTTTGTAGGTGACAAAGCTGACAATTTAAATTTGGTACTGGGCTAGCAGAAGCTGACAAAGCAGCAGTATTAGGTGGATAGTTATTTTTCTAAACCTCAAATACTTTCAATAGCTACCTAGTAGTGATCGAAGAGATAGGTCTTAGAAGCACTTTTAAAGGGTAGGCTCCTTTCCTTGGAAAACAGCGATCAGGATGCGTGGTAGACTTTGTAAATCCAAAAGTGCTTGGTTGGTAAAATTACTGGGAGAATATTTTGGTTTTGTTCAAACAACACTATCTACCTTAGCCTATATTATAAGTAGTTGAAGCAGTATAAAAATTTGTCTCTACAAACTTAGAGAGTAATATCCGAAAATAATGAAAGTAATTAATAATATTTCACTGATGGACAGCTATCTATCACAAAGTAGGTAACTTTAAAACAAATAAAATCACGGGGCAGCGATAATATATAAAATAAAATAGTACTCCATAATGACGTTATAACCATAAATGATACTAATAAAAGTTAGAAATGAGTTGATGTTGCGACTAATCGCCCCATGTTACACAGACGAATGTAGTCGTTACGACGACGTCAGGCGAATGGAAATTAGGGAAAACGAAAAAGTTTAAGAACTCTTTGCTAATGGACTTTAATCAACTAAAATGAAGTTCTCCCTGGTTGTGCAAAGTTGGATTACTTGCGTTTAATCCTTTGTTTCGTTAAAATATAAAATTACGTATGCGCTGTGTGAAAAACTATACATTCTTTCCAATTACATTAAAGTAAAGTAACGCATGTTACATAATTTTTTTTTCCATGTAATAAAATTCAAATAAAATTGAAGTTGTAAGGTAATTAAGATAAACATTTTGTTATGATTTTCGGAAAAATAAACTCTTTTAACTCAAATCTAGCGATGAAATTGTCGATCATACCTATTATGAAAATTATTTTATATAGTATACTTAGTACTACGAGTAAATACTGTACAATATTTTTAAGAATGGATATAAAAAACCTGAAACTCTTCGTAATGTACAGTATGTGAAATCATTATATTATAGAGATATAATAAAACGCATAACGCATTTTTTTCTTTCAAAAAATCAAATACATTTTTTTTCCATTCTTTAACAAGCATAGTCAGTTAGGTCGCTTGTACCTTCTGCTGTATTAATGGGGTTTAAAAGTAACAGATGATCTTAGAACTTGTGTTGCGACGGAATTTATGGAAAACTTAACACGTCTAAAGCCTTATAAAGGACAATAAAATATTTCTGATTTAATATATTCGTTTAGAATAAGGTAGGTAATCTATATTTTAAAGGTGAGTATACCGATTTTGAGTCACGTTGCATAGTATAGATGTAAATGCTGCGATCTAGATTTGTAGAACAGATACATTCAAATTAGGGTAAATGCTGGTAACCCGTAGTTACTACGATTACAGATACGGTGGTCTATGATAAAATCTATTCGGTGATTCGGTCGAATAACTCGTGATTCCAGGCACATGATTGGTTAGATTGTCTGAACCGAACCGATATCGATGTGCGAATTTCGCTGACTACTTCGGCGAGAGGGCAAATGGCTCGAGCTATTATCCTAATCTATTATAGAAATACTAGGAGCACTCTAACTTAAAGTTTTGGACTAAAGGTACAGTTACTGCGGTATCATTTGTTTAGTATGCGGTATCATATACGATATCTATTATTATGAAATCCTATGTTCTTAGCGTCGACCTCCTTTAATATCATGCATCCCTGGTGCTTTTCTAGTCACAGCGGGGATATATACCGGATTGTTTGGGGCAGTTTCTGCCCTTTTAGATATTTGCTCAGATATAGAATAAATTCTGCGCGGAGGGGAAGATTTCTGATTCCATTTAGGCAAAAATTGGTGATCATCATTTAATTATGGAATTTTACGTTCTTAAAGACGACCTCCTTGAATATCATGCATCCCTGGTACTTTGATAGTCACAACGGGGATATATGTATACGGTTGTTTGTTGCGGTTTTTGCCCTTTTGGATATTTACTCAAATAAAGAACAAAGTCTGTGTCTGTAGAGGTAGATTCCTGATTTCGTTGAGTCGAAAATTTGTGATCTAAAAATTAATCAGTCTAACTGTTCCCAACATGTTTGCGCATTGTAGTCGTCATTTTATTAATGAAAAATAAACTTAAGGTATCTGTATCGTCGTTTGTTATTGTTACTTGCTTTAACGGCACACATTATGTTATTTTAGCAACGTTATGTAGCTGTAATGTTGCCCGTTTTATTAATATAAATCCTTCACGGTTTGATGAAAAATAAACTGCTAAGAGAAAGGTAAATAACGCGGCTATTCCAGGCCGTACGCTTTATTATTGTTTACTTGTTATCTAATAATGAACGCGAACAAACACGACCCACGTCTGGAAACTGACGTCCATATATGAAGTCCTGCAATTAAAATATACTGGAATGTTTGAGTTACTCATCTATTTTGTATTTTTAAAACATACGAGTCGAAATCAGAATCTCCTTCTTTTGCGAAGTCTGTTAAAATATGTCGTAGTTTAAAATTCAAATCAAAAATGTTTCAGATATTACCAATTCTATACCTACATGCATTGAAAACGGCTGGAAATGGGATATATTTATTCTTTATCAAACCTCGTATAACGACTATAACAATATATCTATCTTATCGGATTAACTGTCGTACAATTCGTATAGGTATTTCGAGGAGAAAGGATAACTATGTGCATGCGAGAGCAATGGGGAACTTTAATACCGTCATTGTTTCTTGCTATTGCATGAAGAATGCAGGGCTTAAACCCACAATGGCTGTAAGCTAGTTCACAAATCCAGCACCTCAATCCACATAGAAACATTTAAGTAAAGGACCTAGAATAATATCAAAACAAGTTTTAACTCCACACCTAGTTACGGTCTTGTTAGACTTACAATTTCAAATAATTCATTTTGGACAGGACATAAAAATATCACGTTTACATTATTTCCTTATTGCCACGACATAATCGGACGATGTCTTCAACTGAGAAGATGCAGCTAGAAACTCGGCGGGCTTGTCTGTATTTTTTTAACCGACTTCAAAAAGGAGGAAGTTTCTTAATTCTATCGTATATGTTTTTTATGTGTGTTCTCGGACAATTTCGTCGTATATAAACCAATTTTGATGATTCTTCGTCATAATAGCAAAAATTTTGTAAAATTCTAACCTTTTCTGTTGCACTGCTGGGCAAAGTTCTCCCCCACCTCATACCATTTCTAGTTAGTTCGTTCTAAAACGTATAATGTACATAAGATAAAAAAAAAACTTAACTAAAATAGCTCCTATGTGTAAGTATGTGTTATATGTGGTGTAGGAGTTTATACTAACATCCGAAGAGAAAATGAGGCGTACATTACATTCTAGTTACATTATTATTTTATTAGCTACAAGTTTTCTAGCATAAGTACAATTTACCGGTATGAATAAACGCGGTAATGTACTAGATATATGAGCGAGTTTCAAAAATAATAATGCATCATCCCGCCTATATTCCCCGAAGGGATAGGCAGAGGTACACTGCAGTGCGCCCACACTTCGCCGATGTATTTTTGGTCCCAATGTAATAGGGGGCGAGCCTGAGCCCGAGTTTTGGGCTATTGTCCACCACGCTGGCCCAGTGCAGGTTGGTGAACTTCACACGCCTTTTCTATGGACGTGCATGTTTCCCATGATGTTTTCCTTCACCGTTTCATAGCAAGTGGTAATCTCGGATGAAAATGAGATTCGCACATAAACCCAGAAGTTCGAGCCGGGGTTTGAACCTGCACACATTGATTGTAAGGCGTGCGTTAGACCACTGCTTTTGTTGTGTTGTCATGTTATTTCACCTTATATTCTCCTGAAACTTTTGTGTTAGAGATTCGTTCAACGGGTTGGTTTAAACTTAAGACAATCCAAGTAGCTTAGAAAGTTTCATGGTTCGAGCTTTAAGTGCATAGATGGCAAAGTTACGTTGATACAAAGCTATTAGAAAACCAATCGTTGGATTTTAAGTTATATCAACGTGAAAAATAATTTTCAGTAAATATTTTTTTTCAGTGTATATTTATCCAGATAAGCACTTGGCTTCAAAGAAAATTGCGCGAACGGATTTGGATTATTTCTTGAAGATTCAATGCGATGAAACCCATAGGTAAAGGTTCAGAACATCCTTACATTCATTGTAATGGTACTTAG
This sequence comes from Ptilodon capucinus, assembly GCA_914767695.1. NCBI lineage: Eukaryota > Metazoa > Arthropoda > Insecta > Lepidoptera > Notodontidae > Ptilodon > Ptilodon capucinus. Next base: position 3,513,482 of record OU611814.1, on the reverse strand, counting down.
ATAATACTATGTATTTCAACACCATGTTTATTAAAATTTTAATTCACAGTCATTCTGAATTTCTAAACGTATTTATCTAAATCTCATATTTAAGAACGTCAAGGTGGATCCTCCATGTATTTCAGGATGTATGTATTTCCGGACATCCATGTTTTTCAGGGACTACTCTCTATTAGTATATCTTTGTAGATAGGTAGGTTCTATATGTGAATCATTGAAAGGGTATGTAAAGCCCTAGTCGGTCGATAAGTTCCAACTGAAGTTTTGTCCTTCATAAGTACTTTAGGAAGGACATTAAAGTTACTGAATTAGTCCTTGGTAGAATAGATGGATGATGTTTGCGTTCGAAAAACGATTGAGTTAATTCAAATCATTCATTTCTTTACACATGTGTTAAAACCCTACATAAATAATGTAAAAATAATAGGGTACTAAAAATATACAGTCTTTAAGTTACCTACTATGTTTAGATATGATCATAAATCAAATAAAGATCTAGTCTTACCACTGCCAACATTATTTTAATGGTCCCTCGCTGAAAGAGTAGACTAAAAACAGGCCAAAAAATCCCGACACGCTATTTCAAGTTATCCGACCAACAAAATTATATCAGCGTTGTTTTTTTTCGAGCATAACAGCATAAAAATTGAAATTTCATGTTAAGTTGTGATTGCTCGGGAAATGGACTCAGGGTTGGCAGATTGCCAGCGTGGATACAAACTGCTGGAAACGAGCCTTAAAGTGTGGATGCGGGCTGACAGGCGAGCGGGGCCTTTCTCAGCGTGCTACTGAATTAAATCAACCGAGGCGGTATCAGGCGTGCGAGGCGTTGAGCTGAATCAAATGAGGCTACCGCATTGAACGTGTAGTGGTCCTATAGAAATAAATTAGATTTTACAGACATAAAAAGAAGTATTAGGCACGACTAGTGATGTGAATGTCGATAAGTAATGGGTTTATATGTAAAATAAATACTTACCAACTTAATTCACTAGATTTAGCTTCTATCGTATTTATTTTTATTCTGATTTTCAATTTTGACAGATCAAAGTAGTGGATTTCCAATTTCGTAGTAGGCAATGTGCGGCCTCAATATTTCTATATTAAAATATTGACTAATTAAAATAGTCCCTTTGATGCCGCGGCCGCTTGTCATGACATGGGCAATCTGGCGCAAATTAACGTCAAAGTCATGCACACATCCATTTTTAACCGACGAAAAACAGGAGGAGGTTGTCAATTCGACGCTCTTTCGATTCGTTTTCAATTGTTTGACAGTTAACTTTACAAAATCTGTCAAAAATTGACAGATTTTTTTTTTTAGCCTATTTTGTGTCCCACTCCTGGGCAAAGGCCTCACCTCTCTCCATCCACCGATCCCGATCCTGAGCCATTTCCGGCCACGTCTTCCCCGCAAAGATGTCTAGTACATCGCGCCACGGTTTCCTTGATCTTCCACGGCGTCTTGTACCTGCGGGACTCCATTTGTTACTTAAGTTGGCCCACCTCTGCGGGTCCATACGAACGACGTGGCCTTACTGCCTGCAGTTACTATTAACACAACAATAATTTAAGGTGTGGTGTTAAAGGTCCCTGAATCTATAAAAAAATGTGTGGAGAGCTCTATATGGCCGGAGTAACCAAACTTATAACGAAAAGATTCTAACTAACACCCCAGAGGGTGCTACTCTTGAAAACGATAATCGATATATCGTGACATTTGTCGTGTCGAATCCTACTCTAAGTTCCATCGTTTTTAATGTCGTATCGATGACTGAACGAACGATACATAATCCGATATATCGAGCTTAACCCTACTCTTAGGTTTAAATGTCAGACACGAATATTCGAATTTGACAACGAACAACATGTGATTTTTGCGATAATCTCAACGACACCTCTTAGGACGTCGTCGGCATTATCGTGTAGTGAATTTCGTATCCTATCAATATAAAATATTATTCAAATTCGTCAAAATATTATAAAAGTAAGTGATATACGGAATAAAACAGTTTATTTATTTAAAAACGACACACCAAAAGTATAAGTACCTATTAACAATTGGGTAAGTAAAATATTAAATAATAACTGTTGCACGATGTGATTATTTATAATTTTTATATCAAGTGTAGCCATGAGCTCTCCTGCTTATTTCTGTTAACGTTTTCAGAAGTTTACAATGTCAAGACTTTTACTATCTTTGGAAGCCTTATGATCATAGATAGAGAAGACTGTAGTTAAAGCGAAACGGTGATAAACAAAAAACGGCTAGCGTGAAAGAGCTAGCGAGTCTTATGTATCTTAGATTCTCAATCTATTTTTGTTACAGAGAGGCCCCACAGATTAAAAAATGAGGCCATATAGAATATTCAGGTTTTCAACAAACTTTGCATTTATTATTCGTATCATTCACTCCGAACATAGTCTATGGATACGATAAACGACAAGGAATTCGAACATTTGTTAGAGTAGGGTAAGGTCGATATATTCGAAGTAATGTCGTGTCGTTTCGAATGTATCGTTGTCGATTTCAAGAGTAGCACCCCTGTTTCTACCAGGATCTCTGTATTCGTCCGCAATCCGATGAGGCGAAGCCTTTAAGTAGTGTTCTATTATTCAAGACAACACAGTAAAAGGGCCGTGCTACACGAAAGCTTATGCATGAGTATACGCCTTCGTGAATGCTTGCGTAGATAAGGTAGATCAATATATTTGTTGTTCATGCATTTTTTGGGTAATCTATGGCTTTTTTATGATAAAAAATCTGAACAACACCAAAAATAGTGTACTGAAAAGTAGTATTTTATTCAAGAAAGCACACTGGTGCATCAAGATGCGTACGTACAAGCTTTTGTCAATACCAAAACAAGCTCTATGTAAAAACACATAACGATTGAATTTCCGTGGTATACCACGCTTCCAAAATTTGCGCACGCTGGCAATGTCCATTCATTGAAGAATGAACTTTTTCTGTGAGTTAATACAGTTTATTTTGGTATTGGTTAAAAATATGACGGGCTGGTTAGAGGCCCTGGTGTGCGGGGGCTTCATGATTTTGTATAACTATTCTAACGAATCCTTTAAGTATAACGTAAACGATTGTGAGAACTAATATAGCATCATCATTTTTATTATTAAACATGTTGATGTGGGATCATCATCACGCCTGTATTCCCCGAAGGGGTAGGTAGAGGTGTACACGCTGGCCTAGTGCGGGTTGGTGAACTTCACACGCCTTTCTATAGACGTGCAGCTTTCCTCACGATGTTTTCCGTCACCGTTCAGCAAGTGGTAATCATTGTTGAAAATTACATTCGACATGAAAGTTATCTCAGTCAGAGGTGCGGGCCTGGGATTTGAACTTGCACCCCTTACGTTCAAGGCGGGCGTTCTTGCCCACGAGGCTACCACTGATGTAAGAAGTTTTCATAAAATCATGGCGCTATTTGTTATTATTATACTTATATTATACTCGCGCATGCAATTTTATTCCAGTGTTCGTATAATATGCAAACGCTGAACGACACTGGTGTGCGGTTTCGTCGTAAACGTGGTGCATTGCTGCACTTTATGCCTTGTGACGTCAAAACGTAAGAATCACACCATACTGATATTACTATAAGCACGCCAGCATTTTTTATCGCCACACTAATAATACTTATTGAATAAATCCAAACTAAGCAACGTTTATAATACAACTGGAGGTGATCCGAGTTACCCTCGAATTTGGCGCTGGCGGGAATAGAACCCCTAACTGATCGGTGCAGTGAGCTAAGCAGCCTACACTCGAACCGTAAGACCAACCCTTCTAGTCTTCAAAATGCTAAATATCGACATAACTTGACTTATGTTATGTCTCGCCGCCGAGTCGCTCTCCCGTTCGTAATTCGTATCCGAGAAAGAGACATCACTAGAAAATCCCACAAGTTGTGCACTAAATAATGGTTTCCAGCTTATTTAGGCATCCTTTGTAGCTCAAATTGAATAAGATAAGAAGATAATAAGATTTGTTTTCAAGCTTAATCTTTATTATTATAAACCTTATATTTAAATAAAGTAACAATATATTGGCACCAGCACACCATTTTATCACATCATTGCAAATCACATTTGCAGTGAAATGTCACTGTAGGTGGTTTGTATATGGAACAACACGAAAGCCCCTCGTACACTGCGGCGTCAAAAGTCGCGCGTCAGAATTTTTGCGAACACCAAACGAACTCTGTGTCTAAATGCGTAAAGATCAAATTTCTTTGATAGAAGCCAGGCCCCGACGCGTTAAAATTCGTTCACCTGTCAGTGTAATTTCGTTGAAAAATAAACTTATTATATGTGTCATTACAGTTCGTTTTGATATGGCATAAAAGTTGACGCCAACAGTGTGCGGCTTTATGCTTGTTGAAAAATGAGTTTTTGTAAAGAGACTGCCAATTCAATTTAAAATTCCGTTTCGCTGCTTCAATTTCTGAAAAATTTATTAATAAATTCATGACATTCGTAACATCGGTAGACCAGCCGTATTCGTATTCCGTAGACATCCTTGAAGTTTAGAAAATAAATAAATTGTATATCGAAAATTAAATTAAGTACTTAATTTATGTATTTTCCAGGTGCTGATTGCAAGTAGTTAAGTACTGAATAATTTAATATTTTCTAAATATGTTGCTTTTTTGTCAGCATTTGTGATATCAGAAATACCTCTCTTTACCTCCTAATCTATTCCCAATTCGTGTAAATGACAGACAAGTCCTATAAAATGGATAGGTCATGTATATTAGGAGTCCTAGCAGTAGTAGCAGTAGCAGTCCTAGCTCCTTCTAAGCCTGCCGTATCCTATGGCTAATCTGCTGACCCCTCCATACCTTAAGTTACAAAGGGGTGAGTTTACAAGGGACATACGGGACCTAGAGCTTTCGGCCGATGAGTGACCCAATCGGTCATAATCGGACTATGGGTAACAGTTAGGTAAGTAATTTATCACAACTGTCGTTAATTTATTTGGGTCACATCGACACGCGTTCGTCATAAATATTCACATTATGTATCGTATTTATTGGAGAATAATTTCCCGGTTCCATTACTCATTTACTGTGTCATCTACATAATGATCACAAGACATAATCATTATGGGATAGACGTTGCTCACTAAGAATTTTATGAACTTATCATCCACTCCATTTAATTCAGGTGGCTCACCACTGACCGTTAATTAACGAAACGAATTAAATTTTAACGGAATATGATGAGGAAGCGAGTATTATGCCGATGTCATGTAATTAATAGCAAGGACAAATTAAATAAATACACATTATAAGTAAAAATGGGTCATGAATGCTCTAATTATTCTATTACTTTGTACTCTAATAAATTATTATTTTAAAAAGTGTCAAGGTGTCTCCACTATGTCCATGTTTCTTCACAAGTACCTATCATACTCGTATTTAAGTTTTAACGAGAAATAAAACATTTATCAATACAAATCATCAGTCTTCTGACCTTCAGGCTAGGTTATTTGGAAGTCTGATTGGGTTTTTCTTATGTACAATAATAATAACTGTAGGAATGAAAACACTGAATCAGACCTTTGTTGTAAGGACTTTCCCGTGCGATATTATTCCTATAAATTATGTTGTTGGAGGCTTAAGTTATCTCGTTTTAATGTAATCTAATGCCTTTAATTCTCATATAAGTTTTGATTCAGTTAAAATATATTATTCAATCAAAAATATCTCATAATATTGAAATATCTTTACAATATTGAACTCTATTATCGTAGCACCTCATATATTTTGAAGGTCTTTGGCTTCAAATATTCCATTATCGTTCATAATCTGGCTAGCAGTTGCAGGCCTTATGAATTGTAAAAGAAATGAGATACCGAGGGAATTTATTACACTTATCTGTTCACTATTTTATAGCGAGCATTTTGATTAACTTTGATTTAGATAATGTGATTCGAATCTGCTTTTGAAACTATTTTAAAAATGAATGGGAATATACCTGTAATCAAAGATATATTTAGAATTTTTTTTTTGAACAAATGAAGAGTACACTGTAGAAGTACACTGGTAGGTATTTTTGGAGCAATGACTTAAAGATTAAGCCCTTAATTATGTTCAATGTAATTTTATTCATACTTAAATTTATCAAGATTATGGATTCACATGTTAGGCTATGACACTATAAAGCTTAGTCTATGTCTAAATTAGATGTGAAATACAACGAATAATATAAGAACCGGATAATTTTTTATCACATATTTTCTTTTTATTTTGGAAAAAGGAGATGAGCTCCACATGGAACTAATACATTGATCGTCATGGTGATATCTTACCACAGACTTGAGGGCAACATAATCTTTGTATCTGGGAATCGAAATCTGCTTAAATCAAAGAATAAAAACCCACGCGACTGAAGTTGCGGGAACAACCGGTATTAAAATAAATCCGGTTTTTTGCTACTACTTCTTCACTTATTTTTGTTCCACAGTTTCCTCTATCGGAAATAGATGATATGCAAAAAAAAAAACTAAAGCCACATAGCTCCATCCAGACACTAGTTTTCCAATCAACGAACAAACCAACATCATTAAACGAGTTGGGGCGGGATTCTAATCTGCAAAATTGATTTCATATGTCGTAATTTTTTGGTCTACATAATAACTTTTAAAAAGACGGTAAATTAGTTTATAAAACTAATCACTAAACAAAGGAAGTTATGATCAATTTACAAAGGCACTGTATACAGCTTTTGTACTGAAGAATCCTATTATAGGTGATTTGTAGATGCATATCTGAAAAAACAACATATCTGGAATTATGAACAAAAAAATAGATCTTTCATACTTTGCACGGATGATGACACAATTTGTATACTCTGTAAGATCGAGTGTTTTTAATTTAGATAAGTAAACTGTCGTTGTCTGGCAAACATCAGCATCACCGGCTGCTGCCGCGTTTCGTTTTAATACAAACCTTTTCCACTTTTTCACTACGCATTTTGACTTTACCCAAGGACAAGCTTGTTTGTAACAAAGTGGTTGAGCGTGTCGCTTGTGTAGGTCAAAGTTAATTATTAAAAAGCTGTAAAGTAGATACTACGGCCGTCGGTATCTCAATGCAATTTTAATCGTTTATAGTGTCCCAGAGGTTTACGTAACTTAAAGTCATCTGAGGCAGTAATTTTGTCTGTTTGCCCTTTTTATTATTAATATGTAGGTTCTGTCAATAATGTATATTTTATGAAATTGGATTGTTTTTTTTTCTTTGTTACGAAATAATAGAATAAGATGTGGAATGGCTGCGATGGTATTCTGCCATTATCAAGTAAATAATAGTAACAAAAAATCGATGAATACATATTAGTTACATAGAAAAAGGTGATGAAGGTGATAAATATGGTGGTTGAATTCCACGCTATATCAATAACGACTTTGGGAGTTGATGGCTAAGTTCGACTTTAAGTAGACGACACTAACGTTACAGTAATGAACTTTAACTACTACAGCCCTTTTAACGTCCCACTGCTGGGTACGGGCCTCCCTTCAATGCGAGGGGGATTCGGGCCATAGTCCACCACGCTGGCCCAGTGCGGGTTGGCAGACTTCACACATCTATCGTAAACTAGTCAAGTTCCCTCAGACGTGCAGGTTTCCTCACGATGTTTTCCTTCACCGTTTCATAGCAAGTGATAATCTCGGATGAAAATGAGATTCGCACATAAATCCCAGAGGTGCGAGCCGGGGTTTGAACCTGCACACTTCGATTGCAAGGCGTGCGTTCGACCACTCGGCTACCACTGCTACCATGAACTTTAAGCAAAAGTAAAAACCGGCCAAGTGTGAGTCGGACTCGCGCACGGAGGGTTCTGTACCATTATCCATAAAAACGGCATAGCTATCACGGTTCATGAGATACAGCCTGGTGACGGACGGACGGACGGACGGACGGACGGACGGACAGACGGACGGACGGACGGACAGACGGACGGACAGCGAAGTCTCAGTAATAGGATTCCCGTTTTACCCTTTGGGATTGGGACGGAACCCTAAAAAAGAGCCGTATCGGCGTGGCGTGGTATCGCCGCAATTCCCTTTAAAGTTTCAACGAAAATCAAGTCACGTGAAAATCATTGTTTAAGTGAACCCATCGCCTTATGTTTGTACCCTAATTATTCACATTCAGTCGTCTGCACCACTGCAATAATGGACAGATACCGTTAAGAGTCCCCACTAATTATCTGATTATTATTCCATATTCCCACTCCACATGGACGTAAAATATTATACAAAGACCTCTGAAAGTCCTTTCTGTATCAAATAAATAATGAGACGGAATATGGAATAAATCTTGTGTAGACGCAGATTCCTATTGTGTTCATTCAGGTCGTCTGGAGACGAGCCTTAAGTGGGCCTGGATTGGTAACTAATGAGAATCTTTGAGAACATCGCTCTCGCTTATATCAAAAAACAAAAACCGACTTCAAAAACCTAGGTGCACTAAAAACCTACAAATAACCTTACATGTGGAGTAGGTGCCAATCAACGTCAGACAAGGCAAATACACACATGAATTGTAAGGTTATTTGTAGCTTTTAAGTGCACTTAGGTTTTTAAAGTCGGTTTTCGTTTTTTGTTAAAAATATTTTTTTTTTCACGATTTTTAGTGTCAAATTTAATCGTTGAAAATTTGCAACCCCCCTTACCTCCCCTTTCCACCCCTTTGGGGGTGGGTTTCGATTTTTGTTAACAATCCGTATTAAACAAAAAAAGATTTTTCGAAATCGGTTCACTAACGCCGGAGATATGCTGTAGTCCGGATTGGACCCCCATTTCACCCCCTACATATTTTTTCTTTCAAAATTCCTGAAAGACGTGTTTCTTTATTTTGTATGTAAAATACATATACAAAGTTTCAAGTCGATCAAAAAATATTTTTGAAATTATGTGACCTTCAACCCCCCATTTCACCCCCAAGGTTAGATTTCTGATAATATTTTGGAAATGGGATCAACCTTGAAGAATTCCCTAGCAAACCTCAAATTTCGAAATCGGTTGACAGACGCCGGAGATATGCGGTAACATACATAAAAAAACATACGAGTCGAATTGAGAACCTCCTCCTTTTTGGAGTCGGTTAAAAATGAGTCTCGTTACATCTCAACTGCTCTCTCTATCGGTATTATTATGTTGTTAAAAGCTCTAGCTTTATAATTATTGTCTCTACATTCTTAGACATACTTTATTTATATTATGCACCTATCTACAAGTATATGTAATAATTAAATCTCTATAGCCATAATAGAGTCTAAATTACATTTCAGACTCTACTTTTAGAATGATAATCATGACTTTTAATAAGTTAAATTACCTAAATGATATTCAATAACATTCGACCGTATTTCATTATGAACATTGTTATAATATTCTCTTCGCTTATTTCATAATATCTGTGGATTAAGCAAGATCATTCACCTTTTTAATTACATTCGCAATTCAATAAGACGCATCCAATCTTCTCCAAGGATTTCCGAGAGAGATCTTCATAATCATTCTTATAACCTTCCTTATTATTGGATGCGGAAGTAGGTCATTCATGAATAATTGGTCGTATACATTACGCTTGGCCGTTGTTTCACGATGTTCCAGCGTCACACCATTCACGCCCATTTTAAGACCGCCAAACGCGAGACATTAGCCATTTGCCCCAAATCGATTTCGTCGCAAACGCGCTGAAATCTACTTACAAACTATGTAGAATAACTATAGGAAAGGCTCTATCCCTAACTAGTCAGAAACGGGCAGTTCTGCATATACTAGCCAGGCTTCAATCCAGTTCTGCTACCAGATAAAGTAAGTCCCTATCGTTCCGTTTAAGCACTATATCGTGCGGGAACACAGGCAATCATGGCCCTACGCCAACTGGAGCGACACATTTTTGACTCGTAGAAGATGCGCCTTTTTGCAACCAACGGTGATGCGAGCTGATTTTTGACCTCTTATTGCGTGGATTTACCACATACATTCCATCTTTACGTATATTACCACAGGGTCCATTTTCCAAAAATCTCGCGCTAGTGGTTGCTGAGCGTGGTAACGCCTATAGTAGTAGATCGTTCATAAAATGTAATATGGCGCATAACGTGTGATGTAAATGAACCTCTTCACGCGGGTGTCAAATGCCGAAAGGTCTAATATCGTTGGAATGACGTGAACAATATTCGCGGAGTAATTTCTCCGGTCGTAAAATTCCGAGCGAACATAATATCTCGCGCTATTACTATGCAGCAAGTTCTGTATAGCTTATAAAGAAATTCCCCGGGTAACTTTGGTAATCTTGAAGTTATTATCATTTCATGTCTTTACGCATTGTTTTTATTGAACGTTAAAAAGTAAAGGTTCGTGTTGGGTAATGAATTATCGGCTTCCGGAAAGTGATAGTGACAGTTGTTGGATTTAAAACAGGTTAAAAGGTTGAGAAATATCTCTCGCATTGAGGGGGAGTGTATCCGGTTATATTGGCAATAAGCTAGCCCCCTAAAGCCCTGCTCTCACTGAGGCGTTAAAGAACGCGTCAGAATATTCGCGTAAGATTGAATTTCAACGGTAAAAGCCCATACCCCATGTGTCATAATTCGCTCGCGCTGCCAGTGTCATTTAGTTAAAGAATGGACTTTTTCTATGAGTCAATACAGTTTGTTTTGGTATGGCAAACAATTTAACACGCGAGTGTCGACACCTCAGTCAGTCGAGGCTTGATGATAAGTGGGTGCACTGTAGTGCACCTGCCCTGCATCATAACAGTATACAGGAAACTATTAAGAACTAGGGACGTCGCGTTTTGGTATAGATACTAAACTAGATATATAGATACTACAGCCCTTTTAACGTCCCACTGCTGGGCACGGGCCTCCCCTCAATGCGAGGGGGATTCTGGCCATAGTCCACCACTGCGGGTTGGCAGACTACACACATCTATCAAGAACTAGTCAAGTTCCCTCAGACGTGCAGGTTTCCTCACGATGTTTTCCTTCACCGTTTCATAGCAAGTGATAATCTCGGATGAAAATGAGATTCCCACATAAACCCAGAGGTGCGAGGTATAGATACAAAAATCCCAAAAACTCTGTGAAATCATCCATGATAAAAAAAAAGATAGATTTACCGGGTATCGCCTAAATTGAATTGCCAACTCTGTCGCCATGATTCACCCAAAGCCTAGCTAGGCCATTCGTTGCGTCCATTAGTATTCCACATCCATTGTGCTAGGCCATTCCAGTAAGGCTATTACACTATTGCAATTTTGCGACGATTGTACATACGACCAATAAAAATATCCGCAATACTTACTTCATGTTTTTTAGACGCCAGACAATACATATTCGTTGTATGATCCCATACTAAGCAAAGCTGGTACTATGCGATCCAAATAAGAATAGGAATGTCCATATGCTCTATCTGTCAAATGTCACATGAAAAGAATGGTTTGCAAAAAACTTATTTGCATATCAATAATAATAGTACATACATCAAATATAAATAAAAAAAAATCGTTCGTCACAATATGGCGCAAAGTCGATCCTATTCTCATTTGAATCGCATAGTAATATGGATACTATATAATTGACTGGTGCCTCGTGGCTGGAATGGTGTGACTGGGATCATCCCCAGGTGATCCCAGTTACACTCAGTCCAGGGTAAATTCCGAAAAGAATATTTCCGATATTTATCACAGGCGGGTATCAAACCAGAAACCGGTTCAGTGAGCTCATTCCGTGACCGTAGGCTATCAAACCACTAGACCAAGCTCCTATCTTTTCTATATTCAAATTAATTCCTTTTAAGAAGTAAACACGGGAAGATAGGATACTTAGCTACTTCGGTTGATGGACGTCGATGTGAAATATCATATTAAAAGGGTACATTTTCTTTGACATAAATTTGTTACTAAATATTGTCTACTACTCTACGCAAGATAAAATTCAAAGAATAATTACAAAAAGAGGCACAACAAAAAATAATATTTACAATAATACGTATTTACATCATCATAGACCCAAGCAAATATGTAAATGAGTAATTAACAACTAAAATTAGTAATTAGTAATGAGAATTTAAGTATTGGCTTAAAATTATCAATGTTTTCTAGTTAGGGTTGTCGATACTGAGCGCATCATTAGCGTGGGCTCATAAAGTGGAAAAATATCCCAAATCAAATATGGATATTCGAATACCATAATTACAGTTGCTGTCCACAATGACTCAGTGTCGAGTCATAGCCTGTTTGTGCAATGTTAATGAAATATTTACCCTTTCAGCGATATTCCGAATTGAAATTAATCAATATGGAATGCGGAAAGTTGATGTTTGGTTTTAATCCGTGCTCCGCAAAGGCCTATTTGTTTTTCTTGTCTCTAAGCTAAGATATACATTACCTCAATGATATTCTAGTAAACAGATATGTTATACACGCACAAAACAACAGCACACATACACCCGTTTTATTCATTTTACATTTCACAACACGTAGAAATGTGCAATAGAGATGGCTTGATAAAACCAACGAAAAATAAAGAGATAGCTAGTGTTGTCACTTGCGCTTCTATGTGATGTAACATTCATCTGTCAACCAATCCGCATGTTGGTGTCAAATATACGTCCTAATTAGGATGTATTCGAGTCTTCACTAGTGCGCGCTCATAACATATCTGTTTACTAGAATATCATTGCATTACCTTCTCTCAATATAAAACAGGGGCCTTAGTACCACCCCTTACAGTATCATAGTTTTAATATTAATTGTCGGAAACTGAAAGTAACAAGTAAGCATTAGTAGCCTCGCGGGCAAGAACGCCCGCCTTGAACATAAGGGTGCACCAGTTCAAATCCCAGGCCCGCACCTCTCCTCCGGTAAAGCTGTAAAGGCCACCTCACGACCAACAGTGTACACTGATAGATTATATAGATTCTGTTAAAAAGACAACTGCCATTGTAATGTTTCTCTGGGGATAAGGCATTTTACAAGACAGTGGAGATACAATTTAATTATTGTTTATACTTACTTCGCTTGTATCCACGTGGATAAGTTTTATTTACGCCGGTCTTGTTATCTGTATCTAGTTTGAACATCGTTAGTGGGTTCGTATCTTCGCTTTTTTAAATGTAACTTGACCAAGGGATATGTGATGTATTTTGTGTTTTAATGAACTATTATAAATTTAGAGACTCAAAACAATTTTATTTTCAAGGTTTTTTAACGACATATTTGTGTGTCATATTTTTTACTAAAATTTGAAACCCTCTCTTACGTTTTACCGCCTGAGATTTGCGCGGGCGGTAAAACGTTCTCAATTGGCACCGCGGTTCTCAATCCGCACCTTCCACGCAAAATATCTGAGAAGACGCATGAAGTTAATAAAATTCCCTGTAATGTTTCCACTGTTGATAACAATTTGGTTATTTCTGACCACTGGTAGTATCAGAATCAAATTTATGAAAATCCTACGTCTGGTAACGGCATAACCATACGGGGCAAGAAATGCTTTTTGTTCTTTTCCTTGAATGACGTTATTAACTGTAAATTTCTTCGTCCACAGGGTCACTATGCCTCCGCGACGTCCACGTGATGGTACCGGAGGCGGTGGAGCGAGGCTCCAGGGTGGAGATGAAGTGCCTCTATGACCTTGAGCAGGAGGTACTGTACTCCGTGAAGTGGTACCGCGGGGACCGCGAGTTCTGCCGGTACTCGCCAAGGGACGTACCTCCGCTCAAGATATTCCGTATACCGGGCATAGAAGTCGACGTAAGTTATTTTGTCTATTGTTTTCTTATATTTACGCGAATACTATACATTGACATACTTTGAAATACATGATTTACTTTGTCTACTCAGTAGTGATGTGAAACAACAGGTATTTATTGATTCTACTCGATTGGATTGATTCCAAATTTGACGCAAACACTCACGCATTTTATGCAATACGTAATGAAGCATACTCATTGGTTTTTGTGTTCTTTTGTATAAACTTGAAGTATGCAAAGCCTATGATTTGCTTTATTTGCGTTGCATTTTGCAACTGCACCGAAAGTTATGGTCCGTGTAAACTAAAACATAGTGCCTTTATTTATATTTAGTGCGTTCATGCTTCTCATCCCATGAGAACCACCTATCTACTTATTTCAGTTGTATAACGGCAGACCAGCTTTTTTAGAAAGTTTATAATTTGTTAAGATGATTAATACTCGGGTAGGGCTGTACTACCACCACCTACTACTACAGCCCTTTTAACGTCCCAATACTGGGCACGGGCTTCCCTCAATGCGAGGGGGATTCGGGCCATAGTCCACCATGCTGGCCCGGTGCGGGTTGGCAGACTTCACACAACGATCGTAAACTAAGCAAGTTCCCTCAGACGAGCAGGTTTCCTCACGATGTTTTCCTTCACCGTTTCATAGCAAGGGATAATCTCGGATGAAAATGAGATTCGCACATAAATCCCAGAGGTGCGAGCCGGGGTTTGAACCTGCACACTTTGATTGCAAGGCGTGCGTTCGACCACTCGGCTACCACTGCTATTACCACCTGTCTTGCAGCAATGTTTCTAATATAACTTTCAGTTTCTGACAGTTAGCTCAGTATAAAGACTATCTTTGTATTAAATATTAGACTGCCTTGAGTATAATTCTTCTCTAGTATTGTGGCAAATGTGCTGTCTGCTCTCAAGGCATTGCTGCTCCTGAGAATGTATTTCTCGCAATTATCATTTTGAAAATAGTAACCATTGAGTTTCTTACCGGCTCTTCTCATTGGAAGCAACATTCCGAACCGGTGGTAGAATCTGACTATTTGTAAGTGCTTTTTGGCCTACACGAATAAAAAAAAATGATTTTGATTTTAAAATCTGTTAAAAAATTAGACTTAGTATTGAAAAAACAATACTATAAGAGGTGGTGGTAAGGTCTCTGTACTCGGATAAGCCTTTAAATGTGTCCATCCAGTTTTGATTTATAAATGTTCCTATTCTTAAGCATATCGGTGCGCATCACTAGTCAATTAAAGTTACATACATACATACATCATCACGCCTGTATTCCCCGAAGGGGTGGGCAGAGGTGCACTGCAGTGCGCCCACACTTCGCCGATGTATTTTGGACCCAATTGGATAGGGTTCGAGCCTATTGCCATTAAACTGGGCACATTCTCCCACAATACGAGGGAGATTTGGGCCATTGTCCACCTTGCTGGCCCAGTGCGGGTTAGTGAACTTCACACGCCTTTCTATAGACGTGCAGGTTATACATTTAAATGCTGATCTGACCTGTTCTGATAAGCTGCGCTTCCGTAGTAGCCTTTGATAAAGTTTGAAATATCTTTCGAAATTTCTGGACCTTGCCAGATAACCCACAAAACTTACGTGGAGGGTTTTGAAGTTTTCGGGACGACGCAAGACTGTTAATTTGAATGGCGATCTGGAAAGCCTTTGAAGCGACCAGTGAACTATGCACATACCCCCAAGTTTATGGAAAGGTATTAATTCAATTATAGTGGCATTGTAGATCACTTTCGTACTGCAAAATGCTGTTGTAGGTCCTTTTCGCCCACTCGGCTACCACACATTCAAATAGCAGTGGTAGCTGAGTGGTCGAAAGCACGCCTTGCAATCAAAGTGTGCAGGTTCAAACCCCGGCTTGCACCTCTGGGATTTATGTGCGAATCTCATTTTCACCCGAGATTATCACTTGCTAAACGGTGAAGGAAAACATCGTGAGGAAACCTGCACGTGTGTGTGAAGCGTGGTGGACTATGGCCCGAATCCCCCTCGCATTGAGGGGAGGCCCGTTCCCAGCAGTGGGACGTTAAAAGGGCTGTAGTAGTAGTAGTAGTAGATCGTTTGTAGATGGATCTAACTTTTAATAAATCTGGAGATACACATAAATAAATTGGAGACTCCCCGAAGTGTGTGGTGTGTCATTTGCAACACTATGTCTAAACTCATAGTGTTGAAATTATGTTGACCGCTTTGTAATGTAATACATAAAACCATATAATATTGCATGCTACGCAGTTGTATTTTATATAAAAAGGTTTAATAATGTATTCACTACCCAGAATACAGTTAATTCCAGAAATGGTTTATTTATGTATGCTGTATTTTTTAATCCACGTGGCTCGAGTTTTAATGAAAAATATCCTCAAAAAGCATTTACACATTTTATCTGAGCCCAAGTAATACGCATAACCGTCATTTTTGCGAATTCTCTATCTACCCACACGCCATACTCTAATAATAAAACTCTCGTTTTAACATTTATATTGTGACTTGTAGAAAAAGATTTTGTTGAATTGTAATAAAATTTTCTATTACCGTCGAGAACTTTGTATAAATATTTGGACATATGGATAGATCAATTCTCTTGTATTCAGTGATGTATGGCCATGTATTTATTCTGCCACTTACGTGCCGTCCGAATGATGGACAATTGTAGAAATATGTTTGCTGGTAAAATTTGGGTAACATTTTGGAATACAAAAAGTGGACATTTGATATTTACGGCCGGGGGACACGAAAGATTAAAAAAAACCTTTTCTGTAGTCCTGTCACAGGCCCTAACGAAATATCCCGTAAAAGTAGAATACTTATGTATGTAGAAGTCCGCAATGAAGCGAGTTATATTCAAAACACGAGGCCCCACCATCTGAGTGACACACACAATTCAGTTGCGATGAAAAATGAAATTTCCCCAGCCATTTCTCTTGTAACCTAACACGACAAATTATAACAAGTATGAAATCAAGTTTGGAAACTTTCGTCTTCCGCTGGAGGCACGAGTCCTCGCCCCGGAGTTTACAAACGTTTGCCGAGATCTAATTATAATTTTAAGTGAGGCCATATATTACATTTTCCTTGTAATTCGTAACATGTTACGCAAGCCATTTTTTATACGGAGTGACGTGGCGGACGGCAAGCTTGGAATGCGTAAAGATTAGACGGCAATAAAATTTATAATTCAAACGGTTTCGCCTGGAAGAGTTAAAAATTCACATAAAATTAAAACCCTTAGGGCGTTCCGTTTGAGGTTTTAATTACATTATTCCAGTCCTTGACCTCGCTATATTTGTCTAAAAAGAACCTTTGGCATTTTAAAATAAGAAATAATGAAAAAAATAATCTTGAAACTTTACCAACAATTGTATTGAAGAATTTACTTACATGTAAAAAAAAAAAAATATGTTTTCCAGTAAAATTAAATAGGTGTAAATCAATTTATTTGACGTCAAGTTTGGATAACGTGACCTTGCACAAATTCGACATAACGTAGACACATCATTCACAATTAAATATATCATGTCTGCATAATTGCTTGTCGCGTATACCGCGCAAGGGTCGATAACGAAGCAGACCATTTATTTATTTTACCGAGGCTATATGTGTAAAGAAATTCCTCGTTATAATTACGGGTGGCGTCGTTTTTATTGGGGACTATCGGGAATGAGGCTTTACTATGCGGGTCATTATCATCTTTATCTGCTGACTATACATGGCAGGGGCAATTTGGCACATCCAATTGTTATACCGACTGTATCCGAGTATCAACTCATTTCACGTCCGCGTGGACCACTTAAATTTTATCGCGGGGTCGCTACATGCCTTCATTACTGGAAACAGTCTCACATGCTCATTAATGTCCGTAATACATACATTATGTGTGTCCATTAATAAAGTTTTTATCGTGTGAGGCTTTCGTTCGCTTAGGGATCGGTTCAACGAAGGACGATTAAAAACAAACGACCAATTGGGAATATACTCGTTATGCCTCTAACAATAGAGCTTTTAAGGTATTGTGTTGTATGCTTTTGTTACCTGCCAATTTAAAAAATATAAGGCATTTATTATACCAGTTATATACCAAGAATAATAATAATCCTTGCAAGGAATTATTGACTCAATTTATGTATGTATGTACTTAATTGACATAAATGACCGATTCCTTGAGAGATATTGGTTTCATCCGATACATACGAGTGGAACTGCGTAGATAGATACAATATTTTTATTTTATATGCCTTAAGCCCTCTTCTGAAAGGTGTGCTTTATGGTTCCGAGTAGATGTAATCAACTTGCCGTATTAATAAAATATTGTTCTTTTCTTTGACCTCGCTACATTTATTAGTGAGTCACATTATTGAAAGGCTTTGTAACATAAAGTTTAACTTCTAGCCTTATTTATCCTTGCCAACTGCCTTGAAAGTGAACGCTAAGTGTCCCTCAAGTGTGCGTAACTCAGTAATGGAATAAAAGATAAACATAGACACATTGAAGCGCGGCGCAGAGGAGTGGTATGGACTGACGCAGATTGTTTCAAAGAAACTTATTCTATTTCATGCGTGGATCCCGTTATACTTGTTTAGTAGTATATAGTTGGATAACGTGTGGAACTGTAGTTCAGAATTCATGTGTAGTTATTTTTCACGACAATTTTTTTAATGGCACTAGGAGTGTACAGACCTACCGAGCAGCCTTGGGTACTCCGCATCACTTTGTAAGGACGTACTTTGCGGAGGCCTACGTTTCTCTGCCTTACCCGAGCGCTATCAATTACAGCTAAGTGGTCAGCTAGTATTATAGGTGCACATCACATCCTATGGGAGTGCAGTCTCTGTCATAACGAACGTTACAATTCTTTAAACAGTTTGCAAGTAACATTGGGAGTGGTTTACTAAACAGACCTTGTTGAGACCAGGGAAAATTTCCTAATACTGGAATCAGGTAAAGGTCCTGCCAGCCGTTCGGGAAATCACTCGGAATAAACAGACAAGCTAAAAAAACTGTTTTTGTTATAAGTCACGTATACCTACATATAATTTTTTTCGTATACATTTAGTAAAAAGCTGTTATTTTGACATTGGAAACATATACTTAAATTAATCTTTTTTGTATAGATAATATTATCTGGAGATATTATAACGCAGATGGCATTTCGGGCCCGCGCTGCGCTATATTTTTTTTGTTTATCTGACTCCGCCATTGTTGTTTTCCCATATTGTTTTCGTATCCAACAGGTACTTAAGATAACCAAAATGGGGGAAAAATCGCCGCAGAGCTATACGAAGAGTGGAATCGTAATGGGTACTCTAGATACTCTATGATAATATCCCAGCCGGTCTTCAGTTGAGGCTATTAGAAATGTCACTATCTCAACGCACCAGTTAGAGCCAAACATTTGGGTTATTTACGGAACAAATAGTACATAAAGCTATTTAAATAGGAAGTATAGTTTGTTGACAGATTGTCGCCTGCAGGCGAGCCGCCCCTAAGTTCCCATTGATAGTGTACCACTACTCTGTTTTGTTATTTCAGTAATTGAGCTTATTGTATTATCAGTTTCTATAGACAAAAGCTTATTCGGAAATAGCCGGTGAAAACATCCAACGGATAATGGGCTAGTTATGTGCTGAGAGACATTATATGTGCTAGGAAAATGTACTCTAAGCCGTATCCACTTGTACACACGACTATTGCTTTATACCTTCTTGTGACCTAATCACGACTATATATACAATATAGATAAATTGGTTGGTACTCTAGTAGCAACCAATTTATCTTTATTGAGTCGAATTAAGCTGCTAGATAGATCAATGTAAATTTTTAACGAACCCAATAATTTCACCCCAACCTACCCCAGAAAAATTACTTTCTCTGTGGCTACATTAGTTGAAAGTACTTGACCGTGTAACATTAAAAAAAGAAAGAAATCAAAAGAGAAAATATTTTTTTTTATAAGCTTTGAAGTTACAAGGGAAAAAGTTTTTAAAAGCGCTTGTAAGTTAGAAGCCAAGAAAATACGCTTTGGAAAAATATGCTTTGCGTTGTTTGAACAATACACAAAATATGTTTTGTATTTGAACTAAGAAAAAATATATTTGAAATGGTTGAGTAAACTCAATTGCAAGGCCGTTGACCTTAGAAACTTAGTGAGAAAAGACGTATAAAATTAGATATTTAAACACAATGTGAACGAATGATATAGCACCGGTCAGAGGAAGTCAGTAGACGGTAGTGGTGGCGGACTGTGGAGGAGTCATCGGAAGGGGTTAGCGGGGATATAGGGGATAGCTCCAATCGTCAGTTAAACAATTTAGCTCTGCTCTGCTCTGTTTAAGGTACAGGCTCAGCAAACCAACAGCAACAACAATGCAGACTTAAAACATACTTTAAGCAGCCAATACGCATAAATATTTGGCATATGGGTACGCCTATGGAAGCCAAGTTCAGTTGATAATATGTCTGAAATGGAAAATGATATATGTATTTTCAACAGCTTGAGCAAACCACTTCGTGACCGCAACCCATCTAGACTTCTTGTTGTAAAGTAAAGCTCGACATTTAGTAAATCATGGAGCTTTTCGTTGTCAGTACCACGTGTTACAATTTACACTTTATAGTACACTTTATTCGCCAGTGTCATTTATCATAAAATGTTGCCATTTTGTATTAAGTTCTTTTCAAAACTCGCGCTACAAAGTTTGCCAAGACTAGAACGAACTCTATTAACTGTAAGAAAAGGCAATTTTTTCAACAAAATGCGTTCGATAATTCGAGTGACATGGGACGTATGTCGCGTAGTTTTTGTCACAGTCATTCAGTCTCTATGCATATAGGCATAGAGTACCTTTTCAAAAAACAAGTCGAGTCAATTCGCTTGCGCCAGTATGATCAGGCTATTAAAGCGTTCAAATTACACGGAGTGTTGCCATACATTGTCATGTTTATGGAGCGATTTTTCGCGCCGTTACGTTGAGTAGGTTACAACTAAGACCATTTTTGTTTATTTATTTGGGAAATCAACAGCGATACATAGCGTGTTTACTTAAATTAGAGAAATATAAAATAAGTAAGGCCAATTACAGATTTCCACAGTAATTTGGAAATAAACATAAAGGATCGTGATTTCAAAATATGCAGGCAATGGCAAGTTAAGTTACAAATTTCAGTATCATAATGAGCAGAGCAATAGGCAAAACAAAAGTACCTAACTTAAGCAAATAATAGTGTCATTATATTATTAAAGTGAATAAAATAAAGTGAAGGTACATCGAATCTGCTGAGTGTGTTAGACCTTTTTACTTATGAATCATGATCGATGTCGAATGATGATGATGATCATGACTGATGTCGAGATAATGTCCGTACGCATTAAGCGACATTCTGTTTATTAGACCAGGTTATCGGGAAATCAAAGATAATGTTACGTGGTATTGAGTGCTCAAAGTAAGTTATATAAATGCTTAAAATTTTAAGCATATTATCAAACCAATTTCAACCCTAATTATGCCGATCGTTGTAATTTGAGTGTGTCCTTGTGTAAGTAAATAGTCCCTTTTATGGCGTGTGTAGCTATATCGCGACGCAGACAGGCTAATCGACACGCGCTGTGTCATTCATAACCCGTCCGTGCTGAAGGGCTCTTAACTCGGCCATTTTTACTTGAATATTTTAGTGTTACTCTGAGTAAAATGTGAAATAAATTACCTGCTATTAGTGAGGATTGACGACTTAATAATACAGTGTGCTAAGCTAAGAGAGTGGGTGTTAAAGGATTAAGTTCATCGGTTTTGTTAGTTTTATTTTAACCTGTAAGTCTAGTTGATTCTATGTCTAATGCCTGTTTATATTACAGGGATTTCTTTTGTAGGGACATTGACTGTTGAAATAAGCACTTAAGCACTAAGTTTTTTTTTCATTTTACCAATATTAAATAACTAAGTACATACTAACGGTGAAGGAAAACATCGTGAGGAAACCTGCACGTCTATAGAAAGACGTGTGAATTTCACCAACCAGCACTGGGCCAGCGTAGTGGACTATGGTCCAAATACCCCTCGTATTTAGGGAGAATGTGCCCAGTATCTTGGCAATAGGCTCGCTCGCCGGAGTGTGGGCGCACTGCAGTGCACCTCTGCCTACCTCTTCGGCGATCATAGGCGTTATGATGTATTTTTTATAAATAACTTAGTAATTATTAATATCTGGCCTGAAGTTATTTAATTACTTTTGCCATGAAACATTTTTAGTAATATTTTCCATTAGTGTAATAAGGATAATTTTTTATTTAGCTACTTAGGCCTCCTACACACTGGGGCGTCAACGCTCGCGCGTAATTTTTTTTGCCATACCAAAACAAACTGTATTGACTAATAGAAAAAGTTCATTCTTCAACTATATGACACTGACAGTGCAAGCGAAACTTGTCGCGTGGGGGCATGGCTTCTACCACAGATATTCAAACTTTTTGACACAAAGTTCGGTTTGGTATTGGATGGAAGCGCTGACAGGGGCTTTGCTGTTTATCTTTAATTTTGTTTTATTGGCAACAGTAACGATTCTATTATAAACCGACTTTTAACAAAAGGAGGATGTTCTAAATCGACCCGTATATTTTTATTTATTTATTTAAATTACCTTCTTTTAAATCAGAAATATAAACACAGTATATGGTACGAACGAACTAATATTCTTTCGTTAAGTGCTTAAAACATTATAAAGCCTATATAACTTTTATAAACTTACTCATTTATATTTAAATTGTAGTAAAATATATTTAAACTTCGGTTCTTTTCATATAAAACTTGATACTTATTTGAAAGTGTTATGTCTTGAATGAGTGTCATATTAGAAGGTTGCTTGAATTCCCTGAAGATTAGATACTTATCAAATTATAAGTTAAGATTTTTCCTTTCGCCGATATATTTTAGTCCTGATGCAATAACAGAAGACCCAATTTAAATATCGTCGTGTGACCGGAAAAACTCACTAAGTACAAAAAATAGGAAAGATGTTTTTTACACTAAGTACCTTAAAAATATCAACAACTTTCCCAGGAAAAAGTCATCATATCCATAAGTGCAACTTTACATAATTCCAAGGAACAAGAATCACTAAATCACATCACAAAACTAATAAAATTCAAATTACTGCACTGTTTTTGTTTGTTACTTAATGAGTTTATTCTGTCAATCGGATATTAAAACGGGCACATTCCTTCTAAATGTGCTTCGGATGACAAACCATACATAGTCCATCACGCGCTAACTTCACATCTTTGACAATTAATCTCCGCAACGTTTTTGACGGGATTTTCACTGGCAGATAGCTGAGGTTATAAGATGACCAGTATGGAGGTTCTTGCCCATTCTTCTCCATAGGAAATGCATTCCGAATGGGTGGTAGAGATACAATTATTATTATTAATTCTTGACTAACAATTTAAAACTGCCTGTTTTGGTTTACATGAATAAAACATTCTGTTTCTGATAGGTACTGTAATTAGGTTACTTTTAGAGATAGGGTTCATAAGTTCCACGTGGATGAAGCCGTAGTCAGCTAGTTCATAAATAAATGACTAAAATAATATTATACAAATACAATTTCGTTAAATCACCGACTCCGTTACTTAGATCAATTATTTACACTAAAACCTGAACGAAGTAGTTTCAAAATAATTAACACCAGGTGTTATTAGTACTAATTAATCACGTGCGTGTAAGTTACATTTCGGCATGTAATTAATCCAATTCAATCTCGGTGTCCTATTTCAATGTGGGTCTAATATATAACGCGTTAATTCGTGAGGTGGTATTAGTATATACAAGGTGTTTCAGAAGTCCGAAATAATACTTTGACGTTTGCATCAGTAACGGGTGTACAACTGAATATTTGATCTATAAATCGAATTGATCTAGATCATATAAATATTTGATCGAAATTGGTTTTTTTTTTCTTCGTCTATTTCTATAACTTGTAATATCTCGAGTTCTATGTAATATTTGTACGTTCTTTTTAGTGAGTATTGGTAGCCGCCTCTCATAAATGTAGTTTACATTGCTGAATAGGGTTGTAGATATACCTAATGTCCAAACATGATACATGTGACAAATATTCAAAGGTCTTTATCTCGGAAACAATAATAGTTAGGTATAAACTGTCTTCACTGAGCATCGACATATGAGCTACTGTAGTATCCAAAGTATTATTTTGGACTTCTAAAACAACCTGTATATTTGAAGCAATATGGATATACGATACGGCCGTGTGGAAACCAATTTATCGGAGGCTATAATAATGCGGAGCCGCCTATTTCTGGATATTATTAGCCGGATCTGTATCCTCTCTTGTAAAGATATACGCCGTTCTACGAACGTCGCTGTAAGTAGGATGAGTTGGGAGAGATTGTGTTGTTATATTAATTAGCATGTATAATCATGGCATTGGTAGTTCAATAATATTTACAAATTCATAGACAAAACTGTAAACGCGCATAAGATAAATATAAATGAAATTAAAAAAAATCAACAAAGCTAAGTTAACCTGTTTTGATAGAACGCACGGACTAAATATCTCGTTAAAAATCGTCACAAAGCCAACGTTTTGTTTGCTCAACTTTATTGTTTTTATACTTTAGGGTCTTTACATGATATATATGTCCCAAAACGTATTGCAAATGTAGGGTATAATATTATAGGGATGTCACAGAATTTATTTTCCGTTTTATAGCTATATTGTATAGGTTGTAATTAGGTACAACAACACAATTTGTGTATTTTCATAACCCAAAAACTTACATTATTTGTTTGAGTGTAGGTATATTACATATAATGTACTAACCTAACTTACTAATAGGGTAGCAAGCGTAACTACGGAAACTCATTTCGCAAACAAACCTCGCTGTAACAAAAATACTTGAGCGGAAAACAAAAGAACACTCTCCACTTTTTGTAGTTTGGTTCTCGTATAATTAGTTGGTGTAAACGGAACATCTGCTCCTATCCGGGGTATCCCTTACCCGGGCAAAAGCTATAATCCGTTCCGGTTCTACGAAAAGAGCCATACTCTCAGACACAATTCGAATTCGGGTTTCATTTCATCAATATTTCCGGGAATATGTTGGAACTGCAAATTAATCCAGGCCTCATAGCAATTAATATTCCTCTTTGCCTTTCTGTATTCAAGAGATTATAATAAAAATATTTTACGTAAAAGTATTAATTTATATTGCAGGATAGTCACTTTCTGAATGCATAATTGGTTTTAACAACACCAATTAAAATATATGTTTTACACATTGAAATAACGACTGAACTGACACAAATATTTATTTTTCTGTTTTTACGTCATCATTACGAGAAATATGGTGACTACATTAACGTTTGGTTAAGTTTAGTTCTGTTTTTAAATTAGAATCCAATTTTTTACTGACTTCCAAAAGGAGGAGGTTCTCAATTCGATTGGTTTTTTTTTATGTGTGTACACCGATGAAGCGGGTTTCAGACTATGCTATAATATTATAGCATATCGTATATAGCTCATAGCACAACAATATCGCACACCATACATTGTTATGGCCACGTTCACACTGTACTGTAGGTACTATACAGATATTATTGGCTTTATATGGTGCACGATATTGTTTATATTATAGCTTATTATTATAGTGCTTTATATTATAGCGTAGTCTGAAAGCCGCTTTACGCTGAGATTTATGGTCCGATTTACATGATTATTTTTTAGTTTGTTGCGGAATAGTTGCTATTTGGTCCCATTTTCAAAATAATATCAGAAATCAACCCACTTGGGGGTGAAATGGCCATTCATGTGTATATTTCCCTAGTCTGACGTAGATTGGCACCTTCTCCAAATGTAATGTACCTAATGTATTTTAAGCTTTTTAGTGCACCTAGATTTATGATGTCGGTTTTTGGTTTTTGTTATTTTTTTAAACTATGAATTGTTAAATAACAAAAATATATTTAAGTGCATTGTTTTTTAACGGACTTCAAAAAGGAGGTTCTTCATTTGAATCGTATGAATAATATAATTTGGGTTGATTTTTGTTGAGACACGCGTCGTGTTCGATCTGATAATTGTCTATGTCCGTCGTAAAATGAGAACATCCCTCTCTAGCCTTTATCACTCTGGAGCTATTAGTCACGTTTGTCCGGACAAATGGCATTATCCTCAACTGACATAATCATCTGCCAACTTAAGTTTCGGTTCTTTGTGATTCGATTAAACGGAAGTACAAGCCCAAGTAATACTTCGTTTGTTTTTCTTTGACGATAAGTTGATAAGTGATTTTATTTGAATTGAAAGGTAACATCTTTGATGTCAATTTGAGATTTTTATGGTGCGTTTGAAGAATATAATGAATTGAGATTGGGCATCGAAGTGCTTATTGTTATGTGATGACAGATCCCGTACCTACCACCACGAAATTAAAGGCGTGGATGACCTGTGTACTTAGATTTTGAACATTTAAAGTACATATTATTTGACTTTATATTTAACGTATTTTATAATCTGAAAACACGTAGGTAAACATGAGTTATGCAACGAGTGGACGTTCAAATATTTTTCATGATTTTCAGATGTTTTTAAATTAAAATGTTTACCGATTGTTTATTTCATTTCTTTTGGTATGTTATCATCAGCTCTGCTCTCTATAATAGCAGTGGTAGCCGAGTGGTCGAACGCACGTCCTGCAAATCAAAGTGTGCAGGTTCAAACCCCGGCTCGCGCCTCTGGGTTTCATGTGCGAATCTCATTTACATCCGAGATTACCACTTACTATGAAACGGTGAAGGAAAACATCGTGAGGAAACCTGCACGTCTGAGGGAACTTGACTAGTTTTCGATAGATGTGTGAAGTCTGCCAACCCGCACCGGGCCAGCGTGGTGGACTATGGCCTGAATCCCCCTCGCATTGAGGGGAGGCCCGTGCCCAGCAGTGGGACATTAAAAAGGGCTGTAGATATATATATATATATATATATCATCAGCTCTACAAGATAATACTTATTATCTCGGGAATTTTAAAAGATCTACAAAATATCCACTATCTTAAAAGCTGTAAGTAGCTTACAACAAAAAAGATGGCATAGAAAAGTAATTGGTGCCTAATTTAAATCCCCCTCGCATTGAGGGGAGGCCCGTGCCCAGCAGTGGGACGTTAAAAGGGCTGCAGTAGTAAATAGAAACCGCGCATCCATTTACACGGCTCGTCGCACAAACACAGGGGCCTGTACAGAGTATGTTTTCCACTAATCTATCACTCCAATTAAGTCAGCGCCACTATTTCATGTTTACTTTCACCATAGTCCGGCCATTTCAATAAAATCAACGGTATACAGGGTTAATACAATAGTAGAGAAAGGGACCCACCACTCACCCTCGGAATTGTTTAGAATCCCAAATTATAAATCAAATAAATTTGATCGATAATAGAGGAAACCAACAAGACCGAACTCCCTGTCAGTCGAGAGTCAGTATGTCATAAGTCATGGGCCCTAACTATGAGCAATCCTCCGCAGAACAATCGAAACTAAAAAAAATACGCCTGATTCCATCAATTATGGTATACAGCGTGTTTTAGAAGTCCGAAATAATACTTTGACGTTTGCATCAGTATCGGGTATACATATGAATGGTATAAAAAATTTATCGTCATCCGTCTATGTTTTTCTAACTTTTTTTTCCTCATCAATTTCTTCATCACGTAATATCTCGAGTCCTATGTAAAATTTGCACGTTATGTTATGTGAATATTGATATTCGCCCCTCTTACATGTAGTTTACACAGTTGATTAGGGTTATGGATGTACCGGAAGACCAGAACATGATACCTGTGACAAATATACAAAGGTATATAACTCAGAAACTATGATAGTTATGTATAAACAGTTGTCACTAAGCAACTACAAATGAGGTACTGTATATGTACCCAACGTTTTATTTCGGACTTCTGATACACCTAATTAATTCTACCATAAAATCCCAGAATAACTTTAGTAGGTATTGGATTAGCTTGTGAGGTTGGAATATACTGTAAATATATTATATAAAGAAATGTTGTTTGCTTTAGGGTAGAGATAATTTGTATTGAAGTCAATCATGGTGAGAACTAATGTTTTTAGGGATATTTCGCACAAATCTAAATCTGAACCCTTATAAAATCTCCAGTGTTTGTCCGTCACGGTCTCCGGGAGACTATTTAGATATGAAAACTATCCTCCGTATCGAATTTTCTTTAACCCCGCACGCTGGGGCCTCAAGCCGCACGCGTCAAGTTTTTTGCCAATAACAAAACGAACAGTATTGTCTCACAGAAAAAAAAAAACCTTCTCCAACGAAATGATATTGACACTGTAAGCGAATTTTGACGCGCGGTGCCGTAGCTTTTATTCAATTTACAATTCAGGTTTATCTGACTCCGCCATCTTTGTTTTCCCATATAGTTGCCGTATACTACAGGTACATGGGATAACAAAAATGGCGGAAAAACACCGCAGAGTTATACGAAGAGTGGAGTCGTTATGGGTGCTCTAGATACTCTATGGGTTGTCCACAGCGCGAAGCGAGTGACGCCGAGCGGCTGACGATAGAAGCGGCCACGCAGACTGCAAGCGGTCGCTACACCTGCGAAGTGTCCGCAGACGCGCCCTCTTTTCAGACAGCGCAAGTACACACACACATGTATGTCGTCGGTAAGTGGACAAGCTATTAAAAACGTTATAGTGAGTACTATAAAACTCCAGTTTACTTGACAGGTGGTCTTAAATTTTAGATTTAAACTACCTGATGGTAGGTTAAGATTGTCGTTAACAGGTGCCAATTCCCTTGAGATTGTCACCTGAAACTTTAGTCTTATTAGTTAATTATCTTGTCGATGCTGTATCTGATAAATAAGGTAGTACGTGTGTGAATAGCACTTTTATGAATAAATATTTCTGGCTTACGACTTTTAAATACAAAAAAAAGATAAGTACATACATTTGATCTAATTTGTTCAGAGTTATAGTTTAGTTAGCAGTTTACCTCAGACTAAGGTTCAAAGGTTATTCATACGACCGTCCTAATGGTCGCACATAACACACTGCACCCCTTCAGACTAATTAGATATGTATTCTTGCATGTTGCAATCAAAAAGCACAAATGATTCAGCGCACGCATTAAGATTAAATATTAGATAGTAATACGTACCTTATATCTTTTAATACAACTCTTTTATGATTCTGCACTCCTAGTATTTTCAATCAATTATAAAAATTGAATAGTCAAGCGGAAACAGTTGAAATGAGTTCTTTAATTATGTACCTATTGTTATACTACCCTAGTACTCCGTTCTGATTTTTGCATATCTTGGGAATATCCTAAAGCCAGTTTTTAACCTATAAAATAGTTTTTGTCGCCAAAAACCAAAATAACTTACTGAAATGTCTGATCCGGTCCCCACCACGAATGCCGCAATGACAGGTTTACCAGTCTAAGAAGATATAGTTCACTTCACTTTTTAAAAAGGTATGGCCTCCATCAATACACTGCTAGGTAAAGTACACACTTTGAGTAGGTATATCATATTAAATTATTTTTCAATTACAAAACAAACAAAAGATCTATTTCTAGATCCAGAAAGTAGGTATCTACTTATTGGCAATATAACACAACAATCGGATCAAACATGTCTAAAGCCATAAATATAATTTGCTTAAATTTCACAGTAAGTAAATTATGTTTATGTGTGTTTATTTTATCGAGTTTTTAATCTGCAGGCTCTCTGAAGATTCTATCTTTAACAGTAAGATGTGACATACCTAGGTGTTAGACAATGCGGTACAATGTATAAAACTTTAAGGAACACAGGAAACCTTTTTCTATGAATTTATCTCGACCGGGGTCTCAGTCAAGCCTCTAGGGTCGTGTTGCGTGAGTGACGCGATGCGAATAAACCAACAACACGTACATTTTATTCGAAGAGGGCAATATCTTTAGCAGAATAGCAGTACGGTGGCACGGCCTCGTTTGGCCTTATGTAAAGGATATTTATCTTCTTTTTCTTCAATTAGTTAAAAGTGTAGATAGTATACTGGCTATTTAGTTCATTATAAGATATTATAAATCTTTGGGGTCTAAAGCCCTGGAATCAGAGGCGTAAAAATTACCGCGACGATTTTTCTTACCCATTACTCATTACCAACTAATTATATGTAGAAAAAGTCGCATAACACTACGAACGAAATGTCATTAACGGTGCAATCGAATTTTGCAGCGAGGTCGCCTGGCGTTTACCACAAAAAATCATTTTATGTATATTTGAATACAGTTTGTTTTGGCAAATAACTGACGCGCGTCGTGACGCCTCTGTGAGCCCAGCGCTTTAAGCTGTAATACCATAAATAGAATACTTTTTTATTATTATTAAAGTTATGATCTCAAGAGGCTCTTTAAATGTTATGTTCATGGAAGACAATAATAGTAAGCTCTATTGCGTAGACTCTACAGTGTAAACTCTTTGTTATAGAGTCAAGCTACGCCCCACAATATGCATATGAGGCCGATTTGTTAAACTTAACATATAAATCTGAACCAGCCTTGTTCTGGATTACCGTATCGCTACCGAGCATCTTCTATTTGCATAATATGGGCACCTATCAACGAAGAAACATTTTGTATGCACGATCGGATCTAAGCTTTAACGATAATCTGAATACTGTTAATTTGAAAATCAATGGCGCTCCAAACAGTATGATTAAATATGAACTTTACTACGGGTATTTTTTGAACTTCCAATTTATTTAACGGAACAGATTTATTGAAAAAAATTATGGTGAAATAAATGTATATATGTATATATATGTCAGTATCATTACTTTAATAACATTAACCAATTTAAAAAGTAACGATAAAATTTAAAAAAAACGGCGAATATTTTTTTTTTTAATTATTTGGAGTTATTCATTATAATTTTATGAATAAGTAAGTTTAGTTATTACAGTTAGTTATTGAACATAAAGTTTAGTTTTTAATCGTTAAACTTAATAAAAAATCCTTTTTGAAATCTGTAATCATATAGGTACGTAAATAAGGCATTTGGTGTATTTTGTTGTTCTGTACATGTCGGCTTCATTAAACTAAGTTTAATGAAGATGTGCAGTAGTTTTGCAGTTAGTTCTCGCGGTTCTTCGCTTTGTTGTACCCGCTACGAAAGTTTCAAATTATATGAAAATTTATTCCCGTGATAAACATAATAAGTGTAGGAAATCTGCATAACGTTTTCATGGAAAGATTTAACCAATTTTATAGAAAAATATTGTAAAAAAAACTTTAAAAAAATAAGCTTTTATTTAATTGCCCTTAGTTTTCGTGTTCTCCTCAGCAAGCCCTGTCATTTGATACCCATACTGTGGTAGTGCAGAAAAAATAACTATTCCGCCATCTTGGATGTTCCGCCATATTGGAATTAGAATGACGTCACATAGCTAAGCACGCATTGTCATCCAAAATAAGCGTGTATACCAAATTTCAGCTCAATCGGTTAAAGATAACTGATTTAAAATTCAGTTGCAAGATTCCACCCGGACATACATTGCAAGTTAATATAAAGCTTGTAATAATATATTATTAATAATAATATACATTACTATTATTTATTAGTAATCATAAGACCCTGCGTCCACAAGGCATGACTCGCGCGACTACTTTTTGCTAACACAAAGACGCACGGTACTTAAATTAAAAACGAAAAAAAAAATCACGTTTGTTGTATGGGAGCCCCTTTAAATAATTATTTTAATCAGTTTTTTTAGTATTTGTTGTTATAGCAGCAACAGAAATACATCATCTGCAAAAATTTCAACTCTCTAACTATCACGGTTCATGAGATACAGCCTGGTGACCGACGGACGGACGGACGGACGGATGGACAGCGAAGTCTCAGTAATAGGGTTCCCGTTTTATCCTTTGGGTACGGAACCCTAAAAAGCACGTATACTTTTCAACGAAATGTCAACATCTATGATGTAAGCAAATTTATACACGTGTTTGCGTGGGTTTTGCTATCGAAATACATTTTCTTTGCCATAAAAATATGTATTTAAGAAGGAAAAATGTTGAAAGTACCGTCAGACAATACGTACTCATCGTATGAACCGAAGTTAAGCAAAGCTTGCACTATAGGTACCATGTAACGAACCAGGGGCGACCACAGTAACAACCAGACTAGGGCAAATTCTGAAAAGGCCGTTTCTGAAATTTGCTGTTGGCGAGAATGGAACCCACAACCACGGTTGCAGAAGCATACGCTCAAACCACTGCACCAAGCTGTCGTCACCATTATCTAAAACTTACTATTAAGTAATTAATAAACTAATTTTAAATATGTTCCCTAGTGCTGCCTAAATCGGGGCCGACGATGCACGGTCTCAAACGTCGGTACAGGCCTGGCATGAAGCTAAAAGTGGAATGCATCAGCCGACACTCGCTGCCAGCAGCCAACCTCTCGTTCTTCATCAATAATGATGCGGTAAGTGATTCTTAAAATTCACATAAAAACACTTTAGCCTCTTCTTATTACAAGCCTGCAACATTGCGTCTTGGTACAAGTATTTTATAATAATAAATCATTTTATAATAAATTAATGGTAAAAAACTTTTTAAGAACAATCTTGGATGATCCGCCATATTGGAATTAGAATGACGTCACATAGCTAAGCATGCATTGTCATCCAAAATAAGCGTGTATACCAAATTTCAGCTCAATCGGTTAAAGATAACTGATTTAAAATTGAGTTGCAAGATTCCACCCGGACATACATTGGAAGTTAATAAAATGCTTGTAATAACAAAATAATAAAGCTTGTAATAACTTGTAATAATAAAAAATGACAATACAATATTTCCGATTTCTCCATATTTGTTTAGAATAAGTTAGAGGAACTGTTTTGAGGTATTGTATAGTGAGATTAGAAATGATTGCACCCTAATTAAGCAAGTATTCTGGCAGTGTCAAGTAGTTAATAGCTACAACAAATTCAACGTATACATACTTTAAATAAAATGGGTGATGAAGACGGTAAATTAGAAGGATCCTTTTAATTGTAACCTGAATATCTTTCCAACTAGTTAAACAACGTAATTCGGCAGTTTGATAAGTTGATAACGCGACACTTAACTTGTCAATTGGCAAATTTAAATTGATTGACATATTCGTGTACTTTTGCCAAGAAGGAAGACAGACATAACACAATGGATGTCGATCCTTAGAACAGATTCGACAGTATTATAAACAGCCCCCAGGCCACCACCAGTTCTGGGGCTCAATTCTCGCATGATTGAAATGATCTAATTCGAAATTAGGCGTTTAGTTTCGACATAAGTCGAATTAGATATAATATCGATCATGCGAGAATCGCGGGCCACCTGCTGCGGGGCAATTCTAGTAAAGTCGACATCATCTCTAATCCCACATAATATGTCGAAACAAAACGAAAAAATACGACCAATTTGACGTTTTATATCGAATTATGTCGAATTAGAGATGTTGTCGATTTTGCGAGAATTGGGTCCCAGAAGTTACATCGTCGTCGTGGTTCTGCTCGCGTCCTCCTTGTGGAGAGGCGGGGAAGCTGCATCAGGGTTTCCCCTCTTTCAGCGGCTATTCTACGCTGCACCCATCTGGGGCAGGTCATTGGGCGCATAGGCTTATACCTATGCTGTTTTGGCATTTTAGTTGGTAACTGATGGTGTTTAGTACCGGGAGTTCCGGTTGACGTCTAGGTGTTTCGCTGACGAGCAGCGCGTTCCCTCGCTATTCACGCAGTGAATGGGCGTGCGGTGCCGGCTTCGTCAGCGATGGTCGTTCCGGTAAGCCGCCCTAGGCTCTACTTTTTAAGGTTGAGTAGCCGTAGTAGGCTTCCTAGGGCAGAAGTTACAGTTTTTGACGTAAAAATCTGTTAGAAAATTTACAGATAAAGTTGAAACAACAATACTATGAGAGGCGGAGGTAGAGCCCCAGACTAGTCAATTCAAAATTCTTTCAGTTATTTTGTGTAATTGAAACAACAGGTAGATACGACATTCAGGTACAGTCCGCCGCGCAGTTACATTCCCTGAATGAATTCAGAATCCAACTCGCAGTCGCAAAAATGTTTAATAAAAAAGAGTGAACTGGGTCGACCGAGGTAAACGAAATAGCGGAGTATTTTATCTCTTTATTTCAAGCATTGAACTCGGCTACTGTCTTTGTGCCGGTAACTCTTG
Source organism: Ptilodon capucinus (assembly GCA_914767695.1). Taxonomy (NCBI): domain Eukaryota; kingdom Metazoa; phylum Arthropoda; class Insecta; order Lepidoptera; family Notodontidae; genus Ptilodon; species Ptilodon capucinus. Next base: position 3,479,396 of record OU611814.1, on the reverse strand, counting down.
GACCTCTGTACACACGGTATAGTCAGCTGTCCGATAATCACAAGTGTAACAGGAACGAATGTGCCGTGCCAGGAAATTTCGCATGGAAGCGTTTACATGAGTTGTCGACTCACGTCAGTCATGTAAACTGCTCGTGTAAACGCTTCTATAAAATGTTCTGCCATTACATATCTAATTCCAGTAAGCTAGTAATCAGGCAGCCGGCTGCACCGTGAAGATAGATCCTTACAATACAGACATTGAACAATGAACTGACTGTAAAAGTCATTTTCCACTTTTCTACTCGCGAGAATAGAAGAGTTTATTTATGTTATATATAGACTTATCTGGTTTTATGTGAAAGTTGGGTTCATTCATGAAATTATTTAAGAAGTGAAGTGCCCCCTTAAAAAGTGTAAATTAATCTATGTAGAGATGATGTTTGTTTTCGGTGGCGTGTAATTTCTGAAAGAACCGATACGAATCTGAAAATCCTTTTGGTTTTAAAAAGCTACCGAATCCTTGAGTGACTTTGGGTAAAGATTATTTTTAGGGTTCCGTACCCAAAGGGTAAAACGGGAACCCTATTACTGAGACTTTGCTGTCCGTCCGTCCGTCCATCTGTCACCAGGCTGTATCTCATGAACCGTGATAGTCAGAGAGTTGAAATTTTCACAGATGATGTATTTCTGTTGCCGCTATAACAAAAAATACTAAAACACAGAATAAAATAAACATTTAACGGGGCTCCCATACAAAAAACGTGTTTTTTTTGCCGTTTTTTAGGGTTCCGTACCCAAAGGGTAAAACGGGAACCCTATTACTGAGACTTCGCTGTCCGTCCGACCGTCCGTCTGTCACCAGGCTGTATCTCATGAACTGTGATAGTTAGAGAGTTGAAATTGTCACAGATGATGTATTTCTGTTGCCGCTATAACAACAAATACTAAAAAATAGAATAAAATAATTATTTAAGGGCGCTCCCATACAACAAACGTGATTTGCCGTTTCTATAGATAATGGTACGGAATCCTTCTTGCGCGAGTCCGACTCGCACTTAGCCGGTTTTTAAATTTGCTATGTTTTATCAAAGTACTCTTAGGTACTATATTCTTTAGTACTTTTCTCTACATTAGGTACCTACCTTTACTCTATACTTGGCATATCTCAATCTAAGCATAATTACACCACATTCTACTTGAAAAACAGGTCCCTAAACACACAAACTAAACGAAAGTTAACAAATGTGCCAATATTGTTTTAACCCTAATTAAATTAATCTCTTAACCTAGAGCAAATTAAATTTGGAATGTTTAGACTGTGTTAAGGTTTGTTAGGTGGTCGTAAGAATATTGAGATAATGGAACATTTCAAAACCTAGTTTCATATAAATTAATTAAGTGGAACTTAGTGAACTTATTTTCGTGCGCTATCATTTTAATCATGACAGTCTTTTGGTAATTAATAATAGTTTTTATTATTTAACCCTTTTAATCACGTAGATCTTGCATTAAGATTGTAAGACAGATACTGTGTTTGTGAGAAATATTGCCACCTTTGCCTTGCGTAAAAGGTTTAGGTGTTTCAGCAAATGGTCACATAAGTCTTTATTAGTATTTTAAAATGAAAATCGGATTAAGTAAATATGAAACTATATAAATATGGAAACAAGATAGCTTCCGAATACACATTACTTCATATATAACACCTCTTTATACAGCTTTAATTGAAAGTAGAGTATCTGTCTCCAAGCGAACAGCTTTAGTTGAAATATTAATAATAAACTGTATATCAATTGTCATAAAGTATACAATAGAAGGAACGTGGCCTTTTCTCCAAAAGTTTACTTACACGACACCTACAATACGAGTTATAAGTTCTTAATTTGGTTCGTCGTCATCACTTCCCCAATTCCATCTCAATCTCTTCCACCGACTTACCTTTAGTCTCAGGCAAGAATACAATACTAAATACCAGCCCGACAGAGTTTATTATTGCGAAGAAGTAGAAACAGGAATGTAAACCAAGGGCTTTGGCTATAGGCGTGAAGGTGAACAGCTGAATGAAGGATATGAACCAACCGTGGGTGACGAGGTAGCCCATCACAGTAGCCCGGATCTGAAATTAAAGTTGCCATTCAATACATTCTCAAATGCCAAATTTTTAGTTAACAAGATTCGTTTGACGCGACTTTACTTTGGTATTCACTATGTGTCTCCATCATTCCTGCATCATGGACGGCAGACAAAAATAATAGCAGGCTGATCGCGTTACCGACTCCTTTAAATCTCTTCAAAGAGTCAACCGATCTAACTTAACTCTTGACATGAACATTTTAATGATGAGATACAGCAAACTCGTCCCATCTCTAAGGATTTATACAATGCTTGTGCATTTTTATAAAGGACTTACGGGCGAATATAGGCAATTTCCCGAGACGTTGATTTATTAAACAATAAATTGGTATTTCGTCTATATTCATCAATAGAAAAACTTTTTAACAAAAAATTAAACCGCCGAAAATTTTAAAAAGCAAAAAATAATATACCTTTTTTATTTAACCTTAATAACAAAGTTCTTAAACTAATGTAAGTATACCTAAGTCATTTTGAGTCGGCGCCAAACAAGCAAATTAATTAATTTAGTAAAGCGTGATGTACGGCGGCGGCGCGGCGCGACACGCACCTTCGCTGGAAAATGCCGAGCGTTCACGAAGTTAAGTCAGCGAGACAGCAATACACAGCGAGATAGCGATACACAATGTGTGCGAGTGGTCGTACGGAGAGTACATTTTTTGGAATGTTAATGTTTGTCGCTGAAGATTTCACGTTGCATTGTTAATTTCATTTGGTTATTTCTTTAAATTTATTGTTCATTAATTGTTTGGCGCCGACTCAAAATGACTTAGGTATACTTACATTAGTTTAAGAACTTTGTTATTAAGGTTAAATAAAAAAGGTATATTATTTTTTGCTTTTTAAAATTTTCGGCGGTTTAATTTTTTGTTAAAAAGTTTTTATTTTATATTTTTTTGTGGCTAAAATCTACTACTTAATCTGAATCTACTGTTTGTTTTTGTAATACACAACTCAGCATTAAAATTTGAGAATTAACAATAAATCTCTCCCTATTTTCCCACCTTTCGGGTAGGATTTTTGTTCCTAATTTATATAGGACCAACTTCGAAGTTATACCCTAACCAATACGTGTCGAAACGTGAACCTCTTCTGTTTTCTTCGTTGGTTAAAAATGGGTATAATTCCAAATAAAATCCACGTGGGCGTAGGTATATCATTGTGTAGGTGCCAATCTATATCAGACTAGGCAAATACACACATGAATTGGCACCGACTACAAATGTAATGAATTATAAGGTTATTTGTAAGTTTTTAGTGTTTTTAGTGTGTAAGTTTTTGAAGGCGAATTTAGTATCTATTTTGTGAAAAGATGCAAGTATTAGCACCTCATAACAGCCCAAAAAAGGAATTCACCCCCCTCCACCCTTTCCATCCCATCGTTTCGATATTTGTTAACTATCCCTATTAAACAAAAAAAGATTTTTCGAAATCGGCTCACTAACGCCGAAGATATGCTATAGTCCAGAATGCAAACTTTATCAGCCCATTTCACGCCCTAAATTTTTTTTTTTTTTAATTTCCTAAAATACGTGTTTCTTTATTTTGTATTTAAAATACATATACAAAGTTTCAGATTGATCAAAAAATATTTTTGAAATTGTGTGTCCTTCAACCCCCCATTTCACCCCTAAGGGGGTTAATTTCTGATAATGTTTTGAAAATGGGACCACCCTCAAAGAATTCCTTAGCAAACGTCATAGAAAAAATCGAAATCGGTTTAGTGACGCCGGAGATATGCGTGATCATACATAAAAAATAATGCAAACTTTATCACCCCATATCACACCCTATAATTTTTTTTTTTCAAAATTCCTAAAACACGTATTTCTTTATTTTATATGTTAAATACATATACAAAGTTTCAAGTCGATCAAAAAATAATTTTTAAATTATGTGACCTTCAACCCCTCATTTCACCCCCAAGGGGGTTAATTTCTGATAATATTTTGAAAATGGGACCACCCTCGAAGAATTCCTTAGCAAACGTCATAAAAAAATTCGAAATCGGTTTAGTGACGCCGGAGATATGCGTGATCATACATAAAAAAAAAAAAAATATACGCGTCGAATTGAGAACCTCCTCCTTTTTTTTTTCGTCGGTTAAAAATACATTACGTTATGTCAATATCAATCAAATAGAAAAAAGTTCGCAAAAGTTTAGTTTTTCAAAGCATCGACTGGCATCAGTCTAAATTCAATTTGAAATAAATCCAAGATTTACGAATGTTCAATTGATATTTAATTGGAGTTGAGATTTTTATTTGTGAAAAATAAATATTGGGAATGTGCTTATGTTATACAATTTTTTATGTTGCTGTAGTTTTTATTGCCAATTATCAGAAATAATCGGATAGTTCGATCCAAATTTATGAAAGTTATCAATACAAATAAAAAACAGTAAAATGATTTTAAGTTAATGAATATTTTAAATTGAAAACGAAGACTATTTTGCTATCACATAATCTTATCACCTTTACAAATATGTTACCACTTTTAGCGAAATAACGTTTTATCTTACAGGTGCTATTTACTTTAGCGTTTGAAGTAGGTATCTTATCATTTGTTTTAGGCTAAACACAGTTATCAATTTATTGTATCTGTGTGGATACCATAAGTCATACCAATTCTGGTATGACTGGCATTCACGAGACTTCTTGTTTACTTACAGATTTAGGAATGGTTTTTGATTTAACGTTATCTAAATGTGATATTTACCCAGCTGCCCCAAAAGGAGGGTTTGGATTTCCTTAAGGAATTCTAACCAAATAGTTTACTCACAGAGCACTCTAGTCTGTGGTTTTACTAGCCATCAAATTTACCAGTCATAATTATTCAGTAGTTTATGATCAATGTTATGGTTTTAGTTCAACTTATTGGAGCATTTATATTTTACAAGTAAAAAATAAGAAGTAGTACTACTATGATAAGAAGTAATACTATGTAAGAAGCTAGCTTCTACCCGCAACTTTGTCCGCACAGACTTTGATTATTTAATATCGTTATAAATTATAGCCTAAATGTTATTCCGATGTATAAACAATAATACTGTAAAGGTTCATCATAATCCGTTCAGTAGTTTTTTCGAGAAAGAGTGTCGATTTAAAAAAAAATATCAGCCCACTGAGTTTCTTGCCGGATCTTCTCAGTTGAGGTCGCGTTTCGATCCGGTGGTAGTATAGTAGTATATAAGAAAAAAATGTAAACTTGACAATTTGTAAGTGCCCCCATAGGCCTATACAAAATAAATGATTTGACTTTGACTTTGAGTAACAAACATCCATACATCCTCGTAAACGTTCACATTTATAATATTAGTAGGATAGAAAGCTATCTTTGAAAATACGTAATTGACGTAATACTTACTTGAAAATTAAACATTTCAGCCATAATAACAGAGGGCATAGACAATATGCCGCCCGCGTATGCGGCCTCGTACAGCAGTGTGGACACCACCGCCACCCATCCGGGGACTGCAACACCTCGCTGCTGCAGCAGGATCGTAGTGCCTAGGGCCGATAGCGATAACGTAGCCAGGCAGCATGCTGAGATCAGAAGAGGCTGAAAAACAAAAACAAAAATGTTTTTATTTTTAGGCGTATGATTTGTAATAGGTGTAATATCGACAATTATAAGGCGAATTAAATCAAGCGCCATTCTGGTAACTTTGCACGAAACCCAGCACAAAAGACGGAGAAAAAGTCACTGATTCCAACTATATATAGTTCAATATTTACCTACCAGAGATGGCACTTGGGTCACTTCGCATTTTACCCGTCCATATAGTATTTTAATTTTTTTTATCATTTAAATCACAACTTTTCACCAAATAGTTAGGTAAAATTCGAAGTAAGCTAGTAGTAGTAAGTCGAGCTAGTATAATTAAATTTATACACATCATCACGCCTGTATTCCCCGAAGGGGTAGGCAGAGGTGTACTGTAGTGCGCACACACTTCGGCGATGTGTTTTGGTCCCAAAGGAATCGGGGGCGAGCCTATTGTCATTATACCGGACTCATTCCCCCTCAATACGAGGGAGATTTGGGCCATAGTTGATAAACTTCACACGCCTTTCTATAGACGTGCAGGTTTCCTCACGATGTTTTCCTTCACCGTTCTTGCATATATGCAATCACAGTGGAAGTTTTCTTTTTATCTATGTTTATATCAAGTTTTCTTTTTATCTATGAACTAAAATAACGGTTGGAAAAATGTACATACCCTTCTGCCAAACTTATCCACACAGCTCATAGAGATGAGGGAAGCGCAGATCATGACTATGGGTATAGCCAGGGTCTGCAGTTCGGGTCTGATGGTGACGCCCGATGACGCGAAGATAGTACCCGCGTACGTTAGAATGGCGAAGTTACCACTGCTCATTTGAAGGGTTATCAGTACTAGGATCAAGATAAATCCGCGTCGCCACGCTTTGTTCCTCACTGTAATTAAATAATTAGTAATTCCTTTGTTGGCACACAATTAAACTTTACTTTAACCCCCAAACTTGTAGACAGTTACATTTAGAGTGGTACTACAAAACATTTCTATAATAAAAAATATCACCGCAAGTCCTTTCTAGATGTATTGAAATGTACGAGTATATACAATTTTAAGGTTACTGTATTGCCGTCTTTTTATGCCTGAAATGTATGAGCGAGACCAAAATCCTATGCTGTTGTGGCGAACCCAATACCTCGACACTTCCACCAGTCGCTACTAGATGGCGCGACTGTAGACACATCGCAATTCTACGCGTTCAAGAAATTATCCGCAATACAAAGTACTATGAAAATCCTAGCTCGCGGTACTGGTGTTTCAACGATCTGAACTATATACACAAATTCCCCGACAACATCACCGGGGGGGGGGGGGGGGGGGGATGTAGCGGACCCCGCCAGGCATACCTCCCGCCTGGCAGGAAGATCTTCCCTTTTCCGCCAAACTGTTTTCCTTTGTTTCAGTTCTAATTGTTAAATAACAAAATTGGGGTCATTGTTAAGTCTAAAATTGTTTATTAGGAAGATCACCATAGCTTTTAGACGTATAAGTAAATGTACTTACAAATATTAATAAATGAGATTTTAGGCAGCGATCGATAGTTCTCTTCTTCTTTCTTCATCGCATCTAATTCACTTTGTAAGGATTTGTTGTCTACATCCAAACCTCTAAGCAATGACAGAGTAGCTGCGGCCTCCTGTAATAGTTATTGATCGGTGTCATAATATTTAATTTAATAGAGTTGGATATACCTAATGATTTAATAGTTTATCTTATTGATTACGACGGAAAAAAAATTAAAACATAAATGAAAAAAAAAACATTAATTATTGGGGTCGAATTGAGACACTCCTCCTTTTTTCTTGAAGTAATTTAAAAAACTATATAAAATGTTTACTAACATTGATTCTCCCTCTTTTAACAAGATAAGCGGGTGACTCCGGTGCTTTTATCATCAGCAGAGCGGTCGCGATAGGCAAGCATATAACGATCCATAAAACAGTAAAGTAACCGAGATATGCTCCCATGAAATAAATTAAGAATATCCCTAGAGTCAGGGAGAGGCTGATGATGGATCCAAGGATTCCTCTGATGCTATCCTGGCTTATCTCCTTAATGTACATGGGCACGATATTGTACGCGCCCCCGGCGGCTAAGCCGACGCACGACCTCGCTATTATTAATCCTACTGTGTTAACCGAAGTTAATTTGATGAGCCAACATAACTGAAACAAACGGTCATGGGTTATATTTGAAGACGTGAAGTCTGACAACGACCTTAATCGGTTACAAACGGAAAACGACAAAACTAAACTTGTCAAGTTTATAACTGCACACTGGGACGTCAAAAGTCACGCATTACAATTTTTGCCAATACTAAAACGAACACTGTGTCAATATACATAAAGTTTGAATTTGTGTGGGAAAAGCCACGCCACACGCGTCATAATTTACTCTCATAATGTTAGCACATTGTCATTTAGTTGCGGTATGAACTTTTTCAATGGATATACTAGAGATGAAACGGATAGTGGTTGAGCCGGATACCGGATATCTGGCTACCGGATATCCGGCCCATTATTGCGTTACATGACACTTCTTAAAGACTCTCGAATCGATCGTAATCACGACCCATACATATGGTGGTCAGTTAATTTGCATGAGTACCCGCAGTTGTCAAGGTTTGCTAGAATTTATCTTTCAACACCTGGCAGTAGCGTTCACAGCGAAATACTATTTTCAGAAGCTGATCTGGTCTTCGAAACTAATTGGAGTCGCCACTTACCAACAAATTCGGAAAATTTGGTATTCATTCGCCAATTGTTAATTTTAAGTACTAAACAAATATAGACAACAAACAAAATATAGTGCGAAAATAAAAATAAACGGTATCCATTACCTATTGTGGTATAATTTGCGTTGTGTAAAATAATGAGATTTTTTTGAATTTTACTATCCGGTATCCGGCCGAATAGTGAAAACAGGGCCGGATAGGCCGGATACCGGATAGTTACCGGATACCCGTTTTAACTCTAGTCAATACAGTTCGTTTTGGTATAAGTAAAAAAATCGCGCGTCAATTTTTTTGACGTAACTCCTCAAATGTAGTTTGGCCTTTGGATGTTCTCTAAGGCCAGAACACAATTATTGGGTCGTAACAAATACTCAGAACCTATAATACTTAGCTCGGTATATTACACCTTCTCTGAGCATTTACGTATCCATTACAGTATTTGTACCTGAATATTATTTCGGACCTCGGATACACCCTGTAGAGTAGTAAAATGCTACAGATCATCAATTTCAAGTTTTTTACAAGTATTAAAATCATGCTCACATTCCTTCAAAAATTAATCTTACCGCTTGCAAAGTTACAATTAATATCACTCCGACCTTCCTGCCGCACTTGTCAACGATATATGAAAACGCGGCCACGCTAAACATGGCCGTTATGCTTTGTGTGCTCGCTATCCAGGATATTTCGTAGTCCGATAGCGGGTAGCCAGTGGGTGAGTTTTCGGACTGAAGGATTTTGGACATGGGCATCATCCACCCAGCTTGCAAACCGTATGTTAGTAATGTCATGTTAGCTGGAAGAAAATCAACAAAACATATGCTGGTTTTATGTTTTGAGGAACGAGTAACGACAGTTATCGGGAACGTTACATTAATTTGTCGTTATTTAAATGGAAACAGTTTTGATTAGCTTCTCGTTAAAATATTACATATACATACATAAATCAATTCCTGGTCGTAAGTAAGTTTTTTTTTTGGTTTTGTTAGCTGTAAAGGCAATGTCAAAAAAGGGAAATGAAAATACATCGTAAATATAGTCATGTAGTTACATATAAAAATCAAACAGAAGTTGATAAAAGTTTAAATTTTTTTACTGTTAGGGTTCTGCCTTCTCACTCTCCACTTTTTGCCAGTACCTACTGTTTCAAACTATACTTTGATTTATTAGACAGTTTTTGTTCTTACAAAAATACTTTAAACAATTGACTATATTGAAGTAATATTTTATAAGCTATAACATATATTTTTAGATCCCAAAAGGAAATAATGTAATTCTTATAAGATTATTCTTGCGTCTGACTGTCTGTCACATCTTGAAAACGGTTAGACGCAAAAATTTGGATGGGATGGTCACTACGCTTCACTAAGCGTGCGTATTTCGAGAATATAGGATTATGTTTTTGTACAAATTTAGAAGGGTTTCGATTAGTATCCAAAACTATTATTATTTGTATGACATGGGTCATACATTTAAAAAGTCTACTTTGCTACGTGAATATTAATTATTTGCCTATAGGCACACGGAACTCCTATTGTGCAAGCCCAACTTGCACATAACCCATTTTTATGATGACAGCAAAAAATGTTTGAACAAAATAAATTCGTAACAAACAGTCATGACAACCTTATCACCCCTATTGAAAAAGATAATACGTAAAATTGCCGAACGTCCGCGTCAGCTATAGTGGTATCTTTATTTTGTTTAAGTAGGGATAAGATATTAGTACTAGTTTTTGGTATTATGATTTAGCTCGCCATTTTTCCCCAAATACCTCACCTTGATTATTTAAAGAGAATATCTTCTGTCAATTTATTTTTATAATGAAAAAAAAAAACAATTAATTGAAGTTGGTTTTTGATAAGCGGTAAAAAGTAATACCATACGATTCGAATTGAGAACATCTTATATTTTTGGAGTCAGTAAAAATTAACACATTTTACCTAAACTGGCAACCATCCATTGCACATAGGTATGTCCTTGTTTGACTTGAGGTTCTGTTTTAGCCGCCATTTTCATGAATCACTTAACACTATAAAAACTTCAAGCTTCTGAAAACAATATTGCGTTTGCGTATAACTTAGAATAAACTGACGATGTTGTATAGGTATCATATCTTTTATACCGCCAGATAGTTTCAGAGATGCGTGCAAATAAAGTAAGTCTTTATTTTAAGGTATTATTTTTGCAAAGGTACAAAGTCCATTTATTTAAGCGTCTTATGAGGCACTATTCATTTCAATACTGAGGAATTAGTTCATTATTAAACCTATCAAGCTACCTATAATATACAAAATTGATATTTGATTGTTATGCGACGATCCATCCTGCGCGGGGCTCAACACGAATAACCTGTTAAATGCAAAAACATTTTTTACATAAATGAGGGTACATTAGTCTTAAATAGATTTTGACATTCGTAAAAAAATGTACAGTTATCTTTTATACGTATTTAAACTATGATTTTAGTACTTGTGATAACATTGTGGTACGTTATTTTATTTATATAATAGTTAGGTACGTTTAATATTTGTATTATTTACAAGTGAACCATGTTCTCAGCTGCTGATCCCAGCCCCCAAGCACTGGACGATTATGTAACATGTATTGCCTGCGTTTTGCAATATAATATCTATCGAAAAATAAATTTATGTCATGGAAACTAACACATTGTGATAGCTGACATTTGAAACAGGTTTGCATCAGAAACAAATTATCGCCCAGACTCGCGGCCGTTCGGTAACATCTAAGGCGAAGCACATGACGCTTTTTTTTAATAGCCTAGTATATGTCTAAGTAATAGACTAAGTGTCGACCGACACTTTTGTAAATATGTGAGTGAGAGTAAAAGTTGTGAAGTTGTGAAGTAGTAGCGTGTGAAGTTCACCAACCCGCACTGGGCCAGCGTGGTGAACTATAGCCCAAAAATCTCCCTCGTATTGAGGGAGAATGTGCCCGGTATAATGGCAATAGGCTCGCCCCCTATTACATTGGGACCAAAAATACATCGGCGAAATGTGGGCGCACTACAGTGCACCTCTGCCTACCCCTTCGGGGAATACAGGCGTGATGATGTATTTATTTATTTATTTGTAAATGTGTGTGTGATTTTGATTTCAGTATCGGTTCCGATTCCGATTTTGATGTGTGTGTGTGTGTGTGTGTATGTTTAAGTACAATTTTTTTGCTTTTTTATTTATTTTAAAAAGAAACTTCGTTCCATCCTGGTGTCCCTTGACACCTCTCAAGTTTTTTTTTAACGTCGGAAATCCTTTATGGATACCCTGCCACCTCAGGGGAACGCTTATGGCCCTGGCTACACTGGGTCAAGACGCGAGGGTTCAAATTTTTGCCAATATCAAAATGACCTCTGTGTTAATACAAATAGTTTGAATTTCCATGGTAAAGGCCACGCGACTACGCGTCAAAACTCGATTGAGTTGTCAGTGACATTTCGTTGGCGTTGACGTCAAAACTCGATTGAGTTGTCAATGACATTTCGTTGGCGTTGACGTCAAAACTCGATTGAGTTGTCAATGACATTTCGTTGGCGTTGACGTCAAAACTCGAATGAGTTGTCAATGACATTTCGTTGGCGTTGACGTCAAAACTCGATTGAGTTGTCAGTGACATTTCGTTGGCGTTGACGTCAAAACTCGATTGAGTTGTCAATGACATTTCGTTGGCGTTGACGTCAAAACTCGATTGAGTTGTCAATGACATTTCGTTGGCGTTGACGTCAAAACTCGATTGAGTTGTCAATGAAATTTCGTTGGCGTTGACGTCAAAACTCGATTGAGTTGTCAATGACATTTCGTTGGCGTTGACGTCAAAACTCGATTGAGTTGTCAATGACATTTCGTTGGAGAAAGAGATTTTCTACGAGTCACACACAACGCATCGTTTTAGTACTGGCAAATTTATTGGGGCGCGCGTCTTGATGCCCCAGTATGTCCGGGGCTTAACATGTTTAATAACCATAGAGTAACTACATAACCCATATCGACTCCGCCCTGCGTATGGCTCTGTGGCAATTTTTTTAATTTTATCAGACATCCGCCGACGACGCTTGAAAACCTCGACTTGGCACGTACTGACTTATAATTTACTAATATAATTACTGTCTTGATGTTTTGACTAGAAAACCTTTTTGCAAATTGAAAAAAAATAATTATTTCGTTCACAACGGCTAAGTAAACGTTCATAACATAAAATTTGCAAACATTGTGAAATATGATTATTTGGCGTGTTTTCACCAATAGACGTTATGCCAAATAAAAAAAAACTGATTGCTCCGGGTGCAGCTAGTGTAAACGCGCCAAATCTTGCCAAAGTTTTAAGCACCTAATTTAGAATTAAGTATAGATGCCTTTACAGATAAAGTTTAAAAAGTTCTTCTAACTTTAAATTGGGATCAAGTTTTGGATTATGAGATGTAGTTATAAAACATAAATCTAAGTACAAAGTTTGGACTTTAATAGTTGTTAACTTATATAATTTTAAAAGAAAGAATAAACAATCGATGCCGTCGAGGTCCAATATTATGATTGTTTTACGTGATTTGGTGTTCCAAATGATAGAAGAGTAGATAAGAATTAGAAAGATAAACATTTTTATATTTTCTTGAAATTATTTCTTAAGAAGATTCACTTGTGCGGAAAGGGATCTATCTGGGCCCCAAGTCTCTTAACACTATCGTTGTGTTTTTGTTTGTGGTTAGCTGGTGATTGTTAAAATACGAGTTATATTCTAATGAATACGGTCTATAGTATTTTGCACGTACTGAAATTTCTTTCCACCCAAAGGTCGTATATTGGTAGTAGAAGATCAAGAAATCTCCATTAGTAATAAGGTCGCCCATTATAACACATGTCATTTGAATCTTTCACGTAAGTTATATACATTGAGAGGTGAAACAATAAAGAGTTATCTATGTATATTTATTTATTTTGTTTTACTTACATTCTCGTAAGTGGTCACTAAATGCTTGGGTAGGTTACCGTTTTGTCTAGATGTTCGGACAACGCCGATATGTTTGGTTCGCTCCAGTTCACTGATGGATTACATCCATCCTGATCTATATTCAAGATAAATGTTTACCCTTAAGTGATCCTAGTTTTTGGGCTTACTGTATTTGTACATATATCGGTGAAATATCGGAAAACCTATCTACCGTCAGAAATAACAACATTCAAAAACTGTACTAAAATGTCTTAATACCACTATTTTAACCTGACTATAGGTAGTTCACACTTAAACTTAACAGAAAAACATTAAACCAAAAGGTCACCGCTCTTTGCCTATAAGTGATAAATTCGGCCACTATCACATACGCTACATTTAAATTAATCTAAAGTTATCTGCAATCAGTGTGAATACGTAGGAATCCGGAAATCAAGAGAGACAAACTGATTTTATGTTCGGATAGGACTTATATGACCAATTCGGTTTTACAATAATCGGAGTAACTTAATTACTATTCGACATACTGTAACTGTACATCAACAGCATTATACCTGTATTCCCCGATGAGATAGAGGTGCACTGAGGTGCACCCGCTCTTCACCGTCGTATTTTGAGTGTCAATGTAAAAAGAGGGCGAGCATATTGCCATTACACCGGGCACATTCCCCGCAATGCGACGGAGATTTGTTCCATAGTCCACCACACTGGACCAGTGAACTTTATACGCCTCTCTTTAGACGTGTAGGTTTCCTCACGATGTTTGCCTTCACCGTTCAGCAAGTAGTAAATAAGATTGAAAATGACACATGCACATGGAGTCTGAAAATCCCAGAAGCGCGAGTCCGGGGTTTATACCTGGTTTGAAGAAAATAATAAGAAATCACTATCAAGACTAATCCTTCTTGCAGAATATAACAGTTTAATCTTGTTAATTCATAGAGTTTTATTTCATGGTAATGTTTCGTTGTTTCTAAGTGCTAATTATTTTTTACAAAAAACAAAAACCGACTTCAAAAACCTAGGTGTACTAAAAAGCTAGAGATAACCTTACAATTCAAAAATATACGTTCGAATTGAGAAACCTCCTCCTTCTTGGAAGTCGGTTAAAAAGCCAAGTTATATGCCCCATTATATGCAATAATGTTAATTGTTAAAACCCTGTCTTTCAATAATGTTTATAAAATTACTTTTAATTTATGGCAGTTAAACAAAACAGTTACAAAATCTGTCAAAATATTTACAGTTGCTATTGTAACAACAAATATAAATACATCATCACGCCTGTATTCCCCGAAGGGGTAGGTAGAGGTGCACTGCAGTGCGCCCACACTTCGCCGATGCATTTTTGGTCCCAATGTAATAGCGGGCGAGCCTATTGCCATTATACCGGGCACATTCTCCCTCAATACGAGGGAGATTTTTGGGCTATAGTCCACCACGCTGGCCCAGTGCGGGTTGGTGAACTTCACACGCATTTCCATAGACGTGCAGGTTTCCTCACGATGTTTTCCTTCACCGTTTCAAGCAAGTGGTAATCTCGGATGAAAATGAGCTTCGCACATAAACCCAGAGCTGCGAGCCGGGGTTTGAACCTGAACACTTTGATTTGCAAGGCGTGCGTTCGACCACTCGGCTACCACTGCTTACAACAATATTTTAAGAATTGGTGGTAAGTGCCCTTATCTACTCACACTCTTCATTAACTTTTTATACTAAGCCCTATACATTCTCTAAAGAGCGTTTATATTTCTATTCATTAAAGTTAAAATCTTTTAAAATGAAATAGTTTCTTTTATATTGTAAAACAGTATTATAAAGTTCAGCTTTTAATGTAATTACGGTACGCGGTAACTCGAAATTGTTATTTAAATTATGTTCGTCGATGTCTTCTTGACCAGGGGAAGTAGGTTATGAGTTGAATTCTTCAATTTTAGTTCCCTTTGACGAAGACTACATATTACAGCTCTAAAAATGTTGCATGTTTATGTGTAAAATAAGAAGAATAATCGAGCAGCATTCGGTCGTGCGAATGTAGACTCAGAGGCGCTCCAAGCAGTCTTAACGAAAATACGGTATACTTATATGGGAACTTAGGGCGCGTACACATAGGACATCCGATTTTACAGGATCGTTTTTAACTGATCCGTCGCTACTGGAGGTAATATTCACACAGCATTTACAGGACCGATTTTAACGGATCCGTCGCTGCTGGAGGTAATATTTACACAGCATTTACAGGACCGATTTTAACAGATCCGACGCTACTGAACTTTCGTTCTTCAGTGTATAGGAATGAGACCGGCAAATGGCGGCTGTGTGCAGCACACCACACCCCGCGCATCCCAGTGCCAAGCCTCGCGCGGTTTCAATCCGATAAAACGGATCAGTATTTCCGTTGTGTGTGGGATCAGGCTCATACAACTACATACGCTAATTACATATACGTTAAAACGGACCTGTAAAACGGACGTTCTATGTGTACGCGCTCTTACGTGTTAGGTAGGTGGAATGTGCAATTTTCTTAATTAAAAATTACTGTACTTAATCAAAACTGGAACCAAGATCTTTATTTCTTGAAGTAAAAGCTTTATTTTACCTTAAATATGTGTAATTAACTAGTAAATACGTTTAGTCATAGGAATGTTTTCATATTTTCTGTTCTATTTAAATATGTCTCAAAATCTTTTCTATCGTGGTTTTTGGAACTTTACCCGCGGAATTTGGATTTTACGACTATTTATATATATACAATTATTTTAAATATAAAAAGCATTGTAAACTGTAAAATAATTAACATATTTGGAAAGAATATTAAATTATGTTGCGTATACATTCAAATCGTTGTATAAAAAGACCCCATATTTAATTACAATGATGAATCTAGTTACTTACATTATTATATATAAGGAAAACATCGTGAGGAAACCTGCACGTCTATAGAAAGGCGTGTGAAGTTCACCAACCCGCACTGGGCCAGCGTGGTGAACTATAGCCCAAAAATCTCCCTCGTATTGAGGGAGAATGTGCCCGGTATAATGGCAATAGGCTCGCCCCCTATTACATTGGGACCAAAAATACATCGGCGAAGTGTGGGCGCACTACAGTGCACCTCTGCCTACCCTTTCGGGGAATACAGGCGTGATGATGTATTATTATTATTATTATATATAATGTAAGTACCTATTTTTTCGATAAATTGATAGAGCGTCGCTTTTTTGTGTATGTGATCAAATGTAATGTTAAGTATTGATGGTAAGTAAGAATGGCAATTAGAATTCACATAATATTCGGGAATGCGAATGCAAATATCCATTCTTTAAACATGCCGGCCATAGGCAACAGGCGCGCTCACATGTGTGAATAACGACTGCTATTGGCTATACTCGTTTTACTGTTTCAGAATTAGTTTTGTAGTCGTGGGTTTCGAATAAGCACATATATTTACTGAGACAATGCCACCAACACTTATAACAGCAATATTTCAACATTGTATTTTATTTATTGTTTTCTTATATTTACGCGACATAATGGCGGGTGTGGACCGCATATCAGATTTGATAAACCGCATATCCTCGCAAAAGAACACCGACTCCGACCAAGGATGATACGTGAGGCCATTGAAATTAAAAAAAACATCCTAATTTCAATAGGGAAGATAGCTGGGTGCTACCACCAACTTGGGATCCAGTAATTAATATGATTGAATCCAAAACCAAGTGTACCATTGCAAGACCTCAAGACACCGTAAGCACTTTCTGCGTGGATCGGACCGCAAACAACAACTAAATATGAGGGTACCCAGTTATTAACTATGACATCAGGACGTCTAACACCTCAGTCCCCCCGTGACCATGGTTGCTGTAAAGCAGCCGAAACGTCGGGAAAATAAAATAGTAAATACACGCGATAAAATCCGTAAAATAGTTTTATTTCAATTGTATTTTATTATTGCAATGTTATAATATACGAAAACTTAAAATTCAGAGTAATGATAAAATAATAGAGCTAAAGAAGTACTGGTGTAGGTACCGGCTTATTAAATAAAAAATAGTCAATGTAGTATTAAAAATATAGTCATTCGCATAATTTTATGCGAACGCTAATTCAAATCTATAAAATCTTGTGAATATTCCCGCAAGTTGATACAAATGGAAATATGTGTTACATCACTATTACCTACTACTATACTGGTACCTAATGTTTCAAGTTGGTATCGCAATTGCGAGATTTAGGATTTGTTTCATTTTCTACGAATTATTATTATTGTGGCACTGTTTAAAAAGGCTCCTAATTAAATAACAAAGCTACCTAGTATTTACAATAAATACTCTATTCACGATCCCCTATTAAAACCACGAGTAATTCCAAAAAGAAAATAATAACGGCCCATTAGATAAAGGTCATAAAGGTCGATTAAGAGGCCAGCCTTGTTGACCTTTACATAATCTGACAATAAATACACCTATAACTCAGCGTATTATCCCGAAAAAGGTGATTTTGGATGTCAACCGCCGTTCTTTTGGCCGCGTGATATTCGGAATGCGCCGTTTTCGCCGTTTTTTATTGTCCTAACGTGATAGATGGCGCGCCTATCTTCGGACACATTTTGAACACGCCTCGCCGCCAACGATTATTTTCGAAATAGAAATCGTTTAGGATCTACGTTCGATTCGGTTTCTGAATGAGTGAGCATTGGTATGAAAAGAAAATTAATGTGTTTGCTATTTATTTGTACTTGTTGATAGTGAACCATTGATTGATATTTATTAAACGTATTCTTTGAAATTTAATATAAAAATTAATTGTCATTAAAGCACAAGCATAATAATAAAGCAATAATATATATGCCTATTTATATTTAAATAGTTTAAAAAGTTAAAAAAAAACGCTTTAATTTTGACAAAAAAATATAAACCGGAAGCTCAATACGATTATATCTCATCTAGATACACACATCAAAGATTAGTTACCTACTTATAAAATGCGTGTTCCGACTTAGCTAAGACCCCCAAATGCCTTGTACCCAAACTAAGACTCAACGATATTTGATGGCACTAAAAATGACCCTGTCTTGCTCACACATTACGTTATAGTAGAGGAAGGCAATACAAAAGATTATAGTTTAGTTCGGCACGGAAATAAAGAACCTAAGTTTCTTGGTGCTATGTTGGTGCTTAAAACTATTATCTTTTATAACAACAAATAAGTATTATAAAGTGTTTTAGCTGTAAATAATGAAATTATACGTTTAACGATTTTCAGTTAGAAGTAACGATCCGCGTTCAAAGTACATGATGCTTTCATGATATTCGAAGTAATCTCACTTTGAACCGTCCGTTTATAATGTTTCATGAATAAATTACGAACTAGTTGTTTGAGTGAATAAAATGATGTTATATTATTCAGTAACTTACTGGCCAAAGGTTTTTAAACGTTGGAGACATATTTTTCAGCATGAGATAATAAAACATGTGACCAGAAAGAAAAATACTCATTATATAGCTATTCAATAAACTAGGGGTTGTTTGCCCTGGCAAATTCTGGAATCGCAATTCTCGAGATTTGCTACTGACGCGAACCGAACCCGCTACCTATCGTTACAAGGAGCCGAGCTGCCTACGCTTGTCGCCCAAATAACGGTCAATAATAAAACAATGCATATACGAGATGCTATAAGCCCCGATGTCTTTATTGAGCAAATATGTCAACGATTACACAGAAGATAAAATATCAAAGTTACATAAATAAAATTGTCTTGTTACTTATTGAGCGTAGGCCTCTTGGCCAACTGCGCCGGGTTTGATTATTGTCAGCGGCAAATATTGGGTATGGCCAGGGCCGTCTTAAACTAGGCTGGGGCCCTTGGGCACGCAAGAATTTGGAGCCCTTTTGGAAAGTAAAAAAAGCGAATTATAATAACATTATTTACTAAGTTGTTGTTATACCCTTGTAAATACCTTCTGATAAAATTACTGATTTGTGAAAAAAGTGTAATGTGCCCGACAAAAATGCTTTGAGAATAAATGTGTGACAGAAATTGTCGGTCCTTCGGGGCCCCCTGAGAATGGGGGCTCGGGACCGTGGGCCCCGTGTGCCCTTATGGTGAAGACGGTATTGGGTATGGCCTATCCGGAAATGGGCCTGGTCTGGGTGTAACTGGGATTGCCCCCAGTCCATTTTATGGTACATGTAGCGAAAGCATTACCTAGTTTGGGATCATATGATGAGCATGTAATGTCTTTATTTATCTGAAAATTATTAGCAATGTTATCAACCACATTATGTTCAGTTCGAACAATGGAAAACTCGCTTCGTCGCTGTAAATTGACGTCATAACTTGTGTAGTCACCATATCGTACATACCACGAGACATTTATATCAGGAGAAGCCGTTAAAACTGCAATATCATTTAACAGAAGAGCAAGGCTCGGTATAAAATTATTTTTTATTATTTTTAGTATTCTTTATCGGCGAAAACAATGTTGCTACCTTACGTTGTAGATAGAGACAAAAAATGTAAATAGGTACCTACTTATGTTTTCGCAAATTTTGTTCTGAATGAACTGTAAAAAACTGAAACTTTGCTGCAAGACAGGTGGTGGTGGTTAGGTCGAAGGACAGTACGAGTACATATCTACTTAATTGACGTAAGGAGAAGAAAATCAATTTTGCAATTACTTATAACAATAGTAGAAAGTTAAAGTGCAACTAGATTTTTCCCAATATGAAATTATTAAAATAATAACAAATAAACAATAACATTCAAGTCTATAGAAATATATATCCTATGTAGAATTTTACACTACCAAAGCCTTAGATAGTTCCATTCCTAATGGATCATAACTTGCTGTAAATTCGAAGCCCTTTTTTCAAAGAGGGGCAACACTGTAATGCTAGGTGGCTACGTATATTGTTTTAACCGAACCACTCAGTCGGAAACTCGGAAGCCTCGCTCGGCGGTACCAGGTTCCTTATCTACGCTGTCACGCGATCCCTGAGTTAACACGTCGTAATGTTAGGCTTATATTCTGATATCTAAATTCGTTAGAAACTCGTCTTGTAATCGGTAAAGCGTATGTTTGCTTCCCAGACTGCCCCGTTATTTGTAGACTTGTTGTCTAATGTTTTAGATACTAAAGTGATTTTTCTATGAGGTAGCGTGGTTGTTTAAAAAGCAGTGGTAGCGAGGTGGTCAAACCCCACCTCTGAGTTTTATGTGCGTATTTCATTTTCCTCTGAAATTATCGTTTGCTTGTGAGGAAACCTGCACGTCCGCGGGACACTGAGTTACCAATAGACGCTCCAGCGTAGTGAACTATGGCCAAAGAAGAGTCTCGTACCTGGTAGTAGTAAATATTGCCAGACAATACATACTCATCGTATGATCCAAAACTAAGCAAAGGTTGTATTATGGTTATCATACAATGGACTGGGGGCGGTTCAAGTTACACCCAGACCAGGTAGAATTCAGAAAAGGAAGTCACCAAAATTTTCAATTGATGGGTTTCGAACCCGCAACACTCGGCGCAGTTAGCCGAGCCGCTTACGCTCTAACTACTATACCAAGATCGTCCTCGTAATTATTAATGTATTTTAGTTTTAACTACATGTCCTCTGCGATTGTTTGATGCTAATGGGACTCAAAAATATTACTTTTCTATATGAGAAAGAATTCTCATAATCAAATCAGTAGTTCCCGAAATTACCCCATAATAACTGTTTTATCTGTTTATTATGTAGGTAAATACCACATGATATGTAGTATAGATATAAGATAACGAACAAATAAACTTCCACTACATATTAAAATGAATAATAATTATTAATGGTAGGCGTAGTAACATTATGTTTACCATAGATTACTCACGTTGCTATAGACATTATGGATGATAAGTAGCTGTACCAATAATTTTAAGTATATTTTACGCTTGCTGGTCGCTAAAATGTTAGTCAATATATATCTCATCACATTATACATTATCATTACATTATCATACATTTTATCATTTACAACTGTCAGACTTGTCGTGAAAATAAAGTCACATCGAGCGAAATCTAGAAGACAAAACGCCATGTGTGTGGTGAGGTCGTTTCAGCTCTGTTCAACGTTTCCTAATGGGAGATAGCCTGAATACAGTGTGTTGTGTGTACAGGCGCTGAGTCAGCATGTCCTGCACCGAGTGGACGGCGAGACGGTGGGCGGGCCGATGACCGCCTACAGCACGATACAGTTCGTTGTACAGAAACACCACTTTGTCAGAGGGAAAATTAAGGTAAGCGTATTCTGGCTCAGTCGCCTTATGTGTCATATGTCTGAAAGAATACCTTGATATTGAGTTTTGTATTATATACCACACGATGCCGGGTGTCTCAAAACGTTCTTCGAATTTTTAACAATTTATTTTTCCTTGGCATCAGGAACTACTTAACGATATGAGACCTACTTACGATTTCGAATCTTATGCAAAATTTTTAAGTAAATACTATATAGGTACTATTAATTAGCAGCCACAGTTCATATTCACTGGATCTATGGATGCATCCTAAGGTCACATAACAACAGGTGGGTTGTGACAAACATTTCAAAGCTAACTCAGAAACTATGAAAGTTCTTAATTAAGTTCGAAATCACTATCATATATGTACCTGGGATATTATTTTGGACTCCTGATAGATATTGTGCATCTTTTAATAACTCCTGATACCCATAGGGATGATATTTTTTTTCGACGGCACTCTAGGCGTCTGGAACATATGACATAGCTTTCCTCTAACATGATAATATGAAGCGTATGACATATTTGTTACATAATAGAGCAGGCTTTTATGTTGGCTAATGAGTCAGTCCTTTGAGTCGCTTCACGTTATAGGTAACAGAAAAGATCTAAATAAAACATTATTGCACCCATCTAATGCAAAGAAAAACGATGCGAAATATTTTTTAAACTCATAATTTATGTTTGAAACACGAGATTCTTACCAGGTTTAATAAAATCTAATTTGAATTCATTACAGCTGTAATAAAAAATGGGTCACCGAAGAAACACTTTTTCGTTTCAAGAAATATAAATCATTTCCGTACTAGCTCCGTGAATTTTTAAATCCGGAAGTTTAAAGTAGTTTTCTTCAGTCGGAATCGACTTATTTATTCGTGCTATCGATTCCTTAGAAAGTTCAACGATTTTATTGCCTTGATAGGTACCTACTTAATTTTTATTAGTTGAATAAACTACTAATATTATAGCGGAGAAAGTCAGGTCAGAAAACGCTTTTGAGGGGATAACTACAAATTCTAAGGATTTAATTTGCTCTGATACCTCGATGAAACATGTTAGTCTTTCAAAAAGCAAGTTAGCCAACTAGCACTTGCCCAGTGTGGCAAACAGTAGCCCAAATGCAAATACTCCTTAAAAGGAGTGTTCTAGGTACATAGGCATTGCGGCCTGTTTTGGTGAATACCTTTCTATTTGATACGAGTTTGCGCACCAAATACGTGTATTTTCACGTAGTGTAAGGCTCTTTCTATACTCTACATCCGCCTGTTTGATACATATGGGTTTCCCAGAAACTTGAGTGCTAAGGCAGAACGAATCAGATGGAAGCCTTCACACAAACTGTCGGATCAAAGGATTTAAACCGAAACTTCGACAGCCAACCATTAGGTACATAGTGTGATGATATTCATTTAATTTAGTACACGTAATGGTTGTTATAACTTGTGTAGTACACAAGTATCACTTGTCACTTATTGGGTATAACAACTAATTGGACAACACTAACACAATTTGAGTATAACAAAAACTGCTCATAACAGATGCGGATTTCTCTTGTGTTTCTTAGGGATATTGAGCTGACTTTGTGGAGATTATGGAGATTACATAGAGAAAAGATAATGTTGTACCGTAACCAGGGTATCGAAGTTGATAAAGTAGAACAACGAAAAGCGAACCAACTACTTATAACTTCGTGAGAATATTTTCCTTATTTCACGTCTTGAGGGTTTCGGTGCGGGCCCAAGGGTGGTTACCCTTAAACAATAAGACAGTAAATATACCTTTTGAAGCCTTTGTAAATTCATAATCACTTGGTTTCAGTGTTCAGTACAGTTCTCCGGTGCGTAATGATTATTTAGGCTACAGTAACTTTGTGGAAATAGAGAACGTTCAGATTGCTATTTCAACGTTTTGATGATGAGAATAATTAATTAGGTGTGTAATTTTATGTTAGTAGTTTGGTTTTCCGCTCTTTGTACTAATAATAATCCTTTTAAATATAATGGTTTAGTAAATTTCTGAATTGTATGATTTACTTTATTGTTATCAAAAATCGTTAGTTCTGGAAGATCAGAAAAAGTAGTTTTACGGAAGCCTGGTTTAGTCAGCTCGACTGAGAGCAACTTTAAAATGACAGTTTTCTTATATCTTACTAGGAAAGACCCATCTAGTGTACAATCGGCACGGCTAGTAGTACAGTTTAGAAACAAAATGTTTTGAACTATTCCCCGCACTGTAACGATCCGTAATACGTCCGTTACATTCACAAATATAAAATAAGCATTTAATTATTAATATTATATATTCTATATGAAACTCTCTATAAACACGGGTTTTAGTATTGAATAAAGATCTCCTTGCAAAGCACAGGAAGAAATTATATTTAAAATTGATGGATAGAGATTGACAGCGTCATTGAGGTAATTAACGATATCTTGATAGTCTCGGTTACGATCGAATGATTGAACTTCATTATTAACTGTAGCTAATAGCGGAGGAGGGAACAGTAGATTGGCTGCCGATTCCCACTAGTACGGCGGGGTGGGGCCTTACTCTTGCCGCTAGTTAGGTAGGGCTAGTAGGTGACTTTATGTAGAGTTTCTCATACCTGATATTAGGTAGCTTAGTTATAGGAATATACCAATCTTTCACTAAAAGGATTTAGGTTACTAACGGTCTCACAACGGTATTTACTAGACGATTACGGATCACTTGGCCATTTTTAATAGCTTTACGACCATTAGGTAGTTTTACTCAATATTAGTATAGGATAGGCAGGTGGATCGTTACCATTCAGGTAATTTATGTTTACCGGAAAATAATCTATGTTAGTTTAATTATTTTCATGAGGCACAGCTACAGCTGTGTTCAGGCGTTCAGGTGGAAGTGATTTTGGACATTTGTCGAATGTATATTAGAATAATTGTTCAGTTAGAGACTTTACAGCTGACGTGGTATTCCACGAACATATATGAAATTATCAATTGACTGTCCAATTCAACCCATTCATATAATAGGATGGTTATTGTGAGCCAGTAGTCATATGAAGGTATAATTTGTTACAGATACGATGTACATCAAGTATATATTCTATATATCTACAAAGCCTTGAGAAGAGCGCTGAAGAGGAGAGGATACGAACCACTCCAGTCAGCCTCCCAGAGGTGCACGAAGCCATCGTGTACTCTATACATCGCTTGCCAGAAACCAGTAAGTTTTGTAACCATTCCTTCCCCGCGATCAATGCACTTGAATATTTTCCATATGCATATCTGTTCAATACGATAGTTAAATATTCATATACGTTAATGTTACGACTTATAATTGACGGGGTGAAAAAAAATCTACAAAATAATTATAGCGAGATGTTTCGACAAATATTATATTTCATAGCATAATAAATATTAAAAATTTAAAGCAAAAAAAACTTTAAAAACAAGCTTTTATTTAATTTTATTTAATAGTTTTCGTGTTCTCCTCAGCAAGCCTTTCATTTGTAACCCATACTGTGGTAGTGCAGAAAAAATTACTATTCCGCCATCTTGGATGATCCGCCATATTGGAATTAGAATGACGTCACATAGCTAAGCATGCATTGTCATCAAAAATAAGCGTGTATACCAAATGTCAGCTCAATCGGTTAAAGTTATGTGATCTAAAATTCAGTTGCAAAATTCCATCCCGACATACATATATTGCAAGTTAATATAAAACTTGTAAAAAACAAACACATATAAATCACACACACACATCTATATCTATTAGTGCGAAACATTATCATTGCCGTATGTGTACAAGAAATATATTTTTTTAAATCGATGCCGTATCGGTGACTTACTAAAGACGGATGCGTTTATTTCGGACAACCACCTTAATTGGGGTCAATGAATTTTCATTATACACTTAAATAGATCCATATCGCCTAGGTTTATTTTAGGTCAAGCTATTTTGTATCCTATACCTATGAACAACATTGGCTTAATTTGAATGCACGCTGTTAAAACGAGCATTCCTATTTGGGAATGTCCATTTGCTGCAGTTCGTAAATTGTGTATTTCATTCTGTTATGCAATAAGTGAGGTATTTTGGTATTTGATTTTTATTAACAATCATATTAGGGCTATTGCAGTCTGTTACAATAAATTGAGAAAATTAAAAAAAAAATACTTACGATGATATTCACCTAGCTATACAATACATCGTCATCATCACCCCTGTAATCCTGCAATAGGTAGGCAGAGGTGCAATTCAGTGCACCCATCCTTTGCCGATGTAATTTGGTTCCAATTTAATAGGGCCTGAGTATATTGCCATTATACCGGGCACATTTCTCCTCAATATGAGGGACATTTGAAGGACAGTTGGTGAAATTCACCTGCATTTATATAGGTGTGCAGGTTTCATCACCATGTTTGTCTTCACCGTATAGCCAGTGGTAATCAGTTTTGATAATATCAATCCAATTATTAATGTTGCGTGCCATTGACAGCTTATAACCGTGTCGTTTCATGCACACTATAGAGCAGGGGTCACCAATTAGTTTCACTCGGGGTCCGTTTTAAGAAATGAATTAACTATCGCGGTCCACACAACGTTATATACAAAAGTTATTTTATCAAACAAATGTAATTACAGAAATAACAAAGGTATTTTTGCGGCTTTCGCGATCTGCGAACTCTTTCTCGCTTGTTAGCTCGTTACATCGCCCGGCTGTTTTCGAATTGACGTCAACAAAGATAATGCAGGGGATACATTTTTATTAAATATCGTACTCTGTAGTGCAAGTTGCCGTGTCTTTTTTTTTTTTTTGGACTTACACTGTTGGCCGTGAGGTGGCCTTTACAGCTTTACCGGAGGAATCTACCGTATAATTAGGGGCTCTACAGTAACGAGTGTGCAATGTAATGACGGAGCATTTACTACCGAAGCATTTAAACGTGCTGTCAGATTATAGGATTCCCGTAGAACAGCAACGCTTTGATGGATAATATTCTACTACTGCACAGTTAGTTCCTGTTAAACAAGTAATTAATATGAAGCCGGCTTTGTCGTGCGAATCGAAGCTGACGTATGTCAATGATATTGAGCTGATACGCAATATCGTAACGGGGCATTGACTATTTTGGCACTTGACAACTAATTAAATTAAGTTTATGTCAAATAGTAACTGTATAGTATATTAATAGTAACATAAATTTCTTAGAGAAGTTAATTGCAGTTGTAGCCTCGTCGGTAAGAACGCCCGCCTTAAACGTATGGGGTCATTTTCAACAATGATTACCACTTGCTGAACGGTGAAGGAAAACATCGTGATGAAACCTGCACGTCTAAAGAAAGACGTGTGAAGTTCATCAACCTGCACTGGGCCGGCGTGGTGGACTAAGGCCCAAATCTCTCTCGTATTGAGGGGGAATGTGCCCGGTATAATGGCAATAGGCTCGCCCCTATTACATTGGGACCAAAAATGCATCGGCGAAGTGTGGGCGCACTACAGTGCACCTCTGCCTACCCTTTCGGGGAATACAGGCGTGATGATGATGTATTATTAGGTAGGTAACGGGCGGTGGAAATCAATCTCATAGTTCGTTCTAACCAATCAAATACAAAGCTCAATCCTTGCCGCTTCATAGATCCCAAATTTACTTCGGTGAAAACTTTGATCTGAGCCGAGATTGCCAAGTTTCATTAAACATGGCCGCATTAATCAGGTTTTAAAGCTATACTTTATTACTACGGCGGTTAACAAATGGGGTGCGTTCAGCAAGGTGAAGACAATAGCGAGAGAGACGGCGGGTAATAAGTACCCCCCAGGGTTAGCGTTGTTCACGGTTTATATTGTATATTTAGTTAGGTGTAATTAGTCACATTTACTTTTTTGCGAGAGATAAAAATGGTTAGATGTGAGTTATTCAAAGTAAAAACTTTTCCACAATGTTTGCTTTTTAATCATATGGTGGCAATTAAAATAGAACTCACACTGGCCGTTTTCTTATTTTTGTAATTTAACAGTGGGAACCTATATTCTGTCTAATTATTTTATTTTCTTTATCGTTATCTTCGAGGAAACACAACAGTGATTATGATTTTCTAAGATTTGATCTACATACACTAAATTGTATACCACTAAAGCAGTGGTAGCCTAGTTGGTAGAGCGCACGCTTTGAACGCAAAGAGTGCAAGTTCAAATCCTGGGCCCGCACCGCCCGGAATTTCGAATTTCACGAGCAAATTAATTTTTCAATAATGATTACCGGTGACGGCAAACATCGTGAGAGAACCGGCATGTCTTTAGAACGGCATGTGAAGTTCACCAACCCGCACTGGGCCAGCGTGGTGGACTACGGCAAAATCTCCCTCGTATTGAGAGGGATTGCACGGTATAATGGCAATAGGCTCGCTCCCTATTACACTACATTGGGACCAAAATACATCGGCGAAGTGTGGGCGCATTGCAGTGCATTTCTGTCTACCCCTTCGTGGAATACAGGCGTGACGATGTATCATGATGTATATCTATTTTTTAGTCACGCTCGCCCCAGTACCTTCAGAGCGTTACATTTTGCAAACCGGAAATAATTCTCTCACATCATGGTCTGGCTATAAGGTTTCTCATCCTACCTTAAAATTTTCTTAACGTCGGAAAATCCTTTTTGGATACCCTGGAGAAAGAAGCAGGATTATGTGGGAGTTCCGGCAGTAGGCCGTATACTCACCGACGGTGTACCATCCTCCGCCTGTATTGAAGCCCCACGGGATTGCACTAGCATGCACCGCGACGCACCTGCGGGCAACCCAGCAATTGCTGGGTTTCCAGCGCCAAGGAGGGACGGCCTGGTACAAACCCGACCGTCTCCCAGACCGCAGAAGCCGTGCAAGGGATAATGAACCCCCGACCCATTATCCTGGTTTCAGGTTTCTTTTGTAACATTATAATTTTCAGTTAGTAACTAATAATTAAGGAATACGAATTATCCGAATAAATTGTTATGTATCCACCTTTATTTATAATAATGTACACGGATAATGACCAGTGCTCTGCCGGATATCCGAGGGAAAAGAAACATCCGTATTCGTAACTGTATCCGTTACATTTAAGTTCTATTACCTTATTAATTTTCAAGACAAAGATGAAATTATATACAATATATAATTACTTATAGGTGATTAAGTAGCAATGAAAAGCTATTCAAGTCAATTTAGTTTTTTTTTTCTTAAATTCAAATATTTGGCACCTTTATATTACAAATATTTATCGTAGTGAGTTACCATACCAATATTACATAATTAAAAGGTACTAAATCAACTAGGTATCTTTATAATGAGATCAAAGACAAATCTTTGTGATAAGCTTATTAAACATTTATAATAGGAAGTTTTTACAAAATTGTTAAGATCCGTATCTGTATCTCTAACAATGACATCAACTCTAAAGCCCTGGACCCACAGGGGCGTCAAGACATACACGTCAAATCTTTTGTCAATATTAAAACGTACCTAGTGTTAATATACATAGATTGAATTTCTGCGGTAAAAGCGACGCCACTACGCATCAACATTTTTTCGCGTGGTCGATGACATTTCGTTGGAAAATGAGCTTCTTCTATGAGTTAATACAGTTCTTTATGGTGCGGGCAAAATATATATATATATTAACTGTATTTTTTTTATAGATTTTGTTCTTAGTTAATCGTCAAAAACTGAAAGTAATATTGAAATTATTAATGAGAGTTGTGATGAGACGCTGTTGAACCAAAATAATTAAAACAATTTGACTCAAAAAGGTACATACAAGTCTAATAGTAAAAATACCTTATTTTCTAAAATCTTCGATGACTCTTTCCGTGATTTTCCGATACGCGGAATTATTGCAGAAATATTTTGATTCTGAGAAAAGCTCCGAATACGACTCGCAAAGAGACCACCCAGTATTGGGTCCTAGCGGATTCCTTGAAAAGTTCATGACTGTTATATAAATAGTATTTATCATCGAGTAACGATGATAAATACTGAACTGGATACTTCATGGAACGTCACCATGAAGTATCCCCAAATTGAAAAGTGATTTGTAGGTGCCATATTTAATAAAATTATTTCTAAAGGAATTTTATTTGTGATTTTATTAGTATCTGTAGTACTTGTACGTATATATATATATATACATCATCACGCCTGTATTCCCCGAAGGGGTAGGCAGAGGTGCACTGAAGTGCGCCCACACTTCGCCGATGTATTTTGGTCCCAATGTAATAGGGGGCGAGCCTATTGCCATTATACCGGGCACACAGGTTTCCTCACGATGTTTTCCGTCACCGTTTCCTAGCAAGTGATAATCTCAGATGAAAATGAGATTCGCACATGGAACCCAGAGATGCGAGCCGGGGATAGAACCTGCGTCATTTGACATGAGCAACGAATTTTAAGTTATATTTTCATACGTTTAAGGTTCTTTATACCTCGTTGCTCTACGTACTTGTACGTCTAATGGTAAAATTTGTTCATTTAATGTTTACCACAGTATACGGGACATTCAAGCTATTTTTTTTTGGAAAATCTCCTGTTTTAGTAGATTTTTGAATAGCCTGCTCCAAATGACTTGACTTCAAAATAAAGAATATTATGAACACTTAGACTGGGACTTCTAAACGCAATAAAGGGATCTATTCGAGAAATTGTAATGATTACGTATTTTATGCAGGAACCTATATCTATAAGCTAAGTGTCTTTACCTCTATCTAAAGAGAAAGCTCGTCCCCTCTAAGGCATTTGATATTATCGCTGGGTAGCAAGAGACGGCTTTTGAGAGGTCACTGCTGTACTATCTGTACGTCTGAAGTTCTCTGATACATAACATAACCTCATACGCTGAAAGGTATTAATATAATATTTTAGAGTGCTTTATTTCAGATTTTAGACCCACTACAGTACTGAAGTATTTCAATGAACTACACATTATCGGCTCACTTGTTGGATTATTGAAATTCTACTTCAATAATCCGTTCCATTAGTTGAAACTTTGTACCCCACTTCTAACACAACAGTAAATTTAAGCCCTAAGCTTACTGGGGCATCGAGATAAGTGCTGCAATTTTTTTGCAAATACCAAAGCGCACATGTCAAGTGACTCAAAGATTGAATTTCTGTATAAAACACATTTGCGCTCTAAAGTCGTTCATGCTGTCAATTACATTTCGTTAAGTAGAGTAGGTATCTAGGGTATCCATAACGACTCCACTCTTCGTATAGCACGGCGGCGATTGTTCCGCCATTGTTATTATCTCATGTACCTGTAGTATATGGCAACTATATGGGAAAACAAAAATGGCGGAGTCAGATAAACCAGAAAATTTTACCGCAGTGCGGGCTCGAAATGCCATCTCCGTTATAATATATCCATGGTACAATACAACTATATTAGGTGCCAAAATTAACTCGTTTAGGCAATTATTTTGCAGCAAGAGTCTTGATGTCACCGTGTGCTCGGGACTTCATCACATTTCCATTCATGGTTTATCCCATCAACATAGATAAATGAGTACATATATATTTGTTACAAAGTCCTGCACACTTCCGCGTCAGTTGCGCTGACTTGGTAACAAATTGTTTTATCGCTCTATGTGCTTAAAGGAACACTAGCAAGGCAGCTCGAAGATATCGGCACAAAATGTCCGACGCAGTGTCGTTTGGCCTTCTCTGCACGTTGAAGTGCTCGCTTTCTCGCACAACTTTGAACAAAGCAGTTAAAGTAGACATTTTATCGTTGTCCAAGGCATGCACATTTTATATACATTGAGAGGAGTAGTAAACATACACTTGTCACAAAAATACAGGTACAAACTTATCACTAAGTGGATCCCCAAGAATGCTAAACAATATCGCGGCGGCTTCGATTGATTTGTACCAAAGATATATATATATATATATGAGATATGTATATATGACCCATTGTAGCTCAAATAGAGATGATATAAGGAAGGGAGATTTTTTCACTCGGTCACGGATTTACTCGCTCGCTCTCTGTCTTATTTCATACGAGTAAAAGAGACAAAATCAACATATTCCGTGACAAAAGCCTAGTCCTAACACTTAATAGACTTATAAAAATAATCATGTCTTAATTACTTATTATTTTTATTGAATGTCATATCTGCAGTACACCGTAGTATAAAAGGTTTCTACCTCTAATGGAATCTGATATATCACGCCCAACGAACGAACGTCATTTCTATAAGAACTGCACTCCACGGGTCACCGGGGCGCCATCAAAAGCGTCGCGCCTTTTGTGACGGTCTATGTAGTTAGACAGATATGTATGTGACGTTGCTCTTACACCTTTATACAAGTTTTAAAGGGATTCTTTATCATCTATTTTTATTTATAATGTTTATTTAATGAATTTGTCCTTGCTAGTGATTGCCATTAGTCACAAGTGCCGTTCCTAATCTTATTCCATTAAAATTTGTTAATTTCATTCGTTTCGTAAAAAAGTAAGTGTTTTAAAAGATGCTAGGACTTTTTCTCTTTTGTTTCTTATGCGACAACAAATATCTTAAAAATTGGTATTGTGCCCGTTTTTATAAAAACTAGAGCACGCTTAGACATGATACCTAAATATAAAGCATTTGCCAGTTGCTGTGTATCAACTCGGTTTTTAGGGTTCGGTACCCAAAGGGTAAAACGGGAACCCTATTAATAAGACAGCGCTGTTCGTCCGTCTGTCTGTCACCAGGCTGTATCTCATGAACCGTGATAGTTAGAGAGTTGAAATTTTCACAAATGATGTATTTCTGTTGCCACTATAACAAAAAATACTAAAAAAACAGAATCAAATAAATATTTAAGGGGGCTCCCATACAATAAACGTGGTTTTTTTGCCGTTTTTAAAGATAGTGGTACGGAACCCTGCGTGCGCGAGTCCGACTCGCATTTGGCATGTTTTATTTTAAGGTTTGACTTATAAGACCGAAAACGGCGAGTATTCAGTGCATACTCCTATTGCTAGACACGAATTCGTTCGCTTGTACAAACTATGAATGCTAATACGACGTTCCTGCTATACTTTCATAATGAACGAGCCAGACCCACTTAAGTTCACTAGGGTATTGAGACGAGCGCAGCTAAATTTTTGCCAATCCAAAACGAACTGTATGGACTCATAGAAAAAACTCATTTTTCAAGAACATGTCATTGACGGCGCGAGCGAATTTCGTAAGGTGGTCCCGTGCCTTTTGTTGAAGAAATTCAAATAATTAACCTTAGTATTTTCAGGGCATTTTCAACTATGAATTTAATTTCTTAGTGATAAAATAATTTCTGAGTCAACTATTCTGCATAGGTTTTGTAATTATTTCAAATATTTCCCAACAAAGTTGGAGTTTAGCTTTCATCTCATAAACAACTTTGTAAAGTTAAGTTAGTCACCAAAAGATTATAGATTATAAAAAAATACCAAGTCTCGTGACAGTGTTGTGGTATAAGTTGGTAGAGGTTCAGTTTGAGTTTGATAGAGACTCGTAGCGCTTCCTGAAAGCATATCTCATTTCCCAATAAAAATACTCCAAGTTCAATATTCTCGGCATACAACATATGGTAGAGTCAAGTAGATTCAATTAATGACAAAGCCCACTATAGCGAAAATCTTCGAACATTCCATGCAAAAGCAGGTCACGAATGTGTACACGCCTCTACGGATTGCGAATGCTAATGTGGACTCTATCTAGCTTTACCTATCTCACTCTATCTATACTAAATTATCGAGACGTAAAGTTTGATTATAAAGACCTGGGCAGACTTAGGCATCAAGAAACGCGGCAATATTTTTGCCAATATCAAAATGAACTCTGTGATAAATATATACATTATGAATTTCTAAAGTAAAAGTCAGGCGACCACCACGCTGCAAAGTTCGCGCGCACCGTCGCTGACTTTTGTTGAAGAATGAGCTTTATGTATGGGTTAATACAGTTCTTTTTTGGCAAACATTTAGCATCGCGCATCTTGACGTTCCAGTGTACCATGGTCTTAAGAGTTAATTTACTTTGTCTGTGTTTATTTCGTGTAATATGACAACATCAAAATTTGATATTGCAAGCTGTCACACGCCCATGCATGCATATTTACCAAAGCTATTATCATTATGTGCGTAAACATCTTAGCTGGCAAAGCAATTTCACCATAATGTGATACGCACTTAGAATTAATTACTTATGCCAACAATAGAGCTTAGTCTACATTACTGACGTACATAATATGAATATCATGAAGCACTGATTATTAGAACAGCGAAATCTCTTTGCACCCTCTTACTTATAAATTACTAGCTGGTGCGCGCGGCTTCACCCGCGTTGTTGTCAGTTATCGCGACCTAAAGTAATCATTTCTTTTATGAAAGGACTACGCTGTTGGCCGTTAGGTGGCCTTTACAGCTTTTCGGAGGAGACGGCGGGTTCGATTCCCGTCCGCGGAAAATTTTAAAAATGGTTTTTTTGGACTTTGTCCTGGTCTGGGTGTAATTGGGATCGGCCCCAGTTCATTATAATATGGTACCCATAGTAGATCATACGACGAGTAAGTCTTGTTTGGCGATATTATTTTTATATTATAGTATTTCTTTACAGTCAGTACCAAAACTGAATATTGATAATTAACATAGTTTTCAAATACCCTCTTAGTTCAAAATACACATAACTTGATATAATTTGAACTTTGATTGAAGTCAAGTAAATTGTATTGAATAACCGGCCTAACTCACTAGAGTCAGAACAAAATATCGAAAATCTTCGAACATTCCATTTGCAGGTCACGAATGTTTACATGCCTCTACAAACTGTGAATGCTAATATAGAGCCAATCGAGCTCTACCTAACTCAATATCTATACTAAGTTATAATCAGTAACTCGCTGATCTTATATTTCTCCAATATAATTCAGTATATATTTTAAACTCTATTAAACCATTGTAAGCTCTATATAGACGCAAAAAAGGTATAAAATTAATTCACCTCAATGATCTCGTGCCTCCATTTGATGTAGATTTAAGACAATTAATTATGTATCAATATCAAATAAATTTCATCGATCTCGCGATTCTATTTTATTTTAGACTGAAGTATTTATTATTAATGAGTAGGTTTAATGAGATTTAATATAAGTAGACTGCTGAACCAAGAAATAAAGTTCACTTTAAAATGTCATCTTTAGTTCCGCATACTTCACTAGATGTCGCTAGCTCCAAGTGGGAAAAAATGATATGGAATGGTGAAAGGCTATTCGACTTAAGCGACATTTTTGGGCGATATTGACTTATATACGTATTTAGAATCAGCATTTTTTTCTGCGTCGAATGAATATGCTCTTCTGTAAAGTTAAATAAA
Organism: Ptilodon capucinus; assembly: GCA_914767695.1. Classification (NCBI taxonomy): domain Eukaryota; kingdom Metazoa; phylum Arthropoda; class Insecta; order Lepidoptera; family Notodontidae; genus Ptilodon; species Ptilodon capucinus. Next base: position 3,444,381 of record OU611814.1, on the reverse strand, counting down.
TGTCCTTTCAACCCTCGATATGGAATATTTGATCAGATCAACGTTGATCAACGAATTAGTTTGTCCTTGGCATAACTAGACAGTCATAGAAGCGGTAACATGTGTATAAAGTCATACCGCAGATTCGAAGAAAAGCTTTGCAACAAACGAACAAAAGATTTTAGGTACACATCTCTTGCGACAGTTGTATTTAAAAGTATAAATAAAAGGAGGAAATACGACGAAGCTTAGAATTGTGACGGAGACAGAAACAGCAAAAACACTTGGTCCTCCATGAGTATGAAAGAAAAAGAAAAAAAATAAGCGCTGGTAATTTTCTGCCGCTGTAGTGCAGCAAAGGGAAAAAGGCGTAGACGAGGCAGTTAAAAGAATTAACGCTGGAGCACACAATACCACTGTTCTTAGAAAACACTGTTCTGCGTCATCTTTTGTTCATTTTCTTCAGTCCATTGAATCCGTAGCAACAAACATTAAGCTCTTTGTTGCAACAAACAATGTACTGCAAAATTAAAAACATCAGGCTTCGTGGTGTACGAAGGAATAATGGTTGACCGTTCTACATGTTGCATGTAATTTTAATTGTTAAAGGTTTCTGCGACTGTTTGTGTGCTTACTAATACTTTCCTTGCAATTACTTAGAGAAATAAGCATAGCGAACATAGTCTTATACAATTTCAGGGTTTCCGTTGTAAAATGGACTAGAATTAAATTAAATTAAATTATTTATTAGAGACAACAAACAACAGTCAATAAAAATTAACAAATGGTATTACAAAAAGTTATCTAAACCCAGTACAGTCCACGGCGTTGTCCACGGATTAATTACATGAATTAATTAGAATGATTGGATAACATACGAGAATCACGTAATATTTTGCAATTTGCTAAGACTTTTTGTGTTTTTGCGCCGGTAGTGGCATTTAAGCAAAATAAATATCAATTTGTAAGTGCCCCCGCAGGCCTATACAAAAGAAATGTTTTGACTTTGACTATTTCTTAGGGATTTACGGACATTTTAGTAGGTAATTTATATATAATTCCTAAAGGGAAAGAAATATATTTCCATCGCGTGGTCGTAATGTATGACAATTATATCTTTGGTGCTATCAAATTTAGTCCAGTAGCGGCTTAAGTAAAACACAATTGGAGTCATTGTCACCAAAAATCCCACCAAGTCACACCATTATGACTTAGTTCAACCTCAATTAGTCCCCACTCCGTCACGCGGCTAAACTAGTGGAACATGTAAGAATATTTGATAAGCCAAACAGCTAACTGCCCCAACATTGCCTAGACCGAATTTAAGGTCGAATTAAGCATGTATACACACGCACACTCACTATTTCCAAACACGCGGCTCTCCAAGATTTATGTTTACAAACTTGTGATTTAAAGTGGTACTTTATAGGGTTCCGTACCCAAAGGGTAAAACGGGAACCCTATTACTGAGACTTCGCTGTCCGTCCGTCCGTCCGACCGTCCGTCAGACCGTCCGTCCGTCCGTCCGTCCGACCGTCCGTCAGACCGTCCGTCCGTCCGTCCGTCCGTCCGTCCGTCTGTCACCAGGCTGTATCTCATGAACCGTGATAGCTAGAGAGCTGAATTTTTTACAGATGATGTATTTCTGTTGCCGTTATAACAACAAATACTAAAAAACATAATAAAATAAATATTAAAGGGGGCTCCCATACAACAAACGTGATTTTTTTGCCATTTTTATAGATAATGGTACGGAACCCTACGTGCGCAAGTCCGACTCGCACTTGGCCAGTTTTCAATTATAATAAAGGAAAACTTTAAACACCTGAAGGATTTATAACTGAGTTTCTGTAAGAGATTTATCTTTATTACTAGCTTTAACGCGAACGCATTTCACTCTTAACTTAATATGACATTTTTTGTAGAGTCGACTATACAAAAGATGTGATATTCCCATTTTTGGAATCTAGTTTTTCTCGCCAATCAACACACCGAGGATTACGTACTTAAAAAAAAAACTAAGTACCTTTCAACTCCAACCAAAATACAACTTTATGTTTTCAATGTTAAGGCTGTATCTTCATATTATTAGTTTAAAACGTGCATTTTGAGATTGTTTTGTTTCCACTGCACAATTTATCGGAGCTTCCAAGAGCTTTATCCTTTGAAGACGTTTCAAATGAAGTATCTTGTTAGACGATTCCCATCTAGTTGAAAGGGCTTTGATAAAATATAATATCAAATATACGTCATTATGATTTGTTGTGAATAATTATACCTACGCAGTATTTAATATAATCATAAGCCTTTGTTTTTTTGAAAATTTCGTACTTCGATGAATTATATGGATAAAATAGTTTCTATTTTTTATGCTTAAAATCACCAATCACCTTTTTTAGGGTTCCGTACCCAGAGGGTAAAACGGGACCCTATTATTAAGACTCCGCTGTCCGTCCGTCTGTCACCAGGCTGTATCTCATGAGTCGTGATAGTTAGACAGTTGAAATTTTCACAGATGATGTATTTCTGTTGCCACTATAACAACAAATATTAAAAACAGAATACAATAAATATTTAAGGAGGCTCCCATACAACAAACGTGATTTTTTTGCTCGTTTTTGCTCGATATTGATAACGGCAACAGGTAGACGCTTGAAATATTCACAGAATATCTATACATCTATATCTTCTATACATCTATACATCTATACAAATAAATAAAATTAAAGTGTCTGTTTGTAATATCAAAATAAGACCTTTTTACAAATTGCATATGAAAGTATACACGATACCTATAACGAAAATGCAATTTTAAAAATTTTTGTCTGTCTGTCTGTCTGTCTGTCTGTTCGTTTGAGGTAACCTTCCAAACGGCTGAACAGATTTCGACGGGACTTTCACTGGCAGATAGCTAATGTTCCAGGGCGTAACTTAGGCTACTTTATTTTTTGAAAAAGCATTAGGGTTCCGCGGAATGAACAAAAAACCCATTTTTACAGGGTGATCTTCCAAACGGCTGAACAGATTTCGACGAGACTTTCACTGGCAGATAGCTAATGTTCCAAGGCGTAAATTAGGCTACTTTATGTCTTGAAAAAACATTAGAGTTCCGCGGAATGAACAAAAAACCCATTTTTACAGGGTGATCTTCCAAACGGCTGAACAGATTTCGCCGGGACTTTCACTGGCAGATAGCTAATGTTCCAAGGCGTAAGTTAGGGTACTTTATGTTTTGAAAAAGCATTAGGGTTCCGCGGAATGAACATAAAAGCCATTTTTCCGGACCATTTTCCAAACAGCTGAACAGATTTCGACGTGACTTTCACTGGCAGATAGCTGATGTTATAAGGAGTAACTTAGAGTACTTTCATTTTTTTAAAACATGAGGGTTCCGCGGAATGAGCATAAATCCCAATTATTTTGAATGATTTCCCAAACGGCTGAACCTATTTTGACGAGTCTTACACTGACAGATAGTAAATATCACAAGGTGTAACTTGGCGTACAATATATTTTTTTTTTAAGAATTACGGTTCCGCAGGAAGAACATAACTACCGTTTATTCTCAGTGATCTTCCAAACAGCTGTATCTATTTTGACAAGTCTTTCACGGGAAGATAGCTGATGTTACAAGTAGTATCTGAGGGTACTTTCATTCTAGAAAAAGCATTAGGGTTCTGCGGAAAGATCATAACTCTCATGTATTCCGAGTATTCTCCAAAACGGCTGTACCTATTTTGATGAGACTTTCACTGGCAGATAGCTGATGTTACAAGGTGTAACTTGGCACACTATGATTTTTTTTAAAGCATTACAGTTCCGCGGGAAGAACATAACTACCATTTATTCTGAGTGATCTTTCAAACAGCTGTACCTATTTTTATAAGACATTCACTGGCAGATGGTTAATGTTACAATGAGTTTCTTAGGGTATTTTCATTTTTTTTTAAAGTCCGGTTCCGCGGGAAGAACATAAATCCCATTTATTCCAAGTGTTCTCCAAAACGGCTCTAGCTATTTTGTCGTGACTTTCACTGGCAGATAGCTAATATCACAAGGCGTGACTTGGCGTATTATAATTTTAAAAAAAGCATTACGGTTCCGCGGGATGAACCTAACTACCATTTATTCTGAGCGATCATCCAAACAGCTGTATCTATTTTGGCAAGTCTTTCACGGGAAGATAGCTGATGTTACAAGTAGTAACTGAGGGTATTTTCATTCTAGAAAAAGCATTAGGGTTCTGCGGAAAGATCATAACTCTCATGTATTCCGAGTGTTCTCCAAAACGGCTGTACCTATTTTTATGACACTTTCACTAGCAGATTGCTGATGTTACAAGGTGTAACTTGGAATACTATCATTTTTTTTAAAGCATTACGGTTCCGCGGGAAGAACATAACTACCATTTATTCTGAGTGATCTTTCAAACAGCTGTACCTATTTTTATAAGGCTTTCACTGGCAGATGGTTCATGTTACAAGGAGTTTCTTAGGGTACTTTAATTTTTTTTTAAACCATACGGTTCCGCGGGAAGAAAATAAATCCCATTTATTCCGAGTGTTCTCCAAAACGGCTCTACCTATTTTGACGTGACTTTCACTGGCAGATAGCTAATATCACAAGGTGTGACTTGGCGTACTATAATTTTTTAAAAAGCATTACGGTTCCGCGGGAAGAACAGAACTACCATTTATTCTGAGTGATCTTCGAAACAGCGGTATCTATTTTGACAAGTCTTTCAATGGAAGATAGCTGATGTTACAAGTAGTAACTGAGGGTATTTTCATTTTAGAAAAAGCATTAGGGTTCTGCGGAAAGATCATAACTCTCATGTATTCCGAATGTTCTCCAAAACGGCTGTACCTATTTTTATGACACTTTCACTGGCAGATAGCTGATGTTACAAGGTGTAACTTGGCATACTATCATTTTTTTTAAAGCATTACGGTTCCGCGGGAAGAACATAACTACCATTTATTCTGAGTGATCTTTCAAACAGCTGTACCTATTTTTATAAGACTTTCACTGGCAGATGGTTAATGTTACAAGGAGTTTCTTAGGGTACTTTAATTTTTTTTAAACATTACGGTTCCGCGGGAAGAACATAAATCCCGTTTATTCCGAGTGTTCTCCAAAACGGCTCTACCTATTTTGACGTGACTTTCACTGGCAGATAGCTAATATCACAAGGTGTGACTTGGCGTACTATAATTATTATTAAAACATTAGGCTACTTAGAAAAAATTATTGGGGTTGTTTAATTCCGCGCGTACGAAGTCGCGGGTACAGCTAGTTAAGTTATATATTCACTTTAAAATTAATAATTTAATTGGTATAATTGATAAATATTGAAGATTGGTTCAAAAGTAAAGGAAAACATCGTGAGGCGTGTGAAGTTCACCAACTCGCACCGGGCCAGCGTGGTGGACTATAGCCCAAAATTCTCCCTCGTATTAAGGGAGAATGTGCCCGCTATAATGGCAATAGGCTCGCCCCCTATTTCATTGGGACCAAAATACAGCGGCGAAGAGCGGGCGCACTGCAGTGCACCTCTGCCTACTCCTTCGGGGAATACAGACGTGATGATGTGTTATTATATATTATTCAAAAGTATTTTAGACTAAGTGGGACTTAATAAAAAGGCATTTAAAATTGGCTTTTAACTATTTATTATCTTGTTACAAACTTTTAATAATGTTTTTTCTCTTCCAGATGGCTGCAACAGTCCGGGGACCGTGTCAACTACAGTGAAACTCATTATTTTCACCGCATACTTCCTTCCAAACGTTCTAAGATAATTTAATGTACCTCTTTAGTTAGCAACAATTTAAAAGGGCCTGTGTTTATTAAAAGAACTAAAGATCCTTAAGTTTATATGACTGATTATAATTCCTCTCTGTATTTTCACTGTTGATACTTTGTAGTTGTGCCAACCCGAATTTATGTATTTCATTAAATGGAATACAAAACATGTATGTATTTTTCTTTAACTTTCTTATTCAAAATACATAAATAATTGTTACTTATAATATTTTTATTTTCTTTTAATATTATTAATGATCTCGATTCTGCTTTAAACAAACTACGACTATATACGGCATTAAAATATTGTCTTCTTGCTCATACATTACTGCCGTGAAAAGGACGGGAATATGCTTAGTGTAGTTTAGTTTAATGAGAACAGGATCTACATCATTAATACTAGCCATTTGAGTGGTACCTACTATCTCATTACTAGTAGTCCCGGTAGCATACCAATTAAGCTAATTACATTTGTTAACAGTGAGTCAACAGATTTATAGCTTGGATGGGACGCTAATCCGGCAACGGATCATCGGACTATTTACCCGTATATTTTGCTTAAAACGAGTATAGAATTATACAAATTGTGAGAATCTTTTATCCGAGTGCCCTTATTATTTTATGGAAGATGTACCCAAATCACCTTGCATACTGGAGCATCTAGCGCAAATATTTGCAGATACCAAAATGAACTCTGGGTATATTACGCATAAAGATTGAATTTCTGTGTAAAAGCCACGCGACCAAGCGTTAAATAAATACAGTCGCGCTTTCAAAGACATTTTGTTGATGAACGAGCTTTTTTACAAGCTTTATATTAGCTTGCAATGTATGTATGTCCGGGTGGAATCTTCCAACAGAATTTTAAATCAGTTATCTTTAACCGATTGAGCTGAAAATTGGTATACTCGCTTATTTTGGAGGACAATGCATGCTTAGCTATGTGACGTTATTCTAATTCCAATATGGCGGATCATCCAAGATGGCTGAATAGTTATTTTTTCTGCACTACCACAATATGGGTATCAAAAGAAAGGGCTTGCTGAGGAGAACACGAAAACTAAGGGCAATTAAATAAAGCTTGTTTTTAAAGTTTTTTACCATCAATTTATTTTGAGTCAATACAGTACGTTTTAGTACTGGAAAAAAATCTGTCGTGCAAGTTTAGACGCTCCAGTGTGCCAGCTTAGTAGCTCCTACAAAAGCAAAATATGATTCCAATTTACTTAATTCCCCGAAGCAATTAATTTCAAAGCTTAAATTTGCTTTACCAAACGAAACGTATAAGAATATAATTATCTCAGAATAATATTATCGAAATAAGTACGTTTACGCAAAGCTTCTAGATTAAAGCTTCCCGCACATTGGGGCGTCGACCCCCGCGCGTCTATTTTTTTTGCCAATACCAAAACAAACTGTGTCAATATTCATAAAGCTTGAAATTCTGTGGTAAAAGTCAAGAACCCACGCGACAAAATTCGCACGCACTGTCACTGTCATTTAGTTGAAAAATGAATTTTAGGGTTCCGTACAGTTGAAATTTTAACTGATGGTGTATTTCTGTTGCCACTATAACAACAAATACTAAAAAACGGAATAAAATAAATATTTAAGAGGGCTCTCATACAACAAACGTGACTCTTTTGCTAGTTTTTGCTCGATATTGATAACGGCAACAGGTAGACTTTTGAAATATTCACAGAATATTAAGTTATATATTACTTTAAAAATAAATAATTAAAATACAATAAATATTTAACGGGAGCTCCCATACAACACACACGTTTTTTTTTCAATTTTTATAGATAATGTTACGGAACCCTTCGTGCGCGAGTCCAGCTCGCACTTGGCCAGTATTTTTTTTCGCGAGGGTCGACGCCTCAGTGTCTGGGGGGATTTTGTTCGGTTTTGTTCTTGTACAAACTAAAGCTGCACTGAGGAGGCAGCTCCGGATGAATGTATATAGGTGAGTAACCCTTTATGTGTATATAATCATTATGTAATAAACTGTTTTTATACTAAATATTGAAGTTATGTATTTTTACAATAATCGTTTTCTTCTCGCCTATATATTGTTTGAATTAGAAGCGAGTGTAAGGAAGCATGAATTCAGTCACCAGTAAGTATCATAATTATTCGAACACCATATACGATTGATCAAATACCATACCTAAGTTCATATAGATAAGATTAAATTTAGCTAACCGAATAATTGATACAGCTATCAACTTCATGATATATAATATTCCTCGATAGGAACTTTCATATTGAATCGTGTTTGAAACGACTGCATTAAGACGCGACTGACGCCGGCTTGGCCAAGTGCAGGGGTCGGAAAATTTCAAATTTTTATTGCGTTCGAATTTATCCGCGTGATCGAGTGGCTTTTGTTTCAGATATGAAATGTTTTTATGTAGTACATTAAAAAATAAATCAGTGAATTCTCTTGTGCAAGTATGGTAGAGGCTTAAGAGTGGCAACCCCGAACGACCCATTACACATACACCGTTAAATTACATAAATCCATTACTTCTATGAATCAATAATAATTACAAATGAAAAATATACCTTCAAATGGGCGTATCAAAGTGGAAAGTCGTGTAACGAAACTTTTCGATCAAATCATAAATATTGATACGAAAAAGAACAATGCTAACCGAAAACTTCGTATCGAAGGTATCTATTATACCCTACACTCATTGAAGCGAGCTAGTTAGCTTAAGTTATTATTGAAAATGTACTCTGTATCATTATAGTTAAAGCTTGAATTTCTTTGATAAAGGCCACGCCAAACTAAGACGCGTCACCGATGACAGTTCGGTGAAAAATTAGCTTTATCTTAGAGTTAATACAGATTTGATCACGCGTGTTTTGGAACGCTTGTGGGTGCAGGGCTTATGCCTACATTTATTACTAGCAGAAGCATGATGATATGACCTGTTACATTTAGATTTAACTGATAAATATAGGTGAGTGATTTATTGGAAAATAATAATAGGTAACTGATAATATAGAAGAAAAGGTATCGAAAAATTATTATTAATTTCTGCCTTGTATTTCTCATACAACATTTTGACTTAGAATAATACTTCATCACGCCTGTATTCCCCAAGGGGTAGACAGAGGTATTGCACCCCTACGCTGATGTATTTGGTCACAATGTGATAGGGGCGAGCCTATTGACATTATACTACACACATCCCCCTCAACACGAGGGAGATTTGGAACAAATTGCATTACACTGGCCCAGTACGGGATGGTGAACTTCACAAGCTTTTCTATAGACGTGCAAATTTATTCACAATGTTTGTCTTTACCTTTCAGCAAGTGGTAATCATTATTGAAAATGACAAACGCACATGAAATTCGAAAGTCCCAGAGGTTTTGTCGGGATTCGAACTTGCACACCTTGCGTTCAAGGCGGGTGTTCTACCTACTAGGTTACCACTGCTAGATTGACAATTATTATAATAATACTTATATATACATCATCACGCCTGTATTCCCCGAATGTCAGGCAGAGGTGCACTGCAGTGCGCCCACACTTCTCAAACGTATTTTGGTCACAATGTAATAGGGAGCTAGCTTATTGCCATTATACTGGGCACATTCGCCCTCAATATGAGGGAAATTTTTGGGCCATAGTCCACCACGCTAGCATAGTAATCTAATTTAGTTTCTATGTTGATACGGTCTAAAATCCATCTATTCGATACACTTGGTCATCTCTATAAAAGCAGATTGCGATCTGAACGAGCGGAGCAGTAAGACACCAGTAATTTTATATAAAGAAGAAAATATTCGTACATTGTTGTAGAATGGGAGCTTCGGGCGGTGTATTTCCTTGCAGCACTACTAGTAACACACAGGGGCGTAAAAAATCGAGCAACTAAATTTGTCAATACTAAAATGAACTGTATTCTTTCGTGGAAAGAGATTATTTTGCCATAAAATCACATTGATGATACGAGCAAAGTTCGACGTGTAGTCGCTGGGTTTTTGTCATGGAAATTCAATCCTTATGCTTATCAATATAGAGTACATTTTCAGAAACAGTCAAGTCCAATCGCTCTCATCAGTTAGTACAGGGTGTAAGTCGTTGATGGACATTTATATTGCTTCCATTACATTCTGAATAAAGGGGTTGTCGGTTACGCTGTCTGCTGGGATTTGAATGTACAATAACTGAATGTAACCTCAGGCACTGTCCGCACGGTGAAGCCGGCTGCCCTATAATTACGAGACCGCATGTGCATTGTCATTATCAGATTAATGGTCCCAGCAGAATCGGTTCAGCCGTTTGGAAGTATACCCGGAACAAACAGACAGACAAAAAAAAGAGATAATTTCGTTATAGGTATCGTAAGTACTTTCATATGCATTTGATAAAAGGTGTTATTTTGATAATACAAACAGACCCTTAATTTTATTTATTTGTATAGACGTATAGATATAATATTTCATTAACAAGTAATTATGTACTGAGAACATAATAGTTCCTACATAATGCTGAGCCATCTCAAACTTCCTGCTTTGAGCCAGTTACTAAGTACAATATCTAATTTATAGAGTGTGGTAGAGCACGTTGTTTTAAACTGGATTACAATAGACGCTAGCGCACTATTTATCGCGTAGTAAAACTGAAATAAAGACTTGTAGAGTTCTCTATACAAGAGGTAGATATAGGTGTATAAAAATGACTACTGATGATTGATGTATTACCACTTGCCATACGATGAAGGGAAACATCGGCAGTAAGACGTGTGAAGTTTATCATTCCCTATTGGGCCAATGTGGTGAACTATGACTCAAATCTCCCAAATATTAATGTTGAATATGCCCGGTTGGCAATAGCTTCGCACCCTATTACATTGGGATCAAAATACTACGGTGAAGTATACCCACAGTGCACCTCTACCTACCTTTATTTTTATATTGATTACCCTATTGGCCGAGAGTGGCCTTTACAGCTTTACCGGAGGAGGGGCGAGTGTAAAGTGCACTTCAGCCAAGGGCGGAAGAGTGGCAACTAGCTCAAAGGTGCCACCTAGGGCACCGTGGTCGTGCCCTTGGTGGTTCGTGCCCTTGTTCAGTTGACTGAGGGAAGGAGAACTGACCGTAGTCAGTTCTCCTAGGTGCAAAGATGCAAAGGTTCTCCTAGCGTACTCCTAGGTGCAAAGATGCACCTACGAGCGGAAGAGGGGAATTGTCAAGCTCGCTAGTGAAGTCGGTGTCTGCCCGGCATCCGGGTCGAGGTGAGCAGTGATCGTGTCGGGAGGGTAACAGCCTAATCCTCTGAGGAAGATGTATCAAATCGTATGTCTTAGGTGTGATCAGAAATTTTGGAGGCGTGATACTTTTTTACCATAATAGGGATGCATCTTATAGGTACCTACAACTTTAATGTGGTCATAGTCTTCATTAAGTCGAGAAAAGATGATTTTTTTTTTTAAAGTTGACTTTCAATCAAAAAGTAATTAAGTTTTAATTATTTTTCTCTTCAGAGCCAGTGTTCGGGTGGATTGGATGAAATCGGACGTTAATAAAAGCTTATTTTAATGAAGTCTCATTGAGATTTAACGTTAACACGTGGGTGCAGGCACAAAATTTACTTTTAATTAGGTGAATAAAGATTTATGCTTTTACTGATTCAATAGATGTAATCCATTTTGCATTTCCTTGTGTATTCGATAATGCTACGTCTACTAACAATCTCGATTATTTGGTATTAAATTAATATAACAATATTATATACTAAATGGAAGCATGAGATACTTATTTTAAACGTGTCATAACACAAAGCCTGTACAGAGCCATGGGGCCACAGTGGCGTCAGACCGCGCGCGGCCAAATGTTTCTTTCAACCACAAACCAGATGGTCTGTGCTTTCAACTGAATGACATCGATAGCACGTGCCATTTTCCAGAGAAATATCTATTTTATTTACACAGAGTTCATTTAAAAGAAATCCAATTTAATCCATTTGCCACAGGCAGTGGATGAAGGGCGTACTCGTGTATTGTAACGTCAACAACAACAATACAAATGATTTGGTAGATCAATTCCTTACAATAAATAACAGTTAGGGAGTCTGAGGTTTCCCGATATTGAAGACGTAAGTTGTATAGTTCCAATGGAGGAATTGGGGGTCTAAAATGATCACTGAGCCATTCCTCTAAGACAAATATACTTGCTTAATTTTTAGCACATATAAAAATCTTAAACAATGGCGCGATTAAAATAATATAATTAAATTTCGTGTGACACCATACTCGTTTTGTGATCCCAATGTTCAATGGATACCTTACAATGGACTGGGGCAATTGCAGTTACACCCAGACTAGGGAAAATTCCCAGAAGGTCATTTCCGAAAGTTACGGCTCGCGGGAATCAAACCCGCAACCAACTGCATCCTTATCATGACCGTGCAGACATAAGTTTTCTCTTATTCAACTGTCACATTTGTCGTGAAAATGACGTCACCTCGAACTTTTTGTACTAGACATTTGGCTCGCTGTGACGTCATTTTCTCCACAAGTCTGACAGTTGAACGAGATAAAAATTATGTCTACGCGGTCATGATACAAGGCCGAGCCGGCCACCGCTCAAAACACTAAGCCAAGTCATCACCGCGTCGTTAAATTAATTTAATGTTCATCTGCTATTAATTCAGGAAATGAATGTGTCTGAGAGGAATTGCTCAAAGCTACCAGTTTAGACATCCTGGATTTAGAATTAGTTTCCACGCTATCGAGTTTAACCGGTCCCATTAGGGATTGTCCCCGATACCTAAGGGAAAGTTCACATGAAATAGATCGCAACTTGCCGGGACCAAGTTTAAGCGTACATCTTTCAACAAGGCCGTTATAATCTTATGACTTTATTAATTTCAAGTTAGATTTTGTAGTTTCTTGTAGATTTGACTAATAACTTAAACGTTTAGTTATACAAGACAAATTAAAATGGTGAAAAGAGTGCTGGCTCTTTCCTCGTTCAACGAATAAGCCGAGCTATTGATCGAGGAAATGCAGCCAGTGTTCTTGCCACCATCCCACGCGGACAGAACCTTTCTTAATTACTATTATTATTATTACAAGCTTTATATTAACTTGCAATGTATGTCCGGGTGGAATCTTGCAACTGAATTTTAAATCAGTTATCTTTAACCGATTGAGCTGAAATTTGGTACACACGCTTTGTTTGGATGACAATGCATGCTCAGCTAAGTGACGTCGTTCTAATTCCAATATGGCAGATCATCCAAGATGGCGGAATAGCTATTTTTTTTTCTGCACTACCGCAGTATGGGTATCCAATGAATGGAATTGCTGTGGAGAACACGAAAACGAAGGGCAATTAAATAAAAGCTTGTTTTTAAAAAGTTTTTTAAATAAACGCGATAGAATCCGTAAAATAGTTTTATATCAATGTTATATATGAAATATATTTTATATTCACGTAAATTTAAGAAAACAATAAGTTTCTTTTACCACTATTTTTTTTATTTAGGTTTTAAATTTTAATTTGTACAATTAAAATCAAATAATCTATAATTAAGATCTAATGAAATAATTGTTTGACAAAATATTTAGCTTTTTATGTCAGTATTTTTTTTTTGTGTACAAAATAAGGTATCGATTTTGATTAGTATCCGAAGAAATAATAATGTTTTTTTAAGTAAATTTGTATTAGTCTATTAATTAATTATCTATTTATTATGATCCACATTATTATATATTTACAGGACACCTAGCAAGATACAGAGACAAAAGATGGACATTAGAAACAACGATATGGAAAGGACCACTTGGTAAAAGGAGCAGAGGACGTCCAAAGAACAGATGGATTAACGAAATAATCGCCACAGCAGGAAAAGAATGGCAATTAAAAGCAAGGGACAGAGAGAGTTGGAGTAAACTGGAGGAGGCCTATACCCAGTCTGGGGTTCCAACATCAAACAACACAATTTAGTATTTAAATAAGCTGCATTGAATTTGTATAAAACTATCTATATTCTAAGTAAAATTGTTATTTAAGGTTGTTGGAAATAAATGGGTTTAATAATAATAATATTATATATTTATTAATTATTAACAAGAATCATTATTTTTCCATAATGGATTAATGGTATTAAAATAGAGGATCTTAATATTTTTACAACACCGACGAAAAAAATCTATGTACTCAATATTCAACCTTATCGAGCTGATATGAATAAACTTTTTCGTTTGATTAAGCACCTCGATGTGGACCGTAAAGTAGATAAGGACTTGTGTAGAAAAATCTGCGTTAAATTATACATTTTGTATGAGCTTAACGTCCCCGAACGGGGCGGAGGTGAGTCGGGCGGGCCGTAAAAGGAATTTCGGCTCTTTTGCCGTAGTCCAGTAATACTCCACCTTTGTGAATACGCGATGACTCATACAATAGGTAGATTTGGGGATTGCTTTTGGTATGTAACTACAGCTAAAACGTAATGAGTTTTGAGTCTGTAATACTTTGTGGGTTCAGCAGGCTGAAGTGGGTCAACGGCCCGATTTTCGTTTGATAGAGATAAATCTCGATTCGAGATTATCTCTATTAAAAATGTCGATTTTTATCAATAAAAGCTATTTTCGATCACAATAGAGATTTTATCTTCGACTTTTTTACAAACTTGTAAATGACGTTCCATTTTTTTCTTGATTAGGCTTGAAAAGTATTGACTGAGCGTTCAGAATGCTATAAAATATTGTGAAGGTGCATGAATAAGAATACAGCCGTATTAGTAATAAATACAATATATTTAGGCCAAGCAAAAAGCTCTATAAATAAATTTCTTAAGGTCGTCTTAAGTTCTTTTAAGTTTAAGCTCTTAAGTTTATTTAAGTCCTTCTCACGGTCCTTATATTGGAGCGATACAGTTTTTTTTACGTGCTGTTAAGTTATAGTTTTGTGTCAACAGAATCAGGACCATATAATAACTTTCTTGTTATTACGCGTCTGTATATCTGTAGAAATATATGTGGGATTCTGATTAAAAACTCTTGCAAAGTTCTTTGATATTTTATTTCTTTCGTTTTACAAAAGCGTCCCCATCTTTTTCATACCATAGACAAAATCTGCGTTACCATAGAGTAATTACCATACCATAGAGCGTTACCATAATTTAATCGAACCATAAAGAAATAAAGGCGCCCAACTCAGGTACAATAAAGGTAGCTATTCCCACATATATATTTTTTGTTTTATTTAATTTGTTTATTTTGTTTTGTTTTGTTTTATTTTAAGAAGCAGTGGTAGCCTCGTGGGCAAGAACGCCCGCCTTGAACGTAAGGGGTGCAAGTTCAAATCCCGGGCCCGCACCTCTGAGGTAATTCTCATGTGCGAATGTCATTTTCAACAATGATTACCACTTGCTGAACGGTGAAGGAAAACATCGTGAGGAAACCTGCACGTCTAGGCGTGTGAAGTTCATCAACCCGCACTGGGCCAGCGTGGTGGACTATGGCCCAAATCTCCCTCGTATTGAGGGGGAATGTGCCCCCTATTACATTGGGACCAAAATACATCGGCGAAGAGTGGGCGCACTACAGTGCACCTCTGCCTACCCCTTCGGGGAATACAGGCGTGATGATGATGATGTATTATTTAATTGCGAATAAATGTTATCGAAATATTCAAATACATCGTCGAGTACGTGTATAATTAAATATTATTTCAACATCATTAATTGCTATTGAGAGTACACGCATAAAATCTATATATAAATTAAACCCAAACATTGAATATTGTGAAATTGTATCTCAATGCGAATAAGTATAACATATTAAACTCATTCTATAGAAATAATACCTCACGTAGTTACATAGTTTCACGCTAAAAGTATTTTATAAAATCTATTCTATCGTAACATATAATGTTTGAAATTAGATTAATAATAGGTACCCTTAAAATATAAGTTCTGTCTTAAATATTTTATGTCGTTATTAGTAGTGGTAGCCGAGTGGTCGAACGCACGCCTTGCAAATTAAAGTGTGCAGGTTCAAACCCCGGCTCGCACCTCTGGGTTTCATGTGCGAATCTCATTTACATCCGAGATTACCACTTGCTATGAAACGGTGAAGGAAAACATCGTGAGGAAACCTGCACGTTTGAGGGAACTTGACTAGTTCTCGATGTGAAGTCTGCCAACCCGCACTGGGCCAGCGTGGTGGACTATGGCCTGAATCCCCCTCGCATTGAGGGGAGGCCCGTGCCCAGCAGTGGGACGTTAAAAGGGCTGTAGTTAGTTAGTTTTTATTAGTAAGGGGCAATTCTCGCTTGTTCGACATTATCATCGATATTGTTTAAATTGCCTATTCCAAATAACGCAGTGTTGCGGAATTGTTATAAACATTATGAATCAGTTTGTATTTATATTCAAGAAAATATAATCAATATTATAATTAAATAAATAAATCCGTTTAAAAATAAAAAATAATACCTCAATTGTATACAAAAGAATGCCACCGTATCGTCGTCAATATCGAAAGTTCCCAGCAGGCTGGTCGCATTCCCGCGCTAAATAGCGCTGCGCGAAATAAAAGCCAGCGCGCAGGTCACGTGAAGTGATCAATAAATAAATTAAATTGTTGGTACATAATCCACATCAAAAACTGATTATTATCTGTCTTACAGAAGCTCGCATATCGGGTGTCCCACCGAGAGCAGTTTTTATTACACAAATAAGATAAAGAGCACGTTAACTACAATGCAAGTAACTTGCAAATCATTAAATTGTCTTTTCCCAGCAACATTGGGGTGTCAAAATTCACTTGTCAGAGTTTTGCCAATATAAAACGCACTGTGAGTCATCCGCCATCTTTATCACTGTCATTATCCATTTTTATTTATAATGTGTATTTATTGAATTTGTCCTTGCTATTAATTACTTGACATTGGCGAAATACTCGCGCTAGTCGCAGGTGATGCCATTCCTCATCTTATTCCATTAAATAACATCATTTCGATCATTTCGTTAAAAAAAAAAAAAAAAACGCACTGTGTCAATAATGTGTCATACTGTGTAATACTGTGTCAAAAAATAATTTCTGTAGTAAAAGCATAGAGTATCTAGAGTACTCATAACGACTCCACTCTTCGTATAGCTTTACAGCATTTTTTTCGCCATTGTTGTTATCTCATGTACGTGTAGTATACGGCAACTATATGGGTAAACAACAATGGCGGAGTCAGATAAACCAGTAAAAATTACCGAAACGCGGGCTCGAAATGCCATCTCCGTTACAATAGCTCCATGAGTAAAAGTCATGCTCACACGCGTGGAAATTCACTGTCAGTGTCATTTAGCAGAAGAATGAACTTTTTGTACATGTCAATACAGCTGGTATTAGCGTGTTGGTATTAGCAAAACAATTGAAGCGCGAGTGCCGACGTCCCAGTGTGCGAGAGGATTTATGTAACACCACTGATCCCTTTTCAAGTTCCTTTCGAGAGTGACGTCATCAGTTTGCAGCGACGCCAACTTTACCTATAACCGCCACCTGCCATTCACTGAACGATTAATTATTGTTTAATGTTTCGCCGACGTCGGAATCTGCTTCAAACGATCGAGAGCCAAGGTCATGGGAAATGAACTCGTGTACTTTGATGGCTCGTGAAAATTTTCATCATCGCGTTGTTTTGTTTACATAAAAAATAAACCAAGGCTTTGCTTCGAAGTACGGCGCTCTGGTACGGGCGCGGCGGAAATATCTTGCAAGTGTAAAAGTATTTGATAGTCGAGCGTAGGCACAGAGGGATAGAACTAGAATTGAAAATAATTGCACAGGAAATCGATCCATGTTCCTACATCGATAAGGAGCAGAATATAGAAACATTGAACTTCCAATTATTTTTTTTTGCAAAATGTTTGCCACTTCCTTACGAGTCAATTTCCTATGCAAGTATTTTCAACTCTAGAGGCTGACGAGGGCGAGGCTGCCGTGGGTCACGAGAGGCTCGCAGGGTTGGCGGTTACCAAATACTTTCAACTCTGGTATTTTTACGTACTCATACTTGGAAGCCCTGGTATTGAATTTTGCTTATATATCCAGCCCTTTTCCAGACAATATAATAAAGACGATTAACCACTAGTGGTGTGTTTAGAACATGTGGAATGTATAATAATATTATATAGTAGTGAGGCCCGTATAAAGGAAATCAAATTTTGGGTGTAAGTTGAACTCCAAGTAACTCTGAACACCAACTAATAACACATTCTTAATACCTAGTTGGAATAATTACACTTAATTTTTACTTAATACACAAATTGTTAGAAGTGCTATCTTGAAATATACTGTCTGAGTCGTCGAGGCAGCATTATTTATTTTGTTTCAGTACTTTCATGTAAGGTAAGTTACCATTGTTTTATTTTTGTCGCTATATTCTCCATGAAATGTGTACGTAGCTATATCAGCATATGATATAGATTCAACTTTACGGCCACCTTTCGTATCAACAGGCAATCAACTTTCAGAAACATATTCATAAAACATACCCATCTAAGTATATTATTATTATTGGCACAGATTATGGGCATAAGACTTGATCACGGATCGCAAACTTGGTCCTAAGTCAACAACGCAAGTCGTTGAACCACGTCTGCTGACCCTCGCATCAGGCGGTTTTATGACTGCGTGTATTGTATGCTTAGTGTATTAGCTATGAAGAATATTTAGCTACGAAAACAGAGTTATGAGATATAAGCAGTTGATGGATTGTGGAGATTGAAGATACTTATGAACATAGGTCATGTAGACCAGATAATAAAAATGCCTAAGCTCCAAGTGGAATGTAGAAATCGTCGCCGTGGTAGGCCCAAAAAGCGGTGGCGCGATGTCCTTGACGCTTATTTGGACGGATGGTGTAAGAGAGCGTAAAACCAAGATGAATGGAAGGAGGAGAGGGAGACCTCTGCCCAGTAGTGGGACACAAATGGTTAGAAAAAAAAAGCTCCAAGTAATGCACGCAAGTGGACGCCTAGTTGGCAAAACTCCCGCCTTGAACGTGAGGGGTGCAGGTTCAATCCCCTAGCTCAAACCTCTGGGATCTTCGGTTTTGATGTGCGAATGGCATTTTTAACAAAGATAACCACTTGCTGAACGGTGAAGGCAAACCTCGTGAGGAAATCTCTACGTATATATAGGCGTGTGAAGTTCACCAACCCACACTGGGCCAGCGTGGTAGACAATGGCCCAAGTCTCCGGGAATTTGGGACACTATAATTTGTTAGGTAAGATTTAAAAATAATCCCTTATGTTTTAAATCTTACCTTACAAATTATTTGATTAAATAGGCACGTTTTAAGCAATTAAATTGGAAAACACTTAATCCGAAAGCTTTTAACTGATATTGGATATGGAAAAACATTCAAACAAACTATCTAAGAAGTGTTTTGAATTTAAAACGTTACGAAAGATTTATTTATTTCATTCAATAAAAACAATTCATACAGTTAGAAATAATAAAAATGTCTTTCACATTGTGTATTTGTTATTGGAAACTTATTTAAAATGTAAACCTTTCATTAGATTATAATGGACGGTATCTATTACGATCCATTAGTGGTCAGTAAATGATTGCTGTTGGTTCAGGTGGAGTAAACTGTGTTTACAATGGTGGAACCATATTTGATTCTCATATACCTACTACGTTCTAATAATCTATAAAATGTATTTACGATAGTAACAGCTGAATACTCAAAGCGGCTCCCATAAGCTCCAGATAAACAATACTTAATATTGTTTGCATAAAATTGAACTATAATAAACTGACCCCTAAATTTAATAAAATATACACGTATTATTATTTTTAGCGTTCCGTATCTAAAAATAAAAAAACGGAACCCTTATAGGATCACTTTGTTGTCCGTATGTCTGTCTGTCAAGACCATTTTTCTCTGAAACGTATGGAGGTATCAAGTTGAAATTTATACCAGAAAATTTGTTTTTTTGCCATTACAAACTTGTTTTGTAGTTAGTTTGTATGGGGACACCAGTATACCAACTGCAAAGTTAATTTGTCTCTCTGTCCAGTTTATCTTTTCGTTAGAACGGTGCTTTCATAGTTTAGGTACGGAAACCTCGGTGCGCGAGTCCAGCTTGCACTTGTTTTTTTTTAATATAACAGTGTTCTTAAATGCCACAATTTGGGGGTAAAAGTATTTCCGTTCAGCTCATGGTCGTAAAAGACGGCAATATATTTAATGACAAATTTTGTGTTCTTACAACAAAATTGGTAGCAAATTAAATGAAGAAATATTAATGTCGAATGTATTATTTAGTATATGCCATTCGTGTATTATGCTGACGCCAGTAATTGGCCCGTGTAACAGAGTTGAAACAATCAAAATATTCTACCTCTGTGATTATTATCGCAGTCATATATGACACGTATTTTAAAACTTGTATCGTTACGCGCAACAGCAGTCATTATTATTTTCTCTACCATATATTTATTTTTACATGAAGTGGATCGATATGAAATAATTGGCTCATGTATTGGTCTAGTGGTCTGAGCATAGGCCGCTCAGCTCACTGCATCAAGTGGTGGGGGGTTCGATTTCCGTCAATGGCAAATTTTGGAATTAGCCGTTTTGGAATTTGTCCTGGTGTTATTGTAACTGGGATCGTCCCAAGTCCATGGTAAATATAGTACAAGCATTGCGTGCTATAAGATCATACGATAAATATGTGTTGCCTGACGATAGTTATTATAGTGTTTACTTTATATATTTCTGGAATTGAATCAGCAAGAACACCAAAACTAAGTTTGCGTATCGAAATCTTGCTCGCTTATTAACGTTTCGTCGAAGTATTGGCTAAGCTTCGAAACAAAACTAAGCATAGAAAATAATAATTAACTTTAGGAAATAAAGTATCATGGTAATTTCACACTAAAATCAAGCAATATTTTGGCTAAAGGCGTTGGGCTGTTACGAACATTCTCACACGGCTGCATTTCAACTCGAAGTACCCAGCTTTGAACTTATTTATGGGTTGATGGCAGAGTCTGGGGAAGAAAAATGTGTCCCAATGCGGCGACCACTGCGATGTTATGTATTAAATTAAAGCAATTTATAAGTGTTTCCCTTGGCGGACCCCACAGCGCTAGGAGTAGGGTGCGAGTGTGTAGGGGACGCTACCACACTTAGGGCATCACACTAAAATGTTATAGTGTCGGATGTCAAAATAAAGTTTGGTGCCCCAGGCGCTCGAAGCGCTTTATCCGACCTTCGCTTGACTCAAAAGTTAAGAAAAAATCCTTAGTATTTTTATCATTGTTTATGACGGACAAGATAATTTGTTTTCCTTTTTGTTTGTTGAAATGGAATGCGATATTTTAATGCTACGGCACGTAATGTATTCTTTATTGTCTGGAAAAATAATTGGTAAGCTTAGGCTACTTATTTTAAATAGCAATCCCTACAAAGAGAAGTATACTGGAGTTACAAAGAAAATTAAAGAAATTACACAAATCCGTTAGTAGGTGGCAAGGTAACAATGTGTTACTCCCAAACTTCAGTCAATTCACAAACTACAATGATATTTTCCAGTATAATAGTGTCCCACAGTGCTTCTGTAAGTGTGTCCCAAGTTACTATATATTGAGATATAAGTAAATATATGCATTGCCAGCGTTTGGGTACTTTGTCAACCACTTAACTACCCCCAATATCTCTCTAAACCGTTACTAGCAAATCATTGTGGTAGTTTAAATTAAATCGATGATAAATTAGAGTGAGTCAGCGGAAAAGCTATAGAGCAGCTGTATTGCCAAGTCGTTGAGTCACGGCGCCGTCGTGGCGACTGTCTCCGATGCAAGGATCCCGCCATCACCCTCGCCCAATCTAACCTGACCCTCATCATGGTACAAACTATTCTTTTAGAAAAGGAAAACGTATGATAAAGAATCTGAGACGGACCTATCTTGAGTGGTCTGAGGAGGTTATTTTTATCTACCGCTTGCATTTTGGGGATAAGTTTTAGGGGGTATACTTAAGTTCTCGGTACAATAGATTTATTATAATACACCCCCGCGGTTGCGCGCAGTTTCTCGATAACAATATCTAACTATGTAAGTAGCTACAAAAACAGATATTTTTAAATATTTTTTTGGAATTTTTGTTAGGTCACGTAGCCGCACTAAAATATTTATTAATTCGAGTATCAAAATCTGTACAACATATAGGTACTAACTACGAAAAGCTAATGACGTGGTTTTTAATATTTTCCACACATGAAACACATCCATCACCTCCAGAGACTGAAACGTCGAACTCCAACATTATTATTTATTGGGAAAGGGTATAAAAGCAATAGGTATTTCATATCGGCGAAACCGCGAACCGTCGTTACTTAGCAATTTTATACATTCAATACTGAAAAATATACCAGCTGTGCATTGTAATCCAATTTATTTCAGGCATACACTCTCATGTTTATAACGTAGACATTCGATTTTTAATCAGCAGTATTGTTATGAGCTTTTCAACTTTAAAGTCACGTACGCACTCAGAATACAGGGTATATCAGAAGTCCGAAATAATAATTTGGCGTTTGCATCAGTTTCGGGTATACCATCAAATGGTATTTTTTTTTTTATCGAAATTCGACTGTGGGTTTTCAACTTCCTTTTCGTCGTCAATTTCTATTACTTGTAATATCTCGAGTCCTACGTAAAATTTGCATGTTCTGTTTTGTGAATATTGGTAGCCGGCCCTCATAAAATGTATACTGTTGAATAGGGTATTCATAGGTCAAAACACGATACCTGTACCACGAAACACGATCGCTGGACGAAATATTTAAAGGTCCATAACTCAGAAACTATGATAGTTAGGTATAATCTGTCTTAACTAAGCATCCACATAATATGAGCTACCGTATATGTAATCAAAGCATTATTTCGGACTTCTGATACACCCTGAATAATATTACTGGCATTTTTTAAATCTTATGTATTGTTACCCATGTGTTCTAAAGGAAGCTAGAGGTGCATTGCAGTGCACCCACACTTCACCGATGTATTTTGGTCCCAATGTAATAGTGGACGAGCTTACTGCCAGTATACCGGGCACATTCCCTCTCAATACAAGGGAGATTGGGGCTATAATCCGCCACGTAGGCCCAGTACGGGTTGGTGAACTTCTCACGCCTTTCTACAGATGTTCGGGTTTCCTTACTATATTTTCCTCCACCATTCAGCAAGTGGTAATCATGATTGAAAATGACATTCGCCAATGGAATCCGAAAATGCCAAAGGTGCGATTCTGGGGTCTGAATTTGCACCCCTCACATTCAAGGCGAGCGTTATTAATTAGGCACCACAGCTTGTTTTTTTTAAATCTGCCTTAACAATGTAAGGATTAATAAATAATAAAACAATTCTGCTAGAGGGTGAAAGGCTTTTTTATTTCTTTTAGTCGGCCCGATCAGTAAAAACTTACTGACTGAAGCGTACATAAGGAACTTGCACCAACGAAAAGAAACAAAAAGCATTTTCTTAAAACAACTGACGACTTCAAAGTACTTAAGCGCGTCTGCGCTCAACATTTGTGCTGCTTTCAAGGTATCGCCAAGATCTGTTGTGAATAGTTTTGCACAGAGATTTCATCAAGATAATGGCGCGATGAAGCTGATACGCGCAGATAGCATCTGTATCTGCCTACTGGATTGTGAAGCTTCGAAGGAAAAAGTGCATTAGTAACGTTTTTACAGTTACAGTAGTAGATTTTCCTCGACGTTTTTCCAATGATATAGTTTTTCGTTGACGAATGCTTTTGCTATTGTGTAGCAATAGTATCGTTTTCTTTTACATTGCTTATTGTTTCACTGATAGTATTGAAGCAGTGGTAGCCGAGTGGTCGAACGCACGCCTTGCAAATCAAAGTGTGCAGGTTCAAACCCCGGCTCGCACCTCTGGGTTTATGTGCGAATCTCATTTTCATCCGAGATTACCACATGCTATGAAACGGTGAAGGAAAACATCGTGAGGAAACCTACACGTCTATAGAAAGGCGTGTGAAGTTCACCAACCCGCACTGGGCCAGCGTGGTGAACTATAGCCCAAAAATCTCTCTCGTATTGAGGGAGAATGTGCCCGGTATAATGGCAATAGGCTCGCCCCCTATTACATTGGGACCAAAAATACATCGGCGAAGTGTGGGCGCATCACGGTGCACCTCTGCCTACCCCTTCGGGGAATACAGGCGTGATGATGATGTATTATTATTATTATTCGTATTGTCAATAGATACTAAAAAATAACTGGATTGAGTTAATAGAAAAAGCTCATTCTTCGACGAAAAGTTATTGAAACCATGAGCGGATTTTGGCGCGTAGTCGCGTAGCTATCATGTTAATTTAGTCATTGTGAATGTTGAAACGGAATTCGTTTTGAGATTTTAGATTTGGACAGTAAGCGCTCAGTTTCCACAAATTTGTCAGACTGTTTTGTTTGTGTTATGTTTAATCATTAATCTCTACATTTACAGAGATAAAATATAGAACAGTTTTTTTTTGCAAAATGCCATTGTTTATAGAGATAACATATAAAACAGTATTTTTGCAAATTTCCTTTGTAATTGGTAACGAGCGAATGGACTGAAACTAAAAGAATAGGTATCTTATTTTAACTCAGTGACAAAAGTATCTAAAATAGATTTAAATCAAGTATTTAATCCGATTACAGCAAAGACAAAAAATATAAACTTGACAACTCATAAGTGCCCCCGTAGCCATATACAAAACAAATGATTTTGCTTTGATTCAATGTTCAAACGATTTTGCGTATTTTGATCTTAGCTTATGGTCTTCACAGGATCCTTACTCCTTATAAATCCTATACAAGTTTAGGTATCTGTGTACATAAGTAGGTACTTTAAATGCTTACGAGCATACACATGCTTAGCTCGACACGTCACCGCTGACTCATTATACAACCGTGATTATAAGTCCCCGGCCCATCTCGTTAGGATCACAGCTTTACAACCTGTACCTACATAGCGAGCGAACTCGCTTGAATTTTATTAAAAATGTACTCTGTATTTGTAACTATAAACATTAAATTGCCGTGGTATAAGCCATGCAAACATACGTTCAAAATTCACATAAGTCACCAATTAAATATCATTGAAAAACCGGCCAAGTGCGAGTCGGACTCGCGCACGAAGGGTTCCGTACGATTATCTATAAAAACTAGCAAAAAAATCACGTTTGTCGTATGGGAGCCCCCTTAAATATTTATTTTATTCTGTTTTTTAGTATTTGTTGTTATAGCGGCAAAAGAAATACATAATCTGTAAAAAATTTCAACTGTCTAACTATCACGGTTTATGAGATACAGCCTGGTGACAGACGGACGGACGGACGGACGGACGGAAAGCGAAGTCTTAGTAATAGGGTTCCCATTTTACCCTTCGGGTACGGGACCCTAAACACATGCTTTGTTGTATGAGTTTATAAAGATATTGGAACTTGGACGCGCGCGTTTTCACGCGCCCGTGTCCGCAAGGCCTTGCCGGAACAGTATCCGGAATCCCTCGGAATGTTTACACAGGATTTTGTTTGTCTGTAAAGCGAAAATGGCTTTGATATACCTACAGATCTTGGGTGTAAGCGTTTAAGGACTTACTTGATAAAAACGAAATTGCCGCTACCATAATTTAACTTTGTAGATAATCTTCTATCTTCTTCTTTTTATACATAAAAATAAATTGATGTTCGTTACTCTCGTTAAAACTCTAAAACTGCTTGGTCAATTAAAAAAAATATTTGATTTAATCGCTCTAACACCTACAGTAGTGGTAGCAAGTATGCCAAGACTAAACTTATGTTCCGGAATATGTTAATTCTGTCTCTCATATGAAATAAGACAGAGAGCGAGCGAGCGAATCTGTGACAATGTCTAACCCCACAGGGGCGGTTTAATCCAAAATGTATCATATAGTAGCCCATATCTGGTCTGTGTGTAACCCATAATATATAGTAATAAATAAGTAAATCGGTAACTCTGTTTATTATATAATTTATGTACGAGAAAAGTCTGTTTAATTATTTTGAATAATAGACTCAAATATCAATACCTACCTATTCAATTTTACAATTACAAGTAGCTACTAAGTAATTCCTGTTATAATTAGATATATAATACAGGTATCGTCGCGTAATAGAAAAATTAACTAAGGTAAGGAGCCATATTTCCGTAGGATATTCAAACTGGAACAAAAAAAACGTCTTTTGTATACAAATCGTTGTATAAAAAGTCCCCGTATTTATCTAAATTACTATGACGAATCTAGTTAATGTGAAAATGCTGCGGTTACGGGACTCCTTACCTTATATAAAAAGGGAAGGGTATAAAATTCTTGCGTTTAAACGAAAAATCGTATTAGTGACACCAAAGGAAATGAGAAAATGTTGGAAGTAATGCGACACATAAAATATCGCCCTTATCGATCCCACTCGATGCGATATAATTCATGGTTTGGTAATAGCCACATTGGGCTTCCAACTCCACACATATAACGGCCAATTACAGAACCTTTCAGGGTAGGTACTTCGACAACTATTCGGTTGAATATGGAAATTAAGCATTCAGTTGTTATTAACATCAGATATTTACGGTCAGGTGACCGCCGGTCGAAATATAATTTGATCAAATCTCGGCTTAATTTAGTTTTCGTAGAAGGTTAACCACGGGGCATTTAATTAAGCTTTTAACTGAATAAGCTTTTATGGAACGCTAGAACTCCGAATGAACGAACAATATTATCTATACAGGATGTTTCAGAAGTCCGAAATAATACTTTGACGTTTGCATTGGTATCGGGTATGCAATTGAATGGTATAAAAATTTGATTGAAATTCGACCATGTTTTTGCAACTTTTTTTTCGTCGTCAATTTCTATAACTCGTAATATCTCGAGTGCTATGTAAAATTTGCATGTACTGTTCTGTGAATATTGGTAGTTGCCCCTCATAAGTGTAGTTTACACTGCTGAATAGGGTTATGGATGTACCTAAAAGCCGGACCACGATACCTGTGACAAATATTCAAAGGTCTATAACTCAGAAACTATTAAAGTTAGTGATAAACTGTCTTCACTAATGATCCACATATGAGCTACCGTCCATATACTTAAAGTATTATTTCGGACTTCTGAAACACTCTGTATATATAAAAATCAATGCCACTTTTCGTTGAAAGCTAATTCCTCCTAAACGGCTGGACTGATTTGAATGATATTTTTTGTATGCGTTTGGGTAGCACCCTGGATGGTTTAGATTCACAATTGGACCCGGTAGGTGGCGCTGCTTTCGTCACTCATTCTAGGCGGTACGAAGTTCGCCCGGTCAGCTAGTAGTACATACTTTTTATTATGAATGAAACTTCGTCAGAGCTTGGTGTAGTGGTTCAAGCCTAGGCTGATTGGCTCACTGCAAAGGCTGGTTGCGGTTTGATTCCCTAAAGCGGCAAATTTCAGAAATTGCCTTATCCTAATTTGCTTTGATCTGAGTTTAAATGAAATCGCCCGCAGTCCATAGACCCATAGTACATAGCTTTGCTTGTTCCCGGATGCGTAGCGATATTTTTTTACATAAATAGATATCCACCAAAGAATTTATAATGAGTATTACTTCTAGATACTTTTATGGATTTTTTTATGAAAATGTTTCGTATAGGTTTATATAAATAGATAGGTGCGCGCATATCAGTTACAAGTTAGTACGCTTTTATACAGGATATTTCAAAAGTCCGAAATAATACTTTGACGTTAGCATCAGTATCGGGATACAACTGAACGGTATAAAAATCTGATCGAAATTCGAACATGTTTTTCCAATTTTTTTTGTTGTCAATTTCTGTAACTCGTAATATCTCGAGTCCTATGTAAAATTTGCATCTTCTGTTTTGTGAATACTGGTAGTCGCCCCTCACATGTGTAGTTTACACTGCTGAATAGGGTTATGGGTGTACTCAAAAGCCAGAACACGATCCCTGTGACAAATATTCAAAGGTCTTTATCTCAGAAACTATGATATTTAGGTATAAACTGTCTTCACTAAGCCCACATATGAGCTACCGTATATGTACCCAAAGTATTATTTCGGACTTCTGATACAACCTGTATATAAATAAACGTTATTATCAGATATACCTACTTACGAACATGATAAAGGAAATATTTTGTATAGAAAGTTCTCTCATAAGAATTGACGCCCACGCCCCGGAATTGTAAGTAGTTGAAAAGTAAAAAAAGATACCTAAATTACTTTGGCAATTTATCTTTTAGGAGTGTTTGGAACGGTCATGGCCTAGCGGTTAGAAGGGATGCCGTCGTAAACCGAGAAGTTCATCTCTGCTATAGTTCTTAATTATTAATTATTCTCTTAATTATTATCTCTTAATTATTATAT
Source organism: Ptilodon capucinus (assembly GCA_914767695.1). Taxonomy (NCBI): domain Eukaryota; kingdom Metazoa; phylum Arthropoda; class Insecta; order Lepidoptera; family Notodontidae; genus Ptilodon; species Ptilodon capucinus. The sequence continues at coordinate 3,416,155 of OU611814.1, read as the reverse complement.
CTGCTCTTAATTATTATTAAATACCTACTAAAACAGTCCTGGAAGAGCTCTGTGTTCGATGGCTAGTTTCTGCCAGCAAGCCATTTTTTTCGGAAAAATAAAATAAGAACTTACTTACAGCTTTAGAACTTAGGCTGTAATATAATTCGTATATTAGAACTAGCCAAGTTAGACCTTAGGCTTCAATATATTATCCTAAGTTTAAAAAAGAAATAATATTTTAAGTTGTTATAAAATATTGTATGTTGTTATAAATACATTTCTTCGCACCCATTTAGATATCACTTATTTTGTCGTTGAAGTCAACAACCAAGGCATATATTATAGTATTGAACTTGGCTCTCATTTCACATTTATGTTTTTGATGGGATTCCTTTTACATGCGCTAGGCTCTGTTTGAGGTCTAATTGGACTACTACAGGTAATGTGCTTAGCTCACATTGCTAATACCAACCCAGCAAAATAACTAGCAAAATAATCTACAATGAAAGTTCCACGTGTCGCAACGATATCTTTAAGGCAGGTAGTGCCTCTCTAGGGACTGCTGGTTATTGATGGGCTCTATAAACAAAAATGACTGCCTGTTACGGAAAATGCGAAGTTAAAGTACCTTTTGGGGACCCTTTTAAGATGTCCCTTAGGACATCATAGATCGTAACCACGCCTCCGATATTTTGAAATAGTATTATACTATATTCCTGAGACGAGAGGCAATCAAACATGTCATCAAATTCAACTCTTTTATAAAACATCTCATGGGACTTTATGATTTTAACAACAGACACACGAAAACAATTCCAAATCTCGAATTTAAATAAAAATCGTCGTCTGAGTCTTAGGTAGCGCACATCAAAACGACTCAATTGAATTATTCGCGTTTGACGCCATAAAGCTTGTAACATATTGGCGCGAGCGAATTAACTTTACTTTTTTTTATTTACTTTTGCCACTATACCTCATGGGTACCTCACGGGTTCATGCAAATAAAATATAGCCGCGCGTCCTTGATGACATATCGTCGGTGAATGTGCTTTTTACCCAACTACGGCGAAGCCAAAAGGAAGGGTGATGATTTTAGCAGTCTATGTTTGTATTTAGGTATGTTCCTACGTAACGCCTAACTATTCATCCGACTTTGATGAATAAACTATCAATCGATTCGTTATTATAGCCCGAGTAACATAGGCGACATTTTAACCAACTTCCAAAAAGGAGGAGGTTCTCTGTTCGTCTGTATGTGTTTTTAGGGTTCCGTACCCTAAGGGTAAAACGGGAACCCTATTACTAAGACTTCGCTGTCCGTCCGTCCGTCCGTCTGTCACCAGGCTGTATCTCATGAACCGTGTTAGTTTGAGACTTGAAATTTTCACAGATTATGAATTTCTATTGCCGCTATAACAACAAATAGTAAAAAACAGAATAAAATAAATAATTAAGGAGGCTCGCATACAACAAACGTGATTTTTTTGCCGTTTTTATAGAGAATGGTACGAAACCCTTCGTGTGCGAGTCTGACTCGCACTTGGCCGGTTTTTTATTATTTTTATTTCCGCAGTCGGATTACAGTTTTTAAATGTTTTTCTTGTTCCATGACTGAGTTCGCACATAATCGGTCTCGCACATCTTGACGTGTCTGTCTATTGGAGGTCTTGAGCTAACGACAGACGTTGAGTAAATAACATTTACGATTTGCACAGGGACGCAGGGAAGCTGTTAAGTAGTAAAAAAACATTCAAAAGGACTCGTAAAGCGTACAAATTGATTTCCTCCAGTATTTATGCGTTCAATTTCGACGAGACGTGGATTCAATGCATACGTAGGTCAATTTCGTCTTAAAAACGATATTATAAAACGTAGCATAGCATTCTAATTACCTCTTGTTCTTAATATTGGAGGAGGATCTCAATTCTACTAGATTTTTTTTTTACGAAATGAATGAAAGGATGACATTTAAATGGAATTAGGTATCGAATGGCTGCACCTACATTTAGTGGGTATTCTGCCAATAATAAGTAATTAATAGTAAGGAAAGCTTCAATATACCTATATACATACACAATTAAAATGGGCGATGGATGTGATGAAGATGGCGGATGAATCCCTACAAAAATATGAAATATACTTAGATACAAAAAGCGTAAAATAGATAGATAGATAACTCTTTATTATTCCACCTCTTAGAGATATACTACTACAGCCCTTTTAACGTCCCACTGCTGGGCACGGGCCTCCCCTCAATGCGAGGGGGATTCGGGCCATAGTCCACCACACTGGCCCAGTGCGGGTTGGCAGACTTCACACATCTATCGAGAACTAGTCAAGCTCCCTCAGACGTACAGGTTTCCTCACGATGTTTTCCTCCACCGTTTCTTAGCAAGTGATAATCTCGGATGAAAATGAGATTCGCACATGGAACCCAGAGGTGCGAGCCGGGGTTTGAACCTGCGCACTTTGATTGCAAAGCGTGCGTTCGACCACTCGGCTATCACTGCTTAGAGATATATCTCTAAACTAATATTTTAACAATATTTTTTATAGATGTAGTCGTCATAGCCCTAAAGAAAATGCCTATGGAGAACCACCTCGTTTTATACATTCGTTTAATAAGCTCGAAGCAGTAATCTTGCACGTCCTTATTACCTAATGTAGTGTAACGGTCATGTCCCGCCTACCCTATACCTTATCAAACACGTGTTATTTACCTACTTATTTAAATCGCGGCTAAAGATTATTTTGGCTCGTGAATCAATCTAGCGCGCGCAATTTTCGATTATTTTAATAAGGACCTCTACGTTGTGTTTATAATATCGATTTAAAAGAGTGTTTAAGAAAGTATTTAAAAAAAGGATTTAAGAAAGTATTAAAAGAAAGTTTCATACGTGTATCCGGTAATTAAATAATTATCAAAATTACGAAAGAATCCTGTGAAAAATACATCACACAATAAAATAAGAAAACAACAGAAATAATAAAACAAAATGATCATGCAAGCAAAATGATGAACCGCCGACGCAAATGCTATAAAATAAAACACGTATAAACACAATAAACATCGAAGCGCACGACGACTCGTAGATGTAGTTCCTCGCACAAAGTCTCAGTCTGGCTAGTCTTAGTTTAGCACTTACCCCACGCCAACCACCAATGTTCTTATATACACGTACACTCACACTTATAGGCACCCGCACTGCCTTTACATATTTATTTATCGCAGAACGATCCGCGCGCCCGAGTTTTATTATTTGACGCAATAGCGAATAAATTTGGAACCATAGGATTATGGTGAAACCTATTTCCTAGCGATAGAAATTAACTGGTCTCCCTTCCAACCTAGCAACCAGTCCTTATGGCAAAGACCACGTGCCCCAGCAAATCCATCAAAGCTAATCGACCCATCTAATAGCTAAGCTAAATCATCGATCAACCACATCACACAGTCACAGCAATAAACGTTGACACATCTCGAACAACATTCCGATCATCTCTCTCACATCATTCTAGTTTATCCTACTTGGAATCTAACAACAGATACTCATTCGTTCATCACCAGCCCTAATGTAGAATTCTACAACATACGTCGCGGTGTTCACAGTGAACTTTATATAACGAGTAAATATTCGTAACATGTTAAATTATTTAAGTTTAGAAGATTAACTACATATGCTATTATTGAGTTGCTTGATGAGCCAAATGGTCGATTTTTGACTCGCGACATCAACATCAACCATTAATTTGTGTTAATTTGTATTGAGTGTTTCATGTTCAACGATAAGAAACCGTTAATGCTAAGGAACCCCAAATCTATCGTCTGTCTGGCCTTGAGAACTATTATCCTGGGGGAGTGATACCCATAGAAGTATACCTGCGCCCTTCTTCACAGCCCTCAAGTTTCTAAACAATAGGTGGTACCAGAGCAATCTCGGACTTCCCCGTTTCCCATGAAGTGTGTACGACATGTGTGTGTAGTAGTGAGGTCGATCTCTTCTGTGATCTGACTGTAAGTTAGTGTGTAACGTACTCTCACCTTCCTCACCCGGGACCCTAATGGCAGCCCGATGGAGAGCCTTGTGTAAATAGTGTATGCGTGTGTGTACAAGACTTTTCTATGCTAAACCTAGCTCACAGGAAAATTACTTCCACTGTTCACCAGGTTAGCACGTTTATTCCCTACATGGAGCAATGCAAGATGAAAGTTAATAAACATTATAATAACCCTGTGGTTATGGAAAACAAAAATGTTACAAAAATAGAAATGCACTCAATCACACATTCTCTCATTCAGTCACATCCACCTACAACAACAGAATAAAATATGAAATACCTTGTCTGTATCCTGCGCCGAAAGAAACAATCACTATTATTAATAGAACCCGAAACTTACACGAACGCACCGATTATTATTTTAATAAGACGTTATAATTTATAGTAAATAAATAAAACCGTATGAAACTTCCTTAATCACGCGTAAACAAAACAAAACGTCACTCCCGCACTCCCTATCACTATACATCAGAGTCAATTAACACTCCCGATTATATCGCAACACCTCAACTGTATCAATCGCACTCACTACACTCCGCTATCTTAAAACTTTCAAAACTTAAACCCGGAAAAAATCTCCGTGATCGCTAAAAAACTCTCAAAAAAAAACTCCTCGAGCAACAGTGTGCTCGCTAATATATATCCTCGGTAGCCACAAAAATAACCCCTCTCCACATTTGTTATTAACCAATCCTTGGCTGATTAGTAAACATTTAAAGGTAAAGGTAACGCCCCTAACTTATGTAAAATTGCAATTCTAACCCTTAACAATATGTAACTAGGATCCTTATTCCACTCTACCCGGAAAAACGCAACATCATTGCTTTAACAAACATGACTCCGGTGTCATAAAACAATAAACATTTATCAGTTTCATATTTTGCGTGTTCAAAGTTTTTCCAAATCTCATTGTTTTCCGATGGCCGAGGTGAAGTTAGTTTATGATGTTCCTTTGTATTGTGTTATCTTTATTGCTCAATAGCCGACGCACATGTTTTACTGCCTTGGTTATCTCTGCAAAACAATTATGTTAAAGTTTTTTATGGGACACTATTTACCATTATTTTCTAAGAAATTCAAGCGTGTGAATATCAGTTGGCACTGGTTCACAGTTTCCTTGTCGGCGAATCGATGCAAGTTGTTAAGTTTTGATAAGATAGGTTTTTAAGTAAGATTTGCATCGACCCCGGTATGAACCGTTACAGTAGTATGAAATTTTCATACCTATCTATTAATATGGATAGGTATGAAAATTGCATACTACACTCCATGTTTTTTAAGGAAAAGCGCCATTAGGGATTACCCTAACGGCGCTTTTCCTTAAAAAACATGGAATATTGAGCATAGGATAGGTACATAGAATACAATCTGTGTTCGGTTACTAAAAAAATGTGATACATAAGGCATAAAAAAGTATTTTATACAGGGTGTTTCAGAAGTCCGAATCATGATTTTTCAATTTTAAAGACTAAATATATCGCTAGTCCTAAGCTAAATTTTCAAGTTCTGTTTTCTGAATATTAGTAGTCGCCTCTCTTTGATGTAGTTTGCACTGTTGTATAGGTTTATGGATGCACACTAAGGCCACAACATGATACCTGTGGTAAATTTCAAAGGTCTGTAATTCAGAAACTAAGATAATTAGTTATAATCTACCTTCTATATGTATGTACATATTCGCTACCGCATATGTATCTAAAATATTATTTCGGACTTCTGATACACCCTGTATTTGTACCGCCAGTGGTAGCCTAGTGGGTAGAATGCCAGCCGTCAACTCAAGGGGTGCAGGTTCATTGAAACTCAGGGCTCGCACATCTAGAATTTTCAGATTTCACGTGTAAATGTATAATGATTACGACTTGCTGAATGGTTAAGGCAAACATCGGAAACCTGCATGTCTTGAGAAAAGTGCGTGAAGTTCACCAACCCACACTGGGCTAGCGTGGTGGACTATGGCTCAAGTCATCCTCGTATTTACGGAAAATAAGCTCAGTATCATGGCAATAGGCTTGCATGTAGTAACATTAGGCCAAAATGTGGCCAAAACCTTTGGGGAGTACAGGCGTGAAAATGATGTTATATTTGTATAAAAATAAATATATCCAAATAATGTATCATAACGTAGGTATACCCTGAAATAATCAGACAATATGATTACAGTGACAACATTCATCATGTCTGAAACCTACTCGCACCTTATATAAAAACGCGCAAAAGTTGGTTGGCCAAGTCACATTAGGCCGCGTCACCGGAGAGCCGTACAGATAACCAAGTTTACCTGCGACTGTACGTACTCGGTATCTAAAATGGCCATTTCGAGCAATTCCTCTTAAGTAATTCATTTCTGGAAAGATTTGGTCTATATCAATTATGTTAATATAATTAAAAGTATCACGCATTTGAGTGATTCACGAACAGATTCAGAGGCCATAATTGCACCACCTCTTATTTCAATAATTTTGACATGACTTTTTATTTGCGATAGTATTTTTAAAATCATTCACAATCAAAAATTCAAGTAACATTAATCAATGCTGCGTTGCGTTTAAGTATTATTATAGACAAATCTTCTATGATTGAAGATCGTTATAAAGTATTGACTATATGTTATCCTAATGTAAAAACAATAAAATTTAAAGTTTCAGAAAGAGTAACAAACATCCATACATTCATCCATAGGGTGTGCTGAAGATTCAGGCAATGAATTCATTTACGAGGACTTGCTCAATGTGACCATTTTAGACCGTCTGTGCATAACTTTCGCGTGCCGTATGATCCCCTGGTACAGGACCGTCATATATTTTTGTCTGGAATCCTCGAGACTAATATTCATCCTTACGTACCGTGCATAAAGCATTTGAATACTTTATTGGATGTTTGTTTTCGCGTATATCATATTCTTTTTGTACGAAGTAAAAGATTTGTTGAAGTTTAACCTTCCAAGTTGTTATCATATGGTCCAAGTATGAGTCTCATGGGGAGTCGAAATACCTCATTGTGAAAGTTTAGACGTTACGAAACCCTTTAAACTCTTTTTGAAAATAGTAACCATGGGGTTTTTTGCACATTCTCTCCCACACAAAAAGTATTCAGCAGATCCTATTTGAAGATGAAATTATGATTGCTGATTTTCTCACAATTAGATGTTTTCAAGAAAAAAAATAATTTACCGCTTAGTAAATATCTCACACTGCGAGTTATTTAGATGTAACCTTGTAATCTCGATATAATTGAGAGATAAGTTTACACTACACGTACTGTTTCCTGGTTATAGAACGATAACAGGAAACATTAGTATAATGATCCTTTGTTAGTATTAAGTTTAGCATAAGAGTTTTATAATAAAAAATAATCAGTCGTAGTTCACTCTTCAAGCTGTACACGCGCATTCAATTGTTTTTAAGAAGCCTTTTGTCGCCGCCCACTACCTAACTGGCGCAGTCGGTACGTCGCGTTCTATCGGATAGAGGTTGTAGAGTAAATCCTTGTAACTTCGTTTCCGTGGCGCGAGTAGAGAACGTACAGTGGGCAGACCAGCGGCATCGAGGCGATTGAAAACAACCAAAACCAGCAGCAGTAGCACCAGCAGCAGCAGCAGCATCAGCAGCAGCAGTAGCAGCAGCACCAGCAGCAGCAGCAGCAGCAATAGCAGCAGCAGCATCAGCAGCAGCAGCAGCAGCAGCAGCACCAGCAGCAGCACCAGGCAATTGGAGGTGGACGTCAATCAGAGAGACGACCGGCTTATTACAAATCGTAAAGCCACATATCGGCTATGCTCGTGGGGCAAACATTTACTCTGATTACTCCCGAAATCTATTTTTTCTAATATATACACCCAGACGTGTTTCTAGTAGAAGGTATCAGTGCTATTTTAGTACTAAACTATCGCTAGATTGTCTCTCATAAAGTTAGTGTCCAACTAAGTAGGCTCAGAATGGCGACTGATCAGACAATACAGGAGGACAAATCTTTCCAAGATGAGAAGCCGATAACTACGGATTTCTCAACCTTCTCGAAGTTACTGCCAAAATACGACGGTAACAAAAGAACTCTATCGTTCTATATAGAGGGCGTGGAAAACGCCCTTGAATTAATATCCAATAAGGATAACCCTCGTGTTGCATGTCTAATTAGAAATAGGCTAACAGGCAAAGCAGTAGAGGCACTGTCGGAAAACCCAGGCACTAAAACCTGGTCCGATATTAAAGACGTACTTCAGACAGAATTTGGAGAATTTAGAACGGAAATCCAATTAGTTCAAGAACTAAGGAGGATAGAGAAAGAAAATAACAGCTTAGAAGTTTTCGGTGATAGGATTAGGAATCTAATGAGCACCCTAATATCCCGGGAACCAATGAAACGCATTTATTACGAGAAAATGGCTTTGGAAACATTTTTAGATAAACTAAATCCCATAACAGCAATTTTAATTAGGTTAAAAGACGTGAAAAACCTAGATCAAGCCATTACAGTAGCAAAACAGGAAGAGGTGAAGTTAAGAGCAAGACGCTCACAACAAAAAACCAAGTTTGCAAATAACTATAAATTTAATAAAAAAACAATTTAATAAAAACAAAACTAACTTCGAACCTTTTAGATGACTAGGACAAGGACAAATCAGACTCGGAAAATCGATACGAGGAAAATGAACCTGAGGAAATATAAGGTGAAAATTTTCTCCTCGATATAGAAAAGCAAATAATATAGTAGTTTTTATGAATAACATCCAAAATTACAGCAGATTACCGTACATATATATATAGGAAAACTAGAAGGTAGATTTTTAATAGCCTCTCAATCATTAATAAACCCGAAAATTTTAAAAAATAACAAATAAAGACCTAAAAGGAGACGGATACGCTTTCATACATTCTTGGGCCCATTTGTAAAAATATGAGAGTGGTGTCAATTAAGAGCTTATATATTATCAAACCATCTCCGAAAATTTTGCTGATCTTGGCTATCTGAGAACAAAATTATAAGAGATTTAGTAAAAGTGTGGTTATTCAACAAAGTGACAACAACCTAGATACTATACAACTGATTTTTGAACTGTGATTGTTATTTTGTTTTAATATACAGTTTTGGTGTTAATTCAACCACTTTAGTGTATATTAATATATTAAAATGAATACAATGCTTAATCATTAATAACACAATTTGTTTGTGAGCTACCGAACGTGCATACTCTGTATGGGGCGCGCGGGCGTTCGGAAACTCGTCCGTCGACATTTTGTGGAGCGTTCGGAAACGCGGACGCCACACAGTTATTTACTATATTAATTGTAGTTTTTTATTGTTAACTATTACAATGTATTTATTCATTTTGATTGAATCAATCAAGTATTTTATGTTCAATTGTTTAAATCATTCACAGTAATCGATTATTGTAATCGATACTCTATTTCTTCAGTGAAATATACTTATTTTTATGATTTCTCGTCTCCCAGATTGTGAATTGAGCTGGTTTTTTTATATTTTGAAACAGAAAAATATACCGCTTTTTTAAAACCATATCTCAACTTATTACAATTGGGCCCAGATATCCCCGTCTCCTTTAAAATAGAAAACGAAACGCACTGCATTAAAACAGCTCACACAACTTCTAAGCATAAGCAGGTTAGGTTAGGTTCTTAGCTCATATAAAATTGCCGGAAGAAATATCTAATGAAGATATAACATACAAACTTTTAATTTTTTACTTCGACTCAGATTTAAGTAGACAAAGCTCAGACAAAGCTGTAATACCTATCAAAGACGATATATAAGCATATAATAAAATCAAACCTCTTTGCGAACAAGTAGTTAATCTACTTTACAGTCAGGAGGAAGGCATTTATTATTCGGACGGAAAAAATACTAAAAGCGGACTAATTTTCCCATCGGCTACAGTCTCGGTAAAGGAAGGAAACACAAAAATGACAGTAATAAACACATCGGAAAATGAAATTAGGCTGAAAAAGAACTGTCACCTGAATTTACAGAGACTTTCCCCAAAAAATAAATATACTACAAATTCAAAATTTAGAGAGATTGCGTATAGATCACGTAAACGTAGAAGAAAATAGGGAAATTAAAAAAAAAACTAATTATAACTATAGGGACATATTTCATTGCGAGGATATTCCACTCACATTCACGCATGAAGTTAAACACCAACTTAGACTTGCGGATAAAAAACAAATCTTCATACGAAATTACAGGAAAGCCCCAAAACAAAAAGAAACAATAAAAAACAGATTAATCAACTAAAAGAAAATAATATCATAACAGAGAGCAACTCCCCGTGGTCATGTCCAGTGCACATAGTTCCAAAGAAAATAGATGCACCTGGAGAACAAAAATATAGACTAGTACTAGATTACAAAAAGCTTAATGACAAAACAATATGTGATAAATACCCTTCACCAAACATCGACGATATATTAGACAAGTTCGGAAGAGATCAATACTTCACAACATTAGACCTAGCATCAGAGTACCACCAAGTGCAAAAACACCCTGGTGATGCACACTACGAATTTTTAAGAATTCCGTTTGGACTAAAAAAACGCACCTATTATTCCAAAGATTGATGGATTCAGTTTTACGTGGTTTAGACAATGTACTCACAAATCTCGACGACGTCAGATATGTCACATATCTGACGTCAAATCGCAAAGCAATTCAAATTTAAGTCAGAGAAAAACATTAGGAATAGTACAGGACTTTATAAAGGACTATGAAAGAAACCTAGAAATAATTAAAAATAATCAAATCAAAATAATAGGGCAATAGACAGATACTCAGCAAAGACATTAGAAGTCGAAACAGATTTTCTAACGACCGCTATATTTAACGATATCGACAGTTCATTACAACAATTATTTGACAGATTAGTAACGTTAAAAAATGCATTAACATTAGCACACCTTGTAAGGATACATCCGAGCATAGTAGAGCCGATATATTTAATAGAAGAACTAAACAAAATTCATAACTAAATAGAAGATAATTTAGCGTTCGACCCAAATTTAAAGAGTATACAACTATGGGAAAAAGCGATAATCGTGAAGGCATTTAGCGCTAATGAAACACTGACCTTCATACTAGAAATACCAATATAGTATCCACGCCCACGCAGCCATTTAACCTATTGCACCTTTATTCCATCCCGAACATAAATAACACTATCCTAATTCCACGTAACTCCTTCCTTATCTTGGGAAATCACGAGTTTGTGTACCCCCATGAGCCGTGCACAAAAATAACAGAAGATGAAGTAATCTGTAAGCACCTAGAATTGAGCAACTTACTACAAGCAAACGATTGCATAGCACAACTAATACAACATCAAAGAAACTATACCATTACCGCGTGCACATCTAACACCTAAAGCGATGCCAATAGACATACAATTGGAAAACATAGAACTGGATAACCTAAAAGATGCAATTAGGCAGTCTAAGGAAACACAAGAATCATTGGAGCACCCAGCACTAATTACTAATACACCTAGCTGGTCATCAGTATCGCTGTACATCTTAATCGCAGTATTTGGAGTAGGAGCAGCAATTTACAAATATTGGTGACATATAAGTTGGCGCAAATTTCGACGCATCCACTACCAGAAGAGGAAGAACTCCAAGCGGTGACGCAAGACCCGGCGGCGCAGCCTTCGATGACGTCTTCATTACGCCTCTATCTTAAGGAGGGAGGAGTTATGTAGATGTAACCTTGCAATCTCTGTATAATAAAGAGATAAGATTACACGTACTGTTTCCTGGTACCTGTCAGAACGGTAACAGGAAACATTAGTATAATGATTCTTTGTTAGTATTTTGTTTAGCATACGAGCATATAGCCTGTAACACAGTGTATACTACCATAGGCTATAGTGTATAATACAACTTTTATGTATTGCCTTTTATAGGAATAAACAAATATTATTATTATAATAAAGATTAATCAGTCGTAGTACTCTTCAAGCTGAATTCGCATTCAATTGTTTTTAAAAAGCCTTTTGCCCACTACCTAGCTCGCATCGGAAGCTATATTTTGATCTTGCTAAGGCAACATATCAACGATATTAGCGCATGATCCATCACTCCATCTGTCTACTATCTTCTTCTTTACAAAATGATGAAATTATAATGGAATGCGATGAGTGATGACTGCACCTGCGATAAGTGCACGTACGTAGTGATAAGTACTATAAATACACATCTTCATAATATATAAAAACCAATTGCTATTCGATAGTCTCGCTAATACTCAAAAACGGCTTGAAATATTAGTCATTTAGGGATTTTTTGTGATCACAAAGTTATTTTTTAGTTAGTTTGTATGGTGACACCAGTATACCAACGGCAAACTTAAGTTTGTCTTTCTAATCAGTTTATCTTTTCGTTAGAGTAATGCTTGGTGCTCTCACAGTTTAGGTACGGAAGCCTCGGTGCGCGAGTCCAGCTTACACTTGGATGGTTTTTTTTGTTTTGTTTGGTGTAACACAAGGTCAGTCTTTCAAAAAACAAAAAAAAAGGAATTAAAGAACAAAGATTGTAGCTGGTAAAAATGGGTAATGCATGTAATAAAGATGGCTGATGACTCGTTATCGATTTTATTTCTGTAATTATCTCTGCAACTATGTTTTATAAAAGATATCCATATCCTATAAAACAAATAAAAAAATGGTCCATAACATAATTGCTTGGCTATTATAAATATAATCAAATTTCCGTGTCAATATTTCACGGCACGATCTTAGGTAATGTAGTAGAATTTGGGCGCAACTCACGTACCCAGGCGGCAGCCACGTCTGTTGGCGGGTGACGCTCATTACTACATTCAAACGAAACGCTTCCGTTTACCTTCTAGCTTATATCATAAAGCGTATTTGCAAAATTGCGCTCATCAAAGCAGCGTGGTAGTAAAGCTTTTTAGAGGGCTCACAGCCTTTCTTGCACTTTATCGTCTTCAGTACTTTATACTAACGTTTTGGTGTCATACATAAAAGTAACAGCATATTATACTTTTTTAACCGACTTCAAAAAGGAGAAAGTTCTCAATTCGATCCGTCTGTATGTTTTTTTTTTTTTAATTTCATACGCAAACTATGTCACTTTTTTAGTAAGTACGCAGAAATCTACAGATTGGATTTTTAATCTGAAGACATGACTATGAAATCGAATTAAGTGCTTCAGCAAATGAGTTTAAAACTACTTGCTTGCGAAAGGAATGTGTGTATGTAGGTACGTCAGTTCATGAAGATCAATGGAGAAAAAGCTCTCGACTCATTACGGCTAAAGAGATAAATGGCACTACCATTTACTCACGGAGCATTTATCTGCGAGGGCAAACGTTAACAAAGCAGTAAAAATGTTACGATAACAAACGCTTTCAAAATTCTATTATGTTACATGTATACGCAAACACTAATTTTAATTATGTACTTAATTTTGGTAGACCTCTTTTGTGTACTGGCATACATCCAAACTTTTTTTTTCTTTTAGTAATACTAGTAATGAGTTTATAACATCACTGGCTTTTAGGGGTCCGTACCCAAATGGTAAAACGGGAACCCTATTACTGAGACTTCGCTGTCCGTCCGTCCGTCTGTCACCAGGCTGTATCTCATGAACCGTGATAGTTAGAGATGAAATTTTCACAGATGATGTATTTCTGTTGCCGCTATATCAACAAATACTAAAACAGAATAAAATAAATATTTAAGGGGCTTATTTAAAGGGCCAACGAACGTGATTTTTTTGCCGTTTTTATAGATAAATGGCACGGAACCCTTCGTGCACGAGCCTGACTCGCACTTGGCCGGTTTTTTTAATACAACTTCCTATGAGCCCCTCAACTGAGTTAAAATGCTTGCGATAGAAGTTGACTTACATCATTAGTTTAAACACCAAAGTGGGTGAGTTAAAAATAATTTTAGTAAAATTATAGAGTTTAATATTCTGTTAAAGTACCTTTATTCATCCCTACCACATGAAAGTTGATATGATTCAGTTCAACAATCATTCTCCTCATAATTTTTTTTTTGTAATAACATTTTTCAACTTGTAAATAAGTTTGATCATCTCTGTAAGTACCTAGATAAAGCCTAAATAGCCAATTCTCCACACATTGTTTTCATAAATTGCTAACTTCATATTACAGAAGTTATTTTCTTATTCGGATTCCCGTACTGGCAAACTTTGAGGCTAGAAATACGGATGAAAATAAAGGGAGGAGAAATTTCATCTGCCAAACAGCGTTTCAATAGCAGTTAATATAAAACGCGTGATTGTGTGCGCGAGAGCGTGTTCCGAGGAGCGTGTAAACGAGGTTTGTGCGAGATACCTTATTCAAAAACCTATATTAATTCAGAGCGGATCTCATTATGGCTCACGAAATTAAATTGGAGGCGTCTGATCATTTATGCGACCGGCTCCGAGCGTAAGGCGGCTCAGTGCTGTAATGAGATGGAGTTCGCTTTGCACTTCAACCCAAATATATTTTTTATATTTATTTCTAAGGTACGATATTTGCTGAAGCAACCGCATACGGGTTCTGCGTGTTCCAAAAGCAATCTCTCGACTTGGGAATAAAAAATTGAAATAGTCTCGTGTGTCGCAGTTTTCAAGTTGGAATTGCTGTGAAGTTCGATTCAAGACTTATGAAATATTCTTTGATTTACTTTACACAAACTTCTTTCGTTTGAATGTATATATTTTGTTACTTTAAAAAAGAATGACAAAGACAGTCTCGTTTGTTATCTTTCAACAAGTCTTATCGTACTTATCGATTTCTTTGAAGATTTTTTACTTTGGCAGATACTGTATTTTTATTATTACATTACAAGCTTTATATTAACTTAAAATGTATGTCCGGGTGGAATCTTGCAACTGAATTTTAAATCAGTTGTCTTTAACCGATTGAGCTGAATATTTGGTATACACGCTTATTTTGAATGACAATGCATGCTTAGCTATTAATTCTAATATGGCGGGTCATCCAAGATGGCGGAATAGTTATTTTTTCTGGACTACCACAGTATGGGTAACAAATGAAAGGGCTTGCCGATGAGAACACGAAAACTAAGACGCAATGAAATAAAAGCTGGTTTTTAAAAAGTTTTTTCTATCTGTGATTCTTTGAATAAAGTCTCCACTTTCTATTCATTTTACCTATGGGTTTAACTTTCGTAAAAACTTATTTATATACCCCAATCATTGGTAGCACAAACTTTATGGTATGCCAATATTTTTTCAAAATCAGAATCAGAATCAGAATATTTTTTATTCATATAAAACAATACAGGCACTTATGAATCGTCAATAAATAGTAAAAATAGTAGCTCTACCACCCATTCGGAATGCATTTCCTATGGAGAAGAATGGGCAAGAAACTCCATGGTTGCTTTTTTCAAATAAGGATTTACATTTTTGTGTTTTTCTTAATTAATTTAAATTTTCTTTTCTTTTTAATAAGTTATGATAGTCACAAAGCAACTTGGTGCGATATAATCCGTAACATGAATCTCCTCTTGGTGCACGTGCTAGCCGCGCAGTAAATTATATTTATCTTTGCTGGTTGGATAAAATACAATAAATATTTATAAAATGAGCTAAAAACGATTCCGTTTTCACTAAAGAGTTAAATGTTGCAGTCAATTTATAACTCATAGTTTAGCTTGTCAGCGAGCTATCCTAGCTCTAACGATTCTATAAACAAAAAACTGTCAAGTGTGAGTCGGACTCGCGCACGAAGAGTTCCGTCCCATTATCTATGAAAAAGCAAAATAATCATGTCTGATGTATGGGAGCCCCCTTAAATAAATATTTTATTCTGTTTTTTAGTATTTGTTGTAATAGCGGTAACAAAAATACATCATCTGTGAAATTTCAACTGTCTGACTATCACGGTTCATGAGATATAGCCTGGTGACAGGCGGGCAAACAGACAGACGGACGGACAGCGGAGCCTTAGTAATAGGGTCCCGTTTTACCCTTTGGGTACGGAACCCTACAAAAACCTGAGTGTATCCTAATGGACACAGCGCAGGACCTAATGCTACAAGTAATGATTGCTATGGAAATGACACCAGAAGAGGGGTCTTACCACCAGGGGGTGAAGTCTGTAAACACTATCGTTGTGGTTTTGCTATGACTTCATATTTTAAGGCACGAAAACAACATCTTTTATCAAGGGTAGCTAGAATATAACTAGTCCAATGGCTTCAAGGAGACAATGTCTAATGTCTCCATCGGTAGTATTTTATCTACCATTGATAAAACATGTTGTTTTCGTGCCTTAAAATATGAAGTCATAGCAAAACTACAACGATAGTGTTTACAGACTTCCACCCCTGCTCTTATAGTGTTATTGTATCGATAGTCACTATATTTTTTGACAGATGTACTCAGTACAAGTAAACTGTCAAAAACTGAAAGTAATATTATTAAAAACATTACTTTCAATGGAAGCCATAGACTTTTTAATAAGTGACATATATATACATCATCACGCCTGTATTCCCCGAAGGGGTAGGCAGAGGTGCACTGTAGTGCGCCCACACTTTTCCGATGTATTTTGGTCCCAATGTAATAGGGGGTGAGCCTATTGCCATTATACCGGACACATTCCCCCTCAATACGAGGGAGATTTGGGCCATAGTCCACCACGCTGGCCTAGTGCGGATCGGTGAACTTTACACGACATGAGGCGGCAGTTTAAAACAAGTACATATCGAGGGGTGGAAGGCTATTTGATGTAAGCGACATTTTGTTAAGATTATAGGATAGCATACTCATTCGTCGCTGATTCCAGATATGTATGTAGGATTCTAATATTCTTGGTTTAATATTTCTGAACGAGTTTTAGGTTATTAAAGATAAGATTTCTAAACGAAGCGGTAGATGAATGAGAGAGTGAAGTGTGCGAGTGAGAGAATGAATGAAGAAAGAGCCATAAGAGATTCGAAGACGTAAAGATGTAATTGCAAGTTGTAAAATTGAAAATGAAAGAAAATACCATAATAATGAAGATTTTAAATTAAGAAGACCACCCCACATGTATATAAGTCAATATCGCCAAAAGTGTCGCCTTTCACCCCTCAATATGTAAAATGCTGATGATTAAAATGGTTCAAGCATTTTTTGTTCAAAGCATGGTATTGGGAAAAAAATTGCGCGTGCGTCTTGACACCCCTATAAGCCCAAAGATTTATAGACCTGCTTCGTATACAATATTTGGAGGTAGTTTGAGAATACACGCAGGTAGGTACGAAATACTTAGGAGTCACAAACGTCATTTTCCTCGAAAATCCTTAATAACAGTTTAATATAGAGCTTTACGATCTTCGAGCCGTTTTAGCTTTTTATTACTTCAGTAAATAGTTGCTATATTCATTCTGTTATGTTTCATCAGTGTTAGATAACGGGGTAATCATTTTGCTTGGGGTGTGAAACCTCAAGCCGCCTGAAAATATTTTTACACGAGAAATATACTTCATGATAGTGGATAGTTTCAATTTTGGCATCATACATAGCTATACTAAACAAAAGTTATACCGGCTTTCTTACTATAGTAATGTAACTAGACTATTTATTTTATAACTTGTATATAATATAATATTTTGCAGATGCAGAAGCTATTTTTTATTTGCATTAGGGTTTAATAATTCCGTGGAATAAAAAAAATGACACGATGTCAAAGAAATGTTTACGTAGCAAACGCTTTTGACTCCATTCGTACGGAAATTGTGCTCAGGAATTATTCAAACGGTAAATCCGGCTGCCACAACACCTGTCGTATTAAAATACTTCTCGTGCTGAAAGTTTTTTGGTACATATAAATTATCATTAAACGCTTAATAATCGAGCAGACGGCTTTGTCGTAGCAATAGAGCCTCATACGTTCACCAATACGCCATGATTTATGGATCAGAATTTATAACTCGTTGAGGATATCTTCGCCTAGGGATTCCTCAGATTGGCTTCCCAACTGCTGGAGTATTAAATGCCTGGGAAATATATAATCGATACCTTTCTATCGTCGTTCCGTTACCTAATTAAACTTTGTATTGTTCAAGAAAAAGATAGATTTAAGTATATTTAATATGCGATGTGCTTTTAAATCTCTTTATATAATATACCAACGCCCGAATACAAAGCAATTCCAATCCCTAAACAAAACATTTGTAAAGGCAATTTTAGTACAAATAAGTAGCTGAGACTATAATTTAAATTGACAATGTTAATACAGGATCAAAACTACGTATGATGTATTAAATACAAAAATAAACTGAAAACACTTTCAAAACATTTATTTATCACCTGTACCTCCTTATAAATAAAATTCTTATTATCATACCAAAAAGCACACGTCTCGAACAGGGAGAAATGGTTTCCATTGAAATATTTGAGGATGTCAGTACCGAAAACGAATGATATTGTAGTAGCAGCCAATAAAACATCAGATCGCGGAAAATATCGTGTTTTTTCTTCTTAGATAAGTACGCACATATTTTGTGTGATCCAAATAATTGAAGAGATCAATGTTAAAGATCGAAGATGTGTGCTATGTGTGCCTACGACTGTTATATTAAAGTATATACATATGTATAAAGTCGAGCGTCAGAGGTAGTTCGTCGCGCCTATTACTTGTGTCGCTTGTGTCATGTCGTCTAATGCTGTGGTCCATATTATAATTAAAGAAGAATGGTTTATTAGTGTCTAAAATCCTGTGTTTATTATTTCGCCCCAGGTTATGGGCCCAGAACGTGAAGAACAAACTATCTTGTGAAATAATAGTAAATACAATTTGTAACATCTCATGGAAATTTGAAACAGATTAGGAATCTATGTTGCAGTATTGATTTTATATTTTTAGTTAATTTTTGGATAAAATAAAAGTAAAGAAATATAAACAAAACACAATTCTAGTATAGTTATGTAATAGATATTATCGTCGCGGCGGTGAGAATAGAATAATTACATCAATTGATGGGATAAAAGAGGTTGAATATTTTTTATACGCAACCATAAAGTAAGAAAATTTGCTCTCAAAATTTTTCTACCAAGTATATACCTACCGCATATTTTAGACGTTACTTTTTTATATTAAAGCTACACTAGCTAGAACTACTTATCATAAACTCTAATAAATTCTCGTGGAGTCTACCAAGTTGTTTTAAGGGGCTAGCGATGTAGTTTTCATAAATAACATAAATAAAAGACATACCGATTATTATATTTTATTTTAGTATAGGCAGCACTATACAGCAGCTTTAGATTCTGCTTTATAGCTGTTTATCACTATAACCGCCTGTCAACATACGTCGTAAAATTGTCTCTACAAGTTTACGATTAAACTTAATAATTGCAGCAATAACGAGTTGTTAGTTAAACTCAAACTTCATACGTTCACTGTGCCATATATGACCGTAGCAAATTTTCTGTCTTTGTTTATGACTGAGTCTTTACGGTAGAGATATAAATACTAAAAAATTTAAGTATACACCTCACAATATTATTCTCTTATAATGTTTTGACATAATATCAATTTATTCATGAAGTTCGCAATAAAACTTTGAAATGACTTATTCATAAGGCGTTCTACGCCATTTAAAAAACTTGCCAAAAAACTTTATGAATACGCATCAAGGGGTATCTGTATTATTGTGAGCATAAAAATGATCTACAAGCTTTATAGTATTTAAAAAAATACATTCTTATTATGACATTTATAAAGCCGTGATTGGCCATTTTTTATTTTGCAATCCACAGTATCACCGTCCCTGGAATCACGGCATTATGCAAATTACCACACAAAATACGCTGCATATATTTTTCAATATAAAACAGGTTTATTCGCGGAATCCCCTTAGCAGCCTATTTGTATGCAGTAAAAAGTACGCCGACGTACAAAAAGGGCCAATTCAGAGACAAAAGAGGTTTTTACTTGTAAATTTACCGATGCTTTTCCATCCAAATTATGGTCCGTGTTTCATTCGATAAATTGGTTGTTTTAATTTTGTTAGGCTCGTGACAATCGTCATAAATTCACGCTAGGAAGGAACACCTAGTCTATGAGATAGCCTCTCATAACAATAAGGTTATTGACGCTTAACCAGTCAAGCTACACATCATTAAACAATTATTGTGTATTGTTATGGGAAGTACCTATATAATATCCCCGCGTATTATATCAACTAATGAAATTTGTTTCTCTATTTTTGGAACGATATTTTTGGAGCTCTACTTTGAGTTTACACACCTTATTAGTCGCGAGTAATTTGTGCTTACGTCAAGTTTTCAAGTATGGAACATTGTATGCTGTTTTCCTGATGATGTCGCTGCTTTTCACAAAAATATTCAACACTTAAAAGCTTATGGTAGAAACCGAATTAATGCTTGAATTATGAGGCTGTATACAAACATACCTACGTACTGAAATTTTATTGTTGTAAATAAAATAAGGAATGTATGTAAATAAATTAAACATATACACTGAAATGAGTTGGGATTTCTCCGTAAGTAAACATGCCGTTTTTATGGTAGCAATTTGTTTGGCGGCAAAATGGCGCAAATCAACGAGCGAGACATTAATCGAGCCAGGATTGCACTTGGTAACACTTATTCATTGTATCGAAAAAATAATTCAGAGGAAGTATTGTGAACTTTAAACTAGACTACGATCGCCATTGGCTAAAATAATAAAAAAACGGTGACACCGAACATTTTAGAATAAATATCGAAATACAGGCTTCAAAGGGCTAGTACCCAAAGCCGTTAAACACAATAAAAAAAGTGTCGACATAAAATGTAAAATAAATATACCTAGTCGCTTACCGCATTCTTGTAACGATAACAATAATAAGGAGAATGATGAGATTACTTGTTGCATGGTACAGGATAAAATGCTTCCAAAATTTTCGTTCAAAGCATAGAAGGTTACAGAAGGTACATTTTTGAATTTTTTTTTAATGAACCTTTACATTATTATAGAACCATGGAGTATGCTTTAAAACATATAATAAGGTGGTGGACTATGGCCTGGATCCCCTTCGCATTAAAGGGAGGCCCGTGCCCAGCAGTGGGACGTTAAAAGGGCTATAGTAGTAGTAGTAAAAAATAACTACCTCTAAAAACCTCTAGATTAGACATATAGACAGGATGTTTCAATAAATGTCATGTTTCTGAGAAGCTAAGAAAACTACAGAATTAGGAATTAAAAAAACTTGTTTTTCCGTTGCACGCTCGCCCTTAGCTTCCTATTCAGAGGGGTTCAGCTGGGAGCGCCACTTGACCTGACTTGCATCTATAGAATGAATGTGACTCGGAGCGAGGACTTCGGCACAACGAGGCTGTTTACCTGCCTCGTGGCGAAGACAGAATTGTTTAAGGTGATGGTAGAAATGTTAGAAACTGTTAACAGTGAAGAAAGAATTTCACTCACCTAAAAATATTTCTCAGTGCAAGTCAAAGGTTTTTTTTTAACTGGTAAAATACAATTTTTATACTTTACCGATCTTTAACTCTTCCCTGCAGTATGAAAAGGAAAATTAAGGTCCAATAAGGACTAATTTTGAAAAGATTAACCATGGAGTTTTTTGCCCATTGTTCTCCACAGGAACTGCATTCTGAACGAAAACTAATCTTATTTTTTCTTGTCAATTATGACGATTCAAAGCACTGTTACGATTTATGTGACTTAAATATTTCTGATTTCTGAATAGATTTCTACTACAAAAATACATGTAATAAATAACCACTTTTAGTAGGTATATATTATTATTATAATATATATTTGTGAAGACATATCGTGAACTTAACCCTTGATATTAAGTGTCAAGTTGTCTTTCAAGAGGAGGCTTAGCTCCCTATAAATTCTTCGTATTCATTATTCCACAGAAATTGGTAAAACATGTTTGACTACAGATAGAAGCGAGTGGGTCTATTGGTTTTCAATTGTATTTTTTTATTTTTTGTATAGACTAATTAAGCCATGCTGCATTATATCAATATCATTATTATTTTATTTTTATCCCTTGCTGAACGGTGAAGGAAAACATCATGTGAAAACCTGCACGTCTATAGAAGTGCGTGTTCACCAACCCGTACTTGGCCTGCGTGGTGGACCAAATCTCCCTCGTATGGAGAGGAAATGTGCCCGGTATGTTGGCAATAGGCTCGCCCTCCTATAACATTGGGACCAAAATAAATCGGCAAAGTGTAGGTGAACTGTAGCGCGCCTCTACCTACCCCTTCGGGGAATACAGGCGAATTGATGTATTTTTATGATTTTGATCACGATAAGCGTATCGTTCCGATATTCTTTATCGTGTGGCAAGAACCATTTCAAAAGTAAAAGCAACTATTGATGCAGGAGATATTAATAATACTATGTTTTATTGAAACACTCAAACTTTACACGCTATCAGACGCTTTATCAATATGCGGTTTGAAGTTAAATAATAAGTTTTAATTGATTTCAATTGGTGAAACTTTTTAGTTCGTATAATTTTCTGTTAATATCATACTTGGATAGTGAGGTGCGAATGAAGAAAAAAAAACATGGAGTCACTTTTAGGGTTCCGTACCCTAAGGGTAAAACGGAAACCCTATTACTAAGACTCCGCTGTCCGTCCGTCTGTCCGTTTGTCACCAGGCTGTATCTCATGAACCGTAATAGTTAGAGAATTGAAATTTTCACAGATGATGTATTTCTGTTGCCGCTACAACGAATACTAAAAAATAGAATAAAATAATTATATAAGGGAGCTCTCATACAACAAACGTAATTTTTTTGGCATTTTTATAAACAATCATACGTAATTATGGTGGCCGGTTTTTTATTATTGCTAATTGCAATTAATTGCTAAACATGTAGCAATTAATTGAAGTTAGGGAACATGTTGAATTTGTTTGTGCATTTATATTTAGTGAGTCCATGATGATAAAGCCTGAGGCGCTCTGGGGCTAAAAGGCGCGCGTCGAAAAATGTTTGACTGTACCAAAACATACTGTTTTGTTTCATAGAAAAAAAAAAATCTTTAGCAAAATGGCATTGACAGCGTGATCAAATTTGATGCGTGGTTGCGTGTTTTTTATTCAAGAAATCCAATCTTGTAACCAACTTCGTTTTGGCAAAAGCAAAAAAGTTCTAGCCCGCGTTTGCGTGTCCAGGGCTTAATGATTCTCGTACACCAACTAAACTCAATTAAACTAAATGTATAGCAGTTTTGTTATTGGCATAATAATCGTAGTCTGTGGACAAAAAAAATGATCAGCGATTTAATTACGCACGAACTTGACGTTTACACTGTGAAACTGTTGATGAAACTAATGTCACGACACTACTTTCACTCCACTAGTATCGCAATGTAAATAGGGCTTAAAGCGGTACGAACGTATGTATTGTTTTGCTTTAAAACAACCCAAACGTGGGAAGAGTGCCAGTCTAGTGCCTACCCATACGTCACCGTTTCAACGATGGTCGGGTTCACAAATATAATGAGCGAATCTGTAGTTGTAGCATGAGCGCCAAGACTAAACTTATGTGACGGAATATGTTGATTATATCTCTTTCTCTCGTGTGAAATAAAACAGGGAGCTACCGAGCTAATTCGTGACAGAGATCTTGTCTTAACACGCGTGCACCACTGTAATGTAGTTATATTTATCCTTTTTCTAGAGTCGTCAGTTTACGAAAATCTGTAGTTTTGAGAACAGCTAAATCTCTCCGAACAACAGTTTGGTACTTATTAACAAACTTAATGTGCGGCTTGTCTCTATCACACACACACACACACACACTGCGGCGTCAAAATGTTCGCGTATAATTTTTTGTCAATACCAAAACCAACTCTGTGTCTGGACGCATGCGCGTGTAATGCACGCGTCTATACGCCCTGTACGTGGAAAAGCATTGCCAGAGCGGTAACCCTCGCCAAGGAGAACGACTACACGTAAGATCCACCATGCACACCATCTCAACAACCACGACCACTCTGACAAGAGTGCCCGACTGAGAAGATACGCCCCAGTGTGCCAAGGGATAAAACCTCTAACAAATAACAATTTGATAGTTATTAACAAAAACATTTGCGCTCGTATCTTGAATCCACTGAGCACCGCGCGGGACGTATATGTCCCGCGTAACAATACAAAATACAACAGAAATACAATTCTCTAACTATCTAGGTTTATGAGATACAGCCTGGTGACAGACGGACGGGCGGACAGCGAAGTCTTAGTAATAGGGTTCCCGTTTTACCCTTTGGGTACGGAACACTAAAATAAAGATCTATGTTTGTTTGATATGAACGTTATTATCGCAGAGTTTATTTGAACTTCAAAAAAAGCTATTATTTAATTAATTTTCTTCAATAGTAATAGCACTTATATCGTTATCGCCGATCGCATTTCGTCCGACCTTTAGAATTTTCTACTAAAATGACTGTTTCCTGTACTTTGTAGCGGACTTTATTTATGGAACCATTGCGAGAATTAATTGGCTTCCAGTAAAAGTTATTTATTGTTTAACTGTTTTCAGATGGGCGGGTGGGCTTTGGTGCCGTGATGTTCTCCTAATGCCAACTTATTTGTGTCCAAACCTTTGTAATGTTCTACATGATTGATCAGAAACATTTGCAGACACTCTACTGGGCCCTGTCTCGTAGTCTGAGTAAGGTTTCAATTGCTATTGGCTTGAATTTTGTGTTTTGATAATTTATATGGACTCATTAATTTTTTGTTGTATAATTGCTAATTAAGAAAAACACATATAAATGTAAATCCCTAATGGAAAAAAGCAACAATGGAGTTCCTTGCCCATTCTTCTCTATGGGAAATGCATGAGATACTACTATTACCTTTTGTATATTGACAATTCCAAATTGCCTGTATAGGTTTATTTGAATAAAAAAAATTTGATTCAGAATTTTCAAGGGAAAAAAATTACATGTTTTATCAATTGAAGCTAAAATATAACTAGTTTCATGGCTTCTGGGTGATAACGTCTAATGTCTATACTGGGGCCCGATTTTCGTGCAATCGACATTAATCTCGATTCGAGATATGTCGAAACAAATGAAAAAAATACGTACGATTTGACGTATCATTCGAGATATCTCGAATCGACATGAATGTCGATCGCACGAAAATCGGGCCGCTGGTTATATTCTACATAGCATGGTATACAAAAAAAATCTTGCGCATTATAAAGTGAAGACATTGTCGATCTGCTATGAGACTGTTTGTAGACTTTATTACATCATAAACCTATGTGCTAAGTATACTTATGTATTAAAATAATATCGAGGAGTGAAAGGCTATTTGGCTTAAGCGACATTATGTTAACTTTACAGGAGAGCATACTTATTCGCTTAAAAAATGCTGATTCCAAATAAATATAAAATCAATTATATAAAAATCAATGCCACTTTTCGTTGTAAGCTATTTCCTCCTAAACGGCTGGACCGATTTGAATGATTTTTTTTGTATGCGTTTGGGTGGCACCCTGGATGGTTCAGATTCACAATTGGACCCGGTAGGTGGCGCTACTTTCGTATGTCACTCATTCTAAGGCGGTACGAAGTTCTCCCGGTCAGCTAGTTATGTGTAAAAGTATATCCAAATATGTTTAAAAGTCAATATTGCCGCTGAATTCCACCATCGCTCGCCACAGACTGCATTACCATCCTCACCATCTGGATGAATGGCGTTCCAGTACAGTGCGATTTACCAGGAATTTTCTCCCTCGCACCACCAAATTGTGGAATGAACTTCCTGCAGCGGTGTTCCCGGACCGATGCGACAAAGGTATCTTCAAGAAACGAGCATACTCATTCCTTAAAGGCCGGCAACGCACTTGCGATGCCCCTGGTGTTGCAGGTGTCCATGGGCGGCGTTGATCACTTACCATCAGGTGAAACGTCTGCTCGTTTGTCTCCCTATCTCATAAAAAAACGTGTCCCCTAAGTTAAATAGCCTATTAAATTACAAAAAAAGTGTAATTGAATCCCACATGCATTTAAATACCGCACACGACCTAAACGGTCCAACCCATATCATAACCACCATAGAGAGTACAACAGCTATAAGCTTAGACGTTACGTGATGGGATGACTTCGACAGCTGAGGCCCAAAGCCCCCTTAATCTCTCCAAGCACTGCGCGAACACTGTTTGAATGTGCTGAAGACATTTTGCTATGATGGATTGTATTTGCAGTTTGTGCTGTGTTAACGACGAATACCGTATTTACTGGTCTCGGGAGTTTCATATACTTATAAAACGAATGTTAATTAAAAATACACTTTAAAAGAAATTGTCTTCTGGCCATCCTTGGACAAATTGTAGGACTAGTATGCGTGCTATGTCGAGCTATCTCTATTCGAGATATGTCGACACAAAACGTCAAATTGGTCGTATTTTTTCTTGTTTTCCGACATTACTCGAATAGATATGATGTCGATTATTCGAGAATTGGGTCCCAGATTTATGTCATGGAATATAATATGTTGTGCTGAGTCGCTCACTAACTTTCTTAATTTTTATGAAAGGAAGAGTGTTGGCGCGCGTGTTTGTCCTGCTGAAGCGTGTTTAGACCCGCGCCTACATGAGCGTCATTACGCGCACGATAGATGTTTTGGCTAATATAAAAGCGAACAGCCCCCTTACCACCACCTGTCTTGCAGCTATTTTTTTATTATTATTACAAGCTTTATATTAACTTGCAATGTATGTCCGGGTGGAATCTTGCAACTGAATTTTAAATCAGTTATCTTTAACCGATTGAGCTGAAATTTGGTATACACGCTTATTTTGGATAACAATGCATGCTCAGCTATATGACGTCATTCTAATTCCAATATGGCGGATCATCCATGTTGGCGGAATAGTTATTTTTCTGCACTACCACATGCTTGCTGAGGACAACACAAAAACTAAGGGCAATTAAATAAAAGCTTGTTTTTAAAAAGTATTTTTTACCATTAATTTATTAATATTTCGTTTATTTTTTGACAGTTAATATTTGCATACCATAAGGTCGAATACGGCATACGCTACCTCCACTGTTACTTAGGCCACCTAAGAATAACCAGTATTCCCAAATAAATTGCTTTGACTTTAACAGTTAACTCAGTACAAAATCTGTCAAAAATTTACATTTACTTATTAAAATTTCAACTGTCGAACTATCACGGTTCATGAGATAAAGCCTGGTGACAGACGGACAGCGGAGGCTTAGTAATAGGGTACTGTGTTACCTATTGGGTACGGAACTCTAAAAAGCCATTTTTGAAATTTACTACAGGCTGGAATCGAACCTGCAACCACTCGGCAGTAAGCCGAGTGGCGTACGCTCAAACCACTCACCACACCGTCCTCATCACTTACTTGTAAATTCATAAAGGACATTTGAAGACAATATTTATATTATAGTTGGATAAGCAAGGAGTTATAGTATTGAGAGTTTTGGTAGCCGAGTGGTCGAACGCATGCCTTGCAATCGAAGTGTGCAGGTTCAAACCCCGGCCCGCCCTGTGGGATTTATGTGCGAATCTAATTTTCATCCGACATTATCACTTGCTATGAAACGGTGAAGGAAAACATTGTGAGGGAACCTGCACGTCTGATGGAATGGAATTGACTAGTTTTCCATAGATGAAATCTGCTAACCCGCACTGGGTCAGCGTGGTGGACTATGTCCCGAATCCCCCTCGCATTGAGGGGAGGCCCGTGCCCAGCAGTGGGACGTTAAAAGGGCTGTAGAAGTAGTATAGTTTCGACCTCAGAAAAATTCAAACGCTCTTAAGGGTAGTTCTCCAAACAATAAACCCTCTCATGTTGATTCAATCGCTACTTAGGACAACTATTGCGAGCACTTATCTCGAGGTACAATGGTTAAAAATCCTAGGTCGAGTCGAGTGGGGGCCGTAACGAGCCATTATCCTCATAATATTATGCTCGATCACGGAAGACTTTTTATTTATTCATGTACGGCGAAGTTACCTTATAAAAAATAAGTGTCCTTGTGTAATAAGTGACCTTGAAGTCCCAGGCACACGGAAAAATGCCAATGCCAAAATGAACTGTATTGACTAATAAAAAAAGTAATTCTTCAATAAAACGCGTGCGAATTTGGACGAGTGGTCGCGTGGCGTTTACCAAAGGAATTACATCTTTATGTTTGTAGACACAGAGTTTGTTTTGGTGTTGATGCACCATTGGGCCGAGCTTCTGTCTTAATGAGGCACGTTTTGTGTGGGGATTATATAACTTAGTCTGCGTATCTCTACTGCCCCCTTAACACGACCTGTCCAGACATGTTTTTTCTTCTTTTTTACCAAATGAATGAAATTATGATATTGAATGGAATAAGATGAGGAATGGCTCCACCTGCCTTTAGCAGGTATTTCAGCAAGTACCAAGTTATTAATAGCAAGGGCAAATTCAATAAATACACAATATAAATAAAGAAAATGGGTGATGACAGTGATAAAGATGGCGGATCAGCCATGTTTTTAGTATTACTTTATGTTTTGACAGGTAACTCAGTACATAATCTGTCAAAAATTTACAGTTAATATAACAACACTAACTTATGAAGTGGTGGTTCTGCTAATAAAATTGGAAATTAGATGTAGAAGTGGCCCGTATCACATAAAACTACGTCAGTATGGAACAATTTTAATATATTTATTTGCCTGAAATAATAACAATACATCATCACGCCTGTATTCCCCGAAGGGATAGGCTGAGGTGCACTGCAGTGCGCCCACACTTCGCCGATTTATTTTGGTCCCAATGTAATAGGGGGCGAGCCTATTGCCATTATACCGGGCACATTCTCCCTCAATACGAGGGAGATTTTTGGGCTATAGTCCACCACGCTGGCCCAGTGCGGGTTGGTGAACTTCACACACCTTTCTATAGGCGTGCAGGTTTTCTCACGATGTTTGGATTAATGAACATATAATTTCTATAATGTAATAGTACTAAAATTTATATAAAATGAACTCTAATTTTATTGTAATAAATGCCTTTTTCTTAGTTTCTGTTCAAGTGTAGACCAAGAAGAAATTAGTTGAATTTATTCGGACATGATTCGACTTGGAAATCGGTGGCAGAATAGAGGTTGGCGTAGCAATTAAGTCAATTACCTCGCATTGTACTTAACGTCCAGAGAGTGGTTCGTTTAATGTACACTTTGGGGAATAATAGTGGACTAATAACAGACATTCGGCACTTTTAATTAAATAATAGAGGCCTGATAACAAAGCTAGCTAATTGAAATTGCGGCCTGCGATTATGTTGTTTCATTTACGCTTAGATATTATAAAAATTTGCAGACTTTTTTAAAAATAAATGTACCTACCTGTACCTTAATCAGTTATATTAAAAAGTAAAGATACCTAAATAGACCAAAAAACGTTTTTCTTCTTATTTTACGAAATGAGTGAAATGATGATATTTTTATGGAATAAGATGAGGAATGCCTGCACCTGCGATATGTGGTATTTATAACAATGCCGAGTAATTATAGCAAGGACAAATTCAATAAATATACATTATAAATAAAAATGGATGATGATAGTGAGAAAGATGGTGGATTATCTGACGTATATCGACGTCAAGTCACATAAAATTGGGCGTACGAAACCGTAAAATTCTAGGTAAAGGTCCCTTTTTGCTATAATAACTCTTTGTACTTAACATTGATGACAGAATTTAGTATAGATACGTTCAATTATTGTTTAATTTACTTACAATCCGTTAAAAAATATAGAAAATGCGATACTAAGTAATATTTAATTAAACAACGTACAGTATATTTTGTATGACACGATTAGCGCTCGTAACACTAATGTTAGCTGGTAGATCAACCCATCAATAGTGAAGTGTAGTTGTGGTTTTAAAATTAAGCGGGTTTTCGGGAATTAGGTTATTGGGTACTACAATACATTAGTGGTAAATATGATAGGCACCTATTGGTTTCTATTTCTACATTTTAAACTGTATTTACACTAGAATGTAATATTTCTCCGTCTTTGTTTATGTATAGTGTTATTAAGGTCTGCGCAAATGGGGTACTTAAAAAACTCGCGATTGCTTTTTTCAAAACCAAAACGAACTGTAATGAATCCGAGAAAAAGTTCATTATTCAACGAAACTACAGTGACAGTGCGAGCGAATCTTGACGCATGGCAGCGTGGCGTTTACCACATAAATTCCATCTTTATTTATATTGTCACTGAGCTCGTTTTGGTGATAGTAAAAAAAAACACGCACTACTTGTGTGCTATAAACCAAAGAAGTAGCACACTATACAACGAAATGTAATCGATGGTGCCATTAAAATTAATTGCGTGCTCACGTAACTTTTGCCACATACATTACAATCTTTATGTATACAAGCATAGAGTACATTTTCAAAAAGTCAAATAATACCGTTCGCAATAGTATTTTCAGGGCGTTAAACCACTGCAATACTCAGCCGCAACGCTATAAAACTTCGGTAAATAAGCAAAACAAAACGAGAAACTGTTCGTTTCACAGCTGAGCACGCAGGGCGGCCCCGCCAGCCAATCAATGATTGGAGTGATACGAAACAGGATTAGCGGGCTCTGAGAACAGTCTCAACACTACTTTTGATGAGTTTAGTTCACCACTAGTTCTATGAGGAAATTTTCGAAATCCAATTTAAGAGATAAACTATGGTTATTCCCTTAGTACGTATCACATTTTCGATTTGATATTGGCAAAATTGGTCGCACGAGAGTCCTGACCGAGAGTTTTGACCACGCTCCTGTATGCGGGAGGCTTTAATATAAGCAGTTAGATTACAGAACACCCGTAACCCGGCAACTCGTGTGAATGGTCCCTTAATAATAAATAACTGTGAGACAAGACTATTGTAGCCAATAAGCCTGATATTGCGCTGATAGATCGCCAAGAGCGCCGTGCAATGATTATCGATGTCATTGTCCCCCATGACGAGAATCTCGTGAAAGCGGAGAAAGATAAAGAAAGCAAATATCTTGATCTGGCTCACGAGGTTGTCGATATGTGGGACATTGAATTGGCAATAGTTGTACCGATATTCGTTTCCGCCCATGGCCTACTAGCCAAGAGCCTTGACAAACATCTGAAAAGGCTCGCGTTAGACGGCTGGATCAAGGGACAGATTCAGAAGGCGGTACTTCTGGAGACAGCGCGCAAAGTGAGGAAGTTCCTCTCTCTGGAGCCCTAACTGGTAACTAGGACCCTGTTCCAGATGCCGGTGGGGAACTGTTTTTTATATTTTTAAATGTATTTTTTATATTTATATTCAAAAATGTACTAAATAAGAAAGAAGTGAAATAAAGGAATACTAACTGTGTCTGTGAAATTGTCATAAAAATTATTAATGGCATCGCCACAAAACAGCCTCACGAGTTTGTTCAGTCGGTCAGTACACACCTATTAAGTAAGATGTATATAAATACTTCTACGACAAATTACTTGACCCAGATGCTGGACACATGACGCTTAATCTCGTAATAATGTGGAGTCACCCTCGTAAATAACTTTGCTAGCCTTTATAGAGCGGGGTAGCTATGTACAGAATCTTCTAGGACGTCGTAATTCGATGAACAAACAATTGTCTAATTGCTGCACAGACATTTGTGAAATCCTACTAACATTATAAATGTGAAAGCTTGTGAGGATGGATGGATGTTTGTTACTCTTTCACGCAAAAACTACTTAACGGATTTTGATGAAACTTCACAGTATTATTGTTTATGCATGAGAATAACATATAGGCTATAATTTATAACGATATTAAATAAACCAAGTCTGCGCTGACGAAGTCACGGGTTGAACCTAGTATTTTATTTAAGACAAATTATATAAATAGATTTATATATGCCATTCCTTATTCCCTTTGTGAAGGGTTATAAAATGTATATAACTTTATTTAATTTATATGTGAATATTTAACAATGTATGTGTATTAATCTACCCATTCGTAGATAACTTGCTATTTTATTCTAGGTAGTACTTCTCTTTGAATTCAAGATCATAATACACATTATTATGATGGCAGAAACTGTTCGGATGATCGCTTAGAGTTTCCCATTAATAATACCATACTTGACTATTATAACTGGTAACCAGTGCTAAGCCGCGTTTAATTTCGGGGACAATCCTACCGAGATTCCGACATTACTAAAACAACACAACGCCATCTAGTAGTGAATAGCTAAACTATACATTTCGACAAAAACTTCGGAATTGCATTCGATTCGGCGTTCGTGTTGACGCGTTCTATATTTTCGATTCTGAATTCATTCTAAAATGAGATAAATAGGTAGAATCCCTCTGAATTAAATAAAAACTTGCCCTTGTTATTATAACTTTTTCATAATTGGTACTTACCACTGATGTAACTAAAACCGCCTGTTTTTCCAAACTCAAATGAATAAATCTACTTATAAACATAAACAAATATGTATGCATAGTCAGTCAGATATTAAACTTTCTTGCTAACCTATATACCTTCTTGGTGTCTATTTCCCAAAGACGTTTTAGAAAAAATGGGTACCGCTCGGCGCAGGATATTGCACTGATGGTTCAATCAGCTGAATACCAGTTCCCCCCATTCAAACGGCGGAAATCTTCCCATTCTTTGCCTGAAATATAGCCTATAAATTGTGATTTCTCCACGCTGAATCTGAATAAACTTTCAGTCAACAAAAATATATTAGAATATTTTGTTGGTAGGACTATATATTTGTTTAGCGAACCATCGAGTTTTATAATAATATTACTTTTGTAAATCCTGCTAATAATATAAATGCAAAAGTTAGTGAAGATTGATGAATGAATGTTTTGAAATAAAACTATTTTACGGATTTTATCGCGTTTATTTACTATTTTATTTTCCCGACGTTTCGGCTGCTTTACAGCAACCATGGTTACGGGGGGACTGAGGTGTTAGACGTCCTGATGTTATAGTTAATAACTGGGTACCCTCAATAGGGAAGATGGCTGGGTGCTACCACCAACTTGGGATCCAGCAATTAATATGATTAAATCCAAAACCAAGCGTACCATTGCAAGACACTGTGAGCACTTTCTGCGTGGATCGGACCGCAAACAACAACTAAATATGAGGGTACCCAGTTATTAACTATGACATCAGGACGTCTAACACCTCAGTCCCCCCGTGACCATGGTTGCTGTAAAGCAGCCGAAACGTCGGGAAGATAAAATTGTAAATAAACGCGATAAAATCCGTAAAATAGTTTCATTTCAATGTATAGTATTTACGCAAAAAGTCGAAGCAATCGAAGTCTGCGCAGACGAAGTCGCGGATAGTAGCTAGTTGTTCACACACAAAATTAGACGTGTGAAACTATCAAATTCAAAGGAAAAGCTCCAAAGTCAAAGTCAAATTACTTATTTTGAACAGGGCTACGGGGCACTTGCAAATTGTCAAGTTACATTTTTCTTCTTCCTCTTTGATATAATAACTCGTAACATTTATCATGTTCCTCATTTGATGTCTATGAAGCAGCAGTATTGTCAGGAGGCCGAAGAAGTGGATTCCGGTAGGGTTCCTAACAAACTAGCAACAGGCGGGAAACCGTTTGTTGTACTGTGGGAAACCACCGCACAATTGTCCCAAATATGGAGTTTAAAAAAAAACTCCACCGACAAGAGCCTAGCTCTTAAGAATAAGAAGAAGCGAGGACATAGTTGATCCAAGTAGTCGAACCCAGTAAAGTGGCGTAGTACAATGAAATGTGAAAAAAAATTGTCATTTTGGTCGGAAACACTGAGCTACCACTTACTCCGCTCAATCAATATTAGCTAATTGCCGGCAGCGGCGCGGTCATTTCATCGCAGGCCACACGCGATCGCATGATTAGAACCTTTGAACAATTCAGACGGTTATACATGGCACCGTTAATAAACGAGCATCTGCCATTGCGAATAGGAGAGATATGATTTTTCATTGCATCCCACTTGCTTTAACTTCTTCGCTCTCTTGTGTGTTTTTGTCAGAGCTTCGATACAAACAGGAGAGCTGTCAACCTTGTGGCTTCGACGAAATACTTTATATTACATTGAAATAAGTATCATTTCGTCGCTGTGACGACGCTGATGGCGAACCTCTTTACTTCATTAACCATGCACTTGACTTTGACCCCACAACCACTCACCAACAACATTATTGACCCCCTCATAAGTTCTTACAACATTTATTGTCAATGTGTGCCCAACTTTACGTTACATAAGAACTAGTTAATGGACGTAATAGATTTAGAAGAAAATGTACGATACGAATCTACGGATACATAAAAGCGATTACATAACTTTAAGGCTTTGTATTGTTATGATTTTTATGGGAACGTTTTAACCGTGTACTACTAATGGTTTTAATTCTACATTTAGTATAATTAAATAGTAGTTTTCTTAAACTAGGAACTAATTTAATTATAACAGACCTTTTTTATGTATACCACAAAAATACCAACAGCATTTGTAGGTGATAAGTCACTATATCACTACGGAACATTGTACATGAATGCGTATTTGTATATGTTACTGTCAAGTAAAACACACTGTTAGTCACACAAGGCGCCTTGACCGATTACGAGGCCTTGTTTGACCATCGTAGGCATATTGAGACAGTTTGATATCGAAGAAAATGAGAAATGGTAGCACTCGGGTTAGGCAGCGCAAACGTTTGTGTATAAAGAGCTAGATCAAATAGATCGGTGCGAAGCAACTTAGTGAGGATCCTTACAATATACCTAGTATCAACTTCTCAGTAAAGAATGAGTGAAATCATATCAATGTTTATTCCCAAGCACCTTTTGCCAACACTCATATTATGTAATCTCCATTATATGTATAAGACCCAAGAAATTGTATACAAAAGCTTCCTATTTTGTAACAAAGAAAAAAATAAATCTATAAATACATCATCATCATACATCATCACGCCTGTATTCCCCGAAGGGGTAGGCAGAGGTGCACTGTAGTGCGCCCACTCTTCGCCGATGTATTTTGGTCCCAATGTAATAGGGGGCGAGCCTATTGCCATTATACCGGGCACATTCCCCCTCAATACGAGGGAGATTTGGGCCATAGTCCACCACGCTGGCCCAGTGCGGGTTGATGAACTTCACACGCCTAGACGTGCAGGTTTCCTCACGATGTTTTCCTTCACCGTTCAGCAAGTGGTAATCATTGTTGAAAATGACATTCGCACATGAAAATTACCTCAGAGGTGCGGGCCCGGGATTTGAACTTGCACCCCTTACGTTCAAGGCGGGCGTTCTTGCCCACGAGGCTACCACTGCTAAACTGCTAAACTGCACTGTTAAATCTATAATGTGAATTAAATCATTTAATTAAAGGAACACTATATCCTAGATTTTGTACCATGTTTTATTAAATATTTTTAATGAAATGTATTATTAATTTGCCTGTCTGCTTTCAGCTATCGAATGATTATTCTAGATCAAGGAAAAAAAATAGGAAGGTGCTCCAGGTACCCTTTAAAATGATTTATTCCCTAGCCAAAGTGCCCATCAAAGTAGATTGAAAATTAATTTAACTCGGATAAAACGAGTTTCATTTTAGGTCGTTCCTTGTGCTTATCTTAAACCCTCGCTTAGCCTGTTAATGAAGTGATTTAAAAGCTATTTTTGTCGACTTATATTAAACCGGGATAATAATTGGGATTATTTTCTTTCTTGGGATATTTTTGGCCAATTAACTAGGCTCGAGAATTAAACCTCTAACTAAAATAAATTATTCTATCTGTGGCTTATACATGAACTTGTTTGTAGCCTGTCTAACTCACTTAGGTAATAACAGAATTGACTACGGAGACCGGTAGTCCTATATTTTTTTTGTTTGACGATTCATAAGAGCCTATTATGTATGCTAATGCTTACATTATTAAATTAGTATGTATCTGAGTAATATAAAACTCTTCTTATTTTACTTAATGAATGAAATTATCAAAAATAAACGAACCATAAGATATTCTGCCAATGTCAAGTAATTAATAGCAATAACAAAATTAATGCATACACATCTATATCTATACATACATACAAATAAATAAAATTGGAGTGTCTGTTTGTAATATCAAAATAACACTTTTTTACCAAATGCGTATGAAAGTATATACGATACCTATAACGAAAACGCAATTTTAAATTTTTTTTTCTGTCTGTCTGTCTGTCTGTTTGTTTGAGGTAAACTTCTAAACGGCTGAACCGATTTCAATGGGACTTTCACTGACAGATAGCTGACGTTCCAAGGCGTAACTTAGGCTACTTTAATTTTAGAAAAAGCATTAGGGTTCCGCGGGAAAAACATAATACCCATATTTCCGGGTAATCTCCCTAAAGTCCACGCGGGCGAAGTCGCGGGCACAGCTAGTTATAAATAAAAATAAGTGATGCAAAAGATGGTGTATGATCCTGTACACATCAAATACTGACCGCGCCCGACGTTGCTTAACTTCAGTGGTCGGACGAGAAGACTTAGGCATACCTAGTTGACAGTAATCTTTATCAAGTTCTGTGAATGTTTCGTAATTTTTTTCCGGATAATAAAATTAGTTTTTAACCCCGAAATATGAAGTTGTTATAAAAAGAGGGTTTCAAACGAAACAGCTTCCCACGTGAAGTACGTTCATGAACTGAAAGGCATACAGCGATCTTTCATCAGAGCTCATTATTTATTTACTACAGTTCCACCGGCCGGGCTGAGTTGGTAAATACCCAGTAGACTGAACGGAGCAATAATAATGGTTTCCAACGAATTTACTAACAAAAAACAATCAAATGAAAGAATGAAATAGTAAGCTTTATTTTCAAAATCAGTACTTATCCACATTTATTTATTACAATGTATACAAAGTTTTCACACGTCAATGGTGTTAGCATGCATGTCAAGACAATACCTATTTCATACGAGAGAAAGAGATATGATGATGAGATATGATGATGACCGTCTAGACATAAGTTTTATCACTTTCAACTGACAGTTTTGTCGAGAAAATTACGTCACTTCGAGCTTTTTGTACTGGACATGGCTCGGGTGATGTCATTATCTTAACGAATCTGACAGTTTAAAGGGATAAAACTTACACTTAAGCTGCCTGTCACTCATCGAAATATAGGTATAAGATTTACACTGTTGGTGGGTTTTACAGTACCTATGACTTTTCGTTCGGCCAGACGATGCTTTCAATCCAGGGTAAGAAATGGCTGACTCGGGTGTACATGCCTGCGGAGCCGAGGATACCGCAGTCCTTGCCGTATGACGTCACGCCAATGACGAAATACAAGCATTTGCCATTGCTAATCTGAAGAGGTCCACCACTGTCACCCTGAAAAAAAATAATTAAAGTCCTACAATAAATCCTCTCGCACACTGGTGCGTCAAAAGTCATAAGTCACAATTGTTGCTGATATCAAAACGCATTCTATGTCAATATACACGAATATTTCAATGCTGTAGTAAGAGCATAGAGTAACTAGAGAACCCATGTTGACTCCGCCCTGCGTTTGGCTCTGCGGCATCCGCCATTGTAGTTACCTGTAGTATATTGTTTGACACTTTAGGTACTTACTTGATCAGGCAACTGCAAGGCGTTTTAGTCAATGAGTAAAAGTCACGCCACTA
This sequence comes from Ptilodon capucinus, assembly GCA_914767695.1. Classification (NCBI taxonomy): domain Eukaryota; kingdom Metazoa; phylum Arthropoda; class Insecta; order Lepidoptera; family Notodontidae; genus Ptilodon; species Ptilodon capucinus. The sequence goes on along the minus strand of OU611814.1, from coordinate 3,378,427 downwards.
CGCGTCTTAATTCTCGCTGTTAATGTAATTTCGTTAAAGAATGATTTTTTCTTCGAGCCAATACAGTTCATTTCAATATTAGCATAGCGCACGCGTTTTGCACGCACGCACGCTCCAGTGTGGGGAAGGCTTTAAACAATAAAATGTGATGCAGAGAGAAAAAAAAATGTCGTTCACCTCGCAAGTGTCAATGATCTTATCATGAGACCCGAAGCACATCTGCGATGTATGGTTGTACCCAGTCAGGAGATGACGGTGGGGACTGTAGATGCTCGCACATTCATTCTCTTCAAACTCATCTAGATTTACCTAAAACATAAAATGTTATGTGGCGCGATCGTCCTTCCATGTGAGCCGCCATGCGTACTACAGCGGTAACTCGCTGCAGTCTCAATTTCGATCAAGACGTGAAATTAGCATAAAAACGGGTTAACTATAGGAGTCTATTACGGCAAGCACACGTGTCAAAAAAAAAAAGACATGACATGAACTTTCGCTCTCTCATTTTTCAAATTCATAGATGAGAATGAGATAAAATCAGAGTATCACATAATATCCCGAGACAAGTCTTGACTTGCCGCCCACGCTAACCCTGCAGAGGCATTTTCAGTATTCCACACGTGACTGTCAATCTAACTTCGTTTTTAATCAATGTGATCAGTATTTAATTTGTATGTAATTAAAGTATCTTGTTTTAACGTTCGTATGTATCGATATTTTTGACCATTGCGCTCCCAAGGTAGTTCTGAAGGAAATAGGTCAGGAAAAATCATTCTTAACACCCTATATAAAATTACTTACAACTTCTAGATTGTCAGCGAGGTCTTGCCTGTGACCAAGTCGACCCCAGCCAGCTGCTTCGAAAACCCTTGACGTTTTAGATACACGATCATTATCCAAACATATCGGCAAAATCGTTTTGCCAAAGTTTATTCTGAAACAATATAACTATTGACCGAAAACGGAGCGCATTCAACTAACATAGATAATATCCCCAATGTAAAAATGTTCCTGTAGATTCTGATTTAGCATTCTTATTTTTCAAATTATAGTTATTAGTAACATCTACTGTTGAACAATTGTCTTCAGGGGCCTCATGTGAAAACACATTACGGTTCTTACCTACACACTTTAAAATTCAAGATTAAGACACTTCCCCAGTTTGAGCCTAAAAAGATCTTCTACGTAATCTGTCATATAATATAAACTTCCAAGTTTTTTTGTTACTAAATAAACATTTAAAAAATATACGACTTTTGGAGGTAAAGGGAGGATCCTCCGACCAGACGGGTGTTGTGTCTGGTGGGCTACTGCCCGACGGTTGTTGTCGGGTTCTTGTATAGATGTGAAATCGCTCGGATTGCTTTAATATCGCGATGCAGGATTTAGTTCGTATGTGGCGAGATAGATGTCGCTACAGACTAAAGCGGGTATCAGACTACGCAATACTATTGTGCTATTTAGTATAGCAAAGAAGGAAGCTATATAGTATACCAATAGCATGGCGTTCATATAACGCAATATTATCGCAAGCATTTATAGTATATAGCAAGGTCAGTTGACGGTTGACGGGACGGCCGCCGGGGGTGACAGAGAAGGAAAATGGCGGCGCGCGATATAGCATATCATGAACTCAAGACATCGCACCAATTTATAGCGTAGGTATAGTGAGCCAGTAATATATAGTACAGTACAGTGTGAACGTGGCCATAACAATGTATGGTGCGCGATATTGTTGTGCTATGAGCTATATACTATATGCTATTATATTATAGCGTAGTCTGAAACCCGCTTAACCGCCATTCTTACAGTCGTAATGTATGAGCAAGATGGCAATATTTTATTGCGCTGACAACTAAAGTGTGTTGTAGTGTGTGAACAATTTAATTAATATCATCAAGGTATTAATTTTAGGAACATAACGTAACTTGAAGTGAACTTTGTTTTGGTACAAATTCTAGTTCTGCGGATAGATTGAGAAATAAGATACTTAGTAACATACTTACTCCGTCTCTGTCTCGAGTAATGCAATATCATGATACTTGGTAGGCGATTTATACTGAGGATGTTTTATAATACGCTTTATATTGTAAATTCTCCATATTTTTTTCGGATCCGTGCGTTTCAGTAAGCCAAGTGCTGCGTATTTTACGGGTACTCTGAAAAAACACAATAGAGTCAGCTGAAATAAATATATAGCCAGAAAACATATTCTCATCGTATGATCTAAAACTAAGCAAAGCTTGTAACTATGGCAATGCACTGGGGTCAATCCTAGGTATACTCAGACCCTGTGCATATCCGAAAAGGTCATTTCCGAAATTCTCTACTCACGGGACTCGAACCTTGCATTGAGCCGAGCGGTCTACGCTCAAAACCACAATAATAAGCCGTCCCCTATATTATGAAACCGGCCAAATGCGAGTCGGATTCGCACACGAAGGGTTCCGTACCATTATCTATAAAAACGGCAAAAAAATCACGTTTGTTGTATGGGAGCCCCCTTGAATATTTTATTCTGTTTTTTAGTTTGTTGTTATAGCGGCAACAGAAATACATCATCTGTAAAAAATTCAACTCTCTAACTATCACGGTTCATGAGATACAGCCTAGTGACAGACGGACGGACGGACGGATGGACGGACAGCGAAGTCGTAATAATAGGGTTCCCGTTTTACCCTTTGAGAACGGAACCGTAACTATGTAAATAATGTAATAATTGTATGTTTTTTTTTCAGAAAATAATTGTAACAATGTTGTAAAGTGTTTTACAATTGATCTGTAGACGAGCAGTGGGCAGCAGTGAGTATGTACCGCTGACTGATGACTGAGCCTCCACAAAGCCACTGTGCAGCGTCCTGATCTGCGCCATATCCAAGCAAGGCCTGTAAATATTAAACAAAAATGATTTTTTTGGGGAGGTACATTCATTTTGAGTCTTCAACGCCACAGACAATATTCCATAGTAAATTGCTGGTTACACATGGAACGACACCGCAGTTTGAGTTTGTAAAAAATTTTTAAGTGTTTTTTCCATTGAGATTTATTTAGAAAAGCACTAACAACATTATTAGTAGTCCCACTACCCATAATGAGATAGCTAGGAGATAGCATTGAACCCGGATTTCTCAATCACGAGGATGCCCACTCTATGCAAAAAAATCAGTTTAATATTTGATTGACTTATAAATTTCATTCATTTGCTTATTACTTTCATCAAACAAATATAATATAATCAATATTGATAATTTAAAAACAAGCTTTTTTTTAATTGCCCTTAGTTTTCGTGTTCTCCTCAGCCCTTTCATTGGATACCCATACTGTGGTAGTGCAGAAAAAATGATTAGTCCGCCACCTTGGATGATCCATCATATTGGAAATAAAATGACGTCACATAGCTAAGCATGCATTGTCATCCAAAAAAGCGTGTATACCAAATTTCAGCTCAATATGTTAAAGATAACTTAATATAAAGCTTGTGTAAAATAAAAAAATCTAAGTAATTCTTGCCATATGGGGAAACTCCCATCGTGCTGCCGTACGACCGCCGATTGGTAAAGCCATCTCATGACCAAGTTCGTGGCACATTTTAGCTGCTTTCCAATTTTTGATAACTTTATAGTTCCCTCCGCCCCGACATGGATACGGTAAACCTTGAAAATACTCTAAACATTCTGAAAATTTAACGAAAATCATTTTTAAATTCATACCGTTATGCTATCAATTAACTTGTTCGTAGGAAGTATTTAGCATATTTTGAAGAAAGAAACTGGTGAACTTAATTCATACAAATTAATTATAAGGGCCTTTTATTGGGTTATTTATACGGGATGTTTCAGATGTCCGAAAAAAAACTTTGACGTTTGCATCAGTATAAAAATTTAATCAAAATTCGACCATGTTTTCCAAGTTATTTTTCGTCGTCAATTTCTATAATTCGTATTATCTCGAGTTTTATGTACTATTAGCATGTTATGTTTGGTGAATATTGGTAGCCGCCCCTCATACGTGTAGTTTACACTGCTGAATAGGGTTATGGATGTACCCTAAAGCCAGAACTCGATACCTGTGACAAATATTCAAAGGTCTATAACTCGGAAAATATGATAGTTAGGCATAATCTGTCACTAAGCATCTGCATATGAGCTACCGTATATGTAGCCAGAGTATTATTTCATACTTCTGATACACCCTGTATACTTTGACGTTTGCATCAGTATCGGGTATACAACTGACCGGCTTGGTCTAGGGTAGGCCTCTCGGCCCACTGACTGACTGACGGTTGCCGGTTTGATTCCCGCCAACGGCAAATTTCGGAAATGACTTATTCGGAATTTGCCCTGGTCTGGATGTAATTGGAATTGCCCCCAATGGTACCTATAGAGATCATACGATCAGTCTGTTTTGTCGGGTATTATTAAATACATCATCACGCCTGTATCCCTCGAAGGGGTAGGCAGAGGTGCACTGCAGTGCGAGCACACTTCGCCGATGTATTTTGGTCCCAATGTAATAGGGGGCGAGCCTATTGCCATTATACATGGCACATTCCCCCTCAATACGAGTGAGATTTGGGACATAGTCCACCACGCTGGGCCAGTGCGGGTTGGTGAACTTCACACGCCTAGAAGTGCAGGTTTCCTCACGATGTTTTCCTTCACCGTTCAGCAAGTGGTAATCATTGTAGAAAATGAAAATTATCTCAGAGGTGCGGGCCTGGGATTTGAACTTGCACCCTTACGTTCAAGGCGGGCGTTCTTGCCCACGAGGCTACCACTGCTTATTATTTATTAATATTTTCTAACCTAAACATTTAAAAGTAACCAATATAGTAAAGCTAGTTTTAAAAGTCTTTTTAAATAAGTGAATAAATTTAGGCAAAAATACCACTGTAATTAAATTTAACAAATTAGGTTCAACAGCCGTCAAGACCCTTTATAATTGAGCACAATTATCTTACTTTTCCATGCTACAGGTCCATCCTTTTTAGCAAGTACTCCACCAGGCAATAATCCATAGTTCCGGTGCCTAAAATAAAACATTATATCGTACCTTTAGAATGATGGGGGCCCATTTTAAAATTTTAGTATTTCGACTTTAAATCATACATGGACGTAGCAGGTCAATTTTAGGAAATAAAAAAAAGTCGCCAGATGTAACCGTGGAGTTTATTGCCTATTGTTCTTCATAAGAAATGCATTCCGAATAGGTAGTAGAGTAGACGTGCGTCGATACGTCATTTTCAAGAAACGTAACGTAACCAGTTACTTGGTTGGCGTCACATGTTTCAAAACTTGTGATTTTTGTAACTAGTTATTTTTATTTAGCTACTGTGATTGTTTGCATAAATAACTCCACCAACTATACAGTTACACACGAAACGAAATTTAATCACTAACTAAGTGTTTTTAATTTTTCAGGTTCGTCGTTCCACTGTTACGCGGTTTCTTTTTTTTTTGTATACCAGTACCACGGCACGTGTGCGTTCGGATTACTTCGGGTATATTCGTGTCACCCGTTCTCGCTTACTCAGCCGGCCGGTAGGTGCGAGCGATGTGAAAGAAACGTATCGCGCTCCACCGACCGACTGACATCTCTCGCTCACAGTTACTGATAACAGAAATAACGCAATTACAAAAATTACTACTTGTAATTTCACTTGAAACAAGTGATTCGGTTACATGCCGCGTAGCTAGTTATTGTAACATGTGACGTGAAATAACGCCTACGTCTATAGTACAGTAATATAAGTGTTTGACGATTCATAAGTAATCTGTAATGGTTAACATGAATATAAAGATCTAATTTCGATTTTCGCATTTTTTGAACGTGTCAAAACTAGTATTATTTATGCTTATAAGTAAACGAGGTATCTTACACTTCTGCTTCGTCAATTTCGCAATCCGTGCAACACACAATCGGCTCTTGGTTATTGAACGAGCATACTTCTGGCAGTGCAGGTATATTTTCCCGGTAGCCGCTATTCATCTGAAATAAATAATGCCACATATTAATCAGCATAGCTTAGTTAAAGATCATATTAAGATCCCAACTAAGCAATACCTTATACTATGGGTACCATACAATGGACTGAAGGCAATATCAGTTACAAAACCAGGGCAAATTCCGTAAAGGCCGAAATTTCCCGCTGCAGTGACTTGAACTCACAACCATCCAGTGCAGTGTCGAGTCGCCCACGCTTAAAATATCCGCGTTAAGCCTCACTGGGGCGTCAAAAGGCGTCAAAAATCGCGTGTTAAAATTGTTGCCAACACCAAAACGAACTCTGTTTAAATATGCATGAAGATTGAATTTCTGTTGCAGCTGAACGCCACGGCCCGACGCGTCAAATCTCACTCGCGTTGCCAATAACATTTCGTTGGAGAATCAACTTTTTTATGTAGCAATACAGTTCGTTATAGTATTGGCATACTACGCATAAGTGTCGAGGCTTTTTATTGAAGTGTGCAGGTTCAAACCCCGGCTCGCATCTCTGGGATTTATGTGCGAATCTCATTTTCATCCGATATTATCACTTGCTATGAAACGGTGAAGGAAAACATCGTGAGGAAACCTGCACGTCTGAAGGGACTTGACTAGTTTTCGATAGATGTGTGATGTCTGCCAACCCGCACTGGACCAGCGTGGTTGACTATGGCCCGAATCACCCTAGCATTGAGGGGAAGCCCGTGCCCAGCAGTGGGACGTTAAAAGGGCTGTAGTAGTAGAAGTCGAGGCCCGAGTGCATGGGAGACCTTACTGATCAGTTCGGTAGTGTTGTAAAGCTATCAACTTATTTATATCTTCAATATGAATATTATATACTTACATATATATATGTCAGTGCGGCTGTTGGACATTTGTAAATGTTATAGCACGTGCCATTTTTGCCATCTGTGGTACAGGAGGCGCCTGCAATAAATACAATAAAGATATCAATCCTAACTCCGTCAATGATTGGGAATTTTAAGTAATTGACAGTATCGTGGTACCATTATTAATTTCTATCAATTTCAAGTGTGATATTTTACCCTTACAGCCCTGTGCACACTGGGGCGTCGAGACGCAGGCGTTAAAATTTTTGCCCATACTAAAATGAACTAGTTCAACTAGTGCTCTTACACACGAGCGGCATGTTACCAACGGCATAGGCAACTGCAGCCGTCGACACGCGTCGACGGCAATGCCGTCGACATCTCAACTATAGAGATCAGCGGCAGCCGTCACCGGCAGCCGACAGCGGCTCTGATAGTATAAGAGTCAGTTGCAAAATGGATTCCGAAGAAGAAACACTTATTATTTTTACTTCATCGGCGCCGACAGAAACGAAAAATAAAAACACGTTCTTTGTGGATTCAAGAAATATATTTATTATTAAGATCATTTGCAACTTCTTCATATACCGACATCCATGCTCTATTTTTTATTATTTTATTACTGAACTCTTTTATAATTCCAAATACACGTATTTTTCTTTACTGCCACAATAAGCAATTCAATATCAATTTCGTCACTGGAACTCATTTTACAAATTTGCAACGCATGCACACTCTTAAACTATTTGTAGTCGAGTGACAAAATGGCGGGCACGGCACGCTACAACTGCAGCCGTCGATGCGTCGACGGCTGCAGTTGCCTATGCCGTTGGTAACATGCCGCTCGTGTGTAAGAGCACTAATATAAAACATTCATATTTCAATCAAATGCACGCGTGTCTTTTACCGCAGAAATTAAATCTCTATGTACCTATGCACCTATAATGCCACAACGTTCGTTTTGGTGATGGCAAAAAAATTGACGCACGCATCTTGACGCTCTTGTGGGCCCAGGGCTTAATGTATAGTGACTATACCTTATGGGGAAATTTATTGGTAATAAATACTTACTTGCTCCGTTGTTAGAGTGAGATGGTAGACTCCAGTAGTTACACTTTCCTGCTCTACCATTAGTCACACAACTTAAAAACATCGTTTTCCTTGTAAGCGACTCTATTTTAATACTTTTACAGAGTAAAATTATTGGCTACCAAACTCATCTCCATAATTATCAAAAGTATATTTTGAGTTTATATTTAAGCAGTACCATAGTTCAGTACTCTCGCGTTAATCTAGAGATCAGGACTTGGCTACTAACTATATCGAGGGGTGAATGGCTTAAGTGACACTTTTGGGCAATATTGACATATTTGGAATCAGATATTTTTTCTGCGTCGAATGAGTATGCTCCCCTGTGAAGTAAAAACCGGCCAAGTGCAAGTCGGACTCGCGCACTAAGGGTTCCGTATTATTATCTATAAAAACGGCAAAAAAAACAGGTTTGTTGTATGGGAGCCCTCTTAAATAATTATTTTATTCTATTTTTTAGTATTTGTTGTTATAGTGGCAACAACCTGGTGGAAATACATCATCTGTGAAAATTTCAACTCTCTAACTACGGACGGACGGACGGACAGCGAAGTCACAGTAATAGGGTTCCCGTTACCCTTTGGGTACGGAACCTTAAAAAATTTCGCTTAAGTCAAATAGCCTTTCAACCCTCGATCTATTAAACATTAAATAACTTACCTTCACGTAACCCAAGATCACAATGAACACGCCCTATAAACATATATATCAAGAATATAACTATATTCAACATTTTAGTAAATTTTATATGATGGAGGTTTAAACACTGACTCTACTATTGGTGACTGACCCAATCCATGTCAAATAGGCTTACTAGAGACCGGCTCACCGGCTGGTTCTGAGAAAATGTAAGATTAATTTGCTTCTCATTCTATTCTATAAGTTAAGAAAGAGAGATATAATTTGAAGACTTGTCCCCTCGTATTAGCATACGCCTTGAAGTTATGACTGTGTGTGTTTATTTTTGTATTCTCAGAAAGGAAATCTGTTCGTAATGAAATCGCGTATCGCAAAATTTCGTGTATCGCAATGACGCGCAGGGTAATCGCTCATAATTAAGCGAAACTTTGGAAGTATGTCTCTTATACTAAGTCTGAATAATTCAATTCGAAGATGGAACCTTCAAAGATGGATCTTTCACAAGGAAAAAAAACAATCGAATTGAGAACCTCCTCCTTTTGGAAGTCGGTTAAAAACGAAAAACATTCAAAAGATTACCGAGATTTAGAAAACAGATCCAGATTTAATAGGTAAATTTTTTTTCTATCCATTTTTTGTTATTTAAAATAAAATCATTTTTTAGGGGGATTTTCATGAAATTGTGGCTATTTTAGGGGTTTTTATTATAAGCTTTAGGGATAAATATTTTCGGGAATTGGTAACACTGATATATTACTATACTCTTTGGTCACTCGTCTTTTAGTCGCCCGCCTATTATCTGTTTATCTGCTATATCGAGTAGATAAGGTAATTTATTATTATAATAGCAAGAAGTATTAATTCTGTGACACACCGGTTTAGTTTCCTTCTTCCCTGACTGTTTCGGCGTGAAATGAAGTGCGTTCCCTATGGTAAGTACCTATTTATATAAGTCAATAATTATAATATTGTCTCTAGTCTGCCTGGCGTACTTTGGGTATAATAATATATTATGCAAGTAGTGGGTATAGCAATAGCGTTATTTAGTACTTACCAAGAATTATAAATATAGTTCTTGGAAGGTAAATAACGCTATTTAAATTAATTGAAATTAATGGAACCGAGTGAGAGTGAGAGGGCGCCACCGCGACACGATAAACATCGACTCCGATAAAAACATAAAATATAATCTAAAAAGTGACTTTTGAGTGATAATATATACATGTGTACAGAGATTTAGTGCTTAGTGAGTTGGTGAGGATAAAATACAGTGGAAACATTAGTATTAAACTCGTAAAAACTTGAACCAAACGTTGCGCATACTTTTTGATTTCCAAGACCTTCAGAGTGCATTTTTGCGTCATTTTAAGACCCAACATCTCAAGCCGGAACACTTTTGTGTGTGTAATAGTGAAAATAACAGATCAAAGTGTAGAATAAAACAAATACAAACTTTCATAACCTAAAATATTGTTGATTGCAAATCATCTTCCAATAGTTCCATTTAACGTACCATCGCACACACAGCGCCATCTATTAGAACAGGAGCAAATCACCACGTCACGCTGATTGTGACTCAAGCATCGATATCTCGAGGCGATCCATAGTATTCCACGTCAAGTGCTAACTAATACCGCACACGCACCGCTAGAGGACACGACTTGTATCATAACAAACTATAATGATGGAAGAAGTTTTAAACACGCTAAAATCAATAAAAAAGGAACTGGACGAACAAAGAATTGAAATTAGGGAAACCGGAAAAAAAATTACGGAACAAGTTACACAAAATATCACCAGTATATTCGAGGAGAAATTTTTGGCCTGGGAAGGTAAACTTGGAGAAATGAAAGAAAGAGTGGAAAATTAAGTAAAAAGGATTCATTACCTGGAAAAACAAAAAAAGAGCGCTGAAATATACACAGTACTATATGCAAGAAGACTTCCCTAAATACGTACATGAAAAAAGGAAGGAGCTTCAGGAGCAACTAAAAACAGAGAGAGAAAAGGGAAATACAGCTATACTCAAATATGATAAACTGATCATATCAAAATACCAAAGTGAAAGAAAATTCCAGTCATCACCAGACAACACCACACAAACTAAAATAGACAATCATACTCAAGCTAGTAAAAAAAACAAGACACAACAAGTTAGCAAGACAGTCACTAGGTCAAACAGCATCTCAGAAGGAGTTATAAAACCCAGTATGCTCAACTTCTTGGTCAACAAAAATACAACAAAAACTAGCATCAACCGAGAAGGCAACAGCGAGAATATCTAGCAACTAAGCCCCTCCTACCACACAGATGCCACAATTGAACAAAATAACAAACAAAAATATAATAGAAAAAATCTTCCAACCCGGTTGGTCACCGTGGAAGAATACGACCAAAACCTTCCAATGAATACACCAACAGAGAAAAAAAATACCCTAGACAAATGTAAACTAATGATTGCAATAAACAACGTCCGGACTCTTTCATCATATGATCGCTTGCTTGAATTTGAAGAGGCTATAAGAAATATAAAATACGATGTCATTGGAATATCGGAAATGAGAAGACATGGGAACAAAATAAAAGAATACAAAAATTTTATAATGTGCTACATAGGACAAACCCCTGGCAAATATGGGGTCGGTTTTATAATAAATAAGTCTCTCAAAAACAACATAATAAGCTTCAATGGAATAACAGAGCGAGTCGCAACACTAAATATAAATATAAAAGGTCATAAGATATCCATCATACAAGCTTATGCACCAACAGAAGCGGCAAACGAATATGATATTGAAGAATTCTACACTACAATCGAGAAAGCCTTGGACACAGCACACAAAACTACAATACTAATGGGAGACTTCAACGCCAAGGTTGGAATTCCCAAAGCTGATGAATATTTAGTTACTAAAAAACACGGATACGGCGTGAGAAATGAAAGAGGACAGAGACTGGTAGACTTTGCTCTCCAACATAAACTAATAGTAATAAACACATGCTTTAAAAAAAAACTAAGTCGAAGATGGACCTGGCGATCCCCTAACGGACAATACCAAAACGAAATCGATTATATCTTGTCAAACCAATCAGGAATGTTCCAAAACATCGAGACATTAAACCTGAACTACCATTCGGACCATATAATAGTCAGATCAACAATAACACTAACCAAACGAAAAATATCTAGAGCCAAATTTACAAATAGCCAAACCAGTCAACTTAAGAGCGAAGACGAAATAAGCAAGTACAATGAAAGCCTAATATCACAGTTATCTGCAGCTCCAACTATCTGCGAAAACACTTCGGTACAATTTTGCTACGATAAAATAGAAAAGGCCATCATTTTTAGTTTAAAACAAGCCCGCCCAAAGAGAGAAGAAAATAAGCAACACAAAATACTATCGGCAAGTACAATTAGGCTATTAAAGAGAAGAAAGGAATTACAGATAACTAAAAACAAATCACGAAGCGAGAAAAATGAACTGACCGCACTATATAAAGTAGTCAATAAATACATAAAAGCAGATTCCGCAAAGACACAATAAAAGAACATCTACAAAGTACTGGGAGTACAAAGAAGGCCTATAAGAAGCTCAGAACTAATAAAACATGGATAGAAGGACTGACAAAAAAAGATACAGAATTGTACACTAGAGGCGATATCATTGCTACCGCAAAGGAATTTTACAGAAATCTATACAGCAACAGAGACACAACAACCATAAATTTTGACACAGAAACAGTTGACACACAAGAAAGAAGCATTAAACCAATAGATACAACAGAAATAATCGAAGCAATAAAGAAACTGAAGCTAGACAAAAGCCCTGGTTCAGATAACATTAGGAATGAAGCACTGAAAAAAGGACACATAATTTTGGCGGCACCATTAGCTGAACTATTTAACATGATTATGCAAAATTCTGAAACACCGACCCAATGGTCCGAATCCAACATCATATTAATATATAAAAAAGGCGACCCAAAGGACATCGGAAACTATCGACCAATCAGCTTGCTACCGAGCCTATACAAATTATTTTCCGCAATTCTAAATACAAGGATTAGCGACACATTGGAAAAAAAGCAACCGGTGGAGCAAGCAGGCTTCAGAAAGGGTTTTTCAACGGTTGATCACATTCATACTCTTGAATTGATAATGGAAAAGTATCAGGAATACCAAAGAACACTTTATATATCATTCATCGACTACCAGAAAGCCTTTGATACGGTAAGACATACAAGTATTTGGGAAAGCCTGAAGGAACAAGGAGTGGAGGAAATATATGTAAAAATCATCAAATCCATATATAAAAACAATAAGGGTAATATTAAACTTGAAACCTTAGGCCCTAGCTTCCCAATAAAAAGGGGAGTTCGACGAGGCGATCCGCTGTCTCCAATAATATTTATAGCTGTCATCGAGGCGATCATAAACAAGCTAGATTGGAGCAAACGAGGACTATACATAAATGGCACCTACTTAAGCCATCTGAGATTTACGGATGACCTTGTACTGTTATCCGAGTCATCCTCCCAACTACAGAACATGGTAGAAACCCTGCACCTAGCTAGTGTAAAGGTGGGACTAGAAATGAATATTACAAAGACTAAGACAATGACAAATAGCTTGAAAAGACCAATAATAGTCAATAGCAAACCATTAGAATACGTTGAAAAATATGTCTATCTGGGAAAAACAATAAGTTTCGACAGAAAAAATAAAAACATAGAAATAGAGAAAATAATAAAATTAACATGGAACAAATACTGGGGTCTCAAGGACATTTTCAAAAGTAATTTACCACAAGCCATTAAAACAAAAGTCATGAATTCGAGCCTCTTGCCATGTTTGACATATGGCTGCCAAACGTGGAAATTCACTGCTGAAACAAAAAAAAAGATAAACGTCTGTCAGAGAGGACTCGAACGAAGTATGCTAAATATAAGGAAGCTGGATAAAATAAGACACACAAAAATAAGAATAATAACTAAAGTAACAAACGCTCTGAGTCACGCACACACATTGAAATGGAAGTGGGTAGGACATGTTGCACGACTAACTGATCAAAGATGGACCAAAAAAGTAACATTCTGGAACGGTCCACTAGGCAAAAGAACAAGAGGTAGACCTATAACAAGCTGGGAAGATGATATTAAAGCAATAGCCGGCCCAAACTGGAGACAACTAGCTGAAGACAGAGTCAAATGGGCATCACTGGAGGAGGCCTACACCCATTCTGGGGTTCCGGTAGATAAAAAAAAAACTATAAATACTATGATATAATACATAGGATACACAAAAAATTCTATTAAGTAAGTTATAAATAAAATAACATAGAATACACTAAATAAAACTAACACATACATAGAATGTAGGAAATGTAAACTTACTGGAAATAAAAGGCTTTTTTTTTTTTTTTATTTTACTTACAGATTCGTAGGTAGATACTTTTTTTTACATTGATAGGTAGGTACACACAGTACTATAGGTAGAGTACCTAACCTGTACCTAATTACTCTTTGGTCGTGCGGTTCATTTTTTGTTCCGGGAGGTTTAGTAAATAATGAAGTAATTAAACACATGCTTGAGTAGGTAGCTACTGCAATCAATGATCATGTTGTTAACTTGTTTTCGCAACCAATTCTAAAGCCTCGCTAAGTTGGTATATTATCTCAAGTCCTTTGGGACACTTGCAAGTTTTGTGAATATTATTAGCCGCCCCTCGTAATAATAGATACTTTTCAGTGTTATTAGGGTTATCGATGTGTTATCGAAGGTACATACATACATATACTCAAGCCTCTATCCTATGGGGGTAGGCAGAGACTACAGTTTGCCACACGCTACGATCCCGACATACCTCTTTCGCTTCGTCCACAGTCATACATCTTTTCATGCACTTCCGTCGGTTTAGGGTGCTACGGACTTGACCTTTCTGGAAGAGACCGTTAATCTGGTTATGAAAGGTCCTCCTCGGGCGCCCTCTTCCGACATTTCCACTCACGTTTGCCTGGTATATTTCTTTCGTCAGTCTACTTTCATTCATCCTCTCTACATGGGCAAACCACCTCAACATACTTTTCTCAATCTTAGTCACCACATCATTCTTCAGCTCACATTCAAGGTACTACACTACATATTTGTAACTACTTTTGACAACTATATAATTTAGTAAGTTATGTAGGTGAAGGAAAAACATCGTGAGGAAACCTGCACGTCTATAGAAAGCCGTGTGAAGTTCACCAACCCGCACTGGGCCAGCGTGGTGGACTATGGCCCAAATCTCCCTCGTATTGAGGGGGAATGTGCCCGGTATAATGGCAATAGGCTCGCCCCCTATTACATTGGGACCAAAATACATCGGCGAAGTGTGGGCGCACTACAGTGCACCTCTGCCTACCCCTCCGGGGAATACAGGCGTGATGATGTATTATTATTATGTAGGTGTGGATAGTACCTATAATATGTAGGTACCAAAAATATTGTTTTAGACTTGTGACACACTGTCTGTAGATAATATTGAACACACTGTATACGATTTGTATAGACTTGTAAAAACCCGTGCGTGTTTTCACATAGTTTTATCACCTATCTGGGCATACATTTACCTATAACTAAACTAGCGTATGCCCGGCGTGTACTACTATAAAATAAATAACTACATGTTGTTTATTTAATGATCTAAAACCATTCGACTATTCAATATCGTTATAAAGTATAGCCTTTATCTTATTATGATGTTTAAACAATAATACTATAAAGTTTCATCCAAATCCGTTCTGTAGTTTTTGCGTGAAAGCGTAACAAACATCCATTTATCCATCCATCCAACTGGCAACTGCTTCATATTTAGGCATCACCAAAAGGCGTCTCCTAATTGTACTGAAAACAGACATGACACGTGTTGATTACATCATAATAAAATTATCGCGTATTAGGTGTCTGGCGATATTATATTAAGTTAATAATAATAATATATTAATATCAAAGTTGGTAGATATGTTTGTAGAAAATAGCTATCAGTGATAATGTATCAGTGTACTGCTTATTTTGATAAATAACACGCAGTATCTACTGTCATTAAGTACGGCAGGTATGTCTAATTATAAACCATGATAGAACTTCTATCGCGATTGAGGAAGTCATACAACATCTTATAGAAATAAGATGTTGTAGGACGAATCAGTTTTTATATAAGACAAATTGCGAATGTAATGCTTGGCGCGTCATCTATTGGCTTGTAGTTGAATTTCTAGTAGGTCGCAATAGACTAAAAATGCTTTGTTATTCCAATGTTAATGGATTGTTGATATCTTATAAAAATCGTATTAAAAACCTTATAAATCGTCTGGGAGGGTTATTGGTTGTGTATGAAAGCGCCAAGTTTATTATAGAAAAACTACGACTCAACGCAATTTTACAACACAAAACATATATTGTCCTGCTCATACATCAAGATCATTACAAAGCCGGCAATACACCTGAGTAGGTAGCTTAGATTGCTAAAAAAATTGGCACCATTGTTTATTTGTTGTTGTAGAGAAATACCAGATTAAATACGCATTGAGAGAAGTGTTTGTTAATGACAATAAACCCGCTCATATTAGATACATTGAAACAGTCATACTATCGGCAAAATGTTGGTGCACTACTGTAGTGTACCTACCCCAGTAGTCAGTCATGACAACAAGGAATTCAATGATTATTTTTACCATTTCAGATTAACCAGACCTACTTACAAGATGGTAGCATTCACGGGAAATAACTTGGGGGAGAGGCAACGTGATCTCAACAAGAAGGTCGCTGAAACCGCTTCAAGAAAGGTAGATTTCAAACAGCTCCGAGATGTTGAAGAGCAGTGTGATACTGACAGACTATTCAAAATAGATGTCGCGTCTAAATACAGGAACATTGATTACATAGTCGATGTATTCAAATCCGGAGACCCGTTATACATTTCTAGGGCTTTGAAATGCGAATGGCTGTTCACTGATAAATATTCGAACGTCATGAACTGTGACTATCTTCATCAAAATGTGTTTCCATTTATGTCATCTAAAATGAAAACTAAGTTGCTATCAACGACATCTATCTATGTAAGGAATGAGTCCAGAGCAGCCGACTTCTATACGTATTGCAGGAATGAAAAACTGAAGAATCTCGCCTTCAAGTTCCTCCTATTTACATCTGAAAGTTTTAAACTTGAACTATTGAATAAAGACCCGTGCGATATAGATCAGATCTCGCATAGACCTAATAATTATTTAAAGCATTTCATACAGAAGTCGTTCGATTTGGCGCACGCTTACATAGTGCATTTTGGTCGATCGCGGGAAGAAATAATACATGAATTGCGTTATTTGTATTCAGTATCCAATACAAAGTACTTAGACATGTTAGAAGATATCGATAAACAATACGATCTTCGGATCAAACGATTTGGTTTGCGGTTATCGAAACACATTGTCACGAAGCACAAAGATAGCGTCCTCAGGAACCCACGTACATACGTTAAAATCCTCCAAAACAACATTTTGGTTAAACGCAGCACCGCGGAACACGCAAAAGTTTATGTATTGGCTTTGTTACCCGATATAGATAGCACTTTTTGGTATGAAAACTTTTGTAACACTTACAAATATATCATCGATTTGATTCCTCTAAAAGATAGATTTGGGTTTATTCAGAAAATATTCAATGACAAATATCCCAATAAACCATTTGAAACAACCCTCAAGTTTTACGATTTAGAGTACTATATGATGATGACCCCGGTAACGAGGGAGCTCTGGGCGTTGCAACACATTAAAAGCGAGCGGGAAATATTGGGTGAAAGAAACGATTACATTTGGTATAAATTTGTGAACTATAAAACTGCTTTTGTGGAAATCAAAAAGTACCTAATGATTAATAAAGACAAGGAGAATAGAGTGAAAATAATAAATATATTAATAGAGTCCACCAAGAATCAGCGAGAATTGGAAAATCTTATCGACTTTTTCTACCAACGTCATGTCAATGAATTGAAATGTATAAAGGAACAATTCATCGATAAAGTGTTATATCACTATAACCCTTTCCAATTTGATGAAAACTGTTGGACGTCATTCAACAAAGTTCTTTACAGTTTAGAAGTGTACAGTGTTACAGGCTATAACAACAGCAAGATTGAATACATAACAATTGCTCTGATATACCACATCATCAAAAAGAAAGAAGTCCCGGAAGCGTTGCAACATTACATGGATTCTAATCTGATGGCCTATGTTCATCAAATGATGAACAACACTAAAAAATTGGATAAAGAGGAAGTGGAAATGGTGTATCAATATTTGTTTGATTTCTATAATGAGAAACTGAATGAAATTTATGATGGTGTGGCATATGATGATGACGTGAAGCATTCAGTGAGTAAGTACATTCATATTATTCTAGTTCTATTGCATAATTTCGATAAAACTAAAAGTGACTGTCCAGAGAAGGTCACGAAATTAATTAAACTAGATTGGAACGGGTACAGCCACCACGCGATTTTGTATGTAAAAGAAGAAGAATACGCCAAAGATATTACCCAAGACGAATTGATCCGTATTCTAAAGAAAGATGCAAGTCTTATAGTTGAAAAACTTCCCAAGATAAAAAATATCGTTGAAAAGGGACACAGTTTTAAATTGAACCTTTTTCTCAGGAAACTAAAGGTATATTACCCAAATGATTTGTCGAAAAAATGTGTCGATTTCTTTATTGAACTTCTTTCGGGAGAAAACGTATGTCTTCAGGTTGCTCAGACAGCGGTTTATGGCATATACCTGTGTGCCGAAGACAGTTACAAGGGGGAGTTTATGAAGAAGTTCACTCCTTTAGTATCGAAAATAGATCATACTACAATTGATCAAAACCTGTTGCATATCCAACAAGCAATATGCGCATTCGCAAATGTCTCGCGACCCCCTGTGCCCTTAGAGAATGTGCTGGCGTATTTGAAGGGAGACTATGTCCAGTACTGCCTTCCAATATTTAACTCGTACCTGGCCAACTTGCCCACGCCACTTTGCGTAAGATTCGTCGAGTCAATAATAGATGCACCACTTTCCGTACAGAAACACGGCATACGGTTGGCGTTCGTGTGCTTTAGCACTGTCAATCTTGTAAAACTAATAACATCTGCCTGGCGGAAAACGAAAAACGTATCATTGAGATTGGTGATTTACCAAGCACTGTTCGATAAAATCTTAGCTGCAGACGAAGACGCTCAAACACAACTGTACAAAACGCTGAAGGCTTTCACATTAGATATATACGAAGACGATGACGATGAGTTATTTAATATTATAACATCAGATCGTTTACCTAAATATATTTTAGGGGATCACATAGAAACGGCTTGGGCGTCAGTTGCAAAATTGCCTCAGACGTCAACAAATCTACAGCGCGTGCATAAAGTTCTAAGATGTATACATCAAAATATAAAATTGATTCGTAACGATGTAATCAAGACTATTGTAGAAGAGCATATTAAAGCAGAGTTTGCGGAAAAACAGATTAGTGAAAATTATGAAAATAAAAATATGGAAATATTACGTTGGATGGATGTAATTGTTACAACAAAATGGGATGTTACAACTAAGTATATAACATGTATAGATAGCGATGAAGAGCTCGCCTCCAAGCTAGAAAAAACAAAAACTATAATGAAATCGTTCATAGAAAAATGGAACGTAGTTCAAGATAACAGTTACAGTGTTCGATGCTTATGTTTGCGATTTTTAAACGATTTAGATAGCACAAGTTACGACCGCGATAAAACATGTTACAAAAACGCAAATGTTCGTTACAAGTACACTAATGTTCTGTTTGAAAATATAATGAAAATGTTACAAGATTCGTTTCCAATAGAAGAGATCTATTCACTAATATTGAAATTGAATTTCAACATAATAACACGAAAGGTAATAGTGTATACAAATAACGAAATCACTGACATACCCTGGGAAGGGCATATATTGACGACGATCAGAATCAGAAAAATAGGTATGACTTTAGCAAACGAATTTGGGGTCTTACTTCAAGAGTTTATTAAGAAGGATATGTATTACGCGACATTCTCGCAAAAAATCGAAAATAAACTTGCATATTCGTCAGACCGGGTTATCAATGATTTCAGATATTACCACCGCAACGTAATAGATAGCACTGATTTCCGTGTAATTGTATGTTTCGAATTGATGCAGTTGAACACACCCGAGACGAAAGTGTACGCTTTGAAACTTGTACCTTTAGATTATGGAGGGTGTTACAAAGTTGAATATAAGGCCGTTTTAAATGCACTCAAAAAGGTAGACGATAAAGAATTTCGCTGTTTGATGCATCACAAGTTTACTAATTCAAACAAAACTTTCAGAAAATACTAGCAATTTTATATTGATGTCTATAAAATCTACTAAAGAAGCACTAATTAAATAATCTACATAAAAAGCTTGAATAACATATTTTTTTATTTTATTTGGAGAGTCTTAGTTTGCCTTCAAATTACTAGAATAGACAAATAATTTAATTGGACTTTTCCAAACTAATCATGAAATAAATTAATAGGTTATTTCAAGCTTACTGCAACTAGGTTTTTAAAGTCAGATTTTCTTTTCTTTTTTAAAGTTCATTTTATTTTATGATTTTACTTACATTGAGCAACTATGTTAGGTATATTATATGCCTTATTAGTTTTAAAAATAAATATTATTTTATTATTTTATTAATTATTACCCCCGGTTACACCCGCGTTTATCGTTAATGTGTCGTAGCGTGATGTTTATAAAGTCTATTTTCTTTGTTTATAAAACATATTATTACCTATACGATGAGATATCGCAAATACATATATATATAATAAAAAAGCAGTGCGCAGGACAACCGTTCGGTAGGGTGCCGCACGGCATGGTACCTCGCAGAAGTTACTGGCGGGGCGGCCGGCCCTCATGATCGCCCTGCCTTGCATACATCATGAATATGCGCGTGGTACTTTAAAAAACTATGATAGGATAGGTATGGCCTAAGATATTCGTTGAATTTAAATGATGTCGAGGCCAATATTGTTTAAAATTAAATACTTATGACAAATAACGTATATAATTGGATAAGGATTAATATCATGTTTATAAGAACACCTCCTACATGATCACTTCTTAAATATACAGTGTTATTATTCATGTTGTCTCTTGTGGATTATTTAATAAGTCAAAACATGCCTGATAAAAATTAATTTCAATTAAAGTTGTGGCTATAGCCAATTAATCGGTTTCGGCTTCGGCTTGTCCTTTGGCTTCGGTTTCAGCTTCGGCTACAGTCAGAAATCGACCTTCAGTCGTCCACTACTCAGTAGGCACTTCGTCCGGCCAGACGATGCTTTCAATCCAGGGTATGTAGTGGCTGACCCGGGTGTACATTCCCGCTGAGCCGAGGACCCCGCAGTCCTTGCCGTATGAAGTCACACCAATGATGAAATACAAGCACTTGTGGTCATTTCGCTGTAGAGGACCCCCGCTGTCACCCTGAAAAAAGACATTGGGTCAGAAAAATGGCTCAGCATCAACCTAAATCTTCTTCAGCAGTATTGCTTACATTTTCTGTATGTTTATGTAATAACTGATAATATAGTCGAAGTACAATATTAAAACAATATCTACTGCTAAATAGGCAATGACAAGAAAACGGAGCTTTTTGACGTATAATGGAATGTAATAATTATCATTCATTTAAAAATGTTGTAGAGTCATCCGCCATCTTTATCACTGTCATTATCCATTTTTATTTATAATGTGTATTTATTGAATTTGTCCTTGCTATTAATTACTTGACATTGGCGAAATACTCGCGCTAGTCGTAGGTGATGCCATTCCTCATCTTATTCCATTAAATATCATCATTTCGCTCATTTCGTTAAAAAAAAAAAAAAAAAATGTTGTAAGACACTGGCAAATACAACTTTTAAAAGTTACTAAATCCACTACGAAGGCATCCACCATCTTTATCACTCGCTATCGTTAATTTGTATTTATTGAATTAGCTATTTCTATTAATTACTTGACACTGGCTGAAATACCCGCTAACCACAATTTTCACTATATCATTCTTTGTAAAAAAATAATAAGTAATCTGTTATAGGTAGTAAATGAGTTATATGTAGGAATAGAAAAGTTGTCACCTCGCAAGTGTCAATAATCTCGCTGTGAGACCCGAAACACATCTGTGTTGTATGGTTATACCCAGTCAGTAGATGTCGATGAGGGCCGTACATGCTTGCGCATTCACTCTCCTTGAACTCCTCTAGTTCCACCTATAAAGCAAAAATACTTGGTAAAATGCAAGACAACCTGTCAGATAATCATAAGAAATAATTACATAATATAATTATAAATATTATCTACTTGATACTGGATGTAATACCCGCTAATCGCAATGAAGCAAGTGGAGTTATTCCACATCTTATTCCATTAATTATATCATTTCATTCATTTAGAATAAAAGAAGAAATACATACAACTTCTAAGGTGTCAGCAAGATTTTGCCTGTGACCCAGCCGACCCCAACCAGCTGCTTGGGTTTCATAAGACGTTCTAGATGCTTTTCCAGCATCCAGACATATTGGCAGAAGAGTTTTACCAAAGTTTATTCTGAAATTATAAAGTAAATTAATATCATCCGCTCTTGTTTTTTCATTATCCATATTGAGACTTAAATTGACTATTAATAGGCCTAGATTATTTAATTTTAACTTAGCGTCACGCTGTGCAAATGCCCCAGTATTTTTTTATTCAAATGCCCCGTCATAATTATGATAAACAATTATGATTTCTAGAAGGAGATTAGAACACGTTAGAAGATGGTGCTCAAGAGACAGTTTATCGCGACTCATTTTACCGGCTTTGTGAAGATAATGAAAGTGACGTGGTGCTACCTTTAACCTAAGGAAGTAGATAACTTCTTATTGTAACTTTAATATGCAAATAGTACCTTACATAATCATTTTCTCATGGTAAAAACATAGTAATGTAATTTGAACTGAGGATCGATTACACAAAAGTTATAAAGTTTTGACTAAACCTTAAGTATCCAAAACTTAGTCAGAATACTTCTACGTCAGTCATTAAATATACGCATGCCTGTGAATATTAAAAGTAAGTATTTCTGTGATACCTAAGTGTATCGGTTAACTACTAACTAACTTGGTAACTCACTCGGTTTTTGTCTCCAAAAGTGCAATATCGTGATACTTCGCAGGTGACTTATATTCCGGATGTATTATGATGCGTTCTATATCATAAATATTCCATATTTTCTTGGGGTCCGTCCGTTTTAGTATACCAAGTGCCGCGTATGTTATCGGCCCTCTGAAAAGCCGTTACAACCATGGAATTAAATTAAAATATTCATTTAAAGAACTAAGAAATAAGGACTTTAAATTATTTATTTTTTTGTAGAAAAGAGCAGGTAAACATTGTTTGGTCTCACAATATTGGGGTGGAGGAGCAGTGAGCAGCAGTCAGTATGTATCGCTCACTGATGACTGAGCCACCACAAAGCCATTGTGCAGTGTTCTGTTCATCACCATATCCAAGCAAGGCCTGCAATTATAACATTCGAAAATAACTCTTTATCATCGAACTAAGCTAGAACATCATATCACTACGACTGTGGGGGTAGAAACAGCTGTAGTGTCTTTGTATTTTGAACCCAATAAAATTTTGGACTGATTGCCACATCACCGGGCACACTCCAGGTCATTCTGGAGTGGTAATTTACTATATTGGCTCAGTGTGGGTGGGCTTCTCCCTTCTTCCAAGAATATACATTCACTATATTTTTTGTGTTTTCCTTCACCGTAAAACTAGGATAATACTAATCAGTAGAGAATGTAACGTTTGGGGTGCTTTTTTATCTCAAAGTAGAAAAGAAAATCCTTACTATATGAGGAAACTCCCATCTTTCTGCAACACGGCCTCCGACGGGCAAAGCGATAGCATATGTAAAGTCATGACAATTTTTCTTTGTGTTCCATTGTTTTTTTATTTTGATGTTCCCAAAGCCCCGACATGGGTAGGGTAGGCTTTCGAAATATTCTAGACATTCTGAAAACAAAACACCACATCTAACTTTAAAAGTCTTTTACCACAATTAACCATTCAGAGACGAATAATGGGCATGTCAATTCTCCCCATCTTCTCCTTTAATAATCAGTCTTGGTATTTAACAAAGCAAAAGATGTTCATAATCGCAGTTTGCCAGTGAGCTATGGAGCACAATATCCTTGGTGTCAGATTGATTGACCCTATCAGAAAGAGGTGCTGCGTTCCATGATCAAAATCACATATGTTTCCCATAAAGCTGGTTAGTTGTAGTGGGACTGGGTTGTGCGCAAAGTGAGATCTTATCTAGCGAGCACCAGAAGACCAATAGGTGTCTGCCAAATTAGGAGTAGGTGTG
This sequence comes from Ptilodon capucinus, assembly GCA_914767695.1. Classification (NCBI taxonomy): domain Eukaryota; kingdom Metazoa; phylum Arthropoda; class Insecta; order Lepidoptera; family Notodontidae; genus Ptilodon; species Ptilodon capucinus. Next base: position 3,354,400 of record OU611814.1, on the reverse strand, counting down.
AACATTTTGCTGTAATCATAAACAAAATTAACTTACTTCTCCAAGCTACAGAACCATCATTTTTTACTAGTGTGCCATCGGGCAACACTGCACGGTTTCGTTGCCTATAACAATAATTATAATTATATTTTATTTAAATGTATTTATTTTTATGTGCATATTTAAAAATGTAATTTTCAAGAACAATGACCAATAAACATGAATTAAAAAGGTAAGTTTTCGGGAAGATCAAAAAACCTTGAGTGCAAACCCAGGTTTGAACTTGCACCCTTTGCGTTTCACCAACCAGGCTACCTTTACGTCTATAAACATACAATCATTTTTGTCAGTAGATAATTCGTCTATAACACTGATCATCACCATCTTTATATATGAGGGGTATAGCGTATATGAATTAGATCTTACGATTGGTGTTCATCGATTATACAATCTGTGCAGCACACAATTGGTTCTTCATTATTAAAAGAGCATATCTCTGGTATCTTCGGATAGCCGTGCTTAAACCCGCTTTTGCTCTGAAACAAAAGGTAATAATTATACTATATCGAAGCAAATCGGGCAATACCGGGAACCACCACTTTGCAAACTCTACAGGGCCCCAAGTCTCCTAACATTGTAGAGTTTCTATGTTTTTAGGTTTCCGAACCCAAAGGGTATAACGGGAATCTATTACTAAGACTCCCTGCCCGTCCGTCTGTAACCAGGCTGTATCTCATAAACCGTGATATTTAGACAGTTCAAATTTTCACAGATGTTGTATTTTCATTGCTGCTATAACAAAAAATATTAAAAAACAAAATAAAATAAATAATTAAGGGGGGCTCCTTTTTTGCTTGTTTTTATAGATTATGGTACGGAACCGTTCGTGCGCGAGTCCGACTCGCACTTGGCCGGTTTTTATCATTTTTAAAACACAACATCTTTTATTTAATTTAAGAATTTAACGAGTCTAAGGATTTCAAAGTTAAAAAAAGAGTAACCAAAACCATCGATACAGAAAAGAAGAAATATTACTATGAAGCATTTAATAAATGTGCCAGTGATCCGAAGAAAATGTGGAAACTAATCAATACCTTGGCTAAAAACAAAATTGATGACGGCTGCGCTCCCCCAAAACTTATAATTGATAATAAACCTGTACTTAGTGTTACAGAAATCTGTAATCACTTTAATGACTATTTTACGACTATTGGTAGTATATTAGCAAAACACATACAGTCAAATAGCCATAACATCCCAACTACGACAGCAACCAATGTATATAGTAGAAATAAACACACGCTATCAGAAATACATCCATGCACAGAAGCTGAAATTATTAAAATTATAGATCAATTAGATAACAATACGTCCTCTGGTTTAGACGGATTAAGTACCAAAGCTGTTAAATGTGTTTAAAACCTAATCGCAATCAACCTTAAAAAAATTATAAATAACTGCCTTAATGCTGGTGTCTTCTCAGATAGTCTAAAGATTGCTAAGGTAACACCTATTTATAAATCAGGAACCAAAACTGATCCAAGCAACTATCGCCCTATCTCACTCAGTGCTACCTGTGATATCAAAGATCTTCGAAAAAATAATATACAACCGCTTATCTAATTACCTGACCAATATAGACTTCTTGTTTAAACATCAATATGGATTTCGCCCAAAGTCGAATACACTATCAGAAACAATCGATTTGATAAAAAACAACTTGCGTTAGGAGTCTTCAGACCTAAAAAAAGCTTTCGAAACGGTTAACCACTGCATTCTATTAAAGAAATTAAAAAACATAGGCATCACTGCAAAAGCCTACAAAATTCTCGAATGTTACCTTACAAACAGACAGCAAGTAGTAAAAATAGGTAACTATAATAGTAACCGTACTAACATAGTGTGTGGTGTTCCGCAGGGATCAGTTTTGGGTCCACTACTTTTTTTAAATACATCAACGACATAAGTAGCGCTGGGTTGGAGGGGCATGTATCACTCTACCCAGATGATACATGTCTCTTCTATTTCGGCAACTCGATTCATGATGTCATCACGAAATCTCAACAAGACCTCAGTTTATTAAAAAATATTAATGCGACGGGGATTCAGGCCATATTCCACCAAGCTGGCCCAGTGCGGGTTGGTGAACTACACACGCCTTTCTATAGACGTGCAGGTTTCCTCACGATGTTTTCCTTCACCGTTTCTTAGCAAGTGATAATCTCGGATGAAAATGAGATTCGTACATGAAACCCAGAGGGGCGAGCCGGGGTTTGAACCTGCGCACTTTGATTGTAAAACGTGCGTTCGACCACTCGGCTTTTTATATATTTCTTTTAAAAAAAACAGTTTTAATTAAGTATATATAAGCCTGCTTACTTAAAGTTCATCCGACCATTTTAAAGTTCATAACGAGTTAATTATTGTTTTATACTGTATAGTATATACATACGTATATGTAAGACAGAGCTGCTGATTGGCACTTGTAAATATTATAGCACGTGCCATTTTTGCCGTCTGTAGTACAGGAAGCACCTGAAAATAAATAACGGCATACAAATAACTAGCACAGAAACAGAACCTTGAAATAACTTTATATAGCAACCAATTACAACTAGAAACCATAGTCTAGAAACTAGGTCCATGGGGTCCAAGCACCCAAAATTTAATGAACTTACTCGGCTCAAAAATTGGTCGACACAACCGGCGACCCAAGAGCAGGCCATTTTCTCGCTCAACGAGAGGCTCTAGCCATTCAGCGAGGGAATGCAGCCAGCGTCTTGCGCATGGGCCAATTTTTTTACATATTTTATAAATATGTCGGTGAGGGGTCGGGTTCTTCGTGTGAGCCGGCGGCGTCCATGTTTGTGGGCGCTGGTTGTAGGTAGGTTGCACTCGTAGGTCAACAAAAACACTCACTTATTTATCTCTTTTAATTACACTTAAATTACACACAACAATTACAATCACTATAGGTTATACTGAGCAAGAAAGGCACGAATTGAGGAGACGTGGTGTTCTCGACGTGCGCGCGCGACGTACCCGACCGCTCTGCCTAGTCGCCCGTCTCGCGCTCGCTTTGCGCCGCATGCCGATTACACCCGAACGTTGTTTTTATTCAACGTTCGACGTTCCTCGTTTCCGACAAATATAATATTTTCTTATTAGTTTTAACTTATTTTATTTTGCATTGTAAATATTTTGTAAATAGTTGTCCAATAAAATATAATAAATTACAACTTGTTTAAAAAATGCTTGGATTATGTTTTTTTTTTAAAAATTACATAAGAAAAATGTTGCTAACGTCTGCGTTCGCGTGGACTTGGAGAAAGGGGTAGTCAACATTTACCTCATCTAAATAATATTTTGCTATCCACAGGATTCGATGCCGCGAAAAAAATTAAGGTAAAAACTAAACAAAATAACACGGCTTGGAAGTCGGGAGATCAGTTAGGATTAGCTGATTATTGTAAATAAAAAAATATAATACGGTTACGGTTCTAATCATAACCAATCATAACAATTAGCAGTATTGTTTTAACATTACTTTAGCTTTTATATCTGTTGTTGTATTATAAATGAACCGTAAAGCCAGCGTGGAAATCCGACCAGCCTGCTGGGAACTTTCGGCATCATATTTATTATTTACTAGCTGTGCCCGCGACTTCGCCCGCGTTGACTTTAGGGAGATTACCCGGAAATATGGGTATTATGTTTTTCCCGCGGAACCCTAATGCTTTTTCTAAAATTAAAGTAGCCTAAGTTACGCCTTGGAACGGCAGCTATCTGTCAGCGAAAGTCCCATTGAAATCGGTTCAGCCGTTTAGAAGTTTACCTCAAACAAACAGACAGACAGACAGACAGACAGACAAAAAAAATTAAAATTGCGTTTTCGTTATAGGTATCGTATATACTTTCATACGCATTTGGTAAAAAAGTGTTATTTTGATATTACAAACAGACACTCCAATTTTATTTATTTGTATAGATACCATTTTATTTTTACTTTCATTGTATCCAGTTTTTTATTTAAAGACCGTAAAGTGGATAATGTATTTTTAAAAAACATACGGTTTGAATTGGAAACGTCTATCTATTTTTGAAGTCGATTAAAAGAATGCTACAAAAATTATGGTGATAAGGGGATGGGGTATACTCATTTACCTTCACTCAATCCAAGATCACATCTAACATTACACACACTAAGAAATAAATACAAAACACATATCTTTGAATAAAACATTTCGGTAAATTAATAAAAGAATCATGAGTTTAGACACGACATCTATTCTTGAAGTTTCGAGGACTACTCTATCCGGTTTGAGAATCTAATATAATAAATTAGTTAGGTATAAAGCGTCGCGCAAATTGGTGTGTCAAGACGCCTGCGTCGTAATTTTTGCCAAAACCGAAACGTACTCTGTCTCAATATATATAAAAAAATATTTTGTATGGACCACGCGTCAAAATTCGCTCGCTGTCATTGACGCTTCGTTGGGGAATCAGCTTTGTCCATGAATCAGTTCCTTTTAGTTTGGGCAAAAAAATAGACGCTCGGGTTTAGACGGGCCAGTGTGAGTAGGGCTTAATACGAGTTGCATTATTATTTTTAACCAATGAAAAAAAAAATGGAGGAGGATCTCAATTCGACACGTATATTTTATTTTTATATTTTTCAAACCGAACCTCACTAAAACTATGGCAATGACGAATAAGGTGAGAGAACTAATAACAATTAATGGAGAGCCACTAGAATATACAGATAAGTACATCTATCTAGGGAAGCAAATCAGTTTTGACAGAAAAAATAACGAACTCGAAGTTGAAAGAAGAGTACAACAAACATGGAAAAAATACTGGAGTTTAAAAGAAATCTTCAAAAGTAACCTCCCTACAACTATCAAAACGAAAGTTATGAACTCCAGTCTTCTACCATGCTTGACGTACGGATGCCAGACGTGGAAGTTCACCTCAAAACTGAAAAGTAAAATAACAACCTGCCAGCGAGGACTAGAGCGCAGCATGCTTAAAATAAAAAAAATATATAAGATACGACACACAAAAATAAGGTCAATTACCAAAGCAACAAATGCATTGAATTATGCACAAAAACTCAAGTGGAAATGGGCGGGGCACGTCGCGAGGCTTAAAGATCTGAGATGGACCTTAAAAGTGACATTTTGGAAAGGTCCTCCAGGCAAAAGGAGCAGAGGAAGACCATTGACACGTTGGGAGGATGAAATTACAAGGACAGCCGGCCCAAACTGGAAACAGACCGCACAGGATAGAGACAAATGGGCATCTTTGGAGGAGGCCTTCACCCAAAATGGGGTTCCTGCTTGCACTTTATCTAATAAATTATGTTAGGCTATATTATTATGTTATTTTAAATAAGTTAATAGTGGATAATTAAAGTAGAAATGTAATCAAACTAGTTAAACGTATTATAAATTAGCAATAAGTAGAACTATCAAAGAAAAACTAGTTATGTAAAGTTAATTAATTAAATTAGATAAGCAACTAAAAATGTAAAGTAGGAAATTAGTGGGAAATAAAAGGCTTTTTATTTATTTTTATTTATTTTTCAAACCAACTGTATGAGCTCATAGAAGGAGCATACATTTTATCCAAACTACCACCTAAAATCCAAACTACCTACTAAAAACACCATCAAAGACGTGAGCGAATTTTGCTGGACCCGGAGTTGCGTGGTTTTTACCACACAAATTTAATCTTTATGTATATTGGCACAGAATACATATTTTAAAAGTCATGGTGATTTGCTCACTACAATTCGGAGCATTACTATTATTGTATTTTGATCTGGGGCCCGATTGTCGCTTCATAGACATCAATCTCTATTCGAGATATGTCGAAACAAAACGTCAAATTGGTGGTATTTTTTTTCTTGTTTCGACATATCTCGAATCGAGATGAATGTCAATCGCACGAAAATCGGGCCCCTGGTCTATTGATTTGTTTTTATGCAATTTTTTGTACAATAAGAAAAAGTTGATAACATGCTCTGTTTTAACAGAACTGTGCCATTATCTAAAAGCAACACAATATATAGCGTGTTACTGCATCTGTGAATGCTGCAGACTTGTAGAGCGTCTTAGTTATGAACTTAAATCAGTACATAAGTTTCTAGTTGTAAGTTACTAACAATTAGTTTATGAAGTTATCTTCAAACTAATATCCGGCTCATGTAATAAACTCTCTTATATGATAATTGTGAGGCAAGACGGGAAGTGCGAGATGCGAGTGTTGTCATATGTTTTCGTTATTGTTATAAAACTTATTACGGCCGGGTGTAGAACGACGCTATCTTGGAATACGCTTGTTATAATACTTGGCACAGTTAGTAGTTGCAAAACTTAGCGTAACACAAAAGACACTGCAAGTATTAAACTTAAAGCATATCCTACATCTCTACCATGAGTTTTACGCTCGCTACTCGCTAGCGTCTACGTGAAATATGTTGATAATAACTTGTGCAGGGTTCCTGTCAGCTAATCGAAAAATTAATAATAATTAGACTACTACTACTACAGTCCTTTTAACGTCCCACTGCTGGGCACGGGCCTCCCCTAAATGCGAGGGGGATTCAGGCCATAGTCCACCATGCTGGCCCAGTGCGGGTTGGCAGACTTCACACATCTATCGAGAACTAGACAAGTTCCCTCAGACGTGCAGGTTTCCTCACGATGTTTTCCTTCACCGTTTCATAGCAAGTGATAAATCTCGGATGAAAATGAGATTCGCACATAAATTCCAAAGGTGCGAGCCGGGGTTTGAACCTGCACACTTTGATTTGCAAGGCGTGCGTTCGACCACTCGGCTACCACTGCTAAGTAAATTAATTAGACTAATTACTCTTAATTAAATAATGCTCTAGAAGTGTAGTAAAACTTAACTTAACGAAAATTGGACTCGTGTCTGCAGGACCAGCACGCCTGTCGAGACAACATGTGTCGCGGATTATTTCACACTGATTCCACACGCTTTTCGAAGTAGAAGACAAGATGACATCGACATGTAATGACATAAATGATGGTCTCACGTGGGATCACGCGGCAGAATATAATAGTGACGACAAAAAAATATTTACCTGAAACACGATTTTATTCGATATTTTTACAAATAAAATGTTATATAACTGAACCCTCAGCAACTTTATTGCTTCATCAATTGGCACTTCAAATGCCTTACACATAATAAAACGAGTCCAATATTACCTTCATTAGATCTTACCTGCATTAGTAACGGTCTAGAAACTCGTATAATCTGGAAAACAATTTACATTTAGTTTTATGAAGTACACCGAAATACGTATTTGGTGTGTCGAAATTGTCTAAATATAAATATCGCCAGACATTTTTTCATCATCATTTGCCTTACCTTATCCCATTATTTGGGGTTGGCGCAGTATGTCCTTTTCTTCCATACATCTCGCTTTTCCGTCATACCGACATCCACTCCGATCTTATTGATATCACTTTTTACACACTCCATCCATCTTTTCTTTGGTCTTCCTCTCGCTCTGTATCCATCCACATTCATATTCATTATTTTTTTAGTCACATGCTTCTCATCTCTTCTCATCACATGCCCAAACCATTCTAGTCTCTTACTTCTCACTTTTTCTGTTATGGGCGCTACTTTTATACTACCTCTAATATACACATTCCTCACCTTATCCATTGGCGTCACTCCACACATCCATCTCAACATGGCAGAGTGGAGACGTTTGCTATCGGCAGACAACACATACTTATCGTATGATCCGACACTAAACAAAGCTATGGGTACCATACAATAGACTGAAGACGTTCCCAGTTATACCCAGACCGAGGCAAATTCCGAAAAGGTCACCTCCGAAATTTGCCACTGGCGGGAATCGAACCCGCAACGGTTCACTGAGCCGAGCGACGTACGCTCAAACCACTGGACCAAGCTGTCGCTGTTCGAATTCACATTTTTTTGCATTATCAACCATTTTGAACCTCTGCATCTATGTTCAATGTCTGTCCAACCCCTCACAGATTAGCTTGAAAATATTGTAGATATTATATTACTGTGGGGTTGGCACGTATGTCACGGATTCACTCGCTCGCACTCTGTCTTATTTCATACGAGAGAAAGAGACGACATAAAGATATTCCGTGACATACCTTCACAGTCTTGGAGCACATGCTGCAACTACTGACGTATGTTGGCAACGCGACACGTTTCTCAAACCATTTTCGCACAAAATCTGCATTTTTATTAAAACAATAACACAATATAAGTTTCAGCTGAAACGGGGACTGAATACTCAATGTTCCTACTCCCTTGAGATAACTACAGCCAAAATGCATCACGACACAAAGGTATTTACTAAATCTGCTTTACGTCGTCTACTGGACTCAGTCTGCACCACGTACGCTTTTGAAGGGGCACACGTCAAGATGCGCGCTGCCAATAACAAAACGGACTGTATTTACTAATAGAAAAAGCTAATTTTTCATCGAAATATTATTAACGGCGTGGGCATTTGCAGGGTAGGTGCGTGTTTTTTATCACAGAAATTCAATCTTTAAGTGTATTGAAACAGATTTTGTTTTAGTATTGGAAAAATATTCGCATCGCGCGTAATAACGCCCGCGCCGCTGTCTTCGAGTCTTGTTTCCTTCTTTTATTGTTTTGTTTTAGATGACTACGAAGTATGTATGTTACTGTGTTTTGCTTAGAGCAATTATAAAGAAACCTGTTAAGGTCGGCCTTAGAGGTCAGCGCAAGATTGGCAAAACACAGAAAACTTTGCAAATGTTTTGATTTAGAACAACCCATGCTACCTACGCTTTTCTACATCGATAAACCAGACAAAGAATATTAGATCTGTGAAAGTAGTAATGAGTCTTCGTAACATATTCGGCGCCCGGATACGAAGGTCAGCCTGCCCCCCCCCCCCATTTTATGCTGCGCATGTGTTGAACGAATTTGAATTCTTAGTTGTGTAGTAATAAGAGTGAAATTAACTTGCACATCGCGAACGGTATGACACGTGCCGAAAAGCGGCATGCAGCGTCTTTAGTTAAACAATACCTATGATGTATACTGAACCAGCTGTGCCTGTGGCTCCGTTCGCGTGGTCTCAGTGTAGTAGGTACCTATCGAAATGTATGACGGTCAGCTTGCGCCCCCTAGGATTCTGCGCCCGGCCGCACCGCACCCCTTGAACCCCCGGGTTAAGACTGCTTCGTAAAGTAGCTAATTCCTAAAGACTGGCTATCGTACATAATTTTAGGAACAATGGTGGACTAACCACTTGCTGCTTTCTAATTAAATTAAATGACAGGTGTTTTGTAAGTGATAATAGAAGTCCTTTGTTTGAAGTCATGGCTACAAATCGTACCCTCTTTGTATATTAGCTCATTCTAAAATTAATACTATATAGCTTCTAGTCGAATGTTGGGTAGCAATTGTGTTGATATGATTGTTCTTTAAACACTTTTTCTGCAGAAAGCCACTGATAGGGAATTCGTATAGGGTCTCATATTCCATAGATCCTTATACAAATTTGAAAGTCATTTTACAGCCTTCAGGCGGCCTGTAAACTCCGACACCAGAATGGCCACACTAGCTTATACAAGAGAAAAATATAAATACCTAATAATCTCCATTGGATCACTTTCAGTAGTTGCAGCATGTACGCCAAGACTGTATGTCACGGAATATCTTGGTGTTGTCTCTTTCTCTCGTATGAAATTAGACGGAGATTGAGCGAGTGAATCCGTGACAAAGGTCTTGTCTTGACATGCGTGCACACCAACACATAAGAGTTTTTTTATCGTTTAACCTTACGCGCTTGCACGAACGCTTCAAAAAACCAAACGTGCGTGCACGGGCTTATTCCTCAAAAGCTTTGAGGTGAATGTCAGTACTAAAATGGATTATGACGAAGATATAATTGAAAGATCGCGGCTTGCGCTCATCCGAGCTTAAAAGCGCGTCGATCCTTGTTCGAGTTGTGCGTGTGGCAAAAGGCGCGCCTATACGCACTTCTAAAATCGACCTTAAACTCTCATATAAGCGTTTTATTTGAAAAAACTCTTAATCGAAAAGTGCTATCGACTTATGCGGCCGCAAGCTAGTTTATTTAGGATCGATCTCCTTAGATTTTTATATCAACACGTACTTCCCACATATGCTAACAAATCCTATTAAATTCTGCGACAATTTCCTTGACCTAGTTATCGCAACTGTGACATTGCGATCGCAAAATAGCGCGCAGTCACCGTCGTAAATAACTTTGCAAGCCTTCATAAACACGAGGGCAGCAAAGGGTTTAATCTGTCACCCTATTGTTCAAGCTTTAACACACAATTTTATGATGATCGTCTTATCTGTGAAGTTGAAACTGAGAACACTTTATTTGTACACCATAAAGCCTATATTTCCCTAAATATTACAGAAGAACACGTATTACAGAAGGAAACTCAGGCATTGATCTTTGTTTAAAACTAGATTTGAGTAAAGTTTTAATTTTAGAACGTCCTTCCAGCATAGATTTATCGAACACAGTTCAGTTGAGTTACTCAGTTCGTGGAACAAACTCAAGCAGTGATTGGATCTATAATCACCCAAGTGTGGTCGAGACCGCGCTTGAGCGTAGACTGTCATTGTATGTATGACATGTAAATTTTTGTTCTGTTCAGGTATAAATATTCGCGCTATCGAGTTTTTATTGTTGATGTTTTAATTATTACCTAAAAATTGATATATTTGCAGAAGTGGATTATAGTAATTTATTCAATGATGATTCAAATAGAAGGTTGAACTTAAGCGTTCCACTGAGATATTTGAGAGATACACAGGACTGCATCTCTGCTTGAGGCTCGATTTGAGTCTCGATCCGTCTGATTTATGATTACCTTTCTGGAATAAGAACGATGCTCAAGCACTGATTCTATACACAAACAGGGATCGACTGATTGAGGATCAAACTGAACTTGAGTTACGTTTTGTAATACGGACCTAAAAGACCGAAGTGTTACCGATTGGATTTTGGTCCCAATGTAATAAAGGGTGAATTTTTGTGAGAGGAATTGACACACGACTCGAAACTGAGAAAGCTAGTCGGTGTACCAACTTTTCTATAAGTTTATTGTCGCATCCGTAAACGTATTATTTTATGGTAAATTCTCGGATGTTCAATACACAGGCTCGTTCGACTTGTTTTTCTAATAACTTATACGCCAGCAAACTATAGTCGCATCAAACTCATGGTAGGTCGTGTTTTTGGTATTCAAATATTATTAGCATCTCTACATGCATGTAGAGTATAAACAAGAGTCAGTCAACTTCAAGGAATATCGGCTTTGTGCCTCTACAAATTAAAGTTTACACGCAGCATGTTATTATAGTTCAGATACTAATTGAACAGCTCGGTGTACGTTTATGCAAATCAGAACTTTGCAAGGAACTAACGAAGGTTCATAATAGGTTGTTGAAAGTTTACAGTATCTCGAAGGGTTAAGTTTGCAGCTTAGTTCGGAGTTTGCATTAACGGTTATATTAACGTTATTTTAAAGATATTTAATATCTGAGAGTATTTATAAAGGCGATACTGATTCTAATATTGTTGTACACAAACCACGTCACGACTAAACTAATTTTGATAACGCCTTGGTCTGGTTTGAGCGTAGGCTGCTTGACAGGTAGATGCTCGGTGGTTGGGGTAGACCGAGCGGTTGCGGGTTCGATTCCCGTAAGCGGCAATTTCAGAAATGGCATTTTCAGAATTTCCTGGTCTGGGTGTGACAGTGTGACTGGTATCGCCACCAGACCCATAGTACAAGCTTTACTTGGTTTGGGATCATTCGATGAGTATGTGTTATTTGGCGATATTTATATTACAGTAGTCCTCAAATATCAAACAGAATTTAATTTCAACAAGGTAAGAATCAGTAGGTTAAATTTTGCTATTATCCAGTTCAGGAATTATTAAGTTAATTTTTAAACGTACTTAACCCTACAACTTAACTTTGATAAACATAATTCTCTGCTTTCTAGAACTGGGTGTAACATTCTCATTATTCTAGAGATCCTTTTGACCAACGGGGCTATTAATTTTCTGTTGTCAATTTATTAAAGATTTCTAAGAGAAATGGGAACGCTTCAGCGGAGGATATTGGTTCGATGATTGGACAATCACCTGAAATCGTTTCGTTTTGTACATACTTCATGGAAATTGTATACTTGTTATGCTTAGAAAGGTAAAATATACCTGTTCTTTATTCCTCTTTTTTACGAAATGATGAAAATTGATTGGAATAAGATAAGGAATGGCTGCACCTGCAATTAGCAAGTAGTTTACCAATGTCAAGTAAGGACAAATTCTATAAATGCCAATGAAGGTAATAATTATGGCGGATGTAGCAGAAACTGTAAAAAATTGTTTATATTGACTGTTTAAAATGACTGTGATACCTCCTTAAACAGACACCGATCTCGCTGGCGAGGTCGAGGAACCCCCTCTTCCGCTCGTAGGTGCATCTTTGCACCTAGGAGCGTAGTCACTACCTCGCCCCTCACGGTAACTGCCCAAGCCGAGGTCGTGCCTTCTGTGGCGCCCTTGAGCTAGTTGCCACCCTTTTCCGCCCTTAAGGCTTTGGTTGGAGTGCACTCTGCGCTCGCCACTCCTCCGGTAAAGCTGTAAAGGCCACCTCACGACCAACAGCGTAGTCCATTAAAAAAAAAACTGATATCTACCAACTTTGACGTTAAGTAAGAATTTGAATTATTAAAAAAAATACAACAATACTATAACTACATTTTCTATATAGAAAATGTAATCCGTCAACAAATCATTAACAACTGTATTCCAGTACAAAAGTGTTTCACAAATGGATTATGAAGCTCTTAAAACTTGGAGGGGTAGGGAGGTGTACGAATAGTTAACCTGACAATACACTTCAGTGAAAACACTCAGCGTGCGCGGGGCGAACACTTACTACGTTCAATCAAAGTTAGCTAATTGCTCGCGGCGCGGTCATTTCACTCGCGGCCGTCGAGCCAGTCGCACGCGATCGCATGTTCAAAACCATCGAACAATATATTACTTTACTAAAAAGAACTGGCTAATGGACGTAATAGATTTAGAACGAAATGTTAGCCGATACGCATCTACGACACCAACACTCATTACTTAAAATACGTCGGCAATTACTTTGGCGTTTTGTTCGTGGTCAATTAAAAAGGCACCCAGTTGATGATGCCTTGATTAATTAGGTGTAAAAAAATATAGGTACACTATAGGTACAGTCTGATAATGATATTTATGAATGTATTTGAATTTTTTGCGAGGGTCACCGTATATCATAAAATAAATAAAATATAAGAAAAAAACATTTATAATATACTATACATAAAATGTAATTTATGCCAAAGCGCTGTCGCTCGGCAAGATGCCCAGGATTGCATTGCCACATGGTAGCAAAGCTAATTATTATCTGAACCACGTCTATAAATATATTTTTACAATGTGGAAACAAATCCTATATCATTAGTGGGATGTAAGGAACCGGAAAGGTAAAGACAGCTTTGACACGACTCAGGAAACTCTCGACTTTGATTTCAAAGTCCCGCTGAGATCACTCGACCCTGACTTGTACCTGTCTATCTCTTTATAACACATTCTCTCTTTTTATGCTTTACGAAATTAGATAAGTGTAAAGCTATGGGCACACTGGGGCGACAAGACGTGTGCGTCAACATTTAGCCAATGTTAAAACGGACTGTAAGTATTAACTAATAGAAAACGCTCATTCGCATTCGTCATCGAAATGACAACGTGAGCGAATATTGACGGTTGGTAGCGTGAATTTACCTCAGAAATTCAATCTTTAAGAATATCAACATAGAGTCCGTTTCGGTTATGGCAAAGATTGCGCCTTGATGCTACAGTTTGCTCGGGGTTTTATACTAAAACATATTTTAATAGTCTTTTAATGCCAGATAAATGATGCAAGCAAAGTCGTGGGGTCGCATGGCTTATGTATATAAGAACAAAGTGCATTTTGAAAGAAAGCCATTTTATTCACTCGCCCCAGTAAGTACCGGGCGTGAAAAACCAGCATGAATAAAATACCCAGCAGAACAAATCCAATGAACTCAGCGTCAAACTACATCACAAACAAAGTTCCCTTGTAATATGAACTCTTAGGTTATTTTCCAGCAAATTTTAACCGCCAACAAACCCATTTATTACCCACGTAAACACAGGTAGTACTGTGCTTTAAACTATTCCTAGTACCGTTAATGTCAAAATGAAAAGCCGTCCACGTTTCCGGGTTGTAAAATATTGCCCTAATAATAACACGTTGCGTTTCAATTACTGAATCTTGACAACGCTTCGACTAATTTATTTAAGGGCCCTCGCCAACGGCGACTTTTTGTAGCGACGTTTTTCACGTTGTTAGTCGCATTTGCAACGCGCTACAGTAGCGTTGCCAACACCCTACTGCATCGTGACTGTATCGATACAAACGCGCGACCGAGTCGGACGACATCGGGGAGAGAACGGAGAGGAGGGTGGCGCGTGAGTGAGAACCAAACATTTGCATCGCGACAATATCGCGTTTGCGACGCGACTGAATCTGGGTCCGTGGGCGAGGGCACATAGCTAGCGACCGTTTCGCGTCTGTATTGATGAGGACCCGCGACAGCATCGCGACTGCATCGCTACAAAAAGTCGCCGTGGGCGAGGGCCCTAACGGTTTATGTAACTGGAGCAGTCACGATATGCCTACCTAATAGGTGTTATTTTACTGCTTGAATATACAGTAGACACTTAAGCCCGTAGTCCATAATATTAGGAAAACCCTTAACGTGATACCTAAATATTTAAGACATGTTATGTTTTTGTTAAAATTTCGCGCAATTCAAGTTTTGAACTTTGTTTGGTCTAAAGGTTATCACAGCAGAATGGACAGGTGATCTTAATAATCATGCTTTATCAAAGCATACAAATAACTGAATGTTAGAATTTTGTCGTATCAAAAATCTATCTTAAAAAAAAATATTCCCGTACAAGGAGCAGAGTTTCAGGTAACTACTATAGCCCTTTTTAACGTCCTACTGGGCACGGGCCTCCCCTCAATTCGAGGGGGATAGGCCATAGTCCACCACACTGGCCCGATGCGGGTTGGTAGTCTTCACACATCTATCGAGAGCTAGTCAGTCAAGTTCCTTCAGACATGCGATTCCTCACGATGTTTTCCTTCATCGTTTATGAGCAAAAAGGGTTAAATCTGAATCATATCGTATAAAGACCTTAAAATAAATATCTAATAAGTACTTATGGAAAAATAAAATTACTTAAATTTCAACTGTATAATGGAAACTAATTTGCTCTTCAGGTTATGGCACAGTGCTTCTCTCAGATAACTCTTATAATTGATACAGGGATAGGTAGATACCACACAGTTAGACAACAATAGGTGCCTGCTTAACTACATGGCTATGATGGAGTTAATTACCATAATATAATATCTTATGATTACATGCATCAAAGCATTATCGTCTTGCGGGTTCCGGGAACAATCCTGCCAGCTTATCCACTTATGTTATAACGTTACATCATCTCAAATTTACTTTGAAGTAATTTTCTAACTTCGCAATGAAACCAAACGCAAACGGTAACGTACTTAGCAAGCATTACGTCTGAAGACGATTAATAAGAATCCTTAGGAGGCGCTTTTTGTATCGAAGACTTCGAGGAAAATTTGCCGTGGCTTTGATAAAAAAAAAAGTTAAAAATAGAATTTAAATTAGTTATTGCGGTTAGGTTTGAAAACATTTTCGTAGCGATTCAGATTGAGACTGCAAAAAAAAACATACGGGTCGAATTGAGAACCACCTCCTTTTTGAAGTCAGTTAAAATAGGATGAGTACCTACCACGCAAGTTGTATGATTTTTTATAATACAACATATTTTTCTGCTAGTGAATTGAATTAGCTCATCCTACTAATTACTTGCAACAAGTCCGAATACCCGCTTATCCAGATGTAGCCATTCCTCATTTTATTCCATTAATATACCTATTCAATCATGATGGAAGGTGATAGTGTCAGAAAGTATGAAGATGTGTGAGATGAAAGAGTGAAAGGTCTATCTGTCTTACCTATTGTATTGTCTCACCGTGTACTTATTGTATTACTGTGTCATTAGTGTAAGTGGCAATTGTATTGACATTCTAATTGAAATAAATAAATAGATAAATCATTTCGAAAATTTAAACACTGGCAGATGACCTAAAGTTGCGAAATAAAAGTAAACCTACCCTCATCACGCTACATTAAGCGCATCTGTAAAATTGAAATTTACATACGATAATAAAAGTCCTGTAATTCTGTATTTTATTATTATTTTACTTGCCTTTTATCGTTCAACTTGACCATTTCTTGTCAAACTGCCGGAACGGGGCATCGTAATGTGAAGTGAGGAAGAAAAATTGCATGCGGGTATCTACAGAGGGATTTAGCTGAAAGCGGCCAGTATTAAACAACTCTTCAAGTGCGGACGTCTCGACTGAACGGGTGAGTGTTTCAGCTGGGATTAAAGTCAAATTAACTAGGATGAAACAGCTTTTTAAAGGGATTCCTTCGCTTTTCTTGCGACAGCGTTTGAAGTGTTTAAATAGCTTAACGAAGCGGTTTCGCGACGACCTTTTCAATTAAATTTTAAGTGAATTAAATGTTTTCATTTCACGAAAAGCAAGAACTTTCATAAATTTGATGTAACGAAGTCGGAACGATTATTAAATTTTAACGATTTATGTACTAACAATCACACATAAAACCTTTTACAAAGACAGATGTGGTTATTTATTTTAATATTAACTAAATAAAATAATTAATCATCATCGCGCCTGTATTCCCAAACGGGATAGGCAGAGTTGCATTGCAGTGCTGTCCAATACTTCCCCGATGTCATTATACTTCAGTGGATGGTCCGTTGTTACTGCAAATTTCATATATTTCAGACCATAATGATCATACTAAAGCATCTTGTCCTGATCTTGGTGCTATGTATGGCCTCAGGGCGAGGAAGCTCCTCATGCAAACTGAGGGTCTACCTAGCCAGGGCTGAGCAAACTGATGAGAACGGACTCAAGTGTTGGGACAATGTGAAGGTGCCGGCTTGTGGAGGTAGATGCGACTCTAGTGAGGTAAGTAATAAGTTCCATTTTACACCTACATGTACAAGTTATATCAGAAGTCTGAAATAACACTTCAGATACATGAATTGAATTGCTGAATTGCAGATAATCAGTCAAGCTATACCTTAATATCATAAGTAGTTTCTGAGTTACGTAGTTTCTCTGAATAATTATCACTAATATTGTGTTGTAAATTTACGATGAGTGGCTATTAATATACACAAAAAATAACATGAGAAATTAACATTGGAGACGAAAAAATAGTTGAAAAAACATTTTTGCATTTCAATCAGATTAGGTACCATTCAGTTATAAGCCCTCGACGCCTATGCAAACATCAAAGTTTTATTTCGAACTTATAAAACCCTGTATCAACCTCCTTTTGGGAGAATCGATAACACTTGAGAGACAAAGAGACTTAATCGAAGCAAGAGCTCCGAAACACAAAAGTTATTATTTTTGTAATAAACTACAAAATAATAATATTACTAGGCACTTTATCCTGATAAGTCTATTATATTTCGAACCACAAAGTTTATATTAAATAATTTTTTCCATACAAATTACCAGTTAATTATTCTCTGAAATAAAATACCGCAAGAAACTTGCCTCGTTATTACACAGTCTAGTCTTAAAATAAATCCTGAGTGTACCCGCCCCAAGCACTGGAAACCACAATTAAAAGTCAGTTACTGTCTTAAAGTAATCGCTTTGAGTGTTACTGAGTGCACAGTACTACTGAGATTGACGCCCTGCGGCCACTGGAGCGGGTGAATTAAAGTGACTTTTTTAGAAAATGTACTTTTTGGCAATGGACCTAAAGATTTAATTCGCAATCCCGCATCAAAACTTACTAGCGCCGTCGATGACATTTCGTTGAAAAATAAGGTTTTTCTATGAGTAAATATATTGTTAGTTTTGGTAAATAAATAAATCATCACACCTGTATTTCCCGAAGGGGTAGGCAGAGGTGCACTGAAGTGCGCCCACACTTCGCCGATATATTTTGGCCCTAATGTAATAGGAGGCGAGCCTCGGGAGATTTGGGCCATAGTCCACCACGCTGGCCCAGTGTAGGTTGGTGACCTTCACACGCCTTTCTATAGACGTGCAGGTTTGCTCACGATGTTTTCCTGCACCGTTCAGCAAGTGGTAATCATTGTTGAAAATGACATTCCAACATGAAATTTATCTCAGAGGTGCGGGCCCGGGATTTGAACTTGCACCCCTTACGTTTAAGGCAGGTGTTCAAGAAGGGAGATACATAAAGCATTTTCCAACGTTAAAAAAAGGTGTTCTTGCCCACGAGGCTACCACTGCTTTGCTTTTGGTATTGACAAAAAATTGGTCGCCGGCGTTTTCCTCTAAGCGTAGGTAATTCAGTTCTGTATTAATTTAAGTCCATCATAATTTTAAATAACATCATAGTGTTTGTTTTAGAAAGATAAAGAGCAGAATTGTGGTTCACTCATAGTTTAAAATTTATGAAAATATATATTTAAAAAATATATATTTTTTTATTTATATAAAAAAATATATAAATAAAAAAATAAGGTCCACAGGCGTGCCCAAACGTGAGTGATTTTTGCCAATTCCATAACGAACTGTATTAGCTTAAAGAAGAAGCACATTTTTCAACGGAATGACATAGTGCGAATTTAGACGCGTTATCGTGTGCCTATTACCACAGAAATTCATTCTTTGTTTATATTGTCACAGAGTACCTATATTTTTATAAAAAGCCATCTTTATTCGCTCGCCTCAGTAGTTGCAGGGTCAAGTTATTAACCTGCAACCAACATTTTCTAGACGATTTGATTAGAATACAATGTGTGTTAAACCTAACTTCAGCTGTATAATAATTAATAGAAGGGTGAAATCACGTAGACATGCTTGTTGGCTTGAGAAATCGTGCTTGTCCTCAGATCCGTGGTCTCAACTGAGCAAGTTTACCTATAGTACACTTCAGCTAAACTTCACAAATAAGCTATTTCTACTATGCTACCAGATATCATGAAATACTTCAACAATTCGTATCGATCCAGTCTAAAATAATTTTAAAACGATTTTTTTATTTATACCAAAAAGAGAGCATTTCCCTACATTTAACAAAATCAAAATAATTTTTTTTTATTCGTGTAGGCCTAAAAGTATTAAAACACGTTGCTTTTCCGTAATAGACTACTTTTTTATTTCCAATGAGCGGTACACATGTCACCTACATTACTTGACACATTTTGTTATCTATGTTCTAATACCCCTACTTAACAAAATAAATCTGAATTTCTAAACAAAATACATGTTATTTATTTAACTTTAATTCCCAACATATGCATGAACTTATAATGCTTAGTTGACAAAAGACCTTTGGTTAACAAGTCAGCAGGCATTTCCTGAGTTGAAATGTATTCAATATTAATTAATTTATTTTTAACTGCATCTCTAACATAATGAAAGCGAACATCAATATGTTTTGACCTAGCATGTGCCTGATAACTTGTGGCTAATTTTAATGCACTTTGATTATCACATTTCAAATTAATCATACATTTTTTACCAGTAAGTTCATACATCAGATTTTTCAAGTAAACAGCCTCTCTAGATGCCTCTGAAAGAGCAACATATTCTGCCTCAGTGCTGGATAAGGAGACAGTCTTTTGTTTTTTACTTTGCCAGGAAATCACAGAACCACCCATTACAAAACAAAACCCAGTATAAGATTTACGATCTAAACTATCACTAGCCCAGTCTGCATCAACAAAACCAGTCAGCTCTACATTATCCTTATGATATGTTAAACAATAATTTTTGGTTTTTTGTAAGTATCTCAATATTCGTTTGGCATAGTTAAAATGAGCTTCATTATAACAGTTATTGAATTGGCTGAGGTAACTAAGAGAATATGACAAATCTGGTCTAGTTAAAACTGCCAAATACATAAGGCTTCCAATAAGCTTTTGATATGGAATGTTTAATGCACAGTTTTCAGCTTTTTCTATGTTTAACTTACATTCAATAGGAGTATCTATAGTTTTACAATTACACATATCAAACTTTAACAATAATTGCTCTATATATTCCTGCTGATCTACAGTTATAGTCTTACATTCTTTGTTTACATTAATTCGCATGCCTAAGTAACGTCTAACAGGACCTAAGTCTTTCAACTTGAATTCAGAACTTAATACATTTTTTAGTTTTTCAGTCTCAGAAGTACTATTCGAAAAAATTAAAAAATCGTCAACATACACAGCTACTATAATCTTAACATTATTACAAAAAAATGTAAACAAGCATGGTTCAAATTTACTTAATTTAAAACCAAAGTTAAGCAAACAATCTTTCACTTTTTCATACCAGACCAAAGAGGATTGTTTTAGTCCATAAATAGCTCTTTTTAGTTTCAAAACTTTTCCAATTTGCTTATTTATAAAACCTTCTGGAATTGACATATAAATATTTTCCTTTAAATGTCCATTTAGAAATGCTGTGGTCACATCTAGATGTGTAATGTCCATGTCCCACTGTACACTCAGAGCAAACAACATTCTCAGTGTAGAATGTTTTACTACAGGAGAAAAAGTGTTATCATAGTCAATACCACGTCGCTGTGTAAAACCCTTAGCCACGAGTCGGGCACGATACCGCACTTTATCACTCACATCTAGTTTTTTATTGAACACCCACTTGTTTTGCACAATTGATCCGTCACTTGGTATATCAACAATTTCCCACGCATCATTGTCCTCGAACGACTGAAGCTCCTCACGCATGGCCTGTCTCCACTGATCAGATTCTGGTCCATTCAGTGCTTCATAGAAATCTATTTGTTCTACTTCTGGACAATAATTGGTAGTACACATGTTACCAAACCCATAACGATCCGGTGGTCTTCGTGTTCTCTTATCTCTTTCTGGTAATTCTGGAATTTGTTGAACCTCACTGGACGGAACCACTATCTCTGTGTTTGTGGTGCTAGTATCACTGTCACCAGCTGGATCAGTATATACAGATGTATTTGGATCTGAGTCATGGAGAGATTCATTCATTGATGGCTCCCCCACTGAATCTCTGCCATCTTCATTTGTAATCGGAAACTCATGCTCTTCTATTCCAACATCATTATGTATCCATTCTGCTGTGTTTTCTTCATTCATTCCCGATGATACTGTCTTTTCTTCTAAAACTATTATGTCTCTCTTAACAGTTATAATATTTTTTATAGGATCATAAACACGATATCCCTTCACTGTTTCTGCAAATCCCACAAGAATGTTCATTTGGGCTTTCTTGTCCCATTTCAATCTTCTTTCTTTCGGTATGTGAACCATTATAGAGCTACCAAACAGACGAATATTACTTAAATCTGGTTTCTTTTCATACCACGCTTCATAGGGTGTTTTATTTCCCAAACTCGAAGTTACTGATCTATTTTTCAAGTATACTGCTGTATTTGTGGCTTCAGCCCAGAACTTCTTTTCTAGTTTTGCATCAAAAAGTAAACATCGTGCTTTTTCTACAATAGTTCTATTGGCCCGTTCACAAACACCGTTTTGCTCAGGTGTGTATGCAGTTGTCTTCTGGTGGATAATTCCTTCTCTGTGTAAGTAATTTTCCATCTCACCACTACAAAACTCACCACCATTGTCTGTGCGCAATATTTTAATTTTCTTATTCTGCTGATTTTCAGCCATTGCTTTGAAAGTTTTGAATGTTTTGAAGACTTCATTCTTATATTTGAGGAAGTATATGAAAGTCATACGACTGTGATCGTCAATAAACAAGACAAAATATTGAGCACCACCTATGGACTTTGTCTCCATGGGACCACATACATCAGCGTGTATTATCTGTAGTGTTTCTGTACTTATTTGTCCAATATGATGAAATGGTAACCTCATTTGCTTGCCTTCACAACAGATCACACATTTAGTCATTGTTATATCACTAGTATCTGGATAAGATAATCCATCCACAATGCCATTCTTCATTTTATTAATATCAGTGCTGTTAATATGTGCTAATCGCCTGTGCCAAAGCTCTGCACTTGCTACAGCAGGTGCTGCCAGCATACAATCTGCTACTTGAATACTTAGCTTGTATACTCCATTAGTTGACTTTGCTGTGGCCACCAACTCATTCTTATTGTTGCGAATGTAGCATTGGTTTTCTTCAAAAACAACCTTGTTTCCGTTTTCGATTAGTTCGCTCACTGACAACAGGTTCGTTGTTAAGCTTGGTACGCATAGCACATCTTGATATCGTAGTTATAATTTGTCGAAATCTGTACTTCCCCGGAACACAAAACTGGCACTTTCATATTATTCGCGACGGTGATCTCTGATAAATATGGCGTATAATTAGCGTTTTTTATCCACTCTTTGTTCGCCGTCATATGTGCACTTGCGCCACTGTCTACGTACCATTCGTTTGTACTGTATTTTCCATTCAAAAATACCACACTAAAAGCATTGGATTGTTTGTTTTTCTGCAACAATGGACACTGGTTTCGGTAATGACCTGTCTGTTTACATTTGTAACAAGTAATTATCTTGTCACCTGTCATTTTGTTTGTCGATGACATCGCGCCATTCCCGCCATTTTTAAATTTCTGCTTTCTAGCATTGTTTGCAGCGAATGCTGCGCCGCTGGAATCCACGTCATTCTTTGAAACCTCCATATCAATCAACTTTGATTTTATCGCATCGGTGGTAATCTGCATTCCCGAGTGCTCGATGGCCATAATCATCGGTGAAAATTTTTCTGGCAAACCGGCTAATAATAAAGATCCGACCCATTCTTCAGTAATTGTAAATCCTGTGCCTTTTAATCTCTGAGCTGTTTCGACTACTTGCGTGACGTATGAAGTCATAGAATCACAATTTTCTTGCCGTAACGAGATTAAATGTCTTAGTAGGGTTATTTTACGAGAAAAACCTGAATCATCGAACATGGTTCTCAGTTTTGTCCATAACTCCAAAGATGTTTTTGTTTCCCTTATATGCACGTATAATCCAGGATCGATGGTTAATACTAGCTTCGCCTTGGATTTTGCGTCATCTGATGTTTTTTTCTCGAAATTAGCCTCTGGCTCCGACTTTATGTAGTTCACGAGGTTGTCAAGCACCAACAGATTTTCAACAGCAAAACTCCACTCATCATAATTTTCGCGCCCTTTTAGTTTCGGAATGCTTTGAATATAGTTCACAGCCATATTTCCACGAAAAGTCAACAATTTTCCGACTGTTTTACACTAAACACAGTAATAAAACCGAAAAATTATGGATATTTGCCCATAACCTATTAAAACACGTTGCTTTTCCGTAATAGACTACTTTTTTATTTCCAATGAGCGGTACACATGTCACCTACATTACTTGACACATTTTGTTATCTATGTTCTAATAAAAAGCACTTACAAATAGTTAGATTCTACCACCGGTTCGGAATGCTGCTTCCACTGAGAAGAGCCGGTAAGAAACTCAATGGTTACTCTTTTCAAAATGATAATTATTGCGAGTAATACATTCTCAGGAGCAGCAATGCCATGAGAGCAGACCGCACCTTTGCCACAATACTAGAGAAGAATTATACTCACGGCAGTCTGATATTACATACAAATATAATCTTTACGCTTAGGAAGCTAGTACAGTAAGGTGTGTCTACTCCCATTTACAATGAAGGGATTATTCTAAAACACAGATGGTTATAGAAATAATTGCTTTGGTATGTTGCCTTCAACGCACTATGGGAGAGTAGGTAAGTCATTAAGAGGAAAACAGTTTCACGCCTCCAATTATCTGTGTGACTTTGATATATACAGTATAAACTGGAGTACTTATGTATAGGTACATCAGATTGTTTGTATCAAAACTTATGATAATAGACCATGAAGATATTATAACGGAGATGGCATTTCAAGGCCGCCGCGTTGAGGTAATTTTTTTGGTTGATCTGACTCCGCCATTGTTGTTTTCCCATATAGTTGCCGTATACTACAGGTACATGAGATAACTTCACTTCACTTTTTAAAAAGATATGACCTCCATCGTATTTAGTCGATGATTTTGCCAACAACAGAGTATGTAAAAACACTTGGTCGGTGGATGGGTGAGACTTTACAAAACAATAAGATATTAAATTTTGAGGTGACTATTTACAGTTGAGAAAACATAATATAAAATGTATTGAACATCACAAACATGAAAATACATATGACAAAACATGGAGAAATGAATAAAATATTATGATAACTATATTGTTAGTAGTAACAAGACAGTTATAGTTGGAGAACGGAACACATGTGATTAAAAAAAAAAAAAATGTTTGCCAGAAAGAAGGTAAACAGCACATAGTATCAAAGACATTATTAGTTGGATTTTCTTTACCTAATTTTTTTTTTAATTATTTGTCACTTATTCATTTCCCGTCTACCCACTAAATTATAAAATACCTACTTTTTAAGTGTAATCGTAATATTATATTATATTGGGATCGTTATTGCTAGAATGGTGATTAAAAATAATATTTGAGACAAAACAAGGATCATTTTACTACAGCTTGAACAGTCCTCTTACTAACCTGACTTGCATCAATGTTTTAAACATAGATCGATAGAATCCGTAGAATAGTTTTATTTCAATGTATAGTATACGCGTAAATATAAGAAAACAATATACCTTTCAGTTTTTTACAAGCTTTATATTAGCTTGTATGTCCGGGTGGAATCTTGCAACTGAATTTTAAATTAGTTATCTTTAACCGATTGACCTGAAATTTGGTATACACGCTTATTTTGGATGACATGCATGCTAAGCTATGTGACTTTTTTTTTGAAGGACTTACACTGTTCGCCGTGAGGTGGCCTTTACAGCTTTACCGGAGGAGTGCCGAGCGCAGAGTGCACTCCAACCAAAGCCTTAAGGGCGAAAGGGGTGGCAACTAGCTCAAGGGCGCCACAGAGGGCACGACCTTGGCTTGGGCAGTTACCGTGAGGGGAGAGGTAGTGACTGCGCTCCTAGGTGCAAAGATGCACCTACGAGCGGAAGAGGGGGTTCCTCGGCCTCGCCGGCGAGATCGGTGTCTGTTTGAGGCTGATGTAGGTGTGTTGGTGGCCCTCTCAACGCCCGGGTTGAGGAGGGCGGTGATCGTGTCGGGAGGATCAATCAACACGTGCTGCGGACGGCGGCGACAATTAGAGGATTTAAATGCGACGCGGATTTTTTAAAATAGCGTTCGGACGCTATTTTTAAGTGTTTTCGAATTGAGAAGAGGCCAAGGTCGGAATGAAGTTATGTGACGTCATTCTAATTTCAATATGGCGGATCATCCAAGATGGCGGAATAGTTTTATTTTCTGCACTACCACCGTACGGGTATCAAATGAAAGGGCTTGCTGAGGAGAACACGAAAACTAAGGGCAATTAAATAACTTTAGACAAGCATAGGGAAAATGAAAAAGTAAATAAACGCGATATAATCCGTAAAATATTTTTATTTCAATTTAATAAAAGCTTGTTTTTAAAAAGTTTTTTTAACATTAATTTCTTACAGATAACTTGGTACAAAATCGGTCAAAAATTTACAGCTAGTATGGAAACAACAATAATTTAAGATGTGGTGGTAATGCCTCAGTAGATACTTAGGTTACTTAATATCGAGGGGTGAATGGCTATTTCACTTAAGCGACATTTTGTTAACTTTACAGGAGGGCATACTCATGTGACGCAGAAAAAATAGCTGATTCCAAATATGTATACAAAGTCACTATCGTCCAAAAGTGAACCTTAAGTCAAATAGCTTTTCACCCCTCGATATCAATTATTTAAGTACGTACATTAAATATTCTATACGTACATTGTTCACGTCAAAATAATTTCCTTTCAAATCAGCGAAACAATGTTAAACGAGGCCCAAATAAACTTATCAACTTTGCACACACGAACAAATATTGTTCGTGCCTACATTGCATGCATGCTTAGGTTCCTGAATAATTACACAGTGCCAATGGAACTAATTTCAGAGCTTCAAACAAACCCGTAGCACCGCCAGCAAAAATAATACATGGTAACAAAATGAAAATGTTCATTTATATTTGTCCAATGTTTTGTTATATACAATAAAGCCAAGGAGTATATAGTATTTTCATCATAAACATACGGAAAATTATATCTTATTAAGCGATAAAATTACTTATACCAATACAAACTGTATTAACTTATAGAAAAAGCACATTTTTCAATGAAATGCCAGCGATGACGCGGGGGAGTTAAGTCGGATTAATTTTGCAACAGAATTTCAAACTTTATGCATATTGACACAGAGTTAATTTTCAAACAAAGTCAAGTGAATTGACACAGCCCATATGATCAGGGCGTGAATGTTTCGCCTGTTTTACACAGATTTCGGACTGGGAGTTTCCGTTCAAGAAGTCCCACCACCCTGTGTGCGTGTTCGCTACCCGGAGACCGCTGATGGTGAGGCTGCGGCACTGCGACCCTGGAGTAACAGCCGGAACAGACCAGTTCCACTTCATCGCCGCTGAGGATTGCCGATGCAAGGTACAATACAAATAAATATATATATCGCCAGAGAACTCATGCTGAACCCTTGATCCCAAAGTAACAGCGGAAACCTGTATTCTGTCATCCCAACATTCATGTTAGTTTACTTTTTGCTAAGGATAGGGCTGGGAGAGACATAGGGGAATGTTATTTTGATGACAACTGATACCCATGGCAAATTATAACTTATACTACAAAAAAAAAATTGTGTCAACCATAAGGAAAGCTTGTACTACTCGTATCATTGGACTGAGCCATAATAGTTAC
Source organism: Ptilodon capucinus (assembly GCA_914767695.1). Lineage (NCBI taxonomy): Eukaryota > Metazoa > Arthropoda > Insecta > Lepidoptera > Notodontidae > Ptilodon > Ptilodon capucinus. The sequence goes on along the minus strand of OU611814.1, from coordinate 3,327,385 downwards.
ACTCAGACCTGGGCAAATTCTGATACGGTCAGATACAAAATTTGTCCTTGACGGGAATCTTACCCGCAACTAACCAGTGTAGTGAATCCAGGGTATACGATCAAACCACTAAAGCAAGTCTTCGTCATATTGAGAAGGACTTTTTTTGATGTAGGGTTTTAAACATTGTTGCCACTGGATAGATCATCACACGTCTCGTAAGTAGCATATGGACAGAAGATGTCCACCGAAATCGAGTAAAAGTCATTGAGGAGTTGCTATGCCCAACTGTGAACATTTTAGGTGTGATAGATTGATTGACTGTAATAAGGGATAACAAAATGTAATCCAAAAATCGAATAGGTATAGAATATCGAAGGGTGAAAGGACTTAAGCCACATTTTTTAGGGTTCTGTACGCAAAGGGTAAAACGGGAACCCTATTACTGAGACTTCGCTGTCCGTCTGTCCGTCCGTCCGTCTGTCCGTCCGTCCATCTGTCAACAGACTGTATCTCATGAACCGTGATAGTTAGAGAGTTGAAATTGTCACAGATGATGTATTTCTGTTGCCGCTATAACAACAAATACTAAAAAACAGAATAAAATAAATATATCAGGGGGCTCCCATACAACAAACGTGTTTTTTTCTTGCTCTTTTTATAGATAATGGTACCCTTCGTGCGAGAGTCCGACTCGCACTTGGCCGGTTTTTTAACTTTACAGTAGAGCATACTCATTCAACACGGAAATATTTGCTGATTCCAAATATGTATATAAGTTAATATCGCCCAAAAGTGTCGGTTCAGTCAAATAGCTTTTCACCCCTCGATATTATAAATGTACATATCCAGTTAAAATTACTCTATTTAAGACCTTTTGTCAATCGTTCTACACTTGCAGCCTGTGGGTCGGTTTCACGCGGCGTTCATACAATAATATCAGAGTGCAATACAATAATGCGTTCAGGGCACTGTTGGGACTGCCGTGGCGCTGCAGTGCGTCGGGGATGTTTGCCGATACGCGTACTGACGGCTTTGCAGCAATCATGAGGAAGCGGTGTGCCTCCCTACTAGCGCGCATCCGTGGCAGTACCAACAGTATGCTGAACGTGTTTTATGATAGGTGGGACTCGCCCCAACTGCAACAGTGGATTCGGCTTCACACAACAGAGAAAAATAAAAATAGATAATTTGGTAAATAATACATCGTTTGTTTGTACCTGCCTAGTATTTATTAGTTTAACAATCACACATCACATTATTGGCAATCATTCTAAAAATATTTTTTATCAGATATATTGTCCCAGTAAAATATTATTCAATTTTAAGATTTAAATAAATAATAAGAATTATCAATTGTAAATGTAAATTGACTTAATGGTATTTTGTAAATTGTCCTTTGTCATCTACTAACATAATCTTAAATAAATTGTTACTAACACATATGGATGTAATTATCTGAAATAAATGTATTGAATTGAATTGAAATAAAGCAGGAACGAACACATTATAAAAGCACAGAATACAATAAAATATATAATGTAAGAATTTAGGCATGATTGTTGAACGATAGGTACAATAACAACGTTATTTACAAATAAATATCGGCGAACATTTTATTACAAAAAAGAAAACAGTACTAAAATAAAGATATAAATCGCCAATTTGTCGGATGAAACAAAGACAAGGTAGTATAAGTCAGGAAAAGCATCGGTAGATCTATACATACATACATACATATAATACATATATAAATAAATAAATATGGAGTGTCTGTTTGTAATATCAAAATAACACTTTTGTACCAAATGCGTATGAAAGTATATACGATACCTATAACGAAAACGCAATTTTAAATTTTTTTGTCTGTCTGTCTGTCTGTCTGTTTGTTTGAGGTAAACTTCTAAACGGCTGAACCGATTTAAATGGGACTTTCACTGACAGATAGCTGACGTTCCAAGGCGTAACTTAGGCTACTTTAATTTAGCCAAAGCATTAGGGTTCCGCGGGAAAAACATAATACCCATATTTCCGGGTAATCTCCCTAAAGTCCACGCGGGCGAAGTCGCGGGCACAGCTAGTTACCAATAAAATCCTCTTTAGTCTCTGAATCAGCCAGTTTGTGCGGCGGTACTTTTTACTGCATACAAATAGGCCGGTAAAGGTACTGCGAGGAATAAACCTGCTTTATATGACACTATCCAGATACTCGGCTGGAGATTTAAGAAGGTACGCAGTTTTATATTTATAGCAACGTAAGTTTATGGCAACATGGTAATGGCATATAAGACACCGTGCAGATCGGAACTTGCAGAAATCTAGCTTTGTGATCTTTCTTTGACTTTAACCTTTCTTTCCTAGCATAGTGAAAAGAGTTTCAAAATGGGTATGCTAATCCTTAAACAGGTTGTCTGCCTTATTATAAAGGAATATGTCAAATTAGAAACATTTTATTACAGTTCTTTTAAGATTTTGGACGTATTAACGTTTCGTTAAAATTTTACGTAACCCAGCAGCTGTTACTTTTGAAATTCTTTTGATCTGAACACATCAACGCACAAGTTTAAGTGTCTGATTGTAATATTAAAATAACACTTTTTTTACATAACGCATATGAAAGTATATACGATACCGATAACCAATATGCATTTATTTTTGTCTAACTGTTTTTTCCGCGTCGTTAAAAAAAAGCAACCATGGAGTTTCTTGCCCATTCTTCTCCATAGGAAATGCATTCCGAATGGGTGGTAGAGATACTACTATTATTATTTATTGACGATTCATAAGTGCCTGTATTGGTTTATATGAATAAAAAATATTCTGATTCTGATTCTGCGTCAACTTCCAAACGGCGGAACCGATATTGACGGGACTTTCACTGGCAGATCGTTGATGATCTAAGGCGTAACTTGGACTACTTTTATTTTAGAAAAAATAAATTAATGGAAAAAAAACTTTTTTTTGCCCATAGTTTTCGTGTTCTCCTCAGCTAGCCCTTTCATTTGATACCCATACTGTGGTAGTGCAGAAAATAACTATTCCGCCATCTTGGATGATCCGTCATATTGGAATTAGAATGACGTCACATAGCTAAGCATGCATTGTCATTCAAAGTAAGCGTGTATACCAAATTTCAGCTCAATCGGTTCAAGATAACTGATTTAAAATTCAGTTGCAAGATACCACCCGGACATACATTGCAAGTTAATATAAAGCTTGTAATAAAATAGGGTTCCGCGTGAAAAACATTATGTTTTTCCGCGTTTTTTCGGTAATCTCCTTAAAGTCCACGCGAGCGAAGACGCGGGCACAGCTGGTAATTAAATAAATTTCTCGAGCCAGCTACATCAGACCCGTTTGAATGTTTATGCAAGATCTAAAATACGTCTGAAACTAGTCTAGTCATTTACATAAACTAGGATCAACTTGTGACACGCAGATCCCAGCTTCTAGGGCAGTCTAGGGCGTCTAAGGTCTATTTGTCCTAAGTCACAAATCAACACGTCTGGCCTCACGCGTAACATCGATATTCCTTAGGGCACTAGTCCTAAATGCGGTAGTTTATATCAAGTATACATAGGTTAAGGTCCTAATGCTCGACGTAACTTTATTTAGTTTAAGATTCTTCAAAGTATCATTAGTTAAAAGCAACGTAAGGTTAGGTATATTTATGTATTTTTGTACATTAAATAAAATTATAAGGAAATACACGTATACACAAAAATCTGTAAACGAATAAACTTGCGCTACGTATTTATCGTATCTCGTAAAATTATTTGACATTTCGTCGTAATACATCGTACTCGTTGCTGCGGCAACCTAGCTAGCTTCCCAGGGTCCGTGATATCAAGGACGGACGCGGACCAGCTCGCACGATACACCGTGGGAAGGGTCTCGTCCGTGGTAGCACAGGCGATGCGCCGGTATCCGTCGCGAGGCGGTAACTTCAAAGGTGCGGTGAAAAAGTGAAAGAGAACGTATCACTTTCACTTGGCATTTTGAAATGAAGCTATCAAAAGATCTACACAGACCGACACGCACCGTTGGAAGAGCCCTGTCTGTGTATGTTGCCGTCCGTGGTCGTCGGCTGTGCGTGATGATGCGTAGAATTGCGCACCGTGGGAAGCTAGCTTCATACAGTGTGTGCTTCCATGCCGCCCTCCACACACCGGGGCGTCAAAGTCACGCGTCGTTATTTTTGCTAGTACCAAAACTAACTTTGTGTCAATACCATAGAGTATCTAGAGTACCCATAACAACTCCACGCTTCGTATAGCTGCAGCGATTACTCCGCCATGTTTGTTATCTCAAGTACCTGTAGTGTACGGCCACTATATGAGAAAACAAAGATGGCGGAGTCAGATAATCAAGAAAACTTACCGCAGCGCGGGCTCGAATTGCCATCTCCGTTATAATATGTACATGGTCAATAAGCATACAGGTTTAATTTCTGTGGTAAAAGCTACGCCTCCACGCGTCAAAATTCGCTCGCGTCAGTGTCATTACATGGAAGAATTAACTTTTTCTATGTGTCAATACAGTTCGTTTTGCTATGGCATAAAATTTGACGCGAGAGGGTCAACGCTCGAGTGTGATTGTAAGAAGCGTCAATAGTGTGTTATGTACTGTACTATCACTCTGTTGTGTACTGTCATTAATTTATTATTGGTTCCAGGTATGTTCTTCCCAATACACGAGTTGCGAGTGGCTTCCTCCTAATTCAACACTTGTTGATGGCGTATATGATGAAGAGTTTGAAAGCGTCGCGGACTACTAAACTTCGTTGAAAAGACTTACTTTATGTATCAGTTTCAAGTACCTTAATTCTAGTTAGGTACGTGTATTTAAAGAATTATAAGAAAGCTACAAGAATAAAAATATTATTTGTAACAGCGGTACTTTAATTAAAATGTTTAATATAGAAACTAAGTTTTACACCCTGAACATACCCTGAACATCTATGACATTTAGTTAAAAAAAATACTTCTTAAAAATAGTTCAGTAATTAACGGTGAAGGAAAACATCGCGAGGAAACCTGCACGTCTGAGGGAGCTTGACTAGTTCTCGATGGATGGGTGAAGTCTGCCAACCCGCACCGGGCCGGCGTGGTGGACTATGGCCTGAATCCCCCTCGCATTGAGGGGAGGCCCGTGCCCAGCAGTAGTGGGACGTTAAAAAGGGCTGTAGTAGTAGTAGTAATTGAGTTAAAACAGTGCGTTTTCCGCCTATCTGCGCAGGCCTTTGCAATGTTAACATAAATGAATAGTATTGGTAAAGGTTATATGTTTTCGGTAAGAAACCGTCTCTATATTTATTACATATGTGATTACATAAATTATATTCATAAAAACTTACCAAAATACGAATATTTGTGACTTCACAAGCACTCATCCTCTACAATACAGAATATTTTATCAGTTTCAGTCTGAAGTGTTACAAATTTAACAATTTGACGCTGAAATATAAGAGAATATTTCAGACGGTTTTTATTAAAATGCGACAGATTACGTCACAGGTTGTTTGCATGTGACCGCGTTTCAAATAAATTCGTTGTAACTTTAAAATAAACGTGAAAATATTTACGTGAAGTTAATGCCTATATACGTCCAATATTGTATCCAAAGTTGGCACAAATGTTGGCGTACACGTTTGCACCAATTATGCCTATAAAATAGTGTTAAAGAAAATATGTAAAAATTAGAAAAATAGCTAAATTAATTTTACGTTTTATTAGATAGAAATAGAGATAGACAATATTCATTTACTCTCTTAATCCAGTGCTTCAAGCGTAGGCCGTCGGCCTGCATTCCCGTTTCGGGAAATTCCGGAGATAGCCTTGTAACTTGTGTAACTGAGGTCTCCCCATTTTATTCTATGTTACCAATGATAATACAAGCGTTCCTTGTTTTAGAAACTAACCAAAAACTTCTATATTTATGGACCTACGTGATGTCTGGCGATATTTAAAAAAGAAAAAAATATTTTAATGTAGAGACTACATATTTGCAAATTTTTTTTTAACAATGGATTTTCACATCAATATCTCGTATTGGCAGTCAAACTACATTTAACAGTTACCAATTATGGTATTGTTCATACTTAGTAGATTGGATAGCCAAATGTATGCCAAGCACAGCCAGCTCTGTCTCATTACCGCTACGAGCTACACGTTCGAAAGCGGCCGCACGAATGATCACGCGCCTCCAATGGTATCATACAAAAGAGACGCTCCAATTTAATTTTGTGATCCATAATGAATACCGCTGTGAATTCATACGTAGGTTATGTTACCGAACTTTTATACAAACAAACATATTTTTACGGAGTGGCGGAGTAATCATCAAGCTCCGGGCACACTGGGGAGTCAATACGCGCGAGTCAAAATGTTTGCCAATACCTAGTAAAAGCTAAGTGAAATAGTAAAAGCTAAAAAGCTAAGTAAAATAGTAAAAGCTAAAAAGATAACTAAATTAGTAAAACATTAAAAGCTAAGTAAAATAGTAAAAGCTAAAAAGCTAAGTAAAATAGTAAAAGCTAAAAAGCTAAGTAAAATAGTAAAAGCTAAAAAGATAACTAAAATAGTAAAACATTAAAAGCTAAGTAAAATAGGAAAAGCTAAAAAGCTAAGTAAAATAGTAAAAGCTAAAAAGATAACTAAAATAGTAAAACATTAAAAGCTAAGTAAAAAGTAAAAGCTGAGTAAAAACTAAAAAGATAAGTAAAATAGTAAAAGCTAAGTAAAATAGTATAAGCTAAAAAGATAAGTAAAATAGTAAAAGATTAATAGCTAAGTTAAATGCCGCGCGACCAAGCGTCTAAATTTGCTCAAGCTGTCAATGACATTTAGTTGAAGGATGAGCTTTTTCTACAGAGTGTTTCAGAAGACCCTAATAATACTTTGACGTTTGCATTAGTAACAGGTATACAACTTAATGGTATACAAAATCGATCGAAATTTAACCATGTTCTTTCAACATTTTTTTCGTCCTCAAATTCTAAACTCGTAATATCCAGAGTCTTATGTAAAATTTGCATGTTCTATTTTGTGAATATTGGTAGCCGCTTTTCATGCGCGTATTTTATGGATGTACCCAAAGACCAGAACATGATACCCGGGGCAAATATTCAAAGGTCTATAACTCTGACACTGTGAGTTATAGACCTATACTGTAATTTAAAAGAAAAAAATAAGTTTTAGTAAATGACTATTATAGTGTGAGTGACATGTGCCTTGTTTATGCAAATCGTAGAAATCAATGGTCATAAGAATTCCAGTCGTGAATAAATGACGGTCCTGTACCAGGGGAGCATACATCACGCGAAAGTTGTGAGCAGGACGTACAGTCGCAGATAAAGTTGGATATCACTACGACTCTCTAGTGACCTGGCTGAGGAACTTTCATGCGTTTTTTATAAGGCGCGAAGAGATTATAATAAATGGGCGTTAAATGATACTTTTGTTTTAGAGTTGGGATTTTTTTTTTCGTAATTTTAAAAGTAAATTCACATACCCCATACGCTATACATATAAATATATGAAGGTAATTTACTTAATAAATAATTATATTCGATCTTTGAGATTAAATTAAACCAAGCGGAGGAAAATTACACGACACGTTTTATTCCCGCACCTCTGAGATAAATTTCATGTGCGAATGTCATTTTCAATCATGATTACCACTTGCTGAACGGTGAAGGAAAACATCGTGAGGAAACCTTCACGTCTATAGAAGGGCGTGTGAAGTTCACCAATCCGCACTGGGCCAGCGTGGTGGACTATGGTCCTAAATCTCCCTCGTATTGAGGGAGAATGTGCCCGGTATAATGGCAATAGGCTCGCCCCCTATTACATTGGGACCAAAATACATCGGCGAAGTGTGGGCGCACTGCAGTGCACCTCTGCCTACCCCTTCGGGGAATACAGGCGTGATGATGTACGTTTTATTCAACAATAGTTTAAGTGACAATAACAAATGACAGTAGCTACACGACAGTTGACATTTGACAGGTGACATTACTGTCATTCAGTAATGGTTTCGTTCCATTTCATCAATATATGAATATTCTTTAACGAAATATTATAGAATAAAAAACATACAGGTCTAATAGAGAACGTAGGTACCCTTTCTGTGAAATCAGTTAAAAATGAGGAATGGCTACACTTGCTTAAGACACAGCTGGCAATCTGCCAGTGGCAAGTAATTAATAGCAACAATAAATTCAATAAGTATAGATTATAAATTTAAAACAGGTGAGGTAGATGGCGCATAAAAGCTTCTCCTATGAAGGGTTACAACAATTCGTACAGGTACGTTATTTGGTGAAAACAGGGTGTTTCAGAAGTCCGAAATAATACTTTGACGTACCATTCAGTTGTATGGCCGATACTTATGCATCAGTATAAACATTCGATCGAAATTCGACCATGTTTATACAACTTTTTTTTCGTCGTAAATTTCTACATTTTGTCATAGCTCGAACCCTATGTAAAATTTGCCTGTTCTGGTTTGTGAATATTCTTAACCAACCCTTATATAATTAGTTTACGCTGCTGAAAAGGGTTATGCATGTATCCAAAGCCAGAACACCTGTGGCAAATATTCAAAGACCTATAACTCATAAACTATGATAGTTAGATATAATCTGTCTTCACTCAGCATCCATATATGAGCCACCGTATATGTACCCAAAATATTATTTCGGACTTCTGATACAACCTGTATATAAATGAAATAAGCACCAGGTATATTTCGTATTGAAAGGAACATGTTTATTTATCTATTTAAAAAAGTAGCCAAAGAACAATTTTATTAATATTTGCCACCACAATATATAGTAAAGGAAAAACAAGTCTAATATTTGCATTCGTTTTAATTTAAACTATTTGGTTGGCGTTAAATAAACACGAATCAACCGCGGCTCACTCAATAAAATGCAAACAAAAAAGTTTATTTCCATCCAGTTCATATAAAATAGGTGATTTTTCGTTTGATTCGTTCGCTATACATTCACAAGTGTAGTTAAGACTAGTATTTTATCTCTACAAACAAATTAATGCCTTCGATCCATTTACTAGACGGTGCAACTATTTACTGGTAGTACACGAACGAGACTTAGCACTTTTTTACAACCAAGGATTAAGCTCTGAATACAATGAGGCGAGCGAATACTCTCGACTTTTTTTGAAAATGTACGCTTTGCTGATATACTTAGCGATCGATTCCCCGTGGCAACAAAACGCGACCACACAACCAAATTGACTCGCATCATCAATGACATGTTGTTGAAATATGTGCTTCTTCTATGATTTAATACAGTTCGTTTTGGTGTTAATAAAAATTGTTCAAAGGTCAAAAGATCGCCGCCGTAAAGCCTAACATAACCTAACTACACCAGACTACTTATTTGAATCACCTGAATTAACGCACGTCTACATAATGTATAAATACATTTAGCAGCCATTAGTTTGACCTTAATGTCTGGGTTAATAGGTTAAATCCTGTATTTAGCCGCAATTGCCTCTGCCTTATAAATGTCGGTGGAAATGGAGTTACATAATGACATTTGTTATGTAGAGATAAAATTACATAACAGAGAACAACTAACAGCGGAAATCTGTATGAAATTGCCTATTTTCTTTATCTATGCATCCCCACATTCATGTGACCTTACCTTTTATACAAGCTTATAGATACTTCCGTTTCGCAATTTTTCAGTATAAATTTGCGAAACGGAAGTATCTATAAGTAATCTATAAGTTTTGCCAACTATTGGATATCTTTGTCAAAAAAAAATTTTTTTCGGCCCTAAGGGTGTTAAGTTTATGTAAGACATGATGAAAATGTTTTTGGAAATGCTTGATAGCCAAAAGTAGCTTTAGACGCTTGTTGATCCCAAGTTTCAGGGTTATACATAAGGTGTAGTTTGAATTTTCCGTTTAAATATTGAGGACAGCCTAATGTATGCCTTGGTTACCACAGTGGGTAGGCTATTAATGGGGTTATAGTGACAATTTAAATGTCAATATACCTAGTGTATCTTTGTGCACCTCAATTTATGATTTAGGAATGATTGCGTCTATATATTTTTGGTTTTTTGTAGCTGAACTAATCTGAATGACACAGTAAATTCCTTTTGTGCGTTCAATTTTAAACGTACTACCAAACTTTGGAGGTCTACTAAGGGTAACTGAAAAACAAATCGGTCGACCTCCAACAAGTCCGTAAACGGTAATACTGGGGACCCAAAAAACTTATTTTCAACCAACATTCGGAGTAAATCCTAGCAGCAGGTGCGACTTACTGCCGGCTTGAATACAAGTGGACTTTTGGGTGTCGTAACGACTTATTTGAACTCATCCATTTCTCTCGGTGAACGGTAAAAACGGTTACTAAAAGGCTCGTGTGTCTCAAGAACACTAATAATAGTGAGATATTATATTTTATTCTGTCATGTTTCTTTTTTCACAGGATTTTTTAATACGTTGTACGAACCTGGTGCTTTTAGATGACAGACCCAATCTTATATTACCAGATATTAAAGTGATCTGCATAATCCTACTAATATTATAACTGTGATAGTTTGTGTGGATGGGTGAATATACGGATGGATGTTTGTTACTCTTTCACGCAAAAACTAGTGAACGGATTTTGATAAAACTTTACAGTATTATTGTTTAAACATCAGAATAACATATAGGCTATAATTTATAACGATATTCAATAATCAAAGTCGCGGTTAGAAACTAGTATACAATAGAATGCTGACTCGTTTTTCTAACACTTATTGGATTAATTATTGGAATTATCTGCCGATTAGAAGGGTTATTCAGTGGAGTTGTAAGTCTGAGTGACCCAACTGCCAATAACTTGCCTCTTGAAATGCCAACTTGTAGACCCACCCTACAGATCGAGTGCCGATTGTAGTCCACTTATGTCGAGTGGTTGGACCTGGTACCATCCTACTTACCTATCTTTTACCATCTTAAAGGGTATACGTACTTTCAATCCGGCCCTGTATAGAAGTAAAGCCACTATTATGGAAATCAGTAATTTGAAATGGGACCATACTTTCACTTTCAAGTTTTACGGCGTTCTTCTGAAAGAAGTGCTCGCAAAATTGTCTGTCGCATCTACGGTATAAAAAAATAACGAGGCAATTTCATCTCCACTACCGGATCGCTTAAAATTCGTCACAGGTTCAAAGTATGCATAAAAAACATTTTCTTATCGTTTCTTCTTAAGTTCTACGTATATGGCATGTGTGTGTTACTATGCCAATATAGTGTTTATGGTAAAAAATGATATAAATAAATGATATTTTGAACTAACTTAATTTACACCAAAAAATATTTACATATAAAAAGAAGATAAAACTAATGTCACCGAGTCATGTCCAGTACAAAAAGCTCGAAGTGACGTCATTTTCTCGACAAATCTGACAGTTGAAAGAGATAAAACTTATGTCTATACGGTCATTCTAAGCCTAGGCTTAGGCCTACCTAGGTACAGCAGCCTAGATCTAGGCTGCTGTACTTGCGCCATTATACATTTTCTAGGTTAAGTGTTTATTTATTTATCATGACCAGATGCTTGTTGTGCTTACAACTATGCTATGACAGACAATAGTCTAAATTCCAGAACTAATATAATTATTGCGGGCTTAATAAACTACTCTAGTAAACTAGTCTTAATAAACTAGTCCGCCATTGGAGGCTCAGTCAACGAATGCAGCAGGATGACCTCTTGCAGACAGCGGTGGCGAAATGTCGTGAAGCGCATTACGTCTGACCCTTCCAATACTAATACTTAACGATCACGACCGCTCTGTCAAGAGTGTACCGGTTAAGAAGAAGAATAAAGTATGCCTTGTGAAAAGCGAGCTGATGACCAGAACTGCGTAGAGTAAGGCCGCTGTAAAAATTTTGCCAACACAAAAACGAACTGTATTTACTCATAGAAAAAGCTCAGTCTTTAACGTTATTGGCAGCGCGAGCGATTTGTGCAGCGTGCTCAGCTTTTCTTTATGTATATTGACATAGAGTTTGTTTTAACCCCGAATACACTTGTGGGACACGCAGTAGTGTAAAGGTCTAGCAATGGACACCAATTTGGTGATAATGAACTTTAGATAATATAAAGAGGAATGATTTGTATTTTTGTAAGTAATGAATAAACTTAAAAAATACTTCACCGATTTCAAATTTTTTTTTTGCCGTTAGAAAGCTACATTATCACTGAGTAACATAGGGTACATTTATTTATTCCAAAATGTTAAGAAAAATGTCCACCCGTGCGAAGCCGGGACGGGCCGCTAGTATATAATTACCACTACACACAAAAAACGTTCTTACCCATTACCTATTTAAATTGCTTTCGTTCTAAAGCCACGAACCTAAAATTACATCGGGCGTTTAAAATCGCCTGAGAGGTCGAAGGCTATATTTCATACGTCGCATTACTTCCAACGCTTTCTCATTTCCGTCGGTGTCGATTTTTCGCTTTTATGTAAGTACATACTTGTAAGTGAATAGAACCTCGAGATAAATCGATGAAGGATGTTTTGACCCATATAACGACTATTGGAGTCTTAAAGCGTGGCAACTGAGCTATGTGGTGTGTTAAGATAATTATTTTAAGTGTTGTTTTCTTATATTTACGCGAATACTATACACTGAAATAAAACTATTTTACGGATTTTATCGCGTTTATTTACTATTTTATTTTCCCGACGTTTCGGCTGCTTTACAGCAACCATGGTCACGGGGGGACTGAGGTGTTAGATTCGGACCGCAAACAACAACTAAATATGAGGTTACCCAGTTATTAAATATCAGGACGTCTAACACCTCAGTCCCCCCGTGACCATGGTTGCTGTAAAGCAGCCGAAACGTCGGGAAAATAAAATAGTAAATAAACGCGATAAAATCCGTAAAATAGTTTTATTTCAATATTTTAAGTATGTTTATTTGATTTCTAGCCTTGACTGAAGCACAGTAGGGCAAAGGTTCCACTCATTTTTTTAGTGTTATTCCAAGTGTAGTTGAAAATAAAATGATTTATACTAAGGGGGTTACTGGAATCGTCCCCAGACCATTGTAAAAGCTTTTCTTAGTTTGGGATCATACGATTAGTCTGTCTATCTGGCGATATTTGATTTATTTATAAACTAGTTGAGCCTACAAACTTTCTTTCTATAGTAGTTTACATAATGTTTTCTTATAGTTCTATCTTGGTTTTAATTTTACCTAAAACTGTAAATACTTTGTAAATATTTTATTTTATTTAGCCCTTAAACTGGGTGAGATTGATTATTATGGCTGTATTGTTTGATTCGTTTGGCTATAGAATATCTCTCAACTCAGTGTGCCTTTTGGCAAAGGCCTCCTCCAGTAGTTTCCATTGCTTCCTGTCTTGAGCAATTCTCCTCCAATTGGGTCCCGCATAAGTTTCAGCTCATCTTCCCAGCGCATTTTTTTTTAAATAATTGAATGTTTTTTTTAATTAAAATATAATTGTGATTTTAATAAATAATGTATTACTACAATTTAATTGAATGTATGCAACTCTGATACTCATGAGTACTTGTATCAAAATAAATAGATTAAAGGTAGGGCAATGCGAAGTTTCCACCGAAATGGTTACCTCGATTTTGGTAAACGACAAGTTTTTTTCCTTTTTCCCGTGGTTCACTGCCTGCGTGTTGTAGTGTACGCAGTTTTATCGCCACTTTTTTTTCTTTTTACCTATTTCACTTTGTGTAGTCATCCGTTTTTTTATTGGAGCTACCTGCACTGCGTCGGTAACAAAAATTTATGTTTTAATATTTTTCATAGGTCTAACAAAATATTCATAGTTAGATGGTTTGTTATGTTGCTAATATATATGAAACTAGCTGTGTTGGCGAACTTCGTACCGCCTTAGAATTACATACGAAAGCAACCGACCGGGTCCAATTGTGAATCTAAACCATCCAGGGCGCCATCCAAACGCATACTAAAAAAACATTCAAATCGTTCCAGCCGTTTAGGAGGAGTTCAGTGACATACACACGTACAGTAGAATTATATATATTAAGTGGGGGACTGCGGGGTATATAATTTTTTACTTTTATTTTTTATTATTATTAGTAAATTGTTGACTATATAAATATTTTGTTTTTAAAGTAAGTGATGGTTTTTAGAATAAAATAGATATGAGTATTAAACACTACATTTTGTAACTTTATTTGCAATAAATCTTAATTCTGTAGGTAAATATAACGAAATTTTTCAACACTAAAAATATTCATCTCTGACTCGTGCATTCCCACCATGAGATGGCGCTAATACAATTAGTAAAGGGTTGTTTAAATAGCACTATAGTCACACTGGTGTGTTGCGAAACTTTGGAAATAACCTTATCGAAATTTAGTGTAATATTGGTATCACTGAGCTCCTCCCCCATCTATTGTAACGGTACCCATTTTACAAGTTTAGATTTCCTTTAATATTTTTATATATAAGTAAGGTGTGGTCTACACCTTACTTATATATAAAAATATTCGATTTACTTGCTAATATTTTTTTACAAAAGTCCCATAGAAAATGATTTCTGAATAAATTGAAATTTCGATACATTTTGGGGTAAGGCCCCATCACACATTGGGCAGCTGGGTTTACCGTGTAAGTGTAAGAGTGTGAAGAAAGGTGCAAACAATAAATCGATATAATACTGCTAAAATATTAATAAAGGCAATAGGTAATTCTCGAAGCTTCTGAGCGTTCGCCTTGCTCAAGCCGCGGTGAATGATTGCAGCCCAAGGGCAAACAAACTACACACAAAACCACTGAATACTTGAGTGAGCACTATTCCTTAGATCCTGTAGACCAACCAGAATAATAAACATTGAAGTAATTGATCGCGTTTCGTATGAACTGAGCTGTTTGCTCGCCCGCGGCTATTTACCTTTTGTTGGAATAATTGGTCGGTGCTCACAATACGGCAACAGTATTCACAACAGAGCCTATGTTATATGCTCTTTGAAAGACTATGTCTATCATTTTTAGGGTTCTGTACCTTAAAAAAAACGGAATCCTTATAGGATCACTTTGTTGTCCGTTTGTCTGTATGTCTATTTTTCAAGACCCTTTTTCTCAGAAACGCGTAAAGGTATCAAGTTAAAATTTAAAACAGAGACTTATGTCTCCGCAGACATACGTCTCTGTTTTTAAGTGACCGCTCACTTGGTGCCCTAAAAAAATAAACTTCTAGGTTGCCGTAATCAGAAGATATGGCGGTTTCTTGCATTTTCCGTACATTTGCCCGGGAATCAAAAACTTATAGGGTACTTCCCGTTGACCTACAAACATGAAATTTGCCAAGAAGCTAGGTCTTATAACACAAGTTAATGACCAAATTCTAAAACTGTAAATTTATTGTAAGAAAATGTTTTTTTGCGATTACAAACTTATTTTGTAGTTACTTTGTATGGGGACACCAGTATAGGAACGGCAAAGTTAAGTTTGTCTCTGTATCCAGTTTATCTTTTCGTTAGAATAATGTTCAGTACTTTCACAGTTTAGGTACGGAAACCTCGGTGCGCGAGTCCAGCTCGCCCTTGGCCAGATTAAAAAAAAAATAACGAGGCATGATTGCATGGGATTCATCGGCATTCTTAGTCACATTCATCTCACATTTTTATTAATGGTATATATTTATAAAATTTGAGATACGCGGCAACCGCAGGTGGAGCCATTCCTCATCTTATCTTACCCCATAAAATTTCATTCATTTCGGAAAAAAAGAAATTGCCGAAATGTATCTGCCTGTCTTTTACACTTTACCGTATTTGGCTTATAGGGGTCAAATACCTACATGCCCTTTCATAATGTATTATATGCTGGTGAGTTTTTAAGCTCCGAGCGCATCCAGCAACATTGTACAAATATCTTAAACAAACTCCCTACCACAAGATTACTTCCCTAAAACAAAGGTAGGGCCGTAATCTTAATTTAACACACCATATATGCATAAACACCACCATACGAACTTATTCTAATGACTACACATAAAATTAAACGACCAACAATTACACAGCACATTCTATTCTGTGAACCGCACAATCCCTCCTGGAATTCACTGCATCCTAAACTCCGTTTAAAACGTACGCTTATACACAAGAATCTCGACACGCGAATATAAATTGTAATTGTGCACGAATAACAATAAACATATTATGAAATCCTTTATTGCCGGCGGGTTTTGTGTGAAACAAAGGCCACTTTCTGTATTATACTCGTATTAAACGGTAGGCCTCGAGCTTACAAAAACGTTATGGCGGAATGTGTGCCGAAATTATGGCGTGCCACTTTGCATGTTGGTTGTACTTTTAGCGTTTTGTTTTTGTACATTTTCTAGTTATTGAACTATCATATCTTAATCATTGAAGCAGTGGTAGCCTCGTCGGTAGAAAGCCCCCTTAAACATTTCGAGCCGCGAGCCCGCACCACTGAAATAATGTTCATATGCGAATATCTTTTTGAATTATGATTACCACTTGTTGAACGGTGAAGGAAAACATCGTGAGGAAACCTGCTCGTCTGTAGAAAGGCGTGTGAAGTTCACCAACCCGCACTGGGCCAGCGTGGTGGAATATGCCCAAAAATCTCCCTCGTATTGAAGGAGAATGTGCCCGGTATAATGGCAATAGGCTCGCCCCCATTAATATTGGGACCAAAATACATCAGCGAAGTGTGGGCGCACTGCAGTGCACCTTTACCTGCCCCTTCGGGGAATACAGGCGTGATAATGATGATGATGTAGTATTATGAACTATCAAGAAATGAGCACGACTCATTTTAAGGCGTTAAACAATGCATTATCAAGATGTGCGCTCACAGGCGCGTAAAAAGGCGCGCGAAAAAGCGAAACGATCTTTAAAAGCACTATTTTTTTATAAAAATCTTCAATGGCGCGAGTGTAAATTGCCGAATGGTAGGTAGCGTTATTTTTACCACAGACTTTAAATCTATATGTATTTTGACACAGAGTATATAAAAAAAGTCAAATTAATTCGCTCACATTCATATTAATAAAACTTTCACATGTAGAGTAAGGTGAAATCAGTACGCTTAGCATGACCGCGTAGACGTAAGTTTTATCTCTTTCAACTGTCAGATTTGTCGAGAAAATTACGTCACACCGAGCCATGTCCAGTACAAAAAGCCCGAAGTGACGCCATTTTCTCGACAAATCTGACATTTGAAAGAGATAACACTTACGTCTACACAATCATTCTAATACAGGACCGGTGGTAGATTCTGTCTATACATCGAAAATGTATATTTATAAAATAAAACATTAACTTGTTTATTTACCATTTTTAGGGTTCCGTACCCAAAGGACTATTACTAAGACTTCGCTGTCCGTCCGTCCGTCCGTCCGTCCGTCTGTCACCAGGCTGTATCTCATGAACCGTGATAGCTAGAGAGTTGAAATTTTCACAGATGATGTATTTCTGTTGCCGCTATAACAACAAATACTAAAAAACAGAATAAAATAAATATTTAAGGGGGCCTCCATACAACAAACGTGTTTTTTTTGCCGTTTTTATAGATAATGGTACGGAACCCTTCGTGTGCGAGTCCGACTCGCACTTGGCCGGTTTTATTCTACGTATAAAATGGGTATGCCGACTTAAAAACATAAAACAACAGAAATATACTTACTTTATCCGTTTTATGACAATATAAAATGTTTTGTGACGGTTTGTTTGCAAATTGGCGTTTTTATCAGGAACATAAGAACATTATGATGTCGCTTTTGTCTAACCCAATTCACTTCTGTCATCTTTTTTTGTCGGAAAATTTTTTATGGATACCCTGCCACCTCGGGGGAAGTGGCAGGGTTATGTGGGAGTCCCGGCGGAAGACCGTATAACCATTAAAAACCGACGGTGTACCATCTTCCGTTTATATCGGGGCGCCACGCGATCGCTTTGGCATGCACCGCGACACACTTCTGTCATCTGACTTAGGTACATAAAAATATTTGTATGAAAAATCTTTTACTATAGTACGTCTATATCTCAGCGTATATATCTATACAGTAAATAATTTACTTATATTATGATTTTACTAGCGAAAACCCAGCGTGTCCTACTACGCAATTTTTTTTATGGCAAATGTCGAAAATCGACTTCATGGACCAAATGTGCCTTATGCATTGTTTTAGTGGTCTAAAACCAACTTCCCATTATTATCTCTCTTATGAAGACGTTTTGAGGCATATCGGTTAGGTATAAAGTCTATAACGGACATAGGTAGAATATATAATAAATACTCCAAATATTTTAAGATTACATGAAAATATTAAATTTTGTATTTATCCCATACACGTCTGAGGTAAACATACCTACTTAGTATTATTTTTAATATGGCGATATTTATTTATTTTATAAGCAACACATTTTAGGGGATAAAGTGTATGTCTACGCGGTCATATTAAGCCTACTGACGTAGCAACTACATTATCAAAAGTCCGTATACCTTCATAAGCCCTATTCAGGATTGAGGTGTTCTTCCATTTGCGTTTTCTCCGACAGTAATGCCTCCTAACAATATACTTGGAGTGAAATCCGGAACTAATGCAGACCTTGTTATTACCTGTCAACTTGTCTGTCCGATGAAGGCTTTGCGGCTAACAATATTTTTGTTTCCATTTGTGAACTGGAGATACGTCTTTCAATTAGGGCTATTGGTTGTACCTTCTCATGATAGTGACTTATTATGTTTCAATATATCTTATATTTTAATTGTTCCAATCGATACTGTGCCTGTATGTCCCAATGAGATGTAAATACTTTATTGTGAAATACTCGGATATACCGCATTTTTTTTTTTTTTTAGTATTTTAATGTAAAACTTCTCTCCGATTTTTCTTTTCGTCATTTAATTAGGAGGCTTTGCGAGAGATTTGTGTATCTAGAGACAAAACATGATCATTATAGTACTGATGGTCGGCAAAATGCGGGGGCACTGCAGTGCACCTCTTCTTTCAGAGAATATAGGTGTGATAATAAACCATATTAATATTGTTTGTCTGACTTACCGCCATGTTTATAAAATCAGATTTCGGTATAAATAAAAAATATGATGGATTCTCCATTTTTTGTTGAAATTAAAAACATAATTGTTGAATTAAAAACTGCATCTCAGTTTTCAATTCAATGCTTATGGTTTTTTTTCAATATTTTATTGAAATTAGAAACAAAATAATACTGCACAGGAGATGATCATAGTATCGTTATTTTATTTCAAATTAACCACATTATCCATAGCCTTCTTCGTCGAGAACTTTGCAATACATATCAAAAGCGGTAGTTCCATAAAAAGTTAGGAACAAACTATCTTTTGATTTGTATTGCCCGCGGCGTATGCGTCCGTGGAAGTATTTTTTCGATCAATTCCCGCGACCCACTTTATATTCAGACGGTTATTGACTGCGGGCGAACTTTTTCGGTGCGTAGGATCGACTCCGGAGACAGGCACCACTAACTTTAGCTTTGAAAATCTTCTTGCGGGGTTTACTTTGCACGTAGATACTGGGCAACTCCTTAAAAGGGCGCTTTGAGTGTAACTTTTTATTAGCACTCACCTTCACGGATCGTCATGGAATTTATGGAGCCTGTTACTTGTAGTTACTACCTATCTACATAAATTGAGGAAAATGAGCCGGTCAATCAAGGTTTGCGTGAAACAAGATGAGTAAAAATAAATACATAGCCAGACAACACATACTCATGGTGAAAGGCTATTTGACTAAAGCGATTTTTTATTTTACTTTAAGAGACAGTATACTCATTCGATGCCGATAAATTCGCTGATTCCAAATATGTATATAGTGTAAAAGTGTAAAAGTGTCGCTTATTTATTTTATAGGATATCCAAAAACTGTAGCATTAATAACACATTAATATTAAATACAAATAAGGAAAAACTAAATGCACAGTTAACAAAGGTGCCAAAACATGCATAAGTAAGAGGAATAACATAAAAGGAACATAAATGAAAAATAAGAATGCGATAATAAAAATTAAATTAAATTAAATGTGATGAGTGACTAGAAGGCTATCATTGTCGCACCAATGATGACAAGACCAGTTTGCGAAAGGAGACGGGGATCTTTGAGCCCAATTGTAATAAGTTGAGATATGGTTTAAAAAAAGCGGTATTTTTGTCTGTTTCAAAATATAAAAAAATCAGCTCAATTCACCATCAGGGAGACGAGAAATCATAAAAATTAGTTTATTTCACTGAAGAAATAGAGTATCGATTACAATAATCGATTACTGTGAATGATTTAAACAATTGAACATAAGATACTTGATTCAATCAAAATGAATAAATAAATTGTAATAATTAACAATAAAAAACTACAATTAATATAGTAAATAACTGTGTGGCGTCCGCGTTTCCGAACGTTCCACAAAATGTCGACAGACGAGTTTCCGAACGCCCGCGCGCCCTAGACAGAGTGAACACGTTCTGTAGTTAAAAAAACAAATTGTGTTATTAATGACTAAGCACATAGTTGTATTCATTTTAATATACACTAAAATGGTTGAATTAACACCAAAACTGTATATTAAAACAAAATAACAATCACAGTTCAAAAATCAGCTGTATAGTATCTAGGTTGTTGTCACTTTGTTGAATAACCACACTTTTACTAAATCTCTTAAAATTCTCCTCTCAGATTGCCAAGATCAGCAAAATTTTCGGAGATGGTTTGTTAATATATAATAAGCTCTTAATTGACACCACTCTCATATTTTTACAACTGGGCCCAAGAATGTATGAAAGCGTATCCGTCTCCTTTGTAGAGTGTATCATTAAACAAATCCACTTCATGACCGATTGAGTTAAAGGTAGTTTACAGTCTTGATAATATGGAGTACTGTTTTAGGTTCGTTCTGGCGGGTTCTATAAGTAAAAGGCTAATTGCACGAGTTGACCGAATCGGCAACCTGCGAGGTACATTAAACTTAATGTTTTGCATCAAAGCAGGACAGTCAATTAAATTACGTACAAGCTTAAAGAGAAAAATCATATATGAAACATTTCTGCGGACAATTAGGCTTTGGAGTTTGAAGTGTTCTAATTTACTTGTATATGTGGGGAGTTGTTTGTGTAATCTACAGGAAGAAGTAAGATGTCGCTTAAATCTTTTTTGTACACGCTCTAATCTTAACCATGTAATTAAAGCCTGCCGGTTTCGTACAGGAAATAATACAACATTACCGCAGGGTGAATATTTGCATGGTGTTTTTATAAATTATGGGTTCAGGAACTTCACGGGCCGTATACGCCGAATAAAATGGAAATTCGCAAAACCACGGCACGCAAACACGTTGTGGGTGAACACTGAAATATTATTTTTTATAAGCTAATTTATATTATACGTGAAAGTATTTCATGTATTATCCTTATACCTGCTCTAGTAATTTGCTATTATAAAGTACATAAGGATAAGGAGTAATGCCCTTTTTCACGATTTCGGGGAGATACCTGAAAGTGATGTCTTTATCTGCTGTCAGATTACTTCAAAGCCGTTTAGTGTCATTTTGGCTAATTTAATTTATATATAACACATGAAAGCCAAACATTTTCTCTATCGGCCAATCTTGGTCTTATTTTTCTAACATTTATAGTTATCAAGATATGTGGAGACAACTTTCTAATCCTTCAAAATTTCTAAAGACGTAACTTTCTGCATATTTGCTTGTATCTTAAAATTGGGTGTACTCACATAAATAATTTATAAGTAGTCGGAAAACGAAACGTTTTATCCATAGGCCAGTCTTGGTTATACTTTCCAAACTTTTGCAGTTATCAAGATATATGTAATTCTGTGTGTATTTATAATTGCTAGTGAGATACATTGTTGCTTGTAGCTCAAAATTGGGTAGTCACTTACGACCTTTTAGCAATGGGACGTCAGATATTAATTACGGTATATTACTGGCAACTGAATATTTGGAAATCGCGTTACCGGTTGATAAATTTTCTCGTTTTTCCATTGAGGTCATAGGGTACACACGTGGCTGACACTAACATACCATTTGGGCCGTGGGGGACACCATACCGAGGGGTGAAACGCTACTTGACTTAAGCGATATTTTGTTAACTTTACAGGAGAGCATACTCATTCTACGCAGAAAAAACCGCTGATTCCGAATATGTATATACCTGGTTATGTGTCCCACGGCTATGCCACATGGAGGGAAAGTACCTTGAATATTGTAGATGGAACATTTTACTGAAGGAAGACATTATTTAAATTTAAAAAACAATTTAAACTGCATTCATAGATATTCAAATAATTACATGGTTGAACCGGGAGTCGAACCCGTTACACGAGAAAAATAATCACGCTGTAGCTTTATCATACCGATCGAAAGGCTTCATCATATTTTTTGCTAAATAACATAGTGTCAGAAATAAAAGGAAGACCATGAATTTTAACATTTGATGTGAAATTTTGTGCAGAAAAATGAAAAGCTAACATTGCTGTTAGGACATACAACTGGTGGCATCTCCTAGTATAAGTAAAACGTTTCCTACTTACCTACTCACAGTTATTTCATAAAAGTAGTCCGTATTTCAGCTTCATATTTTTCAAAGTAAATGCTGTTCTTAGGACGTTTTTATTTGCTTCCTTTCAAAGTACTGCTGGCTTTTATGGCGGGTTTAAGATTTTCTAATTGCCTGCATTCAAATTGTATCCTGACTTGCAAGATGTAAGTACATGCTTAATATACTTATTCCCGTATAAACAGGGGTCTATTTGTTTTACTAACTCTAAGTCGTTTTATCTGAACTTCTATATATTTCCATTTCGTGTGATCTCTCCACAAATGCGTTTAAGAAAAACATCCCTAGTAGGGCTAGCTGTGACAAGACAAAGTATAACATATGACAACTCTGTCTCTTTCTCTCGTGTGACAGAAGGACTCATTGCAACATTATCAGTGATGTAACTCAAGTCTCTCTTCCACTTGGGAAGTGTCGCTGATAATGTTTTTAGTTTTTTAATGTATGTATTAAATTGTCCTGTATACACTGGGGCGACAGAATTCACTTGACTTTTTTTTAGGATGAACTCTATGCCAATATACTTTTCTGGGGTAAAAGTTACTTCGGAAGGTAAGAATAAAGTGACTTTCGCGTACGTCTTCAAATTAATTTTGTTGAAAGACGTGATTCTTCTACCCTAATACCTAACATAACTTTGAGTTTTTGACAGTTAACTTACCACAAAATCTGTCAAAAAATAACAGATTCTATTGAAACAAAAATACTTGAAGTCGTTGTGGTAAGGCATCTGTTCATTTTGGTTTAAGATGCCTCTATTTGTTTAATATCTTCTCTTTATATTTGTCGGAGGTAAAGAAGCATTTTTAAATGTTCTCTTTGTATTTTCACTATGAGAGGTGTAAATCATGTTATTATGACTGTATCCTTTCCATTGAGATCATAATTTAATATTAAAACCTTTGTATACAGCCATCTATCTATAAGTAAATATAAAATGTCGTTGAATTTAGTGTGGATTTTGTAATGAGTTCAGTCGGTAAACCATAATTAAATTTAATCCTAATCGTATACTTCTAATTTTGATTATCTAAAGAATTTCTAATCTTACTGAGTTCTCGAAACATCCATTTCAACTCATAAACTTTTAACAATCTTCTAAATAAGTTCATATTTATTTCGCAGAATCAACGACAAACTCGTAAAGCCAGAACTTTTCAATAGACGAGCGTTTTTAGCAAATTTCATTAAGTGGCGTCTGATGCCCTAATTATGACTTGAAAAGTAATTAATGTCGTAAGAATAAATTGGAACTTTCTGGCTTCTGCTCGTTTGCGAAATGAAAATGTTGAAAGAATAGTATGCTTTGTCTTAAATCTGAAAATTAATTTCCATTTCATCATCATCATCATCATCATCACGCCTGTATTCCCCGAAGGGGTAGGTAGAGGTGCACTGCAGTGCGCCCACACTTCGCCAATGTATTTTGGTCCCAATGTAATAGGGGGCGAGCCTATTGCCATTATACCGGGCACACAGGTTTCCTCACGATGTTTTCCGTCACCGTTTCTTAGCAAGTGATAATCTCAGATGAAAATGAGATTCGCACATGGAACCCAGAGGTGCGAGCCGGGGATAGAACCTGCGCACTTTGATTGCAAAGCGTGCGTTCGACCACTCGGCTACCACTGCTATTATTTCCATTTCATTTTAAAATTAAATATGATTATTTTACCTTTTGTTTTGTAAATAGCTATTTCTGTATGAAAACTTCATAATCCGACGTAGTTACGAACACACACGATGCTCAAATCTTATTTAAAAAGTCTGGAAATCAATTTTTATTATTTGCAAAACTCTGTTATAAGGTAAATATTTGGATTCTCAAATTCATTTCTCCCAAAGTTTACTTTCTTTATTGGTACAAAATCGTAATGTCAACAGATTTTTTTTGTTTAATAAAATAAATCAGTTTTGATCATTATATCATTTGAAAAAGACGTTACCGGTATCGTTTTCTTTTTGTTTTCACTTATTAATTTGGAGTTCCCATCAAATCATCTTGTAAGAGCAAAGTTGCCGTGGCTTGGGAAAGATACAAGGTATCATTAAAACTTGTTTTCCTTGTATCGTGTTGTTATACACGTAGATAATAACAAGATGATTGATATTAGTAAGTACACGTTCGTGTTTTGTTTCGTCCAACAACATAAGTAATTGGTACAAAACCGACAGATTACAAAAAAAATGTTTCATATATTTTAACCCTGTGTAGGTAGAATATACAAAATTAGTCAAAGTACACATTACAAGCAAAATGCTTTGAAGTTTAAACGGCTTAAGACCTTGCCCCACCCATAAATTCCTTTCCATTTTTTTTATGTGAAATATCTAATGGCGCGCTTGGCGAGTGAGAGCAACTGTTGATGCCGCGATGCCGTGATGCGGAAACTTCGAGCAGCTCCGTGGCTCCTCGGTTCTTCCTCGCCGGAAAGCCGCCACTTAGACTCCGCCCACCGGTTAACTCCGCTCACTCGCCGCTACGATGCTTCTCTCTCTCTCTACTCTAAATAACATAATGTTTCACATCTGCCAGGCGTCCCGCGACAGCTACTTTTTTTAAGGCAGCGTGTCTCATTGTAATTTTAGCGTAATTTTTTTTTTTTTTTCATAAATATGTGGTGTACAAATGGTATTACACATAGCCCCACAAAACCGTACAATCGGTTTGACTGTGGGATTAATTGAGTCTCTTATAACTATCACTTATCACAATTGGTACTGGGTTAAATATTATCTTAGCAACTTCTTTTTAAATATACGCTTGTCAGTTTCACTTCTAATATCTACCGGCAGGCTATTGGGTAGGTATGGTAAACGTTTTTTAAGCGTTCTATCACCATAATAGTTAACAACTTTAGGTACATTTAGTTTGCCTGCCGCCATTGACCGTGTATTATAGTTATTAGTGACACAAGTTAAGTTATGGTCTAGATTACCATGTTGGTTTACAACCATTAGAAATTTATGTTTTAAACTTACTGGTAGTATCTTACACAATCTAAATAATTTTGTGTAATCGCCGTTACAAGCTTCTTTATTCTTATTACTAACTAGAAGTTTCAGGAATCGTATTTGTAACGTTTCTAATTTATTAATATTAGTTTTACAGGTTAAACCATAGCAATCAAGGGCGTAACTCATTATAGAATCCACTAGTGACGTATTAACAGTCTTAAAGTACGGACAGGTACTTTGTAACTTAGATGATAAAATTTGCCCAGCAATATTCTCAATTTAGAACTAATATAATCGATATGTTGGGACCAGGACAAGTTTTCATCTATTTTTACACCAAGATAAGAATGGAATTGACGTTATGTTCCAGCGCTCACACATTGCAGTACGACCGCCATGGTTGCCGACTTAATTACGAATAACGGTATAGTAGAAATAATATGATAAAACAAAATGTCAGTGCCTAGATTTATGAAAACACTTTTTCATTTGAATAATGCTACCCGTGAACGAATACGCTACTGTGAAAATAATATCTTTCACAAAGGGAAAACCTGTGAGGACGGGTGGCCATTACTCGGGATGTCTTTTGTTCATGAAATCAATATGGGCCGCGAAGATAAACCCTAGACGGTGATTTATGTAGATGTTCACGTTCGCTGGCCTAATTCTTCTCAAAGTAGGGTAAGGTACCTAAATTACTTGCGTGCTCATTTCTGACAGATTTTGTGAGACATTTTCAGATTTGATGTATATAAATCTTTTTAAGTACTTACCTGACGAGGTCATTATCTACTAGCTACCAAAAAAAATGGTGTTAATTAAATAAATTCGTAAGTAATTATTCAAGACTTCGTTCGAGACGAACAGTACTCCATCTTGACCGGCATTCAGTGGTGGAAATATGTAAATTAATAAATGGCATGTAGCAATGGTTTCCTTGCTGAAAGAAAAACTTGTCCTAATGGACAATGTCATCCGACAGCTAAAATGAAACATTATTTAGTTGAAATGTTTTCATTCGCTACAAGTGAACAATTAATTATTTGATTTCAGAATATTGACATGATTGGCGGTGGTATACTTTGCAAATAAAACTATTTAAACTACTCTGAGCCTACCCATTTTCTTTACAGTTGATATTGCAATTTTTATATGACCAGGTCAGAGAAAATTTTGTACTTATATCTGTACGATAATTTTACAAGTAACTAGAAAGAAAAGAAAGAGAGAAAGAAATTGCTTACTTATTAGATTTTAATAACACTAGTTACAGTATTTACTTAGAAGAGCCGAAGATCGGGCTCAGTGGCGCATCTAGGGAGAGGCCTACGTCCAGCAGTGGACTGACACCGGCTGATGATGTACAGTATTTACTTACAATAATAACGATAATAAAATAGAACAGCTTCAGTAGAGTTGCGGAAAAACTTTTATTGACAATAAATTAGCTGTTGTGCATTTCCAGACTAAAATATTCAAACGCATAAAAAATTAATAAACAAACCTCAATAGTGCTATTTACCTAGATTTATTATATTATAATATATATTTACGAATATGCAAAATAAGAGTTCATTTTTAATCTATCAGGAAACGTATTTAGTTATTGTACACAAAACCACATTACACTCGTTCGATAAAAACGTTCGATAAAGTTTAGTAAGTAGCTAGTTTATTCACTTCCTAAGTGCTGTAAACTAATATAATTTAAAACTTTCACAGCAGTATACCGAATAGAAAATATATTCTAGGAGGAAAGCAAATTTAACTCGCTGTTATTAGGTACAAGTTTTTTTAAAATGTGTCTGTATTTGCACCTCGTTTTATGTGGATTTTTATTTATATTGATCTAATGAGGTCCAGTTATAAAGATGGGAGTATGCTTTTTCTCGATTGTTGAAACGATAATAATGTGAGATGGCAACGAACGATACTATGGAACGAGTTAAACATTTTATTCGGTTTATTTATGTGCAGTGAACGCGTGGATCGATAAAGATCGATTATAATTATTATCACCTGTAGGTATAACATGACCGCGTGCGCGACCGTCAGATTTGTCGAGAAAATAACGTCATTTTCTCGACAAATCTGACAGTTCCAAGAAATAAAACTTATGTCTACACGGTCGTACTAAGCCAACTGTATACGATAGATTGGAATTTATATGCATTATAATTATTTAATAGAACTTTAACTTTAACTTTAACTTTAAACACTTCAACGAAAAGGCCGATTGTACATAACTTTTCCTACTAATAATAATAATACATCAACGCGCACGTATTCCCCGAAGGGGTAGGCAGAGGTGCACTGCAGTGCGCTCACACTTCGCCGATGTATTTTGGTCCCAATGAAATAGAGGGCAAGCCTATTACCATTATACTGGGCACAGACTTTTCTTACTAGACTCTACAAAATTATCGTTATGTATTTTTTTTTTTTTTTTTTTTTTTTTAATCCGGACCTCTATTTATTTATTTATTTAAGAACGACACACCAACAGTATACCTATTAAACAATTGGGTAAATAAAATATTAAATAAAAACTGGTCTGATAGGTACACCAATGACAGGTGTGTACAACTTTCACCGACGTGAGACTTAAACATTTAAAAAAAAGAAACAAATAAAGTTGAAACTAAACTAAAAATTAAATTTAAAGCAAAAATTTAAAATTTGAAATTTGAATACTGAAAAAGTAAAAATAAAATTAAAATATTTATGGCAATGATTTAAGTATCATTTTTCTAAACTCGTGTAATGAACTGTTGAATATGTCTAAGTTGATAATTTTACTATTAAACATGTTATACTCATTACATATTCTTACTGCAGGAGAGTTGAGACCCAGATTGGTTCTTACTAATGGCGTATAAAACGATCTTGTAATGGGATTCCGAGGAACATTGTGAGGTACAGTGAACGATATAAGGTTAAGAATGTCACTGCAGCTGATGACATTGTTGACTATTTTATAAAGAAATATCAAATCATGCATTTTTCGACGACTGGATAATGATTTTAGCTTAAAAAATTCTAACCGCTGCCCGTAACTACATCGGTGAGATATACCAGGAGATACGAAAGCCAAGTGTCGTGTAAAAGCACGTTGTATACTTTCAATGCGTTGTGAATGTACACTGTAAAACGGATTCCAAACAACGCATGCGTATTCTAAATGGCTTCGAACTAACGCATTGTAAAGTATAATTCTGGTACGAGCATGTTTAAAACCTTTGGTGTTACGTTTAATAAACCCAAACATCTGAGCAGCCTTTTTAACTATAGAATCAATGTGTGGCAAGAATCGAAGCTCACGATCCATTATCACACCTAGATCTCTCATCTCATTTACCTTCTGTAATGCTGCGCCTACAATTTGGTATGATGAATCTAGTGGTTTCTTTCTCCTAGTATATCTCATATGAAAACATTTATTTATATTTAGCTCCATCAGATTATCATTACACCAAGTTATAACTCTATCCAAGTCATCCTGAACCTCCCTTATATCATCCATAGTTTTAACGGTTTTATACATTTTTAAATCATCCGCAAATAATAAAAACTTGCATTTTTGTATTTTTGTACTGATATCATTGATAAAAATTGAAAAGAGAATGGGTCCAAGATGAGATCCTTGAGGTACGCCGGATACAGCATAATACGGTTGCGACTCATAGCCACTGACGGAAACTATTTGAAGTCTTTTTGATAAATAGGATCGAAACCAGCTCAGAAGGGAGCCCAATATTCCAAAATGTTTTAATTTTTTAATGAGTAATGCATGATTCACCTTATCAAAAGCACTAGCAAAGTCTGTATATATTGTATCAACTTCAAAACCACGGTCAAGTTCGCTCGACAGCTCTGAGAGGAATGAGTGAAGATTGGTTACAGTAGAACGGCCCGATCGAAATCCGTGTTGATTAGATGAAAGTGAATTTTCAACATGATTTGTTAAAATGGAGCAGACAAGAGATTCAAACAGTTTAGAAAAACATGATAAGATGGCAATTGGACGATAATTCTTTGTGTAACTGTTATCTCCTTTCTTGTACAGCGGTATTATTCGTGTTTTTTTCCAATCGTCCGGAAAGGAACCATCGGACAAGGATCGATTAAAAATTAAGGTTAACGGGAGTGCCAAGCCTGGGCCACATCGCTTGACAAACACTGTGGGTATGCCATCAGGACCTGCTCCTTTATAAATATTGAGATTTTTAATTTTGTTCAGAACTGTGCGTTCTGTGAAATGGATATTACTAAGACAATTGTTGAGAGCGGGATGATAATCACAGTTCAATGGATCGTCATTTGTGAGGTTTACATTATTATAAACAGAAGAGAATTGGGAAGCGAAAAGATTAGCAATATCGGCACCAGTATTACCTATAGTATCATCCTTGTACATGATGTCTGGAATATTAGAAGTGGCGTTATTTTTATTTTTAATAAATCGCCAAAATGCTTTTGGGGATTTTGAGATAACAGATTCAATACTGTGCTTGTACTGAGTATAACATGTTTGGTAGACTTTATTGCAATGCTCCCGAAGCACTTTGTAGGATAATAGATCTAGGGGATTTTTGTATTTGCGATATTTCAGCCTCATTTTATCTTTTTCAGCGAGTCTCTTTATCAGGGCATGACTGAACCACGAAGGAAATTTTGATTTAACCAATTTGTGCTTAGGGACATGCTTTTCAATTAGTTGTAAGATAACATTATATAGTACAGAAACCATTGCATATACATTAATACACTTAGAAAACTTATCCTGCCAAACAATATTTTTTAATTCTAAAGTAATAATGTCGTAATCAGCTTTGAAATAATTAAAATTGGTACTATTTACGGGTAATAAAAGATTAGAGGATTTGGCACATTGTATGGTAATAGATAAACCGGGATGTTTGGCATCCAAATTACATATGACATCCAATGTTTCCTCAACTGTCACGGTATTCTATCGGCCCGGCCCGCGTGCTCACCTCTGATGTGGGGGTCAGAGTTCTTAAAATTAGCCTTAAGTTTAATGTGTGTAAAATAATTTCTCCAGCCTGGATTATTTTTATTGAAAATAAATAAAAAGTCAACAAAATTTATTTCAAAAGTCAGTTAAAACACATGATGACAAAAAAAAAAAAACAAGTAAACTCGTCTTAAAATTAACAATATAAAAAGACAATAAAATAGCAAAAGGCTATGGACAAGGATAATAAACAGCATATAAAACATGATAAAAATAAAATAACAAAATAACAGAGTTTCCCTACTATCCATTGCGCGGATCCGGCAACCAGAGCCATTGATGCGCAGTGTAGTGTAGGCGGCTGTTGGTCGCTTATTGACTAATAAGTTGGCAGCTGGCCTCTTTCTGCTTAGGTCTTATTTCTATCAATGACTCTGGTCGCCACCTCCACGCAATAGCCTAGTAGGGTATCACGTCTATCCTTGTCCATGACGAGCTTACTTAGGCTTCGTTATGTATTTGGACTCCGCAGTAGATACAAAATTACTTCGAATAACGTCGAAGTGTTGAAAGGGCAAGTGTAGTAGTACTGCTTGCACTTATTTGGTGTTCTTTGTCCGAATTCAAACGCTTCCTTGAACACTTCGTGGGCAAGTTTCTCTTCATCACTTGGTTCTAACCTGAAAATAAAAAAAGTATCGATATTAATTAGTTTTAGTTACAATTATTAAATTATTAAAAACTGAACGTGGTAGATGAATGGCTCACCACACAAGGTGGCTTCAAGATCAATCTCAATGGTCTAGGAAATTCCCTTATCTTAGTTTACTTTAATCTAGATGCGACTAAGACAATCCTCAATAGCAGAAAAACGATTTGCAAACTGAACAATGAAGTGCGGCAAGGTCTCATCTATATGCTCATGTAAGTTATTGGCACCTTTTATTATGGCAGGGGTAGCCGAGTGGTCGAACGCACAGTGTGAAGGTTCAAACCTCGGCTCGCACCTCTGGGTTTCATGTGCGAATCTCATTTTCATCCGAGATTACCACTTGTAATGAAACGGTGTAGGAAAACATCGTGAGGAAACCTGGGGTGCTCCTCTTGAAAACGATAATCGATATATCGTGACATTTGTCGTGTCGAATCCTACTCTAAGTTCCATCGTTTTTAATGTCGTATCGATGACTGAACGAACGATACATAATCCGATATATCGAGCTTAACCCTACTCTTAGGTTTAAATGTCAGAAACGAATATTCGAATTTGACAACGACCAACATGTGATTTTTGCGATAATCTCAACGACACCTCTTAAGACGTCGTCGACATTATCGTGTAGTGAATTTCGTATCCTATCAATATAAAATATTATTCTAATTCGTCTAAATATTATAAAA
Organism: Ptilodon capucinus; assembly: GCA_914767695.1. NCBI lineage: Eukaryota > Metazoa > Arthropoda > Insecta > Lepidoptera > Notodontidae > Ptilodon > Ptilodon capucinus. Next base: position 3,295,432 of record OU611814.1, on the reverse strand, counting down.
GTATAAAACACGGAATAAAACAGTGCACGATGTGATTGATTATAATACCTAATTAATACAGGCGTGATGATGTATATTATTGCATTGCATTGCAATCATTCAGTATAAGTGTTCTACAGCGTTTTTGTAACAGGATTTTTAGAAATGAAAGCGTTTGCAATTAGAAATTAGAACTATATTTTCAGCACAGGCCTATATAACTCAGATTTATGTAATTTGTTGCAATATTTTTCTGTAGTTACGGCTTGATAAAACACTGATTGCTTTTCCAATAAAAATCTGTGCTATTGACATGAGCTTGCTCCTAGCAAAATATAATGTAGTTTTTTAAATACTGGGAGGCTTTTGTAACCAAATTTTTCCAGTCGAACAAAAAATCCAAAGCTAGCTCTCGACGCTAGCAATTTGCAATTGAGAGTTCAGACTGCTAAGTAACCGCAGAATTTTCCGATTGCAAATGTTCAGTCTTTAGTTTGGGTGCAAATGAAAGCCACCGTTGAATGGTAAATTAGGCATACATGTGTAAAGTATAGTCATAAATACACCAATAGTTACAAGGAAATTACACAACATATATTGACAAAAACAAGAACAAATAGAAGTGTACATTGGGCGGTTTTATCGCAAGCTGCGATCTCTTCCAGACAACCTTTGTGATGAGCACTACTGTTGAGTGATGAGTAGTGATGAGTGTAGAATATTTTTTAAAGTTATTAATGAAAGTAGGACATTTGCTAAGGGCTGGTTTTTATTGTTAAACAGATATTTATTTGACAAATAACTTTACTGAAAAGTGTTGATTTAGATTAAATCAATATCGCCAGACAACACATACTTCTCGTTCGATCCCAAACTAAGCAAAGCTTGTAGCATAAAATTGTCTGGGGACGATCCCAGTGACAACGAGATCAGGGAAAAATCCGAAAAGGCCATTAGTGCAACTTGCCGATGGGAACCAAACCCGCAATCACCTGAAGCAGTGAGCCGAGTGGCCTTTGGTCAGACCACTCGAACAAGCCGTTTTTGATATTTAGGCAGGGGATTGAAAAATCGACCATTAGTTTAGCCAGAATTACTTTGACGTTTATTTGCCTACAATATGAGATACACATCTTAATACATGCATAAATTCTTCATAAGGGGTAGGCAGAAGTGCTGTAAGGTGCAATTTATTATTTATTGACGATTCATAAGTGCCTGTATTAGTTTATATGAATAAAAAATATTCTGATTCCGATTCTGTGCATCCACATTATGCCAATACATATTGGTCTCAATGTAATAGGATGCGAATCCATAACCTTGTTTCTCTACTATTTAAGTTACGGGTTATACAAAGAGCAGACTCTATAAACTCAACCAACTTCTGACATTATCTCGAAAATTCATGATGAGAATATGTAAGTGACTCTATATTTCCGGTTACGTGATAAACCTTAATAATCCAGCTAGTTGTAATCCGATTATAGAGACGCAAACTTGGTAGGATGCACACAGGATCAATATTTGTGAACTTTGATTAAATTCCTGGTACAATGCCCGCTCTCTGTTACATCAACAAAGTTTCAATTGTGATAGAGAATTCAATGGAATTATCTAAACGTTAACTTTACGTCAAAGCATATTGTAACCGTTTGGAAAACAGCCTAGAGAGGTGCTATTAAAGTAGTTTTATTTACTGGAAAGGAAAGAAAGATTTTGGACAATACGGATACAACATTGTTTTTCAAAAATTATTATTAAAAAAACTTTAATAGGGAAACTTTTTTCGTTTGTCTCTGTCAAAAAAAATACAGCATTAGTTATATTGAAGTTTAGTTTTTATTATGATTTAAAATAAAATAATAATTATTATTATTATTACTGCTCATTAGGGTTATGGATGTGCCCAAAGGCCAGAACACGATGTCTATGACAAATATTCAAAGGTCCAAAGATCAAATAAAAAATAATATACCTGCGCCAAACCGCTGCACTTTTAAATAATTTTCAATAAATTACAGTTCTGCTATACATTACTCACAAATGATAACAAAATCGGCAATAGATTGTTACAAGTAGATCACAAAACTCGATTCTAATTTATATTTACACAGAAAACGTTTACATTCTTCATAACATGTAAATTACTGTTTTGCACATTTCTTTTAACGGAGTCCGTTGTGTTATAATATCAACCATACTTGTTTAATAAGCTGCCCCGAGCTGCCAAACCTTTTTGTATGTATGAGTCGGTAGCCGCGTGAGATATTATGGGGGAAACGGAACAAAAAGCAGAAGACTGCAACGAGTTTTAATATATTGGATTGTTTTAGGGCAACAAAAGGCGTTTATGGCGACATGATACGGATGTTCGTTTAATTAAATAATAACATGCAAATTTATAGACAGCTATAATCCATCTACAGTCGCATTTTAGAACACTTTTATACTGAAAAATGGTTTTGTAAGTGATTTATAGATTCAATGAATTAAACTTATATAGCTTTACTACACTAATCTCAAAAGTTATAGAATTTTCAATACATCTAACATTACAATAATATAATGTTTTTTTTTTATGAGAAAGGGAGGCAAACTAGCAGATGTTTCACCTGATGGTAAGCGATCAACGCCACCCATGGACACCTGCAACACCAGGGGCATCGCAAGTGCGTTGCCGGCCTTTAAGAAATGAGTATGCTCGTTTCTTGAAGATATATTATGATATATAATGTTATATTATATTAAAAATAAACTCTGTTTATATACATACTCGTAAATATTACATTTCAGTGATAAAAGCTACGTGACCATGCTTCGAAATTCGCTCGCGCTGTCAATCGCTAGTTAGTTGTTGTTTGCGGTCCGATCGGGTCCGATATAAGTATGAGGGTAGCCAGTTATTAACTATGACATCAGGACGTCTAACACATCAGTCCCCCCGTGACCATGGTTGCTGTAAAGCAGCCGAAACGTCGGGAAAATAAAATAGTAAATAAACGCGATAAAATCCGTTAAATAGTTTTATTTCAATGTATAGTATTCGCGTAAATATAAGAAAACAATATACGATGTATCCCGTCATAGCCAAAAAAAATTAGAACTTCCTTTGCCGCCATACGAATGGGCTTATGTTGTTTAAAAAAATAATATCGAAATGATAAAGTATTCACAGTCAGTATGAAGATGACGAATGTATTCTGAGTGACTGAGTTACACATTGTTCGGGAGTCTGCTGAAACTTCAGCGGCAAGAGGAACAATAATGGAATACGTGATAAATCACACATAATTTATTTCGCCGCCCATTACTTCCGGCGGGCGTGAGGCGAATCCGCGAACCGCGAAATTCGTGAGCCAATTCTGAAGATATTGTTATCATTTTGACTTGAAATAAAAAAAAAATCATCTGAACACTGCTCACTATTTATAATTTCCCAAGAAATTATGTTTTCCCTCACGAGCTGTGGGAGTATAAAGCTCTCCACACACTGGGGTGTCAAATGACATGCGTTGAAATTTTTGCCAATATTAAACCAAACTCTGTGCCTATAAACATAAAGACTGTTTTTTTGTGTAAAAGCCACACCACGCGTCAAAGTATACTCGCTCTGTCGATGTCATTTTGGTGAAGAGTCTTTTTCGACGAATCAATACAGTTAGTTTTTCTGTTTGCCCCTTTCGTGATGGTCTTCTAAATAATATAATTAAAAAAAAAAAAAACATTTTTTAAGCGATAATATTTCACACAAAAATGTAGAGCTCCTAATACAATTAATGTTGTCAGTAATATAAAAAAACTTCCTTTAATCTCCATCTATACAGACGCAATACTTGTTTCCGTATGTAACGTCTATTTTATGCCGAGCACAGTGAGAGTTCTGTATTGTAGAGTTTCATTGTTAGCAAGATTAGATGTCTAAAGCCATTGCATAATGATTTCATTTCCTTTTGTTTTATAAAGAGTCTATTACTAACGCAGCAATCGCGCTACAATTTATACAAAATCTTTAAAAGCCACTCCAAATCCTAAAACAACATTGATTAAAATAAACCTAACACACCTTTTCATCTGCAGTAATTCCGGTCGAAATATGCTAATTTATACGCGAAAGTTGTAGGTCGTCCAGCGAATACGAATCCCAAGTTTTTCTCATGGAAGTTCTTGGCTTCTTCACGCAATTAGACAATTGTATGAAAGGGACAGAGAAATTTGCATTTCATTCCTTTATTTGACAGCCTAAACAACCTAGACAGACAGGTTGTATTGCAAAGCACTCTACATAAATTTGAGAGGTCAGGACCTGTAAGGTCTTGTAAGGCTCGACTTGCTTTCTCAAAACATGTCTATCTCGATAAAACCGCTTTTATTGCCTTGCAAGTGATATAATGTGTAATGACCACCTTATCAAATGCTCGGGTCAAAACCATCATGATTCTCCAAGACTCTCATCACCTGGATTAAATATTCCCGTAAGCTCTGTCATGTGATTACCACATGACATTGCGTTCTACAAAGTTAGGGGTCTGTCGCAGACGTACAAATCTCCTGGACTCGCTTTGTCAAGACGTGACTCACCTAGAATAATGCTCGCTGCCTTGCGTCCGCTGCCTAGTCAAAAACTGCCTGCCCGTGTGTATATGAACTGTTTGCTTGGGTCACCTCTGTGTCTCCCGGAGTTAGCTCATAAGTAATAATACATAATATTTCTTAAATAAACCAATGGTAGCCGAGTGATCGAACGGGCGCATTGCAATCAATGTGTGCAGGTTCATCCCTGCCTTTGCGTTTTATGTGCGAATATTCTCATCCAAGATTATCACTTGTTCTGGATAGATGTGTGAAGTCTGCCAGCCCGCACTGGGCCAGTCCAGCCAGCCAGGCCATAGTCCACCAGGACATTGGCCTAAATCCCACACACATTGAGGGTAGGTCTGTGGCCATAGTGAGAAATTGAATGGGCTATAATAATTACAAAATAAAAGGTACCAATAACTTACATGAGCATATAGACGAGACCTTGCCGCACTTCATTGTTCAGTTTGCGGGCTCCCAGGTCACAATAGAGGTACCTGGCACATTGTATCGGGTCGAACCGCAATATTCTTTTCCATCTCACGACGGGTTTCTGCGAACAGTCGTTTTCAACTTATTGTTTGAAGTGAACATTTTATAGTAGAAATCAATCTGCGTTGCATTTTCTTTGCCATACTAAAACTGACTCTGTGTAAATATACATGAAGATAGAATTTGAGTGATAAAATTCACGCAACCACGTCGCAAGTTTCACTCGAGCTGTCAATAATATTTCGTTGAAAAATGTGCTTTATCTATTAGTCGACAGAGTTGGTTTTGGTATTATCGGTATGGTTGGGGGCAATTTCAGTCATGCCCAGAATTTACCACTGGTGCGAATCCAACCTGCAGAAACCTGGTTCATTGACTTGCTTTAAAAAGAAGGCAGCGTTTTTAGTATGCCAACATATGTTTAGTTTCGTATTGGCTGAAAGAATGCAGAGTTTAGACATGTTATATTCAAGTTAGTTATGTTAGGAAAATATTATCAGATGAAACCTTAAAAGACATACCGTATAGTTCTGTGAGCCAAGATCCCGCTTGAACAGCATTCGAATCAATCTTGATCCAGCTGATAACGCTTGGTAATCCTTAACCAGGAGATGTAGGCTGTATAACACTCCTACGAGCAGTGCCAGAAGTACTATGAGTCTGAAAGCGGAAATTTTTATAAATAAATATCGCTCTACAACTCCTCATTATATGGCCCCAAACTAAGCAAAGCTCGTAATGGGTACCATACAATTACAATCGACGGGCGATCCTAAAAAACGAAAATCCCGAAAAGGCCATTTCCGAAAGAAGACACTAGCGGGAATTGAACAAACACCCGGTTCAGTGAGCCGAGCCTACGCTCAAACCACTAAACCAAGCCGTCACCATATAGTAATTAATAATTTGAATACTTTTGTATACAACATCGGAAGACAGATTATACGTTGTCTGCCAACCCGCACTGGGTCAGTCTGAATCCTTGAATACACGAAGAGTGATACATTTTCGATAATGTTTTAATTATAAATAAATATTATATTCAAATTATCGTCGTAGGTCCGAATCGACAAACCAAAAGGAACCTACTGGGTTGTTTCGCACCACGGTCCGAATAAATGAAGTCTAATAATCATTGGCCTATTCGTGTCATGGTCCGAAAAATCCCATTAAAAATAACAATTGAGCGATTCGCGGCGTGGTGCGAAATGCCGTATTACCTAACAAAATAACACGGTTGAAAACATTGTACTTATTCTTTTTGCATTTCGAGTAAAACATTATATTTACAAAACAAGATCTAATGAATTCAGTAATGACATTTGAATTTCTGGACGAAATAATCGTGAGCCGACATTTCGCTCGCTGAACTGTTCACAGAACAATTCAGGGAATTAATTGGCTACCAGTTCAAAGTTATTAACGGTATAACCGTGTTTTTGCCCTCCGGGAGGGCCCAGATCCCCAATATTTTCCCATTGTGCTTAAAACTTCGTTTCATTTAGATTCCGGAAGGTTTTGGCTAATTAGTGTATTTAATTTGTGTTCAACTTTATTTATCTTTGGATCAGTATTTGTTTGATAATTGGTATTTAAATTACAGGTAAATTTTATTGCAATACGTAGTACATACAATAACTATCATTATTTAAGTATGTTTATAAACAATGTCTTAATTACTTATTACGTACTGATTAAACTTCCTATTTAAGCTAATTTAAATATGCAAAAAACCTTTGATTCTGCTTTTGTCTATCTATATCATATTATTTATTGAAGGTTAATATAATTCAAATCCTTGAAAAATAAAAATAAAATGTTGGATTACTTTAAATCTAAGTTTCTACTTTTCTAAGTTATTTTACACATTAACCAAAGTTTTTGTAACAAATTACTATTAGGAATTTAACTGCTTTTTAAAACATAAAAAAATAATAAAACCACTAATTTGACTTTTAATCATTTTCACAAAATTAAAATAAGCACGAACTGAATTAATGACTTACCTGATACCCATCAGTAGCACACACACGACTTAGAACTAAAACAGAGTTTAACAAGATACCTGGACATTCCTCCGCGTGCTGATTAAATTCGAAAATGCCATTTCACCGCATAACCGTGCGGGTAACCATGTCTTCTGTATAACTCTACCGTGTATGGAAGTTATTCGCATAGTCGGCGACTAGGAGTAGATAGGACCTCCTAAATTGGAGCGTGCTAAGCTCGCAGTTTGCGGCCAGAGGAAAGTGGTTGTATAGTGCCTCAACTAGTTTCGTTGTTTAATTTCCTTAAAAGAATAAATACGAACAGATAGGCAACGTCAATATTGTTAGCGATGGCTCTATTCAAACAACTTCCAAAATTAGTTGCACGTTCTTACGTTTCAAACTCAAAATGATTGCATCAAGCCATAATGAAAAATACGAAAGCAAGTAGTGGTTCTATTTTAGTTACTATAACCTTTTTTTGTACTTCTCCTGTAAAAACCAAAAAGGCATAAAGTAATACTCAATTATTAATATCCGGCAATTTTTTTAAATATTTTTTTTATTTTTCTTTACGATAGATTGTGTTTTTTTATATAAGAACCTTAGGTTTTCGAAAATAAATTGAAATAAAATCATGTTAAGGCCGATTTTACTTCGCAAACTATTGAAGTAAAATAGTTGAGAACCTTCTTTAAAACGAACTTTCAGCTTGGTATTGGAAATAAAAAAGTTTTTCAATCTGTACGTCGAAGTTACTTGACCGAGGCGGTTCGCCTACAATTTAATATTACCGATAAATCAGATACTTACGTACTCGAAGTAAGTAAACGTTATCGCTTTACATTTTTTAACTTTGATTTTTAAATAGTCGACCAATTTATTTATTTAGTTCGTGCTTATTTTTTCAGCAGGGATACTCGAAAATTGAAATAAAATAACATTCTTTCTATGTTTTAAATAAAACATTCGCTATTAAAATACTCAAGACTTAGATACATTTATATATTTGCAGACAATAAAAAATATATATTAAGTTAATTAATAATAAAAATGATATTCAAAATGACCTAGGTAATTACAGCAAAAACGTATAACGCGGTACTTTCATTCATTATTCATTGTTCCCATTCCACCCTTTGTCAAAATAATTGCGTTACAGTAGGGTGAATTTTCTTCAAACAGAGTTGTATGTCGACCGCATCAAAACACGCCTCATTGTTCCCGAGGTTACCCTTAACAAGCAAGTGTATACACACCATTATCACCATTATACTAAGATTGTTCATGCGGACCCCATTTAAATTGCTCGCTTTTACTTTATTGCATACGTGCCTTACTTATTTTCCTGGGTAATTTTACTTATTTTATTTTATTTTATTCTTAATTTAATTGTGAAGAAGAAAACATTTTAAAAAATCGACAACAGCAAAACAACAAAAAAATTGTAGAGTTTTTTTTGGTTTCATACCTATTTTTATTTCTGTTTTAAATTCATACTCTTTGGTCTATGTTTGAATGCTGCAAGTGCGCGATTGCATAATATGCCTTATCGTGCAGAGATGTATCTTACGAAGAAGCGGGGGATTACGTGTCTAAAGGGAAAATAAAAAAAAACTTGTCTGATTGTTGATGTTTTTTTATGTTCGTCAAATAAATATTTAATTTTTTTTAGCGGGTTCGTAAGGACGCCTGTATGTGACTTTGATGGATAGTAAGCTAGTTTAGAGAAGTAATAGGAATCCAAATATTTCGTGATTTCGAAGAAAAACCATAGTCATTAATTGCTCAGTCATACGGTAAGTAAATCTCATAGGAAGACGGGAGGGTTAAATTAGTCACTAGTTAATTAATAATAAATTGTAGCTTATCTTCGTTATCTGACTAGTAAGACTAGGAATTATCGAGAAGTGAATTTCCTTCCGCGAAAGTCGTAAATGCAAATGACGACAATTTGCTAGTATTTAGCACTTTGCGTAGCATTCACATGAGCTGTCATCGGTATAAGCCCTAAATAGACTGGGCTTACGCACACGCACTGCAAATAATTTGCCAATAACAAAACGAACTTTATTGACCAACAGATAAGGCTCAATCTTCAACAAAATGCCATTGAGGGCGCGAGTAAATTTTGCAGAATGTTCGCGAATAGACACAGAGTACATTTAAAAAAAATGTTAATTCACTTGTCCCAGTGAGGCGAAACTTTTACAACATTGGTCTGTATCACTACCTTCTCTTATCTAAGGTATCATCTCTATAAAAATATCTCCATGGGTTACTTGTCATTACAAATGTTGATTCGCCTGTTTGGCAGGAACTGCTTATATAATGTCAACATGCGAGTTTAAAACATAACTAGTAGTTTAACGGTTGTGATGACCTGATGAGTCAGAATGAAAATCTGTGGATTTCTTTCGTCCTCTATTGCATATAATATAGTACTTTTAAGCGGAAAGTTTTGAGTTTTATATAATGTAATGTAGTTAACATTACATACTGCTTTTACATTATGGACACTCGGAAGCAAGATGTCTGGGTCACAAACATAAAACCTAAGTAATATATCAGAAATTAAATCCAAAATTTACGGAAACCTACATGCAGAAAGTTCTTCTACTGAAATGTACCATTGTAGGTTTTTTTTTTTTTATAGATAGGGAGACAAACGAGCAGACGTTTCACCTGATGGTAAGTGATCAACGCCGCCCATGGACACCTGCAACACCAGGGGCATCGCAAGTGCGTTGCCGGCCTTTAAGAAATGAGTAGGCTCGTTTCTTGAAGATACCTTTGTCGCATCGGTCCGGGAACACCGCTGGTAATATTTAGATGTATTAAAATGTCTATAAATTTGCAGGTAAGAATTTAGAAGCATTGCTAGAAATAATTGCTAGAAATATACCTCCAGATTACACATACTCATCGTATGATCCCAAACTAAGCAATGCTTGTACTATGGGTAACAACTATACAATAGAGGGGGGGGGGGGGGGGGGCAGCAATGCTAGTTACATTCAGACCAGGGCCAATTCCAAAAAGGCCATATCCACATCTGAACACGAAATGTATCAACATACGCAAATCTGAAAAATACTCGTATCGTTGTTTTAAGCTAGGTCAGTAACCACAGACCTAAAATTTGCTCACACAGTTAGCAAAAGTAGTGGCATCTCTTTGAAAATTATATAACGATATACCTTTAGTACGAAGTTCTGAGATTTCAGATACTTTACATACTTCGGAAGTATAAGGAATAGTTCCATATAATAGTCAAAGATGGCGACACATGAAAATGAAACAGGAAATGCCCACTGCCATCTAGTAACAAAGAACAAAACTGTGAAAGCAGCCGGCGAGCGAACACTCAACGCGTTTCGTGAAGAATGAAAATTCAACATACATTTTCAATGATAAGTTAGATTCGCTCTAGGTGTCACTATTGTAACTATTTTTAATCTTTGTTTTCCCGTAGCTGGGCAAAGGTAATCTGGCATTTCTCAAAAATAAATGGTTTCCTAATTTTAAATATTTAATAAGGATTCAGTGCTTAAGACTGTCAAGCATAAGTCGGCATTCCTGTGGCGGCGCCACCATCGGCGCATTCACTTGTTAAAGTTTCTCTTAAGAGTTTCTCTTCTTCACAAAACGTTTTACAGCAAGAATAACTTGTCTAGCTGCACTCCGCACTACTTTTGGCATGTTTCGTAATGATTTTAAACAATATAAAAAAATAGTAAGTTTTTTCCCACACGCCAACTTACACTTGACGCGCTTTAAGTTCAAGACAGGTAAAGATGAAAAAAAAATATTTTCCGTAAAACAATTATTAATAATATTAGGTAAGTTACAGTTCCAAATATATACTTCCACTTCTTCTTTTTTACGTAATTAACGAAATTATGAAGTATTTTTTTTTTTTTTATGTGATAGGGAGGCAAACGAGCAGACGTTTCACCTGATGGTAAGTGATCAACGCCGCCCATGGACACGTGCAACACCAGGGGCATCGCAAGTGCGTTGCCGGCCTTTAAGGAATGAGTATGCTCGTTTCTTGAAGGTACCTTTGTCGTATCGGTCCGGGAACACCGCTGCAGGAAGTTCATTCCACAGTTTGGTGGTGCGAGGAAGAAAATTCCTGGTAAATCGCACTGTACTGGAACGCCATTCATCCAGATGGTGAGGATGGTAATGCAGTCTGTGGCGAGCCGTGCGATGGTGGAATTCAGCGGCAGGTATAATACCGAACAATTCCTCGGAACACTCTCCATGATAGAGGCGGTAGAAAATGCAGAGAGAGCCTACATCTCTACGCAACGCCAGAGGGTCTAGCCGATCGGTAAGCTTTTTGTCATCGACAATTCGAACTGCCCTTCGTTGCAGGCGGTCAAAAGGAAGAAGTTGGTACTGTGGTGCACCGGCCCAAAGGTGAGAGCAGTATTCCATGTGCGGACGGACTTGCGCCTTGTAAAGTTGCAGGCGATGAGCCGCAGTGAAATACCGCCTCGCCCTATTAATGGAATAAGATGAGGAATGGCCGCACCTGTGATTAGCGGGTAAATGCCAATGTCGAGTAATTAGTAGCAAGGACAAATTCAATAAATACACATTATAAATAAAGATAGTTGATAAAGATGGCGGATGACCCCAATTAAATCCTTCCCCTAGCGAAGCTAAAAGGCGCGTAATTAAGTAATTACAAGGACCCACACTAAATGGTAGCTTTGTAAAATATCAGGTAAACAATGAAATTTTAGTAGAAACAGGTGTCGTGCCGTTAGCCCTGTCTCTAGAGATTACCTTGGCTAGTCACTTTCTTGTAACGAGGGTCAAGACCCAGTACGTTACTCATTTAGTATACAAGATTATACATTAAACACTTACTATGAAGTAATTGGAAAACCAACTACCTAATAGATTTCAAAAAAAACTATTCTGCTAATATTATAAACGTGATTGTTTTTGAGGATGGATGTTTGTAATCATTAACACAAAAACTCACTGAACGTATTTTTATGAAACTTGTTTATACATCAGAGTAACGGACTATAATTTATAATGATAGTGAATAATCTATAAACTATAATATTCACAAAAATAAATAAGATTGCAGTGTCTCTTTGTGATATCAAAAACACAACATCTTACAAATTGCATATAAAAGTAAATACGCTAGCTACAACGAAAAGTCTGTCTGTCTGTTAGTTTGAAATAAACCTCAAACGGCTGGACTGATTTTGACGGGACTTTCACTGACAAATAGCTGACGTTACAAGGTATAACTTAGGTTTCTTTGAAAGATAGTAAGCTCGTTTCTAATAGTGGGACATTAAGAAAGGGCCCACTGATTAAGATAATAATGATGTCGATTCTTCTGGAACCAAACTAAACTTAACTAAGCGTATTTCCGTCCTTCTTACTTCAGTAATGTATGAGAAAGATGGCAATATTTCTAGTGCGGTCAAAAATAGTATGTGTAGTAAGTCGACATGCTACCATCTAGTTATTTATGAAACTACTTATAAACGAGTAAAGCAAGACTTTGACACTTTAAAGTGGACTTGAATTTCCATAAGCTCTTACAGCTGGTTCAGGCGGAACAAGGGCTTGATATAAAATACGTTATGGCTGTGTAACTCACATCGGGGAGGGGTAGGGTTGCCAATATTAAGGTATGAAAAGGCCTTTATTTTAGATTGCTACGTCCCCGCTATTTAACCGTGAATCTTAGCATATAGCTCTCACGAATAGGGAGGATTTTATCAGTGAAATTAACATATAGAGTCACATCGGTAGATACAGAGAGTAGCACCTACAAACATCAAAATAACTCAACCATATAATACAAACTATTTACATAGATTGTAAGATATTGACACAAGATGTTTTTAATGCATAAAAAAATGAAAATTAGAATTAAGAGTTTACATTCACTGTGTAAACTTTAGAAATTTCCCCAAAATTTATAGAAATTTCAATCCTACTACGAACTATTTACGTCCTTAACATCAAGCAAATTCATGTGTTTTTCAATGCACTCTGTACCAATATATTTAGAGCATTTTGCTTTGCAATGGCGAAGTGACTATGCAACTACATTCGCTCGAAAAATTTACCATTTCTGTAAGTGCTTTCAGTTGTTTTAAGGTTATGTTACGTTCGTAACGTTACGTTATTCGTCACGCGCATTTTGACGCGCCTATTTATGAAGGGCTTCACTATGAGGCTGTCAATGGATTGCAACAACGCAGCCGTCAGGCGTTAAAAGATAAATCGTATTATAAAAAACTAAGTAGTGGGAGATGACCCTAACCAAAGCTCGGAACATGCCTGATAACACGGAGAAAATAAAGTGTAGAGACTGGGAGGGTCCCGAGCTGATGTGAAAACGATGTTCCTCAAACACATTTATTTTATTGCACCAGCCTTTATCCCTGAACTTCCAATTTTATAGGTTAAGCACCGACCTTAGTTCTGCAATCGGGCCAATTTTTTATTGTTGTTTTACGACAGAAAAGGATACATAGCGAAATAGTTCTTCTCATCTAGGTAATGGTGTCAATTTTCTGTTGTTTAAACGATTATAATTAATACAGCTAACAGTTCTTTCGATAATTTTAATTAATGACACTACACATTGTTGTAGAACATATGTTTCTTCTTTCTTCTTATTTTTCAGCCTGTGTAGACCCACTGCTGGGCATAGTCCTCTCCTTTTTCACGCCATCCGTTCCGGTCCCATTCCAATCTGGTCCAACATGTCCCGGCCACCTTCCTTATGTCATCGGACCATCTAGCTGGTGGTCTGCCTGGTTCCCGGTGCCCTTTTTTCGGCCACCACTCTGTTACATATGTTTGCAAATACTAATTGTCAAATTAATAATTCAGGTAATGTGTATTTTTTTAGCCACTTGTGGAATGACACTGTCTGTCTATTTATCTGTCGACTGAAAATTGGTCCTAAGAAACTTCTTAGGACTAAGAAACTGACTTCGTACCTACACTTACACAATAAGTGATAAATATATTCTCAAATTAGTTTGAGCAGATATTGTCGAATGTCGTCAGGAGAAATCTAGGCTTAAACTCTGTCTGCATCTTTGATCATCCAATCAAGAGGCAATTTATCCCTGCTATCCAGCAAATCCTCACTTTGAAAGTCAGCTGAAAGTCGCTCTATCCACAGATGGCTTTTAAAGCTTGAAAACAATCGTTAAGATGTTGGGATTAATGGCATAGAGCTCAAGTTCGGGCGTTTGGGCTCGAATTGCGACCCACTTGTTAACAGTTTCTGAGCTTATTTTAGAAGTCAATATTGTTCGTAGAGTCTATTCCAGTTTGCTCCAGTGAACTAGCGGGAAACTAATTTGTGTCTAACTCCGGGTGCGACTGCAACGCTGAAACTACTTCGACGGCTTTTATTTGCTTCCTTTAATAAATAATGTACTTGGAGAACATTGTGGTATTTTAAACAATAGCAATATACACTGGCATTCAAAATAATTAACTAATATGTTATTATTTTTTATTTGAGTTCGATTTTGGTCCTCAAGTTTATTCTGAACGAATATTTGAAACCAGAAATCATTTTTTTTTATTTCTTCGCAACGCAACTCTAAACTTAGTTCCTTCATTTGATAGATTAAGACAGCAATACGTACAAGTGACTTACTGAACAAACCTAGGATTTTCAAAGCAGTGAAATGAATTAATGTTTTAATTATACGGGAGAAAAACCTATTGAGTTATCTATATACAGTCTTCGCAAAATGATTTCATATTCAGAACTTGATGACGATGGTATGCAGGCTTTTTATACCTATTATGTATCACAGTGTAGCTATGTTGATATAAGCTATGGACTATAAGAAGATCATATAAACACTTTGTTAGGTTACTTAATGCTAGTAAACGTACATCCATCCAATCACTGACCGCAGCTGAAAGCATGAACCCTACGCGACAAAGCTACTCTGGTTTTTTAAATTAGTTACACAAGCGGAAGTACTGACGTTGTGGTTATTGCATGTGGTTATTGTAGGGCCAGTAAGTACTTTAATGTATTGTTGATATTTTTTTCATGGGTGTTATGTCCTGCAAGCAATGAGGCGAGGGAATTAACTTGTTTTTTTTAAATGACCTCTTTAGAAATACAAATAAAGATTAATTTTCTGTGGCAAGAACCACACGGCCTAATTCACTTGCGTGATCGATGACATTTTGTTGAAAAATGTGCTTTTTGTATGACTTAATACAGTACATTTTGGTAATGGCAAAATATTTCCACGCACGTTCGAACGCGTCTGTGGGCACTGGACTATAAAACTACAGTTTGAATAGCGTGGTTAGGTGGGCCACTCTCGTAACCGAGAGGTTCCAGGTTCAACCCTTAATCTGGCCATGAATCTATTAACATAGAGCATAGTTAAAGGGACTAATGGCACTGCTAGTTATGTGATAACCACACTTTCCGAATAATCTCCTTTATAAAATAATCCATAAAAAAATGTCTAAACATAATACCAACTCATACAAACGCAAATAATAATATTCCCGTGTGTACTTTAGTACCTTTGATATGAAAAAAAAAACTTCTGTCCTCGACTGCCAGAAACACGTACAAAATATAACACAATATTACCTATATGCCGCCGAGACCGGAATAATATTGAGTCAGCCGTGGGTGTCAAAGGGACAAACAGATCTAGATTCCTGATGAAAGAAAAAATCGAAAGTGATGTTTTCAGTTATTTATGAGAATCATGAGTTATACTTATGTCCTTATAGTATGTTGGCCTCAATAGAATATATATTACTTAGGACATACACTACTCTACTATTTCGATTAAACTTACTATTGACAAATGATGCTATTTTCTCGTTAATACGAATGTTAACGCTGTAATTTTGAAGTGCTTGTCCTGGAATTGGGGCCTAAAAGGCTAATGGCTAATGGCAGTATCTAACTTAAGTAACGCGCAAGAGCGTTTGTTTGCCAATACTAAAACGAACTGTATATGCTCATCGAAAAAGTTTATTTTTCAATAAAAGGTCACCATTAAAGGGAGCGCTAAGTCATCGACGAAGTTCAATCTTTATGTATATTGACATAGAGTACACTATAATAAAATAGTCAAGATAATTCCCTCGCCCTAGTCTAGTACGCGCGCTAAGACAAGGACTATATCGCGCCAAGTCGCTCTCTTGCTTTCGTAATGCATGCGAGTGAAAGAGTCAACATATAAATATTACATTTACATAATAGTCACATTTTGTCTTGTCACAATCGCTGTGCTACCAGGGCAAGGCGTAATTTGTTCCACTACCGGCAAGTTTCTAGTCCCGGTGCCAAGTTTCTTCTATTAGCATTAAGCTTTACATTCATACTAGTCACAACTTGTTGCAGCACTAACTTTTCCAGCTATCTAATGCTACACTAGTTATGACAAATGAGTGGAATGGATCTTTGGAAACAATAAAATAAGGCATTTGTTTTTTATACAACAGTAGCTGTCACTTGTGACTTCGATGGCGTGAATTCAAGATATCTCCAAAAAAAATTATTTTTAACAAAAAACAAAAACCTAGGTGCACTAAAAAGCTACAAATAACCTTACAATTCATTACATTTGGAGTAGGTGCCAATCAACGTCGGACAAGGCAAATACACACATGAATTGGCACCGACTCCAAATGTAATGAATTGTAAGGTTATTTGTAGCTTTTTAGTGCACCTAGGTTTTTGTTTTTTGTTAAAAATAATTTTTTTTCACGATTTTTAGTGTCAATAATCGTTGAAAATTTGCAAATATTATCACCTTATAACAGCCCTAAAAAAGTAAAAATTTACAGCCAAAACAAAAATCACCCCCCTCACCCCCCCTTTCCACCCCTTTGGGGGTGGGTTTCGATCTTTGTTAACAATCCGTATTAAACAAAAAAAGATTTTTCGAAATCGGTTCACTAACGCCGGAGATATGCTGTAGTCCGGATTGGACCCCCATTTCACCCCCTACATATTTTTTCTTTCAAAATTCCTGAAAGACGTGTTTTTTTATTTTGTATGTTAAATACATATACAAAGTTTCAAGTCGTTCAAAAAATATTTTTGAAATTATGCGACCTTCAACTCCCCATTTCACCCCCAAGGGGTTAGATTTCTGATAATATTTTTGAAATGGGACCAACCTTGAAGAATTTTCTAGCAAACCTCAAAAAAAATTTCGAAATCGGTCGACAGACGCCGGAGATATGCGGTAACATACATAAAAAAAAAAAAAAAAACATAAAAAAAAAAAAACATACGTCTCGAATTGAGAACCTCCTCCTTTTTGAAGTCGGTTAAAAATCATAAGATACTCCTTGAGGATTCATCCACCATCTTTCTCACCTTCATTTTTTCATTGTGTTAGCCATAAGAGATGCATAGTTTCTGATCATACACTTGATGTGAAACTTTACTACACGATACGACTTTTTTTGGACTGAGCCAGCCACACATTTCCACCATTTTTACTCTTGTAAGCCAGGATCGACAGCGGTGTCTATGAAGACACCGAGGTTTAACCCTCGACAAATCCCGGGGAAAAAGCTAAATTGTCTTAGAAAAGGGTGTAGGAGGAGTTGGAAGCAAAAAAAAAAACCATTTCTACATAGACAAACTATTTTGTAATGTAGAAATGTTGCATCCGCTGTACAAAATTGAATTGACAAACTCTCCGTTCCATTACTGAGTAGTACCCAGTTGCAATTTTAGCTGAATGCTTTGAATACAGTGGGGGAATTATAATTGCTTTTCCGTGCAAACTCTCATCAGATAGGGCAACAATGGAGCTACAATATAGTTCACTATGATTCATCTATAAAAACTGTAATGAACCAGCTATTTAAACAATTTTAAAAATTCTTTACTATTCATAGATTTTACTGCATATTTCATATGTAGTTGTAATTTTGCAAGTGATAATAACTCATGCTCCTAAAATGTTACTTAATTTGGGCCGTAAAAAGTCAGTGAATCAGATAGTGGCGCCAATATTGCGAATAACCACAGAAATACACAATCTAAGCATATCCATGAGGTCCGTATAGTATTAATGTATAAGCGAGAAATTTATTGTACTATCAAATTAAGTTGAGTCGCAGTACGATAAAATTGAGGTAAATGTCGACCTTATTGACAGCAAAAATCACACAAAAAGCATAAAGAAAAATACTTTCACATAACATTTCATTACTTATCGTCCCAACCTGACCAAAATCGCACACGGAAAACCAATACAAGAATATGATGATCAACCGAAGAGGCGCCTCTGCGGGCTTTCTCTAATATTGATATTCAAAGGGTATTTTCTTGCATTACAAAGGGTTTCAATTTTATTTGTAACCCCCGGTCCTCCCATAAAATCTGTCGGGAAACGACGCAGCGCTGACTGGATGAAAATAGAGGTATAAGTATGTTGGCGGCTCTGTCTGCAGATTAAGGTGCCCGTGTGTTAGAAATTTTGCGACTCTGTACGTACCTTTTTTTAGATTTTAGATAAGAACTTGGATGCTCATCCCACCACAAATTCTTCTAGTGCATTTCACTAATTAATTCTAGTGTTCACTGGAACAGATTTACAATGAAAACTAATTTAAAAAAAAACAAAGTAGTTTACAAACACCCCAATTGGTGCTACCAAGGTGACGAATGAACATGTCGTGAGTAAAATATTTAGGTCGCATCGAATCCAAGTTTCACATCAACCGTATTAATTGGGTGCTTAATTATGTCTTTCGTAGAGCGTTTAACACAGCAGCAATAAACTATTCTCTAAATAATTCCAAACCACCATTTGAAGACCAGAAATCAATACCAGAGTAAGCATCTTTAGATAAACGATTTTATAATGAAGTACTGAGCTTCAGTAAATAAAACATCTAAGAACTTGATACCGGCAATTAAATTCACTAATCGATTTGTATGTACCTACCTACACAAGCAATGGGCCGCAACATTAAACAGTGAAGGGTGGAGAACAAGTCCAAGCCCTTCCTACCGCTCCTCGAAAACAATTAATATGATTTATGAGAGAAATAAAAACCCTTCAGGCAATTTAGCAGGATTTTTGCTTTAGCAATAGTCGACTTATGTAATAAAATTTGATTTATAATATATTAAATCTGAACAAAAAACCTAGAAAAGTATTACGTACCTGTAACAATATATATTTGAAAGATTTTTTTAGGATATTTTTTTTGTTGTTTTCGGTATTCTGTAGCATACTGCGTCTTGGTAACCATCTCCAGAAATATTCTGTTGATAATGGCTTGGTCTAGTTGCTTGAGGTTGCGGGTTCTATTTCCGCTAGTAGCCTATTTCAGAAATGGAATTTTCAGAATTTGCTCTGGTCTGAATGTGACTGGGATTGCCCCCAGTCCTTTATATGGTACCTATAGTATAAGCTTTGCTTTGTTTAGTAGTAGTGGTAGCTGAGTGGTCTTACGCACGCTTTGCAATCAAAGTGTGCAGGTTCAAACCCCGGCTCGCACCTCTGGGATTTATGGGCGAATCTCATTTTCATCCGAGATTATCACTTGCTATGAAACGGTAAAGGAAAACATCGTAAGGAAACCTGCACGTCTGAGGGAACTTGAATAGTTCTCGATAGATGTGTGAAGTCTGCCAACCCACACTGGGCCAGCGTGGTGGACCATGGCCTGAATCCCCCTTGCAGTAAGGTGAGGCCCGTGCCCAGCAGTGGCGTTAAAAGTTAAAAGGGCTGTAGTAGTATACTATTTGTTTAGTATCATAATATTGATGAATATGTGTTGTATGGCAATATTTATTCGTAATGCTTTCGAGAAATCATGTTGACACTGTCATTCTGTCCGCGGAATGAGCAGGATGGAGCACGCTTACGTAACATAAGGCTACGTAAAAAGATTGTGATTACTCTTTAGGATACCAGTGTCCGTTGGAATTAGGGATGGGGTTGCTTACCACAGAAATACATAATTAAGTTACAGGTTAGAGTAGGGATGCCCACAAAGGCTGGCGTAAAATTACATTTTCGAAGGTAAAAAACCCACCAGCGGTGGTATAGAGTAATGTTGTATAACATGGCTGGCTTGTTTTTTTACGTAGTCTTTACGCGTTTGAAGTACGCAGGTTTCCTTCAAGTGTATTGAGCAATTTATGTTTATAAGCTATAATAATAATTTTGTTCGTCGAGTTTTTTACTTCGCTAGTGAAGCCAAACAAATAAGCTTTTATTTTAACGAAATTCAGTTTCAATCATGAGTATATCGCTTTCAACATTTACTTTGGATTTGTTTACTCGGGTTATTTATTTCAAACGAATTTTACCGGCTTCCATGTTGAAATTGAAGTTACTGTAACATAAAAGCCTGTAATAAAAAATGCCTCCTTGATACACTTTTAAGAAATTAGGTCCATTATCCTTTAACATTCTTGGTGCCTATTCTCTCTCAGACGGATAAAATTTGTCGTGGAGACTAATAAGAGATTGGAATAAAACTATTTTACGGATTTTATCGCGTTTATTTACTATTTTATTTTCCCAACGTTTCGGCTGCTTTACAGCAACCATGGTCACGGGGGGACTGTGGTGTTAGACGTCCTGATGTCATAGTTAATAACTGAGTACCCTCATATTTAGTTGTTGTTTGCGGTCCGATCCACGCAGAAAACGTCGGGAAAATAAAATAGTAAATAAACGCGATTAAATCCGTAAAATAGTTTTATTCAAATGTATAGTATACGCGTAAATATAAGAAAACAATAATAAGAGATTGTTTAATATATTACCAGACGAGACCATATTCCAGACTAAGTAAAACTTATTTTATATGTTCTATACAATCTGCCATAGGTGGTGAATTCTAACCTTGAGGAGTGGTAAGGCACATCATCATCACGCCTGTATTCCCCAAAGGAATAGGCAGATAATGTATTTATGCTAAAAAAAATCTGCCAATACCAAATTTTTTTGCATTTATTCATAGAAGAAGAACATTTTCCAATTTCAAATTTTGATTTTCTCAACGAGATGTCACGATCGAATCTAGACGCGTTTTCGAGTGATTTTTACTACACAAATTTAATCTCTATTTCTATATACACAGAGCAGCTTCATTTAAAAAAGCGTATACAGGGCGTTACAGTTTACTTTTATATAAAAAGATTTTTATTCTGATATCTAGCAGTAGGTCGCGTAACACATAAACACTCCAGTGACCTTTCTCAGCGCGCACCGACACGTGTGAACGTTACTTATGCTTAGCCGGGCATTGCGCACAGGCCGGGCGGCCTGGTGACATTTTGAAAAGCATAAGGTTATTCGAGGTGGCTCTATTTGTAATTCACTTTATTTATAGAGCTCTCGGTATGCATATATTGCCTCTACATAGAGCATAGCTTGCGAAATCGAACGACAGTGTTTTATTCTTAGTTCAAAATTAGACGCCTATTATGTTTTATATTAATTTCAATGGTTTGCCACGATTTATTTATGATGACGTAATTACTTTGTTATTCTATTACAAATTGTTTACTTATTACTGTATTCAAATATGTTAAATTTTAGAGATCATAAACGATAACGTATTAACGTTAACGACTATGAACTATCAGCATACTTAAATAGCATAGAGACATTTACGTAAATAACATTATTTATAATCGTGGATGTAAGGTTATAGTTTAGAGTTATGTTCCAATACGATTTCAACTATGCTATTACAGTAGCATGCAGTAAATATTACACATCAAGATTTAGAAAGATACTATATCAGTTAAACCTGTTCATTTCCGTTCAATGTAACGTCATTTTATAACACATCATCATTATGACTGTGATCCCTGAAGGAATAGACAGAAGTCAACTGCAGGGTACACTCTCCCTCAATACAAAGGAGATTTGGGCCATAGTCCACCACGCTGGCCCAGTGCGGGTGGGTGAACTTCACACGCCGTGTGAAGTATATATATATATATATGTAAAGTATATAGACGTTTCCTCACGATGTTTTCCTTCACCATTCAGCAAGTGGTAATCATTGTTGAAAATTACATACGCACATGAAAATTATCTCAGAGAACGGTGTGAATGTCAGAGATAACGTTTTATGAAATGTCCGATGTGTAATATTTACTGGCGGACGGTGTACTCATTTTTATTTCCTATTGCATGACGTCCAAGTTTGGCATCGGAATATTAGTTCGGGTTCATTGTGTGTCGGTTGCAACTGAACCTATCGGCGAAATGTCGGAGATGCAATATTGAAAAGCTGTGCGCTCCATAATTGGTTTCTATATCTGACCAACCGTTCCGGCATCATATTGAATCCGTAATTGGACATAACTGATGAGTTACTTCATATTTTAGACGCTATTTCTAAATAGGTTTTGTACGAGGTTGGATAATTTAAAATTATTAAAGGCAATGGAATGAAATATTTAAATGTATTCATATTAATGTTAATGATCGTTCCCATGATGTCACATTATCTCTACATTGTATAAACCCGTACCGATTACTCTTTGGTATTCAAAATTTTTTTTTTTTTTTTTAGTAATCCTTACAAATACTGGCAACTAAAAATAAAATGGGGTAGTGTTTGAAAAGACTGTATGAAAAATACTGGCAATGTTGAAACCATAAAAATTATTAGTTTTTTTTTCAAAAATGGTACCTACAGATTATGGAGCTACAGATACAACCAGATGGTATGTAACTTATAAATTTGTTTTGTGACACCAAACTAAATACTAAATCCTTACTAAATCATTCTATTTTGTACGTCAATGTAAATTAGATATGAATGAATTTAAAATGTTTTAATCGAGATAGTGCAAACACTCAAGTGTTTTCGTAGCCAAGAAAACTTTGGAATATAAAAAGTTTTCAGACTTGCTACAGTCAGTGACACTGCTCGAACATTGAAATTTAATTTATATTCATGAAGTAGATATTCGCTTTTCGTAAAAACGTCCGAATTCGACGGTTCGATGGTATTGGAGCAAATCAGGCGCTTTATTGGGACTCAACGAGAAATTTGAGTATTTTCAATAATAGTTTGAAAGCGGTAGTCAGCGCTACATTGTTCGTAAAATGAAATTGGTAATTGTGAATAAATTGGCTTGTTATAAGCTTTGATTTTTGTTGTTACGTAATCGTTAGAAAATATAATTTGATATCACGTGACAATCTTGTAGAGTACTTCTGATAACATGACATTTTTAAAGGTAGTTTCAGAAGGCAGAAATTTCAAAATAATACTTTTAAAGTATTCAAATATCTTAAATTGTAAAAAAGTCTGTTTAAAATCGAATACGTATTTAAAACTTTAACTTTTTAAATCATCAGTTTTAAGAACATGCAGTACATTGAATCCAAAGTGAATCCCAACTTAAAAAAAATATTTCGGACTACTGATACATTATATATAAAGAAATAATATATAAATTAGCTGTCCATTTGGCGAGCAGTAAATCAGAGTGACGTCACAATTTCCCGGTTTGAGTAGACATACTTTTAATTCCGGCAGCGCACCTGAGGTAAGGATTCCATTTGTTTTTGTATATATTTACTTCATATTTACTACCTACAGAATGTATTGGTACATTTCTAGGTAGTCCTAGGTCGTATTATTTAGTAAATAAATATCGCCAGACGATCGGCGATATTTATTTAAATCCATGGAGGATTGCAATAAATCATAAAGTTACGTTAAAACTCGGATTTTAGACATTCATGGCGAGATTTTACCGGGTGATCGGCTTCCAGAGTCTATCATTTCGGAGACTCTGAAACTAACCTGAGATTCAATAATAGTAGAAATTATTTATTTTTCTATATCCCTACCAAATTTTAACGTCCCACTGCTGGGCAAGGCCCTCCCTTCAATGCGAAGGGGATTCAGGCCTCCACCAAGCTGGCCCGGTGCGGATTGGCAGACTTCGCACATCTATCAAGAACTAGTCAAGTTCAAGTTCCCTCAGACGTGTAGGTTTCCTCACGATTATTTCCCTCACCGTTTCATAGCATGTGATAATCTCGGAAGAAAATGAGATTCGCACATGAAACCCAAAGGTGCGAGCCAGGGTTTGAACATGAACACTTTAAATTTTGAAGGCATTTGTGAAGTTTGTTATTCACAAAAAATACAAAAAAGGTAAAAGAAATGAATAATTCCTTTAGTACACATACGTAATACATATTTGGCTACGAATAGAAACGCTTAATCACCCTAAATCCCCGTCCTTACTTAACTTAACCTAAACCCTACAGTAATTCAGTTTATCTATTTACTACTGTGTAATCCGTGGATTAAGACGAACAAAGTAGAATTATAAATTGAGGTTTGCGTTTCAAATGTCTCCTCTATTTTCGTATCAACAGGTCAATGTCCTTGCATAGTGTAAGGGTTTGGGCCTGTTTCAAACAAGCCTTTCTTGTCTTGTGAGATTAGTAATCGGGATCGGCATTAACAATTACCTTACGTTTGTCTGTTACCGGTAATGTAATTTTATTTCATTTACCGTACAATTAAAAAACAAAATTTTAAAAATTTGTAAGACATGTCAAATATTACCACAGGGG
The DNA here is from genome assembly GCA_914767695.1 of Ptilodon capucinus. Classification (NCBI taxonomy): domain Eukaryota; kingdom Metazoa; phylum Arthropoda; class Insecta; order Lepidoptera; family Notodontidae; genus Ptilodon; species Ptilodon capucinus. The sequence goes on along the minus strand of OU611814.1, from coordinate 3,270,786 downwards.
AGCCTGTTAATAATACCTGTGTTTTAGGAGAACCGCTCTTTTCTGGGTATCCAGATGCATGATAACATATAAAGGACAGACTTCAGATATACAGAATTATTTCTGTATATCTTATGCTAAAGTGCGCAGGTTCTATCCCCGGCTCGCACCTCTGTGTTCCATGTGCGAATCTCATTTTCATCTGAGATTATCACTTGCTAAGAAACGGTGACGGAAAACATCGTGAGGAAACCTGTGTGCCCCGTATAATGGCAATAGGCTCGCCCCCTATTACATTGGGACCAAAATACATCGGCGAAGTGTGGGCGCACTGCAGTGCACCTCTGCCTACCCCTTCGGGGAATACAGGCGTGATGATGTATTTATTTATATCTTATGCTCTTCGAAATTTGCTGCTGAGGGAACCTAACCCGCAATCATCCAGTGTAGTGAGCGGCCTACATTCAAGCCAACCCGGAGCCATCTATTAAAATATTGAAGTAAGATTAAAACAATACTGCTAAAGAGGCGGTAGTAAAGCCCAGATTACTATTACAATGTAAGCATAATTAATTAACCGTTGGCTTTGAGACGTGTCGTGTGTAATTATCAGGCGTCCTCATAACATTGGGTGCACGGTGGCATAACTCGTTTTATCTCGCGTCTGGGAGCGCACCGCGTCACATAAATTCACGTCGCCCACCTCCAACCCGTTTAGGGAGGGATTTTACTACTGCGATTATTTAGATTCATACCTATAGACTTTTTTTAGGTGGTGGTCGCGCCCATGATCTGCTTCGACTTCTGTCAAAATGCAATTATAGCACATTCACTCCCTAAACTCACTTAATAAAAATATCACCAAGGCCAATAATTGTTATTTATATCTAGCTGAGCTCTTGACATCGTACGCGTGAAATTAAGTAACCCTAATAATATTCACTTTAATAATATTCAAATTCTACAAAGTATTTGAATAAAGAAGATGGATGAAATCGGTACAGTCGTTCTCAAGTTATGGTGTGACCAAGGGTTATAGGGATTTATCTAAAATATATTTATAAATAGATTTGTTTTAATTTAATTTCTAGTTGCTACTGGATTCCAGCAGAATATCCGCTACTTTCGCGTGCAGCCAGTCCTTATCTTATACCTTTATATTTAACTAGATGTGCCCGCGGTTTCACCCACGCTTATGGTTACTGTGTCGTAGCGTGATTTTATAAAGCCTAACCTTCCTCAATAAATAGTGTATCTACAACATTTTGTATTTTATTAATGCAACAAATCGCAAACATGTCATCATGGAACCCAACACGAAATACAGACACCCGCACAATTATTACGCTTCTTAGCTAGGTACACGCCATTTTAGGTCGTGTGCAATCTACATAAAGAACACAATAGGTTGTACTTACAGGGTAATATAGAACATATACCTAAGGAATTACTTCTGTATGTGAAATTAAGTTTCAAATGAATTATTTTGTAAGTAAATAGACTTTGGTTATGTAAAGGCTTGTGTAATTGTTCAATGTGTTTAATAGGCGTTGTATTTATGTTTGATTCTCATTAGGGATAAATAATGTGTTTTATAAACTTAACGTTAACGATTAAGTTCAAAAGATTTTGACATTATCTCATGATCTCAGTCTGTACTAATAATATTGTAAAGAGGAAAGATTTTGTATTTTTGTATGTAACGAATTAACTTAAAAACTATCGGACCGATTTCAAAAAATCTTTTACCGTTAGAAAGCTACATTATCATTGAGTAACATAACATGAGGCTATATTATAAACTCGTGCGAAACCGGGACGGATCGCTAGTATATTATTAGATACTTGCAAAGTTTGGTGTACAAAGACATGACGCGTGTAATTCTAGAAGGGATAAGCACAAATACACCAAAGTATGCGTACTTATTGAATACTTAATGGGCAAAACTAGAGCCATTTGGTCCAAGAATGTCCAAAATAATTGTTTAAAATCCAAGTTGGAATTTTCACTAACAGCTCGCGGCGATGACATCGCTGGCTGCGGGCAGTACATACCTTCTGTAAATTGAACTTATACGACGATATGTGAAATACAAATTGTATTACTTACTGCGCTTTGTGAGATGATAGTATTGTGTTCACACTGAGAATACATTAAATAAATATTTTGTAAAAAAATAAAATTAAAAATGAGGTAAGGAGACAGCTAATTACAACATAACAGTTTAAAATAAATTTTAACTATGAATCCTACTATTTTTTAAGAAAATAATTTTAATTGAAACTTGATTCTGTGTTTTTTCACCATATATGAATATTTATATTCAATATTGTATAGTCATAAATAGTCGTAATAAATACTTAAAAAAAACTACTTACTAATGTAGTCAAGAAAACATATTTTCATTTATAAAAAAACAAGATTACTATTTTCTAAATAGTAATCATATTTCACAGAGTCAAAACTGCAGTGGAATTTTAAAATGTTATGAAGTATTCTATATTCCAAAACTTCAGGTGAATGCACCCTAAGCTGCTTTATTATTCATCCCCAAAAGTATTCTTTGAAGAGAATATGAATTTAAATGTAGCAGTTACAAAGAGTTGCCAAGTTTCCACTATCGCATGACTTGATTAATGAACGCTCTTACTCTACCAAACTGTTGCTTTGCTAACATGCTTTTATAATCTGTCTGCTATTTGCTACGAAATGGAGACAACCCCAAATTTATTGAGGGTTATGATACATTTCAAAATGTGAAAATGGAAATGCATTTATTACCAAAAATCTTACTAATTGATTTGGTACTTTACATCCTTAGTCTCGCAGTCCTGTGTCGCAACGATCTGTCAAAATCAGAAAATTAATAACAGTATTCATAGAAAATAATTACAAAAAAGAGAAAAAATACAATAAAACTAATAGTATTGGTTGTGAGCAATAAAAATATTAAAAAGTTGTAGGAAGAAAAGGATGCTATGGTTTGCGAGATCTATGAGATCGGGGTTTTTAATCTACACCCCTTGCAGACGTTCTACCAACTAAGCTACCACTGCTTGAAGACATCTAGCCTTCTTTTGTCTTTTTTAACCGACAAAAATATGGAGATTTTCAATTCGTCGCGTATATTTTATATAAAAATAACTGATGTCGTTAGTTAAGTAGCAGTGGTAGCCGAGTGGTCGAACGTCTTGCAAATCAAAGTGAGCGGGTTCAAACCCCGGCTCGCAACTCTGGGATTTATGTGTGAATCTCATTTTCATCTGAGATTATCATTTGCTATGAAACGGTGAAGGAAAACATCGTGAGGAAACCTGCATGTCTGAGGGAACTTGTCTAGTTCTTGATAGATGTGTGAAGTCTGCCAACCCGCACTGGGCCAGCGTGGTGGACTATGGCTTGAATCCCCCTCGCATTGTGGGGAGGCCCGTGCCCAGCAGTGGGACGTTAAAAGGGCTGTAGTAGTAGTAAATGTCGTCTGTCGTCTGTAGTAGTAGTAAACTGTTTTTTTTTTGTTTTGTTCACCACAGGTGGGTGTTATAGAAGATACGAAGTTCACCAGATCCTCTGGTATTTAAAAGGAAAACTATATTCCAAACCATTCCATTTATTCCAACTTCATTCAGGTTGATTGCAACTATATAGGGTGTGAAGTCATCAATCGCACGAGGCTCAGACCGTGTTCTATCACGGATTGTTAGAGTTACGTAAAAGAGTCGAGGTTGGCCGGTCGCCAGGCGCCGGAGCCGACACGCCGTAGTTCAACAGGTCATGCCACGTAAAACTGATACATTAACGCTTCAAGCTTTGCCCCGCTGACGACTTTTCCCGGAGACCGGCACGATATTGTGTAACTGCCTGCTAGCCGCGGCTTCCTTTGTGTAAACTTGTACAGCGACTAAAAATATCTCGTGAAATATTCCAGAGTAAAAAGCAGCTCTCTTTGTAAATTGTGGCGACAGTTCTGTTATTAGGGTTCCGTACCCAAAGGGTAAAACGGGAACCCTATTACTGAGACTTCGCTGTCCGTCCGTCCGTCCGTCCGTCTGTCACCAGCCTGTATCTCATGAACCGTGATAGTTAGAGAGTTGAAATTTTCACAGATGATGCATTTCTGTTGCCGCTATAACAACAAATACTAAAAACAAAATATTTAAGGGGTTCCCATTCAACAAACGTGATTTTTTGTCGTTTTTATAGATAATGGTACGGAACCCTTCGTGCGCGAGTCAGACTCGCACTTGGCCGGTTTTTTAGATGATTTCAAGCAATTCTAAAATATTTTACGAATGGATTGGAACAAATTGAAATTGAATTGAATAATATATATCGCTAAATAACACATAGATGAATATTTCAAACTAAGCAAGCATTTATTATGTTACCGTACATGGATTGAAGGCGTTCTTATCGTAGTTACATCCAGCCAGGGCAAATTCCGTGAAGGCCATTTCTGCAATTTACCATTAGCTGGAATTGAACCCGGCTAACGCTCAAACCACTAGATCAAACCGTCATCAAAATGATGAAAGGAATTTAAAAATTTACCACCTCTAAATGCACTCAGCAATGGTGAACTTCCAAAGAAAACTAAGAATGTACAAAGCAATTTATGGAAAAAATAAATAATGATTGAACATTCGAAAGTTTATTATTTCGCACGCGCCTAATTTGACTAACACCTACTAAGCTCGCTAAAATAACCTAAAATATAACAGAAAAATTAATGCTTATATTTAATATCATAAACAATTCAAAAACTCATTAAGCCAATGTTAAAATGTCTCTGATGATATTTTTTCTTATCACTTCAAACGAAACGAGAGTTGAGCTTATCATGAGGAAGGATTTATCTTAAAGCCTGCTTTGTGAGTTTCGTGTTGCTTTGTAACGAAGTGAACCGATGAAAGATATTCTGTTGGAACAGTTAAATTTTAAAATTAATAGCATCTTCAAACGAACTTTTATGAAAATAAAAATATAAGAACATTAATAAAGCCATAAGACATTTCTTTCTCTAGAGATAATAAACGCAGGTCACTATGACTCTGTTTCAGATGTGGGGAATGGTTTATATTTAAAAATGTAAATGTAAATAATGAGAACAAAAATAAATAAACGAGCAATGAGTTAAATATTTATAAATCGATTTTAATAGCGTCTTTCAATTGTTTATCGGATACAAACATTTGTCAAGTAAATAATGTTATTTTTGTAGCTTTATCTACGAAATGATATTTTGGTAAATGTATTGAATTTGTAAATGTACGATTTACTCTACATATATTTTAACGTATGCTTGCGACCAGTGAGCGTAAAACTCATAGTAGAGCCACCTGATGTCCGGGTGTCCGGTAGTTCGTTCACACCGGCCCAAAGCGAATGCGTACTGAATTAACATCCATCATGGCTGTCAGTACAGAAAAGGTTGTATTTTTTAGGCGTGGTACGTTTTTAGAATACGTGAACTAGTATTGAGAATATTTACGGGACTACTGAAAAGCAAAAATCTTCGGGGGCAATTAGGACGTAGTCGGAACGAGAGCTATAGCCACCAGGGGCAGTTGACACCCGGGACAGTTGCCATGCAAGCGTATTTGAAATATAATGCCATACTAAGGACATAGGCTACAAGTCCCTTAGCACTATCGTTGAGATACAACATATTTTATCAATGGTAGCTAAAATATGAACAGGGTAGATATAGGACATTGTCACATTTAAGCCTAATTAGATATAAATAATCTTAATATTATATAAATAAATACATATTCTAGCTACCATTGATAAAAGATGTTATTTTTATGTCTTAGAAAATGTAGTCAGGGCAATTCCACAACGAAATGAAAACAAATGAATTCACGAATAACTGCAATTCATTTAGGTAATCAGAATTCATATTGCGTAAGCGGAATGGGGGATGAATTCCACCCGTATCCGGCAGTCTGTCAGTCCACGCTGACACCACGATTACGCCCGTCTGCTTTGGTAATGATACCCAATTTAACCCGTCACCTGTTAACATGAAAATTGAATTTTTATATTATGGATTGGATGACTGCAGGCTCGTCATGACCAGCGGGGAAATTCTCGCATGTATGACATTACATCTAATTCGACATAAGTCGTAACCTCTGTAACCAATCAATAACTTTACAATGATTTAAATCAATTCAACTCAAACAGAAATACCTACTGTGAAAGCCAAGAATTCGCATTACCAAGTTTGTTCCCGTAAAACGATTAAAATAAACTTTTCCTAGAACATGGCGTGAGAGTGGACCGGGGAATTGTCGATGTTGAAAAGTAGCAGTGAGCACGAATTGTCGGCTCTGTGACACACGACGTTCAATTTCCGTCTGTCAAGTTATTGCGCTGCAGTTAACAGAACTGAAAGGATTGTAAAATGCATGTTTATTTATATTACGGTTTCGGTTATCGGTAAGAGCAATGCGTTTTTTGAACAATGAGTTAATCGTAACAGTAATTGGAAGCGTAACGAACAGTACATTTTTTTTATAGTAACACCACTGAAACTGGTTTGTGTAAATTCTATTCTTCTTCTTCTCAGTCGGGCACTCTTGTCAGAGTGGTCGTGGTTGTTGAGATGGTGGATCTTCCGTGTCGTCGTTCTCCTTGGTTACCGCTCTGGCAATGCTCTGGCAACACTGCGCTATGGTAGATTGAGTTGCCGTCTTAATTAAGTCTATCCAGCGTGTGGGAGATCGGCCGCGTGCTCTCTTTCCCGTCACCTGACCTTGAACTACAAGTCTCTCCATCGAGTTTTCGTTTCTGGAGATGTGGCCAAAAAACTTTAGTATTCGCAGCTGCACAATCGACGATAATCTATCTTTGATTTAAAAGTAAGTAAGTTTAGTAAATTCTATTACAATTCGGATATTCAAAGGCGCCTTTTGAAATATTAAGCCACAAGGGTTTCTTTCATCCCTTTTACTAATGACGGTGCATTAGTATCTAATAATAAATCAACAGGGGATGGGTCCGAATACAAAATCTCCAGTAATGCTGACCCAACGCGAATGGGGTCACGTCTATATCAATTTTTCAATGTCACGCCGCAGATAACCTTTCAGGATGTATAAAACTGAGGTCGGGTCGGAATGATAAGGTCATCACCAGTGTAATTATATTAGAGTGACCTCCGGGTATGGTATGAAGGGTGGATGTGACCGTGCTGTTTGTAATTACAATACGCCCCCAAGTATGTGTACTAGGCATACTCGCGAACCCCTAGAGTCATACCGACAGTTTCCAGTGAATACGAAATTATAATAAACAAATACCACTGTTTCAACAATTACAACTAATCAATTGTTGGTTGTTATGGTTGCAAACTAACAATTGATGGATTGTTGGAACTTAGTTCCTTATGGCGCGTTGCGAAAGGGGGCTAGACGGAAAAAATTAAGACTAAAAGTGTCGACCGACACTTTTACATATGTGTGTGTGATTTTTATTGTACGACACTTTTACATATGTGTGTGTGATTTTTATTGTATACATTTATGTATACAATAAAATTCGATTTTGAATGCGACTGCGACTTCGACTGCAAAGTCAAAGTCGTTTCGATTTCGATTTCAATTTCGATTCCGATTTCGATTTCGATATGTGTGTGTGTGTGTGTGTATGTATAGGTACAATTTTTTTGTTTTTTTTTATTTCAATAGGAACTTCGTTCTATCCGGGTGTCCCTTGACACCTCTCAAGTTTTTTTAAAACTTTAATTGTCCCTGGTCCCTGCAATTTAATTTTGTCCAACACTAGCCAAACGAACTGTATCGACCCGAGAAAAAGTTCACTATTTAACGAAATCACAATGACAGCGCGAGCGAATTGGTATTGGTAAAGAATTTACCCTATAATGTTCACCATAAGATGAAACTTCCTTCCAACTTACATGATACTTAAAGTGTATTTACCATCTCACTTACCCTCATTTAGGGGCGTCTCGACCCTCTAAATGTCAGCTTTTCCGGAAAAATTACAATTACTGAACAGTTTTCCTTAAGTCACATGAAAGAGGAGCTGTAGTACACGCTATGCCGTATGTTTGGATTCGCGTTTAACGTCTTAAGGCTGCTAGTTTAGTAAAAAAAAAAGCAAGAGACTTTTATTACTGGTAACACACAGTTACTTCAGATTGTATATAATAATTATATAAAACAATCATATACATTGTAAAAAAATTGAAAATATCTACTCGGAGCTTTTTTCTGTCAAATATAGCTTAAAGTGAACCCATTTTTTTTATTTTCCTAAGATTTGACAGTTTCAAACGTCCAATTTTTTGCGTGACCTTGATATTATACGTAGTCAGATTGTCTATGTCAAGACGTATAACACTAAGACTACTAAGACTAGGCGCGCACTAGGCAGCCATGGCTGCGGAGCCAGTCAGTTATAGCAGCCAATCATCGACTATTCAAGATCCTCTGTATCGTAAGTCATCCGCCATCTTTCTTACCTTTATTACCCGTAGCCACGTATAGGCGTATGTTAGTACGTGTTAGAAAAAGACAAGAGATAAGATCTTGAGTGTCGTAAACTGTGATTAGGAGGTAGTAAAATGGAACACGACTTGGAAAAGAATTGGGTTTAGTTACTCGCTTTTTTGGAAGGACTTACCTAGCATAGTTTATTGCATTAGGGTCTTGTCGAATGGTATTACACAATATTAAATAGATTTTCTCTATGAAAATTATTAACAAACTTACACAACAAATTAATTGAAACTTAAATTTAACTCCAAACTGCCTACAATGCAATTTTTAACCGACTTCCAGGTTCTATGTTCGTCTCCATGCATTTTTTTATGCAATACAAATGTGTTTTACAATTCCACTCAAATTTGATTTAAATGTTCAATCTATACAAATAAATAAAATTGGAGTATCTGTTTGTAATATCAAAATAACATCTTTTTACCTAATGCATATGGGAGTATGTATGATACCTATAAAGAAAATGCAATTTTTAATAATTTTGTCTGTCTGTCTGTCTGTTTGTTTGGGGTAAACTTCTAAACGGCTGAACCGATTTCGACGGGACTTTCACTGGCAGATAGTTAGTGTTGCAAGGCATAAGTTAGGCTACTTTTATTTTAGAAAAAGCATTAGGTTTCCGCGGGATGAACATAAAACCATTTTTTCCGGGTAATCTACCTAAAATCCACGCGGGCAAAGTCGCGGGCACAGCTAGTCTACCATATAAATCTAATAATCATTATAGTTCTTTATTCTATATGTAACTTTGACATTAACTGTCCTCTCAACGAGTAGGTCGATGGTAATAATTTATTAATATTTATAAGTTAAACAATATGAACTCATAAAGCATTTATAATTATTGATAGGAATCAGCGTCATCGTAACGAAAATGATATTTTACTTTGAAATCTCTTGTTTGAGGTAAACAGAACGATTTGGAGTCGGCAGACGTCGCACATCGAAGTGCGTCAAAAAATAGATGTTTATTGCCACCGCCGTACCATGTTTTGAATTCTAGTCCCTTTCCACACGTCCCTTTTAAACAACGAAAAAGGGCGTTATTGTAGGTACTGTGTGAAATATACATAAAATCATAAAACTTCAGACTACAATAATAAAAAAAAACTTCGATTCGTTGCACTGTGAAAAGGTTACTCTACTTTGTAACTCTCTTTGATCTAAGATTAACGCAGAAGGTACAAACGACCCATCTGACCATGCGTAGATAAAAAAAAAAAATATCGTTCACTCGTATATAAATTATGATACTGTACACGAAGCTTTGAAAGCTTGGTATACCAATTTAAAATCATATTTTACATACTATTAAGGATTGTTTCTGGTTGCCAAAGACGCTGTTTTAAAATACGCAAGTCCGCTCAAAAATATCGCATAGACTTCGATATTTCTTATTAAAATTGTTTCGACCGAGCTATCTGCTCCAAATTCTAAACATTTAATATAGGTTTTCTTTTAAAAGTCTTGCCTTGGTCGCTGAGTCGGGCCTGTCCCAGTAAGAAGTGGGTCAGGTCATCTAGGCTCGCATATAAGCTGATATTGTTATGCAAAGGCACGCCGTCGACTACTCCACCGTCTTGCTGGGCGCTGACGTCACACTATCATAAACTGTTAGAAAATAATAGAAGATTACTTCCTGGGCCAATAATGTAAATAGTGTTCACTCATTTACTGATTGACTAACATACTAGAGCCCAATACTCATGCATCAAATTGGAAAAATGTATTTTGTTTAAAAAAATGTGAAATACTACTTACGAGTAAGAGGTAACCCACCTCTCTGTGTGGTCTCAAATAGGTTATGTGGGGACAGTTCTGTCATTCAAGTAAATATCTACTAAAATTACACCAGAGTTCTTAACGGCACAGATAAACATGAACAATGCAAAGAGCACAATAATGAACAAAACATTTTTTCAAATCAAAGTATTTCAAAATTTCTTGTCTCATTTGTCCTATAGCTCACGTCTAAAAGCTTCTAAAACAGTCGATATGACACGTTTTAACTTAAATCAGATACGGAAAACCATTAAGCCTCTCAAGTTGTTCTTAAATATTACTAAAGCCTAACTAAACTCACACTCGACTTACGTAGGTATAACTTCTCCTAGAACTTTGGCAGTTTCAGACCTACGTAAACATGGGAATGCAAATATAGGACGTATTTGGTTAAACTTTGGGATGATATGGATAAATTATTACAACTAAGAACATAGCAATAATAATTCGATCACATTTAAGTACAGATTCCCTCAGTGCGTGGGGATTCATGCCGCCATTCCGAATTTAAGTAGCTTTTCGAAAATCCAAAACCAATTTGGGTACTAAGATAATGCCCGTAGCAATAGTTATGCTGAAAATTTTGGATGCCTTAATTACGCGCGGGCGAAGTCGCGGAGTACAGCTTGTTATCAATAAAAGTGGTTTTATACGGAAACCGTATATAGGGTGTTACACGTATGACAGCGGCTCACATCTGGGGCGAACGGGGCGAGCGTGACAGCCTCGTCCACTGCACAATAGATCGGAAAATGTGCGTCGTTTCACGTCGAGCCGGGCGTCACCCACGCCGTAATAAACTGAAGTGCGGAGGCTTTCTCTTGTTACCGTTCTGTTGTTCAGCTTACCATTCAATTGCGGCGGGTTGAGCAGTTTCAACCGAATATAAACTATCCCTTAATAGCCGTAGGGTTTCAATTTCTTCTTACATCTTTTTGTGTACCTATATGTGTATCTATAAACAGTAAATTATCGTTTCCATTAACAAATATATAGCTTCCAAATTCTGCAACTTTTCAGAGTCAACCAACGGAAACAAAATGGTGATAAATATTTAATCTATATAAAAAATAAAAAAAATGCATATCCCAAAAAGAACTAACAATTAGTCCTTTTTATTCCCGGTCCAGAATTGTTTTATTAAGGTGACATTATTCGTACATGGCTAATGGCCGCCGTGGCACTGTATACGTCGCGTCCGTAACAAATATAAATAAAAAATAAACAAGTGCTTACAAGTTGTTAAAAAGTGCAAAACAATAATAGTTAAAGGACGGTACACCCCAAAAAGTTCAGTATCAAGCAATAACGCGACAAACAAAGTGATTTTTCTCAAAAACCAAACAACAGTGTCCCAGCATAGACAGCGGCCATTACGAAGCATCACAGAATAACGCCAAACCAAATAAACAGTAAAAAGTGAAAAAACTACGCGACATGTCTCAGAATTTCGTGAATATAGTGTAAAAAGTGAAAGAAAAGGTTATTTTAAGAATAACTGCTAAATGTAATGTTATATTATAACCTCTGAACAAAGATATTTACCAATGACTCAACACATCAGCTGCATAAAAATAATTAAATCGTTTTACATGTAACACCATCTAACGAAATCTACTCGAACTAAAAACTAAAAACAAAACAACAGTAAGAAACAGTTATAGTGTGTACTACTGATGAAAGAGGACCCTTTTTTGCTTTCTCTCATATAAGCGAAACGATAAACCATGGATGAATTAAAACAAATACTGGAAAATATGCAACTAGAAATAAGACAACAAAAAAACGATTTAATCGAGATGAAAGAAGATATAAAGAATACAATAAACAGTAACATTAATGAAAAATTTAAGAGCTTGGAGCTAAAAAACGAACTCTTAGAAACAAAAATCGAAAAACAAAGTACAACAATAAACAAGCTTGAGAGACATATAAGGCGTAAAAACCTAGTCATGTTTGGAATAGAAGAAAAAGAAAAATCCTACCACGAATTAGAAAATATTATAATTGATCTAATAAACTTTCATTTTAAATTTCAATATGAGAAAAACAATATCGAATCTATCAGAAGACTTGGGAAGAAAAATGGTAAAGTAAGGCCTGTAGTCATAACTTTTAGTACAATCGGATTAAAAATAAATATTGAAAGAAATAAAAAATGCTTGGAAAATACTCCATACTATATAAAACAAGACTTTCCATTAGATGTACTGACCAAACGAAAAGAACTACAGATACAACTTGAAAAAGAAAGAGAAAACGGAAAAACAGCCTTCATCAAATATGATAAACTTATAGTACTAAATAACAACACTCAACAAAATTACCAAAATCATACAAGGAAGCGCAATATGTCCGAATCACCAGAAATAAAGGCGAATAAAGAAACAGTTCCACAACACAATAAACAATTATCAAAAAAAAACAAAACAACAAATATGATGAATTATATTATACAGAAACCGAAACTTACATCTACTTCAGGCATTAATACTGTAAATAACACAGAATAGCAATTACAGTTGGCTCCCTTACTACCACCAAATCTCCCACAACGGCTGGTCACCGCGGGAGAGCTCGACCAAAACCCTCCAGAAAAACCTGCAAGTAATAAACCAAATGCAAAAAATGAACTATTCCACGTAGCAACATACAACGTCAGGACATTATCAACCAGTCACCGTCTACTAGAGTTGATGAACTCCTTGAAGAACACAGAATACGATGTAATCGGCATCTCAGAAGTCCGTCGCGTCGGTACATCAATCCAGGAGCACGAAAATTTCATATTTTGTTATACAGGGGAGACACGTGGATTATATGGTGTAGGTTTCATCGTCAAAAAATATCTTAAAAAACACATTGTGAGCTTCAGCGGAATAACGGAACGAATAGCTCTCTTGAAACTTAAAATGAATGGGTATCAACTAGACATACTCCAAGTCTATGCACCCACAGAGGCCTCAAGAGATGAAGAGGTGGACTACTTATACAACACTATCAGCGAAACCTTAAAGAACTGTGCAAAAAACGTGATCGTCATGGGGGACTTTAACTCAAAAATAGGGCAACCTAGACCCGAAGAACGTTTGATAATGAAAAACTATGGCTATGGTGTAAGAAATAGTAGAGGTGAACGCCTGATAGACTTCGCAAACGAAAACAAGCTAAGTATAATGAACACCTTTTTTAAGAAACCCAAAAATCAGAGGTGGACGTGGAAATCCCCTGACGGAGTCACAAAAAATGAAATCGATTATATATTGACAAACCTAGACAAAAATGTTAAAAATGTACAAGTTCTAAATATACATTTTCCCACCGATCATAGACTAATAAAAGCATCTTTTCAACTACGAAATATAAAGAAAAGCCGTGCAAAATACAGAAACCATTTAAAAAATCCACTGAAAACCGTTTCAGAAAGAACAACTTACAAACTATCACTAGAAAAACACGAAGACCAACTACAATTTCAAGAGGATGCTACCATACAAGCAAACTATGACAAAATTATTGAAGTCATAGAAGAGAGCCTACATAAACCCGACAATCACGTCACCAACCCAGGAGTGTTATCAGCATACACCAAGAGTCTCATGGTTCGCAGGAAACAACTACATGAAACTAAACCTAAAACACGAGCACAAAAAAATCAACTAAAAGCTTTATATAAACTCATCAGTAAAAACATAAAAAGAGAATATATCCTTCACCGATCAATAACATTTGAAAAACATATAAGCACTTCTTGTAGCGTTAAAAGGGCATATAAAGAGCTCAACACACACAAGGTATGGATAAAAGAACTAAAAGAGACAGATGGACTTGTATGTAATAGGCCCGATATTATCAAAACTGCCACAAATTTCTACAAAAAACTGTATGATTGTCAAGAGCAAAATAATATGGAAAAAATAGATAATACCAGTTTACAACAAACTGTAGAGAATGTCTCTGAAGTGGAAACGATAGACGAGCACGAAGTTTTAACAGCAATAAAAAGATTGAAGGTTGAAAAATGTCCAGGCCCAGATGGGATTACTAATGAAGCGATAAAAGAAGGTTGTCATTATCTTAAACGCCCCTTGGCATGCCTCTTTAACTCTATATTAGAGTCAGGTATCACACCCTATCAGTGGTCAGAGTCATTCATGATCCTCCTCTACAAAAAGGGTGACCCAAAGGATATAGGCAACTATCGCCCCATTAGTCTGCTGTCATCGCTCTACAAACTTTTTTCATCAATAATCGAAAAAAGAATTAGTGAGAGTTTAGAAAAGCACCAACCGATAGAGCAAGCCGGCTTTAGACGAGGATTTTCTACGATAGATCATATCCACTCAATCGAACAAATAATTGAAAAATATAGCGAATACCAGAGAACACTATATATTGCGTTCATTGATTACCAGAAAGCCTTCGACACGATCCTGCACTCTTCTATATGGACAGCTTTAAGATCACAACACGTAGAACACAAATATATAGAAGTTATTAAGTATCTATACAACAACTGTAGTAGTAGAGTGAAGCTTGATTCGACAGGACCGCCGATAAACATAAAAAGAGGTGTAAGGCAAGGTGACCCATTGTCACCGAGAATTTTTATAGCGGTGTTAGAAATGGCCATCAGTCAAATCAATTGGAACAGAATAGGACTAAACATTCAAGGAAAATTTATCAGTCATTTAAGGTTTGCCGATGATATTATTCTCCTATCCGAAAATGTAAATGAGTTAGAGTCAATGTTACTCTCACTAAAATCTGTGAGTCACGAAGTGGGTTTACAAATGAATCTAAATAAAACCAAAATTATGACTAATAGTATAAAATACCCCTTGTATCTTGACCAATATCCAATAGAATACGTGGAGAGCTACATATACCTAGGGAAACAAGTTTCCTTCAACAAGCAAAGCAATGAATTAGAAGTGGAAAGAAGAATTACAGGCGCATGGAAAAAATTCTGGAGCTTAAAGGAAATTTTGAAATCAACTATGCCTACAAAATATAAGAAAAAAATTATGGACTCCTGCTTGCTCCCTTCTATCACATACGGATGCCAAACATGGAATTATACACTGAGAGTGAAAAACAAAATAAGATCCTGCCAACGAAGTATGGAGAGAAGCATCCAAAACGTGAGAAAAATACAAAAAATCCCACATAACACTATACGAGAAAAGACTAAAGTTATAGATGCACTTCAATTCTCACAGAATTTAAAATGGCGTTGGGCAGGACATGTAGCCAGAATGGAAGACGACCGTTGGACTTCCAGACTGACGTCATGGCAGGGTCCTGTTGGTATTAGAAAGAGAGGGAGACCAAAGACTCGCTGGGAGACAGATATAATAAAAGTAGCTGGGAAGCAGTGGAAAACAATAGCCAAAAATAGGGACAAGTGGAAAAATCTGGAGGAGGCCTTCACCCTAACATAAGAAGGGGTCCTTGCATGCTAGCATAGTAATTATAATTATAATTAATAACAATAGTAAAATTTATGTAACTATGTAATTTAATTTAAAAATAATAATATTGAGAATGTGTAACAATAAATCACAAATTAAATTAAGAATATAGGAAATAACAATTTTGTAATTATAATTGAGAATTAAAAACGAAAAATAAATAATTATCTATATACATATTAAGAATAAGAAACTATTAGTAACAAAAATAATACAATACTGAATCAATCATAATAATAAGAATATTTAATGCAATGCGTTATATTTAATATAGAATAGTTAATTTAATTCAATTGAAATGTAATGCAAGAAATAAAAGGCTTTTTTATTTTTATTTTATTTTATTTATTTATTATTCGTACATGGAATACCTTTAAAATATTCCCATGGAGAATGCACAAGCAGTTAAAATGCAAAAATGAATTATAAACCCAGGGGAAACTACATGATAACTATCGATTTAATATTTTCATGAGAGCGAACATATGGTACCTACTAATTACGTTATTATATAATTAGTAGTCACCTATTTGTTCCAATGGATTGACCTTTGCACAACAGCAGGTAATAATAACCTATTGGATCATAAACAGTACAAATTTCCATAGCAAGCTTATGTATAATAGTTTCTACAATTTAACTCAGTAAGTATGACAATACAAAATCTGTAGAGTTATTGTTTGGTCATATATTTGAAATAATTAAGAACAGCAGTTTGCCAGCAGTGTTAGCCGAGTAGTAGAACGCACGCCTTGCAAATCAAAGTGTGTGGGTTCAAACCTCGCACCTCTGGGATTTATGTGCGAATCTCATTTTCATCCGAGATTATCACTTGCTTTGAAACGGTGAAGGAAAACATCGTGAGGAAACCTGCACGTCTGAGGGAACTTGACTAGTTTTCGATAGATGTGTGAAGTCTGCCAACCCGCACTGGGCCAGCGTGGTGGACTATGGCCCAAATCCCCCTCGCATTGAGGGGAGGCCCGTGCCCAGCAGTGGGACGTTAAAAGGGCTGTAGTAGTAGTAGTAGTAGTAATTAAGAACATAGAAATTGTAGAGACGTGGCGCAAATAAAAAGCATAAACAACCGGGGAATTTTGATTACGAGCCGCACCGCTACAGAATGAGAGCCCGCGGCACGAGTTATTGCGCCGCTTTGTGTCTTCACTCAAAAAGATAGCGCGATAAGCGACTCATTCATGCAACAGTCTTTTCACCAACGGGACTCGTTTGCTTTTTGTTATTATTGAAAACGTCGTTCGGTCAACTAAATAGTTTCCCGACAATATCATTGTATTGTTTGAAGACTCTAGAAACATTGTGTACAATTTGTGTAAAATTTTGTCGACAATCTATTATTACAAGTTATTACAAGCTTTATATTAACTTGCAATGTATGTCCGAGTGGAATCTTGCAACTGAATTATAAATCAGTTATCTTTAACCGATTGAGTTGAAATTTGGTATACACGCTTATTTTGGATGACAATGCATTCTTAGGTATGTGTCGTCATTCTAATTCCAATATGGCGTATCATCTAAGATGGCGGAATAGTTATTTTTTCTGCACTACCACAGTATGGGTATCAAATGAAAGGGCATACTGACGAGAAAACGAATACTTAGGGCAGCTTGTTTTTTAAAAAGTTTTTTTTTCAATTTTGTCTATTAGGTTATCTCTTATGTGCGGATCCGGGATTTGAACTTGCACCCTTTATGTTCAAAGCGGGTGTTTTACTGGCAAGGCTATCACTGGCATTAGCGCTAAAATTGCACTTATGCTCCAGTTAGTAATGCAGAATAAGAATTTTTCATTGTTCCATTCCATTCAGAACAAAAACTGAAATATTGGACGCTAGGAATGTTTTGTGCTACTAACAGCCGATATTAGTTTTAAACATGAATTGTTCCAGCTTTCAGTTGCATGTCGACCGGAAATACCAACATGCTTAACCTAATTCTGTTTACTTTTAGAAATTTAAATGTTTATGTTTGTGGATATAGGTACTTACATGAATGTTGGATTTCAGCCAGTGACCCTAAAACTCCATATTAATAAGAAATTTCAGGACCCATCTAAGTCTGGTTTCTTTATAATCCTATCGAGAAACATCAGCCAAGACGAATTTTAGATATATTATAATTTATAGGACCAAAATCTATGATCAAAGATGAAGAAGATAATACAGAATCATGTTTGAATAACATTAATTTAACTTATCGGTTGGATTTCTTATCTGTAGGCAATGTATAAAGAATAATATAAAAACAAAAAACTTAACTTACACTCCCCCACACATACCCACTCACAAACTCACACACACACAAACACACCCACACACAACACACACACACATTCACACACATCTCTATAGGCATACAGCAAGCACACACCAAGCAAGACTGCAGTTACAGTTCTACGACTATTGTTTAATATATCTACGGTATCCTGTAATTGGCATCTATATACAATAATTTATGAGTCTACCATTTATGTTCAAAACGCTGTTGGATATCTTAATAAATAAATAAATAAATAAATAAATAAACACCAACAAGTTAAACTATTCATAATCATATACCTACATTTTTTTAAACATGAATTATCTTCATAACAACAAAATATGAACCACATTTTAATCATTAATTACATTAATAGAACGTCATTGTTAAACCCGGATGGGTTCAGAGAACAGTTCTAATAATAACTTTTAAGTAGCAGAAGGAATCCATTCGAAGATTGCCATTCGAGGGTTGATTTATGTTGGTAATCTGTGTATTATAAAGGGCTGTACGGCTGCGGGTTTAATTCAATTCGAAGCTGTTCGATAAGCCCCCGACATAATTGTATCTGCGGGGTGTTTACACAAACACGCGGTATATATATTCTGAGTCTGAAACAGTAATTCGGTGCATACTGTTATTACTGTTTCATAAAGCTTTTAGTACCAGTGATATACCTGGTATTTCAAACGTAGATAGATAACTTTTTATTGTCCCATCTCTTAAAGTAGTACAAACTACGTACCTTATTTATTTGTTTAATAGTCTATTGGATGTCCCACTGCTGAGCAAAGGCCTCCCCCTCCCTTCTCTACATGCCCCTATCCTAGACTTATTCTGGTCACGTTTCACCCGCAAAAGTTACCAAATCGCCGCACCATCTTCTCCTTGGTCAGCTACGACGCCGGCAACTGCCTTCGGGCGACCAGGTGTTGACACGATTTGTCCATTTGTGCGTACACAATATACATTTAAAGTGTTACAGTAGGCAACCCTATCACTTTACCTTTGCAAATGTAATTCATATGGAAAATAATGCACGACTCATTTTCTGCGTGTCGTAGAATTTACTTTATAAAGTTCTACAGAAAATAAATCTTTATTTTTTTACCGAAAAACTAGTGTTTAACTTTAAAGCGATAGTAGCATAGAATATTATTTGACAATAGTCGTTATAAGATTAAGCCTGAATGTATGTAACAATAATCTGTTTTGTGGACCCACGTGAAGACATGGGTCCAAAATGTTTTGAGATCTATGAAAGTCCCTATTGGATTGATATTTAAATTGGTGACAGTGATACTGTTATGAGCCGTTGAAATAATATTTTGCGAGCATCGTTTTTCATATCCCGAGAGTTTAGAAAATTATTTCATTGTAGCCATTAAACTTTTATGAAACTATCAAAGTTTTCCGGCTTCTCATATTGCGGAAGTTAGACTACCTGGCTTGCATATAAAGCTTAGGTCAAACACGCAATACAAATTGTTTTCGTCATCGACAAGCTAAATAACGTAATATTAACTTTCCAAATTGACTTTAAAATTAATAAGCTCCAAAATTTTGAATTTTGCTTTGAAATATTTTGGTCGTGAAATCTCATTTTTTACAAGCTTTATATTAACTTGTGTTAAAATTGGTTAATAATTAATACAATTAGAGTAACTAAACGTATATTTAAACATGCATGTCTAATAACTGGCAACATTTTTAAATAATAATTTCAAGGATGACAACTCTAGAGAGAGTTGTCAACTGAGTATATAAAGTTTTAAAACTTGTAATTTGTATCGTATTCAATGTTATTCTAGATTGTATCATATAGTTTAATATTTACAAGAGCTGAAGAATTGTAATAAATACGAATGGATTGATGTACACACCGGATTTGATTTAATATACCTTAATGTTTAACATTTCAGAAGTGGAACCCTGCACATAGTACTGAAGTACAAAGCTAAATAAAAGACAAGGTAACATTGTTGAAGAAGTCTGGTAAGTGTTGATAAGTGTAAGTAAGAAGTGTAAGTTAGATGGAAGATCTGTTGTTTGTGATTGATCAATGCTGTCATTGGTTGTATTAAAATTGGGATCTCATAGTCATTGATTATCTACATTGCGGGCGATGGAATACCCATTAATTAAATCTGATCGTAACGAGATTGCGGACAGGTGTGCCTAAGATCTTGTTGGTAATTTTTGTGTGAAACGAAATAATATTACTATTATTATATTTATTTAAAGATGGAATGCCTGCCTTTTAAGTAATGCTAGGCAATGGCTATGTATGGTGGTAAAAGTGAGTCATTTATGTGTTCGGTTTTCTATAGCCAATTAGTCAAATAAATCCAGCATCCAAAATAATATGGTATCCTTATCGATCAGATGGTAGATCACAAGTAGGTAAGTACAAGTGTGATATAATAAACTAACGATGATGACATGGTGTAAGCAGGTACAAATAATAATGATGAACTAGTTCATAAAAGTAAACCAATTATTTAGAACATGTTATATTAAATGATTAAACTATCATTATGATTAACTAGTTAGGATTTTCTTATAGCAACTTGGTTTACTGCTTTGAGTAGGGGTATCCTAAATATATATAATATAGGATCCCAGTATCAAAGTTAAGAAAAAGTAAGAACTTTAATTCTCTCTAAATATTGACTACTGTCCAAACCTAATCCAGTCAAATGCAGAAAGTTTGCTGTCCTTGACTTTGTATATGTTATGTAGAATCAGAGATAAGAGTAACATATATATACTAGTAGTATAACAATAGTGATTTTTCATGAGTGGTACCTAAATCCAATTGAACTATTACAGTAGAGATAAGATGTGTTATTTGTTAATAAGTAAAACTAAAACTAACAATTTGACTTCAGACATGTAATACAATGTTGTTTCAAACTAGTTATTTTAGAATAATTGGTCATATAACTCTAATAAACAATGAAAACAACCAATAATTACATTACCAACAAGCGGCAGAAAATGGAATATAAGTTTCTACTATTTTCTTGATAATTGATGGGTAGCGGGGACTGCAGTGAGAGTGAGTGAGTAAATAAAATAAACCCACAGATACACACAGATTACATGTATTTTACCCGTAGGTAATAAATAATCAAGGTGATAATTAAATATTATAATATGTTTATAAGACTAAACATAGTAACAGTGGAAAAAATACAATGGTAAAAATAAATTATAAACAAAGGAAATATAAAAGTAAAATAAATATGTTAAATGTTTTGTTTAAATATGGATACTATAGTTTTGTTTTTTAGTATAAACATTTATTTTATCTAGCTAGAACATCCAGGAAGTGTTATATTAATAACATAGAAATATAACATACAAATAAAATACCACTAAATGCACAGTTAATAAAAGTGCTATTAACCTACATAGCACAGGAATTGTATAAACAATATTTTGATAATACTGCATACATATTCATATAATACATAATCGTGACTAATGAAAATTAAATGATGATAACAAAAATGAAAATGGTAGACATATGGAAGTGAAGAGGTGGGCCGATACTTGTAAGCGGATCATTATATAAATAAATAAATCAGCTGCTTAAAATAACGAAACTACTAGTATCTAAATTCATCTGCCATCTTTGTCACACTCATAATGTGTATAGTGTGTATTTTGAATTAGATAAAATTTGTATTTGTTGGGTGTGCTCTTGCTATTAGTTACTTGACACTGGCTGAAATAACCAATAATTGCAGGTAGACTAATTCCTCATCGTATTGTATTAAATTTCATTGTTGCATTCAATTCGTAAAAAAAAAGAAGGAAAAGTATACTACGGTCAGTGGTGTTAGCACGCATGTCAGGACAGGACTTCTGTCATAGATTGGCTTGTTTGCTCTCTGACTTATCTCATACTAGACAAAGAGATATAATTAACATATTCTGTGACATAGGTCTAGTCTTGGCACTCATGCTACAACTACAGGATAGCCAACCGCAAGAATAGATCATTTTTACAGTTGACTCGCTAGTTGTTTACTCACAGATTTCTGACCTGACTTTGTGACTAGTGACTTGGTTTTGTTCGTATTGCAATTATTTGCACAATTAGTATTGCACAATATACATTAAATGCTTCTTGATATATTGTGTGATAATTATGTACTTATTTATAAGAGTTTGGACAAGATATGGATATCTGGTATGTTAAAATGACCCAATTTGTTCCGAAGTATATATTTATGTTTTGCGCCTACTAGAGGTAACGAAGAGGGAACAGATAAAGATTTTTACACTCTAGTCCTAAAAATTATAAAATACCGTATGTGTAACAATGTTAACATATAGATCACGGATCATTTGTGAGCAATGGAAAATAAATATATAAATTTTGAATAGTAGAATAAATTCGTAATTTTACGTGCAGTCAAAAGCAAATAGAGTATGGCCTTGATCAGCACCTTAAATGATGATTTGCTCGCTTTGGTATACCAAAGACTTTAATATCGGTCTGTAAGACAAGTTTCAGGTTAAAGAAATGCAGTGGCTCGTTGGGTACCCCGAGGGTAAAATGGAAAAGTAGAGAGGTACAAGAATACCGTTATTGAGATAAGATTTATAATGTTCAATGGAGTAAATAATACCGACAATCTGACTTCTGGAAATTGACACTGTTCGATTGGATACGATCGTGATGAATGAAGAGTTTGACTTCAGTAGAATGTTAATTAAGGAATAACATAGTAAAGTATATTGGGTAGAATTTGATGAATCCAAATCGGAAACTGATTTATGATGAAATTATTAACGGGGTATTCGACGATAGTAAACATTATACTACTATCGTATTGTTCTATTTGGTCCATATAATTTGTAAGTAATCCGTAATATGATTTACAGTAAGAAGTTACCGATGGCTGATGTGAGATGGCCAAATGAAGACGATTGAAGTTAAATCATGAAGTGACAAACACCGGGTGTGGTGCATGGGTGCATCTGGCTGGAGGCCGTAGCTCCTTGTGTGGGCAAGCGGTGGCCACAGTTGATTAGCTTGAGGCCGTAGCTCCTTGTGTGGGCAAGCGGTGGCCACAGTTGATGGGCTTGAGGCCGTAGCTCCTTGTGTGGGCAAGCGGTGGCCACAGTTGATTGGCTTGAGGCCGTAGCTCCTTGTGTGGGCAAGCGGTGGCCACAGTTGATTGGCTTGAGGCCGTAGCTCCTTGTGTGGGCAAGCGGTGGCCATGTCTTGATTGGCTTGAGGCCGTAGCTCCTTGTGTGGGCAAGCGGTGGCCATGATTTTATGGACTTGATGCAGTAGCTCCTTGTGTGGGCAAACGGTGATTATGTTACTATTGGCCAAATCTTAACTCCTTGTGTGGTCATATTGCTAAGGACTCAAATGTTTCAGAATGTCTGCGGGCAAAGGATGATGACTGGTTTGGCATGGTGGTTTCTAAAGGGCGCAAGTTTCTTCATGGACCATACTAGAGGCAATAGGAGTTCACAGTATTCAGAGAACACAGAACACCGGGACAATGGACAAGATTACTGTTTGTTATAGATTTACTGTTAAACAAGTTGGAACTAATATTGATTACCTATTTGAGAAGTAGGTGCATCATCATAAAACTGTGTTTAAATGATTTTTTATAATTCTATTTTTTTTTTTGGGGTATCACTAAGATTTTTGTGGGTTTTGTTCTATTTTATTTTTTGCTATCAGAATGAGGTCATTCTTTGAAAAAGGATGGCCGAACGGTTTGTTTGTTTAAGTTTACTTCTAAACCAGTTATGTAAGTAAAGTAGTTTCACTGACACTCCGTGTTATATGTTTAGCTCAGGCTGTTATTAATAGTAATTTTATTTTTTTTGTTATTTATTGTGTACTAAGCTGATAGCTGTTTGTTTTGTTAATTAGTCTGTTTTCGTTGTCTGGGACAGACAATTTGCAGGATGGCCGACTGTTAAAATTGGTTAATAATTAATACAATTAGAGTAACTAAACGTATATTTAAACATGCATGTCTAATAACTGGCAACATTTTTAAATAATAATTTCAAGGATGACAACTCTAGAGAGAGTTGTCAACTGAGTATATAAAGTTTTAAAACTTGTAATTTGTATCGTATTCAATGTTATTCTAGATTGTATCATATAGTTTAATATTTACAAGAGCTGAAGAATTGTAATAAATACGAATGGATTGATGTACACACCGGATTTGATTTAATATACCTTAATGTTTAACATTTGCAATGTAAGATGTCCGGATGGAATCTTGCAACTGAATTTTAAATCAGTTATCTTTAACCGATTGAGCTGAAATTTGATAAACACGCTTATTTTGGATGACAATGCATGCTTAGCTATGTGACGTCATTCTAATTCCAAAATGGTGGATCATCCAAGATGGCGGAATAGTTATTTTTTCTGCACTATCACAGTATGGGTATCAAATGAAAGGCGAAAACTGAGGACAATTAAATAAAAGCTTGTTTTTAAAAAGTTTTTTCTTAACATAAAAATTTTCTATCCATCCTGACTACCTAAGGCACGTTTATTTTGATCACACACGGCCTCATCGCTCACGTCGTAAAATTGTAGGAATGGGCGCTATCTCGTCGCACTCACACTTTTTTTATTGTAGGAGCAAAAAATATGAAACATTTATGTCCCATTGGTATTTTATGGCATACTCGTACGGTCTAGAATCGAGTATTACTTTTTTACTAAGTCCATGAACGGTACGTAGTGGAGGCATGTTGATTAATTTTCATATTTATATAGCAACTTTGTGGTCAATCACGAAAAGTAACATTTTTGTATGAAATATTTTCATAGCTATAGTATATTGAAAATAGCATATAATTGGGTCAAAGGGGAAGATAGATAAAAACTTTGAAAGCCGATTTTAATTAATTACGCAGTATCTGAAAAGTCTACAAACTTTTTAAGCAACAAAAAGTTTTAAAAGTCAACGAAGGCGACGATTTAGAATAATTACACTAATTTTACCCTCAAATTTGTGTCGGATGAAGGGTTCTTTTTGGTCCAGATTCAGTTTACTTAGTTTTTTAAGGCAGCAGCCAACAAGATAGCTCTCACTTCTCCACGACCTCCTTAGCAGTAATCTATAAAACAATCTCAGTAATATTAAAATAATATTGCTATAATAGCAGCCTCCCTAGCAGTGGTAGCCGAGTGGTCGAACGCACGCCTTGCAAATCAATGTGTGCAGGTTCAAACCCCGGCTCGCACCTCTGGGATTTATGTGCGAATCTCATTTTCATTCGAGATTATCACTTGTTATGAAACGGTGAAGGAAAACATCGTGAGGAAACCTGCGCGTCTGAGGAAACTTGTCTAGTTCTCGATAGACGTGTGAAGTCTGCCAACCCGCACTGGGCCAGTGTGGTGGACAATGGCCTGAAATCCCCATCGCATTGAGGGGAGGCCCGTGCCCAGCAGTGGGACGTTAAAAGGGCTGTAGTAGTAGTAGTAGTAGCTATAATATGCAGTAGGTATATCCCTTGATTTTTGACGCTACAATAATGCTTGCTCCCAGAGTCTTTCATAATAGGTTCATTGCATTTTAAACGTTAATAACTGACGCAAATAACTCACTTTGGCTTGCATCGACCTCCTCGTCCACGAGTTTTAATTTATCACATTGTTTATCTTGCTGTCAGGACGGCTGACATGGGTTTCGGATGCATTTGGACACAGTTGCACTGGGATTTAGTCTGGCTTTGGTAAATCAATATGAGGTACTAATATTTAATTAATGTATGCTCCACCATTCAAATAACGACCGCTTGCGCTGGTGTATTTGTAATAAGTTTTGGCGATTTAAAAAAATGATCAGCCCACTAAGTTTCTTGCCGGATCTTCTCAGTTGGGGTCGCGTTTCGATCCGGTGTTAGTATAGTAGTATATAAGAAAAAAAATGTAAACTTGACAATTTGTAAGTGCCCCAATAGGCCTATACAAAATAAATGATTTGACTTTGACTTAGGTGGTTTAAGCATAGGCCGTTTACCTCACTGAACCGGGTGGTCGCCAGTGTGATTCCCGCCAGGAGCGAATTTGGTAAATAGCCTTTTTGAAATTTGACCTGGTCTGAGTCTAACTGGCATCGCCCCGAGTCCCGTTACCCATAGGATCATACGACGAGTATGACGTGTTGTCTGGGGATATTTAACAATGCTTATAAAAAGTTATTTAAAATGAAGATCTGCCGCTGACTTTATTTATGTATATTTCGTTTTCTTTCTTTGCAATCCAGTGTCATAGTAGGAAGCTAACCCGTTGGGAGCTCTTTCTCCATTACTTGGGATTTACAACATCCCATACGTTGACTCAAATATACCTAGTAAGTCCCGCCTGAGAGGCTCGCTCGCCTCCCCGGGGCGTAAGAATCCATGTGGATTTTCCCACTTGAAAATGAGTATCTACGCATTATATGGGTATCGACCACAGTCAATAAAGAGTGGCAGATCAAAGGATTAAGACAAAATTAGCGTGCCAATATATGCATTTCATTCAAACCAACATGTACTTTATACGAAAGTCCAAAGCTTGTCAATCTGGTTCTGCCCTAAGTTTCAATTTAAGCTTAGTAATTACCAGCTTGATACTATTTACTTCTTAATATCCATTTCTGCATTCATAGCACATATGGTTGTGACAAGACAAAATGCGTGACATGTAAGTTAGTATCATTATTTTGTATTAATTACGAAAACGAGAGAGCGACGCGGTGCAACATAATCCGTGACTTAAACCTAGTAATTACACACGTGTTATTGGAGCACGTGCAGGTAAAAGCAAACATTTTAACCTCTTCGTTATATCACATATATAAAAAAAAAATGTTTGTATACCTTTAAGAGAAGGTCCTTATGATGTCAGTTTGTTAGTAAACTAATCCTTGATGAGGATTCTGTATGAGGTCAGCAGTCCAAGTTGCTTGAGTTACTCGTGCTATTGCATAACAATTACTGCTTACGTAAAACTAGGCCTCGATGTTACCTATCTCAAAGTATGACGAGTTCCAGTCCTAAAAGCGTTTCACATACAACTGATAGCAAACCAAAGTGTCATTAAACTCGTAGAGGATCAAAACTTTCCTTCACTAAATTGAAATGTTCATACAAGGTTCGGGAATATTCTAAATAATTGTTTTCTTATATTTACGCGAATACTATACATTGAAATTAAACTATTTTACGGACTTTTAACTATTAACTATGACATCAGGACGTCTAACACCTCAGTCCCCCCGTGACCATGGTTGCTGTAAAGCAGCCGAAACGTCGGGAAAATAAAATAGTAAATAAACGCGATAAAATCCGTAAAATAGTTTAATTTCAATATTCTAAATAAAATAATAAGTGGAAAGTTTCATTGTGAAATGTTTTAAGATCAATCCAAATAGTATTTTTGAAGATCCGGGAATCAAATTCATTCAAATCAAAAAGGGAATGATGAAATGGGAATCAAAGAGAAATCTTATAGTTACCGGAACTTACCTTTGCAATGACACGGATTTTGCAAATTTAAACTACACTTAAACTTAATAAATTAATGTCACCAGACAACATATACACATCGTATCATCCCAAACATATAATGGACAGGGGACGATCCCAGACCAAAGTAAATTTTGAAAGGGCTTTCAAAATTTGCCGCTGGTGGGAATCAAACCCACAAGTACCCGGTTCAGTGAGCAAAGCGGCCTACGCCTAGCCACTAGACCAGTAATGGGCAAACTTTCTTAATGGGGGCCAGAAAGTTTAAGACATTTCAGAGGAGGGCCAGATTTATAGCAAAAATGCATTTTGTGTTGAGCTGTACTAAGTAGAATCTACTTTATACTTCTGGACCGTCAAAATATAATTATCGCGGGCCAAATACTATTCATGTCGAAGGATCGTCGACGGGCCGGGTTAAATACATTCGTGGGCCGGAGCTGGCCCGCGGGCCATACTTTGCCCATCACTGCTCTAGTCAATTTTTTTTTTGTTGACGGGAAGTAAATCTTCAGAAAGATTCCCAGTCTTCTAGGTGGGAGAAGACTGGGATATGTGGGATTCTTACCCACTAAAACCTCCCCGGTGGCCGTCTTCGACACGTTAGAGGGACTCCGGGATCTCCTACCGGAACGCACCGGTGTCCCTCTGTGCCTCGCTCCCGAGCTTTGTGCCCTAGAGCTCGTCTCGGGGGGACTAGATGTTCGCTCCCCCTGCACTCTCGCAGTGCATACAGCGGCGAGAGACCACCTCTCGTCGCCGTCCTCCTCAGGGTCGACGTCTACTTAAAAGCGTCCGGGGCCCACACCCCAGACGCTCACGACCCCAAGGGTGCTCTAGCCACTAGACCAAGCCGTCGTTACTTTCTTTAACTAAGTACACATTTAAAGACCTAATAAATAAACCTATAATGTTCGCTAAAAACTTCAAGCATCGCCAAAGTAATAACTTGATATCGATGTAATTAAAAGTTATAAGATATGAACAAGTATGAAGTCGAGGGTTTTCGGATATTAGTATACTTATCTTCTGTAACTAAAATTATAGAATAGTAGAGTTCTTCTGAAAAGTGTATTTATGTATATTATTATTTTGGGTGAAATATTTTATTTTCTGGGAAGCTTGTAATTACATGCACATTCTAACAGAAAATTAACAAGCTATTGGCTTAAGTCTGTTAAATATAGATACGATCTTATATTTTGTAGAAATTTTAATTTATGTTTAACTTATTAAGTATTTGATATAAAAAAAAAATTGTTTTTCAAATTAATATTTTCAATTCACAGAAAATATCAATCTAAGTTTGATATTTATAATATTGCATCAATACAGTGTACTTTCGAAATGTGTCAATAGACTAAGACTAAGATAATTATTATTTTGTGAGGCGACTCAATTTTAATGGCAACAAATTAAAAAAAAAATTAAACCAAAATAAAAGCCTCAACCCCGAAAATGAAAATGCGAGCTATTTTCTTTTCCGCGGCTCGACTTTCCCCAGATTTGTACCCTACATTCCCTTAAAAGGGTCTTTTGTTTGATTTAACTACCCGGAGCACGCGTCGCGGCCCTTCCTGAAACAAGTTTTTCCTTATATTTAAAGTGTTTTCATCAAGCACCAGTAGACGGGACACCTGTACCTGTCCCGGAAATCCTCACTTTACCCCGAAGTAACGACACCCCGGACAAATCCCAAGTTTAAACAGGATTTACTTGAAGGAGCTCAATTACCTACGTCAGAAAACTCTTACAAGAGTTCGCTTTTTAACTTTTTAATATTGTTTCCGTTGAGTTTTTATTTCATTTTTTATACCTCCCCAAAATGAAAGCGAGTAACAGGTATTTCACTTTATTAACTATTACAGTACGTACTTACTTTACTAAAAAAATTAGATCAAAATGGTTGTAGGTCCTTTTGGTTGGGGTTTCTTATCTACCCAATGTTTTATATGTCTAGTGCAATAAAGAAATTCACACATAATACACCCACACCATCTGGTCACAGTTACAAGTATTTTAAAACGTTATTTTTTGGACCACCAGATATTTTCTGTTTTCCGTCACTAGCCCGTCTGTCAAAAAGATCAAGCTAACTTGTACAGGGTATAGTTGATAGTTTTAATCCCTAACAGATGTGTCAATAAGCCCGCGATCATTTTCTGCCAATACCAGAACAAACCAACACGATATATTATAGACAACGCGAGCAAATTTCGAAGCGTGGCTTCATGGTTTTCAGCACAGAAATTCAATATTTATGGATATTGATACAGAGTATATTAATAAAGAGACTAGTTGATTCGCGGCATCAAGTGGATACAGGACTAATCACTCAGCGCTATGACAGCAAGAAACTAATCGACCAATTTCTGTGTATTTGATGGCTGTCAAATCCTAACCTATTAATTTCCTAATCCTGATATGTAATATTTAACAACTCATCACATACTACATATACTACTCACATACATCACTACATCTACAAAATTGTATATCAGTTTTGGTTGCGGTTACGGTTTTATTTTTTATTTTCGACATCCGATACGGTTACGGAGCACCTCTGATTTTCAACACGCAAAATTCTTTCTAATCTTTTCTGGTCATGTCTGCTAGGTTCTTCCTGGCTGAAACAATCCTCCTAAAAGCGCCTGGCCTGGTATCATGGACTTATCTAACAATCGTTGTATCTTGTAAAATTTTACCACCATCATTCCATTTACAAAATCAATTTGCTGCTACATTGGGACCAAAAATATGTAGACGAAGTGATGGTGCAGTGCAGTGCACCTCTGCTAACCCCTTCGGGGAATACAGTCGTGAAGATGTTTTTATTTGATGTTACTAACAGTGCGGAACGCACTTATTTAAGAATATGCTGACAACTTTTCATCTGAACGTCCAAAATCATCAGCTTCAGACTCATGACGTAACAAATGGAACGTTTCTACAAGATGGCAAAGTGCTTTGAATTTGCCTCTCTGTGCTCCGCCCGGGTATTAACAACCACATCTATTCTCTAGGAAATGTTTTAAAATCTTAATGTCTACTACATAAGGTATTATTGAAATACTGTAATAACTTAAGGTCGAATGTCAATTTCATCAATGATTATGAAAAACATCGTGAGGGAACCTGCACGTCTTTAGAAAGACGTGTGAAGTTCACCAACCCAAACTGGGCCAGCGTGTTGGACTGTGGCAATGACTGTGGAAATATCTCTCGTATTGGGGGAGAATGTGCCCGGTACAATGGCAATAGGCTCGCCCCCTATTACATTGGGACCAAAATACATCGGCGAAGTGCGGGCGCACCAGTGCACCTCTGCCTATTCCTTCGGGGAATACAGGCGTGATAATGTATTTATTTATTTATAACTTAAGGTTGCATGGTAGATATCTATCAATGATAGAACCAGTCATCGTAACATTTATTTATAATTACTTTTATGTCAATTTATACTTTTTATTAGATCGTTGTTTTTAACCAAAAGGAGTCTTCCAAATGGAGGAGGTTCTCAATTCGATTGGAATGTTTTTTTTCAAATTAGTTTTATCTTCTGCTATGTACCCAAATACTTTTTGATTAACACCGTAAGTATAAAAATTTAATTGAAATATAGGTATTAGTTCATTCAAAAATAGGTACATTTTTGAAAATAGTCTTTCATTAAACTGAATTGAATTTTTCGTAAAGAATATATTTAGCATTTCATTCTTATCGGTGTATGCTAATTTATGCGATGAAGATTTAATAAAAAATATTGCAATCTGTTATTTTCCAAGCTTAAGAGAACGGTGGGTACGCGATGGGAGAACAAAGAAACTGGTAGAAACAATATGACGATGGCTGCTTATTCCAGGGGTTTGAGGTTTGCTTGTTACTTATTACTATAGGCGTCGTGACGCCTAATAGAGAGCGTCGCGACGCCGTATAGTGAGCGTAGTGACGCTGTTTAATAAGCGGCGCGACGCCTTGTAGCGAGCGTCGCGACGCTTTATTATGAGCACCGCAACGCCTTATAGAGAGCGTCGCGACGCCGTATAGTGAGCGTCGTGACGCCTTATAGTAAGCGTCAAATCACCAAATAGTGAGCGTCGCGTCGCCTTATTATGAGCGTCGGGACGCATTACAGCGAGCGTCGCGACACCTTATTATAAGCGCCGAGAGCATCGCGACTTCGTATAGTGAGCGTCGTGACGCCGTTTATTGAGCGTCGGGACACCTTTGTGTGAGTGCCGTGACGCCTCATGATGAGGGGCACGACGCTTTATAGTGAGCGTCGCGACGCCATAATAAGAGTGCCTCGACGCCTTATGATGAGCGACACGACGCCTTATATTGAGGGATGCGATGCCTTATGAGGAGCAGCGTGACGCCTTATGAGGAGCAGCGTGACGCCTTATAACGAGCGTCACGACGCCTTATTATGAGCAGCGTGACGCCTTATAACGAGCGTCACGACGTCATATTGTGAGTGTCGCGGCACCGTATAGTGAGCGTCACGACGTCTTATAGTGAGCGTCGTGACGCTTTATGATGAGCGGCATAGTAGTTAAGAAATCATCAAAAAAGAGTTAAGTATACTGACCAAACGATTTCATAAGGGAACTTTTCAATCGTCATAAAATAAAGCACATAGCATTTTTACTAGAGATGAAACGGATATCCGGTAACTATCCGGTATCTGGCCTATTTATTTATTTACCTATCCGGCCTTGTTTTCAGTATCCGGCCAGATACCGGATAATAATTCAGTATCTCTCCGCTCCGTCCTGGTAGCTTGCCGAATATCGGGTATCCGGTATCCGGCCAAACCACTATCTCTATCTCTCTATCTCTAATTTTTACGACCTAGGTTAACATTAAGTTAACATCCCCCATGTGTATTTGTTGCGAGCGTTAAAGCCCCAATCTGCCCGGTGCTTTAATTTATACAAGAGAGCGTGCGAATGTTATAATTTGCTTCGTAACTATATCTATCCCTTTCTCTTCGTGTACACTATCGGACCATGCGGTCAGCTTGCTATAATATCCTATAAACGACTGATAAGAGGTAATGTGCAGTTTAGAATATCATTAGTGTCCATACTCGGTTATCAGTCAGTATAGGGTCACCGTTACGCAAGTCAACCGTTTACGAATACGATAAGGAGAGCAAAAAAAAACTATGTCACGAGGGCGATTCTCGCATGATCGACATTATATCTAATTTGACGTATGTAGTAAAAAAAAGTGCGAGTCAGACTCGCGCACGAACGGTTCCGTACCATTATCTATAAATACTACCATATACGTACCATTATCTATAACAACAAATACTCATCTGTGAAAATTTCAACTCTCTTACTATCACGGTTTATGAGATACAGCCTGGTGACAGACGGACGAACGGACGGACGGACAGGGAAGTCTTAGTAATAGGGTTCCCGTTTTACCCTTTGGGTACGGAACCCTAAAAACTACCAAACTCGGTCGCATTTTCTAGTTTTATTTCGACATGTCAAATTAGAGTTAATGGCGATCATGCGAGAATTGCCCTCCTGGTAGAGAAGTTAACGAATAATTCATTGATATGTTAAATACTGCAAATTCATTAAGTAACTAGTCACCTAAAAAAAAATACAACAAAAAAGATTTTATTGTTTTTTTTACAACTACATTCGAATTGGTAGGTATGTTATACTTATAATAGAAAAAAAAAGTAGGTTTTTGTTTTGTATATTTTTTTTTTTTTTACTATACAATCTGTTTCGACCCATGCAACATGAAGGTATATATATTTTTACAAAATTGCTAATTTCGTCGGCGGCGGCTGGCGACATCGTTTAATGATTAATGACAAGGCAATCTCACACCAGCGTCGCAGAAAATTGATTTTCCATTAAAGATGATCAACCTTATATCCATATATACAATAATGTGAATCACAGGCTATGATACACAAGTTGACATCCATTCACACGGTACAACCGGCTGTTCAATAGTTTCTCGCTTCACGGGAACGAATGTGTAGTGGCAGAACATGTTGTACAGAAGCGTTCTTATGAGAAGTAGGCTTAGCATGACCGTGTAGACATAAGTTATTTATCTTTCAACTGTCAGATTTGTCGAGAAAATGAAGTAATATTGAGCCATGCACAGTACAAAAAGCTCGAAGTGACGTCATTTTCTCGACAAATCTGACAAATTAAAGAGACAAAACTTATGTGTACACGGTCATGCTAAGCCTACGGGACTCAGGAGGGAGTTTTGGGCCATAGTCCACCACGCTGGCCCAGTGCGGGTTGGTGAACTTCACACGCCTTTCTACAGACGTGGAGGTTTCCTCACGATGTTTTCCTTCACCGTTCAGCAAGTGGTTTCATTGTTGAAAATGACATTCGCACATGAAAACTATCTCAGAGGTGCGGACATGGGATTTAAACTTGCACCCCTTACGTTCAAGGCGGGCGTTCTTGCCCGCTAGGCTACCACTGCACTGCACTGCCTAAATGTATGATCCGTTTACAAGAGCATAGCACAAGTACTGTTTTAATGTTAAGGTAACAAATTATTTAATGTGTAGTGAGTTATTAAAAAGTATTTACACCTTATTCTTAGCGAATTTAATCTCAGGGATAAACATGATTACGCAATATCTATCAAAAAGTTTGCACCCTGAAAGCTTTTCATAAAGCCGATTATTATTCAGAAGATGAAAATTAAAGGCCGTTAATTTGATTTCAAAACACCTCCACGGTAAAGTTGTTAGGCTGCACAGTGGACTGAAGCGCGCTTTTGTCGGTCTGCGAAATTTTAATGTTGGGCACAGATGTATTTTATTACCTACCCATGAGATAAATATGCTTGCTACCATTGTTAAAACATAGCATACAGTCCTTAAGATACACAGTGGTTAGAAGTTAAGAAAAATACTGACAAACAAAAAAATATCTATTCAAAAATTA
This sequence comes from Ptilodon capucinus, assembly GCA_914767695.1. Lineage (NCBI taxonomy): Eukaryota > Metazoa > Arthropoda > Insecta > Lepidoptera > Notodontidae > Ptilodon > Ptilodon capucinus. The sequence goes on along the minus strand of OU611814.1, from coordinate 3,236,264 downwards.
TTTACAAAATATTTACAATGCAAAATAAAGTAAGTTAAAACTAATAAGAAAATATATATGTATTTATAAAATATGTCAAAAATGTGGGCCATGCGGAAGCGTACCCAAGACGCTGGACGCATTCTCCTCGCTCAATGGATAGAGCAACTCGTTGAGCAAGAAAATGTCCTGCTCTTGGGTCGCCGGTTGTGTCGACCAATTTTTTGCCGAGTCAGTTGGGACCTAGGGTTTACTTCCGCCGTTTCAAATATATTAAAATGTAAAACACTCCTTGATTGATATTCTTTAACCCCAACATTTAATGTATTATATGCATATGTATAATATTTAATTTCGTGGTACTATCCACGATTCGACTTTAAACTTTACAGACAGGCGTCAATTAGAAAAACAGCCGTGAAATAAGTTTATTTGACCTAGGAGGTCAAGTAAGACTGGTTTAGATGTTATTATGTTTTAAAGCCTTCGTAGGCTGGATCACGATTTTAATGGAGAGCATTAAACTTTTGTGAAATTTGAAGTCCGTAAAATACGATACTGGAATTTATTTATACATAAAATGGATATTAAATTTAAAATCCCGGTAGTTGTGAAAGATTGGGATTTTTTATTCATTTACTTTTTTTTATATACTTCCCATTTTATATTGATTGTTTTTTGCTATATTGTTGATATATAATAATTTTCATTTTTTCAGTTCTTAATAAAAATTCCATTGCTATTATGAGCTATTTATTTAAATTTGACAACTATTTACAAAATATTTACAATGCAAAATAAAATAAGTTAAAACTAATAAGAAAATATTATATTTATAAAATATGTAAAAAATTTGGCCCATGCGGAAGCGTACCCAAGACGCTGGCTGCATTCCCTCGCTGAATGGCTAGAGCCACTCGTTGAGCGAGAAAATGGCCTGCTCTTGGGTCGCCGGTTGTGTCGACCAATTTTTTGCCGAGTAAGTTCATTAAATTTTGGGTGTTTGGACCCCATGGACCTAGGGTTTCGACTCCAAAAGGAATGAAAATATATTCGGAGCCGATAACCTCGTACTTCCGCCGTTTCAGAGTCTCAGCCGCCTCCGCCGCCGAGCCCGCTTTCTGAGTGGTTCCCGAGAGATGGGAAGGAGCCAAAGTATCAACGCAGGTTACATCCCATACCATGGCTCGTCCCATGCTCCAAGGAACCAGAGACATTCCGTCGGGTTTCTTGCCATCGTCACGCACGATACCTTGCGGCTCTAAAATGGCCGGTACGTTGGCGGTGGCAAGAGAACGACGGATGATGCCATTCAGAGCAGCATGACGAGAGTAGCGGCCAGCACTCCTAGCGCAAGACAGTCCATGCCGTCCAAGCCGGTCGACGACAACTCCGCAGGGGCACGTGTGCGGCGTACGGCGTATTTTCTATTATTTTAATAGAAAAAAACTAATAGATAAATTTACATAGAATAGATAAACTTTTATAACACACGATGAGTAGTATGAAGACTTATTCACATTAATTTTTAATAATAAAATATATTATCGTGAAATGACTCGGGGTGTTATTGTAGGGTGTAAGCCGAATTATGAACGATAACAAGTCAGTGCGGCTCTGTTGAATTATTCATCATTCGAAGATCAATACGTCGCAGGGACATTACGTAAGCTGGCTTCTTCCGCGTTCGGGACACTCATGAATATTTTGATTTTTGGCGAGTGAAAATAAATAAATAAAAATGTACATTCATTGAATTGAGAATTGTTAAATAAAGGATTGAGAAAACTAAATATTATTCTGAATCAGCATTATTAATATAAACATATTATGTTAATGTTCCTACGCGTTATTAATAAGTTTACGTAGTAATAAAATAAAGTCGAGGCATTTTCAGGTTTTTTTTTTCATTAAACTTGTCTAGTATTTTTTGACAGACTACACGGCTTATAGACATTTAAGTTTCCTCCCGATGTTTGCGTTCACCGTTCAGAAAGTAGTAATCATTATTAAAAATGGCATTTGCACATGAAATCCGAACACACTGCTCAAAAAGCCCTGTGAGTTCAAGCGGGTTCCATCAACAAGACAACGGCTCTTTAAAAATACTATGAAAATGTTATAATAGCACTGGTAGCTGTGTGGTCGAACGCACGCCTTGCAATCAAAGTGTGCAGGTTCAAACCCCGGCTCGCACCTCTGGGTTTCATGTGCGAATCTCATTATCATCCGAAATCACCACTTGCTATGAAACGGTGAAGGAAAGAATCGTGAGGAAACCTGCACGCGTATAGAAAGGCGTGTGAAGTTCACCAACCCGCACTGGGCCTGCGTAGTGGACTATAAGCCCAAAAATCTCCCTCGTATTGAGGAAGAATGTGCCCGGTATAATGGGAATAGGCTCGCCCCCAATTGGGACCAAAATTCATCGGTGAAATGTGGGTTGCAGCGAAACCTGAAAATGTTACCTCGCAGTATACCTCAACATTATAAATGTATGTATAATAATATTTTTATTTTATATTTCGCCGCAAAGACAATCTTACCTTTTGTAGATGTTGTCAAGCTTCCCAGTTTCCTCTATATATCTCGAAAGACTGGTAAAGCTGCCGCTGATATTTATGTCACAACAACGCCTGTCACTTTCGCAACGACGACGTGAGATTTTCTAGACATAAATATATAGCAGTAATATGCCTTATTCAGAGGTCCAGTCATTGTTATAGGTACACTGTATAGTTCTTGTGGCAGCTTAGTGAGTGAGTGAGAGTGATGGCTGCTCCTCAAGTCATGCTCGAGTACGGGTGCTACTTGCGAGGACTGGTCCAACCATTTTCCTCTTAATGACTTATCATCTACTCTCCCATACTGCGTTGAAGACATCATACCAAAGCAATTATTTCTATAACCATCTGTGGTTTAGAAATGGGAGTAGACGCACCTTACTGTAACTTCCTAAGCGTAAGGACTATATTTGTATTTAATATTAGACTGCCGTGAGTATAATTCTTCTCTAGTTTTGTGGCAAAGGTGCTGTCTGCTCTCATGGCATTGCTGCTCCTGAGAATGTATTACTCGAAATTATAATTTTGAAAAGAGTAACCATTGAGTTTCTTACCGGCTCTTCTCAGTGGAAGCAGCATTCCGAACCAGTGGTAGAATTTGACTATTTGTAAGTGTTTTTTGGCCTACACGAATAAACATTTTTTGATTTTGATTTATTTTGAAATGTAAGTTTTTTGCGAATGTAGAAACAGGTTTGATTTTCCCATTATAGGGGTGAAAGGCCATTTGATTTAAACGACACTTTTGTGCGATATTGACGTATATAATATTTAGAATCAGTGAATTTATCTGCGTCGAATGAATATGCTCTCCTGTAAAGTTGAAAAAATGTCGTTTAAGTTAAATAGCCTTTCCCCCTCGATATAAATAAACTTATTATAGTTTGACAACGGCTTGGTGTAGTGGTTTGAGAGCAGGCCACTCAGCTCATTGCACCAGGTTGCGTGTTCGATTCCCACCAGTGCCAAATTACGGAAATAACATTTTGGTCTGGGTGTCACTGGAATCACCCCCAGTCCATTGTATGGTGTCCATCGCACAAGGTTTACTTAGTTTGGGATCATACGATGTGTCTGGCGATATTCCTAATAGCAATGATATTCTACTAAACAGATATGTTATACACGCACAAAACAACCAAAAAAAGTGTTCCGCGTGACAGCGGCAGCACACATACACACTTTTCATTAATTTTACATTTCACAACACGTAGAAATGTGCAAAAGAGATGGCTTGATAAAACCAACGAGAAAAAAAGAGATAGCTAGTGTTGTGACTTGCGCTTCTATGTGATGTAACATTCATCTGTAAACCAATCGCATGTTGGTATCAAATATACGTCCTAATTAGGATGTATTCGAGTCTTCAGTAGTGCGTGCTCATAACATATCTGTTTACTAGAATATCATTGCCTAATAGTTTCTTATCTACATGTCGACGTTTGAAAGGCAATCCTTACTCAGCGACAAAAAATCGTAAAATATTATATTTTATATATACCAAACGACACAGGAAAGTCTGGCCGTTCGAATGGTACATTTAACTCATTTTACGATTTTTTGTCGGTTTGTAAGGATTGCCTTTCAAGCGTCGATGTGAACATATATTAAACTAGTGTAAACAAATCTAGAAGCAACTACACTATTCCGTCGTTTGTACGTCAACGTGATACTTTATGTATACTCACCTACAGTTACCTTGAAGGAAGCGTACTTTATGTTGCAAACATCGAAAATTGAGTTCCTTAGCAATTTCCTTTCAGATTTCCTCGGGTGATAAAGTTGTTTTTGGATGATGCTCGTGAAATGTGTGTAAAACATTCCCAATGTGTTTTTTTTGCGAATATCCTGTTGATTTATTAGTTTGTTTACAGGCTACAGGCAACGCCGCCTTTGATCATAGAGCAGTTTCTACTGATTAAAAATTTTGAAATAAAAAATCTTTCGTTACCAAATACTTAACTCCCAATTTTAAAGAAGAAAGAAATTCTTAAAGTACTTAATACAGATTGTGTTAAGATTAGTTAATTTGATAGGACTGACTCATCCGCCACCTTTATCACAGTCATCAATCACCCATTTTTATGTATGACGGAGGACCTTGCCCTGAGGTATCATTAGAAATTGGGACGTCAGCTTCGCTGACATCACGGTTGTCATCGACTCCAATAAAGACTGCTCACAAAATGTTATTAACTGATTATTATTTTGCGGAGCTCCGAACAGTCCGAGAGCTCGAGCTCGAATGCCTTAGCGTTTTTTTTTTTTTTGAATGGACTACGCTGTTGTTGGCCGTGAGTTGGCCTTTACAGCTTCACCGGAGGAGTGGCGAGTGCAGAGTGCGACTCCAGCCAAAGCCTTAAGGGCGGAAGAGGAGGACAACTAGCTCAAGGGCGCCACATGGGGCACGACCTCGGCTTGGGCAGTTGCCGTGAGGGGAGAGGTAATGACTACGCTCCTAGGTGCAAAGATGCACCTACGAGCAGAAGAGGGGGTTCCTCGACCTCGCCGGCGAGGTCGGTGTCTGTTTGAGGCTGGTGTAGGTGTGTTGGGGGCCCTCTCGACGCCCGGGTCGAGGAGGGCGGTGATCGTGTCAGGAGGATCTATCAACACATGCCGCGGATGGCGGCGTTGTGCTGTTGTGTGCGCGGGGTTTGGCTCATAATTGCCGGCGGCGACAATTAGAGAGTTTGAGTGCGACGCGGCTTTTTTAAAATAGCGTTCGGACGCTATTTTGAAATGTTTTCGAATGGAGACGAGGCCAAGATCGGAATGTAAATCTACGTTACGAATGAACCACGGGGCTCCTACGGCTCTACGGAGAAACCGGGACTGCAGTACTTGCAGGCGGTTGATGTGGGTCTTCGCCGCGTGAGCGAAAACCACACTGGCATAGGACATGATGGGAAGGATGCAAGTTTTATAAAGTGTCACCTTATTTCTAAGGGACATTTTACTCCGCTTGCAGATCACAAAAGCGGCTCGGCTGCTCACCCTTTTAATGTGGGGACCGAAAGTAAGGGATCTGTCAAGAGTGACACCTAGATATGCCCTAGCGCTGACAGTGCGGCCGTATTTATAAGGCATGGCACACGTGCACGTGTTCATAAGTTTTTAGGTTGTGTTGAAATTATCATAAGGAAAATAATGGCATGCTTTTTAACGTCAATTTCACATGTTAACAAACTCAAAATAATCGATTGACGATTTAAGAATAATCAGATTATCAAACTTAATTACTCTTTAGTTTATAACAGGCCAATTGTTGTATTTACGCCGACATGTATAATGTGTATTTATTGAATTTGCTCTTCCTAATAATTGCTTGTCACTGGTTGAAATACCCGCTAAACGCAGGAGAAGCCATTCCTCTAATTCCATTAAATTTCATTTAAAGTAGAAGAAGACTTTTGATGGCATATACAAGTCCATAAACATTTTGTGCTCGTTAAGCATTCGAATATGCAAACACCCTTGTCAGACACTGTTATTTTTACTTTAACAAGCTTCATCATAAATTATTTTCTACTAAAGCTTTTAACTGTTATCATGTAGGTACCTACTGTAGTTGAAAGCCCCGCTAAAAGGTAACAAAGATCGTAATATAATAACTTGCTTTGCCCCAGTGCCTTTTTTATACATTTTTACGTTGAATTTTATTATGTTCGTTTGTGCCGCTGTACCTAGATTATTTTATTCTCTTTATAAGGCTTGTTGCTTTTTGTGCCGGGTGCTGACTTTGATCTCCGCTTCGTTGTGTCCAGTAAAAATATTACCAAGTAATTTGTTGTGTAGAGAATGTAATACTCTGCAAATATAATTTCCTCAAAACATCGAAGAAACCGAATTCAATATAAATAAACAAGGTTAGTTTTGTAACGAAATTATTTATCATATTCTCATGTAGATCGAAAATGATTTCTATTTGTTATATATGTAATGAAGTCTGTTTTTTTTTCAGATTTTTTTTGACTTAATGAAGCAGTGAAAATGTTAACGCAAATTAAAACACAAAATAGACTTAAATTAAGCTTTTTATTTATCATTCACATTGTATGACCATTACATAAATATTTTCTTAAAATGGCCAGAGGACTAAAGAAAAATATTAGTGCCAACAATTGCTTCCGTAGAGAAAATTTAAATTGTTTGATTACCAGTATTTGGGAAAATATCATCATACAAGCAGCGACCATCATCAAAGAGTCAGATTTTTTCCTTTTCTTTTAAGCGACATGTTATTTAGTCTACTGGAATATCATCGATGTAATGATTACCACGCAAATTCAAAGAAGGATATTATAAACTTTGCATCAAACCTCAAAACGTTACTCAATTGTTATTTACAAACTGTTTTTAACGCGCCGTATAAACGTTCCGTAAGTTACCTCTGAATAATTGCTCAGTTCATTTACGTGTTACAACTCAATCCCCGAACAAAATGACAGCCGTTCCCGAAATTGTTGGTACATTTAGAGCAAATTACAGAACACAATGGTCTCAAAAGAGAATTACGCAACATGAGTCGTACTTAAACTGTAATTAATTGAGTTTACTGGGTGTACTATCTGGCGGAAACGATGGCATTGTTCCCGGAGATCAATATTCGTTGAATTTACCCACCATGGTTCGAATTTCAAAAATATATTTTTGAGATTTTTTTCATGCAATCTGAAATCAGTTTGCTAACACGGCGTATTTCTCACGGGACATTCTCTCGCTAGATGTATTCGTACTTTAAAATTTTGTTTTTTTTTATTATTTAAGGAAGCGATTGTTGGTTACATTATGTATACAACTAATGGTACCTACACCTAACTGCTATGTTATATTATTTATAATAATTCCATCTATACATTAGCACATAAATAATTAATCTATTTTTAAAATATATTTCGCTTCAATATACACATTCTCTTAACTTATCACATCGTTTAGCCTAACAAATAAACTTTCTACAATAGTCAGTGTATAGAGCTGCAGGAAGACTTTCAACGCCAAAATGGGGGGATAGAGTCTCGTCATAGAATTGGTAACAATTTAAATACAATAAAAAAAACCTATTCATTTTTTTTTTAAATCGATACTATTTGAAAACACGTGTCAATACAATTAAAAAAAAACCAATACATTTTTTATCAGATTCTAATTGTAGCACACAAATTTCAATTCAATACATCTTGTGTTACGAATTGTAAAGTGTTTTTCAGTAATTTATAATGCTTCACAAACATCACATAACGCAATTTATTTATTGATCGATAGCAATACTGACCTTAAATACTATTAGTTATATCCCACGAAATCGTTATGTACCAAAAATAATAGTTATTAACTATTATACAGGCAGTTTATATTTTATGAGCGGTGATGGAATAATATATCGTGAGAAATCCAGGAAAATTTAAACCTGTTCTCAAGGTTCGAATAACGCCAATCGATGACCAGTGTAGTGGACTAGGATTTGAATCCCTCTCGCATCAATGGAGGTCAATTATCCCCTGCTTCTAAACTAGGACCAATACCTTGGGCTGATGCGTCGCAGTGCATGTTAGCGCGATCCTGCGGCGCCCTTATATGTACAGGCACAGGATGGTACACCGTCGGTTTTAGTAGAAATACGGCCTTCTGCCGGGACTCCCACATAACCCTGCTATTGCCCCCGATTTGGCAGGGTATAAAAGATTACCCGAAGTTACAAAAAGGACTAATACTCAGGCAAATATAGTATAAAAGTTGTGTGCTACTTTTCTATTACGATTTCATCGGTAAATAAATGTACAAGTCTACAAGTAGGTACAAACTGAAATCCAATTAGCACCTGATAGTTAAACTTATACGAGGTTAAAGAAAACGGTTATATCGACTTAATTATCCGTTTATACCAGCTCTACGTAGGCTATTAAATAGTTCTATGAACAAGACTATCTCCCCCTTGGCAATTATGATTAATTTAACCTCCGCTTTACAGCGTAACACTAATTTATATCGAAAATATCTTGCTGAAATATATTAGATAATAATTGAATTCTCAAAATACTTTCTCACTTTGAAAATCACCTACCAACATGAAATATTCTGAATTGTAAACAATTTCTCCACTATACTATGAAAGATTTGGTACTTAATGCTATACGGATATACAATGGGTTTAATTATTTATGGAACGATGAAAGCAAACCTGAGTAGCTACTTGCTAAACCCGGGGAAACTGGTTCTGAATATTTCATGATGACCTTATAAGCTAGTAGGGTAAGGGCTAGCGCAGACTGAGCGTAAAGTGCGCGCATATACTCTGCCATGACCGAATAAAGCGCTTCCTTATTTCTTTGTGTTGCCTAATAAACTGTGCTCTTTCTTTCTTTCTTAATAATATAGAGATCAAATTATCCCCGAAATGTGAGTACCTTGCAGTTCACCTCTGCCTACACCTTTGGGTATTACAGGCGTGATGATTGTGATGTTATTATTTATAAAAATACGACGAAATAATATGAGCGCAGTGACGAGAACAAGTGACGAGAACAAACAGTTACCAGATTCAAGTTTCTATTTACTTAAATATTTTATGAATTATTTTATTTATTTAGTTCGCGCGTACGCTACGCTCAGTGTGCGCCGGCCCTAAGACAACAATTAAAGCGATAGCTAGAAAGGATTTCACATTGTTTTTATTTAAGATATTCTTGTAATTATCTGTGTCTTTGTAGGGCGCACTAAATATTTTTTTGTAAATAATTATCTATAGATCTAGATTAAACTTTGGCAGAAAACCCGACTCCTAGATTATTTGTCTTATTGTTTTACTATAGGTAACATTTATCTATTACATTGGATTATTCAGAAATAGACGTTAAGATACATTACAATAGAGTCGAAAATAGCGATAGTTTGGTTGTTGTAACCCTGTTAATGTAACCCAGATCGGCGGGGGTATTCACAGTTGACAGAAACCAATGAGTTCGGAAAGTTTAGCAGTTCTATAATTCTGACAAATTCGCCGTCAATGTCATTTCGTAGAAGAATGAGCTTAGTCTACAAGTCAATATAGTCCATTTTAGTATTGATAAAACATTTACAGCTGTCTTTTTGATGCTTCAGTGTGTCCAAATAGTTGAAATACGTCATCTGTATATTCAAACGTGTTTCAGAGGAGTATCAGTAAGATAAATGCTCGCGGAAACGACACGGGACCAGCGGCCCCATTTTCATTTGATAGACATCAATCTCTTTTAGAGATATGTCGAAACAAAAGAAGAAATACGACCTATTTGACGTTTCCCACTGTTTTGGAATCTGGCTAAAACTAAAAATAGAAGACTCTGATGGAAACGAGAAGTTTCCGTCAACTGTGAATAAATAATTAGGTACATAATAATTGACGCACAGAAGCTCAGGATGAAATGAAGACTTATTTTGAGGATAGTTGCAGTTAATTGAATGCTGTGAACATATCGAATAAATAAGCTTTATGCACAGTGTATCAGAAGTCCGAAATAGCACTTTAGGGACATACACGGTAGGTGATATACATATAAAGTAAACAGTTTGCCTAACTGTCATAGTTTCCTAGTGATATACCTTTAAATATATAACAGATTTTTTATTCCACTATCGGATAGCGATGAAAATGCTAAAGTATTATTTCGGACTGCTGATAAACCCTGTATAACATATAAAATCTTAATAATATACATTATCATTTAACGTATGAACACAGTAAAAATTTGACTAATATCTCATTAACTTTAAAAATATGCAATATTTGTTCACAATGTCGTAGGGCGAAAAGTTTTCAAAAATTTTAGCAAATAATTTATTTCCGCGGACAACCATTTTACCTTGAAAGTGAGACGGGAAAGCTTAGAAAGTAGACATAATTGTATAGTGTAAATAAAGGGTATCTAAGGTAAACTACGACCTATAAGCCTCGGCAGGTATAAGTTAAAACATTGGGGATAGGCAAGATTCGTAGCGTCGTCATTGATCAAACTAAGAGTAGATGCGACACTATTGGTACATATTTGTATAGTACCCTTTCCTAGTGTCGAATGGTTTCAAGGGGTCTTTTTTTATGAGATAGGGAGGCAAACGAGCAGACGTTTCACCTGATGGTAAGTGATCAACGCCGCCCATGGACACCTGCAATACCAGGGGCATCGCAAGTGCGTTGCTGGCCTTTAAGGAATGAGTAGGCTCGTTTCTTGAAGATACATTTGTCGCATCATAAGGAGGTCTAGCGTTGAAGGAAGTGCACACTGATTTACAGGGTGCACTCTGACGCGTCTTTACAATAAAAAGAAATAAAATTCTAGGTGCACCAAAAACCTAGAAACATATAATTTGTATAATACAATTTGGGTTGAACTTTGAAAATATTTTTGTAATTTTGTAAATCAAACTCGCCTGAAATATGTATTCCAAAACATAAAAAAACAACATACAGATGGAATTGTAAACTTCCTCCTTTATTTAAACTCGGTTTAAAATACAAGATTGTCACCTTTTTTTCACATTGACAGTAACTCCTCTCATCCACGATATAATAGTGTCACATCTACTCATTAAGTTTAATCTTTAGTTTAGTTGAAAAGTGATCTCACGTAGTAACATACCGCCGCAGAGGAGCCACAGCGGGAACTTTTGTGGGCAGGATGAAGTGGCATTGGCATGACTCGTCTCAGGATGTGGTTTCTTTACGCTAAGCTCATTCACCGCCACTGAAAGTAAATCAGTAATTTAGAAAAAAAATACGCCAATTTTTACACGAAGTAGAATAAAATTTGACACTATAAAAATTGTGCAGATTTTCGATCACATACAGTTTAGTTGCACAATGACGCGTCAATTTTTTTGCCAAAACTAAAACTGACTCTGTGCCAATATACATAAAGATTGAATTTCTGTGAGCCACGTCTGGGGACACGTTGAAATTAGCTTGGGCTGTCTATGTCATTTCTTTGAAAAAAAAATTCTACGAGTTTTTGTATTGGTGAGAAATTCGACCCAAGCGTTCGGGCTCAGTGGCGCATCTTGGGAGAGGCCTACGTCCAGCAGTGGACCAATACCGGCTGATGATGATGATGATGACGTGTTTTGACGTCCCAGTGTGTGGCTTTACTGTCGATGTCAGCCAAGAACTGACAGTGCTATGAAATTACTACAGCTTGTGCATTAGCCGCTTCTACTAAGTAATCCCTTATTTCTCTAATAATACTAAAGTAAGGTAACTAGTTTCCTTGAATGGAATAAGACTTCAACTTACATTAAGCTCAAAGTAACTTTTCACAAAGTTTTACGCGATGGTATTCGCATTTATGTAAATATTAGTTTGTTCCTGAATTTCCTGATTTAAAGTTTGCCAACTTCTGCCGAGTGGCGTCAACGAAAGCATTTTAATTGTGGCGAGTTGAGACAACAATCCTTGGAAATCTCGGCAAGAATTAAAATAACTTGTATAATTAAGTTACGAAAGTTGAGTCCAAATTGAATACAATTAAACACGTGTAATTCGTTAATTTTATGACTAAATTATCAAAGTAACAATGTTTGATTAATGAACGCGTTAATATTTGTGTGAATTTCTGTTAATAATTGCACAGCTGGCGGTAGTACACTTGGCAAATACAATACGTTAAACAGCTTTAAGCAGTCTTTGCCTGACCAAACGTAAATTTATGTTGCCCAAGAAACTGCTAGCTTATATTTTTAAGGACTGTTGTTATGGGACCCATGAACTTGAACTTTCTACGCCTAATGTTTAATTTTGTAAACACTGGTGTACTACCGCCACCTTTGTTATCAATTCGAACTTTGTGCACAAAATTGAACGTTTCACGAATTAATAACTTTAAAGATTTAGTTTTTTCATTTTAATCCGAGATTACCACTTGCTATGAAACGGTGAAGGAAAACAGTGTGAGGAAACCTGCACGTTCTTTAAAAATAGGCGTTTTAAGTTTACCAACCCGCACTGGGCCAGCGTGGTAGACTATAGCCCAAAAATCTCCCTCGTATTGAGGGAGGATGTGCCCGGTATAATGGCAATAGGCTCGCCCCCTATTACATTGGGACCAAAAATACATCGGCGAAGTGTGGGCGCACTGCAGTGCACCTCTGACTACCCCTTCGGGGAATATAGGCGGGATGATGTATTATTATTATTTCGTTTAGACTTACCGGTAACAGTCTGTTTCTTAATATCGGCAAACTTCTCCCCCGGTCCCACTTCATCCGGTATTGTGGCTGTGCAAGTGAGCTGCAGTCTGCCATGTGCCGGCGCACGCAGCTCCGCTATAGACACCCATAGTGATATAGGCACTACAGGTGGAGTTCGGGGTCTCTCTTGAATCTGTTCAAATAACAAAAAAAAGTATGTCATGTAAAGCGTGTCTGTGTCTGTGTGTACCTATAAGAATCTTTGATGTGTTTTTTTTTAATTGTCCTTAAATGTAATTGTAAATGGATCATTCCATTGAATTTGAGGGTCTTTCAAAATCTGGCATCAATAACTTAAGCCCCTACCTTTGCAAACACTAAGTCAAATACACCTAAATAAAGTATGCAACTTTGAAAACATTCCTTAAGAAGGTTCCAAAACAATTAAATATTCCTCAGCTCGCTTAACTCGAGGGAAATTATTAACGTAATCCGCCGCTCAGCTGCCAAACTTACCTAATTTCCCGTAAGTACAAGGTACGTCATGGATGCCAAAGTACTAAGAAATCATTGAACATTTCAACCGAGACGTGTTTCAGATTGGGAAGTTAAACCATAAATACCGACAATAAAATGAAAGAAATTGAGATGAGATAAAATCAAAGTAATTTTTTATTTATTCGTGTAGGCCAAAAAGCTTCGGAATGCTGCTTTCACCGAGAAGAGCCAGTAAGAGAGTCAATGGTTAATCGTTTTAAAATGTAAGGATAAGTAAATTTTAAGGATTGTGAGTAATACATTCTCAGGAGCACCTACGCCATGAGAGCAGGCAGCACCTTTGCCTCAATGCTAGACAAGAATTATACTCACGCAGTCTAATAATAGATATAAATTTTGCCATTACGCTTAGGAAGCTAGTATAGTAAAGTGCACCTACTCCCATTAAAGGTAAATATAAGGATTATTCTAAACCACAGGTGGCTATATAAATAATTGCTTTGATGTAATGCCTTCAACGCTAGATGAGAGAGTAGATGATAAGTTATTAAGACGAAAATGGAAAATGGTTGGACCAGTCCTTGCATGTAGCACACGTACACAAGCATGACTTGAGGAGCAGCCATCACTGTCCTCAACCATATTCCAAGATAGAGAAACAATATAAGTGTATGCTTATTAACGCACTTTAAGGGATCCTAAGCTATGTAGGTATCAATCAGTTACTGCCATTTTTACCATGGTTAATGGCCCACTAAAAACCGCTATTATTCAATAGTAAAAAAGTATAATTTGTTTTGATACCTCTGAGTTACCTTAGACTGGGTAAAGAAATGTTTTTAAACTCCCAAAGTAAAATGATTCAATTGTCATACGCTTCCGCATGGGCCAAATTTTTTACATATTTTATAAATATAATATTTTCTTATTAGTTTGAACTTATTTTATTTTGCATTGTAAATATTTTGTAAATAGTTGTCCAATTATATTGTCATATAATTAAAAGCGAAATAGTAATGCGTTAAAATCTTACACATTAAAATAAGAAAATGTAATTATTTGGTAAAGTCATAATAGAAAAAAATACATAATTATCATACCAAGAAGTTGGTTAAATAACAAAATCTCAATTCGCATCACAACAAGGAAAACCATAACGAAACGTAATGCGCAATGAGATGGGCTCAAAAATTCATTCGTACCACAATAAATGCTTTCACATCAAAAGATTTCGAGTTGAATACATCCACAGAACGTTTGCGTTGTGAATGAACGTGGATGGTCGTCGATTTAAAAGGAAAAAGTAATACAAAATCAGCGGATTATGTTTGGACTGGAGCCCCATCGACTCCGGACTGAGATTGTCTTATTGTTATTTATTGCACGGCGCTGTTTGATTTGTTTTTCTATTCTACTCAATTCAATTTGTTGGGACTTTAAACTGTATGCAAGAATAGAAATCAGTTCTTTATTTTAAAAATAAACCGAGTTACTGAAAATAAATGCACACTTTCAAACGCATCTATGTCAATTTATAAAAAAAACACGTTTTATTAAATTCAGTCCATTCAACAATATTTTAAGTATTGCTATACTAGTTCGTATTCATGCAGTAGGTACTATATATTTAAAGTGTGCATGGTATCAGAGGTAAAAAAAACCGGCCATGTGCGAGTCGGACTCGCGCACAAAGGGTTCCTTACCATTATCTATAAAAAAGCAAAATCATGTCTGCTGTATGGGAGCCCCCTTAAGTATTTATTTTATTGTGTTTTTTTAGTATTTGTTGTTATACCAGCAACAGAAATACATCATCTGTGAAAATTTCAACTGTCTAACTATCACGGTTCATGAGATACAGCCTGCGGCCTCAGTACGCCTGCCAAGATGTTTTCTCACAAGTCCCTAAAACATCTTGTCAACTTGCGTTCCCGTATCTTATTTGCTAATATGGCTTCCAAGATGTTTAAAATTAGACAGCCTGCTAAAATTTTCTCACAGCTTACGATCTTTCGTTCATTCGTTCATTGAAATGACAAATAGAGCGAGACGGAGCTTTACAAAGAAAAAAGATGCTGCATACACATCATAGAATATATTAGATTATTTATGCACAGATTAAAAATATCTTTGGGCATAGCTTCTTTTTTATTATGCCGGAAGCTTTACGTATTATCATTTGGTCGGTGGTATTATGCTTAAAATTTATTTCTTGGGCACTATACTATTTTTATTTGCCAATTTAAATAACTTTACATTGTAAAACGGCAAAAAGCACGCAAAGTATGATGCCAAACAAAATCTAACCTCAAACCTACAGATTTTTTGTAAAATATGGATTTTAAATCACGTGGAATGGGATTATGGGGATTTTCGGAAGAAAATAAAACAGATAGAAATGTCTCTACACTTTTTTGTTGTTGTTTGTCGAACACGAAAATAAATTTACGTGTTCGTTTTTGGAAGAATTTTGCATGTAGTCCGCTTGATATTGGCGAAGGATGGAGTAAAATAAGTATTATTTGTTAATATAGTGTATAAAATGCTATATTTATGTACTTCTTACAGCCTAATTATTTTCTCATCACCGGCCTTTGACCGTGAGAAATTTCTTTACGTTGACCTGTCAAATTCGTGTCTCTATGGTACATTTTGGTAACCCATGCTAGCACTTAAGATATAACATCTTATCCATACGTCAAACACGTTGTATTTAACTGTCAAACCCATTTTATATTTACGCCATGCTAGCAAATAAGACGTAACGATTTTGCCACAAAAATGACGTCACGATCCGTGAGAAAATGTCTTATCTTGGCAGGCGTACTGAGACCGCTGGTGATAGACGAACAGTGTGACAGACGGATAGACAGACGGACGGACATCGGAATCTTAGTAATAGGGTCCCGTTTTACCCTTTGGGTACGGAACCCTCAAAAGACAGCCTGTAACCGAGAGGTTCCGTGCTCAATCCCCAGCCTTAACTGTTGACTATAGCACAAACATTTAGCTATAAAGTGATACTGTCATATTACTGGTACCCTTAAAACAAAACAGCATCTGGAAATTAGTCATCTTAATCTATACTAACCTTGGCCATTTCTTCACTTTGTGCCTCCTTCAAAGTGCACTTGTGGTGTTTAGTGTTATTGACCGGTGTTGGTACCGTGGTCTCACTGACTAGAGCCCAGTACTTAGCGGTGTAGTTGAATTCAGGCGCTATGTAGCGATGCTGATGCTTCCGGTGGCGATAGCCGCCGCCTTTGGTACGTGTAGAACTTGATACGCGGTAGGAAAAGTATCGCACTGACTCTTCACCAACCTAAAGTTGATTTTTAAATAATACATCATTACGCCTGTATTCCCCAAATGGGTAGGCAAAGGTGCACTGCAGTGCGCCCACAATGTAATAGGGGGCGAGCCTATTGCCATTATACCGGGCACATTCTCCCTCAATACGAGGGAGATTTTTGGGCAATAGTCCACCACGCTAGCCCAGTGCGGGTTGGTGAACTTCAGACGCCTTTCTATAGACATGCAGGTTTCCTCACGACGTATTCCTTAACCGTTTCTTAGCAAGTGATAATCTCGGATGAAAATTATATTCACACATGAAACCCAGAGGTGCGAAGCCGGGGTTTGAACCTGCGCACTTTGATTACAAAGCGTGCGTTCGCCCCCTCGGCTACCACTGCTATTTTTTTAAACCACGTTAAATCAATTGGTAGAACTTTAACATATAACTAGTTTGGATTTTAATTTTAAGTCCTGTCATACTCTGTGAATATAACAGTAGATTTGTGTTTTTAGAACAATTATATAGCCAACAAAATTTTACAAAAATTCAAGACTTTATTGTTCCTTTTGGAAAAGAGTAAACATAACGTTTCTTGCCCATTTTTTCTCAAAAGGAAATGCAATTCGAATGGCTGGTCGTGTTTTTTCGTTTATTGAGTACTAATAACCTAGGTACCTGTATTGGTTCATACATAAATAAAATTGTGTAATATAATTCTGATATACCTTTTCATTGTCGATGTACCAAGTAAGTCGCGGCGCGGGCGCAGCTGGCGCGCTTGTGCAGTTGGCCCGTAGTAGCCCACCCACCACCACATCCGGTTTACCAAACGTTATGATTGGAGGATGTTTCTGAGAATCTGGTATGGAAAATACAAACGGGTTAATAAAAAAACTGCCTTGACACACCTATTTACTATTTTTCAGTTTGCCGAGGCACTTTAAGTCAAATTTCTACCATTACCGTAATCATGCATTAAAATCACTATAAGTTGTGAAAAGACATATCTTAATATGCAAATGTTGAATTATGAAAGTGAGAGACTTGTTGCGATATAATAGTTGATATGAGTCTTATCTTCACGCACGTATACATCAAGAAATAGTCGTCGTCAGACGATGATGTCGACATTCTCAAAGCGTTGCCACGTTACAACTGTGCTTTCGATGTGCGCATATACAATACATTTGTAGCAAGCTGAATTGTAGCGCAATGATTGTGGCGACTTAAATGTTGGATGCGTGTAGCATGTGGCGCTGGTGTGCGGCCTGTGTAGTGTCACACAGGAGGAAACAAGTTCTTTTGTTTGTTGTTGTTATTTTTGACGCAAAAAAAAAATATTATTATTTCAGTTTTTGTTTTTATTTTTATTTCAAAATCATGATTAATGCTATCATAAAATTCAGGCTTAAGTAGAGTTCAATCTATCAAAACTGATGTTTCATCACTAAACATTAACAATAAGTATTCCGATAAGCAACAAATAGTTATTAATTTGTTACTACTGATGTGATACCATATTTATCTGTTACTAGAACATATCTGTTACCAGTAATAGCTTCATCAAGCGACGAATATTACAGGTGAAGTAATATAGACAGAGTATTCTATTTCTCGAATATTGCCCATTAATATGAATGTATGGGCTTCGGCGGGAGCGGGCTGAATCCACGTCATTATCCATTATGTTTCGCGGACGCGATCTATTAATAGAGTTAACATATCCATAGAAGCTTTTATAATAATGACCTATAAACCGTAATGGTCCGTTGATAATAGAGATATTACAGCGGTAAATGACATGTGAACAATGACAATGAATGACATGTGACATGTGTTAAAAGCATCAAATCTGAGTAAAAAATATAGTAACTGTACAACACAGTAACAAACATCAAACTACAACTACTACAACAACAACATCTTAAATAATGTTTTTTAAATCATTTGTTTTTTTTGAGAATCAATAAACACAATTACAAACTACTTACGATATCATTTTAAAATGATTACGTCTATAAAAACTGGCCAAGTGCGAGTCAGACACGCGCACAAAGGGTTCCGTACCATTATGAATAAAACGGCAAAAAAATCACGTTTGTTGTATGGGAGCCTTCTTAAATATTTACATTATTCTATTTTTTTGTATTTGTTGTTATAGCGGCAACAGAAATACATTATCTGTAAAAATTTCAAATGTCTAACCACAACGGTTCATGAGATACAGCCTGGTGACAGACGGACGGATAGCGAAGTCTTAGTAATAGGGTTCCCGTTTTACCCTTTGGGTACGGAACCCTAAAAATGGGTGCAATCTCTATATATTATCTAGGTATTTTTTATGTTTCCTTTTTTATCTATATAAAAACAAACATTAAAAAATACCTCTACGTAAATTCTACCCCTGCTACAAATAAGTCCTTACAACGGGATTTTTGAGTGCGAGTGTTTTAATAATAATCAAAGAGTTTTAAATTTTAGATCAAGATTTCATGGTCAAAAACTCGTAATAGTAAAAAAAAAATCCTATTATTATAATAACGGTTGCGAGACACGGATCAAATTTTACTCTACATTTACTTCTCATCCCGTTAACATCCTTTCTCGGTGACATTTTGCCTATCTTCATACACGCAAAGTAATCATTCTAGGTGCAAGAAAATAGCTGCCGTATCTTGAGCGTCGGGAGATTGGACAATTTATATTCATGACTTATACTTGGGCTATTATCAAAATGGTAATGTCTTCTGGATATGACGTTGATATGCGAAAATCCACTCTTATTACGAATATGTTACTAATAAGAATATGCGTATTATATTTAGAGATGTGTATTAATTTGAGGATTGCTATTTAGCAATCCTGAAATTCACAGTAAGTAAGTTGAGCTTTTTAGTGCCCCCAGGTTTTTGAAGTCGGTTTTTAGGGTTCCGTACCCAAAGGGTAAAACGGGAACCCTATTACTAAGACTTCACTGTCCGTCCGTCCGTCTGTCACCAGGCTACAGCCTGAACTATATAACTATCACGATTCATGAGATAAATAAATCTCATGAACTGTGATAGTTAGACAGTTGAAATTTTCACAGATTATGTATTTCTAATAACGCTCAACAAATACTAAAAACCAGAATTAAATAAATATTTAAGGGGCTCCCATACAACAAACGTGATTTTTTTGCTCGTTTTTATAGATAATGGTACGGAACCCTTTGTGCTTGAGTCCGACTCGCACTTGGCCGTTTTTTTGTTAAAATCAATATTGAAAAACATCATAGTAGGTAGGTGAGTAGTTTGAAGAGGTATTTTGAAATTTCGAAGATATAGTGCAGGTACCGACCTACTGTAGAAGGTTCTTATTATTATTTTAGTTTTTGTAGACTTTGACAATGGCAACTAATTCCAACTATGAGAAGGCTTATGTCAAAAGTGATCCATAGCCAGAGCGTAGTTCAAATTTGGAACACGAGCCTAGTTCATTTAATATTAATATATTAATACCGACCTATGAACTCTCCTGAACATCCTGCTATGAAAACAAGTGGTTGGTTATACGTAATAACTAAAGCTTTATGAGTTTAGTTTCAAGTGAAAGGATTTGAATGTTACCCGCTTGTACGATAACGTGCATTATCGGTAATAATGTTTATAATGGTAGATACATTATATTACTATTATCTCAAAGTATATCCTGATATATTTTCACCATCCCTCAAAGTTGTTTAATAAAGTTAGAATTATAACGGCAATATATCCTTTGACGGAATGTCCGTAGGGAAATCAAATGACTGCGAGGGTTTTTAATTTATTACATGAAAGCACTGCGCAAACAGGCGCGTAATGAACTGGGAGGCACATCTTTCAACGAAATGTCATAGTTGACGCTAGTGCGATTTTGCCAAAGAAATTTGATCTATATTTATAATGGCACAGGGTACATTTAAACAAAAAGTCGAATTTGCTTGCTTCAGTACAGATAATAACTACGTTTAACTGATAAATGAAATTGGCACGCGTATTAATTGGGAGTTTGAAGGGATTTAATTGGGATTTTGAAGGGATTCTGATTAAGTAAGTTATGATAACCGGCTGTTAAACATCAAAGGATGTACAAACTCTCACTGAGTAGTTAACGTATGAGTTCTTGGGTACTGTTGGTATTTTTTAGGGTTCCGTACCCAAAGGATAAAACGGGAACCCTATTACTGAGACTTCGCTGTCCGTCCGTCCGTCCATCCGTCTGCCACCAGGCTTTATCTCATGAACCGTGATAGTTAGAGAGTTGAAATTTTCACAGATGATATATTTCTGTTGCCGCTATAACAACAAATACTAAAAACAGAATAAAATAAAATATTTTAGGGGGGGTCCCATACAACAAACATGATTTTTTTGCCGTTTTCATAGATAATGGTACGGAACCCTTCATGCGCGAATCCGACTCGCACTTAGCCGGTTTTTTATAATAAACATTTGGGGTTATGTGTCATTTAAATGATTAAGCCTATAAACTTTTCGGTTTGTTCATATCAAGGGATAAAAGTTCTAAATTAAATGGCAAACTACTAACTGTTTTTTTTATAACGTTGAGTACCTATCATAAAGTACTTTGAACTTTGTCTACTTCCTCTAAAAAAGGACCGTATTTTCATCTCATTTCTAAAAGGGTATGACTTCCAGAGTACCTTCATTTGACATCATTTAAACTGTATTAAATATAGTCAAAGATTTCAATAAAGTCAAAGATTTTCCTTAAAGTGTATGATTTTCAAATTGTCAATAAACAACTTGCAGTAGCATTTTTTAGTACAGACATGTTATAAAACGCCTTTGTAAATGACACATAATCGTAACTTTATATAAATTTTGAGGATAGGTTTCGTCTTTCGCGGTGCATCGAAAGCGATCCCGTCGCGCCCCGATATAAGCGAAAGATGGTACACCGTCGGTTTTTAGTGGGTATACGGCCTTCTGCCGGGACTCCCACATAACCCTGTTATAAGTAACGTGGGAGTTATGTGGGTAAGACCCCTAGGTGGCAGGGTATCTATAAAGGATTTTCCGTCGTTAAAAAAAAAAGGATAGGTTTCGTCTTGCTGTCCACAACACAAACCTTTTTAGTTTTTTCCGACTTTATTTTGCAAGGGTATTTCTCATTTATATTTTTGAAATGAGAACACTTATCAATTAACCGGGAATTCTTGGGCGTTATTTTTTTCTATACCAAATTGAACTCTGAAATATACACAAAGATTCCCGGCCACGCTTCAAAATTCGTTCGCGCTCTTAATGAATGTCGTTGAAGAATGAGCCTTTGCTATGAGTCAATACAGTTCGTTTTAATATCGAAAAAACATGTGCTTCAAGTACACTTAAAGCACATGTTTTTTATGCAAACAGGTCGTCATAAAAAACCTTTTACACTTTTTCTTTGTCCTTCCGTATCTCCATTAAGTATAGTATTATCTCTCAGGTGCGTAAAAGATAATAGGAAAATAACTGATACATTTTTCATGGGCGTGTATTAACACGTTTTTCCAGCGTCGTATATCAGAACATAACGTCAGCACAATTGGATTAGCTTCAGTTATCTCGGCTGCCGCCTTGGCGACTGTGAAGGAGCCAGAACATCCCCTAAAATGACTTATTCATTCTAATGTATCCATTCTGTATTCAGCGTGCGTGTGCTACGTAAGATTAGTGTTGCCAGTTGTTTGAAAAATATTGGTAGAAAGAAGAGTTTTAATGAAGCTATGCTATCTATATATTATATAAATCCATTGCCTTTGGATAATCTCACTAAAATTATTTTTAACAAAAAACAATAACCGACTTCAAAAGCACAAATGGGCACTCAAATATAAATAAATATAATTATTATAAGCGCTATCCATTCATCTATTTGAAGCCGGTGCCAGCTAAATCTAGTAGTAGATATATACTATGTATGTAGTAAGTAGGTAGATACTTGTAGGTAGAATCTATCTACTATATATAAGACTTGGTTGGCCAAAATATATACGGTCGAATTGAGTATACTCCTTCTTTTTGGAAGTCAGTTAAAAACTAAAAAAGGTTTGACTTTTTGTTTTGGTCGTTCCAATACTTTGTATAAACGCCGTGGACTGTACTGTGTTATCATAACTTACTGTAATACTTCATCGTAACTCATCTGTACTAGTGCTTGTTGGCACAAGGACGGACTAAAATACAAAAAATGTAGGTGTTACGAAGGTTAACTTGTCACCTATTTACAAATATATACATTTTTTGCTTCATTATAGAGTTATTTGACTGAAAATTGGCCAACCCCACCCTTAAAATGAAAACACCAGCTAAGACCAAATAGCTATGGTATACGTTCATATTCCTGGTAAACCATATTGGTTGGCAACACTGACAACTATTTCTCACTAAAATAAAACATATGTTAACTTTTTAGTGTTATCTGGTAACCCCAAATACTTCGATATTCATAAATTTGACTCACATACGACTGTGAGCTGGTGTGGGTGAGAGGCTGCGGTATAGATGGGCGTGTCGAGTGATACCTCGCACCAGTAGAGTCCTGACGCCGACGGATCCATGTTCTCTATCGTTATAGAGTTCTCTGTTGATAATGACATCTGCAACAAATTAGATTAAGAATGTTTTACTCACTTTAATAATTTTATTTCTCTATGCATGCGACTCTGTTTTCTAAAATGCTGTTGTGTGTAGAGTCTGTTTCTACAAGGAACAAGCAAATCCTTAATATGAATAGGTCCACTTGAATCTACCTCAATGTGGTAAAAAAAGCTCTACATTTCGTATGTTAAATCGAACAAATAAAAGGGCCCTTTCACGAGCGTATTCAGTTCATAACTAGTCTCTATTGTCATGGAGATTGCGTCCCTAATCAACGGAGCTGTATAGTCATGTAGAGTAATATTTGTCTTCGGAGTGTACGTAAATCTCAGACAAGATCTCTACATGTATCTGAATTAGATCTTAGAGCACTCTGAGTGTATAAATTAAATATCATCGCATTATATTGAGCTGTGTGTAGAAGTTTAGTTATATTATTTGTAAGGAGATTGTTATGTTTTTGTAATGTTAGATATTATATGAAGACGAAATGTGAGATATTATTATATACTAGCTGTGCCCGCGACTTCACCCGCGTGGACTTTAGGGAGATTACCCGGAAATATGGGTATTATGTTTTTCCCGCGGAACGCTAATGCTTTTTCTAAAATTAAAGTAGCCTAAGTTACGCCTTGGAATATCAGCTATCTGTCAGTGAAAGTCCCATTGAAATCGGTTCAGCCGTTTAGAAGTTTACCTCAAACAAACAGACAGACAGACAGACAGACAAAAAAATTTTAAATTGCGTTTTCGTTATAGGTATCGTATATACTTTCATACGCATTTGGTAAAAAAGTTTTATTTTGATATTACAATACAGACACTCCAATTTTATTTATTTGTATAGATATATAGGTATTCTTTGTATTTTGACTACTCCCATGCCCAATTTACAAAGGTGTTTAACCGAGATTGTGTTGTTCTAGTTTTTATTATAAACGTTAAATACTTATTTTATTTTTTACAATGCGTTCCTATTAACAATTTCATCTAAATGTGATGGTCATTGGAACAAAGTACAATCAGTAAAATTTAGGCAGTTTATTAAAAAAACGGTTTCATGGTAACTCAATTATTTTACAAGGTTTATATTAACTTGCAATGTAAGTCCGGGTGGAATCCTGCAACTGAACTTTAAATTAGTTATCTTTAACCGATTGAGCTGAAATTTGGTATACACGCTTATTTTGGATGACAATGCATGCTTAGTTATGTGACGTCATTCTAATCCCAATATGGTGGATCATCCAAGATGGCGGAATAGTTATTTTATCTGCACTACCACAGTATGGATATCCAATGAAAGGGCTTGCTGAGGATAACACGAAAACTAAGGGCAATTATGTAAAAGCTTGTTTTTGAAAAGTTTTTTATAACATTATTTTTTACATGTGGAGTTATAAAAAAATAATTCTATAAGACTTACCAATAACGAAATATACTCACATTTAGCTTCCCACCAGCAAAAGTATAGTTTGTAAACGGTGGGTTTCTCTCCCTGACGTACTGCAGTAGCTTAGTGCCAGTCCTGAGGAATTCTACTTTGTAAAGCAGCTGCGGCGCCACTTGGTGGAGGCACCGGAGCGTGGCGGAGCCACCCCGAGCCACCCAGCTTGGCGCCGTGAGTCGCACATCCACGTCTGTCGCCTGGCCGCTTCCTAACACAAAAATGAAATTATTATTACAGAAATTGTATAGCAAAAGCTTTTTTAATTTATTTTTAACAAAACGAAGTAATCCTTTTGGAACAGAGTAGCCATGGAGTTTCTTGCCCATTCTCCTCTTTACTAAATGCATTCCGAATGGATGGTACGGTTCTAGATTATTATTTTTTTGTTTATTGACGATTAATAAGGTATTGAAACGTTGAGTAAACCTGTCTGTATTGGTTTACGTGAGTAAAAAAATATGATTCTGATTCTGTTTTAACTTCCTTCTCACAGTTAAGCATAACCTTATAAATTTATATTTGTGTGTACACGACAAAAAAATTTTTATTCCAAATGTAATACATATTGACTTGCGATGCAATAATAGGTTTGCAAACTATAAATCGTTGATTAAAATACTCGTTATTAAAGTTTTTCTAAGAAAATTACAAGAGTTTACTAGCTGACTTTGTATAATATACTTATTCAGTCAACAGTTAAACTACAGCATAAAAGAAATAGCATCTATTACGTTGTACTATGAACCTTAAACTACCCAATATAAAAGTTATGTCAGCGATCTTGTGGTTTGTTTCAATTTTGCTAATGTCTGGTGTCGTTTGCAGCGAGACACGTAAACGGTGGACGGTTTTGTAAGCGAGGAGAGTCGGGAAAATTGAACTATGATTGCCTATTAATAAAAATATAGTTGATGCTGCTCTTCATTTTTATTGTGGAGTCATAAACGTAACAGAAACAAGACTTATATTCCACTTTTATGTACAGTTAGCTCTGCTCGTGACTCCGTTCACGTTTAATTTAGGAATCCTTATTAATTTTCTGATATAAAATCGGCTGTCGGCTATTTGCTAGTGAAAGTCCCTTCAAAATCGGTACCATTTAAAATTATCCGTAATGATCAGACAGACAGATAGATGGATAAACAAAAAAGTCTAATACATATTTGTTTATGATAAGTACCGTAAATATGTACTGTAAATATGCATTTAGTAAACAACTGTTATTATGACTCTACAAACAGGTACTTAAATTTTATCTATTTTAATAGATTTATAATAGTTGCATCAAAATTATATATAATAGTTGTACACTATTATTAACTATATATTATATATAAATTGTGAACTTTTTTTTTAATGGATGACTAGCAATAATTATCGACACACTTTCAAAAGCACTTACAGGTTAAGCACAACAGCGTCACAAGATCAAGTAAGACCAAATAGGCCCCAAAGGTAGAAACTAAACAGAATTGTTTGCGTTAAGACAACGCCCGTTAGTTGTGTACCCAACTCGAATCCTTTGAGTTTTCCTTATATCATGTGGACTTAGGGTGAAATTCAATTCCCTTGCAAAATATAAGGCGTGTACATAATAAGCCCGCTCTCCCCTAATGTTATTAACATACTGTTCAAACGCGTCGCGGTGTTTTGTTCAAACTGTAGAATAAGGGAATCTTTGAGTGTAAGAATGTATAAGGAATAAATTAGGTTGTAAGGTATTTTCCTCCTTGTGCTTTTCCTATTTTGATGATGTAAATTATAACTACTATTTAAATTAAAATTGCGAAATACTGAAAAATACTACTAAAGGAAATATATTGATATTTCTTTCCGCAAAAATGGATTCTAAATACACTATTCCTGAGAAAACATGTTTTTTCTGGATTTTTTTTAAGTTGTTAGCTCGACATTTGCAGAGCACCAAGTGTGGTTGTGTTAAAGTATATACCTACTATGATACAAGACACATTTAAAAATAACACATAAAGATGAAGAAACATATTTTAAAAATAAACTGCGTTTTTGCTGCAATAGAGTCGAAGTTTGCATGAAGGTATCAATATGATTTGCAATATCATTTTGTGGGCAAACGTACGAGCATCGGCGATGTCAAGTCAATGATACGAAGAGGTAGATAAGAGGAAATGTCTTGAGAGGGCTGGAGTAACTCCCCCCTCTCCCCTTTATAGCGGGGTGACATCCGGTAGCGTGCATCCGGTGCGCGCTTCATGGCGCCGGACAATGAGCGTATCACAGGGTAGATAGGTGCTGCAAATTTGATTGTAATGGTTATATTATATAGTGAACTATGTGACTACGTATAACATCAGCTATTTGTCAGTAAAAGTCCCCTTGAAATCGATCTATCCATTCGGGAGAGTACTCAGAACACACAAACAATATATTTTCATAAAGCTATTAATTTGGCATTACAAACACTTCATTTTAATTTATTATTATAAGTTAAAACATAGTCTTATGTGACAGATCAATGTGATTTTGATTACTCTTTTGTTAACCGACGAAAAAAAAAAAGGAGGAGGTTCTCAATTCGACGCGTTTATTTTTTTTTATGTATGATCACGCATATCTCCGGCGTCACTCAACCGATTTCGAGTTTTTTTATGACGTTTGCTAAGGAATTCTTCGAGGGTGGTCCCATTTTCAAAATATTATCAGAAATTATACAAAATTATATAACCCCTCATTTCACCCCATTTTGAAATGAGGGGTTAAAGGTCACACAATTTAAAAATTATTTTTTGATCGACTTGAAACTTTGTATATGTATTTAACATATAAAATAAAGAAATACGTGTTTTAGGAATTTTGAAAAAAAAAAAAGTATAGGGTGTGAAATGGGGTGATAAAGTTTGCATTCTGGACTACAGCATATCTCCGCCGTTAGTAAGCCGATTTCAAAAAATCTTTTTGTTTATACGGGTTGTTAACAAAAATTTAAACGATGGGGTAGAAAATGGGGGTTTATGGGGGGGGGGGGGGGTGAATTATCATTTTGAAAAGAGTAACCATTGAGTTTCTTACCGGCTCTTCTCAGTGAAAGCAGCATTCCGAACCGGTGGTAGAATCTGACTATTTGTAATTGCTTTTTGGCCTCACGAATAAAACATTTTTGATTTTGATTTTAAAGCCTGTTTTTAAGTATTTATATTATACAACAAATAATAGTTAAAGTAGGATTCTATAACAGTCAATAACTACCGCAAGGTAAGTGTTGTGTAGCTATTTTAAAAGTAATCACAAATTAAGCATGTAGTAATTAGTAGATTATAGCCACAAAAAATTATAAAATAAAAACTTTTTAACAAAAAATTAAACCGCCGAAAATATTAAAAAGCAAAAAATAATATACTTTTTTTATTTTACCTTAATAACAAAGATCTTAAACTAATGTAAGTATACCTAAGTCATTTTGAGTCGGCGCCAAACAATCAATGACCAATAAATTTAAAGAAATAACCAAATGAAATTAACAATGCAACGTGAAATCTTCAGCCACAAACATTAACATTCCAAAAAATGTGCTCTCGGAACGACCACTCGCCCAATGTGTGCACTCAAGTATGTGCCCGCACAAGTTGCTGTCTCGCTGACATTAACTTCGTAAACGCTCGGCATTTTCCGGCGAAGTGGCGTGTCGCGCCGTGCCGCCGTGCATCATACTTTACTTATTAATTAATTTGCTAGTTTGGCGCTGACTCAAAATGACTTAGGTATACTTACTTTAGTTTAAGAACTTTGTTATTAAGGTAAAATAAAAAAGTATATTATTTTTTGCTTTTTAATATTTTCGGCAGTTTAATTTTTTGTTAAAATGTTTTTATTAGGTATATAAATCATTGCACGAATAAACTCTCTTTATTGGTTTGTTGTACATTTCCAACATGAATATAGCTAAAAAAAAGTAACCTTTGCAGGACGCCTGGCAGTTGTGAAACATTAAGTTATTTAGAGTAGAGAGAGAGAAGCGTCGTCGTAGTGGCGAGTGAGCGGAGCCAGCCGGTGGGCGGAGTCTAAGCGGCGGAAAGAACCGAGGAACCACGGAGCTGCTCGAAGTTTTCGCATCACGGCATGGTGGCATCAACAGTTGCTCTCACTCGCCAAGCGCGCCATTAGATGTTTCACATCAAAAATATTAATAAGATAATGAGGGATGAAATCGGATGCAGAAGGAAACGTTTTCATAATTGATGTGTGTTTTTAGACCCTGTATGTGGAAAAACCAACACGTACGAGATTTTTCTGGGTGAGGGGATTTGTGGAGAGTTGTTTGTTTATTTACGTATGTTAACATGCCTCCATGCCTCCGTGCTTCAAGTTATACGACGCTTGAGTTTTCTAACAGACAGCAAAGTTATGATTATAATGTTTTGTATGTCGATGTATAGACATGCCCGAAGATAAGAATAAGAATAATTTATTTTCAAATAACTTATTCGTGAGCGAACCAAACTAGACTCGAGGTCTGTATCATGGTGCTCTTATGAGATACTTATTGCATAGGTAAATCTAGAAATAAAAAAATAAAAAAATTACGAATGAAATTCATATAAGCTTTAAAATAAAGTACAAAATATTAATAAATTTACACGTTGGCCGCGATAAGTGTGTGTGTGTGTACATGTGTGGGTAGGAGCGTGTGTATGCGTGTGCGCTTGACCTAAGTATGTGCGGCAAAAATGACTAATTATACTAGATTTTCCGTGTCATCATAACCGATACTAAGAAGCAATTTTTAGACAGCGGACTTGCAGGCGAAGTTGGAGTAATTTTTTATGTCTTCTATCTGACACACTTTGTTGTAGGTGATCAAGAGAGCGTAGATCCGTCTTGATAACGATAATCAAGTATAGGTACCTGAAAGTATAAAATTGCTACTGAGCAAATTCCTCTTTCTTTGAGTTTTAGCAGAACAGTAGCGAATTGACAATTTTTACGCATATATACGATTCACGCATAATATGTTCACTTCATTAGAATATTCATAACGCGATACTGCGTCTAATGCGAAATAGCCAAAAAGCCCATCGTAGACTCCATAATTAGGAGCGTAAATTGTTTAGTCCATATTCTAATATTGGATTGCTTCAGTATTATCATAGTGTTGTTTCAATGTTGTTTAGAATTCGCATATACGATTTCATATAAACTATCGTTACTACTATTATAACATTATTTATTTTCTATTAAAAGTAGAGATAGCCTAGTTGGTACTACTTTTCGTTGAAGAATGAACTGTCTGTAATGAGTAAATACAGTTCATTTTGGTATTGTGGTATCGGCAAAAAATTTGGCGCGCGCTTTGTCACCCCCGTGTTACTACAATTATCACAAAATTCCATATTCTCCTACTGAAATAACAATATGTACCTAATGTCTTTAAATCAAAGGTTAAGCAATACGACCAATGGAACCGCAACCCTAAGCTCTGGCATTAAGGGTCAGGTTACGATGAATAATCATAGCCTTATTAGTTGTTGTACAAGTTTATTATATCCAATACACGACCGATAGCCTCTTGGGCTCTCATTACCGCATGACACGGGCGGTGGGTCTTGCAACTTGCTAGTCTCAAGAGTAGGGCTGATACCAATTAGACATAATTAATTAATAAGAAGGTATATACAGGCTGTGTCAGAAGTTCGAAATTGTACTTCAAGTATTGCACCAGAATCGGGTATACAACAGACTGAATGGCATATAAATTTTGATGAAAATTCGAATTGTTTAAATTGATTGATACGGTATATAATTTTTGTAATTAAAGATACATTAAAATATAAATGTTTAATGACTAGCAACATTTTTGATATTTTTTTAGACGGCAACTCCAGCGAGAGTTGTCATTGGAATCGAAGGCTTTGAATGTTCGGTTTTTTAATAGTTAACTTTGATACTGTTTATCTGAATTAAAATACACACACATTAGTTTTTCTTTAAAAGAATATGTTTGTAAACAAAACAACAATTTAATTTAATTTAAAAAATATACAACTTACTTTTCGCCGGCATTTGTAAAAACTTGTTTCAAATGTGAAATTGTCATGTTCTGTTTTATGAACATTAGGAGGCTTCCCATGTACCTAGATGTAGTTTACATTGTTAAAACATACGGGTCGAATTGAGAACCTTCTTTTTGAAGTCGCTTAAAAAGGGTTTTAAGTGTACCCTAATACTTGGGACAATTTAATACTCAAAGGTCTGGAAGACGACTAATAATTATCTACTAGTAATAATTTTGTAGACGTAAAAAGTACGATTACCTAAAAATATCATTTAAAACTTAGAACTGTAGCTAACACATTATTGTAAAATTTATTTATCAACATAAGAATTATTCAACATAACCTTAAAACTTGATCAGAATAACGAAATCTACAAATTAATTGCTACCCAAAACGTAGTTAAACATCCATAAGCCGTCGCAACTTGGCCACTAATAACTTGACCGAAATTCAATTTGTTTGAAAGCAAATTCGTGTAGCCATTTAAATAATTCAATGTAGATGGTCCATATATTGTATGTATTAACGTATATAGTTATTGGAACCATAGCGGATATAAAGTAAATATTACAAAGGTTTGCTTGTTAGATCACTATCTAATCAAATGAATTATGATAATAGTATGAAGGTCTGCTTTTACTTATGCTGGTTGTACCATATGATTGAAAATCGGTAGGTAGGGATACTACTACAGCCCTTTTACCGTCCCACTGCTGGGCACGGTCCTCCCCTCAATGCGAGGGGGATTCAGGCCATAGTCGCCCTCGAACGCACGCCTCGCAATCGGTAGGTATACCAACCTATAAAATGAATGATGACAGTGATAAACATAGCGGATGAATCTACGAAAAAGGTTGATAAAAAAAGTCATTCGGTAAATAAAAAAAAATACATTTAAAAACAAAATAAGAATGTTCCACTAATACCTCGCCCCACACATTTCGGCAAGGGCACCGGTCAAACAAATTGCGTACATTTCACTCCGATAGTTCGAAGTAGCAGTTGGGTATCGAATAAATGGCGTTGTAATATATTTTTTACGCGTCGATTGGGGTCGGGTGATATGGCGCGCGGTGGAACTGCAGTTGACATCTGAACCGATGCTGGCAACATTTGGTGGTTATTGGACAGAAATGAGGATATAATTGTGGCTATGTTGTTCGTATTAGGTAATGACTTTAGTAATGATATGGAATGCCAGCGTTAGATACTTAAAGTAAGCGTGGTTATGATTAATTTTATAAAATACAACTAAATAAAATATGCAATCATTAAAGTTTTTTTTCGAAACTTCAAACTTAGTTTTTTCAATGTTATTTACAATGTTTATAACAAACCTACAACTATCCATATATAGGTGCGAGTATAGATAGGCTATCTTTTAATCTAAATGTAAATATTAATTTATTCATGTGCAGAAATAAATTTATGTTTTAGGTCGCTAATCTCTTCTGCTATGTTAAACTTTAGATAATAGAAATCCCAAAAGTAACAGCTGAGTTTAGATAAATTAGTCTATCTGAAAGCGTGTATATTTGCCACAGTTAGCAGTAGTACACCTTTCAAACAAAATACTGCTCGAGTTAGTTAGTTTGTTAACATTCCCTCATTTCCTTTCTACCGAGCATTTATATTGTTAGAAATATTAGTTTATTATTGTTATACCACTACTGACTTTGTCAATTATATCTACTATTGCTTTGTGTTAAATAAAAACAATACGGTATTTCAGCTTTAAGTAGAACACTCAACGCGACAAGGGAAAGCAAATTATGTCTAACGAACTCAAATCCCCGAAAGTCGTAAGGAAAGACAATCCTATTTTTCCTTTCTTGCCAGTGTGGCGTTTATACCTACACCCATAGGCGCGTCAAAATGCGCGCTGCCAATCTGTTACCAATACCAAAACAAACTCTAGAAAGTTATGGACAAAGCTCATTTTACAACGAAATGTCATCGACGACGCAAATAAATGACGACGCAAAAAAAAATTCGACGCACGGTCGCGTTGCTTTTAACACAGAAATTTAATATTTATGAACCATAACACAGAGTACATTTTCGCTTGGCCCAGTGGTTGCAGGGAGTAATGCGATGCACTGGCGCTCGACACGAAGCTATACCAAAATCAAAATCAGTATCTGTCAGGTGGCAAATTAACATTGTAAATTGGTGCTCGCTCGCCGGTCAATGAAAGACGAAGTGACCTATTGCTATGTTAAAGGACTGTTCCATGGACTGGACGTAAAACAAAAAGATTAGCCCACTGAGTTTCTTGTTAGTGTCTTCTTTAATAGCTCAGTGTACTTGTCATGTGGTGAGAAAAAAACGATTTTTTAAATTTTCATTTCATACAATACTACTGATGCTGCTGGTCTTTTAAATATCAATATAAACAAGCGTTTAGGTTATTTGGAGGAGCCTTTAGAAATTCTAATAAACCAGATCAAAGGGTGAAGGCTATTTTACAGGAGAGCATCCTCATTCGACGTAGAAAAAATGGCTAATTCGAAATATGTGTAACTCAATATCGCTAAAAGGTGTCGCTGAAGTCAAATAGGCTTTCACCCCCAATATATAACTAGAATTTTAATAAAAAAACTCACCTAGTTCTAAAGCGTGGAACAGGAGTGGTATCCATAGCCATGGCGTTACAGGTGACTGCACCATCGCTTCTTGCTTCACACCATTCCACGAATATCCCTTAATCACTCATTAGCACACAATTAAATATCACAATTGATTAAATATATTTAACATTTTACACACACACACTTTTCAATTTAGTCATTTCGTTAACACTTTGGAGAAATTGAGTGGTAGGAAATAAATTATTGGTAATTTTTAAACCTATAAAAAAAGTTTGACTGTTTACGGGAACCTATATCTAAGGAAAACAGGCATCATTGTGTATGCTTTGGCTTATTCATTTTCTAAAAAAAATATATTTTAAATACGTGTATAATAAGAGCAAAATTTAAGTAATAAAAATTCAATAAAAAACAACGTTGTGTCAAAGTAATTGGCACCTGAAATAATTAAGGAAATGGTGAAGGAAGAAATAGTAAATTTTTTGAATTTCCAGATACTTATCAGTAAATAGTTTAGTTGTAGAAACAACTCGAAAAAAATCCTCTAGTAATGTAAAGATGATGTATCTTTACATTACTAGAGGATTACTCGCGTAAATAACTAGCAAAACATCAACCGCCTGATGTACGGCCCTAGAGATGTAATCTCGTTTACCTAAGATTACATTTTGGAGACCCTTGCGCTATCAAAACGCTTACTCGAGAGATGGCGAGATTCCCGACGCCCTAGGTATTTGTTTAATGTTGTGTACAGACTACGCCGACTATACCTACATGACAGCTTAGAGCTGCACTTATTTATTCTGTGTTTCTGCGCATAAGATGTAAGCGTAAAGCAATTAACGACCTTATGATAAGTTATCAACAACTCTTTTATGGGGCAAAGCATACGCTTCAATACATAGTATAAAACAAAGTCGCTTCCCGCTGTCCCAATGTACTCTTAAATCTTTAAAACTACGCAACAGATTTTGATGCGGTTTATTTTAATCGATGGAGTGATTCAAGAGGAAGGTTTATATGTATAATACATGCATAATATAGTAGAGAAACACTGACAATTTTAGGTGGCACTGCTTTCGTATGTCACAAATTCTAAGGCGGTACGAAGTTCGACGGGTCGGCTAGTTTGCAATATACGTCCGAAAGAATTCAGAGATTTGCCCATTACTATATTTAAAATCATAATTAAAACTAAACTATGTCAAAAGGACTATTTAAAAATCTCAGATTATTTGGATGTTAAATCAGCTTGGGACTGTACTGCTCAAGTACCTCCCAAGCAAAAATCAAAACAAGTTCTGTCATGTAAAAGTGTAGTGTGCCTTACCAATGTTTTTTTCTTTTATTTTTATTGTAAGCAGCTCTAAAGGCAACACTGGAGCTATATCTACCTACGTATTTGAATATAGGAGCAATATCTACCTAAGTGTTTTTTATCTTCTAAACTTACGTTTTGGAGATGAATAAATTATAGGTCCACTGAGTTTCTAACCGGATCTTCTCAGTTGAGGTCACGCTTTGAACCGGTAGTAGCTTTAAAGGAAAAAAAAAACCTTGATATTTTGTAAGTGCTCCCTAGGCCTATACAAAATAAATAATTTGACTTGTGACTTAAAGAATTAAAACTTTCAGTTCTCAGCAGCTATTGCGGTTTATCAATCAGTAACATAGGCTATATTATGTTATAAACCCGTGCGAAGCCGGGCAGACAGCTAGTTTAGAATAAATAAAAAAAACAATACAACACCAACACAATGACATGACTTTTGTAACTGAGTAATATCACTTTATTGTTCCGAAAAGTACAAAATCTAGAGGTAATTAACAGTGCCAGTAAATGTTTCGTTCCTTGGTCTGTACGCTACGTAATGTGCAGGGCCGGACTCTTATCGTCCTACATCAGCCTCGACATGATAATAAAGGGTCCGTCCGTCCCAACTGGCCGACATTTTATTCAATGAACCTTCGATATATCTCCCCGAGTGTAACTTTGTGGGCAGAGTTACCACACTCCGCCGGGATTTCTGAGCGGGGTAATTATTAACAGATGGTTTCAATACCATTTGGCTTTGTATGTATGTTTTGATTATTAGTTTTGTTTACAATTCATTGTGAGTTACGTGACATTGTGAGGGAAAGCGAGTGTCTTTAAGTCCCGGGAATTCCGTGCCCTAAAAACCATATTAACTCCCAAACTAATAGAAAACCAAAATGTTGTATATTGTTATTGCAAATTTGTGTAGATAGATAATAAAACTCACAAAAGTCTTAAGTGCGAGCGTATTGCCATACAGTCCTACAATGCACCTAACTTATTTATACCTACTCTAACTTTTTTTTAAATATTACAATGTGTACTAGTGTATAGTACAATATCACTAGTAGTCCCCTTAGCCCCTTCAAGCCTTCCAGCTAAAACGTATGTTCTCAAATGAGTTCAATGACCAAGATGAATATCAAACCCGGAGCCTTACGGTCACAGTTTTTACTCAAACAATACAACGATTCTCTATCTAACTAAAATATTTATCGTTCGCCGTCCGTCTGGGGGATTTGATTCACTTAGGGACGGCCGCTGTCATCAGAGATACAAAGGCGGATGAATCAAAGAGATATTGTTATCGCCATTGATGTGCGGAGACGGCTTTATATTACGTACAGGAAAATGGCGCTTATTGCATGAATGATTTAGGACTAGTTTCATTCAATAAGTGTCTATTCCATTCTGTTTCATGACAAGTTTTTCTACTGTTCCCAATGCTGAATGGTATTGAAACCAGCACTGACTAAGTTGGAGGAGATAATACTCATGTTAGGTGATGCTTTAACTGCTACTGCTTAAATTTTTGGCTTAACGTTAAGGCGTTTCCTAGTGTTGGTGAAATAAGACATGTGTGATAATGTTACATCGCTACTAAGCGTTTTACTAAATATGGATAATTTGCCTCAACTGCTTGTACTAAACCTTCAAAACCAAAGTCAAAATCAGATTTCTTTTTATTCATGTAAGCCAATATAGTATTTTTTAATAATCAGATTCAGGCATGTCATGAGAAGAGATGAGAAGCATGTGACTAAAAGAGTGATGAGTATGGATGTGGTAGGATACAGAGCGAGAGATAGAAAGAAAACATGAATGGAGTGTGTAAAACGTGGTATAAATGAGATCGAAGTGGATGTTAGTATGACGGAAAAGCGAGATGAATAGAAGAAAAGGACATACTGCACCGACTCGAAATAATGGGAAAACGTAAGGCAAATGATGATAATTATATATAATCAAAAGTAATAATGTTAATAAATTTAAAAAAAAACGAAACAAGTGCGAGTCGGACTCGCGCACGAAGGGTTCCGTACCATTAGCTATAAAAACGGAAAAAAATCACGTTTGTTGTATGGGAGCCCCCTTAAATATTTATTTTATTCTGTTTTTTAGTATTTGTTGTTAAAGCGGCAACAGAAATACATCATCTATGAAAATTTCAACTGTCTAACTATCACGGTTCATGAGATACAGCCTGGTGACAGACGGACGGACGGGCAGCGAAGTCTTAGTAATAGGGTTCCCGTTTTACCCTTTGGGTACGGAACACTAAAAAACTAAATAAAGTGAGTACCTATTCGAAATTATACCTACTACGAAGAAAATTGTAGAGAAAAATGACTTAAAGTGGTTCGGCGCGCGTAACATATTGCCTCCGCGTACAAGGTGAATACCTTATGCCCCATTTGTCCCGCCTATCGTTGTCTTTGTATAAACGCGAACAGGTTCTAGACAGTTTGTTTTATTGGCTGGTCTGGTGGTTGCGATATAAATGACTTAAAAGAGAGGTTTTTATTTTACTTTGGTGACTTATTGCGAAAATGTAACTCAGAAAGTTAGTGAAGTAATTCTTAAGTTACAAATAATTTGGAGATATGTGTCACATATAAATCAATATCGCCACGCAACACATACTCATCCTGAACTTGTTAATGCTTGTACTATAGGTACCATACATGAACTGGAGGTGATTCCAGTTACCCACAGACCAGATTAAATTACGAAAATTAAATTTCTGTATTGCCGCTATCAGAGATGGAAGCCGCAACCATACAGTGCGCTCAAGCGAACTACGCTGCTCACACCACTAGTCTGGTCCACCATACCACCAGACCAGCCAATAAAACAAACTGTCTAGAACCTGTTCGCGTTTATAAAGAGTCCAAGACGTCATCGTCGAAAAACACGTACAGACGCCGACATATTGTTACATACAAAATAATTAAATTAAACGTTATTAAAGGAGTAAACAATACACATCAAAGTGATATCCAAAATTTTTAAAGTTAAATAAAAGCATACTAAAACTGTACAAAAAACATAGAGCATTTACTACAAACCTAATTGCTTTAAAGAATAAACAAATTCTTTTGGAACAACTTATTGCACGACAACAACTTATTACACGAAGCGGCTTGATTGTTGAATGATCATCCATCAAAGTACTTTCCGCCGGGCCCTGGCATCCAGAACATTGATAAATGAGCCCAGTTGACCCCATCGTGTACAACGCTGTCGCCGCGTTTACATAGCGATGACAGGACCTAGGCCCCAAGCAAATACCCATCGGAAAAGCAAGAGTGCTTAGCAAGAAATGGTCATAAAACCTTCGGCCGATAGGCACGTCAATATTTGCGAAAACGAACTGTATTAACTAATCAAAAAAGCTAATTTTTCTACAAAATGACATCGAGAACGCGTGGTTGCGTGGCACCACCACCTCTTATTTTTTTATTTTTACGAAATGAGCGAAATTATGATATTTAATGGAATAAGATGAGGAATGGCATCACCTGCGACTAGCGCGTGCATTTCGCCAATGTCAAGTAATTAATAGCAAGGACCAATTCAATAAATACACGTAATAAATAAAAATGAATGATGACAGTGATAAAGATGGCGTAATATTCCACCACCTCTTAAAGTAACTTTATTTGTTTCTTTTTTTAAATGTTTAAGTCTCACGTCGGTGAAAGTTGTACACACCTGTCATTGGTGTACCTATCAGACCATTTTTTATTTAATATTTTATTTACCCAATTGTTTAATAGGTATACTGTTGGTGTGTCGTTCTTAAATAAATAAATAAATAAATAAGTATTTTTGTTTCAATAGTAACTGTCAGTCTTTGACAGCTTTTGCAGTAAGTTAACTGTCAAAACCTGACAGTAATATTAAAAACATTGCTGATGGGTTGTGGTAAGGAGGCAGGTATAAGAGTTTAAGTAAACGATGCACAACATAGTTTCAATCAATACAAGGCACCTTAAGCTCTCCGAGGCAGCTGTTACGCAAACTAATTAACTTCTGCTAAGCTAAATACTACAGCCCGTCGACTAATTATTTCCCAAGATAGACCCTGACTCTTTAAACAAAAAGCAATAAGGGATGGTTAATTGAACAGCACCCGACGTCTGTTTGGGACGTGTTTTAAAACAAATATTTGTACCGCAAGCGATCTGAGCAAGTTTGAAAGCCACAGGATTGTTAAAGTGTTTACATCTATAAAAGGTTTTGATTATGAAGATCAAATTGAATTCGTTGTAATTGAAATTAAACTATTTTACGGATTTTATCGCGTTTATCTACTATTGGATCGGACCGCAAACAACAACTAAATATGAGGGTACCCAGTTATTAACTATGACATCAGGACGTCTAACACCTCAGTCCCCCCGTGACCATGGTTGCTGTAAAGCAGCAGAAACGTCGGGAAAATAAAATAGTAAATAAACGCGATAAAATCCGTAAAATAGTTTAATTTCAATGTATAGTATTCGCGTAAATATAAGAAAACAATATAATTTCGTTGTAATTGTTGGTAAAGCCCTGGCCCACAAGCGCGTCTAAATTCGCGCGACCAGTCGTGAACTGGGGCGTGAAGACGCGTACGTCAGAATGTTTGTCCATACAAAAATGAACTGTATTATCTCTCGAAAAAGTGACTTTTACCATCGAAATTCAATCTTTATGCATATTTACACAGAGCTCTATTTGGTAGTGACAACCATTTTGTGCGTCTTGACGACCCCACGGGCCCATAGCTTAATTAAATTATTCACTTGAAATAACAACGATGCTTTTGTATTTTTAATGTTTTTTTTAGTTCCATGAAGGAGTAGACAAAGATGCAGTACACTCACACTTCTGTGATGTATTTTTGCAGAAATTAAATGGAGAGCGAGCCCATTTATATACAAATAATATCAAAATAACATTATTTTAACAAATGTATATGAAGGTATACACGATACCAATAAGGAAACTGCAATTCCTAATAAAAAGTCTGTCTGTTTGTTCCAGGTAAACATCCAAACGGCTGAACCGATTTGGACGGCTCTTTCACTGGCAGATAGCTGATGTTCTAAGGTGTAACTAAGGCTACTTTTATTTTAGAAAAAGCATTAGGGTTCCGCGGGATGAACATATAACCATTATTTCCGGGTAATATCCCTTAAAATATTTATTTTAGTCCCTTAAACCGGTGATTCATTTTTTATCAAAATAATTTAGTTAGGTAGTATAAGTATTTAGTTTACTTAGGTATCTTGACACACGGCAAGTACCTATAACCACGGGGAGATAGTATTTGTTCGCGACACGTTTCATCACAAAGCTTTATGGCATCATAAAAAGCTCTTGTGATTGGAACGCGACTGTAAACGGCAAATTAAATTTATAATAAACCTAAAAGGCGGAAGAAATTGGTTTCTGAAATGGTCTAAGTAAGGTCTGAGTGCTTTAGACATATTGCAGATGGTCTTAACTATCGTACTTATAAATATCCGATATTGGTTTATTGTTATCGTTCATTTTACGAAGTGAAATATGTTTTCTTTTGCCAGACAACACATACTAATCGTATGACCCCCAACTAAGCAAAGACTATGGGCACCATTATAATTGACTGGGGTGATCTCAGTTACACTCAGGTTAGGGCAAATTACAAAATGGTCATTACCAAAATTTGCCCGCCAGTCTGCGGGCGGAAATCGAACCTGTAATCACCCGATGCAGTGACCTCGACCTACTACAAACCGTCCTCTTCGAAAATCTCTTTTCTCGTTCGTTACATTTTAATGAACAAAAGCCGGAACTCATAAATTAAAACCGCTGCTTTCATAAATTCATAAAGCGATAAAAGGTTTAACGACAGAAATAAAGCTGCTGAGAGCTCAAGTTTCATTTTAGAGTGATGAGCAAATCGTCACATTGAATATATGGCGTCCCGAGTAACATAATATGTACCTAAGTATTTGACAAGGGTTGTACCACTTGTAATGATCCTAACACACTTAAGCTCGCATTGAATCCGAGATAGTAATTTTGATTCGAGTGTTATTATTATATCTGCGTGAATTAACACGACCGAAAGATTTCTACTAAACCAATATTCTCAAATGGTGAATTGGAATTCCTGTAAATTTGGTGTCAAAATCTGGAGCCTCCCCATCATCTCTTAAAGTAATAATGTTTCAATAGTAACTGTTGAGTTTTGACAGATTTTGTACGAAGTTAACAGTCTGTAAAAAAACTGGAAATAATATTTAAAAAAATAATAGTAAAAAAAACTTTTTAAAAACAAGCTTTTATTTTAATTGCCCTTAGTTTTCGTGTTCTCGTCAGCAAGCCCTTTCATTTGATACCCATACTGTGGTTATTTACGGCAATTATATTTAAATAATAATCAATTGCTTTTCTTCGTATGAATTGTATTGTAATAAAAAATTATAAAATAAAGTAGGTACAAAAAGTTAGGTTAATCGTCGTTCGTTCGTATAGCTCTCGTAATTAGTAATGGCCTCGGCACGGAAGTTTTTGGCGTCACCTGGCGGCGGCGCAAGCCGCCCGGTGTTGCCTGAACAGTGGTAGTGCAGAAAAAATAACTATTCCGCCATCTTGGATGATCCGCCATATTGGAATTAGAATGACGTCATTTAGCTAAGCATGCATTGTCATCCAAAATAAGCGTGTATAGCAAATTTCAGCTGAATCGGTTAAAGATAACTGATTTAAAATTCAGTTGCAGGATTCCACCCGGACATACATACATTGCAAGGTAATATAAAGCTTGTAAAAATATTGCTGCATGACAGGGGATAGTATGAGGGTAGGTACATAACCATGGTTTTTTCTTAGAAAATTATATTTTCTATTTTTGTATTACTATCTGCACAGTTACACACAGTTACAGTTCTTACAGTTACAGTTCTGATCAAATGATTATGTAAATATCATTTGAGAACTGTTATGTACCAAACATTTCAGCGTTGTACTAAAATTATATATAAATTTCTGATTTAGTCTTAATGCACATATGGCGCAAAAAACATCTATTGCTATTTCAGCAATTTCCGACAGTGAATGCTACCCTATAATTAAAAAAGTATCCCTAACTAGCCATTTTTTTTTAATGAGAATGGGAGGCAAACGAGCAGACGTTTCACCTGATGGTAAGTGATCAACGCCGCCCATGGACACCTGCAACACCAGGGGCATCGCAAGTGCGTTGCCGGCCTATAAGGAATGAGTAGGCTCGTTTCTTGAAGATACCTTTGTCGCATCGGTCCGGGAACATCGCTGCAGGAAGTTCATTCCACAGTTTGGTGATGCGAGGGAGAAAATTACATTGATCCACTTGAGAGTTTTTTAAAGGTTATCCAGTTGATGGGCCATTATTTGCGCGCGTATCAGCTCGATCCGTAGTACTTTGCTCGGGAATCGTTACCGCTTGATACACGGCGCCTCAGTTGCGTATCGCTAAGTGCGCAGATAGCCTTAAGTAGGCTTCGATAAATTATTGAATTAACAAAAACCAAAAACCGACTTCAAAAACCTAGGTGCACTAAAAAGCTACAAATAACCTTACAATATATTACATTTGGAGTAGGTGCCAATCAACGTCAGACAAGGCAAATACACACATGAATTGCCACCGACTCCAAATGTAATGAATTGTAAGGTTATTTGTAGCTTTTTAGTGCACCCAGGTTTTTGAAGTCGGTTTTTGGATTTTGGTAGAAATAATATTTTCACGATTTCTAGTGTCAATAATCGTTGAAAATTTGCAAATATTATCACCTTATAACAGCCCTAAAACAGTAAAAAATTACAGCCAAAAAAAAATCATCTAAAACATACGGGTCGGTTAATAACCCATGATTATGTTTCAAATTACATTTACACATTATTATAATAACAAAACAGTGGTCGCCGTGTGGTCGAACACACGCCTTGCAATCGAAGTGTGCAAGTTCAAACTCCGGCTCGCACCTCTGGGATATATGTGCGAATCACATTTACATCCGAGATTAGGTATCACTTGCTATGAAACGGTGAAGGAAAACATCGTGAGGAAACCTACACGTCTGAGGGAACTTGACTAGTTTTCGATAGATGTGTGAAGTCTGCCAACCCGCACTGGGCCAGTGTGGTGGACTATGGCCCGAATCCCCATCGCATTGAGGGGAGCCGGTGCCCAGCAGTGGGACATTAAAAGGGCTGTAAACAATAAAACAAATAAAAAGACTTTTTAAATGATTGGTCTGTTAATCACAATATAGGTAGTTGAACTCAGTCGTTAATCAATATGCATCTAAAAGTCCCCCACACTAGGACGCCAAGACGCGCACGTCGAACTTTTTGCCAATACCGAAAAGAACTGTATTGACTCGTAGAAAAAGTTCATTGTTCAATGAAATGACAAGGCGAGCGAGTTCTGACGCGTGGAAGCGTGGGTTCACCACATAAAGCGGGTTTCAGACTACGCTATAATATAATAGCATATAGCTCATAGCACAACAATATCGCGCACCATACATTGTTATGGATACGTTCACACTGGTACTATTATTGGCTTACCATACGCTATAAATTGGTGCGATGCGCTGAGTTCATCAGCTATGCTATATCACGCGCCGCCCTTTTCCCCCTCCCTCACCCCCGGCCGTCCCGTCAACTGAGCTAGCTATATACTATAAATGCTTGCGATAATATCGCGTAATGTGATCGCCATGCTATGGTATACTATATAGCATCCTTCTTTGCTATACTATATAGCACAATATTATAGCGTAGTCTGAAGCCCGCTTAAATCTATTGACACAGTTCGTTCAGTGGTGTGAGCACGTATGCCAAGACAAGACCTTTGTCACGGATTTGCTCGCTCGCTCTCTGTCTAATATTATACGAGAGAAAGAGACAACATCAACGTATTCCGTGACACACGTCTAGTCTTGGCGCACATGGTACAACTATTGATGCGCGACTTTTGACGCCTAAGTGAGTTGCATATCCAAGAAAATTAAAAATCTCAAATTATAGACAGTGCTTACTTTTGTTCGAAAATGTTTTGTTTAATTTATACCACAGAGAAATAGGTGAAAATATAAAATGAAGCAACGTCCCCCTCCCTATTTCTTTTGGCACTGTCTTTTATGTACCTGATTTGCAATTTGTCGTTTGCAAACGTATTTGGGGTGTTTTAGTCGCGGCTTTACGAGGCCGGCTTGATGAGTTGTCAAAAGAATTCAGACAATAGGTAACATTTTGCTTATATATAAAAGAAAGGAATCACAGTTAACGAAACACAATGTACAAACGATGCGGGCCAATTATTCTGAGGTTTCCAGATATATAAAAGTGAAAACACAATAAAAAACTGGCCAAGTGCGAGTAGGACTCGCGCACGAAGGGTTCCGT
Source organism: Ptilodon capucinus (assembly GCA_914767695.1). NCBI lineage: Eukaryota > Metazoa > Arthropoda > Insecta > Lepidoptera > Notodontidae > Ptilodon > Ptilodon capucinus. The sequence continues at coordinate 3,192,324 of OU611814.1, read as the reverse complement.
ACCATTTTATTTAAAAAAGGCATAAAATTAACGCTTGTTGTATGGGAGCCCCCTTAAATATTTATTTTATTCTGTTTTTTAGTATTTGTTGTTATAGCGGCAACAGAAAAACATCATCTGTGAACATTTCAACTATCTGACTATCAAGGATCATGAGATACAGCCTGGTGACAGACGGACGGGCGGAAGAACGGACGGACGGTCAGCGAAGTCTTAGTAATAGGGTTCCCGTTTTAACCATTGGGTACGGAACCCTAAAAATTCACTAAGGTGGACCAATAATACGATTTTTGATTGTTTTGGCACTTATTGGGTTTTAACACTATACCCTCGATATTGGCATATAGTTTCGTTATTGGCAAACTTTTTGACGCGCTTATCTCGACGCGTAAGTGTGCCCGGGGCCTTACAGATATTATTCTCCTATAATTAAAAGCTAACACTGTTCCACTCCTCGTACAGTGTAGGCACGAGTACGGAAAATTTAAAGGGACCGTGTCATGCCAAATGAGTTTTTAATTTCGCAAGCAACGTTGCCGGCTGTAGCTTCGCTTTGAAATTCTTGTTCATAGCTAAGAGTTATTTTAGTTAATTCTTCTATCGTTATGTTCAAACAATTTCACGCTTTGTGCACGGCTGCATATTACGTCATATTGAGGCTCGTGGGTAATTTATGATGGTAAAATATTCAAAATCATTTCATTTTGGTATTGGTGACAAACCGCAAAAATAAACCAAATAAACTTTAAATTATAATATAATAACAAAAAATTAAACCGCCGAAAATTTTAAAAAGCAAAAAATAATATACCTTTTTTATTCAACCTTAATAACAAAGTTCTTAAACTAATGTAAGTATATATTGTTTTCTTATATTTACGCGAATACTATACATTGAAATTAAACTATTTTACGGATTTTATCGCGTTTATTTACTATTTTATTTTCCCGACGAAAGAAAGGGCTAAATTTCGCTGTACCGCCTCGCAGGATCCCTTATGAAGACATTATCTGTAGCGTCGAGGATGTTCTAGCCAAAAACAATTTTAAAAAGGAAGACTCTGAGGCAATAAGACAGGACGTATCATCGTTGTTACGCCGTAGTTCAGTGCCCAAACAAAATCTTCCTAAGAACCAGTATTTAGCGTTGAAGAACTTACGTACTAGGACAGACATTACTATTCTCCGCGCGGATAAGGGAAATGCGACGGTAATAATGGATACGTCAGATTACAATGCAAAAATTTTAGAACTTCTATCGGATGAAACGACATACAAAAAGGTCAAAACAGACCCAACTACAAACGTGTTAAAAACAACTACCGATCTAATAAAGAAACACTCCGACGCATTGAATCTAGACGTCAAATCATTGATACCTTCGTGCGCAAAACCACCTAAGTTGTATGGGTTACCTAAAATACACAAGCCCGAGGCCCCGCTGCGCCCCATTGTAAGCCAGATTGACACACCAACATACAGTCTGGCTCAGCACGTAGCGAAGGTGCTCTCACTACTAAGAGGACACACAAGAGCACATACAAAGGATTCATACCATTTTGTCAGTGAGATTAAACATCTACATCTTGCGGACAATGAAACTATGGTCAGTTTTGATGTTCAGTCCTTGTTTACCTGTCTACCTGTAGTAGACTGCATCGAAATAGTATCAAAGAAGCTAGCAGAGAATAACATGCCTGAGGAATATGCTGAACTCTTAAGACATTGCCTCACATCCGGGTATCTGTTGTGGAATGAACAGTTCTACAAGCAAGTAGATGGTGTAGCGATGGGCTCTCCTGTTTCTCCCGTTGTCGCCGATATATTCATGGAAGACTTCGAGGAGACAGCCCTTCGCACTTCACCTGTGACCCCAAGATTCTACAAGCGGTACGTAGACGATACTTTCACAATATTACCATCTGACAAAATAACAGCATTTCTAAACCATCTTAACTCCATACACTCTAAAATCAAATTTACAATGGAGTTAGAGGCCAACAATACTCTAGCTTTCTTAGATGTTTTAGTGATCCGTAATCCTGATAACACCTTAGGCCACACCGTGTATAGGAAAAAGACCCATACCGATAGGTACTTAAACGGTGAATCTCACCACCATCCAACACAGTTAGCTACCGTGGGTAAATCTTTGTTTCAGAGAGCACAAGGGATCTGTGATGAGCAACACCTGGCTGCCGAGATCCACCACGTCAAGCAAGTATTGCATGACAACAAGCTTCGGGTCCCACGCCGTCATCACAGTGACCGAGTGAAACCAGCCACAGTTGAGCGTCTACCTGCTGTACTACCATACATAAGAGGTGTCACAGACAAGATTGGCTACATCTTGAAACGGGCTTCAATTAAAACTTACTTCAAGCCACCGAAGAAGATTAGTCAGTTTTTACCACCTGTCAAGTGTCACATTCCTCTACAAGATGCAGGGGTATACAAACTCGATTGTGAATGTGGGCTCTCTTACATAGGACAAACTAAAAGATCAATTAAAACCCGCGTAAAAGAACATATAGCTGACGTGAAACACCGCCGCTCCACGAAGTCTGCAATCTGTGAACATGTACAGGACCGCACCCGCCATTATATCAGATTTGATAAACCGCATATCCTCGCAAAAGAACACCGACTCCGACCAAGGATGATACGTGAGGCCATTGAAATTAAAAAACATCCTAATTTCAATAGGGAAGATGGCTGGGTGCTACCACCAACTTGGGATCCAGTAATCAATATGATTAAATCCAAAACCAAGTGTACCATTGCAAGACCTCAGGACACCGTAAGCACTTTCTGCGTGGATCGGACCGCAAACAACAACTAAATATGAGGGTACCCAGTTATTAACTATGACATCAGGACGTCTAACACCTCAGTCCCCCCGTGACCATGGTTGCTGTAAAGCAGCCGAAACGTCGGGAAAATAAAATAGTAAATAAACGCGATAAAATCCGTAAAATAGTTTAATTTCAATGTAATGTAAGTATACCTAAGTCATTTTGGGTCGGCGCCTAACAAGCAAATTAATTAATTAAGTAAAGTGTGATGCTCGGCAGCGGCGCGGCGCGACACGTCCCTTCGCCGGAAAATGCAGAGCGTTCACCGACTTAATGTCAGGGAGACAGCAACACGTGAGTGCACTTGTGCGAGTAGTCATACGGAGAGCACAATTTTTGGAATGTTAATGTTTGTCGCTGAAGATTTCACGTTGCATTTTTTAAAATTAAATTTAGTTATTTCTTTAAATTTATTGACCATTGATTGTTTGGCGCCGACTCAAAATGACTTAGGTATACTTACATTAGTTTAAGAACTTTGTTATTAAGGTTGAATAAAAAAGGTATATTATTTTTTGCTTTTTAAAATTTTCGGCGGTTTAATTTTTTGTTAAAAAGTTTTTATTTTATAATTTTTTATGGCTAAAATCTACTACTTAATCTGAATCTATTGCTTATTTTTTTTGTAATACACAACTCAGCATTAAAATTTGGGAATGAACAATAAATCTCCCTATTTTCCCACCTTTCGGGTAGGATTTTTGTTCCTAATTTATATAGGACCAACTTCGAAGTTATACCCTAAACAATACGTGTCGAATTGTGAACCTCTTCTGTCTTCTTCGTTGGTTAAAAATGGGTATAATTCCAAGTAAAGTCCATGCGGGCGTAGGTATATCATGGTGTAGGTGCCAATCTACATCAGACTAGGCAAATACACAAATGAATTGGCACCGACTACAAATGTAATGAATTAAAAGCTTATTTGTAACTTTTTAGTGTACCTAGGTTTTTGAAGGCGAATTTATCATCTATTTTGTGAAAAGACGCAAGTATTAGCACCTCATAACAGCCCAAAAAAGGAATTCACCCCTCACCACCCTTTCCATCCCATCGTTTCGATATTTGTTAACTATCCGTATTAAACAAAAAAAGATTTTTCGAAATCGGCTCACTAACGCCAAAGATATGCTATTAATAGTCAAGAATGCAAACTTTATCACCCCTTTTCACCCCCTACATATTTTTTTTTTCAAATTTCCTAAAACACGTGTTTCTTTATTTTGGATGTAAAATACATATACAAAGTTTCAGGTTGATCAAAAAAAAATTTTTTAATTGTGTGACCTTCAACCCCCCATTTCACCCCTAAGGGGGTTGATTTCTGATAATGTTTTGAAAATGGGACCACCCTCAAAGAATTCCTTAGCAAACGTCATAAAAAAATTCGAAATCGGTTTAGAGACGCCGGAGATATGCGTGATCATACATAAAAAAGAATGCAAACTTTATCACCCCATTTCACACCCTATACATTTTTTTTTTCAAAATTCCTAAAACACGTATTTCTTTATTTTATATGTAAAATACATATACAAAGTTTCAAGTCGATCAAAAAATAATTTTTAAATTATGTGACTTTCAACCCCTCATTTCACCCCCAAGGGGGTTAATTTCTGATAATATTTTGAAAATGGGACCACCCTCGAAGAATTCCTTAGCAAACGTCATAAAAAAATTCGAAATCGGTTTAGTGACGCCGGAGATATGCGTGATCATACATAAAAAAAAATAAAAATAAAATATACGCGTCGAATTGAGAACCTCCTCCTTTTTTTTTTTTTTCGTCGGTTAAAAAAAACAAAAAACTAAAATCATGGCAATATTCATAAAAAAAAAATGATTGTATGTAAACATTTGAAATGCAATAAAAACGCATGCGGATCCATAAAACGATACGTACAATATTCATGAGTATGTTATATATAACTTACTTTACATAAATTACTTTAGTAGATAGAAACTCCATATCACATAATACTTTGGTATGTAAATTTGTACGAAATACATTTCATGTGCGAACGTCCGCAGGCGACCGCAACTTTGTACACGCGAAACGAAGTGAGCATTGTGTTACAAGTGTAATAATTTTCGAAGAATAATGTTTAATGAGCTGTGGTAATGAATTAAAACGTCGTAATTGGGCATTTGGGAATTAGCGGTGGCTTTTATGGCCCGTTCCTGTTACCGAGATCAGTGTTATCAACTTGTACGTTAAAAATAATATGTTCGTGATTTTATGTTAAAAAAAAAATTATGTTTTTATTACATAAAAAAATTAAATCATGTTTAAGATCCAAAAAATCCTACCATTTCGTAAGCTTTCAATTCTACCATTATCTACATGTGTATGATAGCGTTTTATAATAAAGAAACAAGACACAAACTTTGAAAAAAAATATATTAATTACATAAAGTATCTACTTAAATACACTCAGTTTTATTTTCCAATGTTATTTCTTAGTTTGAGACGTTGAAGGGTACAACGCTCATTTCTCTCGCTTTCCGCGGTGCCCGTTCAAAGGCCAATGCTCATTTGTCCACCCCGGGCCATTAAACAAGGCGAGGTGGGCGTTCGAAATGCCACCTAGAGGATGGTGGGTCAACTTTTCCACTTCCTCGTAATTTGAGTGGGCTATTTGAAAGTGTCTGGCGTTTTGAAGTTAAAATAAAATGTACCTTAGTTGAAGTTACTGAATATGGTGACCTTTTGAAGTTATAAAAGTTTTCATAAAATTCTTAAGAGACTTAATAATACTTTTATGCTAATTCCACTATAAATAGTTTAAACAATACTATACACTTTGGGGTAAGGAGTACCTACTCATAAAGTCGTTTATTTTTATTTATTTATTACATATGCCTGTGCATATGTAATGTACCCATATCATCATACATTATTTACAAAATCGCTGAAAAAACATGCCTCCCGCACAAGTGTTCCATCAGGAGTTCCTCCGTTTTGCTGTCAACAACAGACAGGAGACCATTGGCGCTGTCACGTACACGGCGCAACAGTGACGCGGATCTTTTGCGCGTGATGGCGGAAAAATCGTCTGTACGGGCAGCAGCAAACATTCCCGATGCGCTGCAGAAGCGTGGCAGCGCCAACAGAATCCTGAATGCGTTGTTGTAATGGACGCGCAGAGCGTTGTACGTTTTCTGCGTATATGTGGTCCACAGGCTGCAGGTGTAAAAAGATTGGCAATAGGCCTTAAAAAGAGTTATTTTGACTTTGTCGTCGCATCGCGCAAACCTGCGGGCCAGCAGATTGCATCTTACGGTCAACGCTCTACGCTCCCTCTTTAAATCCAAGTTTAAACGTTAGTTATTATTTTTATAGAAGTGTGTAAGAGAGAAGAGCAGGCATTTAAACGGACGTGGGACAGTGATGTACGCTAGTAAAAACAAAACTTTCAATTTTATATAGATTCTGATGGCATCCATCTAAGCTACACTAAAGTAAGCGTACTGCCACCCTTGTTACAGCAGTAATATATGAACAAGATGGCAATATTGGCAATACGAAATCAGTAAAGTCATAAACTCCTTGATTCCATAACTTTTATGCTGTCAGGCTGACATTAGCAAAAGGTTTTTTTTTGTTTAATGGCCCCTTTCCAAAAAGGATGATTGTTAATGGAGATCCCGCTTGTAGTGGATAAAGAGTGATTCTTTCTTATGTCTTGTACTAATAAATAAGTAAACTACCAATTAGGTGTTGTTATTAAATAGAAAACAATACATGAACAATATAATTTAGTTTCAGTTGATAGATATTACAATTGATATCCTTATCGAACTAAAATTATACTGATTACCTCTGTTTATTTCCATCCTAAGCACTTCTCAAAGTCACTTTGTGCAACATTTCGTCGCATGAATTAAAACATATTTTTAAACCGATATAATTGAGTGACACGGATTACCAATCCTATGGGTGTTTTGAAAATAATAAACTGGCAACTCGTGGGTAGAAAGCGACACTGAATATTTAACCGAAATAAAAGCCGTCTTAATAATAAACGTAGCCGGATTAGGCAGGGTGAGTGCAAAATAAATAATGTTATGCATTTGACAGACGGTAATTTATTATGTGCCGTGATTTGTGCTTCTTAAGCTTTATGAGTTCATTATTATTTCATTGCGGTGTTTCTTATAGGGACTCATTTATATTATTTACCATCAGGCACATAGATTTAAGGTCGTTATCAGCTTAACGGAATTTCTTAACAGACACATCACATATTGCCTTACTGTTTAAATCAAAATCAAATTTAAGTCTACGTAAATGAGAGGTTTTGGATACAATCCCCACACTGAGCATTTAACTATGATCATGAGTTTACTACTAACACAAGCATTAAGCATTTAGAAATATCGCATTCAATCCCTGGGCACACAAAAAGTACCTAACTGTATTGATTCGTATAGAAAGCTCATTCTTCATTGAAATTTCATTGACGTCGCAAAGTGTACGTAGTTGCGTGGCTATTACCACATAAAGGCAATCCTTATACATATCGACACAGAGTCCGTTTTGGTATTAGCAAACATTAAGGATGTATACAAACTGTATGTGTCTAGGCTTTACCTACATTACACCATTCTTATATCATAATAAATTAATGGTAAAAAAACTTTTTAAAAACAAGCATGTATTTTTAATTGCCCTTAGATTTCGTGTTCTCTTCAGCGAGCCCTTTCATTTGATACCCAAACTGTGGTAGTGCAGAAAAAATTACTATTCCGCCATTTTGGATGTTCCGCCATATTGGAATTAGAATGACGTTACATAGCTAAGCTTGCATTGTCATCCAAAATAAGCGTGTATACCAAATTTTAGCTCAATCGGTCAAAGATAACTGATCTAAGATTCAGTTGCAAGATTCCAGCCGAACATACATTGCAAGTTAATATACAGCTTGTAATAATAATAATATGCAGTCATCATATGACATAACAATAGGAGACAATAGACGAGTCCCATTCTCCAGATTAAAGGATTAAACAATACGAACGCTTCCACGAGTCGCCTCGTCCGGTGCCGCATACGAATAGTAATCACAGTGAAAGTCAACACGCGGCAGTTAGATAAATTGGGATACGGAAATAGGGATGTTTCGTGAATCTGTGAATCCCAAAACTCGTGCTAATTGTTATTGAATTAGAAGTAGCAATTGGTTTTAATTATGTTGAGATTGTTCCACAAAAGTTATACTAAATATTTACCTTGTATAGTTATGGAAATGTTTAAGTTTTAACGAGAAAATAATTTCAAAAATTATAATAAAAATGTCTGGAACGACTCTACTGTGTGTTAATTACTCATTTTATTTTGTAGCTTAGACATGAGGTCTTACCACCACCTCTTATATATATAGTATTGTTGTATCAGTAGTAACTATTAAATTTTGACGAATTTTGTTGACAAGTTAAATGTCAAAATCTGAAAGTAATATTAAAAAACATTGCTGGCAAGGGGACTTACGGAAAAAGATACAATCTACCATTTTCCCTACAGATTTCTCCCTAACTGTTTGATTCTCTCACTGGCGTTATCGAACACTTATATCGAAAATGCATACCTTAGGCGGTTACACGTGTTTTTTTAAAAATTTATTTCAATACAACATAACACAATCTGACATTTATCTCTGCCAAACTGCGCAGCAGTTTGTCGGCAGTTGGTCTCGGTAACCGGGTTATTTATTAGCTTATGCTGTAGTTTACCTGTAGGTACTTTACCTAAAGTAATACAATCATAATTAGCAAACAAAATCAAAGACAAAGACGGGGTAAAAAAAGAAACGTGGACCGGTTTTTACTACAGATAAATTATATAGTACTATTATATAGTCTAAACTATATGTCACCGGCATAATGATAGATAGAGTTTTTTTAAGAGTAGATCTAAGATTCACATTTGGCACCAAATTTGTTGGTAAATAATATTAATATTTCAATAAATACAAAATACATCATCACGCCTGTATTCCCCGAAGGGGTAGGCAGAGGTGCACTGCAGTGCGCCCACACTTCGCCGATGTATTTTTGGTCCCAATGTAATAGGGGGCGAGCCTATTGCCATTATACCGGGCACATTCTCCCTCAATACGAGGGAGATTTTTGGGATATAGTTTGGGATTTGGGCCATAGTCCACCACGCTGGCCTAGTGCAGGTTGGTGAACTTCACACGCCTTACTATAGACGTGCAGGTTTCCTCACGATGTTTTCCTTTACCGTTTCATAGCTAGTGGTAATCTCGGATGAAAATGAGATTCGCACATAAACCCAGAGGTGCGAGCCGGGGTTTGAACCTGCACACTTTGATTTGCAAGGCGTGCGTTCGACCACTCGGCTACCACTGCTTTATATTCAATAAATCAACTTAAAATATAATAAAAACTAATAACACGTAATTTTTTTAAGTTTTCATTCACTGTATCAACTTTTATCGGTATAAATGTATATAAATTCGCAAATACTAGTTTTAATCTATACTAATATTATAAAGAGGAAAGATTAGTATTTTTGTATGTAACGAATTAACTTAAAAACTACTGGACCGATTTCAAAATTATTTTGCCGTTAGATAATATGAAACATGAAAAAAACATCAATTTATTTTTATCACTGAGTAACATAGGCTATATTATAAACCCGTGCGAAGCCGGATCGCAAGTCTAGAATAAATAGCCACAACACAAGATTAATTCTCCCACAGATACCTATCAAAACTATTGAATCTCATAGTTTAGTGCCTTCGAATCTCTCTACGAACATGTTTCAAAAAGCCATTGGATATTCAGTTTAAGCTGCGGATAAAACTCGAGCAATCAAAGCCTCGATACACTGATTGAAGTAGTTTGGCTTAGGCGAACTTTCACAATGACTGTACTATGTAGGAACATCAGGTTGCTTTTGTATACAGGATGTAGTGCGAAATAATATATAGAAGCTAATAAATAGAAGCTTGGTGAAGGCAGACTATACCTAACTGTATATACAAGTTATAAGTCATTCTACAGGATGTACCAGAAGTTCGATATAATATTTTAGTAACATTTACAGTGGTAGCCTCGTGGGCAAGAACGCCCGCCTTGAACGTAAGGAGTGCAAGTTCAAATCCTGGGTCCGCACCTCTGAGATAATTTTCATGTGCGAATGTCATTTTCAACAATGATTACCACTTGCTGAACGGTGAAGGAAAACATCGTGAGGAAACCTGCACGTCTCTAGAAAGGCGTGAAACCAACCCGCACTGGGCCAGCGTGGTGGACTATGGCCCAAATCTCCCTCGTATTGAGGGATAATGTGGCCGGTATAATGGCAATAGGCTCGCCCCCTATTACATTGGGGCCAAAATACATCGGCGAAGTGTGGGCGCACTACAGTGCACCTCTGCCTACCCCTTCGGGGAATACAGGCGTGATGATGTATTTTATACTTTACATGCTACCTACATCAGTAGGTGCTCCATAAAGGCAAACTATGTATTATAATTAATTACTGAGGTAAAAACCTTTGAATAATTGATCACAAGTATCGTGTTGTGCCCTAAGGACACACCCAGGACCCTATATGACAGCGTAAACTACATAAATCTACGAGGGGTGGCTACTAATATTTTCAGACGGAAAATAAAGATATCTAAATATTTACAACTGAAACAAGAAAAAAAACTAAATAATATACTTTAGAACAATTTTTTTCAAACCTAAAATGGTAGGTATTGATGATTGATGCACTACAGACAGCTAGCACCGGAGTAGGACTGGAAATAAATATCAGCAAGACTAAAATATTGACAAACAGCTTTAAAAAACAAATAATAATAAATGGGAACCCACTAGAATACACAGATAACTACATATATCTGGGAAAAACTATCAGTTTTGATAAAGAAAATAACGACATAGAAATTGAAAGAAGGATACAGCAAACTTGGAACAAATACTGGAGTCTTAAGGAAATATTTAAAAGCAACATGCCAACATTTTTAAAAACCAAGGTAATGAACTCAAGCCTCTTACTGTGCTTGACATATGGACGCCAGACTTGGCAATTCACTACAAAAGTCAAGCACAAAATCACCACCTGCCAGAGAGGAATGGAGAGAAGTATGCTTAAGATTAAGAAAATAGAAAAGATAAGACACACCAGGATAAGAACAATAACAAAAGCTGTAAATGCCTTGAGCTATGCCCAGAAGCTCAAGTGGAAATGGGCAGGACACGTAGCGAGGTTCACGGACCAGAGATGGACCATTAAAATTACCTTGTGGAGATGCCCACAGGGAAAAGAAGAAGAGAGAAACCGCTCACACGATGGGAAGATGAAATTAAGAAATTCGCGGGCCCGAATTGTTGCCAAACAGCTAAAAATAGAGAAAATTGGGCATCCTTGGAGGAGGCCTTTACCCACCCGGGGTTCTTGACCTAGATTTAAGTTTACTTAGAAAGTAGTTTCATATCATGTAACTTATTAAGAACAAATAAAGGCTTTTTATTTCTATTTTATTTATTTATTTTGTTAAAGTTCTAAAGCATTGTACAATAACCTTTTAAAATTATCATATCTTTCTTTTTTAAATAATCTAAAAAGTATCGGAGATTGCCAAAAAGTTAAAAATACCAGTTATTCCGTTAATAAACTGATATGAGAAGGATAAAAATTTAATCAAAAGATAAAAGTATTTGGTTGGAATGAGAGAGTTTTCATTATAATCCGTTCACTGGATGCTACGTGATAAGAATCAGAGATGTACCTCACATTGATTATATTGCTTGGAGATATTAATCCTCAGTACAGTACGTACTCTTCGTGAAATGAGATTAAAAGAAGTTGACTAAAAAAATCAGAACAATAAAATCTGTTTAAATATATAGAGTAGTAGTAATCTAGTTGAACGCATGGTGTGCAAGATCAAATCCCGGGCCCGCAAACGTCTGTGGATTAGACAGAATAGAGTATTTATTAAAACCGGCCAAGTGCAAGTCGGACTCGCGCACAAAGGGTTCCGTACCATTATCTATAAAAAAGGCAAAAAATCACGTTTGTTGTATGAGAGCCCCCTGAAATATTTATTTTATTCTGTATTTTGGTATTTTTTGTTATAGCAGCAACAGAAATACATCATCTGTGAAAATTTCAATTCTATAACGGACGGACAGAGAAGTCTCAATAATAGGGTTCCCGTTTTACCCTTTGGGTACGGAACCCCTAAAAAATACAATTCAAGATTACATTAATACCAATCTCGAAGCAAAATCTCGACTAAGACAACATTTATAATACAAACCAAGCAGCCGCTCTCAATTTCGTCAAAGCCGATCAGTGCTTAATTCTTTCAAGGGGGAGCCGCGAGAAAGTAGATAAAAAACGCCAGACAATAGCCCCACCGACGAAGAAATAAAGTCTAATTATGTAACTCGGATCGGCAAAAGCCCTCTCTACTAACGAAACGAACCTCATTTTTTACCTCGGTAATTGGAGTTAATTACAACACGACTCGGGCACTCGATATTCAACAGTGTCGATTATCGAACGAACAGTGCATTATGTAATCGATGAAAAAGAAATGGAACGTAGATTCTGAAACCTTTTAGTTCGAAAGTAAATCATGAGACCAGGATTCGTCACTCGATTTTAAATCGAGAATCGGGTGCAAAAAAATGTAAGGCGGAGTATTTGAATCAAAGCGCAGAACGTGTACAAAGAGAGTGTAAAGCGTTTGCACCGTGAAAGCAAAGTATACAGTTTATTATAGTCTACACCATAGAGTAAACAGAGAAGCCATATCGACTCCGCCATGCGTTGGGCCGGCGGCAAATTTTTCGACGTTTATGACATCCTGACATCCGCCTTTGTAGTTGCCGGATCTAGTAACGAAACCGAAATAAACACCTAACACCTAAGGTGTCAAACAATTTAAACAAGCTGCGTATTTATTAAAGTACATATGTTTTACAGCGTTTTACCAATAATAGTAATATAAATTTTGCTGTAAAACTTAAATAAATACGCAGCTAGTTTATATTGTTTGACTTAGGCATTTGATATGGCAACTATAATGGCGGATGTCAGGTAAACGTCAAAAAATATATAGCAGGGTGGAGGCGTTAAGGCTTCCCCTTTTACTCTATGGTCTACACAAAGATGTTGACTTAGAAGTACCGAAACGATGACGCGGGTTTTACGCCAGTTATGTGTTTGAAACAAGCTCATCCCTGTGATAGGTACTACATACGATTTTAGAACGGACAGTCCGTTTAGTGGGAAATAACTTCAAAAGGTTCAAGTAGGCCTAAGTGTTTTTAGAACATAAATTAAAAAAAACATTATTGAAAACAGTGTGTATTCTTTTTTTTTCTATTAACCTTCGTTTGTATAAAAAGTATGAATTATAAAATTATTTTATTTTAAATGAAATCTGTTTTTTTTTTGGGGGGTAGATAAATTGAAATTTCTATAAATTTAAATTTAGTGTCATATATTTACGTGTAGAAAAAAACATTTACCTATATTAGGTATGCGTTTTATTTTGTAAGAAATATATTATAGTGTAGAAATCTACCAACAACGTGCCGCGCTATACTGAAAACTGAATTCATTGTAAACCCGTACAATTACCCCATTACTATATTACAAAATGTAATAGTCAAGTTTTCATGTACGGCTAAAGCCCTGAGCACACTGTGGCGTCGATACGCACGCATCTAAAACTTTGTCCATACTTATTCTGTATCAATACTCATTAAGATTGAATTTCCGTGTAAAATCCATGCTATTCTCGACAAAATTCGTTGGCGTTGTCAATGACACTTCGTTATAGAATGATGTTTGTTGTGAGATAATCATAGAGTAATTAGAGAACCCGTATCGACTCCGCAGCTACATAGGGCAACTGCAATGGCGGATGTAAGATAAACGTCAGAAAAATTTGCCGCAGGGCGGAGTCGGTAACCGTTATATATATATGTCGCAAGTTTTTTTATAAAATTAGGTTTTTGATAAAAAACCTAGGTGTTTGATGAAGTATCGTCGCGGTGCATGCGAAAGCGATCCCGTGGCGCCCCGATATAAGTGGAAGATGGTACACCGTCGGTTTTTAGTGGGTATACGGCCTTTTGCCGGGACTCCCACATAACCCTGTTACTTCCCCCGAGGTGGCAGGGTATCCATAAAGGATTTTCCAACGTTAAAAAAAGAAAAGGTGTTTGATGAAGTATGCTTCCGCGTCCCCGCGACCTAACAACCAGCGGAGTGCTGGACACCAAGGGGTTTTAGTGAGTAGGAGTCTCACATCGCCAGCCTGCCTCCCCCGGGGCAGACTGGCATCCATGATGGATTTCCCCTTGAGAAAAAAAAGGGTTATGATTTTTATCATAAATCCAAACTAGTTCAGGTTTTTGATCAAAAATCTGGATTGTTACAGGTTTATAATGAAATTGAGTTTAAATTGTGTCATCTACCGGTTTTTGGTCGAAACCTTATTTTATGAAAAACCTGCGACATATATATGCGAAATGTATTGTCTCGTCTCTCGACGGAGACAATACATTTCGTTTTAGTATTGGTATATAATTTGACGTGAACGTCAAGACGTTCCAATATGTTTTGGACTTAATGTAGGTGTCTATATAGAATTTTCAAATGAGGGAAATGCCGGGTATTACCGTGGTATTACGCCGGAATACCGCCGTGTTACTGCGCCGGCTCGTCGCACTTAGTGTCTGCGAATCTTTTTAAAATGATTATTGTGAAATGGAACGCTTGGGCACCCTAATTCCGCGTAATTGGGCTTGAATGTGACGGATGTGGGTAATTGAATACCGTTAAATTGGTTATTATGGTGGGTTTAAGAATAGGGTGAATAATTATACAATTAAAAACAGTTAATGTTATTATTATTTTTACCGAAATGAGCGAAATGATGATATTTAATGTAATAAGATGAGGAATGGCATCACCTGCGACTAGCGCGGGTATTTCGCCAATGTCAAGTAATTAATAGCAAGAACAAATTCAATAAATACACGTAATAAATAAAAATGATATATTTAGAGATTAAAATCTATTGACAGCATACAAATTGTTTTGTCAAGTGCCATTGCAAAGCATTGTTGAATTTAAATTTCTACAAATTTATGAGGTAATAACTTAAATACAGACCTAAGTAACCGTGCAATAAATACGTATTATCTTCAGGACAACATTACTTGATCATATATTTTTTGTAATGAACAAAATGATTAAAGTCTCATTTTCATCCGAGATTATCACTTGATAAGAAACGGTGAAAGAAAACATTGTGAGGAAACCTACACGTCTATAGAAAGGCGTGTAGGTTCATCAACCCGCCCTGGGCCAGCGTGGTGGACTATGGCCCAAAAATCTCCCTCGTTTTGAGGGAAAATGTGCCCGATATTATGGCAATAGGCTCGCCCCTTATTACATTGGGACCAAAAATACATCGGCGAACTGTGGGCGCACTGAAGTGCACCGCTGCCTTACCCTTCGGGGAATACAGGCGTGATGATGTATTTATTAAATTTCGGTGGTAAAAGTCAACGACCCCGCATCAAAAATTACTTGTGTTATCGATGGCATATTGTTGAAAAATATGCTTCTTCCATGAGTTAATAAAGTTAGTTTTGGTAATGGCAATAATTTGGTCGTACGCGTCCTGACGCCCTTATTCGTGTAAGCCATTATAAACTAACAAAAGTTCAATTTCCACTACTGTAATATCATCAGAAACTTATAGGTATGATAGAGAAAGGGGTTGTTATTGAATATAGATAATAATTCATTCGGAAGTACGGTCTACCGTCAGATAAAACAATGGACCAAGTTTCGTTCGACGAAAGTTTGATATGGAAAACTGGAAGGAGCAAACTTCCACAACTTTTCAAGGATACTAAGCATAATATTATAATTATATTTAAGCATTTAAAAGTTTCTTTTACTACAACTTTTTAACGTACTTTATCAAAGTGAAATGATATTCACAATTTGTATTATTTTATATGCAAAAAACAAACATGGGTATGATGACTTAAGGAATTTGGGATTCGTAGAGATGTACCTAATGATAAAAAAAAATATAATTTATTATTAAATCTCTCGGTATTATTAAAAAGTATTGTGATTAACTAAAAAGAGTAAACTTACAATAAGATAATAAATTCCCTCTCGTAATGAGGTAAGACCCGTGTTGTGAGTAGTGAGGTGTTAACACGTTCGCTCCGTTGTGAGGTCTTAGGCCCAGATAAATAGTCGTTGCTAAGCATTGGTCTAAAGTACGACTTGGCGAAGTATTACTTTGACGTGTTTAAGCCAAGCACCTGTTATGTACTAAAATAGACGTAACTATAAACATTGCCTAGCCGAGCAGGAGCTAAGTCAAAATCGAAAGTAATACATTTGCCTAAAAAGAAGCGTTCAGAGATCGGGAAAGTGACGGGTACAATACGACAGTTCAAAAATCATTTTATGTAGTGAAATTGTTGCTTAGACCATGCTAAGCCATCAAAAATCTTGACTAATACTTGGCTTAGCCGAGTTCGACTTTTGACAGAACTGACAACTGAAAGTCACGTCTATTTAATGGAATTTCGTGAACTTTGTCAGTACTTTGGCTTAGATCGTGCTAAGTAACGTTTATTTATCTGGGCCTTAGTGGCTCATGGTCAACTTTCATCCAATACGCAGCACTCACGTAGTATCACCATGAGTCAATATAACCTCATGACGCACTAGCTGAAAGTACACACACAACAAACTTGTTAAAAGGGCTATGATTATTATAAACATAATATTACAAAAAGTGACAAGGGGGGTCAGTTTAGATCTTTAAACAGACAATAACATAGTACATTTTTAGTACATATTGCCTTGAACCTTGCTATAATTAAGTGCTTAATTGCACCAAGATTTGTGAAAATCTATAGGTAGATATACTATTATTATTAACTAGCTGTGCCCGCGACTTCGCCCGCGTGGACTTTAGGGAGATTACCCGGAAATATGGGTATTATGTTTTTCCCGCGGAACCCTAATGCTTTTTCTAAAATTAAAGTAGCCTAAGTTACGCCTTGGAACGTCAGCTATCTGTCAGTGAAAGTCCCATTGAAATCGGTTCAGCCGTTTAGAAGTTTACCTCAAACAAACAGACAGACAGACAGACAGACAAAAAAATTTAAAATTGCGTTTTCGTTATAGGTATCGTATATACTTTCATACGCATTTGGTAAAAAAGTGTTATTTTGATATTACAAACAGACACTCCAATTTTATTTATTTGTATGTATGTATGTATATGTATGTATGTATAGATGTATAGATTATTGACGATTCTTAAGTGCCTGTATTGGTTTACATGAATAAAAAAAATCTTATTCTATTTTCAAATCAAATCGAACATAAAAACAGAATCGCTTAAGTAATTCAAAATCACACAACGCACGCTACGTTAATAAGTCTATAGGTAGTCGACGTTTGTATGCCGAAATTGTTTGTTTTATTTAACAAAATGAAAACAAAAGCCATAAATCAGGCTAGAGAGGCTCGGCTCGGCTCGAAACAGCGGAAAATGCCTACGGTATGCGGTAATGAGAGTTGTCAGTGTGGTGTAATTATGAGCACTGCCGCACCTGTGGCATATCCACACGCGAATGCCGAACTATTACTAACAATAGATGATATTCTGGCTAAAACAAAAGTAATAACAAAAAATGCAGTTTTTTTTTTTTTTTTATGAGATAGGGAGACAAACGATCAGACGTTTCACCTGATGGTAAGTGATCAACGCCGCCCATGGACACCTGCAACACCAGGGGCATCGCAAGTGCGTTGCCGGCCTTTAAGGAATGAGTATGCTCGTTTCTTGAAGATACCTTTGTCGCATCGGTCCGGGAACACCGCTGCAGGAAGTTCATTCCACAATTTGGTGGTGCGAGGGAGAAAATTCCTGGTAAATCGCATTGTACTGGAACGCCATTCATCCAGATGGTGAGGATGGTAATGCAGTCGGTGGCGAGCCGTGCGATGGTGGAATTCAGCGGCAGGTATAATACCGAACAATTCCTCGGAACACTCTCCAGTTTATTAGTCTATTAGATACAAGGGGTAGGCAGTGGTGCACTGCATTATATCTACACTTCCCCAGTGTACTTTGGTCCCAAGGCGAACCTATTACCATTATACTGAGCATATACACCCTAATTACTAGGGAGATGTGGACCATAGTCCACCCAGTGCAGGTTGGTGAACTTCACACGCTTTTCTATAGACGTGCAGGTTTTCTCACGATGTTGGCCTTAAGCCCCCCGTACATTGAGGAGTCAACGGTCCCTCATAAAAAAAATTGCCAACACCAAAACGAACTCTGTGTCAATATGCATAACGATTGAATTTCCGTGCTAAAAGCCACGCCCCCACGTGTCAAAATATCATTTCATTAAACAATAAACTTTTTCTATATGCTAATACAGTTCGTTTGATATTGGCAAAAAAATTAAAGTCGCGGGCTAAGCTAGGTAACATAAGACTAGTGTTAATATTGAAGTTACCGATTCCATTAGGTTTGACAATATCTAAATCGATACTGGCAGCAGTCGATGCTAACAAAAGGAGGGAGGGAGTTTGTCTAAAATAGAATAGAATGGTGCGTCTAAATCTAAAATCAATTTGGGACTAGATTAAAAGGTATATTTAGGTGAAACAATTATTGAGTATTATTAGGCTCTAGGGTGTTCTCATGGTATAGCTGACTGCCCTATAGCTACAGTTTTAGTAAACGGATGAGCAGTGTTAGATAATTTTGTATGGAATCATTCACATACTCTCTCAATTTTCAAGTCGTATACATCTACAGCTTATATGGATGTGTCCTAAAGCCTTAGTTAAAGTACATATCATCATTACGCCTGTATTCGCCGAAGGAGCAGGCAGAGGTGTACTGCAATGCCCACACTTCGCCGATGTAGTTTGGTCCTAATGAAATAGGGGACGCGCCTGATGCCAGTATACCGGGCACATTCTTCATAAATGCGAGGGAGATTTGGGCCAGAGTCCACCACGCTGGGCCAGTACAGGTTGGTGAACTTCACACGCCTTTCAATGAGTAAAATGTAGGTACCCCTCTGCTTACTCCTTTAAAAATGCAGGTGTGATGATGATTAGAAATACAGTATCCACGTAATCTTAGTCAAATGTCAACTACTATCTACCGCAAATACTAAATAAAGTTGTTTATAAGGACGCAAATTGCTTATTTTTATACTTGAAACCCAAGCAACTTGCAAGGACGATCATTGACTTTTATGTTAGCGCCAGTGTAAAAATCTATGAGCGTAAAGCTTTAGATAAGAATATTGAAATGTCCAGTTCTGGACGATCCTTTAAGGAAAAAGTTGGTTTTCACCAAATGCGTTATTTAAAATATAACTTTAATGCGCAAAAAGGTGTGATTTGAAATGGACACAAAACAGCATATTTTGTATACCAATTTATGACCTTTTTTCTGGCAAATGACCAGATTTTAGTCGCAATATACCCAAACTTAAACTACACTAGCAAACTTCTCAAAAAAATCAAAATCGGTTCACAAACAAAGTTATGCAGTAATACATAAAAAAATATAAAATAAACTTCGGGTCGAATTGAGAACCTCCTCATTTTTGATCTCGATTAATAAATATTTCCAAAAAATAAAAGGAATTAACACACTAATGTGAATGATAATTGTACGTAATTGAGGTAAATCACATGAAGAGATGTTGTAATATGCTAGTTTGTATATATCCCAGATTTTGTCCTCAAAAGAACCATGGATTAAGGAAATGATCAAAGATAGTATCTAAGATTTTACGAGTACTTATATCGCATAAGTAGCTCTGGTGCCCACCACTCCCAAATTAGACCGTTTTATCGATTTTACTCGGTAAAGCTAATTTGTTACGGAAGAAGCTATTTTTAGCTGTGACCGACAACAGGGAAAGCCATTTGGCTAATTGTGTTTGGGTTGCAGTATATTTTCAGACGTTACGCTACGACCATAATCAATACCAGTTAGCAAACTTCAAACACCTTTTGAAAACTGAAAAGGTCCTTTAAAAGAACATAGATACATCAAAACATAAACATAGCAATAATTTTGTGTTGTATTTTTTTTTCTTCATTATTAAAATGAAAAGAAATAGTAAGAAAATCATATTCCAATGTGCGTCAAACATTTAAATATTCGTCAAAATTTTAACAACCTTTAATTACAATTGTAGAGAAAGTTTCTTTACTATTGTTATTAAAAATGGATTTCCGCAAGATTACGCCTGATTCCATCAATTATAACAACCTTTGTCGTCAATCTATGTTAAAATAAAGCGGTTACAGCTAGGAATAACGCCCTTAACAAACTGGGTACGCGCGAATTAATTTGATGTCTTTTGAAAATGTGCCAATATACAGAGTGTATCAGAAGTCCGATATAATACTTTGACGTTTGCATCAGTATCGGGTATACAAAGGAATGGTATAAAAATATGGTCGAAATTCGACCATGCTTTTTCAACTTTTTTTTCGTCGTTAATTTCTATATCTTGTAATATCTCGAGTTCTGTATAAAATGTGTACGTTCTGTATTGTGAAGGTGTAGTTTACACTACTGAATAGGGTTGTGGATGGACCCAAAGGCCAGAACACGATACCTGTGACAAATATTCAAAGGTCTATAACTCAGAAACTATGATATTTAGATATTATATGTCTGCACTAAGCATCCACATATGAGCTACCGTATATATACCCAAAGTATTATTTTGAACATCTGATACGCCCTGTTTATAAAGATCAAACGTCTGTGATAAAAGTCCCAAGGACATTTCGTTGAAAAATGTGCTTTATCGATGACTTAATACAGTCCATTTTGGTATTGGTAATAGTTTATCGCGCGTGTCTAGACGGGTCTCTTTCCGCAGGGTTTAAAGTATAGCTTGTCTGATATCGGTCCTCGCCGGCCGGTCCTAAATAAGCAAGACTGTTTTGTTATTCATCGGAAACGCTCGTGTAACCCCAAATTTATACTGAACAACGGGAAAACAACGTTTACAAAATGTTTTATGTTGTTTCAAAACGAGCCCAGACTTAGGTACATTTATTTAATTATAACGCTGTAAATGAAATGTCTATCAAATTGATTTTTTTTCAATAATGACCATCACTTGCTGAACAGTGAAGGAAAAAATTGCGATGAAGCCTGCATTTACATCGAAAGTCGTGTGAATTTCTCGCCACACTGAACCAGCTGGACGGATAATGGCCTAAATTCCCCCTCACATTGAGGGGTGGTTATGCATTTACAGCATTATTGTAGCACGCTTTTGTAGTGCGACAATGCAATGTTAGTTTATTTCTAGACAGTTTGAAATGTCAAAGGATTTGAGATTTGAATCTATTTATTTTGTCTAAGTGGCAATTTTTCAATCCGCAAAGTGTCGAATAAAAAGTCGAATAAAGTAATTTGGCTGTCTATCTATCTATCAATTGACATTTTAGTCTAGTTCTTCAAATAAATCTATCTGATGATTGAACAATGAACTCGAATTCTGCTAATATGGAAATTGAAAAAAATACGCACACCTACGAAACTGGACTAGCTAAAATCCTTTGTGACTATTTGCTTTTAAAGTGACTCCATCTATCTACAAATTAAAATATGTATGCTAATCACTCCAATTTTGTTACACACATACTATTTCTAAATCATATAGAGCGAATTTTAGGTCTGTCGGATAACATAAATTTCAAAGCATTAAAAATTTTGCTGTCTTGCTCATACATACCACTACCACGAGTGGGACAGAAAAACACTTAGTTTGGTTCAGTGTCCAAAAATGAATTATTGTTAAAGAAAAACAATACGTGATTATATTGTTAATAAAACGGTGAAGGAAAACATTGTGAGGAAACCTGCACGTCTGTAGAAAGGCGTGTGAAGTTCACCAACCCGCACTGGGCCAGCGTGGTGGACTATGGCCCAAATCTCCCTCGTATTGAGGGGGAATGTGCCCGGTATAATGGCAATAGGCTTGCCCCCTATTACATTGGGACCAAAATACATCGGCGAAGTGTGGGTGCACTACCAGTTCACCTCTGCCTATCCCTTCGGGGAATACAGGCGTGATGATGTATATATTTTTTAAAAACAATATTGAGAATCCACTTCATAATCCTTCTTCACGATCCTCACCCGCCGTAACTCGTATATTTTATCGCAGCGTTTATATTTTCATTAGGTGAGATTCCAACGCATAAAACTTTCATAGCAGTTATAAAAATATAACCAAATGGGATCGAGGAAATAGTCCATTTCGTCTTTAAAACTTCTATTTACCCCGTTTTATGGGTATTTCCATTAGCGACCCACCTCGGATAAACCACTTTACGGATTCCTTAACGCACACTTTGATAAAAATAATAAATTTTTACTACCGTTCAGTATTTCCAGCTAATATCCAAAAAAGGTGGTAGTTTACTAAACATTTAACTTAAATTGTTGAATCGAGAACCGATTCTATAAAAAGCCGAAGAACCGTGACCAATATTAGTTCTTATAACCTTAATCAATAAATAGCATAAACTGGCATTTTATACAATATAGCTTCTGATTTTAAGCTAATGATTGCCTGAGATAATTTCATTTATTTAAAAGAGTAAAATACAACTTAAATTTTTTTTATAAAAAAATTGCGAATACCAAATACAAACAACATAAATTCAAATAGTTTATAATATACTATTTTACTCTATATTGTCCCACTGTTGGGAAAAGGGTTTCCCATACTCCTCCAGAAATCTCTATGATCTGTCCATCCCTGAATATCAATTCAATTTTATTAAATTGAATTGAATTTTAATTAAGTTCGTTAGTTTAAAACTTAAATTTAAACAAACGTACAGTAATATCCTTTAGGATAAACAAGTTTGAAACCGATTAATAACCGTTATCGAAAACTATCGCGGTTGGTGCAACGAGGTAAGGCCACATCCATGATAGATGACTTCCCTCTTTAAAGCACCTAGCGGCGCGCAAAATAAAATCTAGGTCACAGGAAATTTTGCTTCAAGCAACGTATATCGATACAGGTGATATAGTTCACAGATAGGCAGTTACTTGTACTACCTCCTGCGCAGGTCATGCGCACTGTCCGAGCGCGCGATTCTCGACCTTACCGTCATCAAACTTTTCACTCAACTTTCTAATGAGAATTCCATCAAACGTCAAACTTCAAATTGAAACGGAAACGTAATGCGAAATATTTTTTATCAAAACATAAAATACAAAACAAATTGTTTTATTGATACAAAGTCGAATAAAACAGCGATACTTACGTAATAAAAAATATACTTAGCAAAAGTTGTTTGCAATATTTCGTACCACTCAACCGGGCCGCGGGTGTCGGTTTGGGAACACACTGTAATTTATCATGTGGGATCCGATTATGGCACCTGTAGCGTTCGGCGTGTTTTTGGGCACATGCCGGGGGACGAGACGACGAGCGCGCGGTACCCTCGACGCGGCTGCGGACACACTGAGCGTGCCGTCGTCCCCGCCCGCCGGCATCGACCGCCACACCACCGTCTCAAAAACCTTGTTACTCGCGGGACAATTAATACGATTGAGCCTTTTTCGTGAATCGTCCAGACCAATTTGGGAAAAGTTGAGCCTTCGAAACGTTTCAGCCGACTTTTGGCGATTTTAATATATTTTAAAGTCAGTAATTACAGAAGGTATCCAAAGTTTTCTGTGTCCGAACTATTTTTTTTAATTTTCCGAATCTCATCTAGTGACTAGTGGTATAAAATGACATGATTGTGCAACATAAAATTAAAGGAACTCAAAAACTGTGTAACAAAATCCGTGTGATATACGCATCTTTATAAAGCTGCGACCATTCATATTATCATTAAGTGATAAATGAAGGTGGTTTTTAGTTATATCCCCTAATTTTTATCAGAAACATGCGACTGAGTAAGCGACCCAAATATGTAATACTAATCTAGCAAAAGAATTCCAAGCAGCTGATTTTTTTACAGATAATTACGTCTTCAAATGAGTTTAATTTGATATGTGATGAAAATCACAAAATTCGGTATAGAAAAATATTTTTGTTTTGTCTACTGTCTAGAACGGATTAACGGCCATTTCGTATAAACATTAAACATCACAACACAAGAACTACAAAAGTTCCAGAAACTACGAGATTTTCCAGAAAATTTTCAAGACAAAGCCGCCCGCTAAAGCCGGCCACCTACAGCCATAAAATATCGCTTTGTTTCGTTATAAATGATTTCTAAAGTGAGCTCAGACTTCGGAATATAAATTACGGGGCACACTGCCAGCACTTGCCTGAGTGTAAAATGTTAAATTAATTTCCACACTATCGCTCGAACCTGTTGCGATTATTATTCAGTTTTAAACTGTATAATGTGCAATATCATGACTTCGAGCGTTGAACGCGAGATGCAATATTGGTGTTAGTTTTTTATTATATAAAACTATGCAATCCAAATCCATTTGGAAAAGAGGAACCATGGAGTTTCTTGCCCATTCTTCTCCACAGGAAATGTATTCCTTATTAGAGGTAAAGATTTCTCTTGTATATGGATAACTCATAAGTCAGGTACTGGTTCACATGAATAAAAGATTTCTGATTCTGATTCTGCGACTAATATTGCATGAACTGGGAGTCAAACCTGCCGCTTCAGCAAACTGCGTTTGCATACACAAGACCATTTTAAATCTGATTGATTTAAACAAGTTACGTTTAATGAATGAAATCAAAGTAAATATTTATGGAAATCTAAGAACACCTAATAAATTAAGTTAACTAAGTAAAATCTTTAATTCATCTCAATAGTTCCAAAGATAAATCATGCCGCCCACACGAAATCCCCGTTGAGTGCTAACAGATTGACGAAACACTGAAAATAAATTTCAGTTATTGTAGAGCCGAGCGGAAACAACTCGGGTGTTGGCTGAAGATTGATGGTAGTTCGGTACGAACCTAAAATTAGAAACGGTCTCACTAAAATTATATAATACAAAATTGGTTGGCATTTGATCTATCCAATATGAGATATCTATTAACTACCTTATTGTAGACTTTTACAGATAACAACATTATAATAATTTGTGATAAATTCGAAATATATGTGTTTTGCTTTTTTTTTCAGTCCAATAGGATGCTTAATAAAGTGCTATTTCCGTAACATAGCCATATGCAATTACTCGTTAACTCGTAGCTCCGTAGCAGCGTTCGTAGCGGTGTTCGTAGCACGTAATGACCATTCGTAGCGTATTGTAGCAATTTCGTAGCGATGCATGTTATGGTAACAGCTCGAACTAAATAAACTAATTGAGCTAATGTGGCAACAAGTGAATTAACTTAATAGCTATCTTTACTTTAGTTCTGTCTGTGATTGTCTGGGTATTTGAATTATTTGTCAAATACATCCCTACAAAAAAATATTTATTGCAAAATGTTAATGTATTAAAGTCTTTGAGTAATATTAATCAACCATTAGCATGGATTTGTTGCAAAGCAGTAGTCAAATATTAATTACAATGAAAACCACAAATATCGTGCCGGCTGTGTCACTCCTGACCGCATTGTTTGCCAAAATGTATTAATTAAAATGTAACACATGAACAATGCTAATTAAAAAAATAAAATAATAGGTATCTTTCATATTGGGGCTACGATAAATACGATGAAAGGCACTCAATGATCGATTTAAGAATTAAGTATAGGTACTATATTTGATGCCATTTACATTATTACGAAAATTAGATTTTTTACGTATTTTGCCTAATCTAGATGTTATATCTGTAATTGATACAGACTCTACTGTCTTAGATGTCATAAAACATCAGCCTACAATCATAAACTTTCTCCCGTCCGGCTTAAGGCTTCTCACAAAAGATTGACTTTTTGTAGGGCAGTCCACGGCCTACAAGAACTACACTAGGGCGAGTTTCTACCTACAAGTAGCGAAACGTAAATATAATATGATGATAGTTAGATAGTTGTGTCCCCAAAAGGGTTATTTTGGTTGCTAAATAAGTATTCTTCTATTCTATTCTAGAACTAGCACTTGCTTTAGTTCTAGAATAGAATAGAACATGTTTTTGCATAGAATGTATATTATCTACAATAAAGTTAAGTCAAAGATTGCAAATTCCACCATATGGGATGTAGAATGACAAAAACATTAATTCTAAAAAAAAACATCATCCCGCCTATATTCCCCGTAGGGGTAGACAGAGGTGCACTGCAGTGCGCCCACACCTCGCCGATGTTTTTTGGTCTCAATGTAATAGAGGGCTAGCCTATTGCCATTATATTCGTTACGTTCTTCCTCAATGCGAGGGAGATTTTTGGGTTATAGTCCACCACGCTGGCCCAGTGCGTGTTGGTGAACTTTACATGCCTTTTGTATAGACGTGCAGGTTTCCTCACAATGTTTTCCTTCACCGTTTCATAGCAAATATTTTTATACTAATACTGAGTGGACATTATTTTTAATGACGATATTAGTTGCACATCGATATTTCGTAGTAATCTATATTTCTGTTGACTACATACCCGTTTCGAGGTAAGGCAATTTGATCTGACGACGTATAATACATAAGGGTCATTATCGCTTCTTATCGATGGTCTGCGATAACCCTAATATTTAAATTGAATTTAAACAAAGGCGGCAGGTGGAAGTCTGATTGATCGGCCAGGCGCCGACGAACTAATGGGATTATAACGCGAACGGTAACTAATAAGCCGGTAAGATGTCTGTGCCATAATATGAAATCCTTAGATGGGCTTTAAAGATTTTTCTTAGGTCACCCCAATGGCTGAGAATTTAAGGGTCAAATTAACAAAAGTGCTTTCAGCGGATTCACCACTAATTGCGCTGACATTGATGGTACATAACCAAGGTGTGAAAAGGCCTTGGGTGAAAATCAGCGCTGGTGATGCCCCTCCAGCATATGCTGAGCCAGGCTCCTTACGGCACAGGCAGCACTGCAGTAAACATTATCACAGCCTATCTCTGCTATTTTATTTCTTGTCTGTTTTCTTCCTTTATGCATGTAACTTATTGTGTTTGTGCTGAACAAATGTATTTTCTTTCTTTCAGCGCCTTATTACCTATTTACTATGGAAATTTTAAACATAGCCTCATATATAATACACTTTAAGTGATAATAATAGAGCGTATAGGTAAGTTTATAATACGCATAAGTCTTCAAGTATTCTCAAATGAGTAAGTAACTTCACTTTGAAAAATAACATTTGTTTTCTTTCAGTCGATCGCAAACTTGTTCAGTGTTCAAAGATTTAATTCTAACGTATTATCTAATTAGTTCGTCTACACGATACGTTAGTCATCATCATTTGCCATACCTTTTCCCATAATTTGGGCTCGACGCAGTATGTAAAATGTCGTACTCCTTATACAGTCTATCCATATTGTCTGAGTCTACCTCTCACTCTGTATCCATTCACATTTACTTGATACGTAGGTACATGTTAAGAATTCGTTCTACTGAGGGTGCATACTAGAAAATTTCACTTCAATATTATCTTTAGAGTAATCTAAGGCTATTTCGCATGAAAGCCGTTCATAACTCATGCAATATATTCCGTATAAACGGTAACACTGTGGGCTAAGTCTAAGCATAAAATTATGCTATTAACTTAATCTTAGAAAGCGCGTTGGCCGAGCCGGCAAGTTAATTATGCAGAAACGGAATCTTTTGTGCTAAATTAAATCATTTATTCAAGGAAGGCTAGGTATACTGCCTATTTTACATTCAACTTATGCAAAGTCTAGAAAATAATGTTTTGTCCTTTAATTTTATGGATAAAATAAAATAGAAATATGTTTCTTAAGATTTTATCAACACCGGTTTTATTTTCGATCGCCTTTTTTATCTTTAACATAGGAAAATAATATTAAATGACATCCTTAGATCTACCAAAAATTACCACTTTGAACATCTCCTCTTCAACAAACCCATTTTCTGAATTTTCAGCAGATCAAAAATTATAATATAATAATTAGCGGCATTGCTACGAGTCTGATAAAATCTAATGGAATTAATTTAATGGGCTAGAATAAGTTAAAAGAAGTATCTAATATTTCCTTCCATTGCAAAAAAGAGAAGACGAAAATAACTGTATAGACTGAATTGGCACAGAAATAAAGAATATAGATGGATAGATGACTCTTTATTGTTCCACCTGTTAGAGAAATACAAACTATACATATATGTGGGATTCCGAATAAAAACACTACAAATGTTCTTTGATTTTTTATATATTTTTTTTACAAAACTTTCACCATCTTTTTTCCCTACCATCGACAAAATCAATGTTACCATAGAGTTTGATACAATCATAAAGAAATAAGGGCGCCCACTCAGGCACAATAAAGGTAGTTTTTCCCACATATATACGATAAAAAATAATTAAGTGTAACAATTACCTTATCACTAAAAGTGATCTCTACCAGGCAACATTTGGATGGAGGATTAGGAAGTACTAGTAAGGACGAGGTGTACTAAACAAATAACATAGACTAATATATACATCAATTAAAATAATATACACGAATATACTAATTTAGCTAAATAACGAACGACTAATTGTCTAAAACAAATAACTGACCATAACTAGTGAGTATGTGAATAAAATATGTATCAGCAAAAAATAATTAAGAACAGATAACAAGGAGGCACCACGGATGCTGTTTTGCACTAGCACCACTGATACATGCTAGTCAGGGATAAAGTATTCTTAGCTAAAGGCAGAAAACTTGGATACCAAAACACACACTAGCGTATATATTATTAGCGGGAGCCACGACTACCTCGAACGTTCGCGCAGACTTATAGTACCTAATTGAAAAGTTCTTCCGCAAGTTCGCAGAGTTTATTCGATCGTGTTTGAGATTTTATTGAATGGTGCACTGAAATAGTATTTAGAGTTACACACTAACAAAATTGTAGGTACTCATTTATAACATAAATGCACAAATAGTATACATTTTAGAAAAAACATTTTGAACCCCATTTAGGTATAGAAAAATACACTTGACATCGCAAATCACTTTCACTTTGAAACTTGTAAAGCCGATGTAAATGGAATGAAATGTCTATGAATTTGGCTGTATTAATAATTAGTTAATAAACACTTTTATTTTAAAGAATAAAAAAACCGGAATAAAGTAATAAATTCTGTGTTTGTTAATACATTGAAAATATTATTGTGGGCAGTAAAATTCTGTAGGTACCTAATATTTATCCTACCTATTATCGGTAGGGATCTAAAGGGAGATATTCTTAGTACACAAGTATTCTACAATGTCCCCGTAATCGGATCTAGAGCCCTGGACTCACAGGCGCGTTCACCAAGACGTACTGTATAAACTTATGAATAAGGTAATTTTTCAACTAAATTATATCGGTGACGCGAGCGAACTTTCGAGGTGCTTTTGCCACATAATTTCTAACTTTATGCTTATTGACACAGAGGACGTTTTCAAAAACAGTAAAGTTAATTCGCTCGCCCTAATTACACGTTATTTTCTATAAATTTGAGAGGAATGAACTCTCTCTTTTTCTCTCATCTCTCTAGTGATATTGAGTGTTGAATCTGTCCCATATTAATTCAAGACCGTGTAAACGTGTTATATAATATTTATATGCGGCTTGCTGTCGCAGTAAATCTCTTTAAGAATTCGATATAACGCGGCGACCCGCTTCTTCCGCGCGGATGAAATATTTGTGACCTCCCGGCTATTGTGTGAAATTTTCATTTTTCTCTTTACCTTAATCTCAGAAGATATACATTTATACGATAAGCAGCTTTTATACAGCCGTTTCGGATGGGAAACAGTGTAATTGCAAGACGTTTTTTAATTTAGAAATGCTTTTATTTTTCTGAGTTTTTTTACAAATTATACCTACTTTAAATACAGGTAATAAATGTTTATTAATATTTAAATAACTAACGTAACAGATTTAGGTATCAAAGACTACTTAAAAAGTTAATCAATCAAGCAAGAGGTATGAGACATACATACCTATCTACTGAGTCACAAATATCATGAATTTAGACTGCGTATTAGTTATCTACATAAGCTCAT
This sequence comes from Ptilodon capucinus, assembly GCA_914767695.1. Classification (NCBI taxonomy): domain Eukaryota; kingdom Metazoa; phylum Arthropoda; class Insecta; order Lepidoptera; family Notodontidae; genus Ptilodon; species Ptilodon capucinus. Next base: position 3,162,255 of record OU611814.1, on the reverse strand, counting down.
AGGTGCTCCTGAAGGTATAAAGCCCCCCAAAGTACACTGGGGTGTCAAAAGTAGCGCGTAATAATAATTTAAGCCAATACCAAAACGAACTCAGTATCAACATACATAAAGATTAAATTTCTGTGGTAAACGTCAGGTTCCTACGCGTCAGAAATCGCTAGAGATGTCAGTGTATTTTCTTTGAAGAATGTACTTTTTGTGAGTGCCAATAAAGTTTATTTTGGTATTGGAAAAAAAACTCAAGTCTCGACGCCTCAGTGTGCTTTAATATACGGAATGTCTCCTGTACCAAACCAATTTATCAAACAATGACATTCACTGCCTACGAAAATCACTCGAGGCAAATCCAAAGTGCCACAAAGAGCCCCGCATCGATTCTCCCAACGAACATTCCGGAACTTTCACATTAATAGGTAAGTACCGTGAAATATAGGTAGGCGTGCTTCTTTGATTTATTATAAAACTTGCTACCTGTACCTACCGACTTGTTCGGGCACGAATTACAAACTACCCTCAAGGTGTATTAATGATAGACAAATTACCTTTAGTGTGTTTACTTAGAAGTTTTGTGGCGTGGTAATAAATGTTTTGTGGTAAAAAAAAATTCTAAACATTAACTGCCTTATTATCAGGTAAGGTAGGGCTAATATTTATCTCAGGTGGTAGTTAAAATGATTATTATTACAAATTAAGTCAGTACTAACTACAACGCTCAATGACATTGCATTGAAGAGTGAGCTTTTTCCATAAGTCAATACAGTTCGTTTTTGTATTGGCAAAAAATATTTAGCGAGCTTCAAGACGAGCGCCTTGACGCCGCAATGTGCCCGGAGGTTAAATAGGACCAAAGTAAGAACCTACTAGATAGACAGTATCGGGTTTTAAGCATTTTATTCTTTATAGTGCTACACATTGTTAGGTAATATCTGAAATAATGAAAAACACCATTCAGGCGGAGTTGGAGTGTTTCCGAAAAATGTTTACCTCTCTCCCCCATGGCCAATCTGCGGCTTCAGTACGCCTGCCAAGATGTTTTCTCACAAGTCCCTAAAACATCTTGTCAACTTGCGTTCCCGTATCTTATTTGCTAATATGGCTTCCAAGATGTTTAAAATTAGACAGCCTGCTAAAATTTTCTCACAGTTTACGATCTTTCGTTCATTCGTTCATTGAAATGACAAATAGAGCGAGACGGAGCTTTACAAAGAAAAAAGATGCTGCATACACATCATAGAATATATTAGATTATTTATGCACAGATTAAAAATATCTTTGGGCATAGATTCTTTTTTATTATGCCGGAAGCTTTACGTATTATCATTTGGTCGGTGGTATTATGCTTAAAATTTATTTCTTGGACACTATACTATTTTTATTTGCCAATTTAAAGAACTTTACATTGTAAAACGGCAAAAAGCACGCAAAGTATGATGCCAAACAAAATCTAACCTCAAACCTACAGATTTTTTGTAAAATATGGATTTTAAATCACGTGGAGTAGGATTATGGGGATTTTCGGAAGAAAATAAAACAGATAGAAATGTCTCTACACTTTTTTGTTGTTGTTTGTCGAACACGAAAATAAATTTACGTGTTCGTTTTCGGAAGAATTTTGCATGTAGTTCGCTTGATATTGGCGAAGGATGGAGTAAAATAAGTATTATTTGTTATAATAGTGTATAACATGCTATATTTATGTACTTCTTACAGCCTAATTATTTTCTCATCACCGGCCTTTGACCGTGAGAAATTTCTTTACGTTGACCTGTCAAATTCGTGTCTCTATGGTACATTTTGGTAACCCATGCTAGCACTTAAGATATAACATCTTATCCATACGTCAAACACGTTGTATTTAACTGTCAAACCCATTTTATATTTACGCCATGCTAGCAAATAAGACGTAACGATTTTGCCACAAAAATGACGTCACGATCCGTGAGAAAATGTCTTATCTTGGCAGGCGTACTGAGGCCGCTGCTGTGATGTAATATTATGGAGTAAGCTACATTCCTCATTCTATTAAGTTTCATATAACCACCACGTGAGACATCGATGCATTAAAACAATGAAGAACCTATTTTAAAGTCGGTTTCTATACAGTGTTCGCTTTGTAAGGGTGGAATTTTCTTCCCGACAAGAATAGCCCTCTTGTGGACGGTTTAATTGACTTTCAGTGTACACAGAGGACCGATAAATGCACGAGATTAACCTATTGATTTTCCACTACACCGGCACTTGGGGCGTGCCACTGGCTTATATGAACTAGATTTAGTTTCAATAACGACTTCATTTCCAATCGAAATTCTTTCGACTTCAAGATTACATACCATAAATATAATTGAGTACATATTTGTATGGATTTTATTATATGGTTACGTATACTTAATTAATACACACTTAAAATATTATAATTACTTTTTTTCCGAACTAGGAATGACGGTAGCATTGATTTTCACAAATTATTGCGCCCCTTACAGATAAAAGCCATCGTCAATGAAAACACATTAAATTGTTTCCTTCAATCATTGTTTTATGCTATAAAAAAATCTTAAAAGGACATTATTCCGAACCGTTAGGGCCGAATGCTTTTCAATAAACGGCTCGCAATCAATCACTATCACCTACAGCCAAAGGAGAATGTACCTATACAAATTCAACCGTTAGAATACTTTGGTCCTTTTTAGGGTTCCGTACCCAAAGGGTAAAACGGGAACCCTATTACTGAGACTTCGCTGTCCGTCCGTCCGTCCTTCCGTCCGTCCGTCTGTCACCAGGCTGTATCTCATGAACCGTGATAGTTAGAGAGTTGAAATTTTCACAGATGATGTATTTCTGTTGCCGCTACAACAAGGGGGCTCCCATACAACAAACGTGATTTTTTGCCGTTTTTATAAATAATGGTACGGAACCCTTCGTGCGCGAGTCCGACTCGCACTTGGCCGGTTTTTATAGGTATTTTGGTAATTTTATTTGAAGGTTTTGGTAGGTATCGACCGATATAGTATTTTTATAGTAGGTAGGTGTCAAAGAATTTGAAATGAATAGAGGTTACCTACCTCATACAAGCAGATAGCTGTACGTTGTAGTAGGTATATATCAAAGGCAGAAAGCGGAAATGTCGTATCTCGAAAACTGGTCTAAATTACCTACTGATATAGAATTGATTAGAACAAAAAGCCGCATCAAATGGTCCGTGTCTCATCTTTCTACGATGATAAAATACAATGATACTTCATTGATTATTTTCTAGTTTTATCATGGAATTGTGAATGTTTGTTATAGTTTTCGGCTCTGGTGTATGATTGGATATTTCGAGATGCGACATTTCCGCTTTCTGTCATTGATATACAAATGATATTGAGTGGATATTAGAACATCTCCAAGCCCAGCTTAGGGTTGTTATGTGTTGTAACCGCTATGGCAACGGGTTATAACGGGAAACCATGTATATAGAGTAAAGGTAATCGAAAACTCTTCTATCGCGATACAGGATTGGTTATGGGATGGTGGTTTGAGTACCGCGTAGGGTTCAGAGCGCCATCTGTCTTCGTCACGTACCGTTTTTGTTTTGTGGCGCAATTATAGAGAGCGCCTCAGACAATCGAAGAATGAATTAACTGTTACCCTTCCCTTTATGTCAATACCTACCCGAAAATACAAACTCAAAATGCTTTAATTCAATTACTTACCCTGTTAGTATCCCTCAAAGGGAAAATGTAAATGTTTATTTTTGAGTCTAACTTATGTCCTACGTTGCAAGTATACATTATTTTTACTCTAGTAGGTATGTACCAGGTACATACTTTTTAGTACTTGCCTTATCAGGTCTGGTACATACGTATACATTGAAAAAAAAACATAATATTTTTTTTAAATCTAAACTCAAATTATTAGTAGTTTATGATACTTTGTTAATTCAGATGGCACAAAAGTAAACTACACAAAGTCTTGCCGTCTTCCTCACGGTCGTAATGTGTGTGCGAGAAAGCAACACTTTAACGTTGTCAAATTTAGTTATGATGTAGCTTTAATCTAACACTCTTTTTCTTGTGCAAAATTAAATTTGACGTTGTTGCGGTTGATGTTTATTTTTAGATTTGTGGTTTTAATTTAGCTAGGTACAATAATGTTAGCTGTTATCGTGTCTATGGATTATTTATTTAGTAGAATTTACTATTCAGCCCATTAAGTTTGCGTTAAAACGAATCTAATTTAAAATGTAAATGCTCTTCAGATAGTGCTTATCCGCTCTTAATTAACCTTGATGGTAAATAGAAAGCTCCAAAAGCCGCCTTCTTATCTTCAGCGCATGTAGCCGACCTAAAAGATAAGCCTAAACAAGTTTTATATAAGTCTGTCGCGTCTCTACTGAAAATCTATGTGGAATCACCGTCGGAGCGTCTCAATATAAAATTGGATTTTGTGAAAGTAATAAAATGTTGAAAAATTAGATATTTTTTTACATAGGCGTGGTTTCTGGCAATTTAGGTACTTCAATATGACAAAGACAAGGAACTGAGACTTCGTCCGCGCAGACAAGGATCATTCAATATCGTTCTAAAATACTGCAAAAGTATAAATAGGTTATAAATAACTGTATAAATAGATAATTATACTGCAAAGTTCCATCAAAATCCGTTTTGATGGAACTTTTGTATAGTTGCAAAGTTTTTGCGTGAAAGAGTAAAAACCGGCCAAGTGCGAGTCGGACTCGCGCACGGAGGGTTCCGTACAAAAACGGCAAAAAAATCACGTCTGTTGTATGGGAGCCCCCTTAAATATTCATTGTATTTTGTTTTTTAGTATTTGTTGTTATAGCGGCAACAGAAATACATCATATGTGAAAATTTCAACTCTCTAACTATCACGGTTCATGAGATACAGCCCGGTGACAGACGGACGGACGGGCGGACAGCGAAGTCTCAGTAATAGGGTTCCCGTTTTACCCTTTGGGTACGGAACCCTAAAAACATCTAACCATCCATCCATCCTAACCAACTTTCACTTTGATAATATTAGTAGGATTCTGTAGTTTATTCGATATCGCCGCTGGCAACACAGTGCGTCTCTGTATTGACGTAAGTGGGAGAACCCTTTTCACGAATAAAATCGCCTCTGGGATCGTAGAGTATGAAAATGCGCGTTGAAGCAACATCTTTATAACCCGCAGACAACTTTTACTGCGCCAGTAGGGATACCTACTTCATGGAAATATAACCTTTATTTATTATATTTTACTTATGCATTCAAAAGTTTTCGCATAAAAGTTACAGCATTGAATAACGTAAATGTAAATAGGGGTGTATATCTATCGAGCTACAGAAATATAGCCGCAATTTAAATAATAGCGTAGTTGAAGACTATAAAGCATCTGAAAAATGATCTCTAGGTACATGTGGTGTTATTTTTTATTGTTAGCTTTAATATATATAATACAATTAAACCTCGTATCACTCCTCCGAAAATCTACTATTTACTAGGTACATCAATCGAAAAACAGTCACTCCTAATGTTACACTGTAAAAGTTAAACAAATTAACATTTACTATTAATTTAACGATTTGTTACGAATTTAACGATATCACGACCAGATTAACGGTCTCTTCCAGAAAGGTCATGTCCGTAGCACCCTCAACCGACGGAAGTGCATGAAAAGATGTATGACTGTGGATGAAGCGAAAGAGGTAATGATCGTAGCATGTGGGAAACGGTAGTATCTGCCTACCCACATGGGATACAGGCGTGAGTATATGTATTAACGATTTGTTGTTTCAAAAACTACTTAACACGGTAGCTGCTACTTACACTAGGTCTTAAAAGCCTTGTGAGTATCTTTCTGCCTATGCAGGCGCCTAAACCATGCTATTTTACTCGGTACGCACCATCATAAATACTCCTACGGCCTTATCAACCCGGATGCGCACAGTTCGAAAGTATATGAAAACAGGGCCTCAAGTCCCCTAACACTATCTTCATTATAACTTCATCATAACGGCATTTTTCATGCATCTTTTATCAATGATAGCTAGAATATGGCTAGTGTTGGCTTGAAGGCATGATACTAGTCATATTCTAACTCCCATTGATAAAAGATATTGTTTGCATTCCTTCAATAATGAAGTCACAGCAACTCCACAACGTTAGTGTTAGGAGGTAGTTGGGGCCTTGGCCTAGCAGCCAACGTGTTAAGGACGTTTGACGTTTCCTTATGTACAAAGATTTTATATATAACACTATACACATTATATATAACACTTCAATAACACAGCCCAAAACATTCTGACTGATGTTATATCGAATCATATCAACAAACACATCAGATACGCACGTCACACGCGCCCTGGTACCCTTTCACAAATGATTAATCTTGTTTATTTGATGTGCGTTCGAGTTATTTACACTGAAGGCTCAATCGAGGGCAGGGAAGCTTTTGAATCGAACAAGCGTTACATTGTTAAAATAATGTGAATCAACTCGATAAGAATGGATGGGTCGTTGTAAAATTTTCAAACTAGGACGCGAACAACTAGGTTGAAATGGATTTTCTTATTCCAATGCTTTTGATACTGCCAATGAAAGATAGTAGTATGTTTACCTAGGACAGACGCTCCAACTAGGTAAACACAACTTCGAGAAGGAGATCCAGAGAAGAATTCAGCTAGGTTGGGCAGCATTCGGAAAACTTCGCCGAGTCTTCTCGTCGCCTATACCGCAGTCTCTAAAGACAAAAGTCTTTAATCAGTGCGTCCTACCCGTGATGACATACGGAGCCGAGACGTGGACACTCACAGTTCGACTGGTCCACCAATTTAAAGTCGCCCAGCGAGCTATGGAGAGTGCTATGCTCGGGTGTTTCTCTGCGGGATCGAATCCGGGACGAAGTAATTCGCCAGAGTACTAAAGTTATCGAGATAGCTCAACGGATTAGCAAACTGAAGTGGCAGTGGGCCGGTCATATCTGCCGCAGGACTGATAACCGTTGCGGTAGACTTGTCCTAGAGTGGAGACCGCGAATCGGCAAACGTAGCGTAGGACGTCCTATGACCAGGTGGAGCGACGACATACGCAAAGCGGTGGGCAGTGGTTGGAGAAGAAGAGCCGAAGATCGGGCTCAGTGGCGCGTCTTGGGAGAGGCCTACGTCCAGAAGTGGACTGACACCGGCTGATGATGAATGAAAGATAGGTAAAGATAAGTTCTCAATTCGATTAGTAGTTTTTGGCTGTAAATATTTAATTTTTAGGGTTGTTATGAGGGGATAATACTTGCATATTTTCAACGATTATTGTCACTAAAAAGCGTGAAAAAATGTTTTAACAAAAAACAAAAACCGACTTCAAAAACCTAGGTGCACTAAAAAGCTAAAAAATCTTACAACTCATTACATTTGGAGTCGGTGCCAATTCATGTGGGTATTTGCCTTGTTTTTGAAGTCGGTTTTTGTTTTTGTATTTTATGTAGTAGGTATTTATATACTATCCATTATAATTAGAGAATGATTAAATACTTTAGGTTAGGTTAAAGGAAATACTTAATCAAGTCACGAAGAGGGTAGGTACTTAGGAAAGGTACTAACGAATTTCCAAAACTTTTTAAAATGTACCTACAAACGTAAAGAAAGAACGATTGTAGATCAGCAGCTAGAGCCACTACGCGACCGTCATCGACGAAATATCGTTGAAAAATGCGCTTTACAGTGAGATAGTACAGTTTGTTTTAGTATTGGCAAATAAGTGGTCGCGCCCGTCCTGCCACTGGGTACTAAAACTGGGTACCCTACTTATTTATATCATTTCATTTAAGACGAAAAAGTTTTGATGAGCCTCCTTTTATCCACGTCTCTCAAGCGAACTACTTTAGCCGTTTTGATAAGATACTATAAAGGCCGGCTCGTAACGTCCGAAACATACTGGCAGACCTCATAGAGGCGGAATTATTAGATATCAGATAGTCCATAAAGAGAGTCGTTACAGTGTTATGATTTGACAGACGGTGTCCTCGCTACGTTTGATGATAATAATATCAAACAAATTATTCCGCCATCTTTATCACTGTCATCATCCATTTTTAGGGTTCCGTACCTAAAAATGAAAAAACTTATAGGATCACTTTGTTGTCCGTCTGTCTTTCTGTCGGGGTATCAAGACCCTTTTCTCAGAAACGCGTGAAGGTATCAAGTTAAAATTTATAACAGAGACTTATGTCTGCGGTCCCTTGGTGCCCTAAAAAAATCAAACTTCTAGGTTAACGCAATCAAAAGATACGGCTGTTTATGTTGCATTTTCAGTACATTTGCACGGTAATCAAAAACCTATAGGGTACTTCCCGTTGACCTAGAATCATTAACTTTTACAAGAAGCAAGGTCTTATAGCACAAGTAAAGAAATAAATCCGAAAACTGAAAAATTATTATTAGAAAATGTTTTTTTGCGATTACAAACTTATTTTGTAGTTAGTTTGTATGGGGACACTAGTATACCAACTGCAAAGGTTAGTTTGTCTCACTGTCCAGTTTATCTTTTCGTTAGACCAATGTTCGGTGCTTGAGTCCAGCTCGCACTTGGCCGGTTTTTTATTTATAATATGTATTTATTGAATTTGCTTTACGTAGTGCCTTCGTATCAAAAGTAAACTAAAGCGGAATGATCTGCTATCAAAATAACATAACAAAATACCTAAAAACCACATTTGCAAAATGACCTTTCCCATCTACTAATTAAACCTAAGTACCTACTTACTTGAGATTTTTACCCATTGATTACAACTACCTAATGTCCTAAATGAGCAATTTAATATTTCTAATGAAACAATTGCGACCACTTTATTAAGGGTACCTACTACCTACAACTTTATCTATATTTCACAAATAAATAAAGTGAAGATTCAATAAATCGATAAATACCACTATTAATTCTAAGAGTTAATAATAATCCCAAACCCAACTAAGATTCTTGGACTAATTAACATAAACTACAACAGATTTAATTAAAAATTAACCTGAACCCATTAGAGAATTTCAAGATAATTCTAGGTAAGTATCTCTTGCGAGATAGACAAAATAATTCATTAGATATTAAGGTAGGTAAGTACCATTGCCTACTTTAAAAAAAACACCTCTATATTAGAGTTAAATAGCATGTTGAGACTAGTAATTAATTCTCACCTTGAAAGCAACTTTTAAGCTTGGTAAAGATCATCTTTAAAGTTTAGTGAACTTAGAAAATATGGTCTAGAGAGGTTTGAGCCTAGGCCAATCGGAACACTGAACCGTGTGGAAACGCGTTCGAGTCCCATCAGTGGTAAATTTTGGAATTTTTCCTCCAAATTTTATACCCAAACCAGGGAAAATTTTCCGCTGACTGGAATGAAATCCGCTACCGGCAAAGTGAGCCAAGCTTCATACGCTCAAACCTTTTTTTTAATGGACTACGCTTTTGACCTTGAGTTGGCCTTTACAGCTTTACCGGAGGAGGGGCTCAAACCAATAGGCAAAGGCGTCCATAATACAATAGTCTTACTGTTTATTCTTAGGTATTGCGAACAGTAGCCACTCTTCTATACATATACATACATACATACATACAAATAAATAAAATTGGAGTGTCTGTTTGTAATATCAAAATAACACTTTTTTACCAAATGAGTATGAAAGTATATACGATACCTATAACGAAAACGCAATTTTAAAATTTTTTGTCTGTCTGTCTGTTTGTTTGAGGTAAACTTCTAAACGGCTGAACCGATTTCAATGGGACTTTCACTGACAGATAGCTGACGTTCCAAGGCGTAACTTAGGCTACTTTAATTTTAGAAAAAGCATTAGGGTTCCGCGGGAAAAACATAATACCCATATTTCCGGGTAATCTCCCTAAAGTCCACGCGGGCGAAGTCGCGGGCACAGCTAGTCCTGAAATAAACTTTTAGGTACACGCGAAAGGTCCAAAGTTCCATCGTTATCAGTATACTGTGACTAGTTTTAAAACAAAAATCACTTTATCGCGCCAGAGCTCAATTTCCAAGCCGTAACTTGTAAAGGTCAGTTACTTTGAGTCGGTTCGCCTAAGTAATTACATAGATCTCAATCTGGCCGTCGGCTGCCGGCGGCGGGAGGCACCGTTCGATTTCCTCTCAAGACAATTTCAGCGCCTTTACGGCCTTACAGCTAAAGTTTCAATACGCCTAGAAATTCCACGTGGCAATATTATACTTAGTTGTTAAGTACCCACCTAAGATTATCTCTATACGGTATATCAGAAGTCCCAAATAATACTTCGCCGATTTTATAAGTACCTATCGCATAATTACAACTGAATAGTTAATATAAAAATTTAATCGAAATTCGATTATGTTTTTTCGTCGCCACTATTGTAATTTTGTTATATCTCGAGTTCTATGCAAAATTTCCAAGTTCAGGGCCCCGATTTTCGTGCGATCGAGGTTCACCTCTATTCGAGATATCTCGAAACGAAACTTCAAATCGTATGTTTTTTTTTTTCATTTGTTTCGAGATATCTCTAATAGTGATGAATCTCGATCGCACGAAAATCGGGGCCCTATTCTGTGTATTTCGGACTTCTGATACAGCCTGTATGTGTTGTCTGGAGTTATTTCTTTTATATATCTACATAGCAATAAGAAGATGGTAAGAAAATTTTAGGATGTACTCAGCCAAGTTCATTTTAACCCTTACGTTTATACTAAACATCACATCTCACAAGACACTGTACTCCTGACGTAAGACGCGCCTTGTCAGCAGTCTTGTCTCCCGCGCTCCACGGCACTGGAAAATTTCAATAACCTTATATATCACATCAGGGTAGTCGAGAGCCCAACTTTTGCATACTGTTACGTCCTGCATTTACTGGGGCGAGCATATCAACTTGACGTTTTTCGGAAATGAAATGTACCTGCGAAAATATTGAAATTATGTGGTAAAGTCCAGGCGACCACGCGTTCCTTTTCTTCTTTACTAACGAAATTATATACAAATTTAATTGATCAGCTGTGAAAATTTCAACTGTCTAACTATCACGGTTCATGAGATACAGCCTGGTGACAGACGGACAGACAGACAGCGGAGTCTTAGTACCTAATAGGGTCCCGTTTTACCCTTTGGGTACGGAACCCTAAAAATGGGTAATGAAGATAAATATAGCGGATGAATCGACATTCTCGCGTCATCGACAACAGTTTCTTGAAAATTATGCTTCTTCTACAAAGTAATAGTACCTACAGGTTGTTTTAGTATTGGCAAAGCACGCATTTTGGCGCGCGTGTATCTGGCGGGTGTTATTGGTCCATTTTTTACGCGGTTTCATCGGTCCATACGTTTATGCTGAGGAGCCTAATCCATCTCCGTCGGAGGCAGCGAGTGTCGTTAGCATTATTAATTAGCAAGATAGCGATGAAGTTTCAATGATTGTCCTTTAAACCCTACTTATTCCATTATAAATCCCGTTGTAAAAATGCTCGAATATACGCATTTAAGCTCGTACCTAAGCATAAATATTGTAATGAAAATCTTCGATAGGTTGATATGAAAAGGGTTGCCAACCGTACAATAAAATATAGTATTGTACTTTAATTTGGCTCTGCGTACTACATACTGTTGAAAAAAATTTAGTACGCAAAAGTACTAGTATATTTTTAAAAGCATTCATTTTTTTAAATATCTCTCGAAAAGAATACGCGTCCATGTATTTATTTTTACCGTACCACAGTACCGCTTATAAAGGTGGCGAATACAGTTTGATTTTATTAAAGGAGACGGGGATCTCTGGGCCCAATTGTAATAAGTTGAGTTAGGGTTTAAAAAAAGCGGTATTTTTTTCTGATTCAAAATATAAAAAAAACAGCTCAATTCACTAACCGGGAGACGAGAAATCATAAAAATAAGTTTATTTCACTGAAGAAATAGAGTATCGATTACAATAATCGATTACTGTGAATGATTTAAACAATTGAACATAAAACACTTGATTGATTCAATCAAAATGAATAAATACATTGTAATATTTAACAATAAAAAAAAACTACAATTAATATAGTAAATAACTGTGTGGCGTCCGCGTTTCCGAACGCTCCACAAAATGTCGACGGACGAGTTTCCGAACGCCCGCGCGCCCCAGACAGAGTGAGCGCGTTCGGTAGCTCAAAAACAAATTGTGTTATTAATGATTAAGCACATAATTTAATATATTAAAATACAGCAAAGTGGTTGAATTAACACCAAAACTGTATATTAAAACAAAATAACAATCACAGTTAAAAAATCAGCTGTTTAGTATCTAGGTTGTTGTCACTTCGTTGAATAACCACACTTTTACTAAATCTCTAATAATTCTGCTCTCAGATTGCCAAGATCAGCAAAATTTTCGGAGATGGTTTGTTAATATATATAAGCTCTTAATTGACACCACTCTCATATTTTTACAACTGGGCCCAAGAATGTATGAAAGCGTATCCGTCTCCTTTGTGCATGCATGGCATTAACAGGCATTGAATAGTACGGTAATTTTTTTTTAGGACGGATGACACGTTTTTGTAGGATTTTTGTGAATGTACCTAGTATATTTTTGAGCAATGTATCTACTGGATATTTTACGACTCTGGCTGGAAAATAATAGATTTTAGATCAAAATAGTTGGCAACCCTATATGACACACACAATTGGTAAATCGGTTTTCCTAGCCTAAATGCGCCCTGGCTGAAAGCCTGGCTAATGAAAAGAGGAAATATAATTGAATAAGATGAGGAATGGCTGCGCGCGTAATTATTAGGTATTCTACTGCCAGTGTTAAGTAATTACAAAAGCGTCTCTTTGTAAGTCGTGAATCACTTATCGTCAGCTACTTAAGCACCGTTTATCGGTAAGTTTTAACCCAACGTGTCACTCCTTATTTTAATCCAGTATATTCTATTAATGATTAGTTTTGGGAAAGAATAATAGGTAGCTTTATTACCAACTTAATTCGAATTCAAGTAAGCGACTCTGTATCGACATTTCGCCGAAGCAGATAGTTGTTCAAATTTATAAAGCTCTGTGGGCGGGTTGGGTAACTTCCCACTTCTTTGCCGCGGGCGGATTTGTGCCTAACATTTACTGAGGGTTGGTTTTAAACTATAGTTTAATTTCAAGAAACCCTAGTCCCCTCAAGCCATGCTGTCTAAATACGACTAACTATTAACATAATATATTTCCACTACTGCTAACTTTTCTACGATACAGACGTCTGAAGTGTGGAAACCACGGAAATTATATATTAAGATACTTAGTTACCTATTAGTTATACTCGAATTATTATACTTACTTACAAATTATTGCATATAGGTACTTACTTATAGGTAAGTACTTACGAATAAGTATGTTTTATACAGTTATACACGTTTCTAAATATAATAGGAATATTTTTCATTTTCACGACCAAATAAAATCTGTGCTTATCATAGGTACCACATTTTGGCCCCAAATCAATCATAAAACATCCCTAATACCTAGATAGATAGCTACTTTAACTGAAAACGGGAACAACAACGATAAACCCGTTGCGATCTCCTTCAGAAATATTAAAGTTGTTGGCAAAATATCAAGTCGGCAGAAAGTTTGGATTTGGAAGAGCTAGTTGCCATGTAATATCGGTCTCAGATACGAAACAGGGTCGCCACAGAGCATGTCGATTCAATAGAATAACGCGGATTACGCCGGCCTTCGAGGCACAAAGGTCACTATAGCATCCCTAATATTCCGCATATATAATTTTTGCATGAAGGGACCTATCAACTCATTGATATACAGGCGTACCCAAGTACCTAATGTATGTAGGAATCGTCGTTGTCGGGTTAGGACAAAGGATTCGGATAGTTCCTACCCACGTTAGAAGTATCTTTACATAGGACATCACTTCATGACGTACACTTTTCAAGACATTATTGTTGGCAACGGTGGATAACTACAGAGTAAGGGTGGAAACTTAGGTATTATGTTTTTGACAACGACTGACATTGATGTTTTTTTGCAAATCCACAGATTTGACGGAAATAGGTTTCGGATGTAAAGCGGCAGGTGCAGCCATTGCTTAAGTAATCGCGTAAAAAAAGAACGCCGGCCACATAATTTGATGCTACCAAAAAAGGTACAAAAGCTACACTATTGGCAGAAGGGCGTGCACGCTTTATGAGACTCCATCTATTTAAAGGCTTCGTTCATCTGAGGTTTAGGGAAGGTGGCGTCGATATATGCTTAGTTTACTGATTATATCTAGGTACATCAAGTAGGTACCTTACCTACCTACATAATTACCTGTAGGTGGATGAACCCCTATCTTAAGCCCCCGGCTCACTGGGGCGTCAACGCTCGGGCGAAAGTCTTTTCCAATACCAAAACTTACTCTGTGTCAATATGCATAAAGATTGAATTTCTGTGCCACGCCCTCTCGCGTTAAAACTCGCTCGCACTGTCGGTATCATTCGGTTGAAAAAGTTTTCTATGAGTCAATACAGTTTGTTATGGTACGGCAAAAAAAATATGCGCGAGAATTGACGCCCCAGTGAGTGGGAGGCCTAATCCAAAAATAAATTGAAGCATTGAAATAAAACTATTTAACGGATTTCTCGGATTCTATCGCGTTTATTAACTTTTTTATTTTCCCGACGTTTCGGCTGCTTTATAGCAAACATGGTCACGGGGGGACTGAGGTGTTAGTTAGACGTCCTGATGTCATAGTTAATAACTGGGTACCCTCATATTTAGTTGTTGTTTGCGGTCCGATCCACGCAGAAAGTGCTCACGGTGTCTTGAGGTCTTGCAATGGTACGCTTGGTTTTGGATTTAATCATATTAATTACTGGATCCCAAGTTGGTGGTAGCACCCAGCCATCTTCCCTAGTGAAGTTAGGATGTTTTTTAATTTCAATGGCCTCACGTATCATCCTTGGTCGGAATCGGTAATCTTTTGCGAGGATACCTATGCGGTTTATCAAATCTTATAAAATGGCGGATGCGGTAAATAGTAAATAGTTTTATTTCAATGTATAGTATTCGCGTAAATATAAGAAAACAATATAAATTGAAGTACCTACCTACTAGGAAGATAGGCACCAACTTATTCATTATTATTACAAAGGGCGACACGAAGGAACACAAATGAATGATTCGTCGTAAATCACACTTCACGCCTCGCGTCCTCGGCGCGGCGCGGGCGGGCGCGACTCCGACGACGGAATAAAATATCGTCGCGCATACAATTTTGCCAAGTCCATCCATCGATAATCATTTTGGTGAAGACTTTGCCGTTCAATCTTTATGAGAATTGATGTTCCAGAGGCTCGGTGCAATAAATATGTCTATAGGCTGAAGTTACCCACTTTGAAAACGCAGAAGCAGGTAAGAAAGTAGGTAACTGTAGCTAACTAGTTAAGTGATTACTTAAATATTTTATAAAGGTTCCAACAGGGCATAAATACCCATATGGTACTTTAAACGCATGTATGTGTACTTAGTCAGAATAATCAATTTTAAAAGTTACCAAAAACACAAAAACACCCAAACTAATTACTAACCTATACAGCATGCTCGCTTTGTCCTGCATATGAGAAAATGCATGCTTTATTTTCAAGAATTAACTAAGCAAGGTAAACTATGACTAAGCTCGGCCTAGGTACTTACTTACTAGTACCTACCTACTAACTAGTAGGAATTTTACAACATAGATAGATATCTACCTAATCTGGCGCAGTCCCGGTTATAGGTACCTACGGGAGTGGAATAAATTTATAGTGTCTTAAATATAACTTCTCAGAGAATTCCAAAATGTTGCAACTCGGAACTTTCGCTTCCCCGATAGGTAGATATTATTTTAGATGTTCTCCGTAAGCGATATCGTTAAACGTCGGAGGGTGGTTTTTATGTAAGCTGAAAACTTTCCGTATATACCTACCCCTCCCTCCCCTTTAAGATTCCGACCACGATCCGTTCGACGTAAAAACGCCTTAACCATACCTAATGCGTCCAAATGTGCTTATTTGGATCAACTACGGTTATAAATGCACGTATGAATGCGGAATATTAGGTGTAGCATAGGTATGCGTTTTATGTTATTGTAAATAGGTAGGTAAGTATCACAGGTACCTATCTACTTACTTATTACCTATACTGCAGGTCTCGATAGTACTGGGCCTAATTTAAAAAAATACAATAACACGCCTATATTCCCTGTATAGGCAGACGTAAGTACACTACAGTTAGGGTTGCCAACTTTTTTTGACATAATAAACGTATAAAATGGTTTGGATAGGAAAAAATAAAATATTTAGAAGAAAAAAAAGTATTTTTCAAAATTTATGTTTTTATTGCCTTATAAACGTTAACAATTAATTTTATTGCTATCTTTAAATGTTTCAAAGCTTGTTTGACAATAAAAATCACCATCACGCACCATTCCACATCTAAGTGTGTGTGTGTTTAGTAATTATAAATAGTTTCCATCATCCGTTTTCCCTTATGTGTACCGTTAAATAGTTAAGTACCCATAATAAGTGTTTTGTTTTACGCAACACATTAAAGGTTGGAAATAAAGTATTTTCACATACTTTATTGGTATGCAAAAGTATAATTACCAAAAATAAAGTAGGATACTTTATTATAAAGTATGGTTAGGTACTTCGCTGATGTATTTTGGTCCCACCAATGTACTACATAAAGAGAGAGCCTATTGCCATTTATAGCGGGCACATTCCCGCTCAATACAAGGGAGATTTGGAACATAGTCCACCACGCTGGCCCAGTGAGAGTTGGTGAACTTCACACGCCATTCTATAGACGTGCACGTTTTCTCACGATGTTTTCCTTCACCGTTCAGTAAGTGGTAATCATTATTAAATACGACATATGCACATGTAAATCTCAGAGTTGCGAGCCCAGGGTTTAAACCTTAGAAAATCTGGATGTTAATCTTAAATAACTAAGTACCTACCTACTTACCTAAGCAAAACATACTATAGATAATAGGTAGGCAATAAACGAATTCAGTAGAGATCTACATACCTTTGTACGGTATACATATATGTTCCCATTCCGACCTTGGCCTCTTCTCAATTCGAAAACACTTCAAAATAGCGTCCGAACGAAATTTAAAAAAAGCCGCGTCGCATTTAAATCCTTTAATTGTCGCCGCCGGCAATTACGAGCCAGACCCTGCGCACACATCATCAACTCGTCGCCGCCGTCCGCGGCACGTGTTGATTTATCCTCCCGACACGATCAACGCCCTCCTCGACCCGGGCGTCGAGAGGGCCACCAACACACCTACACTAGCCTCAAACAGACACCGATCTCGCCGCCGAGGTCGAGGAACCCCCTCTTCCGCTCGTAGGTGCATTTTTGCACCTAGGAGCACAGTCACTACCTCTTCCCTCACGGTAACTGCCCAAGCCGAGGTCGTGCCTCTGTGGCACCCTTGAGCTAGTTGCCACCCTTTTCTACCCTTAAGGCCTTGGTTGAAGTGCACTCTGCGCTCGCCACTCTTCCGGTAAAGCTGTAAAGGCCACCTCACAGCTAACAGCGTAGTCCATTAAAAAAAAACCTATAGGTTACAATCACAAAAAAATACGTATCTAGGATCCGAATCTCAAATTTCTAAGTTAGTAAGATTAATGGTACCGCTCTCGGCGCTAGACAGAATGTTACTTGACCGCGCAGTTGTTTAAATTGAATACCTATCTAGCTTATCTAAGCACCGAAACGTCGGCATGCAGTTAATTAAAGCGGAGCCCAGTTGTCTGCCATCATGATATTCAATTAATAGAGCTAAGATTATGTTAGAGTAGAGCGGTTTGGATGATTATTTATTATTGCTTTAAACGCGAATATCATTTTCAACAATGATTACCACTTGCTGAACGGTGAAGGTAAACATCGTGAGGAAACCTGTAAACATCGTCTATAGCTTTCTATAGCGTGTGAAGTTCACCAACCCGCACTGGGCCAGCGTGGTGGACTATGGCCCAAATCTCCCTCGTATTGAGGGGGAATGTGCCCGGTATAATGGCAATAGGCTCGCCCCCTATTACATTGGGACCAAAATACATCGGCGAAGTGTGGGCGCACTGTAGTGCACCTCTGCCTACCCCTTCGGGGAATACAGGCGTGATGATGTATTTATTTATTTAATGCTTTAAACGCTGTTATGTTAACTTTAGATAGTGAATGGAAAACTTAGGAAAATATGTCTCTATGTAGGTACCTATGCAATTTAATTAAAGTAATGACATATCTGATATTATGTAATTTAATTGCAAATGAAAGGGGACAATGCCAGTAGGTTCCAATTTATCAAAATAAAATTGAGCAAGCTTTGGGTATTTTGATAAGTAGGTACCTAAGTACCTACTTACTTAGAGCGATAGTTGTTTTTATTCCAGATTACTTCACTAAGTAAGATACTACGGTTGAATACAACTTCTAAGGTAAATTTCTTTAGAACTATATATCCTTCAATAAAAAGTTAAATAACACCCGTTGTAAAAATTAAAAATGTATATAATGAGGTGCTAACGGCTACAAAAACCGGCCAAGTGCTAGTCGGACTCGCGCACGGAGGGTTCCGTACCATTATCTATAAAAACGGCAAAAAAATCACGTCTGTTGTATGGAAGCCACCTTAAATATACATTGTATTTTGTTTTTTAGTATTTGTTGTTATAGCGGCAACAGAAATACATCATCTGTGAAAACTTCAACACTAGCTATCATGGTTCATGAGATACAGCCTGGTGACAGACGGACGGACGGACAGCGAAGTCTCAGTAATAGGGTTCCCGTTTTACCCTTTTGGTACGGCACCCTAAAATATAGTGAAAAATAAATAAGTACCTACTTACTTCTACTGGAACTGTACATTAAAATAAAAATAACACGAGGGGAAAAAAATTTGTGGATTTCTCGCCCACGTCCACAATTCGAGACATGGAGAGAATGATGATGATAATTCTGGGACCCAATTCTCGCATGATCGACATCATCGAGAATTGTTCCGCTGACGCGTTTCATCTGTTTAAAAAACTGTTGAAAACCCTAATGGCATTTCGTGAGATGAGCGTGAAGGAGTTTCTTGTCATGGAAGCTCCGTTCACAGTGGCAGCACTTGTGTGCGCGTACGCCGGTGTGCACTGAAGAATGGACCTTCAGTTGTCTGCTAGTCGGGAACGAGCGCTCGCAGTACTGACACTCAAACGGCCTATCACCCGTGTGCTTACGATTGTGTACTTTCAAATGCCCTTTTACTTTGAACCTGTAAAGCAACATATTGAAAACTACATAAGCACAAAGTTGTAGTTACCTACTAAACTCTCCCCGTGAATGTACGAGGAATATCAAGAACATGAGAGGCAATACGCTATATAGTTCTCCACTTTTTCCTTCAGTATCTTATCTGAAATTTGAACTTCTCTCTCCCCGAGAACATACGATAAAGGTCAAGAACATTAGATTGGACACGCTTTATATTTCTCGCATTTTTCCGTACCCGATAAGACCTTCCTTGCCTCTTGCGGATCTTAATCTGTGTCAAATCAATAAAGGTATTTTAATTTTAATGATATTGTCTGTTTTTGTTCAGGTCTTAAAATACTTATGATCACATTTTATAAAAGATTTACTATACGATTAGATGATCTATACATCGACAAATGAGCGGGCAAATCTCGGCGACTTTACTGAATTAAACGTCGCTAAAATTATGATTCTTACGAAAGAAGCTGAAATATAAAGTGTACATTACCCTGCTCCACAAGTGTTGCATTTGTAAGGTCTTTCATCGCTGTGCCAAATGACATGGAGACTCAAATTTGCTTGGCTCGAGAAACTCTTAAGACAAACTTCACACTTGAACGGTTTCGGCGCTTTTATCATTCTCTGATGATCAGCATACGAGTTCTGATTCTTGAACATTCGATTACAATGTGTACATTTTATTGGTTGTGTCTTCTCGTGAACGCATTTTCTATGCAACTGGAATAAATACGTATTAAAAATTACATTTCTGAACACAAGCACGACGGACAAAACCAGACGTATGTTATAGATTATATCACAGTGAGTCTCTATCTCATTTGCAGATCATACAAGAGAAATGACAAAATTTAAATATATCTCACATTTTGCCTCGTCACACTCGTGTTCGCTATTTATGCTACTAAAGCCAAGTCATTGGTCGGTATGGCCTTTTATAATTTACAAGTCTTGTACGTAAGTTTAATGTACTTACCGTCAAGTGTGATTTTCGAGTAAACTTTTTACCGCAAATTTCGCAAATAAACTGGATAGTGTGTAAATGATCCTCCTGCATGTGTTTTGATAACGCATGTTTAAAGGGAAACCTAATAACAACAATCACTTGATGAATAAAATGGTCACTTATAAAAATAATATTTTCTGCAAAATTGAAATGACTTGGCACATTAGTACTATTAATTTTACGTGTAACTTAATATATATGAAAAAATCATAATTTTCATTTTGTGCAAGAACAGCCTTTTAAGCAGTGGTAGCCTCGTGGGCAAGAACGCCCGCCTTGAACGTAAGGGGTGCAAGTTCAAATTCCGGGCCCGCACCTCTGAGGTAATTTTCATGTGCGAATGTCATTTTCAACAATGATTACCACTTGCTGAACGGTGAAGGAAAACATCGTGAGGAAACCTGCACGTCTAGGCGTGTGAAGTTCATCAACCCGCACTGGGCCAGCGTGGTGGACTATGGCCCAAATCTCCCTCGTATTGAGGGGGAATGTGCCCGGTATAATGGCAATAGGCTCGCCCCCTATTACATTGGGACCAAAATACATCGGCGAAGAGTGGGCGCACTACAGTGCACCTCTGCCTACCCCTTCGGGGAATACAGGCATGATGATGTATTTTATATTTTTCATTTTGTTTGAACTTTCTGTACTTGTACCGTAATAAGTAATAATATGTCCTTCTACTTACTTCTTACCGCAATGATCGCAAATGTAATATGTCCATAATGTAGTGCCATGCTTGCTCATATGATGTCGCCAATGTCTTATAGAGTTGTATTCTTTCATACAATACCAGCAGAGACCACCAACTTTATTCAAATGATTCATTCTATAGTGGTATTGAAGCAATAACAGTGTTGCAAATTTCACCTTACAAATGTGGCAATGATATCGAGGTCTAGTTGTCTCTGGATAGTGAAAGAACCTAAAACGACATATAAAACTAAACTAAAATGGAATGAATTAAAAATTGTGCACTTGAGAACTTAAGAACTTATTAGTGAAACATGATAATGAGTAATAATTACCTATGGGCTATAAAATGCGCTACATCAACGGCGACGAAGTCGCAAAGCTTGCATACGAAGTCATTGCCCATCCAATGTTCTTCTATATGTTGGTTTATAATATTGTCATTTGCACAAGAAAACTTGCATAAACCTAGAACATAATTATATGATATAAAAGAAATGCAATTAAAAAAATCTAGTTTGTCCAAAAATATCGACAATAGATACAGTTTCATGACCAGTTACATGTTTCATTCCCTTAACATATGGTGATGTAGTCATATAGACATAAGTTTTGTTGGGATTTTTTTTTAGGGAAAATAACATCACTTCGAGCTTTTTGTACTGGACATGGCTCGGTGTAACGTCATTTTCTCGACGAATCTGACAGTTGAAAGAGATAAAACTTATGTCTACGCGGTCATGCTACAGGGCAAGTTCTGTCAATGTCATATGAACTTGAATTCATTCTCTAATTCTCGTACGTTCTCGGCACTTCTCGACGGCGACAGTCACGAGTCACGATCTGCGGAATGCCTTCCGATATGTAAATTTAAACTCACCACAGAAAAGTAAACCATTATCTTGGTTTGTATAACATGCATCTGTATCCTGCTTTGTGCAATTTATTATAGAGCTCTGGTATTTATTTTCTATTTCTGCAACATGATCAAAATTACCAAACACAGATTCCTTTTATGACTTGTACAATCTTAGATTGATTTCTTAGTTGCCGAAAAATGTTTTATGCATTTTTACTTACTGTCATTAGATTTTATTATTTGCTTCTTGCTGTTAGCATTACAGAATTTTATATGAGTTATTAGCGACTTTTTATTTTCTGAAAAAAAAACTAAACACTGTGGGACACTTTCAAATCTATGTTTCAAATTAGATTTTTGAAAATGGCAGGCCATCCGCTGATTTTTGCATTTCATTATGTTGATACAAACCGAAAATGTTGTCGTTTATGGTATTTTGTTTCGACATTATGTCGAATTAGATATAATGTTGATGATGCTAGAATTGGGCCCCAGTGGGTTTGCAATCGCGATACCGACTACGGTGGTGGAATACCCACATTAAGAGTATTTATAATTGCATACAAAGAGCCCTAGAATAGTTGTAATGGTAAAAAAACTTTTAAAAACAAGCTTTTATTTAATTGCCCTTAGTTTTCGTGTTCTACTCAGCAAGCCCTCTCATTTGATACTCATACTGTACCACAGTACATACTGCACTACCAAGTGCAGAAAAAATAACTATTCCGCCATCTTGGATGATCCGCCATATTAGAATTAGAATGACGTCACATAGCTGAGCATGCATTGTCATCCAAAATAAGCGTGTATACCAAATATCTATATATATTAATATAATAATATATTAATATAATATATATTAATTGTGTTTTGAGAATGTATAGCATCATTAACTTTATATTGTATAATTGTTAATTAAGAAAAACACAAAAATGTTAATCCTTATTTGAAAAAAGCAACCATGGAGTTTCTTGCCCATTCTTCTCCATAGGAAATGCATTCCGAATGGGTGGTAGGGCTACTATTTTTACTATTTATTGACGATTCATAAGTGCCTGTATTGGTTTATATGAATAAAAAATATTCTGATTCTGATCAGCTCATTCAGTTAGAGATAACTGATTTAAAATGCAATTGCAAAATTCCACCCGGATATACATTGCAAGTTAATAATATAAAGCTTGTAATAATAAACAAGGAATTAATATCTTACTATATTGTTTTCTGCAAAATTCACACTTTGCTACTCGTTTTTCTTTTGTCGATGCATTATGTCTGCGGGATCTTAGATCTTTTACATATTTAATAGTGTGCTTTATATCTAATAGATCATTGTTCACTTTGGCAGTACTGTCTCTGGAGTCTTCGATACCAATGATGGCATCACTGCCGTTATGGGTCAGGTCAACATCATCTTCAAAATGATCAGAGATGCTATGTGGGCTAGCTAATGGCTCGGTTTTAAAATAATTATCCACACTCAAAATAAGTTGTTCACGATGAAGGACACAACTTTTTAAAGCATTATTTTTATCAACTATAACATTTGCCACATTTAATGTCTGAAAATAAAATTAACTGGATCTCAATTATCAACAATGTTAATTCTCTTGACACCAAACTAAAGTACACAAAACTAAACATATTGTCATTCTGCTTACTGCCAAAATGTATAGCAATAGTTTCGCTGTCAAATATAGTACAGTTGTAGTTTGTATACGAAAGAATCAACTTCAATAGTAAATAAATTTAACCACACAACAACAATTAAGACTTTCATTTAACAAACTTGAACCACAAACAAATCATGTTTATACGCAGATTTTATGGCTCAGGAAATGTCCTAATGCCGCATCTAAATTTGAACTTAAATACATACAAGTTGTTCAGCAATCACAAAATTGTTGAAGTTAAGTATTTAATATTTTTATTTTGTTTTAAAATTTATTTCAACACAAAAGAAACAAAAACTTACAGATTTCCAAAATTTATCGGATTTATGGCACTTTTCCTTAAAGTTTACATATGTTTTGATGGTGTCCGCACATGTGGTACATAAGATATGAGGTTCCTCATTGGTGAGCTACAGTTGAATAGTAATTATATAGGTAATTAAAAACTTCCTTATAAGTATACACTTATGATGATGATACTCAAGAACCCTTAAGATGATGATACCATCATCGTATGGGTTCTTGATACAATAATCTGCAAATCTATGACAACTAAAATAGTCTAAGTAAATAATGTTTTTTTTATGTCAATAACCACATCAGCGATATCAAGTTCAAATTAATAGATCTTCTTTTCAGTACCTAAGAATACTTATTTTACATAAGGTATTATTATGATTTTTTTACACTATTCTTGAATAACAAATGTAGGTATGCCACTAGTAGGACAATCAGGGAGATAAAGCAGTAACCCAAAGATAAGCTCAGTGTACGCTCGCGAACGTGGTAGCCGCCTTGCCGATGGTAGTGTGTTGAGATAGGAAAACTATTTCATCCGCATTAAGTATATTTATAAAAAGATTATTATTTATAACAGAATAATGTGTGCCGTCGTTGATGGCTAGCAAGCAAGAGAGAGAGAGAGAGAGATATCTTATTGACATTGACAGATACTAGTGTCTATGGGAGCGCTCGCTCCCATTCACGATAAAGCTCGCCATCCACGGACGGTAGACTGCAGTGGCGCCATCCAGTGACACTGATTAACACGGGCTGCTCATGTTGATCACTAGATGGCGCCGTAACATACTCCCGCCTTGAAATAGCAGATTTCAAGATTAAATTGGTAATTACCCCCTGAAATTGAGGATTTCAGGAGGGTTGAGCGCTCCCCCCTTTGAAATTGAAGATTTCAAGGGAAATAAAAGGCCCAGAAAGACATTTGTTTATTTACCATATACACAGACCTACATATAACTGATTTATGTTTTATATCTAATTTACAAAATGTAATTATGCTTAGGTAGGTGAGTTTACACAAATATGTTATCTTTAGAGAGATAAGAACAAATAGGTACATTAGAAATTTAGTTTTGTACGCCCTTATAAAGATTAAAGATAAGTGTTAAAATTATAGGTGAATGATATTAGTTAGTTACATAGGTACCTATTATAATAACTATTGTAATATTTTAAAGGAAAATAGATTTAAGACATTATTAGATTTAAGCACTACATACTCTTGAGTATAAAAAGTTTAGTAAAGGTTAAAGTTTAAGTAAATGAGATTAGTTAGTTAAATAGGTACCTCTTATAATAAAAATTATAGTACTTTCAAAGAAAATAGATTTTAAGACATTAATAGATATAAGCGCTACATACCTATCTGACTTTAAGAGAGTTTACATGTTAAATTAGCGAGTTAGTTGATTAACTACCTATGTAGGTAATCCAAGTGGGAGTGGGTTGGTATGTAGTGCCTAGGCAAATGAATTTAAACATAGTAATACATTAAACATAATGATGAAATGCGCGCGGACTGACATTTGAGCATAGTTACGTGCGGAAGTCACGGGTATATGAACGTTAATTCTTCGGTTTTCTGTCTTCCATCACCCGGCTCCCGGCTCCGCCGCCTCTCCAGTCTCCCGGCTGCATTCTCCTCGCGGTTTCACTGTCTCCCGGCGCCAGTCTCTCCGGTGTCCAGTGGTAATGGGCATATAGTGTTGAATGCCCTTTTTATAGTTCCATTTGCCGTTCTTATAGTAGCCACGCGAGCGACATTGTCGAGCCCCCGGTGTGTGGCGATGATTCTTCCCATCTTCCAGTGCGCAGGCGGCACCCTCTCGTCCTTTACCAGCACCAACGTGTTCTCGGCGAGTCCAGGCCCCTTGGTTGCTCTCCATCTCGTGCGTTCTTGGAGGAGCCCGATGTAGTCTCTGGACCATCGCCTCCAAAAGTCTTGCTGTATCTGTTGGAGCTGATCATAGTGCTTTAGTCTATTTGTAGGTACGCCATGGAGATCTCTCTCGGGAAGTGCGGTGTATGGTCTTCCAATTAGGAAGTGGGCCGGCGTTAGGATGGGAAATTGGTCGTTATCGGCAGTAGGTATAGGACATAGTGGTCGGGAATTGAGGATACTTTCAACCTGAGTAAGTATAGTTACAAATTCTTCATAGGTTAATAGTGCAAGACCAAGTACCCGTTTGAGGTGGAACTTGCAGCTTTTTATAGCCGCCTCGTGGAGGCCACCCATATGGGGTGTATATGCTGGTATGAATTTCCACGTAATGCCCTCGCTAGTGCAGTATGACTCTATTACTGAGATATTAGTTTTAAATGATGAATACAGTTCTTTCATATTATTACAGGCGCCATGAAATGTTGTAGAGTTATCACTAACGATTTGAATAGGTTTGCCTCTTCGAGCGATAAACCGTCTTAGAGCAGCTATAAATGAGTCTGAATCGAGTCCGGAAACCAGCTCTATGTAAACTGCCTTTGTCGTATAACAGACAAACAGAGCAATCCAGCATTTATAAGACCGGTAACCACGACCACGCCTGTCTCTGATATTAAATGGCCCTGCATAATCAATGCTTGTTGTATTAAATGGTGGGGATGGTGTTACCCTTTCTACAGGCAAGTTTCCCATTATGGGAATGTTTGAGTGGGGCTTAGCTCTAAAACATACCACGCATTCTCTCACTACCTTACTAGCTATGCCTTTACCATGTATAGGCCAGAAACGTTCTCTGGCTGATGATAACAGCATCTGTGGTCCACAGTGTAGTAGTTTTCTATGCAAACTAGACATAATGAGATGTGTTAACTGGTGATCATGTGGGAGAATGATTGGGTGTTTTTTATTAAATGTGTAATTAGATAGGTTTAAGCGACCGCCCACTCTTATCAATTTGTTATCAATAATAGGGTTTAAACTGATAATTTTAGAGCTTATTGGAATCGCCTTTCCTTTACTTAATAGGTTATATTCCTTAGGAAATGAATATTTTTGTACATACATTATAATTGTATTAAGTGATTCCTGTAATTCAGTTACAGAAAGTGTATCAACCATTTTGTTGTTTGGATTTTTTAGGTTGTGTATGAATCTTTTAATATAAGAGAATACTCGCATTAATTTTAAGTCTGTATTGTATTTTTTTATTAAATTATCAATTATATGAGTAGGTTGTATATTAGTGGCTACTTTGCAAATAGTAACAGTTTTTAATTCGGGTAGGATTGTGACTGAGGGTTGCTTGTGAGATGGCCATTCCGCTTTCGCCTTTGTTAGCCACGTAGGCCCATGCCACCACTGTGTGTTCTGGCCTAGTTTGTCAGCCGGTGTACCTCGTGACAGGACATCTGCAGGATTATCGCCCGAGCAAACCCAATGCCAGTCAGCCAGATTGGTTAAAGATTGAATTTCTTTAACCCGGTTGCTTACAAAGCAGTTAAGCTTATGTGGTTCAGTCTTAATCCACGCTAGGGCAATGGTGGAATCCGACCAAAAGAAAGTGTTGTCAATCTTATTTCTAATTGAACTCTTGACCTTATTCATGAAAGTAGCTAGAAGCAGTGCGGCTCTTAACTCTAAGCGTGGTATAGTTTCATTCCTAGCTATTCTGGATCTAGCGCTTAAAAGCTGTGTGTTGACGGATCCATGCTTGTCAATAGATCTTACATAGATGGCGGCACCGTAGGCACTCTGCGAGCTATCAGAAAACCCATGCAGTTCAATGGTTTGATGATCGACAATAACAACATGCCTGGGTATTTTTATATTATTTATATGGTGTAGGTTATGACAAAACTCATGCCATTCCGTTTGCAAATCTGTGGGTAGTGGTTCGTCCCAGCCAGACTTAAGAAGCCAAAGCTTCTGTATGAAAAATTTAGCATTAACTACTAGTGGCCCCAGCAAGCCTAGTGGATCGAATATGGAAGCTGCCGCTGACAGCACCTTCCGTTTTGTTAGTATTTTTGACTTTAAAGTTTGATCGAGTTTGTAAAAAAGTTTATCATTATTGCTGTCCCATGCTAGTCCTAGAACTTTATGTATGGAAGTGTCACCAAACTCGGTGGGTGTGTTAGATTGTGTGGGTGTATTTTGCGTTATAGTTTTTATAATGAATTTAGAGTTTGATATCCATTTTCTTAGTTTAAAATTAGCTTGGCGTAGGATTGCATCGACTTGTAAAGCGACTTCAGCCACCTTTACCTCGTCGTCTCCGCCATACAATAGGTCGTCCATCATAAACTCATTGGCTATGACGTCCGCAGCTTCTGGGAATTTAGATTTATGTTCGGTAGCTAGCTGTTGCAAACACCTAGTGGCTATGTACGGTGCGCATCGTAGTCCGAAGCTAAGTGTGGTGAGAATGTATGTGTTTAATTGTTCGTGTTCGTTTTCCCGCCATAAAATGCACTGAAGATTCTGATGGGCCTCCGTTACCCGAATCATTCGGTACATTTTTTCTACGTCTGAATTTACTACAAACCGAGACATTCTAAACCTTAAGATTATGTTGTTAAGATCATCTTGCAGTATATCACCTTTATACTGTATATCATTGAGAGATACACCTGTGCTTGTCGGCCTAGACGCGTCAAACACAACCCTAACGGGGGTGGTTAATTTTTTCGGGTTGATAACGGCATGGTGAGGAAGGTAGACTCTAGGTTCCAGTCCTGAAGGTTTAACTTTTACCATATGACCAGCTGTCTGAAGTTCTCTCATTACTTGTACATAGTTATTTTTAAAATTAATGTTATTATTAAGCCGTTTTTCTAATGATTTGAATCTACTAAATGCAATGTTACGGGATTCTCCTAATGAATTTACTGGCAATTTGAGTGGTAGGCTAACTACAAAGTTACCCTCTTTGGTTCTGGTATGTGTATTAAAGGTCCTCTCACACTCTAACATTTCAGTGGTTGTCACTGAGGTGTTTGAGACACCATCAATGTTCCAGAAGCTTTGTAAAGTATTGTTTAGTATGAAATTACACCTACTGGTTTTTTGTATGGGCATGTTGATGGCCCCGGAGATCACCCAGCCAAGCTTAGTGTTCTGTAGCATGGGCAATCCTTCTCCTAGTCTATGTTGGCCTTTAGAAATTAAATTATAAAATAGCTCCGCTCCAACGATAATGTCGATCTCGCCTGGGCAGTTAAATTGATTGTCGGCCAGTTTAAATCGTTTAGGTATTTTAATTTGGTCAGTATTTTCAATATAATTAGGTAGGTTACATATCTTAGGTACTATAAGACAGTGTAGGTTAGCCTTAAACGATTTATCTTTAGATTGAAGTTGGATATTACAAGAGTAGTTAATATTGGTTATGTTACCATTAAATCCTAACACCTCCATGTCAATATCATGTTTAGGTATGTTTAATTTATCATAAGCATTTTGTGTTATAAAGTTTGACTGCGATCCTGAGTCTAAGAGAACCCTTAATGAGTGCAGTTTGTTTTGATTGTCCAAGACTTGGACTTTGGCTGTTGACAATAATGTAAGCTTATTGAGTGGAACATTATTGTCACTGCGCTTAAAATTAATTGTGGTATTTACTACAGCCCTGTGAGGTACACTGGCTTCATTGGGCGGTGTTTCATGTAGAGTACTAGGTTTGGTATTGCTACTTGCGTTATAAGAATAGTGTAATAGAGTGTGGTGCTTGCCTTTACAGGTACGGCACAGACTAGCACGGCAGGTATCAATCATGTGATTGCTTCTAAGGCAATTTATACACAATTTTAGGTTTCGGACTTGCTTATTGCGTAGTGGTATGTCTAGCGCTAAGAATTTTGGGCACTGGGCTATTGAATGCTTTGAGTTGCACATAAGACATTGATTATGCTTTGGTGTTACCTTGTTTCGGCTTAACAATGCGGTCGTGGTCGCGTTACCAGTCCTATCCGCGGTGGCAGAGTCGTTGTGTGGCTGGCCGTTGCTTACTGGATGCTCTGCATTGGTTGCCTCCATCAGGTCAGCCTGGCGCCTCAGGAACGCCTTGAAGTCCTGAAGAGTAGGCATATCTTTAGAGCTAGTCGCCTCTTCCCATTTTTTTATATGATAAGTGTCAAGCTTAGCAGACATAAAAAATATTACTATAAGATCCCATTCATCTGTAGGTGCTCCAAGGTTTCTTAAGGTACGAATGTTTTTAGAGATATTGTCTACTAGTTGGCGCAATGCTCTAGGGGTATTGAGAGTTATGTTCAATTGGAATAGTTCTCGCATATGGTTTTTTATGAGAAGCTTAGGTTTATTAAACCGTTCGCATAACAACTGCCATGCTAGACTGTAACTTTCTTCAGAGTAGTCTAGCGCCCCCACTACCTCTAGGGCACTGTCCTTAAGGCATGATTTAAGGTATTTATATTTCTGGATTGGTTTAAGGTTGCCCTTATTGATCAACGCATCGAATGTGTCCCGGAACTCGATCCACTCGGTTGGCTTCCCATTAAAATCAGGGAGTGATATCTCTGGATACTTGATGGCGTCTGTAGTATCGTTCTGACATGTTACATTTAATGACTCATGGCCCAGTTGACCCTTATATTGGTCGACATAGCTCTGAGCAAGGGCAACTGACTCGAAAAAGCTGTTTTCAAATAATTCCCTTTCTTTAAGTTGTTCCTCGGGGTCCTCGCATAGTGTTTCTATGTCTCCTTGAGACCCTTCGAAGTCGTTAAATACGGCCTTAATCCTATTGGTTCTCAATTCAATATCAATAATCTTTTCCGCTGTTAAAGTGGCGTTATCGAGGCCAGATACAAATTTTTTGAATAATGTGAGTTTAGTTTTAATGCTACCTCTGAGTTTTAACAACGATTTTAATTCCTGAGCCTGTTTAGACATTACGGAAGTTAGATGGTATTGCACATTTGACAAAAATATCGTAATAAAAATGTATACTTACGCAGATTGATGGGATTAGGAAAGGATTTATTTACCGACCCACTCCTTATCGATGGATGTGTGTTGATTTTTAATCCGCTTGAATCCTCCCCGCTATCACCGGGGGGCTCCGCCACGTATCACGAGGTCTGCTCCGTTTCTTCAAAGGGTCGATCACGTCGGGGTCACCAAATGTACGCTCGCGAACGTGGTAGCCGCCTTGCCGATGGTAGTGTGTTGAGATAGGAAAACTATTTCATCCGCATTAAGTATATTTATAAAAAGATTATTATTTATAACAGAATAATGTGTGCCGTCGTTGATGGCTAGCAAGCATTCACGATAAAGCTCGCCATCCACGGACGGTAGACTGCAGTGGCGCCATCCAGTGACACTGATTAACACGGGCTGCTCATGTTGATCACTAGATGGCGCCGTAACACTCAGTTTGCATGTTTTTCTAGGTTTATTACTTCTTACACATTACCTAATTAATCTGCAAATCAACTTGACTATATTAAATCAATGTTAGTAGGTAAGTACTTAGCCTATAAAAATATTGCAGTATAAACTACCTTTTTATTGAGAAGCAACAGATAGAATATGTATCCTTAAATATAAGATAATAATTAGTAAAATATCGCAAAATACATACCGATATTCCTACACAAAACTCGAACATAGTCAACCATCCATTTTCCAAACGAATTTCGATTGCATTTTCACAATTTGAAATGAGACAGGCACGGCAAACTCTTAATTTATTATTGGGTATAATATCTTCATTGTTTGAAGACATTTTATTGAACAACTACGTATTATACATTAATAAATATCGAGAAATACGATGTTTAAGCTTTTGTTGTTGTTATGAATACCATCGACTATAGAACAGAAAAGTCACTGTCACTGTGACAGTCGAGTTTTGAACCATGTTCCAGCTCCTACTTTATTGTCATTTTAGACATTTCGATCTTCCTTTATCAATTTTATCATGTATTAGAACAAATCGTCTAAGGACTCCCGCTCACTCAGGCGTCGCCCCTCATGCGTATTTTTTTTTTGCCAAATGCAAACCAAACTTTATTGACGCATACCTATAAAAGTTAATCCCATAACGCAATGACACTGATAGCGGGAGTTATTTTTGACGCGTCACTTTTGACGCCCCATTGTATTTATGAGCTTAAGTTTTGTGCAATCGACTTAATTTTGAAAAATTCTTCATAGCACAACAAACATTTTTGTAGTTGGTACCTACATGGAAGTGATATAAAAATGAATTTATATCGGAGAATAAGTGGATATGGCGATGATAATCTTGAATTCAAAGGGGATGTTAAGTATTCTAAGCACGCGGGAACCTCCCCGTGCGTCTATCCGTGGGATACGTGTTCTGCACTGCCGTTGGTATCTATCTCCTTACTATTCGTACGTTATAATCAGATAATCCAAATTTGAGAATAATCGAGACGGAATTTAGGTGTTCTTTGAAATGTAGCTATGCATGTCTGTAGTTTCATTTATTTAAATGGTCACGTAGGGCTTATTTGTTAATTATTACCTTTACTTTGCTGCCTGTGACAATTTTTTGCAACACAGACCAATGAGCCGGTTTTTTTTTCGTTGAAAAATGTGTTACGCATCCCCTTCGGTTATGGGGGACTCGAAAGGGGTATGTCGCACTCCCAGCAGAGTGGTCATATACCAACGTTGTCGGAAGAGGCCACGGGAACGCAAAGGATACATCCGTGACCAGAAGTGACGTCATTTTATCGAGAAATCTGACAGTTTAAGGAGATTTATCTTATGTCTATGCGGTCATGCTAAGCCTACAGGGCCTTCGAGCCTAGTAGGTACAAGGTATCAAAGGTACCAAATACAATTTTGTCACTTTCTTTTTTGTTAATAAATTAAATTTCATTTATTATTTATATAATCAGGTACATTACCACTGACTAATGACCAACGGAAATGCTAAGCCGGTAGACGTAGAGCGGCATAATTTAGATCTACCTAGGTACTTTTCAGTTTATGTCACAATCATACGAAAGATTTCTGGAAATTCGATACCAAGACGTCCTTTGGAACAAAATAATTATTGTAAATATGTAAGTAGTGTGGTACTAATGGTACAGGTTTACTAATGTACTTGCATAGGTAATAAAAAAAAATCTGATGCAAATGTAATTACTACCCAACGATCTACAATTCGCTCCAAATCTATAAATTTACCTAATTGAAATCTAATCTAAAATCTAAAAGCAGTGGTAGCCTCGCGGGCAAGAACGCGCGCCTTGAACGTAAGGGGTGCAAGTTCAAATCCCAGGCCCGCACCTCTGAGATAATTTTCATGTGCGAATGTCATTTTCAACAATGATTACCACTTGCTGAACGGTGAAGGTAAACATCGTGAGGAAACCTGCACGTCTATAGCTTTCTATAGCGTGTGAAGTTCACCAACCCGCACTGGGCCAGCGTGGTGGACTATGGCCCAAATCTCCCTCGTATTGAGGGGGAATGTGCCCGGTATAATGGCAATAGGCTCGCCCCCTATTACATTGGGACCAAAATACATCGGCGAAGTGTGGGCG
This sequence comes from Ptilodon capucinus, assembly GCA_914767695.1. Taxonomy (NCBI): domain Eukaryota; kingdom Metazoa; phylum Arthropoda; class Insecta; order Lepidoptera; family Notodontidae; genus Ptilodon; species Ptilodon capucinus. The sequence continues at coordinate 3,128,949 of OU611814.1, read as the reverse complement.
CACTACAGTGCACCACTGCCTAGCCCTTCGGGGAATACAGGCGTGATGATGATGATGTATTTGAAATCTAGTTTTTGCACTACAAATCATCAGTCGTAACTACACTAAGTTCACAGTTATTTTACCCCTGACATTTACCTTCTTTTCTTTCTATTTGTATAACGGTTACACAAATATATAAAATTCTATACTGAGGTTTATTCGCTTTAAAATACAAGTACAGTTTTGTTTATAATTCTTTTTTAACAGAGGGTCATTTAAGCAAAATACTGAAATATAAGTTAATAAGTTAACGTCCGAGGTAAAATAACTGTGGACGTACTGTAAGTAGCCCACATATTTATACATGCTTCAATGTGTCTATCCAAAAAACGTCATAATTGTCTAGAGGGGGGTAGGTCTTATAACTATAACTAACTAGATACCCGTTAACACAACTTAATTAGTTATTTTTGACATATTACATTTTAAACGTCCAAAATAACCTTGTTTTTATTCGACGTCGTCGACGGCTTATTCTGGTGTTTAAGCGTAGGCCTCTTGACTAACTGCACTTCATATAAGTTTAGGATTATATAATAATATGACAATAGCTGTTGTCTGCCAATATTTATATATTTTTTTATTTTTTTTTAAATATAGTGAGGCAAACGAGCAGACGTTTCACCTGAAGGTAAGTGATCAACGTATATTTATTTATATATACTTATCCAGAATGATTTACTTTATTTAGGTAGTAAGTAGTTATATGAAATGGTCATCGCCACCAGTTTGCCAAGCGACGAAATAAAGACAGAACTGAGTTTTATTTCATTCCAAATCTGCAAGAATTCCTCTTACTAACGTGCACGTAATGGAAACTTAATCAAGTACCTAGCTACCTACGCGTAATGAAACGAAACCTGAAACTCTGCGTTTATTTACGGGCCTGAGGCGCTCATTAACGGTGAAATTTCAGGGGACCTTTCTAATGGAGAAAGCGTGGGTGCATTAAAAATAACTTTGTGTTGGCACAATGGCGGGGGTATCACCCATAAATCACATAGGTGGCGCTTCTAAATTGGATGGCTTTGGTGTCAACACCGCGTTACATCCATAGAGTAACTAGAGAACCCATATCGACTCCGCCTTACGTATGGCTCTGCGACAATTTTTTTGATGTTTATCTGACATCCGCCATTGCAATTGCCCTATGTATTTGCTGTATATTACAGGTAACTACAATGTCGCATGTCAGATAAACGTCACAAAAATCAAGTACAAACGAGGGATGTTACCATCGGAGATGCCCTAACGACTCCACCCTGCTGCAATTTTTTGAGCATCCGCCATTGTAGTTACCTGTAGTATACGGCAACTACATAGGGCGACTCCAATGGTGGATTACAGATAAACGTCATAAAAATTGCCGCAGAGCGGAGTCGTTATGGCAGCTCCGTTATATATCTCGATGGTAACCATCCCTTGTTTGTGTTTAATCTAATCAAAATTCATGCAAATGAAACATGACGATCGCGAATACACGTGTTGAGCAAGACAAATGTTGGTAGAGTTGGTTCTGTTGAAAGATGAGCTTAAAACAAATAAGATATATGTATTTCTTCTAGAGTGGACGTAATTAAACAAAATGGATCAAGTCAGTTTTGAGATATGGCAGCTTGAAGTTTAATATTGTATTACACCTGGATGGTGACCTAGGTGGTAAAAATGCTATTTGCTTTTATTTTTCGATAGGATCTTTTTTATTGAATGAAAAAGCCGCTAGGAACCGTTTGGTACACTTAATTTTTATTTGTAAATTTTCTGGATTAGATCCGTTTTGCTAAAATGAAATCCTTAATTTCTAAGGGTATGCTATAACGCCGACCGTTATAGTATTCAGTCTATCCGGCTATAGAATGTATCACACTTGTCTTGAACGATCTACTCAAGAATCCCTTTATTTAGCCCCTTGCACACTGGGGCTTAAAAACTTGCGAGTCAATTTCTTGCCAATACTAAAATGAAATATGTGTCAATATGAATAAAGCTTTAATTTCTGTGGTAAAAGCCACGCAACCACGCGCCAAGTCTGTGACATTTCATTGAAGAATGAGCTTTTTCTTTTAATCCATATAGCTCATTTTAGTATTGGTGAATATATTGACGCATGCGTCTTGACGCCTCGGTGTACGCAGGATTTTAAGGTCTCATATAATAAGATAAGGGTATATAGGAAATGCCAAGGGATGCGATAAAAAGTAAGATTACAATTTTGCAAGCAGCCGTCCATAAATGTTTTTATGTACCGGTAACTTCAACATATTCTGTAGCAGAGCTCCTTTCAAGGTGGATAGTGTTAGATGGAATAGTAGAGCATTTATACGATGGAAGTGTCTCTATCGGAGTACATATACAGCCCGGGGCACATTGGTGCGTCAAGACGCACACTTTCACACTTTTGCTAGTACTAAACTACTTGGGTACCCAAGTAGGGTACCTTATGCATACCACAAGGTACCCTACCTTAAACATTTGAAAAATGACTGAATTTTGGAAATGTATTTTTCAGAATTTTCCTTAGAGTAGATGTAGTTGAAATTCCCTCGAGTTTATTGTATTGTACAAGTACAAGGTTTTCTTAATTTGAGATCATACAATGAGTAGATATTCCTTGACATATATAAGAACCAAAACATATTTTCGATTTCAAGCTGCGAAACTAAGAAACTGTGGATTAGAAAAAAAAAATTGTCCTTTTTTTTGGTGGTAATAATTGTTTGCCAACAGAATCCGTGTAAATAAACCAATCTAGAAAATTACCGTCCATTCCAAGATTTTCTTAAGCCTCGAAATCAACAAGTACAAACCCAGAGGTCTTATTACTTTTTCCCTTAAATTTAAATCGCCCTGAGTCCGCAATATTGCTCTAATAAATATTAAACGAAGCTATACAGGAATAAAATGTGACACTTTCATACTCTGCTACCAGATTGCAAGTAATAATTTCAGAGACCTCACATTTCAGAGAAACCCCTTTTTACGAGTCGTAGCATTTTAAATCTCTTGCAGATGGCAACGATTTTTTTAATTAAACGTCATACTTTAGTTCTAAGCATTTTCGGCGTACTAATGGACGGTTTTTATTATCGCAAAAAATAAATCGTAACTCTGAAGTTAGAATTTTGAATTCATTGTTTTGTGTGATATCTTAAGTTTGGAAATTGCTATTAATTCTAGTTCTTACTAAAGTTTTGTTATAAATGATTCAAAAGTTTACAAGAATAGATGACAAATATTTTATAATTTGTTTCACTTTGGCTATTTTAGGTTGTAATGTCATAACAGTAACTGTGTTTTCTGTTTTTCGGATCTAGCGTATCTAGTGATATTCAACTTTCTGATTTACTCAACCAAGGCAAAGACAGTTCTTTTACAATGTTGAACTGTTGCGTACTGTGATAAGCATTTAAAAATACATCAATAGCGAGCTATCAATGCATTCATTCCGACCGTGATACTTAATGTTCCGACATTTAAGGCTCGATTTATGCGGTGAGATAAGAAGGTAATGTCTGTGCGTGCGTCACCGTAGGGCAGGTGTCCGCGGCTATTTACCGCCCTACTTACTCAAGTGGTGTACGCTGTGGGGGCGTAGCGCTTATAGATCGCAGGACCCGACCAGTGAGTACCGAAGTGCCGGGCCGCGCGGTCGTCTCGCACCGAACCCTCCCAAACACAAAACGAGACGCACATACGCCACCCACCACGCCAGAAAGGGACACAGCATAGAGGTCCGTTCTCAACAGGTCGTTATTGTAACTCCAACTAAATGGTGATACCGTGCAATAATTCTTACTTCTGTTGTACTTTTTTTTTATTAAATCGTTCGCTTAAAGTTTTATGAGTTTCGTGCAGTTATGGCTTCGGGGTTTACTTTGCAAACTGTATTTTTTATTATTATTATTTAATTTCTTCGTTGGTGTTTGTTGTTGTTTCGGAAAGTTTGCGCTTGATGTGATGCTTAAAGATAAGGGAAAGTTTTGGAGGTTAACATTAGCGCAAATGAAAGATAGTCATAAAGAAACAGCGGTACATTTAAAAAAATAAGACGGATCATTGCACAAGTCGTAAAGACCATTTAGGTGATCTGTGACACAAATGCCGCCCACCTGATGATATGTGGTCAGTGCCGATCATTTGTATCAATCAAGCCGGCCTCTGTGTCTATCCGACATAGTTGGACCAGTAAACAATAGTTAGGACTGTTACAGATATTACATTTTGTTTTCGGAATAATTATGTTATTAACATTTAGTAAATAAAACATTTAAAATACAATTTATAGTTAAGTAGAGATAAGATTTTTTTATTATGGTACACATATTGAAATATTTTTTAGATTCTTTCAGAATTATTGAATTATCGCCGGATAGCTTAGATCAATGCTAGTTCTTTCGATACTATAAAAGATGACGTCATTTTAGAATCAATTTATAGATACAATCGATAGCATTTAAAATAAAATCAGTTCCGTAAAGGTCGCGTTTGTAGAGATTCAATGTAACGGTTCAAAATATTTATTCCTCATTTTACATTCAACCAATGTCCAGCTAATATATCCGAGTTTCTTGCGGGGCGTTGTGGCTCTTTGCGACCTATTTCCAATAGGAGGCTTATTTAGAAAGAAATTGCTATGTATTTGACCTGTTTCGTAGACCGACAGATTAGAAAATATATTGACATAGTTGCGGTTAGTTATATCTTTATATTTAGATACAGTGCATATCGCAATAGATCAAGTTCTAATTGTGAATTAAGTTTTCTGTGGACATGGTATAAGTTTAATACGTACCTATGCTACTTACTTGACAGTATTTCAAGGTGAATATTAGTTTGAGTCTACCATAAGTAGCTTTCCTAGTAGGTGAAGATAGATAGCGGTCATAAGGAAACTCTAAGAAACTTTGTTGCAATCCAAGTATCAGGCTTTTAAGAATACAATTTAAAAAAAAAATTGTCGTCACCAAAAGTTATTATACCTATCAAAGAGGTACCTTTTTCTAACATTTAACAGTTTTTATTACGTCTGTCACGTGTCAAAACGTCTGCGTAGGTACGTCAGACTGTCTATGTCGTCTTGACCATTGTATTAATAAATCAATATTACAATTGTCATCGTAATAATTAATTTTGTATAGAGTTTTTAGTTTTTACTCTTCTATAACAAGTCTTATTTATTAAAGTACTTTTTATATAACTAAAGTAATATTTAATGATATAAAAAATAACTGAATAATGAGGTAGCAGCGGGTAGTAATAAATAATGCCAATTAAAAGATGAATACACCGTACATTTAACATTTAACATTTATGTCACTGCTACGAATTGCTACGGGCGTCTACGCGCTACGAATTTTACACCTCCATAGCAATTGAGCTATCCATTCAATAAAGGCAATACGGCTATTAGCGACCGGCGGTCAGCGCGTGAAAGCCTTTTATTAGAACAAGTGCCGCATACGTGGCGAATGGAACTGTCGACCAACCCGTAGCTTCGGTCGGTATTTTTAGAGGGAGTTTGTTGCAACTTTAATTGCAGTATTCAGGATCGGAGTATGTTGCAACCAGCTTTAAATTTGTTGCATACGTGATGTAGAATTTGAGTTTAACGAAATTGGGTTTGCGAATTTCGACTCCGATAAATATTATTACGCTCGTATTTATAGGAATTTTAATCGCATGTATTCATTCATTTCAGATGCATATTCAATAGTATTGTTTAAATGGTTTAGAACTACTTAGAAGTTTGTAATATTAATAACTAAGATATTGTACCAGATGCCGGAGGGGACTTTTTTATCCTTATAAATATATTTGCACAATTATAGATAGGTAAAAATGTACAAAGGTAAGCTTAATCTACGAACTTACTTTTAAATATTTATATTTAAAAATGTTATTATGACAAAAATATAATAATAAACGGATACCATTTTTTATTATAGTCGTATTAACTCAAACCAAGCAAAGCTTGTGCTATACTTACCATACAGTGGACTGAGTCCCAGATCCCAGTTGCGATCCCAGATCTGGGGATCTAACGAAAAGGACAATTCCGTAATTTGACACTAATGAGAATCAAACCCTGTAACCACTGGATCAGTGAGTGAGGCAGCACGATCCACTTGACCAATCCATCGTCCAAAAATGCTATATTATGTTATTAATATTAGGATTTCGGTTTACAAGATGGGATAAGAAGCAGCGACTAAATCACAGCACCTATTAGATTTATTCACCTGTTTTTTCTGCGTACATCATAGAATGGAAAACTAAATATAACTTAACCTCGTTTGCCTAACAATTTACGCGCACTCAAGCAGGCCGAGAATAAAATAATAGAGGCTTGCCGAAAGTTCACTAAATCCTTTATTGTACTCGGTAACGGCCCTTCACAATGAGTACCTACGTGAAATTCCAAGCCCACAGGGGTGACAAGACGTGCGTTGCAAAAAAATTGCCATTATGAACCATATTAACTTGTCTATAAAGTTCATTCTTTAACGAAATTCTGTCGATGACACAAGCGAGTTTTGCAGAATTCAATCTTTATGAATATTGAACCAGAGGTCGTTTTTGTATTAGCAAATATTTTGCAGAGAGCCTTGATGCTTCTTTGGGGGGGGGGGGTTTAAGGAAAAAATATGATTATTCCAATGTTGTTCGTCTGCCAAGACCATTTTCTGGGACGCGTGAAGGTATCAAGTTGAAATTTATAACAGAAAGTAATGTCTGCGCACAAACTAAAACTGATAAAATAAAACCATCGAATCTTCATCTATATGCATATAAGAGCTACGGGCGACATTTTTCACTCTTGCAAAAAAATCCACTAACGACCGTTTTCCAACTATACCAAAATCCGGCAGGGATAAACGTTAGTGGATAAGCCATTTCAGGTAACTTACTATGCTGTATACAATACAATTTACTTTCTCCTGCGTCTTAGTGGCAAATAATAGGCGCGGGAAACTTGTACGGCGCTAAGATTATATGGAGGCTGCTGCCGCGTAGATGTTATCCGTGCTAATATTAAAAAAATAGTTGAATAGCCTGTTTCCTGGAGACGGGGAGTAATGGGATTTCGAATTGTCTTTGTGAAGATAGAAATCTTGACTTAGTTTATTCCTTGCCTGAGAGCATTTGGTATTTCGAACATATATAGTCGTTGGGTCCTACAGAGAGTATAGTTGTTGGGTCCTACCTGTAGAGTCCTACATTTTTAGGGTTCCGTACCCAAAGGGTAAAACGGGAACCCTATTACTGAGACTTCGCTGTCCGTCCGTCCGTCCGTCTGTCACCAGATCGGCTATTATTAATAATGCCCGACGGCCCGTGGTCCATGTAATAAGTCAGTGTTTGAAGGTTGAAGATGACCTTGAGGCAATGTTAAAAGGTGGTGAATCCGTGAAAGTCACTATTATAAAAGTATACACTATACACTTTTATAAAGGAAGTATATAAAGTCACTCCGGAAAATCCTTAACATTGTCAGATTTCATTTTTATTTTTGGTTTGCATTTATTTTGTTTTATTTTGTATTAGTCAGTTCAATATAAAATAATACCATATTTTAAAAGCTAAGTGATGAATGGTAAAATATACTTTTTTAATTGGGGGTTTCAGCTACTAAAAAATACCGGAAAAGTCAATGGAAATTAATTCCCCGGGGTTAAGTTAACTACAGCGACCTCACGTTCACAACGAACCCTTCCACAATATTAATGAGCAATCCAATTTAAGAAACAAAACACGGATAAATTAAAAAGGTACCTAAGATGTTATTTATTTCTATCAAACCAACTGCCTGCAAGCAGGTTTGCCTTACTTAACACTGGGAAGGTTCCGCTTTCCGTGTTTCAGAAATAAACTTAAACTGACTAGTATACCTACTTATGTTTTGTTGGCCAGTTATTACAAGCTTTATATTAACTTGCAATGTATGTCCGGGTGGAATCTTGCAACTGAATTTTAAATCAGTTATCTTTAACCGATTGAGCTGAAATTTGGTATACACGCTTGTTTTGGATGACAATGCATGCTTAGCTATGTGACGTCATTCTAATTCCAATATGGCGGAATAGTTATTTTTTCTGCACTACCACAGTATTGGTATCAAATGAAAGGGCTTGGCGAGGAGAACACGAAAATTAACGGCAATTAAATAAAAGCTTGTTTTAAAAAAGTTTTTTTTACCATAATTTTACATATTACCCTGTCGTTATTAATAAATAAAATATAACAAAAAAACAGTGTAACCTCAAAATATTAAAATAAAGATTATTACTTATTTATTTCATCAGTAATATAACAAGGGGTGAAAGGCTATTTGACATAAACGACATTTTTTTAACATTACAGGAGAGTATACTCATTCGACGCAGAAATTAGCTCATGTCATTTCATCCAAGGTTTCGCTTAAGTCATTTGCCTTGAAGTGTGAAAGGCTATTTAGCCTCCCTGAAAGTTGCTAAAAACTGCACGGGTTTTGAAACAATAACAAATAAACAGGTAGCTACAACAATTATCGTTCAGTTTGTGAGCCGCAGAATTAAATTCAAACCATCTCATTATCTGGTACTAGAAGATAATATTATAGTTACTGCGTAGAATTGTGCAACAAGTTAGGTAGTAAACAGTAGGGTTGGCTAAGCTTTCCAAGCTAAGCTTGTTATGGAATCTACTCGTAATCGCAAGTAGTAAAGTATACCAATTAATTCTCGAGGTTTTTTCTGCATGTTGCTATTAATAGGTTTATTAGTAAGGTACAGTGATTATTATCGCCGCATATACTATATGAAAAAAAGAAGGTAAGAAAAAAATATTGATACAACACGGACAAAAAAGGTACCTAATGTAATAATAAAACAGACAAGGGTTAGGGTATAAAAGGGTTATGATATTTTTTCTCACTGCCTCAACAGTTTTCCATCACAGTGTAAAGCATTCACGCGACGAATTTTTATCAAAAACCAAAATGAACTGTATTACCCGTTAAAAAAGCTCATTTTTCAAGGACGCTCGGGAATCTTAACGCGTGATTGCGTTGTTTTCATTACAGACATTCATTTTTTTTATTACAGCCCTTTTTTTTAACGTCCCACTGCTGGGCACGAGCCTCCCCTCAATGCGAGGGGGATTCAGGCCATAGTCCACCACGCTGGCCCAGTGCGGGTTGGCAGACTTCACACATCTATCGAGAACTAGTCAAGTTCCCTCATACGTGCAGGTTCCCTCACGATGTTTTACTTCACCGTTTCATAGCAAGTGATAATCTTGGATGAAGATGAGATTCGCATATTACTCCCAGAGGTGCGAGTCGGGGATTGAACCTGCACACTTTGATTGCAAGGCGTGCGTTCGACCACTCGGCTAATTCAATATTTAAGTATATTATCACGAAGTACCTAAATATAAAAAAGAAAAAATATTACTCTACCCTGTTGTTTCAGGATGTAAAGAAAGTAGACAAAATGTATGTACATTTTAACACAAATAAAACTAGTTTTATTCTGAAATTTAGAAAGATTTTTTTTATTACTAAATAGGTATACATTCTCTATACTTTTCAAATACTATTTTACTAACCAGCCCTAGTAACGACCTACATTCGAACACGCCCTTTCGATATAAAACATCGCCTTAGCTACAGTTGACTTCAGTTGACGATTTATGACCCGAGCAAGTAGTGGATTGTCTCTCTACTGAGCTCTATTGTGCCATATATTTTTATTGTTCATACTATAATAATAGAAGTGTTTTTAGTCTAAAACAAGATTCCTTTTGTTTCCTTGTCTGTTGGCAGTACACGTATTTGGTCTAGTATCAAATCATTATCAACTCCTTGATTATCTGATCAGAAATATACAGCGTGTTTCAGAATTCCGAAATAATACTTTGACGTTTGCATCAGTATCGGGTAACTTAATGATACCAAAAAATATCGAAAATCGGATATGTTTTTACAACTTTGTTTTCGATGCCGACTTCTGTAACTTGTAATAACTGAGTTCTATGTGAAATTTTCATATTCTGTTTTTGGAATATTGGTAGTCGCCCCTCATAAGTATAGTTTACACTGCTGAATAGGGTTATGGATGTACCCCACAGAGTAATGTACCCAAAGGGCAGAACACGATACCAAAATTCGCTGGTGATTGCCATTTCGTTGTAGAATTATATTTTTCTATGTGTTAATACAATTCATTTTGGTATCAGCAAAAGTTTTCACGCGCCAGGGCCGTAAGCGAAGGTATTTGCGGACATCTAAATTAAATGCTGATTTTGAAATCTTAACTCTACAGTTCGGGGATAAATGATTAATTTCCCACTTTCCTGTTTAAGATGTGCGTTAAGATGTTGCGATAAACTCGTAACAAGTTAGTTTGAAGTTAATTAGCAAAGTTACTTATATCAGTACAAAGTTGTCGGCAGGTGAAACCGTCCCGCACTCCGCGAACCGCATCAAAGTTGTAAACAAACTTCACTTTAACGTCGCTATTTCGAAAATAAATGAAAATGTCGGGAGCCATCTGTGTAGTAATGATGATCGATATTTAACAGAAGAATCTATTCACACAGTAAAGCCGGCTGCTTAGTCCAATTTTGTTGTTACGTTTCCACATATTATGTCGAATTACAGATAATATCGATCATGCGGGAATTGGCCGCCTCTAAATAGTAAATAATGATGATAGGCTTCTTATTACATGTGGACCAAAATACATGGGCGAAGTGTTTGTGCATTGTAGTCTACCACTGCCTACCCTTGCGAGGTATACAGGCGTGGTGATATAAAGTAAACATTGATAACAACCTGCTTGATTTTACTATGGAATGCATAGTCTCATCTAACTTTTAACATGACAAATAAAGTAGCTTAAATATTATTATGTATGTACCTACATTCAAAGCAGTGGAAGCCTCATCGGTAGAACACCCGTAGGGGTGCAAGTTCAAATCCCGGGCCCGCACCTCCGAGATGATTTTCATGTGCGAATGTCATTTTCAATAACGATTACCACTTGCTTAACGGTTGAAGGACAACATCGTGAGGAAACCTGCACGGCTATAGAAGGGCGTGTAAAGTATTGAGGGAGAACGTGCCCGGTACAATGGCAATAGGCTCGTCCCCTATTATATTGGGACCATAATACATCGGCGAAGTGTAGTGCACCTCTGCCTACCTTTTTGGGAATACAGGCGTGATCATGTGTGTAGATTCCATTCAGACTTGTTATCCCTCTAGCTTAGTGGAATGCTTAATTAAGTTGCTTATACAAAAGTTTCTAGTGTATGTAGCTCGAGCATCGTGGTGAGCGCGTATGATGGTTAAGCATAAGTTTTACCAACACATTATTAATTAAAAAGTTGTTGCCTATTGTTCAAATGGTTATCTAACATTCATCGCTGTTATATTAGGCATGTTTTAGAGATAGATAAGATTTAATTATTAATGAATTAGATACATACATACATCATCACGCCTGTATTCCCCGAAGGGGTAGGCAGAGGTGCACTGTAGTGCGCCCACACTTCGCCGATGTATTTTGGTCCCAATGTAATAGGGGGCGAGCCTATTGCCATTATACCGGGCACATTCCCCCTCAATACGAGGGAGATTTGGGCCATAGTCAACACGCTGGCCCAGTGCGGGCTGGTGAACTTCACACGCCTTTCTATAGACGTGCAGGTTTCCTTACGATGTTTTCCTTCACCGTTCAGCAAGTGGTAATCATTGTTGAAAATGACATTCGCACATGAAAATTATCTCAGAGGTGCGGGCCTGGGATTTGAACTTGCACCCCTTACGTTCAAGGCGGGCGTTCTTGCCCGCGAGGCTACCACTGCTTATTGTACCTATGTATGCTACTGTACCTATGTATGCTGCCATATGTATTACATATCTAAAATAACAAATTGGTTAAATATTATACGGTACCCGAAATACCGGCTAGGTCTACTTTGAGTTCCATAGTCACTATCATTTTTTTTGTAATTCTTTTGGTGAATAAATTTTAATTAATTTTATTTTTCCTTTGTTGTATATTGTTATTTTATTTATTTATTACGATGGCGTAGACGGCTTGGTCAAATAGTTAACCTTGACTCCCAAACGGCTCGACCGATTTTGACGGGACTCTCACAGACTGATAGCTGATGTTACAAGGAGTAACTGTGTCTACACTTATTTTAGAAAAACAATTAGCGTTTCGCCAAAAAATTAAACCATTTTTTCCGGTTACTCTCCTAAACACCTTGACCGATTTTGACGCGAATTTCACTGTTAAAATTAAAATTAATTTCGTGGGAAGTCATGGTCTCATCAATCAAATGAATAAATTGACAAATTGATAATGCGTAAATACATCCACAGAAAAAAAAGACATATCAAGAAGGCATATCACATTTTATACGGGACACTTCAATCACCGAAGGGTCGTATACAACGTTGATTGACGATCGGAACACAAATACTGACCTCTAGCTTCGATTGCCTCTGGTCGGAATTTAACGAGTTTGGTTGCGACAAGGATATGTACATCCTGACATGACATTAAATATGTATCACATCACGCCTGTATCCCCGAGAGGTAGACAGAGGTGCACTGCAGGGCGTCCACACTTCTCCGATGTATTTTGGTCCTAATGTAATAGCGGGCAAACCTATTGCCATATCCAAATATGATATAAAGATGTTATCAAAGCGAAGATTCCCGTGGATATTTTCAATTAAGTTAGGTACAATAATACATAAATAACTACAGCCCTTTTTAATGTCCCACTTCTGGGCACGGGCCTCCCCTCAATGCGAGGGGGATCAACGCACGCCTTGCAAATAATACATTATGTAATTAATATTATCAACGATTATAAATTGTGTACCTGTCTAGTTGTCGCTCTATATGTGCGCTCTCTCGCTCGTTACGTGGATGACGGTGTTGGTTGTGCTATGACCCATACAAATTTAAAACTGGTATATTTAAGCCGCTGCACGATTGTTTGAATAAAATAAAAATAAAATACGAAAATAAACGTATCCTTGTCACACGTTTGACTTTACCATTTGTCTAAGAATCGAAGTTCATTAACTCGCCACCAGAGGCGCTGTGCGTTTAAGCCATAGACGCAAAATTCGCTGGCTAAACAATAAATCGGGTTAATACGATGACGTCAAATTAACAGCAATAAAAATATCTTTTAAAAAAGAAACCTGTATTGTGTTAAATGTAGCTAAAAGAAAATTTCATCCATTAAAAACAGAATGAAATCACATTTAAGCACAGTAGGTACAATTTACTAGATATTTAATGATACTTTAAATAAGTGGGCTGAACGCTCGCTTAAAAACCAGCATTAAAATGTTAACAGTTCAAGATAATATAAAAAGCACTCAGCTTCACCGCGCGCTACACCTGAAGCGCAAAAGATAGTCTCGTTAAAAATGAAAAAAAAAAAAACATTTTGTCGGGATGTTCACAACTTCAAAGCTAAGCTTTGAGAATTTTTAAAGCTTTTATCTCGGTAATTATCCTACACAGTTCCACGTTACACCCATACAATACTGGTATAAATTCACTTTATTACAAAATGAAAACATATAGCAGTGGTATCCTCGTCGGTAGAACATAAAGGGGACAAGTTCATATCCCGTGCCCGCACCTCTGAGATAATTTTCATGTGCGAATGAAATTTCAATAATAACCACTTGCTGAACGGCTAAGGAAAACATCGTGAGGAAACCTACACATCTATAGAAAGGCGTGTGAAGTTCACCAACCTACACTGGGTCAGCGTGGTGGATTATGGTCCAAATCTCCCTTGTATTGAGGGAGAATGTGCCCGGTATAATGGCAATAGGCTCGCTCCCTATTACATTGAGACCAAAATATATCGGTGAAGTGTGGGCGCACTGCAGTGCACTTTTGCCTACCCCTTCGGGGAATACAGGCGTGATGATGATGATGTATTCCACGGCCACGTGTCTGATGTTGTTCACGTCATCAATGAGATTTCGTTGAAAATTGAGTTTATTCTACAAATTAATAGAGTTCGTTTTGGTATAAACAACCTATTTGGGCGGCTTTAACTTGTTGAAAATATATTCCGTTCCATACTTCACATTTACAATTCATAAAATGTCAAAAGGTGAATTCGAAAACTTTTTGGGCGGTGGCTTCCTACATTTCTTGACGTGGCGTGCGTACGTGTTTGGAATTCCATTTACGTATGACGCTGCCTTTGATTATCTTCATTGGATGTTACATAGAACATTGTAAAAACATTTTTATGCTTCCAAAGTAGATTTAGGTTCATATATAACAGATTATTTTTTGAATTAGTTACTCATAGTAAAGAAGAGCAGTGGTAGCCGAGTGGTCAAACGCACGTCTTGCAAATCAAAGTGTGCAGGTTCAAACCCCGGCTCGCACCTCTGGGATTTATGTGTGAATCTCATTTTCACCCGAGATTATCACTAGCTATGAAACGGTGAAGGAAAACATCGTGAGGAAACCTGCACGTCTGAGGGAACTTGTCTAGTTCTCGATAGATGTGTGAAGTCTGCCAACCCGCACTAGGCCAGCGTGGTGGACTATGGCCTAAAATCCTCCTCACATTGAGGGGAGGCCCGTGCCCAGCAGTGGGACGTTAAAAGGGCTGTAGTAATTATTTATCAAAGTTTCCAGGCATACCTAGGTACCAGGCTCTCATAACTATGTTGGATGTATACAAAAGTAATAATAGGTAGTATTACCTACATTGGTACTCGGTCTCCTTCCAAACAAAGTATTGTTCGTACTCAGAACACCACCTGTTACCCCCAGTGTATCATTCCCAGCATCCGTCACTGTAATCTCTTAATGCATCTTAAGCCTCAAGTTTCATCTTTATCAAAACGCCACTCAAACAAGGAAAGTTGGGAACGTGTTGTAGACGTTGAGGAAATGACTCGTATTATTCTGACGTAGAAACAGTTTTGAGCCCAGGATACATTGGGGCGTCAAGACGCGCGCTGTAAATTCTTTGCAAATACCAAAACGAACTGTATTGTAAAAGATCATTCTTCAACGAAATGTCAATGACGGCGTGAGCAAATATTGCAGCATGGTTTTGCCGATTTTACCACAAAAAAATCTTAAAAACAGTAACATAGAGTTCGATTTGATATTGCCAAAAACTTTTTAGTGAGGCTTTTGACGCCACAGTGTGCCTAGGCCTTGTCGTAATTAAGATGGTAATGTTTATTTATACATTTACATATCGTCACTGGAAACGATAAACGTCGTAACTGACGATAAATTACGACGTTTATGCTTTCCAGCGTCGATATTTTGGAAGGAATTGTATTGTTGGAAAAATCTAACCTTAAACCAAAAAAAACATGAATATTCTTCGCAAATGCTTCAATAAAAATAGTAATTAAGGTAATTTATTTCTGTTTGAACGGAGATTTGGACGTTTTAATAATATAAGATAGATACCTACTTAATGAATTCATGTTACCTAACCCGCTCAACCGCGTAAGCTACTTAGTTAATATTCCAGACCATACCTTTGCTCCTAAACTAAATATGTATTTTCCATTAGTCAGGGACTACGTTAAATCTTCTGAGTAAATAAATCTGATATTAAATCTATCTCTTATATAATATTTATTAACAACAACTATTTAAAATTCAAAATAAAATAATTTAAAACTAATAAAAAAATATATATTTATAAAATATGTAAAAAAATTGTTCCATGCGGAAGCGTACCCAAGACGCTGGCTGCATTCCCCGCTGAATGGCTAGAGCCACCCGTTAATCTATCTCTTTATTTTTTTAATATACAATTAATTATCTCAAAACATCTGCCAAATGTTGCAGGCTTGAAGTTTAAATCATGTGTGTTCTTTTAATTCAGCTAAATGAATGAGTTTAAGGTAACTCATGAGGAAGAAATAGTAGCTACTCAACAAAAACGTATAGAAATCATTCTAGCAGTATTCTAGGTTATCACGTGTCCCAAGTCAAGTCTTAGTCACGCATTATGTCGCAACAAATCGTTCCCGCACTTTTGTCATTCCTACAAGAGAATGGCACAAAATTAAAATAAGCTTAATTTTGTTTTGTTAGATGCGACCTCCGCGACTTAATTCGCTAGCGTTATGTTGTTGAATAATGAGCTTTAAGCTGTGTTAATACAGTGCATTTTGGTTTTGGCAAAAAATATTTATCGTTCGGTTTTACGCGCCTATCACTTTATACTTATGTTCACTTATCACTGTTTCTTTATTTTCAGGTCGACGCACCCTGAAGCCATGTGTTACTTCAGCATAATAGTGATAATATTCGACATTAACTCAGTGTGAAGTGGTTGACAATCCAACGAAATGCAGATACGAAGAAACGTGGACTTGCTACTGCTGTCCACCCATTTGTCCGGCATTATTCTGGGTAAGTGATTTATACTCTAACTGCATATGAATACGTTTTATTTTAGTTGTGTAATATTTTTAATTTTTCTAACCCAAACCATAACCTAACATTTTTATGATGTATTTTAGGTTAAAACAAAATACATTCACTAAAAATACAATAGGTACCCTTCGCACGTTTTTTTCATAAGAATTGCATTCGGAATGAATGGTGAATACAACTCTGATTTTGAAATGTACAGAATCAAAATGTGAAGGGTAAGATATAATACTAATCCTTTCCATTCCCCCTTCACATGCTCCGTGTTATTTGCGGGATAATACTAGCAGTTAATCGATTAATATAATTTTGAATCTAAAGTCTCGTTAAAAAGGAAATTCCACTCACCAACAGATTTAAAAGCGTTGATTGAACACATAGATTTGTGATCGCAAAACTTCGTCTATTTATTAAAGAGACACACGTCACAAAAAGTTTGAGATTACTCGTTTCTTAAATAACTTGGCAATAAATAAGTGATATCAAACTTCTTGCATTGTGTGTACGTAGTTAGGTAGACACGACAAACAAAAGAACATCAGCCAATGTGTTCACGTCTGTCGAACGTGGAACTTCACACTCACGTACAAACACATGCAAACTTTGTTCGGATCTACTAATAAAATTTATTCGAACCATTAGCGACTTTTGCGACTTTCTGCCAGTCCGGTTACCTAATCCTGGGTATCTGTGCGAGATCATTGGATTTAGAATGTTCGAATATGGTCTAAACATGTGTTCGTGACAAATAAATACCTTATAATATTATTAGTTACTATTTTTTTTTTTTTTTTTTTAATCCGGACCTCTATCGGCCCGGCCCGCGTGCTCACCTCTGATGTGGGGGTCAGAGTTCTTAAAATTAGCCTTAAGTTTAATGTGTGTAAAATAATTTCTCCAGCCTGGAGTTACTATTTATTGACAACGGAATTATAAATCACCTTCGTTCTGGAAAGTATCTTGTAAAGATTTGTAGACGTATTGAAATTCCTATGAATATATCTGTATAACACAAAAATTCTTGTCCGTTATCAACTTGAAACCATTAAACCGATGTGCCCCAAACCGGATTGATTAGAAAGGCAATAATGCAAAGATGGTTTTAGATAACTAAAACAATGCATTAGGCACTTTCAGTCAATCCATTGTAGTAGCACACGCTAGGTATCAATAGATAATGATAATTATTGATAGGTAAGCGTACAGTTATCGAAGACGAATGAAATAAATAAAAAACAAATTAATTAATTTAACTATTCAGTTTATATCATTAATTTGTGCACAAGAATCTACCTAAGGATGATTCATAAGACATTAGAGTTTCTTATAACTTAGTACCTAATCAACATTCTTAGTCCTAATTACAATAAATATAATAAAAAAGTTTGTGCGCCCATCGACTCTGAAAATTAATGGAAACCTATTTGTAATTCTAAATCCTGGAATCCCGGACGATCCTTGATAGCAATTAAAAATGAGATTAGTACCAGTCATGTATCAAAGTTAACAACATACCTACTGGTAATAAATATGTAGGATTTAAATGGGTTTGCGAATAAAATTAATAACCTTCATATATAGTTCAACATGTTTCACGGGCTAGCGTTGTACATACGTACAGTGATTGAGTATAGCTAGATCTTTTTCATTAGGATACATCATCGCACACACCATCTCCCCTATATTTCGCGAACCGCTGCGCTGCACCCTATCTTCGCTGATGTATTTTGGTCCCAATGTAATGGGGGGCGAGCCTATTGCCGGGCACATTCCCCCCCAATACGAGGTAGATTTGAATCATAGCTGGCCCAGTTCGGGTTGATAATGGAACTTCATACGTATTTTTATCAGGAACATATTATAAATGTTAAATATCTAAAGGTGCATAAAAAACCGTAATTAGGTAATACTTTAACGTTTGCATGGGTATTGGGTAAACAACCGAATGGTATATTTTGTCATCCATAATTAAACCATGATTTTCAAAAAAAAAAATCGCATCCTTCTTCATAAACTTTTATTATCTCGAGTCCTATGCAAAATCCTAAAGTTCTGTTTTGTGAATATGAGTAGGCACCCCTTGAAGATGTAGTTTAGAATGGGTGTGACCTAAGGGCACAAAACGATAACTATTACAAATATTTGCAAAGGCTGTAACTCTAGGTGTGTAGCTACTGTATAAAAAATAGCCTTTATTGCTGATTTTAACAATATTATACATTATATCGGCATTCGGTTAGTCTTTAACAGCTTGTCTCTCGGCAAAGGCCTCCTTAGATTTCCACTCTGTTCTATCCTTTGCGACACGGGTTCATTTGAGACCAGCTACTTGTTTGAGCGCTGACTAAGACCCCTCTTAATGAATGCGTCCGTCAGACATCGGTTCGGGATCGGTGGAGGAGGACCATCAAATCTGTCGTCGATTGCACATGACCACGACTGCTCTGCCAAGAGTACATCGACCAAGAATACTTGTTTGAGTTCGTCCCCCCAGCGCTTCACTTGTCTGCCTCTACTTCTTTTACTGTCTCTTGGATACCATTCTGTAATAATTTTAGTCCATTTAGCTACTGTAAAATGTACCTCAAATATTATTTCGGGCTTCTGATACCTACACTTCGCATAAAGATAGAATTGCAATGGGATCACCCCTATTACATTGGGACCATTAGTGAAGGGATAGTGCACTATAATGCACTTCTGCGTATCCCTTCAGGGAATACAGGCGTGATGATAACGATTCCAAAATCTAATTATACGATACCATATATTACCATCCTCACCATCTGGATGAATGGCGTTCCAGTACAGTGCGATTTACCACGATTTTTTTCCCTCGCACTAACAAATTGTGGAATGAACTTCCTGCAGCGGTGTTCCCGGACCGATGCGACAAAGGTATCTTCAAGAAACGAGCATACTCATTCCTTAAAGGCCGGCAACGCACTTGCGATGCCCCTGGTGTTGCAGGTGTCCATGGGCGGCGTTGATCACTTACCATCAGGTGAAACGTCTGCTGGTTTGTCTCCCTATCTCTTAAAAAAAACCTAGGATAGTACGAAAGTTTTATATAACATTACCGAGTTTTTAACATCCTACGTGAGTTTGTTCTGAGCGGGTGGGTGATAAAATTGCGTTAAATTTGTCCCAGGGGCCTGGCCATTTGGCACATCCGCGCTCCAGCCTCAGAGATTTACTTTCCCCTCCGTGACAAGGAATACCTATATTTCCGTACTATTACTGTAGAATTCCCTTTCTTCTGCTTTTAATGAACGCGAGTAAATAACGGCCGCCTTTGATTGAAAGATTAACACAGCAGTAAGCTTGGTATGACCGCGTAGACTTAGGTTTTATCTCTTTTAACTATCAGATTTGTCGAGAAAATTACGTTACTTCGAGTTTGTTGTACTGGACATGGCTCGGTGTACCGTAATTTTTTCGACAAATCTGACAGTTGAAAGAGATAAAACTAATGTCTACGCGGTCATGCTCAGCCTACAGAAGGTACTACAAGCGACTTAACTGATCATTCCTAGGCTTGCAAATGCAAAGAAATAAAGTAATGTTTTAAAATCAATGAAAGTAAAATGATATCGATATTCTGTCTCTTGATACACTCATTCTGAATCATTTGGTAAGGGGCCGTCCATTAACTACGTAGTTTTTTAGATTTTTTTCAGTTTAGAAATCACGCGTACGAAAATATATATACACGTGATATCTTACTACACTCCCCCTCTCCCCTTGTGATATTTCGTGTTTTTTTCCAAACCCCCTACCCCTCTTTCGAGCTTCACGTGATTAATGGACGGTCCCTAAAGATATTTTATAATAGTCCTTTCATTCTAAAAGTCTAGATTTTGTCCTTAAACTTCTCCGTTTAAGTTTACGTTGCTCTGTAGGCAATCAATGACGTCATGTTCAAGTATCATACAGAAACGATAGCTCTGAGCTCGCGTTCTGTATCGAATATTTTATCCAAAGAATTTGAACGCGCTATCTTGTATTATATCGGTCCCTCTCCTATGCAAGCTTGATGGTAAACATATCGACCGTGGTATCGCGCCTCATCATCTAACCACAGCGATATATTTTCGGGTTTAGCTGTGACTACAATGTTTTCTTCGTCGTATATGCTTCGTATTTTATTTTAAGTAAGGAATATAGAGTTCTCATACCTAATATTTCTCTCAAAGTTTTCTAGTTGTATTCTTTTATTTCTTAGCTTTCTTATAAATTAAATTTTTAAATATATATAAAAAAAATATAAAAAACAGTTCCCCACCGGCATCTGCAACAGGGTCCTAGTTACCAGTGGTTAGGGCTCCAGAGAGAGGAACTTCCTCACAATGCGCGCCGTCTCCAGAAGTACTGCCTTCTGAATCTGTCCCTTGATCCAGCTGCCTACTATTTATTTACTAGTTGTATTATTATTATTTACTTGAAAATGTGGTAAATTATTTTGTTGTTTTTGAATCTACGTCGGTCTAGGCAAACACACACATGAATTTATTTACATTACAAGACAAAGATTTACATAGGCAACAATTTACAAAGACTACGAGAGAAAAAAAATGCAATAGAATTTAACAACAAAAAAAAATTATACCCCACAGTCCCCTTTCACTGTAAATTAATTAAATTTTCGTAGCAGAATCTTACTAAATATTGCAGTATAATATCTTGTTTTTATTTGATTACTTTATTGAAGGACAACTAAAAAAATATTATTTAATTTTAAGAAATTTTCTGTTAAATGTAAAATATATTTTATGTACAAACTCGCACGTTTTGCGGGAAGAAAACTAACCGACAAAGTTTTAATATCCACCTTGCTTATGCGGCTTCAGTAGTTATTTTCTTTGTAAACTTCAATTTTCCGTATAATATATACTTTACACAACAACAATCAATATTTTCTTAAATCTTTCTTTCAATTGTACAGTTCACGGAGAACCTACTTGATATCATCTCTGCTGCACCCCACTGCTTCAACTACTTATTTCCTTGAAAAACAAGCATTTGTGTACCCTCTTTATGCACAGACTTTAATAAGATTTTACTGTCGATGACTAATGTACCATTTCTACATTTAAGAAACGTCCCGTTATGCTAACAAAACCGCACATTTTCAAAGATAATAGTCATACCTGGATCCAAAAAGAAAAAGTTATGCTATATTCCCGATGCCTATTATGGCCCATTACTCGTTCCTCCATAAAACTAATCGTTCCTCTTACACCTAAGCATCACATGATCCTAAGTTACACTTGTATTATGATAATTAATGGAATCAGGCGTGATATTGCGGAAATCCATTGCTAATACAATTTCTCTACAATTGTATTAACTTGTATTATGGGTACAATGAACTGGAGCCGATCCCAGTTACACCTAGTCTAGGCCAAGTACCGAAAAGATAATTTCTCAAATTTGCCGCAGACGGGAATCGAACCCGCAACCATATAGTACAGTCAGTCGAGCAGCCTACACTCTAACGACTAGGCCAAGCCATCGTCCAACAAGTTATATTTACATAGACACTCAGTATTGTTCCAAAATGTGTTATATACTACACAATTGAGGCTTTCAGCCCTTCCCAATCGTCAGAGAGCGACCATTTTTCATTTTTAAAACCGAGGTTAACGATATCAATCAATCAATCTACTTTCACGCTAACTCTGCGTGCCTACTCGTGTCCTATCGAAAGAGGTGAAAAGTGTTGTCACGTTCCAATGATGTATTGCGATTGATACTTGGTTTACGGAATCAATATTCGTAAGTAATGTTGACATTATTCTTAAAAAAAGTACTTCGGATACTGGAATGGATGTGAAATATGATGCTATTAACTTCCTTGCATATACTCCATATAGCAATAATATACATGATCACAGCGATTAAACTTGTATCGGTTGCAAGTCATCAAACCTACTATGTGATATCAGTGTCTGAAAAATATAGAGTCCTACTCCTACCTCCTTAGGTAGGAGTAGGACTCTCCTCATTTAAAACCAACCATTCAGTTATTATTTCAGTATGAAGCTTTTCAATCAATAACAGTCTTCAATTTGTAAATAGTAAAACAATATCTGCCCTACTTCTTTAGAGTGAACGAAATCAGAAGTAATAAGAAAGAAATAGTGCCTTCCCAAACTACCCTAGCAACATCTATCGCAGACTAGTGCAATAAAAAACCTATAATTATATTACTAATATTATACAGTATCTATTTTGTAAACAATATTACATTTAAAAAAGTTGTTACAATTTCTTGAATAAATCTTTAGGATCTAGTCACATTAGACTACTGTAAGTCGGCAGCTTATAATATAAGCGCTCCCATCAATGGTTTGCAACTGCACCTATTAAACTCGTTGCTATCGGGCAGTGGGCTTTGAACCTTAACTCTGAATACTTAAATCTCTTTATTAATTTTGAAAGTAGCCTTAAATAGAGTCGCTTTTTTAGTAACTTTGAAATTCTCATCTCATTCTCGAGTTTTAATTGTTTGGCGACAGAGCCCAGGAAATTGGGCACCTATTTGAAACGTACTCATTATACCGAACAGCTTTTACTTAATTATATTTTTAAATTATGAACCCCTTTATCTTTTGAACATGCATTTTAACGCACCGTGGTAATGGAGCAGACATTTCCGTACAGCCCGATGCACACAGGGGCGTAGAAACATGCGCGTCAGAATTTTTGGCATTACCAAAACGAACTGTTTTTACAAGCTTCTATATCTTACAATATGTGTATGTCCGGATGGAATCTTGCAACTGAATTTAAAATCAGTTATCTTTAACCGATTGAGCTGAAATTTGGTATACGCGCTTATTTTGGATGACAATGCATGCTTAGCTATGTGACGAAATTCTAATTCCAAGATGGCGGATCATCCAAGATGGCGGAATAGTTTTTTATTCTGCACGACCACAGTATGGGTATCAAATGAAAGGGCTTGCTTAGGAGAACAGGAAAACTAACTGAAAGCTTGTTTTTAAAAAGTTTTTTTTACCATTAATTTTATCTCATAGAAATAGTTCATTCTTCAACGAAATTACATTGACAGCGCGAGCGAATTTCGACGCGTCGGGGTGTGGCTTTTACCACAGAAATTTAATATTTATGTATATTGATACAGAGTTCGGTTTGGTATGGGCAACAATTAAGATGCGTGACTTTAGACGCCCCTGTGCGCGGGGGCTTAATGGTGTTCCGTTCAATGTTGTGTGATTTTTTAATATTGACGGCTTTTGTTATGGAACTCGTTAAGAATGTAAATTGGGTTTATTTTGAACGGGATCTGTGGGTTTGCGTGAATGATTATAGAAATTAGAATTATTTCATCCTTAAATATATGTATAAAATATAAAAATGTATAAAAATATAAGCGTAATTATAATGGCACTTGTAAAACGCTTTTGTTGTAACTGGAAAATTTTACAGTTGGAGATTTTTATAAATGAGTCAAGTTATTAAATAGTTCCGGGTGTTCTTGAATAACAAATCTGTATACTCCTTCGAAAGAAATAACGAGGTTTTCTTTTATAAAAGTAATAAAATGAAATTTAATTTCCTTTGAGACAAACTATTCCTCAACTCAAAGTGCTCAATCCAAGTGTTTGGTCATTCCAGCCGAGTGGCAACACAGAATAAATATTTTAAGTACTGAGTGCCCAATATCTGTGAAGATGAAACCCTGCACAAATGGGCGCGTCTGCAAAATGAACTGTACTCGCTCATACATAAAGCACATTTTTCAATGATATGTCATGGATGACGCAAGCAACTATAGTGGCGTGGCTTTTCCTTAAGAAATTACATCTTTATGTTTACTGGAACAGAATACATTATCAAAATTTGACGACGGCTTGGTTTAGTGGTTCAAGAGTAGAGGCTGCTCAACTCATGAAAACCAGGTGGTTGGGGGTTCGATTCTTGCTAGTGGCAAATTTGCCCTGGTCTGGTTCTAACTGGGATAGCCCCCAGTCCATTGTACGGTACTCATAGTACAAACATTAATTCATTTGAGATCATACGATGAATATGGAGATATTTCTTAATTTTATTTTAAAGGACACAAATTAATTCGCTTGATCCAGTATTTTCAGGGCACAACTAGGTACCTATCTACAGTGGTCCGATGTCTTTGTGCGAGGTTCGCGGACCGTAATTAGATTTCCAGAATTACTTGGAACTCCCAAGTTTTCCGTTGAAAGACACAGGTGAAGCACGTTTTTGAAACTTTTTTTATTTTCAGTGTCCAATACAAGTTTGTTTATTCTTCGTATTCAAGTCTTTATAGCTTCGACCTTTACTTGAACCTTTGTACACGAGTACCATAGATGTACGATTACTACCTGCGTAAGGTGGAATATTTGTTTATTTTTTATTTGCGCATTAGCGATTACACTTGTTATTCGTTACCTCTAGCTATGGATTATTTTGCCAAAAATCCAGAAATATGTTTTCACATACTAAAACGCAAGAAAATAAAGTATCTTTTGGAAATAAAGTCTAAAGTCATAAATGCGTTGAGTTTTTTAAAAATATTACATTGAATTCCAACAAACAAAAATTACAGTGCTTCCTTAACACTGAATTAAGAGAAATACCAGTGTACAGTAGATGGAGTGAAATTACGGTAAATCTACTGTAATTACAGTGCATCTGGAGACACTGAGCATGAGTCTATCCAAAACGGTTGGTCTATTCGGGTCTTAAGCTCAAATGATGCCACTTTGCTTCCGTACAACATTTTTATTTATCGTATAATACTTCTTAAAGCGGAATTGGATTCCAATCCATCAATCCATCAATTGGAAACCATACTGCCTTCTTAAACGACCCTAGCGACATCTATCGCAGTAAAAAACTGAATGGTGTCGTGGGACACCAGGTAGGAACGAAGTTCCTTCGGCTAATGTAGAATGAATGAAAAGAAAATTTAAAACTAATTTTAATTTAAAACAAAACAAAAAAGGTCCATAACGACCCGGAGTTCTATGTATTTTAATAGTTCAACGACTGTCCCACAGATAGCAGTAAACTCAATGTATTTAATATGTGTGTATTATTATTAGTATATAAAAAAAAACAAAAAAGGTCCATAACGACCCGGAGTTCTATGTATTTTAATAGTTCAACGACTGTCCCACAGATGGCAGTATACTCAATGTATTTAATATGTGTGTATTATTATTAGTATATAAAATAAAAACTATAGCAAAACCTAAAAAAAAAAACAACAAAAAATAAAAGTAATAAAATAAAAAAACATAGTAATTCAAATTATCAACTAAAGTCGTCTCATTTAACGGTTTGATTCCACGCACTTTTTCTTACGGTTCACACATCACATTTTTTTCAGTTCGGTCGCGTAGCAAAATCCCTATCCCCTCCAAGCCTGCCGTAAGGAACTTCGTTCCAAAAACAACAAATTAAAAAATACTATTCAACAACGGTAATTTAAAACATCCATTAACTTGGAAGTATAAACTCAACTACTTGTTAAGATTCGGAGGCGCGCATGTTGTGTTTATGTAAATAGCTCTGATACCGGTTAATGATCGGTGCACACGCGATATTTAGACCACCACCTTCCAACGTTGCGTATCAATAAATCGGTACGATGTCGGTACACCGCATTAAATTACTATAAGACGTAAAAATAATGAGTTCAACGCGTTTGGGTATAAATATTAAAAAACTGGCCAAGTGCGAGTCGGACTCGCGCACGAAGGCCCCCGTACCATTGCCTATAAAAGCGGCAAAAACATCATGTTTGTTGTATGGAAGCCCCCTTAAATATTTATTTTAAAAACGGTAAAACGGGACCCTATTACTAAGACTCCGCTGTCCGACTCCGTTTGTCTGTCTATCTGTCCGTCTGTCACCAGGCTGTATCTAATGAACCGTGATAGTTAGACAGTTGAAATTTTCACAGATGATGTATTTCTGTTCACGCTATAACAAGAAATACTAAAAAACAGAATAAAATAAATATTAAAGGGGGCTCCCATACAACAAACGCGATTTTTTTTTTCGTTTTTGCTTATTATTGTTAACGGCAACAGGTAGGCGCTTGAAATATTGAATTATATTATTCAAATTGAAAATAATTAAATATTAATAATTAATAATTAAATTAAAATAAAATTCATATCCCATGCAACAGACATGATTTTTTTGCCGTTTTTACAGATAATGGTACGGAACCCTTCGTGCGCGAGGCTGCCTCGAATTTGGCTGGTTTTTTTAATGTACACATACAGGTAAAAGTTGAAATGTTTTTTTATGAATCCATAAACATTGTTGATGTTTGTATTCCCGATAAATAAACCCATGGAATAAATATTAAAATCTTCTATCCGTTCATTTTCCCGGGGCTCAAACTCACGTATTTATTCACAGCCAAACAAATATTTGGGCCCATAATAATTGACCTCTCGACGCCAAACGACAACGACATTACGCCTTAAATCAATAGAACCCACTAACCTTAATGTACCCGAATGAATCGTATTAGGCTGTGTTCACACTTAGCAGTTGTACAATGAACTGACCCCTTATCTATACAGGGTGCATCGGAAGTTTAAAATAATACTTTGGGTACATATTGGCTACTACGGTAGCTCATATGTGGATGCTCAGTGAAGACAGTTTATACCTAAACAACATAGTTTGTGAGTTTTAGACCTTTTAATATTTGTCACAGGCCTTTGGGTACATCCAACACTATTCAGCAGTGTAAACTACACTTACTGCGACTACTAATATTCACAAAATCGAATATGAAAATTTTACATAGAACTCGAGATATTACGAGTTATAGAAATTGCCGACGAAAAAAAGTTGGAAAACCACGATCGAAATTCTATACTGATACTGATGCAAATGTCAAAATATTATTTCGGACTTCTGAAACACCCTGTATACTTTCTCGCCTCTACCCACGACTTCGTCCCACCAAACTTCGATTGTTCAAAATCGTTATAAATTATAGTCTATACGTTATTCTGTTGCATTAATAATAATAATGTATAGTTTCCTCAAAATTCGTTCTGTTGTTTTTGAGTGAAAGAGTTACAAACATCCGTACATCCTCACAAACTTTAAAATTAATAATATTAATAGGATAGGATAGTAGCGTTCGTATGTTTGTCTTGATGATTATATCCCTATATACTATGACGAAAATGACGTTACTATGATAGAAAACATTATGGTAGAATTTTAAGATTAGATTTTTTTGAAAAGTTTTGTTATATAGCCATTTCTGTGTCGCTGTCCTAAGCTTTTTGTGGCCACGTTTTACCCGCAAAAGTGACCAACTCGTCGCACCATCTTCCCCTTGATCTGCCACGACGCCGACAACAGAAATATCGTAATTTATTTAATTTACATTTAAGAAATATAATTTAAATACAAGAAAATTGAATTTCAAAACGGATTTAATATTCCTTCTTATTTTTCGCTTCTCGTTGCTGTTCGTAGCCTATTTAGTAGAATGTCCGCTTTGACTGCAAGTGGTGCAGGTTCAAATCCCGGGCTTGCACCTCTAGGACTTTCTGAGTTCACGTGCTAATGTAGTTTTCAACGAAACGATGAAAGCAAATATCGTGAGGAAACCCGCTCGTTTATAGTCGTGTGAAGTTAACTAACTAAAACTGGGCATGCGTGGTGGACTATGACCTGAATCTCCCTCGTATTGAGGGGAAATATGCCCCCTATTTCATTGAGACCAAACTACATCAGCGAAGTGTTGTTGCACTGCAGCCTGCCGTCCCCTACGGGGAATACAGGCGTGATGATATATTTGCCTGTTGCTGCACATCTACTGAGCTATCGAACTTAAACGCCATTGGTTCCGGATGACGCGATACAAGCCGAGCACCAATCAGCAGACGCGACTGGCGAGGCCTGGGATGACGTGAACGTTTTTCAAAACAGACAGAGCGAAACCATTGCACGCGCGGTGCACTACTATTTTTCGAATCTTAATAATAATTAAACCAAGTTGTTCATTATCATTAAAGTCATCATTCAAACAGCAACGCCTTCTACTCATTTCACATTCCTCCATCTCAAACCCAATATGTTGAACGCATCATCATTGCCGTAATTGTAATTGATATGGTGCTCCCTATACGTTTTAAGTAAATTAGATACGAATTTGTATCGTTCGTAACCCACTAAAATGTTTGCTCACTATAGCCTTGGAACTAGACGGGGGCGGCCTTTGTTTGGGAAACAAATGGATATTCAATGTATCCGCGGATCTACAGTTGGTTTTCGTAGCATATTTCTCTGCTGAGTTATCTAAGCGTAGTGCTGAAGATATAACAGTCATTTGCAAAGTGGGGTGTAAGGCCGTTCGCGTAATTTTTTTGCCATACCAAAACGAATTGTATTGATTCATAGAAAAGGTCATTCTTCAGCTAATTGTCACTGACAACGCGAGCGAATTTCACGCGTGAGGCGTGGCTTCGACCACAGAAATTCAAACTGTATACATATCGACCATAGAGCATCTAGAGTACCCATAACGACTCCACTCTTCGAATAGCTTACGTACGTGTAGTATACGGCAACTATATGGGAAAACAAATATGGCGGAGTCGGATAAACCAGAAAAATTTACCGCAGAGCGGGCTCGAAATGCCATCTCCGTTATAATATCTTCATGATATTGACACAGAGTTTGTTTTAGTATTGGAAAATATTTGACGCGCGAACGTTTACGTTCCAGTGTGTCGGGAGCTTAACGTTTTATGTAATATCATGCCGGTTAAACCGCGCTCGGTTTGCTGTTTGTAGTTGTAGCATGAGCGCCAAGATTAGACTTATGTCTCAGAATATGTGGATTGTATCTCTTTCTAACGTACGAAATAAGACAGTAAGCGACCGAACCAATCCGTGACAGAGTTCTTGTCTTGACATACGAGCTGATATCACACCACAGATATCATATTACCAACACAACAACTATCAAATTTAAATCGCTTTTGACCGTAACTAACATGGTATTCTACTTAAATAAATACATAATCACGCCTGTATTCCCCGAATGTGTAAGCAGATTTTTGCCGATTTATTTTAGGTCCCAATGTAATAGGAGGCCAATGTAATTGCCGTTATACCCAGCACATTCCCCCTTAATAAGAGGGATATTTGGGCCATAGTCCACCACGCTGGCCCAGTCTTCTACTTATTTTTAATGTAATGGTCTAAAGTGATTAATGGTTGCATACATTATAACATCTATTGTTATTGCTGTGAACAAGAAATTATATTTTTGTGATTTTAAATACATTTTTTTTTTGTTTATAGAGTTAAATGCTGTACAATTATTTCCTATGATTTCGTGGTAACCGCTTATTTTATTGAAATTATTTTCAGAGTAAATAAAAATAATTTTCCAGTCTAGCAATAATAAATATAGTTCTATTTTTCTTCTTTTATAATCAGAATATATCCTACAGAGATAACTTGGTACAAGTTAGCAATATTGCTCATCTAATATCGTACAACTTTCAGACTAAACAATCAAAACAAATGTTTCATAAACGCAGAACAGTATAATTAATTGTTTGAACACAACATTCCACAAAATACGTCCGTAACCCACGTCCAAATAAACAATGTCCATTTGCGGGAATTATTAAAATCACGCGCCCGAACCCGCCGACGCGGGTTGGACGAAACAAACAAGCAACGAAGATGACATTTCTGCGTACGTACTATACGTAGATACGTAAATACGTAGTGACCCGAATATGTAATTCCGGCCACGGTACGCGAAACAATCTCATATGTACGCTGTAATCAGTTGCCAGCGGAACGTAAAACCGAGGCATTTTTGCGTATTCCTACTACTACTACTATAGCCCTTTTAACGTCCCACTGCTGGGCACGGGCCTCCCCTCAATGCGAGGGGGATTCAGGCCATAGTCCACCACGCTGGCCCAGTGCGGGTTGGCAGACTTCACACATCTATCGAGAACTAGTCAAGTTCCCTCAGACGTGCAGGTTTCCTCACGATGTTTTCCTTCACCGTTTCATAGCAAGTGATAATCTCGGATGAAAATGAGATTCGCACATAAACCCAGAGGTGCGAGCCGGGGTTTGAACCTGCACACTTTGATTGCAAGGCGTACGTTCGACCACTCGGCTACCACTGCTACTCCACACTCGTAAATTTATAATGAACGTAAGATGACCTATTTAGACTGTACGCTTGTGAATACTTTCAATACGAGGGAGATTTGGGACATAGTTCACCACGAGGGCCCAGTGCGGATTGGTGAACTTCACACGCTTTTTTAAATAAAAGATCGTTGCCTCCACTGTTCAGCAACTGATAATCATTTCGCACGGGAAATCCGAAAATCTCAGAGGTGCGAGCCCGGTGTTTTAACTTGCACCCCTTGTATTCAAGGCTTCTACCAACTAAGCTACTACGGGTGTGAAAAAATAATCGATTTTTAAAATAATCTTTTATATTTTTCTTACAAACGATTTTTAATAATCGATTCCCTAAATATTTAAAATCTTTTTTTACAAACCGATTTATTTTAAAGAGAGTAAAATAGATTATTTATTCGTCGTTTTTTCGCCTCTAAGTCACATCCCTATAAAGTACCACTGGCACTTGCTTTTACTCCTTCTGCACAGTTGGACATCAACACTCGCGCGTAATTTATTTTTGCCATAACAAAACAAATTGGTAAAGTTCTTTCTACAAACAAATGATATTGACAGGGCGAGTGAGTTTTGACGTGTAGGGTGTGGCTTGTACGACAGAAATTTAATCTTTTTGTCTATTGACAGAGTTAGTTTTGGCACTGGCAAATATTTTGACGGCCCAGCGTGCGAAAGGATTTAATATAATGTTGATTCATCCGCCATCTTTATCACTGTCATTATCAATTTTTATTATTAATATGTGTATTTATTGAATTTGTCCTTGCTATTAATTACTTGACATTGGCGAAATACCCGCGCTAGTCGCAGGTGTAGCCATTCCTCATCTTATTCCATTATATTTCATCATTTCACTCATTTCGTAAAACAAAATAAAAAAAATAATGTTACAGTTAATTGCAGGTAATGTTACAGTTAGTTCATGAAGTGGGCAAATTATAATGTGTCTAATTATCCAACAACACTTCTTATTTTTTCTTATTTTTTTACAAAATGAGTGAAATGATGATATTTTAATGGAATAAGATGAGGAATGGCTCCACATGCATTTAGCGGGTATTTTAGCCAGTGTCAAGTAATTAATAGCAAAGGCAAATTCAATAAATACACATTATAAATAAAAATGTATGATGACAGTGATAAAGATGGTGGATGCATCCCAACAACCATTATCTACTTGCCAATTTAAATTTTAGCAGGTCATCATATTCTCCGATAAATATTATAAATGGTAAGTAAAACGTAATGCCTACCTACAACGAATTTTCGTTCGAGTAATCCCTTTGTCCAATTATTGTGGATCCGGTTCTGAGAGTAATTGACGACAAATTATTCAAAATTCCAACAGACAGCTCCTATTATGATTCCGAATGTTTTAACCTTAATTGGAACACTAACGATACGTTCAATACATTAATTTAGAAAGGTTTACATTACACTGAACATTTTCTACGTAAATTTCACTTTACTTTTGTTAGACAATGTGTTTACTCTGTGTCACTTTAGAATGTGATTTAAAATGGGTATACCTTTAAAACGTATAATTTCTCTAGCTTTCCATTGTAAACGTTATTTTAGTATCGTTTTTAATAGGATTATTAAAGTGTCAAGTTTGCATAAAACAGTTATAAAATCATGTTTTTACTTTTGAACACTCTTCGAACAAAATATTAAAACAGCCGAAAGGACAAGCGGCCTGACCATGTCTTGGTTTCTGATAGTATAGAAATAAAGTTTGTAAACCGAGAGAAATGGGCATCTTTGGAGGAGACCTTCACCCAATCTGGGGTTCTTGAAGAAGAAGAAATAGAATAAAACTAACATAACTAACATAACATAACTAAAGTCAACTAACCCACTAAAACATACCTAACTAGATATAAGTTATCCTGTATTTCACAAGAAATAAAAGGTTTTTTTATTTTTATTTTATTTTATTTAGAAATAAAGTTTAAATTTTATGGGAGAAAAAACTATTTTGCTTATCAGTATTCTGTGTTCATATAATGTTTTCATATCCTTCCGAACGGATACAGACTGAATATCTGTGGCAAAAGGCACACACGTTTTAACTATCTAAAGGTCACACGGTCACGTCCTTATGTCCTACGCAGTAAAGGTCATATTTTTGTATCGCGTAGAACCATTTAAAAACTCTTGCATTTATAATGTGATCGCATCTGATTCTTTGATGCAAATTAATCATTTAGAATTCGCTAAAAAAAAAATTGGTATGTCAAAACCGAAGAAATCTAAAAATAAAACTTAAAATTTAAGCTTTTTTTTTACTTTAACTTTCTATATATTTTACCGTAACTTTATACTACTTATGACTGAAACCAATATTTTTTGATAGAGATCAGCTATAGTTAATGAACCGGTGTATACAAAAGTTTTATGTAATACCCATCTGTCAGTTATCATCAAAATAATATTGGAACTATTGCCCTGTCAGTCCTAACCTTGGTAAAAGGTTACATGGAAGTTGGAACGCAAAAATACAGAAGATAGGAAATTTTATCCTCAGTAAGACAAATCTACAGATAACACGGTACATAGTTTTCCGCTGTTAGCATACATGTAGGTACTGCATTTGTAAAATAAATATCACGTCTTTTTATGAAATCTTTAAGTTTTTGATAAATATGAAAGAATCCACACATTACTATGCCCGTTGCACGGTCGAGTACAAACTTGGTTTCAAATTTGAGCCCAGCTTCACGGCGCCGGATGGCACGCGGCTCGTCCGAAGTTCACTAACTTTTCGCCTATACGCCCTCGATATTCCTTTTTCACACTTTTCCGCTATTCGCTTGCCAATATGGAAACAACTGGAAGCCTTGGAGAAACAAAAATATCAGCTAAACCCGTTTTTTTAACAGTATTGTTTTAGGCTTGCGAATACCATTTTCAATACCGATTACCGCTTGCTGAACGGTGAAGGAAAACATCGTAAGGAAACCTGCACGCCTATAGAAAGGCGTGTGAAGTTTGGTGGACTATGGCACAATATCTCCCTCGTATTGAGGGAGAACGTGCCCAGTATTATGGCAGTAGGTTCGCCCCCCACTACATTGAGACCAAAATATATCGGCGAAGTGTACATCTGCCTACCCCTTCGGGGAGTTATTTTAGGTTTGAAAGGTCTTGTTTACGCTTAATTTCAACGATATACGATGTACGGTAAATCTAAAATGTACGATAAACGATGTACTGTGTGAATCCTGCGGCAAAATAATGTATTATGATTGAGAAGTAATACTAAACCACTTTGGTGATTGTAATAACCATTGTACCTACTCAGTGTCCCTTGCGAATGGAATATATCTATTGAAGCCAGAGCGTGGTCTAGAATAAATATGCCTATTTACCTAATTGGCAAAATGTTTCATGTACTGTGCCCCAGACTTCGCCCGCGTGGAATTGCTGGAGATTATCCGGCAAAATGGGTTTTGTATCCTTCTCGCGTAACCTTAATTTATTTTTAAATAAAAGAAGTCTTAGTTGCTCCTTGTAATATTAGCTATCTGCCAGTGATAGTCCCGTCAAAATCGGTTCAGCCGTTTGGGAGTTTACCCGGAACAAACAGACAGACAGACGAATATTATATATAGTAATTATATATAGTACTTACATTCGACCTAAACCTTTTACAAATCTACAAATAGATTATTTTGAAGTGTGTGTGTGTGTGCAATATCCGTATCCTTGTATTCCGTAACTATGTGTTAGCCGGATTTACCTTGTGAATAGACCCTTCCAGGATTTTCAATAACCTTTGCTTAGGAACACTTACAATGTAGCCAATAACGCTAAGTGTCTGGCGATCTAATATTAATTTTCGTAAAGATGAGTTAATTAAAGCAAACACCGCCGGGCCTGTTCGGGCAAACATTAGCCGCGGCGATGAAGCCAATTACTACTAATTGTATACCCGTAGTATGTCATGTACTGCGTTATTAGTGCTTACTATAATTAAGGACGATATACACTTCATTTTAGATTACGAAATTTACTGCTAACGGGTCTGTACTGTATATTACCTTTAGTGTAATTTACTGCTATCTAAGTGCTGTTACACACGAGCGGCATGTTATCAACGGCGTAGGCAACTGCAGCCGTCGACACGCGTCAGCGGCAACCGATGGCAGCCGTCGACGGGTCGACGGCTGCCGTCGACATCTCAACTATAGAGATCAGCGGCAGCCATCGGCGGCTCTCATAGTATAAGAGTCAGTTGCAAAATGGATTCCAAAGAAGAAACACTGTTATTATTTTTACTTCATCGGCGCCGACAGAAACGAAAAATAAAAATACGTTCTTTGTGGATACAAGAAATATTTTATTATTAAAATCATTTACAACTTCTTCACATACCGACATCCATGCTCTGTTTTTTATTATTTTATTACTGTACTCTTTCAATTTATAATTCCAAATACACGTATTTTCCTTTACTGCCACAATTAGCAATTCAATATCATTTCGTCACTGGAACTCATTTTACAAATTACATACTCATTCGCATTCTTAAACTATTTGCAGTCGAGTGACAAAATGGCGGGCGCGGCACGCTACAACTGCAGCCGTCAACACGCGTCGACGGCTGCCGTCGACGCGTCGGCGGCTGTCGGCGGCTGCAGTTGCCTATGCCATTGGTAACATGCCACTCGTCTGTAAGAGCACTAACTGATACAAGTTATTAAACTTGTATCAGTTATGCTATTATTCGTTTAATTAAACGCTTTCTAATAGATTGCTATCTAATTCGGTAGCAGTAAATGAAACGAAAGGTAATATACAGCATACACCTGATTATAATAACTGAAAGTGAAAGTTAGTACCTATTTAACATACAGGAAACGAGTAACCATGGAGTTTCATGCCCATTCTTCTCCATAGAAAATTAATTCTGTATTGGTGGTAATTATCTAGGTTATATTTTTTTATTGACAGTTCATAAGTATTTGTATACGTAAATAAAAACTGTTTTCTGATTTCTGACGTCAAACATAATTGAATATTATTATTTTTTTCTAAACCTTTGTACGTTTGGTACGATATAAGAAGGAGGG
Source organism: Ptilodon capucinus (assembly GCA_914767695.1). Lineage (NCBI taxonomy): Eukaryota > Metazoa > Arthropoda > Insecta > Lepidoptera > Notodontidae > Ptilodon > Ptilodon capucinus. The sequence goes on along the minus strand of OU611814.1, from coordinate 3,093,158 downwards.
TTTATCTAATAGTTAATAATAATGTTAAAATGATAATAAATCACGTAATGATAATTTTTATCCCAGTAATAGGTATGTACCAACGTGAAATGGAACACGTGTGATGTGATCTTGTACGCCGAAGCGTATCAAAACGCCTCGATGCTTATGGCAGATAATAATTATTGTCGTAGCATAAATCTAATCATAGCTATTAAATTATCTTTAATTCATTCTGAGCCGAATATGAAATATAATATTCCACTTTAGAAGTGGAATATTATATTTCATATTCGGCTCAGAATGCTGGGCGGCTAAAGTGCGTGAAGAGAAACGTCTCCACTCTGCCGAGATGCGATTGTTGAGATGGATAAGGTGAGAAATGTGTATATCAGAGGTAGTATAAAAGTGGCGCCCATAACAGAAAAAGTAAGGAGTAGGAGATTAGAATGGTTTGAACATGTGATGAGAAGAGATGAGAATCATGTGACTAAAAGAGTGATGAGTATAAATGTGGACGGATATAGAGCGAGAGGAAGACCCAAGAAGAGCTGGATGGACTGTATAAAGGGTGATATGAATGAGATCGGAGTGGATGTCAGTATGATGGAAAAGCGAGATGAATGGAAGAAAAAAACATACTGCGCCGACCCCAAATAATGGGACAAGGTAAGGCAAATGATGATTCCACTTTTAGAAGTAATTAAAATAGTTGATGGTTTCATGCGTGCGATGACGTGGACATCGGACGCTTAGTAATGAACCGACGTAACTCAAAAAAGATTATTTATTTTGGTATCGTTATATAAACGAATGTGTACGACAGAGACATATAACACGCGAATAACTCGCTGTAGAAAAAAAGATTAATTTCAAATAGATATATTTCTTCTATTTATCTAACTAACTGTGGTCAGTCTTTTATTGAGCTTAGGATGTATATCGCGCAACGTCACAAGCTGACACATAAACCCCCTCGTAGCTCGTCGTAGTGCACCGAGGACGTTTCGTAGCACGTAGCACCTGTAGAGCACCGATGATGTTTCCTAGCTCGTAGTGCCCGTAGCGCATCTGAGAACCTTAGCCGTAGATACACTGTGGCGTCAAAATTCGCGCGTGAAAACTTTTGCCAATACCATATTGAATTTTGTATTAATAAACATAAAGATTGAATTTCTGTGGTAATACCCACTCCCCCGTGCCCCAAAAATTTCACACGCGCGTTTTGACGCCCCTGTGTGCTAGGGGCTAAGGTTCATAGTGCGCTACGGGCACTACTAAAAATATTATAAGTTTTTCTACCATTTATTTCAGAGGATCTCTAGACAAAACGTACACCCATTCCACGTATCGTAGTACATTTTTCGTTGTCTGAAAACCCATTTAGAGTTTCAATTGTTTCTTTTGACAACAAAAACTTTCTTTATCGACTTTCTCTTAATTTTACGACCTCTGTGACATTTACAGAACAAATATACGCTCTTATTTTGGTTACTCGGGGCGCGATTTGTGGCCGAATAGGGAGATTAATTGTCCCCAATCAAGCTTGTACGAGTCGTAAGTAGGTAATTCACGCTTATAGAGTAGACTGTTAAACATCTGCGTGTTATTTTTGGTATTAAATCGTAATTTACCAGTTATTATGGTCAAATAAAATTACCATTAGGCGTGCTCAAACCAAACATTAAATACCAAGAATGAGTGGATTAGTCAATTTTGTTTAGAAAATGTTTTTTCTTGGCAGTCGTTTGCGAACATGATTCAATAATTATATTTTTTATAGGCTCATAAAACATTATACTTCCTGCAATAAGCCAAACAAATATAACATGGCACGTAGAACTACCTACTTTATAATTAACTGTAGTAATTTATAATAAAAATAGATTATATCGTTTCTAAATAGCTTACACTGTTTTTAGCGTTCCATACCTCGAGAAATAAATAAACCCTTCTAAAATGATTTATCTATCGTTGCCCGTCTGTCTATCTGTTGAGACATTATTCTCAGGAATGCATGGAGATATCATATTATAAATAATATCAAATACACAAGTCCGGTAATCCTCTAGTCTAAAAATAACTTCTAAATCAACACAATCAAAAGATACGCCCGTGCATGCCTCATAATTTAAACTCACAGAGGGATCAAAACTTACAGGTAATTCCTGTTGACCTAGAATCGTAAAAAGATAATGTCTTATGGCAAAAATAAAGCGAAAAATCCAAAAACCGTAAGACACCGTTCAACTTAGACTTGACTAGTTTTTTTCGTATTATTATATTATTATTTATTCGTATCTCCCCATCACCTAGTATTTCTAACTATGTTTCTTGTTTTGTCCTAGGACCAGCCGGTCAAAGACCTACAATCACCAGACGAAAACTGATCTCCCAAAAACATTTAGCCTTAACGATATTCAAACATTGTTAGCATATAATCCGATTACAATCAAAATTCTAACGAGGTTATTGAATGGAATAATTTTTCCTTGGCACGTCAATTGGTGGTATTTGCATTAATTTTTAGGGTTCCGTACCCAAAGGGTAAAACGGGAACCCTATTACTAAGACTTCGCTGTCCGTCCGTCCGTCCGTCCGTCCGTCTGTCACCAGGCTGTATCTCATGAACCGTGTTAGTTAGAGAGTTGAAATTTTCACAGATTATGTATTTCTGTGGCCGCTATAACATATATAGCCTTTTTTTTTTTTATTCAGATCTACTTAGTAATCATGCTATTTACATTTAGGTACTGAGACTTAGTCTATTATTTGAATTTTGCTTGTTTTTTGCAGATCTGTTTGCCAGTCGGCAAAGGCCTCCTCCAACCTTTTCCATTCATGTCTCTCTTGAGCCACTCTATTCCACGTCACTCCTGCCACTTGTCTGATGTCGTCGTCCCACCTTTTGTGTGGTCTACCTCTTTTCCTTTTTCCATCTCTAGGATGCCATCTTGTCACAATTTTGCTTCATTTGTCTTTTCCTCTTATCATGTGTCCTGCCCAGCGCCATTTGAGCGTTCTGACTTTACAGGTTATATCTATGACTTGTGTCTTGTTCCTGATTACATAGTTTTTCACTCTATCTGACTTCCTAATGTTCAGCATGCTTCTTTCCATTGCGTTTTGGCAGGTTGCGAGTTTGCTGGCCATATCCTGTGTTAATGCCCATGTTTGGCAGCCATACATAAGAACCGGTAGTATGCAGGTGTTAAATACTTGGCTTTTAGTGCTTATATGGAGCTTTTTATTTTTCATGGCCTCCCTCAGCCCCCAGTATCTTTTCCAGCCATTGGTTATCCTTCTCTCTACTTCTTTGCGCATTGGCTCATTTTGTGTTATTATCTGTCCTAAGTAGCTGTATTCCTCTGTGTAATCAATTTGGGTGTTTCCTATTTTTATGGGGTTTTTCTTTCCATTTGTCATCACTCTAGTTTTTTCGGGGTTCAGTTTTAGCCCTGCCTTCTCGCTTTTTGATGCCAGTAAACTGATCATTTTCCTTAAATCGTCTGAGGTTCTAGCAAATATCACTATGTCATCTGCAAATCTCAAGTGTGTTAGTGGAATACCGTCTACGTTGATTCCAAAATTTTCCCAATTCAGACCTCTGAAAATCGATTCTAATACAGCTGAGAATAGCTTGGGGGATAAGGGATCCCCTTGTCTTACGCCTTTCTCTACTTTAAATGGTTTGCCTAGCTTTTCTAATTGGATTCGCGCAGTACTGTCGCTGTATATATTTTTTATTATGCGTATGTATTTCTTTTCGATTCCTTGTTTTATTAGTGCCTCCCATATTTTTTCGTGGAACAAGGAGTCAAATGCTTTACTGTAATCGACAAATGCTATATAGTATATAAGCTGGTATTCGTTATACTTTTCTAAAACTTGGCGTACTACGTGAATGTGGTCGATCACCGAGTAGTCTTTGCGAAAGCCTGCCTGTTCGATGGGTTGGTGTTCGTCTAATCTTCCTTCCATTCTTTTTAATATGATCTTGGCAAATATTTTGTACATGTTCGACATGAGGCTAATTGGGCGGTAGTTTCCGATTTCGTGTTTATCTCCTTTCTTATATAGCAGTATAATGTTGGATTCTGTCCATTGCCGTGGAATAATTTCAGTGTTTATAATAGCGTTAAATATTTCGGTGAGGATGGGTGTCATAACAACCTTATTTTGCCTTAGTATTTCATTATTTATACCATCAGCTCCTGGAGATTTATCAATCCTTAGGGTGTCAATAGCTTTCTCGACTTCAACATCGAGGATATTAGGAATGTTTGAAATCTCGTCCAGATCTACTATGCTTTGTGTGGTGTTTCGTTCATATAATTTTTTGTAGTAGGATGTGGCAATTCCTAGTATATTCTTTCTATGGTGATTGTATTTTCTATTGTCACTTTTCATTTTTACAACCCAATCCTTTGATTTTTTTAGTTCCTTGTAAGCTTGTTTGACTCCTCCCGTTTTAATTATATACTTTTCCATAGTTTTTGTTCTACTTTTTCCCCTGTCTATTCTTATGCTTTCTTTAATTTCTTTGCTAATTTCTGTTCAATGTTTCCTTCTGTCTTTTGCATCTCTTTCGTTAATTATGTTGTGTCTTTGTTCTAGCAGTTTGATGGTAGGTATAACAACAAATACAAAAAAAAAAACAGAATAAAATAAATATACAAGGGGGCTCCCATACAACAAACGTAATTTTTTTGCTCGTTTTTAGTTTTTAGGGTTCTAAATGTTTATAGAGTGTGGTTTTCTTTTTATCTTTTTCAAAAACTAAATTGACCATTTATACAGTATATAAATAATTTTCATAAATAGGGACTAAAATTTTGGTGTATATACAAACTAGAAGCTTTTAACTCAAACCGAAAACAAACTCGTAACTCGAAAAGCGACTTTGACTCCTTGGTTTTTCACGGGCAGTTTATGGTACAGAACCCTTCGTGCGCGAGTCTGACTCGCACTTGTCCGGTTTTTCAATTATTAAGCGATTGTACTATAACTTTTTTGGACAAATAAATATAGCCTATGTTACCTAGTGAAAATGTAGCTTTCTAAGGGCAAAATATTTAATGAAATCGGTCCAGTAGTTTTTAAGTTTATTCGTTGCATACAAAAATACAAATCTTTCTTCTTTATAATATTATATAGTATAGAAGCAGTGGTAGCCTCGCGGGCAAGAACGCCCGCCTTGAACGTAAGGGGTGCAAGTTCAAATCCCAGGCCCGCACCTCTGAGATAATTTTCATGTGCGAATGTCATTTTCAACAATGATTACCACTTGCTGAACGGTGAAGGAAAACATCGTGAGGAAACCTGCACGTCTATAGAAAGGCGTGTGAAGTTCACCAACCCGCACTGGGCCAGCGTGGTGGACTAAGGCCCAAATCTCCCTCGTATTGAGGGGGAATGTGCCCGGTATAATGGCAATACGCTCGCCCCCTATTACATTGAGACCAAAATACATCGGCGAAGTGTGGGCGCACTACAGTGCACCTCTGCCTACCCCTTCGGGGAATACAGGCGTGATGATGTATTATTAGAAGTAAAGATATTAGGATTTGGAAGATTTTCATATTAAATAACAATAATGTATTTTTGTGCATGTACCAGTGGTAGCCAAGTGATTTTATGTGCGAATCTCATTTTCATTCGAGATAACCACTTACAAAACAAGCTGGACTAGGGCCAAGATCCCTCACACACTGAGGGGAGGCCCGTGCCTAATAGTGGGGCGTTATAAGGGCTATAATTATTATTATAATTTTATTTGTTGAAGACAGCATAGAATAGTAAAAAATAATTAATTAAGAACCGTTTGCTTTTTGAGGTTGATTAATAAAACTTAAATATGGAATATTTCTTGCTATATAATTAAGCCTTAAATAGGTATCTATTTAAGGTTCCTATTGTGTATGTATCTATATGTGTGCATATATTGTTATTGTATACATTGATTTATTATTTGAGTACACTACCAACAGCTGCCCATAATTCATATCATATTATTTTAACAAGCCTTGGCTGTCCCACTGCAGGGCAAAGGCCTCCCCACCCTTTTTCCACTCGTTACAGTCCACACCCCATCGGGGCCACGCTGGTAAGTTAGAGTCTAGTTCATCCTGCCATCTCTTTTTGGGCCTGCCTGCCCATCATTATTTATAGTTTTCTCATCCAAACTGACTGTCTGGAAGAAATTGCTTTTAGCGATAAGACCACCCAATTTTACATGGTTACTGTATTTAGATCTAAGAATGTAGTATCATATTTGTTTGGTGTACAATAAAGAGTACTATATCTATTTTGAAGTGAAATGTCATGAACTCTACACTGAAAACCATCAAATTGGTAATTATACACGTAGATTAGATTTCCAAGAATTTAATTAACTCCATCGCCCACATTGTTTGTATCAGAAAATTAGACGTAGGTAATGCCGTGGCAGCGAGTGAAATAACATGTTAGTTTAGTTTCTGATTATTTCGTTTGGAAATTAAAGAAAACTAAACTTGCTCAAGTGTGGCTTTAGACATTCCAGGAAAGAATATCGCTATCGTTTTGGTTACGCTTCCACATGGCCACTATTTTACATATTTAATTTTATAATTTTTTCTCAATAGGGTTGTTTTACTAAGTAATTTTACTTTGTAAATATAAATAATTTGTATAAAAACAAGAGTCGATTTATATTGTAGTAATAATAACTTTAACTTTATAGAGACGAAATCAAAGGCATTAGTCGTGCTCATAATCGTGCTAGCGAATAGACTTGACTGACTTTGAAAGTACCTATACATTTATTTAGACTGTGGCAAAACCAGGTGATGACGCGAATAAATTTGCTAGTCTTCAATGAAAATTTGTAGAAAAAATAGTTTTTTCATTGAGTTGATAAAGGTTGTTTTAATATTGTTAAAAATGTCACGAAGTTTGACGCGTCTGTTTATTGGAGCAGCGTTGAGATCCGCGGGGGACGTATGGGTCCCATTATAATGGAAAACCAAATATTTTAGTTAAACGCGCTAAAAGTCTAGATTTAAAAAAAACTCGGTGCTTTTCTAGTTGAAAATATTCAATCAGTAGTTTAGAAACCAAAGTCGTAACTTTGGAATAACATGCCATATAGCTTTAAAGTTGAATGCAAGAAATAAAAATGGAAGTTTAAATCACAGTGCCGTAAAATGAGATCTCAAAAACAAATTCTCGTCTGCACTCCAATAAAATCAGTGCAGATACGAAGCGAATGATAAAACAAAACCCAATTTCCAGTATCGTCGAATGAATAAAAGAATCAAAAAGACCTGGAATAGAATCGTCCGGAAGACGGATCCTTGACGTAAGGAAGCGTCTGGAATTTACATTCCATCGATTTAAGCGGCGTCCACCCATTTTCAAGTAAGTCAACATTTTTATTAACAGCACTCTTCAATGTTTTTTCGCCGGAATAAAAGGGAGTGAAGGAAGGGGGCTAGGTTTTCGGTCGGTATTTATTTTGTTCCCCCCACAGTTGATTCCACTATAACGCCTCGCACGCATTAGGGCGACCGAAGGAACGTTACCTTTTTTTGAAAATGTACTTTGTGTCGAAATACATAAAGATGGAATTTCTGCCACGAGTTAATAGAGTTCGTTTTGGTTTTGACAAACAAATGGACACGAGCGTTCTGAAGCGCCTTTGGGTGCAGTGTTTTTTTAACCTCCCATATTTCATCAACCAGAGTGGAATAAAGTTTCACACAGCTGAATTAATAGGTGTACAATTATAAAACATGATTTATTTATAGCGTTCAACGTAAATAAATATAGTTTATTATTTTACTTTGATGAAGTGTAAGTGCACTGCAGTGCACTTCTGCCTACCGCTTCGGCGAATACGTCATTATATATGTATCTATAGTTTTTTTTTTTCATATATACTAACCTACGTATCATTTTCTTCGTAAAGAAAATACTCACGAGCTGTAATATTATTTTGATTAGAAGTTGAAATTACTTCAAAAATAATTAATTCGCTTACGGCTCTAACTTCAAAAGGTATGAAACTTAATTAAAGTCGAAATAAAGTTAAGTATTTTTATTTACAAAGTAAAATGAAGTTGGTAATAGAGCCTTTTTTATTGTTTTATAATTACTTACGCAGCCCATGATTGTGGCTTCGCGGTTGCAATGTTTACGCTACTCTTGAAATATTAAATTTATTAAATGCGGTTACTTTTAATTAATGCTCACTTAGTAACTGTTATCTAAACCTTATGCTATATTTCATTTTTACATCATTGCTGCATTTAAAACATTTTATTGATATGTTTCAATTAGTTTGTATGGTTTAATTCAATAATAACGTTCCATAAAAAGTAGTTTAGTAAGTTTTTTTATAGTATTTATTTACATTTAAAGTTGGGAAGTTAATTAAAAAGAAATAAGTCTGCTTAAAATATAAATATACTTTTATTATCTAAACAAAATTAAAGGTTTATACAATTTTAAATTTATTCATCAATAACCTTAAAGAAATCAGATACAGCGATGTCAACATGGACAGCGATAACGAAGCAAAATAAACGAATCTTAATATAAAGCAAATAAGACGTCTCCAGCAAAATAAGAAAAACATTCGAATTTTTCTCTACAGACTATGCGATTCAGCGGAATGTTAATAAAACTTAAATAACAAATGATAGTTTATAACATTGGAAGAAAAACATGATATCAAATCAATACCAAGTTACAATCTACTTGCAATGGAATTGCCGTACTCTTTTGTATAGAAAAATGCCACTGAAGTTGGTTTTATTTGATATTTCAAGATTTACTGATACATGATCATCATCATCATCATCATCATCACGCCTGTATTTCCAGAAGGGGTAGGGACAGGTCTACTGCAGTGCTCCCACACTTCACCGATGTATTTCGATCCAAATGCAAATCCAAGAGCGAGTTGAACTTCACACGCCTTTCTATAAACGTGCAGGTTGCCTCACGATGTTTTACTTCACCATTCAGCAAGTGGTGCCATACAAATCTCAGAGGTGTGGGCCCGGGATTTGAATTCACTCTCTTATGTCCAAGGCAGGCATTCTACCAACAAGGCTACTACTGCTTTATCTACTGATACTCGTTCGCTAAATTTCAATATTTAATACTTCCTTGCAATAAGCAGGGTACCACCACTTAAATAGAAAAGGGTAGATAAGTCTATGATTATGACAACCATAACAGTTGCTTAGAATTACTCAAGCAACACTCAACCATAAACGAGTACATATAAAACTGCTATTAAGATAAGAGGTTACATAACTTTATATCTCTACATTTCGTGACGTCGTTAAGGGTTCACTTTGGCTGGCATTTCGACCCTTACGACGTTTGCTTTGGACCTTTTCACAGCTTTTAAGGCTTGCAGGGCAGCCTTGTAATTAAGAAATAATATTTCACTAGTAATGAAAAAAGTATCCATGGCCCGGCTGAAGTTTAATTTTCAGAGGTTAATTTGTAACAGGAAATTGGACGGACGGTGTCAACGGTGAAATATTTATCGTTTTTGTGTGTTCCCGTTAGCATCAATCCTATATGTATACTGAGGCGTTAAAACACAAGCGTCGAATCGTTTGCCAATATCAAAATGAACCGTATTGACTCATAGAAAGAGCTAATTCCTTAATTAAATAACATCGACAGCGCGAGCGAATTTTGCCGCGTGGGGGCGTGGATATTACCTACCACACAAATTCAATCTTTATGTAAATTGGACACAGAGTTCGTTTTCATATTGGCGATAATTCTGACAAGCGTCTTTTGACACCCCAGTGAGCAGAGGGCTAGTGAACCGAGGGGTTGCGGGTTCAATTCCTACCATTCGGAAATTGCTTTTTAGAAATTTGCCCTGAGTGTTACTAGGATCGCACCCAGACCATTGTATGGTACTCATAGTACAAGCTTGCGTTGCTTGACTGCGTGTTGTCTGGCGATATACCTATATATATTCTCGAGATAAAATTACCTTTAAAAGGAAGTTTTATTTTAAAAGTTAATAAATATTAGGTGGTAGCCGATTGGTCGAATGCACGCTTTGCAATCAAAGTAAGCAGGTTCAAACCCCGGCTCGCACCTCTGGGTTATATGTGCGAATTTCATTTTCATCTGAGATTATCACTTGCTATAAAACTGTGAAGGAAAACATCGTGAGGAAACCTGCATATCTTGAGGCATTGCACTGCATTGAGGGGAGGCCCGTGCCCAGCAGTGGGACGTCAAAAGAGGGCTATAGTAGTAGTAATAGTAGTAATAAATATTAAGTATATAAAAAAATAGTCCAATGTACTTTATCTGATAAACACAAATCTAGCTAACATTGATAGCATCGTTGACTGACAGTTACTGTTAATTACCTGAATGTTCATTTAGTTGGTCACGAATCATAAGTTGCTCACGAAGCCTTTATTACTTCTAAATATTACAATTGGAAAGGTATGAACAACTGAATATCGATTTCAAACTTTCCAAGTACAAGTTCGCGATTTCGCAAGGGTAATAAACTTTTATATTATTACAATGAAAGACCGACAAAGTGTTTTGTAATTCAGTACAGTGTATATTTCTTATACACTTGTTTAACAATCAAAATTGTTTTCGGTGTTCGGAATATTACGATGAAGTCATGAACTCATGTTATCTTTTTACAGGTAAGTAATTACTTACCACAACTTACCTTCATATATGACGTATTTGAGGAAGGTTTGGTTCAGTTGTTCGAGCATAGTTTGGTTCATTGTACCAGGTGGGTGTGGATTCGATTCTCTTCATAGGCATATTTCGGACATAGCCTTTTCGGAATTTCTCTGGTCTACCACTGGGATCGCCCCTAGTCCATTTTATAGCACAAAAGTTGCTTAGTTTGATCAGACAACGGGTAAGTGTTATCTGGCGATATATTATATGCATCATCACACCTGTATTCCCTGAAGGGGTAGGCAGAGGTGCTCTGCAGTACGCCGCCACTTCGCCGATGAATTTTGGTTCCAACGTAATATTGCCATTATACCGGTATAATTTCCCGGGCACATTCTCCCTCAATACGTGGGAGATTTTTGGGCTATAGTCCACGACACTGCCACAGTGCGGGTTGGTGAACTTCACAAGCCTTTCTATAGACCTGCAGGTTTCCTCACAATGTTCTCCTTCACCGTAGCATAGCAAGTGGTAATCTCAGATGAAAACGATATTCGCACATAAACCCAGAGGTTCGAGCCGGGTTTGGAACCTGCACACTTTGATTGCAAGGCGTGCGTTCGACCACTCGGCTACCACTGCAATATTATTATTTTCTTTAGTAACAAAATTTCTTCAACCAATAATTTTTAATCCAACGAAACCTTCATGATTAGAAGCAAAGGGGTTCAAATTTAGATAGAGATTAGAACAGCTCTACATTTACGACACGCGATCTCACGGGGGCGTGTGAAATATGGCATCATTTAGGGGCGGTGGGCCGAGAAAGTGATCATCATAAAGTTTGTGCCTACTACCGCCTAACGTGAACATACTAAGCTCACACTACGCCAGGTAGCGTTAGCTTAGGTAACATATCCTCATTATTACGACTGGTTGAAAAATAAATGACTATTGATAAAGGAGCTCTACAATTACTGACGTGTTTTCCCTAATTATCTGTTACAACATTTGTATTTTGTGACGTTCTGTTTTGTCTTGTTCTTTATTTAAGTTATAATTTATTTTTATGTAATGATAAAACACGATTTAATTAAATAATTTTCTGTAATTATTTTTATCAGACATTTTATCAGTTATTACAAATTCAATTATACACAAGTTATATCTACATTAGACATAATGTTTAAATGGTTTGGAAGAGCCTTCTGTCGATGCCCGCTAGGGTTTATGACAAAAAAAATATCTTTAAAGTACCTATGTAGTAAAAAAAAATATTTACAATATATTATATCATCTAGTTAGTTAATTAAGTACTTACTTCCAGTCACGTCTTATGGAACTCGATTTTCGCTTGATAGACATCATCTCTATTCGAGATATGTCGAAACAAAACGTCAAATTGGTCGCATTTTTTCGTTTTTTTTCGACATATCTCGAATAGAGATGATGTCTATCAAGCGAAAATCGGGCCCCTGGTCCCTTGTCGTAGCTTACCTACCACCACCGTATCTACTACGTCTAAGCTAAGTATGTACCTAACGTTATTCGTACGTGACTCATTACGTGTGAAGTCGGTAGAGGACCTCATTGTCTCCTATATAAGTGCACTAGTTACGCGAGCAAATATTCACGTGCAGCCTACACTTACATCTAAGCTAGATTTTATAATAAGAGCCTAAACTTACTACGGCGAGCAATTTACATTTCCTGTTTTTGAAAATGTATGATTGTAATGTGAGATTGAATTTCGTTGGCACAAGACACGCGTTCGTTCGCTCGCGTCTTTGATTACATTTCAATAAAAAATATGCTTCTTCTAAGAGTAAATACATTTTATTTTGCCATGGCATAAATTGGTCGCATGCGTTTCGCCGCACTTGTGGGCATAGTTCCATTAACCCATCCAATCAAACTAAATACTCATAGAAGATGTCGCCTAACGACAGCAGTTCAAATCGAATCAAAATCAATTACCTATTTATAGCCACTTTTCAATATTACATAGAAAAACTTAAATATTCATATGATAGGCATGTTATTTTAGTTCTATTTAGTGATATCAGACAGCGCCCAGACCCCGAAATAGGATTGAACCTGTTTGTACGGATAGTGCACCAGCAGTCCCTGCTACCAAGCAGTCAGGCTGGCACGAAAGATACACATTTATTAGCTGTTAGGGTGGGGTTCAAATCTGGAAACACTCGGACCTCTGTATCCAGTTGCAGGATTCAAACTGTATAAAAAACAACCTCTCAGTTACCAGGGCGGCCTGACTAGCTGTGACGCTAAAGCGGCTACAACCATGCACTGCCTAACAGTGAGATTAACAAGCTCAAATATTCAACTGCATGTTTTGTTTCAGTGGCTGGTATGTCAGAGGTGTGGGTAGAGCTGCGTGCACCCAAGTTTGTCGTGCATCGGAGTAGTGCCGTGCTGCGGTGCGAACACAACGTCGACCCCAACTCTCTTTATAAGGTATGTACACAATTATTATGAAGAATGTAGAGCTGCCAGGAAACTATAATTCGGCCGCCACAAGGCATGTCAGAATGCTAAAATAATGCTTGAAAAAATATTTATTCGTGTAATTTTTTTTTCGGAATTCAAACGTGATTTTACAATTTCTCTTTTGCCGCTATTTTAAAAAATACTCCTTATTTCAAGAGAGATAGAGATATACGAGGTATTTTTCTAATCATCGTTGTCAAAGAAATATACACTATTTAACAGGACTGTAGATTTGTGCTAAAATCACAACCAGAATAGTTGTAACAAATAATCAAATGAAACAATAATAGTTAGATTTAATCTGTTTTCACTATGCATATATATATATATATATATATCAAGCAGAAGTCCAAAATAATATTTAAGGTGCATAATACGGTACCTAATATGTAGATAAAAATGAAAATATTTTATTTCAATAAAATAAAGCTTCACATTAGTTCATTGTTGGAGTCTCCTTTTAACACGTTCGCTGCGTTGTGAGGTCATATTGGCTTATGGCGAACGTTCATCCAGTGCGCAGCGCTCACTAATTTAGTACCTCTATGAGTCAATATAACCTTATGACGCACCAGCTGAAAGTAAACTGAGAAATCCTTACGCAGCGAATGTGTTAAGCATGTTAAAAGCCTGTGCCAGGAGGCTCCGTTCGTCCATATCTTATGCTAGTTTGTTACATTAGGTTATTTATTTATAAATGATACAATCTATGGTGCTGAGAATATTTATTAATGCTTAGTGAAAGCAGACTATACCTACCTTTTATGGTTTAAGATTTAAAAAACTTTAAATGTTTGTCACAAGTATTGCGTTGTGGCCAAAGTACATGTGAATAACTATTGTTGTGGAGTTGCTATGATTTATTTTTCTAAGGCATAAAAACAACACCTTTTATCAATGTTAGCTAAAATAGACACATACATTAGACATTGGCATTGTCACCTTGGAGCCATTAGACCAGTCATATTGTAGCTACCATTGATAAAAAAATTTGTTTTCATGCCTTAAAAATGAATTCATAGCAACTCCACAAGGGCCCTGACCAAACCCCTACCATATTCAAATTAGAACCACAAAATAGTAATTTAGAATTAAACAATGGTTGTTTACGTCTTCGCCGGTTACGTCTGGCGCGTATAAGCGGCTGTGAATAATGTTCCACGCAATGCCTTCACCTTCAACCTTTGAATAAATTTTCTAATTAAAACGTCGCCTCCGCGTGTTTCCGGCGTTGGCTATACTTTAATGTACCTATCTGTAGGGGGAACTCACCACAACCCTGTAAACACTGTTATTATAATACTAGCTCCTACCCCCGACTTCGTCTTTACAGATTTCTATTCTTCAATAATGTTATAAATTCTAGACTGTATGCTATTCAGTAGTTTTTGCGTGAAAGAGTAACAAACATCCTTCCTCATAAGCCTTCACATTTAATATTATTAGGATAGCTACCATGCAATAGGCGCATTATGGATTTTATTCTACGAGAACAGAGCTAATGTCACCTGAAACATAACCTCAACTGAGCATACATAGCTATTCAATTGAATCCAGCCCGTTATAGTGAAAACTTCGCAAACTGCCCTAATACATATGTGAAATCGGCCTAGACCGGATTGTTCAAGGCGGATTTACGCCTCGCATGGATTCGAATCGAAATTCTGAATTGTATTTGCAAGTCCGAATTCAAAGTCTCCACCAATCGAATGCGGAAGTTGCTGGTCGAAGTCTAAATGGATCCTGTGTTTGTGGGTTAAATCGAGTAATCGAGTTATCAGCGATTATGCCAAATAGATAATACCACCATAGAGTACAACAAAAATACGATTAAATCTTTAGTGATATGATGCAACGGCTAACCTTTTCTGGCCAATGATATTTTAAAGTAAAGTGTGTTATTTTATTAATAGAGCCCTTTTAACGTCCCACTGCTGGACACGGGTCTCCCCTTAATGCGAGGGGGATTTGGGCCATAGTCCACCAAGCTGGCCCTGTACGGGTTGGCAGACTTCACACATCTATCGAAAACTAGTCAAATTCCCTCAGACGTGCAGGTTTCCTCCGTTTCATAGCAAGTGATAATCTCGGATGAAAATGAGATTCGCACATAAAATCCAGAGGTGCGAGCCGGGGTTTGAACCTGCACAGGCCCTACAAGGCGTGCGTTCGACTACTCGGCTACCACTGCTTAATTTATCTAATAATTATTTTGGTAGGTGGTATTTTATAAGAATACCCAACCGATTGTGAAGTACGTGCGCGGCCGGGAGCCGCCGTACGTACTATACAACGTCACGGGGGCTGAAATCAATGTAAGTATGAATTACACGAGCGACATGTAACACCAATATCAAAACGAACTCTGTGTCAATATAAAAAAAGATTGAATTTCTCTGGTAAAAGTTCCCACGCGTCAAAATTGATTCGCGTTCAGTGTGACATTTAGTTGAAGAATGAACTTTTTCCACGAAGTAATACAGTTTGTATTTGTATAGCATAAAAATTGTCACAAAGTCCATTTTGGTATTGGCAAACAAAACAATTAAATGAAGGAAATTCTTTATAAAGGCAGTATGATAAAGTATATAATAATGTTTATTTACCAACTCATTTCCTTTGCAAAAGACCAACTTATTACGGTTCATGTAGTTACCTTGTAAATAATGTAAGAAGATCAAAATAACTTGAGGAAACATTATCGTTTTATTGATATATCGTCTAGTGGTCCAATACCAAAGAATAAATATATACCTATTATACATACACTTCCACAAAGGAATCGATTAACTTCATAATTTATTAATAATGTGTGATTTTCAGGTTTTTTGATAACTGTAGGATTATAAATTGATGATCTCATACCTTTCATTCAAAATCTGCATTAGCCAATGATATTAGAAAGTACATAAATGTGTCAAGAAGACGTCAAAAAAATACCGAAATTGGTATCATCGATACCACAGCCATCTAATCGTATACATATCGACATAAACAATAAACAGACAGACGTAAATAAACTTCAAAGTCACACGCAAAATTGACGGTGGGGATTCATCCGCCATCTTTATCACTGTCATCATCGATTTTTATTTAAAATGTAGTATATTTATTGAATTTGCCCTTGATATTTATTACTTGACAGTGGCTGAAATACCCGCTAATAGCAGGTGGAGCCATTCCTCATCTTATTCCATTAAAATAACATCACTTCACTCGTTTCGTAAAAAAAAGTAAAAAAAACTGTCAAATATTAGGAAAAGCCAAGATATTATAACGGAGATGGCATTTTGAGCCCGCGCTGCGGTAAATTTTTCTGGTTTATCCGACTCCGCCATTGTTGTTTTCCCATATCGTTCCGTATACCACATACTACATGAGAAAAAAAATATGGCGGAAAAATCGCCGCAGAGCTATACGCAGACTGGAGTCTTTATAGGTACTCTAGATACTCTATGGGAAAAGCTCTCTCTTTGTTGGCCTTACTATTTCCAATTATCGGTCGGTATATTTTACCATTTATCACTTTGTTCCATGATATCACTCTTAATACAGTATATCCATTCTTTATTTAATAATCCTGTTCACAGCCAGCGAAATTGCATTCAACGAGTATAACACTTGAGAGGCTGGACTTCACAGCTTCCGGTCCATACGCCTGCGAGATCGCACTAGAAACGCCTCTATATTTCAAAGTGTCTAAAGTACACGAATTAAACGTGATTGGTAAGTGCCAAAGACTTTATTATTTTGAGTAAGTGCAATGGTACCCTCAAATTATGGAGAGTAGAATTAAAGGAGTGTCATCTGTGTATTGAAAAAGTGTCCGTCGAAATGCAATAAATAATAGTTCAAAAATTCAATCAATCAAAAGTTCAAAAGTTCAATCTGGCATAACTTATTCCCGGGGGGCGTCGATATATACCCTTTGTCGACACCAGCGCCATTGTGGAAGGTTTTTGAACTATTTTTAATTCACATATTGTTTTCTTATATTTACGCGAATACTGTACATTGAAATTAAACTATTTTACGGATTTTACGACGTTAGACGTCTAACACCTCAGTCCCCCCGTGACCATGGTTGCTGTAAAGCAGCCGAAACGTCGGGAAAATAAAATAGTAAATAAACGCGATAAAATCCGTAAAATAGTTTAATTTCAATTAATTTTTAATTCATTTCGACGGACACTTTTTCAAATATTTCCCATAGG
Organism: Ptilodon capucinus; assembly: GCA_914767695.1. Taxonomy (NCBI): domain Eukaryota; kingdom Metazoa; phylum Arthropoda; class Insecta; order Lepidoptera; family Notodontidae; genus Ptilodon; species Ptilodon capucinus. The sequence continues at coordinate 3,075,777 of OU611814.1, read as the reverse complement.
AGATTGCCCTCCTTTCATTCTACCCTCCATACCTCAGATGAAACAAGCCCTTTGTATTGGGCACCATAGAGTAAAAACAAAGTGTCCACTTATCTGTCATAAACTACAACATTTTCATAAATTAAATGTTATCGACAATAAAAAAAATCATTTTCATTGATGCTGCTCCTCCCGCTTAGTCTCATACACAATCTTACGTACAAATCCATCTTAAAATTGGGCGCATAGAACTATCATATGAGTATGAAAAAGGCTGTATACGCTTATATAGTCGTAGAATCATGTAATCAGTCTTATTTGTGTGGCACAGAGATAATGGAGAGTCCTTTTTTTGTTTTAGTTCGTCAAAAACACCGTCCAAAAATTAAAATAACTCACAAAAAGTTGTCGCCAAGTGACCGGCTGCAAGCAACGTGTCAGAGTGCTCCCGCGCACCCCGCGCCGCACCTCACTTGGTTCATAAACAACATGAAGGTACGTGAATACTATGCGTTTCAAATGAGAATAGGATCGACTTTGCGCCATATTGTGACGTCATAGCTGTCAATTTTAACCAGTAAGGTAGGGTGAGCAAACCAAGATATTTTATAAATATTTTTTTTTTGCAAAGGTTGAGTGAAAAATGCTCTCAGTCGCACCACGAAGCACACTAACAACGACAAAATGGCGACTGGCGTCCTTATTTACTTTTGTTTAATAATTTCGGCATGGCTTCGGCATGGCTTTTTTTCACAAACCATACTTTTCAAGTGACATTTGACAGATAGATACTCATTTGAAACGCATAGTACATAGTATACTACTCTGCTCAATATTTCTCATACGTACTGTTAGTAAATATAATTGCAGTTTATTGATATTGATATTTATTTGTGTCAAATATCTGCAAAATGAAATCTTAACGTTATAACGTTCATCAAACGGTTAATAATATCTATGGTTGTACCTCATGTGAGTGACGCTGTGGAGTGTCATGACTAGTACTGTCAGCCATACGTCAAGTGTCAGTGCACAGACACTGAGAGCATATATAGCGTGGTAATTTCAAAGTAGAGCCTTTCTGTTACCGATTGCGAAATGATGTAAACTAATCTCGTAAATATTACTTTTTTTATAACTAACTTAGCAGTTTTTAATTATTTTATGTCTTACGCAATCGGATGGTGGTCAACATACATACGAATAGTTACATACAATTGTTTTAATTTTGTGACAGTTAATCAAATAAAAAAGTGACGAAAAATTTATGGTAATATCACTACTGCCCTTTTCGCTAACATTAGATTACGTCTTTAACTGATGGCTAAACAGTAAGCACTTGTCAGTTGCTGTATTTTAAAGCGTACCTATCCTAGTGGTATTAAAAATGGAAAGATATAAACTTTTTTAGTTTTAATGCTGGCACATTCGCTTTAAGTTTTTTTTTTTTAATAAATACGAAATAACAAGTTTGAAATTGGAATAATCAAACATCGTTTTACAGATCTATGATACAGAGACTTTAGACGGGTACATCAATCAATCAAAACCAAACATTTGACTATCGAATATTTTTTCACTCTTTGTAAATAAACAATGCGCCTGTCCCGCTTGTTCGTGACACGCTATCCAGTTTTGATCTGAACGGATTTAGAAAAGCTCCAATATTTAAAACGCTTTGAATTGAGCCGTCTGCTACACACTGTAACTATCGTACACAAAATTTACACAACATAAAATTGATACTGTGTATCCGGAAGGGGAGGCACTTAGGCAGAGGTGCACTGCAGTGCACCCACACTTTGCTGGCTCGGGATTTTAACTTGCACCCTTTACGTTCAAGGCGAGCATTCTATCCAATAGGTTACCATTGCTTTTTATACGATATATTTTAAATACTAGATTTGTGGTAAAATAATGATTACTAGCATTATTTCATCTACTATAGATTATTTAAAAAAAAACTTGTAAAGCTGTTAGTTACACTGACGAAGTGTCTGCAAAAGTTAGGTTAAACCAGATTTACTATAAAATGTTGCTTGCGAAGATCCTGTAAGCTCCCTCTTAAATCTTGTATCAATATATTTTCTCGTTGGCTGGAAAGTGTCAACATATCATCCCCTGCATTCAGGGCGTCGTAAATTGAAACGTGTATATCACCTATGTCAAGCGCAAACTATAACATTAAGCCCCGCGCACACTGCATATTGACGCGTCAAAACTCATGTTTGTCAATTTAATAAACCGGCCACGTGCGAGTCGGAGTCGCACACGAAGGGTTCCGTACCATTATCTATAAAAAAGGCAAAAAAATCACGTTTGTTGTATGGGAGCCCCCTTAAATATTTATTTTATTCGGTTTTATAGTATTTGTTGTTATAGCGGCAATAGAAATACATAATCTGTGAAAATTTCAGCTCTCTAACTATCACAGTTCATGAGATACAGCCTGATGACAGACGGACGGACAGACGGACAGTGAATTCTTAGTAATAGGGTTCCCGTTTTACGCTTTGGGTACGGAACCCTAAAAACGAACTATGACACGCGATGAAATTTTCTCTCATCATCACTCTGCCTACTCTGCCTACCCCTTCCGGATATAAAGGCTTGATAATGTATTTAAATTATATTTTGTCAATTTCGTGTACAGTAGTAAAAGTGCTTAGTCGATTTTTACCTGTATTATTTTGTTAGTAGCGAGATTTTTTCGAGATGGTTGTTTATGGTTTTTTATTTTATTTTCTACAGGTAGATGAGAAACTGACAATCCCCCACGGCACACAGAGCGTGCACCGCCACCACCACGGCATGCCGCTGTCTATGACCAACTCCTCGCTCAACTTCCCCCTGACAAGTCTCCAGATGAACCCCAATCAGACCGTGGACATCACCTGCCTAAGCACCATCCCTAGCTATGCAAGCCTTGGAGAGGGGTTTGCTGATGTACAGAACCATACTGTCACAGGTGAGTCTGATAAACTAACCAGCTAGCTCAACATGGCCGCGTAGACATAAGTATTATCACTTCCAACTGTCAGATATGTCGAGAAAATGTCGTCGTATCGAGTTTTGATGTGAAACATCTAATGGCGCGCTTGGCAAGTGACAGCGACTGTTGATGCCGCGATGCCGTGTTCCCAAAACTTCGAGCAGCTTCGTGGCTACTCGGTTCTTTCCACTGCTTAGACTCCGCCCACTGGCTGACTCCGCTCAATCGCTCACTCGCCGCTACGACTTTTATGTTTTATGTTTCACATCTGCCAGGTGTCTCGCGATGGCTCAGTTTTTTCTACTAGACATAGCTTAATGTGACGTCATTTTGACAAATCTGACAGTTGGTAGAGTTAAAACTTTTGTCTACGCGGTCATGGTCGGCCTGCTACTAACTGTACAAGCAGCTTCAAAACTGCCTCAAGCTCTACGCTGATGATCCAAGATCAAGATAAATGACAGACGAAGCAATGAATGTGAATGTTTGCCTGGTGTAAGCAACAAATTGAGCCTCTCGATATAAGAACTCCACACAATACATTATTATGTAAAAGGTAGTTTATTAATAAGCTGTGTTCAGTAAAATGCTCCTCCAAATTATAAGGAAATGAATTCGCTAATCGCCTTACATCATTCCTTTATTCACGACGCGGACGTAATGAAAATCAGATTATGTGTAAGAAAATTGAATAAGTCACATACAGACGTTCGAAATTCCCTCCAATTTGTTCACGCGAACATTGGATCTCTTTATTTACATAAGACTGAACATTGTGCCTTTTTAAAGCTGTAAGCCTAATAAAATATGGTACTGATTTATTTAAAAAATCAAGCCTAACATTCTACACAAGATCGAATGTATTTTGTGTTTCAAATTTAAAAAAAAACTCTCTTTAAAAAGTCTCTTACAACTCAACTCTTTCAACTAACCTTAGGTTTACTGGCATAATATTGTGTCATCTTTAATTTCATGGAAATTGGTGCAACTAAGCAAAGTAACGCAAAAAAAAAATGAAATGCCGTTCGAATCTACCAGCGCAAATGGATTTTTAAAACTGCTGGCTACAATTTTCATATTTCTATCTACAGTGATGAACACACTAAAATGAGTACGAAGTTTAAAAAGAGAAAAGGTTATTACATTTTAAGAAAAATGTCGTAAATTGAAAAAAGAAACATATTCGAATTTCAAAACATTTAATTTGAAAATCGAACAATGGAATACTAAAATACCTAGGTGTAAGGTACACCAAGCTCTATTTCTCCGTTAAGCTCATGGGATATTGAAGTGATTCTTTTTTTATAATAGTGTTTTTTTTTTCAGTCAACGTGGTTCGCATTGAGCCGACACCCGCACAGCTGCCCGATAAAATTGTTAGTTCCGAACTGAACCTATCGACTCGATGTGCAATAGAACGTATACTAATCGCTTTAGTAGTTTGTGTGTGCCATATTTACTCTTAAACATGCTGACATTGATGATTTATGTAATATAAATGTTTTATAATGTCTAAATTCTATCAAACTAGCAATGATCATTGTGAAAATAATTTTAAAAATTGCATAACAAAACAATTTTTTTTGTACTGTGTGGTGCTACAAAGCTGTTTTAATGCTTTATTTAGATTTCTGCACCTAATACCATTTTGACAGGTGCTACTAAAATACTAATAATATAATCGCTGCACCCCCTCAAATATTTATGTTTTCTAATTATTTTGTTCATTTGACATTAAAAAAAATGTGTTTTTATCAAAACCAGCATTACAAAATAACAAAATGGTGATGTTTAAAAACCTATAAAATGTCTGAAATCATTCATTCAATTCCAATTTTCCAAACAATTAAATATTATGGACGTCTAGCCAGACAGACAACTGAATTAACATTAATTTGATTGCTATCGAAAATTCCCCCAATAACGATTAATATTTTTATTTGTAAACCAATATTCATTAAACGAATGTTTGTAATATTATTAAAACCCGCGTACACTGAGGCGTTAAACGACGCACGTCCGATTTTTTCCAATACCCAAATAAGTCGTACTGTATAATAGAATGAACTGTCAATCTTTAACGTAATGACATTGACAGCGAATTATATCGCGTGGTGGCGAGGTTTTTACAAAAGAAGTTCAATCTATCAATATTAACACAGAGTTCGTTTTGGTATTGGCGAGCGGCTTTTGACGCCCCAGTGTGCGTTTATACTGCGTTTAAGCAAATTCCCTTTGAAATAAATAGCCAAGCGCTGGCAATATTCCTGATTTAAGTCGTGAACACGAAAATTACTTCCCTAATGGAAAGCAGCGGTGTACCGACCGCGGGAAAACTTAATTATTTCGTCACGCGAACTTTGAAACGTCCAATTTGGACACTTTTAATAAGTAAGACTAGGTATTCCTCATTTTATTAATTCGCTATTATGTCTGCTAAATAACTATCAAGGCCTTCCATTGTTTGATGACAAAAAGCGAGGACTAACAAAATTTGAAATATTTCGTAATTAAACGTTTCGAATATAGAACCTTTTTTGTGAGGCTATAACAAAAATACACATAGACTTGGCCTGCATCGACCATGTGTTATCAATATTAAAGACCTATTTATTTTTATGGCTATATCTACTTTTATAAGCGACGTTTGATTCTTGTATAATCATCGAGCTTCGTGGCGCTTCTTTACATTCTTTGTAAAATCTTTTACTTACGTATGCGCAATTATGAGACTGAATTAGAAACTTAGAAATTTTAATACCCCCAATATTACATCCCTAAATAATTAACGTGGTATCAGTGACCGATATCCATTCGATAAGAAAAAACAATAACGGACTACCGACAAACGTTCTCTCGAAATTTAAAATGTTAAAAAAAATCCTGGCCATAAACAAAACAAATAAAAATGCTAGTATATTTGAGAAAAATGCCGACATTAACATCCCTGTTAACCCTTATATGTTTATACGATAGAGACTATACCTGTTTTATTTTACTTCGTCGCGTTTCCTAACGCATTTACGACGGTTAATCAGAATGAATGCTATTAGTCTTCCATCATGTTTTATAATATGGAAAATCTATGGTCACATACTTAATTTTTCGTTTCGTCTATGAGATATCTAATTTTTATTTAAATTGTAGTAATGTAATTTTATATGTCCACAAACAACGTTACAGAAACGCTATATTTTGGTATCGGTTACTGAATAACCACTGAAAACCCATTTGCTAGAAAAACCATGTCTACTTTGGTATAATAAGACGACAAGGCAAAAGTATAAAACTCATTGACTTCTATTTGGCATATAACATGTTTTAAAAATGTGTAAAAATTCATACCAAATTTATGTAAAAATCCAAAGTTGTAAAGAAAATCTTCAAAATTGGTCAAGACAAGAAGGTGACAACATTAAAATAAATAAAATCATCAAATCTAACTATTAATGCTGCTGTATGTATAATATTGTTATCAGAAGCTTATTATACGGAATTAATTTCAGGCAATCATAGACACAGTTTTTTTTTTAAAACAAGATATTAACAATTATCGGTTAATTTTTTTTCATGTAAAGACAACAAAAAAATATAGAAATTGACATACTTTGTAGATCTTATTTACGTTTATATTTTCAATCATGTAAAATTAAATTTCATTGAAATATATTTTTAAAACGTGATGTGAATCTATCTGCGAAAGCTGATTTGTGATGCTGATATGTATAAGACATGATATGCCATGTTATTATCTTCGCGCAGTATGCTTTAGATTTTGAACAAATAGAATGCATGAATACTATAATGGGGCCTAACCACCAATGATATTCTAGTAAACAGATATGTTATGAGCGCGCAAAAGTGACCTTTGACTAGAATAAATCCTAATTAGGACGTATTCGTTGACAGATGAATGTTATATCACATAGAAGCGCAAGTGACAACACTAGCTATCTCTTTTTTTCTCGTTGGTTTTATCAAGCCATCTGTTTTGCACATTTCTACGTGTTGTGAAATGTAAAATGAATGAAAAGTGTGTAAGTGTGCTGCCGCTGTTACGCGGAACACTTTTTTCGGTTGTTTTGTGCGTGTATAAAATATCTGTTTACTAGAATATGATTGCGAACCACCATGTCTTAAAGTAGGTGTAGGTGTAGTAGGTGTTTCATAGTAACTGTCAATTTGCGACCGATTTCGTACTGATTTAACGGTCAAAAACTAAAAGTATTATTAATTGCTGAAAGACGGTGGTAAGAGGGCTGATAACATTCTTATTTTAAAAACTTTATTATTATTTTTTTTGTTTTGTACTATACACTTCGCACCTTTAAAAGTATAGAGACCTAACTCAAAAATAATGTTGTTGAAAAATGGTCGTTAGAACGACCCTATAAGATTTATAGTCGAAATCCTAAAATTTAAAAATGGGTCTCTATACTTTTAAAGGTGCGACTTGTCTGGAGCCATTGAATATTGAACACGAGAACACATAGAATTATAATAATTAAAAGGCAATTAATACTCATATTAAAACTCCATTAGCTCTAATAACAGCTCGTATCTGACGCGATAAACATGGTTTCATTCGGATACAATACAAGGGGTGGTTTAATAGCTCCTTTGTTTGAAAACTTGGTTATATTTTTCATAAAAATTCATAGCTATTTTTATTATTTCTATAAGAATAATGATGAAATCATTTTGAAATATTTATCGTTATGAGTGATTAGAATTCTAATAAATTAATAAATTAGAATTCTAACTAATTCTAATTAATTTAACGTAATTTAAATTCTAACTGTGAAGCTATTAAATAAACTCTTATAATATGCATATAACACGCATGTCAAGACAAGACCTTTGTCATGGATTCGCTCACTCGCTCTCTGTCTAATTTCGTACGAGAGAAAGAGAAAACATTAAGATATTGTGACATAAGTCTTGTCTTGGCGTACATGCTACAACTACAGGATAAATAAGAATATTTAAGTTTGCTTTTTCCGTTATGAGACTACCTTATTATTTAGTTAGTAGTATTTTCCAACGAAAAACATAGTAATATATATTAATCCTAAACAAAGATATTTTAACGGCCTACAACGACTTTCTCTATCATAAAAATCTTCCCCAATACCAATGCAATTTTCAGGGTAGAAATATCTCACTGCAAAATAAACAGACAATATCTTACTGCAAAGCAAACATTCAAACGCAAAATGCAAATAACAGAATCCGTGTTCTCCAAGCCCTCGCTGGGATCCCGCGGGATCCCGCGGGATCCGCTGAATGCAGTGAGGCCGCGTCTACTACTGAACAACATTTAATTATTTAGCAAATTCAAATCTTGTACGTATGTTACTTTACTGTGTTTACGTGAGCCTGGAGCTTTCATTTACGAATTAGGAGTTTCTTTTAGAGTATTGAGGTCTTATGTTGGTTTTTAGTGTATCTTTGGTGTTTGCTACCGGAAATAGATCAAATTGTTTAAATTGTATATTATACTTTTAAGTGTTCTAGAATTATTCCTAAAAACCATAAACGAGTACCTTAGTTTTTTTTTAACTTAGTTAAACCAATGGCCTACGTTGGTGTTTGGTCGCCTTTGACAGGACTAGATAATTAAAATAAAACTATTTTACGGATTTTATCGCGTTTATTTACTATTTTATTTTCCCGACGTTTCGGCTGCTTTACAGCAACCATGGTCACGGGGGGACTGAGGTGTTAGACGTCCTGATGTCATAAATAATAACTGGGTACCCTCATATTTAGTTGTTGTTTAAAATCTGTAAAATAGTTTTATTTCAATGTATAGTATTCGCGTAAATATAAGAAAATAATATGACTAGTTAAACCAAGAATTACAGCTTAACATGTCTTCAGGAATACAAAAGCTAAGCGTAGCCCTAGGCGTCCACTCATCCAGGCATCGACCGCTACGAGAGATCTCGTATTTTCCTACACAGACCTAAGTGCAACCTATTTGTTGTGATAACATTCAAAGTATAATGTCGCGAAGATAATAATTTCGTTAATGATAAAATCGTCTAGGAGCAATTTGTGAAACAAAAACATATCATGATTAGGAGTGAGTATTTGTAAATTTATAAATGTTGTCCAATACGGCATCAATTTCGACCTGTTTGTAAAAACTTTACCTCGCCTCTCTACCGCCAACTCTTTAGCAGGATTGTAATAATATTGCTTTGGCATTTTGACAGTTCCTTTAAAACAGCAACTGACAAAAACAAAGTTAAATTAAAGTATTAATGCTTTGAGAGATGGTAGTGTGGACACTACTCACTTGTTCTATTGCCGAAGCGGCGAGAACACGATGTTGTAACAATCTTCATTTTTACACGTTCTCGTAATTAGCAAATGCTTAAAGCGTATATTTAGGTAGTTAATTGTAATGTGTGTAATATGTCTAATGAATTAAAGGTAAAATTAGGTAAAATAATTTATAAGTTGATTCTGAATGAAAATACAGATTGAGAGTTATAACTACTGTACTGTATTATATCTGATAAGTGTATTTGTATAATTTTCTAATCATTAAATGCGTGTATCAACGTCCTATAATGTCTCAACATTATTAAAAGATGCAGTTGTAATAGAATTTCAAAACATTCTCATATTTTTGTTTTATCTAGGTAAGATTTTCAAGGTGAAATTTGATTGGGGCTTAATTATAAACGTATACACATAACTCATAACAAAAAAAAAAAACCCCGCATTTATAGGAGCTTCAGTCCATCTACAAACCACTAACAATATGATTTTTTGTACAATAGTGTTAATACTGTTCTACAAAACCAATGTAAGTTGATCATAATCAAATTATAGTGATAAATTTGGTGTTAATAACTGGTTATAAGAAATAAAAGATAGCTACAGTTTTTAAATGTGCTATAATACTCAATGCCGTGGCGACAGTAACTTAACTATGAATAAAGATATCACAGACTCAAGGGATCCGATTGCGTGACTGAAATGAGACTTCTAAAACTACTGGTGGAGAAATTAATGATAAATTAGGACGGCAATTATAATAATTACGGCAATTAGGACTAGTTAACATTTTAAAAGTACAACGGATCAAAAACCAAGTTAAATAACATAAAAAATCTCCATAAAAACAAACGAAAACTTACGTGTCTAAAAGAGTAAAGATTTTTTTAGCAAAACGTGGAGATTCGTTCTCGAGTCAACGCCCTCTTTTGATTTACATAATCATTTTATTATTTTCGTGAGAGATTTTAAATGCATACCGCACGTCTCTCTTATTTTTATGATATGCATAATCAAGTTAGTATAACGTAGCGCATACCACAGGAGTAAATATTACTGGAACGATTTGCTGAGCAAACGAACGCTTTGATGCAATTCAATACTTGATTTTATTCTCTTTGCAAATATGAGCGGTGTAAAATGTACCGCAATAACGCTCTAAAGATACAGAGGTGAGCGGTTCCACTTGAGTTTTTGAAAAATATACTCTTTTATCATGTGCATAAATGTTGAATTTCTATGGCACACGGCCACGAGACTAAATTCAACCGCGTCTTCGATGTCATCCCGTTGAAAAATATGCTATTTGGATGCGTTAGTAAAGTCTAAATTAATTATTTTATGAAGGACGAAATATTTTACTTCAATCCGTATATGCCTGAAATCTATGCAATCTATCCATCTTTCTTGGACAGTAATTAAAATCGAAAAGAAAAAGCCTAAAATTATGTTATAGTTAAATTAATTCTAATAACATTTCCTCCTGTGATTTTGTATTAAACATCTGCATTAAAATGGAATGATAATTTACTGTACTCTCTATGATGATGTAATTCATGCAGGCTATCGATGTCTTCCTTATTGCTATACACTTTTTATATGAACTAAGTCTTATTGTAAGTTAGATTTTATATCGTAATAGTTAGAAATAATAGCGATTATTTCTATGTTTACGTACTTTTATTTAATTATGTGTTGCTTTATAGTAAATGGCTAATAAAATAATATTTACATTGATGTCAATTACGCATTGTTTTAATACTACATGTGCAATAAGGTGTCAACCAATTGAGTATCAATTGAAACTTGTATTGCAAAGCATTAAAGTTACAGAAAAGTAGTTCTTAATGGTTGGCATTTTATTTTTGTCGAAAATTTGTCAGGCACCGCGTAATTATGTGTTTTTTTAATCATTTAATCCCCCTCTAGTCGTAAGTAGGATAATGTGAAATTTATGTTTGAATGTAAAAATATTTATTGTGTTAAATTTATAAAAAAGTTACCATTTTTTTTGGGGTTTGGATACATTATACCTTGAATTGTTCACCACTGAAGCGTCGAAACACGTGCATCAATTTTATTACAAAACGAGCTGTATTGACACATAGATAAAGTTCATTCTTAAACAAAATGACATTGCAAGCAAATTTTGCCGCGTGGAGGCGTGGCCTTTACCGCATAAAATTAATCTTTATGAACATTGATAGACAGTCCATTTTTGTATTAGAAAATTTTTTGACACGCCTCATCTGACGCACCAGTTTGACATTAAATCAACCTTAAAATAAGCCTCTTTGATTGGTAATAACTTCAGCAACGTGAAACTGACTCAAATCAACTCAAGCGTATTAATTAAACAATCCCATACAACATAATGTACCAATAGTAATTATTACTCGACCCATCGTATAATCTATACAAACCCTTAACCTTCTACAAGTTAATGATAAACTAAGGTAAAGTTAGCCGAGCTAATTGTACTCGTAATTATAATAAAGATGTTTGGAGCACAGGCGGTTCGCAATAAGCCACACACTGCAGCGTCTAAACTCGCGTCAAATTTATTTCCAATACAAAAACACTAACTATACAGGGTGTATCAGAAGTCCAAAATAATATTTTGTGTAGCTCATATGTGGATGCTTAGTAAAGACAGATTAAAATTAACTATCATAGTTTCCAAGTTATAGACCATTGAATATTTGTCACAAGTATCGTGTTCTAGCCTTTGGGTACATCCATAACCCTATTGAACAATATAAATTACATTTACGAGACGTGGCTATCAATATTGACAGAACAGATCAGGAAAATTAAACATAGAACTCGAAATATTACGAGTTATAGAAGTTGACGACGAAAAAAAAGTTGTAAAATCATGGTCGAATTTCGATCAATTTTTTATACCATTCAGTTGTATACCCGACACTGATGCAAAGGTCAAATTATTATTTCAGACTTCTGAAACACGCTGTATATAATAACGCGCGACTTTTGACGCCCCTGTGTGGCTTTATGCGGGCAACAGCCGCTTGTATCTGAACATCTCAATGGATGTTATTATATCGTGTGTTTCATTGTATAGCAGCCTGTTGCGCTGTGTGGAAAATGTCTAATATTTACAAGATGTGAAAATTTTATCTCTTTATAATATAAATGTATTACACGTTCGATTTATACATAAAATGGATTAGTTTTTTTTTCGTCGTTTTACCTTTATTTACTAGCAATAGTGATGTTATCACATTACTAGTAGTCGCATAAGTCCTTCCAACTAAGTTAAAATGAGCCCTCAATACACTGATACATAAAACGTGTAGTACTGAGAACAAATTGCTACGAGAGGCTACGAAAAGACTACAACAGGGCTACGGAGAGGCTACGCGTTTTTGCTTACAGCATACCCTACTTCAAAGAAAATTCTTAAGAATCTTTAAGAATTTTGTCCGCTATTGACTGTTTAAATATTCTGCATCAATGAATATTTTGAACTACGTGCGAGACATACACATCTCATAACAATATAAAATCGTTTGGTTCAATTATGGGCTGTTTGATAGGTTAATACAGATTTTTCACATGATCTTATTCGTAGTATACTCATTCTACATGAAATCTTAAAATGCGCGCTTATATGCAACCAGAGCTTCAGCTGGATATGAAATTTCTAATGAGTCTTTGTTATATCCTAGAATATTTACGCAAAACTTGCACGTAGCTGGCAACTATCTCAAAAACAAGTGATGGTGCCGTCGAACGAAGTTGGTGGTGAAACAAACACGATTTCGTATTCTCGCGAGCTGCAGATAACACTCGTGTGATGCGAGTCGCAGCGGTAATGGACTTTTCATAGCTAACGAGTACGGTGATATTCTTGGTAAATATTTTACAAAAGTGCTTTGAGAATTCTTGGTGATTTTTTTTTCTCCACCCACATAAGTTACATACTATAATGACATTTATTTCAAGGTGTGATGCTTTACGTGAATAAGAGTTTGCAGTTTTCGATGACGGATTTAGGTAAGTGCTTTTATAATTATAACTTTAGCATTGACCATCAGTAAGTATCTATAGACAGGTAAGATTTGTTTTACTTTACTCACCCATAGTAAATCTTACCTGACGTAAATCTCATCAACAAAATCAAGTTCTAAATTTGTAGACCAAAAAAGAACAAAAAAGTTACAACGACTTCAATTTTTAATAGTTACCAAAATGGCACCTGTTCGGCACTTCCAGATGTTGAAGAACAAATAAATCCAAAACAATTGAAACTCCGCCAGTAAAGTAGTTACGTCGCGTCGTTAGCCCGACCTTCATCGGGAGTCGTCCCGGCAGATTTGAACTGATATAAACACTCGTATTTTGCTGGGGATTTGGTCTATAGGATAACAGTGCGGATCAGTCAAGCGTTAGAGGCCGAATTGCGCCCTTTGTTTTTATCCGGCCGTCCGGCCCGCCAAATCTTGTTATACCCACTTTTATGGAGTTTTTATATTCACTGCGCATCGACGTGGACCCGGATGTTTGCTGTTGTTCTAATATTTGCGAATTGTGAAAGGTATCGCGTTATAAGGGTTTGGGTCTGATGAGGGATAAGGAAAAAATACTTCTGTGAGTTAATCAATGCGTAATCCAGGTGGACATGTCCTAAAGTGAGTTCTCTTTTCTTACAAATTTAGAAGCTTTGCTTATACCAATGTATGGATTGAGCAAATTCTTGTTATATTCAGATCAGTGCAAAAAAATTAAAAGACTATTCAGCTATTTGTCCCTGACAGGTATCGAACCCGCTACAACCCCACGGGTACACCTACAACTACACGAGTAGGCCTACGCTCAAACCTCTAGACATCGTCACTATATACCTAACGATAAAAAGGTTTTTAACATTATTTGCTTCAACTTCACAAATAAAAGCTCTTGTCAAAACTATTGAAATTACGTTTTCCAAGCAAACAACTTTCTCACTATGAAAACAGATTTGCGAAGGCATGCAAAAACCATTTAAGAGGGCAAAGTTTGCCTTAAAGTTTTTTGTGAATTGAATAAACTTGGAAAAGCCATCGCCGTCGGTGTATGGGGCCGCAGAAAGTCAATAAATGATCTGAGCCGTGATATTGGAACGACAGAGCGCGGCTTACATTCGCTCCGAATATAGATCGAAATGGTTTGAACTGGCGGAGAGTATAACAAACTTTTTCCTTTGAGGCATAGCGATCACCTAAAAGGTGATCTTTCCAATTTTAAATAACAACCTACGATCTATACATGAGCGGGCCTTATACGTAAAAACGCCAGCTGGCATCTCAGAATAAATGAGCTATTCTCAATGAAATTAGCTCATTTAGATAAATCAATAGTGCAAATATTCTTAGTACCGAACTAAAAAAAACTAAATTAATTTACTCCCGTCCTTTTCGTAGTCATAACATAGGAGCAAGATGGCAATATTTTTAGGGCTGATATTATTTTGATATAAGTTTTTTTTTTTAGTAAATAAAAAATATTTTTGAAACGGTCTACCTAAGGCCGATTAGATAACAAAAATATAATCAAATATTTATATTATGAACAACGTTTGGTCCCGAACATTGTATCGCCGTTGGCAAACAAGTGAATCATATACAAAGTACACTTATTTACCTTTGTGTACGTCCCGAACTGTACCGGTCGAGTGATTGAGGGTACGGAAGCTTCTGGGCCGGGACTGTTTTACCCGGTTCTAGTTTGAATAGGACTAACCTTGTTACTCTTTGATGCCTCAAGCAAACCAAATTTGGTGCCTTTCTGTTGCGTGGGCGGTTCAAAGACTACGCATTTTTACGTGTGTGTTAGGGTAGAGATGGGATGAGGCTTTAATATCCCACGTTTGATGAACGTGAAACTATTTAGTTACAGTGCACTACAATAGTCATAGTTAAAGTGAAATCATCAAAGCCTAGGCTAGGCCTGGGCCTACAGGAGCGGCATTAAGACGCGAGCTGCTAAATGTTTGCGAAAACAAAAACCCACTCTATTAACTCATTGAAAACATATTGTTTTCTTATATTTACGCGAATACTATACATTGAAATAAAACTATTTTACGGATTCTATCTCTATTAAACGCGATAGAATCCGTAAAATAGTTTTATTTCATTGAAAACAGTTCATTTTTCAACAAAATATCATCTTTAGCAAATTACTTCTGCAAATTCGTACGAAGTCGCATGGGGTTTTACCACAAAAATGCAATCTTTACATACTACACAGAGTTCATTTTAGTATTGGCTAAAAATAGCAGCTTGAGTCTTGACGTCTTGTCTAAAGCGGCTTTCAGACTACGCTATAATATATAGCACAACAATATCGCGCACCCTACAAAGCCAATAATATCAGTGTGAACGTGGCCATAACAATGTATGGTGCGCGATATTGTTGTGCTATGAGCTATATACTATATGCTATTTTATTATAGCGTTGTCAGAAGCCCGCTTAATCCTTAGATTAAATAAAGAACTCTAGCTCTTCACTTAGCAAACTACAGTATGAGACCTAAGTAAATAGCAGGAATTAGTGAATTTATTGAGAAAATTAGTTAAAGCGTCTCTAAACGGAGGTGGTCCTGTCCACCCGCACACCCGAGACCGTCTCGCCTAAGGCTGTAATTATGCAAAGTTTCAACTTTGCGACTTAAAGACTTTGGGGGCACAAAAGACCGGACTGAAAGAAGTTTGCTAGAACCCAAATTTAACCCTTTGAAGTGTTTATCTGTAGGCTAAAGTTGCCTTTAGTTAACTAATTGATCGGTTTCATATTGACGTAATTTGCGTTATTTATAAGTCGATAGTTTTATTCAGTTAAAAGCAAAGATCTTCTCTTGAAAACAACTCTACGGTTCAAACTTCTCCCAGTAGTAACAAAACCATTCATACATGCGTTACGTTTAAATGGTACAGTTATTTTTCAGACAGTTTTGCTTCATAAAACAAGCCAGCCATGATCCTGGTAGCTCGATTTTCCTTCAGTCAAATAACGTAAATATTTGTACAAATATACCATACATCTATATGGAACGCAAAGTGAACAGACAACGATTTTTCCCACAATAAGTAACAAAACACCTGATAATGAAAAAGTTTCTTGCACAAATGTTATTCAAACGTATTAAGGCTCCAACAAATAGACGCGTCAAAACTTGCGTAAACATTTTTAAAAAAATCAACAATAATAAAACGACACAGCACCGATGAAAGGAGACGGGGATCTGTGGGCCCAATTGTAATAAGTTGAGATATGGTTTAAAAAAGCGGTATTTTTTTCTGCTTCAAAATATAAAAAAGTAGCTCAATTCACAATCTGGGAGACGAGAAATCATAAAAATAAATTTATTTCACTGAAGAAATCGAGTACCATTACAATAATCGATTACTGTGAATGATTTAAACAATTGAACATAAAATACTTGATTGATTCAATCAAAATGAATGAATACATTGTAATAATTAACAATAAAAAACTACAATCAATATAGTAAATGACTGTGTGGCGTCTGCGTTTCCGAACGCCCCACAAAATGTCGACGGACGAGTTTCTGAACGCCCGCGCGCCCCCGGCTCCAGACAGAGTGAGCACGTTCGGTAGCTCAAAAACAAATTGTGTTTATTAAGCACATAATTGTATTCATTTTAATATATTAATATACACTAAAGTGATTGAATTAACACCAAAACTGTATATTAAAACAAAATAACAATCAAAGTTCAAAAATCAGCTATATAGTATCTAGGTTGTTGTCACTTTGCTGAATAACCACACTTTTACTAAATCTCTTATAATTCTGCTCTCAGATTGCCAAGATTAGCAAAATTTTCTGAGATGGTTTGATAATATATAAGCTCTTAATTGACACCACTCTCATATTTTTACAACTGGGCCCAAGAATGTATGAAAGCGTATCCGTCTCCTTTCTGGCGGTTGTGGCACAGTTTATATTATATCAGCAGCCAACGTCACTCTTATATACTTTAAAAAAATGGTAAGGGTTTTGCTAATCCTTGGGCAAGGGCAATTTGTATTATTATGGTTGACATCATCATCATCACGCCTGTATTCCCTGAAGGGGTAGGCAGAGGTGCACTGTAGTGCGCCCACACTTCGCCGATGCATTTTTGGTCCCAATGTAATAGGGGGCGAGCCTATTGCCATTATACCGGGCACATTCTCCCTCAATACGAGGGAGATTTTTGGGCTATAGTCCACCACGCTGGCCCAGTGCGGGTTCGTGAACTTCACACGCCTTTCTATAGACGTGCAGGTTTCCTCACGATGTTTTCCTTCACCGTTTCAAAGCAAGTGGTAATCTCGGATGAAAATGAGAGTCGCACATAAACCCAGAGGTGCGAGCCGGGGTTTGAACTTGCACACTTTGATTTGCAAGGCGTGCGTTCGACCACTCGGCTATCACTGCTTGTCGGCTACCACTGGTTGAGACAAATAAATTATTTATTATTAAATGTCATAGTGTGAAATGTGATGCGTGAGAATGTTAACATGGTCGCATGGCTTCTGCCGCAGACATTCAATCTTTATCTATCAATAAACATAAAGAGACAGAGAGCACAAGAATACCGTTCTTAAACAACAAGAAAAAAGTTTAAAAAACTGTAACCCGATTGTCTATGTTACCCGGGCCACAATAACGAATCGATTGACACCTTATTCATCAAAATCGGATGTATAGTTTCGGCGCTACGGAGACGTAAATACTAACATACATAATATACGAGTATATAGACTGCTAAAATCATAACCCTATCTTTTGACTTCCGTAGTCGGGTAAATAAGAAATCGTACGCATGAGTATGTTAAATGCTTTACGGCAAAGATTTTCCTTATCGGGTGACAACGGAATTTATGAATTCGTAAAACACGAAAACGCTATTACGGAAACGTTACGTGATACGAAACGGCGGGCGGCACGAGATCCCTCGCTCTCCACTAATTTGTTAATTACAACTTAAAAACAACGACAAAGCAATGATAAAACGTTAAATAATTGTATGGACGTTGTAAAATAAACTTTCAGGAAAATGGTGCTTACTACAGTGAAAATTGGGTCGAGTGTTATAACTTAAGGAGTTTCTGCGGTGTTGGAACATTTGGCATATTGTTTTAAACCAATAATCACACGTAGATACTTACTCGACTACGAACTAGTCTGAAGTCTTAATTATTTTAGATAGCTTCCACCCGCGACTACGATTATTATCTGCACAGACTTCGATTAATTAATATCGTTAACCTATATATGTTATTATGATGTTTAAACAATAATACTGTAAAGTTCCATCAAAACCCGTTCAGTAGTTTTTGCGTAAAAGAGTAACAAACTTCCATCCATCCTCACAAACTTTCCCATTTATTAGTAGGATGCACGTACCTCTGAACGAAACCTTTAAATTTAGGTACACCTCAAATACACTGTGTTCGCCTTTTAGACAACAATAACGTTTTGAAACGTATACATCATACAATAACGTATTAGTATGTAGCGTTACTTCTACAGTGATATCCGCATTCTATGGCACGTACCTAATACTTTTTTCTGTTTTACTTTCATATTATTTGTCATTTAATTTTGGCCACTCACGAGGAACAAGTTTATAAATAAATTTAAGCAAATTTTACCTCCTGTAAATTTGTCGTACCATGCTATAATATCAACATAACGTTTAAATAATATAGGTACATAACATTCTGAGCTCTAAATACTTTCCGTAGAGTACATTATGGTATATACATATATTTTCTACCTACGTTATACTTACAACGACTCGTCGATATCACCGCCCACGGAGTCCTCAGACACGTGTATATATTTCTACGAATACCTATCTCCGAAGCTTAGTATATTCGCTTGGTATTATTTGTACAGAAATCAATAAAGCCCCCGGCACACTGTGGCGTCAACACTTGTGCGTGAAAATATTTTCCACTTACTGAACGGTGAAGGAAACCGTGTACGTTTTTAGAAAGGCGTATAAAGTTGACCAACCCGCACTGGGCCAGCGTGGTGGTCTATGGCCCCAAATCTCCCTCGTATTGAGGGAGAATGTGCCCGGTATAATGGCAATAGGCTCGCCCCCTATTACATTGGGAACAAAACACGTCGGCGAAATATGGGCGCACTGCAGCGCACCTCTGCCTACCCCTTCGGGGAATACAGGCGTGATGATGTATGTATTATGTGTGTATTGTATCAGAATACGGTAGTGCAGTGATCGTTGTTGTGTGAACTTGTGTGGGACGCGAAGGAAATGAAACGAGCCGTGACGTTGTCACACTGTCAACGAGTGAGCACAGACAGAACGTCTCTGGACAAACTGGGGCGTGCGAATTGACTTCATTTTCATAAAACGTACTAACTGAGCCCGTGACTTCATCCACGTGGATCTTTTCAGAATCCTACATACCCGGAAAGAATTGGTTTAATTTGTTTACCGCGAAACCCTAATTATTTTTCTAAATTAAAAATAGCCCAAGTTACTCCATGAAACATCAACCCTTTGAGAGGTACCAGTCTGCCAAATTAAAAGTATATTTGGAGATTTTGCGATGTTAGTTAGTCAGTGATTTTGGCTTATATCCCTAATATTATAAATGTGAAAGTTTGTGAGGATTTATGTCTGTTACTCTTTCATGCAAAAACTACTGAATTATTACTGGATTATGATGAAACTTTACAGTATGATTGTCTATACATCAGAATAACATATAGGCTATTTTATAACGATATTGAATAATTGAAGACTGCACGGACGAAGTCGCGAACAGAAACTAGTGTTTGTATAGATAGATAGGCATATAAAGATTAGTAACCGCACTTATCAACCTAATATTTTCCTCAACATACTGAAATATACGTAGCTCTCGCGGGCTAGTGAAAACTTATTCTAAAATACTGCAACGAATCAATTCAATTCAATTCAGATAGGGTGTTTTTTCAGGGGACCATTTTACAGAGTTGTCCTCTGGGATGGCATCAAGAAGACTTGTTCATTATTTTAGGCAAAATACCTCTTGAATAGAAAGGTATAAGATTCTGATTACAATAAATCATGCAGCACGCTGCCCTTATGTGACATAGCCAATTTGCAAGCATTTTGGAAACCAGCCAAATCTTATGTCACCTTCTGTGTTAACTAATTAAATTTATGTCACAGCGTGCGCGTGACATTTAAAAATGCAACAGTTCTACGGCTCGAAACAGCGCTCAATCTATACAAATAAATAAAATTGAAGAATAAAAGATATTTGTTTGTAAAGTTATATTATTTTTAATAAAAAACAAAAAGTCGGTGCCAATTCATGTGTGTATTTGCCTAGTCTGGCGTAGATTGGCACCTACTCCAAATGTAATGTAATGTAATTATAAGGTTATTTCTAGCTGTTTAGTGCACCTAGGTTTTTGAAGTCGGTTTTTGTTATTTGTTAAAAAAAAAAATTCACGCTTTTTAGTGTCAATAATCGTTGAAAATATGCAATTATTATCACCTCATAAGAGCCAAAAAAAAAAACAATTTTTATAGCTTTTGCCAGTCTGTTTCTTCCACACGTGAACAAAGTCGCGGCTCAGCTATTATAGCTTCTTTTTATTTAAAAAAACTGTTAACAAAGTAGTGGGTACTCTATTAAATAAAAGTGGCAAGTTCTCTCATAATCTGCCTTTTAAATTATAAATCCATTACGTATTCAAACTTGAGACTGTCGTCACATCAGATTAATGGTACCTCAAATGATAATAACATTAAGTAGCCTTGAGTCGCGGTCGACACCTCTGTGTTTCATAGTGAAATGAAGCATATAATTTAGTAATAATGCAGAGATAAATTTACAGGTTGATTAATTGACTTTTTAAAATTAATTAAATTATCATAGAGCTCCAAGATGAAGCTTGATACTGATACTGACACTGTAAAGCTGGCAATCAGATAATTACAGGCTCTGCAACAGATGTATAGTGACAGAACATTATGTAGGGGCGTATATATTAAGGGCTTCCGTAATGATGTGGAGGTGGCTTTTGCCGTGTGACTAAATTCTTAGAATTTAGTATGATGCTCACTAAATAATACTATATGAGTACCTGTGGTGTCAGCACGCATGTCACGACAAAACCTCTGTCACGGATTGGCACGGTCGCTCTCTGCCTTATTTCATACGAAAGAAAGAGATATAATCCACATATTCTGTGACTTAAGTCTAGTCTTGGCGCTCATGGTACAACTACTGATTGGCAAAAATATTGAGACTTAAATTTGGAGCAGGAAGACTCGCAAAATAACTTACAAACATGATATGTATAAGTAATCTTCTTATTAATCTTTAGAGATAGGCTGTTGACGGTAGAGTTTTGTACAGTCTTCTCTTTTTTCTGCTATCTCTTTTGCCTCCTGACATGTGCTTGTATTTCTTTTATCTATTATCTGATCAAAATAGTTTCTTTCTCGTATTCCTAATCCTCTGTCTATATTGGGGAGGTACAGGGTGCAATGAACAAGCAACTAAAATATTTATTTCACTTTCTTTATTAGTCACATTATTATGTTAACGCTATTAATTAATATGTACCTGCTATATTCTCTGGTGAACATAAAATCAATTTCAAATTCACGCTGAATATGATTTAAATGATTGCACAGTGGTATTTCTGGGTGTATCGTAGTGAAGACCATTTTAAAATGCAAAACTATTCTATCGGATTTGGGCATGAACCAACGTTATTATTTGTTTTAGATAAAAAAAGAGATTTACATAGTGATCCTATCAGAAAGTAGGAACTATTTTTAGATCAAGGCTTATGGGATCCTCAAATTGTTCGATTTACATCTGAAATGGAATCAACCTAACCAACATCTGTGTTGCAGCAATCTTATCAATATAACTTCTTCTTCTCTTTTTACGAAATGAGTGAAATGGTGATATTTATTGGAATAAGATGAGGAATGGCTTCACCTGCGTGTAGGGGGTACTTCAGCCAGTGTCTAGTAATTAATAGCAAGGGCAAAATACACGTTTTATATAAAATCCAGCCAAGTGCGAGTCGGACTCGCGCACGAAGGGTTCCGTACCATTATATATAAAAACGGCAAAAAAATCACGTATGTTGTATGGGAGCCCCCTTAAATACTTATTTTATTCTGTTTTTTAGTATTTGTTGTTAAAGCGGCAACAATAATACATCATCTGTGAAAATTTCAACTCTCTAACTATCACGGTTCATGAGATACAGCCTGGTGACAGACGGACGGTCGGACGGACGGACGGACGGACGGACGGACGGACGGACGGACGGATGGACGGACAGTGAAGTCTCAGTAATAGGGTTCCCGTTTCACCCTTTGGGTACGGAACCCTAAAAATGGATGATGACAGTGATAAAGATGGCGGATAACTCCTCAATATTACTTTCAGTTTTTGACAGTTAACTCAGTATTTAATCTGTCAACAATACTTTAAAAAGTGCTGGTAAGGCCCCAGTACTGTTTGCTTTGTTTTTGTTTATATTTTCGAAGAACCCCAACATTGTTTGCGCTGGTCCCTGTTTATTTAGAAAACACGTTTCGCCATGAAACAATTTGCATTTCATTATTGTTTGTTTGCTCTTATCTACATTTGTTATTATTGTCGTTAAATATCTTTGTTACGTGTATGACACACTTTTAATTAACCGGCATGTATTATCTTGTACGGGTCCGTCCAATAACTGTGTTTTATAGTTAGCGATAATTTGTGTATCTTTCATTTTTATTTGTATTAAAGCGGGTTTTTGCATTTTTTAATAACTAAAACGTACTTGGTGTAAAATAAATTTGACTAATAATGTTCTGATAAACACAATCTTGATAGATAATCATATCGATGTCTCTTTCATACATTACGACCTTGAGCAAGACGGGAATAGACTAGAGTAGATAACTTAGGTGTCATTAAAACATTATCTTAGGTTTTAATTGATGGATACTTGATTTAAACAAACCTATTATTAGATGCAATAGCATTAAAATCAATTATACACGGTGTTTTAGAAGTCCGAAATAATTCTTTAACGTGTGCATAAGTATCGGGTATACAATTTAATGGTAATTTTTTTTTATCGAAATTCGACCATGTTTTTCCAACTTTTTTTTCATCGGCAATTTCTATAACTCGTAATAACTCGAGTCCTATGTAAAATTTGCATGTTCTGTTTTGTGAATATTGGTATTCGCCCCTCATATGTGTAGCTAACACTGCTAAATAGGGTTATGCATGTACCCAAGGGCCAGAACACGATACCTATGACAAATATTCAATGGTCTATAACTCAGAAACTATGACAGTTAGGTATAAATTGTTTTCACTAAGCATTTACATACGAGCTACTATATATTTACCGTAAGTATTATTCCGGACTTCTGATACGCCCTGTATATTCAGAGATAGAAAGTAACATACACCTAAACTTCTAGGTAGAAAGTAACATAGAGTGGATAATACCTCCCCTAAAATCCCAAAATAATTATAATGACCTTTTTAATCCCGGGAATTATAAATAATTTTTTTTTTTGGACTTTATTTAGAGTTACAAATAATTGATTTAAATATATAAGAGTTTTTTATGGTTCCATACTAAAATTTTGTCAAATTCAAGAGTTTGGTAGTTTTAAGTAGGTTACCCTTAAAAATGTTATAGGGTAAACCCGGCAAACGTGCCCCACTATTCAAAGAATTGAAATAAAAAATCTAATTTACTTATGTAATGTTTGTTATATAATCAGTCTTAATCATTGGTTCATTTGTCATAACAAAAACTTAAAAGATCTTCTAAATTGTAATTAAAAATAACTAAAATCAACAATTTTTATAACTGGGGCACATTAGACGGACATGTCTGTCTAATGTGCCCCAGTATAGCCTCCTACTTTATTGTCTTTTTTCCTTTTCCTTTGCCTTTATTCTTCTCGTTACACCTGTTACACGTTTCTTGAAAGCGTGTGCAATCTTCATGTAACCAACGGGAACATTTCACACACTGAATCCAGTCACATTTCTTTTTCGTGTGGTCGTATGACTCCTGACATTCTACACAAGTGTTCTCATTTTCATCGGAACATTCTTCACTGGTTGAGCCGAGTTCTAATTCTTCGTCACTTTCTGAAGAAGAAGAAAGGACCTCAGGTGAAGTCTTCTTTCGTTTCAGTGGTGGTATTGGTGGTACAACCGTCTTCTTGTGTTGTGTTTCCTTTTTTTCTTTAAATAATCTGCGAATTGTAAGATGCTGCTGTTATTTTTCTTATTTCCTGAAATATTAATACAGCAATTATTTACGAAAACCTTAATTAAAGCTTAATTATAGAACTTAAAAATGGGGCACATTACCCGACAAAAATCGGGGCACATTAGCCATTTATCAGTGTAATGTGCCCCGCTTGACAATATCGGCTCACATTAACAAAAACGGAACGTAATAGTAAACATAAAAATCCTTGAGAAGGTTAGTTTCAAATAAAAACTTGAAAAAAGAAAAAACTCATTAGGCAAATACTTGTAAATTACGTTACATAACTTATAAAACAAATTCACAAGGTCCCACATACCTTTCAGTCACTTTTTCTCACTAAAATCGAAATTAAATCGGCACCGTGTAGTTTACATGTCAGCCATATTGGTGTGACTGACCCGCTCCGACCATAGTGGCGCCAAGTTTGAAATTATTTAGCGAGTTGCATCGATGGGGCACATTACCAAATGGGGCACGTTTGCCTGGTTTACCCTATGATTTTTCATATCAATAATTTTCTGTTACTATAAACAAATTCCAATCAATAATTCGTGAGTTTTAAATACCGGGATTCGTTATAATTATTCCGGGAATCTTGATTAGGTATTATCCACTCTATTTTACTTGCTTCATCAAAGTTTATGTAGGTATATATAGTTTAGTCTACCTATTCCGATCTCTGTTTATAATGCTTCAGCCTTGCACTATGACTACCCTCTTGATCTAGTTGTTAGCGCGTAGGCCGCACTGAGCTGGGTGCTTGCAGCTCAATGGCAGATTTCAGAAATGGGCTTTTCGGAATTTTGCCTAGTCTGGAGGTAACATGGATCGCCCCGAGTCCGTTCCCATAGTACAAGCATTGCTTTTGCGATAATACAATGAGTATGTATTATCTGGCGATGTTTATTGAAACCGTTATTCTTCCAAGTAATTCCTAATTGACCCAGAATCACTTTACAGGAAGCTTAGTAGAAAATATATAAGGAAGGTCCGTTTACAACGTTGTTTACAAAATTCAATCCAATTTACGCGCGCAGGATAACATCAACCGTATTTATTACGGTACTGACACACTCTCAGATGGGGTACGTAGGAGGTATATGGAATTAATTGACGATCACTGCCAGACTGAAGCCTTAGTTGCCTTTAAAAACCGGCCAAGTGCGAGTCAGACTCGCGCACGAAGGGTTCCCTACCAGTATCTATTAAAACGGCATAAAATCACGTTTGTTGTATGGGAGCCCCCTTAAATGTTTATTTTATTCTGTTTTTTAGTATTTGTTGCTATAGCGGCAATAGAAATGCATAATCTGTGAAAATTTCAACTCTCTAACTATCACGGTTCATGAGATACAGCCTGGCGACAGACAGACGGACGGACAGCGAAGTCTCAGTAATAGGGTTCCCGTTTTACCCTTGACGAGTTTTATTTTCTTTTATGCTACTACCGGATTTATGCGCGACCTCAACCGAAAAGATCTGACAAGAAACTCAGTGGGCTAATCATTTTTCTTGCAAACTTTTTTATTATTACAAACTTTATATTAACTTGCAATGTATGTCCGGGTGAAATCTTGCAACTCAATTTTAAATCAGTTATCTTTAACCGATTGAGCTGAAATTTGGTATACACGCTTATTTTGGATGACAATGCATGCTTAGCTATGTGACGTCATTCTAATTCCAATATGGCGGATCATCCAAGATGGCGGAATAGTTATTTTTTCTGCACTACCACAGTATGGGTATCAAATGAAAGGGCTTCCCGAGGAGAACACGAAAACTTAGGGTAATTTAATAAAAACTTGTTCTTAAAAAGTTGTTTACCATTATTAGATATTTATCGCCCAAACTTACTTCAAATACATACCTAGATATAGCTCCAGTGTATTGCCTTCAAAGATGCTTAAATAATAATAATAATTAATAATTAAATATATAGGCTCACTCTGTATCCGCATGCCATCTACAATCTATTAAGTACTTAATCTATCAATTACCAATTATTAACTACGCAAGCTCATCGAGCTTAATTAATTAATTACACGTAACACGAAACAGTTTAATTAAGAGGCGATAACCAACCCTCTTCATATAAGCGGGATTTAATTCTGCCAATTTAAATATTATTAGATAGAATGTTAAATGGCCATTTTTAACAAATCGTCATAAACGATTTTTTTTTTTTTTTCTATATTCAAAATTATGTTTATCGAACATTATCTGCTGATTAATGTTTGAATTATATCGATAATTGGTATATTTGTTTTATATATGGCAAATACATACATATAGGGTAGGCAGTTTACCGTTTGCCAGTAAAAAAATGGCAAAAACTTGTAAAAAAATATATTAAATTAAATGTACTGATTTGAAAAAAAATGGTTAGTAGCCCCCTTTTCCGATATTGATTACAATACATTAAAATATCTAGCATAAGAGTAATTTATTATCTTTCTTGATTACCTTATACTAAGATACCTCGTATCTTGTGTTGAACATTTTAGGTATTCATTTATCCACTTTTGTAGACACACCTTATAGAATTTTAATTCTGAATTGTCGAGAGTAACATTAGAGTTAGGGAGCGTCTGCGTGGACTGCGTCAGACTAGATAAATGTTGAATTTAACGATAAACCTACGTAATGTTGAGAAATGGTAGAAAGTCGAAATACCGACTCACTCGGTATATTGCATTCTTACAACGGGACAGTGGTGAAGTTATATTTATTTAAAACTTACCCTGAGAATGTCGGAGCTATCCGGCTAACATTGTCTGGTTTTTAACCGACATCCAAAAGGAGGAGGTTCTCAATTTGATTGGTATGTTTTTTATAGTCACGCGTACAATGAGCGCGCCACAAATTTTCGCTAATTATGTATGGTCGAATGGTTATGTCAAGTCAAATACATATTAAAGTTATCGTTTTAAAATTACATTCTTGAATTATGAGGATTTCCTTTAAACTTGGCGGAATACAACACTAAAATTTGCTCTAACCTAAGAGATATTTTTATATCAATATAAATAAAATGGAAACGACAAGAAACCAACTGAAAATGCTTAGGGTCGTCAAACATAGAATAAATACTTATTTTGTAATTTAAAAAAAAAACATTTTTTTCTAAAATTGAATTGAATTCACAAAATCATTATAGATAACGAAGCATAGCAGGTAATTGATGGGTAATATATAATACCTATATATCAGATTTCATTCTAAAAAAATCTGAATCCACAAAATCATTATAGATAACGAAGCAAAGCAGGCATTTGATAGGTATTTTAAATATATATCAGATTTTATTTCGTGTTCAATGCTAGCAAGCAGTATAAATGACCTTACACCCAGACAAACTCTAGTACCTATCTTATCAACTCGGTTACGACCCTTTTCGCCTTATCTCGCTCATTATCTAAAAGCACTCACATTTTAGTGACGTATTCAAAAGTGCATTTTCCATGCAAATGAATAAAACATTTTCTGAGTTGCGGTGGGTCGTTCGGTATTTCAGCGTCGACCCGGGCCTGAAAGAATAACTTAAACTGTTTATCTTCCATGCAAAATGAAAGAGTCAACTGGGAATGTCATTACAGGGACTGTATGCGGCAGTGCTATGATTTCTATAACTTTCATTGCAGCATGATAAATAGTGACCTCGGGAGCCTCATCTTAAAAGGTGTATACCAATAATTTAGCAGTACCTATCTTTTAGGATGCGAGATTATCACTTGCCAAGAAACGGTGAAGGAAAACATCGTGAGGAAACGTGCACGTCTGAGGAAACTTGACTAGTTTTCGATAGATGTGTGAAGTCTGCCAACCCGCACTGAGCCAGCGTGGTGGACTATGGCCCAAATCTCCCTCGTATTGAGGGGGAATGTGCCCGGTATAATGGCAATAGGCTCGCCCCCTATTACATTGGGACCAAAATACATCGGCGAAGTGTGGGTGCACTGCAGTACACCCCTGCCTACCCCTTCGGGGAATACAGGCGTGATGATGTATTTATACTTGACGTTGGTAAAATTATAGAAATAAATTAATAGCAAGGACAAATACAATAAATACACATTATAAATAAAAAACAGGCCAAGTGCGAGTCGGACTCGCGCACGAAGGGTTCCGTACCATTATCTATAAAAACGACCAAAAAAATCTCGTTTATTGTATGAGAGCCCCCTTTAATATTTATTGTATTCTGTTTTTTAGTATTTGTTATTATAGCAGCAACAGAAATACATAATCTGTGAAAATTTCAACAGTCTAACTATAACTGTTCATGAGATACAGCTTGGTGACAGACGGACGGACGGACGGACGGGCGGACAGCGAAGTCTCAGTATTAGGGTTCCCGTTTTACCCTTTGGGTACGGAACCCTAAAAATGGATAACGAATGTGATAAATATAGTGGAAAATCTACTGTTGAAACTCGCAAATGAAAACAATACTGACATTTGAGTTGACGTGTGGGA
Organism: Ptilodon capucinus; assembly: GCA_914767695.1. Lineage (NCBI taxonomy): Eukaryota > Metazoa > Arthropoda > Insecta > Lepidoptera > Notodontidae > Ptilodon > Ptilodon capucinus. Next base: position 3,046,729 of record OU611814.1, on the reverse strand, counting down.
GTTGGGAGTCAGCTAACGCCCACAGGGTTCTATTTCCAACGCCTGCGACCTCAACTGAAATAACAAAGCCTTAATACATTGGTCTTTAAACTTTATGGCTTACATAAACACTAGATTAAAACAACGTAAAGCTAATTTGAAAGTTAGATGCTTTGATGATAATTAAAGCAATAGTTGAATATATTATGAGACTAAATAAAATTATGGTAATTAAAAAAAAAACATGCTGTTATTTCATTTCTCTTTTCGTGTTCTCCTCAGCAAGCCCTTTCATTTGATACCCATACTGTGCTAGTGCAGAAAAAATAACTATTCCGCCATCTTGGATGATCCGCCATATTATAATTAGAATGACGTAACATAGCTAAGCATGCATTGTCATCCAAAACAAGCGTATACCAAATTTCAGCTCAATCGGTTAAAGTTAACTGATTTAAAATTCAGTTGCAAGATTCCACCCGGACATACATTGCAAGTTAATAAAAAGCTTGTTAATAAAATACTTAGCCATAGTATAGCCTTATAGTATTTTTGACTTTTTGATTTGACTGAATTGGAAAGATTTCAGCAGAGACAAGTTATCTAGCATTAAATCTCGCGCGAAACCATTGTATTTAATAGCTATTAATTAGGCATGCAATTTACCTACCACTCAAATAAATTTTATTACAAATACGCGCGACCGATTGTCTTCTCATGGTAAAACGAACTGTATTATCTCATTTAAAAAACTCATTTTATGTAGAAACATAATTGAAGTAAGCGGATTTTGATGCGTAGTCGCATAGCTTTTATGTACCACAGAAATTCAAAGTTTATATATACAGCCAGAGAGTACAATTTTGAAACACCTCAATTCGCTCGCCCAATCGGTCTAGACAGCGCGTTACAAAAAAAAAACAATTGTTTTTTAATCCTAAATCAATTTCTATGTGCGCTATTTTTTTTAAATATTTTCTCTCGGTACCACTCTTAAATATCCCTACAGCTCTTTATTAGACTGCTTAAGCTATGTTAATATTGCACAGAAACCTTCGCCAAACGCGCCGAATAAGTATAAAAGTAGCAATCATTCTTATCGAGGCACTTGAAAAAGCCCAGAACAAAGTTATCTCATTAGACGGAGTGTTCCGTTAATTCAGTATGTACCTACTCCGGCCAAAAACGAAGTTTCATGAGAGAAACTTAACTGGGATAGCTACCTACATTATTGTAGTAGATAAAACTGCTTAATACACATAAAGATACTATTTTTTGGCTTTAAATGTGTTATATTGTTTTCTTATATTTACGCGAATACTATACTATATGAAATAAAACTATTTATATAACTATAAAGACACTGTGAGCACTTTCTGCGTGGATCGGACCGCAAACAACAACTAAATATGAGGGTACCCAGTTATTAACTATGACATCAGGACGTCTAACACCTCAGTCCCCCCGTGACCATGGTTGCTGTAAAGCAGCCGAAACGTCGGGAAAATAAAATAGTAAATAAACGCGATAAAATCCGTAAAATAGTTTTATTTCAATTTAAATGTGTTAGTTAAAACTTGGGAACATTTGACATTTGACTTTATACTTAAATTAATTTTTAGGGTCATAAATTTCCACGTTTTTACATGTAGCTCAAAATTGGGGAGGCCTATTATTATGATTGACTAGCTTAGTAGCTACCTAGCCCGCCACTTCGATTCGACTTCGATTATTCGATATCGAAATTAGAGCCTATATTATGTTATTCTGATGTATAAACGTTGAAGGCATCACACCAAAGCAATTATTTCTATAACCACCTGTGGTTTAGAATAATCCTTACACTGTAATTGGGACTAGTAGCACCTTAATAAACCAGCTTCCAAAGCGTTATGCCAAAAATTTTATGTATTTATGTACCTAATATTAGACTGCGTGAGTATAATTCTTCTCTACTATTGAGGCAAAGGTGCTGTCTGCTCTCATGGCGTTGCTGCTCCTGAGAATGTATTACTCACAATCCTTACTATTTATCATTTTGAAAAGAGTAACTATTGAGTTTCTTACTGGCTCTTCTCAGCGGAAGCGGCATTCCAAACCGGTGTTTTTTAGCCTGCACGAATAAAAAAACTTTGATTTTTATAATACTGTAAAGTTTTGTCAAAATCCATTCTGTAGTTTTTGCGTGAGTAACAGACATCCATCCATCCTCACAAACTGACACTTTTATAATATTAGTAGGATTTATTTGTTACTTTTACATGATGAAACTCCTACACATAATACTTCCAGACGTTTTCGGAGAATGTCAAAAGTGAAAGTACATTCAGAATACATAAATCCGAGAAGAGATAACGTTACCGTCAGTTCTCTCAGTTCCTTACAGTGTAACGGAACGTCATTAGGTTCGCGCTGAATATGCGTGGACTAGCGAAACTTTCGTTTATTTGAAAATGTACTCTAGTGTCAAGCAGTAGTAGCCGAGTGGTCGAACACACGCCTTGCAATCGAAGTGTGCAAGTTCAAACCCCGGCTAGCACCTCTAGGATTTATGTGCGAATCTCATTTTCATCCGAGATTATCACTTGCTATAAGACAGTGAAAGAAAACATCGTGAGGAAACCTGCACGTCTGAGGGAACTTGACTAGTTTTCGATAGATGTGTGAAGTCTGCCAACCCGCATCGGGCCAGCGTGGTGGACTATGGCCCGAAATCCCCCTCGCATTGAGGGGAGGCCAGCTGTGGGACGTTAAAAGGACTGTAGTAGTAGTAGTAGTAGTGTCAAAATACATAAAGATCAAAATTCGCTGGCAAAAACTACACAACCATGAGATTAAATGCGCTCGGGTCATCGATGACAGTTTGTTGAAAGATGTGCTTTTATTCAGAGGAAATACGATTGTTTTCTATCATAGCAATAATAATGTCGAGCATAATGACGCGCCCGTTTGCGCAGGACTTTAGTTTGAAGACTATTTTTCTCTTTGTACATTATTTCCACACGAGGTGTTCATGTCACAGTTTATTTTGGCTCAGACGACATTTTGATATTGTATACACCTTACACTTACTTCATTTCGTGTCAAGTGAATACCTGGCATATGAGAGCAAAACGTTGTTACTGGTGAAATGGGTACCTGCTTAGCTTATATCAAATTCTCCGGTGAGATCGCTTTTTTAGGGAAAATAAAGTAGAAAGGTTTTTGATATTTCCATTTTAATAAATAATAATACACTATGTATTCTCTGAAGGGGCATAAAGAGATGTACCGTAGTGCACCCACACTTTGTCAATGTATTTAAGTCACAATGATATAAAGGGGAGGGCCTATGGACATTATACCGGGCACATTCCCCCTCAATACAAGGGCGATTTGGACTATAGTTCACCTACCTGTCCCAGTGCGGGTTTATGAACTTCACACGCTTTTCTATAGACGTGCAGCTTTCTTCACGATGTTTGCAGTCACCGTATTCTAAAGCAGTATCGTTTAATATGTTTTTTTACAGTTTTTTTAGTGAGTGTATTCCCTGAAGAGGTAGAGGTGCTATATACCCATTCTTCGGCAATGTTTTTATTCTAATTCCAATATAATAGAGGGCGATTAAGTATAGTTGTTTTATTAAATACTGCAATATCAGATGCCAACACGGCTCTCGTTGCTTCCTAGTGTCACTTAATATTAATTCTATCTTTTGAAACATTCTGTATAATTGAAACTTCAGCTACTTTCACTAAGCCACATACGCTATGTACCGAAATATGAAAACTTTGATTAGCCCTATATGACATGCACACATAACCAAAGGCGGCAATCCAATTACACTTGCCCTAACTAAACTTCCTCAATATTTTAATTTAACTTTCATAATTATAATATACGTAAGGGTTAAGGGTATTGAATTCTATGAATTTAATGTTTCTGGTTAGGGGATATAGCGATATAATCTAAAATAAAGTTATTAGGAAATGTACTCGGTTTGGTCTTCTTCGTTTTTAAATAAATAAAATTATATACTAAATAAAATTTAATTATCTATGTATTTTTGTAATTTAATTGACTTGATGGCTTGGTCCAGTGATTTTAGTGTATGCTAGTGTATTGCGGGTTCAATTCTCGCCAGTGTCGAATTATGGAAATGGCATTTTCGGATTTGGTCCTGATCTAGATATTTTTTTTTATATATTTTTTTTTTACTAGCCTTTACATGTCCCACTCCTGGGCAAAAGCCTCCCCTTTACTTCTCCACACATCTCGGTCTTGGGCTATTTCCTGCCACGATGTCCCCGCAAAGATGTCCAAATCATCTCGCCACCTCTTCCTCGGCGACCGTCAACAGGTATCCAATTGGTAGCGATGTTTGCCCACCTTTGCGGGCTCATGCAGGCTACATGACCGGCCCACTCCCACTTCCACTTATTAATTTTAGTATCTATTTTTTTTTTATTTAAAGTAACTCAAAGCAATAGCAATTCAATAAATACACATTAAGAATGAAATGCGAGATGATGTAAAAAAATATACTGACGAATCATTTGCATACTTCAGATTCCTCTACAAACGGTTTTAAGTTTAGTCCCCCTAAACGGTTTCTTTATGTTAAAGTAAATTTATGAAAGTTTCAACTTTACGAAAACATAAAACTGCTGTCGACAAAAGAGTAATAACGCGTGAAGGTTCAAGTTTAGATTAAGTTTTTTTAAACTTTGAGCGTAGGTAGGTACTACGTAACTACACGTCGAAAAGTTTCACAATGGCCACCCGCTAGCAATTTTCAGAAGCTCGTTTAAGCTTTCGTTTTAAAGCTTTAAATATTTAATAAAGTACTTAAGTTTAAATTTAAACAGATAAAAATTATGTGGCCCGTAGTTAAGCTACCTTCAAATAATATTTTGATATAGATTTTATTAATTTTACTTTTAATCGTAATGAAAAGAAATCCAAAGAGGGAGTAATTTAAAATTTGATTACTTCTGATATAAAATTGTTTAGTGGCAGTATTTTATGTATTTATGCAGCGTTCATAACACTACAAGACTCTTAATTTTTATGGGATAGTGTCCAGTTTTGTTTGTTGACGGATAATGTACTTTAAATCATATGGAATTACTTTTATTAGTCTACTCAAATATTTACAAAATATGTTTGAATTTGTGTAAAATTCAGTGAACCTTCACCTTTGGATATAATCAATCTGTTTTCGTAACTTTTCACTTAAATCCACTTGAAGTAGACTATATTTTTAAGTCTTCTTCGGATTTAAAATACTTAAGTAGGTAGGTACTTTTTTAGGGTTCCGTACCTAAAAAGGAAGAAACGGAACCCTTATAGGATCTCTTTGTTGTCCGTCTGTCTGTATGTCTGTCAAGACCTTTTTTCTCAGAAAAGCGTGGAAGTATCAAGTTGAAATTTATATCAGAGACTCTAGCCCGCGGTCCCTTAGTGCCCTAAAAAATCAAACTTTTAGGTTAACACACTCAAAAGACACGGCGGTTTATGTTGCATTTTCAGTGCATTTGCACGGAAATGAAAAACCTATAGGGTACTTCCCGTTTACCTAGAATCATGAAATTTGGTAAGAAGGAAGGTCTTATAGCACAAGTAAAGGAATAAATCTAATAACTTTTTGCGATTACAAACTTATTTTGTAGGTAGTTTGTATGGGGACACTAGTATACCAACTGCAAAGTAAAGTTTGTCTCTCGTTTATCTTTTCGTTAGAACAATGTTCCGTGCTTTCATAGCTTTGGTACGGAAGCCTTAGTGCACGAGTCCAGCTCGCACTTGGCCGGTTTTTTTGCTAACACGAGTCAAATACAAAGTTGCGTTATACCAAAAAGCTTTTGAACTAACTTAAGCCTTATAAAGTAACATTTAAACATGATTATCTCCAAGCCCAGGACAGACTAGGGCGTCAACTAACGCATCAACCAATACTAAAACGAACTGTATTAACTCATAGAAAAAGGTCATTCTTCAAAGAAATGTCATTGACAGCGCGAGCGAGTTTTGAAACGTGATCGCGTGACTAGTATCACTGAAATTAAATCTTTATGTATATTGATGCAAAGTACTTTTTAGTGTTGGCAAATATTTTACGCCCGCGTCTTGAAGTTCAGGTATGTTCAGGGCTTTAAAGGTTTGTTGAAAGTAATAATAATTTTTTTTATTTGCGCAGCTTTTACTTGCATAAGCGTATAATTTTCAATGCAAAGTGCATATTCTTGTCAAATTACTGGCCACTCTCAGAAGAGATCTTGTTATGACCATATTTTATGCATAAGCACCTTTCATCGTGTATTATTAACTCAATACCTAATACAAATAAAATACATCATGAGGTCTGTATTTCCCTAAGGGGCAGGCAGAGTTGCACTACAGGGCACCCACACTTCGGCAATGTCAAAGTCAAAGTCAAATCATTTATTCTGTATAGGCCTATGGGGGCACTTACAAATTGTCAAGTTTACATTTTTTTTCTTATATTCTACTATGCTACCACCGGATCGAAACGCGACCTCAACTGAGAAGATCCAGCAAGAAACTCAGTGGACTGATCATTTTTTAAATCGCCAAAACTTATTACAAATACATAGGTACATGGAACAATGTGTTTTGGTCCCAATATAATAGGGGAGCCTATGGTGATAGGGGAGCGTATTTCATATTGCTATTATACCGGGCACATTACTCCTCAATACGAGAGAGATTTGGGCATAGTCCACCACACTGGCCCAGTGCGGTTTGTGCCCGATATAATGGCAATAGGCTCGCCCCCTATTACATTGGGACCAAAATACATCAGCGAAGTGTGGACGCACTGCAGTGCACCTCTGCCTACCCCTTCGGGGAATACAGGCGTGATGATGTGTAGTAACTATTTGGTCACAACATTATTAAGCTATTACACCACTTTACTTAAGAGTCCCAAAGTGATTGTGATAAAAAGTACCAATGTATAGGATTAGCCGAGTATGAGTAAACACCGGGGGGCTGCTTACACGTAATGGACGGTGGTCGGGGTAAGTTAGGCTCCATAAACACGGTAAAGCTAGCTGTTATGGATTCAAAAGACCCCTACACACTAGGGCCTCAACTGTCACACGTCAAATAAAACTGAACCGTCGCGGGACGCATGGCAGATGTGAAACAAAACATAGTAGTCGTAGCGGCGAGTGAGCGAGTGAGCGGAGTCAACCGGTGGGCGGAGTCTAAGCGGCGGAAAGAACCGAGGAGCCGAGGAGTACGAAACGTGGCCGCATTTAAAACTATACTTTATGATTTAAGTAATAAGGTTGATTTCATTTTGTTGTGGCAACGCGCTCGCCACACCAAAAATCAGGTTTACCCCTCGCCTATAGATTTTTCACATCAATATTTGTCCATTCCAAAACGAACTCTGTGGCAATTTAAATAATAATTGAATTTCTGTAGTAAAAGCTACGCCCCCGCGCGTTAGAATTCGCTCACGCATTCAATCTCATTTCGTTGAGGAATAAGCTTTATCTACAAGTCAATACAGCTTGTTTTGGTATTGGAAAGAAAATGTGGGCAGAAAATTTTGCATGATAGCGTTTGAATAGTGGACACTTTCTTAAAATAATGCTCTACCACTGCACATCCGTTCGTTCCCGTTAAACTGGTAATTATTGTGAAGCCGGCTTTACCTCGTGAATGAGGCCTTTGTAAAATAGCGTGCAGGTAAGTGCGGCGCAAATTATGCACATTAGTAAATTTGTGTTGTACCTTTACTTGGACTGAGCTTTCATATTTCCAGCGTTTTATTTGATTATCTTCTTGTAGCCAAACCACTCCATAGACCTTTTTTCTACTAGCCTATAACAGTGTCCCATTCCTGGGCAAATGCCCTTCTCTCTTTTATCCATACATAATAATATTAAAACAAAATAATATGAAAGTACAGATAGATAAGTGAAAAAAGACGTCCCAACAATTGGTGTGAAATTAGTCTCATTGATGCCATGGCTGTCTAGACTTGTACGTCTTGACATAATCTGACGCACGTACGCGTCAAAGTCACACATTAAATTGTAGGAACTGTCAAATGTTAAGAAAATATAACAGGGATTGTCACATTTTTTTATTATTTTTTTATTTATATAATCATATTGTGTGTATGGCATTTTGAATTCTAATCATTACAATTTTAAAAAAAGTTATCAGATGGCGCCAAAAATGCAGTTTTGTTTATGGCCAAACTATAGAATTGTTAGAATAGTTGAACTCTCAAATAGCTTTTTCTCAAAATTCATTAATTAGGACATTCCCTGTTATGTTCTTGTACCCTTCAAGTGATTTATTAATTAGGTAGTTTTCATATTTTGCGTTCGCCTGACAGCGGCGATCGACTATAATATATGAGAGATACATACAAGCGAGCTAACTGACTGCTGCACTTATTATTTATCGAGATTCCGTCCGACTTTTTTGTATGTTCACGATTGTGGGCAGCTTACGGATGGATGGACATTTTCTATTAAATTTGGGGGATGATTTATTAATTGGTGTCAATTTTGTTTGCACCTAAATTAACTACACTAAGCGTATTGTCGTCCTTTTTACAATCGTAACATATGAGTAAGATGATAACATCTATAGTGCTATCCAATCAGAATCGGTATCAATAATAGCAGACGCAGGCTATATATCCCGATATCCCGCAACGACCAGAAACCGGCGGAGGATGGTACACCGTTCGATTGTAGAGGGTATACGGCCTTCTGCCGGGACTCCAATATAACCCTGCTACTACCCACAAGGTGGGCAGAGTTAAAGGGTTTACCAACGTTAAAAAATAACGTGGTAAGCCCAAGAAACGGTGGCGACCTCGACGCTTATTTGGAAGGATGATATGAGAGAGCGATAGACCGGGACCAATGGATGGAGGAGGGGGACACCTTTGCCCAGTGGTAGCACACAAATGGTTAGAAATAAAAGACAAGTTACAGACCTGAGGTAACACGTGTAAATGCAAGTGTACACGTTATCTATCGTCCGAGAGACATCATAACACTGTTCCGCCGAATAAACAAAATAATCCCATTTAACTTTGGCGGCGGAGTCTTTCCGTGTCCCAAAGTGGAATTAGAATAGGGAAAATGTGACTGATTACCTCATCAACGTCTTAAGGAAATAAAACTCGGGAAAATTCACTTTCCATAAAGTGCACGGTTAAGGTTAGTAGGTTTTTTTAAATGTGATTTGGGATGGTTTTTTGAACAATTGTGTATCTTAAGGGTAAAAACAGTTCATAAATTTAATGAAATCACAACAAATGATTACAGTTATTTTTGACTCTTAATAATAATAGAAGCGTACAATTGGGCATAGTTAAACAAAAAGGATCCAATCCACATCAGCTCGGTTGTGAAATATGGCAAATAGGCCTGCTTTATGAACCGTTTGGTATACTTATTTTTCACAATTATGGGAAGGGAATTGGATCCTTTTCGCTGAACTACGTCCAATAAAAAAAAAATCATTTTTTTAACATATTTCCTGTATTAACAAACTCGCAAACAAAACAAAAATTAAAACTGATGTTAACAACAAACTAAACCAAATTTAACAACAACGTTGATGTTAGTTTAAGTAAAGTAAAATGGAAACATAATTAAACTGTAGGTAAGGTACAAATAACACGATTTCCATAAGGGTCGGTTTCGGGAGTGGTATGGGGAGATAACTTTTAACAAGCAACCAAGGGACCGGTGATCCGCGAAGGGATAGGACGATAGGAAAGGGCTTGCCAAGTGTGATTCACGTCCAGAAACGATCCTTCATAAAAGTAAATAGGCAGGAGGGCAATCAACTACGCTCAAACTTATAGATACTTATAATCCATTGATAGTCGTATTTTAAAACAATTGTGTACTGATAAATTCATCTATAAGGCTTTGTCTATTTACCTATCTCGTAGTAATGTTTTAATATTACTTTCAGTATTTAACAGACTTCAAAAAGGAAGAGGTTCTTAATTCGACCCGTATGTTTTTTATGTATGTTACCGCATATCTCCGGCGTTAATACACCGATTTCGAATTGTTTTGTGATGTTCGCTACGGAATTCTTCAAGGTAAGGTTACCGGTGCCAATTCATGTGTACATTCGTAGATTGGCACTTACTCCAAATGTAATGAATTATAAGGTTATTTGTAGCTTTTAGTGCACCTAGTTTTTTAAGTGGGTTTTTGTCATATTGTTATTTATTTTTTTCTGTTAACTTATTACAACAATACTTCCATAGTAGGTTGTAATAGGCTCCATCTGTGAAATATTCTTGAGTCTCACTCTAGGCAAAGGATAAAAAAACTGTTCCTCACAAAGGCATCGTGAACGACGTAGCTCGCCTCTGACGAAATTCCACCAAACGAAGTTTCAAACTCAATTTGCATTTGAAATAGAAATAAAAAAATTGTCAATTGTGCTCAGGGGAAAAGTGGGGAGTGGTGGGAGTGAGTGAATCACGAGGGGAGATGGCAAATATTTATTAATTGTATTTTATACTTTTGATGGGATAATGTGCTTTAATGCTTTGGAATATACCCCTCTATCTATGTAATATACGCTCTATATTATAGAGTGTACTTTTACGTAACAAGTTTGTCCATTTTGCTCACGATTCTTTTTTGCTTTAAATATTTTCTTTTTACGGCTGATATGAGGTGCTAGTACTTGCATATTTTCAACGATTATTTACACTTAAAATAAAATAGTTAATTTTAACAAATTAATTGTGTGTATCTGCCTAATCTGACGTAGATTGGTACCTACTACAAATGTAATAAATCAAGGTTTTGAAGTCGGTTTTGTTTTTTTGCGAACACAATTGATAATATAGTATTGTTTCAAAAGTACTTAATATTATAAATATTTGCCAGACAACACACACTTATCCTATGATCTCAAACTAAGTAAAACTTGTTCTATGCTTTCTCCAGATAATGGACTGGGAGCGATTCCAGTTTCACCCAGATCCGCGCAAATTCTGGAGATGCCATTTCTGCAATTTTCCATTGACGGAAATCGAACCAGCAACCACCTAAAGCAGTGCGCTCCTATGTTTGAACGACTAGACCAAGTAATCGTTAATTTTACAACAGTTTTTTAAAACGTTTGAATAATAAAATAATAAGTAACTACTGCTAAGGAGGCGGTAGTAGGGATTTGCCGGAACATTTGCCACTAAACCCTTTTGTCGTAACGGTCGTAGAGTCCTCACATATGAATAGGTACGTAAGTACAATATAACGCTTCTCTGGCAAATGAAAAACGTGCTGGCAAAGTGAAAGGCACTCCTTGTAGGTAAAGGTGTGGTATCATTCATGGCGATGCGGAAAATTACCCACTTAAACTGGTAAAATATAAAATGAGTTTTAATTTCATCAAACTTAAGGTGTACTTTGAAATGTCAATCTCAGTAACTCAACTATGTAGCGATTCGTCCATCATTAGCTGTTATTTGGTATTATTTTATTCCGAATAACTGTATTTTTCACACAATATATTATTGAAATGGATTTTAGTAAATCTAGCTCTTAGGGTACCCCTGTTTTATAAAGGATATTCTTAAATCCACCCCAGCCAAAATTACAATCCACAAGCGTCAAGAGTTACGCGTCAAAATTATTGCCAAGACTAAAACGAACTGTATTGATACATAGAAAAAGATAATTCGTCAACAAAATTTCATTGACAGCGCAATTGAATACGAGGTCTATTGCTATATTATACCGGGGACATTCTTTGGGTCATAGTCCACCACGCTGGCTCAGTGTGGGTTGGTGAACTTCACATGTCTTTCTATAGACGTGCAGGTTTCTGTTCAGCAAGTGGTAATCATTATAGAAAATGGAGACTTGCTCGTAACTGATTGCTAAAAGCGTGTGTTACCGCTCTCAATAGGACCTCACAACGGCACAGCACATAGATAACTCCCGGAGCTTTGTACAAGATGACAATACGAGCACTTACAATAACTACGCAATGAGTTAGCGACGCTTGTCGAGATTACGCATTCACTATTATGTTAAACAGGAAGCTAGGATTTTTTTGCGTGAATAAGGATTTTATGCTGGATACTTTACAAACACGTCTTGTTCTAAAGAATAAAAAATATCTCCAGACAACACGGTTGCTTACCCCTCATGTCTTCTTTATTTTTACATCAAAGAGAGTTTAAAATATCATCGCAGGTGCAGAAATTCCTGAATCATACAATTCAATTGAATTTCATCATTTTATTGAAGAAAAAAAGAAATAGATTTATTTTTTTATTCACGATAAACTTAACTTTTCTCGTGAATGAAGGCGAAAAAAATCTAGAACGTCTAGTGAACAAAATGACAGGACGGGCTAATTAATGACTGTGGATCCACCGATTCGTGAACCTAATCTCATTAATTGAAGTTCTATCGAACTACTGTGTTTGATCTTTGTTCTAGAAACGGAACTTTGACCCGATTTAGTTTTACGGATTAATACGAGTTTCTCGGTAGAGTTCACGATTTTTTACTTTCTGAAATGTTGGTTGCGACTTTTTATACCAGTAATTGTATCATTTAAGTATTTAAGTATTATTATGAAGTAAGTATCCCATCAAAACATAAATGTGAAATGAGAGCCAAGTTCAATATTATGATTTATGCCTTGGTTGTTGACTTCAACGACAAAAGAAGTGGGATCTAAATGGGCGCCAAGTTCAGTGGTCAGTCCTGAAATTTATTTATAACAACATAAAATATTTCATAACAACTTAAAATATCAGTTCTTCTTATAACTTGGGATAATATATTGAAGCCTGAAGTCTAACTTGGCTTTAGTTCTATTATACGAATTATAATATAGCCTTCGCAAGTTCTAAAGGCTTTCAACGCCGCAGTGTGCCCCCGCACAGATATCTGAACAGAACATTTTTGTGAAGGCACATAAATAAAATAGATTACCTAGACTAAGAGCTCAACGAAATAACGATTCAGTAACCTAATTAACGACCTCCATCTAATTCCTGCTAAACTCTCCTCTTGTTATTTCATTACGACGACGCTAATCAAATTACGTTAGTTAGATTTCTTTTAAGAATACCAGGCATAGTTATTTACGCTGTAGTACTTACCGTTAATTACTTCTCTTTATTCAATTTTAAAATATTTTGATATCTGTACACAACGAGATATTATAACAAAGAGGGAGCTTTTCTTAACAATTGACAATTTCACACGTTCAATATTTTGTGTGATTTTTACTTCAGGACAGGACGTATAGGACTAGAAAGCTGTGGCATCAATGAGACCAATTTCTTTATCAGATTTAAGTATCTATCCATTCTGATATCATTGTCTATACATTGTAATCTTCCTGAAAGTAGATTTTTTAGAAGAACCCCTGCATATCAGTTCTGTTGAACCCGTAATTATCCGACAGCTAATCAAAAGGTATCAGTATCATACAGCCTTGATTAGATGAATTACTGTTTGGACATAATTAAAAAATAGCAGGCCAACTTTCACCTCCACTTGTTTAATGAATCCGTTTTAAGAACTTCGGTCGTAAATCAAAGTGACGCATAGATTTATTTTTAGCAACTGTCATTAACTTTAGAAGGTATTTTTCTCGAGGAAAAAGAAAAAGTTGTTTTTTTTTTTATAAAAGTTGATTTTGCAGGAATTTGTTGGGGTTGGTGTATCAATGTGGTCAGTTAGTCACGACAAATAAGTTACTTGGAGGAATTGCCTACCTAAAGCAAGAGTTGCCTTAACACGTTCGCTGCGTTTTGAGGTCATATTGGCTCATAGCGAACTTTCATCAGTGCGCAGCGCTCACAAAGTCTATAAGTCAATCTCAAAAAGTATATAACCTCATGACGCTCCAGCCGAAAGTACACTACAAATTCATACGCAGCAAACGTTTTAAATCAACAACTTAGCTTAGCACATTTTTATGATTCACAAAGTAGAAATGAAATCAAGGTAATACTCACAAGAAAATATATGTGACATTTTTATTCATCAATAATTACATTACATCACAGGCCCTCGAATCGAGTTGATGTAACGAAATGTAAATTTTATTCTATCAAATCTCTCCCCGGCGCGCTGTTTACAATACAATTTACACGTTATTTATTGGAGGTTACGAGGGCGGGTAATGTGGCACCCGAATACTTTACTGCGACACCCTTTGGAGTATACTTACTAATAGCTCCCTATTTTGACATTATTTCTTGCTAGAAGATTAACTGAAATAGTTTAAAGGCTTGCGCTAATAAACGTGCCAAGAGGCGCGCTGTTAAGTTTTTGCCAAAGCGAACTGTATTCACTGAAACAAAACGCTCTTTTTTCAACAAAACGTCATCAATACTGAGAGATAAATTTGATGCCAGCTCTTTTGTAGGAATCACATTGGGGTGGCTTAAGAAAATGAGGACATTCAAACAAAATAAACAACACCTTTTATATATGTTTATAATGTTAAGTGTTCGTTCGTGATCAAACTAACAATAATAAATCGGCTGTATTATATTTACTCATCAAAAGTATTAATTCACGCAGAGTGATGCAATGGATAAGGTGAGGATTGTGCATATTAGTGGTAGTACAACAGAGAAAATAAGAAGTAGGTGATTAGAATGGTTTGGAGATAATGAGAAGTGATGAGAAGCACGTGGCTAAAAGTATGAATTCACACAAACATACCAAAGAAGTCTAGGAAGACCCAAAAATAGATGGAAAGAGTGTGTAAAAAGTGTTATGAATGGAAGAAAAGGACATAGCGCTAGGTCTAAATAATGGAAAATTATGAAATCACAACTCTACCTAAACTCAAATGCTTATCCTTAAAACTTCTCCACTAATTTTCCAGCCATGACCCTCAAAAACGTTTTATTTTTAATGGTTTTGTTACAATCTTTTAGCTTAATGGTTTCGTCCCATTGTACGACGTAATTTAATTTTGGGTATTTAAGTAAATTGTGGGCAATTTAGACATCCCTCTGGAATTTGATGTTGGACTCATCACTCTAGGAAACGTTTGCTTTTTTTTTATTTAAGTCTATGTGATTTCTAAAGTGTCTGAAATTTCTATACATTTTTGGTTAATGTATTTGTTCAAATGAAATCGAGAACTTGCAATGAATTTGTTATTTTATTGATGTGTACTCTATTGAGGGGCAATGTGTCCGGTATAATGGCAACAGGCATCACCCCCTATTACAGGGTATATCGGTGAAGTGTGGGTGCACTGCAGTGCACCTCTGCCTACCTCTTTGAAGAATACAAGCTTGATGATGATGTACAGGTGCTACTGTAAATACATAATTTTAATGGTTCCGGTTTCTGAACGAGACGAAAGAGTTCATCTCGTTCAGAAACCGGAACCGCGACTACAATTACACGTGCCCGCTAACTTCTTCAATATTTTAATATAACTATCATAATATAACTATCATATTTATTGATACACACAGGTAGATATACAGGTAGATAGGTATGAAAACCCACAAACATAATGTTTACGGGACAGTTGTTTTGGGCGTGTAAAATCAAACATCCTGTCGGAAATTGCGAGGTGTGCCGGAAGATTAACTGTAAAATCTGGACCGAATCTTACTTATTCCTGACTCTACCTACAAATATTAAGTCTGGTAGATATATTGAGAAATTATTAATAATTTTGTCATAAGAGAGACTCTTCTTCTTCACTTCTTATTATCAAAACAAATTACTATCTATAAGACATGGAGATAGGAGTAAACACTACGAGTATAAGAGGCGATTTGTATCTCAGGACCACCGACACCTTAGATCAGATTCCACGTTCAGTAAAGGACTAAGTTTTATATAAAGATATAGAGAATTTGTAATGAAGATGTAAATTGTTACATTCCTAAGAAATTTCTCTGTATTTTATATTTTAACATCTTATAATGGATACAGTATAATCAGACAAACATGTTGTTAAGTCACACATACTCATATCTATTTTATAAGTATTTGTATGTTTAGGTAAACGTTTGTGAGGTTATATATATATATATATATGTCCCTTGGGCATGCATGCTTACGCCCAGCATAAAATAAATTGTTAAGCTATAAATATTTCCTTGCGTAAGACATGGATTTTACTCAAGGGACCGGTTGGATATCATAATTACTCGTGGAATTACTCCATTATCGTGACTGATGTCGTGTATGCAACGACACGGGAAGGTTAACTTAAAGGTTATGCGATTATATAGTTACTTAATAATAGTTTAATGAGAACTTCTCATGCGCGTTTCAGATTATTATCGAGTATCGTCGGAGAAGCGCCATCTATTGAGGTACATAGTAATAATCTTCTTATGAAGCGAATAGGACGCTATAGTGTAAAGTTTGATGAGCCAGTAACCAGAGAAAGGGCTACATATCAAAGTGAAATTGATATCATTCTAAATGTCACGTTATTATCAGTAGCATAAAATGAGTTTTTCAATGCTACTTATAGCTGCTTAAAAAACAAAAGCTATCTTTTTCTACTCACGTTAAACCAGCGTTAAGCTTATATTAGTAATATTCGTATAAAATGTCATAGCAAACGAGTTTCTTGAGTAAAAATATAAATAAGATGCTAGGAGGCAATTGATCTCCATTTGTGTAGGTCGTTTATGTAGATACACACACTTTGAGATAGACTGTAGTCAATATTTATTTAACTTAGTTACTTACGATTATTAGGTGTAGGTCTGTAGTATTATCATTTTCTAAGAGCTATAACGTTATATCGCGATTCTGAAAGGTAAACTCCTTTTCCTAATTGAATTGGGCTTGGCTCCTAGATTTACTGGATTATTTCACGAGGCCTTTCTGAAAATAGAATTATTCGAATGCTCTAGATGTATAATTGCAACTGGAAGCGTGTTGACTTAATGACTTTTGGGGTGTCTGTAATAGGTCCGTCAAAAAGTTATCAAAGCGGGACCTTTTCCTAACATTTGATAGTTTCACACTCCCATTTTGGTGTGTGACTTTGACGTTTAAGTACGTCAGATTGTCTATGTCAAGACGTATAAGACTGGCCGTAGCATCAATGAGACCAAATTTGGTCCAATTTTCTTGAACGTCTTTATACCTTCGTGGTGGAATTCTATGTAAACCAGCGAAGAACTTAATATCTTGAAGTGATCCCACAGATGTTAATTATGAGACCTCAATAACGTGATAACTACACATTGAACTCTTATGCAACTCTTAACTCTACAGCCAACATTCCAAAGTTTAAATAATTTCAAATGGAACAAGAACAGTAGTGACATTTAAATATGCGTTAACCTATTAAAATCTGGTCTTTGAATTTCATACTCTAAAATCGAGAACACGAAATTTAAATTCTACTGAACTTCGATTCAAAGATAGTGTTTGTCATGACACGTCTTTGGGTCGAGGTGCGTGTCAGTTCCGATGAACCCAGTACCCCGGGGTGAGCTGCGGGACACTTGTGGAATAATGGACACGCAAATGATGATGGAAACGGATAAAACGCCCTCTTTTTAGGGTTCCGTATTTAGATTTATTGAAGGTAACCTTTGCATAAAAAGCGTCAGGAGGATTCTCTTTCTATTGTATCTTCAATGTTATTTTTATGATACAGGTAGGTACAGCAAAGTTGGTATTGAATTTGTTAACACTAAACAATACTAGTCTTAACGGTGAAGAAAAACATCGTGTGGAAACCAGCACGTCTTTAGAAAGCCATGTCAAGTTTCCCAACCCGCACTGGGACAGCGTGCCCAAAATCTCCCTCGTATTGAGGGAGAATGTGCCCTGTATAATGGCAATAGGCTCGCCCCCTATTACATTGGGACCAAAATAAATCGACGAAGTGTTGGCGCACTGCAGTGCACCTCTCTACCCCTTCGGGGAATACGGGCGTGATGATGATGATTTATTATTACTAGTATATTTCTGGAGTACAAGCGAAACAACTATCAAAACGCATTAAAATTCATTCACTGTCAATAACATTTCGTTGAAAAATTTGAATGGGTTAGCCGAGTGGTCGAACGCACGCCTTGCAATCAAAGTGTGCAGCTTCAAACCCCGGCTCGCACCTCTGCGATTTATGTGCGAATCTCATCCGAGATTATCACTTGATATGTAACGGTGAAGGAAAACATCATGAGGAAACCTGCACGTCTGAGGGCACTTGACTAGTTCTTGATAGATCTGTGAAGTCTGCCAGGGTGGTGGACTATGGCCTGAATGCCCCTCGCATTGAGGGGAGGCCCGTGCCCAGCAGTGGGACGGTAAAAGGGCTGTAGTATTAGTAGTGGTAGCCTTGCGGGCAAGAACGCCCGCCTTGAACGTAAGGGGTGCCAGTTCAAATCAAAGGCGTGTGAAGTTCACCAACCCCCACTGGGCCAGCGTGGTGGACTATGGCCCAAATCTCCCTCGTATTGAGGGGGAATGTGGCCGGTATAATGGCAATAGGCTCGCCCCCTATTACATTGGGACCAAAATACATCGGCGAAGTGTGGGCGCACTACAGTGCACCTCTGCCTACCCCTTCGAGGAATACGGGCGTGATGATGTATTATATATGTATGTTTAGTAGTAGTAATTCTATTCGATTTGGTATTGGCAAACTTCAGTTTTGACACCTCAATTTTCCTAGGGTTAAATCCTGATAATTGTAACTATTAATATATTCTATATTCTGCTTTAGAGTTGAAAATGCTTTGAACTATATAAGGATTCCTCGACTACCACAATACAATGATCATGAACTGCATCTCCACTCATTTCGATGTTTTATATTTTCCTTTTTACAGTCTGCTTGTGAGCGTATTGGATGGTCTCTGCGGATAATCGCCAATTAATTCCGTGAAACCTTTCCGGCACGCGGCGGATGAGGCACGAACCGTAATAAATACTGTTTATGTTGGTCCGTGCGTGGAAATTGCTCAATAGAATTTCGCTGTAAATACGGATTCTTTAGATAGCTGAAAACAACAATATCGATAATTGAGTACTTTAGCATCTAGTCATTTACTTAGTACCGAAGGGCCTGTTCAGACGATGTCGTGTCTGTCTGAGAACACACTACTAGGACGTTAAGAAGTTAATTTTTTGCCAATATTAAAACAAGCCGAGTGTTAATATACATAAGGTTTGAATTTCTGTGTTGAAAGCTACCCGACCACGCTTCAAAATTTGTTCGCGCTATCAATGACGTGTCTTTGAAGAATGAGCTTTGTCCATGTATCAATACAGCCCATTTTAGTATTGACAAAAAATTCGAAGCGCGAGTCCTGGCGCCCCGGTAAAGTGTCATACAACAAAAATAATATGATAACTTAATTTCCATGGACTTTGATGAGGTAATTAGTCAGTTAAGACAATTTTTCCCCAGCATTTATGTCGGGATTCGGCACGAAAGCCGCAGGAAAAGTTTAATGGAGTTATTTTGTTCGCGTTACCAAAGAATATTACGATGGGTTTCGTGGTTCGGGATGCATGTTTCACTTTCTATGCTAAATATTAAAAAAAACAAAGAATGGGCCTCCACACACTGGGGCGTCGACAATCGCGCGTCAAAGTTTTCGCAAATACCATGCGAACTCTGTGTCTATATGCATAAATGGTCAAATTATTCAATAAATAAATATTAAGTAATACAATACAATATATAAGATGGTACAAGCCAAAATTGTGATATTTTTTTTACTGTAATTTTTTACTTTTTTAGGGCTGTTATGAGGTGGTATACATACTTGCATATTTTCAACGATTATTGACACTAAAATCGTGAAAAAAAAAATTAACAAAGAACAAAAACCTAGGTGCACTACAAAGCTACAAATAACCATAAAATTCATTACATTTGGAGTCGGTGCCAATTTATGTGCGTATTGGCCTAGTCTCACGTGGCACATTCTCCAAATGTAATGAATTATAAGGTTATTTTGTAGCTTTTTAGTGCACCTAGGTTTTTGAAGTAGGTTTTTGTTTTTTGTCAAAAATAATTCTATCAGTGAATACAGTTTGAAAACTATACAGCGTGATTCCGAAAGAGCATACCAAACTTGCAGCTCTATAATATAATAAATAGGAATAATAAATAATATTTTCTATTTATTATTTTATAAATGCAACAGACGTTTAGTAAAACTGAACGAAACTACAGTACGAAAACTAAAGGTATGTAGCCTATTATATCCGTTACAGTGGAAAATAACAAACGGAAATTCCCCTCCGTAAATTCTTTGGACTATAATGAAAACTGTTTCAGCGCGCTGGTAAAGTAAGGATAGTTGGTTTTATGATGAAGAATACCTGGATATTTATTATTATTACTGTAACTACTATAAACAACTATACAGTTTAAACTCTGTTTAGATAATCGTAGTAACAAAGTAAGATTGAATTTTTTTTTATTATTTTATCATTTAGATTTTTAATATATTTTTTTTTGATCGCATTAGTTAGGGAGTAAGTCTAGTAATGTATTCTAGTATGTAGAAATGTAGTCTAGTATTCTAAGACACCAGCCTTCGACACGGCATTACGGCCTTCCGGAGAATAAACAAAAGTGCCAATTCGTTAACGCAAAAGATACCCGTATATAGGTACTACTTCTAAGAACAAGCAAATATGAAAGAATTTATAAGATAAAAACCGGCAAAGTTGTTTATTTTTGAAACATCAAAGATACTTATACTGGTATGCTTTTCGATATGTTGAGATATGAAATATATATTTACCGTTCAAAAATATTTACTTGGACGTGCCGTGTTATCAATACGGTACGTTCTTATATTTCATATAAGATTCTTTCTCTTCATTTAGATATAATCTCCTTTATTTCTTATAATTCTTATAAATTACATTTTAAAATATATATATAAAAAATACATTTAAAAATATAAAAAACAGTTCCCCACCGGCATCTGGAACAGGGTCCTAGTTACCAGTGGTTAGGGCTCCAGAGAGAGGAACTTCCTCACAATGCGCGCCGTCTCCAGAAGTACTGCCTTCTGAATCTGTCCCTTGATCCAGCTGCCTAACGCGAGCCTCTTTAGGTGTTTGTCGAGGCTCTTGGCTAATAAGCCATGGGCGGAAACGACTATCGGTACAATGATTGCCGCATCAATGTCCCACATATCGACAATCTCATTATTATATTTTTTGAGTTCATATTTACGTGAAACAGATCCCTTACGTCTACTTCACTGTCATGCAGCAGTGATTTTTGTCGATACCAAAACTAATTGTATTGACACCTGAAAACCTTCATTTTTAACCGACGAAAAAAAAAAGGAGGTTCTCAATTCGACGCGTATATATTTTTTTTATAATATTACTTTCTCGTTTTGAAGTCAACTCAGAACAAAATATGTCAAAAATTGCCAGGTACTATTGAAACAAAACTACTTCAAGAAGTGATGATAAGACCCCAAATCGGTACATCGAACCGATTATAATTTTCTCATTTTAATAAACTTATGCTTTCAATTTTGTTTTTATGGTTCGTACCCAAAGGGTAAGAGGGAATCATATTACTAAGACTTCGCTGTCCGTCCGTCCATCCGTCCGTCTGTCAGACTGTCTGTTAGACAGTTGAAATTTTCACAGATTGTGTATTTCTGTTGCCGCTGTAAAAACAAATACTTAAAAACAGAATAAAATAAATATTTAAGGGGGCTCCCATACAACAAACGTGATTTGTTTGGTCGTTTTTTATAGATAAGGAACCCTTCGTGCGCGAGTCTGACTCGCACTTGGCCGGTTTTTTTAATTCTCCGCCTGTAGCCTTCTTCAGTAAGTCAAGCACACTGTGGCGTCAAGACGCGTTCCAAATTTTGCCATTAGTAAATCGAATTGTATTGGTGCGTCAATGATAGCCACTCATCTAGTCACTCATCACATTTAATTTAATTTAATTTTTATTGTCACATTCTTATTTTTCATTTATTATCAATGTTCCTGTTATGTTATGTTATTCCTCTTACTTATGCATGTTGTGGCACCTTTGTTAACTGTGCATTTAGTTTTCCCTTATTTATATTTTATATTAATGTATTATGAATGCTACAGTTTTTGGATGTCCTGTTAAATAAATAAATAGACTCATGGAAAACGCTGATTCTTCAACAAAATGTTATCAACGCGACCAAATTTTGACGAGTAGTCTCGAGTAGTGGTAAAAGCCACAGCTTTAACCACAGAAATTCAATCTTTATGTATATTAGCACAGAGTTCGTTTTGGTGTCGGTAAAATATTGACGGGCTTTATTCAGTTAAAAACAAAAGAACCATCAAAACAAACAATCCTGTTGTTTGCCGACAGCACGACGCAAACAAACAACGGAGAGATACTCTGTGGAAACTTAGGCAATATCGTTAAAGGTGGTGTATCGGTTAAGTTGGTTAACTTACCATCAGGTGAAACGTCTGCTCGTTTGCCTCCCTTTCACATAAAAAAAAAAAGTTGGACAAGTAGGTGGTAACAAACAACATCAATGTACAAATTAATGATAAAAAACAGGCTTTTATTTAATTGCGCTTAGTTTTCGCGTTCTCCTCAGCAAGCCCTTTCATTTGATACCCATACTGTGGTAGTGCAGAAAAAATAACAATTCCGCCATATTGGATGATCCGCCATATTGGAATTAGAATGACGTCACATAGCTAACGTAAGTTGTTTTCGTAATTTGCCCTGGTCTGAGTATAACTGGGATCGCCCCCAGTCCATTGTACGGTACCCATAGTACAAGCTTTGCTTAGTTTGGGATCATACGAGGAGTATGTGTGGTCTGGCTATATTTATTCGCTTGCTCGCGTGTCTGCAGGGTAGACCAAGATCGTTCCATTTCCACTAATTACCAATTTATCGACGAGCAGCCTTCAGGCTGTATGAACAGTAATGAGTTATTAAGGGTAAGGGGATGGTAATAAAAAACAAAATTACTATCTACGATCTTTAAAAACCGGCCAAGTGCAAGTCGGACTCACGCACGAGAGTTCCGTACCATTATTTATAAAAATGGCAAAAAATCACGTATCTTGTATGGGAGCCCCATTAAATATTTATTTTATTCTGTTTTTTAGTATTTATTATTATAGCGGCAACAGAAATACATCATCTATGAAAATTTAAACTCTCCAACTATCACGGTTCATGAGATACAGCCTGGTGACAAACGGACGGACGGACGGACGGCGATGTCTGAGTAATAGGGTTCCCGTTTTACCCTTTAGGTACGGAACCCTAAAAAACATTGTATTGCTTAGGTATAAGTACATACAGGGTAAAGTACGAGTGGAAACTACAATATACTATACAGGTTGTATCATAAGTCCAAAATAATGAAAAGCGAATACAGAAACAAGAAAAAAGTTAAAAAAACTGTCACCCGACTACGGAAGAATCGGGGTTTTTTGAAATAAAATCGACTCCTCCTATAGTCGAAGTAAAATCGACTGATAGTCGAAGTAATTCGTTTAAAATGTAGCCTACGTTATCCAGACCATAATAACGCATCGATTAACGCCTTATTCACGGAAATCGGTTGAATAGTTTAGGCGCTACGGAGGAACATACGTAAATACAAACATACATTCATAGACTGCTAGAATCATAACCCTTCCTTTTAGCTTCGCCGTAGTGGGATCAAAAAGGCATTTGGACGAACCGTTCTCAAGTGATACTCCGTAATTATTTTTTTAGGGTTCCGTAACCAAAGGGTAAAATGGGAACCCTATAACTAAGACTTCGCTGTCCGCCCATCCGTCTGTGACCAGGCTGTATCTCATGAACCGTTATAGTTAGAGAGTTTAAATTTTCACAGATGATGTATTTGTGTTGCCGAACTAAAAAACAGAATAAAATCAATATTTAATGGGGCTAAAATAGATAATGGTACGGAACCCTTGGTGCGCGAGTCCGACTCGCACTTGGCCGGTTTTTGTGTCATAGGGCGGCAACGAAGCAGACGTTTCACCTGATGTTAAGTGTTCAGCGCCGCCCATGGACATCCGCAACACTGGTGTTGCGGGTGTCCATGGGCGCATTAAAATCAATTGCAATGCCCCTGGGGGCATTGCAATTGATTTTTATTTACCTACATGTAGAGATTGGATGATACTTTTGTATATAAACTCTCCGATCAGCTAGTATTTCAAAACGACGGTCAAAAGGCGAATTAACTTAAGCGCCATTTTGGTAACTTTGCACGAAAACAGCCCAAAAGACGGAGCAAAATTGGCTGATTCTATCGCTATATATAACTCAATATTAACCAACATGGCGTTTGAGACATTTCGCCATTTACCCGTATATATGTTAAAAAAATACATTAGTACTTAAACCTCCTTCTATTTTGAAGTCGGTTAAAAAGGTGGCCACTAATATATAATAATGGAAAGTAATATAATTGTAAGTATTTTACGTAACTACTACTACAGCCGTTTTAACGTCCCACTGCTGAGCACGGGCCTCCCCTCAATGGGAGGGGGATTCAGGCCATAGTCCACCACGCTGGCCCAGTGCGGGTTGGCAGACTTCACACATCTATCGAGAACTAGGCAAGTTCCCTCAGACGTGCAGGTTTCCTCACGATGTTTTCCTTCACCGTTTCATAGCCAGTGATAATCTCAGATGAAAATGAGATTCGCACATAAATCCCAGAGGTGCGAGCCGGGGTTTGAACCTGCACGCTTTGATTGTAAGACGTGCGTTCGACCACTCGGCTACCACTACTTTACTACTACTATTCCACATACATATTTTATTTGTTTGGTACACCTCGTTCTCACTAGTACTTTCATTTCTCTCCATCCAAATGTTGTCTGGTAGAGATCACTTTTAGTGATAAGGCCGCCCATTGACGAACTTAACTATTATTTTTAATCGTATAAGTATAGTTTGTATTTCTTTAAGAGGAGGAGCAATAAAGAGTTATCAATCTATATATCTATAATAGGATAATTTACAAGCCACAGGTGGCGTCTGTGGGCCTATTCAGTGTTCGTGGAAAGGGCCTCACAAGGGTCCGGCGATCGTCATTAATCATCCGTAGGTATTGATAACAAACTCTTTAGGTGCTTAAACGGGCATCCACTTATTTATAGAATTTTACTTATGTTAAATACCTACCTACTTATATTCACATCGATACTAATAAATAAAATTAAAGCGTCCGTTTGTAATGTCGTTTAAATCTATGTAATAAAATTTATCGTGGGCAACTGTAACTGTGGGCAAGTGATACTGGGGGCATAAGCTACTAACCCTGTCAAAATAACAGCATTTTTTACTAAATGCATCTGAAAGTATAGGTATACGCTAGCGATAACGAAAATGCAATTTTTATAAATTTGGTATGTCTGTTTGTTTGAGTTAAAGTCCCAAACGGCTGGATCGATTTTAACGGGACTTTCACCAGCAGACAGCTGTTGTTATAAAGAGTAACTGGGACTACTTTTATTTAAAAAATATATTATTGTTCCTAAATTCCACGGGGTTAGATATTTTTTGCAATGCATGACAAAATAAATACCTTCTTACCAGATGAGCAGTTATATAATTTTTATAGCTATCAATTTTTGTTTGAAACAAACTATACAGTGAATTATTATCAATACATTTTGACTACTGTTTTGGAAGAATGTCATTGAAACAAGTTAGCAACAGAGTTATGTGGTCACCCTTCGCGGTCTAGAAAATCTGATTCAAAATTATAAAATTATATGGTATCATTCTGTAGCGCATAAAACATTCATCGCCAAATTTGTTAAAATTTAAATCCATCTAGAAATCCTTTTCAGTGAAACAAAAGTAATGTAAGGCATAGATTGCAAATTACTGTTAATAAGGGAGTTTAAGTTGGTAGATAAAAGTACTATTTAAATAACTATAAAAATTTATATTTAAATAAATTTAGGCAAGTACCAACCTACTTAGGTGAATCTTTATTTACAAATCTAATAAGAAGAACCCACATAACTAATTATTTATTAAAATCCTTTGACAAGAAATAGAACACTAGAAATAAAAATATATAATACACAACTTAAAGTTTCAAAAAATTGTTGTAAAAATACTCGATAATTTCTAAACGGTTACTCGTAACGCCATCTATCATTTAGAAAAATAATCGAATCCCGGCTCCACGGTCGCCATCTACTATAAAGTTTAAGTACTTACTAAGTAAACAATCGAGTTTGATTCCGGTAACAAAGTTCTGTTAACTGTTGCGAGATGTCGCTATTATAAAATTTGTTAAAGTAGTTCAATTTCTAATATGTGCGTGTTTATCTATTAAAAAATATTTATAAAATGTTAAAAATTAAGATATATCATACTAACCCTATAAGTCACACAAAGGCCGGCAACACACTTGCGATGCCCCTGGTGTTGCAGGTGTCCATGGGCGGCGTTGATCACTTACCATAAGGTGAAACACCTGCTCGTTTGCCTCCCTATCTCATAAAAAAAAAAGATAAGGCTGTAAAATGAACAAAAAAATCATTTTCAGCCTAGAAAACAAGGGCCCTCTGATCCTGGCCAGATGACCAGAACAGAAAATAGTAAAATATCCAAAAATTAGGCTTAAAAAGCTAATATACCTACAGAGACTTATAAGGTGGAGGAACTTAATTGGTTCGTATGAGGGTAAGGAAAGGAAGGCAGCTCGTAATGAGCGTTCTACGTAGTTCCTAAGACCTCCCCTCATAAGAGAGATCTTCAGAAGCATCCTTCTGAATTTCTGATCTTAAAAAGGCTTTGACTATACAAATGACTTGATAATTAAGAGAAAATACAACGATTTCAAGACTTTAATAAATTGCCTATTGAATGTCCCACTGCTGGCCAAAGATCTCCCCTCTCGCTTCCACATGTATTCATTCATGTTTGAGGGGGTTTTGGACCATAGTTTACCATGCTGGTCCAATGCGGGTTGGTGTACGGTAGAGGCCTATGGTGGACTATGGCCTGAAACCCCCTTGCATTGAGGGGAGGCCCGTGCCCAGCAGTGGGACGTCAGTTAGTAGTACGGTAGAGCCTCGTTCGTTGATCAGAACGATGCACCGTGAGCTGATGAGGTGGCTTGGGCCTTTCAGATGTTAGAAAGACCCCTTACATCCAATAACCAACTAAAATGGCAGGGGTCGACGGGAACTTGAAATTTCTACAATAGTCTAGTTACTTTAGTTCTGTATACATGCCTAAGTATAATAATTAAATCTGTATGTTACTGTGGGGAAAATATGTTTGAAATTATATTTTGTTTATTTAAGAGTTAATAGATATGTAAGTACTTAACTTACTGGAATAAAAAAATAATAATAACACAGTCCTTCGTCGTTCTTCATCAACTCCTCAAAAATGTACCTACCTACCAAAAACCTTCGAATAAATAAGTACTTACAGTAGCTATAGTGCAATACTACCCCGATACATCTACTTATTAATAACTTATTTTTTTACATTTTGAACCTTATCTTTCATAAAATAAAATCGTAAATTACACTTACACCCTGCTATGCTTAAAGCTTTTAGTAGGTACAGTCAGCGTCGAAGTTACCTGCGTAGTTTGTCGCAGGGCGCATGCGCGGCGCTATCGACCCGCGGCACCGGCCGCCAGTCCTGGGCTCATTTGCCCTGTATCTTCACAATTGGTGAGTACATTCTAAATTTTCCTCCCGTTCGGACTATGTGGTTTTATATTTTGAAAAAAGAATCATAGACTACGTGTGCATGTATCTTGCGGTGGCGCTAATCATTATTATTGCAAGTTTGGTCAGGCTACATGTAAGTCATTTTTTTTTTATATTCCATACAACGCTTTGTCTTCCTTTCTTGCCTCATCCCCTCTATAAAGCCACGTATTCTATTTTTGATTTGTGTTTTACCTGTTTTTTTTTTTGCTTTCACGTAGAGATCGATACGCCACGTATGTGTAGATTAGGTTTTTTAACGACAAAGTATCTACATTTTATAACGCGGTCTTTGTTCAATCGTCTTAGTATTTAAAAACGTTTCACACTTATGTAACATTTTTTATTGCAACTAACAAGCTAATAATTAAAAGAAAAATACTTTTCATTGTTAAAAATCTCGCGCCAAAGAGGAAACCACATGTTGAGTTTCCACCACAAAACACGCAATTGCGTACCGTCTTAACATTTTTGGAAAATTCTACGCCGACTGTACCTAAGAGAAAATCGTTCTCGAACGTTCGTTCAATATCGAACCTTAGCAACAGGGCATAGAGTTCTAAATATAGATTTTCCCCGGGGCTCTATCCAATTCGCGTCTGCGCATAAACCTTACGGTCCACGCAAGCAATATCGAACCTTATGTAGCGTTGTATAAGTGATTTTTTCCATGACAAACAAAATATTTTCTTTGCTTAATGGAAATCCGCTTAACTTAAGCTAGAATCCACGTCACCAGCAACAGGTATGTCGTTACATTAACATAATACAACACTGTTTTATTAAGACGAATCAAAACGATTTCGGATTTTTTTTAATGTCGGTAATTTATAAACTTAAATACTACGCCGTCATCAAATACGCTCATTTATTATCACTGACTTAAAAGTAACTTAAGTTACATAGTTATTTCATTAATTAACAATGATTGATTATTCAAACATACATTCAAACAAAATTAAGGTTCTCTAGGACTTAATAACGAATTTTGGTGGGTTTTTTTTCATATTTTTTAGTGTTATAATACCTTTGTTTGCATGGGCATTGCAGCTATGCGGTAAAATGCATGCGCTCTTGATAAGTATCGAGTGCGCATGCACTAAATAGTACCATTCCCGGTCGAAGTCTAGACCTGCGCCTAAAATAGAGCTGCCACGGCGTACCTAGGAACAGATTGCGCGGGGCTCCCCTCCCCGCCCCTCCTCCCGGGGAGTACAGGGGAATAGGGCGCGGAGAGCCCACGCCCCTCTTCCCTCACGTCCTCCGCCCACTGAATAATCGTTACTGCGATCCCTAGAAATTATTTAGAGATGGGCAGAATTATTGGTGTGAAAATGTAGTTATGAACTTTTGTTTAGTACCTAATATACAACCTATATTTAGCGTTATTACTTGTATATACTTATTGCTTATAAAAACATTGGTTGTAGCTTTACAGTGATTTTTAAAATCAGATAGTTAGGCAGCTCTCCAGTGTTACCAACTCCCAAAAATATTTATCCCTTAAGCTTAAGTTGAAAACCCCTAAAATTGCCACAATCACATGAAAATCCCCCTAAAAAAATACAATACGAAAATTAAATTAAACAAATAAATAACAACCAATACAACGTATTTCCAGAAAGCACAGACCACCAGTCACCACAGAGTAGTAGTCCCCGACGGAAGATCAGCGCTGGTTGTTTTACAACCGGCACATGCTGAGTTGTGGCCAATTTGCGGCATACATTTGAATATTACCGAAACTTGTAGTCCCGTACGGGACCTTTGTTCTAATGTGCATGTTTAAAACTTAAGTTCAAATGTATTTATCTCAAATAAATTTCTTTCTTTCTTTATTTCTTTCTTTTTTTCTTTCTTTCGTTCTTTCTTTCTTTCTTTCTTTCTTTCTTTCTAGTAATATAAATATAGTAGCCCACCAGACATAACACCCGTCTGGTCAGAGGATCCTCCCTTTTCCGCCAGTCTTATGTTCATTACGCGGCATTTGTTTTTCATTCACTCATTTGCTCTGTATTCTTAGTTAAGTATCGAGGAGCCGTACTAGATGTCGCAAACATATTTTTTTTGTTATTCAAAAAATGCCCTAAAATACCCGTAAAAATAGAACGTCCCCAAAAACCCCATCACACTTATTTACCCCCTAAATTTTGGGGGAAAGCCCCTAAGTTGGCAACACTGCTGCTATCTAAAACACTACATAAATTGACCATTTTATGATATAAGATAGATACAGTACGCTTTATTGTACACCATTCTAAGTAAAGTTCGACAGCATTTATAATAGCAAAAAAGCTCCCAAATATTAATAAATTCCGCAAACAACAACAATATATGCAAAATAAATTAAGTTAATTCTTATTTCAATAAAAGAAAATCGGCCAAGTGCGAGTCGGACTCGCGCACGGTGGGTTCCGTACCATTATCTATAAAAACGGCAAAAAAATCACGCCCCCTTAAATATTCATTGTATTCTGTTTTATTTATTGTTATAGCGGCAACAGAAATACATAATCTGTGAAAATTTCAACTGTCTAGCTATCACGGTTCATGAGATACAGCCTGGTGACCGACGGACGGACGGACGGACGGACAGCGAAGTCTCAGTAATAGGGTTCCCGTTTTACCCTTTGGGTACGGAACCCTAAAAAAATAACCTAAAACTTAAATAATTTAGTATAAAAACTAAAATATATTATTAAAAGGAGTCCCTTTAGGCAAAGTTACGAAGATACTGGCAGCGATCCCCCTTTGAATAACTAGACTAATTCTTTGTCCGAGGTAGCTGCCAACTCTTCGGTCTCCTTTGATGTCGACTAACCTTTTTGCTATTTCCTTAAAAAGCCTTATAGCCTTCTTATTACGTTTTGTGTGTAACTAATGACAAAACCATTTGGTTTTGTCACTCTTCAACATGCCTGCCAGTACGGCCAATATTGTTACTTCTATAACTACTGTACGTTAAACCTAAAAGAAAGTTGGAAACCTACAAATTATATAAGTGTAATTCTTATTAGATGGTTAACGTTATAAGTAGCTTCTTAAACAAACCACGACACCAAGGAATATATAGAGATACAAGTTACTTTTGAATCTCGAGTTTCAAAGTACTATCTAAGCACGTCATATAATTGGTAAGTAAGTTCTGGTTTTTCTGCAATAACCTTGTAA
This sequence comes from Ptilodon capucinus, assembly GCA_914767695.1. Lineage (NCBI taxonomy): Eukaryota > Metazoa > Arthropoda > Insecta > Lepidoptera > Notodontidae > Ptilodon > Ptilodon capucinus. The sequence continues at coordinate 3,015,860 of OU611814.1, read as the reverse complement.
ATAATACTTTTAAATTATTTTTTATAACTAAAATTATAACCGATTTCCAATAATTTCAGTGTATCAAACAGGAAACGACGCTATGAGACTGGAACCAGTGAGTGTGAATTTTCCTGAGAATTCTTGGTACGACCTCACTCACCACACGAATGGAAGCTGACGATTTTAGGAATTCATATACCTAATTAAGATCTAAATGATTATATTAAAGTATTATGCAAATAAAAAACACGTTTAAATATAAATATATTTATAGAATTGTAACCTAAATTTAATAATAGTATTTATGATCTAGGAAAACATATTAGTTAACATATATTATTATAGATATTGAAAAGATAAATGCAAGTTATATTAACATACAATAATAATGATTAAAAAAAGACTTGATCCGCGTGGGATGGTGGCAAGAACGCTGGCTGCATTTCCTCGTTGAATAGCAAGTCCTATTCGTTGAGCGAGAAAAGAGCCAGCCCTCTTGTCACCTGTGGGGGTAATTAATTTTGGGCTTATTTTTCTAAATAGAATTGAAATAAAATATACCTTATTAAATTAGCACTCTCTTAAATCCCAAAAATATCCAACCCCAACTTAATTTTATGTAAGGTATCATGATCAATCTTTCGTGAGGATATTACTCGACATATCTATACAAATAAATGACATTGAAGTGCCTGTAAAAGTCTATTATACAGTACTTATAACAAGAAGAAATATTTATTTCTGTCTGATTATTGGACGGGATATTGTTTTCTTATATTTACGCGAATACTATACATTGAAATAAAACTATTTTACGGATTTTATCGCGTTTATTTACTATTTTATTTTCCCGACGTGTCGGCTGCTTTACAGCAACCATGGTCACGGTGGGACTGAGGTGTTAGACGTCCTGATGTCATAGTTAATAACTGGGTACCCTCATATTTAGTTGTTGTTTGCTGTTGTTTTTGTTTTTGTTGTTGTTTTATTAACTATGACAACAGGACGACCAACACCTCAGTCCCCCCGTGACGTGACCTTGGTTGCTGTAAAGCAGCCGAAACGTCGGGAAAATAAAATAGTAAATACACGCGATAACATCCGTAAAATAGTTTTATTTCAATATTGGACGGGATTTTCAATGGCAAATAACTGATTTTATAAGGAGTAACTTAGATTGCTTTTACTTTTTATTTTAGATAAATAATTAGGGTTCCTAAATTCCACGTATACGCAATAGTCATTTAATAAAGTACAGTCTTTATTGTGCTTTTATGTATGGATCTGTCTTAACTTTGTGGTATTCGATCCATTTGTATTTGCTCTAATTAATAACGTGAAGGAATAGTCGTGTCATGTTTATAAATCTCAATTAGACAATTTAAGATTGCTCCTCCCTCCAGCATTTACTCTGAAAACTAACACGTAGTGGGTACTAGATCATAGATACTACATATTTTGCAATTACGACTCCTGGTTTATATTTAAAAATAAAATAAAAACCGGCCAAGTGCGAGTCGGACTCGCGCACGAAGGGTTCCGTACCATTATCTATAAAAACGGCAAAAAAAATCACGTTTGTTGTATGGGAGCCCCCTGAAATATTTGTTTTATTATATTTTTTTGTATTTGTTGTTATAGCGGCAAAAGAAATACATCATCTGTGAAAATTTCAACTCTCTAACTATCACGGTTCATGAGATACAGCCTGGTGACAGCCGGACGGACGGACGGACGGACAGCGAAGTCTCAGTAATAGGGTTCCCGTTTTACCCTTTGGGTACGGGACCCTAAAAAGCGCACTGAAGCTTCAAGAAACGCGCGCCAATTTTTTTTCAATATCATAACGAATTATGTTGTGTGTCAATATCATAATAGAAAAAACTGATTCTTCAACCAAATGTCATTGAGCGAATTTTGGCGAGATGGCGAGGTGGCGTTTTCAATATTTATGTATATACAGGTTGTATCAGAAGTTCGAAATAATATTTTGGGTACATATATGGTCGTTCAAGTGAAGATAGTCTATGAGTTAGTAATTACTAACTACTAGTAATTAGTTAGTAGTTATTGAGTTATAGACCTTTGAACATTTATCACCGATATCGTGTCGTGGCCTTTGGGTACATCCACAACCCTATTAAGCAGTGTAAACTGCATTTTCACAAAACAGAACGTGACAATTTTACATTGGACTTGAGATATTACAAGTTTTAGAAATACTTAGGCGATTTAAAAAAAAAGTTGAAAAAGCTTGTTCGATTCGAATTTCGATCAAATTTAAATAACATTCGGTTGTACTCCCGCCACTTATGCTTAACTTTATGTATTATTTCGGCCTTCTGATATTTGATTAGATTCTGTATCAAAAGATCGCTTTGGTATTGGCTACCATTTTAACGTGTGTTGACCTTCCAGTATGCCTGCCTTTATAGTCCTACATTTTGGTTTAATTTGAAACTATTTGTTATTCCCCACATGTCATATTCGATGATCGTATCGCAAAAAAACATGTGTTTATAGCGGATCTAATGTTTCCTACATAGGTCAGCACGTTGGTTCATCATCGATGGGTTTACGATTAGGATCTCATTAGGATTCAGTGCGGGCGCCGGGCGGCTCCGGGATCCGGGACCAATTGTTTAATTTGCTTCTGTCATTTCTATTTTTACTTGAGGTAGGCACTGTACTTATTGGGGCGAGCGAATTTATATGACTGCACGAAACGTACATTATTTTACTATTAGGTAAAAAAAAACATTGTTATGGCAACATCAGTCACGTGATCGCACCAACTTGAAGTATGGAGATGGTAGAAACGATTAAAGGAGGGCAATCACCTATGGGAAAAAAAATGAAATTTCGCATTTTTTATATAAATATCAAAATCCGTGATAAAAGTCACACGTACATGCGTTAAAATTCGCTCGCAAGTCGCGTTATCAATGACATTACGTTAAAAATTGTGCTACTTCAACGAGTAAATACAGTTCGTTTTAGAACTGGTAAGGATTCACCCGCCATCTTTATCACTGTCATCACCCATTTTTAACCGACTTCCAAAAGGAGAAGGTTCTCAATTTGATCGGCATGTTTTTTTTGGCTGTAAATATTTACTTTTTTAGGGTTGTTATGAGGTGATAATGATTGCATATTTTCAACAATTATTGACACTAAAAAGCGTGAAAAAAAATATTTTTTTTACAAAAACCAAAAACCGACTTCAGAAACCTAGGTGCACTAAAAAGCTAAAAATAACCTTATAATTCATTACATTTGAAGTCGGTTTTTGTTTTTTATTTATAATTTATAATGTGTATTTATTGAATTTGCCCTCCCTATTTTACTTGTCACTGGCTGAAATACCTGCTAAACGCAGGTGGAGCCATTCCTCATCTTATTCCATGAAATATCATCATTTCAATCATTTCTTATAAAAAAAAAAAAAACTGGTAGAAAATAGGACGCGCGTCTTAACGCGCCTGTGTATGCACGACTTGATGTCCCTCTATGACGGATAAGTGTCGTTCACGTCTGTGTACCACTTAACCGGTACTTAGTTCGGTAATCATGACATGTACCAAAAAATATCTTCTCGTACCTACTTGCAATAATACCTTTCGATTGCGTATGCGCAGTGTAAAATGCTTTTTAAGCCATCTAAAGGTCGATAGTAAGAGTCACATGCAATGTTTTACGCCTGAAAAAGCCAGATGTTTCAGGGATTATGTTTCAAATTTGTTTAATAGCTTCTAATTAAATAAGGTAGTCTATATTTCCCCGACGACATCCGACGGCAAGAAAATCTATTTTTCATAAGGATTAATATTTAACTTACACTTTTATTAAATTTACCTGATTATTTATATCTTTTTTTAAGTTTTCTATTACATTGTAAGACTTAGGAGATGCTCATGAAAAATATATTAAGAAAATTAAATTTATTTACGGTTTCTAAATGTAAATAAACAACATAAAGTAAATCCTACTAATATTATAAATGTGAAAGTATGTGAGTATGGATGTGTGTTACTCTTTCCCGCAATAACTAGTGAACGGATTTTGATGAAACTTTACAGTATTATCGTTTATACATCAGAATAACATAATGTATACCGATATTAAATAATTGAAGTCTACGTGAACGAAGTGGCGAGTAGAAGCTACTACAACATAAAGAACGTAATAAATACTACTACTACAGCCCTTTTAACGTCCCACTGCTGGGCACGGGCCTCCTCTCAATGCGAGAGGGATTCAGGCCAAAGTCCACCACGCTGGCCCAGTGCGGGTTGGCAGACTTCACACATCTATCGAGAACTAGTCAAGTTCCCTGAGACGTGCAGGTTTCCTCACAATGTTTTCCTTCACCGTTTCATAGCAAGTGATAATCTCGGATGAAAATGAGACTCGCACATAAACCCAGCGGTGCGAGCCGGAGTTTGAACCTGCACACTTTGATTGCAAGGATCGCGTTCGACCACTCGGCTACGACTGCTGTCATATTATTATTATTCTCCATAATAAGTAAAGCTAATTTATTTGCAAACAAAAGAACTAACTATACATAACTACGTGAACTTATTTGAAGGTAAAACCAAACCCACTTGCGTCAGAATTCTGTAGAGCCACTTAATCAATCAGGTCATCTCTATTAATTGGCATGCGTGCTTATAACTTGTGTACACATTGTCGCTGTAGGTTCATGCACATTAAGCTTGGTATACATCAGAGATTCGCAAACTTTTTTGGGCAAGAGACTCCTTTTCAAAAATGAAATGATACCCAAATTACTTTAAAAAACCAATCTCTAGCTTTTTTCCTGTTTATACAAAATACTCACAAGTACATAGGTATTGTGGACGTTTATCGACTTTTTTTTAAGTACAACAATTATACTTTCTACTAAAATATTAGTCATTCTTATAACAAGTTGGTACACGTAACATAACTTATTCAGTACCTGTTTTAAATAGAACTTGTATTAGTTAATAGGGGTCGTTTTTAGATCTCATAGACCTCCAAAATCGGTTTCGTTTATGTTGACCCCTTTATGCTTAGCATGTCCATGTAGACATAAGTTTATCTCTTTCAACTGTCACATTTGTCGAAATAATGACGTCCCAAAGCCCTTTGAGAATCCCTGGTATACATCATAGTAATATCCACATTTATACTTACGGTGTTACTTCATTTCGTTTTGAGGGTTGCGTCTACATCTTCCTACCTATGCATCTATATCTATACAAATAAATAAAATTGAAGTGTCTGTTTGTAATAACAAAATAACACTTTTACCAAATGCATATGAATGTACATACTATATTTATAGCAAAAATGCATTTTTTTTTAATCTTTGTCTTTTTATCTGTTCCGGGTAAATTTCCAAACAGTTAAACCGATTTCGACAGGACTTTCACTGACAGATAGCCGATGTTTTTAAGCTTAACGTAGGCTACTTTTAATGTAGATAAATGATTAGGGTCCCTGATTCCACGCCGGCGAAGGCGTGGGCTTAGCTTGTTATCAATAAATATAAATCAAAGTTGTATGTTAAATAAAACGCTCAGCGTGTATGTTGTTCTGTCGACGGCGACAGAAAACGAGCGCTGCGAACGCGCGGGTGGACGCGGACTCGCCAACACATCGCCGCCCACGCACGATGCGCAGACGCAGCCGCGCAGGTGCTGCCCCGCGCCGCACTCTTAGAAAACATAGAATACGATATACAATGAGATTTCTTACTTACCTTACGATTCAGTTAAAATTTTAAAGTTAAATCGATAATGTCCTTAAATATTTGAAAACACTACAATGGCTGTCTTGCTCATACATTACAACCGTGAAAAGGACGGCACTACATCTTGTTTAGTGTCGTTTGGTTTAAACACTAGTATACTAGTTCTACTACTACTACACTACTACTACACTACTACTACACTACTACTACACTACTACTACACTACTACTACACTACTACTACACTACTACTACACTACTACTACACTACTACTACTCTACTACTACACTACTACTACACTACTACTACACTACACTACTTCAGCATATCTGATAATTCACAATATCTTCATTCGATTGATTAACTATTAGGTTCTGTACGAACAAGTGGATATATAAATAATCATTTCACATTATAGAGATAGTAGTTTCTACCCGCGTCGTTCTTCTACTTCGTCCGCGTAGACTTCTATTATTGTTAATATGTTTTTCTGACGTCTCAAAAATAATACTGTAAAGTTTCAATAAAATCCGTTCTGTAGTTTGCGTGAAACGGTAACAAACCACCATCCATCCTCACAAACTTTCACACAAATATAATATTAGTAGAATTTAAGCTGGAGGTACATACTTACGCACATCTCTACCCTTTTAAATTAATCTGTGGCAATAGAAAGCTTCAATGAATTGTGAATTGTGAATGGCCGGCGTGCAATCCTGATTTTAGCACGAGTCATCTCTACTCCTTGTTTATCTCCGGCTGCGGTCCAAACCGGTACCTTATCGGCACTTAACCATAGAACAGTGTGGAGGGCTTGCGTTAATCCCCTAGCACACAGGGGCGTCATGACGCGGGCGTCAAAATTTTTGCGAATTCTAAAACGAATTACATTGTCTCATAGATAATGTCAAATTCAACAAAAAAAATCGCTATCAATGCGATTTTTTTTCATTCACAATTTGACGGAAATTCAATATTTATGCCCCCACACCGTCCATTTTTAGGGTTCCGTACCCAAAGGGTAAAACGGGAACCCTATTACTAAGACTTCGCTGTCCGTCCGTCCGTCCGTCCGTCCGTCTGTCACTAGGCTGTATCTCATGAACCCTGATAGTTAGAGAGTTGAAATTTTCACAGATGATGTATTTCTATTGCAGCTATAACAACAAATACTAAAAATCAGAATAAAATATTTTTTTAAGGGGGCTCCCATACAACTAACGTGTTTTTTTGCCATTTTATAGAGAATTTATTTATTTAACAGGACATCCAAAAACTGTAGCATTAATAACACATTAATATAAAATACAAATAAGGTGAAACTAAATGCACAGTTAACAAAGGTGCCACAACATTAATGGTACGGTTCCCTTCGTGCGCGAGTCCGACTCGCACTTGGCCGGTTTTTGGTATTGGCAAATATTTAACGCGCTCGTCTTGACGCCAAAATGTGACCAGGACTTTATGATGAGTGCACAAAGCATTTTGCATATTTACCCCATTGTAAACGTGTTGTATGTTGTTATGCGTTTCCTTATGGTGCATACATTGAATAGTAGTTAGACTATACTACTCTAACGTTGAAGAATATTCGGAATACTCTGCTGCCAGAGCATTGATACTTAAGTTACCCGTGACTCCATAATATACCTTATAATCTAAATAAAATAAATACAGCATTACGCATGTATTCCCTGAAGGGATAGGCAGAGGTGCACTGCATTGCACCCACACCGATATGTTTTTAATCTTATCGTCACATATGTGAGCGAGCCTATATGTAATTCCCATTATAACAAGCACATTCTCTCACAATAAGAGGGAGATTTGGGCAATAGACCCATTCTATTCTGGCCCAGTGGTCGTTGGTGAGCTTCACACGCCTTTTTCATAGACATATATGTTTCCTCACGATGTTTGCGTTCACCGTTCACCATGTAGTAAAGTTAATTCATTATTAAATAGCGTTATTAAAAATTACATGCGCACAATCCCAGAGGTGCGAGCTTGGGATTTGAGCCTGCACCTCTTGCATTAATATTAGGCCTCCTGACAACAAGTGTACTTTACTTGTATGTATCAAAAGCTTATAAGACAGCAAATTAATTAATTATATAATTTTAATATCCTTATCAAAATTAACACGTTCGCTGCGTAAAGATTTTTAGTGTACTTTCAGCTGGCGCGTCACGAGGTCATATTGACTCATATAAGTACTAACTTTGTGACCGCTACGCACTGGATGAAGTTCACCATGAGCCAATACGACCTCACAACGCAGCAAACGTGTTAAAATGTAATTTAATCAATTACGTAACTGACGTTCAGATCAAAGAGTACCGACACAAGTACTTGATAGTATCTTAATCTGATCGCCTACACGGACCCGTACAAAGGTCTTAGCTTTTTTTACTATTTATAAAAAGCGTCGAACAATAATGTTGTGCCATGTAGCAATTGATTGATATGAATTGTACTATACCGATTTCGGTTGTTATAAAAAAGTGGGTCTACCTTTGGTAATACGCGTATTTTACGTTCGCATGGCCAGCGAGTCGAAATACATTGAATTACAGCTGCCCATTATATCACTTAATTGATATCGTATACGAAGTATTACACACTTTCAGAGGTGGAACAAAAGTCTCCACACTCCTTTTTTTGCCAATACCAAACAAACTCTATTAACACATAGAAAAAGTCCATTATTCAACGAAATGACACTGACAGCCCGAGCGCATTTGAACGCGTGGGTGCGTGGCTTTTGCCACGGAAACTCCATCTTTATGTATATTGATATTGAGTTCGTTTTGATATTGGCTAAAAGTTTAACGGACGGGTCGACACCTCAGGGCTTAAATATCTATCTATCTACAGCGCCTCTATCTGAGAGTTTATAAATTACGTACGCAAGCTAGTAGCGGCTCTACCGAAAGTTTAGTCTCATGGTAGAGCTTAAACGTTAGTATTCATTTGATGACTAATTGATTAATTTGATAGATTTATGAATGGATTTTTTTGTTATTCGTTTTATTCTTTCATATCGTTCTGCAGTCATAAAGGCGAGGGAATCACCTTGGTGGTTTTCTAAAATAGACATTGTGATGGTTTACATAAAGATTGAATTTCCATAATAAAAACCTAACGAAAACGCTCATCACACGCTCGCGGTGTCAATTATATTTCGTTGAAAAACGAGCTTTTTGCATAAGTTAATACAGTTTGTTTTAGTGTGTGTTCGGATCTTGTAAAGCCGTATGCCAATATATAGGGATATTTATAGAAGGTTAACTTATTGAGTTTGAAGTGACATTTATATTTTTTTCTTTTATTCACAGATGCGCAATGGGCCCACGCGTATCCCTAATTTTGGCGCTAAGCATCGTCGGGGCCATGGGCTTTATCCCCCATGGTTCTATTGGGGAAAAGGTATTTTTTACCGACATTCAAAATTTATTTACATGAATATTAGTTACAATGTTACACATAAATTATAAGTCTACTGTCCTTAATGTATCCTACAGGTAGTATCAAAAATATTACTTATTCAATGTACACTTTTGATACCTCCTGCCTAACTTGTAAAGAACAAGTAAAATAGAGTAAAAATTGAAATTAAAAAAATAAAAACATAAAAATAGTCGAATAAACTAGACTACTACTTAATTTCAACATAAATAAATATCGCCAGACAACACAGACTCATTGTATGATCTCAAACTAAGCAAAGCTAGTACTATGGGTACCGTACAATGGACTGCGATGCCATTTACACCCAGACCAGAGCAAATTCCGAACAGGCCATTTCCGAAAGTTACCACCACTGGTGGGAATCAACCACCATCTGCTGAACTGCCTACACTCAAACCACTAGAGTCTTGGTCTTAAGGCTTAAGACGTCTTGGTCTAGTGACTAGTCCAAGACGTCTTAAAATAAAATATTTGTTTGTCCAGGAGCATATGGTTCTCACCGAGGCTTTGCTTCGTGAAGTGGTCGAGCGTATGGGAAAGGACTTCAACGACGCGGCGTCTAATTATCTGGAGTTCCCGCCCAGCGACCGTCATCTGACGCTGATGGCACGTGCCAACAAGGACCTGGAAAACGAGCAGCTGGACTATGACTCCCTGGTGGATGGAAACCCCAGCCCCAGCCTGCGCGACCAGGAGTATCTACAGCACAGGTACACTTAACTCCCAGCTTAAAAAGTCAAGTGTCTAAAATGTTTTGCAATATCAAAGCAAGCTCTGTACCAACATGCATAGAGATTGAATTTAAAATTTGGTACCAAGTCAGCGTTGTGGACTATGGTCACCATTGCATTAAGGCAGATTGTCCTCAGTTAAAAGAAAACCAAAATACTTCGGCAAAGTACGGGAAAACTGACTTCAAAAACCAGAAAAAAAAAATACTTATGAGTAAAACTAACTTCAAGAACCAGATTTCTCTGAAGAACTATCTACCAATATTTTATTTATAGTAGGAATTTGTCTTAAGTAGGTAATGAGTTAGGTTGCCTTTTCCCCAGTTCTGTATCTATTTTCTTATTATATTTAGTTCGCTATGGGGTCACCAGTACGTGACCGGCGGCGCTGGCGAGGGTAAGCAGCACCTACAGCCATCCGGCGATCTGCCCAACCGACAGATGGTGAAGTCCGACTCAGTCCTGCCAGCGTACTGCAACCCGCCCAACCCCTGCCCTGTGGGATACACCGGTACGTCATTGACAACTCTACAACTCCAGAATCTGAATCTGAATTTTTATTCATATAGACCAATACAGGCACTTATGAATCGTCAATAAACAATTATAATAGGATCTCTACCACCCATTCGGAATGCATTTCCTATGGATTCTCCATAGGAACCATGGAGTCTGCCCATTCTTCTGAATGGGCAGACTCCATGGTTGCTTTTTTCCACTATGAATTTACATTTTTGTGTTTTTCTTATTTAACAATTATACAATATAAAATTAATGAGGCTATAAATTCTCAAAACATAATTAATTAACTAGACAAAGTACGTTTGTGCAAGATTTAAAGGTAGACAGGAGGAGAAAAACGTGACAAATAGCTAACTTCCCTCAAATGAGTTCCTGAGGGGCCGGACCAGCGCCTTACCAAGCGTGTTTATCCACTAACTCTACTCTCTACTCTACTCTACTCTCTACTACCAAAGACATCACACTGCATATTCACTTGTTTCTTAAAGTTGGGTGTAATCACATAAATATCTTCAGAGTAGTCAGAAAATGAAACGTTACGCCAGACTTGGTCTTATTTTGCTAACATTTATAGTCATCGAGATAATGTCTCGAATAATAAAAATTATTATTAAAGAAACGATTTACAATATTGTACAAATTAAAATTTTAATACAAAATATAAAAATAATACTAAATAGAAAAGGTTTTTCCCTCGGGGAATGATAGCGAGGATGTTGGATGCGTTTCCTCGTTGAATATTCGCATATTCGATGGACGAGCAAAAAGCCAGCCCTCTTGTCACATGTGGGGGCTATTAATTTTGTTTCTGTTAAAGATAAATACAAATAAATCTTTATGTTATCATAATTTCTAGTGAGATTATCGCATTTTTACTTTTACTTGTAAAATGCCTTTTTAGACATCGGACGGCAGAAATAGAGCTGTACTGCTAATTAGGTCAGAGAGTAATAAATACCGACTAAGTATTTGTTGAAAAACATTATCGAACATGTTTAGCGCATTGACGTACATAATCATTTGATACATTGAATCAAATTCGAAATGTATTATAACCATCGACTCCATATTCGCTAAAAGGCAAGTAGAAGAATACTATTTTTAACGATGGGTTCACTCTAAAATGATCCTTATTGTAAAGAGTCACCATGGAGTTTCTCGCCCATTATTCTCCATAGATAATGCATTCCGAATGGGTGGTAGAGATACTATAATATTTTTTGTTTATAGACGATTAACGAGTGTTAGTAGTATTGGTTTAATTTAAATGAATAAAAAAATATGATGCTGATTCTGATTCTAATATGGCAGCAGTGGTAGTCTAGTTGCAAGAACCACCTTGAACGCAAGGTACAGGCTCAAGTCCCGGGCTCGTAACTCTGGGTTTTCTGGATTCAATAATGATTACCACTTGCTGAATGGTGACGGGAAACATCGTGAGGAGACCTACACTTCTATAGAAAGGCGTGTTATGTTATAAATCAGCCCTGAGCCTCGTCGTGGACTACGGCTCAAGTCTCCCTCGATATGAGGGGAAATGTATCCAGTATGATGGCAACAGACACGCCCTTTATTACATTGGGACCAAAATACATCAGCGAAGAGTGGGTGCATCGCAATGAGGTGCATTGCCTAACCCCTTCTGGTAATTAATATAGGCGTGTTTTTTTTTTTAATTACATGACCGGGTGGAATCTTGCAACTGAATTTTAAATCAGTTATCTTCAACCGATTGAGTTGAAATTTGGTATAAACGCTTATTTTGCATAACAATGCATGCTATGTGACATCATTATAATTCCAATATGGCAGATCATCCAAGATGGCGGAATAGTAATTTTTTCTGCACTACCACAGTATGGGTATCAAATGAAAGGGCTTGCTGAGGAGAACACGAAAACTATGGCCAAATATAAATAAAAGCTTGTTTTTAAAAAGTTTTTTTACTAAACATTTTTTGTATTACACTAGGACGCATGAGATTCGCGTACTTGATTCTACAAATACCTAGCAGCATTCATGCAACAATGGACCTTATTACAGAGGACCAAGGCTGCCTCAGCGAGTTTGAGAATACTGCCGCGTTCAGCCGCGAGTACCAACTGGCCCAGCGCTGCATGTGCGATGGGGAGCACATGTTCACCTGCCCCCGCGACTCCGGTTCCGACCTGGACCTTCGCTTCCCAGAGCACCACAAGGACCTTGGCGCTAAAAAGTTCATGCCTGGGGTAAGCTTTTTTTTCTATACAAAATGTATCAGAAGTTCGAAAATTATTAATACTTTAAAGTTTGCATTACTATCGGTTATGCAACTGAATCACTTAAAAAAAATTAACATGATTTTTCAATTATTATTCTTGTATCACCAATTTATAAATGTTGTTTTAAAAGTATATTAAAATTCGAGAGCAAATTTTCAAGTTTTGTTTTGTGAATGTGAATAGCTGTCCGGCCGTAGTAGATGTAGTTAACATTGTTATATAAGGTTATGGGTGTTCCCCAAGGCCACATTGCGGTATATGTGACAATTTCTAAGGTCTGTAACTTTTGCTATTTAGGTATACACTGTCTTCATTGAGCATCTAGATATTTATTTACTTACATTAAAAACAAAATATTTACATAATAAATACATTTTTTTGGGTTCCGTACCCAAAGGGTAAAATCGGAACCCTATTACTAAGATTTCGCTGTCCGTCCGTCCGTCCGTCTGTCACCAGGCTGTATCTCATGAACCGTGTTAGTTAGAGAGTTGAAATTTTCACAGATGATGTATTTCTTTTGCCGCTTTAACAAAAAATACTACAAAACAGAACAAAATAAATATTTAAGGGGGCTCCAATACAACAAACGTGATTTTTTTGCTGTTTTTATAAATAATGGTACGGAACCCTTCGTGCGCGAGTCCGACTCGCACTTGGCAGGTTTTTTCTCTCGCTATCACTCTTTGTAAATTGTTGTCTACATATTAGCGACGATATATGTACCTTTTTTTTTTTTAACAAGGGAAAATCCTTTATGGATACCCCTTCATCTTGGGGGAGATGAAGGGATTATGTGGAAGTCCCAGCGAAGCCGTATATCCACTAAAAACATGTACCTAAAGTATTGTTTCCGACTTTTGATACAGCCTGTACACAACTAACCATTTTTTTCAGCTGCTCGAGAACCCATTTTTGATGGGTGACCGTCTGCCGATTGCAGCCAAAAAAGGGTTCGATTTTAGCATTTTCTAAACTATTTACTTAGTCGTACATACAAGTAGGTAATCCACCTACTTGTAATAGTTAAGAGTCTATTTTGTGTCCAATATATCTAGCAGTATAAAATTTATATCTATATATATCTGTTACAACCTCACAAGGAGAATGCGTGTTGCAGAAAATAATGAAAATGGTTTCTTCATGGAATTTCTCGATCTCGGCACTGTTTGACACAGTTACATTTTACAAGGAACGGATTTATTATCTGTGACACACATTTAGGGTATTGTGTGAATTTGATGAGAAACCAAATCACGGTAATTATAATGAAAATACTGGCTGGTTAGTTATATTTTAGATGTTTTTTTTTTTATTATTTCAAGGAATATAAGTTTTGGAAATTTTATTATGTTACCAACATTACCTCAAATTTCCTATATACAAACTTATTTATTCGCTTCACTTTCAATATATAATTTTAACTTAGACGCTGTTAAGTTTGTTAGATGTATAAATAAGTACACACATAGAACCTACAGTATCATAAGGCAATAGAGTTAATATAAAAAAAAAATGTTCCGATTTGGGAAAAAAGCTTATATCGTAGTAATTATTATATTAAGATACATAAGTTTAAATAGGTAACTATATATCATATACAACGTGTTCCTGAGGATATGCATTAACTCCGGCATGCCAATCTGATCATTGAAATGATCATTTTTCACCTTGTTTTTTTATACAAATTAAATGTCTTGACTTTTTTTTTTTTTTGTTGACGGGGAGGAAATCTTCAGAAAGATTCCCAGTCTTCTGTGTGGGAGAAGACTGGGATATGTGGGATTCTCACCCACTAAAACTTCCCCGGTGGCCGTCTTCGACACGTTATAGGGACTCCGGGATCTCCTATCGGAACGCACCGGTGTCCCTCTGTGCTTCGCTCCCGAGTTTTGTGCCCAGGAGCTCGTCTTGGGTGGGAGCAGATGTTCGCTCCCCCCTGCAACCTCGCAGTGCATACGGCGGCGAGAGACCACCCTCCGCCGCCAAAATGTCTTGACTTAAATCAACTCATCGCATCACTCTTTATCCGAGTTTGCAATGTATTAAACCGCAGGTATCAGCTTGACTGCAAGTAGCGGCAACGGAGCCCCAATAAAGATCATATCTCACTGTGCAACTCAATTAAATAAAAAAAAAAGCAAAGAAAGGGTCTTTTAGTACTACTGCTTTTCACTAATACAATTTCAGTAAAAGCTCTAGATGTTTGTTAATGTACATCCTGAAGAATAGTGTATAATTCTATGTAAATATTTTGAACGGTACAGTAGTGTCATTAGTTAGGTAGTCTCGTTATTTCTCGGGCCAAGTGCTTCTGTATTTGAATAGTCGGCTCAGGCCAATAGTTTAAATAGTTATATAATCCTTATGAGTTTCTAAGCCTGTATCAAAATCTCTTGTAGCAGTAATTTTTTACATAACTTATACTTTTTGACACACATTGACATAAAAAGTTGGAATAATATTAAAATAATTCTGCTACAAAAGACCTAAGTAAGACTATAGTCGCACGGTAAAGCCGCTTGTTCGATAATTACCGAGTACCGGAGTGTAGTGACAGCATATTTTTTATGGAAGAATTCGCATGGTTGCCAATGTTACAAACACAATCTTTGTGGAATGACTATGGCTTAATTTTTATGGCATGACAGTAAAACATTGTATCTATCAATAATGGTCAGAATATGATTAGTCTAATGACTTCAAGGTGACTATGTCTCTTGTTTACACTTATCATAATCTAGCTAACAATGGATAAATAAATGTTGTTTGTACGAATTATAAAGTAAAGATATAATCATTCGCCAAAAAAAATTGTGTAAATATTAGACCTTGTTGGTTTAAGGTCACAGCACACATATCAACTCGGAAAGGGATCGTCACCGTACCGCCTTTCGCCTCACCGTCAACCAGGCGTCAACCTAACGTATGCACGTAACCAAAGCGTATCAGCGGCTCCTTTACGTCAACTCGGCTACGGCTAGGCGACACCGCGCTTACGGCTCGCTGACCGCTGGAGCGGTGACTCGCGAGAGGGGACAGGGGACAGGGTCCACAAGGGTGGACGAAGAGACGTGAGCTCGGGTACGGAGAGACGTAAGCGCGGGGACGACGAGCCGTAAGCGCAGGAACTGCAAGTTGACCCCGCACCGCATCGCGGTTCGTAGCCTGTTCCGAGGCGAGGCGATTACGTTACGATTCTGATTAGTGTGCGTTGCAGTATGGAGTTTCATACAAATAATACTGAACGGCTCGAGGCGATTCGGTTACGATCCCTTTCCGAGTTGATATGTGTGCTGTGACCCATATACGAATCCTGTAAACTGACGGTTCATGTGTACTCTTCCATAGATAATGTTCTTCCAGCACATTAGTTGCAGTTATATCCGTAACTATCGGTTATCCGGTTATACGAATACAGCGTGAATAACTCATAAGGCAACATGAGATCACTGTACTCAATATAAATAAGATTTAATATAGTAAACTACTTATATACTAAAAAAAAACAATATCTATTCGAAGTGTCACTTTAAATAGTAATTTTATAACTATATTATACCCGTTATAATAATGTACAAAATAAGATAATATTAAAAAATTACATGTGGCGTTTTCTAAATAGGCTTACATTTAAATAAGTAATTAAATATCCCCCCGATTGTTTAATATTTATATTCAAGTGTATTTATATATTACATATATATTCAAGAAATGACAAATTCAAGAAATATTAGTCCTCTGTCCTTTTTTTAGTTATTAACATTGTATCTGTTGTAAACATTCAAGAAGCAAGATTGGAGTGCAGTGACCATAGTAAACAGTATTTTTTGTGTAAAAAACGAGTTTTACGACATTTATCCATTGGTGTCAATAATATGAGCTATATGTATTACGAAATGAAAATATCAAATTCCAAAGTATATCTATCTGCGTTATGAGTACACAAAAAATACTGCCTACCACAAAATTTGTGGATATCGGCACCTTTGAGTGGGGGTGGGGGGAGGCCTGATGCCACCATGTCGCAATGCCGAGGGACTGAACACAATAATTGAGGAAACATCATTAATTTATCATTTTACAAACTCTCAAAATATTTTTTATTATTAATTTAGGAAGTTTCCCTAACCACCACCTCTTTAAAAGTATCGTTTAAATGTAACTTAAACTTTTTGACAGTGTAGTTAGTCATACTTAAATAACACTGTTAGGTAAGGTGGTGGTATGTCCTCTTGCCTCCCTTTATATATATTTTAGTATTAATATCGCAATATTATTATAGTATTGTGTGTACATATATGAACAAGAAAAGGGAGGATGGCAGCCAATATTAGGATAATACTAGATCGTAGGACAATGTCGTATGACCAAGTCACTCATGAGTCTCTAGTCAGCAACAGTAGTTTGTACATAAGTAGTTTAGATTAAGAGTTTTCTTTTCACTGTTAGTAATACTTGAAATATGAATCTAAATAACATAACAACTAAGCTGAATTTCCATGCGACATTAAATTGCAATTGACAGTGATTAAATTGATCAAATTGCGCATACTTAATAATGATTCTCCGGAATATCTAGACAAGCGGTGAACAAGGAAAGATACGAGTATGTAAGGTATGAAGAAAAGAAGAGGAGTGTGAAGAATAGAAGCTTAAGCTCAGGATCTTTATCACTATCATCCTAACGAAATTGTTTTCATATAGTTTTGTTTTTTTTTGACAGATTTTGCGCTAAAAAAACAAAATGATATTACAACAATCTATTAGTTAATTAGTAGTGTATCGCATGGGATCCGTTTCAATGTCTCCCTAGTTACAAGTATTATTTACATTGAAAGGAAAGCGTGTAGGTTATAATATAATAATATATGTGGCCAAGATTATATTTTTCTAAAAAATCCTGAAAATCAAAACATAAATGAATATTTCTATTTTTTTACACATAGCTATATTTTTCCAAAGTCTGTACAAAAAGAGTTGACTTAAACTACATTTACTAAAATAACATTTAAATATTAACCAACCACCATACTTTAGGAGTATTTATTTCTAAGTTAGTATGTAATTCCCTTAATGTAATGTACCGATATGATGCGGACATCATTACTCAGAGTCACCTAGCTTTGGATGTAATTCAGAAGTAACTTAACTAGTTAGTAAGTAATAATAAGTAAAAAAATTAAAAACAAAAAAATTAGTGAGTAGAGTATTTCAGTTAACAATTATTTTTCGTTTAAAACTTTAAAACTATTGTCCTAAAATACCTACCATTAACTTTGTGAACGCATCAATCGTTGCTTATTTGTAATTAAACTTGTTTACCAAAATAATAGATGCCTAGCCCGCCTCAAATTTGGGTAACATCAGTATGCTACAAAGGCTACGCATTCGACAGATGTCCATGTACACTGTGCGAGCAATAAGACTGCATCTTAAATAAATCAAAACTTAAAAAATGGGGGTTAGTTGTAGAGAGGTCCTACTACTACTACTACAGCCCTTTTTATCGTCCCACTACTGGGCACGGGCCTCCCCTCAATGCGAGGGGGATTCAGGCCATAGTCGACCACCCTGGCCCAGTGGGGGTTGGTGAACTTCACATGCCTTTCTATAGACGTGCAGGTTTCCTCACGATGTTTTCCTTCACCGTTTCGTAGCAAGTGATAATCTCGGATGAAAATGAGATTCGCACATGAAACCCAGAGGTGCGAGCCGGGGTTTGAACCTGCGCGCTTTGATTGCAAAGCGTGCGTTCGACCACTCGGCTACCACTACACAGTAGTTTTTTTATTATAGTACGATACGATTTTCTATTTGTTTAAAGCATGTTTCTGAAGTAGGTATTTTTTAAGGGGCAATAGTTAAAGAACACGAGATCACAATATTATAATTAAGCCACAATAATATAAGATAAACATTGCTAAGGTAAATAAACATAGTTTATAACCAACATACCTCTTACATCTGTAAACGATGTGGAACTACTCGTATCTATAAAATGTAATATTAAGCATATAGATATATATGTATTTATAATTATTTACATAACTAATTATTTATTATATTTATGAATTATAAACGTTCGTATAAAAATATATCTATGTATGCAGGTGTATCTGAAAATACTATGAGTTAATTACCTTATGTAAAATAATTATAATATTGTATATATTCTGGCGATATTACTATACATATTTATTATATTATATATATAAAATATAGTTTATGAATTACATATAAGCATAATTTTGAAAGAATTCATTACATAAAATTAACGCAGACTATAATTATCTGAAATACTCAACACAAAAGTGCGTTTATGTAATGTAATTGCAGCATGTACTTTAAATAAAACTCCCTAATATTATTGCTATTATTTCTTGGAGCCATCCAAGAAATAATAGCAATAACACCTATATAGGAATTTTAAATATCATGTAAAAGGAATTAATATTTCAGCAGTTGTTTATGTTTAAATGTTCGGAACACCTTTGAACGTAATGTCATGTTTAAAATAATTTTATAATATTATATTAATATGTATTTTATAATAATCGTATATATTTATATATATATCTATTATAATAGAGTGACAAAAGTACAAAAAATCTTGAATGATTGTCTCTCCTATGACTCTACCTTGAAGTAAAAAAATTAGATGCGTCTATAATGTAAATATAATTATTATTCTTATTTAATTTTTAATTGTGTAGTTAAGTCGTGTATATTATATACCTACATTTAAAAAGTTCAATCGGAGAAGAAAAACGGACATCCCAGAAATTCAAATAAAAACAAGCAAATTGACAATGACATTACAAAGCACTTTCTATATTTGTAATAAAATTTTACAAACAAAGAAATAACCAAATTGGATTGACAATTCATGAGAAAAGGGGGGTGGGGGCAGTTAATTATTATGGGAACGTGTGAATATTATTTGGCCACAACTTACTAATAATCATTATAAAAGTTTAATACAAAAACAAAGAGCAATTTAATTATAAAACCTTTTGTATTATTGTTTTAATGCGTTTGTCTAAGTGGATATATATAATTAACTTTAATTTTATTTTAAAAATTCGCTTAGAGCGCTGGAACGAGATCTACATTTGAAAATAAATATATCTAAGTACTTATAATCGAATAGATTTTAAGTTAATACAGTAAGGCACATTTTTGTTTAAACGATATTGTATTTAAACCGAGACTGAATAGTGATCTTACCACCAAAGCTTTGAACAATATTGATTTGACACTACTTGAGATTTTTGACAGCTAATTGTCAAAAACTGTAAGTAGTATTACATTAATACTGCAAAAGGATTGGTGGTAACACAGCTGTCGACAGTCAAAGTATTTTTAATATACATACCAAATACAAGGGAATAATAATACCTTATATACAATTGACATAAAATCAATATGCCTATAATACTGAGCCATTAACCAGTTTAAGGGACTAACAACCAGGCTGACAACGTTCACAGCCACTACCTCTCCCCTCACGGTAACTGCCCAAGCCGAGGTGTCCTCTGTGGCGCCCTTGAGCTAGTTGCCACCCTTTTCCATCCTTAAGGCCTTGGTTGGAGTGCACTCTCCGCTCGTCACTCCTCCGGTAAAGCTTACAGCCACCTCACGGCGAACAGTGTAGTCAATTCAAAATAAAAAAAAGCCGACAACGTTGCGACAGCAACGAAATGCTGTTCAAAGTATTCTATTAACGTCGCAATTATGTTCTTATGAGTTACGTAAAAGATTAATGAAAAATAATTGCAACATAACTTTGCATTACGACAAATGACTTTATTGGTATTTTTTTCATTACTCAATATTGATAGTGCGTTGTA
This sequence comes from Ptilodon capucinus, assembly GCA_914767695.1. Lineage (NCBI taxonomy): Eukaryota > Metazoa > Arthropoda > Insecta > Lepidoptera > Notodontidae > Ptilodon > Ptilodon capucinus. The sequence continues at coordinate 2,995,300 of OU611814.1, read as the reverse complement.
AACAGTTTACAAAGAAGTGCCATACTGTGTTATAATTTGTACATTATTAAAGTTTAAGGTGTACATACAAAAAAGAGATCAATAGATCGAATTTGCTAATTATAGAACACCCTCCATAAAGGGATATATTTACTTAGGTATAATTCAAAAAAATATCTATTATTACTATATTACGTAGCTGTTAATAACTTAATCATAACAAGATATATATTATTATTTAATTGATTTAGTAATATTTTTAGTTAGGTATAAATAGACTAGATTTTTATTACATTTATAGATTGATTAATTTTTTTTTAATTTATACGTTGTAAATTTCATTTCTTTATTTTTAAATTAATAATATTTAATCGACTATTTAGTGTTAGGTTTATAATAAAAAAATATATATAAATATTTAAATATTAAGCAGTCTTAAAGACATTAGGATAACTTAATATTAGGGCCCAATGATGGCATATTTACGACACCGCAGCATACCAAAGATTTTTTTTTTATTTGCGAGGGTTGATAGACCAAAAGTATGTCTCTTATATGACCGGATATATATGTATATAAGGTTCCACGTATAATGTATATAAATATATATCGTTTATATATTAAAAGGTTAAATATAATGTCGTTGAGAAAATAAATCCTCACTTGACAACGGATAATATCCTCCATTTTAATTTCTGAAAATGTTAAGATGTTCGGATGTCTTTATAACAACTGGCTTGTTGGAGGTAGGTGGTATAGATAATTGAGTTTAAAGGCTCTATTGACACGGTTAAGCCGACTTCCTGATATTAGGAATGGATATACAATGATAGAACTTTATGTACATTCGCCCGATATCTGTTCATGCAGCATTATTTTGGTTTTGACAGTTCTTGCCTCAACAATAACTATTTAAACTCAAAGTAATATTGCAGTTTGTACATACATTTAGCAGTATTGTAATAACAATACTGCTAAATGTATGTACAAACTGCTACTGTACATCGAATTAAGTTAAACCCGTACGGGGATAGATGTTAATCATGTTGTTGGTTAGGGTTGAAAAAGTTATGTTATGTTATGTCCATCGATTAAGACACATTATCCCGCTGTACTTTTTATTAACAGACAAAGTCAAATCATTTATTTTGTATAGGCATGGGCCTATACAAAATAAATGATTTGACTTTGTAGAATGGCCCATGGAGGCACTTACAAATTGTCAAGTTTACATTTTTTTCTTATTTAATATTATACTACTACCGGATCGAAACGCGACCTCAGCTGAGAAGATCCGGCAAGAAACTCAGTGAGCTGATTATTTTTTAAATCCCCAAAACTTATTTCAAATACACAGGCACATATAGCTCCAATATAATATTGTTTATAACGAACAGAAATCTCCACTCCAAAATCTATAGTTTTCAGTTAATTGGATTTGTATATAATACCTAAAAAGGCGTCTTCGGTAACTCATTGAGTGCCCTCTCATAAAATTGGTAATCTTTATTTCTGACTCATAGACAATGTTGCTTTTTTCTTTATATTCAGCATTTAAAACATAAAAACAACAAACCAAAAAAATGGATTCATTTCACTTCGTTTAAAAAAACTCTTAGTAATTGTTATATTTAATAATAAAAAAACATATAAGCTTTTATGTGATATTTGTGTCCTTCTATTAAGTAACCTTATTCGTTGTGTACCTATTTAATAATCCCTAATAATAATTTTGTAGAGGTTTCGCACGTAAACGAAGAGCATTGTGGCGACGACGAGAACGGCGCGAGAATTACGTTGCTGTTGTTAAAATATCATTATGTTAAACATATGTTAAAAAATAATAATTTGTATTTATAAGAGCTGTACTTTTTGTAAAGGATATCTTTCATCCCTCGTTGTGTTTAGTTTATTAAATCTAGTATTTAAGGATTATTTATAGGAGGAATGTATAAAACCCCGCCCCACACTGGGGCGTCAAAACTCATAGACGTAAAAGTATTAACTCACAGAAAACGTTAATATTTTAACGAAATGACGATGAGATCGCGAACGGATGACGCGTTGTTAACACTGTTTTGGTGTTGGAAAAAACTTAACGCCCACCTTTTGACGCCCGTCTACTGACGCCTGCCTTTGACGCCCGTCTACTGACGCCTGCCTTTTGACGCCTGCCTTTTGACGCCCGTCTACTGACGCCTGCCTTTTGACGCCCGTCTACTGACGCCTGCCTCTTGACGCCCGTCTACTGACGCCTGCCTTTTGACGCCCGTCTACTGACGCCTGCCTTTTGACGCCCGTCTACTGACGCCTGCCTTTTGACGCCCACCTTTTGACGCCGAGTGTGACCGGGGCTTTAAGCACGGCCCACAGTAGTTTAATTATTAGCATATATATTAAATATAAGAGAGTCTTTAAAATGACGAATGATAGTTATATTCCAAGCTTCTATTTTAGTAATATCTAGTAAATATAACATAATATTATAATAATTTGTTACGTAATAATTATACCATATTAATACATTTTGGTTTTACATCCCGCGAGAGAAATACGTATCATTTGTTTATTTTACTGCTTTAACACAATATTATTGATATCAAAACAAAATGGATATTTATGTATTAATCATGAATATAATAATATTATTTTATTATTATTTAGAATATGATATACAGAATACACTTGGGACAGGACATTCATTATAAGCTGATTAGGTTAATATAATATTTACATCGCCTTTGTTGATGGTAAATATATATTTTTTATTAATATAATGCATGCTAATTATGTAACTTAGGTTAGGGATACATCATTTAAAATTATGCCTTCTCTTTGCACGCACAAGATACATATTTGTAATGTGTATTTTGCAGTTAGGAAAAAAAAAATGTATTCGATGGCTATTTTACCTTTGTTTTTTTTTGTAGATTTTTTTGTTGACGGTCTTCTGTGTAGGAGAAGACTGGGATATGTGGGATTCTTACCCACTAAAACCTCCCCGGTGGCCGTCTTCGACACGTTAGAGGGTCTCCGGGATCTCCTACCGGAACCCACCGGTGTCCCTCTGTGCCTCGCTCCCGAGCTTAAGTGCCCAGGAGCTCGTCTCGGGGGAGCAGATGTTCGCTCCCCCTGCACCCTCACAGTGCATACGGCGGCGAGAGCCACCCCTCGCCGCCGTCCTCCTCAGAGTCATCGTCTACTTAAGAGCGTCCGGGGCCCACACCCCAGACGCTCACGACCCCAAGGGTAGCCCGTTGTTTTGGGCCCCGGGCATCAGGTCCGGGAAGCCTCGACGGGGCGCAACTCGGTGCCTTCGTCGGCGAGCGGGATCGGCTATTTTACCTAAGCCTACACGTACATAATATGTCAACATCAATAATCACCGTGACCACAATAATAGGTTTATTTATATAAGTGGGAATGTTTGGAATGTTTTAAAAGGGTTGATTGAGTCTTAACATAACCTGAACATTTGATCTCTAGTAAACAAAACAAACAACTACTGAAATCTACGTTTTTAATCAGTTTTTAAGTTTACGCCCCTGTATTACCAACACTCCAGCAATATTGTTATATTCAGAATATTTTATTCATATAAACCAATACAGGCACTTATGAATCGTCAATAAATAGTAAAAATAGTAGCTCTACCACCCATTCGGAATGCATTTCCTATGGAGAAGAATGGGCAAGAAACTCCATGTTTGCTTTTTTCAAATTATTATTCCTTTATTTCTTATCTTTCTTATTTAGTACATTTTTAAATATAAATATAAAAAATACATTTAAAAATATAAAAAACAGTTCCCCACCGGCATCTGGAACAGGGTCCTAGTTACCAGTGGTTAGGGCTCCAGAGAGAGGAACTTCCTCACAATGCGCGCCGTCCCCAGAAGTACCGCCTTCTGAATCTGTCCCTTGATCCAGCTGCCTAACGCGAGCCTCTTTAGGTGTTTGTCGAGGCTCTTGGCTAATAAGCCATGGGCGGAAACGACTATCGGTACAATGATTGCCGCATCAATGTCCCACATGTCGACAACCTCGTGAGCCAGATCAAGATACTTGCTTTCTTTATCTTTCTCTGCTTTCACGAGATTCTCGTCATGGGGGACAGTGATATCGATAATCATTGCACGGCGCTCTTGGCGATCTATCAGCACAATATCAGGCTTATTGGCTACAATAGTCCTGTCTGTGATGATAGACCGGTCCCAATACAATGTGATATGACCCTCTTCGAGAACTGGTTGTGGCTCATACCTGTAGTACGGTACCTCGGATGTCACAAGGCGATATTTAAGGGCAAGTTGCTGGTGGACAATCCTGGCTACTTGGTTGTGTCTGTGTAAATATTGACCATTTGCGAGACGCGAACAACCGGAGATGATATGCCTCAGGGATTCACCAGGGCGATGACATGCCCGACAAATGTCAATGGTGCCATCCCTAAGAATATATCTCCGGTAGTTGTTCGTCATCACAACTTCGTCCATAATTGCACAGACAAAACCTTCGGTTTCCCCAAAGAGGTCGCCGAATCGTAGCCAGGCCACGGAGGCCGCAAGATCTACATCGGGCCCATGAAGGGCCCGATAGTACCTTCCGTGTAGCTCCTTACCCTGCCATACCACCCTACGATCATCCGTTGTCAGTACCACAGGTTTGCGCCAGTTCTCTTTTGCCAACGATAGAGGGGTGAGTCCATTATCTACTGCCACTACATCCACATGCATTTCCCCATCGGCACGGAGAAAATATTCTCTGAGACTACATATCTCTCGGTTATGCAAAGTCTTGACGTTTAAAAAGCCACGACCTCCACATTTCCGAGGGATATATAGTCTCATTACCGATGAACGTGGGTGATGCATGCGGTATGCAGTGAGCGTAGTACGGACTGTTCTATCCAGGGCGTCCAATTCGGTCTGAGTCCACTTGAGTATGCCAAAGGAGTACATCAAGACTGGCATGACCCAGCCGTTGTAGGCTCGCACCTTGTTTCCGCCTGATAAAAGACTTTTCAGTACTTTTTTCAGGCGCCCCAAGAAGCGATCCCGCAACAGCTGTTTCATGTCAGTCTCACTAATGCCTAACCCCTGTGACATACCCAAGTATTTGTAGGTCTCGGTTGCGGCGAGTGATCTCAGTTGGATGGAATCTGAAAGTTGGATGCCTTCAGACTCCACCATCCTCCCCTGCTTTGCATGCATGACCGCACATTTATCCACACCAAACTCCATCCTGATAGAATTACTAAAGGTTTCTGTAACCTTCAGTAAGCCCGACAGTTGGAGTGCAGTGGGGGCAAACAGTTTAAGGTCATCCATGTAAAGCAGGTGAGATATTACCTGACCTCCTCGTCGCAACCGAAAGCCAAACCCTGACTCCTCCAAAAGTGTGCTCAGAGGGTTCAGGGCCAGGCAAAACCATAATGGACTCAGACTATCACCCTGGAAGATACCTCGCTCTATCCTTATAGGCTCGCCATTCCCAAGGATCTGTCGAGAGCCTGGACAGAGAAGGACCGTTTTCCATTGCCTCATACATGACTCCAAGAAAGTGCGTAGAGTTGTATCTATTTTATACAACTCAAGCACTCTCACAAGCCACGTATGCGGCACAGAATCATAGGCCTTCTTATAATCTATCCAGCATGTCGACAGATCCTTTCGGTTTCGGCGAGCCTGTTGACAAATGGCCATATCGATGAGGAGTAGCTCCTTAGTACCACGGGACCCACTCCTACATCCATTCTGAGAGGCAGACATTATTGAATTATCTTCAACATGTCTGGCGATTTTCGCTCTCAGGATGGATGTAAGAGTTTTGTAAATTGTAGGTAGACAGGTGATCGGTCTATAATTTTTAGGGTCCGTGGTACTACCGGTTTTATGGAGCAGATGGGTTACGCCTGTAGTTATAAATTCCGGTAACGACCCAGATTGTAAGGCGGATTGGAATTGGGATGCCAAGCGAACGTGCGAGCTACGTAACCATTTGAGCCAAAAATTATGCAGTCCGTCCGGGCCTGGGGCCTTCCAATTAGGTAGAGAACGGACTGCATTGGCTACGTCTAGGGGCCCGATGGAGATGGCTTCCATTTCTTTTATTGGTTCGCACATTCGCTCGACATCACCGATCCAATTGCCTTCGTAGTGAGTGACTGGCACCGACCAGATATCACGCCAGAATGTTGTCATGGCGTTATCATCTGGTCGCTGCAATTCACTCACTGGTTCATTGGGTCGCTCCCAGGATCTATAAACCCATCTTTGATCCCTTTGGAACATGGAGTTCTGGGAATATCGATCTACGCGAGCCTTATACCTACGTATACGGTTTGCCCATGCATAAATTTTCTGCTTCAGGAAGTCAATGCGCTCTGTGACGCGGGAAATATATTCGCGGGGACTGACATCAGTCCCTGCGAATGCCCGCTTCACAAAGCGCATAACTCTAGGGCGTGTATTACCCTCCCTGAAGCAGCTGAGCTTGCCAATGAGTGCCCTAGCCTCGCTAATACGACGCTCTATCCTGCATTGCCATGCCGGGACGGCGGGTTTTGGACGTGTAGTTGTGTCAGTGTTAAAAACCTTGACACGAGCTACACGACATACCGTAATGGCAGCACAATACAGGATAGAGTGTGTATCCACAAGGTCATCACTACTGTCAAAGTAAATTGACAGTAGTGAGTCTAAGGCACCCACTAGCGCTCTATTCCCTTTATGCATGGGTAGGCGAGGTATACGAGGTCTAAGATGGTTCGGCATGGATCGATACTCCCGAACTACATCCTCCAAAGTACTCCTCAATAAGTTATTGTATTGGGTACTTACATCAATAGGCGCGTTATCCCTATCAACGTCGCTATCGGCGGCAAGCCGTGAAGTAACCGTGGCCCTTGCCACAGGCTAGGCCACCGGCTGCGACGATGCGACAGGAACAACCCGCCTACTCTGCACCTCCGAGCGTAGGCGATCTAGTACGGTATCAGCCAGCATGTTTCCACGCTGGATGACCCGCACCTGATCCGACAGTCGTTGCGCCGACACGTTGACTGCTGGTTCCAGGGACTGAAACAGAGGCAGCATTCGGTCACGGTACGCAGTGAGGTTAGTTCCCCCCTCTGTAGCCTCATAGTAGGCGCGCATGACGTTTTCATTCATGGAAGACGTCCATCGCATGCGCCGCACTACACCACTGGGAACGAGGACCCTGTTCGGAGCCGGTTGCCCCAAAAGCCCCAAGTGTCCCGGTGGCCGGCCTCTCTGCCGACGTACAGGTGGTGGCGACGTCGGCGGAGAAAAATACTCGTCGCTCTCGCTCGACGCTACTGCATTCACCGACGCCCTGATGATGGATGCCGGCGATGGCGAGGCGGAGCGAGGTGACTGGTCCGGGGGTGTTGATTGTGCGTAATGTCGCACGGCACTCCGCTGTCGACATTGTCTCCTCGGATTTCTCCGAGGAGCGTCCGTCATCTTATTTGGTCAGCACTTTTTGAAAATATTTGAAAACTATGGCATTTTTGTATTAATTGCATGTTTTGCGGTATATTTCATTGTATATTCACAGTTTTCGGATGTAATTAGTATAATTTTAGTAAAATAAATTTTTTTATTATTTATTATTATTATTACAAGCTTTATATTAACTTGCAATGTATGTCCGGGTGGAATCTTGCCACTGAATTTGAAATCAGTTATCTTTAACCGATTGAGCTGAAGTTTGGTATACACGCTTACTTTGGATGACAATGCATGCTTGGCTATGTGACGTCATTCTAATTCCAATATGGCGGATCATCCAAGATGGCGGAATAGTTATTTTTTTTGCACTACCATAGTATGAGTATCAAATGAAAGGGCTTGCTGAGGAGAACACGAAGACTAAGGGCAATTAAATAAAAGCTTGTTTTTAAAAAGTTTTTTTACCATTTTTGTCAGTTCTTATAAAAAAAATATTTTATATTGGAATAATAGGTGATGTACGATGGTACGGCCCAAATACTCTTATTTTTTCCCTCTGCATGATACATACATACATCTGTGTATAATTGAGTTTTTAGTATCTAAGCTGTACATATTCTATACGCAGTATAGAGGTGTGTATGTTCATCAGACCACTACTTATATCTACGTCTAACGTAGCATTTAGCTATTAGTCGATAAGTATAATACTCTAGTCAGTTTAAGTAGTAAACGGAGCAGGCACAATAAGGCGCGTAATCAGTAGTAAATATATCTTTGACGAGGTTAAGTAAAAAGGTTCCAATCCACAAAATTGTCGAAAATGAGTTAGGTATTCCAAACAAACGGTTCCTAAATGGGGCATTTTCAATGAACAAAAAATCTCAATGAAAATTAAAAGCAAACACGATTTTTACCACCTAGGTTTGGAGAGTAAAGTTAAGGAGTGTAATTTAGGTATTGAAAAAGTGTCCGTCGAAATGCATAATTAGTAGTTCAAGAAACCTTCCACAATGGCGCTGGTGTCAAATTTCAGCGGACACTTTTTAATTTTTTTTCCCATAGGAGATTGCCCTCCTTTAGTTCTACCCTCTATACACCTGGGTCATCCCAGATTGTCAAACTTCAAGCTGTCATATCTCAAAACTGAATTGATGTGGATTGGATCCTTTTTGTTTAGCTACGTCTATTTGTGGTAAGATCGCTTCTTTACGATTGTATATGCGCATAGACCGTGACGCGTTTACCAATTAGATAAATGTATATAATGTGGAACGTGCAACCAAAGTAACCCGATTCTCATTAATTGTAAATTGTAAGAAAATATATATATTAATTAGCACTTACTAAGTTGGTTACAATTACCTATTAACACGTTTGCTCCGTAAGGACTTTTAGCGTGTGCTTTCAGCTGGTGCGTCATGAGGTTATATTGACTCATAGATGCACTAACTTTGTGAGCGCTGGGTGAAAGTTCGACATGAGCCCATATGACCTCACAACGCAGTGAACATGTTAATTATATACTTACCAATGAAAAATTAAAACTAGACATACAGTCAGTATGACAAAACTCGACCACCACTTAAAATGGGTATTGTGGTCGCCATTTTTTGACAGATTTTGAACTAAGTGTTCTGTCAAGATCTGAAAGTTAAATAGTAAAAACATTACTGAAAGGCAAGGTGGTGGAAAGGCGGGAGGTCGCTGAAAAGAAAAAAATATATTATTTTTTGGTAAGTATGTAATTAAAACACACAAATGATTTACAAAATCTATTAAGAGCTATATAATAGCATTACTATGTTCTTCAAAGCATGTAATTTGTAAGAAAAATCTATGACAGATATGGCAGTATGTCAATATAGGTAGGATTTATGTAATTAGCGTTTTAAAAGAAATCATTTTCAATAATAAAAAAATGTCTCTTCTTTATTATTGTTTAAAATGCAATTATTATAATATAATTTTAATTTATTAATAACTTTTGTTATTGAGTTACACGTTTCGTGTATAAACCAATGGTGTGATACGTATAGGAAAATGTAAATCAACATTTATGTACATGGGATAGGGTTTAGAATGGCGTAAAAGTATATAATTATGGTTTATGTGAGGTTGTAACAGAATAAATAGAAGATGTCATACAGGAACGATGTACGATCATGAATTGTAATGTTAGACGGAGGAATTATTACTATTAGATCTAGATTTATCTATGAAATGAATAGGTGAGGTTATTTTTGAAAAATATATTTTTCCATGCGCGGTCTCTCCTTCTCTTCGGCGTATTATTTTATATAATTTAATCTTAAAATTACGTGCATACTCTCAATTTTTTTTTCCCATATATTAAGTAATTAATTTCTAAGTAATTCGTTTTTTTTGTAAAATAATTTTATAATATCTAAGGCTATTTAAAAAAAGGTAATGACAGAGAAACAGGTTTATTTATGGAAAATGGATGGAAATCATTCATGATCGTGTATCTATTACTTATAAACTTCAGTTTTAATAAAATAATCTTATCAGTGTCACGTGTTTGTTTTATTTTAACAGCCCTTTTTCCCGCCCTTACTCAGAAAAAAATATAAAATTTTAAATAAAAAAAGTCTAATATAATATCAGTGATTTTAAATATGTTTTAAAAAAAAAGTACATAATTGAAATGAATTCATTACTAGTAGGTACCTGCATATGGAAACAAAAAAAAAGATTTCGATGGAAATTATGTTTATTTTGAAGAAAAAAGTCAACTTGTATTAAAGTAAATAACAACATTGAAATTATATTATTTGTGTCAAGCATCATCATCGTTACAACATTATTCTCAAAGTAACAAAAATTTGAAATTTATAACATCATCACGCCTGTATTCCCCGAAGGGGTAGGCAGAGGTGCACTGCAGTGCGCCCACACTTCGCCGATGTATTTTGGTCCCAATGTAATAGGGGGCGAGCCTATTGCCATTATACCGGGCACACAGGTTTCCTCACGATGTTTTCCGTCACCGTTTCTTAGCAAGTGATAATCTCAGATGAAAATGAGATTCGCACATGGAACCCAGAGGTGCGAGCCGGGGATAGAACCTGCGCACTTTGATTGTAAAGCGTGCGTTCGACCACTCGGCTACCACTGCTGGTAGCCAGTAGGTAGGTAGGTAGGTAGTACCATTTATAACCTACTAAAGTATTCACGAATGTATATTACATAAAAGACGTATAAAAAATGGCAGACGGAATGTCCCTTTACAATAAGTGAAGCACCCATTCTAGTAAGTTTGCTCGCCTGTCATTCAGTAGATGTAGCATGAGCGCCAAGACTAGATTTATATCACAGAATACGTAGATTATATCTCTTTCTCTCGTATGAAATAAGACAGAGAGCAACCGAGCCAATCCGTGACAGAGGGCTTGCCTCGACATTCATGCTAACACCACAGACATGAACTGTTAGATTACTGTAGTAAAACCTACCCCCCGATGCGTCAAAATACACTCGCGCTGTTAGTATTATTTCGTTGTAGAATAAACATTTTCTATGTGTTAATACAGTTCATTTTGGTAGTGGCAAATATTTTACGTGCGAGTGTTGACGCCCGTGTGTGGGAGGCCTAACCTCACCTGTGGTGTTAGCACGCATGTAAAGACAAGACCTTTGTCACGGATTGGCTCGGTCGCTCTCTGTCTTATTTCATACAAGAGAAAGAGATATAATCAACATATTCTGTGACATAAGTCTAGTCTTGGCGCTCATGCTACAACTACTGTTGACACAAAGGTCGTTTTGGTCGCGTCGTCTCAGTTGAGGTCGCGTTTCGATCCGGTAGTAGTATAATATTAAATAAGAAAAAAATTTAAACTTGACAATTTATAAGTGCCCCCATGAGCCTATACAGAATAAATGAATTGACTTTGACTTTGGTATTGGCTAAAATTTTAACGCGCGAGCGTTGACGCCTCAATGAGCAGAGGGTTTAAGAGGTGATAGTAAGCCCAATACTTCTACAAGATATAGTGATGATAAGAAGCGGCGAGGTCTTCCTTTTTTTATACGTCCATATTTAAAAAATATTACTTCCCGTTGATTTTAATTTTACAAGCTTTATATTAACTTGCAATGTATGCCCGGGTGGAATCTTGCAACTGAATTTTAAACTAGTTTAACCGATTGAGCTGAAAGGAGACGGGGATCTCTGGGCCCAATTGTAATAAGTTGAGATATGTTTTTAAAAAAGCGGTATTTTTTTCTGATTCAAAATATAAAAAAATCTACTCAATTCACTATCCGGGAGACGAGAAATCATAAAAATAAGTTTATTTCACTGAAGAAATAGAGTATCGATTACAATAATAGATTACTGTGAATGATTTAAACAATTGAACATAAAATACTTGATTGATTCAATCAAAATGAATAAATACATTGTAATAATTAACAATAAAAAAAAAACTACAATTAATATAGTAAATAACTGTGTGGCGTGCGCGTTTCCGAACGCTCCACAAAATGTCGACGGACGAGTTTCCGAACGCCCGCGCGCCCCAGACAGAGTGAGCACGTTCGGTAGCTCAAAAACAAATTGTGTTATTAATGATTAAGCACATAATTGTATTCATTTTAATATATTAAAATACAGCAAAGTGGTTGAATGAACACCAAAACTGTATATTAAAACAAAATAACAATCACAGTTAAAAATCAGCTGTTTAGTATCTAGGTTGTTGTCACTTTGTTGAATAACCACACTTTTACTAAATCTCTAATAATTCTGCTCTCAGACTGCCAAGATCAGCTAAATTTTCGGAGATGGTTTGATAATATATAAGCTCTTAATTGACACCACATCCATATTTTTACAACTGGGCCCAAGAATGTATGAAAGCGTATCCGTCTCCTTTGGTATACACGCTTATTTTGGATGACAATGCATGCTTAGCTATGTGACGTCATTCTAATTTCAATATGGCGGATCACCCAAGATGGCGGAATAGTAACAAAACAGTATGGGTATCAAATTAAAGGGCTTGGTGAGGAGAACACGAAAACTAAGGGCAATTCAATAAAAGCTTGTTTTTAAAAAGTTTTTTTTACCATTAATTATTTTCAGTTTAATTTAGCAACACATTTAATTAAGTCTACGCTCGATTACACTTTAATGAATAATATAAAATGCAAAGAGCAAAACAAAATGCAATGGCAAGAACCTATGTTTAACAGGATTCGACAAATATTAATTATTTACATCGACCTACTAAATTTTACATTTAAAATCGCTTCTGGTTCCTGGGGTAATACAGCTTACTCTAAAGCAGTATTGTTTTAATATTACTTTGTTGGTCGACAGTTTTATTAATGTTATAGTACATTATATATTTTTTGACAAAATTTTGTATTTTAAAAACTGTAAAAAAGTAAACTACAATAAACTAAGCGTCCTACCGTGCATCTCACGCCCGTAATGTATGAGCAGCACGCTTAGCATGACCGTATAGACATAAGTTTCATCTCTTTCAACTGTCAGATTTGTCGAGAAAATGACGTCACTTCGAGCTTTTTGTACTGGACATGGCTCTGTGTGACGTAATTTTTTCGACGAATCTGACAGTTGAAAGAGATAAAACTTATGTCTACGCGGTCATGCTAAGCCTACAGGACGGAAATATTTCAGTGATGTCAAAATAAATAAGTAAGATGTTATCCCCGAAGGGGTGGGCAGAGGTGCACTGTAGTGCGCCCAAACTTCGCCGATGTATTTTGGTCCCAATGTAATAGGGGGCGAACCTATTGCCATTAAACCGGGCACAAACCCCCTCGATAAAAGGGAGACTTGGGCCATAGTCCACCACGCTATATCAAATATACTTTATTTTTTGTTAATGCACAATCGACATCAATATTAAAACAATACTGCTAACAGGAGATGCTAAGGCGTCTGACATCTTACATAACCACCATAAGTACTATTAATATAGTATGTGGCGGAATCAATATACTTCCAAATAAATTATTAAGGATAGTTGATTTTTTAAACAGTTTACAATAGATTTTTCAGAAAACATCTGATTTGTTAACAAAATTAAAATGGTCTGTGAAGAAGGTGTGGTAATTCTGTTGACTCCGAGCTAATTCTGACAGCGATATGAATGGAGTTAAAGTTTTTTCATTGCTACCTAATTACCCATATGTATAAGAATTTCATATATGTCTTGAAAATTAATTAGGTAAATGATCCGTAAACACATCCAATTGTCTAATAATATGTAAACTAAGTACATTTACGAAACTCGCCCAATATTGTCTTCAAAATATTATATAAATCAAAATCAAAATCACTTTTTTTTTATTCTTGTAGGCCAAAAAGCACTTACAAATAGTCAGATTCTACCACCGGTTCGGAATGCTGCTTCCACTGAGAAGAGCCGGTAGAAAACTCAATGGTTACTCTTTTCAAAATGATAATTGCGAGTAATACATTCTCAGGAGCAGCAATGCCATGAGAGCAGACAGCACCTTTGGCACAATACTAGAGAAGAATTATACTCACGGCAGTCTAATATTAAATACAAATATAGTTTTTACGCTTAAGAAGCTAGTACAGTAAGGTGCGTCTACTCCCATTTACAATGAAGGGATTATTCTAAATATTTCGTACAGATCTCATGATATAACGAAATTTTTTTAAAGGCTTCGTTTTATTTTGTGTTCATGCTTATGTCAAAGTATAATTTCGGACTCTTGAATCACCCTGTAGAATAAAATAAATTTATTTACCATGTAAACGGTTGTACGTGTTGACAAACAAACAAATGCACATTATGTCTTGAGAGCTAACCGAGATCATAATATTAGTAATAACATACAATTCTAAGGTTACTGTGTACGGCGTTGAAATACATTTAAATAAATAGCGTTATAACTACCTACTCATATTTTATTTCGAAATAATGATACGAAACTACTACCAACTTAGCTATATAAGCGTATTCTGTTTTGCAATACCTTTATACCCTGCGGGGCGATTATCGCTAGATCGATATCATCTCTAATTCGACATTATGTCGAAACAAAACGTGAACGTGAACAAACAAAATTGGTCGTATTTTTTCGGTTTTTTCCCGACATACCTCGAATAGAGATTGATGTTTATCAAGCAAATATCAGGTTCGATTGATAGACATCAATCTCTATTAGAGATATGTCGAAACGAAACGTCAAATTGGTCGTATTTTTCTTTTGTTGCGACTCACCTTGATGTCTATCAAGCGAAAATCGGGCGCCTCCTGGGCGGCCAGGCGTCGAGACGCGCGCTTTATTTTGTGCCAATACCAAAACAAACTCTATGTCAATATATTTAATGATTGAATTGCTGTGGTTAAAGCAACGCGACCACGCATTATCGATGACATTTCATTGAAAAATGAGCTTTCTCTACGCGTTTTGGTGTGGGCACAAAAATTGAGAATTCTGTCGCGACCGAGAGCTCGGAACATTATTATTATGACACGAAATAAATAACACGCAACACGACAAGATTGCACAACGTAATCCTCTAATCCTACACTTTATAATACCATGTGACTCACGACACTGCCTAAAAACGGTTCATTGACAAACTATAAACTAGTATCACACTTTATTCCGCAAATAAGTTCATTTCACACAAGAGTTTTCCGAAACAAATTGTTTTATCGAACGGAAGGCCACCTGCATGCTAGCTAACACACTAATTAGTATCGCTACGAACAATTAAAGCTTTTGCTTACCGACTTAGGGCTATTTCTCACTAAGACACCAGTGGCGGCACACCCCGTCGCACCACAAACAAAATGTATACAGGCATATACAGAGTATCTCACCTGGTGTCCGCTTGGTTGCGCAACTAATTCGGTGGCAGCAACTGAATCACCCCCTGGTGGTAAAACAATAATATATCGAAGGGTGAATGGCTATTTAACTTAAGCGACACTTTTGGGCAATATTGACTTATACACGTATATGGAATCCGCAAATTTTTCTGCGTCGAATAGCCTTTCACCCTTCGATATATATAGCTATTTGGCACCACCAGGGCTACAACACTGCTCGTGCGGCTGGCAACCCTGGTATTTTCTCTGATATTTCTCGATTGGTAGCTCAAGAAAGTGGCGCAACCAGTTGCGCCACAATAATGTCCTGGTGAGACATAGCCCTTACCGCCGAAGCCACATTACAATGTAACTCTAAATAGGCATCTAATCTATGCATCACGTTACGTCATTCCCATTGACGTATGCGAGCGCGGCGTCTTAATTTGTTTGATCAATTCCAACAGTTCGTGCACCGGGCCGATTAATGACGGTAACGATCGATCGACCTGTAAGCATTGCGCTAGATTGACGACCACTACCTACCCTCGGGGTTCGGTACACACGCGAGGACCGCGAGCCTCGACGTTCGCCTGTCACTGGAGTCTCTCACTCTTTCACCATCAGTTCACAGCCACGGGTAAACACTTGCACTGTTTTACTTTCTGTATCCGCTTGCGCCTGAACGGCGGGTTCTGTCCGGGGCACCGCAGCGTCACCGTCATCCAGGTGAACTTCTTAGGCCTGCAGAACGAGCACGACTTGAACGCCGGCTGCGGCCTGTCGTTGTTATTGTTGTCGCGCCGCCGCGGCCCCTTCGGTATGTAAAACGAATTGCACTGCCCGTAACAGAACTTGTTTATCACTGTTGTCGGCAAGCAGCCCGGTTCGCGGATTTTTTGCACCAATGGCTCAGTTTTACACCAGTCCTCTTTGAGGTAGTCCTTCTTGGTGACGACGAGCGCGTTTTTAGACGATTTCAGTATTTTTCGGAAGTCAACTCCTGGTGGCAGTTCAGTGGTATCCTCCTGCTCTGACACGGATACCACCATGCCGGTCTCCGAGCTGCCATCGCCGAGTTCGTTACGTTGCACGTAAGTGGTGGAGGACGCCGTAGCCTCTTCGGCTCGCCGTCTTTCAGCCAGAAACTTCTCGACCTGCTTGGTGTTGATGATGTCGAGGATGGAGTCGGTTGGCGTGAACGGCTTCCTGCCGCCGACGCCTGCGCCGGCGCAAACCCCGCAAGTCGCCAGGAGAGCCGCAGCGGCGAGCCAAATGTGAGATTTCGATAAGTTATCCATCTGCAACAATAAATAAATTTATATTGTACAAATATAGTAAATAAGGTCGCGGTAATTTTAAATTCCGTAGGCTTCGTCGGAGCGGATGTCGTAGGCTTCAACTCACGTTGTATCTAGCGATGGGAGCGAACATGTCGTAGGTAGTGCGTCGGTGTAGAATAGTAGACGGTCCGCGAGCGGCGCGCTGTGTGCGTGCGCAGGGCCGGCTGGCGGAGCGGTAATGAGCGCAAGCGCGGCTCAATGGACCACCGCTCAATGAACGAGAGATGAGTCACGCACCGTGCCTCCGCCACAGAACCGTTACTACCAGCCGGTCAACGCAGACTCGACATTACGCACATCTGGTTCGGATTATCACTACAATATAAATATTTCTATAATCCCTATTGTTTGTGTGTAGTTTGTGACGAAGTGTCGTACGTATTTGTAAACAATAATCCTCCATCGCCGTCCGTAATATAAGCTGCTTATTTTGCAGTTATTATTTCAAAATACAAAATTAAGATTACAATTCTTGACAAACAGTACGAATCTTGTCTTTAATAAAATGAATATAATTCGTATACTATTAGTTGAGGCATTAAAACTCGATACGTAATAAACAAGCGTAAAGTATAATTATACTGCAATGTATATTAAAGTTTCGAACCGCTTTCAAGCCTCTGAGAGGGTGACTCAATGTAGGTAGTTTCTTGTTGTATTAGGTGTCTCACGCACAGACCTTGGATCTGGAGAGATTTTCTCACCTATAGCGCGATGGTTTGATGCGAGGCGCCAGGCCACTCGCCGCCGGAGCGCCGGGCAGATGTTGTCGATCGCAAATTGACGCTAATAACAACAGTTTTGAATTGATAAGACGATAAAAAAGTTTGCATGTCAAAAAGTTATTTGTAGAGGTGATTTATGTGAAAAAAAATTACACACACTTTAACAGTCTCCTTGCACTTAGTAATAAAATATAGAGCTAATAATTTTGAATAAATTTATAAAATACAGATAGATATAATAGTAATTTTTTGTTGTTACGTTTCTATTAAATATGAGATGCTCACGAGCATTTAGATTTCCGGCAATACTTCACAATGTGTATTTTTTCTCTATTCCTATAGCTCTACCCACGGTTGGTCTTAACTCTACATAATGATGATGACTTCCCAACATTTTGTTCTTTGCATTTTTCTCACCTACGTAGTGAGGCGCCAGGCTCGGTAAGCGCCAGGCAGATGGTACACATCTCAAAACAACGCGTTTCCGCTCATTTGTGCGTCCCACAATGGCCACAGAGACGTACTCTACGATGCAGCCTTCTGCGAACTGTGGGCGACGGCAGCGGCGTGTGGGTGCTCTCCGTGTTTCAATTGCGTTTTTAACAATATTATTTTGTAGAGAAAAGACCGGTATCCATTTGTCAACGTGTAAAGGATGTGTCCATGATTGGAACTTACCGGTAAGGTGAATATTAGGAATTTAACAAAGCATCGTTTTAAAGATACTCTTATTTTAAATATGGATATTATTTGCAAAGGCAACCGTTAAGCAAGTGGTAATCATTATTAAATATGGCATTAACGAAAATCTCAGAGGTGCGGGCCAGTAGGCATGACCATGGTGGGTACGAATAGCTCGTCATTTTCTCGACAAATCTGACAGTTGAAAGAGATAACACGTATGTCTACGCGGTCATGCTAAGCACATTGGATTTGCTCGATGCAACGTCATTTTCTCGACAAATCTGACAGTTGAAAGATATAAAACTTATGTCTACGCGGTCATGCTAAGCACATTGGATTTGCTCGACGCAACGTCATTTCTCGACAAATCTGACATTTGAAAGATATAAAACTTATGTCTTCGCGGTCAAGCTAAGCACATTGGATTTGCTCGACGCAACGTCATTTCTCGACAAATCTGATATTTGAAAGATATAAAACTTATGTCTTCGCGGTCATACTAAGCACATTGGATTTACTCGGTGCAACGTCATTTTCTTGACAAATCTGACAGTTGAAAGAGATAAAACTTCGCCGGTCGTGCCTAGCCTACTGGTAATTTTATTAATTCTAACTTTTAAAGCATCCTGTTAACGTGTCACGATATTTTGGATTGTAATAACTGCTTTACCTATTAAAATGGACGTAATAATTACCAATTATAACACGGCCCGAACTAAATGATACCTTCGCAACAAGTAATTGAAAGAAAATACAAGTTACCGCCTACGCTTATTGGTTTCTATGAGAGGTTAATTACAGCTTTGATTTATAATCAAGGTGATCGATAAATTATCGTCATATACTTTGTACAAGTAGTGCGAGGGATTCGAACATGAATAATCACAATATGAAACATGTAATACAAATAACATTATGTAGGTACTTGATAACCAAGTTGGTACACCCATAATTTTAGATGTGTAGTGAATTGTGATTTTGTCAGCAGTGATAGCCTATAAGCAGTGGTATCCTCGAGGGCAAGAACGCCCGCCTTGAAAGTAAGGGGTGCAAGTACAAATCCCGGGCCCGCACCTCTGAGATAATTTTCATGTGCGAATGTCATTTTCAACAATGATCACCACTTGCTGAACGGTGAAGGAAAACATCGTGAGGAAACCTGCACGTCTATAGAAAGGCGTGTGAAGTTCATCAACCTGCACTGGGCCAGCGTGGTGGACTATGGCCCAAATCTCCTTCGTATTGATGGGGAATGTGCCCGGTATAATGGCAATAGGCTCGCCCCCTATTACATTGGGACCAAAATACATCGGCGAAGTGTGGACGCACGCACTACAGTGCACCTCTGCCTACCCCTTCGGGGAATACAGGCGTGATAATATATAATGTGATTTTGTCATCAATCATGGAATATTTTTTGGAAGTTTAAAATGGATATAAAAATATTCCTGTAGGCTTAGCATGACCGCGTAGACATAAGTTTTATCTCTTTCAACTGTCAGATTTGTCTAGAAAATGACGTCACCCCGAGCCGTGTCCAGTACAAAAAGTTCGAAGTGACGTGATTTTAATTATAAAATCACGTCTATTAAGACCCGACAGACGTTGTCCCGTCTTATTTGACAGTTATCAAACAACTGACAATTAAGTAAAATTAATATTGTCCACAAAAAAAAAAAAAAATTTCTTAAATTTTCTATTTTTCCGCTCAACTTCTTTGCTTTTTGATTTCATAAGAACCTTCTTCTGAAAATAATAAACGCAACCAAAAAAGAATAAGCGAAATTGTTCTATCCGTTCACGCGTGATGAGATGACCAAGGCAAATAGGGATTCATTTTTTTATATATAGAAGATAATAGATAGGTCTAAGAATAAATTTGAGACGAGCATCATTTACCACTCAGAATCAGAATTAGAATATTTTTTATTCATATAAACCAATACAGGCACTTATGAATCGTCAATAAATAGTAAAAATAGTAGCTCTACCACCCATTCGGAATGCATTTCCTATGGAGAAGAATGGGCAAGAAACTCAATGGTTGCCTTTTTTCAAAAAGGATTTACATTTTTGTGTTTTTCTTAATTAACAATTATACAATATAAAATTAATGAGGCTATACATTACGGCACCAATAAGAAAATCATGGTATTTGCAATTCATTAAAGTTTTATCGATAACCGACATGAATATAACATTAGATATTATACATTTCAAAAGGTCCTCGAATTCTTTAGCGCACGTTGACAATTTACGGCAAAAGGAAGTCCATTTTGTATGTAAAGAGTTTTTTTTATTACTACAGAGGCGCTTAGCATACCGCGGCTGTGGAATTTCATTGATGCCATTCATTCATTCATTCGTTTTGTTAGCGCAGGGTTGTGTAAAAAAAATAGGCGTGGAACCGACCCTTAGCGGCATGCCGTCTACTTAAGCCCGTGCTGATACAGAGTGTTTCATTATACGAGCGAGATGAAATAAATTTTTGAATTTTTTTTTTAATTCCTGTTATTTTTCTTCACATTTGGAATTTTTAATTAAAAAAAGCGTTATCCCCGATCTCAAAGTGATATGAATGAGATTGAAATGGATGTCAGTATGACGGAAAAGCGGGATGTAGGTATGGAAGAAAAGGACATACTGCGTCGACCCCAAATAACCCTATTTGCAAATGAAATATTTTATTTATTAACATTTATGATTTGCAATTATTCATTAAATTGATCTCAACGCATGTACTTTAAGTTCATTTAGGTAAGTACCTATTGGATATCCGATCAATAATGACTCACAGTAATAAGTAAAATATAATTTGGACTATAGGTTTGACTCGTTTGGCTTTGACAGCCAATAATAACTATCTTCGAAATTCCCACGATGACATAAACAATGCGGTAAGCAACTGTTGACGCAAATTAGGTCACGGGATTACCCTAAACAGATTATTTGTACCTAGTTAGTACATTTACAAACGACCGCAACTTTTATTTTTCCCGATTAAAAAAAAAATACTCATAAACAAATTTGATGACTACGACATTTATAACAAGTGACATAAGATGAGAAGAGTTATATAACTTAGCTATTTATTTGTGGGTAATTAAATTTGAAGTTACGAATTTGAATTTTACGAATTTTTACAACGAATTTTACTTGTGCCGTTTTAAGAAAATAAATATACATACTATACAATCGATTTAGTAATTTAATTTAGGCATCAGTAACCTAGTAGTTAAGAGGAGCTGCACTCGTAACCTAGTGATTCTGGGTTCGATTCCCACCGTGGCCATTGTCGTGAGCCCACTCTTATCACAAGCGATGATAACTGCACATTATTTAAACATATTTCTTATTATTCCATCGACCTTTTTTGGAATTTATTTATTTAAAAGGGCTAAAAAGACGGCAAAATCTCTTTAAGTATTTCGTCAGGTGACAGGAAAAACTCACTAAGTACAAAAAAAAGGGAAAGATTTTTGTTACCTTAAAATAGCAACAACTTTCCCAGGAAAAAGTCATCATATCCATAAGTGCATTACATTCCAAGAAGCAAAAATCACATCAAAAATAGAACTATTAAAATTCAAATTACTGCATTGAATTTTTTTTAACTTAATGAGTTTTTCCTGTCGTCCGACGAATCTCAATAAGTTTTTTTTTAATGTGTAGTTACTAGTGACGTGAACAAGTAAATATGTCGCCATTAAAATAATTTGTACAAATTAAACCTTAACTAATTTTATTGCGGGTACCTGAGTATTGCGCGGAATAACGACACATGATTGCATGCTTTTATGCAGATGAGTCTCATTTCAATAAGTAAGTAGGTACTGTCGTAAATTAACTCCGCGCCGCTGTCGACAAAATGATGAAGTGTGATTGAAGTCTGATTATTTATACAAAACAATAATCTGTTAGCGTCTTGTACGGTACGCGAACACATGTTAACATATTTTTTGAATTATAATGTTTGTTCAGTGTTGGTAGCCGAGTGGTCGAACGCACGCCATGCAATCAAAGTGTGCAGGTTCAAACCCCGGCTCGCACCTTTGGGATTTATGTGCGAATCTTATTTTCATCCGAGATTATCACCTGCTATGAAATGGTGACGGAAAACATCGTGTGGAAACCTGCACATCTGAGGGAACTTGACTAGTTCTCGATAGATGTGTGAAGTCTGCCAACCCGCACTGGGCCAGCGTGGTGGACTATGGCCTGAATCCCCCTCGCATTGAGGGGTGGCCCGTGTCCAGCAGTGGGACGTTAAAAGGGCTGTAGTAGTAGTTCAGTGTTTAATATGTATACTACTTACTTACATTTAAAATTGATACTGATTCTACTGTCACCAAACAAAAATGCACTAAACTAAGTGTATTCCGTCCTCCTCACGGTCGTAAATTATAAGCGAGACATCAATAATGTATGTGCCGTAAAATATAATTTGATCGTAATTAGTTTTTTTTTTTAAGGACTACGCTGTTGGCCTTTCGGTGGCCTTTACCGCTTTACCGGAGGAGTTCGAGCGCCGATGTAAAACTGTCTTTACATAACTTGTAACTAAATTTGAAAAGTATCCTCACAATTCTATTTGTACATATTGGGTGACATACTTCAAAACGTTAAATTATAGTCATGTCATTTATTTAATTTAGGCCTATAGAAGCAACACGTTGAGGTTTTAATTTCACTTTTTTTTCCTTTTTTTTATAAGACTGGAGCGACCTTGACTCGAAAATAAGGCATCATTTTTTATCAAAAATATACTACTAAATATACTACTTTCCTCTTTGATATTTCAGTAATTAATTTAAATTTAGAGCATAATAAATTCGCCGATTTCACTATAAAAAAGTATAATTTATTTTATTTTCATTCCATACATACATTTTATGGATCATCCTGTATGCAAACTTAATCTAAAAAGCGTACAAACACTTCCACCTTTAGTTCAAAACGACCGCGACTTCTGAGAAGAATCCCGAGAAATACGGAATTTTAATGTAAGTATATAGGTGATGTCATACATCAATATTGTCCAACCGTAATATTTCAATACATGTGTCCCGGATGTTAAAGTAAATAATACGAATAGTAATTACATATAAATAAGTATGACAAGTGCTGTAACCGAGAGATTTCATGAATTACCTATTAGCTGTGTGAATAAGGTTTATTCATTTAGACTCCGTTTATTCGAATTAATTTTGATTTACTAATTTCTTTACCGGGCCAGCGTGGTGGACTATGGCCTGAATCCCCATCGCATTGAAGGGAGACCTGTTGCCCAGCAGTGGGACGTTAAATGGATTCGCACGGACAGCATGCGCGCCAAGACTTATGTCACGGAATATACTGATGTTACCCTTTCTCTCCTATTTAATAAGACAGGGAGTGAGTGACTTAATGTAGTCTTGACGACATGTCAAGACTGCATCTATGTCTACGGATCTATGTGCTAGACCTGCAGATATACGTTTAGTACGGGGTAAACTAGCAATTTATATATAAATATTTCACGTTAAGGTTAAAGAAAAGCGACTAGGTACTAGCCAACGTTAACTTCCATGGTAGACCTTCTTAAATAGAGTTCTATTTAACATCACAATTTTAAAAATACAATTTTGTATTAGGTTGAATTAATAAAGTTCTCATATCCTTTGTTCAAGATATAAATCGCCCTGCACACACTGGGGCGAGGGGACATACTTGACTTTATATTAAAAATATAAATACATCATCATAACGCCTGTATTCCACGAATAGGTAGGCAGAGGTACACTGCAGTGCACACACTCTTCACCTATGAATTTTGGTCCCAATGTAATAGGGGTCCCAATAATAATAAAATAATTTTGTCCCAATTTGCTCGCAGAACTGATGTCCTTTCGTTGTAAATTTTACTTCAAATACTAACTTATTAACGTTAATACAAAAGTTAATTAGTTAATACAGTTAATTTTGGTATTGGCAACAAATTGGTCGCGCGCGTTTTGACCAAGCTGTATGCGCAGGGCTTAATGTCCAGTTGATTTGCCCGAAGTTGTTAATTGCAACGTTGCACTTTAATTAATTTCGCCGAGTCACCGATTACATCATTGGTACGTGTATCATTTGTCTAAGTTTGAACTAAAATACACACAGAGAGCATTGTATTGCAAACACTGGTCTAAATAAATCCCATTCGTTCGGTGCAAGCGCGAGAATGCATTGTGAGAGAACAATTTAATCAGCGTAGAAGCAGCGTTAGGCTTGATTCATACTATAAAACCGGCAACCCATAAGAATATGCAATAGCAAAACATTGTGTTGGTTCACGGAAGTTCTGTATTACGACGTCTCGTGTGATTTTTTTTCCATCCAAAATGTTTTGCAATTTTTGGGCAGCTTGCTTTACCGGGAGAATATGCTCTTAAACTTTGCACAGATTAGCACAACGTTTTGTTATAAGTGTATGAACTGGTTTCTGAGTTCAACCTAAGGTCAAGTTTAAACTGTGATCATTTTTCTCAAGAATAGATTCCTTGTTGTTATGAGTTACTTATTTATTGTAGGCACCTAAAAGTACCTACTCGTCCTACTGCTGCCTTGACCCTTAAATATGTTTTTCAAATAACTATTATTTTTAGTTCATTATCATAATCATCATTAGTAAATCTTATGTTGTTGAGTGACCCGGATTCATTGTTAATCAGTTTAGGTATGAGAGGACTAATATAAACCAAATCGTATACTAACTATCACTAGGAAACTTCTGAAGTACGGACTCTCAATGCTATGACATTAAGTAAATATATATTCAAAGCTTGTCTAGATATAAGTTCGAATTTATAGGCCTTTTTTCGTATCACCAGACGGGGCTTTAAGCCACAAATCAGGCTAGAATCCACAAGTTATTCATAGTTAGACACGCGAGAGTCGAACGCGTGTGTACCCAGCAGTATTCCACCGCGACTGGGCGGCGCCACGCCGTATTGTTGACCATCTATACATCAACTAAGTTTAATCGTCTCCAATCGCTTTGATCAGCGCTGAATCGGCGCCGGCGCACCGACGCTCGCACAAAAAACGGGAACACACAAAAAGGTAGAGTTCCTGCAACGCCAGGTACGTTTAATGCGAGCAGACGAATAAATCAAATCGGGGACTAACAACTTATGACATAAAATCCTTTATTATTCACACGGTTGGGAATAAAAAAAAGCGAGGGGCTCGAATAGCCGACTGCGCGGGCGCGCCACGCATCGAATAACTTTATAGGATTAAGAACACTTTTGATTTCTTTTTTGAATGGAACAATTAGACGGACGTGATAGGTGTGACAAAAAATATCTCAAAATGTTTTGTGGCGTTATAAAGGATCGCGGCATCCAGCGTTAGGTTGCTTCAAATATGTTTCTGGGAAATCGGATTTAGTTCGTGCGCGAAAATGTATTAATTTTTTCTACCGCGTTTATTCTTGACAGGTATTCAATACCAATTTATACACGGACATGTTTTAAATATAGCTTACCTGTGTATATCACCATTCATATTCTGGCTGATTCATAGATATTTGACATTTTCGGAATAAAAAATAAATAAATAATGTAACCCAATTGAACCTAGACAAATATTCAGTTATAATATTAGTTCGTTTGTCCATTAAGTATATAGAGAAATGCCGATTAAAGAAAATAACCGTGAACAGGCGTGAAAATAGAAAAGCATAATCGAATTCTAAAATATTTAAAAATGTTATTCAAGACATTTGAAACACTCTATATAGTTGGGAAATAAAACTGGTTACACATCGGTAAACAAAATTCTATTACTTTTTTTATATTTGAGTAACGGCGCGTTAAGAGCGACATTATAATGATTACACACTTCGTGTTTTCTGGGATATTCGATATGCTACAGACGATGGTCTAGACAGGCCGTCATACGCCTTATAAAAACTATACCTACCTACACACGATGTTTCAGAAGTCCGAAAGGAGACTATAACGTTTGGATTAGTATCAGGGGTCCTACCACCACCACTTTAAAGTATTTTATCTAGTTTACACGGACGAGCCATGGCGTCGGCGGCGACTTCGTGGGGGCGCCTGCTTCACATGCTCTCAATGTTTGTCTTCAGAAGTACACTTTCCGGTGCCGTCTTGTGGAAATAAACTACTATAAGTGTATAAGTGCTGTTTAATTTTTTTTTTGATAGCCTAGTTTGTGTCCCACTCCTGGGCAAAGCCCTTCCCTCTCTCCCGCCACGTCTTTCCACGCCGGCCACGTCTTTCCCGCAAAGATGTCTAGATCATCGCGCCACCGTTTCTTTGGTCTTCCACGGCGTCTTGTACCTGCGGGACTCCATTTGGTACTTATGTTGGCCCACCTCTGCGGGTCCATATGAACGACTTGGCCTGCCCACTCCCACTGTTGGAACGAAGTTCCTTACGGCAGGCTTGGAGGGGATAGGGATTTTGCTAGGCGACCGAACTGAAAAAAATGTGATAGTAAAACCGTAAGAAAAAATCCGTGGAAAAAAGTGCGTGGAATCAAATCGTTAAATGAGACGACTTTAGTTGATAATTTGAATTACGATGTTTTTTTATTTTATTACTTTTTTTATTTTATTACTTTTATATTTTGTTGTTTTTTTTTTAGGTTTTGCTATAGTTTTTATTTTATATACTAATAATAATACCCACATATTAAATACATTGAGTATACTGCCATCTGTGGGACAGTCGTTGAACTATTAAAATACATAGAACTCCGGGTCGTTATGGACCTTTTTTGTTTTTTTTTATATACTAATAATAATACACACATATTAAATACATTGAGTATACTGCCATCTGTGGGACAGTCGTTGAACTATTAAAATACATAGAACTCCGGGTCGTTATGGACCTTTTTTGTTTTTTTAAATTTCATGTTATTTTGCTTTCACAAGTCTATACACGAATATAAACCTCTCATTAACAAAATAAAGTATCTACACTATTCTTATAACTAGTGAGTAAATTTATATTTACATTTCATCTACTTATTTTGATGTTACAGTATTTCAATACGGCACTAATATATATGATTACTTTATTGGAACGAAGTTAGCTACGCGACCGAACTGAAAAAAATATGATAGTAAAACCGTAAGAAAAAATCCGTGGAAAAAAGTGCGTGAAATAAAACCGTTA
This sequence comes from Ptilodon capucinus, assembly GCA_914767695.1. Lineage (NCBI taxonomy): Eukaryota > Metazoa > Arthropoda > Insecta > Lepidoptera > Notodontidae > Ptilodon > Ptilodon capucinus. Next base: position 2,968,068 of record OU611814.1, on the reverse strand, counting down.
AATGAGACGTGCGCAGGCGCGACAGTCGCATACACAAGCGAGTAGTGTATAATACCTTTCTCTTTCTTTTCATTCATTCTACATTAGCCGAAGGAACTTCGTTCCTACCTGGTGTCCCACGACACCATTCAGTTTTTCAATATTAACTGTAAATTTTCTTCACTGAGCATCTACATAGTAGTTAGGCGGAAAAGGAAAGCTGTCCAGCCAAGTAGATGATGTGCCTGGTGGAGTCTGCTATGCCCCTGGCAGTTAATTTCATGGTATTATATAGATTTCCAAAATATAATTAAGATGGTCAAGAACTCTTACGATTCAGGATCGCTAAAGGATTGCGTATGAACTTTAGGTGTTTTTAAACGATGTGTTGCTTGACGCGCCATCTATTATCGTAAGGTAGAAGTTCTGTTCGTGTTGCGAGATATAAGGTATCTACTTGAAATATTATTTCGGACGTGTGATATGCACTGTATAAATTTTTATTTTTAGTAACGTGTGAACCCAGCATCAATTAGATAGAATATAGACGGTAAAAATATACGATGACTAGGAACTATTCTAGATCTTTTGAGAGTGCGTTGAATTCAAACGAATTCTTGATTTATGTTCTAATTGCAATTTTAAACGGAAATTTTATGAAAAATTCTTCCTCATTGGACACTAAACTTTCGAATTCACTTCCAAATTAACCCTTTCAACCCTTGCATAAACGAAATCGTCAGCCCTCAAAAAGTGCGCGACATTTTATTCGCTAATAGCAAAACCAAAATTTTTCATGGAAATGTCATTAATTAAGCGAGTAATTTTGATGTGTAGTAACTTTTACCATAGAAACCTAATCGTTATGTGTGTTAACACAGAGTACAATTTCAAAAAAGAAGTTAATACACTCGCATATAATGGGTGCAAAACGTTGAGATTTTAACTGTGATGCCCAGTTTGTCTATTATCTGAAGCAAATTGTTGATTATCAATATCGTAGTCGCGACGGGGCTTGATTGTTCCGCCATTCGCGTGTCTAGCCTACCAAAACTCACGAAAACTGGAAAGTAATTAACATGTGGATGCAATATAAAAGGTAAATATTTACAAAGTGGTAAAGGCAATATTCAGAGCCCTAGCCCCTAACACTATCGTTGTGAAGTTATTTTGACTTTTTTTTTTACCCGACGTCGGCGAATTTAGCAGTCTATGAATGTATGTTTATATTTACGTATATTCCTCCGTGGCGCCTAAACTATTCATCCGATTTTGATTAATAAGGTGTCAATCGATTCGTTATTAAGGCATGACAGCTTTTGTGAATAGGGAGGCTTTTATTTGGTGGTTAATATCCAATTGACTTTATGATTAAAACTTTTTCAAGACTCTAACATTAGTCATCGTTTTTGTTATCTTCTGACCAACTTTGAAAATCGAACGCAGAGATTTGGTCTTGAACTCGATCAACTTTATGCACTTGTCCCTTTATATACAATTAAATCAACTGGGTAGAAAGGCGAGCTTATAGAGTCGAGCGGGTCTTAGATCAGAATTTCACCATAAGGGTTCTGTGGGTGATTATTGCTGACGCAAATCGTGGCGAGCGCTGACGTAGATCTAACCCCGTAAATGCACATAATACGTCACGCTTAATTGTCACAGTACCAACTTGATAAACTAACGATCATTTATTTGTGATAGAATCAAATACATTCTCACAATCAATCCTCTTTTGTGATTTTGATTAATTCTTATAGGAACACTTGTTCATACCAGTTAACATATTTGATACCGCGAAAAGCTTTAGTTCATTAGATGAGTACTTTGCGTGGAATCTTAAGATACTTCGGAAATGCCTACACCAAAAAGTATTCAGATGGATAGAGGTGACTCAAGCGTCCATGAGGAAACCTCTACTATACAGCTATCATTGTTGGTCACAACCGAGATAAAAAGTTTTCTAGTTTTGATGGAGTTTTAGGACCATCAAATATATTTTTTGGGAGTTCAAATGTTTTAGTAGTTTCAGACCGCTCTGGCCCTTACATTTTAATTGTAGTTTATCTATTTAAATTGAGCAAAATGGACTTTACTCGTTAATGTCAAGTTTTACTTTTAATTATTCAAAAAATGACGATATAAAATATGTAATATTCTAGGTGTAATATAAAACGAAAGTACTATAACATATTACAAAATAAGGGTGTCCTTTATTTTCAGTGTATTTTTTTTTATACTTTGCTCCAATATATAATAGGCTATTATAGATTGGAGCAAAGTATTTAAAAAATCCAGTCATTGTTAAAAAACCATTGCAGTAGTTTTTTAAGTATTATGTGTTGCATTAGTAGTTTCGTATAATTAGTGATCTACCTTGCTATTCATAAAAAAAGAGTTGAGAAAAACAAATTATATTTAATTCCTTCCCCATAAATATTTGGTAATATTTCTAACAATAAAACTATGGGAAATTTGATATTGCGTCATGTGATCAATGAGTTTACCTTCTTCACCAGATATTTTACAAATACATTACTCACAAATATTATGAATTCCCTATATTTACATAAGATTGACGTTATGTCGCTACTTACTAGCCCATATTTTGTATTATGTAAAAAAAATCATAGGAAATGCATTCCGGATGGGTGGTATTTTTTGACGACTCATAAATATTACCTAAAAAATGCCGTACAAACTCAAGGTAGAGTTTGATGATTCCTGAAACCAGAATAAATGGCATCTTTAAGGCTAGGCACGCACTAGGCAGTCATGGTTGCGCAGCCAGGCTGCGGCAGCCAGACGAACATATGACGTTATATGTGAGCACGCGCACTAGGCAGCTACGAAATCTCGGCTGCGGCAGCCAATAAAACGCGCTTGTTTGCACGGCAGCCAGCTGGCTGCGCGCAGCCATAACGTGTGTAGGTGAATGTATGTGGCTGCCGTCAGTCTCCGCGCACTAGTTGTTGCAGACGAATTTTGGGTTCAAACTTAAAAAAAAACTGACTTTCGATACAGAGGATCTTGAATAGTCGTGGATTGGCTGCTATAACTGGCTGCGCAAATATTCTAGCTGCACAGTCTGGCTGCGCAGCCATGGCTGCCTAGTGAGCGCCTAGCCGTATAGAGACTGAACTCGAAAATAATGTTGTTGAAAAATGGTCGTTAGAACGACCCTTTAAGATATATATTCGAAAAACTAAAATGTCAAAATGGGTCTCTATACTTTTAAAGATGCGAAATGGGTCCCCACACACTGGGGCGTCAAAACAATTGTCGAATGTTGTGACTACTTAAACTATTCATTCCTCAACGAAATGACATTAATAGCGCGAGCGAAGTTTGACGCGTATGAGCGTGTCTTTTACCACAGAAGTTTGATCTTTATGTATATTAGACACAGAGTTCTATTTAGTATTGGCAAACATTCTAAAAACTTGACTTATAACACCCCAATGAGACTTATATTATCATATCTATTTCAACTGATGAGCAAAGATTATTTGTCACACAGGCGTCTCTACATCTGCATAATGAGTGCCTGCCGTCAATCATTAATCCATTAAACCTGTAATTGTGAGTGTAATATGCACCCTGGCGGGCGTTAACACGCTGCGGTGTCATTATGTCACGGTATTTAAGGTCAGTTTTGCATAGCAAATGACAGACGCGTGACATTCTTTCAATAACAAATGGTTTGTTTCTCATGGTAAATAAATGAGACGATCGCACTAGCTGCTATTTAATTTGTAGTTCGAATCAGAGTTTAATACCAGATTTTTCAACTCATTCTTTTTTCCATTCGACCAAGTTTTTACTCATAAAATACGATAATATCAGTGTAATAATTGGGACCAAAACTCGGCAAAAGCGTAGAAGCAGTGCATCTTGTCTACCTCTTCCGGGAATACATGATGCTTTCTTTTAATTGGTAATAAACGCTGATAGCTTCCACAGGGCACATTCACTCTCTATTTGAGCCACTGTTACGGGTTTTTATAAACTTATCATGATTTTTATTTCATAGAAAATAATAATATTAACGAATAAAACAACATTAAAAATAAATCTATACTAATATTATAAAGCTGTTTTGTTTCATTGATTGAACGCTGGAACTACCAGTCCGATTCCAAAAAAAATTGCACTGTATAGCCTATTTATTGAGGAAGGTTAGAGACTTATAACTGCACGCTACGACATACTTGTAGTAAGCATAAATGCGGGTGAAACTGCTAGCACAGCTAGTGACAATGTAAACGAGTCTTCTCATTTAGTGCATAATTTAGAATCTCACCAAAAGTAATACCGTATGTCTTATTATCTTTTTGCGAATGATACTAAAATAGAGTTCATGATTGCCAAAATGACGTCCATTAGTTAACAGTCCGCATTAACCATTTTCCACGTCTAAATGTGCTCAATGCTCGAACCCATCCATTATTCTCGAAATGTGTAATCAATCCTTGACAATTGGCCAGCCCGAATCGAACTAACAAACGTATAACAAAACATAACTATTAACATTACATAATGAATTGATTCATCCGCCATATTTATCACATTTATCACCTTTTTATTTATAAATGTGTATTAATTAAATTAGATCTTTTTACATATTTTACAATGACACTGGCTGAAATATTGCTTTACTTATGTATTTGTGCTTTATGCTCATCTCATAGGTACTTATTTTTTACTCAGTAAGTAGCTTTTAGTAGTATGGTCTACGGAAACGTTCCATTTACCCTTGGTAACAAATAAAATAAAGAAATTTTATAGTTTAGTGCTTTTATAATCATGCTTCACATTGTTTTTTTTTTTTCGTTAAAGCCCCAAAAAACGAGTGGCCCGCGCGCGCTGTCAAGTGTCAGATCTCACGACGTCAAACTGGCGTATATATTTTTAAATTTAGTTCTTTATAGGTTAATTAATCTTGCCATTGGCCAAATCACCGCAGGTGGTAGTAGCCATAATAAGAAAAAAATACAATATTCTGAGAGAGATAGGGGCAAGTGAGCAGTTTATTTGAGACAAATATTCAAAGGTATGTTTCTTCGATGTTTTACGAATAGTTTTGATTTGCTGAATAAGATTTTCTTTTCGCCGCTGGCATCGGTTCAGATCTAATAACAATAGATCTCTGTAGTATTTCTTACGTGCACCAATCGTTCGAACGTGATTTATTAGTAGCTTCCTACTTTTTTTAAAAAAATATTGGAAAGAAATGTATTGAGTAAGCCATGGATCGTCTCTCAAGGTAATTTATACTACATAGCATCCGTAGGAGGTAATCTCAGATATATTACAGTATAGATACCGTACCACCTTTTCTGATAGACAAATCTAACGTATATGTACGTCAAAGTACGTAAATTTATCTGAAAATTGTGTGCCTAGAACTACAGAATTAATAATATGAAAAGGTCTATCGATGCTAAAATAGTCGTAGGAAGGAGGTAATCTTACCGATTGTCTATTATGTATAAATTTTTAAACAAAACACTCTTTACCAACCAGTATCTCTCGTTAATTATTTTTTAATGTCACCTTTATCCGACCGGGTGATTGCGTAATTTTCTGCAAACCTGTTTCAATCGATCAGCATCAAACACCTGTCAAAATTTATCGAAAAAACCGACGTGATATGTTTAGTTTCTATTGAAAAATTTTAGCATTACTGGTAAAGCGAAAAAGTTGTCTTCCGCCATCTTTATCATGCGTATAACGATTGAAACACACTATAGTAAATATATTCACGGCGTATAATCATCCATCACAAAACACAATATTAAACTTAAACAATGAGTTACACAGAATCAAATGATAATTATAAAATAAGCAATCGACATGACAACAAAACACGACGAGCACGGAAAACCTCTGCGGGGGGTCCGCGCTTCGGCGTCCCTCGCTGGCGCGATGACGGTCGCCATTACCACACATACGCAAAACAGTAAGCCATCGGCTCAGCACCATAAATACACCGCGAACACGTCACATGCGTTATTTATATTATGTACATTTATTGTTCATTTTTATTGAATTTCACAGGTGCAACAATTTCTCATAAATTGTAAACCACATGCACTTATCCCTCTAAGGTCCGTATTACAGAAGGAAACTCAAGCACTGGTCTTTGTTTAAAACTAGTTTTGAGTCAAGTTTTAATTTTAGGACGTCCCTCAAGCATAGATTTATCGAACACAGTTCAGCTGAGTTACGGAAACTAACTCAAGCAGTGATTGGATCTGTAATCACCCAAGTGTGGTCGAGACCGCGCCTGAGCGTAGATTGTCATTGTATTAAAAAAAAAATGACATGCCATAACATGTCATTTTTTTTTGTCTCGATTTGAGTCTCGATCCGTCTGATTAAATATTGATTACATTTCTGAAATAAGAAGGATGCTCAAGCACTGATTCTATACATAAACGGGGATCGACTGATTGAAGATCAAACTGAACTTGAGTTACATTCTGTAATACGGACCTTAGCCAATTTCATTTGAGTTAAACTATTATATTTAATACCTAAAAATACATATAAACAACATTTAACACATCTTACGACGTTTATAAGCTTCTATCTTCGAGGCTTCTACATACGATTAATGTATATATAACAAACGTTATTACAGCGTTTGTCTGTCTATCGTAATAGATTCAAAAACGGATGCGTAAGAGTGGTTTTGTGTTGAACATTAGTCAGTGGAGTGACTGCGCAGACGTGTATTTATTTATAGGTATAGGTAGGTACCGATATAGAGGTAGGTACCAGTGAGAGTATTTTCCCGTGATAGGTATTAAACCCTTCTTATCCTTGTCTCAGTACAAATATAAGTTATAAGGAAGAAACAATCGAACGTTTATAAAAAGGGCATATTTTCGTCCTGATTACAATACGGCACTGTTTGCCAATAGTTACGCAATACATCCGTAAGTTCCTAGCAACATTTGATAAAGGTTGATAAGTTTATTATTATCTGCGCAGTTGTATGGTTCAAGACAGGTACCTTGTTCTTGACTAATGCATAATACTTTTTCTTAAGATAGACAACGCCGATCCAAACCCTATGCGTCACCTTGATTTCTGTCGTTGTTTTATGTATATTGGTAGTTGCCAAATGTAGTTTACACTTACAATCAGAAATCAGTGATTCGAACACTGTATGAAATGCTAATAAGCGGTTAAGCTAGTGGAACCGGGAGCAAAAGCTAACGCATGATACTTAAGTACCAAGAGGCTGCGTGGACAGTCAATAAAACGGGACCTATAAAATAACTCCATTAAATTGGTGCACCTACTCATATCGGTGTCGTAATCAACTTTGTTTACTTAACCCAGTATTAGTACGTAAATACACTGATTCATTAGTAAATCTAGAATTACTAGATATTACAAGAAGCTTTCCTTAATTATCCTAGTTTCCTGTATATTTGTCACAGGTTTCGTGTTTGGGGCTTTGGGTACATCCAACTACTAATATTCACAAAATAGAACATGCAAATTTTACATAGGACTCGGGATATTACGAGTTATAAAAGTTGACGACGAAAAAAAAGTTTGAAAAAGATGGTCGAATTCTGATATTTATTTATACTATTCTATTGTAATTCCGATACTGATGCAAACGTCAAAGTAACTGACTTCTGAAACACCTTATACATAAAATTTGAATTTCTGAAACAACGCACCAAAATTCGACATATATTAACGTTGAAAAATCAGCTTTTTCTATCAGTTAATGTAGTTCGTTTTTTAACCGACGAAAAAAAAAAAAAGGAGGAGGTTCTCAATTCGACGCGTATATTTTATTTTTTTTATTTTTTTTTATGTATGATCACGCATATCTCCGGCGTCACTAAACCGATTTCAAATTTTTTTATGACGTTTGCTAAGGAATTCTTCGAGTGTGGTCCCATTTTCAAAATATTATCAGAAATTAACCCCCTTGGGGGTGAAATGAGGGGTTGAAGGTCACATAATTTAAAAATTATTTTTTGATCTACTTGAAACTTTGTATATGTATTTTACATATAAAATAAAGAAATACGTGTTTTAGGAATTTTGAAAAAAAAATGTATTGGGTGTGAAATGGGGTGATAAAGTTTGCATTCTTTTTTATGTATGATCACGCATATCTCCGGCGTCACTAAACCGATTTCGATTTTTTCTATGACGTTTGCTTAGGAATTTTTTGAGGGTGGTCCCATTTTCAAAACATTATCAGAAATCAATCCCCTTAGGAATGAAATGGGGGGTTGAAGGTCACACAATTTCAAAAATATTTTTTGATCAACCTGAAACTTTGTATATGTATTTTACATACAAAATAAAGAAACACGTGTTTTAGGAAATTTGAAAAAAAATATATTTAGGGGGTGAAATGGGCTGATAAAGTTTGCATTCTGGACTATAGCATATCTTCGGCGTTAGTGAGCCGATTTCGAAAAATCTTTTTTTGTTTAATACGGATAGTTAACAAATATCGAAACGATGGGATGGAAAGGGTGGAGGGGGGTGAATTCCTTTTTTGGGCTGTTATGAGGTGCTAATACTTGCATCTTTTCACAAAATAGATACTAAATTCGCCTTCAAAAACCTAGGTACACTAAAAAGTTACAAATAACCTTATAATTCATTACATTTGTAGTCGGTGCCAATTCATGTGTGTATTTGCCTAGTCTGATATAGATTGGCTGATATGGATTGGAATTTATTTGGAATTATACCCATTTTTAACCAACGAAGAAAACAGAAGAGGTTCACGTTTCGACACGTATTGGTTAGGGTATAACTTCGAAGTTGGTCCTATATAAATTAGGAACAAAAATCCTACCCGAAAGGTGGGAAAATAGGGAGAGATTTATTGTTAATTCTCAAATTTTAATGCTGAGTTGTGTATTACAAAAAAACAAACAGTAGATTCAGATTAAGTAGTAGATTTTAGCCACAAAAAAATATAAAATAAAAACTTTTTAACAAAAAATTAAACCGCCGAAAATTTTAAAAAGCAAAAAATAATATAGGTACCTTTTTTATTTAACCTTACTAACAAAGTTCTTAAACTAATGTAAGTATACCTAAGTCATTTTGAGTCGGCGCCAAACAATTAATGAACAATAAATTTAAAGAAATAACCAAATGAAATTAACAATGCAACGTGAAATCTTCAGCGACAAACATTAACATTCCAAAAAATGTGCTCTCCGTACGACCACTCGCACACATTGTGTATCGCTATCTCGCTGTGTATTGCTGTCTCGCTGACGTTAACTTCGTGAACGCTCGGCATTTTCCAGCCAAGGTGCGTGTCGCGCCGCGCCGCCGCCGTACATCACACTTTACTAAATTAATTAATTTGCTTGTTTGGCGCCGACTCAAAATGACTTAGGTATACTTACATTAGTTTAAGAACTTTGTTAGTAAGGTTAAATAAAAAAGGTACCTATATTATTTTTTGCTTTTTAAAATTTTCGGCGGTTTAATTTTTTGTTAAAAAGTTTTTGTATAACAAAAATAATATGAGCGTCTGATGACACCCCAGTGTGCCCGGGCTTGGAAAATTGTAACAGTTACGATTGAAAACCTAAATACAAATAGACAGTGATACAAAACGTTTGTAAGCTCAGACTAGCCGGCCGGTACAATTTACTATGAAGCAGACGGACGCACGGGATCGCAGTAGAACGCGATAACAGATAATCGCATAAACACAGTGAGTCATAGATACGAATGGATGTACCGATGTCGATGGTGTACTAATATGAGATGTAATGGCTCCATTGTACTCCGGGTTTATGGGTCTACATCGAACGATGCAAAGAGTGAAGACCTGCTGCAGTTTTTTTCCAATACCAAAACAAAACGTATCAACCCATAAAATAAGCAAATTATCAATAAAATATCATTTCCGACATATTATGTTTTCCTAAAAATTGCGTGCATCATAGCTCATAGTCCGCTGTTACTCTTGAATTTCTTTTGATATAAATATAATCACGGCATGTACGAGGGACCGAGGCATGGGAATAAATGTTTGTCCTTTTGTTTTGGATTATCTCCCAAACAGCTAATCCGATTTTGACGAATAAAACAAAGAGTATCTTAGGCTACTTTAATTTTGGGAAAATAATTAGGGTTCTCAAATTCCGCGCGTACAAAGTCGTGGACTCAGCTGGTATACAGGGTGTTTCAGAAGTCTAAAATAAGACTTTGACGTTTGCACCAGTATCGGGTATACAACTGAATGCAAATATGTATACAAATATGTTCAATTTGGTTTTTTTTACTTTTTTTTCATCGTCAATTTCTGTAACTCGTAATACTTCGAGTCCTATGTAAAATCTGCGCGTCCTGTTTTGTGTATATTGGTAGTCGCCCCACATAAGTGTGGATTACACTGCTAAGTGGGCTTATGAATGTAACCAAAGGCCAGAACACGATACCTGTGATAAATATTCAAAGGTCCATAACTCAGAAACTATGATAGTCTAATCTGTCTTCACTAAGCAATTAAAGCATTCACATATGAGCTACCGTATATGTACCCAAAGTATTATTTCGGACTTACACCCTGTATTACTACCAAAAAAAGGAGTTTACATTTATAAATTTGAATACAACCAAGAAGAAAGTTCGTGGTTATAACAATGGAGACGACCATACTCGCACGTCATAGCCCGCGCAGTGTAATTTGGCAGGAGAGCGGCTGTTATCAGAACGCGCCAACGGGATTTATTACCATTTGGCTGCGTTTGGAACACACCCTGTTACCGGCTGTACCATGTCATGTGTATCATCACGCCAAAACACTCGCAGGGTACACAGACACCCCAGTCAAAGTATAATCCTAATACTAATACTACTAATAATATAAATGTTAAAGTTTGTGAGGATGGATGGATGGATGGATGGATGGGTGGATGGATGGATGTTTATTACTCTTTGTGCAAAGGTGGACAAATCATGTTGACACCTGGACGCCCGTAGGCGGTTGCCGGCGTCGTGGCAGATCAAGGCGAAGGTGGTGCGACGATTTGGTCACTTTTGGAGAAACGTGGCCACAACAAGCCCAGGAAAAGGGCATGTGGAGACGGATGGGGAAGGCCTTTGCCCAGCCACCACTACAGCCCTTTTAACGTCCCACTGCTGTGCACGGGCCTCCCCTCAGTGTGAAGAGGATTTCAGGCCATAGTCCACCACGCTGGCTCAGTGCGGGTTGGCAGGCTTCACTCATCTATCGAGAACTAGGCAAGTTCCCTCAGACGTGCAGGTTTCCTCACGATGTTTTCCTTCACCGTTTCATAGCAAGTGATAATCTTGGATGAAAATGAGATTCGCACGTAAATCCCAGAGGTGCCAGCCGGGGTTTGAACCTGCACACTTTGATTTGCAAAGCGTGCGTTCGACCACTCGGCTACCACTGCTTTGCCCAGCAGTGAGCAAAAAATATATTAAATAAGAATAATGAGCAGTAAGGCAACTTAGTTTACACTTTACCTCAAAAACTTTTAACTCTATCCGATTATCCTTTAAGTTAAGTGAGGGGCCGGTATCGACAAATGTATCGTATACAATCGATCTGATAATTCGATTGCGACATTTCTGTCATTCAAGTGTACCGCTGAATGGCGCGGCCCGTTTGTGGCACGGCGAGTTTTTGTCCAATGAAGTCATACCTCATAATACCGTCCTCGTTAAGGCGGGTATGTTACTAATAACTATAATTTGTATTGTCACATTTGTCGCACTTTTTTTTGTGCGTGTATATTATATTTGAGCAAATTAACTTTACATAATATTCAGCATTTATTTATCCCCATTTGTCAAAAATATCAATAGTAGGACATCTAATGGAGTGGAACAATCTTAATTTTTAGGGTTTGGTACCCAAAGGGTAAAACGGGAACCCTATTACTGAGACATCGCCGTCCGTCCGTCCGTCCGTCCGTCCGTCCGTCCGTCTGTCTGTTACCAGGCTATGTCTGATGAACCGTTAGAGAGTTGAATTTTTCACAGATTATGTATTTCTATTGCTGCTATAACAACAAATACTAAACATTAGAATAAAATAAATATTATGGGGGCTCCTATACAACAATCGTGATTTTTTTGCTGTTTTTATAGATAATGGTACGGAACCCTTCGTGCGCGAGTCCGGCTTGCACTTGGCCGGTTTTTTTTAAATATGAATAGATTGGACAAGGCAGGAAAAAAAGTGCATAAACAATTTAACTTAAAAAATATTTTGCCATTCTCTCAGATAATAACGAATTGAACGAATGATCGATTATAGGTATGTTTTATGTCAATCTTGAAGTACATACATAATAAATTGATTTCATATTTCTTACTTGGGTATCTAATTCTTTTATTTTAAGTGACTATACCATCTCACTGAAAACCGCTGGAAAAGGAACTTTCGTATAACCGAAGTTTTCAATATCATGAGTAAATAGATATTATAATTATTTATGATGCTTCGCCTTAAATAAAAACTAGTTTATTCCTAACACCACAGTTACCCGATAGCAGTCAATAATATAATTACCGGTTGATCGCAGATAAGGTGCGCGTGAGTATCTGTCACACCACTGATCGCGTTGCTACCACACTGGGCGAATACTGCGACCATTTGCCAGCACTTGACTTTTTTGGAAAATACTCTAAATACTCTATATGAATATTGATAAAGATTGAATTCTTGTGGTAGAAGTCACGTGTCAAAATTTGCGTGCGTTGTCGATTAAATTTTATTGAAAAATGCGCCTTCTCTATAAGAAATTACGGTTCTTTTTGGTATTGGCAAAAAATTAGTCGCGCGCGTTTTGACGTGCCTGTGAGCGCAAGACTTTATTATTGTGTCGTTGGAGCCAACATTTTTCTTCTAAAGCATTACCTACGGGCAGTTTTTGTAGCAGTCTTGGAATTGATGGAACTGGAAATGAATTTTAACTTTATGAAGAAGAATCATTTGGATATCATACGTGTCGAACGAACTGAGCATAAATAATATGAAAACCAAAATACAAGAACAATTTTTAAACATTTGTCATTAATTACATCCCCACGCTTATCACACGATACGTCATTATTAAGTAAATCTCTATAGATGAATGTCACGCGTATGGCTTGTGCTAAACTAACATAACATGTGAGTAAATAGAGAATCAGCGCCGGATTATCACAATTTGTGAATAACTCGTATTTCGTGAGGGAGCACCTCTAGAGTCGTGACGAACACGTCTATTATACATGGCGATAGCGCCACAAACGTACTTACTTTTAAGTCTATGAATCTATGAAACCCGAAGTTAAAAACCAATAATCAAATAATTTTGAAATCGCGTTCACAATTTTTTCCACTAAAACATTTTTGGGTTTTCCTTTTTTACACGATAAAAAAATCTCAATAGAACTTGTATTTTTGGAATTATTGTAATTTTAAAACTTGTTCAACGTGAACAAGCGCCACTCTATATAGTTTTATTTAGGTACAAACTTAGTCAATACGAAAATTAAACTTCCAAAACCGGCTTATCCATGAGTGCCGCCAGTCAGACGCCCACGAGGCCGATGTGTTTCCGATATTAACCCATATAACTGCGCGGGGAGAACAAATTAAAGTAATAAAAACATTTCCATGCAAAAGCGACGCCCTCGCAAGATAACCCATGAGAGTGCAATGTTGCAGAACGCGTGATGAATCGAAATTATCGACCCACTGCACAGCAAAGCCACGATTCCGCCTACTTCCACAAAATAGGACCTATTCAGCCTTCCATTATGGACAATAGCAGCTTATTTCTTGTACAATGAGATGACATGTCAACTTGGTACACATTAGGTATTTATCATGTATTATTTAACGGATTGGGTAAGCTCAATACAACCAAAACATACTAATGTTAAAGCGTATGCAGCTAATTGAATTATTTTTGAAAAAATAAAAACCGACTTCAAACACATAGTTGCACTAAAAAGCTACAAATAATCCTATAATTCAATACATTTGGAGTAGGTGCCAATCTACGTCAGACTAGGCAAATACACACATGAATTGGCGAATTGAGAACCTCCTTATTTTTGGTAGCCGGTGTATAAAATAAAGAATATTTATCACACATAAAGCTATCTTCATCGTAGTTATGCTAACATAGAAGCGTATGTAGTTAGATAGCTAGATTACAGATAATATTATTAATCCAGTTCATTTTAAAGATACTAATGTGAATTCAAATATTATAAGAATCCACAGATCACGACCATTCCATGCACGTCGAAACGATTTATGGATACCGTTTTAAGTATAGAAGGGCTGGTACTTATAATTTATAATATTTCGACCGAGTGATAACTCACAAGCTCTCTAGCAGTATTGTTTCAATATCACTTAGATTGTATGACAGTTTCGTGCTACAAAATCTGTCAGTTAATGTTATATTGTCATGTAATTAGAGATATATATATATATGAGTGGTATAGCTCTTCTATTAGATGGATCAATGTTACTTATCCAACATTTTAAAATCCCCGTACTCGGCACCGATCGAACCATTTTAGGTAGTGACATCATAGCATTGTTTTTACCATAAATGACGGCATATTAAAATAACACGTGTACGTTATATAAAAGAGAGCACACGTTACTTTTTTGCGAGATTTTTTTCATGTTAATGTTTTTTCGATCCGATAATTTGGGTGCTACAAAAAAAGGACCGAATGTGGTTATAATGTCGTCGTATGAGTCACTGCCGGGAAAACTACTGGATATTATTATATACACTACTTGTGACTTTGTTCAAACACAAAGTTTATTGTGCAAACATATATTTTTTTAAGAAAATCTGTTATTATACTGCATTTTTTAATGGGACTAAGCTCGCCCGCCATTTATCGTTACTTCTGGAAGTGAGGAAGTACTGTATTAGGTATTAACACAATGAAAAAAAGTGACTTAGGAACATTAGCTATTTAAAAATATACAAATTATCCTTCTAAGTGCTAACAAAATTATGTGTATATTATACATATTAGATGTAAAGTTAGTCCACTATATTAATAGTATTTTCAAAATATTTACAAACCTTCTATAAAAGCTATTTTTGGTGATCTACAATACTACTGTCGACGACCTTAACCTACCTTGATACCTTTTTATAAACTTGCGGCAATTTTTCATTGTTTATAGGGTAACTGAAAATTCAATTCTTTCACTGATATAAAGATACATAGTACGTGTGCAAAGACTAGACTCATGTCACGGATTGTGTCGCAACGAGTCGCTCTCTCTCTCTCTTTCTTAGTTCATGAGAAAGAGACCAAAATTGACGTATTGATTTGTCTTGTCATAATGTTATTCTCAGTGTTATTTTGCACGGGTAAAACTGTAGGCTGGAAATACTTAGTCCTAAATAAATGAAAATTATTAGTTTTTTTGTAAAATGTGCTGGTAATATTAGGAGGATAATATAATAATATACGTATCAAATTAATGTTGATGTGATCCCAAATCCCATAATTTTTTTTAACAGGTTTCATTAGTAATCGTCGAAGGCAAGATGTTGATTTATAGAAGCCTATTAATATGTTTGAGATCATTGATTTCATCACTTTGGCTGTATGGTGATGCAACAATAAATACCTCCTCCTTTTTCAAGTCGGTTAACAAAATAAATCAAACTGTTCAAGCCGTAGTGAGTGGTGACTATATACTATAATTCTTAAGCGCTGTATGTTAAAGCACGTTTCCACATACAATCCTGAATCGCGGTAGAAGAATTCACAACTAACATTATTATATTAACAAAAATCTAAATAACTAATGAGTTCTAGCGGCTGAACACGCCAGACACACTGGATGCATTATCTTCCCTGTTTCACCAAAATATAAGAATGCCAATGTATTTTATTACGCTTTTAACTTATGTTGCTACTTCCTTACCTTATTCACGGGAAAATATTTAGATTAATTATGTATTTGTTGCTGTAAAACATCCAACTCAACTGTGAAAAGGGAAGTGCGGTCTTAAAATACTAAAATTATTTTCAGATGTAAAACGTATTATTTATAGAACATTGTGCTGAAGTGGAATGAAAGAGGGTAATACTGATTTAGCTACACCGAAATGGTAGTGAATTTCAAGTTCATAACTTTGGAGTACCGGTGATTGCAAGATGAGTGATTTAGTAACTCGGGTTCTAAAACGGCTAACTGAGCACTGGCCCAGTGCGGGTTGGTGAACTTCACACGCCTTTTTATAGACGCACAGGTTTCCTCACGATGTTTGCCTTCACCGTTCAGCAAGTGGTAACCGTTATTGAAAATGGGATTTTCATATGAAATCCGAAAATCTCAGAGGTTCGAGCCCGGGATATGAGCTTGCGCCCCTTGCGTTCAAGGCGAGCGTTTTGCCAACTAGACTACCACTGCTACACATATCATATCATATCAAGCCTTGACTGTCCCACTGCAGGGCAAAGGCCTCCCCTCCCTTTTTCCACTTGTTGCGGTCCATAGCCAACCGGGGCCACTCCGGTAAGTAAGAGTCTAGCTCATCCTGCCATCTCTTTTTGGGCCTGCCGCGTTGCCGTTTCCCGTGGTTGGGGAGTCAGTGCGTGGTTGATTTTGCCCGAAGCTACACAGTGTGTCTTAAATATAAAACAAACATTTACCTAATGAGACTGTTCAATCTCAAATTCCATTGGAACACGTAATAGCTAATCGTTCTTATCTCAACGCTAGCCGTTAATTTTATTCGTTATTAATTGTGGCGGGGTCTGCGTAAATACGGCAAATTTATGTGTTTCAATTTGACAGATACACAGACGCAATACGTGCTCGAACACTCCCGCAAACCCTTCAAACGCTGGACGCCCTGTACACACAGATGCGAGCAAGTAAACTTATTTTTTTAAATTATAAATATACTTTGTATCCAACTAATTAATATACCAAACAGGGAGCTTTTCATAACATTTGATTTGACAGTTTCAAACTTCCAAACTTATTTGTTACTTTGACGTCTACAGTACGGACATCAGAATATCTATCAATCAGGTAGCATCAAGGAGACCAATTTCGGTTCAATTTTTTTTTGGATATCTTTTTGACACGTTTAGGTAAATATTCTTTCTAACATCGTTAGCATCAACTTGCGAGTTTTGACGCGTCTGTGTGTCTACCTCGTTTACTAAAATGGTGGTTTTCTTAGAAATCTTTAACAGATATAGGCCAATACATGGCAGCTGCTAAAGACCTCGTTTTATTTTCATATAATCCACGAATAAAATAAAATAACCCGTAACTGTCGAGGAGCCTGTTTCACCGTGTAAATGAAGCCTAAGGTTTAGAACCACCGATCTAGGACATGTTACATTCTAGATTTGTGTTTAGATCATTTTTGAGTCGGCCTGGAACAAATGGACATGTATTGTATAATTATAAAATCAGGTAAGTTTAATAAATACAATTTTCAGCTATAATAATGCTCTTGGAAAAGAGTAACCACGTAGTTCCTTCTCCATAGGATAATGTTTATTGACTATTCATAAGTACTTACCTGTCTTGGTTTATGTGAATAAAAAACATCTCATTTCTGAACGACTAGCATGAATTATCTCTATCACGACAGTACCTACGTGTGTAACGCTCTATATTTCTAAGTAGGTAGAGATGGACGGAGGAGGTAGAGTGTATATCCATACTTCAAATTATTGTTAATTTTCTTGTCACATCAATACCTATTGCCAGCTTAATATTTTAAATAAGGGTGTATCAGACCTTTGAATATTTGTCTCAAGTATCTTGTTGTAGCCTTAGGGCACTTCAAAAACCAACTAAGCAGTGCCCTACATTTTCGAGAGGTGACCTGTTAACATTTCCAAAACTCGAGATATTTCATGATTTTAATATTGGCAAGGAAAAAACGTTGAAAGACATGTTCGAATTTCTATAATAATTTTATACCATTCAGTATCCGAATCTGACGGAAACGTTAGTGTATTATTTCGGACTTCTGTAACACCCTGTATAGTTAAACTTAAATCAATTCAAAGATACTCTACAGTTACCATGTAATTTAGTACTCTCAAACCTTCAATCAACATCCACCATCCGATAAATCAAGTTCCGAATCGAGTTATGATCTCATTGAGGCTTATCTGCTTCGGTTATCTATTCACGACATTGTATAGGTGACTAGACATCAGGGATGTTATGGAGCTCCATAATCGAAACTATCGGATATCCGAAATAAAAATGTATCTGTAAACGACACCGATATAAGAGTTTCGAAAATTTTATGAGATACATGTTATGAAATTTATGTATTGTTTTTTGAATTCGTGAGTACATAGATAACACTTAAAGTAGCTATAATAATTACTTATATGACTGATTGTAAAACCAAATGATAAACTAGAAACAAAGTCTGTTTAGAATATAATCATTAACATCGTCACCTATAGATGACACTAGGGTAGACTTAAGTCGCGGTGGTACTGTTGCGTAAATTTTGTATGTGACATCATTTTTGATAGTAACAATTTGAGTATTCTTAGTAAATCCAGGGTTTTATTTCATACCCTCAAGGTCAGTATTTCAATTGTATATTTCTTTGAAAATCTAATATCCGTACACGAAATTAGCGGATTGTCCTAAATAATTACATATCCGAAACTGTTATAATATCATTCTTTATATCCGAATACGGATCCGAATTTTCATAACGATAACATCCCTAGTTCCTACTAGACATGTCCGGTAATCATTAGAAGCGAATCACAATCACTCATTCGACCTGTGAATGCTGGCGGCTGCGATGACGTCACCACTGCCGATTGTCAAGTTAGCAGGCTCAAAGCCCGCACACTGCGGCGTCAACAGTCACGAGTTAATTTTTTTACCAAAACCAAAACTTTTGCCAATACTATAATGAACTGTATTGACTTATAGGTAATGTTTTTTCCTCAACGATATGACATGGCCAGCGCGAGCGAATTTTGATGCATGGCGGCGTGGCTTTTAACGCAAAAATGGGCTTGAGGCATTGAGCCTCCATACCAGCGCGTCGAAGGCTAAGCGTCAATTTTTTTACCAAAACCAACTCTGTATCAATACACATAAAGATTGAATTTCTGTGATAAAGCCACGCGATTACGCGTCATTATATACACGCGGTGTCAATGACATTTCTTTGAAGATTGAGCTTTTGTTGCCAATACAGATCGTTTTAGTACTGGCTAAAGTTTCGGCGCGCGCTTCTAACGCCCCCGTGTGTCGGGGGCTTTAAGCTGGAAGATCCATTTACGGTTTAAATTCGGAAGCGTGTCCGATTGTTTTGATACGTCAGGACTTACGTTGAATACGATCGTACAGTTGTAACTTTATATAAGTTGTATCTAATTTTACTCTATAGTTGTAATTATTATATTAAAATCTACATACATACATCATCATCACGCTAGTATTCCCCTAAGGGGTAGGCAGAGGTGCACTGCAGTGCGCCCACACTTCGCCGATGTATTTTGGTCCCAATGTAATAAGGGGTGAGCCTATTGCCATTATACCGGGCACATTCCCCCTCAATACGAGGGAGATTTGGGCCATAGTCCACCACGCTGGCCCAGTGCGGGTTGTTGAACTTCACGCGCCTTTCTATAGACGTGCAGGTTTCCTCACGATGTTTTCCTTCACCGTTCAGCAATTACCATCATTGTTCAAAATGACATTCGCACATGAAAATTATCTCAGAGGTGCGGGCCCGGGATTTGAACTTGCACCCCTTACGTTCAAGGCGGGCGTTCTCGGCCACGAGGCTTCCACTGCTATAGATAATTTATTCCCACGAACGTTATACTAAAACTAATCATAATATCATGGAATAACAAAGTGTGTGTTTCCTTCCGAAAATATCTATCAATAATAAAAATATTATATATATTGTTTTTACGAAAAAGGATTTACATACTCATAGAGTATCTAATTTATATTTTATTTTTATTCCATTCCATAAAAGGAGGAGGTTCTCATATGAGGTAGTATGCAGCTAATGAATACGAAGTACAAAATTATTTTGACGTGGAAAAATCGCCACGCTTACAGATATCCTTGTTTCACGGTTCAGCAGTAACGAGGGTTATGTTAAGGACATCGGAGTTACAGTCACTGCTCACAATGCTATGGAATTATTGTATGGGAACATTAAGACGATGCACATAAATTGGGAGTGGTACCAGAGTAGGCGACGTCACTTTAATCGCAAAAGAAGACGTGCGGTTATCATAATTTTTTTGGGTAATTGAAAATTAAAACTTGAACGAAGTTGACCCACAAAGCAAATCTAAAAATACTAACATAATTACTCTACTACCTCGTGCTCTGACTGACTTTAAATTAACGAATCAATCAATATCTTACCTTTTTTACTATCTTTTATTGGGGTTTACCAAAAAGAAGCCTACCTTAAATAGGTCCATCAAGTCGCTCGCGACTAATATTTTGCCAAAACCAAAACGAACTGTATTAACTCCTAGTTGAAGCGTTTTTCAAGGAAATTACATAGAAGATGCGAGCGAATTTAGTCGCGTGGTTGTCTGGCTTTTGCCACAGATATTCAATCTTTATTTATATTGATATAGAGAACATTTGCAACAACAAAAAAACCAGGATATTTTTTTCTCCCAGCGAACGAATTCCCTTGGCTTTCTTGTTTATACAGTATGTTCAGGACTGAACCATAGTTATACATCATCATCATCATCACGCCTGTATTCCCCGTAGGGGTAGGCAGAGGTGCACTGCAGTGCGCCCACACTTCGCCGATGTATTTTTTGGTCCCAATGTAATAGGGGGCGAGCCTATTGCCATTATACCGGGCACATTCTCCCTCATTACGAGGGAGATTTTTGGGCTATAGTCCACCACGCTGGCCCAGTGCGGGTTGGTAACTTCACACGCCTTTCTATAGACGTGCAGGTTTCCTCACGATGTTTTCCTTCACCGTTTCAAAGCAAGTGGTAATCTCGGATGAAAATGAGATTCGCACATAAACCCAGAGGTGCGAGCCGGGGTTTGAACCTGCACACTTTGATTTGCAAGGCGTGCGTTTGACCACTCGGCTACCACTGCTTAACCATGCTTGAACCATAGTTAACATAAATAAATAAACTATATATAGAGGGAATGGTTAACACTAAAATGCGACGATATTTTATATAATGTCTAAATCTCGAGAACCATTTATCAATCCTTTACACAGTGACAGATTTATTTGCAACAAGTATGTTTCTAATAGCTGTGGTAGTCACCATTTGCTTATCAAAAGGTGACTATTAAGTGCCACATTGTAACTCAATAAAATTAATTTGATATCTCTACTGGGGCCAATCAGTACGCGGGGTGGATGGGACGGGTAGGAACATCGTGGGGCAAACGCTATCGATAGTTATCCTGTTCTAAAATTTTCTACATTAAAGATAGGTAAGTAAACTAAGTAAGTAATTATGGACAGTTTTCACATTAAATATGTACCTACAAATTGGTTATCAATCTCTATTCGAGATATGTCGAAACAAAACGTCAAATAGGTCGATTTTTTTTTTTGTTTTTTTTTTCGGCATATCTCGATAAAGATGATGTCTATCAAACGAAAATCGGGCCCCTGGTCCCTTTTGTTGTGTTTGATTAATGAGAGTTCGAATGCTTAAAGGTAACAGCGGGGTTGCGCGATTTTATGAAAAATTTAACACATCAAAAAGGTTATAAGAAATCGACGAAAATTCCGAAGGTGTAGTGCAGTGTACCAACAAGACGCCGATTTATTGTGGTCCCAAATGTAATAGGGGGCGAGCCTATCGCCACTAAAATGTATTTATGACTTCACGTAATTGTTAAAAACAAGCTAGGATACATATAATTCAAAGGTTGATATATATTCTTACTAATTCAGTGAAGTGTACACACAATGACGTAGTGACTTACGTATTGTACAAACTCACACTTACGATCTGTCACTAAAGCCGCTTTATATTCTAAAAATGGCGAAGCAAACACAGAAATATACGATACAAATAACCGTCACACAATAATGACTGTTAGTTCACCTCCCCGCCAAAATGTTACGTGTTTCTTTGGTAAATAAATATTTACCATTTACATATTGTTATGTACATCACACGTGCATACTAAATTCTTATGATTACACTCCGTTAGCGAGTTATGTGTGTAGGTACGTAGATACTAGTGATGTGCCGGATATCCGTATCCGCGGATATCCGAGGGAATATAAAGTTCCGTATTCGTATCCGTACGATACGATTTCCATTCAGATTATTTTTTATTTCTTAAAGTCAAATATTTGGCACCTTTATATTCCAAACATTTATCGTAGTGAGTTACCATACGCATACCAATATTACATAACTTAAAGTTCTGCTTTATACGGAGATCAATGACAAATCTTTGTGATAAGTTTATTTAACATTAATTATAGGAAGTTTGTATAAAATTATTAGTATCCGTATCCGTATCCGTAAATATCCGTATTCGGATCCGTATCCGCGGATATACACATTTTTAACGATCCGGCACATCAGTAGTAGATACTTAGTAGGTAGATATCAACATTTACTGCGCCAAAACAAGGTCAGAATTTGTTGTTTTTTGTATTAAACAAAAAATGTTGCTTATTAACACGAAAAAGGTCTACAAAACTGTTACCCGACTACGGAAAAGGTAAAATCGACTCCTTCTATTCTTGAAGTCGGTTAAAATGTAGCCTATGTTACCCGGGCCCTAATAACGAATCGATTGACACCTTATTCATCAAAATCGGATGAATAGTTTAGGCGCTACGGAGGAACATACGTAGATACATACATACATAGACTGCTAAAATCATAACCCTTCCTTTTAGCTTCGCCAAAATCGGGTAAAAATTAAATTGATGTTGGTTCTGTCCCCTTACCACCAGTCTTCAAGTCGTCAATATTACTTCCATTTTTTGACAGTGAATTTGGTACAAAATCTGTCAAAAATTTACAGTTACTAATTTAACAACAATACCTACTTTAAGGCCCCTGTTTGCGCTATGCCGTCATACTAATCGTGATCGCTCGCGGCAAATTGACATGAAATAATGTTGCAATTAGTGTAACTGGCGTTTACTGATAAACCTGGAAAATACCACGTTGCAAGTCTAGGTACCTACGTATTGTTCATCTCGATGGAATAATGTTATCCTTAAATACATTAATTCTTTGAGGTAAATAACAGGTAGTCATTTAACATTGTGTTAACATCTATATACTTATATATACTAATATTATAAAGAGGAAAGATTTGTATTTTAGTTTTTTGTATGTAACGAATAAACAAAAAAACTACTGGACCGATTTCAAAAATTCTTTTACCGTTAGAAAGCTACAATATCACTGAGTAACATAGGCTATATTAGAAACCCGTGCTAAGCTGGGACAGGCCGCTAGTCAATATATATAAAAATCAATGCCACTTTTCGTTGTAATCTAACTCCTCCTAAACGGCTGGACCGATTGGAATGATTTTTTTTGTATGCGTTTGGGTGGCAAACTGGATGGTTTAGATTCACAATTGGACCCGGTAGGTGGCGCTGCTTTCGTATGGCACTCATTCTAAGGCGGTACGAAGTTCGCCCGGTCAGCTAGTAATTTATAAAATATTCATAGATAAGCAATATACCTAATATAATTGAAGTAACATAACTAACTTTGTAAAGTATTAAACACTCCGTTATGCTTTCGTTTTTTAGTTGATACTTCTTGAAAATTATCATAAACTAGCTGTGTCCGCGGTTTCACCCGCGTTATGGTTACTGTGGCGTAGCGTGATATTAGAGTCTATAACCTTCCTCAATAAATAGGCTACACAGTGCAAAAATATTTTTTGAAATCGGACTCGTAGTTCCAGAGCTTAATGCGTTTAACCAAACAAACGAACTCTTTAACTTAATATTATTAGTATAGATAGATTAATACCTTATTAACATACGTAGATAGATTATTAACATACGTACTTTATTTAGATCTCGCTCGGTCACAGTTAAAAAAACTGGCCAACATTATGCAACAGGCATCCACGAGACAGGTCTAAACTAGTGTGGATGCCACAGGTAACCATTTGTTACAAAACCTACTTAATACTAAGTTAATTTAAGTACCAAATGTAACTTACTTGATATAGTTATGAATATTTTATTAATAAATTTAAAAAAAAAATGTTCGACGCGCTTTTTAAATATGTTTTCTGTGCTAATATTACCAACATAGAAATGGAATGTCGGCGAGAATTTTTACTCGTAGTCGTGTGCCACAGAAATTCAATCTTTATGTGTATTGTCACAGTGTTTGTTTTGGTATCGGCAAAAAGTAGCTTATTGAAAATTCAATATTCGAATAGTTTTCTAAAACCGAATATATATAAAGTTGTATATTTGAACATAGAACGTGGGAACAAATATCTATCTAACTAACTAACTACAGCTCCTTTAACGTCCCACTGCTGGGCACGGGCCTCCACTCAATGCGAGGGGGATTCAGGCCATAGTCCACCACGCTGGCCCAGTGCGGGTTGGCAGACTTCACACATCTATCGAGAACTAGTCAAGTTCCCTCAGACGTGCAGGTTTCCTCACGATGTTTTCCTTCACCGATTCTTATCAAGTGATAATCTCGGATGAAAATGAGATTCGCACATAAATCCCAGAGGTGCGAGCCGGAGTTTGAACTTGTACACTTTGAATGTAAGGCGTGCGTTCAACCACTGGCTACCACTGTATTATAATATCTACGGATCGAATATTGACGGTCTCGTCTGATGGGACGCTGAGCCGATACAATGATATTACGTCACCTGGCAACTAGCACACGTCTCTTTGTGTAACCTACTATAGGTAAAAAATATCGATAGGTTACGAACAAGAATGTATAAAAATGGTCAGACAGATCTCACTAAACAATAAGTGAAGCACCCATAGTAGGTTGACTAGCTCGCACACACTCACATCATACCTTAGGCTCAGTAGGTAGGTACAAAAGTGTTATACAATTCTACTGTAAAATATATCGAATAATAATAAATAAAGCCAGACCCTACTAGCCAAGAGCCTCGACAAACATCTGAAGAGGCTCGCGTTAGACGGCTGGATCAAGGGACAGATTCAGAAGGTGGTACTTCTGGAGACGGCGCGCATAGTGAGGAAGTTCCTCTCTCTGGAGCCCTAACCACTGGTAACAAGGACCCTGTTCCAGATGCCGGTGGTGAACTGTTTTTTTATATTTTTAAATGTATATTTTATATATATATATTTAAAAATGTAATTTATAAGAAAGATGAGAAATAAAGGAATAATAACGCCAGACAACACATACTCATTGCATGATCCCAAACTAAGCAAAGCTTGTGCTATGGATACCATAACATGGACCGGGAGCAATCCCCGTTACACCCAGATCAGGGCATATTCCGAAAAGACAAACTCCGGAATTTGCCGATGACGGAATTGAACCCGATGCAGTGAGCCAAGCGGTCTACTCTCAGACCACTAGACCAATTGAAAGTATTAATTTAACAAGGTAAAAAGGTCACGTTATCAAACGTAAAACACAAAACCACATTTCTACTATTAAAATTATGTAAACCATAATCTTTCCGTCGCCGTAAATTAAGTTTTCCTTCCTTCCTGCTCATGGGGGAAATTAGTGACGTAGGTAGTTGTCAAGTAACGTCACTCCGATAACCGCTTTGTCATGAGTATCAATGACGTGACGCTAACGAATAAAGCTCTGCATCCGTAGGCCTGACAAAACGGACTCGACGATTTTTGCTAACACCTAAACGTATTGTAACCGATATAACCCTAATATCCGAATTCAATGGTAAATAAAGCAGTGCTAGCTTAGTTGGTAGAACTCAAACTCTCCTCCGGTAAAGCTGTGCAGGCAACCTCACGGCCAACAGCGTCATCATCATTTGCCTCACCATATCCCATAATTTGGGGTCGGCGCAGTATGTCCTTTTCTTCCATTCATCTCGCTTTTCCGTCATGCCGACATCCACTCCAATCTCATTTATATCACTTTTTACACACTCCATCCATCTTTTCTTTAGTCTTGCTCTCGCTCTGTATCCATTCACATTCGTACTCATCACTCTTTTTCTTCTCATCACATGCCCAAACCATTCTAGTCTCTTACTTCTCACGGCCAACAGCATAATCCATTAAAAAAAAGGTAGAGCTCAAGGTGTGCAGGTTGGAACCCGGGCTCACACCTCTGGAATATTCGAATATATGTGCGATTGTCATATGTAAAAAATTTGGCCCATGACGTACCCAAGACGCTGGCTGCATTCCCTCGCTGAATGGCTAGAGCCACTGGTTGAGCGAGGAAATTTCCTGCTCTTGGGTCGCCTATTGTGTCGACCATTTTTTTCGTAATAAAGAAAAAAAAAATTAAGATTAGATTTTTGGATTTAGAAGTGAAGATGTAAGTACTTATGTATCGAAGTAAATATGTAATCACAGAAAAAGTGAGTCACAGGACTTCCCCAAATCCATCTTCTACCAAGTGCCCACTTGAATTGTCTATAACAAAAAGTGCAATGTACAAATACGGACACAGTGCAATCCATATAATTGGTCTATTATATCCGCGTAGGCGCATCTCCGGACTAACATAAGTGGTTTTACTGGCATGTCAGTTAGTATGGCGCTGTACTGAATTGAAATCGATCTTTCCTGTGATTGGCTTGTTCTTTGTCTCCTTATGCCTGGTTTCTATATTCATGGAACCCCCCGTTTTGCAACAAACCGTCAAATGTTTAGTGTATTGTTAAAACTGTTCGTATAAAAACAGTCTCATAATAAAAACTGCTTTAAATTGAACAAATAAAATTATGCTTACCTCCATTATTGGGGTAGGTAGGTATTATTTCCTGTTTACTGAACTGAAAAGTGATAACACATGTACCTAACCCCGGGCAGACTGAAGCGTGACGATGCGCGCTGCTAAACTTTTTGCCAATAACGAAACGAACTCTGTATCAATATACATAGAGATTGAATTTCTGTGGTAAACACCGCTTGAACATGCTGGAAAATCTTTATTGTATTCTCATTCTTCAACGGAATGTCATCGATGACGCCAATTTTGCCGCGTGATCGCGTGGCTTATACCACAGAAATTATTACAATTATTAAGAATTAGTACAGTTAATTCGCTGGCCCCGGAACGTAAAACGGATCGAGATAATTAAAGGTCAATTCTGTTGAACAACATCCATAAAATCCATTTTAACGCGACGATTTGAGAGCGTTCACTGTCAGAGTCGTATGGCGCCAATAAAGAACGCATAAATAACCTGCTTGTATTAATTATCCTGACAAAACCGTTTGCGAACACTGATTTTATGAGTATAGAGAGATAACACTCGTTCACTTAATTATTATATTTATTGAAATGAGACAGCAATAGTTGAAAGCTAGATTGGCCTGGCGCCGGTCATGTTAAGAGACATAGGTACATGTGAGTTTATCCAGGCCGTCTACTTGCAAAAGCGTCAATAATACATCGAAATAGTACTCCGAATGCATCGCATTTACTCTACACTAGCAAATGTTTGGATTCATTCGTATTCACAGACTTACAATATAATTGTGTGTTTGGCAAATAAATATTATTTATGGTAGGTTCATGACACGAATCGCGGTGCATGCGAAAGCGATCCCGTGGCGCCCGGGCGCGCCCTGATAGAAGCGGAAGATGGTACACCGTCGATTTTTAGTGGATATACGGCCTTCTGCCGGGACTCCACATAACCCTGTTACTTCCCCCGAGATGGCAGGGTATCCATAAAGGATTTACCGACGTTAAAATAATAAAAAAAAAGGTTCATGACACAATCAATCAATCATTCATTTATTGTGGAATACATAGGTATTTGTAAGGTGTAAGTAAGTAAGTGATGTGGAGTCGCTGAATTCGAATATCCGTTGATTGTTGTTTTTTTTTTTAAAACAATCACGTTCATCACCCATTCTTATTTAAAATGTGTATCTATTGAATTTGTCTTTGCTATTAATTACTTGACATTGGTAAAACACCCGCTAGTTGCAGGTGCAGCTATTTCTCATCCATTAAATTTCATCATTTCATTACCGTAAAAGAAGTAGACATTTTATTACTCATTAAGAATAAAGTAACTATCGATAGTGTTGATTATTGTATCGTTAATTCTGTCATGAATTGCGGCGACAAATGTGATGATATATCGATTACCGATTTGGCGAGTAGCCCACCGTAATTAAAGGCTTGTCTTCTACTGCGAAAAACATTTGTATAACGGAAAGTTGTTGGTTCATCGTTTGGTTAATAGCGAACTTAATAGTTAATTGGGCGCTGAGCAATTTAATATTAAATAGGTATTTTAGATTAGTAGGCGCTGCGACTAGCGACTCTCAACATACTTATAAACGATTAGTAAATACAGTTTGTTTAAATTATATCTCATTATTTATTTAGTAGATATTTTTCATAAGTGTTAAAACAAGTGGTAGCCGAGTGGTCGAACGCACGCTTTCCAATCAAAGTGCGCAGGTTCAAACCCCGGCTCGCACCTCTGGGTTTCATGTGCGAATCGCATTTTCATCCCAGATTACACTTGCTAAAAAACGGTGAAGGAAACCATCGGGAGGAAACCTGTACGTCTATAGAAAGGCGTGTGAAGTTCATCAACCCGCACTGGACCAGCGTGGTGGACTATGGCCCAAAAATCTCCCTCGTATTGAGAGATTTTTGTGCCCGGATGTGCCCAGTATAATGGCAATAGGCTCGCCCCCTACATTAGTACCAAAATACATCGGCGAAGTGTAGGCGCACTCTGCCTACCCTTTCGGGAAATACAGGCGTGATGATGATGATGTATGTTAAAACAAATAAAGCCGATTTATGTGATTTCAGAACATTGGGTTTGTTTTATTGAAGTAAATAGTTACTTACATTCACTGTGTATTATTATATTGACAAATACATACACATACATTACTAAGTAAAACGTTTTGTTTTGGGCTCGAGAGATAAAAATATATTTCGCTGAAGAAAGACAGAAAAAAGAATAACAAAAATTTGGAAAATGTCGGAAGTTATTTTGAAGATAAAAGCACCTGTCTATTACGCCATGATTATATTATGCAAATGGTTATATAATACAAGGTTGAAAGCCATTTGGAATCTATTGATTTGACAGAATATAACAGGGCACTTAAATGCCAGGCGCCAACTAAACGCAATTCATCGATGCCACCTGTCAAATTTGGAGCACGATTTGACGTCGATATGATTTGAAAAAAGAAATAATGGCGGCCGTGATTTTGACAGTTAAATTAAAACCGTTGAAATATTCGCAAAACGTTACCATTGTGCGATAATAATATTATTTTCTTAAAGTAATGTCGGACATTGTATGATTTGTTTATTTTGGTTTCGTTTGGAATTTTATATCTATAATAATAAATGGATGCATTTGTCTGTAGGTAATGGTTAGATAAATGGTTTTAAATATAAGTGTAGGTAGATAATAGTAAAAACTTAAAGGCTGGCGCCATTTTGTTCCGGTATCCAATATATTAGAAGATTGAAGTTTGTTTTCATTACACCAACTGGAAATGTTCTAATAATTTCACTGCCAGTTACGATAATCAAAAGTCACTATTCTAACGCCATTGAAAATTTTGTCATTATCATTTTAAAACTTTAATACCTAAGCTTAGGGTACTGCAGTAATGACAATATAAATGTGGGATAAATTGTTATTGGTCTATTCTCTCCTGTCAATAAAGAGACTACTTGAAGTGACCATAATCCGCGATATGAATCTTGTCTTGTCCTTATGCTAGTTCATACTCATGTAACAATCAGATTTGTATTCGTGTAAACCAAAACACAATCGTCGCACTTATCACACAATTATAATTCGGTCTTTGTCAACAATAGATGCACTATCATAGCCAAGAATATATCCTGATTTATCGGTTAAACTATTATACTGAATTATAGGTAACTATTATTATAGTTTTGTACAAAT
This sequence comes from Ptilodon capucinus, assembly GCA_914767695.1. Classification (NCBI taxonomy): domain Eukaryota; kingdom Metazoa; phylum Arthropoda; class Insecta; order Lepidoptera; family Notodontidae; genus Ptilodon; species Ptilodon capucinus. Next base: position 2,937,959 of record OU611814.1, on the reverse strand, counting down.
TTAGTAGGTTCAAATCAACATTATTGACATCGTAGTTGACATGATATGCCTTGAGGAGGTTTGATTTGCGCGTAGCTACTATTATTTGACTGAAATACCTACATACCCATACGGAGCTGTTTGCGACGATACCACAAACATTATTGACATACAACGTTAACTGAAACTCGTTAATCAATGTGGCAATCATGCTTATACCCTTTAAAGGTGGTATGATGCACGAAAAGACGGCCATATAAAAAAAGTGTTTTTTTTAGTTTTTTTTTTAAACACAGACTTGCCCCTATTACATTGGGATCAAAATACATCGGCGAATTGTGGGTGCACTTCAGTGCATCTCTGCCTATCCTTTCGAGAATACAGGTATGATGATGTGTATATTTGAAGTCGGTTAAATTGTAGAACTTAATCTTTGCACTCGACCTATAACAATGTAAACTGTAATAAATGTTATAAAAAACCGGCCAGGTGCGAGTCGGACTAACACACGAAGGGTTCCATACCATTATCTACGAGTATAAACACGGCAAAAAAACACGTTTGTTGTATGGGAGCCCCCTTAAATGTTTGTTGTTTTATTCTGTTTTTAAGTATTTGTTGTTATAGCGGCAACAGAAATACATCATCTGTGTAAATTTCAACTCTCTAACTATCACGGTTCATGAGATACAGCCTGGTGACAGACGGACGGACAGCGAAGTCTTAGTAATAGGGTTCCCGTTTTACCCTTTGGGTACGGAACCCTAAAAACCTTAGAACACTCATAACTTATTTACTTCTCCGAGTCCTTAAGTTTACTACACTCGTTTTGGAATGACAATAGCGTCACTTTATAAAACGTAAATAACAATGTTTATCAGTGATAGAAGCTACACTAGTTGCTACCATTGACAAAATATGATACTTAATCTCATGGATCATTTTTGATTAGAAGTTAGAGTCTTTCTACAACTTTTGGGCCCTGGAACCTTGCCATAAGTAATATTAACTGTAAATTTTTGACAGGACCTGTACTCAGTAAGTGTAAAAAACTGAAATTAATATTAAAACATTACTTTAAAAAAAATACGAGTCAAATTGAGATTCTCCTCCTTTTTGAAGTCAATCAAGAAAAGAGTACTACCAGTAAGCTGATATCCGTGTTGGAATAACAGCTATTTGCAACTTAAACACAATAAAACAATGTTGAGTTGATATTGTAGTGAACAGAATGATAAATTAAGACTAAAATTACATTCTAAATAGCTTAATAAATGATTCAAACTTCTTACCTTAGCAGCTAACAATCTCAACTATCCAAAAGCTGATCACATATTATAACAAGTATTAACAATGTGACATAAGAATAACAGTAAAGTAATTTGTTAAGACGAGTACTCCGCGAGAGGACGCAGTAGTGATTGCCGTACGGGCCGACTCTCGCCAAATTTCCTGAAAGTTTCAGTACAATATGTAAGATTACAGGTTCTTATAGCCTCCAGTAAACTGGGGCGTTGAAAAAGCGTAAAATTTTTGCCAATATTAAAACGAACTGTATTGACATACAGAAAAAGTTTATTCTACAACAAAATTACACTGACAGCGCGAATGAATTTTAACCATGGAGATATTATAAAGGAGATGGCATTTCGAGCCTGCGCTGCGGTAAATTTTTCTGGTTTACCTGACTCCGCCATTGTTGTGTTGTGTTGTCCCATATAGTTGCCGTATACGACAGGTACATGAGATAACAACAATTCCGGAAAAATCGCCGCAGAGCTATACGAAGAGTGGAGTCGTTATGGGTACTCTAGATACTCTAAGTTTTTAACGCGTGGGAGTGTGGCTTTTACGACAGAAATTCAATCTTTATGCATGTTGTTATAGAGTTTGTTTTTGTACGGGCAAACATTTTGACGCACGAGGGTTGACGCCCCAGTAAACCTCCTTTAAGAAAGTGCAAGAATGTATGAGTTTTTTGACAGATTTTAATATGCATAGACATTTTATTACAAGGTTTATATTAACTTGCAATGTATGTGTGTCCGGGTGGAATCTTGCAACTGAATTTTAAATCAGATCTTTAACCGATTGAACTGAAATTTTGCGTACACGATTAATTTATATGACAATGCATGCTTAGCTATGTGACGTCATTCTAATTCCAATATGGCGGATCATCCAAGATGGCGGAATAGTTATTTTTCTGCACTACCACAGGTTTCATTTGATGAAAGGGCATGCTGAGGAGAACACGAAAACTAAGGGCAATACAATAAAAGCTTGTTTTTAAAAGTTCTTTTTACCATTAATTTATTTCGTCACATAATCTATTTCAAAACGTATTTGTCTAGATGGCCGTGTCATCAGTTTGGACGTGTTTTAACAGACTTTAATATAATTTGTAGTCGCTTTAATACAATTATCAATTTTGTAGAGTATACAATTTCTAGAAACTGAGCCGTCGCGGGACGCCTGGCAGATGTGAAACAAAACACAAACGTCGTAGCGGCGAGTGAGCGAGGTCAGCCGGTGGGCGGAGTCTAAGCGGCGGAAAGAATCGAGGAGCCGAAAAGTACGAAGCGTGGCCGCATTTAAAACTATAATTTAGTAATAAGGTTGATTTCATTTTGTTGTGGCGAAGCGCTCGCCACGCCAAAAATCAGGTTTACCCCTCGCCTATATATGTTTCACATCAATAAAACAGAAAGCTACATTGTAGAGTATAGTAAAACAAAGATGAAATCTGTTATTTCCTGAAATACGCGTCCACTTATCTATGCTCCAAATTACTTAACATCGTAAAATGGACCGCGGCTCCTTCCGTAACGCATCGGAGATTCTCAAAACAGTTTAAATTTTAAACTGTTATGATTTAAACTACTACCAAAGCTACATTTACACGGTATACCCGGCTGCCTTATAATTACTGATTTAACGAGAACGGATGTGCAGTAGCAGAATATTTGCTTTTCAGTGTTCACACGACCTGTCAGATTCCAGCTCATGTTAACGGATAACTTATGGAAACGTTTTCGTACAAAAAGATCTGTCACTGTACCTACATCCATTGTTGTTATTATAAGCCCGTAATTATCGGGCAGCTGGCTTTACCGTGTAAAAGCCTAAACGAGTGAATGCATCTGAAAACTTTTGATCTGCCTCTACGCTTGCTTAGACCCTGCGTAAACAGACGCTACAAATAAAACACGCACGACCAGTTTTTTGCCAATATTAAAACAAACTGTATTAACTCGTAGAAAAAGCGCATTTCCCAACGAAATGTCATCAATAATACTCAATCTTTAAGCAATATGATTCAGGCTAACCTTCTTGATCATTTATTTTATAAAGACAGAATGTTGATCATTATTTATTCTCTCATAAAATTAGAACATTTAAATTCAATGCTTTGAATTCAATATCCGTATAGAATAAGCTAGATAACCTATATGTTTATGGTTAGTATACCTATTTTGAACAATATTGTTTTGTTATAAAATAACCGTTTCAATAAAAGATTTCGCTCGCCGCAGTGTGTTCAGGGCATTATACGATCAGTTATCTATTTTAGTGCGTAGCGCCAGCCGAGACTGATGACTGTACTTATCGCGTGTTTATAACCCTAACTGTGATATTTCACCGCCTATTAGCAGCGTCTCTTGATAGTGTTGCCAGGATATACTGTTTTAAAAAGATATACTTCATGTTATGGTAGAATACAACAATAAAGTTTCTTGCAGAAAACTCTTGGTTGTAATACAATATTTTAAAAACCTAACTATACCTCATGCCCTCTGCATGATGTGGCGTCAAAAACCGCGCGTCATAATACCAAAACATACTCTATGTCGATAAGAATAAAGATTGAATATCACTCGTAAAAGCCACGCGTGAAATTTCGCTCACGCTGTCAGTGTTATTTCTTTGTAGAATGAACTTTTTCTATATGTCAATACAGACCGTTTTGTTATTGGCAAATAATTTATGGTAAAAATAAACTTTTTTTAAAACCAGCTTTTATTTATTGCCCTTAGTTTTCGTGTTCTCCTCAGCAAACCCTTTCATTTGATACCCATACTGTCGTAGTGCAGAAAAAAATAACTATTCCGCCATCTTGGATGATCCGCCATATTGGAATTAGAATGACGTCACATAGCTAAGCATGAATTGTCATCCAAAATAAACGTGTATACCAAATTTCAGCTCAATCGGTTAAAGATAACTGATTTAAAATTCAGTTGCAAGATTCCACCCGGACATACATTGCAAGTTAATACAAAGTTTGTAATTGTAAAAAGGTATGCGTGAGGATCGACTGTCGATCTGTCTGATCGACGATCTCTGGTGTGTGCGTGTGGGAGATCGAAAAACTGTAACTATCACATTAATTATTATTTCTTAGCATTTTGTAACGGAATCCCCTACACACGTTACAAAAGTAATTTGTGAGGATCCCAAATTATATATTGTAACTACATACTTTCTTGGGCCTAACCTTACTCGTAAATTATTGTTATTTCCATACTAACTGTAAATTGTTGACAGATTTTGTACTAAGTTGACAGTCAAAAGTATGTATTTATTGAAGACTGTTTCCAAACTCCGTTCTTGGCAAAATCATCAGCTAAACTCGATGGAAGCCATAGACTTTTAAAAAGTGAAGTGAAGTATTTATTGAACTTGTCCTTGCTAATAATTACTTGACATTGGCGAAATACCCGCTCCAGTCGCAGGTGGAGCCATTCCTCATCTTATTCCATTTATTTCATCATTACACTCATTTCGTAAAAAAGTAAGGAAAATATTTTGCTTCAAGGCAGGTGGTGACAAGCAGGCTTGTCCATTGTTATGATTTGAAAATCATAACATGAATGTTGGCAGCCCCGGCGCGTCTGACAGCTAGGCGCCGCTAGATGCACCCGCACAGCCGCCGCCCACGTGCGCCGGCGCCTCCTGCCAAATTATGTAACAACCGCGCAATATTCCACTGACACTGGCGCCTCCTAGATCACCTTATCATAAATATCGCTAGACAACATACTCATCGTATGATCCCAAACTAAGCAAAGCTTGAACTATGGGTACTGGACTGGGGACAATCCCTGTTACACCCAGGTCAGGGCAAATTCTGTAACGGCCATTCCCAAAATTGGCCGCTGATGGGAATCGAACCTGAAATTTTCGGTGCAGTGAATCAAGCAGCCTACTTTTGAACCACAAGACCAGGCCGTGGGTAAATACGCGCGCCCCAAATTATTTGCAAATAAGAAAACGAACTGTATCGTCCCACAGAAAAAGATCATTCTTCAATGAAATGTCACAGCGCGTGTGTATTTAGACGCGTGGTTGCGTGACTTTTATCACAATAATACAATCTTTAAAGATAGTGACACAGAGTACGTTTTGTCGAAAAATTGCCGCGAGAGTTTGTAGACGGGGCTTGATAGTGCTTATTGTAGAGTTATATAACGCGTGACCTAATCGACGCGGATATATACCAGGTACTCTTTGATGCGGATGTTTCGTCTGCCATTTGGACAGACAAACAAACCGTTAAATCTATATTTCCGTCTCGTAGCTACCGAACTAGCTTCCTACGTATCGCTGATAACTTTTAATAATATATTGTATCTTTTTGGTTTATAACGTAAATAACTGATTATATTTATTGGTTTATAAGATAAATAAGTGTTTGATCTTACTCACTCAAAATAAATATTAATATTAGAGATGAAACGGACATCCGGTAACAATCCAGTATCCGGCCGGATACTGAGTTACTATCCGGTATCTATATAGTTATTCAGAATCCTACCGTATACCGGATAGTAATTCAGTATCCGGCTGGATAGATACCGGATAGTAATTTAGTATCCGGCCGGGTACCGGACAGTAATTTAGTATCCGGCCAGATACCGGATAGTAATTCAGTATCCGGCCGGATAGGTACCGGATAGTAATTTAGTATCCGGCCGGATACCGGATAGTTATTAAGTATCCGGCATGATAGGTACCGGATAGTAATTCAGTATCCGGCCGGATACCAGACAGAAATTCAGTATCCGGCCGGATATCGGATAGTTATTCAGAATCCGGCCGGATACCGGATAGTAATTCAGTATCCGGCCGGATAGATACCAGATAGTAACTCAGTATCCGGCCGGATACCGGATAGTTATTCAGTATCCGGCCGGATACCGAATAGTAATTTAGTATCCGGCCGGATACCGGTGAGTTATTTAGTATCCGGGCGAATAGGTACCGAATAGTAATTCAGTATCCGGCCGGATACCGGATACTTACGTTTGATGTATGGAGCCCCCATACATCAAACGTGATTTTTTGCTTGATATTGATAACGGCAACAGGTAGACGCATGAAATAATCACAGAATATAGAGTTATATTATATACTTTAAAAATAAAAAAATAAATTAAAATAAACATAATATATAGAGGAGTCTCCCATAAATAAACGTGTTTTTCGCCGTTTTTATAGATAATGGTACAGAATCCTTCGTGCGCGAGTCCGACTCGTACTTGGCTGGTTTTTTAGATTTACCGTAGACGGTAATCGAATCCGCAACCGCCCGGTGCAACGAGCCGAGCGGTCAACGCTCGAATTACTTTTTTCTACATTTTCGAACTTAGCCGTAGATGGGAATCGAACCTACTACCTCTCGCTGTTATGATCCGAGCGGCTTTCGTTCTAAACACTTTACCAAACCTTCATCTTTGTATCTGTCTCTTTTACAAAGAAAAGATGAAATCGTAACAATAAACGGTTGCATAAATAAAGTATCAAACTAAACAGGATGTTCCATTGACGTGGGCACCAAATCCCCACTAGTACGAGTATACAAGGTGTATCAGAAGTCTGAAATAATACTTTGCGTACATATCCAGTAGCACATATGTGGATGCTTAGTAAAGACAATTTATACCTAACATAGTTCCTGAGTTATAGACATTAGAATATTTGTCACAGGTATCGTATGGATGTATCCATAGACCAGATAGTAATTCAGATAGTAATTCTATGGATACCGTATAGTAATTCAGTATCTGGCCGGATACCGGATAGTAATTTAGTATCCGGCCGGGCAGTTTATACCTAACTATCATAGTTTCTGAGTTATAGTCCTTTGAATATTTGTCACAGGTATCGTGTTCTGGTCTGTGGATACATCCATAACGCTATTTAGCACCTATGAGGGACGACTACTAATAGTCACAAAAGAGAACATGCAATTTCTACAGTAGTCGAGATATTACGAGTTATAGAAAATGACGACGAAATTGGAAAAACATGGTTGAATTTCGAACTCATTTTTGTACCGTTCAGTACCGTTCAGTAAACCCAATACTGATGCAAACGTCAAAGCACTATTTCCAACTTCTGAAACACCCTTTATACGTGTAGGTACATACTTTTACGCACCTCTGTGCGTATCCGTCGCCAATCAACATTCGATTCCGTATGATTGTGTCGAGTTGAACGTTCGCACGGTGCTTTCTCTATTTTTACCCTGACCGCAAAATATCATCTCCATCCATCCATCGCTAGCGTCTCGATGTACCTGGATGGGTTTATGCTGTAATACACCAAGGCAAATACGAAATTAAAAATGTCATACAGTAAAGACGAACAAGTCAGTAATTAATTCGCACAATAAGTAGATATCTAAACGGCTTTTCACGTTAAAAATAATTTCTAAAATGAGATTCATCAACCATCTTTACTTTAACATAGCAATATTTATTTACAATATTTATTATTGAATTTGCCCTTGCTGTTAATGACATGGGACTGGCTGGGAATACCCGCTAACCGCAGGTGGAGCCATTTCTCATCATATTCTATTAAATTTCATCAATTCATTGATATCAATTCATCAATTCATTGATGAATCATAAGTAAACTTTTTTAATCTTGACCCTTGATCACGTTCATGATGCCTTCAAGAAAACATGTACAAAATCTGTCATGCGAGCAAGAGGGGACACACTTTAGCATTACGCTACATAAAAATATAGTAATCTCTATTTTAATCTAAAAATAATTAGGTACAAAAGTTATTGTTAAAAAAATCTGAGAAATCATTCCTAGACAAAAACTTTTCTAGACTGAGGGGTCCGAGCGTAAACTCTAACCTACAATAGCTCTAAAATGCGTTTTGCGCTTATTTTTACACTCGCTAATCACTAACGTCTAAATTCGGCCATCCGAGATGCTAACAAAGAAAAAAAAAACATAAAATACGTAGGAAATAGTGAATAGTCGCGCCGAGCCAACGGTTAAATTATTTAATTTAAACGTTGGCAGTATATTTATACTGTTTTATGTTTTTTTCTAAAAATATTTTTTTATTTTAATAAAGTAAATGATGATGATATTATAATCATGGATTTTATTGCATAAAGTCATCCCCTGGTCGCGTCTGTCTGAGGGAACCGTGTTAAATGGTTTGCGGTATGACGCACGGCTAGGGTTACCTTCCAAGCTTAGTGTTCAAAAGGTCTGTGGCATTTGCCCCCGATATGTTCCACCCATCTCGATTGCCCCGCGTAGCAAATGCCCCATGGTGGCATTTGCACCCGTCACGATTGCCACCAATCCCAATTGTCCCTAATAAATATGAAAATTGATATTGTCTTCATGAAACGATTTCATAAGTATGCTGTGCATGGCGAAGGTTGAAGGATTGTTATATCCATTCTGAAGCACATTGTACAAAACAATGAGTTATTATATAAGAGGGAGCTTTTCCTAACATTTGACAAATTTACACGTCCAATTTTTTTGCGTGACTCTGTCGTTTACGTACGTCAGATTGTTTATTTCATGATGACATTTAAGTCTACATTTTTAGACGTCTTATGATACATTTAGGTATCTATACTTTTTAATATCATTGGTAGGTACAAAACTATGAAAGGGAAATAAGGCAGGCGACAGCCCTGCGTACGGGCATCAATGCAAGGCGCGATATGAAAATTTCACTGCCAATAAACTCCCTATGGGTAGATATCTGCTCGTGTGAAGCACGCTACTATAATACATACACCTAAATATAACATTGACGTCATAAGAAATAAATACACCATCACGCACGTATTCCCTGAAGGGGTAGGCAGAGGTGCATTGCAGTGCACCCACCCTTCGCCTAATGTATTTTTGGTCGTATTGCTATAGGCGGCGCCTATTGCTATTATACCAGGCACCGCCACGATACGTGTGGGATTTAGTCCATAATCTACCACGCTGGAGGCTGGCCCGGTGCGGGCTAGACTTCACATGTCTATCGAGAAAAAGTTAAGATTAAGAAATATTAGATTAGTTAAGAAGGTTAAGTTGAGAAGGTTCTTAACGGAACAAAAACTGATAAAATTGAAAATTACGGAACCTAAATTTCCAGCGTATGAAATCGCGGTCTCATCTATTTAGGAAAAATTATATATGTGAGATGGTAAGATTAATTCTCAGGTCTATCAACAAAGTAAGAGCCGGTGACCCAGTCGAGGACTGCACCTTAAATATATTTAAATCAGGGACTCCTAAACTTAAAGTAAAGCCGCCTCCGCAAGCCGGTCGGCATTGAGCCCATCCGCAATGATTATGTTAACCGCACACCAAGTACTGCACAGCTGTACGTATGACAATGAGCTCATCCGTCTCTGTCGGCGGTCTCAGATCAAAAAAATGGCATTACTGTACACACCATAGCGGGAAAATTAACTCGACTTCATTTGAAAATTTACTTTGTATCAATATGCATAAGAATTGAATTCCTGTATTAAAATACATGTGAACATACCTCAAATTCCGCACGCGTCGTCGAATTCATGTTGTTGAAAATTGAGCTTCTGCCTTAAGCTAATAAAGTTCGTTTTGGTTTTGGCACAAAATTGGTTGCGTGTGTTTTGACATGATTGTGAGCAGGATTTACTCCCACCGGTCGGCGCGGAAACAGAGCAGGAGACTCAGTAAGACAACGAATAAATACAATAACTGAGTTTGTAGCTGCCTCATCGGTACTTTCTGAATACGTTGATATCTTTTCGTCATTAAAAAGGGTTCGAGAAGTTAGTAGATAGTGTAGTAAGATGAGGAATTCCAATTTTAAGATGGATTTGGGTGTAATTTCGACGTTGACTATTTATTTCTCTATTAATGGAACATCAATAAGTGGACTATTTGTAAGTATAAAAAACTGAATGGTGTCGTGGGACACCAGGTAGAAACGAAGTTCCTTCGGCTAATGTAGAATGAATGAAAAGAAAGAGAAAGGTATTATACACTACTCGCTTGAGAGGTTTATATTCGTGTATAGACTTGTGAAAGCAAAATAACATGAAATTTAAAAAAACAAAAAAAATCCATAACGACCCGGAGTTCTATGTATTTTAATAGTTCAACGACTGTCCCACAGATGGCAGTATACTCAATGTATTTAATATGTGTGTATTATTATTAGTATATAAAATAAAAACTATAGCAAAACCTAAAAAAAAAAACAACAAAATATAAAAGTAATAAAATAAAAAAAGTAATAAAATAAAAAAACATCGTAATTCAAATTATCAACTAAAGTCGTCTCATTTAACGATTTGATTCCACGCACTTTTTTCCACGGATTTTTTCTTACGGTTTTACTATCACATTTTTTTCAGTTCGGTCGCGTAGCAAAATCCCTATCCCCTCCAAGCCTGCCGTAAGGAACTTCGTTCCAAAAACAATATTATTTTTCGGACACCATAAGTTATTTAGATTGCTTATTGAATTCATTGTTTACAAAGTTGATTGACACGAAGCTTACCTATACCTATCATACCTATTATGCTTAAATACCTACCGTCTGATTAAAACTCCACGATTTCTCAAAATGGGCTCACTGTTAACCGACTGCTACGTTTTGCAAATGTTGAAATGTAAATATGTTTTCGTCATTGTCCGCTCGAGTCTCAAGGGCCATTCATGAATATTCAGGGGTCACATTATCATTGCTAACACTGCCGAATGATTTGTGGTATGACTTAAATAAGAAACGTGGGATGACTTAGTGACGTGACGATGATGCATGCGTGATGACTGAAGAAGAAGTTATTCTTTTTTACGAAATGAATGAAATGATCGGTGAAAGAAAACATCGTTAGGAAACCTACACGTCTATAGAAAGGCGTGTGAAGTTCACCAACCCCCACTGGGCCAGCGTGGACTATGGGCTATTTCAAAAAAGTCAAGTGTTGGTATTGTTTCGCCCCAGTATGTTCAGGGCGTAATACTTCTCAGTCGTAATTTCTTCTTAAAAAACATTTAATTAATAATGTTGTGTAATACCACTGTTATTTGAGTGTAGGTGAATAAGGGGTCATACTTTTGGGGACCCGATCCACGATCCCGATCATCTCTAATATAATATTTCTCGAAACAAAACAAAAAAAATCGACCAATTCGACGGTTTGTTTCGAGTAATTTCGAATTAGAGATGATGTCTATTAAGCGAGAATTGGGTCCAGCGGGGCGATTTTCGTGCGGTCTACATACATCTCTATGAGAGATATGTCGAATCGAAACGTCAAATTGGTCGTATTTTTTTCTTTTGTTTGACATATCTCTTATATAATAGAGATTGATGTCTATCAAACGAAAATCCGGCCCCAGGTATTAGACAAGAAACTACTAGGTACTAGGTGCCTTCCCTACCCTAGTTACCTACTGTGTAAAATGTCAAAAAACAGATGAATTAGCAATGTAAAACATATTATGAAGACGTAAAAGTTAAGAACCTCTTACAGAGAGGTATCAGATAACGCGCCAATAACTCTCGTACAATGGTTTTGAAAGTATTTTTATGTGCGTCCGGATTAAATGCAGAACGAAGTGCCTCTCCTCGTCTTACATCAAGAACGTAGGCAATGTTCCAAATTTTATAGACACAAAGTTGGTTTGTAACAAAAGTAATGGCCACTAGTCACACCGAACAGGGGCCCGGTTTTAGATAGATATGTCGAAAAAAAAACAAAAAGTCCGACCAATTTGACGAGATGATGTCTCTCAAACGAAAATCGGGCCTCAAGGGACTACTCAATCTGTCTAAACCCGGCAATAATGCGACCATTGTCATACTATGGTGCTAAGGGACTTAAGGCCCAGGGCCCCGATTTTCGTGCGATCGAGATTCATCTCTATTCGAGATATCTCAAAACAATTGACTTCATTTTTCTCGACAAATTTGTCATTTGAAAGAAATACAACTTATGTCTACACGGTCATGTTAAGGGTGCTGGAAGCTTTATAATATGTAATAATAACTCTATATACGGTACGGTGTGAGCAGCGGTGATACGGTGGCGTCGCGACGTCGGCCGCAGCAGGTGAATTACGGCGGGCGCCGGCGACAGGCGAGACGCGAAGATCTTGTAAACATCCGCACTGTACACAGATTGGTAAAGTACGTACCATCCGTCGGTATTTTTAGTATTTGAATGACTGAATGTCTTACGCTGAAGTTGTGCTTCAAAAATATTTTCAGAATCTCAGGGGTCGAAACAGATTGTATGGTCAAAATACTGATTTAACTGACTGCGAGACTTGAAAATACTGACTTTACTGACCTAACTTTAAAGGAAAACCCCATAATTTACAGAACTTTAAATCCATCTCCAAATCCCTAACAGATATTTTGTGGGTCCTACATATAATACCACTATTAAGCCCCGCACACACTGGGGCGTCAAGACACGCGTAATTTATTTTTCCAATACGAAAACAAATTATATATCAATAAGGCTATGTGCCAATATTTAACACCATAAGACGTCGCGACGCTCGCTATACGGCGTCGCTACAACCGCTACACGGCATCTAGGCGCCCACGATAAGGTTGCGACGCTCACTATAAGGCGTCGCGACGCTCATCATAAGGAGTCGTGACGCTCAATATAGGGTGTCGTGACGCTCACTATACTTCGTCGCGATGCTCACTATAAGGCGGCCCGACGCTCATCATTAGGCGGCGCGACGCTCAACATAGGGCGTCGCGACTCTCATTATAAGGCGTCTCGAAGTTCATTACAAGGCGTCGCGACGCTCATTATAAGGCGTCGCGACGCTCATTATAAGACGTCACGACACTCATCATAAGGCGTCGCGACGCTGCCCGTACAGTGAGCGTCGCGACGCTTTATAATGAGCGTCGCAACGCCGTATAATAGGCGTCGCTTGACAAACGGATAGACGGAAAACGTGATTCAACTGTCTAACTATCACGGTTCAAGAGGTGACAGACGGACGGACAGCGGAGTCTTAGTAATAGGGTCCCGTTTTAGGTAGGGTAGGGTACCTTTGGGTAGGGAACTCTAACAATTAAACCACACGTAAAAAGTAATAATTTATTCTTAAAGCATAACTTACAACACTAGCGTTCCAAATATTGGAAATGAATCACTTGTCTTACTCAATCTGTATCTAAATCTGTTCAGCTGGCCGCTGGCCACCACCGCTCCTATAGGGCGACTAGACACACTTAACGTTCTCGGTACATTCTGTTTCACCACTAATGTTCTACAGTTTTTAATTTTAATTCTTATACACTTGTCAATTCTAAACTTGGTGGGTTCGAAGACCGTTTCCCTGTGAAGGCCGTTACGTAGGGTAGGTGTGAAGGGCGCCAGCCGCAGTTTCGGCCGCTTCATGACTGGCCGAAGAGGCATATAGCAGATATCATCTTCCGTCGTCCTCTCAGAGTTTGCGTCATTCGTGATATTATCTATAAAAATAAATAAAAAATAAAATTAAAATGTCAGTTTAAAAAAAATAAAAGTGCGCGCGGGCTAAGTCGCGGGGTGGGCTAGTAAACATTAAAACTGTAAATTTTTATCAAAATCCGTTCAGTAGTTTTTGTGTGAAAGAGTAACAAACAAACAAACATTCATCCATCCTCAGAAACTTTCACATTTATAATATTAGTAAAAACTAGAATACAATTATTACCTGTGTAAGGAAACAGCAACCGCCTTGGAATAATAGAATCTCCGAGCATCTCATAGAGGGTGTAGTCAGTCATCACGTAGTCCTCCAGATACGTAGTGGGTTCAGATCTGAGTAAGCATGTGGAAGCTTCCTGTATATAGAAAGTGTTGTTTGTTATATTTCACATTCCACGCAAATATGTTTACAAGGCATCACGACGCTCACTATAAAACGCTCATTATATGGAGTCGCAACGCTTACCATAAGGCGTCACGACTATCACTATAAAGCGTAACGACGCTCATTATAAGGCGTCGTATATTCATTTTTAAGGTTCCATACCTCAAAAGGCAAATAGAAACACACCTTAAAAAGGCAAATACAAACGCACCTTACTGTACTAGCTTCCTAAGCGTAAAGACTATATTTGTATTTAATATTAGACTTAGACTGCCGTGAGTATAATTCTTCTCTAGTATTGCGGCAAAGGTGCTGTCTGCTCTCATGGCATTGCTGCTGCTGAGAATGTATTACTCGCAATTATCATTTTGAAAAGAGTAACCATTGAGTTTCTTACCGGCTCTTCTCAGTGGAAGCAGCATTCCGAACCGGTGGTAGAATCTGACTATTTGTAAGTGCTTTTTGGCCTACACGAATAAAAATTTTTGATTTTGATTTTGAAACCCTCACGTTGTCCGTCCGTCTGTCTGTCAAGTGACACTCATTATATGTCGTCGTGACGCTTTATAATGAGCGTCGCGACGCCTTGTAATGAGCGTAGCTATGTCTATTATACGCTCACTATACGGCGTCGTGACGCTCACTACACAGTGTCGCGACGCTTTGTGGTGAGCGTCTCGCGACGCCGTATAATGAGCGTCACTTGACAGACAGACAGACGGAAAACATGAGGGTTTATATTTTAAGGTACGGAACCTTAAAAATGAATATTTGAATACCTAAAATTGACGAAAATTTGCAAGCCTGCCACTCTCAATAGTGGCTTTGTAGTATATAATATATTATACTTCTACTGTCAGGCATGAAGAAAGAAGAGCGTGCGAATGTGACTAATTGCAGACACAGATATTTTACAGGAAATTTCGTTTTTCCGAGTCTAAAATACTGACATTACTGACTATATTCAGAAAGAACTGACTGTTGCCGTCCACCGTTCAGAAAACAGATTTCAACTGACTTTACTGACCAGTTTCGACCCCTGAATAGTGGATATTCTGATATTATAAACTCCAATTTATTTCTTAGTGAGTAACTCACGAGAATAGTCTCCCTGAGGTCGGGCTGCGTGTGCGTCCTGTCGGGGGCGTGTAGGCAGTCGTCCACGTGGTCCAGATGGTCGGCCAGGCACTCCACCAGCGCGCGCCGGCCTAATGCCATCACGCAGCGTATCATCGGCGCCGTCAGACGCTCCTTGGTGCCTTGCGCCAGATAATCGAACAGGATGCCTTTTCCTACAATATAAAACGACTATAGTCCAAAGTGAAAACACATGCATCATCACAAGGGTAGGAAGAGACGCACTACAGTGGACCCACACTTCGCCGATGTATTAATAGGGGGCGAACCTATTGCCATTATACCGGGCACGGTCTCCCTCAATATGAGGGAGATTTGGGCCATAGTCAACCACCTTTCAAGTGAGAATAGATTCAAATGAGAATAGGATCGACTGCGCCATATTGTGACGGGAAAAAACGAATTATGACTTTAAATAATTAAATATTCTATTAAGACAATTTACTACTAATTAAACCTTTTTATTTATATTTGATGTAGGTACTATTATTATTGATATGCAAATAAGTTTTTTTGCAAACCATACTTATATGTGACATTTGACAGATAGAGTTTATTGACAATCCTATTCTTATTGTTTTTTGTTTGACATTAAAGGAAAACATTTTCCTTTAATGCCAACAAAAAACATTAGTAGGACATTAATACGTGGTACCATATTACGTAATTGCTATGTAATCCTGATGCCGTTTCTATAAATTTGCATTTAAATTCGTTAATAAAATACAACCAACGAAAATTGTTCTTCATTTATGTCCACTATCAAAACTAATTCGGTTAGCAACTGAACCTAAGTTGTTAAGCCACCATCCGAAAAGGAGAACATGTATTTCTAATAACTATTACTAATTATTACCTATTGTGATGAAGGAAGGCCATGTACGTGTGATTTTAGTGAGTATAGCGACCATTTTCTCGGCGAGCGATCCGTTCCCTAGTATATTGGAGACCATCACAGGAAATAATCGCTGAAACTGAAATATATTCATTACTAGCTGATGCCCGCGGCTTCACACGCGTGGATGTCGGTTATCGGGACCAAAAGTAATCATGAAATTTTGATCCCATACCCGCAACCCATGGGAACCTATTTCCTATTGTATTTTTGAGCACCTAGATTCTTGATTTTTTTCCAACTCCTACACCTTTTTCGATTAAATTCGTGCGGGTTCCAAGACAATTTAGCTTTTCCCCGGGACTCGCCGAGGGTCAAACCTCGGTGTCATCAATGGTCACCGCTGTCGATCCTGGGTTACAGGAGTAACAGCGGTGGGAATGTGTGGCGGGCTTAGTCGCCCAAAAAAAAGTACCTAGATCACACTTAAACTAGCTTTAATAATTTTATTCATATGACTGATTGTAAAACCAAATAATCTAGAAATAAAGTCAAATAATTTGCATAGCCATTTTACTTATCTGATTCATTGAAAATCTAATATCCATATCCGAAACCGGTATGATATTAATCCGATATCCGTATCCGTATCCAGATCCGAAATGTCGTATCCATTACATCTGTAATAGAAATATAAGTAGAGGTACCTGTTGTTGTATATTAGTGTCGAGGCTGCAGGGGTTGGAGCAGAGCGCGTCGACCATGTCCAGCACGTTGGACTGGAGCGGCTTCTTGGCGGGCACGTTCAGCGCATTCAGATTGTCATCGTTGAGCACCAGCACGGCCAGGTTGAAGAGATTCGGGAATATGGGCCCAATGCGGGTGTTCGTACTCAGATCCTCCACGGCCAGCTCCTTCGGTTTCCGCCTTAAATTTAGTATTGCTGCAAATATAATGTGTTATTTATTAACTGTGCATATCTTTGTTTTACCTTATTTGTATGTTATATTTATATGTTTTACTAATGCAACAATTTTTGGCTGTCCTAATAAATAAATATACAATGAGTATCAGAAGTCCGAAATAATACTTTAGGTACATATACTGTAGCTCATATGTGGATGCGTAGTGAAGACAGAATATACTTAACTATTATAGGTTCTGAGTTATAGACCTTAGAATATTTGTCACAGGTATCGTGTTCTGGCCTTTAGGTACATCCATAGCCCTATTCAGCAGTGTAAACTAGATTTATGAGGGGCAACTACCAATATTCACAAAACAGAACATGCAAATTTTACATAGGACTCGAGATATTAGAAGTTACAGAAATTCGGTAACTTTTTTATACCATTCACTTGTATACCCGTTACTGACGCAAACGTCAAAGTATTATTTCGGACTTCTGAAACACTCTGTATATTTTTTTAAATATTTTACAAATATTATAAATGTGAAAGTTTGTGACGATTTATGGATTGATGTTTGACACTCTTTCACGCAAAAACTACTGAACGGATTTTGATGAAACTATACAGTATTATTGTTTATACTATTACAAATACAAGGCTCGGCTACTGAAGACTCTACACATCAACGGAAGCAATAACCTAACTAGTAGAATATTTAATTATGTATGTCTAGGGATTAGACACTTTATTTAATATTATTAATTTGTATAATCGAGTATATTATTAACTAGTCGATTAATTTATTATAAATCAATACTTCATGTTGGCAACACCAATCGATGTGAGAATATAAAAGTACATGTAAATCCCTTCTGGGTTCTCTTTTGCTGTTCGGAGCCGACAAGAAAAGTCAATGCACAACGCACGTCGTTATTATTGCTCAACCTACGCCCTGCTTCAACGAAACCCTCGCCATGGTCGCATTCTTTCTGTCCCATCGTAACATCACATCAAACTAACATTTAGGCTATAAATTATAACGATATTCGAAATATACGCGGACGAAGTCGCAGGTAGAAGATAGTTTATAGATTTCTTGACCATTTCATATTTAGTGCCAGTTGGCATAAGTTGACTTACCTCTAGCTACTTTAGTGTAATAATTCTGCAAATTAACACTGATATTGCTTGTGTTATTTAGACTCTTGTCATCGGTAATCCATTCCACCGCCACGGTAGGGACAGTAGAAAACACACAGCTCTGAGGGGTGAGCGCAAACTCTGTTACATTCAATAAGGTATCCTGAAACAATAATATTGATTGATAAATTCAATATTTTAAAAAATTGTTTTAATTTGAGTGCCAATAACAGTAGATATTTAATTAGCGGCAATAGTTTCAAATTTCTCTTAAGAAACTTCACTTCTTGGGTAGCAGTGTAGTTTATATTATTAAGTCAATGTTGTATCTCTAATATTAGCCTAAATTACTTATTGTGTATGTAAAACTATTCCGCCATCTTAGATGATCTACCATAATGGAATTAGAATGACGTCACATAGCTAAGCATGCATTGTCATCCAAAATAAGCGTGTATACCAAATTTCAGCTCAATCGGTTAATGATAACCGATTTAAAATTCAGTTGCAAGATTCCACCCGGACATACATTGCAAGTTAACGTTAACGTTATCGTTACAGTCGATAACGACATTTTATTAGCCAAGTTTGCTGGAATGGGATTCACCCCACAGCTCCTGAAGTTCTTTGCGAGCTACCTAGGGGAGCGCCAACAATATGTTGAATACGCAGGATACGAATCCAGACCTTATTACACGTTGTCGGGAGTAAGTCAGGGCAGTAATCTTGGTCCATTAGAGTTCCTCATAATGATAAACGATCTTCCGCCTGTCGTTGAGGAAGCGAGGTGTCTGCTATTTGCAGATGACTTAAAGTTATATCTGGAAGTAGCAAACACGTCTGATTGCCAGAAACTTCAACGGGATATTGAGAGAGTAGTCGACTGGAGTCAAAGGAATAAGCTGCCATTTAACGTCGCTAAGTGCAGTGTACTGAGCTATAGTCGAGCGCGAACTCCGCTCAAGTATCAATATAAAGTAGGCGCCTCGACGATGGCACGCGTTGATGAAGTGCGGGACTTGGGCGTTCAAATGGTACCCGACTTGACTTTCCGAAAGCACATTATTGACGTCTGCAACAAATCCTTTAGGAATCTAGGTTTTATTCTTAGGCAATGTCATGATTTTAGTAGTACCGTGACTGTAAAGATATTATACAACGCACTCGTTCGGAGTAGACTTGAAACCAATGCTATAATTTGGAATCCCCATGAGGCAAAGTATAGTCTCATGGTGGAAAAGATTCAGAATAAGTTCACTAGGTTCTTATATTTGAAACTGTATGGCGTCTATCCTTTCTACCCCCTGATGTATCCAAGTCTATTCGTCATTGGCATGGTTGGATACAGCAGGGTGGCGGTGAGGAGGGACGTCACGCTTGTTAAGTACGTGCTAGGTGTTCTGCGTGGATGGGTTCACAACCCTGATTTGTTGGCGCAAATACAATTGTGTGCCCCAGACTGTTACGTGGGCTCGCGCCGTCGTCCAGCAACATTCAAAATACCTACACCAAGAACAAATTTGCTCAAATTTTCCCGCTTGTCACGTGCTTTACGGTTGATAAATGTAATTGCAGACGATATAGATATATTTCACGCTAGCCTGACGAAGCTCACAGAAGCGATCCAAAGGAATGTTGAAAAAGGAATTTCGCTATAGGACTTCCCTGATTATATGTCCTAAATTATTTATAAATTACAATTTTTATTACAATTTAATATCTTTCCTGTATGTTATTTCTGTGTCTTACTGCATCGATTTGGTCATTGTAAAAGACTGTTATGATGTTGTAAACGTTTTTTTCATAAATAAATAAATAAATAAAAAAAAATATAAAGCTTGTAATAATAAAAAAACATGACACAACTTTGTGTGTTTTTAGGGTTCCATACCCATAGGGTAAAATGGGAACCCTATTACTAAGACTTCGCTGTCCATCCGTTTGTCACCAGCCTGTATCTCAAGAACCGTCATAGAAAGACAGTTGAAACTTTCACAGGTAATGTAATTCTGTTGCCGCTATAACAACAAATACTAAAAAACAGTATAAAATAAATATTTAAGGGGGCTCCCATACAACAAACTTGATCTTCTTGCCGTTTATATAGATCATGGTGCGGAACCCTACGTGCGCGAGTCGAAATCGCACTTGGTCGGTTTTTATTGTTTTATTTTAATAAGGAGTTACGAATTGTTGAAATAGATTTTCGGCGCTAGTGTCAAATTGGATATTTCGAGATACGACATAGCCACTCTCTGCTGTTCATAAGATGAGTATGCATTGTCCGGTGGTATTTACTTAATTTTAAGAAACGTGTAAAGGCTCACCACTTGGCAGCAAAGTTTCTCTTCACCAAAGCTGGCATACTGTGAGGCACAAGCTCCAACCACAGGACTGGTATCGGAGAGAGAGAACACAGTGTTCACATCCCAGCTGTCAACGCGGGCCTTCTTCATCATCTCACTGTGTAGAGCAATGGTCTGCAAATAATAATACATCATCACGCCTCTATTCCCGGAAGAGGAAGGCAGAAGTGCACTGAAGTGTGTCTCCACTATATTTATGAATTTTGGGCCCAATATTATAAGAAGGAAGAACATAGCCAATTGCCATTATAATAACAACTTCCCTTTTCAATGTGAGGCAGATTTGGGTCACAGAGTACCATGCAGTTTAGAGAACTTTACATACATTTATGTATTATTATATTTATGTGCAATGAAACACACGGCACATCTATAGAAATGTATGTTTATGTAGGCTTACAATGTATACCTATAAGGTACAGCAAGTGGTAATAAATAATTATTGACATTGAAATTACCACTTGAAATTCGAAAATCCCACAAATGTAAGCCCAGGGTTTGAACCTGAACCCTTTAGTTTCAAGGTGGATGTTCTACCAACTAGGCCATCACTGCTTCCAAATATTTATTATAATTCTAAGTTTCTACAAAGTAAGATAAAACAAGTGACATATTATTTCTGGTTCAGCAGAATTTTACAGTAAATTTTGAGTGTATAGATTACAATACAATACAATACAATATTTTTATTTGCACAAAACACGGGTAGGTTCAAATATACAATAGCTTGCACATTGATTATGTACAGTATTTACAAATAGTATCTTAAACTCACACTGATAGTTTGTCTGAGTTTATAGCTGACATCTTCAGCGAGGTTGGTAGCTGCTTCTGTACTGAGATCGGCCCCAGTCTGCTCAGCCATGCACTGTATAGAGTCAGCACCAATGCCCGCAAACTTGCCTTGTGATGAACTGCCATCCTGGATACCGAAACATTTACTTATATTTACTAGATTATATACATACCTACTTTAAATCTAATTCAAACATGGAACAATATATTTTTAATTAAACTTTTTTATTTCACATCCCTTTTAAAAAAAAAGAAGGTTCTATGGGAAGCCAATAAAAAAAGGTAAAAAGTGAAATCTAACTTTGAGGAAAGAATGTAATTTTGAGTAATCAACATGGACGTAAACAATGGCTTATTATATTATAAAAAATATTATAACCTCAAATTTCAAGTTATGTTTACCTTTTCTGCGAGTGGAGGTGTGTCGCACTGGCTGGAGCCCCCAGATTCCGAAGCCACTGATTTATTTCTATCACGTTCCCTGCTACTGTTCGACTTTTTGGCATGAATTTTACTACCCAACAGTGCAACAGACATTTTTACGCCTAAGTTGTCCCTAAACTTATTTACAGCATTGTAAGTTGTGTACTTACTGTATTATATTATTTCAGTCAAGTTTTCTTACATAAACGAACACGATAAAAGACGCAATCGTGTAAACAAAATAATCAAACAAATTACGAGGAACAAACAAAATGATATAAAAATTGACAGTTGCGTCTGTGAGTGAGATAAAAATTGACACTTGACAGTTTCGACCTGTGTTACCAGCAGACAAACAAGAAATTCTTGTATGAACAAAAAAATGTCCCAAACCATGACAGAAATTACCCGAAATCGCTTAAAATTTCCAGTTTGAAGTTTAAATTACGCAAAATATTAAAAAAAAACTAATTAATTGGCATTATTCGTAGGTACTCTTCGGTTTCGTGTAGATATCTATGGATTCATCTCTATTTCAAGGAATTCAGCTGTTACCCAAAGTAACTACTCCTTTTTTCTCTATTCAATGGAGCTTCGATCCTACTACTTAAAATGTCTTGAGCAATAAATAAAAAGCAATTCAATTTCTTATTTTTGTTTATATTCTCATAAGTAAAAAGAGCATGTTGACATATTAATTGGGTAGATTAACGTCAAGACAACGCAATGATCCAAAATAAATAGCAATGGAGTTTGCTGAAGGCACACAGTTCCAAGTTTTGCGTATTTACGACCACAACAACCGTATTAAATCTTAAATTTCTCAATATGTACATACAAAACGAATTCACCAGCGCTATAAATTCGCCTAAACAATATCTCCCGACATACTTTATTATTCATTATATTACATTATTCTCGTATTTCTCGTGTACAAGAAGTTATTGCATTCTTTTTATTCATAAAATTAGGAATAAACGAAACTTGCAATAAAATCATTACGTACTTAAGTCTACGTTTTACAAATATTGGCATAAAATAAAAATCTATGTTCACATGAGGCACGTTACGATTAACTTTTAATTATGTCAACAATACATAACAATTCAGTATCGTTTCACTTAAACATTACGAATAAAATAAATCTGACATAAAAATATTATACTTTAATGTACCATCTCTTACATTATAAAAATATTTCAAAACATGGCAAGTCGACATGTACCACTAGAGGCCGCCCGAGTCTGGCAACCCAGAAACAGGCTTAAAACCAAGAGGCCCAGTCTTGACGTTTCAAGCCAATTCACTTTATCAGATTTTCGGCATTAAATCCTCTTCTCACGGAGTGTTATGACAAAATCATAGAGTATTGACAAAATAGACGATCTATGCGTTGCGATCATGGAGATATTATAACGGAGATGGCATTTCGAACCCGCGCTGTGGTAATTTTTTCTGGTTTATCTGAATCCGCCATTGTTATTTTCCCATATAATTGCCGTATACTACAGGTACATGTGATAACAACAATGGCGGCAAAATCGCCGCAGAGCTATACGAAGAGTGGAATCGTTATGGGTACTCTAGATACGCTATGGTTGCGATATAGTCTGAGTTCTGAAAATAATATGTCAAAAAACTCCGTACTCTCCATAAAAAATACCGTAGGTAGTATTCAGCCCGCTAAATCTTGTATAGTGAATAAGCTCGTCACATCTTGAACATCAGCGCGTGTACATCACTAGGAGACATTATTCATAGGCTAAGTGTATACGCCCGGTGGTCTTAATGCGAAATTCTAAATTTAAAGATTTTTAATTAAAAAAATAAAATCCATAAATTGAGTTTCGCGCCATAACCTGACGACAACCCCTACGCTATTTGCTCGATTTCGATGACGACAAATCAACTACGACAATGTCTAATATACTTTTAATATTTACAAAACATGCGTCTCTGTAATTTAAATTAATAATATGTCTCCCAGAACCGCACGGCCTCGACATATAATTAAATTACGTAAGAAAAAGAAACAGGGAAATGATGTCATGATAAATTATAACACTTGCCAAGTTTGACGTGCTATCCGTTTGCGGGCGCTAGCGGTAACGTTTAGAAAGTGAGACACCCAAAACCGTATAAAGAAGGAGGTTTGTCGTGAGGTCAGTCGGAGTCGCTGCCCGACTCGGACAGACAGAGATCATCGTTGAGCACGTCACTGGGTAACGCTGGATTCGGGGCAGTAGCATTACCTGAGAAAGAGAAAAAAAAATCAACCAAAGCAGGTAAAATAACAAAAATACAAGTTAAGTAACCAAAATAAGTCTGAATCAATTTCTGTCCCTTCAACAAAAAACAGTAATTTAGAATCTGTCCATCAAAATGTGTGAAATTAACATTGCTGCGGCGATAATATCACAACACTATTTTATAATTTCACCTTTTACGAAATGAACAGAAATTGAGCAAAGTGCATTAATATTCATTGGTATTCTGTTCAATTAAAATATTTAAATAGCAATATTCACAATTGAGGCCGTCAGCGCAAAAGTGGCCTAAGCTTGAGAATAAATAAATAAAATAATAGGGTTTAAATAATTATGCATTTAGGTAGTTGTGAGTTTGGCCACTTTCGCGATGACGGCCTCAATTTAAAGAATAAAATAACGATGTCATAATTATATGATGAATGTGGTTGTTTTTTTAAATTACTCGACTACATCACTATTGAATGAATGAACGAATGAATTAATGAAGGTAAAGTTACCGTTGGTAAGAGAATGGTGTGCGCTAGTGTTGTTGTCGTTGTCGTCGCTGTCGCTGCCGCTGTCGGAGTCACTCCCGCTCTCGCTCGACGAACTCGACGAGCTGTCCTCTTGCTGCGTTTGCTGAATTCAAAGCCATCAATTAAATTATTATATTTATACATACGTATTAAGTGTACTATCGACAAGAGCCTAGCTCTTAAGAATAAAAAAAAAGGATTCAAATGAGAATAGGAATGTCAATAACCTCTATCTGTCAAATGTCACTTAAAAAGTATGCTTTTAAAAAAAACTTATTTGCATATCAATAATAATAGTCGTACATTAAATATAAATAAAAAGGTTAAATTAGTAGAAAATTGTATTTAAAGTCATAATTCGTTTTTCAAAACCATAACCCTTTTTATTTTTATTTTTAGCGCAAAGGCCCAGGGCCCCGATTTTCGTGCGATCATCTCAATTCATCTAATCGGGGCCCAGAAGCCATGCCAAAATTATTGAAGAAAAAAAAATTAGGACGCCAGTCGCCATTTTGTCGTTGTCAGTGTGCTTCGTCGTGCGACTGAGTGCATTTTTCACTCAACCTTTGGAAATAAATTTTATTTAAAAAATATCTTGTTTTGGTCACCCTACCTAACTGGTTAGAATTGACAGCTATGACGTCACAATGTGGCGCAAAGTCGATGCTATTCTCATTTGAATCGCATAGTATATATGTGTTACAAGTCACCTCGAGCGATACCATAATGGACTCTGTATTAAAATACATAAAGATTGAATTTCAGTTGTAAAAGCCACACCCACACTTTATATACTCTCGCGCTGTCAATGTCATTTTGTTAAAGAATAAACATTTTCTATGAGTTTGTACTGACAACAATTTTGAAGTTTTTCTTCTGGGGTCATCCGCCATCTTTATCACTGTCATTATCCATTTTTATTTATAATGTGTATTTATTGAATTTGTCCTTGCTATTAATTACTTGACATTGGCGAAATACTCGCGCTAGTCGCAGGTGATGCCATTCCTCATCTTATTCCATTAAATATCATCATTTCGTAAAAAAAAAAAAAAAAAAATTTTGAAGCCCCAGTGCTTTACAGATGGTTAATTTTAAATATGATAATGCACGTAAAATCCTAGTTTGACAAATAAAACGAGACCGTTTTATTTAAATAAAGAATTAGCTCTATGGTAGAAAATCAAACAATATACCTATCATGTCAGAGATGAAAATTAATGTTTTTTTTTACAATTTTTTAAAAGTATTCTTGAGAGTGTCATCGCAAAAGTGGCCCAACCAACAATTTTTCATATTCTTACGTAACTACAAAAAATTGGCTAAAACCTTAATTCATATTCGTACAAACCCTATTATTTTCTGTATGTCTCAGGCTTAAGCTGGATACAAAGTATAGGACGCGGCTGACGGACGCGGCCGACAGCCGCGACTGAGAAGTGTGCACAGACGAAAACATCCAGCGCGCCAGATTTCTGTCGGACGTCCGAACGCTCACGTCCAGGTTACGTCCACGACTTACGCCCGATAGTTTGCACACCCCAGTGCCCATACACTATCTAGATACTATATAAGTCGCGGCTGTCAGCCGCGTCCGATAGTTTGTTTTCAGCTTTAAGCCACTTTTGCGCTGACGGCCTCATCTAGGGTTGCCAACTATTGTTTTCAAAAAATATTGTATTTTCCAGCCGGAGTCGTAAAATATAGAGTACATTGCTCAAAAATATAGTACATTCACAAAAATCTTACAAAAAAGTGTCAGTCACTCCAAAAAAAATTTAAACAATACGGCACCTTTTTAAGCGGTACGTAAAGAAGACCAGTGCTTTTGTTTGTGAAATCGTCTGTCGTTCCGTTCCGAAACACGCTATAACTACGCGCAATCTCCATGCAAGGCACAAAAATATAGTACTTTTGCGTACTATATATTTTTTCAACAGTATATAGTAGAGCTAAAATATAGTACAATACTATATTTTATAGTATGGTTGGCAACCCTAGCCTCATCTGTGTGAGTGTGTGTGTGTGTGTGTGTTGACATGCCAACTCACCATATTATTATTCTGTGGCGGCATATGCGTGTTGTGTATCGCGCGGTCGGCGGGCGGGTGTGGCGGCGCGGGCCGCTCGCGCTCCGCCGCGTACACGGGCCGCTCGGCCGCGCGCGACAAGTACCCGTTGTGCGGGCCGTGCTGCGCCTGCGGGCCGTGCGGCGCGTGCGGGGCATGCGGGGCGTGCGGGACGTGCGGGACGTGCGGCGGGGGCGGTGCGACCGGCGCGGGCGGCGCGACTGGCGCGGGCGGCGCGTGCGACGCCAGCGAGTCGTCGAGACCGATCATCGGCAGGGACGCCAGGGTGCTGTTGCCGCCGCCCGACCAACTGGAAACGAAGCAAGGTTAATATATCGCTATACAACACAGACATTAACCGATTACCTTAGCAAAGTATCATTCATGCGAGTTTAGCAATAGCAATAAAGTGCAAAATGGTGTGTACTAACGGCGCGGCCTGCGGCGGCGAGGTGCGCACGCGCGGCGGCGAGCGCACCATGGGGTTCTTGGGCGCGCCGCCCGCCCCGCCCGCCCCGTACCGCGCCGCCCCGCCCGCCCCACCAGCCGTGCCAGCCGTGCTAGCCGTGCTAGCCCCGCCGCCCGCTGGGCTCGCCTGCGACCCGCCCATATCTATACGCAAACATAAATTCACATTTAAAAAAGACAGTTTTTATACATACTATTATGGCAGCATGAAAAAAACCCAACCAGATATGAAGGGAAACTTTAAAATTTTAAGATCTTAAGCTTATTTCGCGTGTGCGAACCAAGTCACGAGTGGAAGCTAGTCAGCAATAAAGGTATCATACTAAAGATGAAGTTACTTGTATTGGTGGTGGTCCGTCGGTTGGTGGCGACGCGCGTGCGCGAGGAAGACCGCTGCGTGGTGTTGGTGAAGTCCGCCGTTACCGGCGTCAGCGGCCGCGGCTTCTGCGCCGTCTCCTGTCTGTGGTTACAAGATATTTAATAACCAATGTTAGCCTATTGGAAACTCTAGAGATTTTAATGTGTGAACATCATTTTCAAAAATGATTACTAACTGAATAGTGAAGGGAAAGATTGTGAGGAAACTTGCACGTCTATAGAAAAGCGTGTGAAGATCACCAACCCGCACTAGACCGGCGTAATAGACTATCGTCCAAATTTTACTCGTAATAAGAGATAATAAATAGCAATAGGCTCACCCCCTTTTACATTGGGATCAAAATAAAATACATAGCCGAAGTGTACCTCTGCCTACCTCCTGGGAATACAGGTCTGATGATGTATTTACTCACATGTAAATATTGTTAATTTTCCGGGGTAGAATTTCTTACCTCGTCTTTTTAACCTGTATATTACTTGATAACTTCTCTAATGTAATCTCGCCTGTGACCCGGTCTATGATTAGCACGCATTCTTTTGTATACGGCCTCTGGTTGCCTTTGAATACAGTCTGCGGGACCCCAGCGCCATCTGCGAGGAAATGCCACAGTTCAAATAAGACTTAAGGCTAGTCTTATAGAGGGTAGAGGTAAGGAGAATCCTCTCATATGGGAGAAAAGTTGAAAAAGTGTCCAGCTGTATGCTATAAATAACAGTTAAAAAACCTTCCACAATCTCGCTAGTGAAGACAAAGGGTATGGTTTTTTTTTATTGCCGCTATAACAACAAATACTAAAAAACAGAATAAAATAAATATTTAAGGGGGCAACAAACGTGATTTTTTATACATAGATAATGGTACGGCACCCTCCGTCCGCGAGTCCGACTCGAACTTGACCAGTTTTTTACAAAATATGTGGCACTCACCTAAATGTGGCACAGTGACGGTCACCTGATTATTTGTGCTAACATCCACAGTAGCCATTTTGTTAACATCAACTGATGCGGGCTTGAAATCATCTGGAACATTAAATTTAATTACTTCCAGTGCTAATTTGCTGCGCCGACAGGGTACATCCACAGCATACATCATCACACCTGTAGTCACTTAAGGTATAGGGCAGAGGTGCACCGTGGTTTATCCACACTTTGCTTATGTATCTTTGGTACCAATGTATTAGGGGCCTACCTTAAAATATCAACAACTTTCCAAGGAAAAAGTCATCATATCCATAAGTGCATTACTTGACAGAATTTCAAGAAGAAAATATCACAAAATCATATTTAAAAAAAAAAAGTAAATTCAAATTACTGCATTGGTTTTTTCTTGTTACTTAATGAGTTTTTCCTGTCATCCGAGATCCTTATCCATCCTTAAATAATGTACTCACATTTAATGGTGTGGTACTGGGATGCCTTGTTGTTAGTGAAGCTAGCTCCCAACTTTAGTTCTCTCACATCATAGTTCAGATTGTGTCTATCGGCCATTATGACCTGCTGATAAATCCATATATAATTATTACCCTAGAAAATAAATCATTAAATAAGTAGACGTCGACTTTGGCCTAGTCATATGAGTGTAGACTGCTTAGCTTACTAAACCAGTGGTGTTAGCACACATGTCAAGACAAGACCTCATGGATTTGCTCGCTCGTTCTCTGTCTTATTTCATACGAGGGAAAGAGATATAATCAACACATTCTGTGATATAAGTTTTTTAGTTTTTTAATTAAATTATCATTTAAATACATGGGTATTACATTATTTCAAAATATTTCATTACATACATAAACCACTGAGGATTAAAACAATGTTGAAATGACTTACAGTCTACATCAAGAGAGAGGTACAGTAATAAAAGTAAAGTAGTTAAAAGAGAAGGTACCTACTTATCAAATTTTAAGAAATGAGTTTTTAATTTTTGTTTCATATTAATGGGTGTAATGGAATCGCGTAAGGTAGGTGGTAGATCGTTTATAATCGAGTCTTGGCACTCATGCTACAACTACAGGTGATTGCAGGATTGATTCTCGCCAATGGCAAATTTCTGAAATCGCTTATCCGGAATTTTCCCTAGTCTGGATGTAACTGGGATCGCCCCAAGTCAATTGTACAGTACCAAGTACAAGCTTTGCTTAGTTTGGAATCATATTGAAGGGTACAAGGCTATTTGACTTAAGTGACATTTTTTCAATGGGAGAGCAAAGCAGCTCTGAGGCAACACACTGGAGCTATATTTGCCTGTGTATTTGAAATAAGTTTTGGTGATTTAAAAAAAAATCAGCCCACTGAGTTTCTTGCCAGATCTTCTCAGTTGAGGTTGCGTTTCAAGCCGGTGGTAGTATAATATTAAATAAGAAAAAAATGAAAACTTGACAACTTGTAAGTGCCCCCATGGGCCTATACAGAATAAATGATTTGACTTTAACATTGACACATTTGACACAGAAATATTCCTGATTTTGAATAGGTATATAAGTAGTAAATAGTAAGTAAATAGAGCCCAAAGTGTTGCTTCAGTCAAATAGCCTTTCATCCCTCGATATGATGAGTATGTGTTGTCTGACATAAAAAGTTAACATGAGAATAATAAAAATTTCTAGAAAACATTATTTATTTACTTAAGTTGACATTATAATGTATTTAATTTCCACATTCTATTCTTGCCACTTAATCAGGTATCTCTTCAATTGGAAATTGTTGATATATATTTTATCTCCTCTTTAAATGATAGTAAGTAAATAATTAGGCTACAATGTTGCTTTAATGTTAACAAAGTCAACCATTGATTATACAATAAGCAATAATTAATTTACTATATCAATTGATAACTTGAGTTAATAAAATAGACAAGACTCCAAACGGAACTATGACTCATAAATAAATTTCAATAAATATGCAAAGAAATTTCCACTTTCATGTATTTTTTAAATTTTCTAATAAAATGTATTACGTATTATTATAAGTACCTTTATTAATACTAGAAGGCACCTGTTATACATACCTACGCTACGTACCTACCTCTACATTCACTGCACAGCTGACAAACTAGGTCTGAACTATTTTTTTTTCGTCAACACAAATTTAATTGTACGCAATATTAGAATGAGCTATTGCACTCCTATAACCTAGCATACTACTTAAACATTAAAAATAAAAACTAAATTATAACATAAACTTGTAAAAGAAAGTTCAAATGGATAAAATATGGCAAACAAATTCTAAAGACGAATGATACCCTTACCTTCGATTGATCCTTCACTGATGGTAAATGTAGCCCAACTAAGTTTCAAAAATAATGGTCATTGTCAGTACGGTTTTCAGGCGCACCAATTAGATAATAATTTCATGGAAAATGGTCCGATAAAGTAATAAAATGATCGAATAAAGTAAGACATGGACTATTCCTTCGACCTAGTTCCCATGACGTTTAAATTTAATTTAGAGATGGACCATGGATCACGGTAGTGATATGATATGATATCACTAAAACTAAATAATAATAGTGTAGTACTGTTTAATAATTTCATAAGTTTTATTTAGTCACTAACTTTTGCTCGAGACTCATGCGTGTCTATCTCGGCAAAGAGCTTAATATATAATGCAAATAATTATGATCTTGATTGTAACGAGAACGAAATTACTTACATACCTATATATTAATATCTTATTTCTCGATGGTCACTTTCAGAATTTGATTGATTATTTTTAAATTTATATTGAAATACAACATCGATTCAACCGCCATCTTTATCACTGTCATCATCCATTTTTTATTTATACATGAAGGGTTAATATATCAAGGAGGTAGCTTTTCCGAACATTTAACAGTTGCACACGTCCAATTGTGGTCCAACTTTGTGTATGACTTTAATGTCTTCGTACGCTAGATTTTATTTATCTTTATCAAAGACGTATGAGACTAACCGGTTGGCCGTCCATCAATGAGATCAATTTTAGTCCATTTTTACGCCCCTAAGAATCTATTTTTGCGTATTTTGGTGTAACTCATGCGTGCAATTAAATGCTTTAAACGCATTCGTCACTACTAATGCGTTTAAAGGTTGTTTATTAGACATGTTTATTAGACCACTAACTAATACAATTTTGTGAGGATAGGTGAGATTTGAAACTCGACTAATATTAACAATCTGTTCTTCCTTCATTGATAACTTACACTGTCAACATTGAAAAGCAATGACTTATGACATCAAAAAAATTATCGCAGTTTTTATCTAAGCTCTGTGGTTTTTGTTGATATCTTAGATTTCGTTGCTATAGTTTTGTTTTGTGTATAAATCGATTGTATGTAAAATTTAACGCAATATGACAAAAAAATCAATAACATTAGACGTGGATCCCACGATTATGGAAAATAATATGCGAATTATACAGGTAACGTGTAATTTTGAATTCGAGGGCGTGCGCTCCTTGCTACAATTTAAAATTTAATTTCTATTGTCTTCCAATTCAGGAAAATCCTGTTGAAGAGGAATTTAACAAGCTTCTAGCTTCGGTTGATCCTGTTCCGTCCAAACTTGTTAAACCAACACCAGGTAATCACTGGAAACCTACTATAAATTTGTTAATTTTAGTTAAATTTGCCTAACCCAACTACTACTACAGACCTTTTTAACGTCCCACTCCTGGGCACGGGCCTCCCCTCAATGCGAGGGGGATTCAGGCCATAGTCCACCACGCTGGCCCGGTGCGGGTTGGCAGACTTCACACATCTATCGAGAACTAGTCAAGTTCCCTCAGATGTGCAGGTTTCCTCACGATGTTTTCCTTCACTGTTTCATAGCAAGTGATAATCTTGGATGAAAATGAGATTCGCACATGAAACCCAGAGGTGCGAGCCGGGGTTTGAACCTGCACACTTTGATTGCAAGGTGTGCGTTCGACCACTCGGCTACCACTGACTATTTTCTGAAAAACTTACTTGAACTGACCTCCATACAAAATCCTGACTTTACTGACCAGTTTCGACTCCTCAAAGAAAGAAAGGGAGGCATTTGCCCAGCTGTGGGACAATACAGACTGATACAAAATAAAGTGACCTTATATGGTATTTGCCTTAACAACAATTAAATTTACAACCACCTGCAATTCTATTTGCTTATGCTTGAACTAGACAGGCAATGCACATTATTAATTAAAAGTTTTCTAGGTTTCTGTGTCAAGACATTCACTAAACCAGACAACAAGAAAGTTTTCGTCAACATATGCCTGACCGACGCAATTCCGTGTCCAAGAGACATTTCAAATGCAGAGTTGATGCAGATACTCAGCTCCGAAGACCCATCCAGTTACCGAGTGCCCATGAGCATTGGAGAAGGAAGAACGGAATCGGACAAGTCAGGAGCACCTGCTACAGTCTACGATGTGGCCATTAACCCAGAATTCTTCAAGAAAATTGAAAAAGATGATCTGTTCCAGACGTTTTTCCTTACTGTTG
The DNA here is from genome assembly GCA_914767695.1 of Ptilodon capucinus. Classification (NCBI taxonomy): domain Eukaryota; kingdom Metazoa; phylum Arthropoda; class Insecta; order Lepidoptera; family Notodontidae; genus Ptilodon; species Ptilodon capucinus. The sequence goes on along the minus strand of OU611814.1, from coordinate 2,905,058 downwards.
TTTTTGAAGGCTTGCAGGACAAGTATCAGTTTGAATTAGACATGTTGAAATACACTATACTGAAGAATAGAAAGTCTATAGGTACTCTACAGTCTCACAGGATCCAGATTAGGGACATAAAGACCAGTGAGAGTGAAGTTAAGCCCCCATTGATTCAGGAGTTAGAAGAAAACGCCCCACTCAAAGTTTCCAATGTTACTGTGACCGAAAAGAAAGAAATAGTGTATCGGCTGCGACGTGAACCTCCAACTGGGGAGATTGATCACTTGCTGGCAGAGTTTAAAATACCATCCTCAGTTAGTATATGTATAACTCTTTTGTTCTTCAATTATCTGTACCTAAAGGCTAATTTGACAACTCAAATAAAAAAAAACAACCATTCTTATTTTTAAAAACCGGACTGTATTGATATAGTCATAAAAAAGGTTGAATGCGTTGCTAACAATCTGCATACCCTTTTGTCAAAACCTCGTTGGTCATCACTAGCTTGTATCTCATATGTCCATTTTTGACCAGTTTGAAGTTTCAAAATAGAAGAATGTTCCCAATTTGGCTCATAGGTTTATTGTGTTTGTTACCTAATATGTCTGACCTCTGTGAACCAATCTTTTTCTTTTCCACTATTAATTGTATTAGAAGTCTGTCTTTATGAAGTTTCATAGAACATTGGGTTGGCACGCATGACAAGACAAGACCTTTGTCACGTAGTTGTTCGCTAGCTCTCTGTCTAATTTCATACGAAAGAAAAAGACAACATCAAGATATTCTGTGACATACGTCTAGTCTTGGCGCATATGCTACAACTACAGGATTATACACAAATCACAATCAAAACTCATAAGTTTACAGGCATTAAGAAGTTCACACAGGAATTACGTATGTACTATGCGATCCAAATAAGAATAGGAATGTCAATAACGTCAAATGACACATGAAAAGTATGGTTTGCAAAAAACTTATTTGCATATCAATAATAATAGTACCTACATCAAATATAAATAAAAAGGTTAAATTAGTGGTAAATTGTCTTAATAGAATATTTAATAATTTAAAGTCATAATTAGTTTTTTCACGTCACAATATGGCGCAAAGTCGATCCTATTCTCATTTGAATCGCATAGTAACACCAACTCACTTCAGCAAAATATAAAGCATCATATTTATATCTAACATTTTTCTAAAATATGCATAGCCCATGTTTACCTACTATTAATTTTTACTGTATGCCATACAATATAAAGCTCACACTTCAATGGCACACTTCAAGTTGTATGGAAACTCCACACTCGACCTAACTTCAATGACTTTCCCACAGGTGGACCTAAAAGACATGAATCTAGAAGTAGGTGAAGACCGATTAGTGCTGGATTTCAAGGGAGTGTATCAGGTGGTGGACTTTTTCCTGCCCTGCAGCGTCGACCAGGATGTCATTGATGCACAGTTGAATAGGAATCATGATGTAAGTGTAATTATTTGATGATTCATCTTCAATATGCTAGTCTCTTTCAACTAGGACATTATCTTAAGTATCTTTTACTAATAAATGTACCCACTTGAGAAGTACGCATAATTTCCCTATTACTTCATGGTCTTGCTTTTATTTCTGACACTATGTTATTTAGCAAAAAAATATCCTTATGATGAAGCCTTTCGATCGGTATGATAAAGCTACAGGTGATTATTTTTCTCGTGTAACGGGTTCGATTCCCGGTTCAACCATGTAATTATTTAAATATCTATAAATGCAGTTTAAATTGTTTTTTTTTTAAATTCAAATAATATCAGTAAAATGTTCCATCTACAATATTCAAGGTACTTTCCCTTCATGTGGCATATCCGTGGGACACCCTGTATACAGTTTAAATTTCTGTGATAAAAGCCACGCCTCGACGCGTCAAAATTCACATCCGCTGTAAACATCATTACGTTGAAGAGTGAACTTTTTCGTTGAGTTAATACAGTCCGTTTTGGTATTGGCAAAATTGACACGCACATCTTGTCTTGACGCGCCTGTGTGCGCCCGCCCTACAAGCAAGACTTATATTTGAGGCCGTCAGCGCGAAAGTGGCATAACCAACATATTTTCATATTCTTACATAACTACAGAAAATGATCTAAAACCTAAGACCTTGTCCAGAAAGGGCGAATTCGCCGCTAAACGTTTCGCGCGAATTCATACGTGCGTTGTCGAGGTACTAGACATCAATACATCGCGTCCACAAGCATCGCGCAAATTCAAAATACGCGCGTAAATCGCGTGCACTACGCCAGACTCTGGACTCGCGCGTGATTCGCACGAGTCGAGATACTAGGGACGCCTTGTTGCGTCCACTTTAACGCGCGAACTTTTTTTAATTTTTCAAATTCGTCCCCAAATGCTCGCGCGTTGGTTCGCTCCTTCTGGGCGCAACGGTCGCGCGTAATACGCGCGAGAGAATGGCGGCGAATTCGCCCTTTCTGGACAAGCTCTAAATTTATAATTAAACAGACCCTATTATGTTCACACTACATACATAGTTATCCGTTAGTTACCCGGCGTATATTGTATTGTATTACACAAGTTATTTATTATTCAATAAATTGAATTGAAATTGAATACATACGTACGTCACAAGCTTAGGCCACTTTTGCGCTGACGGCCTCATTTTTTGTGTAGTATATGATTTTTTTTTGCAACGGCAAAAAAAAAATGTTTTTGAGGTTATCAAATGTGTTTTCAGATGCTGTCAGTGAAGATGCCAGTGATTCATTAGTTATAATAATAATATAATGTTAATTGTTAATGGTTACAGAATAAAACAAACTTGAAACTGTTTGTACAGCATTTATTTAAGTTAACAAAGCAAATTAGTTGCCTTATATTCATAAAATTAATAGCCAATTCTTGCTTGACTAGGGATTATTTACTGTAATAAACCTAACAGGAAGAGATTTTTTATTTCGGATTAACATTTCTTCACACTTCATTATCATTAGATTCATAAATGCAAAATTTAAATATCGGAATGCTTAAATAAATGCATAACGGATACAATATTAGAGATTCCTGTTTCTTTTATAAGCATCTGCCGCGTTTAGTTACTAGAGATTATTTATTTTCATTGTATACGTATTTATTTGTACTTCTTCTTAATAATAAATTGACAAAACATCAAAATATAACATTACATTACGAAGAAATGAGATTTACTAAAACCTATATCTACTATATATTATTATAACTAATAACGCTAAGCTGAATAGAAAAGTTATTAATACAATATAGTATTAAAATGTTTAAATTTAAAAAAAAAATTCTAAAGCTTAGTAGGATTTTTTATCAAGTCTTAGTAAAGCTAGAATTTAATGTATTCTAAAATCACTGCCATTTTACGCACCTAACAATTGAGGTACAAATTATATAAAAAATAAACTTAAATGCTAACATTTTGTGATGATTTGAGTGAGTCTCAAACTAAATTGAACTATATTGAGATTCCTATTAAAACTCATCATGTTTTATATCGAAATTTTTACTGGATGTACTATCGAAGGCAGATAATAGGTTATGATCGTATTTCAACAAATGCGGCCTTATTTCCTGAAGCATAGTCTCATAATCGGCGACTTGTATGTTTACGACTGTACTGAATCTTTGGTTTGGATTTCTGTTTAAGTATAATTTGAGAGTCGGATAGCTCATGACTTGTTCGTGTTGGCACAAGCTGCGCTCGTTCACGCAGTTCACTTTACCGATTTGTACAGCGTTGTGAAGTTGCTGTAAGAAAACATAATAAATGAATAGCAACGTTGCAACGACGCAATAAAGTGTAATTCAGCTCGCACGGCACACGGCTGCCCAGTGTATTTGTAGCTTAGCTTCGTTTATCTAAGGTGCGTAATGCGTCAGGTCTGACTATGGCCTCAGAAAATTGGACTTGGGCTTGGTACCAAAAACCAAAACCTGAGCTTGAGACTTAACCTTAGAGAATAAGTCTGCTTAAGAAGAATTAGATAGCTATATTATATAAGACTGAAGTGGAATAAAAAAACTGAGCCGTCGCGGGACGCCTGGCAGATGTGAAACAAAACATAGTCGTAGCGGCGAGTGAGCGAGTGAGCGGAGTCAGCCGGTGGGCGGAGTCAGCCGGTGGGCGGAGTCTAAGCGGCGGATAGAACCGAGGAGCCAGGAGTACGAATCGTGGCCACATTTAAAACTATACTTTATACCTTAAGTAATAAGGTTGGTTTCATTTTGTTGTGGCGAAGCGTCGGCAAATCTTGCTACGCCAAAAATCAGGTTTACCCCTCGCCTATAGATATTTCACATCAAAAATATCTCCATTCCGTTAGTGAGACACAATAGTCTCAATTTTATTGGTCAGCACTAAAAATTGTTGTCTTGATCATATTTTACGATTATGACAAGTTCTACAATACACTTAGTTTAGTCTACTTTAGTTCAGTGCTACTGGAATCATCACCTATAGTTACCATGATTTAGAAATTAGCAATAAAGATAATATTTTTATACTTACGATGCCAGTAATGGCGAAGTCCGCGTACATTTCATAACATCGGTAGCACCTTGGAGAATGGAAATACACCAGCCAAGGTTTTTTGCCACTGAAAATTAATATTTAAAAGTGTTACAATGATAGACAATAACGTCCATCCAAGGTACTTTAATTCCTCTTTCTTCCAAAGGTTGCCTGGTAGAGATCACATTGTTGCACTTAATTTTTTAGGGTTCCATACCCAAAGGGTAAAACGAGAACCCTATTACTAAGACTTTGCTGTCTGTCCGTCCGTCCGTCTGTCACCAGGCTGTATCTCATGAACCGTGATAGTTAGAGAGTTAAAATTTTCACAGATGATGTATTTCTGTTGCCGCTATAACAACAAATACTAAAAAACAGAATAAAATAAATATTTAAGGGGGCTCCCATACAACAAACGTGATTTTTTTGCCGTTTTTATAGATAATGGTACGGAACCCTTCGTGCGCGAGTACGACTCGCACTTTGCCGGTTTTTTTGTGTACGTGTAGTTTGTATTTCTCTAAGAGGTGGAACAATAAAGAGTTATCTATCTATTTATCCATGCAACAAGATTTTTATGTATTAAAAATTAATAATGTGTTCCTTATTCACCTGGTTGGGTTTAACTCCTCAGCTATGACGGTCTTCGCGAAAGAATGCCAGTTCAGTTTGACAACAGAGTCGTCGATGTACCCGAGCGCCCATTCCAACATGTACGGCGCCTCCGTCAATTGCTGTAAGCTTACACTGAAAAAAAAAACAATACCCGTATGTACTGAAAATCGATTGTACCAACAATTCACTGGCTAAAGTTGATATGTGATTTGGAACTTTTTAAAATCTATAACCAAGCATAATACTGCAAGAAGTACTATGCTTGATTTGTTATTTCAATGTTTAGTTGGGCGCGAATAAAAACAAAACTCAATGAAATTTTAATTTAGTAAGGTTTAAATTTTAACTGACACATTTATAGGAGTTTAATGGCATCATGGTGGCGCTTTTCTTAGACTATGTAATAACCTTAGTGGATAAAGGACGGGAGTTGACAATGCGATTAATGCGTTCACGGTATTTCTATAACCTAGTTTAAAATTAGAAAAAAATATAAGACATTTTTTTCTTCATCATCATCATCACGCCTGTATTCCCCGAAGGCGTAGGCAGAGGTGCACTGTAGTGCGCCCACACTTCGCCGATGTATTGCCATTATACCGGGCACATTCCCCCTCAATACGAGGGAGATTTGGGCCATAGTCCACCACGCTGGCCCAGTGCGGGTTGGTGAACTTCACACGCCTTTCTATAGACGTGCAGGTTTCCTCACGATGTTTTCCTTCACCGTTCCGCAAGTGGTAATCATTGTTGAAAATGACATTGCACATGAAAATTATCTGAGGTGCGGGCCCGGATTTGAACTTGCACCCCTTACGTTCAAGGCGGGCGTACTTGCCCACGAGGCTACCACTGCTTTTTCTTCTTCATATTTTTTTCTTCTGCAAATATATTATTGGTTGAGTGAATTTTGTAAACTGGTCGGGTGTAATTTTTGCCATTTAGAGTGGACACCCTGGTGAATCTGTGTATTGAATCGATAGTGAACGCACCTGTAATGTTTTCCGGAGGCGATGGGATAGAGTCGCGCGGTGGCGGACCGTATGTTGGAGCAAAACCCGACCGCGTCGTACGCGCAGTTCAGCACACCCACGCGCACAAACTCCAGCGGACGAAGCTGACACGTAACACATACAGATTAAAACACAATTTTATAAAACATGTGTAGCGACATCTATCTCGCCACATACGAACTAAATCCTGCATCGCGATATTAAAGTTATCCGAGCGATTGAACATATATACAAGAACCCGACAACAATCGTCGGGCAGTAGCCCACCAGACACAACACCCGTCTGGTCGGAGGATCCTTCCTATTCAATGGTGGGTGAGGAATTTTACACCCTGTTCCTCTCACTGCCCAAACATGCAATCAAATCACTACATAATTTAAAACAAAGTCGCTGTCTGTCTGTCAGATCTTTAAAACTACGCAATGGCTTTTGATGCGATTTTTTAATAGATAGAGTGATTTAAGAGGAAGGTTTTAGTATATAATTTGTCAAGTTTTAGTATACATTGGCTAAAATACTATGATATTTGTTGGAGGTGTCGAAAAAAAATAATCCGCCTAGGAGCTTTCAACGAAAACGATGCCTAAACCCTTTGAGATTGAGATATAACAAAATGATGTATGGTGGAATAATAATGTTCTTAATATAAAACGTAATCCTAATTTTTTTACTATGCAAAGCTTTTACTATGGGTACCATACAATGGATAGGGGGGTTATCAAAATTACACCCAGCAGGGTAAGCAAGAATGCTAAGACTAGATCACAGACTAGATCTTGGACTTAGTCACATACATTTAATTTTGTTTAATAAATATTTTTTTCTATACACAACATTTGTGGACCGCGATGGTCATTTCATTTCTTAAAACGGACCCCGAGCGAAACTAATTGGTGACCCCTGCACTATAGTCGTATTTTTAATTAGACGAAGTCAACTGGCGTTTACTGTGTTGTCAGTTTTTGATGAAATAAAAATAGTGTTGTGACAAAGTGAATGATTGAAAAAACTACTGAATGAATGAAATTGCCTCGATTGTCTTTTATAGTTTGAAATGATTAACTATTCACACTCATTGTTCATTCATCTGATTGAACGAGAACTGAACGCATCACTATTACTTTAAATATGGCAACATTGTTTTACAAAGTGACATTAGCTACTGTCAGTTGGCTTCGTCTAATTAAAAATACGACTATACAGGGTGTATCAGAAGTCCGAAATAGTACTTAGACGCTATCATCGGTATCGTGTATACAACTGAATGTAATAAAAATTAGATTGAAATTCGACCATGTTTTTCCAACTTTTTATTCGTCGTCAATTTCTATAACCCGTAATATCTCGAGTCCTATGTAAAATTAGCATGTTCTGTTGTGTGAACATTGGTAGCCACCTATCATTAGTGTAGTTTACACTGCTGAATAGGGTTATGGATGTACCCAAATTGGTTGTAAATGTATTGTTACAACGAACCTTCCTGGCGACGAGCCGCCACTGGTGCGCGAGCTGGTCGCAGAAGGCCCCGCAGCGCGGCGGCAGGAAGGCCACCAGCCAGGCGCGCTCGCGGCCCGACGCGTCCAGGATGTCCAGCACTTGTTGCTCGCTCAACTCTATGTCTGGACAATAACCATACAATTAAGCCCTATTTACATTGCGACACTAGTGGCGTGAAAGTAGTTTCATCAATAGTTTCAGTGTAAACGTTAAGTTTCATGCATTGTGAACCTTGACGTTTACACTGTGAAACTGTTGATGAAACTAATGTCATGACACTACTTTCACGCCACTAGTGTCGCAATTTAAATAGGGCTATAGAGATAGTGTTCATGTTTCTGTGAAGGTTAAAGCTGAAACTCGGCACTGGAGGTGACTTTGTTCTTGATCTACTGAGTCAAACGCATTTGAGCATAGGTGACAACGATGCAATATCATATCATATCTATGTTACTGCTTGTGTCTGCGCTAAATAAATTATTTACCGCATTTCATTGTACCACTGCACGCAATACTTGTTGTTTTGTAATATTTTGTTTTATTCCATGCAAATCTATCTTTTACTTTTACTACAGCCCTTTTAACGTCTCACTGCTGGGCACGAGCCTCCCCTCAATGCGAGGGGGATTCGGGCCATAGTCCACCACGCTGACCCAGTGCGGGTTGGCAGACTTCACACATCTAGCGAAAACTAGTCAAGTTCCCTCAGTTGTGCAGGTTTCCTCACGATGTTTTTCTTCACCGTTTCATAGCAAGTGATAATCTCGGATTTTCATCCGAGATTCGCACATAAATCCCAGAGGTGCGAGCCGGGGTTTGAACCTGCACACTTGCAAGCAATAATAACAATTAAAAGCATTGCACGGAACTAAAGTGCTTTGTGGTGCCATTGTAAATGGATTAATAACGTACTGTAAGTATTAGAGTTATGGTATATCAGCAGACTAATCTCTTACCTTGGCTTTCCTTCAATAAGTTCACAAACTCTATCAATTGGTGTTCATATTCTTGCCCGCTGTAGTAGTGGCGCCTGGTGCCGTTTTGCACCAACACCGCGGGTTCAATGCCCGCCACGCGCCGGCAGTGCGCATCCGTCGACAAAGTACACGACATTATACCAAACTGGATGGAAATAGAGATGAGATTAGAAAACCAATAACAATTTTGTCTTCGATAATAAAGATAATACGATAAGGTAATACTTATTATTGCCGTCTTGCTCATACACGGTGTTACTTCTGTAACTCCAGTAGGCTTAGCATGACCATGTAGACATATGTTTTATCTCCTTCTAAGGTCAAATGCATCTATTCTACAGGAGCTAAATGTAAAGACCAGACTATCTACCATCTGTCTCCATCGGAGACTTCCGAGTTTTTCGGTCACGTTGCCAGGAAAGATGGGCACAACCTCGTGCATCTAATTGACTTTGACTTTGATGGTCTGACCAGATCCGCAAATCTCTGGACACTAATCTCCACGACGCTCTCCACGTCGCCAAAGACAGGCACAGGTGGCGCAAGATAGTCGAGGAGAAAATAATTCCATGGGGGAATCACGACACTCAGTAATGAGGAGCACGACGCGAGGAGGAGGAATGTCAGATTTGTCGAGAAAATAACGTCACTTCTAGCTTTTTGCACTGGATATGGCTCGGGGGGGACGTCATTTTCTCAACAAAACTGTCAGTTGAATGAGATATAACTTAGCCTACAGGAGTAAATAAAAGTGAATTAAATGTACACTTTTTGAAGGTGCTAATGCATGTTGCATTAATATTATTGTAACTTTTTAGCCTATAGGTGGCCCACTGATGGACAAAGGCCTCCCCTTCCCTCTTCCACACTTCTCTGTCCTTGGCAACCTCTGGCCACGTTTTTCCCACAAAGATGCCAATGTAGTCTTTTTGGTCGACCCCGACGGCGCCGGCCAGTAGTGGGAGTCCAGCTCGTGGTGATATTGGCCCACCTCTGCGGGCCCATGCGCACGACGTTATACGTATTGTAACTAATAATTAAAGGGCACAGGCAAATAACAGGCAATGTAACAAATTTTAATATTTTTCAATCATATCTTTGTCTATGGTATTTTGAGTTCTAATCATTAGAATTTTAAAAAAGTTTACAGATGGCGCCAAAAATGCAGTTTTGTTTATGGCAAAAACAAAAAGAACTGGGAATGTCCATGATTAGTTAGTTCTAAGCAAAACTTATTGCATGCCTTGATCTCAATAAAAATAATATACCCACTTTAAAAAAAATTAATTGTTTTTTTCTCAAAATTAATTAGCACATTCCCTGTTATTTGCCTGTACCCTTTAATTAGTAATTAGGCAGTACACTTCATATTAAAATTAATACAATTAAAATACAGATACTTACACTGATGTCTTCGCTGTCGGTGAAGTGTTGGCTTGCGCGGGTGAAGGGCTCCGCTATGTGAGACCACTGGGAGTCGTGCGGCGCCACAAGAAGAACCCACGCCCCCACATCTGTACCAGAAACGTACTCAATGTAAACATTAGTTGCCTTACCTTATCCCATTATTTGGGGTCGGCGCAGTATTTCTTTTCCTTCCATTAATCTCGCTTTTCCGTCATACCGACATCCACTCGGATCTCATTCATAACACTTTTTACACACTCTATCCATCTTTTCTTTGGTCTTCCTCTTGCTCTGTATCCATCCACATTCATACTCATCACTCTTTTAGTCACATGCTTCTCATTTCTTCTCATGACATGCCCAAACCATTCTAGTCTAGTAATATAATGTTATAAATCTACACCAAATTGCTTGCGGTTTCAAACTAGTGTCTATACATGAAATTAACTACATTTTCGAAGACCGACTACTAATATTTACTTTCATTTAAGACTCAAGATATTACACGTTACAATTTGTATACTATTTAGTTGTAAACGAGATATTAATGAAAACCTTAAGGGGGTGATCCATTTGCGAGTAAAACCGTCGGCTGGCGAGCCAAAGGTCTAATCCGCCAATGGAGCACATAAAAGTCTGTGGACTTAAAAACCGGCGGACTTGCTCGCTGGCTCTTAGTGCATGCTTGAAATTCGTTCGAAATTCGAAAACTCCGTCTGGGAGCATGCCATTACTTTGCCAACGATGAGAGTAGACTGTTTGGTACGCTAATGGATCACCAACGCGAGTTGACGAGCCCACGAGCCAACGGTTTAGACCGTTGGCTCGCAAATGGATCACCCCCTTTAAAGTATTATTTCGAACTTCTAAGGCCCCGTATTTCGAGTCCCTAAATTTAGGGGACATTTAAGCATTAAAGTGAGCCCTAACTGTGGGTGAAACAGAAATCATCCCCTAACAGACCCATAACTATACTTGGGAGCTCCTTAGGAGCTCCTTTAAACTGTAGGGACTGTTGGTGAACACGGGCATAAGACACCTTGTATACCTAATGTTTTCTCTATGTTAGTATGTCAACGTGAGTGAGGTATAAGTGTCCAATGTGAGTTAAAACCTTGCGTACAAAAACAAATTTTGACGTGTGTATGTTACCAGAGAAATTCATCTTTATGTATATATTTGTACAGAGTATATTATCTAAAAAAACTGAGCAGTCGCGGGACGCCTGGCAGATGTGAAACATAAAACATAAACGTCGTAGCGTCACTCATATTCACACACCACCCACACACACCCACACACCGTATGAAGCGTGGCCGCATTTAAAACTATACTATATGCTTTAAGTAACAAGGTTGATTTCATTTTGTTTGATACCATCGCATGGCGTGGCTAAGCGTCGCCACATTTAAAACTATACTTTTAGTAATAAGGATGATATCATTTTGATGTGTCGAAGCGTCGTCCCGGCAAATCTCGCCACGCCAAAAACAGGTTTACCCCTCGCCTATAAATGTTTCACATCAAAAAAGTAGAAGTAAATTGGCTCGGGCCAAGTAAATACGGGACGTAAGCAGTGGTAGCCTCGCGGGCAAGAACGCCCGCCTTGAACGTAAGGGGTGCAAGTTCAAATCCCAGGCCCGCACCTCTGAGATAATTTTCGTGTGCGAATGTCATTTTCAACAATGATAACCACTTGCTGAAAGGTGAAGAAAAACATCGTGGGGAAACCTGCACGTCTATAGAAAGACGTGTGAAGTTCACCAAACTGCACTGGGCCAGCGTGGTGGACTATGGCCCAAATCTTCCTCGTATTGAGGGGGAATGTGCCCGGTATAATGGCAATAGGCTCGCCCCCTATTACATTGGGACCAAAATACATCGGCGAAGTGTGGGCGCACTACAGTGCACCTCTGCCTACCCCTTCGGTGAATACAGGCGTGATGATGTATTATTATTATGACGTAAACTCACCACCGGCGAGTATCCTATTGTAATCGGACGCGGAGAGCGTGTGCAGGCGGGTGGCGACGCTCGCGCCGGCGATGAAGTCGCGGAGTGCAGCCGCGGCCATCGGCCCGCCCGCGCGCTGGTAGGCCCCGCCGCGCTTCAGCACGCCCCACGCCCGCCCGCCCTGCCCCGACACCTGCAGCGACGCGCACAGCTCGCCCCACGACTCGCAATCTATCTCACCTGGACCCCAATTTACGTTTCATGTGGATCAATCAATCATCTCTATTCGAGATATGACGAAGAAATACGACCAATTTGACGTTTTGATTCGACATATCTCTAATAGAGATTGATGTCTACCAAACGCAAATCGGTCCCCAGCATTGGGAACACGGTAGGCTTAGCATGACCGCGCAGACGTAAGTTATAACTCTTTCAACTGCTAGATTTGTCATATAGTGCGCGTTTTAATGCTCGGGAGTGGCTGGGGCTATATTCTTAAAGGTTAACATCAAATATGGGTAACATTTAATGAAAAATCACATTTCAAATAGGTATCCCTCATGCATTTTCAAAAGTTCACTCGTTCATCTAGTTGATAGACACAATGATAAAATAATATTCAAAACAAATTCGCTTTGCAATCAAAGTGCGCAGGTTCTATCCCCGGCTCGCACCTCTGGGTTCCATGTGCGAATCTCATTTTCATCTGAGATTATCACTTGCTAAGAAACGGTGACGGAAAACATCGTGAGGAAACCTGTGTGCCCGGTATAATGGCAATAGGCTCGCCCCCTATTACATTGGGACCAAAATACATCGGCGAAGTGTGGGCGCACTGCAGTGCACCTCTGCCTACCCCTTCGGGGAATACAGGCGTGATGATGATGTATTAAAACAAATTCGCATTTGTTACAGCGGTGGATTCTTACCAAAGTGCATATGCTGGAACGCCACCCTCATCTGATACAAAAGCAGTCTGTCGTCACCTTTAGACGAAAAGTACAAGACCCACGGTGTGCGGCCGCCACTTCGTAAATCATTTCTAATTTCCTGCAAACGAATTTAATGTCTGAGTTGTTTTGATGTGAAACATCTAATGGCGCGCTTGGCGAGTGAGAGCAACTGTTGATGCCGCGATACCGTGATGCCAAAACTTCGAGCAACTCCGTGGATCCTCGGTTCTTTCCGCCGCTTTTGACTCCGCCCACCGGCTGACTCCGCTCCCTCGCCGCTACGACGCTTCTCTCTCTCTACTCTAAATAACATAATGTTTCACATCTGCCAGGCGTCCCGCGACGGCTACTTTTAAAGTCAGGAATAACACTATCGTTTGATCTCAAACTACATCATGCGTGTACTTGTACTACCATACCATAGACCAGGGCCCCAAGTCTGCTAAAACTATCGTCGAGGAGATGGCAACTCCACGACGATAGTTAGACGATAGTGGACTCCATTTTTTAAGGCATAAAAGTTACATTACATCTTGTATCAATGGTAACTAGAATATGACTAGTCAAATGGCATCAAGGTGACAATATCTAATGTTTACACTGCTCATATTCTAGGTACCATTGAAAAAACCGGCCAAGTGCGAGTCGGTCTCGCGCACGAAGGGTTCCGTATATCTATAAAAACGAGCAAAAAAATCACGTTTCTTGTATGGGAGCCCCCTTAAATATTTATATTATTCTGTTTTTTAGTATTTGTTGTTATAGCGGCAACAGAAATACATAATCTGTGAAAATTTCAACTGTCTAACTATCATGGTTCATGAGATACAGCCTGGTGACAGACGGACGGACGGACGAACAGCGAAGTCTTAGTAATAGGGGTCCCGTTTAACACTTTGGGTACGGAACCCTAAAAAGATGTTGTTTTCATGCCTTAAAAAGTTGAGTCATAGCAACTCCACGATGATAGTGTTAGTTGACGTGGGGCCCAAACGTGTTAACCCAGTTACACCGAGACCAAGGCAAATTCCGAAGTTTGCCAACGGCGGGAATTGAACCCGCATCCACCCGGCCAGTGAACTGCACGGCCTACGCTTAAGGCACTACACCAAGCCATCTTCATTTGATTATTATCTTTAAACCATTAAATACCAATGTTCCCATTTGGGACGACCCGTTTTTGCAGTTTCATTTGATTATTTTTTTTTTCTTTATTTCTTACTAGCTGTGCCCGCGACTTCGCCCGCGTGGACTTTATTTAGATTACCCGGAAATATGGGTATTATGTTTTTCCCGCGGAACACTAATGCTTTTTCTAAAATTAAAGTAGCCTAAGTTACGCCTTGGAACGTCAGCTATCTGTCAGTGAAAGTCCCATTGAAATCGGTTCAGCCGTTTAGAAGTTTACCTCAAACAAACAGACAGACAGACAGACAGACAAAAAAAAAAAAATTGCGTTTTCGTTATAGGTATCGTATATACTTTCATACGCATTTGGTAAAAAAGTGTTATTTTGATATTACAAACAGACACTCCAATTTTATTTATTTGTATAGATTGTTTAAATTCTGTAAAAAATATGTCTAACAATATAGAAAAAGTTGTTACTCAATATGTTAAGTTGTAATTTGGGTATTATCATTGAGTTAGCGGTACTGTACCTTCAATTTCTCCGGTCCAATAGGATCGATCCTGGGCAGAGCGTCGGCAATTTCCTTCAATATTTCCTTCTCGTCTGTACTCTCGATTTCTTTAGCTATTTTGTTGTATTTAAACACTACGGTTGTGTAATCATCTCTCGCTAGCTTCCCGCGGAGGTCCTCGTCGTCCACTATCACGACAGTGACCAGACCATTCTGTAGAAAAGCAAAGGTTATTTGTTTATTTATGGCATGACATCACTAATTACTTTTGTGATGAATAGTACTTTGTATAGCCATATTACCTGGGGCCCGATTTTCGTTAGATAGACATCAATTTCTATTCGAGATAAATGTCGAAACAAAAGAAAAAAATACGACCAATTTGACTTTTTGTTTTGACATATCTCGAATAGAGTTTGATGTCTATCAAACGAAAATCGGGCCCCTGGCCCTATAGCATGACCGCGTAGACATAAGTTTTATCACTATCAACTGTCAGATTCGTCGAGAAAATGACGTAACATCGAGCCATGTTCAGTACAAAAAGCTCGAAGTGACGTCATTTTATCGACAAATCTGACAGTTAAAATAGACAAATCTTATTTCTACACGGTCATGCTAAGTGTGCTAGTTTGTATTTATTATAATTTGTATTTATAATAAGTTAACTTTAATCATCTAGCAAGACTTGCTAATGGCAGCACAATACGAAGACATGCATGTTTCTATAAGATCTGTATCATTAGAAATTGTACGTTTTCGATAGGATGCCAGAAAAAATCTTGAATGAATGACTTTAGCATTCCATTTTTGGAAATATTTTTGAGGTGTTGACTGTGAGCCGCATCGAGACATGAGTCATTATCCCAATGAACCTAATACCATAGCTTGGCTTAAATTTGTCATTGGCTTGTGTTTGTTTGAAAATACTGGTTAGTTACCTACCAAATGGTAAGCAATCCTCGTGAGAGTCCCCCTATCGATCCTGCTGGCCCCCAGCACATATGCTGTGGGTTTCTCCACGCTCCTGAGCTGAGTCACGGTGGGCACATGGACCTTGCTCTTCAGATATGTCATCAGGAACTCGTCAAGAGCCTCCAGAGTGCGCTCGCCACGATAATATACGTAGTTACCGTTCTTACCCTAAAATTAAAAAAACCGGCCAAGTGTGAGTCTGTCTCGCGTACGAAGGGTTCCATACCATTATCTATAAAAATGGCAAAAGAATCACGCTTGTTGTATGTTTTTAGTATTTGTTGTTATAGTGGCAACAGAAATACATAATCTGTGAAAATTTCAACTGTCTAACTATCATGGTTCCAGAGATACAGCCTGGTGACAGACGGACGGATGGACGGACGGACAGCGAAGTCTTAGTAATAGGGTTCCCGTTGTACCCTTTGGGTACGGAACCCCAAAAAAACGGCAAAAAAATCACGTTTGTTGTATGGGAGCCCCCTTAAATTTTTAATTTATTCTGTTTTTTAGTATTTGTTGTTATAGCGGTAACAGAAATACATAATCTGTGAAAATTTCAACTGTGTAACTATCACGGTTCCAGAGGTATAGCCTGGTGACAGATGGACAGACGGATGGACGGTCGGATGGACGGACGGATGGATGGACAGACGGGCGGACAGCAGTCTTAGGGAAACTTAAAACGGGAACCTTAGGTTCCCGTTTTACCCTTTGGGTTGAATATTTGGCTATTTTTTTGGACCACACTAAGTCAGCTTGGTGAAACATAGCTTAAAATGTCATCTCACTGAGCGAGACGAGCCCGATGTAATAGCAATATGCTATAGCCCCTATTACATTCTGACCAGAATAGGCGAAATATGAAGACACTGCCTGAACTGACTCCATTTATGGCCTTTGGGATATGCAGAACTGTTTATTTTTACAAGCTTTATATTAGCTTGCAATGTATGTATGTCCGGGTGAAATCTTGCAACTGAATTTTAGATCAGTTATCTTTAACCAATTGAGCTGAAATTTGGTGTCCACGCTTATTTTGGATGACAATGCATGCTTAGCTATGTGACGTGATTATAATTCCAATATGGCGGATCATCCAAGATGGCGGAATAGTTATTTTTTCTGCACTACCACAGTATGGGTATCAAATGAAAGGGCTTGCTGAGGAGAATACGAAAACTAACTGAAAGCTTGTTTTAAAAAAGTTCTTTTTACCATTATTTTTTTCTGGATTAAAATGTTATGTGGATGAAATACTTACATTAGGATAAAATAGCAATGACGGGTAGCTACCTATCCTCATGTTGTTATAACAGAATGAGTTATGATATTTGCAATTGACAGCACCAACTTTTACCTGAAAACAAAGTAAATAACATAGGAGGTATTATTAGTAAATTGTTTTTTTTTCTATTTGGTCACCCATGCGTCTAACTTCGCTGATTCCTACAATACTCCAGTTTTTGTTTTCAAATGCCATTGTTAGTTCAAGTAAGTTGTCTTCAGTTCTTAATTTACATGGGGGGGGGGGGGGGGGGGGGGTTTGGGTCCAGACAAATGGAGCAAAATTATCACCACATGGTACCCAAGAGATGGGAATAGAAACAGAGGAAGACAATTTCGACGCTGGGAAGATGAAATTCTGGGAATGGCTGACAGAACCTGGACAAGGGTGGCTGCAAGTGAGAGAGAATGGAGAAGACTGGGGGAGGCCTTTGCCAAAAGGCTGTGTGCCGCAGAAATTTAAAATTACCTATGTTTTTTTTATCAACCACTAACAATTTATAGAATCTGACTAATTTAAAGGCTAATAATAATTAATAAATAAATAATTTTTTTTTTTTTATTGGGACATAAAACAGTTACATGTTACTAAACTAACAGTACTATATCAATAATAAACTAAACACGTAACCCACAACAGTGTCCATGAGTAAAGTGGATGAATTAATATATAATATTGCATGCACAATAACATTAAAGTAGAGAATGATGAGTACATTTATAAAGGTGTAGATACTAAATAATAAATAAATAAAATAAAAGATACTAAAAATGTATTGTTTTCTTATATTTACGCGAATACTATACATTGAAATTAAACTATTTTACGGATTTTATCGCGTTTATTTACTATTTTATTTTCCCGACGTTTCGGCTGCTTTACAGCAACCATGGTCACGGGGGGACTGAGGTGTTAGACGTCCTGATGTCATAGTTAATAACTGGGTACCCTCATATTTAGTTGTTGTTTGCGGTCCGATTCATGCAGAAAGTGCTTACGGTGTCCTGAGGTCTTGCAATGGTACACTTGGTTTTGGATTTAATCATATTGATTACTGGATCCCAAGTTATATGAATATAATAAAATAGTAAATAAACGCGATAAAATCCGTAAAATAGTTTAATTTCAACATATTTAATGCTTATGGAGTACCAGGAGTAGCCATAGTGAGTCTATTAAATGTTATAATCTCTCAGAGTATTTACTTACGATTCCTTTGTACATTTCGGCCAACTTCTTCCAATGGTCAGCAATACTTTGGCAAGGAGGACAAAATGGTGAATAGAAGTTTATAAAATGGTACCCAGTCTTCAAGTAGTTATCTGAAAGATACAATATTTACATTAATACCTGCCTTTACATTAGCCACTGAACATGAATACAAAGCATAAAGTACTGAGATAATTTATCAATTTTCAATCAATGTCCAATACTAGCGAAGACTAGGTACAAACAATAAGGAGCAAAGAGCAAAAATTGTTTTTTTTTTAAATAGAAAACATAATTTCTTCCCCAAGAGTGCACAATACAGCATTGCAAGCAAATGCACCAAAACCGGATGAAAGTCATGGATTATGTTGTATGTAGTGACTATTTCTTTTACAATTCATCTGAGCCTATTAAAATACCCTATAACTTGTGCATGATTATAGATAGACATAGATAAGCAGCTATAACTTTTATATTTTATGCAATTGCATTTCCTCACATATCTTATGTCAGTTGATCTAGATAGCATGATAATATTAAACCCCCGGGTAAAGACGGCCTTTGTCAAATTCCTCCCAATTTTTGGGTGAGAGGGTAATCAAAAGCCTTTGCACTTACAGAAGTTAGCACCAGAGAGAGTGTCAACAAATGGATCTTCATGATACAGCCCATTATAGAACAGGTTGTCATACTCTTTTTGTGAATGATAATCATACTTCCTAGAGTATGTGTGGGTTCCATATACATCATATTTGTGCCTCTTGTCTGGATCCTTCAGGGTCTCATATGCTTCAGTTATTTTCAGAAACTCCTCTTGTTTTTCACCATCCTATAAAACAGGATATCTAAGTTGGTACTTATTTATAAATTATTAAATATGATGTTTTCTTATATTTACGCGAATACTATACATTGAAATTAAACTATTTTACGGATTTTATCGCGTTTATTTACTATTTTATTTAAAAATAGTAAATAAACGTGATAAAATCCGTAAAATAGTTTAATTTCAATTATTAAATATGATTTAACATACCTTTCTAATCCTAGATGAAAAGTTAACTGAATATGATCTGATTGAGCATCTACCTACACAATAAAATAGCTAATGAAACAACATAGCAACTTTTAAACTCTTCTAAAATACAGGGTTGGTATCTTTTTAAGTAATGCTGGGGAGTTATGGAGCTCGAAAATCGCTTTACACACCTTCTGCAAACCACTCAAGTACTCATAAATATGTAGTTTTTTTTTTTTTTTTTTTTTATGAGATAGGGAGACAAACGAGCAGACGTTTCACCTGATGGTAAGTGATCAACGCCGCCCATGGACACCTGCAACACCAGGGGCATCGCAAGTTATTAAAAGTCCTTACCGGATTTTTATCTGGATGATATTTTACAGCTAACTTCTTATAAGCCTGTCTGATCTCTTGGGCAGATGCTTTTTTTGCGACTCCCAAAACCTCGTAATACGTAACATCGGTTAGGTTAACCGCACCGATGAGAAAACAACTCAATAATGTGAGCTTTAACCTAAAAACGAGATATTAAACACATTACACTATGGATAAGAGAGTTTTATAATACTTTTGGGGAAACTTATAAAAGTTGTACGTACATTTTGAAAGTTGTAAGCGTTTCAAATTATGTATTTTACACAGAAAGTACGATGTAACTGTGGTTCGTTGATTTCAGAAATTGATCGTCTGGTAATTAGGCAACTAGCGATAACACAATTTACACAAGCTTATCCACGGCTGTTTACTTTAATGTGTAGGTGTAAAGATAGAACGCTGCGGAAGTAGAGAAAAATCTAATAACAACATACAAGATACGGTACTTCAATTCATTCTGGAAATGTCAGATTGATTGTCATTTTTGACATGCGATCTTACTTCACTGTCAATATGGACATCAATCAATCATATAATTAACAAAAAATTAAACCGCCGAAAATATTAAAATGAAAAAAAATATATACTTTTTTTATTTTACGTTAATAACAAAGTTGTTAAACTAAAGTAAGTATACCTAAGTCATTTTGAGTCGGCGCCAAACTAGCAAATTAATTAATACGTAAAGTGTGATACACGGCGGCGCGGCGCGACACGCCCCTTCGCCGGAAAATGCCGAGCGTTTACGAAGTTAATGTCAGCGAGACTCGTGCGGGCACATAGCACATACTTGAGTGCACACATTGGGCGAGTGGTTGTTCCGAGAGCACATTTTTTGGAATGTTAATGTTTGTGGCTGAAGATTTCACGTTGCATTGTTAATTTCATTTGGTAATTTCTTTAAATTTATTGTTCATTGATTGTTTGCCGACTCTAAATGACTTAGGTATACTTACTTTAGTTTAAGAACTTTGTTATTAAGGTAAAATAAAAAAAGTATATTACTTTTTGGTTTTTAATATTTTCGGCAGTTTAATTTTTTGTTAAAAAGTTTTTATTTTATAATTTTTTGTGGCTAAAATATACTACATGCTTATTTTTTTTTGTAATACACAACTCAGCATTAAAATCTGGGTAAATATCTTCCTATTTCCCCACCCTTAGGGTAGGATTTTTTCTTCCTAATTTATATGGGACGAACTTCGAGGTTATACCCTAACCAATACGTGTCGAATTGTGAACCTCTTCCGTTTTCTTTGTTGGTTAAAAATGGGTATAATTCCAAGTAAAGTCCATGCGGGCGAAGCTATATCATGGTGAAGGTGCCAATCTACATCACACTAGGCAAATACACAAATGTAATGAATTATAAGGTTATTTGTAACTTTTTAATGTACCTAGGTTTTTGAAGGCGAATTTAGTATCTATTTTGTGAAAAGATGCAAGTATTAGCACCTCATATGAGCACAAAAAAGGAATTCGAAATCGGCTCATTAACGCCGAAGATATGCTATAGTCCAGAATGCAAACTTTATCACCCCATTTACCCTATACATTTTTTTTTCAAAATTCCTAAAACACGTATTTCTTTATTTTATATGTAAAATACATATACAAAGTTTCAAGTCGATCAAAAAATAATTTTTAAATTGTGTGACCTTCAACCCCTCATTTCACCCCCAAGGGGGTTAATTTCTGATAATAATTTGAAAATGGGACCACCCTCGAAGAATTCCTTAGCAAACGTCATAAAAAATTCGAAATCGGTTTAGTGACGCCGGAGATATGCGTGATCATACATTAAAAAAAAAATATACGCGTCGAATTGAGAACCTCCTCCTTTTTTTTTTTCGTCGGTTAAAAAGAAGACGAAGAAGTCTTGATCAAAAATCTTAGATGCAAACGCCATAGAACTGAATGTACAATGGGACCAAGAAGTAGATCATTATACCTACTTATTATTGTATCTTTTACTATATGTTTCATTTTTCATTTAAATGTCTATAAAAAAAGTCTATTGATCACGTTTGGTGGTAGTCAGGGTCAAACAATTTAATTATAACTATTCGCGTCCGGGTTGGAACAAGTTGAGTTCTCCACTTCTCTAGCTATTGCAATCAGCGAAACAGAGGCATGCCCGCAAAGTAATTAGCATCATAAGGGCACAATCGTGACGAAATTATTATTAAAGCGTACTTTAATCACGGAGTACCGATATTTGCATTGATGAGAATCGAACCCATGCACGATTATTTACCCCGTCGTTGTGCAACTGAGGTGAATGAATCCAACCGAGTAGGTTCTAATAAATAAATAAATAAATCTACCCTAATCGAAGGTACGTATAATAATACATTGTATAGAAAACTACGATTTGGACCTATAGGTACCTTAATACCAAAGTATAGGTAAGTATAATAATTGTTTAAAGGATTTGAAAGGATAGGTATAAGAGAGGTATAGAGTAGGTAAAACACGATTATATACTTACATAGATCTTTATTGTACACCGTTAATTAGTCAGACAATAATACCTACTAAGTACAAAGTGGAGTTTGCATGCAAAACAACATTTTGATAAAACTTCAATACCTATCCGTTTTTTTTTCAAAACTAAGAGACACCTTTGTAGTAGATACTGCAACTAGCAAAATCTTGTTTTACTTTAGTTAGGCACTTCCTACATTTATAAGTCTCCTTGGGTTTGTAAAAACGCGCTTAAGCTTGTCTATTAACGGCATGATTTGGCACACGACAGGTAGGGTGAAAAAAAATGTTCATTATTTTCTATTGTCACGGGCATTACCTACCAATCGGAGAGGTGAACCAATACAGACGTTTACAGATCACTTTAGGCAAGCCTCCTCTGGTAAAGCTGTAAAGGCCACCTCACGGCCAACCGCGTAGTCCTCTCAAAAAAAAAACTTTAGGCAAGCAATATGGCTATGAATTTATACATCAACTAAGCATTGTAGGTGTCTACCTACCTACTTCCTCCGTAAAACCGTATGTTTTTAATGGTCTCTCCATTGAGTCAAAGTAATGTTTTAATACTTCGCCACTACTTTGACATTGGCAGAATGACATTGGGCCAGACTCGATGGTAAGAGGTCATAAAACAAAAAAAAGTTATAATAAACTACTTTCAGTTTTTGATAGATAGCAATGATTAGTTAACTTAGTAAATCTGATATTCGAATGAAATTGAATGTTATATTATCAGATCTATGAGGAAAAACGTGAGACGAGGCGGTATGGTCATAGCGACTTAAATCCATCAGGCATTTTTACGACTACAGGGTGTTTTAGAAGTCCGAAATAATACTTTGATGTTTGAATCTGCCTTCACTATGCCACACATTCATTGCGTCTTGAACGTTTCCAAAATCGTTTCCTTTGGCACCTCGCGTTTTTCAATGGCATAGCCAAAAAATATGCTCCTATAAACGAAGACTGAAGCACTTTAAAATGAAGTCCCTAGCCAGTCGCAGGTACCTAAATGACGCAATATTTGTGTGTAAAATTTTTAGCCAAAAAATTGACTGTCCCCGTCTGCTAGCTCTTTGCAAGCTTCGTGTTCCTCGTAGGCTCCCTCGCAGCTCGATCACACCACTTTGCCCACCACTGAGGAGGACTGTATCGGGTGCCAATTCGCCCTATTCAAGGATGTGCAAAGTAGTAAATAGCTGCAGCGATCAAATCGACATACACTTTGACTCCATTGCTAGAATAAAATCCGTAATTAGCTGCTTACCTGATGCCGAATAAATTAAAAAAAAAAGTTTATGATTCAAAATATTTTGTTTATACTTACTAGTAGCAATTAAGAAGTAATTGTGCTTTTATTTTATTTTCGTTTTTATTATCTTTTGAAATATCTTTACCTTTGGTCTATTGCGTAAGCTTACGCTATAATGTATTTTCCTCTTTATTACGCTTTAAGTAATTGTTGCATTTTGTTCTTATTGTTTGATTGTATATTGTATGACGTATTAGTGTAAACAATTGGTAAACCTAAAATAAATAAATCCACATCCACATATTATGTACCTCAAATATTATTTCGGACTTCTGATACACCCTGTATTTATTAAAACCAAAATTTATCTACGAAGGGGAAATCGTCTTCGTCAGGATAGTGACATATGATTCTTCCCAAAAAAATACTTGAGCACTATAATGAGAGACATACGCGCATCTGCCACGCCACGGTGACGCCACTACCTACTGCGACGGTTCTGTAAACGTCAAGAAGTTTTTTTTTTTTTTTAACGAAATGAGCGAAATGATGATATTTAATGGAATAAGATGAGGAATGGCATCACCTGCGACTAGCGCGAGTATTTCGCCAATGTCAAGTAATTAATAACAAGGACAAATTCAATAAATACACATTATAAATAAAAATGGATAATGACAGTGATAAAGATGGCGGATGACCGTCAAGAAGTTTGAAGGTGCCCTAAGATATTAATTTAAAAGTACCCACTTAATAATAAATTATAAAAATATCATGCACTATCCACATTTGTCAATAAATGCATTTTTAAAGCAGTATCACTTATTTACCTAATAATATTTTGATCTCCAAAAGCTTATACCTACTATTTCGTAAGTAGTTGTATTTGCAAACCCTGCATTTTTTTCCGGGGCCTTACTTACCACGACCTCTTTTAGCATTATTATTTTAATATTTGTTCTTCTTCTCAGTCGGGCATTCTTGTCAGAGTGGTCGTGGTTATTGAGATAGTGTGCATATACTTTCTTACATATGAAACTATCTTTGATTTTGTTTTTCAGTTTTTGTACTATGTCATTATCTGTCAAAATATGGCGGGAATATAATTATAATTCTGCAAAAAAGATGATGGTAAGGTGGCTATTGGATTCATCCGCCATCTTTATCAACTTCATTACCCATTTATTTGCCCTTGTTATTAATTATTTGACACTGACAGAATAACGGCTAGTCGCAGGTGCAGCTATTTCTCATCTTATTCCATTACAATGCTATTTTGCAAAAAAAGAAGAAGAAAGCTTTTACAATTTGACGACGTACGCGTACCTATAATGCGATCCAAATAAGAATAGGAATGTCAATAACCACTATCTGTCAAATGTCACTTGAAAAGTATGGTTTGCAAAAAACTTCTTTGCATTATCAATAATAATAGTCTTACATCACATTTAAATAAAAAGGTTAGATTAGTAGTAAATTGTCTTAATATAATATTTAATTATTTAAAGTCATAATTCGTTTTCGTTCGTCACAATATGGCGCAAAGTCGTTCCTATTTTCATTTGACTCGCATAATAAGTACATCAACTGTCAAGAGTATGAAACAGCCGCCATGATTTTCACCTAAAACGAAAAAATAAATTGTTATGACAATTATACAATATCACCCTGTCATTCGCTCGAGTAGAAAATGATTAGGTACTCATTTACAAAAATTTGGTACCTTCAGATAATTAACCCAGACTCAAATAATTCTAGCCTATCTTATCTAGCTGATACTGACTCGCTCCTTACATTCCTCACTAAATATCTAAAGCCACTTAAGAACTAAGTAGGTATATAAAAAGGAATGCATGTTTTTTTAAAACGGATGATACCTACTTATACAAGGATTCATATACTGAGACCATTCATAATTTTGAACTTACAGTATATAATAAAATAAATACTAACATACTTAGGTACTTACTTAGTTTAATTTATTTGATTCGAGTAAGTACATACACTAAACTTAAGTGCTATCAGCACATTTGTGATATGGTGTTAAAATTTGTTGTGTCTTAGGTACTAAGAACTTATTAATTCCCTCTCCAAGAATCCCTTCTCCACAAAAAAAAAGTTGTCCATGACCTATGCCATAATACTTAAATCTAGTTACTTATTATTATCTTAGTATTATTGTACAGCCCCCTTACCACCTGTGATACTTGTATTGCGTAAGCGCTTGCGCTTATTACACTTCACTGAATTTAGTTGTCTTAATTCAGAAGCTTCTAAATGATTCAGACAGTCAGAAGCCATCCTTACTTCTGAATTTAGGATGCTAGCTTGCTGAATGCGATTATACTCGACTTAATTCAGAAACAACTGAATTAAGACTACTAAATTCAGTGAAGTGTAATAAGCACAATAGCAATATTTTTAATATTACTTTCAGTTTTTGACAATTAACTCAGTACCTACTGTGGCGACATCTATCTCGCCGCATGCGAACTAGTCCTGCATGGCGATATTAAAGTGATCCGAGCGATTGCACATATATACAAGAACCCCACAACAACCGTCGGGCAGTAGCCCACCAGACACAACACCCGTCTGGTCGGAGGATCCTCCTGACTCAATGGTGGATGAGGAACTTACCACACTGTTCCTCACCCCCCCCCCCCAAACTCAAAATAAATCTGCTAAAAGTTGACAGTAACTATGGAAACAATACTTTGATAGATGGTAAGGTCCCTGGCATTGAAGTATTAATGAAGTAGGTACTACGTAGATCGTCTGATGCTTCTCCTGAGAGTGAAGTACACAATTATTCTTATAACTATAATTTCCACAATGAGAATAGTCATATTGATCCAGAAGCTGTCCGGACTTAAGCTGAACTCTTTCAGAAGCTCTTTGGGGTGCCTGGAAAGAGAAGAAAATAATTAGAGAGTATCCATTTGCTTCACACGGTCGGTTAACTGCAGTAAACTGTAGTCCACGGGTGCATAACTACCTAATGCGAATCGTAAATTGTAATCCCAGACAAAGTAAGTATGTGCAGTCAGCATCCATAATATAAAAATTATCTGGTTTAAAAAAATAAAACTTTAACTTAAGTAATGTAATAAAATTATTGCCAGGAGGACCGTCGTCTGATAACTTAAATTTGTAACAGTAAATTTTCCGATTTCCGCTACCAGGAATCCAATACATCATTGGTATAGGGAGCCGAGCGGGCTACGTTCAGGGCATTAGTGGCATAAACACTAAGCTTTTTCTTTTCGGATATACTGTCATAAAATCCGAAGATAAACACAATGGAATGAAATACAACTGTCATAGCTTCTAATCTATATTATGAAATCCACGGGATTTTAATTATCATAATTACTTCTCACAAATACCATTCCTACATAGCCCGCTATTAGTACCTACACGTCTAGAAAAGGGAAAAATTACCAACATCTTTTATGATTGTACTTGTACTTTTATGACTGTACGTGTACTTTGATGACTGTACTTGTACTTTGAAGACTGTACGTGTACTTTTATGACTGTACGTGTACTTTGATGACTGTACTTGTACTTTAATGACTGTACTTGTACTTTAATGACTGTACTTGTACTTTAATGACTGTACTTGTACTTTGATGACTGTACTAGTACTTTGATGACTGTACTTGTACTTTTATGACTGTACTTGTACTTTGATGACTGTACTTGTACTTTGATGACTGTACTTGTACTTTGATGACTGTACTTGTACTTTGATGACTGTACTTGTACTTTGATGACTGTACTTGTACTTTTATGACTGTACTTGGGGTGGATGCTTACCTCAAATGACAATAGTCTATACTGTCTGGGCACGTGAGCGGCTGTCGTCCGTACGAATACATGGCCAGTACGAGCGATTCGAAGGCTTGCCTCAGGAACGAGGCGTATGAGACGACGCGCATCACGGGACTCATGTGAGCCAATAGCACCAGGAACCCGGCGAATGACA
The DNA here is from genome assembly GCA_914767695.1 of Ptilodon capucinus. NCBI lineage: Eukaryota > Metazoa > Arthropoda > Insecta > Lepidoptera > Notodontidae > Ptilodon > Ptilodon capucinus. The sequence goes on along the minus strand of OU611814.1, from coordinate 2,877,878 downwards.
GCATCGCACACGTGAATATGGCGCCGAGGAATGTGCCGTTCTAATGGAAAGAAAGGACCACAATAAATATCAATAAAAAAAGTTTAAAAATGTCCACGCGGGCGAAGTCGTTGGCACAGCTAGTATAAAATATAGGACTCTACCATCCATTCTGAATGTTTTTCCTATGGAAAAGAATGGACAAGGGGAAGTCTTGATCAAAGCTGTAAGTAGGGGTTAAAGATCCGGGTACGGTCGTATGAAATAAAGTAGTACAAACAATAATAATGAAAACTGTACCTAAAAACCCCCAATGCTACATTCAAGGTACAATGCTACATTAAATAGATTTAAAAAATCGTAATTAACAATAGGTATAATATACTATAGTATGAAGGTTATGTGTGAATAAGTATGTATTTCTTGTGTATCGTATGTCTACTAAATAATTATGTTGTCAAGTAAGTTATTTTTCTGATTTGCGCGTAATAGGTAGGTACCTACTGCATATGACTGACCAAAATGAATATGTGAACTGAACTCTGGTCCATTTTATCGCGCATATAACTACGGGTAACAATAAAAAGTCCTGCGATGCCAGGCGAATCGAAGCGCGCGCTACAAATCGTACCTTTAAAAGCATAGAGACCTAACTCAAAAATAATGTTGTTGAAAAATGGTCGTTAGAACGACCCTTTAAGATTTATAGTCGAAATCCTAAAATTTCAAAATGGGTCTCTATACTTTTAAAGGTGCGAAATGTTTAGCCAATTCCAAAACGAACTATATTATCTCACACGAAATTCAGTCAACGAAGACGCGAGCAAATTTTGACGCGTTGTCGTGTGGCTTTTACCACAGAAATTACAAGCTTTATGTCGGTAGGTACACAGGGTGGAATTTTGTAATGCCACCTGAAGGGAAAGTACTCTTTATACTGTAGATAGAAAATAGCACTCAAAGAAAACATTCCTTTATTTTTGAAAAGAAAGAATACTGCATTCAAAGATTTTAGAAAATTCGCTTGCCACACCCGGGAATCGAACTGACTAAAATCTGTAAGAATTACACCCTGTAGTTTTATTGCATCGATCGTTAGAGTCAATTATAAAGATGAAATCTCTCTTAAAAACTTGGTAAATTAAATGAAAGGAAAACTATGAAATCTTTAATTGCAAAGGATTGAAAGATACAAACCTTTTAGTTCAACGTCCAATTAAACCCAATGTTAACTCGACAATAATTAGATTTAATGTTATTCCAACAAGGATAATGGTAACATTAAACTTGCCTAGAAAACATGTCATGTATCTATCTACTATCTAGATAAGCAAGTCTGTGTTCGTCTAATGATTAGAGTACTTGCAAAAAACATTTAAAGTCAAAGTTAAATAATTTACCTATAGGCCTACGCGGCCACTTACAAATTGTCAAGTTTAATTATTTTTTTCTATACGCTAGCTACTACTTGAGCGAAGAGCGATCTTGGCTGAGATACAGCAAGAAAATCAGTAGGCTTATTATTTTTTAATAAATGCTTATCGTGTGATACTGTTTTAAAAATCTGTAGGTAGTTGTAGCATGTGCACCAAGACTAAACATATATCACAGAATATGTTGCTTTTGTCTCTTTCTCTTGTATAAAAAACCGGCCAAGTGCAAGTCGGACTCGCGCACGAAGGGTTACGTACCATTATCTATAAAAACGGCAAAAAAATCACGTTTGCTGTATGGGAGTCCCCTGAAATATTTATTTTATTCTGTTTTTTATTTATTTATATTTGTTGTTATAGCGGCAACAGAAATACATCATCTGTGAAAATTTCAACTCTCTAGCTATCACGGTTTATAAGATACAGCCTGGTGACAGACGGACGGACGGACAGCGAAGTCTTAGTAAGAGGGTTCCCGTTTTACCCTTTGGGTACGGAACCCTAAAAAGGACAGAGAGCGAGCTAGCGAATCTATGACAGAAGTCTAGTCTTGACATGCGTGCTAACCCCACAGATAGGGAACTTTTAAGTTGGCGTAGGTACGCCAGATAACAGCTAAGCGACCCCGAGGAGGAAGGCGGCGTGGTGTGGCCCACGCCGCCGCGGGGAGAAGGTGTCCACTCGCGCGGACAGCCGCTGGCAGGGTCACGGATGTGTGCTTTGCGTTCCCGTGGCTCTTCCGAAAAGGCGGGTGTTTGGACCACCGTGGGTTTTTAGTCGGTATACGGCAATCTGCTGGGGGTCCGACATACCCCTTTCGACTCCCCCGTGTCGGAAGGGGATACGTAAAGCATTTTTCACGAAAAAAAGGTACGCTACACAAATGAATGAATATCGCTAGACGACACTTAAGCACCTACTCATCGTATGCTCTCAAACTAAGCAAAGTTTGTACTATGGGTGGTACGGACTTGAAGCGATTTGGGCGACTTTCGAAAAAGTTAGTTCTGAAATTTGCCGCTGACAGAAATCGAAGCCGCTACCACCAGCACCCTTGTAGACATAAGTTTTATCCCTTTTAACTGTCAGATTTGTCGAGAAAATGACGTCACGTTGAGCTGGGCATGGCTCGGTGTGACGTCATTTTCTCGACAAATCTGAAAGTTGAATGAGATTAAACTTATGTCTGCGCGGTCATGCCTACAGGGCGTCTACCCACTAGACCAAGTCATCGTCAAATATATCCATTAGTACTGAATAGTTACAAAATATGTGGCAATTAGGAGGACGTCCTCCTGAATCCTTTCGGACTTAATACTAACTACTACTAACATTTATAGAAATTTGCAAACAATCTACAAACCACCTACAATTAGATTTTTCATTATGTACTAAAGTCTTACTTATGTAAAACACGCCTTTAATTTAGTAAAAAAATATGCCTGCATAGGTACGCAATTCAAGTTATGTTTTTAGGTTAAGGTGAATGCGCAGATGATAATATTAGCTTAGGTCAATGATAATAATACGGAATGATGTCAATGTGATCAGGTCATTATTTGCAACCAAATAACAATGTTAAGTGAGCGATAAGGGTAACGCAACCCACATCGATCTAGTACCTGCACAAATTCCACTACTACTACTACAGCCCATTTAACGTCCCACTGATGGGCCACGGGCCTCCCCTCAATGCGAGGGGGATTCAGGCCATAGTCCACCACGCTGGCCCAGTGCGGGTTGGTAGACTTCACACATCTATCGAGAACTAGACAAGTTCCCTCAGACGTGCAGGTTTCCTCACGATGTTTTCCTTCACCGTTTCATAGCAAGTGATAATCTCGGATGAAAATGAGATTCGCACATAAATCCCAGAGGTGCGAGCCGGGGTTTGAACCTGCACACTTTGATTTGCAAGGCGAGCGTTCGACCTCTCGGCTACCACTGCTATATGGTAGCCAAAGTATGCGCAAATTCCACCGGCTCGCATTAAATAATCGAAAAAAAAACTTAGGTCACCAAATAGCTCGAAATAACGTCATAATTTAATTCATGAGTAGGTGCCAATTCGCCTTGACACCATGTCCGGACTAGTTAGATACAGACTGGAATTGGCACCGGTTTTTGTTTTTTTCATAATATCCGGTTTTTGTTTATCAATCGCTATTAAACTAGAAAGATGTTTGGTAATCGGCTCACTAGGACCGGAGATATTTTTCTGTACCCCGGAATGCTATCTTTAACACCCCATATGTTCGCTAAGATTTAATTTTTCAGATATTCTGAAAATCTTGTTTCTTTATTTTGTGTACATGTATCAAGCTCCGAGAATACTGGGCATCAAGACACGCCCGTCAAATTTATTGCCAAATCAAAACAAACTGTATTAACTAACAAAACAGCACATTTTAGAATATTTAGAAGGAAATGTCATTAATGAAGCGAGCGAATGTTTTCGTGTGGTCGCGTGACATTTGCCATAGACATTCAAGCTTAATTTCTATTAGCACAGAGTACATTTTCAAAAACAGTCAAGTGAAAGTACATGGCTCGCTACTTACAATAGGATTGACGCAGGTGCCTATTACGCTGCCGATGGCATCGGCAAGGAGCGACACGTTGGCCAACGTGAGTACGAACATCAGGAACCGCGGGAGCTCGGCCGGCTGGTCGGACAAGAAGTACGAAGGCACGGCGTACACGATACTGTATATTATCTGTAGAAAGAGATATCCTTTAGGATGGACTTTTTGGAGGGAAATGATAAAGTGACGTGACAACTCTTTTTCGTTTCCCGCCAAAAATAATTTGAATTTGTTGAAAAGGTTCAAACCTGTTCCATTTCAATAGTATGTGTGAACACTTGTGGGTCGTGGAATGAAACAGTTCAATAATTAAATACTTTCCAACAATTAATACTTTTTATTCCGACAGCGTACGTTTTACAAAACTATTATTTCAACGAGCTGCCGCCATATTGGCGCTTCCTCACCCGCTTTTATTACAAAATTAATTAGAAGTCAGATTACCTACTAATAAACTTAAATTAATGTTTACAACGGCAAATTAATATGATAATGAACTAATTTATTAATTAAGAAATAATAGATATAATAATGTATGGGTAATTTTTTTATTTTTTTTTAATGGACTACGCTGTTGGCCGTGAGTTGGCCTTTACAGCTTGTATGGGTAAATCACTAAAATATAATTGGGAGTAGTTATTATACGGTAACAGACCTCGCGGACCCCATGCGATGGACTGACCAAATTAAAGCGCTGACTAAGACCCCTCTTAATGAATGCGTCCGCCAGACATCGGTTCGGGATCGGTGGAGGAGGACCATCAAATCTATCGTCGATTGAACATGACCACGACTGCTCTGCCAAGAGTACACCGACCAAGAAGAAGATTATACGTCACAACCGCAGGGTGACTATGTGTTTCTTGATAACATAATGTTCATAAATGTCAGTACGTAGGAAATTGCAAAAAAATATTGGGAATGAATTCTCCATCATCATCATCATGGGGACTGCTGTAATAATTTTATTACACCATTGTTAGTATTATAATTTTTTTTAACCATTTGATAAAAACTTGGTTAAAAATAACTGTATTTAGATAGCACTTCGCTCTGGTTATCAATAATTTTAAAACATTTACTTTAACTCGATATAAGGTGCAATTAATGAAAAAAACATTGGAAACTCATTAAGTTTCAGAGAGATACGTAATGAGGCCCTCAAATTTAAAAAAGGGTCTTTAATTGACCTTATTATTATAAAGATCACTTTCTCACTGTCTTCGCGCGAGGGCCATGACCTTTTTAAAGAACGGGACCACCACAGACTATGAAAAAGTTTAAGGTAGGCGGATGTGTGCTTTGCGTTTCCGTGGCTCTTCCAAAAAGGCGGGTGTTACTCTCCCACGTATAATTTACAATCGGTAATTGAATCATAGTTAGTTATTGAATATTTTTTTCAGGATTACCTACTAGCAATTTTATCACTATTACTAGTAGTTCCTATAGCCCCTACAAGTTGTAGAGGCTATCGCAGTCTACACGCTTAGTTAAGTTAAATGCTTGTGTTAGGAATGGGCTCACATCCAATACATTTAATGGCTCGGGTTGGTAAAGAACCTAAAACTTTGAAACTAGTTTTATTTCAACCTGAAACTTCTCGATTACCAAGTGACCCATCTAACCACTAAGCTATTGAAAGCTAAAGCCCCGGAAACAATGTGACTTCAAGACGCGCGCGTAAAAAATTTTCCAATACCAAAACGAACTCTGCAGCAATGTACATAAAGATTATGTGGTAAAAGTCAAGTCCGTAGGCGTTGAAATTCGCTGTCATTGTCAATATTATTTCGTTGGAAAATAAACTTTTTCTATGCGTCAATATAGTTTGTTTTGTTACTGGCAAAAACTACGGCTTCAATTGGTTAAGTAAACTTAGCTAAGGGAAGATGTGATGGAAGAGATGGGTTAAGAGGTTTACCTGCATCGGCATACCAGACACGAGGAGAGACGCGTAGTAGGTCCTCAAATTGTACCAGTTGTTAAAGTTTTCCTTTTTCAACACTGACATTTCGCATGGAACTGAAAAAATAAATAGTTACCTGTTATTTTAGTCTCACACTCTATTCAGACAGCAGAGGTGGTTGCCTTATAATTACGAGATTTTATATTCTAGAATACTTGTATGGTCGTTGATTACGGATTTCAAAGAAACCAATGTACATACATAATATTTAGTTTATAAATTGGAAATATTTGTGTATAAAAAAATTCAATTCTCTTTAATCTACTCAAATATTTTGTCTGTTTTAAAAAGCAAAATGTTATAGTGTAGGCTGTCGCGGTAATAATAACGAATTCTATTCTCACCTCCACCATTAAACTATTAGCAATATCTAACATTGCTATCAGTAATATGATAACCTTACATAATAGTAATCCTTAAACCGGCCAAGTGCGAGTCGGACTCGCGCACAAAGGGTTCCGTACCATTATCTATAAAAACGGCAAAAAAACACGTTTGTTGTATGGGAGCCCCCTTAAATATTTATTTAATTCTGTATTTTAGTATTTGTTATTATAGCGGCAACAGAAATACATCATCTGTGAAAATTTCAAGTCTCTAGCTATCACGGTTCATGAGATACAGCCTGGTGACGGACGGACGGACGGACGGACGGACGGACAGCGAAGTCTCAGTAATAGGGTTCCCGTTTTACCCTTTGGGTACGGAACCCTAAAAAAATATATACTATGTAGGTACTGCGGTACAAAATTTGCTATAATAGAAATGTCTACACACTGACTAATAAAATGATTGAAGCAGCTCCACATACTAAAGTAACCTTACTGTTATAGGATAGACCTACATCGTTGTGAACTGGCTAATTGAATCCGCGAGCTTGCAATTAGCTAAGTACAAACCTGTGACGACCTAGTTATTAAAGTAATCACGGTTATTACGCCTTGCATGCACTGAGGCTGAAATGTACTCTGAATTAATAAGCATAAAGATTGAATTTATTAAACGCCGCGCGTACTCGCGTTATAATCCGCTCGCGTCATTGATGATATTTTTTTTGAAAAATGGGCTTTGTCTGTAAGTTAATACAGTCCGTTTTGGTTTGGAATATAATTGGTTGTGCGGCTGTGGGCGAAGCGGCGCATACCTACTTAATTTTTATTTCATAGGTTTTTTTTTATTTGATATAACAGGACTAGGTGTGGTTAGTTATTTATCTGTATTTCGTAGCCTTAGTTGATCCTTATATCATCAGCTATATGCCATAGAAAGTCCCGTCAAGAGCCGGTCCTGAGTTTATTCCGAACAAACAAACAGGCAGACAGAGACCAACGTTTAAAAAAATGTTTTTTTTATTATAACTACTGTGTATAACTACGTCTCTACTTTCATATGCATTTAGTAAAAAGCTGTTGACACTACAAACAAACACTTGAATTTTATTTATTTGTATACAGGGTGTATCAGAAGTCCGAAATAATGTTTTAGGTACATGTACGGTAGCTAATATGTAGATGCATATTGAAGGCAGACTTTACCTAACTATGATAGTTTCTGAGGTACAACCCTTTGAATATTTAGCACAGGTATAGTTTTTTGGACTTAGGGTATCCATCGCCCTATGTAACAGCGCAAACTACATCAACGAGAGGCAACTACTAATATTCAGAAAACAGAACTTGAAAATTTGTCTTAGGACTAGAGATATTTTAAGTTTTCAAAATCCGCGGCGAAAAAAAATTGCAAAAACATGTTCGAATTTCCATCAAATTTTTATATTATTCAGTTGTGTACCCGATACTGATATGCAAACGGCCAACTATTATTTCGGACTTCTGAAACACTCTATATATATACTTACATTGATGTAGAGAAGGATTTTTTTTACCTGAACAATAGAGCTTTTTTTCTGATATTCATTGTTCTATAATGTTATTGTTTCTTAGTCTGATGTCTCAACGTTAATTAAGGTGTAAGTCGATTGCCATCAACGCCTCGTCCACTTATTATGACGTATAACTGTCACGGACACTTATTTATGCAGGTTAGGTATATCAGAAGTCTGAAATAATATATTTTGTAGATATTTACCTAACCTACCTAAGTATACGGTAGCTGATGAAGATGCTTAATGCAGACATACTATAAATACACATTTATCTAGCTACAATTGTTTCTTAGTTGTAGAACTGAATATTTATTTGTTACATCTATGATTATTTCGTCTTGTACACATCCCACATAAAATATATGTACAATTTTGTATGGGACTCGAGAGATTAGTTTCTTTTGTTGGCAAATTAAAAAAACACAAATAATGTGAAACGAGTTTTTTTTTGTGCTAATGGCCTTTTTCCATTGTGTCAGGCCCAACCGTGAAACGAGTTATTACATCAAGGATAGAGCATTTCCATTTGACATTTGACGTCCAATTTTGTGTGTGACTTTGACGTCTACGCACGTCAGATTGTCTTTATCAAGAGGTATAAGAATAGATAATTCCCCGTCCTATCAAACTTTCAATCTCTACTCCTGCTTGTAGATACTCCCTTTATTAATATTTTTATGAAATATATAACATCCCATAACATTGGATTGTAACATTTTAGTAGTATATTATATATATATACTATATTATAGTATTTGCCTATTGTGTCGTCTATTCCCTTTTGTATGTGTTATTTTGTGTTGTTCAAGGTAGTTACAGAATTAACCGGCCAATTCCAACAAAAAGTCCACTTTGGAATAAACTCCGATTGTTCAATCAATCTCCATCGTGTCTCCTTTACTACGTCGACATTGGCAAAATCACATTGGGCCCGACTCAATGGAAAGAGGCCATTAACACAATCAAAAAAAGAATAGATGGCCGTAGCAACCATGGCACCAATTACGGTAAAAAAAATGGACCCTTTTTGACACATTTAGGTATCTATAATTTGTGATATCTTTGGTGAAACTGTTATTTCAGATTCCCGATACGACAAACATTCCGACAGAAATGGACGCTAGACGCTAATTGATTAGCTGATATTGTACATCCCCTTAATGCGAGGGGTCGGTCATTGCACCTCGCAAGCATTGTGTGGGCTGCAGGCCTAGCCAAGTGGCACAAACGCTAAACGAATAGAATAGTCAATGTATGGGATTGACATATGGTTTCGATAGGTAATTTGATCTGACGTAGCGAACTTGAAATTCCTAGCCAAGTGTCAATCATTCTATCCGATGAAACGAAACGTCGGAGTCGAACGACTTCCTCCATACAAAACCGTAGCCAAGTGGCATTTTTGGCAAGCGAAACGCGAAGTTGTCGATTCGTTCCATTCGTTATTAAGCGAACGCCAAGACCCTGTAGAAAACTAACAAACAAGATGGCGATTGTTTAATCAGCTGGTGATTTAAGTGTTGTGTTGGGTTGTTGTATCATTTGTTTATTAAAATTTTATAATAATGCACACATTAAGACGTTTGTGGGCTGCGCACAATGAAGAAGTGTGGCTCAGGCGCACTAGAAGAAATACTTCACGTCCATTTTTGGAGCAAATATATGAAATACAGGAATTGTTATATACAGAGATTAAGATTAGATAAACTAACTTTTAGGAAGCTTTGTGAGGATTTACGTGTCCATACCTCACTACGAGGAACTAAGGAAATTCCGTTGAAAGTAAAGGTATGTACATGTTTTTGTCTATTTGTTTGTGCAATGAGTTTTTAAATATTTAGGTAGGTACCTACACTTACTTTGATTTGAATGTATAGTTCTTATTTGCTAGTCCTTTGTGCTCTAAGCTTCCTAGCTACGGGTTCTAATCAAAGAATCGTAGGGATCACGCAACATTTGCCGCAACGAACAGCAATTCGCTGCATTAGACAAGTTGTGGCAGCTCTAAACAGCAACTATATTTTGAGTAATATTAAGTTTCCTCAGAGCCCACAAGAAAAGTCAAAAATAAGACAGGAGTAGGTAACATTGAATTGAAACATTTATAAAAGTATTCATTACCTATATAAAATTATTTAAAAACTAGTTTATTTTATTTTATAGGTTCCAAAGAAGATTCCATTTGCCTGGTGTAATAAGTTGTATAGACTGCACCCCTAAAGCTATAGTCAAATCTAATCAAGATGAGCATCTATTTTTTAATAGAAAAGGATATCACTCAATGAATGTACAGATGGTAAGTTATTAACACTCAAAGACATATTTATACTGGGTCCTACAATGTAGAACCTAAAAATCAACACTTGGTCGATTATTATACAATTCTATGTTTTCAGATGCCCCACCTGGTTCCCGAGAAGAGAAGTATACTAGACGCCATGTTCAGGCAAGAATGTTGCTTTGGACTGCTCAAAGAACGTTGAAGGTGTTTGCTTAATCACTGAATCCTCCATTATCATCCTCACGTTGAGAGCAAAATAGTACTTGCTTGTTGTGTACTGCATAACATGGCATTGGAAGCTCGTCTGCCACCACCAACTGATATTGCCGAGAAACATGCTGATGATGAATTTGTAGTTGTTCAAGCTGATCCATCTGCTCGCAGCAGCCAAAACGAGCTCATGCAAGGCAGAGCAATGCTTAGTTCATTAGTAAATATAATGTAGAAGATTTATTTTAAATTAATTTATTATTTACCATAAGCTTTCAGTTTTAAATATTAGGTTTTATAATAATAATAATAATAACCCCACCACCGTATCCCTACGTTGTTGTCGTGGTGGGGCTTGCGTACTTCAATGATCTTTAGGGCTATACCGGTAGAGCTACTCATGCCGGGCAGGCCTAAGGTGAGAAGTCAGACCAAGAGGGGTACTTCCCAACCTGCTGGTCCATACCCAGATCAGCAGTCTCTCCTTTCCCCATTTCCCGTGTTCCATGTCCTTATCTCATTTTCCTCAATCCTTATCTTCCTACCTCTCCAATATATTTCCAAGCCAAGGTGAAACAGCATATGCCGAGGGCTGCATGGCTAGGGTAGAGCCTAGTCGCTAGTATGCGAACTCAGGATACCAGGGGACCTCCTGTTTTAATGTACCCTTACCACGGTGAACGCAGGGCAATGCCGTGGCTGACCCTTATAGTCCCTAGCTACTCGTGGGAACATAATGATTACTAGATCCAAAAGCAAAAAGATAGTTCAGGCTATTATGCCTGAAGAAAATGAAACCATGCAGGTTTCAACACAGTCTTCTTCACCTACATTATTGTCACCAACTACAGCAGGTACTATTCTTCATCCATTGTCACCTTCATCTCCTCAAAGCTCTCCTAGCAGCCTTTTCCCATCACCCAATTCATCTCTCAATCCATTGGAAAGGCATGCTCATTATTCACCAACATCATCATCATCATTATCATCACCAATGTCAGTGGCTGCTGTTCGAGAGGCAAATGCCTGCACACTCGGATCCACCACTGGCATTATGCGCGCGAGAAGAAAATGGACAAATGAAATGAATATTTTCATATGGCGCACTTATCTCACTCTCACCCGATTAGAAACGAACACGCGAGGATATTTAGGTCAGTTACACGATAGCTTCACTGCACAATACCCTGAAATGAATGCATCCAAACAAAGCATAGGAGATCAACGCAGAGCAATAATTAGGAACAACTTACTACCTTTAAGCACACTGAATCAAATAAGACAAGATGCTCTTGCTTACATAGAACAAAATCAACAGGCAGAACCTACAATGATACAAACAGCGGGCAGAATGAGATGGTCTAATGAAATAAATGAAACAATTTTACGGATCTTCTTCGAAGTCACCGAATTAGAGACTAATCTCACAGCATACAGGCCAAAATTATATAGTAGATTTATTGAAACATACCCACATCTAAGTCACCTTTCTGAACAAAGACTATCCGACCAAAGAAGAGCAATAATTAACAACAAAATGGTGCCACAAGAGCGCATACAACAAATAAAACGAGAAATAGAGGAACAACTACACATTGCACTAAACCCTAATTTAACTAACTCCCAAAACATACAAACATTGCCTGAAGTAGGCACACGTATGTTTAACCGATCATTATCTCAAGATAGTATAAATATAAATATTAATTTAGAAATAGACCCATCAAGTGCGATTTTAACGGCAAACTCACCCACCTCTGATGCGAATAATTTAGAACAGTACAATAACCAAGAAACCTCGACAGAATTCGATAGTAAAATTAAAGAAATCTTTCAAATCACGCATCAAAAATATATCGATACAGATCCCGTGCAAAGACCATTTATACCTAAACAAAAATATTCAAAAAAGTTCACCTACATAGTTAACCACCTAAATACTAAAATTATACCTGAATATATATCGACCATCAACAACTTCAATGACGCCCATACGATTATATACTGTGCTGCATATACGGCAGCAATCGCAAATGACGTTAAAATAAGGGAATATGCACAGCCAAATAACTCTTGTGCGCAAAATACACCAGCATGGCAGCAGAGATTGCAACGTAAAATACAAAACTTTAGAAAGGAAATAGGAAGATTATCACAATTTATGCAAGGAAATAGGAGTAGAAGACTTATTACACTAGTGGATGAAATCAGAAGGAAACACATAATACATTCCCAATATGAAGAACCTAACAGAACTAACGAACAGTTATTAGACACACTTAAACAGAAATTAAACGCTGCTTCCAGCCGATTAAGAAGGTATTTAAATTGTACACTTAGGAAACAACAGAACATGCAGTTTATCTCAAGTGAAAAACAATTCTATAGGAGACTTAGCACGGGACCACAACAGGCTACAAATCATCAGAATGCTGAAATACGAGCACCTACAGCAGACACATTACAACAGTTTTGGTCCAATATATGGTCCAATCCAGTAAACCACAATTAGCATGCCGAATGGATACATGTATCATCACAAAACACTGTCAATGTACCAAATATGGCATTTGTAGAAGTAACTATAGATGCAATGAAACGTATAATACAAAAAACTCATAGCTGGAAGGCACCCGGTACTGATAATATACACAACTTCTGGTATAAGAAATTGACATCACTTCATGTAACATTACACCAGCACATCAACGAATTCATTCAAAATCCAACCACCATGCCACAATACATTTCACACGGGGTAACTTATATGATCCCTAAAGACTTAAATGACCTTGAAAATCCAGCTAAGTACCGACCGATCACATGTTTGCAAACCATATATAAGATCATTACTTCATGCATCACCGACATTATTTATCAACATGTAGACCAGAATCAAATATTAGCAGAAGAACAGAAAGGTTGTAGAAAAAATAGTCAAGGCTGCAAAGAACAACTAATAATAGATTCAGTAGTGATGCAACAATCACTTCGTAACAAAAAGGATATTAATACTATGTATATTGATTACCGGAAAGCATACGATTCTGTACCCCATAGTTGGCTTTTGTACATACTTAAACACTATAAAATACACCCTACTATAATCGCATTCCTTGAAGATACCATGAGTAATTGGAAAACTAAACTTAAAGTCAGTAATAGAGGTGCCAACATAGAAACAAACAGCATCCCCATTAAACGTGGTATTTTTCAAGGAGATGCTCTTAGTCCGTTATGGTTTTGTTTAGCTTTAAACCCACTCTCCTATCTCCTGAATGATAATAATGACGGGATTTGTATAGAAACCAATAGCGACCAGCATGCGCCCAGAACACTAACACACCTCTTATACATGGATGATATAAAACTCTATAGTAACGCTACACAATCATTACATCGGCTGGCAGACACCACGCAAACATTCTCTAATGACATTCAGATGGAATTTGGCATTGATAAATGTAAAACACTGACTATAGCTGGAGGAAAAATAGAACATAATGAGTACATATTACAGACAGGGGAGCGAGTCGAGCCTATGGACCAATATAGCACGTACAAATATTTAGGTTTCCAACAATCACAACAAATACACCAAAAAGAAACAAAAGCAGAAATCAAGAAAAAATTTAAGCATAGATTAAACCTAACACTCAAATCACAACTCAATTCTCGGAATATAATTAAAGCCATCAACACCTTTGCAGTTCCCATATTAACATACTCATTCGGAGTCATAAAGTGGTCACAGTCGGACCTAAAACAATTACAAAGAACTATCAACACAACAATGACAGCACACAGAAAACATCACCCTAGAGCCTGCATACAAAGATTGACACTCTCCAGAGAAGAAGGTGGACGAGGGCTAATTGATATTAAAAATTTACACAATAAACAGATATCTACACTAAGAAAATATTTCTTTTTCAAAGCACAGCATTCCACACTTCACCACAGTATTAACAATGCCGATAAACATTTTACACCGCTTAATTTACAAGATAAAAACACACAACCCAGTGAAAAACTCACTACCAAAACTGAAAAAATGATTGCATGGGCACAAAAATCACTTCATGGACGGCATTATCAGGACTTGCAGCAACCACACGTTGACACGAAGGCAACTAACACTTGGCTATGCCGAGGAGAACTTTTCCCGGAAACCGAAGCATTTATTACAGCCATACAAGATCAGGTAATAGATACACGCAACTATCAAAAATTCATTATCCGTAGACCCAACCTCACAACAGATAAATGTAGACGATGTCATGTTAGCTCGGAGACCATACAGCATATAACAGGAGCCTGTAAAACAATAGCACAAACTGACTACAAACACCGGCATGACCAGGTAGCTGCAGTAATCCATCAAAACTTAGCATTTAAATACTCACTTATTACTCAAAAAACTGCTTATTATAAGTACGTTCCACAAGCTGTACTAGAATCCTCTGATTACAAACTATACTGGGACCGCACAATTATCACAGATAAAACAGTACATTACAATAGGCCGGACATACTACTCCACGACAAAAATAATAAAATAGTTTACCTTATAGACATCGCAATACCAAACACACACAATCTTACATCAACTCACACAGAAAAAATTGCCAAGTACACAGACCTAGCAATAGAAATTAAAACCCAATGGAAAGTCCGCACTGTCAAAACCGTACCAATTATTTTATCTTCTACGGGAGTTATACCACACACACTACACACAAGCCTTAACATACTCAAGATGCATCCATCAGCATACACACTGTTACAAAAAGCAGTCATCCTCAACACCTGTAGATTAGTTCGCAAATTTCTGTCTATGACCTAAATATCCCAAAAACATCATCTTTCACCTTCTTAGGCACTTGGCTCTGGCCCGTGCCTTTGAAGTTACCTCACCTTATACAAGGAGAGAGATAGAGAAAATCTATAAAGACTAAAATAATAATAAATACGCACTTTCTTGGAGTCATGTATGAGGCAATGGAAAACGGTCCTTCTCTGTCCAGGGTCTCGACAGATCCTTGGGAATGGCGAGCCTATAAGGATAGAGCGAGGTATCTTCCAGGGTGATAGTCTGAGTCCACTATGGTTTTGCCTGGCCCTGAACCCTCTGAGCACACTTTTAGAGGAGTCAGGGTTTGGCTTTCGGTTGCGACGAGGAGGTCAGGTAATATCTCACCTGCTTTACATGGATGACCTTAAACTGTTTGCCCCCACTGCGCTCCAACTGACGGGATTACTGAAGGTTACAGAGACCTTTAGTAATTCTATCAGGATGGAGTTTGGTGTGGATAAATGTGCGGTCATGCATGCAAAGCAGGGGAGATTGGTGGAGTCTGAAGGCATCCAACTTTCAGATTCCATCCAACTGAGATCACTCGCCGCAACCGAGACCTACAAATACTTGGGTATGTCACAAGGGTTAGGCATTAGTGAGACTGACATGAAACAGTTATTGCGGGATCGCTTCTTGGGGCGCCTGAAAAAAGTACTGAAAAGTCTTTTATCAGGCGGAAACAAGGTGCGAGCCTACAACGGCTGGGTCATGCCAGTCTTGATGTACTCCTTTGGCATACTCAAGTGGACTCAGACCGAATTGGACACCCTGGATAGAACAGTCCGTACTACGCTCACTGCATACCGCATGCATCACCCACGCTCATCGGTAATGAGACTATATATCCCTCGGAAATGTGGAGGTCGTGGCTTTTTAAATGTCAAGACTTTGCATAACCGGGAGATATGTAGCCTCAGGGAATATTTTCTCCGTGCCGATGGGGAAATGCATGCGGATGTAGTGGCAGTAGATAATGGACTCACCCCTCTATCTTTGGCAAAAGAGAACTGGCGCAAACCTGTAGTGCTGACAACGGATGATCGTAGGTTGGTATGGCAGGGCAAGGAGCTACACGGAAGGTACTATCGGGCCCTTCATGGGCCCGATGTAGATCTTGCGGCCTCCGTGGCCTGGCTACGATTCGGCGACCTCTTTGGGGAAACCGAAGGTTTTGTCTGTGCAATTATGGACGAAGTTGTGATGACGAACAACTACCGGAAATATATTCTTCGGGATGGCACCATCGACATTTGTCGGGCATGTCATCGCCCTGGAGAATCCCTGAGGCATATCATCTCCGGTTGTTCGCGTCTCGCAAATGGTCAATATTTACACAGACACAACCAAGTAGCCAGGATTATCCACCAGCAACTTGCCCTGAAATATCGCCTTGTGACATCCGAGGTACCGTACTACAGGTATGAACCACAACCAGTTCTCGAAGAAGGTCATATCTCATTGTATTGGGACCGATCTATCATCACAGACAGGACTATTGTAGCCAATAAGCCTGATATTGTGCTGATAGATCGCCAAGAGCGCCGTGCAATGATTGTCGATATCACTGTCCCCCACGACGAGAATCTCGTGAAGGCCGAAAAAGATAAAGAAAGCAAGTATCTTGATCTGGCTCACGAGGTTGTCGACATGTGGGACATTGATGCGGCAATCATTGTACCGATAGTCGTTTCCGCCCATGGCTTATTAGCCAAGAGCCTCGACAAACACCTAAAGAGGCTCGCGTTAGGCGGCTGGATCAAGGGACAGATTCAGAAGGCGGTACTTCTGGAGACGGCGCGCATTGTGAGGAAGTTCCTCTCTCTGGAGCCCTAACCACTGGTAACTAGGACCCTGTTCCAGATGCCGGTGGGGAACTGTTTTTTATATTTTTAAATGTATTTTTTATATATATATTTAAAAATGTAATTTATAAGAAAGATAAGAAATAAAGGAGATAATAATAATACATCATCACGCCTGTATTCCCCGAAGGGGTAGGCAGAGGTGCACTGCAGTGCGCCCACACTTCGCCGATGTATTTTGGTCCCAATGTAATAGGGGGCGAGCCTATTGCCATTATACCGGGCACACAGGTTTCCTCACGATGTTTTCCGTCACCGTTTCTTAGCAAGTGATAATCTCAGATGAAAATGAGATTCGCACATGGAACCCAGAGGTGCGAGCCGGGGATAGAACCTGCGCACTTTGATTGCAAAGCGTGCGTTCGACCACTCGGCTACCACTGCTATTAGGTTAGGTTAGGTTAGGTTTAGGTTTTATAGGTTTTATATATATTATAATGATACTAAGGAGCAGGCCACAGCATATACAAAATGATGTTATATATTTACTCAAAAGTTCTTTTAAGTTTATGTTAATATTTCAGGTTGATGGGCATTAAAATTGATATTATAATGAAGATTGAGTTGTAATGAAGGATAAAAAAAAACCTAGATAAATTTTCTATACTTTTTTACTCATAATATCACCTACACATGTTGTATTAATATAAATGAAACATTTTGAGATTAGTAATTACAAAATTGGTAAAGAAAGTTATCAATATAATATCTTTGGTATATTTAAATTTACCTCCTTTATGATTACTTAATAATTACTCTGTTTTTTACACCTACAGTTTACCTAATTACTATTTGGCACATTATTGGTCAGTGCAGTGGGTAGACTGGCATTTGCATTTATTTTTACTTATTGCACACATACATCAATCTTAACTTACTAAGAAACAGATAAATGAGTGAAAAATTGATAACCTACACATACATTTATAAATTAATCTAAATTTATCCTTGTAAGTAGTAACTATAAACTAACTGTTAATAGAATAAATGAACTATAATTAAATAACATCAGACTTTTTTTAAATTATCGTTATAATTATCAATGGTTACCTGCTTACAGTCAGGTAAACAAAATGTATACCTGTAGGTATGTTTGATTGTCACCTTTGTAGTATAAAAATATTTATGTATGCATTCTCACCATGTATGTACACAGTACAATGAATGAGAACTAACTGTGTGCATACATAGTGAGCAATTGCCAATAAGTATCCTAGGTCAATGTTTAATTGATGTATTGACACAGCAGAAACGACTGAGCAGTTCTTCCTGAATAAACGTTATTCAGTTCCAACCACAGCCGATTACTTCTTATTCTTCCCCGAGGACCCGGCTGTGGTCTTGAAAGGTCGCCGCGCCTATAAAATAAACAAACTCAGTATTTAATGGCCCTTAGCTTTTGAGTGCATGATTGATAACGTCATTGTTTATATTACTTATCCTCTATTCAAGGGCCAAGGTGTATGTACTAGTAGATTTACTATTAATATAGGAAGAAAAATTTAAGTTATTTCTCTATAGATTACCTCTCCATGAAGTCTACAGGACCTGTGAATTGCTCTGGACTGGCCCGTAACCTCGGTTCCATGCCTATAAATTGAATAAATACTTTAATTATTTAACGTTGACATGAGGAAGGCACAAACTTTGTATTCATTGTAAAGAGTGCAATGTAATTCTAAAGTGCGAATATACACTTGGTTAAAATACGCACTAATAATTGTACATTATTTTGGGAGATTTACTTACCGCTGTTAATAATAAAACTTTTATTCACTTTTCACGCAACTTCACAACTTAGTACACAACATTCGAATGTCCGCGCGTTCGCGGTCTCTAAACGTCAAACAGACATTTGTCTTCGAAACCATAGACAATATTCAGCACTTTTTTCTAGCGTTCGAATAGAATAAACGTTCGACAAGTGATTGTACACTTGGCTACCAATCTATTATCGCTAACGCTAAAGCGTTCGACTTCTATCGAATTGAATCGATATCTAGCGTTTGCCACTTGGCTAGGCCTGCAGACCTTCAAGCCCAGCGCAAACTAACGCGTCAATACAGGCACGACCAATTCATTATTTACCAAAACGAACCATATTAACTAATAGACAAAGCACATTTCTCATCGGTATATCATCGCGTAACTTTTGACATAGAATTTCAAACTCTATGCATGTTGCTACAGAGTACATATAAAATTGAATTCGCTTGGTCTTACCTTTTTTTTCTTAGCGTCTTAAGAGACACATTCCGGATTTTCTCACTGTTTACCTTAACCGTAGTACAGTGATCATAATAAATTGACACTTACCAAGGCGGTTGTATGTACGACGAACTTGGTAATCTTGTTAAATGGAAAATAACCAAGAATTGGCTCACTACGTATGGACCACGCATAGTGTAGATCTTGTAGTTAGTACACAAGCATCAAAATTATGTAAAACAAGCAAAACTGGCCGTGGATTTCGTCGATTTTTTTACAGCTACAAAAGACCATAGTATTTGATACGAATTATATTTTAAAATTGCAAATACCTAAGGTTATTTTGAAACGAGTAACCATGGAATGTCTTGTCCATTCTTCCATAGTATTCCATGGTAACTACATTCCGATTGAACGAGTCTCATATACTGTGTGGGATTGGTGACCACTATTTTAATTATTAAGTATACATCTACACGTTTCTGAGTACAAGGGCGTACATGAAAGTGAATCTAAAAGGATTCTGTATTCTCCATTTGACTACGGAACGCTAAGAGACCTAATCTGAAATTTTGATGGGGTTATTCTTACTTTTCAAGACAGCTGGCATAAGGGAGGTATAGCAGAGGTAGACGACGGAGATGAGTAGGAAGCCCAGGTTACTGATGGTCTTGGAGGCGTCGCTGCCAGATCTTTGGAACACCAGCCCAAGGAGGACGCCGATCATCAAGTGCAAGAACACCTTCAGATGGGTTATCGTCTGTGACCAACCAAACAACACAAATAAAAATAACAAAAAAAATTGGTTTTAAGGATGAAGATGGTACAGAAATGAGACAAAATTTGATTAAGTCAATAAATTATAACACTTTCAACTATTTAGCGTGGCGAAAAGGGTTAGGGTCAATAAAAATAAGTTTTATATGCCAGGCAAAACGTTGTTAACTCGGAGAATATTACTTAGGTGCGCAATTACAGTAACCACTGGGTTACTGTAATTTTCTCCTAAGTAATATTCTCCTAAGTAAAAAAACGCAGTTATAGAAGCTCGCACAGGGCGCAGAAAAGGCTATTTACGGCACTGGTTTAACTGCAAACCAGTGCCGTAAATAGCCTTTTCTGCGCCCTGTGCGAGCTTCTATAACTGTGTTTTTAGATATTAAATAAATTAGGAGCACAGCGGGAATAGTACTGCGTGGTCTGGCCATTCCAAGAGTCTACGCCCTGTGTCTGGGCAACGGTGGCACCGCCCTATTTACGGCACTGAGTTGAACTAATAAAAAGTACTTTTATTATTGATCTACCTATTACGTAGGAATAGGTCGTAGTCAAGGCTAGTAAATCTACGAATCTGAATGAATTGGACCTCCTTTAAACTTCGTAGAGCACATTAATCCGGTGGTCCCGGCTATCCTACTAGATTTTCAACTCGCACGCTACGGTTATCTGTCAATAACTATCGTTAAGGATAACGGAAGTCTTAAATAAATCTGAGAACATATTCACAGAAGACCTTCCACTATTTTTATTAAACTACCAAGGTAGACGAAACGGTCTAAATGAAAGGAAACAAAATGCCGGGGAACAAAGAAGTAGGTAGTATCTATGAGAATACAGTTGAATATTCATTAATGTAGGCATTCGTATTATCACCACCTATCTTCTATATGGGTACTAACTTCCTGCGGGGCGATGTTCGTGCGATCGACATCCATCTCTATTAGTGTTATGTCGAACAAAAGAAAAAAAATACGACCAATTTGACGTTTCGATCCGACATATCTCTAATAGAGATTGATGTCGTCGATCACACGAAAATCGCCCCGCTGGTCGCAGTTCAATAACCACATCAAAATTAAGTGAACGACTCTGATGATATTAAACATGAAATGGGTTGAACCTTTATTTTTGGGTAGAATAAATGTTTTTACAAACTTTAAGGTTTGTAACGTATGTATGTCCGGGTGGAATCTTGCAACTGAATTTTAAATCAGTTATATTTAACCGATTGAGCTGAAATTTGGTATACACGCTTACTTTGGATGACAATGCATGCTTAGCT
This sequence comes from Ptilodon capucinus, assembly GCA_914767695.1. Taxonomy (NCBI): domain Eukaryota; kingdom Metazoa; phylum Arthropoda; class Insecta; order Lepidoptera; family Notodontidae; genus Ptilodon; species Ptilodon capucinus. Next base: position 2,856,549 of record OU611814.1, on the reverse strand, counting down.
ATGTGACGTCATTCTAATTCCAATATGGCGGATCATCCAAGATGTCGGAATAGTTATTTTTCTGCACTACCACAGTATGGGTATCAAATGAAAGGGCTTGCTAAGGAGAACACGAAAACTAAGAACAATAAATAAAAGCTTGTTTTAAAAAGTTTTTTTTTCCATTAATTTATTTTATTGCATATTTAAATTTATTTAATTACCATTAACATGAGAGAGACGGTTTAAGCGAATACCTTTATTACGAAAGTGTAGGTGGAAGCGAATAGTTGCTACACAAGTTCGTACAACAGTGACGCGCGCGTGTAACTTAAGCAATATTACCATACTGGCTTTGTTGGTATATATGTAAATGTATTCAGTTACCACCTCTTGATAGACTTAATTAATATCCAAACTTTGGGTTCACAGGACATGTCAGTCGGTGTACAAATACATTAAAAACCGGCCAAGTGCGAGTCTGACTCGCGCACGAAGGGTTCCGTACCATTATCTATTAAAACGGCAAAAAATCACGTTTGTTGTATGGGAGCCCCCTTAAATATTTATTTTATTCTGTTTTTTAGTATTTGTTGTTATAGGGGCAACCGAAATACATCATCTGTGAAAATTTCAACCCTCTAACTATCACGGTTCATGAGATACAGCCTGGTGACAGACGGACGGACGGACGGACGGACGGACGGACGGACGGACGGACGGACAGCGAAGTCTCAGTAATAGGGTTCCTGTTTTACCCTTTGGGTACGGAACCCTAAAAACTAGTAAAGTGTACGGGGAACACTGGGGCGTCAACACTCGCGCGTCAAAATATTTACCAATACTAAAACGAACTCTGTGTCAATACGCATAAAGATTAAATTACTGTCGTATAAGCCCCCATGCGACGAAATTCGCTCGCGCTGTCAGTGTCATTTCGTTGTAGAACTTTTTCTATGTATCAATACAGTTCGTTTTGCTGTGGTAAAATTATTGACGCGCGAGGGTTGACGCTTGACGCCCCAGTGTGCGGGAGGCCTAATATAAGGTTGTCTCCTTGCTACTTCAATAATACTAAAATACTTAGAGCCGTGTAGTTATAAAACTTTTTTTTTGAAAGGACTACGCTGTTGGCCGTTAGGTGGCCTTTACAGCTTCACCGGAGGAGTGGCGAGTGCAGAGTGCGACTTCAACCAAGGCCTTAAGGGCGGAAAAAAGGTGGCAACTAGCTCAAGGGCGCCACAGACAGCACGACCTCGGCTTGGGCAGTTACCGTGAGGGGAGAGGAAGTGACTACACTCCTAGGTGCAAAGATGTACCTATAACTAACTACTTATATTGTATAATTCTATCCATAAGCAAATTTTACAAAAACAAAAAATAGTTATAGTCCTTTTGGAGAAGAGTAACCATGGGGTTTCATGCCTATTCTTCTCTATAGGTACGAATTGCATTCTGAATGGGTAGATATTAGCCCTATAAGTATTTCACGATTCATAATATCTTGTAATAGTTATAATGGTTAACTTGAAAAAATATATGACATAGTTTTGACAACTAGTGACTTTGATAAATAGTTATTAAGGGCTAAAAATAACTAGAATATACAGAAGACACGAGTATAATCTGCTAACGCTGAAGGTACGCATGATTTCCATAAAAACACTAAACAAACATCGCCCACCTCTAACCTTGCTAATTGCCTAAATGCATAATAATTTGCAAGGTTAATTAAATTAAAGATCTGTGTATTTACATAGCTAACTAGTCCAGTTATTGCTCCAGTATAATATGGTAATACTGAAGCATCGAGAACAACTCACCCAATCTCTATAAAGTTGCAACATGCATCTTCTCAGTAGTATCCTGAATTTGTAGAGTTCGCGCGGTGGGCTCACGACGATGGTCGTTTTACCGCAAGAGAAGGCTTCGTTCTTACTGTCAAGAATGGGCAGTGGCGTGCTCTCCTCCCGCCATTCATGGCCTGAACTCTTCTCTGCTAGGACCTCGTTGAATTTTCCGTATTCTCCGTTCGCTATTTCCAGAACTGTAGACGAAACAATTCTTTAGATTTTTTACTTAAGTAAATTGCATGCATTTCTGACAGATTTACTGGGTAGAGCCTAAGTATTCATGATAGAGACAATTACTATTAGGGTCAATGAGCAAAGCGGCCTTATCGTGTCTTTGGGATATATGCTAAAATAGCCAAAACTAGTGTTATACATTGAACTATCATAATATAAAAACGAAATTGTTTATAGCGTTATTAAATCTTTTCTGATATTTTAACATTGTCATTCACAAAAGAAATTGCCCGACCAATCTCGGCATAATAATATTAAATGACTTATGAAAATAAATGACTATGAACTGAAATGTTTTCCATTAACAGTATTCGAATTTCGTCAGAGAGGATTTTATATCATGAATTATAAGCTGGATATATTTAAATAAAATAATAACATATACATTATATGAGAGGCTAGACATATACATTATACCTGTTCCAAAAAACTAGTGACTGTTTTTAATTTGATACCTAGCATTTAATACCGGTTAGATCGGTTTTCCAAAATATATAGTCTAGGAGTTTAGACCAAGTGGTCTACAGTTATACACAGTCTTATTATGATATCAACAAGATCGAAATCGCGTATAATTAAATCTTATCTGAACACGTTTTGGGCGGTTTTCTATCTCAACTGTCATTTCGCGCCCAAGCCTCACCGTGTTCAAATCACATCACGATTCGTAACTTAGCACTGTATGTAATAAATTGTTCACAATTCTGATATTGTATACTTCTCCTTGAACGAGATGAATGAAAATGATAAAGTATTAATGGAATAATAAGATGATCAGCAGGTGCATTCCTGCTAAAGTGAAATGATAATAAGCAGCATGGATTAATAGCAGTAGGTATAGCAGTATTAATAGCAGTACAAATTCAATAAATAGGTATGGAGGTACACACTTTAAAAATTGGTAAATAAGATGGCGGATGAAGAAGACAACTTTTTTTTAAATGTGAAACTTTTGAAAGCTAAACCTCGCTAATGTATTTTGTCATAGAGTTCGTTTTGCTATTGGCAAAATTATTTAAGGTGCGCGTCTTATTGCCCCGTTATGATTTGACAACCGATTAAAATTTATAAAGACATTTCTCGGCGAAATGCTTAAAGAAATTGACATATACTAATTAAGTTACGTCCATAAAGGTGATAAATCATTTTGTTCCTGCAATTAATATTTGAACCCTTCAGTCTCGTGTTACTGACAATTAAATTAACGAGTAATAAACGCGCAATAAAAGTAATTGCAGTCATCGCAGTTGCAAGATATGAAATTACCATCGTACCTACCTACGTTATAAGGAGGCTATTTATTACCTAGTAATGTACTACATACATTAATCTAGGGTCATACTATCAAACTGACTTGTTAAATCCAATTTAATGTTTTCAACTTAATTTACAAAGATATTTTATTCTGATGGCTGTTTTTAAATTTGCGGATCAGTGGAGCCTCCCCAAGCAAAACAAGTTTTATAAGACACTACAAGACCGGACGAACTTCGTTTCACCATTTTTAGGGTTCCGTACCTAGAAAGGAAAAAACGGAAGCTTTATAGGATCACTTTGTTGTCCGTCTGTCTGTATGTCTGTCTGTCTGTCAAGACTGGGAACGCGTGGAGCTATCTAGTTGAAATTTATAACAGAGACTCTCGTTTGCGATCCCTTCGTGTCCTAAAAAAATCAAACTTCTAAGTTAACGCAATCAAAAGATACGGCGATTTATGTTGCATTTTCAGTACATTTGCACGGGAATCAAAAACCTATAGGGTACTTCACGTTGAAATACCCTAGAATCATGAAATTTGGCAAGAAGCACGGTGAAGCAAGGCACAAGTAAAGAAAAAATCCGAAACGTGTAGTTTTTTTTAATAAAAAACGTTTTTTGCGATTAAAATCTAGATTTTAACGTATAAAACATGGAAATCAATATCCGCTGCTTTACCACTACCTGTTTAGCAGTATTATGTTAACATTACTTAGATATTTTAACAGTTATTGTGGTACAAAATCAGTCAAAAATTACAGTTATTATTAAAACGATACTACTATATGAGGAGGTGTTAAGATATCGCTAAACATTGTGAATGTTGTGTATATTTATCTGGTGTATATTTATGGTCTTGCCTTCGCATCGCGACATGAGGAATTTGTCCAAACAAAGTCGTACCGCTCTCGGTAAACCAAAGTCAAGGTAGTAGGTAGAGCTAACAAGTAGAGTTGTCACATAAATGCATAATATAATAATTTATGTCATGTACCAACGAGCCAAAAGGTCCTGCGCATATAGGCGCGTCAATATGCGCGCGATATTTTTTTTGCCAATTACGAAACGAACTGTATTAACAAATAGAAGAAGTTTATTATTCAACGAAATGTCATATACGACGCGCACGAATTCAGTCACGTAGTTGAGTGTCTTTTGTCACAGAAATCAAGTATTTAAGTCTATTAAAGCAGAGTATATATTTAAAAAAAAAAACATGTCAATTTGCTCGCCCCGGTATGCTCAGGATGTTACTTTGCATCACGCTTTGCACTTATTTTTCCTTATCTGTCAAGTGATGTGCAAACTGATTGACGGTTAATGGTTCGTGCAATTGTACTTCAACTAGCAGAACAAATAAGAAAATTAAACCGTATCTCAATTCATTCTGCATTCTGAAAGAGACCGTGTGGCGTTGGGCACAAGGTGTGTTTGAGAATGCATATTTATAGTACACGAAAGCTGTCACTCTGAAAATAATTTGGTCCCATTGGATTGCGATAAAGTTAACATTTCTTAGTTGTTCTGATCATTGTAAAAAGTCTGCTCATCCATTATTTTTGATACTTTCAGAGTTACATTATTATCACATCTGTGTCCGCCAAAGGGTTACGCAGAAGTGCACCACAATGCGCCAACATTTCACTGATGTGTTATTAGTTCCAACCATAGAATAATTACACATAGAAAGATAGTCTTCATACAAGCGCTCTGTCAAAATTGAAGCACTAAACCGGTTCACACAGGCGTGCCGATTACGTGCTTACGCCCGGCGACACGCACACATACACTTGGGTAATGTTGCCAGTGAAGGTCCAGTTTTCCGAAAGTGGGGTAATGACTCGGCCGCTGATAACCATTTGTTTTTGGCAATCATGCATAAATAGCTATGTGTGGTAAAGTGTGGATATGGTAATGTAATGTTGTTATAATACGGGAATGTTTATTTTTATGAAACGAATAAAAGAAAACAACAACACGTAAAAATATATATATTTTAATTATTGTATACAATTATGAATTTTTATACTGTGTAACTAAAGTAAACCAATCAAGTCAACAAATATTTCTAATCGAATAGTCTTCATATTATGAAAAAGAAAAAAATAATTATTAAAAAATAATCAGTTTAGAAACCTATAAAATATCGTTCGTATAGATATCGTTAAATCACACAAACACCTACATTAAAGAACTACAACAGTAAGTAACAGTAGCAAATGTTTTAAAATTAATTAGTCGGAGCAATAAATTCAGTTAAAATGGGAAAATATTTTAACAATCGGGCAACACTGTGCATTGAATTAAAACGTTTCTATTTTGTTCTATTTTGACTTAATTAACTACAAGATACTATGAAATACTGAAAGCTTACCTGTGAAAAGTGATGTTATCACATTTCTTTTGTTTTTCAGATGTGTTGTGACACAATTTAACTGCACAAATCGTCATAATATTTTTTTTTTCGCGAGACACGTTCGGCGTGCATTGACATTGAACACTACGGAGTGGCCCGGCGTTTGGAGCCATTTATGGCTCCAATTAAGGTGCTTCAAAATTGGCGCTCGGACTTGGTTTCTATGTGTAAGTATTCTATGGTTCCAACGTAACATGGCGGCAAGTTTATTCCGCAAAATAGAAATTTCAACCTATCTACATCCTTTTCGAATACGATTTTTTTTCAGCACAAATATATTTTATAATGCTCTTGTAAGTCGATCATAACTTGCATGAATATGTATAGCCCGTCCCGGCTTCGCACGGGTGGACATAAATATAGCCTATGTTACTCAGTGATAATGTAGTTTTCTAACGGCAAAATAATTTTTGAAATCGGTCAAGTAGTTTTTAAGTTGATTCGTTATATACAAAAAAAAAACATTCCTCTTTTAATATTATTATTAAGTAGGTACAGATAACATTTTTTGCTTGCCAACTGGAAGTTAAAAATAATTAATGAGAGAGACACATCATTATACAAAGTTTTTATTTTGCGTTAGCAACTAGATAAGAACAGATAAGCTAATGTAGAAATAACTAACGGTAAAAAAATATATAGGTATACTTTAATAATAATTTCAACATGATGCCTGAAGGATGTCGGTTCTTTTGCGTAAGACGCAATTTTTTAACCGACTTCCAAAAGGAGGAGGTTCTCAATTCGATGAGTTTTTTTTATGTATGTACAGCGATTAGGTACGCTGCGATTAATGATCCGATTTACGTGATTATTTTTTTGTTTGATGCGGAATAGCTGCCATTTGGTCCCATAAAAATTTTACATAGTTAGGCCCAGTAGTTTATATTGTTTATGTTTATATTATGAACAGTTTTTTGTCTACATGTGTGTGTAATAAGCAAGTACTTATCGTTTCTAGAAACGTAATTGTGCGCCCAACAAGGTCGAGCCAAACGATTAGGTATAGTACTAGGTAGGAAGATTATACAATTTTAAAATAATTATAATCACTTTCAAATAAATTTATAAAGAGGACATAGTTATTATTATAATACATCGCCAACGGATTTAATGATCGCACGCGCACGATAAGGAACTATCTGAATGCAAAAAGTGGACTATGGCCTGAATCCCCCTCGCATTGAGGGGAGGCCCGTGCCCAGCTGTGGGACATTAAAAGGGCCGTAGTAGTAGTTTATGTACAGAATCATCCCCAATAAATCATCCAACATCTTTGTATCCGCCAATGTGTATTTATTAAATTAGTCCTTACTATTAATTACTTGACACTACCAGAATACCCTCTAATCGAAGGTGCAGGACATTCCTCACCTTATTCCAATATACTAATTAATTCATTCATTTCGTAAAAAAAGAAGATGGATGGACATGACGACGGTTGGTGGTAAGAGCATTGGCCCAATTAGTAGTTGAAGCATGAGCGCCAAGACTAGACTTATGTCACAGAATATGTTGATTATATCTCTTTCTCACGTATGAAATAAGACAGAGAGCGAGCGAGCCAATCCGTGACAGAGGTCTTGTCTTGACATGCGTGCTAACACCACAGGTGGTTGTTGGTTCGAATTCCGTCAGTGGCTAGTTTCAGAATTTGCCCTAGTCTGGGTGTTACTGGGATCGCCCCCGGTCCATAGTACGGTACCCAGAGTACAAGGTCTGCGGAGGATCATACGATGAGTATGGCGATATAATAAAACAGGATACAGGACATAATAGAACAGGTACGTACTGTAATCGGCCGGGTTGTGGTACTTGGGGCAGTGTAGACCTATTGTAGCCAAGTAGGACACGGTGTTCTCACTCGCTCCGTTGTATATACACATACCGTCAGCCAATATGTACACCTAAACATAAAAGACATAAAAGGACATAAAAGATATAGCCTAATTTTTTTAAGATGGATTGTTTCATCTATAACCTATAACCTATCTATAAAAAAGAACTATCCTATAAGGCCACTGTAAGTACGTAATAACAATAAATAAATTAGTGCGAATCTCCATGTAGTTAGTTAGTTCTCCAGAAGCAGTGGTAGCCCTGTGGGCAAGAACGCACGCCTTGAACGTAAGGGGTGCAAATTCAAATCCCCGCTGACACCTCTGAGATAATTTTCATGTACGAATGTCATTTGATGGGAAAACAGAGAAAACATTATAGCTAAGTACTTAAAGATTAATACATAATGGAGCTCTTTATAGAGGGTGTATAAAAAGTCCGAAATGTTATGTAGATGCAAAATGAAGACTCTACCTGACTATCATAGTTTCATGATGACGCATAGGCTTTTGATTATTTGCCACAAGGTCAAGGTTTTGGATATCATTACATAAGTAAGTGGCGGCCTTGTTGGCATTTTGGTTCTTTTTTATAAAAAAATAAATATGTTAGTCTTGAGCAGGTATTTGGTTTGAAAATTCACGCAAGAATCTAAAATCTGTTCTAAAATCTATAAAGATTGAATGTCTGTGGCAAAAGGCACGTGAATAAATTCGCCCGTGTCGCGCAGGCCATACGCATCACTTTCTACTGATTTTTGTTATTTTTAAATATAAATAAATACATCATCACGCCTTTTTTCCCCGAAGGGGTAGGCAGAGGTGCACTGTAGTGCGCCTACACTTCGCCGATGTATTTAGATCCCAATGTAATAGGGGGCGAGCCTATTGCCATTATACCGAGCACATTCCCCCTCAATACGAGGGAGATTTGGGCCATAGTCCACCACGCTGGCCCAGTGCGGGTTGGTGAACTTCACACGCCTTTCTATAGACGTGCAGGTTTCCTTACGATGTTTTCCTTCACCGTTCAGCAAGTGGTAATCATTGTTGAAAATTACATTCGCACATGAGAATTATCTCAGAGGTGCGGGCCTGGGGTTTGAACTTGCACCCCTTACGATCAAGGCGGGCGTTCTTGCCCACGAGGCTACCATAATATATAAATTAGACTTTTTCCAATGCTTACCCGATCGAATATTGAGTAAGTAGATGCGGGAGGCTGGTGAATAGTGCAAACAATTGTACGACCACCTCGCGCCAACTCCTTCAACATTTCCATGCATTGGGCTGCAGTTTTGCTATCCAGGCCTCTACAATAAAGAAAACATATAAGTGTCTACAGTCTAAATAATACATACACATACAATAGGTACCTACAATTTATTCTAGAGTATGTGTACTTGTTGAGCGGTATATCTGGTAACCAGCCTTATCCACCTTGAACCAACTTGGTTAGGGCATTTCCGTGGTCTCAGATCGTATAATAAAACTAGACCTCCATTTTTAGGGTTCCGTACCCAAAGGGTTAAATGGGAACCATATTCCTAAGACTTCGCTATCCGTCCGTCTGTCACCAGGGTATATCTCTTGAACCGTGTTATTTAGACAGTTTACATTTTCACAGATATATTTTCACGCTATAACAAAAAATACTAACAAACAGAATAAAATAATTATTAAAGGGGGGGCCCACACAACAAACGTTATGCCGTTTTTATTGACAATGGTACGGAACCCTTCGTGCGCGAGTCCGACTCGCACTTGACCGGTTTTAATGTTATAAAAAAGGAATGTAAATAAGCGAGTTTAAAAAAAGCAGTCATAATAATTTTAATAGCCGTCTGGAACGGCTTCCTCTTTAAGCGTGTTTCAGACTACGCTATAATATAATAGCATATAGTAAATAGCTCATACCACAACAATATCGCGCACCTTACATTGTTATGGACACGTTCACACTGTTCTGTACTATATATTATTGGCTTACTATACGCTATAAAATGGTGCGATGCGCTGAGTTCATGCTGTACTATATCGCGCGCCGCCCTTTTCCTCCTCCCTCGCCCTTGGCCGTCCCGTCAACTGAGCTTGCTATATACTATAAATGTTTTCGATAATATCGCGTAATGTGAACGCCATGCTATGTTATATACTATATAGCATCCTTCTTTGCTAAACTATATAGCACAATAGTATAGCGTAGTCTGAAACCCACTTTATGTTATGGATGCCTGTTATACGTCAATGATCTGTACGTTAGCTATGTCCCGTGTCTATATCCTACTCAAAGGGTTTCTAATGTTCACCAGTGAAACACAGCGGTCAGTTCATTAAAGGTCTTTGTTTATTTCACCAAACTACATGTATTCCTATAATTAATAACGTGCGGACAATCGGGCGATGTGTATGCGACTGACGTCTGTAGGGTGATTTTAAAACACTCGGAATCGAATCCGGAAACGGAATCGAAAACTTCGAGTTGTCGATTCCGTTTCCGACGGCATGTCAAAACGCGATTTTGAATAGCGCGTCTGACAGGGAGTTCGGTCTTGTTGGTTTCCTCTATTATCGATCAAATTTATTTGATTTATAATTTGGGATTCTAAACAATTCCGAGGGTAAGTGGTGGGTCCCTTTCTCTAATATTGTATTATTGGAATTAAATCTTTATGCATCTTTACACAGAGTTCGTTTTGGTACTATAAAAAAAATACGCGAGGCTTTTGACGCCCCAGTGAGGCTTTAACATTCAAGTTATATTGCTCTTTCTGTTTTTTATTTTTTACGTTTCTATAAGTATGTATTAATTCACTTCTTTTACAATTTGTATAGTAGGCACTGCGTTGTATTTTATATTAACAACGGTATGCTTATGGAATACAATAACATATATGAAAGATTTTAACGTACCTAACTACTACTACTACTACTACAGCCCTTTTAACGTCCCACTGCTGGGCACGGGCCTCCCCTCAATGAGAGGGGGATTCAGGCCATAGTCCACCACGCTGGCCTAGTGAGGGTTGGCAGACTTCACACATATATCGAGAACTAGACAAGTTTCCTCAGACGTGCAGGTTTCCTCACGATGTTTTCCTTCACCGTTTCATAGCAAGTGATAATCTCGGATGAAAATGAGATTCGCACATATATCCCAGAGGTGCGAGCTGGGGTTTGAACCTGCACACTTTGATTTGTAAAGCGTGCGTTCGACCACTCGGCTACCACTGCTAAAACGTACTAACCACTGCTAAAACGTACCTAAATAAAGTATAAAAAAACCCACACATTAAGCAACGGGCATATACTAGGGCGTGCGCGTCAAAATGTTTGCCAATACCAAAACCAACTCTGTATCTTTAAACATAAAGATTGAATTTCTGTGATACAAGCCACGAGACTGCCATTAAATATAGGACTAGGCTACTTGACACGAAAGTTGTGTAGCGTCGTAATTATTATTTTGTTACGATTTGTCTAGAATAAAATAATAATTATACAGTTTTGGGTTGAATTTCTTTTATTTAGAGGCAGGTAAGGTTTAGGTAGGGTACTCACGTGGTAGGCTCATCAAGGAACAAAACAGGAGGGTTGTCGATCAGCTCCACCGCGATGGAAAGCCTCTTCTTTTGGCCGCCGGAAAGATTACCGCACCTCGTGTTCTCTGTACCCGACAACCCTAGTGTTTCCAGTATTTCGTTGATCTGGAACAAACATTAGAATCTACTGTAGCAGTTTGCACTAGGGAAGGGCTGAATTATAGATTATAAAACAACTTTGGTTACTGTATACCATAACTTTGGTACCATATCTTCATAGTAATTTCGGGGCAAATTTTCAATAGTCAGATAAGCTGACTGACAATATCATTCGACAAACAATTGCTTTAGACCATTTCTCGCAAAGCAAGCCCAGATCGGGTATTGGTTGACCTCATGCGTCTTTGCAAGAATTGATAAGATTTCCTCAGACTTGTAGATTTCCTCGCGAGATTTTCCGATTTAGCACGTGAAAATCTTCTTTAAAAAATAGATTTGCACATAAAATCCCAGAGTTGGGAAGTGAAGTTTGAACCTTTTTTTTATGAGATAGGGAGACAAATGAGCAGACGTTTCACCTGATGGTAAGTGATCAACGCCGCCCATGGACACCTGCAACACAAGGGGCATCACAAGTGCGTTAACCTGCATAAAAAACGTGCGTTCGACCACTTGGCTACCACTGTTAATTAATTAACTAAATCCACCAAAGCTAGTTCTGAGAGTAGTTTTAAGTAGTTTTAGAAGTAGGTAACTTAAATAACATAATTGTCGCTATTATTTTAAAATTCAGTCACTAACTACTACTACAGCCCTTTTTAACGCCCCAATGATGGGCAAGGGCCTCCCCTCAATGCGAGGGGGATTCAGGCCATAGTCCACCACGCTGGCCCGGTGCGGGTTGGCAGACTTCACACATCTATCGAGAACTAGTCAAGCTCCCTCAGACGTGCAGGTTTCCTCACGATGTTTTCCTTCACCGTTTCTTAGCAAGTGATAATTTTGGATGAAAACGAGATTCGCACATGGAACCCGGAGGTGCGAGCCGGGGCTTGAACCTGCGCACTTTGATTGCAAAGCGTGCGTCGACCACTCGGCTACCACTGCTTGTTCTGTTGGTCACTTACTAGGAAGGTAAATAATTTTCCCACACATTTGAATGGGCAATCAAGTCAGATTTTTTTACATATTATCTCATTTTCTTATGGATGGTGGTAGCTTCTTGTAAATATTGTTATTACTCGGATATTTTTATTTTATTTTATGTTATTCGGCGACTTTTTACAAAGTAAATTGTAGTCTAAGTTAATAAATGCCAATTACAAGCTTCTACTTATAGGTATGAGGAAAACATAGAACCACGTAATAAACTAGACTGTTTATAGATAAGAATAGTTACGCTGCTTGTCGTTGCTGGCTTTGATAACATATTTTTTATAAATATTTCGTATGATAATAAAAAACAAGTTTGATTGTACTTCAATCACGTTAATTTTATTATAATAACGTGATACCTAATATGTTTATATGTGTTTTACTCTGATAAATGCTTGGGCAAAATTTATCCATATTTTTTTACTTTATTGCCAACCCTGTTGTTGTATTTTTAATAAGATTTGTTGTGATGATAAGACCAGCAATCGTGGCCTTAAGTTCGCCATATTGGAAGACCGAGTAAACAATGCGATATAGAATTAGTGTACTAGCTCTTAAAGTTCATAATATGTGAAATAAGTAATAAATTGTCATCGTTCATCGAATAAGTTAAGAATAGAGCGTGTTCAAAAGAGATTTATGCGACATCTTACTTCTTCCTGTAGATTACACAAACAACTCCCCACATATACAAGTAAATTAGAACACTTCAAACTCCAAAGCCTAATTGTCCACAGAAATGTTTCAGATATGATTTTTCTGTTTAAGCTTGTACGTAATTTAATTGACTGTCCTGCTTTGATGCAAAACATTAAGTTTAATGTACCTCGCAGGTTGCCGATTCGGTCAACTCGTGCAATTAGCCTTTTATATAAAGAACCCGCCAGGACGAACCTAAAACAGTACTTCCTATTATCAAGACTGTCAACTACCTTCAACTCAATCGGTCATGAAGTGGATTTGTTTAATGATACACTCTACAAATTTCGCAAACTGATCTTGTCATCGTTGGTGCGTCAATGATAGCCTTCTAGTCACTCATCGCATTTAATTTAATATAATTAAATTTTTATTATCACATTCTTATTTTTCATTTAGTATCAATGTTCCTTTTATGTTATTCCTCTTACTTATGCATGTTGTGGCACCTTAGTTAACTGTGCATTTAGTTTTCCCTTATTTGTATTTTATATTAATGTATTATTAATGCTACAGTTTTTGGATATCCTGTTAAATAAATAAATAAATAAATAAATAGGACTTTTATCATCATCGTCTTCATCGCAATATTTTTTATTATGTGACTATGGCCGAATTCACTATAACTTGTAAATGACTGGCATATGCATAAAGTGTTGCCGCCAAATCTGAAAAATCTTACCACGGTAAGCTTTAGTTTCTCGGTCAAGGTGTTCCCCAGCTTCATATCTGCGGCGAACTTCATCAGCTCGGCCACGGTGAACAGTGGGTTCAGTCGGTCGTCCTGCAGGATGTAGCAGGACTTCTTCCGGTACGCCTTCAGCGACCGTAGGCTGCAAGACCTCTCGGTGATCTCGCACACGCTGTCCCCACCTTGTATCCGACCCGTTACTCCCCGAGTGCTAAAAGAGTTTTCCAGAATGTTCCAGTACTAAAACTACTCCAGTATCAGCCCGCAACAATTTCATATAGGTATGAAACATAACACTGTAAAAAATCTATGCATAATACATAGGTACTTTTAATATCTATGTATTCTCAGAGCAGCTACATATTAGCTCAACAAGATGACAACAGTATGCTCGCTCCTGAAAAAAATATTTCAGCGAAGTGCGGGTTCACTAACAGTGCACCTCTTCCTTTGAGACTGGCAAAGATGTCAGTTCACAAGGGATTCTACATAGTTTAAAAAAATCCTATGCAAAACGTTGTCAATGAGTGCATCATCTTGTCCATTATTTTGCCTTAAGAGTTGGTGACTTTATAGTTAATTAGAATATTAATTCAGATTTCCAGGTATTAACACGGTTTACAGAAGAATCAGGATACTCACGAAAAGCCTGTAAGTGCATTCATGAGCGAAGATTTGCCGGCACCTGATGGTCCCATAATGGCGGTTAACTGACCGGACTTGAACAGCCCTGAAACGCCTTTCAGGATAGTCTTCTTATCTAGAACAATTTAATTTAACATTTACAATGACCCTGACTTTAAGTATAAGAAGATAAATCATAAGTTAAAAAAAAACTATACAACAGAACATTTATTAGCAAAATTCAGACGAAATTGAATACAGAACGAATGTTCGAAGGCTTCAATACATTAGTCATTGGATTGAAAAAGAGAGTTACAAGTAGTATCTGTAATTAAATGCATCCACTTCACCTCGTTTCTGAGAAGGATAATCTTTATACACGGGCAGACAAAAATGTACGTAAGAAGACTATTCGAAGTAATTCGAACGTTTCTAAACCCAAAACGGGCGTTTTAGAATAATTATTTTAAGTTCGATTGAGTATCAATTTGAAATTACTAAACCATTTTTTTTTCAACTTTGACTACGCACGCTTTTACTAGTAGAAATCGAACAGGGCAAGAAAATATAAAATTTCTCAACGAATAGACACGCGGTAGTGTGTTAAGCCAAGTTCAAGCTAGTGAGCAGCACCGTGTGTAATATTACACGAACCATTTGGAGTCAATTTGACCCCCTCATTTTATTAAAACAGTCTGTGCTGATTATGTGGTGGTCTACAAACGCTTCTTAGTAGGTACCAGCCCCGTTACCTCCACCTGTCTGACAGCAACGTATTCAATAGTACCTATTTTCAGTTCTTGACAGTTAACTCAGTACAAATTCTGCCATGAATTGACATTATTGAAACAACAATACTTTAACAGGTGGTGGTAAAGCCCCGGGAATCAATCAAAGATATTAAAATAAGTGGAATAATAATCTTTAAACTATACTAAAATGTTTCCAGTTTTTGCCGGTCTAAATTGCAAAAAAAAAAAACAATTTTGATACATGTCAGACGTTGATAAGTACAAAAAAACATGGGAAGAATCACTAAAAACTGTTTGCAAATATTTTGCTCAAAAGTATTAGCACAATTTATACAGGTTGAATCAGAAATGTGAAATAAAACATAAAAAAATACATCATCACGCCTTTATTCCCCGAAGAGGTAGGCAGAGGTGCACTGTAGTGCGCCAACACTTCGCCGATGTATCACAAAATACATGTAAAATTATATTAAAGGTAAATATAAGTTATATGGTAGCTTACGCCTAGTCAAGAAGGCGTATAGGTACCTAACCGTCATAGATTCAGAGGCTTGTGAATAGTTAAGGGGCCTCCTAAACCTCCCATTCGTGATGGATAGTCAAGAATTGAATAGGCATATAATTATTATATAAGTATAATTTCGAACTTCTGAAGTCAAAGTCAAATCATATATTTCTTATAGACCTAACCTTAAAAAATGTCCAGTTACTACCGAATCGAAGCGCGATCTCGACAGAGAAGATCAGGCAAAAAAAAGTCAGCGGGCTTATATATTTTTTTCTTTTATGTAACACGCTGTATTTGAGTTGACTGTATTACCCTTGCTCTGACCAAGGACAAACCACATATATATATAATCACTAGTTTTACAATGATGTGGTATAACCTTTTGGAGGTTTTATACATCTCACACAAAAACTCATTTAGTCGTATAATTTGCCTGTCATGAAATATTTGATATGTAAAAAAAAACAAAAAATCAGAATAAAAAAAATTGAAGTGTCCGTTTATAATGTAAAATAACAAAATAAAATAACAATATCTTTATCACTGTCATCATACATTTTTATTTATAATGTGTTTTTATATATTATGTTTTTTTTACTCGACTCTAAATAATCACCTCAAAATTTAATAACTTATTGTTTTGTAAAGTCTCACTCATCCACCGACCAAGTGTTTTTTCACATACTCTGTTGTTGGCAAAATCATCGACTGAATACGATGGAGGCCATATCTTTAAAAAAAAATGTGTATTGATTGGATTTGCCCTTGCTATTAATTACTTGACACTGGCTGAAATACGCACTAAACGCAGGTGGAGCCATCCCTCATCTTATTCCATTAAATATCATAATTTCATTTATTTCGTAAAAAAAGAAGATAGAAAGAAATACTTATGCATATTATGAAATTGTATACGATACTTGAATTATTAAAGAATCCATTTTTAAATATTTTGTCAGCGTGTTTGTTCCGGGAAATCTTGGCAACGTCTGAACCGATTTTGACGGGGCTTTCCGCAGATAGCTGATGTTATAAGGAATATCTAAAGCTACTTTAAGAAAATATAAAATATCCACGCGGACGAAGTCGCAGCTAATTCCATTCTAGATTAGGTTGCAATTCTAGATACCTACCTAACTAAGGATGTTTTTAGTAAAAAATAAGATAACATATTCTTACGGGTTTAAACATTATTTTCATTAGTTTCAGTCAATTATAGTTTTTGTGTTGATAATCCACATGTTTTATTTTATTAATTTTTACAAGCTTTATATTAACTTGCAATGTACCTATGTCCGGGTGGAATCTTGCAACTGAATTTTAAATCAGTTATCTTTAACAGATTAAGCTGAAATTTGGCATACACGCTTATTTTGGATGACAATGCATGCTTAGCTACATGATGTCATTCTAATCAATATGGCGGATCATCCAAGATGGCGGAATAGTTATTTTTTCTGCACTACCACAGTATGGGTATCAAACGAAAGGGCTTGCTGAGGAGAACACGAAAACAAAGGGCAATTGAATAAAAGCTTGTTTATATAAAAATCCATTAATTTTATTTTGTATATAAATAACCTACTAACTAATTATTACTCTTGTAAGTATACGTTTATGGTAACAATACAAATTAATTTGATAATCGATAATATTGCGACATTTTGCCAAGTCGAATTCTTCTCTCAGTAACATCTTTCTTAAGGTTCCGTACCCAAAGGGTAAAACGGGAACCCTATTACTAAGACTTCGCTGTCCGTCCGTCCGTCCGTCTGTCACCAGGCTGTATCTCATGAACCGTGATAGTTAGAGAGTTATTTTTTTATAGATTATGTATTTCTATTTATGTACCTATTTCTGTTATGGCCGCTATAACAACAAATACTAAAAAACAGAATAAAATAAATATTTAAGGGGGCTCCCATACAACAAACGTGATTTTTTTGCTCGTTTTTAGATTTTAGGGTTCTAAATTTTTATAAAGTGTGTTATTATTTTTATCTTTTCTTATCTATATTATAATATTATAATTATTATAAAGCTAAAGAGTTTGTTTGTTTGTTTGGTTGAACGAGCTAATCTCAGAAACTACTGGTCCGAATTGAATAATTATTTTTGTGTTAAATAGTTCATTTATCGAGGAAGGTTATAAGCTATATATCATCACGCTACGACCAATGGGAGCGGAGCAGCAACGAATAATGTGGCAAAAACGGGAATATTCCCGAACATGAATCGGGTATTATAGACTTATAATCATAGACTTTATAACATCACTCTACGCCAAAGTAACTATTAGCGCGGGTGAAACCGCGGGCACAGCTAGTATTGTATATACAAACTAGAAGCTTTTAACTCAAACCGAAAACACACTCGTAACTTGAATATTTAATTTAGTGTGCGCTAAACGACAATTGGCGCCACCTAGCGTTTTATTTCATTGTTTTTATTTAATTTTAAGATACGTATTAGGGCATTTGCCGATTATTATAGATAATTTACGGAACCCTTCGTGCGCGAGTCCGACTCGCACTTGGCCGGTTTTTATTTATTAGGTATATTATACATACATACATCATCACGCCTGTATTCCCCGAAGGGGTAGGCAGAGGTGCACTGTAGTGCACCCACACTTCGCCGATGTATTTTGGTCCCAATGTAATAGGGGGCGAGCCTATTGCCATTATACCGGGCACATTCCCCCTCAATACGAGGGAGATTTGGGCCATAGTCCACCACGCTGGCCCAGTGCGGGTTGGTGAACTTCACACGCCTTTCTACAGACGTGCAGGTTTCCTCACGATGTTTTCCTTCACCGTTATAGGTACCGTATAGGTATATTATGTATTCATGTATACAAATAAATATAATTGAAGTTTTACTAAATGCATATGAAAGTAGGTATATATCGAGGGGTGAAGAGTTATTTGACTTCAACGACATTTTGTTAACTTTACAGGAGAGCATACTCATTCGACGCAGAACGATGCGCTTATCCCAAATATGTATATAAGTCAGTATCGGCCAAAAGTGTCGCTACAGTCAAATAGCCTTTCATCCCACGATATGCATTTAGTAAAATGGTGTTATTAACCAACTTCCAAAAAGGAGGAGGTTATTGTTTTCTTATATTTACGCGAATACTATACATTGAAATTAAACTATTTTACGGATTTTATCGCGTTTATTTAGTATTTTATTTTTCCGACGTTTCGGCTGCTTTACAGCAACCATGGTCACGGGGGGACTGAGGTGTTAGACGTCCTGATGTCATAGTTAATAACTGGGTACCCTCATATTTAGTTGTTGTTTGCGGTCCGATCCACGCAGAAAGTGCTTACGGTGTCCTGAGGTCTTGCAATGGTACACTTGGTTTTGGATTTAATCATATTGATTACTGGATTAGTAAATAAACGCGATAAAATCCGTAAAATAGTTTAATTTCAATGTCAAGGAGGAGGTTCTTAATTCGATCGGTATGTTTTTTTTGATATTACAAATAGACACTTCAATTTAATTTATTTGT
The DNA here is from genome assembly GCA_914767695.1 of Ptilodon capucinus. Lineage (NCBI taxonomy): Eukaryota > Metazoa > Arthropoda > Insecta > Lepidoptera > Notodontidae > Ptilodon > Ptilodon capucinus. Next base: position 2,837,477 of record OU611814.1, on the reverse strand, counting down.
AGAGATGCCATTATGTTAAATTTGGAAATATGCCTAGTAGCTGCTACTGTGTTAACTAAGCCATTAGTCAACTGTGTTTGTGGTCATATAACCTACCTTTAATGTTTGATAAATCATGTTTAAAATTATAAATGATTACGTTCATTAACACCTTTTTGTATTCGCCATGATACCTACATAACAGTTTTGTCCACATCGTGTTTATCTATTATTTACTTAACCAAAGTTCAAGAAGGCACTTATTACAAAATAAATGCTTGTGAAGTTTGAACTGTCGTTATACCTTATTACGTAAGTATTTATTTGAACGCTGATGGAAAACTTCGTGAGGAAACCTGCACGACTATAGTAAGGCGTGTGAAGTTCATCAACCTGCACTGGGCCAGCGTGGTGGACTATGGCCCAAATCTCCTTCGTATTGAGGGGGAATGCGCCCGGTATAATGGCAATAGGCTCGCCACCTATTACATTGGGACCAAAATACATCGGCTAAGTGTGGGCGCACTAAAGTGCACTTCTGCCTACCCCTTCGGGGAATACAGGCGTGATGATGTATTATGATGATGATGATGTATTTATTTACCGACGACTGACGAGGGGACCAATTCTCGGATGATCGACATTCTCTATAATTCGACATTTATGTCAAAACAAAACGAAAAACTATTTGACGTTTTGTTTCCACGTATGTCGAATTAGAGATACTGTCGATCATCCGATAATTGAGCCCCAGGGGAGGCCTTTATATATCATCTATACATATAAATAAAATTGAAGTAGGTATCTGTTTCTAATAACAAAATAACAACGTTTTATTAAATACATAATGCATGAATATACGATACCTTACGAAAACGCAATTTAAAAAAAATGTGTCTGACATATCGGTCTGTCTGTTTGTTCCGGATAAACTATAAGCGGCTGAATCGATTTTGACGTGCCTTTCACTGGCAGATAGGTCATGTTACAAGGAAGAACTTACTTTAATTAACTTAGGCTATTTTACAAGCTATATTAGCTTGCAATGTATGTATGTCCGGGTGGAATCTTGCAACTGAATTTTAAATCAGTTATCTTTAACCGATTGAGCTGAAATTTGGTATACACGCTTATTTTGGATGACAATGCATGCTTAGCTATGTGACGTCATTCTTATTCCAATATGGCGGATCATCCAAGATGGCGGAATAGTTATTTTTTTGGCACTACCACAATATAGGTATCAAATGAAAGGGCTTGCTGAGGAGAACACGAAAGCTAAGGGCAATAAAATAAAAGCTTGTTTTTGAAGAGTTATTTTAAATTGATTTTTATTATTTATTTGTAGGTATAGATGTAGGTATAGATATTGACGCATAGTCCGTTTCAGTACATTCGACTAGGACTAAAATACATCGGTGAAATATGGGCTGTCTATCTCTCCGGTTAATACAGGCGTGACGATAATGTTTAATATTATAACTTTTAATCCTATTTTTCACAAATAATTCGTGTATCGTGGGAATTACAGAACATTGGCTTACAATCATTTTGATATCTAGATAATAGATATACCGAGGTCGTTTCCTCGAAATTACATAATTTAGGTAAACCAAAAAACGTGCTTTGTTACCGCACCATGTAGTTACAGTTTGTGAGGTTACTGAGGTCACGGCTATGTAGGTAGGCAGTAGACACTCGCTATGAAACAAATCTCTATAATAAAAACCGCCCAAGTCGGAGTCGAACTCGCGCACCTACGGTTCAGTACAAACTTAATATGATAACTTTATAATTGCAAAAAAATAATATGTTACCGCAAACTTACGGTTTTCGGATTTTTCCCTTACTTCTGCTATGAGACATTGCTTCTTGCCAAATTGCATTACAGGTCCCACTCGAACGTTATGGTCGTGAGAAGGACGGCGATACTAGTTTAGTGTAGTTTAATTTTGTAACGACATAATCAAAACCAACACACTGTAAATGGATTATAACTATCTATTAGACTGCGTGAGTATAATTCTTCTCTAGTATTGAGACAAAGGTGCTTCCTGCTCTCATGGCGTTGCTTCTCCTGAGAATGTATTACTCATAATCCATACTATTTATCATTTTAAAAAGAGTAACCATTGAGTTTCTTACCGGCTCTTCTCAGTGGAAGCAGCATTCCGAACCGGTGGTAGAATCTGACTATTTGTAAGTTCTTTTTGGCCTACACGAATAAAACAAAATTGATTTTGATTTTATAAATCTGGGGGTTATTATTACGAAGAATAAATAACATCGTGGCCACAAGTAGTGTTATAACAACTGTAAAACAAATAACGGAATAAACTAACGGCGCTTATTGCAAAATTAATGGCTGCCTAAAGATGTCCGTTACTCGTATCATGTCGACTTTAGTTCTTTAGCTTAAAACATGAACAATATTGTGGACTGGACGCTAAACTTTTTTTCAATACTAATATTATAAAGATTGAAGATGAAATATTTATATTTTTTATGTAACAAATATACTTAGAAAGCCCTTAGAAAGCTACATTATCATTGAGTAACATAGGCCATATTTATTTATACCTAAATTAAAAGAAAAAAAGTCAACCAGTGCGAAGCCGGGACGGGCCGCTAGTAGGTATATTGATAAAGATGAGCCACGGTTTCTTCTACAATATGAATCAAAATAGGTATACTAACCCCTAAAATATAATTATCTAGCTTGTTTTAAATGGTATTTACATAATAAAAAGTTGATAAAACTAATTGAAAAAAATAAAAAAGAGATCAAATAAAAAGGACATATTTACGAAAAATATACTTGTGCCAAAGGGCTGTCGCTTGGCAATGTTTCCAGAAAGCTGGCAGCATTGCCACGTTGAATGGCAATTATATAAATACGTGAAATCTGAAAATAGTGTGTGAGTGTTTTAATACGTTACGTTTACGTTTAAGTTAGCTGTCGTGAGCTTCAAAATCAACTGTTACCTTTGAATTTCATTTGATTTAAATATTAACACAGCATGTACAAGAGACCAAACTGTCGATGCCTCAACTGAGAAGATTGGGCAAGAAACTTGTCTTTTAGTACATTTATTGACTCTAATAAAGTACACCTTTCAGTACAGACCATGGAGATATTATAACGGAGATGGCATGTCAAGCCCGCGCTGCGGTAGATTTTTCTGGTTTATCTGACTCCGCCATTTTTGTTTTCCCATATAGTTGCCGTATACCTACTACAGGTACATGAGATAACAACAATGGCGGAAAAATCGCCACTGCTATACGAGGAGTGCAGTCGTACTCTAGATACTCTATGGTACAGACATATGTCTAAACATAACGACAAAATTAGTCGTGTTGTTTCGACATACGAAGTAGAGATAGTGTCGATTATGCTAGAATTGCCCCTCCCCCCCCCCCCAATTCGTTTTAGTAATTAACTTTAGTGGCCGGCGTTCGAAACATTAGTGGTCGGCGTTCGTAACAAGTGGCCGGCGCGGCGTTCGAAACATTAGTGGCCAGCGTTCGAAACATGTGGCAGGCGTTCCGTCGCGCCTATTTCCTCAGGGCTGTAGTGCTATCTAGAGCTAGATAATAAATTTGCTAAGTGAGTACGCAATTAAGGCGTACAAGGTAAACTATATAATCGATTAAAGTAATTAATTCTGTATTAATATCGTGCATTATTGGTCAAGTTGATTTGCATCACATTTATACTAATAGTGGTAGCCGAGAGGACAAACGCACGCCTTGCAATCAAAGTATGCAGGTTCAAACCCCGCACCTCTGGGTTTCATGTGCGAATCTCATTTTCATTCGAGATTACCACTTGCTATAAAAAGGTGAAGGAAACATCCTGAGGAAACCTGCACATCTATAGAAAGGCGTGTGAAGTTCACCAACCCGCACTGGGCCTGCGTGATGGACTACAGGCCAAAAATCTTTCTCGTATTAAGGGAGAATGTGCCCGGTATAATGATAATAGGCTCGCCCCCTATTACATTGGCACCAAAATAAAGGCGCACTGCAGTGCACTTCTGCCTACCCCTTCGGGGAATACAGGCGTGATGATGATGTATATTTTACTATACTATAATTAATATATAATATTATTAAGCCGAAGAGTTTGTTTGTTAGTTAGGTTGAACGCGCTAATCTCAGGAATTACTGGTTCGAATTGAGAACAGATTTTTTCGAAATTCTGAAACACCCTGTATAATCAAAAATCTATGACACGTGTAAGCCACCGCAATAGGTACATACCTACAAGCATCAGGCAGATAACTGGTCAAGTCGTACAGTTGGGGCTCGCGCATTCAGGGTTGATACTGACTGCCATGATACGAATTTTACCTGCCAGTTTGATGGGTTTTTTTGTAGGAGTCTTCAATATCTTTACCCTGCTTTACCCCCATAAAAGCAGAAAATCTATTATTGTAATTTTAAAATATAGTTAGGCCCCACTATGCCAATAGAAAAACAATGTTTAGTTCTAAAATTAACTTATTAAAATCTTATGTGTGCAAGAGCACCCAGTAAAGATAACTACTACAGGAGTTGATAGGCAAGATAGGGGCTCTTCTAGGGGTGATTCGCGTAATATTCCCCTGGATGAGACCCATCTTGACTATGAATTCAAGTATAAATTGAACCATGCAAAATTGTAAGTCTTAACTGTTATATAAACAAATGACTGGCACAGAGCTAGGGATGCCAACCATATTTTATAATAAAGTATCCTACTTTATTTTTGGTAATTACCTACACTTTATACTTTGAATACCAATAAACTATGTGAAAATACTTTATTTCCAACCTTTACAGTGATGCGTAAAACAAAACACTCATTATGGGTACTTTACTATTTAACGGTACACAAGTGAAAACGGATGATGGAAACGATTTATAATTACTAAACGAAATGTTAGATGTCAGATGAGGTGTGAATGTGACAGGACAGGTGACAATTTGAAAAATACTTTTTTCTTCCAAATACCTACTTTATTTCATATATATTGTTTTTTTGTCAAAAAAAGTTGGCAACCCTAACCAGAGCTGTTAATGAATAATAACGCACCTTCGTAATACGTTTATAGAATTACAGGTTGTAATAATTTAGTTATTAATTTTAAAAATATTACGTGGCCTAATTCGTTATTTATGTAAAATGTAAACTAATACAACTAAACAAGTTTAGAACCATGTTTGTTGAGTGAAGGACAACGAGATTTTTTAGCCTAGTTGCAAATGAGATGAATTATAGATTTAAAAGTTCGCTATATTTAATTTCGAACTGCTGCTGGTACTTTGTTTTTTTTTTTTGTATCACTCACTCAGACCACCAAGCTGTGGATGATGCAATAAAAAAACAGGACAAGTGCGAGTCGGACTATGAAAGTACTGAACATTGCTCTGACGAAAAGATAAACTGGATTGAGAGACAAACTTTACTGTGCCGTTGGATAACTGTTGTCCCCATAAATCAAGATAGGTTGCGGTTAGTTTGCTAACTGAAAATTTGTTTATAATCGAAAGAATCAAAAAAACATAATTAAATATTTTTAATACCTCTCCAGATTTACGGTTTTCGGAGTTTATTTATTTCACCTATACTACACTGGTTTCGTTAAATTTCACGATTCTAGGTCAACGAGAAGTGTCCTATATGTTTTGATTCCCTTACGGGTTAAAATATGCAACATAAACGGAGGAGGCCTTTTGATTGCATTGACTTAGGCTTGATTTTTTACAGCGCCAAGGGATTGCAGACCTGAGTATTTGTTAATAATTTCAACTAGATACCTCCACGCGTACCTGAGAAAATGATCTTGTCAGACAAACAACAATCCTTCATGGGTTCCTATTTCGTTTTGAGGTACGGAACACTAAAAGTCAATGCTAGTATTAGGTACATGTATAGCGTTGGTTTTCATACAACTAGGCCGACGTACCTACATAAAACAGGACCTGACACACTTGTTCTTGTATTTTAATTAGTTATACCTAATTAGTGTATTATGATAACGCCAATAATTGCCCCGTTGCAGTCATAATATAGATAAAATAGTATTTAAACAATGTTGCAAATTTTGTACCAACTCACAAATTTCTGTCGAATTAAGTGTATTCTGTCGAATATTCCTTTAAAACAGTCTATTTATTTAGCGATATTAAAAGTCAATAAGAAAGACCGGGACGAATGAAAGATGAGGGAGACCTTTGCCCAGAACTGGGGCACAAATGGTAAGAAAAAAAATGTAATACATACACTCACCCCTACATTTAAGAAACTACAAACCACCAACAAGTTACCTTGTTGTAGTACTGATGTGCTGATCTAAATAATTAAATATCACCAACCAAGACATACTCATCGTATGATCCCAAACTAAGCAAAGCTTGCACTATAGGTACCATACAATGGACTCGGTGTGATCCCAGTTACATTCAGACCAGAGCAAATATCAAAAAGGCCATTTTCGAAATTTAACGCTTGCGAGAATTGAACCCACCCGGTTCAGTGAATCGAGTGTCACCACTAGAGCAAGCCGTCGTCATCTAAATAAATTATTATAACCACGCATAATGGGTTTAAATATCTATATGATTCCATTCGATACTCCATGATATGCAAATTGATACTGAATTCAAGAGCCCTGGGTCTACAGGCGCGTCAAATTTCGAACAAGCTATTTTTTTCGCATATTAAAACGAACTGTATCAACCAGTGCCGGATTAAGGTAACTTGATGCCCTAAGCAATCTTCCCCTGTGCCCCCTCCCCCTATCCTTAAGTTATCTACAAAGAATTCATTGAAAAAAAAATGTGAATACGTATCGTAGGTAGAATATGTTTGTGTTGTTCCTTCTGCCCCTATCCCATGCTAGATGGGGTTGTCCTAAGTTTTTTTTTCGCGATCGTCTCTGGTGCTGATCTAGACGGCATGCCCTTCCTTAAATAGCTTATAGGCTTATCCATGACTGGTATCAACTCATAGAAAAAGCTCATTCTAAACCGAAAAGTCATCGAGAACGCAAAAGAATTATAACGCATTGACGCGTGGTCAACCAAAGAAATTGAATCTTTATGTATATTAGTAAAGAGTATGTTTTGATATTGGAAAACGCGCGCATCTTAACGCCCCAGGGAGCGCAGGGCTTAACCTTTTTCGCTAACGTCAAAACAATATTTGACCTCTTACTATATTTAAGTAGGTAAGTATGTACCGCAATAGGATTATGTAGAAATATTCGTAGGATTTGCTCTATCTTATTCTCTATTTTTTACGTGGTCAAAAACAGCACGAGACCGCAGTGTGTGGAGGATTAAAGGAGAGGCCTTTGTTTGCTCTGGGGTGGGACACGAAACGAGCCAAAAAAAAAACTCTATGTAGACCCTGTGTCCCTGCTCTGTACAGTCAGCATGAAAAATATTGAAAGGATCAATCTTCAAAATCAGCAAGAGCATTAAAATTCGATATCTTAAACGGATCCAAAAACTTCCGGAACGAATTTATGATTGTTCTTAAATAATTCCTTACGTATTGCCTAATTAGGCAAATACATTAACTTTAAAATTACGAAGGTGAAGGTAAAGTCACCGTCCCCGTTTCCGCTTTCGATTCAAACGATTTAAAATATAACACGCAAAGGTGTCTGTCAACGTTGTCATTGAGGCGTAAAGTCATTTAGTTATTACTACAAATCTCAGAGTAGATAGAGAACCCCTAACGACCCCACTCTTCGTAATGCTCTGCGGCGATTTTTTAGAAGGTTGGTAATGGTTTATCTGAGATCCGTCATCTTAGTCTTAAGATCAAGAAAGTACCTGAGTGTCACTAGTCAAAACTGATATGGCGGATAATTACCGCAGTGCGGGCTCGAAATGCCGGCTCCTTATTACTATACTACCTACAAATATAGGTACAAATAACTAGCGGCCCGTCCTGGCTTCGCACGGGTTTCTAATATAGCTTAGGTTAGGTACTCAGTGATAATGTAGCTTTCTCACGGCAAAATATTTTTTTAAACCGGCCAAGTGCGAGTCGGACTATCACGATTCATGAGATACAGCCTGGTGACAGACGGACGGACGGACAGCGAAGTCTTAGTAATAGGGTTTCCGTTTTACCCTTTGGGTACGGAACACTAAAACATCGATGTATTGTACCAATATAATAGGGGGAAAACCTATTGCTTGGGTACATTCCCCCTCAATACGAGGACGATTCGAGCCATAGCCCTCAACGCTGACCTAGTGCGGGTTTGGTGAACTTCACACACCTTTTTATGGGCGTGCCGGTTTCTTCACGTTATCCTCACCGTTCAGCAAGTGGTAACAATTTTATAAAAGAACATGTAATCTGAAAAACAGTTTGAACGCTACCAGAAAATTAAAAATCTCTGGTTACTTGAAACAAACGACTTAATCACATCATGTTTTATCACATGTCAGTTGACACGTGACTCATATTAGATATAATAACACATTGGTATTAAAATAATAACTAGTCATATCCGCGGTCCCTCGCACATACAGGCTGTATCAGAAGTCCGAAATAATTATTATGTGGATGATCTATACGGTAGCTCATATATGGATGCTTAGTAAAGACAGTTTATACCTAATTGTCATAGTTTCTGAGTTATAGATCTTTGAAAATCTGTCACAGCTATCATGTTCTGGCCTTTGGGTACATCCATAACCCTATTCAGCAGTGTAAACTACACTTATGAGGGGCGACTACCAATATTCACAAAACAGAACATGCAAATTTTACATAGGACTTTAGATATTACGAGTTACAGAAATTGTCGACGAAAAAAAGTTGGAAAATCATGGTCGAATTTCGATAAAACTTTTATACCATTCAGTTGTATACCCGATACTGATGCAAAAGTCAAAGTATTATTTCAGACTTCAAAACATCCTGTATAATCACGGTGTCATTCAGACGTTTCCTATTACTGATAACAACCTCCTCTATAGATTTAAACAAGCATCTTTATATGACTTAACCCTAATTACAAGGTAAATTAATACATTATACATCATCATGCCTGTATTCCCCGAAGAGGTAGGTAAAGGTGCACTGCAATGCAACCACACTTTTATGTATTTTGGTCCCAATAACGGGTATTGCCATTATACAGGGTACATTCCCCTTCTGCATGAAGGAGATTTGGGCCATAGCCTACCACGCTGGCCCGGTGTGGTTTGGTGAAGTTTATACGCCTTTCTATAGTCATGTAGGTTTCCTCACGATGTTTTCCTTCACCGTGGAATAATAGCTAAACACTAAACATCTATGACAACCTAACCTTAGTTTAATCCGTAAAGAAAGTCAATACTCGATTACTATAATTTAAAATCGACATATCGTGACATTTGCCTTGCCAAGTTAAAAAAAAAACCTATTATTGTCCTGACATTTATGATAAACTAGCTGAATCCCGCGGCTACGCCCGCTTGGATGTCGGTTATCGCGACCAAAAGTAATCACTAAATTGTGATCCCGTTCCCGCAACCCATGGGAACCTATTTTAGGGATAGCTTTATAATAACTTTCCAATTACCGCTTTATAATTGCCCCTTATTTAAAGTATTAAAATGGATATTGTATGTTATCCTTGAGAGATAGACATATGGCATCGCGGACTTTTCTATAGACTTAAATAAGATACACAATTCCACCATACATCATTTTGTTATACCTCAAAGCGTTTTCGTTGAAAGCTCCCAGACGGCTTATTTTTTCCGACACCTCCAACAAATAATATTATATTTTAAGCAATGTATACAAAAACTTGACAAATTATATACTAAAAAAATCCTCGAATCCATTGGTAAAAACAGCATGAAAATCAGTGTAGTAGTTTTTGAGTTAACGCGAACAGACAGACAGATGCGGCGGAGGACTTTGTTTTATAATATGTAGTGATATCACGATGTATCGATTTGAGAGTTGACGCCGCCGTGAGAAATAAGTTTCGGAGCTACCTATACTCAAATGGTACCTACCTGAATCATCGTCTTTTATTATACCTACCTACTTGTTAGCACAAATTATTTGTGCTATGGCTTAAATTATAACCAATAAATAAATTATAGCATCATAATAAACGTAGGCAAACAGCAAAAAATAATGTTTACATCGTTGATTTTTATCACTGCTATTATTAGGTAAATCAATTTCAAGTCTTGAAAATTTTCCATACCATAAACCCCATTGCTGAATAGTGAAGGATTATATCGTGAGGAAACCTGCACGTCTATTAAAAGGCGTGTTAAGTTCACCAACTCGCACTGGGTCAACGTTGTGGACTGTGGCCCAAAATCTCCCTGGTATTGTGGGGGACCGTTATAATGTCAGTAGGCTCGTTTCCTATTTATTATATTATATTCCTTGGGGGAATATATGCGTGATGATGTATTGTTTATTATTTATAATAATATGTTATTAGGTATTATTATTTGTCTCTACAATGTCAGTAATGAATGATAATGATTATTCAATCTTCATTGTTAAAATTGCGTAATGGCCGTATCGTTGTTTATACCGCACTGATATTTTTATTATAAAACGTACAATTACATCATATATTTGTAATCGCACATGTTTCACAAACTTTTAAAACATATAGATGACAAAAATATATGAAACGAGGTACAATACCGTTGTGAAGCGGAATGAGGGACATTACGTAACTAATGCAAAATTGAAGTGTCTTTTTGTAATACCAAAAAACAAGTCTCAGTAAACTTGTCATGGACAAGGATAGACATGATACCCTGCTAAGCTATTGCGCGGAGGTGGCGACCAGAGTCAATAATAGTAATAAGACCACCTGAAGCAGAAAGAGGCTGGCTGCCAACTTATTTGTCAATAATCCACAAACAGTAACCTACACCATATGTCCATCAGCCATTTGCTTTTTACTGTTATTTTTAAGACAAGTTTACTTTTTATGTACATTTTTACTTTTATTATTTGTAATAAAAATTTTATTGACTTTCAAATAAAAAAAAGACTGGGAGGAAATCATTGCACACACATTAGGGTTACGCTAATTTTAAGGACACTGACCTCCATATCAGAGGTTAACACGCGGCCCGGGCCGAATTAGGGCTCGGATTTTTTTTCAAAAAACTCCTTTTTGCCAAATGCAATGAAAGTATATACGATACCGAAAATACATTTTTTTAATTGTTGTTTGGTCCAGCAAAACTTCCAATCGGCTGAACCGATTTTGAAGGGACTTTGACGGGCAGATAACATTTGTTACAAGGAGTAACTTAGGCTACTTTTTACAAGCTTTATATTTTAGAAGAAAAGCTACTGGAGTGCACTCCAACCAAGGCCTTAAGGGCGGAAAAGGGTGGCAACTACCTCCAGAGCGCCACAGAGGGCACGACCTCGGCTTGGGCAGTTATCGTTAGACGGTATTACGGGTAAGACTTAGCTGTCCGACGGTCAGTCAGTCTGTCACCAGGCCGTATCGCTTGAACCGTGATCGTTAGAGAGTTGAAACAGAATAAAATAAATATTTAAGGGGACTCCCATACAACAAACATGATTTTTTGCCGTTTTTGTAGATAATGGTACAGAACCCTTCGTGCGCGAGTCCGACTCGCACTTGGCCGGTCTTTTTTTAGAGTACTACGCTGATGGCCGTGAAGTGGCCTTTACAGCTTTAGGAGGAGTGGCGAGCGCAGCGTGCGCTCCAACTAATATAATCCGTGTTCTAAATTATGTATCAACCGCCATCGCGAGGAGCTAGAGTGTGCTTTATTTTATTATAAAGGTAATTCTCGCCTAGGGGGTCTCGTATTGAGACCAAAATATGTCGCTGTATATAGATAGATACAGTGCAATGCACCTCTGCCCACACTCGGGGAATACAGGCGTGATGATTTATGACAAACTAAAATAGAGGAACCAATATAAAAATCAATTCAAAATCATTGCTATTAGAATATGTACCTAACTGTTGTTTAAGATTTATTTTTATAGTTATTCTTAACCAAACGTGACTTTGTTTATCATTGTGTTTTACCTTTAATAACCTACCTGAGCACATATCGCCACCTACATGAAATAACATTGTATTAAATTTTATTTTTACTTTTTGTTAAGAGCAAAAATAAAGTTTCAAAAATTTTATCATCTCAAGGTTGATCCCTGTAATATTCTTAAGTGTTGTTATCCGTTGTTTCTAGGTATCTTATTGTACCTATTTAATGGAAAAATATTAATCATAAGGTAATATACAAAAACGCTGGGAAGACATATCCATACAAAGATGTGGGCAAGCCTGGAGGAAACTAACCAGAGACAGAAACGAATGGAAATGTTTGGGGGAGGCCTACGCCGACGAGGCGACTTCTATCACTATAGCATAAGTAGATACTATTGCAATTTTATATCACATTTATATTTTTCTTGGTAGAGGGAATAAAGGCTTTATTATTTTTTATTTTATAGTAATAAGGGGTTACAATGTGTTTGCAGGATGTTCTTAATTTTTTGGCGAGTTACAATGCTTTTGTTACTTCTATAACTCAACAACGAAAGTTACGATGATTTTATAGAAAAAAAAAACCTAAATGCAGCATTTTAAGTCAAATTGTAAAAAAAAATAGTTACAATGATATTGCATGCGGTGTCGATTTAACGACTGCGGTCTTTGACATTATCTGCGTACGAAACAACAACATTCGCAAAAACAACATACATTCAAACAACAACAATAGACATTCAAAATACTCAGGTTGTAATAAATATTATAAATTGATTTCAAATTCAATCCACAGCATTCATATGTTTACAATCTTATAAATAGACGTTGTGATTAATAAAACTAATTTGTTGGTCCAGCGCAGATATTTTCAAACGAAAATCTTGTTTTTAATGAGAATTCAACGATTCAATCATGTAGAGCCGCATCATCACTTGCTAAAACAGACAACATTTATATAACTCTGATTAATTTTAGAATTTATTAAAAAAACTACAGTATGAAATTTAAAAAACCGGCCAAGTGCGAGTCGGACTCGCGCACGAAGGGTTCCGTACCATTATCTATAAAAACGACCAAAAAAATCTCGTTTGTTGTATGGGAGCCCCCTTTAATATTTATTGTATTTTGTTTTTTAGTATTTGTTGTTATAGCAGCAACAGAAATACATAATCTGTGAAAATTTCAACAGTCTAACTGTAACGGTTCATGAGATACAGCCTGGTGACAGACGGACGGACGGACGGACGGGCGGACGGACGGACAGCGAAGTCTCAGTAATAGGGTTGCCGTTTTACCCTTTGGGTACGGAACCCTAAAAAAATACACACTAATTAAACCTTGTACCAAAGTAATCAATGACGTGTTAATAACTGTTCGTAACTTATGCACACAAAGGAACTCACGAGCCAAAACCATACATAGCTTCTCAACAAACATTGTCATTTCGTGGAATCGTGCCAGGAATTTCTCTTTTGTACATTTTAATAATATTATGCATGCATACGTGACCTTCACCATTACCCATGCCTTCACGGATGTGTGCGTACCTCTCACAAGGCATACGACGATCCACCGTGAGCTTGAAGCTGTTACCTGGCATACTGTACAAGCTGTTACTCGCCTCCCAACGGGTTGCCAGACGATATCCCTACGCTTCCAAGATCATTTCTTTTTAATGACCCATCCAGTCGACTCCAAGGAATTCGAAATAAATAGAGTCACCCACTTAGTACTGAATGAAACTTTACAGTATTTTTGTTTATACATCAGTATAACATATAGGTTTTCCTATCCTTCTTTCTAATATTATAAATGTGAAAGTTTGTGGGGATGGATGGAAGTTTATTACTCTTTCACGCAAAAACTACTGAACGGATTGTGATGAAACTTTACGGAATTATTGTTTATACATCAGAATAACGTATAGAATATAATTTATAACGATATTGAATAAGCAAACTTCCCCAACCGCGTGAAGGAGTAACAAACGTCCATCCATCCCTCCATCCATCCATCCATCCATCCATCCATCCATCCATCCATCCATCCATCCATCCGTCCATCCATCCTCTCAATCTTGGAAATTTATAATATTAGTAAGATAGTAGGATTATATAAATGTTCACAATTTTATCGCACTAGCCTCTTGAATTGTTATCAGACTTATAAAATGAAAAATGAATGAATATACTCGGAGGACGTTGGATATGTGGCCAAACAAGACACCTTAATTTTATTTAACAGACATACATATAAGTACAAGCTGCTTCGTAAAACATTGACTCGCAAATTTTAAAACTTACACAAATTAACATAATTATAATCCAAAAGAGAACAGTTCTGGTATACCAGAACTGTTCTCTTGAACATGTATTTTATTATTTATTTATAACCCGATTCATAATGCCTATAAAAAGCCTGAAACCTATTAGTTATGTAGAATAAAAGAAATCACTTTGTAAATTCAGAATTTCGATTAAAGAATATTATATTCTCAGTCCTACACATTAAAACATTAACAAAATTCTATGCTTTGAGAACCCTAAACATGTTCAGTTTAATCGCTTGTTCCTTCTGTTGTGTTACGTATCTATAAAACAAAGAAAAATTAAAAAGTAACAGCTGATATGAGAACCGTGATGCGTCAAGCTTAATGGAAAACTTAATACAACTACTTAAAAATTCTACTTACATTTTGAGGGTTAATATACCCATTCTAAAACACAATAGTAACTCAATGTAGACGGGTTATAAGCCACATAACAAAGAGTTATGTATTAATATCGATTGATGTATCACGCTCCGTAAACCAAAGGCGCTAATAGATTTCAAGAAAGTAAGTACCTAATGCAAAAATGTAAAGAGAAATTCACGCAAGGCCGATTTTTACGATGATTGCATGTAAACTGGACTTGATTTTTAAATGTATACCTACATAGGTAGGTCGGTACTTCAAGTTATTTAGTGTCAGCATTTGGCGTGGTATAAAACCGGTTGATGAACGCAAAAAAGTGATTCAACTCGCGACAGAAACCTCGATGCACTTGGCTGGATACAACGGCTACATTGCAATTTACTGCTTGCTATATGTTCGTAGACGCTGAGATATAGAGAAGTATACATTTTCGTAAATTATTTATTTTGTACAGTACAAAACACTTTCTAAACCTCAGATAACCTATTATTCTTTAGCGAAATGGAATATTAAGATGAGATATGGCTGCACCATAGAGTAAAACGGACTATCGACCCTATCGACTCCTACCTTCTTCTGACGTTTATCTGACATCCGCCATAGCAGTTGCCTTATGTAGTTGCCGGATTAAGTAAGTACATGGCCCTGTAGCAAGACCGCGTAGATATAAGTTTTGTCTCTTTTAACTGTCCGATTTGTCGAGAAAATTACGTCGCACCGAGCCATGTTCGGTACAAAAAGTTCGAAGTGACGTCATTTTCGACAAATCTGACAGTTAAAAAAGTGACAAAACTTATGTCTACACCGTCATGCTAAGGGGGCTGGATTCATACACCATCATCTTTATCACTGTCATCATCCTTTTTTATTTATAATGTGTATTTATTGAATTTGCCCTTGCTATTAATTACTTGACACTGGCTGAAATACCCGATAAACGCAGGTGGAGCCATTCCTCATCCTATTCCATTAAAATATCATCATTTGACTCATTTCGTAAAAAAAGAAGAAGAAGTAAGTACCTAAGGTGTCAAACAATATACTACCGGTAACTACAATGTCAGATAAACGTCAAAAAAATGCCGCACGGCGGAGCCGCTATGTATTATTTAGTTACTCTATGGGCTGCACCCTCAATTAGCAGGTATTATGTCAGTGTCGAGTAGGAACCTAATTAAAACAATAATTCAATTTGCTCTTGCAATTAATTACTTGACACTAACTCAAATACCCGCTACCCACTTGTGGACCCATTCCTTCCTCATCTTATTCCAATAAATTTTATCATTTCATTCATTTCGCAAAAAATAACAACAATTTAATAAATGTCTGTAAATATAAACTTTTTTAGGGTTGTTATGAGGTGGTAATAATTGCATATTTTCAACGATTATTGACACTAAAAAGTGTGAATAAAAATTTGTTTTATAAAAAAACAAAAACAGACTTCAAAAACCTAGGTGCACTAAAAAGCTAGAAATAACCTCATAATTCATTACATTTGAAATCGGTGCTACCTAGGTTTTTGAAGTCGGTTTTTGTTTTTTGTTAAAAAAAGTTTGTTATCAACAGTGACATTAATATCCCTTTAATTAATTTCGTTTTAATTAATTAACGCCTTAATTAATTAATATCGCTCGGCAAAGAAAATTGTTTATGAAATTTCAATAAGTAATATTTTTTGGCACTGATAAAGCCAGAACTCTTAAATACCTACTTGTTATTAGATACTCCATTCGGTAGGTTGTACCTACTAGCATTGACTGATAAAATTTATATTGTACGATTTTTCAACGGAAATAATACATACATAGATACATATACTCACGCCTGTATACCATGGGGGTAGGCAGAGACTACCGTTATAATAATTACGGAAATAATGTATGAGTCAAACTTTTTTATTAATGTAACCCATAAAATAATTATTATAACCCACTCGGAATGCATTTCCCATGGCGAAGAATAGGCAAGAAACTCCATGGTTTCCCTTTTCCAAAAGGATTACTTAAGTACCTACCTACCTATGTGTGTGGATATAAAGTATAGGTACTTAACTATATAATTATATCAACAAACACAAAATAAAGTAGTGTACGTAATTAAATCTCACATAAGGTTCAATGAAGAATAATTATGTTTTTTTTAAACGTATTTGTATTAAAATAATTATAAAATAATAGTATAGCTCGAGATACTCTAGAATGGATAGGTTAAAGTGGCCGCCGTTGTAAGACGATAAACTGATATAGTTAGTGTGAATTGTAACATAACGATTTTCGGCTTCGTGTTACTTGTTTATACTTACCTACTTAAAGTAAATATTTATTTTAAAATGTACCTAATCATTCACTACTTAGAAACCAGCGATAAGCTGTTATCATAAACACACATATCTATTATGTAGTAATCAACAGTGGGAACCTATATACTGTCTAATCTGTAGATTTGCCGGACTGAGGATAAAATTGCCTATATTCTCTTCTAGCTCCTACCCGTGACTGCGTCTGCACAGATTTCGATTACTCAACATCGTTATAAATTATAAGCTATATATTATTATGTACCTATAAACAATCATACTGTAAAGTTTCAACAAAATCTGTTAAAAAACCACCAACTTGGGATCCAGTAATTAATATGATTAAATCCAAAACCAAGTGTACCATTGCAAGACCTCAAGACACCGTAAGCACTTTCTGCGTGGATCGGACCGCAAACAACAACTAAATATGAGGGTACCCAGTTATTAACTATGACATCAGGACGTCTAACACCTCAGTCCCCCCGTGACCATGGTTGCTGTAAAGCAGCCAAAACGTCGGGAAAATAAAATTTCAATGTATAGTATTCGCGTAAATATAAGAAAACAATATCTGTTCAGTAGTTATTGCGTTAAAGAGTAACAACCATCCATCCATCCATTATCACAAACTTTCACATTTGTAATATTAGTAGGATAGGATTTTTGCGTCCCAACATTAATGCAAGTTTGCCTTTTAGCAAGGCAATAGGATAGGAGTGACAGAGCAATCATCCTAATATTATTTTATTGAAAACTGACATTTTCCAAAGAAAGTTCTGACTTATAGTCTGTATCGACGTGGTATGGACGTCTCTTATCTCTGATATATATTGGTTTTGGCCTTAAGTTTATATTAGATCCCCCATCTTTATTACGCTCATCACCCATTTATATATATAATGTGTATTTATTGAATTTGCTCTTGCGATAAATTACTTGACATTGAAACACTTGGCTGAAATACCCACTAACTGCAGGTGCAGCCATTCATCATCTTATTCCATTAAACATTTATTTCGTAAAAAAGAAGAAGTTTAAATTATACAAACGAGAGATATATTATTGTAATAATCGCCGAATAATAATAATAATAACGTTGTGGGACTTTTAGGTTGGTGAGTAATAATAATTGCTTAAGTAGGTATAATTAAATGATTCATTTTGGTGTGAACCTGATGAAGGCAAAGATATGTTAACCTATACAATACTAAAGATCACAGGTTTTTAAATGTCATTCAGTTATATTAAGGAAGCTGCATTATAGATACAGGCCACAATGCGACCTTATAGCTGCATTAGTGGGTATTAAGAGATGTAAGAAATCGGGGAAGTCATTAAATCAACTAAGAATATAAAATAATTACGGGTTTGGAACAGGATATGCTGTGGCAGAATATTTTGTATGGTAGCGTTCAAACAAGTTGGGCCCCAAGTCCACTAACACAATCGTTGCTATGGTTTCATTTATCAAGGCAAGAAAACAACATTTTTAATCAATGATAGCCGAAATATAACTAGTCTAATGGCTTCAAGGTAGCTATATCTAATTTCTACCTACACTGGCCATTTTTTTTGAAACCTACTCTATATATACCTACTATAATCCTAAACGAAGTAAAGCTTGTACTCTGGATACCGAATAATGGGTTGGAGTGATAACAGTTACACCCAAACCAAGATAAATTCTAAAAAGTACATTTCCGAAATTTGCCCCTGGGGGAATCGAAAGCTGGAACGCCAAAACAGAGTAAAATAGGCCATTTAATAGGCTTATATTATAAAGAAAAAAGATTAGTATTTTTGTATATAACATATATATATATATATATATATATATAACATTGTTATATACAACGTTGTATATAACATTGGCTTATATATATATATATATATATATATATATAAGCCAATGTACACAAACTTGACAAAAATTATAGATACACTAAAACCTTCCTCTAGAATCACTCTATCTATTAAAATAAAACTGCATCAAAATCAAAATTCGCGCAGTTTCAAAGATCTAAATAAACTTAAGGACAAGGGACTTTGTTTTATACTATATAGTGATGTAGCGATGAATAAACTTAAAAACTACTGTACCGATATCAAAAATAATTTTGCCGTTAGAAAGAGACATTATCACTGAGTAACATAGGCTATATTTCTTTATCACAAAACATTTAAAAAAAATGTCCACCCGTGCGAAGCCGGGACGGGCCGCTAGTAGTAGGTACACAGATTAGACAGAATATAGGTTTCCGCCGTTATTAAGTGCGTGATTGTAATTTGATAAAATCCCATTTGTGATGACGTTTGTCCATTTTGGTAGATTGGCCCTTTTTAGGGTTCCGTACATAACAAGGAAAAAAAGGGAACCCTTATAGGATCAATTTGTTGTCCGTCTCTCTGTCTGTCAGTTCCTGTATCCAGTATATCTTTTTGTTAGAGCAATTTTCTTTGCTTACATAATTTAGATACGGAAGCCTCGGTGCGCGACTCCAGCTCGCACTGGGCCGGTTTTTAGGGTTCCGTCCGTTCCGTTTACGGGTCCGTCCGTCCGTCCGTCTGTAACCAGGCTGTATTTCATGAACCGTGATAGTTAGAGAGTTGAAATTTTCACAGATGATGTATTTCTTTTGCTGCTATAACAACAAATACTAAAAAACAGAATAAAATAAAAATTTAAGGGGGCTCCCATACAACAAACGTGATTCTTTTGCCGTATTTTATAGATAATTGTACGGAACCCTTCGTGCGCGAGTCCGACTCGCACTTGGCCGGTTTTTTACATTCAAGTAGTTTTTACATTGTATGTAGGTACTGAATATACGCAATTAACGAAACGAATAATTTAATTAACGAACGTAGCTTGTTCTTTGTCATAATAAACCTGATTGGCACATAGCTATTAAGTTAATTACTTTTTTACAAAATAAAGTAGTAGGCAGGTATCCAGGTAATCTATCTATATACTTCTATACTAATAATATATAATATATAATATAATAATATTATAAAGAGGAAAGATTTATATATAACGAATTAACTTGAAAACTATTGGACCGATTTCAAAAAATCTTTTGCCGTTAGTAAGCTATTTTATCACTGAGTAACATAGGCTATATTAGAAACCTGTGCGAAGCCGGGACGGGCCGCTAAGTAAATATAAAAGTTTTGTAAATCGCTAAAATAAACAAAATTGATAGCCTGCTGGACGCCGGTTGGTCTCTAATGGAAGAGTCTTGCCACAGCATAAATATCTACAGTAATGGGCCTCGGCCGTTTCCTTGAAAAAGATACCTACAGCCGCGCGGTACGTAAACACGCGATAGGGCTACCCGCCTACAGTATTTTAATTTCATCTACCTAAGTACTTGAATTTCTTTCTAGTTTTGGATTGTATATTGAGTATATTTATTATTTAAAAAAATGAAATTCGTTGTGAATGAAATAGGAAGTGGAATAAAATTACATATTGTGTTTTTTTATTAGTAGATTTAATAAATAATACCACCCTTATAAATCTGAGACTGAAAAATATTTTAGCCTCGACTGAGACGTACGAAAAGGTTTATTGTTCAATTAAATAGCATAAAAATCCGCATTTTGGATAAAAAATATTCATTAAATATACTTATACAATTGTACTTATTTAAGAATCAAATATTCATAAATCGCACGCTTATTGGTCACACCGTGCGTTCGTCACTGCGGCACAGTCGCGACTGATTGGGTACCAAGTGGTACCAACATCGAGGCGCGTAGGTATACGTATAACTCGCGTTCCGACCGTTTGTATGAAGTTAAAATACTGTAGATATTTATGCTGTGGTCTTGCCATTTTATGACATACTAGCTTCTACCCGCGACTTCGTCCGCGCAGACTTCGATAGTTAAATATCGTTATGAATTATAGCCTATGTATTATTCTGAGGTATAAACAATAATAGTGTAAAGTTTTATCAAAATCCGTTCAGTAGTTTTTGCTTGAAAGAGCAACAAACATCCATCCTCACAAACTTTCACATTTATAATATTTTAGTAGGATTGGATTAAAAGGATTCAACCATATTCATAACTAATTAAAGTTTACATCTATTCAATTAAATAAAATTGAAGTGTCTATTTGTAATGTCAAAATTGCAGCTTTTTACTAAGTGCATCTGAAAGTAAATACGCAAATTATAATTTTAAAAATGTTTGTCTATCTCTACATGTGTGTTTTAGGTCAACTTTTAAAAGACTGGACCGTTATAAAACAAGATCTGATTCGTGAAGGCACGGGAAATCAATAAAAATATAGCTATATACGTACTTTTAATCAAGCGAGGACAAAAGGATGATAATAAGGGGAATAAAGGGAGATATTCGCTGGGTAATGCCTACCTGTCGAGGCCCGCATAATTAATACAAGTGAATTTCTATTTTATGGGACTTATACGTCCCGCCCGGGTTCAACCGAGCTTCATAGGAGTAGGAGACATCTTAACGTGAATTGAAATTCTTAATATTTAGGCAACACTTTAAGGCATCTAGTTAGTGAAATCGGGTATAATTATTATTCAATTTTTTTAACATGTGATAAAAACATTTGAACTAAAAAAAAAAGCGTCATGATTTATTCGGTTTAAAAAGTACCACTTACTTCGCGAGGCGATGCCCTCTGAAACGGTTAGGGTAATGTTAGTGAACTTGATATCCACGGGGCTCGGATGCGGCATGCTCACTTGGAGAGTCCTGCATTCCTGGTGCTCTCTACCCGCCACTTTTTGTCCTAAACCTTGGATCATTGCTAACGCTTTCGCCATTTTTATTAATCGCAGTTAACACTATACTTTTTTAACTATGTGAGTATCTAATTTACCAAATCGATTCATTTATGTTATTATTGCAAGTCATTAAATTTTCATTTTAAAATTCGAATTCGACGTTTAAAAACAACTAGCCAGTATGAATTCACTTTTTTTAAATCAGATAAAAGTTTTTATATAATGATCACCAAAAAGGTTTAATTTTTAAATTATCTTGTTTATTATTGTGTTGTGTTATCTGTGCGGATATACAGTTCGATTATCGCGCGCGTCCGACGTTGTGCGAAACGGCGCGAGGTCGCAACTACACTGCCTGCGAGTCTTTTCATATTTGTTTCATTTCGTTGGCGACACGAATACGTACCTACGTGACGATTCCATTGATTTAAATTAATTGCCTTAATTACTGAACCCGCGGCTATTAGTGTTGGATTACTACAGCGTCAAATGTGACGATAGGTAGGTAGGACACACTTGACTTGCTTTTCATTAAAAATATAATTTTGCAAAATGATTGTATCTATGTAGGATATGATCTTTTCCGTATTTTCGAAGGTTATAATCAAGTAATGAGAGCTGGGAGTCAGTTGTTGGCTGATGTGAATGGAGTTACATTCCCATATATTTTTAGTTTTGTTTTGGAATCTACGTAAATTTGTTTAATAATATGACACAAAATATTTACGCAACAATTATTTATTATGATTACAAACAAAAACAGTCAAATTAAAAAAAAAAATATAAATAATATACTATATATATATATTATATCAAACCCCATAGTCCCCCATCACTGTTAGGCGATAGGGTGCCCAAAACGCTGGCAGCATTACCGCGTTGAATGGCAATGCTGATGTGCTGTGCAAAATAGTTTCAAGCGTTCTGATCACCGGATTTTTCGCAATGTCTTGAAACATCCGGTACCCGGCACCCGGCACCCGGCACCCGGCACCCGGCCCCCATGGAACTAAGGTACTGTAAGATAAGGTTAGTCGAATTTTGAACTATGCACCATGTCAAACCACGAGTATTTTTGACGTTAAACAAAATAAATAAATAAAAATGTTTTGACAGTTAAGTAGGTACAAGATAAGTATTAGGTATTTTTATTATTTATAATGTGTATTTATTGAATTTGCCCTTGCTATTAATTACTTGACACTCCTAAATGACCCGCTATATGTAGGTGGAGCCATTCCTCATCTTATTCCATTTAATATTATCATTTCATTCATTTCGTGAAAAAATAAAAGAAAAAAAGAAGTATTAGGTCGATAAGTAGGTACATGCAAGAACAAAAAATATTAGTTGGTAGGTATCATTACCATATCATATTTCACTACATTTGCATTTGTAGCTGACGGGTTCGTAAACTCTACACATTGATAGAAAGATGTGTAGAGTTTACGAACCCGCATTAGGTAAGCGTAGTGGACTATGAATCAGAATCAGAATCAGATTCTTTTATTCATGTAAACCAATACAGTCACTTATGAATCGTTAATAAATAATAATAATGGTATCTCTACCACCCATTCGGCATTTCCTATAGAGAAGAATGGGCAAGAAACTCCATGGTTGCTTTTTTTCCAATTTTGTGTTTTTCTATAAAACGTTTTTGTGTTTTTCTTAATTAACATTTATACAATATAAAGTTAATAAGGCTATACAAATATATTGGTCCCAAATTTTCCTCGGAATTAAGGAGATTGTCCGGTATTACAGCAATATGCTCGGCCCTTCAGTGTATCTTTTTTATCTCTTCGGGGAATGCGGGCGTGAAGATGACGTCGACACCCCCATGCAATATCATTATAACCTATTTTTTTGACAAATTGACTGACAATGCTGCATCTATGTATTGTATCTATGTAGCGTAACTCTACGCCTTTTCGTTTTTAAGTTATAGAAGTAAAAAATGCATTGTAACTTACCCTATAAGATAGAACATCCTGCAAAAACATTGTTATTACTATAACTAACTTATGATTGATATTTTACAATGAAATACAATAAGATACCTAGAAACAACGGATAACAACACTTGTAGGGATCAACCTTGAGATGATACAATTTTTTAACAGACTTCCAAAAGGAGGAGGTTCTCAATTCGATTGGTATTTTTAAACTTTATTATTGCTCTCACCAAAAAGTAAGAAAAAATAATTACGTGGAGGTGTCGATACATGATATTTTGTAGCGTAGTCAACTCCTGTTTGGGGACTGATTCCTATATTCGAGAAACGCCCCATGTGGACGAAACGTCAGTGTCCCAAGTTAGGTACCTGAACGAAACCCGTTAAAACTTATAAGAAAAGAATCGTCGATCTTACAGATGACGGTTTATTTTTATAGGGATCTACCATTTAAATTGACTTAAAATGTGTCACAGCTCCATCTATGAAAACCTGTGTGAATTGATGTTACCGTATTTTTTTATATGTAAAATAGCGCCCTCTAGAGAATAAATATCACTTTAAATAAAACATTGTAAAGGTTAATAATATTTTATAAACGTGTTTGCAAGTAGAAAATGTAGATGTCACTATTATACAATTGAGGATGAACGTACAGGTTACTCATATTAAATGTACCTGTCTTTGTCTTAATGTTCTGATAATAAATAGAAAATAAATGTAAGGTCATTACATTCCGCATTTACCCCAGTGTATGTAGTAGTAGTAGTAGATCAATACCTACATCAGTACTAATTGGAATGAAATCAAACACAAATCGTAGTTAATTAATCCCCATTTCCATAACCTGTTAGAAACATTAGATATACTTCCTAGTTCTCTGACTGACCTTACTATGACATGTTTACCAAAGGTTTTTTAAACACACAGGACGATGAGATCAAACAGCACCTTCCTTTTTTATTACCTTTTAGTGTTTTTTTCCGTAGTCAGGTTTCAGTATTTTTAAACCTTTTTTTAGTGGGTAGGTAGGTATTAATGGTGCTATATTCTAATTTATTCATGTATTGTTTCTTTGTTATTACTACTACTACAGCCCTTTTAACGTCCCATTGCTGGGCACGGGCCTCCCTTCAATGCGAGGGGGATTCAGGCCATACTCCACCACGCTGGCCCAGTGCGGGTTGGCAGACTTCACGCATCTATCGAGAACGAGACAAGTTCCCTCAGACGTGCAGGTATCCTCACGATGTTTACCTCCATCGTTTCATAGCAAGTGATAATCTCGGATGAAAATGAGATTCGCACATAAATCCCAGAGGTGCGAGCCGGGGTTTGAACCTGCACACTTTGATTTGCAAGGCGTGCGTTCGACCACTCGGCTACCACTGCTATCCCTGCTTGGCCCCTGGTCGAGTGGTTGAAATTCAATATTTATGTTCATTGACACAGAGTTCAATTTAGTATTGGCAAAACATTTGACGCGCGTCTTGACGCCCCTGTGGACACAGGGTTTAAATCTCTCCGCAGCCCCACTCCTCCGGTGAAGCTGTAAAAGCCAACTCACGGCCAACAGCGTAGTCCATTAAAAAAAAAATCTCCGCAGTTACTTGTCAAGCGACACACTTGCATAGTATAAGCTCCATACGTAGGTACTATGTCATTATATGCAGGCTATGCGCAGCGAACAAGATAGGTCGTTGAACTATAGCCGATGCAATTGACACTAAACATAAAATATTCTTTGGCATCGATAAACACTTACCGACTTCACTGACGATTGTATCGAGCTATTTAAATTGAGAACGATCGTAATTAATGAATGACTTCCATATATTTACGAAAAAATGTAGGGTCCAGACCCCTTTTCTCAGAAACGCGTGAAGGTATCAAGTTGAAATTTATAAAAAAGACTTATGTCTGCGGTCCCTTGGTGCCCTAAAAAAATCAAACTTCTAGGTTAACGCAATCAAAAGATACGGCGGTTGCATTTTCAGTAGGTACATTTGCACGGGAATCAAACACCTAGTTAGTTTGCATGGGGACACCAGTACACCAACCGCAAAGATAAGTTTGTCTCTCTATCCAGTTTATCTTGTCGTTAGAGTAATGTTTGGTGCTTTCATAGTTTAGGTACGGAAACCTCGGTGCGCGAGTCCAGCTCGCACTTGGCCGGTTTTTTTTCTTCTTTATGCGACTGCCTTAGTCTTTACCGAGGTGTTGTAAGTACTTTATATTTTATCATCCTTCATTCATACTTATCACTTAAAATTTAAGAAGAAACGCATCTTTGTCTCCTCGCATACCTATCAACCAAATAACAATAAAGGGCATTGTTTACAAACTCGCACGCACACTCTCCCACGCACACACACACCCGCCGATAGCGCGTACAACACAACATTTACAAATTAACGTGCAATGATACGAAACGCGTGCAATTATTTGCCGGCTACGGACAAAGGGTTCCGATAGTCCATTGGCTACTTGGAGGCGGCGCGGGCGCATTCGAACGCGCGACGCACAGAAGCGCGCACGCGCGTACTTTCAAACTCCCCGGTGTTATTTGCAAAGATGATGCTCGCCGGAGCCCAGATAGTTGATAAGAGCAGTGTGTCGTACTCTTCAAATGCTGAGCTGGCGACCGCTCCAGCCGCGCCTGGGCCCTCCAGGGTCCCGGTCTCGCAGGGCCTGGCCATGGCCCCCAAGAAAGAGCCGGTGGATATAAATTTCACCAACATCACGTGCACTGTGAATCTTGGGATCACTAAAGGTAATTAAATATTATTTGATTGATTTATGCTAGACTCTAGCATGGTAAAAGACTTGAGGGTCTAGCTGGTAAGAGTCCGGCATCATTCGCACGTTTCCCCCAGGGTGTACGGGAGACCATTATGCATTAGGTTGCGATAAAAAAAAGAAATAAAAAGGTAGAGTTTAACTTTAGGGTGAACACCCGGCAGCTCTACCTCATTATTAACTTTTTTAAATATTTATACATACTTTTTCCAATCTACCATACTGTAAAATAACATGGTAATAGTAGAGTAGGTTCGTAAGGTACAAACAAATTTTTAATAATAATTTATGGGCAGTGGATTATTTTTTAAATATTTGTGTGGTAAAAAATATTCAAATTATCTGTCGAACACACAAAATAAATACTAAAGAATTACAGGGTCATTGTCACAATATTTCATGCCAAAATTATGATAATTTATATATTTAGAAAACGTAAGGTACTTAACGTTGATTGATTGTTTATAAAAAAAAGACATACGCGTCGAATTGAGAACCTCTTCCTTTTTGAAGGCGGTTAAAAAGGAACAAAGAAAGGGCTAAATAACAAAGAAAAATTAATCCAACTTTGAAAAAGTTAACGATCCATTAGAAGTAATTGAGGCATTTGTATTAATAACTTTTTAAATTAAAGCACTAGATATAATGACACAGCAGAGTGACCTGTGCGATATACTAACATAGAAAACAAATAAAAATAGCTAAGCACTATGTAACGCGTTCTATTTTCGTCTCGTGGACCTTAATCAATGAAAGGTTAAGAAGTGGTGCCCCAGTTTTACGCTACAGTGCATTCCAACCAGCAAATACTGGCGATGGTTGAAAAATTGCGATTTCTACGAACGACTCAGTATAAACACGAATGAATGGAATCGTGATATTGTTATTTGACAACTCGTCTACTCGCAAATACAACGAATGTTACTAAAGAAAAATCCAAGGTCATCCTAAAATCTTTATTCGGAAATAATATTACCTAATAACGTATTTTACAAAATTTCATTGCAACTTAATTCTAATAATAATGGAAATGAACCTCAATATGCGAGAGCTAAATGCCGAGGAGGAAATAGGGTGCCACTGTGCATCCCTGCCTACCCCTTGAGTGTATAATCAAGTGCAAGTGTTATGATTTATTACAGACTTTTGCGACGCAAGCTTATTACAGTCAACATTCACAATAACGAACCGTTTTAGAACATTGTCCCAGCCCTCTAACCATCACCTCTTTTACAGTACCTAATTTAAAATCCTTTCAGTTTCCGACTTTTAAGACATAGGTAAGAAGTAGGAGATTAGAATGGTTTGGACATGTGATGAGAAGAGATGAGAATCATGTGACTAATAGAGTGATGAGTATAAATGTGGACGGATACACAGAGCGAGAGGAAGACCCAAGAAAAGATATGGACTGTATGAATCGTGATATGAATGAGTTTTTTTTTTTTTTTTTTTTTTTAATCCGGACCTCTATCGGCCCGGCCCGCGTGCTCACCTCTGATGTGGGGGTCAGAGTTCTTAAAATTAGCCTTAAGTTTAATGTGTGTAAAATAATTTCTCCAGCCTGGATTATTTTTATTGAAAATAAATAAAAAGTCAACAAAATTTATTTAAAAAGTCAGTTAAAACACATGATGACAAAAAAAAAAACAAGTAAACTCGTCTTAAAATTAACAATATAAAAAGACAATAAAATAGCAAAAGGCTATGGACAAGGATAATAAACAGCATATAAAACATGATTAAAATAAAATAACAAAATAACAGAGTTTCCCTACTATCCATTGCGCGGATCCGGCAACCAGAGCCATTGATGCGCAGTGTAGTGTAGGCGGCTGTTGGTCGCTTATTGACTAATAAGTTGGCAGCTGGCCTCTTTCTGCTTAGGTCTTATTTCTATCAATGACTCTGGTCGCCACCTCCACGCAATAGCCTAGTAGGGTATCACGTCTATCCTTGTCCATGACGAGCTTACTTAGGCTGGATAAAACTAAGGCTACGCCTAAGGTCATCTCAACATCATGCCTTCGGCGCGCAAACACAGGGCAATGAAGCAAGATGTGCTCCACTGTCTCGCTGACACCCGGTTCGCAGATGCACGATGGGTCCTCCTTGCGCTTGAAACGGTTCAAGTACCCAGAGAACCCACCGCTGTGTACGCTACCAGAAGGTCAGGGAAAAACATTTTGGTCGTGGATGCAGTTATGAATGAGATTGGAGTGAATGTCAGTATGACGGAAAACCGAGATGAATGGAAAAGACATACTGCGCCGACCAAATAATAGGACAAGGTAAGGCCAATGATGAGTTTCTGACATTTGATTTAGAATAAATTCTGTCAAAAATGTATCGTCAATATTAAAACACCCATGCTATATAAGATGGTAGTAACGCCCCCATGATCCAATGTATTCCTAACTTTAGAACCAACGAATAGCATCCAAGTATGTTTTGCCCATAAATACATTATATGAGTGTGGATTTGCCACTTCTTTTTCAATTGAATATAATGAGTGTGATAGAATTATTTATTGAATGGAATGATACTTTCCCTCCCTGAGTTTTCTCTTATAATGATATATTAGGTAGAGCAAAAACGCACGCGTTAATGCTCCTCTACATTCTTTCCAATTGTTTTTCTGGATATTAATGATTAATTACGTCTCTAGATTCCAAGAGTTTATGCGTTACACATCTCTGTTCAGCTTCAACTACGTACGAGCTAATCGCATCTTCGTCTTAGCTATAGTAAAAATATGGAGTCGGATAAACCTAAAAACATCTCTACCGAATTTTCCTTTATAATCCCTTTGCGTAGCAATACAAGTAAATGCTTAATTTTTAGGTATGTATGTACTTAGTTACGATTATGTCATTGGTAACACGATAATGGATACTGATACGTCCTAATCTTACTTGCAATATAATTTATGCACGTTCTGAAATGTATGAAGTATGACCATGAGAGATATCTACGTTACTTTTCACATCGCTTCTTATTTGAGAGTTATTTATTAAATTTTCTTATCCCACACACCCAGTAGGAAGTTAAGTACCTGTATCCGTTAAAAAAAAATACATTTTGATTCTAACATCATTCGATTCAGCCCTGAGCAAATCGCATCTTTAAAAGTATAGAGACCTAACTCAAAAATAATGTTGTTGAAAAATGGTCGTTAGAACCCTTTAAGATTTATATTCGAAATCCTAAAATTTCAAAATGGGTCTCTATACTTTTAAAGATGCGAAATATGGAGTTACAAATTGTTAATCAAAGACAAGCTTTAGTATTTTCTTTTAAATGCAATCTTAGATACACATATGAATGGACTCTGGACTAACAAGAATAACATATGTAAAGATTAAAGTTGCGGAACATTTATAAAGGCGAACGATAAAGTCATTTGTCTATTGAAAATCGATTCGTATCACTTACATCTTATCGAGTACAAATGGTAGGTACTTCACCTTGAATCGATTCAATCTCTCGATAGTTTATTCGTTAAATAAGTGCGTATTCGCTTGCCATCGCATACTTGTAGATTTTACGATAAAAAATGGTGGTTTTAAATAATGTGCCTACATAAGCAGACTTACAGTGGTAACCGAGTGGGCGAACGCACGCTTTGCAATCAAAGTACGCAGGTTCAAACCCCGGTTTCGCAGCTCTGGGTTTCATGTGCGAATCTCATTTCTCGCCCCCTATTACATTGCGACCAAAATACATCGGCAAAGTGTGAGTGCACTGCAGTGCACCTCTGCCTATCCCTTCAGGGAATACAGGCGGGATGATGATGTATTAATATTAGTAGACTCGTTGCATTTTATCACCGCTCCACTCCTTTCAAGGTTGATGAGATTCTGTATAGTCTAGTTGTACTTTTAATGAGTTTCTTAAAAGAGTTTTGAATTCTGAGTAACTAAATATTGGGTACCTTGTGCGGATACTTGACGTAGAAACGGAAACTGAAGCTTAGTAGCAGAATTAGCAGGAGATGCGAGGAATGGACATGGTATTCCAAATGTCCACATACGGATATCTTAGCTTTAAGTCTACTAACAAACACTATCGTTTTAGAAAGACAATGGCTTCAAAAACCTGTTTGTATCAATCATAATTATGCAGAATATGACCAATGTAGACATTGTCACCTTGAACCCTTTATTAGTACTAGTCATATTCTAGCTAACATTCAAATAAGCTGCTGTTTTCATGCTCATAGCCATTTTTAAGGTACCGTACCCAAAGGGTAAAACACGGAGTCTTAGTAAAAGAGTCCCCCTAGTACTAAGACTCCGCTGTCCGCCAGTCTGTCACCAGGCTGTATCTCATGAACCGTGATAGTTAGACAGTTGAAATTTTCACAGCAGATGTATTTTTGTTGCCGCTATAACAACCTATCCGCCGATATTAAGGGGGCTCCCACACAACAAACGTGATTTTTTGACGTTTTTATAGATAATTTGTATTGCTATGAGTGAAATGAATTCGTACATACATAATATTCTTAACCCATTATCATTGGATTAACAATAATTATTATCAACATTTATCATGGCATGGATTTAGGTGCAAAGATATCTCAAACAAATGAACTAACTGTTTCGTGAGTATTTATCAGTTAGAGATTAGTGAAATAATTTTACTTACTAATAATCTCTTTCACAACCGAATAACATGCGGATAATGATTATCTATGACCCAAATAATGATCTACATATGACAATAGGTGTTTTACTACAGACTGTGGGGTTAGTATCTACCATTTCTAATACTCTTTAGAATGTTCTTTGGTATTAACAAATTTATAGTAGACCCTAGATGAATAATTATTAATTAATTTTGCGAGAATAATAATATAGTCTATATAAATAACTCTAATTCACATAAATAAATAAGCTAGAGAGAGTGTAATACAGACATTTAACATTTTGTGCAAATATACGAAAACTCTGCGGGTGGTCGGTATTAAGAATTGTTTAACCTTAAACCAAGAACATTTATGCCTCAAACCTTGGAAAATGTAGGTGAACTCACATCCACTTGTGCTTTCGGGTATGAAGCATATAATGTGCTTATGTACGACACTGCGTTTCAAGTTGCCTAAACAGTTATGTTTGGCTTTGCGATTAGGTAATAGATTAGTCAGTGTACTCGACCTTGTCGTCAATTGGCCATCATAAAATTCACGTCGTCATCATTTCACGCATTAATGAGATTACCAAATTAACATACATGTGTCCTCCAGCAATCCCGGATATGCGATACAACTTATCGATTCCGTGCAAGTATCAACACCAACCGATAACGATGACATTCCGCTAAAGACGGTCTTAGGGTGAAGATACCTGAATACGTATCTATTTTATATTGATTTCATGTCCGCAATTTAAGTTAACTTTTAGCAACTCTTTGCCACTGTACATACATCACCCTGTCTCTAAATAACACAGAAGCGTAATCATTCATACAATGAACCAATCTGAAAACACTCGTACGTCCTTTACGAAGTTACGAACAGATACACGAAATTGACAACATCCTACTATTTAGAAGGGGGCAGCGTGAAAACTGGACTACTCAATTGGGTTGAATGAACGATCGCTTGTCCTCACTCGAATAAGACTTGAAGTGGATAATAGAAATGAGTAGCAGATAATATCACGATAAAAATTCTATAAACGAGAATTGAGATTGCCATCTCATATATTGCCGATATTCAATGTACCCAGATTTAATATAATAAAACAGACTTTGGAAACAACGGATTGCCCTATCTATATGATCGAGTTGGAGTATTTTAAAACATAACCCTACTTCTGAGGCAGTCGGGGAAAAAAGCCTTTGACCCTGAGTATACTGGGACCAGAAAATTCACTTGACTTTACAAAATCTATTCTTAGTACCTATATAAAAGTATAGTTTAAATGCCTGTGGCAACAGCAACGCTAATACGCGAACAAATTTGATTACGTTATCGTAGATATATCGTTGAAAAATGTGCTTTTCCCATGACGTCATAAGGTTCTTTTTAGAGTTCCGTACCCAAAGGGTAAAACGGAAACCCTATTACTGAGACTTCGCTGTCCGTCCGTCCGTCTGTCACCAGGCTGTATCTCATGAACCGTGATAGTTAGAGAGTTGAAATTTTCACAGATGATGTATTTCTGTTGCCGCTATAACAACAAATACTAAAACTCAGAATAAAATAAATATTTCAGGGGGCTCCCATACAACAAACGTGATTTTTGCCGTTTTTATAGATATATTTTATAGATTTATAGATAGTTTTTAGTATTGGCATAAAAATGGTGGCACTTACGTCTCTATACGAACTAACCCTTTGAAAACAGCATTCGTTATTAATCTCATTACTACACAACAGATTAATTAGATATTTGTTGTCACTGAACTTAGTACCCCCTGATAAGCTGTGTTTGTCGTTATATCAATGCCGCTGAGTTAATAAATAGAAATTGTTGTTACCAACTAATGGACTAGGAAATAATGTTGTTTAATTACCTAAGTAGTACTTATTATACAAGGTTGGCACAGCCCCGTAGAGGCACTTTATCTCTTCTATTTACGACATCCCCTATATACAGTTGTGAGTAATAGAGCGATTGGAGGTCGAACTCTACCTCTTATAGCTATTATCTTTAAAATTAGACACATATTTTTAGACAGATACTGTGATACAAGATTCGAAAAAAAACCATATAATTATGAAACAAGAGCAAACGTGTTTTATAATTTGAAATAAGCGCGATTTTTAAATGTCCTTAGATGAAATATTTATTAGATACATGGCTATTTTATTAAGGACTATTTCTTTTGTTCGTGATAACAAGGAAGAATTAGGAAGTATAACGTATCTCCGCAGTATGCATGTCACGCACTCAGGTATGCTGTACAATACGAGCATGTATTTTTTACGTCAATACTTACGTGCTATCGAATATCGTTAATCTATAAAAGTTATTGTGTGGACGTAATTTACAATTTATTGTAAATAACACTAGGTATTTACATTTATAAATACTTATTTATAAATTAATTAAGTGCAAGTTCAAATTCCGGGCACGCACTTCTGAGATAATTTTCGTGTGCGAATGTAATTTTCAACAATGATTACCACTTGCTGAACGGTGAAGGAAAACATCGTAAGGAAACCTGCACGTCTATAGAAAAAGCGTGTGAAGATCACCAACCCGCACTGGGCCAGCCTGTTGGACTAAGGCCCAAATCTCCCTCGTATAGAGGGGGAATGTGGCTGTTATAATGGCAACGGGCTCGCCCCCTATTACATTGGGACCAAAATACATCCGCGAAGTGTGAGCGCACTGCACCTCTGCCTACCCCTTCCAGGAATACAGGCGTGATATACATATTTAAAAGAAATACCTACTGGTTGTATTTCGTCGCTAAATGACTCAAGCAGCTCGTTGATATCTGACCCCTTTCCAATGTCATTACAAACCACTTTTTACTGAATAATGTGTCTATAGGTGTTTTATAAATGGATTGACGTTGTATTCATTTTTTTTATAATAATCTATAGTCTTAAATGTCAGAAGTTGACTTTATATTGCACTAGCTGTGCCCGCGACTTCACCCGCGTGGACTTTAGGGAGATTACCCGGAAATATGGGTATTATTTTTTCCCGCGGGACCCTAATGCTTTTTCTAAAATTAAAGTAGCCTAAGTTACACCTTGGAACGTCAGCTATCTGTCAGTGAATGTCCCATTGAAATCGGTTCAGCCGTTTAGAAGTTTACCGCAAACAAACAGACAGACATAAAAATTTGAAATTGCGTTTTCGTTATAGGTATCGTATATACTTTCATACGCATTTGGTAAAAAAGTGTTATTTTGATATTACAAACAGACACTCCAATTTTATTTATTTGTATGTATGTATAGATGTATAGATTACAAACAGACACTCCAATTTTATTTATTTGTATAGATTAGCAACAAGTTTCTGATTCTTTGTTTTAGGTTGACCTAAAACAAAGAAATGCAAACTCGCGATGACGCGATGACGTAACAACAAAATTAAGGATTCGTGATTTTAATTTCAAGATTCAATAATCGATCAACTTCGCATAAAGAAATGAGTCTATTGCGCACGTGGTAAAGTCCTTAGTTGCGTCATGTGGTGTGTACCTATCATTTAACACATTATGTGGTTCTTGGCGGCCGTAGGCCAAGGATAACATTGCGGTCCGGTCCGTGTTAGCTGGAACTGCAAGCTAAAGTCCGAGGTAGTTATGATAAAACTTGTTTTGCGTTCGGAGTACAACTTGTTTAATTGACAAACTTAAGACGCTATGTATTAGCTCTACGTCACTAGCGAGCCCATAATCTCCTATAAACCGACTTGTTTTCTTCTTTTTTTTATATGGACTACGCTGTTGGCCGTGAGGTGGCCTTTACAGCTTTACCGGAGTAGTGGCGAGCGCAGAGTGCACTCCAACCAAGGCCTTAAGGTCGGAAAAGGGTGGCAACTAGCTCAAGGGCGCCACAGAGGGCACGACCTCGGCTTGGGCAGTTACTGTGAGGGGAGAGGTGGTGACTGTGCTCCTAGCGGAAGAGGGGGTTCCACGACCTCGCCGGCGAGATCGGTGTCTGTTTGAGGCAAACCGTCTTGTATTCAATCAAAAGCTTGACAGAGGTAGAGCTGGGTTGTAGATAAAACAGTTTTAAGCTAGGTACCCATTGTAGCCTAGTTGGTAGAATGCCTGCCTCGACCGCATACGGTACAAGTTCAATCTCGGGCCTCTGGGATTTTTTTGATTTCATGTTTCATTTTCAATAATGATTACCACTTGCTAAACTGTGAAGGCAATCATCGTGAGGAAACTTTCCCGTCTATAGAAATGCCTGTTAAGTTCACCAATCCGCGCAGAGCCAACGTGGTGGACTATGGCGCAAATTGCCTTGTATTAAGGAGGAAAGTGCCCGATATAATGGCAATAGGCACGCCCCCTATTACATTGGGACTAAAATATCGGCGAAGAGTGGATGCACTGCAGTGCATCTCTGCCTACCCCTTCGGGTAAGACGTGCGTAATGATGTATACTATTATATTTATCAAGTTACCCAATGATTTTATTAGCTTTTTTAATTGGTCAGTTTTGAAATTTATAACAAAGACTTATGTCTGCCCTAAAACTACAACTTAAATACTATAACAGACACAAAGACCTGTAGGTAGTAGGATCTACCATAAAAATAAATGTGTATTTTCTGCGGTTTTACCTGTCTGCGTATATTTCTCGTAATGGAATAAAAAATAACCCATCCTATTAAAACTTGAACAAAGTCCAAAGCCTGCGCGAGTTACAACGAAATACAAAGCAGTTTCATCTGAGGCCAACAACATTATTATCGACAATTTAACTATTGATTAATTTAGTTAGTCATCGTTAAATCCTACTAATATTATAAATGTGAAAGTTTGTGAGGATGGATGGATGGATGGATTTTTGTTACTTTTTCACGCAAAAACTACTGAAGGGAATTTGATGAAACTTTACAGTATTTATTTAAGAATGACACACGGGTTCAATTCCTGTAAGCAGAAAGTTTCCAAAATGACTTTTTCGGAATTTGCCCTGGTTAGTAACTGGGAATCACCCCCACCCATAGTATTAACTGTGCTTAGGTTGGGCTAGGTCGATGTTGCATAAGCCTCTATATCGCACAGTAAAGCCGGCTGCGCGATAATTGATAAGATGAAAAGGCTCGTGTGAATTCTTCCTAATTATCAGAATCAGATTTTTTTTATTCATGTACAGGCACTTATGAATCATCATTAAAAAATAAATAATAATAATAGTATCACTACCCGGTGGTAGATTCGGAATGCATTTCCTATGGAGAAGAATGGGCAACAAAATCCATGGTTGCTCGGACAGCGGGCTTCACCAAGTGTAGAGAGTCTCACTCATAGATAGGTAAACTACAGCAGTCTGAGATTCCTTTAATTTTTTAACCGACTTACAAAAGGAGGAGGTTCTCAGTTCGATTGGTATTTTTTTTGTACGATAATTACTTATTTAATCGACATATATTACAAACGGTTCAAATTCCACTATTACGCAATGAAAGCCCCCGGCACATAGGGGCGTCAACGCTCGCGCGTCATTATGTTTGCCAATACCAAAACGAACTCTGCGTTAATACGTATAAATACGATATTTCTGTAGCAAAAGCCACGCGTTTAAATTCGCTCGCGCTTTCAGTCATTTCGTTGTAGAATGAACTTTTTCTTTGTGTCAATACAGTTCGTATTGCCATGGCAAACAATTTACGCGCGAGTGTTCACGCCCCAGCGTGCGGGAAGGCTAATCATAGCAAACGAACAAAGGACGAGAGCAGAGGTCGCTAGGTTGAAACAAAACAATAATCTGCCACAACATCCATCCGGCGTGGACTTCAACCGCGATTACATCAAGCGTAGGCATGACACGCTTAGTTACAAAATTGATTAACGGTACTTAAACAGAAGTACTTTTATATTCGTTAATTATATGCATAGTAAAAAACTATTGTGGACAAAGGGACCAACTACTCACCCTCGAAATAGACAGTATCCCAAACTAAAAAGCAAATAAGTTTAATCGATAATAGAGGAAACTAACAAGACCGAACTCCCTGTCAGTCGAGAGTCAGTATGTCATAAGTCCTGAAGAAGCCTCGTTGAGAGGCGAAACACGTGTCGAATTATTTTTTTAGATTCGATTGTTCTGCGGACTCTCGACTGTCAGGGAGTTCGGTCTTGTTAGTTTCCTCTATTATAGATCAAATATATTTGGTTTTTAATTTGGGATTCTGACAATTCCGAGGGTGAGTGGGTCCCTTTCTCCTCAATTGTTATTTACAATGTATTTCCGCAATATTACGCCTGATTCTATCAATTATAGGCATAGTGATTAGACGGTTCGAAAAACTCTATGTCACCATCAATGTGCAGCGGGTAGCCTGAAAACTACGATACCATACCTACGCATAGTTAGCTACTAGCATTGATGACGGCGATTGAGTCCCGATCAGACTGGACTACTGTCACCAGAACTGTCTTATGAACCGTGATAGAAGACAGTTGAAATTTACACAGATGATGTATTTCTGTTGCCCCTATAACATCTAATACTAAAAAACAGATAAAATATTAAGGGGGCTCCCATACAAAAAACGTGTTTTTTTGCTCGTTTTTGCTAGATATTGATAATGGCAACAGGTAGACGCTTGAAATGTTCACAGAATACTTAGTTTAAAAATAAATAATTATATTTAAACATAATAAACATTTAAGGGGGCCCCTATACAACAGACATGATTTTTTTGCCATTTTTATAGATAATTGTACGGAACCCTACGAGCGCGAGTCCGACTGGCACTTGGACGATTTTTTCAACGAATATGTCATCGGTGTCGCGAGCAAATATAGTTTTGCTAAATGAAGCATAGTATAGTGATATATTCCTACGCAAGGACACGCATGGGTGTCGCAAGCTATTGTATTCGACCCACATCGTTATCACAACTGCCTACTGTCCTGCCTTATCAGCCGTCCATTCCCAGCCCAAACCAAACAATTATATCTTCTAGACACATAATAGGCATTGGACTTTGTCTTTAGAATTTTTTTTTTTTTTTTTTAATGAGATAGGGAGACAAACGAGCAGACGTTTCACCTGATGGTAAGTGATCAACGCCGCCCATGGACACCTGCAACACCAGGGATTACCTTTGTTTATTGTTATTCAATAAACAAAGTTTGCTGAAATGTCTTGATAACTGGAGCCTCCATTGCATTATTACAAAATAAATAAATACCGCCACATGACACATACTTGTCGTATGATCACTAACTAATCAAAGTTTGTGCTATGGGTACCATACAATGGACTGGGGGCGATCCCAGTTTGAACCCGATTTTCGTTTGATAGACATCAATCTCTATTAGAGATATGTCGAAACGGAACGTCAAATTGGTAGTTTTTTTTGTTTTGTTACATATCTCTAATAGAGATTGATGTATATCAAACGAAAATCGGGCCCCAGCACAAATTCGGATAAGGCCATTTCCGAAATTTGCATCTGGCGTGTGTCGAGGGGCTTTCGTTTGAACAATTCGACCTAGCAGTCGTCAAATTGTTTTGTTATTATCAATTTTATTTTATTGTTGGTTAGTACCAATTTCGTTTGCAGTTCTCATAACAATATTTGTCTCGTAATTGGCAAACCTAATATGAAAACAATATTGATAGAGTGGTGGTTCTTGCAAAAAATCCGCGATGGATTTTTTATCATTCGTAGTACTTTGAATTAGTGACTTTGTATTCTGTAATATGTAATCAACACTTACTCAAAATAAATAAATAGTCTTATTTGTTTTGTATTGTAGGATAGCTATTTTAAAAACCGGACCAGTGCCTACTTTACAATCTGATCAGTTCAATCAGTTAACCATTTTTTACCGACGAAAAAAAAGGAGGTTCTCAATTCGACGCGTATATTTTTTATCATCACAACGTATTTCCCAGTATTTATGCTGTAAAACACAGTATTGACGTCATACGTTTTAATTAATACATTGTATATAAATGCAATGTATGTAATGTAATTGTATAAAAAAGCAGCCGAGTGGTCGAACGCACGCCTTGCAAATCAAAGTGTGCAGGTTCAAACCCCGGCTCGCAACTCTGGGTTTATGTGCGAATCTCATTTTCATCCGAGATTACCACTTTCTATGAAACGGTGGAGGAAAACATCGTGAGGTAACCTGCACGTCTATAGAAAGGCGTGTGAAGTTCACCAACCCGCACTGGGCCAGCGTGGTGGAGCCAAAAATCTATAGCCCAAAAATCTCCCTCGTATTGAGGGAGAATGTGCCCGGTATAATGGCAATAGGCTCGCCCCCTATTACATTGGGACCAAAAATACATCGGCGAAGTGTGGGCGCACTACAGTGCACCTCTGCCTACCCCTTCGGGGAATACAGGCGTGATGATGATGTATTATTATGTATATACATAGGTAAGTACTAAATAATCGTCCATAATAAACTATATTACACTCACAATTTTTTTTAAGACTGTAACTCGAGACTTGAGATTGAGTCTACCACAATATTCCAATAACGCATTAACAATTGATTCACGACTTTCAACGTTATTACTAGGCAATACAGTCTAATAACGGTAGTAAAGGTTACAACATTTTTGCCAGACTAGTGACTGGTGTCAACA
Source organism: Ptilodon capucinus (assembly GCA_914767695.1). NCBI lineage: Eukaryota > Metazoa > Arthropoda > Insecta > Lepidoptera > Notodontidae > Ptilodon > Ptilodon capucinus. The sequence goes on along the minus strand of OU611814.1, from coordinate 2,797,684 downwards.
ACCTTATGACTTTATTAGAAATTGTTACCAGTAGTTGCAGTATGAGCGCCAAGACTAGACGTATGTCACGGAATATCTTGATGATGTCTCTTTCTCTCGTATGAAATTAGATAGAGAGCGAGAGAGCAAATCCGTGACCAAGGTCTTGTCTTGACATGCGGCTAATCCCAGTGTAATAATATGAGTCCTACCACAATGGACGGCAGACTCAGAACTCCTTTATCTTAAATAGAGGTACTTAGAGGTCATAATGATATCAAGATGTTATTTTTTCGAAACTGTTGAGACTACAGATTGTACGAATGGTAAACAATCTTTTTCATGAATGGATAACTAAATGTTAATGAGGTTTCAATCACACGGAAAAGTACCGCATGCTTTTTATATATAAGGAATATGCGTATGCGGTCATTATGTATGAGAAAAACGTGCATCGATAATAAATTGAACACGACACGTGTATCCTACGTCGGTAACTGATTAACATTATTATTTACCCATTTACCTACTAACGGTTAGATAATTACCTACTTTATTATGAGCGGCTGTGTAACTGCCATACGTTTATTTGTTTAATATTACCGGTACAAAATAATTAGGAACATTTTGTCTTACGCCGCCCCTTTCCATACTTTTTTTTAATGGCTTACGCTTTTGGCCGTGAGGTGGCCTTTACAGCTTTACCGGAGGAGATCCATACTATGACTGTGCTATGAACAGCCTCCTGCACACAAAGGCTACGAACATCGCGCGTCCATTTCTTTTGCCACACCAAAACAAACTGTATTGACTCACAGAAAAAGTCCCTTTGTAACCGACTTCCAACAAGCTTTAAATATTTACTTTTTTAGGGTTGTTATGAGCTGATAATACTTGCATATTTTCAAGGATTATTGACACTTAGAATCGTGAAAAAAAATATTATACGTCGGGAAAATAAAATAGTAAATAAACGCGATAAAATCCGTAAAATAGTTTAATTTCAAAAAAAAATTTTTTAACAAAAAACACCGACTTCAGTAGTGTGTAAATTACACCTGCGTGGGTTTTAATAGAAATTCAGTCTTTATATCTATTGATACAGAGTTCATTTTGATATGTGTGCGGGGGGCTTCATACACGTACCTATACTACTATGCCCACTAGACCGTATCATCGCCGTATTCCAATATATTATCGCCGTGGACTGTCGGCAGTCTTGTTATGATACGATACGGTATTGGCCAGTGACGGAATAGATTATAACAAAGAATATGCGTTGGTCCATACGGTTAGAAGCATGAAACAAGGCCTCAAGTCACCTAACACTATCGTTGTGGTGTTATGTTGTAAGACTTAATTTTATAAGGATTATGTCTAATGTCTACACTGATCATATTTTCGCTACCGTTGATAAATGAAGAAGGTTAAAAAAATAGTTTTTATGCGTTAAAAATGAAAGTGTGACGGGACTTGGACCCCAGGGCCCCGATTTTCATGCGATCGACATTCATCTTGAAGCGAAACGTCAAATCGTACGTATTTTTTTCATTTGTTTCGACATATCTCGAATCGAGATGAATGTCGATCGCACGAAAACCGGGCCCCAGGACGGTCGCGGTGGGCAGAAACCACAGGATGTGGACATAAAACTCGTAATCAAAACATCACGACTACCGTTGCATAAAATTGAAAATAAAGTTCTACTCACGTCCACAATGTTTACAATGAACGCGCAAACACGTGCGGACGGACAGACAGACAAAGAGACAAACGACCCCGCCCCGCCTCCGGTATGCTAAACACCTTTGTCGAACACTTTTGTTCCTACAACACTGAAAGTGACTCATTTGTACATGTTATGATACCACTTCTGAAAACTTCATCAGTAGGTTACACGTTTTATGCAAAATAAAAATGATTTATGGTTGTTGTTGCGGATGACAATTTACCGTCTACAATGAGATTAAAAATGGGTGCATTAACCCTGAGAATACCTATAGGTTCTCTAGCTTATTCTAAACGAATATGTAAAATCAGAATTATGTTTTATAAAATTTTTGACGTTATATTTTTACCTTCAAATTCAGAGCAACACATCTCTAAAATCACCTCTCAAATCAACTGTTACTTTTAACTCCCTTTGACGTAAAGAGTAACACCGAAAAAGATACAAACGACCTAAAGGACCATGCCTAGGCTTGTTAAACTTATTAATGTTTACAACATTGCTGTCCTACTCGTGATTATAATTTTTGAGTAAGACTACGATATTGTCAGTACAGTCAAATTTAAGTTAGTTGTAGTTTGTGTGTATCATATTAATGTTTTGATTGTGTGCTAGAAAACAAAATAGATTACAAAATAATCATCGGTATTCTGTCTGCAGCAAAGGATTTAATATTGATTGGTTTACATATTGTTTTCTTATATTTACGCGAATACTATACATTGAAATTAAACTATTTTACGGATTTTATCGCGTTTATTTACTATTTTAAGTTGTATGGGTTACCTAAAATACACAAGCCCGAGGCCCCGCTGCGCCCCATTGTAAGCCAGATTGACACACCAACATACAGTCTGGCTCAGCACGTAGCGAAGGTGCTCTCACTACTAAGAGGACACACAAGAGCACATACAAAGGATTCATACCATTTTGTCAGTGAGATTAAACATCTACATCTTGCGGACAATGAAACTATGGTCAGTTTTGATGTTCAGTCCTTGTTTACCTGTATACCTGTAGTAGACTGCATCGAAATAGTATCAAAGAAGCTAGCAGAGAATAACATGCCTGAGTAATATGCTGAACTCTTAAGACATTGCCTCACATCCGGGTATCTGTTGTGGAATGAACAGTTCTACAAGCAAGTAGATGGTGTAGCGATGGGCTCTCCTGTTTCTCCCGTTGTCGCCGATATATTCATGGAAGACTTCGAGGAGACAGCCCTTCGCACTTCACCTGTGACCCCAAGATTCTACAAGCGGTACGTAGACGATACTTTCACAATATTACCATCTGACAAAATAACAGCATTTCTAAACCATCTTAACTCCATACACTCTAAAATCAAATTTACAATGGAGTTAGAGGCCAACAATACTCTAGCTTTCTTAGATGTTTTAGTGATCCGTAATCCTGATAACACCTTAGGCCACACCGTGTATAGGAAAAAGACCCATACCGATAGGTACTTAAACGGTGAATCTCACCACCATCCAACACAGTTAGCTACCGTGGGTAAATCTTTGTTTCAGAGAGCACAAGGGATCTGTGATGAGCAACACCTGGCTGCCGAGATCCACCACGTCAAGCAAGTATTGCATGACAACAAGCTTCGGGTCCCACGCCGCCATCACAGTGACCGAGTGAAACCAGCCACAGTTGAGCGTCTACCTGCTGTACTACCATATATAAGAGGTGTCACAGACAAGATTGGCTACATCTTGAAACGGGCTTCAATCAAAACTTACTTCAAGCCACCGAAGAAGATTAGTCAGTTTTTACCACCTGTCAAGTGTCACATTCCTCTACAAGATGCAGGGGTATACAAACTCGATTGTGAATGTGGGCTCTCTTACATAGGACAAACTAAAAGATCAATTAAAACCCGCGTAAAAGAACATATAGCTGACGTGAAACACCGACGCTCCACGAAGTCTGCAATCTGTGAACATGTACAGGACCGCACCCGCCATTATATCAGATTTGATAAACCGCATATCCTCGCAAAAGAACACCGACTCCGACCAAGGATGATACGCGAGGCCATTGAAATTAAAAAACATCCTAATTTCAATAGGGAAGATGGCTGGGTGCTACCACCAACTTGGGATCCAGTAATCAATATGATTAAATCCAAAACCAAGTGTACCATTGCAAGACCTCAGGACACCGTAAGCACTTTCTGCGTGGATCGGACCGCAAACAACAACTAAATATGAGGGTACCCAGTTATTAACTATGACATCAGGACGTCTAACACCTCAGTCCCCCCGTGACCATGGTTGCTGTAAAGCAGCCGAAACGTCGGGAAAATAAAATAGTAAATAAACGCGATAAAATCCGTAAAATAGTTTAATTTCAATTGATTGGTTTAATTTTCAATTATGGTTACCACTTGTTGAACAGTGAAGGAAAACATCGTGAGGAAACCTTCATGTCTACTGAAAGGCGAGTGAAGTTCACCAACTCGCACTGAGCCAGCGTAATGGCCACAGGCCAAATCTCCCTCGCATTGAGGGAGAATGTGCCCGGTTCAATGGCAATAGGCTCGTCCCCTATTAAATTGAGAACAAAATATGTCGGCGAAGTGAGGGTACACTGCAGTGTACCTCTGCCTACCCCATCAAATTCGTCGTACCTACAAAACTGTAAAAACATTACCTTAAGTAATATTATTTGGTGGTAATGCTCACAGTTCAAGCAACGAATACATTAATGTTAAAGTAGATAAGTAGGTAGAGCATTTGCCTGGGAAATAGTCGGTCAATTGAAATACAAACCACGTATAATTTACTCACGTACGAACCAAATTTAAATAAATTAACAGTATCAATATTATCCAATTATGTCTTCCGCGGCCACATTCAGCAACCAAAACACAATGTTTGTGTGTAAAGTCACCGCGCAAAACAATAAACAATATCTTTATCAAATGCGTACGCGTAAGAGTAGGTACCTACTATAATATGATTATATCGAACACTATAGTTTGGCAGTTACATATATTTGTCTCTCAACAACTTTTTGCGCAGGTAACATATACTCAAAAAATTACACTAAAGCCCTCCTTCGCGCCATTACTTTCTTGCAAATACCAAATCGAACTGTGAGTTAGAGAACGATATTACGATTAATAAAATATGTAATTATGTATATATACATAAAAAAGGTATTGGTAGCTTTTGGATTGTTCAAAAATTGAGGATGGGGTTATTTCCTCTACATTTTTAGCTCGTACTCATATGAAGTTGTCCTATGCTTGCCTACTTACCTTACCTTCTAGTAGGTCCAACTAATACGTACATGTTATATAAAAAAATAAAATAAAGTATCAGTCCTCAGTCTTAATTACCTGCTTTAGTTCACAGAATATGCCAGTCAGCACTAATTGATATTCCTAACACAAATGACACCGCATTAGAGTTAATTACAGCTGCTTAATTAGCGTTACAGATCATAAACACTTTTTAACTACGTGGCAATATTGATGTGCTAATTGGTTGAGAAATAGACAATTATGTAGACCTACCAATAAACATACGGCTGTAAGGAAATGGAATATGCTTCTACGTCTGTCCACCAAGGTCTTTGTAACGGTTAAAGGTTAATAGCATATATTTCTAACCTCCAGCCTCGCATAGAGATAGTGTGCCCAACAATATGCTGACCCCCTATAACACGCGAACTAAAAATGCATTGACAAATTTATTCACTGCAGTGCACCTGCCTACCTTTGGTGAATACAGACGCGATGAAGATAATAATTCAATTCAATTCAATAAACTTATTTCAGATAATTACCTACATCCATATGTGTTAGTAACAATTTATTTTAGTAACAATAATATAATATCTACAAACCGAACTACATTTCTCCCTTCCCTTTTTCAATCCATCCATTTTTTTTAAACACTTTGGACATACCTATATATTCAACAATAAATGATTGATAGATTGAAAAATAGACAAGTTACTGAAGAGTATTTTTGGGGGCTAGAGTCCAAAGTGTCCACCTCAAAGTCCTATATCCTCAAGTACAGATAAGGTTATCGGTTTGCAAACTTGTGCAACAACACTACATCAATTGCATATTAAGTAGCTACATGTTTCTGCTTAATCTCTGACGTCAGCAGGGGTTATCGAGGTGGAGGCGAACCGCGGAACTGGTAGGGACCATGTGGGTCACCCTTGCGTGTAAATAGATGCTGTTAGATGGCACTCGACTCGAGGTGGATAGGTCATTTATGGTCACGAATACGGTACAAGGTTTTTTATCCACGTGTGAAATAATACCTACTTAAGTGTGATTTCAAAGGTTATACATATAATATTTTACTATACTTAAACCCCCTTAACTTTAAAAACCTTCACACATCAATGACAAGTCAAATAATAGCCAAGGACCGAGATGTGTGGAGAAGTAAAGGGGTTGTTTTCGCCCAGGAGTGGGACATAGAAAGGGTATATAAAATTAATTAAAGCTAGCTTAGTTGGTAGTAGCTCTGAAGCAAGGGATATAAGTTCCAATTGGACGCGCCTCGCGTGATTTTTGGATTTCATGTCATTTTAAGTTGTGATTTTCGCGGTGACAATGAAATAAAACATCCTTTGTTCCTCACTACAAACCAAATGTAACATTACATTTAACATGTCAGTGTAACAAAAACAAAGCAGTGTTACTACACTAGTGTTACTTTACTAAACATCGTAAGGAAACTCGGCCATTTACCTATTAAGTTTGATGGTTTGCCTTTACGGACTATTATCTAGAGACTGCTCTAGATAATAGTCCGTAAAGGCAAACCATTTTTCAAGCGTTTTTCAACCTTTTTCATGACACGGCCCCTTTAGTATGTAGAAATATTTCGCGACCCCCCAACCGTTGCCTTTTCATGTATTTTATTTTATGACTAATATTCAATCCAAACAATTTATTCATTTTCATAATTGGGGTTCGGATAAGTACATAATTAATTCAAACTGTATTGTTTTTTAATGCAGTAGCTTTTCCAACCTTTTGCAATTCCCCTATAGAAGCTTCGCGATCCCCCAAGGGCTCGCAACCCACAGGTTGAAAAACACTGATCTAGAGAACCTGAATGGAAGATAACAAACGGACAATGTGATAGCTATTTATTTTATTTTTTTTATACCTAAACGCTATAAATCATTGTCCTGCTTGTTATAGCAACAAGTATTATTTATCAAGTATACTTAATCATACTGTTTATGATACCTACTTGTATGCGACACGTAGTAATATTTTTTGCTCGTTCAGTCAAATTATGCTTCTGTAGAACGGACATGCAAAGGTTGACGAACTGCGGCTATCGCAAAAACTAAACTTGTTACGCAAAATACACACGTAACATTAACCCAATTTAATTGATAACTCAGAACTTTATGTGGCAATTTAAAACGCTTGCAAATGTAAGTATTCTACACATCACAAAACCTTTGTACCTATAATAATATGTGATTCAGAATAGATATACCAGCGCTTTAAACTACAATCTCTAGCTTATTGTGAACGTTTATGTAGAGTCAGAAATACATCATTTGTATAAGATTTTACATGTGTTAAGTTTTCTTTAAAATAGGCGCAATCCGTCTCCGAAATCTGCTTTTGAACTCTCTTTTTTCTAAAGCTAAACATAACAGACAGCACAAGCGACCATTGCTTTAGCTTGTAAAATTATAGAAATAAGTTATTGTTACAGTTTTGTGTTTTTTTTTTGTTGGAATCGATCGACAATACAAATAATTACATAATATACCGTTCATAACGCTGTACGCTTAGCATGACTACATAGACATAAGTGTGTCCCTTTCAACTGTCATATTTGTCGAGGAAATGACGTTACAAAGAGCCATTTTGTCATTTTCTCGACAAATCTGACATTGGTAAGGGATACCTAAAACTTATGTCTACGCGCTCATGCTAAGGGTGCTGGGTTGCAGCCTAGAAAATATTATGAATGAGTTTAGGTATACAATGTTATTTTTCTTTTCAGGCCAAAAACAGATCCTTCATGGCGTGAACGGTAGACTTCGACCGAAGAAGTTGATTGCCATCATGGGCCCGTCAGGCGCTGGCAAGTCGACGTTACTGGACGTGCTATCTGGGTACCGCGTCACCGGAGTAGGTGGTGCCGTCTTCATCAACGGTCGGGGAAGGATCATGAGTTAGTATCAGCACAGAAATCTGATGTTATATTAATAAATATCCCAGAACGCCCTCATCGTATGATCCCAAACTAAGCAAAGCTTGTACTATGGGTACCATATAATGCACTGGAGACAATCCCAGTTATACTCAGACCAGGGCAAATTCCGGCAGGGTCATTTCCAAAATTTGCCGCTAACGGTAATAGCTGGACGACCCACTCTGGTTACCGAGAGGTTCCGGGTTCAATATCCAACCTAGCCATTAAATTATTGACGTGATCCTAGCACAAGGATATATCTTTGGAGAGGCTAACGAGACTAATGATGTGGTAACCCCCACAAGTCTTTATGAACAAAAGTCTCAAGGCAACTAAGTATTTATAATTTTCATTAAAATCCTCTTTCGCGTTTATTTAAAAAAACCTGTGAAATTTGTGACCTGCATTATCTCTAGCGCTACGACGCTTCTCTCTTTCTACTCTAAATAACATAATGTTTCACATCTGCCAGGCGTCCCGTGACGGCTACTGTTTTTTTTATTTAATAGATTATTATCAACACTAAACGAGTACGTGTTAGCATGTCAATTAAATTATTAGCTCCCTTTCACGTAGTTACATATATCTAAGAAATACGTACTATCCGACTGTCTTTTACACCTTATAGACATACTTAGAGTAATACAAACCGTCATAGATAAAGTGTCATTAAGTAAAACGTGTTTAGGCATATTAAACTGTAATCAATTCTTAGCCGCGTAACTAACAGAATGTCATCATAAATTCTATTTTAATCGCATTTAATGGTTATGAATAAGTGTAATAAATCGATTAGATTGCACGAGCGTTTAGTTTATCAGTGAGTATGGCCAGGGTACGAGACCCGGATACCAGCCGCTAGATATCACAGAGACTAGAACTAGATCAACATGACACACTTGAAGATGACGGTGTAAAACAAACTGTATTGAGTTTTTAATAAGGTGCATTCTTCAATTAAATGACAATGACAGCGCGAGCGAATTTTGACGGGGGCTTGCGTGGCTTTTACCAAAGAAATTCAATTTTTACGCATATTAGCACAGAGTTTGTTTTGGTATTGACGAAAAAAATCGACGCGCGCCTTCTGTCACTAAGTCAATTATTTTTATGGCCACGTGTGTTTTAGACTAACCTTATAATGTTAATTGGAGCTGAATCGCCTCACTATACTGACTTCCACATCGTAATACTACAATTTAACTTTCTTTGTATGTAAAGCCTGGGTCACACTGGGGCGTCGACTCGGGCGACATTTGTTTTTCCATACCAAGACAAACAGTACCTATTGTCTTAATGTTAGACTCTTCTCCTTAATCTTAAGAGCTAGGCTCTTTTCTGTGGCGTGTTTCCAGGCTCCTCTTCTTTCTGCTAGCTCTTTTGCCTCCCAGTACGTTCTGACTTTTAATTTTTTCTTTAGACTACTTGACTGACTCGACGTTAGACTACTTAGTGTGATAAAAAAACTGGATTTTTTATTATTTACTTGCTGTATTAGGGCGAACATTACAAAAAAGCAGATGCGACTAACAAACTGCAATTGTACTTGTATATAAGACGAGATGGATGATGTTTTATGTTTCAGAAAGGTTCAAGAAAATGTCATGCTACATACAGCAGGACGAGCGGCTCCAAGGGTTGCTTACTGTTGGAGAAAACATGGCGCTCGCCGCAGACCTCAAGCTGCCCACCAAACTCGACAAATACGAGAAAGGAGAAGTGGTTAGTATCAAAACCCAAAATCTATACCTATGACCCAATCCTTCTGGCTTTGTAAATTATATTATCAACTAACTAGTTGACCCGGCGAACTTCGTATCACCTACAATTTATTTACGTTTTCTTATTCTTTAAACCAGTGTTTCCCAAACATTGTTCTGCCATGGACCGGTAATTTTCACACTGCCCGTTCGTGACCTACTTAATACTTTTAAACCCAAGCTGATTCCATTAGGTAGAATAGTACACATTTATTAATAGTAAGAATTTTGTAATAGTAGATATAATTTTGGTATTGCCTATTTAGTCACTAAATTTTAGTGCGAAGTATGGAGCTGCTGCTTATTTTTGATCAAAGGCGGGAATGTTGCGACCCGGTATTTTATTTTGATGGCCCGGTACCGGGTCGCGCCCGGCTTATAGAAAACACTGCTTTAAACCACTCCTGTATAGCTAAGGCAACAAAAAATTAAATTTAAAGCGATGAAGCCATTCATCACCTAATTTTGTTTTATTTATTTTATTTACCTTTTTTTACTTTTCGCTGTCTTCAGATAGAAGACATCCTAACGAACCTGGGACTCTACGAGCATATGAACACGCGCGCCGCGCAACTCTCTGGCGGACAGAAGAAGCGGCTATCCATAGCTCTGGAGCTGATCAACAACCCACTTGTCATGTTCCTGGATGAACCCACCACGTGAGTAACCTACAATCGAGTAAGCTTGGCAAATGACTTATCATACATAGAAAATCCTTTATGGATCCCTGCCACCTCGGGGAAAGTGGCAGGGTTATTAGGGAGTCCCGGCAGAAGGCCGTATACCCACTATAAACCGACAATGTACCATCCTCCGCTTGTATGGGGGTGGCCCGTGGGATCGCACTAGCATGCACCGCGACTATAAACCTACCTAATTACAAGTAGTTAAGTGGGTAGTTGGTTGCAAAATGTACGAATACCCCTTAATCCATCTAATCTGATACATCTATCTACTTACCCCACACATACAGTAAACCCTCTTAGATCCAAATTCTTTCCGCATCAGATTATTTCATAGATACGCTACGTCACATCCGTATCTACAACCTAACTAACTAACTAACTACAGCCCTTTTAACGTCCCACTGCTGGGCACGGGCCTCCCCTCAATGCGAGGTGGATTCAGGCCATTGTCCACAACCTATAAAAGAAAAATGGAGATGAAAATATTATTAGATTTAAAACGATAAATAGATAAATGTTCTGAGTCCGAATTAATCGTATGTTTTGACTTAATCCGCTTGGTAGACTGCAAATATATATGTTATTTTGCTACTACCTATAATTACATGCGTACTTGCGTAACATCTTGTTCCAGTACAATAGATACATACAATTATCTACGTCTGTACCCCACTGAAGGTTAGGCAGAAACCGACGATTTCCATATTCAAACAATGTCAACTTTAAGTCAGTATTTAACTTTGATGCTTAGCGATTCAGACTTATCAAGTTCGAGTTAATACTTGAAAGATATTAGTCAACACTATTTCTTTAACTCTACATAATGGCGTCTTTTCTGTTACCACCACACTAATCTCTCCTCAACTTAACGTATTGCCGTCCTTTTTTAACGTAACGTAGTTAGGACCAAGAAGGCAAGATTTTGTGTGTATAACAGAATCGAAACCAATATTCTGTCAATTTCCTTTCAGTGGTCTAGACAGCTCGTCATGCTCACAAGTTGTCCAGCTCTGCCGGAGCCTGGCACATCAGGGTCGCACGATCATCTGCACAGTGCACCAACCCTCGGCTTCTCTGTTCGCCCTCTTCGACCAAGTGTACGTGCTGGCAGCGGGCAAGTGCCTGTACCAGGGCACCACAACCAACCTGGTGTCTTACCTCGCCCAGGCGGGAGTACCCTGCCCTATGTACCACAATCCTGCTGATTATAGTGAGTTGATTATATATTTAAAGCTCAAAACATCTTAAAAACCTCTATTTTAGTCAACTTCACCACATTAAACCCATTCTAATTTACAAAGCCTTTATTTTTTCGACCCAAAAAAATCTGACTAAACTGATCTTTAGATTATCCATAGTCCCATTGCGTTTTGAGTCTTGGATGGCAGATGACGATTTCACCACATGTGGTTATCGGTGGTCAGCCAAAATAGGACCCGGACCTATCGGAAAAGTGACTGAAAAAAGAACAAAGATCTTTTTCCTCTTTTTTGGTACGGAAATGTAACTAGAGTAATATACTAACCTCCTTTCAGTTATCGAGCTAGCATGTGGAGAATACGGCGCTGACAAAATCGATATCCTTTGCACAAAAGCGGAGAACGGACGTTCCCTGGACTCGTTAGATGAGCCAGAAACCATACCCTCGATGGAAGGTCTACGAAAACAGTACCCTCTTAGCGAGCTAAGGCAAAATGAACCTTCGGGGTGTACAGAAGAGACTCCACAGTCAAATCAGAGATCAGTGTTGATTAAGCGCGGATTTTTAAAGGCCAAACGAGATTCTGTAAGTGGAATTCAATCTTTTATACTTGATGTGAAAAAAATATGGTTCGAATTGAGAACCTCCTCCTGTTTTGAAATCAGCTAATAAAATAATTGCCTAACCTTACCTGAAATCTAAGGAATAAGTAACTTAACGTCTTTCCTGGGTCAATAGAATAACATCCCTACACTATTACCGTCTAAGCAAAGTTCTATTTGAGGATTATGAAAGTTATTTATTATAGATTCCATAAAATTGTGGCACTGCGACAATTTAGGTATTTATGAGATCCTGGGAGCATGATGTATGAATGATTGAGCACCAGTATATTGTGTAACTATTGTAATTGTTTTATTTAACGTTCCATTTAAAGGGAATAAATAAATATTATCTCCCCAGACGATGACCCATCTAAGAGTGATAGTGAATGTGCTGGTCGGCTTGATGTTGGGCAGCCTGTTCATAGACGCTGGAAACGAGGGGTCGCGGGTACTGGAGAACTACAATCTGCTCTTCGCAATACTTATGCACCATATGATGTCACCTATGATGCTCACCATACTTACATGTATGTATATTTACTACTAATACTACTGCAGCCCTTTTAACGTCCCACTGCTGGTCACGGGCCTCCCCTCAAAGCGAGAGGGATTTGGGCCACAGTCCACCACGCAGGCCCAGTGCGGTTTGGCAGACTTCACACATCTATCGAAATGTAGTCAAGTTCCCTCAGACGTGCAGGTTTCCTCAAGATGTTTTCCTTCACCATTTCATAGCAAGTGATAATCTCGTATGTAAATGAGATTCGCACATGATACCCAGAGATGCGTCCGGGGTTTGAACCTGCACACTTCGATTGCAAGGCATGTGTTCGAGCACTCGGGTACCACTGTATATTTACTGAATCTTTTAAATTTGACTTACTCTCAAAATTTGAGAAGTACAGCTGTCTTGGATGATGGTGTGCTGTAACGGTTCGAGCATAAGCTGCTCGACTTCTACACTTCATCAGAGGAGGCTACCTAGTTCCAATATTGTCCGTTTGCAATATTTATCATCTCAGAGTCATATTGGGACAATTGTTTAAGCCACACACACTGGAACTTCAAAAGTCGTGCGTTAGAATTTTTGCCAATGTGCTTTAAGCTTGCTTCTCCCAGTAACTTGTGAATGACTTACTTAAGTATAAACGTTTCGTCTTCTCATTTCAGTCCCGTCGGAGATGTCAATATTATCAAAAGAACACTTCAATAGATGGTACTCGCTAGGATCCTACTACATATCGATAACGATCGTCGATTTACCTATTTCGGTGAGTGAAGTCTTACATATAAATTTATTGAGAATGTTATTTATTTGCAGTGGCTGTACCATTTAAAAATAAAGTATTTTATAAAGCCTGGTCTGTATATTGTAGTAGATAGTATTGGCTCTGAGAGTACACACTCCGAAGTAAACTACGGATTTTTCTAGGTTCACTTCGCTAGGTCCTTGTGGGTTCGATTCCCATTAATGCAGATTGCTTAAATTTCGCAAATTGCTCTAATATGTCTGCAACTGAAGGCGCCACTGGTCCATGGTGTAGCTCTCATCAGTTTTTAAAAGACGTGAATCACCTAACTGCAGCCCTTTTAACGTCCCACTGCTTTATTTAGTGGGATACTTACCTAATCCCACTAAAAAAAGGAGTGCGCGGAGTGGACGTTGCCCACTCGTGGTTGTTGAACATTTGACTGTACGTGACACAACATAGAACTCATGCAACACTTGCTGTCGTGTCCCTTGTGCCCAGTCTCATACACGAGGGAAGATCTGTATGCGGCCACCCCCAACGCGATTATTGTGGCTAAATTCCTACAGAATAAGGTTTAGATTAAGAACCATTGATACGAAATGAAGAAGAATACTATACTCTGAGTCCAATTGCTTCAAGGACGTTTAGGATACGAATTTCGTAACATGAATGTTTCTTTGCAGATAATATCGTGTACAGTGTTCAGCATTATAGTATACACGATGTCGTCGCAGCCGCTCGACATATCCCGGTTTAGCATGTTCCTCGCCATATCTGTGTACACCGTGTTGGTCGCGCAGAGCTTCGGGTTAATGATCGGAGCCGTCTTCAGTGTCGTTGTGAGTACTTTTACAAATAAAAATCAAAGCACGCTGAGAAACTGATCTTAATAACTTATTATTTCCACGCCGCAATGTTTATAGGATCTTTTAAATATATGTGTAAGAATCCTGGTGGACCTTGCATGGAAGTTTTACCACGTACGTAGCTTTTAAACGTTTAATATTTAGAAAATACATCATCACGCGTGTTCAATTCCCAGGTAGGGGGCGAACCTATTGCCAATACACTGAGCACATTTCCCCCTAAATAAGAGGGAGATTTTGGCCATAGTCAAACACGCTTGCCTAGTGTGGGATGGTGAACTCCACACGCCTTTCTATAGACATGGAGTTATCCTCACAATGTTTACCTGCAAACGGTAATCATTTTTGAAAATAACATTAGCACATGAAATCCAAAAATCCCTTGAACCTGCACTCATTTCTTATCAACTACACTATCACTGCTGGATATTTATATGTACTTAAATGTCCAAATTTTGTTTCAAGAATGGCACCTTCCTCGGGCCAACTCTGTCAGTACCGATGATGATGTTCGCCGGGTTCGGCGTCACGCTCCGCGACCTGCCCCCCTACCTGTACTGGGGCTCGTACGTGTCGTACTTGCGGTACGGACTGGAGGGCTTCATCGGCGCCATCTACGGCCTGGACCGCCCGATCCTGGACTGCAATTATGCTGAATACTGCCATTACAAGTGAGTTAAAGTTGCAAACTTTTTAAAGAACACTAAACAAAGTGTATCGTCGTCCTTCTTTCGGCTACAATGTGAGGTTGCAGTTCGCCAAAAAAATAGTCATAGATGGACACTGATTTACTAACAACGGACCTCCGTTGTCTCTGGATTGTGGTGTTTCCTCACATAGTTTATTGCCCCCGGACTAACTCCCCTTCGTCTCGCCAAATCACCTTTCTGATATGCATGACTCTGACTCTAACATTCTGAACTCTTTATGTTGGATTCTGTATCTAACTTTCCTCCACGTATACTTTCTTAGAGTGCCGTGAGATCGTTAGGATCCTGCTTATCAAATTCGAAATCTACACGCTTCGTAGTTTTCCCTTTTATATATGAAACACAATATTAGTAAGCTCGTAGATACCTAAAAACGTCAAATAAAAACAAAACAATCAGACGATTGTGTGAAATGTTAGGAAAAGCTCACCACTTTGAAATAATAGAAACCTACATAGTACGATGTTTAAACGGGATATAAGATAGAAAAACGTGTTAACTACGTAGAAACTCTTTGTTTAAAGACATATTTCTATTAAGTTTATGATAGGTTCCCACTTATATTACATCAATTCTGTTTTTTTTCCGCAGACACCCCCGACAGTTCCTGACCGAAGTGGCAATGTCTCCGGACATGTTCTGGTGGGACGTGCTCGCGCTCACAGTTTTCGTGGTGGTGCTCAGGATAGCGGCCTTTGTACTGCTCAAGTGGAAACTAAACGCCGTGCGATAAAATCAAATGCTTTTTGTCATATTCATATTAAGCGTTCAACTGATACCCGCCCTTTACCACTACCTTGCAGCAATGTTTTTAATATTAGGTACTTTCAGTTTCCAATAGTTAACTCAGTACAAATTATGTCAAAAATTGACAGTTAATATTAAATCAAAAATACTTTAAGTGGTGATTGTAAGGCCGTAGAGGAGTTAACACAGAAGTTGGAAAAAAAAATTAAAGGTTTGATTTTTTTGTCACAAATATGTAGAGTGCAGTGGTATAGTTAGTACATGATATCAAGAGTGCAGGTGATCATTCCAAAAGGACAAAAGTTTAATTTAATTAATAAAGGTAGGAATATTATTATAAAGGGCAAAGTATTTTGGCCCAGTGAAATATGTAGATAGGTAATGGTGTCGATTTTGTTGACTCAAACAATTAAGCTACACTAAACTATAAATTCTTCGCGCCTTCTCATAAACATGAGCAAGACAGCGATTTTTTTAGTGTTGTCAAATTTAGCTTAATGATAGTTTGTGTAATAACAAAATTACTATCTAGTTATGTCGATACATTTAGCAACTCTTGCCTTTATAAAATAATATTACACGTAGCTTTGTAACCCAAAATATAATATTTTCTTATACATTTTATATCTTGAGGGTCCAATTGTAACAAACTGTGATAACTTTCCAAACGTTACTTTCAGTTGAATTGAAGGATTGGTACGCTGTAAACAGTTACCAATCGCCATAATCCATCGCATATAAATTAAACTTGACAAATGTATTGTCGTCCTTCACATGATCTTTCTTCTGCTCTACCTCCATCTACCAAAGAGGAAGACGGCGATATTTTTAGATGCGATAAGTTACTTAGATAAATACATTGGGGATATTATCGAAATACGTTGACACGGATAAATAATTACTTAAAGTAAGGTCTAATGTGTCACATACGTATCAGCGTAAAACTTTCTGATGTAATATTAATTTCTACGGTAGACTTTAGATTTTTTCCGACTTCTTTTGGGCTAATTTTAAAAAGTTTAGGTGTTTGTATACTTTATACTAAAAATATTAAAGTAATTTAAAACTAATTTACAAAAGGACGCGAGCTGAGTATCCTCAAATAATTACGAATTTATCTGGTTAGGTAGCTTTTAATTAATCTTATTACTTCGACGTCTATTCTAAGAGAACTAATATTAGGACTAAACTGTTTCTCACAACGTGATTGCTCCCTAGTTATTAGGATGTTTAAGGCATGTTTAGTTTTAGTTTATTTCAGTAGAGAATAGGCGTCATTCTTAGTACCTACCAATTTAGTAGGAATGAAAATGTATACACGTATTTGTGTTAGAATATTTGACTAATTTAGTTGCTCAACTAGTTATTTATTATATGAGGAGATGTAGATAGGTAGTTAGTAAATAATGTAGGTAGCAAAATAGTAAACATAATAAGCGGTGATAAAATATGTAAATAAGCATGTTTTTTATTATTAAATAATAAATTTTCATTTTGGTACATTTTGTTCAGTTATTTACCGTTCATGTTCTGACATCATGGGATCTCTTTCTTTCTTTTTTTACGAAATGATGAAATTTAATGGAATAAGATGAGGAATGGCTCCACCTGCGGTTTGCGGGTATCTCAGCCAGTATCAAGTAATTAATAGCAAGAGCAAACTCAATTTATACTTATATTTTCGCCTATTTTCGTTTCCCACTCCTAAGCAAAGGCCTCTCCTTTAATCCTCCACACACTGCGGCCTCGTGCTGTTTGTGACCAAGTATTACCCGCAAAACTAAACTCGTCTTGTCATCGTCATTTTCAATTCAATATTAAACATTATAAATAAAACCGGCCAAGTGCGAGTCGGACTCGCGCACGAAGGGTTCCGTACCATTATCTATAAAAATGGCATTAAAATCACGTTTGTTGTATGGGAGCCCACTTAAATATTGATTTTATTCTGTTTTTTAGTATTTGTTGTAATAGCGGCAATAGAAATACATCATCTGTGAAAATTTCAACTCTCTAACTATCACGGTTCGTGAGATACAGCCTGGTGACAGACGGACGGACCGACGGACAGTGAAGTCTTAGTAATAGGGTTCCCGTTTTACCCTTTGGGTACGGAACCCTAAAAATGGGCGTTGAACGTGGTAAATATGGCGGATGACTCCTCATGAGAGCTCGTATTGAGATATTAAAGCCACGAGCACTGGTGCGACAAGGAGCACGCTGCTGCAAAATGTTTACCATAACCAAAACGAACTTTGTGCTAGTATACATAAAGATTGAATTCCTGTGGAATGACCGCGCTGCAAATTTTCTTTCGCGTTATCGATTACATTTAATTGAAGAATGAGCGTTTTCTGTGAGCTACTACGGTTCACTTTGGTATTGGGAAAACAATTGCAGCGTCTTGCTTGACAACCCTGTCGACACAGGGCTCGAAGGTACCTTGAGACGAGATCACAGGTGAAGTAATCTCAGAGATTAGGTTTGCTTAGCCATGTAAAGACGGCATAGGTTCTATTGAAACGGTAAAGCTATCTGCCCGATTAATATAACATCATAGAAGACCATCGTAATGAGGGAGAACGTGGCTGGTATAATAGCAATAGGCTCGCCCCCTATTACATTGGGACTATACATCGGCGAAGTGTGGACGCACCGCAGTGCACCACTGCCTACCCCTTCGGGGAATACAGTATGATGTATAGAAGACCATCTGCCAATGCGCATCGGATCACATTTATCACGTAATTAACGGTTAAACGGCTGTACATCATGAAAAGGGCCTAACAATTATCGTTGTAATAAAATACAGATAACAATAAATGGACAATGATCACATGTATGTTTTGTTTTCATATCAAAGCTCTGCGCGTACGGGCGCGTCATAAATTGCGCGATCTATTTTATGCTAAAACCAAAGTACTGTTCGTATTAACTTAGAGAAGAGATATATTTTTCAACGAAATGTCATCGATAACACGAGATAATTTTAATGCGTGGTAGCGTGGCTTTTATCACAGAAATTCAATCTTTATGGTTATTGACATAGAGTACATTTTAAATAAAGTTATGTTAATTCGTTCGCCCGAGAGAATACAGGCTGTTATGTTTATCGTCGCAGCGGGAGTGATCATGCAACTGTCGGTATTTGTTCTCGTGATATCGCGCGTCAATCGTTATCAGTAATCAGTATATAATTAGATGTGGTACCACGAAGGACGCAGATTAACGATACTGCGATCCCTAAGGCCAATGGTGAGTTATGCGAAAAAGATAATAGGGTTAAGTTCAGCGAGTAAACAGCAGGGTGATTATTTAATTAAATTACCAACAAACTTCTGTGAAACAGCTGTCAACATGTATTGACTGTAACTGTTAATCATTTTCATCCAAGATTACCACTAGCTATGAAACGGTGAAGGAAAACATCGTGAGGAAACCTGCACGTCTATAGAAAGGCGTGTGAAGATCACCAACCCGCACTGGGCTAGCGTGGTGGACTATAGCCCAAAAATCTCCCTCGTAGTGAGGGAGAATGTGCCCGGTATAATGGCAATAGGCATAGCATATAGCATCAATCGCAAAATCTCTTATGTTTACTTCAGTGTATTATCCTGTTCTCGAAATATTTACAAGTTTATAGTGGAGAATACTAGAATACATGCAACGACAACAAACGACATACATATACCGACAGACAGACGGACAACAAAGTGATCCTATAAGAGTTCCTTTTTAGGGTTCCGTACCTAAAAAGGAAAAAAGGAACCCTTATTAGATCACTTTGTTGTCCTTCTGTCTGTCTCTCTGTCAGACCCTTTTCCTCAGGAACGCGTGAAGGTATCAAGGTGAAATTAATAACAAAAACTCTAGTTTGTGGTCCCTTGAAGCTGTAAAAAACTCAAACTTCTAAGTTAACGCATTCAAAAAATATGGCGGTTTAAGTTGCATATTCAATACATTTTTAATAATAATACATCATCACGCCTGTATTCCCCGAATGGGTAGGCAGAGGTGCACTGTAGTGCGCCCACACTTCGCCGATGTATTTTTGGTCCCAATGTAATAGGGGGCGAGCCTATTGCCATTATACCGGGCACATTCTCCCTCAATACGAGGGAGATTTTTGGGCTATAGTTCACCACGCTGTCCCAGTGCGGGTTGGTGAACTTCACACGCCTTTCTATAGACGTGCAGGTTTCCTCACGATATTTTCCTTCACCGTTCAGCAAGTGGTAATCATTGTTGAAAATGACATTCGCACATGAAAATTATCTCAGAGGTGCGGGCCTGGGATTTGAACTTGCACCCCTTACGTTCAAGGCGGGCGTTATTGCCCGCGAGGCTACCATATTAAACAAACGAGCTATTATATTAATTATACATATTCTTTCGATACACTAGTCATTATACCAAAAGTTATCAGAATTGAGCTAACCGCCTTTTACGTTATTATATAAATACATCATCACGCCTGTATTCCCCGAAGGGGTAGGCAGAGGTGCACCGTAGTGCGCCCACACTTCGCCGATGTATTTTTGGTCCCAATGTAATAGGGGGCGAGCCTATTGCCATTATACCGGGCACATTCTCCCTCAATACGAGAGAGATTTTTGGGCTATAGTTCACCACGCTGGCCCAGTGCGGGTTGGTGAACTTCACACGCCTTTCTATAGACGTGCAGGTTTCCTCACGATGTTTTCCTTCACCGTTTCATAGCATGTGGTAATCTCGGATGAAAATGAGATTCGCACATAAACACAGAGGTGCGAGCCGGGGTTTGAACCTGCACACTTTGATTTGCAAGGCGTGCGTTCGACCACTCGGCTACCACTGCTTATTTATGCGTTATTATATACAATGTATAATAAGTATTTCTAACAAACGTATGATTGGTTTAGAGAAAGTGGAGTAGTTTCCTTTAGAAATCAAACGTGATACTTGCTGGTACGTTCATCGTTGAAGCTTTATTACTTATTATAGGTATTACTTGTCTTAAAAACATGCAAAATGAGATAAATTCAAATAGAAAAGTAGTTTCTTAGTCAAAGTATTATTTCGGACTTATGAAACACCCTGTATATTACCAATGTATTGATATTTTTTTCCGGTCAGTAATCTCAGTAATCATTTTGATATATTTATATACTCGCCTTATAATTACCTACGTGCACGATGCTCCCTGCCTGCGTCGTTGAGGCTGCCATGACCCTTTTAGTACCTACGTACCACGTCACACGCAGTTATTATGATCTGTACCTACACGCCCTGTACAAATAAGTGCGTCGAAACGTTAAATAATAATAATAATTAAATAAATAATACTTTGACGTTAGCATCAGTATCGGGTATACAACTGAATGGTATAAAAAATTGATCAAAATTCGACCATGTTTTTGCAACTTCTTTTTCGTCGTCAATTTCTATATCCTATGATATATATAATCCTATGTAAAATTTGTATGTTCTGTTTTTTTTTTGTATTCGTAGTCGCCCCTAATAAGTGTTGTTTACACTTCTGAATAGGGTTATGGATGTACCCAAAGGCCAGAACACGATACCTGTGACAAATATTCAAAGGCCTATAACTCGGGAACTATGATAGTTAGGTATAAACTGTCTTCACTTAGCATCCAAATATGAGCTACCGTTTACGTACCTAAAATATTATTTCGGACTTTTGATACACCCTGTATAAACTCATAGAATAATTATTTTTTCAATTAATTGACGCTGGCTGAAATACCCGCTAAACGCAGGTGGAGCCATTCCTCATCTTATTCCATTAAATATCATCATTTCATTCATTTCTTAAAAATAGAATAGAATTCAATGTATAGTATTCGCGTAAATATAAGAAAACAATATAGAATAGAATTATTTTTTTAACAAAATGTGAACGACGTCGAGAGCGAGTATAGTCGCGTGGTAGCGTCACACATAATCAATCTTTATGTATATTAGCACAGAGTACATTTTCAAAAAAAGTCATGTGAATTCGCTCGCCCCAGTATGTTTAGGGTGTGAAAGTACCTACTATCGGTGCCCTTTTAAGGAGTTCATTCAATTACTGCTGAACTCTTCTTTGTTCCTCGATTTTTTGCTATTGAGAGAGTCGGGATGAATAATCAAAGGTCGGGATCGTGGTCGGAATAGAGATGTAAGCTCTATGGTCGGGGCGCCAACTTAATTGTCTACTTCTTTTAAATGATGAAATTTTATTAAAGAAAATGTGGAGTGGCTCCACCTGCGATTAGCGGGTATTTCAGCCAGTGTCAAGTTATTAATAGCAAGAGCAAATTCAGTAAACTTTAAAAACAAAAATGGCCGATGAATGTGATAAAGATGGCCGCCAAATTATTTGAATTGTACAGAATGATTTGATTGGTTGATTTAAATCTCAGATGAACGAAGCCTTTAAAAATTGAGTCTTATGCTCACAAAACGTATTCGGCTTTTGGTCAAAAGTATAGCTTTAGTAGCCTTTTGATGTTACCAAATCATATTGGCCGTCCCATTCGGTTTTCATTGTACACCCATAGGGGGCGTTTGCATGATCGAAAATATCACTAATTCGACATTTATGTTAAAACAAAACGACAAAATTGGTCGTATTTATCAAAATCAGAATTTTTTAATTCATATAAACCAATACAGGCACTTATGAATCGTCAATAAATAATAATAGTATCTCTACCACCCATTCGGAATGCGTTTCCTATGGAGAAGAATGGGCAAGAAACTACATGGTTGCTTTTTTCCAAATATGCTTTGTTTCGAAATATGTCGAATTAGAAATAATGTCGATCATGCGAGAATAGCCCATTAGGCTCTGATGCAGCGGCATTTGGCCCCGACCGCAATGGCCGGTACAATCATTCTGCCGCCGGCCACATCACTTAGACGCGATAATTACTTCTCATCACAGACCGCTATCATAATGAACTGAGTTTCTTGAATATTATCACTTGCTATTTACGTTAAAATAAATAATTATCGCCAGACAAAGCTTGGACTATGAGTACGATGCAATGGACTGGGGGTGATCCCAGTTACGCCTAAACCAGGGTAAATTGCAAAAGACTATTACCAAAGTTTGCCGCTAGCGGGAATCGAACCCGTATCCACCCGGTTCAGTGAACCAAACTGCCTACGCTTAAACCACTAGACCAAGCCGTATTTAAAACCTTAACCAGGGTCGTCTTCTTTATCCGGAGGTTCAAGGGGTGCACCCGGGCGCAGAGTCCTAGAGGGCGCAATAGGTACGTACTACACTGAGACCACGCGAGCGGAGACACGGGCACAGGTAGTTCAGCATACATAATAGGTATTGCTATTGTTTTTAGGGTTCCGTACCCAAAGGGTAAAACGGGAACCCTATTACAGAGACTTCGCTGTCCGTCCGTCCGTCCATCCGTCCGTCCATCCGTCCGCCCGTCCGTCCGTCCGTCCGTCCGTCCGTCCGTCCGTCCGTCTGTCACCAGGCTGTATCTCATAAACCGTGATATTTAGAAAGTTGAAATTTTCACATATGATGTATTCCTGTTGCCGCTATAACTACAAATACTAAAACACAGAATAAAATAAATATTTAAGGGGCCTCCCGTACAACAAACGTGATATTTTTGCCGTTTTTATAGATAATGGTACGGAACCCTTCGTGCGCGAGTCCGACTCGCACTTGGCCGGTTTTTTTTATGAGGTGAGGGGGAGGGGGTCCGATTTTCGCACCCCGGCGCCGAATAAGGTTAAGACGGCCCTATTTGTAATACTACTTCTACTTCTTAACTACTAAGTTTATTCTTTTTTATGAAACGGAAAACATCGTGAGGAAACCTGCACGTCTATATAAAGGCATATGAAGTTCAATAACCCGCAATGCCCAAAACATACTCAATAGCCAAAAAATCTCCCTCGTATTGAGGGCAAATGTGCCCGGTTTAATGGCAATAGGCTCATCCACTATTACATTGAGACCAAAATACATCGGCGAAGTGTGGACGCACTGCAGTGCACCTCTGCTAACCCCTTAGGGGAATACAGGCGTGATGGTGTATTGTATTATTATATTCTTAACTTAATTAAAATCTTAATAATTTAAACATACTGTACAAGACGAAGAGTTACAGACTATACAGGGTGTATCATAAGTCCGAAATAATACTTTGGGTTCATATACGGTAAGTTATATGTGGATGCTTAGTGAAGACAGTTTATGCCTAACTATCATAGTTTCTGAGTTATAGACTTTTGAATATTCGTCACAGGTATCGCGTTCTGGCCTTTGCCATCTTGGGTACATCCATAACCCTATTCAGCAGTGTAGTAAACTACACTTATGAGGGGCGACTACCAATATTCACAAAACAGAACATGAAAATTTTAAATACGTCTTCAGATATTACGAATTATAGAATCCAGCAACAAAAAAGGTTAGAAAAACATGGACGAATTTGGATCAAATTTTAATACCATTCGGTTGTATACCCAATACTCAGCGGTCAAGTATTATTTCGTACTTCTGAAACACAATGTATAAAACACATTTTATATGCAGATTGTTTTTTTATACTCTGAATTAAACACGGTGCTATCATATTAAATGCGTCTGCAAGTGGATAATGACAATAAAGATACATTTCCGGCTATCATCCTTGATTCACCCCAAGTATTGACGTCATGATGTCTACTGGAATTTGAGACTTTACAACTAAGTGATAATAACAGAAAGTAGAGATGTATCCCTGACTCATGAGTCGGAGATCAACCTTAGCACGTATGTCGCGACAAGACCTTTGTCACAGATTCACTCGCTCGCTGTCTGTCTAATTTCATACGAGAGAAAGAGACAACATCAAGATATTCCGTGATATTCCGTCTAGTCTGGGCGTACATGCTACAACTGCTGTTGGCAAATTGAAGGAGTTACTCCAATTTCAACATTCAATCGTCTCACACATTCACTTTATCCTCACATCCCATGTAAAGCGGGTTTCAGACTCCGCTATATTATTGTGCTATATAGTATAGCAAAGAAGGATGCTATATAGTGTAGCATAGCATGGCTTTCACATTACGCGATTTTATTGCAAGCATTTATAGTTTAAAGCAAGTGCAGCTGACGGGACGGCCGGGGGTGAGAGAGAAGGAAATTGGCGGCGCGCAATAGCATAGCATGAACTCAGCGCATCGCACCAATTTATAGCGTTTAGTTAACCAATAATATATAGTACAGTACAGTGTGAACGTGTCCATAACAATGTATGGTGCGCGATATTGTTGTGCTATGAGCTATATACTATATGCCATTATATTATAGCGTAGTCTGAAACCCGCTTAAAAACTACTGAGAATAATTTTTAATCGTTTCGCAAATGGATGAGTTTCTTGAGTGAGTAAGCTAACTAAGCGAAAGAAGAGTATACGCGCTCGAGCGATGCCTCACCTCAAATGAGGTGTACCTCGTGAGCACCTCGCGTGGTACAATGAGGTAATTCCTCATTCTCATATAAAATAGATGAGTTACCATACCACTGATACCACTGATAGTCATATTAGAAAGTGAGATGGAAAACCCAGACTTACCATAATGACAAGTCTTCTAAAGCATGTTGAAACACATTATTTCAACTCCTCAAATATGAAATTACCTCATGATAGGTAAAGGTACATAGCTTTAATAATGGGAATGTCAGTAGACTAGTGTTAAAGGGACCCTTCTCGCAACTGTGAGGTTCCAGGTTCGAACTACGTTCGGTCAGGTTCGTGAGCACAAAATTTAGCTTAGCTGGAGGGGCTAACAGGGCAACTAGCAATTTAAATGCTAGTAATCTTAAACAAAAATATGTATAAATTGCAATCAATATGCGTCAAAAATAAATAACCGTATTAGGCATTTACATAAGCTATCATTTAGAATATGGGTACAGCTACGCTTGTTAGGCTTCATTGCCACGGTAAAGCCAGCTGCCCGATACATACGGATTTATCATAAACAAATATACAGTGGCAGAACATTATCTATGAAAGCGATCACACAAAATACGATTTACGGGAGTCAGGAATCCCAAACCCGGGAAATCAAAATATCTGTTACTGCTCATCCGTTCCAGTTACTATCGGGCAGCCGGCTTTCCCGTGTAAACAGGGCCTTATTTCGGTCAGTAAATAGTATTATGTAAATAGGATTTAATGAATAAGTTATATGTATCTATACATATTTATTAATGGCACACAGAAATGAGGTCCAGATTCCAGAACAGCCCGCGAACTTGTTATCAGTCACGTTGGACTCCACATGCACTGATAAAGCCTCCCGCACACTGGGGCGACGATCGCGCGTCAAATTTTTGCCCAATACCAAAACGAACTCTGTGTCAATATCGTAAAGATTGAATTTCTGTGGTTAAAGGCGTCGAAATTCGCTCGCGCTGTCAGTGTCATTTCGTTCAACCTCCGTTGTTGGCAAAATCATCGGCTAAACTCGATGGAAGCCATAGACTTTAAAAAAGTAAAGTTGTTGAAAGTGAAGTGAACTTTTTCTATGTGTCAATACAATTCGTTTTGATGTGGAAAAACTTCACGCGTGAATTCGACGCCCCGGTGTGCGGGGATCTAAATGTTTTAGTCAATTAAATAACTTGAAATATTTTCCTTCATTCCAAGACGTTATGGTATACTTTATCAAATTATTTAGGTTAGTTCGTTAGTACATTGTCTAGTACGACTTTTATGCACATAAAAATAAAAACTGGAAAAATCATTTTACACATTAAATATTTAAGGGCTCTGACCCCACATCAGACATAGGTAGCACGCGGGCCGGGCCGAATTATGGCCCGGGTAAAAAACATTAGACGGTGCGTGCCTATAATCTATAGGTAATTATGTTATGATGACAGATATTCGGTTATTTCATTTCTGTTACTGAGAGTAGTTAGTAACCCAACCATTTGTTTTATACAGAAGTTTGATATTTTCACAAAATATTTTGCATATTTTTTTTCTCTCTAATTGGTGTACAATAAACAGTACTCTATTATCGATCTATCATCGATATGTGATAGGATAATAACTTTGCATCTTTAATCGGATTTAATCGCACGTGGTCCTCGTAAATATAATTATGGTCTATTTCTCATATATTGACCCTTATTGGCAAAGTACTTCACAGATCACTAGTGAAGTACTTATCCAAGGGTCAGACCGGGTGGCCAGGTCAATAATGGTCATTGGCCACTGCCCATAATGATTGTTTACTCCCGATATTATAATAACAAGGTAAAAGTTGGTTGGTTACAAACCAGCGTGAAGGTTAGGTGGACGACTGTTTGTGTGAATAAGTATTGTGATACGGAATAAAATAAGGCTTAAGGTGGGCAGATAGCAGCCACATATTTTATCTTTATAGGTTGGTCACAGTCCTATCTATATCTATACTTCTATACTAGTATTATAAAGAGGAAAAATATGTATTTTTGTATGTAACGAATGAACTTAAAAACTAATGGACCGATTTCAAAAATTCTTTTGCCGTTAGGAAGTTACATTCTCACTGAGTAACATAGGCTTAGATGGATAAGACGAAAATCATGTCGAATGTCCATGTCGCACCTCACCCAATAGTCGTTGGAAACTCTACTCTCGAAGTTGTCGACGAGTACGTATACCTGGGACATACAGTCCGATTAGGTAGATCCAACTTCGAGAAGGAGGTCACTCGACGAATCCAACTCGGCTGGGCAGCGTTCGGGAAACTGCGTCACATCTTCTCGTCCAATATTCCTCAGTGCCTGAAGACAAAAGTCTTCGAACAGTGTGTGTTGCCAGTGATGACGTACGGATCCGAGACGTGATCGCTCACAATGGGACTCATAAGACGGCTCAGAGTCACTCAACGTGCAATGGAGCGAGCTATGCTGGGAGTTTCACTGCGCGATAGAATCAGAAATGAGGACATCCGCAGCAGAACCAAGGTAAGAGACATAGCTCGAAGGGTTACACGTTTGAAGTGGCAATGGGCCGGACACATTGCCCGGAGAACGGATGGCCGTTGGGGCATCAAAGTCCTAGAGTGGCGGCAACGAACAGGGAAGCGGAATGTGGGACGACCCCCGACCAGGTGGACGGACAAACTCATCAGGGTCGCCGGGAGTCGATGGGCGCATAAAGCCCAAGACCGTAATTTGTGGCGACCTATGGGTGAGGCCTATGTCCACCACTGGACATCCCTGGCTGATAGATATATAGATAGATAGAACATAGGCTATATTACAAACCCGTGTGAAGCTGGGACGGGCCTCTAGTTGTTTATATATCAGAATAACATATACGCGTTAATTTATACTGATATTAAATGATCGAAGTCTGCGCGGACGAAGTCGCGAGTAGAAGCTAGTTATGTCCTAAGAATACAACGAGTTCACATATTGTTTTCTTATTTTTACGCGAATACTATACATTGAAATTAAACTATTTTACGGATTTTATCGCGTTTATTTACTATTTTATTTTCCCGACTAAAACTATACTACTAAACTACCGATCTAATAAAGAAACACTCCGACGCATTAAATCTAGACGTCAAATCACCTAAGTTGTATGGGTTATCTAAAATACACAAGCCCGAGGCCCCGCTGCGCCCCATTGTAAGCCAGATTGACACACCAACATACAGTCTGGCTCAGCACGTAGCGAAGGTGCTCTCACTACTAAGAGGAAACACAAGAGCACATACAAAGGATTCATACCATTTTGTCAGTGAGATTAAACATCTACATCTTGCGGACAATGAAACTATGGTCAGTTTTGATGTTCAGTCCTTGTTTACCTGTCTACCTGTAGTAGACTGCATCGAAATAGTATCAAAGAAGCTAGCAGAGAATAACATGCCTGAGGAATATGCTGAACTCTTAAGACATTGCCTCACATCCGGGTATCTGTTGTGGAATGAACAGTTCTACAAGCAAGTAGATGGTGTAGCGATGGGCTCTCCTGTTTCTCCCGTTGTCGCCGATATATTCATGGAAGACTTCGAGGAGACAGCCCTTCGCACTTCACCTGTGACCCCAAGATTCTACAAGCGGTACGTAGACGATACTTTCACAATATTACCATCTGACAAAATAACAGCATTTCTAAACCATCTTAACTCCATACACTCTAAAATCAAATTTACAATGGAGTTAGAGGCCAACAATACTCTAGCTTTCTTAGATGTTTTAGTGATCCGTAATCCTGATAACACCTTCGGCCACACCGTGTATAGGAAAAAGACCCATACCGATAGGTACTTAAACGGTAAATCTCACCACCATCCAACACAGTTAGCTACCGTGGGTAAATCTTTGTTTCAGAGAGCACAAGGGATCTGTGATGAGCAACACCTGGCTGCCGAGATCCACCACGTCAAGCAAGTATTGCATGACAACAAGCTTCGAGCCGCCATCACAGTGACCGAGTGAAACCAGCCACAGTTGAGCGTCTACCTGCTGTACTACCATACATAAGAGGTGTCACAGACAAGATTGGCTACATCTTGAAACGGGCTTCAATCAAAACTTACTTCAAGCCACCGAAGAAGATTAGTCAGTTTTTACCACCTGTCAAGTGTCACATTCCTCTACAAGATGCAGGGGTATACAAACTCGATTGTGAATGTGGGCTCTCTTACATTTTGACAAACTTGACAAAATTGACAAACTAAAAGATCAATTAAAACCCGCGTAAAAGAACATATAGCTGACGTGAAACACCGACGCTCCACGAAGTCTGCAATCTGTGAACATGTACAGGACCGCACCCGCCATTATATCAGATTTGATAAACCGCATATCCTCGCAAAAGAACACCGACTCCGACCAAGGATGATACGTGAGGCCATTGAAATTAAAAAACATCCTAATTTCAATAGGGAAGATGGCTGGGTGCTACCACCAACTTGGGATCCAGTAATCAATATGATTAAATCCAAAACCAAGTGTACCATTGCAAGACCTCAGGACACCGTAAGCACTTTCTGCGTGGATCGGACCGCAAACAACAACTAAATATGAGGGTACCCAGTTATTAACTATGACATCAGGACGTCTAACACCTCAGTCCCCCCGTGACCATGGTTGCTGTAAAGCAGCCGAAACGTCGGGAAAATAAAATAGTAAATAAACGCGATAAAATCCGTAAAATAGTTTAATTTCAAAATACAACGAGTTATTATAACAAAGAGAGAGCATTTCCTAACATTTGACAACACCTCCAATTGTGTGTGCGACTTTGATGTCTACGCACTAGTATAGTCTAGACGGTCGTGGCAACAACACTTTCGATGAAATGTTTTTGGACATATTTTTAACCGACTTCCAAAAAGGAGGAGGTTCTCAATTCGGCCGGTATGTTTTTTTTTTAATGTATGTACACAGTTTACGCTGCGAGTTATGATCCGATTTACGTTATTCTTTTTTTGTTTGATGCGGAATAGATGCCATTTGGTCCCATAAAAAATTAAAATTGTACGGCCAAGCAGTTTTCATTTTATGAACATTTTTATGTTTATTATGATCATTATTTACGTGGATGATGTAGTTGTATACGGCTTTTTAAGGAGTTTTCATTTAGGTTTATTACTTTTTGTTTAATGCGGATTGTTTACAAAAATCTAAACTCACCCTCAAAGGGGTGGAAAAGGGGGGGCGAGGGGGGGGGGATTTTTTTTTGTCTGTAAATATTTACTTTTTTAGGGTTGTAATGAGGTGGTAATAATTGCATATTTTCAACGATTATTGACACTAAAAAGCGTGAAAAAAAAACATTTACAAAAAACAAAAACCGACTTCAAAAACCTAGGTGCACTAAAAAGCTAGAAATAACCTTATAATTCATTACATTTGAAGTCGGTGCCAATTCATGTGTGTATTTGCCTAGTCTGACGTAGATTGGCACCTACTCCAAATGTAATGAATTATAAGGTTATTTCTAGCTTTTTAGTGCACCTAGGTTTTTGAAGTCGGTTTTTGTTTTTTGTTAATGAAATATATTTAGGTATCTATAATTTCTGATATTATTGGCCCTAAGATACAAAACCGAGATAGACATGGAAAATCTCAATAAAATACAATTTCTCAGTAGGTACTTTTAAAAGTTATAAAAAAAATACGAATCGAATTGGGAACCTTGTACGGACTAAATACCTCCCGTGTGCTTAAACAAATTGCCATTGGGCAATTGACAATATTGGTATGTCACATAGGGGATTGAATAACTATTTACCTATCCGGGTATAATAAGATAATGGGGTGTTACTACTACTACTATTACAGCCCTTTTAACGTCCCACTGCTGTGCACGGGCCTTCCCTCAATGCGAGGGAGATTCAGGCCATAGTACACCACGCTGGGCCAGTGCGGGTTGGCAGACTTCACACATCTATCGAGAACTAGACAAGTTCCCTCAGACGTGCAGGTTTACTCACGATGTTTTCCTTCACCGTTTCATAGCAAGTGATAATCTCGGATGAAAATGAGATTCGCACATAAATCCCAGAGGTGCGAGCCGGGGTTTGAACCTGCACACTTTGATTTGCAAGGCGTGCGTTCGACCACTCGGCTACCACTGCTGGGGTGTTAATATCCACATAAATAATGAATAACAGGAAAACTCAACTTCATACCTACCTACTTTTCAATTCCATTTATTTTGAGCTGTTTATGCTCAATAGTAATGTAAGTATTTACTGATATAGTTTATCATACAATTTCTCACTATAAGATTCATCTCCTTATCAAACGTTACATCAGAGTTGCATGTACTGGACGCATGGGATGAGTAGGTATAGCTCATTGCCGACAAAGTAGACACGAATTACTGTTGACTAAGCTGACCTCTTATTTTACCGGACAGTCTCGACAACGTTATAGTGTCCCGGTAAATCAAGACAGGAGACTTTACAGAAGAGCATACTCATTTGACGCAGAAAAATTCCTGATTCCAAATATGTATATAAGAAAATATCGCACAAAAGTGTCGCTTAAGACAAATATCCTTTTACCTCTCGGTATATAATGTTGAGACTGCCTCGCTTCTGCAGTGCATCGGGGATGTTTGCAGAGTATCGTACTGATGGCTTTGCCGCAATTGTTCGAAAAAAATACTGCATCCCTGATCGGCAGGCTGCGGAGCAGTCGCAACAGGATCCTGATGACATGACCATAGCGGACCGCTATACGACTCCGCTGTGTGCAAAGGGTGATCACGGGCAATTTTTCCCCTCCTTTGTAATTTTGTGATTACCCAACCTAGTTATTTAAAATTCTACTGTACTAACCCGACAAAGTGTGTATTTAGTAACCCATATTGATCCTGATAACCAAAATATTTTTTTTTTTTTTATATATTATTATTTATAATGTCGCGCTAAGTTGGTTTCTCGCTTTTGTAATTATTGCGAGAAAATGAAACAAATTTACATGCCCCTATCTCACTTTGTGTCGCGGCACAACCGACTGTACTCCTATGTATGTGTATCCTATGTATAATATAGAAAAATACCGCTTTTGAGTTTTAATATAGCATAATGGTTTCATAAGTACCAAATGGAGTCCCGCAGGTACAAGACGCCGTGGAAGACCAAAGCAACGGTGGCGCGATGATCTAGACATATCTAGACGTGGCCGGATGGCTCAGGATCGGGATCGGTGGAGGGAGAGAGGGGAGGCCCTTGCCCAGGAGTGGGACACAAACTAGGCTATTTAAAAAAAAATGTTTCAAAGTCTTTTAATTGGTAACATAGAAATAGTGTTTTGTATTCTTGTAGGAAATGTCCCTGACGATAATACTTCTAAAAGTTGTTCATCTTGCCATTAACTGGCAACATCCAGTGCGCATTACCTATTCTTTGATCCAGTACGCCACACCTGCGCTGGAAGCGACCGCCAAAATTCGCCTCGGCACAGTCGTTACTTGCACGATGAATGACCAATGTGGATACATGGAATTCAGGCGAGGCACAAAGAGTTAAAAGATACGGATGACTCGATCGGTTTATACTACACACAAGTCACGGTACTATATAATATACTGAGGACTATCAGTGTCGCACCCAGACCACCATCCAGTAACAGATCATGCCGGACTGAGTCGCTCTGTGATGTACGTAGCTATTCGAGTGAGAGACAAATTGTCATATCGAACATTTTGTCGTGTCACATGTGATTTGGGTTGGTTTTCTCTGTCAAAAATCGATCTCGCGACCCCTACCACGATTGATTATATATTAACCGGATGTGCCTCTTACAAATCTTCCGCTATGCCAAATATCACTGTTTACTAATATCATTTGACTACTGCGTGCCCTATCCATATAATAATATACGGTTGGTATCCAATGTTTGTAACAAAAACGTAATACATAGTTTTTTTTTGTCTTTGTAACTAGATGCCGGGAACAAAGGTTTTACGCTCACTGATTAGGGGCCCAGTCAAATTGTTCATCCGAAAACATTGTTTAATTCCTCTACCGTTTCAGTTTGTCTGGGTTCACGTTATGTTTGCATGCTACAAACCCACCACGACTATTAATGTTCGCAAAGACTGAATGAATGAAATAAGTTAGTGAGTTAGCAACGCGGTACGACATAGGGTTAGCACACATGTCAAGATTAGACGTCTGCCACTGATTCGCTCGCTCTTCGTATTATTTCATACGAGAGAATGGAACAAAATCAACATATCCCTGACATAAGTCTAGTCACATGCTTCAACTACAGGCCTAGTCTTGGCCAGGCCTTATAGATTACTAACAGTCATTAAATATCATTTACACTAATTATTACCACTTGCTGAACGGTTAAGGAACATCGTGCAGAAATCTGCACATCTATAGAAAAA
The DNA here is from genome assembly GCA_914767695.1 of Ptilodon capucinus. Lineage (NCBI taxonomy): Eukaryota > Metazoa > Arthropoda > Insecta > Lepidoptera > Notodontidae > Ptilodon > Ptilodon capucinus. The sequence continues at coordinate 2,764,062 of OU611814.1, read as the reverse complement.
GTTTTTTTCTTGTGTGTATTTTGGATTTACGTATTCCTTAGTCAGATTACAGTTTTTTTTTTAACTTATTATATAGGTTATATAATCGAAATGACTAGTTTATACTCCTTCCTGTATCTTTGATTAAATGTTTTTTCCTTGTTAATTGTGTATAGTTACTAATCCTATTAAAGGTATTTGAACTTAACTAAAACTTAAAGAATGTAAACTATTTTACGGATCTTATCGCGTTTATTTACTATTTTATTTTCCCGACGTTTCGGCTATAATCCGTAAAATAGTTTAATTTCAATGTATAGTATTCGCGTAAATATAAGAAAACAATACTTAAAGAATGTGCCAAAATAATAAGTGCAACATAGATTTTTACCTTCTGGAGCAGGTGTAACTCAATCATTCAAAACACATATAAAACCTACATAACTTCATAACTGCTTGCTTCGCTTCTCATAACAATGTCAATGCTCTTATGACATAGATTACTAACCATCATGCATTTCAAGGCCGTATAAAATAAACAATCAAAGGCTGCTTGTTTACATGCAAAACTTATGTAAACATTTACATATATTGTGTTATGTGCGCGGAAAATGAGTGATCATAATGTGTCAGTTTATAAACATCGATCGACAATGAACACACAGTAGTAAAGTAATAGATACCTAATAATCTCATTAGCAGGCTACTTAGGTACGTCTTTGTTAGTTTAACTGTCGTACAATCTGTGAAAAAACGCAAAGTGATATAAAATAAAGAGTCACGGGAGATTATATTAGTCATTCTTTGTTACCAATGTAGTTGTAGCATATGCGCCAAGACTAGAGTTATGTCACGGTATATATTAATTATGTCATATTCTCTCTTAAGAAATAAGGTAGAGTTAGCGAGCGCATGCGTGACAGAGGTGATGTCTTGACATGCGTACTAACTCCACTATTGTAAAGAATTTGTCTCTTCTCTTCTAATATACCATGACCAAATCTTGGCTTTGGCTTGTACGAAAGTGCGCTGGAGTAGTTCTCCTACCTTGAGTTTGCAATTTAATAACGACTGTGACATGGAAGCATTAGTCCAGTAGGTACTCTGGTCACGATACTCCTAGCATTTTCGTTTAGCAACGTAGAACCTTCTTATCTTCAGAGCATTTTCAGTCTATGGCAGCGTCCACTTCTCTGCTACATGTATTTAATGTAAAAACTGTTGGAAGGAATCAAAGTGACTTTATTTTATTATTTTATTATTATTCCAAGCTTTATATTACCTTGCAACTGAATTTTAAATCAGTTATATTTAACCAATTGAGCTCAAATTTAGTTTACATGCTTATTTTGGATGAAAATGCATGCTTAGCTTTGTGACGTCCAATTCAAGTTCTAATTCCAAGATGGTGGAATATATATTTTTTCTGCACTGCCACAGTATGGGTATCCAATGAAAGGGCTTGCTGAGGAGAACACGAAAACTAAGGGCAATTATATAAAAGCTAGTTTTTAAAAAGTTTTTTTTACATTCATATTTTCTTTACGATGTATATTGCTTCTTTATCTACAATGTGTTATAATTTCCATGTAATAGGTGCAAATTTCCATTTAAAAACAACAAATACCAAGATAACCTCTCCAAACGTCATTAATCTTTAGAAAGATGACGTTTGGAAAGGTTATCTCAGTAACGGTAACACTTATAATTAGGTAAGAAATATAATCAGTAAGGTCAACATCAAATAGTCGGCATCAACTCGATAAAATAAGTGTTATTAGTTGCCTAGTCTCAAATATTAGGAAAGCCGTCAAAACAGTGGCTCACCATGCAGGCCTTGTAGCATGACCGCGTAGACATAAATTCTATCTCTTTCAACTGTCAGATTCGTCGACGTCATTTTCTCGACAAATCTGACAGTTGAAACAGATAAAACTTATGTCTATACGGTCATGCTAAGGGTGCTGGGCGAGTCATTGGTTCAGTGTGTCGGGTAAGCCGCGCCGGGTCATGCGCGGCGCGTCACGATCAGCTGCGCACGCGCGCCTCCCGTGCGCACCACGCTCGCTACACGCATGCGCCACACGCGTCGCGTCTCACCGCACGGGAAAACGCGGAAAATTATTCCCGAAACCAAATACACACGAATCGGTCACATTACCTGCACAATACCAACATATTTGTATCTATACCTAATCATAACTAAAGAAGCACGAATGACTATTCTATGAGGTAACGAATAAGACAGATTATCAAAGTAGGGAACGTATGTGTAACTTCTTAAATACCTTTAATTTAATTTGTTTTGGGCTAAGTTTCAATTAAATAAATGACTGATAACCGTAGGAACGGAAGATGAAGTTCAATACCCACTTGTAGTCAATTTTAACTTGTTCCGCTAGCAAACAGAACTAACAAGTAGTTTTATCAATATTCAGTACAAGGTCTTGTAGGTACGTTAGTCCGTAACTTCATTGTTATTTACCTAGGCAAGTGTTTATTTTTGAACCAACTTCACGCAAGTGCGGTACGAACGAGGTTACCTTACAACAGCGGTTTTTTACGAACGTTTTTATTCAGCAGCGAAATAGTAACTAGTAGCTCAGTTGTGGCTTATTGTGGTAATAATTCTCTAATCTACGAGTATGTGTCTACACGGCCGGGACGTGGGCTCTTCAATTAAGCGATAGGCGGCAGAGTGACTACCCAGTTCTCAATGAACGGGCAACAACGAAGGAAATTTTCCATACTGATGAATTATATAACAGAGAAGACGGTGTAAAAATTTAAATATCGAATTCGCAACTCGTTGGATGGATGGCAGACAATCCCTGAGGGGTCAACGGGGTGATAACCCCTTCACGCCGACGGCTGCGCCCCGCCGTCGAACGCAAGAAAGAACTTCGAGCTTATGCGACGCGTCTTTCGCAGTCTATAAAGGCACCCGACGCACACAAAAGAAACAGTACGGCTGCGATCTCCGTCGATGATGTTAATCAACGACTAGTAGGTAACCGAGAATCTCACACGGCCGGACCGCTTGCAATGATAACGACAAAACGGACACAAGTGATAATTTAACCAAACATTTTATTTGAATACTCCCTCCCTTCGGTAAGCGCATGCGTGCAGGCGACTTTGTGATTGGCCGTGAAAACGAACGTTAAACAAAAAAGCAATAACATGAAAGGAACGGACGGCAGTGTCGGCACTGTCTGCAGTACTCGCTCGGCGTGCAACAGCAAATGCAGTATGATCGTGGTATCGAACAGACTGCCATTTATTTTGAAGCGGAATGAGAAAACCGGCGTATTGGAAAGGAAATCCAGGTACTGTGTTTATTAATAATCCAAGTACACCTACACTAAATTAAGCGTTCATTTAGTGCGCATATAAAAATCCTGAACATAAAATTAGGTACGTAAATTTTTTTAAGAATAATCTTTTTAACCATTTCCCTATTGATGCCAATGTTATTTATTATAGAGTTAAGTTTATACAACAAAAACAAGTACCTAAATTAGTTTTAAGAATAATAAGCTTCAGCTTGTCTAAAAGAAAAACAAATAAGTAGACCAAAATTAGTAGAATAAAATTACCTCCCTACTAGGTATTCTTTATTTAAATTACACCTTACCTTGATATACGTTTTTGTGATTGCTAATTTAGAAGTTATAGTGACGACTTGCGTTATTTCTGGAACAATCTAGCAAAATGCGATCAATTTCGGGAACGGGAGGTTTCCATCGGATTCAATAAACCCATAAACACAGATAGGTGCCTATAAATACAGATATGCTATGGTTTTAATGTCTTATGCTGACTATTCAGCGTAATTTTCCATGTCTCTAATTTATACGCGAGTCATCGGTGCCGGCATTTTAATTTTTAATGTTACATCAATAACATACCATCAGCCCGGCCATGTTATTGTAACCCGACGGAATTAAAAATGACGATGCTTATGTTAGCCTCCTAGGTTATAAGATGTATTTTTTATGCGTCGTCATTACCACATTTTATTACCTATCAGTGTCGGTGTGCATTGTCGCAAATGTTATAACCTGGCCCTGTAGCGTGACCGCGTAGACATAAGTTTTATCTCTTTCAACTGTCAGATTCGTCGAGAAAATGACGTCACGTGCTGGACATATTGGGGCGAGTGATTTTACTTGACTTTTAATCAGTGACAAAACACATATAGATGAAAATGTGTCTGTGATAAAAGCCACGCGACCACGCTGCTAAAATCCCACGCGTCATCGATTACTTCTGAATGAATAATGTGCTTTCCTAGGAGTTAATAGGGATCGTTTTGGTGTTGGCAAAATTCTGCGTTTTGACGCATCTATTTGCACAGGGCTTTAAGGCTTACTTTGTGATAAAGAAAACCTTGGACTTGAATGTTCGCACACAAAGCCGCGTCGTACTGGTAATTGATTCATCATGAGTCACGTCGTGAATATTCTCCAAAGAATAGCACAGTTATTGGTCCTGTTACGAAATGGACAATAAAGCAGATGCATTCGATCAGCGGAATTTAATTATTAAATTATCATTGTGTATCACTCAAAATAACAAAACAGCAACATAACAAAGTAACAAAAAGATACCTTTCATGCTTTTGTTTTTTCCCCACGACTTACATAGTCTGTCAGCTGATACTTATATAGTTAGGTACGAAAACCACACAAAATGTAGCTTTTAATGGTTTTTTTAATAGTCAATCAATCTGCCCTTTCCTGACTTATCCGAGATCAGCTGGGCTAGCATGCGCATCAAAACTAACTTATCTCACACCAAGTCACTATCCCGTTGGTACTCTTATTTTTTTTGTAAACTGACAATTCATAAGCACTGTCACAGTATACAAAAATAAAAAAATCTGATTTTCTCACTTCTACAATTAATACGAGACATATGAGACAAAATTGAGGTATCTCACATTTTGTCTTGTCACATTTAGATACTCAACTAATGCTGTGTGACTTCAAATGTTTTAGAAATTACATGAACAGATACCTGCAGTTATAAAGTGTATATATTAAAACACAAATGTCTACACATACGATTATCTATGTGCCTACACTGGTCGCTACCAAGTTTTAATAGAGGAACAATAATTAATAAATAATTGCATTATGATAAGAATAAGTAGGACAAGAGTTTGATTGATACAACAAAAAATAAACAAACACGCGTTGATTTAGTTACAATAATAAATGGTGTCCTACACTACATACTCATCGTATGATCCCAAACTAAACAAAGCTTGTATTGCGGGTACCATACAATGGACTGGGGGCGATCCCAGTTACACCCCAGACCAGGGCAGATTTCGCAATTTTGTCTGGCAGGAATGGAACCAGCAACCACCACTAAAAACATTGAAAGTATTGATTGAAAAGAGCTCGTCTCTCCACACTGTATGTCAAAAGATAGCGATGGAATATCGACAGCACACGTCTTTCGAAGTCTGTCTATTGCATCGAGATATATAACGGAGATGCCCTATCGACTCCGCCCTGCTAAGGGGTAGGCGGAGGTGCACTGCAGTGCGCCCACACTTCGCCGATGTATTTTGGTCCCAATGTAATAGGTGGCGAGCCTATTGCCATTATACCGGGCACATTCCCCCTCAATATGAGGGAGATTTTTGGGCTATAGTCCACCACGCTGGCCCAGAGCGGGTTGGTGAACTTCACACAGTTTTCTATAGGTGTGCAGGTTTCTTCACGATGTTTTCCTTCACCGTTTCATAGCAAGTGGTAATTTCGGATGAAAATGAGATTCGCACCTGAAACCGGGGTGCCGGTGCGAGCCAGGGTTTGAACCTGCACACTTTGATTGCAAGGCGAGCGTTCGACCACTCGGCTACCACTACGGCTGCGCTGCGGCTATTGGTTTGACGTTTATCTGACATCCGCCATTGCAGTTGCCCTATGTAGTTGCCGTATACTACAGACAGGTAACTTTAAATGGTAGATGTCAGATAAACGGCAAAAAAATTCCCAGAGCTATACGCAAGGCGGGATCGATATGGGTTCTCTAGTTACTCTATGGTCTATTGACATATCTGTTAGATTAACCACAGTTAACGACAGATATTCATCACTATTTTTTTAAATTATTACAGACATAAAGTAACCTCTTTTCTTTTACTCCTTGAAATATAGTAACTCCATTGAGTTTGTTACCGGCTCTTCTTAACTGGTCGGTGTTAGAATCTGATTATTTGCGAGTGCTAAATTAGATTTTTTATTTTTATTATTTGCCTATCGTACACAGTGAAAAACTAATTTAGTTTTTTTATATTATTGGTACATTATTGTTATTGTTTGGGTATATCTTTTAATCATTACCTAATATTGATCATTAACTAATGTTATGTTTATGAAAATGTATTTATAACTAAGTATAATATAGCCATATTTGTGGCATATTTTATCGACAAGTATTTTATTGCATTTCACGATTAATAATTATAATTTTAATTTATTATCATATTCACAGAAGGAGACGCGATATGTAGGTTATCGATTCCATACGACTTGTATAATTTTAGCGCGCAGCCGCTGGTGCTAGGATATTGTTTGTTACTATCTCTGGGCCCAGTTACATGAAATATACCTATAAGTTTATTTTATTACCAGTGGTGTTAGCACGCATGTCAAGACAAGACCTTTGTCATGGATATGCTCGCTCGCTCTCTGTCTTATTTCATACGAGAGAAAGAGACAACATCAAAATATTCCGTGACATACGTCTAATCTTGGCACATATGCTACAACTACTGCTTCTGTCCGCGACTTCGTCCGCGCAGACTTCTTATGGAGTTATTAATTAATTGTTGTTAAAAAAAAAAAAAAAACATTTATTCGGCACAGACAAAACAAGGCAAACAAAGCACACAGAGAATATGAAACTTATACAATACACAGAAAAGGAAAGAAAAAGAGCTCAGTGCGAACTGTGCCGAAAAGGTATTGGCTCAGCACGTGCTGGGGGGAACTAATCTCCCCCAGCGCTGATTTTCAGACAACCCTCTTCACTAGCTTGTCATACCTACTTATTAAGTTACCGGCTACCGAATAGAGTAGCATAACTGTAATATACGCATATAATAAAATATAACAAAATAAAATAGTAAAACATAGAATTCGTAATATATACATAAATAAAGTTATAAATAAAATACTTAAGTTTCATTGTGTTACTGGTATTGCTATCATTGTATTTGGACTGTAGAACGCAGATGGTGGGCGACGACTGGCGTAACATACTGGCCAGTCGGGCGCTTACATTATTTCGCTGACATAGGTTAATTTATATATAACTTAGGTGTCCCTACATGATTCCTCACCTTAAAAACAAAAAAAAATACGTTGGCCGGTTTCGGATTCGCGCACGAAGGGTTCCGTACCATTATCTATAAAAACGGCAAAAATCTCGTTTGTTGTATGGGAGCCCCCTTAAATATTTCTTTTATTCTGTGTTTTAGTATTTGTTGTAATAGCGGCAACGGAAATACATCATCTGTGAAAATTTCAACTCTCTTACTATCACGGTTCATGAGATACAGCCTGGTGACAGACGGACGGACGGACGGACAGCGAAGTCTCAGTAATAGGGTTCCCGTTTTACCCTTGGGTACGGAACCCTAAAAAATAATGAATACTGCTTTAGCAAACGATCAAACATCCTGACACTGAAGTTGCTAAGTTCTCGGAATGCGAATAACAAACAAAGCGCGCTCGCTATACGACACCAATTGCCACCTCCTCAGGTTCAGCATAACCACGTAGACATACATTTTATCTCTTCCAACTGTCAGATTTCTCGAACGAATGACATCAGAAATGTCTATCGAAAAAGCTCGATGCGACGTAATTTCTTCGACATGTCTGACAGTTGCGTTTTAAACTCCGATACGGCCTAACGCCTGTCTCACAGGCGGGACCGACAGGTACTGCACTGATAGAGGATACGTAATGACGTAATGCAGCCAGCGGTCACCAATTCAAGTTTTGACCGCAACGAGTGCTTCTGCTGTACTTATTTGGGCTCAGCATTAAATATAACATCTAAGGAGGCATTAAATACAAACAGCGAAGTATTCACAGCCAACTATTTCATAAATACGTATCTAGCATTATTTAAGCAGCCTTCTGACTGTGGCGCTTAACGCACCGTCGAAAGCGTGCGTTGGACGCACTGCCCTGATTTAACTGCTTTGTCTATCAATTAACCTTATTAATTATTGATTAATTAACTAGTCCCTACTACTAAATAAATGTAGTTACTTAATCGAGTTGGTTCAAAAACTTGATTGAGGAAAATTATTTATTTATCGCCTAATGATGCGTCGTACATTTTATTGAGTCATTATGAGAATAAATTAAAAGATAAGTAGGTACTTATTATATATTATAGTGTCACTAACATTACTACAATTTAACCGTGGTAGCAGTGGTAGCCGAGTGGTAGAACGCACGCCTTGCAAATCAAAGTGTGTAGGTTCAAACCCCGGCTCGCACCTCTGGGATTTATGTGCGAATCTCATTTTCATCCGAGATTATCATTTGCTATGAAACGGTGAAGGAAAACATCGTGAGGAAACCTGCACGTCTGAGGGAACTTGACTAGTTCTCGTTAGATGTGTGAAGTCTACCAACCCGCACTGGGCCGGGCGTGGTGGACAATGGCCTGAATCCCCCTCGCATTGAGGGGAGGCCCGTGCCCAGCAGTGGGACGTTGAAAGGTCTGTAGTTAGTAGTATTGTGGTCAAACCGTGGTTATGATCGAATATAGGTATGATTGTATTGCTTCACCCCGCTAAGGCAATAACATTAATAATTATTGCTACTTTGTAATAGGCCCACAGGCGAGTCGAAATTCAGACGATAATTTTTATTGCTCACACGAAAACGAACTGTATTCACTCATAGAAAAAGCTCATTCTTCAACTAAATGACACTAACAGCGCGAGCGAATTTTGACGCGTGGGAGTATGGATTTTACCACGGGAATTCAATCTGTATGCTTATTGAATCATAGTTCGTTTTATTATTGGCAAAAAAAAAACTCGGGAGTTGCGTAGCCCTTCCTCAGATATTAAATTTTTATACATATTTGCACATGAACGGCGTTATCGCGAAACTGGACAAGAGTCCAGTTACTGAATGATGTAAGATTAATCGAAAGCGACTATTGGCCACAAAAATAACATTAAAAGTAGGTACCTAAATACTTAGATTCCTTTTTATAATCTGTGACTTATAAATGTGACACAAAAAATATAGGTAATTGGCACGAGTCGAGGTTATTAAATGCGTATCATAACTTAAACAACACTATTTAATATTAAACAATCTGATAAAAGTATACCTAATGACCTCACACGATAATGACCACACATGCAACATATTTATGTTCCCTGGAACATGATTGATTAAAAAAAAGTTAGTTTTGCATGTCATTCAATCTCAGCAAGCGTCACATATATTATATACTCTGTGAAGCGCCAAGAGCCTTGTCGTTCGACGGGTCGCTCTCGTAACTGAGAGGTAGGTACTGGATTCGATACTTACTCTGGCCAATAGACTATTCACGTGAGCGTCCAAAACTGCCCCTTAGCATGCTCGCGTAGACATAAGTTTCATCTCTTTCAGCTGTCAGATTTGTCGAGATAATGACGTCACATTGAACTTTTTGTACTGGACATGGCTCGGCGTGACGTCATTTTCTCGACACATCTGACAGTTGAAAGATATACAACTTATGTCTATACGGCCATGCTACAGGGCCTGGCCCACAAGCATTTAGCGTTGTCCACCAGTATCGTGATAATCTCAGATTGATAATTTCAGTAAATAATTTAAATCTCTCGTGCAGTGCTGGAGGCCTGGTGACTGCGGTGGCACCCGTGGTGATCCGCGGCGGCGGCATCTGGGTTGGCTGGCCTGGCATCCACCTCGAGGATCCTGACGAGAAGATTCCAGAATCCGACCCCAACGACAAGACACCGACCGCTGGACTACTATCCGAAAAGGTAGGTCACTGTTATTGCGGGAATTGGGTTATCGTATTTCGTGATTACTTTTTAAATTCTGACCTCCTTTCTTGACATCTGTTTGGCCCATCGAAGCAATAAAACTAAACTGTAATTATTTAAAAAGAAAAAAATTGGGTTCAAAATAATTTAAAAAAACTTGAGAGGTGTCAAAGGACACCCGGATGGAACGAAGTTGCTTTTGAAATAAATACAATAAAAATCACACACACACACATATGTAAAAGTGTCGTTACAAAATTTAGGTTAAAATTTTTCGTCTTAATTAACTACGTTCCAAAAAAATGTTGCCTACAAAAATACTGTTTGAATTAGAATCATCCTCCTTGCAATACGTTAAAAAATCCACACTGTTCCAAAATAAATCTCAAAAGTACAGGCAAATATTTGCATGTTTAGGTAAACAGCTTCTGAATCATTAAATGAACAAATACAGTTGAACCATTTCGACCTTGCACCATGCGTGTCTTGCATGTATGCAGTGCAAATATTCCGTAAAATCGCTTGCTATGCATCATTGACGGTATGTTTGCCTCTTCCTAACTTAGGATCCTTTGTAAAGTCAACTAGTTTGCCATTTACATAACTTCTACAGGGTACTTAGTCACAATAAGGTGTTCTGTTATGGCGTATTGAATTAATTAGCGGACAAGTATTAATTCTTATGGACAATTAAATAACATTGTTGTTCTGTAACTTATCTCCCTTCACATACTGGGGCGAGCTAATAATACTTTTGACTTTTTAGCGAAAATTAATTTATAAAAATATGAATAAAGGTGAAATTTCTGCAGCAAAAACCACGCGACTATGCGACTCAATTCGCTCGCGCCATCAAATATTAAGCTCCTTTTATAAGTTAATACAGTTCGTTTTGGTATTGGCTGGCAAATACGCTGGCCAGGTGAATCTTGACGCGCTTGTGGACGCAGGGCTTTGTTCTCAATAAAAGTTACCTCGTTGCTTTCTTAAGTCACATTAGTGGTGTCATCAAACATGTCACGACAAGACCTCTGTCACGGATTGGCTCGGTGGTCTCCTCCGGTAAAGCTGTAAAGGCCACCACACGGCCAACAGTGTAAGTCCTTAAAAAAAAAAAGGCTCGGTGGCTCTCTGTCTAATTTCATGCAAGTGAAAGAGACAACATCAAGTTATTTCGTGGCATACGTCTAATCTTGGCGCTCATGCTGCAAGTGCAGATAAGTAAGATAACTGATTGCAATAATAGATTGTTGATGTTTACTTGATTGTTGATGTTTAACAAATAAAGAGCTTCTTAAAATCGTAGATGCTAATGTTGACAATCGAACTACCTACATTTACGTAGATTGATGTACATTGAAAAGACCTTCCTCTTATTGATTCACACACGATCCCCAATGTCACATGCCAAAACCATTATCTTTTAATTGCCGACGGAAAATCTCCTTCAGAGGTCCACTTCCTAGGAAGTTTTGAGTAGTATAGTAGTGATCTGTGGTTTTGAGGACTTTGAACATGCCGAGATGGAGCATTGACAAGAGTAAACTAAAGACAGTTATGTCAAATTTATGGAATTTACCATCGTCCACCTCGTAAATATTGCTAATATTGCTGTATTATTTTCATAGACTATCTGACAACTCACAAGAAGAAGCATAAACCTACATACACACTATTTCGATGATAGACACCAACTCCTAGCTATCAACACCGTGGTAGCGCAACTTAATTAATATTCTCAAATAGTTTTTATTTTCGAAAATCTTGTACCTTCGTCTTCTATACAAATCTAAACTAATATAATAGTATTATAAAGAGGAAAGATTTGTATTTTTGTTTTTTTTTTTATGTAACGAATTAACTTAAAAGCTCCTGGACCGATTTCAAAAATTATTTCGCCGTTAAAAAGCTATATTATCACTGAGTAACATAGGCCATATAAGAAATCCGTGCGTAGCCGGGGCGGACCGCTAGTATGTCATAACACGACTCAGTATAATAATAAGCTATGTTTCTTTACAGATTGTGCCCATTCGCTCGGAACCGAAGCTCTTCGATAGCTACTATAATGGGTGCTGTAACGGTACCTTCTGGCCGCTGTTCCACTCCATGCCGGACCGTGCCACCTTTATCGCAGACCACTGGAGGGCATACATCAAGCTCAACGAGGAATTCGCCGATAAGACCGTCTATGCCCTGAAACTTCTCAATCAACAGAAGGGCAAGAACGGAAACTCCCCGCCAATTGTCTGGGTCCACGACTACCATCTTATGTTAGCTGCTAACTGGATCAGACAAGTGTGTACCGTGCAGAAATCCATTAAAGTATCAACACTTGCTAACAAACACTTAATTATCTAAATGAGTGATTTCCTTCACAGCGCGCTGAAGATGATGATATTAAATGCAAGTTAGCGTTTTTCTTGCATATTCCGTTCCCACCATGGGATATTTTCAGACTGCTCCCGTGGTCGGACGAAGTTCTCCAAGGCATACTTGGTAAGTTACGACACTACACGTATGAACTTGGAGCATGATGAATAGAGTATCTTATAGTGTCTACATCTTGCAGGTTGCGACATGGTCGGGTTCCACATAATGGACTACTGTTTAAACTTCATCGACTGCTGCCAAAGAAACCTAGGTTGCCGTGTTGATAGGAAGAACCTTCTCGTTGAATTGGGAGGTCGCACGATCTGCGTGCGTCCTCTACCCATTGGCGTACCCTTCGACAGGTTCGTGCAGTTGGCACAAAACGCGAAAGCGGTGCTCTCAACCAATCAACAAGTGATACTAGGTGTCGATAGACTGGATTATACCAAAGGATTAGTGCATAGACTGAAAGCGTTTGAAAGATTGTTGGAGAAGTACCCGGAGCACATTGAGAAGGTGTTGCTACTTCAGATCGCAGTGCCGTCGCGAACGGACGTCAAGGAGTACCAGGATCTGAAGGAAGAGATGGACCAGTTGGTGGGAAGAATAAATGGAAGGTTCACGACTCCAAACTGGTCGCCGATCAGGTGAGCTGCCTCTACTATCTGTCGCTTGACACTGGTTCTCATCATTCATAAGAAAGCAATATTTTTAGCTGTGTCAAATTACGTACAGTTGTTATTTGTTGAAAAAAGACTTAGCACCATACAAACATGAATTCTATAAGAAGTCCAATAGGTATATCTTCCGAAGTATCTGAACCCTGGCTTCCCCTTAGGTACATCTATGGCTGTGTGGGTCAGGAGGAGTTGGCGGCATTCTATCGTGACGCTGCCGTGGCGCTGGTGACGCCGCTGCGAGATGGCATGAACCTGGTCGCCAAGGAGTTCGTGGCGTGCCAGATCAAGGTGCCGCCTGGCGTGCTGATCGTGTCACCGTTCGCCGGAGCCGGGGAGATGATGCACGAGGCACTCATCTGCAACCCGTATGAGCTGGATGATGCCGCCGAAGTTATACACAGGTACTGATATTTTAATACCATCTTCCTATTGTTAACAGTGTCCTTTAACTAGCAGCATGTAGCATATCCACGTAGACACCCCGCGCACACATCATCAACTCGTCGCCGTTGATTGATCCTCCCGACACGATCACCGCCCTCCTAGACCCGGGCGTTGAGAGGGCCACCAACACACATACATCAGCCTCAAACAGACACCGATTTCGCCGGCGAGGTCGAGGAACCCCCTCTTCCGCTCGTAGGTGCATCTTTGCACCTAGGAGCGCAGTCACTACCTCTCCCCTCAATAACTGCTCGGTAACTGCCCAAGCCGAGGTCGTGCCCTCTGTGGCGCCCTTGAGCTAGTTTTCACCCCTTTCCGCCCTTAAGGCCTTGGTTGGAGTGCACTCTGCGCTCGCCACTCCTCCGGTAAAGCTGTAAAGGCCACCTCACTGCCAACAGCGTAAGTCCTTAAAAAAAAAAATATCCATGTAGACGTAAATCTTGTCTCTTTCAACTGTCGAAAAAATGACGTCACTTCGAGCTTTTTGTACTGCACCCTTAGTATGCCCAAGTAGCCATGATGAAGTATTTAAGACAAGTACCTAAGTACCTACTCGAGTATTTAGCGAAAAGACTTGGCTTGTCATGAGTTATGTCGCATCGAATCACTCTAACTTTTTACATTTTTTTTTAACGTTTATTTTTTATTAGTTGATTAGTTCATCCGACGCAAAGAGAAAATTGACATATCTAGTATATCATTGTGTCTCTGCACAACTGGCTGTACAATAGATACTAGTCAATATGTATATTAATCATAGGGTTCAAATTAAAACTGGTCAACTGCCGGCATCGAATATTATGAAACTCATTTGTTATTCATTAGGTTTATCACTCGACACCAATCTGGGGTGTACGACGTATGTAACAAAATATTGCGAATACTTATAATAATATTAAAAACTTTGTATCGATATGTAGGTATTATTTCCATGACAAATTACGTTTCAACTCTCGTGTTGTTTATTATATTTCAATTAAGTACATCTGCACTAACTAAGCACAATATCTTATAGCTACTTGTATGAAAGATTTTTTTATATACACAAAAGCTTAATTGCACTTGGATTATTTTATATTGCATCGATTTTCAAATAAATAATTCATTTACAACTACTATTTACAATATATTCACAATTCAAAATAAAGTTTTATATGTGACGGAGTAGGAATACCGCCGACATATAATAACTTAAAATTAAAATAAGTAATAAGCAAACAAGTAATTATATAATATGTAAATGTAAAAATTAATTTATATCCATTTTCATATATTTTTTTTACCAAATACCTGCCATATCTTTACATTTGTGTACATACAAGTGAGCCCACACTCCTGCCTATCCCCCAAGGGATATGCAGAGGTGCACCTCTGCCTATCCCTTCAGGGAATACAGGCGTGATGATATATTGTAAAAAGAGCATAACTAAGCCCGCTTCGAACGCGCTTTTCAATATGCCATAGTTGCGCTCGCTCGCACAACATTCATCAGAATATTTTCACTTCCAGGGCTCTTATTATGCCAGAAGACGAGAGGATAGTCCGTATGAACCACCTGAGGCGGCGCGAGCAGCTCAACGACGTGGACAGCTGGATGAAGGCGTTCCTGAAGGCCATGAACTCCCTCGAGGAGGAGGCCGACGACATCGGAGCCACCTCCATGCAGCCCGTCACTATCGACGACTTTGACGAGTATTTGTCAAAGTAAGTTGATTATCTTTAATATTTTTTGTATCCGGGCCCTAATTCGGCCCGGCCCGCGTGCTAACCTCTGATATGGGGGTCAGAGTCCCTAAAATTAGCGTGAGCCTAATGTGTGTGCAATTATTTCTTCCCAGTCTTTTTATTTGAAATAAAATTAATAAAATATTTATATATAACAAATATAACAAAAAAAAACGACTTCAAAAACCTAGGTACACTAAAAAGGTACAAATAACCTTACAATACATTACATTTGGAGTAGGTGCCAATCAACGTCAGACAAGGCAAATACTCACATGAATTGGCACTGACACCAGCACCGACTCTAGCAATCCTCAAAAATTCGAAATCGGTCGACAGGCGCCGGAGATAAGCGGTAACATACATGAAAAAAAAAACATACGGGTCGAATTGAGAACCTCCTCCTTTTTGAAGTCGGTTAAAAAAGTAAACATGTCTTTAAAATAACAATGTAAAATAACAGTAAAATAGCAAAAGGGTATGGATAAGGATATGTATACACAGTATCTTTAATATTAATAGGTGACCGGATGAACTTCGTACCGCCTTAGAATGAGTGACATACGAAAGCAGCGCCACCTACCGGGTCCAATTGTAAATCCAAACCATCCAGGGTGCCACCCAAACGCATACAAAAAAAAACATTTAAATCGGTCGAGCCGTTTAGGTGTTAGCTTACAACGAAAAGTGGCATTGATTTTCATATAATATTGATGATGATGATAACGCCAGACCAGACATAGTTATCGTATGACCTAAACTAACTTTCATCCCTCGATATGTAAAATATTATTTTGGACTTAGCAAACACCTTCATGACTTTTAATTCAGATACTCGTGCATATTTTCGGTCTTATGAAACTTCCTGTACGTTCTCAGGTACATAGGCTACACTCAGAAGTTGGCTCTCCTGCTGGACTACGACGGTACCCTGGCTCCGATCGCGCCGCACCCTGACCTGGCCACCCTCCCGCTGGAGACCAAGCACACACTGCAGCGTCTCTCCAACCTGTCAGATGTCTACATCGCCATTATCTCCGGCAGAAATGTCGACAATGTCAAGAATATGGTGAGCTACAATCATCTATCCTCTACTGTCATTCAGGGTCCTAAAGTATTTCACATAAAGTATCTAGATAACGACTCCACTCTTCGTATAGCTCTGTGGCTATTTTTCCGCCATTGTTGTTATCTCATGTACCTGTAGTATACGGCAACTATATGGGAAAACAACAATGGCGGAGTCAGATAAAACATTATTATTTTTTATGAAATGAGCGAAATGATGATATTTAATGGAATAAGATGAGGAATGGCATCACCTGCGACTAGCGCGGGTATTTCGCCAATGTCAAGTAATTAATAGCAAGGACAAATTCAATAAATACACGTAATAAATAAAAATGAATGATGACAGTGAACCAGATAAAACATAAAAATTCACCGCAGAGCGCGGGCTCGAAAAGCCATCTCCGTTATAATATCTCCATGGTATTTTATGTTTATTTTAAGTTTCAATAGTAACTGTAAATTTTTGATAGATTTTGTACTGACAAAAACTAAAAGTAATATTAAAAAACATTGCTAAATATAAAAATTGTTATCGTGTTACCGCTCAAGTCTCAATAGTTTATTAAATAAGTTTTTCAATTTTTATTTTATCTATCAACTTGTCTGTGGCAAAATCATCGATAAATGAGAGAGCCATAAACCTAATTGGAATTGGAAAAACATTGCTGAAAGATGTGGTGGTAAGGGGGCTGGTCCTTGAAATTTTAGGTTTTTTTTTCGGAAATATTGTCCACAGATTAAAATGTATTGTTTCCTCTATGGAACTTTATAAATACTATAGCCATAAAGGCCATATAGCTATGTGTTTATTTTTGAAACGATATCTAGGAACAGGATTAAATTTGGTGCCTACATTCATTGTACTCGTATGTTCAAAAACAAAGTTAAATATTAAATGCTTACTTAATATAGAAGTCAAAGGTATTTTAGGTTAACTAGAATAAATTAAACAAATTCTAAATTCAAATTTCAAATCACCTCGCGCCCTGGTTCATAATTACTTTTTAAAAAAGTTTGCACCTTCCCGTAGGCGTCGTCCCGTAAGAAAAATTACAAAAATATAAATTCTAATCAAATCCTGTCTCAATTTATCAACAAGTTATCATTTTAAATGTAAAATAGTTGCAAACAAAGTCAATGTAGTTCAAGCTGGCGAATATTTAACCGCCAAGTTTTGCTAATTATATAAACTTGTCGCAATACCCACAGGCGCTTCGTTCAAAGTTCTTTGATATCGCAATTGGCCTACAATGACGTCAATGCCGAACTGTTTCAGAGATAAATTATCACAAGACATGTTACTTTCATTATATAAGGTTCATTTTAGCACAGTGCGTAATGTTTTGTTTAGTTATTACGTTATATTCGACACGCCCTCCGACTGTGCTATGATGATAGGCGTATGAGGGTGACGAGTCTTGTAAAAACAAAGTGAACATAAAAAAAAGACTTTATCTCAATTAGCCAAGGAGTGTTTCACATTGAACACAGCTTGCGACAACTTGTATTACTAGAACCCCACGTAATTTATTAATTGCAACAATTGACTATCTATAGCTGACGAACTAGCTTTCTCTATAATCTCTGAGAGGAAGAAGTCAAAATCCGGAACGTTAATTGATAGCCCTCTATTTCTTACATATAGGTAGATACTCAAATAAGTCTTACCTTACCATCACTCTTAGATCTGAAGATTTTAGGTAATAAGCAATGTACCGGACAATAAGTTAACACATCATAGCATCGCTTGTTATTCACCAATGATATTAGAAGTTATAGATACCAAAATGTGTCAAAAAGACGTCAATTCTAAAAATTCGCGGATACCTATATGCGCTAAGATGGAACATTCCGTTTTTCTGTTAGGTAGGTATGTTCTAAAATTTAAATATGAAGACGAGGCTTTAGGTAAAAGAGTGGTGTCTAAATTTAAACCCTAAATACATAACAACCACGTCCATATTACGTGCGAACCGCCTAAGAAAGCACTCACTGAAAATATGAGGCGGTTTTGCAATAACAAGATCATCGCTATCGTCTTGAACTTTGACGCGGGCGGTATCGCTGTCGAAACAAAAATACGGTTCGATTATTGTTTGACGTAGCACGCATACCCTTGATAACGTGTTAACCCGGCCGGTTGGGTCGCCACTGGCCATTTTTGTCAACATTACGCAATGCGGCCGCTAGAGGCCGGACCGCATCTATCGCGTTCACTTGTTATTAGGTATTAAGCTTAAGTTTTTGCCAATACCAAAACGCACTCTGTCTCAATATACATACAGATTTAATTTCTGTGGTAAAAGCTACGACCTCTTCACTAATTCGCTCGCGCATTGAATGTCATTTCGTTGAAAATTGCACTTTTTTTTAAGTCAATATTTGACGCCCCAGTGTGCGAGAGGCTGAAAGACCCCGTCATCACGCCTTTATTCTCCGTAGGGGTAGGCAGGGGTAGAGGTATTTTTGGACCCAATGTAATAGGGGGCGAGCCTGTTGCCATTATACCGGGCACATTCTCCCTCAATACGAGGGAGATTTTTGGGCCATAGTCCACCAGGGCGGGTCGGTGAACTTCACACGCCTTTCGATAGACGTGCAGGTTTCCTCACGATGTTTCGTTCACCGTTTCTTAGCAAGTCTTAATCTCGGATGAAAATGAGTTTCGCACATCAAACCCAGAGGTGCGAGCCGGCGTTTGAACCTGCGCACTTTGATTGCAAAGCGTGCGTTCGACCACTCGGCCACTGGTAAAAAAATAAAAAAATGTGGAAGTAGCTATCTCTCTTTTAACAGACACTCATATACTCTTTCATATTTGCTATAGGTGGGTATCGAGGGTATTACCTACGCCGGCAACCACGGCTTGGAGATTCTACACCCAGATGGCAGCAGGTTCGTTCACCCCATGCCCATCGATCTGCAGGACAAGGTCGTGGTACTCCTCAAATCACTTCAGGAACAGGTAATATTGGAACCCGTCTCAGAAACATTAGGTTAAGTGATATCGTTCAGCCGAAACACTTTCTAGATGATAATGCTGATGTAAGACTACATGGCCAACTATATCGGGCTGAAATGGATTACAAAAAAAAAACTTACGGGTTGAATTGAGAACCTCCTCCTTTTTGAAGTTTGTTAATAAACCTAAACCAATATTTTTTTGATTGAGATAAGTAATATTTAGTGAACCGGTATCTAAGTTCTAAAAATGGATGATGAACGTAACAAAGATGACGTATCTAAAAACTTATTATAAGTTAAAAGTTTTTATGGATAACCAAGTGACCTGTCTGCATCAAATTACTTACGAGTTATATTGGGAAGATTGCTCGTTAAGCGTTAAAAAAAATGCTTTCGCCGTGATAATCAAATAATTGATTTAATATAAATTCGTTTAAAATGTCTGTGCTCGCTTAAATGACCGATAATAAAATGTTGCTGGTCCTTATCGACACAGCCAAAAAGAGTCCTTGGGCCGTTCGCACCACGACCCGAAACGCCTACGTCTAAAAAAAACATTGGTCGTTTCGGAAAGCTGAAAGAGCCCATTCAATAATGACCCTTGGGCGATGCGGAACGTGGTGCGAAAGGGCCCAGTACCCATGCATTCGAGTGTATAATGTATTGTCGGTGTGAAGGTGTGTCGGGACGGCGCGTGGGTGGAGAACAAGGGGGCGCTGCTGACGTTCCACTACCGCGAGACCCCGCTGGCGGCGCGCGCGGAGCTGGCGGCCACCGCGCGCCGCCTCATCACGGAGGCCGGCTTCACGCCCGCCGCCGCGCACTGCGCCATCGAAGCGCGCCCGCCCGTGCCCTGGGACAAGGGTACGTCGTTCACCTTTCCATGGCTTCTACACCCAACACTCCACACCGTTACTTGATTACCACAAGTCTGAATGCACACCAACTTAGACCTTGGCGGAACTTAGCCACAACAATATTTTTTTGATGTGAAACATCTAATGGCGCGCTTGGCGAGTGACAGCGACTGTTGATGCCACGATGCCGTGGTCCCAAAACTTCGAGCAGCTTCGTGACTCCTCGGTTCTTTCCCCCGCTTAGACTCCGCTCACTCGCTCACTCGACGCTACGACTCGTTTATGTTCTATGTTTCACGTCTGCCAGGCGTCCCGCGACGGCTCAGTTTTTTTATTTGCGCTGGGAGCTCAGACCGTAATGTAGGGCTCCCGATCGTAAGAAAGACGTGACTACCCACTTAAATCCGGCGGTCTGCCCTAGCCTCTTATTAGGAGGCGTCACAGGATCGCATAAGACTAAAACTGTGACGCCTTAGCGCTAGGCCTGGGGTTTAAACGGCATGAGGCAGGCCGCAGACTTCGTCCTCAGATATCTACCTCAAACATAACACAATTAAATGTCAAACATTCCGTGCTTATTAAATTGTTAATCGCAACAGGACGTGCGTCTATTTACATCCTGAGAACTGCCTTCGGACTGGACTGGAGCGAAAGAATTAGGATTATCTACGCTGGTGACGATAACACTGATGAAGACGCCATGTTGGTAAGTTGACTATGAGCAAACCAGCTTTCTTACTTTATAGACTCAGAGATAATAATTAGCAGTGGTAGCCGAGTGGTCGAACGCACACCTTGCAATCAAAGTGTGCAGGTTCAAACCCTGTCTCGCACCTCTAGGATTTATGTGCGAATCTCATTTTCATCCGAGATTATCACTTGCTATAAAACGGTGAAGGAAAACATCGTGAGGAAACCTGCACGTCTGAGGGAGCTTGGATAGTTCTCGATAGATGTGTGAAGTCTGCCAACCCGCACTGGGCCAGTGTGGTGGACTATGGCCTGAATTCCCCTCGCATTGAGGGGAGGCCCGTGCCCAGCAGTGGGACGTTAAAAGGGTAGTAGTAGTAGTAGTAGTAGTAGTAGTAGAGACAATAATTGTAAATGCCAATTATTTTTCTTGCCAATACCAAAACGCCTTATATGGTTTTTTTATTGAATAAGATGAGGGATGGCTGGACCTGCGATTAACAGGTATTCTGCCAATGTCAAATAATTAATAAATACATCATCATAATCACGCCTGTATTCCCCGAAGGGGTAGGCAGAGGTGCACTGCAGTGCCCCCACACTTCGCCGATGTATTTTGGTCCCAATAATGTAATAGGGGGCGAGCCTATTGCCATTATACCGGGCACATTCCCCCTCAATACGAGGGAGATTTAGGCCATAGTCCACCACGCTGGCCCAGTGCGGGTTGGTGAACTTCACACGCCTTTCTATGGTGTTTTCCTTCACCGTTCAAATAATTAATAGAAAGGATAAATTCATTAAACACACATAATGGTAGTTTAAGGAAGTGATAAAGATGGCGGATCGTTCTATAGTCTGTGTTCAGTTCGATATTCATAGAGTTATGTCAACAGGCGCTGAAAGGTATGGCAGCTACGTTCCGCATTGCATCGTCACACATCACCAAGACGTCGGCCGAGCGGCGGCTCTCTTCAACAGACTCTGTGCTAGCCATGCTCAAGTGGATAGAACGCCACTTCTCGCGGCGCAAGCCCCGCGCTAACTCTCTCACGTACGTGGCGAGAAAAGCCAAGGACAACGTACATGTCGAGATATCCTACGTACCCACCAAGACCTCCCCCCGACACTCCCCCCCGCTCACCCCCGACAAGTCCTCCAGCGGAACAGAGTCCAGCTAAACTCATAATCAATATGTTCTAAGTTATTTAATTCTTTCAAAGATTCATTTTATTTCAATATTTTTAAGTTCGTTATGATTTTTTTTAAAGACGTACCAAAATAACAAGTAAATTAATCTCAAATTTAATCATATATTATAATTAGGTATACTTATGTACCTACACTTCTTGCTCTATATTAATAGTCAGTATTTAACAATAATAAAAGTTCCTTATGCTTTAAAAGAGTAACAACATATAATCGCGTTAGCTACGTTAATTAGTTCACAGTTACATATTGAGATCATTCGACTGAATAGTACTTATAGTTTTATATTTTGTCTAAATTATGCTCTTGGTCTTGCCAAGTTAAAAAAAATGTAAACAATAAAATCTTACGTAAGATCACCATAAGTAGCGGCTATTTACACAAAGAAGCGTACCTAGTTTAAATAATGCATGCGTCAAGTCATGCGTTTTACATATATGTGATAGAATAGTGATTAATTCGTTTATAAGGCTATGCATATGTAATATGAGTATCATAGATATAGTATGCACAACTTGTAAAACATAAAATGCATTCCGTAGCATTTAACATCTGTGTAAACTACCTTTATAAGAGCTTTACTTGTATTTTGAATCTTAATACCAATGTTTGACGTATCAATTTCCATCGTATCATTGTGACCCTACGAACAATATACTCGTAAATGAATGAATATAATATTTTGTAAATACTTTATGTACCTATGTATTGTGGATGTATACCATTCTATTATAATGGTGGAAACGCACTGAAAAGTCTCGAATTTCTATCAAACGTGTATTTTTTTATAATTACATAGATAATGTTTTTTAAGGATTTCAATAAAAACTAAATGAGACGGAAAATAGCGTTTTAATTGATAATTTATATACAAAAGTGTTTACGACTGTCACGAGTTCACACGCATCTAAAACTGTGGTGTCAGCACGCATGTCAAGACAAGACCTCTGTCACGGATTGGCTCGGTGGCTCTCTGTCTTATTTCATAAGATAGAAAGAGATATAATCCACATATTCTGTGACATAAGTCTAGTCTTGTCGCTCATGCTACAACTACTGGAATGTACGTGCCGGAGTATAACGCCCTGCCTTCACAGGCGCGCGATCCATTTTATGTCAATACCAAAACGAACCGTATTAACATATGAATAAAGCAAAAATTGCTATGCCACAGAAATTCAATCTTTATGTAGATCAGTGGTGGGCAAACTTTCTTAAAATGGGGGGCCAGAAATATTAGGAAATTTCAGAGGAGGGCCAGGGGCCCGATTTTCGTATTCCCACATAACCCTGTTACTTCCCCCGAGGTGGCAGGATATCCATTCAAAAATATCCCGACGTCAAAAAAAAAGGGGCCGGATTTTCGTGCGATCGACAACAAATGAAAAAAATCCGAACATTTGACGTTTCGTTTCGAGAAATCTCGAATCGAGATGGATGTCCATCGCACGAAAATCGGGCCCCAGGATTATAGCAAAAATGCATTTTGTGTTGTACTGTAGGTACTAAGTAGAATCTACTTTAAACTTCTGGAACGTCAATATATAATTATGGCAGGACATATACAATTCATGTCGAAGGAACGTCGGCGGGCCGGATTAAATACTTTCGCGGGCCGTACTTTGCCCATCACTGATATAGATCAATCAATAAAAGTCTAGTTAATTCACTCGCCTCTGTGGATGCAGGGCGCATAATCATACTAGTATACGTGTATCAAAAATCGAACATAACCAATCGTATCAATAAATGCCACATACAATATTAACATTTAAAAATCCACTTAAATTAACATAATATATTCACAAATAACGTCTAATAGTGTTCATATCACAATATACACTGTATGGCTGCTTTACACGTTACTGTGTGATACGACCAGCCAGGATAGGATGAAGTAGAATAAACATATCGGGTACACAGCGAGCGCCTTCTTGCCCTCCGGCTGACTGTCCCCGAGGAACTTCGTCGCAGCTGAAAACATTAGTAACAAAGTCAAAGTCAATTTTTTTTCTTATATTTTACTATACTACCACTGGATCGAAACGCGACCTCAACTGAGAAGATCCGGCAAGAAACTCAGTGGGCTGATCATTTTTTTAAATCGCCAAAACTTATTACAAATACACAGGTACATAAAGCAGGTACATATAACGTTAGGGGCCGTCCATTAATCACGTTAACCTCGAAAGGGGGGAGGGGGTTTGGCAAGAATCACGAAATATCACAAGGGGGAGTATAAGTATTTCACTTAAATCACTATCTAGGGGGCAATCCTAACATGATCGAAATCATCTCTAATTCCACATATTATGTCGAAACAAAACGAAATTAACAAAAAACAAAAACCGACTTCAAAAACCTAGGTGCACTAAACTGCAATTGGCACCGATTGGCATTGGTACATTGAAAAAAAACATACCGATCGAATTGAGAACCTCCTTGGAAGTCGGTTAAAAATACGACCAATTTGGCGTTTTGTTTCGATATAACATGTCGAATTATAATGTCGATCTTACGAGAATTGGACCCCTTGTACTCACATAAATATTTTTCTGAGTACTACGATTAGGATTACATATTTGAACTTTTGACTGTTCTAATTTCGTGACAGAAGAAGAAAGACTAGACTAGAAAGAAAGACTTGAAATTCAGCAGCACTAGTTAATAATACTCACCGAAGGTAGCCCACATGAACCCGGCCATGGCTATAACGAGCCGCAGGAAGAAGAGGAAGGTGGTCTGCGTGGCGAAGAGTATGACGCGGCAGATGACCAGAGACATCGCCACCGGGAACATGCAGTACCCCAACACGCACACCGATTGGAAGAATGAACTGAAATACATCACAGGCATAACATCACCAAACACATACTAGTCATATTATTCCAAACTAAGAAAAGCTATGGGTACCATACAATGGACTGAAGGCGATCCCAGTTATACCCAGACCTGTAGGCTTAGAAGGAGCGTGTAGACATAAGTTTTATCCCTTTCAACTGTCAGATTTTTCGAGAAAATAACGACGAGCTTTTTGTACTGGACATCGATGTGACGTCATTTTCTCGACGAATCTGACAGTTAAAAGAGATATAACTTATGTCTACGCGGTCATGTTACAGGGCCAGGGAAAATTGAAAAGAGCCATATATGAAATTTGCCGCTGAGGGGTATTGAACCTGGAACCACACGGTGCTGTGAGGCGAGCGGCCCACCTTCGAACCACTTGGCCAAGCCGTCGTATATATTGTTACCATTGAATATTATGTAATATCAGAAGTCTGAACGAATATTCTTGGTACATAATACAGTAGCTGTGGTGTCAGCAGGCATGTTAAGACAAGACCTCTGTCACGGATTCGCTCGCTTGCTCTCTGTCTTATTGCATACGCGAGAAAGAGACAAAGTCCACACATTCTGTGACATAAGTCTAGTCTTGGCGCTCATGCTACAACTACTGATATGTAGACGCATAGTGAGAGCAAACTATACCTATCATACTTTCTGAGTTACAGACCTTTAAATATTTGTCACAGATATTGTGTTGAGGGCACATCCATAACTCTATTTAACAAACAGCGTAAACTACTAGAACTCGATATATTCATAAGCATGTTCATATAATACAGGGGGGGGGGGGGGAGATATTGCAAATATATTCCAATATCAATAAAAATATGTAGTACTGATTATTTACTTGTAGCATGTGCACCAAGAATAGACATATGTCACGGAATATCTTGATTCTGTATCTTTCTTTGGTATGAAATTAGACAGAGAGCGAGCGAGCAACGCCGTGACAAAGGTCTTGTCTTGACATGCATGCTAACCCCACAGTTGTTTACTCGCCACTCACATATTTCCACCAAGGAGTTTAGAGTTAAGCGTGACAACGGCCGCTCCTATCCACACAAGTACGAAAACCTCCGCAAACTCGGGCCCCCCGTCATTGGTGTTGGCCTTGTCCGACCCCTGGAGGATGGTAGCCATCATGGTGCACAGCAGCAGCGGGCCCCACAAGTCCCCTGAAATTTAAAGAGGCACCACCCTCATAACTGAGAGATCTCAGATTAGACAGATTGTTTTGTACAACGAATTTTATAATTCCATTAATTATATGAGAGGTATGCAAATGTGACACTTTTTTATTTACATATAAACCCACCTATACTAACACGTAAGTTAAAGGTCACGGTAATAAAGACACAGTATGTTTTAGTATAAAAACAATGAAATTATAAGTAATAATAACAATAAGAGTACTGGGACTATTGCACCTAAACTATAATGAGTGCGACCAATGGTAACTTAGTCTAAGGGTATTTTTTGTAAGATAGCAGTTAATGGAAGATAACAAAAATTAATTTAAAAACACTGATTTCCTATCTAAGATGGTTATCTAAATAGTTATAAAATTATGTTACTTGATAAGACTTTAATAATAAATTGACTATAATAAATTCTTACATGAAAAACCCCTAATTTAATAGTAATTTCAATCCATCCAAAAAAACCACTACCAATAACATTTTCAGATATAAGAGTTTTACAATAAATGGATGATAACTTTCTATCAATTTAGAGGTAATATCTGTTATTTAAACATACCAAAACCTAAACTACATATCGAAAGGTGAAAAGCTATTTGACTTGAGGGTGAAAAGCTATTTTTTTAACTTTACAGGAGAGCATACTCTTCCGATGCAGAAAAATAAGCTGATTCCAAATATGTATATAAGTCAATATTGTCCAAAAGTGTTGGTTCAGTCAAATATCCTTTCCCTTGATATGACTAAATTAAATAAAACTCACATTCTTTCAACAAACTGGACTTCTCTCTAGGGACGAGCACATGGTAAAATTTGTTACCAACTGCTCTCAAATCTCGAAGCTAAAAATGTTAAATAAAAATCAATTAAAATCATTCAAACTATATTTTAAAAAAACCTATAATATTTTGACAGCACTAATAAGATTACTGTCCAGTAGGTGTAGCATGTGCGCCAAGACTAGACATTATGTCACGGAATATCTTGATGTTGTCTCTTTAGACAGAGAGCAAGCGAGTGAATCCGTGACAAAGTTCTTGTCGCGACATGCATGCTAACCCCACTGCTGTCTCATAAATGTTACAACCAGGAGATGGATAGGCAAAGGCAACTAATACACATAGTTTGGTACTACTATAATAACTGCACTGCCATCAAATCTGCAAAACTATAAAATGAAACTGATTGTATGTAAACTATTCATTAAAATATTTGTACTAATTATAATTTGGATTAGGCATGCATTATTATTAACATTTTAAATAAGGAATGAATAACATAATAATATCAAAACCTTTTCCAACAAAATAAACTTAACGTGGTATGAACCAAAAACCACAGCAAAAAAAACAATGTGGAATACACTACAGTAACACAGGGAGTTGTGGTAAAAAAAAACTGTGAGGCTAATTCTGCTTTATTCCCTCGTATGAATTGCAAAAGTATGGGAGTGACTAGGTGCAATATAATCCATGAATGAAGTTTTTTTCTTGGCACACATGCTCAAGGTGCTGGAGGTATTTATAAATGTCTGATAACATGTTTTTATTATTAAACAAATTATTATCAACACTGTTATAGACTTATATTTTATAATCTTTACAGCAAAGATCATTTCTTCCAAACTAGGTAAATATCGACTGGTAAAAGGTGAAGTGGCTCAAGTGCCATGTGGGGTGATATTGAGTTATATATATTGTTGGAATCAGCAAATAATTCTTAGTCTTTTGAGCTGGGTTTTGTGCAAAGTTACCAAAATGACTCCAAGTCAATTTTCCATTTAACGGTAGATATGATATGATAATGATTGATAATCACTTACAAATGTCTCTTTGATTGGTTCATCAAGAGTGTTGAACTCCATACTGTCACCCGAGGGCACACCCCTCGAGGGTATGTTCATTTCACCCTCCACCACACCCACATCGCCCGATGGATACATCTGCAAATAATTTTAGCAGTCTAACTTAGTTTCATTGAAATTCGTTCAGATAATTCGATGAATATTTGATTAATTTTATAGGGACTGATAAACTATAATTTATTTCAATTGATTTAATTTAATTAGATAATTTTATACATACATGGAAAATTGAACCTTAGTAATGATAATTATTGAAAAAAATATATGGTACGACATAAGGAGTATGAATATCTTAATATTTATCAAATAGGGAAGAGGCTATCATCCAAATACCATGACTCATGTAGCTAAGAAACCAAAAGTAAAAAACAAATATGTACTACATTAGTTATTAAATCTGGGTAGTTTATGGCTTCATATTATATTTAATTCTATAAAATTTATGGTTAAATCGTATGGAACATGCAATAATCAGAAAACTAATCTTAATGATTATTGTCATTTTTACCTACTTATTTACATTTTGGCTACCAAAAAAGGATCAAACTTACATCGTATTTTGCATCAAAAGTGGTCATTTTCAGATGATTAAATTCACACAATTTTAAACAATAAAATTAAGGAAAAATATTGAAATAAATAAACTCCAACACATCAAACACTCCTTCTTTCAGAAATCAAATGACATTTGTCATTTATTGATTGATTGTCAAAGAGTTGTTGATTGGTTTAAACCACAAACACTAATTTTTGTCCGTGTTTTATGGATTCATCAAAGAACTTGGATAGGTAGGATAGTCGAAATAATTCTTCAATACAAGGTAAAAGCATCACTTATAGTAGTTATAGTTTATAAACATGACTCAATAATTTTAAATTAATAATTAATATATATAATTAAATGTCCTCAATTCGTAAAAATTAAGATGAAAATCCCTAGTGTACCTAGTGTACCCTTATATACCTAATAAGGCGAATAACGTAATTTGGTACAGCAAAAAGGCAACAACAAATTTACTTGTGACGAAAGGCTGTGTAGTGTACTCTTTGCGAGTCTATGACTGCATCTAATAAAAGTCTTTGTGCATCTGAGGCAGTATTGATCCAAATTTTTGATTGATTTGATTGCGTGTGATTCTTGTGTGATTCTGTTTGGTGGGTGATTGTTTATAATCGTAAATTTGATATTATTGGGTTTGCTAATAAAATTGTGTATCTGATATAAGTTTAATTGGAACGTTTCAATCACTTAAATTCAAACCAGACAGCGGAATGCAACTTCCGTGATATGAAGGTCACAGTTAAAAGTAAATAGCATCTTCTAACCGCAAAATATCGTAATTGCCGTGATTGTTTTATGTTTTTCTACACCTTTTCTTGTATCGTACAGGTTGGACAGGCGTAGCGACATGGCGATGGGTGGCGAACGACGATAACTGCGGTATTTGTCGTATGCCCTTCGACAGTTGTTGCCCTGACTGCAAGCTGCCTGGTGACGACTGTCCGCTGGTGTGGGGCGCCTGCTCGCACTGCTTCCACATCCACTGCATCGTCAAGTGGCTCCACTCGCAGCCGCAGCAGCAGTGTCCCATGTGCAGACAAGACTGGAAGTTCAACAATAAGTAGGACTGCTAATTATGTAAGTGCTATATTTTATTGCCTATTCAGTAGATACTCACCTAAACTGTCAAGAAACAAATTACGGGCACATTTGTTATTTTATTGTTATTCTTCATTTCCACCTTTTTTTGAGTAAGTACACTGGAAGTTTCTCTCGCCTACCTAAATAGTTTGTACCTAAATAATTGTACACTTAGATTTAGAAAACCTTGTTTCCATTATGTTATTTTGTTGTAACAATTATTGATAAACCTTAAATAATCCTTAAATAAAAAAATCTCCCGCATACTGAGGGAGAATGTGTCCAGTATAATGGAAATAGGCTGGACCCCTATTATTGGGCGCACTTCAGTGCACCTCTGCCACCCCTTCGGGGAATACAGGTGTGTGTATTTATTTATTTCTTTAGGATATTGTACGTACATAAATAAGATAATACCTCTAATATGGCAAATCTATATCTATACATCTATACAAATAAATAAAATTGGAGTGTCTGTTTGTAATATCAAAATAACACTTTTTTACTAAATGCGTATGAAAGTATATATGATACTTAAAACGAAAACGCAATTTTAAATTTTTTTGTCTGTCTGTCTATCTGTCTGTTTGTTTGGGGTAAACTTCTAAATGGCTGAACCGATTTCAATGGGACTTTCACTGACAGATAGCTAACGTTCCAAGGCGTAACTAAGGCTACTTTAATTTTAGAAATAGCATTAGGGTTCTGTGGGAAAACATAATACCCATATTTCCGGGTAATCTCCCTAAAGTCCACGCGGGCGAAGTCGCGGGCACAGCTTGTAAAAAATAAATAACTGATGTATATTGAAATTAAACTATTTTACGGATTTTATCGCGTTTATTTACTATTTTATTTTCCCGACGTTTTGGCTGCTTTACAGCAACCATGGTCACGGGGGACTGAGGTGTTAGACGTCCTGATGTCATAGTTAAAAACTGGGTAATCCGTAAAATAGTTTAATTTCAATGTATAGTATTCGCGTAAATATAAGAAAACAATAACTGATGTATTTTATATTTGGTGCAGCTCACTGTTTTGAAATAGTTATTAAATAGGAATAGATACATTATCAACAATTTTATAATGTGACTTCGAATACATCTATTTCAAATATTATTTACTATTTGGGAAATCAAAATAATTAAATACTGAGTACCTACACTAAATTTGAACCCTTATCATGACTTGTTTGAATGATGTAATGTTTTGTATTTCAATTTGTAATGTATAACACTATAGTACCTACTTGTAGATAACAACAGTACTGTAACATTTTGATTGCCGTGAAACAATAGGTCAGAGAGTGCTTTCGAAATCGCCAACAATAGCCATGTCGTGTGCCGCGGTCCGGTAGCCGCCGCTGCATTCATTCTCATAGTAAACAATCACTTTTACATTATTAAAAGTGTGGGTCAACTCATTGTTTGGCCATACGGTACCTATACCATAAACTACAGAACACACGCAACGGCTATGGTAGGATATGGGCAAAGGCAGAGTAATTTCTCAAGAGTCGTAGCCCTGGCCAGACTGGGGAGTCATAACGCACGCTACACAATACCAAATTGAACTGTATTAACTCATACAAAAAGTTCATTCTTCAACGATATTTCATTAATAGCGCGAGCGAATTTTAATGCGTGGTTGCGTGACTATTGCCACAAAAATTTAATCTTTATGTATATTGACACAGAGTTCGTTTTGGAAGTGGCAAAAATTTTGACGCGTCCGTTTTGACGCCCTAGTATTGCCGAGGCTTAATACATACTTACTGAAGCGTATGTATTATACTACGTACCGTAGTAGAGCCGCTACGAGTGCTTAGCCGTGTGCTGGCTCGGTGGTGGTCCCCAAATCAGTCAGTGCCGCGCGCCGCCGGGGACGGACGTGTCGCCCCGAGCTCCGAGCGCTCACGTGTGCGATATACGCGGTGCAAGTGTTGACTCGCTCCTTCTACTATAGTACCCCTATTATAGTATTGTTCGAGTGACGCCTCGCTCAAGAATGCTGATGGTACAGACCAACACGCAGCCCATGAAGAACAATAAGATAAAAGGACCGCCTCCTGTCCCTCCGCGGCCCAACCAGAGCGTGGTGGCGGAGGCCCTGGCGAAAACGAGGAAGGCCGTGGCGGACTCGAAGGCTAGCTTTACAAAATCTCGTGCGTTTTCAAGGCAGGACAACAGTTACGCTAAAGCCAAAACTTTAGATAGAGCGAATACTCTAGGGGAATCAACAGTGACACCGAAACAAAATGGATTAGCTCGTGTCAAGTCGTTCATAAGAGATGTTATCAGCGACCGGAGCTCCTCGTCCGATGAGAAAAAGTCCAGCGGACAGAACTCAAGAAGGAGTTCAAGCGACAGCAACTCCATCCCCACGCCTACGTCTAATAAGAAATCCAATGAATCACTCAACTCCAAAGCCGTCAAAACATGTAGACAGATACTAGTAAGGTCTCTCTCAACATCCAATAAGTTAGATCAAGATTCAAAATGCAAAGTGTCTAAGTCCTCTAGTTTCGCTGAGAAGAGTTTGCCATTACGCAAAGCACCTCCGCCACCGTTATCGCCTAAACCCAAGCTCAAACCAATGAAACCTTCACCTGTGCAAAAGTCTTCAGTAAGTAACTGTACACCTAAAAAATCTCCGGAAGTGAGTCCCTACTCGTTGCCCATAGACGCGAAGCCCCCACAGAGTCCGGTGTCCGAAGCACCATACGCTTCTGTGGAGGAAGTCCAGGAATTCGACGACAGATTACGAAATAGCCCATCGAAACAAGTGACCAACCCTCCGCTAACACCAAATGATGTTGGCAGTCCCGAAACGGACGCAACTGTAAATAAAAACAACAACTCATTGGAAAGGAAAACATCTCGTGTAACAGAAATGTTAATTTCCGAGATATTGGCTAGCAGAAATAACAATATGGACGAAGCGCATACAGTTATAGATAAAGGCAAGGATTCTGAGAACGTGAGTAATACCAGCGAGTCGCCGGAGATCGAGATGATGAAGGACATGAACAACCACGAGATGTTAATATACGAGTTGCAGACGATGCGGTCGCAGTCCAACGTGCCGGAATGTTTGGAAACGGCGACATACGACGAAATAAACGGACAGTGCGATTCGGAGGACTCAGAGCATAACTATGCGGTGTCGTCTGTGACCAGCGCCATAATAGACGACGATCAGGCTTACGCTTATATATTAGACGATGATCTCAAGTCTAGGTTGGTTAATATTATTACAATACATATTGCTTATCTCAAATATTCATCGTTATATTATAAGTATACAATGGGCTAGTCTTCAGTGATTTTTGCTGCGGTTTTGTGTTAAAAGGTCGTGACCCGGTTATGTTACCTCGTTAATACAACATACAATTTGTGGGTTATACAAAAAACGGTGAATCTAAATTAATATCAATTGAAGTGTAATTATTATTGATGTCATCAATCAAAGCAATTATATTATGTTTTATACAATGAATCAATGAGTGAATTATTTATGCATCGATGATAATATAGCTACCTACTTACTCATTATAAAATTCAGATATCCATATTTGTATATTGACACGGCAATTAATAATTTAAAATGTCAACGTTTTGCCGGCAGACTACGTAAGCAATTCCGCGCGATCAGCACCATGTCGCTTCAGGGAATGCCACCTCTGCCCAAGAGTCTGAGCGGGTTCGCGGACTGTGACCCTGACTTGGAGGACACACCCTCACCGCTCAACGAAAAACCACCTACAGATCTCGACTCCCAGTTGGCTTACTTGAAAAAGGAAATGGTAAGTTCTATGCCCTTTAGTTTAGTTTGATATAGCCTTTAAAGCAGTCCTTATGTCCCACTACTGGTCACGGGCCTCTCCTCATTGCGAGAGGGATTCAGGCCACAGTCCACTACGCTTGCCCATTGCGTATTGGCAAACTTCACACCTCTATAGAAAAGTAGTTAGGTCTCCTCGGACTTGCAAATTACGTCACAATCTTTTCCTTCATAGTTTTAGCAAGTGACAATCTCGGATGATATTCGAAAATCCTAGAGGTGCGAGTCCGGGATTTGAACCTACAGCCCTTGCTTCTAAGTTGGGTGTTCTACCAACTAGGCTACCACTTGAACACTTCTATTTTGTTAAAAACATTAAACACTCAACAATTTTTTATCCATAAACAATAAAGTTATCAAATCATTGTATCACCTTTATTTTATGATATAATAACGTCAAATTTAATAGGTCAGTGAGTTCTGTGAAGTTTATTGTAAAGATAATATAGCTTGATATTTAAACTATAATAAAACATATTTTAGTATGGCATGCGTCTTTAGTTACGAGATAGTAGACGCTTCATTCCATTACTTTATAAGGATACTTGTTTTGTGGGTGGCACACACCCATATATAACTCGCACACGTGGTAAGATAACGTTTAGAGAAATTGTATAAAAATCTACAAATATTGATATCTAAAATAGAATGACTCCCCTTTATGAAATACAAACGCGGCAAAATGGAGTACGGTAGCCGGCGCACGCGCAGTTTAAAAAACAGATGTTGATAATATTGGAGCTTATCGTGCGATTACCGTGCCTGTGTAGGGAACAGGGAGTGTTCCGTTTACGCGTTCTTGCCGCCGCCGTGCGCGTTTAGCAATATAGGAAATGGAATTAAAATGTTTATTACACGATTCGAACGGACGATTCTATAATCTAAATGGAATACAGATAGTTGGCCAACTGTAATTGCAAGAATAGTACCTAAAAGCTAGTATTTAATTTTTTTATACCGTTCAGTTGTTTTTCCGATACTGATGCAAACGACTAAGTATGATTTCGGACTTCTGATACACTTTGGGAAATAAGACTTTGGGTACATATACGGTAGCTCATATGTGGTTGCTTAGTTAAGACATTTTATACCTATCTATCATAGTTTCCGGGTTATAGACATTTGAATATTTGTCACAAGTATCGTGTTCTGGCCTTTAGGTACATCCGTGATCCTATCAAGCAGTGTAAACTACATTTACGAAGGGCGGCTACCAATATTAACAAAACAGATAATGAAAATTCAACATAGGTCCCGAGATATTACGAGTTATAGATATTGACGACGAAAGAAATTTTGGAAGAACATGGTCGAATTTCGATCAAATTTTTATACCATTCAGTTGTATACACGATACTGATGCAAACGTCAAAGTATGATTTTGCACTTCTAAAAGACCATAGTAAATGTGGGGGTTGTTCCCTGGATCAATAACAAAGGAATACCTTGATGATCCTCGTTTCATTGACGTCATTCACGTCCGTCGGCGTATGCATTTATATGTCTTTGATTGTTCTAGCATGCATTGTCAATACTCTTTTTAGACTTGTTTATACTTTAGGAAATCCTTTAGAAATGATAGCATCTTCAAGGCTTGCAAGCGATTGAAACTGAATCGCGCCAGTCCTTACGAATTTGAAATAATCAGATTGGCTAAACAAGCTTTTGTAACGACTAGTTTGGTGTATCATATGGCTTGATAAATAATTTTAACGCTATAGCCCTTGGTCCCACAGGCTCGTGAAAAATTCGCGCGGTTTTTTTTTCTTATATTAAAACTTCTGTAGTATTAACTCCATAGAGAACAAGCTTGCTCTTCAACGAAATATCATAGATGAGGCGCGCGAA
Organism: Ptilodon capucinus; assembly: GCA_914767695.1. Lineage (NCBI taxonomy): Eukaryota > Metazoa > Arthropoda > Insecta > Lepidoptera > Notodontidae > Ptilodon > Ptilodon capucinus. The sequence continues at coordinate 2,728,770 of OU611814.1, read as the reverse complement.
TTTTGACGCGTGTTCGCTTGCTTTCTACCATAGAAATTCAATCTTTAATTATATTGACACAGAGTCCTCTTCTTTTTTCCGAAACGAATGAAATACCATTTAATGGGAAAAGATGAGACATGGCTCCACCTGCGGTTAGCAGTTATTTCAGCCTGTGTAAAGTAATTAATAGCAACTGCTTATTCAATAAATACACATTATAAATACAAATGGGTGATGAATGTAATAAATATGGCGGTTGAATCCGTCAGAGTTTTGAAATAAAACTATTTTACGGATTCTATCGCGTTTATTTACTTTTTTATGTTCCCGACCTTTCGGCTGCTTTACAGCAACCATGGTCACGGGGGGGACTGAGGTGTTGGACGTCCTGATGTCATAGTTAATAACTGGGTACCCTCATATTTAGTTGTTGTTTGCGGTCCGATCCACGCAGAAAGTGCTCACAGTGTCTCGAGTTCTTGCAATGGTACGCTTGGTTTTGGATTTAATTATATTAATTACTGGATCCCAAGTTGGTGGTAGCACCCAGCCATCTAGCCAGAGTTTATTTTGGTATATGCAAAAAATTGCCGCGCGCCTTTTGACGCTTCTGTCTGTCCAGTGCTTTACGTTTGTTCAAACTAGACAAGTTATAAGCGGTGTCTCGCAGCCGGTGCCTAATAACATGTCTAATGGCAATTATCGTTTGTTCTCAGCCTTGAAGACCTTGTAATAATTTGCATCCTACGCTTACATTCGCTTCACAATATTATTGTTTACTAGCAGTGCCCGCGACTGCGTTCGCGTAGAATTTGAGAGCTCTAAATATTTTATAAAATAATAGTAATTTTTTTGTCTTACACTTATCTACCGGACTTTCATATGCATTTAATAAGAAGCTGTTATTTAGACATTTCAGCACTTGTAGCATGAGCGCCAAGATTAGACGTATGTCACGAAATATCTTGATGTTGTCTCTTTCACTCGTATAAAATTAGACAGAGAGCGACCGAGCCAATCCATGACAGAGGTCTTGGCTTGATATGCGTGCTGACACCACACCACAGTTTTATAGATCTGAGTTCTTAACATTTGTTATGTCGCGTCGGACTGATAACGCGAACGTTGACCGCAATAAAACTACATAAGTAAATTAAAATTTGCAATAAAAAAAAAGATTTAAGAAACTAAGCTTAAAAATAACTATATCTATTAATTGCTAACATCGATAAATAATCGTAAAAGTTAATTAACATCATCTACCTATGTAACAATTACGTCCGTATTACGTGTTGCGCCGATCTAGAAATCTTTTGTATCAATTAATCGTAACTGCATCTGTCAGTTAGATCCGGTTGTGAGGTATGTACGACACCTCGCGTGTGGCGTAATCTTATTTGCATGTATTTATAGGAATTTGCGCGTTAGAATGGAAGGCACAATGCGGCCGTTTCTACCTTCGTGAATAAAACCCTTGGCAGAATAGAGCGTGAAGACGCGCGCTGCAGACCTTTGCCAACGCAAAAACGAACTGCGATGATAATTAAGAGGTCGAAACTGGCCAGTAATATCTGGTTTTTTTAACGATGGTAAGTTAAAATCTGTTTTTTTTCAGTAAATAGTCAGTAAAGTCAGATTTAAAGTCCTATACATTTGGGGGCTTCCCTTTAAAATAGGTCTTTGAAGTCAGTATTTTCGAGTCTCACAGTAAGAAAATTCAGTACTTTTAACCATACAAACTGCAATATAGTCCGTTCCGTTCCGTCCCAAACTGTAATATAGTAATTCCACCATTGTAATAGTCCGTTTTGCAAAAATATCAGCGCACGTCTTGACCCCCCTCTGCTCCCCCTTAAGCTATTAAACCGACAATTTTGATTTTTCATTTGTCCGGTTTCCAAACCTCGTCGCAATTCCTTATACGTTGCATAGTCCGCATGCATGAAACCACATCCTTATATAGTGTAGGTAAAACAATTAAGCCAACATATACCTAATGATGACATTTCCACTCTTAGGCATAGCCAACTTAATATATACATCGCGACGGTATTCTCTGTGGGGTCGGTCGAAGCGCACTGCAGTGCACCCGTTTTGCCTATGTATTATGTTCCCAATGTAATTTGAGGCGAGCTTCTTAATTATATACTGGTCACACTCCCCCATAATGCTATATGAGATCGGGTCATAGGTACTACACCACCCTGACCTAATAGGGGCTGGCGAACGAGACACGTCTTTTGATAAACATGTATGTCAAACCTAAATACAACGAGTTGACCATTATATAAATAACATAGTATACATAGAGACCCGGTACCCACAGACTGCTAATAATCATAAGACACTCAAAACGCCTCTACCCGTTTTAGAAGTATTATGAAAGCTGTTATCTGGACATACGAACACGGCAACAGCGACTTTCTATACCTTTTGTACCATCATAGCAGTCCCACGCAATTGTCTTAAAAGTTGCCATAAACGTTGTGGCGCTTTTACAAAATAACATGCAACAAAGCAGTTTTACGAATGCCGACTCATTTCAAAATCGTTTCCGATTGACATATTCTCTGTAAAGTAAATTGCAATTGGTATGTGTAAAATGAATTCGCATGTAAATTGTATTAGACTGATTACAAATTCGATTCAATTTCTAGACTATGTAACAACAATTAACGCAAGATTTTTAAATTAAGAATTTAGACGATTAATAAAATGTCATGATGTATTTTTCCGTTGCTACAGATTAATAATCATAAGATATTTCGAGGGTATAAAACAAGAACAGGTTGCCAACAAATGAAAGCCACGTCGACGAGACACTTATTCGAAATGCCAATAAATCGTTTAACTAATAATACCAATGTTCTTTAATCAGAGCACTTGGTCGCCGGCGCTCCTAGGCGGTGCTCGTGACACTTGTAGAATGTAACATTTAGGAACGAGGCTCGGGATGCCTGACGATCGATTTTTAACGCTCCCAATAGCGATTAACCCCCTACCTAAGGATGCCAACTGTCAATGTAGTATTTGAATAATAGTAGGGATTATCATGAGTCGAAAGTAGTGTGAACTAACCGTTTCTGGTCTTGTCGTTAGGTAACTGCGTTACTTTCGGTTGTAACTTTAAAACTTACGCTCTCCCGCTATGATTAAAGTTAAATTTAGTTGTCACGCTATAATTTAGGCAGTCTCATGGCTTTGCTGGAAGAGCTAACGGGACTAGTAATCATTTGATGACTTCACATTGCATTTTTTTTTATATTTCTTATTGGTAAACTTCTACGCTAAGTTTTATACGATGACTGCCTTAGTGGCCAGTTGTGGCCTATTTCACGAGACTGTTGATTGGCGTCTACCAGCCCTATCCTACCCGCATTGTCAAATGCCGCGGTGTGACATCCGCGTTGGCGACCACGCCAGGATGTTAACCCCTACTACGAGAATAACCCGCGTTTAAAGATCACGCCTTCGAAACCATTAGCGTCATCATCGGCGTGTATTCGTCTATCCACGGGGACACTCGGCATCTTGTTCACATTCGAAATTTCATTCCTTCTAATTATGACATTTAGAACCATTTGATGCTACAAACATAATTAAAAAGTTGTTTAAAGTTGCATCAGCGTCTATATTTGAATCCTTCGGGTGCAAAGGATGCTGTAAGTAAACATGTCCATCAAATTGGATCACTTACATTAGGGTTATTTACGACATATGAGCTACGATTCCTCCGAGATTAAAGCAAAACTTGGCAAAAGATGCGTGGTTATAATATTATGGTAGGAGCTTCACTATAGTTACACTATGTCATGCAGCCGGCCTGGAGGGACCGCTCGTGCTTGTATTTTTAGCACGAGCGACACCCGGGGGCTGGTTACGTCACATCTCTAACCGGATTAGTCGAAAAGTTATCAAACGATGCCCGAGACAGACGCGCCACGCTCTGCCAGCGTCGCTAATACGAAATTGGAGGATTTGAGGAACGACAAACAATTTGTTTTTGTACATCCGATGACGCCACTGACTGAAGAGGATAACTTGTCATTATTGGTGCCTTAATTTATAGCCAATATATATTATTTTATCCCTTTCCTAAACGTAGCTCTTCAATCTTGTAACTGTATAAAAAATATGCTAATGAATCTCTGTAATCGATAAATACGTTAGATTTGGATAAGCTTAAAGTCGCATAATACTGTAATTAATTTGTATTATTATTGCGTGTGATTAGTTTGATAATATTATGTAAGTACCTGCTTAAGGTTTTTGGTTCATTATCTTACGCAATAAGAATATTTAATAACCGTGACTCCTTTCTGATTAATTCCAAAAACTTAAAATTTTAATACCTACTTTTGCCAGTAATGTAATTTTTGCCAATACCAAAACGAAGATTTAATTTCTGTGGTGAAAGCCACACTCGCGCTGTCAGTGTCATTTCTTTGAAGAATGAACTTTTTCTGTGAGTCAACACAGTTAGTCTTTGTATGGCATTAAATTTGACAGTCGACGCCCAAGTGCGAGGGAGGTTTAACCTGTGGTTTAACGCTGCATTTCCATGTTCCATTAATGCCAAGTCTCATGAGGGCACAAGATTTCCGTAACTCGTGACACATCTTCGCGTACTATACATATTTTGGTTCATATCACGTAGGCAGGGTCCATTATCTAAAAGTATCTCTACTACTCTAACTAACGACTCTAACATAAAGACTTAAGGCGGAAACTCCAAAGGAGGTAATCGCGTTTCCTTACAACAGGGTCAAACAAAATGTTTTAACATATAAAGGCTTGGAACTATGCCCAATGTTACCGAAAATTGCCCAAAACTTCACGTAACTTTTAGCCTCCCCGGAATAGCGAAGCTTGTAGGCATGATAACCTCGATGACGCTTGAAATGGATGTGATAAAATGCCAAATTGCTAGATTTATTACGTTCATAGAGAAAGACCATAATATGCCAATCTGTCCAAGGACGAAATGAAATGACAAAGTATTGACCGGCCCTGAGATTTCTACTTCATCCTTACAAATAAATAAAACTGAAATGTATGTTTGTAATGTGGACACAACAGCTTATTACTTAAAGCATATGAAAGAATATGTGGGTCTTATAACGAAAATGCATTTTTTTATTTTTGTCTACCTACCTTTCTGCTTGTTTCGGGTAATTTCCGAACGGCTGAACCGCTTACGACAGGACTTCCTCTAGCAGATAGCTGATGTTCTATGGGGTAACTTTATTATTCTCAATTCCACGCGGATGAAGTCGCAGGTAACAGCTAGTCTATAAATAAAAGAGGAAGCGGGGCGTAAACTAAAACAAACCGTTTAAACTAATGTTTAATATAGAAGACACGGCTCGTTTACTCAAACACGCTCTTTCATCTATTGTTTGTGTCGGCACACACTTTTGTTATGAGTTATGACATATTTTATCATCTGACATTGTATTTACAAAGTCATCTAGACAAGATTCGGAAATAGAAATACTACTCGCAGGTGGAACCATTCCTCATCTTATTCCATTAAATTTTCATTTTGTAACAAAAAATTATGTTAAGAAAAGCTTTTTAAAAACAAGCTTTTATTTGCCCTTAGCCCGTAGTTTTCGTGTTCTCCTCAGCAAGCCCTTTCATTTGATACCCATACTGTGGTAGTGCAGAAAAAATAACTATTCCGCCATCTTGGAATTAGAATGACGTCACATAGCTAAGCATGCATTGTCATCCAAAATAAGTGTCTATACCAAATTTCAGCTCAATCGGTTAAATATAACTGATGTAAAATTCAGTTGCAAGATTCCACCCGGACTTAAATACATTGCAAGTTAATATAAAGCTTGTAAAAACAACTCACCTCTTCGATTCATCCGCCGTCTTTATCACTTTCTGCACCCATTTTTACTTCAATGCATATTTATTGAATTTGTCCTTGCTATTAATTACTCGACATTGACAGAATACTCGCTAAGCGCAGGTGCAGCCATACCTGATCTCATGCTATTAAAATGTATCATTTCATTAATTTATTTAAAAAAGAAGATAAGTCATCTTTACGAAGATTAAAACTACATTACAAAATCAAAACCTCTTTTTCCCTCCACGACCGATAGAATTGTAATGGCTATTGCAGAAGCTCGAAGTGACGTCATTTTCTCGACAAATCATGGCAGTTGAAAGAGATAAAACTTATGTCTACACGGCGATGCTAAGCCTACAGGACAAACAGTTGATGAACAGTCCGTCGACCTCGCAACTCCGACATAATGTAACACGATTGGATTACTGACAACTTAACAACTCATCAATTACTCGGACCGTCCTCCGACATCCCTAGTTAAGCTAATAACGATAGTAATTGGATTTACAGTTAACAACAATCTGGTTTCTTTCGATTGATATTACTGCGGGGACACATGGGCAATTCAACTAGCGGAACAACAATCATTTGTATCTGTTCCGCTTGTTGTGCAGCTAATCCGTCTCTTTCATTCCGTCTGATAATAACACGCATCTGAAAAATGATATAGACGTCTAGAGATGCAATAGGTTTTTGAAAATATCGATATTTATATTGACACCTGTTTGACAACTGTTGAATAAAACGAAACTGATAAATTACCAACTACTCACATTACCAGAAAAGAATTATCTAAATATCTACCATAACATAACTATAGACACGCAATGTTCAATGTTTCTTGTCTGCGAAAGCCATGTGAACATGTGGATAAAATGATTAAAATCCCGTCATGGTTGTTAATATTCTCAGTCATATCGATATTGTTATAATATCGATATTATTTGTTTTCCGATATATCGTTACAACGCTACACTCGTCTAAAAAGCTAGATAGCTTCACAACTCCCAAGTGTATAATGAAAGTATTTTCATTTATAAGCTCTATCGAAGCGTTAAATTTCTGTTAAGATGTTTTTCGAGATGATGCAAAAACAAGTCTCGGGCTGTCGCTTTTGTGAAGCGGTCTGTTTTATACACTGTTCAACTTTCATAGACAATGTTTCGTTTGGTTTACTGAGCTGCTAGTTCCATTGCATCATATTGCACTGGGTTAGGTAAGTTGTATTGCACTTGCTCGCACCTGTGCCCGCTGCACTTTACATCTGTTTACCTGTCCATTAGTGAACCTGTGTTTTGCTCAGGTGTCGTAATAGGCCCTTGTTCTCGTTCGACATAAATAAATATCGCCAAACAACATACTCGTGTACTCGTCTTATGATCCCAAACTAAGCAATAATTGTACTATAGGTACCGTACAATGGCTTGGAGGCGATCCCAGTTACACCCAGAACAGGGCAATATTCCGAAAAGGCAATTTCTTAGATCTGAAGTATCATGCGCATTCCCCTTTTTTGCCACAGCCTTAATGTAACGCGTAATTGTAGATGAATAAGTTTTACATTATATGCAGATATAATTTGCTAAATCTGTTTAAAATTCACAAATATTAATAGTTCCATCAAATCATTCCGCTACCGGAATCTTTCCAAAAGTAGTCACAAAGTGAAATCTAGCCAAAAGTCGTAAAGCAGGAACACTCAAATATTAATAGCAATAAATCATGATTGCTCTAGTATCACAAATAAAATTGATCGACTTTGGAACCATTGAGCCTGTGAATTGGAATACAGCCATGATATAACTTTATTTTTGCACACGCTATTACCGAAATAATTTGTATTCATTAGATTTCTAAAGTTATGAAGTAAATATGCAATTTCATCATAATTACTGTGATCTGGTATACAATGTGACAACATAATGTTACAAAAGATCTTTATTTATGTAACTTATTGATCATTTTGTGTTTTATCAACATATTTAGCGGTTACCTATATTCTGTCTAATTTTAACATTCGTGTGAGTTTACCTTTTACCGAGTAAAGGAGTAACAGAGCAATCGTCACAATATTATTTTAATGTCAACTGCCACCTTGGTTGTCCATAGAAATTTTAAACTTATACAGGGTGTTTCAGAAGTCCGAAATAATACTTTGGGTACATATAAGGCAGCTCATATGTGGATGCTTAGTGAAGACAGTTTATACCTAACTGTCATAGTTTCTGAGTTACAGATCCTTGAATATTTGTCACAGGTATCGTGTTCTGGCCTTTGGGTACATCCATAACCCTATTCAGCAGTGTAAACTACACTAATGAGAGGCGGCTACCAATATTCACAAAACAGGACATACAAATTTTACATAGGACTCGAGATATTACGAGTTTTAGAAATTGACGTCGAAAAAAAAGTTGGAAAACATGGTCGAATTTCAATCAAATTTTTATACCATTCAGTTGTATACACGATACCGATGCTAGCGTCCAAGTATTATTTCGGACTTCTGATACACCCTGTAGAACCGGATCGCTAAGCTAACTGCCGCTTATCTCTCTCAAAAATATATTGGAATAGCCATTAGAAATGTGCTTAGAATAAAAATATCTAAACTGAATTTCCCTTCTACAGCTAAACGATTAATCTTCAGGCTACTTACGCTCGTTCGCTATAATCCTTTTACTTTAAAAAGGGTCTCCTATTCAGTGTTGCCCTCCTTATTTAGGTCACGAGGATATAATGTTTGAACGGGTATTTACTATGTCGGAGCGTCATAATTATCTGGTTAGATTACAACAGTAATAGTATTGTATGCTCGAAGGTGCGTGTCGGTCGCGCATCATATAGTCCGGACGTCGACGCATGCGCACGCGCCTCCCGATCAGTAATACTTTCACGTGTCATATACGTATTTCGTACACAATTTCACCTACATTCAATCAAATTCTCTTTCGGTCAGTAATATGAAGTTGGTAAGCTTCTGGAAAGCCAAATACAGATGCCAATGTGGTTCCCAAATGTGGTTCCAAATCGACCCCCAAATTTATAGAGTTGTAAATCCCCAAATTTATAGAGTTCCTTCAGGACTTAACACATTATTGACATTTAATGTTCTTGTAAATATATGTCTTATTTAGAGAGAGTGCATGGTAGAGTCATCAATCAATTATGTATCTACATGGCTGATGTTCATTGGGCGATAGACAACATCCGGATAAACTTAGTTCTGTCAATACTGCGACTAATCAATCTATATCCCTGTTCAAGTAGAATAATCTTAGGGCTCACGGTGTGATACACACAAGTTTATATTGTTTTGTTATTATCTGCTTTTGTCATAGACTAGTTAACATAATCAAAAACAAATGATTTTATATTGTTTTTGAACATGTATGTCCCGTTTAGGACTTCGCACGTAATTTTTTTGCCAATATTATAACAAACTCTGTGTTAATAATTATAAAGATTGAATTTCTGTGGTAAAAGCCAAGCTCCCACGCGTCAACATTCCCTCACGCTGTTAGTGTCATTTCGTTGAAGAATGAACTCTTTCTCTGTGACAATACAGTTCGTTTTGGTATTGGCAAAACAGTGTGCCCCAAGAAGGCCTCAAGCACGTCAGCGTGGTTTTTCCGTGTCGATCAATAATAAATGACCTTTAAAATCAATTTCCTAACATAACCTATCGCAGTTATCTATCTATTCTATTACAGCCCTTTTTAACGTCCTACTGCTGGGACGGGCCTCCCCTCAATGCGAGGGAGATTCAGGCCATAGTCCACCACGCTGGCCCGGTGCGGGTTGGCAGACTTCACACATCTATCGAAAACTAGTCAAGTTCCCTCAGACGTGCAGGTTTCCTCACGATCGTTTCATATCAAGTGATAATCTCGGATGATAATGAGATTCGCAAATAAATCCCAGAGGTGCGTGCCGGGGTTTGAACCACACTTTGATTCCAAGGCTTGCTTTCGACCACTCGGCTACCACTGCTATCGCTGTTACTTCAACTCTATTATTATCGAATCCGGTCTGCTAATGTAATCATTATCATCAACATCTTTAACGATTAAATATCAGTTACGGTTAACCGACACAGTGACTATGTGGGCTAACGATATGCGGAGTTCATTCGACTTGAGATGCTTATGGTATATTGCATAATGCGTGGCGAATATGAGACGGATTTCGTACCTATGTGATCTGTTTTCTATATAATTGAAATTCACGTTAATGCGACATTCTCCCGGAGAAGATTTTAGTATTTTAGTTTTTTTTTCTACTAGATCATTAATGCAGATTAAACATATTAGTCCTCCATATACGAAATTCATTAACTAGTTCAGGTCGGATTGTGTAATAAAACTATGTTTATTTATATTGCACATGTGGTAATTTATATAATTACGTAAGACTATGTTCTTAATTCCACGCGAGTGTATGTCGGCGCCGTGTGGTTAAAGCGCCTGTCTAGTAAACAGGAGATCGTGAGTTCGAATCTCGCCGGGGCCTGCAGTTGATATATATAGTTTTTTTTTATTTTTTTCAAAAGTGTGGAGGGTACAAAATGTTTCTAAAATACTAGTAGACAATCTAAAATAACTAATTGAAATATGATTAAAATGAAATCATATAACTTATTGTCTGTGAAATTAATAACTTTGTTGAATGAATCTAACAACTTTGATTAATCCTCACAGAGGTAGAGAGTTGTTTCTTAACTAGCTGTGCCCGCGGCTTCGCCCGCGTGGACTTTAGGGAGATTACCCGTAAATAATGGTTTTATGTTCATCCTGGGGAACACTAATGCTTTTTCTAAAATAAAAGTAGCCTAAGTTACGCCTTGGAACATCAGCTATCTACCAGTGAAAGTCCCGTCGAAATCTGTTCAGCCGTTTGGAAGTTTACCCGGAACAAACAGACAGACAGACAAAAATTAAAAAAAATGCATTTTTCATATATATTTGTTAAAATAATTGTATTTTGATATTACAGACACTCCAATTTTATTTATTTGTATAGATGTATCTTAAATGTGAAATCTAACCACGGTATGAATCGTTGAATTTATTTTACTTAGTCACATCTCTACAATTCTTCAATAATCTATCTATTTGATTGCATTATAAGATATTGTACCTATTTTGTAGAACTAAATCATACATCTTCTTAAAAAAATGCTTGAACATTTATTCGTTTATGTTTGATAATTTGTTATCTGGATGTCGTCCACCGACTCACGATAGTTGTTTATTTTCTCTGAAGTCATCTTGTACATTTAACAACTCTTTTATTGTACCGTGTTTTCAATTCTGTCACGCTTTCTTCGATTGTATTATGAGAGACGGTTTTAAGATTGGTTTGGTAGTAGTCAGCGACAGTCGCGGCCGGCCCGATGACCGTCGCGACGACCGCTGAAGCATTCTTTCACGCTTCTTTGGATCGATTCTAAGCGAGAGCTCCGACAATCGATACATCGTGTCATTTGTCGCGACCAATCATGACGTCATAGACCTCATCGTTACATTTGTCGTTACGAATCATGACGTCATAGTCAATTTAGGATGGAAAGGCAGTGACGATGTGACTTATAGTGGGATTTTACACGAAAAATGTAACAATATATCGATTATCAACAGGTGACGACGCTCTAATTTGTATCAAAACCATCAAATTATCGCTACTGTAATAGTTCCACAATTATAGTGATATATTTGATGTCTGTTTATGAAAACTGCCTCATCAAAATAGATGGGTAACAAACAGACCTCTATACAGGGTGTTTTAGAAGTCCGAAATAATACTTCGGGTACATACACGGCAGCTCATATGTGGATGCTTAGTGAAGACAGTTTATACCTAACTATCATAGCATCTGAGTTACAGACCTTTGAACATTTGTCACAGGTATCGTGTTCTGGCCTTTGGGTACATCCATAACCCTATTCAGCAGTGTAAACTACACTTATGAGGGGCGGCTACCAATATTCACAAAACAGAACATGCAAATTTTACATAGGACTCGAGATATTACGAGTTATAGAAATTGACGACGAAAAAAAAGTTGGAAAAACATGGTCGAATTTCAATCAAATTTTTATACCATTCAGTTGTATACACGATACTGATGCTAGCGTCCAAGTATTATTTCGGACTTCTGATACACCCTGTATATAAATAAATAATTAAGTACTTTGAAGTGTTGGAGCTATGTCATTTAGTGTTTGGACTTAGCCTAGATGCAACTAACAATACTGTAAGCATTATCTTCACACCGTGTTTGCAGTACATATAACTAATCAAGTTACAGAGTACACTCAATCGTTCGAACTCTATTTGTTTATTGATTAACAATTCTTTCATATCTTTCAGGCTCCTTAGTATTATTAATTCATATATAGGTATGTCCTGTTTTATACCACTTAGCGATTTAGTTTAGACTCTACTTTGTTCTTATAAGACACCATTTAAATTAAATTTCTAATGCATGAGCAGAACATGCAGTCGCGTATATTTCCTGTTCTACATCAGATATATTTTGTAACATCAATGGCAATAAATCATCGTCGCAGAAGGAAGCGTTCGAGCAGGTCTTCCCTAATGACCCATTCATGTGTCCTCTTTCTTGTGGTGGTAGTGGGTAGGCAGAGAAGGGGGGAGGGGGCAGGCATCGTGACTCACGACACTATTCTGATAACAATACTAACGTTTATTGATCGTGTCATTAACTCGATGAAGTGGCGATGGTTGGAGTGAGGAATGAAAAATAATTCATTATAAATACGTACAATATTTTCTAAACGCAATAACGACAGACAAAAGCAATATATGATGGAGACTTTACTGTTGATAACCGCATAAATAACTTAGTTGGAATAAAATTATACAATGATAGAGTAGATACCTAATAGGTTCGAAAAAAAATGTAGTAAGGTGGATAGGGACGCGGGCATAGCCAGTTGAACAAATAAAAGTAGCTTGTGATTTTAAATATACACTGACAATATAGGGTCAAGAGAAAGTCAAACGGATGTCAGTGAAGAAAATTCGTTTATACGTTCATTTTATATTCGGAGAGTCTCTCGAGATACGTGACTGAAACCGGGTCGAGAAGACGAAGCCTACTTGATGCTGATTCCCACGGCAACATGTACGAAACTTTTATAGTTCTATGTCTTCACGTCTGTTGTCGCCTTAGGCGTAATCTCCAGACTAAACTATTTCATATTCTCCATTAAGACTTCGTTTGCCTAATTTTTGTCGTGTACAGCTTTCTGTTTAACAAAACGAACTCCCCTTTAATTCTATTACGGGACTTGGTAAAAATTCTATACTCGCGGTATTTGGCTACATAGGTCAGTTTAACATTCTCAATTACAACATCGCTGTTTTTATAACGTTAACGTCAAAGCATCGTTACTTCGTCCAACAAGTACCTAGTCTATTTTATTTTTTATATCTTTTGAATATCCCACTGCTGGTAAAAGGCCTCCTGCCGTCTGCACATGTCCCTGTCCTGGGCTTCATACAGCCCGGATCTACCCGCAAAACTGACCGAAATTATTCGGTCTATTATTTGAACGTTATAAATTTGTATACCGGAATGAATTCCGGAATGAATTTGAATTCCGGTATGTAACCGGAATAAAACCAAAATGATGATTGTCGACCGCATGAATAACAATTCTCCAGCAACTACACAAATTGCTAATTGTGATGTGGTGCAATCATACATTTATCTGGGAGTCTTAATTACAAACAACGGTGGATGTATCGATGAAGTGAAGAGGCGTATGGCAATTTCTAGGTCTGCAATGGACAAGCTGAGGAAAATATGGAGGAATCGCAACATATATAGAGCCACAAAAATCCGGCTAGTTCGGGCACTTGTATTCCCCATATTCTTGTACGCAGCAGAAACGTGGACCCGGACTGCGGGAAATAGAGAAGAAGAAGATAGACGCCCTAGAGATGTGGTGCTGGAGGAGAATGCTCGGAGTATCGTGGACTGAATTCCGTACCAACGAGTCTATACTTCGAGAACTCGGCATTAAACAGCGTTTATCATCTTTGGTACAGTCCCGTATCCTCACCTTTTTTGGTCACATATGCCGCCGAGGGGAGGTGGCTATTGAGCGACTTGTGGTCCAGGGGAAGGTTGAGGGTACCAGGCCACGAGGAAGATCGCCTATGAGGTGGACTGACCAAATAAAAGCGGCAGTAAATGACACATCATCACTACACCAATGCACGAGGAAGGCGGTCATCAGGGAGGAGTGGCGGCGTGTTGTGAAGCTTGCCACCAACACCTGAAGTGATGACCACGACCGCTCTGACAAGAGTGATACCGACAAAGAAGAAGAAGAAATTTGTATATGTTGACGTACCTATGACCGGGTACCTGATCGATATTATTGACCAAGGAAAATGTAATTACTGCGTAGGTACATCCGTGATCCGCTAGCGGACCGACGTGGAACGAGTCAGTTTTATTTGTTTATATGTTATACGAACCGAATAACGACCATGAGATAGGCGGTTCCTACGTTGGCCTTAACTGCAATCAACAATACAAATTATGAGATTTGATTAATGTTTTAAACTGACGAAAGCAACGTACCAGGCGAACGTGTGTGGAAGTGGAGGAAGAGGGCGCCCGAGAGGAACCTTTCTCGAGCGGATAAACAGTCTCTCCCAGAAAGGTCAAGTCCGTAGCACCCCCAACCGATGAGAGTGCATGAAAAATGAATGCATGTGGATGAAATGTAAGAGGTATGTCAGGACCAAAGCTTGTGGTAATCAGTACTCTCTGCCTGCATCCGTGGGCTAGACGTATGTATGTTTATTAAAAACTCTTGTAATACCACTCACAGTTCATTTCGAAAAGGAATCAGGTGCCTTTGCACTGTTTTCAGCAGTATTATTTTAGTGTTGCTTTGATTGTTGTGTTAGTTATAAAGTGTCAACAAAACAGTGCTGATTTAGAGATATAGTAAGGGAGCAGTTAGCTATGGAAACGTTTTACGAGCACAATCGTAAATTATAATTACAGCTGTACTTACAGATATTAATTTTGCGGGAAACCACTTTGTTGCCGGCTATTATTCAACAGTAAGATGGTGAAATATAATGTACGTCGTGAGAAGGCTATTGTTTCTATTCCGTCATAGTGTTCACCAGAGCGCGACCAAAGACCTCGAGAGCCCGAGGCGTCTATGACTCAGGGTTACGCGTTTTATGGGTGGCTAACACGTATAACCACTTTTTCTAATATATTTTTTGTTTCCATAATCGAATTTAACATGGACAACCTTCCGTGAACCCTCTTCCATTCACAATTTGAAATAGGTAGATACTCTTTGTTTGGTTCTCATTTAATTCTAAAGCATCTTCTCTGAAAATGTGTCATTTTGTCAAGCTATGTAATGTAATCGTTTTACGGCCAAGTACACATTGATATTGTAGAAAAATTTGCAAAAAGTTTTTTTTATGATGCATTGTTCACCGTGGTAGCCCGAGGCAAGCAACGAACCGGCCACAAACTCGTTTAGGATCATATTTCATGCATACATCTAAACTGAACGCGACGCGACGGCATAATACAGATTTTTTACAACCTGCTGCTAAACACGTACCTACATTTGTAAACGAATATCCCGGAAATGGTAATAGATGAACTTCCTGTTGGCTAATAAATAAGTTAAAGTTTATTAAAATTCGCCACCAATTTTGTCGAGATGTTCTAATTTGTATTCTTTAAGTTAAGTATTAAACTACTATAATGGTATCGGCACCAAGCTAAACTAAGCGTGGACGTCAATATTCCCGCGGAACTTTTTTGCCCATACCAAAACGAACTCTGTGTAAATATTTATAAAGATTTAATTTCTGTAATAAAAGCCACGGCCCCACGCGTCATTGCCTTAAAGAATTAACTCCGTTGTTGGCAAAATCATCGTCTAAACTAGATGGAAGCCTTGATTTTTTTTTAAAGTGAAGTAAAGTGAACTTTTTCTATGAGTCAATACAGTTTGTTATGGTATTAATTAATTAAAAGATGCATATATTTCATCTGTATCTAATCGAAGACGC
The DNA here is from genome assembly GCA_914767695.1 of Ptilodon capucinus. NCBI lineage: Eukaryota > Metazoa > Arthropoda > Insecta > Lepidoptera > Notodontidae > Ptilodon > Ptilodon capucinus. The sequence continues at coordinate 2,712,830 of OU611814.1, read as the reverse complement.
GTGCCCGCGTGGTTTTAACACTATTTTATCTCTATGACGTTGACTCATTACCTAAGTACATTTTAAAAAATTGTCAAGTGCGTAGGCACTTGCTGCAGTGTGCTCAGAGATATAATTATTAACGAAAGCACGCTTTGCCAATCAAAGTGCGCAGGTTCAAACGCGAATCTCATTTTCATCCGAGATTATCACTTGCTAAGAAAGGGTGAAGGAAAACATCGTGAGGGAACCTGCACGTCTATAGAAAGTTTACCAACCCGCACTCGGCCAGTGTTGTGGACTATGGCCCAAAAATCTCCCTTGTAATGAGGGAGAATGTGCCCGGTATAATGGCAATAGGCTCGCCCCCTATTACATTGGGACCAAAATACATCGGTGAAGTGTGGGCGCACTGCAGTGTACCTCTGCCTACCCCTTCGGGGAATACAGGCGTGTTGATGTATTTATGATTTATGTCATTGTCTTATCATTGGTTTGATCGCACGACACAGTGTCCAATTGCTGGCATATACGGATCACAATGTGACTCATTATCGACCTTTCCCGCGTCTAAATTCGCTCTGCCAACGACCAGCGTCCGCGCAGGATCCACCGCGCGCCGCACCGCCTACTAATTGATCATTAAGATCGTATTAATTTAGATTAATTATGATAACTTTATCAACAATCAACATTTGAAGTTCTTGAGTATTGAACTCGACTAGCGTTCGTACACAATACTTACCTATATTTATTTACTAGCTCAGGCAGCGACTTCCTACGCGTGGAATTTGGAACCCTTGATTATTGTTCCAAAATTGAAGTGGCTTATGTTACTCCTTGTAACATTGGTTATCTACCAGTGAATGTCCTGTGAAAATCGGTGCAGCCGTTTCGGATATAGCCCGAAACAATCAGACTGACAATAAAAAAGGGTTTTCGTAATAGTTAAAATATTTTCATATCGAGAGGTGAAAGGCTTAAGTGACACTTTTGGGCGATATTGACTTTGATTAATTGATATTTGGAATCAGTGACTTTTCAGCTCACCTGTAAAGTTAACGAAATGTCGCTTAAGTCAAATAGCCTTTCACTCCTCAATATGCATTTAGTCAAACGCTGTTGTTTTGTCATTAAAACCAGACACTTTATTTATTTGTATAGATTTTATGCTCGAAATCGTGTTTGTCAAAGGAGTAGCAACTATATTTACGAAAACACTACTTTACATAATTAAATCCGCCAACAACCTACGACAATTTTCTTATATTTTTAGCAAGTGTTTTATTTTTAGTGCCACATTTGTTACGTTACATGTACGTAGCAACTATAGTATGTATGCGCGTTAAAAATAATGTTTTCTAATACTAGGTTTCGTTACGCGCCGGCCTCGTTGAAAGGTCACGGCGTTTGTCCTAAATGCTAATTGTTTTGCTTTTACCGCCAGCAGTTTCGTAATCAGTCATTATAACATTCCGGGCCTTGCGTATTTTCTCCATATATGAAATATTTCCATTAATGGTCACTGCTCTATCATTTTGATCGTGTTTCGAGCGATTTCCCTCGTGCTTTGGCATAACTTGTGCCACTCAGTGTAAGGTTGGCTCGTACGCGGTGGTCTGCCAAATCTGTGGCGGACGTGTGCCGACTGCTTAACTATCCTGATTGTTTATTTATGCTACCCTTGCACACCATTTACTCACCATCACTCATACGCTGAGGCTCGACCAACCAGCGACTTTAGGATCTCTTAAAAGTTATCGTTTGCTGACCACCCCGTGGGGACAAAAAATTCGCCGCACGTCATATATCATTCTCGCTATTGCGTTAATTTTCCGTCATGTAGTCTATAATATCTTGCGTGACTACCTATAAACGGTTCTGTATAATTGAAATACAATTTCTTTAGCAATATTGCCTTGGACGGCGACTAACAAACTGTTTTTTTTATTTCTCCAGCAATTAAATTGTTTTGACTGTACACGCATGCCTATTGTCCGTAATGCCCGTGGCACCGGTGCGTCTGACTCGTTCCATTGAATTCCTCACTATCCACGTTGTCATTGTCTCCGTTCGTAGACAGTGTGGCTCTTTACATTCTGTAATGGCGACACAATGCTTTGTTTTACTATTTACTTCGGCACGGATGCCCTGTGCTTTCTACTAAGATTAAACAAAAGAATCGCTTAAACCGCTTATGTAACTACATACAACTACTTAAAGGATTGCATGTGCATCATTTTTTTTCTCTTATGTGACACCAGCAAATACCCAGCGTGTGCTAAAGCATTGTTTTAGTGGTCTAAAACCATCTTCGCAATATTGCCTTTCTAACGAAACCACTTTGGGGCACATCGGTTAGATACTTTCAAAGTCTATAACGGATATAGGTAGAAACAATTTTGGTGTTTTACATGTAAAGATAGTTCACCAATGTTATAAAAACAAAATAAACAACTACTTTTCTTATAAGTATATACAAATGCAAGAACATAATAAATGCACCGTGAATAGGAAAAAAAAATGCTACTGTATGGCAATATTATTTCGGCTGTCGTTTCCAACACTGATTAACAGTGCTGATACAATCCACCCCGCATACTAAATCACCCCGCTGACTGATCGATGACCTATGTAAACAGCACCTTCGCGCCGCGTCCGTCCACGTCCGGCCGTTGACTCTGCCTTTTGGGGTCTCATTTCCTACGTGGTTCATGTGGGCGGGTGTAGTTTTTACATTAGCCTACGCACCGGTTACTCGACAAATGTTTATGTTAATTTCATTTGCTTCGACATCGCTAGGGGCACTTAAATTCGATGATAGCACAAAATTTCGTCGAGTATGTGTATTATGAAATTCATTACAGCTCAGCGTATATTCATGTGAGGTAATGGTAAGGAATATTTTTCACTTCATTCCAAACTCAAATTTTAACCAGATCATATAAAAGGAATAATGTAAATATTAAATTTGAAATAAACGATGTCAACCAATATTATGACATTGATGAGTTGAAACCGTATGTAATTGGATCACGTTTTGGTGACCTTATAAAACGCGATGAGGAAAATACCAACCGTAGCACTATTGCCTAACAGATAAGCCTAGATTGAGTCATACCAACCTCAGGTGTATTTCTGCCTGCGACTGGTCCACTGAAATAGCGTTCTGAATCATATACCAGATTGGATCACGTGCATAAACCAGAGCAAATGATCGCAAGAGCAAGCAAATGATCTGCCGTCAATAATAATACGCAAATGATGAGCAGCAATCACGGCGGACTGCCTACACACAGTTTATTATCTATTAGCAGCAAGAACACAGCCATGTTTCAAGGTTATGAGGCAATATCTACATATTGATTTGTGTTGTGTAAAACATGATCGTAGATAATTAACTCATGGAATAAATTGAATCAATTATTATCCATTGGGGGTTACTTACAGATTGATGATAAAAGTGCTTTAAAGTAATTTGGTATTCAGTGATTTAAGGCAATTTGGTCGATGGTATTTCACGAAATACCTTATAAAATAATGACATTACATAACATAACAACATTCCGAGTCAAAAATAAACTCATGGAGAGTCTCCCTCAAAATAAGGCATGATGCTAACATCGTTGTTTCATTTACATTGCTTTACAAGATGCATTTTGGTGCGATTACGTACGGCGAATTCCAACGCCATTCGAGTCACAGATAATCGAGCATTTTGGTGAGGCCGCCCGTCGGTGATGATTCACTTGTTCTGCTTTGTTTGTTTACTAAATAGCCTCGCGGTCGACGCTATGTGATTCAGCAACTGTGGATAGCAAATCAAACTGAGTTGGTATCGAGTGTGTAACGTGAAGCAGATATGTCCGCATTTTTTATTGATCTAGAATCATATTCTGCTTCGATAAGCTCATGCATGCGTATTTCATAATTATATTTAGTTTTTCTAATCGCATTATAACATAATTCTTTAAAATATGTATTACCTATGACAAAGTTATTGCAATAATAAATTCATTATTATGTTTATAATTTTTTACATGATTATGTATTATGATAAACTTTGTATTAACATTACTTATTTAAATGTGCCAACAAATAAAGATTTTAATTTTCTTTACGTTACTGTCATGTAAGTTCTCTTATTGCGTTCGCCAATTATATCTAAATGCACCTGTTACATGACATTGGGTTTCAAATTCGTTAATTATTATTTGTCGGACAGGTCTATTTATCGCTGGAACAAGCCACATCTGTTGCATTCATTATCCGCAGTGACACTGGCGACTGCTGATGTGACCTTCGCCATCCTATCTACCAGGCTCTGGACTGGTCATACTACTATTATTTGTGTTTGGCTATGTTAGACATTTGCATGTGTGTTGACTCATTCTTATAATGAAACCTGTATTCGCAAATCTTAAGTGCTGTTCCCGATCAAGTTTTTTTAAACAACACTTTAGAATATACTTCTAAGCTACATAAGACGTGTATCTTACTTAAGGCACCCACAAACAAGCAACATAATGACATTCGAATGATAGTCTGGCTCCAGCCGATTTTATCTTAATTGTCCTTATCATGGGAGTAAAAAACATTTCTCATTATTGTTCGCTTTCTGAAACGGTCGTGGCGATGACAAGCATATGAAATTTTAAAAACTGGTTACCTACTCTTGCATTTGTTGTGTAATCCCGAACGGTGCTGACGACAATTGCCATTCTAGGATAATAGATGGTACCGTAAGGCACACCATTATCGATAGACATTCGTACTATTACATTAACGGTGTCTGTGCTTCCGCTATCGACGCCAATCGACCTGCTAGTTGACGACCTTGTAAGGAGACTGGGCGGGCGCCCGGTAAGGCGGTGAGGGCTTGTGGGCCCCGACACTAAACAGATCTATCTCGATATTGTATCTATATACGGTCTCAGAAACTTGCAGTTCTCAAAATGGCCTACAAAACACCTGTCGGTTCGGTCGCGGTTACCGAAACTGGTCGAGCTGCATTGCAAAAAAGGGGCGTGTCCTGTCCATTGTTTAGGGTTACTAGGCGCATGATGTCATCGCCGTTCAAGAGCACATTTCACGATTAGGTACCTGCATTATATAACGCAGCTGCTGTTTACGGATTACAAAATAAATCATAAAAGGCGAGAACGTCGTGGTGCGGTACATGTGGTACTATTTGGACAGGAACCGAGCGCAGTAAAAAAAATCCGGGATGTGCAGCTGCGCACGAGTTCTTAATTGCTTCGGCACGCGCACAACCTGCGTTTGGGACCCGGGTGCACACACGTAAAGTAAAATGACTCTTGTTGCCAATGGTTGATGAAAAGACACAGCACGTATAGATAATCCAAACGCATGTGTACACTTTTGCCACTTTGAACCTTTCAGATTGAAAAACCAGCCGGTGCATTTATTTATCTAGTTCTGCTGATCAGATAAAAAAATGTGCTCATTTATAAATTCTGCTATAATACCGTATAATACTGTATAAAACCGTTTGGGCTAACTTAGGTCCTATTATTTTCTTATCGTCGATAGTGATTTTTAAACCGGCTCCTTGTGTGAAACACGTGTAAGTGTGTAGCTCATTCGCTTCTGTAGTTGAAATTCCCCTCGGTCAATTGAGGTGAGCGGGTTTGTAATCTAACAACTGCTGCTAAAATCACCGTTTTTGAAAAAAAAACTAAGTGTTTAGGTTTCTAGAGCAAAAACTTAGATTTAGAATTATATATCGCAGAACTCGAATGATGCAGTTGAAACGTTGGTTTAGTGCTGGCTGATCATTGAAAAGTACATAATAATAATAAGTGTATACTTATTGGAAAATATGGGAGGCGGAATGAGGCGAACGTGGGTGGACTGGTCCTAGAGGTTCGTTTTTCTAACGCCTTCGCGTCGTGCTCTAACTGTACTCAATAAGCAAGCAACACACGATGCCATATCAACAGAACCATGCCTGAAACTTAAATTGAGCAATTGGAAAAGATCACCTAACTATCATGTTAACTAAATGATGCAAGATTTATGAGAAACGTATAAAAAAGCAAAAATGTCGTTGAAATATATACAATCCTCTAAGAATTACATGTTGTAAATAACTGCTAATCAACTTTCGTCATATCTTCAGGAATATACAAACATATTAAGGTTTGAATGTTAGTAAGTTTGGATTGACGAAAAACATGTAAGTATATGGATCCGTTAGAGACTATGGCATTATATTCCGTTGCTAGTCCTTACGAACTGTACGAAGATGTTGGTGGACGGCCTTCTAGTCGCTACTATATAAATTAGCCAATATCAGATTTCAATCACACATGACGATATAACAACTAGAAAACGAGTCTTGTCTACACCATAAGGAGCTACCATAACGCATTATAATAATTCTTTCTTCCGGTCTAAAGTATTATCACATAAGAATCTGGGAGTGTGGTATTGAATTCAAATTATCCAAGACACGTGGGTGCTCCGGTGGCGCCGGCGCCGGCCCTACTCCCATCGAGATATGGAGAAATGGCCATAATGATAACGGTAAAATTTGTGGATTAATTTCGGTATCATGGTTATCAAACCATAAAAATACCTTCGGATTATTTTACGAGTTATTTAACATATAAATACCATTAACAGATTAAATCTAAGATTTAAGTATATACAGTCACTTAGCAGACGCAAATAGATGCAATCTGAATTTCTAAATCGTTGGTCTTAAGATAATATACCATTTATAAAATAATTCTTATTGATTGAATAGTTAACAACAACATACATAATGGATTCAGAAAACTAAACCAAGCCACCGAGGATATCATCATCCGTCCAATTGATGTCAACCAGCTTAACAAATGCTACGCGTAACATTTCTCTTTGTTCAATGATACATGATACTGCTATTTATGAATACGGTTGATCATTTTCATCAACTGTTTCATCTACCGGTGTCTGAATACCTTTTTCGCTATCTTGATCGCATGACTTGTAGGAAGGAAAGTCTTCGCTAATGAAACTGATGCCCTACGCCTTTAGTCTCCGTAGCTGCTATTAAGTTACTCTTGATGTTAACAAGATCCGCGTGGGATAATTTCACTTGCACCTTTAGTCTGTTGCAATGTTTATTTGTTTAAAACGAGTTGCTGTCTATTTATCTCACTAAGCTCTAGAATTAAACATGCCTTAATATTCGTGGTATTGATCGACTAGTCGATCAATACGGGTAATGTTACCGGTAATGTAATGTTATCGGTGTTAGATGAGACGTTCGGGTGTTGCAGTTGTAGTAAGTACCATGATATAACAACAACATGTTGTTATATCATTGTACTTGTTTATACTTGTAAGTTTTCCATCTCGTGTTACTGGATTGAAACAGGAAACAATGAAAATCACTTACGGCAAGCAATAGCACTTTAAATAAATTCGTCCACTATATACGTATCGGTACACAATAGCCCGGACGTAGTGCAGCACAAATAGCTGTTTCCTTTGAACTAGTTGCTGTAACAACAACAACACGCCACAATTGTTGATGTAACCGCTCGCTTTCGTTCCGAGAAACTATTGAGCTTTCTTTAGAGCTTGCTTGTTAGGTGATTTGATTGGTCGTTGTAGAAACCAACTGAAAGGGTCAAACTAATGTACTAATCACGGCTTGAAAGAATTTTCATTGCAGCAGACACTTGCAAAGAATCAGAAATTGAAGTAACTGTTATTTTAATGGTACCTACTGCAATATAATTCACTTTTCCGAAATGTTAAAGCTTCTTAATGTCCGGCTGCAGAAAGGGTGTGGGCTACTCTAATTTAATTAACCTACCATTCGCTAGCCCCTCCGTCATATTGTTGTTACTACCGTGTCCGGATCCTTACGATTTTCCATTAAACTTATTAGATTGTTCACTCCTTTAATTATGATTTGTCACGAAACATCTTTCATAAAAACCTTGAGTCGGTAAATCACTACCCTTTTGAAGTTTATGATTTCCAGAAGGCCTCGTTTAATTCATAAATTAAACATCCATCAAGATATTTTCATGGCTGCGCAATAAATTTTTAAAATTTTGTTTTCACGCGCTGAAGGCGATTTATTTTCTTTTGCTGTGTAATTATTTAACCTTCAGATTGTTTGTTTGAACTACAAACATGAAAACCATTTGGCAAAGCTGGCCGATATAAATGTTTATGCTGTGTTCCGACCAAATGTCTCCAAATCGCATGCGTTCTATTTCAAATTGTAGATAATGTTACGCATCGCAACTGGCATATTACACGAATATAGTGAATTTATTTCTACATGCTTCTAATCTGGTTTCTTAGTCTCAATACATTTCCATGGAGATCTATTTTCAATACTAAATTGACTTTCATTGTACCGGCGTCTACAGGCACATCACAATCTGAATATAAAGTGGTTCAAATTGGTGGCAAGCGTTCATACACTCAAAAGCCGAATAATCAATTTATTTCAGCGTCATTTTGTCAAATAGTCTTAATTGTCAAAGTAACACATAATCCTTATTATGATGTAGTCTTTAAGAATTTAATTTCTCTTACGTGCGTTCTGTTTATGATTAGTGTGTGCTGACGAATGAATGCTAATTAGTGGACCGTTTCGGATCTAATAGGCTTGTTATTCTTGCGCGTCTATCCGAGCGTGGATCGTCGATGGCCACTTTCCCTCTTTTCCTAAACATTCTCCCCGGGAATGCGTGTAATGTTAATTTTCACTCGCGACTCAATCGATTTAAACGCATCTTTCATCACGATTTTTTATCACGTTCGTCGTTTTATCGATCATCCAGTTAATTGGTTATTGAATAATAACCGTAATATATCTTGTTGTGTTTAATGTTTTACATTTGGTAATAGGTATTGAATTTTCATTGTCTCATTGTTTGCGAATACAGCGCCCATATACAATTTTAGTGCAATCTGCGGATAAATATTTTCGATCGGTGAAATTTGTAGATAGATGTTTACTTATACCGTGAGACGTATGATATCATTGCTGTAACTAAAAGCGTTGTCTCGCAGCATTTTTGCAGCGATAAAACTGGATATTGCACAGTTTCGTGAAAAAACCGTCCGCGGTGACCTGAATACTTTTCCGTATCTCATAAGCTGGGGCCTATTTACCCAGATCCCAGATCGGTTCTAGATAAACCTGCCGCTGTAGATCCGTCTCGTTGGTCGCGCGAATGTGGCAGGCGTTGTGTTGGTAATATCAATAAGTTGTTCGGTTATTTCTGCGTCCCACATACAGTCGTGATCGTGCTGCATTCCTATCTAACGCAATCGACCAGAACGCTCGCGGAAGGTCGCTTCGTGAACACGGCGCTGTTAACTTACTATGGAAATTGTCACCGGTATGATGTTTTATGCGATGTTTTTTTTATAATATACCACACGGCAGATGTGGATATTATTCGAGTGAGACATTCAATCTGAATTAAGGTCCTAAATGAACGAGCTACTCGATTTCCAACATTGAACCACCTCACTCATTCACTTCCTCATCACGTCCCATGTAAAGTTGCTGAGAAGTTTTTTTTCGTGTCGTGAGTGTGTTGACACTTTGGAGTGAATAAGCCAAGTATGTAATTGAACAAAGGGAATACAGGCTCGAGCGATACCTCACCTCAAATGAGGTGAAGCTAGTGAGATCCTCGCGAGGTAAAATGCGGTACTCGGTCATCTTCAAATAGAGTAGAAGAGTTACCCATGACTAGATTGAACTCTAGGCGTTTTCATTAAAAAGTAAAAGCCATATTCACAGAGAGTTATTTTCCATTTACAGTAGTATTGTAGAACACTAAACTTGTCCTGAAACTTGTGGTTTGTAGATTGAGTTAAATTTGTATAAACTTGTTGGTTATTCTGTTGCGTATCTGATATTGTTAATCTTCGGTATAAGATACAGGTTAATCGATCGACAAGTACTTATCTGATGTCTACCTACTTTACCGGTTTCCAATAGTTGTAATTTAAATAAAATACTTTTTATCGGGTCATGGTAGTAAACACTTCGGCTGCGGAACTTCTTGGTGTTGATATTCAACAACCATCGCATCGTGATGCTCTCGATACCTGTTATTTAGGTACTTACCTGCGTTTGAATCGCGCAGCGCACCTCCCCGTATGTAAACTAGTATCCTTATATTTTCATTACTTTCTCCGCTGACCGACTTTGCGTGTCAAGTACAAGAATTTCGAAGTTAACTGTTCTTACATCGAGTTTTTTTCTTTAATACACCATCATCTCCACAGATTTTTAAGACGTTTAATTAAATAATAAGAGTTGCCTCTGCTCTGCGCACCGTCTAACAGAGTTCCATAGATTTTATCAAGCTGATTGCAGATTATTATTGTTGTTTAGATTAGTTTAGATCAATGTTAGTAACCTTCATTTGCGCGTAAAACGCTGACCTAGAACTTTGAGTCAAAATCTACAATCGAATCGATCGTCAATCATATTTCGACATCAAATCTTTATTAGGTTAGCCATTTCCCATAACTGTAGATGTATTGCGGGATTTGCAGTTTCTCGTTCGCGTCTTCTACAGCTCACTTACGATTTCACACAAAAAATAACATGAAACATTTCTATTTCCAGGCCAGCCTCCGCCAGCTAGATCTGTCACTTCTCTCCGAGCTGTGGACCCTCAGCGAGGCGATGGCTTCGTGGCGGCGACAGCTGGAGCGCGGGCCCCGGCTGAGGCCGGCGCCGCCACCGCCCCCGCCGCCACACTACCTCAGGACATAACCAACACGTGACAAGACACGTGGTATCGTGTACTGGCATCTATGAATCTATTTAACGAATTTGAATAAAGAATAGGTTTTCTTTTTAAATTGGTGTTGTCATCACCAACCTTACCATTGATAATAAACAATGGTAGTGTTGCGTGATTAAAAATCTTGCGTGTATTGACTTCTATACCTTTGAGGTATCTAGCGACGAATGGTTTATAAGAGCGGATTTTGATGTTGCCTAACTGTAACTAAGATTCCCGAGCAAGTCCAGACAACCTCGATTTATTTCAAAAACATCATAATTTGTGGCGTCTGGTATCTAGTGTATTTATAAATAAATACATTTGGCAGCCCAGCCTTTAATATAATCTGCTTCATGAAAACGAATGCAGATTATAAACTTTTTTTTTACTAGAGATGGGCATTTTCCTATGTAAGTAGCTGTCAAGAAATAATTTAAAAATAATTTGTAAAATGAATTGGTAGTTGTTGCGATTGTTTGGTTAATGTTTAAAATTAATATGTAAGTAGGAACCTGGATTCTTTCACATGGAAAGTAATAAGTACCTAAGTAATAAATACATACTAGCATCTCCACAGACTTTTTTTATCACTCATCATTAACCGTCAGTCGGTCGCTAACATTCTAGTATCCGGCGTAATATTATGATCTCAAAAGCTATTTTCGAAACATGAAACTATCTTTTCCTCTCTCTTATCTATTCCAAACATCTAGATACAAGTAGAGGATGCACAAAAAATGTACCAACCTAAATAATTACATGAAATTTGTATCTGTCCACTGTTTTCATGTTAGGTCCACATTTACTGCTGTCTAATCTAATTAAATATAATGTTGACGTTATAAGTATGTTCGGTACAATATTTCATTGAAACAGAGGACTTAAACCCAATTTTATAGAAATTCTAACACCCTAACTAACCCCTTATAATGGTATTTTTCTGTATTTGTATGATGCCAGTGTAAATGGATCAAGAAATTCTATAAAATTAGGTTTGAAAAAAATTAACTCTGCATAGTTGTTACTAATCAATAGAATTGTATCAATGAACCACCAAATCTTTGTAATATTGTAATCAGCCCCATCTGTTATTGTAACAAATAGTCATAGCATTGTGTATATTGTGAGATCTGTAAAATAAAAGTTTACTTATAAAAATAAGTTTTCATAAAATACATAACAGTTATACCTAAATGTACTGCCTTGTTTTATTTACTTCGTAATTTTTCCCCATTGTTGCAATAAATTCAAGTCTAAATGAAGGTAAATGATTAATACTGGCTAAATGAAACCGAAATAAAGTGTAGTTGAAACAACCACAAACTTAATGTCCGCTCGTTGTCTATGGACACAATGAACAATAACTTATTAGTATTATTTATCGTATTTATAGTTATTATTTATGTTATCGCTACGATTGATGATCAAACTAATACTGCAGTATACAAATGCAAGTGAAGTAAAATATATCAAGTAGGTACTCAGTTTGAAAAAAAAAAACGGTCGAATTGAGAAACCTCCTTTTGGAAGTCGGTTAAAAACGTGTGAGGCATTGCTTGCCCCATATTTACGATACGATACGAAAATAAATAATTAAGTACACCCCTCAATTTTTATTTAATACCTTCTTATTCGTGTACTTTTCGAAAATAATCTTATTAGAAAATTTAAACTCGAAAGGCACGTATCCAGTAACAGCCGAATGTAAAAAAAGTATAAAATGACATTTTGGTTTGAGTTACAGTTGATTGATTGATTGATTGATTGTTAACATATTGAGTAGTAGTAAACATAAAAAAAAAAAAAAAAAGTATAATTCGTCCAAAAGGACAGGCGAAGGAGTTTATCCATACTGCCAATTCTGAAGTTGTCGTAATTGTATAGATTCTTGTTATAAGTCCGATTTTCTTGAATTGGATTCAATGTAAAGGCACAAGTGCCAAATCTTTTATAATTGTTTCTTATTCTTATTGGATGTATCATATTATTTAATTGCTCGTTTGAGCTGGTATTGTCTTTTCCATAGTTTTGTCATAATATTGGTATCTTGGTCTCTCTCTTCAAATATCTCCAAGTGTGGAGATGATAAAGTCAAAAATCGGTTTAAAATTATCCAGGCAAGCCAAGAGATGCTGCAAGGAAGGCGGGATGATTTGATATTTTTTTAGTAACTGATCTATGAGTAATAGGCGTTGTATGTTGAAAGCAGGGCATTTAAAGAAAATATGGTCTATTAACATATTGACTGCCAATTTTTCATGCCGAATAGCGTGACCACGATTAATTATATCCTACTATTTTAGTAGTTTTGAAAAAGATTAAAAATAATTAAAAAATATATATGGTAATTTTTTTTTCGGACCTACTTTCATGACACGGTTACTGAATTTGGTTATAATATATTTATTTTGATATAAAGCAAAATTTACTTGATTCCCCAAAAATTAAAAGGCTTGGCAAGAGTTGGCATCCTTGCAAACAATAAAGGAGAATCTCTATGTTTCAATTACAATGTCACTTTGTAAATTTGCTAACGAAAAATAACTAAAATACTCACTGCAAGTAATGAAAAAATATGTCATATCTGATAAAATTTAATATTTACAGTTAACTTCGAGTGAAAAACCACCATTTCTATAATGCATTTAGTACCATCGCAAAAATACAATGGTCACCCTGGTACCGAAAATCAAATGAAAATAAACAAGTTTGGCCGTGGTCGCTACTCCTCGCTAGTTTTTATTGCTGTCTACGTGTGAGATTTATTTACTTCTCTGTAAAAACTTTTCATTCGAAGAGCCTTGTAATAATTGGATGCTCAATAATTAATTACAACCGATGTCAGATACCTCATTACAAGGAAACCAAGCCCCTAAGGAAGAACAACCTCCGTCCAAAATACCTGAAACCGTAAGGGTTAGTACCGCTTTCAAATTATATTTCGTTATGTTTGGAAACTCTTTTTATTCAATCTTGATCATGATAAATAATTTCCAAACTGCCCCTTAATAATTACTTTTAAATAGAAAGTGCATGTTTATGTCAGGTAGTCCTATTTCAGGTTAGATACATTAACGTTTTTAATTGTATTTTTTTTCGAGTTTAATTATCTGTATTTGACAAAGTATCACGCTTTATATTATGTAAGTAATTACTATTATATTTACAGAAGATAATATCAATGGAAAAAGAAAACGAAACAAATGCCAACCGCAAATCGAGAATTGATCTCAATGCTCTACCAACACGCCAATACTTGGACCAAACAGTGGTCCCAATACTTCTACAAGGATTGTCAGCATTGGCCAAGGAGCGGCCTCCAGATCCTATAAACTACTTAGCGGCTTATCTACTCAAGAATAAGAGCACTTTTGAGAGTGGCAACTCGGCATCCAACAACAACCCGCCAGCCAATCCTCAACCATAATACCTTGTTAGTTCTAATTTGTACAGTAATAATATGCATATTAAAATAGTTATCGAATATAAAATAGTTTTGTGACACAAACACTTTGTAAAAAGGTAGGTATTCTGTTATTCTAAGCTAGCTATAGGTATTAATACCAAAATATTGTAATAATATTCTATTTAGTCCCATTTGTTGTGAACTTGTATTGTTGGTCACAAATAGCTAACTACGACTGCCTTACCAAATTGTACAAATCACTGATCTCCATACTCTTGTCTATAGAATTTGCTCAATATTAGTGGGAGTCTGCCTTAAACTAATGTGTCTGGAGACCTACAGTACTGCCATTTAATCCTTCGTATGCTGACCTGCACTGCGTCAGAAATGACCCAACTGCTGCTTCATTTGAAGTATGTGTGGCTGTACGTCTATTTGTAATATCATGCAGATCTGCATTCTGGCATATGAAAGGTTTATGTAGGTCTTATTGAGAGGTTTATAATAAATTGATTGTCTAATTACTGTAGATAATTCCCTTATGTTATTTAGTATCTATAGGACAGAAGGTCCTAATCGCCTTGACCTAAGAACTTTTAATGTTTGTGTGTAATGGTGATGTGTCATGTTATTTCGGCCAGTCCAACTGAGAGGTGTAAAATATGGATGAGGTGTCTTCATCTCCTTTTGGTGGAATAGAATGTCTAACACAAAGCATTCTATTATAAGAGACCATAGTGTAAAAAGGAAAGTGTTGGCCATAGTATCTTCAATCTCTATTATCAATCTTCTTTAGTCTATAATAGACTATTTATGCATGTTATTACTAAACATAGTCTTATGAAATAGCATTGTAGTACATACATTATTATGTAGGTACTGAGCCTTGATATACTTATGGTAATCAAATAGTTTGATGAAGGCATGTGACGATGGATAAGTTGTATGTAGAAGTAATTTTATTTTGCTATTTTAAAATAAATAATCTAAGGCTGAAAAGCTGCTTTCGTTATTTCTAGGCGTAATATAAGTCTGCCTCTGCCCTCGGGGAATGCAATGAATTTTTTAGCATAGAAAGGATTATTTTTATTATACTCTAGTGAATCCAGCAAACTTGGTATCACTACTTTTCTTAAACTATGGCGAACATAGAAAACCAGTGAACAGGAAAAAATCGGCCAAGTGGATTTTTAGGGTTCCATACCCAAAGGGTAAAACGAGTACCCTATTACTGTCTGTCCGTCCGCCCGTCTGTCACCAGGCTGTATCTCATAAACCGTGATAGAGTTGAAATTTTCACAGATGTATTTCTGTTGCCGCTATAACAACAAATACTAAAAAACAGAATAAAATAAATATTTAAGGGAGCTCCCATACAACAAACGATTTTTTTGCCGTTTTTATAGATAATGGCACGGAACCCTTCGTGCGCGAGTCAGTTTCGCACTTGGCCGGTTTTTATATTTAAGAAGATAAATTTCAACTTAAATTCCCAAATTTAATATGATACCTGCCAGGAATCTGCATGTAAAATATATTTCACTATTGCCTCTCTAGTTCAAAGAATACTCAGGCCACCTAGTGATTCAGGTCAGTGAGCTTAGCAAGAAATTGAGCAAACAATTAAACATTTATTGAATCAATCTATTCCTTCTGCTGGGTTTCCTCCAAGAACTGTTGCCTGTGCATCAGCCAAGAGTCGTTGTCGTCGGCGCCCTCTTCCTCCGCGACAACGGAGGCTGGCTCGAACTGCATGATGTCGTCCACGCAGCTCGCGTCGGTGAGGGAAAGCACGGAGTCGTGCACCGGCAGCGGGACGGGCTCCGGGGGCAGGAACTCCGCCATGTACGCTGTCACGTTGCGAGCGCGCCACACTGCGACTTTCCCTGAAATTTAACGAATACTAGGTAAGTTTCCTTCAAACCCTTAACTGACTCTCTTAGTGTTATAATAGATTATTTATTTATTTATTTAACAGGACATCCAAAAACTGTAGCATTAATAATACATTAATATAAAATACAAATAAGGGAAAACTAAATGCACAGTTAACAAAGGTGCCACAACATGCATAAGTAAGAGGAATAACATAACATAACAGGAACATTGATAATAAATGAAAAATAAGAATAGAATAGATTATGATAATCACTCCTGTATCCCCGAAAGGACCTACAGATTTCGCCGATATTATTTGGCATCAATGTTCTAAGGCTAAAAAGCGAACTAAGTTTTGGGCGAGCCTTTTGAGCTCTCCCTCGATGTGAAGAGGATTCGGGCCATTGTACATCATGGTTGCCTAAGGCAAATCTAGAGCCTTCGCATGGGTAGTTAAGTTGAAAGTCATGCGTGAAGTGATGGAAGCTCGCGAGCGCGTAGCGAGTTAGATTCCCTCTAGGGCAAATATCGGTCATGGTATTTGCGTAGCCTATAGGATTTGCAATGTTTTACAAGATTTTTTGGTGTTATGTTGTTAATGAATCGTGTCCATGGTTCTGTCGGTAAAAATATTACCAAAATCATAACTAAGTATTTCTTACCTAAAGTCTCATCAATCTCTATCTCCTCTTCCCCTTCTCCCAGTCTCTCCTCCTCTTTCTGTTCCTTGTCATCCTTCTCCTCCTCCCCTTCACCGTACTCTTCCAGGGCTGGATCCTTCATGAGCAAGTAGAATCCATGCTGCATACAATTTGTATCAAAGACAAAACAACCTGGCCCCTTCGGCTTGCCTTTCAGCCATGACCCATGGTAGCGGTATCTTGGATAAATGATTTGCCCCGGTCCTTGAATTATGCCTTCCATCCACGTGCCCATAAACTTGATCTGATATTCAGCGAAGAAGTAAGTTCCTAATCCGTGGCGCTTGCCTTTAAACCAAGCCCCTTCGTAAATGTCGCCGTTCGGGTAGTTGTAGGCGCCGAACCCCTGCTTAAGGTCGTGCCTCCAGTCGCCCTCGTAACGCGATCCGTCTGGGTACACCATGCGTCCTACGCCGTATTTCATTGCCTTACGCCATTCGCCTGAAATGAAATACGAATTGCAATTTTAATCTTTTAATAGATATTTGTAGACATCCCTACTAGTTACAGGGTTGATTCATTTGAAAATACCATTGCAAACTTAGCGCTATAAAGGTCCTCTCTCCATCTTTCGCAGTCTTTCCTCGTTTATGTATTAATGGCCGTAGTACGTACTTGCTACCAATATTCAAGCCCGTACCTTCGTATCGCGATCCGTTCCGGAATACATACAGCCCCTTCCCATTCCTCATTCCGCGACAGTAGCAGCCCTGGTAAAAGTCTCCATTGGGCAACACCGCCCACCCCTCGCCATGCCGATCGCCCTCCGGATTGCGTTGTCCCACGTATATCTAGAGAAATGCAAAGTACAGAATGGTTTAATAAACATTACGATTACTCAAATTAAATTCCTATGTGCTTAGATTGAAATAAAACTATTTTACGGATTTTATCGCGTGTATTTACTATTTTATTTCACTATACTATTCTATTTTATTTTTGTGCTTAGTTACAAATTTTGAGGGTAACGCTTCTGTTTGCAATACATTTAGTATTACACCAAATTCAAACGTGCGTTACATTACTTTAAGGTGCATTTTCCACGACTAATATATATACTAGCAACTCCTTAAGAGAGACCCCAAGACCCCTTGTTTACCTAACTTTTAGTATGAACGACTCCTTAAGCCAGGGGAAGTCAGCGCTCAAGTGCAGTGTATGAACATTGTTCAGTAATTAATTAGCACACACACGATACTTGTTATATTTACCCCAATGGTATCGACATCCTCGGGTCCTTCACCCTTTTCCTCACCCTCAGGCATGTTGGAGATCCCCGTTTACGTTGCAAAAAAAATCTAACACTTTTTAAAACATTGTGACAGATAAAAAAAAGGATAAGAGTTGTACAACTATTATAGACATAAAATCACGAAAGAGTCTTTATTACAATATTGTTTTTATTTTGCAAGTTTCATTTATCATCATGCCCGAAATATTATTTTCGGAAGGAAAAAGCAATGATAGGGTCTCTATTTGAGCACCCACTAAGTGTCTGATTGAACCCTGTTAAGTACCTACTAATGTGGTGAGGACAAAATGAAAATATTAATAAACATTTTAATAGTTTAATTACTCACTCATTTCGAAATAAATTAATAACACACTAATTAAAAATGGAGCAAGCTATGCATATGCAGATAGATAGAACGAGTTAGGTTTGTTATATGAGCTGGAATACAACATTCATTAACATAAGTACCTAATGGCTAGGGAATGAAAATGGATAAATCCAACACGACAACAACAGTCTATACAAATATACGATCGTATAGTAGCCAGCAAGAATATATGAATAGGTAATTCAAGTACGTTGCAGAAAACCACACATGATTAAATTACAGTAGATAAGTAGGCAACTACACCTACCTAAATAAGTAATACTATACAAATGTAGTGTAGACTAAAATATCATTACATAAAAATGTTTAACATAATAATTCCAGCTCACGAGAAAATCACAGACATAAAAATTACTACAGTTATAGCCTCTTAATTAACCAATTCTTCAAAAATTATTGTATTAATTATAATTATATTGCCTATTCATCAACAGTCACAAACAAGAGAAAATAATTTCATTTGTTTATGAAGGCGTAGCGTGTTTGAAAACTATCTTAATTAGTTAGGCGTCTAAATTAAACTTTATCTAAATAGTTTTGTACTTTTCGGTTCGCGTTGCATAGTTTTATTGTGGCAAGCAATGCATCACACACTCGTGGCTTAACTTAGGATCTTAACTAAATTCAGTTACTGTTATGTTTATAAGGTCGACACAATTCTATTCTTTAGGTCACGAGACTCGATGGCCGCCGTGAGTGACCTCGATCGGGTCGGATTCCATTTGTATGTGTTTTGAACAACTTTTATCCACTTGTTCACCTTCTTTCCATCGCACCCATTGTGCCAATAAACTCAATAATAGGAAACGCATAGATGACTGCTAATCAATTTTATTAGCGCGGTGGAGCTTGCGGCGGTACGTCTTCCAACTTTCCCCAAACAACATTACACATTTCTCGTACAAGCGCTTGCTCTCCTGAATCTAGATCGGGTGCAGGCCTCCTACGCTCCCGTTCGACGCGCTCTCTCACTTCTAAAACTTGTAATGCTCTTACAACCGCTTCCGGCCTTTCATTAACACCGGTGCCCATTCCTTTCTCGGCCTCTAATCGTCGAACTTTCTGTTCTAAATCTTTCACATATTGAACTGTTCGTTCGGCGAGTTGGGGATGTGTAATCGGTACGGAGGGGCCGGTGCGAGGTCCCTCCTCGGCATTTGTCCCACTGCTGCTCCCGTCTCCGTCGTCCCGTTCTCTTCCCACAGCCCGCCCGCAGTTCACGCATGTACTTCTTTCACGTTCTTCGTCCAAATACAAACATAACTCCTTTAACTCTAAATTATCACGAATAAGTTCCTGTTGTTTGTCATCAAGTTGTCTAAGTTTATTTTGGTATGCGGAGACTTCTTGCCGCATCACGGACGCCGTGTATCTTCCAAATCTTTGCCATTCTCGAGCCAACTTCCTACCTTTTTGACGATCATCATCTAGAAAACAACACAAGTCACGGAGTTCCTGATTGTCGTCGCTCAATCTTCGGTTCGCATCTTTTAGTGCCTTTATCTGAGCCAAAAGCGCTTGAATTTGTCGCTTTTGGTCGGTTGAGTCTCGCGGTCCCTCAGGCTCGACACGTTTTGTAAACTTAAGCATGTCAGCAGACCGTCTGTGAATTTGTTCCTCTTCAAGGTTCCGCTGCGCTCGCTGAATATCGTCAGCGCTACGTGCCCTTGTCGTTGGCTCTACAGGTTCGTGAACGACAGCTTTTGTGACTATTTCGGCTGAAGTTCTTTGCATGCGATGTACAGCTGGTGGTTGCGGATAGCCCACCGGGTATCCTTGAGGATATTTAACCAGTTGTATCGGTCCACCTGTGTAAGTTCCCGGCACTGCACCGTGCGCCACCAGAGGATATTGAAATTTATTAGGATCAATCGGTTTGCCGACGTATGGTGGTTTGAACTCCTTGGCAGTCGCGTCTATAGTGGCAAGTTTGGGGCCGCTCACGGCCAGTGGAGGCGGATGATAACGCGGTGGAAAGTTGACCGGTTCCGAGCCCTGTTTACCTAGTTGCTGCTTCTGTTTACTAAATTGGCCCGCGTTCGGATTGTTTGACATTGTCGTTATGTATTCGATCAATCAGTGCATCTCACTGTGTTTACGGAACTCATTGCCGAAACTGCAGATGACTGATGCGAACGCCGAGACGGCATAAGTTCAACGAATGGTCCTTGAATGAACAGAGGTGGGGAACGCCGCCGGCTGCGTAGGCTGTAGAGCGTGGCATTCGCGCAATTAACTCTACGGCGATACTCTTTGGATACTGTAAACACTGGTCGGGCACTGTTTGGGACGTAAATGAGCTGTGTTTTATCAATGTTTTGTTAACGGTTGTGAGAAAATCCGCGTTCGGTGCAATGTTTTCAAAAGCAGGTTATGCTTGTTGGTGTGTCGCGGTGCGGGGACACGGGCGCGCGCGGTGCGCGTGTCTCTGACTGGCGGCTCTACCTGCGCGGAGGCTGACGCGGTCCCGCTCTACATGCCGTCTCACCTGCACACAAGCCTCCTCACCTCTACAATAACAGCCAATCATTGACTCCGCGACGTCGGCTACGCGAAGGTGCCTACGTGTGCGCAGACGCGCGTCTCTGCGTCTCCAGGGACGATGAAGCAGGCGCAGCGCGGCTTCTGAGATTTCTCTCGACTATCAATTGTTTAGGTCGCTTCGCTCGTAATGAGAAAGGATTAAATATGTTGACCTTGTCTATATTTTAATAGTTGAAATATTTTCACTAAAATATTAATTTTCTCGTAAAATGAAATAGATTTACATAGTCAAAATCAAAATAAAAAATAAAAAAATCATGTAGGTCAAAAAGCACTTACAAATAGTCAGATTCTACCACTAAGCTTAGCTCAACTCACCTAAGTCACTAAGTACCTACTGACCCCCTATTGAATAAGTACCTATCGAATAGTCGCCTAGCACCTCCTATATTAATCCCGAAGGGCATTATAAACTTTTTTAAGTTAGGTTTTCTTTCAGTAAGTAATAGGTAGGTATCGAAACGCCTGATCCACGTATCGAGCAATAATTTTCAAGGCAGTGTTTATGCCCACTAAAATTAAAAAAATATATAAATTGTAGGCGCTTTCTAAATTTAATCATTCGTCGAAGTACAGAAAAATTAAACTTATTTAGAGAGCCTTGTTACCAATATTATGTTACCTGTCAAATCATAATTATTAACTACTTAAGCCATTATGTCACATTCAGCTGTCTTCTTTTCTGTTGAAGTTTGGTAAGTTACTTAAATACCTAGGTAGTGATTAATTAGGTAGATTAGTATCTACAGTAAAAGATAAAACGTGTTATTTATTCAACTAACACTCATTAAACTTCTGCACCTTACCATAATAATTTGCAATGTAGTAGGTTATGCGGCCAGCCATAACAGATAAAACAGCAAGACAATACTTACATATGCATCAGTATTTTCACAAGTTCATCAGTATTCTTTCCAAACAATATGCAAAACGGCTCGCGGCTATGAAGTAGCTGCTTGGCGGTTCAGTGCTCACCCGCTGTTCGGCTAGGATGGCGCGCAGCCCGGCGCGTGCGCACCTCGCGTGGATCGCAATCGCGGCAATTGTGCGAGGTAACGTGCAGTCTTGCAAAATCTCTATATTCACCTCTTATTGTATTTAACCTAGATTGGATAGTCGTTTTAGTGAAATAGGTTTCGAAATACATGCGTTTTGAGAAAATGCATATATGAACTTAGTCACTTAATAATAATTGATTATTTGTTGTTAATATTTCGCCTAATAATTAATGAATGTTTTGTGAAATACAAGCAAGTGGGTGCTTTTCTAATAATTAAAAGATTTTCATTAAAAACCTAGGTAACGCCGCGAAAATAATCAAATTTATTAAAAACATTACAATTATCCACCAACATTTAAGCTTCGTTAACTAGTTGTCATTGTAAGTAGAT
The DNA here is from genome assembly GCA_914767695.1 of Ptilodon capucinus. Taxonomy (NCBI): domain Eukaryota; kingdom Metazoa; phylum Arthropoda; class Insecta; order Lepidoptera; family Notodontidae; genus Ptilodon; species Ptilodon capucinus. The sequence goes on along the minus strand of OU611814.1, from coordinate 2,690,519 downwards.
ACAAACCAAAAAAGTAATGTGGGTAGGACAATAAAAGTTTTCCAAAAATATCCTCATGCGGGTGAGAGCGAATAGATGAAAGTATCTACCTAGTGCCTGTTAAATCTAACGAATCTAATAACAAGTAATATAGACCCGTCATATCGAACATAATGATCTGAGAGATCGTAAGTATTGACTTACTTCGTTTGTGGGTAGATGTTACTTGGTTCACATTAGTGTAAATTAGAAGAAGACAGTAGTTCAGAATGCAAACGTCTTTTATACAGTTTCATCTGCCCAACGGCATCCAATCAAGGAGGCGCTGCTGCTCCACAACGACGCGTTCAGCAACGCCACCTTCGAGGACTGCGTGTGGAGACGGGAGAAGGAAGCCTGCCCCGATCCTGACGTCAATCTGCATCTCTACACCGAAGCTGAGCCGCACAAACACGTGGTACGTTCAAAGGTTCCCGTCCATTTAGCTGTACGGGTTTTTTGATCATCCAGTGGGTCGCAATCTTAAGGTCAGTCGTTCGTTATCAAAAAATCATGTTAAAAACGCCGGAAGTAAACCAATTACCTTTTGAACTGAATCCGTACATTGTCAGGCAAAAATATTCGTGGCTATAGATAAGATCATCCAGTCGAGACATGAGACCTCTTATTACCCCATATTTTTCAGTACCTAGGTATTGTTTTTAACAGCTCACCACATTCCATAGAAAACTGGGATCCTTAATTTAATAATAGAATTGGGTTTTGATTATTTCAGTACATCGTTCAATCTGTAAAGCGATTTCGTAGGTATACCTGTTGTAAATCTGTTGAATTCATCTTTTGTTGCAACAAATTACCAAAGAATATTTCATCGTAAGGTACGATTTTTTCCAGACAAAACTATACCACATAAATTTGTCATGGTGTCTTGAATTGTAAAATTGCTAATGCAGTTCGGAAAGAGGAATTTCATTACTACCAATAAGAACCTGACTATTGTTGTATGTTTACCTAATACTTGATTGTGTGTATTTGCTAGTTAGTTAAGAAACATAGATAAAACATCATCAAGGTACTTAATCTGCATTGAAGTAACTAAATGTTCCCACGTGCTTAAAACTAACCAGGCTTATATGACAAGTCTTCGCACCAGTTATTTTGGAGTGGCTGGCTACTTCATACATATCCACAATTCACTTCACAAAGGTAGGTATACTATTGCAGGTATGTTTTGCGAGTTTGTCACGGTCAGGAATGCGTCCGAAATACCGCTACTCGTCCTCAAGGGGAGGCCTCCTTCGATTGCACTCATATCATATTGCGTACACATAACGCGCACCATTCATAGAGTTTACAGAAAAAGCATTGCGTGTATTACAAACACAGTTTACGTTCGAGTCGACCTTAATAAATAATGAGGACATCGTAGACCACTAGGTACCATTGTTCGTTCTTTTGATGGAAAGGTGTAGACTCAGAACCATTCAAAATCAAAATCATTTTTTTTATTCGTGTAGTCCAAAAAAAACACTTACAAATAGTCAGATTCTACCACCGGTTCGGAATGCTGCTTCCACTGAGAAGAGCCGGTAAGAAACTCAAAGGTTACTCTTTTCAAAATGGCACGAAAAGAAAAAGATGGAAAATACCTAATTGCTATCTATTGAAATAGGGGTTTTGCGTTACCTACTAGTTATATACATGGTGTATCCAAAGTCCGAAATGATAGTTTAACGTTTACATAACTATCGGGGAAACGAATGGATGATTTAAAAGTTATAGATTTTTTTGGAACTAAGCTCGCTACAAACTCACACTACTGTTACCCCTCGAATCCAAGGATCGACAGCGTTATCCATTGAAGACACGAAAGTTTGACTCTCGACGAGTCCCGGGGTTTGCTAAATTGTCTTGGAACCCTCACGAATTTAATCCAAAAAGGTTTAATAGTTGGAAGAAAAGAACTGTCGTAGTAGTAGCTGTAGTAAAGGCGATAGATTGATACTGAAGTAATCTGGACTAACTTAACTTAAAGTGTACCAACATTCTAGGAAGTTAGCCAACTGACTGAGTAAACAATAATAGTAAACCATTCGCCGCGTGTGGAATTTTAATACCAGCGAAATTTGTGTTGAATTAAAATTACTCACCTATTAAGCATTAGGTATATGTACAGAATTCTAAAAGTCACAGCTGTGTAGTAATTTAAATAAGAAGCAATCTATTCGTAATACCAATAAGCATATTATTATTCTAAGCCGGAGTAGCATAGGAATTATGTAAGTAAGTATACAGATACCGCTTACATTATTTGTTGATTATATCAAATTGACCAACCGAAAACTAACAATGTTTGACTCTACTTTGAAAGGTGAGTTCGGTAATGTTAGGTCCTTTAACAAACGAAAGATAAACAATTAGTTTTTTGTAGAACGAGTAAGGAGTCGTAACAGGCATATGGAGCATTACTTACAAAACTTTAGCAAGAACAGAGATTTGACTAACGTCTTATTAAAAGATTACGGTAATTTAGCGAGGGGATGTTTCTTGAACATAGAACGTGGATTTACCTTGAGCATATTGCTATGGCTTGACTCAGGCATCGGTTCCAGCACGACCTACATGTGCGCTAAGAGTAGATTTATATCACGACTTGTCAGTTTTATCTCTTACTCTCCTACGAAATAAGAAAGCGAGTGGGGGAGTCGATACAACACAATCCATGATACAGGTCTTGGCATGCGTGCTAGCAGTCTTCTGTCTACTTTTAGGTGGACTTGGTCAGCGGAGACTGGCTGCGGCAGAGCGGCTGGGAGCCGGCGCACGAGACCATCCTGCTGATACATGGGTACGCGGGGGGAGACGACACGCTGCCTATCACTGTGCTCAGAGATGGTAAGTTACATACTCGATCGTTCGCGACTAATTATTAGTCCCCAACGAGGTATTATAGTTCATTGCGACATTCTCCTTCCTACTCGGTCCGTTCAATACCTTTCAACGCATACGCTAATGGAATATTACACATAGGTACCCTAGAGCAACTAATGTTATTCTACTTACAAAGAGAGTACATAAACTGTAAGCATTAACGCGTTTTACAGACTATAATAATAATAATAAAATTGTTTATCTCGCCTCACATATGTAGGTACAAGTTACTTAGGGTATAAAATGTAAGACTAAAATAACATAAAATACTTAGTTACATAAATGTGAGGAGCTGGTGTCTGAGTTAGGCAAAGCCTGTATTACAGATCACCAGGACCCCACCCCGTGGACACTGTATAGGTATAAGGTTATCATCTTACAATATATTTTAATGTAATAATAAGGTACCTTGCAATTTCATGGATTTGTCTGTGATGTGCGTGTAAGTGTGTGTGTTGTTGTTGTTGGACCTGTGAGTTGGCAATATGAGTGTTTGTTAGGCAACTACCTACTGTAAATTACACAGGAGACTTTCAGTAAAATTATAGTCTAAACTCAACATTGTGTCCTATTGTGTCGTATAGTTTTTTCGGCACTAAACATAGAAGATTAATTAAAAATCGAGTATGTATTGGAACTTTTATAAGTAGACAACCTACCTACCTAGTATTTAAGAATTTTTGAGAACATCGCAAAATAAGAACTTATGGACAACTCCGTGGAAAGGTGAAAGTGACAGTGTTTCCGCGACAGGAGCCGGCACCAGCGCTCGCGTTGCATTACAATGCGCCCGCGCAGCGCAACCCGCGTCCCACGGCTTTCTCTTGGGCTGGCACCTCGCCCGGGTCGACGACTCTGATTTTATTTGTCAATTTGCAAATATGCGGGCCAAAGGACGACATAATTGTCATGTAACTGAAATAATGAGGGTTCATAAACGAATAAGTCCCTCAGACACATTGATGATTTAATTTCATTGACCGAACAAGGACGATTATCTACGTAATTCTATTGCATACGAGTTTCAATTCGCTAGCAAGCCGTCTGTCAAAATGTATTGTTAGACATTACGATTTTTAACGTAAATATACAGCAATATCAGCTAGTTACAGAATCACCAAGCTGACTTGACTTTTGGCGGTATAAGGAAGATCTTCCTGCCAAGACTGCCTGCCCGGATCTGCTATGCTCCTTGGTTAATTTTAGAGATTTTTATATATAGTTACGAAAGAATTCTTCTATCACGATTCAGGATTTTCGAACGAGTCTGTATAGTGACTCAGATTTTGTATGCATGAAATTACAATGTGTTGGTATCGCGCCATCTATCAGCGTATGGTAGAAGTTCTGCTTTGTGGTGTGATACAGGGGTCGTCAAAATCTCATTATTTGCAGCGTATCTCCGTCGCGGCGGCTACAACGTGCTGATGGTGGACTGGGGCTCCCTGTGCCAGCCGCCCTGCTACGTGGCCGCGGTCCACAACCTGCGACCTGTAGCCAAGTGTCTGGCGGAAGCGCTGGCGAGCCTCCGTCGAACGGGCTTGAGGACAGACAACCTAACGTGTGTGGGACATTCGCTCGGCGCTCACATGTGCGGCATCATCGCCAATTATCTCACGTTCAGGCTCAATAGGATTATTGGTAAGTTTGTATTACAATTATTAGCTGCTGCCTTAATCTCCCCGACGTTATTTTTGATGCCAATTCGCAATAGCCTAGATACTAACGTAATAACCTAACTCTTATTGCTATCAATTTCGTTAGAAACAAAACAAGATGTCGGTTTGTCAATACGATTCAAGTGATTGAAATTTATTTGCAATTTACCCTACTGATATATTTCCAAAAAAACTCTTCAGTTATTCATTGATAATCACTAGCCAATTTCAAACGCTTATAACGCAAATAAAGGTGATTAGAACCTCCACTAGTGTCTTTGGAGTTTCAGTTTTTTTTTCTATCAATATCATTCCCACTAAACGAGCTAGACAGACATCGTGAGAAAAACCCTGACAAGAGGCGTGTGAACCGGTGACACTATGGAGTTTAGTATGGGTGATAAATTGGGTGTTAGGTTTGGACCCGGCGCGTCCGCTGATCCGGTCGGCGCCGGCGCTCCGGCTGGACCCGGGCGACGCGCGCGCGGTGCACGTGCTGCACACTAACGCGGGCCGCTACGGGGACGCCGCGAGACTCGGTCACGCTGACTTCTGTCTCAACGGAGGCCGCAGCCAGCCCTACTGCGAGGACACTCCCAGTGAGTATACTGCACTTACCAAATGTAGGTTATGTAGGTAGAGGGGTGAGCTATGTATTACTGTAGTAGCTTCCTAAACGTAAAGACTATATTTGTATTTAATATTAGACTGCCGTGAGTATAATTCTTCTCTAGTATTATGGCAAAGGTGCTGTCTGCTCTCAAGGCGTAGCTGCGCCTGAGAATGTATTAATCGCAATTATCATTTTGAAAAGAGTAACCATTGAGTTTCTTACCGGCTCTTCTTAGTTGAAGCAGCATTCCGAACCGGTGGTAGAATCTGACTATTTGTAAGTGCTTTTTGGCATACACGAATAAACAAATTTTGATTTGGTTTGATTACTTGTTAGATTCGCCAAATGCTAGGCATATCAACAGTAGTAGGTACCTATATACTTATTTTAAATTTAAACGAAAGTGGTCGAATTACAATCAAACTTTTATACCATTCAGTTGTATATACGACACCGATGCTAGCGTCCAAGTATTATTTCGGACTTCTGATACACCCTGTATAGGACACTTTTTTCCATAAAATATCTGTTAGGGATTTGGAGATGGAATTAAAGTTCTGAAAATTTTGGTCAGTAATGTCAGTATTTTCGAGTCTCACAGTCAGTAGAATCAGTATTTTTGACCATACAATCTATTTCGACCCCTGAGTTTGGGATTATGATTGGCCAAGCCAAACTCCTAATGACTCCGACACGGTTTTTGCAATAATTTTCCTAGTTAGGGTTGTCTAAAGGTGTACTATTTGTTTTCAGACGAGGCTCTGTGCAGCCATATCTGGTCGATCTGCTACCAGGCGGAGAGCCTGTTCCGGTCGCGCGCGGCGGCGCCGTGCGGGCGGCGCTGCTCCGTGCGTGTGCCGCCCGCGCGCGCCTCCGCCCTGCCCGTGCCGCTCGGCCAGCCCGCACCCATGACGTTAGTATCTACGTATACCATTACCCACATCCCTAAGGCCTCTATAACATCTAAAACAAAAAGGAACTTATTGATACTCAGAAAAGATTCATTCTACAATGAAAAGACACTGATAGCGCGAGCGAATTTTGACGCGCGCGGGCATGGCTTTTACGACAGAAATTCAATCTATATGCATAATGAGCCGAATGCTGACGCTCCAGTGTATGGCCGGCTTAATAGTAAAATCCTTTATTCCCTGCCACCTCGGGGGAAGTAGCAGGGCTATGTGGGAGTCCCGGCAGAAAGTCGTATATCCACTAAAAACCGACTGTACAAAAATACATCATCATAACGCGTTTTGTCGATTTATTTCTGATCGCAATGTAATAGCGGAGGACCTTTTATAAGACCATAATAATTCCAGGGCCTCCGGTGCGTACTGCCTTGAGGACTTCTCGACGCCTTTCTGTCCCCACACCACGGGTCTGCAGGAGGGCGACTCGCGCTGCTGCTTGGAAGACCAGTACGCGGCCGCCGCCACCGCCGACCCTCCGCCCAAGAGAAGGCCCTTCCTCAAACCACGACTCAGACTTAAAGATAGGATGGCTCATCATAAACTAGACTAAGGAGTTCAATAACCCTGTGGCAATCCCTATAACTCGCCCCAGAGCAGAACATCTACCACTCGGCACGCAAAGTTCTACGGAAATCCTGAATCACGTTAGAGTTATCGGCGATCTAAAACTATTTATACAAATCCCCAATAATAACCGTTGGGGCGTAGCGTGTCTTCCCTTTACCGCTAAAACTCCCAAATTGACAAAACTCTCAGCTAGGTCAGAATGGTCTAATAAGTGATTTTTGTCATTGTTAATTTATTTAAACTTAGTATAAATTTGAGGTTAGGTTACGTATTCGAATAGGTTGAGTGGGGCGACACCTATAACTCGCAACAAAACAGAACTTCTACAATACGCTAATAGATGGCGCGTTAATATATAGGTACTTCATACGAAAGCACGATTTCATATGCAATTCTGAGTCGCGATAGAAAAGTTCTCCACCATCTTTACGATATAAACAAGATGCCATTGACCGTTTGGGGGCGTACCGAACCCCAGGTACACCCTAGCTGGAAGTTCTCCATCCCGCCAAATATAAATCTCTCCCGGCCTCCAGTAAAATGGAAGGCACAGACCATATGGTCTGTGAATGGAAGGTAAAGAAATTATCTAGATTCTAAATGATCGCGCAATAGGAATTAAGAAATAAGTACAATATCGTACTGTACCGAAGAGATGCATAGGGCTTTATACATTAATCTTATAGCTCGTTTCGACTATTGCACATAGGGGATGGCTTTACTGTGTGAATGAAGCCTTAGCCGATTCACGTATTAAAATGATCACGCGCCGTGGTACTTATTCTGCTCAAGTAAATGCTCCGTGCTTTATTGGAAGCTAGTGGGCAGGGGCCTGATTTTCGCTTGATAGACATCTAATCTTTATTCGAGATATGTCGAAAAAATACGACCAATTTGACATTTTGTTTCGACATTTCGAATAGAAATGGATGTCTATCAAACGAAAATCGGACCCCTGGGCATTCTCTAGACATAATTGTAATGCAAATAATCCAATTTTGGGATCTTACAACAATCATCGACGAATATGCAACACGAAGTTAATTTTCTAGTTCTAAAATGGTGCTAATTAATTATTTATATAATAGATGCGTTTAGATTGGAGAAGTTGAGCCAAAGAAAATCTTACCATTAATAAAATAATATCTCTATAAATTATTTTTATATATTTTTATCTTTTTACTTATATTGAATTAAAACACAGGACATCAGTTTAAAAATAACCTATATTTAAAACGAAATTACTCGCATATGATACAGAAATAGTTACAATTATAATTCACAGTTGTTCACGATTTCAAACCAGACACTACAAATTGATATTTCATTCCATTCCATTGTTAAAACTCAACTAATGAAGGCCAATTATTTTTTGAAGAGATGTTACTAAGAATTATATTGAATTACAGACCTTTGTATATGTCACAAGTATCGTACTGTGGCCTCAGGGCACATCCAAAACACTATTAAACAATGTAAACTACTCTTATGAGGGGTGGCTACTATTATTCACAAAACAAAACATGAAAATGTTGCATAAAGCCATACAGTTCATTTTGGCATGGCATCAGTGAGCGATGCCAAAACGAACTGTATTCACTCGTTTAAGACTTTTACTTTAAGGCTTTTGATTCTGCTTGTCGTCCTGGGAGTCACAAGTGCCATTGGTCGGTGTTGGGAGTTCAGAAGCAGTTCTCTGGTCAGCTCTTGTTGTTGGACATGAGTAGGGAGAGTAGAGCCGCCTTCTCCTTCTCTTTCTTCCGCACGATGTCCAGGGAGCGGTTCCGCCATGTGCTCTTCCTCAGCTTTATGGGCCGGCTGCCGACATAGCGACCTACAAACAATGATATAATTAAAAATATCGCCAGACAACACTCATCATATGATGCCAAGCAAAGCTAGTATTAAGGGTACCATATAATGAGACTGAGGGCAATCCCAGTTACATGCAGACCAGAGCCCCAAGTCCCATAAAAACTGGCCAAGTGCGAGCTGGACTCGCGCACGTAGAGTTCCCTACTATTCCGTCTATCTATACAAACGAGCAAAAAAATCACGTTTGTTGTATGGGAGCCCCTTTAAATATTTATTTTATTCCGTTTTTTAGTATTTGCTGTTCTAGCGGCGACAGAAATACATAATCTGTGAAAATTTCAACTGTCTAACTATCACGGTTCATGAAATACAGCTTAGTGACAGACGGACGGACGGACAGCGAAGTCTTAGTAATAGGGTTCCCGTTTTACCCTTTGGGTACGGAACCCTAAAAATTGTGTTGAGGAGTTACTATGACTTCGTTTTCCTAGGCATAAAAACAACAACTTTTATCAGAGGTAGCTAAAATATAACCAGTGCAGACATCACATATAGTCACCTTGAAGCCATTAGACTAGTCATGTTCCAGCTACCATTGGCAAAAAATCTTTTTTCATGCCTTGAAAAATGCAGTCGTACAACTCCACAACAGCTGATAACTACGACTCGAGCCTTATGAGGGGGTTCTTACGTGTGCTGGTCGTGTGAATCACTGCGGGCTGTGAACACTAAGTAGCAGCTCGCGGTGATGCATCCGACATGCACAACTACCTTTGTTTTTTAAAATAGTGGTGTTTTAGTTTGTAAGTAATTTTGTTTTATTTATGGGTCCATAATAGTCTGAAAATAAAGTTTATTATTATTAATAGTATTAGGGGCCCTGGTAAACTCCAAAAAAGTCTATAACTGAAATATACCTCTTTTATTAAGGGTAGGGCTGACAGAGCAATTGTCTTAATATTTGGTTATTTATAAAAAAAATCTAACCTATACTATTCGTCCACTAAATATAACATATTTGTGTCAATAAAAAAATAGTTCACTGTTAGCATAAGCACTATGCGTTACAAATGAGGATAGGATTGACTTTGCGCCATATTGTGACGTCATAGCTGTCAATTCTAACCAGTTAGGTAGAGTGAGCGAAACAAGATATTTTTTAAATAAAATTTATTTGCAAAGGTTGAGTGAAAAATGCACTCAGACGCACGACGAAGCACACAAACAACGACAAAATGGCGACTGGCGTCCTTATTTTCTTTTCTTTAATAATTTTGGCATGGCTTCTGGGCCTTTGCGCCAAAAATGAAAATAAAAAAGGCTATGGTATGGTTTTAAAAAACGAATGATGACTTTAAATAATTAAATATTATATTATGACAGTTTACTACTAAGCAAATTATAATTAATTAATTAATATTTGGTTTTCAAATATTTTTTTGGCAAACTATACTTTTCAAGTGCCATTTGACAGATAGAGGTTATTGACATTCCTATTCTCATTTGAAATGCATAGTAAATATAATGGTACGTAGGTATTATATAGTTGTAACTTACCGTCCATCTCCTTCATGGCCTTGATGAAGTCGCCGGGGTCCTTGAAACTGACGAAGCCGAACCCCTTGCTCTTATTGGTGCGTTTGTCTCGCACCACTTTCGCGCGCTGGAACGAACTGTACTTGCTGAACGTACGGGTCTGGAACAACACACATTTACGTAAACCATTAGTGGCGACAAATATTATCCATTTACAGTGATATTGTATAGAACACATTTATATTTTATCATGGCATTGTAGAGGATTTGATTGATTGAATGAAATTTCTAAAAAATGCACAGGCCCGCCCCTGGTGAATGTGCCCAGTATAATGGCAATCACAAAAATATAAACTTGTGCATATAAACTAGAGATGAAACGGATATCCGGTAACTATCCGGTATCCGGCCTTATTTTCACTATCCGGCCGGATACCGGATAGTAATTCAGTATCCGGCCGGATTCCGGATAGTAAAATCCAAAAAAATCTCATTATTTTACACAAGGCAAATCATACCACAATAGGTTATGGACGCCGTCTATTTGTATAATCGCACGTCAAAAATATTTGTTTTATTAATTAGTTTAGTATTCAATATTTACAATTTGTTGCTAAGAGGCGACTGCGCTTGGCTTCGTATACCAGACCAACTTCAGAAAATAGCCTTTCACTGTAAACGCCACTGCCAGCTCCTGAAAGATAAATTCTAGCAAACCTTGACAACTGCGGGTACTGATGCAAATTAACTGACCACCATATGTATGGGTCGTGATTGCGACCGATTCGAGATGTATTTAAGAAGCGTCATGTAACGCGATAAAGAGCTGGATATCCGGCGCTCCGGCCTCGTAGTTTGCCGAATATCCGGTATCCGGCCAAACCACTATCCGTTTCATCTATACTTCTATACTAATATTATAAAGAGGAAAGATTTGAATTAATGTTTTTTTTGTATGTATACGAATAACTTAAAAACTACTAGACTGATTTCAAAAAATCTTTTACCGTTAGAAAGCTGCATTATCACTGAGTAACATAGGCTATATTACAAACCCGTGCGAAGCTGGGAGGGGCCGCTAGTCTCTAATATACACAGAGTATATTTTCAAATGAGTCAAGTTGATTGTACTCACGAGTAGCTCGTCGGTGACGTCATTGCCGAGGTCCCCGCAGAACATGCGGAAGTCGTCGTCGGGCCAGTCCAGCAGCGTCACGTCCTCCCACACCTGCCCGCCCGCCGTCCGCACCACCTGACATAACACATACCTTTATTACTGGTGTTCAATGTCTTTGTCCTTTTCACGGCCGTATCGTATGAGCAAGACTGTATTATATAAAAATACATCATCACGCCTGTATTCCCTGAAGGGGTAGGCAGAGGTGCACTGTAGTGCGCCCACGCTTCGCCGATGTATTTTGGACCCAATGTAATAGGGGGGCGAGTCTAATGCCATTATACCGGACACATTCCCCCTCAATACGAGGGAGATTTGGGCCATAGTCCACCACGCTGGCCCAGTGTAGGTTGGTGAACTTTACACGTACAGGTGACCTCACGATATTTTCCTTCACCGTTCAGCAAGTGGTAATCATTGTTGAAAATGACATTCGCACATGAACATTTTTTCAGAGGTGCGGGCCCGGGATTCGAACTTGCACCCCTTACGTTCAAGGTGGGAGTACATGCCCACGAGGCTACCAGTGTATTATATCTATAAAGTTTGTTAAGTAAATTAAATAAATATCGCCAGAAAACTCATACCTAAACTAAGCAAAGTTTGTACAATGGATTGAGGGCGATCCCAGCCCAGCACAAATTTTGAAAAGGTAATTTCCGAAATTTGCCACAGTGGGAATCAAACCCGGAACCACCCGGTGCAATAAGCCAAGCGGTCTACGATGAAATCAGTCTATTCATAGTTAGTGTAAAAGAATTTAAAGTCATTAAAGATTTTGTTTGGACTACATCAATTACCTCATCAATATTATTTTCTACATCATGCCCTAACTCTAGGATTACCTTAGGGTACCTAATGGGGTAAATCTAATCCGTTCAGTTCAAATACCTGCATTTTCTGTTACCAAAAATGTAGGCATGTATAATGTATGAATTGTCATTCAGGCAAGCCATACCTTTCTGTTCTTCTTCTCCTTCTTCGGTTTGGCGACGGGCTCGGCGAGCGAGATGACGGGCGGCGGCGGCGGCTGCGGGGCGGGCGCGGGCGCGGCGGGCGCGGCGGGCGGCGGCGAGCGGGACGGCGAGACACGCGCCGGGGATCGCTTCTGTACAATTATGAAGCTTTAACTCTCACACTAATCACTAGGATGAAGTTGAAAATTTGTGTTTCACCATTTGTTTTTAACCGACTTCAAAAAGGAGGAGGTTCTCAATTCGACGCGTATGTTTTTTTATAAGGTGAATGTCCACTGGCGTCAAACGAATCCAATTCCTCGAAACACAAACCATACTTCACGCATCGTAAGCATTGCTGAACAATATTTGGATCCCAATATCTAAATGGCGACTTAAAACATAATAATACTGTCAAATGAGATTAATTTTGTTAAGTTTACTTGAATACAGTATAAATTCTTACTCGTTTTCTACTCTCTTTCTTCTCTACGTCTTCTTTCGGTTGTTTGTAAAGTTTGGGCGCAGCGGACAGTACGATGGGCTGTGGTTTGGGCGGCGGCGGCGGGATGAGCTGTGGGCCGGGCAAGCCAGGCCTCAGGAAGGGCATTGGACTTGCATATGGGTCTGGCGGTCCAGGTGGCCTCATGCGTACCTGCATTGTTTAGACAATTTTAACACAAGCTAAGAAACAAAATGTTAACTTGACAATCTGTAAGTGCTATAGGAAATAAATCATTTGACTTGGACAGATAATTTAATATTATTGCTAAAGAATAGTAAATGAATTTTCAATTGTTTAAATAAAATTGATTATATGTATATTCTTAAGCACTATCCACTCTAATAAAATAGATAAATTACTTTGATTTTGTGATGCATTATGTCAAAAGTCTACAGCAATGTAAAATGATAACTATTCAACATTTATTAATAGAACATGTTGCTTGTATCATTATATATTTATTCTTAAACTTTGTGTTGATGTTTCACAGTTTGGTGTAATAAGTAATATCTTCTACTTTCTAGTATTTCCTTATTTTCCCAGCTTTCAGTTCACTTTGGTCTGCCATGACCACCAACAATTACATGATGTAACATCTCACAGGTTTTGTTTCCACATCACCATCTTCTAACATGTTCTTATTAATAAGAAATCTTGCTCACACTGTCACTCTTCATACTAACGGATGAACAAGCCTATGAAGGGCGATGCTATGTGAAAAAAACCATTTCACCACTCGGCAAATGATAATTACAAATCTAACTACCTGTGATGGTACCATAATCGAAGGAGGCGGTGGAGGCGGTGGTACCGTGGGGTACATCATGGTGGCTGCCAGCGCGGCGGACTCGTAGGGCGGTATGAGAGGTGGTGGTCCCGCAGCACGCTCGAGCTGCTGCTGCACTGCCCCGAATGTGGCAGCGCCGATGACCGCCCGTGCGCCAGGCCCACCCAACATGGCCATCTCACCGCCGGAGATCTCGGCTTCAAACCTGAGAGATTAGTTACAATATTTAGATTAATACAACATTTAAGTGGGACTCTCAGATAACTCATAACTGAACTCAATAAACTTGGGTGATATATCACATGATAAGCTTATGGTGATGGAGACTGATATGTGAAACTAAATACAAACATCTTTGTTCAGATCTAGAGGCTGGCTTAGTATCATCGTTCATGTTTATTGTTTACCAGTTAATAAGTTAGGTAAGGTTGGTAGGCCACTTGACACATTTTAGCTTGCGGCTTACCTGGACATTTCGTCCTGCATCTGCTGATATTTACCGGGATCCTCCATGGTGCTCCCCCAACTCTAACCTTAAAGAAGTCCAAAAGATTTACGTACTAACTAGAATTATACGGTACGCCACTAAATACAATTTCCCTTGATACATACAGATTTGCACATTTTCAGGATTTTATAGCGAATTTATTAATTATTTTCTAAAAATCAATCGCGCAATCTATAAATCAAACAGACAGAAATAAAGAATGAAATGAATGAATGAAGGGGCAAGGGCCAACTTCTGAACATGTATAGTGTATTATCTATGCTTATGAAGAAGTTGGTCATTGAGACCGAATGAGCTACATGACAGATACTGGATCTAATTATTTACTCTTTCCGTGTAGTATTCCTCTATGGATGGGTCTTGCCCACAGAGTACTTAATTTAAGGGGTCTTACTTATGTTGTCTTTGGTTTTGTGTTGTTTGGTTGCGTTGCGTTGTATTTTATTTGTTCATGCGGTTTAATGAATCCTATAGTCTATAAACCAAATAAAATTCAACAAACATGATAGAGGAGGATAACAAAACTGTGTGGTGTGGTAATTTACCAGAGCAAGTCACAGAGGAAATACTCTACGAGTTGTTTTTGCAAGTTCGTGCTCTGCGATCATTTTTATTTTTATTGATTTTTACAGCAAATCATTCAATTCATCATTTCTATTTCAGGCAGGGCCATTGGAAAAAGTGAGGATACCAAAAGACAGGGACGGTCGTCAAAAGAATTTCGCTTTTATTACGTATTGTCATGAAATATCGATACCGTTCGCCATAAATTTGTTTCGTGGAACTTCCTTGTTCCATAGGACGCTATCTCTACAAAGCCGTGGTCGCATGACGATATTACCGCCTCCCATAAGATGCTACGGTCCAGAACCACTGATGGACTTTGGTCAACAGAAAAATATAGCTCAACAGTTCGCCGATATGGCTGACAATTTAAATGAGGATGCCATGAGGAACGTGCAGCCGCCGCGGCAAGGACATGACATGAATGACAAGCTGGTTATGGCCAGTCTACAGGGCAATTGGTCTCATAGACACCATCCCTACAAACCTAAAGACAAAATACACAGAGATGACTACAGACCCCGAGAAGCACATAGCGAGGGTTATAAAGGCAACAATAGGAACAAACACCCCAACAGCTGGCGAGACAGGAGGAGCCATAAAAAAGGGAGTTATCATAGATAAGTGTTATTGTATAAATTTCTCCATAGAAAGTAGGTAGGTGGAAATTTTATTATTCATAATGATATGATATTTTATATAGCCATAGGCTAATGTAACACTTTTTAATTTCTATACAATAAATTTAAACTGCAGTTGTCAAAGTAAAAATATATTTTATGAACAGTCAGCAGTTTATTTATATTATTGTTGTTCGTTTAGTGCCATGCACATGACATCGAAGAATTCTCTGAATGTTTTCTGAAAAAAATTAAGAATAACTTAAGCATATAACCTATTTTAAAACTACCCACATTAATGATGTATTATTATTAGTATTGTCTAATAAAAGTATGCATTTTCACTGCAATTTAAAGGGATTGTTACAAGCAATGCAAATTATATAAAGTAATAATTAATAGTCATAAGCGGACATAAAATAAATTTTGTATTATTATGCGATGTGGACACATCAAGCCCAAGGCATGAAGAGACAGGAAAAGGACGCTTTTATCCAGCTGCGGAACATTTAATAGGTTATAATAAAATGGGAAGCATACAATTCTAAACCCTGATTGTCCTGAACGAGAGTACAAAATACGTACTTACGACTTCAAGTTTATATTTATAGAGAATGTATCCCATAATGTCGTAAATAAACGCAATTGACACGACATATAGTATCAATGAGATTACTTTCTCTTCTATATCAAAGAAATCAGTTTTGAATATCCAGTATATCAGGTATGTGCCAAGAACTCCACGGATTGTCAGGAACATTACTAAATACACCACCTCTACCAGAAGATATATTATGGTTTTGTCATATCCATCGTTTTTGAGAAACCTATGGACAAGTTGTTTCATTAGAATTTGACAGCAAAATTAATATACTCTAAAGCAGTCGTAGCCAAATTAATTGAATGCCTGCCTTGATTACAAGGTTCGAACCCTGCAAAGCTAGGATGTTCTGTGATTTACGGATTTCTTAGAAACCTGCACATCTATAAAAAGGTGCGTGAAGTTCACCAACCCATACTAAGCCAGTGTGATGGACTATGGCCAAATCTCCCTAAAATACATACTAACTAAAACGCACTGGTGAAGTGTGGTGCACTGCAGTGCACCTCCTTCGGGGAGTACAATATATCAGTTTCACTAGTTATTTTTTGCAAAAAAAGAAAATCTAGATGTTGGAACGGTGTTCCCAGGCTTAACTTGGGTAGCCTCCATAATTTTTGCATCGTCATTAGTAAGGAATAAAATCTCTAATTATACAAACTGTATTTTATAATAGAGAACGTTAGAACAGTAAGTTCAAGGTTTTGTGGTTGCAAATGCAGTACTTAATTTATAATGCACTTATCAATATTACAAAAGCAAGGTCTTGTGGAGTAGGTAAATTGGAATTATCTAAGTATTTTCTTTTTATACCTACTTACCTATCTACAGAATAAAGACAGTATGCTAATGGCAATATGGTCCATATAATAAAACTAATAAGTTGCTCTCTAATTGAGTTGTGTAGCCAGGTATGAAAATTGGTGATAAATCAATAACAATGATCAATATTAAAGCTAGAACAACGAAATGAAGCAAGCCATCAGTACAATGAGGGTAGGTACCAACCATCTTGTTTGCAGTAGAGGATTAGTGACTTCCATCATGGCAAGGGTGCACGCAAATGTGCATCCTGTGGTCTCCTTTTGCATATAAAGGCTGATAGCGGCGAGGGCTGTCGCGTGGTGGCACAACATCAGAATGCTATTGGTCCAGTACATCAGGCACCAGAGAAGGTCGAAGGCGAAATACCCCCACGACCAGACCATCAGCGCGTACTGCAATGGCAGTATTCGCACTGAAAGTATCAAGACAGTTCTAGAATCATCTTTATGAGGATCAAGGAATAAAGATGCTTTTTGTTTGGTAATTTCTTAAGTGCCTAGGAATTGGGGTTCAGTTGTTCCAGCTGGCTCCTGGTTCCGTATCTTATTGAACGTTGGAAATTATTGCAGTTCTCTTATTTACTCGACTACTTTTCAGACAGCAGCACAGACACAGTAGTACATCAAAAAAAATTCATCATCACGCCTGTATTCCCCGAAGGGGTAGGCAGAGGTGCACTGTAGTGCACCCACACTTCGCCGATGTATTTTGGTCCCAATGTAATAGGGTACTACACAGTAGTAGTAGTGTGTATAACCATGTACGCGAGCTCTTAAACCGACAACGGCCCAACCGTTTAAGAGCTGGCGTGATGTGAACCAAGCATACCTTTGGTTCCGTATTTTAAGTTACCAGTGGAACCAAAAAAATATAGGAAACTGGGTACCTCTGGTAATATTAATGTACTAACTCATCAGCCGACTTGTACTCAAGTTTTGAACGTCGCATTGTGCTAATCCGACAACGGCGGCGATGCTACCATGTAACAGCGTAATAGTCCTCGACCACCATTCAGGGCTCCTTTCTGGAGTCTTCGCTGCCACTTCCGCGTATAGCCCGCCCCAGAATATGAATGACATTAGCTTCAAAAGGGAGGCGGTGGACAGTTCTCTACCCAGCTCCATTTTAACCATGGGTATATTTAGCTGGTTTTATTTGTCTCCTGGCTAGGAATCATGCTAGTTGGGCATTTTTGCGTAGTTGGATGGGAGGGTTATGCTTTGTTATTTATTTGTCATTATTTTACTGCAGTTGTAATGTTTGTTTACAACAGTTTCAAGTTGTCAGGGTAATATTTTGTATGCTATTGGGTTGGCCATGGTATATTGTTTATAAGTAGATTTTTCAAATAAGTATGAAGGTAAGTACTAAAAGACTTAACTTTTTTACATATGTAATTATTTAAACTTAGGGCAATTGAAACAATGTTTACGATTGTAGTATTTATTTACTGATAAATCTTTATAAATTATCTGCGATGTAATAAAGTTCGCTCCATTGGAGGATAACAATTAAACTTTGATTCTTTAACTATTTATTTACTATCCATATTATTTAGCTACAAAAATACCTTTCGCAATTCAGTCATTATTTTACTCAAATCCAATCTTACATGCTTAACTAAGTATCATCTTTAATTTATAGGTTGATGAACTTAATGTAGTCAGGAAACTTAACTTTAATAAATTGGTATCAACCATATCGATGTAAAATTAGTAGGTACCTACACTTTCCAAAGTCTACAGACGTTTGTAATTTTTTAAAGTCACTAATTTTAAACGTCTTCGTATACCTTTACCTACTATCCACGATCTTCCATTCGCTATCGATAGCGCAATTTATCGACATACTTCTCGATAGCACGATATCGGGAAGGCGGCATAGCGTCCTTTAGCATTTGGCGGAACCGTATATCTTCGCCAAGGGCCTGGCATAGCAGACGCGCGTGAACCCGGGTCTCGGCGCTCGCGTCTCCGAGCAGCTCGCCGGCGGATCGCAGGAGAGCCGTCCGAGCGTCATGTGGCAGATCAAGGATCCGAGACGCACCGCCTTGTTGGACCAAACGAGCAAGCGCGTGCGCCGCCGCGGCCCTCACCGGACCGGCCCGATGCGTGGCACCACGCTTTATCAATGCCACGATGGCCCGGGACGCACTCCCTCCGCACGCCACCCTTGCTAACGCATCGGCTGCGTCGGCTCTTAAGAACCTATTCACATCAGCGCACCGCTCTAACAGAGCTGCGGCCGATTCCTCCAGCTCGGGTTCGAGTGCACGACCGCGGTGCTCGAACAACGCGCCCATGGTACCGCAAGCGGCTCGCGCTACTCGTGATCGTAAAGACCTCACATGAGATGTGGTGGCTCTCGCCACGGCGCGCCAGCTCGCCGCGGGGGCCCGCGCGGCCGGGTCCACCGCCAGGCGCTCAGTCTCCACTAGTCCGGTAATGATCACCTCCCAGTCTTCGTGTCGGGGTGGTACGATGCATTCAGCGAGCGCCGCACGCACGTCTCGCTCGCACTGCCGCGGTTTTTCATCGTAAATATCACTGACCGGATCGGGAGTCGGATTTCTGCTCCGTGCTGGTGTACCGACGACGCTTCTGGGCGGAGTAGCGGACGCTCTCGCGCTTACAGGAGTCCGGGCTGGAGATTGAACGGCGACAGGACTCGGAGACCCACTGGACGCGACCGGTGTCACGACTCTTTCGATAGCGGACGGCTCGTTTCTGAACTTGATACTTTCGGGAGAGGCGTTCGACTTTTCGGAGTAGTCGTCTACGCGTATCGACGGGGAATGCGAACGCGACCGAGGCGGCGGCTCCTCCTCGTGCTCCGTCGGGATGTTGACCGCAGTCATAGTTCCTATGATCACACCTTCAGCGGACTTTTCCGATGTTAGGTCCTTTTTCCCACTGCGGCTGTCGTCGTAGCTGGTGAGCGCGCTCGAGTCCCTGCGAACAAAAAGGTGATTGTTGATGCGTCACGGTGACGACGGTTGTTTGTTTACATTGGGGACGGAATGCGGCGGATGTTACCGCGTGTGGGGGGGCAGGTCGGCGACGAGGTCGGGCGCGAGAGCGGGCGGGGGCGCGGGGTGCACGGCGGGGGCGGGGCGCGAGCAGCAGCACAGGCTCAGCATGGCGGGTGGCGGCCGCCGCGGCGCCTCCGCGACTGACGCGCCGCCGCCGGCGTAGGGCGACCAAAGTGCGGCGCGGCCCTCGATCAATTGGCCCTACGTTGATGAACTCGCTACCTAACACTACCTGTATGTTATGCAGATTAGCCGACGTTCATGGAATCGTTGCCGATCGGTAATAAAACCATTAGTCAAGAAGGCGCGGGTGGCTCATGGTCTGAATGAGTTGGCACATTTAACATGTTTCTATAATTTACCTACCACCTATTGTATAGTTTGCTTTGTCCAATAGAAACCCAATGCGTTGGTTTCTTCATGAAGCTTAAAATTATAGGTTAGGTGAAAGTTTAGTGCAGTCGAATGCGGTCAAGCAATAGTTAATGGACGTTTAAGAACTATTATGGCGTTTGCTGAACACGAAAGTGGGGCGATTCGACGATAACTAAATGGGTCGTCTCGTCCGCCGCCCCATGATCGGCCCGAATGGAAGTGGGCCAATAATTTCAGTTTCAAAATGTAGGTTAGTTGTGGCACGCTAGGTATTACATACACACAATACCCTTGGTATTGCGTTGTGGATGCCGGCCGAGCCTCTTGACAATAGCCTGTTTAATAACTAATGAAACGTCAATTTGATAAGTGGTCCGAAATCGACAGGGACTATTGAAATTTTAATCAGCATAGCGTTACAACCGTTTACATCAGTACCTACTTACTCACCTACCTAAGTCAGCGAAGATCCAGAGTACCTACATAAATTAGAGGGTTAGTTATTACCTATTTACCTACCATTTATTAGCTGAGATGGCTATGTGAGAGTATGTATTTCTGATGCTCTTCACCGAAGAGAAATGATTTTCTATAAAAAGTGGGCTCATGCCAATAGTTTAATAACCAGGAATAGAGCCTGGATCCACTAGATCACGAGGGCCGTCTAACCGCTAAGCCACGGTAATATTATCTACTAGTACCGTGGCCGTGGCTAAGCTATCGATGTAATTGACTTGATCTCTGAGAACGGACATTAGTTTGTTAATTTGCTTTTAATTGTGCAAATTAACAGAATGTCACTAACATGTCACTAGGTGACGCCTAAACGTAATATTAATACACTGGACCTAGCAACTGCTTCGAAGCGAGATGAATGGAAGAAAATGACACACTGCGCCGCCGATCCCAAATAATGAGAAAATGTAAGGCAAATTAAATGATGTGACAACTGAAGGGTTACGCAAGACAAGACCTTTGTCACGAATTCGCTCACATGCTCTCTGTCTAATTTCATGCGAGAGAAAGAGACAAAATCAAGATATATTGGGACATAACACTAGTCTTGGCACTCATGCTACAAGTACTGTTCTTAATTAGATATGACGTTATGGCGTTTTCAACTGTTAGTAAACACTATTTTAGATCTAATTGTATGTTAGAGGTATAGGTACCAATAATAACAGAGATATCTTCTGCTTAGATGTACTTTTAGAATTTCTAGTATCTCGACAAGTTAATTGAAAAGATTCCAATACTGAAATTAAGTAGGTGCCTAGCCTAGGCACGCTACGGACTATGCGTCGAATTATTGCGTGTAGGTACCTACATCTTGTCGCCACGCAACAGCCATAATTTAAAACCCCCAACTTTGAATCACTTGTTCTTGGTATTAGTAATTTAGTTTAAGTAATAGGTATAAAATGTTGACTGTTGACATTTTCTTGAAGGTCGGACAATGATTTTAATATGGTTCCTTAAATTTGAAATGTGTTGTACCTACCTACGCCTACACGTAAACTACGTCTAAATCTAACTAGATACGATACGATCACACTGAGCTGGGGCGAGCGAATTCACACGACTTTTTGAGAATGGGCTCTGTGGCAATATACATAAAGATTGAATGTCTGTGGCAAAAGCTACGCGACTAAATGCGCTTACGTTATCGATGACATTACGTTGAAAAATATTCTCCTATGAGTTACAGTCTCTGACTAATATATGTAGTGCCTAGTAAGACTAGTAAGTTGTATCTTTCCTTGCATTTCAGTTTTTATGCATAAATCGCCATAACAGCACATATTTAACCATCGAATGCTACAAACTGATACCTACTAAATTAGCCGCGTACTACCTAACCGAGCAGCCTCGCAAGGCTGGCTGATTCGTTCGGTCAGTATTGAACTCGCCCAAGGCACCATTCAAGCAACCTGTTCCTACAAACATTGAAATTTGTTTTACCATTTCATGTCATAATTCAGTGTATAGCCCATTAGCCAACATAATTTTCCACAAGCATTCTCACGGATTCAGTATGACGTAAGTCACATAATCTGTCTATAGTTAGGTATTTCAATCCATTTTATCACTTTGTTCAAACTCTTGTATATCTCGCTTGAAAGGTTTATTGCTCGGTCGGGTATAAACTTAAGCTTTCAAGGTTGTATGTGTTCGAGACAGAATCGCAAGATCACCCTAAACTTTAGCACGATCGCGCGCGTTTTGCCGTGGCGATCTGTGGTGGCGATTGGCGCAGGGCTGAATTTATAGGTAGGTACACAATACACATAGGCGTAGAAATAGGCGCGTTAAAATATTGATATTAAAGGCCCGATGCTTGGTAACAGGTTTCATTAGTCCGCCGCACTAGGGTGAGTGACTCCTAGTACCTACCTAATTGACATTGTAATAATTACCGGGTTAATTTACATATGTGCGGGTATAACGATCGGTGTAGGCGCCCGACGACACGACGAAACCATAGAGTTTGGTTAAAACCGAAATTAGAACACGTCAGCGTCGTCGGGTTTATGATTTGGAATTGTTTTTTTTCATTTATTTAATTACTTTCCCTCGTATTCTAAATGAGTTCAAGGATTGCTAGGTAGTCAGGTTGGATTTGCGTTTATAATAAGTACCTAAAAATTCATCTGAGATTATCACTTGCTAAGAAACGGTGACGGAAAACATCGTGAGGAAACCTGTGTGCCCGGTATAATGGCAATAGGCTCGCCCCCTATTACATTGGGACCAAAATACATCGGCGAAGTGTGGGCGCACTGCAGTGCACCTCTGCCTACCCCTTCGGGGAATACAGGCGTGATGATGTATGATGTACCTAAAAATTTTATTTGTTTATTTCTAGGCATGCCTACTTACTTATATATAACGAGTCGTTATATCAAAGAGCTTTTCCTACCATTTGAAAGATGTATGTGTGATTCTGACGACTACGTACCTATTGTCTACGTGAAGACGTAGGAGACTAGACAGTCGTGGCAACGTTGAGACCAATTTCGGTCCAATAATTATAGAACCGTCAGTAGTTGCTTCGTTAAAGTTGCTACTTAAGTGTCTATTTAATTACAATTAGGTACCTATTATAGTAACCCATAAAATTAATCGTTATAAATATTATTATTTCCGTATGTAGGTACCTAAACACCCACCCATCTATATCAATAGGTTTGTCAGGTGTCTCATGTCCCACGATGGCGAAGGTCTCGGTAAGGAAAACATGCGTTCAGAAATCCCCCCCTTTGAATAAACAAGTAGCAAAGCCAATTATGTAATATATGTAAGTTTTTTTTATTAGTACTACCAGTTCAATAAGTATCTATTTATTTACGTACTTACATTCGTACTGACCACCTATTTTCCATGATAACAATGACCAGGTAAAACTTTTTTTACAGATAGTTCGTATATCGTTACATAATAGTTACAAGTAGTATTTCTTCAAAAATACAAATGGAAACAACTTAACTGTACTGTAGATTCATAAATAATGTATAAAAATACATCATCACGCCTGTATTCCCCGAAGGGATAGGCAGAGGTGCACTGCAGTGCGCCCACACTTCGCCGATGTATTCTGGTCCCAATGTAATAGGGGGCGAGCCTATTGCCATTATACCGGGCACATTCCCCCTCAATACGAGGGAGATTTGGGCCATAGTCCACCACGCTGGCCCAGTACGGGTTGGTGAACTTCACACGCTATAGAAAGCTATAGACGTGCAGGTTTCCTCACGATGTTTACCTTCACCGTTCAGCAAGTGGTAATCATTGTTGAAAATTATATTCGCACATGAAAATTATCTCAGAGGTGCGGGCCTGGGATTTGAACTTGCACCCCTTACGTTCAAGGCGGGCGTACTTGCCCGCGAGGCTACCACTGCTGGTAATAATGTAGGTGCCTACATATAAAGATTTAAACTTTTTAAAATGTTCACATACCTGTCACTCAAAGGTATTGGAGAGAGGCGCGTTAAAATATATTCTCTCCCGGGCTGTGCTATACCTGTAGAATGAAATAGTGTTAGAATCTGTAAAATAACAGGTAAGTATCCACTTATATAGGTAGTTTCAGCGTTTTACAAAGGTTAATAAAACAATATCGAAAATTTTATGGTAATGACACTATCTCGATAGGTAGGTAATGGACATAATGTCAGTAAGTTTTTTTTATAATGTACCTATGTAATAATAACAATTGGTATAGTGACCTGGCAAGGGTGCAGAATCAGGCAGTGGTCTTAGCCTCCTTGGTGGAATCGGTGCTACCGGTGGTGGAGTAGATCTAGCGCGCCTCCTCACAGGCACTGGCAGTTGAGAACTTCTAGTCGAAAAACGTACGCTTTATGAAAGTAGGTTATAATAAAAAGTCGGGTATTTGCTTATGGCCACTATCATTCGAAGGTTTTGACATTAGCCATTTACCATTGTGAAGAAAAAGAATAATCGATTTAATGGCTTCATG
Organism: Ptilodon capucinus; assembly: GCA_914767695.1. Taxonomy (NCBI): domain Eukaryota; kingdom Metazoa; phylum Arthropoda; class Insecta; order Lepidoptera; family Notodontidae; genus Ptilodon; species Ptilodon capucinus. Next base: position 2,666,017 of record OU611814.1, on the reverse strand, counting down.
CCAGGCAATTTAGGAATAAAGTATATAAACGTTTTTTAAATATATAAGTAGGTAAGTAAAGTATCTACTGGCGCCTTCGTCACTAACGAATTAGACGAACGCCATTTATAGAAAAAGAAAGAATTTTATTTCTTCATTTTAATTTGTACCTAACAATAAAAAAAGTTCTTTGACTTACATCTTGTGAAATAAATTACCAAAAAACAAGTTTAATAATACCTTCCACACACTGCGGCGTCAACGCTCGGGCGTCAATTTTTTCGCGTTGCGAGCGTTGACGCTCCAGTGCGCCGGGGGCTTAAGGCACTAGTTTATTAGCATTCTCTAAGATTGAAATAAAAAAAAAATACAGCTCACCTGGTAATATGGCTTGGTCTGATATTTTCTACAGGTCTACTCAATCTTTCTCTTAGCTGCAACAACAATAAATTTGGTTCGTCGTAATTAAGTTTCATGATAATATGTAGGCTAGCTAATGCAGTCTAGCTTGTTCCTTGTAGGTCATCTAAGGTTCCCTTCACGAGAAACTAAGTTACACATTATGTAAACAAACATTCAGGGGTTTGCAACATTTGGATAAAAATAATTAATTTTGGGAGATTGGATTTGGTTAACTCATATTGTCGTTCGCTTGGTTAATGCAGGAGGTACCTACCGATTTCATTCTTAGCTATTCGTGATGAGGACATTAGGGAACCACTAGCTCAAAGAAAGCAGGCATTTACTTGCAATAAAATCGAGTTAATTCGATTCGAAATCAACATTAGCAGCTACCTACAGTGATAGTAAACATAAGTTACCTAGGTAGGTACTTATTAAATATCGAATTGAAACAATACGACAATTCGATTCGAATTTGATTGATCTACCTACAAATTGATCCTGTTTAATAGAGATAGACTAACTTGATTACAGAAGATATCGGCTGTGGAAGTCCCGGCTAGTCTTCTTCGTACAGCGGACAAGACTGCGGCAGGCCCGGCCGCCCGCGCCAAGCACAGCGTGGCCCGCAGCTGAGCGGTCAGCACGGACTTCTTATCCCCACTCACCTGGGTAAGGTTTCTTTTCTTAATGTCAGAATGAAGCACTGAATTTATGACATACCAAAACAAACTGTATTGGCTTATTGAAAAAGTTCATTCTGCAACTAATTGACACTGACAGCGCGAGCGAATTATTACGCGTGGTGCTTACCACAAAAATACAATCTTTATGCGTATTGACATATAGCTTGTTTTGCTATTTGGCAAAAAATTTGATGCGCGAGGGTTGACCTACCCCAATGTACGGGGGCGGAGAATTCAGTTGTTTTTTTTTTCGTCCGCCATCTTTATGACACGTTCATCACCCATTTTTATTTAAAGTGTGTATTTATTGAATTTTTCCTTGCTATTAATTACTTTTGTCTTTTGTCTTCAACACACACAACAAGTGTGGCAACACACACTGTTCGAAGACAAAAGTCTTCGAACAGTGTGTGTTGCCAGTGATGACGTACGGATCCGAGACGTGGTCGCTCACAATGGGACTCATAGGACGGCTCAGAGTCACTCAACGTGCAATGGAGCGAGCTATGCTGGGAGTTTCACTGCGCGATAGAATCAGAAATGAGGACATCCGCAGAAGAACAAAGGTTACAGACATAGCTCGAAGGGTTGTACGTTTGAAGTGGCAATGGGCCGGACACATTGCCCGGAGAACGGATGGCCGTTGGGGCATCAAAGTCCTAGAGTGGCGGCCACGAACAGGCAAGCGGAATGTGGGACGACCCCCGACCAGATGGACGGACGACCTCACCAGGGTCGCTGGGAGTCGATGGGCGCTTAAAGCCCAAGAACGTAATTTGTGGCGATCTATGGGGGAGGCCTATGTTCAGCAGTGGACGTGTCTGGCTGATAGATAGATAGATAGATTAATTACTTGACATTGGCGAAATACCCGATCTAGTAGCAGGTGAACCCATTCCTCATCTTATTCCATTAAATTTCATCATTTCACTCATTTTGTAAAAAAGAAGAAGAAGAAGTATTCAGTTGACAGTTAGGGAACACTTATTGTTAAGCTTACTTTCTTTTTATTATATGCAACTACCGGATCGAAGTGCGACCTCAACTAAGAAGATCCGGCAAGAAACTCAGTGGGCTAATATTTTAGCCAAATCTTACTTCAAGTACACAGGTAGATAGATAGAGCTCCGGTATAAGTATCGTACTTACGCCAATCATACTAGGATCGAATATAAGGTCGACTATATGGTGCAACGCTAGTCGCTGCAGTAACGCATGCGGCAGTGCTGCAGGCAGCGGCTCCCTGGTCATCCTGGAGACCAGCGCGGGCAGCAGCTGCCGCGCGCAGTCGCTGCTGGCGCTGCGGACCAGGGCACACACTGCGCCCTCCGCCGGGGCTCTTGCTGCCATCACCTGAGTCGAGAAGCATTTCGAGATTGTGATTTTTGCCCAATTTTAATTCATACTTATAAAGTTGTACCCACTAATACCTAGCTACATGTCCTCTATGTAATAGCTTAATTAGTCAAGTAATAGGACTTAGGTACAATTAGTGATTTTTGTAGGGTTTCCTTCGAACCCAAAGTTCCTATTGGTATAGATTTAGTGAGTATGCAATCTCTTGTTTATTAATTAATTAATTTATAGTAACTAAAGTACCTGTTAGTTATATTTATTCGTTAATGATTGTCTACTCGTATCTATCTAATATAAATATTTTAGTAGGGAACCTTCTGAAATAAATATAACTAAGTACGTGCCTACTTCTATCATTATAAGTAGCTTAACTAGCCGACGAGCTTCTTCAATTTTACTAGGACAATGCCAGAGACCGCGAAGGTTCCTACGTAATATTTAGTTAGAACCGAATTACTTATCTACTTATTTATGGTTGTAACATTTTCAGTTTTCCAATAAAAGTTTATAAGTACCCCCTGGGTAAGCACTCAAGAATGTAAGTAGGGAGGTAGGTACCTACCTAAACTCTCGCTCAACGTCGTGTTTATTCAAGCCTGCGTAGGCATAGCTAGCTAAACATTTAGTTTCATCTAATCGGCTCGTTGTTATATTAATTACGACTGTGCCTATAACCTACATATTTTTGCCTCCTAAATTCTCTAAATAGTTAGGCGCTTGCGAGTACTATGAAGGTAGCTATGTTAAGCACTTACATTACCTATACTATAGGGTAAACGAGCGGTTGAGTCATGTATTCATTTGTATTTACCAGTCAATATAATAAAGTATAGGTAAACTAACACACTGTAATTAAGTAATTAAAAAAAAAACCTAAATTATTATAGATTAGGGTTATATAAACGTAACAATTATTGCACCCTCCATTTGCGGTAGGTCTTTGGAAAGCCAACACTGAGCATTTCAAATAGCGAACCGTAATGTTTGTTTTGTATCTACTTAGGTACCTTATTAGACACCTAAGTTGCTTATCTCTTAGCCCGTAGCGTGTAAAATTAGAACCTAATTGGTTGATACGCACCGTGTCACAAAGCGCCCACATGTGTTGTACAAGAGACGTGGCCGCCGGTTCCACTTTCCTCACATTACTTGGCTCCAGTAATGTACTGTGGAGATGATCGGCTGCCTTCACTGCCGCTATCCAGTTTTCCTATCAATTAACCACGGCTGTACTTAGAAAAGTCGTACGTAGATTTTATTTAAAGAAAGACAAAATTAAAGGTGTTACTGACCGTATTATGCAGTTGATCAGCCACGTATTGGGGAACTATATCCAATTCCTCCCAATCGTAGTGCGATCGCAGCGGCGTAGGCGTCCTTGGAGTCATTATATCTGTCTCCTTTGGAGGAGACGATGCCAAAAGACTCAACACGAACCTAGTACATAATACCGCAACCGTTCAAGATGAATCGTAGTTAAAAATTACAATAAACTTCAAGTTAAATAACTTACCCATCACGTTCTAACTCCAAGCGTGTATGTTGCCGACGAGGAGAGACTGTTGGACTCCGTTGCAAGTTATGTAGAACTTCCACCTCTCTATGGTGCTCATCGGGACTCCGGGATCTGCGGCCGGACTTCTCCGGTGACCGCACGTCAGCCAACGTTAACGTTAAACCCGAAATATCTTTCAATTTATCATCTTTCACGTCATTCTTCGATCTAAAATAATCGTACAACTCGCTCAAAGACTTTGATTTGAGCTTAACTCCCTTGTATTTTGCTATGTAACTATGTTTTGTTTTATTATGGATAACGGGTAACGGTATTCCACTCTTTTTCTGTGGTTTCATTTGATGTTCCCTCTCCAACGCCTCACGTTTGATTTCATTCATCTTGCTCACAATATTAGAAGGAACGGGTAATAATATTTCATTAATATTATAATTATTTGCAGTTTTCTGAATGTTGTCTTCTTCACTTGTGATCAAGTTATCGCTGTCAGGTGTCCGGATTTTAACACTTTCACCACCGAAACGCACTTTTTTAACAACAACATCGGTGTCTTCAGATTCTCCGTCGCTGTATTTTAACATGTTCCGATCTGAGCTATCGTAGTCGTCCTCGCTTCCTGTATTCTTATCAGATTCAGTCTCATTTTCTTCTAATACAGTCATTGTTATAGCTGTGTCGGAATCAAACTTTATTTCTGTTTCAATTATTACTTTAGCGTAGTTATTACCGTAAAAAGGTATATGGCCAAAGGATTCCTCCGAAGAAGTGTCTGTTGACAGACGGAGAGGACCAGTATGTTGACTATTGTAAACGTGATTAATTTTCACTAACGGTTGATTGGTATTGTTTCGATGAGAAATTCTCCTCGGTGCGTAATAAACGTCTAAAGAATCCTCATCGTATGTTTCATACAAGACTCGAAATTTTTCTTGAACCTTCGAGTCTAATTTTGAGAAGCAGTTCATGTAATCTCGAGGACCACAGACTCTTCTTAACTTCAATAGAGATCTCTGCGCCACATCCATATGCACTGGGTCGAAGAGTTTTCCTCCTAGAACTTGGATTATCGGAAACATGTCTAAGGATTGGTTTCTTCTTTTCAATATCCCCATTACGCTCGGTATAGATAATATGAGTCCGGTAACGACGTTCGCTTTCGTATCAATGTTTCCAGAATGCGGTCTTATGTTTTGGTAGGAACACTTGTCCAAAATCGCTCGAGCGGCACACTCGACATCTTCGCAATGCGTACAAAACACCTTCAAAGCATCCAATGCCGCTTTCCGAACGTTCGGCGAACTATGTCCGAGATTGTCGACCACTTGATCGAACGGGAAAGATAGGGCATTCCCGGAGAGTGGCAGAAGATCCGCCAATACTCGCAGCGCATGGAGGCGTACTTCCCATTCTGGATGTGTCAGTCGGTCCCTTATGGCGACATACAGGAGTTGGACGTCGAGATCCGGTGGGAGGGCGCGGGCCCTAAGCACGCGGTCCCAGAGAGGTGCTAGGGGCGGCGGCGCGGGCGGTGTTTCTGGCAGTTGCATGGTGCACACGCTGTAGACTGACGGCTCAGGGCGGGCAGGGCGGCTCGCGTGCCCGGCCGGGCCGCGTCGCGCCACACAACTGGGTTAATGTTCGGACGGTAAGCCACGCCGCCGTCCCTGACCAATCGATGGAAACACGTAGTTAGGTACATATATACCTACCTGTAACGCTCGCCGCCACGCGTGCAACCCCCGCCGCCGTAGCTCCGCGTACGTTTCTAGAGGCAGACGTAGTTTCCAGTAATAACTGCTAATTAGCATATCTAGTACTATTTTGCAAAGCTTTATTTCTGTCTAGCTAGTAGGTACCTAAGTAGGTCTTTAATTGAGCATTCCTTTAATAACTAGCTAAGTAGCTATCAACTTAGGTAGGTACTCATAATTTAATCTTATTGCTTACTTTAATACAGGGTGTTTCAGAAGTCCGAAATAATACTTTGGGTACATAAAGGGCAGCTCATATGTGGATGCTTAGTGAAGACAGATTATACCTAACTATCATAGTTACTGAGTTACAGACCTTTGAATATTTGTCACAGGTATCGTGTTCTGGCCTTTGGATACATCCATAACCCTCTTCAGTAGTGTAGACTACAGTGTAGACTACTTATGAGGGGCGACTACGAATATTCACAAAACAGAACATGAAAATTTTACATAGGACTCGAGATTTTACGAGTTACAGAAATTGACGACGAAAAAAAAGTTGGAAAAACATGGTCGAATTACAATCAAATTTTTATACCATTCAGATGCATACACGATACTGATGCTATCGTCCAAGTATTATTTCGGACTTCTGAAACACCCTGTAGAACAGGTACGTAATGTAATATCATGGCCTATTATATTATACACATTTGCCATATTTATGTAAAACCAAAATACCTTCGTAGACATTACTATACTATACTATAGACATTACCTATCTAGCAAGGATATCTATCGTGAAAAAAAGGAAGCGGAGACCGTGGTTTTCGTTACCAAAGAACAACACGCGAAATAGTTATTTGTGCAACAAGAGAGCAAAGTCGTTTTTTGCTGCGAGTGCTGATTTTAAATCCTGAGTGTGGCGAGGGATTCAAAGGCACGAGATGCAAAAAACTTTCCTCTCGTGTAACACACATAACTTTTCACTTCAGCAGCGAGAACACTTGAAGGGTACAGGAACATAACAGGGAATGTCACATTTTTTTATTTTATTTTATAGAAGCATATTTATTTAGGTATGGCTACACATTTGAATTTTTAAAAAGTTAACAGATGGCGCCAAAAATGCAGTTTTGTTTATGGCCAAACTATAGAATTGTTAGAATAGTTCAACTTTCAAATTGCTTTTTCTCAAAATTCATTAATTATGACATTCCCTGTTATGTTCGTGTACCCTTCACTTTAGGATTTCAATAAATTACATTAGAAGACATAATTATATTTTTGCTATTTATTTAGTAAGTACGAAATCCGAACGTTTAAACAATTTTATCTGTAAGGAAGATTTGTTTGCTACACTATTTACAAAGTCAAAACAACTTTAATCCTAACTTACCAAAATAAAATTACAACAGACATTAGTAAATGGGGACAGTATTTTTTAAGTATTTTTGCTTTGCAAATCTTACATGGACTGGAACATAGGAAATTAAAAAAAAGCTTAATTTTCAATGGTGTATTTATGTATTTTTAGTAGTTTTGGGAACAAACAGTGGTCACTCTGATCGTCCGTCATCGTAATGTCAAGATTGTCAAGTCAAACTAAATGTCACTTTTCGGAGTTGTGCGGGGGGAACGCACTTGTTGTTTTTTGTTATAAACAATTAAATTGCTAATAACCATCGATGATTGATATTAAATTAAACAACATTAATACCTCATTAATGACAAAATCACATAAACTTAACTGCAGGAATATGCGTCCGTGACGACGAGTAATGTGAGTGCGGATCAAAGATAATGCCGACAAGATGAAGCTTTTATCGCTGTTATTTATGATTACGACGAGTTTCGGCGTCCGTGTGATCCTCGCGCAAAGTGATAATTGCACCAGAACGAACATTCGCGGTGATTATAAATTATGTGTTCGCAAACTATCGGACACTTTGGCGAGCAAGTTTAGTGAAATAGTGGTGAAAGAGCTCGGCAGCGAGTACACTGCGCACTTTGAGATACGGACCGCGTACAAGGTGAGCCGCTACCACACCTCCGACAGCGAGGTGCTCGCCGGCATCGTCGATAAGCTGACCTATAAGCTCACGTCGGCAGCACACATCCTCCGCGACATGACCAATGTCACTATTGACAACAGCACTCCGTCCTTCACGCATCCTTGCCCGTTTAATTCTATTCGTAAATCTGTCTTCATAAAGAGTTCCAATGTGTATGATAACATATCCCAGCAGGACCCCAAGGCAAAGATGTTTGGCAGATTCAAAGATTTGAAAGTGAAGAGGCAGTACTTCCTATCCCACATGGACTACGCTACTGACAGGGATTGCGCCGCTATGCCACACTCGAATTTACGATACTTGTATCACAGGGTCGTGCATCCCGAGCCAAAACTTGTTGTTTTCATAATTGACAATAATATGAAAGAGGATTCATTACAGCATGCTGTCAACGTAGTTAAAGAGACAGCATATGCTCTCCAGAACACAGATCTCATATCAGTGAAGATGACCAACATGACTGATTTCCTGAAATTTGAGGACACTTGCAGTACAGATGGTATGTCCCATTTAGGCAATGCAACAGAAAACAATAAGTTACTTTTACGTGAATATCTCTCTAATCTTAACATAGCTCTGACTAATTTATCTCCAACTAGTATTAATAATGAACTGAAGAATTTACTGCAGCAAAGAAATTTGCCCAACAACAAGCTGTTTATTTTTTTGACAGACACAAAAGTATTGAAAAATGAAACATGGCTTAAGATTTTCCCTTATCCATTGAACAAAGATGAGAGTTTGAAATTTGCAATTGGATTAATTTATGAGAATCAGGATGATAGAAATAGTTCCTTAGGTATATTGCATATTGACAAGTGGCATACCCATTCCAACAGTCACTCTGTAATGAGACTTCACATAAATGATAGTGGGGTTGTTGGACAAGTGGCCTCAGCATTCATTTCCCTATTGCCTGGGAATTATGGCAACAAAAATATCAGAATTGAAGGTCCCATGTGGGAAGCTACTGAAAGAGATTTCATGGTGTCTCTAATCCTACCTACTTCCAGCGGTGTCCTCGGACTGGATCTTTACTGGTCAGATCTTGCTGAAGATATAGTATACTTCAAAAGTTCAAATAATCGAAGAAGAGCTTTTGTTATGGATTTCTCAGGCATAGTTTTAATGCACACATTTTTTCCAAGACCAGAATCTGCATCCGATAAGATAAAATTCACATCATTAGAAAATGTTGAGTCATACCATTTTATCAGCTCTGTAAAAGAAGCATTGCTGAAAAATTGCTCCGGGAACTTAACAATGCAAGATCAAAATTCAACAAAATCAATTGTTTACTCATGGAAATGGGTTGATAAATTGTATATTGTCTGTATAGTGTCCGAGATAACAGATCAGGCGAACTTTAACAAAACTAACATATTCTTTACTAGGAGCAATAAGGAAATATTGTTCCACAGATTAGATTTGTTCCCTCCTAAAAGTGGTACAATGTGTAGGCATTTCAAGCAGATTGCCACTATTGATCAGGGTACTGTGTACTTAAGTCCTTCTAGTTTCCAATCGCCGTTTACTTATCTGTATGATATGGGAGATGGGCAGGAGGCAGTTACATACATGCAGAATTATTTAGCTTATCTAAAAAGTCTTGCTTATGGTTTGCTCTCTAACCCGGGTCTTAAAAATGAGATCCAGCAAGATGTTGGGTTTCTTAATTCCATCCTTTCCTTTTATAAACGACAACATCTACATGGGCTATACTCAAAGTATATAGTAAGAAGATATGCAGTCACTGAAAGTGGTGTATTAGTAATGTTCCCTGGAACTGTTTTGGAATATGATTATGAACCATTAAGAAGACCATGGTATACCTATGCTTTAGAAAATCCAGATAAAATTATTTTAACTCCTCCAAATTTAGATGTTGGAGGTGCTGGATATGTTGTTTCAATATCATATGCTGTAAAAAGTTCCTTTTATCCCACAATGGTTGTTTCAATGGATGTTACTATGGGTTTTCTTTACAAACTTCTTATTGATAGTTTACCTCCCTGTGCTATGTCTTACGTAAAATGTTTCATCATGAATAATAGAGGCTACTTGGTCTCGCATCCGGGGCTCATGGATCCAAATAGCTCTGGTCCCATTGAACAGCAACATATTACTCACAAGGAATCAATGATTGCTATTGATATGTTAAATCATAAGGGCTTCGTCACCAAAAGGCTGTGTAACAATTTTTATGACAAGACTATACAGCGTTTTTACGAATTTAATACATCCTTGCCTAATGTGCTCTCTAATGTTGTTTCCGGAGATCACTGCGTTCATTATTACATAGCTGCTATACCGGGAACTAATGCATTCATAGGTTTAGTGAACGCATCTTGCAGCGTCGGCGCTTTTTGTCCTTGCAGCATGGTTGACCGCCTGTGTCTCAATTGTAATCGAATGGAACAAACAGAATGCGAGTGCCCATGCGAATGTAGTTCTGAGCTTTATGAGTGTCCCAAAGCAAATATATCACGGTTTAATCAAGATATATCCTTATGTGGAATGATGTTGGAGAACAACAATCACAAATCCCATTATTTCCACAATTTTGCCGAGAATTTAAAGTCTTGTTTCGATTTCCAGTGCGAAACTTATATGTCACACTCGTCTTGTCTGGGGGTTTTGGGCTGCGAGTGGTGCCAGATAGACGATGATGGAAGTACACCCCTTCCCGCGCCGTTTTGTACGTCACAGTCGACATGTTTCAATGGCGTTTTGGGAGCGGTCACTCCATACGGCGAAGGCACATTCGGTCATGTAAATCGCGATGCGTTTGGGAGTTATTCGGCGATAGGTCCTATAGCTGGGTGCATAGTCACCGTTAGCTTAGTGGTAGCAGTCGCGATATATTGTTACAAGCAGAACTCCACCACTGCCAGTTGCCATAACTTATACATAGACGGTCCGGCGGAGACTTGGCATGATGCGGATGTTCAAATGAGTCATTTGCCTTCGGATGATATGCACGATCAGTCCGGGCAAGATAAATTACTGCCGGCCATGGAGATCGAAGCTCCCATATCGCCGTACAGAGTCGTGACAGGATATAGGAGGGCGCACACCGCGGGTGGTTCCGATCAGGGGTATTCTACAATGACGCCTCACGAAGACTCTGAAGCGACTGCCTTCTCTGTCAACGAGCCAATAGTATTGTCAGATGACACGAAATCCGACATCAGTTGTCCCCTCCCAAAGATAAAACCTAGATTAAAAGCTATCGATTTAAATGTGACCGTCTTGCCCTGCGGTAAGAACAGTATTATAGCTCCTGTGACTGTCCACAGACATATGGAAGCGTCGTAACATTCATGCTCGTTAAATATCTATTAATCTACCTCTTGTGTACATAATGAACAAGTAATGAATCATGTGCAGTTTGATTTATGATAAATGTTTTTATTGCTGACATGCTAGTTTCTTACAATTTTTTTAATTCAATTACAAATTCCTCTGATTCTTTGGTGCTGTATGTTGTTTACTTAATTAATTATAAGTATCTACCTACTGACTATAGATGCTTTATAAAAGTAGGTATGTGTGGCATAAAAAAATAGTAGTTTAAATATATTATGACATGTACTTAATCTTATCGTTATTAAGATTACCTTTAAATATTATTTTTACAATAGCCTAAAAATAAAAGTTGTAAGATGTTCCTTGACGACTTCTTCAATAATTACTAGTGGAAAACATCATCACAAGCATTCGATTTTAAATACTTACTGGCAGCTTATCGGTAACTATGAAAGCAGGTTGTAACTCACAGGTCTAATAGTTGTAATTGTGATAGAATAGACAAGTAACAACTTTTCTATGTTGTATTTTTACGTACGTATTAGCTGGTAAGACTGTAACTGTATTTAGATACGAATAAAATGTATGTGCCAGTGCCTCCTGTATTACTATACATAAGGAAAATTTATTTTTAAGACTGAACTCTATGTTGGCATTTACTCAATGTAATAAATATTCTTTTGTAAAATTGGCCTGGTTTGATTATGACATAGGTATAGTAACAAGCCTCCAACAGAAACGGTGAAAAAAAAAAACATACGGGTCGAATTGAGAACCTCCTTCTTTTTGAAGTCGGTTAATAATAAAAAAACACAATACACTTAATGTTATTTATATTGCCTGAACAAGTACAATTATAAAAAATATTTTCTCCGATGCAATTGTTTTAATAGGGCCTGCCTATTCGTCTTCGAAGCGTATATGTGTGTGGGTGGGCTGCGGCGAGGCGGGCGCGAGATGCGGCTGGTGGGGGCGGGCCCGCGCGGCGGCGTGCGCGTGCTCGAGCAGGCGCGCGCGCCCGCGTGGCCGGCGCTGCGCCAGCGCGCTGTCGGCGCGACGCCACTGCTCCTGTTCGTCGCCACCACACAGCACCCGCGCAGGATTGCTCGAATGTTTGCAGTACTGAAATATAAAGTCTTATTGAGACTAATCTCTTCAATAACGAAAGTCCAGGGAGGTAATTATTCATGATCCGGCTCCACAGGAACTCATTTAAGGGATTTTAGCTATTTGTCCCATTTTCCTCCTCCTTCCTACCTTTAAATCTTGTTCAACACATAGTTTGTTTAGTGATTTAATTGTGTTTTGAGAATGTATAGCCTCATTAACTTTTAATTAAGAAAAACACAAAAATTGAAAACTTTTTTCAAATCCTTATTTGAAAAAAGCAACCATGGAGTTTCTTGCCCATTCTTCTCCATAGGAAATGCATTCCGAATGGGTGGTAGAGCTACTATTTTTACTATTTATTGACGATTCATAAGTGCCTGTATTGGTTTATATGAATAAAAAATATTCTGATTCTGATCGACATTATCTTGTATTCTACATTTGACTATCAATACAAAACTAAAAATAACACCAATTTCGTCATGTCTCGAATTAAAGATAATGTCGATCATGCGAGAATTGAACCCCAGGAACTGAAATTACTTTTATATTTAGAGACCAATCCTATTATTGACCTTACACATACATTACAGATCATAGATAACAAATTTCCTTTTTAAAAAAAAATTACCTCTTCAGCAGCTTTGGCCGTATCAAATCGTATGATAACTTCACTCTGGCCCTCCTTGACGTCCACATGCAAGGCATGGATATTGGTCCTTATCTGGAAATAAGATAAAAACGAGTACATGCCAAGTGTAACAATTCTCCTATTTTTTTCTAATGCAATAAAACTGTCAATTAAGTACAAGTATACAAACCGTTCTCTTTGCAAGTCGTACATCTAAACATGGCTCTGGTAATTCCTCCTTTACAAATACTCCTGGTAATCTCTCTAGTGTGTTGATGGATTTAGAACTTGCCGTTTTTTCCAATATATCAGCTAAAATGACAAATTTAACTTTGAACTCATTTCATAAATTCTGTAATCATCACTAGCGTAGTATTGGTGACTGATGACCTAAAAAACAAGTACATACCAGGTTCAACGTCCACCGAAGGTGCAGCTGGCGCCGGTATACTGGGATACTGATACCTCTTGTGCTGCAAGTCAGCTTTCATCTCTTTCATGTACTTCCTCTGTAAGTTCAAGTACTTATTCCTCAATGTCTTCCACTCTGATTTGGCAAGCACTTGTAGCCCCCATAGAGCTCCCCGAGATGCTTCGTTCTTTTTCAAATTGTTCTTGGCTATACTCCTTTCCTTAGCTGACCTCTTTCTGGCTTTCTTCTTCCTTGGTGTATCTTGATTGTCTTTGGTTTCATCTTGGCTGGTCAACTCATCTTTGGACTCTAGATCTGATATTTTGTTTTCCTGTTAAAGTTAAAGATGGATTTTTATAATGAGTAGCTACTTATATTATATCACAATATTTAAGTAAGTACATACTTCTGTAGGTGTTGTCACACTTGCTATGCTCTTATTTTCATCCTGAAATAAATAAATATATCACTTTTGTAGAACCATAACAACATAAAATTACTACTTTTGTTAGCTTGGGTTTAACCTGTTAAAACAAATGTATGTGTTAATATAAATAAATAAATAAAATATAAAAAAAAAAAATATATAAAATTGATTTAAACTAGCTTATGAGTTTATCAAAGTAGAGATATAAGTATCATGTACTAATGAAATCATTATACTTATTATTTAATATAAACATAACTTACAGTAGGTGTTTCAACCCTCTTTTCAGTATCAGACTCACTACCCAATTTCAACTCTAAATTCTTTTGCAACTTCTTATCCTTCTTCTTTTTCTTCTTAGGTGGTTCATATTCTTCTTTATTGGCCTTGTTTTCAGACAGGTCTGTCTGTTCGTCGACTGCAAACATCTTGATTGATGATAGTTCTTCTGGTGGCATGCAGGTAGGCAACTTGCAGCTCATTTTGGTGAAAGCATTGATGCACTTTTGTGCTTCTTCTGCTTTTGTGAATTCTATAAAAGCAAAGCCCTGTAATGTTTTAAATATTTTTACATATTATTAGAGAACAAAAAAACATGTGTTGATCTCCTCATTTATTGGAAGCCAGTTAAAATAGTATTTCTTTCATCAATATCAATAAGTCACTTATTTAAAAAAAAAAACTATATAAAATGATTACCTTTATTTTTTGTGAGTTTTTGAACTTTGGCAGTGATATGTAAGCTACATGACCATAGTCAGCGAACACACGCTCCAACCATTCTCGGCTTGCAGTCACTGGTATGGACTCCACATACACTGTTCTCGTGTCCGCGTCGTAAGGTAATACCGGTGTCTTTCGCTTCACCTGAAAATAAGAAACTTGATTTTAACACCCAGAAGTACACCCGAAAAATCAATGATTTCCAAACGATTTAATACTTTTGTCTTATCATCGGATAGTTCGAGAAGTGTAGAATTCTTCATGGCTTTAGCTATATCGTTGACATCCTGAGTTAGTGAGCGAATTTTATTAAACTTTAAAAACAGATCAATGGATACAAAAGGATCATTGTTGACGAGATCTCCCAGGAATCTGTCCTTGGATAAGTTAGCATCGCTAAAATAAAACTCCATTTGCTTCAAAATGTTCTCATAAAGTTGCTTTTTCCGATGCCGTACACGTTTTTTGGGGTTGTTGTCGAGTTTTGTCTCTTGATCCGTAACAGCTGTTTCTGATTCGGACATGACTCTGTGAATCTAATGAAATAGTTATTGTTATGTTAATATTGAATGCAACACTCTATTTGTAACTAATTCACATACAAACTATCAAAACAACGAAATGTAACGTTTCTGTATGTAATCAATTGTAAATTGTTATCTGTTAGTGTTGCTTAAAAATCGATAGTAAATCGATTAATCGATTGTATTTCAACTATCGAAACCAACGGTTGTCTGATAAATGTAATCGATATATCGTTTATTTTCTTATTATCGTCCCTAGCATTTTTAAATATTTAACGCACCCAAACCGTAGAACGAATTGATGGTTCTACTGCTGGGTAAATACCGGCGACCCAGTGTAAAGTAAGTACTAAGGGCAATCTTGCCAAGTTGTAGGGAATTCCGAAAAATTCAAACCGATAGTGTAATGTTTAGGGAGATTTATACAGTTCATTTTTAAAACAAAAGTTTTTCACTCGTATTTTGTTTTAAAGGTTTGCAGTTTATTTACATAGAAAATTTAACTATTAGTATTAGTAGAATTTTTGTCATTTTTAGGGTTCCGTACCCAAAGGGTAAAACGGGAACCCTATTACTGAGACTTCGCTGTCTGTCACCAGGCTGTATCTCATGAACCGTGATAGTTAGAGAGTAGAAATTTTCGCCGATTATGTATTTCTGTTGCCGCTATATCAACAAATAGTAAAAAACAGAATAAAATATTTATTTAAGGGGGCTCCCATACAACAAACGTGATTTTTTTTATAGTTATTGGTACGGAACCCTTCGTGCTCGAGTCCGACTCGCACTTGGCCGGTTTTTGTTTGAATATTTTCCAAAGCAGGGCTCATTATGAATGAAAAAAGAAGCCATCTGAAGGAAAAGAATTTGAATACATAAATTTTTATCATTCAAAATTTAAATGTTTTAAAATTAATTAAATGTGTTCAATTGTTAATACAAAAGTATACAAAGTTGTGTTTCATTTTATACCTATAAGTGTCGAAAACTATCGATTAAATATCGATTAATCGATTATTTTTTTAAAAACAATCAATACTATCGGAATCTCAAACAATCGATGTTTAAGCAACACTATTATCTGTGCGTTTATGAGACTTGAGTTCCCCCTTAAATTATAATACTCTATGGACTTGAGACTTGTTTGACATGACGTTCGATGTCAAAGAGCGTAAAACCATCGAGCATAAACCTCAAACTTTTATGTAATTTATGAACCTTCGTCTATGAACTGGTAAGGTTCATCCGCCTTCTTTATCACTGTCATCATCCATCCATTGTTATATATAACTGTAAAATGCATTTATTGAATTTGCCCTTGCTATCAATACCCGCTAAACGCAGGTGGAGCCATTCCTCATCTTATTGCATTAAATATCATCATTTCATGCATTTCGTAAAAATAGAAAAGATTCTTGTTTAAAATCTTAGACGGCAATAGAGCCTCTACCTATTAGTAATTAAACGAAATCAAAGATCTACCTCTCAACCTACCCCCTAAGAAGTTGATTGTTGATTATTATAATATTTACATTTTATCTTTTCAACGTTATTTTTTTTATTAGTTCTAAACATTATAATTGTTAACGAATTACAACGAACAGGTTTTTTTTGTGGTATCTTAGGCGAGCCTATGTCTTTTTTTTAATTTGATGGGTCTTAGTAACATCACTAGATCTCTTTTTAATCTGTCAAGTGGTTTAGTGTTGTCCTACTCTACAGAAAATATCGACAAATGAATTGAAAATCCAAACATTAGTTTGGATTTTCAGTTCATTTGTCGATAACTTTTGATGACTAGCGTAGATGACGCTGATGATACCTCTTTAATTTAATATCTGTACTATGATTATTATATTTGTTATACTATAACTGTACTTTCGTTGTTGAAGAGTTGTGTCTGACGATCAGTAAGTAGTTATTTTTTTATTATAAGTTTATTTAATGATATTTTATTGTTATTAAAAAATACGGTTATTTATTAAACTTCTAACCTTCAACACTCAGCCAACGTGAATGTTCCGTCCTGTGTTTAAAAAACAGTAAATATGACGTTCCATATAATTATTTAACGAAAGAAAATAATTTACAGCTCCTGGGAATAAAATGATGTTAATTTTGTGTTTATCGATAAACTACACATCGCTATAGTACTTGCTTTGCTTGATTTCGATTTACTAGTATTTCTCTATGGCTTGACTGAAGTTGTCTGCTGGCTGGCTGGCTGGTTGACTGATACTCGTCGTGAATTTTTGGTGATACCGTCGGGCGATATTATGTGGGAAAAAATCGTTGTTAGTTAGTAATTATAGGCAGGATACTTATCGTGAATTATGTTTTAATTAATATGTTAATTGTTACGCATTTTAAAACTGATTGTGTTCGCATTTACTCGACGTATGTCCGCGAAGTGTACTACTGATAGATATCTCGATAGATTCGTGGACTGTGGAAGATGACGGTTTTTGATCTACAACAGTGATATTGTTTCTATATAATTGTGTTTACTAATCACAATGTCGAGCGCGAGATCCGCCAATGTTACTTTGAAGCCTATCGAGGTTCCGAAGGCTCTGCAGGAAGGGGAGAAGTTCATCAAGTGGGATGAGGTATTATTTTCCTAATTTAAAATTTGGAACTAATAACCAGTTTTAAAACTAGTTTCTTAGAATTTTGTCCAATATCTATTCTTGTTGGAATCTGTTTAATTATCATTAAACAATCGATACAAATATGACCTATGCCTGTGGCAAGAAAAATAAACCTTATTCATAAATAATAGACACCTATAGAGATAAATAAATCTGCAATAAATTCAGCTATAGTTGAGTGTATTATTTTGTGTATTGAAAATATACACCTATTGTCAGTTTTTAACTTGTTTATTATTGTTGAAAATAATATTTTATGATCTACATCTTATTCACAATATTTTGTTGTAGGTAGATAATATTTTACACATTTTTGTTTATTGCTAATAGCAGGAAAAATTTAAATATAAAAACAATTTGGTGTGACAATTTGAATTCTGTTGTCACTTGTCATTGTGAGGAAAATATAGTACCTATTATAGGTATTTGTATTTAAAATAAGAAAAGTAATCCCTCTGTAAAGTAATGACCTATCTAATATGTGTTGTTTCTAGGACTCAGGTACCGGGCTTCCGGTCACATTGCGGGTGGACCCCAAGGGGTACTTCTTGTATTGGACAGACCAGAATATGGAAGTGGAAATGCTGGACATTGCCACCATCAGGGATGTGAGGACCGGCACCCATGCTAAAGTTCCCAAAGTAAGTACTTAGTAAAAGTCTTTTTAAATTAGTGCTGTTCATAAGCATATAAGCTCCTTTTTCGAAGTGAGTGTAGGCGTGCCTTTTGCCACACGCACAACTTGTATAAACTTTGACGCCCTTGTAAGCACAAGTTGCATTGTTTCAATTTTTTCTCTGTCAGAATCCATATTACTACTGACACTCCCCACCACCAGTTCGAGCGTACACACCAGTTTAACCCCTTGTACACGTGTTTGGCTTTTTGAAGCGAGTCTGTAAGAGCATATGCCGAAACGAACGTATACACGCCAAAAAAAAAACGCTAGGCTAAAACACTAAATAAAAAGTGTAAGTATCCAACAAAATTGATTAATAGGGTATTATATCCACCTTGAAGTAAGATTGAAAGAGCAATTGAAATTAAATTACTTTTTGTTTACAATTTATTTTAAATTCTTTTGTACAAATAAGTTTTTCGAACTAAGTATTTATTCTAAATGGGTTGTTGTAAATTCGTCACAAAGTAAATTTGACACAGAAAAAAGTATGTGTAAATTCTTTATTTCTCACAATTCTTTACTTTTAAGTCAATTCTTCCACAATTCTTTATTTTTAAGAAAATTACTAATATACCAATTTGGACTATTATAAATTCGTCACATTATTTTTGTTCGTACAGACAGCAGAAAAATCAGTCACTGTACTGTGTTGTTATCCGATACGACTTGCAATAAATTTTCGAGCGTTAGAAACTAATAGCTTTGTCTGCTATCGGTACTTTATGCAAAAATAATGTAAAAAGAAGACCTGTGACGAATTTACAATAACTCTTATCTACTTGTGACGAATTAACATTTATTTTTAATGGATGTGGCGAATTTACTTTCAATGTATAGAGTTTAAAAAATGTGACGAATTTACTTTGTGACGAATGTACAACAACCCTTCTAAATAACATCTTACTTATAGGTGTACATTATCAGTTTTGAAGTCAGGTCCTACCAATTATTACAATGGAAAAATATAATAATGTATTTTAATTTACTGTAATCAATTGGCAATAAATTAACTAGGTATTAATTTGCAATTACATACTTACATGTAATTGCGATTACTTAATTGCCCTACCATATAATAATGACCCTATAGTAGGTACCTAGTACCTACTAATATGTACTCTGTCAAATTCCTTAACTATTCAATATGGCACTCTTTAAAATTTAAAATCCAACTTTGTACTAATATCATGTTGCTCATATCCTATCTACCTACTTATATCATATTCTTCAGGACTGATTATGATTGAGGATTGAATCCCATCGTTTTTTTAAATATTTTTTTAATAATATACCAACATATATACTACTCAGGCGGTAACATAATAATATTGGTTCAAGTCTAAATTACGCGCATCGATAAAGTAATGAGTAAGTACCGACGGGAGGTCTGCGCCCTGCTGTGTCAAGTACCCAGGAGTAACCAACCGCCCTGTTTTTTTTCTACTATGACCTATTTTACATACATCCCGATTCCTGAAGAAATAAAAATAACGCTCTGAACTTGCTGGATCGTGCAGATTCACTTGAAAATGTACTCTATATTGATGTACATAAAGATTGAATGTCTGCGGCAAAAGTCGCGGGACTAAACTCGCGTGAGCGATGACATTTCATTGGAGAATGTGCTTCTTCTACTTGTTAATGCAATTCGTTTTGTTGCGCCTATTTCTGTCTTTAGTGATTATTTAAGAGGTTTTTTTATTTCGTTACAATTCGTTATGAATTTCAAGACAGTTTAGCTTTACCCTGGGACTGGCTGATAGTACGCCCGTTGCTATTGCAGTTTCAGGCTTTGAGAAGTGGCGGTCACAGTTCTAAAGTCTTAGCCATAAGCCCTGTAAACTAGTACCTTCGATTCTTTCCATATAAACAACATATCCTGATTGAGCATGGGACCCAAGTTGCTAAGATGTAGAAGTAGATAATAGATGTAGAAACAACACAGTCTCGACCAATATACATTCAATATTTATCTTTCCAGAGAGTCTATCTATTGTAATAATAACTTAATAACTGAGTTATAGCATGTCGATATAAAATATTGTCAGTGAGCTTATTCATTAAGACGTTTCATGTTATGAAACCATAAAGTGTCAATATCGTGTGGTATATAGTACGGCCGGCGAGCCCCGCAACAGTTGACGGATATAAAATTATAGGGCGCGGTGGCTTGTAATTTCATGAACACTAATGTCGCTCGGCGGCGGTACTTCAGCTGAATTACCGCCTGTATTGTAAGTGCCGGTTGCCTAATAACGCTCACTGTACTATCAACTTTATAGTTTTTGGTAAGGTCGGTGGTATCGGTAAGATTTTAATGTTAAACAGTGTTCAGAAGCGTTTGTATAATTGGTAATTCGCTAGGACAGGTCAGAATTCGGAACATATTGTTAACGCTGCCTTGCGCGGGCGGACTCAGGTCATACGCCATTCGTATAAGTAGGATTCCTCGCGTCATTTGCCTTCATCGTTACATAAATCGTTACATAAAAATCCACGTTCCTTGATTCCGAGGCTAGTTTTCGATCAACTTGGGTTTTTGAAAGGAACTCTGAAAGCTTTGCTAAAGTCGTTACCATCAAAAGCTTGCAATTTTTGCTGTTATAATTATGGAACCGAATCTCACATCTTTCTCGTTACTCCACTACATGTTTCCTTGTCCGATTATCCTTCATATCCGTCAGTCAAAACCCCCTAAATTCAATGGTTATTTTCATTCCGACCACTCGGGGTGACAGTATCTAATTTCGTATTGGATGTCTTTCTCATTATTTAATTTGGATTCCAAAATAGTTTTGCAGATTTAATTATACTGAAAAGGATATCCTTTTCAGTATAATTTAATGTGGTTTTAGTAATTATTTAGAGTTCTATTTACTCAAGTAAAACTATTTTATTACCTCGTATCATGAATGAAACCAGATTGAAAACGTGCTTATCACGGATTTAATATTATAGCAGCAATTAATTTGAGTAGGTATCGCGTTTAGAGTAATAACAAAACCTCATGTGGTTAGATAGTAATTTTTTAAGTTTAATTAATGGAATTTAACATGAACTTAATTGGTGTAGAATGTATGGATATGAAGGTCCCATTCATCCAAATTGATCCTACATAATGGCATTACAACAAAATGTTTTATCCAAACTTTGTGGTTTCGTCTTTCAAACAGGTTCCATCTTTATGTATGACCCTAGAAAATGAGCTTGCATGATTTTTAAATACATTAGAGGCAATGATGAGGCGCAGTGGTTTAATGCAGAGTTTCTCTAAAAATGTATCATTACCGGTAAGAGCTGCGAATCGTTGTAAAACGAGCCGTAACAGACTTTGAGAGAGGTTACATACGTAATAAAGTTCTTAGGAACGGTATAGAGTATTGTCTCGTTTAAAATGTTACAATCCGTCAGCGAAACGGAGCGTTTCTTGGATATTGGAACCAAACATAAGTAGTTCACCCAGGTACTGTGTCAACATTCCATATGGCTACCTAAAATCAACACAACTCCTGACGTGCAAGGGCTATGCTAATAATTCAAATTTAGCTGTTTGCTTTGCTAACACAGTACTTATATTTCTTTTTTAGTAGCTTGTCACGTGTTGTGTGCTTTTAGCTACAAGCTACAATGTATCGCATTCGTCCCAGATTGACATATTAATAGTTAGGTACTTTGATAATGTTGCGATGAGAAGCATGTTTTATGAGGGCAGCTTTCGGATCAACGAGCTGAAATTGTGAGTCATATGTTATAATTATCAATTTGCATAAACTAAATTGCAATTACGTCCGCTAGACAGACTAGACGAAAACTCGTGTTAGAGTATGTTAGGGCGTATCGTAAACGCTTAAACCACGGGCTCTCTGGGGCGCCAAGACTAACGCGTTATATTTTTTGCAAATACTAAAATGAACTGTATTGAAAAGCTCACTCTTCAAATACTGTCATTGAAAGTGCGTGTGAATTTTGTCGCTTAGTCGCGTGTCTTTTGTCACAGAATATTATAGACGCATAGTTCGCTATGGTATTGGCAAAGAATTTGACGCGCGCGCGTCTTGACGCCTCAATGTACCAGGGGCTTTATATTTGTAAATCACCTCGGTATTTTACTGCATAATGTATAAAGCTATTAAGATTACAATGTTTGTATTATTAAAGTGTGATAAAAAAGATCCGTGCAGTGAGCGTAAATTATTGTTTCTCTCGCGTTGTCGATTTGTATGCTTAGATAAGAATTTGTTTGAATTAATCCGCCCGTAATGAAAAGAGCTGGGTGTCCAAACAGACCGTCTACCCACACTTGCGGACGGCCAACGCGTGAGATGATTATATCTTCGTCTGTGAACAAACGTGTCACCCTTACGCGAGGTATTTTTGAGGTGACTGCATTGAGACGAATGTGCCGCGCTCGCATGGGCTCATGAATCACAGATGTAATTCAATTTCTGAAACGAGCACGATTCATAGATAGATGTAGAACTCTAGGAATCACATTGTGAATCGACCGGAGATTCTCATTCCCAATTCCTATTCACTTACGCTTATGTAGTGGGTTATAGGGTAGTCCTTTTTATCAACATGTAAGTAGTTACCTACTAAACTAATAAAATTATTCTGTTTGTTTACTTCATCTCTCTGTCAATTGTCACTTATTGAGTGTCAACTCATTTATTCCTATGGCGTAATTCGTCAAATAAAGTCTATCTGACTATTGAATAATCGGCCTCAAATAAAGTGGTTAGGTTACCTTAGCATTTGATATGTTATGCATAACGTATTTGAGTATGTAGGTAAATCCTCGTCTAATCCTGTCTTATTCCTGGTTTCGGCGTTCGCTCCCGTGTTATACGGCTCACGAATGCTACGAGTTAATCTCCCACATACCTACATTGTAGCTTGTAGCCATCACTATACATGTGAGGAGTTAGGTAGGTACTGCAAATGGGAGTAATCGATAGTCGGTTTCGTTAAAAAATCATGTTTGAAAGCAGCTCTGAATGTGTTAAAACTTTCAACCACAAGTGTAGGTATATCAATTTATTACTGTCATTCGTAATATCCACTTAGGCACCTTTCTCCTAGATCGTAGAGCGATTTAAACAAAGCGCTGGTAATATTAATTAATGTTTAGCCACTGCATCCCTAATCTGATTGTTATAATATGCACATAGCTGACATAGCGGCGGCAGTAGCGCTAATATTACCGGCTCACCGATCGTTATCGATTCCGTGTCATGCACTAATTTTAGAAAAGTCTGTGCTATAAATTATAGCTTCGACACAACGGAAACGGTCCAGCTTCTCTATAATTTATGGCTAGATTAGTTATTTAGGACAGATGAAGTATCAAATACGTTTTCATTTCATGATAATAAATTGGGCGCAATTCTCGTTTATCTCTTCAATGCGAACCGCTTCCTGTTCGTGTATTTTCCGACCCGCCTATAGATATTCTCACTGTTTCCTGGAAATGCGAACGTTTCAATAACTAATTGCAGACGCACCTACTCGGCATCGGACAAAGATTTCTGATACAATCAAACGGGAGGATTATGTTTGTTTCTTTTGTATTCAAATCCACACTTGATTGGCGTATAAATAGCAAGCAGGGGAATGCTATTTGTACGTGTTTAAATATTAACGAAAAACACATTTGTTTTCTTTTTTTCCCTCGTGTATTTATGCTTCTCTAAAATTGTTCATGCCGCGCTCCGTACTTACGTGAGCTTCTTTGACAAATGGCAATGTGTCGTGTATATTCCGTGCAACCGCCGCTGAAAATTTTAGCTCAGAGACAAGGAAGTGGTAATTATTGAATGGTTAATGGTGTATAACATTATGTAATGTGTTATTACTAGTTGGCTTTAACGCGCTATATATTAGTGCGACATAGTTGTTGCGGTTTATTGCACGATTATGAGTTTCCGTTGTTCCCACGCCAGCCGTAAACTGTGAGACATCCCAGACCACCAGTTATGTGCGCGCACATTAAAGAACTTCCTTTATACTTGGTCAACGACGATAAAAAAATAGTTTACCTATACCACCAGCGCCGCCAAATAACTTGGCATTGGCATGTGGTTCTGGTACTAAATTCTTAAACGAAAAAAACTTCACGCGGTGTTATAAAATATTTTTGTAGCAAACACATTTTTAACTTGTGAGATATCTGTATTATGAAAGAGATGGGTACCGTTGAAAACTGTGGACGAACAAATAACAATGCTATCCGGCGCTCACGAAAGCCGCTTTCCACCTTGCTCTTTTTATTGGGGCACCTATCGATTTTCCCGGAGTTGCCCCAGCTTTTCTCCGAAGTTCCGACGTTACGCTAACGATGTTACGTCAATGTGCTTACATTGCAACGGGTCATTATCTCGTCTACCCCATACTATAAAATTTAAATGACAATGTATCTACCTGATTGTATCTTCTGACCTACTTCACCCGGACAGCGCTCCGCCATTAGTGTCGTTTTAATTGACGACCATAGCACGCCCCAATGGGACCCGGAGCCATCAATACACTCAACAGATTGAGCTCCGGAAGATACGATCCCGCCTGTGTACACTTTCTAATTTTAATTATCTTAAAATTTAAATAGTAATTGTAAACTGAATAATATATTTTAGAGTTCAACTATTATTTTTTATCTTTGATGTTTCATTCCTTTGAACTGTTCGTACATCTTAGTATACGAGAGCGCGAAATAATATTCGTCTTTAAGTCCATTGTTATGATCTCATTCTGATCGGTTGGCTCGAGTTTCCTGTTTGAGAACTAATATCTCCATTTAGATATTGTATAGCTTTTTGTCTTGTAGCCGGCTGTTGTTGAGCTTCGTCAGATTTTAATTAAACATCACAGTTTCAAACTTCGAAGTAACCTGCTGCTGTAGGTACTTTTCCATATTGATGAACTCCTCGCTGTTCGATGTTGTTAATGATCTGACGAAGAAGCATGGAACCCGCTCCATGGCATGTGGCTGTGGTCGTGGGATATAAAATTAGGTAATATAAACTTAGATGAATGAGCCGTCTTGTCGGAAATATTTGCTTTACACACAAACTAACAGTTATGAGCAAGCATACATTTCTCGCAACTATTATTTGATAGTTATTTTTCGACTATGCAACAATCTAAAAACAAATTATGTACCTACTTTATTCTCTCAAGTGCGTCTAAAATATAATTTGTCAATATATTCGTTGGGGAGTCAGATAAATTGTGTTTTGTCTAAGTTCTGTACAGTAAATATTCGTAGTAGGTTGGTACCATTCTACTAATGGTACCAACCTACTACGATTATTTTACCTAAGATCGCGTAATACTCGACTTGACGGTATGGCGTCAGCCAGAGCGCGTAGCCTTTGTTTAGAGTGGTTCATCTTATTAACATTCCGCTCAAATTTGTTAATTATACTTATTTATACAAGGTGTTAATTAATTCCAGTACTTAAACAGTTTACACTACTTGTACTTACTACATGTGCATAATTAACGCAATCTTATGACTATGCTATAAGGCAGTATGATTTGTAACGGCATTGTCTGAACCTGTATACAATGTACGTACTATATCAGTATTGGTGCCGTTGAAGCTCGGATATATTTGGCTTTGCTGTTTGACCTACCCTGAAATTGATTTTTTTAAATATTATAATGTATTGAGATTTCAATGTGAATTTTGTTTTCAGGACCCGAAAATCAGAAACCTAGTTTTAATCGGCTCTCAAGGTTCCCTGGAAGATAAAACTGTCACAGTGTGCCACGGAGCGGACTTCGTGAACGTGACTTTCATAAATTTCTGTTGCACCAGGAAGGAAATAGCTCAGGTAAGCCTGCCTTCGGCTGATGGAATCCGCGGCTAACTGGATCGCCCTTAATCGTTCGATTGGTTAATCTGCACTTCAATCGGAGTTAATTATGCAGCGGCGTCTATCGACGTAGGCTTGCCGTCTGCTTATACCGGATAAGTTTTTGTTTGTATTTTTGTCCGTAAACAACATTTGCTAAATTGAAATATCAGCTATCAGTAACAACGGAATGACAAAAGCATAGTATTTAGTCCACGCTATGGTGGAAAGTCGTGATCACAGCTGTATTAACACATCACCGGGCAGCGGCGTCTGAATAATAAATAGCATCGGCGATAGGTTGGTAGGTATCTACGTCACGTTAACGTATTCACTAGTTTACCCGAGGTTGGTTATACGCTGTCAGTTATCCGTGGATCTGTCCCGTGTTAATATTATGGTGCTTCTACTGTTCTTCTATAGATAATAGTCCAGTCAAATTAGCCCGAAAAATAGGGATACCCTTGCACAAATTCCCAAGAAGGTGACAATTTACAGGAAAGTTAGGGATACCATTATAATGAAATTATGAAAAGTCCCCATCAATCCCATGTGTGCATTTTTTATTTTTTTGCGAAACGGTTACTTTTATGATAAAATAGCTCATACAAAAATTGTAGATCATGCAATTATCTACAAAAAATGTCCTCATACTTTTTTCCATAAGATTCATTATTTCGGAGAAAAAGCGATTCTAAGATTTACTAAAGTTGTATTCCCCGTAATATGCATGACTACGCTGCCTATACACTCGTACACCATTGGACGCATAATTTACGTAATTTACATAAGTATAAAGCCCCCGGCACACTGTGACGTCAACGGTCGCGTGGCAAAATATTTGCCAATATGAAACGAACTTTGTGTCAATATGCATAAAAATTTCAAAAGCCACGCGTCAAAATTCGCTCGCGCCGTCAGTGTCGTTACAAAATTTCGTGCCAGTCTTGTTTCTTTCCGTCTAGCCCCCTTTCGCAACGTGTGATAAGGAACTACGTTCCAAAAATTGTCGCGCAAGCGTTGACGCTGTGTACGCTGGGCCTAAGAGTTTGGAGTCAATCTTACCAATCCTTTGGAGATTACGTTTCCGTTGTATGTAGGCATAACCGTGAGCAGTGGAGCGGACTGAATCCATGTAGGCGTCAGATTCAAAGTTTCCTCTATCACTTTGTGCGGCTTCACGAATTCTATTCACAGTGTTTGCCGCTTCGCGCTTGTATGGCATACTTTGTAGTTTGCAGTTGCACCAATTCAGATGATAGAGTTCAATTTCATTAGCTTCGGAAAACTATTCTATTATTTCATGAGTTGTAGGTTATTTACTTATCAAACTTTTGTTGAGCCCGCGACGTCGCCCGCGTAGAATTTAGGAACCCTAATTACCCGGAACAAATGAGATTATTTTTCCCGTGGAACCATAGTTATTTTTATAAAATAAAAGTAGCCTAAGTAGTAAGTTAGTAAATGGAGTACCCTGTAACATCAGTTAGCTATCAGTAGAAGTCCTGTCAAAATCGGTGCAGCCGTTTGGGAGTTAACCTCCATCAAACAAGACAGATAGGGAAAAATATTCGTTTTCGTTATATGTAATAGGTATATATATTTTCATATGAATTAAAAAAAAAACTATTATTTTGGCATTACAAATAGAAATACAGATAATGTTTGCGTCCGCCGCTGCAAGGAGCAATAAAAAAAAAAGGATCTTGCCTTTGTAAGAAAAAAGCTTCACAACCATGATAATTAAGTCCCACTGGCATTTTATTTTTGGTCGGGGTAGTACTATGTTATGATTCATGGGATTATTCTGAAAGTGCGGTAGGTAGATATGTGACAGTGTGTCGTCATTGATGTGTAGTTGCACGGCCGCGGCTGGAGTGATGGGAGAGGCGTGAGCACCGCCATCATCAGGGCCGCGGGCGGGGTCAAGGCTGTGACTTCGCACGTACGCTCTTATTTATATCTTGTCCTTTTGTGACAAGCTTTGTTGGGACAAATTTAAACGTATGCAAGTCACGGTGACAGCTTTATAAAACGGGTTAATCGTTTAATTAAAAGCACCACGCTTTTCAACAGGTCATTATGAGGGGTACCTACTTGGAATATATTACACGATGTGTAGCTTTTTGTTTTCGGAAGCGAATGTTTGTGTTCAGGTATCATTTGTAGTAGGTTATTTAAAGACATAGTCAAACTATGTATTTCATATAAGCTTACGGGGCACCAAATGAAATAAATTATTAGGTTATTTGTAGCTTTTTAGTGCGACCAGGTTTTCCTTATATGTTACTGCTGGCGGGTAGGTAGCTTTGTATAATATTGTAGGTACAGTCTGTTACAGTTTAGTCTGAAAATTATCTATACGACTACGACACATGGCATATTTAAAAAGCAAGTAGGTATCATACGTAAGATTTGACTTTCAAAATAGTCCAAATTTAACTCATATTGCTGACTGCCGAATAACTTTCCCCAGTAAACACAGCAGGCAGGTATCTACCTCGGTACTTGCCTAATTAGTAGGTACATTACATTGTTACGACCTATAAGGAAACTTTGTTTGATAATGTAGATAGGCTAGCAACATGTTTATAAAATACATCTCGTTTGTAGTCTGCCCTTTCTTGTACCTACATATAAATACGACATGTGCGATGTTTTGACAATATCATTAAAATGTCCCACACACCCGACAACTTGCTAAGCACCTTTCGTATGAAGTATACTGTCATACCTACTTATCTTTTTATGAGTCTTTTGATGTATATTCCCATAATAGCTTTTAAGTTTATGACAAGAAGGTGAGATGCTTTTACGATATTATGTTACGTAACGCCACCGAATTAATTGGTAATGATATCGTTACCAAATGATTGTATTCTAATAATAGATTCCATCGAAGACTCCTCAAATGAGGTACTCAATAACTTACAACTTCGGTGATAATCAATATTTTTGTGTTTCGAAACCTGTTCGCCGCTCTTGAATTACTTATTCCGAGATATTTTCCATCACCTTACCATTAACGTAGGGTTGTTTTTTAAACGATGCGGCATCACTCTTTTAAGTATCTATATCGACTCAGGTATTTAAATATTGTTTATAAGTAACAAACTTTTTGCGTCACTCATCAATTGCCTTACCTTTTCCCATTATTTGGGGTCGGCGTAGTATGTCCTTTCCTCCATTCGTCACGCTTTTCCGTCTTACTGACATCCACTCCGATCTTATTCATATCACTTTTTACACACTCCATCCATCTTTTCTTGGGTCTTCCTCTCGCTCTGTACCACATTCATACTCATCACTCGTTTAGTCACTTGTTTCTCATCTTTTCACCTCTTCAACCTTTTTGCATCATTGGTGGTATAATAGAAAGTGTGAACTCTTTTTTTTATTGCTTTTATCTTACAGTTTCGTATTGTATTGTATAACAGATATGGACAGACGGTCTGTTCAGTCTGGCGTACAATCTGAACCAGCTGAACAACCCCACCATCAAGTTCTTGGAGAAGATGCACACCAAGATCGTCCTGAAAGCTGACAAGTCAGGCAAAATACTCGTCAAGAAGTAAGTATTTATATTATACAGACATTATTATTTTATTGAGTTATTTGTACAGCCAACAATGGTGGCGGCAAAAATATGCACGTAATCACTTGCATTTGAGTGTCGACGAACGATTACATAAAGACATGACAGATTTTACTGAGACTACATTGCTGTTATTGATTAGATGGGAAATTGGGGGCCGGGCAAGGGCAAAAAGTGTACTAGCTGAGACGATTGTTTTTCCTGCCGTTATAATATTATTCCTTTAGCATTGTCCCATATTAGGTTTAGACTTATATTGAGTTTTAATACAAGATTTATTTTAAACACACAAGCTTTTTCTTGGCACAGTAAGAAAACAGAGAACGTTATACAGTTGACATATAAGAATAGTATTGCCAGACCATAGACCAAAATATGTACTTTTTTAAATTAGGTTTTTCGGCTTTGGGTACTAGCCCTTTGAAGCCTGTAGTTAATAAAATATGTACCACATAATAGGGTTGCAAGTACTACAATTTTATTTAACATCCCATTATTGGAAGAGATTTATATTGTACCTTTTGAAATACCGTTCTGGATTTCTGTGACGTAATCAAATTAGTATCCACCTAACATACATATTTACATAATTATATCACGCTCTGGAACTGTATATGCCACTTCCACTTTAAAAAATCAGCATACATTATCTAAAATTAAAGTAAATATTAACAGAATCCACGAATCTTTGTACATAAACAAAATGCTCGTGAGTTCATTGAATAAAGGAGCTGGTTTAGGTAAGCACGTAAATCATTTTATGTATTCGCTTACTTCGCATCGTATAAAACTATCAGAATGTTTAGGAGTAACACTGCATTACGGCATATAATTAAAATGTAAGTCTGAGTAACGAGATGAAAAGAACTCCACCAGTGTGAAACCCAGATGGTTTAAAATGGCCACTTAAATAACATTATAGGTGGGTATGGCTTCCTATAATCTATTATATTGACGCCGCTTTAATATATTCAATATGTTTAGAAGAAAAGTCATATTACTAGTAATTAAACTAAATTAATATGTTAGATACTCGTCAATACTTTGATGAGCTCAAAGCAGATCTAACCGGGGACCTTTAGTCTAGGACCAGGGCCCCGATTTTCGTGCGATCGAGATTCATCTCTATTCGAGATATCTCGAAACGAAACGTCAAATCGTATGTTTTTTTTTCATTTGTTTCGAGTAATCTCGAATAGAGATGAATCTCGATCGCACGAAAATCGGGGCCCAGTTCCTCTAACCATGAGGGTTTTATTTGAATCGAATAAACAAGTATTGTTTATTCGATGGCTTTCCGCGGCTTACCACACTACCGTATGCCACTATATCATAATAGCTTCAAATATGTGTACTTACTATAATAAAGTTAAATCAGTCACTGTCTTAGCGCGCTATTAAACACAGCGTGACAAAGATGTGTAGCGTGCTATATCTAAGGTCAAACATTTATTTACTGAAGACCTTTAAGCTAAACCCGACGAATGAAATAAAAGGTTGTAGGTATCGTTTGCTATCTTCACTCGAAAAACAAAAATACAATCACTTAATAGTAACCTATAGCAGGTCAGTTAACACCTTCATAGTTCAATCCTTAAAAGGTTAGGCCAGATTGCTGACAAAGTTTTGTGAGTAGCGTATACCATTAGTTGACTTATAACTTGATAAATGAATCAAACATTTTCCTCGGGTCGAAAGAAAGTGTCCAAAATATACGAGTATATCTGTACTTACTCCCAGCGGTGAATAAAAAGATGATGCATTATTTGTTTTAAGGTTTATTTAGCATCGTGACTGGAATAAATCGTTCGCGGTATCTTAAAATAATCGTCTTTTAAAATGCACTGGCGTAAATTTATTAGAGTCGTAAGTTAATGGTCGCTATAAATATGATTAGCTATTTGCCGCGCGTAAGATTCAATGTTAGGATCGTTTAACGTTAACTGTTTTCCTCGACGTGTTTAGTGTGCGCACGCGATTCCGTACAAAAAATCATTGACTCCGTGTGCGACCTTCGTACATTCATCATTAACCGAAATAGTTTTTCTGTGAAGTACGTTTGTCTTTGATTCCCTCATTTTCGACACCGGAAAATTTATGAGTCAGTTAGAGTCTACAACGATTGACGATTTATTGCGATTTTTATTCTCTGATATGTTCTAATTCTTGATCAACCCTACCACCAACTTATACAAACTATTGATGTTATTTGATAGGAGTGTGTGGTGAACCCTGTCGGCCTGTATACCAGTATCCAAAGTGATAAAGGATCAGGATCCCAATTCAACAAACACTACATCGATGGCTCCAGTTTATAAAACATTTCTATCAATGATAGCAAGATTATGACCAGTGTAAACAAAAGACAGTATCACCTTGAATTGTTGCCATTATTATTGACTGGTAATATTCCAGCTACGATTAATAACAAATGTGTTTCCTTGAAAAATGAAGCCATAGTACAACTTTTGTGATAGTAAACTTGAGGTCCAGATGTGACCCTCAGCTGTAATACTCACTATGCGTGCTAAAATGAGCAATCATTACCGTGAGAAAAAGCAGATGCAAATTAGCGCTGTCATTGCAAAGGCAGATTTACCTATTCTTGCGGGATCGACAAAAAGCTGACAGGTTTCGAAATAGGTCCGGTTAAATCGTTGGGACTGTTGTGAGTGACATATGGAAGTGTTAATTTTAGCCAGTTCCACCGCAGCCTTCCATCCCGGCCCTGATTCATCTGTATGTCGAGTGTACCTTCGTCAATCAGCTGACGGCTTCGTAACAAACTTATCGGGCACTAAATGTTTGTCCAAGAGCTAATACTATAGACTGAAGTACATACAAACAAAGTTCTAAGATCGATTTGAGCGATAATGTCAATAATAATAAGAAGAAACATCTTAATAATCAAGTCACTTGCCAGACAATTTTAACTCAATTTACACACGAGTCACACGCAATGTTATATTTTCATTAGCATCTTGTATGGTGCGCTCGAGATTTTGTCAGCGGCATAAGTCTCGCAGATGCAAGTATTTTTGTTACGGTCGACGCTAAACTTATAGAATCGCTGGCACGAGATAAAACAAACATTTCGCATGAAGAGGATTGAGATCTTTCCTATTCAGTTTACGGAACCCCAACTCCGTAGATGTTCTCATGCATAATAAACAAGAAGGTTGTCGACTCGGCGCGGCGGTATGTTCGGTTCATATTGAACAACCATTGTTTATTTACCGTGAGCATGGTGTTTAAACTTGTTGTCTTTTCAGCACACGCCGCGCCGCGCCGCCGTCGCGTGACTTATTGAATGCGAGTGAACTGTGTCACTAGTGGGAATAATACCACCATTACATTAAATGCATGCACGTTACAGTTATGTTTATGGAGTGTTATGGGTGTTGTGAGTGTATGACATATCACCTACGTGTCATTCGTATTGCCGCTATTATAATAATGGGTTATATATAGTCATGTTATTGATAATTCCATTACCAAATACACCAAAGTTGAATATTGGATGTTGTTGCGAAATTTTATGTAGGAATCTAATCTAGATAAAAGTCCAGTCCGTATTGCTTTCGTCTTTATTTGATGTTTCAAAATTTGCAAACTCACCACGCAAACCAAAATCTTTTGCACTCTTTAAACGAAATAGATCCTTAAAACGAAAGCTTATCAAAATCTCGAGTGTTGTATTGTAACGTGAACTCAGATTATCAATACATCGTGACATTTGATACGGCGAATTATAACGTCATCATCAATGTCAGAAGGAACGATTGTGAAAACCATGTCACTGAAAGTAGGATTCGCTACGCCAAATGTGATGATATATCGATTATCGATTTTCAGAGTTGACGCCCTTATTGTCTGCAGTTGCGGTAATGGGGGACGTGAAAATGTAACGTACCTACGTGTATGACGTCCTAAGACCTTTATAAACTTTGGGGATGTTCCTTTGTTTAACTTTTTATAAAGTTACACCGATTCTTAGCGGCTCCATCAATTAGGTACTTTCAGTTTTTCAAAATCTTACAAAAATTGACAGTACCTATTTGAAACAAAATTACTTTAGGAAGTTTGTGTTGGTAAGACCTCAGTAGGCTTAGCATGACCGCGTAGACATAGGTAAGTTTTATCTTTTTCAATTGTCAGATTTGTCGAGAAAATTACATCACACGAAGCCATGTCCAGTACAAAAAGCTCGAAGTGACGTAATTTTCTCGACAAATATGACTGTTGCAAGAGATAAAACTTATGTCTACATGGTAATTGCAAGCCCACAGATCTAAGGAATTACGATCCCGGTGCTATGTATCTTTATTTTATCTCCGCCCAGTATCGTTCGACTGTTCGCTCAGAACAAGGAGGACAAGAAGCGCGTGGAGAAGGCCCTCAGCGAGTCCGGTCTGCCGACCGGCAAAAACGACACCATTGGACAGACCAAGTTCCAGTTTGAGGACTTCTTCGCGTTCTACAAGAACCTCACGCAGCGCACCGAAGTTCAGAAGATATTCAACAAGGTGTAAGTACCCAAGGTGTAAATACATATGTTCTTAAACTGAGTATATTGTTATTATAATCATTGCATCTGACTAGTGCCTTATATAACATGATGTTAGGAAGTATAGGCACCACAAAGTTTCAAAAGATATCTGAAATAAAAATAGACCAAAATTGGCCTCATTGGTGGCACGGCTCTAGTCTTATGCGTCTT
The DNA here is from genome assembly GCA_914767695.1 of Ptilodon capucinus. Taxonomy (NCBI): domain Eukaryota; kingdom Metazoa; phylum Arthropoda; class Insecta; order Lepidoptera; family Notodontidae; genus Ptilodon; species Ptilodon capucinus. The sequence continues at coordinate 2,631,669 of OU611814.1, read as the reverse complement.
GACATTGTCAATCTGACGTACATTAGTCATTAAAGTCCATGGAGGTAGTAGTAATACGGAGATGGCATTTCGAGCCCGCGCTGCGGTAAATTTTTCTGATTTATTTGTCTCCGCCATCTTTGTTTTCCCATATACCTGTAGTATACGGCAACTATATGGGGAAAATCGCCGCAGAGCTATACGAAGAGTGGAGTCGTTATGGGTACTCTAGATACTCAATGCGTTTAAGTCATACACAAAACTGTACATGTGAAATTGTCAAATGTTAGGAAAAACTCTCCAGTTGATATAATAACTCATTGGTTTCAATATTTTATAACGTAGTTAGTATGGGTAATAAACAATATTGAATTAATAATATATATATCACACGAGATTCTGTGGCTGATAGAAATATCGCTTATACTGGCGACTGAAATATGAATTGTAAAACCTGAAAATCAACATCGCCGTGCGCACCTATCTGAACTTATGAATCTATTATTGACCTACATCGGAGGAAAATGGCCCGAGGGGACATCATTATGCGCATATAAACAATATTAAGAACTTTATACTTTTTAAAATTCATATTCCTGTCAGATACGGAACTGACCTATGCGCGTAAAGTTAAACAACGATCATATAGTAAATACCAAATAGTATATGTCATCATAATGGACAGTGTTTATGTAGATAGGTGCCATATAACAGTGTTTTATGTAGATAGGTGCCATATAACAGTGTTTTATGTAGATAGGTGTTTCAGAAGTCGGAAATAATACTATTATGTTTTCATAAGTACCTATCGGGTATACAACTGAATGGTAAAAAAAAAACATTGAACAAGTTTATAAAAAAATCTCATTGTCCATGTCTAAAACATGTAATATCTCGAGCCACATATATATTTTTTATGTTCTGTCTTATGAAAATTAGGTAGCCGAAAGGTCGAAGGCTCGCCTTGCAATCGAAGTGTGCAGGTTCAAACCCCGCCTAGCACCTCTGGGACTTATGTGCGAATCTCATTTTCATCCAAGATTATCACTTGCTATGAAACGATGAAGGAAAACATCGTGTGGAAACCTGCACGTATGAGGGAACTTGACTAGTTTTCGATAGATGTGTGAAGTCTGCCAACCCGCACTGGGCCAGCGTGATGGAATATGTCCCGAATACCCCTCACGTTGAGGGGAGGCCCGTGCCCAGCAGTGGGACGTTAAGGCCGCGTTTCCACTGACGCGGAGCGGGGCGGAGAGGAGCTTAGCGGTGCACGAATTGACCAATTACTATGCTCGAAATCTCCGCTCCGCTTCAATGGAAACAGCACGAGCGGGGTGGAGCAGAGCTGAGCGGATATTCATAAAAATATAGCGAGGCTATGCGGTGCGGAGAACAACGAGCATTGCAGAGCGGAGGACAGCGGGCCGGTGCTGTGCGGAGGACTTTAGTGAAAACACACCAATTTTCACCGCTCCTCTCCGCCCAGCTCCGCTTCAGTGGAAACACTGATCACTTTTCACCGCTCTTCACCGCTCCTCTCCGCCCAGCTCCGCGTCAGTGGAAACGAGGCCTAAAAGGACTGTTGTAGTAGTAGTTTATGAATACCTATTGGTAGCCGTCCCTTTTAAATGTATGTAGTTTGTACCCAAAGGCTATGACACGTTACTTGTGATAAACATTTAAAGGTCTATAACTATGACAGTAACTACTTAAGGAACCGGGGCGCTGGCGAGGGTTTTGGATGGAAAGGCGAGTTCACTCGAAGACGTTTTATTGTAAACTAACTTATTCTAATTCAATAGTACACGAAATGTGACACAGAAAGGTGGCGTTGATTAAACAAAGAGCATGAAGTGTGTAACATGATACGTGGGAACGAACAATTATAACTATTTATTAACAGGTTCAAGAGCCGATGTTGACGTCGACCCTTGTAAGGTAATATTAATGCCTACGTCATCTGCACGACCGCTATATGAATTGGGTGGACAGAAGGTTCATAGCGTGATGCATGAGGATGCATAACTAACTATACGTTACAGTAACAGTAAATATTTTACCTAAAAGATTATTTCGGACTTCTGATACGCCCTGTATATCATCAGATTCATAGACGCGTAGGAGTTGTAAAGCAGTGTGGGGTATGTACAATTGTGATTTACGATCGAGTCAAACGGATGATGAGGTTAAGTGTTATAGTCGGGACAATTATAACAAATTGTCGCCGCGCCATTACGACCCGGCCGACCTTTTCAAAACGCCAACGACATACTGTGGGGTTAGCATACGCATGTCAAGACAAGACCTCTCTCACGGATTCGCTCGCTCGCTCTCTGCCTTAGTTCATACGAAAGAAAGAGACAACATCAACGTATCCCGTGACATAAGTCTAGTCTTGGCGCTCATGCTACAACTGCTGATTCACCTACTACCTCGTGTATTTATTAATTGCATAGTTTATACGCATTGGTGTTATGTATGCGTATTTGGATATATAAATGTGATTGTGTAATAGTGTAGCTGTGCCCTTGACTTTTCCCGCGTGGACTTTAGGGACATTACCCGAAAAATGTTCATCACTCGGAACCCTAATGGTTTTTTATAAAATAGAAATAGCCTAAACTACGCCTTGGAGCACCAGCTAAGTGCCCATGACAGTCCCGTAAAAATCGGTTTAGCCGTTTGAAAGTTTACCCGGATAAAATAGACAGACAAAAAGTTTCCAAAAATCATTTTCGTTATAGTTATTGTATATATTTTAAGGCGTGGTGGCGTGCTCGCTTTTATCATAGTAATTAAATCTTTAAGTATATCGATACAGAGTTCGTTTTGGTATTGGTTAAAATTGCAGCGAGCCTCTTGAAGTTGTTCAAAATTCTTCGACGAAGGATACGTGCTCTGGAGAGTAGGTATCTCTGTCCGTATCTTCTGGTAGTAACGTTTAGGCGTAATGAAACACGAATGGCCGGCTGTAGACTATTTTATTATTTACTTGAAGGTACAAATAATTATAGTATTACCCACTAATACCCAACACCTCCTTAACTAATTAACATTCCTGACATACATTTGAAACAATAATAACAATGATTAAACAATATTAATCCATGTACCTTATTTAGGGATTCTATGGGGACGAGGACGAAGACGCATATGGTACGCACCCTTTGGAGTCGTTGCACAAACGTTACCAGTGTTTTCAATATCATTATTGTCCCCTGTATCCCCCTTAGGATCCGCAGTGCCCTGTGCTACGATTGGCTCAAGGCTGCTAGCAACGTCAGTCGTCGTCGCAACATAATTATCTTTGACATCTACGTTTGTAGGGTTATCTACAGAGTTGGATGTTACGTTAGTAGTGTGAGACATCGAAAATCGTTTTTTTACAGGTACTATTATTTGATCAATATGGCGCCTCACGCTGGCTTTCGGCAAGCTTACTGAAAATGAATTTGGCCCTACACAATTATCTATTTTTCCTTCTACCCATTTATCTTTAATCTTGCTATAGTCACGAATATACACAGTGTCCCCCGGGTGTGCCTGCCGCGGCGTGCCGCCCGCTCGCTCAATTTGTACTCTTTGTTTATCGCGGACACGTTCCTCCGTGTTCTGTCGAAGCAAGTCCAAACGCCCGCGCAGCCTACGCCCCATCAAAGACACAGCCGGGGCTACCCCGGTGGTAGCATGCTCGCAATTTCTATATTGAAAAAGCATTTTCGTAATGGCCTGCGTGACGTCAACGCCTTCCGAATATGCCTTTTTAATACAGTTTTTAACCGTTCGCACTGCGTTCTCCGCGGCTCCATTGCCTTTGGGCCTATACGGACTAGTTAATGAATGCACAATAGCATTCTTCTTAAAATATTGTTTCAGCTCGAATGAAGTGAAAGGCGGACCATTGTCACTAACAATTTGAAGCGGTAGCCCCAAACGAGCAAAAATTTCTCTAAATATACTAATTACACACTTCGATGTCGTGCTATTCATTTGGACCACTTCGATCCACTTACTATGCGCATCGACAATAACCAAGTAATGTCTACCTTTATATTCCGCGAAATCGACATGCAGTCGCTGCCACGGGCGCGAGGGGAATTGCCACGGTGTAAGGGGGGCGTGAGGCGGTGCGTCTCGCTGCTGGCGGCATGCCTCGCAAGACTTACAAATCTGTTCAATATCTGCGTCCAACCTAGGCCAATACACATAATTACGTGCGATGCTTTTCATTTTTACTATCCCCAAATGACCTTCGTGTAATTCACGTAATATGTATTGCCTAAATTTTGGAGGAATAACGATACGATAATTGTACACAATGCAGCCCTGCTCAATGAATAAATTATCTTTGCGATTAAAATAACCTTTTTCCTGTTCTACGTCTGTATAATCAGGCCATCCAGACAATATGTATTGATAGATCGAACGTAGTATGGGATCGGTTCTGGTTGCATCCGCTATGTCCTTATGATTTATAGGAAATTCGTTCTCTAAATACATCAAATATGACACGGCGCAATCCTCATTGGTTCCGGCTGCTATTTCTCTCATTTTGGAACCCTCCCTAGCTAACGGTAAACGCGATAAGCAATCCGCGGGGCCGTTTTGTGCCGAGCTCACCCACTCCACACAAAAATCGTAAGCCGCTAAACGGGCTGCATAGCGTTGAAGTCTGCTTGCAGCTGTCTGGGGAATTCCGACTTTATCGCCAAATATATATGATAAAGGTTTATGATCCGTGCGGATAGTGAACGGTCTGCCAAATAAATATTGATGGTTTTTAACTACTCCAAAAAATATCGCTAGTGCCTCCTTATCGAGCTGACTATAAGATTTTTCTGCTTCGTTGAGCGTGCGCGACACATAACAAACCGGTTTCTCCGAACCGTCGGGGTACTTATGCGCCAATACAGCGCCCAAGCCGTACGCACTACTATCTACGCTGAGGACGAGCGGCAGAGACGGCTCGTAATGAGCCAAGCATTTATCACTGCTAAGAATGTTTTTAATCGTAACAAAAGCCTGTTCACATTCTGAACTCCAACGCCAATGCACTTTCCCTTTTAACAAATTATACAGCGGATGCAAAATGTTGCTTAAATTCGGAACGAATTTCCCATAATAGTTAATGAGGCCTAAAAAGGACTTCATTTGATGGACATCACCCGGTCGCGGTGCATCTAAAATTGCCTTAACTTTTTTTAAATCAGGATGTAATCCTTCCTTATCAATGATATGCCCCAAATAACACACAGCGGGCTTAAAAAAATCACATTTCTCTTCCTTAATTCTGAGCCCTACCGCTTGTAAGCGTTTTAATACTTCTCGAACGTTTTTAATATTGTCTACTTTTGAAACACCCCCTATACAGGCGTCATCAAAGTATACGACCGTCATAGGCACTCCTCTAAAGACATCTTCCATCAGTTTTTGGAATTTTTCTGGAATCACACATAACCCATAAGGAGTGCGAACGTATTCGAATGTACCTACATGCGTACTGATGGCAGTACAAGGTCGGGACTCTGGTGACAGCAATATTTGTTCGTATGCATGAGCAAGGTCAAGTTTTGAAAATATTTGCGACCCTCTTAGTGCCGAGTAAAGTTCTTCAATACGCGGCAATGGGTATGGCTCGCGTTTCAATTTTGGGTTAACTGTTATCTTGTAATCCCCACAGATTCGAATACTTCCGCACTTCTTGACAACGGGTACTATAGGTGTACCATATTCTGAATTATCAACTCTTACAATTGTGCCCTCCTTCACAAGACGCTCTAACTCCTTTTCTACAGGTACTTTTAATGCTAGTGGTAAATTACGCGCTTTATGAAATATTGGCTCGTTATCTTTTAATTTTAACGTAAACATCTTATTACATGTTCCTAATCCGTCAGCAAAAACATCAGGGAATTCTCGTCTGAAGGAAATAATTGCACGATCAGTTTCATCAATTGAACAACGTGCGTCAAGCTTATTGATATAAATTTCGATGTTTTTTAGTTTTAAATGGCGTAGCCACATGCGTCCGAGTAGTGGCGGGCCGCCTTCTGGAATCACGTACAATGGAAGACCGCGCGCCTCGCGCACCCCCGATTTACCTTCATATTGCACCGTAGCACTGATGAAACCGATAGGCAAAATTTTACCTCCTGTATACGCCTTAAATCTTAGTTTACACTTAGATAGTTCGCAACCACTGAAGTATTTCTCGTAATCTCGTTCATTGATAGCCGATATCTTACTACCCGTGTCGATCTCGAAATCTATCGGGATTTTATTTACCAACATTTTAACTACATACGGTTTATCTCCCTCTCCGTCCACGACGATGTTGAAGAAATCACTTTCTTCACTCTCCGAGTCCAACTCGATGTAGAATTGGTTTCTACGGATTTTACCTGACGAACCGCTGTTTCCACCGGCCGTACGTACACTTTTACACATAGCCTTCAAATGGCCCTTCTCACCGCACTCGTCACAACTATAACGCCTATAGCGACACTTATCAGGTGCGTGCTGACGGCCACATCTCCAACAATCACGCTGCTGCCGATTGTACCGCGCCGCCGAGGCCGCCGCCGCGCCACCGATTCTGTGCACGGCCGAAGGCCCCGCGGCCGCGTCTGCAGCCCCGTTTGCGCTCGGCGCGGTACCGCCCGAGCCGCTCGCTTCCGCGTGCCGCTCCGCAGCCTCCAGCGCCAGCGCCAAGTCTACCGCCCTTCCGTAGTCCAGGTCCTTCTCCGCGAATAAACGACTGCGCATCTCGTCACTAGCAAGGCCGGACACGAACTGATCACGTAGATTTTCTTCAAGTTTCGCGCCGAAGTTACATGTACTTGCCAGATGTTTTAAATGCTGCAGATACAAACTAAGCTCTTCCCCTTGACCTTGACGCCGTAAACGAAAAATGTGCCGTTCCGCAATGTCAGATCGCCTGGGTTCTAGATGTTGCTTGACGAGTGTGACCAAAACGTCAAAGGTTTTGCTTTCTGGTAACGCTGGAGCACACAAATCGCACATAAGATCGTACGTTGGTTCCCCGACAACGGTTATGAGCGTGGCCACGTGCAAATGTTCTTTAATATCATTTAGCAACATGAATTGCTTCACACGGTTTACGTATGGCGTCCAATGTCGCGAAGACAGATCGAAACTATCGATTTTCCCGTACGGCATGGTGATTTTACGCGAAAACTAATTAAATCGTCGCCAGTAACGTTTAGGCGTAATGAAACACGAATGGCCGGCTGTAGACTATTTTATTATTTACTTGAAGGTACAAATAATTATAGTATTACCCACTAATACCCAACACTGGTAATACAGGCGTGATGATGTAATAGACGTTAGGAAAACGAATAATGAATGAATATGAAATAATCATGATGAATTATTGCCAAATTAGAACCGTAGGCATCAGTACAAAATTATCGTAACTTCTATGTGGGCAATATTTGGTCAGTGTGTACCCTTGGGGGCGCTAACTTTTTTTTTTATTTTTTTATTTTTTTTTTTTGTTGACGGGGAGGAAATCTTCAGAAAGATTCCCAGCCTTCTGTGTGGGAAAACCTAACCTAACCTAAACTAACCTAACTCCATAGAGCCCCCAAGGATACACCCCAACCCAATATTTGGCAATTCGTAAGATTGGATTCATTATAGCAAACTCCTCTAATGAATTTGCGTGCAATAGAACATACGAGGCCGTAGTTTTATCTTACAGAATCGTGTTTTTACATATCGGAGCTAAATAAAGAAAAAGAAAGAACGCCAGACAACACTCATCGCATGATCTCAAAGTAACACTCTTACTATGGGTACCCAGATTAGGGCAAAAGAAAAGGCCACTTTCTAAATTTGACCCTAGCGGGGTTCGAATCCGCGACAGCCTGGTGCGGTGAGCCATGCGGGCATACACTTTGACGACTAGACCAAGTCGTCGTAATGATCGGATCCTAAAAACAATGTCGAGATATAGACGACGGAAATAGATACAGTATAAATACATTAATAACTTCCTGGTTATTGTCTGAGGGAGTACCTACTTATGTTTTGTTTTTTTTCTGTTCATCGCAAATTCTTTTACGTGTTCTCCACCGCCCCGTGTGTATATCGCGCCACGCTTCTTGAGCTCCGGCCACACTGGTGCTTCAATATGCGCGCGATATAATGTTTACCAAAAATAACTCTGTGTTAATGAACATAAAGATTTAATTTCAGTGGTAAAGTTTTTCTGTGATTCAATACAGTTCGTTTTGGTATTGACGAAAATTTTTACGCGCACATTTTGACGCCCCCATTGCACGTGGGGCTTTACGCGTCGTATTATTTTTTCTTTTGTTTTACCTATAGGTATGCTGTTCGCTGAATGATACAGAGTTCTTCTTTGGAGTGTTTTATTGTATCGTGTTTATATTTTGTTCTTATGGCAGACTATGAAAAAGTTAGCGGACTTTTTCTCAGTGTCGATACAGTTTGTTTTGCTATGGCTAAAAAAAATACGCGTGAGTGTTGACGCCCCAGTGTACCTACGCGAGGCCTAACAATTCCTTTTGTCCATTTTACTCGGAATTTCCTGAAATCAGAGCTCATTGCAATTGATAAGAATTAGTGTGATTTTTTCCCTCTCATTATTATCCCTAAAATATGTATTAACTCCCACAGGAAACTGACACACGCGAAACTGATAACGTAACAAAGCCAAGGCTGGTTCGATAACCGAGTTGTGTTTCCAGCACGGAGGGCAAGCCGCATCTGTCCGCGAATCAGCTGGTCGACTTCCTGAACGTGGTGCAGAGGGACCCGAGGTTGAACGAGATACTCCATCCGTACGCCGACCTGCAACGTGCCAAGGACCTTATAAGGACGTACGAACACAACAAGTATCATCAGCAAAGGTCGCAGCTGACCTTCGATGGATTCCTAAGGTTAATATTGCTGATTCCTTAAAATTAAAAAAGTTTTTTTTTTTAAACATAAAAAAAAATGACAACGAACTGACTTTGACAGCGCCAGTGGTCGTGTACCTTATAAGATTCTGATTTGTTAGGCCAGTCCAGTTCTTAATTAGTCTGAGTGTTTTTTATATCCTAGGTAGGATCTTAAGAACCTGGACTAATACTGTACGACTTTTTAGACATGAAGGATTTGTTTACAAGTAAGGATAGTCTAAAAACCCCAATGCGTTGTAGCCAGCTAAGTGGGCTTATCGTAGCGTGGATTCCATAGTAACACAAATATTTGCTAGTAACATGTCGCAGCACGTCACGTGGTCGTACTTCCAATAATGAAATGTGATGAAAGAACCTCGTGGATAGCATTAATTGATTACCTTTTAATGTTAATTGCATTTTGATACGTTTCCTATACTAAGTAGTCACATAGAATACGTGGGTAGACAGTAGACACCCACTATGGCAAACATTTATGCATCAGTAAAAGCAGTGGTAGCGTAGGAAGAACGCCCGCCTTTGAACACAAGGGGCGCAAGTTCAAATCCTGTGCCTGCACCTCATTTTTATTTGCGAATTATTAATGTCAATTATGATAATCACTTGCTGAACGGTAAAGATAAATATCGTAGGGAAAACCTGGACGTCTAAAGACTTTTGAACTTCACCAGTCCGTACTGGGCCAGGGTGGTGGCCAGCAACAAATCTATCTCGCTTTTAGGGAGATCTGTCTCGCCACCTATTAGATTGGGACCAAAATACATAGGCGATGTGTTGGTGCATTGCAGTACACCTTTGCCTACTCAGGGAATACAGGCGTGATGATGTATTTTTGTAGGTGGGTACTACTGTACTATTTTAGGATATAAAAAATGTAAAAGAACATAATAATGTATTACTTTGATGATAGGTCTGTAAATACGAGATATTTATTTTGTCTCTGACATTAAAATTACAAATTTTATTCTAAGGTCAAGTTCACTACTACTAAACGTTTGAAAAAATTGATGAACCCACTACCGACAATATGTCAGTCGTATTTTTTAAATTAAAACTAGTTTTATATCTATACGTAAAACGCTAATTTTATAAACGGCTGAATTCACTGTGAATTATCGCTTCTTTTAAATAGCGTTTGTTTATTCTCATCTAATTTATCTAATTGTAGGTTGATTTGTGAAGTCATTATAACTGTAATTATTATAACTGTAAAAACAAGCTTCTATTTAATTGCCCTTAGTTTTCGTGTTCTCCTCAGCAAGCCCTTTCATTTGATACCCGTACGGTGGAAGTGCAGAAAAAATAACTATTCCGCCATCTTGGATGATCCGCCATATTATGAATTAAAATAACGTCACTTAGCTAGGCATGCATTGTCATCCAAAATAAGCGTGTATACCAAAGTTCAGGTCAATCGGTTAAATTTAACTGATTTAAAATTCAGTTGCAAGATTCCACCCGGACATACATTGCAAGTTAATATAAAGCTTGTAAAAAAAAATGCTGGGGTTTGAACTTGCACCAGCTTCTATCGCTCCCATTGCTTTTAAAAACTTGATTTGCTATAGAGAAATAATTATATAGGTAATGTTTAATATTTCAAATGTTACTGCACAACGTACATTGCAGATTTCTAATGTCAGAAGACAACCCGATAGTTGCGACGAGCAAGCTGGACTTGTGTGACGACATGGAGCAGCCCCTCTCTCACTACTTCATCAACAGCTCCCACAACACCTACCTCACCGGCCACCAGCTCACCGGCAAGTCCAGCGTCGAGATATACCGCCAGAGCTTGTTAGCCGGATGCAGGTCAGTACACACTAAATTCATCTATTTTGCCTATATTTTTGTTTTCAATTTTCAAATTAGATATCTAATTATCCTCTTGCAAAAGAGTAACTAACTATGAAATTAATTCCGAATGGGTGGAAGGGATCTATAAAAATAGATTATTATTGTTTGATGATGGATTTAAAATACTTCTGATTCTGATTATAGAAGAGATCTTTTGTTTTCTGCTCAGGACTGTATGCAGTTTGTCTATGTCAAAACGTATTAAACTAAACCGCGGCTGTGGCAACAATGAGACCAATTTAGGTCGATTTTTGGGACGTATTTTTTTACACATTTTGCGATATCTATACTATATATATCGAGGGGTGAAAGGCTATTTGACTTAAGTGACACTTTTGGGCAATATTTTTTTTTGTTTTTTTTTTAATCGGGCCCTCTATCGACCCGGCCCGCGTGCTCATCTCTTATGTGGGGGTCAGATTTCTTAAAATTAGCCTTAAGTTTAGTGTGTGTAAAATAATTTTTCCAGCCTGGATTATTTTATTGAAAATATAAAAAAAATAAATTGTAAAAGTGATAGTAAAATACATAATAAAAAAGTAAACCCGTCTAAAATAACAATATAAAAAGACAAAAAAATAGCAAAAGGCTATGGACAAGGATAATATACAGTATATAAAACATGATAGAAGTAAAATAACAGAATTTCCCTACTATCCATTGCGCGGATCCGGCAACCAGAGCCATTGATGCGCAGTGTAGTGTAGGCGGCTGTTGGTCGCTTATTAGCAAATAAGTTGGCAGCTGGCCTCTTTCTGCTTCGGGTCTTATTTCTATCAATGACTCTGGTCGCCACCTCCACGCAATAGCCTAGCAGGGTTTTGGGCGATATTGACTTGTATGGGTAGTTCTACGATAAGAGGTTTTACGTCCTTAGAGAATACGGCCAGGGAGAAAGGTTGCTGTTTTTTCATTAAACACTTATATTAAGATTTTTGTCCTATTTGTGCATCTTTTCACGTAAGGGCAAGTCAATTAATGCATATTTTATAACTTTTTACAAGTCCAGGGTAAATACATTGGGCAGGGTAGAGACACCAAGATCAGGGGAGATAATTTGCGGCAATAATAGTAACAAAATTAGTAAAATCAACTTTAATTAAACATTGTACCTGGCATAGAATTAGACTATATTTTTTACCAATCATATTAAACATTAACAGACTATATTATTTCACCCATCTCTGAAATAAAAAAAAAAAAGTGTCTTTAGTGTCATTACACAATAATATATGAAATTAACATGGCAATGTACCTACAACAAATAATAAAATATTATTTTATTAATACTAATTATATAGACCAGCTTCTTTTAAGTACCTAATACAAATAATCAGACTTGCGATAACTAGGATCATTTTCATATTGCCTGTACCTATGCTACATTTCAGTAAATTAACATGTTTTAATCATAAAATAAAATAAAAATTAAAGGCACTCTTGCCTATATTAACAAAAAATAAATGCTTAAGCTTTCTCGAACACGTAAGTTTATTTATAGTCTCATCTTTTCTTATTAATTAAATATCTTTGTCTTCTGGCTCGGTCTGATTTAAGTTTGGCAGCTATAACTCTTCTATGAGAATAAAAAGTTTGATCATTAATATCTGACATGACGGCGTTACCGACATACTAAGGATTTGGCATATTAGGGGTAGTATAAAAGTAGCACCCATAACAGAAAAAGTGGGAAGTAAGAGACTAGAATGGTTTGGGCATGTGATGAGAAGAGATGAGAAGCATGTGACTAAAAGAGTGATGAGTATGAATGTGGATGGATACAGAGCGAGAGGAAGACCAAAGAAAAGATGGATGGAGGGTGTAAAAAGTGATATGAACGAGATCGGAGTCGATGTCGGTATGACGGAAAAGCGTGACGAATGGAAGAAAAGGACATACTGCGCCGACCCCAAATAATGGGATAAGGTAAGGCAAATGATGATGATGGCGTTACTGAAAGATTAGTAACATCAAGCGCAAGTCGTTGCCCAGCTCTCTTGCTTTCTTTTCTATATCTTTCGTGCCTTACGTTGCTCCCTAGGAGTTATTTGGTCGACAGTCTTTATAATTCCTTTCTCCTTCTTTTTTAAATATTTTGCATTTTCTTGTTGCTTTTGCATTCATATTTACATTCAATTCATATCCACAATAAATGATTGATTGATTGATATTTTTCGGGATCATTTTAACTCTTTTCATATCGTAGTCTCTCTGCTTCACGTTTCTTCTGCAATCTTTTTACACGTGTTAACTTTTTCCGTGGTGCCATGATCTGTAACAATATTAGACAATAATGTAATAACAATATGTACTGGGAACCTCATTAATTTTTCAGTTTTAAGAACTGTTAGTTTACTAAAATTATTTAAAACTATTCGTTGATAAAAATATTCTATATCTAAGTTTTTTGCACTAACATTATCTCCCCTGGTCAACAAGTCTCTCCCCTGACAGTTATATTGCCAGGGGAATATGGCAGGGGAGTGACGTTTCATGATACATTTTATTGTTTTAATTGACAAAAAAAATGTTTCGGTACATTATGTATCACACTTTAACTATTGCTTTATTATTAAACTAGACCAGTAAATGTAAATAAATTAAATGAATAATATAACTTTTATGACTTACCAGAGGAGAGACACAATGACCTCGCGAAGCCACCACTTTGAACCAACGCGTCGCAACAAATAACAAATAACTGCTGTTAACGATTCACGTGTTTTGCATTGCTATCTTCACGTCACATAGATGACTTTAAGCGCTATTTGGAATATGGCCGTTTTATATTTATTTTTTAGTAGCGAAATAAAATTTGCCAGGGTAGATACGCAAAAACAGTGGGACAAAACTTAAGTTTAAAAAATATTGCAAATAAATAAATATTGTTCTATTTTTCCTTAACAATACTTAAACATATTTATTGAAATTCGAGTTTAACATACTTTAGTTAAATAACTGATACAAAAAAGGTGTATATCGTATGCAAATTAAACTGAAACCGTCAGGGGGACAGGCCAGGGTAGAGACTTTTTTAGACTTTATAAGGAATTTCAGAAAAATATACTTTAATTAGGCATTTAATCGTGACGTTATTTAATAAAGTACATTAAGGTGATGTGTTTCATTGCAAAAAATAACAACATATAGAATAAAATTTCTATTTTAAACTGATTGCCGCACAAGTTACCTCTTATCGTAGAACTACCCGTATACATATTTGGAATCATCGATTTTTTCTGCTTCGAATGAGTATGCTCTCCTTTAAAGTTAAAAAAAAATCGCTTAAGTCAAATAGCAGTAGCAGTGGTAGCCGAGTGGTCGAACGCACGCCTTGCAATCAAAGTGTGCAGGTTCAAACCCCGGCTCGCACCTCTGAGATTTATGTGCAAATCTCATTTTCATCCGAGATTATCACTTGCTAAGAAACGGTAAAGGAAAACATTGTGAGGAAACCTGCACGTCTGAGGGACCTTGACTAGTTCTCGATAGATGTGTGAAGTCTGCCAACCCGCACTGGGCCTGTGTGGTGGACTATGGCCTGAATCCCCCTTGCATGGGATGCCCGTGCCCAGCAGTGGGACGTTAAAAGGGCTGTAGTTAGTTTAGTAGTAATTTTTGTCATGTAATGGTCTTGAGTCCAAATACCGATGAGCTCAAAAGAAGGTAAATCACCAGTTAATCATTATCTCGTTACCGTCTCATACCCTGTACCCCAGGGCCTTTCGCACCTCGATATGATATGTATTTATATGATTGCTATACTTTCAAATATCATTGGTTCAGACCATAAAGCTAATGACATTGAAAAACCAAGTCTTTCTTTACTGTTAGCATCTAAAATAGGTTAGAGATGTCAGCGGCCTTCAAAGTCACAGTACCGATATCGATTAATTTAATTTCGTGTTCACAATCTGCCGCATGTAACCGTACCCGTGAGCGGCACTAATCACATATCGCTATCACAACTAATTTGTTTATAAAAATAACCATGTTCCGCGATGCGTTTTTAACACTAAATCCAATTAGTACACTATCGTGTGTTCCGTTATCGATATATCGTCGACAATCGACCTTAATTACTAGACCAGCGGATGTTTGTGTAAATTAAATATTTATAAAACACATTTTCGGGGTGTTCATTTATATATAAATAATGTTATAATGACCCAGTATTGTCGAACAAATAGGCAAATATTTATCTAAATTACCTCGCAATGGGTTTGTATCACATGTGCGAGATGAGTTGAAGGGTACAGGCAAATAACAGGGAATGTCACAATTAATTAATTTTGAGAAAAACGCTTTGAAAGTTCAACTATCCTAACAATTCTATAGTTTGGCCATAAACAAAACTGCATTTTGGGCGCCGTCCCGTGTTCCGTTATCGATATATCGTCGACAATCGACCTTAATTACTAGACCAGCGGATGTTTGTGTAAATATTTATAAAACACATTTTCGGGGTGTTCAATTATATTTTAACAATATTATAATGATCCAGTATTATCGAACAGATAAGCAAAAAATTATCTAAATTACCTCGCAATGAGTTTGTATCACATGTGCGAGATGAGTTGAAGGGTACAGGCAAATAACAGGGAATGTCACAATTAATTTATTTTGAGTGAAAACAATTTGAAAGTACAGCTATTCTAACAATTCTATAGTTTGGCCATAAACAAAATTGCATTTTTGGCGCCGTCTGTAAAACTTTTTTTAATTCTAATGATTAGAATTCAAAATACCATACATAAAATATGATTCTATAAAATATGATTCTATAAAATATGATTCTATAAAAGGACATTCCCTGTTATTTGCCTGTACCCCTCAGTTGGACTTGCACATGGAAGACTGGCGCGTACTAGAAAGGCGGAGAGTACTACTGGGGAGGAAGGCCTTTGTAGTAAAATGACTCAAAATCATACAACTACTATTTTTATGCATGATTTGGTTGCGCTCTGATCATCTTTAATGTATTAAGGTAAATAAATTAAAATCCTTTATCCTTGATCTGTATAATTCTTTTTAAAAAAACCCGGCTATTATAAGAAACATATGTCTTCCTAATCGTGTTTCTAAGTATATAGGTAATACCTTATATACCTTATATAGGTAATATAACATTTGATTATGAAAAAAAAGTAACAAGGAAGATCCGTATTAAGAATTGTGCTTCCATTTTTAACAGTGCAACAACCTGTTTATTGGAAAGGCATGAGATGAAATACGTGAATAGGCCTTAGAGGTGATACAATGAATCGAACGATCAATCCGTCAGCATATGTGTCACATGCTTGATAGCGGCTTACTACTACAGATACAGAAAGGTCACTCCACAAATATTTATAAATGAATAAAGATCCTTAATACATCGCAATAAATTCCAATTCGCATCGCTCGATCCTACGTGCAGTAATTCTTTCTCTTTGAAATGGGATGTCCCGTTGAAATTAGGATAAGGCACGCGCGGCGCGCGAGTTGTGTCCGTTACTGACGCACGTTGCGCACGCGCATCGCGAATTAAGTCCGCGAACCTAAATTGCGAAGCCGGGATATAGTATTTACGCTGACTACTGAAAAATAACGCTATAAAAGTATGAAACAAAAAAAAGTATAAAAAGTATGAAAATTATATTCTCCTCGTAATGTTCAGAGGCTAACCGTAGTCGTATGCCGCGTACTCTAACAAAACTATACATCCTAACAGTAGTAAGCGATTATAAGCTTTAAAGCAAAGTGGTATAGGATCACGGCTATCTTCTGATTATCAAAATAAGAATATTTTCTAGTTTCATACTTTAAGAGCGTTATTTTCCAGTATTTGGGGTTTTAGGTCTTTAATTTATTTTGCTTTTGGCAACAGATGCGTGGAACTGGATTTCTGGACCAGACGGACGGACGAGCCGGTCATAGTGCACGGATACACGATCGTTCGCGAGATAAACGCCAAAGAAGTACTCGAAGCAATAGCCGAGAGCGCCTTCAAGACATCAGACTACCCCGTGATACTCAGCTTTGAGAACCACTGCAATCCTAGACAGCAAGCGAAAATAGCCAACTACTGTAGGGAAATATTCGGGGACATGTTGCTCGATGAGCCGCTGGACTCGCATCCACTTGAACCAGGTAAGAATATCTATAAAATTCTCAATTATTATATTCCTAGCACAGTATTTATTGTTTTTACAATTTATTAAATACAGATCACTGACCACCTTTACATCTATTTACACATATATCAAAAAATACTTTATTTGGAGAAGTTGAGGTTTAATTTTAATTAGCATTTTTTTCAATTAGTTTTCTTTTTATATTCGATAGGTAAAATGGTTGCGGATAGACATGTCATGAGAGAGATCAGAAATCGTAGAGCTTTCTTACAAGCTATTTGATACCGAGAACTCTAAGAAATATTTACTAATAGAAACGTAGGTCTATTTTTAAACTACTGACAATGCCATTTTGGCACAGTGACACCGAGGTAGATATTTATGAAGACTGTCATCGTCCATTTTTATTTATATTGTGTATTTATTGAATTGGTCCTTGCTATTAATTACTCGACATTGCCATAAATACCGCTAATCGCAGGTGCAGGCATTCCTCATCTTAATCCATTAAAATATCATCCTTTCAGTCGTTTCGTAAAAAAAGTAGAAGAATATATTGATTTGACAACGTTTTTGTTCATTTTATACTGTTAGCTAATAAAACTTGGAATTTCATGATTAAACATGGCTGTTATTAAACTATATTTTTAATTTATTAACATTTTATTTCCGGTAACAAGGGTTTGGTCGCCCTAGCATTAAGAAACCTAGTAGTTTCAAACCCCAGTAGCTTTGTTGTTTCAACTTGTTAGGTGATGTCCTTCTAATCACAACCGAAATGACAAAAAAACAATATAGATTTCTAAGCCAAGTTGCTGGAGTGTCATAAACACAGACGAAGCTTTGTCTTATACATATAATATTCACAAAATCGTTTCAAGAATTCTTGTATCTTTATCATATTGCGAGTTTTAAAACATCGTAAATCACTCGATGTGTTTGTTTTTCTTTCGGATTAGTGATGTAACGAATATTCATATTCGAGTTCCTCAAAAAATCCAAGCGAATATTGTTAAGGCAAAAAAACAACCGAATGAATATTATGAATTAAATCATAATCTATGGGGACCTTTTTTAATTGTGTATGACCAATCTAGAAAAACTCCCCATTAAACGATATACATATATGCCAGAGTTACCCTACAGACCTATGCATATCTCCGTAGAAAGGAAAAAAAAAACATAAGTACAAATCGAAATGAAAACTTCCTCATATTCTGAAGTCTGTTGAAAATTGCTGCAATTTTAATGATATGACATTCGAATTCGCATTGACGGATATTCGGATTCACAAATGAGTGATTATCGACATTCGTTACTTACATCACTAATTCCGATATACAGTTTGTATAAAATAACTACAGCAGCGTAACAAGTATTGTGTTGTTGTCGTCGTCTTAAATAACACGAACTCTGATATTTTTTAGAACATCATGAAAATATTTCACGATATCGTGTTAAAAAGTAAAAACGGTTTTTAATGCCGTTACGTCAGGCTTAACTGACCCACCCTACTATTAATTTACTGAAAAAGTCTAAATCACAATTAAATTAATGCACACATATATGGAATGATGATGGGTGATGACGCAGCTGGATGATGTGGTGACTAAGATTGAGAAAAGTATGTTGAGGTGGTTAGGCCATGTAGGGAGGATGAATGAAAGTAGACTGACGAAAGAAATATACCAGGCAAACGTGAGTGGAAATGTCGGAAGAGGGCGCCCGAGGAGGACCTTTCACGACCAGATTAACGGTATTTTCTAGAAAGGTCAAGTCCGTAGCACCCTAAACCGACGGAAGTGCATGAAAAGATGTATAACTGTGTATGAAGCGAAAGAGGTATGTCGGGATCGTAGCGTGTGGCAAACGGTAGTCTCTGCCTACCCCCATGGGATACAGGCGTGAGTATATGTATGTACATATATGGAGGATACTAAGGCGTTGGTGTTGTACTTTTAGGCCCTGGGGAATAAAACATAAATTTAAATAATTAAACGTGTATTCACCAAAAGCAAACGAACAAGAAGAGAGAGAAAAACATAGCTATCCAAACGGAAGAATATATAGTTTATTAACCATAGAGATTAGTAGAATGAAAACCAAGAACAATATTGTTCAATATGGAGGACAAGAACAACTACCTATTTAATGATATTTTTAAGTACATATTGCAATACTCCATTGTTTTGTATATTTGAGTGAGTGTGATTAACTAAATTCTTGGATTAAAATCAAGTCTCAGGGCCGTTAGGATATGGGCACACCGTTTACAAACCCCTTCACACCCATGCACTCACGCCTGTGGGCAGATTCTACTGATGACCTCATCCTACGATCCTGACATACCTCTTTCGCTTCATCCACATTCATACTAAACCTTTTCTGTTGCGATAATAACACCTATAATCGCTTATAGATCCACAGGAAGTCGGCATACTCTCCCCTGACACCGCGCAGGTGCGTTATATTTTTTCTAGAATCACAATAATGGATATAAATATTGTGATAATCACTTTGAAGCTCTGACACCTGCATATTTACGTTGGCCTACAACCAACCGTCCGCCCGTTATGATGTGTAAACAATGAGACAGTTCGTTTTCATTGAATTGTCTACTATTACCGTACGTCTAAACAGGCATACACCGTTTTGTTTGTTGTTTCTGCCGGGCCTCGAGTTTTACGCGCTCCTATATTTAAGAGTCACCATTTCAAGTGATTTCGTACCTTCCTCCCCTTCCCAGATAGGGGCAATGTGATACTTTCTCTCGTGTAACTAGCGGTGACGGAGGGAGTATGCGCGAGCTTAGTCATATAAATGTGATTTGCTAAAAAACCACTACACTTGGTACAACAATATCTTTGAGAATAGCAGTGTTTTCCCATTTCTGTCTTGACTCTTGACAATACGTTTATGTATCACTGGCACAAATATCAAAGTCTTAGTCTACATATTACTACATAGATATCGAGGGGTGAAAGGCTATTTGAATTAAACCACACTTTTGGGCGATATTGACCTAAATACATATTTGGAATCAGCAATTTTATCTGCGTCGACTGAGTATGCTCTCCTGTATAGTTAAAAAAATGCCCCTTAAGTCAAATAGAAAGGCTACCCCTCGCTATGGAGATCTATAATCGATTACCTACATCTTCAAATAAGCTATGGGTGAGATTTATGTACAAAGGCGGACTTAATGCCAAAGGCATTCTCTACCAGTCAACCTTAGGGTGATGCAGAGAAAACAAGATTATGCCTTCTTAAGCACAATGATATCGCACAATACAGATTTAAGTATACATATATTTCACACATGGAGTGATTTTCTGACTGCTTTTTAAACTCAAAACTCTACGTTGCTGGTGTGTGCTACTACCACTAGAACTAGGTACGACGGAATCTTTCTAAAAAATAAGTGAAGCAGTAATAGTAATACAGCTCGCATGTACGTGAACGTCTATCTCCCACTCACTTCTATCGTAGTAAGTCGATCGCCACCGTTACGCGACACTCATGAAGCCTCCCGGGTGTCAAAAGCCGCGTCGTTTTGGTATCGGCAAACGTTTCGACGGCTTTTGTTGCTTTAGCCGATATGTCAATTGAAGCAGACAGTTCGAAACATTGCTTAACTTTCGACCTAAGCGGGGCGCGTACTCTTTTTAGGATTCCGTATCCAAAAAAAGGGTATAACGGACCTTATTACTAAGACTCCGCTGTCCGTCCGTCCGTCTGTCTGTCTGTCTGTCTGCCTGTCCGTCCGTCCGTCTGTCACCTGATGATGTATTTCTGTTGCCGCTATAGGTAACAAAAAAACAGAATAAAAAGAATATTTAAGGGGGCCCATACAACAGACATGATTTTTTTGCCTTTTTATATAGATAATGGTACGGAGGCCTTCGTGCGCGAGTCCGACTCGCACTTGGCCGGTTTTTTCATGGCAGCTCCCATGTTGTTTTACTGATCAGTGTTTGTAGCATGGAATATTCATAAATCACTAATCAATAAATGTATCACTAGTAAATCTCACGTATTCTTGCAGTTTTATTACCTACTATGTTTTTCTAACCGTAAAGTCTGTTTGATGAAGGATTTAGCGTCTAAGTTTAACATGGATGGATGTCAAGCACCTATGGTTTTACTATCTAAATGTTTTTCACCACGTGCTCCACTTTTCGAACAATGGATAATAATATGAAGTAGTTGTGGAAAATTTCAATGTAAGCTGAATAATTTAGTAGGGCATGAATGCAAGATTGTTGCCTGAACCGGGTTTTTCTATTTACTTTTATAGGTGTACCTAAACTGAGGTTCGTAGCGAGCGACATGAAAGCCAGGTGGAATAGCAGGGGAATTTATAATTTAATACAGTCAGCATCAAACGTACATGGACGAAAAGGCTATTCAAAATTATCTAAATGAAAAATCTTTATGTTAAGGGGATACAGTTCTGCTTGCATTGGCAATTTTCGTGTACAATGTACTGTGTACCCCTTGTGTCTTTGGGATATGGAATAATTTTCATAGTTGCACAGACGCTGACTGTACGTAGTTCATTTATAATCTTAACATGTGTGCGATGCGATTGATCGACACGGATCATTCATTAATCGATTTTAAAACAATCGATCAGCATGGGTTGCTCTTTAGCATGTTTCGCATAAACATTACTCGATGATCGATTAATCATTATCTGCTTCCATAAACATGGTCTATTTATCGATAACGTTATAAAGATTAGTTTAGTTCAAATCCGCACCATTGTTGTCGATTCTCTTTGATACAAACTACCAACTATTTTTGACAGCTTAAGAGATATTGCCAATAAGGTAGTGCCAATAGAATCAATATTATTGTCACCATTAATTAGTTGGATATTTGTTTGTATAACAGGAGGGGAACTCCCGCCGCCGTCTATGCTCCGCAATAAAATTATAATTAAGAACAAGAAGAAACATCATCACCATCACAAGAAGGAGGATTCTATCGCGTCTGAGGAGAGCGAGTCGCGGCCAGAAGTGCCGCAGCCGCAGGGCAACGGAGACGTGCCCACTGGAGCGGTGAGTACCTTATTTTATAACGTCGGAAAATACTTTGTGGATACCCTGCTAACTCGGGGGGAGTAGCAGGGTTATGTTCCCACATAGAAGAAGGCCGTATACCCACTATAAACCGACAATGTACCATCCTCCGCTTGTATCGGGGCGCCGCGGGATCGCACTAGCATGCACCGTGACGAGAGCCTTAGTTTCAATTACTACTAAAACTGTAGGTACACGGACATAATAAAACAACAGGGCCCCAAGTATCACTTTCTTATTTTTATTTTTATTTATCGTACCTAAATATGACCAGTGTAGACGTTACGCATAAGACTTGAAACCATTAGACTAGTCATAATCTTGCTACCATTTATTGAAGTCATAGCACCTCCACAAGGTTAGTTTTAGGGGATTTGGGGCCCAGGAATCATTTAATATTCATTGAAACTAAATTTAAACTAGGTATGTTGAGATTTAAAAGAAATAACAGACCAGTTAAAATGGACAGGCCTTAACGCACGATATAATTCTTGACATAACTAAGTGTTCTCTACGAGCATAATATGAACATAGACAGTGCGCTTCATACTTATTCCAAACGTCAAATTTTGAGATGGATGTGTTTCATTTCCGGTTCAATGATTTTTGACGTTTTCCGGGAACGTCGAAGTATCTAGACTATTAGAATACCCTCGGGTATGCTATAAGCAGTGGTAGCCGAGTGGTCGAACGCACGCCTTGCAATCAAAGTGTGCAGGTTCAAATCCCGGCTCGCTCTTCTGGGATTTATTTGCGAATCTCATTTTCATTTTCATCCGAGATTATCACTTGCTATGAAACGGTGAAGGAAAACATCATGAGGAAACCTGCACGTCTGAAGGAACTTGAGTAATTCTCGATAGATGTGTGAAGTCTGCCAACCCGCACCGGGCCAGCGTGGTGGACTAAGGCCTGAATCCCCCTCGCATTGAGGAAAGGCCCGTACCCAGCAGTGGGACGTTAAAAAGGGCTGTAATAGTAGTAGTAGTAGATGCTATAAGCGGTCGTCGCGTACCACGCGTTAAGTGGAGTGGTGTGTGTCAGTTGGCGCGGCAGGGGTCGTCGGAGTCGTCGGAGTCGGAGAGCTCGTCGGGGGAGGAGGAGGCGGGCGGGGCGGAGGCGGGCGCGGGCGTGGAGGCGCGCGAGACGCACGCCGGCGCCGAGATCTCCGCGCTCGTCAACTACGTGCAGCCGGTGCACTTCAGCTCCTTCGAGAACGCGGAGAGTGAGTATCTATCTAGATATAGGAGGAGACCGAGACGATTTGAATTTATGACCGTCGTAACGACAATATAGGCCCCCGTGCTCACTGAGACGTCAGAAGTCGCGCGTCATAATTTATACTCAAACAAACTCTGTGTCAATGTACATAGGGATTCAATTTCTGTGGTACAAGACTCTCCTGTTGAAATTTCCTCGCGCTATCAATGTCAGTTCGTTGAAGAATTTACTTTTTCTGAGTCAATACAGTTCGTTGTGGTTTTGGCGAAAAATCGACACGAGCGTCTTAACGCCCCGGTGTGTATAAGTGAATGGTTTACTAAACACAATCCGTGTCACGGAAACTACTAAACATTGTCAGTCAATCTGTTAGAAACAGAAAGTTTCCGTCTAACGTGAATATTTGTTTTTAGTACAGTCTTTTCGACATATAATATATTTACTAATAACTGACATAATGGTAGATTTAATTGACAACGGCTTGGTCTGGTGGTTTGAGAGTAGGCCCCTCGGCTCACTGAACCACTCACCAGGTGGTCGCGGGGTCGATTACCGCTGGTGGCAAATTTGGGTGTAACTGGGATCGCCCCCTGTCTATTGTACGGTACCCATAGTACAAGCTTTGTTTAGTGTGTAGTATGTGTTGCATGGCGATATTTCCGCGTGATATGATCTGGGGACACGGCAGTCAATCTATTTTATTTAAAACATAACTACGCGACGGCTAATTTTTTACGGTAGAAGAACAGAGCTGCGAGACTTGGTTTTTTCTTTACAAGTTGTGTTTTTGATGGCATATGTTTATTTCGTTGGTTAGAAAAGAATCGTTTCTACGAGATGTCCTCGTTCGATGAGAAGCAAGCGACCACACTGCTGAAGGAGCGGCCCATAGAGTTTGTGAACTACAACAAGCATCAGCTGTCGCGCGTGTACCCCGCCGGTACCAGGTTCGACTCCTCCAACTTCATGCCGCAGGTGAGAACAAGTGACTTCATCTCGCTTCATTACAAGCTTTATATTAACTTGCAATGTATGTCCGGGTGGAATCTTGCAACTGAATTTTAAATCAGTTATCTTTAACTGATTGAGCTGAATTTTGGTATACACGCTTATTTTGGATGACAATGCATGCTTAGCTATGAGACGTCATTCTAATTCCAATATGGCGGATCATCCAAGATGGCGGAATAGTTATTTTTTCTGCACTACCACAGTATGGGTATCAAATGAAAGGGCTTGCTGAGGAGAACACGAAAACTAAGGGCAATTAAAGAAAAGCTTGTTTTTAAAAAGTTTTATTTACCATTATTTGCATAATACACTACACTTTTGTTTTTAAAACTGTTTTGCAATACCGTTACAAATGGCTTAAATACTTTTAGCGGATGAAAAGCGGTTCGAATTTTGATAAAAACTTGTTATGGTTGCCAGTTATTGAATTATGTGACAAATAGTTTTTTTTGTGTATTATTGTAAGTAAACCATTACAAAGGTAGTTTTGAATCGTCAAACACGTATAGGACTTTACTAATATACAGAGTAAGTGGTTGTAGAGATTATAATACCCAAAATTGGAAAGGGTACATACAGGGTGTTTCAGAAGTCCGAAATACTTTGACGTTTGCATCAGTATCGGGTGAATATTGGTAGCCGCCCCTCACAAGTGTAGTTTACAGTGCTGAATAGGGTTATGGATGTACCCAAATTCCAGACCACGACGCCTGTGATAAATATTCAAAGGTCTATAACTCAGAAACTATGGTAGTTAGGTATAAACTGTCTTCACTAAGCATCCTCATTTATTCAAAGTATAATTTTGTAAATACACACACACACACACACACCCATACAAGACACTATAGGTTCTTATTGAAATGAGACCATAACTACGTAACCATAACTCTCAAATTTCTATGAATGTTAATCAAGGTATATTTTTATAATCGGAAAGTACTTTCAGGACGGTAAAGAAGTTGATTGAAATAATGTTTTTTTTTTTTTATATTGGATAGGTTTTCTGGAACGCTGGATGCCAACTAGTGGCGTTGAACTACCAAACCCTGGATCTGGCGATGCAGCTCAACCTCGGCACCTACGAGTACAACAGGAGATGCGGGTACCTGCTCAAACCGGAATTTATGCGGAGGAAGGTAGGAATTACGTTTTGTAAAAATACTTATTTTTACCATCTATCTATCTATCTATCAGCCAGAGACGTCCACTGCTGGACATAGGCCTCCCCATAGATCGCCACAAATTACGTGCTTGGGCTTTATGCGCCCATCGACTCCCGGCGACCCTGGTGAGGTCGTCCGTCCATCTGGTCGGGGGTCGTCCCACATTCCGCTTGCCTGTTCGTGGCCGCCACTCTAGGACTTTGATGCCCCAACGGCCATCCGTTCTCCGGGCAATTTTTAGCATACCTACTGTTTAAAGCCTTTAGACCACAGCACAGGCTTGGCCGAAGGCGCCCGACCTATTTTGCCGATATCAAAACGAAATGTATTGTATGTGTAAGTAAAAGGAACACATTTTGCAATGAACTGGCATTAAGGACGCGAGTGAATTTAATTTTGCCAAAGAAAATTATTTTTTATTTGTATTAGTATAAAGTACATTAAAAAAAAGTTTAAGTGAATTCTCACAGTGTAAAAATATTATTACAAGATTTTGTTTGTTCAGTCTATTCAACGACGTAATAAATCAAAGAGCCTATTCTAACATTTGACAGATTCATTTGTCCAATTTTGTACATGACTTGGACGTCTAAATACGTCGGATTGTCTATGTCAATGGAGATATTATAACGGAGATGGCATTTCGAGCCCGCGCTGCGGTAAATTATTCAGGTTTATCTGACTCCGCCATCTTTGTTTTCCCATATAGTTGCCCTATACAACAGGTACATGAGATAACAAAAATGGCGGATAAATCGCCGCAGACCTATACGAAGAGTGGAGTCGTTATGGGTACTCTAGAACCCTAGATACTCTATGATGTGAAGACGTATAGACTAAACGGCGGTGAAAAAAAAATGGCATGTCCTTTTAATACATTTAGGTATCTCTACTTTGAGATTTCGTTGAGTCTAATATATATCGAGGATATAGTGTTAAAACCTAAAAAAAATCCTTTTATTGGTCCATCTCAGTGCATTTTTGATGGTACATTTACCACAACATACTTAAAAAATAAATACATCATCACGCCTGTATTCCCCGAAGGGGTAGGCAGAGGTGCACTGCAGTGCGCCCACACTTCGCCGATGTATTTTGGTCCCAATGTAATAGGGGGCGAGCCTATTGCCATTATACCGGGTACACAGGTTTCCTCACGATGTTTTCCGTCACCGTTCCTTAGCAAGTGATAATCTCAGATGAAAATGAGATTCGCACATGGAACCCAGAGGTGCGAGCCGGGGATAGAACCTGCGCACTTTGATTGCAAAGCGTGCGTTCGACCACTCGGCTACCACTGCTTTTAACGACATACTTATTATAACGATATTACTTATTTGGTCCAAAAAAATTTATATTTTGAAAGTAAAATTTTTATTCTTATTGGGTTTTAGCACTATACTCTTGATATACAATTGAACTATAACAATAAGATTGCGATTAGGGATATATACGATTTGCGGGTTTTGAGTTGAGCAAGTCGTTTAAATTCCTTACGTAATTGCGTGTGTTCAGTGGCATAGACTGATGTTTAAAACGTCAACTGTTTTTACATTATGTATCAGAACGAATGGCTCACATCCGCGGCTCAAATAGTTTCAAAGACTAAAAACTCAAGAATGTCAGTATGTACTACAACAAGGCGAAATTCATTCATAAATACATAAACTGTCGAGTAAGCTAGCCCAGTGCGGCCGTGCGATTACGTAATTTGTAGCAGATCTGTCACTAATAGCTTTCACTTGAAGCAGCTGTCTATATGTTTTGAAAATCTGACTGAAATACAAGTGACATAATCGCCCAGTTGACCTTGAAAGATGTCCAGGGCGTCTACTAGTGAAATTAATAATCGGATATATCGTCACAGTTGCCGTGTCCTCCTCTGAGTGACTTCGTTTTCACTATCGTTCTATCAGTAGTAGCAGCATGAACGCCAGGATTAGACTTATGTCACGGAATATGTAGATTGTGTCTCTTTGTCTCGTAGGAAACAAGACAGAGAGCGAGTGAGAGAATCTGTGACAGGTATTATCTTGGTATGCGTGCTAACCCCACTGATATAACAGATACTTAAATTTTATTTATTTGTATAGATGTTTTATGCCAGTCATAGAGTGCCTAAGTAATTACGAACAAATCGAATAGATAGGTAGGTCAGTAATAAATTACATGAGAAATACCTCCACGTGTCGACGTAATGTCATCAAATTTGAAGTTTCCGACTTGACTAGCAGTTCACAATATTAAATTCGGATCATCTAAAAGCATTAAACGTGGGCAGTGTTTACATTTACCATTTCCAGTCTGACTGTCTGTCAGATATTTATAGCGGGAGTTTTATTGCATTACTAGTTACTCGATCTAGAGTAAATAGTTTTTTTTTTCTGTGTTGTCTATAAAACATTGCTAGGAATTTCACTAAAACACTAAACGGCGATGGATACTACGTTATTTTTAACAGACATACTGCATAATGGTTTATTAACGTCTGTCATCAATGTGGGTAAGAATATCACGAACGTTGTATTTATAAGACATTTCTATACATTTAAGGGCGAGGACACCTGTCGTTGGCGTCATTTTAAAGTACCTACTAGGTTAAAAGCCAAACAGTACTCCAAGTATCTATGTTATAGTCAACAAAGGAGCTTTTGTTGTTTTCTTTTATTAACTCGAATACTACACATTGAAATAAAACTATTTTACGGATTCCCAGTATGAGGGTACCCAGTTATTAACTATGACATCAAGAAGTCTAACACCTCAGTCCCCCCGTGACCATGGTTGCTGTAAAGCAGCTGAAACGTCGGGAACATAAAAAACTAAATAAACGCGATAGAATCCGTAAAATAGTTTTATTTCAAAGGAGCTTTTCCTAAAATTTGACTGTTACACACGTCCAATTCCCAACTTTGACGTCCAACTTTGCATCTACGCACGTCAGATTGTCTATATCAAGCAACGGAGATGGCATTCCGAGCCCGCACTGCGGTAAATTTTTCTGGTTTATCTGACTTCGCCATTGTTGTTTTCCCATATAGTTGCCGTATACTACATGTACACATTAGATAACAACAATGGCGGAAAAATCGCCGCAGAGCTATACGAAGAGTGGGGTTGTTATGGGTACTCTAGATACTCTATGATATCAAGACGTATAAGACTGACATTCAATGTGACCAACTTCGGCTTAATTATTACTGGACGTCTTTTTGATACATCATTGATCTTAGGGAGCTGTAAACAAGACGGTTCATGGAATCAATCTATTTTTTAATACGAATGTAATCCGTCAACGTATGCCATAAAGCGAATGCATCGAAACAAAATCAACACATCTGTCATCAATCTGCGATTTGTACTCAAACGTGTCGAATGTTCTTGTTATTCAAAACAACTTCATCATAAAAAGTTAATCCCCGGGCACATTGGGGCGCCAAAACGCGCGCTGTAATTTGTTTGCCATAGCAAAACGAACTCTATTTACATACGCAATAGGTATACATTATACATTGAATTTTTGTGGTAACGCCTATTAAAAAAACTGAGCAGTCGCGGGACGCCTGGCAGATGTTTCACATAAAACATAGTGTCCGTAGCGGCGTGTGAGCGAGTGAGCGGAGTCAGCCGGCGGGCGGAGTCTAAGCGGCGGAAAGAACCGAGGAATACAAAGAGTGGCCGCATTTAAAACTATACTTTATGCATTAAGTAATAAGGTTGATTTCATATTGTTGTGGCGAAGCGTCGGCTAATCTCGCCACGCCAAAAATATGGTTTTCCACTCGCCTATAGATGTTTCACATCAAAAATATTGTTCTAGGACCGTCGACTAGATCCGTTTGCGGAGAGCACGGTGGACGGCATCATAGCCGGCACGCTGTCCGTGACGGTGTTGTCCGGACAGCTGCTGACGGACAAGCGCTGCGGCACGTACGTCGAGGTGGACATGTTCGGCCTGCCCGCGGACACCGTCCGCAAGAAGTTCCGCACCAGAGTATCGGCCAATAATGGCATCAACCCCATCTACGAGGAGGAGCCGTTCGTCTTTAAAAAGGTACGTTTAACCTTTGCGTAATCATGCTGTCACTTGCTTTCTTATTAAAAAGATCTGTCGTGTGAGCTGGACGGGACATGCTTACGTAACGTAACGATGCGTAAAAAATCCTTTGGAATTGGCTATTTGGATATGTCGAAACAAAACGTCAAATTGGTCGTATTTTTCACTGAAGTGATGTTGAATAGGTAATATTCTTCTCAAAGTGTAGGGTGTCTCTCATAGTGTAGGGGTAGGTTTTTAATAAAACAGGTTAAGCACACTGGGGCCGTGAAAACGCGCGCGCGCCAAATCTTTTGCCAATACAAAAGCGAACTGTCATTGTCGTTTCGTAGAAGAATGAACGTTTTCTTTGAGTCAATAGAGTTCGTTTTGGTATTGGAAAAAAAGTCGATGCGCTCGTTCTGAAACCCCAGTACGCCTGAGGCTTTAAGGAGTTTCCAAAACGAACAAAAGTACTTGTTGTATAATATCTATAATAAACCACAATATAATTAATTCTATTTCTGTGTGGGTGCACGGAGTTATTGGGCAGTAAACGTCAGCGTGTCCAATCTGTGTCGCATTGCACGGTTTACGCCACCGCCGCCGCGCCGTTCCGCGAATTTGACGTCCGCCGCGAGCGTTCGCTATGACGCGAAGTCACAACACGTGTGAATGACGCTACACACAATTATAACTTACGTCGAATTGTTACATCTGCCGAATAGTAAAAAAAACTCCTATTCTCTTCGTGACGTCATTTGATTTTGTTGGCTTTGGTGCAAGAACCGTCGGCTTCATCTCGCAGCTTTTGTTTATTCGTAATAATGGTTGATAATTTAAAAGTTGGCAACCCAAAGTCAAATTAATAACTGTAACTACGAAGCTTTTCTCATTTCCACCCACTATATTTATTTCAGCCCTTTACATAATAAAAAAAAAATCGCCTATCCATATAAATATATAAAATTGAAGTCTGTGTTGAAAAATAACAGCGTTTTATTATAATGCATACATATGTAGATCTACATAGATATACCTACATAATAATATACGGGACCTATAACGAAAGCACAGGTTTTATTTATATCTGTCTGTCGTCTGTCTGCGTGTCTGGAGTAAATGAGACTAGATTTTATAGTATTCCTAAATTATACGCGCGTGAAGTCGCGCGACTTACATAAATTACAAATGTGTTTCGTTGCTTGAAAAGTTGTTCAAACCTTTTGCTAGAGTACTCTTCGAACTTGCTCGTGTTCCGTCGATAGCAAGGTGCAGATTTAGAACGCATGTTTAATAGTGTTTATTGTTTGGTCCGTTTGTATCGATCGATTTTCACCCGCCCCTTAGGTCGTATACCTTCGACATCCAAACATACTGATCTTCACCCGGTCTCGTGTATACAAGGTTATACATACAATGCATACGCCTGAGTTT
Organism: Ptilodon capucinus; assembly: GCA_914767695.1. Taxonomy (NCBI): domain Eukaryota; kingdom Metazoa; phylum Arthropoda; class Insecta; order Lepidoptera; family Notodontidae; genus Ptilodon; species Ptilodon capucinus. The sequence goes on along the minus strand of OU611814.1, from coordinate 2,600,805 downwards.
CGAAGTGTTAATTATATTTCCTTTGATTCCCACCATACGGCGGCGCATTCGCATTTGAATTGGCGGATTGTTTACATGTCACGCGTCTTCGGTTGAGTTATGTCAGTTCCCGGTTTCAAGACAATGTTCTTCGCCGTTTTCGTAATGATATATGAATAAATACAGCAAGTTTCTACTGTTTTTAGCGATGATTTCGAATTATATGAACGCTCCGAAAATGATGGCTACTGGCCTATTTTGTCATAGAACTAGCTTTAACATAGAATATGCTAGGAATGATTATCGTAATTATTTTTCCAAAATAAAAAGTAGCCTAATTTACTCCTTATAACATCAACCATAAATAAATAAACATCATCACGCCTGTATTCCCCGAAGGTGTAGGCAGAGGTGCACTGTAGTGCGCCCACACTTCGCCGATGTATTTTTGGTCCCAATGTAATAGGGGCGAGCCTATTGCCATTATACCGGGCACATTCTCCCTCAATACGAGGGAGATTTTTGGGCTATAGTTCAGCACGCTGGCCCAGTGCGGGTTGGTGAACTTCACACACCTATCTATAGACGTGCAGGTTTCCTCACGATGTTTTCAACATCAACTATCTATCAGTGAAAGACCCGGCAAAATAAGTTCAGCCGTTTGAGAGTTTGCCCAAAACAAACAGGCAGACAAAAGTGTTTAAAAGTTGCGTTTTTGTTATAAGTAGCGCATATAGTAGCAAACGCATTTAGAATAAAATATGAATTATTTTGACATTTTTTTTTTATAAGAAGTATGCTAAATACGATTAAAATTCGAATTGAACACCAAACACTAATTATCGCCGGTCACGAACAATTAAGTTAACCCGACAGCAACAAAAAAAAGCGTTAAATCGTGTATTTCACAGTAATTTGTATTGTGTGCGAGGTCGTTCTATTCGCTGCGGATGATCGCCCGTGACTCTTGTTTATTGTTACCACTTTTCCAAGTACAATTGGACGTAGTTCAGCAAAAGGATCCAATCCACAAAATTGACAAAAATGAGTTAAGTATACTAAACGGTTCCTTAAGGCGTTTACAAGGTCTCTAAAAACCGGTCAAGTGCGAGTCGGACTCGCGCACGACGGGTTCCGTACCATTATCTATAAAAACGGCAAAAAAACCACGTTTGATGTATGGGAGCCCCCTTTAATATTGATTTTATTATGTTTTTTAGTATGTGTTGTTATAGCGGCAACAGAAATACATAATCTGTGAAAATTTCAACTTTCTAACTATCACGGTTAATGAGATACAGCCTGGTGACAGATGGACGGACGGACGGACAGCGAAGTCTTAGTAATAGGGTTCCCGTTTTTCCCTTTGGGTACGGAATCCTAAAAAGATCCCAGCAAATAGCATTTTTACCACCTAGGTTAACATCCCACATGTAATACATTATCAAAGTTCAAGCTGCCATATCTCAAAACTGACTTGATGTGGATTGAATCCTTTTTGTTTAACTACGTCTAATTGAGGTAAACCTTTTAAACGCCGAGCGATAGGTAACGAGGGCCGTATGTTACGTGAAGTTCATACGAATGAAAATAAACAATCGCGGAACATCTTAGGGCGTCACTCGTCGCACTTCATAATGAATAGGAATAAAGTACGTTGAGTAGCGGAGGTTAATGTGTTTGCTTATGTAGCGGGATGCGGAGGGCGGCCGTGAATAAAGTGCTCCATTCGGATATTCGAGAAATATGAATTTAAATATTTATTGAATTGAATTTTCGTAACTTTTAAAACGCACTATAAACATATATACAGGTATTTATATCGGATATAAATAGAAGTTTTATCATCTCCCTTTATTGATGTGGACGTTTTCTTGAAGTTTCTACCACGGCCGCATAGCTCGGCAATGCATATCCTAATGTGCTCTAGACTAGTGATTGGCCAGAGATGGTGTCGTCCCGGATGTGCCACATAGATGTAATGAAGTATCGGGCCGCGGTCGCCAGGTGGTGCTTTTATTTTCGGGCCATTTCGGTCCGGCCCGCGTGCTAACCTCTGATGTGGGGGATCAGAGACCTTAAAATTAGCGTAAGCCTAATGTGTGTGCAATGATTTCGTCCCAGTCTTTTTATTTGAGAAAGTCATAAAAGTAAACTTGTCTTTAAGAAATAACAATAAAAAGCAAATGGCTCGTGGACAAGGATAGAAATGTTTGATGAAACATGATAGAAATAAAGTATCAACTAAAAAAATCCCTACTATCCATTGCGCGGATCCGGCAAACAGAGCCATTAATGCGCAGTGTAGTGTAGGCTGCTGTTGGTAGCTTATTTAAACAATAAGTTGGCAGCTGGCCTCTTTCTGCTTCAGTAGTGGTTGTATGTGTGTCAAGACTACACTTATGTCACGGAATATTTTGATGTTGTCTCTTTCTCTCGTATGTAATTAGATAGAGAGGAAGCGAGTGAATCGGTGACAAAGATCTTGTCTTGACATGCGTGCTAACCGCACAGATCTTATTAGTATGAATGACTCTGTTCAGGTGGTCCTGCCGGAGCTGGCGATGATCCGCATTGCGGCGCACGAGGAGAGCGGGCGGCTGCTGGGCCACCGCGTGCTGCCCGTGGTGGGGCTGTGTCCCGGGTACCGCCACGTCAACCTGCGCACCGAGCTCGGCCTGCCGCTGCCCGCTAGCCTGCTGCTGCTCGTCGTCGTCAAGGTACACACTACCCTGCACATCGTACACGGTTACGGCTAGGGTTGAGAACTATTTTTGTCGAAAAAAACGTATAAAATGGTTTGTATGGGAAAAAAATTAAGTATTTGGAAGAAAAGAAAGTATTTTTCAAATTTTATGTTTTTATTGCCTTTAAAACGTACTTTTGTGTGTTTTTAGTATATGCTAACTTTTTTTTGCTATCTTGAATTGTTTCAAACCTTGTTTGACAATCAAAATCACCACCACACACCACATAGTTAGTAATTTTAAATCGTTTACATCATCCGTTTTCACTTGTATGTGTACCCTTAAATAGTTAAGTACCTACCCATAATTAGTGTTTTGTTTTACGCATCACAGTAATGGTTGGAAATAAAGTATTTTCACATACTTTATTGGTATGCAAAATTATAAAGTATAATTACCAAAAATAAAGTAGGATACTTTATTAAAAATTATGGTTCGCAACCCTAGTCACGGGGCGCCGCGAGCACCAGTTTAAGTATAGTGTTGTTCCAGGATTACGTGCCGGACCGGCTGGCGGAGCTGGCGGAGGCGCTGGCGAACCCGATCAAGTACCAGAGCGAGCTGGACAAGCGCGAGCAC